>CM029921.1:57918996-67918996 GCA_017639245.1 Myiopsitta monachus | reverse complement strand
ATTGACTAAGCAGGCAAGCAAATATTTCCTGAGGACATTTTTCTGGGAAAAATGAGAATACACAGCTGAAAATCAGGACTGCATTCTGTCTCTTCAGTTGCCATTATTAAAAATGTGGCATATATTAGAGATTAATGGCAAACTAAGAGATTTGTGATTCCACTCCCTCTTCAACTCTACTTTTATGACATCTATATTGTAGCATCTCTTAATTTGTTCTTGTTACTGAGAAGTTCTGTGACTTAAGTGCATTGAGGCATTAACATTCCGATGCACGAGCAGATTAGAGAAGAAAATTATTTGGATGTGACGTTAGCAAAATCTACCATCTGTGCGTGTAATAAAAAGATTTTTTCATTATTTTTTTCTTTTGCTTTGGAAGGGTAAAAATGTAGCAAGAGCCACAACCTTTATGGCAGCCCATCAAAACATACAAGGATTGGTTCAAAGCTGAGGTTTGATACACAGCCTCTTCTCAACTCAGATTGAGTCACCTTTTAAGTCAGTTTTTCTCAAATTAATATATGTTGTTCACTGGCTGTCCATACAATAGTGTAGCTGTATGATTTCTGCATACATTAAATATCATTGGCTCCTGAATTCAGCCTTCTTTGTTGTAGTATCTGGTTTCTTTTTATTACAAGGATAGTACCTATGGCTTATTTTGTTGGGTTTTATCTTCTGTATGACTCCTGAGGGGTAAACAACACAAAATACGGTAACAGATGATTTTTGCTCAATAGGGCATTTGTATTTCTGTTGGTTTTCTCTAAAGAAGCCGATTTAATGTCTTATATGAACTGATAATACAATATAATATAACAGGATATTAAAAAGGCAAAATAATTAGTACTATAGCAATTCAAATAGAGATGGCCTTAAAGCTTCAGACATTTTCACTCCTGCAAAAACTTTAATATTTTTTCCACTGTATCAAGTAGATATTTATTTGATGTACAATGCAAAATTACCTAACTGCTTTTTGCATGTTAACATACTATTCCATGTGTTTGCCTGATGGCTATCTTTGATATTCTTTTGGGTAGACAGATACTGTTACATGCCTTTATGGTAAATGTCTTT
Source organism: Myiopsitta monachus (assembly GCA_017639245.1). Lineage (NCBI taxonomy): Eukaryota > Metazoa > Chordata > Aves > Psittaciformes > Psittacidae > Myiopsitta > Myiopsitta monachus. Next base: position 67,917,913 of record CM029921.1, on the reverse strand, counting down.
GTATTTAAGTACTTAAACATATAAGGACTTAAGTATTTAAACAAAGACCCTCAAAGTGAGAAGCAAAGTAGAAACTGAGAAAATATAAATATCTTTATGGCACTTGGTAGTGAAAGAGCTGCCTGGGGGGGAAAAAAGATACAACCCCAAAAAAACCCCCAAACCAACCAACCAACCAGCCCCTCCCCCCCAAGAAAAAAAACAAAACAAACAACACACGCGCACCCCAAAAAAGAAAAAACAAAAAAAAAAAACAAACCTAAAGCAACCACCCAAACAAGGAAAAAAAATCAAAAACCTACAAAATGTCTTTCATTTTATAACATTTATCAGAGCTGGTCAGAGTCGTTGGTGTACTAGAGGACCCTATTATGCAGGTCATGCAGGTTTTGCTATTATGAGGTAATATAGTGCATATTTCTGCATAGGTTTCCAAATTATCTGGAGTTGGAAGGTCTCTCTGAAAGCATCCCTGCAGCCATACCAAGCAAGTAAATTGCATTCGCAGAACTACCAATAATTAGCACTTTATTGCAGTAAGCTAATTCTTTTGAAACAATGAGATGAAGATGAAAATAGGTGTACCTACTTGTAAGAAGGAAAAGCAAGTTGTACTTATTTATTTACTTGCTATCAGCTCAGACAGGACATAAATGAGCTTCCAACTCTGCTAATCTGTTGCATATTTTGGGAAATGCTTCATTTACTCCTGCAAAAGAAACTATCTTCTCATCTTGCACAGTTCCTCACCAACATCTCCACCTAAATAGTGCTTCTGTCATTCACGTACACATACCATGGTCGTTCAGCACCAGAATTTCTCACCCACCTGGCAGCAAAAGTAATTTTCCCACCTTCTGTTCATTGCCATATATTCAATGTCAGCAGGCTGAATGTGGCTGTGAGGAACATGCACTGAACTGTTTATTTCTTTAGATTATTTTGGATGTAGGGAAGAGTTACAGTGCACAGTAATCTGTTTCATGTTATATTGATGAAATCAGCCATAAATAAAGAAATCAGACTTTGTATGGGATAGCTGGGGTACAGGCATGTGTGTTCTCATCAGCTCTGTTGTGGGCACAGGACTTCAGGAACTTCAGTTGAGGGATGACACAAACTGCTTTGTGCAGTAACATCTTAGAGCATATAAGCTATATTCATTGGCATTGAGGAGGATTTATTTTTGACTCTTTGATTTTTTTTTCTCCCATGTATTTCTAGTATGTAATTAGTCAAATGGATTCACTACAGTTTTATCATCAGAACAAAATGCTCTTGGTTTTCTAGGTCCTGAAAGAGCTCTTCCTGACATTATAACAGCTTTTTATAATTTCTTCTTATAGTTCCTCATGTTAAGATAGTTTGCATCTGTGTATTTGATATGGTTTCTTTCAGGAATTGCCAGCCCTTCTGTAGTCCTGCATTCTTTAAGTCAACTTCCCAAGAGGCTTTCTCCTGCAGTTCCTGAAGTCTGTTGAGGTCTGGTCTTTTGACACCACCCCACCCCCCCACCCCCCCCCCCAGATAGTGAGCTCCATCATCTTGCAAACACTTTTAATCTGGTTGCTTTTCTCTTTGACATTTTCATTCAAATCTAAAATAGCCACTTTATGAATGTCTCCATGATAAAAGATCATTCTTTTTCACACTTAAACTCTTAACACCTTAAATGATATATAGGATGGTATTTCATCTTCTGAAATAAAAGTTGTTCCAGTACATTCTCAAATGTTTATAGACCATCTATGCCATGAGGTGGAAAACTCTAAACTTGCCAGTTAGAGAAAAGGCTTTAAAAATTGATTATTCCCCTAAAGAGATTTAGAAACTATTCCTGATGATGTAAAAAACCCCAACCACCCAACCAGACAAGAACAGCAAAACGCACTTTCAATAGATGCAGGTTATTGGTGTTTAGAGGGGAAAAGAGCTGGGCATTCTTAGTTTCCCTGGAGTCTGTGATGCTACTGTTTATTACCATAAGTGCTTTCCTATTATTTCTTAGTTCTTGTGTTGCACAAGGTTTTCTAGAGGGAATGCAAAATTTTCTGGAAATATTACTGTATTGCTAAGGGATGACTACATGTGTTCTTTCCACTTCCTTGGCTGGTCTGCCTTATTGAGCAATGTTCTCTTCTGCATACATGCCCCCATATAACATAATACAGTTTCCGGACTCATCTGGAGATGAGGGAGAGAATGGTGTTGCCTTAGAAAAGTTATTTTGATATAGCTGCCAAATTTCCATTAGAAGAAATGTAATCACATGCACTGAAGTCGTTTGCCTCTAAACTATTAAAACTAGCCTAGGAGAATAAGCCACTGTTTTAGCTGATTTATGAATAGTCATATCTATCTTAAAAAAGAATAGAAAAACATCAGTCAGAATAATGACTGTTTCTTTCATACGGCAGTAATACAATTTCCAAGCTCATATTTCAACGTATGTAATTAGGCTACCCAATAAACTAATTAATCTCAATATAAGAAACAGCTAGTTGGTTTTTATGCAGTGCTGTCAATGTTCCTAGTATGAGGTTCATTTTTTCAGGCAAGACTTGTGTTCAGGGTGAGGAGAGAGAGGCAAAAGGGTAAGGTCTCTTTTCCTGTTTACCTCAGGATAAAATGGGGAAGTACACCCAATACTTGCAGTCTTGGTCCTCTGAGAAACAGGCAAATGGGCCTCCAGACTTTAAAATAAGCATATGTAATGCATGCACTTTAGACATCAGGGATAACTGATGAATGGTGTATGTGCTTTCAGTATTAATGAAGAGCCCTATGTTTTGATTTCCCAGGAGTACCCAGCACATGTTCTAGCAATCAAGATGCCTCTGAAGAGTTCTCTTGTTTTCTTCTCTTTTTAATGTCAACATTGATAGCTTCTGTTTTACTCTCTGTGGTAAGGGAAGGATGTGAAACTCTTTTCCAGCATCATTTTTACCTCTGACATATCTGAGCCACGTGAATTCATCCAGCCCTTCCACCCTGGCTGTGAGACTGCTGACACTAGTGCAGGCAGCAGCCCAGAGCTTTCTGCACTGAGATCTCTGTTCTTGCAGGATGCAACAGCTCCTGATAAATCAAAACTTAATAAGCAGTTGAGTAGGACCTTATCCCACAGTTGGATTTCATGGACTTTAATGGAACTCCTCACAGTATAATGAAATCCTAACAGTCATTGTATAAAGTACCACTCGCCCTGAGTAAGGACTTTATAAGCCAGAACCAAGATAAGCCAAGCTTATCCATCCCCACTCTATTTAATTAAAAAGCTACTTTGTTATCTGAGAGCAAAACAGAATGGCAGTGATATCAATACTTACAGCAGTAGTTGAGAAGGAAAAAAGCAATTTCTTCCCTCTTGATCTTAATCATTAATCTTCATTAGGATTTTTAGCTTCCGAATGTGTATGCTAAAAGTCATCAGCATAACAAACAACTTAAAGTGCATCTGCATAAATAATAGAGGTAGTCTGTTATTTTCATTATATGTAAAATTGTGTATCACTTGCCAGATGTGTTTGATTCTGACAATATGATTTTCATGCCAAATCTATGATATGTTTGATTTAGGTGAAGTGACTAAAACCTGCTGTTGGGACTGAGTTGCTGTTAAACACCAGATGCAGCTTTTATTTTAATTAATAATTTAAGGAGTAGAATACCTAGCCTTAATTAAAGTGTTAACCCTTCAAGCTACTGCAAGAAAAGTCGGATGGCAAAGTGTTTTAAATGTTGAACTGAATACGGAATATGGACCCAGGCTAACCCAGATTTTTTAGCAAGACATTATTGCAGGATGAGCAGCAATTGTTCATAGCAATTATCCGTTTCCAGGCTTTTAACTGAATCTGCAAGCATCTTACAGATGTGCTGTTGTGCTAAAGTTTTCCTTGATCCGTTCTGGAAATCTATCCAGTCATGTAGTAGTTTAAGTGTGGATCTCAGCACACAAATTAAAGCTCCAGCTTCTGACAACCTGGGCCTCCATCTTAAAAAAAACCCAAACCCAACCCTTTAATGTGATTACTCTAAATGTCTCTTTGTCAGTCTACTACTTTCCATGCTTAAGTTGCAAACATGGTGGCCAAACTGGTACAGGAAAGACATGGACCTGTTGGAGAGGGTCCAGAGGAGTGCCGCAAAAATGATCGGAGGGATGGAACACCTCTCCTGTGAGGAAAGTCTAAGAAAGTCTAGGTCGTTCAGCCTGGAGAGAAGAAGAATCTGGGGAGACCTTATTGCAGCCTTTAAGTACTTAAAAGGAGTCTGTAAGAAAGATGGGGAGAGACTTTTTAGCAGATCCCGTTGTGACAGGATATGGGGTGATGGTCTTAAACTAAAAGAGGGGAGATTCAGGCTGGATGTGACAAAAAAGTTCTTTACAATGAGGGTGATAAAATCCTGACACAGGTTGCCCAGAGAGGTGGTGGATGCGCCATCCCTGGAGACATTTCAGGCCAGGCTGGATGTGATTCTGAGCAACCTGATCTAGTTCAGGATGTCCCTGCTCATTGCAAGGGAGCTGGCCTAGATGACCTTTGAGAGTCCCTTCTGGCCCAAACTGTTCTGTGTTTCTTTGAATATCCCAAGGGTATGAATTTGTTAGAAATACGGAAAAATAGGGTGGTGAAGAGAGGTTTTGTAAATGCCCCTTGTAAAATTAAAGGAAGCCTTCTGATTTCTCTCCTTCAATTAAACATAAGATAAATTCATATGCAACCGTAAATGCCCAGCTATTTGAGAAACTTCATCCAGAGATCACAAAGTATGGGTTGCCAGTGAATCCAGCTTTGAAATGAAAATCCCTGGAATTTACCTTCCATTGCTACTTCTACTGATTGAGTTATTTGTTATTCTATTGTTTGCTTTTGAAGATATTTTCAAGCAAAGTAATCATATCTTCTACTGTAAGGACCGTCATGGTTTCTTTACCATAGGATAACAGTGCAGAGAATCTGGGACATCCAGAAAGAAAAAATTCCAAATAAGTGAACAAAAGAAAACCTAGTTAATGGAAAAATAAGCAATTTAATGACTTCTGCTTTTATTGCCTGGAGGATGTTTGGAGAAGAGGAGGGTTGGAAGTATAGTAAGAAACGCTGGACTGGCAATCAGGAGAAGTTTAGCTTATTTCTAGCTGTTTAACAGATTCCTTTACGTGCAGTGCTGGACCAGAGCCAGTGTCAGCTCTAGGCAAAATGAACTTCTACAATCCAGCAACAAGTCAAGTCATACTCATACAGATCATTGCAGATGATTGGAGCTGCCAAGGTGGTCCTGAGGGCATCATTTAGAAATAGTAATGCATAGAAATAACCAGAGGTCTAATTTTGTTTACGGAAGAACCTGTTTTACTGATGATGATGAGAATCCACTCTGATTTTTGGATCCAAATTTGAGTCTCACAGCCAGAAAAAATGCAGTCTTTTTTTTGAAAATGGGCATGTTTCCTAAATAAACTACTGGAAGACATTAAGATGTCCTGTGAGCAATAGGACACAGCCTAGTTGCATGGATTTTTGTCCTACATTCCCCACATTTTGACTTTAGCAAAAATGCTGCAGATTGTTCTGAGATCAGTAAAGCAAAAGTGAGATTTCAAGTGATAGTAATAGAACATATTTCTACTGCATCTTAGGCTCTTGGAAAGCACACAGAGCCTAAAATTTTTGCCAATACAATGTGAGTAGCTTGTAATTAATTACTGTTAAAATCATAAACACAACAGTGTATCATTTAATAGCTTGACAGTCTTTGCATTTCAGGTGGTATACATGCTGATTGTTCCCTTCCTTTAAAACTTAATTATGCAGTAGCTCTGCAGGAACAGAGTCCCAGTGAAAATCTGCAGTGCAATCACTGCAGTATCAGTTTAGAAAACAGTTGTCTTTCCCTTTGCATGTAGGAACTGAGGCTAGTGGAAGCTGTTTCAAAGAAATAAAATCATTGTGTAAGCTGTAAAAGTTCTGTGCTTCTAGTATTTTGTGTATATATTACTTGGCTATTTTGTTTTGCCTTTATCTTACTGTTTATGCCTCTGTCTCCTATCCTGGGAACCCTTGCTTTTGTGTGCATGAATAGCCTCACTGATCTCAGCAGCTCTGGTCTACCTGCTAGGTATGCTAGGTACCCTAAAAAAGGAAGTTTCTTTTCGGCAACAGGAGAGAGAAGGTCCTGATCTTATGTTGGAAGGGTGACAGAACTGTTGCCATCACACGTGACACAGGGGACATGTAGCAAATTTCCTGCTCCTGGGGCAGAAATAAAGCTGCCTTTAGCTTCCTTGCCCCAGTAAATCCATAACTGAATGTTATATTTTGCTTTTGGTTGCACCTAATATAAAGCAGTGAGTCCCAATCCAGACAAAGTCTCCTAGATGCCACCACATTAGCAGCACTGACCATTATCATCATGAAAACAGCTGCTGCAGTGCCATTACCTGCTGAGGAGTTCCATCACTTTATCTATAGTAAAAGTATGTGGCTGACATGGCAACGGGTTCTGTGACACATACCAATTGATTGGTTTCTCCACTGCAGGGAAGTCCCTGCTTCTTTGAAATCACAGGTAGCAGCTGTTCTCACTCCAGAGATGATGGCAAGCGCATAGATAGCCCTGACTGTCTGCACTGTTTGTCTCCTTCCGTGATTTGGAAATGTTTAGTCCTGCTGTGAGGTCTGCAACTCCATTGATTCAGTGCAGTTTAAATCTGTTGATGCTTATGGCTTCCCTCATAGAAACTCCAATGAGGCTTTTTCTGTTAAGGCTTTTGTTTAGAGTAAAGTGGATGGTATTTTTCATGGACAGCTGATGAAATGAGTTTTGTATAAACTACAGGATGATATATTTGCTGGTGAAGGACTTGGTCCTGCAAAGTGTATACGAAGCATGCAAGGACTGCTGCCAATTCCTACTGGCCTGCCTCTATCAGTAAAGATTTTGTTTAGTGAATTTGCCGAAGAAACCTGTTGTTCTGCACATCACTGCACAGAGACAGAATTTAGAGCATTTAAAGTCACTTGATTTGTAGTGAAATGGAACAATACAGGATTTGATCATGGGACTACAGAGAAGTTGGCAATTTACCAATTAATTTAGGAGCTCAGCTTGATTATTCATAATTTCAAAAAAAGCCAGAGATGCACATATTAAAACCATGGACCTAATTCTTCTGAAGTCTAAGGTTGTTAGATGTGGAGATAAACTTGCTTTCCTTTAATATTCTCTGTATTAAGGCTACTGTCATTCCAACAGTACTTTGAACTTGGCCTCACTAAAAGTAATATTTAAATTGGCCCATCTTTTAGTTTATGTATCTTACATCCAGTTTAACGCGCACTAGGCAACATTCCTATATGGACCTGGAACAAATGTTGGAAATTCATAGAATCTGACATATTTACTACTTTTTTAATGGGTATTTACTTTATATGCTCACACGTGCTAAAGATAAGTCACTTCTAATGCTATCTCATTATTCAGCTAATATATTGCTCTTTCCAGTATAACTGAAGGCTTATTAAGTATTGGTTGCATTAATGTTTAGGGGCACTGCTATTGCTTTTTCTTTTTTTAAGTGAACTTGTGCTTTCCTAGTTTGGATTCAGTAAGACAGTGAAACTTTTCACGTAAGTCTCTGAATCAATCAGACTATCATCCCCTAGTGGCAATTTATATCCGTAACAGGTGTATTTATGTTGTGGTTTTCTTTTTTTTTCTTTCCCCTGGTCTTCAACCAGTTAAACTATTCAACTTGGGCAGACTAGTTCTAGAGAATGTTTTTCCATGGCAGTTTGGACTCAGTTTCAGATGTCTTAAGACATGCTCTATCCTTTCATAAATTTTACTTAACATGGAGATCCAAAGCCCAAAGATTGTTCATCTGTGAATAATCGAGTAAGGCTCAAATCCTTTACCTTGCTGCTTTACAAGTGGATAATGAAAATAAACAAGACCCAGGTCAGGACTCGGGTTCTGAATGGAAGGATCTTCCGCTCATCTATCAATTATCCATACCACCACACTACCATCCACAACCTTGATTCAGCTTTAGAAAGAGTATTTTCTTGCTTGAGCACATTTGCCAATAAGAAGCTGATCCTGAAAAGTTTGCTTGGTTTATAAGTCCATCTCTCAGTGAGTGGACTGATGTTGTCACCAACACTAAATGCTATTTTCTCATTCATTCTTATTGGTTTGCCAGATACACCCATGGAGGAAGTAGTTCTGAGCAATTTTATGTTTTCAAATGTGGAATGTTTTTCTGCAGATCACAGTAGGCAGAATTCTCTTTCAACTCTTTCAACTCATTATTTTCCATGGGTGATAATTTTATCAAACAAAGCTCTTTTTGGAAAGGATTTTATTTTCTAGGTCTCAGCTTGTAGGTATTTCTTGGGCTTATACTGGTGGCATAAGATGTCAAATCAATCCAGATACTTTAATCTTTACTTAGAAGTTTAGTGGGTTTACTTTTCTCCCAATGCGTAAAACATGTATTTCACTCTCATACGTCCTGTTGAGGAAACACTTATAGTTAGGAACTGCCCTTATATTTAATTCCGCAGATGTCATTGGGGGGGAAGAAAAAAAAAAAAAGGAGAAAAAAAGTTTAAAAGAAAATAAAGTAGTTTCAAGGTATTTAAAAATTTGCAACTTAGGACTTGTACCATCCATTTTATGTATGCATTTCAAAGCCTTCATTTAGGCAGAGAAGCTTAAAAAGTCTCACCATCTCTGGCATCTCTGGGACATTTTATCTTGATGGCAGCCATCACCTAAAATATTATGCTGCACTGAGCAAAAATGTCAGGATGCTGGCTTCCTTAGGTAAAAGAAGAACATAGCTTTCTGTGCCAAATATTAAAAAAGCAGTAAATTTATTTTATTGTTTCTATATGACTTAGGGATTAATATTAAGAAAATTAATTAATTTTAGTTAAGAGGAATTACTTATATCGTATTGTTTGACAAAACGCATACTGCTGTGAAGGAAGAGGTTACTCTGAAGTGTACTCACAACATGGAAGAATGAGGGTGAAGTGCTGGTCACTACTTCTTTGTCTAATATTAGGCTTTACTAATGCTAATGGTATATGTGCAGATGAATGAACAGTAGCCACGTATGAAAAATCTTGCATATTTTTAAAATAATAGTGTGGATTCAAAAACAATGAAATATTTTTTTTTCCATAAGCACTAGCAGACTAGAAAAATCCCCAGTTTCATAGTGTCAGAACACAGGCAGTTGTGAAGGTTAAGGAGAAATTACCTCTAAATCAAGGAGCTGTCAGTATTTTCCCATTATGTTTTTTCCAGGGCTGAATTCGAGATTGAGTGCTACATTTATTAGTGTGATGTAAAAGACTATTACTGGATGATCGTGGTGCCAGCCCATTAGCCTGTTTACAGTAGTAGATTTAAACACAAGCCCAGATGTGCAGCTTGCTACAAACTTTTTAAAAAATGAACAGTAATGATGAAGAAAATATCAATAAGCATTTTTTTGCCTTTTTTCCTTGATCCTTTGAGACCTTTTAATAAAAAAAATAAAGCTACTATAAATTTTTTTTTTTAATTTAGAAATTATAGGAGCTTGTTTCCTTTTATTTTTCTTCAATACTTTGATCACATCTGATGATCCTGATGACTTAAGATAGGTTAACTGATCAGCAGTTACCTCAAAGCACATAGTAACAGGTTTAGTCTTTCACTTAGACAAGATTTGTTTACATTATCCATCCAGAAAGTCTTGGGTTTATCGCAGTTCCAGAGTAACATAAGCCTATAGTGGCAGTATATTTTTAGTTTATATGTCTACAGGTACATGAGTCTTACTGAAAGAAAACATCTCCAAAAAGTGCAACTTAATCAGTATAGTTATTCTAGCAACTATTTCTAGTGGTCTAATTATAAATGCCAGCACAGCTATTGCCTGACTGTTTACTCTGCAGCATATGGTTTATGTCAATATGTTCCAAAAAAATAAAACAAGCAGAGAGTCCAGTTTTCAGGTGACTCTACATGGTGTAATTGCAACTCCATCGGAAATTATGTGTCAATTGTTGCATTTATCTAGCAGGCAGAACTACACATGTTAAATATTTTGGCTGGTAATACAGTTTTAAAAGACACTCTTTTTGTTTAGATTGACCACAGATACATTTACTTAAACGAATGGGTTTACATGTACTTGTCTATTATAGCAATCACACAGTGGATGTATTTATCTATAAATTGAAGTTTGCCTCCTGTAATTGGAAGTGAGGAACATCAGCTTTTTCTGCTTTACTAGCTTTATCTTTAATCACACTTACAGAAAGCCCTTAATGGGTTGTGAGATGCAATAATTGAGGTGGCGAGGCTAATGGGGCAACTTCTTATGCTACACAATTTTGTTGCAAATTAGTCTATATGTTAATGCTTGAAACCTTTGCTATAGTAAAGTGAGGCAAGAATTTGAGTGACTAAAGAAGGTGGATCCAGCTAATGGCTGGTTGCAAAAATAAAGCTTAAGAACCCTGAGAGCAGCTGCTTTTAGAGAATGTCATGATTATAAGTTACAAGCAGTGTTTGAAATTTAGCTGTGAATGATTTTGTCTAGTAGTTGCTTATCAGAGTTAAAATAACGATGTGTAAAAACTGCACATGTGCTTATCTTAATTCACCCTGTAAAAGCCAGAAGATACTAATCTACATTCAGTATCTTTTATATATGTGACTGTATCCACCATGTCCAGATCTTCTTGCCTCTCTATCCGTGGAGATACTGAGCAATGCCACCACTTTCAGCACAGAAATATATGGAGACTTTTTTATACAAAGAACTGTGGTCTACACCACTCTGAAATAGGTTTTTGGCTAAGTGGTCCACTTGGTGAAGGCATAAGGTTATTTTCTCACTGAAACAGTCACCATCCATCTGAACTTCTGCTGCAGGAACTGCTTGCAAGCTTGGTTACTTACTATGTCCCTCACTGTATCCTTTGGCAACCATCTGTCTCCCTCACGGGATATTTCTAATGCTAATGCAGTATGGAGAATTTCCTGTGTCTGTGGCTATTCTTACAGTACATCAATTAAGGTACTGCTAGAAAGGCACATGTAATCCTTATGACATGCAATACTCCACATTTTCTCTTCCAAGGAAATTCTGCCAGCAAAGGGGCAGTAGTTGCCTTATCACACTGAGGCAAAGGTTGTGCTTCCCTCCCTGCCACCAGTACTGATTATCTGTTTATTGCAAAGCACTTGGGATAAAGCCTGTATTTACTCACTGTGCCCTGTGATGCTTAGCAAATTGAAGAAACTGTGCTTTTCTGTGCTCAAAAAGCAACACGTACTGTGCTTTTGTACAGTACTGATTGTCAATAAAATGTAATTTAGCTAAGCCAAAAGTAATGTCAATAAAGAAAAATTTAACTAAAAGAAAAGGCATATTTCTGACAAAAAATCTTCCACAGCAGCAGAAGCAGTAGAATTGATCCAGAAAATACTGACATTATTAAAAATGCAGGTTTAAGTACTTGTTTTTAATATCCAAACTCTCATGTTCAGACTTTCAAACAGTATAGCGGCATGAACAGTAGGCATTTGTAAAGTTGCTATCAGCTGAACGAACTGTTAAAAACAGCTAAAAGGTTTCTGCTTCTACCAAACATGCACTCCTACAAAAATCCATACACCAAACCTGGTGTGAAAAAGGTTGCCACAGAAACCCTCCTGTGTGTACTGAGTATCTTTCTGCGTCATTTGTACATAGAATAGACAGAAATGTGTCTTTAACAGGCAGATTGTCCATTCCCAGGATGTAAGCAATTCCATGGGATATGATGAAACTTGTTTTTAAAAATAAAGATAGAGCTAAACGCAGCATGTAATCATTTTTGATTGAGACTAGAGGAAAAATGGTCCTGTTCAATGAAATGTACAGGAAACATTTAGAAGAACAGAATTTAACTTTCAGGATTGTTAAACAGAGAAATAAAACTGTCACAAATTCTTTCATTTTTCATTAGAATTTTGAATTTCCAGCAACCTTCAGGGTGTTCATTCTGTACTTTACCAAAGTGCTATGTACACAGCTAAAGAAATAACAGAAGGTTTGGGGCTTGATGTAACTCCCAGAGTTAGCCCAAATCCACAAATGTGAAATGTATATAGAAAAAAACTGTTCACACAGTCTTACTTAAAGCTGCTTAACAGCTTAAAATGATAAAAAGTCCTTAACACAATTTAAGAACTTAAACCACTTAAACAGTTCGAAGCAGATTGTGAGTTTGAAGAGTTCTGGCTGGGGCGGGAAAGGCATCCATGCTGAGCTGCAGCCCTGGGGACAGAGCTTACCAGCACAGGGGCCCTTTTGGTGTCAGACTTGGGAGGCCTAATGTGACATGATGGAGAAGAAGGAATAGTTTTCTACATATTTTTTTATAAGTGTTGTGTATATGCCCGGGTTGCTTTGCTTTAAATAGTGTTGGAGGGGATTTTATGTGGGTGTAAGGTGTAAGCAGTGGCATCCTTGTGGTGAAACAGAGAAGAGTGGCAGAAAAGTACTGTTGATTGTATGGAAAACAGTTTCAGCTCATGGGCCACATGAAGGCTCCTCAGTAGCATTGTGAAGAAATCTTCTGCGAGAGCTGCAAGGCAAAATGTTTTGCTTTTGTGGCTCCAGGAGTTGGAGACAGGTGGGAGGTGGCATGAGTTGGCCTTTCAGATGTTTTGAGGATTTTTTTTTTTTCTAAAAGATTGTTTTGAAGAGAAAGAAGTGGGGGGAGGAGAGAGGGTTGCTTCAGTTTGACTGATCTCAAACAATGTTAGTCTGTTGGTCATATTGGAAACATGTTGCATTACTATAGAATCATAGAATCAGAAAACAGGGTTGGAAAGGACCTTAAGATCATCTAGTTCCAACCCTCCTGCCATAGGAAGGGACACCTCACACTAAACCATGTCGCCCAAGGATCTGTCCAACCTGGCCTTGAACATTGCCAGCAATGGAGCATTCACAGCTTCCCTGGGCAACCCATTCCAGTGCCTCACCACCCTTACAGTAAAGAACTTCTTCCTTATATCCAATCTAAACTTCCCCTGTTTAACTTTGAACCCGTTACCCCTTGTCCTATCACTACAGTCCCTCATGAAGAGTCCCCAACATTCCTATAGCCCCCTTCAGATACTGGAAGGCTGCTATGTGGTCTCCACGCAGCCTCCTCTTCTCCAGGCTGAACAGCCCCAACTTTCTCAGCTTATCTTCATACGGGAGGTGCTTCAGTCCCCTCATCATCCTTGTGGCCCTCCTCTGGACTCCTTCCAACAGATCCATGTCCTTTTTATGTTGAGGACACCAGAATTGCACACAATCCTCCAAGTGAGGTCTCCCAAGAGCAGAGTAGAGGGGCAGGATCACCTCCCTAGACCTGCTGGTCATGCTCCTTTTGATGCAGCCCAGCATACGGTTGGCTTTCTGGGCTGGGAGCGCACGCTTTTGCCTCATGTTCATTTTCTCATTGACCAACACCCCCAAGTCCTTCTGCGCAGGGCTGCTCTGAATCTTTTCTCTGCCCAACCTGGAGCTGTGCCTAGGATTGCTCTGACCTAGGTGTAGGACCTTGCACTTGCCATGGTTAAACTTCATCAGGTTGGCATCAGCCCACCTCACAAGCATGTCAAGGTCCCTGTGGATGGCATTCCTTCCCTCCAGCATATCAACCAAACCACACAGCTTGGTGTCATCGGCAAACTTGCTGAGGGCGCAATCAGTCCCACTGTCCATGTCACCCACAAAGATGTTGAACAAGACCGGTCCCAACACCGATCCCTGAGGGACACCACTCATTCCTGCTCTCCAGCTGGACATTGAACCATTGAGCACAACTCTTTGTGTGCGGCCATCCAGCCAGTTCTTTATCCACCGAGTGGTCCACCTATCAAATTGATGTCTCTCCAATTTAGAGACAAGGATATTGTCTGGGAGACAAGGATGTGTGTGAAGTTACACATTAAAAAATGCAAAATAAATCAGTTTGGTTTATTTGGTTTTATTTTGAGACTGAGATCCAGTTTGGTCCCTACATGTGGTGGTCAATGGTTGAATGTGTGTTTGTGTGTGTATATGCTCAGATTAAAGAAATGGTGGCACTGCACAGACATGATACTTGAGGACAAAGGAAGGAGGCAGAGAATGGGAATGAATTTATAAAGGTGGATGCTAGGATGCTGCTTCTGATGCCAGTGATACCACCTTAAATGTTTTGAAACTTAGGCTGGTTTTCATTGATGCAGGCAGTGATTTACACCTTTCTGTGCAGAAAAGGCTGTAAAACAGGAGTGAATTGCATTCTGTGCAATTTGAAAATAAATGGTGCATTCACAGCCACTCAGGTTGAGGCCCGTTTACACTTTCAGAGTGGTATGATGAGTAAATGAAAGTTAGACCAGTATGTGAATGAAAAATGCCTGTTTTACCAGAGGTTGTGAAAAGAGAGAGAGAGAGAGAGAAAGAGAGAGAGTCAGTGGAAATTGGAAGCAAGACTTTTATTTGTTTGTTTGAAACAGCTGTATTGATTTGGAGTCATATGGAGTATTGGTGTAACTGCAAACTAATTCCACTGAATTCTGCAAGGTATTTCTGGTGATGCTGATGGGGCTGTAAGTTAGTATTTATTAACTGATGGTTTCCTGTGCTCAAGTAAGTCTTTGTTTTGCACTATGTTACTGTGAAAACTTAGTATTCTGATATTGACATGAATGTTATCTGTCAAAAAAAAGTCTTTACTGGGGTAAAAAAGAGCTCGGGTATAGTTAAATTAATACAGTATCAATACAATTACATTAGTCCTTTGTTTTCTTTTATGATGACAGAGATATGCAAATGTTACTCAGTGAGGGTAAGTGCTTTTTGACTAATGACATAATAATCATTTATTGAATGAAATCTTGGTAATGTAATACATAATACTAATACCTCAATATTGCTTGAATTTCAGAACATTTCAGGATCTGTCCAAACAAATGGATATATCTTATGGTACAGTCAGGGATTCAGCAGTGTATGAATACTTTAAAGCAAAAGGGACCAACCCTTTGGAGCAGGATAACACATTTGCTGAACTGTGGAGGACTATCAGTAAGAATAATGGAGCAGATAATTGTGTATCGAACCCTTCTGAAGGCATCAGAAAGGTAAAAGCAGATCACAGGGGGGTTCATTTAATTTTTTGTGCTGTGTTAAAGTTGGTTTTATACAGTTAATAATGTTTAGTCACAGGAAAGCAATGGTATAGTCATTAAAACCAGAAAAAAAATCCCTATCTGAAGTTCTTTCTAGTAACCCAATGGCAGGTTAGAATCATATTTTGGGGTCATGGTTTTAAATGTAAGTACTTTAGTTCTACCTAAATCTTCAGTATGTAAGTCCTTCTTTGGATCTGGCCACAGGGTTTCTCAGTTTCTTGAGAGCTGTGATAATACCATTTTGAATGTCATTCTTTACATTATCCAGGTACCGACTCTTGTCCTTTGCTTATTTCAGTGGTTTTTTTTTCTGAGGTGGTGGATTGAGCTTACTGGAAACATGAGTAAGAGTCAAGGGGTTCACTGAACACAGAATTATTTCTCTTACAAAGGAATGTTAACATAACATTTTCTTTGTTTATTCCAGACTTTAAAAAATTAACTCACATGCTGCTGTGCTTTCACATGCTCTTCACCATGCTTTTACGTCTCTTAGATATGACAGCATACTTATTCTGTAAGCCTACTGTCATTTATTACAGCTAGATTTGCCTAAACCAGAAATGTAACTGTAGGTTGGCAGGCTTTTCAGAATACCAATTATATTGTCTATATGGGACTGGCAGCTCCATCATATCTATGTGATAATAATTTTTCATATTAAGTTTGATTTCAATGTCGTAGGATGATTTTTATATAACTTGATCAGCTCATTCAATTAACGTCAACAATAACCAAATTTGCTTCAGACTCCAAAGCTGACCAGTGCTGCTGTTTGATTAGACACCTGCATAAATTTGGCTTAATATCTCATAACATTGTCAACTAAACTGTTGTGTAGTTTACATGTTGCTCTTCCTAGCTCACTGAGCTCTTTGAATGGAGACGAGTTTTTCATGTCAAGCATTACAGCTAGAAACTGTTTTTTCTGAAGGAGAATTGATGACAGCCAAGGAAATGGGACTTCCCATCCAGAAACATTACTGCTGCATGAAAAAGAAGTAAATATGCCTTAAAAATGTATTTTATAAGAAATCTAAAATCTGTCTAGCATAAGAAGATCCCTAAACCATTTTTCTGAAGGAGGACTTGTCTGACACAATGCAAAAACAAAACAAACAAACAAAAAAAACCCACCAAAAAAACCCCCACTGTTATCCTTTCTCCCCTCCTTCTTCTTTCCGTTTTTTTCAGACAGCATCACAGTTCAGCTGCAGTTACAAAGAGAGCAATGCCGCTTTAATGCAAAGCAGGAGAGTGCTGCTTATTTATGGTACAGGCAGGTATTTCAGATGTTTGTCTCTATTCCATTTACCTCTCTCCATTTTCTGGAGATTTTCCTACTCCCTTTGACTGCCTAAGAACAAAAGGATAGTAGTGGAACAAAGTCCTGAAAGCTTTTGTGGCATTTGGTTGCCATGGCAGAGGTCTCTCTTCAGACACAACACAGTCCCTGTAGCCACACTGACTATCTCCCGTTGTCAAGGCACAGCTTCTGCAACACTCGTAGAGCTATGGAAAGGGCATTAATGCACTGCAAAGTCACATAAGTGACAGAAGGATGTTTCAGAGCTGAGGGGACAAGTTGTTTTTGTCATACACTCACAGCAGTTGAAAGTGGTCATTGAAGATGGAAAACATTATGCTATTCATAAACGTCTCTGCATAGCATAGGAGGAAGTTATCAGACAAATCACTGCTCCATACAAAATTCTGTTTTGCCACTTGAGCTTTCTGGTACTATAAAATATGAGGATTGACTAATGCTGTCGTATAGAAAGTTTCTTTCTGGGTCAAGCTACAGACAGGATCCCCAAGAAGCATGCAGTAGGTAGCTCCTGCCATCTTATCCCAGGTGGACATTGGTACTGGAAGTGCACACATTTCTAAGCCCTTTGTAAATCTCAGCAAACTCTTTGCATAATGCCCACTGGCCATCATTCTTCAGGGCAATTATTAATTACTACAGCATATGTAATAACCTGTGACTTTTTTTCACTGTGGGCAGCCTTTTTTTGCTTTGAAAGAATGAAGTAATATGACCCCTATGTAATCCTATAAATATCTTATATATATAGGAGAATTAAACTGTTACTGTTGTACTTTTTAAAGGCTTTGCTTTGGTGGAGGCTCTTCTCCTGTCCAATCAATTTGGTGCCAAAATTTCTCTGAATCCTTTTTCTTCCTGTGTATCACTTTTGATGAAAAGTGATCAAAATTAAGTACAGTAGAAAATGTGAATGTATCATTGATTTAGGCAACGACACAGTAAGAGTTTATTCCTTCCCTTTTTTGCTTCCTTCAGAAGATTCTGTCCCTTACTGAACTCTAAACCTTAAATCAGAGCATTTCTTATTGAACAGTCACTTCTGTTCATTTTTATTTTGAAAGTAAAAGTAATTTTAAAAGTTCAGTTAATAAGATTTTTCGAAACTATATTTTCCAATAATTTATTGTCCACAACAAATTTTATATTGTGAATTATGGTTGCTCATCCACATGCTTTCAGGAATCCTCAAAACTTCTCCATTTCTTGACCCCTTTGGAGTAAAAGCAAATGCCTCCTTAAACCTGAATATATTACATCCTTCAGTGGCTCCTTAGTTATATTAATTTTAAAATAATTTGAACAGGATTAAATGACATGGTTTTGATTTTATTAGAACTGTGTTGCTTCCCTTAAAACACTTATTTATAGATAATAAATGTTATCCAAGCATGTTTTTTAACTTCTCCACTAATCCCAATGTTAAGGTTACTTTTTGATATTTCTGTAGTACCAGCTATGTGTTGGGATCAGTTCACTGACACTGTTCTGGCTGTAAATTAATCATGAATGTTGCATTATACTTTCACTTTAGCATGGTAGCCTCTTCATAAGTTTTAGATAAATCACACATCATTGATCAATGTGAAATTAATAGTTTTTTTTTAAGTTATTATTTCTTATCATGCTTTCTTTGAAAAAATCCATCATTTTACCATCAGTAAGCCAGGATCCTTTGAACAATATTCTTCCATCTCCCCCCCATGTTGAAGAGCGACAGTATGAGGTTGCTTACAGCTAAGTATTAATGTTCTTTTTGCGGTCCTTATTATACCTAGGAAGCAATTATCCCATGCCTTTTATTTTCTATTTATGATTGTGAAGAAGAAATATATTTCATGTAAGTTTTGCGTATGGGGTTCTGTTATACTTAAATCTGCTTTCTTAAACCTCTTCGACCAAAGATAAGTCTGGTGACTTTGGTGTAAATCACCGTAGTAGTTCCACCTGGGTGGAACAAATGAGCTTTGCTTTGGCTGAATTTTAATTAAAGAGGTTTTTGAAAGTTTAACCATGCTATTTTTTGTTTTGCAATATGCCTGCATGCTGAGAGTCCCAGTAAGGTCTTAGCAAAAGAACCAAGTATAAAAGCCAATTAAAAGTCTGAAGTATAAACTTTAGCTTATTATTGTGTTTTATTTCATTTTTATTCAAGCTATTTTACCTATTCTCAGCTGCTATTTGCCACATTCCCTTTTACCATCTTTCTCTATATATTATTTTTGCAACAATGTCTGATCACTAGAAAATTTTGTGGGCCCTAAAAACATACAATGCAGGCTTTAGATGCCTGTCCTGTGAATGCAAGAGCCTCAGGATATGGATTTTTATTGTATTGTGATTAGGACTCGGTTTCATGGGTAGGTACATCTTTGTTACATGCAACTAAGTAGCCTTGAGACAGTTGCTCCTTATACACCCCATGGGTCAGTACCACATGTTTCATGGAATTCTTAGTCTTCCTACTTTGCATATTCCTCAGGCCTGGAAGCTAAGGGATACGCACATGTGCATGCATGCATTCTTTCATGTGACAAAAATGAATAATTTAAGCTACTTTTTTAAAGTTTTGGGTTGATTTTTGGTTGAAAGTGTCAATTTGATTTTATTTGGCTTTTGCTGCTTGCCTACTGAAGCTATAGAGAATGTAACACTATCTCAAACACACATGTATGTATGTAGGTTGTGTGTCTTGTATATATGTTTTTCTAAGTTTGACAGATTTTCTTTAAATTAAACAGACAATACTGCTTAGCCGTCACAACAGGTATTAAGAGGGATATCAAGGATGCTGAATTTAGACCGCAAATAAACACTTGGTCATAAGGAAGCTTTCCATGTGATGAACACACTAATAGTACGAGGTCTTCACTCTCCAGAGAAGAAAACTAGTGAAAAAAGTTTTGGAAGAGACAAATCTTCCCTTAGGAAAAAGGGTTATTTCAAGATTCTGGTTTCGGCAATCAAAGAGGGGAAACTGTCTTACATCCAATATTTCTGGGAGTTGAGAAGCATGCATAACTAAGAGTTCAAAACTCAGATTCCCATTTATGCTAAAATGATCAGGCTGTCAGCGAAATAATGCTATACAGATGTGATTGCACTGGATAGAATTATTTATGCCACAAAAAATTTAAAATTGATATGAAGAGACCTGTCTGTTTATTGACCACGTACAGTTGTAGGATGTAACTTAGGACAGCAACACTGCAAATGCAAGAGAAGTAAATCTTTTCAAAAGACCTGCTGTCCAACATTCAAAGTGTACAAAGCTCTTCTATATAAACTAAAGTACAGAACGTTGATGCTTGAAAAGTAAAATCAATAATGTGACCTGGAATCAGAACATTTAGACATTGACTTATAATTGAAATTGAATATTTGAAGAAGACTGTGTTCTTCAAGTATTACTAAGAAAAAAACGAGGAATATATGACATGTCAGTGTTCTTCTTTTCTAAATTGTAAATTTGAAAAGATCACTTACAGAGCAATTCTAAAACAACTGATACAGTTGTCTAAAAGAAACAAACATACAAAACCACAAACGCACAAAAAAACAAGCAAGCAAACAGAAAAATGCAAGACACACTTTAGCACAGTGACTTCGGCCAATTTTTTTCTGGGTTTTGTCCTTCTGTACATCCATCAGGCAAGTTTAGCTCTCTAATAACAGGGATTTTGTATAAATTCTGTGTACAGGATCAAGTGCTGTTGTCTTTGCTCAATTAGTACATATTTTTAATGCACTTGGACAGTTTTCTATTGTAGGTAGCAAAAGCCTATGTACTGTTTACCATAAAACACAACATACCTGAGATGTGCAAAAATGGGACTTTTGATGGTCCTTCCCTGTCAGGAACACCAGTGGGACTGATGCCCATTGCCTGTTGTCCCTAACCAGGTAGGAGGCCCATCAGCACCACTGCAGATGTGAATTTTTAAAGCCCGTCACAGGTAAAACAGAGGGCAAGATGCAGATCATTTGCTGCTAACAACCCAGTTAGTTGTACATGATCATTCAGAAAATACCTTTGTAAAGCACATTGTAGGCTTCCAAGAGTGTGGGTTGCTGGGTGAATAAAGGCTAGGTGCCTTGAGGAGTCACTCCCTTGCCATCCTTAACTTTTTACACATCCTTGTGTTAATAGGTTATAGAATCATAGAATAGTTAGGGTTGGAAAGGACCTTAAGATCATCTAATTCCAACCCCCCTTTCTTTTCTGGCTGTTGCATATAATAAACAGTAATTTGTTTGCTCTTTCCTCCTTTGCGCCACCATTGCCAGTTTAGGTAGACAGCCAGGCACAGTATTACAATGCAGATGTGGAAGTCTTGCTCTGGTCTGGTTTCATACAGTGATATCAAAGTGAGACATATTTTTATGAACACACTAGTTCAGTAAGCTGTGTCAGCTAAATCAAAATATAATTTTAACAGTAGTCTCGTGGCTCTTATTTGAATAACTCCTGTAAGGCCCATACTGTAGTTCAGAATTTAATAAGGTTTTGTACTAGTATAGCAATAGTTCTGTGGCTACAAGTATTAATTGCTGTTACTCTGAACTCACCAGGGAGGTGGCAAAGGAGAAAGTGGGGACAAGACCACAATGGTAGCATGCCTTTAACAAAAAAAAAATACATTTAAGCGGTCAGTACAGGCTCATTTAAATGTTATGAAAGAAGAAGGATATAACATTTTGACTTTGGTCTAACACAGAACTACCTTGACACAGATAAAAAGAAAGTGGAGAAAAGATGTGGATTGTGGCAAATAGCTTACAGAAATTTCAGACAACATGCCTTTAATCTTTGTTTCCCTGGATTCTACCCACTAGAGAATAACTCACCCATTTGAATCATTGTGATGTTTAAACAACTATCAGAGTCTTCAGAAAGCTACGGTTTATATCAAAGCATGGTGAAGTAAATTAGCTTAATTGCTCAACTGAGGAGTCCAATATAATACAATAACTAAGGGACTCTTACAGCCTTACAGATGAAATCGAAAGCTGAGCTTACACAAAAATGGAAAATATGTGGAAGGATAAGCTAATTCTGTGTCAGAGCTGCAACCATTGCCTAAGGGAGCTTATGGGAACCAAAGAATATATGCAGGACTTCAGTTCTCTGCCTTGCCTTGTTCTAACCTAAAGAAAGATCTGAAATAGTGTACTTGCATTAGATGTTCCAGCCCATCTGTTCCATTGTGCTCTGTATGTTCACTAGAGACATAAAAACATACTACTTAAATATATTAGGAAACTAATGATTACTTTAACTAAACAAAATGATGACTTTGATGACTTTTTCCTTTATAGAATCCCTGTCCAGGGATGTTCCTTACATCTTATGTTAAGTAAGGTGATTTACGTTCATCGTATGTACTACATACAGGCATTGGTTTAAGTCCCAATTAAGGCTGATATATGAGTGGGTGTGTGCTAAATTAAAACAGTATTTGTCCCAAAACTGAGATAATAGGGGATGCTGATGACCGTTCTTACCTGTGTTAAAAAAAGGAAGCTCAAAGCATGCCTTTTGTTAGAGGACTAACATATTTCTTGGAAGGGGCTTTTTCTTTTGTGAAGAAAGCCGTAAAGTTACAATTTTGGTGACTGTGATGACTAGGAAGTACCACTTAGTGCTTATACTATACCCATGTTGTTACATGAATGTATGAAGTCAGTCACACTCCATGTCTCTTACAAAACATACATCAAATTTCATCAGCAAAGGCAATAGCTTTAATTTATAATTAATAGCCTGTTATGTAAGCCTTCCCTACAATTACAGTTGGCTATGTTATCCTATGTATTCCTATTAAAAATGGAATACATTTTAATGAGATTGGACTAGATGAGGTACTGCTGGGAACAAAGAGTATTAGAAATGTACTAAGACAAATAAACTCTGACCTAATGGAGTATGATTATAGAGAAATGACAAGCTCAGGGTTTGTTTGCTTGCATGGGTTTTGTCTTACCTAGAAATGTAATTTGGTTTAGATCATGTTGTGTTCATGCTGAATTTACAGGCAAAGAAAGGCAACTATGCTTTCCTGTGGGACGTGACAGTGGTGGAATATGCTGCACTAACAGATGATGAATGCTCTGTGACAGTCATTGGAAACAGCATCAGCAGTAAAGGATATGGGATAGCACTCCAACATGGAAGCCCCTACAGAGATCTCTTCTCCCAGAGGTAAAACAAAGCAAAGCTCATTTTATAGGACTCCTCTCTAAAATTAGCAACCATTTATGATTCATGTTAATTTTGGCAATTATTGAATAAAGGACCGTAAATAAGTGACAGCAGACACATTATAAATCCAGGCTTCAACAAAGCTGCTACTTCTGCTCCACATGCATCTGCTTGGAGAGGAGAGGACAGGGGGTGGGGGTGGCCTCGTATCTCCAGGCAGCACTGCCTCTGGCAGAAAAAGGGCTGATGTCCTCACAGCTTTGTATGAGAAGAGATTGAGGAGAGACCTTTGATCCATGCTACGTTTTGATGGCTGTGAAGCAATGTGTTGCTCCCTACAAGTAAGCAAGTAATAATGCCCTGGTTTATCCTTTAGTGTGGGGAGAGAGTTTGAAGATTCACAACGGTGCAGGAAAACAAGAATTGTTGAGTATCACATGTGATTGCAAGACTATGAGACTATAAAACTGTGCCATTTATTGATCTTTGAGCTACCAGCTAGGAGTATCTTTTCCATGTGAATGTGTACACTGAAATGGAGACAAGCAGTTGTGCAGGCATCTGTGGTCGTAGAAGAAGGTGAGCGGGTGCTCTGTTCCAGGCAGGGAGCTGAAGCAAGAGTTCCTTGTTTTCTTCCTTGTTTATAAAGAGGAGTAAAACTCCAGCTGCATAACCAGAGACAAAGCTGCCTCAAGAGAAAAGATTGTTAGTAAATAGCTAAAGGAGTTATCAAACTAAATCCAAAATGAATCATTCATGAAGAGAAGGGACACTTCACAAGAGACAAAACGATTAATTAGCAACTGTTAACACAGTAATTCAGGCATTAAATAACAGCATTGAAGTAAAATCTTTTGCATAAACTACATTTGCTGAAGTAAATTAGTTGGTTGCTGCTTAAACAGATTTGTATTAAGTGGCACACAAATAGTACCATGCTTAATCTCACATGATTTTGAAATTATTGTGGGAGAGCAGCAGGAGAGTGGATTGTGCATGTCACTAGTGGGACCAGCTGTTGCAGCTGAATGTAGCCAGACCAGACATGACTAACTGGGATATGGTGATTTCCGTTAGAAATGCTTTTTTCATTACAGTGGAATTTTTGACAGTCTTTTCTTTTTCTAAAGTTACCTGGTGGAGCTCACCTCTTGCTGTGAGGGGAAAGAACTCTTGGTATAACAGAGTTTTAAATGAATACTACTATACAGTGGTGGTTGTGGGATGCAGTTTTGAATTGTGGGACAGTAGATTTAAAATATATGTGTCATACAGAAAAGACAAAAAACCAGAAAGTATCAATGAAAATAATACTTATCTTTCAACATTTCTGCAGGATCCTAGAGTTGCAAGAAAGTGGAGATTTGGATGTTCTTAAACAGAAATGGTGGCCACGGATGGGACGTTGTGACCTGAATAGTCATGCCAATGCACAGACAGATGGAAAGGCACTCAAGCTTCACAGTTTTGCAGGAGTTTTCTGCATTTTAGCAATAGGCCTTCTTCTTGCATGCTTGGTGGCAGCATTGGAATTGTGGTGGAACAGCAACCGCTGTCATCAAGAGACACCGAAAGAGGTCCATAACTTTTATTCTTACCACAATTAAAAGTAGAAAACATGAAAGAGAGTGAAAGTTGTGGGATTTTAGGTGCTCTCATACAATAAATTAAATTTATTTTGATTCACTGTACTAAGCTTTGCATATAACTTTTTGGGTGGTTGTTTCTAAACAAATAAAGAAAGCAAAAGATGTCTTTTGTGCACGTAGAAGGTGCCAAACTGACAGCCCTGGAGTCTAAAGTCCTCTATTTATTTATAGAGCAGATACAGCATGGGCAGCAGCAGTGCTAACTTCCCCACATTGCACCACCAATGTGCCTCAACCCTGACCTGGAGAGACCACCTTTAGGGGTAAGAGAGTAGTTCAGAAACATACCCTCGGCCTCTCTGCTGTGAGTGATGGGGAGGCCAGTCATGGGCATCCAGTTGTGCCATCTGTGGTAATATTTTCTCTGATCTGAGACCCCGTCCAACAGCTGTGAGAACCATATCCATCCTGTGCCAGCTGGTAGCTGTTTACCTTCATGGCTGACCTAGGCTGAGTTTGAAGAGATAGATGAGCAATTAAAACTAAGCCAGCTAACTATTAACCGAATAAGCCATATTGCCATGAAACTGTTTAAATTTCTGCCTTTCTTTTGAAATCAGTTTTGCTTCTAAAAGTAGCAGCCTCTCAGTAAATGGACTTTTATATGACATATTTCACCTAGGAAAATACATCTGAATTTCTTGGGTTTGAAGTTTTCATGCACAGCAATGAGTAATATTTAGCAATGCTATGATAGAATCAGTCCATACTCAAATCTGTCTTGCATGAAACCTGTATTTGTTTACATAGATTAAATGTTTAACAAACTAACCTCTTGTAATTTTGGAGGCACTCAGGCATTTGTAGGTGCTTTCATCTTGGAACAGATGTTTGTTACAAGCAAATAATAGCAGCGAGCTGCACTACAGCTGGAAAATAATACATAGCCCATCAATGCCAATCTATGTTTCTCAAGTTGCCAGGAGTACTGCACTAATTGACATACCTATCACCTGTAAGCAATTGTGGCAAATGGGATCTGAAGAAATATGCTTCAGTCTGTAATGTTGTGAAATATTTATCAGCAAGGTTCCATTCTTCTGAGCTCCTGCTTCTCCCATTTGAATTCATCCATCAAGTGCTCAGTGATAAACATCTGTACCATGTCTGTGGGACAAAGCTGCAGTCACTTGCCTGTGGCTCTGCAATGTACAATAGTGAAAGGAAAATTTTGGTAAAAGGAAGCATATCTCTGCTTTGCACAGTGCAGCACTCTAAAAGCACGCACAGGGAGAGCACAAGTAGGTACTCTTGCTTATAAACAACCTTTCATATGAACAGAAGTGCATATTTAATTGCTTTTTGGTTGAATACTGTAGCATTTTTCCCTGCTGTCTTGTAGAAGTCACTCCTGCTGTAACCCCAAAGGCCTCACGCCATGTTAGCATTGCTAAGACGCAAACCCTCGCAGTAGATGGTTCACTGCCCACTGTGAAAGCCAGGCAGAGCAAGGGGGAGGGATGTTGTCTGAAGTGTCCTCATGCTGCATGTGAGCAAGTATTTGTTTTGCCAATTTTGCAGTGCATTCCTCTCTCGATGCTCAGGGACTTGTCTTTGTGCAACTTTGTAGAGTGAGATGAGAATATGCCCCAAAGGCAATTTCATATAGGTAAGGCAAAATAATTCACTCCTTTACTGCCAGGCACTTTAAATACTCAGTTTCCATCTCTTAAGAGTCTTACTGAGTTTAAATATTTTCTTTTTGCCCATACCCTTAATTTATCTTTTTATAACTGTAGGACGGATTATTACATATCCCTGTTTACCTCATCCCATCTTTTCTTCCCTTCCTGTACCTCTTCTATTCCTCCCCTTTCCCTCCAGTGCATTCTTGATCTGGGTTGCTCTGTACATCCTCTTTTGCAGTTTCTGTGACAAACAATAGAATACTTTTAAGCATCCATTTTTTTAAGTATTCTAAAGCTACTCATCCAATAAAGCTGTATGTGGGAAGATGACCTGGCAGAGAGCTGCGTCTGCCCTTAGAGCACAGCCAGTCTGGGTTAAGTGAGGCAAATTAAACTTCGTGCACATGAGCAGGCTCAGGAAAGGTCACTGATGTGGGTACTACTGAAACAGGGAACAGAGCCAATGGGCGCCCCGGCACAAGTAGGTGTTGAGGTTGAACGAGAAAGTGTGTGTTCCCAAGGAGAGGGCACAGGGATGAGAGTTCACAGGCCAAGCCATCAGGAGGGTATGTGAAGCTAGCAGGATGGAACATAATGAGGGGTCCCCCAAAAGGACAGGTGGGTGCAATGCAAAGCTAGAAGCACTTTTGGATCAGGTCAGAGCAGCCCCGGGGAAGGGTAGCTGCTGCTTGGCCTCATCGATGGGCAGAGTTTTCAGAGGTCTTCTGCTTAAATGGGACACAGACGTGTTGCTATTAACAATCTAAACTCTGTTTCCATCCGGACTCGCTGCGGATTGGGTCGTGCAACATCATTAACCCCAACCCGAGTTCAAAACGCACGCGAGGGTGCTCCAGCAGCCAGGGCCATACCCCACCTGGCGCCTCCAACCCCTCTGTTCTGGCCAAGCGGTAGCCGGACGCACCAGCCGCCTGCTGTGGGCAGCTTTCTGATTGACCCGAGCGGTCAGGACCCCAGTAAAGCAGTAGCGAGTACATGACCAGAGTGCCCATGGTTAACGGCTGCCCGCCCCACGGGGTGGCGGCCCAGGGATGGGAGCATGGGGTCTGGCCACAGTGAGCCGAATAACCTCTTGGGTAAAGGAGCAAGAGAATGTAGCAGGTATTTGTTGGTAGATTAGTGGGCAGAGGCATTTTATTTATGTGGCAGTAGAGGAGGGATTGAAGCGGGATTGCCGATGGCCGCTGTGATTAAGATAGGAAACAAAGTTTCAGAAGAGATGGTGTAAATTGGTTGAAGATTTTAAACGTATTTGGGAGAACCAGGTTTCAAAACTTAGGACAGGATCCATGGAGGTGGAGAGCCTTGAATCTCTGAGGACTCCCCTGAATGAATCTGGAGCCCTAGCTGAACATTGTTTAGGAAACTGAAAGCAAAGCCAAGATTTGATCTCCAAGAGGAGTGTTTTTGGGTATCTTGTTTCTGTCTCTTGGTATTATTCAGCTTTTCTACAGCAGTAGCTGTAGTAAGAGAGCTACGGCATGCGTAGCATATACGGAACACTAAAATCTGCCTGTTAGCTCCATCCGATACTGCAGACAAGTCAGTGAGTTAAGTAAGAGCTGCAAACTTCAGTCATGCTGTTGATTTTCTTCTGCTTTTGGGAAGTCTTTGGTAAAACATGAGTGTTCTAATACCACCTAAAAATTGTGGGAACTGGATTGTCTCCCAGTCTTTGTTTTCTTCTAGGAAGTGCAGACCTCGTGGAGGGTCACAGAAGGGACTGCTTCTCTTGCAGCCAAAGATTAGACTTTGGTGTCATCTCATGATGCAAAGGACAAGGAGCTAGTGTTTGGCTTCAATGATCCTTACCCTGTTAGGAGCTTTATAAATCCGTATTAGAAAATTACAGTGGATTTGGGATTGAACGAGGAGTTTTCATAATTTGCAGAGCCCAAATTTAATGTTCTCTCTTCGGCTCGACCCACTTGGGTAGGCTGTATCATGCCAACAATTGACAGTACATTGAGGTGTTCAAGGACTCAGATGATGGTATAAATCACAACATTTAATTACGATAAGTGTGAAAAATGTAGTGTTAACTATATAACTGGGAGGAACAGGAAGCATGTTCTTTGAAACCTGACAAAAATAATTTGAACTTTGACATTAGAGACTTGATAGGAAGAGTTATGTCAGATGGAGACTACTTCCAAATGGAATATTTTTTACATTGTTTGCACATGAAGAAAATCTGCCCTTCTCAGTTAAAAAAATAGTACTGTTTCTACCTCCAGGAAAGATAGACTCCTTTACTTTCCCCAAAACACAGTTGCCATTGATTCACAATTCTATCATGCAAGCAATGGTGAAATTTCTTGCTAGGAGACTGAAGACTGGATTGGTTTTCTTTTTCAAGATGTTACTGAAGAGATATTTATTCTGTTTGAAGCAGAATTGTAAAAATGTTGCTAATGAGTTATGTTGTAAATATCTTACTTTTATCCCTTTTAATTCTTCATTTAATCCTTGTCAGGTCAGATTAACAAA
Organism: Myiopsitta monachus; assembly: GCA_017639245.1. Classification (NCBI taxonomy): domain Eukaryota; kingdom Metazoa; phylum Chordata; class Aves; order Psittaciformes; family Psittacidae; genus Myiopsitta; species Myiopsitta monachus. Next base: position 67,889,353 of record CM029921.1, on the reverse strand, counting down.
AAAAAAAGATTAGCTGCAACACCAGGAAAAAAATTATAGTTGCAATGCTGTACCACATTCTTCTGTTAGGGCTCAAGTTTGTAATCTCCTAAACCTAGAGATCTAGTAATGTTTAAATGTCATTATTTTATAATTCAGGAAAATTTAAATTTGGTCATTTTTCCAAATCAGATTTTCTAGAATCTGTAATCATCCTCTCCTAATTGTTATTAATACCCATCCATCCTATACCCTATACAGTGAAATTTAGCCAGCTCATCTATCCCTGTGTGTTAAAATCTGGAATTTACACAGCTGCTACTCAGCATGCGATAGTGATACCTAATCTTTAGACTTTGATAAGCCTCAGAGATTTGGGGAGTTGTAAAATAAAAAATGAAAGTATTTATTCTGGAATTTCTGTTCAGTCACTCTGTGTCCTTTTAAATAACTGAGGAATCGGATAAAGTTATTGAAACCTTACTTAATGGAAATGTTGAGCTTTAAGTAATTATCTCTAGATTTCTATATCTTTTGATATGAGTCCTATGCATTTATTTCATGACATCAATAAACTATAATATAATTTGGATCATATAGCTTCCAAGGGCTTTGCCACATTATCAGGGTTTTGGTACCTTTTATTCCATTTGACAGACTGAATGGCAGTTTTAAAATCTCCATTGTCAATATAAGCAAGTGTAGCTGCTTATTGCAGTGGAGTCCCCTGCATCCTCTGAGTTTTATCAGCTGTCTTATTGTGATGTACTCTTCCCCCTGAAGATTATTACTTCTGAGATCTCTTCAGAACTACTAAGAAAGTACTCCTAGTTCATCCACATACTATTCTCCAAAGCAATAAAAACTTAGAAGCAAAGGTAAAATATCATATTATGAATGGAAAGAAAGTTGAATTCCTGTATTTTTCACTGTGCATGAGATATACTCACTAAAAACAAATTAACAGGAAACCCCACAGCAAACTAGTCACTTATACAGGATGGGTTTTTTTTTTGCTGATAAAACTGATACTTCTTGCACCTTCCATAAAGGGTGATGCTGATTCACTTATTGCTGATACAGCTCTTAAAACAGAGTGTTAGAATGATCTCAAGTTCTTGGTTTGAATATTTTTAGCTCAGATGATATATATTACAAATCAGAAATGTTTTTTTCCAAACTAGTTGTGCTGCTCCTAGCAGTATGTTTCAGAAACTGTACCCAGAGTGTCTGCAATTTTGTAGTGCGTGAAGATTTTGGGGTTTTACTGGTTAAGGAATAGCGTAATTTTTCCACCTAATGAGTTGCTACTAGTCACTGCCTCATAGCTTGTATCAAATTTATAATTCATTAACAATTACTGGCTCCACAGCTTAGTTTGTGATTTCTTAACTTTCTCATGCTTCTGCAAAATCATTTTTTTCAACAGACTCTCTTCACTTTTCTGTTCTCACTTTTTATTTTTGAATGATAAAAAGGGGGTAGCAATTCAAGTACTGTCCAGGGAACACATTTGTGTGCTAGTAACAGCATCTTTTAATTCCTGTTTCCTGCTAGTCCCTGCTTAATAATGTTTTAAATGTTGTTGAATCTCAAAAAGTCTAGGCTCTGCAATGCTTTCTAGCTCTATAGGACAGAGGGATATAGAAAAATTACTCTAAAAATTATCACAAATATCTTGGCAGTATGCAGGATAAAAGAAAAAACCTGTACCTCTGGCCGGGGCAGCCGTGTATGATTTGCCTTAAGTTACCCTCTGTCCATTTTCAATTATATGCAAATTCCAGCCTACCTCAAAAATCCATATTTCCAGCTTTAGCAGTGATAAAAGTTACCCACTAGGAATCTCCTCTGGTATTAGAAGACTCTGAAGCCCAGTGTACCTTAGAAGTGGAAATACGAGCTAGCAAATGCGAGTTCAATGGATTGAAATTTGTCACTGTAAGAATTGTGATTTGCATCGTATTCATCTTACTTCAGTTCTCCAACCAGATATTACTTCATGGCGATCCAGGCTTCCATACTTTCAGCATGGTGTCAGCAGTGTTGTTTTTTATTATTAAAGAGTCTTATGCTTTCACCATTATTTTCACCTTCCTTGTCTTTGTCACTTCATTTACCTTGTCATGTTTGTGTATACTTTTTGTCTGATAATTTTATGTCCTCTGAGATGGTTCCTTTTAAGAAAGGAAGCATGAGATCCTCAAACTGGTATTTTATTTTCCCTTCATTGCATGTCTCTATATTTTATCTTGGTTTTATTTAAAATTATTTTCTTCTGTATTTTTATGACATGTCTGAAAACTTTGTACATTTTTTTTGCTCAGTTGCATATAAATGATCATTTGTTTGTACCACTGTATTGTATTCTACTATGAATAAATAAAGTTTTTTGGGGAAAATGAATCATTCAAACACTGGCAAAATAATGCATTTTAATGCCATCTAGAAATTCAGTTTCAAACTAGCTTTGAATATAATAAGCTGTGAAACTGTTTTCAATAGCATTTTTAAATCAGCAAAGCAGCGTTAGGAATCAGTCATGCCAGAATCCAAAGTTTAATGTTGTTTGATGATGAAATATAAGCTGGAAAAATCAGTTAAAGGAAAAAAAATTAAAAGGACAATACAATATGTAAATTGTCTTGTATAGAAACTGGTAATAACTGGAAGGGCATCTTAAGTAACTCAGTATTGGCTTTTTACATGAATGAGGAAACAAGATTTTCTCCTTAGCTATTACGTAATATCTGGTCATAGACAGTATGCTTATCAGAATCCAATGAAATCAGTCAGCGCTTCCTACTGATTGCCATAGATTTAGGTCAAGGCTCTAATGGATTTGAAAGTGACATTTCATCCCTGTTATTAATGACACCAGGCCCAGGCTTCTGCTACCCAAAGCTGTGTTGAAGCATTCAGGTTTGATTCCAGCATATTTCTATAGCTGCAAGGAAGGGATTTTTGTGTTTGGCTTAATTTTTCTCTTGGTCATATAAGAAAATTCTGCTAATGGGATTCTTAGGGATATAATCAGGATTTACCTAGAATAAACCTTACGGGGGCCAAAAAAAGAGTATTCAACAGAAATAAACCTAAAAAATGAACGTTGCCATACAGGGAAGTCAGAAAGAAACAGTCTGTTTAGAGTTCCAGTTTGGTAATGAGTTGAAGTACTTGCTTTTGTTGCATTAAATCATCCATCCCAGAGAACTTTTGTGGCTACTCATGTGCTTGGCATGAGCTTATGTATTTTACTGAATTGAAGTCTTAATGTGTCAGATTCTTTTAGATTCTTCACACAATGTTTACAGAGCTAATGTTTGTATATTTTATCTCAGCCTACAGTGCTATTTTAAAGCTGACTTTTTTGGGGGGTTGAATGTTCAGTGGTAATGAAATCAGTAAAAGTTTAAAATAAAAACCATAAATGTGACTTTTTTTCTCAATTTTTTTTTTGTTTTTGTAGTTTATAAAATGCCTTAGGCCTTGATCCAACTAAACATTTAAATGTGTATGTAAAATTAAGTGAGAGTATGTACAAAGTGAAAATTACATGTGCATTGAAGTGATTTGAAGATTGAACTTACTATACAGTAATATTAACAGGCAATTTATAAATCTATTTATTGAATTTAAATAACTTTATAATACCTGAAACAATCTGTATTCAATATTAGCAAAATTTTAAGAAATCACAGGTACTGATCTTGTGGAAAATAGATATATTTAAAAACCAAACATACTTGGGTATGATTTTCCATACGTTCAGAACCATATTTATAAGTGCATATATATAGGAAAGGACTAGTCAGACTTACCCAACATAATAAGTACTATTTCTTTGTAAGTATTCAGTATCCAAGAGTTCTGTTATGGGAAATTGGTGGCCAGATTATTATGTTGCTGAGCTATTTTTAATAATTTGGCTTGTTATGTATTTTCTCATGTCCAAATAGGAGCTTGGGCAGTTTTCAAAATACAGTCCCAAATGGGGGGTGCAGAAACCTTTTCCAAATGTAGGTTTTAATTAAAACATTTGTGGCTAATAGTCATAAATAAGAGTTTTCTAAGACTTTCACTTATGTGGAGTGGAGAGGCTTTGCAATGCAACTATCACAGCTATCACTGGGCATCAAACAGGTTGTAGAAGCAATTCCTTGTGTCTCTTGTGCCAGCTCCCTCTTGCACTCCCAGCATAATAGGGAAAATGGGAACTTCTGAGATTTGGATTTGACGAGGCTGGAATGGTGAAGAAAGATGATGATAGAGCTATCTGTTATGCCTGATGCTCCAATAGGGTAAATCAGACTGATAAAGGGTAGCATTGCTTTGCTTTGGGCTCAGTAGAGTGAAAAATTATGTCACTTGTGGACTAGATAATAATTTAAGATTTAAAAGCTGTAAAAAGCAAGGTAAAGAATCCATTAAGTTTTAGTGAGTTTTGGAACAGAACCTTCGTGAATTTAATCTTTACTTCATAAAAAGAATAATCTGTCACCTTGTAGGGTCATTTTAGATGTTGAATTCTGGGAACACCACCCTTTTCAGGCCATCCTCTTTGATTCCAGTGCCTAGAATCTGCTATTTCAAAACAGAAGTATAAAAAGTAATAAGTATATGTTTGCTAAAAAGAGTGAAATATTGATTATATTGTTAGCCTCACTATCTTGATCCTTTTTTTTCTCCCCACATCTTCCTTTTCCTTTCTATCTGGAGATGGCCAATGATATGAGGTTGGGCCTCAGAAGCATGGTGAGACTTCATAATAAACGTACAGATAACTGGTTTGTTTTTGAAAATGCCTGCACAGATGAATTCTTGCTAGTTTTCTCCTCATCTTTGCCTCTCCTTGAAACTCCCCTTGAACCTAACCTTTGTGTTGTTGGAAGTGTCTGTAGCTGCAATATATGCAGTTTGTGCACACTAAAGGTTTTTCCACGTGAAACCTCTCCTTTCTCCTAAGAGTTCCTTTGCAGAGACATTGGCATGCTCATCAACCAGCACTCAGTACTGCTTTTTGCTGCTTGTGTTGAAAAATGTTTCTTTGCATTCTCTTACTGTTCTGTTTATTCTTAACCTTGTGAAAGCTGTGGAAACATCTGTATAATGTGAGCCAGTCATTCGTTTTCAGTTACAGCCATTTTAAGAATTAGATCCCTGGCTAGGTGCGATCAAGTTAGATAAATCCAACCTGGGTAAGGGAGCTGTGCTGGTGTGGGAAGATATGAACTATCGCGTGAAGCTCCTTGCTGTTCTGTAGCAAATTATTGTTACTTGATTGGTCTTCAGTTTTTTGATATTTTCTTACTTTCATCAGTTACAGATATTTTTGAGCTGTGGGTAGGTGGGAGTAAACTTTGGTGATATATTTGAAACAATTTTATATCACATTAACAATCTTGGCAGTTTCTGTTAATTCTTACGTTGTATCAGGTTTACTTAGAAGGGAAAAGAATATTACTCTTTCTTCATAAAGGAATTTCTACTGTTGGACAGCATTTCATAATGAATAAGATGACCTTTTGTACATAACTTTTTATAAAGCTTTGTTTCTTTGAAAATGATCACACATTGAATGAAATTAATATATTTTAAAGCTTTCATTTATTTTATTCTTTCAGTTGGCTAACAAGTCTACTGGACCTCAACTGATGTCAGTCTCAATGCATTTTTCTAACTGCTGTTTTATGGATGATAGCTTAGTTAATTGCTAATTTAAAATACATGGTCTAGTTTCTACTTATAATAGCAGAAGCTTGATTGCAGACTTCGGCCTATTTATGAAAGTAGTTTTTCAAGTAGACTCTTGAGGTGCATCATACTTATTTCTAATAAGATACTATTATGGTCAAGCCAGCTTCTAGCAGAGTACACTCAGAAACAACTCAATAAATTTTATGTAACATTAAGTGCTGTTTGAATAGGTCAGTTGCCCGTGTTAAATTAATGGCAGGAAACATACATCATTGCTGCATCTGTTTACATGTCTGTCTGCATTTCACTGCATTGTTGTCTGCAGAATCTCTAGAATAATGAGTGTGGCAAACTGAGTCGTATTAAAAAGGGATTATTTGTATTAATATAACACCCTACTGTGTTGTCATTATTTTGCAGAATATCTATTACATATATCATCACTGCTTTTTCTTCTTGAGCAAGCCAATTATGTCTGAGTTTGCCACACTGTCAGAGCCTCCTGAAATAAAATTACAGTTTTACATATGCAGTAGCTGTAGCTGAAAGTAATGATAATGACCCTGAGTGAATACAGGATTTCAAAATAAACTTAAATAAACGTACCTATGCAGAGCTTCTTCATTTCTCCTTAAATGTTTCAGTCCATGATTTCTGAAACCCCATGGACAGAAGCTGGTAACTAAGTGGAGCTGTGGGTTTTGATGCTGAGCTAGGAAGAGAATAGCCTGTGGGTACCTGAGTATGAAAACTTTGCTGTTTCAGTTTTATTTCTCTGCTTTGTTTTTCGGCTGTGAAGCTTGTCTGTGTGTGCATGGAAATGCTTCAGAGACTTCCTTTCTGCCTAGCTGGGTACATGTGTGCCTTCCATCATCTGTGTTTCATGAACGCTGAAACTTGAATTTTTTAACAGATGCATATGGTTTAAGAGCTGTTTTACATGGGTGGTAGAGGGCCTGGCATGTAACAGAAGAGGAAATGTTTGTCTGAGGCTGGAGCTGAACTTAAATTTTGAACCCCAGTCCTAATCACAAAATTGCCTTGTTTTTTTTAAATAGTTCTTTCACTGAGTGAAAATGTAATATTAATATTTATGTCTTGGTTTCATTTTCTCACCAAAAGATAATCCTTCATATTGTCATCCAGGACAGAAACAGACAAACGAAACAGAAATGTGCCATGATTGATGATTAAGACTACATTTCTTTAAACGCATTATTTTCTGTGTATCTCCTGCGGCTCATTAAAACTGCATTTTCAGGCTTTTCATACTTGGCACACTTATCGGCATCTGACAAGGAGGTGTTGGTGCATTCATGATAGCCCCCCAGTGTATGTGCCTGACTGCCCATATTAGCTACGTTTCTGAATTTTTAGTACTTGATATTTAGGGTCAGGGCCATTGGTCTTTTTCTTCTTCACTAGTCTAGTGCGGGATTTTTTTTGCATGTGTGGGATGCAGATGCAAGCTTATCATACTTTTGGCACAGATCTGGCATCAAATATCTGCAGATACTAGGTCTTCCTTTTAGGGCATTTGTCTCCCTTTTTGGCCTTACTGAAACTGCTTGTGATGTTTTTGTCTTTTCAAGTGGCTCCTCTTGAACTTTGCGGTAAGATCAGAGAAATCATGAGTAAGAACATGGAGGCCACATTAGTCTCTTTAATAAAATATTTTATTCAAAAAATCTTGTCTTTGGAAAATCCCAACTTTTGCAAGCCTGGCAGCTAAACGGTCTTACCTTTGAATTAATTGTGTTTGGAGCGATGTAGGTAATTTCTTGAAAACATAGCTGTGGGTCCTTTCCAACACTCACTGAGATGTCTTTCAAATTTGATGTTGACTCCAGACCATCCAAGTAGTTTCATATTCTTTCATCCTGATTTCCCACATGCTGTCAAAAGTCACAGAAAATAAGCTAGAAAAAGATACTTATTACTCTGTAAATCATCCTGTCTGCATTTTCATCTTGCCATAATTTCTCTCCATGTGATAAGGCCAAGCATGGTTATTCCTGAAAGGGAGTTGTAGTTTTTTGAAGGTGCAGTTGTGCAAGGTTAGTTTTTCCTGGATAATTCTGGTGAACAGCATTCAAGCCCATATCAATGGTTACCACGGTGTCCATCACAGGCCACTGAACCTGTCGCTCATGTTTGGGACATATCAGAAACATGTCCTTCATTCACCCTTCCAGAACTCAAGACTCCCTGGGGAGGAATGACATTTAAATTGGTATTTATGAATAAGATAATTTCCTGACCAGAAGCAATGTCTGGTTATTTATTCTGCTTAAGTTTGAGGAGAATAAGCCTGTGTTTAATTTTCCTTACATGTAGTATTTTTTTTTTTTTGTTTTGTTTCTTTCACTGATTAATTTCCTCAACTGAGCTATTTGGAGTACAACATTAATACTGAAAACGGAATTATGAAGGTAGCAAAGGCAAACTGTTTAATCTCTTTCTGACAACACAAGTATATATATTTGTGCAATGTAGCTGTATATGAAAAGTGAATTGGCACGTAACGTTTGAGATGTGACATTTATAATGTTAGTTTTTGTATATTAAGTACAAAAAAGAATGACAAAAAAACCTTTGGTAGCATGTCTGTTACAGACACTGAAGTATTAAGTTTGGAGCTCATTCATTCAGCTCTTGAAGAGACCTAACAGGAGCTAAGTGGAGCTGAAGCCAGAAACCTTTGTGAAGAGAAACCAGTAAGGCTTTCCCCGAGGGGCTCTCCTTTGGGTAAGGGAAGTCTGTGTGCTAGGAAACCAGCACACCAGCCTCCACTTTGGGTCTGGTTTTTTTTTCCATCCAGATGCCAGGTTTGGTGCCTCTGCCATTCCCTATATCCAAGCATCAATTATTAATTTATAGTAATTTATTAATTTTAATTCATTAAATGCAAAAATAGAAAATTGCTACAGCATTAGAAAGCTTGAAAATCTCTTGCAATGCTACATTACCATTTCACAGTTCAAGTGACAAAGCCTTGGGGTATGGGAAAAAAGAAAAGCAACCTAACTGTGTGTTTAAAAATTATACCAAATGGCTTATGTTTAATGAGAATTATAGAACTAAAAATAAATAAGGACTGAACTGACAAGGGAGAAAAAAAACCATAACTTTTAAGATTTGTTTTTCTGGCTTTATTACCATTTAACCCTTTTTACATTTACCTTGTTACTTTTCAGTTGGTAACGTATGCTTTGTTACTGACTTTTCCGGGAGAACAATAAAGGAAAAGAAGATGAGGTTTTCAGAATTTACAAATTCTGAAAGCTTGGCTTGTCAAATAATGCTATCCCAAAACCTTCAGTTCTGGAAATCTTGGGATTCACGGCAGTTTTCTAGTAATGTAAAGACAAACTAAACTTTTCAAGTGTTTCTAATTTTTATCATAGGGTTTTTTTAAGCATTTGAAAAATCATTCAGCATTAAGATAGTTTCTAGTTTCATACAAAGCTTGACATTTATTTGTTTAGCTGTTCTTCATGTAATAATACAAAGGGAAGAACCTTTAAGAACGTGTTTTTATTATTACTCAGGGACAGGGTTGTTTTCCTCAACCTTTACAAGCATTTTATTTTAACAACAAAAAGAATGAATAATGTGAACTTCTGGGTTCTTGGAAGCCTTAAGATGTTTTCTCCAATCTTAATAAGGCCAGAAAGTTGTCCTTAACGCTGAAGCAGGAGCTAGAAGTGAGCAAATGAAATCTCCACCCCTAGCTTTTAAAAAAGCCCAAGCATTTACTTCTCTACTTACTTCATAAAGTGTTTTGTTGTAGATAAAATACAATGTCTGAGTGCAGGAATTACGTCTTTCTTGGTAGTGAAAACGTCGGCGCACTGAAGCATAAGTTTATATTGTGAAACAAGCAACTGCAAATCCATTTCCTGAGGAATGTGGTTCCAGTCCAGCTGCTGTGCTGGACTGTGCATAGCAGAAGAGGGCAATCCTGTTAGACCAACAAAGAGAAATATTCCAAGTGATGTTACCTTAATACCCCCTCTGGTCTGGACCTAGAGGTGTTTGTTAATAGCATCCCATCTGTGGTTCTTCAGTTTACATCTTCAAAGACCTAAGCTAAATATATAACCAGGATTACTTTCCCTTGAATTCTATCACCTTTTGTGCACAGAGGCTCCAAATGAAGAATACACTTCATTTGCAAATGTATTTTTCCTCTGCAAAATGTTAATGATTGCGTGTTGCAAATACTGAAACTCTACCTTTCCCTCTGCTCAGCTAGTTATCCCAGTCACATTGTATTTGTTCCCATAGCAAAGCAGGATGCAATGCATTGAGGATGCGCTTACAGTCAAAAAAATATAAAAATATATAAAATGGCTGATGTATATTTTCACTTGAAATTATAGAGGTCAGAAAAATGCAATTGAGTCATGAACATTTCTTCAAAGTCTTATTTATGAAAATTTGTTGTACTGTTTGCTCAGTTCTAACCTGAGTTCTATATTTCTTTTTATTTTTTATTTTATAGTAGGGCCTTAGCACGATAACTAGATGTGCCAACTTAGGAGTCTAAATCAGGCCAAGCAGCATTTTTGAGAAAAGAAGTAGTACAGGCAACCTCAAGAAGCATTATATAATGGGCTTCTGGGAGCTAGCTTCCTTAGACACAGGTATTATCACAAGTGGCAGTACCTGAAGTTTGTGGATAAGCAGAGCTTTGCAGCAAGTTTCTATTAGCAGACAGCTGAGGAAACCACAGCAGTGCACAGCTGGACATCTGTGCAAAAGAAACCTGCCCAGGGAGCTCAAGCCCTTACTCCCAGTGGGGGATGATAGAGGAACACTTCTCACACTTGCTCCCAGTCCACAACTTTACCTCAGGAGAGAGAAATAAATAAAATTATGAATTAAATCCATATAATCCTCTGGCCATTGTACTGCAAATCCTTAATTTGCTTAGCCACAGAATTTATGAAAAAGCTTCTGTGTTATCATCTGTTTGGTACATTGTCTGACTTACTGGATACAGAGCCTGACAAGTCAGGTATGGCTGTTGGCAAGAAGAAATTAGTACAGCTGCAGGGGTTATCTGCTAAAGTATTGTGTGGTCCCTTTCTGCCACAAAAGTAATTTTTTTTTAATTTATTGTTGATTGATTTTCTCTAACTAAAGATGATCTGGTTATTTGCTTAAAAAAAAAAAACACAGTATTTTTTGAAAAATAGGTTTTTTTCTTGGTATGGAAGATGATATCCCCCTGGTTTCTGTGAACTTCTTTGAGATTTGGGTGGATTTGGGGTGTATATGAAATAGGAATTAATTTTCTACTATTAGCAAAGGAGATGCAGTGTGAAGCTCAGCCCTGTAATTGTGGAGCAATTATACTCCAGCTGAAATCAGTATGGATTTAGCCTAAGCTAAGGACACGCTTTTGGGCTCATTATCATGTAACACTAGTTCATTTCCAAATCCTTGCACAGCTCAGCAAACCCAACAGTTTTTGAGTAACGTAGACGTGGTGTTAAGTCACAAGTTTAGAATCACATCTGTAGTTGACATTGACTGGAATCAAGCACTTAGGAGCTGACTTGTCAATTTACAGGTTTGCATTTTAGTGGAGACCACTGAAAAAATGCTACAGTTCTCTGTGCTCCACCTGGCACAAGTGGCAAAAGATCGTGAGGAGTAGCAGGAAGTGGAACCTTATACTTCTCTGTTCCCAGAACCTACTTTGTGGTATAAGAGCATCTGTAAGACTGTTGGTGTTGGATTTAACAAGCATTTAAGCACACCTTGATCTGAGGGCAGTCAGGGATTACTGCCACACAAAAGTTTCAGGTAGTCCTACTTCTTAGGCTGGAATCTTGCTGGCTGCCTAGTGTAATTACAGCCTTATGTCAGAGAATTTCTTCATTTCCAGGATTGTTGAGCTTTTATAAATGCTTTGCTGCTATTCTGTTGTATGTTATACTTGCATCAAATAACTAGAACTGCAGATCATAGCTGTGCTTTATGAAATAGAGAGAAATGATACAATATAATACCTTTTTATTGGCAATACAATGCTAGCTATTAAAATTCAATCATACAGCATCCCAGGTGGTTGACTTTACCCTGCCAGTTTTGTTGCTATCCAATTTGAGCATCCTGAATGCCGCACTGAGGTGATAAACAGCCCATTGTAGGTCTTTTCTGCTTTAGGTTTTAAAGATGACTTCTTTTACTGTATTTCCTCATGGAAGTTAAAACATTTTGAGTAAGTGGTCCTGAAAGTCCATTCAAGAGACTGCTCTGGGGGCGTTAAGCAATGCATTCTTAGAAGGTGGTGATGCATTTGCTAAGGATCAGTGTTACTTTCCCAAGCTTTGACCAGAGACAGGCTTTTACCAGATGACATGTCAAGGTGGCAGACAGCTTATAGTCAGTCACACAACTATTCAAAGCACAAATGAGTCATCCCCAACCCAGGTCTCCCTCAGTGCTGTTCCAGTATTTTGTAGTCCGTGCCACACAAGTGACCCAGGGCTTCCTGCTGGGAAGGGAGACTTTATCACCACAACCAGTAGATTTTGGCACATGAAGCCAGTCACCCCGGAGTTGCCTAGGCTGCATATGGTGTTTTACTGACATGTTCCTTAGAAAACGTGCTGCAACTAGGTAAGACAGTGGTAAGCTGTCTTGTGCTTACAAACTGTTGAGCTGCTCACTGGAATTTGGAGTCCCAACTCACTTAGTTTGCCTGCCATATGCTTTTTTTCTGGGCTTGTGCAATGTGAGCTAAGGGCTTGTGGGATGTGCTGGTCCCTGGTGCAAGCTCCCATTGGCTGAACCAGAGCCATCAGTTTACCTCCAAGGAGGGTGGGTCTGACAACATCAGGGCTTTTGCAGGCTGAGATTGAGCTGGTGTTTTCTTCTGTGTGTTTCTCAGCTGGAGATGTTGGGCAGACCTTGAGGTTTTATATACGCACAGGTGAAATTGAAATGGTATAGTGAGTGAAGAGCAACTCCTGTCCCACAGGGGAAGAAGAGGGCCGATCATGACTGGAGATTGTGTTTGGACTGATTGTTCTGGTTTCTTTCTCACTAGGACAAAGAAGTGAACCTGGAGCAGGTCCATAGACGCATGAACAGTTTAATTGATGAAGACATAGCCCACAAGCAAATCTCTCCAGCATCCATTGAAATCTCAGCCTTGGAGATTGGTGGCATGCAGCCAGCTCAGACCCTGGAGCCAGTACGTGAATACCAGAACACACAACTTTCTGTCACCACCTTTTTACCAGAACAGACAACTCATGGTGCCAGCAGGACACTCACAGCTGCCTCAGGCAGCAACCTGCCACTGCCCCTGAGCAGCTCAGCCACCATGCCCTCCATACAGTGTAAACACAGGTCACCAAATGGAGGACTATTTCGTCAGAGTCCTGTGAAAACCCCAATCCCAATGTCATTTCAGTCTGTGCCAGGGGGAGTCATTCCAGAAGCAGTGGAACCCTCGCATGGAACATCCATATGATGAAAACTAACAATAAAACAACCAGCAGAGCTTTTTAATACAAAATTTAAAAGAAATAAAAAAAAAAAAAAAAACCAACCACACAACAAAATGAACTCTTACATTTTTCTTGTATATACCTGTAAATAATGAAAGAATGAAGTGGGGTAAAAGTGTATTTTGAATATTCCCAATTTTCAAAGTAAGCAAAAAACAAAACAAAAAAAAATACACAAAAAATGTATGAATGACTTTGTAAATTTTGTTCTATATGAATAAAAAGGCAAACTACTTGTGATCGTTCTCAAGTGCCAAAGAAGACCAGTTACTGGGACTGAGGGCCATACATTTTTTTTCCATGGATTTCAGCATTTATTCTCTTACTATTTTTCTGTGGTTTTGTTTTTGTTTGTTTGTGGGGATTTATTTTTTTTTTGTAAGAAAAATATGTATCTGTTTCTTGCTAGAAAAGCTGTCTATGCTCAGAGCTCTCCTTTCCCCAGAACTGTATTTTACAGTCAAGATGGCAATTCACTTGGAGAATGTAAGAGCTGGTATTAGTGTAGCAGTTACAAAAGTTTTAAATGTGAATTATAAACCAAGAAACGGGGAAAAGAGAAGGAAAAAAGTAAGAGAAATCCATCCCTCTAACAAGGGATTTAAACTTCCACACAGTTTCTAAGTTTAAGTACAAGTTTGTTTAATTGCGATTTTACATGTCTGCTGTGCTGTGTGGCTCTTTTTATTTAACCTTCTGTTTTGTTATATATATAATATATAGTACATATATTATATATATGACATATATATATAAATGCTTTGATAATAGGTTTTAGTTTCAGGAGAAAGTTTTTACGAAGAAACTGATCAGCTCTTTTTTGTGTCTTGTGCACATGATTGAAAATGGGGAGGAACCAATATTTGAAAAGAGTGAGCCAAGGAAGAACAGGAGATAATGGCATTGCAGTGACTGCCCTCTGGTGCCATCTCTTTCTTTAAGATTTCAAGGAATTTGCTGTGTAATGGATGCAATGCTTTCTGTTAAAGTCATATCCCTGAATGACAAGGCTAAGCTCATGACTATAAGCACAGCTCTGCTTTTTTTCCATTGATTTTTGTAAAGAGAAACATTTTAATGGCCGTGTCTATAATCTTAGTAGAAATGGCTGTAAAATGTTTGAGTTTGGGTTTTTTTTCATTTTTTTTTTGTCTATGAAACACAATCAGAGGACAAAGGTAGAGCAATACTTATAGTGAATTTAATGTCTCCTTCAAAGGAGGAGCAATTTCATATGACAAAAAAATCAAAACCAAGCCACGTTGTTTCCTTTCCACATAGTAGTTCAAATGCCCAAGATGTCTGATACCCCAATGCCCTGCCCACTGTTGCTAATGTACAATCACTGTCTTTCAGAATTGGGATAATTTAGTGTCTTCTCAAACATATCCGTGTAGCTGGGTTATAATTTCCCTTTGTAGCTGGATTTCTTCACTTTATTAGAACACTGCTATTTGTGCAAAGGGCTGTAGATCTTGGTGCAGCAAAATCACTGCCTACATTATATTATGTTTGAACAAAGGTAAAATGCTTTCACGTCCCAAGAAAGTCATCAGGAAATCTGGGTCAGATTTTTTGACAAATAAACATTCCATTGACTGCTTCTAATCTGATTTGCATAATTGCACAGCAGGTACATTTATGAGATTATAAACGTCCTCAATTTTTTACATTTCTAGTTTAAGTGATAGGGAAGAAAAGTGAATGTGTGATTCAAAAACAGCCTAACGGAAGAACATACTCAGCATACTACTTTTCAAATGAGGAATATTGATGGTGAATTTAGAGTATTTTTGCAGGGATTACTTTGTCTTTGTTGTCAAGCTGGTTTCTCATGAAGACAGTTGATTTTGCAGCTTGGCACAAATGATACCATTAGCTTCGAACTAATTAAAAATGAATAATACTATAGTCAGCTAACTAGATTTATCCTAGTTAGAGACTTGGCCCACACAAGCTTAGGATTTTTTTCTTTCTTCTTTCGTCATAGTTATCATTATCTTAACAAAACTATGGCCAGAGGAAAAAATAGACATTTCTTCCACTGATTTTTTCCTCACTTTCCATGAATACACTAATCAGTTATGGCAGAAATAGCTTAAAAAAAACCCCAACAAAACTAAAAAACCCCACACCTGGGTACCTGCAAACACGATTAAAAGCTACTTTTTGTATTGGAAAAATTCCTCATTTTTATTACTATTTAAGATTTTATTGGATGCAGATGAACAGTGCTCCAGATGAGGTACAAGTTGATGCTTGTGTAGCTATGGGGGTGCAATCTGCAAGCTAGGGCTTGGCTGGAGTGGGTATCCCCTCCCCAGCAGTACCAAAGTGAGTTGGCCGATCACCTTTGTCCTGAGCATCCTCCAGAGCAGATTGGTGAGTAGCAAACTTGGCCACCTCAGCAGCATGAGCCAATCACACATCCATGTACTCCCTTCTGGGTGGTGAAGCACGGTGGTGACCTGCTGATGCATAGTAGCATAGCCACTGCTGCTGGTTCTGCAGCAATGTTGTAAGAAACAAGCTTGTCAGAGGTTGTCCGAGTTCCTTTGCCATTTCTCCACAAAGCATGCTATTTATTTGCTGCAGCAGAGATCAGAATAGGGAACTGAAACCCTCTTTTACTGAGGCATCATTGATTTCATATCTTAATTTTTTTTTATAGTAGTCTAAGCCATGATACTGAATAAACGACTGCATTTGTAGAATAAACTGTGAATACAGTATATTTGGGGGGGGGTAGCGTTCTCCATATTCGTTGTTGTTTTGGGTTAGTCTTGCTGTATGCTGTAGTGTTTGGAAGTGGGATTTAACTTATAAACAAAGTTGGATCTCACTGATTCTAATGCATAGAATATGACTCACCTGTTTGAATCCTCTGCGGGATTACATCTAAGACAATCAGGATCTTGAAAAATTAAACCACACAGACTTCTTTCAGAAAAGTATTTAAGCATGTGTGTACGATCTATAAGAAAGCAGCTGCTTTATGCATAGGTTGAAGTGCTTTGCTGATTACTGATTGAGTTAAAAGGCATATCTCAAATTAAATATATGACTAGTTTTAAGCAAGTGAGTAAGCTCACTAAGCTCACTGAGGCTATTCAGTTGCTCTAGAAAATTAACTGTCTTGAGTGTTTTGCTGCACCAGGGTCTATATTGTAGAAGTAAGGCATCTGCAATGGATCTGTCACTGTCCAGTAATTGTTTATATAAAAGTTAGCAAGTCATAGCTTGAGCCTGTCAACCATGACAGGAAGCTGTTCAATCTTTCATGTGATGGTGGTTTGGTTTTAGATTATTTAAGCAAATCACCAGGTTCTCCTTGAACATAAACAGTATTTCTTTCCCCATAACTTTCAGTTTTGAAAGTAAATGCAGAATGTATCATATTCTGTCTCCTGTTTCATATTTATATCTTCAATTTGACACATCAAAGCATTCACTTTCTATATAATATGTATTCACCACACACTCATGCATATATATATATACATGTGCAGTTACTCACAGAAGAGGTGAGAAATATAATTTCCATGTGATGTAAATGAGCATAAGTTCAAAGCCCCCACAGAGCTGTGCTGATTTACACCACCTGCAGGTTTGACCCTTCACTTTTAATATCAGGCAAATTGATGTAGAAAAAAACTTGCACAAATTCCCAAAAACTTTGACGACCAAACTGCATCCTTGATTTTTAAGTGGAATTTTCCCAGTGTGTTTAAAAAAGGGAATAATATATGATCCCAAATATTCCAGTTCCTCAAGGATATTTACTCTACAAAGGTGGTTGTACATGAAATAGAAATCGAGTGCCTATACCTTCCTTCTATTGTGCTCTTTTGCTGATGAACTTTCGCGAAAGTGACATCTGTGACACAGCACTTGTAGTGCATCTTGTTCTATTGTTCCATTAGTTTAGAAATGACTTTATTTTCATACAAAAATGTGACTGTTTCTTCTATTTGCTTGCAATCCACGGGCAATCTGCTTGCAATCTGAAGGATGCATTGCTCTGATTTCTTAGTATGTCATGTTTTTCTATTGCAATGGAAAAAGAGTAATTGTGCTTTTTAATTTCAGAGTTGAAAGTTGATAGAACATTTTTATGCTGAGTTACAACTACATGTGTGCAATATTTGTCCTGCAAAGTGAAATTCCCAATATCTGCCTTGCTTTGATAACGATTGCTGCACTGTAGATGAAGTTTCAGCAAAACTCTCAATCTCTCACTTTCTCTTAGTCTGCTGGTAGAATAAAACACTTAAACCTGGTTCTCACCTCTGTAAATCAGCATCCCCCTAGTGAAAGGGTCAAGCATACTAAGTTTCAGTAGGTGAAGATTTGGCTTTTAATACTGGGCTTGAGAGCACTGCTTCCCATGAACATATATTCAGTGATAGCTCTATAAAAAAAATGTTTTGAGTCTCAAAAATGGCCTCAAAAAAGGAATATTTATTACTATTCTGAGGACTTAATATGGATTTAAGTTTAAACTGTATGCTGAAATAGCTTAGAGAACAAATTTCTTCTTAAAATCTGTTCAATTTTAGGTATATCTCTCCTCTAAGAAAGGTTAAAGCTGTTAGCTTGGTGGCAAGCGGAGCATTCCTTTTAAGGGAGATCATGTTACTGGGCTAGTACCGCAACCACAGTGCTTAGGCCTTTTTAATTTATTATGGTTTGCTTTACTGACTTGAATGTATGTTGTGGGCAGCTAAAGAATGACATAGATCTAACCACAACACGTTTGGGGGACCTGTTGGAAATTACCGAAAGAATCCACATCCTTTGGCAGCCAATGAGAAAGTTAGAAGAAAACTGAAGAGAAGCAAAATTAAAGGTAAAATGAACATGTGGTGAAGGGGGAGGGAGAAAAGTGTGGTTACAACTCATATGTCTAGCAAAGCTGTATTACTTATACGGGAAGCCTAGATTCCATCATACTAGCAGTGGCCTCAGTTAATTGTTATTTTTCTTAATTTTTAGGAAACAAATAAAAACAGCATTTGTTCTACAAGAAACAGTTGTTATCTTATTTAAGAGTTGGAATTATTTGTTTGATGATGCCAGTTTTTTGGCTTGATTCTCACTCAGCTGGGGAAAATCAGCTTCAATCGGTGATTTGCACCTAAACCAGCTGTAGGCTGCTTGCTAGATGACACTCCCAATAGCTCTTTAGGACTGCAGCTGTGAAAAATCAGTCTCACTCAGCTACCCATAAACCTCCAACTTTTTTGGGTTTGCATAAGAGTTATGGCTTAGCGGTATCAGTTGTATATGTTTCTGGATTCCTGAATAGGGATGCTGTTTTGCTAGCACTTATGGTGGAAGAAAGAAGTGCAGAAGCTTGGTTTCTCCAAGCTTGCAAGGTAACTGATAAAAGAAGCAAATGATGTGTAAGACTTTAGTTTCTTACTGAGTTTCATTTTCTGTTAAGTTTACTGTCAGGCTGATGAGAGGGACTTCTTTATTTTTTTTTAAGCGTACACTTACAGGGTGCTACTTAAAATCTTTTTTCCCTATTTAAATTCAAATCAGATAATTTGGCTAGAAATCAATGCTGGTATTAATTTCATGTCTTCTTGTAATGGAGCACCACCACAACAAAGTTGTTTTGCCTTTTTCTTAAAGAAACCCTTTTTGTAAGTCTCATTGGAAGATGTCTCGTTTCTCAGTAGCTGTTTAATTCTTTTATTGTAGTTATAAAATTCTGTAGTTTTGAGGGCATTGAGGCTTTTATCTGGTTTGTTTTCTATATAACACAAAGGGGGGAAAATGAGTTCTCACAGACATGGAAAGTAGCATAGTAGTAGGGAGAAAACTCAAAACTAAAAGATACTTTTGCACATCTTGCTGAAGCTTCAATGGCTTGGATGACTCTGGGACAGAAAATGATTTCTGAATATGTTATACTGACTGTACTGTAGAAGTAATCTGAAAAGTTTCTAGGTGGGAGACCACAAATCCAAGCTCAACATGCCCTCAAGTTGTTTTCAAGATAAGGAATGCCTTTTTTATTATTGCTTTGTTACAATGTCATAACTGGAGCTGGACATGGAGGGATATGGCACCCGGGGCTTTAAAACAGCTTTAGTTAATTATCAAACTGCATTTTAGACTCTGAGTCTAAAGTCACTCATTAAAGGAAATATCTGCAAGATTTTCTGTATCTAAAGATTTTCCTTTATTTCTTTCTCTCTCGTAAGATGTATGTATTTGTTTTCTGATGGAATTATATTTAAAGCAGTTAAGTATAGCACAAAGGAGCCCAGCACTTCAGGTGAGAACTGCAGCTAGGAGAACAAGAAAGCATGCAATCATGACAATGAATTGTGAAGAAGAGAGATCCCAGGTTTATAAATTTTTTTCTATATATCAGCAGAAAAGCTTTGACTTCTGTTTAATGTACTTTCTATATGATTTATATTGGATCAATCCCATCAAATTAAATAATTACAGAAGCAAAATATTCCAGCCCACCAAAGTGCTGAAATGCATATTTGCAAATAAATCTAAGCAGGCACTGGAAATGTTTCCCTGTCTTATACAGAAAGCTGTGAGTTGCAGTTTTAAGCCTGTGCTATTTGATTTCCCCTTCTGTTGTGTCTCTGTAGATTGGCTCACTCGTGTCTTCTGGGCTGTGATTAGTTGTGCAACATTTACCCGCCTCTTTGACAGGGGGAATGTGATTTTACAACACAAGAGCAGTTTTCTATTGCACATTTACATTCCTGGCTTTGTCTTGTCATACATGTCAAAATGTCAGGTAGAGAAACATATGCTTTCAAATGGAATTTCTGCAAACCATTTGGATCAATAAGGGCTGTCTATCTGCATATTTGTAACATCTGTCACAGAGGAATATGAAGCTCTATCAATTTAGTGTCTTAGTAAACCATATTTTACTCCAGACTGTAGCTTGTTCACATTCAGTGACAGGAAAAAATAGGTGCTTTGGGCAATACAGAGATCTATTGAAAAGCAAGTCCTGCTTTTTTGGAAAGTGGAGTTCTCATCTTTTGCATGCAGCAAATACATGCCATCCTAACAGGCCGGGTTATCAGTCCCTAGATATGTCACTTTGAGCTCATGATGGCTCAGTGCAGCTGCTGTTCATCCCTGCTCTGCTCTGAAGGCTAATTCAGGCAATAACAGTTATTATGACTCAACACCTGAAAAACTGCTGGCTTGTCAACTGGAGAAACCACCTGCCTGTGGGCACCAAGAAGGGCTTGGAGTAGGGATGGGAGAAGTGTCTGGCCACAGTCCATGGGTGCAGTGAAGGCAAAGGCTCCTCCGCACACTACCTGATGGGGTTTGGAGGACGAGGTATGCCTCTAAGGTCTGAAATAACTTGGCCAGGAAGTGGTGGAAGGCAGTGATAGGAGGGAGATCTCAAAAATAAGAAGAGCAGGTACCAGGTACTGGAGTGTGGGGCAGGTTAACAGCTTGCTTGGCTCCAGAGCAAAGCTCATGAAGTGGTGTACGTATGTTGCTATGAGAAATCATGAGGTTGTGAAAGTAGCATCCTACAGTGCTGCCTTGGATATTAATCTGTCAGGCAAGTTCCAGACCTCTAGTTATAAAGTCTGCTTAGTTCCACAGTATTAAGTGCCATGAAAAGTGTATTAAACCTTTTACTAAGAACTGAAACAGCAGACAGTGAAAGCGCACAAAATGTAAAGTGTTAAATTAGACTGTCAATTCAGTTATTCTTTATCACTTAATCCCTTCACCTGTGTGGCTTGTTAAAGGGAAAGTCTTCTCTCTAGACAGCAGTAGTCCTCGGAGAGGGAGGGACAGAAGGAGAGGAATCAGGGAAAGCTGTCATGCAGGGGTGGAGGCAGCCACTGTTTGCAAAAGGCAGATGAGCTTCAGCAGGAGTAGTGCATGAGCAGTGAGTGAGGAGATAGAAATGACAAAGTGCACTGGCCCTGGCTTCTCAATTCATCAGTGAGTGGAGAGAAGTACAGCCAGAAATTGCACCACTTTTGAGCTGAGATCTTGGGGTTTAGTTTTACCTGAAGGTGGGGCATGGAGAGTAGTTCTGTTATGATACTTGATCTGTGTTGGCAGTTACCCATCAGTAAGCTGATGCCTTGAGTGGTATGTTTAAGGTCAGCAGGAACAAGCTCAACATCAGCTGTTTCAGGGCTGGTAGTAGGTAAACTTCAGCAGTTGTGACTTTGTCTTTCTAGCTTGACCTTAAAGTTTAAAGCTATAGACAAGCATTAAGAAGTGAAGATAGATTAAAAAATAAAAAATCAGTAAGGCCTAAGGGAAATTTCTGGCTTTTCCATTGTCAATAAAGTGCTTATTTTCTCAAAAGCTTCTGTTTATGTAGGATTTGATGAGCAGATAAGATAACAATGTATTAAAAAGGAAAAATCAAAAAAGGTCCTGCTTTAAAGCTTACTGAAGCTTCTGGAATTTTGGTGGTGTGGATTGGGTTTCTTTTGTTGTTGTTGTTTGTGTGTGTGTGTTTTTTTTTGTTGCTGTCATTTTTTATTTATTTTTTTGCATCAGAATATATTGTTCAAAATTTTCTTGAGTAGAATTTTTATCGAAGCTTACTTTCCAGCTGAGGGTCTGTAATTCATCTAGTTGAGAAATGCATAGGATTTTGTTTTAATTAGCTGGCCTGTACTGCACAAATACCCGCAAAAGTAAAATTGACTACTTGGTGAGTTACAAATTAGAAGTATTTGTAGTTACTGAAGAAATGTTAAAGTTTCCTTTTGTTGTTGTTTTTAAAAGTAGTAATTAATTTAAAATAACTACCATTGAATTACTCACCTAGCTTTAGGCTACAATGGGTTTATTAAGTCATTATTGAGAGATTGAATGGTGGCACGTGTTATTTATGTTTAGATGTCATGTGTCTTTGTTTTCTTAAGCACTAGAAAGAAGTAGCTGAAGTCTTCTGACAGGTGAAAAGTAAAAATTCATGCTTTGATCGAGTCTAAGACATTTAAAATCTCCAAACTATTAAATTTTAGTGGGACTTATAAGCTTAACTTCACAGGATCCCTTTGATAGTCCCTGATCAAAGTAGAAGTCAGCTCACCATTGTTTACTGCATGTCATGTCAAAGGCATGGATTGAGGTGAGATTTCAAAGCTTGTTGGGTTTTTCTTTATTTGTTGGTTTTTGTTGTTGGGTTTTATTTTTATCTTTTTTTTGGGGGGGAGGGGTGTCAGTTTTGAAACTTTCATTGTTTTGAGTATGTTTCCATCCTAACTGAAACACTTCAGGGGAGAAAAAGGTTTGCGTTCTTCTGCCAGGATAGGAGAATTGTGAAAATGGGACTTTAAATCACAGTTATTAACCAAGACACCTGAAGTGCTTGCCACTTTGTTGAGTCTCTGGGCAAAGCTTCAGACTGTGGGGTCTTTGCTCATCTGCTGGGATCTTCTCTGTTGTGGCTCTGCAACTGAAACAGATGTGTATTTGTGGAATTCTGATAGTGTAGAAGGTTTCAGATTAACCAAATCTTCAAATACTTAATGTTTGCTTATGCTCATAGCAGCCTTCCAGTATCTGCAGCTCCATCGCTGGCGGTGTTCAAGGCCAGCTTGGACAGAGCCTTGGGTGGCATGGTTTAGTGGGAGGTGTCCCTGCCCACGGCAGGGGGGTTAGAACTAGAGGATCTTAAGGTCCTTTCCAACCCTAACCGTTCTATGATTCTATGCTGGCTTTCTGTTAAATATCCTGTATAACCCACCTTTGTGGGTCATATAGACTTTAGGTCCCACAAAAAGATCCAAATGTTCAAAAATGGAAACAATATACAAGTCTTTCAGCAGTGTAAACAAATGTTAATTCACTCTTAATGTTGTAGAGAGAAAGTACGTTTCAAGGACTATTAAGGCAGAGACCATTAAATAAATTGCAAGCGAACAGTGGCTTGCATTCTATTATTGCTAATGTTGTTGTATTTTTCAGTTTACTTTGGTTAATTTAGTTTGATAATTCATGGAGCATTTGCTATTGTGTATATATGTTTTTAAGAGGGATTATATTTAGCATGTAAACACAAAGGCAATGTTACCTCTTGCAATGGGAGTAAGAAGGAATATATCTTCATCTAAATTTTCTGTATTACAGCTGTCATTCAAAGTACAATAATTTTAAAAGCACAAGAATTATCTTGTATAAGTAAATGTGTTGCTACTCTCTTTAGGTAGATTTTTATTTTTGATGTAAACTGTGTTTGAAATATCTTTTCTGTTTTGTTCTCGAAGGGGAAGAGAAATACGTGCAATGCTTGCCATTAAGGTTGCTGCAATACATGGGGTATACGTAGGTTTCTTGGGAGGGTGTTTGTACGGGTTGGGTTTCTTGGTGTGTTTTTGCTTGCGGGTTGTGTGGGCTTTCTGTTGATGTGAAGAAGAAAAATGTCCCAAGAAAATGGTCCCGAGGTCTTAACACCCCGGGCTTGTTTGCTGTCCAGCGGAATCTTGCATTTTGTGTGTATTTGTAGCTAAATCATGATCCATTTTAACTCAAACTTCCCAGAGAACTTTGATCTATTTCTGACCTATTGCTGTGGCTGGTGTAAATAAGGGTAATTTTCTATGAAATGTGATCTATCATGTTGTGCCTAATTATGTGATGCTGAGGCTTGACCTCTCATCATTGTGATGGGCACAGTTAGCAATTTTCTTAGATTTCCAAATCACAGTTAAAAAACAAAAAACAAAAACAACAAACACAACAAAAACCAAAACAACCCCATCTTTGTAAGCAAGATTTGCTGGGGCTGGATAATCTGTCTTCTTACCCCAGGAAGGTTAGGTATGTTGTTGTTTGTTTGTTTTGCTTTTTAACTTGTCTCTTTCTTCTGCTTTTCTGATGTGCTTCAACAGTCCCAGCTGCAGATATCCAGGAGAGCTTATGAATGCTGTCTAATTGCTCCTTACTCTTCTTTTTGGGACTTGGCTGCATGAAAACCCTTTTCCTTCTGAAGCAGTGGTCCACTCTGCTTTTGAGGTTGCTCACATCAGTGATGTTTCTTCCGCTGGACTGGCCTCTTCTTAATAGGAACTTGGGAACGTAGGAATAGCTATCCTCTTGTTGGCTAAAGTATGCTCATGGAGCAGAGAGGAAAAATGGGGGTGAGGGGAATCAGGAGACAATGAGAAGCAAAATCCTTTTAAAAATTGAATTCTTGTGTCTGGGATAATTCTATCTAGCTAGTGAATATTTGAAAATTTGTCCTTCGAATACAATATATTAATGCTTTTATGTTAAAAACTTGTACCAGTATGAGCAAGACTACTCAACTTGGCCTATACTTATCCCTGAGGTGGTTTTTGTTACCTGCTGTGCCAGCTACTCTTCTATATTTCCCTGATGCCTCTCACCACAGCAGCAGAGCACGGACTTGCCCCCATGCATTGCATGGGGTCAGGCTATGTGAAGTTTTAAACTAAATAAGCTGTCAGGCTTCAAAACATATTTTGCTTTATTTTCTTCCTATTTTTTTGTTGTTTTTTGGTTTGGTTTTGTGGTGTTTTGTTTTCCCTCTCCTTTCTGCCTTTTCCTTGTAGTAAGTTACGTTCTCAGCCATCACACCATAAACTTTATTTTGAACACAGCCACTGGTATGCTGAGTCCAGGGCTGGAAACCTGGGGGTCCCTGCGCAGGGGCTTGGCTTTAGCTGGAACTCTGCAGGGATGAATCACGCCTGGGGGCTTGCTGCCTGCTCTTCAACCCTGGAGGACAAACGCTTGTGGTCTGATTTCTACCAAGTCTCCATGTTACATGTTCCTTGCAGCCTCTCATGTTTAAGCACTATGAATCTCTTTGTCCCTGTGGACACAGAAGACATTACAGTCATGTTGGTGCATCCAAAATTGATTATGACTGTGAATGCTCCAGTATTCAGCCTGTTACAAAGGATGGGCAATCAGCCCCCGTCAACTTTTGACGGGAAAAAGATGGTTTAAGTCTTCATCTACCATCTGTTCGTAACTCCTCTAAGCTTGATACATAATTTCTACTTTTTAGGTTTTATTATAGACAATTGTAAGATGTGTATAAAGTCACAGGTCAGGTGCAGGTCTCAATGTTAGCGAGTACATGCGCAGTAACTCAGTTTTGTTTGCACATTTGGATTTGTTTTATACAGGGTAGCTCAATTTGCATGAGTGAAATGCTGAAGTTCTATGACCTTTTTAATTGTTTGGCTTTTATGCATAAACTGGTTTGATGTCAGACAAATATTACCATAATTAGAGAACAAAATGTGCAGCCTGAAACCTAATGTTTCCATTAGTTTGTTTAAATAGTCTGTAGATTTAGAGTTGGGCCAGATTGTTTATTCAGAGTGTATTTTTAACTGGATTATTGGCACGTAATAATTGATATATCACTGATCCATTATTAAAATGCAGACGTGTTTTGAAAGTGTTTCGACACATCACAGTGGAGTTTAGCTGAAATATTTACTCCTACACAGCAGTGTAGGCCTTTTTTTTTCTTTCAGTACTAAATAATAAATCTGAAATGGTTTGATGGTTTATTTAATATATACCTCCCTTTGTCAAAAATAGATTCATGTTTTGCTCATACTTGAGGTGTACCTTTGAACTTTTTTATGTATACAAGAAAAGCCATTGTTTCCCCCTAAACTCTCAGAATGGATAGCCTCATTTTTGAAGTGGGAAACTGAAATAAGGACTTTGGTCAGAAAGATCAGAAATTTTTATTCCTTGGAGTGCACTTTCTTTGAAAACTGACCAATTGTTTCATTTTATTTTTTATCTTTTAGTCAGGTGTAAAGATATTTCTAAAAGATAAATCCATTCTTAATCAGAGAAAAGATCTCTTGCTATTGCTTAACAACTGAGTTGCACTACAAAACACTTCTGAAGAACAGCTTCACAAGATTTTTTCAAAATATGCCTTTGTTATGTCAACTGGATCATCCTTTGTGCCCCTTATGAAAGGAGAACAGATTTAAGAAGTGTGCCTTTTCCCTTCTGAAAAAGTTGGTATGAGGGGGGTTGTCTTCCTCACCCACTCCACCACCCCCCCTACACACACTCCTTGTAGGAGCCCTGCTGCATGGGCTGCAGGTGGTAATTTGAGAGGAGGGGATTAGAGAAAGAGTAAAATCTGAGTATTCCTCTGCTCTGTTATGGCTCTCCTGGCAGCTTGCAGGGAGGCTGTCTCCAAGGCCCCTCAGGTTCACTTAAAGCTGTATGGCCAAGGGCATGTAGAGGGTTTGAGCTGCTGGTTCTGCTCCTGCCCCAGCAGAGCCCTGTCCTGTAAGAGCTACACTAGCCAGTGTTCACTTCTGTCATTACGTTGCTTGCTCCTGGATGTTCTTGTCTCTGATCATCTCAGTAACACACAACTCATGGTCCTGGTCTCTACTGACAGCTGCATGTGAAGGATAAATGCGTAACAAGCAAAAACGTTGGGTGGGATCCTCCTTACTTGATCCAGCCACACATTACTGTGAGTCCATTGGTTTACTCTTAGCCTTTTCTTAGCTGTAGATGTCTCCTGTCCTATAAAGCTTCTGCGTGTGCTGGTACAATCCTTTGAGCCAACTCTGTTAGTGGATCCTTTGGAGGCTTCAGAGATGGTCTTCCTGTGAGAAGTGTTTTCTTTCTCAAGTTCCTGTTCTCTGTGTTCTTGTCTGGAAGGATGCAATTGTGCCCTGTCATTCAGAGCTGCTCTGTATTTTTGAGAGAGTAATGAGATTTCACCACACTTCTTGAGTGACGTGCTGAATATTTTTTTCCATTGGTAAACTTTATGATAAAGCAAAAACTGATTTAAGCAGGCATTGGTTTCCAGAAACTGTGACTTGCCCAGACAGAATCAGATGGATTTGTGGTAGTGGTGGTGGTGTTTTGGGTGGGCAACTCTACAAATGTGTTGGCCTAATTACAGCCTGTCCTGGGTTCAGCAGTAGCAGTCATATTTCTCCTTCTTAGTAGCTGGTGCAGTGCTGTGGTTTTGACTTTCAGCTGGGAACAGAGCTGATAACACCGATGTTTTTAGCTACTGCTTAGTAATGTTTTGTCCGACCAAAGACTTTCTGAGCCTCATGCTCTGCCAGGGAGGAGGGGAAGCCAGGAGGAAGCAGAGACAGGACACCTGACCCAAACTAACCAAAGAGGTATTCCATACCAGGGCACGTCATGCCCAGTATAGAAACTAGGGTCAGTCACCCGGAAGAGTTAGTTCATTGCTTCAGTCGGGCTAGGTATCGGTCGGCGGGTGGCGAGTGGTTGTATTCTCTTTGCTTGTTATTTCCCATATCATTATTCTTATTGGTGGTAGCAGTAGTGATTTGTGTTATACCTTGGTTGCTGGACTGTTCTTATGTCAGCCCATGAGAATTACATTCTTTCAGTCCTCCTCCCCATCCCTCCAGGAGCAGGTGGAGGAGGGGTCGGATGAGCTAAGGACATCGTGACAGATATACGGCTGGGCTTAAACGATGACAGAGCCCTACAGCAGACTTTAGTAGATCTTCTCCCAAAGAGATGAGGTGAGTGTGTACTATGGACTGGAGCCCAAGGGAGCAACGAAGTTGCATGCTCTCCCCAGTGCAGTATTTAAACTCCAAATCGAAGTCTGAATGTTTGGTTGCACAGCTTTGAACTTAAGAACAGCCTGTATAACTGGGGAGAAAAATTATTTGTTTTGTGCTATTCCAGTGACTGTTACATTGATGTTTTATGGATATGTATGTTTCTATAAAGAAGTCAGGGGGCCTGGGAGGGGAAGTTTTTGCTGCTAGATGCTGTTTTACTGCTAGACAGAGGTTCCCCTCAGGAGTATAGAAGGGTAATGATCCTTCTGTGTCTCTGTGAGTTTCCATTTGGGGTCTGATCCACCTTTCACTTTGCAGTTGCTGAGTCAAAAGTGACCAAGGGTACCAGAGCAGGGAAAATGGCATGCAGCCCATCTGTCCTTTGTTGGTCATTTTTGGGAAAGGATTTTTGTCAGATGTTGTTGAATACTTGAGAAGGCTGGAAAGTGGTTTTGTTGCCCTTTTAAGCTGCTTAGATTTGAAGCTTGCATATCTTGCAATCTTTTTAGCTATTGACATCAATTATGTGTCTAGAACCTTTCAACATGTTCTTTGTTAATTTGAAATCTTAAATGGTTTGTGGGTTTAGGATAAACCCTTTCTTTCCAGTTCCTAGAAAGACAGGTTTTATTTTTACAAGTGTGTAATCAGAGAAATGAAGACTGTCTTTAATGACACCTATTGCTGAAGACTCACTGCCTCTCTGCCAGTATATGCCTGCAAAGCAGAGTTTCTGATGGAAGATGAAACATTTTTAGTCAAATATAATGACAAGTTCATTCCAGAATATCAGAAATCCTTTGCAGTATTGTGTCTTGCTTGCCACAGTCACTAGATCCTCCTCATTTGAGGCGTGTCTAACATGTGTACCTTGCTATAAAAGTTAATTGTTGAAGAGCTTGCGCTGGGGACTATCTCCTACTTGGAATGAAAAACTGAAATGCCACCTCCATAGCTTGTTAACTCCTGTAACCTCCCTGTCCTGGCCAGGATGAAGACTCATTGCCCTGTCTGCCACTTGGTTTGACCCAGGTTTTGTTCAGATAGAAATATTTCACAGCTGTTGCTTTCTCTATCCCAGTGCAGCTCTCAAAAAACTGAAACAGTCCTGTATGCTGAGCACCCACAGGTACAAGCTACTCGCATGTGTCTCAGAGTAAGAAACCCTTCCCCTGTTTGAGATGGCATGTCAATCACTGTTGTGGTTCTTGCAATCACAATAATCATTATGGGTGTCATAATTGGACTCTCCTAGTTGCTACAAAGTAACCATAGAAGCTGACTGGTAATGGATAGACATGGCTACCTATTAAGAATATGTATATATTTCCAGAGCCATCTTACTGAACAGATTCCACAATGTACCATGAAATCTGTGTTTTCACAGGATTCAGAGCCACTATCAGGGTGCTTCCACAGGGTGGGAATTGTAAGAAAACACAGCTATCCTTGGCATACAGATAGACAGTGAAGTATCACGAATTATAAACATAAAAAAGAAAAAAAAATCTGTGGAGAAAACGCAGTCTTCCAGGTTTTTTTTGCTCAATGTCGGTTTTAACCCCAGGAAGTGAAAAAATAAAAGACTTATGTAGGCACCTTTTGTTCGCATGTAGCATGGGTTCATTAAAAAGTAGGAAAAGCCTCAGTGGCAACACCTCTAATTCAACTTGGCGTTTCTGAAAGGAACTCTTCTCTTCCCTCTCCCCCCTGAAATTTGTTCTATGGAGAAGGTAAGAATTAATACTTGATACTCTGCTTATATTGCCCGATGCTAGTAATCTTATGATAACATTGCATGAGCAATTTAGAATTAAAAAAAAAAAAACAAAAGGAAAAATGCAGAACAACAGATACAGTCGGTAGTGAGAGGAAGACCACCAGCATGTTTTGGCAATCTAGGGATGAGAGATTTTCTTTCCTGGAGAAAAATATACCAACTGTCTGCCCTTATCAATCAAATATTTTCTCCGGAAGTGAAGATAGTCCCAACAGTCTCTCTGGAAGCCCTATGCTTGTTCTTCAGCCAGGATTTACAGTCCTTGGTAGATTCTCAGCACCAGTGTGCTGTTTCTTAAATTAATCTTAAAGGGCTCATTTCCTTAGTTATATTCGCATTTTATTTAATTACACTTCCTGAAGAGAAGCCATTTTATTTTATGTTTAACACTGCTATCTGCGTAGGAAGTGAGATGTAGATAGAGGTGGTAAAAATCTATTGCAATTAAGCTTTTTGCAACACTAATGGAGCTGTGACCATACCACCATGATATCTGGAAAATATTGGTTGAGTTTGTTTTCTTCTTTGAATACTTCAAGCAAAGCATTTTTAAAAATAATTTATTTTTAATTTTAACCTTTTTTTTTTTTTTAGAAAGTAAAACTTTTTGTAAGAAGTTTTTAAGTGCAGTAAAATTTCCTCTTGCTCTAAATCCTTTTTCTGAAAAGCTTGAAATTATTTTAGCTGAAATATGTCTTTCCATGAATCCAAAAGGGAATTTAGTGTTTGATCCAAAAGAGACTGTTTTTAACCTTCTGTTTCAAGTAAGCAGGCTGATTAAATAGAAGATAACTGATCTTTGAGATGCATCACCTCCAGGTTCCCAAGGTACAGACCCTTTTGTTTAATTGGGTAAGATAAAGCAGAAGTTGTTGTGGGTTTTCTTTTTTTTTGTTTGCTTGTTTCTTCTGAAATGCTCATCATGGTTATTGCAACTCTTCTGCCCCTCTTTCTCTCAGGTGGCAGCTTAGCACTCTCTGCAAGTTAGGAGTATTACTGCTTCCCTGGTTTCCCTTTTAGCTGGGTCCAGGGACTGGTATATAGATCATCACTATGTGTTGCTGCTGTTATACGTAAAAATGGTGAAAAGCTAGAAGGAGAAAGATAAAATTGGTGGCATGGCTCTAGCAGCTAATATCAAAGAGTAAAAGTCAAAAGAAATTACGAAGTTATGGTCTTTGCCAGTCTGATAGCTTTTCTGCACCCTCTCCACCAGTACATTCTCTTGCTTAATCTCAGCCCTAACTGATATTGATCAAAATTACTTTTCAAGGTCATGGCTCTGGAAGGGCCTTGCACCAGAGATAAGCAGCACCTGCTTTGCAAGCAGAGTGAAGCCCAACATAGTCTGTGGAATGTGCTCCTCCAGGAGCCGCAGAGGTTGTGACCTGCCTTGATGATGCTGGAGGCTCTGAGTTGTTTGGATCACCCACAGGCTGTCTGAGAGCAGTGAAGCAGTGTGGATTTGCTAATTTCAGCTGCATGGATTAACCCAAACTTTATCTGAATTTAAGGGACCACTTTGATTTTTCTTTGTGGTTTATTGTTTGTTTTTTATTGATTTATTTTTTTTTGTCTGTGCTTTATTTTTAATTTGAAATTCTGAGGACGATTGGGTCTTTTAATGTACATAAACTACTTAATCTTTCAATTCATAATAGAATTTAAAGTATTACAAGTTTAGCAAGGACTCTTTAAAATGAATGGTGCCTCTGCAAAGTTTGTCTGGGGATAAACTGTGTCACGATTTAACCCAAGTTAAAACCCAGGGGTTGAGATAAGAACAGTTTAATAATTAAGATATAATACTATTAATAATAATAATGAAAAAGGGAAGTGAGAGTTGTAACTGAAAAATAACAATCAAAAGTGATGCGCAGTATAGCTGCTCACCAGCCAATGACCAGCTCATGTCTGAGCAGCAGTCGGCCCCTTCCAACCCTCTTGGGCTTGAGGTGATGTGGTATGAAATACCCTTCTGGTTAGTTTGGGTCAGGTGTCCTGTCTGTTTCCTCTTGGCTTCTTGTGCCCCTCCTCACTGGCAGAGCATGAGGGACTGAAAAGTCCTTGACCAGGATAAGTGCTACTTAACTAAAACATTAGTGTATTAGCAGCACTGTTCTCAGACTAAAGCCAAAACACAACACTGCACCAGCTACTAGGAAGAAAATTTAACTCCATCCCAGCTGCAACAAGGACAGCTGACTGAATTTAATCACTACTAGAAGATCCAATTACAATGGGGTGTGTGTGTGTGTGTGTGAATCTAATTTTCTTAGAGTTCAAAGTAATGGAAATTTTTCACAAAGGATGTTTGTTCTTATACTGATAGTTAACAATAGGACTGAAAAGAAAAAAAAGCCTCCAAAAAATTCTCTTTCCTTGTATTATTACTGGCGGTAGCAGTAGTGATTTGTGTTATACCTTAGTTACTAAACTGTTCTTATCTCAACCTGTGGAAGTTGCATTCTTTTGATTCTCCTCCCCATCCCCCTGGGTCTGGGGGAAGAAAGACAGGGGAGTGAGTGAGAGAGCGACTGCGTGAGTTATTGAGGGGCTTAAGCCACAACAGAACTAAATAATCTTGAGGCCCTTTCTAACCTGAACCATTCCATGTTTCCTAGTAAATAGCAGGTATTTCAATAATGGTGGTAAGCCCCTCAGAATTTAGTTATTAAAGGTTAAGGTTTGGGAGACATCCAAAGATGCTATTTTGAGATGCTGTGAAATTTGGAGCATAAGCTTTTTCTGTTTTCCCTGGAAATCACAGTAATGTCAGCAATCTTTGCATCAAAACCAGTCTGAAATTAGTCCAAGCTGCTTAATTTCTCTTCTGTTGGGTGAGCTGGATGTATAATGAAATTATCGGGTTAATTATTAAAAAGGAAAAGGGCTAGGAAGTCACCTGGTTGATAGCATCTTTTGTCAACTTTTATTGCCTCATTTTTCAGTGAGGACCAACTGCCCAGTAAATGTTAAGATGTTTCAGTGTTACTGTATAATTTTTGGTGCAAAAGGGTGGCAAAAAATGGTGTATGAAGATCATCCTCTTTCAGAAACTGTCCTATTAGATTTTTGGGTTGGATTTGGGCTTCATGCACAAATAATGTATTAAGGCATTTTACATCCCTGTCTTTGGACAGTAACCTGTTTTCAGGGGAAGCAGGTGCATCTCCAGTGGTACTGCAATTTTTATTCACCTATACTGAATGTTAGTGGCTGCAATAGTAAATGGAGTTCTTGCAGCATCCCCAGCATGTCCTGAACACCTGATTTGCCTTCCGTGTGCCTGCCCTGAGAACATCAGGGCTGGAGCTGGCAGGTTTGAGTAGATTTTGTCAGTACACCTCCAATTATGTGTAACAGAAAATCAGCTGACACTTAATCAATTTATTTCTCTGGTGCAAAGAAATAATAGGTTGCAACTGGTTACCATTTTCTAATGGTTTCTGTGCATTGAAAGAGTCATCAGCTTTGTTCCATGTAATTGCATTCTTTAAATGTGGCTATTTGTGGTAGATTATAGCTTGCAACTACAAATGCATTGGAATAGACAGCAGATGAAGTCTATTGGGTCTCCTTTTAGCCTTACCCAAGCAGCTTCCTTGGTTTTAGTGCAATGACAGCTGGCTTGCCTCCATGAGAGGAGGTAGAAGTGATGTCTGAGGAGCACTTCAATTTCACAAAAAAACATGCAGTTGTCTTGGCCGTATTCTTCTGTTTCCTGAATTGTATATCAAGAATGATATCAATAGTGATACATATATATCTCGCTACAGAAACTTCGGTTTCAACTGTTGAGAAATAGTGTTTAGAAAAATACAGAATTTGCAAGGAACTCTATGCAAAATATTTAAGCATCCCTTCATTATGCACTGAATATTTTATGCAACATTTGAAATAAACCCCTAAAAAGATCGAGCTGTTGTATGGAGAGCTGGGGAAGGTCTTTGCTGGTTTTACTTAAGCTGTATCATTTTAAAGTCAATGCTGATCCTGTTTTCAGTCAATTGGGTAACTTAGGAACCCAAAGTACAGAAGTTGCCAGTTTTTGACCTTTAGTCCTTATGTAGTAATACAGGCTAGTTAGCTATTTTTTCCATTTTATTACAAGACTTGAGTGGCAATTTAGTCTTCATGCTAGCTTAATCTTCAGCTCGGCAACTGCCACCTAGTAACAGAAACACACCGGTGCTGCTTTAGCAATTATGATCTCAAGGTCAAACAGAAATGAGAAGCGACCACTCTTGTTTCAAGGTGCCTAGGCCTAAGACATATAGGAATCATTTCCAAACACTAATCTTACTTCACTAGAAAAAGAGCCATATGCTTCAAACTTTCCCAAAATGTTAATGACAGTCATCTTCTTCTGCTCTACCTCTCCAATACTTGCTTGACCTATATTTTCTTTTTGAGTTCTCTTAATATACTAGTAAGCCTCCCTTATGTGTCATAAGGCATGCTAGGCAGATGCCTCTGGGATGGATGAGAAACAAGGGACTTGCTCATACTAAGCTCACAATCTTTCTTTTAATCTGCACATGTGACCATGTGCAAGCACAGAGTATATTTAAAACATATTGAACATGGTTATTCTGAATGTGAATGTGTATTGGGCTTGTGTGGCAAGCTTTTGGTAGTGGGGGTGTTACAGGGGTGGCTTCTGTGAGAAGCTGCTAGAAGCTTCCCCCTTGTCTGATAGAGCCAATGCCAGCCAGCTCCAAGGTGAACCTGCTGCTGGCCAAGACTGAGCCAATCGGTGATGGTGGTAGTGCCTCTGGGGTAACATGTTTAATAAGGAGAAAACAACTGAGCTGCAGCAATTGCAGCCAGAGTGAGGATATGTGACAGGAACAGCTCTGCAAACACAAAGGTCGGTGAAGTAGGAGGGCAGGAGCTGCTCCAGGTGCCAGAGCAGAGATTCCCTTGCAACCTGTGGTGCAGCCCATGGACATTAATGAAGGAGCAGATTTCCATCTGCAGCTCAGAGAGGTCACTGAGCTGGAGCGGGGGATGCCTGAAGAAGGCTGTGACCCCGCACTGGAGCAGAATCCTGGCAGGAGCTGTGGTCCCATGGAGAGAGGAGCCCACCCTGTAGCAGGTTTGTTGCAGGACTGGTGACCCAGCAGGGGACCCACACTGGAGCAGTCCCTTCCTGAAGGACTGCACCCTTGGAAGGGATCCGTGCTGGAGCAGTTTGTGAAGAACTGCAGCCTGTTTGAAGGACTCAGTTTTGGAGAAGTTTATGGAGGACTGTGCTCCCATGGGAGGGATCTCTCACTGGAGCAGGGCAAGAGCATGAGGAGTCTTCCTCCTGTAGAGGAGGGAGCGGCAGACACAACATGTGATGAACTGACCACAACTCCCATTCCTCCTCTGCCTGTGATGCTGGGGGGAGGAAGTAGAGAAAATCAGCACTGAAGTTAAGCCCAGGAAGAAGGGAGGGCTATGGGGAACGTGTTCTTAAGATCTGGTTTTATTTCTCATTAGCCTACTTGTAATACATTAAAACTAATTTCCCCAAGTCAAGTCTGGTTTACCCATGATGGCAATTGATGAGTTATTTCCCTGCCCTTATATCAACCCATAAGCTTTTCATTATATTTCCAACCCTGTCCAGCTGAGGAGGGCAGTGAAAGAGGGGTTTTGGTGAGCACCTGGCATTGAGCCAAGGTCAACCCACTGTCAAATGAAAGGCTTTGTCACTGTAAAGGAGCACGTTAAAATAAATAAAACCCATGTGTAAGTGTTGGGAGTGGGAAGAAGAATGCTTTGATGCTTCCTATGCTGTGTCGTGTTGACTAGCAGTTACATTTCCTGACCTGGTAATGGTGCTGGACACATGTGAGCTCCTGCACATGTTCCTGCCTTCATACCTGTGTAACAAATATCATTGATAGAGCTCATCTGAAACCATGTCTTGCATAGAAGAAAGAAGAATTGGGCGTCTATCACCCCTTAGAGGAAAAAGATTTTCTCTTCTCTTCACTGAAAAGTAGACAAGATGGTACCTGATATCCCAATGTCTTTATCTCCACATGCCAGAGCATGTTGATTCCCTGAAAGCAGGCATCTTTCCACATGTTCTATCATGCACTCTGATTGGCGATGACCTTGACTGAGAGCCAGGAGATTTGTCTACTTAGAGAGGGAAGCTAATTCTCTACAACTCTAAAGCAGTGCTCCACTGAAAATCATGCTTATTTTTCTTGCAGGAGAACTACTATCTCTGAAGGATAAGCTACTTGAGCATCTAAAGGAAGCTATACTAGTGTCATCAAAAAGGAGAAAACAACTATTCCTAGGGAACTTCCAAATGTCAGAACTTTATAGGGGCTGGGAGAGAAACCTAAAGAACATGCTCCTGTGAGGCCATGCTCAGTAACACACTATGCACAGTCCTAGCACTCATGAACCACAAATCTTTTCTCCAGAAATTGCTATCCCCATCTTCATTTCTTACCTTCAATTTGCTGCCAACATATGCAAGCATAGATAGTAAATGCAGGTTTGTATTTTTACATGATTGTGCTAATAGGTTTTGTGAAAGAAGGGACCACTTGCAGCATGTATTGGCAATTTAGGATTTTTTAGAGTCAAATCCCATTAGCAGATGGCAGAGGAATATTGAGTTGCACAAAGTACAGGTGTAGTAGCTAAGCAACTGCCTTGCATGTTTGTTGCCCTTTGGAGAGGGGATTTATGCAGGGGGAGACCAACACTTCGCATTAGTGTCTGAGCTAATTTTGCAGACTTCCCCATCCAGCTCCTTTGCCTCTTTTTCTTTTTTTTTTTACCCTGTTGCAGGTACCTTTACTTTACATCTCCCAGAGCCTCATACTTGTTCAGAAGTACTCCCTCCATGCCTAGATGCTATTAGGGATAATACTATGTGGTCCTGGCTGGAGCTGTGCAGCCTTGTGCTGACATGCAGGGCTGTGGCACTTGTACCCTGTCCACCCACCCTTCCCTGTGCAGTGGCATCTGTGCTTATGCAAGAGACCTTGCCTTGGTACTTCCCACTGTGTGAAATTTGATCTTAGTTCAAGTTTTAGCAAGAAAAAAAGTAAAGTAATGCCTGCCTCTTGATTTCCTGTTCCTCTTCGTGCTGAAGTGCATGGGTCTGTATTTCATGTCTGATCAGAGGGACATAGGTGCTTTTGGGGAACTTGTCTTTAGTTGATTGTTAACAATTTTTCAGTTGGAAGTAGCACCATGGGTTCTCTCTCTGGGTCCTGTCCAGCCAAGCCTGCTGTCAGAGGTGCTGCTGTGCTTTATTTTGGGAGGCAGACAGTAGCTTGAGGTGAATGAAATTAATTCTTATGGGTGAAACCAGAGGTTCTTGGAAGGAATTTCAAGGCTGTCCATCTGACACGTTTGGAAGACAGTAGAGGAGCAGGAAATGAGACAAAGCAACAGTGTTGTGGGAAACTTATTTGCAAACTTTCTTGTGTCAGTCTAATGCTGTTCAGCCCAGCCACGGCTGTGTGCTCCCATCCTGGCTGTGGCCCTCAAGGGGGCTGTACCCATGAGATTCCTACCCCTTTTGACACCATGCAGCTGACAGGCTTTCAAGCCAGCAGACGTTTGGGAAGCCTCTTTT
This sequence comes from Myiopsitta monachus, assembly GCA_017639245.1. Classification (NCBI taxonomy): domain Eukaryota; kingdom Metazoa; phylum Chordata; class Aves; order Psittaciformes; family Psittacidae; genus Myiopsitta; species Myiopsitta monachus. The sequence continues at coordinate 67,852,195 of CM029921.1, read as the reverse complement.
ATCTGTGCAGTTTCTAGTGCTTGTGCATCGGTCTCTTCAGCCACAACTGTGTGTCTCTGCCAGGGTAGCTCGCTCCAGCCTTCCAGCACCCTGAGGGAGGGTGACAGGTAAGAGGAGCGGCCAAGAGCTTAAAGCCTCAAGTAAGTGTACCATAGCAGTGTGAGCAACACTGGGAAAACATGGAAACTGAGGGGGGAAAGGGAGAACCCTTAAGCAGAAGGAAGGTTGTTCCTTCTTTCCTAGGCTTGGAGGTATCTCAGGTGCCTGCAGGATGACCTGGAAGCAAAGAGGAGGAAGATGTCACCTTGGCTCTCCTGTGAGGCCAGCCTACAACTCATGGGTGTAGCACTGGTAGCAACTTCTCTTATTTGGCCCTTCCTAGTCAAAAAAGAGGGGTTTGGAATGAGTAAAGTCAATTAAGACTTGAATGCTGAAGTGACAGAGAAGCAGCGTCTGGGAAGAGGTTAAAGAAACAAGAAGTGTCTGAAGTGGTGCATCTCAAAGCCTCGTCGTTACTCTGTATATTTTTGCCCTTCCTTCTACTTTTTCTATTTTTCTCTAATTGTTCGTTTGGTTTTTTTTCTTTTCATTGGGTATTGCTCCTCTTATTGAAGGTAGGTTGTACAGTTGAGAACAAAAGTCTTAATACCAGACTTTCTGGGGCCAGTTGTGCAGCTGGTGTGCTGGGCATCCCCTGGTAGAAGGAGGAGCTACTCCAGAAGCTTCTGAAAACTCCATGAATATTATGTCATCTACTGGTTTGGAATGTGGTGCTGTGTCAGGAGCTTTGTGCATAACTGCATAGGTGTTCTTGTGGGTTGTTATTCAGCCATAGTCTTGCAGTAGTGAAGTATGGTAGAGGTTTGGTGATTTAGAAGAATGTTGAGGCTTGTCATGGTTTTAAAAAACCTTACAGAAAAAATACCACATACATATTTTTATGGATTCCTTGAGAATAAAAAATGTATATGGACACAGACAGCCAGCATCTTGGAAAATCTACAACAAGCCTCATAGAGAGAATTCAATTAAGTCTTTTCTCTGAAAATATGATGAATCACCTTATATGATTATCAAGTTTGACATCATTCTGTTTTAGTGACTGAATCAATGAAATTAACTAGGTTTTAAAATCCAGAATTATAAAGGGAAAAAAAATTTCTTAAAACCACTACCCCAAAAAGGCACATACAACAGAAAAAAATTTCAAAATTGAAGTAATCTTTTTCCATGTAAGTTGTCCTGTAATTTTGCAGTACTAAATCCTTGGCGAAAAACTTGTGCTCATACTTTGTGCAGGAAAGGAAGATTGAAGACATTTCTAGTCCATGTTATACATTGCTATTTCTTTACATGCTGTTAAATGCTGATCATAAATACTAATGCTGATCATAAATACTGAATATTGCTTCAAATGATTCATGTCTCGTATCAGCTTCAAAAATCAGTGACACTGTTCTCATATATAATTAATGAAGAAAGGCTGTATTGTCCCAGGAAGGTACCTGAAAGTGCTGCTGTCTGCCTTTCTAGCAAAAGCATGAAGTATGTGGCAGCCCCTGACAGACAGGAGCATATCAAGATAGATTACCAAGCATTTATGAAGTAGGTCAAGCAGAACAAGAACTTTGTTTGAGAAATGTTTTATTAATGCTTCACCAGACAGACCTCACTACTGTAGAATAGTGATGAGGTGTTTGTCAAATAAAAGGTGGATGGGTGTGGATGTGTATGTGTGACCATACCTATATGTTATAGAATAGCATTTATGTTATTTTATAGAAGATAAACCCCTTTAACTTTTCAGAAAAGGGGCTTTTTCTAATTGACTACGATCCCTTGCTACAGAGATACTTAAAGTCCCCCCAAATGCTGCCTGAGATGCTTAACTGTGTTAGTATTGTAATGGATTGGAACAAAAAAAATACCAAGTTTTCCAGCTTAAAAAATTTAAAACCAACCCCCCCACCCACCCACCCCCCAACTTTTTAAATCAAAACTTATCCTACGATGCTGGTAGCTGCCTCTGGTGTTTGCCTCTCTGTCCTAGACAGTGATACTCCTGTGGTTTGGGGCATGAAGTAGTCCATTGCCCAGCAGTAGCACCGGGCTATCCAATCCACAGGGTCTTCCAGATTGCACAGACTAGATGCAGAAGACGTCTGTAAGTCTTTCTTAAGTGAGTAGACCTCCAGTGTTTTGGAGGGCTAACAGGAATAACTTAATGTATTCAAGGCTTCACTTGAAAAAGATTCACATGATGCGATGATTTTGTCAGCAGTGCTGAGCTCAGCCTGCTGGTAGCTGACCTTATGATGCTACTCATAGGCACGCACTGCTTCCAGTATTCTCCTTTTGGCAAGGAGGAGGAAGGAGCAGATATCAAAACCTTTTTTACACATACCTTTGACAGTTCACAGTGAGTGCATTTGTTCATCAAGTGTATGTGATTTATAGGTACTATGCGCTCGTGATGTGCTGCACTAGCTCTATAAGAGGGATTGCCTGCAATGTTGGCAGCAGCAGGGAAGTCTCTGGCTAATCCTGGTAATCCCTCTGACTTGTTTATGCTGTACATATTTATCTGTTGTAAATGTATGTTTGACAGGCCAGGAGTTCAATAAAAGTCAATGTGTCTAACCTGGTAATATCATTGCTGCTGCCAAATGAGTTCTAAGGATCAGAGGTCTCTGCAACCTTAAACACTGCTCAGAGTGCTGCTTATGCAGCCCTGCTAACATTTAAATAAGCTTCCTCCATGCAAATAATTGTTCCTTCCTGAACACAAGGTAGATAATTTGTGGTTATGTGTTGGCAGTAAAGCTTAGGAGATGGTGTGATCTTGGGATGGTGTCCTGGTGTTATGTACAGCTTCAGCACAACCTATATTCCAGGCTGACAGCAAACTCTACATTATCAAAGTTGGCTCAGGCCACCTTTATGCCTATGACAGAGATTTACAGCAAACTTGTGCTTCACAGAACTGAGCAGGGTTTTATTGAAGACGTTGTGAGTTCCTGTTAGCCACAATAAGGGTATTATTGCTGCTTGTCCCATTATCATCAGATGAACTACTAATGTGGTGTTTACCACACTCGGTGTGTGCCTGCAGCTGCAAATGGGACAGAGCTGGCTGACAGCATCTGAAAGCCTCTGTGGCAGGTAGATGAATGGCAGAAGTTTAAATAGGAGCTTGGTTTGGAAGCAAACTTCCACTGAACCAAAAGAAATATACAGGCTTTTCAACACTTGTTTGTTTGATTTCACTGGAATTGAAACTAGGTACTTGAATGTTCAGAAGCCTGAGGAAGGTGCCCAGAAATAGCACAGGAATTTAGAGCATCTCAGGGATAGAGATGCAACATGACTAGTAGCTGCCTTTTTGGCACATGGGTTGGGGTTTAAGCCATGTTTCCACTCAGCTGTATTCTTTGACTTTTTCGGGGGGGGCTGAGGAGGCGAGCTGGGGAAATTAAGCACTGGTCTTCATTTAGAAATTCTGTCCTGAGAAATACTTTGTTCTCCAACTGATATTTTCTCATAGAAAGCTGCTGCTGCAATAAATCTGCAGTTTACAAAGGGAAAAGAACAACAATTCCTTATTTTACTTTTTTTGTTTATTTTTTTTTTAAGGTTTCTGTTGTGCTGTATTTTAGAGGATGTGCTACTGTGATGAAGGCTTAGATAAAACAGAAGTAAAGCTCCTGCTGTTACTTCTCAATGGAGACCCTAAGTCCTTTAGCACTTGAGAGCTGAATCAAGCCCAACTGAAGTGAAAGTTTAAGACTTTTGCTGCTGTGGGATGTGATGCTTCTGAGGCACCTCACTGCATGTAAGGAAGCCTCAGGTAAGCTGTTATGGCTACAATTGAGAGTCTGCTCCAAAGCCCAGTGGCTTCAATGGTTCCCCAATTAGCCCTTATGGTGCGCTTTTTTTCTTGGTGGGGACTTGGCAAGGGGGTCATAAACCCGAGGCTCAGCCTCAGGGTGCTGCTTTGGATTTGGTTCATGCGTGGTAGAGTGCTTTCACCCTTCTGGCCCTCTTTCTGCTCTCATAATGTGTATAGGATGACCAAAATCTGGATGCCTTGTTTAGATGATGTGGGAAGATCTTTTGTTAAGAAGTTGTTAAGTCAAGACCCATGCCTGATTTGTTCAGTGAGCTGCAGGCGCTTTTATTCATTATCTGCAGCCCCATAGTAGAGGAGAGTTTATTTACAACTTATAGTGAAACTAATACTTGAGAAACAAGTTGGTTAAAAAATTGCACCAGGAATTGCCATCAAAGTTGGAAAAGGAGGAGGGTTGCAGTGCAACCAGTTTCTCTATAGTGGTGTTAGTTTTTAAGGGACTAAGCACATCTTGGTAGGTTGGTGCTGAAAGGTAATGATGAGCATCTGAAACCTCCTGTGGGGATGGAGCTCCTCAGCACCTCCTGAGTTTGGTAGCAACATATGCTTTGTTTGTATGTATGATCAGCACCTGTCTGACTCTGCTGCTTTGTTATTTACTTTCAAAGTATAGTAATGCAACATAAGCCTTGAGGTTCACTGAATTCCCTGTGCTCTCACAGGACGTATGGTGAAGGCACAATTTGCATGCAAACTGAATTGCTTGAATACACTGAATCAGCTACCTAATGAAATAGAAGCACCAGAAAGATATGTGGTTATTTAGGCTTTTGCTTAATGCTTCTGTAGTGTTCAGTAATAATAAAAAGATGGTGCTTTGGGTTTCAGGGAGGCATGTGTCTTTTCTACCAGAGAGAGGAGGATATTCTCATCCATTGGTAGCTGATTCAGGTGAGGAAATAGTCACCATGGCACTAATTTGCCACTGGATTAGAAATGTCAGGAAAGACTGTGAAAATGCACTGATGGTAGCAATTATATTGATAACCTACCATTCCCAGAAGCAGAGAAATCAATCTTGCACTGACAAGATTCTGACAAATTTCTAAGAAAATCAGAAAGGAATCAATATTCATTGTGTGATAGAAATAGCTGAGAGGGGGTTTATTTTTCACCGTTTTCCCTTTCATTATTTTTTCTTCTTCCTCCAAACAGTGTGGTTGAAAACACAGTGAATGAAAGAAGTAAGAGAAACTTTAAAAGAGAAGCATCATTAGATATGCAGAGTGGTCACCTAACAAACCTGGTTTTCTTTACACTTACCTGCATATGTAGTATTTTAATGGCTTTGACATTTAGGAAGGGTGCTCTCTATGAGTCCCTTCTTCTGAGCTGAGAAGATGGGGGGTTACATCACTGATATTGAGTTTTATACTTCTCTTTTTTTTCCCTCGGGTGGCTCTCATCAGAGAATTAGAAAGAAATTACCTTTTGTCCTGCCATTAGTCAGTTGAGTTCATTGCTCTGTTAAAGGGACATGTTCCTACAACTTCACAGGCCTAGCTGATCCTTTATTCACAGCTGTGTGCCAGGCAGTAATTTCATTTGGTAAGAAATGAAAAGTTTGACACTCCAAAATCTTGTCTAACCTCCCTTTTTGCAGTGAGGTTCCAAAAACTTACACCAGCTCATGATCTTCTCAAACTCTGGTCTCCAACTCTTCCGTGTGTCACCAGCCATACACTTTGCATTTCATGTGGGTCTTCACACTGTGGTGGATTTTATTTTAGTTCCAACACATATGGAAAGGGGGCATTTGGACCTCAAGAGAGCTTTCCATTTTGAAACAAGTGGATTTGTGATTGGGAAGCTGAAATAAAAACAAAGTGTTTCGAATGCACAGATTTTTATTATTTTTTCTTCAGATTTTCAGTTTGCTTATTTTGAGATGTTACTTTTTTTAACCCAGTTTGGATTGGGAAAAGCTGTAGAAATGTTCTGGCACCTGTGAGCTGAAATGGGTTGTGCAAACTTGCAGTGGTGGAAATAAGGGAATAAAATTGACTGTCCCATCTGCATTCTGTTGCTGCCTTGTTACTTGCTATGCTGAGATCAAATTTGAACAAATATAATTTGGCAAAAAATGGTAAATTTTAAGTCATCTGAATCCTACTGAATTAGAAAAGATGGCAAAAAATATGAAGGATATGTTTGAAAGTCCATGAGTTGAAACTAAACTGTGTACCATTAATTCCGAATCTGCCCCTTTCAGCAGTACATGCAAGAAAACCAGAGGGTTTGGAATATATTAGATTGGGAGCATTAAGTTTAACTAGAAACTGCTAAATAAAACGTTTAATAAAATTTCAGTAAGAAAGGAAAAAACCACTTTGCTCCTCAAAGCTGCATCTCCTAGGAAATGTATATGAACCCAGCTGTCTGAGTAGAGCATTGACCGTGTGCTGCAAATTTGTGTGGTGGAGATATGTAATATGAATCTGAACTGCCAGAGATCCAAACCTGAAAAGGTCCAGAAAAGACCAATTTATTCTTGTCATGAATAATAAGCAGGCCGAAGTCATGTACTCTGCAAAGTGCTATATTTCTACAAAGAGCAGCGAGTGCTAGAGGGTGAGAGGAAAGTTTGCTTTTTCATAATGAGGAAATAATGTAAATGCATGTAATCATAAAGGCCTACAAAGATGTTTGGGGGAACACTGAGGGACTGACATATCCTGGTCCCTCTCTCACTGTGCCCTTGTGAGATGGTATTTAAAAGGAGAGGGAAAGTCCCAGATTCAGCTCTGGCAGGCGTTTCTCAGAGCCTGCAAGCCTGAGGACTGGGAATTGTCCTTGGGCTGGGGCTGGAGCAGTGGGACGCAGGTAGGAGGAAAGTGATCTGGCATTCAGGGGGCATTTGTGGTTCAGAATGTGCCTGTAATGAGTACTGTAACTTGATGTACAGTTGCAAGAACACTTTTTCCAGGAGCAGGGTTAGTTAACAGAACCCTCATATGCAGTATCTCCTGCCCTCTCTAATTTTTCCTTCTTTTGTCTTTCTAATGGTTGAATTTTTTAAATACTCTTCACATGGGGAAGTGATAGCATACTGCTGTGGATGCAGTGCCAAGAAATGTGGCAAAACACCCTTTGTTCAGCAGCAAATGGATTTAAGGGACATGTACTTGCCATAATTAGAATACTGCAACAGCCTTTGTGTGTCTTAATTATCACCATCAGTTAGCAGCTCAAAACTGTAATGCCAGCACCTAAGAAGCTTCTTGAGTCAAAGGAAGCTAATCCTGAATTACACACGATTTTTGTTCTGGATCTCAGATTAGCATAAACATACTGGCTTGGAAATGTTCAGAAATCTAAAATGCCTAACAGTCATTTAAATCAAGTTAATTTACAACATTTCATTTCTAGTTTCTTTAACTGCAAATTAAACTATCTTCTGAAACAAAAAATATGTTCTCCTTCTTCAAAAAGGAGATACAGGAGTATTTAGCAGCATCGTAATATCTCACTTTTTCAACTTGGATTTTTTTTTAAAACAGAAATTGCTGTAAATCTCTTTCTATGAGTAACTGAGCTTTAACAAAGTGTCATTTTCTGTTGGAGAATTGTGTCTGTGAAATTTGTAAGAGTTTTCACAGCAAATGATGCTCCATAGGAGCTAATGCATTGTGGTCTGGCAGTGTGTTTTTAATGCTTTGAGTGAAGCAAAATGTGTGTTGAACTGGTCATGCCTGGAATATTCCTTGTCATATGAATGTTCCTGTTGTGTATAACCACAACTTTTGTGGTTTTCTTCTTGTAGATACTACAGCATGCTTTGGCACTCTTTCTTTCTTGTTGAGTGCATGCCAAAACATAATTCTTTGCACCTTTAAGTCCAGAAGCTGAGGGTTTTTTGTATTTCTTCCAAGGCAGGCTAGTGTTGCTGTTCACAGCAGCATAGCTTGTCTGGCAGCTGACAGTGACTGGGTATAGCATTAGAAACACCACAGCAGCACAGTTAGTTTATTTGCTAGAAAAGGCATCACCAGCTGGGCTCTAACTTAAGGACTACTGACTGGCCAAGCAGTTTGCAAACCCTTTTATAGAAGTCTCTGGCAGAAAAATTATAAATTTGCACTACTGTAGCACGCAGAACGTCTTCACATAGTGAAATGTACCTCTGGATTTCATTGAAACAGCGGGATACTTTGCATTATGTCATGCTTCATTCTTTTGTGCACCTCTCTTGTTTGGGTATTGTTGCTCCTCTTTCTATTTTTAAACAGGGCTTTTTAAATTCTGGGAAAGTGGACCTTACATTTGGCAGCAACAACTCCTGACATAGGCAGCCAACTTAGTATAGTATATGTGAAGAACAACTTTTATTCTCTGTCCATATAAAAACCCCAGCAATAGAGTTAAGACTAACAATTTATTCTACTACCAAAAAAATCCTTCATTTATTTTACTCTTTCCTAAATACAGAACAGTAAAGTTCATTAGTGCTTATGCTTATCAAATTGTCAGATGGGTTTGTCCATTAAATATACAGAGTCTTATTTTTGAAGACAGATGTTGCATTATACTCTTTATTATGCTATCTATTACTACTAGGTAAACTGAGACCTTGACTTCCAAAGCAGAGATAATATCAAAATAGTGCCAAAAAAAAACCCCAAAAACAAACCCAAACCAAACCCCAATGTTTATTCTTTTATTTGTTCAGTTTGTTTGTTTTGTGCTGTTGGATTTTTTTTTTTTTTTTAATAACTTGTGTTTTATACCTCATTCTTGTACCCAGAAACTTTAAAAAGAATAGGGGGTTGTCATACAGAGCCATTGCTCTGGTTTGAAGCTGAGGATAAATCACCTTTTATGTTTCTTCTGCTAGTTGCTTGCTATTTGGTTACAAATGATGTTTGGCTTTGGGTAAATTTCCATCAAAGAGAATTTTTTTGTTTCTGCGGACAGCTTTGTGCTGTTGCTGAAGCAGTTTTAGCACTTTACGGACTGCATTTAAACTCTGGTAAGCCAAAAAAGGAGGAAATTTGAAACTCCTGCTTAATCCAACCTCCTGCAGCTTCAAATTCTGAGTTACAAACTTGACTCCACTCAAACAGAAATTTCTCCAGGCTTTCTTGTTAGACCTTGGCTGCCACTTAAATAAAGTACCATCCTCTAGTTTTACTAGAGCATCTCCATTTAACTTTCAGGAACACAGGTATGAAAGCCACTTGATAAATACTTGCCCCTCTGTTGACACTGACTGTGTCCCCTGTGCAGCATGGGTAGAGCAGTATCACCCTTTGACGAGCCACAGAATGTGGTTTCTCAAGTATTAATCCTGAAGCAGACATAAAGCAATTCTCTGCATTTTGTGCATTTTTAATAGCCTTATGATGAAATCTTCCTGCCCAGATTTGGACTAAAAGTTCTTAAATATCTCTTGTTTCCATTTCAATAAATGGTCATTTACTTTTCTTTCTGAAATGGCTTTTGGAAAAGTCAACCATATGCCTCATTGCTTATAAGCATAATAAATACCTCTGGGCTTTGGCAAATCCTCAGCTAAATGACTCAAGGGTCAATTTTCTCTAATAGACTTAGTCACTTGATGCATGCTAATTTCTGAAAGAAGAAGAACAAAGGTGACGTATATTAAAGAGTGACTTTATAGTGGCTTTCATGAGGGTGAAACATCTCACCATAAATCCAGAGAAGGCATTCGGAGGCCTTTTTAACCTGCTTTTGCCTGACCCTTCAAAAAGAGATCCTGGAATTATGGCAGATAGTGGTGAATTAAATGCAGCACTAACCAGAGTGCTCCCCTTCAGCGTGCAGAAGTCAAGTGCCCACAGTTGGCTTTTACCAGCTCTGTCATGCTTTTACCCTGGGAGTTGAGGCAAATCAGACCAAGCTCACCACAGATGCCTCAGCTGTACTTGAGGGCAGAGTCTGAGCTCTGCGTTACTCTTCTCTGTCCCCATCCTGCCTTAGGGGGTCACTGAGCCTTGCACTTACCCCTTGGACAAGAAAAATAAACATGTTTCAGCTGTCTATATCTCAGTTATTCCTGCTTTTCTTGACCAGATTAACCCAGTTAAGCCTCGTGCTTGCACTTGCAACTTCTCTTTGAAACAGCACGAAAAATGCTTTCTGTTTTGGCTAGTGAGCTGAATATCAAAAGAACAGTGACAAATGGCAGCTTTGGCAAACTTACTGGGAAAGCTTTCATACTTTGCATTTGATGGTGCTGTCAAAGGTTTTTTCAAGAACTACATAGAGTTCCAAAGGTGGTCGTGGCACTGATGGTCAGAACTTGTCAAATAAAATGGAATAGCAGCAAGGCATCGCTTCAAGGCGGTCTGAGGCACAGGAAGATGAGACTCCAGTTGAGATGCTCCAGAGGTCCTTTAGCTCTGACCTCTTAAGATAGTGATAAAGCATTCAGGATCTTTCCTTTGCGGTCAAACTTGTTCCTCTGTCCAAAGGGATACTTTTGGTGAACAGAAAACTAAACCTGACAGAAACACTGGGACTTGAAGGTAGGTTTTTGAATGTCTATGCAGGGACTGGAAGCATTTCCTTGATGCTTCTTTTTTTGAAGAAGCATTCCAGAGGTAACAACTCCTACAGATGTCAGTGACAGTATGTCAGTACTTTGCATGCCCGAGTGTCATTAGACTTAGTCCAAAATCCCCCAATGTAACAGGAATATGTCAATATGTGCAGATTCATTGGGGTATAATTGTCCTGGTGAAGCTATTTTGACTGATCAGTGGCTGACAGAATTCTCTTTGGCCTCTTGCCAGTTTGCTTTGCTGTGAGAGACCCCAAGATAATTGAGAGGCATCTTCTCCAAGACTTCCCAGTCACCTGTCTCTCTGGGTCCTCTCATTCCATTAGTGGGTTGAGGGGGAGACAGAACTCTGAAAAACAGCATTTCAGGGGCTCTGGACTCCTAGCCCATTGGAGGTTTCTGACATTTCCAAACTAAAAGTGAGATGCTGAAATTCCCCAGCTCTCTGGAAATTATCATTCTCTGCACAGCCCCCAGATACATTTAGAAACCTAATTTCAGGCTCTTCTGGTTTTAGCATTTTCCGCTTTGTTCTTTAAAAGACCCCAGAGCTGAATTAACTTCAAGGATCTTCAGTATGAATTCAGTCCCTAATGCCACTGTAACTGCCAGATGAGCACCATGTGAAATGAGCCCCTGGTCTCGCACAGGTCTTCTTGTAACAAGAGCCATTGTCTCACTTGATACAGATTGGGTTTTTTGACTGGAGTCTCATTAGGGAGTTATGAATAACAGATGATTCTGTGAGTTGTCCTTTCTTCCCTATTACAGGATAATGCCAGGTAGGAACTAAATGTTTTCCGTAGTGCATCAAGGCCTGCTGTCTAGATAAATAAATTACTTCAACTTTGAGAGTTGTCAACCCAAAACGTAGAACCAGCACAGAATTTGAATAAACCCTTTGCACAGGTGCAGGTGTAAAATAAACTGAGGAGGGGATGGTGCTGAGCAGTGAAAGAAGCACAAGGCAGCTTGCAAGTTATCATGCTATGGTCTCAGTCTCTTCCTCTTGTCCTTCTCATATCTTACATAGGGTTGACTGTCATATCTCATAATGTTTTTGTAAAGGAGGAATTGCTCATTATTCAATGGAATAATAAGGGAGAATTCCAAATTAATAAATAAATTATATTACTAGGTATTGGATCTGGGAAATTTTTGTTTTTATAAAGGGCATTATCTGATTTCCCTGATAAATTTCCCTGGTATTTCTGAATTTATCCCTGGTAGAGCCAATTGTATTAGAAAAAAGAGAGATATTCTACTTCTGCTTTCCAGTTACAAGTCATATGTGAGTCGAGAGCATTTTCTTGAAAGCTTTTTAGAGAGAAGACACTGATATGATGGCTTTAGATGGGATAAAAAAAATATGTGGGTCTATTTTGTTGGCATTGAACTATGGTGCCCTGAATAGTGTCTGAGTTGCCTACATACCTCCACTGTCTACACAGGAAATTTGGGTACCTAGTTTTGAAACTATGCACAGGATGTTGCCTTCAACACTGTGAAAAGAGCTTGAACTGTGCTATAGCAGTATTGGTGTGATGTATGAGAAACTCTTTTGGTCACTGTGATGGTACTGCTGTCATAGAGGGGTAGAATGGATTTGTGGTTATTTCTTATTATTAAAGATAGGGCATGTGCTACTTTATCTGCATCTCAGCCATCCGTAGTTGAGAATGGGCAGAACTGCAGAGTCTGGAGAGATGATGGTGCTTTGGTGAACCACCTGCTCAGGTCAACAGAGAGTGCTATATCTTCCCTCCAGCCCTTCCTCCCTACCTCTTTCCTTGCTGTTGTGGAGTCTGTGTGAGTTTTGACTTGTAAATCCTTCACCAGCCTTAAAAATTATGGAGAAGGCTGAGGAGATAAGGAAAAGGTTTAAACAGTTCTTTGAACTGTAAGTGGAAGCTACCAGAGCTAATAAAAATGAAGATGAATAAAAATGGTTGTAGGATGGTTGTGCAGGAGTATCAGGTGGGTGAAGTAAGGAAAAGTGAAGGAAAACACGACAGCAGCTACTTGGTCTGTATAGAAATATACTAAATCTAAATAAAAGCATAGAAATGGTAACAGGTTTATTGAACTATTTTTTAAAAATGTGAGAAGCCAGGAAAAGTCAAGGGTTAAAGCTAACATGCAAGGATTCTTCAAATAAAAGGCTGAGCCTTTTATAAGTCAAGAAAAATGCTGTACGAGGAAGACGTACTCATAAAGAATGCATAGCAAACCTAGGCATACAGTAAAAAATAAACACTAAAATACCACTGTCTGCAATAATAATTGAAGCAGTGTGGTTCAAAAGAAGCAAGAAGCTAGGGAAGCCAAAGCTCAGCTTGAACTGCTCAAATGAAGGGGGGAAAATAAAGGAAAGTACAAGGCAAAATAAGGAAGACTACGTTTGCTGAATTTGACAAAGAGCATGCTAGTAACTGATGTGGTGCAATGGCAGAGCTCCCAGTCTGTTCCCAGTAAGCTGGTACTCCAGCGCTGATCAGTGCATGGATGGTAGTTCAGGACTGGGCAGCTGTGCCAGGGCAATGCAGGGTCCCTTTGCATAGCCTGCCTTCAGCACAGATATGGTTCAAGAACTTAAAAATGCCCTAAAGCATAAACAGGAATATTTCTGTGAGAATGGCAGCTGAGGAGTTTCATCCCGGGGTAGACAGAATTTTGTTGTGATTTCAAAAAAAGATGAAGAACCCAGAAATTGACCTAGGAAGCCATTTGTATTGGGTGTGACACAGTACTTACAACATTGACTGAGGTGGGATCAGAGTTTACTCAGGATCTAGGCAAAGAAATAAATATTAGCCTTCAGAACTGTAAGCATGCTCTCCCTTCCTGACTTTGCTCCATAGTTAATAGAGGCAAATGGCTGCTGACATTTTCTGCACTAGAAAGAGCTATGACGTTCCTCTATCCCTTCTAGGAAAGCAAGGCATCATGCTGGCAGGTAATATCGGCAGTGAAGCTTCTCAGTCTCTTAGGTTACATCTTGTAGAGGATGTTACTCATGTCTTGGCTAATAGATGAGCGTTTCTCAGACATTGTAGTGCTGGGGGCACTTGCAGCAGCGGAACAGATATTTTCCTCATTATTGCGCGTATGGCAAGGTGCAAGACAGTGTGACCTGTGCAGAGGTGTAAAAGAAGATTTATTTCTTTATTTCTTGTTTGAACAGGCTGTTATTTCCTGCTTGTGTTTAATTTTCATAAGGTTCTAAAAGTTAGTGTGTGTGAGCTGTGTTTCCTTCTTCTTGACAAGGAGACCTGGGCTGTGTTATTCTTTGTGATATGTACTTTGCTCACTGAGACTGTAGCACTATGTCTAGATTGCCTGCTTTCCTCACAGTTTATGCTATGCTCCCTTGCTGAAGCATCAGGGGGAGCCAGGCCTTGGGGGACTGCCTTTAACCCAGGACAACTGCACATCTCCAGGACCAGCATGCAGGAAGAAAAGTAAAGGACCATGGGGATGGGAGATACATGGTGCAGAGCCAGGTGGTGTAACTTTTGTTGTAGATCATTGTAATGAGGAGGAGAGGTCAGCAAGGACATTTGCTTTAGAAGGTGAAAGCAGGACTTTATTAGGGTCCAAAGTGTACTGTACTTCCCCCCCCCGCCCCCCCATTGTCTATGTTTGTCAGAAGTTAATTATTTTAGCTTTTTTTGCAAATCTCAACCAAAGATGTTTATAATCACATCCATTTCATCCTTTAAGCCAACTCAGCACCATGGTAAATAGACATTACTAAATGCACTCTTTCCAGATACCCAAAAATTTTACTTGGAGCTAACTGTAAGATTACATGTAGCTGTGGCAATGCTCAATAGTGCTTCACTACTAGAAATATACAGTATGCTGGGAATAAGAAATGAAAGAAGAAACATACCAAGCAGTAATACCAAGCAGAAAAATGTGAAGAAATCAGTATTTCCCACTTGTAAATCTCCCATGTAGGGAAGGAATATCAGTGATTTTCTCAGTTATTTTGAGAAACATAAAAATAATAGTTGTTGTAGTAAGGACAGTATTTAAAAGAAGTTATGGGGAAATTTGCAGTCATGGAAAAAAAGCAGGCTTCAGGTTGTTCATTTCAGCTCCATAGGCACTCTGTAGCTAGAATACAGTGGAAAAGAGGCTGCCATGCTATTTGTTCATCTTGCCGTTCCCTGACTTGGTCCCCAGCTGAGTCCCCAACTCATTTCTTTCTTATGATTACATGATCAAAACATGAACCATTTCAGCAAGTTTAATGTAGTGATAGAAGAACATTTGCCACCACGGAGATTAGGTACGCTGCATTCCCAGTGAATTTCAAGGATGTTAGTACCATGGACTGTACAACAGCTAAAAATGAAGGGGCTTTTGTGCTTTTCTAAATTATATACATTTCCTCTTGGATTTCAGTCATAAATTAGTGGAATATAGAATCTTTATAGTTAAGAACTTCTAAGAAAGCACTCAGCATGAAAGTATTCTCTTAAAAGGAATAATACAACAGCCTTGTAGGAGTCACTGGCAGAGCTTCAGTACAATGGGTGGTTACAGGCATTAACAGATGAGGTGCAATCAGAGGATGGCAAATACAGTGATCTTTGCAAGGCAGTACATCTTGGAACATGCATATAAGACAGGGTAATATGCTTTTTCATAATGTCTGGCTTAGATCCTTTACAGTATGGAAAGCTGAAAAGAATATGGGCATTTAGCACTCCAGATCACTTTTGCATATCTCTGCTTTTGTTAAAAAACTGCAGGAGGGTAAGCAGTCAGAATAAATCACCTCATTCATTGTCTCATTGATCACACAGTGAAAATATTTGATGATAGATGTATGAATGCAACCTAGGGGCAGAGGAAGAATTGCTGAAAAGAAATGCAGCAAGAACAGATAATACATTTCCATAGCTTGTTCTCTTTTGCATTTCTGTCTGAGGGACTTGCAAGTTCAAGAAGTTTGAAGCGTGTCTGGTCACACCTTTCTTTAAATCCAGAAATTTCATGCTTACTGGGAAGATGCTCCCTGGGTCATTTAAATTGTGAACTAAAAACAGTATGCCCAAGTGCAGATTTCTTAGTTCTTATTTTGGGGAATGAAGAAAACAGGGACGTGAGTTGTAGAAAGCATTTTTTTCCCTGCCATGCTGTTCTTGGCTTTTTCAGACTCCTGAGTATACAGGAACAATCTGCAAAGACTGTAATTAGTAAACCATTTTTGCAGTATAAACTGTTTCTTGTTAGATTAGAAATAAGTTATTCAACATCGGGCTGTAGCCACCTTTGCAACATGAAAGTCATTACTAAAGTACCTACTTTCTCTAAAGAATCGCACAAACTTTCATTGGCTGTACTTAGAGTTAAAAAAACCCCACTAATAATGAAAAAAAGAACACTTGTAGTGAAAATTAGTTAATTTTTTCCTCTTCTCAGGAAGGGCTGTTTGAAAGCACAGCAATCTTGCACTGACATTTTTGGCAGAGTTAGGGGTGACTAAAGAAAGCTGGTTTGCGTGTCCTGAACTATTAGTGAAATAATACTGATAGTCTCTTTGAGTGAATGGTTCCTTCTAAGAGTCTTGTTAATTAAAAAAAAAAAAAGTGTTTATTTACATAAGACCTTATTACTAGTTTTATATCAAACAAGAGTGTGGGGAAAGGGATGTCCTGAGCAGGAGAAAGAAGAGAAGAAAGTCTGTTGCACTTAATGACAGCTCCCTGCCTACCATTGCAGGTATCTCTTGTCATGTGCTCCCAAAGGCCCTGGCTAGGAGCAGGGCTGCTGCATACACCACTGCGGTCTGCTCTGAAAGTAACCGCAGATCTGGTGGCAGGGGTAAAGGTGCCATTAATTTTCCCTTTAAATAAGGATATCTCTTTTTGTGCGCTTTGCGTGGAAATGGAATATGCAGACTTAGTGGCTTTGTCAAGTACAGAAATGCAGTGCTGGTCTTACACTCTTGCAACGATTGTTTATGCACAGGGGCAGGGTTCAGTAGTCCAAGTGTTGGGCTAATTTCTCAAAATGAAGGCAGTCTGATCTGAATGCATACAATGAAGCCAAATTAGGTCCAGTGGGCTTTTCTGAATCTATTTTGGGCATAACACACTGTAATAGCTTATATATCGAATATTTAGAAAAGAGCTATCCGTATAGAAACAACCACCACATTCATGTAATTGCAGAAGATGCATGGGTTAGCAGCAAATCCCCCAAAGTAATAAATGAGATAATTAAGGAGGGCAGCCACAGAAAGAAGCTGTAAGGAATGACTTGTCTCTGGGATCATGTCTGTCAGGCTCTCTGCAGGCTTAGAGGGCTTTGGCTGGCTGCCATTTCCCCTCTTCTGCTCTTTGGTTAAATGCTAATACCTCCCAAGAAGGTGTTTGGGCTGTTTCTGCAAAGAGTGTGCTCCTTATGTGTGGGAAAGGGGTCATGCTGAGAGCTGGCCCCAACCCTGGGATTGGGAGTGCTGCTGGTGGGAGTTTTTGGCAGATGTCCCCTTGCCTTGGTCTGGCCTTTCAGCTCCCAAAGCTGCTAATGTCACAGTTGTGTTATGACATTATCTGAGATTAAAGATGGACTGTGCCAAGAGCTGCAAAAACACATGGTAAAAACCAGCCCCCTCAGGAACTCGATTCTAAATAAGAAAATCTGGTAAAGAGTAAGAAAGGACATGGGGGAGCGAAGGCTCACAAAAGGTCTCACAGCAGCATCGGTGGCAGAGCTGGTAATTTGAGTTGGTCAGAAAAGTCAACCTCTTTCCCAGTGTGTGCTCTCCTTGAAGGCAAAAAGGGATATTGCAGGAGCTTTCAAGGAGCTTGCTAGAAGCTACACAGCCTGACTTTTTGCCTCCTTGGTTCTCAGTGGTCTCTCAGCTGTTGGAGAGGTATCCAAACTTTGATTAGGAGCAAAATATCCCAGTCTGCTGCTTAAAATTGTAGCAAAAAGCATGTGGCAGGAACACTTAAAGCATTGCTATTTATCAAGCAAATGCCTTCACAGATGTCAAGAGTATTCACTGAATACTTAGCATATTGACTGCTGTGTTTAGTAAATAATATATGTTGGCTCTGTAAATGCATATTTTATTATAGATGAAGAAGTATTTTCTGTCATCTTGCTGAGAAGTGACTGGCTGTTGAGCAGGTGAGATTCCATTTCTAGGTGTTTCTGTTGAAAATTGTCAACACAGCTGCGAGTTAGCAGTATCCAGAAACATCAGAACTAAGCTAGCAACACTCAATGACACCAGAGCCAAAGACTTCCCTATGTCACATTCTTTAATTGAAGAGTTAGAAGAAGAAAAAAAGTATTCCCAAGTAGTGGAGAAGAAATGCAGTAAAATCTAGTAAATGTACCTTAGGGTCCATATTAGGTGAGCAGATTTTACTAGTCAGAGATACATTGGCCTGTGTGTCTTCACACAGCTGTGGCTGCCTATGGACCTTGTTAACGACGTTCAACTCCTGATCCTGGGCGAATCCCACTGCTGTGCACACTGCATTCTCACTCGACGCAGTCCACTACTTCCAACGTTTCTGCCACCTTAGCCCAGCTGAATATACCCCCACTGATGTCATTTGACCTGCAGGAAGATGTATGTGAGTTCTTGCCTGAGCTCTCCATATTAAGCAGCCTTGCTGCAGCCACCCTCCACTGCTTTGTGACAGCAGACCTCACCCAACCACTCGCCCCATTTGTAGCCAAGCCTTGTAGCCAGCATTTTTTGCGGGTGTATCACTGCCAGTTCCTGACTGACAGCCCACAGAAGCACCTCTCGCAGTCCTGCCAACTGCTATGCTTCAGTTGGTTCAGGAATCAGCTTGGATCTCCCCTACAAGCATAGGGTGCTCCTGGATGGAGTTTGCAACCTGTTCTCAGTTTTCCAAAGCTGCTGCAATAGGTGCATTCCCTTCCGTGCAGGGACTGTGTCCTTTGGAGTTTGTAGGAAGCACTGTTCTCTGCTGTGTTACCAAAGGCACTAACTGATATCCCCAGGTTGCCCTAGGCTAACATCTACCTATATTAAATAATGATTTAACTTTATATTTTGCTCAGATGTATAGAAACACAGTTCTGGAAAAAAACACAGTTCTATCAAAGGCATATTTCAGCTTCTTCTATACTTCTTTTACCTTTCTTTTTTTGTCTTCTGATAAAGCCATTAAAGATCAATAGTTATGCTTTAAATTTAAGCTTTTAAGAGTGACTACTTTTGCGATACAGTGTTTGATAGCTAAGGTATTTCTGCTAAGGAAGTCAATAAAAATATTCTTCAGTATGATGTTTCAGGCACATCTTTCAAGCATTACGTCGTACCGTATGCTGGACTAGAAAATGATTTTGAATTGAAACCATATTCTGAGCGGCAAAAGGTTGGGGCTTGGGGGCGTGGGATTTCTTGACTTTCCTCTTGAATAAACTTGGCTTCAAAGTCTGATCACCACTTGTGTCACTCCCTGAAAACAGTATGACCGCTTCTCAAGAAGTTTGTAACAGTTTCTGTTGGAGACCAGAAGAGCTTGCCTGGTATCTTTGGTTTTTGGAAAACCAAGCAGTAACTTAGCTCTTTACTGGAAAAGAAGTACCAGGGAATTTTTATTTTCTTTCCAGGTGCTCATCCTTGTTTCTCATAGTGTTTTGTGGACAGCTGTTCTCAGTGCTTCTGTTGCACAGACTGGTTGAGCACATACGAGGTTAAAACGTGGAAGCTAGGATTCACTGTTTCGAGTGTGAGCCTGGTGCCAAGTTTAT
Source organism: Myiopsitta monachus (assembly GCA_017639245.1). NCBI lineage: Eukaryota > Metazoa > Chordata > Aves > Psittaciformes > Psittacidae > Myiopsitta > Myiopsitta monachus. The sequence goes on along the minus strand of CM029921.1, from coordinate 67,833,002 downwards.
GAGATGTGCCTCTGGCTGAGCCGTAAGTGCATGGCTGATAGCTCAGAGATGGGAGCAGATCAGTGGACGCATCTTTGGATGTAGCAGTCCTATGACTTCCACAAGCTATCGAAGAGAGGTGCTTTACCTGGATTAATGCAATGGCATTTCTATATGTGAGGTGAACACTTGATTTAATCAAGATTTCTTTCTACTGCATGTATGTATACATACTTTGTCACAAAAGAACCACTTTGCAGCAGCATGAGCAAACTGTTGCTAGGTATGTATTTCTAAGAGGAGATTTGCATTTGGTTTAGAGGAAACAATAAACTGCTCCAAATTTAGAGCAGTAGCAAGCAGAAGATAGTTGCTTGTCTCAAGAAATATCAGGCAAAGCTGGTGCTTATCATGCTTGTCTCAGCCAGCATTCTTTGCCCCAGGGGCTGGAAAAGCCTCTCATGGTTTAAAACTGTGCCCTACATAAGGAATATATCTTATATGTTTCTTATATCTTATATAAAACGTGTTTTCAGTACCTGCCTCCTTTTCAGTCTTCTGTAAGGATGATTCGCATTTTCCTGAGTTGCTATGCTTTGACAAGGGTTTAGATCTCTGAAGGATGACTGTCTTGCTGTCTTTCCTAAAACACTACTCTTGCTTGGGACTGACCTACAGATCACAAAGTTAATCTGGCTGAACTCTTCTCAGTATGTTGTCTTAATGGCAAGGAGATAGTTCTTTCTTACTAGAGCTTTTATTTTTGTTACTTAACTTCTGGTATCTCAGTATCTTTCCCTGATGAGCAAAGTAGTAGCTGCTACTGCTGACAGGCAGGACTTTCTTGGATTTTAGAAAAGTTCAGGGAACTGCTTAAGCTATGAAGAATTATTTTAAAACCAATGAGTCAGTCAGAAAAAATGTCATAAATACTGTCAGTGTTTACAGCCACATTTATATAAAGAAGTTATTTTGGGTCACTGTGGTATAAATAACAATGGCATAACTAAAATGTTAACATTTTTTCTGTTCTTCAGCTGCTTTTCTATCTTGATGGCTACACTTCAGATCAGGGCAAGTAAAGCTGTAAGGAAAAAGCAGAAAATCACGTTTTAAGACTGAGAAAAATGCAATATAAATGACTGGGGTGCAGACTACAACGTAGTTTAGCTTTGAACTTTGAGCCCAGGCTAAATTAGTTGGTGCTATGGGTTTACATCAGACCTGTTAGCTGTGGCTGGGCATTTCTAAACTACACTGCAAATAGGACAGCTGTCTTTGCTACCCTTCCCCATCTGAACAGAAACACAAACAGCAGCAGGAAATCCTGATTTGTGGGGCTGCAGTACAAAGTCAGTATGCAAAAGAATACTGCATGTTCTTCCAGTTTCTTACTTCTGCACACTTCCCCCATTTAAATAGCACTGATTCAGGCTTCGGAACTTGAATGCATCATATGTCCAGGCCAATTACTGCACCTTTTGAATTATAATGAAAAGGTGTGATGTTCAAGCTTGTGATCCCGTGAATGCTTGGGGATGTTGTTACGGTAAGATCCTCAGTTACTGGGTGAGCTGTGTTTTATTGTGACTATTGAAGAGGCTATTAAAACTACACAGAGAGAAAAAGCTCTGTTCAGCCTGGCTATGATTTCATTAAATTACCTTTGCAAATTCACAGACCTAGGGGCAGGTGGAGGCTAGCCTGTGCCTCTGCAGGCATTAGAACAGCCTCAGGGCTGCCCTGCGTCCTGCCTGGTGCAGTCAGCTCTGCTGTGCATCTACCACCTAGGACCACTAGAGTGTGGTGGTACCTGGCCTCCCCTTGGGTGCTGGTCCAGATGGTTGATCCCTACCCTGAGGGAGTGGTTGCTTGAATTTCTTTTTTCTCTGCGTTATTGCAATGAGTGGGCTCGGAACCCAGAGAGCAGGGTACTATTCCAAATACCCATAGGGGTTAGAAGATAATGCCTAGTATTTGCAATGTCCAGGTATTCCTAAGCCACACAATATGGTTCATTTATAATCTGCTTTTTGAAGTTTAGTTTGCGTTGTTTTGTTTGTTTGGTTGGTTTTGGTTTTTTTCTTGTTGTTGTTTGTGTAAAAATGACTGTCCAGTAGGGTTCAATCCATGCCAATACGCCACAGATTATAGCCAGTCTAGCTCTTCATAGCAGAGTAGATTCCACTGAAAACATCTCATCTTCATGTGTACCTGCTATCCAGTGCTGCAAACTGAACATGTCCTGCTCTGTATCAAAGGAGCATGTTACCAGCTGTTTAGCCAGCAGCCCAGTTTTTCTAGGGCTTAATTGTCTTGGCTGCCTGGGCAAGCCATCTGACTGTCAACCGGCTCAGAGAGAGTGCTTCAACAGGTCTTTGATTTATTTAGCTGTTGGATACATCATGTTCTTCGTTTATTACATCTATCACATCTTACCCCCTCTTGGTTTATGAGGAGCATATTCCATAGCAGGACCCCAGGCTCTCTGGCAGGAAGATGGAGGTTTTGCTCTATACAACAATCAGAAGAACAGTAGGAGTGTGGCACGTTTGGCATTTCTTTCTTTTCCCCCACTGGCTGCATATATTATGTCTTGAAAGTCCCAGGCAAGAGCACAAGAGGCCAGTTAAGCATCTCAGTAATTTGAAAGGTAGAAAGGCAAAACATGAGTACTGATGGCTTAAGTAAATTGTGCCTGTAAACTTCTTGAGGAAAAATTGCATTGGCGGCACATATTTAACAATTGGCAACAAGTGCCAGTGCTTGCACCTGCACTCTGATTTGCGGGTGTTTTGGCAACAGTGGAAAATCTCTTTGTGTAATCTCTCTGTGTGTAAGTGGCTGTGTATAGAGTAAACTAGTAGAGAAGTTGACAGCCAGCTTTAGGCTCCCTGGATTGGATTTATCTCTTCCTGCTTGCAAATGCCTTAAGTGTGGTTGGAAAGCTATTGAGAGAGCCCCTGTTGCCCTGGGAAAGAAAGCACTTTCAGAGCTCAAATTGTTTACTTTTAGGTGCTGATTAAGTTCCTTTTAATTTTTTCAAGAAGGAATAAAAGTATATAGATAACTCATTCAGTTGGAGAAACCTGTATTTAGCCAAATGAATTGCACCCTATGTGCCTGCAGCTCCCCTGAAAACAATGCCAACTACCAGCTTCTGGGGATTTGACCCTTTGTCTGACATTTCAGGGAGAAAAAAATACCTGCAAGCATTTAACTCTGAGAAAAATGCTGGATAAATTAATGAGTCATGAAACGTCCTCCCTATCACAATTTGCCTCACTAAAAGTAGACTCTTTTGTAATTATTTTCTAAGTATGTATGTATACACTCATCCCCTCCCTTTCTTCCGCCATTGTTGTCCTATAGTTGTAGTGTAAATTAAACTGAGTGGGGATTGATAGCTTTCTCATGGACACTCTCCTGACTTAACTTCTTGGGATTTGATTTTTTTTAAGTGTCTTTAGGAAGTTGGTATTTTTCAGATAAAGCCAGTTTAACCATAACTTACCCTTCTTTTCCTTTCAGAAATCTTCCTTCCCGTTGAAAAGTGTCGTGGTTAATGTTCAGAACAGACCATATTTGACCCTGAATTATTGATAAACATAAGATTTCTACCTGTATGGCCATCTAGAATTGTACCCAGATTTTTTTCACCTTTGGGAGAGGGAAAACCATAATTTTCCAGTGAGACAGCACTTTCTTCAAGCTCTGGTAGGTCATGAGTTCTGAGAAAGTAAAAGCTACAGCAGTATGAGAGATGTCTTAGATTTTCTATATCTCTGAGCACAGTACAGCATGGTTTATTTTAATTAAATTCTGGTTTACACTTGGGAAGATAGAAGAAATGGTCCCCATAAAAATTTTTAAGACTCTCTAAAATGTGTCTTGTATAGAGTTTTTTCCCTTCCTGTAAAATAAGTTGCATATGTAGAATATATGGCAATCTCATATAAAATGGTTTTATTGGCACTTGTAATGACTTTGGTAACTTATTCATGAGTTCACTGCTCATGAATAATGTGGTCATCCAAAATACAGGCCAATAAAACTTATATCTCGTACCATACTGTCATGTCTTCTAAACTTTGTGTGGGTTGATAAGCAGAGGCATAACAGAAACATGATGTGCATCCTTTAAAGGAAGAATTAAAATAGAATTTAAGTTCAGCCGTGATGAAAAGAGATTAGATGAAAAGAAGCCGGTAAAAACCACCAAGACCAAAGCAAACATATTCTGGTTTTGTCCTGATAATATCTCCTTTTTAAACTGTCTAGGGTTGTACGTTCTTATGGATCAGAGGCAGGTGCTGGTGATATTTGCTGCTTTTTCTTGCAGGTCTCCCTTTTCTCTGCCTCCTTGCCTTTTTTTTTTGATTGCCAACTGAATGGCAATGGGACAGCTCTTGTATAACTAGAACTGTATTACATTGGACTCTGAAGGTGTTCAGGAGGGAACACTTTGATGCAGTTGTAGCATAGATCAGATGTAAATCTAAAATTGGGCTATCTGCATGCAGAGAAAGCAATGTCTTATAAATCTAGTTTGACACAATTCCCTATTTTTAGCTCTGTGGTACAGTGTCGTATGACTAAAGGCCCTGAGGGTATCTGCTGCTCCCATGAAAGAGGACTTCCACCTTTGGAAGGCAGGCTCATATTTGTTATGCTACGTAAGAAATACAACAAATTCCTGACAAACATGGCATTTTATTTCCAAGAGAGCTTTTAGGTACCTGAGCTTTGAGATAACATACTGATTACCACTTACTTCATTTCTCTACCACTTTAAATCAGCGGCACGAAATTTTTTATCTTTGAGCCTGTTTTTCTGTCAGACTACTTATGCTATATATGTCCCTTTCTTGCAGTAGATGAAGTTCTATGCTTATAAACGCTTCTCCTTTTTTTTTTTCCCCTTTCTTTCTAAAGCATAGAATGTGCATTTTCTCCTGCTCCTACCTGCTGTCCCCCCATGACTGCCAGGCCCTTTCCATTTCTTAGACAGTTAGCTCCCTAATGTGGGGAGCACTATCTTGCACGTGGTGCATTTCTAATAAGAATGTTGACCCTTTAGCAGCTTGAGAGAGAGATGACCATGACCCATAAAAACCCGGGGGGAGGGGGGTGGGGTGGTTTGTATGGTGTTTGCTGACTGCCATAGGGCTGGTAAAAGTGGGGAAGGGCTTGCTTTGGAAAAAGTGGCATAAAAAAGGCTGGTTGTAGAGCTACTTTCACAAGGTGAGAAGGTTTTCTAGTAAAATGAAGGAAACTTTTCAGCCTGAGTAAAGGGGAGAGAATTTTTGCTTAATGAGCTGAATGGTGTTGCCTTTTATTTGCTTTTGAGCAAAGCCTGACCTGAGGCTGTTCTCTTGAAGTGACTGGTATTCACCATCCTGGGTATGCTGGAAGCAAGGTCAGGCTGTAGAGGGAATAAAAAGGCAGGGTGAGGGGGAAGAAATGGGCAACTGCCAGGTCCTAAAGCAGTAAGTGAGACTGGTTCACAGATTTTCCGGTAATTATGACAAGAGGGTACCTTTAGGGTCATCTAGCCTGACAAGACTGCAGGTCTTGATTGAAGACAAGCCTTGCAGTGAATATGCCCTCAGTTAATAAAAATATTAAGGATATTTGCTAATAGTTTAATGCTACATTAATAACCCAAGAGGGTCACAGAAAAATGCCTGGCTCAATAAAATAGATGCCTAAGCATCAGGCTCTTCAAGTATTCAGAATGGCAGTTCCAACTCAATGCAGAGTTTTCTACTGAGACACAAGTATGTACATGCATGATAGCTAGGGAGGTTTATAAGTTAGGTCCGTTTTCTGAGTGTTCTAGATATGAAAATGCTGTCTGATATTTACAATCCTGTTAAATTTGACTAATTTTATTCAGTTTTTCAGTAAAAGAGATCTCATCATCTATGGTTCCTTGAATTATCATACAAATGCACATACATCCACTGTTCCTTTTGTTGTTTCATTTTGGTTTTGGATTTTTTTTTTTTTAACTGCAGATCTTTCATTAACTCTTGTAATTTACAGTGGTTCTAGCAGAAACTATGTACATCATGTCCCAAATTTTACTGCAATCTGAAATACAAGATAAAATTATATACCAGATAGCTTGCATATGTATACACACCACCACATCCTGTGAGCTAAACCAGAGAGAGACATATTATTAATATATGGTGTTAAGTTTAACTATTCCTTAAAATAGGATTTTAAGGGACTGTTTAATTTATTTAATTTTGATTCTCTCTGATAAGGAAGTGTGTGTATCTCTCACACCTGCATGCAGTTATTGCTAGTGTCACTGAACTTACTAGGGTAAGAGGTCTCTTTAATTACATTTTTCAATGTGTCCGCATGAATGCTGCAACACTCAGACTTTTGCACCCCACTGCTAGTATGGGAAGTTGATTGTTAGTCCTCCTACTCAACAAGTGCCATTCACAGGTTAAAATGACTGTAAATTAATTATGTCCTTCTGAAAGATGGGGGGAGTGGATAAAAATACTTAGATCACATAACTTGAGACAGCTCTCTGCTGTCTGCAAGAAGGGTTATTAATTTTCAGCTCCTTGCCTTTCCTCCCTACTTCTTCTAAAGGTCAGTAATGAAGGTACCACTTACAGTATCAGAGTGGCTGTCCTGTTCATTTTGTTACATATGTGGGTTTTTTCCTTTGCTTATCTGAATATTTAGATTTGTATAAATGGTTAAGGGAAATATAATTTGAATGTTGGTTTTGTAATTTGTAGCTCCTGGGGAATGAAGGATGGGGAGATGAGTTTCTTTGGGATCTCCTGGTGGTATCTTGGGCTGAGATCTTACACAGATTTAACCCAAAGCAAGCCTCATTCTTCATTTCCCACTGCTTTGCCCTCCTTTACTGGCAACAGAACACTTCTCTAGATAATATAAAGATAAGATCTGTGGAGGGAAGATGCCTTGTCTAATGGCTTGTCTAGGTGACAAAGCCTAACACATAAATGAACCATAATTTGTTCTTTTGCACTTGACTCTGGGTTACTTTAAATTGTGTTGGTATCCATGGATTTTTCAGCAAAGCTCCCTTGCATGCAATTTTGCTAAAAGGTATGCCGAGAAACTGTACAGGCTAGGCAGCTGGAGCCTAAGAATTACCAGGATCTATAAACTCCATAATACTACTTTACCTCACCTTCAGATTCTGCTCTGAGAAATTCCAAACCACAGTTACAGGACCCAGGTCCTTTACAAAATGAAGGACTTGTGGTTCATACTTGTGGTTCATGCAGTGGTTCATACAAGCCATGAGAGAACTCAATGGTCAGCCCTCCTCTGTCAGAGGCAATTTGGGCTGCTACTTCTGCCATTCAGCTCTGCAAAAGTCTGCACTAAAGCCTTCCCAAATTTGTTTTTTTTTTATGAAAATAGCCTCATTTGCTAAGGAATGCCTAATCTGTTCTGAAAGTCAGGCCTGTCTCACTACCTAAGTCATTGCTGAACAGGAGTACTTGCTGCGTCATGAAAAAATAGACTGAGGCATATTAAGGTACTGGAAAAAATACTAGAGAATTTATATTGTCACTCTGAGTAAGTTTAAGCATACTTCAGTGGCATAAGGAGACATTCTTTCAGTGTTTGTTATAAGCCATATTTATTTATTATCAGTCACATCTGTGAAGAGAACAGTTATCGTCCTCCTTTATACACGTGGTTATTTTTGGTTGTAGCCTGTGCATGGTGAATCATGGATGTGGTAGTAATAACATTTGTTACCAACAGCTCATTATGGAATTGAAGTTTCTCTCCCAGAAATACTACAAGTTCATGCATATTCTTCTCCTGTTACAAATGCTTCTCAGCTGGTGTGTAAATCATTGATAAAAGTGATGACTGGGAAATGTGGCAATTACTGGAAAAATTTCAGCTGAAAATATTTTTTTTCAGCTGCAAATCAAAACCTGACATATTCCATTTACAAATGAAAAAATATTTTAATTCTGAATTACCACCGTGTTTCCTCTGCAGAGATGATTTAGGTGTCTTGTGTTTGTCTGTGCTATTCTCAGGTCCTGTCTTCACTGATACATCATGATTTTTCTCTTCTGATGGGATTTAGTGGAGTGTGGTGCTAGATGTGTGAATGTAATTTAATGGCAGGTAAGGAAGAGAAAGAAGGAAAAAACACATTCATTTTCAGTAAAGTATTAATAGTTTTTTTTCCAGATTGAGATATTTTGCTATTTATATATAGCAAAATCCCTATAGCTCTATAGGGATTGGTCCATGCACTGAGGGATGATCTCTCTTCCTTTCTGTGTGTGTGTGGATCCATACATATACATGTGATGGTATATTGAAAATGTGGGATCTGAGTATGACGTGAATGTTATGGAATAAGGGGTGGATTGTCATGGGTTCAGCAGTAGCAGTCATTTTTCTCCCTCTTGGTAGCTAGTGCAGCACTGTGTTTTTGATTTTGGGCCTGGGAACAGCGCTGAGAACACCAGTGTTTTCAGTTACTGCTTGGTAGTGTTTTGGTTTGACCAAGGACTTTCTGAGTCTCATGCTGTGCCAGGGAGGAGGGAAAGCCAGGAGGAAGCAGAGACAGGACACCTGACCCAAACTGACCAAAGAGGTTATTCCATACCACAGCACGTCATGCCCAGGAGATGAAGACGGAGGGCAGAGACCCGGAAGGGTGTGGAAGGGTGTGGTGTGTGGGTGCATGGCATGGTCAGGTTTTTGGTAGTGGGGGGTTCGCTGCTGGGGGGTGCACTGGCTGGGTCGGGCTTGGTGAGCAGTTGTATTCTCTTTCTTTGTACTTCTCCTGTCATTATTACTACTGGTGGTAGCAGTAGTGATATGTGTTATACCTTAGTTACTAAACTGTTCTTATCTCAACCTGTGTGAGTTGAATTCTTTTGATTCTCCTCCCCATTCCCCTGGGACTGGGGGAAGAAAGAAGGGGAGTGAGTGAGTGAGTGAGTGAATAGAACTGTGTGGGTGGGGGGCTTAAACCACAACAGTTATTTTGATGAGAAAGTTTCTTGCTTTGGTAAAGTTCACATCTTGGAGTTTAAAAAAAAAATAAAGAAAAAAAAAGGGTGCTTCATTAAAAGCTCAATATAAAAAAAAAAGTTGACCTAACATAACAAACAAGAACACTGAGCTATAGAATTACCCTCAGTATTCAGAACACATCTTTTGGTCATAATACATATGTATGAGAAAATTATCCTGTGAGAAGCATATAGTGAAGAAATCCTGATTGCTTTGTGGTGTTAATTATGCATTTAAATTAGATAGAATTTTAAAATTAGTATATGCAGAAAACAAAGGGGATATTTAGGACATACCCAAATGCTACAATAATACCCTTATTAGTAATAATTATTGTGTTGCAAATCTGATACAACTCAATAAAAGTCACTTAATTTACACCAATCTGAAAAAAGGTGAGAAAAAAGACATTCTAATTTTTTATTAAACATTTTTGATACAATGAAGAGATCATCTCTTAAATCTAATTGGCTTGGATAGAGGTGTTGTTACAGCAGGCTGAAAAAAAGATCTTTAGTCCACTGTCAATCTGTATCATCTGCTCCAGTGTGTTGAATAAAGAGAAGTCATTCAGTGCAGACAAACTTTCAAGTTAATGGAAATAAAACCTAACAGTGTGATGGGTGTTAAACAGGAATCCAAAATAGGCCTTGTATCTCTGGGCCAAGTCCTCCTCTGAAAAGCAAATTGTGCAAAAATGGAGATAAATGAGGAGAACATCTGCTTTGCCAGACTCTCAGAGGAAATCCTTTATTGTCCCTATTTATTACAGAACAGTAGCTACAACAATGTGATCTTGTTTTTCCCAGTTTATATTTGATATTGCTACTTGTTTAACTCTTTCTTATGCTGCACTTTCCCCTCTCACTTACATGACTTTAATAATTTCAAGAGGGTATTTCTGGAAATCTTTAACTCATTATCATATTCAAGCAGGTACAAGAAGGGCTCAGAAAGGACTTTCAAAGTACCAGTTAACTGTAGGATACAGACACTGGATGGTGAATAAATCAGTCTGTAACACAGTAAAATCAATTTTGATTCATGTTGTTCATAAGACAATTAACATAAGCAATCTGACTTCAAAACTATAAAATTGATTTTGGCTCATGTTGCTTTGTAAAGCAATTAATGTGAACAATCTGACTTCAAACGTCTGCTATTATATAAGCTGCTGGATCATTAGCCTTAAAAATGCCAACGGGTCTGTGACGTTTAAAACTGAATTGCCAAACAAGGTAGCACAAGAGATGACAGTTTGGTTATTGGTGTTTTTATAGACCAATGAAAGGATGAGGCAAAAATGACAGTCACAATCAAAGTGAGCTCCACCACGTCTGTTCCACCTGCCCCTGCCTAACTAGGGCTTGTGGCCTCTGTGGAAGGTAATGTCTCTGCTGTGCTGGGGGCACCCACATAGCTCCTGGCTCAAAGACAATGTTTTAACTAAGAGTGTCTGCCTTGGGCTCTGTAGCTTGAAGCTCTCCTTTGAGTGTCAGCTCATAACTTCTTATTTCTGTACAACCTAGACACTGTTCAAATAATTTCTTCAGGCTGTGTTAGCAGAGGTAATATTTGAGGAAAGTATCCTTGCTTTAGGAGACTTAAATGGACACGAATCAGAAAAAGGAAATCGGAAGCATTTGTTGGCGCAGAATAGAAATGCTCACAGAAACCTAAGATGAAATTAATGAAATATTTAATTTCAGACAGATCTAATTTTGTCTTTCTCAGCCATAGCAGTGACCATTTAGCAGACATTTCCTGTAGGATGGTTATATGTAAGGTATACATGTAACTGACTAAATGGAAAATTCAGAGAGGTAGAAGGCTGGGTGAAATTTGTTGCATGAAACCTTTCCACAAAATATGCAAATTTAGTAACATTAAAATGTTTCGCTATTATGTGTTGACTTCAGTAATCTTTTTATGTTTTAATTTTTTGAAAGATCCAAAACTAGTTTTGTCACTTTTTAAAAGAATGCATTGACTTTGGGTTGCATATGACTTTATATTAGAAAATATTTTTAATATTTTAAAATATGTGAAGTAATAATATAAAAAAATTTAATATGATATGATATTTTAACTTTTGCAACTATAAATTTGGCACATTTGGTAGGTGTCCACAGATTGACAAATTACATTTGATACTCTAGGAATCAATATAATAGAATTAATCAATGCAAATAGAAAAATAAAGTCTCCATTGAAAATGCTGCAAGAGCAGTACCACGCCTGATCTTACGTAGTGCATGTCGATACCATGTTATAAAAATCTCATGAAGAGTAAAACTCATTGGTAAGTGCATATATCTCCTAATCATGGTACTGAAGTGCTGCAAATGCCACCACTGGTTCTGCTGATCAGCAGAGGAGCAGGGAGAACTTTATTCACAGTCTTCTTCAGCTTGGTGCTCCAAAAGGCTATGACAAACTTTGTCAAACAAAACGGCATCTATATTCGATATCGTGCTGATGGGAGCCTATTCAAACTAAGGTGACTGAAGGCCCATACCAAGACCCTGAATCACCTTGTTCATGAGCTGCTTTTTGCTGATGATGTCACCCTCGTTGCCCACACAGAAGCAGCTCTGCAGCGTTTAACATCTTGCTTTGCAGAGGCAGCTGAGCTTTTTGGGCTGGAAGTCAGCTTGAAGAAGACAGTAGTTCTTTACCAACCTGAGCCACAAGAAGACTACCATTATCCCCACATTACCATTGGCGAGTCAGAGCTTAAGTTAGTCCAGCAGTTCAGCTATCTGGGAAGCATCATTTCCCCAGATGCCACGATTGACAGATAGATAACAGAATAGCAAAGACATACAGAGCCTTTGGAAAACTCCGTAAAAGAGTCTGGTGTAATAAAACCTGAAGAAAAGTACAGAGATTAGTGTCTATAGAGCCATTGTACTGTTTACTCTTCTATATGGGTCTGAATCATGGGTCATCTATCGCTATCACCTGCGACTCCTCAAAAGCTTTCATTAGCGCTGCCTCTGTACAATCCTAAACATCCACTGGGCTGGATGTTAGACTGTTAGATGTTAGACACCATTAGACTATGGTGTCTAATGTTAATGTCCTTGAACAGGCAGAGGTCACCAGTATTGAGGCCATGCTGCTGCAAACGCAGCTGTGCTGGACAGGGCACATCTCCAGGATGGAGGATCACTACCTCCCTAGGACTGTGTTCTACAGTGAACTCGCCACTGGCTGCTGCAAGAGAAGTGCCCCAAAGAGGAGATACAAGGACTCCCTGAAACAGTATCTTAGCCTTGGCCATATTGACTACCATAGGTGTCCACCCTGGCCTCTAATCAGGAGATTTGGAGACACATCATACATAATGCTGCTGTCTCTTGAGAACACATGCAGAAACAGCTTCGAGGAGAAAAGACAAAGCAGAAAGAACCATGCCTTGCCTATACTACCTAAGGAGACCTTCCACTGTGCTTTTTACAACCGGACTTGTCTATCCTGCATTGGTCTTTTTAGCCATCAGCACGCTTGGAGTAAGCGTGGGTAAAGCCCTTCTCAAATCTTCATTCCCAAAGCCAAGCCATGATGATGATGATGACATTGCAGCTGTGGGGGTACCTGGGAGCCTCTGTCTTTCTAGCATAGTGTTCATTCTTTTATTTCCCCTGGAGAGAGGGGAAAAAAAAGGGCAATAAAGCAGCTCTGCCACTGAATGCATGGGGTGGGCTCTGAAGGGCTTTTAGGCACAGTGACAGACGTGGCAGTGTGTTCTCACAGCCTGTGGAAAATTCTCAGACACTGCCATGGGATTGCTGAGGCTGCATGTGCTAGCTTCAGGAGAGGAAATGGGAAGGTCCGTGTCTGGAAAGCTGGAAAAAAGGAGAAGGAAATAAAAGGTCTCCAGACTGGAGTGTGCTTTGTCAGGCAGGGCTGAAACAACAGGCAGGTCAGTACAGCTCTCGCCGAAGAACTGGACATTAAAGGGAAATTTTAGTGGAACTTAAGTTTAAAAAGTTGTGTCTAAGTGTGGATTCAGGTGGTGCAGGCAGTTTCAGGTGCATTTGCAGCAGAGAAAGGAGGAGAGCTGGGAGCACAGCTGCTGGTGCTGGTGGCTGGGCATCCATTAGGGACCCCAGAGAGCTGGGGTGCTCTGTCCTGCACAAACCCTGTTACCACTACCTCATAAGAAAGGTTTACATAGAAAGCTTTATTTTCTGTCAGTGCAGGTCAGTGGGTTGGCTGATCATAGCCAGAGGCAATGCAGTTTTGTTTTCTTCTTCTGTGTTGGGAAATAGATATGTTTCTACTTACATTAGCTGATCCACATCTGATTTGAGGATTCAGAGCATGATCTCCCATTGACTGCTCTTCTGGGTGCATTTATAGCACAAATTTCCCAGTTAAATATAAATTAAATATCATTTACATCACAATATTATGCTTGGGCCCCCAAGGCAGCTAGTTCTACAAAAATTTATACCGTAAAAAATGCTTAATTCTCACAGAGGTTACTATTATTACATGTAAATCTGTAAGACAAAGAATGTCTAAGGAGGCATTATCATCTCACTATTTTCTCATCCTTGTTCCAGATAGGAAAGCTGAAATAGGTTGAAGAGTTTTTTTTTCTGTGGGTCTCAAAAGAGTTTCAAACTGGAGACTGGAAATTTGGCCAAAAATGTCTTAGATTTCAGACCATGTCCATAAACAGTTATACCAACAGTCTTCATAGGTATTAGTATTGAGTGTATGCAAATGTGTATAATTAATAATAAAACAGTGCAATAACTGATTTTAAAGAGATTACAGTGTTTTAATGTGGAAGTCTAGTATCTAAAATTTGCTTTTTGCCATTTCACAATTATTAAAATTCAAGTTATATTTCCTGAGTGGAGATCAGTGTTAATGAATATATGCTACCTGAAGCTAAAGCCTGAGCCCTGCAGAAATAGATTACATTGCTATGCATATACATCAGGAATTTGAAAGACTGCTAAATTTAGCACATAGCATTACCTAAAAAGCATTTGCAACAATATTAGCTGGTGATGTTAGAAGCTTTGTTTTCACATGCTGCTGTCATTATTGCTAATTATCATTAGATGCATTGGAGATCATTTTTCTTTTTTGTCCTGGCTTTAGTTCAGCCTGCTGTCTTGATGAGGGACTAAAGTCCTGCTTCAGGGGAACCAGGGAGCAGGCAAGTCCATGATCTGAGTGTTTCACCCCATGTGGTGGGTGAAAGGTCTCCCAGGCAGATGCCAGCTGTAGGGGTCTGCTGTTTCCAGCAGACTTTGGGCTGTGGCACGCTTGGGGTGTGACGGGAGGCCCTTCACCTCCCCAGATTGCTTGGGCCATGACTCACTCTAGAAAGCTGTGCAGGATGGGAATGGGAAACTCCAGGTATATGAGGGGTTTCAGTTAAAGATAAATAATATTTTCCCTACCTACTTTCAGTAGTCTCAGGAAATCTTTAAAGCCCTAAGTTTCAGTCTAATCAGAACATTATCTGTAAAGAAGAATAGGGGCAGCCTGTGCTTTGGAAACCCTGGATCTCGGTCTGGTTTTATACCACACATCAGTGTCTTGTTTATAGCTGAACTGATTAAACTTTACCTTTCCATTTTAATAGATCCTCAGTAATAGCTTCACTGAAATCTGCATGAGTAATATACAAAATAGGTATGACTCAGGTGGAGATGTGCATGTTTCTGTGGGAAGAGGCAAACAAACTTCTAGCTTCAAAATTTTCTTAAAACAATTTGAAATGCGGACACTCTTATTTTGTTGGGAGGGAAAGGTTGATAAAGACCTGCTCTAAGATTCAGTTAAAATTTCCTAATTGAAGAGACTATGATTGCAAAATGAGAGATGCAGTGAGGTTCTCTGTTGTAGTTTCTGGCACTCTGGCAACATTTAATTTCAATTTATGGAACCTATTTCACTCATATACAGTAGTTATCTTTTTAATTCGGGGTCTTCCCCAAATAGCATATAAAGAAAATAAATTATTATTACTCTTGAGGTCTCTGTTAAAGAAATTAGGAATTTGCAGGGAAATAAATTATGCTATAGTCAATTTCACATTCCTGTGGTTTGAGAGAAATCACTCAAATCCCTAATACCAAATAGAAAACAGCTGAGGTCAGCGTACATTGCAGACCTGACAAACAGAAACACGTGTTTTGGCCATTTTTTTCCAAATAAAGCTCTGAATCTGGAGGGCATTAATATAATCTATCCTAGTAGTGAGTTGGTTTCTAACTTTGAGAAATTGCTTAATGAGAAAATAAGGGAACCACCAGGAAGGCAATCAGTGGTGTTAAAAGTCACACTTACTGAAAACTGAGTATCTGAAGTCCTCAGAGACTTCATAGCTAACCTGCTGGTGCTGGTGAACTAGTGACATGAATGTCCTCCACAGAGCTGAAATTCAAATATGGCTCTTTCCATTTGCTGGACTGCAGACAGCCAGTAGCTGATTTACAGGAGGTCTCTTATATTGCTTTCCAGCTCTTTAGAAAGAACTCCCATCCTCAGGGTTAGAGACTATTAGGGCTAATTTTAGGAGTTTGATGAACCATGGTTTTCTTTTCATTTGCTCATAGGAGTTATAAATTGCTAACGATCTGCAGCAGAAATTAATTATTGCTAATTATTCCCTTTCAACCACAGCTCAAATCTTCTTTTAGCACTGTGTGTGGATGCAGGTTAAATGGAGTCCAAATCTCATTCCCTTTTCTGTCCTTGAAGGAAGTAGCAGATCTTGCTCACTCAGTGCATCCAGATTGGCTCACTGAGGAATTCATGGGATGAGGGGATGTTCATCATGTGTTCAGAGGCAGAGAGGATGTCTGTATTTAAAGCCTAAAATAGGATTAAGGCTTTTATTTTGTCACAACTTCACTCTTTCCTCTGGGGCTTTACGTAGGACAAGGTGAGACTGATATCTCTTCCAAATAAAAATATTGAGAGAAATTCTGTTTATAAGAGGAATAGTGCATCTGACTTCATGTAAATGAAGATCACAACAGTACTCCATGTATACTATGCAAAATGGTGCTATTTTCTATG
This sequence comes from Myiopsitta monachus, assembly GCA_017639245.1. NCBI lineage: Eukaryota > Metazoa > Chordata > Aves > Psittaciformes > Psittacidae > Myiopsitta > Myiopsitta monachus. Next base: position 67,816,907 of record CM029921.1, on the reverse strand, counting down.
CAGTCTGCATATAACAAGTTATGCTGTTACGGAAATGTATAACTTGCAAAAAGATGGAAAATAATTATATAAAGTGACTCCAGAATAACTGACGTTGAACTAGTAAGGCAAACTAAATGAACTATCACCCAATGCCTAAAATGAACATGTAGCTTTCATCAATACAGGAGCTGCACTGGATCTGTGTGTTCCCACTGCCTCTGCCAGCTGAGTCTGTAGGTTGAGAGAGAAACCTGAAAACACCTATTAGCAAAACACAGTATTTTCAGGGGGACAAAGAGAAGTCAGTGTTCATGGGGGTTTTCCTACCCTGTCATAAAGTTATTGTCACTTGCTGTTGTAATGAACCATCTTTAATGAGACTAGTGCATCCTTGCTAGCAGGGTGATGTTTTCCTGTGTCCAACTTTGCAAACATGTCAGATCTAAAGGCACTTAAAGTTTGCTGGTAGAAAAGCAAGTGACTCAATTTCTGATTTTCATTACGTGCATAATGACCTGAATATTGAGCTACATGTTTATATGCAATGGCAAAGCCCTCTCAGCAGTGAACTTGTCGCTTTCTGGGGCAGGCAAGCAGAACATGATTTCTTCATACAAAGCAGCCCTGAGCTTCTCTTCTTTCACTTAATAGTCCAATGCTTAAAGGACTCCTGGAGTTTGTAAAGGCGTTTTGAATCTCTGACTCAGAGCTGGGATTTCAGCTAAAACAAGGTGATGATCTTTGAGATGAAAAGAGTTCAGGTACTTTTCACAATCTGTGGCAGAAGCAGTGATTCAGTGAGTATTTCTGCAGAGGAAAGCCAGGGCCACCAAAAGCCCTTCTTTCAGGGGATGTCATTCAGCAGTAAAGTTCCCCCTGGTGAATACAGGCTCCTGTTGACTTTAACCCATCAAATGCAAAGCTGCTTCTGCTTCTTTCACCTACATTTGCCAAGTTCACACCCGTCACCTGATATCAGTCATTTGCTGGTGGGAATTTTTATAATCTTGTCTTCCATTGTGTTTGAAGTTGAAGGCTGAAAATCATCTCTTCACCTAATCTCATCCTTTTGACACAAACTACATGGCTAGAATATTCACTTACTGAAAGGGACAGCATTATTATCTGAACGGTGACAGTGAGAGCTTGTTAATTTCCACATGCTTCTTAATGATACAAATCTGCTCTGAAGAGTGATTTTGCTTCTTTGGAGCCAGCTCTTCTTCACCTCACCATATATCTCTATTATCAAACACAAAGAAGAAAGTGTGCATTTGTCCTCGGCATTATCTCTTGTAGTTTGGAAGGTACAAGTACCAGTTTCTTCGTCAGGGCTGCTGGCGAGAGCAGTGGGCTTTCCACTGCCCCGTATTGCAGGAGATACGATTGCTTAGGCTGGTGACAATTAGCCATGTGCTGAGACATCTCTGCTCCCTCCAGCACCTGCTTCTCCACCTAAAGAAGCCCGAATGATGCCCCTCTTACTGAGGTGTGCTGAAGAGAGTGGCCGCACATAATGATGTAGCTTGAAAGCTCATCTGCAGTCTTTATTACAATTACTAAGGATCATTTGACTGTAAATGCTGGCTCTCTTTTTCTATGAATCAATCAGTCATTAACCTTTGCTGCAGTATCAATGTGTTCTCCCTATGCATTTCAAGCAGATTAATAAATATAAGAAAAGAGCCCATTCTGCATGCTGTGATGTATTCCTGCATTACTAGGTCTGGATAAACACCGTGACACTTCATTGTACTGAGACATTTACGAAGGAAATGCAGTGTGGGAGAGAAGGGGAAAGAAGCTTGTTCTGAGATGTACTGATAAAGAAGTAAAGCTAGACAGTGAAATGAGAACAATGTGCATACATGCGCGTATCTGGAAAGCAGACGTCTGACAAAAAGCTGACACGTGCTAGGTAGGAATGGCTTCCAGTTTCTTCTGTCAAGTCACTGTGATTCTTGACAACTTTGAATCATTCTGGGAATAATCAACCTCAGTATGTGGAAGGGAAAGTAGGAAAAGAAAAGCACATGGATGAAAGTAGCTCTTTTTTGATGTGTCTTTTTTAGGTGACCATACTTAAGAGCGTATGCTAGCATCTTGCCAAAATTTAGTCCTGTGTATTATGAGGTCCTTGACTATTTTAAGACATTCTTCAATAATAATAATATAATCAAGAAAACAAACCCAATGGAAACAATTAAGTCACTCAGAAATCAAATTTCTGACACTGTATAAAATGACATTGAGGTTTCTTCTCCTCCCCCCAGAAAATTTTGAACATCATTTTTTTTAATTCTTCTTGGCCAGCTGGCTGCAGCCAGTGTTAATGACCAACGTGATGCCTCCGAGGCCCTTAGGCTTTTTCTGGAACAATATTCCTGTGAGCAGTCCAAGTTAAGGAAAGCGCCCAAGATTTCTGCTTGCAACAGCGAAGGACGGGGGATTTCTGCTTCAAAGTATTGCAGCCCAGCTGGTGGGTGCAATGAGGATGATGTGGATTCCCTGGGAGCAGAGGCAGAATTGGCCATTACAGGTCATGCTACTTTCCAGCTGACTCTCACAGCAATGCTGGCACCTCATCAGGCAGTCCTGTAATGGCATCCAGGAATTTGGGAAAACTGAGGGCAGCGTGCTTTTTCATTACCTGATGACTCCTAGGTAAATAAGGGAACAGATGTGACAAGTCCAGCAGACAGCGCTGGGACCCTCCACTCTGGGTTCTGCATCTGGCTGTAGGAGTAGCCAAACGTTCCAGCTTTAATAGGCAGAGAACAGGCACCAGCTTTACAGCTGTCTGAAACAGGAGGTCTGGAAAATAATGGGCTTCCTAGGAAATGTGAAAGCAGTCTGCTAAACCTCCTGCCTAAGTGAGAGGACCTTGGTCTGGAAGTCCCCAACCTGAAGCAACCTTTGTGAATGAACTACCTCCACCGAGTAGCTGTGGAGAGAGGTGCCCAGATGGTGTGTGGAAAACCTGCCCATATCGGTGCCCATGCACCAAGCGTTCTGGAGCTTGACAAGTCACCAAAGGGCTTGGCAGCTTTGTTTTTCATAATTTCTAACTTATGTAGAACTTTAGCAATGACACAATTAATTTGAGCCATTAGCAAGAGCTGGATTTGGACCTTTGCACAGCCAAATGGCTTAAATCTAGTGGTTTAGGAAAAAAATGCATTCTGTTTGTTCTGAACAGGGGTTACAAGGGATTAGTCCAACTTTGGGTGTATTTTCTCAGCCAGCTTTAAGCAGGCCTACTGCTGGGTGAGGTGCCTCATGTCCTTATGGCTCTCAGCACATGTGGGTCTTGAGAACACTTAGTAGCCTACTCAGGGGTCAGTTGTATGCAGGCAAAAGCCTTCTGAAAAGTATCAGGGGATTATTTCCAAGCATAATGGTCTAAAGCTCATTGCTTTACCTCCTTTATCTTTATTCACATTTTAAAACGTATTTATTCAGGTCCCAGGTAAGACCTTATTAATGACCTCCTGTTAGATTCTTTCATGAATATGAATATCTTTCTGCAAAGTTTTGAACATTCAGCTTCGTTAAAAACATGGCCTTAAGAATCAGCAGCCAGGGTCTGGAAGCTTTAAACAATCTTCATGTGTATAGGAGAATTTCAGTTCACTTTTAATGTTCCCAAGTAATGTTTTATATTCTAAATTAATATATAAAAATATTTTTGAAGTATATTTTCCTGTGTTTTAGATATTATTATTAATTTTACTTTCTCAGACTATATAAGTGTGTTTATATTGGATGTATTTATAGAATAAATAGCTATTTCAGCTGAATATTTAAATCAAAATGAGTAATTTATAAAGATTTTCTACTTAAGACTTAATTAGAAGATCATAATTTTCTTTATCAATTCAGTGTCTTGTATTACTTTTACCTAACTATACAGATTGATTTAGGAACAGGAAAAAAAAAAAAAGAAACAAAACCCCAACAAAACCTCTCTGTATCTTAATTTTTAATCAATCTATACTGTTTAGATGTGTTTGGTCAGATGTGTAATATGACATTGTTCTTCTGCTGTGACTAGACGAATGCACAGATAATCATGATATGAATCATTACCTTTGCAAAGCAAAATCCATTTTCTACTAATTCACTTCCCATGAGAATTTTTTATAAAAATGAATTGCTGAAAGGCAATATTTTTGAAGATTCTGGTCATTTTTAAGTGTCTCCCTTGAGCAGCTTTAGAGACTATTTGCAACTGATTCTAAATGAGGCAGAGGAGCTAGGGCTCTGAGTTGGATGCCTGCAGGTGCTACTCATCTGAGTCACTGGAGTAGAGGGTGATTAATTTGGAGAAGGGGATCAACCTGGCCTGCCCCATCCAATCCTGCAGCCTGAGGACTGATCTGCTCTGGAGAGCTCTCCAAAACATATGGAAGAGGCTGGAGGTATTTTTCAGCATGGGTCTGTGATGAGCCCCTTGGCTGTGGAGGCTGACCCTTTTCATGCCATGGAGCAGCAGGTCCAGGGATGCAACTGCTCTGCTGTGGCTCCTAGGACATGGCACCTCAAATGGGTCACCCCTTGGTGCAATGCATTGCTAATGGGGGAGCTTGTGTCTGCACTTTAGAAGTGCTCTCCTGGTTTGGACTAAATGTGTTTTCTTAGTAAACATTTATGCTTCTGTAAGTACAGACACAGTTTGAGTGCTTTCCTACTGAGTTCCTCATAGAGAAGAATGCTGAGAGTGAATTTCCTCTTTCATCAGTATTTTTTGCCTGAACTGTCTTCAATTTAGGGGCCTTTTGTCATATGTTTTTGGAGATGCATTTTTCCCATGTAAGTTTACCTTGGTGAATAGCCAAGCTCACAGCCTGAGTAAGGTAATCTTCAACAAGTTTGTACATGAATGAGAAGATGCAGAAATAGGAGAGGTAGATGGTCTGGTAGTTACTGGAACTCATGAGGATCAGGCCCCCTTCAGATGCTGTGTCTGGTTTCTTGTATTGCTCTGGGTGTGTTGGGGAATTGTGCTTTCCTTCTCTGAGCCTGTCTCATCTCTCTGTCTAGGTTGTCAGATGTGTGTAGCAATAGGAATTATTTAGGAGAATCCTCTGATGCAACTGGGACCCACTACCACAAGGTGTCATTAGACACAGTAGTTATGCATGAAATAGCAAAACCAAAGTACCAGACCAGGTTAATGTAGGGAGGAGACACACATAAAATTATAGTGCTGATAGCCCTGTGCTGATAAAGATGAATATCTCACAGACCTCCTTGAAAGCAGAGGGAAGTTCTAGCTCTCATAAGTTATTTGCAGTGACGATAGAATCTTATTTTTGTCTTAAAAAAAAGAATTTCCTGTGTAATGTTTGAGGTTTCCAGGTGCCTGGAGGAAAGAGATGAGAAAGTTTTTGGCTGTGAGTACACACAGTGGGGAGCTTGCACCTTGTGGTACATGGCCAAGAACAACTTCAGGAAACCAAACACTTGAAATAATACTACAGAAGCAGGGTAAGACTTTTGAATATCTCATAAGCACTTAGATACCTTAACCTCCTATGGATATAACACCAAGTGATGTACTTGCTGGTTAAATAAAAAAAAACAGAAAACCTGCTCTGATCAGAGAGCTGGAGATAAAGCGCACAGTAAGAGCTCTCCTCTTGTCAGCCCAAGCACATGCTTTACAGAAACAACAGTGAGCACAGGGGGAGAGTTTCTTTGGCTGGAGAAAGTCCTGGCTGAAGACACGGACATGAAAGTGGTTCTTATTCTGCCTTTCATGGAGAACAGAGAAAGGAAAAAATAATTCAAACCATTAATAACTAGAGAAAGCAAATTAAATAACTACAAAAAGAATAATCACTGGTGGAAGTGTGGAGTGTTGATCTTATGCATTTTTTGCACATTGTGGAGATCCTTAAAGCCTGTCAGCATTTTAATTAAGTATGACAGCTTGACAAAAGGAGCAGCTAGGTGTGAAATGCATATACTGCTGGAGGGAGGCTTTCTGCGCAACAGTGACCTGAAATCGGGAAGTTGCTGACTGTGACCTTCGCTGTGCTTTGCAGAGCAGCCAGAGCTGCAGGCAGGGTTGTCAACTGTGCAGTCCCCAAAACTGACACGCCACATTCATTACTGCATGAATCAGGCACAGTGAGAGCTCCGACACTGCCACTTGCTGCTACTCATGCTTGCTGTACATGAATAAAGAGCTGACCCTGCCGCTTCACAGGGAAGCTTGGTTTCCTGTTGGTGCAATGGACCTCACCTGAAAAAAGTATTAAGAAACTGCATTTTTCCAATCTTTTTCTTTTAAGGGGAGGAAAAAAAATATATTAAAAAAAAAAAAAAGAATTGTAATTGTATGATTCTGACAGTTGTCTTATCAAAGACCAGCCTGTAAGATCTTTCTACTATTACATGGCTTTTCCATTAAGTACTCCCTGCAGCGTAAGGCTTCCTTGCTGCATTTCAGGCATCTCAATTATAAATGAATTTGCTGTTCACTTTAAGGAACCCTGTCACAATGAATTTATTTAGCAAAATGTGGATATTTCTGGTCTTTTGATTGTGCTTGCTTGACCGTTTCAATTACAGGATTTCTCTGCTGTCAGGATGTAGTAACCTTTGACGTCCTGATGCAGCAGATTCTGACCTGTACTCTGTCAACACAACCGACTATAAGAAGGCTTGAAATCCACTCCAGAAGTGTAACTGAAAATGCTGTGAAAGTTTCAGTCCTGTTTCAGATTTTGGAGGGCTTGGATATTTCAGGATTTTCAATAGGGGGCCACATCTCAGCTTTGAGAGCAGCTCTGTGTGGAAGGACTTGGGGGTACTGGTGGATAAGCTAGACATGATCCAGCAATGCCACTCGCAGCCCAGGAAGACAACTGTATTCTGGGCTGCATCAAAAGAAATATGATGAGCAGGTCTGGATTGGAGGTGATTCTGCCTCTCTTCTCCTAGTCTCATGAGTCCACCTGAAGTACTGCATTCAGCAGCACAGGAAAGATGGAGCTGTTGGATCAGGTCCAGAGGAGGGACACAGAAATGATCAGAGGGATGGAACACCTATCCTATGAGGAAAGGCTGAGAGAGTTGGCCTTGTTCAGCCTGGAGAAGAGAAGGATCTGGGGAGATCCTGATTGTGCTTTTCAGTTCTTAAAGTGGGCTTATAGGAAAGGTGGGACAGACTTTTTAGTAGGGCCTCTTGAAATAGGACAAAGGGATAATGGTTTTAAACTAAAAGAGGAAAATTCAGGCTGGATGCGAGGAAGAAAGTTTTTACAATGAGAGTGGTGAGGCACTGTAACAAGTTGTCCAGAGAAGTGGTAAATACCCCATCCTTGCAAACATACAGGATAAAGCTGGATGTGCTTCTGAGCGAGCTCATCTACGTTGAGGATACCCCTGCTCATTGCAAAATAGGGTGGACTGATGACTTTAAAGGTTCCTTCTAACCCAAAGTATTCTGTGGTCTTGTGTAAGTCTTGGAAAGCTACAAAAAACACAGCTTTGTGGAGCACAGCAGATTCTGCCTCGTGAAACTCCTCTGCTATCCTGTGTTCAGGTCCTAAGAACCACGGATGTCACTTCCATGAGCAGTACTGCTGACTTTAAATCTACTTCCACGGTATATTACATTGTGGAAATGTTTTTTTCCATGTAATGTATGAAGGAAAACTGCAGTTTATATTCAGAAAGAAATCTGGATTGCTCAAGACTAGTAAGTAGTGCAGTAACTTGTAGCTTGGTTTGGTCATTACTGTGAAAAGTATTTTAGGTAAGAAGATATATTCAGAGGGGAATACATGTTCATTAACACCCTGAAAAAGAATAAGAGGAATTCTGTATAGGAAAACTTAATAGTTGTTGTATTTAAGTGAATGTAATTGAGCTCTACTTCCATGGTGTAGAAATAGAATGTTCCATGCCTTGAAGGAGTTGAAGAGGTCAGCTAATTTCTCACAACCACATGGTAATTTCTCATTTTTCATGATCCCAGTGGATTGCTAACACTTGTTTTGCCATAAGTCTCCCTCTCATAGTCAGTCATTGGTGTACAAAAACTTGAAACAAACATCTTTTGAAAAGAGCAATTTAAACATTACATATCAGTAACTTATGATTTAGTGATACTTGTTGTAGAGAAATAAGTGCCTTGTTTCTTTCCCTACATACAAACAAAGGGACTAATGACATAATCAAATGTTCCCATTTTATTCATACACTAATAATCATACCTAGAGCAGCATATGATTTGTTGCTAAAACTCAGAAAACTGTGCCACAGATACAAGTCCATCTGTGATGCTGATGCTGTGGAGATGAGCTGGACAGGGCTGGGAAATGCAATGGGAGCTTTACCATTGGAGCTCGAGATGAACTGTGTTAGGTGTGGAGACCCTTTCATCTCTGAGGGGCTGGGCCACTGTGGCTGAAAACAGCAGAAATACTGACTGTCTGGTGACTATTGATTCGGCCCGTATATTCCCTGTAGCCATTTCAGAAACTTGTACAGAGCAGTCAATAACAGTGTACAACCCAGCATGGGTAAAATCAAATATAATATGTGTTCAGGGGGATGATCAATAAATGTTTTGCAGTGGGGTGTGACTGCTTAGCCATTTTCTGCCTTCCTACTGTTGAGAGTTCCTTTTTTTTTGGGGGGGGGGGGGGGAACGGGGAGGGCAGGAGAGAGAAAAAAAACCAAAACTAAACCCCCCCTTTTCTAGCTTTGTAGTAAAAAAGCTTCAACTGTACTATTTCAAACAGTTTCATGTTATGAATTTACCAGGACCATTTCATTTTTCAGCATTTTTGTTGCCCATTGTATAGACTTATTAACAGGATGATGGACTTTTTCATGCTCTCTCCTCCATGGAGAAGATAGCCTTTTATTTGGGCTCATCTTACCTGTCTGCTTGCACACTGGTCTATCTAAACAAAGGAATCTTTTATTGTATATTGGTGATTTTGGTGTATACATGCTAAAAGATTTGTGTAATGTGGCTGTTGAACAGCCAACCGTTGTCTAGTATTGTTAGGGTATGTAAAATAAATGCTAATTGTACCTATCTCTTCAGCTGTTACCATGAGTACAGGTGTATATGTTGTGGTCTATGATGAACCTAGAAATCACAGGCTGTTGTTAGCCTGATGAGCACACTGAAAGTGATAGAACAAGGTTTTAGACTGCCCCTCTCCTTTCCCCTGCAATTTTTGTTTCACTAAAGGAAGTTTCTGTTATGGTGCGTTTCTTTGGAAAGTATTTCTCTGGATGTGGGAGGGGATGCAGCTGTATGGGTTATCAGAGTATTGGTAATCATCTCTCGGTATGCATCTAATCCCACCCCTCCGGTTTAGAGGGCAGTGCTCTGTAATTATGACAGTCATGAAGATATTTTTTTCTTAATTGTGTGTGTCTGGATGGATTGGTCTGGTGTACAAAGTTGGAAATAGCTGTTATCACAGGACAGCTGATGGAAATTGCCTGTTGCATACACAGTAAGAACGTGATGAGAATCTAGGGATAGCTCAGGTACCCTAGTTCTACCTTACCCTTCCTCTGGCTGCAGAGGAGTTTGCCTGTGAGCCTGCGGTTTCTACACACCTAGTAAGCTGCTATGTTTCTGAACATGCACCCTGATCTAATTCTCTTGCTAAAACTAGGTTACATTTTGGATCCATTGCCTAAGCACTGCTGGTTTGTTGAGACTAGAACTTGACAAATAACTTTCAATTTCTAAAGGTCATTTTCTGTTCATTCCTGCTAGTAACACCTAGTAGAAACTTAAAAAAAAATTAAATCATTTTTATAACATTAGAACAATGTTACTGGAGCAATAATATTCAAAAATAAACTCTATCTGCTTTATCAGAATCCAAAACTACTTCTTGAAAGCTTAACATATACATATAAATATCTAAAAATAATATGCTTCTATCTTCTGCTGTCTTCTCAGGTAACATTAAATGGTGCAAAGGAACCCAGTGTGATGTTTAGGAAAGGAGAAGACATACTTCTTCTGATGTATTTAAAAGTTACCATGGTGGCATTTTTTGAGTACTGGCTCTGATCTTGAACACAATAAAACAAATAGAGTTGCAATTCCTGTCACAGTCTTTACCCCAGAAATGTTTGCAATAACCCTTCCTTCTTACCTCCAAAATCTGTTCCTATGTAGGTTTTCATTTAACAGGAAAGACTACAAAATAATGAACCCTAAGCAGTAAATGTTAGGCTGGAAAGAAACCAGGTCACTTTTTTCAGTTTAGAATGGTATTTTAAATAAACGTCTGAGCCAGGATTCACATCTCATGCAAAATGTTTCATATGGCTTGAGATGGCAATTTTTGTCTATTTCTAGTTGAACTGCTTTCTGTCAATAAAGTTGGCTCTCCTCCTCCCTCCCAAGATTCAATGACTGAGAATATGTTAAATACATGAAAACTTTGATCAGGAAATTTTGGTGTGTTTTTTTTTTTTTTTTTAATTTCCCATTTCTTTTCAGTGAGTTCAAACTGTTTTGTACCATCTCTTCATTGGTCTAATTAATTCTGAGGGTTTTGATACCTGCGGCATATTTTCATTCTTTCCCATGTCTTCCGGAGCCACAATTTACCTTTCCAAGCTATCCTATCTTCCTTTGCTCTGAAGTTAAATCATTAAATAAAGATTATAAAGATTTAAATTAACTCCCTTGATTCCCTCATTAACAGGATCCCCTCGCTTCCCCAAATCACTTTCAGTGCATGAAACGAGAGTGAACAAGACAGCACTGCAGTTCTGTCTTTCCTCAAGCCCTGAGGAAGGGTATGGGGAAGGAAACCCATGTCTTGCATCTCCTTATGAGCCCCTTTTTGGATCTTCACCTCATAGCTCTGCAGAAAGGATTGAAACACGTGAAAAAACATGGCATGTAGTTAGAAGCAGCCCAAGAGTAATGATTACTGTCCCCTGCACAGTCCATTCTCAGCAAGCACAGCTGCAACACAGGAATGCAGAATGCTTGAGGTTGGCAGGGTTCTAAGGAGATTGTCTAGTCTAACCCCAATACTCAAGCATGACCAACTAGAATTGCTTGCTGAGTACATGTCGTCACGTTTTTAGTATCTCCACAGCTACAGACTCCACAACCTCTCTGTTCAACTTATTTCAGTGTTTGACCACCCTCATAGTAAATAAATGGGGTTTCTTTTGTGTTCAGGAGTTTCACATGTGCCAGTTTGTCCCCGCTGCCTCTATTCTGTCACTGGGTACAAGCAGCCTGAGCTAGATGAATGCTCTGCTGATCCACGCTGTGGGCTCTGGCTGCTCTGGGGCCTGGAAGGCAGCCAGGAAAATATCATTTTGAAGTGATTTGAAACTCTGGTAGGGTGCTACTTAGAGAAAAACTGTTGGCTCCAATCCTGATCTTGCATGAAGCCTCTGAGCATAGCTTGGCATGAACAAGATATTTTAAGTAGGCTGAACAGAGTCATTTTCAAGGCCAAGGAGGGAAAAATTAATATATCTGTATTCTTTTGATGGGTGAACCCAAATCCGTGTGATTTGAATTTGAGTCATTTCTTGGCAGAGCTAGAAGCGGTATTCTTTTAAAATATCAGTTAGAAATCATGTGGGAGCTCTAAGGGGAAAGATGGGTCTCAGAGCCCACCTCCATCCTTGGCCCCTGAACTCTGAGGATGTATCTGTATCACAGCATATCTCCTCTTGATCTTGATCTCCTGATCTTGACTGAAAGCCCTGAACACTCTTTAGGGAAATTCCAGCTGGGGACAGTTTCTAGTTTGTCTCTAGAGCGAGAAACTTATATAAAAGCTGAAGCCATCTTGGGGAATACTGGAAAGGAACTAGAGGAATACTTTGGGGCCTGATCATCCTCTTTCTTCCCATCTTCTGGTCTCTGTAAACTTGGGGATTTGGGTGGTTCTGTGCCTTTATTGTTTTATTCTCAATTTATCTTAAAGCCTCTAGTCCATGTTGGATTAGAGGAAAGCATATTGAGCTATCCAGTAAGGGGGCTATTTTGCTTTTGCTGGCAGAAGCATTTTCGGGGGTTGATTTCTAATGATTGATTTTAACTATTATTTTTTTTCGTGATAGCTAATTAACAAATGTCTGGCAGTGGAGCTGTTTCTATGCATATTTGAATAGAGCCCTCCTAGCTTTTCAAGAAAACCTGGACAGTTTAGCAATGATTATATTTAGGGAGAAAAGCCTCATCTGCTGTGCAAAGTTTAAGTACTGGGGAATCTGATCCCCTCCTGCCTCTGCTTCAATGACATTTCCTTTCCCAGCACTGCTCCCGTGCCTACTCTCCGTGTCTTGCATCCCTCACCTTTGCACATCATCCCACCCAGCTGCACTCCTGCAAATGCTTTCCCCTGGCAGCCTATCCTGGTGTTATTTGTTGCTGAGTAAGTCTCATTGCAACGTTCTCTCTAAGCAGAGGTAAGTTGCAGGATTTATCTGTATAGGTTCTCTGTGTCCCATTGTTCTTCCCATGCACATTAATACATGTACAATAATTACATCCTAGCACAAAAAATTAACAGAATTGGAGCTTTTGTCATTATCTCTTCCTGTCTTCCCGTTTGTTCTCTTCCTATTCAGTTGTGTTTGAAAGAGTTTTCCTGTAAACTTTACAAAAACCTCCTCTCATTTTAAATATTTTTTGTTAGCTGTTATTTAAAAATAATCCCGGCAAATAAAATTCCTTTTTCTTTTCTTTTCTTTTCCCTTCCCTTCCCTTCCCTTCCCTTCCCTTCCCTTCCCTTCCCTTCCCTTCCCTTCCCTTCCCTTCCCTTCCCTTCCCTTCCCTTCCCTTCCCTTCCCTTCCCTTCCCTTCCCTTCCCTTCCCTTCCCTTCCCTTCCCTTCCCTTCCCTTCCCTTCCCTTCCCTTCCCTTCCCTCTTCTCCCCTCCCCTCCCCTCCCCTCCCCTCCCCTCCCCTCCCCTCCCCTCCCCTCCCCTCCCCTCCCCTCTTCTTCCCCCCCCCTCTTCTTCCCCCCCCTCCACATCTATCCACATCTATCCCTCCTCTATCCACGATGGACCTCCACATTTGAAAGAGAAGTCCATTTTGAAGAAAGGAAAAAAAGGACCCCTCAGGTGTTTGAAATATCTGTTCAGATATGCTTTTGGTGCTTACAGTGATCTCCCAAGAGTCATGGCAGCATTTACCCCTGAAGGAGCAATTAAAGATGAAAACTTAAAGTGGAATTAAACTTAGTTCCCAGGAAAAATCTGACTCTCTTTCATGATTAATTCCCCATATTATTTGAGAAATCATCTTGCAATCCCCATTATTATGGATTAATTTTTTATACTGGTGGTATAGCTTTTTTTGCTAAATTCACCACAGTATTGTCCATTCAATATTCATAAGGATTTTTTTTTCTCTCTAAGAAACATTCCTCTCTCACTGTCAAGCATCTAGTCATTGCAGTGAATACATAGGGGATTTTTTACAGATTCTTTTGTAAAGTAGTATGCAAACCCCTCTCTAATAAAGCACCTTTCCAGCAGATGATCTGAAAACACTCCTGATATCTCAGTCACTTCATAAAGAAGAAAATAAGAGTCAAGTATTCACTCAGAAGAAACCTGGGAATGTCTGGAAGCTCATGGGAGCTTTTATTAAAAATATAGCATCAACACAGGCTGTGGAGGAGGTAGCACTAAATGAGGGACAGACTCGAGTTGATCATTTGAGTGACACAAACAGCATAAAGCATATTCTATGTGTGTTGTGTTTAGGTCATTTACCCCTCGGTGATCCTATCAGAAATGTTCTTGTTAAGGAGTACTGGAAAATCTGGTAGATTCCGCTGGGATTAGCCCAGCTGGAGTCACCATCAAATGTTATGCACTGTATATTGTAGAGCAGAGGCAGCCCATACCCCATGTGCAGTTTGTTTAGTTCCCAAAGAAGCCCAAAGGTATTTGAGATTTAAAACCCATAGATGTCAGGGGAGAGGGAGGACAGGGAGAGAGAGAAGGAAAAGTCCCACTCTCATTAAAATCCTACCAAGGACTTTGTGTGATAGCACTATATAAGTGGACATACTAATGCATAGGCAAGTGGGGGCTGTTGGGCATGCGATTCAGATCTCAGTGTCTACACTGCTTTAATGTTTTGTGCATGGATTCACACAGGTCCCTTTTCATTTATTTCAGCCACTGCACAGGCAATGTCATAGCTTGTAACACTGATTTTTTCCCCCACAGTCTTCAGAATAATTTTCAATCTTTCCATCTTTTCTGGCCTACCATTCCTCCTTACCTATTAAGGCATTCCTTCTTTAGGCTCAGTCTAAAATGCTGAGGAATGATAACCACAGCGTTCTGAGTTTTATTTCTTTTCATCACTGTACTTCTTTAAATTGTATATGCACTAAATAGGAATGTAATTTTCTAGTAGGCTTTGAGCAGAGACAAAGCTTCAGTGCAGCATACTCAGGTTTGTTTTCAGCTGAGTGGGTTAAATAAAAAGTAATCAGCATTTATATCTGACTACTGCTCCAAACCTAAAGCAAGCATTTCAGGGGCTTCAGAGTTGTTTGGTGAAGGCTGACAGGTATTCTGTGTTCTCTGGTTCTGCAAATATCTCAATTTTCTGAAATAGAAATATCAAGAGAGCATGTCTTTCCTTATGTGAATTCTGACCTGTCTAAAATCAGCAGCCTGAGGTTCAACTATTGACAGCTTGTGCTACAGTCTGTATCCATACATGCAGCCCTCTGCTTTCCAGAATAAAGGGGGCTGGGTGAACTTGATAATGATCTAGAGTTTTAGGTGTTTACCTGGAAAGAAGCTTTTGAATTTCATCAGCTGCTATGTGGGATATGGCAGAGACCCCTGCTCTGGAAAATATGATGCTGCACGCTCTGACTTAAAAGCTTTCTTAAAAGTATAAAATGTCAAAAACTTGGAAATTCTGGGAGGGAAAAGGAAATCTGGGTGGAAGTATCTTTTACATCATTAATTGCATCCCCTGTAAGGATCTATCCTATAATAGAGGGCATATGATAATTAGCATAAAGAGGCAAACTGCAAGTGAAAAGTGATGGACCTGTGTTAAAGAGGGATATAAATTTTCTTTATACTCAGTTGGAAAGTCCTTTTTTTGAAGCGTTTATTGCAGAGTTGTAAACAAATAATCCTTAAAGGACAGCAACCTTGCTAGGAAAATGATGCCTTAAAAGTTGTTTTCCACTGTACAGTACATTGCTTGTCTTTTGTCATGATAAAAATTCTCAGTGTGTTTTGGGGTCCATACTTATTTATCCCTTCTTCTGCTCAGGAAATGTCAAAAATTCTCAGAATGAGATGGAAATGTCAGCAGTACCATTCTTAACAGGGATTACACAATTCAATAAGTAATAATTTTTGTACCTCATGGTAAACACAAACTGCTATCTGAAACCCTGCAAATACTCTAAAGCAGGTTTTTACAGTCACCAGTGCCAAAATGTACGCGCACACACACACACAACATTCCCAGTTTTTGATCAGTAATTATAATTAAAGCCAGTCTTTTCTTTTTTTAAATCAAAATGTTAAGTACCTTCATTTTCACCCCAGGGCTCTTTCAAAGGCTTTAACATTTTGGATGGCAGACAGATTTTCAGTTGCATTTTTCTCCTTGTGTTTACTCCCTGCAGCTCTAAAGGCATGAGAAAGAACTTATACACAACTCCTTTTAGCATGCCCTGCTTGCTTTCTCTGCTGCTCAGCAAACTTTACTCAAAGTAGGTTAATATTTCCAATGCACAGCGGGCTCCAAAACCAAAGCTTGATTTTTTGCCTTTTTTTTTTTTTAAGCTGTCAGCACTCATTCATTCAAGGACCTGTTCTGTCGCTCTGTTTATACGCAACATGACATTTTAAACTTAGAATCTCAAAGACCTAGGCACTATTTTTAGAATTCAGAGAGGTTACTTCAAAGATGATCAGCCATTTTGGTTTTTGTCAATGACAATTGTGATTTATCTTATTGCTAAATAAGGCTTTACTTGTGGGAATTTGCATGGGGAGTCACCCAAGAAAAATAGGAGGCAGTGGGACTTGCATCAGAAGACAGGTATATTTTTGGGTAGTCCTTGTTTAGCATCTCCCCCTCACCGTTACACTTCCCTAAACTTTTCAGGCTCTGAAGACTTCGGACATGGGCTTTGGATAAAGACTGTCATGATGGGGTTGAAGGCAGGCATGGGGCGGGCTGTTTGTAGCAAAGAGAAAGGGGATGCAGTGTGGAGGAAGCAGTCAGGATGTGTGGACCTATATCCTTCTCTTCTTGCCTTTGAAGTCAGAGATATTTTGTGTCCCCTTTCCCTATTTACAAGCAACTCAATGTAGGCAGTTTCCCTGGCACTGTGATACCAAGAGGCATGTCTGTAAATCTGTGAACATAGAATCATAGAATAGTTAGGGTTCGAAAGGACCTTAAGATCATCCAGTTCCAACCCCCCTGCCATGGGCAGGGACACCTCCCACTAAACCATGCCACCCAAGGCTCTTTCCAGCCCGGCCTTGAACACTGCCAGCAATGGAGCTTCCCTGGGCAACCCATTCCAGTGTCTCACCACCCTCACAGTGAAGAATTTCCTCCTTATAGCCAATCTAAACATTTTGTTGTATGTGCTTTCTGTTACTTGCCAAACCCATGTATGTCCTGAGCAAGTGCCTGTGGTGTGAGGGATTCTTTAGGAAGTACATAGGGAAATTAAAAACTGGATTTTGGGAGGACAGGACTGTGTCTCAAACTTGCCTTTAAGAGGTGTCAAAATAGGGAGGAAATAACCAGTGCAAAGTGCTCACTGCACTGTCAGGAGTTAGAAACAGAAAATGGTTAATGCAAGAATGTGGCCTGGAGGAATAAGTATATTGGATAATCTCCTAATGGATGATTTTAACTTCAACTTTTAGCTTGCGGGGTGGAAGAAGGGGGAGAAGGGGGTTTATATTGCTTACATTGCTCCAAGTTATTTGCCTGGCATTGATGATGTTTTTCTGTGTCACTGCAGTGAAGAATCACGGGAAGTTTTTTCATCTTGGACAGGAGGAGACCTGATGCTTCACATTTTAGTATCTCAGTGCTTATGAAATATGTTACAACTTGGCTGCTTCTCCTGAGAAACCTTAGGAAGCAGCAGAAGTGGTTTGAAAGGCAGGAGGAGTGTTTAAAGTACCGGTGTTAAAAAAGCAATCTGTGTAAACTGCTTTATAACTTAAGAGTTATGCAAAACTGTGTCTTACCTTGGCCTCATGCCCCAGATTCCATGTTCGTAAAGCACTGCAACCCTGCCTTGGCACATTTTGTGGTATACTTCAGCTTTGAGGAAAAGAAACTAGTTGTTAAAATGCTTCTGCAAGTCTCATGGACCATCCCATCAGGCTATGGGCAAGTGGACCTATGAAACTGTCTCATGTGAATGTAGGACAAGAAGTTGTGGGGGTTTGTGTGCTTTATGATGCTTGTACTATGAGTGAGATGCGTTTATTATTTTCATTTATGATGACGTATAGCTGTACAGTAAATATGTGTTTCCCACTACTTGTGACATAGTTACCCAGGTGGGTCTCGTAACTGATGTCACACAGCCTTATGAAATTGTTGCAGTCTGGTGTGTAGTCTTATCATAAGTAGCAATAATTTTATCATAACAACCGCATCTTCAGTTTAGAAGGGGTGCTTGTAAAAGATGAGATGTCAGCTTCTAGAAAGGTAAATATGGGATCTGAATTATAATTCAATGACTAACAGTGGATAACTGATCTTCCACATGCTATGCAGTCTGTAGTGTCTTTGACTGCTTAAATCAGAACTCCTTTAGTGGCTATATACCTTTTTAGTTTTATGCATAGAAATAATATACAGGAGAATTCGACTGATCCAGATCCCTAAGCTCTGGTAGGAGACAGGAAACAAAAGGTACTGAGTGCAGTCACAATCATCTGCAGCCACTCCTCTAAACCATCCTTGAGTCATGGTGTGCTGCCCACTGTCCTCAGGGGTAGGGGGTGGGAACCTCCCCCAGCACTTTTGTGTTTCAACATCTAATCCCAGATGGATCCCCCATGGCACAAGGAGGAGGGAAAGTAGAAAAGCTATTGAGCAGAGGATCTCAAAAGCAAACTGCTTTTTGTCTACAAAGGGCTTGATCCTCATTGCGCTGACATGTTTCTTGCAATGCAAAGGAGGAACTGATGTGTGAATAAGGGCAATTTATGCACATTTAAAGAACTTTATGATTCCGTAATTAGATGGGTATCTCTACAGAAAGTACATGTCATCAGCCTAAATAGAAGAAATGAGAAAACGGATATATTTTGTTGTTTCCCTCTCTATTTTAGATCCAGCTAAATCTTTCTCTAGATTTTTGATCCTGTGAGAGGCTGTTACTACAATAGCATCCTATTCGAGGGATATTATTATTTTGAGGTGTTTGTGTTTACTGGGATAATGCCACTCTATAAATAGAATGTTTTTCACTTTGTTTTTAAAATGGTTTTCTGCTTTTAATGAAATAGTTTTTAAATAGTTTCTTACTTTCAAAAGAGCAAAATACAGCTGCAATTGGCATCAGATTAATGCTTGCTATTTCATGATAACTGTAATTAAATTCAGCTAATTTTTCACTGCAGTATTTATGGAAAACAAGGACCAGGAGCTGGAGTTCAACATTTATGTTGAAGAGTATAAGGGCACAGGAAATAACTATGAAAAGCTATAGGATAAGGGCTTGGAATGGCCCACAGGGGTCCTAGAGCCTTCCCTTTGCATTGTACTGGCTGATGTGGAGCCAACATGTGCACATCCTCCCTCTTGCCTCTGTTTTGTTTCTTCTGCCATGAAAGATGTGTCAGTCATTAGAGAAAAGCAGTCCTGAGGCTGTGTTACAGAAAGGATTGCTTTAGACTATGTCTCAGCCTACACTGCTATGGAGATGCTCCTCTGATTGGGCAACCATCAGGGGGATGTACAGCCACCATTGTTTGCCTTCAATTTAAGATTTAAGGGAAGAACAGAAAAACATCATTCCCTGGAGAGTCCTCTTTCGTGGCAGGTTCTGAAACACCCAAGCTCTGACAAGCAGATGCTATGGCAGCTCATGGATATGTTAATGTTTGCAGCAGTGCTACAGCTCTCAGCTCATCACATGGGTATTAAGTGATGACAAGAATGCCTTCAAAACTTTTCTCTTTCCTGTGTGGCTGTACCTGTCTAAACTGATCATAGGAATACCTGCAACTAAGTTTTCCACTTTATATGCCTCCAAAATGGTGGCATGGTCTGCAAAAAAGGCAGGGAGGTCCTCCATAGCTAATGTGGCCAGAGGAACAGCCTGGGAGAGGCTGACTGCTGGCAGATGGTGAAAAGTGCTTGCACGCTATGACTGACTCACTTTGGTTTTGCTAATGGATTTTTTGGAATGAACACAATGTACATGTAGCAACACTGTGTATCTATCTCGAGCATGAGCACAAAGTCTGTTGCTCAAAGAGTAAATATCACAATAGACTATTGGGATGGGAAAGGGAGCACTAACCTTGCCAAACAGGCATGGGGTAAATATAAACAATGCCCTTTCCCACCCATCAGCAGCTGTGCTTAAGCATTAGTGATACATTTCCCAAGCTCAGAACTCCAGGATGTGATCTGTGAGCAAGTCTTTGACCTGGCCTCACCCAAAATACAAGGTTTGTCCGTCATAGAAAACATAAATGCATGCCTGGGTTTGAAGTGGGAGAGCACATACATTTTGAGGCATAAGCCAGAGAGCTGCCTGTTGTAAAATGTCATCCAGAGTATGCCTGTAAGCATACAGAAGAATGCATAATTCTGGTTACATCCTAGGTGAATAGTTGGTCATGCAACTAGAGAGATGCCAGGGCATATTGTGTTTGAACATTTCCATAACAGGCAATAGAGACTGTGAGGTCTGAAAGGCTGTTGAAGTAGTCTGTATGGTTGTTGTCTTCCAGCTACCAATTCTTTCTCAATGTTTCATTGAATATAGTTCAGTGGTTCAAATATAACTTCAGCCTTGGAACATCTTGGTTAAATTTCAGCTTTGCAGTAGGTTTGTTTGTACCAGTTACTCCAGTGTAATGTCGGGATCAAAGTAAACATGCTTAAAATGTTTTACTGGGCTATTTCCTCATCCAGACAAAAACACCTTTTCTAGAGGACAGAAAAACAAAACCAAAAACATACCCACAATATTTTTTATAATCCTGACAGGTGTAAAATAGAATATTTACATTTTTACTTTCAGTATTAGAAGCTTTTTTTCAGTGCCCTACTTTTTCATGCTTTTTTTTATAACGTTGTGTGCAGCTAAGGAAGAAGAGTTTGCTTGTCTTCTTCAAGTTTATTTGGAGCTTTTTATTGACTAATGCCTTTTGTCACAAGTGACAGTGACGGACTTGTTTGGTAATAGAGATCAATGGAGAAGAAGGTGACATTTCAGAGTAGCATTTTAAAATTAATACATTGCTATTTATCTGACCATGGAACCTAGGAATACTGGCTCACAGTCTAAGAGTATCATGACCCTACAACTTCTGACCCTGCTTCCCTTCTCCTCCTCCTCATAAAACACACATTTACTTTTTATGTTGCTCTTCTCCAGTCCAGAACTTTTCAAATTTCTTGCCTATTCTAGAAAACTTTTCAGACTCTGGTCCTATGAATTCTTTATCAATCAACAGACTTCTCACACTACCAGTGGCTTTAAGTGCCTTTTGGCTGAGGTAATGCTTTATCAGCAACAGATCAGTGATTTGCTTCCCCAGGATAACTGAACCCTTTTGATTTTGCAGGGACAGAGCCTTTAGTGATGGGGAGGTCCAAGGTCATGAAAGATGTCACTTCCTTTTATTTTTTACTGGGAAAAGTGTGGTTTTGGCACTGAGCAAATTAAGGAAGTGTGATTTCATGCTTCATCTCTCTCTACAAATTCAAATACACTAAAGATACTTGTGGAAAGTGCTAAAGTGGTAGACAGTTAAGAACTTAAGGCCCCTTTTCACTTGTAGAAGAGGTACAGTAGAAGCTAGATGTCATCCTACATTATACACTGGAGGAATCAGTTTTGAGTATATAGTTTCATTCAATTCCCAAGCACATTTAGGATTTAATCCATATCTTCTTTGGTAAGAAATCCAGGAAGGGTGGCAGCTTTCAACTCTGCAATGATCTTAGACCACTGTATACTCAAATGAGTAAGTTTCGAAGCAGCTGCTAAATTAAAGCACTACCAGTGTTGACTGAATTTGAGTAAATGTTTACTACCTTGCATCCAATTACTCCTCTCTCGCTACACATAAGCTTTACCATCTGTGTCCAGAAGTACTGGCTTTCATGGTCTGTTTGCTTGACATCCCGGCACTTAATTCTAGAATAAGAAGGCCAATTCAGATAATGCATTATGCAATTACATATAAACCACAATCTCAGTAACTTCTGTACATAAATGAAATGAAAACATATTAATAACCTACCATGCATTCTGCCTGCTTGTCTTGCACGATCTCATGTCAATGAGTTTAGTACAGACCAAGCAAAAGAAAGACAGATTGCTTTCCCAGAATTTGCTTGGTTAATGGAGAAAAATCCACCCTGATCTAAGCTAGCTCCAGCAGTTTCTCAGAAATATTAATGTTTCAAGCTCTCATGCCTTTAATAAAGTAAAATATAATGTATTTCAATTGAAAACAAATGCTCCATTTCTCCTCTTCTGGCATTTGGTGCAGCTGATAGCTACAGTACTAGCTTCAAGCAGAGCTAATTATATTTCTTGATTTCTTGATTGCTAATGCGGTATTCGAGAATCAGTTGTTTTTAAATGTCAGCTTAAGAATCATCCTTACCAGTCTGAATCCCCTAAATTAAGGTCTTGTTTTACCAATACACCCAGTAAAGAATTACTCTCTCTACTGTTTGTCTGGCAAGTGAGACAAATAACAATTTCCAAAGGCTGTATTTTTTTCTGCACCACATTCAATTGGTGGGCGCATGGAGACATAGAAACATTTTCATTAATGCTTCATTATTAATCGGTGAAAGATGGATGCAGCACTTGAGAGAACTACTGAATGTTGAATTCCCTAAACAATTTACTGTAGCTTCCTTCAAAAGAAGCAGCTCTTTGAAAAGATGGACAGCCTTATTAGTGGGAATATTGCAACAGCACAATGACAAAGAGCTCTTCTTTTAATGTGCTTTTTATGAAAAGCAAAAAAAAATCCTGATAACTGTAAACTATTTGGAAAGGAAATGCAAATGTTGGGGTTTTGTTTGGTTGGTTGGTTTTGGGTTTGGTTTGGTTTTGTGGGGTTTTGTTGGTTTTTTTTTCTTCCACAATTTTGCTAAGGATCTGTTGGCACAGTATTCATAAAATTTTTGGATGATGCATCATGTAAATATTACCTTCATATTTTTAATAAGTTTCCACTTAATATTCTTTTTGGTTTTTAAAATACTTCATCTGTTATTTCATTTTATGTGTATGTTTCAGTACTGCAGCACAATAGTAATTAAGCCTGGGTTTAAATTTGAATAGAGACATCCCCAGACATCCTGCAGTGAGGGTTTACCATGAGGAATCCTCCCCCTTGCAGGAGGAAAGCCTCACTCACTGCTGTTCAGAAAACCAGCAGCTTTTATTTCTAAACTTTTCCTAGGCATGCAGCTGAGAATTGTGCAAGGTCTCAAATAACAATAGCAATGACTGTGACATACAGAGCCATATCTGTATGGCACAAGGGGAGGGAGTGAAAATGAGTCCCTGACTGCTGTCATGAAAGTACATGAACAAAGTTTGGAAAAGAAATCTGGGTATGCAAATTGTTTTCCAGTCTTTGCTATAAATCTGCCTCTTTGGGAGTGTCGTGGTTTAAGTCTCCAAGCCACGTAGTTTTTCTCACTCGCTCACTCCCCTCTCTTTCTTCCCCCAGTCCCGGGGGATGGGGAGGAGAATCAAAAGAATGCAACTCGCACAGGTTGAGATAAGAACAGTTTAGTAACTAAGGTATAACACAAACCACTACTGCTACCACCAGTAATAATAATGACAGGAGAAGTACAAAGAAAGAGAATACAACTGCTCACCAAGCCCGACCCAGCCAGTGCACCCCCCAGCAGCAAACCCCCCACTGCACCACCACTCCCCAACCACGCCGTGCACCCCGCAGTCCACCACCACACCCTTCTGGGTCTCTGCTCTCCGGTTTCACATCCTGGACATGACGTGCTGTGGTATGGAATAACCTCTGGTCAGTTTGGGTCAGGTGTCCTGTCTCTACTTCCTCCCGGCTCCCCCTCCTCCCTGGCACAGCATGAGACTCAGAAAGTCCTTGGCCAGACCAAAACACTACCAAGCAGTAACTGAAAACACTGGTGTTATCAGCGCTGTTCGCAGGCCCAAAATCAAAAACACAGCGTTGCACCAGCTACCACGAAGGAGAAGAAATGACTGCTACTGCTGAAGCCATGACAGGGAGTCTGTAAGGGTTGGTCATGGGAACAGTGCAAGAATTCAATTGCTCTTGTAAGCAGAACTCCTGATTTTTACAAACTTTTCAGAAAATACCTTGATTACTTGCATAATTTTTTTCTCACTGTGAGGAAAGAGCCTTTGTGCTACCACTAGAAGTAACAGAGATGATGGAGGAAGCAGGAACTTACATAGGAAACAGGCCATTCTTTTTTGCCACCTTAGTTGCGTTGGCACCTCTAGACAATAACAGATTGATGGGATGTGACAGAGCTGTCATAAAACAGTAAACCACAGGGGTATTACTCCTTGTGGTCCTGATGTATGCCAAATTCCCCTGCTCTGCCCATCAGTTAACCAGCTAGCAGCGTAGCTCTGCAGTCTGGAATACGGTCACAGTCTACCTGGGCCAGACAGGTTAACCTCTGCCTTTTTGCAGGAGGTCATGGCCTGAGTTTAGCGTTATGCTGGTATCACAAGTGAAGGTGATGGCCAAAGTAGCTCTTCAACATCTCATGCACATTACTGGATGCTGAAGACAGAAGAATATACTCTTCAGTCTCAGTTTATCCCCATGCAGCTTCCTGAAATTTTAGCTTGTCTCCTGGTTAAGATAAGGCTGTCAAATACTGCTGCCTGTTCCTCTTGTGTGTCTCTGGTTGAATGCTACCTGACTTCCTTTATTTCATCTCAGCTGATTCTTGTAAGCATCTTTGTTTCCCTGGGAGCATTTGTTCATACTGAGATTTGACATGGGGGAAGTATCCCATTATCCCATTGCTCAGTCAAGTAATGTTCAGCTATAAAATGTCCACATCTGCAGATCTGTAACCATTTTTATCCCTTTGGATGAAAATATTTGGGAGTGGAGAAACTGACAAATGCAGATAAATAGAAAATATGGCAGTCTATTCTCATCCAACATGGTATAAAATTGACTGAATGAAAATAAAATAGCGTATCTTTTTGCCTAGTTTTGTCTCTCATAGGATTTACTTTTTCAGCAATGAAAATCAAATCAGGTACATCCATGAGACTACTGCTTTCAGCTCAAATGGGAAGGGCAGCAGGTAAGAACTGGTATATTTATTTTCTGTTTAATTCTCAGGAGCAAGTTACAAACCTGGGACTTATAATGAGTGACACAGCAAGTCATTAGATAACTACATGGAAACCCCTTTTATTGAAAGATCTGTGTTAAAATGTGCATGCTGAACAGAATTTTAATAGGCTGTGAGTATAACTCCCTAAGCTTTAATTTGGTAGCAGTGAAACTTAAAGCATTTTCAGCATTATTTCAAAAACACTTTAAAAAATCTCATCACAGGGCAAGAGTTTTTGGAGAGACATTATCTTGCTTTCCTATCAAAGCAAATGTTTGATAAAACTCTTGTTATGACATAAAGCATACGCACAGTTTCAAGCTATAATGTCCATGAGTCCTCTTTAATTTCACCCTTCCCCTCCAGTTCCCTCTTCCCCTTTCTGTCAGGTCATCAGCTCTTTCCTTTCACTCTAGTTCCTCCACCATATCTTATTTATTTCCCCTGGCTGAAGAGGGATCAAGCCTCTGTGTAGTTATTTTGATGCTTCACCAGACATTACCCTTCCAGATATCTTAGTCAGCTAAGTTCCAGCCTGCAGACTTTTGGTCTTTTCCCAGGCCTGTATCCCAAGAAGTCCTGGTCTCATAGACTATTCTAACGTTAGCAAATGAGAACAGCGCAAAGGACCAAATCTGCAGAGGACAGCAGTTGGTGTACAGCTGGTGGATGACATCCACACACTACGTGTTTTAGGAGATTTTGCTTTGGGCAAGTTCTAGTCTGGTCCTGTGGTGACCAGCTGAGGCACACCTTTCAGTTTAAGGCAAACATAGATGCACCTCAGTCATTCCTGGCTTTGCACTTAAGTATCTGTCCTTTCCATTATCCTTTCGTCTGTCTAGGGGGACTTTTCCTATCTCCCAGGTCCTGTTTATTTGTGCTTAATGAGTGTCTCCCTTCCTGATGTGAACTTTCCTGGCTTAACCTTTCTTCTCCCTCTGCCTGAATTCCCACAGGAAGAGGAGGATATGCTCTTCCAGCTTGAAACTTGCCAAGAAAGTCCTCAAACCTCATGAATACAGGGAAAAAGATACAAGATGTTTACACATGGCAAGAAGAGTCAAGGATTTTGGGGAACTGTGCCCTGTGTGAAAGTTGCAGCATCATCATTCTTTATAGGTTACAGTCATATTCAGTTATTTTGCTTTTCAGAATAATTGTTGAAATCTTTTGATGTATGCCATATAACAGCTTTGTTAGTATTTCTTTGACTTTAGTTTCCTAGCCTCATATTGTAAATTTGTGAAAAAAAAAAAAAAGCTTTCAAGCCTTGAAAAAAATGTCTTTCTTTTCTTTGGCTCTGCTTGTGGGAATGGAAGATTTATATGAATTGAAGAAACATATTCTGAAACAACCATTAAATAAAATTCACAAAGTGGCATTACTATGTAAAACATATACACATTACATTTTATGGACTAGCCAATATCCAAAGAAAACTGAGGGACAGAAAATAGGCACTTTTGATGAAATCTACTTCTAAACAGTAACTTTGGTATGAACAAAAATTTTCTGAATCATCCCTTTCACACAAAGATGTGACCATGAGGCAGTTATACAAATGTGTAAGTTAAAATAACCTCCAGCTTTCTATGCATAACAGAAACCAATTAGAAATATTAAAACTTATCAGGCTAGTATTAGCCATGAGACAATGACAAATCAAAATAGTCATAGCCAAGAAGAAGCAAATATCACCTTCTTATTAATAAGAGTCTTTAAATCTGCACTGATTTCCTGTAGTTAATTTTTCTCTGTGGCCAAAGAGGCAATGAGAAATAGAAAACAGACTTGTTGCTTGTGTCAAGGAGTCTCCAACTGGAGGTGCTAGGTCTTACATTGGCTTACACACATAAATAAATTAAATATCAGGTTGAATTGCTTGCTGTGTGAAAGAGTTATTCCTCCTGGGGTGAATTCTCTGGGAGAGGAATGATGTACTGGATGCACCCTGCAGGGGTCATGCACAGCTCAGCAGTACAGCTGCTCCCTGCCCATGTCCACCAACTGAAAGAAGGAGAGAGGAAGGTGTGCCTAATGCTGTCTTTCCTAATTCAGATGAATTGCCACCTTCACCCCATTTTAAAGCTATCCAGACTAAGTTACTGTCATGGTTTAAGCTGTAACTCATGCAGTTTGCTCACTCATTCCCTCTCTTTCTTGTCCCCCACTCCGGGGGCAGGGGAAGGATGGGGAGAAGAATCAAAAGAATGTAACTCCCACAGGTTGAGATAAGAACAGTCCAGTAACTAAGGTATAACACAAACCACTACTGCTACCACCAATAATAATAATGACCAGGGAAATACAAGGAAAGAGAATACAACTTCTCACCACCCGACGACTGAGCCGTGAATTAACCTTTCCAGGCTCCTACCCCCAGTTTTTACATCCTGGACATGATGTGCTGTGGCATGGAATACATCTTTGGTCAGTTTGGGTCAGGTGTCCTGTTTCTCTTTCCTCCCGGCTTCCCCTCCTCCCTGGCAGAGCATGAGACTCAGAAAGTCCTTGGTCAAACCAAACATTACCCAGCAGTAACTGAAAACACTGGTGTTATCAGCACTGTTCCCCGGCCAAAAGTCAAAAACACAGAGCTGCACCAGCTACTAAGAAGGAGAAAAATGACTGCTACTGCTGAACACAGGGCAGTTACCTTTGCCAGTGTCCTCTCCCCTGCTCTCATGTCTCCAGTTTCAGCATTTCAGACACCAAATAGTCTGTTGAAAGAAAGCCCGAAGTCTAGCCTACTGGTGCTTGCGCACTGCCTTGTGGATGGTAGTAGGGCCTATGCTTGCCATAGCCATCATCATCTGAAACCAAAGTCTTTCAGGGTTATGTAATGCCTCTGCTTCATTGCTCAACAAAGCCTTAAAAATAAAAATTTGTTCTTGTGTATGCTTATCCATTATAAATGTTGTCCCTCAACAATTTTCCAGGACAAAAATTAGTTGTGCCTTGGTAATTTACTCCCATGAAGTTTTCATCAAGAACTGTTAAGAATATGTGAAATGAGTATGGAAAGATGCAGTGGTCCAAGCTGCTTGTCCCCTTGGTATCCCTGTTTGGCCCAGGCTGTCAGCAGATGTTTTCCTCTGCATGCTCATACGGTGTAAATCAACCAGGACTTGGGTCTGAAGTACCTTTATTAGTGTTAAATTGGATCATTCAAACTGTTAGCCTTAGATACTTAATTTGGCATTTATGTTTTCCTAAGATCATGGGTTTGGGTAGATTTGTTTCATTTCATCCTGCACCCAGCTGTCTGTAATTTATTATCAATTTCTATTACATCAATTTCTGTACTTTTATGGTGACTTAGATAAATATTCCTAAATTATGGAGATTTTTATAAAAGCCAAACAAGTAATGCCATTAACCACAGCTAGTCAAAAATAATCCTATTAATTTCCAGTCAAATTACCACATGACAGATGTGCAGTCAAACTCACAAAACTTAACCATTTTACTGCAAATAAGTAGATCGTGTACTGAATATTTTTCTTCATCTATTGCTATAATATCATGTCACCAGAGCTGTCAACAGCCAGAGGATAGTAATACAGCATGCTCTGGTCTGAGGCCCACCTTGAGGACACTGATGGTTTTGGACATCAGCAGCTGCCTGCATAAATACACATTCACGTTTGCACTGCTTGGCTCTGAATGGAGGGATGGCTTCTCCAAAGACCTCAAAGACCAATGAAATATGAATTGAATTTTTTTTCTGCCATTTATTTGCCTCAATGGACAAATGTTTATCTGCTTTTCCACTTTGCATCATTTCTGTTTTAAAAAATACAAGCCTTGGATTGATCAAGCTATACTTGCTCTTCTGAAGCCTCTCGTAAATCTATCGGATTAAGAAATTGAATCAGTACAAAGAATTTCCTTATGGAGATTTCTATTAATAAATAGCTTTGCATTTTTATTAAAGCAGGATAACTCTTAAAGCCTCAGAAGTATTGATGAGCTGAAGAGCTGAAAGAAAAGTTGGTAGATTGGTAATTTCTTCTTTGTAGGGGTTTTCTTAAGGCTTACTTCATTCTCTGCCTGAGTTCCAGCTGATTAACCCTGGATCGTGGGAGCTGCATCATACAACAGCTGGATTCAACTGCTGTGTGTCAAAGCCTCTGAATTATACAGTCCCCTACAAATCTGGTGAGTTTTGTTTCTTTAAGGCTCTCTTAAGGCTTAACATTTCTTAGCATAATTGGGAAGAATCACAGCTGGTATTCAAAATGGAGAAATTATCAATCCAATCCCCCAAATCCTTGGATAATAGCTCAGTGAATCAAGTGATCTTCATCTCTGGGTGAAAAATGTGAGATAATTAGCCTAGAGAGAGGTGTGTCTGGAAAATGATCCAAATGCTCTAAATTCCCAACCTGAGCAGCTAGTGTGTCTTTTGATTAGGAGCCCACTCATGGGTAGTTTACAATTTAGATCTGTGAAAAGCCCCTAAGTCGAAGTCTGTATGTAAGTGTGGGCTTCTCACATCTTTCCCCTCCCTCCCTCTTCTCTTTACCCAGGGCACACTCTTGCAGAAGCAGCAGATATGGAGGGGTGAAAGACTGAGATTTCAGACAGCTGTTCCTCTTCTCTTTAGCTTTTTCTCACTCTGCTCCTAGCAATAAGCGGTTCAGCCCTGAGCTTTATCAGGACTGTCTACATCTCCAGCATCTCTGAAAAAACACAGAAGAGAATATACCTAACAAAATAAGTATATTGGGGAAGGGAACAAGAAAATTGCCAGCAAGAAAATAGCTGTGCAAGGGAGATGGAGGATGAGGAATGAGAGCGTGAGAGAAGTTAAAAGCAGACATCAAAAATAAAGACAAAAAAGAAGAGCGGCAAAAGCAGAAAAAAGGAGAAATGGAAGCATGTGCCAAGGGGGGTTATAAGCCACCCTGAATTTATTTTATTACATTTCTAAGGGACTTCAGCTGAGAAAACCCATGGGAAATACTGACTCAGGACTCCCTCCTCCCCTAAGCTGTTTATAACATAAAGTATCAATGCCCAGAATGTTACAAAACATTCTTATTTTGTAGCAGGATTATATTTTTCTTTTGTTTGCATTATACCTCTATCTTATATGTCTTCTATTATTATTCTTTTGGTAAGTATTTTTATTTGAAGACACTGCTATATTTTCCTTATGAATGTGATTTTTGTCTTCAGATTCCTATTACGTATGCCAAAGTGTGACTACTATTATTAGTGAAGAAATGTGGTACTTGGTTAAGTGTTAGCAGTAAAGTAGCAAAATCTGCTTGAGAGTTGTGCATGCAGAATGGACACACAAGGCTTCTAAAACATCTCTCTAGGATGGGAGTAACAAGGAATAAAGCACAGTTCAATATATTTAAGTAGACAAAGATAGCACAATATTTTCAAGGTACAATACCATCTATTTAAAGTATACCAACCAGCCTGTTAAATAAATCCTTTCTTTTAGTACACAGAGCTAAATGTACAAAAATCCACAAACTCCCTTCTCTTTTCACAACCTATAACTCATGTAATATCTCTGCATTATATAGCTTCCATCATTCACACAATCATGTTTTGGAGTCTAGCCTCAGCTCTGTCATTATCCAGCATCTGTCCTATCTTTCAATATGCTGGAAAAAGCTCGCACACTTAAATTCCAAAATGATTTTATCCATAGAGGAAGGAGTAGCTCCAAGAAATGTGACTGTTCCCAGCCTTTCTTCTTGCATTTAACCTATACAGTTCTTAATTTTCTGGGGGATATAAAATAATTGTTTTCTGTACAGCAGATATGAGTCAACAATAAAACCAAAAGTGCTTTGTCAGTTCATCTGGGAAAACCTTGGCACACAGTGTAGGCTACACATAACCACTGAGGTCACCTTCTGTCTCCATCCTCTGCTGATTTGTTTTGAAAATCTTATCGCACAATGGCTGAACCTGTGCCTTCACCTGCTGCACTGGTGAGCCTGACTGTCAAGGCAGAAAGCTCTCCCAGGCTGCCTGGAAACAGCAAGCCCTGCTCAGAACATCCCCTCAGTACACTTTCCTGAAGGTTTGTCCTCAGCCTGTATGACTCTGGGCAGCTGTCCATATGGGAATCCATATTCCCATCTGACAATGAGGTCTGATGTTGTCTGTCTTTCACTGAACTTATCTTCCTGTTCCCTGAGTTTCCAAACAGCTGCTTTTACTCTTTAATTCGGCATGGTGGCTCAAAACTGAGTGTCCAGTTTTCTTTCCTCCTTTCCTCCAGAGGTCATGCCATCTTTTCAAAATCTGTTTTGACAACTATGTTTCCACTTGGGATTACCTATATTTTGCTACTGATGTAAGGCATATGGCAAATGAAATTGGGAAGTATATGTTAAACCTGTTACTATCTTAATGTAGACTCTAGAGATATATGTTCTGTCAAACCTTTGCCAAAAATTACAAGATATATAAGTATGGATAAATAAGGAACCAGATAAAGATTCTAAAACTGAGAAAGAGATTTGTTCATAACAGACAAAGGTGATGCAGAGGAGACACAAGCAGGTTCTTAAGGTGCTAAGCTGCCAGCTGGCAAAAATCCCCATCTTTTCACTGACTTCTGGTTTTCATAGAAGGTCAGAATCTTACCTGTGAGATTTTATCAAGAATGTTGTAAGCATTTTGGTTTACATATATTTCTGTTTCATTTAATTTAACCTTAATAAACTTTTTGGCTATTGTAAGTTCTTAGTTTTATACATAGAGTATGTGCACTTTACTCCTCACAGATCTATGAGTATTTTGAAGCTCACATATAGACAGAATAAAACCTGTCTATTATCTATCTAAAATCATAGTGACTGTCAGTGGCTTAATTAAATCTTAAGGCTCCTGATGCAACTGTGGAAGGGCCTAACTTCTAGTAGGAGCTCTCTGCAAATGAGGGGTGACTCAGGGGAAGTGCAGGGCATCAGAAATGGATAGCATAACACTGTCTCTCACTGGCACTGGGACTGCACTCATTTATTGCCTGTTTTATGTACTGTTGGTTTTGCTTTTACTACAGCCTTCAGGGTTTCTACCTGACTTCAGGCTTCCCATTGCTCCAAGCCCCAAGCAAACCTCCAGGCATAAGTGCCTAATCTAGAGAACTGTTGGGAAGAATTGTTATTACACCTGTGTTGGAAATGCATGACAAGGGAAAATAAATCTGCTGTTTAAGGTACTATTTGTCTCTTAGATTTACCTGAGGTGATGCATGAAGTCTAGTGCAGGAACCTTAACCTTCCATTCAAGTGCATTTAACCATAAAACTGTCATTTGTCATAACAAGCATGATGAATAAACAAATGCAACTGCTTTCCACATTGCTTCTTGTGGAGGATTTTACATTCATGACACTGTACAGGAATCAACTGGCTTTATATAGTTCCCTACCTCTGCTGTCCAGGCTCCTTAATACTGAGGAACCAGCCCTCAAGGCTGACATGCCTCTTCTGAGACATCGTATGATGCACATATTTGTGTTTGGAAAGATTTGTGGTGGGAGGATGCCAGGGCCACTGAGATAGATAAAGATTTTTAAACTGCTTTCTGTAAGCTGCTTCTGGGAAGACTTTCTTTGCAGAATTTAGAAGTTCTCTTAAGTTATACAATCAACACCGGTTGCAATTAAGAAATTAAAGCATATGCAATATTAAAAAGCAAAGCCCCAAAACAAAACAGTTGCCTAAAGAGGGAGTTGTGCCTTTAAGTTTTTTGTGTTTCTGATAGACTGGATACAACTCATACCAAATGTCTCAAAATAGTTGGAGCCTCAAGGGATCTGTAGACTTTAGTGAGTAACGATGTCATATTATGCCTGTAACCTACATCCTTCGTGCCTTTATCCCAATTCTAATGTAGAAATCTGAGCTTTCCACTAATTTCACTGGGCCAATAGATGAGCTCTTGATAGATTTCCTCACTTGTCTTACATGCCTGCTATTTAGGTGGAGGGTGCTCTACAGTGGACGCCTCCAAGGATCCTGCCCATCCTGTGCAATTGAGACCATGCAACATCCTTCCTTGCTGCTGACTGCACTTGCTCTGAAACAAGGAGGAAATCATATCACCTATCCCGTGCCTGGGCCAGAAGCTGGCTTCAGGGTCTGGAGCATGGGGGAGGTGAAGAGACCTGATGGCTAAGAAACATCGGCCAGAAGAAAGCAGCTGTAGATGAGTCAGATCTTGAGTTAGCAGCTCTATAAGAGTTTGCTTTACACCATAAGTATAAAGATGACTGGAAAAAGGGAAATATAACCCCCATTTTCAAGAAGACGAAAATGGATGAGCCGGGGAATTACAGACCAGTCAGTCTCACCTCTGTGCCTGGTAAAATCTTGGAGCAGATTCTCCTGGAATGCATGCTAAGGCACATGAAAAACAATAAGGTGGTTGGTGACAGGCAGCAGGGCTTCACTAAGGGGAAATCCTGCCTGACCAATTTGGTGGCCTTCTATGATGGGGCTACAGAACTGATGGACAGGGGTAGAGCAGTTGACATCATCTACCTGGACTTGTGCAAAGCGTTTGACACTGTCTCACAAGACATCCTTGTCTCTAAGTTGGAGAGACATCAATTTGATAGGTGGACCACTCAGTGGATAAAGAACTGGCTGCATGGCTGCACGCAACGAGTTGTGCTCAATGGTTCAATGTCCAGCTGGAGACCAGTAATGAGTGGTGTCCCTCAGGGATCAGTGTTGGGACTGGTCTTGTTCAACATCTTTGTGGTGACATGGACAGTAGGATTGAGTGTGCCCTCAGCAAGTTTGCCAATGACACCAAGCTGTGCTGTTCAGTTGATACGCTGGAAGGAAGGAATGCCATCCAGAGGGACCTTGACACACTTGTGAGTTGGACTGATGCCATCCTGATGAAGTTTAACCATGCCAGGTGTAAGGTCCTACACCTGGGTCAGAGCAATGCCAGGCACAGCTGCAGGTTGGGCAGAGAAGAGATTCAGAGCAGCCCTGTGGAGAAGGACTTGGGGGTGTTGGTCGATGAGAAAATGAACATGAGCTGGCAGTGTGCACTCCCAGCCCAGAAAGACAACTGTATCCTGGGCTGCATCAAAAGGAGCATGACCAGCAGGTCTAGGGAGGTCATCCTGCCCCTCTGCTCTGCTCTCGTGTGACCTCACTTGGAGGATTGTGTCCTGTTGTGGTATCCTCAACATCAAAAGGACATGGATCTGTTGGAAGGAGTCCAGAGGAGGGCCATGAGGATGATCAGGGGACTGGAGCACCTCCCGTATGAAGATAGGCTCAGAAAGTTGGGGCTGTTCAGCCTGGAGAAGAGGAGGCTGCGTGGAGACCTCATATTAGCTTTCCAGTGTCTGAAGGGGGGCTATAGGAATGCTGGGGACTCTTCATGGGGGACTATGGTGAAAGGACAAGGGGTCACAGTTTCAAACTTAACCAGGAGAAGTTTAGATTGGATATGAGGAAGAAATTCTTTCCTATAAGGGTGGTGAGGCACTGGAATGGGTTGCCCAGGGAAGTTGTGAATGCTCCATCGCTGATGGTGTTCAAGGCCAGGTTGGACAGAGCCTTGGATGGCATGGTTTAGTGTGAGGTGTCCCTTCCTATGGCAGGGGGATTGGAACTAAATGATCCTGAGGTCCTTTCCAACCCTAACTATCCTATGATAGACACAGTTACCCAGTGGGTCACCAGTGATCACTGTTCTTACAACTGTGAATGATGGGATATATCTAATGCTAATACTTTTGCAACATTGAAAAAAGAAAGATGGAAATCCTTTTTATTTGTTTCAATAGCATAGATGGGAACCAGGAATGCTGGGTTAAAATGTTAAAGCTTTCCAAGAAACTGTAATTGAAGGAGCAAATATCCAGTCCACTCTTCACTTGAGATTGGTACCAAATGAGTATTTTGGATTTAATTGTGTTGATCCATTTAGTTCTAATGACCTCTTTCTTATATGTTCAATGACTTTTTTTTTTTCAGGTGATACAGTTTAATATCTTACCATTTCACATTATGTGGTATTCAAAGCTTTTTATATTATCTCATTGTAACTTCAAAAAGGGCAAATTATTCAGTATGTGAAAGGAAATAGCTTCCGTCCACTGCAACCTGAGGCTGAAAGCGTTTGTAATCTGTCCTCAGCCTTGTTAAAGAGTGTAAGGCATCAGTCTTCGTGTACCTCAAACAGATTTCCTTACATAGTGGCATACCAAGTCCAGTACTACAGAATGGTCTTGATACAACTTTTTAGTCAGTGCTCTAAGCATACTGAACATTACTTAATTCTCTAAAGCTGTGTGATTGAACACACTCAGCATAGAAACAGAACACTTCCTTAGCCTTGCACAGCTTTGCGTTGCTTTCCTCTGCTCTCTCTTGGGGTTTTGTTGTTTTTTTGGTTTGTTTGTTTGCTTGCTTGCTTGTTTTCCTTCCCTTGTTGAGGATTGAACACTGCTTTCCCATGATCAAGAAGAATTTAATTCTCAGGCCCTGTCCTCAGTACCAGACTTGCACATTCCTGCATTACAATAGCTCAGCAAATGTCTCATCCTTTGCAGCAGCCACCCTCTCTCTCTGTGTGATACATGCTTAACACACGCATACGTACATACAGAAAAGCAGAAAACCGGATAGTTTTAATCCATCCGAGGTTTCTGGTTTTGACTGCACCTGGGGGATTACCATGGTTGTAGTGTGAGGGCTCTGTGTCTCTCTTTAGTCTGGGGTCTCAGTGGCACCTGTGGCTTGGTAACATCCAGGTCTTGTCTATTGGCTTTTAGGGGCATATGACTTGCTAATCTTGATATCAATAAGATTTGATAGTAAGTACTTAAGGCTAGAAATTTGGGACACCTATGCCAAGAGGCTTAAAACAGATATTCGAGATTTGAGAAAAATTATTTTAAGTAATTGGGATAGAAGCTAGTATCAAGATTAACGAGGGAAACTGGTGTTTTCTGTTCAAACACAAAGCACTTATTTCTCAAACAAATCCAAGCTATCGCCTTTTCTGCAGAAAATCTCCAACAATATACATCTGTTTCTAAGACAATATCCATGCCTTGTAACATTAGTTTTAGCAGTTACAGATGGCCTAGAGAAATGTGAGAAACAGACAATTTACAGGTTATCAATACCTATGTCTCTGGTGCTGTGATCGGAAAGTTATTTCATATTACAGAGGATAAAATTTCTGCATTCTCTGTCATGTCTTCTACAGATTAAAGGAAATATAACCTGTCTAATCATCATTATACACTCAAAAGCATAAATGGAAAAATCCATGCTTATCAGTTCGTAAGTCTCGAGAAAATTTGGATAGGAAACAAATGATCCACAGCGAGAATAGATAATACCTTACAAAATTGGTACCTGGGAGCCATATGGCTAAACTACCAGTAAAAATGACCCATTCTTTTCAACATGAAATTAGTTCTCTGATGGAGTATATATATAAAAAAGATTTTTAGGCTCTTTTATCACCTGCTCCTCATTTCTGGGATCCGTGTATTTGGGTCTGATTTATGAGGGGAAGTAGGGAGAATCAGATGAATTATAAAGGCATATATCAAGATCAGAGTAATTAATTTCTTCAAAGCCATTTTTGCTTTTTAAGTCTTATTTTTGTAAAATTGCAAAATTTTAACTGCTTAGAAAGAGAATTTTCAGCTGCTTCTCTTCTAATGTTTTATCACTGCTCCTCTGTCAAGCAACTATTTTCCTAAAGCATAGAAGTGAGCTATTTGATATAGCCACAGATCAACTGGTACAATACTCTTTTTCTCATTTAATAGTCACTTGTATGTATGTGTACATGTGGGTATAATTAGTACTCTCAGAAAATGTCAGTGTAGCTACCCTGTCATCTGACATGCTCAGCAGCAGTGATGTAATTAATTTTGCTTTTGCTCTTCAATATGCGAAACAGAGTATGCTGGACATGTTAAAAATAGAAATAAGTATTTCAGCAAGTTAAAAAAAGATAAATTGTCTCACTGTCATGGAAAGCCAGGAACTTAGGTGTGCAATTTGCCCTCAAAACTTCTATCAAATGTCTAAATACCTCACAGGATCAAGCTTCTATTAGCCTCAAGATAGAAAGTATAATTAAAAAGGACAAATAATTTGCCTGCTAATAATCCTGACTTGTAGTGCTAGCTCATCTTTAATTTAACCCTCAGTAGAACTTTACTTCTGTTTCACCAAGTAGAAAAAAGTCATCGTGGACCTACAAAACTAATGCTATGTTGACAATTAATTATGCAACTCACTCCAACTAGGTCAGGGAATTGCATGCTTCAGTCACTGTGGAGCAAGGGGATCAAAGTCTATTTGACAGTACCCACCAGGAGACAAAAGTAGGAGGGGCCTGGCATCAAAGCATTGCAAGTAGTGTCCGATCTCTCCATACAGGGGTGAAAAAATGCGGTTACGTGTACTGTGAATATACTTTCCTCTTCATAGCTGAGTTATTATGCGTACAGTTGTTAGAGGGAGTCCTTAGCGTTTCTGGACCCAAGCATCTACTACTGCTGATTAAGAAGGGTAAAAAACGAGGTGAAAAAGGCCATAGAAATGAATACAAAACCCTGTTTCTATGGATGTAATTAAAATAACTGACATCAAGATATACAACTGATATCTTTAGACTATCTGGGAAATTCTGATATAACGTATCAGGAAACAATCGGGGCAAACAGCTTTATTACAGAAAACTCTGGAAAATATATAATTGAAAATTCTGCTGAAATATTTTGTTTATAACTTTTATAACTAAATCTTTTGTGGTCCATGTTCTCAATTAAAAGTTTATCTTTTCAATTGTATGTCAGGAGTAAACATAATTCTTTAGAACTTGTGAATATGGATGAATTGGGAGAACAGTCTTTATATAGATTTTGTTTGAAATATGGTATCACTGTGTACTTTAAAAAAATCTGATTTTTCTCAAAGTAATGCTGTACTTCATATTTCTCATTAAAAACATCCCAATGGCTAAAAATTACTCTCCCAATCAAGAAGTTAGAAAACTGAGAGAGCAAGAACGAAGAGCTCCTACCCTGATGATGCCTCTGTAGGTACTAAAAATATAGTACTCTGAGTCCTCTGAGGTATTTTGTGACAAATAACTGCTTTTGAACCTTCTTATTGAAAGATCTTGTGAAACTCCAAAGTAAATGCTATTCGAAAGTGTAAAAAAAGTTCTAAGGGCCGTTGTTTTGACTTCTCATGTTTTCATATCAAGAGAATGTCAACTGCATGACAGAAATGCAAGTCCAGGGTAGAGACATATATAAAATTTATAGAAATGCCTTTTCTGGAGAATATTCTCTTTTGTGTTTCTCTTGTTTTTTGGTTTTTTGGGGGTTTTTTGTTTTTTTTTTTTTTTTTTTTTTTAGTGAGAATCATGATATTGAGAAAAAAAACGTGCTTCAAAGACTGTTGTTACTAGTGAGTAATTATATCACAGACTTTTATACGTAAAAAGTGGAAAACCCTAAAATCATCCAATACTAAAATTCTAGCTTTGATCAAGTTTAGAATTCCATCTGTCTTTCAATCTTTAAAGAAATAATGACAGTCATCTGTCTTTTTACTTTTTTTTGGATATATGAGACCTAAATATATACGCTGTTCTTTCAGTCTTTATAAGACAAATATATTTTTTGCATGTATCTTAGAGCAAAATTGTTACAGAGACTGACCCTTGCACTGCTCCTCATATACATCTGAGGCTGAAATTATTGTTATTTAATTACTGTAGAGAGATGTTTTATGTGAAAAAATGTTACATACCAAAATGTTGAGCTATGTTCAGAAAGAATAAATGCTATTTAATCTGTTTCTTTAGATAGTTATGCTTCTGGAGGGAGGCTTGGCATGGGAAGGGGGCTTACCAAGGTGTGAAGTATTGCCCAAGATGTGCAGATTTTTGATCTTGTAGTTCTGGATGTGCTCCAAATGTTAATGTGTTTGATCAGAGGAATGACCTGAGAATTAAGTGTACAGAAGTTTCAGGTTTAATGAAATATAGCCATCTGTTTCATGCGTGTATAAGTTCTGAATATTATCTGAGAGAAAAAAATGAGTTTATACAATAAGACAGGTTTGGATTTTTTAAAATTATAGCTCTTTTTTTTTGTTAAAGAGTTGTTTTATACTTTTTTCACAAGAACATGAGTTTAGTCCTGGCACAGCTTTGCTTGTTGGCTTGCAAAGATCTTGTCCTTGTGGAATTCATTCTACACTTCAGCATTTTTTGTGGATGTTCACAGTCCTGCACACTCTATTTTTCTTCTGGTTTTCTGCTTTTCTGGGGGATCCAGTGTGCCTGTGTGCTAGTATTGGCTACAGAAACAGGGCAATACATGCAGTTGATGCCCTTGTTTAGGCTCAGAGCTTCTCATTCTCACAAACAACCTGTTCAAGCTTCTCAAACTGACGCAGGAGTTAGCTATGGACCAAAGTTCATTTCAGGACCTGAATCAGATCTAATTTACTCTTTTATTAATCTATAATAGGTATGGTTAGCTTTAAAATTCAGGTCCCTATTTTGGAAATAAAACCCCTCATCCTTCATCGTTTTTCCATTTTTCCTTCTCCTTCTTTATCACCATTTATCTTTATTAGTTTCTAAGCATATTGTCCAGAACAGTGCACAACAGAGGAGCACATCCAGTCTGATGAGGAACTGAATATGATTACTCAGGCATGCACAAATATAGGAATTTACAATATAATTTGTTCACTCTCAGTATTTCTCACTTTTAACATAGTATTTTTAAGATATTATTTTAAATCTTTATTCTAGCCTTCAAAAACATTGTGTTTTCTCTAATAAAGTGATTGTAACTTCTATTTTTAACATGGTAGTATGTACAAGATCCATGCTATACATATACTTGTCAGTGCAGCAGTTTTTTGGTGTATTTATTGTTGGTTTTTTTTGTGGTTTGGTTGTTTTTTTTAAATGCAAATAATATTCAGTATTAAAATATTCACCAGAATATGAATGGCAATGCACACAGAAAGTGTGTATTCTAAGAGTAGGATTTTTGTTTGCTCTTCCCTGTTCCCATTAAAATTATGGTGTGCTTTAAGTTCTAGGAATGAGAACTGTAATTTCTAGTGGTCAGGCTTCCATAAAACAATAGAGTAAGAGAAGGGAGTTTGGAGGAGTATGACAAAGTCTTGTTGCTGTTTGGCTGCAAACTCAATATGATTCAGAGACTTTAGATTTATTCCTCATAAAACATGTAGGAAACTACAAAGCCACTGTAGGATATCAAAACTGGCAGAGCAAAAGCAATGGATTTGTAC
Source organism: Myiopsitta monachus (assembly GCA_017639245.1). NCBI lineage: Eukaryota > Metazoa > Chordata > Aves > Psittaciformes > Psittacidae > Myiopsitta > Myiopsitta monachus. Next base: position 67,777,000 of record CM029921.1, on the reverse strand, counting down.
ACTTTTTCTTTTGTGCATCTCTCTACAACTCCAGTCCTAATGCTATGTATGTGATTTAAGAAGCTAAAAAGTAGTTTCTGTGCTGCTCTATACTGAAAGCTCCAGATCATGACAAGGGTAGAATAAAGCCCTTAAAAGTGCTGACAAGCCAGGAGATTAATCTGCAGTTCTTAAATGAAAGCTGTGGTTTTAACTGTCCAGTGCTGGAGTCCTGCGAAAGACCTGACTTTTGAATCTCCCACCTTTTTAATCTTTTTGACTCAGGAGATTATTTATTTGTTTTTTGTGGAGTGATATTTTCTTCAGTCTTTTTGGATCTTACATTAGTCATAAACATTGTCTACAGCAGAACTGGAGGTATGACCACATTCCCCATTTTATCCAGACTATTCATGGAGCAAATTCGCACCAAACTTGAAAACATCTGAAAAAAAAAAACCCCACAGTTTAACAAAAACATATGTAGAATAATTTTCAATAGAAATCAAGGACAGTCAAATAGAATTCAAATGGAATTTTAGAGTATCCAGAAATGATAGCCACCTGATTTTTTTACTACTAATAAATCTATCAGACTTTCAAACATTCAGATTAAGCACCAGTGCTAATCGATAACTGTGTTGAAAGAATATGAATTTATTCCAGCTCTTCAACTAGAGACATTAACAGTCTTTGAGAGAAGTAGGAAAAGTTTTCATTTTTAAGGGCAGTTTTGTGAAGAAAGGTGGTGTACATCTTAACACAGAGGGATCAGGCCTGTGCAGGGCTGATGGTAAGCTGGGACAAGAAGCTCATGCACAGATCAGGCTGCATTCTAAGGGTGTCTAAGGCAGAAGCAGGAGATGGGGTTATGGTTTAGACAGCAAATAGTGAAGTTAACTATCACAGGCTAGGGCTAAGAGGGAACAGTTATACACAGCACTCAGGCTAAAGTAGCATCACTATGTTACTACAGCGCGTGGTACCGGCTCCTGGAGCTAGCATACAGAAGTGCAATAACAAACCTGCCAGCACAGCACAACCATGCCATTTGCATCTGTTCTCTCTCCTTACGCTTGGAACAATAACCAAATTCCCCAAAGACAAATAACTATTGCTACAATGTACATCAGCTAGCAGATTCCATGAATACTCTCTTTGTCACAGCTGAAAGGATAGAAGAATGGATTTCAAGAACATTTATTGTACATATTCATGCTTTCTTCTCCTGGGGTCATGGCATGTTTAGAGAAATTCAGCAGATTATATTTACAATCTGAAAAAGCTTTTGAAGAAAATGTAAAGTAGTTGTGGTAGTATGCACTGAGCATTCACTTTTTTTCAGGCACTTTAAGATGAAAGTCAAATATTTAAGATACAGAATGTTTTGATTAGAATTCTTCAACCCATTTAGAAGTTTCCACTATTCTAATACATTGGCTAACAAAACCTCATATGAAGAAACATAAAGAAACCAGAATGAACTATTGCCTGCGTTCACTGGGGTGATACCTGCCATAAATGCTGCTGCGCTGGGAAGGTACACCATGACTTAAACCCAGTATTAACTCAGTCCCTGCTCATTCACCCCACTTCTTTCCCCTTACCCCAGATGGGATGGGGAGGAGAACTGAAAGAAAGTAAAGACCGTGGTTTAAGATAAGAACAGCCCCAAAATTAAAGTACAACATAATATTACTACTATTGATAATGATAAGGGAAATAGCAAGGGGAGAGAATACAATACTAAAAGGTGTGAGAGGAAAAACAGTAAAGATACTGTGATACCCAATACAGTTGTTCACCACCCACTGACCGATACCCAGCCCAACCCAAGCACGAGACCAGTCCCTTCCAGGTAACTCCCGCCCTAGTTTATATACTGTGCATGACGTGCTGTGGTATGGAATATCCCTTTGGCCAGTTTGGGTCAGGTGTCCTGTCTCTGCTTCCTCCTGGCTTCTTGTGCCCCTCCTCACTGGCAGAGCATGAGACTGAAAAGTCCTTGGCCAGGGTAAGTGCTACTGAGCAACAACTATAACATCAGTGTGTTATCAACATTGTTCTCAGATTAAAGCCAAAACACAGCACTGCACCAGCCTACTAGGAAGAAAAATTAACTCTATGCCAGCCAAAACCAGGGCAAGGTTTTACTTGTTGTTTGGGGAAATTAGGTCTTGGGAACAGAGGCTCAAATCTCATCTTGTGGTGTTTGCCTGATGAAGGATATTGGGGGGGGGGGGGGGGGGGGGAAGAAAAAAGAAAAAAAGAATTCTTTTTGTCATGAAGGGTCCAAGAAATTCAAAGAGTTAATGGCTGGGTCTATGTCCTTGGAGTCACTGGGACAATTTCTGCTGACCTGAGTGAGCTGAAGTCAGACCCTGTGTGACTTATGCAAGGAACCAAATTGGCTTGCTACTGCCCAAAATCAATTCTTGCTTTACTTCTTCCCCTTTGCCATTGGGATAAAGGGATGATTCAATTCTAACTGAACTGCCCTACTTCACAACCTGACCTCAAACACCTCTGGAAGCCCAGATTCCCTCAGTTTGCTGCCATGTGCTGCAAATCTAGCAATCATTAAAATAATTAAAAATTAGAGCCTCCATGTATCAATGTTGTTGATGTCGTTTTATCAGTCTAATCATAGGCATACATTTTACTGCAAGCTGAAAAAATATTGGGTTATTGAGGTTCTATTTTAGCTTTAGCTATGCATAATTTAATATAGAAAAAAAATCAGGTTAGGGAAAGCTCTGAATATGTATTTTATAGGAGGAGCAAAAAAAGTTTTTCTCGCCTCCTCTTACTGCCTCTCACTCATCGAGAGATAAAGAAATGATGAAAATGACACATGAGCTGCTGCAAAGCCTGAAAATAAGACAGCTTTAATTTTATATTTAGGAAGGGACATTAGTTTGTTCTGTGGCTATTTTTCACTTAATTTTTTTAATCCTTAGACAAGGAGGCATTTATAGCAGACATTTACCATGCCAAAAAAAGCAAACAAATTTCTTGTGTATTATTGCTGGGGAGGTGGATAATGGGAAAAGAAAAGCAAAGTGGGGGAGAGCGAGGAAAATAGGGGCACTTACAGGAAAATGCGTTTGTGTGGGTTGTGTTTAGCAGTTTGAGACAGGGAAGTAGTTAGTCAAATCTCTTCACATTTACACCCAGAAATAAAGAGCAGTCTTTCTCTTAAAAGGAATTACCTATGAGCTGTTCTTGAAGCTAGTATTAGCTACTCAGGATTGAGGATGCTGCTGGCTGGAGGCTAAATGTGAAGTGTTAATTGTAGCCAGACCAAATGTGTAGTCTAGTGCAGCAAAAGTAACGGTCCTGAGGTTAAAAAAAAAAAAAAAAAAAAAAAAAAGACAACTGAATGCTAAGGGATTTTTTTTTTTTTTTTTTTTTTTAAATACTTCTATAGAATTAATCCGGCTCCTTACAAACAGTTTTGACATAGGTCTCGGATACAAGCTGCAGAAATAAGAAAGTAAAAGCCACCAAGTTCATGCTTTGAAGTTCACTAGGATTAACCACACAAGAGCAAATTCCAGGGAGAGAAGGTAACCAAAATACAGGCAAGCAATTAGATCTGCATATTAAGTATGAAGGTACATGGTGCTGGGTTGCATATGAAGCTAGTGAAGTAACCTTGTGCTTCCAGAGCTGCTCGCTGAGGTTACTGTGCAAAGGAGCTCAGAGGACTCACCTCCCGAGGGACAAATTGCTTCCCTTTGTCTGTAATCATAGTACAGTGCTGTAAACGTGCTTGATCATTATTAACAAGCACACTGGGAACAGTGGGCAGCAGCAAGCCCTGCCCAGGGTGGAGAAAGCCCAGCCAGGTACGCTGGGTAGCAGGCAGGACTGTGGGAGCTGCGTGGGGCCAGCAACAGCCCTGGAGCGCTGTCTACCACCCCGGGTGGATGTGAGATGCCTGAGTGCCCGGGAATGGAGAGGTTCGCAGGGCAGCTGCCCACACCATGCTTGACTTGCTACTCTGCTCTAAGCCGCTACCTGAGGAGTTTTATTGCAGGACAAGGAGCCTATTCTAATTTTGGAAACCAATGCTACTGGAACACACTACATTTTATCTGTAATTATTATTATTAGCCTTTTTCCTTCTCTAAAATTGAGTACTGGGGTTTTCAAATGCTCAAGAGGCTGCATTGGGACTCTCTCCCTTCTCTCTGATGTTCCTCACTAGCAGTGACCACACATCTGGGAAAAGCTCTGGCCATTTAGGCATCTATCTGGGCATGTTATTGTTCATTATTTCCAGTACAGTTCATGAGTTTTTAAGGTAGAGTTACCTTACTTGTAAAGTTTTAGCTTAGAGTTTCTATTCTGTGCCTGTCATCTCCTGTCTCCCTTCATAGGAAATATTTATCCTCACCCCCTTGAGAAAGATCATTGGCTTTTAGTGAGAAATATGATCACCACATATTCATCACGTTCAAAGATCATTTGACAGTTTACATGACATGGCACACATGAAATAAAATAAACGTCACTTTATTGTCCTGTCCTTAATTTCTTTGTGTGCCTTTAATCCTTCCATTTATAAAAGTCCTTGAAGTCAAGGTTTTCGCTCATTCAAAGCTTTTTTTTTTTAAGAGCTTGATGTTGTAGGGAGTAAAGAAAGTAATGAGAAAAAGGTGGGAAAAATGATCACCTCTAAGGCAAGCAGCTTACTATTTCAGGATTCAGGCAAAATAATTTTGGATGAGCGTCAAACATACGACGCAACCAAAATGTTTTATTTCCCCCCCTCTAAAATAGCACTTTTGACAAAGCTGTCCCTTTAAATCTACTCTTAACTTTCTCACTTCAGCAAGTTTCAATTTGCTGTATTTCTCAGCCCTGTGTAGTGGTGTGGGTGTCAGAAATATGCAGGTGACGTCATTTTTCATTCCCTAACCCAGGGTTTAATTGGCATCATCATTCCACAGCCCTCCTCCTCCCCTTCTTCCACCTTTTTGGTTTAAATCTTATTCTTCTAGGCCTTATGGGTCAACACACTTCAAAAATGTGTTGCCTTCATTATTGAAAGTCTTCTCTAAGAAAGGGAAGCTTTGATTTTTACATCCTGGTTGGTACGGAGATGAAACATATGTCCAACATGATTTTACTTTAGCAATCCTATCCAGTGATAATCTCTTTGGCACACAACATAGAGATGACACAGTATCAGTGGTAGAGAGCAGACTGGTCATCAGTATTCTTTGAATTTTTAAGATTTGTTGCCTTCATTTTATTATTTTTTTAATAAAACATATGCCTCATAAATTATATCTGCATAAAATTTGGTGTTGGAATACCAAGTTTTAATATACCTGCATTAAATAAATCATGGCAATAAGCCCATGGGTGTTTTCTCATACCTTTAATTCACTCAGCAAAGATTCCAGTTTAAACAGCAAAAGTTTTGCCTTTTTTCCTACAGTGAGATATATCATGACTAGAGGAAATGCAAGTTTAGGAAAGAGGAGGTTGGGAGACATATAAAAGAAAAAGGCAAGAGCTCATTTATATTGACAGAGAAAAGGTCTCAATAGCCTGCCTCCTCTCTTCTTCAACGGATCCTCCTGCTTTTTCTGCTCTTAGTATCCCAGCAGCTCTTCTAAAAAGGGAAAACAAAAGCCCTAGGACCTGCAGTGATACATGGACTACACCATAGACACGTGTCCTTGGGACTGTACCGGGAACCAAAAGTCAATATCTGATTCAAAGTTCTTTCTATGCCTTTTCTTCACCAAAGTAAATGGGAATGTGTGATGTATTCAGCTGTCATTTATTGTCCCCAGCTTCATCTGATTCAAATGTAGACACAAACAAAACCACATACTCATTTCAATGAAGCTGTGAGTATTGTGCTGGTTGGGAGGTAACAGGTAGCATCTAAACCACTGGAGTAACTCAGGAGCATAAGTCAGTCTTCTTGAACACCAGGCTTTCAGGCTTCTAAAATTGTTAGGCAAAGCCACAGCCTAGCCTGTATTCTTTTAGCTTAGTATCTGCCTCATTATGGTTACATTGAAGGTAGTTGTCTGTGATAACTTATTGAGTCAATTAATGAGATGAAGTAAAAATGTGAGTGAGAGCATACTGGGCAATTCATAGGTTGAAAGGCTATACTGAAACACATCTGGTTATAATTAAGGTTAACTGTAGAATTTCATCTGGACAAACATAATTGCTCACAACTCGGTGTATCTCAGCATAACTGATTGACACATATAATGTACACCCATTGTAAGCAAGGGACAAGTTTTAGGTGACTTGCAAGAAAAAGCAAAGCGCATGCCTAAAATGGCTGGGGGAGAGGATGAGGAGGGGCAGAAAAAAAAAGAATTTTAAAACAAAAAGTAAAGTATTGCTGTTAATTAACTTCACATACAGGTTAAGAGCCCTTTTTAAAAAAATACCAGAGCAAGCTTTTCTTTTACTTTCTTCTGAACTATCTCTTCTGACAGGTTAAATGCAGGTATAGTACATAGTTACAGTGATTACAGCTTTGTCGTCTATTGTGATCAGCTAATACTATGGATGAGAAGAGTTAGTGAAAAGAGAAAGGAAAATGATAATTTTAGAGTGTGTGTGACAGGGATCAGTAGAAGTGACTGATGGTACACACAGGAGTTGGTGATTTGCTCGTGTTAAACCAATGTTGAAGCTGATTAGTTTTTGCCTAGAAGTGGTGCCTATGTGTTCTGCTGCACAAGACAAGTCTTCTCCAAAAGAAAAAAAAACCAACTTTGTAAAATGTGACTTCAGTAATGTTTGTAACGGCTACTACTTTTACCATGTTATCGCTCCATCTCCTTAACTATTACTCTAATAAATGTGTTTGTGCAGCCATGTGTTTGCGGTTTTCAGGCACAACGAAACTTGAAGCCTTGCTCCAGAATTCTCAAAAGGAGTTGGAGAGAGAAAATTCTTAATTGGAAATTGCTTTTTCACTAAATTTTTCCTTGCCAGAAAATGCTGACTTCCCACAGATGCCATACTTTACAGTAGGCTCTGCAAGGATGCCGGTTTTACTGAAAATTCAATCTCTTTGCTACAATAGAAGCTCAGCAGAGCTGCCATCCATAGCAGCATTCAACTAACCCAAGGCAAATATTGTGTGACTCATCAATTATTGTCAAATGAAGTTTTGTTTCTAACTTTGAAAAAGATTAAAGATGATACTATAAGAGCAGCTGTGCAGATTGAGTCATAATGGTGAGAAAAAGGAACAATTACAACACTTGAGTTGTACTGAGAAACAGCTGGGCCTATGCTGCTTTTTTCTTAAATATTATCTAGACTCCTGCAATTTTGTTCACAGCACATCTCAACATAAGGCGCCATATGGCAGGAGATGAGTGGGTGAAAATAAGAACACGTATGAGACAACTATCTGTATGGGTTCCCCTTTCCAAGCCACCCCAGAAGCATTCCAAGTTGAGGCTTCAGCCTGGAGACACCTGAATTTTACTGTAGATTTTCCTGGTATCAGTCAGCTGAGGTGTTTGGGTGGCCATCTGACACATGAATATATTAATGAATACTAAGATTATTCCAAGCCTGTGACTTTTAGGAAGATATAATCAGCAGGGTATTTCTCAGTACTGTTAGCTACTGCAGAGGAACTGGAGGCTTTGGGTCTCAGATCATGACTGCAGGTAATGGTACCAGTCTAGCTGCACTCCGTTCCTCATTCACATATAAGCCACAAATCCGATGTATAGGGATGAGGCTGGGCTCCTGCTTGGAGTTGTTCCCTGAAAAGCCAGATGAGCATGGGGAAAGGCAGGAGCACTCAATTACCATCCCTCCCTGCAGCACAGGAACAGCTGGGCCACAACTGCCAGCACTGGACCATGCTTTTGTTTTATTTCTGTCCTGGGTTCAGCTGTAACAGTTATTTTTCTCCTCCCTAGTAGCTGGTGCAATGCTGTGTTTTCAACTTTAAGTCAGAGAGCAGTGCTGATAACACGCGACTGTTCTAGCTGTTGCTAAGTAGTGCTTACCCTGATCAAGGACTTTTTCAGTCTCTCATGCTCTGCCAGTGAGGAGGGGCACAAGAAGCTGTGAGGAAGCAGAGACAGGATGCCTCACCCAAACTAGCCAACGGGGTATTCCATACCACAGCACGTCATGCCCAGTGCATAGACAGGGGAGGAGTTACCTGGAAGGGCAGATAGCTGCTTGGGTCAGGCTGGGTCTCAGTCAGCAGGTGGTGAGCGATTGTATCGTGTATTGCTTGTGTTTATTGAGTCTTTTTCCTTTCCCTTTTTAGTTTTATATGCTCTCTTCTTGTTATTTCCCTTATCATTATTATTATTAGTAGTAGTAGTTTCATATTATACTTTAGTTGTTTGGACTGTTCTTAGCTCTTTCAATTCTCCTCCCCATTCCACCCAGATGAGCCATGCCCCATGCCTTAGTTGGGGACTCTGTTAAAGGCACAGCCTTCCAGGTGCCCAAATGTTATACATGTGTATCTGAGATAGTTCATGCATCAGTTTGAGAAATGTGATCTCCGTGGCCTCTTCTGTTGATATGACTTTATAGTATCATTTAATAATGTTGATCCAGTTGGAAGCTTTAGTGGATATATTTCACACACATACACTATTTCATAATTTTCAAGGAAATAAGAGTCTAAAATGGAGATAAATCAATACCCAACGGAATCAAGTAAGTGCCATGATAAATACCATAGTATTGAGCAGGAAATGTTGTATGTAGTTTGAATCTAGAAGCTCTTGCAAAAAGCAACACACTGTAGGGCCTTGATTCTGACACTGCTTTTTTATTTTCCATTATTTTTAGGTAGAGAAAATGTTTTGACATTCAGTGCTCAGCAGAAGCTAGGCTATACTTGCAAATTAGGGAAGTATCCTAAATAACCCACTGCTTCCTTACACAGAGCAAACCTAGGTTTAGATCACCTGCTAGAAAACACTAGTGGGTAAAAATAAACTTCCATTTTCTGCACTTCAGGCTTTCAGGCTTTTTGTTGTTCATTTTAGAGAAGGCCGGGTATTTTTTGTTTTTGCAATACGCACATTACTGTCAGTTGGAATACTAATGGACATCTGCATAAATACCATCTCCAAGGCTGTTCAATGAAACTATCTAAGGCTGATGATTGTCTTGAAATTAGCTTGACTCACATCTGAAAATTGCCAGTAATTAGCTGATTATGGTTTGAAGTGAACTCAGATTGCTACAAAAAGCTACAAAAAGTCATCCTCAGATGCATTCTAGTAAATGATACCTCAGCTGCCTCAGTTGCTCCCAGCACTTGCATTAGGGATAAAGGTCTATTACCACTATTACTACCTCACATTGACGGCAGTCATTTTAAAATGTATATTCTGCCTGGGGAGAATCTGTCTCCTGGGAGAATTCTGTCTTTTTACTTTTTAACCTATTCACTAGATGAAAAAAACCCCACCAAACCCGAAACCCAGAACAAATTAAAGCATCTTTTCTGTGGGAGAAACTTGTTTCCCCTCTGTAAATATGATTCTCCTAAATACAGAGCAGCTCAATCCTGTTATCTTACTAGGAATCATCCCTTCTATACTGGTAGTATGTGAGATTTAAAATATATTTTAATATTTCAAAGGCTAACAATGCTGATAGATGTGAGATATATTAAAAAAACAAAACCAAAACGAAACCACACATTATTTTGTCAGATCCTGAAAAATACGGTCCAGTATGACATGGTGTCAGTTTTTACAGCACAGATGTAAAACAAGAGAGACTTCAGCACCAGTGCACCATCATAAATGACTGGAAAAGTACCTTAACTGTGGAAGGGATGACATCTGCTCACGATAGTAAATGTGGTTCTTAAAGGAGAGTGGCACATGTCCAGGACAACAGAAAAAACTGCTGAGCCTTAGTGACTCTTAAATGATTAACAGAAAATTATTTTTAAGAGATAAAAAATAGCAGAGGAAATTCAGTGACAGAAATGATCATAGGAGACCCTTCCCACCTTCCTGCAGTTTTTATATGAAATTATAATTCCTGTACTATCTCTAACCACCAAGAAATTCCATACCTGCAAGCTAGCATTAAGGCAGCATCAACACAGAACTAACAGTTGAACAAGAAGGAAGGAAATCTGATATTGGGACTCAGACCATGTACAGAGCAGAAAGAAAGGCCATCATTAGTCATTATATAAATATCTGTTTTGTCTACATCATGATTACTGTTTGTGGTGCCACCTTCTTCCCTCTTCTCCATCTCATAATGTCGTGGTTTAAGCCATAAATTTCACTTCTCCCTCCTTCCCCCCTCCTCCCCCCCCCCCCCCACTCCGATGGGGGGGAAATGGGGAGAAGAACTGAAGAAAATGTAACTCCTATGGGTTGAGATAAGAACAGTCCAGTAACTAAGATACAATACAAATCACTACTGCCACCACCAATAACAATAATAATGACAAAGTAAATACAAAGGGAGAGGATACAACTGTTTCGCCGCCCGACCGAGCCGAGAGACCGTGCAGGAAGAGCCAGTGAGAGCCCACCAAAACCCCCCACTTTCCTGGTTCCTCCCCCCCGTAGTCTACATCCTGGGCATGACGTGCTGTGGTATGGAATAACCTCATTGGTCAGCCCGGGTCAGGCACCCTGCCTCTGCCTCCTCCCAGCTCTCCCCTCCTTCCCGGCGTAACATGAGACTCGGGGGAAAGCTGAACCCATGACACATAAGAAGGTATAGAGAAAATAAAGGGGTACTAACTATGACTGGATATCAACCAGCTTCTTCTGAAAGGACTAACTGAAAGAGACCACTCTGAAGCGTAATGTGGCCACGTAAGGCTTTGTAGAGTATGATAAAAACTGGGCAACAGTATAGGTTGCACATCAGGAATAGCCATAGTTATTCGCTAATACAATGATTAGGAACAAATGAAGGAAATAAGAGGATGGCTGATTGATATTTTCAAAACAAACAAAAGGAAGTGTTTCTTCTCTTAGCATTAATTTATGCTGAGAAAACTCTTTGCTTTAAGATGTTCAATGGATGCAGAGAATCAAAAGCAAACAAGACACAATCATGGATGGAAATAATCCAGTGAGGACAAAGAATTTAAAAAGTTGCACAGGTGCCTAAGAATTAGCTGCCATGTAAAATCTTGCTGGGTGTCAGAGTACTCTGTGGACATCAGTCTTCACTTGCTTTGTTCCCAAGCAGGTATTTGCTAGAAATATGATAAAGGGCATGTTGAGCTAATGCAGTCTGGCCAGACTCATGCTCTCCTTCGGACCATTTCTGAGTCATAACCAGCAAATGAAAAGGCTTGAAAATATTAAAAGTTCCTGAAACTATTGAATTCTGCTTGGATGGAATCAATGCTTGCTGATAAAAGATTTGAGGAAAAATATGTGATGTCTGTGCTGTTAAAAGCCAAAGATATAATTAAAAGTTAAAAGATACATTTTATAAATTTGTTTATGCTATTTAACACCCAAAACTGAATTCTGACCTTAGTTATGTAGTATACATTTCTTGTCTGACAACTTGCAAACTAATTACAGTGACTAATTATTTAAGCTTTATGAATAATTAAAGTGACTACTAGAATCTCTTCCACTACATTAAAGACAATGAGACTGTCATCTGGTCTTCATATTTAAGAAGTAATTTTAAAGATCTTTATATTTCTCTATATGCTCTCAAAAGTTTCAAAGTCCATGCAAAAACAAAACACAAAAATCCAACCCAAACCAAAAAGCCCCAAACCAAAACCCAAGGAAGAAACCATACATCTGTAATTTAAACATCTGCTTTTTAAAAAATTATTTGTGCTGATTAAAAGCTAAGGAAAAGGCTTGCAACAAAGATGAATCTGACATCCTCAGGCCTTTCTGTTCAGTACCATAATGGGAATAAACTGATAGTTTATTACTTCTTCATTTCAAATTAATGTTCTTGAGTACAGGGTAGCCTTAGTGTCTTAGGTCTGAAATGTTCTATGCAAAGAAACCTACAATTAGAACAACGGATGGATTATTAGAATTCATACCTAACTCCATAAAAGTCAAAGAAAGAAGGCAAAACCACTTTGGCTTTCTTCCCCCAATGACTTTCCTTCATTACCGTTATTAAACAGGAGAAAAATGCAAGATACAGATTGAGAAATCTCAGGTAACCTGCAAAGAATATTAATTTTCATGATGGCTTAAATGGCTTGCTATTTTTCTCCCTGATTGAAGTCTGACTCCTTTTTTCACTGAGAATGAAAATGATGCCTGGGCAGGACTGATGTTTCATCTCAAGGGCTTGGGGAAAATCTGCAGTGGGTGCTCAAGAGCCCCAACTCCTGTACCTGGTGGTTCAATTGAAACTCCATAAAAACAGTTCTGTAGCATTTCTCCCTGTGCCTACAGCACCAGCGGCTAGACCATTCATCCTATGCTCACCCATGGGGTGGGATGAACTATAGCCCTTAAAAGGGGGTCAATACACCAGTGTATGTGTGTGTGTGTGTGTGTGTGTGTGCGCACATAGGGTGCTCATCTGTGGGCGCTGGAGGACACCTGGCCTCTCAGAAGCTTTTACAGGCTCTAGAAACATTGCTGCCAAGCCACAGCACTGCAAAGTCTCCAGGGAAGCGCCTTGCCCATGAAGTACAGGGGTGTTGAACTGGCTCTTAAAGTGGTGGCAATAGCTCTAAGAAACTAGTGAGGAGTTCAGATTCTCCCCAGTACTGGCATCCAACTCCAGTTCTGTCAGTACCAATCATAATACATTAACAACTAAGCCAGGATGGCAGCCATTCAGCAAGCTTAAATATTTAATTTAGGAACAATAGCAGGTCATTTAAATAATTAAATTCAAATGAACACTCACAACAGGACTCTCACCACCATAATGTTTTCATTTTATTTGACATTCAATGTGTGCATTAACTACATTAACTAACAACTGCAGGTGCTCAATTACTTCTCCCCACACCTATGCACCCACAAATATACCCTGACCAGAGTTGTGCAGTGCTGTATCATTTGCTTTGGCCAGAGTTCAAAAGAAAAGAAAGAAAAAAGCTAAAAACCCAACTAGACTACTTCTGTTGCTGTGCAGTCTGCTCTTGGAGGACCACCCCTTATCCGGGCCCTGGTATGACTCAGCTTGCTGGAGAAGTGGATGCAACAATTATTGCTATAAGTCACCATCACTCTAAACATGAAGGCAAAGGGAGTACAGCCTCGGGCACCAACTGCTGAAGTGGTCAAAACAGCCCTTGACAGCAGTCTGCCCATGTGGCTTTTCACACAGAAGTGCCGAAACCAAGGATGGCTGCTCCACCAATGACTCCTTGCCAAACTGTGTAGCAGTGTCTAGGAAGCATGATGAGGTGCTCAGCAGATGCCAGTTTGTATGAGTGTGCCAATGCTCAAAAAAGTCCAAACTAAAATAATTAGTGACCCAAAATCTTCACTGAGTTTTAGACTCAAATGGATCTGATATGAATACTGTTGATGGCAGCTAAAAAGTATTATGTAAACATCGACTATTTAGATATACTTACTCTTTCAATGTGCCTAATCACTATTTCTTAAACAACTACTTGGTCTTAGGTAAATAATATTTAGGAACATGTTCCCTTAATTATGAAGCAAAACACACACACCAGACTACATTGGCTGTGCAAGAATTTTGTGTCTCTGGGATGCGAGCCATGGATGTGGAGCTGAAACATTGGCTACTTGTAGGTCAGAAGGCAACCTTCTGTGCACTCATTTGAAATACTAGCTTTTAGATCAAATGGCAGCATGAAACAGCTGTGGACTGCAAGTCTCCTAGCAGCAACTAATGACAAGCTAAGCTAAAGGCTAATGAAACACTGAAGAAGAGCCCTACAATACCCATAGCAAAGCAGCCTGCTGCACAATAAGATGTCAATCTGTTCACATCACCTACAACTGCTAGCCATTTCAGGCACAAGGACTAGCTTAGCCACTGCTGTCATGGCCTGCTCACTTTCCCAAACATCACTGCAAAGACCCCAATCTGGACAATTCTTGGTCTACTGAGTCACTGATTCACTGGGTGCCACCCTTGCTACATTTGGGCAGCAACTGGGGATCCTGCTCTGTTACAGCTTCATGGCACCTCAAGAGGTTTGTGCCTTAGTGGCCACCTTCACCCATCTTAATGGTTGCTACTCCGTCAATGCATTCTGCAGAGTGGCCCTTTATTTGCTGTAAATGGGTGATGAGTTAGTAGGAAATTTCACACTTGGAAGTACAGTGGGTAAGGACCAAGCATGAGACCTGTGCATCTGTTTATGCTGCAGAGACAGTAAATTTCAGCAAAAAAGATTATACCTTTGTTAGCTGTCACAACAAAGTCCAACAACGAGGCAATACTTAATCTCCACAGCCATCTACTGCATAAAAAGAGATACTGTACTTTTAATAAAATCCTACATTAAATGTAAGGTACTTACTTACATGTGTTACATGGTACTTACACTTAGTTATATATGCTAAATATTCATTCTCAATAGTCAAAAGTGCTGCACCCAGAACTGTTTCGCATTTCTGCAGGGTGCTGATGAGGAAACACCCACTGTATCAAATGATCAAACAGCTGATGCACCAGTAAAGAGGATTACTACTGGTGCCTCCAGGAAAAAGTGTCAGGTCGTAGTAGTAGGTGACTACTTTGAGAGGCACCCACCTGGTGGCCTGACCCAGTCTCAAGGGAGGTGTGTTGCCTACCAGGGCTCGGATCAGGGTTATTGCTGAGAGGCTGTCTGGTCTAGTAAATCCTGTTGACTATTACCCACTTCTTGTGGTCCATGTGGGTGCTAGTGGTATTGACAGCACTAGCCTGGGAATTGTTAAGAAGGACTACAGAGCCCTGGGAGAGGTGGTTAGGGGCTCCGGGGCTCTGATAGTTTTAGCATCAATCCTCCAGGTCAAACAGGAGGACCTGGAAAAGGCCAGGCAGATTTGGCAGGTCAATAAACGGTTAGAACAGTGGTGCCATTGTCAGGGATTTGGTTATTTACAACATGGGACTCGATTTGGAGGCCGTGTCTACTGGAGGCTGGTCTGATGAAGGGGAAGCTGGTCAAGGCAGCTTTAAACTAGATGTATTGGGGAAGAGGGACATCAATCCATCCCAACACACTCAGTGAGTTGCCAGCACCTATAATACACGCTTGGAGCAATACAGAGATATTTCAGCTGCTCCAGCCAATGAGTCAGCTTTATATGAAGTTCTGCTCAGATGCCTCTATACAAATGCCCATAGTATGGGGAATAAACAAGAGGAACTAGAGATGTGTACATGGCTACAGGGGTATGGTGTCATTGGTATCACATAAACGTGGTGGGATGGCTCCTAAGACTGCAGTGTTGGAATCTAGGTTATAGGCTTTTTAGGAAAGATGGGTCATGCAGACAGACAGGGAGAGTAGCTGTTTATGTCAGTGATAGGCTGGAGAGTATGGAACTCTGGGGACAGGTGATCGACAGGTCAATAGAGAGCTTTTGGGTCAGGGTCAAAGGGAGAACAGCCATGGTAGACATCACTGTGGAGATCTGTTACAGACCACCTGATCAGGAGGACTCTGTGGATGAAGCTCCCTATATACAGACAGGAGCAGCCTCACGTTCACAGGCCCTTGTCCTCATGAGGGACTTCAACCATCCTGATATCTGTTGGAGGGATGGTACAGACCAGCACAAGGAATCCAGGATCCTTGACTGTATGGAAGACAACTTCCTCTTGCAAGTAATAGAGGAGCTGATAAGGAGAGGTGCCATACTTGACCTTGTGTTCACCAACAGGGTGGAGCTGGTTGGGAATGTGACTCTCCAGGGCAGCCTTGGTTGTAGCGATCATGAGATGGTTGAGTTTGAGATCCTCAGGGCAGTGAAAAGGGCATACAGCAATCTCACTGCCCTGGACTTCAAGAGAGCAGACTCTGGCCTCCTCAGGAACCTGCTTAGTAAGTTTCCATGGGATAAAGTCCTAGAGGGTAGGGGAGCTCAAGACTTCTGGCTGAAATTCAAGGATCATCTGCTACAAGCTCAGGAGCCTGACAACAAGGAAATGAAGCAAGAGGGCCTAGGACACCTCCATGGATAGATAAGGAGCTGCTGAGAAAACTCAGAGGGAAGAAAGAAGCTTACAAGAGGTGGAAGAAGGGAAGACAGTTGGCCTGGGAAGAATACAGGGATATTGTCCAGGAAGCTAGAGACCAGGCAGGAAAGCTAAGGCCTAGTTAGAATTGATTCAGGCAAGGGATGTGAAAAATAACAGGAAGGGCTTCTATAGGTATGTAGCAAACCAAAGACAGACTAAGGATAATGTGGGCCCTCTCCAGGAGCTATCAGGAGAAACTGGCTACCCTGGATTTGGAGAAGGCTGAGGTTCTTAATGACTTCTTTGTCTCAGTCTTCACCGGCAAATGCTCTGACCACACCACCCAAGTCTTGGAAGGCAGACACAGGGACTGTGAGAATGAAGACCATTAGGCCCACTGTAGGAGAGGACCTAGTTCAAGATCATCTTAAGAACCTTAGTGTGCACAAGTCCATGGGACCTGATGAAATCCATCTGCAGGTCCTGAAGGAGCTGGCGAATGAAGTTGCTAAGCCACTGTCCATCATATTTGAAAAATCATGGCAGTCAGGTGAAGCTTCCAACAACTGGAAAAAGGGAAATATAACCCCCATTTTCAGGAAGGGGAAAATGGATAAGCTGGGGAGCTACAGACCAGTCAGCCTCACCTCTGTGCCTGGCAAAATCTTGGAGCAGGTTCTCTTGGAAAGCATGCTAAGGCACATGAAAAATGAGGTGCTTGGTGACAGCCAGCATGGCTTCACTAAGGGGAAATCCTGCCTGACCAATCTGGTGGCCTTCTATGATGGGGCTACACAACTGATGGACAAGTGCAAAGCAGTTGACATCACCTATCTGGATTTGTGGAAGCATTTGATGCTCTCTGTGTGACATCCTTATCTCTAAATTAGAGAGATATTAATTTGGTGGATGGATCACTCAGTAGAGGAAGAATTGGTTGGATGGCTGAAAGCAAAGAGTTGTGGTCAATGGTACAATGCCCAATTGGAGACCAATAACAAGTGGTGTCCAGTTAGGGATCGGTGTTGGGACCAGTCTTGTTCAACATCTTTGTCAGTGACATGGACAGTGGGATTGAGCGCTCCCTCAGCAAGTTTGCTGATGACACCAAGCTGTGTGGTTCAGTTCATATGCTGGAGGGGAACGAAGTTTAGGTTAGATGTAAGGAAGAAGTTCTTTACTGTGAGGGTGGTGAGGCACTGGAATGGGCTGCCCAAGGAAGTCCTGAATGTTCCATCCTCCAGTGTTCAAGGCCAGGCTGGACAGAGTCTTGGGTGGCATGCTTTATTATGTGGTGTCCCTGCCCATGTCAGGTGGGCTGGAACTAGAAGATCTTAAGATTGTTTCCAACCCTAACTATTCTATGATTCTAAGATCTTCATGTAATGCTGCCTGAATTCAAAGGCAGCTTCTCTGGGACTCCAAGTTCCTCTCAGATGTCTGTCAAGGTATGGCAATTTTAATGCCCACTGGAGGCTGTTGGAGAAATGCCGACTGAGTGTACCTCCTGGTAATACAACTCCTTCCAAAGTCCTTGTGCTCTCTGTTCCATCCAGTGCAATCTGATTTTCTTCTCCTGGATAGCCTGCAAGTCAATGGGAAAGTGAAGGAAGACTGCCTATTTCCCTGATGCTATTGACAGCTCATAAACACTGCAGTCTCAGAAGCAGCCCAGTCCCCAGACACCTAACAAAGCCACTTTTGGGATTATTTCTGTTCTCTTCCTATCAGAAATCCTTTGACCTACCAACCTGTTGACAATTGGGTATTTTACATTCAATCACATTCCCAGAGAAAGAAAAGTTATGAAAGTAACTTTTGGACTAACATCTAATGTATTTCTTGATGAATTGCAAGATGGTAAACTACTTAGAAGTTTCTGAAATGTAGTCTATTAGGCCTTTTACTAGAATAATGCTGTAACATACTGTACTTTTTTCCTTCATGGATGGCAAATGCAACAGAACAATACCTGCTACTGACTGGAGCTTCTGTTTGTCAGCGGATAGTTGTGTTTTCAATCCTGTTTTTCATGGGATCTCAAAAGCCCAATTAAGTATCGATTGACCACTACTGTGACAAATGCTACTCAAGCAGTCCCCATCAGCTACAAGAGTAAGTAGAATCCATGTGCCTTGGAAGGGGGATCACTAAATGCAGCCTAGTGGCCTTGGTCTTAAACACAGCTCACCAAATTCTTCAGGCCACATATAAATTACAGCCAACTGTTGCGTCTTTCAAAGAAGCCAAGCAATTGGATACATTTTCTGGGATCCTTTGAGCAAGGACACTCATCCTGCAGGACATTTCTTAATGTAGGTCAGCTCACATCATCCAGAAAACAGCCACAGCTGTAGCTTAAACTCTAATGCAGATATTGAACTATAAATACTTGTTAAAGTTAAAATATTGTTTGCTATCAGCCTTAAATACAGATGAGTAAATATGTTTAAGCCTAGTTTAGCTGGAGGATGTGACCTTAGCAAGAATAATGGCTATTAAAAAACTATGACTAACTTTCTGCAGTAGATGGAGAAATTAAACTTTGCAATTTTTCAGCTTCTGTTGTGAATACTACCTTAACATTAAACCTGACACACAGAGAAACCAGGCAAGGGACTGTAATAACAAGTTCTCCCTAAAGGATAATGGCAAATGCCCTTAACCTTACTCAACAAGGTCTTTGCACATAGTTAAAAGATTTTTTTTCCAAAGCAGCGACAAAATTAACCATATCCTAACTTTGGTTTCCCCAACATGAAGAGAAAAAACCTCCCAAACCATCATTTCTGAGATTTCCTGCAGGGCTTGCGACTTCCACAGGGAATGCTACAAGCAGCTAGGGAGTGACTACAAAACTAGAAAAAGATATCCAACTCTTTGCAACATATTTCTGAAATGGTTCCCTAAAAGACATATTTTTTATAGTGCAAGAACACAGAAATACATTTGAAATCTATTTTCTCGTTTACAGTGTTCTGAGATGGGTTATTTCTTTTTTAAAGCACATTGATTTAAAATTGCATTAACACAAAAACTGATATACTCTTCTTAGTAGGGGTAATACCCACTGAGTTGTAGAGCCCCCATATGTTCTCCATCGACTGTATTAACGAGGTCAGCTCTGCCCTTCAGAGAAAGTCAAATCAAGACAAAATGCAGTCATAATCTTTTCTCCCAGACTTGGCTGCTTTCAAGATTGTGTGCCAAGGATTAATCTTTTTAGATAACATTCCTATTTTTTCCAAATGTATGGCTGGACTAATGGATTTTCTGCAATAATGAGCTACAGAACACTTCAAGTGTGTCACTAAGATTGCTGGGTTTTAAGAAGGTGGGGGTTCCAAGCATCATGTGCACGAGACATAGAAACCAACAGCAATTATCGTCCTTATGCAGAGGAAGCTAAATGGGGAGTTTGTTGTTCAGTAAATCAAAACATCTGAACAGGTAGTCCTTTGAGATCTACATTTGGAATGCACCCTCTGTCCAGTGGCTCAAAACTGAAGTGGCCATAAGTAAAACAAAGCAGCATACAGGCAGGGTTATAAGTCACTTACGGAGTTCCTTCAATACATTATTATACAAAGGAAAAAAAAAAAACAATTACATACATTTGGGTAAACCTAAAACAATAGAAAAGGTCACAACAAAATCAAACAGTTTCACAAATAATTATGTGGCAATAAACCATGAGAATGGTGTTCTGAAAGCAGCCGCTTTGTGGTCAACATTAATGTCGGCTAATAAAATTCTGATTTTTATTCTGCTTGCATACTCTAACAGTCAAGTAAAAATGGTAGAAAATCAAAGTATGATTAAAATTGGTGTGTGTGTGTATAATCATAGATTTTTCTCCTCAAAGTGCTGTGCTTCATTTATCATGAACTGGAGTGGATACAAGTTTATCTATAGATCATAATCAAGAGGTTAAATCACTAAAAGGCGTTTTCCTTGAAGTGGTGAAGTTATGATCCCCCAGAGACTCCAGACAGATGGTTTTTTTGCTCAAA
Organism: Myiopsitta monachus; assembly: GCA_017639245.1. Taxonomy (NCBI): domain Eukaryota; kingdom Metazoa; phylum Chordata; class Aves; order Psittaciformes; family Psittacidae; genus Myiopsitta; species Myiopsitta monachus. Next base: position 67,756,880 of record CM029921.1, on the reverse strand, counting down.
CAGAGAAGCATAGAATGTCATGGTGTCATTTTTGCAACATTTGAGCTAAAATGTCCTAGATTAACAAGACAGTTATGGAAGGATTAAGCAAACAACCAAGCAAAACCTACAGAAATACTGTGAGTCATATGCTAAGCCAAGACAAACTAATTAGGAGCTTTTCAAAGCAATTTCAGTTTACACCAATGAAACTTAAAAAGTACACAAGATCAGAGGCAGCAAGGAAAGCTTTAGAAGAGGTCATCATCATTGGTTTTGATGACTAGGGAGAAAAAGGGGCACAAGTATTCTGGCAAGGTGTACTAGGAAACCAATGAAATACATTAAAGCTTGCTTTATTATGGAAAGCTTGCTTTATTTCTGTGCTGCCTTGTGAAAGAACTGAAAACTTTCTGTTTGCATATGTCATGGGTTCAGCAGTAGCAGTCATTTCTTCTTCTTCGTGGTAGCTGGTGCAGCGCTGTGTTTTTGATTTTGGGCCTGGGAACAGCGCTGATAACACCAATGCTTTCAGTTACTGCTTGGTAGTGTTTTGTCTGGCCAAGGACTTTCTGAGTCTCAGACTCTGCCAGGGAGGAGGGAAGCCGGGAGGAAGCAGAGACAGGACACCTGACCCAAACTGACCAAAGAAGTTATTCCGTACCACAGCACGTCATGTCCAGGATGCGTAACCGGAGGGCCGAGACCCAGAAGGGTGTGGTGGTGAACTGGGGGATGCACGGCATGGTCAGGATTTTGGTAGTGGTGGGGTTCACTGCTGGGGGGTGCACTGGCTGGGTCGGGCTTGGTGAGCAGTTGTATTCTCTTTCCTTGTATCTCTCTTGTATTATTAGTGGTGTTGCATTTGGGGGGTTCGCTGCTGGGGGGGTGTACTGGCTGGGTCGGGCTTGGTGAGCAGTTGTATTCTCTTTCTTTGTACTTCTCCTGTCATTATTACTACTGGTGGTAGCAGTAGTGATTTGTGTTATACCTTAGTTACTAAACTGTTCTTATCTCAACCTGTGCGAGTTACATTTTTTTCGATTCTCCTCCCCATCCCCCCGGGACTGGGGAAGAAAGAGAGATGAGTGAGTGAGAAAACTGCGTGGGGGGGTTAGAGGCTTAAACCACGACAGCATAGAAGAAGCCTGAGAACCACTGTGGGTATCAAGAGCTAAGTGTTCGTAATTTGCCTTAGTAGGCCTTCAAAATGAGCTCACAAAAACTAATCACTAATGTAATATAAGTGTCCTGTAAGGATTATCCTCCTCTTCTTTGCCTGGAAAAAAAAGCAGGGGCTTAGGAAAATTTCAGGTAATTTCTAGGTTACTGCCTTGCTAGCTCTGACTTCATTTTGGCATGATCTTGTGTTTTACTAGTCAAAGATAAATCTTCCTTCGCTCTTAGATCACCAGTTTCCTTTCATACAACAGGTGGGACCGGCTCTGGGTATCACATCAGTCATTTGTTCCTGGACCAGCAAATTTTTTCCCCTTTGCTACTGTGCTCATGACAGAAAAGGAGATTTGGGGTTAGTTTTTGAGGCTTCAGGACTTTTAGATTAATTGGTGAAGAGGTCTGATTCAAATTGCTTCAATTGTGCAACCAGCAAGTTGACTTCATTAAGTCAACATAAGTGACTTCAGTAGAGAAGAAGCTATGGGAAGTAAAAGCAGAAGAGCTGTAAAAAACTAATAAACTTGTAAATTTAACATGCAACATTTCAAGTTTTCTGAAGTAGAGATAATCAAACCTTGTTAATCTATTTTAAAAATTCTCGTCATATAGGGATGGTTGTATTAAAATTAGTTCTTAATATAAAGTAAGATTCACTACCCATACTAATATGATGGATCTCTTAAACTATTTGCTTCAATGAGTGTTCCTTTAGTATGGTTCTAGGCATCCAAAACGCTTGCCATGACCTGAAAAATATGTCTTTGAATACTTTTATTATTCATGGTCATATTTATCTTATTTAGACTGAGACTTACATAGATTACATGATAGGTTACCGTTTCAGAACAAGTTGACCCTTAAAATGTTTCCTTTTTGAAGGCCACCAATCAAATTAAAACAACCAATCACACTTTAACCTCTAAAACAAATTGTTTTTTAAGTTTTCTCTTTTAATGATTGGTTCCTGTGAAATAATTCATAATCTTCAGCAGTCCACACTAAAGAAATTCAAGCTTAGTTGAAGACTAGGACTGAGATGGTACGATCATGCAACAAATTAGAATAATGTCACTCTAAATAGGATTGATGGCTGAGATGAACTAAATAGGCTGAAACAAGTCTTCTGACCACCACATGAAGACTTCTAACTGCAGAGTCAACAGCTATTCTTCCACTGTTTATTAAACTCCTGCACATTTGGGGGACTTTCCAACATATGCCTAGTCCAAAGCCATTAGAAACATTTCTCTGCTTCCACCCTGCCCCTGCAGGTGGATGCAAGCATAGCCCACATTGCAGTAGATTCCTCCTTCCAAGCGTTTTGTGGGCAAGATCATCCACATTGCAGGAGATTGCCTGAGCCCTAGCATGTTCTGAGGCTCCAGAGTGACTACTGTTTTCTTTCCTCTTTGCAAAGCTTAAGTTGATCTGCAGGCATCAGATAAACCAAGGAGAACATATAGCCTTTTTAAAATCTTTAGCTTTCTATGCAATCTCTTTAAAAATGCATATTCTGTTGCATACTTTTACAGTACAGCTAGCTGATAGCAAATATTTTGTGTATTTTTTGGAGTATTTCACATGCCATTTCTCTAAAACACTAACTGTAAAAGAATTTCATTTCTATATTGACAAAACTGGTAATTAACAGCTAATGTAAAATTCTTGCATAAAGCTTCCCCATCACTCCTTTGCTGTATTATAAGAATGCCTTCCTATTACTGATATTAATTTAAGCCTCAACATTGACAAAGTGAGTTAGTTTGTATCAAAAAAATGTGGTGTTTGATTTAAACCAGAATGCTTTTCAAGCGTGGCTGTAAAAGTTGTAAACTTAGGGGATATCCTAGCCGCTCAAGACAAAATACCTAATTCTACATTTATTTTTATACAAAAGTGATTACTACCTTTAAAATATTACATTTTGCAAAATAGCTTTAAGCTGAAATGTTTTCAACAATAAAAGGTCTTTGTATGTCATGATGTCATACATGAGATGGGGGTGGGGGAATCTGCTGGATCTTCATTCTGGTCTAGTTTTCTTGATAGGAAATAAGTTGGGGGTCTCTCTGAGGTTTTTCTTCTGTCATTCAGATTTCTGTCACTTTTCAAACTATTTTATTAATCATATGGTGTATTTGAGATTATGCCCATTGTAGCCAGTATGTATCATTTGCACTGTTGCAAACTGGTATTGTATCAATGGCTGAATTTAGCCATACCTATTTCAGTATTTCCATCATACACAGGCATAGAGCAAGACGTTATTATGTTTCTTGGTATGGTTATTATTTTAACTGACCAGTTATATTATGTCTCGGGCTTGAGCATAATATGCACAGACCTAACAAAACAAGAAGTTGAAGGCATAAGAAAACCCTGACTGGTTTGGCTATACTTACAATTTTAAATAAACTCAGCTGCAGTTCTTCATTAGGTGCTAGCAAAACCTAATTAAGGTGTGCTTACCTGGACATATTTCTTCAGTTGCCAGTGAAACTGGGAGTGCATGAGGGAGCAAAGCATTAACATCAGTAAATATGGCAACAAAAAATCAATAATTACAAATAATGAAAGTTTCTGTAACAAGGAATTAGCCTTTAAAGCCTGTTCTTTATCCATTTCCATGAACTTCTGAGATGATACTTTACTTTTATCTGCCACTTCTTTCTTTCACATCTTCAATACCGTATGTAGGACCATGTAAAATTTTTCACTAGTGGACCCAAAAATCCAGTAACACAGTGGCCTAAATACAGAAGGGCACTCAGAAAGGCTTTTCTTTCCCATTTGGTAAAGTTATTCTAAGGCTTTACTATTTAAGCCAGCTATATTGATTTCTGCTTCTTACATGTTAAGTAGGAAATTCTCTCTAGAGTTTATTTGTACTGGCTCCTCATTGCCTTGAGGTTTCAGTAAATAGCTGAATTTCACCAAAAAGTTTCTTTGTAAAAATCTTCCTTTGAAGGAAGAAAATAAATGGCGAATGAGTGAAAAGGTGTCTACTGTTTTACAGTTGCATTGAGGATCTTTCCCCTTTTTTGTTTCATATTACTTTATAATTGATTAAGAATTTCAGTACAACTCTGAAGGCATTTCAGAGCATCATATGAAAAAATTATGAGTAGAAATTTTATGCAAATAAATTTTGTCTCTTTAGACAATATTTGGACAATAGAGTACTGTTCTATATTTGCACATAATGCTGACAAGCAACCCAGGACCAGACACTGACACTTACATTCAAACTAACTACTGACCACCTCAGTTCTTTGCTGCCCACCTTCTGATAGTCTGTCTTGGATCATGTTAGACCTGAAAATTCAGGTAGCATAGGCAGATTGTCCATATGAAGTGTTGACCAGAGAGCTGCTCAAGTCTAATCTTATGTTTAACTAATAGATTTAGCTTGTGTGAACGTACCTAAAATGGAAGCCAGACACATATGGGGAGGAGGCAGCTCTCATTAAGCCAGCTCTTATCATTCAAAAGCACAGAAAAAGGTCGCAGGTCCCAGGCACAGCCACAGGTTGGGCAGAGAAGGTCCAGAGCAGCCCTGCGGAGAAGGACTCAGGGGTGTAGGTTGGTGAGAAACTGAACATGAGCCATCAGTGTGTGCTCGCTGCCCAGAAATCCAACCATATCCTGGGCTGCATCAAAAGGAGCGAGACCAGCAGGTCGAGGGAGGTGATCCTGCCCCTCTACTCTGCTCTCGTGAGACCTCACTTGGAGCACTGTGTACAGTTCTGGTGTTCTCAGCATAAGAAGGACATGGAGCTGTTGGAGCAAGTCCAGAGGAGAGCCACAAGGACGATCAGGGGACTGGAGCACCTCCAGTGTGAAGACAGCCTGAGAAAATCAGGATTGTTCAGTCTGGAGAAGAGAAGGCTGTATGGAGACCTCAAAGCAGCCTTCTAGTATCTGAAGGGGGGCTATAGGGATACTGGGGAGGGACTCTTCTTTAGGGACCGTAGCGATGGAACAAGAAGTATTGGTTTCAAACTTAAACAGGGGAGGCTTAGGTTGGATGTAAGGAAGAAATTCTTTCCTGTAAGGGTGGTGAGGCACTGGAACTGGCTTCCCAAGGAAGCTGTGGATGCTCCATCCCTGGTGGTGTTCAAGGCCAGGTTGAACAGGTCCATGAGCAACTTGGACTAGTGGAAAGTGTCCCTGCCCACGGCAGGGTGGTTGGAACTAGATGATCTTGAGGTCCTTTCCAATCCAAACCATTCTATGTTTCTATGATTCTTCTGGTCTGAAAGCTCTTTTCAGAGTAAGGTGAGGCTGAAACCAGGCTCTGACTCCAAAATGATAGTGTTTTATATGGCTCCCTGCCAATGTTGTGATTTGACAGTGAGCATAATTACAATGGATCTGGTACATAGTAGATTCAAGGTACCTGACACAAATGAAATACTGTAATACCAACTCCTTTCCCTAGTGGTCATTTTCGGGACTTCTATTCCATATTCTGGGCATACAGTTAACAGGGCATAATCTGTTACAATGAAGGGTTCATATTAATAATTAAGGGCATTGATATAAAAATAGCTAGAGTTGTATAACATAATTCTTTATGTTAGTAAGATTTATAGTGAGAATTATTAACTCTAACAGCTATTTTATCTAATGCTATGTCCATGAAATAGGATGACCTTTTATGTATTATCTGTTGGCTTTACAACACCTATGAGTACCAGATTGATGAGTTTCAGACTCAGGCCAGTTTCATCAGTTTCATTACATGTTCTATTTATACCACACTTTCTATTTTTTTTTTTTCCCCCTTCTTCCCCTGGATGATTGTTTTCTTAGGAATAAAAAACAAAACAAAGAAAAAAAACCCAAAACAAAACAGAAAAAAAAACCAATAAACCCAAACCTCAAACTGTGACATATTTATGGAGTGAGAACTTGATGAGCTAACTACAGTGGTTATCAAGGACACAGTGACTCTAAGCCCTTGGATGAGCGAGATGAAACCCTGAACCTAGGAACCCAACAGGTTAACAGTAAATATTGCATTATTTATCATAACACTTTCATTTAGCGCATGATGAGATAAGGCTCATGTGATCAAAATTAATGATGTCACAGAAATGATTATAGGCTTTGAAAAGACTGAAATTCATGTAACAACTTCAGTTTATAAAGGTGATAGCCAGGGAAAATGGCCTAAGCAAGCACCAGAAACTTTCAAAACAATTCTTGACTTTCAAGAAATCTTCCTCTCTGTGTGGATATCACTGCCTAGGCTGCCATATGACAATCTTCATCAAAACAAAGACCAACTCTTAATTTGGACCTTAAAGAAACAGCTGGAGTTTCAATGTGTTCAGCATCAGGCAGATCCAATTGGTATTACAATCATATGGCAATTTGACTGAAGGATGCCAAGTTGAATGAATGGCAAATAATGAAAGGGTTAATTTAAAATATGTCATAAGTTGACTGCTAGGGTATATGGAGAAACTGTAACCACTTTTCTATGTTCTCCCCTCAGAATACTGATCAAGTGTTTTCAAACCTGCTCTCGCAACACCTCTAAAAGTCCAAATGAATTACAGAATACATGTTATACTGTGCTTGAATAGTTTTAGATAAGATTGACTATTAAAATGATCCAGTCCCTCTATTTTTCCTAGAATATCTTTATTTCCCCTCTGAGATCCACAAGTCATGCCTCCCCTGCTTTACTCCCTCAGGCTTTCTACTGCAGTATGAAACCTTTAATTGGAATACTATTTGATCCTTTATAGCCCCAAAGTTAACTTTTGCTGACTGGCCTCTTATAATGTTTGAAATGACAGAAACATTGCTAAACATCTCCATGAAATAATTGGTAGTGCTGAAATTTGCACCATCATCATTACACCTTGAGATTAAGAGCCAGCTGAGATAATTGAGTTCTTTCGTATTTTGTGTAGATTAGCAACTTTATGTGTTCTGTGGGAGAAGATACATCAGCCTGAAACCCTTTGCAGGTGGAAGAGTAGCCTCTTGATAAGTACAACTAGAATTTCTTTGCCGTCTTCATAATACTTTATTAAATAGTTAACATTTAAGAAAAAAATACCCAACAAAACCATGCTGTCCATCATATTTGAGAAGTCATGGCAATCCAGTGAAATTCCCACAGACTGGGAAAAGGAAAACAAAATCACCATTTTTAAAAAGGTTAAAAGGAACACACAGTATACTACAGGCAAGTCAGTGTTGCCTCTGTGCCTGGCGAGAGCATGGAACAGATCCTCCTGGAAGCTATGCTGAGGCACATGAGAAATATTTTTATTTTAGTAGTGGCAGCCAACATGGCTTCACTAAAGGCAAATCATGCTGAATAGATTTGGTAGCCTTCTACAATGAGATAAGAGTATTTATGGATAAGAAAAGAAGCAACTGAAATAATCTACCTGGAATTGTGCAAAGCACTTGACATTGTCCCACATGATGTTCTTGTCTCTAAAATGCAGAAGCATGGATTTGATGGATAGACCAATTGGTGAATAGGGAATTGGCTGGATAGTCACACTCAAAGAGTTGTGGTAAATGGCTCAATGTCCAAGTGGAGACCAGTGATGAGTTAGGGGTTGGCATTGGGTCTGGCTGTGCTTAACATCTTTGTTGTCAATGTGGACAGTGTGATTGCACCCTCAGCAAGTTTGCCAATAACACCAAGCTGTGTGGTGTGGTCGACATGCTGGAGGGAAGGGATGCCATCCAGAGGGACCTTGATAGGGCTTGAGAGGTGGGCTGAAGTGAACATCAAGAAGTTCAACAAGGGCAAGTGCAGGGTTCTGCAGCTGGGTCAGGGCAATCCCAACATACAAATGATGTAGATGAGTTGAAGTGAGTCCAGAGGACAGCCACGGAGATGACCAGATGACTGAAAGCACCTCTCCTATGAAGAAGGGCTGAGATAGCTGTGCTTGTTCAATCTGGAGAGGAGAAGGCTCCAGGGAGATCTTGGAGCAGCTTCCAGTGCCTAAAGGGGGCCTACAAGAAATCTGGAGAGGGACTTTTTACAAGGGCATGTAGTGATAGGATAAAGGGTAATGGATTTAAGATGACACAAGGTAGATTTAGATTAGACATCAGGAAAAAGTTCTTTCCTGTGAGGGTGGTGAGGCACTGGAACAAGTTGCCAGAGAAGCTGTAGCTACCCTATTCCTGGAAGTGTTCAAGTCCAGGTTGCATGGGGCTTTTAGTGACCTGGTTTAGTGGAAGGTGTCTCTGCCCATGGCAGTGGTGGATAGAACCTGATGATCTTAAAGTCCCTTTCAACCCAAACTATTCTATAATACTATGGATTAATTTGAGAATATTTAGATCACTCCTATAAGGCCACCTGCTCTGAATACACAGAGCAATACCTTAATTCTCTCTTTAATTTTTGTAATACTGCTATCAAGAAAACTGTGTATCATATACTCTACAACAAAGGCATTTGATAATTCTAATCTCAAAGATTAGCATTAATATTATTATTATTATTTTCAGGTACAACACCCCAGTGTGGCTATACCCTAGAGTTTCAAACACACTTGTATTTAGTCTATTGTGACTTTATTTAAGTGCTAAAATAAATGGCTTAATGTTCAAAAGTTCTGATTACCTAGCAGTAGCTTGTGCTTGCTTTTGATTTTTAACTTCATAAGGGCCTTCATTTCCACAATATTTCTTTTCTTTCTAAGCAGCAAATACTAATTTTACCATCTACACTAATGGTTATGATTTCATGCACTGATGATACCCTGTTTTGTTTTAAAACATACCACTGCTCTGTTAAGTATAAAACCATAGAGCTTTTGGGATTACTGATTACTTCTCCTAAAGGGCATCACAGCCTCAAAGATTTCTCTCTTCCTAGGAGATAAGCAAAACCTGCATAATTTGTATTTCATGACAAAACAACAGCTCACCCTCTGAATTACTAGTGTTATACTCTGATGCATGTCAGCAATGGCAGTGTAGTGCTGGCTGGTTATTTAACAAAGTTAAATTAATTTGTAGCTGTCAGTCATGTTTGTCAGATTTGCTTAGATTCTGAAATTTATTGACAAACTATAATAACTGACATTTAAATTGTCTGTTCTTGTAGAAGCAAACATGAAGCATGGTCCTAAAATATGACATTTAGTTCTAATCTCTGTTGCAAATAAAGAAGAGAGTTCATTTGCTACTTCTGCAATTCTTCTATTTAAGTCAGATATTCTGAAATGGTGCAGCACCCTTTTAAAGTAGCATTTGAAAATCTTAAATTTCCTCTCCCGGAAATATTTATATCCATTTCTCAAATTCCTTGAATGCAGTTAATTTTATTCTGGCAGACATGCAAACGGGTACATACTACTGGTTCATTCAGATCATAATTAGCAGGCAGTTTGATGGCAAGGGGATTGTGGGAGCCTAGATACACCATGTTTGGCGCTGCCACGTAGGAATGGGACTTTCAGTTTCTTGTGTGTCACTTTCCTTCTCTGCATGACTGCTGTGATGCTTGCACAGTCACAGTGATGGGGAGAAAAGGGTCAAAACCTCTAGGTTCCTCCCCTTCTCCACCAGGGTATTTGAGGGCAGAGAGCACATGCCTTGGGACAGCTTTGTGCCATAGCACAGAGTTGGTGATAAAATAGCCCTGATGATACATAAAGGACAACTGTATTATTAAAGTGACAGTAATGATATAAGCATATGATACATCAAAACATCCACAGAAAAATAATCAACCCTCAAAACAACAACAGAAACCCCCACAAATTGCAAACCTATTTTCTGCCCCTTGATGCCAAATGCTCCCCATAAGAGGAACAGTCGGATGAGGTGGCCGCTATCCTATGTGCAAATCCTCAGGTCCTTGCCTGACTTCAGAAATTTCAAGACCAGAAAGGAACAATATGTTCTTTTGCTGCTTTAAAATAAATATTTCACGGCAAAACAGATGAATTATCCATGTTAGGAGTTTGTCCTTCCATATTGGCTCTACTATAAATAGCTGAACTTGAACATATATATTAGGTGGTATTATGAGTCTGAAGGGTTTGGCATTGAGGATTGGTTCAGACATGGACTCAACTGAACACCTGAACAGTGTAGTGTCTCATGGCTGTGAAAGCAAATGAATTCACAGAAATTGAATGTTCTTTCTGGGTTTTGGACGTTTGACTTTAATCAGAACTACAAACTGTGCACGCAAAACCAAGGGAAAGAGTCAGACTAAATTGTCCAGGAAAAGAAACATCTGAAGTTAGAACTGGGAAATGAGGAGAAGACTGATGTCTGACCTGCACAATGCCACCCCTCCACCTGTCTGGATAGCTTTTTTCATGGCTTGCCCTTTCAATCCCTCTGATTGTAATTGCCAGCATATAGAATCAGCCCTTTGTGTAGACCACTTTTAGCTGATTATTGTAAAGAGCCTCCACTTTAAATAAGGGGTTAAATCCTCTTTCTGCTACGTGAGAATGTTTTTGTTCAAGGAGTTTGATTGGCCTAGTGCTCACACATTCACTCACTGGAAAGGACTCGGGGCAGTGATTGCGAAAAATCATACCCAGCACAGTTCTGTTAAAGCTACTATTGTGTCAGAACACAAAGAACAAAACTAGCTCCTGGTTGCCTTAAAACCTAGAAGTAATATTTTCTTTCTTTTAATAGCGGACACATTTTTTGAAAAGCAACAACATCTGATGCTTTAAGTCCTTCACTGGTCCCCTAATGATGACCGACCAGAACATTAGAGCATCCTTGGCTTCCCTTCAGGCCTTTTAACAATGCCAGCTGGTCACTAAGTGCTCTGTAAAAAGACCTCTGTGTGACACATTTGTCCACAATATGGATCCTGCAGGTTCTCTATCCCCACGGCACTAGTTAGGCAAGTGTTCCCTTCATGTGCTGGCTATGCTCTGCTTTTCAGGCATGTGTATATATATATATATTTTTTTTTTCCCCATTTTGCAGCATCTGACTTCTATTTTTAATATTCAGTTAACTTTGTAGAAAGTAATTATATTCTGCTCATTCTACACCAGCTGGTATTTACTTCATCCTCCATCAGGCATCAACAGAGCATGGGGCTGCAAGACAGAAACATTACTCTGGCAAGCATAAATATTTCATTTTTCACACCACAAATGTGTTGATGATTTATTAATTAGCCTAAAGGCCTACTGCTTCTGCATAGCTGAGTAGCAAAATAACTCAGCTACGATGACTGAGAAAGTCTATGGCTCACATCCCATTGGAAAGCTTTGACCAGCAGCATGTCTGAAGGCTAAAAAACATTTCCAGTGGTCCAAGATTAAATTACTAAGATAAATCTTGGCCATTACAATCTTTGGACTGCCTTTGGAGAAGTACTGTATCAAATTTCAAGCAGTAGCAGCTCGGATGCTGTGCTGGTTCTGCAGAGGGAAACTGTCTGGTGGCTGTCAAACACATTCTCAGCAGAACTGATACTCTACAGCAGCCATAACACTCAAGCAAGCCAATAAAAGCAGGAAACTGAGCAACAGTGCATTATTATTTCTTGGTGTTTCTAATTTCAAAACCAGGCTGACTTTTTTGCTTAAAAAGGAAATATAAAAAAATCCTCAAACTTTTCTTTAAAAATTCAAATGATTATTCTTGTGTCTTAAATATTACTTTCAGAACAGGCTGAGACCGTGCATACTTAATTGTATTTAAAAAAGCAATAATTTAGAGGTTGATTCTAGCAATATCTTCATTTTAAATGAAAATCAGAGAGAGAAAAGCTTAATATAACAAAAAACCACAGTTTTTAATTATGACAAGGAAAACAGTGTTCCCATTTTGATAGCTTGCCTTAATTTTTTATTTTAATTATATTAAAATTATATTAAATTCTTATAATTATTTTAATTATATTAAAATTAAAAATAATATTAATTATATTTAAAATGTTTGTGTTGAACACTGTCCCTCATGACATCCCTGCCTCTAAATTGGAGTGACATCAATTTGATAGGTGGACCACTCGGTGGATAAAGAACTGGCTGCATGGCTGCATGCAACGAGTTGTGCTCAATGGTTCAATGTCCAGCTGGAGACCAACAACAAGTGGTGTCCCTCAGGGATCAGTGTTGGGACCGGTCTTGTTTGACATCTTTTTTGGTGACATACATAGACAACAGGATTGAGTGCGCCCTCAGCAAGTTTGCCAATGACACCAAGCTGTGTGGTTTGGTTGATACGTTGGAGGGAAGGAATGCCATCCAGAGGGACCTTGACACGCTTGTGAGGTGGGCTGATGCCAGCCTGATGAAGTTTAACCATGCCAAGTGCAAGGTCCTACAGCTGGGTGGGAGCAATCCCAGGCACAGCTACAGGTTGGGCAGAGAAGAGATTCAGAGCAGCCCTGTGCAGAAGGCCTCAGGGGTGTAGGTTGATGAGAAACTTAACATGAGGCAAGAGTGTGCGCTCACAGCCCAGAAAGCCAACCATGTCCTGGGCTGCATCAAAAGGAGTGTGACCAGCAGGTCGAGGGAGGTGATCCTGCTCCTCTGCTCTGCTCTCGTGAGACCTCACTTGGAGTACTGTGTGCAGTTCTGGTGTCCTCAACATCAAAAGGACATGGATCTGTTGGAAGGAGTCCAGAGGAGGGCCACAAGGATGATCAGGGGACTGGAGCACCTCCCGTATGAAGATAGGCTGAGGAAGTTGGGGCTGTTCAGCCTGGAGAAGAGAAGGTTGTGTGGAGACCTCATAGCGGCCTTCTAGAATTTGAAGGGGGCCTATAGGGATGCTGGGGAGGGACTCTTCATGAGGGACTGTGATGATAGAACAAGGGGTAACGGGTTCAAACTTAAACAGGGGAAGTTTAGATTGGATATGAGGAAGAAATTCTTTCCTATAAGGGTGGTGAGGCACTGGAATGGGTTGCCCAGGGAAGTTGTGAATGCTCCATCGCTGATGGTGTTCAAGGCCAGGTTGGACAGAGCCTTGGGGGGCACGGTTTAGTGGGAGGTGTCCCTTCCCATGGCAGGGGGATTGGAACTAAATGATCTTGAGGTCCTTTCCAACCCTGACTATTCTATGATTGTATGATTAAAATATAATTTTTGCATTATAATTGCTAAATGATTAATTCTTTTTAGGCATGGGTGAAAATGTGAACTGGCCTGCTGGGTTCGAGCGACCAGTGGTTCAAACCAGTAGCCAGTTATGAGTGGCATCCTTAAGAATAAATACTGGGGCTGATATATCTTCACAAAGGACCAAAATAACTGGAAAAATGCACCCTCGACAAATTTGCAGTGGTATCACATTGCAGTGCCCGGAGAATCTATTCTAGGGCAGGGTGCTGTTCAGGAAATGTGTCAGGACATAAGGATGGACCAAGGGGAGACTCAACAAGCTCAGTGAGGCAAAATGCAAGCCCTGAACCTTTGCGCTGGGCAGCTTTATCAAGAGGGTAGTCAGTAGGTGGGGAATCAATCATTTCCCTCCACTGGGCACCTGTAAGTCCACATCATATGTGCAGTGTCCCAGACACTGTCCCTCACTAGGGAAGAGGTACTGGTACTGGTACCCACAATGGAGGAGGCTGGAGCTCACAATTACAGGAGGGGCTGAGGGAGCTGGGCTCACTCAGCCTTGAGACCAGAAGGAAAAAGACAGACTACCTGCTGCAATCTTCAACCACTGAGAAAGGGGTGGGCAGTGAAAAGATGAAGACATATTCATAAATCACAGCAAGAGAAATTAGAGCTGGGTATAGAGTGAGGGGAAGAAATTGAAACAAAACACCATGAAAATGTTAAACACTGCAATGGTTGTCCAAAGAGTCCTCCATCATTGGAAGTGTTTAGTGTTAGGCTGGACAAGACCCTTGGTGAGCTGGTTCCTCTTTGAAGCTAGAACCACTTTGGGTAGTAGGTTGGACTATATAACCCTATCCAGTGGTTCCTTCAAACCTAAATTATTCAATGATTTCACAATTCAAATAACTTCTTAGCAGTAATTGTTATTTATACAGGTTACTTAATAAAGGATATTATGTGATGTTTGCATCATCATGTTTTGACCCTCTTCCAGAAAGGTATCTGCTTCCTTTCCCTGTAAGGAAATCCCTTTTACATTCTGGAAAATAATCTGACATAACCAAAATGGAAGCAGTTCCAAATAAATTGGGGGAGCATTTTAGTGTAAGGTTCTCAAAATGTAGCTTTTGTCCAATTTGTATTGGGAACACATTTGCAGTACCAGAAGTTTCCACAGAGTAAAGTTCTTCTTGGCAGTGCAGTGCATGTGCACACATCACTTTAGCTCTTACTAAACTAAAGCCTGCACTTTTGGCTATCTTACCCTCTTGCCTCTTACTGAAATTTTTAGCATGATGCTTTGAAAAAGTAAGTATTGATATTAGTCTTATTAGCATTTTCTCTTTAAATTTGTTATTTACCCTCTGCATGTAACCAGAGCCCCCAGTCTCTGGGGATGCAGTAGGTGGTGTAAAAGCAGGAAGCAAAGAGCAATTGCTGCCCAAGAGAGGTGATGTATGACATGCCAGGTGTGTGGCGGAACAGTTGGAAAGTGATAAGGAAAGGCAGCAAAAACATCAGAGCTGGGAATACAGTCTATCTCTCCAAGTCTCAGTACAGTGCTACCTGGTAGTAAAAAGCTGGGGGGGCGGGGGGAGGAGATAATCATCATTAAAAAGTCTCTTGCTGAGAACAGTTTGCCTGAGGTTAAAGAGAGAACAAAGTCAGTGTTAGACTTCTTCCCAAGGGTTATTTTTAAGGTTATTCCTGCTTGCTAGGCAAACATAATGACCTGACATGAGGGGAAAAAGGGAGACACAAACATCTGCTTAATTTATATGCTGGTGGCAGGACAGCTTGTGGTCAGGACAGTGTGAAACAGGAGCATTTTAACCTCTGGCGGGCTGTGGTGCCCACCACCTGCCTGGCCTCCTGACCAAGGAGGAGTGCCAGTCACTGCAGTACTCTGTCTAGCAGCAGGGCTAGGGCTGGCAGAACTGAGAATCAGCTCAGCACAAGCACTAGGCAGCCAGAAAAGGGCTGGGCATTTAAACCTCACAACCCAGCAGTGACAGGACTCACCAAATGTCAAAAAACCAGGAAACCCTCCAAAAAGAGGGTTTTATGTCTAAGAGGGTTATGCTTTGCAGGAGACTTATCACTGCCAGAAAATTCAACATCCACTAAGGCTTCCCTGGACACTCAACATTTTATAGAAAATGTTCATAACAGACTCAGCCAGCAATGCCCATTTTGTCTTTAGTGTTTCTGTGCATGCTGAGAACAGGGTGGGTGGTTCATTACAGAGAATGCCCAAGCAAGTACCAAGGGAGCTGGGCAGCCTGCGCTGCAGTTTCATTAATTTGTGAGAACAGTATCTTTACATTAAACCCACGCTTATTTCTCACTTTTATACTCCATATTTTGAGGTTAAAAAAAAAAAAATAAAAAATTTTGGCCAACTTAAACGTATTTTGCTTCAGCATGGCATAGTAGGGCTCTTCTAAAAGAACCCAACAACTGTGTTTTAACATAGCAAGAATTGAGTTACACCTATACCCCTTTATCTCACTTTCTAGCATCTCCTGTCAATGTTACTTTATTATTATTTATATTATTTCCTTATATTGACATTAATAGTGTTCACTTTATCAACACTAATATTCAGTGAATAAAGGTATCTTTACTAAATTTACGTGCATTACAGTGAATGTACATGTTAATATACCCGAGATTGCAAGTGCTTTTAAATGGACACTTGTCCCTTAGCTTCTTCAAGTGGTATCACCACCTTGTCATTCTACACAGGAAGTCACTAAAGGTTCAATTCCTATGACAGAAGTTTGCATTTTCTTTTCTTTTTTAATAATGCTGGCAGTTCCGTGCACCACAAAGATACAGAATAGATGTTGGTTTTGTAAGAAAAGAGGCAATGCAAAGTTTATTGTTTTGGGGTTTTTCTTCCTGTCTGAAAAATTCCGTACTTTCCAAGTTACTGTACACAAGCATCTGAGATCTTACACGTTTAAGACATCATCACATTTTCTGTATTTTTATACTTACGAACCACGGAAACTGGCATAAGACATAGGTTTATTTATTTTTATCTAAAGCCATCAATAAAAGATGATAACCTATATCTGAGAAATCTCTCTGCTATATACATTTAGTGTCTGACTACTTCCAGAAAAATCCCTTGTCCTTTGACACATTTTCAAATGGCAGGTAACTTGAGATTTATCTCATGAGAATATTTGCCATTCCTGTCAACACTTTGTTTTGTATTATGCCCTCAAAAACTTTGCTTAAGTCAAGAATTTGAAGTTATTAATTGCCAGCATGCCAATTTTTCAGGCTACCTTGAGCGTTTGTTAACTTATTACACTATATAATGCACTGTAGCTGTTGAAAGCACCATAGCAACAAGAGCATGTTGGAGAGGGCTATTAAACCAGAGCTAGGTGTGACAGAAGGCCTAGGGTTTGTCAATAATTCACACTTTATGGGAAGAGGAAATTGATAAAAGGCATTTAAAAAGAGGTAAATCTATTCTATTTCTGTGATCACATAACACATCCTTCATAAAGATGTGAACTAACACCTTTAATAGAAAGTAAAGGACACACAAATTCAGCAACAGATCACTTTGATCTCCAGTACCCATCTGTTCCACAAAAATCAAAATTGAATACTGTCATTGAAGGCAAGACACAGTAAGTAGCTTCCCAGAAAAAGAAGGGACAACATCCAACATGATAACAAACGTTCAACACTCTTGGTCTGACTCTGCCTTGCTGTTGCAATGGTGCCCTTGTAATTCATGCAAGAGCTTGGCCTCACAGAAGCCAGGCTGAGGGGCCTGAGTACAACAGCTGTGGAAAGTGCTGGAGGGAGATCAGGGACTGAACAAAACAGCAGGCTTGAATTTGGTTAGATTCTTTAACATCAGCAATCTTTCTGAAAGATCAGACTATGTAGGGACAAACCCATCAATAAACACCAGGTATGGGTAATGTGCATACCCAGTTCTTAAATGTCAAAGAAGCAGAAAAGCATTACTTCCCTGCAGAGTGCGAGTTCTGAAGGGACATAACTTTGACGTGTTTCTATTGCAGCAGTTATCTGCTCATAGTATTTCACATGCACACCATAGAAATAGTGCGAATGAGTTCTTGTGTATTCCAACCTGACCTGAAAAGGCACCTTTTGAAAATGACGTCTTGGGCCAATTTGTTTCTCTGTTATTAACAAAGAGAAGCCTATTTCTGAGTGGGCAAACACAAGCTGAAGGTACAGTCCAAAGAATATATAATTGACAGACAGTAAAGTGTTAATATATGAAAATGTCTCTTCCCATGTACTGCCACAGGGATACAATAGCCACAGGGCCAGAAAGTGGGGTGCACCCAGCATGGCATTCCCAGGGCAGATGAAGAGAGCAGCTTCTTCCAAGGATAAGGAAATGATAGCTCTGTCCTGCCAGATGCAGTCAACAGAATATAAACCATTTGCCTCTAACATGGCATGATCACAGCCACGTTGCTCTGCAGGTGGATGGAGGGAGAAAAAGAGAGGAAAAAAAAAAAAAAGTTTTATGGAAGAAGGCCTGATGAACATTCCCTGTGTTGCATGTACTTGCAGAAGTTACAGGAAGCACAGCTGATGCTTTTCTACCCAGAGAAAGAAAAATTTCCAAGTCCTCCTCTGTCTTAAAAGGAGGAAAAATAATCTCCAGGATGCTGATATTATCAGCACTGGGCACAAACATGCTTGCTGTGCTCCATCAGCTATTAGGGGCCACAGCACCTAATGTTTTGCCAACATACAGCACTTGAGTTTATTGCGGCTGAAAGATCTCCTGTCTTGCAGAAATGAATTAATCATGAGTAGTGCTGCT
The DNA here is from genome assembly GCA_017639245.1 of Myiopsitta monachus. Classification (NCBI taxonomy): domain Eukaryota; kingdom Metazoa; phylum Chordata; class Aves; order Psittaciformes; family Psittacidae; genus Myiopsitta; species Myiopsitta monachus. The sequence continues at coordinate 67,738,823 of CM029921.1, read as the reverse complement.
GGAAATAATGGAAATATTTAGGTGGGTAAATACTACTGTGGCAAGAAGATAGCTTAGTGTAATAGCAAATAATGAAAAATAGTGGAAAACGGCAAAACTATTTAAATAAACAGATAAATACAAAAAAAATCAACAAAAAAGAGAAAACAAAAATATTAATAAGTGCCAAGAGACTTTTGTTGTCAAAATACAGTGATAAACTTCCTCTTATGGATACCACATTCATAGCTCTCATTAGAATGTCAAAATGAAAGTTGAGACAAGGTAAAAATGAAAAAGAAAATTAAGCAAGGACTGACTTAATTAAGAACTTGGGAAAAAATACCTTGGTTAAAATGCATTTTCATTCCTGTTTGGAGCAATACGGTTATCCAGCTTTTCCAAGATGATGTTGTCATTGGTGGCTTTTAAAAGATTTTGAAAAATACTTTAAGGAAGACAGGGAAAGGAAAAAAAGAATCGACTTTAAGTTAAATATTTGCTCAACTATCCAAATGAGATTGTGTGAAAAGCACATATGCTCATGTTTTATTGCACCACTAAGTAAAACATGCAAGAGCTCAAACATAAAACGGAGAAGGTAAATAACTGGGGTAAAACACAAGAATCTTCCTCAAATGTATCAGCCAGTAACTGTTGGCTGGAAATGCCTTTTTTACTTTAAAATCCTTGGTGCATCCTCTGAATAATTTTACCAGTGGTAAAACCAGAGACTTTAATAACAAACTATTGTTAAAAATATTTTAATCTACTGCTATAACCTAGAATAAAAATCTTTGAGGTCTTTATTATAATCTGCATGGTTAAACAGTAGGAAAAAAGTGAAGTGTTTTGATGGTACAGGAACCACACAATGATGTTGCATCCATGCTTTTGTCTTAGATTGACTCTGGTGACCGAACATGTCCAAGTTTCCTGGCTGTCAAGGATCAGGAATTTCCTGAGAGTCTTATAGAAACAGGGAGTTAGAGAAAGGTGGAAGCTTACAAAACTCTGATTATCTTCAAAGCAGTTATTTTCTGCAACTGATAAATATTCAGTGTGGGGAAAAGGGGAAATACTTAGGGGGAAAAGGCAGGGGAATCTTTTTTGTTATATGTAGCAAAAAATTCCATCTATAACTGAGTTTAAAAATGAACTGATCCAAGTGACACAAGTCCAGAAGAAAGTAGTTTCATTAGTTGTGATTGTTCGGTTGTTCCCTTTGGGATCAAGGGAGATCTGTTTCTCTGCAATTACACGTGGCCTTGACTAGCATGAATGGATAGTGCATTAGTCTGCTGTATCAATAAGCCTGTATACAACCAGCAAAGGACACAGCTTTAACATAGAAAGCCTTTGTAGGTTTGCTTTTAAAGTTCTGCATTTAGATTAATGGTCCTTTTGTATTTACTGAGTTTAATCAACAAACATTTCTCCTCCCATAGTCCCATGCCCTATTCCCCTTTCCTTAAAAATTGGTCAAATGCATTTTCATGACAGGATCCCACCAGCTTCTTGCATAATCCTTACGCAATCTGAAAGATATGGTAGCAAAACCCCTAAGTGAAAGAAATAGATACTGGTAATACTGAGATTGCTAGAAATAGTGCTGCACTATGAAAGTTAACAAGTCCATGACTAGGTCTCTGGGAAAGATGGGCACAAGCCAGCCTCACTGGGATGCATATGAAAGTCTAAATGACTTTCAGAAATAGAATGCTATAAAACTATGTGTTGCTAAAAATTTAGCTGTTGGCTCAAGTATGTTATTGCCTTGCTTTGTTCTAAAGACCTTCTCAGCCACAAATGCACTCTTCTTTTTCCTAACAGAACAGCCAAGAAGTTCTACTGACAACGGTTCTGAGAAAGTATAAAGTGGCAGATGTTCCTTAGAGGGGTAACCTATGTTTCATTCTTAGGATTTTATTGTTTTAGAAGCGGAAAGAAATATATCTTTAAAGACTGTCCTTAAGAATCAAGAGGGCTTATCAGATTACATTCTGACAGATTGGAAGTCAAGTATAATTGTCTCCTCCTTTACAGATTTTGTTTCAAAATGAAATGTACTTTATTTCTCCTTCTATATGCATTTATCATGCTTCCCATGGTATTTTACACTCAGTAAGACTGCTAGCTTACTAGATATTCTTTGTGGTCCTTTTTTTTTTTTCCTTCATCGTTCATGGACAAGCTTATATTTAGGTTATATATATTTTACTGGTTTATTGGAGAAATGGCAGTAAAAGCACATTCAATATAATATTTACATCCAAATGTAAATAAGCTTCAATAACTTGTCATTAATTTCCCAAGCACTATAATAAGAAAATAAGATGCTTCATTGTGTCACCTAGCTAGGTTTATAGTGTCAAGTAGACCGAGCCAGATTTCTGAACCTGTATGCTGAGGTTGAAATAGGTTGAAAACAACTAGGGTATTCACTTCATCTCACAGTACTGACTTGCTTTTGGAGAAGCTAACCATTCCTTAGCAACCATACAATTTCATACAAAGCCAAACATTACCAGTTTCACCATGAACATAACCCTTCCTTGTCATAGATAGATAGTTACAGAGTTCTTGGAACAGCTAAAATACTTAGACCATGAAGGAGAGCTGCAGACACATTTGGCTCAGACCTTCAGCTACTGAATGGCTCAGCAGACAATAAAATGTCTCTCTTATCCAGCAAGCCAAGAGAAATTACCTTCTGTGCTACCTAAAAAGCCTGCTCTGGAAAAAGAGAATCCCAATGTTCTGGTTGTTTCTGATTCTTAGTAACCTTTGATCTTAAACTACGTTCCTGCCATCTATTGAATGAGAATAGAGCATAATAATTTCCAGAAGCAGCTATAGCAATAAGCCAAATCCTGCCTGATGATCTGTTATCCACAGAATTATTGAAACTCACACCTTGCTAACCATCTAAATGCTAGTGCTGTGGAAGACTGAATTCTCTGAGTTACGTCTTTCAGGGCAGCAAATGGCAATTTTTCTAGTACGATGGGGTTTTTTTAACATACTTTTCCCTCCCCCCCCCCCCCCCCCAAAAAAAATAATTACATAGCAGAGTTTGCAGACCTAATCCTTAAAATTTTCACTGAATGTAATAATCATTGATGCTTTTTTACTGTCTTTTTCTCCCTCTCTTTTTTACCTTTAGCAATCTCACTTTTGAAAAAGACAACTGAAAAATAGTAATTTCCCAAAAGCAAAAAATATTTCTTTGTTTGCATCTCATTTTTGTTACAGAACTGGAGAAGGGTTAGAGAAGCTGCAGAGTAGCAACAGAGGAGGAAAAAAGGAAAGCAGAGAAACACCAATGAGGAAGAATATGTATCACTTCCTGCACACAATGTCAAAACAGAAAATGTGTTTGTGTCTATGCCTTCTCATTGTTTGCTGGGAGAAAAACATTCAATACTGAAGCACCTCAAAGTAGAAATTATTTCAAATATGCTGAGAAAGCCACAAAAAAAAAAAAAGAAAAAAAGGAGAAAGCACTCAAAAAGTAAACAACAATTTTTTAATTCAAATATGTCAAGCTTCTGAAGGTGAGCAGGGAAGTGTTATTGCTTCTTGAGCAAGTTCAGGGTGGGTCTGCTATTTCCAGCTGCTAAGGTGAAGGTGGCTTGGACTGTCTTCTCTTCCAAAGGAAGAGTATGAGATGAGCACATCTCTGCCAGCCTGTAAATTCATATGCAAAACTATTGCACACACCCCTTCAAGTGCCACCTGGCAAATAACCAAATATTAGTCTCACAGGCCTGTTGGCTTGCCGTCAGGGGTGTGAAAGCACAGGTTTGGCAGACAGGGCCTGGCAGCCCTGAGGCAGATACAAGGCAAGGATTGGAGGCATATGGCCTTGTCACTTGGAGCAGCCACAGCTCATGCAACGCAGAGCCAGTTCCACTGTCCTTGGCTGCACTGAGCAGGGAAGCAACTGCTCCATGAGTAATGCTGAACACCCCACAGATATCAGGTTAAGAAAAAGAGAATCCCTGAAGGCCAGAGGGAGAAAGCTAACTAGCCTTGCAGCCAAGTTTATGAAAGGAGATTATTTTGGAGTTTGCACTTTGCTGCTTGTGGACATGAGCTACCAGCAGAGCAGGTACAAGAGAGCAGATGATACTGACTTATCTGAACTCTTACCTCTGTCATGCATGGGTTCCAAGGGCTCTGCCAATGGCTGGCTGGAGTCACAGCTCATTACCATTGAGCCTGCAGCACTGAGAAGTAAATCCTATTTTTGACACCCTTCAGGGTGCCTTATTTTCCATTTCCCCAGTCCTCACTGCTCTGGGAAGAATGATTTAAACACATGAATTGAAAAAAGAGCAACATTTTCTAGCAGTAGCAAAAGGGTGATGAAACCATCTTTTCACTGCAGTCAATCCTACATAGGTCTATTAACTTTATCGAAGAGAAGACCCAGCTGTTTAAAATAACAGTAAAAAACCTTTTCTGTCTGTTCTGCACCAACAGCAATGCCAATCCCCCTTGACGCTTTCCCTTGTAGAGCTCTGGCCGTGAGATGCTCCCAGGGTAATGAGTTGTAGCTTGGGAATTTTGAAGTACTATTCTACTCATTTGGAGGGGTGAGGGTAAAGGGAAGGAATTAAAAAAAAAAAAAAGGGATATATAAAGACAGAGAAAAAAAAACATATTCCCTGATCTTTTCTCAAGAGAAGGAAAGTTTATTAGAACCGGTTGAACAAGGAATAATAAAGCTTATGAGTTCTACCTTTGCTCCATTTGCGGGTATTGTCAGTGAACGCTCGGTTACTCAACTGTTCATTATTCAGATAACATTTGCCAAACAATTAATGTGCATAATCAGTTCTCAAATACAAAATATGCACTCAATATGACTGCACACTTACAACTTAGGAAAAACAGTTTGGGAAATTCAAGTATGTTTCATGGCATGCACAAGTTGTTTGAAGTAAAGATCACACTGTAAATAACTATGATTTGTCCTAAACTGTCATTCAGTGAATATGGTTGCTGATACTTGCCAGCTGAGGAGGGAAAAAGAAGTACAGGCAGCTAGGCCTTGAGCTCTCAGGCCCCAAGCCACTGCTCATGAATGCAGGGAGAAATTCCATGGCTCTGCAGTTCAGCTCAGAGTTTAAAATGAGAAAAATAATATTAAAAAAAAAAATAAATTACTGGCTTGAACTCAACATACCCACGGCTCTGTAAGGGCTTTTCTCTAAGAATATAAGATAAAGTATCTCCTATATCTACCACTGCTACTTTTCATGTTTTACTCCCCCTTTCTGACCTTCAGTGAGTAAATTAGTTATTTCTCTCACCACTATTGCATTTCAGGTCCAAGCATGTTTCAAAGCTAACACATTTACAGATGCTTCCTGAGCTAGAACCTCTTAATTCTTATATTGACTCCAATTAGTCTCCAAGTAACTCACAGCCCACAACACATTAGTGCTCAGACCCTAACACACTGGGCCTCCATTCCTCTAGCCAAGGAGATGGGACACAGGGATTAGATGCAATTGTATCTATTTTGAGGACACAGAGATGTGGCTGCAGTGTAGGAAAAAGAGATGGTCCAAGCAGGCTGGATTTCCACACAGGTAATCTTCTCACATTCTCCAGGAAACTGATCTGGTCTCCAATCACCAAATTTTTACCAGTTTGCACAGTCATTTGGACAAAATATAACGTTTATCATTGCTTTATGTCATCTCTGAAACATAGGGCTCTATTTGTGTCATGGTTTAGGAGAGATGAACAAGAATGAACAGTAAAAAATAATGGAAGTAAATCCACATTTCCAGATTCTTTCCAGAGTCTAGTGTTAAGTCGCCAGAGAGGGCAAGACTAAATCTAAGAGAAGCACATCAATTATTTTGTTTTTCTTTTGTTATGGAGAATGGTTAGAAGGAAAACAGACCTGGAATCCCCCACCATCAGCAGATTTAGCACTTTCTGGAATAGATGAAAGTACATAGTCTCTGATCCTGTTAGAATAAAAGAATGTTTTTGTGCTTAGACAATTCTCCCTGGATATGGCTCTTTTAAGAGACAGCTTAGGCTTCAGAGATTCAGAGATAAGTCTACCATGCTGAATAACAGCATTATGCTGTCAGAGCCTGTCATGGACAGAGGCCCAGCAGGGGTGAGGAAGGTCAAGACCACCTAACAAGGATATAATATTCTCCCTTTTCTGTTACCAACACTTGGAATATGAACCCTTGATACCATGTCTGAACCCATCAAGAGAGAAGTCAAAGGATACCACAGAAGTACTCCAACAGTAGATGAGGGGTCCATTCTGTTCCTAATCCAAATCTTCACAAAGCTTTGAGGATGTACAATAAACTGGTTTTGTGCTAGGGCAACTTGATTTGCTAGAGAAAAATCAAGTTGGGTGACTTAATTCAGTTTGCAAAAAAAAAAAAAACCACAGATTATTTTACATTTAGAAAACAAAGCTTTGTTGGATGAAAATAGAGGTAGATGCCAACGACAAACTGGTTTAGTAAGTTGCTGGGATGCACGGGAAATTGGCTTAAATGCATGTTTCATTCAGTCCCTGATTTACTGCTGCTAGTCCTCTTTTCTTCAGCAACTCAAAATGCACTCTAAGTAGAAATAATGTTTAAGAAGAGTTGTTCCACTCTTTATTGCAGCAGGCTTCCACGAGACATGGGCATTACTCTAAGTCAACTATTTTTTGCTTCTTTCTCTTGCCTTTGTCTGTGCTTGCCTTGTCTGCTCAGTCAGTGAAAGCTGTTATATAGCTGACAGGAAATTTCCCAGTTGAAAAATATGCTGAGTGCCAACTGAATGTTGCTAAGTTATTTCATCAAGCAGCCACTGGGCTTCTTTGCAGTATAAATGATAGACTGAAGCATGAGGCCTCAGAAAAGCCCATGGCTGCCTTGGCCTTGAACTTTGCTTGCTTGCTTCTAGAGCACCTTTCCCTAAGTATCAACTATTACTCAAGAAGCCTTTTGAATTTAATTTTGTCTTTTCTGGGTTGTGGAAGGGTGCTTTTTTTTTTTTTTTAATGTGTGTGTAATGCTTGTTTAATACAGTCAGAAAACACAAGTCATCATCAGCAATCCCCTCTCACTTAAACTCTTAAAGCATGAATCATATAGTGGTGACGCATGCAAGGTACACATGGAAGAATAGTAAAGTGGATAAAGGCTAAGCTCTTGAAACCCACCGCAGGAAAATTACATACCTCAGAGTTCTTTATTTTTGAGCATTTTCCCTGGGGATATATAACCAGTCAAGAAATTTGCAGAGTAGAGTCAGCCCTATATGCCTTCATCATTCAGAAACTATTTAAATTAAGCATATCCAACTTTTCACTGAAGATTCAGGGTAGCCAAACAGATCAAAGCTGGATGTGAAACAGGATTTTTACCAGTTGTTAGACTCCGCTTTTCTGTTCACCCCAGCTGCCTATGTCCCCCACATGTAAATACCACCTGTGCCCTGGTGATTGAAATTAGTACTTTATGTCCATAAATTCCTCCCAGCTTCATGACTGGTTTGTAGATTTTACTGAACTAAGCCAATTGCACAATTGATAGATTTTGTCTACAATTACAGGAATTGCAGCTATATTTCCTAGTCTCCATTTATCCAAATTTGGATCAGACAGAACCACCTCTCTGTGCAAGCTTAAAAAAAGTAGAGGTCCTATGCCCCAAGGTTACAATTCTGTCCAAGTTTCATTCTTAATATAACTTTCTAAGGCTATAAAACATTCAAGAGACTGACAAACTCCAGACATATTTCTTTTAGGAGAACAACTCACAGAAAATTTAGAGGCTGCTTTTAGGCATCTAGTTTATATTCTAAACTTGATTTACCCCTGAATGGTCCATAGTAAACTATTTATGCTTTTCATTTAAAATAGAACAACTCCGAATTCTTCTGTTATCTAAGCATGTCAGAAATGAAAATTAGATTATTTTTTTTTCTCTTTTATTTTATCATACTAGCTCAACTCCATGCCACACATGAAAGCTTGGTTTCTGCTTTGTTCAAGCCAGAACCATTTAATCCTCTTAATGGGTGACTTGCCCATCTTACTTAGAAAATTACTGCACAGGCAAAGAATTACAAGCATGGGACAATACTGCATGAAATTACCTCAAGGATTTCCATATGGGTCTTGCTGTCTACAAGACTATCCTACCTAATAAGCCCAGGGAATTCAGATAACATATTTAAAACCCCTACTTTCATTGATTATTTTTTTATTTCCTCTCCTCATTAAACAAGATGGATACCCAAATTAAGGTCACTAGTTAACAGCTAAAAGCAACTTCTATATTTTTTGTAGCAAGTAGGAGTGACAAAAACACCTTTTCTATCACTTCCTGTAGGTCAATAGAATATAACATGATGAACCATCTGCTGTTTGTTTAATGGGTAAAGGCTGGAATAACACATCAGAACTAATCTAGTCTTTTCAGTGTTGTCTTCATGAGTTTTAAATGTAACCCTCCCACTGACTAAATGGAGGAGCTTCTGATCTGGAAGCTGAAGACATTCTCTGTGCTATCAATCTTCTCTGCTTCCATTCTCACTACAACCAAGTCGCTAGACAATGAAAATATAAATTAAATTACCAAAAGCACCTTGATACATTTCACACAAGTCCTCAGAATATACTGGCACTTTAACAACACTAAGAGGTAAAAAAACTGAAGCTATAATATTAAGGATAGAATCCTGCATTTGGGATATTCACATCTGGGAGAAAAACTCAGAGAATAACAAGTACAGAATGCAGAAGGTGTTTATATGCCACAATGAGCCAGATGGGATGCAGATGGCCTGCTGTTAGAGCAACAGCCAGAGGCTGAAGGCCCCTAATGCTGAGCTGCAGGAAGTTGCATGACCTTGGCAGGAGTACCTGTAGCAAGGTACTCATTGTGGAGCAGGTAAGGGCCATGTCAGCCTCTTATTTTGCTGCAGAAGTGCTTAGAAGCAGTGCAGGAGTGCAGTTGGACACAGAAGATAACACAGAGCCTAGCACCCATCTCAGACATAAACTTAACCCAGTAAATCTGGAAACAACCCAGCACCCTGCAGTGAAAACCATCCCCACCTTTCCAGAACCTGTTATGGCCTTGCTCAGGGAAAACTCCCACGAGCTGTCTTGTGTAATTATTCCTCGCAACTCTGCTCATATTATCAGGCTCTTCAAAGGATACAAGGTCTATAGAGAAGAGTGATGGGGTTTTTCCTTTGTGCTTTGTAAAATTGTGCATTTCAGCTGATGCAAAAGAAGAAATATGGAAGATTGAACTGCTGTTTTAATCTTCTGAAAAATAAGTGAGGGAGGTTAAAAATAAAGAGCTGCAAGGTAAAAGGATGTGTTTAGCTGTCCTAGCTTACTCAGCAGTTTAAATTACATTTAACTAAGAAAACGATCTTTTTGAAATAGCATTAATTTTAAACCAACCAAATCCATTAAATACCTTCCACTTAATTTCAAAATACTTTTAAATAATTTCTCTCTTGTGATATCTATTTAAGCAGAAGATTTAGTCTCTTGATGCATGTTGTACAAAGTCTCAAACATTAGCATCAATGTCTCCTTATTTCCACAATTATCTTTCTTAATACTAATCACTAAATACAGTTTAAGCGTGGTGTTTCAGTTTGCTTTGAATTTCTCACTTCAGCTGAAATTCAAAGAAAACAAGGAGCAAAATAACAAAACAGCTACACTGAAAAGGAAATCCCTCCATATGTAGATGTTGTAAGTCACAGGCATTTTGGTTTTTTGCTTTATTTCTTCCCATGTACAGAACTGACACACTTAGCCGGAGGCAGCCTGTTAAATGTTCAGTTAAAGTGCGGCTTGTTAATAGACATAGTCTGTTCTCTTTCAGACACATTTCTCAGTAATTATTTACTTCCTTATATTGATATACAGACCTAAAGTAAAATTATTTTAAATACTCTATGCGTTTGTAGTTTTTCATGCAAAACAGAGGGAATACTCAATTTCTCAGTGTTTCTATTAAAAAAATTACTGTCTCAGCTCTTTTAGGGCTGCTTTGACCTGAAACTGAGAATTTTTCAGATGTTCGAGAATTTTGCAAACTGTCAGAAGTGATAAGTGATAAATGTAGCTTTTTTTTTAACTCTTCACCTCTCAGAACTCAAGTCTCCCAGAAAACAAGGGACTAATGCATGGATTTAAGAAGAGGAAGGTTTGCACAATAGATTACGATCCAGACTGATAAATCCATCTAAATGACCTTCAAAACAATATACCAATTCATCTCAGCTCAGTTTTTGAATCAAATTTGCCTAAGCTCAGATGGGGAGATCTCATGCTCATGTAAATTATTGAAACTGTGGCAGCGACATGCCTTTCTAAGGCAGAGTCCTAAAGGAGCTGCGAAAGTCCTTTACACCTCTAAATGTAAAGTGCCACACACCTGGCAAGAGTCCCATTTCAGAGAAAAAAAGAAGTTTCCATAGTAACATAAGATTGCAGCCCTTACAAAAAGCAGACCTGATCCATCAAAAAGAATTAAGGTGGTGATACAAGTCAAAATCACTGACAACGTGGTGTCACTGTATAACCTTTCTATAGTGAGGAGTCTTCTGTCGCCAGAACTGATACAATCCTTGGGCTTAGAGTGTGCTCTGAACATGACTGTGACTTAAGACTGTTTTCTGCATGACAAGGGAAGGATGGCTTCTTCCATTATTTTTTTTTTTTTCCTTCCATATATCACTTTAATATTGGACCCTGTCTTTAAGCTATTTAATCTTGCCTGCTAAGGGACATTGATCTTGTGTCACACTGACCTCCACATTCTGGAATAAAGTGCATCTCAATATTCTATGAGCTCACTTGAAATTACATATTTTCCACTCCACTGCAATTTGGGGTATCCTTCTATCCTGTGCAAGACTGTCATGCATTTCTTTCCAGTCTAGTATGACCCATAGCATTGCTCCACCTTTCCATCCCATAGAGCTGCAGGGTGTCAGTAGAGATCTGCCCTCAGAGCAGGAACATGCCTTTTGGAGAGCATGGCAACAACAGCTACTGCTCCTTCTGTGCCGAGATTACTGTGGATGAAAAACACCCTGCCATTGGATATAATGGATCCTGTCAGCTCCTGAGATTCAGCATTCTTACTTAGCAAAAGAAAGAAGCGATTGGCAGGTTTTTCCCTCTCAGAAGCCTTCTTTCAGGTGGAACCAGGCCCTCCCACCTCAGGAGAACCAGTATTTTAGCTGGCAAAATGTTGGCTGTCAAACACCTAGAGGGAACCATATCACAGTTGGCAGAGTCTAACAAAAACTGACTTTATTTTGAATAATTAAAAGACCTTTTCTTTTTCAGAAATTTCATCCAATTGAATGAAACATGGGTGGGGCCCCATCTCTTTCCCTAGATGACCAATTTTGACTGGAAATGTCCTCCCAGTCTATAGAGCTGAGATCATACGCAGAACATATCACCTTCACCTGGACAGTGCAGGAACTAAATGTACTTAGAATCATAGAATATTTAGGGTTGGAAAGGACCTCAAGATCATCTAGTTCCAACCCCCCTACCAGGGGCAGGGACACCTCACACTAAACCATGCCACCCAAGGCTCTGTCCAACCCAGCCTTGAACACCGCCAGCGATGGAGCATTCACAGCTTCCCTGGGCAACCCATTCCAGTGCCTCACCACCCTTATAGGAAAGAATTTCTTCCTCATATCCAATCGAAACTTCACCTGTTTAAGTTTGAACCCGTTACCCCTTGTTCTATCACCACAGTCCCTAATGAAGAGTCCCTCAGCATCCCTATAGGCCCCCTTCAGATTCTAGAAGGCCTGCTATGAGGTCTCCACACAGCCTTCTCTTCTCCAGACTGAACAGCCCCAACTTTCTCAGCCTATCTTCATATGGGAGGTGCTCCAGTCCCCTGATCATCCTTGTGGCCCTCCTCTGGACTCCTTCCAACAGATCCATGTCCTTTTGATGTTGAGGACACCAGAACTGCAGACAATACTCCAAGTGAGGTCTCACGAGAGCAGAGCTAGAGGGGCAGGATCACCTCCCTTGACCTGCTGGTCTCGCTCCTTTTGATGCAGCCCAGGACTATGGTTGGCTTTCTGGGCTGCGAGCGCATACTCTTACCTCATGTTAAGTTTCTCATCAACCAACACCCCTGAGGCCTTCTGCAGCAGGGCTGCTCTGAATCTCTTCTCTGCCCAACCTGGAGCTGTGCCTGGGATTGCTCCCACCCAGGTGTAGGACCTTGCACTTGGCATGGTTAAACTTCATCAGGATGGCATCAGCCCACCTCACAAGCATGTCAAGGTCCCTCTTGATGGCATTCCTTCCCTCCAACCTATCAACCGAACTGCACAGCTTGGTGTCATTGGTAAACTTGCTGAGAGCGCACTCAATCCACTGTCTATGTATGTCACCCAAAAGATGTTGAACAAGACCAGTCCCAACACCTGATCCCTGAGGGACACTGCTTGTTATTGGTCTCTAGCTGGACACTGAGCCATTGAGCACAACTCTCTGCATGTGGCCATGCAGCCAGTTCTTTATCCACTGAGTGGTCCACCTATCAAATTGATGTCTCTCCAACTTAGAGACAAGGATGTTTTGTGGGACAGTGTCAAACGCTTTGCAGAAGTCCAGGTAGATGACATCAACTGCTCTACCCCTGTCCATCAGTTTTGTAGCCCCATCATAGAAGGCCACCAAATTGGTCAGTCAGGATTTCCCCTTAGTGAAGCCATGCTGCCTGTCACCAACCACCTTGTTGTTTTTCATGTGTCTCAGCATGCCTTCCAGGAGAATCTGCTCCAAGATTTTGCCAGGCACAGAGGTGAGGCTGACTGATCTGTAGTTCTTTGGGTCATCTATTTTCCCCTTCCTGAAAATGGGGGTTATATTTCCCTTTTTCCAGTTGTTGGAAGCTTCACCTGACTGCCATGATTTTTCATATATAATGGACAGTGACTTAGCAACTTCATTTGCCAGCTCCTTCAATACCTGCAGATGGATTTCATCAGGTTCCATGGACTTGTGTACTGTTCAGGTTCCTATGATGGTGTCGAACCATATCCTCTCCTACAGTGGGCCCAGGGTCTTCCTTCTCACAGTCCCTGTGTCTGCCTTCCAAGACTTGGGTGGTGTGGTCAGGGCATTTGTCAGTGAAGACTGAGGCAAAGAAATCATTAAGAACCTCAACCTTCTCTAAATCCAGAGTAGCCAGTCCTCCTGACAGCTTCGGAGAGGGCCCACTTTTTCCCTAGCATGTCCTTTTATTTGCAAGGTACCTATAGAAGCCCTTCCTGTTATTTTTCACATCCCTTGCCGGAATCAATACTAACTAGGCCTTAGCTTTCCTGGCCTGGTCTCTAGCTTCCCAGACAACATCCCTGTATTTTTCACAGGCCTCCTGTCCTTGCTTCCACCTTTTATAAGCCTCTTTTTTCCTTCAAATTTTCCTCAGCAGGTCCTTATCCATCCAAGGAGGATCTCCTGGCCCTCCTGCTGCACTTCCCTCTAGTAGGGATGCATTGCTCCTGAGCTTGCAGCAGGTGATCCTTGCATATCAACCACCAGTCTTGGGCACCCCTGCCCTCTAGGGCCTATATCCCATGGAATCTTACTGAGCAGGTTCCTGAAGAGGCCAAAGTCCGCTCTCTTGAAGTCCAGGGCAGGGAGCTTGCTGCATGAGCTTCTCACTGTCCTGAGGATCTCAAATTTGACCATCTCATGATCGCTGCAATCAAGGCTGTCCTGGAGCGTCACATTTCCAACCAGCCCTTCCCTGTTGGTGAGGAGGAGGTCAAGCATGGCACCTCTCCTTGTCTGCTCCTCTATTACTTGCAGAAGAAAGTTGTCTTCCACACAATCGAGGAACTTCCTGGATTGCTTCATTCAAAGTTGCAAGAAACAGGGAAGACCATCATCACACGGTATTTTTTTTTCCAAATATTTCTATTAAGTGTAAGCTCTTTGTTTTACCAGTTATTTTTTTCAGAATCTTATTCTGCTTTCATCTTTGTCACCAATGCTGTTTTACCCAAGGTGGCTGAAATATTCCTTTGCTGTATATCTTACTGCTTCTCACGTGCATTTTAGACTAGGATAACTTTTTTCTCCTTACTTAGTTGAAACATTGATCATGTATATTCATGCCTAAATCACATAATTCAGGATTAATCTTTCCACTCTGCTAAACAACATTGACTTCTTCTCATTTCTTCAACATTTTTTATTTAAGGTCTAGGAAACTAGGTAAATGGTAATAACCAAGGATAGCATTATCCTGTACATAAAGAGCAGCTTTCTTCTGAACTTTGAGGAAAATCTTCTACTAAAGTATCACAACATAATTGAAGCAAACATAACAATTAACGTATGTTTTTATTTCTGACTTCAAAAGTTACTTTCCATCCTCTTTTATCTATTTCTTATTTTTATAGCCCTGCAAAAAAAAAAAAAATAATCCAACTTGCCTTTTTTAAGAAAACAAATCCTAACAAACCAGCAAGAAACCAGCTGAAATTCTCCCTTAGCAAAGTTTGTGCTTTACAGAACTGGCAGGTGCACTGCAACGAATATGACAGAAAGTGCAGTTTGTGTAACATGCCAGAGACTGAAACTTGACAACCAACTGCTGCCTCCATCATAGACATCACTGCCTTTACTTCTCATACTCACAGGCAACTTTGACACTCACTTACAGTGCCCTGACCTCCTCTGCAGTTTGCATACCTATGACGTCTTGAAGTAAAGGCATATTAACAAGCCTTTACTAACTTAAAGTAGTAACAAGCAGTAGGGGCAGGTTTTCTGATCATGGTATGCCAACTACTTTAAAGTGAGTTACTGCAGACTTGATAGGCACTTTTCTGAAAGCCTTAAGCAGCAAAATAAACCTGATTCTGCTGGCTCTAACCCTAGTGCCAAACCAGAGCAGGGAATATGAATACAGCCTGTAACCTGTGTGGAGTGAGAGGTACAGAAAGGGACTTATTTGAAAACATGCCAGCTGAGTGACCCGGCAATGACTATTCTGGTGCTCAGGCCTGCAGAGAATTGCAATAGTGGTTGTCTAACACAGCCAAAGAAAAATGAACTAAACAGGAGTTCTCTTTGTAGCAAGATCTGCAGGGCCATATCTCAAATGATACACATTTTACCAGCAAGGATTTGGGTAGGGATGACAAGTAGCAACTCTTACAAGGCTAGGTTTATGACTGATGGATGCAGCCTCCTCCAAGAAGCCATTTTGTGGCCATTGCTTTTCGCTGCCTTGGCTATTAATGTTTGTTGAAATATTTTGCTGAAGAGTACTAAATAATATGCCTTATGAAACCTGGGGGGTTCCTTTTCAGAAATGTGATTTTGTTGTGGGCGTACAAGCAGGACTGTGTTTACCCGTATGTAACTAACTTCCTAGGCAAGTTCTGTTTAAAAATTTCTTTTGTCTCACAGCATCTTAAAGAAATAAATATTTTCACCATTTTCTTTGAGCTACCCCACCCTAATCCAAACTACAAAGCTGCCTCCTACAAAAAAAACAGTGATTATAGATACTGCAGTGCACGAAAGTCAGGGTTTGCTCACATGCCTGTGAGCAGAGCACTCTTGAGTAGGACAGATATTTCATAACCATGCTGCTTTCCCTGTTCTGGGAGTAGGCTGGAATACATACAAGGGTTTTAGCATGAGATGGCAAACTCATCCTTTGGAAATGCACGAGTCATCAGAACAGTATTTCAAGGCTTCAATGAAAACAGAGGGCTCAGACCTTCCTCAGAGCCACTTATCCAGTCAAAGATCAAATATAGTATTTTTCATATGTGCTTTGAAGAAGAAACATGAAAATATTTCAGAAGACTAGGTTGTTCACAGGAAAAAACCTATCAAATGCATGTGCCTGAATCAATTTGCGAGTTTACAACAACCAGTCAAGCAATTTTAACAGAGCAAAGCACCAAGGAAACTGCTTGGAAACAATATTCCCTTTTCTGATGTGGAAATAAGAATTTTGCTTTGAAAGTCATAGAGGTTTACTTCTGTAAATCAATCTCCTGATACCTGCAGAAAGTAAAATACTCACTTTGGGATTAAAATAAAATTGCTAGCTATTTAGTTTTAATTTTTCTTTCTCTTCTCCCCTCAAAAAAAGGAAAAAAAAAACAACAAAAAAACCAACAAAATTTCATTCTGATTTGAACTGAAATATTTTTTTTAAATTGCCACCTGTATAAAAAAAGTAACAAAACCAGACCTTAAATGCTTATTTACATCTATAGATTTCACAAGCCAAAAGGGAAAATACCTTTTCTGCTTCAGCCTAGGAAAAATTAGCTTCCTTGCGACAGAACACAGGTACAGGTCCCATACCAGCAGACCTGTAAAGCCAGCAGTTGAAGCGATTACATAACTCCTGCCCTGATAGCTTTTTTTATCATTAGGGCTTTTCTTGGTGCTTTTCCAGATGAACCTAATAAAGGGGTGATGCAGACCTTAACAATGCCCAGGTTTGAGGGCATTTTCTGTGCTCACCATCTCCCATCCCCTTGCAGCTGTTGTCATACTGGTGAATGGTGCAATAGGAGATTTAATGTGCTTCAGTCTTTGATACCAACATTGAGCTTTGTCATTCCAGAGCGAGGCAAGCAGAGCTATGCTTTATGCTCCTTCTGAGTTTAACCTGCCATCCTTCTCTTACATAAGGACATGGAAAGCCGCTTGAAAATGATATAGAAGCCCATAGAAATAGATCACTTGTAGATCTGCTTTAGGACTTTTACTACAATATGAAATTATGTGCATGCCTTGTTTTGTGGTTCCAAAACCAATGCAATTACTTTTCTGAGGACTTACAAAACCTTGAGACAACAGTCTCTTTAAAAAAATAATGTCTCTTTTTGTATATATATTTTTCTTTTCCCATAATTAGTAATTGCTTTAACATGTGGTTCTGTTCAGAGTCTGACACTCCTGTGAAGTTGATGAGTCTGTGTTGAAAATACCATAATAAAAGCAACAAGAAAGAAAAATTAAGAAACCTCATATTACTTGACTTCACCTACAGTGCTGCCTGCCTATGAATTCATTGATATTTGCTTGCTCTTATTTAATATGCAACTTCTAGATAACACACACAAAAAAAATTGGTTTGTTTGTTTTTTATCTATGCTTCTGATTTTTTTTAACTGAGGAGTGCGACTTGCATTTTTGAACAAATTAAGAATGAAAAATGCCTTAGCATTAAAAAGACAATAAAAACAATTTTTAAGCTGATAGTTTCTAGAAAACAGTTATGTATCTTTCAAATCTTAATGAACTGTCCATGAGAGTGCTATTTTTGTGTTATGTGACAGCAGAATCCTGAAATCTGAGTTCAACCAAACTCTCACAAAATTTAGTAAAAAATTGTGAACAGAAGGATTAAGACCCAGAAATTTTTCTTCAAGGCCCTAAGGCCAAATTCATACTTGATTTAAATCAGGCCAGTAGAACTGAAGTCAATGAAATGTCACTGATTTATATCAGCTCTTATTTATTGCTATAGGATCCATGCTTACTCCTATGCCCTCACTGTAATAATTCTCCACCATTCATTAGATGCATATATAAAAGCTGCCACAAAGCACTAGCTAACTGACTGCTCTTTGTAAAACTTCACATGTCAGATTCCCCTCTTATCTTAATAATGCTGGTGGAAATAAAGATTACTACAGGTCAGCCCCATGCTGCTCCATTAGGATAAATGAGATAAAAATCAAGACTGAACACAGGGAAGACTTCAGCTATTGTGAGCAATACTGTATGTGTTGGTTTGAGAAGTGACATGCAGGGAATTGTAGAGTTGGCTCTTTCTGGGTTATCTTACTCTAGTAACTTCAGTTCTGTTCCATAACTTGAAACCTTATAATGCTATTTCTAAGCAGTTTCCCTGTTGTTTCCTGCTGAGTTGCTTTAACTTTTTTCCTTTTGTTGTTGTTACTACAAAGAATGCTCAAAACTCATTTGCACCAAATTACTCTATCCCATTATTTATGTGAAGTGAAAAATCTCTGTAATGCCTGAAAACAGAATTGAGGGATTCCTGGACTGTGTCCAAATGAGTGGTTTGCTGCAAAACAATGGGCAGCTGTGAAGTGTATCTCCTGCTTGCCCTTGGTTCAGTTCTCAGAGTGATTTGGTGTCCCCAGAGCAGGATCTTTTTGGAAAAAAACCCAAGTGATGACTCCATGTCACAAGCCATGTGGACCAAGAGAGCCTGCTGCCTACCCATTCCTCTCTCAGTACTTGCCTAATAACTGTTCCTTCCACAAAGCTTCAAAACAGAAATCCTAGAGGCATTTATCACCAAGGAATAGAATATAGGTCAACTTTAGTAAATTCCCCAAGACAAATATATAACTTAGCTATGTAAAAATTCTGCATGAATTGTTTTGGTCATCCAATCCACTCTTCTTTAAAATGTATTACTGCTAATATAGATGAAACCATTCTCCTGTGAACTTTAAGATTCCTTCTCCAGAACCTCCAGTGAAAGTCAGACTTAATTCATAATACCCTGCTAACATCATAAAGCAAAACCAAAATATACTCTTGATCTACAAACCCAGTGTGGGAATTTCTACCCACACTAGGCTGCTGTCTTCTTTCATTTTCTTAGAGGTTTGTAACAGTACAAGAATAGAATTTTAATTCATTGATCATTTATCTTTTACTCTGGTTTTGGCTAGTTTTTAAGGGACAAGAAATTGTAAAAGTGTATTGTTATGTTTCTAGTCTTGCTTTCCTTTTCTGTTTTCTCCATTGTCCTTTAAGAGATAACACTGAAGCTTTATTCAAAACGGAAAGATCTTGTCTTGTTTCCCACTGCTGCAAAAGGAATTGCTCTCAATTATGCACTATACATTGTGCCATTCAATTTATTAGGCATTTACTACCTTAAATAAACAGATCACAATCTGAAAAGTACATCTAGAACACTTACAATCTGAAAATAGTTTTACTGATAATCTTTCACATGGGCTGAAGCACAAAACCTTTGGTCAAAGTTCATGAAGTACTGACCGTCTTCTTAAAATTGCTTTTTGTTCTGCATTAAACTGCTTTTACATGAGTAGATCGCATAGTAAGATGGAAAGATTTTTTTGTAAATAAATGACCGAATATGACTGTGAGATAGATGACTATTCTGGTGACTAGGTGCTGTCAATGATGGGAGAACAATGGAAGCCTAAACTTAGAAAGATTTTTCCCCTTTTTTGTCCAACTAATCATAATTGAATCAAAACTGCCATCCTCTAGGTACAGTCCATGTACGTCAGATTTGATTCTGATGAGTTAAATAGGCATAAGGATGATATAATCCAGCAGTTTGTCCAGCAGCAATTACTCACCAGAATTTTGGAGCTGACTGAAATTCCATTGAAGTTAACTTGATTTCATTGACTTTATCATTGATTTCAACTGGTCTTGAATCAAGGCATTCACGACTGCCTCTAGATATTATTGAGTGAAGTTGCTGTGTTACAGATACTTTAAAAGTTAGAAACTTAAAAGAATCCCATCTGAACACAACAGAGCTGGGCTGCTCTGTGTTCTTATTCAGACACATACCTAGTCTTTTCTAAAAACTTCTCCCATCTGCTTGCTTTATTAATGTCTTGAGGCAACAAATATAAATGCATTAAGATGGTGTGATTTGAATGTATTGACTTCTTTGAAAGTCCATTCACTAGGGTAAAAATACGCACATATAACTATGTTCTCCATCATATATATTAAATAGTTTTTAATTATTATTTTGATTATGTATCTCCTGTAAATATCAAAACTTTACAGCTGTTATAATCAACTTAGATGCAGAAACTTCTGGCTGAAATTTTGTAGTTCAGTAATATTTGCCTGCAATTGAAAGACATGTAATCTTAATTTAAAAATCAAATCCCTGAACTCCCTGTCCCAGTGACTTTGTGTGTTGTGAGACTGCCTCTATTAGTGGTTTTCCCCAATAAATGTTCTAGATAAATGAAGTGAAATTTAAATATGGAAGATTAAATGACGCCAGTCATCCAGCTGTCTCAATAGGCTTTAAATTTTCAACAGTAGTAAATCCATATTTATCAACCTGTACACCCACTTTCTAAGACACTTCACATGCATAGTTCTCACTAAAGCAAACGGAATCTGTTGTTGCACAACACTTAAGAGACAGTGTCAAATGAATTCTAGTAATTATTTCTCAAGGCTTTATATCTGTGCTGCCGTATGGTTACGTGAAAGGAAGAACACTAAGTTGAATTTGGTGGTCAGTATTTCATTAGTTCACAGGAACATCTCTTACTAAATCAGATAAGCATATATAGTCAATAGTCACGATGAAACTCATATTTCCTTTAACATATAGAGCTGACATCTTTTCCAAATCACTCCCCATGACAGGACTTCATTCAATAAAAAAAAAGCCGCTTTAGCTATAACTCATTTCTTTACAGTTTTTGTTGCTTATTTATTCTTCTCAAATGACTTCTGCATCATCACCTCCTCTAATCACCTTAGCTCCGTCAGTTCCCTCTTGAATTCCTCAAAATTCTTCTAAGAATTCATGGAGCAAACTAATGTGTATGGCTGGGACATGACTTTACTACTCTCGTCCTTGCAACTCATGACAGAACTTGTCATTCTAAACAGCCTGTGTAATCTTGAATACTTAATGGAGAAAGTCCTGAAAAGGCATGTGGTGCACTTGAACAGAGGGAATTAAAAGGAACAATGCTATTGCAGAAGTGAGTCAGTCCACAGAAGAGGAGACAGATGTACCAAAGGAAGGGACAAATACATCAATACATTTATGAGCATTTGTCTGAGATGAGAAACATGAGCTGTAAAAAAAAAAGGGACAGCTCCTGAAAAGGCACAACAGGTGGGCTGACTACACTGATTAAATTCACTGCAAACAGTGGTGGTGGAGGAAATGTCACTGGATGTCACTTCTCTGCAGAGGTCCAGCTGAAGGATTAAGTTGCTCTGTCTGGCAGAAAAGTAGTCAGACCCACATAGAGGAATTTTGACTGTGTTCACCTGGGAGAGGCTGAGACGCACATCTGAATGTGAAAAGCTTTTAATGAGAAAGATTAAATTTAAATTTAAATTCCCACTTCTCTTTCCAATTTGTTTTTTCCTTCTTTTCTCATGGGGGTGATTTTCTTCGTCATTACTAGCTGGTCTGAATACAGTGAAATAACCAAAGCCTTTCAATTGTATCCCTAAGGATAATGCTGTCTCAAAAGGTATTTTATTATCATCATATTTACCTTAATTTTGTCATTTATTTAGCTCTAATTGTGATATGTTTGGGGTTTTTTAATTCTCACTTGTTAGATTTTCTTGCACATGCTTGAGGTGACCTAAATGCATCGCATTTGTCATTTCTTTATTTCTACTCTGCACCGGAATAAGACTTGGAGAACATCACATTCTCCCTAAGATGTTCTGCTCATCTTTTTTCCTTTGATGCATTCTGAGTGTGTCTCTGCCTTTGTCATATTCAGTGCTTTCTTGCAGTAACTTTTAGCAACTGTGACTGATTTCTTGGCTTTCCTTTAAACCACAGTTTAAAACTTCCTAAGTTTTCCAGCTGCTACCATCCTTCAGTTTCCATATCTTGACATTTTCTCTAGGAATTTGCTGAATGATTCTCAAGAATACACATTTTGAAAATTCTTCTCAATGTATCCTTTATATACTGTACTTTACCTATATGGAATAGTAAACCATTGAGACAGTAAATAAAAACTTAATTCAGAATTGTCCACAAATATTAAATAAATAAATACTTCTGACTTTAATATTGTTAAAGACAAATGCTATTAGCATAAACATGGGAAGCACATAATTGGCTTCACTGAAATAATACTGCTAAGTATCTTATGTCTTCATTTGGAATGATTATTTTTCTTAAGGAAAACCTGGAACATGGAGGCATTGATAACCAAATTTGATGGTGTCAATGAGAGCACATTACAACTATATAATATCTTCTTGCACTCACTAGGGACTGTAGTGATGGGACAAGGGGTGACAGGTTCAAACTTAGCGGAAGTTTAGATTGGATATGAGGAAGAAGTTCTTTAAGGGTGGTGAGGCACTGGAATGGGTTGCCCAGGGAATGCTCCATCGCTGGCATGTGTTCAAGACCAGGCTGGACAGAGCCTTGGGTGCCATGTTTTAGTGGGAGGTGTCCCTGCTCATGGCAGGGAGGTTGGAACTAGATGATCTTAAGGTCCTTTCCAACCCTAACTATTCTATGATTCTATGATTAATATGGTAGTGAGGATTTAAGGCGCTTACGTAGTTATACACGTTTATTTTAAACACTTTTGACTACAAGCAGGTGGGATTGTTAGGTATTTCATTGTCTAGAGGAAGATATGAAAAACCAATATCTCAGCAAGGTCCCCTCCCTCTGATTTTATTTAGAAATTAAAATCCTGAAAGATTCATCAACATCTGTTTGCATTATAGTCTTCTGTGTGAGTATGCCAATTTGCTGTAGAAGTCCAATATCAGAGAAAACCAGAAATAAAAAGCATAATGCAAGACAGTTATGTGTCCAGTCAGTACTGCATTTCAGTGGTGTACACAAAGGAAGACCATATGTGACTTGTTCCTTATTCTTTTATTTCAGGCAGGGCAAAAGAGCCTGATTTTTCCTGCATCTAGGATGTTAGTCCTAGAAAAAAATACGATATCGTATGAGAATAAGGAAGCAGATGAGAAGCTGATAGCAAAGGAGAGAAATCACACAACTTTCCCATTTGCAATTTATGTGCCTGATAGGAAAAATCTCAGGATAATTCCAGCAGATGGGTGAAGTGGGAGTTGCCCCACGGCCACAGGAACTCTCATGTTTTTTAACTTTTTTACAAAAAAGAAAAAGAGAATGTCATAGAAATAAAGTGTTGTTATAAACCAGGAAGGTTTATCTAATGATCCTCTTTCTGAATATTTTTTTCTGAGGTTTATTTGCATTTTGTGATATTTCACACAAAATTGACTGAAACCTATATAGGTAGGGGCATTCAATCAGGTGAGAACTCCTATGTAGGAGTTTAAGACTTTAAAAGATAAAGTGGAGGAGTTAACTGCACTTGGCAGGGGTATCTGATATGTATACAAAAGAATCAATTTGTTTTCTTATCTCTCTTCAATACAATATAAATCTCAATAACGGCTGGATGAATCAGCAGAAGTGAAGACCTGAAAAATCAGTTTCGTATTGACCTAGAATCTCCAGGAGTGTTAATTCTTCTTTTTGCCAGTATTAAACCAACACCCACAAACTGAGCTGAATCTTTCATTGGGTGTTCACATCAAAAGTTCCTCAATGAAAATACTATGATTTAATTAAGACAAAGAATTAAGAGGTAGGATTGCTGGTAGAGTGAAAATGACAGGTAAATCTGGAGAATTAGGCATATTGTTAATCACTACATAGAGAAAGTCTGAAAAAGCTAGGAATTCTTCAGTGTTAGCTTAGTTGTTTCACCTGAGGAATTCATTTCCTCTTCAGCCCTGAATTTCTTTATGTCCTTAACTCTGGAATGCTTCTGAAGTCAGATATGATTGAATGAATAAAAAACAAGGAAAAAGTATTATAGGTAACGTTGTTCAAAGTATTATTATAATTATTATCAGCAGCAGCAGCAACAGCAGCAATAACATCTTAATCTGGTGGAGTATCAAAGATGGCCAAAACTCAGAGAAATTCAATTCAAAGTTTGCTTAAATTCTGAGCACAGGGTGGAGCTGTTACCTGTTTTACTTGATTTCATGATTTTATAGACTACAATATATTTGACAGGTAATCATCTAACAAGCCAGGTGAAGTGAAGGATTAGTGACATCAGTACTGTCCTGACCCTGGTCAGTAATGTTACGTGCATTTTCCAGGGGTCTCTCAAATCTGCGGGTGCCCACCCCACCTTCTTCAACCAACATTTTATATTGCTTTGCTGCAGCATAGGTGAAAAAAAAGCCTCCGTAGAAAATTCCATCTGTAAGAGGAAAAGAGAGAGAAGCAATATCTGTATTCCTTCTACAACTTCTCTCTTTCTTGTTTTCCAAAATAAGCAGTGAGATGGGACTTTCTCCTTTCTGCCAACCAGCATTTCAGATACTTGTGAGTAGAGGTGGAGTTGTAGACCCTCACAGGAAAAGACCACTGCACCTTTCTCCACCCCTTTCTGCTCCACCCAGAGAAATATGCTCTCTGCTGATAGAATGGCCTGTTCCTTCCTCTCCTCAGAGGGGGAAAAGATGAGGACTCTCTGGAGAGGAAAAAGGAAACTAATTCTGCTGGGGAGAA
This sequence comes from Myiopsitta monachus, assembly GCA_017639245.1. Classification (NCBI taxonomy): domain Eukaryota; kingdom Metazoa; phylum Chordata; class Aves; order Psittaciformes; family Psittacidae; genus Myiopsitta; species Myiopsitta monachus. The sequence continues at coordinate 67,714,449 of CM029921.1, read as the reverse complement.
GCTGCAATATATGTGAGCCCTAAACTTGAATTCTTCAAAAAAGGACAGAATCGAAATGTAGATCTTTAATTGCAGGGACCACTGGGCAAATCTGGATTTAAAGCAATCAGAGGAAATGAAGGGGCTCCAGTTGACTCTGTCAACAGAGCTATTAATAAATGATGGGTTTCTCAGATAACGGTACACAGAAACAAGACGCTGCCTGCTGCCCATCTGCACACTGCTGAGAGCAAAGCATATTTGCACAGAACATTTTTGGCACTTAGGAAGGGGAAAATTAGGGCTTGTGCTGAAAAATGAGATGTTTTGTTTTCAGATCAGATGCTGATAGTGCTCTGTTCCTAGCAATAGGAAAAAGGTTTTAAATATCGACAATATTTCTTATGTTCTGCATGGGTAATAAGTGGACATGCTCCTTTCTCTCCCCTTATCCTTTCCTACTTGACTTTTTTTATTCACAAGGGGGTTTTCTTCCATTTAAGAAGCAGGGAAAATTAACATTTGCTGAGTTGAAGCAATATTTATATTCAATATCTTCCCTGATTTGCTTCACATTTGCAAATTGTCTATCCAGTTCTATTTTCTTGCTTTCTTAATTCTCCATTTTGTTTAATCTGCAGTACACAGGAGATCAGTAAGATTACAGGAAGAAGATCAGCTGTGTCATGCAATTTGAGGAGGGTGTGGTAAAAAGGGACTTATTGGCAAATTGATCCAAAGGGATTATTTTAAAGTCATCTTTACTAAAGCTCTATTTCAATAGAGTTAGACAGATGTCTGATGCATATTTGATTTCATTAACCTGTTGGAGACACTTGCCTGTGGTATCTTTGCATTGTAAAGAATGCTGCAGCTATGATATTTGTTTTATTTCAGGGTAAATTCCAAAGGAAAGTAGGGCATTTTAAAGCTGTGCAAAAAATGTCAAGAAATCAAAAATACTGACATCATGATCAGTATAAATATCCTCTTTTTTTTTTATTCATCATTGCAGGCTACAGTTACAATATCTGAGGAAGTGCAACACTTTTTCTTATATGTGAATTTGATGTATTTTATCAGATTTTATATGTTTCTTTTAAATACACAACAATCTCATTGTCGTAATTGTTCAATATATCTAAATTTACTTAGATTTCTTGAATGAGATCTTGACTCCAGTGAAGACATTTGCAAAACTATGATCCCTTAAATTTCCATTTTTCTAAGTACCATTCTAATAATCTTACCACTGATCTTAGTCATGCTTTATATACTGCTATGAGATGAAGCAATCTGTTCTGCTGGATAATTTTCCAAGAATGTAGTTTGCTTCAGACAATACAGGTCAGTGAGGTCCCTACGTTGATGTTGCTTTCATTAATTTTGGCATTTCTTTAGATTTAAATGTTTGCTTATTTAACGTGAAATTTTTTCTGAAGTTGACACTGATTTAATTCAAAAACCAAGGAAAACTGTTTAAAGAGAATTTGAAGAAGCCTACATATTCCACCAGTTACTAGATGAAGATAATATATTCACACCAATCAGAGCTCAGCCCTTGGACTGCTCGACACAGTGGTCCAGTCCAGGTGAGTGTTTTCACAAAGTGCTTAGTATAAAACATGTCTAGTCTTTTTAGTTTGGGGCTATTCAATAGAAGCACAAATTGACTGCAATAATTTCTGTGTTACCAGTGAAGTATTCACTCAAGTTTTGGTAGATTTGGCCCCAGGGTTTACAACCTGCACCCATTTCACACATAAAAAGAATCCAGGCGACTCAGAGGAATATATTTGCTTCTCTCTTACTTTTCTCTGAATATATTTTGTTCAGAGAAATACTGTTTGACTAAACAATATGAGACTTGTGGGTACAGGAGAATGAGAATTGTTTCACAGAGAATAAGATTATTATGCAAAAGCAGAGACAAAATAAATCCATTTATTTAGATTTTACAGTGTTTCACTTTTTTTACACAAGGCTGAGCTCAAGAGGCTAAACAAGTGGCTCTCCCTAGAACAATGGCCTTAATTTACTTCACAAATGAGACACAGGAGCCCCGGAGGCAGAGCGAAAACATGAGATAGGCTGAGGGGAGGTTTTAGTGTAATTAGTTCTGCTTAATGTACTTTCAAATGTAGTGTGGGGTTCAGCTCTTCCAGTTCACCTTAAAAAGGTAATGGGGCCCTTTTTAAGCTGCCAGAAAAGATCTGGCTCAGATACTGAGGGGCCTCCAGTGCAAATTTACTTGTATCATTAGAAAAGCCATTTCCTCTTACGTGTGAGCCTAATGAAAGAACACTTAATTTGTAATTTTGTGTAATTATAGATCTTGATGAGATAGATGAATGTGAATTCAGTATCAGCTTGTGAGTTCATCATTTCTTGTATCATCCATTTGTCAACTATCTCTAATAGTTGTCTTCAAGAGATTTATATCTTGTCATTTTTCTGCTAACCCACATAACACATCCTAGCAGAACTGTACCAGTGATTTGTCCTAAGGAGACCAATTTCAGTGTCCCATACCAAGTTTCTGAAGGTTAGGCTTCTAAAATACTTCCAGACTTTCTTCAGATATTTCCAATGTAGATGAGACTTCCTTCCAGTTCATGGTATTCCCATGGTTTGCTTTCCCCTTCCAGAAGAACAGCTAGATACTGCAGCACTGATGTTCACTTGTCTCAAATTTCCATCCCCTTTCTTCCTTTGAAACCTTGATCAGGTACGTGTTAGACCTTGATCATACAGCCATTTATTTCTACATACACTTCTTTTCTATACATTTGTACATTTTCCTAAATGTCCTGTGGGTCTTTCCAATTCTCTGTTTTCTTTTTTTCCTTTCCTCTTATGTCCTCACAGGTAGTTCAATGGCAAAGTGACCTCCACCCTGTTCTCTGGGCTGTATATTACAGGCACCTTCTAGGTCTCTCATCGCTTGTCTTATTTGTAGTAATCTTTTCCTTACAGTCATTTTTTTTTTTTGGGGGGGTGGGGGCTGTTGTTTTTTTTTCTTTAACTGCTTATCTTACAGGAGCAATGCTTATAAGAAAGCTATAAAGCCTTAAAGTAAAAGCAAACATGAGGCATCCTGGGGAGGGCCTACATACATATCAGAATTTGTTGCTGGTTCTTCAGGGAGCTATATGTATCTGAAAAAAAATGTGTTATAGACAAAGACCAGTGGTTCCTGTTCCATGAATTTCTCGTTAGGAAAGAGGCCATCTGAATCATGCAGCTACAAATGAAGGAATTAACACACAGCCCCTCCCCCCCCCCCCCCCAATTCTAATGTCCTTTTACCCTTTAAGTGGTTTTCTCCAGATATTAGGGGCAAGGGTTCATTTCCATTGTGAAGTATGGAAAAAGTAAACTCACAGATTATGGTGTTTTTCTATGCTCATTCATCTTACTGGCTTTCATCTTTCAGGACTAGCTGAGACCACTTTTTTTAATTCTATTTTTTTTTCTTTCTAAGGTGATGGAGGCAGCAGCCTCAGTAGAAACAAATCCTTTTCCATCAGAAGAAGTCATAATACAGCTCAGTTTATCATCCGACAAAATAAAAGGTATTGCAGCTGCTCTGTCTGCCACTTTGAAATGTTCAGAGCTATTTCTTTTTCATTGCAACACCTACCATTATTTGCTTGACCAGAAAATATTTAAATGCTCTCATGATAAACATTTTTGTTATGCATACTGTGAATTTTGCAATGTATAAAGTAACTGAGTTCCCTAAAATATTCATTAATTGTCAGGCACCCCAGCTACCTACCAGTACCATACCTGATTATGGAAATGCTTGTAGGTTTGTTTCTTTAAAACAAAGAAAGAAAGAAAGAAAAAAAAATCCCATAGTTTTATGAAATAAATGAATAAGCAATGTTTAAAGATATGCTGATTTGAACAGATTGGTAAGACATTAAAGAAATTTAGGGCAGATTTCTTCTTGCAGTGCAAGAAAAGGTCACCTGCTGATCCACCCTTATTGTATTGCAAATGTTTAAGTAATTTTACTGTTTTATGAGCAATAGCATGGTTGCTCAAACCTACAAAAGGCTACATAAAGATAAGGAGGGGACAGTGCCTTTTCCATAACAGAACTACTTGATAGAACTGGCATTGCCCTGTCTTTCTCAGATAAACTATGATTGATGTAAGAATAACCCTAGACTAAAAGCCACAGTATTACTCTACACTTCCAGCAGCTACTAAGAAATAAGGTTTCCTATTCTATTTAAAAATGAGGAAGAAAGGATAGTTTCAAGCTCACAGAATAATAAGATTCCCCAAGGGTTCTCATAGCTTAGCTTTAATGATGAATGTTGTTCATTTTTGGATAGCATTTGGAAGAATCTCTTATGTGAAGAAATTGTGAGTCCCTTAGTACCTGACTACAAGCATACTGACCTAGGTGAGATCTTGCCCTGGCCAACGAAGATGAACTGGCAAGTGGGTAAAGGCCTGTCATCATGTTCTTGCCTATCACAGCAGCTTCGTTTAGATGATTTCTAGCCTCAGATGTCTTAATTCAGGAAAGCTTGCACTATCACAAACACAAAAATAAGGCATAATTCAGATAGATAAAAATGCCAAGGGAAAGAGTATTGCTTAAAAAGAAATAAGTACAGTTATGTAAATGAAGAATTTTCAGAAAAAAAGGAAAAGAGTATGAATTTTGAGTACGGATTTCAATGTAGTTTGTGTAAAAATGTATTTACTGCATTGTTTCTTAGCTTAGTAGGAACTCTTGGATGAAAATTGACCTTGGAAACCATTTGCAAATTGAAAAACTTGTGGTCAGTCTTAAGCTACTAAAGTTCCACAATTCTACTTTGTACAACTGAGTCCAACTAATTTCCTCCAGCACAGGATCTGCCTCTATTCTCTGTTACAATCCTGATGACTAAAAAGAAATAGAGATGGAAAAAATTCTCAAAGAATTATGGAAAGAGGTAGTATAATTCTTAGGAATTGCTCAAGTAATAACAGCAGTACTCAAAGCCGGATTTCGGAGCTGGAGAATGGTGCAATTTTTAAGTGATGTCTCACTCCTGCAGTAAAAGTGCAACATATTTGAAGAAACACAGAAAGAGAAATTATTTTTCTTGAACTGAGAAAAGTGCTACTCAAGGTATAACAGGATCAGCAGAACAAATAAATTCCATGAATTATAATTTCTCTGTTTTCATCTTTTCATTTTTCCATTTATAGAACAAAAATACGAAGCATGCAGATAGCTTACCCATGTCATGTTTCATTTCCTAGTTTTTTTGAGAGAAAGCAATAGAGGAAAAATATAAGAATCACATCTTGCTTGTCATATAATAACCATGTTTTAACCTGAAAGATTTAGAAGGGGGAGCAAAACCCCAGAATATTTAGAAGATTGCAATGCATGGATGTGTATGTACAAAAGAAATCCTTGGCTAAGAAGTGATGCTTCTCACTTTTATTTACTAAATTGTGGTTCACACAAGGGGATTTTTATGTAAAGCAGCAGTGGTAATCCCCATTTCCCCAACTTCCATAAGTTTTTACAGCTGTTTAGATAGTAGAATTTCTCCTGGATTTGCTGACCACCCCATGGAACTCATCATACAGAATCTGGTAATTTTACGTAGTTTTGTGTTAGCCTTATATCCTGTGTTCTTGACAGTATTGGCACACAATAGTGGCTTAGAATATAAAGTGCTAGTCTTTGCTTGTTTCCACCCCAGCTGCAGTCATTGGTGTGGATAATTACTGTATTCCCTTCTGTCTCCCCCTTTCCTTTTCAAGCCCATTGTTCCAACTACTGGCAGTGGAGGAAACATGCCAGAGTTGCCTCCATTTTGCTGTTGCACTGCTCAGACTTTATTTCTATGAGCTGCTTATTCCATCTCTCTGCTGCCCTGAAAGATGGCCAGAAGCAGGGAGAGGGAAGTGGGAAGAACAGAAAATTTTCCTAAAGAAGAGGAATTTTGTTAGCTCATTTGGCCCCATATTGTGGACAAGTCTCACTGCTTCTAGTGGCTTGGGCCTCACTCCTTTTTACCTCAAACTTAATTTCTTTAGTGAAAGATTTAGGGAGGAAGAGAGAACCACCGACTGTTGCTTGCACCAGCAGACTCAGTTAATTAATCCCATTGTGACATTATACCCCTCTGCCTTAAAACACACTCCTATTCCTTATTCTTTTTTCTTCCTTATTTATTTAGCACTTGGGGTTTTCTCTTGTTAACAGAAAATGAAAAAAAAATTTGGAAACTCAGTAAAAAAATGATCAGATATGAAAGTCACATCGGGCATGAGACATGACATCATCACTATCCTGAAGTCAGCTTAAGTCTCTTTCTTTTGAAGCAGTGGGCTCTAAAGAAAGCCCTCAAGTCCCATGCTACTTTTAACTTTTTTAATCCAACTTGCTTTAACACCGATCTGACAACCTGTTCTATGAGTGCTGAACTCACTATTATTGAATGATTGATTGGCAGACTTCTCCCTTCTGAGATAGTTTGGTTGCTGCTGAGCCTGTGCTCCTTTGAAAAAGGACAGATGAATTTAAAGATGCTTTGCTTTCCAAAGAGCCTCTTTATTATTCTCCAGCTCTTCTGACACTTCAAAAATACAAAGTCAAGTTTCCCCTCTGCCTTTTCTCTCTTTGAAATGATTGTTTTGGTGCATTTTGGAGGCACAAAGGACTGTACTCCAAAATTAGTACCAACTTTGTTAAATGAAAGATGGCTGTTAATCTACATCCTTTGGCACTGGTGTACCAAACTGTGGAAATTCACCAAGCAGCGAGGACTGGGGTGGGAATGGGAGTGAAATTGGGATGAAAGTAGATCTTTTACACCTCAAACCTTCAATGAAGCACTGGCAATAGAAGAAAAGGAAGGTGTGAGTTTACCCCAACCTGAAAGAGAGGCTTCATTTACAACAACTGGAACTAGATTGATCTTCTTTATGGGCTTGGGATAAAACCTTGTTGGGCTTTCATCTCTTTTCTTATGTTCTGCCACTGGTATAAATTGTAATGACACCAAAGACATAACATAAATATCATCTGTGGCACATGGTAGATCTACATCCTTTCTTCTGGAAAAACTACTGAAATGGATGCTTGAGATCACCAAACCCACAGACATGTGTTTCAAGTCTATTTCGATGAAGTGCCCCACCCCGTAAAGACAACTGCTGTATTTGTGCCAGAATGCTTAATATATTTAGCATTGATGTGCATATGAAGAGACAGTACCAGAAGAGAGGTTTTCTGAATTCAATCTTAATGCAGGCTGCTCTTTGTAAACTAGAACATTTAGCCTCTGTGTAGCCCCTCCAGAAGCAAAGTATGCGAAAAGAAGTTCTTTAGTGGTGAGAATAATGGCTTATAACTAGCACCTTCCATTTTAAAATGTAGTAGCTACTGTTTTAAAACACTTTGAGTAAATATATATTACACTTATACATATTCGAATTTTACTAACACAGAGCTACTTTCACAGTAGTAGTAGTTGGTTCATCCATTATTTACACTAATAACAATAACAAATATTATTCTTTAGCTTTAACATAGCCTATATTTAAACATTTTTAAAAGTTTGGCAAATATTAACCCTTCCAGTTACACAACTTGGTAAACTTGGAAGGCACTATCATCCTCCCTGTGAATAATATGAATGTCAAATACCTTCCATAATTTCTTTCAAAGTTCATCGCTATCTTATACTTTCTAGCTTATTGTCCTTCCTCTTAACCATTACATTTTACTGATTTTCAAGAAGCATCTAAAAACTGAAGGTAGAAAATAAAACCCAAGACTGTTTATGTGTGCCAGAATAAGAGGAAAATCTAAGTGAGACAGACAACGACCAAACTGGAGCTTGGGAAGTAAAACAAGATTGGTGCTCTTTTGCCCTACGACAATACTCTTATTTTCAAATGTCTTTATCAGATACAGTACTGAGGAATAACTCAGTGTGTGTAGGCAGACTAATTAGTTTGTTAACAAGGTTAATCATTGCATCAGTATGGTACCTGAGCCGCCTCCTGTTATCTACCAAGAAAACTGCCTATTACAATTAGATGTGGGTTTCTATTTTTTTTTTTTTTTTACTATAATAGAGCTTTTCCCTCTAACGTTATATTTGGGAAGCAGTATTTTAGAGACCATTGATGAAGAAGGGAAAAGAATATACCATGTTGATTGATGTATTTAGCACTATTAATGGTCTTTCATGGAATCAGGAAGAGAGATCAGAACTGAAAGAGAATCTCAAAAACTGGTTTATGCTGCCATGATTTTGGTAAATGCAAAAAAACCCACCATTTTTCTTTCAAATATTTCCTTGAAACAATGTGGTTGGACACCTCCTTTTGCACTAGCTCCAGCTCCAGTCTACTGTTCTCTGTTCACTTCCTGACTATGTTTTTGGTTGCAAGTTGTCAAATTAGGCCTTTTCTGCTTCTTTCCTCACATTCAATAGAAATGACAGGCTGAATGAAGTTCAGTCCCCTGCAATGAAGCCCATCAGGGTTATCAGACTGTAAGTCCAATTTTTTCTCTTTTTTTCTTCCTTTTTTTTTTTAATCTTTTTCAAAAGCATGGCTGGATTCCCACCTGACCTTTTCCAGTGTTGAGATCTGAAGTCCTAGGGACCTTTTCAGTCTTCTGAGAAAAAAGCACACAGGCCCAAGAAACGTGACTAAAATATTCAACCACACCAAAGTTGTTGACATAAATATTTGCAAAAGACCAGGCTGAGAAGACTGAAAGAGAATAGGATATAAAAGAAGTGCCATTACTTCTATTTTTCAATAAAATGAAACTATGGTTGAACTATATGGTGGCATGCAAGGTGCTGTGCTAAATGGAGGACTCAATTCTGTTTCACCTGTAGGAAAGGGAAAAATATTCTTCATGATGCACTTTATCAAAATGTTGATTTTGACTTTTTGTTTATAACAGGGCAATCTGTAAGTGAATGTAATAAGGCAGTGAAGCTTTGAATTTTAATACCTCTCTTCCTCCTCTCCCTTTCCTTCATGTTTTTCTCCCCTCCCTTGGCTAGCATAGGATTCGATGATTATGACTTAAGCACATACAAAACTAAGACCTGTACAAAATTACAAGGCTTATCCTTGTTTCCTTCCTTATTTATCCATGTAACTATATACATAAAAATCTCAGTAGTCCTAAGAAGAGGTTATCTGAGAATACTAATGGTGTGACTATGTGACTTTTTTCCAGAAAATTGACTTAAGTTGATTCTCTTATGCCATTTTATAGGAAATCCAACTTGAAATTGCTTTCAAATTAAACTCACAATACTTGGTGTAATTTCCTCACACCTATTTTTCCTTAGTGGCTCATGCTTTGCATTATAGGTATAATATCCTGCTGAAGTGTCATCTAGTGGTTTTAGAACAAAATGAATTAAGAAGTAGCTCCCACACTGTGTATTCACCAGGTTATTTAAACTTAAGGAATTGATCTTTTCCAGACAAGTGTTGTGCTAAAAGCAGACCTAGGAAGACAGCTGGTATAAAGAACAACTAAACAAACCAATGAAAAACCAAACATGAATGCCCTGTGCATAAAAGACTTCATTCATATTAATAATGCTGAATTTAAAGATCACTGTACTGGGGCTTCAGCACAGGAATGGAGTCTTGCGGCAGAAGTAAGCTAAGAAAAAGCTTGTGAAAGAGGAGCATCCGGGGATCTTATAGTCTTGGCTTAGCCAATAACTTGGCGTGTGACCTTGGATAAATCACTTGCCCAATTACATCTCATTCAAATCAGCTGGAAAATAAGTATAAAGCTGGCCTCTCTGACAAACTGTTTTGAGCAAACTGAAACATTCTCTTGTGACATCCTTATTTACATGTATTTCTTTAGAAAGAGGCTTGCCTAATGAGGGGCAAAGGGAAGAATAACCAAACATGACAGATGCAAAATGTATCTATATTCATTTACTGCATAAAAGGTTAGAGTTCCTAATCATTTAATGTTAACAGTAGTGCACAGGGTAAGACAGCAAAGGATTGGCAGTAAACTAGGTGGTTTTCCAGCTTGTTTTCTTCACATCTTACAAAAAATAATCTGAGTACTAATAAAAGTTTCGAAATTCATTCGAATTTTACTCTAACCTGTTCCTCCATGCCAAATGTTATAGTCTGTGTTTGGATCAAAACATATCTCAGATGGACGCAACTAGTGAATATGAACCCTCTGGCACATGAAGTCTTACCCACTGTTTTATCTAATTCAACACAATCCTAACCCGATGTGCATATGTCACTGACCTCACAAGTGATTCATCACCTTTACTATGAATGAAATATTAGGTTTTGAAAACAGGTGGAAAATTAAGAGAAACAGTCAAAGTTTATGTTATGCTATGGCTAACTAGCTGCTAAAAAGAGTTTCAGAAATTTTGAAATAATAAAAAAAAGTACAATTTCTGTAGGTGAGTACATATGGGGTAAAAAATCCACAATATACACCCTATTCCTGGTGACTCTTTAAACATTGGTGCTTTGCTAAGCTCTGCTTCTTGGAGTAAATGTACATGTGCAACTTGGCAGTTACTAAGGTAACGATCATGTGGGGAAAACAGTGGAATAAAATAGACTTATAAAACCTACATAAAATTGACATTAAATGGCAATGGCTTCCCTAGGCTGACAGTAACTCCCTATATGCTCATGAATATACTTATCTAACACAAATGTTTCCATTTTCCAGGACTTAATCTAATTATGTTTCTGTTTTGAAGGTGAATGGCAGTGCAATTGTATTTATTTAAAAAGGTATGGATTAATAAAGGAAACGTACTTTTATGTAAAACCATCACCAGTTAGCGCTTTAACACTTTTACACCCATCCCCTGCCACTGTTTCTTCCCCACAGAGGCATTCCCCAGAATAGCTTCGGGGGCTGCTGAAAGACCTGTAACATGCTGTCCCCACCCTTGAGCCTGTCTGCTCTGGTGTACAGGATGCACTGAGAGCCATAACCGTTAGCTCTTCCTTCCTCAGATCTTTTTCATCATACCCAACACATAACTGTCATAACTAGATTGGATTTTCTTATGTTGTCTTTTTTTTTCTGTAACTCCATGAGTTTCCCTAGCAGTGTGAGCCCCAGACAGTTTGAGTGTAAGTGGATACTAGCACCCATGATATTTGAGATGAGGCACATGGATTCATACTGCACCCCACATTGCCTTCCAAGTTTTAGCTTTGTGAAAAAAATACAGGCTGGTTTAACTAATGAAGATATTCTGAATCTGCTTTAGTTAGTAATAGGTTATATAAAGATGCCTCAATTATTTTAAGTAAAATTTTAACTGTTTTAAGAGAACTGAATTGAAAACTGAAGAAAGTCATGCATGTGACTTTCTTTTTTAGGGGCATATCATCTTCCCTCTGGAGCCATCTGACTTTTCCTGTAGATGTTACATAGCGTACTCTACCAGCCTTAGAGGATGCTTCACTCACGTTAGGAAAACATTCATTCATTCACCTACGAATTCCTTTCTTTATATAATGCGTTTTTAAGTATGTGTGAGACATGCAGTATTTTTCGATAATAATGACAGGGAGCTGAACATCTTTATTAAATCCATGAGTAAACCAGCAAATGTGGGATTTCAAAGAAAGAAAAATGGGATCTCCTCTGCAGAAGCTGCTATTATTTTCTATCAGGCAACAACTCATCACAGTCAAAACATTTGGGGGGACCATTCAGCATTGGCTTCTTAAAGGCTCCGTCACCATTTTCTGACAGAAAAACAGAAAACAAGGGTGGTCACAACCACACAACAAATCCAAATCAAGTGAAAGCACAAATGCTGGCAAAGAACAAAATAAGAAAACATCAAAATACTCCAAACCTGAACAAAACTCTTTATCCACTCTTTAAAAGCAAACACATAAGAAGGACTAGACTTCTCTAAAAAGCGTCACTCAAGCATTCAGTTTTGTGTCAATAATCAAGAAAAAGATAGGAATAAAATCCAGGGAGACTTCTCTAGCAGACTCACCACCCAGAGAAAGAATCCAAGGTATCTAAGGTGTTGAGAAAAGTCAACAAGATGCCTCAAGATAGGCATGATAAATTCAAGTCATGATATTCTCTGAATAGCTCTCAGACTTTAAGCTGAAATCTGGTCATAATCTTCACACTGGTGAAGGAACTTGCATTGCTGTACATGTTCTATTTTTTCGGAATAGCAAAGGGAAAATGCAAGTCTTCAGGCTAAACGCTTCACAGATGTAAGATTGAACTTGCCCATCATAATAAGAATTACATTAGTTCAGATATATTCTGTAAATGTCTTCAGACCTGTTTGTCTACCTACAGGGTAGCAAAAAAAATCAACCAAACCCAAAACAACAAGGCAACTTTCAGCATAGAAAGATGGTCATAGCTAAATAAAGCCTCTCGGAATCCAGCTTGTTCCCTGAATATCCCAGAGGAATCAAGTTGTGTCTAGTGTTGTCTATCTTGATTCCCTGAATCCCTGTATGTGACTCTCAAATACTACTATTGATTTCTACAATGTTAGCCCCACTGGCAGGCTCTAGCTAAGGCTCCCAGGGAGCCAAACAAGCAGCTTCATTCTGTTTTCAGAAAAGAGCTGTGCCCTGTGGCATGTGCCCAGTGCACGGGAGATGATCATAGAGGGGACAGAAATGGGGCACTCACTCTGTTGAAGGAAGGAGAGAACAAAACTCCACTTTCTTTAATGTTTCTTCCTTCTGGCAATCAGAGCAAGAGTGACATGGATTCTGCAGAGAGAAACACTGACAGTCCCAGTTAGGCAGGCTTGCAGCAGGTTGTCAGAAGGAAGACTGTCATGGTTTAAGCCTCACCCAGGCTAATAACTCACGAAGTTTTACTCACTCACTCGCTCACTCACTCACTCCCCTCTTTTTCTTCCCCCAGTCCCAGGGGAATGGGGAGGAGAGTCGAAAAAAAAAATGCAACTTGCACAGGTTGAGATAAGAACAGTTTAGTAACTAAAGTATAACACAAATCACTACTGCTACCACCAATAATAATTCAAGAGAAATACAAGGGAAGAGAATACAACTGCTCACCAAGCCCGACCCAGCCAGTGCACCCCCCAGCAGCGAACCCCCCAGTGCACCACCACACCCTTCCGGGTCTCTGCTGTCCGTTTTCACATCCTGGGCATGACATGCTGTGGTATGGAATAACCTCTTTGGTCAGTTTGGGTCAGGTGTCCTGTCTCTGCTTCCTCCTGGCTTCCCCTCCTCCCTGCCAGAGCATGAGACTCAGAAAGTCCTTGGCCAGACCAAAACATTACCCAGCAGTAACTGAAAACACTGGTGTTATCAGTGCTGTTCCCAGGCCCAAAATCAAAAACACAGCGCTGCACCAGCTACCAAGAAGGAGAAAAAATGACTGCTGCTGCTGAACCCGTGACAAAGACATAGTTTGGAGTCGCAGCTGGGGAAAGATCCCTCCTATTCTTTTTGTCCAAGTTCATGTTGTTTTATCCTCACAGCCTAGAAAGGTCTGGCTTCTCCTGGTATTGACATGAATGCAAATGAGGCATTTGCCTCATGAAAGCATAAGGAACATTGGCGCAAAAAAAAACCCCTTTCTACTTATATTGGCATTTCCTCTGGTGAGAGCATTTTTTTTGTTTTTACTAGCTAGTATACTCAGTGTCCTCTGCACGGCTTTTCCTATTAAGGTGAGAAAACCCAGGGTACTGCATGAAACACTTGACTTCATACTTCACAGTGGCTCTCTGTCCCTAGGAATTTATAGCTGCTCTTCATAACAGGCACCAGCAAAAAAGTGCATGTGTTCGTGCACACGGGGCAAAATACTCCAGTCTGTGATACACTGATGAGTTTATAACTGCACATTAAACCTTAAAGCAGACAAAAGCTGCCATTCATTACTCCTATTTTGTCTATAATTCTCTTCATTATATTTCAATACCGTTCCTGTCTATGAGAAGAAAAATTATGAGGACCATTCCAACCATCAGCAGAAGGGGAAATCTAGGACACAAGCCAGTGCTCCAGAAGGATTTCTTTGTATGAATTAACATGTATGCAAAACAAGAACAAGCACCTAATTAAAAGTAAGTGATATTAAACAAAAGTCAGCTGAGACCAAAATCTACAACACAGATTGGTTTTACAAGACCAGGTTAATAGCAGAAAACTGACAGCAGCAGACAGACATTGTGGCATGCCTGCAACATAAAGTCCTTATCATATATCACTTCGAGAAAGCCAGTATGAACAAAACCGCCTCCAGATGTGAATTCTTTATGCTAAATCAATGTGTTTCAGTGAAGCATGTGCTAGGAGTCTCAGGTAGGCCTTTCAAAACTTGCCTACCTCAGCTTATTTTTTTCAAACCTAGAGGTACTAGTTTGGAATAGTTTGGACATGGCACTAAGTGGTGAAAAGAAGATTCTTATGGCACGATAATGATTTTCACTGTAATATAAACTTGTGCCAAATTTTATTTTTAGACAAATGGGGGAGTGGTAAGAAGAAAGAGTCACATAAGACAACAGTAATTTAGTATAATTTACATAACTAACAAAACTTTTCCTGAGCTTTTGCAGTGGCATCTTACAAGAGACATCTATTGACTGTATTCTAATTTACTTGAAAACTCTGTTGACTTAAATGGAATGTTTCTTCCATGAGATAAGCAGAAATGAGTATTCTTCTGAAGGGAAAGATACATTTGTCTGTTAGCTAGGAATAAGTAACATGATGCTTGCACATCCAGTGTCTCAGGGCAAGCAAATAGCTGTAGGGAAGGTTCTCAGGGTTGCTGAGGACCCTTTCAGAACTGGATTTTACATCAACATTTGGTAGCTTGCCCCCTATTTGATGGTGGAAAAATGGACCCTTACAATATCTCTGCTAAGGGCATAAGGTAAGGAAAGAAACGGTGCCTGTCCTAAATTGGACCTGGACCTCTGGCAAGCAAGTCTGGCCCTCCTGAAATGATCAGATTCACTAATGGGATCCTTCTCTGTGATGAAGAAGATAAATATCCAGACCATTTACCATAATCAGATTATTAAACATTTAAAAGTGATATTAAAGGGGATGATATGCAGACTAATGCGCATATCAGAACTGTCAGCCCAAAGCATATTAGCAGTCCAAATTGATAAGCCCTGAATCTAGAGGTGCTAATCACAGTGTGCTGGGCTGGGTGTCTGGTGAAAATGAACATCATTTGCCTGAGGCCTTGCTGCTGTAGCTTGACTGTTCAACGCTACAATATAAGCAGTGAAACAGAAAAAGCAAACCAATATTCAGGAGAGCTCTTCACAAAAGCTCAGATCCTTGACACAATCACTTTGTTGTATCAGCCTTATTTTTAGCATATTTTGTAGAAGAGGCTTTTTCTTTTTGTCTCAGCCTGATGGCAGTTAATTAAATAAATGTTTCCTTGGGTCCAGATGCATATTTGATGTGATGAACTGGTTTAAAGAATAAACCTGTTTGAACTGCAGTGAGTAGATGGGGGGAAGAGTGGTGTGTGCGGAGGCCCTTACATAAATAATTGCATTATTTTATGAATCATCACCTAGCATTTCTCATCATGTCCTCACCTCTTTCTGACATTTCTTCTCTAGAAGTCTGTTCTGTTTGTTTTGTTAAGGTGACATGCAAATAAATCAATGTGCTACTTTGAGCAGGTAGCCCTACCTGTACATGTTCCTGAAAGCTGAGATAAAAAAGAAGAGAGTAGAAATTCCTTCTGGAGTGCATGGGGAAGATATTTACCTTTTTTCCGCTGAATCAGTTAAACCCTGAAGGACCATTCATTAGGTTTTGATGTTGGATTTTGAAGCAGAAAAGCTACTAATTGGGAGCACTGAATGCCATGCGATCATTTATGTGCCTTGACCTCAAAAGAGGAATCAAGCATATCCGTAGAAATAAGAAAAAAAATCATTGCACCTCTGAGGATAACCACCCACATATTCTGTGGAGCTCTGCTAGCTAATTTAAAGGATAGCAGGAGGCTGAAGAAGAACTGGAGGCTTTCTCACCCCTTCGTGACCTGAACACTAAAGAAGTGACTGAATGTGACAGCCTGGGTAGCAGGAACAAGCAGGAAGATGTTCTTTTTAATTTTCTTCCTGTTTGCTTATCTTCTTGAAGGACCAGAACAACTCCTGCCTAATTGACTACCTTTAACCCAAGTGATGATCCGTTTGCAGTTATGTCACCTTTATACTACATCCCAGAGAAACACTGGTTTTAACATTTTGTGTGGCTGGCCATGGGGAACACAGCAGGGATTTCTTGACAAGAACAGCAGCTAGTGATGGTGAATTACCCCTTCTTGGACACCAGTGGGTGTCCAGGCTTTTCTCCTGTGCAGAAAATTTTGATTCCTGTTCTATCATTGTAAATATATTTTAGTGTGTATTAATTAATACCACAGCAGGTAGCAAAAGAATTCTTTTTTTGTCACAAAAATGGCAAAATCTCAATGAAGAGGTCTGTCAAAGACTCAAATATTTAAGTGTAGGATAAGCCTCAGTCAGTTTGTTCTGGAAAATTTAGGCCACCAAACTTTACACAGTGACTTCCATAGTGAGCCTAATAACTTAAGCATCTATTTTAGAGAAAATCCAATCTTACAGCTAAGGGAAAATTTACTGCATCACTTGGAAAATTCTGCAGTTACAATTATCCTCATTATAAAAATGTGTTCCTCCTCATTATTTTAGGTTCTGTTGTTGAAAGCTTAATGGTTCACACTCATTCATATGGGAAAAAATAAACAGTTTATTATGAAGTATGAAAATATGCTATAATGTTCTAAAAAAATCAGTTCAATTTTAATGAGGCTGCAGAAAAAAGAAGTTATGTTTTCATTTTTGTTCTGGCTAGGAGCTGAAATGCAGCTGTAACGGCTGTTCCAACCCAAGCAGACAGACATAGCTGAATTCTCACACAAACTCCTTACCTCTCAGGAGACAGTGATCAAATTTTCAATAAGACCTTTGAATCTTTCTGTTTAAATCTTTAGGCTATAGGCAGATCCAAACCAAACTTCTTTTAAAACATGGTATTTAACCTGGGGGGGATTATTTGATATGAAACACAGCTGCTTTTCATTTTTTAAGTTGATCATAAACTATGCATTTGAAAACCACCTTGGGCCATGTACAGAAGCGCTTGGAAATGGAGCAAGTGTAGCTCCATATCCTTTTTCTACAGGATGGTAGCTGGGAAAGTTTATATCAGTCATGACAGCCCCTGAATTTTTATACAATTTCCATTCATTTTTCACATAAGTCATTGTAAACTGACAATATTTACCTGGAGAAAACATTTTTCCATGATGCCAAAAATGAAAATGGAACTGTAACTTACAGTTGAAACAAAACAAAATGGTTTTCATGACACTGGATTAAAAAAAAAAAAAAAAGGAGACTGAGGCTGAGCCAATATTTTGTTTCAGTGCTTCACTTCATATGAATAAATCTGTGCCAGAAGAATAAGATAGCTTAGCATCACTGGCAGTTGAACAGATGCTCATTTCTTTATGATTCTCAGCCCATCTCTGTGGTACATAGATTCAAAATTGATACTAAAAACTAGTACTGATAAATCCTCCTTGTCGCTTTGAATTGCACCATGGATGAAATCTGCTTTGACCTTCATGATCACCGTATAGTACTAGTAAAAAATAAACCAAAGCGTATCTGTTTTTCTTACACTGAAAGAGATCAAGAGGGGCGTTTAAAAGATGGAGGTCCTTTTACCTGTACCTATGTAAAAACATACACACACTCAGATGCCAACCCTCACAGATTTTCTAGTATCCTGAATTTTTACTATAAGCCACAACAGCTCATAGAAGAAATAGGCACACTTCCTTTGTGCATGTGACATGTAGATTTGTTAATCACATAATCCACCTAAGCAGCCAGATGGAAAGGTAGAAAGTTGTAACACATTCTAGCCATACCTATGTTACTCCCCTAGGGAGAATCCTTTCTTCAATTACACTATTCACTTCCCAAGGCTGCTTTGTTGCTGGAGTAAGGGGGTTTTTGATTAATATGTGAAAATATATTCTTCCAGTCTTCTTAGATCATTAGTAATTGTGGCTTTGTGGCATATACTTCCAACTGGTATTTTCACAGGGACAATTAATCTTTAGCATCATCCCCTCTGTTCTAAGATGTTGAAATAACTATCTATTCAAGAACTGCATTATAAGGAAAATGTTAGAAATACTTTGGAGCTCTTAGCAGGGAGGGGAGCTGGATTATGGATGTATTTCTTTGCCCCTGGATTTTTTTACACAGTCCCTTGTAGTCCTGGGAAGAAAAATGGGATAGATGTTTAATATAGCAAAGAATGCACAAATCCTACAATATGTGCTTTTAAAACAAGTGTGCCATATGAGTAAAATTTATCCTGAAATTTTGCAGCTGACCTTGTGTAAGTTTTCCTTATACACCACCCATAGTATGAGATACTGATCCAGGTAAATCAAGAGTCAACATTCCCTCAGATTTCAAACAAAAAAGAACAAAGCATTAAATTGCCCTTAAACAGGCAGCAACTCGGGCCACATAACAGTGCTGCCCTTAGCATTACAATAACTAAAATAAACAGCAAACTTAAAGCCAGAAACTTTTCTATCAATTTTAGTTTCATTATCATTTGCACCAGTATTTTTCCTCATTTTCATTTGTCATATAAAGTACAATCAGGCAGTGAGCTTGCAATAGACTGGGTTCAGTCATCAAAAATAATGGATGTCATTGATTTTTCTTCTTTCCCTGTGCTGGGACATGCAAAGATTCCTCTCAGCATTCCCTTTCCTCCGAGAGTCCTGAGTCAAGAAATCAAATCATACTCAAGATTAATTCTTCATAGACAGAGATGAAAATTGTATGCTTCAAATTGAAATCTAATGCACAATATATCAGTCATGTAAGATCTACAAACAGGTTCACAGATTGAAATGTTTTGTTACAGTGGAAAATGAGGCTCCATTTAAGGTTTTATTTCAGGATTCAAGGAAAAATATTGGGATTTCTTATGTTCTATGTTGACAAAATTCAAGTTCTGTATGTATTACATAGCGTTCCTAATTTGAAGACAGCAACTCGTTTACAGAACAATCTTTAGGTTCTGCAGATTTCCTTAAAGCATTTGACGTAAGTTATACCTCAGCAAAGGTCAGCTCTCGCTTTAAGACTATTGAGAAGGTTAATTTGACCAGATGAATTCAGACTTCACTCTGAAACTCAGTTGACATTTTTAGCTGAAAAGTGAGTGATGGTAGTAAGTGAAAAAATTGGTCTAAGCTGCTTTTATTCAGTCACTAGGGTAATCAGAGTATCACAGAGAAGGGGCAACATTAACCCCCCAAATTTCTCAATTATTATTTCCACATGGAAGTTAGATTCTGGAGCTCAGCAGCTTCCAAGAAGTTTTATCACACAGTACCAGTAGTAATTCATACATTTCTGCCATGCCCATCATCTTGGCATCTCACAGAATTTAATTTCTGATGTTAAGCTCAGCATGTTGGTGTAGATTCAACAGTCAGTCAGGAGCAAGAGGAAAGGACAGGATGGGGAGATTGTGGCTTTCTGGGCTAAGGCAGGAACCCAGCTACCTGCAGAATGCAGCCGCTGGGCTCCAGTGCAATAAACAGAACTTGAAGAGTGGGTAGCAGTCCTTGTTCACTGAATTGATGGTTACAAATGAAGGACAGATAAACAAGGCTCTACAATGATAAGGACTGCAAGTTAGAGTAGAAAATAATTGTTGGAAATAATTTATATGTGGAAGACACAAGAGGCATATATATATATCTGTGTACACATGCACACATATATATGTAAAATATATAAATATATATATATACCCACACCCATGCATGCATACATACATATAAAGAAACTCAACTGAAATTTCCTGAGAAATGCTTGCCTTTTTACAAGCCAGCCATGAGATGTTTAAGTTGCTATATTGACCCACAGCGCACAATCCACTTTTGTAGGTCTGAGTAATTTTCAACCAGGCACACTGCCATTTTAGCAGATGGATAAAATACATCCATGCCAGCGAACCAGCTCATCCCTGACGTGTGAGTCCCTTGCCAGCTCCCCATCCCAAAATGCTTGAGCAGCATTCGCTGTTTTGCTTCTGCGGCTAGCAGGGAAGTCAGTGCCTGAATTTGGAGCAAGGATTAACTTTTAGAAACCCCCAATCAGCAGAATAAAATATCTACTCTGGGAAGTACATCCACCAGGGTTTGGATTTTCTGTGACAGTAAAACAGAAGAGTAAGCTACATGCAGTGTTACACCTCTATCTGCTGGGAGGGCTCACACGTCTGTTAGGAAGCAGCAAGAATTTTAGAGTTAGGGAAAGGGACACAGCATGGGATTGACGCAACTGTTACTTCTCCAGATGCCCTTAGGGCTTGGCTGAAGTATCCCAAAGTCTCTGGGATCTCATCCAGGACTCGGCTACCTCCAGAGTGGCAGGGTGAGAACAGGAGCTAGCAATGCCTACCTTGAGCAGGGCAGGGTTGTTCTGCTAGCATGACCTCTGTCAGCATGTGTCTTGTCACAGAGATTTATCCACAGGATGACCCTGAAGATTTCCTTGGCTTTTTCTACAGAGAAGCAGTATGGCTTTTGACTGTATATATTTTTCCCAACACTAACTTACTGCGAGACAGAGTACATGGGGTCTGCTCCATGCAAAAACAAGATACAAAATATATATTTAAATTCACTATTACTTCCTTCCAAATAGCCAAAAGCAGGATCAATAGCCGCAGGTGAAGAGACTGAAATTCTAGAGATCACACAACTACAACAGAGCTTTTTTTTTTTTCTTCCTGATGATTCTGCATCAAACAACAATAGTTAAAGGATCTGTTATAAATTGTTCCCACTGCTTTCATACCTATTTAGGGTACAGTTTTCTACTGGGTAAATCGTCACACACAAAAGGTTAACAAAGCCACAGGTAAGCTGTTTGAGCCGAAAGTTATTTGTATTTCACAAAGTGCCAATGTATATAGCTTTGGAAATATTTACCTCAACAAAGGTGAAAAGAAAATAGAACAGTGCATGCACTCTACAAATAAATTAGTTTAATTAATATTGATTTAATGCTAACTGTCCCTTGCAAAATATGGTCACTTTAGCACTTTTGTACTGCCAAAGATGCATATTTTGCGGGTCAAAGGAGGTGATCCTGTCCCTCTACTCTGCTCTTGAGAGACCTCACTTGGAGGATTGTGTGCAGGTCTGGTGTCCTCAACATAAAAAGGACATGGAACTGTTGGAACAAGTGCAGAGGAGGGCCACAAAGATGGTCAGGGGACTGGAGCACCTCCCGTATGAAGATAGGATGAGAAAGTTGGGGCTGTTCAGCCTGGAGAAGGGAAGGCTGCGTGGAGATCTCCTTGCCTCTTTCCAGTATCTGAAGGGGGCCTATAGGGATGCTGGGGAGGGACTCTTCATTAGGGACTGTAGCGATAGGGCAAGGGATAACGGGCTCAAACTTAAATGGGGGAAGTTTCGATTGGATATAAGCAGGAAGTTCTTTACTGTTAGCCCATTCCCTCACTGGAATGGGCTGCCCAGAGAAGCTGTGAATGTTCCATCGCTGGCAGTGTTCAAGACCATGTTGGACAGAGCCTTGGGTGACATGATTTAGTGTGAGATGTCCCTGCCCATGGCAGGGGGGTTGGAACTAAATGACCTTAGGTCCTTTCTAACCCTAACTATTCTATGATTCTATGATATGCTGCAAAATATCTACATATATGTATAAGCATGCACTCTCATTCAAATATACATAAAAAAAGTTATACATACATTTGTAGCCTTATATTAATATGCTATAAATTCTAAAAAACATTTAGAAATATGATTTGAATCTGGGTATGTCATAATTTACCCAGAAGTGGGTTAGCTGGACAAGAGTAACTAACAATTTTCCTTCAATCATGGCTTTAATTAAGTAGGAAGAAAACTGAAGTTGCTGAAAGTTCATGCTAGAAGACTGACATGATGTCAGGTTTCATAAGTAATAAGATGTGGAAAATGTCAAATTATGGCTGAGGGAGAAAATGTCAAGAATGCTTTTAAAATTAGACTTCTCAGGCAAGAGTTCCAGTGAACAACAAAATGCAAAAGAAAGATTATGACCAATATCCAGATGCCGGCCTTCAGAGTAGAGTGATGTCTCAGCCTCAAGCGCACAGATCTGTTTCGGTTCTTTCTGGACACCTCAAAAATACTTCAGTGTCTTTTCCTGGCTATTTCCACAAAAAAAAAAAACAAACAGCTTCTTTTCCAGGATATACCTTCCTTGAAATACATTCTTTTAGCTTTTCAGCTGTTTTGTTTGGCCTGAATTGGCATAGCTCTAATGGAGTCAGTGGAACTACATACTACATACTACATGCTACAAATCCAGCTAAGGATTTGTCCATCTCTTTTTGTGGATTTGTTGAGGGTTTTTTTTTCTTTTTTCTTGTTTTGTTTTGCTTGTTTTTCAAAAAAGCTTTCAGAAGAACTTTGGAATATGAAAGTGCAGGATTTACTAAACTAACACATTCTGAAATTACATGTCATGCCAAGAAACACTTCTTGGCTCACAGGACTGGCATGCCCCAGTTTAGGGAAGTCTTTAATATGGCAGGGCACACTGCAGTCAACTCCCTCGATCCTCTGTGATCAGAACACTTGAAAGTGTGTAGGCAGCTTTTATCAGTAAATGCTTGGTTTTAAATCATAACAGCTATTCAGGTTTTCTTGTCCTTGTTTGTAAATTACCTACTTTTTTCCCCCAAATGTTCCAGACATCTACCAAGGGAAAAACTCTAAAACTTTATGGTGCATCTGAGTGGATGATGAATCAATCTTTGAACTTGTAACTTGAGAGCTGCACAGCCACAGAAGGTAGCTGTTAGGAAGCACTAAAAGTACGCAACTACCCATCATGGAGTATGCATTTCTTCTTGCCACCCTTCCCAATCCTGTCAGAACTTATGTTACCATATAACTAGTAAATTCTTTGCACAAAATACTGCTATTTTTATGTTTTAGAGCTATATCATCTATTGAACAGTCTTTTGAAAAAACTTTATGGACACTTGTTTTTTGAAAACTGGATTTTTCACATTTTTTACAATGTTGTATCTAGCAGTTTCTGAAGTCAGAGTTTTCTGACAAAAGGCTAGTACCAGTAAACAGAGAACCAGGGTTTCCCCAGACTGCAGAGGGACAATCGCTACATATTCTATTCTGCCATGTCAAGTACGTATTACATTTATGTAAGCGTTACTGCACACTTTTTCTCTAGAGTAAAAGAGGAGGAAGGACCCCAGTGAGGTCCCAAGAATCCCAAAGAAGTCAAATTCAGCTGTTTTACATCTGGAAAGCTCTGCACATGTACTGCTTGTACTCTGAATTTGAAGAATCACATCCCATCTGTTTTAAAATTGCACTCAGCATTTTAATTTTGTGATGTTTATTCCTCCTAAGACTAGCTATATTAGTATTGTATCTGAACATTAGTAGTGATGCTGGTGATATATAACACTAACTCCTCTCTGAATGATGTTTAAGTAATTTCGAATTATATTTTGGGAAGTTTTGTAACAGGAAGAACAGAAAGAATAACTGCTTTAGAGAAAGGACTATATAATGAAAAGTAAACCACTCCTAAGTATTGTGTTGCAAGTCAGATGTGTCTTTGTTATAGCTCAATCATCAGTGTCTTAAGAGAGAGAAAAAACCCTCAGAAAACTTGTCTAATCTCAGAATATTCAATTTTAGATAAGATTAATATCAGTTGGACTTCAGATATTAACATATCTACATTGAAATGGCTGGTATTTGCACTTGAAATCCATGTTTTATAATTATTTCAATAGTCTATGTTTCAAATTTCAGTGCAGCCTCATCTATTTTTCATTCGGGATAAAACAGTTTATAAACTACATTTTTTTCTTCCATACCTAATATAATTTGAAAAAGATACTTATCAGTAGATAAAAAAGTTACTTTTTACATCAACTAAGATTGAATTATCTATATTAATGCAAATTTTCCTAGAGAAAGCAGATGTATTGGTGTAATACCCAGCAGGAGATAATTTGGATTTTAGTAGAACTCCTGGCTAATAAACGGTCGCTTTTACTTTTAGATGCATTTCACTACTTAATTGACTTTCCAAAGGTACAAGAAAAAAAAACAAACCAACCAACCACCTGGTAACATCGTAAAAATTACACGTATCATGTAATTAATTTTTCCCTAGCATAAAAATATGAAATAAAATATCAAAGAATCCACAAAAAAAATATGCTGGATGCCTAAGTGAAGCCTCTTCTTTTTCAGAATAGCAATTCAGCTGTTGTTTTACCTCTAGCACTGGGTAAAATCTCACTGCAGTCAACATGAAATACCTCTTTGTTAGACACTTTTCTTATATTGAAATGCATTTAATGTGCTCCTGATCTGGTCTTTAGGGGCATGGGTAGCTACTTAAGAGCTTTCACTGAAGCAAGTTGTGTGCTGCTATATTAAATCATCAGTAAGCCTATGCATGGAGCTGCTGCACTATGGAAAGCATGGAGGGCAGCAAGAGGCAGAAGGACATTAGAAGGATGTGAAACATTCATAGCATAAAATTTCAGGTTTACAATGGAGTTATTTTACCAAGAGAGATGACAGCACAGTCTCCCGACACTTGCAGACTCTGTATCACAGGAGCAAGAAAGGTCTCTGCTGTTGCCTGAGAAATATGTCTGCTCTATAAGCAGCTGAATTGTCTCTGACCCTTTTTTTAGGCCTTTAAGTAACAAGTTGAGCAATTAATGTTTTGCAGGCTATGCTTTGATCTTCTGGTCAGATGATTTTGGTTAGATCAGAAGAAGAAAGTCATATTACTCCAGTCTTCAACTTACATCATGCAAAAAAATCATCATCATCAGAAACACACATTACACACAAAAGCTGAAGGAAATTCAGATTTATCAGAGAAGGTAATGATATGAGCTTAACTGGTTTTATAGTGTTTAACTAGACGTGTGTGCCACCAGTTAAATAGCACATCATATGCTATAGGCTTACTTTGCCTTGCCTAACACTAGTGCTTGTAGCTCTATGAACCAGATGTCCTGAGGAAAGCCAGCTTAATAAATTTGGTAGGAAAAACTAGGAAGGCTATTTTATATTTTCTAGAATTCTGAATTATATTTATTTTTCAACAGTTTGGACCAAAAAGTCTTAAAGATCCCTCAACACACTTAAATTTGCCTCCTCAGTTCCTTTCGTCTGAATTTAAACTGGGTGCTTGCATCCTATTTATATCTTTTGAGTTATTGATCTTTTACTGTCTCTTTATCTTACTGCAGTCAATTCTTTGCTGCTCTGGAATATATGACTGATCTGCGTGAGGTTTTTTTTTCCCTTCCCTGGAATTATTGTTTTCATTTATCCCTATCATGTCCACAACCTCCTCTGTTATGAGGTCTGACATTAAGAGAATGTGGTAATCGAAAAAATGTAGCAGAAAAGCAAAAAAGACAAAAGGGAAGAAAGGGAGAAAGAGAGAGAGGGAGGGAGGGAGGGAGGAAAATAAATCTGCTTTCACTGCAGTTTCACTTGCAGTTTTCACTGTAAGGTAAAAGCCAGATGTTTCCAAGTGCGACTGGCAACCCTTCTCGTGCTGTGTTATATTTTGTTGCTTATCTTTGGATTGCCAGGAACTGCCACTGTTTTCCTCTTAGGTTCCTGTGTCTTTAATGGACCTAATCCACATTAAGATGATGAGACACTAAGCCAAGCAGAGGTACTGAAAGCTGTCATGGGTTCAGCAGCAGCAGTCCTTTTTCTCCTTGGTAGCTGATGCAGCACTGTGTTTTTGATTTTGGGCCTGGGAACAGCGCTGATAACACCAGTGTTTTCAGTTACTGCTTGGTAGTGTTTTGGTCTGACCAAGGACTTTCTGAGTCTCATGCTATACCAGGGAGGAGGGGAAGTGAGGAGGAAGAAGAGACAGGACACCTGACCCAAACTGACCAAAGAGGTTATTCCATGCCACAGCACGTCACGACCAGGATGTAAAAACGGACGGCAGGGACCCGGAAGGTGGGGGTGCACTGCGTGGTCGGGCTTGGTGTAGGTGGTGAGCAATTGTATTCTCTTCCCTATTGGTGGTAGCAGTAGTGGTTTGTGTTATACTTTAGTTACTAAACTGTTATCTCAACCTGTGGGAGTTGCATTATTTTGATTCTCCTCCCCATTCCCCAGGGACTGCGGGAAGAAAGAGGGGGGAGTGAGTGAGAGAGTGACTGCATGAGTTATAGAGGCTTAAACCACAACAAACCCAATGAGCAGCTTTGACTATTTTGACCTTCTTTCCATCTTGCAGACCACTGAGTATTATTTCATTATCTCATTACAGTTTCTTATTAACAGTCTCTTTAGTTTTCCATGTTTCATATGTTCATAGTGCTATGGGTTTTAAAGACATCACAAGATCCCATGATTTACTGATGAAATTATTTACATGTCAAGGATGCCAGCCAAACTGCTGGAGAAGGTACCACTCAACATCTGCTCAATCCTGTTGAGAGGATGTGAGAAAAATACAGGTTGTGATTAGAGCTTTACTGGAATGCCTTGTAGAGATGTATTTCACTAGAAAAAGATTACAACAGTTGTTAGCATTGCTTTTTAACAACAAACCTGTAAGATCTGAAGATGATTTTTCTCTCTTTACTTGGATGAAAATATTCAGGAACAGCTTTCTTGGGCTGTGTGCCAGCCCTTGCATACATAAAACAGGGCTAATCTCACCTGTTGAAGAGCTTAACATCCAGGCTAAGGTAATTGCCTCTATCACCCTTCCTGAAAGCATGCAGCTCACTTAGGTACTAAGCTGCCATTCTAGCCACCTCCCTTGTGACACTGACCTCATGAATAGCTGTGGCAAAGGGTGACACACTTTCTTTGAGTGAGTTCTCTTAGGTGCTGAACTTGAATACAGCTAAAGGTAGACATACATTTCCCTGCTGCTGCTGATCACCACTGGTGCATGTTTACATGGCAATAGCACCCAGCACTGATATTTTTGGTACATCTTTGCAACATAACTAACATTTGAAATTTATAAATACAGTCAATCTTGGCAGTGATACTGAGTAAGCACGGTTAGTGCATAGAGAAAATAGAAAAGGAAAATATAGAACAAACCGTCCAAAAGTCCTTGGAAAACTTAAATCTTTCTGCTACAACTAGAGATTGGGATTATACTCTGATCCTTCCGTTGTCCTTGCACTGGCCACCAAAGTTTTCTGGGCTCTCTTTGGAAATTTATTATATATTTTTTTCCATTTTTCTCTCTTATGTGTTCCAGTCCCCAAGAACAGACCACAGAACATGAGCTGCTTCAACACTTATCAAAGCAAGCCAAAATATCTTAGATCAGAGTTTAATCCATAGGCATAGGTAGATAAAAAATTGAGTGGTGTCAGCAGCTTAAAATGAATGATAATTAAAGGGTGTTTGAACATCCAAGTGGCAATGATATATGTTTACTTAATTTATTTTCAGCGTGACACTTCTAACAGGATGAGAGAGTTACAAGGCCCAGTATGTGAAAGGGCAAGTTGGTTTGGAAAGGTAAGGAAAAAAGAGAATCAGGGATCTTTTGATAATAGTGTAACGAAAGAAAGCATTTTAGTTTCAATTTTTCACTGTATTTTATCAATCTTGCAGCAATAGCAATCATAGAGATATAAAGCTTTGAAATTACAAATCCATCTTTATGGCATGATGTTGTCTGAGATTCACTCAGGCTTTTCCCAAGAGATTGCATTAATCTCTAGTGTTGCTTGATTGATGTGCATCTTTGAAGTCCATCTCTTAAACAGCTTCCCAGTAATTGTATCCTGATTTGCTACCAATTCTTCCATGCCAGCTGCTCCTGCTCAAACCCTTCACGGGTCTGTTACAGGGAGATGGAATCCTTGTGCATGCTAATCTTGCATTATTGTCAACAACAAATTCATCATAAGCTGAGCTGGTAGAATATTATTCAGAAAATATGTTCCTTGATTAATTTCTCTATTTTGTATTTCACTAATGCAAATTGTCTTCTGCTGTGCTTAACAAAAGAGCTCTTTAATAGATCCAAGACTGAACCAAACCTTAGAATGTTCATCTCATTCAGATTTCAATGCAGTTGAGTTATTTTGAACTCATTCTGAATATAGTTCACTCTTCAGTAAATTTTTATTAACTAGACTGCATGAATGCAGCAGTGAAATTTGGAAAATAATAACATATTTGTAAAAACAAATTAGCTCATCTATTACAAATATCCCTTGGAGAACAAGAACCACGTGAGAGACACCAGAGATTTCTTCCATTCTTTATGACCACAAATGCTCTTCCACATCCTAGAACATTCTTCCACTCCTAGAACAGTCATGAATGTGACTCTGCATGTTGATGTTTATGGGTAAGAATTGTCTACTAAGAGTGAAATATAAACAGCTGATTCAAAATTTCTTAAGATTTTCTTCCACTATATGAAATCTACTTCCTGTTGTGATATTTAATTTTAATACAGTTAAAACCTCATGCAGACAGAACTGCAGTTTATAGTTTCATATTTATTTGTTTTATATTTACTTGATGCTGGGGAGGGACTGACTCCTCATTAGTGACTGCAGTGATAGGACAATGGGTAACGGGTTCAAGCTTAAACAGGGGAAGTTTAGATTGGATATGAGGAAAAAAATCTTTAAGGGTGGTGAGGCACTGAAATGGGTTGCCCAGGGGAGTTGTGAATGCTCCATCACTGGCGGTGTTCAAGGCCAGGTTGGACAGAGCCTTGGGTTGCATGGTTTAGTGGGAGGTGTCTCTGCCGATGGCAGGGGGTTGGAACTAGATGATCTTGAGGTCCTTTCCAACCCTAACTATTCTATGATTCTATGATTTCTAGGTTATGTGTTTCTTAGCTTCCACTAGATTAAATTTCAGTAAAGCCCCAATTTGTTGTGATCCAATTTACAACAGGATCTTAACCCAAATGAACAGCATTATTAGAGAGAGGGTGCTAAAATAAATATTTTCATTTGTTCAGAAAACTAGTTTTCATCCAGAAATAATATAGTTTGGCTTGCCACCTTTCTACTCAGCTTTCCTCCCTGTGTGCTGTAGATCCAGTCATAGAAAAAAATAGATTCAAATATATTGATTTTCCTTCGGATGGCTGTATCATTAGACAGGTGTAGGAATCTCCTACAGAAGGTAAATGATACAGTTTGCTGAAAACCTTGTGCTGTAGTTTTATTTTCTGCTTTTATTTTTGTTTTATTTTCTTAAAGCCATGCCAACTAAACCTGAAGATGGGAGAAAAGCTAGTGAAATGTAAAATATGAAGGTAATTAACTTGGCTGCTGACCAGCAACATATCCTTTGCTGTCTCTGCACTAGTTTGTGTTAACACTACCTATTTGTGTGTTTCAGTCCCAGAATTCTTCTTGAAACTGAAAGGACCACAATTGTAAGTGATCTACTCTCTGGCATGAGGAAGTAGAGAACACCCTGTCTTTACAGGAGAAAGGGCTTATTAACAGCACTGAGTTGTTATTCTGCCTGAATCATTTTGAAATAGGTAGAAAAGAAATTACACATTCAACACAGGAACCCAGGAACATAATGCCAGTAGCTTTTCCAGAAAGTGTTATTGCTCAAATAAAGCTGATCTATGAACCTCACAGCTTAGAGAGTTCTACAACACAGTCAGCATTTTCCCCTTTGTTCCCTTGATTGCACAGTTATAGATTTAAAACTGAGAGATTTAAGTAGACAGCATATGAAAGAAGACAAAACATGTGATTTAAGTATCCAGAGCAAAGTTACACATTCCATTGCAAAACAAGGAAGTTACAAAGCAAAGACTTTCAGGGTCACATCTCGTATAAGCTACAGGAGTGTGGAAGAAAGCAGCAATGACTGGCAATGAATGCTGTCAGACAAAGGGCCTGGATATCCAGTAAAACCCTACCCATGCCAACAGCATCCTGAGAACTACTGAGATACTGGGCAGCTGCACAGTAAGTATGTGATAATGCTAGTGAAAAACTGACATGAATTAACCTCAGCGCCAAATGAATTGATCTAATCCTGTTGTTAATCAGGTGTGCCTTGGTGTGGAGCAAATTTGTGGCACTGATGCTAGAGGTTGGCCCAGAAGGCCTGAAGTAGTAATTCCACATTCCAGTGGTGCTCAGAAAGCCAAGTTCTAAAACTGATGCTAACAATAAACCAGCGATTTCTTTTTGCCTCAGCAGAAATTTATCTAATTTTAACTGCCTATAGCTGAAGTGTCTGTCAAAGGCTGACAGATTAGAATGGATTTGAACCAACCAGGAAAGTTCGTTGCAATTCATAAGAGGTTAGACACAGTGATCTAGATTTAAAAATAGAAATCAATCTGAAAAACCTTGTTTGGAAATGAAAGAACAGTTCTTAGTACTGAATCAATTAGACTGGTAGCTTTTAACAGCCAGTTTTTGAGATTTAAATTGAATGTTCCAACCTAAGTCACAAGTGAAAAAGAATGCAGGGGCTTTAATCCCTGAGTGTTCTCCTCACTAGAAGTGTGATACATGAAAGGAAGGTCCAGGATTGCAGTCTTCTTTGGTGCTTCATAGGAGCACTGAAGCGTCCTGGTGGACACTTGAGGAGCCTGGAATGAGGAGCTCAAGCCAGGGTGATCAAATATGGGCAAATGCAGACACATACTTCTCAAAGGCACAGCCACAATACTGTCGACACTGTTAGGCTGATACAGTTTTTTCCTCTTCTGTTTTTTCAGTGTTTGTGTTTAAGTTTTCTTTTTAGTTGTCTTTCATTTTGAGGAGCACTCAGTCCTTTCAAACTAAGAGGAAAAAAAAAGGAAAAGGAGTGCTCTTTGAAGATATTGGAGACTCTCCTTTCATTCAGATAAGAGAGAAACCCAACTTCTGCTTTTTTATCAGCCTCTGTTCATCTACTTGCAAGCTGTTATATGCGGCAGTTTCTCTGTATGACTTACTGCACATGCCCTTTCCCTGCCGCACTTACTCATAAACCCATCCCTTCTTCTTTCTGATCCAGGAAGTCATTAGATGCCAAACACATGAAGTGCAGATTACAAGCAGTTTCCTAGAGAAACACAAATCAGAATGTGCCCCTGTGCTTTAACAGTTGAACGCCTGTGTCCAACATTTGGAAATATGTGACAGCTGGGGACAAATTCCTGCCCATCGGAGCAAAGCTGCTGAGGAGATGCCCAGCCCAGAAACTCTGTGCAGAAGACAACTGCCCTGCATCCTCACACAGAGACACGGCTTTGGTGTCGTGTTTGTTTCATCACAGTGCCTTCCTGAAGTGAAATTTGAATGAAGGTTTATAACAGTCTTGGTCACCTGGAGAGCTGATACAATTTGGTTTCTTCTAGCAGATGCATTCCTACAAAGACCTGTGAGTTTAGGTCATAATCATTTTCCTATGTTTACAGTGGACTATAACTGTGAGGAATGCTGTCACATGTTAGTATCACACCTTCTTTTGGACAAAGTGAGGAAAAAAGAAAGCTCACATTTTAGAAGATATGTCTGGATCTCATTTAAAGATGCGGTAGCTTAAAATTAAGTTCTAGAGACTTATGCAGAGGATGAATTTGGTCTGATAAGCTCCCCTGAGAAGACTGAGCACAGCCAAAAAAGTCTGCTGCCCTGAAAGGTTGTCAGGAAGGATGGGTCCTTGCTGTCAGAGAAGAAAGCTGCAAGATAGGAGCCAGATGCAGAGAAACTGGTACATTGAACAGAAACAGGCAAGGGCAATAGGTCTACTACAACTGCCAGACACCACAAATCAGGTTTTGCTGCTCATGAAGCAGTTCCATCTACTTCAGGAAGACAGAGCATTCAATAGTGAAGAAATTTATATTATTGCCATTAATTAGCTACAATGCTTCTTCCACATCCTGTTTTCCTTAGAAGTCTCCTGCCTGAAGACTGTGATATCTGACAAGACCTATGGATTAACATAGAGAGCAACAGGCAGTAAGCTCTGTCTTCAATAAACTCAAGACCCTGTGGCTGAAAACTATTTATGCAACAGTTGGAAACTGGGAGCACTACTTCTTTCCCTCACTGGGCAGAAAATTTAACAGGACATCAACTACTAAAAAAATCATTAAAGAACTATATGTACGATACAGCTGCTACCTCTTTTCTAACCGCACAGCCAGCATTAAAAACAAATAAAAAATAGAAAAAAAATTACAAAGTTAAAATCTGTCAATGGTTTAGACATACTGCAATATCTGTTTACACAGCTAGCTAAGATAGCAGGGTAAGAAACAGTTCTCCCATATGAGAAACAACTAAGATTAAGACTTTCAATTTGGAGTAGAAATAAGTGAAGAAGACATGATAGAGATCTAGAAAATCAATGGAGCAGTGGGAAAGTACGCAGAGGACAATTATTCATTTTTCTTCTACTGCAAGGAGTAAAGGGAATTAAATGAACAGATGACAGGCTTTAGAAAGCATATAAAAAATCACACAAAATGCAATTAAAACCATGTAACTCATTACCAGAGGATGCTGGAGATAGTAGAAGTTTACATGAGTTCAAAAAATAACTGCAGAACATAGTGGAAGGAAAATCCACTGAGATTTTTCTCCATGCAGGTACTGTAGATGTCTTGAGATATAAGCTGCAACTCACATGAGATTTGGAGGACATACCTTGGAAATACTACTCTTAGATGTCCATTGCTTTCTACTGTAGGAGGTGAGATATCTTCCCTTGATATACTTTCAAGTTCACCTAGTGCAATGACCTTATGTTATTATTAATAGATTTGCAGGCACAGAAAGCTGCAAAGCTTAGACAAGACCATGGACGCTTAGGTGCAAGTGAAGCCACTGTGAGTATTCTTGTCTGTGGGATTAAAGTTTGCACAGGAACACCCATCTCTACTAAGAACATGCTCCTAGTAAAAAGTAATACTCTGGTTATCAGCTCGGTCATCTCCCATTTTTCTATCTGTAAAGAACTAAAAGAATTAACTTTATTTTAGCTTTTATAATTATTCAACAAAACAACCTGAAGATGGAAAATGAACTTCAGTGACTTGAGTAGTAGAAAAGGAGGTAGAAAACAGCACGCTACTTTGACTTGAGTGAGACAAAGAGTGCTGAGAACTAAAATACTTACTAAAGAATTGACCCTAGCAGGATTAAAGCTGCTACCTATGTCAGTGTAAGTTCACAGGAGAGCCTGCTAGTGCTGGGCAACAGGAAAGCTCACATAGATGCCATGCAGAAGCCTGATAGTTATACTATAATGCAGTCAACCTGAGCAGATCCAATATTTATAAAGGAAAATACAGGCTTAATGCTATTTCATTATTCAACAAATTACACTGGGATGGAAAAGGTTATGCCCTTTTCAGCCTGCTTTACCTCAGCTTCCAGTGTTCTCAAGTTTTCTCCCTTTGACATAAATTTTGACAAAGAACTTTGAAAATTAGAAAATTAGAACCAGAATCAGTTTAAATCTCATAAACAGAAATTTTCACCTTCCAATATTACTTTTTTTTTTTTCCTTCCAGAAAAAGTGGAAACAACTCAGAAATATGACAGTTATGGCATATCAAAGCTGTCTGACTCTTCTTTCCTTCTATTTGTTTTTCCCCTGGTCTATTTTTACTCTTGATTCACGCCAGTATACCTGAAAAGATAATGAAGTGTGGTTTTAAGATTGATACTTCGTAATGCATGGTCTGCAGAGAAATCACTTGTACGTGCGCTTGATGCGATTTCCAGAGTGGCTGCAGCAGCATTTATAATAGCACAGTAATCTTTCTGTCACCTCTGCTAGACAGAAACTTGTTGCTATACTGAACTGGATGTGTGCAGTGCCCTTTAACAAGAAGCAAAAGATATTTAGGTGCTGATTTTATTTTGATTAATAAAATTGCCAGAAAATTCATTCCAAAATATTCATGGCAGCAATTTCAGCCATCGGTCTGGTCTCCCAGTGAACACCAGGCAGTCAGTTAAAAAAAAAAGAGGCGGGTGGGGGGGACGGGAATGGATTATTAACAAGTAATTAAATAAAGATTAAAGATGTATTAACCTAGAGTCCAGTCATGGAAATTCAGCTGTCAGATAATATGGGGGCTGACTGTTTTGAGGAAATATAATGAATGTAGGCTCATGGGAAGCTGTCACAATGATGAAACAAGCCCAGCCTGGGCTAATAGATTTATTTATTTCTACCTGGCAGATTATAATAGGACCTGGAGTCATCCTGCTGATCAGTGGGTACCTGTAGAAAGCTTGTCACATAAAGTGTCATTAGGATTGAAGAATATTTTTTGGAGCGAGATACCCAGAAACATCATTGTCACCTGAAGAAAAGCAGAGAGGGAAGATTGTGCGTTGGGATGTAACTTGCAACAGATTGTGAAACCATCTGCAAAGAAGTAACAGAAATAGCTGATATGCTACTGTTGCCTGATCATGAAGAATTCCCACAGGAGATTCCTTCCCTTCCCATTCCCTGGAGAGCTAATTGTGCTTTAGACCTAATGCTACATTATTTCTGTCTGAATGCATAGACATTTTGATAAAGGAGAGGCCAAAACAATCAGTACTTTCAAAACAACCAACTAAAATGCTGGAGGAGTCATTTGACTTTTCGAATTTACTAAAGATAGGTGCTAATAGAACTCACTTGGAGAGCTGGAGACAGTATCATCAAGCAGTTGACTGCAATAAAGGACATGACAGTGCATGTGGTATCTCTATTACATGTGTGTGAAACTAATCCTTCTTCTGACAATTGTACTGGAACTTGGAGGTAGCTATTGAATGCAAACACAAATCAACTTTGTTTTTATTATTTGAGAGCAGAGTGGTCAGTGCTGAAGAAAGGTGCTGAAGGCACATCCATGCCACCTATATGTTATGTCTCCTACATCTACCTGCAGAAAGAAAATGTGGAAGATCTCAGCTGACTCCATAAATGTGTATGAACCCACGTACTGAAGAAAATGTCTTCCAGTGTACAGGTTGTTCCTAGGCTACATCCATACACAGCTGTCATGGGTTCGGCTTTTCTGAGTCTCATGCTTTGCCTTCGTGGTGAGGATTGTCAGTAACTGCCTAGACATTAACTTGGCTTGAGCCAGTCACAAACATCTCATTTGACAGTCCAGAGGACTGACCATATTTATATGAGATATCCATCAAAGTCACGCTGCTCAAATCCTAATGAAAGCTGCCAAAGCCATTAAATTTATTTTTCATAATTCTATGAATTCTGGAGAACAAAAAACTTTTGGTTCCTTTCCCTATCAGTTTTTAATTGTTCCTTGCATGACAGTAGCAGCAACCAGCACCAAAACAGTGGCCAACATAGCTCAAACACAGTCAATGTCTTTTTAATACTAAAACAAAACTAACAACCTGAAAGCTGCTTAAAACAGAACCAACAAACCTTAAGCCCACTCAAAAGTAAGTATTTTCAAACACAGATCTTGTATATATGAAAGGGAAAAGTCTGACAAAAAGATCCGTTTTGCTAAAAAATATGTTTTTAAATCAGTTCTTCAGCGTAGAAAATGAATGACCATAACACTACAAGAAAAAAGCACCAAAAAAGCAATTCCCCTTTCCAAGATATTTCAACATAAATAAGAAACATATATGGTTATTTATGAAATAATATTATTCTTGTTTCTCAACCCAAAAAATTCAAACTGAAGTACAGATAAAGGGAAATTGTTATGTACACATAATACTGTATGATTCTATATAAAACCAAATTTAATACAAAACTCCTAGACATGACTCATTTTTTCTTTCTGTAGTATATTTATGATTGTGCTATCCAGTCAAGAAATTAAGTGTGCAAACAATAAATGGAAGACAATTGATTCAGATATCAACAGCAACAGAGGTCAAGATCAGGATTTTCAGAAGCCGCTAGGTAAACAGAACTGCTATTTTTAATGGAAAAAAGAATGTACAAGCAATTTGGAAAGTCCAATTTATCTGCAGTGGCCACTGGATTTGCATTATTTTAATATTAGAACACAGCATTGAAATCCACAAGCTTTTCATTCAATGACAAAAAAGAAGAGGCTATTTAAAAAGTTGTACTTCTGGGGTTGTGTATACCAATATCATCTGACATAGACATGCAGCATCTGCCTTCAGTGGGAAAAATGGTTAGAAAACAGAGATGGGAACAGGAAGGGAACTGATGTCAAGGAACAGCAACTCATTCACCTTTTGACCTCCATCAGTAAGGGTCTGCAAAGAAAGGGAGACTACAGCTACCTCCGCAAGTACTTCAGACAAGTACTTGGGAAGAAGATCAACTTCTTATCGTCAAAATTGCTTCTCACTTAGAGTTCACAATGCCAGTGATTTATTAAGTGGGAAAACAATCAACAGTTTTAAAAACAATACTGTATTTCCTTCTTTGTCCTTTGAACACATAATGGTACATGTATTTCCACATGCTTTTCTCTACTTGCAGTACGCCTTCATTTATAAAAGTGGCTAGTAGCGGATGGGACATTTAATGAAATCTCATTTATTCTGGCTTTAGTGTCCTTCAGAGAAAAAATTAAGACCTTACTGCTCATGTGGTATATGAGCCAAAACTTATTAAATTCTATGAGTATTGGATCAAGAAGCCCTAAAAAGTAGTAGGAATAAATGGGATCTCCTGGCTAACCCTTCATTTTTCTTTTCAAATAGTATTTCATACGCTTTGCCATTTTATGTACACACCTCTGGCTTTGGACCAAATCCTAGCTAGTATAAAACAGCCTCACACCACCCACTATCTGCAGTGGAGCTACACAAGCTAACAGCAAGCCTGGAACCAGCCCACTGTAAACAAGTTACAGATTTACCTGCTTGTGTATCACACTACTAGCTCATATTATTGCATTGCAAAGTGCTTTGGGAAATTAAGGGAGTAGTAGGAGCTACACTAAATTAGATTCCAGACTAATACAGTCTGACTTGTATTTCACAGAAAAAGGACTTCTGCTTTTGAAATGCTGAGCAATAACTTTGTATAAAATATTCAAAGTAAGGCACTTCAGCTCTATGGTACACTATTCAGAATATGGGAAAATCTATTTCTTGCATACTGTTTTTAATTCCTCCTAATTCTCATTAATGCTAACTGATGAATGCATGTTAGTTCAAGCTCATTGGTTACTCCATAATGTGTAGTTAAAAATTACGGCAAAGAATTACAACTTCTCCAGTCGAATATAATAAAATGGTGATTAATATTCTCCAGGGCTGGATGGAATATGATTTGGGGTAGGCTAAAATAGTGGTAAGTGAAGAGCTTGCAATCCATCAATTACTGAAGCTGACACGGTAAATGCAAGGCATGATTAACAGTGTAGTGAAGCACTTCTGTCTGACCCAATCACAAGTACTGTGACCACTCTACTTAGTAAAGAATTGCTCGACTGAGTATGAACTGGTTGTGTACTCATTTCCCCCATTTTCAATTCTTGTGTCTATTAATCTTGCAATCTGCCCATGTATAATGCATTTTTCTGCATGGTATAAAATAAGCAAACCTCCCAGTTTGTAAAATAAAAATTATTTTACCATGGGTCTAGGTAGGATGTGCATAGTTAACGAAACAGAATAGAAATATAGCATAGTTCAGAGACAGCCAATATCATGCCAACGTGTTTAGAATAAAAGATTTCAGGCCTTATCTCAGATTCAAGTGCCTGACATAGATATCATCCACCCTCTTATGACAGTATCACAGAAAAGGTTCATATGCAATGACGCATGGATGAATACATGAAATTACCTTGGTGAGGAAGCAGTAGGTAGGTGTCCATGCGAGCCTATGACAGCCACTGGTTATGAGGAACTGTGACAGATGAGCCAAAACCACATCACTGTTCCCTCCCTTCTTACCTGGGGAAGTAGGCTACTATTTCAGCATTATCTGCTTTGAAGGACAAATGACAATTGAAAAACAGTTTATTGTTTTTTTTTCTCTCTGGTAGGACATAGAATCACAGAATATGAAGTTGGCAGGGACCTCAAGGATTATCTGATCCAACCTTTCCTGGCAAAAGTATGGTCTAGACAAGATAGCCCACAACCCTGTCCAGCTGAATCTTGGAAGTATCCAGCATTTGGGAATACACCGCTTCCATGCGGAGGTTATTTCAATGGCTGATTGTTCTCACTATGAAAAATATTCCTCGTGTCCAATCTCCCAGGAGTAACTAGTGCCCCTCATCTTTTCCACGTGACTAATTGTAAAACGAGAGCCTCCAAATTCTCTGTAACCACCCTTTAAGTGCTAGAACATGGTGATAGTCTACCCTGAGCCTTCTTTTCTCAAGGTTGAAGAAACCCTGTTCTCTCAGTCTTTAACCATACGACAGGCTTCCCAGTCCTTTGATCATCTTTGTGGCCCTTCTGTGAACACTGTCCTGCCTGTCCACCTTTTTTCTTGAGCACAGACAAAATCTGAATATAGTGTTCTAGGCGTGGTCTGATAACATTGAGTGGATAATGAGAACTTTGCTGGTGATGCCCTTGTTGACATAAGCCAGCATCCTGTTGGCTTTCTTTGCTGCAGCTGCACACTGTTCACTCATTTTGAGATTCTTGTCCACCAGGACCTCCAAGTCCTCTTCCACAGAGCTTCTCCCCAGCCATACTAGATACCAGCCTGTGCTGCACTCTTAGGTTGTGCTTACCCAAGTGCAAGACCTTACACTTGTCCTTGTTGCACTTCATAATGTTCTTGTTAGCCCACTCTTCCATCCTACTCAGTTCTTCCTGCAGGGTGGCTCTCCCTTTCAAAGTCTCCACTTCCTCAAAGAACACTTTTCTTTACTTAAAAGCAAACAAACCAGACACCCTGTGCTTTCATTTCTGCAGTGGTCAGTTATTTGCAGTGAACTGGAAAGCTGTTGGAGCAGGAGAGGTGCTACTTATTTGAACTCTGGAGTGCTATGTTTGTTAATTAAGTAAAATGTAAGTTTTACATCTTGTCTCAGAACATGGAAAACGATTGATGCAAACAGGGAGAAAGAGGACTATGACATTACGCAATCATAGGGCAAACTAAACAGTGACAACTGGACAAGTTTATGAAAAAATCATCGTTTTCTACTGCAGGATTTATGATTTATTTATACTGAAAAACTGCAGAGCACAGAGGTTTTCAGGGTTTTTTCTGTAAAAAAAAACAAAACAAAGCAAAACAAAAAACCCCCAGGTTTTTTGGCACAACTTGCTTTCTGTTGTTTTTAAGTACTTGTTTAGAAAAGCAAACCAGCTTGCCTCTGAATGGTGTTAACACACCAAAAATGCTCTATGAAAAAGCACAACTGCACAGAATGAGTTGTTTTCCTGCCTGAGGTCAGCACAGGCTTCCAGAAGCTAAAAATCTCTGAAAACTCCAGCCACTGACTACACACACCCTACCCAAAGCTGCTACACCACTACACCACAAGAAGGGAGATGAAACCGTATGTGCACTTTATGGTGCCACCAGCAACTTTGAAAGAGTGCTTGGGATCATGCAATAGCTGAATGCAGGGAAGAAGAGCTTGTTTGATACTGACTCACAAACCCCCCCCAAAATAGACACACAGATGGTCCCTGGGCATTGGGAAAGTATAACAATTGGCCAAAACTCTCTTCCACTGAAATCTCTTTCAAGGAGAGAATAAATTGATACTGAATTAATTCATGGCAATGGATTTTCAGTGTCGAAGCTTTTATTACCTGAACCTGAAGAGACTACAAGAAATTGGCCATAGACAGTGCTCTCATCAAGAATTCCTATGAGAATGTCAAAGTCAAAGAATCCATATTCTTTTCTTTGTTGTCATAGGATTGATAAAAATGCTCTGAGATGTTGTATGGGTGAACCATGAGGTTAAAGATATTTAGGAATATTATATTGAGACTGTTACAGGAGCCAAAGAGAAAATAAATCATTGACAGAGGAAATATGTAAGATTTACATGCTTTTAACTAACGGCAGATCAAAGGTCACATCAAAGGTCACTATATTTGATCATTAATTTATGCAGCTACCTATCACAGCACACTTTCTACATCAAAATGAGGTACAGACACAAAGCAAGATCTGTCATAGTTCCCCTAGATAAGGTTAATCCCTGACCCCAAACAATTTACCACAAATTATTATTTGTTTACCTCTAAGTAAAAACAATACAACAGTATAAAATTTATCCTCACATTAGTATATATATTAAAAAAAAAAGGCAGAAGACTTTCATTTGCTTTTACTGAATGATATCTTGCCCCATTAACATAATGCAAACCAATAACCAGTGCTAAAGAAAGTCAAAATGTGATTAGAAAAAAATTCGAGAAAAATATCTGTGGTATATGGTCCAGCCAAGGAGAATCTGCTTTGTCATTCAAATGACACATAAAAAGTACAGATTTGGTCGGGTTGCCCAGGGAATTTGCGAATGCTCCATCGCTGGCGGTGTTCAAGGCTGGGTTGGACAAGAGCCTTGGGTGGCATGGTTTAGTGTGAGGTGTACCCTGCCCATGGCGGGGGTGTTGGAACTTGATGATCTTAAGGTCCTTTCTACCCCTAACTATTCTATGATTCTATGTAAGAATGACTACAAAAAGATCTTAACAGAAAGTTAGAAGAAGAAATGTCAACAACAAATAATTGCAATCACTTACTATATGTTTCTCTGAGGTGTCCAATAGCAAAGTGTGTACAAGTTTATCTGGTGATCGTGCTCGAGCTTGATTTCATGAGTGTAAGAATAAGTAGAAGATGCAGCCCAGGAGCACTTTTGGATGTCATTTACCCTCAGAGAGTCAGCAGGATCAGACTAGACCTAATCTGAACGGCAACTCCCTCATGATGCCCATCATGTGGACATCAGATCTTCATCACCAATTGATTTATATTATGAATCCACCCATGTTGGTCCATGCTACTTGCCAATGTAGACATACCTGGAGATGCACAAAACCATCCATGTACATCCATGGCAGGGGGGTTGGAACTAGATGATCTTAAGGTTCTTTCCAACCCTAACTATTCTATGACTCTATGATCCGACTCACAAATATCACTGAATTTAAGGAAACATTACTTCCCAGTCAGAGACGAGTTAAAAATTGCTTTTGACAAAGTAACTGGGAAGAGATTTTGCTAGAGAAAGCTCCCAAACCCTCTGTAACAATTTTGCTAACACTGGATATTCTGGCACTAAAAATTAATTTGACCATATAAATTCACTATCATGCATTAATTACATTTAAGAGGCAATGACTCAGTAACCTACTCAAATAGATTTACCTCCTGCCTGCAAGGCTCAATTCTTCATAATGTAAATAGAAAAAAAATTCAACTGCACTTCACTTGAATATTTTGACTTGCACTTTGGTGTGTGGGAAGATATTAACCAAGCAGCTGCTAATGTGGTAAACAGTGAAAACAAAAGTAAAATATTAATTATAGCTTGGCAATTAATAATACACTACAAAAAAGAAAACAGAAAAGCAGGAAAAGGCTTCCAAGAGGAAAGAGTTATCTTAAGAACACAAAAAAGATACTAGAGGTGAAAAGTCTCACCAGAATACAGGCCCAAAATCTTGAAGTTTACCTTGGTCTGAAACTAAGGACTCATATGGGAATTCAGCACTGCTTGATGGAATATGTCCTGTGGAACATAACACCTTTTTTATTTAGTTGCATATCAGATTAATTTCTATGTTTTTCTAAAAAATTATTTACTTTAAAAAAAAAAAAAAAAAGAAAAAGAAAAAGAAAAAAAGAAAGGAAAGAAAAAAAAGAAAAGAGAAGCTTTCAGCAAAGTTTCAGTTCAATGTGTGATAGGTAAGCTGGGGGGGGGGGGGTGAGGGAGGGAAGAAAGAAAATTGCAAACTTCAGTAGAGTATGAGTTAAAATAGTTCTCACTCATCACATGTTCAGCAGAAGATAATGAAGGACAAGCTTCAGTAGAACCTCCTGATGGCTTTTCCCTATTTGCATATCATTGAGCTTTGCTTATGGTATAACAAAAAACCCTAGCAAGTTGCTTAAAGACAATTTTTATGGTGGGGAAGGGAAAGAAATTGATTGTACTGTTAAAATATCTACACAATTCAGGTACAATGACGCTGAGTGCACATTAGGAGGGAGATCTCATTCTGACTTTACTGATGCGTCCTGAGTTACAGCCAACAACTTTTATCTAATTTACCAACAGAAAATGAGCAGACAAGCAGTATTTGCATGAGTACACATCTTCCTTCAGAGGTTTCTGTCTATATAAAAGTGAGAAGCACTGCTTGCTGCTTAGGTACCCAAGCCAAGTTGCAATACTCATCTCCTATTACTTATCAGCATTTTGAGCAGATTGCCAGCTGACCATCAGCTTTGCTCCGACTACCAATATGACTGAAAAATATGGAAAGAAAGAGCATATACATTGCTATTTGAAAGGTCTACCTTGTCAGAGAAGAGAGCAGACTGGCAGGCAATCACAGAGCGTTGCTACCTTTCAGGCAATACATGGATAGGTGAATGATGCACCTAAGCTAGAGTACTCTTATGATAAGTTTGTAAAATGGCAGTAAGCCAATGTTTCTAGTTTGTGTTTCTAAAGACTATAGCTGAGAGAAGTACTTGCTCATGGCCCTCTAGAATTAATGAAAAGGAGTAGGTGCTTCCACTTACCAGCTTAGTAGGACCACAGAACACTTCAGCAAGATTAGAACACATTTCT
The DNA here is from genome assembly GCA_017639245.1 of Myiopsitta monachus. Classification (NCBI taxonomy): domain Eukaryota; kingdom Metazoa; phylum Chordata; class Aves; order Psittaciformes; family Psittacidae; genus Myiopsitta; species Myiopsitta monachus. The sequence continues at coordinate 67,671,553 of CM029921.1, read as the reverse complement.
TAGGGTTTCTCAATCCAGCTTCCAAACTACAGAAAATTCTTTTAGTATTATCTGTGTTTCTTTTATCTTTGTTCTTCCATAATAATGAAAAGGGTGTTTAAGGCTGGACAATAAACCAGCACAAATAGATGTCACAGAAAGAAGTGGAATGCATCAGGATACATAGTCCCTTCTAAACCTCTCAAATATTGTAATTTCCTGAAAGGAGAAAAAAACAAACAAGCATGTGCAAATTAATTTTATTTTTAAATCCTTCATATGTTTCTTTATGCCTCTTTAAATCATTTATTACAGGGATGCCCTCTAAATTCCTTTCCTCTCTGCTCCATTAAAACTATATTTGTTACAGATGTAATAAGGTATAGATATTTGGGGGGAGATAAAATAAAGTTTATGATTGTGCCTGCATTGCTTTTTAATGAACAGTAGTTAAAGGAATCATTTGCACATTTGATCAAGCTTCAGTTCTGAGTGTTGATGGTGGAGGGTGGTAGGTTTGGCATTTTCCCATTGGATTTGCTTGGAGAAATACAAGGGCTTCATATTGTCCCTCATTGCCATGTAGTCCCTGGTAGTGCAAGAAGCCTTCCTCTAATGTTGCAAATTAACAGACTCTCTGCAAAATGCACTCATGATTTCCAGCCATAGGGACAGAGCAAAAGCGAAACTCTTGTAAACTCAATGAATCAGAAAAAAGAGAAGTATTGAAGTCATGCCGGACAGCATAATTGTAACAAGTTTGGGTTAATCTGAAACACTTCAGATGCTGGCTTAATGCTTTCAATAAAGAAGCTAGACAGCATTTTCAGTACTGCTAGCATAGCATAAACTGAGAAAAGGGAGTTAAATGTTCAGCTGTGAATAGGTGAACAGTGCCTTTCTTTTCTAGGCCTTGTGTGTAAAACAAAAGATTTTCATGAGTTCTTGTAGCACAGGCAGCATCTTTGGCAAGACAATTCACATACTTGCAGTTGTCTGTCTTCTGTATCCTCCATTCCCTCCTAGGTGTGTGCGCGAGCAATATACTTTGAGGCTGCAAACATTTGCTTATAACCCTCTGTTCCCAAATCTTTCATGTTTGTCTTTCATTGTAAATAAACTATTGGAAACAAGGATGACAGCCAATACCATCTATTGCCACTTGTGACTGCCTCATTTCGCAAAGTACATACACTGAGGAGGTATAGCAGTGTGGCAGTTTGCCAAATGAGCAAAGGTGAAATAAAAGCCATCCCTTATATCATGCGTTAGCAGAAACTCAAGATGCACAGAGCTGTGCATCATCCATGGCTTCAAGAAATGAGAGATGCTTTTTGCATGGCCATCATGAAATTGTGAAGAACTGAAGACTTTCACATGCTTTTCACATGCACAGGAAGCTCTAGGAAATGCAAGATAGGTAGAAGTAGAAGGATTTCTTTTGCATTACATTTGAATTACTTTGGTTAAAAAATATAAATCTCTGAGTAAGGTCAGAGACCATGCTGCTGCCTGAAGGTGGTGAAGAGTTCATTAACACTCCTACAAGGAAGCAGGTAGGATGTAATGCAGCACCACTAACAAGGTAAAAATAGGAAGCCATGCTCTGTGCCAGGCCAGCAGAGCTTTGAATGAGTTTTTTGGCTGTGCCACGAGCTTGACACAGCAGTTTGACAATTTCAGCAACAGCAATGGAATGGGAAGATGGTGCTTTGATAAGCAAGTATTTTTAATTCATCTAGTTAGCAGAGAAATAGCTACACTTAATATCTCACTGTCTTGTGGCCACACTCCTAACACACCACAGCAGAATGAAGGTGGCAAAGGCACTGCAGGCAGTTCCTGAGGAAACACAGTGTCTGGAGCTGCATTTTCCAGACATTGTTGACAACACTCCTGGAGGTATTGGGGTTCCAGTCAGCCAGTAAAGACTCACAGTTCTCTCTCCTTATCGACAGGAGCATTCCCTGGCCCTACACCCTTAAGGACTGGTCAGGCAAAACTTTTGTGCGTTCCTTTCTTCCCTCTCAAGCGAAGCTTTAGCAGCAAGCACCCTTTTACAGATAAAGAATTTCTAGACTTGAGACTAGACTGGATCACACTGCCCTTGAAAGCAGTCATCAGCCTGAGAAGTGGAAAAACTTTCTTCTGCAGTGAGCAGAGTAGTTGCCTACCACTACAGCATGTCTTCCTGCCTTGTATGGAAACTTCTAAGTGAGAAGTATGTTAACTCCTCCTTTGTGTGCTTAGTCCCAAGGCAAATCCTCCTCCACTTGAAATTACTTCTAACTTGAATTTTGTTTCAGCTCACAGCCCCTGAAGTTTAAAACACTGTTTTGCCACCTAATGTGTATTAGTCAATTTAAAATGCAATTACTGTTCTTAGTCATAAAGACTATTGAGAGTTCACAATGTCAATGAAGAATGCTGATCATATTGATCTGTCATTGATCTTCTGGGATTTCCATCATTGTAAACTAAGTCCAGAGAAGTTCCTGCAATATGTATAAGTGAGCCTCTGGCGTGGTTTAAGCCGTAACTCACACAGTTTGCTCACTCACTCCCCCGCTTTCTTTCCCCCCTGCACCCAGAGGGATGGGAAGGAGAATAGAAAGAATGTAACTCCCACAGGTTGAGATAAGAACAATCCAGTAACTAAGGTGTAACACAAATCACTGCTGCTACCACCAATAATAATAATGACAAGGGAAATACAAGAGAAGAGAATACAACTGCTCACCACCTGACAACCGAGCCATGAACAAACTCTTCTGGATTCCTGTCCTGAGTTTTTACATCCTGGGCATGACGTGCTGTGGTATGGAATACCTCTTTGGTCAGTTCGGGTCAGGTGTCCTGTCTCTGCTTCCTCCCAGCTTCCCCTCCCCCCTGGCAAAACATGAGACCCAGAAAGTTCTTGGTCAGACTAAACATTACAACAACAACTAAAACCACTGGTGTTATCAGCATTGTTCCCAGGCCAAAAGTCAAAAACACAGCTCTGCACCAGCTACCAAGACAGAGAAAAATGACTGCTACTGCTGAACCCATGACAGCCTCTAATCCAGCTTCTCTATTTCTCACTCTCTTGTGTTGGCAGAAGTGCTTGCTGCCCTGTGGGAAATGCATGGAAAAAAATATCTAACTCTCATCATATGATCTTGTAATCAGAGAAAAAGTGTAGCTCAGATGCAAAGCATATCAATCTAGACATAAACTCTTCTTAGAAGATCTGCAATTTCCATCTTTCAGTTCTTTCTGCAGGATTGTTCTTCTTGTGACAGTGCCCCTTTTAACCAAACCACATGGCCCCTTTTGCCTTTGACTTACTCCATTTAAAACTTATTTTATAAAGACTGGTTTTCTGTCCCGAGAGTTTCCTGTGATTTTCACTATCTGAAAATGAAGTGCCCTACAATGTCTGTCACAAGAAATTCCTCATAAAAAATAAGTAACTGTATAGTACTCATGGCAGATTTTCCTATGTCATTCTTCTCTCCAAATGCCATAGTCAAAACAAAGCTTTTGTAATCCTTTCCGTACTAAGGGCACCATCTCCAAGACTACATATAATACCCCTTCACTGCTGAGCTTGCTAAAAGTCTGCTAAGTAGCAATGCACTTTCCTTGTAGCTTCCCAATCTGGTATCTTGCAAAAGGCGCTAAAAGGCTGGGAATGAAGAGGAGGGCTGAGGTTAACAGCATCAAGGTTGAAAAGTTACTCTTAGTGAATAGCAATGTGCCTGTCTCCAGATCTTTGGCAATAGGAATAGTTGGATATTGAGCCTCACACCATAAAAGATTTGAAGACTGCCATAGAGGCAGCATCTCAAACTGCCCAGTGCTGTGGGAACTTGGCAAACCTTTCACAGAGCCTGATCACCTTTAGACAACACCCCAAGAAAACTTTCCCAATTTGCCACTTGTGCATAACCTATGTGAAACTGCAATTTGCTTGGCTTAGCCTGGTAACTGGACAGGCACACTTCTCCTAAGTTGCTCATTACTGACTTATTTTACTGCCCAGATGCAAAATCCAGGTGGTGAAAATCAACCTTTTTCTTCTCAAACCCAACACTCAAAACTGATTTCCATACAGGCCCAGATGTCCGCGTTCTGAAAAAGACACCAAGTAGAAGCATAGCACAGAATCCACAGAAGACATAGTTACTACTTTCACCTTTTTTGGTAGTTTAATAGGATCATGGTAAGCAAATGTTACATGTTAGCCAACAGCAAGCGTAATGACCACTGGCCTGAAGTACAATCACACCCAGTAATTCCCTGGGAAGGCAAATTATTAATTCATAACAAGTCATTCTTTTCAATTACAGGGTACTTTTCCCAGGAAGATGTTTTATCACTGATCTTCTAGCTACAACGTGCCCTCCATTGCCCTGAGACACTCAGATACTCTAATAAGCTGAACTTTGTGAAAATAGCAATTACTCTGTGTTGGGACTGAAGAAAGCCTTGGAAGAGATGCAGGTGCCCAGACCAGTAAATATTTACTTAATATATTTTTAATCTTCCATCTGCCCCTATCATGTGACCTTTAAAGTTCGTAATTAATTTACAGTATTCTACTATAAAAGATAACTTCTAATTCGTATTATCACCCTGTTGCTGAGTTACCACTTTCTGTTGCGTATATTGTTGTCCTGTGCCAACTTGTTAAATTAGATCTTTTTTAGAGTTTACTGAAACTCAAGAAAATAAAAAAGGCGTCATACTTCTTAAGAGAGCTTTGTGGTTACTGCAACTGCATGCATACACCTGTTCTTTGAATAATTCATGTGTCTACCTGGTACTAAGAAATGGAAGGGAAATACTTGCAATAAGGAGAGTGGGATTATAGGCAAAGTTTAAAGCCAGTAGACAACCAAGGGAAATAATCCTGGGGTAAACATATTTTCATTTTGACATGTCTGAAGTAGACACAGACTGGGTGGATAAATCAGAGACAGGTCAGGGCCCTGACAGAGCAGGGCTCAAATGAAGCTGCACAGCACATCAGGTCAAGATTTCTTATGGATGTATTTTAGCCTGTGGCATGAATCATGATAATAACATCATAACTGTTCCTAAGGGGAAGCAGATAAGAGGAGTAACCATCAGGCCCTATTCTCTGCATGGCTTATTTTAGGAAAGACAGACTTGCATATCAGGGTGAATTTTTAGGTCTACCCATTTTCCAAAGCCCTATACATCCCTAAAACATAATCGTGGAACAGGGGTAAGGAAGGAAATAAAGTAGGAAGCTATAAGTAATCATTAACTGAACAACCTGTGCAAATTTGAGGGAAAAGACCCTGGATTTTGAGATGGACACCATAACTATGTCAGAAAGTGCAACAGAGTGTAAAGAGAAATGTGCAAAACATTCTTCCTTGAAGTTACAAGGACCCTTGGAAGCATAGATAACATTCTAAAATACCTCTTTGGTAACATCAGACAGCACATTGGATTATAAATTTGCCATTTAACATCATGAGATTTGATAAACTTAGCTCTATCACTCTACGCTGACTGATGAGCAGCTCATGTTGTTGAACTTAGACTGTTCACATATCTCAGAAGAAAAATATTTCCACATAACTTGCATAAAATTACAACTGACTTATCACAGCATTATTGCTAACTTTAGTGTGTGGTAAATTCATTCCTTTTTCTCTGCTCTCCTACATCAACCACAGTAGCTTCCCAGAAAACTGAGAAGCTTTCCCAGTAATTTTATTGTTTGGATTTTAAATATTTTTTTCCTAAGTACCTAATCCTATAACCAAAATGAAACCCCACCTCACAGTATTTGTTACAAGCTATGAGCTTCTTATCAGGGTACAAGGATACTTTTATGCAACTTTAGGTTTTAAGAATTGCCTAAGACAATATTTATCATGTCATCAGGAAATGGATGCTAAATGCTCTTAAGCTGTTGAGAAAATAGACTCTTCCTTAAAAGTATGCCCTCCTTCATCTTCTCACTTTCATCTTTTTAAAGCATCACAAACTGACTCGTGACAGGGCTGGAGTATATTGACATACAGAAAGAAGTTATGTTTATAGATTTCTTCTGTGTAGCGGAGATACTCTCTCTTCAACATGAACTTCTCTTTCATAATGGCTAGAAAACAAGTTTTCATTACTAGTCGGGTTTTTTTGCTTGGTTGGTTTTGTGGGTATATATATATATATATTGCTTTTCCAGATTTCACCACCATTCCAGATATGGAAATTTTTGGATGTTTTAGAACAGGTTTCTTTCCAAGTATTCAAGGCCAGGTTGGACAGAGCCTTGGTTGGCATGGTTTAGTGGCAGGCATCCTTACCCATGGCAGGGGGGTTGGAACTAGATAACCTTAAGGTCCTTTCCAACCCTAACTATTCTATGATTCTATGATTTAATCCTCAAAACTGTAAATCATTTTTATGAGAGTCAGTTTGAAATCCCATAGGTTTTGAAACCTGCTAAAAATTGGACAGACACAGAAAGCTGGGCTGGAATGTGATCTTCAGGAACTTTTCTATTTTATTGCTTCCAAGGGGCTTGTCAGCTTCCTACTGAAACATAGCTCAGTAACTGCATAGTGAACATAAATGGGAAGGCAGGTTTTTATTAGCACTAAATGATCATGTTGATTGACATTAGGGATCCTCTTTATTGCAATTTCATTGACAAAAGCATATGCTGGAAAGCATCTCTATTTCCCAATAACACTTCTCAATACAAAATAAAATAATTCACTACACAGTATTAAGGTATCATGTTACAGATCATTTGGAATATGGCTCTATTCTAATTCCTTCTACTAGCCTCACCAAAAATGTATTAATCCATTTAAAAATATTTACTGAAATATAACATCAAAAATTACTTAAATTATTTTGTCCGTGTTTCTAAGGTTATCTTTATTAAACACTTTAAAGTAGGGCAATCCTGAGAGAAGCTTTCATGGCCTTTAAGCAAACAAAATTCATCAATTCCCATTACACCCCTTCACACTGCATATGGAAGTCACAGTAATTATTCCCACTTTCACAAGCTGGTTTCATATTTACACCATACTTCTGAAAACCAAGCACAGCTCAGACTGAGATGTGCAGCACTCCATCCTCTCACAAAAGAAACTTCTATCATGAGATCAGGCACATGAAAAACAACAAGGTGCCTGGTGACAGGCAGCATTTCTTCACTAAGGGGAAATCCTGTCTCACCAATTTGGTGACCTTCTATGATGGGGCTACAGAACTGATGGACAGGGGTAGAGCAGTTGACATCATCTACCTGGACTTGTGCAAAGCGTTCAACACTGTCCCACATGGCATCCTTGTCTCTAAATTGGAGAGACATCAATTTGATAGGTGGACCACTTGGTGGATAAAGAACTAGCTGGATGGCCACATGCAAAGAGTTGTGCTCAATGTCCAGCTGGAGGCCAGTAACGAGTGGCGTCCCTCAGGGATCGGTGTAGGGACTGGTCCTGTTCAATATCTTTGTTGGTGACATGGACAATAGGATTGAGTGCACCCTCAGCAAGTTTGCTGATGACACCAAGCTGTGTGGTTCGGTTGATATGTTGGAGGGAAGGAATGCCATCCAGAGGGACCTTGACACGCTTGTGAGATAGGCTGATGGCAACCTGATGAAGTTTAAGCATGACAAGTGCAAGGTCCTGCACCTGGGTCAGAGCAATGCCAGGCACAGATCCAGGTTAGGCACAGAAGAGATTCGGAGCAGCTCTGCGGAGAAGGACTTGGGGGTGTTGGTTGATGAGAAAATGAACATGAGCTGGCAGTGTACAACTTGCAGCCCAGAAAGCCAACCGTACCCTGGGCTTCAACAAAAGGAGCGTGACCAGCAGGTCGAGGGAGGTCATCCTGCCCCTCTACTCTGCTCTCGTGAGACCTCACTTGGAGGACTGTGTGCAGTTCTGATGTCCTTTACGTACAAAGGACATGGAACTGTTGGAGCAAGTGCAGAGGAGGGCCACAAGGATAATCAGGGGACTGGAGCACCTCCTGTATGAAGATAGGCTGAGAAAGTTGGGTCTAGTTCAGCCTGGAGAAGGGAAGGCTGCGTGGAGACCTCATAGCAGCTTTCCAGTATCTGAAGGGGACCTCCAGGGATGCTGGGGAGGGACTTTTCATTAGGGACTGTAGTGAGAGGACAAGGCATAATAGGTTCAAACTTAAACAGAAGAAGTGTAGATTGGATACAAGGAAGAAGTTCTTTCCTGTAAGGGTGGTGAGGCACTGGAATGGGCTGGCCAGGGAAGTGGTGAATACTCTATAGCTGGCAGTATTCAAGGCTGGGTTGGACAGAGCCTTGGGTGGCATGTTTTAGTGTGAGGTGTCCCTGCCCATGGCAGGGGGATTGGAACTGGATGATCTTTAGGTCCTTTCCAACCTTAACTATTCTATGATTCTATAAAGGTGCCCGTAACAGACTGAACTGAAGGTGTGTAATTGCAAAACGTTATTGGGTGTTGATCTAACCCTCCCTAAGGCAGCTTTCGGTAATAAAATTTCTACCATTTCCTCCAGACAATCATTTTCAGAATATAACTGTTCTCTCCATACATTTTTTCACATACAGAAAGAAGCCTTGTAGATATTTGTAATGTTATGTCTCCCCTCCTCCTTTCCTGCAATCTTTTCTCTTACCCTTCATGACTTTAATTTTCACTTTTTAGTTGTTGTACACCATGTTTTCTAAATCACAACGTTTTCTATTGGTGACCATGAATTCTCTGTACTGTTTGTTTTCTCTACACCAAATATCTTATCAGTAAGATACAACTGAAAGAACTGGCTGAGTCCAGAGAGAATAGATGATTTGCAGTGTATTTCTTCGTAAGTCTTAACAAATATTGGACTGCTAAAATATTTGCCTTAGGTTCTTTGGGACAAAATTCAAAAGGAAAAGCCAGAAGCAATCTGATCTCTTGTCAAGAGCTAAATTAAGGAAAATATTTCCAAAAAGCTTGGTCCAAAGTTTCACAATCTTAATTATTCTTTGATGTTTCAGATTTCAGCTGCTTGGGTCAGTCACAGAGCCAGGTGGCCAGTGGAACTGACAGCTGCAGTTCCCAGGATCAAAATGAAAACAGAGGATAAAGTATAGCCCCCAATGCAATCCCCAAAGGCAAGTACCAAATCCTTCAGTAGAGCTTAATTTACAGAAGACTACAGTAACTCAGTGTATAACTACTTAGTTCATTTGTTGCCTATGGCCAGTGATTAAGTACAAGATAAGCTAATACAAGATTACCCAATGAAAGAAAAAAGAATTTTCTGCTTCGCATAAAAATACATCATAACATGGGAATTACCAGAAACTTAATAAAAGTTACACAAAGGCAAAAAATTAATTTAAGCAAAAAGGCTGAAACCAGAAGTAGTCCAGCGGTCATTAAACTTTTCCTAAGGTCCACTATGATCTCTAACAGATTAAATGCTTAGATATAAAAATATAAACACATACCAATGGGCCAATGTCCTGAAACGTGCACCATATACAAATTAATTTCTAAGATGTGCTTTATTAATTTAGTAAATTTACTTTCCAGGATAAAAAGAAATATTTTATTGAGGAATAGTTTTTCTTTCCATGTCATACTTTTTTTTTTTTTTTTTTTTTTAGCAGTGCTTAAGAATGCATATAAAAAGAGTTCTGGGAATTTTAAAACTCTGAAAACAGAGAAGTCATGAAGTTCAATTGTGATGCATCTATTTGGATTTTATGAAGAATGCAATAGAGTTTCATGAGAATTACTCTGAAAAGTCTCATATTTAATTTTCTGTAAAATGAATGGGAGTTGAATCCAAACATTGCTTTTACATTGAAAGCTCTCTGAGAGAGCTGCCTGCATCACTTTTGAACACAACACAGTCACATAGCTCAGTCAGTAAAAAGATATGAGTTACAAGGTAGTTGTAGGAATATTAACACTCATGCCAGGCAACCTTCCCAAACCTGAATTTAGGCTAAGGTTCTGATTCAAAAGAAAAGCTGCTATCCATCTTGCTCTCCTACTTTTAAATACAGCACCATTCTGGAGGGATACATTGACATCTAGGGCTGATTTATAAAGTGGATATAAGAAATAAAGTACAGTCTAAACCATAATACTATTATACATCTCACTGCCTTTTAAGTAGTTTTCATTCACTACAGGGTTATTTATTTGCAAGGTCTTCCCCTCTCTTTGCTGCTGAACCCCTCGAACATTCAGAACCAAAAGTGCAACCCCAGAACAGCCTGTAGATAAGCATCTTAGCAAAGATGGAAATAGGGAGCCTATTGCTCCTGGCTGCATTATTGATCTTCTGTTCTCTGAGATGCCTCAGCAAGTTGTTTGGAGAAAAACTAAAAAAAACCACAAACCTGAACAGGAGACCAATTCTTTTCTGTACATAGAGTTATCTGACAGAGTTGCTATTTCCAGGAGAAGACAAAAGTCTGGTTTTAGTTGAATCATGCCTTTTTTGTTGTAATTGATTATATCGGATAAGGTGCTTTTCACATCATGGCTTTGTTTTCTCTTCTCCTCAAAACCTCAGTTGTAGTTGCATGTTCTTCAGAATGACAGAGCTGTAACAAGTGGGATGCCTAAACCTCCAAGAAATAATTTAAATTAATAATGAAAAGTCTCAAACAGATGTCCAGTAGCTCAAAAAAAAAAAGTCAGAATTAAAGGAATTGATGTGAAATATGGAGAGTAAGACTGGAACTGGAAGAAATGTCATAAGAGTTGCTTATAACAGTGGGATAATTGCTTCTCTGACTTGTAAAAATCAAGAGAAAAAAAAAGGAGAGTAAAACAGAAGAGGAAAAAATGTAAGAGAGGAAGAGCAAGCACTGGTACTCAAGAAGGGATAAAAATTATGCCTAAGATTATTAGTTAATACTCTTCTAGGAAAGAAACAGACGTGTTATTTAAACTTTATGGAAACTTTACTTTGCTAATTAATCACTGGCATAGTAGAACAATGCTAGTAATAAGAACTATAGCAATACAAGAGAGATTTATTGGAAGTCTCTCTAACTTCTATCCACTTTCTTTCATTTCCAAGTAAATCATTAATCGTTAACAAAAGCATTTCTGGAGAAAGATAAATCTTTGTCCTTTGTCCACAATGTTCACTAAGAATTACCTCACATTTGCACAAAAAGCCTGAATGCACAATCACTCGCAGAAGCAAAATCCAGCTGTACAAAAAGATCAAAAAGTACCAGTAGCTGTTGGCTGAACTCAAATCACAAATCTGAGATTTCTAACATTTTGGCAAATCAATTTTTTCTGTTACTCTCCCTATCCTTGTAAAGCCCAGACTGATCCACTGTTTCTATCACTTCCATAGCAAATGCATCATTCTCACTCATGCGCTTATGAATATGTTATGAGTTGTGACTAAATGTAATTATGCAAATGATAGTCATTTGTTTGCTATACAGATTAATGTTCTGCTTCATCAGAGTCCCAATATGGAGCAGCAGAAGTTTGAGCTTTGCAGCTGTGCCTCTGTGTGGTGCTGCCTCTAATCTAAAAATAAAAATGAAGATGAAATTTGTCTTTGTGTGAACAAAACAAACCATCCTTGTGTTACTTAATACATTATCTATTACTTTCTACAGGTAGCAGAATCAATCACCTTTCCCAGTGATGGTAGACTCCTGAGGAATAATTTTATACACTTCCAGTGTTGCAATACAATGTCAAAATGTTAATTAGAATCCCAATAATGGTTTTTCTTTTTGTAGTGATGCTTTTTACAGCTAAGCTTCCTTTGTCAAACTGGGAACTGAACATGAAAAGTGAAGTTCTGCTACACTGAGAAGATTTGAATAATAAAGATTTATGAAAAATGGGTTTCCCATCCTGTGAAAGTTATTGGTAATTAATAGGTTTTCCCATTTTGCATCAGGATTAATCTGAGCGCTTCTAAGTGCTGGAAGAATGTCTAACAAAGAAAGCCTTTTCCAAGAAGTAAACTGCTTGTGTGCTCCATGAAATTGTACGTACATGTGCTTCCTTTTAAGACAAGTCACAGTAGAAGGTCTTCATTGCTGGCTATTTTAATTCCCTTTCTAGAATGTTACCTTGAAAGGCTTTTCAGAAGTAGGCTACAATACTCCTCTCAGGCTGACTGGTTCCATAGGAAGTTTCAGATAGAATCAGAATCCAGATAGTTCTGACTAGTTCCCAAAGTTAGGCAGATTGTTTCTCTTATTTAAGCCAGTAACATTATATGCAAACTAAACACAGCTTCATGTTGTTAAAGTAGCAGTTCCAGTGTTCCTAACACAGTTATGCTAAAGTGCTTATATTCAATTTTTTAATCATATCTTTTGAATTATGCATGTGTCTACTTAATATAGAAGATGCAACATGAGTATCTTGGGGAAGAGTAAAAAAAAATATGCCAAAGAGACTTATAAAGGTAGCAGCTAGTTTTTTTTAGAAGTGAGGCCAGAAGATAGGCAATACTCCTTCAAAAGTTCCTTTTACTGACAGAATCAGTCCTTTAGATCTGCTGCACAAACTGTACAGCACAGCAACGGAAGCAGGAAGAGACTGTCTACGCACTCTAATACTTTATTAGTAAACCCCAATATTCAGAAAAAGAAAAATGCCCCTCAGGGCTCTTGCATTTAGTAACAATGAAAAACCTCTGCTGTTCCACACTTTTCATGGTGTCACCCAAACCCTTTTCCAAAGAATTTTAGCCCTTCATTAATTAATCGGTTATTACACATACAAGAAAACTGTTAACATTTTTTCTGTTTCTTTCTAAATTGTAACTCTGTTTGGAAAACCATGATATAAAGAAGGACTAGTTAATAGATGTTATCAGGATCTCTGATCCCCAGTGGCACCTGGGGTGCCCTTGGTGATGTAGAATTAAACATGAGATGAGTCTGGATCCCCCTCTTGAATCCTCTTGGCCCGTGAACATGTGTTTCCAGCTACTCAAGAGTAGCTTTAGAGCAACCCTCACTCCCTTGGTGTTATGAAATTGTGTAGGAGATCCAAGACAGCAACCCATGTGCGTCTCTGAGAACCAGATACCGATTTCTTATGATGACTTTCTCAGGTCACATCTCTGTCATTCTAAACCCCAAAATTTCTGTCTACACTATAGAAAACAGAAAAGTAATTTTGTAGATGGTGACTAGTATTGTCTCACTGGTGATGTAGGAATACTTTCACATCTTAGAAATAGCCCTGCTTGTAAATTACTCAGAGCTTCTTAGGTGAATGGAAGACCTTAACCTGGCAAACAACATCTCTGATAGCGTGCTGAGTTCACAGCTATTATTTTTTCAAGTTTTGCCCCCTTGAAGGAATATGTTTGGGGTATTTGGAATCTTTAAAAATGTCAACCACAGCAGAAAGAAATAAGCAAAACATTTCTAACATATTCCTGATTGATTTATGAGGATTAACATGCATTATTTCATTACATACTTACACAGTGAAAATTAGAGGATTGTAATTCATACAGTATACTCTTCTTTTATATTTTAGCAGAAAACGTTCTTTATCCCCATTTTAATCTTCCGCTACTTCCATTCACAGAATGATAATCAGTGTATGGAAAGTCTGCCTCCAGCCAACTGAGATCCATTTCCCACAGTACTCGCACATCACAGAGAAGCATAATTGTATAGCTACAGTGACAGCAGACCTGGCCTACTAGGATGCTTCATGAGTTCAACCAACTCAAATATTCATAAAGCTACTAATTTATGGCAAGTACTTGTCTCCCATCAGGGTTTTCCCTTTGATTGCGTGCAGATTCTAAGCATAATATGCCTTCCTGCAGTGCAGAACTATAAGAAATTAATATTTCAGAAAACACAAATAGGAAGAGGGAAAAAATTCCATGACTTTCCATATGTTTCCTAAAGGAAATACTTTTTCCTAAGTTATTAATTGTATGTGTAGCTAATTACTGTTAAATATTTTTGGGTTTTTTTTAAACAGCTACTTCTGTTTATTGATTTTTCATCAAATTTCATTTTTTGTATTAATTATGCTATTAAAAATATTTTAATATTATTATTGAACACCATTCCTTGTCAAAGTTTTCAATCTGTTATATAATAATGTAATTTTCAACACGTTTGTCACCTCACTACGAACAAAACATGCGTTTTTTTCAGCAGAGTGAAACAAAACAAGTGACAGAAAGCCTAGAGCTCTAACTAAAGAGTTCTTGTAGCAATAAAGTATTTTTTTGTCAGAAGATTCCAGTTAAAACTCCATTTGAAAACAGTTCTAAGGGTTAGTCTGAAGCCACTGGTTCCAATCTTTTCCAGGTTATGAATTAAGGAAGGTGCAATAGGTATTGTGCACAAGAGGCAATCTGTAGTGTTATCAACTTATGTTCAGACTACAAATTCAAATATATAAATTAAGAACTTTTTTTTTTTTTTTTTAAGGAAATTAAAAAAATGAAGGAGCAGCCTCTGGCAGCGTGAGAGAATGCTAAATATAAGGTGGTCTTATACTACAAGCACTACACAAGTTGTCTTGCCAACGTGTCTCAGCCCTTCTCTGGGAGGCAAATTATATGAATATTAAGTCAGTCCTTGGCTGTTCAGCTAAAACTACAGAATTTTGGTTGTTGGGGTTTTTTTTCTTCCGAATCATAAAGAAACTCCTTGTTAGTATTTTGGATCTACAAGGTGTAAGACCTATTCTCAAGATCAAAAGTCAATGACGCATCTAGAGGAGGCACCTAAATTCTGCTGACCTTAGATGTAACTGACTGCTTTGGCTTCATGTCAGGAGTGGGATCTGGTTCCCAAACTCAAAAGTCAGTCTGAAGAATAAGGCCTTCCTCACAGCAAAGAAAAAGCATCTTTTTAAATTCTGTTCAGCTGACTTTAAGCTGCAAGTATGAAGAAATTTGAGACAGCTAGACCGACTCATTTTAGTTATTGAGGTAAATCAATGTCAGTGTGAAAAGGCTGCCAAGTAATGCTAAACTAATAAATGATTCTAGGTCACTGATAAAGTGAGGAGTCTGAATGGTGACTCACTGATGGAGGGCCCATAATCTTCCTACAGAATCTATTAGCTCTTTAGCTGGTCAAGCAAAACTGCTGCTTCCCTCTGTTAAGGTTCCCAGTTTCTCTAATTCCCTTAAGGCTTGGATTTGCCTCTTTACCAAACTCACCATGCCAGCTATAAAAAACTGTGCTTTAAATGACTGGCAAAAGGCAGCTGGAAGCAGTTGCTTTACTGTGGAGAGATTCATGTTATGCACTGCTGAACAGACATTGAACGAAGCGGACCTCTGTTAGGCGCTTTGGCTCTGTTACTGGGAGTATAACATAGGAAACCAGTCCAAATTGAAACAAACAAACAACAAAACCCTCAGAACAGTTAACAGCTCTGCCAAAGTTTGGGTGGGAGAAAAGAAAAAACCTCACACAAAAAAAGACAAGCCTTTCAACAGTGAGAATTGTCACCAGAGAAGGTTAAAGACCTGTAACAGGGTTTGAAGAGCAGACTTCATGGCAGTGGAAAGAAACGTACATTAAAGGATTTGACTTCATATAGTGTTTAGCAGCCTAACATAACATCGTACTGGCGTACTCTGGGGACTATTGACTCTGTGAAGATAAAAGACGCAAGGCTTTTTTTCTGTCTTGTTTTTTAATCGTAAGGCTGATTTAGTAAAGGTTTAAAAAAGAAAAAAAAAAAAGTTCAGAGACCCATCTCGTGAATTTGGGAGTCCACGTAATTCCAGAAAGAAACTCATCTGCATTTTTAGACTGAGGGGATGCTAAAGAGAAAGAGCAGTTAAAAGTGTTTGTGACACTGATTAGAGAGTTCTGCCGTTACTACCTTGTCTCAGAAAGGAGAAACATTCAGATCATGAGCTGAAAGAGAAAATTCTATCTAGGAAAACAAACAAACAAAACAAACAACAACAACAAAAAAAAAACCCCCCCAAAAAAAACCCAACAAATACCCACAAAACAAAACAACAGAAAATCTCTAAGAGAGAGTTCTGAGAAATGAGAGAAACCAACAGAATTACCTTCTGAAAATAGCGTTGTTGCCAAAAGGCTCACCCGTACTGGACCTCAGACTACATGTACCTGGACCTTACTAAAAAGTGTTCTTAATAGGGTGCTTATTGATGTTTGAAACTACAGGTATTATCTTCGTGTTGGTTACCACTAATATTATGCTTTGCTTGGAGAAAAAGTATAAGAGCTTAAAAAGAAAAGACCTGAAGCCATTAACTCAGTTGCTGGGTCACATAATATCTCAAATACACAACATGAACTGGTTAGAAGCAGACACTGAAGGAAGAAAACTTCTGTGATTTTGCATACTTAGAGCTACAACTGAAACAATTTTCTAACCAAAGAATGGAGAAGTTGAAATAAATATGGGTACAAAAAAAAGTATTAAGTATAGGGAAAAGATGAAAATCAACCTGTAACGCTCAGTCGGAATACTATATTGTGCATGCTACAGGTTCCTTCACTTCCATATTCAAACCTCCACCAGAGCACAAAGTCTAGATGTCACAGGCACTAACTTGAAAATAGGGACTTTCCTGTTCTCTTCCTTCAAAGGCCAGAAAAGGAAAAAGACTGTCAGAATCTGACATTTCACACCACATTAGTTCATTATGAACAAAAATGGAAGCAAGTGATCACAGTGCAGAGAGATTCTAAATCTACTGTTAACCATGTTTCAACAGCTGGGCTCTTATCTCTCACCACTGTGTCTAACTGCCACCTCTCAGCCCCTCTTCTTGTTTGACTATGACACTCGCAGCACAGTCAGCCACCATTAGCCACTTCCTCAGTAACTTCTCAAAAGCTCCCTTCTTAAAACCTTAGTTTTGAACCTCTCCGCATGAGCTAGCCAAGGACAAGGGAAGCAGCACTCAGACATCCTTCTCTCCCTGCATCCAGCCTCAAAGAAGAGAACTCTTGTCTCTAAAGGTTGCCTCTGTTCCACTTTGCACACAGCTAATTTTGCCAACACCACCTTCACTAGAACTGCTTGTGTGGAAAGCCCTTGTATTTACTAGTTTATTCATGTTGTGGGGGAGTTGATTTTGGCTTATGTAAATGAAGGTCCGCAGGAGAGGAGGAGGAGGAGGAGGTAGATCTTTCAAATTTATTTTGCCAAGGGTGCAAAAATTTTCATTTTACCTATCAGGCTATCAATAAACATTCATAAGCCTATTAACTGATCTTAGGAATATCTAAATTATTATAATTCAAGATTCTTATCTATTTTTCACATCTTGCCTCTTAAAATGATTCCTACAGGCAATATTTCCTTTCCTAGGCAGCACTAACTAAAAACTGCATTACATCGCCCCCAAAATATACAAACACTGATATATATAACAACTTCCTGAACAGAATTTCTTCTTTTTTTTAAAAAAAGTATTTTCTTGCCCTTTCAATAGTAGCATCTTCACTATTCTGATTGCTGTGGACTTTTCATTATTACTATGTTCATTTACATCATTACAATTCTCATTTACTCCTCAGTTTACCAAATTTGACCTGCAAAGTTATACTGACTTGAAATCATTGTAAAAACACATTTCAGGAATTTAAAAGTGACTGAGAAGGACACTCAATTCACAAAGCCTGTTACTGATGAAGTGCGGAAGCTTTAGTCATTCACTGGGCCATGAATCCCCTTCATCTCCTGCAAGCCACCTGTGGGTGAGGATCAGCCTTTAGAAAAACAGCTGGGTAGGAACTCAGGACTCTTAAGCAGGGTTAGTGAGCTGATGCCAAACTACTGAACATAATAAGGCTGATATAAAGTCAAGAGGGAAAAACAAGGACCTAATTACATTAATTTGAAGTTATCACAGTGGGCAAAAGTACAGTATACCCACTCTTGGCACACAGGCAAGTAGGAGATGTCATAATTGATGAAGCTTCATATTAATCTTACATAGAAGTATCACAAGGCTTTGCTCTTTGCGCAAGACTGTGCAGGGAACATTGCTGCTTGTGCCTGGGCACATAGCCATTAGCAGCATCCAAAGATCGTGTGGTAATAATTGTAATCGCATAGCATCTTCTCTCTGTGCATCATGTGGCTGTTAATAGTTTTGTGGGACCACAGCAAGTGCTCTCTTCACTGCCTATTTCAGCCCCTCAGGCCACTATTTTCATCATCAAGTGTGGCTGCACTAATAGGAGAGATCCTCAGGTGTCTGACATGTCACTTAGATGCTTATTCCCTACCTTCACACGAACTCATCTGCTTGGTTACCAAACTCCAGCTAGATCAGCTTCCCAGCCCTGTTATGAAGCTCCTTTTCAAAGATTTCAGAGTTTTGGTGGTTTACTGTAACAGCATCACTACCGCCTTCCTCCATCCAACCAATTTTCATTTTGCCATGATTGATATTGCTGGGAATCAGGAGAAATATTTGCAGATGTTATTGATTTCAGCATCATGCTCAAACTGCCAAGATGCATGAGTAAAACTGGCCACACAGGTGAGGTCTGAATGCTCTACAAAACCTAGGGAAGGTTTTGAAGATCTCTAGTGTTGTTCAGGACTTGTTTTACTAGGCCATGGGATTATTTTTTCTGATAACCCATGAAAGGATGAAGGGAAACCACCAATTTTTTCAGGGATACATGCAGATACATTAAGCATGATGAAAAATGGCACTGTATCTGGTGAATATTACCTTTGCCTGAACTCATTACCTTGCCTGCATGGCTGTTTTCAGGGTAGTTATGTAAATACTTACCTATTTCTTTTACTGTTTCTGATAACATCTTTATACAGAAGAGTTATTGCATCTCATTCACTTGTTCCTTTGCATCTTCCACATTTTATTTTTTGTCCTTGTTTGTTTGGTTCAGTCTCTGAAACAGCGCAGGAACTGATCTGCTACTAGGAATTCTTTTCAAGACAATACTTCACCTTAGGCTTCGCTTTTGTGGCACCAAGATCAAACACTAGAATATCAACAATGTAAAAGCTTCTGCTTTGTTGAGAACATTTTTGTGAGTTTTGCGATGCATTTTAGCTACACAGCCACACAATGTGCACTTCCCCTGTAACATCCCAACACATTTCTCACATCCAGTGACAAAAACTAAGGGCAGCAGAGCTGATATCTGTGCTTGGGAGCCAAATGCCACCAGAGAGTTTCCTTGCAAGAATGCTTCTCCAGCTTATGGAGCACTGATTTTTAGCATTTTGTTTTCTAGCCTTAGTTTTCTTCAGAGTGCCTTCTCTGTGTTCCAGTTACTCCTTAAATATACCCCCATCTCCTCCTCCCCAATGTATTATAGAAGTGCTACAATTTCTACTTATGCAGAATATCTGTGGTGTCTAATCATTCCTAACCTGATTTCCAAAGGTCAGAAAGAACGTTAGGAAGAAATGTTGCTTCAAATTGCTTTATTCTCCATTTGTTCCAATCCAGTCCAATTGCTCATCTTCCCAGGGTGTGACAAGTTATTTGTTTTCTCAGCACCAACTTAATTTTTCTGTAGTTCATTTTAACATTCAATTTCCCTTCATCTGCAACCATACAATTAGTTTTGTCTTGTGCATCTTTCAGATCATGCCATATGCAAAAATAGTATGCTATGATTTCTGGAATATCTCTTGCAGTGAAGAGACAGCAGAAGATTTTCTCTTGAAATGTCATCTTCCAAATGGAGTTTTGAAAGCAATAAATTCTTTTTCTTTTTTGTCCAATTGAACCGAATTAAACAGTAGACTTTCAATTAGCTAAGCAAGCCTGGAATATACATCTTTTTATAATTCTCTAAAGTTGTCATGGTTTATCCCCAGCTGGTAACTGAACACCACACAGCCACTTGCCCACTTCCCTCCACCTCAGCGGGATGAGGGAGATAACTGGAAGAGTAAAAATGATAAAATGTGTGGGTTGAGATAAAGACAGTTTAATAAATAAAGCAAAAGCTGCGCATGCAAGAAAAACAAAACAAGGAATTAATTTACTCCTTCCCAATCAGCAGGCAGAAGTTCAGACATCTCCAAGAAAGCAGGTCTCCACCACACCATGCTTCAATTATTATTCTTAAGAGTGATTTGAGATCTTACAATGGCCAAAAAGACTACCCTAAACATACATTTATGTAGGAAAAGGAAAAATCACATCTCTTCTCTCCCCTCCCTCTCCCCCCATGCATTTTTTGTGATGCAGGTAGCACATAGCTGATAACTTTGTGTGTGTGTGCTTATCAGTGCAGTTTCCTGGTATGCAGAGAAAACAGCTTCTAGACCACATTTCAGATTTGTGCTACCAGCTGAACTTTCCACACCTTTCTCTGGAATAGAGTTTACTTTTGTCTTGATATCAAACAAAAACTTTATAGATTAGTTAGAAAAACATTTTTTCCCTTTCTTTTGTTATTATTTGTTGAATGCTTGAGCTTTGTTTTTTCTCAGCCTGCCTGGATTTTTCCTGCCTGTTCACATGAGACTACCGCAAAGCACCCATGGTCTGTATCTATCCTTTTCTTCCCTTCCAATAGGTCTCAGAAACTAAGCGGATTTCTCTGAGAACACACTCACCTAACTCAGGGTGAGACTGGTTTATGCCCTTCTGCGTAGCTCTGTGTTCTCTACAGTGGTTTTGGTTAAAAGTCCACATCCTACACTTCTTTGCCTTATTTGCATGAATGCCAGAGTCTATTTTTTCCTTCTTATACCATACTACTTTGATTTAGATACCTGCCAGCAATAGAGGTTAATAGAAGATAGGATGATCTAAGCTGGCTTTTATTACAACCTTCCTAAACACTTCTGTCTCATCTGTGCTGCTCACTGCTTATCTAAAGAGTGACCAAGCTGTTAAACCTTTATCTCTCTTAAAGAGGCAATATACCTGTACAGGGACTAACACACACCTGAGTAATGCAATACTGACTTTATGTCCTTCTGATGATTTATTAGGTCATCTACAGTCACTACCCTTGGGCATCTTCTAATATGAGCTTCTGAAGAGAAACTAGCTTGGGAATGCAGAAAGATGACTTGTGCTTCACAGAAGGGTTTTGCTAATTTACGGGTGAAGCACTTTTGTATTTGAAAAAGGAAGAATAAAAAGTGTGCTTACACATGCAAATGAAGTAGACATGAGCAATGATTCTGTCGCTGGTACAGAACAACTGTTTTACAGTTCTGCAGGAATCTCGGTTAGGTGCATATTCCCATATATACTGATCACTTAGTATTTAATGGCTGCACAAGGTCAAAGAACACATTGTCTTGATAAAATATTAAGGGATTAAAAAAATACATAGTTGAAACATGTCATTTGGAAAGAGAATTTGGATTTATGGGAAACAACTTTGCAAAATATTAATAAGCAAGTATTACCTCTTAAAATTGATGAGCACCTGCTAGGACACTGCTATGGCATAACAAATCACTATCTAAAGAAATATTCCAAATAAACATTTTATTGCTGGAAATATCAAAAAGCACTTTCTGAGCTGTTGCTGTATAATTTAGGTACCTAAACAACCAGCCTAGACTCCCAGTGTTTTCAAGGATGTTTGCCAAGTGGTGATTCAGAACACCTCAAATAAAAATGGAGTCATTTTTCCCTGACTAACCAGAAAGTCTGAGTTATAATCCACACATATCTATCTTTAGCAACCTTCATGTTGCTGATACTATTAAACTACCAGTGGTTTCATCATTGACATGTCCAAAACATAACTCCTCACTATTTCCCTCTCCAAGAAAGCATGCCTGCCTATAAAGCCCAGTTACAGCTACTTGCACAAGGATATTGTGGTTTTAACTTCTTCATAATAAAAGTTGCAAACAAGAAATATGATTTCACATTAAGTCTCTGAAGTGTAATGTAAACAGGTTGATTTGAGAATGCTTTGCTTTTTCAGGAGTAGTGACTTTTGTTACATTTGAGCTAGTGTGGCTTAGGTGTGCAGGAAGCAGGAAACTGGCTGAGGCACATCAGGTAACATATTCTTGCCTTTTACAGTGAACGCTTAAAAAAGGCTGAAATCTGAGGGATTAGTAGCTAACGCAGAAAACTGCAACTCACAAGGAGGATATGTAAGAAGCATCAGAGCTTCCTGACTGAAGAGAGCTGCTGGAAAGGCCTGGCCTGACCTTCAGAGTGGTTAACACAGCCCACAACCTGATAGGCAGGAAAGTAGGAAATGTTCTACAATGAAGCTCTGGAGAAAAAGATGGCAGAAAGAGCAGCAGTGTATACTTGTGATGGAAAGCACAAAAAATTAATCAAACCCCAGTTCTGAACAGACAATTGAAATGGGGCATACTTTACCAGCCATAGGGTCATGACTAGGACTCTAAACATTCATACTCATTATCCAGAGATACTACAAAGATTAAAAAGTGAGGCAAGTGGAGGTAGAGTTGCATACGTAATTGATTGCTGGAAGAACAGTGAAAAAAAGCTCTTTGAGATAATATGCCTGAGAAACAGGAATATCAGCAGAAGTTGCCACAATCAAAATCCTAAATATTGGATTGTATATCCATAAGTGATTTAGAAGAAAAAAACCACATAAGTAACTTAATTTTAAACAATGCATAAAACAACGTATACAAAAAACCTTGTTATATTCTTCAAACAAAAGTCATAACTAGGATAACATTTTCCCTGGTCAATGATGTTTCCTAGACAGTTGACCTGCTCCTGTACCGGGTGCCTCTGCTGTGTCATCATGGGAACTCCCTACTTGCAACTTTACTATATCAATGATTTTTCCATCTTTAACTGGATCTTTACAAAAGAGTTTCAAATCTCTTTGTCCCTCCTCCTCTATTGGGTTTTTTCAGAAACTCCTTTCCACTTGTGTCAACTGTCTGAGAATTTTCCCTCATGAATGGTTATCAGAGGTGAGCTTCCAAAGCAAAGAATGGAAGCAGATTGTTGTTTGCTACCAAAAAGAGTCACGTTCACATGGAGATAGATTGTTTTTAAAGGCAAAGGAAAGATTAATTATAACCCAAAATCTTCAATATCTACAGATCTGACTAGAGAAATACAGTGCAACTTCCTGAAGTGTCTTTTCCAGGACTCCAGGAAGCACCTAACACAAATGTAAGAGGTTTTGCCCAATTAGTTTACTTTACAAAGCAGCTTTGTGTTACATCTTCCAAATCTACTCTACATTGCTCACCTATTCTCTTAAAGCCAAGGCATTTTAGTGTTACTAAATCAGACAGAACATGGAATTTATTGTAGAAACTATACTTTGCTTGAAAGACAGTTTGAGCAACATATTACATCCCAAGCTTTATTTAGCTATCTCATTTTGTAAGAGAAAGCAAAGCTAAGATAGCAGAAATCTAATCCACTATCACCATTAAGATCTTTTCCCCCAAGAGGGATTTCTTCACCTCATGGACCAACCCATCACCAAGGAATGCTGGGAGGTGGCTAGTACAGATGTTCCTTGGAGCCCTTTTGAAAGGCAACAGAGGGTGCTGGGCGTTATTCCTTAGAATAAGATAAGGGATCTAGATCCAAAATTTGTATTTCCATATCTGAATAGCTACCTGGTAGTGTTTTACAATCTGGCAACACTAACTTCATAGCAACACAAAGACAACTGCCAAGCAAAATGCCTCATTAGTCGACTTCAAAGCTTTTTCAATAAAATTACGGTTTTTGTGAAGCATGAGTTAGTATGACATCCTAAATTAAGACACTTACAGCACACAAGTATTGCTGACTGTAGCCTGGACCTGCTTGTTCACAGAAACAAAGGAGTCTGGTTGCATTGTGCCTTGAGGGCCCCTGGTGCACGGTTGTCTTTTTTCCATTGTCATCCTGCACCAGTCAAGCATATACTTCTACAGCCCTCTTTGCAGGTGATGTGAAAGCATTTTGTGCTATACAAGTGTTTTACATCAAGCTACTCCCTGGGTTGGCTGAGTTTCCATTAACCCCGTCCTCCTGAGAGTGCAGCATGGCCCCAGTCACATTACAGCTGAGTCTGTCATGAAAGCCCTCCAATGAGCCAGAGAGCTCACAAAAAGCTGATAAAGCTCTTTAAATACTAAAGAGATGTTGCTTAAGGAGGAACAGAGAAGGGGGGAGGGGATGCAAGCAACTAAGTCACCTTGCTGATACCATAAGCAACAAAATACATGAGACACAATCCCATTCATATTATGTGAAGCATGAATGGGTGCACATGAAACAGTTTTAGCTTTTAGATCAGAAAATGGCTAAGTGTCCTTAAAAAGTTCATTTAAAAAAAAAAATCCCAAAAAATAAAAAGTAAACAAAAAAAAAAAACCACCAAAAAAAAAAAAAACCACAAAAAAACAAAACCTGATTTTATTACAAAATTTCACTCTGACACTGCTGGTTATTTACATGCTTATGCATATGTGTTTGCATATTTTCACCTTGCAGCCACATTGCAGCACACAGTTCTCAAAACGTATTCATTAAACAGTTCAGCAGCCAACTCTCACACTAAAACACACAAAACAAGACATGCTTATTATTTTCATAGCAATCCTCCTTCTTTTAAACTGAAAATATTGAACAACAGTGCATATTCAGCCTTCATACAAGAGGCCATACTGGACAAAAAAACCCCAACAAACAGGAGCAGTGTAGCTCCGGCAGTTAACCAACAGAGTATTGCTTGGGTTGTGCTTAAGAAAGGTCAAGTGCCAGAACAGGAAGACATAGTAAAATTTGTAAATGAGGAATTTGAAGAACTTTCACTTGTAGACAGCTACTCCGTTATTTCATAGCCTGAAATATGTAGTATGTAATTATTGTCATATGCAAAATGCTTCACTAAATTTCATGTCATTGTAGATGTGTGAAAAGCTATGCTATGTGCTTTGAAAGAGCACACAAGAAAACAGTTAATTATCTAATTTTTCAGAAATGAGTAAAACCAGGGAAGATGTAGTCCACACGAATTACTGCTTCGCTGCCAGCCAAAAAAGCCAGGGGCAAAGCCAGATAGAATTTGCTTACTTGGGTCCAGATCCAGTGAAATATATACATATCTCTAAGCCAGTGAGGGAGCCCATGGACAACAGACTGTTGAAAGAGTATAAAAATAACCTATATCCTGGGTTTCAGATTCAACATGTGATTTCTCATATGCTCAGGATTACGTGCATGCTCAAGGATTTTGCATAAGTGCTCTTTTCTCTTCTCAGGGAATTGCCTAGTAGGAAGTTCAAGAAAACTGTCCCGGAGTTAGTTAACACCCCATTTCATTTCTCCATTTTTTCAGTTAGCTTTATGGAAACTAGTCTCCCTGTAAAAGAAGAAAACAGCTACCAGGACTGCTGACTGTTGGAAACATCTATGAAATTATGGATTTTGGAAAATTTAAAATCTGACAAAAACATGATTCAAAGTGTTCACATTATATTTAAAAACCACTGAGTAAGGAAAACACTGCTTGCCACCAGGCAAAGCAGAAACATGCTATCAACTTATGGGTGACATGTGGTTTTATAGATATTCCCTACCTGCACAGAAAGGCATTCCTTTCTTAACATTTTCTTGAGATAAGACACCCATCTGTCAGATCACTACAGGAAACAGAAAAATATTTGCCAGTACCTGCTATTTGACGTATTCTGGGTATAAAGCAAGTCTTGACCAGGGGGAATTCCCAAATGTAGTGAAACAGGATACAGCTCAATTAAGGGGCAAAGAGAGCTCAAGTCATGCAGAGGGACAAAGCCACAAGAGGAATATAATAGAGCTCACAGGCTAGATACCTGTATTGATTTAGACACATGGCACATAAATTATATTTGATCTGCAAAAAAAATAATCATTAACATCCAACTTCCAGTCAAACCTAAACCTTAAAAAAAATGTTTCACCTAAATTGACTTCAAGAAATTCCAATAATGTAATATGAGAATTAATTCCAGAGATAGTTCAAAGAGCGAGATTATAGGAAAAGCAATATAAATTAAGTCAAAATAATCCAGATACATGACAAAACTTTGAGCCAAATTTAAAAGGCTAGTATTTACAGACATGTCTAACCTTTGAGACTCTCCTGAATCCAGAAATAGAAATGTTATGTTGCTCATGGAAATCAGAAGTTTGAAGCCATCGTGTGTTTAGATAACTCACGTTAACAACTTAGTCTGAGGGAAAATAGCCATGCTGAATTTTGACCCTTTTGAAATCTGAAGTGGTACAGTGTACTTTACTTTTACTAGAGTGCAGTTCCAGGGAACTACGGACCAGTCAGTCTCACCTCTGTGCCTGGCAAAATCTTGGAGCACATACTCCTGGAAGCCATGCTGAGGCACATGAAAAACAACAAGGTGCCTGGTGACAGCCAGCATGGCTTCACTAAGGGGAAATCCTGTCTGACCAATCTGGTGGCCTTCTATGATGGGGCTACAGAACTGATGGACACGGGTAGAGCTGTCGACATAATCTACCTGGACTTGTACAAACCATTTGACACTGTCCCACACGACATCCTTGTCCCTAAATTGGAGAGACATTAATTTGATAGGTGGACAAAGACCTGGCTGGATGGCCACACGCAAAGAGTTGTGCTCAATGGCTCAATATCCAGCTGGAGACCAGTAACAAGTGGTGTCCCTCAGGGATCGGTGTTGGGACCGATCTTGTTCAATGTCTTGGTTGATGACATGGACAGTGGGATTGAGTGCACCCTCAGCAAGTTTGCTGATGACACCAAGCTGTGTGGTTCGGCTGATATGCTGGAGGGAAGGAATGCCATGCAGAGGGGCCTTGACATGCTTGTGAGGTGGGCTGATGCCAACCTGATGAAGTTTAACCATGACAAGTGTAAGGTCCTACACCTGGGTTGGAGCAATTCCAGGCACAGCTACAGGTTGAGCAGAGAAGAGATGCAGAGCAGACCTGTGGAGAAGGACTTGGGGGTGTTGGTTGATGAGAAAATGAATATGAGCTGGCAGTGTACACTTGCAGCCCAGAAAGCCAACCACATGCTGGGCTGCATCAAAAGGAGCATGACCAGCAGGTCGAGGGAGGTCATCCTGCCCCTCTAACTCTGCTCTCATGAGACCTCACTTAGAGTATTGTGTGCAGTTCTGATGTCCTCAACATAAAAAGGACATGGAACTGTTGGAACAAGTGCAGAGGAGGGCCACAAGGATGATCAGGGGACTGGAGCACCTCCTGTATGAAGATAGGCTGAGAAAGTTGGGGCTGTTCAGCCTGGAGAAGAGAAGGCTGCGTGGAGACCTCCTAGCAGCTTTCCAGTATCTGAAGGGGACCTCCAGGGATGCTGGGGAGGGACTTTTCATTAGGGACTGTAGTGAGAGGACAAGGCATAATAGGTTCAAACTTAAACAGAAGAAGTATAGATTGGATACAAGGAAGAAGTTCTTTCCTGTAAGGGTGGTGAGGCACTGGAATGGGCTGGCCAGGGAAGTGGTGAATACTCTATAGCTGGCAGTATTCAAGGCTGGGTTAGACAGAGCCTTGGATGGCATGGTTTAGTGAGAGGTGTCCCTGCCCATGGCAAGGGGGTTGGAACTAGATGGTCTTAATGTCCTTTCCAAGCTTAACTATTCTATGATTCTATAATATGCATCTAATTATTTCCTGGTTCTCTGGCCTTGAGGAACAAATAGATTCTAGCTGATAAAGGCTGAATAGTCTTGATCCAAATAACAGCTCATGATAAAAATATGGATGCTGAAGGATAACTTTGATGTCTGTTCCCTTCTCCCGGATATTTGCTTTGTCACTTCAGTTTTCTTAAAAAGGTGAATGTGTCTTTAAAAAAGAGCGAACATACTGAGCCAGCTCATGCTGCAGTAGCTATGACAACAGACTTTGAAACAAGCATGGGAAAAGCTAGACCTGAATCTTAATTCATTTAATTATTTTTTCAGTTTAATCTTCACATTGACTACTTTACATTTTACTCTGAAATGCTACAGAAATTGTTTTTTCTTTTGAATACTAGAGGCGTGGTATCTTATGCAACAGGTTCTGTATCAAAACTGTATCATATTGTCCATTAGCAGTGAATTACTTAAAAATCAAAACACAGGAGAATAGGTAGAGTTGAGTCAGATTTTCAGTAAGTAGGCTAAAGTGATAAGAGACTTCAGTTCCTTTTTTCCTTTCAGTCCTTCCTATCTTCCTTGGGCTAATCTTTTATATAGAAGTTCATAAAAATCATGGACAGTATTAGCATCACTAGACAGACAATCTTGCTCCCTGTTCATGTCTCCTTTCCCATTCTTCTAACAGAAGGAGCAGACTGCAATCCCCATAACCAAGCACTGCAAAATATCAAGAACATGTTCTTTTAAAAAGGAAAAGAGAAACTCAGTACATTATCATTAACATCTATTCTCACTCCATAAAAGCTACATCTGCCTTCTCTATTTAATTTGAACGGTCCAAGGCTTCACAGGAAAGCCAAGCTACTTCACAGCCATGCCTATACAGAAGAGAAGTCACTTTAACTTATTGGAGGTGGCCCATGTCACCTGTGCTCCCAAAGCAACTTATCAAAGTACAGCCATCCATAAGATCCCATACCCAACCAGACCAGGGACATTACACAACATCCTTGTCCACTGACCCAGCTCAGCCCCTCTGAGGCTAGGGTCCCCTGAGCTCAGCGTGGTGGACTGTGGGACACCACTGCAGAGTTTGGAACTATGAGACATACAGCCATAAAATACAGAAACTGTTGATCATCATGCTACAAGTTGCTTATTAACTCCCTTAAGAACTGATTGTTGAGCAATCAGTCTTTGTAATTCTCTCAGAAAGCCAAAAATGAGTAAGTAGTGCATAAGACATGGGACATTTTTTTTTTAAAAGCCTGAAACCCTCAATTTTTGTTTTTTTTTTCCACTTAGATCCCTCCTCTTTCTCAGATAAATGTTTCCTGCTGCAATGAATGAACAAATGATTGGTTAAACAAAGACTGTAAGTAAATCTGCATTATACTTCCTACTGGTGCATTGCTTTTCAGAATTATCTGCCTGACTGCCAGAAATTTGTACTGGAACCATCTCATATATAGGTAAAAAACCATGGATATATCCACAAGAGGAGGCCCAGGCCATGGTCATAAGACATCTCCGCTCACTACAGTATGGGCTGCCCCACATTTAAATACATACTCTCATTCACTTACTTTTTGTCTCAAATAACAACCCTCTCATGCTCTTGTACATTCTCCCTGCATTCTTAATATCTTGAGCCTAACTAAATTGTTGCATCTGTTATTTGCTGATATTTGAACATTTTGAGGTACTTACAGATTTTGTCCACAGCTTGCAAGCAGCTGAAGATCCCCATTGCAACAAGTCCTTAGAAGAGGAGATTCAGGTTTCATTGACTGCAGCAAATGAAACAGATATTTGTACAACTGCTAAAAAAGAATAGATGCAACAAGTGCAAGAAGCAAAGCCTGAAACCAAGCATAGACCCATCTTATTCACACTCCATTTCATATAGGAGTACCCTGCTTGGACGACTGCATTTAAAGAGAGCCTACTCCCTGGCACAGCTGTTTCCTTTCATCCTAATTTCCCACTTTGGGAGTGGGAAAATGTGCACCAAATCTCTTAGCTCTTCATCCTCACCAGAATCAGGATGAAAGAGTGCTACCATATACTTTTTACTTTCCATATGTATTCCATATAACACTTATTTATAACATCTTTGTTTCTGCATCCACTACGCTCAGCACATAAAGTACTCATCTTCTTTCTGATGATGAGTCTTGTGAAGCACATGCAGAGCTAATTTCAAATTCCCCCTCTTTAAAGTAGACGAGATTTTTTTTCAAACATGAATGCTAGGGAAGTAAAACAGAACCCCATTTTGTACTAGAGTTGATACAGCCTTTCCATTTTTCCTTTCTTCTGCCGTGCAGTAACATTGAGAAATCTGCTTCAGTCTCTCGCGTAGCAAATTTGAAAGTTACTATTTTTTCTTTTGTAATCAAGGAACAAGTCATGGGCACCTGAAGTTTGCTAAACACCCAGAGGCAGCCAGCTCAGTGCATTTTAAGCTCTGATGGCCCACAGAGGGATTTTTTTTTTAATAAATGGAAATAGGAGTTTTTCCTTATTATATGTAAACAATCCCCCTAACATAGGAGAGGGAAAAAGTGCTGCAGAAGGGTTATTAGCATCATTGAATTCCTTCTCTGTTCAAAAAATAGATATCCATTTTTTGCAGAGAAACTTTTGTGGCTGCTGCTCCTTGACAGCAAGTGTTTGGGCAGGAGAAACTGTGTGTGAGGGCAGTGTTGCAAAGAGAAAGGAAATAAAAGGTGAGAAGTTTCCTGGTGAGGGAGGTTACAGAAGAACCCCCTTTCCAGAAGGGCTGTTGACTTTGAGGTCTTCAGCAGAAGCAGGAGATGAAT
This sequence comes from Myiopsitta monachus, assembly GCA_017639245.1. NCBI lineage: Eukaryota > Metazoa > Chordata > Aves > Psittaciformes > Psittacidae > Myiopsitta > Myiopsitta monachus. The sequence goes on along the minus strand of CM029921.1, from coordinate 67,641,159 downwards.
TGCATCTTTTCTAGGGAAACAGTCTGATACGGCCTGGAGAAATACCTTCTTAGAAAGAGAAACATTTTTACATATACTGGTGCATTCCAAACCTTGCTCTACTGCGTAAAAACATAGATACAGTGGCCTGGCAGTATTAAAGAAAGTGAGCATGATGTGCTGGTCATGTACAGTAACATCTAGCAAAACTGAAACACAGAAATGGCCCGACTCAAATAGTACAGCATGAGTATGAACTGGTTCATTTTATGTCTTAAGTTTTGTGGAAGGCTACATGTAATGTATCGCTGGGAAATTTTTTAGTTCACTTAAGTCCTCCTGCACCTTTTATTTTTTTCCCCTGTTTATTTCTGGAATTCGTACAGCCCACTGACTTTCAACACAGAAATTTAGCATTCAGGCTGCAGAAGCGAATTTAGCAGTGAAGATGCAAAAATAGTGCTGTCTTAAAAAGGCAGAATTTTTTCTTATTTATTCTTCTAGGAGAAACTGAAAAAAGAATATCTAATTAAAGTATTAAAAAAAAAAAGAGACAAAAAAGTGCGAGGGACAACATTTATTTGCATCTTTAAAAAAAAATCTCTTCCATGGCTTTTATTTCCGGACTATGAAAACATATCCTTATCTTGTTTCTTCTAGGTTTTTTTAGAGCAGACACTTAAGTAAAAATATCTTTTTATAAAGTTATCCATATATTTGTTCAATCTATTTTTTAATCCATGTTTCTCTACAATGTTTTATGAAAAACTACTGATGATTTTTTGCTGAGATAAATTTGTTCAGTTAAAGTTCCCTGTTAAGTGCTGAATATTCAAAACACTTCCTGTGTACTCTAGCCAGGAGGATGGCTTTCTTATTTTCAGCTCTTCTTCTAACAGTTGTAATACTGGTTGCCATCCAAGTGTGATTTTAAACCTCTTGATGTGACAAAAAGAAAGAAAAGTGACTTTCTAAAAGTCTTCTTTTAAAGTTATACAAGCACTTTGGACAATCCCAGACTTCCTTTCCAGGAACCTCTGCCTTCCTTGGATACTCCTTTGCACCACTAATTTGTAATAATGTAGAAGGTCCCCCCCACAGATACACATTCCCTTCAACAGTTGTCAGATGAGTACCATTTTCTGTGGTTTTTGATGTTTTTTTTTTTTCACTGAGTCCCTCAGCTTGTGTTGACATATCATATACTTTCTCTGGACCTTAATCACTTAGAAGAGGTGTTGAAAACCCTTCTCTGTAGAATGTGGTTTACAGGGATATCCTCTTCTTTTCCTGTATATAGCACATAGCATAAACCCTTTTTTGGTTTGATACTTTAGACCCTATACTCAATAAGATGTGAACTGTGAAATAATTGTGAAGTTGTGAAAGAAGTTATGTTTTATATCACTACACTTCAGTCTTCAGACCCACTTGTACTCTCCTGTAAAAAGTCAAAAAAGACCTAACACATGATAGTCAAAGTTTGTTAATCTCAGAACTGTTTTATTTTCTGAAACCAGCACATTAACTATCCAAAATGGCCATAGAGAGCATCATCAGTCCTGGCGTGCAGTATTCAGAGTGCTGTAGACACAAGCTCCAGGTAATTTATAATGAATAAAGAGGCTTCATACACAGGGCAGGCAGTGGGGAGAAAGACAACTTTGAGAACAACTGGCTGCTTTGCGCTAGCTTTACACTACATCATGCACCCAATGAGTACTAAACATAACAGAATCACTTCAAATCTTGGCAGAAAAACATGCTATATCTTCCTAAGAACAGTTGGGTCATTAGTGGTCATTCAGTCAGACAGACTGAGGCTGTCTCAAAGCTATTAGGTAGATGATGAGAGGTTGGATGCAAGAAAATATTGTACTCAAGGATCATACCGAGCAATTACTTGGCTCAGCTGTGTGCAGAAATACAGCCCTCGCTGCAGGGCTGATAGACTGCTAGAAGCCAAAAGGGAAATCAGCACTTCATAAAAGTTAATGACCAAGGATTTACTCCTTATGAGTCCTGACGATATCAGGATTCAAATGCAAAGCACAATAGTATTTCCTCTTCCATTGTTCCCTCCAATTCGGAACAGACTGCTTCCCTCTCTTTTTTATTATTATTACTGCTGGTTTTTAATATATGCATTTGTGAGAGAGCCCTGAATAAGCTACTCTCCATCATTTTCTTTCACTTCACTATCAGTTCTGACTGAGCTAGACCTCTTTCTCTTCTACTTTCACAGAGGTAATATCTCAAGTAAGATTAAACATCTTCTTCCAGATGGCCCATTTTTGGTAAGAAAATTCACACATGAAGCCAAGCACTGACAAATCTTAAATCAGCATCCTGCACAGAGGGGAGCACTGGCATATGGAATACCAGGCATTTTTGACTGCTGCTCTCCCATTGTCTGCACTGACATTAATTCCAAACAAAGATATTTCTCATGAATGTTAAACACTGGAAGTGTGATTACTCATCTCCCAGGGTTTACAGTGTTAATTGACATAATTGCATGAGGATTAATACTATTATTATAGTTAAAAATTATTAATAAATAATTATATTTAAGGACAACTATTAAGTAAATAATAGAAAAGAGATTGTTATCTTTCTCTGCTGGCTGGAAACAAGAGAATACAGTGATATCCAATGCAGCTTTTCACTCAGTGGCACTTACATATGTATGTATCTATGTTGAGGACACAAGACCAACTGTGAAGCAGTAAATAACAATAACAAATAGAAATAAAACATCTGAATTTATTTTTTAAATTATCACTATAATCCAAAACTGAATTAACCCAAAAATTCAGATGAATAACTAACAATTTATTCAGAAGGTAGTAAAGAGGCATCCTTCATATTCCATGTGTCTGTCCATGCTCTGTAGCTAGGCAAAACTGAATGGGAATTAAATCAAGATGCTAAGCCTGTATATCTTTTTTTTCTAATTGCTTGCATCTTCATTTCAGCCAAACCAGTTCAGAGTATGTATGGATGTTTATGGGATGTTCAGCTTCTGCTCACATCTCTACAGTTTCATGTCATCCAAATTGGTTTACAGTTGCGACTCTCTATATTAGCTAGTAGGAGAGTGAGGAATTTCTGTATGCTAACAGACTTCCACAGGATGTGAACATATTGATCAAACAGAATTAAAGCAAACCTCAGGAATGGATTAAAATAAGAACATTCAGACTTCCATCTCCGAAAAAGGACGTAAAAGCAAGTGAAGAGTGATGACATTATTCATAGAAAGTTCTCTTGCAGTCATCACGCAGTAAGTCCACACACTACTGAGGGGAGTTTATAGTCAGTTATGGCCTTGAAGTGCTTTTTAGTTATACAAAAAAAAAAAAGAGAGAGAGAGATAAATAAAGATATGAAAATAGAGGCTTTCAAAAAAAGCTTTCGAACACTTAAGGAGGGAATGTGCCTTCATATTTGGAAGAGATAACATGGAACTGTCAAAACTTCAATACATGGCAAGGAGCTTCAAGAGTCCTGGGAGCTTCAAGGAGTATGACTCACTGAAATCCGAAGGACAGTTTCTACACTTTATGCAATTTGGCCAATAAGTGGAGACTGTGTGTGATCCAGGACCTTTTCATATTTGGTCAAGCTTCTTATTTAACTAATAATTGGGTTAATTGATTTCTAACTGATATTTCAAGCTGATTTATGCTGATTGATAGCACTATGAACCTAGCCCTGAACATGATCTGAACAGGGCAGAGAAGTGCGTACTCCCTTACCACAACTTGAGAAACTTTACAGAGCCACCCTATGTTGAAAATTCACTTCAGAAATAGTAAAGGAACTAGTGAGGGTCACAGCTTTATTAGTATTCTTCTGCCTTCTGTATTAATTTCCTTGGCTTTTGGAGTGAGAATTCCAACAGGGGTTCCAAGTGCAAAAACTGTTTTCTCTTCTGTATCATGAACATCTGCTTATTAGGAACTGGATTGATGCCATGAAATCCTCTTTAACAAGTCACAAAAAGAACAACAGTTTGATTGCAAATCTTTGCATGGTAATATGATAATATCCATTTTACTATTTGCAGCCAGTTTTTCAAATAGTTATTTAATTCCTGTTTTTGCAACAAAGGAATCCACTGCTAACAGGATTTAGATCTGTAACTGCATGAGATTCCAAGACTGAACATTCAGGATTGCCGCTTTAAACTTCAAAAAGGTTTCCATAGTATTAATCTCTTAAGTATGGCCACTGGAGATGGATGGTGGTAGTGGCCTTTTGTTTTGAATTACAGTTCTAGTCACAGAGACGGCTTTGCTTTTAACTTAGAGTCAGCCAGTTGAAAGCCTATCAGCAGCCTGCTTGTTCAGCATTGTTCTGCTCAGGTTGCCATCGCTTGTTGCTACAGTGTCAGCAATGAGAAAGTGAAGGGCCAAATTTGCTTCCTGCAGATGATGCATGAATGAACAAAGGAGGCATCCTGGCTCACCTGGGGACAGGGTACGTCACATCTCAGCCTGCACTGGGGCCTCACCGACGTGCTACATTAAACCGTTAAAGTCCTCCAGGTTGGAAAAATTTGGACAGAATCAGTGTGGGCTGCTGTGTGCTCTTATAAAACATGGAACAGAGAAAGGTGACCCAAGGTCACTCTACATGCAGTCTGTTAGCCCCAACTCGCTGTTCTTTTAAAACTCTACAGCCACTTGTAGCAAGGCCACAAATAGCCTTTGGGCAGCATATGAGAGGGATCTCCAGCTGGTTGCTGTGAACTTGGCTCTCCATAAATATACTGAACTTTTTATGGGCATGCACAAAATATAGGAGTATAAATAAATACTTGTAAAGGTTCAAATACACAGATGGATGTGGATCAATGTATATGCCCACAGAAAGATCTGTACTGAGTATGTCTCCATGGAACACAACGATCAGATATACAGAATAAACTTTACAACAGTTTACGTTATAGCTTTCTAATGTTTGGGTTTTTTGTTGTTTTGGTTTGGTTGTTTTTTTTTTTTCTAGAGAATTTGCATTTTAAAGTCAAGGGTGAAAAAAAGACGAAATAATAGGATTATTGCAGTTTCTGAAAAGCTTCCTCCTGCAACCCTTTTGCAGCCAAAATGATACTAAAGGGATTGAAGTAACCTTAACATTGCTCCATAGCAACACCATTCTTCTGTCTTCCTTTCTTCCAGCCAGGCAGTGAAATTGTCTTGGATATTGTCTCACCTATTCAATAACACAGCCAGGGAACGAAAAGGGTGAGAAAAACCCACAGAAAGTAGAGTAGAAAAGATGAAAATTTTACCAATGGAAACAGAAGCAATATAGGGGGGATGAGAAAAGAGAGAGAATGACATTATAGCCTGCACACCTTTATTCATGACAGTCACAAGGGTGAGCAACAGTGCTCTTTTCTTTCTGGGTTAGCCAGCTGGGGATATTATACCTTAACATACGTTCAATGTCCAAAGCATCCTTTATATACAGAGTGAGCCACTCATTCCATTTCCCATACAGTATTATTCAAGTTACAGTTTAATACTGCATTTGGTTGCAGAGTAATGGCTTTTCAGCTAAGAAAATAGGTGGGTAAAAGATGACACAAAGCATATAAAATTGAACAGAGGGGTTATGGCTGCAAACAAGGGAGGATCATCAAATCCTACTTGCTGAACTTCCATGAAACCAAAGGCAGCTAAAAGGAGGCAGTGATTTTCATTTCTACAACATGGAGGCAGTTGTTTGTTGTGTTGCTGTGAAGCAACAGCACAAGAAATGAAAATTTTATCTATTCACTTTAAGCATCTAAAACTATGCCTTTGTGAAAACTGCAGTTTGGTTTCATTGTGCTACTGAAATGAACGCAGGATCTCATGTAGCATTTCAAATAACAACAACAATATATTTCTCCATTATTTTACTTACTTTAAGCACATGTATTTTGTAGTTAATGTAGTTCCTGGTGTTAGGAGAGAGCAATGACAACAAAATCCATGCGTAATGCACAAACTTTGACAACAGCAGCTGCAACTCAAAATTAAAATCCACTTCTTTGCTTTGCTCTAAGGGTCTGAGCCATCTCTGTGAAACTGCTGCAGCACACTGTGAATGAGGATATCTGAAATGAAAAATGCCTGCACTACTGCCCAAAGGACAGATCAAATGACCAAAAGCAAACAGTGATATGCCAAGCTGTTTGTTGAATTCTCAGGTGAAATCAGACAAAACCTGTAAGCTTTGAAAATTTCAAAAGAAGAGAGAAATACTGAATTTTTAACATCTGCTGCAAGGCACTAATCACAGAGATATAAAAGACTCATGTATACTGGATGATTTGACCCAAAATCCAGAAGAGGCAATGAAGGCAATCAGGTTTCTGCCATTAGACTCAGAGCACTTTAGATCTGACCAGAAGACATATTCACTGCTATTTTGGACTAAGTTGGCTTTCTGGGGTCTTAATTTTTTATTTCTTCTTTTTTTTAAGTGGAGGTTTTGTTTTGTTTTTCAGACAGCAGCAACAAAGAGAATTAGTTACTTTTTCTGTTATCCTTGTGATGTCCTTCAGCTGTTTAACTGCATTTTACAATGAACAAACATGTTCAGATTTTGTTTGTTTGTTTGTTTTTCCTTTACGTCATCAAGGACTTGCTTTGTATTTCTGTTTGAAGTAGGAATTACACAAAACCTAGTCTGCCTCTGAAGAATGGTTCATTAGAATAGTCTCTGACGAGTGTCTGGCAGGCTTCAGCCTCAGCTGCCACTCTGGCTGAGCAAGGTGAAATTCTCTTCTGTGATTTTCTTTAAGCATCATGGGGGCAGTGGGTGAAAACTCCAAGGAAGGCAGGCTGCGCAGACACTATGATCTTTAAATGATCATGAATGAGGATAGAGAGAAAACACTGCTGGTGTCATATCACCTGTTCAAGCGAGGACTCATCTTCAATGTGGTGTCTTCCCATTACCCGTCCTCCACAGAGAGGCAGGTTTGTATCAGACAGGGGCCCATTCATGGCACAAAGCTCCCTCCTACAGGGATAAATGGCCAGTTAGGGAAATAATATAGCTCCACAGAGCCTGAAAATTGACAAGTAAAGTTAGTTACTTAAAACGAAAAAAAGTGCTAAAGGTTTACAGCTGAATTATGTCCCTATGTTGCAAAAGGTCATTGATTCAGTTAAGCAATAAATTCATATTACTGAACATGCTTCATATTATATGCTAATTGCAGTAATATAAATATCTTGCAGATCTTTGTGCTCCATCCACCATTCATTTTCAATGAGGAACAGAAGTAGCAGGAGTCAAGTAGGTCTGACTCTGCAAGCTTGCTTTCTTTTTTCATTTAACTTTCCATGTATTGAAATGCTCTGAATACACATTGAGTTGCTTTGTTCGATATTTATTATTGTTCCGCCTGCGTCAAAAATGGGAACACCAATGGCTTTGATAAATAGATTCGAAGGCAGTCAAAATTCATTGTGCCTTTTCTAAATGCTTTTGTGTCCTCTGCTGGAGTTCTCTTTGATAACATTTTCCAGCAAGACACCTCTTGAAAACAAAATGGATATATTTCTTGCTTCCATAGAACATCAGTGCAAATGCTTTCATTAATCCAGCTTGTCTTCTGTCATGTATATGTCCAATATGTTTTGCTTTTTTTCTAAAAGTCTGATTTTCTTTCCCAGTATGCTCAGAGATACTCCCGGATCTCTGTGGTGCCATGTACATGATAACTGATAGATAATTAAAAATAAAGGTGTCAGAATCTGGCAGTAGATCTTTATTAGTCCTTCTAAAGCATACCTAAGAATATTCATTATCTCAGTATGAAATACCATACATAATTAGCACTAAACCCACACATGCCAAGTCAATGATCAATATGACTTTATACTGTGATCAGCTTGCCTGTTTATTTTATTATTGTCCTCATGTACATGCTCAATATTCTGCCAAATTCTGCCATTCGCACTAGTTCTCCCAGCATTTGTGTGAAGAAAGAAAAAGCCACTAAGATTGTCTTGCTGTTTTCCTAAATCAGGACACCAACTAAGTGTAAATATGTCACTGTGCAATAATAGCACATTCTTCCTTTAACTCATCATCAAGCCACTGCACCATGCACTGAGACAATCTCCCTCCTTTTCTTAACTTTATTTATTAAGGTAAAATGCTACCACAGAATCACAGAATGACGGATAGAGCTAGGAAGCGACCTTAAAGATTATCTTTAAGGGACACTTTCCAGTAGACCAGGTTGCTCAAAGCCCCATCCAACCTGGCCTTCAACACCGCAAAGGATGGGGCATCCACAGCTTCTCTGCGTAACCTGTCCCAGTGTCTCAACACCCTCACAGTGAAGATTTTTTTCCTAACGTCTAATCTAAATCTCCCCTCTGCCTGCTTAAAGCCATTCTCTCTTGTTCTGCCACTACATGTCACTACATATTACTAATTACAGCTGTAAAATAAAGCAATATTAATCATAAAGTTGATACAAACCTTCCCAAAATGAAAGAAGCAGAGTCTAAAGCTGTATATTGTGTGCACAAAATACTTCTTTAAGAATTCACATTTCTGCCTGTTCCCTCATCCTTTTATTCAGGTACTGAATGAGGACTCTTTTCTCCCAAGAGTGCACAGAAAAAGAACACTGAAATGACTTACACACATCCACACACATTTTTACATGTGTAAATATTTTAAATATGTAAAATCTTAAGTATGCCTTTAAATTTAGTTCCAAGATTGTCTTTGTCAGCAGCCCACCATGTAACTTGCTGAATAATGCAAGAAGGGCAGCATTAGTTTAAAGTGATTGTTGTGTTTGTTCCATTATTAAGTTTTGATGCATGGTGCTACAGGGTAACACAACACGACATGGCTAAGCGGTGAGATGAGTATTATGAAAATAAACTGAGACATACTCCAAGAAGCTGGAAACAGCTGAACATGAAGCATCTAAGGCATTTGAAGAGCAAACAAATAAAATCCACTCATCCTATTACGCCTACTTACTTTCTCTTCAAACCTCATACACCTGTACCTGAAATGCACCTGCTGCTTCCGCCCTCATTTCAAATTTAATCAAGACACCTCTCTTGGACTATCCTAGTTATTAAAAGCTTGTTGGTGAATTTACCATTACTGGCAGTTCAGCCAACTGGAGTCCCTTGATATATCCACAGGACAGGAAGAAGAGATGCCGCTCAGGTAAAATGAGGCAGGTGTACAGGAGGGTACTGAAATGGCTTGCTAACTCTCCACATGGCATAGTGCTGTGCAGCATGGCATGCAGGGCTCATCTGTATGCTTCATGTGCTGCCAAGCTGTTTGAATAGTAGCTAAGAGCAATCCATCCTGCTGTGCAATCTCCTAAATAATCCACAAGCATAGTGGTAACAGGTTCACCCCAGTTGTGATTAGCAACAAGCTAGTCAGAAATTTTGCCATTCTTCTTTTTTTTGTAAAAAAGATGTAAATTCAACCAGCAGAAATGGGAAATACCAATTACAATAACATTCCTGATACAGGAGAGAGAAAAAAGTGAAAGCATCTAAAAGATGTTGAAAGATTTCAATTCATTTTCCACTGCAGAATTCCTCATTGTTTTGAAATTGTACAGAATGAGAATAGAAGGTTATGAAATTATCTACAGCAGCATAATTCAATTTAAAAGAATTTTACCTTTCCCTTTTTTCTTTTTTCTTTTTTTTTTTAACTCTCCTAACATTTGGGGATGGGGAAGAAATTCACACAGTCTAAAATATTTTCAGGGGTTCCATAGCATGAGCAGCTGGCAAGAAGCTGCCTGGTTTATCTTTCCTGAAAAAAACACTAATGTGGTGACTCCCATAGCAGATCCAAACTGATCCTAAGTTTTCACTAGGCTGAGTAAAATGCAAGGCTGCTGTCAGAACAGAATTCCGAATTTCCTTCTGAATCAAAGGGAAGTGGGATACAACCAGGTTTCTGCCACTGAGCAACATTCACCCAGCTGACGGAACACTGGGGCTGCCCCTCATGGAACGAAAGCTCTGCTGGAGCCTGGTGCAGTTGCATATGAAAGGTTGCTTCACCTCGTTCTACAGCCTCCCTCAGAAGAAGCAGGTAGGTGTTGACAAGAAGTCTGGGAAAGGAGCTGGCTCTCACACTGCACTCAGGTCTCCTCTGAGTACCTGCTGCCTGGGTTTTTACCATCCAGTCCTAGTCTGCCTGAGTATCATGAGCCTTGCAACAGATTTGGGACTGTGGCACCCCATGCTTGGAGTAGGAAATGACATTTACACCCCTGAAAGCCAGGTGTTTTGGAGCACACAGGAGTAGTCCTTGTGGCATTTCTGAGTCAGGTAATTTAACTAACCATAATCCACAGAAAATAAGTTTTGTGTGTCAGACAGAAACTACAGGGAACTTGGTTGTCTACAGAATTTCTTGGGAGAGATTGTGTTCAGTAGTTCATATTTAGAAGGTGATTTAGCTACTTGTTTTGCTTAATTTAAAATCTCGAGATTGTTTTTCATAAGCAAAAGTAGAGAGCCTGATAAACTGCCTTTTTTTTTCCTTCACAATGCCCTCAAGCAAGACCCCAAATACTTCAACTGGCCTGGGCAGCTTCCCTCCTGTCTACTGTCTCCTTAAGGAGGTATATCATAGAGAGAAATCAAGTCAAAATTTACTGAAAGATTAAAGGCACTAGAGATTAGAGCAAGTTGCAAGGAACCACTGGGCATTAGATTAATGCTCGGATTGATGCTGCTTTTAATTCCACTCCAGCTTCACAGATTATCAGGGAACAATACCCAAGTTGAAACAAAGCTGTTTCTTCTTAGAATCGATCAAGACTGGGTGGAACTTGCTCAGTCACTGTATGCACTAATCAGTCACTTCACAGTTTGCCTGGTACCTTCTGTGGCTGCCCCCACACATAGCCCCTTTCCCCTCTCTTGTCAACTTCTTCCCAATTTCTTAGGCTGGCAGGAGAGAACTTAGAGGGACATCTCATTAAATGCAAAGCAAAAATTTCAGACATATAAGTCTAAATCCAAGCACAATGAAAGATTTATTTTGTGAACTTGGTAGCTTGCTGATCTACTTTGTTTCTCATGGTAGATTTCCCTGCCTTTACATCAACAAAGGCAATAACCTCAAGCTCTGCTCCCTTCCTTTTTTCTCTTCCTGTTGTACAATGAGGAAAAACTGACTGAAGGCTAATGGTAAGAGAGAGTATAATCTTTAACTACTGCAATTCTCATACAACATTTTCCTAACTGCTTTGCTAATAGCACTGATAGAAATGTGAATGAGAAAGGGGAGTCCATTTTCTCGTTGCTCTTCTTGACTACTTTGAAAGTTTTGAATATTTTCACATAACTACAGAGCTAGTAAAAATGAAAAATAAAATTCCTTTTGAAATGTGAAAATTCAATATTAGAAACATGATGACAAGACACAAATATAGCTGTTTGAAAAAGTTTGCTGAACAGGGAACATAGAGCTGTTGTATAGCTCCTGCATGGGAAGAACGAAGAAAGCAAAAGGAGCAGGCTGTGGGGATACGCAGCAGCAGATAGTCTGAGATTCTTTTAACTGAAAATTGAATCCAGCTTCATTCATTATATATATTTTTATGAAGCCGTGGACTGAAAAAGAAAAGATTTCAATGAAACATGGGGCTTCCTGCTTGCTGAAGAATATCACAAAAACCCTTATTCAGTTTCCCTTGAAGCTAAGAGAAACATGTCTTTGCTTGTTCAATTTTCGGCTCTTTGAAGCAGAAACTCACTCTTTTATGTGTCCCTACAGTGACCAGTGCTATAGGTCACCTGTCTCAGCAGGAGCTTCTGAGTTCTATTGTAATAAAATTAATTAATCACAATTTTTAATGAACTCCTTAATATTTTCAGTTTCATCCTTAACAAAAAATGTATGCAGGCTGAAAAGGCATGAAAGTTTCGTTTAGAATATGGTAAAGAGAACCTTTTTCTGTAACAAAGACTAATTCAAAAGCTGACAAAAATGTTGTTTATACTAAGCAGATGCAGAAAGAGTATTAACAAGGTAACAAAACAGAAATCTAGACTTTACATCTATTCATAACATAAAAATTAAGAAGGATGAGATATGCACCAGCACGTAGGGATGTTATTCATGACTTTTAGAAGACTGAGTTGTACTGTTATCTAGCTCCATCTCCATGGAAATGGAGGAAAATGAATTCCTCCACACTCTTTTGCAAAGCAGCACTTAATGCTGACTTATATATTACTATCATATAACATCAGAGCTAGCCACTGAAATGTAAGGGCCAGTTCACATCTCTTACTGGCACTGGTTTAGGCTGCAACAGTGGGCAGACTCTGCTGCGTCAGTTTGCACATCAACAAATGTTTTTAAGGCTTATTTTTCACGGCAGGAACAGAAATGAGAAACGAGGTTCAATTGTACATGCTGGCAGTCTGGGAGAAGTGCCAGTATGTCATAACCCCATGTACCAGCCCAGCCTCTTTACTTTGTAAAGTACAGTTATTGTAAATTGGTTCAGAGCCCAGCAAACATATCAGAGACATACATATGTCTCTGCAAATATGCATATACAGTACATGTAAATGATACTGTTTTTCCTATTTTTTCTGGTAAACAGAAGTTAAAAACCTTAATCTGAAGTATCCTTTTCCCTCAGCTAGGTCAGACTTGTCTGTAACTCAGTACCATGCAGCCGCATGCTTAGCCCCACTCCCTTCCCACCCTCTGGGCTGGATGGGGAGGAGAATCAAAAGAATGTAAAACCCATGGGTTGAGATAAGAACAGTTGAATAGTTAAAGTACAATACAATACTACCAGTAATAAAAATGACAATGATAAAGGAAATAACAAGAGTAGGGAAAAAAATTAAATAAGCACAAGTCATGCTCTATACAACTGCTCACCACGCACTGATCAATATCCAGCCTGACCCGAGCAGTGATTGGTCCCTTCTGGTGGCTCCTCCTGCAGTTTATATTCTGTGCATGATGTGCTGTTTGGGTAAGGTGTCCTGTCTCTGCTTCCTCCGGGTTCTTGTGCCGTTTCTCACTGGCAGAGCACAAGAGACTGAAAAGTCCTTGATCAGGATAAGTGCAACTGAGCAACAACTGAAACATCGGTGTGTTATCAACACTGTTCTCAGACTAAATCCAAAACACAGCACTACACCAGCTACTAGAAAGAAGATTAACTCTATCCCAGCCAAAACCAGGACACTGACATCTCTGTCCAATTTCAATTTGTGATGAGTTTTTGCTTTTCTAACTGCATCTCTGTATGCCCTGCCAATACCCTTGTAGTACTCTACAGGCATTCATCCACTTTTCCATTTCTAGTATGCCTTTGGTATTGAGTAGACTCAGAATCTTGCAGTTCATCCATATCACTGAACAGAAAATTCCGTATCAGGATGAATAAGAGGAAACTTTTTTCCTACAAATTATTTCTCAAAAACTTCAGCCGCGTGATAAAGCTGTGGGATTAATTAATTTAGCATGCCTCTATCATTAACTTATTGAAATTCCTCTCTCCCAGGGCTAATGCTAAGGTGAAAAACCAGTAAGCATCTTCAAATAGCAGGGTTGGTTTGGTTTTTTTTTAATAATAGCATGCCACAGATGAATTTTCTAACTTCAAAACATACAGATTTTTTTGTACCTATTACATACAGGTACTGTATTTATAGACAGACTGCAAGAATGCATACTACTTGATAGTAGAAACCAGAAATGTAGCTGCTCTTTTCCCATTAATGTTAAATATTGTTCGAAAGTTAAGTGCAGGACATAACTCAAATATATAGTTGCATGCCATTCCTATGCAATAACTAAATCAGAGACTTTAAACAAGGAGACACAACTGGATCAGTTGCTCTAACCTCATTTAAACAAGTTATTCTTTTAGAGAGCCCAGTACCTCATATTTATCTCAGAAATATCTCCCCAACGCCATTCAGATCTTGATTTGTCTATTTTAACAGGAATTTACATTCTTACAGTTCTTTTTGCCGCCCACATTTTTTATTAACACAAAAGATGAGATGCAACAAAGCACGGGTGGTTTTTTAGCCATTAATATTTATTTGCATGAACACATTATTTCAGTTCTTCCGTGCTCACAGTTCTTGTGTACTTTTTTTAAGTAGGTGAATAAAATACATCATGAGCAAGTATGAGGGACCACTCAAGGAGAGAGATTTTTGAACGTTTACCAGGATTTAGCAGAGAAGAGGTTAGCTGGACAGAGAACAGACAGTTACCTGGACAGTTTGAATTTCACAAATTAAATAAACCCTAAGCCAAGAACTGTTAATGGAAATTACTCGACCAGTAGTTAGAACAACTATATGACATTCAGTCTAATTTCAAACTTATTATAGATGACTGGCAAAAAAAAAAAAAAAGCTATAAACTGGATTTCAAAAATTATTCCTACCAAGAATAATTTTTTCCTTCAAGATAAAATGTGTATCATGATTTTATTTCAAACGCAGGTCTTGGGTAATGTCTGATCCCATGAACAGGCATAGCAGGTGATCAGCAAGCTCTCATTGCTCAATACCATAACTCAGAGGAAAGCTCAGCAGTCCTAGCCACGTAGGGCAGGAAACGATGGTAATTACATTTATTATTTAAGGAAAGGAATAGCAAAGTGATGAGTACGTCTTGCAGCAGGTATCTGCAGCCTTATGGGAGGAAGCAATGTGTCCTACAGCCTCTGGCACTGTGCCTTTTTACTTCAACAAATGTGCCACTTTGCTTCAGTAACATATGTGAGCAATCTGGAAAAAGTCTGCTGGGGGAATAGTCACTGCAATTCATCTTGTTTTTCTGCTACCTTAAATATTTTCTTTTAATCCCTAACTAAAATATATACGTGATGAACAAGATAAAGCGAACACTTTAACAACCTGTCTTGTCTTTTTGACAAGCAAGCCCTGGCTTACAGCACATGGGAGAGGATAATCAGCACTTCCCAAGATGCCCCTTCTTTAAGATGTCATCTTGTTAACATAATTTTTATTCTGGTTTCCAGCAAAACCAAGATTTGCACTGTCTACCTATGTGTGTCTGTTCCACTCCATTCACTAATAATTTTTTGGCACTATTTTGGCAATTTCAAATTCAACAAAAGTAACTTTCAAGTATATCTGGTTCCTAAAAATATTAGTTAGCAACTGAGCCAAATTGAGACAATTACCTTCTGGAGGAAAGTCAGCTATAATTCAGCATAGATTTATCTTGCACAAGTCAGGAACCAGCAGGAAGCCTCGTAGAGTTCATTCAGCAGCTGATGGCATGTTAGCTACAAGAAGCAAGGGGAGAAAACAAAAACAAGAACGTCAGGTATAAGCTCATAGGAAATCATATTCCACTAGTTATAGAATATTTTATTTTTAAGGACTAATTTTTTTAATTTTATTGTACAAGTCTTCCTAGCAGTTCTTTTAAATCCATTTTTAAAAGCCATGTCAGTTTTTAACTCCTGTTTGCAAAAGTGTTCTCTACGTAAACTTCTGCTGCGCTGTAAATACATTTTCTTAAATCTTGTTCCAGCCATATAGCGGCCTTCAGTCTTCAGCAAGGAAAACATGAATACATCACCAGCTGAAGTTTTGTCGAAGGAAGAAGAAAGAGAAGCACTGGTAAAAAAAAAGTGGGTCAGAAGCTGGTACAGACTGCATCTTTGGGAACAGCAAAGAGCAGGAAGAGTGCTCCTGTGTTCCAGATTTTACAGCAGTCTTCTAGCCTTGTCTAGCCTTGTCTAACTCATTGTCCAGGCTTGCTACAATTATGTAGTGATCTTCAACCCTTTTCTGTGACCTCATGGTTATTTTTCCTGTTATTTCTTTAATCACTAACATATTTTACCTCCAAAGAGGGATATGCTTCATTAGAAAATGAAATAAAGTGACTGAATCTCCCTTTCTTCTTTAACTTTATCAAGACTGTGACTTCACTGGAGCTTTTCCCTAGACAGAGTGAGAGGGAAGCAAAGGTCCACAATGTGAATGAAAGCTTGTATTCTTTATTCTTTCTTTTCCTAATCTAATTTTTATTTTTGTAACTTTCACTTTTTCTCAGGTTATTTAAGATGACAGCAGCTTCTTGCCTCATGTGACACAGAACTAAAACTATTTCAGAAGCAGTGGACTCAAGGAATGAGAAATAACGTCTATAAAACTTGTCCAGCTGGTTTGCTTGTTCTGTGTAATACTTCAAGACAACTACTATCATAGAATTACTAGACTCCCTCAGTCCCCTTAAACACTGCAAACTTGCTATATTTTTTCTTGATAAGAAAACCAACGGTATAACTCTAGCAGCATTTTTTCTTTCCCCCTTGAGAGGTGTATCCTGATAGATTTTAATCTGTGATCCTCTCTATTCAAAAGTGTAAATGTTATTGAACCTTGTAGCTGCAATGCTACTCCCCCACCATACGTATTTTCTATGCAGAGCACAGCCCTGTTCTCACTACTTGCACAAAAGCTTGCTGAGAATGAATGTGTGGAAGGGCTGTGACATCTCCATTAGTGTGCATTGTGTACTCTTTCCTTTAGTCCATGGAAGGTTGCAACAACCACAGCTGATAAAGGAGAAAATGTGTTACAGAATAAAGTGACAATGCAACAAATATAACTCATGTGAGAAAAAGGATGTGTTATTGCAGGAAGGCAATAGCTTTGTGTGATGCCTGAGGTCAGACTGTACAGTCATAAAGGCAATTCGTGGCTTTCTGACCCATCTAGCAGAGACTCTGCAGAAGAAAGGAAGGAGCAGAGAAACCTCATTATGTCTGGCCTCAGTTCATGAGCACATTGGTGTGGAGAAGCTGAGATATAGGGCTACCCAGTCTAAATACACACTTCTGTGAGTCCCATCAGAAGAAAGAACACTCAGAGCCAGAATACATATATCTCCTGGATTACTGAATAGAAATCAGAAACCCAAATGGCTCCATCTCAGTTCAGTATGTCCAAACTCATTTGCATGTATTATTATCATTCAAATGATCTTTCCCTCAAAAAATAAACCACAGTGCAAGGAAAAACAATCATTGATCCTGCAGCTGTGATCAGGGAATGAATGAGACATGACAGTGCTTTTGTAGAGGTTCAGACGGCCTAAGCTTGCCTTAATCATCTTTTCCTGGGGTGTAACATCCTGTATAATATAGTTTTCTGTCATTTCTGAGACCCTCAAATTAGATGATGTAAAATCCTGAAAGTAAGAGAAGGGACCAGGGAAAGAGGGGACAGAATAGAAAAGACAACAAATACGCTGTCCTTTGTGCCATTGCGAGATTTTCATGACTTCTCAAGATAGCCACCAATCTGATGAAAATGTACTTACAGCTGGCATGGCAAAGTGACAAGCCTTGGAAAACACTTCTTGCGTTAATAGAGAAGAGATTCAGAGCAGCTCTGCAGAAAAGGACTTGGTGTTAGCTGATGAAAAAATGAACATGAGCCGGCCGTGTGTGCTCGCAGCCCAGAAAGCCAACCGTACCCTGAGCTGCATCAAAAGGAGTGTGACCAGCAGGTCAAGGCAGGTGATCCTGCAGCTCTACTCTGCTCTTGTGAGACCTCACTTGGAGTATTGTGAGCAGTTCTGGTGTCCTCCACATCAAAAGGACATGGAACTGCTGGAACAAGTGCAGAGGAGGGCCACGAGGATGATCAGGGGACTGGAGCATTTCTCCTGTATGAAGATAGGCTGAGAAAGTTGGGTCTGTCCAACGTGAAGAGAAGGCTGCGTGGAGACCTCATAGGTCTGAAGGGGTATCTGAAGGGGGCCTATAGGGATGCTGGGGAGGGACTCTTCATGAGGGACTGTAGTGAGAGGACAAGGGGTAACAGGTTCAAACTTAAATGGGGGAAGTTTCGATTGGATATAAGGAAGAAATTCTTTCCTGTAAGGGTGGTGAGGCACTGGAATGGGTTGCCCAGGGAAGTTGTGAATGCCCCATCACTGGCAGTGTTCAAGGCCAGGTTGGACAGAGCCTTGGATGGCATGGTTTAGTGAGAGGTGTCCCTGCCCATGGCAGAGGGGTTGGAACTAGATGATCTTAAGGTCCTTTCCAACCTTAACTATTCTGATATTCTGCTACTATGACCTACACAGGGCAGAGAGCCTGCAGCATTTGGTCAGTTCATTTGGGTTTTCTTTTCACATAACAGCCTTTCTTCTTTCTATGCAAACTGAAGTTTGAGAATAACACATTTCTGCTAATCAATGATAGCAAACTGGACAAGAAAATAGCAGTTGCATGATTAGCAGCATTTATATAGGTTGCTTTTCTGCAAGTTTCTCAAGAGTCAATTCAGTGGGGTTGAGCTGACATCACAGCCTTCCATCAGAGGACATGAATTTACCTGGGCATTAGTTTTTGTGTACATTGATAGCGACACATTTGCTTGATGTCAGTCCTACTGTCAGGCTTATGAGGTTCAAAGACAAGTTGACAGATGAATGGAACATCTAGTATAACTAGAGATGACAGATTTGTTTAGTAAATCATCATATTTAACAGTTAATGAAGAATACAAGAAAAATTCTCTCTAAATTGTATCTGTCACTTGAATATTTAGAGCTAACCTGCAAAATTGTCATGACTTTCATCTACAGTTCTCTCTGCCACTGAGACTGATGAGCCTTTTATTGCAAATTATCAGACTGATTCCTCAGCATTTGATGGCGTTTCCTTCTGGCTAATTAGATGGTCAAAAGTATTCTGATTAATCTGCGTTTAATCAACCAAAAGCATTTCATTAGAAAATTCTAACCTTCCAAGAAGTTTCACCAAACACTTGATTGTAATTTGTCTGATTATTGACAAAATTCCATGTCTTTTCCCATCCTCCCTCCCCCATATGAGTATCCTGGGGGAGGATCCCACAGCAGTCCAGTGGAGAGGTACGGGGAGCAGTGCTTCTGAGATACAAATTCAGAGGGTTACTGCGGAAACAAGAAAGAGCTTCCTAGACAGTTCCTGGTGACAAAACTGCTCAGGGGAAGACAATCTTAGGCCTCCTGTAGCTCATCAGTGAAACCATAGTTTTCAGTTATATCAACCCTACAAAAGACTCCCACATACACACTGCGTATATTTTAGATAGGATAAATTTGTGGAGAAATTAAAGATGGACTTCCCACGGCAAAATAGTTAAAGCAGCTGTATGGATACTAAGCTATTGAGAAGTGACTCTTGATTTAGGTGTTCTGATTCAGTTCTGAGTTCCCATTTCTCAGAAGGTACCTTTTTTTCAGGTATCCAGCTTTCAGATTTTTTTTTAGATAGTTTTAGGGTCCCTCAAAATATTGAACTCTGAAAAAATCAAAACCCTCATGAGTCTTTACTGTCGCAAGACCAAAGTGGAAGTAACCAGAAATCTCCTGTCATTCTGTAGTAGTACTTTGTTCTGCTTTGTGGTTTCAGCAGTTAGATAATTGAAAGTGGCTCACTATTTCCTCAGTGATTAAGAAGAAAAAGTATGAATTCTCATCACCCTCAGGTAAAAATATTAGGTCATTCATTTCTGGGTTTGTTTTCTTTGTTGGGTTTGGTGGTTTGGCTTATTTTTTTTTGTGATGCTTTCCTAGGAGAGGGGAGACTTTAGCTTATAGGGAAAAATCAGGACAATTTTAGTAAATAGATATTCTAGCATTTGATGTATTAATTAAGAGATAACAGTGGTTACTAAAACAAATGGACTATAGAGATAAGAAATTACATACTTTGCACAACACAGAATTAAAACAAACACATTTTTAATGCAATTTTTATTCTTTCTTTCAGACTAACTGTACCTTATTTTCTTTAAGACCGTAATCTGGGCCATATTTTAAGGCACTTCCAAAGTCCAAAACTGAACAATTCCAGGCAGAGAACTCTTCTACCATTTACCAAAGAAAAAAATGGTTTCTAGCCTTGTACTGACTGTGTTACACTGGTAAATGTGAATAGTGGAAATTCATGAAAAATATAATTTTCCAAAGCATGAGATCACAATACTGAAACCTAATTGTATTCTGAGTTCTTTTAATTGCTTAATCTATTAGCTATAGAGAAGTTGTAGTTGGTTTTCAAGTTTTTCCTTGTAGAAAGCCAAAGACTTACTTGAAAATAAAAAAAAAGAAACACACACAGAGATTCTGGCTGAATTTTTAACTTACAGAGAAATACCAGATATGGAAAACTCACAGGAAAATTCCAGGACATGCCAACATTACATTTTCACATTGTCTGGTGATATAAAGAAACTGGAATTAAGCTCTGAGTTTGGTTTAAATAGAAATAAACTAAGAATTAACTAATATTTATTAATGATTTATGTCTGTCAGTTCTACATTTGTCCAAAATTAAATCACTTTCTTAAGCAATTTAATGTTGTTACACATATTTGTAGCAATAACAAGTTATTGCTACAATATTGTGAAAGGAATGAGGGAGAAAATTCATTAGTATAATTTAAAACAGCCATTGAGCACCACTAAATTGTCTGCATTCCTCTACAAAGCCAGAATAAATACAAATAGAGTATATTCTAGTAGCGTTCAGCGTGTTTAGGTGATCATTGGAGATTTTGTAGAGATTTGCAGTATAAATCCATATAAGTTTTTTAAAACAGAGCTTTTCTTTTGACTTCAGAATGTTCTATACATCACAAAATTTTATATAAGACAAAGTAGAAGTAATTTTAAACGTGTTTCAGCTGTTCAATAATTCTGGATTTTAATATTTAGCTACTACTGCAGGTAAAGAATGAAATATGCTTTAAGCAGCACTGTGAAAAAAGTACTAAAATTAACTTGGCAGGAGGGATAAAGTTAACAAATCTTAGTCATTTGTCTCTCCATATGATCAACACTCGTATACCGAAGTTATTCGACCTGTTAAGATATGCATAAAACTACACCACCTCCTTTATTTTAAAACTACTACGCCTCCTTTATTGTAACTTATAGTCTTGGACACCACAGGAAGAAAGACAAACAGCAGCAATGTGGTTTAATTAATTAATTAATTTAATTAATTCTGTCAATTAGGCCAGAACTTGATTAACTTTGCACATTAGGGACCTTTTCCAGAATTCACTCACCTAGTGCAGACGTTGTTTGTTTGCACTATCTGGTGGAAGGCTGCCCACTGTCCTGTTATCTTCCTAGCACTTAACCTAGCCTGGCCTCTCTGCAAGGAACTGGCTGTCTTCAACTCACACAGGAGCTGAGGGGATGTAGTGGACATTTTGGACCTGTGCTCTGGCAGCTAAGGAAACCCTGACACCTTTCCACCTCCTACAAGATACCTATTATTGTTTTAAAGTCCTGCTTGCCATGAAATCCAACTCTTGACTGACAGCTACCTGAATGGATAAATATCCAGCTGCAGCAACACGAATATGACCTGACCTAGGTCATAGCTCACCCTAGGAGAATGAGATTGGAAGAAGACAGAGCGCTTGTTCCCGTTCAAGACCATTATAAAATATCTTCATAGATGAGATTAGTGACATCACTTTCAAAAACACAGAAACAAATATCAGGCAATTAATACATTGGCTGGGGTTTGTTGTTTGGTTTTTTTTTTTTTTGGTTTTTTTTTTTTGGTTTTTTTTTTTTGCTAGCAGAAAGTATAATGTATCTTCTAAAAACAGGTGAGGTATGAAGGTGCTTCCCAAGGAAGGGAAACAGGGACAGTGATGAGGGAATGTTACATCTCATCCAAACTTTCCATTTTCATTTTCCTTCTAATGTTGCCTCTTTCTTTCTCTATTATAAATACCTCATTTTTATCCCATTAAAAGTGGTACCTGAAGTGATGCTTTACAGTGCTAAAATGTAATGTTTGCTCTTGTAGGAATGCTGTCTTTTTCCTCAATGGAATTCTGAGGAAGTCAACCTGCAGCCTTGAAATATTTCATGTAGTAGGAAAGACATTTCCATCAAATATACCTGAGAACAGTAATACTTAGTATTTTCAAATAATCCTTTCATTTAACTGTTCTAATATGGTTATAAAAGACTTACATTTGGCACTTCCATCTCACGTAGCATCACACTGGCATGGTAACAACTGTAAACATAGTAATGACTGTCCTGTGATCACAATGCTCTGCCAAAGCAATGGTTTTGAAATGACCATATGCATTCCAAATCAGCAGGTTTTCAAAAGACATAATAGCAACCTGTATGGGAATTCAAAACGTGCTTAGCAGCCTCAGCATGTTTGCAAAAAGAACATAGGCAATGAAAAATAAATTCCTACTAATGTGCTCTGATGTTTTTCATGCAGAAAATTCATTTTACTCTTCTCCATTCTCCCATTCACACACAGACATTCATCCCATACACTGCTCACTCCTCCATGACAATTATTCTATCTTCCTTATGAAGACATTTATACACACTCTGAGATGTTTACTAAATTATACATATCTAATGCATTTACTATCAAATCGTATGCTCTTTGCAGGCAACATCATGGAATCATAGAATAGTTAAGGTTGGAAAGGACCTTAAGATCATCTAGTTCCAAACCCCCTGCCATAGGCAGGGACACCTCTCACTAAACCATGCCACCCAAGGCTCTGTCCAACCCAGCCTTGAACACTGCCAGTGATGGGGCATTCACAACTTCCCTGGGTAACCCATTCCAGTGCCTCACCATCCGCACAGTAAAGAACTTCTTCCTTATATCCAATCGAAACTTCCCCTGTTTAAGATTGAACCTGTTACCCCTTGTCCTCTCACTACAGTCCCTCATGAAGAGTCCCTTCCCAGCATCTCTATAGGCCCCCTTCAGATACCCAAAGGATGCAAGGAGGTCTCCACGCAGCCTTCTCTTCTCCAGGCTGAACAGACCCAACTTTCTCAGCCTATCTTCATATGAGAAATGCTCCAGTACCCTGATCATCCCCGAGGCCCACCTCTGGACTTGCTCCAACAGTTCCATGTCCTTCTGATGTGGAAGACACCAGAACTGCACACAATACTCCAAGTGAGGTCTCACAAGAGCAGAGTAGAGGGGCAGGATGACCTCCCTTGACCTGCTGGTCACACTCCTTTTGATGCAGCTCAGGGTACGGTTGGCTTTCTGGGCTGCAAGTGCACACTGCCGGCTCATGTTCAGTTTCTCATCAACCAACACCCCCAAGTCCTTTTCTGCAGGACTGCTCTGAATCTCTTCTCTGCCCAACCTGGAGCTGTGCCTGGCATTTCTCCTACCCAGGTGTAGGACCTTCCACTTGTCATGGTTAAACTTCATCAGGTTGGCACCTGCCCACCTTACAAGCGTATCAAGGCCCCTCTGGATGGCATTCCTTCCCTCCAGCATATCAACCGAACCACACAGCTTGGTGTCATCAGCAAACTTGATGAGGGCTCACTCAATCCTGCTGTCTATGTCACCAACAAAGATGTTGAACAACACCGGTCCCTACACCGATCCCTGAGGGACACCACTCATTACTGGTCTCCAGCTAGGACATTGAGCCATTGAGCATGACTCTGTGTGCAGGCCATCCAGCCAGTTCTTTATCCACTGAGTGCTCCACCTATCAAATTGATGTCTCTCCAATTTAGAGACAAGGATGCCATGTGGGACAGTGTTGAACATTTTGCACAAGTCCAGGTAGATGATGTCAACTGCTCTACCTATGTCCATCAGTTCCATAGCCCCATCATAGAAGGCCACCAAATTGGTCAGGCAGGATTTCCCCTTTGTGAAGCCATACTGCCTGTCACCAACCACCTTGTTGTTTTTCATGTGCCTCAGCATGCCTTCCAGGAGAACCAGCTCCAAGATTTTGCCAGGCACAAAGGTGAGTCTGACTGGTCTGTAATTCCCCGGCTCAGCCATTTTTCCCTCCCTGAAAATGGGGGTTATATTTCCCTTTTTCCAGTCATCAGGAACTTCACCTGACTGCCATGATTTTTCCAATATGATGGAGAGTGCCTTAGCAACTTCATTTGCCAGCTCCTTCAGGACCCGCGGATGGATTTCATCAGGTCCCACGGACTTGTGTACATTCAGGTTCTTAAGATGGTCTCGAACCAGATCTTCTCCTACAGTGGGCACAAGGTCTTCATTCTCACTGTCCCTGTGTCTGCCTTTCAAGACTTGGTTGGTGTGATCCGAGCATTTTCCAGTGAAGACCAAGGCAAAGAAGTCATTAAGAACCTCAGCCTTCTCCAAATCCACAGTAGCCAGTTCTCCCGATAGCTTTTGGAGAGGGCCCACCTTGTCCCTCATCTGTCTTTTATTTGCAATGTACCTATAGAAGCCCTTCCTGTTATCCTTAACATCCCTAGCCTAGTTTAATTCTAAGTGGGCCATAGCTGTCCTAGCCTGGTCCCTAGCTTCCCGGCATTCTTCCCAGGCTCCTGTCCTTGCTTCCACCTTTTATAAGCCTCTTTTTTCCTTCGAATTTTCCTCAGCAGCTCCCTACCCATTCAAGGAGGTCTCCTGGCCCTCCTGCATGCACTTCCTTCTAGTAGGGATGCGTCGCTACTGAGCTTGCAGCAGGTGATCTTTGAATATCAACCAACAGCCCTGGCCCCCCCTGTCCTCTAGGGCTATATCCCATGGAATCTTACTGAGCAGGTTCCTGAAGAGGCCAGAGTCTGCTCTCTTGAAGTCCAGGGCAGTGAGCTCGCTGCACGCTCTTCTCACTGTGCTGAGGATCTCAAATTCAACCATCGCATGACCGCTGCAACCAAGGCTGCCCTGGAATGTCACATTTCCAACCAGCCCTTCCCTGCTGGTGTGCACAAGATCAAGCATGGCACCTCTCCTTGTCTGCTCCTCTATTACTTGCAGAAGGAAGTTGTCTTCCACACAATCGAGGAACTTCCTGGATTGCTTGTGCCGGGCCGTACCACCCCTCCAACAGATATCAGGGTGGTTGAAGTCCCCCATGAGGACAAGGGCCTGTTAGCATGAGGCTGTTCCTATCTGCCTATAGAAGTGCTTCATCCACAGAGCCCTCTTGATCAGGTGGTCTGTAACAGATCCCCATAATAATGTCTCCCGTCACTGTTCTCCCTTTAACCCTGACCCACAAACTCTCTATTGACTGCTCACCTGTCCCCAGACAGAGCTCCATACTCTCCAGCCTATGCCTAACACAGATAGCAACTCCCCCTCCCTGCCTACAAGGCCTGTCTTTCCTAAAGAGCCTGTAACCTTCCATTCCAACACACCAGTCACAGGAGCCATTCCCACCATGTTTCTGTGATGCCTATGATATCATACCCCCGTAGACGTGCACACATCTCTAATTCTTCTTGTTTGTTCCCCATGCTACGGGCATTCGTATAGAGGCATCTGAGCCAGGCTCCAATTGAAGCCGGCTCATTGGCTGGAGTGGCTGGAATATCTCTACATTGCTCTGAACATCTACTATAGGTGCTGGCCAGTGACTGGGTGTGCTGGGATGGAATGATGCCCCCCTCCCCCAGCACATCTAGTTTAAAGCATCCTTGACCAGCTTGGCAAGCCTCCTACCAAATCCATTCTTCCCCTTTGTCAGACCAGCTCCACCAGCCCCCAGTAGACCTGGCCTACTAAATTCAGTCCTGTGTTCAAGATACCCAAACCCCTGACTATGGCATCACCCTTCTAACCATTTATTAACCTGGCCAATCCTCCTAGCCTTTTTAAGGTCCTCCCCTGTATCCTGGAGAATTGATGAAAAGACAATCTGAGCTCCAGAGCCCCTGACCACCTCTCCTAGAGCTCTGTAGTCCTTCTTTATGCTCTCTGGGCTACTGCTATCTATATCAGTAGCACCCACATGGATCAGTAGAAGTGGGTAATAGTGGGACCGACTAGAGCAGGCAGCCTCTCTGCAACATCCCTGATCCGAGCCCCTGGTAGGCAACACACCTCCTTTGAGCCTGGGTCAGGCCAACAGATGGGTGCCTCTGTTCCTTTTAGAGTAGATTCCCCTACTACTACGGCCTGCCACTTTTTCCTGGCAGCACCAGTAGTGATCTCCTTTACCAGTGCATCAGCCGATTGTTCCTGGTGGGAGTGTGATTTCTCATCAGCCCCCTGCAGGACAGCAAAGCCAAAGCAGTTCTGGGTGGGGACAACAGATTTAGGAGGAAGCCCCTTGCTTTTAATTGTCCTCTTCTTTTGTTGTTGTTGTTGTTGTTGTTGTTGTTTTTGTTGTTGTTGTTGTTTTTTTCTGTTACTGTTTCCCAGCTTCCTGGGTTAGCGGCCTCCTTTCCTGCACGAGCGACAGTGGATGCTTGAGGCCCCTGCACAGTCTGGTCCTGGAGCAAGCAGTGCTGCTTCCTCTCAGCTTCTCTGACATCTTCCAGCCCAGCAACAGCGTCCCGCAGCTCAGCCACCTGCTGCAGGAGGACCCTCACCAGGGAGCACAGAGTGCAGCCCTACCCATTGTGCTCCCTCCCATCAGGAGAGCAGTGAAGGCACACTCTACACCCCGAGCTCTGCACTGCAGCCTCCCTTCTCATCATATCTCTCTGGGTGCCTACACTGGCCACTGCCAGGGCAGCCAGAGCAGAGCTCCCAGACCGGATTCTGGTCATAAGCGAGTACTCACCGTCCCACTCACCGTCCCACTCACCTGCTCGCCTGCCCCCCCAACCTGCCTCGAACCCTCTGGCCGCTGCGCTCCTGGTCGCTCACGCTCCCTGGGGCAGGTTTTTACCCAGTCAGGGTAGTGCCGCTCCTCCTGGCACCGCCCCCTCTGAGTCAGCTGCTCATGTCTGCTGGGCTGCCGACTTCTGGGCAAGCCCCATCGAGGACTTGAGGCTCCCTCGGTGCCTGTTGCTGTTCCGAGTTGAAGCTCCTGGATGGCGAGCCTCCCCTGGATCAGGCGCTGCAGGTGACCCCTCTCGGTACACCTCAGCAATGGGCCGGAACATCAAACCATGATCCATGTACAGTGCAGCAAGCATGACTGTCAATTTTCCTAATACAGAAAGGTTATATTCTTTGTACTGAGTGCTGAGCACTGTCTGAATGTTTCCATAACCATATACAACCATAAGCACTGATGAGTAGACTTTCCTTTACAGTAATTTCTGCAGAATTTTGGAAGGGGGTATAGAATCTTCTATAGAAAATGCTCTATGCAACTACTCAACCCCAGAAGTGTTGTCTTTTCCATTTATTGTTCTTTAAGCATATAATCTAGCCTAAGCAAAATATAGCATGTACTATGATGAGAACTTTGATTTGTTTTTTTTGCCCATCTATTACCTCAACCAACATATATTGAGAAGGCACAAGAGCAAATCAAGTTGTGGAAACAATCCTTGAATTGCGTTGAGAGAGAAGAGAATTCACAGCATTGTCATCTGAGTGCACATAAGAAACTGAGTTATTATGCTAACCTGCTCTATTAAACCAGTGTATTAGAAAGGTCTGATTTCTTATAAGTCATTTCGTAAATACATTATTATCTATCAACAGGCAAAAAAAAACATGACTATCCACATTATCTACACTTCAGCTGGATTCTGGAAGGCAATGTGAATGAGGAATGGATAAGCTGGCAGACATAATACATCATAGGAATTAAAAGCAGCACCTGGTAGTGAACGTGTATTTTATAGCTGCTCTCTGCTCTTCCCCGGACAGTTCTATTCTTTGCATTCACAAAGGATTCTTTGCATTCACAAAGGAAAACTCCAGATTTTACACCCTACCTTGTGATGGGAATGTGATTGCTTTTATAGTCTGTATCTGTTTCCTATTACCTGTCAGCTACAGCATTGCACAGTTTTGTGTACTCCCTTCAGCTACACCTACCAAAATACAAATACCTCTTCTTTTTGTTTCCATTTAGCTGTAATATGAATTGTCATTAAAGCCACAGAGAAATTGGATTTTTACACTGTACCTCTGCTAGATGCAATTTGAAAACCTGAGTTTTCCAGCTATGTACCGTATTTAATATATATGTTCACAGGCAGACAGTTAAACTCAAGTTTGTTGTAATTTGACTAGAAAATCCATTCAAATTGTTCACAGAATAGAATATTATTTCAGAACAAGGTGTCTAGACAGCACTTCAATTTAACTTCCAAGCCCCTTCCAGCACTTGTTCAGAGGATTTTCACAAGATTTTGCTGCATTAAAGGCTGTGTTTACATCAGGTTTTTATTCCAATTCTTGATGACAGAGACCAGCATTGCTTCACTTATCTAAGCCCTGCCACATACTGCTGTTTACACTGCTAGAGATTATTCCGGACTGAAAGTGGGTCTTGACAAAAGAGCAAGGAGCAGCTCTGCATGTCTGTGCAGTGTAGTCACTGCAATCCTACTGCTAACCAGAGACAGGGTGAATGGGAAAGAAATTAAAAATATGCATCTCAAGCATTTCTTAATATTGATGACAAGTACCAAGACAATTTCTAACATGCAAGGAGGCCCCACACATGTAGCTCTTTCAAGGAGATTATTCAGAAGTGGTTCAATGCTGGTTCTGTACGTTGATCACTACCGCAGCTGCTGGTAGATGTCTGTCAATGGTAAAGTCATTGGAAAACTATGAGTCTCTTAGTTTATACTGCTAATCAGTAAACAATCTGATAAACAGAGTACCGTTCCACCCAATCTCACTTTCCCAAGATCTCCTTTACCCCAAGCACAGTATACTTGTCTCCCTGGAAACCAGTACTCTATGGCCTGCACATGGCAATCCTACCCACACTGCCTCTGCAGAACTGGGTCCCAGGTACCCACTGAGAGGAAAAATACCAGGTTTTACACTTGCAGGGTGTTTCTAGTAACTGAATTCAAAAAGGAAAAGTCATTAACTTACATGCACGTTTTTCCAAATGAAATGTAAGAATACAGCAGCAGCAAGGGACTCAAGAAAGTTTTCTTTCCTCCAGTTGTGAATCTGCCAGGGCATGTCACAGAGGAATTGTATTCTTTTAGTGATCATTTAGGGACACTACAATTACAATACAAAACCATCTGCTTTTGGGGAATGACTAATTACTGTGTGCAAAATCAGATTAAACTTGAATTTCCTTCCATCTTATTCTAAACTTATTATGAATTGATATCTGAAATCCAGATCATTAAGAAGAAGCAATAGAGAGTCTTATAAGAAATAAGTACTAGATCCTACCATAATCCTCTTTTAAGTGAGTTGACATTTCCCAGAAATTATTATGGAGACATCTCTGCTAAACCATAATGTTCCTCAGTGCTTAGGAAGTAGTTTCTCACTAAATCGTCTCTGTTGGGAGTGGAACGAGGCCTGCACTAGACTGGTCTCCAGGAGACAGCAGCACTGCTGGCATTTCTCTGACAGGATGGGAAAGCTTAATTTCACGGTGGTGGTGGAAGGGAATGCTTGGGACTTTTTTATGAAAAAATTTATGAAAGGTAAATATAGAAGCAAACCTGTTCATTAAGCCTAAAGTTGCCGAAATTTGTCCGTCGTGAGGCTTCAGGTAAAACTTACTTTTAGACACACTTCCCTGACAACCTTTCTGTAGATTCAGAAAAAGCTTATTCTATCTGACAATAAGAAATTAGATTTAGTGAAACTTTCTGCACTCGTAGCTGATTGCTTTCAATATGCTGCAAAATTTTATACTGACATAGGCCACTACAACACACAAATTACTGTGACAGGAACATAAGGAATTAAGTTCTATTCCATTCCCCTTGCCTTCTTCCTTTCCCTTTTGCCTTCACTGTCACATTTTCTTTAGCTGCTTCACATTTAATTTCTTCTTCCACTAGTAAGAATAACATAATTGTTTGCCGTTTCTTTTCTACTTCTATGCACAGCTAATTAGTTTCATCAAGAGAAAAATACTGAATGGTTACGACACTTTTGCTTATATTAAAATAGCGTCTGATTGATAAAATTTCTGTTTGCCTTTATAGGGATGGGGAATCTGAGTACCGCAAAAAGAAATCATTTCTTTTTTCTCAGGCAAATTGGAATCATGACCTCACAAACGCCTAATGCTGCTTTCGGTATCCAGGGTTCTTAGGGTGGCAAATTCAACACAGCCTAACCTTCAGCAGTCTTAAAATTTAGAGAAAGTATGTGACAGGTGCACATTTAAGTATGTAGTTTGACCTTGCATACAGAACAAAGGTTAAAGACATAAAATGTAATAATTTAAGAGATTTATCTTCTCAAGGACTATATGCTATTTCATAAATCTGTATGTATTAGTAAGACTCATATATCACTGCCAGTGAAATGCACAAGACAGAATCCAGAGCAATTCTTGCTTTTTCTTTTGAAAGAGAAATATGCTTTCAAAAGATTCCAGATTCACAGCAGTAGCAAATGATATCTTCTGTTTATCCACATCTAAGAATTTACATAGCTAGTGTTATATTTTTCATTAAAATCCTTTAGCTCTGACCTGTAAGAAATGGCCCTGAAGGTGAAAGATTCGTTTTACCTCCACATTCAATCTTTCTAGAAGTGAACTACAAAGAAGTTACAACAAGGATACTATGTGTGGGAGGAGGACAACCAAAAGGAAAGGGATTGGTTTTGATATGCAGCAACTACTCCACTCATGAACTAGACAAGGCTATCAATGCATTTCAAAATCTTTATAATAGATCTTGCCCTCAAAATTACCTTGAAGTGTCATGGCCTTTACTACATACATATAAGAAGCTTAAAACTTCCTTGTTCTTAATTAATTGCTCTGTAAACTATAAATATGTAATTTACTCTGTTTTTTGTTTAGCTGCTTCTGAGACGTATTTGTAGGCACAATAAAATAAGAAAATGACTTTACAATATAAAACCATCACATTTTCTTTTTACTACAATGATTCTTTTTTAAATAAAACTTTATAACAAATTAAAAATATATTAATACATAATAGTCATGTTGTGGTATACAATATATTTTGCTTGTATGATCACAAGTAGTTACAGGGATGTTGTCCAGGAAGGCAGGGACCAAGTTAGGAAAGGTAAGGCCCACATAGAATTAAACTTGGCTAGGGATGTTAAGGATAACAGGAAGGGATTCTATAGGTTCATTGCAAATAAAAGACAGATGAGGGACAAGGTGGGCCCTCTCCAAAAGCTATCGGGAGAACTGGCTACCCTGGATTTGGAGAAGGCTGAGGTTCTTAATGACTTCTTTGCCTTGTTCTTCACTGGAAAATGCTCGGATCACACCAACCACGTCTTGAAAGGCAGACACAGGGACAGTGAGAATGAAGACCTTGTGCCCACTGTAGGAGAAGATCTGGTTCGAGACCATCTTAAGAACCTGAATGTACACAAGTCCGTGGGACCTGATGAAATCCATCCGCGGGTCCTGAAGGAGCTGGCAAATGAAGTTGCTAAGCCACTGCTCCATCATATTTGAAGAATCATGGCAGTCAGGTGAAGTTCCTGATGACTGGAAAAAGGGAAATATAACCCCCATTTTCAGGAAGGGGAAAATGGCTGAGCCGGGGAATTACAGACCAGTCAGTCTCACCTTTGTGCCTGGCAAAATCTTGGAGCTGGTTCTCCTGGAAGGCATGTTGAGGCACATGAAAAACAACAAGGTGGCTGGTGACAGGCAGCAGGGCTTCACTAAGGGGAAATCCTGCCTGACCAATTTGGTGACCTTCTATGATAGGGGCTACAGAACTGATGGACAGGGGTAGAGCAGTTGACATCATCTACCTGGACTTGTGCAAAATGTTCAACACTGTCCCACATGGCATCCTTGTCTCTAAATTGGAGAAACATCAATTTGATAGGTGGACCACTCAGTGGATAAAGAACTGGCTGGATGGCTGCACACAGAGTCATGCTCAATGGCTCAATGTCTAGCTGGAGACCAGTAATGAGTGGTGTCCCTCAGGGATCGGTGTAGGGACCGGTGTTGTTCAACATCTTTGTTGGTGACATAGACAGCAGGATTGAGTGAGCCCTCATCAAGCTTGCTGATGACACCAAGCTGTGTGGTTCAGGTTGATACGCTGGAAGGAAGCAATGCCATCCAGAGGAGCCTTGATACGCTTGTAAGGTGGGCAGGTGCCAACCTGATGAAGTTTAACCATGACAAGTGGAAGGTCCTACACCTGGGTAGGAGAAATGCCAGGCACAGCTCCAGGTTGGGCAGAGAAGAGATTGAGAGCAGCCCTGTGGAGAAGGACTTGGGGGTGTTGGTTGATGAGAAAATGAACATGAGCCGGCAGTGTGCACTTCGCAGCCCAGAAAGCCAACCTGTATCCCTGAGCTGCATGAAAAGGAGCATGTGACCAGCAGGTCAAGGGAGGTGATCCTGACCCTCTACTCTGCTCTTGTGAGACCTTCACTTGGAGTATTGTGTGCAGTTCTGGTGTCTTCCACATACAGAAGGACATGGAACTGTTGCAAGCAAGTCGCAGAGGAGGGCCATGAGGATGATCAGGGGACTGGAGCATTTCCTGTATGAAGATAGGCTGAGAAAGTTGGGTCTGTTCAGCCTGGAGAAGAGAAGGCTGCGTGAAGACCTCATAGCAGCCTTCCAGTATCTGAAGGAGCCTATAAGGAAGCTGGGGAGGGACTTTTCATTAGAGACTGTCTCGATAGGAAAAATTGTAATGGGCTCAAACTTAAACAGAGAAAGTTTAGATTGGATATAATCTGGAAGCTTTTTACTGTGCGGATGGTGAGGCACTGGAATGGGCTTCCTAGGGAAGCTGTTAATGCTCCATTCCTGGCTGTGCTCAAGGCCAGGCTGGACAGAGCCTTGGGTGACGTGGTTTGGTGTGAGTTGTCCCTGCTCATGGCAGAGGGATTGGAACTGGATGATCTTGAGGTCCTTTCCAATCCTAGCTATTCTATGTTTCTATGATTCTAATATATATTTGATATAAGCACAAGGATTTTTCCCTGATTATTCTGTGGATTATTCTGTGGGCATTAAATCTGTAATATGCTGCTTCCCAGAGTCTTAGTAAAATGTATCTTATTTTTGCTACTTTCCCTACACACAGAATTCTTCATAAATGAGTGCATTTACAGAATTATACTTTGCTCCTAAAGAAAACATCAAAATAATTACATTTTTCCTATCAGTACAGCAATTTCCATTGCAGACCCCACTGCTAAATAGAAGACAAGGTTATGCCTTCCTACAAAAAAAAACAGATGAGCTATTAGTCTGAAGTGGTAGGACCCGACTTTGCATCTTCTAAAGAGAGCAGACAAATTTACACACTGAAAACTCACATTCATGCCTGTGTTCCGCAATGGCCACAAACAGCTAGCTGTTTTACCTGATTACACTTTGTTTCATTTGGCTTTGTGCAGGTTACATGTTTGCAGTGCATTTAATTCTGACAATGTCATTCCCCCTCAAAAAAAAGAGATGGGATGGTGTAGTATAAACAGAGGCACAGTACAGGGTATCAGAAATACAACCCATGAATCAATTCAAGGGCAGCAATGTTTTTTTTTAAGGTGAGTAGCTCTGCCTTGGATGGCCATGCTGCACTTTCTCATACGGTCCATGCAAATGTCAGCAGCAGCTACCACACATTCCCAGGAAGGGAGCACATCAGCTGCAGCTATCTACCCTCTGTTAACATTTACACAAGGATGACTGTGCTGTCCTTGCTGATCTCTTGATTCTGCTCCCTAGGATTCTTTCTGGGCTACTGCACAGTAACTACAGAGCTCTATACTTCAGTGACCACGCAGGCTTAAAAAGAAGGCAGAAACATTTGCATATTCACATCACTGTTGTCATAAATACAGGCTGTGGTAGCAGTCTGCGAGCATCTCCTCTGAATTAGAATGTGAGTGCTGTGGAAATGCGCAAAGTCAAAAGTGTGCAGAAATGTTAAGTGTATTTATGAGCTGTAAATGGAATTGAATCAGTGCAAAATTGCATAGCTGATAATTTCAGTGCTTCTTAATACCCTGTTGGGTTTTTTTAAATACTGTTTTTATATGAAGTTTGGTTATTCACCGTATTGAAATATCTTATTGTTTTAAAATGTATCTAGATTATACATGCAGGCAGTGCATGAAATATGTCAGAAACACATACTATCCCATAGATTTTTTGCAATCAATGTGACTTCTGACATCATAGTGCTGATAAGTTAAAATTGTGTGGGTGTACTGAACTTTCAAACAACAGCAATATCTATTTTTCTTTCTCTTCTCTTTGTATTAAGGCTCTGAGCTCATATTGTGGAATCACTGCAGCAGCCTGGGAATAATAATGCACAAGGTAGCGAAACCAGAGCCTCACACTGAGAGCAAGCATACTTGACAGAGATAGGCTGCGCCACCAACAGAACCCTGCCAGCCTGTTTGCTGTGTGAGACAGATACAGACAGAAGATTTGTCTCAGAGGACTGGCAAGCCTGGGGGGGGGGGTGTGTGTGAGAAAAAAAAAAAAAGGCAGTTAATATGGATTAAGAGCTGGGTTTATGATTTTAATTGTGAGTGACTATTTTTCACACTGATATGCAGGTGATAATCAGCATGAATTTGTAATGGTTTTTATTTCAGTAAATGGCAGCGGCACAGTTCTATCTATTCAACCAATTGGTCAGATTTGATTAGTTTAACTACTTTAAATCTGAAATAAGAATTCGAAACAACCATTAATAATACCATGAGCTAAAAGAAGAAATTTGTTCAGGATTGACTCCCTTCCTGCCCCAGCACATCCCCATATCCTCCCTGCTGGGGACAATCTCTTTTTCTCTCGATCCTTTTACGCTGGGGATATTCTCTGCTCCTCAAGCTTTTCTTCTTTCACCTCTGCAGGTGTTTAGTGAAAACTTCAGTCCTCGGAATCTCTCCCTAGACCTTCACAGTACAAATCTTTCGGTTTTGTCTAGATGAAGCCCCTGGAGCTTTTCTCAGAGGCAAGGAGAAGCTGTATCATGATGCAGTTCTACCACTAAACACAATTCAAAAACATATAAAGAGAAAAGAAGCCAAGAACATGAAGGAAACAACAGGGTATTTCTGCTGCTTGTATTGCAATCTCGTCAAGTTAGGTCTTGAATTCCAGTCAGAGCCTGCCTGACTTGCTTTTGTGCAGCAATTTATTTTAAATTGGGCATAGTAAACCAATTCTGTACATTTATGAATGCACACAGCTATCACAATCTACTTGAGCAGCACAGAGGGGGTGGGTAGGCTTGCTGTGGGAACATCCACTGCACAGGAGGCATCCCAAGCAGGCCAGAAAAACCCTGCGAATGACTACACTATAATATGTACATTTACCTCCTTTTCAATGAATTTGTTGTGAGCATGAAAATCTAGGCCCTATGGATATCTTTACCTGAAACCCACAATACCTTCAGACTGAATGTAAACACCTGTTTGAGAACAGACACGTTTCAAAACATTGGAGTTTTGCGCATCGGCTCAAGACCGCAACCTCAGGCAGTGCTAATGTCAAGTGATAATTCAAGATTTTGGAGTGTTATGTTGTTGGCTGTTGTTCAGTACTAAGAACCACTCACTTCCTATGAGAGACATGTGAATTGGGAATATTCAAACCACACAAGACCAGTCCTTTTCTCACAAAAAAAAGGCATCTCCATCTGTATCACAAATCAGGGCTGGCCAAAGGACTTCTTTAAGAGGTTTATTTTGAGTGACTAAGGAACACAGCTAAACACCAAAGATTTAAAGTTATTATAATTTCATAATGGTTTGGATGGAAACAAGGACAAATAAAAGGTATGACACTGGAAGAAATTATCAAAAAGTTTTGAAAGATACATTTTTCTCATGTTTTTTTCAAGACTCATTTTCTCTGAAAAATTTATCCTAATTTACTTTTGGTTATATTCATATATTTGAATTATTAGAAACTCATCCTACATTATTTTCAGTGTTTCACCATCTCTCTCGCCAACAATACAGTAAAGTCATTTTAAAAAGGAGAAAAAAGATAGAATTCTGCAGTGGGAGTGGGAGAGGACTTGGCTAGATGTCCTTTTATTTCTTTTTCTATTCACAATTGTCTTGCTAAACATTAAGATTATTGCCCGTTATCTTTCTTTTTGATAGCGGAAATGTTGAGTAAGAGGCAGAAGCAAGGACCCTTCACCACAAAAAGGCATGGATTTTCAGAATAACATACAGCAAAGACCTCAGGCTTCTCTTTCTTCTAGCCACGGCACAGATACCTCACACCTCCCACACCCTCATGGGAAAGCCTGCTACCACAAACATTGGACAGATGGCAATGAGTCTCTTTCCAGCTAACCCTATTTCACAAATTCTAGTATCCAACATGCCCTTCTGGGGTGTTTTCCAGCTCTCTGGCCTTTACTTAGGTAGGCTGATGGAGACAGTTAAGAATCTGGGCTTAGCAAATGAGGTTTTGAAAAGATTTCATAGGTCATCAGAGAGAAAGGGAAATGAAAGAGTCAAATTTGTTAGCTCTTCTGCTCATTGTTACTGACTTATACTGCTGCAGTTTTCAACCTAAGAAGGAAGCTCGGCACTCTTATTTTCTCTAGTCATTGTATCAATCATGTCTCAGAAGATTAAAATTTAATAAAGATCAGTGTTTAAAAAGGAAAAGCCTGAATAATAGAGCAAATAGAGCAAAAAACTGAGCTGCCTTTGTTCAGACATATGATACAGGTCGTCAACCACAAGAAAAAATGAATGAGCAGAGACAAGCAATCCAGCATGCTGCCCAGTGGAGGTGGCAGACAGGAAGGGGGACATCTTTAAAACAGCTTTGATTCCCAGTTTTGAGGATTGAAATAGGGATGCCATGTTTTTTTCAGCTGGTCATGCACACCCACCTATGACTTATGTATGTCTTTGGGTGAGCTGGACTGTTTCCACAAAGAAGAAACATCTTCCTCCACTCCCAGGAAACCAGATGTTCTTTGGCATCTGAACTTTATGCTGTGTATTCCAGATGCTAATGATAGTGTTCTCCTACAAGGTAAGCCTCGACACATGGAAGTTGGAAGGTGTCACATGAAATAGGAAGATAAAAAACTTCATGCCATGGAAATGAGTGAAAGTGGTAAACTGTATTTCTGTTAAGGGACTTGTCCTGATTCTTTCCCCCTTTATTTTTGTTTTTTTTTTTTCCTTGTGTTGCATTGCTTTTCTTCAAAGGCCGCTACCACATTCTGTGTGCAGATGATCAGTTAGGTCAATGGCTCTTCAACAATTTGTCAGGAATTCTCAAAGCATAGGAAATTTCTATGTGGATCTGATGAACATTTACCCCATTTATCTTCTCCCTTGCCTTTAGGAGCACCTGACTCTTGACACTTTGATATAATCCTAACTCACGTAACTCACATGACCAGTTGTGCATTGTCTGCTGGTGGGTTGGGAAGAGGAGGAGAGTCACTTCAATGTGGTTTTTACAGGCATAAGGCTGCATGCTGAAGTGTGTGATTACCCTCATTATGACGGTTGGTGTAGTTGACTCTTCATAATAGACAAAACATCACAAAGGCCTTTGTAAAACCCAGTTTGTTCCTATGATCTCCTGTGGTGGTAAATTATGGTATGAATACACAATGTGGCAGAAAGTAATAATCTTGAGTAATGTAGCTGATTTTATTCCTCCCTAATATCATTAAGTGTATTCTTGTCAGGCAAGGGACAGGCTTTCAGCTCCTAGGAGCAGATGCTCACATCCTAAAGCAAGACCTGAAATACTCATCATGAAGACAGAGGCCATTTGCACAGTCTGGACCCAAAAGAGGAGTGATGTTGGCATTTTTGGCTCAGAATCATTTTTGTTCCAGAACAGATATATGAGAGAAGACAAGTACTGGTTTATGGCCTGTGCATTTCTGTCCTTTGCAAACTGACATCTTTTCCCACTCTGCTAGTGCACGTCCATGGCAAGTGGTGCCTGAAGGGCACACCTGGCAGAGGCAAGCAGGCGGTATGAATGGAGCACCTTGGCAGTCAGCTGCCCACAGAGCGTGCCTGGGAAAAGCGTTTCTGTGTACACCTGTACTTCAGCTCTTGTCAACAGCAGGCTGATCCCACAACATCAAGGAAGAAGGAAGTTAGTTAAATCACTGCAGAGAAAATCTGGGTTTACACTAAAATGAGAGACATGACACTGAAAGACTGGGGGAGAAACGTATATTCCCTTCTGCTGACTCTGCTGTAAAGCATCTAGAAAAACAATGAAACAAGTTTATTACTTAAACTAATGAGCTAAGGTTTCTCAAGGTTCATCTGCAGGCATATAAATCCATAGTATTACCAATAAGCATCTAGGTTTCCTCACTACACACAGACAGAGGAGGTCTGTAAGAATTTATTAAAAAATATTTTGGAATTAAGAGGATCACCTTTTCATAAAGAGTAGCAGATAATTTTTCTCTCAAAGGTCCCCCTGTCTGTATAGGGTATAAGTATTTAGGAATGCCTTTTTCATGCCCAGGGAAGGCAGAGAAGGTAATTGCATGCTATCCAGTGAAGTGTATCCCAGCTGAATACACTTACTTCACTTTCCTTGTGACTTTCTTTCCAATTCATGTACTAAGAAGGCTGGTAAACTCTAAGTCCTCCCCCTCTAACCCTTTCCTTAATTCTGTCTTCCAAATTTACAAAAAAAGATCTAAAAGCCTTTGGGAAACTGCATCAAAGGCTCATGATGAAATGGTGGAGAAGAGAAGTAGTTTTACTGATTATTTTTAAAGGCATATTTTTTCTCTTTCACAGGAAAGTCTTTGTTGAACTGTGAGGCACAAAGGTGACGGGTTCACAGGATGGGCATTGTGGGCACAGAAAGTGACTGCAGCTCCACACTGCCTGAAGGCAAATTTCAGATCTTGCCTGGTGGGACTTTGAGATCTTAGCAGAGCTAGAGTTTTATCATTTTTAACTGCTGATCCTGTATGTTACACAGAGGGACCCCATGTTCAGGACTCTGTGCAGGACTGAGGTTTTATTTAATCTTCCAGTGGACTGCAAGTCTTCCTCTGTCCTGGAAGCACCTTTCCCTGCTGAATTTTGAAAATAACATGAGTTTATACAAAATAGGGAGCCTCTATAAATTCACCATAGAAGCAGAAAGCTTTACTCAACTAGCTGATTAAAGGATTTTTTTGCCGTAGCTCTTTAATCTAATTTTTGTGTGCTACATCCCATTAATGGGTTTTTAGAGAATAAAACAGTTTAAATATATAATACCAAATAAACTATCTTTAGGTTTGACAAGCCATTGACTGTATACAAGATAAAATGTAAGTATCAAGAGAAGAATGAAAAAAAATAGGAAGGCCTAAACTTCTCAATGTATAGCTTAGTTACTACAGCAGTACTGGAGAAGGAAAGCAATAATTACAGTGGCTAATTCCCCTTAGAATGATACAGTGTGGTGAACTGATTTCTGTGCGTAATATTGTCAACTGGCTGCTGACTGGTTAGGAGAAGTAAAGTTTAACTAAAGAAGCCTTCCTGTTGTCTATCAAATCCTGAATCTGTCAGCTGACAAACCAATTCCTTGGAGGACTGATTGATCACGCAGCAGCATAAAGTTGACTTTCAAGCGAGCTGGTGATACCCAGCTCCTTTATTACAAAAACTATATAGAGAACCAGGGGTGAAAAATGCAGGTGATGAAAATACAGTATTTAAAAATCTTTCCAGTGGCTAGCAATCTAAGAGGAGATGGTATGACATTACAGCAATAAGGATAATATTCACTGTGAAACAGAAATTAACTGTTATTATTGATATTAGTGAAAGAAAACCTCTTTTTGTTCACATGGAAAAGGTTTGCTGTTTTGTAATAAATACAGCACAGTTCTAATTTCCGCTCCACCAGGAGCATGCATAATTTATCTGAGAACTATGTCTGGCATCTAAAGCCTTTAGCATCATTATTTTATCATTCCAAAAATTATTGTTGAGTGGAAAAACACTATGAAGGAAACAGAAGAGGTGGTATATATCCCACCTCTGTTAAATATTGCTGGCTGTAAGTTTATCCCCTCCAGTCCCCACAGACTTTCCTAGTGATTTCTTAACCTCAGAGTTACCTAAACATTATGTTGCTGGAAATCAAAGAAAGACCTGCCGATGTATGTGCTTTCACACAAACTTGTTAGAGATGTGCAGGTGATGAAAGGTGAAAGATGTAAAACACAAGTACTTTCCCTCTTTTATACTCACAACCCAGCTGCATTCTGACCTCTGAGCCAAAAAGCTAAATGAATAGCGCTGTGTGCTCTCACAACCCCAGATTAAGTCTCATAAAAGTGATTGCCTGCAGAGAGGCCTAGAAGCTTACAAACCTGTTCCTGACTGGGAGGGGCAAAAAATTGTATTCTGGACCACGGTGAATAAAGATGGCTCCCAGTGTGAATACCTGTTAACTAACCTGGATTACTTTCCTCATAGTCTGACAGACATAGGAAAAGGATGTAGAAAATATGTATCTTTTCCAGTTTCACACTACCTTTTCTGAAACACAGACCAGAACAGTATACATGAAGGCAGTATTCAAGATTCAAATTTATCTGCGTAGTATTCAGAGACATAGTTATGTTCTCTACTTTGCTTCCTAATTGAATCCTTATAGTTCCTACTACAGTGCCTTGTTCCCGTTCCCAAGCAATAATGGCCAGCTCAGACCTTATTTTATATGCAAAAATGAAACTTTTTTTTTTCTCCCCAGATGCATTACTTAACAATTATTTACGCAGATTTTCTTTTGCTAAACTAATAACCACTCTTGTAAAGGCCCCATGCAGCTCTTCACAGCCAGGCCTCACCATTTCACCCTCTGCAAGTTACCAGGATCAGCACATTTTGCCAGCTTTCAAGTTACTTTTTATAAATCATTTGTGTGTTGAGCGGTATAGAGCCTAGCACATATGTTCAAGGCTGCCCTCACCAACCATCTACTCATAGACTTTACTCCCAACTTTTAGACATTTTTTTTTAAAACCATAAAATACCCTCCTTTTTATTCTATGGCACCTTTGTTTCCATAAGAGCTTTTAAGGGCTCTTGCTGATAAACCTAGTTGAAAGCCTTTTAGAATATGGACTACACCAGTTAGGCTTTGCAGTATTTCAGGTTTCAATGGAAATGGGATAAATCATTACAGAGCAAAGTAGAGTAACAGCATATAGCCTGGGCAGCTGCCCTATATCATGACGATTTCATTTTTGCAGCTAACTTCCCATAGGGAAGACAATGAAGACCCTTGCTTGGAGTGGCAATAAAAAAGTATCTTTGCTAGAGTTTTGAAAGACCATCAATTGCAGTATTTCCTACTGGTGAAAAACTGTTTAAAGACCAGCCAAAATCTGACCCATAAATTTTACCTAACTTGCCCCAGAAGACTGCCAGAGATCATTCATTCATACAACTTCAGATTTCTGCAGAAATATAAAGGAATAAGAGGAGTTGGCCATATCACATAAATTTTCAGAACATTTTCTTGGGCATATAGAGTATTTTAATGTCAAAGCCAAAATGAACACTGATAGCACTGAAGCACAGCCAAAATTCACACTTGTTTTTTTCATCGTTATTTTCATCAGCCAAAGAAATTGGTTGATAAAAGCCACTTATTTCCTACTGACCGTATGCTTCAACAGCATACATCATTCTTTCATGAGCTGAACCTTTTACAAAACTACACTTCTTCAACTTAAAATAGTCAAAACGCAGAAATTAAAGATTTTTAATGGTCATGTGAGAAAAAACTTTCACTGAACGTCTCAGAGGATCTTGGTCATGCCTGAGGTGATTACTGAAGTGACTATTTTTGCTGTTTGATTTATTACTGTGTAACTTTAAAGCTAAGGTAAGAAGGAAATCAAGTGGCCTCCTCCAAATGACAGGTGACTGACATGGCCTTTCTGGAAACCAAAAGTTTTGTGTGAAGAAAGAGACAGGGAGAATAATAAAAAGTTAATGTCTTGTCTCAGGATACAGAAAAAAATATGGGTCTGGAAATGGTGGAGCCAGTTCAAGAGAAGACACATAGTATATCAAACAGATGCTGCCAGCTGTCTAAGGAGCTTGCACCTTACTCTGTTGAAATCATGGACTGATTTGAAGTATGACGTGGCTACGACTTATGAGAACTGAGTAAATGGAAGGGCTGGTAGGGAAGAAGGTAGCTTTACAAGAGAAAAATGGTTCATTACAGGGAAAGAAAGATAGAAACTTCATGTCTGTGAGCCTGCAAGCTGTCCTGTAAGAACACAAACTTTGCTCGTGTCTTGTCAGGGGACAGCTAAAGGAAACTTGAACAGAAAAAACCATAATAACTATTTTTTTTTTTATTTAATAATTTCGTTCTGTTCACCTTGCAGAAAGCCAGTTCACTTATCTAAATATTCATGATGCACTGACTGGAAAAGTCAGGTCAGAAACCACAATTTAAAATTATTTACTTCTCATATTTTTTCAGGCAAATCTAAAGAAAAGCAAAAAACTCTAAGGTTTCTTAAAACACACTTCTGTACGGTATTACAATATATTCTGCATTCTGCTTGAAACTGGAATGTTTCTGTTAGGTTATTGTTTAGCATACTTGAAATGGATTAGAAAAAGTACAAGACGGACAGTACTGACAGCCAGCAGTCCTGGCATGACCCCTTCCTTTTCCTTCCTATCTCAGAACAGCATTTTCCCAATGTACCTGTCTAAAAATGCTGTTGTAGGAATCTGAGGTTTTGGTATCCTTAAAGATAATGAAATTATTAAAATTTCATCCCTTAAATCTTTGCTTATTAAAAATTCAGTTGAACAAGAAAGCTTCACCATTTCACCCCCATATCCACTTTCATGGCTTAATAATCCCCAGCAGGAGCATTATGGTGCCAAAACTCCTGCAAACAGACATGGAGGAAGCAATTAAGGTTAATATGACAGCATTCGTATCTGCATTACTAGTCTCTGGTGAGCATAAGCTAAGACTTTTAACATCATTTTTTTCCACAAAGGTTTTGCATTTAATTATAGAGTAAGGACACTGTGTGTTCCAAGAGCAGCCATCTTATTGACATATTATTCTGAAGCCAGCTTTCATTCAGTTTGACACATGCTGGTTATGCATTACCAAATAGAGCTATAATGAAGTGAGACTGGGGAAAAATATGTCGGAATCTGAAATAATGGCAGCTAAGAAAGCTTATCTCTACTTTATTATTGTTATTATATTTAATAAACAATCTATCTTTCATACCTACAGAAGAAAGAAACAAATGAGAGCTTTCTATAGCAGGTATAAAAGCCTTGCATAAAAAATATGCTTACTGAGTTACAAGTACTGCACTTTCCATATTGATCTAAAAAAAGAAGAAATGGGAAAAAGGAGAAAGCAGGCTAAAACAAATGGAGGAGTTTACAACTATGTTGTGAAGAAGAACAAAACCCTCTAAAGGTAGAAGACATGAGTATGTATTCCTTGTCATGGCTTATGAACATCCTTGGTCAGGAATCCAACATTTTACATAAAGCGTGTCATATGCTCTTATGTTTAGTTGCAGGTCCAATTTAGAGATCCATTGAAGGACCTGGCAAAACTCTGTTTTGAGGGTGGATTTTTTTGACATCTTCATCTAATCAGCCTACTTGAAAAGATTCTCAATCACCACCTAACTTGAGGCTGCAATGTCGTAGGGACCCTCATGCTTTGCTGGGTCAGGCCTGTGAGTTACAACCACATGGCTGGTATTTGTTAAGCAAGTTGTGACTTGTGACTGTGCATTTTTCACTGAACTTTCATTTCACTTCTTCAGTACCCTGATAGCCTCTACCATGTTTATCCTGTTGACCAACAATTCCATCATGACTTGATGCGGGGTTTCGTTGCATAGGACAGGGTTCATATCACTGTATATTGCTGAACCATGACTGATTCTCAAATGCTGTTACAGTATAGAGCTCTTATTTGTTTTCCTAAAGTGCAATAATTGCTGGGAAAAAGGATCAAATTTTTAAGATGTTGCAATAGGAGTTCTGAAGATTTCAAAGTTGATTTTTATTTTTGTATATATTTTCAGGGTCCTTGCTTCTCTTTATTTCAAAGCAAAATCTGTCACTGAAGCTCTTGATATTGCTCTTGATCTTGAAACAGAGAAGACCTCATTCATATTTCCTGGATTTAAAGTTTTTATACCTCTCTGACTTACTGTGGGCACATACTAAGCCACTGATACATTAAGAGCTCTTGAGTTTACTTATCTCCTTCCTCACTTCTTGACATACCTACTTAATATGAGTGCATGCAATTTATAGGTGAACTCATCCCGGAGTAATTTATATAGTTATACAAAGAACTTACTACAGGAACAGTATCATGTTCCAACAGTATCATGAAACATCTCTGTTCAAAATTAGGGCAGGGTCGAAGCTTTGTGAGAGGTCTATGGTGAACATTGTCAGAAATTTTATTTCTATTTTATGGTTCTTATTCTAAAAAG
The DNA here is from genome assembly GCA_017639245.1 of Myiopsitta monachus. NCBI lineage: Eukaryota > Metazoa > Chordata > Aves > Psittaciformes > Psittacidae > Myiopsitta > Myiopsitta monachus. The sequence continues at coordinate 67,596,759 of CM029921.1, read as the reverse complement.
ATATTACATAGATTATTTTGTATGTTCTAGCTACACTAATAGAGATACATTCTCTATTAATTTCCATAATGCACTTCACATCTGGAGGATATTACTTGCATAGTGACAGTTTCTGCCAAGACCAGATTCTTAAACTAAATTTCCAAGAATATTAAGTCAGAGCAAAATTGTATAGCAAACTCAATGTAACTACTGCTCAAAAATAAAATAATTTTCTAAGCAAATTTACTGGTTTCTGTGTGGTACCTGGAAACACAGCTTCTGGGGGCAGAAACAATCTGTTTGGAAGCTGGCTGTGTTCCTGTGAGGACACGTAACTCAGTGCCAAACTAATTATACACTAAATTAATTTGGAGTCTGTATAGGGAAGCCCAATGAAACACAAGTATAATGTAGAAAACTCCTTTTTCCTCCATTCAAGAGGCATCAGCCCCCTACATTCCAGTAATACACAGCCCCATAATCAGATCTCAGAAATATGTGACAGCCATACAGACTGTGAGCTTGGACTGAGAGATGAGAATTAATTCAAATGACATTTGATCCTTTTACTAACCTTGCTTCTGACCTGCCTCTCAAATTATTATAAGCTGTTATGGGCCTAGTTAAGCAATAGAGCAAGACAAAGTTAATATTCATTTTTTTTAGTATTAAAATTAAAAGAGTTTTCCATCATGGTTTTGGTATAAATTCTTCACTTTTAGCATGACCTGGCACAGCAAGAAAGTCCTCTGATAAAAACACTGCCCTGAGAAAAGCTTTAAAATTCATTTAACCCATGCATGTCTTTATCTCCTTTATTTATCTTCAATTTTACATGACTATTTCTGTTCAGGTACTTCCAAACTTGTTTGTGTGATTCCAGTTTCCATTCCTGGCAACACACTTAATCTCTCTATGTCTATGGCAAATCAGTATCAGCACTTACTACTACTACAAAGCAATTACTGTCAATCAATCTTACACTTCATTACAAAACCAAAAGAAATTAAAAAACAAAACAAAACAAAACGGAAACCCAAACCAAACAAAACCCAAATAGGGTATGGCAGCAATCTGAACAACTCAAAAAAAAGGAAACATTTTTCCTTTCTGAGTCATTATAATCTTTTGAGTTACCCAACCCTGGCAGTGTTCAAGGCCAAGCTGGACAGAGCCTTGGGTAACACGGTCTAGTGTGAGGCATCCCTGCTCATGGCAAGGGGGCTGGAACTAGATGATCTTAAGCTCCTTTCCAACTCTAACTATTCTATGATTCTATGAACAGCTCTGAGACTGTTCAAATAGAGTAGCTTCAGTATATTAACATATAATCTCTTATAACACAACTTCCTATGGATAAGTCTTCCTTACTTTCACTTCCACAATGAACTTCCTTGAAGGAGACAAAACCCTCAATAAATTAGTAGTACAATGTTTTCTAGGGAACATAATTGTAAAAAGAAAAATATCTAAAATAAAACTCAGAGATTATTCTAATTTTATTTAAGTTTGCACACTAAAACAAATCTAGTAGTATATGGCATTGTTTTAGAAAGAATAGGTAGAATATGACTTTTTCATAGACATGGTGCCAAAAAAAATCCTTTTAGACAAGACCAATATTTTAGGAAGAAATTATACCTGTGGGAAATACTCAGGAAAATTCTCAGTCATGAGCATATTTTTCCGTAGGTAACCATTTCAGAGATCTAGAAAAATCCTCAAAAATGCTTGCTAATATTCTGTTGCCAGAAAGTTGCCATGGTTTAGGTTTTATTACTGACTTTCTTTTCCTGCATGAAAGTGCAGCATATTAGATTCTCCGTATGTGTTATGTTCATTAAGCTAGCCAAAGATGATAATTTTCCAACAAATTGTTGTAGAATATTAAAAAAATAAAAAAACAATATTAAGAAATATCCTAAAACCACAAAGCTGAACAATTAAATCCAAATGGTAACTGTTATCATATATGCATATGCATACTATACTTACATATATGTGCATTTTGAAAGGATTTAAATATTATTCTGTAACAACTAAAACGACTATTTCTTACAAAGAGCAGCATTCCCATGTTTATAATCATTGCAGACTTTAATAGTATGACATTTCAGTATTTTTATGATAGAGGTGATTAAAAGCAGAATGATAAAAAGAGATTAAAGTTCAAGACACTCTTAGCAGAGCTAAGACATCAGACATCTACTATCTAACTCCAAATCATACTTGACTTTCCTGTCCTATTTTTACCTCCATATAAAGTGTCTTTGCACCATCATTCTAACTCAACCCACTAGTCAAATATTTTTAACACCTGATCTTATACCACCTGCAAGCAGTATTTTTAGATTCATTAATAATGTCCTCTGGCAATCCTATTATCTTAATTTATCATGCTAATCAAAGCTTTAATCTCCCTAGGTACAGACTAGAGGGGCTACTGTCTCACAGTGCACCACTTAATCTAATTCTATTTAGCCATATGGACTATCCTAGAGCACTTTAATAGGTGTTTCAGTGAGCTGATGGTTTTCCCAGGACCACCTGAGTTCAGAGTATCCAACCTAGTCCATTTTTTGGACATCATTACTGAAACACCTAGTAAGAGACAATGTGGTAAACTTGGCTATGCAGCATGTAGTTCTTACGTGCTTATTGCCGTAATAAAAGATAGTGTAAACTCAAATATTTCTTAACTTTCATTGAGAGTCTCAGAGCTGTTCAAGACACAATGTCACCTGCTGTGGAGCACAGTGGAATGCATGCTGCTGCTACTTGCAGTCTAATTAAGCTTTTTCTTTTGATGGGAAAAAACATCTAGATATCAGTATCAGCGCCTGATTAATTCCTATAGAAGTGGTAAGAATAGCAATTGCAACAAGAACAGAAACAGGAACTCGTCATGTAACATGATCTGGTTAAGCAAATCTCTTTTCTGATAATGAATTTTTTCTTCTAGCTACATATCTTAACCACTCAGCACATGCAACCACAATCTTGTTTTGTTGGCTCACTGGCTCACTTGTTTGGTTAAACATGGCTGGCAGTTGCGAATTGAGTTATTGCTAACTGGTACATCTGAAGAAATAAACTAAAGCATTCTTACTAATTTCAGTAACTTGAATGCTTCTATATGAGAGACAACAAACATAACAAAAGAAAATTCTCCTGTCAGCAGCCAAATTGCATAGCCTTGATAGTTTCCAGAATAGAAACAGCTTCATGACACCATGAACAAAACCAACAAACAGGCCTTTGCTGGAAATGGCATGTTCATGAGGTTTGAATTCATGAAGTTCTCCATGGTAAATTGAGGTAATTTTCAATTTTGTTGTTGCAGGTACAGAAAAGACAGAACCCCTTCCCAGACAAAACATCATACATCAACCCCCTCTGCCACCTTACAATAAGGGAAATCGTAATCGAGCATTGTAAAAGACATGTTTTCCTTTCCTAAAACTGTTGCACTTTTTTGAGATAAATGTTTCAACTCTGAGAGATTCACGTTCTGTTCTTTTTTCCTCCTGCCAAATGTCAGTCACTTAAATATTCTCAACTCTTGCACAAAGAAGATGCCTCTGACTTCCACATTATGCTGAAATGATTAGCTTCTATGAGAAAAACAAGAAAATACGACTGTTCAAAAACAAGTGTTGCAATAGCTACCGATATTGCTTTCTGTGCACGCAAAGCTTCAGCCCCTGTTACATGCAAAGATACCTAATGGGATATGGCCCTGCATGAAGCAGAAATGCCTAATGCAGGATTAGTGGCAAAAGTCTGTGTGTGTGAGTGAAAAAAAGAGTGAGGCCTTTCATGAAGGTTTCCTGCATTTCTGGCCAGGCAAGAATTTTAAATGAATTTTTTTTTTATTAATCCTGAGGCAGTTATAGGTATTTCCTTTTTCTCTCCACTCCTTTTGAGATTTTCCCCAAATTAGGCCACAATCCTTTCCAGAAAAATTCAGCCAGAAATCCCTTCATTATCAATTGCTGGTGGAACATGATGCTTACATGTAAAGTATAGCCTATGAAGTGGCAAAGATTCAATTAACCACCAAATGTAGAAAAGTAGGGCTGGCGACATCCTTCGTAAGTTACCTTATTTAGCCTGCCTTTTTCCAAAGGAAATCCATTATTCCATTCCTAATAGATTTTTTCCTTACCTGCTCCAAAAGATCAGCACTGATGGAATTCTACCTCCTCAACATGCTTTTGCAAGCTAGAGGTTTAAAAGCCTGCTTAACATATTTATGTATTTACTTGTCTCCGTTGTTTAAAATCTCAGGGTTGAAACCTCAACAAACGAGAGAAATTTCCTGTGGGAAATGGAAGGCCTGGTACTGAGCTAGCTGAAAGCAGGGGTCTTTACAGCCTTCTGGACCTGACCCATTTTATAATGCAACTTGGATTCTAAACTTTGCTATTACTATTTTTCTTGGGATTTTTTTTTTTTTACTTGAGGACACATAATTGTCCTTCCTCCCACAGGAATCCTTAATGCTGACCCCTTCGGTGACCAGCTGGCCAACTTTCAACTTTTCTCCTAGAGACTGCCTTTATTTGAGTTAAAGCAGCATTTGCAGATGGAATTTTACAAATAACGGTAGAGGCAAGCAGTAGCAAAATTCCTACATCTTTCTTCCGCACCATAGGAAAATCTGCCCTTCCAACATTTCTAGCTCAGTTGGCAGGAAGTAAAATTAGAGTTCTTATAACAGAAGTTGAGCTCAAGATCTTCAAATGGTGAAATATTTGAAATAAGCACCTTATCTGTTGAGCCAGCCCAGCAATGGACATTTTTGAGATTTTCCCATTCATAAATTCAAACTTCTTTTTTTTCAGCAACGAAAGTCTACCCCCATGCATGTTTTTAACACAATGAACCAAGCAAGGTTAAGTGATTCAATCTGCCGTTTCTTTACATCTAAAGCCCAGCTGAGACCACTTTCTACAGAACCACATCAGCTTCCTTGTTTTCTGTCTTGGCTAAACCCTGTTTATGCATGCTGAAGTTTCTTTTTGATGGAGTTTGTAACATTTCAGAGAAGGAAATCCTTTCATGCATCCCGCTCATACTCTTACCAGTTTTGGGGGTCATATTCAGATTCTACATGTGTTTCAGAGTATGGACTGAATTCAGCTGGTATGTCTCCTGCCTTCTGACAAATCCATTATGTGCTCCAGCATCTGCTGTGCCTGTTTATTAGCAAACTTCAGACCAGGCAAGTTTGCTTGCCTGGTCTCAAACCTATCAGGTCTGACACAGAGGTGCTTCCCTAGATAAATTATGATAAATAGCACCACACATACACACACAACTCATTTATGATAAGTATGATAAGCATGCTTCAGAACCAATTATTTATCTCCTTCTAACTTTTAAAGACTGATTTAGCTGAGAAACAAAATGCTGTAGGGGCTGAACAGTCTTGAGAGTCTCACAATATAAATTGCCATGTTATAATTACAGCCCAATTAAAATTCAGTGTTGCTCTCTACATTAATTATTCTCTAACCTTAGAAAGAAGTTTGGAGAGACTTATTCTGTAGATCATGTAGCTCTCCTCCACCTGCTTTGACTGTGAGAAAATCATGGCTAAGTTCTGTGCTCCAATAATAGAGACTGAAGCAGGTAAAATCCCTGGTTTACACTCTCAGCCTCATAATAACCCCATTCTGTGACTCACAAATGCTCAAAACTCTCTACTGAACTCAAATAGAGTTCTTGCTTCAGCAAGTATCAAGATCTGAAGGTCTTATGAATAGCTGTGTAAATGGGGGCTATGGAATGAGGATTCACAAAAGCTGTTGATAGGCTGTACAGTGCATGAACTCATTCTGCTGCTTTAAAAACAATTGAAAAATTTGCTGGGTTTACTGTGTATGCTTTGCATCATCTTTAGTGCCATACATCTCATCACTTCAAACTTAATTTGGGAAGAGGTTTTTCCTGTCCTTCTGGGACCTGCATAAATGTACAATAAACACTACAGAAGGCTTGACTTTGATCAGGCCTGTGACAGTAGGTGATGAGCAGCTCATAAGGCCCTCTAGTCTGAAAGATCAAGAAATCATGACTTCAGGCTGTGTTTATAAATACAGCAACACAGGAACTCATTGCAATTTAACAATTTAGAAATTGCTAAGTTCGCAAGGGAGACAACACTATAATTTACCTTTTATTATTAGACTCACCTTGTATTTCACAGAGAATGGCTTGCTTTAATTTTTTTAACGTCAGTGCTTGCTTAGGCTCTTAATGCCAAGGTCTATCTGAGTGCATGCACTAACTTAGCAGGAATCAGACCAATATGAGAACATTATTTAACTATGGCAAATGAAATGCTTCACAGTACAAAACAAGTGCTTCCAAGACTGTTGCTCCATGACACACATATATTTTTGGCCTGGCCAGAGCTAAATTACCCTTCTTTGCACAAAACAAATATGGTCACAAACTAAACAGAAATACTATTTCCCTTATGTCTTCCTCATTACACAATTAACTCAAATATCTTTTTTGTTTGTCAGACTCATTGTTCAGATTGATCACCTGCTGCGTTATACAGGTGCTTGGACCATCAGAAACAGCTGATTTACTGGTTCAGCATTAATAGATTTTAGTTGGTTCAATGCAGCATTATTCCATCCTTAATTAGCTGAGTAAAATCTTAGTACATTAACTCTGTAATACCTTTTTTTGTTTGTTTTTGTAAGTAAAATAAGCATAACAATACGAAGGGCTCTTTCTTTTCCTGTTAAAGCACAACAAGGATCTAACCTCAAGTGAGATGTTTTTCAGCAGCTAGACTGCTATTTCAAATTAGTAACCATGTTCCTCACACACGTTGAAAACCCAAAAGGATTTAATTATCATTAGAAGAAATGTAAAACTATAATAAAAGAACGATGTGTTGCAAAAGGGACTAGAGAAAAAGAATGAATAGACAAGGAATCTAAAAAATATTTCTGCTTTAATATCACCTGTCAATTCTTCTGTTGTGTTTAGAGACTAAAGATCAAAGTATCTCTTGCTTGTACAGGTTGGTAATGAAGATCATGACAACCAGCAAGAAAGAGCTGCTTCAGGCAAAGACTTACAGGGAAGTGTGAGAGGATAGCAGTACCTACTTCCACACCACAGGCTGAAGGGAGGACAGCTATGAGAATTTGGACAGGTCATGGAATTTCTCACACTTCCCTCAAATATTTCTATGAGCTTCCTCTTTTCGTTCATGCTGGTCAGTATCCCAGTGCAGTATGACTTCTCCCAGAATGCTGTTGAACATGAGGACACGGCTCTGTACCCAGTATGCTGAGAACATGAATGGTATTTCCCCTTTTTGCCTCCTGATTTTTTTTGTTGCTCTGTACCTGTATTGTAAATATGCTTTCTATTCACCAAAGGATAACAGTTATTCTGAATTAAACATGATTCCCAGGGACTGGCAGGTGTTTCTTCTCCAGTATTTATATACAAAACAGAAAGTAAAGCTCAAAAGAAGAGTCAGAGCTTATTAGACAAAAGAGCGTCATATACACTGACAAGAAGAAACCCATCAGGTAGCATATGTAAAGTGAGATTCCTAGTCCTCAAAGCACTCCTTTCTAGCCACACACTGATTTTCATTTCCTTCTGTCTGGCATTGAAGCATCAGGCTTTGGAATCTTGCTGCTTTTTCTTTTAACTTTATATTGGTTATATATTTGGGCAACATGAAGGTTGATTTTACATCTCTTTCAGCACAAAGCCAATCAACAAAACTGGCATGTTTTCCAAAATCAGAGTTAGCTTTCTATCTTTCCACAGAGGGGATATAAAATGTAATTAATGTTTGCAAAAGCACTAGAAGATTCTTGCGTTAAAAGTTCTAAATTTTTGCCAAGTATTTGATGCAGGCAGTGCTTGTTCTGTCAAAATTCCCAAAAGTGACTCAAGGGCAGATTCAATAAGGAACAGACACGCAAATAAAAAACAGCTTTGTGAACTTTCACTGCACAACCTAAGAGTCCCCAAAAAGTCTACCCCAGAAATACTCAACTCTAAGTACAAAACTCACCAAGCACTTTCCTTTTGACTCAGAGCTCTCCAGGCAATAAGAATTGGGTTTCTGAGCTTGCTCTGAGCTGCTTAGCTCACATAAAACAAAGAAATGGTCTTGTGCAGAGATTTGGCTCCTTTTAAAAGATCATCCCCAGCTGTGAGGATTAAGACTGCCATTGCCTTCCTTTTGCAGACTTGTTTGTACAACAGGTCAGAAGGAGGCCTCCCGCACCGCCTGGCCTGCTCCAGCAGATCATGAACTCTGCAAGCCAAGAAAGACCTGGTACAAAAATGCCATACCTGATGGTGAATTCTCCGAGTGTTAAATAAAACTATCCTGAAACTGCAAGATTTAAATATTCTGTGCATCACAGCAGTTCTGCTTCCAGTCCCAGTTTAAATTAAAGACCACACATGACATCAAAATTATTTACTGTTTTCAGAAATGTTTTCAATTTACTGTTTATCAAAAATAACTCGTTAACCAGACACACTCTTATAACCTGAACAAACTAAGTTCTGCTCAGGATCTGTAGCAGAAATATTTTCACAGTGAAGTCTCAGGACTATCATGAGTCATAGGTTAATAGATGATATGTCTTGGGGAGTTAAACTTTTCTTTAGGTGCAGCGTGTGTTCTTTGCAGTAACTGAGTGAAGTGGGGAAAAGAAAAGACTCTTTCCAGAGATCACATTTTTAACCACAAAATATTAAAGACATCTACTCTAAAGCTATTATTCCTTTCAACCAAAACAAAACACAAAAAGTAAAAACAAAAAGAACCACTACCACTAAAGATTTGAGCATGTTGAATGTCTTAAAAACAACAGCAGAGAACAATAAAAATGAAGATAACTGAATTTGTTGGCATACTGTCAGCATTATTATCAGCCAGGGGGCAGAAAGTTTGTTGGAAAGATGGATATCTTTGTAAACCCTTTGTTAGCAGTGGACTTAAAAAGTACAGGATTATAAAATTGCCATGCTGATCTAAGACAAAGGCCATCTAGTTAAGTGGTTGCCATTAGCTGTGTCAGAAGAAAGCCAGCAGGCATCCTATGCTCATCAAATTATTGTATTTGACCTTGACCATTGTAGGTGAGAGAGGTCTGTTTTGTTTATAGAGGGAGCTGCCCTGCAAGTCAGGTGTAGTGCTGGGAAGCTAATGCCTGTAAGCTTTGTCTGTTGTCAATGAAGGCGGAGCTGCTTGGATATGTACCTTTCAGGAGCCTAAGTTCAGAGCAGAGGCTCAGAATTGGTCTGTGGAGGGGCTGTTTCTTTTCTCTGGTTTCAACATCAGGATTCTGCAGTGGTTAGTGCCTAAAGCATGTCTTGGGGTGCTTTCTGATCCCTACCTGACAGGCAGAGGCACCCACAACAGCCAGCAACAGTGCCTTCAGTGTACACAGTCACTGTTCCTGAAGCTATAAAATATGACTTTGCTGTAGCAGCTAATACATGGCAGGGCAGATCTCTGATTCCTGGAAGCTAAGCTGTGGAAACTGTTTATTTCCACCCAGGATTTGCAATGTGACATGAATAGAGATGTTGCCATTGTTCTCAAGATTTGACAAATTTAACTGACATACACTACAGAGTGTAATCATACCCCAGAGACTGTGAAATCATTCCTGAAAAAAAAGATCAAGGATAATGTTTATACACACATATATTTTAAGTATGGATGTGTAAATGTTATGTTGCTACATTTGAGATTAAGATAGATGTAAACCAAGGCAGAGTGAGAGAGAAGGATTATGAGGGGTACCAATAGATTTATCCTGTCATAGATGCAAACCAATATATTAATATTTTAATTGGACTTTAGAATTGTATTAAATTATTTAATATTTTTCTCTGCTCAACTAATGTTACATTTTTTTTAATTTATGTTGCACATTCTATAAAGCATGTGTGGAGACTATCAAGACCTATTTATTGAGTTGTTGTGGTTTAAGCCCAGCTGTAACTCAGAAACGCACAGAGTCCCTGGAGTCTCCCCTCCCCTTCCTCCCCCTGCTCCCAGAGGGATAGGAAGGAGAATCAAAAGAATGTAACTCCTACAGGTTGAGGTAAGAACAGTCCAGTAACTAAGGTGTAACACAAATCACTACTGCTACCACCAATAATAATAATGACAAGGGAAATACAAGGGAAGAGAATACAACTGCTCACCACCCAACGATGGAGCCATGAACAAACTCTTCTGGGTTCCTGCCCCCAGGTTTTACATCCTGGGCATGACGTACTGTGGCATGGAATACCTCTTTTGCTAGTTTGGGTCAGGTGTTCTGTCTCTGCTTCCTCCCAGCTTCCCCTCCTCCCTGGCAGAACACGTGGCTCAGAAAGTCCTTGGCCAGACTAAACATTACTGCAACAACTAAAAGCATCGGTGTTATCAGCACTGTTCCCAGGCCAGAAGTCAAAAACGCAGCACTGCACCAGCTACTAAGAATGAGAAAAAATGACGGCTACTGCTGAGCCTAGGACAGTTGTATATGCAGTAACTCAGCAGTTTGACTGCAGAGTGCTTTCAGATATTTTCTGAGAAGACAGATTGATGACTTGCAGGTGAGGAAAGCTGCAGGAGAAAAGGGGAATCTATTTTTTTTTAATGCAGTACTTTCTCAGTTACTTATTGTGTCTTCAAATATGTATTTTAGCTCCCTTGCAAAAGTTTAAGCAAAGCTTTTTGAGGACTGGTTATGTAAACTGTATTTCTCAGGAAGCGAATACTTTCTATGATACCTGAGTATTTTTCAAAAGCTGATGACATTTATACATTTTTTGCATATTTTCTTATATATCAAGTGTAGGGCATTAATATTGTACATCAACATGAAGGAAATGATAATATGACAAATTTTAACATTTAAAGAGAAACTGGGTTTGACCATCAAACTGCTCTTATTTGCCTTGTAATCAGATTCCTGAGTCAAGTTGAAATAGACAATTAAGAACAATGACCCATCAAGGAAACTGGTTGCATTTTATCCCGTAATTTAAGTCCCCACCCTTGAACAGATGAAGAACTTTCATGATGTGGTCTTTCTTATAGGAACAAGTCTACATTCTTCTAAAATATAACCCAGAAGCAAAACAGTATTTTTAGATTTGGAAGCTGAAAACAGATTTTTGTTCTAATTCAGTGCTTTGAAATATCTGTAATAAATGGAATATCTGAGCAGTGAGGAGATCATCTTCATGATGGGTCTGTTTGTCTCTGCCTAGAACACATATGCTCAGGGCAGATGCACTGTGTTTGCTAATGAAATGGTCAGGGAATTCTGAAAAGTTCATTTGAGCTGGTAGAAAAGTTTGACAAATATTTCAACACTTTGGAGATCTCCATTAAGTTAATCACCATTTTTGGTCACACTTAAACCCAGTGATTCAACGTTTGCTATGTTGTGCTAGGGCAATGTCTGTTTTGGAAACAGCTATGTGACTAGCTAAGCCAGTTGATTTTAAGGAGCATACAAGAAAAAAACAGGTGTTGTTTATTATGGAAAACCTTGGTGTGCTTCAGCATTGTATTCATGTATTTTAGCTTGATTATGCACATTTAAGGCCGTCCTATATGGGGTTTGTGTGTGAGTGGCGTGGTATTTTTATGCTAATGCAAAATCACGGTGAAGAGGACATTGGAAACAGCATCTCAAACATCTGAAAAATGTACCTTAATGTTCTGGAAAACCCTAAGGGTGAAATGCACCTGGTTAATCAAAAATGAAGAAATCCAGGTCACAAGAAAGATAGTAGGTCAGTGTGCTTTGCTGTTTTGTTGGATTATTTAGAATTTGCCTGAGTGTGTCAAACACCTATGCTCTCCTCTGCCAGATTTCTGGCCACTTTTGTTCATGATGTATGGTGGAAAACTGAGGAAGGACAAGGCAGGACTGATACGCGGCCAGCTAGACCAGAATCGCTGAATTTCATAGTAGTAAAATACTATTACACCTTAATCTGTTTGCTTTCTAAGGATCCTGTAGTACCTTACTGAATGTAGTTACAGATGAAACAAGAACTCTTGAACGACAAGTACTGACCCATAACACAATACAAGAAGCACTTATTAATGTGATTGTCTAGATTTTAAAAAAAGCAAACACCCTTCACCTTTCAGTCAACACTGTACAAACTATCTTAAACACCAAGAGAGAAATAACAAATTTATAGCTTCATGCCTAATGATAAAAAACATGGATTAGTAGGAAATATTATAGGCTAAGTGCATCTGCCTCATACAACAGTTGATGAAATCACACTGTGGAGTGCTTACATGAGAAATTACATAGGTAAGGTCATAAGCAGGAGATTACAACTCCAGAAAACATTATAAATGAGGAAAAAGAAGAAAAGTAAAGATACAGAAGTTTATAATGCGCGTTTGTTAGACAACCCACAACAAAAGAAGACTTGCTCTAGTGGATACATCTGAACAGACACTGATAGGCTCACTGTGCTAGCTAAACAGTTTTTGAGGAATACTTCTTCACATGTAAACATAATTTTACTTCTCCTATGTTTGCAGTCCATTTGTGCAGGCTATACAGAAAACACTGCAGAAAATTAATGGTATCTGCATGACTACCAGTAGAGAGCAAATCCCAAAAATATTGATGGACACATTTTCAGAAAGTTAGTTGCAAATATCAAGCATAACAGAAAAAAAAAAAATGTTGTATGTATGGGTGAACAGTCATATAACACCTAATATCACCACTTTGGTTATTCCTTTATTCCTTTCTAACTATCCATCAGCTTGGACAAACACATCAAGACTGATGAAGATGTATTGGAATACTGGTAGACTTAAAATTTTTTTAGAGTGCTTTATCATAGAATGGGTTGGGTTGCAAGTGTCCTTAAAGATCACTTTGTAGTATCACAGTTATTTCAGAACAATGAAAGCATTGGTATATTCAACACTGTTTAATGTTGGCTTAATCTAAAAAAGATGCTTTTACTAAACGTCATGTTAAATTCCTGGCCAAGAGGTCATTAAAGGAACCAAAAACTTATTCATCGAGGAGAACTGGATGCGTATATAAAACATCTAACATACAGCTGCAATATTGCTAGAGATCGGTATTTTGGAAGACCCATGTGGATAGGATTAAAAGAAAACATTTTATGAGATTGCACTATTTTATCAATTTTCTCTGAAAAAGTTTCAATAGCTTCTAATAGACATCATGATTAGACAAGCTGTGTGCAGTCAATGACTTCTTCATAATTAGGCAAAAGAAAATGAAAAAATATGTTAATAAATATTGCCAAGTAAATTTTAATGAGAAAATTATGTGTATGTGTGTTGTACAAGAGGCAGTAATATAAGAACCTAACTCAGTCAGCAGTGCTTTGCAGATGGACGCTACATTCAGTTCAAAGACAAAGAGGCTACATTAATAAAATCCATTATCTATTTTAAAAACATAGTTCAAATAATTCTTAAATCTTCACACTGGTCATGCAGCTGCTGCCTCAGTAACAAACTAGCAGAGTATGTTAAGGTGAGCAAAATGGCTGATTTTAGGGGACATCTTCAATGCAGTAAGGCCATACAAAATAAGAAATCAGTCTGAAGAAATCCTAAGAACCCTCCTCTTCCAGTCAACCCAGCTAGATCATGGAAAGAGGGGACAGAAGAGTCTTCTCATTACCTTTATACTGCCATTCAATGGAGTTTTTTAAGCTCAGTTTGTTCAGGAATACCAGAAATTTCAACTGGAAAAAGAGGTATTCCTCCACCAGCACTGCAGTGCATTAATGGACAGATTTAACCTATTTACACCTGAAACATTAACACTAGATTTCCTTATTCTGCAAGTTTTCTGTGATCCATTCACACTACTAATGCAAACTCTTGTTCTACTTTTAGTGAGACAGTTGTCTTTGAAGGTACTGCCCAAACTGTTTTCTTGATGGGCCTAGTTCTAGGAGAAGGGGAACATCACTGCTGAGCATAGCTCAGGAGGAATAAAAATTTCTTTTACAGGCTACCTCACCCTATCAATGGGAGAATGTGAGAACTGTTTTCAGTTCAAATAAGAGCTAGGCAGGAGAAATAATCTCAGAGAAGAACTAAAAATCTGTGATAGTCAAAATGAGTTATAGCGTCATGAGTATCATATGGGAAGTGCACAGTCTTCTCATCCTAAATAAGATTTCCTGTTGCAGTTCTTTACTAGATGACATTAATTGCCCTCAGCAAAACATTTTTTATGGATAGTCACCATAGGGAAATGTCTAGGAGGATTAAACAGTTCACTGTACTATGGTATCCTTAGATCAGGCACTGCTAGTGGCTGCAGCACTATGCCTTTAGGGACAGAAAAGGGGAAGAAGAAAAGAAAAGTGAAAGAAGAAAAATGGTACAGAAAAAACAAACAATGCAACAACAAAAAAGTGAGCAACTGGGGACATGGAAGGAGTTCTTAAAACATTATAGTGGGAACATATTAAAGTGCAGGTTATTGGTGCAGAGACACCAGGCAAATCACAAATTTACTTGATTCAGTAAGGCCGCCTGTTTTCTACAGACTCTGTTAAAGTAGCAAACTCCTAGCGGAGCTCAAGTACTTAGTTGTTTAGGAGGAAAGTTTTTCTAGGATCAGGTTTCTCATTCTCTTTTAGAAAGACCCATTGCTCAGTTGTTTACAAAAGTACTTGTACTTGATAGCCTGGAGACTTTATACTTCAGCATTTGTAAACAATCAGTATGGTCTGAATTTAGTGTTCAGCCTGGCTTGAACAAGAGATGGGACAAGATGACCTTCTGAAATCTTTTTCAATCTGAATTATTCTATGATTCTGTCATCCACTGAATAGGTCCATTTAACAGTCATACACTGTTTCTGACCAGTTGTAGAGATGAAAACTAAAAATGGATCCAGTGAAGTTTTCAGATGTAGATAAAACAAAATTTTAAGGATGTTCAGACAGTTGCTGTGTGAGCGTTGTCAGACAGCATGGCATGCAGCACAGTAAGATCTACACACAAGAAAACAAAATCTCTAAGAGTCTGGAAAACTGCTGTTCCTCATGTATCTGGAAAAGTCCTAATATGAAATTAAGTTCATAGTAGGCTGGAGTCACTTTTACACATGTAGGAGTAACACATGCCTTTCATACCTTTCTTTGGATCTGTGGAGAAAATGCCCTGTTAAAGGGTTAGGTCTTTCCTTCTGGGGAGACTAGATTATTTGGCAGGCAGAGAATAAACTCCACCCACCACACACATCAGAATCTCTGCCCAGCACAAAAACAAAGGTGGAGGGAGGGGATGAGAGCAGCGGCTACTGCAGAGGAGTGACTGAGAAAGACATGCTAACAGAAGAGGAAGCTGAGAGCTGAGAACACTAAAAACATGATCTGGGGAAAAAAAAAAAGACAAACAAGATGAGACATTTAATGTTAAGCATTGAAAAGGCAGGAAGATTTAAGGAAAGATACCTGCCTTTTCCAGACCTTGTGTGGTGTACAGTGCTGAACAGCTCTGTGCAGAAACCATTCCCAATTTAGGATTTACCTGGCCTTCATGGCATGACCAAGATGGTCAAAGATGTCCTAGGTTGTGGTTTCTGTTGCGATTGTCTGATTCTTGTGCCTGACATAAGTGCAAAACAGAAAGCATATACAGACTGAGAGAAGCCCAGATTCTAGTATTCAATTGTAATGTTTTACTGAATGCTAAAAACATTTTCTGATGCAATAAAACTAGAGTCAGTTGATTCAGAGACTGTGTTGCTGAATTTCCAGAGAGATGTTACAACCATTTTTGTGTAATCTCTTTCAAGATCTTTAAAAAGATCTTTAAAAAAGAGATCTTTTAAAAAAAATCTAGGATAGCATGCAATTTTCACATTACTTAAAGTGGTTCTATTGACATTGGCCAAGATGTATTCCTAGAGACCGTTCTGTACATCAGCAGTGGTATGAACTTTGCTACTTTTTCTTTAAGGTTTTAATCTATGACTCATGAACAACTTCACTGAGGTGTAGAATAACCTCCAGAGAAGAGTATTTTTCAGTCAATGGCACATTACTAGAAACACAGTACTTACATGTATAGACTAATTGAAGGATGTGTTTCCTCAGTTTCAGCTTTGTTATCATATTTAACATTTCTAGTTGATAACAAGTTCACTGTGATACAGGGGACTTACATGGCATATATAAGAATTAACTACTATTTTTGTAGGTAAATTTTACAGTTTGAGATTAAATTAAAACTATCAACATGTTTGCAATTGCTCAGACTGAGAAGAAACCTTGACAGCCACAAATCAGTTGCCATAGAAAGCCTCCTTGATGTCCTGATCATGCTTCCTCTACTTGCCACAGAAGAAGCTGCAGTGCTATTCCTGAAGAGGTTAAAAGGTCTCATACCCTCATAGTACTCTTTCAGAAGTGCCTCCACCTGTATTTGATTGTCAAAACCTGAATCCTAACCTCTTATCATCATTGCTGAATTATGTACATTTAGTACAGAAATGGCACACCCATTCCAGAAGCACAGAAAAGATTATGCAAGCAACAGAAAAAACTGTGTTATTCAAAAGCAGTAAGGTGACATAGATTTAAAGCAAACATAATATAAAACTCTTTGAAAGTAGCATCAGAAATTATGCCCTATTTAAGACTGCAACCCCACCCCAGGAGTTACTTCCAAGAAGCACTGAACCAGTAGCAGAAGGCCCAGAGGAGATTCTGGTGGAAACACAACAATCCATGAGTAAAAATCCTCTGTAATTCAGAGTAATATAGAGAAGCAGCAATATCCCCTGGATCCTATGATATCAATGCAGTCCACATGAGCAAGGTCTCAACAGAGGAGTCCCTGAGCAGTCTGGCATGAGAGACTACAAATGTGTTGAGAGATTCATTTCAACGTTAAAAATGAAGAATTTTACTGAAATTTGTGTGTACAGGAACTTGTCAGCATATAAGGAGGTTGCTCAAATGTTCTGTTCAATTTCTTTCCTCCTCTCCTTTTATTGTATTCCTGTACTTGTAAATCAAATTTGCATTGCAGTTGTCATGGAAAGCTGGAGGTTTGAACAGTTTCGGTATAGATGAATATTTGGTATCCAGAGTTTACCTCAGCTTTTATTGCTTTCAATGAAAAAGAAAATTCCATGTGTGTTTGAATTTGAGCACATCACAGGGCAATAAAACTTAACATTCTTGGGATAAGCCTATTGATCAAAGGTTTCATCCTAAGTACTCACTCCTACATCAAGTTCTCAACTCTCCTTCATTCATGACACCTATGTAAGTTTTCATACCTTCATGCTTTGTCCACAGCTAAAGATAGCTATGCACATAAAACCATTTATACATTAGAGTTTCAAATGTCACTGGAAATTCTCTTGGCTCCACCTAAGTATAAAGGGAGTCTTGTACACAGAAGCTTTTCCATGACACTTCGTGATGTCCTCCCCTTAAGTTTAGTTAGAAACTCCGCTTGTCAGAATAGGAAGAGACCTTTGTTGTATCTCTAGAAACAGAATCCTTACCAAACTGACCTGAACATTTTTGTAGTTCAGTGAATTTTTTTTTTTGCTGGAAGTTTTGAGAAGGTCCCAAGTGTATTTAAGTTTCTTTCCTTTATTCCAATTTTTAGCCTACATGTCTAATTCTCTTTCTACATGCCTCTTTTTCTAGGTCTTCTGGGACTCGGTGAGCTTTGTACAAAGGTATTCTAAAATTATGACTTTATTCAGGTTTTCTGAGTTGCTGAAGAAACAAAAAGCCAGGACGGGGGCATAAAAGAAGAAAATAACACCCTTCAAAAATTTTCTAGAAATTGTAATAATATAACACTATTTTCAGAGAAAGAATGAGTGAGCATGGGAGTATGTCAGGTTTGTGTTATTCTTCGGGAAAAAACACTGTATGACAGGGAGAGGAGACTTAATAAAGGAGAAAATAGGGAAGACTGAATAGCACATACCAACGGAATTCTCTTTTTGTCTTCTCTCTCTTGCCAATATGACTTAGAAAGAAGGATCAGTTCTCATCAAGACACCCCTCCTTCTGGGTATTCTTTGTATATTATGTTTAGCACAAGAAGTCACCAATCCTGACAGGTTCATGAATAACTGTAATAAACTTATAAAGCCATTTTATCCTATACTTCCTCACATAGATACCAACATTTTTTTTTCCCCTTTAGTGCTCGAATAGGCAACAGTCCTGTTTATCCCAGTATATTAAAACATAACAGCTACAAGAACTGTCAAAACCAATTCCTGTTTCCTCACACTGGAGAGGTTCAGCTTGTGTTATGGCTTTATGGTTAACTTTCATTAAAACCTAAAAAAAGATACATACAACACCACTGGGAGATATTGAATTGAATGCTATCCTAACTTTACAGAAAATGAGATGTCAAGTGTTGGGAAGTAGACCTGTAATTGCCTTTACTGAGAGAGACAGCTGGAGCTGATCACTGCTGTTTCTCCTGAATGAAAAGATATCTCTTTGGCTCTCCTGAACTTTCCCAAAGGGTCAGATTTCACTTCAGCTGGTGTAAAAATCTCCCACTGATTTACTTTACTTACTAATTTCTTTGCAGTTGAACCTTTCTTAACCACTTTGCAGCTAAAATAAAACCCACAAGCATTCTTAAAGTGCCACCTTTGGAAAACTAATTCCAACAGATACTCCAGGTTTCTTTGCTAGCTATATGCATGCAGTATATATATACACACACACTCTATGCATACCAAATCAATCTGAGGTTACATTAATAAGAAAGTTCTAAAAGCAGTGGGATTGAATGGGTTAGGCTATTGAAGTTGTATTGATAAATGCATGCCCAAATTTCCAGTCTTTTGCTAACACACACCTTTACTATTAATATAATTTCACTGCAGTAAATATACATTTTTTTCCTCTTCTTCAGAAAAGGATTTCTATTTCTAAAAGCAAAAAATGTGCACTGTCAAATTCATTCAGGAGAAGAAATTAAAATAAACAGCTGAAGTTAACTACACTGACCTTCCACAAAAATATTTTAAAGAGATAATAGATTGTAGCCAGAACGTGGCAAGTGCCAGTTTTCATTAAAATTTTTCAGTATGTTCATCTAGTTGACAACCTTTATGAGATGTTGAGAAATTCTGCTGCTTTTTTTTCTTTTATCATTAGGTTTTTTATGTACTGCCATTACCATGGTAAAGGGATAACATTGCCTGAGCAAGAAGGTACTCACATCAACAACAGAGCAATTTAACCTCTAACTACCACCTCTTAACCTACCAGGATTAGACATATTTTGTAGATTAACAAAGGCTATTTCATTTAGACATGACCTTTGGGAATCCCCGTTTGATTTTCTTGTCTAAAGATTAGACCTGTATAATTTCAGTGTTTTATTTTGCCTAACTACAATCTTTGGCTCATCCTAGATTCATCTGGATTATTTTTCTTTCTCCTACCTGAAGAGAAGATTTTTTTTTGTAACTCTGAAGTATATTGGAGTGCAGCAAGAGCCTATAGAATTTACATTATGTAGAAGAGGGAAAGTGTCTTTCCAGTCCCATGTTGGTGAGGTCTATGAATTCGTCATCCCTATAAAGGTCAGCTTTTTCAGAGAAAAAAAATTTTCAAAGGAAGTTATGCAGAGTGAAGTTTACCTTAGATCTTTCTCTGCAGGCTGAGAAATTGTGCCAAAATAATACTTTTGGTTTTTGAAATTTGTCACTTAAGATTTTTAAGAAGAATAAATTACTTTCCCCCTTCATGTTGCCACCCCTTGGTACTGGACTTACATCAGCCTGAGAGACAATCCAGGGGCACCTGTCAAAGGCAGAAATGACAGCTATCCCATCTGCCTCCTCCTCAGTGTGCTATTTACCTTGAGTAGATTTTTTGGCATGGTGGTAATAGATTTTTATCATTTAATTGAATGAGTCACTGTCTATTTCTGTTTGCACTGCCAGTAGGATCAGCAAACACTTCCCAAAACCCAGGATCCTTCTAGAAACTAAATGAAGCATGAGAGCAGAATATTCCCTCTCGTACACTGCACAAGAGGCTGCAAAACAGGGATGTTCACATATGGTCTACTTATTTTCTATCTTGAATAGTAATCTTTAAATGCCTAATGTGTTTCAGAAAGTTTTATATCCTTGAATCACTTTTGTTCAGACAAGTAGTTCCTGGATCATTCTCCAAGCTGAAAGAAGTCTTAATATGTGGCTGAAGACTAAACTTAGGCTCTCAAAACTAAAGCACATTAATTTTTGTAACAACTAGCTGGGTCCTTATTTCTGGCATTCTTTGTAGCGCAAGTACTTGGTTATAACTAGTAATTGATTGAGTATCTATTGGTCTCTTAAACCAGTGTTAAGTTTTTGCAGGTGCAGAATTGAGTGAGCTAATGGTGACAGTGAGACCACAGCCCTTGTTACCTTGTCCAACAGTGATCTTAGAGCAGCAGTGATAAAGCTACTTTGAAAGGACTAAGAACATTTTTGTTTCAGAATGGGTATGTGCTCCTGGTTTACACTCTGCCATCAGAAAACCCACACCTGAGGTTAGTGATTTTCAACTGTGGATGGGTTTTAAGCACAGATGTTTCAAGGAGGACAGGGGAAAAGAGTAGAAACAAAGACCCCAAAAAGCCACTGCCTTCCACATTCCTGGAGTCAGAAGCACAGCTCCCGGTAAGGGTTGGTACGTCCTCTGTCTCTCTGACACTACAGATTCAACCTACTCTTTCTCAGAAAGGTGAGGTATTTGATCATGGGTTAGGCTACAGTATACCAAGATGAGCCACTTATTCCACAAATTGCTGATAAATGACATTACCATTTCCTTCACCTCTGTACAAATAATGATGTTTTCTCCAGATATTGTACTGAAGTGGCTTCAGTCTATCACATTCTAAGGCTTCAGCTGTCACAGTTACCCTTTTACTAAGTGATCTCTTTATTTGTAGGTAGGTATATTACTCATAGTTGCCTGGTCTTTTTGTCTTTCTTCTATCTCTCATCTTCTCCAGTTTTTCCTTAGAGCCCTGACAAAGAATAGAAACACTACAACTTCTCCCTTACTTTAACAGAGAACATTAAGCAATCTTATTAAATTGCATTTTCCTCTGTAGTATCAGAGCTTTCTGTCTACCTTTCAGACAGCAAGAAAAGGAAATTTGGTTTGCAATTCAGAAAACACCCTAAAGAATAAAGCTCTGAATCTTTTTCCCATTTTGCTCTCAGCCACAAAACTACCCTATTAAAATCAGCTTCCAGGCAAACTGATGTTTTCTTAACATATGTTCCTCAAAGCTGTGCCAGCTGTAGTGCTTTCTACAGCCAATCCCTGTGTTAATTGAGGTAAGCAATGAAAACAAATACCTAACTTATAGCAGCTTCTAAGATATTTAAAGCTGACTTGGATAAGCAATGTTAAACTACTGAAACTATGTCTCCTGTCCTTTCATATTTAAAGTAATGAAAATGTTACTGATGGTTTTGGTTGCTTGTTGCAGCTTGCAGCTTACAGGAATAAGTGAGACACTAAAGGCAGCTTTGGCTTCCGTTTCTAAACTCAGAATAACCTCAGTTAGCAGTGTCAACTACAGGACCCAACTTAATATATGAAGTATTTGAATCTCTATCAGCATCTTCTTTGGTCCAAACTGATTTTGCCATTAATCATTTTAAGATAAATAAGCATTAACAAAAATATTTCAGTCTTTCCCAGAATTAAGGAACTCAGCAGGCTCACTAAGGACCACATTCCTCTCTAACATTAAATTTGGTTTATGGGGCTTAACATGCTTTTGAAAGATATTCCAGATTTGTCTCATAATTCCATCTAGTGGATCAGGCAGTGACCAATTTTTTGGCATCTGGGACTGATGGTGGAAATAATACTATAAGAAAGAAAAAAAAAATACTTATATTCCTGTGTCATGCACCTCAGAAAAGAGGCAAAAACCTGAGGAGAGCTATCTAATACTGCTGAAAGTGATAAAATAGAAAGAATCCTCTACTAAGCTAAGAAGTACATCTCTGTCCAGTAAGCATATTTCAACCAGTGAGGTGATAAAAAAAAAAAACATGTCCACAGCTTTGAGGAGCTGCCCATAAAGAAAGCCCAAGAACACATGCAGAGTAAGGAGACAGTGTCAGACTGGCTTCTCCTAGAGAGTCCTGTGCCTCTATTTTAGATTATAGAAGATGTTGATCTCATATTCAACAAAATCAAGGAAGCTGGATGAAAATGAAACTGCTCAGTCTTGTCAGGATGTAACTGGAGTTTTAGGCAGTCTTGAGGTAAAATCTTCAATTCTGCTTAAGGTTTAAGTCTTTTTTTCTGGTAAAGAAATGGCTCTCCCATTGTGTTAGCAGTATGGAAATCTATATAAACTGGAGGTTTTGCCCTCCTGACTCTTCTTCTGTTAGCATTTCATGATGTCACCAGTTCCTAGATGACTAGCCCAAAGGCAGACTGTATTTTTACATAAAGCATAAATTGATAACACGGAGATAATTTTGTAAGCATTTTTTACATACAAAATTCTTTTCTCAAAAAAGCACACACCCCCTCTTTTTTCATATTATTTTTAAAGAGGGGCATTGCCCATGCCCTTTTCTAGGAGGCAGGAAAGTCCTACAAATTCAAAGAACCTTTCTTCCACACCCTATGAAAGTTGAACCATTGCCCTCTAACTTGTAGCTAGTCGTTTAAATCCTTATGTGCTATGATCTCTGAGATGTTGCGCTGTTTTGAACTAGAAGAACGAGTTATGACCTTGATGAGAGAAGCAATGGACACAAACTACTTTCTATTACTCTGCTTTTTTATTGGGTTTGTGGTTTTTTTTTTTTGTTTTTTTTTACAGCTTCTACAGTTCCTAAAGGATATGGTTTTAAATTAGGGTCTCTGACAGCAAAAACAGAGCGCATTTTATAATTCCCACAGCTACAAGAAACAGCTGTATATAAGCATAAACCCAGACAGTTGCTGTCTTAATGCACTCCAGGACACTGCTGGCCCAGTTCTCAGCTGTATTATAGCCCCAGTTGTGCCATTTCTCTAGTGCAAAAAGACTATAAAGCTATCTTCAGAAGAAATCCCTTCAGCAACAGGTCAAATGCTGAACCATGCAAAGCCAACATAGCTGTTCATTGCCCTGACTTCAGTGGTCCAGAGCCTTAGGAAATGCATGGCTCTGCTGTAACATTACTTGTCTGCTCTCTC
Organism: Myiopsitta monachus; assembly: GCA_017639245.1. Taxonomy (NCBI): domain Eukaryota; kingdom Metazoa; phylum Chordata; class Aves; order Psittaciformes; family Psittacidae; genus Myiopsitta; species Myiopsitta monachus. The sequence continues at coordinate 67,573,506 of CM029921.1, read as the reverse complement.
CAGCATAGCTCATCTGCATGCCAAGAAAATGGGTTACTGTAGTCTTCAAGGTACGCTAACTTTTACAAGGAGAAAAAGCCTGTTCTGGGAGATACAAATATATATATACATTTAATTCAGACTGTCTTCTCTCAGGGAACTGCTGCCTGCGCCAGAGACTCCCCTGGCACAAATACTTGGCACAATGGCTCTTTCCCTAGGCCACTGTAGCCATTTGTCACTAATTATATGGTAAAGGTGTTTTTTCCCCTCTCCCCTAGTGGATTACATATTCCACAATCATATGTTCAACCTAGATTAAAAACTAAACAGAAAAATAACCTTCCAGGCACATTATTTCTCCTAGACTGCACAGAAATAACTCCATGAATATTCACTATTATTTCATAGATTACATGGGGAAGGGAATAAGTTTGAGCTGTTCTTGCTTTTGGATGGACATTACTGTTGAAACTATTGTGGCAACTTTTCAGGAGGCATACAGATGGCCTGTTGATTATTGAAATGGTAGGATCTCAACACCAAAGCCAATTACAGAACAGGAATTTTTAGCAAAGAATGACGACATTCGTTAATGACATATAAGGTTTTATATTTTTTAATGTAAAATTTCCAAGAAAGGGGGTTGAAAACTGCACTGTTTTATTTGAAAAATAAATAATGTCAGCTTTTTCCATTTTTAATTCATAGAAAAAAAAATGTGAAAAGGAGGTGCTTGGTGGGGGAAAAAGCCACATACATAGAAAATCCAATTTTCCAGTACAAGGCAGTTGTCGTGGTTTAAGACTCTAAAACTCACAAAGTTTTACTCACTCCCCTCTTTCTTCTTCCCCCAGTCCCAGGGGAATGGGGAGGAGAATCGAAAAAAATTGCAACTTCGCACAGGTTGAGATAAGAACAGTTTAGTAACTAAGGTATAACACAAATCACTACTGCTACCACCAGTAATAATACAAGAGAAATACAAGGAAAGAGAATACAACTGCTCACCAAGCCTGACCCAGTCAGTGCACCCCCCAGCAGCGAACCCCCCAATGCACCACCACACCCTTCCTGTGTCTTGGCCCTCCGGTTTCACATCCTGGGCATGACGTGCTGTGGTATGGAATAACCTCTTTGGTCAGTTTGGGTCAGGTGTCCTGTCTCTGCCTCCTCCCGACTCCCTCCTCCCTGCCAGAGCATGAGACTCAGAAAGTCCTTGGTCAGACCAAAACATTACCAAGCAGTAACTGAAAACTACTGGTGTTATCAGCACAGTTCCCAGGCCCAAAATCAAAAACACAGCGCTGCACCAGCTACCAAGAAGGAGAAAAAATGACCGCTACTGCTGAACCCATGACAGCAGTCCAGTAGAAAATTTCTGAGGAGAGTTCTTTAGCTCAGTTGCAAGTTCTTCCTCAGATTTTGTCAATGTCTCTGGCGAAGAAACAGTCATTTTTCTGTCTTGTCATCATACTTGAAAGTGGATAAGATAATGTTTTTTCATGCACCTTTCTTTTGAGTCTTGGCTATGTAAACAGCAAGACATTTTGGATGGGCATTGTCCTGTTATTTTCTGTAGGACACTGCATTGCACAGTAAGTTACAGCTTATCATTCAGAGTTCCTAGGGACTGTCCTAATACCAATGATAAATTACAATAACTCACATTAACTGAACATTTTTCCCAGGTTTACTTGTGATTTTCCAAAACTATAAGCACATAATTATAGAAGCACAGCTCGATGGGGATTAGTTGTTTTCTCTTTAAATTGAATCAGTCTGTTTCCATAGTATCCTTGAACAGATTCTGATACTTCGTATTTGAAAATTTACAAAGTGAATAACTGAATAAATTGTATTGCAAAGTGTATAAAACTCCATAACTTAGAATTTTAAACAAAAAACAACCTTCAGGGATAAAAGTAATAATTCAGGTTTTTAGTAGCAACAGAGGTTTTGTGCCTTATGTAAAAACATATTTGTTCAGCTTGCTTGCAGCCAGTATGAACACCAAGATGATAGTTTATCATGACTGACTGAACATAAGAGACGTGTGCATAAGCTTAAAAGATAGCCCTGATGTCATCTTTACTTCTTATAAAGGCTAATAATAATTTAAAGTATCATTGTGAAACAGGACACATTATTTGTTCTATACATACTTCTGGCATGATTATCAGCATAGCCAATGAAATAAGCTTCTCCTGTGAGTTTTAGATGGCTTGCAAAGGCTGTGTCTTTTGCATCATATTGCAGTTCAAGAACTGCACCTCTCAGTCTAAGCTGTGTTTTTTCTTCTCTGGGTGAAAAGGAAAGGATCACTATGTGAATAGCGCAGCAGGAGCAGTGAACTCTTTGTACTTTGTACAAGGCCTAAAGCACAGCAGGATTGCTTAAAGGGACTTTGAGTACCAGGCTGGACTTAAAGCAAAACCACCGTAAAACAAAATGCAAACAAAAATCTCTAACAGGTCATATCAACAGGTTATTCCAAATATTTTAATTTCTCACCAGCACTGAGAGCCCCAGTAAAATGAGGTCTGGCATGGGGAGCTCCTTGGTTAACGTGGTAGGTAATTCTTGGAGTTGAAGCTCTTAACTTTCATCCAGAGCAGATAAATGCCTGAATGTACTGCAGTGGTTATTTGGTGACGGAACATATTTTATTTTAGTGAGTGTGAAAAAGGCAGCAGGAAGGGCATTTGACTGTCATGTCAGATGCCCACAGAATACATGACAAAGAAATTATCTCACTTCAGAATTATCAATTCTCACTGAAGGAAGGGCTGCCACTCCTCTCAGTCTATCATTCCAGCTGCAATATGCAGAGTGTGAGAAATAAAGTAGATGCCTTTGAATCCTGCATACCTGAAGCGGCACATCAACTGTTTGTGTAGGAAATGGGAAACACAATGTAATAGATTCTTGATACGGATGAAAAGCTGAAAAGTGTTTCTTAAGCATAATAGAAAGTTTTGCTTCTCTGAGAGCTGGGCATAATAGAGGATAAACAAAGAAATCTGGGTCTGGGAGATTTTAGTGAAGGGATAACTTAATGTGTATATCACCCAACTGTACACATGCAGAATCAGCGGCAGAACCCACGGCCTTGTCCTCCACAAACACAGACAGCAAATTAAGTGGTGACACAGCAAATAAAGTGGTGACACCAGCTCACCTGGCAGAGGGAACCAGCACAAGCAAGTGGCCTTCTGCACTTTCCCCTCTGGAGGACAATATATCAGGAGAGTATATGAGAGAGGCTCTTCTCCAAGACTTGCTGTCTTCAGTTCTGGAAGTTACCCTCTGCTCAGTGCAGTGGTGGGACAGGATCACTATATGGAGTGCCTGGATAGCCCAGAATAAAGACAGGCACAGGGACCTTTCTATGCCTGGTTTTTAAAAGGTCATTAGTCTAAACCTTCTGGTTTAGACTGCCAGCAGCAGAAGCAACTATTGGCACAAAGCACTGCAAACACAAATTATATAATGGGGATAAGGATCCTGTAGTCGTGATGGTCTAAGAATGCTAGTGATTAAATATTTATAAGTGGAGATAATGTCTGGTATTATGGAGGTTTTTAAATGCCCATAGTGTCAGCAAACTACAATAAGAAGCAATGAGGCAGGTCTACAGAGCATCCAGAAAGATTTTCCTCAGCCAGAGTTTCTCTGTGGGTGTAAGCCCACTCACTACATGCTGCAGCAGGGAAGCATCTGACATTGAAGGCAGAGTGATTTAGTTACTAATGTGAGCTGAATGGGCCAGGCAGGTGATGCGCTGCTCCCCTCTCTCCTCCTGCCTCAGTAGTTGCAGCTATGGTACTTACACCCTTCAACTTTCCCTGCAAGCAGGTTTGTCATATGACAGCTTCTCTGAGTCGTCTTTGTGATTTGTTTCAGCCCAGTTTTAAAAATAATTTCTAAGCAATTATGCATCACATAAGAATAAACACGCAAGCTGGTGCACCTTTCTGTCACGGCAAAATAACAGCACCTTGGCTTCCATATAGCAGTTCTGTGGTTTGTTTTTTTGTTGTTGTTTTTTCCCCTGCAAAGATCAACAACTTCTGCAGCAAAAGGACATGGTATAATCAGGAGATCATCAGCCTGAAATAAGTATAAAACTTGCAAAAATTGTGCACTCTGTGGAAAAACCTGATGCTTTTTTTAGCATCCAAGCACACATACTGCAAGGACAAATCCATCTATAAAATAAGTTAACACAAGCCCCTTCACACCACCGGGTCTGCACTTTTACTGATGAGGACTATATATATACAAACACACACACACACACACACATATATATATATGTCGTGGTTTAAGCTGCCAAGCCACGCAGTTTTTCTCACTCACTCACTCACTCACTCACTCACTCACTCACTCACTCACTCTTTCCTCTTTCTTCCCCCAGTCCCAGGGGAAAGGGGAGGAGAATCAAAAGAATGCAACTTCCATAGGTTGAGATAAGAACAGTTTAGTAACTAAGGTATAACACAAATCACTACTGCTACCACCAATAATAATACAAGAGAAATACAAGGAAAGAGAATACAACTGTTCACCAAGCCTGACCCAGCCAGTGCACCCCCCAGCAGTGAAACCCCAATGCACCACCACACCCTTCCGGGTCTCTGCTCTCCGTTTTCACATCCTCGACATGGAGTGCTATGGTATGGAATAACCTCTTTGGTCAGTTTGGGTCAGGTGTCCTGTCTCTGCTTCCTCCCGACTCCCTCCTCCCTGCCAGAGCATGAGACTCAGAAAGTCCTTGGTCAGACCAAAACATTACCCAGCAGTAACTGAAAACTCTGGTGTTATCAGCACAGTTCCCAGGCCCAAAATCAAAAACACAGCGTTGCACCAGCTACCAAGAAGGAGAAAAATGACTGCTGCTGCTGAACCCGTGACTATATATATATATATATATATATATTCTTTTCCCTTGAATCCAGATGATTTGTATATTTAGGATGATCTGACATAGTAGGGGCTGCTTTCCTAGCTGCTTTGTTTCACAGTGTTCTCAGGAGCTTTGCTGAGTCTCATTCCAGGTGTTCGCACAGTAAGGTGAGCCCCCTTCCCCATCCCCCTGAGGTGTTCTGCCTTTCCTATGTTTAGGCCAACTACTCGATACTTTAAAGTGGAGACATTTGTATTTAAGAGAGCATCTCATGCACACTGCGTAGTCAGACCACTTAAGGATAGAAAAAAGCGCTCATGTTCTTATCCATGCATTGAAATGCTAAGAAAAAAGTTATTGGTTTTCCTGTCCATGACATGAGGTAATTATTTTTCAAATCAGGAGCCATGCCTCTTCCTCATGGTTTGAAATAATACCGTGCTTTTCGTCTCTCCGAATAATGATTTGCTATTGTCTGCAGCTACCTTGGACTGTTCCAGAGCTTGCTTAAAATGTTTTTTCTTATGAAACTGGAAGGTCTCCATTTGCAACTACATTTGATAACCCAGCTTCATGGTTCAAAAAATATTTGAGTTGATGGAAGTTCATGGTAATCCAAGGAACTGTAGCATCATTACCACCCTGTGGGGATCAATGGATTTGTTCCAGTAAAGGAAAACTTTGGTAAAGAAAGCTGTCAAAGGACTCCAGCCTTAGATCTCAATAACTTTGCTATGGCAGCAAATAATTTCCCAGAATATTTCACACTATCCCACAAAGCCATGTTGTAAGTTGATGAGATTTCTGTGTTACTTTCATGGGCAGTGAATATGAACATGAACTGTTGTCCTGTCTGCCCACATGACTACAGATATATGTGAGAAGAAAGCTGACAGAATTTCTGGCAGATACTTTTCATCATGCATGGCAAAACTTCAACTCAGTTCTGCGTGGAGAAGTTAAAAGGGAGGGACTTGAAATGACCTCTGAATCACAGAGGTACAACAGAAGAAAAATCTTCAGAGACAATGAAGCTAGTATTGTTAATATGAAGGGGATTTGACAGGAATTGTGGCATACTGGTTTGACATTAGTAGTATTTTTTTCCTGGCTTTCTTTAGAGTGATAACTCCAATAACATTGCAGAAAAAGCAGAGATAATAAAGAAGAGCACCACTAAGGAAAAATCCTTCTGGGGTTTAAGCTCAACAGTTTCCTTTTTTTGTAACTCAATTATTATATAACTAGTTTTTCAAAGCTCTGGAGCACTAAAAATAATAAAATCTCTTCAGTTATAAATTAAATAAATAGACAAATATACTGCAGCCTGTGTGATCCCAGTCTGTGAGCTTACCACTCTGTTGCATGAACAGAGTGGGTGGTGGTGTTATTAAAGGTAACAAGACCAATAATATATGCAGAGTGGTCCAAGATGACATGCAATTATAAACGTTTCCTGTAGAGCACATTAGATCTGCAGTTTCATAAGTGCCTTTTAGATTCCATATTTTAATCACTGGTCTTGAAACAGACTGAAAAAAACCCACATGTCCAAGGTCAAGAGTAGAACGGTTTTTTTCTTGAACAGGAGGGATGATTTTTTGACCTTGCCCTTCTCAAAGACAAAACTGTACTTATTCACTGATGTTGGTCATAGCACTGACACCAGAAGGTAGATCTCAGGTATACAGATGCATTAGCAGATTTATAAGGCCAGATACACAACCAGTATAGATCAGTGACCTTACAGTCTTCACATGTCACCATGTGGCATGAGAAGGGCTGATCTCACCAGCTGCCTGTTCTCAAGCTACTATTTTGCAAACTTAAGCTACTACCAAGGAATCATTTATAGAACAGGGGTTTGCTCACTTTCTCCTCAAACACTGATGAAGCAAAAGAAAAAAAGGGAGAAATCAAAATTCTAACTGTCCCAAGCAGTCAGAACGAAAACGATCCTACCCATCTCTGCAACACCTGGAAGAGCTGAGTTATAACCGTAGATCCCAATTAAAGTGACAGTAAAACAATATGGACAGTTCTTTAAATATAAACAGAGATGAAGTAGTGCTATTGATCACTAGTATTAGCATAGTGGGTCAGCATAATTTAAACCTTTCTATTAAAGCGCAAAGATGGGTTTTCAAAATAGGGCATCCATGCAATTATTGAGCTGAGTAGGAGGTAGAAATCTAATTATGTAGACTAACTAAATTAAGAGGATTGCACACTTCATTAGCAGTCCTTTTTTTTTTTTGGTCAGCATTTTGGATCACCAGGTGCTATAGGATTTCATTTCCATTAAAAAGCATTAATTGCACCTCTTCTGTGAAAGCAGAGAAGTTGTGCTAGTATGAGCAGCTTCATCCTTGCTATTTTACACAGGTGCGGAAATATCCTTCTGCTCCCTGCCATCACTCAGGACAGAAAGACTTTGAGGGAAACTCTGAGGTTCACAAATCTTTGAGGGAACAAGGTACTCCTGCCAAGCATACCTATGATCACACTGGTTGGTAGGAACATGTGTAGTCAATATTGTTAAGGATTTTTGGCAATTTATTCAGGAAATATGACAGAAGAGAGCATTCCACTTTGCTAAATAATTTCTATACACAGATACAAAATTAGGCCCTTCCCAAAGGAGTATCTCTGTAGTCAGAAAGAAGAGAGGCGGGAGGCTTAGTCACTGTATGTTACATATACTAAACTGACATAGAGAGCTCATTTCAGGCTGTGAATTTCAAACAAACCAGAGAGATCTGGGCATGCTATTCCAAGATAATTGTGATCAGTTATCAGTTACAGGTTTACCAGAGACTGAAAAATCGAGCCAAAAAATACTTCCCTGGAGTCACCTGAGAAATGTGCTTTCAGAAATGTGGACCTGTTGGAGTGACTCCAGAGAAGGGCTATGAAGATGATCAGGGGAGCACCTCTCCTTATGAAGACAGGTTGAGAGAGTTGTGCTTGTTCAGTCTGCAGGAAAGAAGGTTTCAGGGAGATCTTAAGAGCAGTCTTCCAGTAATTAAAGAGGGCCTATAAAAATCTGGAGAGTGACTTTTTACAAGGGCATATAGTAATAGGACAAGGGGGAATGGCTTTAATTAGAAGAGGGTAGATTTGGACTAGATGTAAGGAATAAATTCTTTACAGTGAAGGTGGTGAGGTGCCACCACAGTTGTGGATGCCTGATCTCTGGCAGTGTTTAAGGCAAAGTTGGACAGGGCTTTGAGCAGCCTTGTCTAGTGGGAAGTGTCCCTGCCCATGGCAGGAGGGTTGGAATTAAATGATCTCTAAGATCCCTTTCAACCCAAACCATTCTATGATTCCATGATTGTATAATGTACCCATGTTGTCAGCACTACCTCTTGGTCCACTTTCTCATACACCCCACTAAAGAAATAAACGAGACCCTGCTGCCAGATAAAGAATCCAGGAGGAACTTGAAAATCCATGAGTCAGTCTACGTACAGCTGGAGACAACTTTACACATTTCTTGTCTCTGGCTTTATTACCCTCATGGTTTTATTAAGGTAAGTATTCCTCTTTGTCCTGCAGAATAATGCAAAACTCACCTTTGGCCCTTAGGAACAGAAAGGTTTCCATCTGCAAGAGATCAATTTGAGGAATTCTCAGACTATAGCTGAAAACACAGCATTGCACCAGCTACTAAGGAGAAAAATGACTGCTATAGCTGAACCCAGGACATAATCTTAATTCATAACTGGCTATTTCTTTACTTGTTACTTATATGTGAGTCTCCTTCCTCACAGTCTCCCTTCCTCTTTGTTATCAACTATTTTTATACAAACAGCGCTGGCTGGCTGAAGTTCACGCTAGTCACCAGCTGCTCCTGCCTCCAGACCAGGTGTCCAGTCTACAACAGACAAATCCTATCCTGTTACATCCCTGCCACCCTGTTTCTTGGGGTTTTGTTTAGCTTTTTTGGATTTATTTTATTTGAAGAACTTCATTGAAGACAGGGGATGCTTTTATTGGAATGCTCTAGTATGTTTTGCCTCACAGACTGGTCACTCAAGCCCTACACAAATGAGAGTTAATGCTGAAGAACTTCATAAAGACAAATCTCTTGTAAGTGCAAAAAGTGTAAATGGATATAGTGAAGAAGATGATCAGACTGGCTTAATTTGCTGAACAGTAGGTAAAAAAATCCCTAGCTCACCCTTCCTCCAAGGAAACCACTACATAAAGACACAGATGTTTTCAGGGAGAGAAACTGTTCCTCACTCAGGAGCTTGTTTACGAAATATTTTTCTATATGCAGGGGAAAAGGAGGATTTGGATATTCACATATAAAAATGGATGCTTGTGCTGTGCGAGGCTGCTATGGAAGTGCACTTGATTTTTTTAACTAACAGGTTCTGAACAGGATTTACCTCCAGTAAGCATCTGACTTTATACTTGTTTATAAATGAGCATCCTACAGGTGGATAAGCAAAACCTACAGAAACCTCCTCTTGTAACATGTAAATCATTGGTGCAACATTTGTTTTTCTCCTGCTGTCTGTATTAATGTGTTGCTTGCATAGATAAATCAGGGACTCAACACATTCAGCAGCCCTTGGTGCCCCCACACATGCCTCACTTTGGCACAGGGAGAACTGCTTTGTGCCCAGCAGAGTTTACTGCGATAACTCATTTGTAATACATGGCTGTGATCTCACAGAAACCATCATGGTGCAGTCTACAGCACCAGAATCAACCCCATACCTAAGGGCTGCACTTTGGTATGCCAAGGAAATACATAGGGTCCCTACAGGCCACTGCTGACCCAGGCTCAATGGGTACTACAGGTCTGTCACTTTTACTCAGAATGAATACCTCAGCTCTATAACCCTAACTATTCATTTTCATAGGATTTCTTAAGGTTTCATGGGAAGTGAGCTGGACTACTTTTTTTGTTTTCCTAAAGTAGGAGCTAGATATGGCTAGAGAATGGCAGCAGGAGGGGCAAGCTGCTGTCTCTCAGAAAGAGAAAAACCTGCTGATCAGCCTCTTGTCTCTGTGCCTGGCAGAAACTCTTGGGCTCCAGACCCAGAGCAGAAAAGCACGAGTATGCAGGAGTATTTGCTGCTCAAAGATCCACAGCAGCACAGAGTAGCAAGGCCAGATTCAGGAGCCAGGAGCCTCATGCCATCTTCTGCACATGAAGCATAAGGTACCTCACCCTGGAGCAGCAGCAAAGTGAAGGAATATGGTTATAAGTGCAACAACAACTGCTACACAGAAAAGACCAGATTAAGGGGGTTGTGAAAGAAAAGACTTAAGGAGCTGTTCTAAAACATAAACATAGCTTTGCTTCTGGGTGACAACCTCCTATTAGTTACCAGGTTGGCTCATTCACGGTAGTCTGAGTTCACATTAAGACGCATCAATAGAGAATCATTATGAGATTCCCAGATTACTTAAAAAAGGAAAAAAAAAAAAAAAGGCAAAAATATGCAGGGAGAAGAGTCACAGAAAAATTCAATCAGGCATCAAGAGAAAATAATAAAATAACATGGTAAACCTAAAAGTAACAAATACATTTTCAATACGAAGCAGAGAATTAAAATAAATGCTACCACCTACAATTTTCCAGACCTAAAAATATATGTAAAATATTAGTGAAATAGCGAAAAGCCTTTTTTGGCATTCCTTCAGATGGGCCCCTGTAATATCTAGTCCCTGTTATGTCACATATGTCTGTTTCTAACAGGAAAGCCAAGAAGAGTAACACATGGTGGTTTAGTGTCAATGCCATAGGTTGTGTACAGTGATGCAGCATTTCAGCACTTTCTCTAGGACTGTGTTTGAGAAACCATATTAATGTTTTTTCATGCTGAGTTCCACAATAACTGCAAGGCCACCTTTAACAAAAGTCAAACCTGACTTCTCATATTTATTATTAACATCTATAATATGATGCTCAAATTGGACTATTTATTATCTTCTTTTTGAGTCTTTTAAGACAAAAAAAAACACAAGTTAGCACACCTCTTAATTTTGGCCTCAGAATAGCCATAAGAGCCCCTTGCCTAGAAAGAACAACGTTATAAAGAGTAAAGAACTATCCTTTATTTCTATAAGGACTTCTGCCATAGGAAGTCTAGAGCTCCTTTTTTCCTCCACCATGACAAAAATTCCCTGGGAAAGCATACATGACTTGAAGTTTTAGAGGAACTTTTTAAAAATAGTTCTGTAATTACTTATCCCTTTATTGCTAATTCAAGTCTTCAAAAATAATTAAATTCTTGTGCTTTTTCTGTGCAAGTTATTATTTGTCTCCCTAGATTATTTTTCAGTGGTATTGCTCCTCTTCTTTTAGCTCTGCACGTAAAGCTTCCCAAATGACTGATGCTAATCCAGTTGTCAAAAGGTTTGAAAATATTCGACTTTCCTTTTCACTAGCCCAGATCCACAGTCTTATACATTCTGGATCTAAATTTTCATTTCAAATAGTACAATGAATAACATTTTACTAGGTTAATTGATAAATGCCTCACCTCTAGTAGGAGAAATCTACAGTGCAGTTAATTTAATCCATTTCTAGCACTAGAATTAAACAAGCTATTTATGAAGATTGTGGTAATTTTTGACAGCTTTTCCTGATTGAGGATCAGGAAAGCAGGTTGACCTGGCAGAAATGCTACTGACATTTCACTTAAACCTTGGTATTGCAAATATGTTTGGTATATCCAATTTTAATAAAGGGGTGGAGAGGCTTCCAGAATTTTTAGTTCATGCAAAGATCTGTCTTGACTACTCAAATACATATACAGGCTTATAACTAGGTATTTCTTACTTTCACCCCAAATATTTGTAGCTAGATTCTCAGAGGTAGCTAACCACGTTTCACTGTTTTTACTTGCATCCTAAGTTTGACAAATACAAATTTTATGGCACACTTTTGACTCAATTTCCCATATTGCTTGAATTATAAAACAAAATATTTTTTCTTCATAACCTAAAGTTGTTCAAAGCAACCAGATCAGAAGCAAATACCAACACAGTGATCTTAGATAGACCAGATTACCCCATTCCCATCTTTATCCTAGGTTAGAAATAAAGAAAATGAATGTGAAGATAAAAAAAGAAGAAAATCTTATATTCTCCCTTCTTTAAATAAATCCAGATTGTTGTGGTGTTAGTTTGTTGGGGTTTTTTTAGTTCAAGGTACAAGTTCATATAAATTTCCCATATGATTAATAATAAGTGTTTCAAAGTCCTTTGTTCCTATGCTTACACAAGGTAGAAATAGAATCAAAGGCTTCATATTGATCATCATTTCTTGCCTTCCTGTTTACCAACTGTAAAAACTTTAAATTTCCTGAATACCTTGGTCCTTTGAAAACACCTCTTCATCTCATGTCAAGAAGATAGACTTTTGAAAATCTGTCTATAAAAATAATTGAATAAGGTTCAACTTCAGTCTAGTCTTTAGTTTCCAATGTCATGTAGTTTCGCTACAGGTAATTCAAATACATTTTTATTTTATTTCATTTTTGCAGAAGTTGGTCTTTTAGTATCCGTTAGTTATATTAACCAAGAAGTGACCATCTACATCAGCTAAAAAATGTCTATGAGACAAACCAAGTTGAGCTCTGGGAAATATTTTTTTTTGCCATTTCCTTCATAAAATTCACCACTTTTCAAGTATTCTGTCAAAAAAAAAAGAAACAATCTGTATTTGCTGGTACTTCAAAGATATAAAAGCTTTTAAAATCTGTTTTTCTCTTTTCATTTCTATTTTCAAAACTAATATAATTAATCACTTGTAATTTCCTACTCATCAACCAAGCTCTGTCTTCCCTCTTTTTGTGTTTCTAATTGCAACTTTTTGATCAGACCTCTGTTAACAGAAACATAAGAAACATAGAGAAGAAATCAATGGATGGAAAGGCAATCCTTCTTCAGACACTCATGCATCATGTCCCACATTTCCATGGTTTTTGACATTTTTGCAGGAACTGCATAAGAAACACTATAGCACCGTCTATAGTTCCATCACACTTATGTTTGAGATATACCAACCAGCCTTGGCACTGGGCAATAAATTAATAATATATTCCATTGGTAAGTTTCACTTTGAAGCGCTTGCTAAGTTACACTCTGGCTGGCAGCACTCAAGTGGGAAATAAACTGTATCAGAGTTAAGTAGCATTAACTGCCAGGGCTAGACCCACCACTCAGAGCAAATGCATTTCCAGGCAGAACCACAAGATAATCTTCATATGCAGAACAGGTACTTTGACATTATGGTCATGGCTAGTCCTTACAGCTTTATCTCCCTAAGTCTCATCCATAGGGACTTGAGAAAAAAGAGTTCTGGATGAGGAATACAACAAAAGTGTGCTGAATCAGTCCCTGGTCCTCACTGGTAGGGATGTCTATAGCAGCCAGGCTGCTTCCTTTCAGAGTATTCTGTGGGTGGGTGTGGGACATGCAGCCCATCATTATTCCTAGGGCTGCTTTCTTTGCTTTCCTCAAAACAATGTACTTGAGCTGTAGTGGATGGAAACTACATGGTGAACATACCTGCTGCATTTGTTATACAATGAGTTCATATCAAATGGAAGTGAAATGGTGCATCAGACCAGCCACAGAACCTGCTGCCTGTCACAGGCTGATGTAAAACTCTCCCATGTGCTTCACGTAGTTTGTATTCTGAATCTCTGATAGCATCGACAAGCTGAAATTCCTCTTAGCTCCCCACTCTATACATACTAAAATAAAACTTGTGATTTGCTTCCAGATAAATGTATCTTTTTTTATGGTTATATGAAAAGGTCACATTTAAAGGGCAAGTTGCAGACTCATATAGCCAAGGCTGGTGCACTCAGAAACAATTAGGACAAGTCACAGTCTTTGTATTCTTGACTGACAGATGCTCTCAGCCCTCAAAAACATTGCTAAAATGAAGCCTTCTAAACTGATTTTGAAAGTCAAGGCCATAGCATGCACAGCACATAAATGAGCAAGTGTTAGACCTTGCATTAGCTTAAATTCCCATGAAAAATGGAATTATGAAATGCAATGTACACTGGGTTTGTTCCTTGGTTGTACTGCATTCTACTTACTAAAAACGTCTGGATACCTTTAATATATTTTAAAAGGTAAAATGACGGGATACATATGAGAACGAGACAAAATATCAACTCCAATAATGCAAAATAAAGCCAAAGCTTTCAATTAGATGCTTGAACTAAATTAAATTGGATTTGAAGTTCAAAACTGAGCTACTTATGCTTTTCTATTTTCCTTCTTTCTCCAAATTTTATTATGTGCATTTTGAATGTGCTATCTACCACAAACTCCACAGTAGAATGACTTTATTGTCTTTTACCTCAAGTGTTTAGGATGAGGAAGAAGCAGTCATACAACATAAAAAGCAAATGGCTGCAGAATGGCTGAGAAAAAATCCCTTTAATCTGTTGTCCTGTTTTCAGTAGTAGGTTATAAGAGGTACTAAGGAAAGAAGCTAAGAAACTGAGAGTCACAATGGGTTAAACACATCCAAATGAAAAAATAACCAAATTGTAGAATATTTTGTCCAAAAGTTTAAGTTATGTTTCAGAATAGATTATGTGTACTTCGGAGAAAAGCCTGCAAGAACTGTTTATCTGACACAAGTGAGATGTTGCGTCCCTCCACATCCAGGACTTCGCAAAAGTCTGTTGTTAATTTTGTGGAAAGTCACCTATTGCACATGCACGATGAGAGGTTCTCAAACAGTAACTTTGCCTCTAAGACATCTTTTTCTCAAGTGAGTCAAAGCCACTTTTCCTATAACGAGGAGCAAGCTCATGGCAAGACAGATGTTCTAAGAGAATCTATTTCTGAGTTATCTGAGGGCATACATAGCTCCTGAGGATATTTTGAAAGAATGGAACAAATTCTTAAAAGAAGTAAAAAGAGGAATTTTCTGCTTCGGATCAATGAAAACTGGACAAACAGAATTTCACACAATGTAGCAAAAAAGAGACCTTGTTTGAAGAAAAAGTAGTAGAATTCAGATAAAGTACTTTAGAAACTGTTAGTGGGTTACTAAATTAATTCATTTAAAAAGAAAGTTCTTACTCAAACTCCAGTTGTAGAAATTACTGTAGGATTTAAACTTTTAACTAAAAAGGCTGGGTTCTGGCATAAGAAGCTTAGCCTGTATTTCATTAAGCTTATCAGCATGAAAATCCTCCATTGATCAAGGCTCTGAACTGAACTTGCTTATGATGTAAAGGACCACCTTTATATCACAACACTTTCTGCATGTTTTTTCTCAACCTGGTAAGTGAAGCTGCATCATAAAATAGCAATAAATATCCAGTTACTTGCTATCCATGCCTAGACATAGCATATTTTTAGTGATAAAAATAGCTGAAGCAGTACACAGGTTAAGAGAACATTACTCAATTTCAATGTAGCACCGGAAGCGTTTATTTGTTTTTCAGCCAAAATACTAGAAAGAAATCCTTATTCCTGATATGCAACAAAACTTCCAGCTAGAATCCTTCTAACTCCCCCTATGGCGCATGTTTTCCCCCAGTTGCTTCTGTCAAGACACATCCTCAAAAGTTATTTGGAATTATTTTGAAGAGGGCATAACAGCAGCAAACTTGGCATAACAAGGGCTACATGTGCTTCCTTGGCTATCTGGAATCCCAAATCCAGTGTAGTTTTAGGAATCCCAAATCCTTTTGTAGTTTGGGAGTGTACGCCACGGATTTCAGTTGTGACTTGACAGTGAAAGATGACATGATATGATTATCTGAATATTGAAACAGATTTCCAGGGAAGCTGCCTGTCTCAGATAATTGCATTTTTATTAAATTTGACGCCACACAAACAGATAAAAGCAGTCAGTGAATACATTTCATTATTATGGTAAAAAAAAAAGACTGCTTTAATATAAAGTGTCCAGACCTTGTTAATAAAATGTACAATCTGTATTGTTTTGCTTCTCATTTAAGTTTGCTGCAGTGAACGCCAAGTGGGCAAAACCATACCACTCAGCATAGGTTGTAGCAGCACAGTCTGTCAAAGATTTATTTGGCAAACTAAGGTGTTACTTGGGGTACGTAGATGCACAGTGTAGTCTTATAGTACCATGCAAATCGTACAGTAACTTGGCCCACGAGACAGGCATGTTGGTGGTGTTTGTGTCACATATAGTATGGTATTTATTCATTAGGTCATATCGTTACGCACCAATTCTCAGTATTAGATTCATTGAAGGAATTATAGTTCACTGCCCCTACCAGATATAAGATACACAGACAGCTTGTATATATCAGATGTAAGATATTTCAATTTCAATAGTCTCAATAACAAAGTTCTAGTAATCCATGACAGACAGCTCTCAGCTGGAGAGGCAGTTCAGGTGGTTATTTATTTCCAGCATTATTGCTAGTAGATAGTTTCCAGGCATTATTAAATTCCTACTCCCTAACAACCAATTCCCCATTATTAACATGCATTGACAGCCCACTCACTACCTGTAAGTGTATGATGTATTTGGCACCAATCAATCTTCATTTGCTGCCTGAGGATACAGATTTATTTCGATGGACACTATCAAAAACATACCACAGAACTGCTTGGAGCTAGACAATGCAGATAAGCCAGTGCAAACTTATATTTCATCTAACAGCTGGAGAAGTTAACTGGACATCATCACAGTGTCACACAGTATAAGAGGACAGAAGAAATTGACTGCATTTCAGGCGAATTACAGTGTATTTTCCAGGCTTACAAAGACTTTATACTCCATTATCAAACAAACAAAACATGTGATTGTGAAAACTGATGAGCACATCTGCATTATTTTTATGAATATTACAAAAAACCTTGTTGATTATTAATGCATTTATAGTTAATGCAATGGAGCATTGAACAGAGATGTCTTTCCAGGTACCCAGAAATCCCTACATCAGTTTGCTTATCCAGTCACCAGATATCAAGGTAGACTCCTTTGACATCCTGCCTCATGCCCCACTGGGACGACTATGTTCCAGTGTAGGGTTGGGGAGAGCTGTTCTGGTTTACAAGGCAAGGGACCTACCTGTGCTCTGGGAACTGATGTTTTGGATGCTTAAAAGGTGCAGATGTGAGAACTAGAGAGGCAGAAAGAATATTTCCAAAGAAGTTTATCATAAGTTGGTCCTCAAGGAGCGAGGCCTAATCCAGAGATAAGTTGAGCCTGCTAAAATTCTGAAGAAAACACAAAATTTATAAAATCTGTATTGCATTAACCAATTTCCCTCTTCTTGCTGGAATTTATGCAGTACCCTGTTTCAGAGAATAAGCCCTCTCTTACTCAGTTTCTGTATTATTTTGGTCATCCATATATTTTGGTCATCCATAAATGGAGTCATTATCTGGGAGCACAACTGGCTAATGATGGTGAGGTAGTAAAACTAATTAACAGAAAACAGTCTGATCAAGAAGTACGATCTGAAAACTTGAGGAACTGCCAAGAGAAGCACAGGTAATAGACTTCACACTTAAAAAAGATTGGTTTTGTGGTGGCTTCTTTGGAAAGGAGGTACAGAGAAAGAAAAGTTAAACGTTGGTGCTGGGTTTACTACAATAGCAAAGAGAGTGATTGCAAATGGAGGTCTTAAAGCCTCTTGAGAAAAATCTATTGCTCTTTATTTTTAATTTTGTTTATAGAATACAGGGAAAAGGGTGTCCTACCTTTTCAGCCATGGAAAAAGCCTACAACATTTTACTCAAATTTCCAGTAATGTGAACAATTAGTAAGTGACCGATTTTAATGAAACCTCCAGGAGTCATTAGAGTGCTAATGGTTTCTCAGATGATATCACTTTGTCAGCTGATTACTTTGCTTCATGTTGGGAGTGCATGTGATTACTGCCTTGCAGGGATCAGCGGCAGAACTTTTCATATCAAAACCAATGGCAAGTAGTGAAAAGTCTGACTTACCCTTACTGCTTGCTCTGGGCTTTGTCTGCAGCTCCTTCCAAGGCAGCCAGCAGAGCTGATGTTTACCTTAGTTCTGCAGCTTCCATCTCAGGGTCAGCAGCAGCCAGTGAGCTATTTCACACTTGTCTCAACTTACTGCTTAACTCAAGTAAATGCCTTGGATGGCTGCTGCAGCTGGCTCAGAGAGGCCTCATTTCACAGAGGACTTGAGCCCCAAGAGGAGAATAAACACACTATTAAAACTGAATTTGTTTCTGGTAAT
The DNA here is from genome assembly GCA_017639245.1 of Myiopsitta monachus. Classification (NCBI taxonomy): domain Eukaryota; kingdom Metazoa; phylum Chordata; class Aves; order Psittaciformes; family Psittacidae; genus Myiopsitta; species Myiopsitta monachus. The sequence continues at coordinate 67,555,414 of CM029921.1, read as the reverse complement.
ATTTCCATGATCTGATCTCCTGCAGTATTTAACCCGCACAACACAACACTGGTATGCATTGAGTATGATAATCACTTATTCAAACCATGTGCAACTGATTTTTCTCGCTACAATTCCATCCCTCATAAAAATAAAATAAAAAATAAACAAAAAAAAAAAAAAAACAAAACAAAACCAACAACAACAAAAAAAAAAAAAAGTAAAAAAACCCCACCGCAATGGAATTCACACCGATGCCATTTTCAAGGGAGGATTCCTGGATGTGTGCAGTCTTTAGGTGATACCATTGTTTTTTAAAATGTGAATATCGACCTTTGCCAAAGGAAAAACAAAATGGTTTTGAACATGATTATAGTCCAGTTACTGTTAATCTCTCTAGAAATAACTGCATTTTCTCGAAGCTTTTCCACATTTAAGCTTTCACATTCATCATAGCAAATGCAGAGTATCATCAAGATATCTTCTTGCAGATCTTGGCTAATAGCTAAAAACTGAATCAGCTCTATTATTGCCTTTATTGCTGACATCTGTTTCTCCCAAAAGATGTGTAAATAACTGCGGCCAGCACAGCTGACAGAGAGGGGAGACATACAAGCCAAAAATGAATAGTGCTTCTGGGATATTTTCAGGTCCACTGATAATAAATTTCAAAGACTACTGTTTTTTTGTGGTATGTACTTAGACCTTAGGCTAAGAATACAGTACTGTAGTATAGAAGCCTCTTCTTCTAAGATACAACCTTTGTATTCATACTAAAATGGGGTTGTATTGCTAGTGTTTCCCATACTAAGGAAGTGATAGAATACATGTTTATCCATAAAAGCTGTAATGATGTCATATAAAGAGTAAGAATTTGAAGAAATTTAAAAACAGAAGACCTGGTGAACAGAATTATCCTTCCAAACATTTGTGCTGAGAAGATAAGGAAAGCTAATTTGCAGTCCTGAATTAAGGGTTATACTGCTACCGATTTGAAACAGTCCCAGAGAAGCCTCCTCTGAACAGCATTTGTTGTCTACATCTGGAATATCCCAACTGGCTTTTTTTACAGGTAATTTAAATGTAGTAAAAAACATATTCTTCACTCAGGCCCATCTTCATGCATTATGAGTGGAGAAATGACAGTGAAAAAGACTGCTCAGTCAAGTGGAAGAAAGTGGATAAGTTATTTTGTTTATTATATTCATTACAGTCATGCCCACAATGATAGGGCCCTGTTATGCAGAAATCACTGTGAAACAGGTAATAAGAGCCCGTGTGAGTTCTGAAAAGCTTGAAGGCAAATAGACAAGGCAAAACCACTGCATAAAGCAACATCAAAGGACCGAGAACGCAGCGAGTAAACATCATGTCAGTGTAATTTTGTTACTTTCTTAGTTACTTTCTTAGTTTCATGTCTGAGTTCGGTGGGTGAAGGCACAAAATTCTGTTCGGAAAGGACGAGCAAAGTGACAAATGAAAGGGGCAGGACAATGAGGAGAGGAAAAGACAGCAGGAGCAGAAGGAATAGCAGAAGACATCTGGCTGCACAGGATCCTGCAAGGGAGCACTTGACCTACAGACTGGGGATAGGAATAGGTGGGAAGAGACTTGCCAAAATAGTTACAAAAATTGTAGAAGAACAAATATCATATTTATGATATTGATGTTTGCAGCAATCTCATTCACTGGTTACAATGATGAATACCAATTCTACACTGACACTACACTGAAAAATGGTATTTTTTCAGGAGTTTCCCTTTCTTTTGCCGTGTGTATAATTTTCCTCTTCACTAACACACCCCAGAGCCATGAATAAAACCAAACAAAAAAAAAGAGGTCTAGTTTAGCAATTTGATTTCCCAAAGCTAAGCTGGTTGGAGTTTTCAAGCAGTTTGATCCGATGTAGTATACAGCACAGACAGGTACTTCTCCTAAAAGGAAACCATCAGGGATTACACGCGAGATGCAAGTCACTCTTCCCAACAAAATTATTTCTAAGAATCTATTATTACCACTGGTCTAGACACTTCGGAAAAAATATTACTGAAAACCCCTCAGACAACATTAAATATCTTCATTAAACACTGTCAAGCTGATATCATTAAGTTATGAAGATTGATCAAATATGTTTGACAGAGCTGTAGGAGCAGCAGAAGGCCTTCTAGTCATTGTGTGCTAAAGATGGAACTGCTATAGCTCTGTGATTTTCTGAGGACCCAACTGGTAGTGGGAATATTATAGTAAGACTGTTCAAATGGTTTCCTAGCTGCCTTTGAACTGTGCACAGGAATAATTCTGGGACAACTGGAAGTAAAATAGTGAGCCTATAATTGCTTATGTCCTGGGGTAAACAAGAATAAATTTTGCACACAAATTTCTGGTAACTTTCCAATTCTTAGAGACAAATTACAATAGCTTGGCAGCACACAAACAAGTATTGTTTGTTTTTGGCAAAAAGAAACAGAGTAGAAAGAAAGATATATGTACAGAAAATTATATTCACTGCCATCCCCAAACCCAAAGCATACACATTTTCTGTTGAAGATATAGCCCTGCAGTTTTAACAAGGAGTGCATTGTAGTACTTTCTTCCCTAGCTCACTCTAGCTGATGCCAAGGCCTGCTATCTCTGGCTACTCACATCTGCTTTGGTCTCCTCTGTGAGCAGAGGGGCTGCCTATGATCTCAGAAGCACCACTAGGACAAATTCTACCATCACCTTCATGTTAATACAGCACTACCTTGAGAACTAACTGAGAACTGTAATCTGCTTTCCAAAAATATCTTGATGAAAATGAAGTCGCAATAATTTTTCTTCTTAGCTTCTTTACATTGTTTAGTTTTTCAATCTTGAAGTTTTCCTTATTCTTTCTCTCTTGATTAGAGTCAAAACTTCTGAGAGAGAACTTGGAAGTTGAAAATGGGACAAAATGTAATTTCAAGTTTTGGAATTTCCTAATAAACCACCCTTTGACAAATTGTAGAGCTTTATCATAATTGCTAAATGCATATTTGTTTAAAAAAAAAAGTGGGTTTAGTTGTATAAAATGAAAATAAGTGTAAGAAGAAAAATTTCAGTTACTTCAACTTGCCTCAGCACAGTAATGATGACAATCGAAGCAAATGTCAGTGTCCTGTATCTTCTGGTACAAGGCAGTTTCTTTTTTTCAGCCATTAATCTTGGTGTCAGTCTCCCTGAAAGGCTTCATCATTCTTCTCTTTATCCAGAAATATTTACCTTACCTTTTAAACTGTTTGAAAAAAACTCATCATTTTGTGTGTAATTTCAGCTGAAAATAATAAAGAAAAACTTTGGGGATACATACTTAAAATTCAACTTGCACAGTGCAGTGAAACTTCTTACATTGCTGCTCAAGGTAATGACAGAAACTGGTTACTCCATGGAGGCTGTTTTTCAATAGGAGTGAAGCCGACCAATATTCAGTGAGACATTTTGGAGAATACCCAGAGGAAAGCCTGGTAGTGTTGTGATCCCCATCTCTGGAAGTGCTCAAGGACAGGCTGGATGGGGCTTTGGGCAACCTGGTCTAGTGGAAGGTGTCCCTGCCTGTGGCAGGGGGGCTGTAGTTAGATGATCTTTAAGGTTGCTTCCAATCCAAACCATTCTATGATTTGTATGATATAAAAAAATCCTTTATCCCTAAGTAGGCAGCAAGAATGAAATAGTTTTGCTACATGTTACCAGATAAGACTTCATGGTATTAATTATACTGTTATTTCCAAATGACATGGAAGTTCTGCATCAGAATATTTTTTAGCTCAAGTTAACTCAAAAAAATTGTCACTGCTTTCCTCACCAGGCCGAAATACGGTTACCGTAACCCCAAATCCGCAGAAAATAGGCAATGCTGCCTATTTTGCTTAGATTATTTTTTCTTAAGGCCATCCAAACATGCGGTTCAAGTTAAAAAGAAATTCAGCTCAATCATTGTCATGGTCTAAGTCTAGTCAAAAACCACAAAGTTTTCTCATTCCCTCACTCCCCTCTCTTTCTTCCCCCAGTCCCGGGGGGATGGGGAGGAGAATTTAAAGAATGCAACTTCCACAGGTTGAGATAAGAACAGTTTCGGAACTAAGGTATAACACAAATCACCACTGCTACCACCAGTAATAATACAAGGGAAATACAAAGAAAGAGAATACAACTGCTCACCACCCAGCCTGACCAACCCAGTGCACCACCCAGCAGCGAAGCCCCCACTGCACCACCACACCCTTCCGGGTCTCTGCTCTCCGTTTTCACATCCTGGACATGATGTGCTGTGGTATGGAATAACCTCTTTGGTCAGTTTGGGTCAGGTGTCCTGTCTCTGCTTCCTTCTGGCTTCCCCTTCTCCCCGGCAGAGCACGAAACTCAGAAAGTCCTTGGCCAGACCAAAACATTACCCAGCAGTAACTGAAAACACTGGCGTTACCAGCACTGTTCCCAGGCCCAAAAATCAAAACCACAGCACTGCACCAGCTACCAAGAAGGAGAAAAATGACTGCTGCTGCTGCACCCATGACAATCATGTTTGCTTTCTCTGGCCTACACTGCAGCCTGGAGCAGTCTGTGGCTGCTTACATGCCCCTGCAGATGGTCCCAGACTGGTAAAACAGTGGTCACAGTGTAACAGGAGTGGAAGTTAAAGGATTTTTCCCCAAAAAATTACCGGAGATAATACTGTTTGATCAAAATGTCACTAGGGAAGAGAAAGAGCTGCAGGTATGCTTCAGCTTCAGCACTAATATCAAGAAAGGACACTTGCCCACATATTTATTGAAAGAGCCTGAATATGACTGGATGAGTCTCAGGCAACCATTGACCAACTGCATAGAGGCAGTCATTTTCCCCATGGTACACCTGACTGTAGATGGGACGCAGGGACCTCTGACCAGATGGCTACTTGCTTTTCTACAGAACAACACAGGCAATGATTAGCCCTGCAGACAACAGCCAGTGTTTAGGCCAGAAAGCGCAGAGAAACAAAGAGGGTAGTATTAAAGCAGTAGGTAGTAGAAAAGGCCTTTCTGATGCTGCACTTGACTTGCACATGAAAGCTGTGTGCTTGTTCACAACATGAGATGATACAAGCCTCGCTGAGAGTATGCATCTCCAGAGGAAGAAGTGGAAGACACTGTGAGGAGAACAGTCCAAATGTCAGAGGTTCTGAGTATTTCCATTTTCATTAAGAGAGACAGCAGCATCCGTGTCAGCACAGACACCAGAAGATGATCTGCATTTGACAGCTTCTCTGGATAGCCCACAGCACTACACTCTTTTCTTGCCGCAGCCGACCCCCACTGTTCTGCCTACCTCTCCTCCTGCTCTGTTCCTGAGGCATGTAAACCACTCCCTGAAGTAGTGAATGGGGTTAATCTGGATGCGAAAATTTCATTTAAGACGGGCAAGTTAAGTTGATTGTGCTGTACACATCATCCCTGTGCTGCGTGGGCTGTGCTGTGTGGGCTTTGGAGTCTGACTCCACATTGAGCTCATCTTGTTCCAGCAAGCATACACACTCACTTCTGCCTTTTGTTACCCTCAACGAATGTTAATCACTAATGCCTTGTTTCCAAGTAATGGTCTGCTGCATGAATCACCCAGAAGATGGTTGTAATTCAAAACACACCACTGAAAACCAGCACAACATAGCCTCAATTGTCTCCCTTTAATATATTTCTTTCAGGTTATAATATGTCTAATTTCACTTCCCCAAAGTTGCAGAGATAAGAGCAGTATTCCCCCCCTTCTCCTCTGCAGCCTGTAACTATGGTGACCAATGCCACTGTGATACACACACCTTCTGTTCCAACAGGACGCCAGAAGAACTGGAGTTAGGAAATGATAGAAATAAAAATAGGGTTGAAAACAAAACTAAAGCATTGACAAAAGTTTGTCTGAGTTTTAAATACAACACTATGTAATAATGATTTATTAATGCCTGTGTATGTGAGATATGTATATATTACAGTCTTGTGACCTTTCACCATTTAAAAATGCCAGAGAAAAGCAGCAAAGTGTGTTTCTTTGTATTTAGATGGAAAGAAAGAACATACTTATTGCTGCCTTAGCCACCCATACACACATGAAGGAACATGTGAACACACTTTGGCACAGCTAGTAGCCGATTCCTCACTTCCTTCTTATAAGAAGTTCTAGATCCAGTCAGGTCTGATATGTGACACAAATGCAATAATAAGCAGATGCAGGCCTGAAGGACTTAATAAATCTGATCCAAAAATCATGCATTCAATGTACTGATCTGCAGTGGACATGTTCTGCTGGGGAAGAAAACACGGGATTTGCAAAATGGACAAAATGCCACCCAGCCTTATTCCCTAAGTACATTTTCAGCTGCTGCTGTCTGTTAAGTACTGGAGAGCTTCCCTTGCAAGTGCAAGCAATGTTTTAGAGCAGAAGCATGATGGTTCAGGACACATCTCACTGAGATTGCTTTATATCACGCAGAAGAGGTGTTGCCTATGCATACACACACCTGTGCTGTGCCTGTGTGCACAGCATGCAGAGACCTATGCTTTGTCCTAGCACTAAAACCAAGTGTGACTTGGAAATGACTTTTTTATCTGGGAGAAAGACCAGTGCTGGGATGTTGTCTCAATCTGAATTCTGCCTCAGGTGGTACCCATTGACACTAAAAGGTAAACTGAAAGGCAGTGATTTACTAAAAGCTGCATAATGAAGAACTTTGACAGAATTAGAAACCAAGGTCTTTAGTTTCCAGTTAAGCAATGAGCTATCATACATAATTCAAAAGCTTTTTCAGAATATTTCACACATTAATTAGTAGTAGTACTATGAGTATTTTTATCATTTTATCACTGATAGTTTTTTGCTGTTTCCTAACTGTACAAGAAAAACTTTTTTAATCTCTAGAATTTACACAATACATTATGTCTGCTTTTTCCACCTTTTAAAAAATATGTTTCTGTTTATCCTAAGCATGTCTGAAAGACATTTGCTATGTAGCTGGCAGCTGGTTTGCTGTACTGTGGTTTTTCACAGGTCATATTCTAGCCAGAAACAGGGACAGGGGACAGAAGGGGAAGCAGGTTGATTAAAGTGATGTTTTGCAGAATAATGTGCTGCTTTATTGCCAATGAAAGGATGGAAAAGCTATGGGTCTGAGCAATTAAATGGACAAGAGGAGAGTTAAACAGAGAAGAGATATTCATTTACTTTAATGTCTTTGCTAACAATCAGCAGGTTTCAGTGTGCTTGAGTATCCAAAGTAATCAAATTCTAGTTTCTGTGTGACAGCCTCTCCTCCCTGACAACCCTCAAGGCTGCTTTAAGCTCACTGAAAGTATTCAGACACAAAGTCTGGAGAACCTGAGTCAGGCATGAATTTTTGCTGGTAAGGAGGTAGAACAAACCCCAGAGCTCATTTCATGTTCCTTTTCATATACTATCTCAAGGCCTTCCTCCTCTTCCCCCCATACAGTTCTATCTGAATAAACACACAAACCCAAAAGCCCTCCTTCCCCCTCTGAAAAGAAGGAAAACCACAGCAACTAGCATTATAATGACAGCAGCTCACTTTAGGGCACCTTAAAAGTTAGTTCTTTTGCAAAGTTAGGTAATCAAATGGTCACTTTACCAAGCTGTCAAACAACTCATCCTTTTGGTGTCACCGATCATGGATGTTCTTCTTTGATCCTTCAAACACAACCAAGATCTGGTTGTTCCCATGAGTTTCCTATTGCTTTATTTTTTTTGCTTTATTTTTTTAACTTTGCTCCAAGACCAAGGTGCAGTAACTTAGGTGCTATGGCTACCAACTGCAGGGACCCTATATAGCAAACAACATATCATGAGAGCAGTTGAATACTCAACTCTACCAACATCTGTTTCCCCTTGTCTGTAGTTAAAATGAAAGTGCCATTTTATTTTCTCTCCCTTCTCCTTTACCTAGGCTACTGTGAGACCTGCTACCTGTTTTTAGGCAAAGTAAAAGAGCTTTTCCTTAGCTCTCTCAAAAACTTCAGGGAACAAAGCACTTGTTATTTTTAGATCCCACAGTTCTGCTTCTGCTTGCCTCAGTGTGGGAGGCTCTGTCCTGGAAACATGAGGATTATCCTATGTAGATGGAAAAATATTTTTTTTTCACTGCTGGTTTAACCATATATTTTCAGAGTGCTGTGTTCAAAATCTGCTAATGGAAGTAGCCAAAAAGCTGTTAGAACAGTCTATTTGTCCGAGCACCCCTAGCTGAAATGTATGTCCAAGCCTTCTCACATATTTTCTTACTCTTATAACCCCATTATTTTCAGACTAACAGTTTCCCTGCTCTGTACCCTTGAGCTTTTTGCCATCTCCATGCTGCACTACTTAAGTTCCCTCAGGTTAAAACCTTTATCTTCTCTGATGTCACTTAAGGATCCTACTTCAGGACTAAGGAGTTCTGTGTCTTCCTCACTCCCCCATATGATCTATGAGGGTTTTTTCCATATCCATGTTCACCATGTAATTGGCAACACATTTGATGTCAATTCCTAGTGAGGGTGGGCTATACAATGCAATCTAGCAACAAATGAAAGCTAACTTGGAAAACACAAGGTCCCTGCCAAACTTCACTCCTTAAAAGAGGAATGAGGAACTCAGAAAACAAGTGAGATGCAGATACATACAGGATCATATATATGACATGAGGCTTTTCAAGCAGTTTGCACATCAGATCACAGAAAGAAGAAAATACATTATTCAATTCAAGTAATAAAGTTCTATATTTTCAGACATCTATCTTTTTTCAGATGTAGTAAATATGTTTACATGTCTCCACCCCAGAAAACATTATATTTTTAGAAGAATCTGACTTCTTTTTAGCCCAATATTTTTAATCACTATTACATATAACTATTAACTATAAAGCAATTTACAAACTTCAGAAAAGGTATTTTTCTCCAAAGCTACTTCTCCCGCTGTCGTGGTTTAAACCCAGCTGTAAATCAGTCACACAGTTAGCTCGCTCACTCCCCCCCCCCCCTCTCCTTTCTCCCTCCCTGCTTCCAGGGGGATGGGGAGGAGAATCAAAAGAGTGTAACTCCCACGGGTTGAGATAAGAACAGTCCAGTAACTAAGGTATGACACAAACCACTGCTGCTACCACCAATAATAACAACGACAAGGGAAACAAGGGAAGCTAATACAACCGCTCACCACCCACCGACCAATACCCAACCCAACCCAGCAGTGATCTAACCCTTCCCGGTCCCTGCTCCCAGTTTTTATATCCTGGGCATGACGTGCTGTGGCATGGAATACCTCTTTGGTCAGTTTGGGTCAAGTGTCCTGTCTCTGTTTCCTTTCAGCTTCCCTTCCTCCCTGGCAGAGCATAAGACACAGAAAGTCCTTGGTCAGACAAAACATTTGAGCAGTAACTAAAAACACTGGTGTTATCAAGTGCTGTTCTCAGGCCGAAAGTCGAAAACACAGCACTGCACCAGCTACTAAGAAGGAGAAAAATGAGTGCTACTGCTGAACCCAGGACACACACCACACCCCACCCCACCCCCCAAAAGAAGAAATTATCATTAGTAGTAATTTGATTATTTAAGCAAGAAACCCTCATCACTGTCCCACAATAGCTACTAAACCACTCAGTGATCTCTGGTTAGGACATAGATATTTTAACAAACTACTTAATTTGGCAGAGGGATTATTTATTATCTATATTCTTTTGGACTACAAGCACAATGAATTTACTCTCTTACTGTATATTTCAGCATTAGCATTTTCAAAGGTCAATAAAATGGAGATAAAAAAGGAACTTTTTCTTAATTACTCTTTTAGATATCAAAACATGTTTAGTTTGGGTTGTGAGCATATGCTAGAGGCAAAGCATGGCCTAGTCAGGATGACTTCCATGTTCCAAAAGTAATACACCTCATTCTTTCAATACTAACACAGATGTAAGGAGGAACCACATCAAAGTAATGAAGTACGGCATGAGAGTATAACCTACTTACATTTTTAAAGAGGTTTTCTCTGCAGACATAATTTGAAGGAGAAATAATAAAATCAGCAGAAAAAGAAAATTTTTAAAAAATTAGTAATCATCTCAATTCTGGCATGCCATTTGTGTCACATTTGTAACACAGATTGATTTGACCAAGAAATGAACACCAGCATTTGGGGATGCTACATAGCAGCTTTGTCAGGGTGGCTAAGGAAGATGCTTGGAACATCCTCACTTGACTCGATGTGTTGTCACAGCAATTTGAACTGATGACAGCTTTGAAATCTACACAAAACTTTGTATCTTGACGCTACCTAGAAAGTCATGATGCAGTCAGAACAGCTTCATCCAACGATCACAACTGCTCAGATTAAATTAGTTCCCATTCATTACCTTCAACCCTTTAGATCTAACATGTTCAAAAAATAAGGTCAGTGATGAGGTAGAGTGTTTCTTACAGGAAACCGATGTCCCAGAACAGCTCTTAAATGGCAACACTGAGATAATGTTAATGTTATAGCACAATATGAAAAACACTGGTGCATCCATTAACTTTATTGTCTGTGTGCTTGTAGGCCTCAAGATCTTTCTCACCCTTTTCCTTTCTTTTCCCCCTTCTCCTTGTTTCTATGTGTCTCAAGGTACTGAGAATAAACATGTGCTCAGAAAAAAAAAAAGGAACAAAGAAAGAAAAGACCCAAGCAAGAACCTGAGGTCTTTGTCTTTGAGAAAGGAGTGAAAAATCTAGCTAAGGATCATTGCTTCCTAAAGATTCAATTCTGTCCCTAAATTTTATTTAGCACATTATTCCAAAGCATGAGACTATGGAAAAAAACTTAGCCCAAAGCATAAGCCAATCTGACAGAGTTCAGAGATTGAAAATTCATTATTCATGAGAGGCCTGAGAACCAACTCTTCTTTTCAAGGGGAGGATAGAGGAGCAGAGAAGGAGGCAGTGTTACAGTTAAATACATGAGGCTAATCACTACATCTAACAGAAAATACATAATGATTAAATTAATTTTTTGAATCCCCATTGCATAAGGAAGACTATACAGAAAAAGAAGAAAATTTCCTAAGAGCTGAAACACCTATAACAATTAGGAACTCCCCTGAACATCACCCTGGAATGACAGAGGATGCACCTGATGGGAGCTGGGCATGGCTCTTTTGGCATAAATGTAATAATTTCCAGAAGACTCTAGACATACAACTGCACAGTCACCTCTTTCAGACTGGGGGTGCATTGGCCTCCAGTGCTGAGAAACCAGCATGACTCCTTATTTTCTCTATTAATTGGAATTGTTCTGGTCCTGTTCTGTCCCACAGCCTGTGCATTGCAGACCCTTGGACTTTTTTTGCTTGTTTGTTGTTTTTTTGGTTTTGTGTTTTGTTTTGGGTTTTTTGTCGTTGTTTTTGTCCTCTAAAGAACCAATTCATGGACCTGTATCTCCTGCCTTCTGGGACTGGAAGAGTCATCTAGATCTCTGCAGTACACACCTGAGAGCTGTGACATATATGCACAGTTATACCCAGCTAAGTGTTTTGTCACCTGTGATGTGTGCAGCCATGCCTTCCCATTAGATGTGCACAGCTTCATTTTCATGAAGTGGCTTCAGTTTCTGGGCCCTGAAACCACACTGAGAAGTTTGTTTTGTCTTATCTGTCATTTTGTATGTCTGCAAGTACCTACTGGCTCTGACATCCATTTTCAGAAGCCCAGACAACTCTGCTTTCTGTTGAACAAGATGTCAGCAGATGACAACCCATATTCCAGTACTCTCATTCTGTAATTTAACAATGTTAAATAAGGGCCAGAGTCTGACCCCCCTCACCTTTTTAGTAGACACTTTATTATTTTTTTTCCATCAACCAGTTAGACTGGGGATAATAGGGATATACTGTGCTATAATTCATTGCAACTACCTAAGCATATGCTCATAAAATGGCAGCTTTTTGTCAAACACAATTATGACAGGCTTATCACAGCTACCAAAAACAGATTTAGTACAATCAGCTGCTGAACTCTACAGTCTTCTAATACAACTGTTCTAAAAGACATACTCAAATACTACTTGATGACAAATAAACTGCTGGGGTTTATTTCCAACCCCTGTGTCTGTATGAATAAATCTGTATTATTTCATCCAGTCAACTATCATGTAGATGTAGCAACAGTAGGTTTCTGACTTGGTAACTTCATCGTTTTTTTTGCTGAGATATATGACAAACCTTAATCTCTTCCTGAAGGTCACTATTCAGGGGAGGCCTGAATATTTATATATTTATATAGTCCCTCTGAGAATTACCAGTCAGTCATTAACTGACTTTTCTGCCCACTTCATAGAGACACTTGCTTGTGACACCTTCAGAACAACCACCCTTGTGACAGCATAGAGACTTCTCTGGAACAGGTAAAAGGGGCTATAAATGTTCCTTCTAAGGCCCGTCTTCTCATAGTTACTATAGATTTAATCTGGCAATTGACCATTGCTACTAAAACCAAGGGTTTCTTCCTTTTCTTTGTATGGATGAACCTTTATGGCAACTCAATAATGCAGCAACCAAAACAGTTGAAAGAGTGCAGTACTTGCTACTGGGCCTAGCTATTTGTAAGATTCACAGCAGAGAGTAAATCTCACTATTTTCACCTCAACATGAGGTTTGTATTGTCTGTAATGACAAAAAGCATCTGCTATGTCTTCAGTATCCTTTCTCTGGCTTTTGATGGAAGATTCTGATGAAGGCAAAAAATATCCAGGTCACCCTGTTGAAAATCCTTGAAGTGTCCTGGAAAAATCTCAGATTCATCTTACAGATATGAGCTGTGAAGCCCCAGTACCTGACTCTTCTTGAGTTTGAAAGGAAAAGTACCTTCTGGTGTGAATCCTTAGCTAGGTCAATGACAAGCAGCAGTCTCAGGCTCTACACTGCAGCAATTCAAATAATTAGAGAAAAGATTGTTCTCTCAGAAAGACAGACACTCAGGGCCAATGAGGGAGATCATACTATATCTATCCACTTTTTTATTCCCACTTCAGAAGTCTGTGGAGGACTCAAGATGGATGGAAATGCCAGACAAGAGGAGGAGCCACAACAGAAGAACTACTGGACCTTCAGAAAACCCCATGCAGACTGCTGTTGACTTTCACCTTCTTGTTAATAAACATGTACCATGTTTTCTAGGAAGTTTGGCAGACATAAGATCACACATATCTGCTCAGCATCTCCACAGAAACCCAGTAAAGCACAGATCAGGTGTCAGCTCATCATAAACTATAGCTTCACTTAATTCCATATTTCTTGCTCGTATCTCCTCTGCTTTTCCTCTGATTTCTTTTTTTGTAGTGGGTCCTCCTAGTAAGTTAGCTTATTTCTTCTACCCCCTCACCTCCATAATGTAGAAATAATCTGACATTTGCTGTCACCAGTTTTATCCCTCCCCTTGTCAACCCTGTGATCTCCCATTTCCTCTGCTGTTGTTGTCTCTTCCCTTCCAGCTATGAACTCCTCAGTGCAGCAGCTCTCTGACCAATCTGTGTTCACACTGTAGAAGTGCTCCAATAGGAGCAATTTATTGTCCATTTTGGTTGGTCTTTAAATACAACTATAGCTATACTAATAATAATTTGCTCATAATATATAAGTAATAAATACTTAACTGACCACCTTAGATTCTCCATATTGTATTTTGTAGCTAGATATATCTATAATTGCAGAAGGCTGTGAAAAAACTTTAGTCTTAAAGCATAAAAAACAGTGAAACTTGACAATTTGGGATGCTTGCAGCAGCAAGTGGGAACATGGTGCATTTGCCCACTGTGCCAGAGCTGTTTGAACATGCTGGGTCTCATATGCCAATGACAGAAACAGGTACCACTGCAGAAGCTGCCTTGCTGATGTTGCGCCCATAACCTGCTCTCATTTCATGTCTTATTTCCTTTGAATTAAAAGTTGAGTTGTGTGTGAGGCACCATCCTTCAGGCATCTTTCTGCAGTCTCCAAGTGCTCCTCAGCTGAGTACTCCAGAGGCTGTAAATACAGCTGTTAATTTCTCTGATAAATAAAATAAGGGCACAGGAAGAGATAAGGAATTGGCACCACTCTACCAATTCCACTACTTAGGAAAATTATCCTTCTGCTTTTCAGAGCATTTGCATCCTTAGCCCTGAAGGTTTAATTTGTAGCCTCCCTTCCTGTGCTGCAACTCAGAGCTGGAACTACAAAATCACTAACATATAACAGATTTAGAAATAGCAGAGCTTTTATTTTTTTTTTCATATTTCTTTCTTTCTGACTGCTAATTTGAAAAGATGTTATGAATTTTCCCTTTATTATCACTACCACTAATCTTGCTTGAGAGCCTCTATTAAATGGTTCACACACAAAAGTAAAGATCTGCAGAACCATTTTTGTCCCTACTTCAGCCCTATGTCCACTCCCTTGCTTTGTGTTTTCCTTCAGTTTATTTTGTAACTTTGGTTTCCTTTCTCTCCATTATTACTTTGCTTTTAAAGCAACAGAAGCATGTTTTTCTTTTGATTGTATCAATTTGAAAAACAAATAGTAAGTTTGTTTTTAATATTAAATTTATATTTTCAGATGGAGTTGATGTGAACATCTTTTGTTTGATCTGACAACACCTTCATTGCATGCACACTTTTGCTGAAAACCTGTTTAATTGTATGCCAAAATAAATGATACTAGCACCAGGGTTACAAGTATTTTTTACTGTAGCAATTGCAGACTTCTTCAAGACAACAGTTCTAGCATCTTCAAAAATAGTACTGTAAGTCTGTCTGCATGTTTATTATTCCACTCTGACAAAAATCAGTGAGAAATGGTTTCTCCTCCCCAGCAAGATACTGGAGGAGAAAAGGAAAATAACTAAATCTCTTTTTTGACAATAGTTTTAAAAATACTTGTTTTGCTGTTTCAGTTATTATAAAATTTTACCTCTTTGAGCATAACATAACCTGCGAGACAACACAAACCCAGAGCACCAAATTAAAGTCTAGCAGGGTTTTCTTAATATATTACCACACAAATCAAGTAACTGCAGCACAATTATTTTTCTGCCATCCTTGGAAGGGTTTTGTAGAACAGAATATAGGTAAGTTTTAGTTCTTAAACATAATTTCCACAAATGACTGGATCACCCAGTATGAATTACTGAATGCGGCAAATTAACAAAGACAAGATACCCAATTATTTTTAAAGGGCTAATGGATTCTAAAATGTACTGTTTATGTACTTTAAAGATGATGTGTTGTTTTAATTATTCATAATCACAATGCAATAGCAAAACATAGCTGGGCATATCTGTACAGATGATGAGGCTAAAATCATCTGCCTATAACTATGCCTGTGCTGGTGATCTTAGCATAGAGAAGTATGGGACAGGGAGGGTCAGCTGGATTCGCACCAGCAATGGCAGCAAGTGAACATAAGTCAGAAAGAAGTTTTCATTTCATGACCCATTTCATGGTTCCGTTTTCATTTCATTTCATAAAGGATAATGAAAAGGGGCTCAAAGCTGCTGCACACTATGTGCCTGTGCTACAGACAAAGAAATAGCAGCAGTTTCCAGAGCTGCCACTCAAGCTCCTTTTGCTGTTGCTAAGACTGGTTTATAACCACGCATACTTTACGTAGTAAAAGTATGTTAATACTCTACAATGTGCTCCCAAAGGACTTGGCAATATCTCCAAGATGCCAGCTTACCTTCTTAGCTCCTGGAGCCACTAGTACCATATCATGATGGAAGGATTTCATGACAGGGAGGCAGTGTACCCTTCAGTAGGAGTAACTCTTGCTATAAGTAAACTGCATCTTCAGGTAGACAGCAGGGAGAAGTGACACACACCCTTTTCCTCCCAACACATCATAACTGAGAGACACTAGCTCTGTGCCCTTGATGAAGAAGGGAGCAACTCCACAACCACTGGAGTGTGATTTTCTGCCAGATACTCCAACACTCCACAGAACAACATCAACCCACTCTCAGCACTTTGCTACCATTGACTGCCAGAGTTGTCACAGGAGTACAGCTACAGTCATTACTTACTATGGAATGACAGAGCTGGACAGAAATGGCAAAGACACACGTATGAGTTGACATGAATGAATCTTTGATGTCATATTTGTTAAAAATTAATGCTTAGGAAAAACAAATGCAACACTACACTAAACTGTCCTTACTCAAGCCTCACACCCTACTGCTGACCTTTCCTCTGCAGCAGCTGTTCAGAACCCTTTGAATGTTTGCTGGTGCTGATGTATTGGAGCTCCTTTAATGCAACAATAGTTTTCAATTTGGCTATTGCTAGGTCTCCTCATTTTCAATAAAGTCAAACACCAACACCTTTAATGAATTTCCAGCTGTGTTATTAAAATGACTCCAGTTTCCCAAATAACTCCTGTTAAAGTAAAATTGCCATTTTTTTTCTCCTTCGGCAAGCACTGCATCTTACTGTGAAAATAACTGGGTTTACTAACAAGGAGAAAAGCCTGATATTATTGGTGCAGTCATCATTAGCAGCTATGAATCTATTTTAGATCAGAAATGACTACTGGCAGCAGCTGAGAAGCAGAAATTGTCTCCTCACAGAGCATGAGCCCTGGGCTGAAAGCTCCCCATGAAGATGGATTCTGTCTTCATGTTCTCAGCCATGCAGGACAGGACTATTTAAGGTTTCCTAAAAACTTATCTAACACTTACAAAAGACGCTTTGGCATGAACAAGGAGCTGCAGTTTGCTTGCATGCTTTAGAAATCATGTTGGTCTCATTGGAAGTGTTGCAACCTATTCAGTATGAAGGTTGGTCGGAGTAATTGCATTTCTTCTTAACCCATTTTTTGCTGATCACATCTCTTGGCTGTCTGTTTAAATCACAAACAGGGGCTATTGAAGATTTTCCCACAGTTCAATTGAGGATAACTTGAAAATGGATCCTAGCTGATCTAGATATTGTTTTGATGAAAAAACCCTAGTGCAGCCTGCTCAACATATTATTCATCTTGTGTGAAGACATTTACTAAGTTTTCTGTTCTCGTATTTTTTTCAACTAAGATCTATAATTTTCCCAATTCTTTCTATTCCCTGGCTTTCTGAAGAGGCAATGCTTGTTCAAACCAGCTGGCAGACACCCAGTCCCCAAGCCTGGAAAACACAGAATCATATAATCATAGAATAGTTAGGGTTGGAAAGGACCTCAAGATCATCCAGTTCCAACCCACCTGCCATGGGCAGGGACACCTCACACTAAACCATGTCATCCCAAGGCTATGTCCAACCTGGCCTTGAACACCGCCAGCAATGGAGCATTCACGACTTCCCTGGGCAACCCATTCCAGGGCCTCACCTCCCTCACAGTAAAGAATTTCTTCCTCATATCCAATCTATACTTCCCTGTTTAAGTTTGAACCCATTATGCCTTGTCCTATCACTACAGTCCCTCATGAAGAATCCCTCCCCAGCATCTCTATAGGCCCCCTTCAGATACTGGAAGGCTGCTAGGAGGTCTCATGCAGCCTTCTCTTCTCCAGGCTGAACGGACCCAACTTTCTCAGCCTATCTTCATACAGGAGGTGCTCCAGTTCCCTCATCATCCTCATGGCCCTCCTCTGCGCTTGTTCCAACAGTTCCATGTCCTTTGTATGTTGAGGACACCAGAACTGCACACAATACTCCAAGTGAGGTCTCACAAGAGCAGAGTAGAGGGTCAGGATGACCTTCCTTGACCTGCTGGTCACACTCCTTTTGATGCAGCCCAGGATACGGTTGGCTTTCTGGGCTGCGAGTGCACACTGCCTGGCTCATGTTCATTTTCTCATCAACCAACACCCCCAAGTCCTTCTCCACAGGGCTGCTCTCAATCTCTTCTCTGCCCAACCTGCAGCTGTGCCTGGGATTGCTCCAGCCGAGGTGTAAGACCTTGCACTTGGCATGGTTAAACTTCATCAGGTTGGCATCTGCCCACCTCACAAGCGTGTCAAGGT
Organism: Myiopsitta monachus; assembly: GCA_017639245.1. Lineage (NCBI taxonomy): Eukaryota > Metazoa > Chordata > Aves > Psittaciformes > Psittacidae > Myiopsitta > Myiopsitta monachus. The sequence goes on along the minus strand of CM029921.1, from coordinate 67,537,452 downwards.
CCCTCTGGATGGCATCCCTTCCCTCCAGTGTATCAACCAATTTAAATCATACCTGAAAGAAAAACATGCCATTGTTTTTGTGGATTTAAAAAAAAAAAAAAAAGGCGTTTGGCTGCAGGAGATTGACCAAGGCAGAGAGAACCCAGTTGCTACAGATGTCCTGCTCAGTAGAAACCAGTCAGCCAAATTAAACCTCCAGGCTAGCTGATGCACATAGCACATGCTTGCTATCTTTTCAGTGGGGAGGTTTGAATAAAGGGGCAAGAAGGAGGCAGAGATACTATGGTAAGGGGAAACACATCCGCTATGAATTTCCAGAGAGGTGTCCCAGATCATTATACAAAGATTTCCTTTGACAAGGTCTTTCCTCACAGATAGAAATCCTCATGCCCTGACACACTGAACCTGCAGATGCTCTAGCTGAGTCCTTCCTTGCTTTGGGCTGGCTGCTGTTTCTGCACTGATATCTTCCCTGAGGATGCCAGCCCTCTTCTCAGCTTTTATATTTCAGTAAGTAATTTTGGGTCTCATCTTTTCCAGATTTGTGTCAACATGTCCATGTCAATCATACTTAGCCCTGTGCCTTATTTATACTTGAGTCATTTTTACCTTGTTTGTGTGTGTCCTTGGTTGTTCCAGTCATTTTGAAACTCATGGTGGAGTCATAATGCTTCCTGCTACTATTCTGTTTCTCCTTCCTTTGCATCAGAGTAGTTACTGGTTTTCTTAGTCTAATACTTCACAGTAACTGCTGTGACTTTTTTGTTTCGTTTGGTCTTTTGTACACTTCAGTCCTCAAAAGGACCGCAGGAAACCCAACTGACCAACAATTTTTTTTAAAATTCTGTTTGTGAAGACCTTTTCACTTATTTTTCTGCTCTCGTTCCTTCTTTTCTCACCAAGTCATTTTGCATCACTGTCACCCAAATGAGTTCTCACCATTGAAGCAAACCAGTTACTTCCTACCGATGAAAGCAAAGTCTAAATTAAGTACTGGTCTGGAATACCTTCTCCTGACATAGAAACTTGTCTCTGGCACAATACAAGAAGACATCTGTATCCTGTCATATTCTATTTCTAACTACCCAGTTAATTGACCTTATTATCTGGGGTTAATTAGCCCCAGAATCCCATCAGCATCATATTCTGCCTCAGGGAGGCTTATATCATTGCTCAGAAACCCCCAGCTTCATTCACTCCATGGCAGTATCACCTCAGAATCATGGCTTAGTGAAAGCGTTGAATTAAACTCTGGCATATTAGTATGGCATATGACACAGAGTTTTTTGCATCACAGGCACTTCTACAAGTTTCTTGTGACTCTACTTAGGAAGATCATCTGAGAAATGTGAAAGCTTTTATTTAGGAGTAGGGTGTAACTGCCTGGCAACTGGAGTGGTGGAGGAATAGAGGGAGAGTGACAGAGAAAAAAGTAAGGAAGAGGAAACTAATATGAGCAAACTAACAGACTCCAATAATCTATTCATGCTGAGGGGTGTTAGAGTATATGTCTTCTTTACATCCATTTGTTTCCCACACAGTTCTTCTCATTTTCATTTTGGTGATCTTGCCTTTCTGAAGAAAAGGCCAACCTGAAGAATTTCAAAGCTTGGCAATCAGACAGAGCAGTGATAACAAAAATGTGAGGTAGATTCTCTTTTTTAGAAGATAAAAGCAATGTGTCATATCAAGATACCATTTTTATAGTCCTGTTCTTTAATAAGTACAAAATTCAAGGTTTTTTTATATAACATCATTTTTTTTTCTATTTTATATGTGCAATAATTTAATTACCTAATTGAATATGACAAATATTTTTTTTAAATAACTGTAGCAGCTGTCATGGTTTAAGCTCAGCCGTAACTCAGAAAATCACACATCTCACTCACTTCTCCCCCCTTTTTCCCCCCCACTCCCAGGAGGATGGAGTGTAACTCCTGCGGGCTGAGATAGAACAGTCCAGTAATTAAGGTATAACACAAACCACTACTGCTACCACCAATAATAATAATGATAAGGGAAGTAACAAGGGAAGAAAATACAACCGCTCACCACCCACCAACCGACACCCAGCCCAACCCAGAAATGATCTAACCCTTCCGGGTAACTGCCCTCAGTTTATATACTGGGCATGACGTGTTGTGGCATGGAAAACCTCTTTGGTCAGTTTGGGTCAGGTGTCCTGTCTCTGCTTCCTCTCAGCTTCCCCTCCTCCCTGCCAGAGCATGAGACATAGAAAGTCTTTGGTCAGACTAAACATTTGAGCAGTAACTAAAAACATCGGTGTTATAGTACTGTTCTCAGGCCGAAAGTCAAAAACACAGCACTGCACCAGTTACTAAGAAGGAGAAAAATTACTGCTACTGCTGAACCCAGGACAGCAGCTTAACATTCCATTGAAAATTTTATTTTAAATTAAGCTTCATAGTATTTTTTAAAAGTCCTGTAGAAAAAGCCAAGTGAAATTCATACGTGCAACTTCTTTGAAGGATCTTACCCAGAAAGGCAAGCATGATATTAAAATGTTGCAATGTTGATACTTGAGACTGAGCAGAAGCTTGGTGGGGTTTGAACAAAGCAAGCTGGAAATATTTCTACAAACCATATCCCCACCTCTCCCAGTTTATGATATTGAGAATTTTTTATCATTTGTTTAAACCTGAAATGCTAAGAAATGAAATAATTCCATATATATTAAATCACTAAAAATTATTAATTTTAAAAAAAATTAATTATTAAATCTTTAAACTTTGAAAGACAGTCTGAAATATTGGCACTTTTTCCAGGAAATCTAATTGCCCTACAACACTGATCTTCCCCTCCTACTTCTATCCATTTTCTCTTGCTCTTTACATTGCATATTTTTGGGGGGCAGGGACCTAATTGCTTTTTATCTTGTATCTGCATAAGGCAGTGCACAAACCTTCCAAACCTTCTAATGTGCATCTGTTTGGCATACTTTTTTTGCAGTGACATTAATGGGAGCTTTGAGTTGACTTCACCTGACACTGGGGCAGCTTCTACATGAGAACAGACCTCAGTAATAGTAGTTTAATGTTAGACATATAATTCTGTGCTGTTTCATTACAATTAATGAGCACCAGCACAGAGACAATGTAACAACAGAAGATAAAGTAAATCTATTATGGATCTATTATGCTATTAGAGAACTATGTCTGTTAGCACATTTGTACAGAAATCTATTCACCCATAACAAAGTTACCATCTATTGATGGGAGAAAAAGTTATGAAATGCAAGAGATTAAGACAGAAAGTGAAAAATATCATCCATCATGAGGGTTCTAAGTTTACACCTTAAAGCCTCTCTAAAGGGCTACAGAAATGAACTTCTGTTTTGCAAGTACTATGATACATTTAACAATAATATATTAGAGCTGTTTCTCAGCATGGGCAAAAGAAGTTGCTGCCACAGCAGAAAGGATTTGCTTCTAAGTTTTAGCTAAGCCACACAGGGATAAAGCTAAGCTTTTGCACTGGACACTGTGCTACTTCATTGCTTCATGAAGAACAAAAAATTATGATAGACTTGAAGAACTTTCATTTTAGTTAATTGGAATTTAGCAGTGACTAGCTGATAACACTTTTTGACAGAATTTATCCCTGTGTGAGTCATGCTCATGATTAGCCTGTGCTGTCAGTTCTAATGCACATTCTAAGTTGATTAGAGGAAAAATGAAAAGATAGAAGATCTAATGAAGTCTTGAAAATATCCAGATGTGAGATTAGATCCATTTTCCCCACAGAAAATAATTCAGATCATTGGTTGAATGGCAAAAAGCGAATTATTCGCTGTTATACTTAGGAATGAGTTTCTGATTTTACCAAATAAATTCACTTAATTCTCATGAAAACATCTTGTGATATAACCTCCTGCCTATAAATTCTTCTATATGCTTGGGAAAAAATATTTGGTGAGAGTTACACAATAAAATAAAAACCTACTTTTATAAATATTCCATCATACTTTCTGCAGATGTTGATAATTTCTTCAGAGAAGACTGACAAGCCCAAAATTGAACCACTCTTGATAGTTGTCCCCGTAATCAAATGCTGAGATACATTCAGAAATGCAATGCATGTGGGTTTTTTTGTTCAACAGTAGTTTCTTCCCACTTTTGATTCTAGTTTTCCTGTCATAGAAGAGTACATGTGCATATCTTTACAGGATAGACAGAAGATTTTCACATACAGACACCAAAGAGAATCAATTAGCATTTTAACTTAATCCTATGTGTAGATTAATGTCAGGACTTTATCCTAGCCTCATAGACCATTTCATTGCATTTTGTGGAACTACCAGAGTATGAAATTATACATGATATCAATAAACTATCATTACATATTTATTAAAGGACTGTTTTCACTGATAATTCTACACCAGCGTCTGCGCACATGCACAAAAAGGCTTGTTCTCAAATATCTATCGTCTTTTTTTAACAATGAAAACCATTTTCAACACTCAATCCATACAGCATTATTTACTGAGGAAAAGTTGTGTGTAATTAAGTACAACTGTAAATCTAAATTCATGTTAGGTAAGCACTATATGAACACAGGGATGGCCCTCCCTCATAACATCTCCAGATTGTGCACTTAACCTTGAAATGAGAACACTTTGTGGATCAATGAGCTCAGCATCTGATAACAGGTTAGATCTAGGCTGCTGAAATGCCCTTCCCAGCTGCTGCTGAGAGGCTCCCTTCTGATTATGCCAACAGCTGAGTTGGTGTCAGTGGTACAGAAACCTGTTTCAAATGCAGCAGTACAGAGCAGAGCCTACAGGTAGTTGAGATGAGAGTAAATAGTACTTGTAGCTGCAGTGAAGTCTCCAGAGGGCTGATTTGCTAATGCCTTGAGAGAGAATTTTTGCGCTGTGAAGAGAATGTTTCTGATATCAAGTACAGTCTCTGCCTCATGGTTAGTCAACCACCAGCCAATGCTGAACAGCATTTTAAAGCCTTGCATTCAGGTGATTTCCTGTAGCTCTTCCTGTGCTAAATCCAAAGACCACTGAAATGAATGGCAATCACCTCAAATCAGACCCATAGTTACAGGAATAACTGCAAGGAAGTCCAAGCTGACCATTTTTAGTCCAAGTGGAAGTGCACCATATCAGAGATCCACAGGAAGTGTTCTGTGGGGAAAATATTCTTGTCTGAAAAAATAGGTCAATAAATGCTGAGCTAATTTACCTTCAGCTGCATATGTGGAATCTAAGTTTAACCATGAAAACCTCAGTGTAGTATCTTACATTATACAATTACTACTGAGGCTTTTGTAGTCTGGGTGATAACTCATTGGATCCTTGCCCCACCTTATGCAGTATCCTCTTTCCCAATAGGTATTTGTGGATTGAACTTCATGGTGCAAAGGGAAGCTCCTTGCAATTTTCCAGTGGGCTCCAGATACCAGACACTGTTTTTGAATAACTGCTCTTCAAGGACACACAGCCCATTCCCTTTAGCATACCAGGATATCTAAAAAATTAGAATACTGCATGCTGATTTTTCATTGCGCTTTCAAAAGATGGAAAGCATTTGCTTATTTTTGTAGCGTATGTCTTGGGGTAGAAGGACATGTTTTCACACTACCATGAAAAAACAAGAGAGGACACCAAAACTATATTTCCCAAGTTCTCAATCATCTCTCAACTAAACCACGTTATGAGATATACAGCCACTGTCCTAACTGTGGTTTCATTCATTCTAAGGGCTTAAAAATGATCAGCTTTGTCTCACTGTTCTTTCATCAATGCTGCTCACAAAGCAATATTGTTATGTGCTGTAAAAAATTAGCCCAGAATGATTTACACAGCTTTGAGGCATGGCTGGCAATACTTGGAATGGCGAATTTTTCTGGTTGCTATTTCAGCCGAGAGACCCAAATCCTGAACTGTTCACAACTCCTGAGGGATGTAGCAAATTCTTCACCATGGCAGCTTGGAGCAAAGTAGATTTTAATAAAGGAAAAAACACTTAAAAGTTTATCTTCTGTGGCTTAGTCAATCACAAGAACACTGATCAGACCTCAAGAGTCTGGGTTCATGTTCATTCATTAAGTGTAAATATCAAGACGGAAATCTAAAGAGAAATATGAAGATACTAGCAAAGGCTAGGAATACCATATTCTTTGAAGTGTCAAAGTTCTGACAGATTAATTATGCAACTATGAAAACCAGTAAAACTTTGCTTGAACTAAAGAGTAGCTGCTAAAATTGCAGAAATAAGAAAAAAGTAGGCAGAAGTGGCTACAGATTATTTTGCTGCACCCCAAAAGCCTTAGTAATAAAGGAATTTAAATATAACTGATCTTCTCCTTTGGAATGATTACCTATTCTCTATGAAATAAAGAAATTCATAGAGTGAGGGAACCTAAAGCCTGACACGAACCCATACCGGTGAAATTTTCCTGTTCCACACATCTGTGAAAGTTGGGTTAATATTAGGCAATCACAGGAATATATGTGGTCTCATTAATAGACCATGCTGCACCATTACACAGATTCCTTCAGGGGGTTTATTTTTGTTTGCTTGCTTTGTTTGGAGACCTGCTTGCATAGTAGTTTACTTGGTGATAAAGGGAAAGTAATTTCCATTCATTGCTAGGATAGGCATTTAGTAAACGAGAGTACGTGGAACAATATTAGGTGGCTCACAGCAAGAGTATCTGTCCTCCATTGAGCTATTGCAGCCTTGTGATTCCTAGAGAGAGAACAAACTTGTGTCATCCTGACACCCTGTTATATATCCACAAGGCTTAATGCAATTTATATTCAGCATAAGTACTATCTTTAACAGAGAGATTACGTGTTCTTACACACAGCTAATTCTTGCTTCAAGAAAGTGGGAGCTACCATTTCAGGAACAGGAGTTAACTCAGGCTGATCTCCTTCCTCAGTTAACCTACTTTTGCATAAATTCAGATGTACAACTGCTGGCTGTTTACAGTGCCACACAGTCCCAGTGTATGGAGTGTGGAATATTCCACTTTCTGACTTGGAATATACCCAGAGCATGTTTTACCAGGGACCAGAATCAGATCTCTGTTTCTGTATTCGCTTCTACCCATTTGGATTAGAACAAAGGAATACAATGCACATGCCCAGATCACAAGGCATTATACATTCCCAGTTCTAGCCTATTATACCAGTTTCTACCAGCTGACTTAAAGGGAAGTTAACATAGGACAAAAACCCTTTGAATTATTGGTCAGCAGTGGAAATATAATCAAAGATACTGAATCTCAGGGTCTTGGAGAGGAAAGTTGTGGCGGACCATTCTGGTCCATAAAATATTGCAGCTCAGAAGGCTTTGGAAATCAGGTGAGAGAGATGGATGAGTTATGTGCGAAGGTTGGAGAGAAAAGTGCATTGCTAAGAAATTAAAAATGAAAAGAGACAGGAGCAAAGCCGTATGCAGTCATTGAGAAGAACATCTGTCCCAGTATGTATTTTTTAAACATCAGTCATAAAGGCATTTCACTTGCAAGAGGAGTACATAAAGAATAATATGTTGAAATACAAAGCAGACTGGAAACTAGTGCAAGTATTTAAGGATCTGGGATTACATCACTGAGGCAGCAAATAAGGTAGATGACTTAATCTCTGTTATAGATCTCATGGGATTCTGGTAGGTGCTGCACAAGTCAGAAAAAAGGAAGATTATCGTTTTCCAGACACTGAAAACACAGTTTTGGTTGAAAAGGGAACAAATTCTGCCTTCTATAAATCACAATGATTTATACCTAGAGCAATTCAGATGAAGTCAGTTTTGTCAATGGAAATTCAAATAAGAATATGAATCCAAAATCTGCCTCAGAAAACATGCAACTAACAATTAACGGACATCTGACTTTCTGCAAATTGGACCTTCAGCAATGAAAACACCTAAGGGCAAATACTTCATAAGAATCTGTTGTGGAGAATTGTAGCTCTGTGAAGATGACAGATCTCTAAACATACCCAAAACTCATCTGAAACCTAACACTCTAACAGCTCAGTGTCTCTGAGAAGTATGCTCTGTGCAATGGTGAATGAGACTGCAACTGCACACAGACCTGAAAGCATGATCATTCATTTTCAGAGAAAGAAAAAAACGTATTATGCAAGACAGCTGTATGTCAGAAAGAACAGCACTGAATACTCAGCAATGGAGCTCGAAGTAACCAATGTATTCAATATTTTTCTGTTTTTCTTGTTACTCTTGCAGTTACTCACATCAGGAATTTCTGAAAAGGCAACATTCCAGCACTCTGATTCAGGCAGAAGTAGGAGCTCTACCAGACGGACATAAACAGCGGCAATGATTCAGGAAGCCAGGCATTTCTCATGTGCAAACTTCATACGCAGTGTTGCAAAGAACTGTAGTAGATGCAGGGTGTGCCACCACATAGCATCTAAAATGAGTTTGGGAAGGGTTCATAGTGGTTTCCATTCACTCCCAAGCCCTTTACAGTGGTAATCACAACTGTCACTAGTGTCCTACTAACAAGAATTCTTGCCTAAATCTGCAGCAGCAAAGTTCCTGATCCACGACAGAACTAGTATACAGTGACACATGTCTTGTGCCTGTTTATCTGGATTCCCAAAATACCCTGGGGATAGTCAGTCAGGACTGCTACTGATCCAGTTGTAAATGAAGCTGACCAGCCTGGCAGACCTGGAGCTCTGCACTACTGTCCATTCTTAGGCAAATGACTCCTGCTGCCTCTGTCCTGGTAACCCTCAGATGCTCAGTGATCTCTCTATAGCAACCTCAGCTTATCCAGAAAGCTCAAGCACTGATGGAGATGGGAAATCAGGACTTCTTAAACAAAACATAAATAAAGTAAATTAAAAAAACAAATTACCAACCAACAAAACCACAAAAAAACAAACAAACAAAAAAACAAACAAAAACCACCAAAAGACTTAATTTACAGAGCACAAATTCATCTCATGATTAATCAAAGCCAGCAGTTCAAATAACTAAGAACACAGTGGATGTGTACTTTTTCTCCAGCAAGAATTTGAATATTTTGGTAAAAGCAAAAGGTATTTGCCATAGTACTGACAAGTGAACTTGAATTGATATAAATTTTGTGTGTATTTGCCTGTGTGACCAGCCACTATCTTAACCACATAATAGATCAAAAGCCTCAGGCATTCAAATGCTCCTTGTGGTGAAATGCTCTATGCCTACATACAAAGAGAAAAGATCTCATCACTACATAGTTGAAGACTGTGGCATCAGTAATCAGACAGTTATGCTATAAATTATAATGATCTGATATGTCCCAGTCCCAATTTATTCACTGAACTTGGACCTTTTTTTCCTCTGAAAAGTATTTGTGGAGATGCTTAGCATCCAGCATGTCAGCACTGAAATGGCATAATTTGGTTAAGTTATTCCTTCCTCATGAACTCCTGAAAGAAAAGTGCACACAATCAAGTTAGAGCTTAGCCATGCTTACACTCATAATAACTAAACATCCTGTCCTTTGTTCACAGTTAACAACCTGTCAGTTGTGTGTGTGGGGGGGAAATAGAGGTTGTAAAAATCATCTCTCTGGAGCAGACATCAGTACTGATACCAACACAGCCACATATGGAAAAGAATATCCATGGTACCCTGGGTGCAATGGAGCAGTTGTGCCTGCTCCTTGCCCTGATCAGCCTGGTGACTTCCCCTATGCTCTACATACTACAGCAGACTTCCCTATGCTCTGTGGTTTGACAATTTGTCTGCACTGTTAACATATAACAATATGCCAGAAAACCATCTCTATTATTCATGTAGCTACACAAGTCTACAAAAGATTGCCATCATGTTTAGATAAGTTTCTAACATGTTAATTATATCTCTTATTCTTTATTATATTACTTTATTATATTGCTAGGCCAATGTCACTGTTTCCACTATAGCTAGATTGGTTGTCTTAACTTCGTCTTTACAGATGGCTATCATTTAAATATTACACACCTAGAAGGACAATAACCCGCAGGTTTTGACAGCAGTGACAAAGACCATCACTGGGAAAGATGAAATATATCAGCTTTTTATTTGCCTGCTTGAGTCTTGATGTTTGGAAAAAAAAAAAAACAACAAAAACAAAACAAAAAAAAAAAACCCCAAAACAACAAAAAAACCCCAAATACCTCCACCCAACAGAAAACAAACCCCACAAAATTCCCCAATTCTGCTGAATGTTCTGAACATACCACATTCAGTGGTACCTTTACAACAAATTTACTGCCAAATGCAAAGAACATGCCTACTTCAGTATTTTGTATCTTCTCATCACCAATGCTGAATGAATTACATGGATAAAAAATAAAAACACACTTTACTCAAATCTTATAACAGCCAAATTTTCTGCAACCCAGTCAAAATACTGAGATCTTCCAAACATCTGAGTGTATATTTGCTTTAAATGGCAGCTGTGGTGTTATGAAAATGTAGCTCTGCATGTAATTAACACATATTGTGATAAAGTTACCAGTTATCAGTAAAGTTCTAAATAGAATCAAAATCCATTTAGTTACTGTACTGCCATTTCCTATATATGATCAGACATTGCATGTATATTCTTAGCTGAAGCAATAAATAAGTGTTAAATAAAAGGTACAGGAAGTTTTGCCTTAGTCTGCATTCTTTTCTTTGGCTGTTATATCCTTTCTTTTAATCTGTTTCCTAAACTCTGGGTTTTTCTCATTAGTTCTAGAATAACTAGCACTGGCACAGTGAAAACTTTATTTCTTCCTGTAACTGTTCCAAACTTAGAAAACAAATGAAGGTTGCATTTGCTGCAGGAGTGAAACTGGGTGACCCTTTTTACCCCTAGTATTGCACATTTTCCATTAAAAGTGCTTCTTGTTTCCCGAAGAATATTGCAGTAAAAGAAGCATTGCCCCTACAAGTATGGCTTTCAATCCATCCAGATTAATATTGAAGATAAACATTTCTCCTGCTGCACTGAAGGCATAGACTAAGTAAGGCACAGTATGCTTCTACTGTTCATCGGACTGTGGGCAAATCCGGTTTCCTCCTGGAAATGGCAGAATGCATGGATGCCCACAGACTGGCCCACTCCTGAGGATTTTCCTCTTCCTTTCATCTGGGTTTTCCTATTTTACCCTTTTCTTCCTTTCCTTGATATTGTCTATTTTTTATCCTAGAAAAACTTGCCTTTTTTCCACAAATATCCTTCTATTAACTTCTATTAACTACCTGCCATAGAAACCCTTAATCATAGAAACCTTTAATCTACTAGCTGGTTCTGCAATAATCTCTCTAAAGTCCAGAGAAATAAATTCATGTAGCCTAGCCCAAAATGTCATCCTTCTCTGTATTAGTTTTCCATCAAAAAATGTCCCGGTTATACTAGTGAGAAAACTCAGATTTCAAACCAACCATTTGTTGGTGAATGCCACTTGTAAATGCCATTTACTCATCTATAATAGGCAGCCTTGCCTTATTTTGGCTTCAGATAGAAATAAGGTAAACTTTATGCTGACTGAAGGAGAGGGGAAGTGTTGAGAAAACCTGAGACAATAGCGAAAATAATATGAAGAGGCAATGTTTTCTTTTTGTATTAGGATGTATTTGTTGTGACATGCTGCATCAGAGATTATTTTACAATTAGAGTTTTCCATTTAAATCAAGCAACACTTGTTAAATAAAAACATAGAACTGCAGACAACTAAATGAACTCCCACATATATTGAGCTCTACCACTGTGTCTCATCATAATCATGGTGAAATGTGTAAGCTCACTTAATTACCATAGCTAGCTTGAAATAACTTTTATTTCACATTGACATTCTTTGGGCCTCATTTATTCTGTAGTTCCTTTTTATCAAAGCTATGCAGCATACTAGCAGTCAAGTCTGTTACACAGAGAACTTAACAATTTGATTATTAATTTACAAGCCTATTCCAAAATAGATCATTCTAATAGATTAAATCGAAATATGGATCAGACCTGTTAGCACATACAGTTCATCACTTTGGCTCTATGGACATTAGCAGATTACATTCGTCCATGGCTAAGCAGTGCACCTAAACCTTGCTGGACCATTTGTTTCTCCATCTGTCTAATGTGCCCATGCCTACCAAACTCAGTCCTGAAAAAGCAGCGCTGTTACTAATTGCTACTGTACCATTGCAGACCCATAATCCCAAGCTCCTTCTCACAGGCCATCATACAACCAGTATAAATTTCCAGCCCTCATCCCAGCTCCCAGAGCAGAAAATCACAGAAAACTGAAAGAATACTTACTGAAAAGTAAAACAGAACAGATAAATCTTCAGCAATCTGCCCACCTTTCCATGTAGACCTCTGCTTTAGCTGAAATGTACTTAAGGTAAGAGGTCTCAGCTTCATAAAGAGTATCCCTGACTGCATCCCCAAGCCAGAGCCTCCAGACAGACACAAATTCCAATAGACTTGGTGAAGATAACTGCTTTCCAGCTCTTGGAAGAGTGAGCCATATTTTTTCCCTTTTAGTAGAATAAGGAATCTATTTCCACAGACAACAAAATGGAGGTCAGGCTATTCTCAGCTTATGGAGCTGCCTAAAACTGGTGAGGTAACGAGAAGACAGGAGCACACGGAGCCCAACAGGCACTGCCTGTGTGCTTGCTCCCCAAAGACTTGTCTGTTTCACAGGGTGACATTCTTGGAAGGCAGAAAATTTGCTACTGAAATATTTGAGTCCCAGTGAGAAGGGATCATGAATAGTATAGCATATATGTGTCACAATGGCATGGCTACTGCCTTCTCATTAAAAATGTAGGTGTGATACTGACTTTTGCTGAAGATAAACATGTCAGTGCTTAAACCTGGTGTTCCTGTGTTATAGTCAGTACATTATGGCATCATACTATGCACGTTTAAGTGTGGAGCAGGCTTCTTCTGTATAAATAGCAACATTTACTAAAGAAAACTATTATGCAACTTTTGATCAGAAAGTCCTGAATTTGCTTTTCTTTACAACACCTCCCATACTGGATTCCCTAAACGCTTGACCTCTGTGTCTGTGTTAAAATATGCTTATCTGCCTCAAGGTTTCTTCATTTGTCTGGGAACTATGTATTTTCCGACAATGCTTCCCTAGAAAGTTACAGAGTGAGAGCATCCAGTCAAATGACAACCAACCCTTGTACAGTTTAAAGATTTGAGAGGTTGTCTGTTGGAGCAATTAATTAACAGTCAGGACTTTACCTAGCCGTCCCCTTGTAGTGCCTGGCATGTACACTAATCTCCACATCCTTTGATGTGCCCTTGCATCTAATAAACCTTCAAAATTATTCAGATTTTGTCCCTTTCTACCCCTTTATCAGTCCTGTTTTTTGGGGGGTTGAGGAGGAAAAAGGACCAGACACCCCTGTAGTTTTTTGCCTTTTTAACCATTCACCCTTGAATAAGCCATCAATCAGAGGGAATCTACAGATGAGTCTGGAGATTACTGGAGAACATCCAGCTGGCCTTTTACTTAAAACTCTCTGAAATATGTACCATATTTAAAATTGCTGATGATCTGTCATTGGACAGAGCTCTCTCTCCACCCCTTTCCTTCTACGAGGGCAGCCTGCTGAAAGCTTTCAATCTAAGTAGGAACCAAATTCACCAGTGCAAGATCAAGCAAGCAACACACAACTGCGCAGAAATCACTTCCACTGCACAGATTTATATTTTACATCACACCAGGAGAACCAAAAAAAGAAAGAAAAAAAGAAAAGGAGCAGACTGCATTTAGGGCCATTAATGTTTCATGAAACTTCTCACACCTTCCCTACAACTGTTAGGATAAAAAAAGATACAGTCATTAAAACTGAGATAGCAGAATACCGCTTGGTGTTCTCTATATTAAAATTCTGAGCTAAACTATTGCTTTGCAGAAATTTGTGTCTTCGTATTCTCTTACATCAGTGCCTCAGGAAAGACCTAGTACTCCAGTTACTCCAGGATTGCCCATATTGTTCATATAGAGCAGTTTGTTCCCTTATGGGCAAAGGTTTTGTTACATTATAGTGCCACAAGTCTGTATCACTGAAAAAGTTACTACAAAGTAAAGTATATGCATAGATTTCAAGGTAATTTTTTTTTTCCTTTTGCTAGCAATAGATGTAGTAAACACTGAAGTTAGAGAAAAAGACTGAAGTGGCCATAGGTAAAGTTTTGCAGCTCCCTCGCAAATGTTAAGAGCCATTTTGCAAGGGAGGAGTTCAAGAACTGGAATCTGAAAAAGAACTGGAACTGAAAACCCCCACGTTTTTACTGTGTTATTTTGCATAATTAGTGTTGCCAAGGTGATAAAGAGGCAATGTAAATAAAAAAAAAAACAGAATTTTTGAGCAGAACTTGAAATTTTTGAAGCTTTAATTCAATATAGCTTTTTTGAAATGATAAAGGTTTGCGTTGGGTTTGTTTTTACACTATTCCTTATGAAACCTAGGAGAAGTAGCAAATGCTTTTTCATCATATTAAGAAAGTTTTACATGATGTTCATATTTAGAAGTGAAAAAGATCATGAACCAAGAAGGGCTTTACAAAACTGCAGCTGGTGAAAACTTTTTTGGGGATTTGTTGAAAGCAGCTCCGCATTAAGTTTTCCCATCCCTAATTTTTTTTGGAGATATTAGATTTGCAACCTTTTGCCTTCTTAAACATAGGGTTTTGGTAGAATACTACAAAACAAAAGAATGCCACACTATTTATATTTAATTGGAGCCCATTATTTATCCTACAAATGTATAGCCTCTGCTTGATTCATTACCATCATACTAATCATCATACAACCCAGGCTCAGCACACATGATAGAGGCGGCTTTTCTAGTCAAACATGAGCACTAATGAAGGAAAGAAAATTAGGTTCGTGAAGAATCAAGTGCACTTTATAAAAATATATGGAAGAAAATAAAGGGGAAAAAATCAGATTTTTCAGAAGTTTTTCTTTTCTTACGAAAAAATATGAATATTTGTCAGACTTTGCAGTGTGCTTCATTTTAGGTATGGGATAGGTATAATCTTTCTTGGCATCAGTGGAAATCCTGAACACATACTAAAAGGAAAAGATCTTGGGCTATTTATAAAACTTCTGACTATATTTTATCAACACAAAAGAAGCTCATTTACAACCTTTTATGGCCACTGGCTCTAAGAAAAATCATTGGGAACTAAATGTGCACCTTTATTTTTCTGTCTTTCTTAGTGTATTACCCCCTGACATACTGGTAGCTCAAACAATACAGCATGTTTGTAGAGCCTGCAACAAATCATATAAACAATGTCTGAAATAGCAAAAGCAGCAGATAAATTTGTGTGACTTATGACTGTTTTCTAATGATGGACAGTGGCACATGGCACTGGTTCACAAAGCATTGTGAAAATAAATGACAACTGCTGCTGTGTTAAGTTCTAGTAACAGTCATTAGAAAGATGCTCAAGCTACTTACCATTGTTAAAAAACACTATGTAGTCTTCCTTCCAGCTCCAACCTGGGACCAATCTCTCATTAAAGTAGACAGGAAACTTTTGTTCTCACTGCCCATGCAGAGATTTCATGTTAGAAATTTATTTCCTTAAGGTGCAATCTAGCATTAGAACCAGCGAAAAAAAAGCTGGAATTATAAACAGGGCCTCAGGTTCATGAAAGCCAGTATACTACTGTGCAAACGCTTTGTGTCTGATTTAAGTTTCACGTACAGACTGCAAGCATTTTCTTGCTACACCTTTCTCTTCGTTTAACTGTTTCGCTGAGTTCTGAGTAGCAATCAAGGAAATGTATACTTTATGAGATTCATTTTTCCCTGAAAAGTGTACTTGAAAACATTCTCGAGTGTGTCTCTGAATATTTGAGAGTCATTCTTCACAGGAAAAGAAGCGGTTTCCCCTTATGCTATGCACATTATGCAGTTTATGCTATTAAAAAGGAGCTATAGTTAAAGGTTGATAAGACATTAAATGTTTTAATTATTGAGCATGACAAGCCTATTATTATTAAAATACAAAGATATTGCTTATTTAAGAAGTATGGCATAAGTATACGCCTTGAAAAGAAATATTTGGGGTTTTCTACAGTAGCCTGACATTTCCAGGTAACTGTCCTTGCTCTATAGCCAGGCTCATGCAGCACTGTGCGCTTGTGAGAGGTCAGCATCAGCTTTAAAATTAAAAAAATATCTTGGGAGATTACTTGAGTTTTCCCCTGTCTTTGGAAGATATCTGTGTTAAAAGGGTGCCAATGGTAATACTATGAGCCTCTCTAAGATGTGTGAAGAGAGACACACAAACACACAGGTGCACACACACTCCCACATTTCATCTCTCTCTCAAGATTGTGCTGGTCTTCTGAATTTTATTTCAAATCTCAGCTCACCCTCTATTTTTGCCAATGCAGTTTTCCAAGAATAAATAACAGAGCTTACTACTGTGAACCTATAAAGACCAGAAACAAAAAATGTTCGGTTTGAAGATTCCAGCAGCTTGAAAACTGACCTATATTAAAATGACAAAAGTTCGCACATAGGGAGCAAAGAGAGTTGGAATCACATTTATTTCCCTGGAAGTTCCATATAAATCACAGATTTTATTTTTTTTCCCCAAAACAAAATTAAGTTTGGAGTTAAAAAAAATAAAAATCCCAGTTTTGTTGCCTTTCCCCATTAAAACATAGAGTATTTAAGAGAAATATGCTTTTTCAAGGAATAGACCTGACTAAATCAACATGTACAATTCTCTCTTTTTTATGCTTGATAGACATGAGAGTGTCTGCTAACATCCTGAAAAAAATTGAATAAGTTTTAGGACGTGAAAGATTCTGAACTACCTCTACACATCCAGCTGACACTGAAATAATGCTTGACTGACAATAATAAAGACATTTCTTCCCTACTGTAGACTATGGATCCCTGGCAGGACCTATGTTCTGTGTCTTAGAAACAACAAGTGCTTCTTAGAAAATACATTTATTTGGGTCTCAGCCTGCCCTGGAAGCCCATCCATCAAGAGGCAAGAAGAAGATGACTGCATAGTTTCTGTCCCAGTGTCACTGTTTTATAGCCATCTTCCAGTGTCAAAACTCCCTGGGCATTTCTTCTGCTCAGGCCGAGGTCTGAGCCGAAGTCTGACCAATCTTCAAAGCAGCAACAAAATCAAGAATGTATTTTAACCTTAAATATCTCTCTAGCTCTTACTTTCAGTTCCATTTCTATTTATTTTTCCTTTTTATTAATTCAGGGCTTTCATTATGGGGCAGGAGAAAGTCTCAAAAACATCCAAACACCCCTGCTTCTTACAGTGGAATTCCAATGAAGCTAGGATACCCACTGGGCAGACTCAAAAGTAGGACTGGCCACTTTGCCAAGTTATATTTTTTCTTTGTCTATGACCACCTTAGCACCTTAGAGTTTGATAATAAATCCAAGCTGCCTCTTTTTTACTGCCATCTGCCTGTCAGCACTGAAGCGGGCAAGAAAAAGATAAAAGATCCAGTCCTTGTGAACGGCCATGGGTCCTGCTGCTACTGGGGGAAGCAAAGAACTTGATGGATTGGAAATTGAAGCGAAACAGGAAGGAAGAGATACACATACTTGCTCAGTTCAGTCCATGAAGTAAGTTCTCCGTGGAAGACTTGAGATTATGCACATTATATTTTAAAAGGTCGGAAAAATTCTTCCTGGTTCACATTTTTTCAAATTAAAATGTCACAAGAGACCATCATGGATGTCTTATGAGAAACAGGCTAGGATTAGCACAATAATTGACATAATAAATAGGTATTTGACTTCACTCACACTGTAACAATCCTGAAGAAGCTTTGTTAAAAGCATTCCCACCATATCTACCTGTATCACCATGACATATTCATGGCAAATTAAAAAACAGCTAAATGTCTGTATAATTAATTCCCATTTTTCTGTCTGTCTAAAAGAATGTTACAAAACTGTTTGATTACAACATGTACCAAGGGCCATACATGACAATCCTGAAAGTGGCTGATTGTGAGAGACATATGAAACACTATTGCAGAACAGAGACACATCCCCATATGCTCTGAAAATACAGCGTTTTTCATGTTGATTTTACCATGAGTGAAGTTCTTATAAATTTTTGTTCTTTTTTTTTTCTATGTCAGCTGTTGCCTGTTCAGTAATCTGTACAAAATCCCCAGCTCTGGTAAAATAGCATTTCCTCAGCCCCGCCACTGGGTTTTGGTGGGAAGCATAATTGAAAGAACCAGACCCTGAAGCTTTTTTAACTCCTTGCAGGACTGCTCCATCGGGCAGAAGCAGCCTTTGGAACTGTCCTAGCTTGCAACAAAATAAACTGGTTTCCTCCTTACCTGCATGTTTTCCTGTGAGGTTGGTTTCACCAAGGACCATGTCCATAGGTGTGTCAGTGTTTTTGTGGATTTGGCTCTCCAAGCCAGAATTCTTACTGGGCTGCGACTCTTGACAGTGGTGAGTAAAGGAAATGCAAAGGATTCCCACCTCTAGCACTGGTATAACTAATTCTTTTACTCCTTTGAAATCAAAATGACAGCAAATGGTGACACTTAAACTACCATTCTGTCTGCTTATAGTATCTTTTCCTTCCAAACAAGATGGAAGAAAGCATAAATCTGAACAGGCAGAAATCAACAGAGCATGTTTGAAGACAGGATGCCTAAGTCTCCTAAGTCCTTAAGTCCTTAACTCTGCTCTGCTGCTTTCAAATCCTGTCTGTGGCTTGTTTTTCCAGTGATGTGACTTTAGCAGCTTTGCTCACTTGAGCCAACCTGCTCACTCTGCTATCACACACAGCCCACTAATCCACAGAAGTAAGTCAAACAGCTGAGTACAACTCTCAATTTAGCTAAAAGTATCATTTGATCTCTTAGTACCTCAGATAAGTAGCTGTGTGTGTTTATTTCAGAGTCCTCCTAATCAACTCCTCCCAGTAACCCAGCAGTCTCAAGAGATTTATCTTCCTGCCTCAAGTCTCTGCCTGCCAACTTTAAAGTGGAGCCTATCCATCTGTGACTCTTAATATTAGTTCATTCAGACATCTACTTGTTCAAAAAACCCAAAAGCAAACAAAAAGCAAACAAAAATAACAAACCAACATGTAAATACGACTGAGGTCAACAGCAGAGTAAGTGAAAATGCAAGCGTTATATGCCTTTCCCCAAAGAAAACCATTAAGAGGAAAAAAAGTGTAATCTATTACAGTAAATTCAGACCAATTTATACAAAATTTGAAATAAGAACCAGCTCTTTGTTCTTCCTCTAGAGTCGGAAATATCAGTGCTCCTTCACCAGCTAAACATCCACCACGACTGCTTTTACATCAGTAAAGCTGCATTTCAAAGGAAACATTAAGGGTAACACAGTCACCAAAACCAATCATTAAAATATTCAGCTGTGCTACCTGCTTGCCTAGAAAGCTTTCAGAAATTTTGACCAAAAGGGTGTTTCACTGAGTCTTTCTGGGGTAAGGCCAAGTTTCATCCATCTGACCAGCCCGAGTTAACAGTCCTTTTGTAGTTGTAGTTATTAATGCTGAGTGGATTAGTGAGGTGATGCTGTATGTTCATGCAACATAACTGCTAGTCTCTGGGCTACATGATAAAATTTAATTGCACAGTCCCAGGGCACTTCCTCTCCATTCTTCCAATTCTGGATTTATGTCCCTAAAATTACTTTTGCTGAGAATTTTACAGCTAGCTAATTGACTTTCTGTGCCTTTTCTTGCACTGTGCATGAGTAAGGTCTCTTCAGACTTCTGCTAGCAGCTCTTTCCTTTAATAAAAATATTATATTATGTTCATAGGCCACCATGATGGAAAGAAGGCTTACAAAAAAACACAACAGTATTTAGAAGAGAAATAACCACTGAAGAGATACTAAGCCTTATGTAGTACTCACTAGACCTCTATTTCATGCCAAAATGCCTGAGACATGAATTCTATCATATGCTGAAATGGCAACCTAAGCTTTAAGAAGAATCAATACAGGAAATTATTCTCTTTCTTATTTTCTTTCTTTACTCTTTTTATTCTTCTATTCAGTATTTGATTAATTCTGGTATCTGAGTCCATAAAAAACTCATGTATTCTTTTCTCTTGATTTATTTTCATAACAAATTCTATTTTTCAAATGTTACAGAAATTTAAATTGATTCTTAGAATAATTTGATTTGGATTTGGTATTTAATGATGATTGATAAAGAGGTAAAGTGAGTGTCCAGGATTCCAGGAAATATTCTAAGAATTTTCCACAGTCTTGTTATGAAGTTGAATTTTCAGAGAAGGAAGGGAATGAAACAGTAAAAGCATTCCATGTTTTAGGTCATCTTGTACCTACATATGAATCCAGTAATGAAAAACGATAAAAGTGTAAATTATTCATTGGCAATTACACAGTTATCATTATGCTTCAGAGCCTGAGCTGAAGTGCAGCCATTCTTCTGCCTTTCCAAAGTGTATTTCATTGAATGCTCATTCCATATTTTGGAGACCATCTCTGCACCCATAAAAGCTGGGCACCACTACCATACTCAGCATCAGACAGACTGTTTGTATGTGCATTTGTTTTTATATAAAAGAAACATATTTCAATATAAAGATTTGTAATGAACTTCCAGTTTCTGTAATATTGTTCTAGATTGGCGCTTGAATTCTGTGACTAAAAGTGAACTTTGCTCACGGATTTTCCCTGAATGTTTTATTTCCTTCCCCTGATCTCAGAATTACATAAAGCCACCATTTTGTTTGTCATTTGCACCATTTCACTTCTTGGCTTCATTCAAAACAAGAAATTTAAACTGCATGTGATAGAAAGGTAAAGAACTGAGGAAATGCTCTGTTGCTTCCCAGAGAGATTTCTACTGTCCAGCTCAGACTGTCTTTTAACTCTGAAAGAATGGACTAGCTGGATCTTACTGACCTTTTCTTCTAATACAGCCATTTAAAATGAGGTCTGACACTGATTCTAATTTGGGAAAAATTGTACCTCTGACACCAAGTCCTGAGCTCAGAACATCTGTGCAAAGGCTTATGAGCTCTGCGGGGTGGTCTGAGTAATTTCTAATGACCATTTAAGTGTCTAACAGTTTTCTGTTACAGCTGTTTTCTCTAAACACCTGACCTGATCATGAGGTTTCCAGGGATCTAGATGCTGACAGATAATTTTTTTTCCACTAGCTTCTTTACAAAGCAGTATATCAAACAACAAGTAATAGTTTGCAAAGCCTCTGGAGTCAGGTAACCTGTCTGCTTATACAGATAAGTGGTAGATTTCTTTTCCAAAGAAGATGGTTGTCACGAGGCTCAAAAATATTCCCAAAAGGTTTTTCAACATCCAGATAAAGCTGAGGTCAGTGATAGAGAACAGGCTCACTTGCTGTCCCATGTGATTATGGGCAATTTCTCGGAATCACAATATTCAGCTCCTTGCCATATGAGAGATGATTGAACGGGAGGTAGGTAAAAGAAAGGAACAGATTGACTGGGCATGCATGAAGATGTTGTCCTTGTTTTCTTGCTTTCTGCTCCCTGAAGTATGAGGCAAATAAAGAGAAGAGAGCTGTAAATAGCTCAGAGAATCTGGAAATATCTTTGTGCTAGCAAAAAAGCACTGAGGTACATATTTACTTCAGAAACACAGACACTGGCACACCCCCTCTGCCCCACCACATCCTGACACAAAATCAGAATAATTTTTATGCTTTTTTTTCACTAATGTTCTATTTTAGTCATTAATGTATCTACAATAGCAACACATTTCAATCTTGAATGCACACAGTATATTTATTGTTCTTAGAAACATTCTCAAATAGCCGGTAAATCTATTTATCTTTCCTATATCATATTCACAACAGATTTTTCCCCCTGTACAATAATTACTTGCATTAGGTATGCACTTAGAGAAAAATGACAAGATTACTGTTTAGCTGGTTTTAGCTAAAGTAGCCGGAGTACTTTAGCTAAAGTAGCTATGAGTAGCCTGGAGGATTGTATTTCATGATACATTTCTACTCACTGTATCCTGGTAAAATGATATGGAACAAGTCCAGAGTTGAACAAACCATCTGCTTATGGATAAGAGTTTGGCAGGGGTGCCCCTGATGCCGAACTGCTGCTCTGGAAGTCCGCATTGATTTCCTGGTCCCTTGCTTGTAGCAGGGGTAAGCAAAACCAGCACTGAACTATTTCAGGCTAGTAAAAGAACAAGAGGTTCAGGAGAAGGAAAAATGCCTAAACGATCTGTCAAAATGAATATGATACTTGTCAAACTGGCATTAGTCAACTTTTTTTTGAGCTCTTGTGGTTCCCTGTCATCAGGAATCTGAAATAGCTGCACGGAATTGCCTATTTACTGCAGTGCTCCTGAACCTTGAATCTCGCCCATTCCAGCTCTCTCCAGCAACTCCATTTGGGCACATTTATGACACATCTTTGCCACCTCTCTCGCTGTGTGACCTTACGTTCCAGATACAGCTGTTTAGGATAGGATCTTCGATCACATGTATGTGCTGGGGATCCTGGAATGGCACTGTACTGCAGTCACTGCAAGACTCCCACTTGAAGAAATAGTCCTCTGCTAAAGCACTGTACCTGGTCTGCTCACACCTTTGCATGCAAACCAACATGACTCCATATACTTTCATTGTCCTCGCACAGCCCTCACTGTGGCAAACCTTAGGCCCTTACTCTTTGACTGCAGAAGTGGACCCCATCATGTGAAGGCAATAAAGATTGGGAACCCCTGGTAGAGTTTTCCTTTAACATGGCATACTAGAGTACAACTACTGTGTTTTAGTACTTGGCATTAGAGCAGAAACAGCGAAAAACACAACCATGCTGGTAATGATGAAAACAAGCATAAGCTGCATTTTAGATCTCCATGGTGAACCCAGCTTTTGCTATTCAGAAAAAGCTCTAAGCCAAAGAATCTGATCAAGGACTGCCTTGTTCACTGTCAGGATTAACACAGCGGCATGGAGTAGCCAGAGCTTCTGCCTGATGTTATACCAACTGGCTTCAGCTGACTCTCACTCTGGAAGACAAACTTTCCTCCAATCTTTGTACTCCTGATACATCCTTACCACTGTCATCATCTGGTGCTAACTCAACTACTCTGGCTCAGCTGCATGTCACTCAGCAGCCACAATCCACTGCATTTGCTGTGTGGGAAGACCACAAACTGAGTCATCAAATATTAAGACTAGGCATTTTGGTGCCATCTGAGAGGACTATTTTACTCCAGGCCTCAGTTTAGGGACCTGTAGTCAATTACCAGGCTAGCCTCTTAAAATTGCTCTTCAGCCTAGATCTTCAGTTTTAACAAGTCACTGGTGCTCCTGTTCTTTTTCCTTCCTTTTTTTGTAATCTTTATTTAAAGCCGTACTACATAAATGTTTCATTGTTACATAATGAGCAGTGTGCTATTTCTGTCACTGCACTTTATTGTGAAAACACTCAAAACCCAAAATTATGTTTAAACCGGAACTTGACTGTCCTTACTGTCAAAGCATTGCATTGCTTTTTTGATCAGGCAAATCATGGCAATCTCCCAGAACAATTCCCTGGCACAATTTATGAACTAATATGAGCTAGGAATCATTCCCAGAGGCAGTATATGTGGACCTGCTGTGGTTTGGAAGTGGGTTTCAATAGGGAGGACTGGTCATTCAGCACAGCTGGGCTTGGAGCCGGAGGGTGCCTCCGCGCACGTATGATTTACTAATATAGTCATGGCGAAGAAGCTTGGCAAAAAAGTGCTTCGTTCAATGCCCTCATCTCATCTGTTTATCTTAGTGCAACACTTCTGTCATATGCAACAGCCTGTTCCAAATGACACTTCTCTACATACATAACATAAATCTGTCCACTTGAAAATTCCACTGAGTTTCTATCAATTCAGTGATTGTGGGACTAGGTATACAACCTCTCTGTTTACCTTACTATCCTGTGCTCAGAAAAGCAAGTAATAAACACTAAGGGTTTTGGTGCGAATGTCTGTGTGTAATACCAGGCTCTGATTTGCACCAACATTAAGAACTGCAGGCAAAAATTGTTCACCATCTTATTTTGCTCTCCCTTCACACTGGGTAAACACAATCAGGATGTGAAGAAGGAACAAGTAGGGTTTCCCTCTGAACACCATTTCAGTGTAGGTACAATATAGCCACAAGGACGGGCTTGAGTCCCTAATCCCTTCAGCTTCTCTTGTAGCCTTTAGCATCCTTCTTGTTGAGCTTGATGCTGGTGGCACTCCTGTTGCACAGCTATAACAAAAGAAAGAGAACAAAGCCCCAAATCCAACCCTCTACTCCAAATGTTTTTATTTAAATGTTACTTCCAGAAGGAAGTCTGAGTCTCTTTTGTAATGCTCTTTCATCCAAATATGCCTAAGTTCATCCATCGAGTCATACGCCTTTCTTTTTATGTATGAAACAGCAACAGTTCTAAGAAACTGCTATAGTAAAAGAACTAGAACAGGAATGTTATTGTCAATTTTTTAACATTTACTTTTAGAAGGCAACTTTAGCTTTTTCGAATGTCTGGTAAAATGTCTCATGAACACTATAGAAGTCTTTCTAAAATCTCCATTTCTCTACCTTCTTCTCTGTCCCCTGGCCAGTTTTTAAACCAGGCTACACGCTGGATCATACAAAAATATAAGAAGCTTCCAGTGAGCACTTTTACCTCAGTCTAATTCTGTAGAGGAGAGGTTTCTGCAGTAACATATGCATGAGTCATATCTTGCTTTTATCATGAGGGACCTACATCAGCATAAAAAGGAAAGACCTTACTTGACATTGCTGATTTCTATAACAGAAAAAAAAGGAAAGCTAAAAAGCTTCTTTCCTTGAAAAATAAAACCCCATCCCACAACAAAATCACAAGGCCAAGCCATTGCACACATTGGACAAATATTAAAAAAAGAGCAAATAAAATGAAAACATTCCAACCCTAACTATTCTATGATTCTATGTTCTTTTTTCTTCGGATACCTCTAAGAGAAGAGTAATTAAGTAAAGAGTTTGAAGGTTTGATGCTAGAATGAGCTATGGAAATTCAGAATCCCTGAATATATGAAAAATATTGTCGTGGTTTAAGCCCCCCACCCATGCAGTTTTACTCACTCACTCACTCCCCTCTTTCTTCCCCCAGTCCTGGGTGGATGGGGAGGAGAATCAAAAGAATTCAACTCGCACAGGTTGAGATAAGAACAGTTTAGTAACTAAGGTATAACACAAATCACTGCTGCTACCACCAGTAGTAATAATGACAGGAGAAGTACAAAGAAAGAGAATACAACTGCTCACCAAGCCCAACCCAGCCAGTGCACCCCCCTGCAGCAAACCCCCCACTACCAAAAACCTGACCATGCCGTGCACCCCCAGTCCACCACCACATCCTTCCGGGCCTCTGCCCCCCGTCTTCACATCCTGGACATGACGTGCTGTGGTATGGAATAACCTCTTTGGTCAGTTTGGGATCAGGTGTCCTGTCTCTGCCTCCTCCCGGCTCCCCTCCTCCCTGGCATAGCATGAGGCTCAGAAAAGTCCTTGGTCAAACCAAAACATTGCCAAGCAGTAACTGAAAACACTGGTGTTATCAGCGCTGCTCCCAGGCCCAAAATCAAAAACACAGCACTGCACCAGCTACCAAGAAGGAGAAAAATGACTGCTACTGCTGAACCCATGACAAAAAAATACCCATACAAAAAAAAAATAGCAAATCAGTCAAATGTGTTTCAAGTTCTTCAGGAGAGTTTCCTTAGTCTTTTGTTACAGATGAAAATCTACAACTACAAATAACACCTTGACTGCATAACGAGTAGGGTATACATCCTGTGTGTGTGTGCAGTCCCAGATATTCTCATATCAGTGGCAGAAACTTAAAATGAATGAGAAAAATGTTCCAGCTCATGAAATATTGCAGACATTGAAAGAATACGTGTGGGTGTCAGAAAGTTCCAAGAAAGGAGGCACACTCAGACTCTAAAATCTGAAACTCATTTCAGCAGTTTGAGACCTCTTAGCTTCCCTGAACTGTTATTCAAAGCCAGTTCTCCTGATGCAAAATAGGATAGGTCATATGATGGAAACCACCTGATACTTTTCCAAGCACTT
Organism: Myiopsitta monachus; assembly: GCA_017639245.1. Lineage (NCBI taxonomy): Eukaryota > Metazoa > Chordata > Aves > Psittaciformes > Psittacidae > Myiopsitta > Myiopsitta monachus. Next base: position 67,511,325 of record CM029921.1, on the reverse strand, counting down.
TGGAAATGAACATAGAAATACAACTCAAGTGAATCATAAGATATTCATCAACTACTTGAATATCAGAGGCCTGAGTTGTTAAAAAGTACAGAAAAAGAACAGAAAAGATTTCGAAAAGTGTTCGGCTCAGAAAATACAGACTGATAGGGAAAAATAGTAATGATGAAATAATCCATACACCTGCACTGAGGGACATGATCTAGGGTGAGGCATCCCTGCACATGGCAGGGGAGTTGGAACTAGATGATCTTAAGGTCCTTTCCAGCCCTAACCATTCTATGATATGATTCTATGTCTCACTCTCTAGAAGTAGGAAGAACACCCTCCTTTGAATAAGCATATATTTTAGGGGTGTTATCAAGGGCTACATTACAAAAGGTCACCGTTAATTCTCAGGAATATTATACGCCTGGGTCCTGTGACTCAGGGTCCTGCGACTCAGGGTCCTGCATGGTATAAATGATTATGTTTGTGGCCAAAAGCTAAGAAATAAAGGATGTTGTATGGCCACCGTCCTAGACATGTTAGGTTCAATGTGCAAACCTGAGAGTCTGTAGGCCAGCAATGTGTAATTCAGAGCTCTTCTTTCTCCTCTTTCCTCATTTGTTAAAGGAAAGAGCAGAAGGTGACAAAGGAGACAGGGAAAGAGCTACTTGTATCTCTATAAAGAGAAACCAGTGCAATTAGCCATCCTGTGCTTTCACAGCTCAGCTATAATGTACTTTTTAAAGATACTAGATGAGTGTTTCCAAAACCACTGTCAGCCCACCATCAGATGACAGGCTAATCTTTATGCTGCCATTGATAGAAGAGCTCACATTGCAGAACCAGTGTCAGATTCTGTAGTTGTAAACTGAATATATTTCTTGATTTTAAAAGGCCACTTAGTCTGAACCCTTCAAAGTTAAAATAATTCCGAAAGGAAAGTGTGCTAATGGATACCCAAAATGCTGCCAAACCCTCCAAGTATCTATACTTGGAATATTGGCCAAGACAGGAGGAAAATTATTTTAACTGATTTCAGACACATTGTTTTTCATTTAGGCTTCCTGTTTTGAGTATCTGACCCTCTCTGACCTCTATTTTTTCCAACATTTCAAAATCATGGATTTGAGTAAATCCAGTTATAAAAAGTCCAGGGCCATTAATGCAATGGCTTCCCAGGCGAAACTACTGCTACCTCTCCAAAGCACGTAACATGCAGACAGGCACTCGTCGGGAGAGACTAGCTTCCCCATCTTCCCTGTCACTTCACATCATAGAAAGCTATCTTGATGTGACATAGATAACTTAAAATGACAACTAATTCCATTTAGAAATAACTCTATTATTCATCATGCATTTTCTGTGGTTTTGTCCTTTTGTTTTTAATACTAAGGATAGTTGTGTAAATATTGGGCAGTTTGTTTCTTAAATATTTTTTCCTTGGCAGTTTATCCTCAATCTATTGCAGTAACTGAAGTTATCAATTAATTTACTGAATTAATTTAGCCTTTTTCTTGACAAAAATGTATTTTGGGGAACATGCTTGTTATTCAGGAAGATTTGCTAATACTTGCCTTCTATAATTTTCTGCACACAGTTCATTGTAAGTTTTTAGATTTAAAATGTTAATTATTCTAACAGATTTTATCACAAACATAGGGTCACAAGATACTTTTTTTTCCAATCCAACAGGATGGAAGCAGTTAAGTTCTCATATTGTTGACTTCTAAGAGAAGTACTAAGAAATAAGAGAAAATTAAATTATAGAAAACCCTAAAGCCTTATCATTAAAAGAACAAAGGAGGGAGAAAATAAAATAACTTGATGTGTAGGAGAATCTCTAGAGACAAACTTTTCTTTTTTGATTTCCCAGTCTTGTCTCCGACTGATTTTAGTCAGCAGGCTTTAAGTCATTCTAAAAGTTTCTAAAATAGTTGCATTCGAAATCCTTCCTATTCGCCCTGTAAACTTCACTTTGACCTCTCTATTTCAGATCATCTTAGAACTGGTTTAGCACATTCAGCATCCTTGTCACAGGTCTGCTGCCAGGGTAGTCAGCTTTCTCAGATTGGAAGAGGTGACATTTTTAACCAAGCAAAATGTCAAAGACAAAAACAAAAACAAAAAAAAGGTAAATAGAAATATGCTCTCCAAGTTTTTATCCATCATGTTTAGTTTTGTATTCATTTCCATTTCCAAAGAATGAGACAAAGCCACCATGCTAAGGTTGCAAGGAGGAGAAATAATCACAATACCAATGAAAACATCTTATTACAGCATTATCACAACAGCTCTTTGTCACCAAGATCGCCCCCAGTCTCCTTTATCTTTCATTGGGTACTATTTCGCTAAAATTCATTCACTGGGGGCACAAAATAGAAATCTTTACCATCAAGCCATATTACTTATCAGTCATAAAAATAAAAATGCAAAATTCCATTGCGAGCAAATTTATGTTTTGCTTTTCTAGCTTCAATTTTTTTAATTTCTCTATTTAATTAGTCTTAAGGAGAAAAAAATCTGGTTTTCCTGCAGTTCCAGAAACAATGTGTCAAGCAACCTTTTTCACACTTATGCAAACATTTTATTATTACAAACATCTTTTCATTTCAAATACATTTACTAAGAACACTCTATCAGTAGCTGTTTGTCATGAACTGTACTATTTCTCAAACACAACACTTTCATATTAGGAGCTGCATTAGCCATAGACAACTTGCTGTGGTTTTTACAGTGCTGTAACAGTGGCTTTTTTACTCTAAAGTTGTAGCCTAGATAGTGGGATTTTATTTTGCTGTAATGACCATACATTTTTAAAGAGTTAGTGCTTGTGAAGAGCTCCACATTTTCACAGAGAATGACACTAGAAAGTAGGTATAGATCCTTTCGTTTTCAGTGTTAGTAATGAAGCATAAAATATGACAGTGAAATAGCAATCTGTTTACTTCTATGTCAATCATTTTAACACACACAAAAAAAACAACAACAACAACAACAAAAATGCCAGGAAGAGGAAGTTCATAGATGGCTCTTAGAAAACTCGCCCCTAATGAAGCCAATGAAAAGGTCAAGATCCTACTCTAAGCACCCAGCTGCCTCCCATGCTTAGCTACTGTGCTTAGAACACCTTGCTGCAACAGTTTTCTGTTGTCTATGCAAAAGCAGCAACATCATGTTTCTCAAAAAGAATATGCAATACAAAATAAATCTGATATAATTTACTGCTGTAAAGACAATCCATTTATATACAGAATTTCAAAAATTTTAGTGTGGAGCCTTGCTTCATTAACTCATGTGGTAACTTAAAAAGTAAAAAGTAGAAGTTATATCCAGTTTGCAGAAAAGTAATGAGTGACTTTCCTTTACAAATTAAAGCTCCTCCCATTCTCCCTCTACTGAATTCATAATTTTAAGAAAATGCTACCCCATAGGTACAAAAATTCATAGATATACACACGCATCAAATTTCCACTGATGAAAATGAAATTTCAAACCTCTGAAGGCAGGATTTAACCCAGAATACTCAGTGTGTGACAGCCCATTTATTCTCATAGCAATGAACTGTTGAAGGAGAAAGGCTGTTAATATGACACAGAGAGCTTTAAAAGCAGAAATGGGAATTCAGAAAGTTGCTCACTAAGTCAATTGCTTTTTTAAAGATGTTCCTGCATTTCATGTTTATGCTCAGAATGGTGGTCCCTGCTTCCTCCACTCTCCAGTAAGAGCTGATTTGTCCTTCAGCTGCAATTGCAGATGTTGGAGGACCTGTTCTGAGACTGTTAAACAGTTGAACTCACAAGCAGGTCGAAAAGAAAAATTATCATCCAGAAGAGAAATAGAGAAGCTGCGGATAGAGGGAAAGCCAAGAGACCAGGGAAGCCTCAACTGCCCAGAGCCATAACAAATGATAAATTGAAGAGAAACTAGATTCACTAGCACCTTCTATGTTTCTTCAAAATTTTGTGTTAAATTACATTTGTTAATATGTTGTCCATTCTGAATTATTAATTATGGAGTCTTTCATCTTTAAATTAAAATGTAGTGCTTTCGCAAAGTGCCAGGCTACCTCAATTTTGGAGATGGAAGCTTTCTGTTCTTCCAAGAATATTAAGAGGAAGTTTCCAACCATTATCACAACAAAAGAGACACTCAAAAATCCTTTGCATCTTGTTTCATTTCTTCTATTTCCTTGTCCATGCATGCACAAGGACATTTGATCATTCTTCTCTGAAGTCATGTATTCAAAGTGAATATGAGAACCACACTGGAGCAGAATGCCTCAACAGAGTTTAATGGAGTCTCCTTTAGGACCAGCCTATATGTGAAAAGAATGCATTGTTTATTGTTTTCACTATGACACGCATTTAGTAACATCTGAAAAAAGACTGAAGAGTTGCTATCTGCTTTCTAGAAAGGCTACTGCTTACTGCGTAATGGAACAAGCCTAAAATGTTCTCTGATGTCCTGGCATTTGAGATTAACATTTCACTGTGGGGAAAACAATATCTAGGGGAAAAAAAAAAACAAACATGGATAATAGTTCAATTTTTTTTGATAGAATCTTTAAAAGCAAGTTTGAACCATGAGTCAAATACAATCCATGCCTCCCAGTTGGACAGAGTACCAGCACTGCTTCCCAAGTGATGTCATGTTAAATACTATAATTTCCTCAAACCAGTGCCTTAAGAATAGTACTGTGTATACAGACAGGATCTGCTCAGGCGTATCTGTACAGCACAGAAAAGGTGTGACCACCTGGGTTAGCTAATCAGATGAAACAGCAGATAAAAGAGATATTTGTGATATTTACTTGATTTAAAAACTTGAAATTCAGCAATGGCTAAACTCTTACATAACTACTCCAAGTTGCAAGCTATGCTGTCTTTCCTGTGATTTTAGAAACATGTAACTATGGCAAACTAGTTAACATGGACAAAGAATACAGTCCTCAGTGTGACTACAACATAAATGTCTCTCCAGAATATTGGTCATAAACTGAGCTTTACCCTGATGTTCTGCGGCTCACTGGCAAATTTAAGCCCTGGAATAAAATGAAGATGAAAAAGAAAATTCAAAGAAGATGCAGTAGAAAAAGAAAGAGAACAGGAGAGGAAGAGGAGAGGAAGAAAGTGTCCAGAAATTTCTTTCTTTTTCTTATCAGCAGCAAGCACACACAATACTCTGGAGGAGTAACATGTACTTAGATGATAAATTGACAGGGGATAATGAAGGAAATCAGGAGGGCTGCATTACTGAAAAAAAAAATCACAGTTCAGCTTTCATACAAAATAAAATGAACAATTTTCATGATTAAAACATACGTACCTTCCTCTTTCTCTGGTGACAAATCGAACTTTTTAGCAGGACAGTTGTAGGAGTTATTATTTACATTATATATTATATATATAATACATAATGTATAATATATAATAATATGTAATATTTAATTCTTTCTTTTTGTCAGAAAAAAAAAAAACTTTAATTAAACAGAATGTACCTTTAATTAGTTTTCTTGCAAGACTGTAAGATGGAGTGGAAAAAGGAGCTACTACTGAAAGAAAGCTGTTGAGAAGTTATGGAACTTCCTAAAGAAGAAGTGTCTGTAGTTTTCAAAATACAATCACAGTTGACAGAAATTCTCACCTCTATTTACCAGAAACTAAGGACTGTGAAAGCACAGGAGATGGTTTAATGTCTTGCCGTTCAAAGTGATCTCTTCAGACTTAGAATGTGAGGACATTTTCACTATCACTACTTAATGATTTTTATGGTGTGCTGTAGGGAGCTAGATGATTTCTGTCTCTCTTGCTCCCAGCCTAGCACTTAAAAAAATGCAACAAAACAGATGATGAGAAAAGAAGTCATAGACAATAAAATCAATCCACTCTGTAAAGACAACTAAAGCATTTCATGAAAATGCTTAAATACCTGCATTGTTCACCTCAAAGACATTACAGTAAAGAGAGAATTTTTATTTGATAGATGACCAACAGAGAAGAATCAAATGTCCTAATTAATGATAAATATGATTCACAATATATAATATAAAAATAATAAATATAATGCACAATTGTTGGGGCATGCATGCAGAGGTAATCATAAAGACTACAATGGCTCTCTTGCCTATGGCAGGGGGGTTGGAACTAGATGATCTTAAGGTCCTTTCCAACCCCAGCCATTCTATGAAAGTGTGCATGTACGAGCTTTTGCAAGGAGAAAGATGTGGATTTGAAATAAAAGAGGAGGGGATGAGTAGATATAGGGCTCCAAAAATTTCTCATTTTCCCCAAACCCCATAAGTCACTGGAGTAAGTCTTAGGATCATTGGAGCAAGTAGCAGGCGTGAATGTACTAGAACAGGAATGGTGTGTGGAGAGAGGGATACAGTACTGGTTCCTTTGGAAACTGCCAAGAACAGAAGATTTTTGCAAAATATTTTTTTTTTTAATTAAGAAGATATTTTGTAATTTATGGAACTCATCACTTTAAACCAGTGCTCCCAATTTTTCTTTTCAACTTTTCTTAATATATTTGCAAAGATCAATTGGCAGTATTAAGTAACAGCTAGAGTGACATTTTCCATGCAGTCATATTTACAGGGTGTTTGACTTCTTTGCCTCAGTCTTCACCACCAAATGCTCTGATCATACCACCCAAGTCTTGGAAGGCAGACACAGGGACAGTGAGAATGAAGACCCTGGGACCACTGTAGGAGAGGATCTGGTTCGAGACCATCTTAAGACCCTGAATGTACACAAGTCCATGGGACCTGATGAAATCCATCCGCGGGTCCTGAAGGAGCTGGCAAATGAAGTTGCTAAGACACTGTCCATCATATTTGAAAAATCATGGCAGTCAGGTGAAGTTCTCGACGACTGGAAAAAGGGAAATATAACCCCCGTTTTCAAGAAGGGGAAAATGGATGACCCATAGAACTACAGACCAGTCAGTCTCACCTCTGTGCCTGGCAAAATCTTGGGGCAGATTCTCCTGGAAGCCATGCTGAGGCACATGAAAAACAACAAAGTGGTTGGTGACAGCCAGCATGGCTTCACTAAGGGGAAATCCTGTCTGACCAATTTGGTGGCCTTCTATGATGGAGCTACGGAACTGATGGACAGGGGTAGGGCAGTTGACATCATCTACCTGGACTTGTGCAAAGCGTTTGACGCTGTCTCACATGACATCCTTGTCTCTAAGTTGGAGAGACATCAATTTGATAGGTGGACCACTCGGTGGATAAAGAACTGGCTGGATGGCTGCACACAAAGTCTTGTGCTCAATGGCTCAGTGTCCAGCTGGAGACCAGTAACGAGTGGTGTCCCTCAGGGATGGGTGTTGGGACCGGTCTCGTTCAGCATCTTTGTGGGTGACATGGACAGTGGGATTGAGTGCGCCCTCAGCAAGTTTGCCGACGGCACCAAGCTGTGTGGTTCAGTTGATATGTTGGAAGGAAGGAATGCCATCCAGAGGGACCTTGACACACTTGTGAGGTGGGCTGATGCCAACCTAATGAAGTTTAACCATGCCAGGTGCAAGGTCCTACACCTGGGTCAGAGCAATGCCAGGCACAGCTGCAGGTGGGACAGAGAAGAGATTCAGAGCAGCCCTGTGGAGAAGGACTTGGAGGTGTCAGTCCATGAGAAACTGAGCATGAGCCAGCAGTGTGCACAGCTCAGAAAGCCAACTGTGTCCTGCGCTGCATCAAAAGGAGTGTGACCAGCAGGTCGAGGGAGATTATCCTGCCCCTCGACTCTGCTCTTCTGAGACCTCACTTGGAGGACTGTGTGCAGTTCTGGTGTCCTCAACATACAAAGGACATGGAACTGTTGGAACAAGTGCAGAGGAGGGCCACGAGGATGATCAGGGGGACTGGAGCATTTCTCGCATGAAGATAGGCTGAGAAGGTTGGGGCTGTTCATCCTGGAGAAGAGAAGGCTGCGCGGAGACCTCCTAGCAGCTTTCCAGTATCTGAAGGTGGCTTATAGGGATGCTGGGGAGAGACTCTTCATTTGGGACTGTAGTGATAGGACAAGGGGTAGCAGGTTAATACTTAAACAGGGCAAGTTTAGACTGGACATAAGGAAGCAGTTCTTTATTGTGACAGTGGCGAGTCACTGGAATGGGTTGCCCGGGGAAGTTGTGAATGCTCCATAGCTAGTGGTGTTCAAGACCATGTTGGACAGAGGCTTGGGTGGCATGGTTTAGTGTGAGGTATCCCTCCCCATAGCAGGGGGGTTGGAACCAGATGATCTTAAGGTCCTTTCCAACTCTAACTATTCTGTGATTCTGCACAGTCCTAAATTCTGAAAGCCCCAGAAAAAGGGGAGTGGTAGGCTTATCAGGAAGAAAGAGGAATCAAGAAGTTGCCAAAGTGTTTTATGAAGGAAATAAGCTAGAAAATATCAAAAATGTGGCACAAACAAGAGCTGTCAGGATGATACTGGGAGCCAAAGAGACAGTATCACTCTCTAAGGATCCCAGGTGTTTTTTATGTAATACTACAAAACCAAATGCTATCTCCTACATGCTGAGCACTGTCAAGATATTTAATGTTAACCCTAGCTCTAGCAGTAGTACTGAAAATATCCCCATCTGGAAGAAGTTTAGCTTAATTGTCAAGATTCGACATTCAAGAACATCCTTAATTCTTCAGTGACATCTTCAGAAACCAAACAATATAAAGACAGAGAGAGCAAACAAAGAAACAAAAAGTTGCCTGCTTCAGTTTTATTTCTGTAAGGGCTTAAGAATATCTAGTCATATTACCAATTATACCTATAAAGTTAATGAAAGCAATGCAGAAGACCTGGTACCTTTTCCTTTTCTTTCTCTTCATCTCCCTACCATTCTAAATATTAGATTTATTTTTTAATTTAAATATCTTCTGGACTTCACAGCAAAAGTTTCATGTGCCATGAAAACATGGGTTAGAGCTTTGGAGTTCTGCTCAGTATGCGTAATTTAGTAGAGTACTATGGTAGCATGAACAATTAGAGAATCCCATGCATTAGAAATACTTGTCCTTTAACATTCATTGCATTTTTTTTTTTTTGCTTTCTTAGCTTTCCAATATTGCTTTCCAGGGAAAAGGCCCTTAGAGCTTAGTCAGGTTTTCTGCCTAAGCATTGTGGGGAGGGGGTGCTGGTGTTCTGCTGGACAAGAAGTTGTCCATGAGCCAGCAAAGTGCCCTTATGGTCAAGAAAGCCAATGGTATGCTGGGCTGCATTAGGAAGAGCATTGCCAGCAGGTTGAAGGAGGTAATTCTCCCTCTCTACTCAGTCCTGGTGAGGCTTCACCTGGAATACTGTGTCCAGTTCTGGGGTCCTTGTACAAGAGAGACATGGAGCTGCTGAAGCAAGCCCAGTGAAGTGTTAGTAGAATCATTAATTCCAGAGCATCTGAACCTTGCTTTCATATGAGGAAGGGCTGAGGGAGCTGGGCCTGTTCAGCTAAGAGAAGAGAAGGATCAGCAAAGATCTGATAAATGTATACAAGAAGTGAGGGCATCAAGAGGATGGGCCCAGACTCTTCTTGGTGATGTCAGGCAGTAAGAAGAAAGGCAATAGGCAGAAAGTAAAACATAACAAGTTCCTCCTGAACACAAGGAAGAACTTCTTTACTGTAAGGGTGTTTGAGCATTGGAATAATGCTATGGAGTTTCTTTCCTTGGAGATATTCAAGATCCATTTGGACACAATCCTGAGTAATGTGCTCTACCTGACCCTAATGTGCTTGAGCACAGAGGTTGGGCTAGATGACCTCCAGTGGTCCCTTCTAACCTCAACCATTCTGTGATTCTGTGAAATCTTAAAGCCTACGTGTATATAAGATTAATTTTAATTTTCCTTCCCCCTCGTTTATTGTCTTTGTCTCTTGAAGCAGTGCTCAGCTGATATTCCAGCAAAAGCTTCCTCCAGCTTTTTAACTCCTCAAGCACAGAACCACATGAAGCTCAACAACATTCTCTGTTGAAGCCACAGGCCACTCTTGCATCTTAATTTCTTCTGAAACAGTCAAGCCCATCAGCCTGCTGATGAAAAGAAATTAAAGAATATGGGGCTATTGTCTCACAAAGATGCTACAAGTAAAGAGTTGTAGTATTATGTACCAGGTGAATTCCCACACTGCAGTTTCCCACCTGCACTCTGAACTACAGTGGTTCAGCCGCATTCAGCTCTGGGGCCCCCAACATAACTAGGATGCGGAGCTGTTGGAACAAATCCAGAGGAGGGCCACAAAGATGATCAGAGTCCTGGAGCAGCTCTCCTGGGAAACACAGGCTGGGAGACCTGGGCTTGTTCAGCCTGGAGAAAAGAAGGCTCCAGGGAGACTAGTACCTAGCTTCAGTATCTAGAGAGGCCTACAAAAATCTGGAGAGTGACTCTTAATAAGACCAGTGTGTTTGTGGAAGTATTCAGGGCCAGGATGGGCAGGCCTTGGAGCAACCTCATCTTGTGAAAGGTATCACTACTTGTGGCAGGGGAGTAGGCACTAGATGATCAACCCAAACCATTCTATGATTCCATGATTCAGATCTCAGCCTATCAGAGAAGTAATTTCTCCTGCAGTTCTTACCTACACTCAATCTGAAGTTAGGAATAAGGAGAAAATAAAAATGTGCTAAACAAAAATGGGTGAAATTTAGAGAACAACAAGCAGGGTAAGAAGACGGTCTCATTTCTATCCTATCTATTGCTTTTGTATCAATTACATAAGGAACATCCCAAAGCCTTCACTTAGGGAATAAGCATCAGCTATGCATCATCACTAGACGGGACCAGCAATTCTCTGTTGACTCCGCCCTGAGTCATTTTTTATTGGGTTTCAACTGACATTAACTTTACATCATATTCATCTGAACGAGAAGCCTCTGCCCTTTCAACTAATCCTCAAAGTTATAGAGATGGAAATTCACAGGAAGAAAGAAGAAGGTGAAAATACTATGGCTAAAATTTGTCTCATAGTAGAATAATATTAATCTTCTGATAGGGTACATTTCCTTACTTTATGAAGGAGCCTACTGGTGTCTTTCAATAGCAATAAATAAATGGGCTGTTTGAAAGCATTCTCAAGTTAGCATTAGTTTTCTCCTGCTAAGTCTACCAATTATGGCATTTTACCATTAATTGAGAACTTAAAGTCCTTAAAACCAGCTTCTAATCTGTGTCTGAACTGCAGAAGATCCCCAGAATTGCATCAATATCAGACTAGCATCACTTTGCAGTCAATACACTCACAAAGGGCAAGATTTCTGTTTCTGACTGTAAATTCCTTCCCTGACAATAAGCTTTCAGGAGTGACCAAGACTTAGTCTCCAATTTTCAGCTGAAAAGACTGACCCGGGGATTTCAATTTCCACAAGGTCATTGTACATGGCTTGCAAAAATATAAGAATGTATCACTAATTAGGTTTCCACCTACTGGGTGGTACGGCTTATTTCTAGGTTTCATTTTATAAGTATTTGAGGCAATACAATTCAGAAATAACTTATTTAAGAAAGCCATACAAGGTAAACTTGCTTATATGTATTAATCCCTTATGAGGAAACTTCCCCATACCTTCATATTAAATATTTAATATCTCTTCTCCATGATAAATGTGCATCAGGTCTAACATATTAAATATCATTTCTGAGAGTTTCTCAGCAAAATCCAACAAACTGGTTTTCACTTTCTCATCTATTCTTAGTCTTCTTGTTTATTATATCTACATGTACATGTCTACAAATCTGAACCTACTCTATCAACTAGGCTTGCATCTGCAGGAGACACACAAAGCTAGCTTCAGAGTGAATTTTTAATAATTTCTTTTTAAGGCTGAGAACAGAATGGATCAAACATTGAATATGCTATAATTTTCCAAGTTCTTCTGGTAGTTTTTTTGACTCTGAAGTGAAAAAAATAAGCTATTTCTCACTCCATAGTTTTTAATCTTCAGAAATATGAAATTCTTGAGATGAGAATTATTCTGATACTGGATGACCAAATAAAAAAACAAAACAAACCAACAGCTAACGCAAAATAATATGCCCAACAACCTAGAAGCAATTCTTTTATCTTTTCATAAATTTGATACACTAAAATCAGTAATCATTACATTTAGCTGTTCTTTAAAGCAGCATATGGGTTGCCAATTTTATTTCAGAATAGGAGAAGAGACAACCCAATTTCTTCTGATCGAGTTTATGTTCTTCTTTTAGAACACATGGAGATTACTACAAAAGATATTCTAGACTCCTGGTGACTTCCTGAAACTTTTAATTCTAGGTATGAGAAAGTGGTCACTCTACCTTTCATAAGGCTATGAATAGCAATGTAGAACAAGTAAATATCTCCTGACAATTCTCTCAGAAACATAGAATAGTTAGGGTTGGAAAGAACCTTAAGATCATCTACGTCCAGCCCTCCTGCCATGGGCAGGGACACCTCACACTAAGCCATGCCACCCAAGCCTCTGTCCAAACTGGCCTTGAACACCACCAGAGGTGAGGCGTTCACAACTTCCCTGGGCAACCCATTCCAGTGACTCACCACTGTCACAATAAAGAACTGCTTCCTTATGTCCAGTCTAAACTTGCCCTGTTTAAGTATTAACCTGCTACCCCTTGTCCTGTCACTACAGTCCCAAATGAAGAGTCCCTCCCCAGCATCCCTATAGGCCCCCTTCAGATACTGGAAGGCTGCTAGGAGGTCTCCGCGCAGCCTTCTCTTCTCCAGGTTGAACAGCCCCAACCTTCTCAGCCTATCTTCATGCGAGAAATGCTCCAGTCCCCTGATCATCCTCGTAGCCCTCCTCTGCACTTGTTCCAACAGTTCCATGTCCTTTGTATGTTGAGGACATCAGACCTGTACACAGTCCTCCAAGTGAGGTCTCAGAAGAGCAGAGTAGAGGGGCACACTCCTTTAGATGCAGTCCAGGACACAGTTGGCTTTCTGGGCTGCAAGCGCACGCTATAGGCTCATGTTCATTTTCTCTTCAACTGACACCCCCAAGTCCTTCTCCGCAGGGCTGCTCTCTTCCTGCCAGCTTGGACCATGGCATAGTATGCAAGAAAGACTGCAAGCAACATGTTGCCAAAACTTGCAGTTCTGAAGTAATTTTTAGATTATAAGAATATAGGCTAATAGTTTATTTTTCATGTCCTTAGAAGTATAGCATATCTTTGAAAGTGCACCCACACACATGCTGTCTTGATCAGTTATAAATATTTAAATAGGACATTACTTTACTAATTCTTTTTTATTTTAATGTTGAACAATATGCACAGAAATTTATAACATAAGTTAAGAATATATGTCTTCTAAAGTAATCCCAAACAAAGTCTAAGTTATGTCTACTATAAGATTTTTTCGGCTCACTTCCCTTCAGGTTACTAAGGAAGCCTTGTTTATATAAGTTTAATTTTTATTTTTTATGTATTTAGATTCTTTAGTAAAGAATTCCTCATTAAAAGAATGGTATTGAGCAAGGGAAAGAAAGAACAATTTCCTAAAAGAAAGAACTGTTTACTCCTAAGTAAAAGACTGAGATAACATAAATTCACACAGCTTTACTAACTGCCAATGTAAAAATTCGGCTTTTTGATCAGTCTGAAAATACTTTAGTAGAAGTTGGATAGAATGAGAAATCAAGGATTTTCTTAAGGTTCTTGAAGGGGAAAACAGTCTGCTTAAGGAAGAAGACTCAGAGATGAGACTGAAAAGGCAAGGGAATGCTTTGGAGTAACATATCTAAAATGGAATGTGTTTCAGATGTGCTGTTAAAGATCTGCCAGAAAAGTGAGCAACACTGAAGCAGTGTGTACCAAGTGATATTTCAGAATCACACTCCCCTTTGAAATCAGTTCAGAAGTACAGACACTGATTCAGGATTGGAGCTATGAAAGTACAGACAAAGTGCAATGAGATTAATAGCTGTCTAGGCAAATTCAGATACATTTTTTAATGTTAGAATTTCTTTATCCAAAAAAAACATGATGTAAAGCAAATAGTGGAATTTAATAAAGGGAACTGAAGGCCAGAGAGATTATAATAAAGGGAACTCTGTAGATTTGCTGATAGTTATGTGTTCTAAACTCCAACATAAAGATGCCCTATTGCTCTCCAAAAAGCAGAAGAAAAACAGTGTACAAGCTCCAAAAAACTACTTTATGCCCATTACAGCAACTTCCTATGGTAGCACAAACATTATTTATTTCATGTCAGTAGGGTAATATACATAAATGCTTTTTCTAAGATTAGTATTTTACAACTTCGGTACAAGATCCCAAACATTCCCTGTGACTAAAAGTTGATGAGGTCAATGTTCAATGGTGAATAGGCATTGTGCTGCACTCTACTGGCCCTTCAGAAAGACTTAACCATCTTCACAGGTCCCGTCACAGAATGGCCCTCAAATTGAGCAGCAATTTTTCTCTTTCTAAACATAGCTGAAGAATTTACCAAAATACCTGGAACTGCAATCCTCCCAACTATCTAAGATTAGGATTGATAACAGGATTTCTTATCCTAAAAGAACTCGTGGGAACTTTCCTGAGTTTCCACATTCAGTGTTGTCTATAGCAATATTCTACTGCTGAGGAGCTTTTGAGATGGCGTTTGCAATGCTGAAATGAGCTCTCACCATTCCTGAAGAAAATCACTTCTTCAATGATTCAGAAGTGATGACACTGTTGATAAGTCAAGAATCATGTTCTACATCTGGCTGACAGATATTCACTCCAAGAAATTTCTTCCCTCCAGTGTCTGTTACTATATGAGGAAATAAGAGAACTTGAAACAAAAATAATAGTACACTTGTCTGAAAAATAAGGTGGCAGATTGTAGAAAAAAATAAGACTCTGCTACCCTAGTCATTTGCTTAAGATCAGTGATGGCAGGCCCAGCATAGTATAACAAAATGAACTAATTAAACACTCTAATCTGACCTTGAGTTTAAAAAGCTAAAGCTTCAGAAAGTTTGCATATCCACTCATGCAAATATGTCATAAAAACCCTAGATATCCCGGTCTACTGTGTAAATCCTACTACAATAACTATTTTGGCTTATTTGTTCTTCTTACGTTTTTCGTAAAACTGACTATGGGTGGGACACTGAAAACCTGATACCCTGGGTCTATAACGAATCTGGTACAATGTAATGATTTCTACGGATTCAGGATTGAGTTTTATTGCTGTTTATCCAAAAATTGAAAATATTTTAAACAGGTGGATTGTCAGATAAAATTGAATCATAAGAAGGAGCAACAATTAGGATTCTTCTACGCAGATTAACTCACTGACCTCTCCTGGAAATAGAAAGGAAAGAAGTGCCCCTGGTGTGCGGTTGACAACCTCCAAACCACCAGCTTGCATTCACACAAATTCCTTCATCAGCTTCACAGGAATAATTTTTTTATTCTATCTAAGTTGAAAGGCTTAAAAGCATGGCCACAATGAATTTTTAACAGACATCTGTGAATGTTTCCTATGACCAGTCTGATCGTCCAGTCTGATCTTCAAGAAGGACACAGCTTAGAACTGAACTGCAGAATCATAGAATAGTAAGGGTTGGAAAGGGACCTTAAGATCATCCAGTTCCAACCCCTCTGCCATGGGCAGGGATACCTCACACTAAACCATGCCACCCAAGCCTCTGTCCAAACTGGCCTTGAACACCACTAGCTATGGAGCATCCACAACTTCCCTGGGCAACCCATTCCAGTGACTCACCACTGTCACAATAAAGAACTGCTTCCTTATGTCCAATCTAAACTTGCCCTGTTTAAGTATTAACCTGCTACCCCTTGTCCTGTCACTACAGTCCCAAATGAAGAGTCCCTCCCCAGCATCCCTATAAGCCCCCTTCAGATACTGGAAGGCTGCTAGGAGGTCTCCGCGCAGCCTTCTCTTCTCCAGGCTGAACAGCCCCAACCTTCTCAGCCTATCTTCATACAGGAGGTGCTCCAGTCCCCTCATCATCCTCATGGCCCTCCTCTGCACTTGTTCCAACAGTTCCATGTCCTTTGTATGATGAGGACACCAGAACTGCACACAATACTCCAAGTGAGGTCTCAGAAGAGCAGAGTCGAGGGGCAGGATAATCTCCCTCGACCTGCTGGTCACACTCATTTTGATGCAGCCCAGGACACAGTTGGCTTCCTGTTCTGTGAGTGCACACTGCTGGCTCATGCTCAGTTTCTCATGGACCAACACCCCAAGTCCTTCTCCACGGGGCTGCTCTGAATCTCTTCTCTTTCCCACCTGCAGCTGTGCCTGGCATTGTTCTGACCCAGGTGTAGGACCTTGCACCTGGCATGGTTAAACTTCATCAAGTTGGCATCAGCCCACCTCACAAGTGTGTCAAGGTCCCTCTGGATGGCATTCCTTCCCTCCAACATATCAACTGAACCACACAGCTTGGTGCTGTCGGCAAACTTGGTGAGGGCGCACTCAATCCCACTGTCCATGTCACCCACAAAGATGCTGAACGAGACCGGTCCCAACACCCATCCCTGAGGAACACCACTCCTTACTGGTCTCCAGCTGGACACTGAGCCATTGAGCACAACTCTTTGTGTGCAGCCATCCAGCCAGTTCTTTATCCACCGAGTGGTCCACCTATCAAATTGATGTCTCTCCAACTTAGAGACAAGGATGTTGTGTGGGACAGCGTCAAACGCTTTGCACAAGTCCAGGTAGATGATGTCAACTGCTCTACCCCTGTCCATCAGTTCCGTAGCTCCATCATAGAAGGCCACCAAATTGGTCAGACAGGATTTCCCCTTAGTGAAGCCATGCTGGCTGTCACCAACCACCTTGTTGTTTTTCATGTGCCTCAGCATGGCTTCCAGGAGAATCTGCCCCAAGATTTTGCCAGGCACAGAGGTGAGGCTGACTGGTCTGTAGTTCCTCAGCTCATCCATTTTCCCCTTCTTGAAAGTGGGGGTTATATTTCCCTTTTTCCGGTCATCGGGAACCTCACCTGACTGCCATGATTTTTCAAATATGATGGACAGTGCCTTAGCAACTTCATTTGCCAGCTCCTTCAGGACCCGTGGATGGATTCCATCAGGTCCCATGGACTTGTGTACGTTCAGGGTCCTAAGATGGTCTCGAACCAGATCCTCTCCTACAGTGGTCCCAGGGTCTTCATTCTCACTGTCCCTGTGTCTGCCTTCCAAGACTTGTGTGGTATGATCAGAGCATTTGGTGGTGAAGACTGAGGCAAAGAAGCCATTAAGAACCTCAGCCTTCTCCAAATCCACAGTAGCCAGTTCTCCCGATAGCTTCCAGAGGAGGCCCACCTTGTCCTTAATCTGTCTTTTATTTGCAATGCACCTATAGAATCCCTTCCTGTTATCTTTAACATCCCTAGCCAAGTTTAATTCTAACTGGGCCTTAGCTTTCCTAACCTTGTTCCTAGCTTCCTGGACAACATCCCTGTATTCTTCCCAGGCCGCCTGTCCTTGCTTCCACCTTTTATAAGCCTCTTTTTTCCTTCAAATTTTCCTCAGCAGCTCCCTATTTATCCAAGGAGGTCCCCTGGCCCTCCTGCAGCACTTCCTTGTATTTGGGATGCATTGCACTTGAGCTTGCAGCAGGTGATCCTTGAATATCAACCAACAGTCTTGGCCCCCCCTGCCCTCTAGGGCTATATCCTATGGAACCTTACTTTGTCAAGGCTAATCTGAAATGCAGCTAACAAAATTACCTGCAAGTTGTAAAAAGTAATGGTTGCCTCCTAGTTATTTTGAAGGTGGTGGCAAGACATAAATAGCATAACTACAGGATCAGACAGGCTTTGTGATTCATAGATTGTTGAATAAACTAAGGAGGAAAAAAATTTTGCTGGTCTTGCTAGCTACAGTGCTTTCAGAGGTATCACAAAACTAGCATCTGTATTTACTTCCACTATTTTTTCTCTCTGACTGGACCTCTGAGAATTCCTGTGTTTATTGTATTGCACATTCGTTAGTGGGGAACATCAGATCTGCCCAGGCTTAAGCTGGGAACCTGCAGTCTGTACTGACACAAAGCATTAGAGACTAAGAACCCACACAGAACCCACTAAGGCTAAGCAAGAGTTCAATAGTACATGGCTCTACCAGTTACTTTGTTTCCTACTATGAAGTCTTTACCAAGCCTGCCCTTGGATGAAGTACAACCATGCCAAAAGTTAGATGCTTCAGATGGAAGAAGTCTTTAAAGGACCACATCTTATTTTTTTAATGATTTTTTCATCTCAAAAACCCACTCACTACTCAACTTACATAAAGTTGAAACCATGGAGATAAATATTCTTTCTTCTATCTAACCACAAGTTACCTCTAAATGGGATACATGCCAAAGAACTCTCACCTTGTTTCAGGAAGAACATTCATGCTAACAACTTGCACAGGGGAAATAATGCATCCCAGTGAATCATGCTTCTTAGAAGTCCAGAAGACATCAGGTTGAATGGTTTCCTATGTGGATTTTTGGTAAGCATCTGGAAAGGCAGACCCCATTCTTCTCAAAACTCTCCCTGAGACCAGGAAGGTATGTTCTCTAAGCTATTATGAACTGGTATTGCACTCTGCTCTAGTCCTCAAGATGCTGCATTCACTGAGTATATTACTAAGAAACTCTAGGACAAAGAATTCAAATAACTTCAATTCAATAAATAAATATATTCAATATATTCTATAAATAAATAAATTTAAATAACAAGAATTCTATAAAAACAATAAAAGAAGTACTCCTGGGTGTCTTAGAGAGACAGAAGGGAGACAAAATATGTTGATAAAGGCAAACAAGAAAAGCCCTGACACAATTGAGCAATTACAATATTCTAATGAGAATAAAAAAAAAAAACCAAAATAATAAAAAAGGTAAAAACACTTGATTAGTATAAAAAATAGCAATACCTATGTTTATACTTCAGCACTAACTACCAGAGGTGAAGCACACTTTTCTGATACATCTTCATCAACTGTGGACTATTTATAAGGTTGAGCATTTGCAAAGGAGGTTATTTTGAAGCATCAGATTACTCCAGAAATTTAAGCTTACCTAAATTAGTTCTGATCACATTCCCAGACAATACATTTCTCCACCAGTTTGAATATTAATTTTTCCCCATCTTTTATTTATTTAAATTTTGAAAAGAAAATGTCTATTATCAGCTTACAGGAAGCGTGAGTTCTGAAAGGATTTTTGGTTTCTTGCTGTCAAGTGTCTCTCTGGTTGAATCACCTTACAAATGTAAATTAAAAGGTTTAAAATGTAATGACACTGTAGAATTTGAATCTGACTTAGACAACATGTTTTTGCATTCAAAACACAATCTGTTGTTTTTCTGTCCTAACACCACTCTGCTGATCTGGATTGGGACCCATTAGCTCTCAGATCTCTACGGGTACATAGAAAATGGAACACATACCAGTTTTGACTGACCTATTCAACATCAGTGCTTTGCGGCAGACAGAGGTGGAACATACACAGAGAAAGCGATATTAAAATAGAAATAGTATAGAGAAATATATTCAATTTAACCCAATTCTATCCTGCTTAAGTTCTAAGAGAAATTATATGGTTTTGTTTTCTCATATTTGAAACAATTTTCAGCAAGACATAGTTTTATGACTTTTCAAATGGCTACTATTGCATTAACCGCAAGTGTTCTAAAAGAGATGTATGGGAATTTTTCCAGTGCTCTTCCACTACCTTTTCTGCAAAAACTGGAAAAACTGGAATAACTTTATAACCCAGAGGTTTCATAGCATAGAAAGTTTCCAGAAAGTGACTTCACATTGTATCACTTACTGAGAGGCTTTGAGTAAGAAGTTCTGCTACATCTTTAATTAACTGACACGATCAGGCTCATTGGTTGCCACAGAGCTCTGAATGTTTTTTCAGGGTGTTTTCTGGGTAGAGATTTCATTTGGACAGGACAGGACTAATGATCAAGAAACACGGTCAAAGCATTTAAATATAATAAATAATAAAGTTGGAATAGTAACATTTTACACCTGCACTGAATATCATTAATGCCTACAATAGAAAAATATTCCTGCAAAGAACTTGTTGAGCTGAGTTCCCTGTTGTATTAGGCAATTGTACCATACATGTCTTTTAGGATGACTGAACTATCTAGCAGCAAGGTTATTGTTCTATCGGTTTTGTTCCCACTGCACCAGTGGGAAACAGCAACCTTCTGCTCTGAGGGTTGAGATTTCACCGTGCTTTTGAACAACAGCTTTTACTTCAAACTAGAGCAGGCTACAGATACGCACCCAGCATCCTGAGATACCCCAGCTGACATCCTGTACCTCAGGTACACATCTGAGCTCAGTTTTTTCCTTCAGAGTTTGTTCTAACACAGGACCAAGTTATTGCAGTAGCTCCCTGTCTTCTGTCTTGTGAATTCTTCCAGGTTTGTTTCTACCTTGAACATTTCTCCACCTCATCAGCTATTTCATTTTGTTCTCAGGTTCAATAACCTACCCCTTGCTGAAAACAGGCTTTTTAATGTGGGGCCATGAGTAAACATCTGCAGCCCCCTCTTTTTTCTGGATTTACCACTGACAAGTTTTTGCTGTTCTTTTGCCACTGTCGTGAAACCAAGACAGCCACATTTGTGTCCAGTTCAATGCAATGAAGTAATTATCACCTTATCCTGACTTTCTGTGATGTCTCTTAATTTCCTGGTCAGGTTCTTTTGCATTACTTTAACTCACAACTTCTAATTTCTGTTTCAGCGATTTCATAATCCTTTTGAAAACACAGTCCTTTGCCTTAAAGGCTTTTTCTGCTGTTCCTAAAATAAACTCCAGATGGCTTTTCTACCTGTAACTTGAGGACACTGTTAGTCTTTAAATGCTTTAGAATAGCCGACATTTTCTCAAAGCCTTTTTTGAACTCAAGAGCCTTAATACAATGGGCTCTTCCCTAGGTCTTTTAACCATTCCTCTGTTCCCCAACAGTGATGCTGCAGAGGCTCAGCTACTTAGCCTGTAATAACAGAGAAATCCCAAAAAGTCCTTAAACATCCTTCTCAATTCTCTGAATTTTTTGTTCTTAACCCATGACTAAGGAAGGCACTTGGCTGTGTCCAGGCACACCCACCAATGCACAGAGATGTTTCTTCAACATGCAATTTTCCACTCAGCTTCTTTAAAGTTTCTCTGCCATTTCCTATGCTGCCTTCCCACATCATCTCTCCTCCCTGCTGCCTGCCAGCCTGTTTTCTCCTTAGTCTTCTCTCTGCCTAGCCAGCTCTTGCAGTTTCCTATTGTCCTAAAATATTTTGCTCCTGCCTCTGAGCTGCCAGCTCACTGCTTCTCCCACTCCCATAGAGGCTCCCGCAATTACAGCAATCCCTCTTTATGTGCTCCTGTGGGTGAGGGACAGCAGGGCACCACTGGCAGCTCCCATTCAAGGGTTTTTTCTCAGTTCCTTAGTGCAGGATTTCCAAGTCAATCATACTTCGTTACAGACTTATTTTTATATTGCTTTTTAATTTTGCTTAACTTGTATATTTCATCATAATTTTAGTGTAGCTTTTGTATAAAAATTATTTACCATCCTCTCCCTAAGCAGTTTAATTCAAAAATGTCTATTTCAGCCATGAATTGTCATCTTGCTTCCATACTAAGTATAAAGTGTTTTTTCACACATAATTTTCTGCTTCTCCTGATTTGCACAAGTCCTTCAGTACTGACATCCCAATTAAAACCTTTAGTCCACCACATTTTTGTCATCCTATATATCTACCTTCAGGTTCTCCCCCGGAAGTTCTCTTTTCTCCACTTTTGCCCGTGTTCCCTTCATTAACAAGAACAGCATCACAGTATTTGCTCATTCATCACATCTATTTTCTTTGCAATATTTGGTACTGCACTTTCACAAGCTGAAACACTTGTGTTACTACTGTTTTCACCATTTTTGTTACCTCATTTTTTCCTTTTGCCAATCACCCTAGTCTTTATTTATGCAACTCTTCTTTTACCAGAGTTTTCTATTATTGTGTATTGAAAGAAACCTGGAAGGCATAGGGGATTCAGGCCCAATTGACACAGAAAACACCTTTTGCATCATCTTTGCAGTCTGATTGCTGTAGTAGGTTAAATATGGGCTCAGGTGATAATAAAAGTAATATATGATTCAAAAATTCAACAGTGTTTTGTCACTATTTTACATGCTTTTTAATTAGACTAGATTAAGTCTACTTATTCTTTTTTATAATACACTGTATTTTTGGCAGTAATAATAAAACTATGTTAGGTTATTTCTGTGACTCATTTTCAATAGTAAGATCACATGAAAGAGACAGACAACTATGTGGAACTTTTTCCTCTTGTGCTTTCTGAAAGAGATGCCTTAATTTCCTTTCCTTCCTGCTATCTCTTCCACCACAAAATACATACAAATATTATACCTTTTTTCTAACTTGTACCAGAAATAGAGGCTGTTGCATTACATTTGGCTACATTAAAGCTTGAGTAATGTGAGATAAACACACAGGGCAAAATCCAAGAAGCATGTAGTCTGTATGGCGGAAGTGGAAAACCTGATGAGTTGCAGTTCAGATCAGGATCAAATGAATTGTGCACAAAAATTATGATCATTTTCTAGGAAATTTGGGTCTGTGGATTTAAAAAATTATGTCGTGCTAAGAGCTTGGACAAAAACTGCTGAGGAAATTCCCCAAAATTTTCAAGCTCTTGGTGAGATTTCTACGTTCGTATGAAACTTGAAAGAAAAGCTGCAATGGTAAATATTTGTTCTGAAAAGTCTACAGAGACTGCAGCTGAAAAGGTTTGTCTGTGCCTATTATTACTATATTTAGAGATAAACAGTGGACACACAAATGAAATCTTAAACCTTACCTTTCACTAGTTTTGAGATCTCTGAATAAGCGTGTTGTGATGACAGATCCTCCCTTTGAGAGCCTCAGACAGAACTAACAAAAGAAAAATAGAAAAGAAGTCAGCTTTTCCAAACCAGTGTTTGTTTGGATAAATTCTCCCACTTTTCCAGGTCTGTTTCTTTTTAGGTAATAGAGATGACCTGCTGACTACCTTTTTCTTCATATGAGTGCAAAATTGCTAGTTGACACAATCACAAAGTAAAAAGATGAAGTAAGGACCCCTTTTTCATGGGTTCATGGTGTTTTACCTCCTAAAGAAAACTGAACCATTATTTTCTCACAATTCCAGATTTTGCAGCTAATCCAAGTTATTTGCAGAGATGTACAGATCAATGGAAAAGCAAAGAACAAAATTTTGGAATAAGGGCTTCAAAGAAATGTTCCAGAGGTGACAGATCTGTTATTGTGACAGCACCCAAGCCAGCTTAGAAATTTTTGATCCAAATTACTTTTCAAAGATACGCTGAGTTTTGACTTAACTTGATGGGCAAACACACAGAAGTGCAGAAATATTTGCTATTGGTTTGAAATTCATCAGTGGTTTAAGTGTTCGTAAAGAAATGTGAGGGCTTTCTGGTTTATTAAAGAAAATAATACTGTCTGCAGGGATGAAAGTAAGTTGTCTTTTTCCAGGCTAACAAGTTGAAAAACCTGTGACATATCAAAGATGTTTCATCTTCGTTTTGTAGATATCCAAACAAGCTGACCAAAATTCATTTATGCACTAGAGAATATGTTTTGGTCCCAGGATGGTATCCCCAAAAAGACATTTTCATATAAAAAAGAAAACGTGGTACATCAACTGCTTTTTATTATTATTATTAAATATGACACAGGTATTACTAGAAGTCTATACCTCTGGAAAAATAGCAGCAAAGTGTTGGTGGATGTTAGTCTATAACATTTTACCATATCAGCACTTTCCAGAGTTTCAAGTAAGTATATAGGTAATTGTCTTTTTGCCCTTGTGTCAGAAATAGCCAAGACGTCCCTTAGCCTTTCCCAGCTCTTATTTTAATACATTATGCAGCTTCTCAACCAACCGAATCATAGTTCAGCCCTGACAGTATGAGTTCATGCAGCTAGAAGGCTTCTGTGCCAGAGCTGCTGCAACCACAATGCAATAATTTCTTCTCCAAGTTGCACTCTGAGTGCAAATTGGATAAACTCCTTACCATAGCCATGGTAAAACTTATAAACGCCTGACAAAGATGGATTCTCTACCAACAACAAATGATTTCCAGACTGTCAAAACCGTTTTGTTACTTGCCAAGTATTTAGTATAGGAAATAGTTTGGTTCTTGTATTTCCCCAGGAAAGATGAACCTGTTTTAATTACCTCCAAGTCCTCCAAGTTCTACATATGAAGCAGGAAATTTTTATTTATACCACAAAACGTCCTGCAAGTGACAAAAAGACTGAAATATCTTTCATGTGTCAAAGCGTTAGGACAGTGTGGAAACTAGCCACAAGCTGCTTTCTACCATCAAGAGGAGTGTTCTAGAAGGAAATCCAAGTGAATTCAGATTCTTCAGCGGGGAAGACAATTCCATTCAAGATCTATGGGTTATCTATTTACATGAGAGTGTGTATTTCATAAACCAGCCTGTTGCTGTGTGGCTAATTACCCTGGGCTTTATGTTAGTGTTATTTTATAAGTACTGAAGAAAGAAAAGTCTTTAGAATTGAACTACGCCCTTCTCTTTTAAGAAACACTTTTATTTAGAAATATATCTTAGCCTTTTCTGCAGGGACTAGTTACAAAACCAAACTATTTTATGGCAGCTACTTAGGTGGGGATCAATAAAACTTATTTTTGTTGCCATTGAGTTGATGCGGTAGCAGTCACTGAATTTGACCCTCTCTCTGCCATCCTGAAAATTTAATTTAGAAAACCCCAGCTTGCTGTAAACTGTAATGCTACAAGTTAGGGATTTAAGTAAACATAGACAATATCAGGAACACAACCCAACATAACAGAAAACTGTGCACCAAAAGCTTGATTTGTTTGATTTAAAATAAAAAATAAAAGGAAGGCAGCTCAATACTAGAGTAACTTGTTTCTTTTAAATGCTCTATTTAGGTAAGGAATATAATTTCTCAAATTGCTTTGCATTGCGTTGGCCTCATCATTAATAACTATCCCAAATAATTCTGCAAAACAAAACAAAAATTCCCATTGTCCAAGGAAAATTTAACTTAATTCATTCAATTCTGCTTCACATAATTCATTCGTCAATTCAGTGTCACAGCCTTCCAGCTAGAAGTAGAAGAGGTTGTACTAGAGCCTGTTAAATAGCAGACTTCAGAAGCAAGTGGGCAAAGTGTTGTCGCTGCAGGCTCTGAAGAGTATTTTTCAAGCCCATGAAAATGCTTACCCTTGCTTCCCATAGTGTGACAACAACTTCAGGATCAGAATCTGTGAAGTTTAAACTTTTCATAAATAAATGTCCAGTTAGCACCAAAATGGATTTCACAGAACTGAGAAAGAGCAGAACTAATTTTACGCAAAGTTTACACTGCCATTTTCAGATTTCTATTACTATTTGCTCTTTAATTAGTATGACAGCTTATTGTTCCTTCTTCCATGGGATTCCAAGTCTGATTTAGCAGCCCACAATGAAGAAAGGAGCTGTTCAGTAGACTTTTACTGTAATTTTTCAGTCTACTCAGCCTCATCTCACCCCCTGCAGCTGCTCCCTCACCTGCCTGCTATTCCCATGGCTCACAGCTGACACTGGCACAAGCCAAGGGAGTATCCCCGCCTGCTATGCCTGTGTCCTTGCAATCGCAGGCACTGTCACCAGTCTGAATAGGACACTGTGAGGAATGTGCCTTCAGAAAAAACACTGGTATTTCCCTACTGAGGATAATATTGCAGTGCCGTCCCTTTAACCAGGAAATTAAAAAAAAAATTAGGTGGAAGACCTGGGAAAATTCTGACTTTTTGACTGCCATGGTTTTGTTTTGCGACTGATGATATTTTCGTGAGAGCTGCCTTTTCTTCATTTCTCTTAAAACCACGAAAAAAGATAAATACTATGAATAAAATAAACTGTGACAAAACTGAAAAACCTGCTCACGTGGAACAATTTGCTTAACACCACACAGAAATCTACATCACTTCATCTGTACTTCCTCTTCAAATAGCTACACCTGCGTCCTATTCCCATGGAAGTCAAAGAGAAATATGGCAATGTCATTAGAAACCAGCACCCTGCTATAACTAAAGAAAATTATATAAAAAGCACCTTTATGATGGAAACACTTGTGTTACCTCACCTAGAGCTTTTACCACATGCATCAATATGCCTTTGTTTGAAACAAAAAAGAGTGAACTCTTGTTCATGTAATGCATACATTGCAACAGTGATGAAGTAGATGTAGCAGCCAGCATACTGTAAATTGTAGTTAAGTAATAAAGATGAATGATATTAAAAAAAAAAAAAACACTGATAACCGCATCAGGAAAAGAAAAGCCAACAGAAAAAAAACCTGCAACATCTCAACTTCCCCATAAATGCGCTAATAAGGACACTAAGACAAGAAAATAAGAGGAAATAGAATATTCAAGGCAGAAACATCTCTAAATATTCACTAATATGCTTGAAAATTTTCCAGAAGATGCCAGTAGTTGTTGAAGCAGGGCAAATCCATTTGCATGTTTCTAATGCAGAGAGATTCGTGTTCATGGCAGATGTTTGTCAGTCACACCTTACATGCCTCAAAAGAGATATGTTGCCCAATTAGAAGAAAATGCACTTAGGGCATCTCTTAGGTCACATCTGGTTAACTAACAGCAGCTGTGCTAGAACAAAGGTAGGTGAGTGCAATTGTTATGTAAACAGCATCAATCTCCCCTGAAACATTATGATGGAAAATTTGTTAAATTAATTGTGGTTTGGTTTCCTTTTTCTTCTCCTGGAAAAATATATGAATTCATTTATCAAGCAAGAATTGTTTTCAGGTTGGGTTTCCTTATCCGCTTCCTGATTTAGCCTAATGTAAATTCTCAGGACTGGACTTCTAAAGTCAGATGCCTACTTCAGCTGCCTGCAAAGGTGACAAAGGAAAGAAAAAATAAAAAAACCAGCAAGTAAAGGTATGGAGCTGAAACTGGGACAGAGAAGGCAGCCAGATTAAAGATAATTTCCATCATTACATTTCTTAAAAGTACAGAAAATAAATTTTTGCTTAGCTGTTACTATTAAACTAAGAAAGAAATGCAAGTGAGAGAGTAAAATCGAAAGTCACAGTCCAATATTTACAAGCTGGGCTTCCAAGTATTATAGATGCCAAACTTTGATTTCTGCAGCACAGGAACACAGGGAATGCCAGGGCAAGCAAGGGATGCTTGATGTGTTCTCTAATTACTGAAGAATTCCTTACAGATAGGCTGCATCAGACAGAAGTTTTATTACAAAATATGAACTCCTGACAATACTGGCTGCCTAAACTAAAACAACCTCTCCATTTATGACAGCAAAAGTATAAGAAATAGTTCAGAGCATCTATCCCTCCTTCTCTCTTGGGCTTGTATATGAAAAATCTAGGACTAAGAGAAAGGATAGGAGCTTGTATTTTTTTTCCACAATGCAACTGCCTATTAGGACTTATTGATCTCCCTCTTCTTCCTATCCCATTTAGGAAAGGAATGAGATAGTAATCTTCATGTAAATTGTCTAATTTCTAATGGCCTCCCTCTCTAGTACAAAGTGGCTGCAAGATAGGTAATACTTTTGGGTATTCTGAAGATTTAAGTTGGAGAAAAGTGCAAAAAATCAATTTCTCAAATTAGAGGTCTGACAGCAGATCAGGGGGTCAGAAGACTGGTCAGAGAAGTGTCAGAGAGCACCTCAAGGATTGCTTTAATTGACAAATGTATTCAGTTATGAAAATGCACATTTAGTTTTTACCAACATGCAGTTGTCTTTTTTTCCCATAAATGGCTACTTAAATAGAAGCAAGCTGAAGACATCAGATGAACCTCTTAGTATTTGTTAAATTCCTGCACTCACTTCATTTACCATGTTTAAAAGTTTAGGAACAAAAAAGTGAAATATAAAGTTAATGGACAAGGTTAGGTCAGATTACTGAAATCATAAAGACTGAAACCAAATCTACAACCTTTACTACTCAAAGGACGCTCTAGGCTGTGGCCAGAAACAAGAAAGTGAGTGTCCTCTAACAGAAGGGTGAGAGTCAAAAGACTGAAAAAGACTCCACAAAAAAACCCCTCCACTCCTCCTTAAGCTTTCTGTCAGCTGCTTCCTTCCTCCTACACTCATCTGCAAATCCCACCCTTTTAGTACAAAGAAAACAGAAATATGAGGTTGTATTTTGCATTAGGCTGGAAAAACCACTTTATAGCAGAACCCCCTAAATTTTAATCATTATAATTTGTAATTATAATGGCCACATACTAATGTATCCCTAAATATCCAAATGAAGGAAGAATGTTTTGAAAAAGACTGGAAGACAGATGCCATCAGCCTAGCGGGTCAAAGAAATCTGCTAGTAATTAAACTTTCCTAAAGAACTAATTCTTTCTGATTTCTTTTCAGTAATTTGAAAAGATAACACTGAGGGGGTCCTTCTTTTAAATCCCATAATATTTGTCAAATCCATTCATAAATATTAGTTCAGTTAAAACAACTCATAGGATATAAAATGTAATTAAGTTCAGTATAGATTTCACTTTCACGGGAGACTAAGAACAGCAAGGCAGAAATGATATTATTCTGTTTCTAGAGCTCATTGGAACCACTAATGATTTCAAAAGCCCACGACTCATCAGCTGCAATTAAAACAATAGCAATGGCAGTGACCTCACCAGAAGAAAAAAAAAACCAAACCAAACCAAAACAAGCATTACATATGCAGCGAGCAATACAGAGAGATGATACTGGAAAACAGATTATATTGATTCATGAGATGCCAAAGAGAATAATTCTTCTGTTATTAAATTTCTGTGTACCTTCTAATAGGCAGACAATGACGACTGGCCAGAAACAGGAATTTCAATGCACTGAACATCTATAACTGAGGATTTGACTTCTGCTTTGGAAAAAGACATCTCTGTAGACTGCTCCTGGAGACTAAGTAAACATAGCCTGGAAGCACGGACCCTAGCCAACAGGTCAACCATGTGCTGTGCACAGCTACTCTTTGGCTTTTATACACCACAGGCTTATTCATTTATCTCATCTATTTACTTAATAGTTTTACTAGTAATAATGGGCAAGGACATCCGAGTTTCAATAAAACCGCTTCCAGAGTTAAAAAACCAGTTTTGTACAACTGTCTTTATTGCACCCCTGATGTGCTGCTACTTTGATTAGCTGAGGAGATGAGCAAAATTTTCAATATGAAAGAGAAAAACAAGCACTAGCCTTTGAATTAACCCCCCCCACCCCAAAAATAAACCAAACCATGAAACTCTGCATGTCAGTATCTAGCAATTATTCTCAGCAAAACTTACTTTCCCACTTTCTCCCTCAATTTTTTTTCTTTCAATATCATTATTTTGTGAAGATTTGTGGCCCTCTCTTCACTTGCTGGCTAATCACAGCACAGGCTTTGGTTCTATAAAGTATTGTTTTTCACATGTTGGTCAGGTTCTCCCTTCTTCCTCCAGTCTCATATTTGTAGCTTCTTTTCTCAGAGACCTGATAGCATCATTGCTTTCCCCCCCAGTGGGGTGCTTAGATCACCTGAGATTTTTCTCTTTTCCGACTGGGCTTCCAATTAGAATGATTGTTCTTTTTCATACATCAGTCATAAGAACAGCCAGAAGAGCCATACAAAATAGCTACATGTAAAATAGATTGATACACAAAAGAGCTTGGAAAAATGTCTTCTGAAAGTCACTACCCCTTCTATCTGGCTGCTAAGCTGCCAGTGTAATCACCCTCTCAGTAATTTTAATAAAACTGAGACATGTTTACAAAACCCTACTGTTTCAGCAAACTTGACTTATCCAACCAAAGCAAGACAGCTGGCAGAGCCAGTCCTCATTTGGGATGCAGTATTGGGCAGCTCATAACCCAGAGAGGACCTGTGATACAAGAATAAAAGATTTTGTCCTACAGCAGCCTGAATTGAGCAAAGCCCAGCTGAGCCTACTGGTTTGCCAGTAAACCTGACTTCATTAAAACTGGCTTTGTTCCATGTTTCCCATCTATTTACTTGACATGTTTTGAGAAGTCCCAGGGTGCACTTATTTATGCTAGAAGTGAAGCTGGTAGCTACATTTAAAGAAAAAAATAATAATAACTATTAAAAAAGAGATAATTTCTGAAGTTGTTTTTTTTTGTTTGTTTGTTTCCCCATTCTATATTAAATTTGATACTTCTCTAATTTGGCCTACATTTATTGCATTTGGTCTTTATTGCGCCAATGAAAAGAAATAATCTAAGCCTGTTTTAAAGACACTAGGCTAGAAATTATAAACTAAATAAAATGCAGTGGTCCAAGTATGGACATCTGAGATGAAAAATCATGAGACAAATCATTTTTTGAGCAGAGAACTAGACAATGAATCATGAATAACATAAAGATTTCACACAAAAAAAAAAAAAAAACTGGGGAAGAACAATGTATTTGTCCTTGATGTTTCTTCTGATTTAGACCATTGTTTGAATGCTGATCTTGACATCTCAGACACTCTCTGTTGACACTGTAATGAAAGCTACTCAGGAAATAAATCTGACTGTTAACTCATCAAAGGTTTCTTCCCTGATATCTTTTTAAATAAACTAATAACTGGATGTCTAAATACATTTTTAAAAGGTGTGCTTCGTTATTCTTTACTCTCTAATAGCTTTAAAACCTCAAACTAGACCAGCAGGACTGAAAGCTTTTCCTGGTACTCATACACAATATATTTCATTCATGCCAAAGTTTCTGTAAACAGAAAAAAGCCCTGATGAGTCAAATACTCATGAGGTCTACTATGGTCTCTGTTGTTCTATCCTCTTTTATATAGTACATGTACAGATACTGAAGTGATAGCTGGCAAAACAAACCCCTAAAATAGACAGTCCCACAATTCCTTGATATCTCAAGGCACTTATGGAAAGCAACACTAACACCCACCACCATAAATTCTTTTTTATTTCCAGATGAAACCTGCATTTTATCAGCAGGAAGAGAATCACATTTTCAAACCCATGTTGTATTGATCACCATGGACCAAACAGACCCAGATTTCTGTTTCACAGAATCATAAAATCATAGAATAGTTAGGGTTGGAAAGGACCTTGAGATCATCTAGTTCCAACCCCTCTGTCATGGGCAGGGACACCTCACACTAAACCATGCCACCCAAGCCTCTGTCCAACATGGTCTTGAACACTGTCAGTGATGGAGCATTCACAACTTCCCTGGGCAACCCATTCCAGGGCCTCACCACCACTACAGGAAAGAATTTCTTCTTCATGTCCAATCTAAACTTCCCCTGGTTAAGTTTGAACCCATTACTCCTTGTACTATCACTACAGTCCCTACTAAAGAGTCCCTCCCCAACATCCCTATAGGCCCCGTTCAGATACTGGAAGGCTGCAATGAAGTCTTCACGCAGCTTTCTCTTCTCCAGGCTGAACAGACTCAACTTTCTCAGCCTATCTTCATACGGGAGGTGCTCCAGTCCCCTGATCATCCTCATGGCCCTCCTCTGCACTTGTTCCAACAGTTTCATGTCCTTCTGATGTTGAGGACACCAGAACTGTACACAATCCTCCAAGTGAGGTCTCACGAGAGAAGAGTAGAGGGGCAGGAAGTCCTCCTTCGACCTGCTGGTCACACTCCTTTTGATGCAGCCCAGCATACGGCTGGCTTTCTGAGCTGTGAGTGCACACTGCTGGCTCATGCTCAGTTTCTTATCGACCAACACCCCAAGTCCTTCTCCACAGGGCTGCTCTCAATCTCTTCTCTGCCCAACCTGGAGCTGTGCCTGGCATTGCTCTGACCCAGGTGTAGGATCTTACACTTGACATGGTTAAACTTCATCAGGTTGGCATCAGCCCACCTCACAAGCGTGTCAAGGTCCCTCTGGATGGCATTCCTTCCTTCCAACATATCAATGGAACCACACAGCTCGGTGTCATCGGCAAACTTTCTAAGGGCGCACTCAATCCCACTATCCATGTCACTGACAAAGATGTTGAACAAGACCAGTCCCAACACTGATCCCTGAGGGACACCACTTGTTACTGATCTCCAGCTGGACATTGAGCCATTGAGCACGAATCTTTGCATGTGGCCCTCCAGCCAGTTCTTTATCCACCGAGTGGTCCACCTATCAAATTGATGTCTCTCTAATTTAGAGACAAGGATGTCAGAGACATTCCATTTCCTAACCAAATGGCTGGTGGTCTGGTGAGAGCTGAGAGGGAAACAGGGAAGGAAAAAGAGTGTTAGACAAGAAAAGGAGGGATATAATTATGTCCATCCTCTGCCAGAGGATGCTGTGCCAAGTAAGATAAATTAAGGAGGAACTTAGCACTTTACTATTCAAGCTTAAAACTCTCTCTTGCTTGGTGCTTAATGACACATCCTAGATATTCAGCATATACAGAAGCATGAAAGAGTTCTGTTAAATTATGACAGTTATAAGGGTGAAGCTTGTGGCACAAACAGCAGAAAGGCCACTGATTCTTTATTAGGCTTGACCAAGAAAAAAAAAAAAAAAACAATAAACAAAAAACCAAATAATCCAAAGCAGAAAGACACAGCTTCTTTGAACATGGCCATTTTGTTATCATTTGGCCTGGCTGTGGCTGTGTTTCCTAATTGGGAACAACAGAATTTTTAGGTAGGATTTATGTACTTGCTTGCATGAAAAGCCTCTGTAGTGACTTGCATAATGAAAGAAAGGTTGCTTTCAGATGAAATTAGACAAATTTATCCTATGAATGAATGAATGAATGAATGAACATTCCAAACACATAATAAAACAAAAAAGGATGATTTTAGTTAGTGTATCTTAAGCTGTGAAGATATTAAGGAAGGGAAAAATAGAATAAGATCCCCAATTAGAAAGAAATTGTCTGTTTCTTGACTTCGGATTAGGAAGCCCCCTTTTTTTCCTATCAGTTTTTAACAAGACATTAGGCTCTAGTTTAAAGAGCCTATTATAGATGGAATTTCGGAACAACTTGAGAAGCAAATGCAGTAAAGATTTCAGTAAAATTATACAACTATCTAAAATGTTCTTGTTTATTTGAGTTGGCTTCAGATATAGGTTTTAAACTGGAAAATACAATGCTATGCACCGTGAAGAAGAGAAGAACCATGTTTGGTGTAAGTGAAAGAGGCGCAGGACAAGTGAAATTCCCTGGTTTCTCCCTCTTCAGCAAGGTGGGCTATATGACATCTTTTGGTGGCAGGGCAGGATGGCTCTGTGCAGTCCCTTCTCATCACACAGCCAGCACATGTGCCAGCACCTAATGCTCACCCAGAGGTAGCAGGTTGACTACATTTATAGCAACTCTTTTAAGCTTGTGCTGTACATGGCATCCATGTCGATCCCC
This sequence comes from Myiopsitta monachus, assembly GCA_017639245.1. Lineage (NCBI taxonomy): Eukaryota > Metazoa > Chordata > Aves > Psittaciformes > Psittacidae > Myiopsitta > Myiopsitta monachus. The sequence goes on along the minus strand of CM029921.1, from coordinate 67,477,914 downwards.
CATGTGGCTGTTACTCTTCTGACCTAGGGGTTTCTGAGGCAGTCCATATACCTTGGCTCAGAGGACTATCACTTGCTGTATTACCTAATGAGGTTCTAAAACTGTGCAAAAATACCCTGCTTCATTGTTACCCCAGAGAAGGACCCAGGTGGAAAACACTTGACATGTCCAGAGCACAGCCAGGTTCTCCTTACTCAAGCCCTGTTTGTCTATATAATTTTTTGTAGGTCCTAATTAATCTCATTTTTTGGCTGACGCTGAAATAGTTTGAGTTATCCCTGAAAGGAAATTTGGGCTAGCTGTACAGAAACAGATAACTAGGAGCTATCTGTTAACTTAGATATCTTAGTTATCTCAGATAACGCTTACTGAGGTTATTCCTGCCCCAGTCACTAGCTTAACATCAGATCCCTCATTCTGGCTATGGCAATTTTGCTGTGTAACAGAAGCACTGTCATATATTTTTTCTGCAGATGCCTCCTCCCTCCTTCTTCCTTCTCTTTTTGTGAGAAGCTGCAGCTGTGTCCAAGTGTTCAAATGACCAGCAGTGAATTGGACAAATCTTTACAACAGTACTCAAAATTCATCACAGTTTATCCCGCACTAGAAGTACTTCCAATTCGAACTGAAGCTGACATGTTTTAAATATTTATTAGCTCAACATTGTATTAAAGATGGTGGGAGGAGGAGATAAAAATCTTTTTCTTCATACACCAGGTAGAAAGTATGTAAAGGAAAAGAATGGTAGCAGCAAGCACAACACTGCATATTAAAACTCACATGAAACCACAGAGCCAGATGCTCTTACTGTAAAGGCACTGATGCTACAGGATCCTTTTGGTTTTCCCAAGACAGAAAAATAAAAAATAATGAGGAACACTGATTATTTGACTGCAAATCAGCAAGCAACATATCCTGAATGCAAACTGGCTGCCTGGCATAACAGAACAGCTGGCTAAATTCTTTTGATCTACACAGCTTTTAGATATTCTTACATACAGGTATGAAAGAACTGAAAATTCTGTAAAACAAAGTTTGTACACCACTAACATTTTCTGGGCAAATTTCACTTCTGTACTCTGTTTAATGTTATTATGATATTGGTATTAGCCAGAAAGGAAACACATAAGGCAGAGCCCAGGCCCTGTTGGTACTCCTTCATGCATTTTGGCAGTGAAAGGAGACTGCCAGCCAAGCTCCAGCATTACTGGCTGTGTATCAGCAGTAGGGCATAGCATTGAACAGTCTTATTGTGAAAGTTCAGGTCCAGCAAAATACTTAAACACAGCTCACATCTAAAGTGTAGGAGTAACTTTGCCAAGCTGCACTTCCTCAGCTGCCCCAAGCAGAGCTCAACACCAAAGGAGCAGACTGCCCAGACCAGAGTAACCACAGGGTGCACACTTAATTCCCATTCATGCCCAGGGTAGGGTGCGTCTGCAGATATGTTACCCTTGGTTTAGAAGATATAAGGCCCAATATAAACTTAATGCTGATGTGAGACTTTGGCTAATGACATCACATTTTCTTCTGCTGTGTTGACAAATAGTCACCTAGTGTTATAAAGGGTATGCACTGTATACTTTGTGTCACTAACTTGGCACCTCAAATCCTCTTTTCAGTGACTATTCTGAGTGTTATAGCACCTTCTGTAGTAGAAAACCTCACAGACATTGCCTCATTAAGCTGCATGGCTCTCATTTCAGGTAAATAATTAGAATTATCCCCATTTTAAAGACCAAGAACATAAGATCCAAAGAAATTAGTTAGGCCACACAACAAGTCAGTGCCAAAGGCAAGACCCTGACACTAGTGCTCCTCACTGAATTCCCACGCTCACACTGATAGATAATGATATACAACAGCCTGAGCACATGTGCTATTCTGCACAAGGGCCTGTGGTTTCAACTCACAACAGCCCAACTTTAGAGTGACCAGGGGGATGTGATATGTATTGATATGCATTAGTTGTCCCATTGAAATCAGCAGTGTCGAAAGTTCAGGCACAAAAGTACCCTTTGAGGAATAAGTATCTGTGGCATTTTCGCTGACTCAGAGAGCCAAAATTACCCGGTCAATTCATTTCCTATTTGGCAAACAAGGTAAAGGTTTACATTCTCTTCAAGAGCCACCCTAACAGCACATCAGCTTCTCCAACATCCCTATAGTTAATTCATCCTATGAGCATGGCTAGTATCAGAGCTGAAAGGTTTCCTTTGGAAACCTATAACATGCTTAGCACAGTTTAAATTCTACTCACTCATCTATCGTCTTGGCTGCAAACTTAACTCTACTACATTCATTTTACGCACACACGCATTGCCAGTGTCAGCAATTCTGACCAGTGCAAAAAAGGACCCACAATGCAACAAGCAGTAAAAATGCCCAGTGAACACTTTTTTAAATTTGCTATTTGCTTATATAATCACCATTATTATTTCAATGCATTTTTCAAAAAATATTGCATGCATTGTAAAAGAATTATGAGAAAAAAATTTTTAATATTATGCATTCATAATGAAGTTATGACTACATGGAAATTTTTACCAAAGCAGTTGAGTTGCCTGACCAAAATAGAAGGAAAAAACATAGCCCCAAGTTTTTTACAATTACAGCATTTCAAGATGTTGGATTTCTTACCATTTTATTTTGAAAGCCAGATAAAGTAATTGATTTCTTTTTTTTTGAATGAAGCATTTCCTTCAGAATTATTTTTCAACCAAGAAATATTTATAATACCAAGAAAAGGTGAAAATATTTACATCTAATAGGAAAATGATGTTTTAGCTGATGCAAGACATTTTCATTCCATTGTTTCATATCTGGACAATTCAAGAAAATAGTTAAAGTAGCTGTACCTGCAAAACTTAGCACATGAAATTTAAATGGAAAGCGGGTTGAGCATAGGTGGCCAGGACACATGAGTGGGAAATATTCCCCAGGATGGATGAAGTGACTTCATGAAAACCAGAAAAAGACAAAGGCTGAACTAGCTGTTAAGTTCCTAGTCTTTCCCATTGTACCTTTTTAGCTTTGAGAAAATGTGCATAACTTCCCTGATGGGTAGTAAAGTCTTCCCAGGATCTTTATTGCTCTGGCTGATGACTAATGAAATCTGGCTGAAATTCCCTGCTCAATATATCCTCTGCCTTTTTTCCCATTCTGAGACAACTAACTTCTCATGCTCCATATATCAAATGGAGATACCTTCTACAGGCTTGAGGTTGCCAAGTCAGATGCCTAATTACTATGTGCCACAATAAATAACTGAATGGACTTGGCCTCAAGGCACCAGTTCCACTGTCAGTATGAAGCTAAGGGATAGAGAAGACAAAACAAAATATGATCTGAGTTCAGGTTCAATACCCAGGCTGAAATCTGATGGAACACAATGTTTACCCAAACAGCTGAAATAGCAAACACACACATAAAAGGCAGTATTACCATTTACTGTAGTCATCATTTCATACTAGCAGTCTCAAACATGGCCTGCTGTACAAGTCTTTCGAATCAAAGTTGCCTCCAAATCCCAGTTTCCACATATGATAGAGGTGTGCACAGCCTCAAACATCTGACACATTTGCTTAAAAGGATTGACCTAGACTGAGAAATAAATTCAGCGGAAATTGTTTCTTCTCTTGCCCTGGGCTCGTTCCCTTACCTGTTCATCTGCTAAGTCTTCTTTTTAAATCAGCTTCTTTTTTCATGCTTTGGAAAAAGCATAGTGAGAAAAAGTTTGCCTTTTCGTTTCTGCAAAGGCTTTGAGAGAATTTGCAACTCAAGTGTTACATGCTCTGTCCTTTGGAGCACCTGTGGTAGCAGATCTGACTTCAGAAAGAAACATTAAGCAAGAGCTGCAATGTTATACTCATTACCCATTCATGAGTTCAGATAGCTGTTTGAATAATACTGGTTTCCCTTTCCCTAGAGTAGATAAAAGCCACAAGGGCTATCACCACAGACATAGTCTCTGACACTCCTATTCAGGCTTTTGCCTTGCGCAGCTGCCAGTTGAGCACTACTTGGGCAGCAAGTTATGGCAGCTGAGCTGGAGGGGAAAGAAGTACAGAAGATTCAAAGGGAGTCAAAGAAAGAAAACTGAATGGAAGTAGGCTCCCCTTCACCTCTGTGCTTTGTGGCAGATCTGCCTCACAGGATGAAGCAATGTCAGGATCTTCTTCTGTTCCCACCACTACTGCTGGGGCTGGAGCAGACTCTGCCCTTACTCTCCTAAAAGAGGCTGCAGAAATGTTCCGTAGTGGAGTTTGGCTTGGAAACATGCTTTACCTTATCATTTCTCAACAGACATCTTTCAGGAAAATTAGGTGTTTCTCTCTTTAACACCTACAAGTGAGCTGTTTTAATTTACTTTTCACATGATTACACACACTTTCTACTCCAATACAAATAAATCAATAAATAAATGAAACCTGAGAATTGACACCCCCCCCCCCTTCCTATCTCTTTCCCCATTTATTTTTCTGCTGGCATGATTCACTGTTGTCTTTAAAAGATTTGTCTGTGCTGTGTTTTTAAATGTTACAAGCTAGAGCAGGTTTGAAAAACAAGAGAGCTATACAGCTGGAAAGCTAAAGCACAATTGGCATACCAATAAATGTCTTGATAGCAATTTCAATACAATTGCACTGATGTGGCTTGTTTGTTATCTCCTGCTCCTGCTTTTTGCAAAACCTTGGGCCTAACACAGAGGATGACCTAGGAGTGGCCCCAGTGTCACAAAAGAGATAAAAGAGCAAAGAAGGTGTCCATCTGATGTTGGAGATACCCTGTTGGGTACTCTGGACTGTGATTATGTCTAATCCTCTTAAAACAGGGTAAATATCACCTGCCAAATGAGTGCTAAATACTGTGGTTCTATGGGATTATCCCTACTAACTCCTTTGTTTTTTGTTGGATCACAGAAATAGTACCAGAACAGGAAAAGCAAAGCTGTCTCATTACTCTATGATGAATGTAGAAGAGAAGGATTATGTCCACAGTTTCAAAACCCATAGTTTTATTATACCAGGACAGAAATCTCTGTAAAATATCTTACTTGCACAGACAGTTGAGCTTGCAGCTCTGCCAGTTCAGACCCTGGTTTTTCTGCTTTTGGCCAAGACAAGAGGAGCTATTGCCATCTGCAGTACACCCTAGGGGTAAAATCTTCCCCTCTGCACTGCTTTGTGTAGCTACTGGCAGTTACAGAAAAATGGGTTCAAGTTCCTATAATCTTCTGAACATTAAAAGCTGTTCCAACAGCCCACAACCAGCTTTTCACTCCATCCTAGCAGCTTGTCCTCCATCACTCTCAGTCCAGTCTTTCAAAAATATCACATGTGCTCTGCAAGAAGCAGCTTCGAAGTTAGCAGAGGATGCTCTAACAGGATGCCCTCTCTCCACGGACAGGTAACTACTGAAAAGGAAGAAACCAGCTCTCTTTTTTTTTTTCTTCCCATATTTATGCCTGGAATTATGTGTCTTTGAAATACGGTGGCAATGACGAATACGTGAATTTTACTCAAGCATTCTTAGGGACAAAACACTAGAGGGAAAGTGATAGCCTCCTTTCCCTAGTTACTTTTTCTCTCTAGAAGAGAGAACCAAGTCTGAAAGGTTGTACATAGACACCCGTCTTTCAACTGTAGTGAGACAAGGGGGGCACAAAATCACAAAATGAAGTATATAAACCTTTAGAATCGTTTTTAAGTAATGTTAAGTTTGATGGCTTTGTAACAGTAGCAATGGAAAATTACTGAGGTGCATGATTCACAGAAAAAAAAATAGAGTACAGCTAGAGAACATACTGAGAATTCTTGTATAAGATAAACCCTTGTAGTTTTAGGCCTTTTTGACCTTAGTACAAAATGAGTGTAAGAAAAACAGGCTAGGAGAACAGGACGTAAAGATAAGAAGTATGTGGAATGGCAGGTGTCCAGGATGGGCTGCAGTTAAATTAACTGATAAGTAGAAGGACAGCATGATTGTTATATCTATGGTGTTAACAAACCAACTAAGCTGGTATAAATGTATGGTATAAAGGCTGCCAGCAGTGACAAAGATTGTTGGGAGAAGTAAACAACCCTCAGAGACCACCACCACATTCTTGTACACATGTGGGGAACTTTCTGGAAAATGATGTAATCCATATGTAGCCTCATGGATATGTATGTATGCCCAGCGGCTATATAAGGACTGCTTGTGTAGCAATACGGGACACGCGTTAGGTGGAGCTATTCTCCATGTCTCCCGGTGCCTCAACAAAGCATACCTGCTTGTCAACTTAAAACTTTACCGGCGAGTTTGTTCCTGGAGTTTTCTTGGAATCAGTAGCACAGACCATAAATCCCTGGTCACAGAGTCATGTTGGGACATTCTCTGAGATGATATTGGATACAGATAAGTGTCGCACGGAGCTGAAAAGTTTGCACTGGCGTTTTTGACTAACGTTCTTTTTTTAAACAAAACAAAATTAATGAAGAAGACTTATTTTGTTAAGGGGGGGTAAATCAGTTAAAAGAATTGTTTTCTGGGAAAAAGCAAAGCAAAACAAAACAAAACCGAAGACCTTTCTACTGATTGTGTTTGCTGTTTGTTTTATTCAAGGTTTGATCGAGAAGGGTTCAAACTGACCTGCAGATTTCCTGTGGTAGGACAGTATTTTTCAATTAGAATTTTTAATGATCCTCCTTCTCTTTAGAAAGAAGTGCTTCAGGAAAGAATATCTTCTGGAAAGATTTTGAAGCCATAGGCAACTTGATCAAGCCCACAAAGACAAAGCCTAGGGTTTGATTCTTGAGCTCTGGTGAAACTAGTTAGAGATGTTCCCATACACTGGTAACTTCTTGCATGCCTGAAGAAAAGCAACAGAAGTAAATGTGTGCAAACCATTCCTACTCAGAGGTTTTTTCACCAGTGTGGTCTCACCTTTCTGGCTTAATTAGCCTGTCCAGTCAATGACAACATGCTTGCAATTATACAGGAGCTGCTGTAGTCATAGCTGAGACACTTCATATGCTCCTTTCTGCCAATCCAGGTACAGACATGGTAAATTCCTGCCAAAGGTCAGGGAGAACACAGAGGTTGGTAGTGTATTAAGCTGCTTCAGCCAGATTTAGCAGAGCACTAGAGTCCCCAATCCTAGTCTTAGCCACATGTGTATGACAGATTATAACGTCAGAAAAAAGTGTAGGTGAGGAGGGGGAAATTTTGCAGAACGTATTTGCCTTTTCACAGATTTGCTGAGCTTGGCAATCATTTAACTTTCTGAAGTGCACTGATCTCTAACTGTTATTTGCTCTGAACTATAATCCTTGTGTGTGACTGGAGTTTCTAAGCATTTTCACTCTAAATACTCTTGGCAGCAGTATACTGCCACTGACAGGAGGAATTAAGTGCGTATGGGTGCAGAGTATCTTCCTACCCTACCACCACCACCACATAAAGGCAATTTTTGCATGTAGACAAATCCTGATTCCCTATTAAGAACAGCAAATTACACCCTGACCCAGTACACAGTTCCCAGCTTTCCCTGTTAGAGCTTGTTCTGCTTACGTATTTGCCAAGACAGAAAGCAAATGAGAGCATCTCTGCATCCAGTAGTTAGGGCTCAGCTGGGAGACCACAGCTAAAGAGAAAACTGTGATGTTCTATAAAGCAGAAAGGCCATATAACTGACATCAGACAGGGAAAACTCTGGTACTGCCCTGGGTAGTTTTACTAGCTTTTCTAGAAGAAAATTTATGTAACCTGTTCAGCTTTCTCAACTATCAGGGATGTCACTTTAATGACATACTGATTGCTCAGCTAAGGTCTTAAGCTCCAAGCTTTTCTCAGTAGCATTGAAGCCTGCCTGGACACGGCATTGAAGCATACGCCTTGATGCAAGGAGACTGCAGGCAAAATGCAGTAAATAGAACTCTTCTTTTTGCAGTTTATCGGCACAGAAAATGTTTCCTCTATTTTATAACAACAGGTTCCTTTCATTTCCTCGAGATTTAATACCTCTGCTGGTACTAGAATAATCTTTTTCCTTACAGTGGACTTTTTAACACTAACTACATCTTCCTTAAGTTAAGGCTCAGAAAAATTGGCAGATCAGGAGATATGGTGTGTGTGACTGGCGAAACCAAAATGAAAAAGGGCAGGCAGAAAATCTTTACCTCTATCAGGAATTAATTAGATGTTGGGGAATAATAGGTTTTTATTTTTTTTACCTTGCTGGATGAACATGAATTAAAAAAGGTTAGACCAAATCCAAACCATAATTAAAACTCACAATAGACTAAAATAACTAAGGGAGACTGAATCCTCTCACCACAACTTTGGTGCTATTCTATTTTATGAAGGTTTATTGGGGGGTTTTAAATTTATTTTTTAATTAGACCATATTTTAAGCAAAATTAAAATGTCTTATTGTAATCAAGATCAAGTAAGTTCTGCATAAAAATGTAGAAATGAGAAGTTCCAGTATTTCTGGAATACAAGGTTATGCTTTGAAAATGGCAAACTATATTTTAAAGATATTTTTGCTTTTCCCTGCTCAGTTTGGCCTAAATTCCTTGAGGGTTATCACACAGCAGTTTTTCTTAGGCAAGCTGTAGTAGTAGGTTAGTTTCTCACACTTTGCAGAGCTTTAAGCATGCCTTAAAGTAGTTCAGGGCCCATATTCTAACCCTGTCGCAACCCTGACAAATCCTACTCTGTTCAAATGGAGTGGCTTTGATCCACTTCAAAAATAACTGCTCATTCCATGTTTTTTCTACCCCATTACTGTAATCTTCATCCTATGGAGAAGATACCATGAAAACCTAACCTCTTCTTTTCCAGGCTTTTTATTTTCTTTCTGATTTCTCATTTTTTGTGTTCCTTTTGCTTCTGTCAGACCATTTCCAGGAGTCTTCAGGGTCCCTGCTGATGACCAGGACTTGTGTATCTCCCAGTTTCTGATCTTTTCTTGCTCTGTTCTAGTATAACTAACATTTCTATTATTTGATTCAAGCTATGCCATTTCTCCCTGTCTCACATTTTCACTCTCAGTGCTATTTCATGCATGTCTGCTGCTCCCCTACGCTTCTTTGTCTCAAATTAAAATCAATACTTAGAAAGTTATGAAGGGAAAACCAGCATGTATTATTCTGCAGGCAAGGCAGTGGCTAAAGGCGCAGGACTTGTAGAACCTCTTCTCAGATTCACATCAACCATTTTTTCTGCCTGGGCAGAATTATCCAAATGTAAGTTGAGGAGAAGCTGACAAAAAAGTTCTCCATGATTAAAATAGCCAGGGAAGCTGCATTGTTCCACTAGGGTTATGGCTTCTTTACAGTCTGGTTAAAAGATTTCCCTAAGTAATCCCACATCACTGGATGCATGGTGGGGGGAGGGAAGGGGATGATTCATCTCAGTAAACCTGTGTCATAGGCTGCTTTTATTTTTTAACAGAACTATTCCTGGGCTTCATCACATGAACTGTTTTACATGTAATGGCTTATATCAAGACCAGGTTGGACAGAGCCTTGGGGGGCACGGTTTAGTGTGAGGTGTCCCTGCCCATGGCAGGGGGGTTGGAACTGGATGATCTTAAGGTCCTTTCTAACCCTAACTATTCTATGATTCTATGAATCTATATTAATCAAGTCCCAGTTAAGTCAAAACCTGAAGTCAGCCTAACAATCTGATTTCACTAAAACAAGCACACATCATCATCCCTTATACAAGGTGAGATCCCCATACCTTGTCTTGCCAATTCAGATTTATAGCTTTTAGCAACACAGACATTTATGAGGCACATAAGTATTCTGTGCTCCCTGCTCTGCTTCATGTGGGGCCCCAAGGAAGCAGCAGTTTGTTCTTTTATTTTTTTTATTTTATAGTTTCTTCCTTCTCCTGAAGAAGTGTTAAGGGGCCCGAAATCCCCAAAAAGGGAAAAGGAAAAATGACTTCATTTTTCTTAAAAGCGTTTAGTGAACACTAAACTGTCTGGTTTTATCAAAACTAACACAGCCTGAGAATGCTGGGGTTGAGGCCCAGAAGTCTCTTTGGAGGTCTGTGTATCAAAAGGTACAAATATCAGCCTGACACCAAAAAAGGAGAGAGAAAAGGCAAAGAATGTCAGGACTTCAGAAAGTCAGATTGTGACAGTCCGTCAAGAGAACACAAGTATTCAAACCACTTTCTCCAGGCTGCTATTAATAAAAAAGCCCCAAATCCAAAAAACTAGCTCCTAATTCAGAGACCTACTCCACTTTATACAAGGAGATGTAAAGAAAAGAAAGCAAAGAAGCAGAGAACAGGGTTTTTTTTGATACTGCTGATCTCTTGAAAAGAAAGTGACCCTCCAAGAAAGGAAGGGCTGGAAAGACAGAAAACTCTTCATGGTAAAAATGCAGTCTAAAGCTAATTAGCTTATTTTTGTTTGAATTTGGGGCACGCTCATTGAAATAGGCTGCTGGGGCTGTTTGAGCCTCAAATTAAACATACGTGAGGTTACGGTTCATGAGTACTTGCATGCACATCACAGCATCATTTTGCTTCCTGCACAGCCTGTCTTCTAGGGTAAATAACAAGATAGACTGCCTTTTTCCTCATTCCTGAGAAAGATGAGGAATGAGGCAGCAATATACCCAGCCAGGATACCGGGGGTAAAATAAAACCTAAATATTTTCTAGGAAGTTTTCTAACAAGAAGATGGTATCCCAAAGATATTGCTGGAATAATTTTTATTGTACATATTAGGATATTTTATGCTCATAGGAAAAACTTGGATCAAATATGTCTTGACTGTATCTTGCATGAATCACTCAAACATGCTGAAGTGGCCTTTAGTGCTGAAAGTGCTATTTTTTCAGGATGATTTTATCCACTTCATAGCACTTGGTGCAAAACTTCATGTACAGAGCCTTTTTCTAACCAGCTTCATTTTCATTTTAGGTCTGACAACTTTGAAACTTCCCTTTAAAGAGAGGAGGAAAACATTCATATAATGTTAAAGCGGATATAGAACTTCTATTGGAAGCTAAGTGCAAATCAGTGACTAAGTGGGCTATTAAAAATGTGCTGTTAGTTTCCTGCAAAATTCTCGGTGGAATAAGTCTCATATCAGCTTACTTCAAGTTTGCGTCTCAGTCTTTCTCTCTGTTAGCTACAGATACACTCCGACACACCTCTGCTCAGAACACCATTAGCAGGGAATAGATCGGGCTACAGATGTTCATACAGGCTACTGCAATTCTACCTAAGAATTCACAGTTCTTTCTCCCAGTTTCAATACATTTCAGATCCCTGAGGCCTGAACTTTCACTGAAATTTAGCACAATCACTGTAGTTCCTTCTTTGTGTTTGTGGTCTTTGTGCTATTGACATAAACTGACTAGATTTGAAATCTGTCAAAGAACCAAAAAGAACTAGGTCTAGCCTTAGTAAAATAAGAAATAAAAATTAGAGATGCTGCACGGTCATCAGGTCATCAGCAATTTACATAGCAAAAATACTTGTATTAATCCAATTTTACTTATAAACTGTACCTGAAGTCAGGCTTGGAATGGCTGCATTTAGACAAATCTTCCATAGGCATTTCTGTTAAGGTGACTCTTGAGATTAACAGAGCTTTAATGACATTTAAAGGTTTCTTAAGATCTTTACAGGAAGGCAACTCTGACATCCTTAGGTTGACCACTCCCAGCAATGCTGTTGGTTCGATGGGACTGTGAAAGGAAGTGTTTGTTCACTGGCATAAGTAATGTTGATATCATTGATACCATCTAGCCCTAGGATGTCTGGGTAATTACAGTAGAGAGCTCTTGAACACAGTACTTCCATTTTTTTTCATAATCTCTCTTTGAGCATTATTAACCTTTATATTTTGACAGGAATTAGTTTTCACTGTCCCATTCTAAATAGCATATTTATAAGTAAATTAATATTGTGAAATTCTGCTATCAAAAAAAAGAGAAGTGGCCATTCTCTTTGGCTGCATGGCATTATGACTGCATTATTTGTTGTGTTAGAATACTGCAAATGTGAAATATATCTTTACTGGAAACAAGCATACACAGGCATGAAAATCAGTGAGGATACACAATGCGGATAATTTGTCATCCATTGTCAAGGGAAGCACAACCTGCTGATAACGTCATGTAGCTATGGCCCTGCTCCCACACTCATTAATAATTATCTCAGAACTACTGTAACACCTGGCAGGACAAAGGTGGTGCCAATCAAGCAGAGGCCCACAGCCTCAGCTCCTTTAGAACAAGACTTAGATATGGAAGGACAAGCAGTTGTTGATATCATATATACTCCAGGATAGCTAAGCTAGCCCTGAAAGGAGCGCATGTATATTTTCCTAATGCGGTTCCACTGAAGAAAGGGACATTTTTCCCCTTAAGGACCAAGACATCTTTTTAGAGCCTTAAACTCCACTACCCAAGTTGTTGCAGCTTGGAGGGAGGGAGGGCGGAAGTATTTGATCAAAGCAGATTTACTGTTGTTTTTTTTTTGGGGGGGAGGGAGGGGGTATGTTTCTGGAGTGTTTGAAAAAATAAGATGAAGAGGAACAGGAAACTGAAGGGATAAGGCAATGATGCAAGCCTATGTGACAAAGATTTACCTTTATACCTAGCCTTCCTGCAAACTGCAGCTTCCCGAAAGCACAAAAGAAGACAACAGATTTTGCGCTTCTGCTATATATAGCGTATACAAGACCAACATGAAGAGTAACACTTTAAGTTTATCATCAAATATTTGCAATCATCTGTCCTGAAACAACAATACCATATGATGGTAATTAGAACATCAATGACATAATTACATCCATTCATACACAAAGGTGGCTGGATAGCATAGTGAACCAAATGCGTTAATACAGAAGGAAAAGAAACAGAGATCCATTCATCTCTCTGACAGACTAATGCATTGTATAAAGCTATCTTTATATAATTTGGACGTCTTCTCGTGGGTGCATTAGCACTTCTCAATTTTTCATGCCTGGGTTTATAGATAGATACTAATGACTAAGCACAGGGCACATACTTCAGTTTAGCATTCTCATTTGAGTCCTTTTAAGATAATACTTTTTTTCTTATCTTCTATATAATTGGAAGATTCCTTGAATTTTTTCTTTGGGGTGGTAGCAATATATAATTAAAATGCATTTAGGTGAAGTCAAAGAGCAGTTTTTAAATTGAGTATAAGTGCACGTCTGGCAAGACTGAAAGGAAAAATATTACCTCAAGTCAAGCTATTTTCCTTTTTCCTTTCTCCTAGCTCACATTGCTACATTATGCTTCCCCAACACTAGGTTTTCCTTAACCAGCATGTAAATAGAAACAGCCTTCATATATTTTCAAGAATATTTGCCATTTCAGATGCAAAATCTGTTCATCCATCTCCACTATCACAATGAAGATAACAAAGCAAACTAATGATACTTAATTCCTCTACCTAAAGCATGATACTTTGACTGAGTAGTTAGGTAATATTTCATTAAGCTGTAACAAAAATCGAAGTATCTATCCACATGCATATGTTATAGAGGCTCCTACATTATGAAGTCTTAGCACTTTGTATTCTCACCAGAAAAAAATCCAAACATATCTAAGTGCTCTAAAAGCCTACACGATAAAGAGGAACATTTATGTTCGCAAAATGAGAGAAAGAGAAGGGGAGAAATGATGAATGCCCTGCTTCATTTGATGTATTATCTTTGTGAGTTTTCAGGTATTGATTTTGGAAGAAATAGAATCAAACATTCCTGTCACTTGCAACAGTAAGAAAGTGTTTAGTTAATGCCTGATTAGGTTTTAGATTTCAAAACAAAATTGCCTGGTTATGCTGACGGCTATATCCTATTGCAGCACAGATCTAACAGAAAAAGAAGTGAGTAATATAGCAAAAAAACAACTTTTATCATGCAATTGTTTCGTCACTGAACCAGTGTTTTTTACAACATCAAAGCAGAGAGCTAGGCACTTATCCTGCAACATTCAGTAACTGCTGACTTGCATGGTCCCATAGATTGAAGTGTTTGAACTACTCTGTTCTTAGGCAAATAAACGTGTCACATTTATCTGTTTTTTATCATTTTTCAAATTTTCATCAATTAAATGAAAGTTCACTTATATGCGATAGCGCCAAAATAAAATTTTAGTGATGTTCCAAAATAATTTAGGTCCTTCCAGTTTCTTGTGCTTACTTTGCCTTCAAAGAGACTGGCAGCTCTCTATAAAGTACTGCTTCAAAATGCAGGGGCTTCCCTTATCCTCAGTTCAGATTTTCCAGGCAGTTTCAAAAACCAAAACACTGAGAGGCTTGTTCGAACAGAGTTCAAATTTTGGGAGAAAATGTGATCTGTCTCTGCCCTGGCGCTAAGGGCTAGCAGTTCCCGCTGGGGTCTTCATTTCACAACCACGGTTTCTGCCTCCCAGCTCCCAGTGACATGCCATACACTGTCTCCATGGACAACAGCCTGGAAAGCAGTAATTTAAAAAAATCCCTGATTTAAAGAGGTGCAAACAGAAAACAGGGGCCAAGCTCTGGGTTTTAAGCACTCTTCAGCTCTTCAAATCTGTGGCACTAAATTTAGCTGCAGCCTGTAAGAGAGATGGAGGGGAGGGGTGAAGCATTTTGGAAGTATGTGTACCGAGTATATCCTAAAGAAAGATATCTTAATCTCAGAGTGGTGCTCAGTCCCAGCTTTAGCTCCAGGCCACAACTGTGCTAACAGTTTGTACTAATGAAGGGAGGCTTTCCCAAGGTGATTAGCACCACATTTAATCTTTTCTTACTATAATATGTTATAAAATTAGCAATCTGGCAGATAATATCTGGTTTCTTCTAATTATTTTAAAAAATCTGATATCCAACAAGTTCATTAATTGCAATTTCTCTCTCTTTTCTGTAGTCACCCATACTGTGCTCTGAATAAAACTGAACTGTACGGGGAAAGCATGGATTGCCTCCTCACTGCATAGTTGCCAAAGTTACCAAGTTAGACACAGTGTATAAGGAAAACTAATCCAAACCCAAAAGAGATAGACACCTCTGAGGCACCTCAATTACAACCAGAAGACAAAAAATACCCAAGTATACTGGACTAATAAATGGACTAATTTGTACCAGCTGGCCTAATTCATAGAATCAGGTCCAGTCATCTCTGGACTATTCCACTTCATTTTTCTCTGGGTTCCTTTGTTATCACACTTGGGGACATAAACACATACACAAACAGCGTTTTCTTTGCATACAGGAACAATCACTCCTGGAAAAGCACAGTTCCGGTGTGCTAAGACACATTTTCAGAAATGGTTTTTCAGTATCAGATTCTTCATACTACAGTTTCTCAAAGAGAGAAAACTGCAAAAAAATTAACTACAAACCGAAGCTCTTGGAGATGTCTCTTCAGCTACAATCAGCGTCAGACCTGATGAATCAGATTTTCTTTAGCAGTCACCAAGACAATGCAAGGAACTGCATTTCTATCACTTGCTTTTTCTCATCACTATTCAATTTCCCCCCGCAGTGTCAAGAACTATTGCTTCTTAGTGTTAGGATGCGTGACAAGACATCCAAAATGAAATACATTCCTCTTAACTGCCAAGATAGTGACAAACAACAGGTTGAGTAGGAACTAATGGAGCTGGGTAAGCTCAGATGCTGTGCTTTATAGGCAAATAGGAGCTGCATTGGCCTTTTCTTGAGACACACTCAGCCTTTTATCTCCATACTTAGTCCATACCAAATGCATGCTCCTGCCTGCCTTCCCCTGCTGTTACCCCATGCTCCAGACTTGGAAGTGACTCCTCATAACATAGACCATTTCATGACCGCTGTGCTTCCTCTGTAGCTGGAGTCGAGAGGCTTTTACCAGCATAACAATTTAAGCGGTTGCAGAAAATGTTTGCCATTTCTTCATGTTTGGTGCTACACTGACACCTTGTGGCCCTTAACCCTGGTGAGACGGTAAACAAGTCCAACAGGTTTCCAAATGTTTAGGCAAGGGTGCATGCAAAATGAAGTCTGGGAAAGAAGCACTGATTTTCCTCTCATTTCCTCTCCTTTCGAATCCATGTTCTAATGCTTCATGTGCCCCATTTTGGTAGTGAAATTCCACATTAAATATATACAATTAAACAGTAATCAAGTCAAAAGTAGTAACGAACAGGTTGAAAAGATTAACAGATTTGCAGAAGGTTAATTACTTGTGCAAATATAAGCTACTTCTCAATATAAGAAGAAAGCAGAGATTAGACATCCATTGCTTTCATATTTCATTGACAGGTTCTGCACTTGATTGTTTAAAGTTGAGGTTCTAAATTGCTCTAACAGCATCCACACATTATTCAGCTGTTAGCCAAGGATATTTCCAAGAATGGGAAAAACATAAGGGTAGCATGCTACTATTTAACTGACATAATTAATGATGACAGATAAGAACAGAAGCAAAAAAACCTAGTTGGAAACAATGCCAGTAATAGGATCTACAAATCAAAGCTATACTAAATGAAATCACATGCCCATGAAGAGACAGGTCTGTCACACTGGTTTAATATACACAAGTGAAAGAGACTTTCCCTGGTACCTTCAACCTAATGAAGAGTGGAGAAGAAAAAACAGACCCTGCAGTGATGAGCATAACTCCCTAACCTTAAGTATGTTTTAATACAGCTACAAATGAAGTATGAAAAATCCTGGAGATGAGAAGCAGTGTGGATGCTCTAAGAGATAAAAAGGATTTTAGTATTAGAAAACGAGAGACCACACTTCAATCCAGATTCACTCCCCTATGCACTTAGCCACTTCAGCTAAAATGAGATTTCTGACACTCGCTGTTTAGGTCAATGCAGACCTCATCCTGCAGACAGATCACTCTGCAGGAGGACAGAAATTTTTACTTGGATACACTGAGCTTTGGAGGCATGGTTCTTTCTGTTATTGCATTATGTAACCTAAGATCAAAAGCTATGAAGTAAAGTGCTTCATAGAAGCACCTAGAATTAAGGCCCCATGCTTTAATTGTAAGCAAAGTATCACAGCTAAAATAAATGGGATATCCAATGAGGGGGAGAGGAGAAAGATTTACATTCATAGTCAAACAACTAAAGAATTCAATCAACAATTTCAAATCATATTTCTCTTAGTATGCCTGTTAAAGTTCCATTTCTTATTTAGTAAATTATCAGTGTATACCACTAGACACTTAGTTTATCACAAAAGCAATGTAGAAGACACAGGAAGAGGCATAGGTGTTAGAAAGGCTTCTATGGAAAGTAAAGGAAGTTCTTACTGGAAAACCCAGCCCAATGGATGATGTTGTGGTTTAACCCCATCTGGCAACTACACTGCACAGCTTCTTGCTCATTCCCCCCAGGGGGATGGGGAAGAACCAGAAGAGTAAAAAAGAAAACTTATGGGTTGAGTTAAAGACAGTTTAATAGGTAGAGCAAAAAAACACACACAAGCAAAGCAAAACAAGGAGTTAAATCACTGCTTCCCTTAAGCAGGCTGGTGTTCAGCCATCTCCAGGAAAGCAGGGCTTCATCACACATAACTGTTACTTAGGAAGACAAAATGCCATCACTACAAACATTCCCACTCCTCCTCCTACTTCCCTCAGTTCTATATGCTGAATATGACATCATATGGTATGGAATATCACTTTATCCAGTTGGGGTCAGCTGTTCCAGCTGTGTCCCCTCCCAGCTTCTTGTGCACTCCCAGCCTGCCCACTGGTGGTGTGAGAGGGAGAAAAGAGCTTGGCTCCATGCAAGTGCTGCTCAGTGACAGCAAAAACACCCCTGAATTATCAACACTCTTTCCAACACAAATCCAAACCAGCCCCGTACTAGTTACTGTGAAGAAAAATAACTGTACCCCAGCCAAAACCAACACAGGGATCCAAATTCTTTTCTTAGAAAAATACTCAAAGAAACCAAAATAT
This sequence comes from Myiopsitta monachus, assembly GCA_017639245.1. Taxonomy (NCBI): domain Eukaryota; kingdom Metazoa; phylum Chordata; class Aves; order Psittaciformes; family Psittacidae; genus Myiopsitta; species Myiopsitta monachus. Next base: position 67,459,979 of record CM029921.1, on the reverse strand, counting down.
TCTGAATATTCATCATTGGATCTGATGCTATCACCAGTAAAAGGGACATTTGTAAGGGTGCATCTTCCCCTTCCACAGATGTGACTGGCTGTAGAAGAATACACATGCCTGCATAGGTACAGCTGACACCCCTGGGAGTGGGAAAGGAGGTGAAGAAGCTAGAAAGAGTGAGTATTGGCTTGACTGCTGGATCAAATTCAGAGCAAGTCCAGGATAGCAACAGAAGGTTAGATTGTCTAGCCTTGTCCCCTTGCTATGGTAGACAACCCATTAAAGTCTCCCATAAACTAGTCACATCCCTCCACAAAAAATGATGTGCTTTGTCTCTACCATGTCAGACTTCCATTCTTTTCTTCATTCAGAGCTTGCTTCTCTGTTTACAGACTACATTTACTCATAGTCACTATACCTGCTCTTGTTTTCTTGTAACAGCACCCTCTTTTCTCCCACACAGCACTTCTCTTTCCTGAGGTATTTATAAACAGTTTCCATATTGTCTCTCATTGTTCACTAGGCTCAATTGAACAGACAAAGCCCTTCTAATCTTTTCTCAACATGGTTGTCAATTTAGTAGCAGTGACTATGTCTGTGGTAGTTCAAACTCTTCTTTTTTGCACATGGGTGATCAGAGTTGCAGACAGGATCCCAAATGATCTCCTGTGACTAATTTATACAGTGGCAGTACCACCTCACTATCTTCTCTGGCAACACAGGTCCCAATACAGGGGAAGGTATCACTCACCCTTTATAAAGGCTGTACTGTACAGGCAGCCCAGAGGGTCTTCTTTTCTTTAAACTGACTGTTATTCTCTGTTTCATCCTGATGGTATTATTCCAGACCCCTAGATAACTTAGCAAGTGGAAATGCCCTCTAAATCAGTTATTTTCTGCATAGAATCATAGAATCCTAGAATAGTTAGGGTTGGAAAGGACCTTAAGATCATCCAGTTCCAACCCCCCTGCTATGGGGAGGGACGCCTCCCACTAAACCATGCCACCCAAGGCTCTGTCCAACCCAGACTTGAACACCACTAGCTATGGAGCATTCACAACTTCCCTGGGCAACCCATTCCAGGGCCTCACCCCTGTCACAATAAAGAACTGCTTCCTTATGTCCAGTCTAAACTTGCCCTGTTTAAGTATTAACCTGCTACTCCTTGTCCTATCACTACAGTCCCTACTAAAGAGTCCCTCCACAGCATCCTTGTAGGCACCCTTCAGGTACTGGAAGGATGCTATGAGGTCTCCACGCAGCCTTCTCTTCTCCAGGCTGAACAGCCCCAACCTTCTCAGTCTATCTTCATACGAGAAATGCTCCAGTCCCCTGATCATCCTCGTAGCCCTCCTCTGCACTTGTTCCAACAGTTCCATGTCCTTTGTATGTTGAGGACACCAGAACTGCACACAGTACTCCAAGTGAGGTCTCAGAAGAGCAGAGTAGAGGGGCAGGATAATCTCCCTCAACCTGCTGATAACGCTCCTCTTGATGCAGCCCAGGATATGGTTGGCTTTCTGGGCTGCAAATGCACACTGCCGGCTCATGTTCATTTTTCCATCGATCAACACCCCCAAGTCCTTCTCCACAGGGCTGCTCTGAATCTCTTCCCTGCCCAACCTGTAGCTGTGCCTGGGATTGCCTCAATGTCCTCTAGTCCTGGCCAGACGCCTTCCTCTTAAACATGCAACAGCCTGTCAGAGCAGACTCTCTCTTTGTAAGCAATACAAACATCTTTCATTGCAGCAGTCAGGAAAGATATCCTTTTGCTGGAGATGCTCTACACGCTAAGGCATAATTCTTCTTTACGAGCAAATGCTATCACCAGAAGAAGCAGATTAGGCAAAGAGAGCACATTGTCCCAAGTCACTGGAACATTGCAGTGACAAAATTAGAACATGCTGGATGAAAGTGTTCGTATTTGAGTCAAATGCCCCAGAAAGTGTAAAACAGAAAAAGATGATGTACTAATACTACCTTCTGGATTGAAAACTGGTTAAGAGATCGGAAATACAGGTAGTGATGAATTGCCACACATCATATTAGAAGGAGGGGTGTGTCAAGGACTTCCTGCAGAAAGTTATTCAATAGGTTCATATTAATTTTGTAGCAGAAATGGCAGAAGCTTAATTTGATTTTTTTTAACAAGTCAGTTAAAGATTAACTATAATTAAAAGGTGACTTGTAGGAGAAATAATTCATTGGGAGGCATGTGAGGTCAGTGCTTGATCCAGCATAGCTTTTCCAGCTTTGATGTGTATGATAAGCATCCGGAAATAAGGGAAAGAAAATAAACACATTAGAGCACTTTCGCAGATGGAATTGGAACCACTTCCACACTGGCAGAACCGGGAAGACAACTTTGTCTTGCTTTTTTCCCTTCACTTATTCCATGAGGTCACAGTCTTTTGTGGAGTTAAATACAAATTAATCTACTAAGCAACTGAGCATGTGACGAAGTTGGCAACCCGAGTAAGACTTCAGATATGCCAGCAAATTCACTGTCATGCTCTGCTCCTTTTATACAACTCAACAAACTCTGGCAAACTGTTCTGCTTGATACATCCTTAACCCTGAGAGAAGTTTCAAGCAGTTTGCCACAGCAGTTTAAAGCTGCCCTCTCCAATGACACTCAACAATACGGAATGCACTAGGAAGGTATAAGTTCACTACTTATCCTAAGCTAGAAGCCCCAGAAAAGCTCCGATCAGCAGATACAGGTAAGAACAAATCCTGTTCTTTTTAGATGGGAGCAATGAAGAAAACAAAGAATCAGAGAAGCAGATCTCACTCTTGCAGAACCATCCACTTCTCTTTTGAGCTCCAGGAAAAAAGCAGATGAGCAAATCTGGTAAAGAGTGCATAAAATGGCTCCAGTACTAGACTAATTAAACAGGTTGTAATGTGACAAAGGGATTAGTAGCGAATGTTAAAGACAAAAAGAAATTTGGGCTTGATCTTCACATCTCATGTTATCTATATTGGAATTTAACAATCTATTATTTAAAAAACTGTTAAACTGATGCATGTACAGATGCTGTTATCTATCACCCACCAAGTCACAGCATAATCAGAAGCAAAGCCTGCTCCTTTTACTCCACCCTCCCCTTCCACCACAGCCTGACCCAATGGAACTGAGTGATGCAAAAAGCATAGCGCTCTGCTTCCCATTCAGTCAGCCCAGCTTCCAGCTCAGCCAGCCCTTGGCTTCCCCCCAAGGATGCCTCACGGACAGCCAGTGGTGATGGGAAGACTCTGAAAATGTGAGTACTTGTCCCTGAGCCCAGACTCTGGCAAAGAGGAAACCTCAACTCATCTGTCCGCATTGTGTGAAAGGAAGATGTAAAAAGAGAGACAAAATAATAATAATAATAAAAAAAAACAAAAAAGCCAAAGAGCAAATCCCAGTCTCCCATGGGAAAATACGGTGGTGCTGCAGCCAGTAGAACTGCATAGGCAAAGACAAGCACCTCATTAGGAGGCACTAACCCCCAGCATGGGCTGCAGTCAGAAGCAGATGAGGTAAAATCAGGTTCTGGGACTTGGATGCTTTGCAGCTTTACAATTGCCAAAAAAATAATCAGACTCGAAGAGCTGCAGCATGTGAATATTTAAGTCACAGGGATGCTAGCACTACCAGAAGTGCTGGTGCTTGTGAACTTATCCTCTTGGCCTTTTATGAATAATGAACAAAACCATCATGAAATGATCTCACCTATTGTATAGGTTTAAATGTATCTCTTATTTAGAGGAATTGGAAAATATTTTGGTGAGCACTGTGCCCCTTTAGAATCAATTCAGCACAGGGAGAAACAAATTATCCCAAATTGCTCTTGTGATTGGAGCATGATACATCAGAGAAACCATCTGCATCGGTTCATACCCCTCACCCCGAAAAAACCCTAAAAAAACCAGCATTTCCTAAGGAAAAAAATTATATAGCTGTGAATTCTTTTGTGCTGCTCAGCATGATATTCTGTAGTAAAGTCCCTGTATCAGGCCATATAAATTCTTTTGCTATGTCTTAACAATTCAACTAAACCCTAAAATAAAAGTTCTTCAGTGGTTTACTTGAAAAATCTTTTGTTTTTTAATTTTCTCCATACAGTTTTCCCTTACAGATTTTTTTGTTTTTTTTTTTACGTTCATGCTGCTTTTTGAATTTAACGGACACAAACGTGACGCATCTGTATCATTCCTACCCCAGCTTGCTTTGCAACATGAAACAATTATCGTTGCAGGATATGAGCCATCTTCTAGTCTAATCTTATTTATACTATTACAACAACACAGTCATTTTAAATACCAGAAATCTAAATTCTAAGATAAAATGAGGTTCATACTGAAAAGGAATATGAGTCTTCTCTTTCTACTTTGAAGTATCAGGATATCTGAAAGCTGATTCTAGACCAGTAACTAGTAGCAGATCCAAATTTCAGAATTTTTAGGTGATATTTGGGCTGCTACAGGCTCAACAACAGCAGCAGCAGCCACAAGAAGTTCCTGCTTATAAGATGACATAGCAAAGACAAATGCTGTCTGCCAGCACTGGGTGACTCCCAGCCAGTGCTACAACATGCACTGTGCTCTGGGAAATACACTGTAAAGCAGCAGGTTCAATGGAATTCAAGAGAACACAGCTATATTCCTTTGGAGCAAAACTTGTATGAATTTTATTTTATATGAAAAAACCCCGAGAGGTTCCTTCTGAAATACACTGCTCCAGCCACAAGAGCTACTTGGAATAACTACTCCACTCCTGGTGTACGGGCATTGCTGCACACCAGCATGCTCCCCTTCCCTACAAGGCAGCACAAACAAATCTTTGAAAACACCTGGTCAAGATGATTGGGCCATTTCTTTCTTCCATTTATTTCTAATACATGCTGGAACAAGGCTAACTCCTCCATGGATTTTGGCTGCGTCTCTTTTATCCTCTTGAATTCAAGTCACATGCTGGGCATACCCAGACAAGCCAATACTGTTACAAAGCTATAAAATGGCTAAAATTCCCACTTATCTTCACTTAATGCAGATTAATTATTTTTTCTATTAATATTCCTACCATTTTCTCCACTGCTTTTAGTTACTCCCTCAATCCCATAAAGACCTAAAGAGTGGCTAAGCTGGAAGAGAAAATGCTTCTCCCTTTTGCTGCTACAGGTGGATACACTTCTCGGCAGGCTGCAGGCTTGTGGGCAGGGTAGCATAAATGAAACATCCCCTACCACTGTGTATGCTGTCCCTGCTGGGTACATTCAACTACTATTACTCCTGTAGCTGGCAGTATAGCATCTTCTGGCACTCCTGAATAAACTAGGACTAGCTAAAATAAGACGATGCAACTTTTCACTCAGTTCGCCATTCACCTGATTCAACTTTCTGCAGATTTCTTTAATTCTCATGTTTGCAACCTACCTCAAAAATACTACATTGGCTTCTATGAAAATGATTGCTTCAGCCACTCTGCCTGAAACTTAGCAAAGAAAGGGCTCTGTGCTGACCCACACTGACTTAGTTTTTAATCTTCATTTTAGAAGAAACCCAGGAGGAGAAAACTGGGTAGAGGATATGTATCATCACAAAAGTAGAGAAGGATTTATTAAAGTAAGCAATACTGATTTGTGCTACACTCAGTTTTCAATAAGCAAGTAGATTAGGAGATACCCTGTGTACCCTCCGTACCTCTTTACCCCTTTTTTTTTAATGTGTTCTTTGGTCTGTAGTAAAAGCAATAATTTTGGGTTTTGGAAAGGGGTGACCATTGGTCTGATCCACCGACACTCATGTATCAAAGAACAGCATGACAAGGAGTCAGCTCATGAGGTTCAGACAGCAGTTGTATTAATACCTAAATCTGTGCTAATGACCAGAAACTCCCTGGGAGTTAGTAGAAGGAAAGAGATGTTATAGAACAGAATTCATCTGACTTTTATACAAATACTTTATGAGAGAGAACTCATCCTCTGGAAAATGCTTATTTCTTTCTAGCAGCTCTTAAGTCAGACACTGATGCCTGTGTTTGGACACTTAAATGATAAAATTGCTCTGGCAATTCAGCACTGAACATGATCTGTGCTTTTTTTTTTCCCAAGAATTTACATAGCCTGTATCACATCACCTGCTGCTTTAGAGAAAAACAAACCAAACCAAACCAAAACAACAAACAAATATGTTTCTTTTGAGTGACCAGCTTGAGAGACAGGGAAAACTTAAGTATATGCATAAACGTTTGAATGAATCAATGCGCTTGTCTCTGTTTTTCTCACACCTGGAGAATAACCATCACCTTCCAAGTTTAAAAAGAGTGCCTGTAGGCAGCTCAAGTAGATACAAACCACCTTCTTCAGCTTTATTTAAAATCTCCAAAGTGAGGAACAATTCATTCTTCTGTGACATTACAGAAAATGAGTGGAATTAACCAGCAGTTACCTGGCAAGAACCCAAGAAAATTGCAATGGATTAAGTAAAGTTTGCTTGTAAGAAATCCGCCTGATTGACTTGTTCTCCAGCATTCCTTACTCCTACAATTTTGAAGGCATGGTCACTAGCCACAGAGCTCTTAGAGCCATATTTCTGGATAACTTATATTTCCCCTTTGAAGCAGTGTTTTCTGTAAAAATTCTGTGTGTTTGATTACATTCAAGATTAGAAGCAAAGTCTAAGCACTGGCAACATACTACTAAATCCCCCTAACTTTGCTTTCTCTTCTCTGATTACTGAGGGCTCATCTCCAAATAACACGGGTAACAGAACACAGCCCTGCCAAGACCCTGGGCTGACCTTGAACTCTGGTCAGCTCACCGTATACAAAGCCTCTTTGTGTAAAGAATAAACTCTGAGTAAGGAAATAAATTTCCAGACATCTTCCTCAAGTATTACACACAAATCTGTGTTAAATATTGCAGTAAAATTGGCCCAAAACAGTAAGATTTTGAAGTCAGTACTGCTGTCGAGCTTGCTCTATCTGAAGTACGTCGTCACATGATGCTTGGACCTGTGTTGCACTAAATATATATGAACTACTTCAATATGCTACAATAGATGCACACATCATGCAACATATTTTTCCATGACCCATTTCTCAGGTTTGTGTTATATTGTTATAACATCATTCTGGGTCTACAGAGTAAACATCGTATTTTCATCCACTTTACTCTGCCAAAATAGCTCCTAAGAGATATGTATGCATCTATTATATACTCATTTATTAAGCAAGATTACATATGAGGTATTTCATAATCCAGATAGAAATTAGCAGACAGTTGCTCTAATATTATTGTGCATAGTGATGAGTCTTTAGCTTTGGGTCATGGAAGTTTAAAACTAAGGTAGGCTGAGGCACTTTATAATATCTGTTTTACAATGGGACCAGAAGTGCTTCTGAGACACCCTCTGTAATGGTTAACTTCAGAGCCAAAGGGTCAGTTTTCTTTGGAGAAAGCAAAGAAGGCAATGCACTCCCAGTGCTTTTTAATATATATATATATATATATATATATATATATATATATATAATTTTTTTCTTTTAATGGAAAATTGCATTATTTCCCACTGTCAGCCAGCTCAAGGCATGCAAGAAGTGTCTGTCGTCATTTGCTTCTGTTTGGGCTCCTCCCAGGACGGGGTGAAAGCAAGGACTCGTAATCATGACAGCAGAAGCTTTACCATTTTTGAAAGCATTTTTTAAAAGATTTCAAAAGGCAAGAGACACTTTTAAGATATCCAGGCATAATCTGTGTACTCTTCTTGAAAATAAAGTTTTTAATTAAAGTTGGCATATCTGAACAGCCTGCTAGTGGATGGTCATCTTGGTAATGAAGAAGACATTGTGATGCTGACATAAAATCCATAGGTAAGAGCTGGTGTCTCTCGTAGAAAGCAGGCAAAACAAATGTGAGTATCTAAGATGGACTAAAGGGAACATAACTGAAAGATGTTTAGGAAAGACAAATGGTCACTGTAGCCAGAGCAAAGAGAAATAGGAGATGAAGCAAGGAGTGTAAAATCACTGCTTTGTTTTCTCACAAGCTTTTCCTGTCATTTCACCCTCCTTCCATTTGTTTCTACATACTGCAGAGGAATAAATATTCATATATTTTAATATTCTGAAAGAATGAACTCTAAAAGCAAGACAACAGGAAAGTGTCGAACTCCAATACTCAGGGCAAATCTCTGGATGGGAGACAGGAAATAATTTGGCTCTCCAAAACCACACAATTAAGAACTAAGAAGTAGTAAAATGCATCTAGGTTTTATGGAATGTCACTTCTCAATAGAAGGGTGGAGCAAAATCAGATGGCTTTTTAAAAAAAAAAAAAAGTTTTAAGTAGCATGAGTATTATAATTTTGGAAATCACTCAGACATATTTCATCTTGCATATTTTCATTACTTACACTGTGCTGTATAAAAAAGGATCTTGGATAGTCCAGTTATGTAAGTAATTTAATGTTTTATAAAGTAACTCATCATCACCGGGAAAAGACCTTAAAACTGTCAAGAGGTATACACCACACAGAATCAAATTTATATATAGCTGATTCTTTTGAAGGAGGAGGAATGAGTTGTACACATCGAGTTTCAAGCCCACATTACCAGGAAGTATGTTAACCTATTCTGCTTGGCTTCTCAACGTGTAAAGGCAAATCAGAATCTTCAATTCCAGTCCTCTTAAAGAGATTTTTTTAGAACAGATAATAACATTTCACCTTGTTTTAAGCACTCTTCTGCAAACAAGCAAGAGGAAGGCAACACTGCAGTTACAAGCGTCAGGAAGCATCAGGAGGTTCAAATACAGATAGGCTGAAAAGTAGGAATACCACTACTAGTATGAAAGGATTGCTAGAGCATTCTGGTGGAAGCTTGCAACATGCTGTGACAGACACACATGCATCTATCAATTCTCACCTTCAAATGGGAATAGAATTAAATTAGGGTAAGGATAATGAGAAAATCCTTTTGCATTTGAAGATATAATTCTGCTCAGCATTTCTTACCAAGACCACAATTAGTTTATATTAAAGTATGTGGAGCAGAGCAAAATAAAGAGAACACACTTTGGAGTATGGAACATTTCCTTGGAAAGAGATGAAATAGTAAAGACAAACCCTTGGTTCTTATGTCTCCAATGTTTGAATTGCTACTTTGACTCAGGAACAATGGATGAGAAAGCAAACCAAACCAGAGATGCAAAGTATGGACTATAAAAGAAAGACCCCACTAGAGCTAATCAGATTCACCCTGAAGAGTTCTCCTTGAAAGAATCAGTTTTGGACCACCAGGTTTCTGGAGGAAAATCAAATCCTTAAAGAAAGTTTCAACAGAAGAAAAAGGAAGATACATTGCGTTGAAAGGGTGACATACAGCATATCCAGGCAAGATAAACAGCAGGAAAAAAACGCACAAGCATGGGTAAATGGGGGAGAGAGAGGGGGCAGAATAAATAAATCTGTGTTCAGATCTTAATACAATTAACATTCCTGTGACAAGTCATGTACTTCTGAAAAAGCAGCAGTGTTAAGTCCAGCCAGCAGAGATCTAAGATATGCATTCAGCTGCTATTCCACCTGGCAAGCAGAAACAAAGCCAGTTCCCCCATGAGCCAGGAGCACTACTGGGAAGGGTGGCAGAAATCACAGAGCTCCAGAGAGCAAACTTTTGCCTCTGTGCTTGCCCATCCCCCATTAATCTGACAGAGATCCTGGTTTAAACCCAATTCTGTTGAAAACAATCCTCCATAGGTTCTCTGTGATAAGGAGGGTAGAGACACCTACAGTTGTAGAATAGCATAGACTGTTAGAAGCCATAATAAATAACAAAAAAGGAGATATAAATAAATGAAGGGGAATCAATGCAGCTTTTCTAAAGACAAGCGGTGTAACACAGATGAGCTGCAGTTTGGTTTTGGAGAGTCAGTGTACCTGAAGAAATTCCGGTGGTTTTATACATCTACAAATTCTAAAATCTTCAATATGGTTGGTGAGACATGGGGGGTAAAAAAGAATTGCGAAATGAAATATATAAGCCTTTAGAATCAATTTTAAGTAACGTTAAGTTTGATGGCTTTGTAACAGTAGTAATGGAAAATTACAGAGATGCATGATATACAGAGAAAAATATAGAGTACAGCTAGAGAACATATGGAGAATTCTTGTAGAAGATAAACTGCTGCAGTTGACATAGTTTAAGCCTTTATGATTTTAGTACAAAATGAGTGTAAGAAAAACAGGCTAGAAGAACAGGACGTAAAGATAGGGAGCATGTGGAATGACAGGTGTCCAGGATAGGCTGCAGTTTAACTGATAAGCAGGAGGATGGGATGATTGTTATGTCTGTGATGTTAACAAATTGATGAAGCTGGTATAAGCATCTACTGTGCGTGCTTCAAAGGCTGCCAGCAGTGACAAAGATTGTTGGAAGAAATAAATGACCCCGAAAGACCACCACCATATTTTTGTACGCATGCGGGGAACTTTCTGGGAAATGATATAATCCATATGTAGCCTCATGAATATGTGTGTGTGCTCTGTAGCTATATAAGGACTGCTTGTGTAGCAATACGGGGACACACATTAGGAGGAGCTATCCCCCTGTCTCCAGGTGCCTCAATAAAGAATACCTGCCTGTCAACTAGAAAATTTTGTTGGCAAGTTTGTTCCTGGAGTTTTCCCTGAATCATTGGTCACCAAAGACTTTTAAAGAAACTAAACTGCCACAGAATAAAGCACTGGGGCTGGGAGCAGCCTGATAAGGGCTGGTGTGCCCATTCAAGCCAAAAGATGAGTCTTAAATCCTGTGCCATGGGACTACCCTGGCTGAAACGCACTTTAGTGAGCGCTGAGCCCCAGACACACAGTGGCCTGCTTCTCTCATCCCCACACCTCTGATTCTCTTGGAAGAAAAACAAGACACACTGGGTGAAGGGAATCACTGCACCCTCTAACCAAGGTCTTAGGGCAGACAGGTATTGAGCCCAGTACCATGGAGCAAATGTCAGCATGAGACACACTGCTACTCTGGCTGCAAACAAGGGACAAAACCCCTCCAAACCCAGCTGCAAATTGCTATTCTGGGCTTCTGAGCAATGCTGAGCAGGATTATACACTTGATTCTCATGCTGTTAAAGAGTTGCTGCTTTATGTCCAACGTCCTTCATGTATTTACTAATATTTCCCTAGAACACCACAACCCTGAGGTAGAAACCCATGTGTGAAATAATGGTGTATAGAAAAACCAAAACCCATAAGATGCCCACATTAGTATGTCACACTTTCATTCCTTCAGCCAAAGCAGGACTGGTCTCAGTTGCTTATTTTCAATTTAATGCTAAAATCTCACCCAATTTTACAACTCCTCTTGCCACTGGAAGGCTTATTTCAATGTATCTTATGCCTTTCAGAAAGTTTCTTGGCAGATCATCTTCCTGTTCTCTGTGATAAATCTTGTAGTAATTTCTCTTTCCCAGTGATGTTTATTCCCTCAAATATTTGCAGAACATTGTCAAGTCACCTTGCAATCACTGCTTGGAGCATCCCTATCTCATTTGCAGCCTTTCTGCACAAAGCAAGTCAATTCTTCAGCCCTCTTTATCATTTATCTTGTTCATCTTGTCAATTAGTTTCTCTGACCTCTCCTTTCACTTTATTTTATTAATTTTCCAACACAACCTTGTGAGGTAAGTACAGATTAGCAGCCTCCCTCCCTCTATATTGTGCAATCAGCATAGGACCGGTGAGAAGTTGTTTCACTTGGTCACACAGAAAATACAGGAACATGGCCTGTGCAATGCAGCTGTTTGAAAGAGATTTAGGTCACTCTTTGCGTCACTTAAAAGGCTGGCCATTACATGCATGGAGGATTAGATTTCCTCCAAAAACACTTCTCTCCAGTGTGTGTTCAGGACAAGCATGCTCCCAGCTTCTCCCCTGGCATGTGGATATTGTCCCAGGATAGGACACTAAACTCACTCTCTTCATTGCTTTGTGTTCTTTTCTATGTTCCTTTTACTAGGCTGGGAGACAATACTGTGCTTCCCTACCCTCCCCCCTTTTTCTGAACAAAGATATTATATTTCGTTAAGTAGAAGATAATGGAGTTTTCTATCTTTCTGTGTGGGTATGGTATGCAGTGATTTTCCATTTCATTCATATGCTCTGTAGGTTACCTCCTAGTCTGACAAGAAAATAAAACACAGGTATACAGATATATTTAGATTTTTTAAAGACTTGGATGCCACTGGCATACATAAGATCACATTCATCCCAATTTATCAGAGTAGCAGTTACACAAGTGTAGTAAGGAACTCTATTATCCTGTCTTTAATTTACTCTCAAGGAGTACATCTTTCACAAAATCCATATCAAAGTCCCCTTTCTCATTTATTTTAGAAGAGAGGGGAAGAGGTCTCTATCTGATCTGATAATGGAGCTATTTGGCTTAGCCCAGCTATTAATCCACCTGACAGCTTTTCTATGAAAAGGTAGATTTTCCATCCTCCACTCCAATTTATTTCATCATCTGCACTTTCCTTCTGCCATCGCTGGTTGGTGGCAATAATAAGAACTGTCTAGAAAAATATATAAATATGGCACACGTGGACAGATATAGGTAAAGTGGGCAGCATGGGTGTGATAAGAAAGAAATTCTGTTTTAAGAAGAATTTTTACCTCAGTTATTTGCCTTATGGAAACTTAAATCAGTCGCCATCCTTTTGAAAATATCCCAACACAAAATTCTGGTTTTCTCAATAAAAAAGCTAGCTGGGTTTTGTGTGTGGGTGTGGGGGTTTGTTTGCTAGCGTTTTTTATGTTTTGGTCTGGCTTTACATCAGTCCCTGTTACAGCAGTTCTCTGATCTCAATGAAAAATACTATACTATAATTTTGAAGTGAGATTTACTCACTGTGCTATACTTCAAGTATTAGGTCAATAGAAGAGACAAGAATGGATGTTGAGCACTCCTGTCTGACCTGTTGCTCTGCAATTATCCTTAGCTGACAGTGTTTGATAAGGCTTAGGGTTAGACAAGTATAAATCTCCAAGGAGAAGGAGGCTTCTTGGCCCTTTTACTTCTTTTAGTAAGAAAACCTGCTATGTAAGGCTACTGACAAAATAATTTATAGCCTACACAGTATTGGTATTTTTAATAAAGTATTTCAAAATGCCAAACTTGTTAAACATTTAGCTAAAATGTATTTATAAATAGAAATAATGCTTTGAAAAGAATTCCACATTCTCTGCTTTTTTTCAAAACTTTTGGGGTGGAAGATAATATTTTTCAGATTCAAAATAGCATCTTGTTTCCAAAGATAGCATAATTCTACCAATACAAATATCTCAGGTTTTAAAAAATATATTTATGATATTTATCTGACATTACTACGGATCAGATATAAATTATTCCAAGCCAAGAGTAAGCAATGCTTAACTAAATGCTCAGTCACTCTCCCTGACTCTGCAACTTGGTTCATTGTTTGCTCTCTGATGTTTTTCTACAGGTGGCAGTTTAGCAAGATTTCAAGTGAGGTCAGGAGAGAAAAAAAGGATTTTTCCCATAATGGCAAGCTGAGCAGAAGACAAGACAGTTTGTGATTTTCCTGCTTACATATCTACATGTTAGCTCCAAAACCACTTTAAAATATTTTCCATGCATTCAATCAAACACTTGCATTTTCATCAAGCTACTTCAGCTTCTTAATTGAAAATGGAAATGTGAAAATGGAAAATGTGTCAGCCATGATGGGCATCTCCTATAGGCATTTTAAAATCTTCTATTTTCTTGCCAGTTTTTCATTCTCCTCTAACTCCAGATGCTAAGACCACACTGTGCAGTAGGTGGGTAAAAGGCATTGCTAAAAGGAAATTCTACCATTCCTCATGCTTACTGCAGCCATCTGAACGGTCTTCCTACATCACTATGAGTCAAGATAGCAGGAGAGGCCTTGAAAATAATGTCATATCTGGAAACTGCATGAAATGGTACAAAGATACTGAACAAAGTTCTCCCTTTGGAAAGGCACAGCAGTTTCAGCCACACTAGAGTGAGGCCTGCCACCATGCCTGGGGCAGAATCCTGCTGGGGCACACACCAACAGATGTTCCTTGTTGCTATGGAAAATTTTTTGTCCTTGGCAGGGTTTGATTTAACATGTTGGTTTAAACTCCTGCTTTAAATCCCAGCTATAAAGGTTAAAACATTCATTCAGGTTATGGGTTTCATACAAATTAGAATAGTCAAGGTGGAAAGGGTCTGAAACTCCCTGCACATCCCCAGGAAACTGCTAAAAGGATCCTGTCTTCCTCATTAGTAAATCCCATTTCTGGCTTTGCTGAGACAATATTCAAAGCAGAATCATTTTAAAGAAGGGCATAAACCAATGATATTTTGAGACACCTCAGTGACCACAGTCTGAATGTTAAATCAAACCACTTGCTATCAACCTCATGCCAAAGCATCATTGCGAACACTGGTATGTTCCCACCTCTGATGTCAATGCAGTTCCCTAGAGGAGAATTGGCTCATGCTATAAGCTCAGAAATAGGAATTCAATTGTAAACTGCAAAGCTTCCCAAACAAGCCTGAATATTTTGTCACTGGTGACTTTGTGTACTCATTTTACCATTTTCTAAGCGTTTTTCTGGGCTAAGATTTGAGGTGTCCTTTTCTGCTTCATGCCAGCTCAGTAACGCACACACAAAAAAAAAAGCTACCATGGATTGTTTTCTTCCTTTTTTTAATGTTCCTCAGTAGCAACAACAAAGTCTGTCTGCTCACCACCACTCTCAGCTGTCTGAACTGAGTCTCTTAAGTCCTGCTGTGACTGAGCTGCCCTGAAATTCTACCACACAATTTATACTGCTTCCTAAGCACAACTTGATATCTTAACGGATCTTGAAGTAAGAATGGACTTGTGCTTTATAATAGAGGGTATATGCCAATTTATCAGCAATTTCAGAAAGGAAAACATTTAAGAAGATGAAAAATAAATGTACATTTTCAATTACTGTTTCCCATCCCCAGCAAACACTCATGGTAAATTCTGGTCCTTTTCAGGTTCATCTGTAAATGTCTGTGTTCTATATAATGTTTTCTCAGTACCCTTAATTGGGAAAGACAAGAATTACCTGATGACGTAACAGAGGGACATTTACTTGTTATTTCTACCAACTTACAGCTCAAGTGCATTCTGGTTTGAAGGCAGCTCACAGAAACCTTTGGTGATACAAAAATGAAGCTAAAAGGATCTACATGCCCTTGATAAAATTTAAACTACTTTAAACATTTCCCTCAAATTAATTCTTTACCTTCCATAAAGCAGTATTGAAAGAGGGGGTTAGGAAAAAACAATTTAAAGTTCCAACGAGTCTTCAGAATGAATTCTTAACTAGCTCCTTGATTTCTTACTTGTAAACCAATATTCTGACTGATTAAGCTCCTTTGGGTAAACATGTTTGCTTTCATGTAAAATCAGTTTAAAACAAATTATGAAAACTTGCCTTAACAATTCTTTTGCAAATCAAATTGCTTCTTCCAGTACTTGAAGGTTTGTCCTCGGTTTTGGCAGTATATGCTCTGTAAGACCTGAACCTTGCACACTGCTCAGGAAAATGGGTGACCTAGTCCCTGCACCATTTGAGCAGGCAAAGCAGCAAAGTGAAGATTTCCGAGAGCAGTTCACAGTGACAATGCCTGATGCAGACAGAAAGGTGCTGTGTTCTTTATTTTGATATGAAGCTTACTGAAATTATGGATCACTGCTCCTGTGCTGAAAGCTGAAATCAAATACAGATCGTGACTGACCACTTAAATCTTGCACTCAAAGTGCCATCACCATTTTTATTTATTTATTTTTTTAATCTTTTTAGAGCTTTGGTTTTTGAAATTTCATGATGACACTTTCAGTTTGATTTGGAAAGGGGAAAAAAGTCAATGTGTCTCAATGTTCAAGCTATTTCCTGATCAGGTCTCCTACATCAGGCTAAACTCAAGCATGCAGAGACCGCTACTTCTGAAAACCCAGGATTCCTCAAAGTTCTTGGCATGATAATGCAAAGTAGCTTGTGATGTTTGTGATTATCTGCATGCATGACAGACATACATGCTTTCCTAGGCACTCCATTAAAATTGCTTTATTTCCTACCTTTTAAAAGCTAAATGAGCAAAAGAAATTATAGGAAAAGTGACCTGTGGCATAAACTGTTTTAGAAAATATGCTGCATGCAGCTAAAGCTTTATTTCATTTTTGGATTGAGACCTCAGAATCACATAGCTACCCTGATCTCTCTGAAGTCATAAGACCATTAAGAAGAAACTGATGTATTTAAGTTTTAAAATGTTAACCAAAAGATTGCATGGTTAACAGAGCAGCTCATTGCTGTTTCCTAATGCTCAGAGCACCCAATCTGATGTTATCCACTGGGATCCCCAGCTCAGCCTTCCTTCTCCAATGCCAAAAGCCAGCACTCCTTGAAAGAAGCAGTACCCATAATCGAATCTGAATATCCCCTAACATGTTATTCAGAACTAAACCAGACAAAACCACAAGCTTTGCCACATATAGATTCAAACCAGATCTGGAAGTACATGCTGCAATAATGCTAAAAGTGAACAACTAGGTAAATAGCAAACAATTCCTCCCTTGCCTGTGACCAAAACCAGGTCCTGAATTAACAGTGCTTGGTAGTCCCACCAGGCCCTGTACCCTTCCAGGTATTTGTGATTGATCTGGTTTGAATAAGCAGAAAGAACAGATGGTACCCATTTCTTCCAAGTCTGATAGGAAGGACATTAGCAGCGTAGCATAGGATTTGCTTCTGCAACTGTTAATCAGGTGTGAGTCCATGTTCTGCAATTTACAGACAAGACAGACCAGAACTGTGTTGTCCTTTCAAACCCGAGTTGCAGGAATTCCCAGGTTCAGCAGTAGCAGTCATTTTTTCTCCTTCTTAGTAGCTGGTGCAGCGCTGTGTTTTTGATTTTCAGCCTGGGAACAGTGTTGGCAACACCGATGTTTTCAGTTGCTGCTCAGTAATGTTTACTCTGACCAAGGACTTTCTGAGTCTCATGCTCTGTCAGGGGGGAGGGGAAGCTAGGAGGAAGCAGAGACAGGACACCTGACCCAAACTGACCAAAGAGGTTATTCCATACCACAGCACGTCCAGCCTACTGTATAAACTGATGGCAGTTACCCGGAAGGGTTAAACCACTGCTCAGGTTGGGCTGGCTATTGGTCGGTGGGTGATGAGTGGTTTTATTCTCTTCCCTTGTTATTTCCCTTATCATTATTATTACTGGTGGTAGCAGTAGTGGTTTGTGTTATATCTTAGTTACTGGACTGTTCTTATCTCAGCCAGTGGGAGTTACATTCTTTTGATTCTCCTCCGGGGGGGGGTGTGAAGAGGGAATGGGAGGTAGCGGGGGGAGTGAGCAAGGGCTGCATGGCTGATTTGCAGACTGGGTTTAAACCATGACAAGGTGTCATGGTTTAAACCACTATAACTCACCCAGTTCACTCGCTCACTCCCCCTTCTTTCTTCTGCCCGGCTCCTGGAGGGATGGGGAGGAGAATCAAAAGAATGCAACTCCCACAGGTTGAGATAAGAGCAGTTCAGTAACTAAGGTATAACGCAAACCACCGCTGCTACCACCAATAATAATAATGACCAGGGAAATACAAGGAAAGAGAATACAACTGCTCACCACCCAATACCAAGCCCGACCCAGCAGCGAAACCCCACCCTTCTGGACCTCTGCCCTCCGTTTTTTCCTCCTGGGCATGACGTGCTGTGGTATGGAATACCTCTTTGGTCAGTTTGGGTCAGGTGTCCTGTCTCTGCTTCCTCCTGGCTTCCCGTCCTCCCTGGCAGAGCATGAGGCTCAGAAAGTCCTTGGTCAGACCAAAACATCACTAAGCAGTAACTGAAACATCAGTGCTATCAACATTGCTCCCAGGCCAAAAGTCAAAAACACAGTGCTGCACCAGTTACCAAGAAGGAGAAAAATGACTGCTACTGCTGAACCTATGACGCAAGGAACCAACAAATTCCTCTTCAGAGAGCAAAACAAACAAGAAAATTGAAAACAAAGCAAAGAGGAAGGCTTAAATGATCTATCTACTGGGTAGAGATGGGATATACAGCAGGCAGGGAAGCATAACAATCAGCAACCACCAAAGTAAAGCAGGGGTGCTCTGCTTGCATCAAAGTAAGCATTTTTCCAGGTTTGAAGTGAAAGTCATCATCATCAATCCATAGCAGGCATTTTACCTACCATCAGCATTAACTGTTCTCTTCATATTCCCCTAACTACTCTACAGTCTTGAGGGAACAAAACCAAACAACAAAACCCTAACTACATAAATCTCAAGGTCTGCAAGGCAAATATTTTTAAAACATCTCAGATCTTCAGAAACAGAAGTCTGTATTTAAATAGAAGAGTTGTGTGTTTGAAATCCATTAAAGTCTATTAGTTATTAATAATTATTATTTATTAGTTATAAAACACTTCTCCCAGTAGGTATAGTTACAGCTTTCTCTCAGGTCTTGTTCATCAGGTATCTGTACTCTGCAACAGAGATGCTTGCTAACTGCTATACACTTTGCTCAAATTAAAGATAGTGCTATCTCTTAGACAGATTGCATGACAAGCAGGTATATTCCTTAACAGGTTTTATCTTTAATCACAGAAGTATACTCCCAATTTACAGAGCAGAAAGTAACAAAGTGGATTGTTTAAGTGATTCAGTGAAGGTCACATTAAAGATTTTGTTGGCACAAAAACAGAACACTCGTGCTGTTATACCTCCCTCGTTGCATCTTCACTAAGGCTAGAAGAGCTGTGATCTTTCAAAGTGCATGGCACCCTGAATTTTTCTGTCAGTGGCCTGGACCCTGCAGCACTGAACTTGTATCCAACATTAATGGTGCAGCATCTAATAGTAAAGCTGCCTGCAAGTACCATAAAACGTACAACCTAAACCCCAGAAATTTATGTTTTTCAGTTTAAATTTTTTTTTCGCTCCTTATAAACAATTTTCTTCAAAAATCACAACCACCTCAAGGGGGCTTTCTAGCAGTTATCACATTTTTGAGCTACCGTATTACTCATTCTTCATTTTTGCCGCCCCATTCAGACCATTTCCCCTTCCCATATCACACATAATCAAATTCATAGAATGGAAACCATTTAAGGCATCAAAACTATTGCTGAAGGTGAACAGGAGATGAAAGTCAAGTACTATGCTCTACCTGCCTTTGGGATTCCTTACTTACTGTGTTCTGTGTTTCACACATCAAGATGTCATGCTTAAAAAGTCACACAGCCCGAGAATAGGGGAAATAGCAGAAAGGAAAGAGAATTAAAAAACCACCCAAGCTCATCCCTCCCATTATTGCTCATGTTTGCCTATAAAATTTTGAAAAAGTCTAACGGCAATCACAGCCATCTAGACAGTGTCTAAAGCATGAATAATGCATTCACGTCAGCTCAACAAAGACCAAACTTTCTGGCCTCCAAGGGCCATTTTACAGCTCACATATAGATCTGACATTAGGGAAGAAGAGATTGCATCATCTCAGATATATGATGCTCTATGTATATGCAGCTGCTTTCTGGATTGACTTTCATAAGAAACGTGTCACTTCTAGAGAAAATTGATGGGAGACAGAATTGTCATTCCTCTAATTCATTCTTGCCTGTCACTTTGTCCCTCCTAGTTCCAAACTACTTCGTAGACTGAGATTCACACACCTATTGATTTCTTTCATGCATAAAGGTAAAAACATTTTGAAAGTGCTGACTGAACTGGGTCCAAGGTACTTCAGTATTTTTGATTCTTCCATTTCATAAATGAATTAAAATTGAGGAAAGACAGACAAAGACATGTATACTTCAGAGACAAAAGCCTGCTTTCAAAATGTCTGAATTGATCAAATTAAGCACCTTTGAGAATAGTAAGTCCTCCTGTCAATGTGCAGTTTGATGTTACGTGGTTATATCAGAACTGTGTTTATTCTTGCTTTTAAATATAAACGTAGTCCAGTCTGTGCAGACAGATTTGCTTTCAGACAGTTGAGAGAAGTTAAAAATGTTCCTAACAGTGCCATAATATAACCCTTGTAACTCATAATCAGACTTAGATCTTTATGGAACAAAGGTATATTTTTGCAGGGTTATAGATAACTTGGGTAAGTAGAGCCCATTCCGGGATATGAAGACTATCTCTTTCACTGCTTTCACACTGAGTGAGACCATATGCTTACCAAGGAAATGCATTTGCTTGCTTATTCCTGTCATTTCACTGGCCACCCCTGGTAATTACCCAATATAATTGAGTGATTTGGGGTTGTTATTAATATATATGTATCTCCTTTGTGTTTCTCATCTGCTAGTTCAGTGGAGCTTTGCTGCTCTGTTTATAATATTGCTGTTACATCTGTGGCACTAAACAGCTTCTGAAAAACACCATTTTTCTGTTTATGGCTTCCCTGCAGGAGAAGGGAGATATACAACCTGGCTGAGAAGAGGAGTGCCAAGCCCTCCTGCCCTTCTCCCAAACACAGACTTGTCTTTGTGACACCCTGTACTAGCTGCAGCAGCATTGTGGGAAGGGAGCAGGGACAGAATGCAGAGCTGCCATGTATTTAGCTCTTGCACGGGATGAGAAGCACAGAGTAGCAACTCTGCCCATAGAGGTTCCTTGTCAACTCAATTTCAGGGCTTTGGGCAGTACCTCCACCAGTTGTAGAACACACTGGTTAAGACCAGCAACCTCCTTGCCAGTGCTACAGAACAAGTGCTGTATTCAGAGAGCTGCCCACAGGTCCATTTCCTCAGATACCGGGCAGGGGAAGAGATGTATTGCATCCTTCTGACCAATCCTTAGTTTTCCCCAACTCATTGCCTGAATGAAACCCTCCCCTGGGCAATATGCTAAGAATATGAAAAGCAAAAAAGTATTGGATGTAAATTGCCAGCATGATACAAATTATGTCCTTTTCTTTCACTCTTTTCTTCCCATTCTTTATTCCTATGCTTGCCCCAGATAGCAAGTTCTGCTTTCAGTTGAAGACAGTTACATCTGTCACAGCT
Source organism: Myiopsitta monachus (assembly GCA_017639245.1). Classification (NCBI taxonomy): domain Eukaryota; kingdom Metazoa; phylum Chordata; class Aves; order Psittaciformes; family Psittacidae; genus Myiopsitta; species Myiopsitta monachus. The sequence goes on along the minus strand of CM029921.1, from coordinate 67,438,896 downwards.
GCCACATTTTTCATCCACTCATGCAGAGTGCAAAAGCTAAGGCAGGTGCTACAGATGCTTGTTTGATTAGTGCAGTCTGTTACTTGATATTTCACAAAAGAAAGAAAGGGAATGAAAGAGAAAAAGGAAAACTGAGAACAGTGGCATCTTTCAACACGTGGGTTGAAGGTGCCTTGTTCTGCTGTGATGGCTTCCATCAGACATGCCCAGCAAGGTAAAACAGGCACTTTTCAAACAGATGGCCTCAAAATCCTTACAGCATTATGGCTCAGAGAAACAGCATATCTCACTGCCACATGCTGGGGAAGTAACTGTGCCATGAAGGAGATGCACTCAATTCACTTGCCTGCCTTAGTAGAATCCAAATGTTTGGTGTGTTGAGGTGTTAAGGTACATCTAATTAAAAGGCAGCTGCTAAAGGGACATAGCTGAGGTTATGGAGACAAATAAAAGCTTTTTCCTAAGTCAATGAATTTTCATTCTGAGGCCAGAAGATCTTAAATCCATTTTAAACAAGCCACATGATCTCTGTGATAAGATTTGCGTCCCAGACAGCACAGCCTGTGGACAGTGTGCCACCAGATCCAGTCACATTCTCTTCCTGGAGATACCAGGGAGACAGCCAGCACATCATAGAAACTACTTCATGCAGGTTGCTGAAGTATGGTTACATCCAAAGTTCTGCAAACGACATGTTAGCTGTGTGCTGCTGCCACACTGAGACAGGCTGCCAGGCGCTTTTGGGTATGTATACCGGATTCACTGGAGAGAAAATTTTAGTCAGCATAGAAGACCAATTTCAGTTGTCTAGGCATACAGTAAATCTGGATCTGTGAGTTTCAATAGGTCTGTCTTTCAAAAGATGGTATAAACACAGTCTGGATTTCTGTTCCCTATCTGTAGAATGGGGATAATAAATTATAACACTACCTTTGTCTTTCTCTCTCTCTATGCTACTAAATTTCAAAATGCTTTAGGAAGGAAAAAAACTGTCTCATCAAAATGAATGTTTGTTGTAAATGGCCAGCTGGACTCCAGACTCTTCAGATTCCTTCATCTAGAAGCAGAAATAAACATGTCGGTTAAATACAGCTTGGGTTGGTGCAGAGCATCTTGAGACAGTAGGGCAGGCAGGAGATAGTGCCTTCTGTCAAATTAAAATGTTATATATTTTCTAAAAGGCTATGGAGAGACTTTAGAAATGCAATTTCTATTCAGAATATTTCAGCCTTTTTCTAAGGAAACCAGTGTTTATATCCAGGTAACCCTGAAAAGTTTTCTGTCAGCATGAGGATCACTCTGACTGGAGCTCAATGGAGCCTTTTCCCAAGCATGCTACAAAGTTATTATGAAAACTCTTGGTTCTTCCTTCAGCCACAGAGCCACCTCTTCCTGCAGGCTGGAAAGGTGAGGAAAAGTTTTCTACTATGGTGTGGTAAGCAGGAATGTTCAGGTTGATACGTAGCTGCCAAGCCAGATATGTCCCTCCACCCTCTGTGGTGCAGGTTAAGGGAAGCAGAACAGACCAGTGGCCATGACAGAGGCTCTAGAGCTGGCAGCTAGCTGAACAGGATGGTGCTAGCCTCTAGGGGGTTAAACACCACACAGGGCAGGAGAAAGCCCAAGCCTGAACATAGCCCAAGCAGTTTCCAGAGAGGGTGTTGCCGATCAGGTCTCCAGCTTCCTTACCAAGGACAGGCCGGTTTTCTACAGATACAGGTGTTCCTTCAAGTAAAACTGGAGTCCGTGGGATGGACTTACTGTACATGTTACCCCATGAATCCAGGCAGCAGCAGACTCCCAGCCAAAAACCCTGAAATGATTTAATCTTAAAATGTAACGGAGCCGGGAAAATGAATGTATTCATCATCTGGATCACTGGATGGAGATTTACCCTTTAGGAGGTAGGGCTTGTTTCCATGCACTGCGTAGGCAATAGGTCTACAAGCATGATCTGCCAGAAGACCCAAGGAGACTGCGGTCCTGTGAAATCCTTGTTAGGAACTTCAGTCCAGTGTTCCTTTTTTCTCCAGTCATCTCTCTGCTATGACGTCTTGTAGTCCTGATTTTCAGCATCTTGACTCTTCTAGTTTTGAAGCATGAGGCCTGGCAGGCTAGGACACTAATTAAACTGCTTGTTGCTCCAACAGACAAATGCCTTCTTGCAACAAGAGAGATTCATCACAAGGTACTAGAAACCCACAGTGTTCTTTGACTTCAGATAAACTGTGGTTGCTGAGCTCATCCAAAAATGAAGTAGGCAACTCATTTCCCACTGTTATCTCAGAGCAAATGGCTAGACTGCAACACAGGCCTCCACAGGTAGTATATCAATTCTCCTACACCAATGACTCTCTGATACCCTCAGCAGGCTTTGACAGTCAAAGGTTTGTTTTATTTAAAGAGGCTCTGCCAATGTACTTCTGCATCAGCAATGAACCTTCAAATCATGTTCACCCTGGGCCATGAAGATAGAAAAAACATTTTCTCTCAAATTTCCTAAATTAGCTTGCTATTTTCCAACTGCTGTCCCCTATTTGAGTCGAGTTGGCAGATTTTTGCATTCAGTATGTATTTACTTAAACTACTTAACGATAAAGGAAAATGTTAATTCCTAAATAACCTTGGCCAGCAGCATGCCTGAAATATATACATTACTTATGTCTGCGTTCAGCAAACTGAAAAATGACAGAGTGCCCCAGCAGTGCAACCAGGCAAAGCATAAACCATTCAGCTGAGCAAGACGGAGAGTTCATGCTGCGTTTCCTTTACAGGCTAAACTGGCAGGTCCTGGTTATATCCCTGTTTCAGTTCAAGCTGGCTGCGTGAGCTGCCAGCACCTGAGTCAGCAAGCCAGAAGGTGAAACAGGGAGCACCTTCAATGTCACCTGTATGCACACAGTTGCCACAGTGAACCTGGCAGGCTGTGACCTCAGTTGAACTATTAGTGGGTATTGCTTCTCACACACTCACCAACCAACTGCTTCAGATAGGTCAGTGATATCCTCTACTCTTCAGCCACGGGAGACTGAGAATATCATCTTCCATAGGGCAAGAGATTCAGACACTGTAATAGCTCACATTTTGCCAGTCTTACCCTCCCTTGTAAAGATACATACCAGAGCTGCTAGGCTGGGTTACCTACAAGTTTTGCAGTCAGGGATTTTCATGAAAATAGCTGACAATGCAGATGGCTCTAGGAAATGTTTTTTTGTGACCCTAGTGACCTTTTTCTTAGAGCAGATTGCAGCTTTTATCTCTTTGCATCATTTGGTCATCATATTTTTTTTTTATTGCTGAGTGAACCTTTAATGATACCACTAGCAGGGGAGAACAGTCATGAGAAATTCTGTCGTATGGATCTGAGAACACACTTCATTGCTGAGGCACAGCACTCCAGCTATCCTAGGCTCAGGCATTCATTAAGCATTTCACTCTCACACTGCGGTATCTCTTTTTAGTCCATTACTGAACAAGTAGAGCACCTCTCCTAATAAAAAATGTTGCACTTCAGTTATGCTTCAATCGGTACAGATTGATACATCTGCTAACCAAAACACAGCCATGCTAGTCATCCCCATTTCAACTCCAGCCTGCCATAGCTGAGAATCTGAGAGAGAAAAATTAACAAGAATCCTCTCTCTGACCTCGCTCCAATTCAAACTAACTCTCTTCTAAGGAAAAGAGACCAGCCTGGCAATTATTAGAGTTCACAACTTCTTTCTTAATTACCTACATACAAACAAACCTCTGCAAAACATATGAAGACTGTGAATAAACTCATGTTTATTCATGTTCTCCAGCAATCTTTGTCTAATTATTATTTTAAAATGAAATACACTCGAAAAATGAGAATAATCCTCTGCATTTTTGTATTTCCTTGATATAGTACATGTGTAAACCTCCTTAAATCACAGATTCCCTTCAGCAACAATGCAACCCATTATTTGTGAACTTTTGGTACTTTCATCCTGTAAACTCTGAAGCAGTTTGACCAAGGAGACAGTCAGCTTAAAGGCATTTGGATGCTAATGAACTACAGATGTGATGTTCAATAAGCTGAGAATGATAGTGCATTTAAATTTATATACACTTACTAAGGTGAATACAGAGCTGGGAAACAACAGGGAAGAAACCAGGAACATATGACACGGTGTACACTAATCTCTAGCATCAATAGTTTGCACCTCTCTCTTCCAGGGTTTGCGTTCTAAATGAAAGACTAATGGTCTAACTTTGGTACTTCTCTGAGGTAACAGAATCCTAACAGTACATCCAGTTTCTGTACATTAGTGCTGAACATATGTTTCCATGTAAACCTAATCTCTGGGTTACTCTGAATAAACAAATTAAGATGAATAGCATACCCACTGGGTGTGTGGTGGCCAGAAACCTTCTAAGGCTGACACAGAATTGCTAAAAGGGACTGTGCAGCTGGTGAAATGCAAGCTGTTTCTGTAAGGGAAGCCAGCAGTCTTGCAGGCTTCTGTATAAGCATGCTATACCAGCTGCCACAGAATGAGTTCGTAGAAAGGCACACAGTGAAGTAAACATGTAGAGCAAGATGCGTGTGTATGAAATAGTTGAGTAATGAAGAGTTCTTTATATAACAGCTACTCTAAAAGTCAGACTCCCCAGCTGCAGGAACAACATTAGGCTGTGAAAACTTTGCTGGAAATCTTCTAGGACACATGCCTTGTAAGGTCGCAGCAGGGCAGTCAGACCCCTCACATTCAAGCAGAAGCAAAACTCTTAACAAAATAACAACAAGGTTCTATGCATTACTTCAGCTTGTATTTTGAGACATGCTGGATTTTACCATTATCCATATATATATATTCTGACAGATCCTGTCAGTACTGAAATAACTTGTGCTGGTGTCATTGTTCAGCTTCTAGGATGACCAACTCCCTAAGAAGTTTGAGTGTGAGAAACTGTTATTCATTCTAACTGATAGTTCACAAGACAGGAAAAAGGACAAAATGCAGAGCCACACCACTTGACCAAGCTGTAAGTTTTGCAAATTTATGTTCTCATTCACCTTGCCTGTCCGAGCATGCCAACTTGAAACTGCTGTAAGCAACATGGTAAGCAAGCAAAATGTTGTTTGCAGTTCATCTCTGACAAACACAAACAATGTATTAAACCAGTGGAATCAAACTTTAATTTCACATTCAAATACCTTTTAAACCAGCCACCTTATAACACGCTGATGAGTTATTAACAATTTTGAGAAGACCATTCCTCTTTAACAGTACTGGCTTTTTAAAATATTACCTCTTGCCAAACTAATGTGCAGAGAATTTGTTTAAGTTGCAGGAAGCCAGGCAGGCAACATGAACTGCACTGCTGCTGCTACGGGATTCACATTGTTTGGTGCCTTTCTGACATCTGCATTTACTAATTGATATAGACTTGAGACCACGCCAAAGTACTTGTCTTTCTCCAGTTCAACTAGCAGGTAATAAATGTTTCCAAGATTCTATCCTTTCATTACAGAGTCAATTGAGGGGAAAATAGGTTTACTCCATGGGTCAAAATACCCCCAGAGATTTTGAGGTGCCATTTGCATCTCCTTAAAGATCACATCCTTGCTGCATTTTAAAACAGAGCTATAAATGCCTTCCTCAGAAACTTCCCGAGCTCTTCATTTGCCTAAAGATAACAAAATGAGGTATATAAAACAATCCTGACAAAGCAGGAGGAAATCAGAGCTAGCAACAATAACCTGTGAGCTTCCAAGCTGACTGAAAGCCGTTCCAACAGCAAAATGTAGTTTAAGGTTTTCCAGCCTTCCCTGGGCAGCCACAGACACTACCATAAACTTTGCCCCTCTCTGCAGCTCTGTCTGGGTTTGTATGGCCACAGTTTAACCCCAGTCCCTGTGAAAAGCAGCCAGCCTGCATCAGTCCACTGGCCTGGCTTTCAGTATAGTCCTACAAAGCATATCGTTGGCTTTCTGAAGTGAACCACTGAATGAACGAGGTTTTCCCACAAAAGGAGCCAGAGCCATTTAACCTGTCCTCACAGCTGCGGAGTATCATGTTCAACAGTACAATGGAATGGGAAAAGGAAAGGGAGGGAAAAATTACTTGGGAGCTATTTAAGAGTTTTTTCAAGAGGCTAAAATCTCCACAGAATTAAGTATTCAGAAAACACATTGAATAAAGTCAAGTACGATACCACAGCCATATAAACCTACAAGTACAGCAGAGTAACTGAGAAAAACTTAGGGGTCGAGTACATTTCTTCTCCTCACTGACAAGTGTTGCAGAGTAGATTCGTTTTCATCTAGTTTTATGAGGGAAAATACACTTCTAAAATTCAATGGAGAGCTATTACTGTTATGTAAGCTTGTATTTCTGTTGAAGAACTCTCTATAGTGCGGTTTTAAAATACAATCATAGAATGGTTAGGGTTGGAAAGGACCTTAAGATCATCTAGTTCCAACCCCCCTGCTATGGGCAGGGACACCTCCCACTAAACCAACAGAAAGGATTATCATCACTATGGTTAATGTCGCTTGTTGTTTTTTCTTCCAGAATCCCCCACTATTTTTTTTGAATGTTTCTTTATCCTACAGATAGAACAACATTTCGAGATAATTTTGCAGCTGTTTCAGGTAACTGATTATAGTAACTTTAAATATTTGAGGTTTAGCCCTTTTGTTGTTGTTTACGCTCTTACATATTATCCACCTGGAAACAGTTGAGTGCTTTCCACCAGTGAAAACAGAGCACTTCTTTCTTGTGAATTCATAAAAACTAAGATCTGTTTTCTCTGATCATTAAGAAAGACCCAGAATTTGGAGTTGCAGGTTCAGGGACTCCAAAGTTGTTATTCTTCAGAAATGAGACTGTAAGCTGTGCTACATTTTTTGTCTTGATTAGCTTTCGTCCTATGACTTAGGGAGGAACTGTCATAGCTGGATATGTATCCATGAAGAAAGCTTACCAAAAACCCCAAAACAACCAAACAACAAAAGACCAGAGGCCAGTAAAGAAACTGTAAACCATCAGTTGACTACTTTGACCCCGTTTTTTCCTAATTTTTAAAAGATCAAGTTTTAGATTGATGATTTATCTGTGGATATTTCAAGTTCTTAGCAAAAGAAATCACATGGACTTCAGGAAAATGTAAATAAGCAAAGGAAAGTATGCATGTTGCTGAGCAAAACTTTTATGTCCCTGTAGACTTCAGAGGGAAAGAAAAACACAGGAGAAAGGGATACTAATGCCTGAAACACGAAAGCCAGAGAAAAAGTAGACGAATTTTGGATTTACTGAGCAGAACAGATACACAAAGTTGAAAAAGAAGGAAAAAAACTTCAAGGGAAATATTGAGAACCCTGGGAAGTGGAAAGATAGAGCACATAACTAGGATTATGTGATTTATGGCAGGCACCAGGAAGTAAATCAATGGAAAACTGCAAAAAATAAACCTCTGCTGCTGAATCAGATTTTTGGAGATTGAGAGGAGTTTTCGTCTTGAATGGAGCCAGAGAACTTCTAGGGTCTTAATAAACCCTTTCAAATATACAGAACAATTTTTCCCTATTGAAATATTCTCCTTGGAGCCTTTTGAAAATTTTGCTTTGAGAACTATTAAAGTTTGAGAACTGTGATCCTTTTTTAAAGTGCTTCTCCTCCCTGCTTCTCTTTTATGCAGGAAAAGGCGGAGTAGGGTCCTTAAAAAAGGAGCAGGCAGACAAAAAACAAAGACAGGATCTCCCATGGGATATTATAGCATTCATGCATTCCCATGAATAACTTTTTCTTACTTGTTTTTCCTCCTAAAGTTAGAAGAGGAAAAATATTTCTCTAGAGATTACATATTAAACTTAGAGTCTGACAAAGTCTTTAATGCTCAGGCAACTTGAGATTTCTTACAATTATCTCAGTCAAGAGTAGCACAGGCAAAGGCTGGAGTGTTTTCCTCCAGCTCTCTGAATCTATCTTTTCTGATCATCCTTGCCTCAGGCTGCCCTTCTTGGGTCAGATCCAAAGCCTGATCCAAATTGAAAGGTCCTCTAAACCTAATCAGGCTTCAGAAGAAACTCCAGGCACTTCAGGCTTGCTTTCTGACACCGTGTTCTCCCCCTGTCACTGCAGTCAGAGATGCTTTGTTGCAACAATTAATGCTAGACTAGTTTTATGATGTACACTGATGGGAAAGAAAATGAAGTACTTGGTTTCTTTTCACTAGGGAATTCATCCAGGACAACTAACTTTCTAATGGATCTATGCTGAAGTCTGAGAAAAGCTGTGGGCCAGAGTCAAGCATAAAATATTTCCACTGTTTGTTTTGCTACCTTAGAGGAATGAGAAATCACCAAGATAATAGCACTCTATCAAGCAGCCTATCTGCAAAAGCCAGGACTGCACTTTAACAAGCCCTGCTCCCAGGAGCTCTTGCCCTGAACAGTTGCTGGCACAAAAATACTGACACCAGCTCACAAAAAAGTACCCCAAATTTCTACAAGAGAGATGAAATACCAAGTAGGTATGCAGAGAGAATTAGTCTTTCATTTTCAGCACAGAGTGAGCAGAGGAGAGTGGATTAGCAGACCAGTTTGAGGAAGCTCATGTTTCCTTTGCCCTTGGAAATACAGCGCCTTTTTTACAGGTAAGTGCCAATCAGCAACCACCAGACTCATTCACCTATGCAGCTGGGAAACTAGCAGTGTCAAAAGAATTTAATCCAACTCCCCTCAAAAACTACTAAATACACCAACTATCTTGTTACATGCTCGTATAGAGAGGCAGCCCAGCTGCCACAGACACCAACTTATTTTGCTACTCTTGTGTTAATGCTTTGCAAAGCTTCCATAGATGGAGGACAGTTGTGTGTTCCCAACTACATTTTCTCCCACCAAACTTTCTGTCCCAAACACTGAAATTTTGTTAACTGTTGGTTTCCAAGCTTCCTGTACTAGATCACTCTCTACTTCCCAGCCTTTTCGTTTAACAACACAGTAATAACAGGAGACAGAAAAATAAGATCTTACCTTTAAATTGAAATGAAATAGGTGAATAGCCCACACACTTGTTACTTTCCTACATGGAAGTGACTTTAAAGCTATTTAAGTCCTAGATTCTAGTAAGAGAAGGAGAATTCTCTCTTTTCTACAAAGCTGTTCAATCAGCCCTGCAGCCTTCAGAGACCAAGAAGCCAGAAGTCATGGCTGCAATAATTTAGTCTGGAAAGCTTTCTGCTGAAGATACTCTGATGCCTCCCTGTTATTAGTCATACCCATCTCACGCTGCTTTTCTATTCCCCTTTTCTAATGAAGTAGTACAATGCCTTCTGGCTTGCCAGAGACCTCATGACTTTAAGGAAATCTATATTCTTTCTTCTTCCTGACAGAAAACCAGTTTGTCCCAGGCAAAAATCACTTCTCAAGCAGCAAAGCTACAAGGCCATGCTTTTCTCAGCCACTTTAGCTACTGCCCAGCTACCATAAAGCTGCATTTATCACACAGGCGCTCTAGAATGAAGTAATCATACTCTCAAGAAGGATGAAGGCCCTTGGCAGTGCCCTCAGACATGCCATTTGCTGTAGTCCATGCTCCCCACAAAACATTCTTTTTCATGTATATGTTTTTGTTTCAGGTTTTGCACCATTCAGCACTCCAGCTGGCAAGTGAAAGTCTTGTTTGCATGAGCTAGTAATTAGCAGAATCTGGGTCACTGGGTAAGTATTCTTGGCAAGTTGTTTTTCACTAGGTATATAGTCAACTCCTAAGTTAACTAGGCATCTGTCAGCAATTACACCCAAATCCAGGCAACCCATCCAGTGTATGCAGGCTAATGAAAGAGAGGTAACTAAAATGATTTGAAGGGTATATAAAGAGGTAAATTTCCAGAGAGAGAACTGGACAGGATGAAAGCCATGATAAGTTTTTGATAACAGCCATGGTAACTCAATTTATACATACTTTCTCTCTAGTTTTACATCTTCTTTTGTATCCAAGTCTTGCAGGCTCATTTGTTCTTCCCATCCAGCAGTTATACTTTCCATCTGCAGTCATTCATCTGCCCTGCACTCATAGACATGTTGGCATTGATGCACACTGGCAAGGAGAACAGCCCCAGTGCAGGCGGATGCATTAGTAGAGTTCCTGTCATTCCCTTCAAAAGGTTTTGGGGTGGGTCACAAGCAAGAGGGAGAGCTGCCACTCTGAGCTAAGGTGAATACTTCTTGCAGACAGCAAGGTGATTGAAGTAGCAGTGATAGTTGCAAGCACCTGGAACAAGGCTGCTTCTACACAGTCATAAAGGGAGACAACCCAGCTTTGCAAATGCAGTGCTTCACCTTGCTATAGGGCTCTCAGGTACTTTTCTAAGTTACAGCATTTCCCCCTACCCCTTTTCTCTCAAAATGGAGAGAGCAGATATAAAAATCATGGAGCTTCCTTGAATTTCCAAGTAGTATAAACCAGAATTTTATAGTACAGTGAGGAACCCCTGAAACCAGGAGAAACCAAGAGCTACCACTGAAGTCAAAAAGCAGTGTAAGGCTGGGAATTCCCAGGGTCAAGTATAGAGGCAGAGTGGAGCTGATTCACCAATACTAGTAATTTATGTGCAGCAGCAAATGGAGAGTCAGCTCTCTAGAACATTTTACCAAATACAAAGACTTGATGGTACCTCTACACTACATGTTAAGGTAGCACTTGACTTCAAGCTTTCTGTTTAATATAGTCTGGACAGTGTCCATACAGTAAGGACAAGAATTTTCATCAAGGTGCCAGTGATTCATCAGCCTTCATATTTTGTATCAAGGAACTTCCCAAACCCATCTAGATTTCTGCTCCGGGTGGGTGAAGGAACTGGCAACAGGTTTGATGCTGATGTGAGAAAAAGAGTGATGTCTCCAATAATTCAGAAGTAGTATTGGCCAACAAAACTCAACTTTTAATTTTCCCAAACAGGGAAATATAATACTGAATTGATAGTCAATGTGTATAAAGTTCCCTTATTCAACAAGGCGGTTTATGTCCTTCCACTCACTATGTTGGTTTCAACATTGTAATTAACTAAAGCAAATCTTATATTGATGGCATGTGCCTGAAGAATATTTTCACACACAAGGAAACCTAGCCGTATGTGTTTGAGCACACAAGAATGCGTTTTAAATATAAAACAAATTTTGAAATGTTATCAGGATTCCATTGTGCAGGATATTAAAATATACACCATTGCTGAGATTCCAGTACTTGTGTATTTGTATATTATATCCTACCTAGTCCTTCAGTGTCAGTTCCCACATGAGTGATGGCTACTAAAACAAAGGAAGAAACAAAATTATTAGGCAAAGCCACACAGGCAGCTTTTCTGCAGTTCCAGTTGCCAGGGAGATGCCTTCCACCTTGTGTCCAAATCAGAACAGCTGTGCAATTTGGAACCTGACCCGCAGGCAACAATGAGCATGCTGTGGCCATTGGTGAAAAAATGAGCAAAGATAGGGAAAAATAATTACAGACACCAATAAAAATGCAAAAATAACTCACCTCACACACACCTTGTTGCTGAAATAAAATATTTGCGCTAGTAAGAGACTTCTAACGTACACTAATGAAGAACAGTGGCTCCTTCTCACAGTGTTGAAAAAGCGTGGTTACCATAATTCCCATTTCCACATTAAAAAAAAATGCCTATCCAAAGACTGCTACAGCTGGTAGAAAATTTCACATTTAGTAGGCTTTGGAGGAGACTTACTAAAATAAAGGCAGTGTTTGACAGTGATGTTGTGCAATCAGCTGCTGAGAGCTCTGCAGATGACAAGTCTGAATTACCGCCTGGAGCTCCCCTTTGAGAAAATCAGGGAAGCCAGAGCTCCCACTACCCTTGTGCTGTTCATGCAGGAGATGGTTCTCACAGCCTTTGTTTTCTTGAGATCAAAATTGTAAGGCCTAACACAAACCAGTGTTGACTGGTTTTGTTGATGTTTAGGCTAAACATTGATACCTACTGGAAAAAGTCCACAACACCTGATCTGTGTTCAACATTTTAAATAGTGAAGTGTCAAACTGATTTGAGAAACTGCATAAATCACTGCACATGTGAAAAGCAGTTGCTGTCCCTTACATATTAAAATGTAGTTGTCCCTATTCATTTCAGGAGTAATTGTAGGATGATTGCAATGCTTACAAATGCTTCTAACAAGTGATTTTAAAGCTATAACATTTTTTTTCTTTACCTGTCAGGTAAGTCAGTACAATGACTCTACAATGCTCCTGCACCCTTTGCCTGACAAACATGTAAGCTTGCCATGATTCAGGCTGAACTTCGTTTCTCCTTTGCACCATCAAATAAAAGCTCTTCCACCATCAGCTATCGATATCCATATGCACTGGAGAAGATTTCAGATTAATGGCTTTGTTTTGGAACTTAGTTATCATAACTAAACGTGCACAAAAACACAGACCAGAAGTTATTCTGAAAATTATATCACATCCTTCTAAGCAATGTTGGTGATGTGTAAGTTAAATAAGCTTTTCATATAGCATCCTTAGAACAACATTTAAAATTAGTCAGCTTCATTTCCACACACATACCCACCCCCAACAGGTAATGTGGTCTGACTGTAGCGAAGGAGTCTGGGAGGGAGCCTGCCAGTTTCAGTGAAATTAAAAGGGGATTTTCGAAGACCAAAGAGGACATTTTGTTCCAGCTTTCTCAGGTTCTATTATTTAGACTACTTTATGTGAGCACAAGCACATAACCCATACAAGCACACAAATGAATACTGGCAGTGTATGCACAATTAATTTCAGCATTACCAAAATAAAATATTTTGATGAATTCACTTCCATGCTTGCATACTCAAACTAATCAGAATTTATATTATGTATAAAATGTCATTTTCCTGATTTTGTAGCAACCATTCTTCAATGGGATTTCACATTCTTTATTTCTCCAGTTTCTCCTTTCAAATATATTCTTCAGATTTCCCTCTTTGTACCCGACACTGAAACAAGAGTAATATTCTCTGTGCTACCCTACAACAAACAAATTGTACGCATTTAGCAGAGACAAGTAACCATTTAAAAAATAAAAAGACAGCCAAAGCCAAAACAGATTTTAATTTAAATCTCCATAGGGTCTTGTTATATAAGGAACAGCTTGAAGAGAGAGACCTTACAGATGATGAGAAAGTGTCTTGACAGGTTACTTTAAACTGAGATCCTGTGTTAAATCTACCTCTATCTTTATATTTAACAATCAGAATTTTAATGGTCAAAAGGCAGGTAAGTATTACACCTTGCTATGCCTGTTTAAACACACAAACTGTGTTCTTAAAGGATTAAAATGCTAAAAAAAAAATCACGAAGCATTCTAAAGATCTCTTGACCCATGAAACTCCCTGGTTTGCAGATTTGCAATTAGGATGCATCTGATGAGAGCAGAAATAGAAGTGTAGGAAAGAGGAAAGGAAACTGTCAAAATTATGAAACACAGTATGTCATTTGGGAACACTGCATATGCTGTTATTAGTATGATGATACAGGTTTCAACTTCTTTTACTATAAGAAATTAGTCCTGCTTCTTTTGTAGTGAAATATTCTTCTCTACTTAGAGATACAGAAAAGACCTGTTCCTTTTCCTTTTGCATCCCTGCCCTCTTAGGCAGGAGTCTCAGGTATTCAATCCCATTCCAGCTGCAAGAACAAATTCTCATCTAGCAGTATCTGCTGTTGCAGTCTACAGACAAGTCTCTTGGAAGGCTCTTCTTTGGACCAGGTGTAATATTATTGCTATATTACTGGAAGTCTGATGACTAATCAGTATCACATCCCAAATGAGTTAAATTACCTGATGCTTTCCAGTACCAGAGCCCCTTTATGGTTCTCTGCATTTGGGCTTAGCTAGAAATTTACTGTCTGGAATATTTTCTGTGTCTAGCATCTGTCTTGGCCTGATTAGCTGTTTTAGTTTGTTACTGTTGTTGCTTTTAATGCTATACAAAATGGTCTGGTTATTTCTGAAAATAAATCTAAGCTTTTTCCATGCAGATGTATTTTGCATTCAAAAATACCGGCTTTCTCTTTGAGAGACTTTTTCTGCCACTATACAGGGGAAAGGTTGGTGATCTCCAAAAATCTTTGTTATGTTTATTATTAATCAAGCAAAGTGCTGTTTATAGCAGCACAAGCTATTAGTAGAATCATAGAATGGTTTGGATTGGAAGGGACGTCAAAGATCACCGAGTTCCACCTTCTCTGTCATGGGCAGGGACACCTTCCACTAGACCAGGTTGCGCAAAGCCCCATCTAACCTGGCCTTGAATGCTTCCAGGGATGGGGCAGATGCACAGGGCAACCTGTTCCAGTGTCTCACCACCCTCACAGTAAAGAACTTCTTCCTAATATCAAATCTAAATCTAGTAATAGGTACTGTTTTTAATATCTTTGGAGTAGCATCCAGGACTCCCCATTCTGCTTCATTTTTTCTGATCTAAATATCTCTCTACTTTGAAGTACAGATCAGCATAGCTCAGCTACTTTTCTTTCTTATTAACTTCTCTCTCCAACTAGCTGTGTTTTTCAGAGACTTGGCTGATATCAATTCTCCAACTGATGATAAGTAGGAGTGAAAATACCAGGCTTTTTCTACTGTTTGATGACTCTCTAGTCCACTGAAGTCTTTTCACCCATGCATTGCTCTCCTAACCCATCCTAACATATTAGTAGAGTTTTTATCAGCAATATTTTAACCTAGTCATGCATTTGGGTTCAAGTCTGTAGAGTAATTTGCTACTGCCACTTCAGAGCAAATCCCCTTTGCTTACAAAGGAACATAACTTGAATTTACCAGACCTACACCTTGATTTTGGTAAATTTATGTTTTGTTCATTGATATTTTGAAAACAGTAGCCATTTCTTTGCACAAAAATTAAATATCATTTACAATCAGTTACATAGCTAACTGTTAACTTCTAGAATAAACTTCAACCTAGATGCTATGGTCCTCAGCACTAAGGAGATATGGCCAGATATGAGACATCGACATAATGTATGATATCTGTGACTGCCCAGAAATATGGGCATCCATGTGAGAAATTAAGAGCTTTGATATCTGGTATACCCTGAGAAATCTGTTTGTTTGCAGGTGAGATTTTTGTTTGGTTTTTTGGTTGGCTACTTTTAGGTTTGTTTGGGTTTTTGTTTTGTTTTGTTTTGGGCTTTTTGGGGGGAGGGTGATTTGTGTTGGGGTTTTTGTTTCCTTTGGTAGGATTTTTTCTATTTGTGGGTTGTTTTGGTTTGGGTTTTTATTGTTGTTGGGGTTTTTGTTTGGTTGGTTTGGGGTTTTTTGTTGTTGTTGTTGTTGTTTGGTTTGGTTTTTTTTGTATTGGTTAGCTGAGAAGTATGCCAAGACCAGATTTGTAATTCCAGTTCCCTGCTTAGGTACTGGAAGTGTGGGGATGGAGAGGAGGGGCAAAAGCAAGTATATGCTCCCCAAACATGTAAATCCACAGCCCCAAACTGTGTAAATCCAAATTTCTTGAGCCTAAAATCAAGGCTGCTTTTGTCTTGTTATTCATTATTTAAATATTTGCATTCTGTGAAATGCAAACACATTTCAGCCTCAGTGGAGCCCTGTCCAACCTTCACTGTAGGTGACTAAGTTCATAGCAAATAACTTTGCATCTCACACTCACAAATAAAAACCACGTTTGGTGTCACACCACGTGAAATGTATCTGTATTACTTTAGAATCTGTTTCTTTCCAGCCTAGTATTATAAATACATATGCATACACAAAAACCTTATGCTTTTAATCCGTATTTACCCTAGAGAGCCAGGTAAGTCAATGTCAGTCATTGCCACCCTAAAAGAACTACTGTAAAATGAAATAAGAAAGAAAACAAAATAAAACAAAACAACAACAAAACAAACAAAAAAAAACCCCAACAACAAGAACAAAAAAAATCCTATGGAAAAGTAGCAGTACGGGATAACAACATGCTTACATCTCTCTTGGAACATCTCCCCACAACCCAGGCTCAGATTATTTGCCACATGTACGGTTCTGCACCTCTGTAAAGAAGAGAGTAAAAACCTGTGGACCTGGATAAGCGCGAATCAGCTATGCTTTAACTTTAAATTACAGCCGGATTACACAAACTGTGCGAGAGACCTGTGTCTCTTTTCTCCTTAAAACTTGCTTGCAGTATCCAGCACAAAGCAACCTGACTACAAGTTACAGATTCAGATAATAAATGACAGTCCTTTTGCACTGATCACTACCTTACCTGATGTAGCACTGTAAAAAGTATTGTAGCATATTTGATTTTGTGCTAGCTGGACAATGGATAATTGAGCTGCTGGGCAAAATGGAAACCTTGCTCTTTAATGCTTTCCAGCAAATTTGACTAAGTGGCAGCACCAGTTGTTCTTTTCACAGTTGTCCCTCTCTGCTGAATAGAACAGGAGTCAGTGCACATTAGGTCCCGGTGTATTAATAAAGCCTTAATACATAGCCATTTATGTTCATATGCTGGGCAGTAAGCTGCAGTGTGTCAAGAGCAGATATGTGTCTCATTCAGCTGTGCTTTCTGCAGTGGCAGTAGCGTGCAGCAGAGAGCTCAAGAGCAGAAACTTTCAGTTGTCCTACAGTCAAATACATATTGGCACCTGTAAGTCTTCAAGAAAGAAGTGTCTTTCTTCTGAGCTAAGCTTAGAAGAGAATCCAGAAAAGCCTGGGAAGCAGAAGGTTTCTTTGGAAAGAAGGAAGTTGGAAATGAACTAATAGGGTGTATTCAGAAGCTTCTATGGAAAAAAACAAACAAACAAACAAAACCTCAATAAATAGAACAAACCCTTTTTCTTAAGTTTATGAGTTTTGTGACTGCAGGTGAAAGACACAGTAATTGTGTAGGGTACACCTACTAAGGATAACTCAAGACTAAAAGTAACAGACTCCTAGCCTCATCTGAGTAACTGAAAGCTATTTCACACTCAAAAGTCTTTTGACCACCATTTAAGAGTCAGCTATCTCTTGCATGTCACACCGCTACATAGAGTCGAGAACATAAATCACGGAGAGTGCTTTTAAGGCAGTGAATTACAAACATTGGAAGTTTCCTGTTTACAACTGGCAAGATGTCACTATGTAGAAAGCAAGTAAACCTTTTTGGGTTTTTTTTTTTGCCAATGCAAAGCAGGCAAAGGACTACATCTCCCCTGGTGATATTTCAAATTGCTATTGGATTAAGTTGTCAGATTGCACCAAGGAACTGTTCTCTGCAAAGGCATGTTCTGGGGATTTCATCTGTAGCTTGTCACTCAGCAGGACAGTGTGTTCCCATGTGTTTAGGCTTCTGTACAAATCACTGGCTTATCTCAAAATGAATGCTCAGCTTGGAAGATTTAGGAGGCAGAGAAAGCAACAGTGTATCATCCATGGTATTCCATCCATCTCTACCACACACGATGAGGACTGTGCCAAGTTTTTTATTTGCTGTGAATCAGAACTCTTGTGCTAAAGCAACTTCATTGCTAGCAGGTACTGTACTTCAAAAAGCAAGCTGGAGGGGTGCAGCACAAGGGGAAGCTATTTCTCGTTTATTGCCAAATGCACATAGCACATACAGTGGAGCTGTTGGAGCAAGTCCCAAGGAGGATCATGAGGATGATGAGGGGACTGGAGCACTTCCCGTATGAAGATAGGCTGAGAAAGTTGGGGCTGTTCAGCCTGGAGAAGAGGAGGCTGTGTGGAGACCTCATTACAACCTTCCAGTATCTGAAGGGGCCCTATAAGGATGCTGGGGAGGGACTCTTCATTAGGGACTGTAGTGATAGGATAAGGGGTAACGGGTTCAAACTTAAACAGGGGAAGTTTAGATTGGATATAAGGAAGAAATTCTTTACTGTGAGGGTGGTGATGCACTGGAAGAGGTTGCCCGAAGAAGTGTTAAGCGCTCCATTGCTGGCAGTGTTCAAGACCATGTTGGACAGAGCCTTGGGTGCCATGGTCTAGTGTGAGGTCTCCCTGCCCATGACAGGGGGGCTGTAACTAAATGACCTTAAGTTCCTTTCCAATCCTAATTATTCTATGGTTCCATGTGTTTGCTGAATGAATTTTTCCTTGGTGAATTGTTCTCCTACTTTGTTTAGTGGCCTAAAGGTTTTTGAGTATGTTTTTAGTTTTACATTTATTTTTTTTTAGACCGTGATTTGAGGTACTCTTTATACATAGGTACATATCTAGGCTATTTGACTCACAAAGCTCTTTGTTATTCCAACACTCCTACTTTATGCTTGGGTAGTGAAAAAACAGATGAACAATGCTAGCTGCTGTAGGCCTACCCCAGCAGTAGCAGAATCACAGGGCTGTTAGGGTTGGAAGGGATCTCTGGAGATCCTTTACTCTAACCCCCCTACCAAAGCAGGGCTACCTAAAGCAGGTTACACAGGAATGTGTCCAGGTGGGTTTTGAATGCCTCCAGAGAGGGAGACTCCACAACCTTCCTGGGCAGCTTGTTCAGTGCTCTGCCACCCTCAACATAAAGAAGCTCTTCCTCATGTTGAGGTGAAACTTTCTGTGTTTAAGTTTATGGCCATTGCTCCTCATCCTGTTGCTGGGTACCATTGAAAAGAGTCTGGCAACATCCTCTTGGCACCCGCCTCTGAGATATTGATGTGCATTAATGAGATCTCTCAGTCTCCTTTCCTCTAGACTAAACAGGCCTGGGTCCCACAATCTCTCCTCATAAAAGAGATGCTCTAGACCCCTGATCATCCTTGTGGCCCTATGCTGGATCTCTCCTCTAGCTCCTTGGCTTTCTTGTACTGAGGAGCCCAGCACCAGACACAGTACTCCAGATGTGGCCTCACTAGGGCAGGATCTCCTCCTTTGACCTCCAGGCCACACTCCTGAAGCACCTCAGGATACATTATGAAAAGGACATTCGTACCTGCATGTGACAAGCATCCTGACCACCTTTACTGTGACTTTGTGTTACAGTGATGCATTTTAGGCAGCAGTCCAAATGAGTCTACATCTTTAAGACAGTCAGATGTAGTGAGACAACAGATAAAAAAGTACTTACATGTTCCTGGTTACAAAACTAACCTCTCCTGTTTCAAGACGTCAGGGAGCGTTATAAATAAGAAAAAGATAGGCACAGCTTCATTGAAAATTTCTCCTCCTGGAAACATCCTTTTTTTTGCTACTTCTCCCTCACCTTTGGCCTTTGACCTTGTGAACAGGTCAAAATCCCTAGATGCCTGCTACGATGAGGTGGTGGGGAACTGCTAACATATGCAGTAAGTTCAGTTAACAAAAGCTATGAAATACATGTGTGGGGTCTTTTTGCCTCTGAGGATATTTCCACACTTCTGTCACAACCTTACTCCCATCTAAATCTCCTTGGAGCTTTCATCACCCTAATTTTTTTGTCAGACATCAAAAAGGGTCATTTACAGTAGCCTCCAGATCTATTTGCTGTTTCTGTAGAGTCTAAACTTCCCCCATGCCATCTCAATGAAAACATCAACATCCTTCCAACAACTTCTACAGATACACCTTCATATCCAGGAGGAAAGCAAGGTGACATCCTGGCTCTCCTGCTACGCTCCTAAACTTATTTAAGCCTGCAAAGACACTTACATACTTAATACATGGAATAGCACTTGGCCTTCACAAACAGTGAGTCATACCTATAGTCCTAGAGTGAATTAACACCAGCAATGGATTCAGCACTCAGTAGGGCTGCCCTCCACCTCTGCTCCCTTACTGGCCCATCTGTCTTTGTGAGCATTCCCAGTACTGCTTACAAAGAACACTTTCTCATCAAGATAAATCAAAATGGTATTGTCATAGTAGCTGCAACTGTACACTAATCTCTTCTGGGTGGAGACACAAATCAGTGTTTGATAAACAGAAAAAAGGACACAATTTGAAGAAGAGAAAAGCTGTCTTTAAGCATCTTGTAACTCACAGCAGAGTGCTAATAAAAGCATTGTAAACATGGCTTGATTATGCTTTCTGAATAGCTCATTATGGTGCCTTAGTGACATATTTGATACGAATGTGAAGTATTACAATCTATTTAGTATCTGAAGAACCCTTCTTATAACCTGTCTTTCAGGAAAGGCCATGGAAAGTGTGGAAAAAATATCTGGGGATGATTTAGTTACTTATGATAATACTTTCACCTCAGTGATGCTATGTCTAGTCTTACCCTCACATGGTAACCAAAATATCTTTCCTCTCTTAAATAAATTTGAGGTTTTGCATAGACTGCAAACAACCACCCTGCATATGAAGGACAAATACCCTGCCTACATATAATGCTATTACCTCACAATTCCTGCATGGCAGACTGTGAATTCATTGGCTGGAAGGACTGAACTGCCACTTCTACCCTTTCATGCACTCAATTGACTGTTACCTACTAGGGAAAGAAATTCTTAGTAGGATGGCTTGATCTGGCTTTCTTTAGCTGCATCGTCTAGCAGAAGGATTTAAGTCAAACTGACACTAACTGCTTAGAGTGGTTCCCACAGATAAAACATAGCAAAACTGGCTATGCTGGGAGAGTGGAAAAGGATATATTTGTATAGCATTAATGCTTTTTATATATATAATCTTTTCTTCCTTCTCCCTTCAAGCATAGTGATGGTGACCATTGTTCAAGAGATCATTAAATCTGATTCAGCAATACAAGATATTACAGTCAATTTAAAAGGAAACATGGAGTACCAATCAGTACTTCTGCACTTGTTTGATTTATCCTCTATCTGTTCAGCTGAATTTCTCTTCCAGAAACAAATCTCAGTATCTTCCAACTTATTTGACATACAGTGCTATAAATTCTGCTCACTTGTTTCATATTGCTTAGTATCTACCTGAAATACTTCTTCTTGAGCTTACCTTTCCAGTAGCAGTTTTTTCTGTATCTCTAGAACACCCCTGTACAGCGGCGTGTGCCAGTTACAGATATGATCTGCTCATAGTTACTGTAATTCCTATTCAGAAAGTCTAAATGGACATATTTTTGAAGTCAGATAATCTTAAAACTATCCGTAATGAGAATAGGCTCTGAAGTGATGTGCAAGTTTGAAGAACATAACTAATAAGTCAAATGTCGTAGTCTTCCCCCCCCATCCTACCCCCATGAGGACCTACATTTAAAGGAATTTTTAAGCTTTGAATAATTTGAAAAAAAACTATAAGCAGATTATTTCTGTAATGCTGTATCAGAGGTACGTACCAAGAAAAATGGCTTTTTGTCTTACCACCGCCTCCTCTCTCCCTCTTTTAATTACCACAGTTTGGCACCTGATCCTGCAGAGAACCATACAAAAGCCACACAGGCCAGCTCTTTCCAGATAAAGATAAAAGAAAGGAGGCAGGAATTAATTAAATCAATTTATAGTCTTTTCAGTGAGTTTCCTTCTAAAGTCACTGTTCTGGTTCCTGCCTAGCTAATACAATGATGTACGGTCAGAAATAGCAAACAGCTCCCTGCCTCCCTCAGTTGTCTCTCCTTTTCCACCCTTGATAGAATCTAAAAAACCCAGGGTTATGATTCTGGTGTTGTAAGCAAGCCAGTCATGATCCAGAGAGAAAAAGCAGCTAGGTATGTTTCTGATTCACAACATAGCACAGAGCTCTTTAATGGGCTGGTTTGTTCAGTCTTGTGGGTCACTGCTACCAGGGGCTGCTTACCTCGTCGCTCTAGTCTCCCTAACACACACCACCTGCACACCAGTGAGCTGCTCACATCACACAGCCTGCCCATCCCAGGACACAAAATCCAGACTACAGCACGAGGGCCGAAAGATCAGCTAGATCTTATGGCACTTTTTGATCGCTTTTTGCCAGTTTTCTGATTTTTCACAAAAAAAAAAAATCAGAGTATGGAGCACAGAATATTGGAAGAGGATTTTTCTCTGAAAATAATAAAAAAAGAGAATTATTTAAGTTCCTTGTGGTTTTTCTTTTTGTGAGTTTAGCCCCGGATGCTCAGGGGAAGCTGTAATCCCTTAAAAAATGAGTAGCTTGTTCCCTGTCTATGTCCTCTGCTAATGACACTGGGAAGCTTTCTAAGGGAAACTGTAGATGAATAATTTTTTAGCTTGTCAAACTTCTATTCCTTTATTAAAAATGATGAATGCTGTATGTGATTACTTCAGCTGAAAACAGACCGCATTTGCCTGGGAACCCAAGAGAGAAGACATCTGCAGCACTGACCAGAACTATAAATGTTACAACTGTTGCAGAGTTGTTTCCAGGAATAAGCATGCAGCGCCCACGGAATACACTAAGCCAGAGATGCTCTCTGGTCTCTGCATTAGAACTCATCAAAATTTAGACCTTCAGCTCCACAGAAAATTCCAATATTCTGAAATGTGTTTGGGTTTCAAAATGGAATAGAAAAAAAAAAAAAAAAAAAAAACAAAAAAAAACAAACAACCAAACCACCAAAAAAGCCCCAAACCCCAAAACCAAACCACAAACTGTTATATACAATTTCCATTTTATTTTTTTTTATATCTCTTAAGCTGTCCAGCTTCAATAACATGAAGACACTTGTGCCAGAAATTCAGCTTTTATATTACAACATAAGAGAAAAATTCCCTCACTTTTTAGTTAGGATGACTGAAATGCTTTGTTTCAAAGCAGTTACTTCCAAAAGACCAGGAGTTTGGAAAAGTATGAGGGGAAGTCTGAGTCAGTTACAGAGCTCTCAGCATCTCCCTTTGCCACATGAGCTAGAGGGCTGCTCTTAGCACAGTGCTACAGTTAAGAGAGACTGATTCCTTCAGGAGAAATGCAGAACACTTGGCAAGACTCCTGTTGCCAGTCAGGGTATTGATGCATTGGAAAACCTATAACATCTGACTAATTACTTCTTAAAGAGTCTTTTAATCATTTATTAGGTCCTTCTCTAAAAATACGCTGGTGAAACCTTCAGTGTAAACAAGTGTTTTGTAAGAATTAATCAGTTTTCAGCTACCAATCACTCTGAATATAACAAGTACAGAGGAAGCATGAAAGTCTTGTAAGGCTCTAAGAAAGGCAGAATTAAGTCTTAGGTTCATCATCAACAGGAAAATACATTAGTTCCCAAATGAAAACAGAATAAAGGAGTACATGCCTTTCTCTAGGGTACCAGGTTCTCATTCAGTATGGAAGAACTCCAAGAAAGCATTTTAAGATTACTTAGAATACACCAGGAATTTCCTAGAAGATATTAGGATGGGAGGTTTATCGTACAGTCACCCTACAGGTATTTGCAAAAGATGATTTATGTCGCCTGCCCTTTTATCTAGCTATATGACTTTTCAATAGCTGCAGCTCTCTGAGATGAATGAAGCCCAAAGAAACAAAATACATGCCAAATCCCACCTGGTACTTTGCCAAGTAAGTTCAGATCAATGGAAGATGAACTGAGGAGTTCCAAGACACGGAAGAAACCAATTGGATTTTACAGAAATAACCCACAGTGTTTATTAAGAAAAGAATTAGAAATTGTCTAAGTATTCTGGATAAAGAAACAAGGGTTTCTTTAAGCCCTCAAGGTTTTCAGTCTATTGTGTTCACATTTCACCCTGCTCCAGGCTTTCTGGGTTCTCTAACATAGCCCAGCTAAGGAAAGAAGCTCTTTAGCTTGCCAGAGATCTCCTCTATTAAATACCCACAGCAAAACTAACAGCATGGCTGATACATAAATCCTGGTTGTGCTGGAGATGGTTCTTTTTCCATATCTATGTATGGTGACAGGCATCTCCGGGTAGCTAGGAAGTATGTTCATAAATTGAACTGAAGTATTCAAGTTAATGATATCATATGAAGGAGAATGCATATTGCATTGGGAAGATGGTAGAAAGAAATCAGCACAGAAGTAGAATCTGACTCAACTTCCGAGCAGACAACTTTTGAAGAAAAAAAAAAAAATCAATACACACAGCAAGCCCTTGATCTTGGGACAACATGTTTTATTACTGACACAATTGTGTTTAGATCAAGAACCTCAGCAGACTTTGAAAGAGCACATTAGCTCTGTGCCAGTCTGGCTAGAGCCCACAGCCAAAGTTGAGGCCTCTGACGCACAATAAGCAGGCTCTAAGAAGCCAATACTACAGTTCAAGCTCCCTGCACATGACTGAAAAACTTCTTAGCTGCTGCACTTGGCAGAAACAGCCTCTAAAGAAGGGAGATGGAAGAGAAAGAAACTGAGGAGTAATATAAAAGAGATACTTTGAAATAACCGTACTTAGCCACTGTTTTCCAGAATGTGTGATTTGTTTGCAGCACAAATGCAATGAATATGAATGGATGAAGGAGAAAAATGACTGCTACAGCTGAACCCAGGACAGGATGTTATCACTATCTATATGATGTTCAAGTATGCAACAGGGAAATGTTCCTGGGATCTACTGTGATGCAGACACTTGAAAGCAAATTCTTAAAATTCATTCAAGGTGGTAAATCCCAGCAAAAGGGAAAGAGAAAGCTCCTGCTTTCTTAGATGAACAAGAGTCAGACAGTAGGGTGAATTAGTTTTACATCTGTTTCCTAACAATCAAAAAACACAATTAAACTAACTAGAAGAAGGGAAAAAACATCATCAAAGCAGAATGTCACCTTGAACCCCAAATAATGCTTTTAAAGTGATTCCTACAAGACCCTGCTAAATATTGCTTCAAAAACTGATCGGTAAAATGACAGGGTTCATTCATCACTAGATGCTGCATCATCGGCAACATCAGAGCTGTATCACCATACAAACAGACCACAATTTTCTAACACACTTAGGAGAGCCTGGAAACCAAAGACAATTTGGAATTCTTCCTTGCTTTATGGACCGGAGCAAGTATTCAATTTTAAGAACTCTCTCCTCATTTCCTACTGTGCTGCATCAAGTTTGCTGTCCATCGTCTTTGGGTTCTTTTGAACCTTCTGGGTATCTGTACACAGAGAGGAGAAATTTCCTTTTGTGAGACAAAAGAAATGAAAAGGTCTTGCAAGTTGGTACACTTCTATTAACTTCAGCAGAACTGTACTGGTTTTTATGAGCTCTCTTTTGACTGTTATTTTGGAGACCATATATTGAGCACACAACTATCATAGCAGAACACATCAATAAGTATTAAATTATCAGTTATATTAACTTTCTTTCTTAATTAACAGGTTTTAATTACATTCCCAGTTCTAGGAATGCTGCAGATTTCAGGCTACAATTATTTTGTCTAGTAAAACTTAGATGCATGCAATATAGTAAAGTGCCTTCTGGACTGATCACTGACACTTGGCCAAGGAAATGCTGTCTCTTCTGAAGTTAAAATTGTGTTTCACATCTGAAAGATTTATTATTGGAATGCACAAGATAAGAGTTAGAAACAACATAAATCTGTTGGTGGGGGGGAGGGATATGGTGGAGGTGATTTTTGCCCCTAGTTACATGCCCCTCTGTGTCAGGAAATTACTGGTGTTTGTTGTTGTATTAACTGCATTTGGTGGTTTGTCCAGTACATATAACTATATGCCCAATTACAATTCCTGCTAAGCTTTGATCAGGAGTTACCTAACAGTTATTGGTACTGAAAACTATGAGTACCTGTCCTGAGTTCAGCAGTAACAGTCATTTTTTTCTCCTTCTTGGTTGCTGGTGCAACGCTGTGGTTTTGACTTTCAGCCTGGGAGCAGCGCTGATAACACCAGTGTTCTCAGTTACTGCTTGGTAATGTTTTGGTCTGACCAAGGACTTTCTGAGTCTCATGTTCTGCCGGGGAGGAGGGGAAGCCGGGAGGAAGCAGAGACAGGACACCAGACCCAAACTGACCAAAGAGCTATTCCATGCCACAGCACGTCATGACCAGGATGTAAAAAACTGGGTGCAGGAACCCGGAAGCTTCTCTCTCTCTCAGCTCGGTTGGGTGGTGAGCAGTTGCATCCTTTTCCCTTGTATTTCCCTGGTCATTATTATTATTGGTGGTAGCAGTAGTGATTTGTGTTATACCTCAGTTACTGGACTGTTCTTATCTCAACCCGTGGGATTTACATTCTTTTGATTCTTCTCCCTATTCCTCCCCACCCCCATCGGAGTGGGGTGGAAGAAAGAGGGAGAAGTGAGTGAACGGGCTGCATGATTTACAGCTTAAACCATGACAGTACCTTATCCAAAAAGTTTTCCCACCGTTATGACAACATTTGGTCTTAGCATCAATGAGAAAAAGAAAAATTTCATCTATAATCATAGACTGGTTTGGATTGGAAGGAACTTCAAAGATCACCTAATTCTAACCTCCCTTCCACTAGACTGGGTTGCTCAAAAACCTGTCCAACCTGGCTTTGGATACGTCCAGAGATGAGGCACAGTTTCTGTGGGCAACCTGTTCCAGCGTCTCGCCACACTCATAGTAAGGATTTTTCCTGATATCTGACCTATACCTACCCTCTTTCACTTTGAAGCCATTATCCCTTGTCCTATCACTGCATGCCCTTGTAGAAAGTCCCTCTCCAGATTTCTTGTAGGCCCCCTTTATGTGCCGGAAGGCTGCTCCATGGTCTGGCTAGAGCCTTCTCTTATCCAATCTGAACAAGCACAACTCTCTTAGCCTGGCTTCATAGGTGAGGTGCCCCAGCCCTTGAATCAGCTTTGTGCCCTATCTGATGTATTACCTAATATACAAAAGTTTTGGCTTGCTTCATGCTGGTTCCTCTGTTTAGAATTTGAAACAAGCCACTTTATTATGTAGGAAAGAGTCAGCTTATTGCTCAGGCTTTAACCCAGCATAAACATAAGGCTATCTAAAGTACTGAGACTGTTTGCAAGTGTCAGTCCAAGCTTTTATGCTTACATAATATTTCGGGTAAATTCCAAGGTTGAATGATAAAAACCCAACTGTCTAATGCATTCAGCTAATAGAGATGAAACCTGCAGCTAAAGTAATTTTGTCTGTTTCAGTACTGGCAGGATAGAAAAGTGCTAAAGAACTGAGGAAGCTGTTAAATATCACACTTGTGAATTCATTTGGACAAACTTATACTTATTCCAGATAAAAGATTCCATCCTGTGTCCTTGAGCTATCTTTAACATAGATGAGTTGAAAGCCTGAAGCTTTAAGACAGTAATGACCTAACTTAAAACCTAGATTGGTCCATGATTACCACTTCGTTGCCAGTAGCATCTGATGTTAATAGTCCACAGTGGTTAGGTTAACATAGCTAAGCACAAGCACAGAAGCATTTAAGTGGCCCTTTGGCACCCACATTTCAGAGCTGTTTTAGATCCAATTACAATTTCCCTGCAGTTCAATCTAACTGATGACTTCGTCAGAGACAGGGGAAGCCCATCGGTAACTGTACCACAGAGCACAGCTGACATTTCTTTAGCACATTTATTTTTTTTACCAGTTTCACTAGTGAACTTAATGTAGATGCTGAAGTGACATTGATCTGAAAGTAAAATGAAAAGGAAGTTAAGTAACAAAGGTGTGATACAAGTACAAGAGAACAGTAAACTTCTTCATTGTTAAATCAGGTATGAGAATGCAGAGGCAAACCCTACACTCCATCCTTGACCACTCACCATTGCTTGTCATCTGTTCAAAGGTATTCTCATTCTAAGAAGAAATTAGAAGCCTGCTGTGATCCTGCCTTTTGTGCCATGCAATTTGTTTGGCTTAGAAAGAAAGAAAGAAAGAAAGGTCTGTCCGGAGATAATGAGAAGTACAATATCTCACACAGTTCAGCTGCTTTCTTAAAGCAAGAAAAAGAAGCATGTTCAATATAAGGTGCCTAATATGAGGCATCTGCTCCCAATCTGAATGTTTTGCTTTACATTATAATTAATTTTATGAATGCCTGATTTGAGATTTAGGTACAAACTGACTACTTCAGAGCTAACTATTTGGAAATTTAAGCAATTATTCAATATTAAAAGTAAAACACATGTCTGGTCATTCCTTCTTTTCATTAGCACTGCAAACACATTGAATATTCCTACAAATATGGGCCTTGCAAATTAAGAATTTAAGAGCTACATTGGAGATGGCTGTGTTCTGAAAAGACAGCACAAAAAACCCCAGCTCTTGTATAAATGATGTGCAGAAGTACAGAAGAAACGCTGCATGCTCCAGCATTTCTGGCTTTGGGATCCTTATAAACCAAAGGTGAAGGTCAGAAAGGATTGAGAGGTCCCCCGGGATTTTTGCCTGCTGTCCAGAGAACTCACCTTAAGGTTCTTCAAAAATGCAGTCCTTAGGGAGAGGTACATGATAAAAGTTTTGGAAGTTGAGCCTAAACAAAGGATGCATTTTCTTTCCTAAACCTTCCAGCACACCACCAGTGTATCTGAAGACAGTGGATTTCTGTCATTTGGGGCCACATGAGCATTCAATGTTGAGTTAAAATACTACCAGTATTTTAGGACAGCCTAAGCACTAAACTATTATTATTCTGGAATCACAGCAACATTTTGGTATAATACTTCTTTGCAATGACTATAACTAGATTTCATATACAATAACTACAACATTTTAAAAAATACATCATATGAAACCTCCTTAGATTTCCTAAGAAATGTAGATCTAGTGCATTTTCATTTGACAGGGGATATAACTGTATTTGGAAGATATGAGCATACACTCCCCAAGACAGATTCATCACAGTTCAGCTTAGCATCATGGACTGACAGATTCCTCTGAGTGATGAGAGAATGAAGAGACAATTTATTATGTGTACTAGTTCTCTCATCTCATCTGATTATTCTATGTGTTACTTTCCATTTATGAAACTGCTGCAAGGTTATTTCTGCTCTTAAAAAATCATTACCAGTGCCCACAGCCTTGTGGGAGACCCTACTATAAATGGCAACAAAATAAACAAACCATGGTGCATACAGAATGAAAGACAGTATATAAGAAAAGAGATATGCGCTGTCAGCTGGCAAATGGTTATTAAAAACAAGTGTGGAGATAACATCACTTTAAAAATCACAACGCAAGAGAAAACCCTGACAGAATATTTTAACATAAAAGAGTGCCTGAAATATATATTAAAAAAAAAAAATCCAGAAAGTTAAATCATCAGGTACTAGCTGGGCATCGACAGCTGGAACCTGACTTCAGACAGTATTTTAAAACAAATCCACTCTCAAGTGTGAGAATATGAACCACAAACCAGGAGGGTGTCTGCTGTTTCTTTCCCCTTTTGAGGGTTTGTCGTGGTTTAAGCCCCCCACCCATGCAGTTTTACTCACTCACTCACTTCCCTCTTTCTTCCCCCAGTCCTGGGAGAATGGGGAGGAGAATCAAAAGAATTCAACTCGCACAGGTTGAGATAAGAACAGTTTAGTGACTAAGGTATAGCACAAATCACTACTGCTACCACCAGTAATAATACAAGAGAAATACAAGGAAAGAGAATACAACTGCTCACCAAGCCCGACTCAGCCAGTGCACCCCCCAATAGTGAACCCCCAAATACCAAAAACCTGACCATGCCGTGCACTCCCAGTCCACCATCACCCTTCCGGGTCTCTGCCCTCTGTCTTCACATCCTGGACATGACGTGCTGTGGTATGGAATAACCTCATTGGTCAGCCTGGGTCAGGCGCCCTGTCTCTGCCTCCTCACAGCTCTCCCCTCCTTCCTGGCTCCCCTCCTCCCTGGCATAGCATGAGGCTCAGAAAAGTCCTTGGTCAAACCAAAACATTACCAAGCAGTAACTATAAACACTGGTGTTATCAGCGCTGCTCCCAGGCCCAAAATCAAAAACGCAGCGCTGCACCAGCTACCAAGAAGGAGAAAAATGACTGCTACTGCTGAACCCATGACAGGGTTTATTGATGCATAGGTAATATTCCACCCAGTACACGTGGTTTTGCACCTTCTGTGACAAAGACAGGTTTACCAAGAGCTACCACATTAGTATTATACAAGTACCAGACCCATGCACTTAAAGAGATCTTGCTGCCTTATGTTGCTGACAAAACATCCTGACTTACTTCGCGTTTCTCTCATGCCAGCTTTTCTAAACCAACATGGCTTTCATCAAGCATTTCCAATGGGTTTACCATTTATATCCACATCACAGAGACTGCCAAAGCAATCATCTTCCAACTGATAAGCCCAATTTAGGCTGCTTCAAAGGACCTGCCCTTAGCCAGGATGACTATTTCAATGAGCTGTGCTTTGAAGAAGAGGCCCTGTCTTTCAGCATTTACACAGGGATGGAAAAAAAAAAAACTCAAACCCCTCTCTACATCTGAGAGAAGTCACAAAGCACAAAGTATGAATGAATGCAACAAAATTGTAAATGAACTGTAGTGAAATATTTTTTTCTTTTGACAAATCACAAATAACAACCACTATATTATGCCCTGTGGTTTCTGCTGTTGGAGCAGTCTGACTGTAGCTTCCCATAGCCAGAAAGACTATCAAGTCTTCAAACTGCTTATAAGCATGCATTAGAGAATCATCTCAGCTTGGCCCAGTGGGTATTTACAACAGCTGTAATTTCCGGTTTAACATACATGATTACAATAACTTTTACATTCCTTCCCTAAAAAATGAAGGAAATTGCCCACTGCTGAGAAGATTCTCAGTTCGTTCTTTCTCTCCATCTCTAGTTGCTTTCAGGCCTCACTGTTTCTACTATAGCAATTTGACTATTCAGACATTTCAATTTCTAGGTCAGAAACTTGGTAACTGTGAAATAAAACGAGAAAATTTCAGAGCTCTAGGTAAATTCCTATTCACTCTTTTCTACCCATTTTATGCTTTGCCCTACTCCCTTGGAAATCTCCACTAGATTTATGGATATAATCTTGCTTTTGATAGGTTTCAATCCAGTGCATTTTCCCACTATTACTTATATCTGTTTCTCAGTCGTTCTCAAACACTTTTTGGTCAGTATTTACTCTGATATGAAGCCTCGTTTTCAGATTTTCAGTTTATAAAATCCAGGTTTATGTTCATGTCTCAGTTGTCTGTCCTTACAGTTTGTAAATTAGTAGATCTGAATTACATAGTAGGAAACTGGAACTTACTCTTTCTGAGGCAGACATCTACTTTTTACAGTCTTGATCTTTTGTCCTGTTCTGTAGTTGTTTGCTCCTGAAACATCTTGAATAACTAATTTCTTTACCCCCTTTTCACCAATGAGTAAGAGCCTGGAGTCCTTTCAAGTGCATCCTCCTCTTGAGAAAAAAAAAAAATGTTTTGTCCCTCCCCTAGTGCTTCATTCTCTGTCATGGAGAAGACGAGCAAGGACATTTCTGACATGTAGCAGCGTCCTGACCTCTCACTGACTGTGCTGGACTAGAATTTACTGACCTCATTGATGTTTGTTCAGGGTCACCTAGGTGTATGGATTTCATTATGATCTACCTTGTATCAATTAAAGTGTCATAAGCTGATGTGACCTCAGTCCAGTCCTGTTCTTATAGTAATAGGCTGTTGCATGTTTTGTCAATCAGGACATCAACATCCTACCCTAAAAGCAAGTATGATGTGGCACATTGACTTACTCTGGACTTCTAAAACTGAAAGCACCTTTCACAGTTGTGACATTTTTAAAACAGGCAAACACACAAACTTCATGCATTCATTCATGACAGTCAAAGACTCTGAGAGTTCCTCTTCTGGAAATGCTGCATTATCTACCACATGTGACTGATTGGTATGACTTATTGGCCAAAACATTTGGTCTAGAAAAAAATCACAGCATCACAGAGGAATATTCCTTATCAAAGAACAGCAAAGGACATTCAGGACATCTGGGGCTATATGCTATCCAAGAGAGCAAACTGCACAGTTCTGAGACAACTGGAACTCATGCCTGCAGGGCTGCAATCTTACTGGCATCATGGAGACATGGAGGGATGGGTCCTATGACTAGAGTGTTGGAATGGAAGGATAAAGCCTTTTGAGAAAGTTCAGGCAGGGAAGATGAGTATGTATGTCTGACCAGCTGGAGTGCAAGGAGCTCTCCCTGGGGATGGTTGAGGACTCAACAGAGATCCTAAGGGTTGGGATTAAAGGGAGAGTAGGAACAGGTGACACTACAGTAGGGGTCTGCTGTTCAAAAGGGAAACCTAGATGATGAGTGCCTGTCACGGTTCAGACCCAGCCAGTAGCTAAGTACCACAGGCTGCTCGCTCACACCTCCTTTCCCCCCCAGGCATGATGGGAAGGAGAACTGAAAGAGTGTAAAACCCATGTGTTGAGATAAGAACAGTTTAATAACTAAAGTACAGTATAATACTACTACTACTTCAGAGAAAGAGGAAGTCAGGCAAGAATCCCAGGAAGTCCATGTGGACGAACAAGGATCTCCTGGACAAGCTCCAACACAAAAAGGAAGCCTACAAGAGTGTGGAAGCAAAATAGGTAGCCTAAGAAGAATACAGAGAAATTCACCGAGCAGCCAAGGATCAGGCTAGGAAAGCTAAAGCCCTGATAGAATTAATCTGACCAGGAGTGTCAAGGGCAACAAGAAAAGCTTCTATAGGTATGTCAGTGTTGACGAGAAACTGAACAGGACCCAGCAATATGCATCTGCAGCTCAGAAAGTCAACCGTGTGCTGGGCTGCATTGAAAGTAGAGCGACCAGCAGGCCAAGGGAGGTGATTCTCCTCCCCTATTCTGCTCTGAGACCCCACCTGGAGTACTGCATCCACCTCTGGGACCCCCAACATATGTGGACTGGTTGGAGTGAGTCCAGGAGAGGGTCATGAAGATAATCAGGGACTAAAAGCATCTCTCCTATGAGGACAGGCTGAAAGAGTTGGGCTCAGTCAGCCTGGAGAAGAGAAGACACTGGTGAGAATTTAGAGCAGCTTCCAGCATCTAAAGGAACCTACAAGAAGTCTGGAGGGGGACTTTTTACAAGGGCATGTAGTGATAGGACAAGGAGGAATGGCTTTAAACTGACAGAGGGTAAGTATAGATCAGATATTAGGAAGAAATTCTTTACTGTGAGTGTGATGAGGCACTGGCACAAACTGCCCAGAGAAGCTGTGGCTGCTCCATCCCTGGCAGTGCTCAAGGCCAGGCTAGATGGGGCTTTGAGCAACCTGGTCTAGTGGGACGTATCCCTGCCTATGGCAGGGGGTGTGGAACTAAATGATCTTTAAGGTCCCTTCAAACCATTCTAGGATTCTATGAATTAAAAATTAAAAACCAGTTGTCTCAACCCCGCTCACTGATTGATTTTCTTCCCTTTGAGGAGAGAGGTCAGGGACTTTAAAGCGGATCATGACACATTTTTATAACCAGTTACTGACACTGCAGCCTGCAGCACTTCAGAAAATCCAGCTGCTTTTTCTGTTAATGGTGATCATAAAGCTAGACCCTTTGCCCACCTCTAAGCAGAAGGTTAAAGGTCCCAGAAGACTGCTTTTAAAAGAGAAACAAAGATCCTGATATCTAGACTAACATTTGATTCTTCTATAAAATACAGGTTTTAATGTACAGAGCTGTGAGTGAACTATTGCTGAGAACATAATGACTGAGTTAATTGCCTACATAATCACTCTACGATGTAAG
Source organism: Myiopsitta monachus (assembly GCA_017639245.1). Lineage (NCBI taxonomy): Eukaryota > Metazoa > Chordata > Aves > Psittaciformes > Psittacidae > Myiopsitta > Myiopsitta monachus. The sequence continues at coordinate 67,405,384 of CM029921.1, read as the reverse complement.
TACTCCTAAGACAGTCTAAATGGGAAAAGTACTATTAAAAAAACGACCACATGCTAGACTAAACTTTAATTACATGATACCTGCAAATATTACCCTGAGAAACATCCCAGTAAAACACAAGCACATACATACACTAAAAAAACATGCTCTTCCTGTGCCATTAACTGATAAAAGTGCAGTTCTTAAGTTCGTCCTGAAAGCTGAAAATAGTTAGAATTGGCCAAGTTACATACAGAATAATCCTTGGGACGTTCGCCTGTACTCTGAAATGCTAGGCCAAACTTCTGCTTCCCTAATGCCAGTGATAATTTAGCGCTAGTCCAACTCACAGAACTGCTCTGTTAGTGATGATGGGCCAAAACAGATTCTGGTCATGCTGATGGCTACAATAGCCTAGAGAAGGGCTAAATGGCAAAAGGTTTGTTTTTTGTTTATTTTAAGAAGTAATATCAAACTCAAATGTGTTTTGCTAGGACACTGAAGGGTTGGCAAACCAGCAGAAGCTGCACTTCTGTTTTACTTATGCTTGTGCATCATATGTAACAGGCCGATATAGGAGACAGCTGCGAAGGTTGTAACATCTTTTTTTTTTCCTGTAACAGTTGCAGTGGGGCTAAAACAAGTAGCACCTTCAGCGCTAATTTACTCAGCCAATGGATTTCCTATCAAACCTTAAACATTAAGAATTCATAGGCAGAACCAGAAATAAACTGTGTGTGGGTGTGAAGATATGTGTAATAGTAAAAAGCTAAGCCTGCATGAAATCATATTAACTTCAGCTGAATGGAGAGATCCATAAGTAGTTTAGAAAATGGGGTATTTATCTGTTGGTTTTCAAGAAAGCTATTTTTAGCCTGTTTGGCTTTGTCATTACTGTTCTAGTTTTCAATCCAACATGGTTTTATTACAGGCAACATTATGCCATTTCACATCATGTACCTAATAGGATAACATCAGACAGGATAACATCACACCATCTGAAAGACATCAGAATTACACTCTATTCTTCATACACTTTTCTTTGCAGACTGTAGAGTTGCCCAATAACTTAGTCCAGAAGGCTTTGTCTCTGACTTGACATGCTTTTTTGAACTGTTCATAGATTCAACCACCAGCTTGTAAAACAAAGCTAGACCGTCACTTCAGAGTTCTGTTCTAATAGTTGTCTGCTGGAAAACAACTAGCAAATTTGGCAAGGAAAGAGGCAATTGCCATAAGTTATAGTATACTGTGAAGGGAAAATATATATAAAACAGTTCCGAAAGAAAAGCCTATTTGCATGCAACTAGCCCAAGTGCACAAAGCCTCAGGGATGAGCCATAGATACCAAATGAAACTGAGTTTTTTCCCTTGGACACAAACAGCAGCAGGAGCATTAATCCCACTTTTGTTGTGAATTAAAAAAAAAACAAAACAAAACCAACAAACAAAACCCAATAAATTAACAGACTTGGCAAGTTGCCTGTCATAAAACAAAATCAAGACAAATCTCATGATTCCCTGAACCACATCTGATCCATTCAATCACAGTGTGCATTGGCAAGAAGACTTAGAACTTCATCCTCCCTCGTATGGGATTGACCTGCACTGGAAGAGGCAGTTTATGTAGCACAGTTAATACAGTTTTCGGAATCTCTCCATCAGGAGGTAAATAGCATGACTTCCTCTCATAGAAAGAGATATCTTTAGGAGTCTAAAGATCCAGATCAACTACAAACATAGAAGATAAATGTTATAAATATTTTAGACACATCTGAAAAAAAAAACCAACAAACAACCAACAAACAAAAAACCAAACCAACAGCAACCAAAACCAAAAAAACACCAAAATTAAGGCATAGCTTTTGTCCCGAGAATGCGATGGAAATTCTGCTACTAAGTTGCTCATACGTCAAACCCCAACTAGGCATTTATAGATTTACCCCACTGAAGTTTCTCTAAATGTTTATCCTTGGCCTAAATATCTCAGCCCTGTTTTTCCTGGATGATTATTAAAATGTGAGATAGTTTGCAGATATTTTCTCTTTCTGCCTTACAGCAAACAGGCTGTGCCTTTGACCCAAACTGTTCTCCTCTTTCTTACCCTGCAAAAAAAAAAAAAAAAAAAAAAAAAAAAGGAAGAAAAAAAAATTGGCCTTCATATTAATATTTTTTTTTTAAAAAAAGGAGGATAGTTTTAAGGTGTTTGTAAACTGTGCAGCCCTTAAAAATGTTATCAAAATATTTTGAAGAGTCTAAACCAAGTTTATACTCATTGAATTTATCAGACTAAATAAAAAACAAGTAAAAAAGATTTGAGAGAATAGTCATTCTTTCATATTTTATTTTCTCCAGTTTCTACTTATGAACTCCCCATACAAATTTAACATTTTTTTCTGTTTTCTTTTCTAGAGGAAAAGAATACAGAGAAGGATTTTTCATTCTTGTTTTATCCATTATTACAGAACACAGTAAGAATGTTAACTTTCCAAGAATACCTACCTCTCTTTGACTCTAGTTCAACCCTAACAGTCTGTCAGGATCCGCATGACTTCAGTCAGTATAAAGAGATAAGGAAGTAGCACTCAGGTAGTCTTACAATGCATCTTTCTACTCTGAATATTCTCTTTTATTTCCCTTGGACTTCATAGCCAAAATAAATGGTCCTTTAATAGCTACAAAAGAGAACTAGATCAAAGCAATCATATTTATTTTTATCCACTACCAAACAGACCTGAATTCAGGCTTGGGAACAATGGTTTAATTCTTTTCACTTAATGAGATCTCAGTCTCAATTTAGCAAAATAATCAAAAGAATATTTTTTAAGTACTTAAAATATTTTACTGGAATTATTCTAATACAGAATGATGTCTCTCCCCTGTCTATTTTATGATATAAAGGATGTCAAAGCAGCCAAATATTATAAACACTAACACTTTACAGCATTAGAAGTACAGACGCTACCTCACTGGTGTTCAGCTCTCCAGGTGAAAATATTTTTTACAGCAGCTGACAAAGTTGGTAATAATGTGAAGCAAATAAACAAGAACAAAATATCACTAAAAATTCAGTCACTGACAAGCTAGCGCACTGTATCTCCTTCTCTTCTGCATGGGAAAAGTCACTTGGCCCTTCCAGCAGTATGTTGCAAAGTTTACAGACTTTGACTGTCGCTGTAAACTTCTCATATGCTGAACCATCTATTTAGCCTTGTCTTTTATGCACTGCATTGTGGAAGACAATGGGTCTTTCCCATGCTTATTGCTTCTGCTGTGCTAAAGGACATAAGTGGTTTTATCATATCATAAACACTGCCTGAATCTAATGATCTAATCTTACTCTTTTAGATTTGGCCTCCCAGTGAGGAGTGTTGAACTCCTGTGGATTTTATCTTTCTTCAGCTGTCTGAGTGGAGTCCCACATTTCTTCAGGAGCACTTGTCTTGTTTTGATTGCAGTTCTCATTTAATGGATATCATGTAACAAATCCTACAAATCTCAGCACCCACTGGTTCAGAGTCATGCCAACATCACAATGAAAACCTCCAAGCATCATCTCATAAAATGGTTCCCTATCACACTCAGCAGCTGTTGGAAGGGAGCCAAATGTAGCCTTAATTCTTCAGTTTCTACTCAAAATTAATTATTGCAATTCTGTTTCCCTCCTGTACTCAAAGCAGATGCCACTGAATGGAGGTTCACAACAAGTTCCTGCTTATCCTATACTACCCCAATATTTACAGAAAGGTACACCCAACACACCCTGATGCCTTAAACAGCGTCTTCATCAGTTATACTACTTGCTTGCTAGGGAAAGCTTTGGTGTGACCGAATAATAAGGCACAGCTGCACTCTGGGTCTGCTTTTGTCTAATTTTTCATTGCAATTCTGAAGCATCATTTTTATAACAAGGTGTCATGGGTTCAGCAGTAGCAGTCATTTTTTCTCCTTCTTGGTAGCTGGTGCAGCGCTGTGTTTTTGATTTTGGGCCTGGGAACAGCACTGATAACACCAGTGTTTTCAGTTACTGCTTGGTAGTGTTTTGTCTGGCCAAGGACTTTCTGAGTCTCATGCTCTGCTGGGGAGGAGGGGAAGCCAGGAGGAAGCAGAGACAGAACACCTGACCCAAACTGACCAAAGAGGTTATTCCATACCACAGCACATCATGCTCAGGATGTGAAGACGGAGAGCAGAGACCCGGAAGGGTGTGGTGGTGGACTGGGTCATGTTTTTGGTACTGGGGGGTTCGCTGCTGGGGGGTGCACTGGCTGGGTCAGGCGTGGTAAGCAGTTGTATTCTCTTTCCTTGTATTTCTTTGTATTATTACTGGTGGTAGCAGTAGTGGTTTGTGTTATACCTTAGTTACTAAACTGTTCTTAACTCAACCTGTGGAAGTTGCATTTTGTCTATTCTCCTCCCCATCCCCCTGGGACTGGGGGAAGAAAGGGAGGGGAGTGAGTGAGAGAGAAAAACTGCGTGGCTTGGAGGCTTAAACCACGATACAAGGAAAACATACGAGAAACATATTCTGTACTTTCATAATCAAAACGTTTAGAAACAGTTAGTCCTTTATTACAAGCGAGTGATAGTAATGCATGGGAAGGGTAGGGGTACAGCTCTCTCATACAGTTTAAAGACTTGAGCCTTCAGTCACACTCATGACATCAAGACTCAGATATTACAATGAGTGCTATCACTGATGTGCTATTAAATGACTTAAATGTCATTTTTTATTTCAGTAGCAAAACTCATCAGAAAAAAATGCAATCTATCAGTATTATAAACGAAATCCTTAATGCTTGCATACATTTACTTATAGCTGTTTGCTGTCCCAAACCCTTAAGCTGATCTTGTTAAAATCCACTCAGTATATTTTCCTCCTCTCTTTTGACACACCTTTAATTTCATTTTGTCAGTACAGCAGAGAGATGAAGTTGGAATCATTAAAGAATTCTTAGTGGAAAGGGCAACAGCAAAGCTGCACTGCCTCCATTAGTTCCTTTCCTGATTTCTCCTTCAACCAAATGGACAAACACCCCCACAATTGGTAGCTTTCCTTAAATTCTCCTAACTAAAATCTGCCACTTGTGAAATGATTTCACAACACTACTGCAGCCCTACATCCTCTGCAGTTCCTGGAGATTTCTCTCCCGGGTTTCCAGAGCCAGCCCTAGGAGTCTCTGTATAATTTTCCTGGTCAGGTTCTCCAGGTGAGGAGTAGGAGAGTCCTGTGGCTCAAGAAAGTAACAGAGTTGAAAAATCTTGCCTGAACAATGACAAAGCTCAACATACAGGTTTTTGGTTCTCAGCCATCCCTGTGCAGGTGTTTACTTCAGTGCAAAGGAAGCATAATAGGCAATGAAATCAAAATGCATTTTCTACCTCATGTCATGAGTGGTACCTACAAATCTCCCTCAAAAGTGGGAAGCAATAGCAGCCAGCCCACATTTCCCTTCCCCACAGCTTCCCACCCACACACACCCCCCAGCTGGGCTTGAAGAGAGCCTTGAGAGACCTGTAGATAAGGGAAGCTGCCTTTAATACTCTGACTTCACACAAGCTGAAAAGCTACCCCTCAGATATTTATCTAAAATTCAGATGCTGGTAAATTCCAGCAGTCAGCAGCAGATTCAGGATTTCTTCTGTTTACAGCTCAAACCTGTAACCAGTTCACTCGAAGATTTTCTAATGAAATGAAACCAAAGTTCTGGGTTTTTTTCATTCAAGACTGCTATTCACAGGTAATGATACTGGCTACATCACTAGGATCTTTCTTTGCGATTTCAGCTGATGGAGTCCTGCACTCTCACAGCGTGACTTCAAGGCATAGTTCAGGAGTAATTGCTATACTTTAGTTTGTGTTTCACCATGGAGCCACAGATCCACAAGACAAAACTGTAAACAAGTTGCAATACAGGCGTATTAAGAAAGCCTCATATCTGCTTAAAAAAAAAAAAAAAAGTTGGATTTGTTAAGTCTTAATACCAATATGAGGATTAATTCACCCACCTGCACTCTTAATGAGCTCTGAAGTGCACACAAGGATGGGTAAATTATCTTTTCCAATGCTTCTGAGTTTCAAATTACAATCTAATGTTGCTACCACCATTGTTTTGACAGCATCACCTTCCTGAGATGGCCAGCACCATAACCACACTGCCTAATAGGTTTCATCTTGAGAACAGCAATTGTAGCAGGACTTTGTCTTCCATCTTCACTCAATGACACTTCCATAAATCTAATTATATTCTGTTCTCTCCTAGTCTGCTTTCTAACTTTCAAATGTATTTCCCCCAGCTTATTTCACAAGGTCAAAGTGAAGACTCTTAACATGTATTGACAGTATCTACCCTAGTTTACTCCAAACAGTACAAGACTTTTAGTTGCCCATTTCTATAGTCAGCCTTTTTCTTTTGAAGTCCATAGAACAAATAACAGATGGGTCAATTCTAAGAGAAGCCTATGTACTGAACTGCATGCTGAGGGAAGCAGAAACAGCTCTGTACACAGAAGAATGACAAGAACTGGTCACAACCAAAACAGCCGTTTCAAAATTGAAGACAGCACTAGGAATAACTATTATAGCAAGAAATAACCACACTGTGCTTCAAAGAGATAGGCAGTAGAACACTACTACACTTTCTATTCCCGTACAGTATCTCATCTAAGCCATACACAAACCCCACACCTGTGGAGGTCAGAGGTAAGTTTAGGAACTCCATGTGAACTGCAGCACCTCCTTTTACCAGAGGACCCTCTTGCTGCGCATGCTCTAGAGGAACAGGGTATCTGTCAACCTAACGGGACAAAAGGTGGCATTCAAGGAATGGAAAGCACAGGTCAACAAAGGACTGCAAATGACAGTTAAATTAGAAGGGGAATAGCTAACTGAAGTGTGAAGGGAAGAGGGAACACTCAAGGCAAAGTGTTAGGCAAGTTAAGAGAGGCGAGGTGGCCCCATTTGTAGTCAAGGGGGGATAAATAAGGGGCAGGAGAAGACTGAGCAAACAGTACACCAGCACTGGAAAGGAAAAGTCCTGAAGGAATATTCCCGACTCCGCAGGAGCCTGGCTTTGACTTCACCTGCAGGGCCTCCCAGTCACTGTGGAAAGGCAACAATGGTGCCCTGCTACTATGTTTCCAGTGTTTCCTTTTCAAGGAGCAGCTTGTAGGGAGAAGCACAGGGGAAGGAGAGGGAAACATACATAAAAAATATACAGCAATATATAATATGGCAATCATTTCAACCAAAAGTAACAAAATATGTAGCATTATTTAGTCTTTAAAATCAGTAATAAGGAACATAACTTTAAGAAAAGCATAACAGGCTTCCTATTTACTTGGTTATTATTTTTATCACATGTACCTTTTTAATGTAACCTTAGCTGAAATAAAGTCATACCCATTGTTAATTTACAGAAACTAAGCAGAGGCTGTATAACAGGTTAATTTGGGTTTAAAATAAATGAAGTCTCACTTAATCACATACTGCTGATTAAATAGATTAAAAGCAGTGTCTGGGGCAAAGCCTAAGTTTTTCTGACAAACATTTCGTGACTGAAGGCAGCCCTTTGTGAACAGGGCCTATGCCTGTTCTAAGATCTGTCATCCAGGAGTCTAGTGTCAGTAGGCTCCTGTGACACATAAGAGGCACAAGGGCAACCTTTTATGATTAATTCCAAAACCTCTATATTGCAATTGCCTGCCTTAAAAATGGCTCAATCCCAAGGGACTCAATGCCTAACTTTGCCATCCGGGACTGTAAACTCAAATTATCATAAAGCCCCAGAACTGTTTGGGTTGAAAGGAACCTTAAAGATCATCTATTTCCATTCCCACTAGATGCCTCCCACTAGACCAGATTGCTTAAAACAACATCCAACCTGACCTTGAACGCTGCCAGGGATGGGGCAGCCACAATTTCTGTGGGCAGTGTGTGCCTCACCACCCTCACAGTAAAGAATTTCTTCCTAATATCTGATCTATACCTACCTTCTGTCAGTTTAAAGCCATTCCTGCTTGTCTTATCACTACATGGCCCTTGTAAAAAGTCCCTCTCTAGATTTCTTGTAGGCCCCCTTTTAAGTACTGGAAGCTACTCCAAGGTCTCCCTGTAGCTTTCTCCTCTCCAGGCTGAATGAGCCCAACTCTCTCAGCCTGTCTTCATCCAAGACATGCTTCAGCCTCTAAGCATCTCTTCGGCCTTCCTCAGGACTTGCTCCAATAAGTACATGTCCTTCATAGGTTGGGGGCCCCAGAGGTGGAGGCAGTACTCTAGGTGGTGTCCCATGACAGCAGAGAGGGGTAATTACCTCTCTTGACCTGCTGGTCATGCTCTTTTCAATGCAGCCCAGTCTACGGTTGGCTTTCTGAGCTGCAGATGCATATTGCTGGGTCCTGTTCAGTTTCTCAACTAACATCCCCCACATCTTTGTCCCCAGGGCTACTCTCTACCCATTCTCCAGGGCAATCCCAAGCACAGCTGTAATTGTAGCTGTGCTTGGGATTGCCCCCATTAGGTGCAGGACCATGCTCTTGATCTTGTTGAACTTCATGTTCACCTCCCAAACCCATCCATGTCCCTCTGGATGGCATCTCTTCCATCCAACATGTCAACTGTATCACACCTTTTCTCTTTCATCTGGCTTTACATAGGACTTTCCTTGTTACTCTGCTAAATGGAAAAATGTGTGAATTGAAGCATTTTGCACACAGGGTGATTAAGAGTAATTAACCTAAATGTCATAGCATATAAAGCTAAACAAGAAAGAAAAAAGTTATATGATAGCAGTTTATGCACCCATTGTTGGAAAAGGTGAAAGGCAATGAATCAGCTGTAACAATGGTTTGCTGAACCCGTTTCACGTGTTTCTTGTCATTTAATGTAAATTGGTATTATGTGAAATTGAGACAAGTTAACCCTAACCAAATCCTCTGCAATGGTGAAATAAAGCTGAGTTTCCAAAGTAGAACGTTCTGGTTCACCTCTTGTTCACCACTTTGGCCCAAATAGTAACTTTAATCATACTGTCAAATTTGTGTTGTTTTTTTCTGTGAGATCCCATCTAACAGAGCATTAGGGGAGTAATCATTCACACACATTCCAATGTGTCATGCAGACTTTACTTACTGTTAAACAAAAGGTACACCTCTAACACAATGATTCTGCCAACTTTGAAAGCCCAAGCACTGAAATGTAAAAACTACTGTCATATTTTGCTTTTTAACCTGAGAAAACACACACGATTTCCTATCTTTCTTTAAGGAATGGAGCATGGAACTGGTCTGTCCAAAATTAACTTCACACAGGCTTAACACAAAATTTGTTTCAGGAAAAGAGGGGCTGAATAATTGCAGCGAGGGAGAGAAGCCTGAAGTATTCAGTGCCTTTCTTGTATTAATGGTAGAGACTGATATCAGGTGTCCTACATGGATCTGTGCGACCTGCAGCTCTCAGATGACTGCTGTTTTCAGTGGGCAAAGTTGGGGATTCATGAGGAAGGCAGGTTCACAAGGCAATTCAGTGAGTGACACTCACTTAATGAGTAAAATTACTTCAGCAGCATCATTACAGCAGACTAAACTGTAAACCACAGAGCTGCAGTCAGTCACTATTATCCCAGAAGATGAAGCAAAAGCAATTCTCCTTATGCCTTTTAAAATATATTTAGATTATTAAATCCCCTTTGCTAATTCAGCTAATTATTAAACCCATGAGAAACATTTTTTCCTATTCCTGGAGTACATCAGTGTTTCTTGTTCATTATGGTCTGTGTTACTAAAAAATGGTGCAAAAAAAAGAACAAACCAACAAACCAAAAACACCCCAACCAAACAACCACCACGTCAAAAATGGAAAACAAAATCAAACAAACAAAAAAAACCAAACCTCCACAGAGCTTACTGGTAACGATGAAGAGATACCTGACAGAGCAGAACTCACAAGTTAGCTAATCCCTCTTCTTCCTGGACTCAGTCCTCTCTGGAGGGGTAATATGGTCATACTGAAAATCCTTAACATTGACTACAATGTTGAGATTCATGTAGAGAATTAGTGTCATGGCTGAGGAGCACTAAGAGTGCTATTAAAATATCTAACTTCATGTAGTACAAAGCTCACTTCTGATGAGATTCAATAACTACCATAACAGATATTTCTTTAAAATTATAATCCTATCCAGATATCATGATGCTTAAATAAGTGAAATTTCCATAGACCAATGCATGTACATTCGTAGCAATAAACACTCGCTTCGAAGTGAAGAGAAAGCTATAACTGAATGCAGCAGTGCTCAGCACCACTGATTACCATGAGAATTAGTGAAGATAAATTCCTTACATGTTTTCTGCATTCTGCATATCTCAAGTGCATTTCCTCTACAAGTCATAAGGGTGAGCATAACTAGATCTGCACACTGAAGTCATTCCCTACCTCTCATCAGCTTTCCTGCCCTTTTCTGCATTTGCTTTCCACATATCCTTGTTCAAGGAGTGACCAGAACGATATATTGTATTCAATGTGCAAACAAAACCCAGATTTATAGATAGCATAAAGACATTTTTTACTTTGCTCTCCATTTTCCCCCTAATAACTTTTTATTAATCTATTTGCCTTTTCACTGTGGCTGAGCACACAGATGATATTTGCAGTGAACTACTCTCGGTGACCTTAAATATCTCCCTTCTGAATGGAAATAGCTAACGTAAAACTTATCATGTGTTATGCATTAGAAGTTATTTTTCCTGGGATCATTATTTTACATATATAAACACTGGCTTTCATCTGCCATTTTGTCTCCTAAATAATAACTCCTCTTGTTCAGTACAGAAAAGAAACCTGTAACTCCTCTAAACAGCTTTACATAGGTCTATTCTGACTTCCCCCCCCCCCATTTTTATTTTTGCTTGACTTAACCTTTTAACTCAGTTATAAATGCATCAAATAACATAATTTACAGAACATATTTTTATGGACCCTTAGAGTAACTGTACCTCTTTTGCTAAAATGACCATTTGTCATGTTCTTCTCTCAAATTTTATGTTTGGCTTTGTTTTGTTGTTTTTTTTTTGTGATAAGACTTCAAGAACAGTAATCAGAGAAGGAAAGTGGGGTGGAATAAATTAATTTCGTTATGTCCATAGATTCACCTTGCCTGGATTTAACTTTACTGCCTTACTATCTACCTGAAGCTACATAACAATTTACTCGGTTAATAATTTGGTATAGACAATTCCTGGGAATCAGAGATAAGATGAGCAGCTGCAAATTTACCTGAGTCCTTTTAAACAAATAGATGCCATATTTCCTTCAGGAATTCATTAAAGATTGGCCCATTATCGCATGCTTAGGGTAAGCTTCTTGACCCTGATCTAATCATCACCATTCTATACTATGTCAGATATTGACCAGAACTGTCTCCTCATTAACCCCATTTTCATTAAATATATAATCAGTATATCTTGTGTTAACTTACTTGGAAACAGGATTGACTCTTTCAATCTTTTTGTCACCAGATTTCTTTATAATGCATACTTAGGCTTGTATTTGCCTTTGTTTTCCTTCTTACTTTAAGTATATTATAGAGTCTCTGTAGTGCTGTTTCGGTTTGCTGGGATTTTTTTTTTGGTTGCTTGCTTGCTTTTTTAATTTCTCTTTACTTCAGGCCTTTCTGACTATCTCCCTGAAAGCTTTTGCTAATCCTGAGTACTCTTAATTATGCATTCTTATTTGCACTGTTGCTCTAATCCAACCTTCTTGTTTAGGACACATCTCCATGGCCACATGCATGTGCTGACTCTCTACTCCAGTTTTCCACCCTGAATCCCAGACAGACTGAACATAAGCCATAGCATTCGTTTGAGCCATGCATTTCATAACAGCAGAGTAGCTTGATTTCCACATGTCATGGGTTCAGCAGCAGCAGTCATTTTTCTCCTTCTTGGTAGCTGGTGCAGCACTGCGTTTTTGATTTTGGGCCTGGGAACAGCACTGATAACACCAGTGTTTTCAGTTACTGCTTGGCAATGTTTTGGTTTGACCAAGAACTTTCTGAGTCTTATGCTCTGCCAGGAAGGAGGGGAAGCCGGGAGGAAGCAGAGACAGGACACCAGACCCAAACTGACCAAAGAGGTTATTCCATACCACAGCACATCATGCCCAGGATGTAAAAATGGAGGGCAGAGACCTGGAAGGGTGAGGGTGCACTGCGGGGGTTCTCTGCATGGTCAGGTTGATATCGGGCGGTGAGCAGTTGTATTCTCTTTCCTTGTATTTCTCTTGTATTATTACTGGTTATAGCAGTAGTGATTTGTGTTATATTTTAGTTACTAAACTGTTCTTATCTCAACCTGTGGAAGTTGCATTCTTTTGATTCTCCTCCCCATCCCCCTGGGACTGCGGGAAGAAAAAGGGGGAGTGAGTGAGAAAGCGACTGCGTGAGGGGCTTAAACCACGGCACCACACTGGAGCTGACTTAATCTTTCTTGGTTAGGAGTATCAGCAGAAAGCTGACATACTAAAAGCAACTGACCACATCAACATTTCCTCTGAAGAGCATCTGGTACAGGCATATTGGTCTCTTACAATAGTCTCCTTTCTGCACAGGGGTAATATTTTCCCGGGTTTTATGTTTTTTTTTAAATGAACTCTGATAATTTTTATACCTTTTTGTTTCTTTATTGCAGTAAAAACAGTTCACTTTAAACATGAGGAAAAACACAGTATCAGCATGAAAGATGGAAAAGGTATTGCACTAAATTCAAAATTAACGTGTGGAAATACAACTGGGACAGGAAAAGAAGCTGGGGAGCTTCTTCAGCGCTATTTTTCTGGCATCCCATTTCTTTTTCACCTTATATCATGCTATTCCTTAGAAAGCTTTGACTGCAAATCCTATTGTGAGGACCTGAAAACTTTTATTTTAAATAGAACAAACTGGTAAACCTGCTTTTGAAATTGCATGGAGACACTAAGGACCTCCCAGTTACTATGAGGCTGATGGGAGTTTGTGTGACCTGCTTTGGTATTAACAATGATCCATGTAATGGAAAAGTTTTACAGGGATACCATATGTGAGTTCATTAACTATGTTTTTCTTTTGGGTGGGTGTTAAAAATAATTATACTTTACTATTTTCAGAGGTAAACCTCTTTTTTTTTCTAAGAAAAACAGATTGCAAACTCAGTCTTAATTAATTCCATTCTGTCAGACATTTGCCCATTTTTGGTATTTCATTCCAGGTCATGCTGATGCAAAATTCAGACATGCCAACTGTCCTGCATGAGAGCTGTCAGACAGATTAGCACTCCTGTACTGACAGAGCTGCTACTTTGTCAGGACTGGGAACCAGTGTGTTGAAAATGAAGCCTCAGTTGATGGGCCTATAGGAAAAAAGCAACTAACGATACATGGGGTTTGATCCTAATGAGTCCTGGTGTTTCAGACTGTGCTGACCAGGTGACATTCCCACTCTTCTTTAAAAGGAGAGGAACCAAGACCTGGTAGCAGTATAAGTCTCCTGAATTGTCTTCTGGGACCATCATTTATCCCCTCTTCTATTAAATAACAGACAACACTTCACTTCCTTTTCTTCTTCTAATATTTATGAAGTTGCTTTTTTCTTATTCAGTTGAAAATAATTTTGATCCTTTCGTTTTTCCAAATTCTCCTTCCCCTCTGAATTTAGACTATTCATTATAGCAGCCTTAGTTATACATTGTTGTTTCATCTGCTGTTTCTTAAATGTCTTTATGCTCACATGCTGACACAGTCAATGCTTTCTCTTACCTCAGCAGACATTTTATCTATGTTCCAGGATGCCCTCCAAGGATTCCTGCATTATGTCCTGTTGGATCTGGAGCAACTCACACTTTGTAGCTCTACCATAAAGCACAAGATCTTCTTAAAGTTCTTTAAATATGCTTTCAGAAAACTAATTTTTTTTAGGGCTGTTGTTCTATAAACAAATGAGAAAAGTCACAGTTCAATGGGGTATGCTTTTTGGCTCTCAAAGCTTCATTTCCTATTCTGGGTTACATTTCAACAGACTCTTAAATTCAGACTAAGGAACTGCAACCCTTGTTTATTCTACTCCAAATCTGACTTTAAAAAAGAAAAAAAAAAAAAAAAAAGAACCCTCAGAGGATATAGTTACACTGGGCCAGTGTCATGGGTTCAGCAGTCATTTTCCTCCTTCTTGGTAGCTGGTGCAGCACTGTGTTTTTGATTTTGGGCCTGGGAACAGCGCTGATAACACCAGTATTTTCAGTTACTGCTTGGCAATGTTTTGGCCTGACCAAGGACTTTCTGAGCCTCATGCTCTGCCAGGGAGGAGGGGAAGCTGGGAGGAAGCCGGGAGGAAGTAGAGACAGGACACCTGACCCAAACTGACCAAAGAGGTTATTCCATACCACAGCACATCATGCCCAGGATGTAAAAACGGAGGGCAGAGACACGGAAGGGTGGGGTTCGCTGCTGAGGGGCTCACAGCTACGGGGTGCACTGCCTGGTTGGGCTGGCTATAGGTGGTGAGCAGTTGTATTCTCTTTCCTTGTATTTCTCTTGCATTATCACTGGTGGTAGCAGTAGTGATTTGTGTTATACCTTAGTTTCTAAAATGTTCTTATCTCAACCTGTGGGAGTTGCATTTTGTCTATTCTCCTCCCCATCCCCCCGGGACTGGGGGAAGAAAGAGAGGGAAGTGAGTGAGAAAACTGCATGGGTTAGAGGCTTATAAGCCAGTTATATCTGATTATCAAACAGGGTGCAAATACTATGACAGAAACCAAAATAAAGGCCCCACCAAAAATGCACCACCTGTAGAACTTGCCACAGCACACCACTAGTACCTTGTATAGAATTCAGAAGGCAAAATAAACCTTTTTGCTAATAGTATTTGTATTCCAGTTCAAAATCTATTTTAAACCATTAGCATTAATGTTTTGGAGCACTGAAAAAAGATCAAAGCAGAAATAGAAACTATAACTAATAAAGAATCAAATTATGCTACCAACTGTATCTGTTTGCAAGTATTACTTGCCATAAATATTGCATTGAGAAAATATTCCTCAGAAAATATCAAGAATGTCATTTTACCACAGCAGGTATGCAACATTCTTGGATTAATAATGCTTTATAACACGATTACTTAGATATAGTGTTTTTCTCTGTTCAGACCATTGTTTCCATTTTGCTTAATGTAGACATGCTGCTACTAAAAGTTGTAAATAATCTTTTAAGATGCTAGTGCTGCTGCTGTTATGAAACCTGAAGGGTTTCAGCATCAGATGAATTTTCCCAGGATAATCTCTTAGGCTATGTGAATTGCTTTACATGGATTGCATTTTAAATCTCATTTGATTGCAAATGTTTCAGAAAAAAAAAATGAGTGCTTTCTGGTTTAATCACAAACCACAACAAGTTAAGTGCACATAATAAGATTTGTCCACTTATCCAATGTGAATAGCTAGAAAGAATTGTTGAGTTATGCACTGGCAGCTTTAGAAGTGGTAAAGAAGTGGAAAGGAAGAAATTACAGAAAATCATCCACACTTTTAATGTTCACCAGTTACTGTGAACATAATAGCTATTAGAGTTTCTGCCCAGCACCAGGGCATTTTGGTAAGTCTATTAATATTCTATTTAAGGAGTTCTACCTTCCACTTTTGCACATGTGCAACTCTTAATCCGGTTAAAGAGTGTCTTGTTTTAAACACAAGAGGAACATGCAACTAAGAGTTCAGCGTATACAGACTGAAATTTCCAAAAATTCTGTTATATTTTACCTGGAGATTTCTCACTGGTGGTCTGTGAATCAGGTTAAAAAACCAGAATTATGCCAGAAGTCCAATCAGCCATGTAACTCTCCTTACTAAGCTTTCCAGTCTGCTCTTGGCAGTCACGCGTGACGGTGGGAAGCAACAGAAGTATGATACAGTTTGTGTGGCAAATAAGAACTGGATATTCTACAGTGTTTACCACAGCAATAAGGGAAATGCAAAGCACATATATGAAGGCACAGCTCCTTGGAGCTTTCTCCACACTGATGTTTCCAGATGGTCCTACCAGGCCTTATTTGGATAAACAAGAAAAACAGCTGTTCTGGGTTTAACAATAAAGGGTGCTCATCCTTCCTGCAGTAGGCATGCTGTGGCTTTCTGTAATAGCTTCAGTATGATTAATCACAAACAAATTTAATGTAGATTTTAAGTGCCAATTGACCCCTCTTTAACTTCCATCTAAACTGAGTATTATTTCAAAATGAAACTGACCATAATCTTGGAAGATTATCAAAAAGATTAACAAGGCAACCGTAAAAATCCTTAGACATGACTAATGATGACAAATCCTTATGTAGATCTACCCATCTTTTCTGACAGCCTAAAGAATGAGAAGGCATCAGTTCTCTTACTGCCATAAAAAGTTATGCAGATACTCTATGAGATTCTGCTTTTGACTAATACCTGAAAAATGTTGAGGCAGTTTGACAAAGTGTTTCTACTAGAAGTATTCCCAATTTACATAACTAATGTAGTAATTTTTTTGTTCACAAATTAAATATGAGCAAACTATGTTGCTAACAATTTTGATACCCAGAGTTATTCCACTAATGCTCAATGCAGACATAAAAATTTGCAGAACCAATCCACTGCAACCAATGTCAAATAGCTGTCACTGATGCTATTTGTAACCCATTTTTCAGACTGATCACCTGAGCTGTGTTAATGCTTCTGTTTCTTAACTGGCTTGGTGTAGTTCTCTGAAGAAAAAGACAGCATTAACAAGACGCTGCAGACATTCAGACATTTCATTCCTTCCCCAGGAGCTCTCACAAGCACCTACTCTCACAGCTTTTAAAGACATTTTGCTGTTGCGAGCATTCTTCCACACTCGGAAGATATATTTCCGTTCCCGGGTACCAAGTGATAAAAAACATGAACAAAGCTGAATTAAGTTTGCTGGTATTATGCCAATGAATGCCTAACAATATTTAATTGCAGAAGTCAGCCAGTGCTATATGCTAGGTAGATTGCCTTGTCGCAGCTCACTCCTGAAGCTAAAAGATTTAGAGAAGCCTTAACTACAGATCTATAGGCCAAGTTCATGTTGAGCAGAAAATACATTACAAGGAGGAGCTAAAATACCTCTGAAATCCATGAAGTCCCATACATGCCACATAATAAGGACCTGCAACACTCCAAGGCCTTGAACACAGGAAAATAATGCTCCCTACCCTTCTATCACCTTTTAAATTCTATCACTAGCCCACAAAGACACCCAGTAAGCAGCAGACTCTGGAAGAGGTTTAACTCTTGTTACACCATGAGGCATTGTCCTGCATAATTTCCTTTAAGGTGGGTCCTTGTTCACCACAACAGCCTCAGTAATTAGGGCTGGATTTCCCATGTGCATATTTGTAACAAATGCCATTAGCTAATCTCATTCTTCTCTTCAATCCTACATCAAGAGCCAAAACCAGCCCAAATGTAGTGAACCAGAGCTTACTGACAGTTCTGAGAGGCCATGCCACTGAATAAAGTGATTAGTACATTCTGAAAACATAGATTCAACAGCAGGTTTTAGTGCAATGTAGCACAATATTAGATGATTATTTCCAAATGTGTTCACATTTTTCTATCCTGTTTTTCATAAACACAGCCCAGTATGATCACATATCCCTTTTCTCAGACTAGACTCATTCTGCTGCTAAGATAATTCTTCCATGAAGAACTGACTCTCTGGGTAAGGCTACCCTAATAAAACCCAAACCTGACTAAATTAAGTGGTGTTACTGGCACTTTTGGTATTGAGGTCAACAGAATACAGAAGAAATGAACACATAATGAGGAAGGAACATATTCCTGATTTAATAGTTCTAGTTCCCTCAAGACAGAAATGGGAGAAAGAAAGCACAAACCCTATTCACACGGCTGACGCAAAATGAACAATGGACTTCTTTGAAATTTATAAGAGTACTTGAGAATTAAATTTCCAATGTGCAAAGTAGTTGTTTAAACTTGAATGCTGCAGACTCCCTCAGAAGTTTGAGCCACCAGAGGTATATCAGTTTATATCAACCAAACTCTGTTCTGAATTCACAGACCAAGAGTGTTTGTCAATAGCTAACATCACCAGACAGCATCAATGAGCTCTGGAAGAGCACTCAAGTGGAGGACAGTGATTTCCATTCAAAAGAAATCATAGAATTTTGAACAATGTTACTCATATGCCTCTATGGGACCTTTACACTTAAGAGGAGCTAAAACCAGTTGCAAAACACCTGATAAGAATCAGAAATATTTATATATAAGCAAATATCACAAAAGAAGTTAAATGTACCCCTTTTCTATACAATTATATACTGTCTGAATTCCTTATAATATAGCTCTGAAACTGGACAGTCATTACGAAACTGTTTTCAATACCCATATCTGGAAAGAACAACATACTGCAGGATATATGTGATGAAGGCCAGGTTGGAAAGGGTCTTGAGCAGCCTGGTCTAGTGGAAGGTGTCCCTGCCCATGGTAGGATGTTGGAACTAGATGATCTTTAAGGTCCCTTCCAACCCAAACTGTTCTGTGATTCTGTGAATATGAATCAGAAGTGAACACCTGGGCTTTACTTCGTATCTCAATTCTTTTTCTGACATAGTACTTGTGACTTTTCTATTATGTTGTGCTTGTGCATATCTATATGTGATAAAAGGGATAAATTATTAAGAATATTACTCAATAGAGTAAAATTAATGTCCAATTACACCCAGAAAAAGTACAAGATAATGGCAGTTATAATAGACCCTGTTTAGAAAATGCGGTGGCACACACGAGGTATCTCTAGCAGCTTATAGTAAAACATCTTATTCTGTATCAAGATAAAGGCAATGTACTAATGAATATCACTAAATCTTGACAGCCAAATGATCTCTTCTCCTTGTAACAGTTTGCGGCATAATGAGTAATCAGAACAGCAGAGCAGTAATTATGTACATTCACTTACACTAAAAGCATTTCTGACTGACTGAAGTAGAAAAAAAAAAGTGATAGAATTATTTTCCTTATATTTACATTGGACATGCAATTCCCATGTTTCCTTTCTGGTTTTTAAAATTATACCAAGAAACAGAAGTCTTAAGAGCTTTTATTTTCCATTAACTTAAGATGTCCTTACTTTTAATTAAAATTTACTTGAGAGAAGACAGGCATTACATAATACCCCTCTCATGTATTTTTAAGGAAGCCATGGAAGCATACAGAATGATGCAGGCTTTCATATAATCAAAATCTGATGTGGAGGAGCAACCAAGTGCCAGTACATGACTCCCACCTAGAAGCAGCCAAAGACTTTTGAATAAGTTAAGCAAGACAAAGTGTGAGAACCCTTCATGTTGTTTTAACATCTTCTCTCAAAATCTGTGGAAGGAGGGAAAGAAAAAAAAAAACCTCAAAGGTGGAATGGGAATTTGGACATTTATTCAAGCTGATAATGTTCTAAAGCTCTGATCAACGAAGTAATGGGAAGAAAAAGATCCTTGAAGCATAAATATTCAGCCTCCAGAGTGATTGATATTTCCAGATCAGTAAGTTCTTCTAATGCTATTGATGTGCTGTTCTATTTATGACCACAAATCCAGTTTTAAAGTCTCTTGAAAAAAGATAGTGCTTCAGTGTGAAGTAAGATGAAACTTTACATACGCAGGTAAATCTAAACCATGCTCAAAAATAAGAGAAGGTGGTTTATAAAGTTCTTTAAATTTCCTGCCTGAATGTTAGGTTTATATATTTTTTACCAAATTTTTATTTTAGCTTTTAATTTTTGCCAGATTTCAAAAGCCTACCTGAGCAGTCCAACCTTCACTTGCCTTCAGCAGATTACTGATCTTATTAAAAAGCCATATACCATATTCATATAGAAGACTTACAAATATACTATAGTGCTCGGTACTAGTTTCTAAATTCCAATCATCGAAAGCACAGCAGAATTCTAAACACTGTGTAAGGTGAACAGAGGCATAACGTCCTCTTTAACCTTAACTTCCCCTGGTTTTCTCTATCTGCAGTGTGCTTCTCTGCCACGTGATTAACACAAGTAAGTTCTATAATGGTTTGGGAAGACATTCTGCTATCATTCCAAAATGCAGTCTGCACTGCACAATATTGCCCAATATCACTTTATATCACTTCTCTTTCATGCAGCATTCTCACTCCTTCAAGAATAATTCCTATCTTTTCTAATTATTGCTACTTATCTTACATCTCACCTCACAAAAGATGCTGCTTCCATGAGCATTATAAGATTTGGGAAGGTATAGGTTTTTCTTGGAATAAAGAAGGTGTTTTTCTGTTTCAGTATGTCCTTTTGTCAACAAATTTTCTGGTCTTCCTGAGGGAAGTGCTCATAAAAATCAAATGCCAGTATGTCAATTTTCATCAGAAGTGCATAGATCATGCACAGTAACATACAAAATTTATTAGTGGTGTACATTTCAGTGTCTGTAATATTTTAATGTAATGAGACCTTATAAAATCTGTGTATATATATAAAAATACAACTGCACATGTTGCTCTATATTATTGTTCTCTTCTGTCCTACAGAATTACATCTATAATTTTTTTTTTCCGAAATAATAATGTATTCTGCAATAAGAAACAGCTGCATGTCTGTACCAACCCTGAGATAACTTTTCACTTGAAAAATCTCATGTCTGTTACGAAGGTTAAAAATTATGGGGGAAAAGATAAAGATGAGAGCCTGATCTCTAGCTTTCCATGGAGGAGTAGTCAATTATCCATCAGACAGTAAAACTCAAAGATGCTGTCAAGTTCCAATAGGAAAACTCATACTGGCCAGTAAGGGTGCCTCTTTGTGTAAATATTCTTCAAAACCAAAGTTGTGGCAATTTCATCAAAATTATGCTCCTTTACTCTAGAAGAGAAAATGTTTTGCTTGGGTTTTTTTTGATTGCTTTTAAATAGACAGAATCTATTTATACATAAAATTTTCTAGCACTACTACCCTGCTCTACAATTAAACTGTTATACAAATTGAAGACTAGTGATCCAGATGAATTAAACAAGTTTCTCCAAAGTCAAAACAAGTTTTGTTGTTTTAATAAATTCAGATTACCTTACTCTGAACTTCACCACCACACTTCCATATTTTAATGTGGGACATTGCTCAAAAATAGACGTATTGAAGCAGATTTCTGCATGTTTCTGTAGAACATAAAATGTTAATTAAGGTATAATTAAAGCATTACTTAGTTGATCTGATGACATGAACCATCCATAGAATTAATTAGGACCACCTTACTGAACTTTCCTCCATTAAATAAAGATTTTGACCCAAACAACATTTACCTTCTAATTAAGGCAATCTCCTATATTTATATTTCGCTGCTATTAAAGTGAAGAGGATTCACCGTATTTTCCTTCATTATGATTAAGACATTTTTAATCTTCTCAGAGGAACATAATCATTTACAAACATTAGGAAGTGAAAAGGAAATTGAGAGATAGTGACAAGAAGGAGAGACAAATGGAAAAAGTACTGTGATCTGCATGGCACAAAGAGCTAAAAGAGATTTGATACTAATTAATAATGCTATATCTATAATTTATTTAGCTTCCCATCATGGCAAGAAGCCCAACTAATTTGTTTTAATGTCTATTTCCATACTTACCAAGTTATTTACTGTTTCTTCTGTGCTCCAAAATTAATAGTCTGTATTCCAGGAGAGATCCAAAAAGGATAGAGGTTCTTATGTTATTGCAAACAGCAGAGGACCCAGGAGTACTTCCCAACATGGGGTCTGAATCGTCAAAAGATACCTGCTGCCCAGGAAATCTAATTTCCATTGGAAAACTTGGCCACGCAAGCAAAGACAGAATATTACCATGCTTCAAAAGGCCTCCAGTCAAAATGATCAGGGAAGCAGGGCAAACCGTACTCCATTAACTGTATCTGACCTCAACACAAGCATAGCCTTACTAAATCTTTAAAGGTCAAGGTGTTTCCAAAGCTCTTAGAAAGGCAAAGCAGTCTAAGATAGAAGATAAAATACGGTCTTAAGATTCATCAGAGGCTGCCTAAGTTTTATTCCATGAACAGAGCAAAGAAGGCAGAAAAGAAAGAATTCGCAGTTCTCTCGACTGTTTGCTTTAGGCAGAATTTTTTCAGCTCTTCTAATAAAGGTGAGGCAGCTCAGCCTGGGGAAAAAAAAACAACACTCACCCCACAAAACCCCCAACAGATCATCAATACAGCCAACTACTCCAGTCAGTCAACTACTCCATTCAGCCTGCGGTGTCTTTTAATTCTGCAGGAAAGCACTTAGTAGCACTCCTACAAACTTCCTCCAGTCATCATCCTTCCTTCTTTTGATTCACTGTTTCTTGCACTAATTGATTACACTAATTAAAAAGTGTTTTGAAAACTGATCCTGAGCTTGATCAATTCACTGAATAGTTCTTAACCACATCTGCACCGAACAGGGAATTTTCTAGTGTGTGGATTGTTGTTTTCATCATTTAAATGAGACCCTGACTGTAATCACAATGCACATATATAGCAATTAGTAGATTGGAGAATGTCATAGACAGAAATTTTAAGAAGACCCTCTCTTATATGTGAATGATAAAGAGGACTGATTCTCCATTCTTTTTTCTTTATTCATCTCAAAATTACAGTGTGCTTAAGTGATAGCCAGCAATAGGCAGAAAAGTTATCTGTACTCTTCAAAAATGTGATGAAGGGGAAAAAAAATGAGTAAAAAAAATCCCCAAAGATAAACAGGAAATATTCACTGCTTTAAAAAAAAAAAAGTAATAAAAAAATCAGTGTGCCATCCTCCCTTCCCCATCCCCAAAGATTTGCTGACATTTCTGCAGTCTTAAAAAAAATCTCCTTCTACTAATTGTCTTAATTTATAGCTTCATCATGTATGCATCACTTCAGTCAATCTGTGTCAACAATTCAGTTCACTGTACTGGCACTATGTCTCCTTTCTTTTGACATTTTCTTTCACCCTCAGCTACAAAAATATACCCTGAAAAGGGACTGAAGATTCCCAGAGGAACCTCTTAGACCTCCCACTTGAGCTCAGACTTCTCCCAGATCAGCAATGTCAGGAAAAGTCCTTCTGTTTAAGGAGCTTCCATGACATGGGAAAGGACCCCATTACAAATGTCCAAGTGACAGTTCCAACAGAGATGGTCAGGATGAAATTAATTGCCCTTTCATCACAGAGAATACTCTGCCAGCTCAGTATAGAAGTCTGTTGATCTGATGACCACAGGAAGAGGAAGCAGCCTTGGTGCTTCCAGGCTGAAGTTCAATACTTCCCACTGTGACTCTGAGGGACATTTTCTCTTGGGCTTGATCCTTTCATGGTTGCCTATTATAGATGGGTTTGCATCTTTCTCAGAAGTACCTAGTACCAAACGCAATCTTGCTTGCTCTGTCACCAGACTGCATATTCAGTGTGTTATCCAAAATAAGTTTCCATAATGTTCACCGTTTAGTTTTAAAAGGCATGCAAAAATATAAGAATTTATCAAAACCATGATGTTTCTCTTAGATTGTCCCATTGTGTTACAACTTAGCAGTTCTAGGAAGAATTTGACAGAAAACAGATTCACCAAGGAATCCTGTGTTACGGCATCTAAGACCATGGTAGGGGAAGTACACCAGTTCTCCTCAAGCCAGCAGGGAGACTGTTGTGGATTTATTCACCACTGACCTGGAAGGCAAGTGAAGCAAAGCAGAGATGGTTGATTCATTGTCACATTATGTAGCTCCAACTCATCCATAGTCACAACTTAGTCTGAGCTTTTATTTACCAAAAACAAGATACGAGATTGGAAAGAAATGCAATGCAGAGGTTCTCATTTTTGTGTGGCCTGTACTAATATAGAAGAGCAGTGAGGTTGGAACTAGCTGATCTTAAGGTCCTTTCCAACTAGTCTATGATTTCAGAAGTCTAATTAAAAAAGTAAAATCAATTTAGGAGAAGCTGTAAAGTTTAAGCGCTGCAATTAAACAATGTTCTACATACTTTCTGAAAACAATATAAGGGTTAACAAAAAATAAAAGGAGAAAAACGATATTAAACCTGAAATTTTACTGTGAATACTTAAAAATTCTTAGCTGAATGGCTCCTATCTTTAAGACCCCATATATCCAGAAACTGACATGGTCAATGAGTTTGAAGAAAAAGTTTATCATGGGATTTCCTTTTCCACTCCTTCTTTCCTCTGACAGATGCCCAGCTGTGCCCAAGAGACCCTATCCTTGCCCTTAATTGAGCTGTGTCACAGGCTGGTGTGCCCAGCGGCCCCTCTGCCATATGTCTGGAGTGCTACTGCCCAGTCGTCTTCTGCTGCCCACCCCATGCACGAAGACTGCAGCTACCAAGATTTGATGCAGACATTGCACACACCAGCTGCAGAAAAGAATATCTGTCCCCCACAGGCAAATTCACCAGATACACAGACCAATATAAGACAATTCAAAATTAGCAGAAAGGATGCTTATTGTTCAGAAAGGATTTGTGCAACAGGCAAAACTAGTATCCAACTATTTCAACAAGAGAGGGTGTTGATGTAAAACTGACTTGCAAAACTGGGTTAGCACAAAGCTACATTTTAAAACTTAGATATATTTCCATTTTGTATGACTTGATATGATTTTTTACTACCACTAGAAGACTTTTTTTTTTTTGCATAATGCTGCTAACACAATAGGGCCCATTCAGCTATATACTGCACACATGCACATATGCTACATTTTCTTAAAGACTGTCTTTTAACAGCTATTGAGTAAATGAGGGCTTCTTCCTTGTGTCCAAACTTCCTGGCAAATTTGGGTCATTCTTCCTTTTCACAGAAAGGGACTGAATCCTTAGGAACAGAACGGTGAGTACAACTAGCTAGAATTCTATCCAACCACAGAACACTGATCCACTTTCAAAAAGTTTTTGAATGCCCAAAATACCTACATGTGTTTCAGAGTCATTAATAGAGATCACAGTAATTCATAGCCTGCGCTATAAGCTGGAACTCACTTTGCAGCGCTCACTCTCCATTGTAAGCACACACAGGTCCACGCACACAAATTACTTAGCCCACAACTCAGGGCTGACATTGTTTTGCTGAAAATTAGCATTAGAAGTATTTGTCTTTGTTTGGCCATAGCAAAACCAAACTTCCACAGTTAGCTAATGCACTAACAAGCCATGGTGATGAAGATACAAAAGACAGAAACAGGACTACGAAGCCAGATGCAATGACTATGAATATATGGATTCTAAGAAATACAAAAAACTTAGAAAATCATACTGATCAAATAAATAGACTTTTTGTATAAACTTTTTTAACTATACTATGAAAGATATTGAGACATTGCACCAATTCTGCCTCTAAAAATTAAGTTTTCTTAGAAGGAGAGTCATGCAGGCAGCATTAATATTTTCTTTTTACAACAGGAAGAGCACCATTTCAATAATATTTCTGATTTCATACAATGCCCCATCACAACAGTGCCCTTATTTGATTAATAGAAAAATACAGTGGGAAACAACTTTTTCCTTCATTTCAATATTGTCTACATATTTAGATCTGCATAATGTCAGGCACTTCCTACTGTATCCATCGAGCACCAAATATACACTAAAAAATCACATTCTAAGTTGAGAGTGATTCTGAAAATATCACTTGGGAATCTTTTTTCATAGCAATCCAATCATGAAGCCTCAGACTTCTTTTAAATTACTTATACAAAACACATTCAATTCTTAAAAGAAATAATAAAAAAGGAATATATTTATGACTTGACAGCCTAATGCTCCTTAGTAGCCAGTTATCCAGCTTGATGTCTTCCTATTGTTACGATCCAGGTGCCTCTGAACCTTGTAGTAAAATGAAAACAAACTGTTGTGGGTTTTTAATATATGTCAGTGTTCAAGCAATTGTGTATGCATCAATTCGACTCCATTTCACTGCATAACTAGAGTGCAATAAACCTGGATATTGTTTTGAAACAATAAACAATTACATGAAACATCTCCTACTTCTTTCTCACTGTGACCAGATTTCAGAGGGAGAGGTTGGTTTCCACAAGGAAGTCTCCAAATCCTGACACAAGCTTTTAGATTACTTCTCTGCCCTTACCTAAAACAAAAAGCTGCCTCTATAAGTCACTTGGAGCTTCATTGCTCAGACTTTGACAAGATATTCAAATATGCAGTGGAAATGAAATGTTTCATCATGAAACACTTTCAGGACATAATATTACAGAAGAGAGATTAGTCACTTTAAGTTAAGACCAGCAGTTTGAAGTGTTCTTGTGATAATTAATGAGCGGGATTGTGTTGTAGGAGTGCTGCACAGCCATATGCCAGCTAGCCAAGGGGATAACTTCGGAAAATAGTTGTAATAACTTTTTGAAAAGCCAAATTTTAAAGATGACCCTAACAATGAGCATATATAGCCTCAGGCTCACATTTTTCGTCTTGTTTCAGCAGCTGCTATTGATGTGCATTCATAGCTGGTTTTAACATCTGTAGTAACTTGGAATTTTTATAAGCAGTTGTGCTGCTCACTGACATGGTTACTTCAGCTGATGTGCAGGTTGCACTGCACAATTCAGTGACCACATATACTCAACATCATCCTCCACATACAGCCTGTGCTTTAATAGCAATGACAGCTACTCAGTTGCATCATCTACTATAACTGTGTGCTGCCTTTCAGAGCTGTTCTCTGAAAAAACATGCTTGTGGCTTTAAGACAGTGCATTATCTCGTCCTTAAGTAAACCTATAGATATGCTGCTTCTTTTTTTCAGCCATCTGGAAATACTGAAATGATATTCTTCCTGCAGATCTGAATAACTTCCCAGCTCACCTCTGCCTTTAAGGTGTTGCTTGCAGCTTGTTGAATAAAATGGCAGCATGTCACCTGGCAAACTATTTTGTGCTTTCATTAGAATCTTTAAGGTTTCCTTCCCTCTTTTCAAAAGTGTGAAAACCTAACATGCCACCAATATTCATCATAATCATTTTGAGATATACCTACTGCTTCACTGAGGGATGAAATATTGTGATTAACTCATTCTTATCTCCACTCATAAACTGTAAAAGCTTGACTTAAGCATTTAGTCAGAAGTCTACTAAAAGAATTACAATGTACACTATCAACACCAGAGGAACAAGAGAGAAAACAAAAAATCCAATGCAAACAGATTTAAGAAAAAGTGACCTTCATTTCTTATTGCAGGCAACAGCAGAGATAACTACAACCGATAACCACATCTTTTTTTCTTTTAAGTACAACTATTAGTTGCACTTTCAGTGATTTAATTTCAGGATACTTTCTGGTCTTTCCCTCCATCAGTAAGAATGATGCTGACTTGCAGAATTAAACCCATAGTTTCAAGCAGCAAGCCCAAACATTTACTTTCTCCTTATTTAATATAATATTCTTCTTTGCAGGAATGAAAGAAAAGAGCAGTCCTTATTCAGTCTGATAGCTTTACAGGAACACAGTTATAACTGGGCATTTTATGGAACATATAAAAGGTCCCTCTCTCACACCCGGGGAACATGAAACAATTACATAAATGAATGTGTGACAGCTAACAACCTGCAGACCACAGAGCTGAATAAATTGAGTTCAAAGGGACATGAACACATTACGGATTTCAGAGTGTCCAGCATACCCTCTTGTTACTGAGCTAGGAGCTTTTGGGGGATGGCATAAGCTAAGTGAGCCTTGCCTTCAAAATGAAAATATGTGTCCCATAACAGTAAGCCACCCATTTTCAAAGACAACAGCCAAGATTCAGAGTTCAAGAGCTGGGTAACTGCTTGATGACATACCAGAGGCCTGGCTCAGTCACTGCAGATCACGTGTGGAAGAGATCATCTGGTTTGCAGAGTAAACTGACAAGGTTTTATTAAATAGCATGGTGAACCTGCCTCTCATATTTCATTTTTTCCCCTGAAACAAAGGTACAATAGAAAGAAAACATTTATTCCTTTAATTTTGGAAAACTATATCACTCTTTACTGCAGAAACTAAAAACAATAAAGATTTACTTTTATTTAAGAAATCTGCTCTTGCAGCTAGCTAAGATCAATGGCATAACATTAGATGAATAAATCATTATCCAATAGAAAACCTGCTTATGGAAATTAGATTATTTTGTAGAAAATTTTATTGCAGAAAATTTGCACTTCAACAGTAGCATCCTGATGTTGATTTTTTTGGGGTAATCTGTATTTATCACAGTTCCTTGGGTTTGCCAATTTAAAGGAAACAACACTGCTAAGTCACTTACACTTTCTTTATGATGGAGTTTCCACAAGCCCTCGTGATAAGCTTATTTTCCTTCTGCTGTTTCCAGTGTAATCTTTACCCTTGCCTGTAGAAGTAGCTGAATACAGTCAGAAACGAGGATAATATCAAAGAGAATATGACCCACATAATTAATGATTAAAATTCATCCAACTATAATAGCCCCAAAATAAAAATTTAAAGTTGGCTACAATTGTCGAGACTGATTTTCAAGTGCAAAAAATGCCAAAGAGATTATTTTATAAACACCTATTACTGAAAAATTTTGTCAATAGCTTGATCAAATGCCATCCGTAAAGTTGTTACTGTGCAGGCTATAGGAAACAAAACCATAGAATGATAAATGTTGAAATGTCACAGAGAGATCAGTGCAGAAGGTAGAACAATATGTGGTGAGACACAGCTAAGGTAACAAATAAATCACTGTGGGACAGACTGAGTAGAAAACTACCTGTAAAAATGCAGCTCCTGGGCTTAAGAGTCAGAAAAATAGCTATCAGAGCAATCACATGGCCTGCCATGCAGATCACCCTATTCCACGACTCAACATGCTAAAAGACCACTGTTGTATGTTATATAGCATGTTTTTTAATGGCAGAAAACCCTAAGGCTGAGAGTTTGAACTAGCCCTGTTCCCCAGCAGTTGCCTTCAGTTCAGGACTCCAATCAATCAGGCTCTGAACAGTAAGTATCAGGACAGAGGGGTAGTATAAGTCAGTAAAGAGACACTAGGAGGGAAGAGATTAAGTTTAATGTGTGAATAAAATATGGAGAAATGGTCTTTTTCATCCCTTATCCTTCATTGTGATCCTTAGTTTGACACTAAACATGAAAATAAATGGATTGAAAGGAGCTAAATTTACCATCACAGGCACTGATCTGTCATCTAGTGCTGTCCCAAAGTCCACAAGCAGCAGCTTGAACAAGCTACATACTTTAAAGCAGAGAACTACTAAGATGTAAAGAAGTATTTCAATTTTGCATTTTTCTACAGAGAAAGCCTTGCTGGAATGCTACATACAATTCTGTGGCCTTGTTTTTAATGAGAATGTGGGAAAACTGAAAAGATTTAGAAAGGAATAAAAAAGTCTACTTAAGAATTTTAATCAAAAATTCAAACAAGTTGTTTTTCTTAGAGATGTGGCTAAGAAACAATTTTATTGTGGTGCATAAGAACCTTCAGGGAGAGCAGAATTTGATGGCAGAGAAAACTTTTCAATGTGGTAAGCAGAGACAGAAAAAGGCTGAAATTACTGAACCTGAAGCTAGACATAATTCACATACAAAATAAGAGATACATTTGTTATAATAAGAGGCAATTAATATCTTACTTAGGATTCTCATTAGGTTCAAGTTCAAGTAAATTAAAAGTTATGATTGGGTAGGTTTAAACACAGTACTTTGTCTCATTCGAGTACAGATGTTAGATTTAAAGCCAGCATGCAGGGGACCTCAGTGGATCACATTAAGACAGAAGGTCAGGCTAGATTAATTGCAGTAGTCATTTTTGGCCTTAATATATACAAATCTATGACTTATTTCTTACCTTATTCTAAGACAAGGTCAGCAAAGTTAGGCTTAAATTAGCCCTTTTACATTCAGCCACATGGCCATATGTTCCTATGCTTTCCATGCCAAAAAAATGCAGTAATTTGCTTAAAAATCTGATTTCAAACTGTACATACAAGCTAAATTATTCTGCTTGCTGTATGTGCTCGTTCTAGTTATCACTGTAGAACATGGTCCACACACACACACAAAAAATGCATGCTTAACCTTCTTGATCTGAAAATAGGTGAAGACAGGGAGAAAATAACAAGTCTAGGAAAACTGCAGCACAATTCTGATCTAAAGAATTAAATGGTTTCATGCATCATCATCTGCCACTTGTCATTCCAAAAGTATAAATGCAGGAATTAATTATTTATAAAAAGAAATTTGGGAAAGACCATGGTAAATGCATATACACTGCAATTAATTACTCCTATCACTTTCAAGTGTGCATACACTCCAACATTAATCTCCTAAGGCTTTATTAATTTTAAATTGCATACTTTAAGCAGCCAGGAAGAAACTCATGAAAGAAAAATCCACTTTGAGCTTCTGAATTCCAACTAACTCTTTTGGAACTTGTTGGAGTCTGGGTGACCATCCTTGGACACCACTATTACAGATTTGCCCTGTTCTTACACTTGCTTGATTCTGGACATATTGGTTTCCTTTTGAGAAAAAGGCCACTAAGCTAGCCAGACCTTTGGTTTGATTCTATATATTCTTCTGTTCTTATGCTCAAATATCTTAATAAACTAATTTATATAGGCATAGATATATCTTACAGTGTTACTGCTTTTTCTTTCCTAACTTTTGCAATATTTTCTGCCACTATTTATGTCAAAAACCTGTGTGGGTTTTTTGATTTTTTTTCATGTTTCTAACAAGCTATTTTTCCACTTATTTGGATAATTTCAGACGGGCCATATCAAAACCTGCTAAAATATATACACATATATCATACCTATGAGGAAGCAACATAATTCAAGACAAGAGCAAACAAGGCTAAAATTTAAAAAGAATAATTAAAAAAAAAAAAGGAAAAAGGCCAGAATAACTGAAAGACACAGCTTTTTGAGACACGCAAAGGAGTTCATCTTAATATTCTTCTACTCTGCTCTTGTGAGACCTCACTTGGAGGATTGTACACAGTTCTGGTGTCCTCAACATAAAAAGGACATGGAACTGTTGGAACAAGTGCAGAGGAGGGCCAGGAGGATGATAAGGGGACTGGACCACCTCCCTTATGAAGACAGGCTGAGAAAGTTGGGGCTGTTCAGCCTGGAGAAGACAAGGCTGCGTGGAGACCTCATAGCAGCCTTTCAGTATCTGAAGGGGGCTTATAAGGATGCTGGGGAGCGACTCTTCATTAGGGACTGTAGTGATAGGGCAAGAGGCAACGGGTTAAAACATAAGCGGGGGAAGTTTAGATTGGATATAAGGAGGAAGTTCTTTATTGTGAGGGAGGTGAGGCAGTGGAATGGGTTGCCCAGAGAAGTTGTGACTGCTCCATCATTGGTGGTGTTCAAGGCCGGGCTGGACAGAGCCTTGGGTGGCATGTTTTAATGTGAGGTGTTGCTGCCCATGGCAAGGGGGTTGGAACTAGATGATCTTAAGGTCCTTTTAACCCTAACTATTCTATGATTCTATGATTCTTTTTAGTAGTGAAGACTTAGGAGGCTTTGGCATTAAGAAAATAACTTCTGAAATGAGTAAATAGCAGAGTATATCCATTGACTGTTACTCTGGACTGTGCCTACAGATTTGCATCATAATTTCGGAAAAGACTGTAGAAGGAATATCAACCGTGATTTTATATTTTCATTTTCAACTGACTACCAGCACTGCAATTGCTTTAAACACAGCAGAAAATTAAATTAATCTTGGCTCAGTATTCACTCACACTAAAGTGCAGTCTTTCCCTTGTCTTCATGCACAGCCATAGCCTCTAGGTTTATGATGACAAAACTCTATTCCAAGTCAGTACTGTTCAAAACCAGGTGAAAAATACCAAATGGCAAAAGGTGCAGACTTATTTAATTACTCATTCTAGGGTTGAAAGTATTGAAGAATAAATGAATTCTAAATGTTCTGAAGGCTGAATTTAGTCAGTAAGAGTATTTGGAGCACAAAAGCTAAACCACACTTAAATCTATGCAACTACTTAAAGCTCTGAGGATGGATACAGAAAAAGCCAAGAAGAGAGAATTTGTGCACATGGTTAGCATGTTTTAAAGTTTATCCTGTGTTTTTATCATCAGCATTGTATTTTGTGCTGCCACTCCCATGGGATTCTCCCTCCTATTGGTACCTTTCAATTTAGCAATGTCAGTAGGGCTCAAAAAATACACATTGTAACAAATGATGCTCATCATATTAGCATTTATATAGGTAAGGGTTCTAATTATGAATAAAGTTAAGTTAATTCGATATAACATTGACAGAATTCTCACTTTGAGAGAGACACTGTTTGTGACTCAAGTTCCTTCAGATTATGGTGATTCTGGAGCATTTTTTTATGCCTATTGCAACATGACAAAAGCTTATTTCATCTATTATCCTACACGTTAGAACACTGATATTTGTATAAACAGTTTGAATCCTGTGCATTTTAGATATATTTGCAATGTGCATTTTTGTGTTCATTAATAGAATGCTTATTTTTAAGTCAGACATTTCTGTAATAAAAATATTTAAGAATAAACATAAGCTTCACTGGATTCACTTGAAATAGAAAGAAAACACAATTAAAAAATCAAACGCACAAAATCCAATGGCATATCAAAAACTGTAATAACGTGATTTATCTTCAGAAATTCTCCTATGGCTTTAACTCATGTAAGTCACAAAGTAGTACCTTGTTTGGGCTGAAGTCAGTCAGTCTCTGGCTAACTCTTCTGTACACTGCTTTCTTCCCATACAATCTGGAAAAGAAAAAAAAAAAAAGAAAAAAATACAGAAAAAAAAAAGGATATTCTCCCCCCCCCTCATATTATTTTGCATTGTTGAGAACACCAATATCTGTACTTTAAAAGATGCAGATAAACCAAGTGCAAAAGAAGCCTGGAACAAAAATTACCTCGTGAGCAATTTCATTAAAGGGAAGGATTAAGAAGCCTTGCACAATGCTTCTAAAAAAATACACACATGTACTTCCATTTCGTCCTGTCCGAAAGAATTTAAGAATAGGAATATGCTGCAATATCAGTTAAAGAACCAGAATTCCTTATTTGCTTATAGCCTTTTAATTGGGTTAACAAAAGCAGGAGCAATCCAGGCAGGTGTAGATACTGAAACAAAATTATGTACCGTATGGTAGCAAGAGCACTTTAAAAATTAATCTAGTCTCTTCCAAAATTACTGCTGTCCCAAAAGGTCAATAAATAACTGCAAATTATTATCACTACCAGCTTTAATCAAACAAGATTTTCTCTCTAATTAACACCAATAAGCTCAATTAAATCAGTTTACAAAGATATGAACAAAAAGCACCTCTATCATCTTAATTTTATAGTAGCACACTGATTATTCTAAAAGCTCACTTCTCCAAAATGACAAATGAAAAAAGCTGTGGCTAAAGTCTCTAAACAAGATTAAATGCCTAAACAAACACTGTCAGTAAAAAGCAAAGGAAACAAAAAAAGGTATTTAAGATGAATTACAACCCCAATGAGATTTTAGTTGTAATTTGCAAACAGAGGAACAACAGGTTCAATCAGTGCCTTCCTTTCTTTCTCCACTTTGTTACTAGCGTTTCTTAACCACCAGTTAATACAGAAGAAAAGGCCTGAAACTGCACTATGGAAAGTTCTTGAGGGCTTCTCCCACATCTATTTTGGTCAAATCCAAAGAAAGGTTACATCTGCAACAGTTTCTGGTCAGTCTTATGAACCAATTACAGATTCTTACCACTTCCATAGCTGTTCAATGTTACTACAAAACATCTAGATACATACCCCCTGCAGTTTAGCAATGGATGCCTGTGACTATGAGAAATGGAATGGGCCCCAGAAGCTTTTAACTTGAATAAAATGAGCCTAACAAAATAATTTTGTCCTGTCCTGGCTGGCTGCTTCTGTATCTCTGAGCCAATACAACTGAAGACATTCAGATCTGGAAAAGGAGACAAAAATCTCCACTAACACACTGTAATCTGGTTAGAAAACCAAGCTCACAAAAGAACATTTTCTCATTTTCTCCTGTCCTGTGACGGATACTGCCAAAGAAATTTTTGTCTCAAGAACTATTGTCTCATAAGCAATGCAAATGCTTTTCAGTGAAAAGAAAAAACAGACAGAACTGAGATATTTTTTTTTCTCACATTTTACCAAGTATTCAAAAAATCTGCCCACTACGGGCGTTGGGGGATTCTTCTTTGTGTGTGCCATTTTTCTCAGAAACAGGCAAAGGATACAAGCCATCCATTGCATGAAGAGAGAATAACCCCCGGCAAGAGGCCTCGGAAAAAAAATAAACACTAGTATTGTGTGAGATCTTAAACCAGTAACAGCCAGTGGCATAATGTAGTTGTGGCAAACACAGCTGGGAGAGGGGGATGCCAATCCCCATGACAGGAATAAAATTTTCCTTATGATCTTTCTGTAAGATTCTACAAACTTTCCACATTGCTCTCGTCAACTTGCAACTACTGCAGATATTAATCGGCATGTTTGGGAAGAATGCTCTGAGACCAGACACCCCTTGTTTCACCAGAAGTGAAGATAGATTACTGTATTCCTTGTGGAGGTCTCTATCCTCTCCATGTAACTCTCCTGTACATGTCCAGAAACCCAGCTAACATGCCATTTTATCTGCTGACACAGCTAATAATTTCAGTGTAGCTTTAGAAAACATCATACATTTTCCTGAGATCAGAATTCTGTTATTAAGGAGTTAGACATAGCTTCATATTTTTAATTTGCACAGACTGCCACAAACAGATACAAAATCCTATCACCATTAGAACCCACAACACCCAAGTTTAGAAGAAAAGACAGTGACCTTGTAACAGGCAGCTTCTTTGAGACTGAGAATGAGATTGCATTCCTATTTTTATTGACAAAATATGATTACTAAGTTGTGGCCCTTAGCAGGTTTAAAATATGTGGCTTTTAGAAATTTAAAACTCTGTCGCATAAAATTATTCTCCATTCATTCTTATCAGTTGGAGATGAGGTCTACCTTACAAACAAAAAGATGGGTTAAGAAGTAGAAATGAAAGATAATATTAAACAAAAAGCATACGAGGTTTGGCGGCACCATTGTTAGTCCTATTTAATACTTCTAATAATGACCAGGAAGACAGTAAGCAGTGTGGTAATGAAATCTCTGGATTATAAGGATTAGTAACATGAATAGAAATTACCAGCAAAATGCGATTTAAAAAGTCAGAGCCCAAGACATCTGGAACAAAATAATCTAAAAAGGTACACTACACATTTTCAGTAGTAGGGAAAACTGGAACTTGATAATGTAATAAAGCAGTATATACACATACGTGTATCTGTTCCTATACAGAAGCACATAATATACATATTTGAATTAATATTTTGGGATCAGCTAGAGGCAATGATTCTCTTATGACAGCTGACAGGAAAATACAGACACTTTCAAGAATTCATTTGGAAATTTCTCAAAATTTATTTCGTTCCATAAAAAAAATGTTATATAAAATTTAGTTGGCCTTTAAGATTGAAGAAAAGTTAGAGTGCAATCAGCTTCATAAAGCAGACTAAATTCACTGATGAGTTTATGACAAGCAACCCAGCTTGTGTCTGAACTCAGCTGTATTTCCTGGCTCCAGCCATGTGAAACTACATGCATATTAGTGATGAAATTTTTAGGAGTCTAACTGGAAAGATAGCTATGAACCAGAAAGAGTTCAGAGGAAAACAATGAAAAGATAAAAAAAACAAAGACAGCAACTTGCAAAAGAGGGTTAAAAGGAGCTAGGCACATTTATGACAGCTACAGGATAACCAAAAGAAAAGGATGGACCAGCCACTGGCTCTATGAAGGGAATCTTAGTACCAGTCATAAACCAAATGTCTTGGCTCCTTGGCCCTTTAAGACACGTAATTGCCCTGTTAACACTCTGAAGTAACAAAGAGCAGCAAAACCTAATTTATTTCTAATTGTAAAGACAAAAAGAGATATACAGAAGTTTTCCTCTTATTATAAATAAGAAGGATCTAAGATAAACACAGCCAATATTTCAAACATTGCATGTATGCAGATACACTAATATAAAACTTGCACTGCCTCAAGCATCTGAATACAAGCAGTTGTTCTTGAAGCAGCTCTATTTTAACTGTTTCAGACTTCCTGCTTTTTTATTCACCTATTATAAATGACAGCTGAAAAGATGAATGAAGCAGACCCATTAGCTATCAGAAATAGTAATCCCGCAAGCAAGTGCAGACTCCAAATTGATGACGCACTCGCTTGGTGGTCAACACAAAGGAAAAGGAATTTAACTCCATAGCTTAAGTAATGACATAGTAAAATCTCTAAAAATTTAGTTAAATAAGAAAGCAAATTTGAAACTAGAACTGCTACATGAGTCTGTTAGGATTTGCAGTTAAAGCAACATAGAAGTCACCTAGCTTTTCAGAGAAGAGTCCATCAGGAAAAAGAAAAAGCTAAACCACATCAACTCATCTTTACATGTTGAAACAAAGCACCATTTATACCCAGTAAATTGACAAAATGCCACTCCTGAAAAATTCTCATCATCTCCAATTTCCTAGTGTCTAGCAAAACCTTTGAAGCAACCTGCCTTCTCCTCTTATGGGTCCACATAGCTAAACTGTGCAGCAGTTGGGTTATTATTCCAATGTGGTAAAAATGCAATCATAGAAAATAGCTATTTGTTATAATTTTACTACTTCAGCTTTTATTTTTTTCTGATTTGTAAAAACTACACAAGCAACATTAATAGAAAAGCACTTAAACTTTAAGAAGTTTTTAAAGGAAAAAGTGTAATTACAGTAGCTTTTCAGCAAGTTTTCATCAAGCTGTAATTACTCCTTTCCTTTTCTGACTAACATTGA
The DNA here is from genome assembly GCA_017639245.1 of Myiopsitta monachus. Classification (NCBI taxonomy): domain Eukaryota; kingdom Metazoa; phylum Chordata; class Aves; order Psittaciformes; family Psittacidae; genus Myiopsitta; species Myiopsitta monachus. The sequence goes on along the minus strand of CM029921.1, from coordinate 67,368,450 downwards.
AAAGCAGCTAGAAGAAAAAGCAATAAAGCTTTGGAACCCAAGCTGATTGATGCTCCAACAAGTATAAGCAAAGGCACAACTTGTCCTTCCTTCTGAAAGATGCCTTTGCCTGACTACATGGATATGCTTTAATTCACTATCAGGGAACTTGCATATCAAATTCAATTGTTGGTTTAGCTGGGGAGTCAAGCCACTCAGCATTAGTCACTGCAGATGCTGACTATCTTTAATCCTCACGCTTAATTCCTCTTCACTGTTTTACTCAGTTATTTGTATTGTTTACCATCAGTTCACAATCAATCTAAGCAGTCACAAATTTCATAGAACAAGACCTTCAGCTGCTCTAAAGCAAATGAAAGAAGACTCCTCATGTGCCAAAAGGTACATGTGGAAAAAATACAGTTAATATTTTAAGAGGTAAAAAACCAGAGTTAACAGGTAACAGATCAGAGCTCTGTTTCAAACAGCATTTTAAACTAAAAAAGGAAATAATAAGTGATTTATGTAGCTGTAAATGATGTGATTTAAATTGACAACAGGAAAAAAAATCAAAGAAAAGCTATGCTAAAGGAGAAGAAACTATCTGGAAGCAACATTCAGGTAATGAGGATCCTGTTTGGGGGTCACTCGATTTACTGTGGAATAGGAACACAGCAGTTTGGGGAAAAAGAATATGAAACCAAAACCAAAAAATGAATCCTAGAAGTATGCTGTTTCTAGTGTGTTACAGATCTTTTAAGTGTGATACTTGATTTGATAAGGAAACCCAACTCTTAGTTGCATATACTGGAAAAGCGTTAAGTCTGGAGAAGTGATGAAAGTCTTGCTGGTCAGACGCAGATAATTTGGAGTAAACTGATGCCTGTTTACGATGTAATAAAGAAAAAAGAACCTGCTTGAGATAACAGAGATTACTTTCAGATTAAAATAAACTCTACATTTGCTGGGAACCTGTGGCACCCAGCAATAACCAACTGTTTTCTCTTTCTCCCTCCTTTTTCTGTACATTAGCTTATCAGTTACTAAGGTGCCGAAGTGTTTTAAATGCTTTGGCTTTTGTCATCTAGTGCTCACCAACTATTGGACCTGAGGTTCCCAGATGGTCTCAGCTCAAATCCTCAAAGAGATCCAGACCAGGAACTAAGCACTGAAATCACAATGGGAGATAAACTCCTAGAAATTCAATGCATTCAAAAGATTTCCAAAGAAACAGAAATTAATTCCATTTACTGTGGCTTGCTGCATTTTATCTCCTTAGGTTAAAAAAAAAAAAGTACTTCTCAGGCATGTTCTTTGGTAAGTGAATTTTAAAGCGATTTGAATCAAGAGCTCACAATCATGGAGTAACATGTACTCAGGTACTAATTTTTCTATGTCCATTCCAGTTCTAAAACTTGTTAGCTTAAGCACTGTAGTTTGCACACTTCATAAATGCATCTTTTATCCTACTTTAAATTACTTTTACATTCAATAACAAATCAAGGATACAGCACTGCCCCCATCTCTTTGTAAGCAAAATCTTTTTCCCTTTAAGAAGAAAAGCGAATATGTGTTGAAGCAACATGGCTTCTTGCCTGCTAGCAAGTGATTTATTTCCTCAAGAAAAATAAAGCAGGTAAGAAAGGATGATCTATTGCAAGGTGCTTCAGCAAGCTGTTATAGCAGTGCCCCAAGTAGCAGTGACCTGCACTTGGTCACACCAGGTTTGTTATCCTTGCCTTCAGAGATGCGCTACAATTCTGCAAAAAGCATGCCTGGAATACAGGAGCCACTCTCACACATAGTGCAGGAAGTGCACCTGGTACTTCTGCCATCTGCCATGCAGAGAACAGGACCGGATCCACTGCTGAGATAAATCTGGCACTGCAACCCAATGAGGAAAGCTTTTGATCTGAGATACAGCAAGCATAGTTAAGAATAATTTGGGGACTAATAATTTGACTAATTATTTCTTATAGTTTCAAGACTAATAATTTGAAAGTGGTCTCTGAATTAAATGGAAACTGCCCTACAAGAGTTCAGAGGACCAGAAGAGACGTGAAGAGGCGCCTAACAACTGAATGCAAGATACGTGTTTACTTATGAGTGAACCTAATCCATGTGTGAGTCATCCCTGTCAATCTGCTCCCTCTGCCATAACAGATGAGGTTCCACATAAAAAAAAAATTAAATAGATCAAAATTACGCATTACTATCTGAATTTTTCAAGGAGACCAGACATAAGAAGCTATTCTGTTACCTTTCTCAGCAATTCCTTCCACTGCAATGATAGACTGGGCTTTTCCCCTACCCCCTTTCATTTTACCATATGAGGACTAATATAAAGACTAAATTGAATGGACATAGTTGCAGAAAAAGTTGTGGCAGTGTGATGGGCAGGTGCATGTGTCTTATCAACTGAGAGCTCAGCACAAGCAACTTGATAAAAGCTGTTCACCATAGCACTGATATGCTGTCAAATATCTCTACCACAGTAAGAAGTCAAAACCTTTAGGAATGAGACCTATTTATAAGACCCTGCACAGAGATGACTATGTAGTTCTTCTCTGCACAGAGAGTTATGAGTGCACATTTGTGACTATTGATTCACTGTAAACTTTTGATCCCAGGCTGTGATCCCATTAGCTCTCAGAAAGGAAGGACAACGAGGCCCTGCTGCTGACAGCAATCTCTCTCTACTGCAGATAAGTGTATTGGGATGACACTATAAATTGACAGGGTCTTGGGACCAAGGCTAAGTAAATAAATGAAAATGTTGCCATGGAGTAGATGCTGTATTTGCATACCTATAATCTCTATGCATTTTTGGAAAAGGACTATCTATCCGACTTCAGATTTAGAACAGAAATTCTGACTCAAAAAAAAAAGCCCCTTTCAATACAAGAAATGTTTCTTGTTTATTGTTTTATCATGATGTATTTCAGAATAAAGCTGAACACCTGTTATGAATCAGGTTAATAATTCTCCAGCCATATTTGGACACAATTACTAGGCAGGGGCATTACATCAGTTTGGGGTGAGAAAATTATTTTAACTTAAATTAAAAATGCTTATTTCATGAAACTCCATTTAGTTACCCGAAAAGTAGGTAGAGGTCAAGCTGTATTAAGAACTGATGAATGGTTATCTGATTAGGAACAGGGTTCTAACCCTTCCCATGCAAGCAAAATAAGTTCTGTATCATGAAGTGACTACAAGCCATTCAGAGACTATCCCGCCTAAATCAATCATCAGAAGATGACAAATTCTAGCCAGAAACTCATTGAAGTCCCCTCAATTTTGAAGAATTGTTTCTTCAAAAAGCTTAGACCTCTGACTGCAAAGTGACTTAGAATTTTTTCAGGATGAAAGCAGCGGCAGGAAGCTATTTGAAATCAATTCTGCAATTGCACCCACTTACAAGACACATCAGCTTTCTGTGACAAGAATGTCTTAACCTTGAGCCACACATTTTATCTGTGACATTAGAGCCACAGAAGCATTTCTGGTTTGCCACGGGAAGGAAGCAGGTCTGATGCATTCATCCTTGTATGCATCAGACTTTGAGCTACCCAACAAAACAGCCAAAAGTCAAACAACTTGAACCCATGCAATTTCACCTACAGCATTACAGATATTCAGATAATACCATCTATTGCAGTTTGTTCCATTTTCATTCTTCCATTCATCGTGTATTAGACACAAGCCAGTTTTAAGACAATATATAGCTGGTACTTTATATACAGGAACACATTTTCACTAAGTGCAAATAGGCATAGCGCTCTCATTTGAGACTCACATGAACATACACGAGCTGGAAATCTAGCCTGTAGCCTCCAAAGCAATATAAATACATGCGGGTGCTCTGAGATGAAGAGTGGTTTCTAGAGAAAATGTATTGTTTTATTACATACTAGAGCAGAGAAACCTCTAAACTAATGGTATGCATTACTCCCTGTGATTTAACAGCTCCTTAACTCAGCTTCTTTTTAAGGTTTATAGGTATCTTCTTGGCCAGAATGAGTACTTGTGAGCATTAGCAATGAAGCAGTGGTAATGAACTATAGAGTAGCAAAAAGTCAGTGAGGTTGTATTTGAATCTTGCAGTTCCATCTACTGCAACACGAAATCAAATAAACATTGTCTCTCCATTCAGTGAGATCTGTCCATCATTTATCCTTTGCCTATAAGCCATTAGTAAAATATTGATTGACTCGTTATTTTTTTCTTTAGAGTATTTTTTTTAAGACCAGTTTCTGTCGCTTTTTTCCTCCATCTCTCAATCTAGCACCCCTAACCCTCCATTAATTCTTGAAAAGGAGTGTCTATTCACAAGAAAATAAAGCAGAAGGGGGGAAAAATATTATAAAATTGATGTTCCCACAGACTTCTCACTGCCTGGGCAGAACAAGATGGTAGAATTTCAAGGTCTCAATAACTTGGTGTCACCAAGATGGGTATAGAGGCCGAGAGAAGCTGAAGATAAAAAAACATAGGTAAACCCCATGAAAAATATATACTGAAGACTGCATAGTGACCTGGGAATTTCTACAAGTATCGTTCTCAGAAAAGCACACCCCAGGAATCAGCTACAGACCTCCAGCCCAAGATCGGAGAACCAAGCATTTAAATGTTAGCAAAAAATAAGTTTCCCGCTGCGCAAGTTGCTCCTCACAGCTTTAAGCCAACCCTGTTAATTACTAGCTGAGAGCAGAGGCGAGACAACCCCAGCGTGTATGTATTTCAATTATTAGAGGCTGGGCTCCTACAAGTTTCCTATTAACAAGGACTCTGCCTTTATTGCTTTATTTTTTCCTACTTAACTACCCTGTTCTAATTTACAGCTTTGCAGTAGCAATACTGTACTTAAAACTGAAATGGCACTTCCACTCTAAATCTCTATTTTATTTCTTTCATTTGAATTCATTATTTCAGTTACCATAAAAATGTGCTTTCTGGCAATCCCTGCCCTCCTCCTCCTCCCCATCCACCTCAGCAAAAAATATTTGTCATTCCCCAAGGACACCAAATGGCTGATCCTCTGCTTTCTCTTTCATAGCCTGCAGATTTGTCTTCAATGACAGCTTCTGGAGGTAAAAGCCCAAAAGGATACTGCTATAGTGTTTGCCTAGAAGAGAATTTGAGTTTTCAGAGATTGTAAAGGAACACATATTTACTCTGTATGCATGATACAGAAAAAGGAAGGGGCTTTGACCTCTGCCTCGAAAGCACTTCTCTGCTTCTATTTTGAGCTTTCTTAGATCCTTAAAGAACCTGTCCACAAATTTTGCAAGGGCTATGCATGAAAAGCCAGCATGTATGACAGTTACATTATAAGTCACACAGCCAGCAGTCTTGAGCTGTATTTACTGTGCAGGCTCCTTAGAGAATGATAGGGTAACTTTAGTCACAGCAGTATTACCCTAAAGCAATTGGAGCAATTGTAAAGAAGTAGAAATATTATGGAAGCTTTTTGGTAGGGCTTGGCTCACACATGCTTTTTCAGACTGCAGAGGAAAACCGCAACATTCTACCAATTATTCCTGCCCACTTTTCCTGTTTAATTTATAACAATTCATAATCTTATTGTTATTATACAACTGGTTTCTGATGATAAAAATAGGTCAGATAAGATGATTTTGAAATTTGCTGACTACCACATCAGTTCAATGAACGCTGTGAATAATGGGTATACTGTATAAAAAAATCAAAAAATACACCATAATGGAGATGCCTATTAATGACTTAATTTATAAACGATGTTTTGTGACTCAAGTGGTGTCTTCAGGGCACCTTTTTTCTTCTTGTTTTGGGGATTTTAAAGGACAAAATCAAATATGAATGCAATGATCACAGATTTTGTAACCAGAGCTTACAAGACCATCCTTTGTCTATCACAGATGATGTAGCCTCTAGCATCTCCAAATTAAAAGGAGACACTATTTTTCTTCAGCTATAGCAGGGTGTACACGAGGCAATTTTAATCAACTTGGTGTCTTTTGGCTTTAAGAATGGAAATGGAGCATTGATCTTTCCATCCTCTTTAGCAGAGCAAATAGTCTTACCACAGGGACTTGATTAAAACACATTTCCATCACAGAAGGGTTTGTGAACTGGAAGAAATATATTTCAGAGCACATTTTTCAGATATTTGCAAAAATAGTCTCCTGTTTCTAATAAATTCAAATAAAATAATTTCTTTCCATACACCCCAAGAAAAGTTTCTGAGGCGTCTACTTAACACACAACAGAAGCAGCAGCTAGTCTCACTGCTGCCCTCCTGATGTTAACTGTAACATCGCAGTGACAGGAACATTCTGCAGCCAGAACCTTCTGTAGTTCAAAGGTGTCTGGTTTTTGTTTTGTTCTGAAACAGGCTGTAACAACTGGAAGCAAGAGGCAGAAACTCTTAAAAATCTGCAGACATATATGCTTCAAATAAAAACTCAAGTTTACATCCCTCAGTGAAACTTCCACAAAATGTCCCTAATTCTAGTGAGAATCTACTATTTCTGCTACTTGAACAGCTCAGTCACAGATTTCAGCTATTCCTGATAGAAGCAAAATATGTGAAAGGAAAAAAAGAATAGAGGAAACAAAACATCTCTAATTGGACTCTCTGCCAGAGGTATTTTTGCCAGGTAAGAATAAGTGTTAAAGTCTAATTTACTGAACAAAATTGACCTGCAAATTTCTGAGCCATGAATGATTTTTCCATGGAAAACTTCAGTTCCAGGGTGATCTCAAGGCTTTCACACCCTTAAGTGTCTGAACTAGCTAAATCATCACTAGAGAGCAAATTAGTAATTTAACTGTGCTGCAAGATAGTGAAGAGGGACAAGTAGTAAAGATCTATTAAATAACTATGCAAGGAACCTAGGAGCGAACCTGACACCTGGAGATTTACAGGTCTGTGTCCTGAATGTGACATAATAGGGAAACCCACTAAGGCAAACATTAGGCATCACGTACCCAACCCAGCAACACCGGGCACTTGTCCTGGGCTCACCTATAGGAGTCATTTTTCTCCTTCTTAGTAGCTGGCGCAGTGCTGTGTTTTTGACTTTCAGCCTGGAAACAGCGCTGATAACACCGCTGATAACACCGATGCTTTTAGTTGTTGATAAGTAATGCTTATTCTGACCAAGGACTTTCTGAGTCTCATTCTCTGCCAGGGAGGACTGGAAGCCAAGAGGAAACAGAGACAGAACACCTGACCCAAACTAGCCAAAGGGGCATTCCATATCACAGCACGTCAGGCCCGATATATAAACTGGCGGGGGAGTTATCTGGAAGGGCTAGATCGCTGCTCGGGTCGGGCTGGGTATCAGTTAGCAAGTGGTGAGCAGTTGTATTTTCTTCCCTTGTTATTTCCCTTGTCATTATTATTACTGGTGGTAGCAGCAGTGGTTTGTGTTATACCTTAGTTACTGGACTGTTCTTATCTCAACCTGTGGAAGTTACATTCTTTCATTCTCCTCCCCATCCCCCAGGGAGCAGTGGGAGGAAGAAGGGGAAGAGTGAGCGAGCAGCTGCATGGTTCTGAGTTACTGGCTGGGCTTAAACTACAACAGCACTTAACATGATTAAGAAGTTCTTCTGCAGTAGAGATGGCATTGCACAGGAGGGGAACCTCATGTATCATGTCAGTCCTGGAGTTGTGCTGCCGTCATTGTTTATTAACAGTTTTCTTAAGAGAGACAGTAAGGCTCCCCTGGGGTACACCGCATTTATGGACAGACTTCCCTTGCTTCAGATTTGCCTTGACCTGTTCATATTTACAAGCTGCTTTTATTCCCATCTCTTCACTGCACTTCACTGTTGCTAAATTACCAAGGTAACAAGAATCTTTAATATTCGCAATTTGTTTTCACCAGTTGTTACAGTCAGTTTTTCATTCCTGTTGTCAGTCTCTTGGCCTTTTCACCAACACTCATATTTCCATCTTCTGTCCTGTACCAAGGAATTTTTTTACACATACCAAACAAGGAAAAAAAAAAACCCAAAACCAAAACACTGCAAGAAAAATTACATCATCCACCTAGCAGAGGTCTCCAATATTTTATAGTGCTAATGTAAGAATCCCAGACCTTTACTCCAGAGAGTTTTTTCATAGCTAGTCTCTATCCAGCTCCAAAAGCAGAGTTAATAATGTCCACATAGCTTGATTACTAAACCCCAGTAAAGATCCCAGTAAACATGTTACAGTAAGACAACGTTGTACTCCAGTCTCCTGAAGAGCAAGCCTCACAGGTGACTGCAGCCAAACAAAATCCTTCCCTGCCCCAAAAAAAAACAACAGTCTGCTGGAGCAGCATCAGATGAGTAGCTTCAGCTCAACATCAAGCCATCACCAGAATCTCCATGCAACTTCTATGTCATCTGGATCACTGCTTTGGGGATTTGCCAACTGGGACTCATGCCACCTTTGTTGAATTTTACATAAGAAGTTTGCAAGCATCTTTCAAGTTGCTAAAGAAAAAAGAAAACAAAACCATATCCTCCAGACTTAACATAAGGAAAAATTATGTTTTGACTTTAGTAAACAATCATATTTAAAATGACTGGTTCTCTGTTATGTGTGCAGGACAAAAGGGCTTTGCCTGCCACCTTCTGGCTCAGGATATCCCTGCTTTGCCTTTGAGTTGGAGCAAAGAAGGAAAGGATGCTTTTGTTCAGAGAAATAACCTCAGTTGCTTGTAAGGCAACAATCCTGCAGGTTTGGAGGAAACTCCCACCTTAGTACTGGTTTTGTTAATGTAACTTCATTAAGCCTGGGTGATCCCCTGATAAGCCCAGATACCAGAGCTCTCAAAGGCGCTTTCCAGACACCCTTTTCTGATCCTCTGATCAATAGTTCAAAGACCTTGCACTCTTCATCTGCAAGCCCCAGGTAAAACAACACTAAATAGAAAGAAAAATCCCCAAACAAACCACCCTCAAAAAAAAAAAAGAAAAACACAAAACCACAAAACCACCCAACACTCATCTACAGCTTTTCATTAAGTAAAAAGTTAAAAATCAATTACTCTACCTCTTTTCCTTCCTTGCCAATATTGTTTCTAATGCTAATGTGTCCCTGTTTCCTGACTGACTTTAAGAAAAAAACCAAGGAATGTACACATTTAAGTAATAGAGGCCTTTTTCGGTTCACTCAAAATGTGCATTCCTATTAAACAGCCAGGCCGTTCCCTTCCTGCCACTGGAATGCCTGATTTTACTCAAACTGCTACTGTCTATATGTACACACAAACAAACGAGGGATAATCCCCCTTTCCTTTCAAAAACTGTGCCTACCCGCTGGCGCACAACAGACTTGCTGCATAGCAAATGCAGCAGAGCAACAATACTCTAATGTATGCCAGGTCATTATTCAAAATGTTGCAGATAATTTCCCCATCATTTCCATATTCCTATGGAAGCATGTACAGTCTTTGTCCTCCCACAGAAGGCTGTAAAACAAGAAATGATTACTGTGACCCTTTTCTTCCCACCTCACAAAAACTTTGTAATTTCCTTGCTATGTTGGAAGCAAAGTTTTATCTGTAAATAAGTCTGAACTAAGAATAAGTTGCAGTAGACTTCACTGTATTGGTAAATAATTACACGAGCTTCTTATGGTTTAACCCCAGCCAGCAACTGAGTACCACACAGCTTTTCACTCACTCCCTATACTACACCCCACTGGTCGGAGGGGGAGGAGAATTGGAATAAACTAAAATCCCTAGACTGAGATAAGAACAATTTAGTAATTGAAATAAAGTAAAATATAATAACAGTACTAATACGAAAGAGACAGAGAGGGGGATAGAACCCAATCAATACAAGTGATGCACAGTACAACTCCTCACCACCTCCCAAACGACACCCACGCTGACTGAAGCAATGATTGGCGGCTCCTGGCCAACTCCCCCCAGTTTGTATACTGCGCATGATGCGCTGTGGTATGGAATACCCCTTTGGCTAGTTTGGCTTAGGTGTCCTGTCTCTGCTTCCTCCTGGCTTCTTGTGCCCATCCTCACTGGCAGAGCATGGGACACTGAGAAAGCCTTGATCAGGGTAAGTGCTATGGAGCAACAACTCATTAGCATGGTGCTAAGACTAAAACTGAAACATAGCACTGCACCAGCTACTAGGAAGCATATTAACTCTATCCCAGCCACAACCAGGACTGTATTCACCCTTTTTTCCAAACCATCTACATCATGCTCTTTGCAATACATTACTTTTCCTGTCTTTTGATACATACACACAGATACCATTCCCTTAGTCTATGGAACATTCCTATAAATGTTTGTTGATTTCATTTAGTCCACAACTGTGGACACCAACTGGTGTTGGATTGTTGCTTGCTGAAGCCAGTTCCATCACTGCTGTGCTTTGGTTTCTGTCGAAATGAAATTAAGTTTATTCTTCCTTAACGTGGCAGTTGAAAGGGAGTTGGGTTCAGATCCCCAAATCAGAAGTAAGGGAAATGGATAAAACTAGGACAAAGCTACCTAAGTGTAATCAACCACAAACATACTGGTGGAAAATTGAACTTTCAGGTTATAATTCAATCTTAACATTTTGCATGTATAAAAAGACTCTAGAAGCACACCTCCTTTTTATTAAATTTAAGAATTATAGTCTGGTATGCCACTGCCAAAGTGCTTGAATGTCTATAATAGTCTTGTCTTCAAAGGTGCTTCAGCATTTGAATGCATTCAGACACCCTTGTGAAGATATTTAAATGACCTGAACATTAAAAAACAAAGAGCTAAGCAAGTAAGTGAAGAAACATCATGCTGTCTGACAACCCAGCAGCACCACAGATCCTAACCAGGTGGAAAGCATTCTGGTTGGAGTGTGAGGAAAAACATGGGTCTAGAACAGAGTTTAGGTCAGAAAATACACAGGTCCTTAGCTGAATCACAGCCTTGACCACAGCCTCTGAGATGGATGAACCTTTGGCCTTTGAGTCCCCTCCCTTCCCCTGTCCCCCTCCCCCCCCCCCCCAATTAAATGGAGCCAGCACATCTCCTCAGCTTTTTATTATTATTATTATTATTATGAAATTCAAGCCTGCAGGGGTGGTTCAAATGTCAGGTTGCAACGAGAGAGGAGATTACATGACACAGTGAACAAGTCCTCTCTTATGATCTCAGAATAGATGCTCACTTTCAATACAATGGTAAAGACTGCAGTCCAAGGCACAGAAAGCTTTGTGAGAAACTACCTCACCTTTTTTGCAAAACAAGGGGGTAGTCTCCATAAACAGATCTGATTATTGCAGGAATATTGGCTATTCCTTCTAGGTACCTTCAACGTACAGCACAAGGGAATACTGACCTAATTGAACCAAAATACTAAAATGAGACTAGCAAAATGAAAGTAATTGTTTCCCCTGTTTTCTAGTTTGCCATTGTTTCATATTTGTCTTGTATTATTAAAAATATATGCTTTTACAAATAGCTATCACAGTCACAAAGAAGTTGGGAATTAGGCTGTCAGAACAAAAGCTTAGCAGTTGTGTTGGGTTTGAGTAGATACCTGTATCTTGGAAAAATTTGTGTCCAAGAGCTGCATTTGCAAAGTACTCATGTTGCACCAAGTATTACTGAAGATGTAAATCTGCAGAGAGCCTTCATCTTTCTCTAGACTTCCACTTCATCATGACTGATCTTGAAGAAATATTAATAATATATGTCTTAGAATATTTTGTAGTCAAAATGCTTCAATGGAAATATGGCAGCCCAAGTGCACTTTTCACATCAGACTGAATTGGAGGCAGACAATCAAAGGAAGACACAGTATTGGGGGAATGGAGGACAACTTCTAGAAAAAAAAAAAACACCAAAAAGAAAGAAGTAAGCCAATGCCTATAAGCTCCATTTCCTGCCAATCTCTGCAGGCTCAATACTACCACTTTATTCTTCAATAGGTATGAGAATTGTCCATATAACACCCCACTTCCACAATAAATACTATGTTGGACTCAAGGAGAAAAAAAACAAACCCAAAAAACGAACTTGTAACTTTAACAAGGATAACAACTGTCTTGTAAGAACTGCTGGAAGAACGGAGGACTGTCTGTACCCAAAGGGCATGCCAGGTTAAATATTTTCACAACATATAGGATGAAGAGGAATAAAGTACAGGAAACGTTGGGATTCCAGGAGGTAGTGCTAAATACAGTGAATAACCACCTGGCATGTGGAATACAATTTCTATTAGCAAAAAAGGCTCAGAAGAGGGGACCACACTTTCCCTGTAATAGGGCTGCTACAGAGAATTCTTTGACACTGGAGAGTTTTTCAGCTAGCATTAGAGTCTGAAATGCCACCTAGTGTCAGTAAAATGCAGAATAAGCTGGCAATGGAACATGAACATATCCCATAAGACAAAACCTGGATGTGCGCTAGCTTTCTCCTTCCCCTGCACAACCTATACCCTGGATCCCAAAGGGAGACCTAGCAGTGGGGCCAGATAGAAGCCACAAGGTGTTTTAAGTGGGTCCCTATGTTGCAATATGCATTGCCAAAGCAACTGAATACAACAAATTTAGATGACTCATTGTTCATTAGAAAAAGTAATGCTTCAGAAATCTCTGTTGGTACTACTCAAAAAAGTGTACTGGGGATCCAGTTTTTGTGGATGTTTCTAGAGTGAGATTTCTGCAGCTGTTTTTTATAAGCTGAGGTTTTAGTTTCTTCGAGCAGTCTTTGCTTATTTTATGAAAGGTGCAGTACATGTACTTCACTTCCCAGGGAAAAGGTAAGGAAGTGCAAACAGTAGTTCAGGGTGCTTATGGGACAGAGTCTCTTAGATGAGAGATTCAATACACAAATATATAATCAGTGAACTAAAACAGCATGGAGAAGAACAGTGAGCTCCTATCCTGCCTTGCAGTTTTGTCTGGTTTTATGGAAGGTTATCTATTTTTTACTAGCTTGTTTTCAGACATTGATTCTAATTCACTGGTCTTATTCAGAAGTTTATCTTCAAATACTGAAAACTGAAAAGCTTCCCTTTATACAATTCATCACCTTTACTCTCAGCTTAACGGCATATTTATTTAGAAAGACTGCTACTTACTGGGTTTGAAACAAAGGATTAAAAAAAAAGGATCATTCATTATTTAGGTAGACTTCTCAGACGGCAAGGCTTTCAATCCTGTCCTAGGTTTTGTACAGACATTTGTACATTTTATACATTCCATTCCTGTGCTGGAACGCATGCTGCAAAGAGTGCAGGACAAGGAAATATTAGACCTGGGCGATTTTGTTCTTGGAAAAGAGAACAGAATTAAATTGTGTGGAAGAGAAGATGCTTCTTACATACTTATCAGTATGTAATTGTGTTAAACAGATCTTAACCACTTAATTCCACTCAATGTCAGTAAAATTAAGTGCAATTTTGGAAGTGCAGTTTTGTTTGCTCTGCTGTAAAATGACACAGAGCTGTCCCAGGATCCCTGGAAGTTTCTCCAAACTTTGTTTTTTGGCCAGCAGGTTTTCAGGATTTTAGTGGGGTTTCTTTCTTACATCACACACCCCCACACACACTTTTCCCCTGTTCTCAGGTAAAAGAATCCTGTCTAGCTCTTAACCAAAATGTTTTTATCTTCCCTTCTGCCAGATCTGCCTAATGTGTTTAGGGTGTTACTCCACACTATTCAAACAAATCCCAGGGAAATGAATGGTACTTTCCTCTTTATTTTTATGATCCAGAGAAGATTAATGAGCCTAGCTTACTTCTTGTTCCCACACCCTCTGCCCTTGTCTAAAAGGAAGGTTTTTATTTTATTTCTGATAGGTAGATTTCAGCACCTCAACGTACTAAATTTAATTTGCATTTTCTAATAAGCATTCTTTATTGCAACAGATCATTCAGCTACTGAGAGCAGGAGTATAAGCTTAATATGTTTCTCAAAGCACAAGCTGAGAAACTAGAGATTTTTAATGCCATCACATCATCCCCGCCTCCATGTTTTACATTAGTAAGTAGGATAATAGCGTTCTAAGGCAGAATGTCCCATGTAACCACTTTACAGTGCAGCTAGAGCAGAGAATACACATCCAGATGATAACACTGCTGGCAGGATACGATCTCAAAAAGTGACTTCTGGTAAAGCAAAAAGGTCAGCAGTTAAACTACTGAAGAAAAGATTTTGCCTTTTCCACACACCAAAAGAACTCAGTGATTTTGAGAACTACATTGTTATTTCATTGATTCATTTCATTGTTATTTCATTGCCATATATCCTGTACTATAAGGAAAAGAGCTAACTGAAAACAAGAATAATCTCACTGGCAAATTTCATGTATGTACGAGTTCCTATGGAAAGAAAGTGCCGCAGAAAAATTGAAACAACAAAGCAGCATAGGTCCCAACAGCATCCAGATCCACTCATCTCTTCACATACTGAAAAAAAAAGAGCTCCTTTCTTAAGGTGGATCAGGGTGTGGCAGGTTAGGAAGAATGACAAAGTGGAAAGCTCTTTAAAGCCCTCTGTCCTCATCATCTTCATCCAAATCAGAAAGGAAAAGTGCGTTAACAAAGCACTGTATTGCATGTCTGTCTCATCTTGTAGGCAGCAAGGCTATTTGAAATGGCACTTGCTTCTGTCACATCACCTTCAGTTTCTGCAGGGCTACAGTTGGGTCAGTTCTAGACTTGCACCAAGTGTGAGGCAAATGGGCCCAGAATTTCACCTGTTCACACCATTTCTACTCTCCAGTTGAAGAACTATTACCCTTGTTAGCCTTTTGATTACTTCCAGCAGCTCATGATGGAATGCTTCCCCCCTCAACAATTCCTACCGAGCCACAAGCAGAACTTGAGATTCTCTGATAGGCACAGAAGTTACCCCAACAATGAAAGCATGGTGCTGATTACTCAAAGCTACAATAATATCAAGGAACATAGCTAATTAACTGAAGAAATGATGTACTTGCTGCAAACAGAAGAGTTTCTCCAAAGTTTTCCAAGGGGAAGTTTTTTTTCTTAGTGAGGAGTTAGGGATAGGCTGTGACACCTTTACTCCACTTTGGATGATTCCTTGCTCAAAAGAGCTCAGTGACATCTTTCAATTTTGTGGGAAACTCACCGTGAGAAACAGGAGTATGAAATCTAGTCTGAAAGAGGTCTAGAGGGAAAAATGAAGGACTAGACAATTTCTAACCCATTGTAATGCAGTAAGTCAACACTTCTGTGACTCTCACACTATACTGCATTTAGTTGCTAGATTAACAGCAATTATGTATCTTTTAAATATGTTTAACAGGCTTTGGTACAATAAGGCACACAGAGCACAGCTAAAGCAATGCAAAAACCAGCAGTTAGGCAACAGAAGCTTTTTAACTCAACTCTCTTGCTTCATGTAATATAGGAACAAAATCTAAAGCTTAAACATTTTGAAGACAAATTGTAGGTGGGAAGGCAAGGAAGGATTATTTGTTTTTATTTTTGACTAATCAAAACATTTTTGCAGGAAAACTGGAAAGCCTTATTTTGATTTTTACTTCTCCAGTCTGTATCAATATATCTAAAGACAAAACATTCAAATCACAGCCAAAAAAATAAAGCACCATTTGGGAAACACTGAAATAGAAGGTTGCAACATCAGATTGTTTTTACGCCTTCCCTTCTGAAGTAATATACCAGTGAATCAACATAACTTCACGAAGCATTTCACTGTAGGCAGAGCTGCACAAGCTGATCCTGGACTCTATGTAAGTTTCTCTGTTGAAAAACTAAGTCAAAATTCCTACCTGCCTGGACCTTTTTTTTTTTCTTCCCACCTTTGAAAACCACCAAATGAGAGAAAAAAAACCCAACCCAAAAAACCAACCCCCAAAACCAACCAACCCTCTCCCCCCAAGAAACAAACAAAAAAACCCCACACAAACCACACAAAAGCCCGCATCACCCCCTGTCCGACTTTTTCATGTTCCATCTGTTAAATTTCTCTCACCAGGAAGCAATTTTCTGCCCAGAAGAGATGGAAGATTATGTATTTAGCATCCAAAAAAACCAGGAAAAGAACAAACTGTTCAATATTATAACTAAGAGCAAGATTGCTATTGGCTTTAGTAGCACTTGAAATAGTTTATACAAAGCGATCAGTGGCTCGACTACTTCTTAAAAAAAAGAACCAAAACCCTCTAAACTTGTTCAAAGCTACAATTCTAACCATCCTCCCAGCCATGGCACTACTCCTCCAGCAAGACTTTTTTTAAACAAATGGCAATAACCCAGCTATGCAAACAACAGCTGAAAACTACCTGCTATGTGGTACACATTGCAGCACATAATAGTCTATCATCCCTCTGTGGAAAACATAACAGTGCTTCTATGGTACTCACTAAAGGTAGTTGAATTACAGAGATATTACACAAAGTAATCAAAGGCAGTTTAGGTAACGAAGTTGACACAGAACAGAACATTCCCCAAAGAAACATTTCATTTGCATATAATAGAGCTATTTTAAGTTAATTCTGACATGACATCATGATAACAACACTTGTTGACATTTACAGCATTTCACTGACAAGACTTCTTGCATTGTGATGGAGTCATCATTTTTGTCTATGAGCAATAAATATAATTTCCTCATGAAAAATGTAAACCTCAGCTATTCTCATTGCTATATGCAAAATGAATCAGCTGTCTGAGCAAATATGTCACAGGGACACAACCTTCAGGAGCTTGAAAAGTTAATAAGAGGTCTCATTTTGAAAGGTAGCTCTGCATAGCTGCACATAGATGGAAACTGTGAATTCAGACAAATACCACCATCATCTGTTATTAGACAGAAATGCTTCCTTTGTTACTTGTGAGCTACTCAGAAATATTATTATGAGCCATGTATATTCTTTACTGCCGATGCAGAGAACAAAAGGCCAGAACCATTGTGGGCTAGCAAACATGAAGGGGGAAAGGCACCCCAACTGGGCAATCAGCTGTCTTAAGAAACTCAAGGCACTAAGAATGAACTCTGGGCAGAGAGGAGAAAAGAGGAAACTGGTCACTGTGTATCACTAGCACTTCCTTTCATCCTGGCAACCATCTCCTGGCTCAACACAGAGAACAGGCTGCCAAGTGTCAATTACAGGGCTGAGAGCTTTTTCCTTTGTATTCAGGAAGCATAATGGTATAGGAGATCCAGAAGAAACCATGCTGGAACTTGGGCAGAAAGAGTATTTCCAGTCTTTTCCCTTTGGAATTCCATTCAAAATAAGTCTAATTATGCATATGTAAACATAACTGCAAAAAGATAAAGACAGCAAGGCATTGTCTTTTCTGTTAAGTTTTCCAAGAACACACATCCCTTACCTTCCTGTGCTACAGCCTGAAAGAGTAAGTTGTCCAATTAAGCCTTGGGCTGAAACATTTTGATGAGAAGCCTTATCATGGTACAGGCACATAGATCTCTTTCTCCTTCCCTCAGAAGTTTCCTTTCCTAATGCTCGTTAGTTTATTTTTTGTATTAAATTCTCATCGTAATTACAGCATCCATTGAGTGGTTTCAAGTTTGAATCACAATCCTTGTTCTACAGAGCATGTGGGAAAATAACATACTGCTTGCATTGCAGCAATGGAAAACTACATTCTTACAACTAAGCCTTTCAGTTGCACTGTCTTAAGGCACTGGGTAATTTAATAATGGTAGAAATCTTAATTTACATGGAGAAATGTAAATCAGTGTGTTGGCAGATATGCATATGGATGTACACAGATTAAATGAGGACCAGGAAACAGCTCCCAGACAGGAAGCCTGCTGGCAAAATTGGATAAGATCATCTTGTGAATTATCTGGCTTTACTGTGTTTAATCAAATGAGTAAATATTAATAGCTCCATTTTACCAAATTAATTTGCTAGTGAAGAAAAGTATAACTCTTGTGAAGCTGAATATTTGGTTATTCAAAGTTTCTATGCTGAAGACAGACCCAGTTTGTGAGCAAATGCCCAGGTTCCATAAACACAGCCAGAAGGCCCCATGTTTACAGATCACTTAACAACCTGCCAAATATGTTAGTGATTTTCTAATTCTTGATAATTCCCTCCAGGAGATATTTAGCCATTCAACTGGCATAACAAAAAAAAAAAGCTATCAGTTATCATGCTTATCAAATGTCAGTTTCTACTTTGTTGTAATTGATATCTAATCAACATGCAATCACACGTTGTTTGATATCAATTAAATATCTAAACAGAGCTTTCAACATTATTAGGGTAATAAGATGGTAATTTTGTGCTCAACACTTCAGTAATATTTGAGATAACACCCTGCAGACAATATCTAACTCCTTTATACTTCTAGAGGCTCAGGATGCTGTTAGACATCAATATTTAATTACTAATAACTGCTTTATTACATCTAAGAAAGCCACTTCTGAAATGAATGTTATAAATAATGAATGAGTTTGCTTTAAAAGCTTGTAATTTACACTTCAGAAAGGTAACTTGCATGAAATATCCTTCCCAAAAAAGAGAATGGTCAGTAGCTCATATACCTGGAAGTAGGTGCAGAAACACTGTTGTATATATAAAAAGACAAAAGTTGTGCAAGTATACAACACCTGCTTTCCAAGTAAAAAATGAAGGAATTGTCATGAAAGGAGGGGAAAAAAAGATACAGAGAGGAGAAAAGGAAAGGCTCCTTGTGAATCCCAGCAGTCCTGGTTCAAAACAATACTGCTGTATCAAGAAAGAACAACCTATGCAAGCACTGTAAGGAAGCACTGTCTCTCCACTAGCCCAAACAAAATGCCTGCAGAGCTGTTTACTATTTTTTACTATCTTATCTACATCCCACCTCCAATCTCCCGCATTTTTCAGCATATAACATTTTGCATATACCTCAATGAAGCTACTGAACGTGATTTTATTTATTTAAACAAGTCCCAGTAATTCCTACCCCATCACACAGCTCTACAGTCTGGAATATGAGATATGAAGTAAAATCATTAGAAATTAGACAAACTCTTCAGGTCCACAATCTCCCAAGTCAGACTACCCAGCTCCCTGCTTTGTTACCTGGCTGATATTCAACAGTGATTTGTATTGGGATAGCAGCAAGGCTAATTATGGATCACAGAAAAGAACTTTTCAGCAGAGTGCATCAGGAAAGAAGCCAACTATTGATCTAATTTAACAGCAAGTCCAATCACACAGTGCAAGAACAGGTCTGTGAATATCTGCATTGAAAATGCCTTCCTTAGGTGCAATTGTTGATCCATTCCCTACATTTAAGCCTAAAATACAGCTGTTCCATAAGCCCCTGTCCTCCAGCAGAAAAGCCTGCTTTGTAGTGCATGCCACATCTTTTGAAAAGGATTGCTCAGATGAATGGAAGAAGTTTTCTAGCAGGGGAAAGGTTTGGCAACTCTCAACTTTGAAGGAGCCCTCCTGCAGCTTCAAGACACACTGTCCAAATAGCAACCCAGAGTAACCTCCCCTGCTTCATAACTGAAACAGCCTGAAAAATCCACATCAAAAGAGCCCTTAGGCAGAAATGGATCAAAATCAGAATGGCTTTGGATTAAAACCAAATTCATTATTTTTC
Source organism: Myiopsitta monachus (assembly GCA_017639245.1). Lineage (NCBI taxonomy): Eukaryota > Metazoa > Chordata > Aves > Psittaciformes > Psittacidae > Myiopsitta > Myiopsitta monachus. The sequence goes on along the minus strand of CM029921.1, from coordinate 67,348,917 downwards.
TAAGGGAAAAAAGTGGAATAGATGCACATTTATAAAATGTATTTTTACACCTTTACATTGCAGGGCTGAGTAATCCTGTTGCAAAGGTTTTATATGGAGAAGATAACGTATGGCAAAACTTCTTTCCAAAGGGTGCATTTCCTCTCCACTTCTGGGAAAGAAAAATGAAGAAAAAAAAAAAAAAAAAAAAAAAAAAAAAAAGAAAAGGGGTTTCTCCATACCCCTTTCCAATTTAGGAATGACAAAGAAAACAGAATCCAGGAAACAGAGATGGAAAAAGTGCAACTGCCTTTTTGACTTTCAGCCATGACAAAAAAAAACCAACATCTCCACCCTTCCTTAAAAGGGGCTGAAATATCTCTGATACTGGTGAAAGTCATGCAAAAACATTTTTGACTGAATGCATTTTGGCCTATGGTTGCTACAAATGTGATTACTGAACAAGTGTTTATGGGCATCAAATGTTCATGCCCAAATTCATCCAGTACAAAACCTAGTGGAAAGCAAATCTTAACCTCAGATTCCAGGAATACTCCCATTTCAAACCTGCTTTCCAGAAGAAGTTGGAAATTCAGACCATTATGCTGTGACTGCCTCTTAATGGTTTAACACTGCTATAAAAACTCATGACCAATTCTAAAAACCTAGATGCAACACTGACATAGCATCCAAGGTGGAGGGCAAGAAAGCAGGCATGAACTATGTCACCTCCATCTATAGTCTCCATAGCTGCTAGAACATTCCGTTTGGAGAAAGGAGACGCTGGTTCAGTTCTCTATCCTGACTGAAGGACTGCAGACCCACACCTCACAGCATGCTTTGTGTTAATCCCAGGACATGTGTTTGAAAGAGTGAAATTAGAGCGACTGGGTAGGCCCTCTTCTTGTTGCAGCCATTCTAGGAAGGATTGTGGTAAGCTTTCTGACAGACTTGGGATGTGCTAAAAACTTACAGCAGCAGTTAGGAAAGGAGGTGATCCATTTTCATTATTATCAACGAATAGTTAAGACTAGCACCAGACCTGTGGAATGGGACAATTTCAGCAACACCCTCCCCACCGATAATTCCTACTGGTTAGTGGTAGGTTCTTATTTCTCAGCAAGCCTGTGCATGCTCCGATCCCTATGTTGGCCTACAGAGCCACATATTGAGGCACCCAGCTCTCCCTAGACCTTGTTCCAGAAGCCACAGATAGCACAGGAAATTGTTTCTCCTCTGAAGGCCAAAAGCTTAAAGTCAAGACCTGCAAGTCCCTAGTTTCTAGACAGCTCAGCCATTTGCTGACTCCGGTCCTGAGAATTGTATTTCAGATCACTGAGCATACATTAGAAAATATGACTTTCACTTACTACTGACCTGAATCATACTTGAACCAGTGACTTTAAGTTGAAAGGCTCATGCATTTTACTGTCAGTCTATGAATCACCCAGACCCTAAGGCAGAACATTTCTCAAATGAGAGGGCTGAAAGGTTTTGCTAGAGGCCAAAACCCAAGTACTTTAAAACTGTCTATGCATGCTTCCCTCTTAATCAAGTTAATTAATTTCTGACTCTTCTACTTAAACGTGTTACACAATTTGTCTGAAACAATAAAAGCAATTCGAGATTAATTTTTCAAATGCTAGATTGAAAAAAAAGGTAAGCATATTATAAGAAGTGCTTTTTGTTTCAGCAAGCTTTTCAGGGTTAACAAGAAATGTCCAGGTTATGAAAACACCTTTGTTTTTTAAAAGAAGTAGCCATTATAGATTCAAGTCCTACCATCTACTGTGTCTATAATCCAGATAACTGAGCTCTTGTTCCTTTCGTTTACTAAATGTACTGATGAACATGTGACCCTGGAGGTGGCTTAAACACGGTTATGAAATGCATGGATATGACATTAAATGTTTCATACACACAAAATTACCCTGCTATTAAAAATATATGGGGCTTCTTTTCTTCCCTCTTTTCCAAGATATACTGACAGCTGCTCAGCCCCATTATATATGGCAGGAAGAACCTCAACTCCAAGTTAGGCACTGAGTATCTTACTTTTTATTCAGTTCCTGGTCCATCAAAACACTTTAGCTTACCTTTAACCAGCAAAAAACCCCCCCCAAAAAATCTTAACATTAAGCAAATATCTGTTTACTAAATCAAGACCTAGGTCTCAAGTTGTACCGCTATCTCAAATCTCTGCTTTCAGACCCTCACCCTTCCTTAGCATAAATGTTTTTATTTAGGTAGCTTTGAATGTGCTTGTGTAGAATCAGATTTTCTTTTCATCGTATTCACAACAGAAAGCCACTGTTTGGTGGCACAAAATAGACAATCCCATGAGGTACAGCACACTTAAATTAGAGAATGGTTTGGGTTGGAAAAGACCCTAAGGATCACCTATTTCCAGCCCCCTGCCATGGGCAGCAACACTTTACTCTAGACCAGGTGGGTCAAAGCCCCATCCACCTGGCCTTGAGCACTTCCAGAGATGGGGCATCCAAAGCTTCTCTGTTCAACCTACGCTCTTCAGACTCAGGACTGGACTAATTGCTGTGGCTCAGCAAAACAGTCCTCCGTAGTGCAAAAGCAGGTTTGTATTCACATTCAGCTGAGCAGCACACATGGATTTTGGGCAACTCATTCATTTCATCCAATGTGTCACTCACTTCTCACAAAACTATGGGTATATGGAACTGCCAGAAGAAATTGGTCCTGCAAATATCTGAAGGTTATGAGTTTGTTGTTGGGTTTTGTGGTTTGGTTTCTTGTAAAAAACAAACAAACAAAACCCCTAACAAAAAAGCAAAACCACAACAAAACCACCAAAACCAAACCAACAACCACCCCCCCCAAAAAAAAACCCACAAAACACAGCAACAAAAAAAAACCCAAACCAACTTTTTCATTCTCCCCCACCTCCCACAACATGTCAACAGCAGCCACCTTTGTGGGAAGAATACATGCACCCCACTGTAAGAGAATCAGGTTGCACTTCGAAAGGACTTGGCTGCTTTTACAGTAGTAGCATTTATGGACAGAGAAGCAGGTCGCCAACTGGAATGGCTTTCCAGACAGGAACAGCCACAATGCAGCTGGCTGCTCTATCTCTGTCACTGCAGCACTTCAGCCAACGTTTCGTTATTCTTAAATGTGACAAGGGACATTGTACAGCTGCCATTCCCTGGGATCTTCACAAAAACAGAAAGCACCTCAACAAGCTCTTCCAGCAGACAAAATTGGAAATTGTCAAATTGCACCGGAATGATAACAGCTTGTGGGATTGTGTTAGGAGCAATAACTTACACCCTACTATGCATTCCCCTCCACATGCAGGGTTTGGTAGAGGTCATGGGTACTGATAATTCTGGTTACAATGGAGCATATATTCTTGGCACCTTAAGTTACGGGCTGCAGGATAGTGCTATGAATTTACTATATGTATTCATCTAGCCATTAAAAGAAGAAAATGAGGGAGGAAAAAAAGAGAAACTAAGTGCTTTCAGTCACTCCAGAGCAAGACCAAAAGCCAGGATGCTACAATGAACTGCAGGTAGCACCCCACTCATACCAGGGTGAAATTCACAGGGCCAGCCTTGTCCCTGCTCAAGGGAGGACACTAGACCCTGCTGGGGTATGCAGACTCTCCCCAAGCAGCTCTGTTGCTCTGTAGTTTGGGAACAGTTTGGAGCCTGGTTTCCTGTGGAAGCAAGGCAAACAAACTCACACTGAGCATAAGAGCATAACCTGTCAGTCAGTGCTTTTAAAGAATTTTGAATACAATGTCCAACTCCAGTTAAATCTGACAAAATGTGAAAATTCACAAAGGTTAAATATTTATACATTCCATACAACTATGACTAGCAAAGGGGGCAATTCCTACCAATTACCTTACCTCCTGAAAGGCTGTAGTGTGAGCACAGTTTATGACAGGCAGATCCTAGAGTTCATGCAATGTACAGCCACTGCTGATATTCCAAACAAAAAAAGCTTTAGCTGTGGAGCTCCATATGGAAATTTAACTTAATTAGTTCTGCTGATTGTAGAGTTGTTTTATCAGCTGTGCTGGTAGCACACTGATTAACCCTTTCACATTTATCTCCTGTATTTCATAGAACATTCCAGACCAAAACGCTTCTTTGAAATACAATTTGTATTTTTTCCAGCTCCTTTCTTCAACAGAAGTATCATGTTGAAGTGAGATTTCAAGATTTAATAGGGTTTCTAGTCAACCTTCTCTTTCAAGTGGTCGTTAAGAATTGTAGGATCAAATAAGGAACAGAAAGAAGCCTCCTTATCCCTTTTCACAACATCTTTGCTCATGTTTGCTGGAACACACAAGCTTATAGCTGCCCAAATTGTAAACTACTGCTGGGTGAAGGGTTTGCACTGGGAAGGGACCTTATGGACCACGTAGTTCCAACCCCCCTGCCATGGGCAGGGACAACTTCTGCCAGATCAGGTTGCTCAAAGTCCCATCCAGCCTGGCCTTGAACACTGCCAGAGATGGCTCATCCTCAGCTTCTCTGGGCAACCCATTCTAGTGTCTCACCACTCCCACAGTAAATAACTTTTTTATATCTAACCTAAATCTTCTCTCTTGCAGTTCAAAGTCATAACCCCTTGTCATATCACCACATGTCCTTTAAAAGGTCCCTCTCCAGCTTTCTTGTAGGCCCCTTTAGGTACAGAAAGGCTGCTCTTAAAATATCCCTGGAGCCTTCTGTTCTCCAGACTGAACAAACACGGCCTTCTCAGCCTTTCTTCATAGAAAAGATGCTCCGGGCCTCTGATCATCTTTGAGGCTCCCTGGACATGCTCCAACAGGTGTTGGGAGCCCAGGAACTTAACACAGTGCTCCAGATGGAGTCTCGTGAGAGGGGAGTAGAGAGAGAAAGAGAATCACCTCTTTAGTCTTGAGTCTGGATGTAGCTGATTCAACTCCTCCTGTGGCTGACTAGAAAGCTTGCTGAATGGTGGCATAGAGTTCATAGCCTCTGTCAACCATGAGAGTAAGCATCTATATCAGTCTGGGCTTAGTTTTGTTTGTTTGGCATTTTATTTGTAACATCTAACAAAAGCCGTGTCCAAACTATCAGTCATCTGCATTATTGTATTGCGCTTGTAAACATGCAATTTACAGCAAGGAAAATAGCTTCCTTTATTGATAGGTACAGGAGTAATATAACCACCATAAAGTGATTCTACATACTATGTCAGCATACTGGAATATAATGGCTTCTCCAGGTTTCCAACGGAAACCATTATTAGTTATGATTTCCTTCTTCGAAATGCCGATCAGAAATCATGACACATTGACTCTTTATTTTTAAAATATAACAGCTGTTACAAACTTTCAAGGCAAAAGATAAAAGACTAAAGTGAATTCTATAGTTCCCTGACAATGGCATTGTCCAGTCTTTGGACTACTGTAATCTCAAAAGGAAGACTTTCTAATTAAAACCAAAATAATAATAAAAGGAGTAAAAAGGAGGAATGAGACATTACAGGTATCAGAAATAACCTATCAAAACTAAATTGGGAAGCTTAGATTATTTCCAATGTTCAAACCCTAGTATTCCAACTGCCATGCATCCTCCTTTCTCAATGAGTTCCTCAGGCACATTGGCTGCACAGCTTGTTCATATTTTTGATCATTTACTTTTAGCTGAATAAACCAGTTGGCACCCTGTCTCAACAATCCCCCCAAGTCATCCTCACTGTTAAATTCTAGCACCTGCTTGGTTATTCTCTCATTTCTACGCAGTACTAAAACAAACAAAAAACCAAAGATCCAGACCAACACTTTCAATTCCAGCTTTCTCAAAATTAAAGTAGTTTGTCAAACTTGCACCTTAAATGATCCATCACACAATGTTTGAAAGCAACACTGCTAATGAATTTTCCTTTCATTTGTAGAATTGTCAAACATTAGTGTTTTCTCCAAATATCTGTTAGTTTAACTTCTGAAGTCTCACTATTAGGGTCTCTGCCTCTTTTCATGCAACATTGCTTCCCATGTATGAAATATTTCTTAGCATATTTCTTCTTGCATTGATCTTTCCACACAGAGCTTTCACTTGCAGAATCTGTTTCTCCATCCTGCATATTAATCAGACTCAAGTACTCATTCTGTAAGTGCTGGGCTATGCATACCAAGCTATTCTATTGTCTCTGAAGCAACTCTTGTGTACAAAAGGAAGGAACTGAAAACATTTGCAAGACAGTGACCTTATTTTACATATTGATGAAACATCATTGCACAGAATAACACAGCATCAATAACAGCAGCACCATTATGTCCCTGATGATCTTAACACTAAGATGCAGGACTTTGTTCTGAGGGGGGTGGGAAAGAGTGGGGGGAAATCTGCAAAGGACTGCTGTAGACTTTTGTATGATTTTCAGTCCTTTCAGGTTCTCAAAATACTTGTGCTCTTTGAAAGAACTGCAGCTTAATAATCATCCAGCAAAACAGACTTATCGCTGTGCTTGCATCTTCTACCTCCAGTAAATTTTAAAACATTAGACTGAGTACAACATGGTGTACCTGTTGGACACATGCTCTTACTGTTCAAGACAAGCAAATGAAGATGAAAGGACAATTTTGGTCCTACCTTATACCAGTGCATGTAGGTTAGCTTGTATGGAAAAAATTTAACACTATAGGAGCCATTTTCCTTCAAGTCACAAACTCCTAAATTACTGAGGTGAAGAAGTATCTCTTGCCACAGGCTGTATCACTGGGACAAATTCCAGGAGTGTGTTTTGATGAATGGTACAAGAGAAACATGACCTAAACAGCAAAAGCTCATTTAAAAAGCCCCTACTTTTTCCAAAATGGGATTTTACCTTTTAACCTTAGATTCCCAGAACCCACAGTACTGCTGATCAACTTCCCACAGTTTGACAAGAGGTCACTGACTGTCATTTGCTAGATGCAAGCGGAAGTGTCTGTTCTGTTTCTCCACAAACAATCTCTTAATCCTTAACTAGAACAACTTCACTTAATGTAAAACTCTATAGTCATGAGGGAGAAGAGGAACATCAAAAGCATTCTGTGACTAACCTTGATGTCTTAAGCAGCTCTGAGGCATTCTTGATATGCATGTAATTGTCTGCCATGCATCAGAAGGCAAACACATCAAACATCAAAATTCTGATACAAGTGTAACACTGGTCTCAACAGTACTGAGAATAACTGTTTATGATCCTAAACAGCTTGAATTTTAAGAGTTTCTGAGGGTGTAAAGCTTAGAGAAGTATTAATGCTGACACCTGATGCCATTTTAAAAAGTCAAATGCCTTCTTTTCACCCAAACTGAAGCCACCCTTCCCTTTCATATTTTCAGTGCTTTATGTCCCCCTTCTGTCACAGAAACTGGTATTTCCCGGTATTTAGTATTTTTTCTACATCTTTAAACACTTCATCATAATCGACTTCCTCAGCAGCATCCAAAGAAGCCTGTAAGTAAATGTTAACTAAGGTAAATAACAAAAGGCACTGTTTGAATCAGGCTCAATAGCTGCTGCACTCAACAACCAGGCCCCAGCCCACCTGCCCATATCCCTGCTCTCCTGGCAGCACCTCCCACTGCACCCCAGGGAGCGATGCCCCAGCCAGCACCAGGACTAGATGTCTGCCGCCACTGCTGCCAGGACAGCACTCTGGACACCACAGGTGGGGACAGCCCTGGCTCCAGGATCCTGCCTATCACCCATTCCTTTTTCCACAGTGACCCCAGTGGAGGTTTGGCGCATCACTTCCACCAATGCCGTGAACTCTGCACACCTTCTCTCAGAGCCCCACCGTGACAGCACCTACCTCTGCCACAGCCATGCCAGGTTCAGACACGGCCTGTGCTTTCCGCCTTTCACTGCCAAAGGCGGAACCGTCACCAGCAAGCAAATGCTGAATTTGTGCAATTTGTTGCCAATTAGCTCACACTCTGACCACCCTGTCAGCTACTGACAGAAGAGTAAATGAACACACACTTACATCTTCCCTGTTTCCCAGGCACTGCTTACTCCACTTGCCCACAGGTTTTCCCCATCCCTCACAGTTCTCTCAGTGAGGCAATGTACTGTCTGGAACTGGCAGGGTGACAGCCACAGCCCCGCTGCCAATACCACCCACCCCATTCCTTGCTGGAGCAGGAGATGACCTTCACAAGGAGTACATAGCCACACAGGGACAGACACTGGGTAAGGAAGTGGCCCTGGCCACAGACATGAACTGACCAAAGCAGCAAATTCAGCATCCAAGCAAAGGACGGTAATACGCAATGCAAAAATTGTTTTTCTTTTCACTGTTTCTAGGCCCACAAGGCGCTGACCTCCCCACCCAGGTGGGCCTGCCTTTCCTTCTTCTCTGACAGGCAATAGAAAGTTTAAAACCAAAAATCCCCACGGTTCATTTTTACCAGGGACCCCAAAAAGTAGCACTGTTGGAGAGCCTACCACTGGAAAGTATGCTCACTTGAATCCCAATTATACAAATCAAATATATACGGGCAGTGCTGAAAAACGTCCAAATGCCACACAACTCGGCTATGGAGCTATGCATGTGGCCTGATTAAAACCACCTTCAACCCACTTTGCTGACAACCTCCTTGACTAAAGAGGGCTAGAGAGCTGTATTTGATTTAATTTCAGGCCTTTAGCATATTCCGGCTGTCTTGGTCCTCTCACTCTCCCTTAGCAATGTAAATAGCCTGTACATAACCAAGTAAATCATCCTAATCAGCATTCTGGCAGGTATCCACTAATACTCTATCACAAAACTGGACAATTTAAGTCCAGTTAAGTCCAATTTAAGTCCATAAACCCAAACTGAAATGAAACCTTCCACAGAAGTAAATGGATATTAGTTGCCACATCACAAGTCTATTTAAATGCAGATTTTATGTACATGCTGTTCGTAAGTATCCTTATACTTTCAAAGTGGACTCTGGGAAGCAAATATTTTGTCATGGCTGCACCGAATCTCATTTTTTATTCTTTTTACGGAGAATCACTCTAAGGCTGGGCCTAAATCACAAGCCATATATTTTTTAGTACAAGAAAAAGGTAAAATAAATGCTATTGTTTAAATTCCATACAAAAGTATGTGTATGAACGCTTGAAAAAAGGAAACAGAACAGGCAATAAGTGCTATACATTCCTTTCTAGGAAAAAAGTGCTTGACTTATCTTAAGATAAGATTTTAATAAAAACTGCACCCTCAATACTACAACTAGGCTTCAACAACTTAAGCTACAATATTTCTAGGTAAAAGCACAAGTATTGAAGTTTGACCAAGTACCTTTCCCCTTCCACATGCACAGACATCCAAGGTCACCGAAACTAGAAGCATGCTCAGTTATGTGACAATCTGTCAAGATAGTAACAGAGATCCTGACAGCATGATGACCCAGAAGGCATCAGAAGCCACTAAGAATCACTTTAGCCCAAATATTCTGGCACCAAGGAATTGAAAACAGTCCTGAGACACCTGCATGATTTCCAGAGCACTTGATACAAAAATTTCACCCTTTCTGCACTTTACTGCATTTTTCTCCTAAACATTTCCTAGCAATAGTAATAACAAAGTCACTTTAACAATGGCCACAGTGTTGGCTGCTGGGATGTACTAAACTCATAATTGTTCTTATTAGGGAATTTATTATCAGTGAAAGATAGTCAGTGAGACATAAGAATTGAATGCTGACAAAGTAACTTTTACTGCTACCATTTATCTGTTACTTGGACCACATCTTCCAGTATTAAGAACATGTCCATTTATAGAAATATATGGGCACACAGCAGCACTTTAGCTCTGAACAAGCAATCTTCAGCTCTTATAGCTGCTTCAAAAGCAGATGGGTCAGGTTAACCTACAGAGAGCCACTGGACTTCCAGGCATTTCCATTTATAATATACGACCCAAGAAAATTATCTTGGAAACTGTATTTTCCTGACTTTTGTCCAATGGATGTTTAACATCATCTCTGCAGTAATAGAGAATTAGATGGGAAAAACAGGCCTGATCAAACAAAGTGTTTGCATAGGTTTTTGGAGATGCTTTACATCAAAGAAGAATAATATGCTAAGACTAAAGCCATAATCCATTTCACCATGCATTTCACTGTCAACTGCCCCCTCTGCATCACAGACTCTAGATCAAGTTCTCAAAAACTCCCGTTGTTCAGTTAATAACCAGCTGTGAATAACCTCTAAACAAAAAGTGCAGACTACAGTTTTTAATTGCAAAATACTTAATATTGTGAGGTAACAGTTCCCATTTGAGGCATAAACTAAAAGCCATTGCTTTGTTTTATAATTTCATAAACATATAATCACATATATCTTGTCCTGTTCTTGAACTAACAGATTCAAGGTCCTTGATGAGTTATAACAAAAAATTTTTCTATCAAGGTCTTATTTGACCAACAGTATCCAAACCATTTCATTTACCACCAGAACAATTACACAATTGGTAACCAAAAAGCCATATTTAACCTTTTAAATAAGGCAGGCAGTTCTAGCTATGTCTTTCTATTTCAAGGGTCAGAGATAAGGTAAAAGGTGAACCTTCAAATACAGTTTAAAAACCTCAGAATTGCTTTCCTATCTTCTACAGTATGAGAAATGTTTCAAGGAAAGAAAATGGTCTTCCTTAGGTTTTGGCAAATTGTTATTAACTACTGCTAATTAGAGGAATAAAAAGCTTTAATAGCATGAGACATTTCTCAAGAAAAAAAAAAAAGACCAAAACAAACCAAAACTTTATCACTTCACTGCATGCTGAAAATTAAATTCTTTCTTTTAATACTTGTTTAAAAAGCTTTCTGAACTTCCTGACAAAACATCATTAGATCTGTCATGGGTTCAGCAGCAGCAGTCATTTTTCTCCTTCTTGGTAGCTGGTGCAGCGCTGCGTTTCTGATTTTGGGCCTGGGAACAGCACTGATAACAGCCAGTGTTTTCAGTTACTGCTTGGTAATGTTTTTGTCTGGCCAAGGACTTTCTGAGCCTCATGCTCTGCCAGGGAGGAGGGGAAGCCAGGAGGAAGCAGAGACAGGACACCTGATCCAAACTGACCAAAGAGGTTATTCCATACCACAGCACATCATGCCCAGGATGAAAAAAGGGAGGGCAGAGACCCGGAAGGGTGGTAGTGCACTTGGGGGGGTTTGCTGCTGGCAGCGCACTGGCTTGGTCAGGCTGGGTGGTGAGCAGTTGTATTCTCTTTCTTTGTATTTCCCTTGTATTGTTATTGGTGGTAGCAGTAGTGATTTGTGTTATACCTTAGTTACTAAACTGTTCTTGTCCTTACCCGTGGAAGTTGCATTCTTTTGATTCTCCTCCCCATCCCCCTGCGACTGGGGGAAGAAAGAGAGGGGAGAGAGTGAGAAACTTCGCGGGTGAGGGGCTTAAACCATGACAGATCACACAGCAAAATCATGTGTAAGTCCCATTTTTATATTTCCTAATTCTTTCCTTGAAGGTTGGTATACCTCATCTTTGTCTTGAGAAATGCCACTTCCCATTTCATGCTTTTAGGTAACTTAAAAATGTGGGAAACTTTAAATCACTGGGCCTTGGTCACCTGTGTACATCTTGAGCTAATTAAATGCCTGCACTGACAGCAGGAACAGCCTCACTGACATCTTATGTGAACTATGTACAGGAAGACAAACGACTTTAACTTGCAAGTTACATTTCTAGAGCCTTTCACACATATTACACACATCAGGAGCTGTGACTCCAGAAAATGCAGAAAGCCGCTAAACTTTAGCATTGGTAGTAATATTTGGTTTTACAGTCAAGCAAGATAGACAATTTGTAGGCAACTATGGAGAAAAGCATTAATTTAGGTAGCTGCAGAAACCAGAATGCAGGCAAAAGAAGTGACAACCCTGTAGTTTAAGCTCTGCCTAAGGCCACCTTGAGTCTATTTCTGGTACTGCTTGATGCTGCTGTTAGCACAGAACTAAAGAACCGGTAACAAAGACTATTTTCACATTTCATTCCCCAATTCCTTTGCAGGAGGAAAGAAAAAAAAATTTCATATATATTAGTAGTTATGTTCAGGAAGTCACCTTCATTGTCTATGGGAGATGAGAAATTGACTTGAGAGTAATTCAGATCTTCTAATGTGTATATTATCAGCTTTGTTTAGTAATTCACACTATTCATTTTAGGTGCATAGAAGATGCCTTGATATTTCTACTCAAAAATGTAAGGATACGTCTCTTGACTATGCCATGGAATCATGACTAACGTATTGTTTTCACCACTCACACAAAAGTTACTTCATTTCCATCCAGCCTTTGTGTGACAGTCATGATTTTTGCTTCAAATTTTGTAGCTATTTGTGTCATTACTTAACTACCAGCATTTAAAATGTTTCTTTGTATTGCTTTAATTGCACTAGCTAGTGTCAGTCCTGAAAGGTAGATCTGACTTCAACTTCTGTCAGGCTGGTAGCAACCATAAGGCACATGTTTTGGAGAGTCACAGGAAAGGAGGTGGGCTGATATTTAGTGAGGAGAAAAACAGCAGCTAGAAAAGGTATTCCCACTGCCAAGAACACACACCATGTCCCATGCTCTTTTTTAGAATGCTTGAACCTTCCCAAATGTTTGCACATAAGCATTAGTACGTAGGCTTTTGAAGGCTCAACTTAGTGTAGTAACACTGATAATGTTCTCCCTGGAGGATAGGTAACAAATTTCCCCTGCTTTTTTTGGTGACCCTTTTTTGTCCTCATGCTTTCCCTAACCTACATCCACACCACCTAAAAGAAAGGGCTAAAACAGGACCAGGATGGTGCACATGAAGCTGCTAATTCCTCATTCTTTTTCTCTCAACAAACCCATGATCCATGGGGATCTGGTAGTGACTACCCTCAGCATTCAGTGAGCAGGAGAGGAGCTGTGACTCCCCCATACCTCTGCCCCTGAAGGACCCATGATTACCCACACAGCTCTGGGAGCCCTCAGGCTGCTAACACAGGCTCTCAGACTTTGAAACATGGATCGACTGTCTGGTTCACAGGTCTGTGTCCTTAAAAACATCCTTAAACTCTTGTTTCAAACCAGGCACCCCTCCAGGTTTACTTGTCAGGTCAGTTCTCACAATGGGAGAATTACTGTGCAAGTACCTGCCTTCTGCTTTAGGGACAGAGCACCTTCCTGTGGCTGAGCCAGAAATTTGTAATGTTTTTTTTTATCCCTGCCTTCAGGCTTCAAGTTTCCCAATCTAATGCCATTAGATTCAGCTATTACCTGCCTGGGTAGCTCAGACAGTAGCTGCCTAAGGGCCGCTAGGCACTACACCAATATAAATATCACCATTCTGATAGTCATAAAAAGAGCCCACATTTAAAACTCCACCTCCAATTTTGTTTCGCATTAGTAGGTACTTGTTTCTCCTGCTCCCACTGCTAAAAGTCCCTGCTTCTGTTAAATTCTCATGCACTCACATACTAAAAGCCACCTGCCTCTGAAGCTCTTCATTATGTTTTCTCCACTTGACTCCATGTACAAGACAACCGCTTCACTAAGAGAGCAACTAAAAAAAAAAAAGAAATCAAACTTCACAACATAAAATAGTCTATTTTTAAATAAACTATTAAATGAAAGAAGTAGTGAGGTGATTCAGTGACTTCAGAGACTGGATATTTCTTTCAATTTTTGCTACACTACCTGCTCAAATTTTTCTATTGTGATTTGTACCAAGGGAACCTTTCATAAGCCTGCACATGGATGGATGTAGGTTTCCATTCACCTTCAAGGTTATTTTGACTAAAGCATCACATTTTTTCCTTTTATCTCAAAGCTGCCAGGGTATTTCAAGTACTTAATCTACAAATTATGAGTAACAATTCACTTGCCAATGCAGGAAATTATAGACCATCTTTAGTTGGGAACATCATCCTCCCCTTCTTACTCTGGGAGAATATTACAAATGAATCATTTTGGAAAAAGCTTAGCAAGCCAAGTACTGCACTATCCACAATCTGGGATCTTATTTTTCTCTCTGAGAATAATAAATTAGAGACAGTCTATGCATCTCCAGTTTGCTCTGAAGAGCTGTATTTCTATTAGCGGAAATGCCAATTTTGTTGTATCTTGCTTCTTCACCTCAGTTCTATTATCTCCCACAACATACCTCCCAAATCTCCACAGAAAAAAGCTACATTAATATGACATATAGCAGTTAGTGTGCTAGCATATAAGTCTACAGCTGTCCTTATCTAAATCAGAAGGAACTGTTAGGGGAGGCACTTGAGGAATACCAGTTCCAGTCTGCATAGAGAGGCTGTGATGCAGAGCCTGAAGCAGGTTTTATTCTCCACAAAGCTACTGCTGTGTCTGTTTTCCCTCATCCCAGTAACCCTGGAAATGGCAGCTTATGGCTGACAGGCCTGGCATAGTCTCTGCTCTATAGTTGCACTGTTGTTAGGGATAACTGCAGCAAGAAGAAAACAGCTACCAAGTAGGAGGAAGGAGTGACCACAATTTCTTAGCACAGGGAAGAAGCCACAGACAGAAAACTAAACTACACCTTCATAGTAACAGAGCAAAACAGAGGCTCAGAGGCTCACAGACCTTCTTGAAAGCATATAAGTCTCCCTTCTTGCAGACTCCAGCATGCCAACCCAGCAGCATTTAACATCAGCATTTAGCCCCTCCTATTGTTGAAGCAGGGTCCTCCTCATAGGAAAGCAAGATAGGCTCTAGACACTCAGCTCCCTCCTAATGATACTTTACACTTGGTAAATATCTCTAGCATTTTGCTTGGACAATATGAAAAAAAAAACCCCAACAATCAAAGCCACCCACATCAATACCTACCCCTTCACAGCCACCTCCCAGCAAGAGGTCTCTATCTCTCAGGAAAGAGCTCTACTTGGCCTTTAATCTCTTCCCTTAATCACCACCTAATAATTTCTTCACATAAATAACAACTGTTTCCACTCCACCCCCACACTTCACCTAACTGGATCCAACCCAAATTGTATCAGCCACCTCACAAATAACTTAAATAAAATGTGGGAAGATTGACTGCACCTGTTGCATTAATGCTATACACTGCTAAAAGGTACCTTAACATTTGTGCCTGTAGCCAGTCATGTAGTGTGGCAGAAGACATCCTTCTTAGAAATACACTAATAAACCCAATATAGTGCTCTAGGCTGTAACTGCACAGCTCCTTAGGAGCAGAGTAAGAAAATCACTGTAAACTCAATCTTGTTTCAAGCCAGCTATAATGAATCTCCACTGATTAGTAAGATGACTCTTGAAGTGTAACAAGTTTCCCCCCTCCTCACTTTCTGTTTTACTGGTCATTTCATTTGTTTACCCAGTGTAGGAAACCACATGTTTATTGCCTTTTTTAATCCTGTATTCCAATTAATTTCTTAAAGCATTGTTAATTCAAGTTTGTTATTTTATCTGTACCTACTTTGTGGGTTGTTAAAGGTCCTAAGCATGTTTTACCTTTCCTCATATTTGATAGGTCCTGACTTTCAGACTTCCTGAGAAATTGTTCTGGGGCACTTCTTTAGGTAATGCTTTTCTGGGCACACTTGGTGGAATGTGAAGCCTTTTTCAAAGCTCAGCAGTGAGAAGGTGGTAGATCGGTTATAGAGCTCAGGGCACCCCAGCATTTAGGTGCAACCAGTTCTCAAACCCATGCTAAGCAGCTCCATCTAAGGAATTTGTCTGTGGATCTGTTTATAAAGGGCAATGGTCAGCATAAGACTGAGAACTGCATCTCTGTTTTCAATTTAGATCTATTCTGTTCAGTACTGGGCTTGATCCAGAAGCCGGTGGTTTGTCGCATTCATGTTCCAAGCAATCTTTCTCTTAAACAGAGGGTGAACTCAGAAACCCCATTTTCTCTTCAGCATTTTATTAGGCATTTTTCTGTTGTTCATACACACTGGGGTAAATAGTATTTACACTGTATTATTTTGAATAGAACCTCACCAATGCAACATCCCAAATAGTGGATATGATATAGCTCTTCTGGTCATTGGTAGCTCAGCTAAAAGTTATTGCTGTCACTCATGAAAATTATGCATAAGACCTTGAAAAGGAAAGAATTATTGCTGTACTAAAACACTCAGTGGATCCCAGATTTTAAATTCCACCGCAGTTACATTATTTTGACATATGCCAAGTGACACACCAGAACAAAAAGAGCACATTTAAACCTGAAAAGTACCTTTCCATTCTCCCTACCTGATTTCTGTGTTCCTGAAGAAAACTAAAGCTTTACACTTGATCTCTAGCTGCATATTTTAGCAGTCACATTAAAATAATCAGTGGAATCTAGTTTTCTTTCCACTTTCTCAATTGCAACTACCCATAGCCTTGAGTCAGAAGATAAATCAAAAAGGCAAAACAATTTGTTGCAAGATATGCCACTAATCAGCATCTATAATAATGTGATGCTCATTCTTGCAAAGATTTTTGCAAAGAAATTAGCAGTTAAATAAATAACTTTAAATTAATATATGGGTGTATGATGATGTGTCCAATCAAAACTTGTGTAGAAGGTATGGTAAATCAATGAATAACAATTAATCTTTGCTTATTATAAGGCTTTGGTTTGGTTGGTTCTGTTAGTTGGATTGGTTTTAGTTGAGGTATTTTTTTAAAAATTGCCTTCTGGAAGAGGACAGCATTATTATCTGATTTTATCTGCATGAACTGGGTCCTAGAGAGATACCTGTGACTAATCCCCGCTCATTCATCAGGCAGAGCTGAAAATATATAGAAGTCTTCTAGAGAAAAATCTCTTCATCATTATGTGCAGAATTGGAACAGACACTTTCATTTACAAGCAGCTCAACCTCAGGTTCAGTCGAATGAGCATGTGTAGTCCTGAATTTACTTTGCCTTATCTGATTCCTTCCATTGATGCATCTTTAACATACCTTAATCTAACTGGGATAAAGTATAACCGAGGTCTTGATTAAGACTGAAACAAACTGAATTGTAATGACAAGCCCCCAGATTGCCTTCCAGAAGGATACTATTTTATGATACTCAGGGCACTTTTTAGTATTTTTTAGTATTTTTTGCAGTCATTCACAAACCAAAATGTGTGAAGCAAATTTCAACATACCATATATTTAGGTTTACTGTAAAGGTGACACTTACCATCTACATTGTTTAGCAAAGAAATTCCTAAGAAAAAGAATGGGTCTTAACAATAGTGAAAAGTAAACAACAGGAAAACAGCTCTGACATTCAAAACTACCATGTTGGGAATAAGGTACCAAAGCTCTTAAGTTTCCCCTATGCTAATGAAAATCAGTAGCTATGTAAATAATCCATTTAAGTCATGCTCAAATGACTCCAGAGAAATAAAAGTACATTTAATGATTTCTGTGGGAATAGATTCCTTTAATGGTACATTAACAAATCTGAACCCTAGAAATTATTTAAAAGATACAAGTAGGCAATTACCAAGGAAAAGCCACTGAAAGAACACAAAACATTTCAGCTTCTCTGCTATACATAAGGAATTTATCCTAACTGGATTCCTGTATAATTTTTCAAACTCTTCAAAAATAGGCTTATTCATATCTTTAAGGTTTAATTTGCCTAAAATTAAACCCAACTATTTCTTTTTAAGAAGCCTGTATTCGTTCTGCCTGGAGTAAAACACAAAGAAGAAGAAGAAGGGTAATCCTTTAAGACTGAGATTGAATTTAGGTCCCTGAAGCTAACTAAAAGTCAATACGATTTAGATACATAAGCCTCCTTGCAAAAATCTCAGCCTGGTTTTTGAGGCTTTGTAGTACCACCTAATCTCACTGTTCACTTCACGCAGTTAAGGAAAATGCATAGAACTCACATTATCTAACATTATCTATATATTAACATACAAAGGCTTAACACAGTCTGTTAAAGCCAAACATGCCACAGGCAATGCTCATGTTCTGCTCTATTAGATTACTTCACAGGTTATTAATGGCTCTTTCATCAAGATAGTCATTTGAAGGTGAATCCACCCAAGGAAACTATAAGTGTGCATAGGGAATTCAGACACAGAAGTCAAATCCAGAATGAACTTGGATGCAGCATACAGATCTGAATGAATTCTTTAAGGATCTCTGGAGTTTCTCTGCTTCCCCTGCTTATCAGGGATCTCTCTGGTGCTCGATGAAACTTTGAAACTAGTAGCATCAATGAGGTGAAAAGAGAGAGGCCACCACAACTGTTCTGTTGGACTCCAGAATCCCCATCCTGCAGGCACTTGGGAAATAGGCACATGGAATCAGCTGGGAGCTGGCTATGAGCTGTATCATCACAGCCACAGGAATATCCCTTCAGCAGAATAAAACTGTTGTGTATATTCACCAGCCTGCATACCCATACACCCCCTTCACATTACTCATACAGCAGATATTTGCAGATTACTAACAGCCAAAAAAGTCAACATCAGATTCTGTTGTTGACACCGAAATAGGTTTTAAGAACAGAAATCCACTGATCTTAGCTGAACCTGGTGCAAGGTGTTTGCTAAGCAATCTCTTGATTATCATCTCAGTATTTCCAGCTGTGGAAAGTCAGCCTAAAATGAAGCATAAAAAAACACAGGTGGAAATAGCCAGGAAAAAGATTGTAGAGTAAAGGTATGTTGTAATTGCGCTCTCTCTCTTTTTTTTTTCTTTCTCCTTTTTAACTTCAAAGGGCTTTCTGGATCTGCCCATAATCAGTGAATTCCTGGATCTCCGGAGATATTTGCTACTCGCTCAATCAACAAACATGCATCTGGAGCTTCATTTTAAAATTCACAAATTTTCCTTGTGCTGAGATTGCCTACGATTTTTCTATCATTTCTCTTTTGTGTCAGTATTTCTATTTACTTTTCCTTACCACCTTTAGGAAAGCAGAAACCAAATACATTGATTTTCACCTGGAAGAAGGTGGGCTATTAAAGCTTCTGGCACTGTGAAGGAGAAAGTATTTGTGTGAAAACTCTTCCCAGCAGAATGCTGTCTGTATCAAGTAATCAACAAGTAATCAAATTCCTACAACTGTTGAAACTTAACTCTTCTTTGACTTTGAGTCTGAATAATTTATTTTCTGTCTGAGCTTCTGTCTGGAATGAAGCATTTGTAACACTGATGGGGTTAGGACGCTACACAGAACACATGAAAGCTATGTTTCATAGAATCATAGAATGGTTTGGGTTGGAAGGGACCTTAAAGATCATCTCGTGTCAACCCCCTGTGGTTTGATGATTCAGTCTTCAAAATATTAAACCTCAGGATAACTTTTCCCTTGTAAGACATACTTACAGGACAGCAAGGTAACCCTATGGAGGTGAGATCTAGAGAAATAGTACATCAGAAGAGAGTAAACCTGAGTCACACAGGAAAACAAGCAAGTTGCTTGAATAAAGAAATCGAAAGGAGTGACTTTAGTTTGTTCCAATTAAAAAAAAAAAATCCTTGGATTAATTCTTTACCTATCTTTTAAATTCCACATGTTGAAGAGGATCGATGTAATCGACCCATCTCTGTTGTTGCTTGAAGATAGAGACAGAATGATAAATATTATGTCATTTAAGGTTCTCTTCAAATGAAAAAAACAAAACAAACACAAAAACACAAAAACAACCAACTAAACAAAGAGGAACACTTTCAAAGCCTGGAGTACTGGAACCTGCCTAACAATTCTGGAGGATGATCTCTAAGCACAACAGAAAGGACTATGCTCTAAGATGTCCTTGCTTGCCTTTTATACCAAGATCCTTCACTCAAGCCATATCTTTCCTTACCTGTCAAGAATAGTAAAAACCAAAGGCAGCATACAGCAGCATTTGCTGAGTTCTGTCAGCCCCCAGTGGTGTGTTGCTAAAGGTCTCTTGCCCCCAGTCAAGATGTTGAACAATTTTACAGTTTGTCAAAGCCCCTATCTGGCTTCAGGCTGCATTTTAGCAATTCATATCCCTTGCCTCATGTCTTGGTAGTCTTGTGTGCAACCAACTCTATTCCAGACATGGATTCCAATGGGTACTTTCCATGCAAGGCAGGGGAAGAGAAAAAGAGAGAAACAGTGCAGCTCTGCCAGCTCCTTGCCCACAGGGCTCTACCAGAGTTGGTACATGACCTCTCTTGTGTTTGTTTGCTGCTCTTCTCTGTTTCTGATGCAAGATAATGGGAACCCATGGGAAGAGAATGCACAGAAATGCAAGGCTGCAGAAAACAAAAGGACTTAATCCCTTTATCTCTCTGATCTGATTCTCAGAAAAAGAAACTACTTAAGCCTCTCATTTCAGAGCATGAATCTGACAAAAAAGCTTCAGTTCAAAGTACATTTTCTCTGTCAGATGTGTGTTTCTAATCATGCTAAGATGCCAAATACCAGGAAGTCCTCAAAGGATCTCTTTACTAGGAAGTAAACACGTTGAGATGTAAGGAAAGCAATCTACTGGGAATGCATTAGAATCAGAAGACTGCCTTTTATGGTATATGTTTAATGTATGAATTAAAAGCAAACCCTTGAGCCTCTCCTATGATGCAAGAAGCAAGCAGATGAGGCACTAGACTTACTGGTTGTGGGTAATCCTGAAGCATACCCATTGCACTGAACAGAGCTGCTGAGGCACTGAAAATCTGTCAACCGACCAGAAACATGCATACACGGGCCTGGGACTTAGCCAGTAAGGTGCAGAGGATTTGGTACTGTGATTTTGTTTTCCTTTGGAACATGCAGCCTCTGAGATGAGTATTTGTTGAAGCACAGCTCTCACACAGGTGAAAACCAGTACTTCCCCTTGCCATTTTACAGGATGTTGACCAATGATTAAATGAGGAATACTCAGATGGAAGGAAGCGCCAGCAGAAACTTGTACTTGTAAAAACCTTGCTCCTACATTAGCCAGCATTAATGTAGAAGGAAAACATGAGAGGTCTATAACCCCCCAAAGCACCTCACTTTGCTTAAGTTACTTTATCTAATCTGACCTATGTATCCTTCAGTCTCTTGGATGACAACATGGTCGTGACCCTTCTCCCTGCCAATTTGTGAATGTTTCTGAACTTGTCTACTAAGAATTTTCTAAAGCACATAAAGCATACATTACACAAAGCAGTCTTGATGCCCCCAAGGTCTAAAGCACTGGACTAAAGGATGATGAAAATAAGATTTCCAAACACAAAAGCTTATAATGGAAGCACTGATCTTTTTAAGAAGTGACATTGTGGAAAAAAAATAAAATAAAAAAAAAATCCTTGAGAGTAAAGGATAAAGGGGGAAAGTGTATTGAGATACCTATTATTAATTGCTATCAATATTTGCATTATTTTTGTAATCACATATCCTAATCATGGAAAAGGACCTCTTATGCTAACCACCAGTACATCAATTCTGAGTGCAGTGTCTGACAGCCATTGCCATTAAAAAATAAGGCTCTTTGTAGCCTTGCCAACAGGCCACGCTTCACCTTGCTAGCTGAAATCAGCATGCCAGTGATAACTCTTTGCTCTCCAGGATGTGAGAGGAAGCACTATATGTCTCATTACTAAACCAAGAACTGCAGTGTGGTATTTAAAAGGCAATGAGAACAATGAGGTGGTGTAAGAAATCCCAGTGATATTTCGAATGGAAAAACATTACTAGTTCCTGAGGAGAAGCTCACCTCATTTCTTTTTTTTTTTGGCTTTTCCAGATATCACTGTGAATGACCTTGCTGCCTTTCTTACACTTGCTGTAAATAAGAAAAAATTCCCCTGAAGTCAGTGGAATTACATAGCCATAAAACATGTAAGATAAGAAATTGTATAGCATAAAGCAAGAAGGCAGATAGTGCCTTGCACTTTTGACAAAATCTAAGATTAAATCTACTTTCAGACTGTCAAAAGTAAAGAGGAAAGCTTGCTATATCTTGCTATTGAATGACAACATATTTCTTATGTCTGCAGTCAAACATGCCTGGTAACTAGCTAATACCATATCTAATAACATTTGTATTTGTCTGTCTTTCACTACTCTTGTACATGTTTGCATGTGAATACATGTGAGGAGGCATGATGGACAAGTTGCAATATTGTACAACCCACTGACACAATCTGTCTCCTTTAACTCTGGAAAGAGGCAGTAATTTAGATGATATTAAGGTGTGTGATTGTTTAGAAATGCAAGGAATAATCTAGCGTGATGTTTAGTTTCATCTGCTCTTCTTTGTGCACGTGTTTATTTTTACCCTGCAACATGATGTTCCAGCACTTAAAAAGTTGTGGAGATATCTCAAAACGTGTTCAGTGGGTGAACATAGCAAGATGCAGGTGGCTGTTTAAAACCTGGGACCCAAACATCCCCTAATTGTACCAAATGACATAAAACACCAGGTAACAAAAATGACATACAAAATGAATGCTCTATTCTAGTTCACAACATCATCCGAAGATCATGATGTCCTGATTCAAAATATGGCTAAGGCTGTGCCCTCTCTGAGAATCTGTCATCAGAAAGAATAAAAACCAGCAGGTATTATCATCCTTAATCTTTATAGGTGCTTTATAATATCCTATAAATGTCTGAATAAGAGAGCAGCTTATTCACATATCAACTGATGTGTATAATTTTAGCTACATGTAAAGAGCAGATGAGATAGAGCCCTGGATCAACAGTACCAAGAGATTCTGCAAAAAAACACCCACATTTTTAGCAGAGTTCTCAAATAAGTGAACAACCATAGTTCATTTCCACTTGAGCATTTTACTCATTTCCTGAATATAGACTATGAACATTAGAGACAGCGGTGCTGCCAAGACTCTGGAAAGAAAGAGCAACTGCATTTGACTTATAAGGCATGTACACCTACCACTGAAACAGCAGCATTGCAGACTTCAAAAAATACAGCAGACATGCATAGAAGTATGTGCTGGGTTTGGTTGGGGTAGAGTTAATTTTCTCTACAATATCTAGTATTGGCCTATGTTTTGAATTCGTGCTGGAAACAGTGCTAATAACTCAGGGACATTTCAGTTTCTGCTGAGCAGTGCTTACACAGAGACAAGGCCTTTTCTGCTTCCTCATCAGCCCCTCAGTGCTCACAAATAAGGAGAAGCTGGTGTGGAATGTGATGCTACAAAGCTGCCTTGGCTGCAGTGATCACAAGATGGTGGAGGTCAAGATCCTCAGAGCAGTAAGAAGGGCATGCAGCAAGCTCACTGCCCTGGACTTCAAGAGAGCAGACTTTGGCCTCTTCAGGAACCTGCTTAGTAAGGCTCCATGGAATAAAATCCTAGAGGGCAGGGGAGCTCAATACTGTTGGTTGATATTCAAGAATCACCTGCTCCAAGCTCAGGAGTGTTATGTCCTCACAGGAAAGAAATGAGACAAGAGGGACAAAGAGACCCAAGAGACCTCCATGTATGGATCAGGAGCTGCTAAGAAAGCTTAGAGGGAGAAAAGAAGCTCATAAAAGTGAGGACAGGAGGCCTGGGAAGAATACAGGGATGTTGTCCAGGAAGCTAGGTACCAGGTTAGGAAAGCTAAGGCCCAGTTAGAATTCAGTCTGTTGAAGGATGTGAAAGATAACAGGAATGGATTCTATAGGTATGTAACAAACAAAAAGACTAAGGATAATGTGGGCCCTCTCTGAAAGCTAACAAGAGAATTGGTTACCCTGCTTTCAGAAAAGGCTGAGGTTCTCAATGACTACTTTGCCTTGGTCTTCACTGGCAAATGCTCTGACCACACTGCCCAAGTCTTGAAAGGCAGACACAGGGACAGTGAGAATGAAGACCTTAGGCCCACTGTAGGAGAGAATCATGTCTGAGATCATCTTAAGAACCTGAATGTACACAGGTCCATGGGACCTGATGAAATCCATCCACGGGTCCTGAAGGAGCTGGCAAATGAAGTTGCTGAGCCACTGTCCATTACATTTGAAAAATCATGGCAGTCAGGTGAAGTTACTGACGACTGGAAAAAGGGAAATATAACCCCCGTTTTCAAGAAGGGGAAAATGGATGAGCCAGGGAACTACAGACCAGTCAGCCTCACCACTGTGCCTGGCAGAATCTTGGGGCACATTCTCCTGAAAGGCATGCTGAGGCACATGAAAAACAATGAGGTGGCTGGTGACAGCCAGCATGGCTTCACTAAAGAGAAATCCTGTCTGACCAGTTTGGTGGCCTTCTGTAATGAGGCTACAGAACTGATGAATACAGGCAAAACAGCTGATGTCATTTACCTGCACACAAAGAGCTGTGCTCAATGGCTCAATGTCCAGCTGGAGACCAGTAACAAGTGGTGTTCCTCAGGGATCAGTGTCGGGACCGGTCTTGTTCAACATCTTTGTTGGTGACATGAACAGTGGGGAAGAAATTCTTTACTGTAAGGGTGGTGAGGCACTGGAATGGGCTGCCCAGGGAAGCTGTGAATGCTCCATCACTGGCAGTGTTCAAGGCCAGGTAGGACAGGGCCTTGGGTGGCATGGTTTAGTGAGAGGCGTCCCTGCCCATGGCATGGGGGTTGGAACTAGATGATCTTAAGGTCCTTTCCAACCCTAACTATTCTATGATTCTATGACTGAGTGTGCCCTCAGCAAGTCTGCCGATGACACCAAGCTGTGTGGTTCAGCTGATATGCTGGAGGGAAGGAATGACATCCAGGGGGACCTTGACACACTTGTGAGGTGGGCTGATGCCAGCCTCATGAAGTTCAACCATGACAAGTGCAAGGTCCTGCACCTGGTTGGGAGCAATCCCAGGCACAGCTACAGGTTGGGCAGAGAAGAGATTCAGAGCAGCCCTGCGGAGAAGGACTTTGGGGTGTTGGTGAATGAGAAACTGAACATGAGCCAGCAATGTGCGCTTGCAGCCCAGAAAGCCAACCATATCCTAGGCTACATCAAAGGCAGCATGACCAGCAGCTTGAAGGAAGTGATCCTGCCCCTCTATTCTGCTCCTGTGAGACCTCACTTGGAGTATTGTGGACAGTTTTGGTGTCCTCAACATACAAAGGACATGGAACTGTTGGAACAAGTCCAGAAGAGGGCCATGAGGATGATGATGGGGCTGGAGCACCTCTGTATTAAGGCAGGCTGAGAAGACTGGGACTGTTGAGCCTGGAGAAGAGAAGGCTGCATTGAGACCTCCTAGCAGCTTTCCAGTATCTGAAGGGGACCTACAAGGATGACGGAGAGGAACTCTTCATCAGGGACTGTAGTGATAGGAAAAGGAGTAAGGGGTTCAAACTGAAACGGGGAAAGTTCAGGTTAGATATGAGGAAGAAATTCTTTACTGTGAGGATGGTGAGACACTGGAATGGGTTGCCCAAAGAAGTGGGAAATGCTCCATCCCTGGCGGTGTTCAAGGCCCGGTTGGACAGAGCCTTGGACAACATGGTCTAGCGGGAGATATTGCTGCCCACGGCAGGTGATTGGAGCTACATGATCTTAAGGTCCTTTCCAACCCCAGCGATTCTATGATTCTATGACTCCCACCCCACCCCACCAGTGAGGAGCCTGGGGGTGCATGGTAACATAGAGTTAGGAGGTGAAACAGCCAGGACAGTTGATCCAGCTGACCAAAGGTATATCCCATAACATATGATGTCATGCTCAGCATATAGAGATAGGGAAGAAAAAGGAAGGAGGGGACATTCAGAACTATGTCATTTTGTCTTCTCCAGTAACCATTATGTGTGATGGATTCCTGCTTTCCTGGAAATGGCTGAACATCTTCCTGTTGATGGGAAGCAGTGAGTGAATTCACTGGTTTTCTTTGCTTATATGCTTTTGCACTTTCAAGTTTTGCAAAATAGGCTTTTGCTTTGCCTATTAAACTGCCTTTACCTCAACCCGCAAGTTTTCTTACTTTTACATTTCAGATTCTATTCCCTATCCCACTGGGAGGGGGAGAGTGAGCAAGTGGCTGTGTGGTGTTCAGTTGCCAGCTAGGGTTAAACCACAACACAGTATTAAACGAATTATCAAGATCGTTGTTGACTTTCTCTTTCCATACAAGATGTCTTTCTAATTACAATTATGAATATACAACCAAGATGACCCGTTTCCCCTGTACATTCACCAAATACTCAAATATCCCCATGCAATTCCAGATGCAATCAGCTGGTGGTTAATGCAAGTTCTCTTTGGAGAACTGCCATCTACTCTGAACACATATTAACTAAATCCAAAAGAACTTGTGGGAGGCATTTCATTTTCCTGAGTCAACATAACCTCACCTAATGTCTACGAGCATTACTCCTCTCTCTGTGACTTGCTGTGCTTAACACAATCCTGGGCATCTACTTAAGGGCAAAGGATATGGCTCTCTGATGCTCTGTATGTTGCGTATCCATGTGCACTCATAAAAAATGTGCTATTCTTACTTACCTTGGCAACCTATTGCACCTGCCACAACTTGCTCAAAGCACAAGACAGAAAGGAGTTTGGCATCTGCTTTGAAATTTGCACCTTTTCAAAACAAAGTGATATGATCACTGGCCTCTAGTTCCCTTTCACTGCTTCCACAAGAGTAGATGATATTTTCTAGACACCATCTGACACCCCTTGGAAAAAATGTACTTATTTAAAACAGTCCGCTCAGCCTCAGCAGGGATTTGGGAGGGGAAAGGATGTTTGCCTCTATATTATATATATTTTTTCTTCCTTTGTTTGTTTGCCATTCTTAACTGCACATATTTGCATAAAAGGAGGAATCTTGTATCATATTCTCCCAGAGCTTATTCTTCATCTGAATCCTGTTCATAACAGCTTAATCATTTCCACAGCAACCAAGATCATGACATTAAAAAAGTATAAGCAAGCAGAAACAGATGATCTCTCTGGAAAGAGAGATCCTCTTCCATGCACATAAAAATACTGAAAAACAAGAGAGAAACAGAAATACAGAAAATATCTGCCACAAATATGTGATTGTTCTAATTTGGAATGACATTATTTTTTTTTCTTTTATTGTCTGCTGCTGCTGCTGAACAGCACATTATGTCATGTTACATGGTTTAAAACAGTATTAGATGACAGATTGAGCACTGGGGACAGACAGTGCCCTTGGTCAGAGCTCATAAGACAGTTGGTAAGGCAGCTGAACATGCAGTTCCTCTGTCAGGTACAGCCGATGGTTTAGGTGGTTACTGTGGCTGTTTGGCTTCAGCAACTTTTTCTGAGTTTGGCCTAAATCAGGAAAATAGCTCAACTCATGACTCCAAGGCCCTATTTTCATTAATTTCAGGTGCTTTCACTTTTACAATATTCCTTTTTGTGACAAAACAAAAAACAAACCTGTGTACTGACTAGGGTGACACTTTTTATGTAACCTATCTGAATAAGCACCTCAAAATCTGACCTTGTAGCTTCTCCAGCAAATGAGTAACATGCCACAATGCAGCATATAACAAGCAGACCTGAGCTTCTTGTCTCCAGAGCATGTACTAATGATCAAAGCACCAGTGCTTGGTCCCTATGTTGAGTACAAATTACAGAGAGATTGGATTTTAGGAAAAGAAGATCCTTCTCCTGCACCTCCTTGCCTACTGTACAGTGCCCAGCAGTAGGCTGCTTCCCTACTGCTTGTTCTATGTTCTGCAGCTCCTTAATTGCAGCTAGGTAGGTGGAGATAGCATATTTTTTTAACCTTTTGGGGTGGATTATGGGTGATTGCTTCATTCATGGATGGCCAATTGCATGCAACAAAGTAACCTTACTTCCCATGCCAATCTATGCTGTGGCTCAGGGTGACATGGAGACTGGTGTGCCACATTAGTGTAAGGAACAAGTGCATGGTCATGCCTGAGTAGAAAACATCAAACCTGCAGATGATAAAATCACTGAGGAAAATAATACCTGAAAGAGGAATAAACTGTCAGCAGAATAGATTATTGATCACCCTGCCTCATGTTTGAAAATTAATGCTACAGAGGGACAGAGAATAATCCCACTCCCTTTCCAAGTGAATAAATCTGATAAAGGCGTGCTCATGCTGAGGGAGATAGGTACCTGAATAATGATCAGTGAGTAAGTGCAGGAAGCTCTTGTTGCACAGGAACCAGTGGAGTCTGGAAGGTAACACCAAAATAACTTTGAAATGTGCAGGCTACTAGATCAGCCACAAAGCTCTATCACACCAGTTAAAGGAAAGCCTTTCACTAATCTGGCACCAAAGGCAGGGTGACAGCCCACAAGATTTCCAGCAGGGCTTTTGCCTTTGATCCAGTCTCATATTGTTGCATAAAGTCAGCTCATATAGTGCAAACTGTGGCACAACTGAAATTCATCTCATTTTTTCAGGTCAGGATGGTTAAGGACTGACATCTTCTGGGAAATTTCATCTGAAAAGCCAGTGATAAGGTTAGTACAGAAAGATTTGCACTTGTCTAGGTCAAATGCTACAGTGATGATCTCCTGCCACTGGCTGGTAATCAGAAGGGAGCTGAAGATTACAAAGCAAGCTTTAGGCAAAGTTGAGAAGTATAGATGTCTTACTGACTAGAATAAGCCATACCACTAAAAGTGGAGGTCGACTTCAGAGTTTTTGTCTTCAAAACAGCAGATAACCTCTTCCCAAAAGTTTTGGAGAGGACAAAATAATGATACTTTTTTCACAAGTTTCATCATGAGCACTCACGTTTTTAAATCCTCTGCTGCTGTAATCGAGTGTTAGAGACATGACCCTCATGACAAACTGCAGGTGGCAGTTTCACCTCCAGGAAAACTGGAGGGGCAGGATCACCTCCCTCAACCTGCTGGTCACACTCCTTTTAATGCAGCCCAGCATACGGTTGGCTTTCTGGGCTGCAAGCGCACACTGCAGGCTCATGTTCAGTTTCTCATTGACCAACACCCCCAAGTCCTTCTCCGCAGTGCTGATCTGAATCTCTTCTCTGCCCAGCCTGTAGCTGTGCCTGGGATTGCTCCCAACCATGTGCAGGACCTTGCACTTGTCATGGTTGAACTTCATGAGGCTGGCATCAGCCCACCTCACAAGCGTATCAAGGTCCCCTCTGGATAGCACCCCTTCCCTCCAGCATATCAGCTGAACCACACAGCTTGGTGTACATCAGCAAACTTGCTGAGGGCTCACTCAATCCCACTGTCCATGTCACCGACAAAGATGTTGAACAAGACCGGTCCCCACACCAATCCCTGAGGGACACCGACTCGTTACTGGTCTCCAGCTGGACATTGAGCCATTGACCACAACACTTTGTGTGCAGCCATCCAGCCAGGTTCTTTATCCACCAAGTGGTCCACCTATCAAATTGATGTCTCTCCAACTTAGAGACAAGGATGTCATCTGCGACAGTGTTTTACACAAGCTCCACAATGATTTTGGGTCTGGCTTATGAATTTTCAAATACTTTAAGCTGTAAATATTCCCTAGTGACTTCATGAGTGCTCAAAGGAATGTAAATCTGTCAGATTTTATTGCTGCCTACCCACAAATGCAGGTAATTTACCAAAGAGCATTATATATGCCCACACAGGAGTCGGTCCCATTCTTTCTCCCAGGACGTAATAGGGCAGCCACAAGTAACTGTTTACTCACATAGTTATTCTGTTGCAAGATGCTAAACATTCCTTGTATCTATAGATACTCTTGTGATTTAAGCCCCGCCAGCAATTAAGCACAAGGGAGTCGCTCACTCACTCCCCACCCCCACTTCGCAGTGGGAGGCAGAGGAGAACCAGGAAAACAGCCAAACATTCTGGGTTAAGGTAAAAATCAGTTTAATAATTGAAATAAAAGTAGAATATAACTAATAATAAAAATAATAAATAAAGAGAGAGTGAGAGGAAGGAATAAAATCTGCCCCCTGGAAAAAACATAGTGATGCCCAATAGAATTGCGCACCACCTGCTGACTGATAGCCAGCTTGACCTGAGCAGTGATCTCGGCCTTCCAGGTAACTCCTCCCAGTTCATATACTGGGCATGAAGTACTGTGGTATGGAATACCCCTTTGGCTAGTTTGGGTCAGGTGTCCTGTCTCTGCTCCCTCCCAGCTCCCTCCCAGTTTCTTCATCACTGGCAGAGCATGAGAGTACTAAAAGTCCTTGATCATGGTAAGCATTACTTAGCAACAACTAAAACACTGGTGTGTTGTCATCATTGTTCTCAAACTAAAGTCAAAACACAGGACTGCACCAGGTACTAGGAAGAAAACTAACACTAACTACCTTAGGCAAAACCAAGACAGTTACATACTTTTAAAACATGAGCAGAACTATGCACAAAGCCAGATACAGATCCTTGATTTGAATTGACAAAACAATTCTTTCTGTAATATTCTCTCTATAATTCAAACCTCATCATGTTTTTCACTGACTTTTCCCTTGTGCTCCAAGCAGCAAATGTTTCGTCCTGGCAGAAGGTATTTTCCTGAATGGCTGGTACCTACTACCATAAACTCAGTCAGGAGGCTTTTAGCAACAACAAAGTATTCAAACTGCCCTTTCCAGAGAGCCTTGAAAGGACTGGGTCTTTGTACATATGCTTCAGGTTAAGACTGTGAATATTTTATACCAAACCAGTTACTTGGTAACCAAAAGAAAGGTGCGATGTGCAGCGCAATTTCCCATTTTTGTTTCTGTCATAGAATCGTAGAATAGTTTAGTTTGGAAAAGACCTTTAAGACAATTTTTGTTCAATGGTTAACTTACCACTGCCAAGTTCACCCCTAAGCCATGTCTTTAAATATCTCCAGGGATGGTGACTCAACCATTTCCCTGGGCAGCTCGTTCTAGTGCTTGACAACCACATCAGAGAAGATTTTTTTCCTAATATCCTTTGCCATCACATTTCCTCCCGCCCCCCCCAAGTACTTTTCATGTTGCCTCTATATTTCCAAGAATCAATTTAATTAGCCACACTGAACAAAGATCCTCTGACTTGTGTAAACAGCCACAGCTAGAAAGCATCTTTATTTCTTAATCAGTGTTTCATCTGTGCTGCACAGAAGATTTACTTTACTAAGATACGTTCCTCTGCTGAGAAACAAATTATCTAGGTTTCAGTGCAGGAATAAGCAGTTTGCTCTGGCTCTTTGCTGAATAGCATGACATTCTTTTAGTTGGAAACAGTGAATTGACAGAAGACCTTTATTCTCTATATTCATGCACTTAAACAGAAGAAAATTGTGTTATTCTACACTGGTATATTGGAAGAACTGTAATACAGCAAACCTTGGGTGTGACAAAGCTGTGGGCCACTGTACCAAATGTATCTCACTATTAGTAAATTGGCTAATGTCTAGATATTTAAGATAATCTTTTTACCACTTTCCCAGTCACAGAAGTCTCTTTCTGAAAGAACTGACATTGTATCTATACCTGCAGGCAAAACCTTATATGCAAAAGGCACAGCCTGCAAATCCTATGGCCTTTACCCGTACACTGTGTCACATACAGGGGGCACTTCATGCATTTCAAACTGAGGAGCAGGCTCAGCAGAAGCATCTTATCTACATGCTGACATGCAGCATCTTGGTAACAGAGCAGGAGGGATGCCTCCACAGTCATGGTCCACGCCAGCAGATGTGCACTGCTGCCAGTGGCACAGATTTCCTCAGGTCTATCAATAAGCTAAAACTGACCTCTGTGAAAGGAGCAAAGAGAGTCCAATATGCCTCATTCTGAGAACTGGATGGATTCAGATTTTTAATGAGGCATATTAAAGCAGCTAAGTCAGCTGGACACTGTGTAGTAATCAAACTAAATCACTGCAAGTAGGAAGATGAGCTGATACTCATCCCTGCCAGAGGAGGGAAAAAAAGAGGGCAAATCAGTGAAAATTCTCACTGCTTTCTATTCCTAAAATGTACCACAGAAATGTTTACTGACCTCAGGGAAGATTATAAGTTGCGTAACTAGAGCGTGTCAGCAGTTGAGTATCTTTATGCGGAAAAAGGCAGGGGCAAAAAGGGTCTGTAAATGATACTGAACACAAAAGCATTCAAAATAAGTTTTTTTATCACCCTTAGTTTGACTTTGAGTTACTTCCCATCTAGTACTAACGTGAGCACCAAGGACAGCCCCTTCCTTCCACATTTGCATTGTTCTAGAAAAACAATTCAGCTATTGAAGCATTGCTTAGATGAACTGCTAAAGAACAGACAAAAAAAGAGAAAAAGAGCCAGACATCCCAGAGAAACAAGGCATTTACATCAGGTAACTTAAATACATGTAATAATTTTGCTTCATTAACTTTTATTGAGGATTCTTGTCTGGAGCTACAGATCTGTAAGTAGCTCTGTAGTGCTGTCAGTTTATAACAGCTGATGTGGCAAAAGTCTTCTTTCAAAAACAGCTAATTCTCCCTCTCTAGAAGATGTTGTCTATTTTTCCCAAGTAAAAAAAGGCAGCCCATCCATGTGGCTACAGACAAGGAACAGAAATATGTTTTCATGATTAAATGGTACCAGCTGAAAGATTTTCTGCCTTTTACTGTATCCAGAGTCTCTCTGAGTTCACCCATCTTGGAGAGTGCTTGAACAGAAAGTCTCAAAAGGGTATCTCACATCTGCCAACCCTGCCTTCCGCATGGCAGAGGAGGATGCGCTGAAGCACCAGTGCATTGGCTGCTGGCTCTGTCAGGGTAAAAGATGCGAGAGGCCATACAGGTTTTTCACATGAATTAAAAAGCAGGAATAGGAGAGCCATTGACTGGTCAGTTTCACAAGGTGTTCTCAGAACCCTTTGGCTATGAAACTCCTGAAAATAAGCCAGGGCACTGTAGCTGGAAAAAGAGGCTGTTTGTCATATGAACTGAAATGTTTTTCATATTATGCAAACCCTACAAATGCAAATATCCTTCATATTAACGCAAAGCCCATAATGCCTCAGATAGGATGTTATAGACAGAGCTATTTTCAAATAAGGCTATTTCTCAAAACCTCTCTCATGGAGAGCTGGTGATCTCAAAATACATCTTCTAGTGGCTCAGTCTGTTGCTCTATGTGGTTCCAAAACTAAAAATGCTGTATCAAAATGCCAGAGGGAAAAGAAAACCATATTGTTATTATTCTCCCTCTATTGCTGTCATAGAGGTGAAGAACTATCACACAGTTTCGACCCTTCAGAAAGATGTCAGCTGAGCTTCAAACCCTGTCCTGCAGTAATTGGAACTAGCATGAAACACTGTCAGTAAGAAATGAAAGCCTTTGTTTCTTATCAGATTGGCTTTAGCATGAATTTCAAAATCAAATAAGCTGAAACTTCAATGAAACTTGAATATAAAAAGCATTATCTAAGACTTGTCCCTCCGTATGTATTTCATAAGCACTGTCACTAAAAGACTTGCACGACAATCAATCTAAAGCAGGGAAGAAAAGAGTGGCACAGACTGGCGGCAGCAGAACTGAAGATGGATAGATGCAATCAGTCAGACTTTGCTTTTTCTGAATTTTGTTAATACTCATAGTTTCTGCAAAACAAGGAAAGCAGGATGAATAGCACATGAAAAGTAAGTAACAGCCTTTCCTGTCTGTCTTTCTGTGGACTTCATTGGACTCTAGCTTGAAAAGGTCAATGGTAATATTTCTGTTGCTTTTCAGATATAGATGCTTGTAGATACATTAAAGCAGTGGGCATGCAGCATGTGATACTCGTCTTGCAGAGGCTGACTGCTGCCTTCCAGGGGATAAGTGCAGCTACACTCAGTTACAGCAGAATGGACACTACCTGCAGATGAAGCAAACCTTCAGTATGAACCAAGGCCAGCCATTTCAAGCACAGCCTATGGCACTTAAACGCTGAAATGTATTTTCAACAACCAGACCAGGTGTTGCAAACCTCCACAGATACGGGGAAAAAGAAAAAAACAGTGAGCTGAACCACCAGAGATTTCGGAATGATTTTTTTTTTTAAGGAATCTGACATTGTTTGTTGGACTGGGCTATTCACATACTAACATTGGCAGGGAAGTTTGTAGTCCAGTTGAACTGTACCTTTGAATCTCACCAGCTTGCCCTTGTTTAAATGCTAAGGAGAAAATCCTACTCTGGAAAGGCACCTCAAATCCTCATTTCTCCTCATGAGTGCTGCCTATACATCCTCAGGGCTTCTTTATCCACTGTCTCTAAGATCAGACAAACAGCACGTCAGAATTTTGGGTACTGCTAAATCTGAATCCTTGGAGTGGTGACACCAGGACTATTCCGAGATTATTTCTGACATGATGACAGAGGAATATGAAGTAAAAAGTTAAAAATAGTTTATGCAGAAGTTAAAGCAGAACCATTTTAAATGCATGAGGTTTCTGCACATCCCCAAGAAACATCCGCTGCACACTATTCCGCTACGCCTACATTCACTTCACGCAACACTAAGTGCAGCACTTGGATCACTGACATTTGAGCAGGGATACCTCAGCCTATTTGCTACAGTATCTGTTCCCTGGAATCAGCTCTCAGTTACTACAAACAAACAGCTACGCAACAGAAACTGCAATAAGAAAGTTTGCAGAAGTGGCTTAATTTGTCTATTTTATAGGATGTTTTTAGAACTTTTTTAGAGGCAGTTGACTTATAGGTAACATTTATATAACTTTTTGCATAAATAATCAGCCAAGATTTAATTGCCAGAAGTGGTGAGATCTCCACTGCTCCAGTAATGGGATTGACTGCTTGATCCTTGGTATCTTTATCCATGCACCTCACATAAAGCTTAGTGGAAGCTTGATGCAGGGAACAGATTTTCAAGGATTTGTTGAACTCTCCTTGTCCTAATTTACATAAGTTAAATGTTAGGGTTGACTACCATCCTTGAATGGTAGTCAGCTACTAGATGATAACCAGCTCCTAGATGATAACCATCTTCACCTGAGATTGCCATCTGCCCCTCTGCATGTCCCATACACACACACATTACTACAACCAGGGTTACGGCATGAGCAAGTGGACTTTTTCTGCTGTATTTCTGGAAGGATCAGCTGGTAAAGACAGTGTTAGTGACAAGAGATCAGTTTTGCCATAGGTATCACATCATTCAAGGAAGAAAGAGTCTTCTGAAACATCAATGCTCAAGCAGCTACTCTAACGAGACCTAAATAGCATAACAAATTCTTCAACCTCCTTCAAGAGGTATATAGGAAAAAAATACCCCTATCTCCATCTGCATTCTCCGTTACCTCTCCATACTTTTCATTTCTCCAAAGGCTGTCAAAAGGAATAACATATGAATCTTGTTTGTCTCAGTTTTCAAGCCCAAGCTTTATCTAGCTGTTCAGAATTAGATAAATCATCTGGCACTAGCAGTTTACTTCAGCATTTTCCTGACAAAAATATTTAGTCACAGAAAAGTATTAGCTTTCTTCTTTCTTTCCTCTCATCTGTAGAAGGTGGTGTGCTGATCTCAATATGTTGCAGTGTAGGAACTGATTTACAGTGTAAGGTGAACTCATGCAATGGCACTTTTGCAAAATACAGACAGCTCCTTTGCTTTTCATCAGTAGTGTTCCTTTGTTACAGTGAAAGCCTGTAGTGCCAACATTTTCATGTGATCTAATTCCTGATCAAGTCTGTCCTCAGATTCCCTGGCTGTTTTGATTACCAGTGACCAGAGAAAAAGGAAGGGCAGGATGGGTGAGTTGTCTGACAGAAGCAGTCATAGAATAGGAATACAGACTCTTTCTTTCTCTGCTTTAAATGAGAAAGGATTTGCTGGGCTGGATTTTTCCATCTCCTTTCCCTTTTCAGTCAGAATAACAGTTATTTCATTCTGTGTGGCATATCAATAGTTTGGACAAACTGATGAATACACCTAGGGTTATATTTATGGCAGGAACATCTCTCTGTGAAAAGCACAGCTTAAAACCTCATTGACTAAGCTATTACAAATTATTCCATTTTCTTTATGCCATTAGTAGTAATATTTATTTTAGCTATTTTAGCTTGGGGGGTTGCTTGTTTTTATTTTTATAGGCATCTGATTGCAAGTCCCCAGGAAAAATTCTTGAGTAAGAATCCATACACTAGATCATTCAGTCTCTGCCCAAATCTGGAACGTTGGACTCATCAGAGGGTAGGTTCATGTTTCCAGTATCTGCTGAGATTACTAACAGCACACCACACCTGTTCAATCACAGACAGCTCAAACACTGCAGCTGTAGTGCATGGGTAGAGAAACAAAAAATACAAGAGAAATCTTTCTTATCATTGGCTACCTCAAATAATACCAGCTATATATGACTATAAACAGTGACATTTTGTTATTCTCTGTCCCTTGTTTGAATCCCTGGCTTCTTGCAAGGGATTGTGAGGAAAACGAGAGGGGCTGTATGTCTTGGGGAGAGGTAGGGAGGTAGGCTAGCACAGACATAACCTTACCATTTGATATTACTGGTGCTTTTCATTCCTTTGTTGTAAAGGCTTTCAAGAGCTAAGCATTTTGCTTTGTGCCTCTGCCACAAGCTAGTACAAGACCAGCTTTAAAAAAGAGAGGAATTTCATTTTCTTTAAGTGACAGAATATTTTCCGTTCAAAAGAACAGTCCATATTCTTCTCTGAACTTCAAATTCCTCCCTTCCTTTTCACTGCTTTCCTCCTCTCCCCTTCAGGCCTTTCCCTTTTCTGACCCTCCACCTGTTCTGTCTTGGTCTGGAGCCTTTGAAAAAAATGGACTGGACTGCCTTTAAAAGCCATTCTCAGGCAGAAGAGCATGTGTTTCATCAATATTTACTGTATTTCATATTTCCACAAAAAAATCTAAGTGAACATGACAAAAAATGCAATAAAAGCAGAGTCAAAAGATGCATCTTTCCTGTTGCCATTTCAAAGATGAAAGCAGAAAACAGCTCAAAATTAACTCTCCAGTTCCTCTCTGAGCGTTTTTAAAAACCCACAAAGTCTAACAACATTAACAACAGAGGGATACCATTGTTTCAAACCTTTTATTTCCCTCATTCTTCATTATTCTTTTCCTTTCTGTTTTGGCAGCTGTGTATAATACTGGAATTGTTCTGCAGGCTATTAATGTCTGTGACCTTTTACATCAACTACAGCTCTACTTTGCAGTCATTACCTGAAGTGCTACCTAATATGAATTTAACATGACTGAGGCAGCCTCCTACACACACACACACACACACACACACACACACACACACCCTCTTTCTGCGACATGCAGAAGCATGCTTCATCTCATCATATGCAAGAAAGAATTCACCTCATCAGAGAAATATATTCCTTGTAAATAACTGTGTTTCATGGCAGTGTGGAACAACCACCTATAGTACAATCTTCCCAAGTTCTCTGAGGAAATAAAAGGATTGATATTACAGTGGGATGATTTCATTACACAAGAAAACAAGTTCTCATTAAGTCTGAGCCATTATGGGGCTGTCCTTTGAGTTGGCTCTGCTGCTGCTTTTACTTTTTAAGAGTGTGCAAAGAATTCATAGAAGATCAAACAGATATTCCAGAGCATTGCCCAACTCTATGATTGAATGCATGTGGATATCATGAGTGTCTCTAGTTCATTTCAAATTCATGTAACCAAAGAGGTTAATAGACTTGGATTCTAGTTAGCAGCAGCACAGTGCTTCTGCTAAGTAAGTAAGTCTCACATGATGGAAACAAATGGCAGGTATCCTGTTGCAAAACACAAGGATAAAGTGGGCAGCAGATATGCACGAGGAAAGGGCTTAAAAACCAAATGCTTTTTATGAGCTCTTCAGCCCCGTGCAAAATTTTAAGGTATACCTTTCTTCACTCTAGGAGCCAAAGACTGGTTCAAAAGAGTTTGCAGAGGGTTGGGTTTTGTTTTGGTTTGGGGTTGGATTTTGGTTTTGGTTTCGATTTTGTGGTTTGGTTGGTTTGGTTTTAAACAGGTTAAATGAATGACCTCGACAGGTCAAGAATTGCCCAGCTTAACCCCTGACTATGACTTATGCTTTTTAGAAGTCAAAATTAAGTTCCTAAATGTTCCTACTCCAATTAAAATTAGAAGTGAGATGTTAAAACAGGCTTTAGAGACATACTGGACTCCAGCAATGCCTAAAACCAGACATTAACATTGCAGAGCAGCAAATGCCTGTGTAAGCTTCCTTTGGAGAAAAAATGCCATAGATTTAGGGACTCTGAAGTCTTCTTCCTGTACCTGACTTAGCTATGTCCCTTGCCAGCTGCCATCATACACTAACTTCTTGGGCAAAAAAATGTGGGTCTCTAATTCTCCTGGTTTTAATTTCTTTCCAGTCACACAGACTAATGAGCAAAGCCTTCTGGACAATTTTTCTGAAGTCCATTTGTCAGGAAAAAATGAGTTTCTAAAAAAAACCAAAACAAAACGTTTCAAGAAATTTGTCTTTCTCATGGTATTTATAAAATGTTCATAAAAATCTGTTCAATTAAATTCTTTTTAGATTAAGCTCTTCACATTCTCTGATGAGAAATTGACAATTTGTAAGGCAAATGAACATAAAAAGTGCTCCGGCGTGGTTTGTGTTTACATCCTTCTTAGAAAAATCCCTCATCACATACACCTGTAACAAACTGCTCTTTGATCAGGGACCCATAGGAGGAGGGAAAGCAGACCTGATGTTCTCCTGGAAAAAAAAGGGAAATTGCTCCTTCCAGTAATAACATCTTTTTAAGCTAAGAATAAGGGAGGGAACATTATGAATGCAGAGGAACATTTAGCACTCCTGAGAACTCCTATATTCCTGGGAATGAGTGATTGGAAACCCATTTTCCAACAGTAGACAATTGTGATTTCTCATACTATGTGCATACGTACAGTGTTGACCCTTCATCTGGAAATTATTATAACATAAACTGTGAATAATATGACCTAGAGCTGTTGTTTTTAAATAACTCAGTTCCTTTCAGTCATCTACTGCAGAGTACAATTCACTTTGAAGTTAGTGATTTCAGACTAGCCCAGGTAAGCAGCTACTGCTAACTAATAGCTGCTTGACAGTCGCATTGCAACTCCTGGGGAGCAAGTACTAGAATTATTTAAATCACCACCATAAACAGTTGCTCTTCTACCCGACAGAAGAAGTCTTAAATACCTCTGAAGGCTGGTCCCTTGGAAATATCAATCCTCCATATGGCTTGGTGTACACTGGTTTAGCAAAGCAGTGTGGGGATATAGAACATCTGCTTTCTTACACTTGTTTTAGAGAGAGAAGCACAACTCTCTGCTGATGCATTCTTGAGAACTATAACACTGCAAACAAAAAAGAAGTACCTTAAAAATGTAGATCTTTCTGGCTGTATCCAATATGTTCTTGTCTCTTGTCCACCTGGTCTAAAAAAATACAGCACCTGTGTAAATTTTTATGTACTGAAGCTTGAAGTGCTAAATATTCCCTGTTGTAAAAATTAAGCCATGGATATTAAGCAAACATTCTTTTAATGTTCATAAATTGATGTACCCCTGAGTTTACTGCATGTGAAATTCCTGTATTCTTCACTGAAAAGTTTTTCACACAAAGATGGGCATGCTGGACAGAGGAGAGAAATGAAAAGAATCAAAAAATGAACAAAGGGTTACCAGCACACTCTGCCTATCTTAGTGATAGCTTCATTAAGACAGCCTAAGTCGAGCTCCTCTAGCTTTTTTCTGATGAAGCAAAACATTATTCTCCATCTTTTCAAAAGACAGCTGAGTCACTGAGCAAAGAAAGGAATGAAATACTGAAGAAGTAGTCTACATCTCAGGTATATACCACCATATCCCAGTTGATGATTAATTTAAAGAGACATAAAGACTGTGATGTCTGAAGTCTGCCAGGGTACACAAAGGTGTTGCCATGGCTGGGAGCCAGCTCAAGCTCTGACTTTAAACTCTGCCCACAGAGAACAGATTCTCTACAGAACTTTGCCATATGTTAACATAATCATCCAGACTTCTATAGTGAGAAAACACACCTGACTGCTCCAAAGAAGGGGTCAGAAGACCTTCTCATATAGGCTGTAGGCATTCTGTTGTTCAGAAGGAGAATCGGCTAGTTATGGCTCTGCTCTATTTCTAGCAGCAAAAAACTTTCAGTTAACTCATCAGGTAATGTTGATGAAAGACCTAAATAAAGGGTGGAAGAGCAATGGTAAAAGTTATCCTTAGTATCCTACTCTACTGAGCTATTCCAATGCTGCAGTAGGATTTAAATAAAGCAACTTAATCACTCTGCTTATTATCATTCCAATTAATCATTGGATTTCTAACACAGCATCACTTTGTTAGTATTTTCATGACTCTTCACCTTGTTTGTTTACTGTTCTGTTAGAAATTAAACACATCTTAGGGGCCTGCCTATTCCTAAAGGCTTTCTGTTATGCAGTCTTTGTAATTTCAAGTTTTGAAATACAAAGTGCATGTTAAAATCCAGTTAGAATGACAAACGGATCATAAGAAAATCCAATGGCATAAAACATATGTGAAAGCTTAAACAATTTCCAATTTACGGTTATATTGTATAACCTAATGTAGCTCACCTTGCCAAATGGCACCATTAGCATTTAAACTTCAGAAGAACACCAGTATGCATTGAAAGGAATATTGATTACTACCTGCTACTGGAAGGAAAATTAAAGCTAAGAAAGGTGTAACAGCTCTAAATGAGATATACTTGCAATCTCCTTAACCAAGACTGAGGCACTAAGAAGGTCATCTCTGTATGGTTGAAGCTGTTCCCTGACTGGTAATGTATGTGCAAAAACAAATTATTCCAGATTCTTGTGTAAATACCCCTGTAAATCTATTACAGATAAGCAAATAAATTGCACTGTTTTATCTCTTCACCCATCTCTGAACAGACTTTGCAGTCTTAACTGTCTTTCTGGTGCAGGGAATTCTTTCGGGGTGCAGGTCTCAGATCAGAAAAAGGAGATGATTTGCAACACGAAGTCAAAAGACTTCAAGAGATAGTTGAAATGAGGGACTAAGTGAGGTTAAATAGGAGAGTTTAAGTGGAAAGTTAAGAAAAAAGGAACTATGAAAAATTATATTTATCACATTAAAAAGAAGGCATAAACCTGTAAAGCGAGCGTTGAACATGAGTTTAGTGCATTAAAAAAACCAGTATTCAATCATGCGGGCAAAAGTGGAAAACAAGGAGGAGAAACAAAGACTAGAATAAACACAGAGTGGAATTGAAACATAAATAGGTCAGGGATTGGGAGGGAATAAATGCTAAAACATAGATCGAGAGAAGCAACCAAGGATCACTGCTGAGGTCAGACTGGCAGACATATGGACTTAACATAGTCTGCAGTTTTATTCTGCTGCTGTGTTGCTGTAATTAGAACCAGGTCCTTTTAACAATTACACCACTACAGCTGTGGCTAAATATAAATTCCTACACTCTAAGAAGTTGCAAAATGTGTGCATGAATAAAAGGATGGTTATGGGAGTTTTTAAAACTTCCAGGACACCTGTCAAAGCAGCTTTGCTCAGGGGCCAATACCAGCGATGAATAAACCTTAGATGCAAGTTCTTAACTTTGATGGAGAGCAGAAAATTAAGGTGATGTATTTAAATATTCTAAGTCCTGTGAATGTTATTACAGCTCCTGTTCACCCACTTTCAAAAAGGTGTCTTGCTGGCAGAAACCTGTGAATGTGCACAAGTTTAGGATTAATTTCTAATCTTAACACACACTTGAGTGTAAGTTGAGAAGATCTTTTAATTTTTGCTTTGAAAATGTTACATTTCAGAATTGAAGCAAACTGATGCTGAGGTAGTTAGTATGATGCTGCTCTTCCAAGAGGGAAAGAATAAAAAGATATAGAAATCCAATAGGAAAAAA
This sequence comes from Myiopsitta monachus, assembly GCA_017639245.1. NCBI lineage: Eukaryota > Metazoa > Chordata > Aves > Psittaciformes > Psittacidae > Myiopsitta > Myiopsitta monachus. The sequence goes on along the minus strand of CM029921.1, from coordinate 67,307,199 downwards.
CTATGCTAAACAAAAAAGCCAAAAGAGATTCCCTTTGCATAGCAATATTGCACAAATATCCTGCAAGACAATATGCAAGCTTCTGGGAACATATGAAACCTTGATTCCCCAAACTTCTCAAATAATTGGTTAAAGGCAATGTCCCTAGCAGCCAATTAAGACTGAACATCTGGAAGGTGAATAAGTGGATCCTGAAATGACAGATGACATTTTCATGCTCTGCTTCTGTAACACTCATTCCTGCCCATTGAGAAGCTGCATTATCAGCAGATGCTAAAGGTTGTGGCTGACCGCCTTTGGTTTGTGAATGAGGACTTCTAGATCAATACTGGACCATTACAGCAGACTGCAGAATTGGCAAAGTGCAATTTCTAGAGCAAACCAGAGGCTATAGAAATCACATAGATACTTTTTAAAACAGAATTTAAATCGAAACTGGCATTTAGAAAACATACCATAAAATTTCACAATGAGTTCCTTTCTGTAACTCTTATTTAAGTGTAAACTGATTTTCATAAAGATCACAATACAATGGCACAATACAATCTGGTATGACTGACAGTCTTAGCACATAGAAACATTTCATTTCCATTGTGCAGCTGAGCTCTCTTTGAAGAGATGTGTGGAGGCTCCGAATTTAAACAGCTAGAGGTGTCAAGAAATCAGATGCATTGGCCAAGGGTGTGCACATGACCTTTTTGCCCCTATAAGTGTGTGCTTCGTTAGAAAAGCTGAAGACATTGCACAGTGGGATTATTGTGGTTTAGAAATAGGAAAGCTGTTCAGGGGAATTTCCTGCCCAACTATGATTGCTATGTGAACCATCAAACGCAGCTGCAATTCAATCCCTAACTGCAAGGAAATTTTGAAATAACTGAATAATTTTTCCAGCTTTTGCTACTACATTCATCTCTGTGCTAAGAACCTCTATGTTTAAGATGACCTGCTTGCCATGACAACAGTGCAAAATACCCAGCTCATCCCTCATATACAATGTGTATTTGAGCCATACCCCACCTGTTCTGGTCACTGCTTTCACACAAAGTCATTTCTTCCTCAGCATGACAAATAAGGAAACTGAAACATATGATGAAACATTCATAACAAAGTAAACATGGCTTTGGAGGTGGATTATTTTTGTGTTTCTCCTATGGTTTATTTATTTATTTATTTTATTTTAAATGTTATTTATAAGTTTATTTATATTTATAAGTTTATTTAATTTTAATTATGCATAACCAACGTGGAGACAATCGAGAAGATTCTTAAATTTTGGGTTTTTTTAATCACTGCTCCTAATATGAGTTTCTACTACCTTTCCCCTCCTCTCCCCACTCATATGTTTTGGCCCTGTCATAAAGCAGAGAACTGAGAACAACTGCAACCAACCAGTCAGTAAAATGGTGGCCGCAGCCTTGCCTAGCAATTATACGAACAACAATTTGAAGATTCTCGAAGACACATGAAAACCAGGACATGTCCCAGACATGACTTGCCTATTCATACGTTAAAAGCATTCCTGCATGTTTGCACTTCTGAACTCTGTCCTTTATATAACAAACACGAGTTAAAAACTCTCAAATGTCACCTGCCAAGTTCCAGATTCAAGAACACAAAGTCTTGGAAATAGTACCTGAGATGTTCAAAAGGATTTTGTCATTAACCTTAATGAAAGATGAGTTTGGCAGGCAGCATATGTCATTGTACTGTACGTGAATTCCTGGAAACATGACTCTTACATACGCCTACGAGCAAGAAAATTTTTGTGTAAATGGGCATCTTTAGGATTGTTACAGCTATTTTTGCATCTCTTTGTAGAAAATGTATGAATATGGCTTAACCTGAGAATAGCTAAATGACATACAGCAAGAATAGAGCCACAGATATGAGCAAGTGTGTGAAATATACAGACGTGTGCCTATAAGGATTATTCTTTATATACCTCTGTTATCAGAGATCAGTACAGCTTATTTTGCATATCGTTATTTGACAGTGCTTCCAGCAGCAGAAAGAACATCTAAAGCATCTTTTGCAGCTTTTCTCACAGGTCACATGTATTCTGCAGCTGTTTAGTATAAACTACAAACAGATGTTCATGCTTACTGGGATAATGGTCCTCTTCTGCCCCACTGTAGCCTTCAAAACTGTACCCTTAGGTTCTAGTTGCAGAAATCATAGAATTCATGAGAAGCAATTTTTCTCCTGCCTGTTTGTATCTCTTGCAGTATGTACCAGTCAAAGCACTTGAGATGTCGACATAAGCAAGGGAAGAGAAAGGAGGGCTGCCAGTCATTTGGTCTCAAATGAGCACTTGAATTCCTTCACTGCACAAGAAGAAAAATAGAATTTTGAACAAAAGGTCTCTCAAAAATATGACCTAGAGCTTCAACAGTATAGATTCTGTAAACAATCACAGGTTTTGCTTTCACATGCTAGGTGCTGTGGTTTTGACAGGGATTGGTAAGTGTACCATAATATTAGGGAGCTTTCAATCTGTGCTTGTTTTCCAGTAAACATCTGATTAAACTGCTGAGAAAAACAGGATGAAATTATTAATAAAGCTACTTAGTACTACCAGTTTTCATAGTAAAGTAAAGGGAAATCGAAGGAACAAAGAAGTAAATGAAATAGAAGAATAATAACTTGCACATAACAAAAACAGATGACAGTACATATTCACTCATGTATTCAAGGTAATTTAGAGGTGAATTTTACACTGTTGACTGGCAAGTTAAATGTTTGAATGACTCATATTTGCTTGAATCTTCTGACAGCTGCAAAGTCCCAGGGCATTTGTTTAAATTACTAGGAAAGTAAAACTTTTCCAATACAAAGTACAGCTACTTCACAATCTCATAATACAGATGAGCCCATTAAAGAGTGCAGATCATATCAACATTTCATTCTCTTTAATTCAAAGTTTCTAGTCATCAGGTCAGTTACAAAGGCCAAGTCTCAGTACAAGGTAAAAGCCCTAAATAATCTTTTCCTGTGATCATTATGACAACACAGTACTCTTTCAAAGGAAGTCACACACTGTTGTCTCTCAGAACATTTCTCCTTGTAATGAATTTCACTGCTTCTGCTTATGACCTTGTTTGAATGTTGCAAGTCATTATTCAAAGGAATGTAATACACACCAAGTGTGCTTTAGAAATCTGCAACAACAGCGTTCAAGTTGTGAAAAGCTCTTCCCTCAGGCCCCAGTATGAAAAGCTGACTGAATTTACATCTCTCAAATGATTCTGCTGGACTTAGTACCTCATTTTAAATCTGACTTTTCCAGCAGAAATTTTGGCCTTTAATTTTCAGTGTTGAATTACTTCAAATTCAATTAAACTATAAGACCCTGTGTGCTGCTTTGAGTTTACCTTTGTTTTATAGAAGACTTCTTTCTATGTTATCTTTATGTGAGTCATTGTTAGACTAGTGTAATTTTCTGGGGTTTAATAGAAAATCCCTAGAAAGTTTAACCACCCTTGTAACTTCCAAATGAGATAAAGAACAGCTTGCTGATATCTTTGTATCACCTATTCTCTGACATGACATTATCTCACGCTGTTACAAGAAAACAGGTATTTGCATCATTTCCAAGTCTACCTCTTTCTCAGATCCAAACAGAAGATCTATACCTCTCAAGTGCTGAGCAAATGTGTGTAGGTAATATTGTGAGATAAGCTGCTTAGTGAAACCTCTCAATAAACTAAGCTTTCATATATAGGTTTTTGATGTGACAAAAGAGGTTTGGCTTTCTGATCTGCTCAGTTGGTACCTCAGAGTACGAGTGGATGTGCTCTTTGGACTCTTTCTGAAGATGCCCAGAGCTACTTGGCTTGCTGCTGCCTCACAACTGGTGATAATTCTACACATCAGCTTTTTCCCTAACCCTCCGTTGGTCAGTACAGTCCTGGCCAAATATCAAATATACCTGCTTATCTATTTATCTATTTGCCATTATATGGTTTTAAACCTAAACTTCTTAATATTAGAAGTATTGGTTTGGGCATCAACAATAGGCTCTTAGACTGTGGTTTTTTTTTAATATTCTTCATTCGGTAGCACAAATTGTGCATGTTCTATACCCAAAGCACAACAAGTCTTTTACTGGGCTTGCATACAGCAATATTGGGCCCCAAGGGCTTCCAAATCCACTCTAGGATTACCAAGCCTGACAAGTTCAGTGGGGTGATGTTCTATTTAATTTCCTGGATGTAGATAAAAGTCATTCTCCCTAATGTCCCTCTCCTGTGCAGAGTGCTGCTGCCTCAGTGCAGCATGCAAATAACAGGGTTCAGCAGGGGGAAGATGGCACTGGGGAAGGGAGTAAAGTTCGGCAGAATGTTGACCCAGCCACGCAGGACACCCTCTGATAGGATATCTAAATCACAGCAATTTGTGAATTTGTGAGCACAGCAGAGCCCAGATGAATGGCAGGAGTGAGATTTTTAGTAACTCCTTGTAATACTGCAGCAGAAATCCCTTTGGAGGACGCAGCTGTGAAGGAGGAGAAGAAGATGAGGCCAACAAGGGAAAGAATAAAAGCTGTACAAAGAACAGTCGTGTCCCTCATCACAGAAACAGTAGGGAAGTAGAGGAAAGAAAGGAGATCATTCTTTCTTTCACAGGGATTTATTCTTCATTTCAATTTTGCTATACTCATCTCCAGAAGCCTTTCTCCCTTCTTTTTTTAAACTTCAGCAAGGGAAGTAGTCTTTCCACTGGCAGATTTTCAGGCAAATCAAACTGCAGGCTAGATCAGCCCTGGCTGTGTCTCTGTCATGGTTTAAGCTGTAAATCTCACGCAGCCTGTTAACTCACTTCTCCCTCTTTCTTCCCCCCCACTCCGATGGGGAAGGGGGAAGGGGAGGGGAATCGAAAGAATGTAACTCCCACGGGTTGAGATAAGAGCAGTCCAGTAACTAAGGTATAACACAAATCACTACTGCTACTACCAATAATAATAATGACCAGGGAAATACAAGGGAAGAGGATACAACCGCTCACCACCCGACCAAGCTGAGAGAGAGAGACTTCTGGGTTCCTGCCCCCAAGTTTTTACATCCTGGACATGACGTGCTGTGGTATGGAATAACCTCTTTGGTCAGTTTGGGTCAGGTGTCCTGTCTCTGCTTCCTCCCAGCTTCCCCTCCTCCCTGGCAGAGCATGAGGCTCAGAAAGTCCTTGGCCAGACCAAAACATTACCAAGCAGTAACTGAAAACACTGGTGTTATCAGCACAGCTCCAAGGCCCAAAAATCAAAACCACAGTGCTGCACCAGCGACTAAAAGGAGAAAAACGACTGCTACTGCTGAACCCATGACAGCCTCTAACACCAACATTCTACAGTCAAAGTAAACAAATAATTCTGTATTGCAATTTTATTTTTGCAGCAAACTCCTTCCTTTCCCTCTTCTAGATAATTCCCCAAGAGAGAGGGAGAACATCTTTTCACCACTTCACATGACCCACTGCACAAAAGAAAAAGAGGCACAAGAACAATGAATTTCATTTGTGTCTGTCTTGTAGCTGCCATTGTGTCAGTCTGATTGTCAGCCTCAACAAGGCTGGCAATCCCTAATTATAGCAATAATAGCTTAGAACTTTCAGGGTGGATCAGCCTACTTTTCTCACCTCCTTGTTATGAATTTTGTTTGGAAACATTCCCAAAAGAATCTAGGCAACACAAGAGTGTTCACAAGTTCACTGTTTGACCTACAACAGTCTGACATGTGAGAAAGGACCCCAATACAATTGCAGAGTACCACTGAAATAAAAAGGATCCTCACACAGATAGAAAAATCACACACATGTTGCCAGTTTCAGGGCTGGGGCCATATTTTGTATAAAATCTTTCCAAACATGCTGCAACACTCCCTGTCAGTGTTCAAGGTCAGGTTGGACAGAGCCTTGGGTGACATGGTCCAGGGTGAGGTGTCCCTGCTCATTTCAGGGGGGTTGGAATTAGATGATCTTAAGGTCCTTTCCAACCCTAACTATTCTATGATCCTAAGGCAATTGGCAATTTCAGGTAAAGTAATGGGAAAAAGGAAGAGAAACTACTTAAATTGAAGAGCGTTTCCCTTTGTGTCTTGATACCCTTCCTATGGATTTGTTATCAGGTGTTCAGGACTATTCTGTCTTCTTCACTTGCAGCATAATCTCTGTAAGATCTCAGAGGAACTAATGTTGCAGGAATCCTTGGAAAACATTACCATTCAGTTCTAAGTTAAAGAAAAAATGTGAGTTAGAGTTTATAGTTCAAATATTAAAACAGTTAAAACAGCGAATACCAGACAAAAGAACTTGTGAAAGAAGGAGAGGAAACGACAGAGGTTTTTGTGGACATCAGCTACAGCACTTTTTGGCATTCACCCAGAATGTCCAGGTCAGTGGACTACATTTCACCTTGAGCTGAAGATACAATTCATCACTCCTGTAAGAGAACAGACATAGTTGCTGCCTTTAGGGTAAGACAGGTTTAATCACATAAGTGATGCTGATGCAGAAATCTCCTGGAAAGCACTAAGACTCCCCACTGCCAGATCACGCTATTGCTCCTTGCTAAAATGACAGAAAATGTATGGATTAGGAACTTGCTTTTGCTCTTTGTCGTGGTTTAAGCCAGTTTGCTCGCTCACTCACTCACTCACTCACTCACTCACTCACTCACTCACTCACTCACTCACTCCCCTCTCTTTCTTCCCCCAGTCCCAGGGGGATGGGGAGGAGAATCGAAAGAGTGTAACTTCCACAGGTTGAGATAAGAACAGTTGAGTAACTAAGGTATAACACAAATCACTGCTGCTACCATCAGTAATAATACAAGAGAAATACAAGGGAAGAGAATACAACTGCTCACCAAGCCCGACCCAGCCAGTGCACCCCCCAGCAGTGAACCCCCCAGTGCACCACCACACCCTTCCAGGTCTCTGCTCTCTGTTTTCACTTCCTGGACACGACATGCTGTGGTATGGAATAACCTCTTTGGTCAGTTTGGGTCAGGTGTCCTGTCTCTGCTTCCTCCCAGCTCCCCCTCCTCCCTGGCAGAGCATGAGGCTCAGAAAGTCCTTGGCCAGACAAAACACTACCAAGCAGTAACTGAAAACACTGGTGTTATCAGCGCTGTTCCCAGGCCCAAATTCAAAAGCACAGCACTGCACCAGCTACCAAGAAGGAGAAAAATGACTGCTGCTGCTGAACCCATTACACTCTTACTTTACAGGGCCTCTATAGAGGAAATCTGGACTCTCTTCTTTCCTCTGAGTAACCTAAGAAGTTTCCAGCACTTAATATCACAGTTCATAGTTTGCATGTGTAAGAAAAGGGGGGGAGACTGAAGAACGAAATAGCCTTTCCCTCTCATATATTGCAAAGTTATTCAAATACGATCACAGGAACAGCTAGAAAAAATCTTATAAATATATATGTCATTAAAAGAACCCCCAGATTTCATTATGCAGCCAACATCTGAGTCAGCGCCATTTCCCTTTCATAACTTTCCTGCTATCTGAAAAAAAAAAAACACAAAACCCCACAACAAAAAAAAAACAAAAACAAAAACCTGCATTGTCCTGCAAAAAATAAAATGAAATGTAACACATTTTGTCCATTAAACATGCAGAACAAAAGCCTCTGCATCAGCACCACTGTTTTCCAAGCCTGAAACATAGTTGAAGGATCTTTATCGTTCTATCTTGTAGTGTTTGCAGCTGTGCAAAGTGTAACCTAGATAATAAGGATGTGATAATGTTACAGAAACCTGCTGATAGTAGAACAGCTCCTCTGACAGTTAATTTATTCCATGTGGCTTAATCATTATTCCTGATCTCTCTGCCGCAATTTTTATTATCAAATGTGTCACAGATCGCAATTAAAATAAACCAATTAACAAAAGTCAAACATTTTATTTGGCGTGACAGAAAAAAAATCCAGATTCTGAGATGCTGTTTGTTTCAACATGTAGTACACAATTTCACTTTTATCTTCTGAAATTCAATTCTCATATCAGTGTTTCTATATTTCCAGCTGTATCATATTCTTCTCCCTACATGCACAGGTAAGTAACCATACCTGATGCTCATACAATTCCCTAAGTCACATTTCTCTATAGGAAGTGCTCAGATTTTGCTAGTGCCTCTAAACAGTATAAGAGGAGCTTCTCCACTCATCAGGTACCAGGTAAAATGGTACATTAAAAAGTTAAATCTGGGTGGAAAGTATCTTTTCCATCTTGCATAAAGGTTAAAGTTTTGAGAAGCTGTCCAACCCTGAAACATGATGAAACTTGAATATCTCAAAAATGGTTTGAACTCAATGTACAAATATAAGAATAAATGTTTCTGGGTCAATCAAATTGGTTTTAGCTTTTATGTTTCTGTGTTTCTTTCCTACTTTTGACAAGCTTTATCTTTGTTGTTTAACTAATGAAGGGAAACTGCAGATCTGAAACTCAGAAATGGTTGGTTTAGAAAATATCCAAACTAATGTCTATGAAGTTTTATTAAAAATTTAGTTGGAAAAAAAAAAACCCAAACCATCCAAAATAAAAGGTCTCTTCAAAAAGTTACAAGTTAAAAATTCCTCCACCAATTCCTACATTTTCCGAGTTAATGGAAAAAGGTTGCCCTAAAAAGCTCCATGCCAATACTACATCCAAGAAAAGTCTTTGTTCTTCCATCAGTTTCTCAGTGTTAAGGGCTGTGACATTACTGACCTGTCTTAGAAACACAGCATGAGGTAACCCAGAATATGGGACGCATTACACTAAGACCTAATCTCGAATGTATTTCCTCACAAAGAAGCTATCCAGAAAACAGAATCTTCCCCAGGTTCTTTCCTCAGACAACAATTTGCTTTCCTCAGGTGGTGGAGAGGTTTTCAGGGGCTGCAATTTACTGCTCTTATCCCCTGCCCCCCAGCCCTAGAGGACTGTTGTTCACCTAAGCGGTTGCGTTACACCTACCACTGACTCCAGCAGCAACTTCTTGGAGTAAGACAGGACAGCTCAGGTTTCCATACTGAGAAACCAGGTTGGTATTCAGGAACTCAAATCCTCATCCAGCCATCCATCAGAGACATAACATCCCTTGACTTAGTGGAGAGAGCAACACAAGCACCAGTGCTCCTTTCCACAACCAGGACAAAACTAAGTCTGGGTCAATGATGAACAATTTATATCTCTCTGTTTATGGACAGAAAGCTCTGAGAACATTTCTGTCTGCTTCTCTTGAATTAATAAAAGCCCACATATAATTGTTCTTGGGAGGGAGGTAAATGAGGGGGAATAATAGATGTAAAGAGTTACATTGGCACTGCAATATAATCTGTATACATGCCTTCATATCCATGCTGCATGACATTTTGGTGCTGAATAGCTCTCCTTTTTCATTATGACAGTGCATGTCAGCTGGTGATTGATTTGTTGCTGAAAGCTACTTACTTACAGCAACAAGAAATACTTGAAGAAGTATTCTTCAAGAAGTACTGAGCATGATAATAAAGGTTGATACATTCTTTGATACTTTACACTTTTCCCCAATGATATCAAGCAGAAAAATCATGACATTTTGCTAACCAACTTTAACACTTCATTTAATAATATGAGTAACCAAAACATAGAATCATAGAATCACAGAATACTTAGGGTTGGAAAGGTCCTTAAGAGCATCTAGTTCCAACTCCCCCTGCCATGGGCAGGGACACCTCCCACTGAATCATGCCACCCAAGGCTCTGTCCAACCTGGCCTTGAACGCTGCCAGTGATAAAGCATTCACAACTTCCCTGGGAAATATTCTGTAAGCACTGAATATATGAAAATGACTGAAAGTGTTTCCTATCACCTTAAAGATGCAAGCTAATTTGTTATAGCCTAGATAATAAGACGGTGTTACACAACTGTACTGCTGCATTTTGTATTAATGCTATGGTCCAGAAAACCCCAATCCAAGCAGGACTCTGAGCACTGTGACTAATAGCAGCGTTTTGACCCCCTTCAAGAAACGACACAGGTTTTGGACAAATCGGAAGGAGCTATGTGACTGAAGGAACAAATATCTTTCAATAGATATGGTTTCATATGTACTTTAATTTGGCTGCTTCCAATTAGCTTGTTTATTTTACCATGCATACTAATTTAAAACTGTGGTTTAGACACACTTAAATAGCATTTGCTAATCAGTAAATTAGAACCCGGAAAAATCACATGCAAATCACTGGTTTATATATACAATGTGAACAATCTTGGCTTGATTTTTCCAGCAGTGCTATTTAAATCAGGTGATCTGAAAAAAACACAGGATGCAAACATCCCTTCATGGCATACCTGGTGTAAGGAGTTGCCTGCTTGGTCAGTTTCAACAATTAAAAGAGGCACTTTTTGCTCAAGTCAAAATGATATATGTTATATATATATATTATATATATATTTTCCTAACACAACAATCCAGTAAAAAATTATGACAGATATTTTTTGATAAATCCATCAACATTCAGACTACTGTAGAGAAAGAGAGGAAGACTGATCAGCCTTGGCCTAGCTGGCACTGCCTCGACTGTAAGTTGCTGTACCTCACTGAAATTGTACAAAGATGGATCTAGGCCAGGAGATTCAGCTTTGTCCTTAAATACGAATACAAATATGGTCAGTATATTTCTGTCTTCAGAATCCATTGCGATTTATTAATACTAGGCACAAACAGGCACTAAATTCAGAATTGTCTTTCCATCTTGTTATGAGATACATATCTAAACAATTCAAGTAGTGCAGGAATGTAATTTTTAGTTTTTTACTTATGCTCAGGAGATGCAGGAATGAAGTACAGCCAAATCCCATTCATCCCCTACGTATTACAGACCTATCCATAAAGAAAAGAAAGTTTCCTGATTTTACTTTAGACTTCTAAGGTTAACGTGCATAGGATTTGAACTTTTGATTTCAGGAAGAACATGTTATAGGTCTTTGATGTGTCAGGCACTCAACTGTTACCCTAATGTTTCAGCATGTATTATGACCTGCATGTTGCACCTGACTGTAGGGTGGAAGAGGAGGGTACCTGTGTGAAGCACCCTTGACCTCCTACACAGGAGACAAAGGTACTGTTTCTGAGCAGTGCTCAGGGCAGCAAAATCACTGGTCCTTCCCACATAAAGGGTGGGTCTCAGCAACAGGCCAGCTGTGAGCAACCTTACACTGACCTGCATGATACTCAGGACTGGAAAACAGTCCATCATGTACCGCAGGTACTCAGATGAATTCCTCTCTAAATTCCATCAGTTACAACAAACGGATCACCAGCGACCATAATGGCCCCTTTGGTGTTTAACTCAGATGTGGACTTCTACACTGCGGACATCAAAAATCAGAGGTGATGAACCCCACCAAGTGTGTGGATGCCCTCCAGACAGAGCACACCTCACTGCCTGCCTGTGAGTACGCGTGCTGGCCCCACTTCAGTTTTTACTAGTGACTTCCCCTGGTGAACAAACTCATCTCACTCAGCTCGTACTCCTGTACAACAGCCAGACACAGATCCAGAAGAGCCCTTAGGGCCAGCGCAAGGTACCTGGCCTTGAGAGCTTGGTGTGCAGTCAGGCACTGCTGCTATGAGTGTCAACATACATTGTGAGGCTTGAGGCAATCTCTTCATCCCTAAAGATACATCTTCAGCCACTGACCAGAAAAAACACTAGGAATGGGAACAGTAAATCACTGTTTAAATTACTGTTTAAATTAAAAATCACATTAAATCAATGGAAAACCTCTGCCTTATTCTGGAATAAAAAATCAGCAGTAAGTATTTCTCCAGTTTGGAAATGCAGTAACTATTTCCATCAACAAATCAAAGTCTCATTTCCAGGTATATTTGAATTGAAGACTGGGAGGAATGTTTCAAATTTCAATTATTTCTTTACTTTTTCCTATTACTTCTGCAACAGCCATCCTGTATCTTATTTAAGGTAGACAACCACCAGGCAAATACAGGGAAATATTTCAAAGAGCTGTGTGGCAACTTAGGACATTACATTTGCTTGCAAGAAGGCTATTCCCTTTTTACAGTCTCAGGCAAACCAAATGCAAGCCAATAATTTCATTTTTTTAATTGCTCACATTATTTACACATGGATAGGTTCTCTCAAGAGAATTCACTGACCTTTTAGTTTTAAAACACACAAGACACAGGACTCAAATTTAGCCTCAAGCTCTTTCCCTCAATGGTTGTCAAAATAAAGTATAAAGGCATTCCTCCTGAAATTGACTGTTTCAGAGAAAGTTAAGACATTTCACACTACAGAGAGAAACTAACCTTGGAAAATTCCCTTGTTGCAGGATGAGAGAGGGCAGACTCCTTTCCTTTAGGAAACTTTGACTGTTTAAAAGGAGACTAGGTCATATTCAATTGTGCATATTATGTTAACAGATTGTCTTAGTAGCAGGAGGGATCTCTTTTTAAAATAAATTCTAAACTGCTTCCATTGTGGCCACCTACAGACCAGATTTCATGCAAAATCAAGAGCCCTGTTTGAAAGGGGGAAAAAGGAAAATGAGGAAAAAAGGAGCTGTGGAGAGAAATAAGTAAGTGTAAGATGTAGGGATCAAAACATTCTATAACTTAACAAGGGAAGCGAAACGAAACAAAAAAAAAGAGCTGAGAAAAGGAAAGTGAGTTGCTTGTATGCTTCTTTCAATACACAGAAAATACCTTTACTGAAAGGCCTACCTGCTGCTGGGAATCCCTGCAGTAGGGAGCCCTCCTAAATGTAGTTACGATTTAAGAAGAATTGGGGGTGTTACCAAATAAACATTCTGGTGTAGGTGCAGATAATTTATCTTACCAATGCGCAAAGAAGCTTTTGAAAATTGGTGGAATATGAGGCAGCTGAGCTAGACACTCTGACAAACCGTAAGTGAAGTTTTAGGTACTAATTCTAAATGTTATGCCCTTCTGTCTGAATCTTGTGTCATACTAAAGTCAGGGGTGGTTGTACAGATACCTCAACATCTCTGGGACTGCGGCCTTACTAAAACATAAGTCTGCCTCTGCTCCATGTGTTGCTTCAGCATTTTAGCTCAGTCCTTAGTGGAGAACATCCAAATCAACATGAAAATTTAGGTCAGATAATCCAATCTAAAACCTGGAGTACACTACTTCAAGGAAACGGACTATCTTTCAGCCAGATGTGTGAGGGCAGTCACTGACAGCTGGAAGAATTTGAAACATGAGCTAGAAGACAACAGAAAAAGGTGAGACTTCTGCTTTGGTAGTACATCCTAAATGTATCCTGTCCACTGTTGTCTTCTAGCTTCCAGGAATGCACACAACACAAGCTCTGGCAGTTTACAGGCAAATGTGGTGCAGGAGACAGCCCAAAACTTTTCTGCTCAGCAGCTCCTTAAAGTAGGTGAGCCTCAAAGAAAGCACACAAGGTATGACAAGAGTACTCTGCACAAGCTGTCTCTGCCATCCAGTTTAAATGTGGTGATCAAGGACCTTCAAACAAGTGAAGATGTCTTTTGGTGAAAGGAATAAAGAGATTAAAGATATTTCAAGAAACAGAAAAAACAAAGCTATCACATAGAAAATTACTTCAGTGTGGAAGATGAGTAGTGATGTTTTCCCAGTTTGATCTGGTTTTCATCTTAACAAGCTAATGGCATTAAATATAGCTGTATAAAAAACCTCCTTAAAGTCTTCTATAACATGTCAACTTAAGAAGTGCATGGCTACATGAAAAGAGATGAAAGCAATTTTGCATTTTAGGTGACCAACTCAATCTTCCTCTTTGAATCAGTAAGCAGGAAAAAACTAGCACTGACTTTACTGTCTTGTCTTTTTAAAAACCAGCAGTTGAAAAAAACAGAGAAGCAGCCCACATGAAACATATGAATAGCATAATGACAAACAAATCAACATATGAGCCAGCAGAGTACTGAATGTCAACATAAAAGCTAGATAACCCTGTATAGACCATTCAACCAAAGGGAGAAAGCAGTATGATGAAGCAAAAAAGGAGAAAAGTGGAGAAGCACAGTGGTCATAAAATATCAAGCATTTGAAACCCTAGGGTGCCTAGATGGAGGAAGTTAAAGTTGGCCATGTTTTCAGGAACAGGTTTGTTCGTCAAGGTGGGAGACATTTTGAATGCTTTCGCTAAAAAAAGCCAACCAAACCAACAAACAAACAAAAAATCCCACACAAGAAAACACAAACTGATTATGTTTTTTAACACTGGAGTTCAAAGTGCCACATTTTTTCATCTTTTCTTTTCCTGTTGCCTTTACATATTTCCCTGTTCTTTGCAATATCATCTCTGCTTTGTAGCTTTCACACAGCAATACCATATGTGGTTTTATAAAAAGAAACAAAAACCCACCACTTTCCCAAAGCAGCTTTCTCCTGGGTGACGCACTTCTGGATGCAGATAGAGATCAGTTGTGGGTACCCAGCACACTGAATCCTGCAACCAGCCCTTCAATACAGTAGAAGAGGGAGTCACCGTGATTTCTATTCATATGAAATAAACACTGAGTTTTAACCAAGACTGTATTCCATTTCACTCACATTTGAAGAAATCAGTACAGGAACTACCTGTTGATCAATACATAGGAAAGAGATTGATTTTGATTTGTTACTTGGTGGTACTATATAAACAGGGCAAAGTGGTGCCCTGCACCTCCCACTCCAACGTTTACTATGTGTTATGCATCTATCTAGGTTGTAGGTGAGTTGATTTCTTATCAGAACAGGCATCTGCACGTAACTGACCCCAGACAGTTGCCTCCAGGCTCTTCCTCCAACTGCTATACTCTCAGAATCAAACCACAGAAGCCGGTTAATATGCCAGGAGCTGCCTGAAAGCAGCCAGCCAAACAAGGAGGCATCTTTCTAAGCTAGCATGGATTCCTGAGGACAAACCTGAAATCTCATTCTTTCCAGAAACTAGAGAAGCATATCTGCCTTTGGGGAATCTTTCACTTGCTCCCTCTCCTCAAAACCACTTCCCTTAACCACCTTCTTCAAAACCAAGTAAAAAGTCTCCTTCCTTTTTTCTTTTTTTCCAAAAAGCATCTATTATCTTCAGTATCTGAGTGTTTAAAGCACCCACAGAAAATGTAGCGAAAGTGTAATTTACTGTCTCTATTTTATAGGCTCACATCTGTATACCTAATCTTTTAAGTGACTATTTTAACAGAGGCTATCCTTATCCTCAGCTGCAGGGCTGAGGGACTTCTGCTGGCCAGTGTCACCCACCAGTAGGACTGGGATCCTTACCCTTTGACACAAACCCTCTCAATACGGACAGTTTAGTCTGCTGACCCCTTCACCTCAAATAAGGCACTCATCCTGAAGGGACAGACTCAGTTGACTAGACTCTCCAGTGTGCTGAAAACAAAAATCTCATTTAATATCTGCAGTTTTTTAAATAGTGAATGAGTGAGGAAAGAGGGAAACAATATTGTCTTTTGAAACCATGCAAGTATCTGCTTGACCAGATTTGACAGTTACAGTCTGGAAATGAACTGGTTGCACTACAGCTTGTTTTAAGACAGTGCTTTGTAAACCTTGCATAGAGCAAGCTGAAGATTATTATATCAAGTTCTCTTCTGGGTTGATTCTCACAGACAGGTTTCAACAGCTTACAAGCATCTATGTTGTAGTTCAGTTTCCCCTTAGGATTCTGCTGTGTGTCAAAGTAAGAAATTGAGGCTAAACAAGAAAATGTGGAATAAAGTTTAAGTAGGTACCTCTACTGTGAAAGCTGTTAAATGAGAAACAGGCATTGCAGACTACAAGTGTTAATTAGATACTGGTTCCACTGGCAAATGACATTCTCACACTGATTCTGCCTTCTGGTTTGCTGTTGACAAATCTGGGTTTAGAAAAGTTATCCTGCAGTTATATGTATTCCTGATGTATTGCCTTTTGCAGGCCTGTCAGCACAGACATTTTGCTGCTAAACTTATTTGCCCCTATCATTGTAAATTATTAATAAAATTCAAATACTACAATAAAAATATCTCATTGCCTCCTCACTTTCTGCAAATCTGTGACACTCAGCTATCAGGATGGAGTAGCAATTTCAGAAATCTCTGACTTTTGGCACCCAAATATAAGTATTTCAGTGAGATCTGATCTGTGACTGACAGACAGGTGCAATGCAGTCCTGAAAGTCTCCCTTACAGATTGTAAATTGCATTGCCTTTGCAGAAGAAAAAAATTAAACAAAACAAAACAAAAAACAAACCTGGAATGACTGGAGGGAAACAATCCAGTAAATCCCTTATGAAACCTGGTGAATTCCAGAAACTGAACATAATTTTGCAGTCTTCCAAAAGTATGTTCTAGGAGCTTGACTCTTTCTTGGGAACACAGCCTCTCCTATGTGGGACATATAATTGTGGCAGACAGTGCAATGGTCCTGCCTCCTAGTGATGAAAAGACTAGTGGAGTTGTCACCCCTGACAATACTCTGCTTCAAGAGCAGCTTTTAGGACTGGGAGATGCTCTATTCCAACCCCCACAGAAGACGCTGTTAAAAGGTTTAGAGCCCAGTGCAAAAGGTTTTGCAACAATAACAAATCAATCCATACAGAGATGCAGTTTATGAAAATGGCTGATTGACTCCTGTGTGGATGAAAAGGTGTAACTGAAATGGAAATTCAGTCTTTTAATTCAATCTCCATATGCTATTGTAATTCTATTAGTCTCCTTTCACCACTTGCTCTTGGATTCCTTCAGCCTGAGGTGTTTTGTTTTTTTTTTTCACTTAACCCCACATGTACATCTGAAATCAGGAAAGAAATCCATTCTCAACTGTGCTTCCTGAGGACCAAAAACACCTTCCCTAGCATCAGCGGCAGGATAATTGGAATGCATTGCCATCAACACAACAGTGGATGTTTCTGCTGCATCTACATTCCACATGGACTATGAATTTGACAAGCTCCCATAATAATGGAAAACATTTCCAGTGATTTTCAGAGTTAATGTATTCTGATCCCTACAGAGCAAATTTTGAAAAAGAAAAGTGTATCAATTTACAGCTCAGGATTGGTTAAGAAAGGCAGAGTTTGCTGCAGAGAGGAATATAACACTGAAGACACAAAGGCAGAGAAAACTTACTTTCAAAACTTTCAAACACACATTTTGCCTAAAGCAAAGCTAGAATTTTCCTTTCTCAAATGCCATGAAATTGCAGGGAAACTCAGGAACATGTAGCTGAATTAGAGTCATCAAAGACTTTGGCAGAGGGGCTGTTCAGTTACTGACACAAATTAAAAGTTGAGAGTTTTCCTGATACACTTCCCCCATAATCACTAATATAGGGAGGACAGGTAAGCCTGACTAAAGTCCCACATATAGTACTAGCTCTTGCAAAGTAACAAAACACATGTTGACTCAGAGCAGGCAAGTGGGCGTGTATAGAACCAGAGGCAAGCCATTGAAACTGCCCACATGGAAGGACTGAAATAATCAGATTCAGGGCTGTGCAGGAATGGCAGACAGTACGCTCCAGTAAGGCAGGCTAACGTATAAGTTCCCCTTCTTGCCCTGCAAGGGGCCACTTCATAAAGAATTTTGGTTTAAGTATCACTGTAGTAGAAAAACAAACAGTTCTATAAAAGGATTTTTCTAATATAATGAAATAAGACAAAAAGCAGAAATTGCTTTTGAAGTTACGTCAAAGGTATCTGCAGTCAGAAGCGGTCCTTACAATATGGGATTCCAAACCAAATAAATACTTTCATATAACACTGATTATGGAGCTACGTGGTCAAGCACAGATTATCTGTATGTTCATAAACTGGAAACAGATAATCACATCGTTAGTTTTAAACTTGACAGCAGGGAATGATAGATATGATACATACCTATTCTTCATGTTTCTCTCTCGCATTTCAGGTTCGCTATTACAACATCTTCTACACGTGTCTATTCAGGTAGAAAAGAAGAGATATTATGTTGTCTAAAAAGTTGTATAAAAACATATCGAAGCTTAAATTTTAAGCCATGAATACATAGGAGTCCAAAAAAGAGACCTTCCCAAGGTCACCTTTCTCCAGGAGAACATTTTTTTCCTTTAAACCGACCATTCACCAGGCATGAAGAACTGTCAAAAAGAGTGTTTAACCCTACATATAGTTTTAAGTGTGTGCAGAAGTTGCTATCACCATTATAGCTGCTCAGATTCTTCAGCTGTGCATGCTTTAGCGCTTTGATGGACCTAAATGTCATTAAGCTACAAAGCGGTTTTGTGAAATTGCCTCAGCAGCCACCAGTTGTTTTTGTTTCAATCCTACATTAGTCATCTGAACGAGGACACGGAAATAAAAAAAGAAGAGTACTTCTAGTAGCAAATTGTGTGCTATTAGTGCGCTTAGACGAGACACAAAACATTAGAAACAATCCAAATGTACTGACCATATGTTGCATACAATGTACACATTTTGACCCTGAATCAGCACAAACAGATCAAATATATTACTTAAAAATGAATCAAGCTGGCAGTCTTAGAAATTCCAGCCCTAATACGAGCTATCGATTCTGGGCTTGCATAACAGTTGTCAGCAGCTCTCAAATTTTTACTTAAAAATCCTTGGTAAGGTAGGAAGCATTTACTTGATTTCAGCCACCTTCTCTCCTCTGAATAAAACCAGCCGTGTTTTTCAGAATATCATGCCTCTCCTCTTTCTTGCTACTAAAGCTGTCATTTTTTACTTGTGCAGGCAGACAAGGAGGGAGCATATTGCCTATTTTGCTATGATGAAAACCTTGCAATTACAGCAGAAAATTCACATCAGAAATCTGTGAAAGCAGCACCACAATGCTTTCATTTGGGTGTTACTCCTAATCACTCACCCTTCTTCCCTCCTTGCATCCCTCTGCTCACAAGCAAGAGGGGTTATTACTTTCCTATTCTATGCAATAAAGATCTGACTTTTTAGGTCAGCTCTTGCAAACTATATTCTTTGCACAGCATGGAAATAGCATATGAACACACCTACTAATATGATTAGGCTTATCAGTTTCTGCCTGCACCTTTGCAAGACACAGATGTGGCAAGCCATGCTTTATTGTCCTGATTATTCCTGAGCTGCAGGTAGTGCACAAAGCCAAAATATTATCTTTCCTTTAAAAACCTCCAGGGGCTTGTAAAGTCTGTTGAAACCCATGCCAATCTGAATTCAAAACACTGCCTCTACCTCACAGGCTTGCCAGACTCATTAGCAAGTTTTTAACTCACCTCATTGTTGCTGTTCTGCAGGATAGAAGCAATTTCATATTGCTGGTAATGTTCTCCAAGCTGTCAGATGCTAACTTTGCTTTCCCTATTGATTCTGCTCACTTGGCAACACTGATATTTTGTTTTCTTTTTCCACACTTCTGTTGTGATGGGGAAGCCACAGCATTTGCATTAACTCCCTTTTTGTGCTCCAGGATCATCTGTGGAGAAGCAGCCTCCATGCTGCCAGCTGAGTTACTGAGGTGAACTGAAAAGGTCCAGAGAGGGTAACTGATATAGCTGACCTGTGTATCACACTGAAAGGGCAACACAAATACATACAAAGTAGATACGTATGTATGTATATACATGCACAAAATACTTATCAGTAAAAAAAAATACTCCTTTCCATGTGAAAAATTTTCTTGCTTTGTGAAAGAAAGAGACTGTACATAGAGCACATTCAGGCATGGTCACAGCATGTCATAGCTGGCCCCTGGTGGCCCATGCCTAACGGATAGCATTTAAGCTGTTCTAGTCTATGCCAAGGCCAGAACAAAGTCAGCCTCAAATCAGGGAGCCATAAGTCCCTCTTCAGTCTTTTATTTGTACCCAGTGAATACTGAAAGCATCTGTGAATCTTACCCAGAAAACCTTGAAAAAGTTTCCTCCAGTTCTGAAAATAGCTCAATAGAATTGCCATCGACAAAATTCTTCTAGAAACAGTCCAGCCCATTCTGATGTGTCCTCTTTTACCATTTTCAAGGCCTCTCCAATGGTGTATGCTGCCAGTGAAGAGACAGCAGTGTGACAGTATCATTGCTTCTCTATCTAGCTTTTTAAAAACTAAGAGTATTATACCTCATTGTCTTTTACAGAAATTAGGTGTACTGTAAGACTGAATGGGTCATGAAAATTCCTATGACATACTAAATACTAAAGCTCACTCTAGGGAATGCAGTCACTGGGCCCTGTGCTTTCCCATAGCATTCTATGAATCCATCTGCTATGTTTCAAAAGCTTACAAGTCTGGCACTGCAGTCATTGAACCTTCTGAACACCCTGAAGCAACTACAAAATCTTACCAAGTTGTTCTAGGAGCTGTAGTAAATATTCAATAGTCTTGTGTGGGTGAAGGGATAGAAATAGTTAACAAAACGATTTCAGGTGTTATCGCCCTGGTCCAGCCTAAGCCCTGGGAACTGTAAAGACAACAGTGAAGGGTAAAGATCGGTTAGCAAAACAAAGCTGTTTGCAAGATAAAGTAGGATGTGGGTCTCAAAGACAGACCAAACAATGTGAATATTTGTAACCCTTAGTAGTTTTGCTAAATCGGGATGATAAGGGAGTGAGAGAGTAGAAAGTTACTGCTTAGCACTTAGTAGACTATAAAAGAGACCTGAAATAAACGATTTCGTTTGTAACCAGAAACGGGGTCCATGCCTTACGTCTCCACTGTCTTGATTTGCTCCATATGCTTCAGCTCTAGCAGCGCTCCCACTGACCACAAAGAGAACAGCAACATGCAGCCCTCCTCCCTCAGAGCATGGTCCTGGTACGCCCCCATGACCTATGTAACCATACTTTAAAATCTAACAAACATATGAAGAGACAATTAAACAAGTGTTAAAGATGATGAAAAATTCCCTCTGTTCAAAAGAACTTCTTAAATTTTATCTCTCAAATGCCTAATACAAAGCTTGAAAACATGATTAGCAGGCTATAAGTAAAAAGAAAAAAGAAGAACTTTGAAATTCTAAGCTGTTGTTTTAAAATAGCAATGGTCATATCCTACTGATTCATAAACATATAATGTTTTTTTTGAAATGGGGAGGATTTCGCCTTGGATCCTTTTTGCCATAATGTTACTGACCAGTCAATTT
Source organism: Myiopsitta monachus (assembly GCA_017639245.1). Lineage (NCBI taxonomy): Eukaryota > Metazoa > Chordata > Aves > Psittaciformes > Psittacidae > Myiopsitta > Myiopsitta monachus. The sequence goes on along the minus strand of CM029921.1, from coordinate 67,286,094 downwards.
TATACCTTTAATTATCACAAGATCCAATCTCATGCTGTGTTTGCAGCTGCCACCCAATCAGTCCCTGCACTACCATACTCCAGGAGCAGACCTGCAAATAACTTTCCGTACGTGCTATTCTTCTTAATTCCAGAAACACAAACCCAGAAATATATTTCCATTTCATCACCATCAGTCATGTCCATAGGTGCTCCTATCTCTTCTGCTGCTGAAGTTGCAGCTTTGTGAAAGAATGCCTATTATAATATCAAAGAACTGCAGGATTCAGATCACTATTGCCAGATGCTGGGAATGAAACCAAGTAGGGAAAACTATGTGAGCAAGCATGTGACAGTCATCCACAGACTCTGAACACTACCATAATTTCTCAAAGCTGCACAATACACTTAAATTGTAAGTAGGCAGGTGTTTGTTTTCCAGCAAAAGAAGCAAAAGGTCCATGTTAAAAATATTCCACAAACCATATTTAAGACTTTTTGCAAACAGAATAAAAATTTATATAGTGATATCAAGTTACTTTTCCATATTATGTAAAAACACACAACAGATCTAAAATACGGGGTAGCTAATCTCAAACCTATTTTTATTTAGTTTAATAAATCTTTACATACTCTGTTCCTGCAACAGTCTGACCAGCATATGAAACAGACAGGTAAATGAATAGCATTAATCTAAACTGACATTAGCAAGCTATTAAAGCAGAATGTAAGCACACGGTGTTTTAAATATGACAGCCAATGAAGACAAGCATCAGCCGAGAGACATTTGCTGAAACTCTGCTGGTGGTAGCCATTTTGTTCTGAAGTGACAAGATTTATACAATCATCCTTCTCTAATGTAAACCCCTTGTAGTTTAGGAGCATACCATGCCTTTTTGAGCCCATGCATTGTCGCCAGCATACACACTGCACACACCAAACACCAAAATCCCAAGAAAGGCTGTCTGCGTAGATGCCAGTTCGTACAAAAGGGAGCTGAATGGGAGAGGCTGAATCCCAGATGGAGCCAGCATCTCTCCCCCGTTAGGACTTCAGTGCTTGTGCCGGTTGCAATAGTTCTCTTCTGTATTTCCTCCCCTCTCCCACCTTTATCTGATTAACCCACTTATCAAATGAGTCCAGATCTTAATGGCTCTTCAAAGATAAAGTGTCAAGAATATTCACGAAGATCTTGCTTCCACTGGAATATGCTTTAGGAAATCAAAAACTTTTGCAGAAAAGATTCTTTCAGCAAAAGCTTTCAATGGTGATTATCAGAATATTTTCTTTCAGGAAGGTTAGGGGCTTGTGTCCACCACTCACTTAACTAATGGCAAATAAACCAGGAGAAATATTCCAACTCTCAAAGAGGCTGGATATTCAGGTATTTTGAAACACCCCCTAGCACCATTCTGCACCTTTGAAAATGTTCTAATTATCGCTTTGTCAATAATCTTTTGCTTTGCTATGCTCTTGATGATCCTCTGGGAGGGCTGAGAGAGAAGATTACTATCTAAGGATAAGATCAGTCTTGCTATTTTTTTTACAGATACCTACATATTTGGGTAAGCAGCACACCTTTAATTACTTGAAAGCTAACATGCTGATTTTCTTTGCAGAGTAAATGGCAAAATCCTACTTCCTGTGCTGACCTTAGTTTCTATTTTGAATCAGAATCACAGAATGATTGAGGTTGGAAGGGACCACCAGAGTTCAACTAGTCTCACCTCCCTCCTCAAGCAGGGTAACCTAAAGCACATTACTCAGGATTGCGTCCAGACAGCTCTTGAATATCTTCAGGGTAGAAGCCTCCACAACCTCTTTAGACAAATTTTTTGAAGTGCCTCTGAAAATCTGCAGATTATGATTTGTTATGAACTTTGTATTAAAAAAACAGGGAAAATGTATTACAGAAGACATGGTGCTTTGCATGTGTCTTTAAATGAGCAAAGGCAGGATCTTTGTTATACATCAACTGATTTTAAATGTATATTTCATATAGTGCAAAGAGGATAGTTTCCATTTTAAAATATTAATATAGGAAGCAGGGATATAGATTTAAAAGTGAACACATCTGTTCACAAAATAATTGCAGCTATTGACCAAAACCATTAAAGGCACTGAAGACAACAGCATTACTTGACAGTCCTCATTGGGTTATTGATTCACTTTTCTCTCCCAAAACCACAGTTGCTCAGGCTTTGTTCAGTATACTGAGCACAAGGTAGAAGGTACCTTTTCATTGCCACTGTTCCAGTTGTTATTAGACATCAGTCTTCTGTGCTGCTTTTGGCAGGAAAAGTATTTAAGATGCCTGGAAAAACAGAGGCTAACCCTTTTGACTCAGAAGTGTATTGTTATTAGCACAAAGACTACATCTCTGTCCTGAACTTACACATTAAGATGCCTTATATAGGTATCTTGTCATGAAGGGCTTGCAACAACCTGTATATGCAATGGTGACATCTTGATACTGTTCACAAATGAGAAAATCCTGAAGTCTGAGCTTCCTGATGGAACACAGTAAATCCACAGACCTCTTCTTACAAAGGAATGGATCCTAATGCTGTGAAAAACCTGAGAGGTATCCAAAGTCAGATGGGGAGTGCATGCTTCGATAAAGCAGCCAGTGGTCACAAAGGAAATCGGTTTGGCAGGAGGGCCAGGCACGCACAGATCTAAAAGCAGATCTGCTTATGGGCACCCAACTCAAACTCATCTGATTAAATTAATATTTGAATTAAAACACAGAGCTAAAAGAAATGTTAAGGATCAGGTACCTATAATCATGACAGCCCTTTATCGTGCACCTGCCCTACAACCTGAGCTACAACCCCTGACTGCACATGCTACCAGACCACAAAATGTATGAGGATGTGGTGACCTCAGCAGATCCCTCTGCCTTATACCCTTCTCTTCCTCCAGGCAGCGGCAGTTCCTGCTGAGTCTCTTCACAAGGCTCATTGCTTTAGAACAATATCACAGCCACGTGAGAATCATAGAAACCTCCCAGGAACAGATTTTGTGAAAAAGAAGCTTTTACAACTTACTGAAGCTCTTCCAGACACAGCTTACCACTTCAGTCCAGTGATTCATTGTCAATTGCTGAGGTGAGTACCTCGAGAGAGGACTCCTTCAACTCCTGACTGGGGGGAAGCTCAGCATCCAGGAACCTCAATTCAGAGTGGGGAGAGCCACCGACGGAGCCTCAAGTCCTCGACAGGACTTGCCCAGGAGCCGGCAGCTCAGACGAAGTGAGCAGCGGAGCCAGGAGGAGCGGCACCAGCCCTGACTGGGTAAAAACCTGCCCCAGGGAGTGTGTGTGATCAGGAGTGGAACGAGACAGTTTGGGTGGGATGGTGAGCACTCGCCGTATGACCAGAATCCGGTCTGGGAGCCCTGCTCTGGCTGCCCCGGGTGGTGCCCAGCGTAGGTACCCAGACAGAGCTGATGAGAGGGGAGGATGCAGCGCAGAGCTTGGGGCGTAGAGAGTGCCTGCACTGCATTCCAGCACAATGGGCAGAGCTGTACTCTGTGCTCCCTGGTGAAGGTCCTCCTGCAGCAGGTGGCTGAGCTGTGGGAAGCTGTCAATAGGACAAAAGATGTCAGGGAAGCTGAGAGGAAGCAGCACAGCTTGCTCCAGGCCCAAACTGTGCAGGGGCCTCAAGCGTCCCCTGTAGCTCATGGAAGGAAGAAGGAGGCAGTTAAGCCAGGAGGCTGGGAAAAAGCAACAAAAAAAGGAGGAAGAGGACAATTAAAAGCAAGGGGCTTCCTCCTAAATCTCTTGTCCCCACTCAGAACTGCTTTGCTGTCCTGCAGGGGGCTGATGAGGAAACATCCTCGCACCAGAAACAACCGGCTAATGCACTGGTAAAGAAGTTCTCTACTGGTGCTGCCAGGAAAAAGCGGTGGGCTGTAGTAGTAGGGGACTGTACTCTGAAAGGAACAGAGGCACCCATCTGTTGGCCTGACCCAGGCTCAAGGGAGGTGTGTTGCCTACCAGGGCCTTGGATCAGGGATGTTGCAGAGAAGCTGCCTGCTCTAGTTGGTACCACTGACTATTACCCACTTCTAGTGATCTACGTGGGTGCTACTGATATAGATAGCAGTAGCCTAGAGAACATAAAGAGGACTACAGAGCTCTGGGAGAGGTGGTCAGGGGCTCTGGAGCACAGATTGTCTTTTCATCAATTCTCCAGGATACAGGGGAGGACCTTAAAAAGGCTAGGAGGATTGGCCAGGTTAATAAATGGTTAGAAGGGTGGTGCCAGTGTCAGGGGTTTGGGTATCTTGAACACAGGACTCAATTTAGTAGGCCAGGTCTACTGGGGCTGGTGGAGCTTGTCTGACAAAGAAGGGGAAGAGTGGTTTTGGTAGGAGGCTTGCCAGGCTGGTCAAGGATGCTTTAAACTAGATGTGTTGGGGGAGGAGGGCATCATTCCATCCCAACACACCCAGTCAGTTGCCAGCACCTACAATAAATGCTTGGAGCAATGCAGAGATATTCCAGCTGCTCCAGACAATGAGCCAGCTTCATTTGGAGCTCAGCTCAGATGCCTCTATACAAACTCCTGTAGCATGGGGAACAAACAAGAGGAATCAGAGATGTGTGCACGTCTACGGGGGTATGACATCATAGGCATCACAGAACCATGGTGAGATGGCTCCTATGACTGGTGTGCTGGAAGGGAAGGTTACAGGCTCTTTAGAAAAGACAGGCCTGAACCAAGGTACTGCATTAGAACCAAACATATTCTTAACAAACCAAACGAAGTATAGAATGTAAAGTAAGAATGAATAAGCATAATTCATGTATACAGTGTCAGAATGACTCAACATAACGTTCGCTTAGAATACTGCTGCCTCACTTAGAACACATCATGATGTTTTTACAAAAATGAACAAAGTATGTAGCAACAAGATAAGAACGTGTATAAAGGTGACCCAAAATATGACAAAGGGGTGCACAGTTCTTTGGAGACTACTCCCCGTGTCACCCAGCACTGAATAAACATACCTACTTTACAACTGGATAAAGTTGTGGACTAATTTCCGCACGTCAGGCCCAGCAGATGGGAATGGGGAGTTGCTATTTATGTTAGGGATAGGCTGGAGAGTATGGAGCTCTGTCTGGGGACAGGTGAGCAGTCAGTAGAGTTTGTGACTCAGGGTTAAAGGGCGAACAGCGATGAGAGACATTATTGTGGGGATCTGTTACAGACCGCCTGATCAAGAGGACTCTGTGGATGAAGAGCTCTATAAACAGATAGGAACAGCCTCACACTCGCAGGCCCTTGTTCTCATGGGGGACTTCAATCACCCTGATATCTGTTCAAGGGACAGTATGGCCCGGCACAAGCAATCCAGGAGGTTCCTCGATTGTGTGGAAGGCAACTTCCTTCTGCAAGTAACAGAGGAGCCGACAAGGAGAGGTGCCATGCTTGATCTTGTGCACACCAGCAGGGAAGGGCTGGTTGGAAATGTGACACTCCAGGGCAGCCTTGGTTGCAGCAATAATGAGATGGTTGAATTTGAGATTGTTGAGACAGTGAGAAGAGCGTGCAGCAAGCTCACTGCCCTGGACTTCAAGAGAGCAGACTTTGGCCTCTTCAGGAACCTGCTCAGTAAGATTCCATGAGATACAGCCCTAGAGGGCAGGAGAGACCAAGACTGTTGGTTGATATTCAAAGATCATCTACTAAAAGCTCAGGAGTGTCGCATCCCATCTAGAAGGAAGTGCAGCAGGAGGGCCATGAGACCTCCTTGGATGGATAAGGAGCTGCTGAGGAAAATTCGAAGGAAAAAAGAGACTTATAAAAGGTGGAAGCAAGGACAGGCAGCCTGGGAAGAATACAGGGATGTTGTCCAGGAAGCTAGGGACCAGGTTAGGAAAGCTAAGGCCCAGTTAGAAATAAACTTGGCTAGGGATGTTAAAGATAACAAGAAGGGATTCTATAAGTATGTAACAAATAAAAGACAGACTAGGGACAGCATACGCCCCCACCCCAGAAACTATCGGGAGAACTGGCTACCCTGGATTTGGAGAAGGCCGAGGTTCTTAATGACTTCTTTGCCTCGGATTTCACGGGCAAATGCTCTGACCACACTGCCCAAGTCTTGAAAAGCAGACACAGGGACAGTGAGAATGAAGACCTTAGGCCCACTGTAGGAGAGAATCATGTCTGAGATCATCTTAAGAACCTGAATGTACACAAGTCCATGGGACCTGATGAAATCCATCCATGGGTCCTGAAGGAGCTGGCAAATGAAGTTGCTAAGCCACTGTCCATTATATTTGAAAAATCATGGCAGTCAGGTGAAGCTTCCAACAACTGGAAAAAGGGAAATATAACCCCCATTTTCAGGAAGGGGAAAATGGATGACCCAGAGAACCACAGACCAGTCATCCTCACCACTGTGCCTGGCAGAATCTTGGGGTGCATTCTCCTGGAAGGCATGCTGAGGCACATGAGAAACAATGAGGTGGCTGGTGACAGCCAGCATGGCTTCACTAAAGGGAAATCCTGTCTGACCAGTTTGGTGGCCTTCTGTAATGAGGCTACAGAACAGATGAATACAGGCAAAACAGCTGATGTCATCTACCTGGACTTGTGCAAAGCGTTCAACACTGTCCCACACGACATCCTTGTCTCTAAATTGGAGAGACGTCAATTTGATAGATGGACTACTCCATGGGTAAAGAACTGGCTGGATGGCCACATGCAAAGAGTTGTGCTCAATGGCTCAATGTCCAGCTGGAGACCAGTAACGAGTGGTGTTCCTCAGGGATCGGTGTTGGGACCGGTCTTGTTCAACATCTTTGTGGGTGACATGGACAGAGGGATTGAGTGAGCCCTCAGCAAGTTTGCCGATGACACCAAGCTGTGTGGTTCAGTTGAAATGCTGGAGGGAAGGAATGCCATCCAGAGGGACCTTGACACACTTGTGAGGTGGGCTGATGCCAACCTGAAGTTCAACCATGACAAGTGCAAGGTCCTGCACCTGGGTCAGAGCAGTCCCAGGCACAGCTGCAGGTTGGGCAGAGAAGAGATTCAGAGCAGCCCTGTGGAGAAGGACTTGGGGGTGTTGGTTGATGAGAAACTGAACATGAGCTGACAGTGTGCGCTCGCAGCACAGAAAGCCAACTGTGTCCTGGCTGCATCAAAAGGAGCGTGACCAGCAGGTTGAGGGAGGTGATCCTGCCCATTTACTCTTCTCTTGTGAGGCCTCACTTGGAGTGTTGTGGACAGTTCTGGTGTTCTCAACATACAAAGGACATGGAACTGTTGGAGCAAGTCCAGGGGTGGGCCTCGGGGATGATCAGGGGACTGGAGCATTTCTCATATGAAGATAGGCTGAGAAAGTTGGGTCTGTTCAGCCTGGAGAAGAGAAGGCTGCGTGGAGACCTCATAGCAGCCTTCCAATATCTGAAGGGGGCCTATAGGGATGCTGGGGAGGGACTCTTCATTAGGGACTGTAGTGATAGGACAAGGGGTAACGGGTTTAAACTTAAACAGGGGATGTTTAGATTGGATATGAGGAAGAAATTCTTTACTGTGAGGTTGGTGAGACACTGGAATGGGTTGCCCAGGGAAGTTGTGAATGCTCCATCCCTGGCAGTGTTCAAGTCTGGGTTGGACAGAGCCTTGGGTGGCATGATTTAGTGGGAGGCGTCCCTGCCCATGGCAGGAGGCTTGGAACTAGGTGATCTTAAGGTCCTTTCCAACCCTAACTATTCTATGATTCTATGATTCCTCTGCAGATGACCACAGCTGCTGTAGCCCTTGGAGGAGAATTTAGTGCATTGTTTCTTGTTCATCCTGACACTGATGGAGGAATTCCCAGAGAAGTGCCACATTTTGTAACTCTTGGTAATTCTTTGTAACACAGAATGCATTATCCAAAATTAAAAGCATGGTTACAGGTACTTGCTCTTCAGATTCTTTTCAGCTGACCAGTTGCACATCAACTGGCAAAAGAATGCATGGTTTTGTTTCAGATTAACTGACAGGAATATTGTCAGACTTCAAACTCATTTTCTGGATGTATTATCCATGGCATGACTGTGCTTCGGGAAAGGAATTAACTGCTTCATCACAACTTGGCATGTAAACTCAAAAAGAACAGTTAAGGATCTCTGTTTTTCCTATGTGCTGTGAATGGTGACCTGCACAGTGAAAGGAGCAATATAAGTCGCAGAGGCTCCAGACCTACTTACAGTTTTCTTTTGAAAATCTGATATCTGGCTGAATTCTCTCCACTCCATTCTAAAGAGTTGCAGATAATAAAAATACATTGATCACTGTGCTGTACAGTGCCTTCAGAATGAAAAAATACTTCTTCCAAGTGGGAAAGTGTATTCATAAAGTAAACCATTTGCCACTTTGTCTGATACATTTTGTTGATTGAGTCGGCATTAACCAGCGACAACATGTTCTCATCAAAACTTGGACATCAGTGTTATTGCTTGACGCAATCCCATCCCCACACCAATTGCCAGAGGAGATGATCACCATTTAACTTCTCTGTCGCTAACTGATCTTTTGATCTGGAAGAACCTTTTCAGTGGATGTGAGCTGATCAAGAAAAAAAAGTTCTCAATCTCTGTAGTGGTTAAAGGAACTTCCATTGACCACAAGGAAATCATTGCTATGGAAATAAGGTATCATAGAGGAAACCTTTCAAATAACTCAACTCTATAAGAGAAATGCAGGGGGGTTTACATAAGGTGTGGGAGGTGGCAGAAGAACAAGAAGTTTCTCTTAGTTAAAAACGAAAGATAATAGGCTGTTCAGTTCAACACTAAGTATATAGGAAATAAAAGTAACAAGGTAGTGGTACTAATTTCATTGAAGTGGCACTTCATTGTACAAGCACACAGTCACTGCTTACATCCTTAGAAATGAACTCAACTACATGCTGTTGCCTGCTATGTAGCACTTTTATAGCCCACCAACTAGATGTCTTCAGGTCACCAGCAACTGGCCCTGACTTCCCTCTGACCATCATCCCAACAAAGAATGAACTTTGATGAAACCAGACAAATTCTGCGGTATCATCATCAGGCAACAATCCAACATTGCACACAGCCTCTCCTGCTCTGAAAGGCTGTTACAATGTCCATGTTACATCATTGACCACATGAATTCAGCAGCTTTATAGGGATTGGTCCACGCACTAAGGTATGATCTCTGTGTGTGTGTGTGTGTGTGGATGTATATATGTATACATATGAGACAAGAGTGATGGTATATTGAAAAATGTGAGCTCAGGGCATGATGTGAATGATATGGACTAAGGGGTGGATACTGTCCTTGGGCTCAACAGTAGCAGTCATTTTTCTCCTTCTTAGTAGCTGAGGCAGTGCTGTGTTTTTGACTTTCAGCCTGGGAACAGTGCTGATCACACCAACGTTTTTAGTTGTTGCTCAATATTGTTTAGTCTGACCAAGGATTTTCTGAGTCTCATGCTCTGCCAGGGAGGACAGGAAGCCAGGAGGAAGCAGAGGCGGGACACCTGACCCAAACTAACCAAAGGGGTATTCCATACCACAGCATGTCATGCCCGATATAAAAACTGGAGGCAGTTACCTGGAAGAGCTAGATCACTGCTCGGGTAGGCCTGGGTATTGGTGGGCAGGTAGTAAGCAGTTGTATTCTCTTCCCTTGTCATTATTATTATTGGTGGTAGCAGCAGTGGTTTGTGTTATCCCTTAGTTACTGGACTGTTCTTATCTCAACCCATGGGAGTTACATTCTTTTGATTCTCCTCCCCATCTCTCCAGGAGTGGGGGGAGTAAGGCGGGGGAGTGAGCGAGCGGCTGTGTGGTTCTGGGTTGGCAGCTGGGCTTAAACCACGACAATCCTACCAGGTATAACTGGAAGCAAAATGTCTGTCTGGTATGGTACCAGGCAATGGAATGCATTTTAAGAACCCTACTCTGCAACTTCCCTTATTGTCTTGCTTGGAGGTAGGAAAAACTCAAACTGAGGGAAAGCATTGTACTTCTTAGCAGACAATTTTTTTCAGTCACCAGATGAGCAATGAGTGCTTTACTTGTGATATGAGCTTATTCTTATTCTTCCTTTTGCATTAATTACAATATTTTAAGCCTCGGTGTATTCCTCCAGGGAACAATGGCTGAGAACTGACTGCATGGCAAAAAAAGTGAACTGCGAGAATGCCACAATCCCAACAGAAACAGTCACTTAAATACCTTAGGGAATTCATATCAACAATATTTACACCCATTTCATGCTTTCTTCAGCTGAACACTCTAAAGAATATGAATATTGTCAGAAATCAATCAAATGAACAGTGAATAATGAACTCAAATACAGACTATTCACAGAACTGGATTTTGAATTTGCGTTCAGGTCAGAAATGCCAGTAATAGCAAGCTCTGTCCACCCAAGTAGAGACAGGGACAGACTGTGGCTTCTCTGTCCACTTTGATTTTCAAAATATTCCCTCAGATGAGTACAGACTACATCTCACTTTATTCTCTGAAATTAAAAGATGCAAAACTCTGAGCTGATTCAAGGAAATGATGAAAAGAGACATCTGTCAGAAAGATGACTTCTTTTCAAATGTCCTGTCTGCATCTGGTACAGAACCATCTGTAATGGCATTAGTGGTCATTAGGAGTGGAAGAGAGAACTTAGAAAGCAGTTGCTAGGAAGCCCTACAATATTGACAAGTAAGAAGCACTTTGTATCCAGCCTTTTCAGTTTGCTGCTGTTTTGGAAGACTCTTTTTACATGGTGTATCTTAATTTCTGTAATGATAAATTTCATCAATTGAGTCTTCTTCAGCAATTTCGAAACCCAGCTAGAAAAGAAACTAAGAGACTTCATAACTGTTGACCAACCCCTCCTCAACCCCTTCAAAATTTAGGAAAACAAATGAGCTTTTCAAAGTTCTGTCTTTGGCTTCTTAAGTCTCTGCACTTTCCACCATGATAACCATCTTTGCTGTTATTTTCAGTGACTAAAGAGAATTCCTTCACTAAACTGCATTGTCACAAGAGATTATTGCAGTGTGAGAGCTGGAAGAGAGGGAACTCATCTTGCCTGGCTTTGTTCAAGGCAATTCAACCAGTTCCTTTGAAAGAGTCCTCTGGCACCTAAGCTTTCCAACCACAGAAATTACTCCCTCTCTATACTTACTTGGTAATACCAAGTCTTTCCTAAAAGCATCTAAAATATTAAACTCTTTAGAGAACTCTCAGCAAGATCTGACTCCTACTTCTCCCTCTGCTTATACTGTGGCTAGTGTGACTCCTTCCTACCTATTACTTGATGCACATAAAAACCAAAGTGACAAGGCTGCATCTTTCTTGCAGTGATTTGTCTGGGAATGGCAATTATTTACTTCAGCTGGGGGAAAGTTTCACTTCCCTCATGGAGAAGAACCTGGTGAAGGCAGATGTGGTCTTTTCACTCCACAGAAGCAGGGTTAATTTTCAGCCTGCCAACAAGGGTACTGATTTTCCACAATGATCCAAACTTCTTACCGCTCACCTCTACACCCCTGGGAACTTCAGGCGATCTGCATATTTTTAGGTCAGACTCTGCTGTGTCCTACCAAAACAAAAGCTTCAGGGCTGTGTTTACGAAAAAAAAAAAACCCACACAAAACATAACAAAACCCTCTTGTAATTTTTTTGAAACAAATTTCCTTTCATTTTAAAATCACATTTGGAGCAGGAGTAAATCAGCTGTTTCACAGCAGTATCTTCAAAGTATAAAACCAGCTGCAGCCCACAAAAGGACCTTCTGACCTCATTTGGAGGGCTGTTAATACTCATGTCTTAAATACAGGAGTTACAGTTATGCTTTACAGCAAATTACCTCATCACAGGGCAATGGTTTGGAGCCTTGGATTAATGATCTGTGTATATGACACTGTCACAGCTGATAATCAAATAAATCTGTGTGTCTTCTAAATAAACATCAAGCTCGGGGGCATTTTTTCAGCATAGAGGACACTCAACACACCTATGCAATTATAAAGTTGCCCATAACTGTCTTCAAGAGCTCCTGAGCTATTTATTGCATGTTGTACTTTCATCTTCCTGCTGAAAGTAGTGGCGTATGTAATGTGATGTCTTAATACTGTAATCCAAAATGGAGGATGCCATACTGCAAAACCATGACAACACCAACAAGAGAACAAACTTCTGTTTCCCTGTAAATATCTCAACCACTGCTCTGGCAAGCATGCTGAGAAGAAAGGAATAAAATGTCACAAGCATTCTCTAGCAGGTGATGCTTACCCCCATGAAGCAGTAGGGTATCTGAGGTGGTTCCTTTGTTCACTGAAACTAGTCAGGTCCAAACCATTCCTATGATGATGTTCTTCTTCCTTCACTGTATTTCTCCACTGTGTATGCACACACTTATCTTGTCACACCCTCAAGCAGTATAAATAAGTACTACTTCACTGAAAAAGGAGGAAGAGTAAAGGTATTCACATCCACAACATATGTGTACTGAGATGTCTGAGCAAATTACCTTCACTAAAACATGGCATTACTCAAACAGTGCACCAATAAATGGTGCAGTCATCTCAAATCCCTTTATGATATATACAGCATTTAGATGTTCAGAACTGCCAGCAACAGATTATATTAAAGTAGTGCAGAGAGGAATGGGAATGAGAAAAATGAACATTCTTCCCTTTTGCAGGGACTATAAACAAGACGCCAATTAAATTTGCCAACATTTCAACCAAAATGCATTATCTAACCTCCCTCCTAAAGTTGTAAAATAATCCCTGAATCACAGAAAACAAAATTAAAAAGAAAATTAATTGCTGCACAGTGTGCAGACTGCACCTTCCATCTGGGAAAGGAGAAAAAGAAAATAAGGCCCATGACATGATGGCCAGGGCACACTTCTAGCCCATACAAAATGCAGAATGTGGTCCTGTCAAGTTAAGAGCAGTAAAATCATGACACACACATTCTAGATATGAGCTCTTAAACCCAACATATGCAGTAAAATCTAAGAGTAAGAAGAAAACAACATTCCTGTTTCACCTGTCTACTGAGAAAGAGCTGCTTGAAGTGCCTGTTTCTAGAAAAATGTTCATCAGTGCAAATCCCAAGTTTACCTTGGAGCTAAGGACAAGAACCTGCAAAGGACTTTGCTCAAAGTAGACACTGCAGTATTCTGCACTGAATTGCCCAGTTTTCTGTAGGTAGCTCAAAGACAGTGATATTCTCTCAGTCAATTAACCAGCAGTTCCTTTAGGAAATGCATTTGTAGCACAAAGCTTAAGAAGCTTGCTCTTACATCTGACTCAGCACCCACAATGTCTTCTGTCTCATTCTTGTTCTACATCTCAGAACTCAGTTTATTTTAAGCCCAGAGATACTCAGACAATAAGAAAACTTCTGGGGGCTGCTGTTCAGTGCATAATTTAGCTTTTTGTGTCATTTGGATGTCTCAGGGGTACAGCACCAACCCTCCAGAAACAGAGGGAGAGAAATAGAGTGAATGGAGGAGTTATGTTTGTGTTTGTATTAGTTATTATTTTAACTGAAGCAGATTAAACATAGTAGACTTTTCAGGAAAAAGCTTTTCTCCAGCCTAGTGTGTGGAATATAGCTCCCTTCAGTGGAAACAGCATGTCACACACAGGCACAGACTGGCTTATTTCTTCAGGATTCTGAAGAGGTTAGAGGATGGGAAAATGCATTTTACAATTATCTAACACAGAGCAACATATACAGAGAAAGATTAAATACTTTGGCTTAGTCTATCATTACCTTGTCACAAAATACAATTAGCTTCATGTTTCATCTGATGGTAGCCTCCCAGCAGTATGCTCTGTTTTGAGGGACACAAGCAATTGGCTCCAAATTACATTCCATAGTGGAGGAGTGTATATTAAGGGTTTAAATTATCTGCATATCTTTAATCTTAATCCATGGAGCAATGGAGGATCTGATAGTTATTTATAGCTGGGCTGAGGTGAGCTGCTGTGAGCAGGGTAATTGAAACAGTATTTCAGCCTGTCTGACACTGATTTATGTAATGGCTGTTGTTAGCTAAAGCATAATCACAACACTAAATGGAAAATAAAAAATAAAAATACATTAAACATATGTTTTTATGTTGTGTTTTATGATCACATCTTATTTTTTGCTGCACTTCCAAATTCTGTTATTCCTTCCTTTCTGAGATCAATTTACTTGCCTGGCAGCAGTTTGCCATATTAAAGCTCGACAAAGCTGATCTTTCTCTGATTCTCTGGATTAACAGAGCTTTCAGCTTGAGAGCTGCTAAATTCTGAAGACTGAGGGCTGTGACCCCTTTTTAAAGTTGCTGTTACACTAAAGGACCAGATAATGCAAATTTATGTCCCTTAAATAATAACCTTTATTTCTCAGAAAGGTGTTATTTTGTTCTTTCTTTAAGCTGTAAAAATAGTATAGAGATTGTAGAAGATTCAGTCTTTATGAATATTTTAGAAAATATTGTTAATTCTGCAATCTATTACTTGTCATCTGCTATTTTTGGTATTTGACAATGATTTCAGTTAAGTGACCTAGTGCTGTCTTAAAGCAGAAGAGACATGGCATGATTTACTATCATGCTCAGTTTACTCTCCTTTTAAAGGAGAAAGCACTCCCAGGAAATGTTTTTATTGTCTTTGGATGTTACACCAAGGTGCCTTACAATTCCTCCACCAATTGATAAACAGCAGCTCATGTCCTGTTCCTACCTTTCTCACCTTGGTGACTTCTGGGTGGGTCACACGCATCTTGTATTTTGGCAGGAATTTTCTGACCCATTACTGCAACTTGGTATTATGAACCCCTCTAGTTTATACTCTGCTCCCAGCACCCAAACCTTGTAAACTTTTAGTCACTGAATGCAGCATAACAGCTTCTCAAACATCTCGCTCACCAAATTTCCAAAGCCTATCTAAATTTGCACGGTCTTATCCCCCTTTAGCGAAGCAGACATCTGGAAGCTCTGAAAGGTCTACCAACTGTAATGTGTGGGCCACCTTCTACTGGAATAAGGATATGGAAGTCCTGGAACAGATTCCCTAGTGCAATACCTCTAGATCCCGAAGGCTCCCTACTTTAGAGCAGTGTGCGGGGTTCAACGGGAGTAAACAAGGTTCATTTCCAGTAATTCCTGTGTTTTGGCAGAAGCTCCTCAAAACTGGCATGTGTCTGTGAAAATTGTCAGACTTGACAAATACGCTAATGAGAGGGCTGGAGCACCTCTCTTATGAGGTCAGGCTGAGTTGGGCTTGTTCAGCCTGGAGAAAAGGCGGCTCAGGGAGGATCTTTGAACAGCTTTTCAGCACCTAAAGGGGGCCTACAAGACAGCTGGAGAGGGACTTTTTACAAGGGCATGTAGGGACAGAAGAAGGGGGAATAGCTTTAAACTGAAAAAGGGGAGATTTAGATTAGACATAAGGAAAAAGTTCTTTACTCTGAGGTGGTGAAACACTGGAAAAGTTGCCCAGAGAAGCTGTGGCTGCCCCATCCCTTGGAAGTGTTCAAGGCCACATTGGTTGGGGCATTGAGCAACCTCGTCTAGTGGAAGGTGACCCTGCCCACGGCAGGGGGCTGGAACTGGATGATCTTTAAGGTCCCTTCCAACCAAAGCTGTTCAATAATTGCCAAGAAAAATCCACTTCATCTGAGAATTTTCAGCTGCAGAAACTGGGACAACCGTGGACCATGTCAGACTACACCTCTAAGCAGGCCTTAACTGTCGAATATGAGTACACACTACTGCACATCCCAGTCATGGAATCACCTGAATCCCCAGCCACCTCCATGATAAGCTGTCAAGCTGCAATCCCCCTTCCCTCAGTTTCTGAATTTTAAACCTATTACCTTAGGAGCTATTTCGCCTAGAGCCTTAAAGACTTTTCTCAGGCTCAAACTTCTGTCCACAAACTTAATTCCAATTCAGTTCTACTCTCTGTTCTGACTTCTACACATATCTGGCAAGGAAGTAATATTCTTTTTCACAATCTTCTTTTAGTATCATAGACATCACCCTTACCAGACTGTTACTGCTCTGAGAGGAAAGGGTGAGCTGAACGTAAAAACATCACTTGTAAACTGGCTGGACTCAGTCTAGTGGGTTACACTTTATACCACCCACTAACAGATACCAAGAAATGTCCTGTAAAAACCATAACTATGAAATACTAAGTATTAAATTTGGTAATATTTGCAGTGAAGTGTAATATATGAAGTACAGCCAGACCACTCAGCACAGAGCAGGGTCACACCAACTTCTGGTTAATGGCAGACATTTTACTCAGTGCCCTTTTGCCATCTTTCTTTCCATACATAGATAAACTCCCAAATCTTTTTTATTATAGAAAATGAAACTCCTATATTTCCAGAAGAAATCATGCTGTAATGACTGGTTCAGCAGAATGCATCAAAGGGACATGTGGATAACCAGAACATGGACAGCAACAAAGATATTGGCATAAATCTATTAGCAGTCAGTTATTCCTTTTCTCTCTCTTGAGATGGCATTTGGATTTCCCCTCCCCTCAACAATAACCTTCTAAGAACAGAACAAAAAATTTTGTGGCTTGCTACAGGGAAAAATACTCTCATCTGCACTATCCCAGGGAGAAGAGGTCACTTGCTTCCTTGGAAAGATTACAGAAAAGGGAAGAAATAGTAGCAAGGGAACTCTCTGATTTATGAGTACCTAGAGGCCCACTGAGAAAACCTAATCCCATATTAACTGCTGTGCAGAAGCTAAAAGACTTCATTTAACCTTTGGACTGCCACCGCTACAAAACTTACAAAAGCATCCATGTGAAGCCTTTAAATGGTAGAAGTTAGAGTTTGAAGACACTTATTCTACTGAAGTCTGGTCCAGCCACAGTGCCAGAGGGAGTCCCTAGACAACGGATTCATCAATTACAGCCAATAAATACTTTACAGATAAAAAAAATAAGCATATTTCTAAATATGGAAACGATACTCTTTCTAAGGCAGACAGTTCCTCATCCAAGCAGGCAGTATGAATGTATTTTTCTATTGTAGAGGAACTGCTCCTGACATTGGTTTGTATTAGTGAGGTGAATTCTTTTTCGTAGTGGAGATATAATCTGGGGAGGCTGGGATATAATTTTCAAACACACAAGCTTCAGTGAATCCTGCCTTAAAGATGCTGTTGGCTAACAGTAAATATACTGTACACAGCTGCAGAGCAGGTGAAAAGTTACTTTTCTTAATCTAAGAGAAAAAGTGGCTATGACAGAATAGAGCTTATAACATTAAAATCAGAGTGATAAAATTTATTCAGGAATGACAGACTGAAAGGCTCTGATAAGGCTACCAGCAGACAGGTAGCACGCATAAACACAATGCCCTTAGTATGACCTTGTCGTGGTTTAAGCCCCACACCCGCGAAGTTTTCTCACTCACTCACTTATCTCTCTTTTGTCCCCCAGTCCCGGGGGATGGGGAGGAGAATCAAAAGAATGAAACTTCCACAAGTTGAGTTAAGAACAGTTTAGTAACTAAGGTATAACACAAATCACTACTGCTACCACCAGTAATAATACAAGAGAAATACAAGGGAAGAGAATACAACTGCTCACCAAGCCCGACCCAGCCAGTGCACCCCCCAGCAGTGAACCCCCCAGTGCACCACCACACCCTTCCAGGTCTCTGCTCTCCGTTTTCACATCCTGGGCATGACGCGCTGTGGTATGGAATAACCTCTTTGGTCAGTTTGGGTCAGGTGTCCTGTCTCTGCTTCCTCCCGGCTCCCCCTCCTCCCTGGCAGAGCATGAGACTCAGAAAGTCCTTGGTCAAACCAAAACACTACCAAGCAGTAACTGAAAACACTGGTGTTATCAGCGCTGCTCCCCGGCCCAAAATCAGAAACGCAGAGCTGCACCAGCTACCAAGAAGGAGAAAAATGACTGCTGCTGCTGAACCCATGACAGACCTACGTTATCCCTCCACAAAATGAGTCTCTCAAGAATCAGATCTCTGTAGGTCTCTCTGCAGTGCCTGTCTCAAATGGGTATTGTTGAGGTTACTGTCCCTCTTCTGCAAGTTATTTAACGGTAAACCAGGTGTTACATACAAACATTTTCAAACATTTTTCTTTATCAGGACTTGCATTCACCAAACTGGACCTCAGTATTTCGTCAGTACTCCTTGATACTGTGCTCTTTCTGTTAGTGTAATGCAGCTGAACCCAGCCAGCTGCCACCCCTGCCTCCTGCTCTCTCTACTATGCAGTCTGACTGGGAAGCCAACTAACCTTCTGAGCCATTAGGTACATACTCTCCCTTCAAAAAAGAAACAAACCAAAATGTACTCTGTTTGTTTGCCTTCCAGAAAGCCCTGCTGTCCTTGGCCTGTTCTTCAGTGCCATGTCCATGCTTGCTTCTTCGCTTCACTGGGTGTTTCCAAGTTCACATGTTGTGCAAGTTAGACTCACTCGTTCCTTGGTTTACACTCATGAACAGCACTCTGTGGAAGTGCAGAGTGGAGAAAACATGACATCAGTGACTCCTGATTAGTCTCTCATGTATCAGGAGCTAAGGGAAGCTGATGAAAGAGCACACCATGCTGTTCAGGCAGTTCATAAAGGACATCTGCAAACAGAGGAAGATTCATCCAACTTCTAGCATACTGCAACAATTTGAGAAAATGTAAAAATAGAGAAGGAGTTGGGAGGAAAGTCATAGTGAAATACAAAAGCATTTTTTTCTTCTAAAATGAAGGTGAAAAAGCTTTCAAAACTTTACAGTAAAATTGCTGAATAACTGTGACATCTGATAAATAAGAGATGAACTCCTGGAGGTGTATGGCACACAGATGCCCATACATTCTCAATATTACGAAGAGTTTTGCACACTCTTGGGCACTGCAAGTCCTCAATACATATAGCGTTAGAGCTCTGCTGAATGCAGGTGGGCTTAAAATATGCTTTAAATCAAACGCTTACATTCCTTGCTGAATTAGAATCAAAATCTTGCGTGTTGGCACAGCCTCAGTTTTACACATTCAAGAATTGCACCAAGAATGAAGTGAGTTTGTAATTTGTAGCAAAAATAACCAATCTTACAAAGCTATCAAGGGCCACAGACAAGGAGATAAAAAAGGCCAAGACTTTTATCTGTCCTTGAATCACGTCGGAGTACAAAGGAAGATGCAGAGAAAATATCTTTCTTTTCCCCCCTTTTTTCCTCAGTTGGCAGAATGAGTGCATGTCTGCAGCTCCATTCAAATCGGATTATCTCACTTTCAGAAATGAATTCAGCACAGAAACAGCTGCTTATCATGAGGCTGCAAATAGGATGCGCCCCAGCCCATCAGCCGCTAGAAGCTAGGATAAGCAACTGAAAACATGTAGGACTAAATGAATATTTGTTCATCACAGAAGACAAGTATTGATAAGTTTTCACTATGCCAGGTCACTGCTGCTTCCTTTCTCACACTGCTTACCCTCAGGTTAACTATATAATTTGAAAATTACGTCAGTCATGTTCCCATTACTCCACTAAACACATGTGGGGTTCCCTATACAGTTTTGGTCAAACCTTTTAACTTTTCCCTTTATCAAAAAAAGAAAATCATTGCTCGAATTTGAAGTCTAACTAGGTGATTCTGTCATTTTCACTTTTGCTGTCGAGTGACTGCAATTACCATGATTAAAGTAGCAATAACACAGGACTTGGCACTGTTCTTGCTTTCTTCACATTCCTAAACTTAAGTAAACTTTTTTTTTCTCTTTTTTCCTTTCTTTCTTTTTTTTAACAGATAAGTGAGTTGGAGAGAACAGATTTAATTTGGTTGGCTCATCAGGCTTAGTGTTCTTGAGGTGTTTTGGCAGCAGAAGTGAATTTCCTAGTGTGGGTACCCCTGAATGAACTGATGAGCAGTGTGTCCCACACCAGAGCCAGAGAGCAAGCACAGCAGACTGCAGAATAACCCTCTCTGATGAATACACAGGGCACAACTTGGGAAATCAGACAGTGTGCATATGCAGACCAGTGCAGACACATGAAGTCTCCCCCCCACAAGCTCCTCATAGAGGCAAGGCAGCTCCAGTCCAAGGGCAATATGGCTGTACTGCTATGGCGCTGTACCAGCAGTAAATAAGCCTTGCTGAGAGGGAGATCTATTACCTCAGGCACAACACCAAACCTACTGCAGCTGCCAAGTCTTCACACCAGAGTGCAGCCAGTTTTAAGCATGGCAGAAGACATACACGTCTGCACTCAACCACACAATCATATTCAGCGTTTAGTCCTGTTGCATGCCTGACCACTGGCACATACCTTGTATTTTCAGCAGAATCTACAAGATAAAGCTTACTGGCTAAGTGGAAAGGATTTGCTTGTCTGCAGCTCATTTTGGACTGGGTTTCTTATTCCAGGCAGTTCTCTGCTATACCACACTCACATATCACCATGTGCGTCTTCATGCTAAAGCCTGTCACACACTGCAGACAAACCCTGACTCTCTGCACATCCCGGTAAGCACCAAAGACTGTCCTTTGCTACAGCCACCCTTTCCTGAATAGGCAATGCTCTTGAAAGTGCTGCTGAGAGATATTTACTACAAAGCATATAGAAGCTTATTTAAACATCATAAGTAGTTTGTTTTGTTTTTCAAAGAACCTACATAAATTGACAAGAACATAAGCTAAATGAACATGTAACCTGAATACTGAAAAGCCAAACTATAAGGAAAATTTGTTCCAAGAAGGAATACAGGAAGTGCCTGAAACCTTCTTCAGCACTTCCCTGATACAACTCTACATGCCACAGATCAGGCCTGTCCAGGACTGCAAGCTTTCAAAGATAGTAGAAAATTCTGCATAAAAACAGATTTCAAAGGACACACCAAGGACTGATTTTTGAAGTATAAAGCACGTACAGAACACAAAGTTGAATGGTAACTTCTAGTGAGTGTAGCTTGAAGTTGCTCATGAAAGCAGCCTTGAGGAATAACTTCACTCTGCCATGAACAAGTCACAAGGACAATAAATGAAGAAGTGTAGACAGCTGGGGAGAAATGAACCTTAGAATTCCAGAAATGTATTGGTCTGAGACCTGTAGTTCGGTGTCAGGACAGGCTTTGTTCCCAAAAGCGCAGATACAGTGAGGGCTATGACCCAAGGAATGCATTGGTGCAAGAAACGTGGTCACTAAATTCAGTCAGTTCTGGACCAATGATCAACCCTTTTCTGCAGCCCCACATCTGACACTCAGACGATTGATTGCATGACTTTCATGGTCCTAAAAGAGCTATGTGATCCCTTCTGACTCAGGCTGACAGGTAAGGACTGATGAATCTGTGGCACTTCCACTGGTGAAATCAAGCAGCTGACATCCCCCTTCCTCCCAGAATGAATCAGAATTTGTTTGTTTGTTTTGCAGTCAGACACTGTCAACACCACCCAACTCTACCAAGAAAAAGAAGAGTAAGAAAAAAAAATAAATTAAAAAAATATATTTTGAATTTGCAACTTAAATACTGAAATGTAACATGGGAAAATCTAGATGGAACAGCACACCACTACATTTGCTTCAGCTCTTGAGTATTACTGTTTAATCTCCCCGCATAAGCAATAGAGGTGCAAAGAAACCCACTAAAGATGCTCAGTATTCACTGACTTGCCACAGCCCTCACCCTCCCTGAGCTCACGGCTGGATACTGTCAGCTTTTGATCCCTACACCAAGCACAGAGCAGCCTGCCTCACCATCCACTGCTTTTGCTGGGGCAGTTACTTTTCTGCATTCTGGAAAGAAGGGAAGGCAAGAAAAGGCAAGACTTATTCCTGTTGCTATTGCACAGCTCAGGAAGCACGGAGTATTTAGCAGCTTGAGCAATCCAGTTACTTTGCCACACTCAATAGCAACCTGTTAGATGAGTGCTGCTACTCCTAGCAGCGTAAGGAACTTGCGGAGCTGAGTAGGGTCACGTAGCTCATTGCTTGCTCAGCTCCTGTTTTGTGTGACTAAGTTAACTACAAATAGATCCCAGATAAAATCAGAGCAATACTCTGTTTGTGCTATGTATGACTACCTCCAGAAACACATGGTTGCCTTATTCCTAAATAACAGGATTAATGAAGATATGCCAAAGAGTTTGAAGGTGAATTGGGAACAGAAACATTGATTTTGTGAACTGCTGAACTGAACTTTGGAGTAAATGTGAGCTCTGAAGATAAGTAAAATAACCCCCAAAGCTGTAACACCCTACTGCCCCTCTCAGTCTTCAGTTTCTCTTTCACTTGTCTTCTACAACAGATATGAACTACTCAAGAATAATCACTACCTCCCCTGGGGTTCAGCTTTCAACTGACAGAGAATATCCTCTTTCTGTCCTGTTAGTAAATTGTCCACTTTCTTTTTTCTGGCCTTTCAACTAGTTGCCCTGAACTTTAAGGACAGGATAACAGATTCTTAATCATAGCACAGATTCTTCTCTCATTTTGTAATAATCAGGAAAAATGTAGTAATCATTAATCATATTCAATAGACCTTGTCTGTATAAGATTTTGCAAATGATTTTACATAAGTCACTGAATTTTTTATGCTTCCATTCTGTTCTGAGAAATGATAGTTCTCTCTTCTTTCTGCTTCTTTGGTTTAGTTCGACCTCAACCACTTCAAGACAAGGTCTCTAAAGCAGCCCCCTGAACCACAATAGTACCCAAAGATACATGCAATGATAAATACATATATATACGCATATCATATAGACAGGAACTTCAGACTAGAGTTATGATGAAACCTCCCACATTGCAATATTTTAGGGTGAGAGAAGCAATACTATCGAACTTGCACACGCTAAATAATTGGTAAATGATAAATACATGTCCTAAATAAACCATGCATTATGAGCTGGCCTCTACCATTTCTTTTAAGAGAACTCTCTCAGAACACCAAGCAAATGGTATTTCAGGCTCTAATTCTTAACTCACTTTAAAATAATTCCTTAGCAGTAGCAAATTAGAGAAATTATTTTAAGTAGATTATGAGTTTCAAGGTGAGCACCTTACCCCTGGGACTTTTCAATTAAGAGTGCAGGACTTGTGTGTCTGGAGAATAATATTACTGACAGCACAGTTCCAATATATTTTTAGAGGATTGCCCTCAGGGCTCCAGTTCCTTCAACCCACATCCTACTCTCTTCCTTCCAGAGGTTCCTGCTGAGTTTCTGCCAACCCATAATACTTCAATCTCTCTCATCCTTTCCACCTTCCTCCTAACTAAAAATGAACAAACATTTTTTAACCTACTTTATTTCTGTTGTTCTCCCAGCTGAAGGCCCCACATGTGAATAGGTTGTTTGAACATCATCAAGAAAAGTGGTGATGGCTGACGAGAACTGTGCTAGCAGACTGGCCTAAAGAATTTTATCAGTGTTATAGTGTGAGACTGCATACAGATTTGCTCAGTTTAAGCCTCAAGTAGGCTCAGTAGTGAAAACCCAGCAAAGACCTCTGTGTCAATAAACACTGACCCTCCTCCTCGTCCTGTTTTACACTAGATACAAAATCTGTAATTCGTTAAAAGGCAATTTTGGGGAATTTCGCATTGCAGCTTCTCATAAAAAATATCCTGAAGCCAAAACTGGACCGGAGAGATTATTTATTTCTTGTCTCATGTTTGATTTATTGGTTTAAGGGTTGTCTTGTAATTAATCCAAAACTCATGCAAGCTCTCCCATCTTTCTTTGCAGGGAGAATGCAGGTCATATGAACTAGGTGCGAAGGTTATGAAGTATGCAATGAAAGTTAGTGTTCACAAAGCACAGCAAAAAGCCTGTTCTTCACCACATGCCTGGCAAAATGGGATGTTTACAAATCCTGATGCCTTTATAAAAGCACATGGGACTCAGCTTCTGTTGCATGCATCATTTCACCATTGCTAGTAGTCAGGACAGATACACCACTCAGGTGAAATTAAGAGAAAATAGCACCTTCCCCATTTTCCGCTAACACAGGCTAGTGCTGCCCTTACCTAAACCACTGTTCCACAAATTTAGGTGAAATGCTTTGGATACCATAGGGGAGAACAACAATTTCTCCAGATCCAATTAAAAAAAAACCCACAACAACACTCCCCCTTCCCACCCTCCCACCCCCACCCCCACCCCCACCCCACCCCCCGAAAACCAAGATAAAAAAGCCCAAACTTGCTAAAAAGACAGGGAGATTGACCTGTCAACAAGGTAGGGTCAGGACTGTGCTCTGGTCCCCTGTTTCAATATAGATGGACTTCTGTGCAACTAAGAGATTTATAACGGGGGGTCACAGAATCCCAGAGTGCATCAAATACCTTAACTCCTGCTTAGGATCAGTCTGGATGGGTTGCTGCAGAGGTATGGTTTAGTTTCACACCTTTCCCTCTGCATTTCAATAGTTTGGGTTTACTTAAAGATCAGCTATGTGAATGTCTGAAGTTTTAGGCAAAGGTCCCTCTTCATCCGGGGTACCTCAGAAAAAAAGTAAAGCAAACCTCAGGATAAAGGCAGTGCGAATGGAGATAGCTTTTTTCACAATGAAGAGGGAATGAAGGGAAAGATCCAGTCTCACTGACTTTAAAGAAATAAAAGCATCATATTTCATTATTCTAGTTTCTTCCTCTCATATTCTAGAGGCTGCCTACTTACGCGCACCTAATTTTCCGTGGTGCACATAGGCAGGAATACTCTTTAAGATGACCAAGATCACTAATGCTCTGCTTTCCACATTAAATTTTCAGTGTATATTTACAGTGTTAGAGTCCAAAGAGATGACAATACTCTGCAGTAACAAACATGGGGAGCATTTCACCTGCTTAACATGTAGCTTTCACAAAAAAATAAATAGAATTTGAAAAATATTCATCCTTTTTGCCGGAAACTTATCCAATCCTTCATTGTGATGACAAAACTAATTACTTCATACCTTCAAAAGCAGCACTAAAAGTACTTCTATTTTCTTGCAGAGTCAACACAACAATGGAAAGAGGCTGTGTCCAGCTGTAAGAGTTAGCAGCAGCAGCATTAAGTGACTCTCACTGCAAAGCCAGACTCTGATCTCAGTTATTCATTTAGCAAATGCACTTTCTGCAAACATCTTGCTTGCCAAAGGATGAAGGCAGAATTTGGCCTGCGCAGCTTTTGCAACTCTTTACAGGTCCAAATTAACACATTTTGCTTCTCAGATATTATACAGTTACAGGTCAACAGCAAGGAAAATCTTTACTGCATTTAGCAGTTGCTTGTAATTAATATACAAGGCAGTATAATGCCAAGATATAAAAATTCATTTCCTTAAGTTCATGTTTACATTTGCACATGCTAGTCTTTTACATAGACAGTACAAACTCAAACATAGCATATTTTAACACATTCATTTTAGGAAGTGTAAGCCATAAATACAGACCTTCACCTTACGATGATTACATAGAAGTATAATCTACGCCTTTAGTAACAACACTGAGATAGCACAACACAGCAAGTAGCCCATCTCTTTCAAGACAAATGCCAGAAAGGGTACAATGTCCAGAAGCAGTACTTCTGCTTCATGGAACCAAAGCACAGTCTAAGTCCCATATTTATGTTCACTGACATAATCCAAATCCTCTTTTGACTTATCATTTTTACCCTATTAATTTCCCCCTAAGAGTACCAGCTGCTTTCTAAGTGTTGGCATTTTCTCCAGCCCTTGCTTCTTCCAAGCCAGTGACCTCTTTAGACCGCTGTAACAAACTACAGGGTAAAACCAAAACAGGTCAGCAGCAAAACACTGCAACACTGATATTTGTGTCCAAAGAATAAACTACACATGCTCTCTCTCCAGCAGTACAAAGCATACTAACAGGCTACATTACAAATCCTTTAGCTGACTACAGAGTTTATGCAATAATTGACATACACACAATCTGTAACTCTCAATAACCTGAGAGCACATTTGGCATTTATTATATAAACAAGCATCAGCTAAATAAACAGAGCCATAGCTACAGCTATAAAAATTTATATAGTATTTAAATATACACAAAACTTATATGTTGCTGTACCTGAAGCTATCTTGGCTAATAAATGGGTTCCTAAAGTAGGTAGTATACACAAACCGATTTGCAAAGTCAGATCAAGGTGGTTAACTATCAGCACTCATCCACATTATCAACACACGACTTGCTTATTTGTCAACCCTTTTTTTTTTACAAAAAGAAATACAGTCCTGCACCAGGAGCCATTAGATTATAAATACGGTCTTGTTTGTGAAACTATGACTACGGAATGGTTCCTACTACACTGAATTATTCCAAATGAATCAGAGAGAAGGCAGATATTTTTTAAGATGAAAATTTCTAATTCATCTCTTTTAAATGGTGACTTTTATAAGAAAAAAATTGAGATATTTTTGATATGTAAAAAACCTTAAATCGATTTCCTCACATAGTTAAGATCACAGTACCCTGAACCCTATTTATCTGGCAATGAATTAACAGAAATAGTTAACTAATTAAGGGAGATCAGAGAGACTGAGCTATATGAGATGTGTGGCAGAGTGAAATTTTTCAAGCTTTCAGGTGAAAGCTGTCAATACACCAAGTATAATGTCAAACCATTCAGCCTCACCTTCATTTTAAAAATACATCTTTAAATAGCTGTGCTTCACAGGTAAATTAAAAGATCTGCACTTTTTATCCTGTCTCAGAAACTCTCCAAAATTTCCCTCAAGCCTCTCCTTCAAGCAACTGCTCCCAACTGAAGGGATCCAGAGGGTTGTGCTACAGCGCCTACTTAGGGAGCTGTGTTGGGACAGAGAAAAAAATGACAGCTGAACAAGGATATATAAAACCCCTAAAAACAGTAGATACAGTTGCTAAACCACAGCCACTGCTGATACCAGTGTAAACCCTGATGGGATTCATAATTGTTCCATAAAACAGCCGCCTGTGATACACATCGCAGCTCTGTTCTACCTTCTTATGCCAAATACACTCACTATTCAGAACCTGAGCAGTGCAAAACTGCAATGGACATGACACTTCCCAATATTTTAAGGTCTAGTCATGCAGTGGAAATGTAGCAGCATCCACTGGTCATACAAGGCAATAGCTATGAAATTACATTTCCATTATCATTTTTCACTTTGTTAGATGCATTCACTACTTCAGGTCATGGTCCACTGCACATTAGCCTTCACCTACTGCACATGCCTGGGCAGCCAAACTGCTTTGCAGGCCACCTGCTTGTGCCAGACACGCAGGCAGCCACACAGCTTGAACATGCCCCTTAATCACGTACAAATATAACCCAGAGACACTGAGACAGACAGGAGGAAGAAGGCTAAAAATGGAAGCCTCTAATAGTGAACCAAATGCATGTGAGCTGTGCATTCCTGAGTTTGGACATTAGGTTCCTTGGAATTTCAAAAAGCACTAGAAATATTCAAATGCCAAGCATGCTCCCATCTGGTAAGAAATGATCTTTAAAAGTAGAAGAAAATTATGGTGTACTGACCAAAATGCCTTGAGAGTAAGACTTTCGTAATGAGGTCGCACAATTTTCTGCAGCTGAGAAGAAAACTGTTTGGAAAAGCTTCCAATCACAGATTTGGAAACCTCTGCAGGCTCACTCAACTCAAAAATTCTAAACAGACTTAATGAAAAGGCAATCCATGTGACCAAAAAAAAATCAAACCTATCTATTAGCAAAATCCATATGCAACAGTGCCACCAGCTTGCATAGAGTAACAAATACACAGCAAGCTTCTCTTCTCAAATCCATCCAAATCCAGATCTTTTTAACAGAATAATAGAAAAATAATTTGAATTCCTATTTCTCATAAGAACAAATTGAAGAAACCTTTTTTGCTTTTTTTTTTTATTTCTTGGCTCAGCAGAAAATAGTTCACCTGAAACAAGTCAAGATTGTTTAGAGCATAAGCAGGAAAATTTTTATATGGTTTTAAACAAACTTATGCACTAAGAGTTACAGGACATGATAAAAGTATTTTTTGTTATTTATTACAAGCTGGCCAATAGATATATGTGTAATACATAATGTCTATATTTTATTCTAGATAATATCTAACAGATACTTTCCATGAATAAAGGTTTTTTTCACGTCAGAATCTTTCATTGCATACTGGCTTCTATAATCTCTTGGGAAGTTACTGCTTCTAAGCTAATCAATAACAAAACTTACAGTGTTAATATAGTTCAAGCAGTGCATATGAAACAAATGGTCTAGGCAATAGCAATCCCTGTTCAATAACCTATTAACACTTCATCTATACTAACCACTTAACCTACACTGGCATCATTCTGTAGGAGACGGAACAAGAAAAAAAATGCTGGTGAAATCATCTCAATTGCTCTAACATGAACACCAAAGATTACTCTGGGTAAGTGCAGATCATATCATCAGCCACTTATTAGCATCTTTTTTTCTAGATATTCCCATTCATTTCCACCACTTTAGTTGTATTAGAAAGAGAGCTTGGAAATACAGATTTGGTGTTGGGGAACTAAAGAGACCAGAGATGCAAAAACTGCTCCTACTAGGGTTTATTTTCTAGGTTGTTTTCCTTTTTTTTTTCTGGTACAGAAAGATCAAAAAGTTCTGGCTTTAACTGAGAATCTCAATTCATTACTTAAACTAGGAGACGCCTTACCTGCCTCTCTAAGAGAAAGGGAACAGAACGACTTCAAATGAAATACAATATCTCATTACACATGCCATCCTTTATATTTTAATTTAAGCCAGAAATTCATGAGCAGGAGATGTTAACAATTCTTAACCCAAGGAAAAGGACGAAATTCAAAAGCATACAGGACACACAAAGACATCCAAAGATTTTTAAGGGCAGGAAAAACTCTGACAACCACCTAACCAAATCTGCTCAAGAGTACATGGAATGCTTCCCAGCAATGTCTATACCAAAAGCAGTGAAATGTAGCTGAATTAAAAGCACTCCTCTTAGAGAAGAAATTCTTATTTAAAGACTGAAATTAGTGATCAGCAAATCACTTCCCTCAAAAAATTACCGTAGCAGTTAATTAAAATGTGTCCCTTATGTTCAGTTTTCTTTGGCATCCAACTTCTAGATAGCAGATTTTGTTTTATTGTACAATTCATCCAGGCAAACTTCATAAGGTCTGGCAGTAGTTTTTTTCTACACAAATTGATAGAAGCTGAAGGCAACCTCTCTGGTACACTGCCTGGTACTTCTATACCATATAAAAAAGAAGACACAAATGTTTGGTGTACTCCAATTTATGCTACTGACTTGTATCTGGAAGTTTCACATTGTTGCTAGCATGCGTGACAACTTGTGCCAGCACATTGTTAATCATAACCACTAATCTGCCCTGGCTAGGTTAACTCTAATCCAGGAGTCCCAGTGCATGCGGCCATCATAACTTCTCTCTGTGGTATAGAGGGATCTTTCTCTAATAAACAAAACCCCCCTAATTTTCAGCAGTTTTCTCCCCACACTACATATGTACTTGATGACACATAACTTGTTATTGTCTCTTTGATACTCTGAACAGACTGTATGCAAAAACTCTCTCAAAAAGACAAAGATTACAAAAGATTCATGGGTGCAAGCAAGATAAAAGAATTTTTTGGTTTCCTACAACTTAGTTTCTCCTATGGACCCCTTTTCTTTTCCGGGACCCTTCCAGATGTTGAATCTTCCCCCCCACACACACCGCCTGCAAGTTAACACAGACTGTCTCTCTCACCACAAGGGGAAAAGATGACTGCCATTGCCTGCTGCGTGTAAAGGGAGGAGGAATCAACGCTGCAGGCATGACCTAGCCGATGCACAGGAAACCCTTCTTGAGCAGCAGGGCGCGGGGATGAGCTGCTTACCCCTGTGCCTGCTCTCACAGCTATCCTCCATGCCCCAGCTAAGGCGGGGAAGGCAGTTCTCTGCCCTGGGCAACTCAAGACTTTGCCTATGTCTAAAGCTTGCCCTGCAGCTACGTTCACGCTGATGATTATGTTCCCTGATACCAATAAACTAGAGCTTGTGTGTGTTGGAGTGAATTCACTTCTGCGGTATCTTATATTAGAGCTATTTAATACTGGGGATTTCTTTATTTATAACACACCAGCAGAAACTAAGGTGCTCCAAGGTCCCTGGAATCACACATCTATCTTCCAGAAGTTACTTGTCATCAAAGTATTAAACCCAGGAACATAAGTATGATAGTTTGTTGAAATGGGTGAGTTAAAAGATTCTGCTAAGCCAACACCAAATGACTTATTAACTATTCATTCTAATATTTTGAGTTGATTGCTCATGGAAGTGCAGGACCTGGCCATAAACAAAGGAGTCAGTCGTAGCGCAAAAGCACAGCATTTTGCTTCAAGCTAAACCTGCAAAATCATGTCAGGCTGTCTCTTGTTCTGAGACTGTTTTACCTACAACTAATTCTGAGACTGTTCAGCCTACTACCATTTGCACTAGTACTGACCATCTTCTACACAAGAAGAGCCAAAATATGTGACAACTCTGTGATCCAGACATGCTTTTATTTTGTACCATTATATATGCAGATGCTTTGTAAACGCTCAGGTGATTTCTACCCTGATGTGTGTGCTTTATGGTGCCTTAGGTTTTCTGATAACAATTGTCTTTCAGCTTCAGCTATGAGAGTGGATGTTTCATCTAGGGCTCTCAGCACTTGAAAGCTGCTTGCCACCATCTCTCTGACAGCGGTTACCAAATTGGAAAGACCTCACTTTTCTGGGGGAGCTGTTTGGAAGAGCACTTCTTGTTTCAAACAGAAAAAATAATACTAAAAAGAAGCTTGGTTAGCAAAAGGGAACAGGTTTGACATGTGGAGAGGGTAGAGGATGGAATGTCCTTTCAGGGCAGGCATTGTCTCATACCATGAAAGCCCCTCAGCACACACTAGTGGGTGGATATTTTTAGCAATGCTTGGACCTTTCTTTCAAATCCAACACTACTGCAATTCAGCCACCAAAACACAGCTCAATGACAGAAGGGTATGAGAGCTTTTAAGTGCATCTACCTACACATCTCTCCTTAACTACAAACACTCCCTGAGACTCCAAAAGAACTTATTCTTAACTCCTCTGGAGTTTTTTAAACTAAAAGCATTTTAAGAGACACAACCCAGAAAGAGTCAGAATAAGACATAAAAAGGACATGGAAATAAATCTTTTCCCTGTCCATTATGCCCTTGCAGTCAGGATCGATCCAACCCCACCTTTACTTGGGTGATGATTAACACTTCATCATGAGTTCCCTAGCAGAAGTCATGCTTTTTTCATATCTTCCAAGACTGGCTTTGCTGTTTGGTTTTTGAACCATGACCTCTGTCTCTGGCAAGCTGTGGGCTGAGTCTCCTTGACCTACCCTGTACTCCGCAAGCCTCTCTTACAAGCCACTAAAAGCTGCTCTTGAGGGAAGAGTCTCTCCTTTCAGAGACTCCATGTGAGCTGAAGGTGCAACAGCTGAACAAGAAAAATGTGCAAATGCTTTCTCGACTGCCTGATCACCTCCCTTTCAAGGGGATGTAATTCACAGTACAATTACAGAGCAAACAAGTAAAAAAATCACTATCCATCACACATATAACTAATGCAAACTACACTAAAGTCCTTAATATGATCAGAGAGCAATTCCAGGTATTTGTGCACTGGTTTATGGCAGCATGGACAGGAGCTAAAATTTATTTAGGAATCTCCTATTAGAAACACAGTACTTTCATTTAAATGCCTTAGGATAAGTTCGGAATCTTTAAATTTATGAACAAATAAGATGATCTTTGCTATTTAGGGAAAAGTGTAAAGAAACAGCCCTTATTCTTCTTTATGGCATGAATGTGCTACTGTAAAAATTTTTATATATTAAGAAATATATACTGCAAACCCCATGATAGTTCTCAAAATTCTACCGAAATGGAATGAGATGTCTGAAATTTTTGCTGCATTAAATCGTGACTGGATTTGTCCATTCATATTACCACTTTTCTTTATATTGGTTCAGGGGATCTTTAAGTCCTAGACAAAAGTAGCAACCACTGTAAAAAAGTACATGCTTCATCTGGGTGGGATTCTTATATTCAGATTGGATGAAACTGTAGTGAGGCTGAGGCCAAGGAAGATAAGCTGTGTTTTGGGATGATTTCCTCCATTATATTCCATGTACCGTACTAGAAAACACAAACAGATGGGGCTACAACCTCCAGTAGTCTTGGCTGATGCTGGTAAATCTGCCCTCGGTTACTGCACTCAGCACTGAAAACAGTACATACGGGACATTATTTGACTAAAATAGATATTCCCTATAGTAGTAAGGTGGGAAGTTTTGTCACTATTTCCATGCTGTAGCAGAAGCTTGTGATTAAAGCAGTGTGAAAAATAGAAGTTTGATTTGGGAGAAACTCTAGGATTTTAAAATTTGTCTTAAAGCTTCCAGGGCGCAAAAATATCTGAGAGTAAACACTCCATGAGTCAGAAATATCAGCACAAACTTCTTGAAATACTTACTTCTGCTTATTTCTGCTCTGCAGATGTTAAAACACACTGTATAGTAAAACGCACCATTTCAATTTGCAGTTTTTTTGGTAAAATATAATAACTCGAAAGGAAATATTTCAGAACAAAAAAAAAAGGAAGAAATCGCAGAAATGAGAAAGCCCTAGTTAGTTCATTTAGTATTCTAAATAACGGGTTTGAAAAGTTCAATTTCTTTGAAAGCAGACAGCTCCTGACAGGTCTTTTTATTTCAACAGGATTTTTCTATATAAATTTCTCTGTTTAATAATTTTTGACAGCTTGATTTAAAACAAAGCTCATTACAAGCAGATTATATTGCAATAAAAACTAACAAGTTTTGCAAAACATGGATTAAAACCTGCATCATTGAACTCTGCCTTAGACTACTGGATTTATATGCTTTAATAAGTCTACTCTTGTTTGTGAGGAAGTAGCTGATATTTCCTAGTCAGACACTGAAATGACCTTTGGTAAATTACATGCAGTTAAAAGATATGTTTAGCACTATGCATTTCTAAGCAATATTTTTCACCATCATAATGCAAATTCAGTGTCAAGCTGAACATTTCAGAATGTATTCAGTCATAGGACTTTCACTCAATCATTTTGCTATGGCTGAAAGTCCTCCATGTGAACAGCACATCTGTATATCTGAGATCAGATAATGACTTTACGTGTACTCAAAAAATTTGTAGGTAAACTGGCAAATATCATAGACCCATTTTCTGTGGCTGTACATTTCTGGTTGGGTTCTTCTGCTTCCTCAAACTGATAAAGCAAGGGACAGCCTGTAACTTCTTTTTTTTCCCCTAAAATATATTCCACCCAAAACATGCCAGTTACAACATCTTTGAAGAGATTGTTTTGCAGCAGAAAAATTTGTGAATCGTCTCGAAGTGAGTTCTGCTGAATATATAACACCATCTTTGACAGGAAATCTGTGTCTCCTATAAGAAGCAGAGTATCAAATTGGCAATGACAGTAGAGTTCTAGAAAACTGCGGCTCAGCAGTTAAACAAATGTTGAACTTGGCATATGTGGCTTGAAGACTTCACTTCCTAAGAAACCTCTGTGTCAAATAAAACTAGAGTGATTGAGATGCACAACTCTTTCTGAGTGATTCATAACTTATGTGGGGCAATGCTAGGGTAGATCCATTAAAGCTGTGTTTGGCCTGCTCTTGATGGTGAGTCAAAGGGGGTGGCATTTCAAGAGAAGGTGCTAGAAATGCCCATACAACTCGACTTCTGTTTTTAAATGTCAGCAATTAGCAAAGATTGTAGCGTTGTAGCTCTGCCTCCGCATTCATAATATAGCTTAAAAAAATGCTGTCTACAGTGAATTTCAACAGACCTGTCAATGTAACCACTGTAAATGAAGGACATTGGCAGCTTAGACAGCACTGGTGTTCAGCCAGTGTGTACGTTACCTCAAAACACACAGATGGTTTCATAATTTCTGCAGTTACAGAAATGACAGCCTTTCTGTTCCAACCTACAATTTGTGAACAGACACACTTTCCTTTAAAGTATTAATGAAGTGCTGCGCCCATTACTGAGTTAGCTGGGGCTTTGGTAAGCCAATTAGTACAAGATTTGCAACATTTACCAACATTATTTAGCTCTGTTCTAGGAAGTGTTCACTGATCCCCCTGATTTCTGCCTCTTAAGTTTCTTATTTTAAAATAGATTAAATTTGTTTAAGAGCTTTCTGGTGAGCTGGCAAAAAGACCAAATTGCTGAAAATGATTTCCCCCAAGGGCATGATCCACATTGATACATTTTCTATTCTGAAAAAAAAAATAACAACTTTTCAGAGCTGTTACTAACTCCTAATATTTGGAGATCTTTTCAAAGCACTAGTCTCAGATTTCAGCTTAACATTACCTGTTTTGAAATTCTTTCCCTTGAAATGTACAACGTTATTAGTGAGCAACAGCTTAACTCAACCGAAGTATACACACATGTCACACATCAACAGCAGGACACTTTAAGCCTGATGAAGCAAAGTACCAGGGACAATGACTGGAATGCAGGACTTTTAGGAATCCAGAAAGAGGAAAAATAAAAAGAGAACTAAAAGATTAAGTTTTAGGACAGCTCACAGAAGATGTGATTACAGCAAGCAGCATCAGTAGTCCCTGCTTTTAAACATTAACATGAATAAATAAGCAGAGACCAGATTACAGGTACTTGGAGGAGAGGATGAAATGCTCCTATTTTTAAACATGGTATGTGTTTCTCTTTAAGATGAAAAAACACTTTTCAAATATATTCAACTGTGCATGCACAAGGAATGCAAATACAAGTGATCTTGGAAGGGACTATGGGACATTCCTCAGGGAGAAATGCCCCATAACAGTACCTCCTGACCTCAAAATCCTGCTTGACACAGTGCATCTCAGGCTTCCATGCCAGTTAAGATGAAGATTTGCATTCGGCTTCTCCGTGCATTTAATCCTCAGCTCTCCATTTCCCAAAGGAAACTCTTATGCCTGCTATGGCTAGAATTGACCTGAGCTGTGATTCACTCTGTGATTGATGGGATCTCTCAGGAAAACTTTTAACATAGTGGTTCTCCCCCTCTAAAAATAATTCCCAAGTTTTAATCTTCCTTATGTCACTGGAGCTCTAGAGCAGTGAGTTACAGTGTTCAGAAGCTAAGGAAGGAAATGATCACTTGGTCTGGCAGGCCCCAGAACTCTACTTAGGATTCAGTGGCACTTCAGTGTGTTTTGAAGACTGGTTCAGGTAGACTACAAACAAACATGAACCTAGTGTCAATCCCTAATTTACAACCACGCAGACCCAATCCTACCCTATAGGTACTGTGATGATGATTAAACACCTCTGCTGTGGTCAAGGCACATCTGTATTCAGAAAAGTCTCCAATTACTTGTGACCCACAGTACAGTGTAACTATAGATAACATGCTCTTACTTTTATTGTACTTCATGTATTCTCTGCAGCTCAGCTGCCACAAAGGGCAAAACCCTTGCAGACTTACCCTTATAAACATGATTTTCCAGCTAACCAATGCCCAACTAAACTTAAATGTTCACAGCTTAGAAAAAAAGCAGTAATTAAACTACATTTCTTTATGGTTGATTTTCCTCTTGTTCCTCTGAGTTTTTCTACTGAATAACTTCTCAATAATGTTTAAGTATAGTGCTGTATTGAAATACTGAGCTCTGAGAAAAAGACAACTTCATGGAAAAAGTCCAGTTAGAATCACCTCTCATTAATAAGCCAATTCTACATCTGTTACTTATAGTTTTCCATAGAGAAAAAAACAAGTTCTTAGATAATGTGAGAAGCAATCAGAAACATCAACAAAAAGCAAACACTTTCTCCTACCTGCTTTGTAAGTCTAATTCTATGTTAGAAAATCATACATTTCCCAGTGCTATCAATTAGAAAAAGAAACCGAGTGGATTATTATTTAATGTCACTGGGTTGCTGACATTACCTTTCTATGCCAACATGGAAAAGATATCCCAATTCCAAAATGCTTATACACCCAAGCACATTATTATCACTATATTTTATTTTATTTATTAAACTGTTCTTACCTCAACCCATGAGCTTTACATTCTTTCGATTCTCATCCCCAAAATTTCCTGCCCTGCATGGGGGGAAAAGAGAAGTGAGCAAGTGACTGCATGGTGCTGAGTTACTGACTGGGTCTATACCATAATGGTATATTGAAGAACAATGAAGCCCTGGAGAGTTCCTGTCTTTATAATATCACCTGCAAATAAGATATCGTATCATCTTTCCTGAAAAAAAAAGAAAAAGAAAAAAGAAAGAATCCAAATACTACCCTGTTCACCAGTCATGCAATAGACTCTCCTCATTCACTCACCCCATCCTCTCCTGCAGAATTGCCTTACATCAGTCTGTCTTTCCTCTATTTAAAGAAAAGTCTCCACATTTGAATGTTATTGGTAGACTTTTTTGCCTAAACATATGCCTGACCTAAAAATGCATTACTTTCCAATGGGTCTAACATTCTTTTTTTTCATAGAACCAAAGCCATATATATACATAACCAAACCTGCATATGGACACAAAGTATGGATTAATGGGGAAGGAGGAGTTTAGCCTGCCCGCAGTCCTCCCATTTTCCCATTTCACTGTCCAGTGAGCAATAAAAGTGTTTTGTGTAATGTAATGCAGCTTCACAGGTCCCTCATTGACTCCATGTCATCCTCAACAGGCAGAATCAAGGAATTAAAGGATACAAAATACAGCCTTCTGCCATGTTTCAGGGTCTGTAAGCTGACATGTATATTAGCACAAAATAATTAATCATTCCAAAGTCAGGAAATAGTAAAATATATAACCATGCATATCAACGTCATCTCTGCATGTCTGGGTATAAAATGCAGTGGTAGTATCAGAAATGCAACTACATGATTACAAACTGTCAGTTAATGCTAAGCAGCCTACCCTTTTCTATAACTTACATTAACAATTCCTATTCTACCTTTTTAGACAAAAATAAATTGAAGGAGAAAAAAAAAATCATTCTGGAAAACCTCACTTTAAATCTTTGAAGGTCTGTAAAGAGGCACCGAATGAAAACTCTATAATCCAGGACTACATGGCTAGATCATCCTGCCAGAACATCCTGTCCTATGTAGAAGCCTGGAAGAGGGACTTACTGTTGATCCACACATCAGAAAATACACTGCTGAGTGAAGGCTGCACTAGAAAACTGAGTTTTTCTAAAGATCAGAGCACAGTTGTCATGGAAGCACCGTGTAGGAAACTGCAGTCTACACAGACTGCCTACAAAGTAATCGAAGCCTGTCAATAAGCTCAGTACCCTGCCTGACTCATCCCAATTCTCCATCCCTGTGGTCTGTTTCAGAGATACTTTGTTTTGCCTGGATTGCCTCACTGCTTGAGCTACTCAGAGGCACAGAGTTAACAAAACTCAAATATGAGATCACTGCAGCTCTGTGTCTTTATGAAGGGAAGGAAAGGTGGGAAAGGAGAAGCAGAATGAAGAAAGTGCAGATAATGTAGTTGCCTTACTGTGGGCCCTTCTCAAAGCTATTGATTTTCTGCCATAGCATTTTACTGAAATCGCAGCAGTGGCCTTCTGGCTGGCTGAGATGCATTTTTGTGTACACACACTCCCTGCTGTCTCTATATTATCACGTTATCCTCACATGCCAATTCACAAGGTTTCCTTTATAAAAACATAAAGCTGAAACAGCTTCCAGTCCAGCTTAAACTAAATCCATTGTTGCCAATTCTTATTCATAATACTTTATTGCCAGCATCAGAATTCCCCCTCTCTTTTTTTATCTCTGAGGGAAAATGGTATTTGCTGAGAAGCTGTGCTAAAGCTCTAATTAATATGTATTGCACTGAGGAAAAAGCACACCAGCAAACATGCCTGTTTTAAGCTTATTTTAAAATCATATTACATTCGAAACATGTTCACTGTGTTGTTTAGGCCCACACAGTCACTTAGGGCTTGCTGTCTCCTTCAATTGCTGGCTGTTTCCCAAGTTTTCACTCCCTTCTGCCTTTTCTATACCCACTGGAGACAACAAATGAGCTATTTCCACCATCAAGAGAAACTCCTTGCTGAGTCAAAAGAATGAGCCCTAGTTAAAGAGGAAAATACTCTCAGACACAGGTGTGCAAGTGACATCATAATTACAGTCAGAATAGATGGCCTGCAAATTGCTTGGCATTTGTAATCAACAGTGTCCTGTAACAAAGACCACTCTGTATGTGATTACAACCTAATAATACTGAATAGCTGCATGAACAAAGCTTTATTTCACTGAGAAAATGTAGATCAAATATTCACATTAGTAATCTACCCTACAGTGTAAGATTCCTGACTCACAGATGAAATTGTGGGTTATTTAAATACCAATCAAGTTAAATTTGTTCTTAAACACTTGTTTTGAAGAGAAATTTAAGCCAGTCTAATGGTAGCTGCAACATGGAAATTTTTCCTGGGACCTAATGAGATGCATCTGTGAGTCCTGAGGGAACTGGCAAATGAAGTAGCTATGCTACTCTCCCTCACATTTGAGAAAATCATGGAAGTCCAGCGAAGTTGCGACTGACTGAAAAAAGGGAAACATAGCCTCCATTTGTAAAAAGGGAAAAAAGGAAAAAACAGGGAACTGCAGGACAGTCAGTCTCATCAGCAAGATCATGGAGCAGATCCTCCTAGAAACTATGCTAAGGCACAGTGAGTCACAGGGTGGTGATGGGTGACAGCCAGCTTCACTAGGGGCAAATTGTGCCTGAAAGATTTGATGGCCTTCTACAACAGGCTTGCAATGTTACTGGATAAGGAAAGAGCAACTGACATCATCTACCTAGACTTGTGCAAAGTATTTGACACTGTCCCACATGACATCCTTGTCTCTAAACTGGAGATGCATGGATTTGACGAATGGACTCCCAGTGGATAAAGAATTGACTGGATGGTTACACTCAGGGAATTTAGGTCAGTGGCTCGATGTCCAAGTGGAGAGTGGTATTTCTCAGGGGTCAGTTTTGGGACTGGCACCATGTGACATCTTTGTTGATGACATGAAGAGTGGGATTGAGTGCACCCTCAGCAAGTTTGCTGATGACACCAAGCTGTGTGGCGCAGTTAACACACTGGAGGGAAGGGATGCCATCCAGAGGGACCTTGACAGGGACAGGCTTGAGAGGTGCGCCCAGGCAAGCACCACGAAGTTCAACAAGGTCAAGGGCAAGGTCCTTCATCTGTCAGGGCAATCACAGGCACAAATTCAGGCTGGGGAGAGACTGGATTGAGAGCAGCCCTGAGGAGAAGGACTTGGGAGTGTTGGTTGATGAGAAGCTGAACATGCTGCAGCAGTGTGCACCTTGAGCCCAGAAACCAAACGTGTCCTGGGCTGCGTCCAAAGAAGTAGGACCAGCATGTTGAGGGAAACGATTCTCCTATTCTACTTCTCTTTTGTAAGACCCCACCTGGAGTACTGCATTCAGCTCCAGGGCTCTCAGCATAAGAAGGACGTGGATCTGTTGGAGCAAGTCCGGAGAAGGGCCATGAAGATGCTTGAAGGGCTAAAGCACCTCTCCTGTGAAGACAGGATGAGAGTTGGGCTTGTTCAGACTGGAGAAGAGAAGGCTCAGGGGAGAGCTTAGAGCAGCCTTCCAGTACCTAAAGGGGGGCTACAAGAAAGCTGAAGAAATCTATACAAGGGCCTGTAGTGATAGGGCAAGGGGGAATGGCTATAAAATGAAAGAGGGGAGATTTAGATTAGATGGAAAGTTCTTTACTGCGAGGGTGGTGAGGCACCGGCACAGGTGAAGCTGTGGCTGCCCCATCCCTGGAAGTGCTCAAGGCTAAGTTGGATGGGGCTTTGAGCAATCTGTTCTAGTGGAAGGTGTCCCTGCCCGTGGCAGGGAGGTTGGAATTGGATGATCTTTAAGGTCCCATCCAACACAAACCATTATGTAATTCTATGATTCTATTTACAATCATTACAATGGTTTTATTGCACTAAGCATTTGATTTATATAATAAAACAATAGAAATAATAAAATAACGTCTACTCACTAAAAGTGAATTTCAAATCCTGCCAATGTTTTTATCATTTAGTTGGTTTCTAAGTAAAAGAAACCAAGGAATACTAATTTTTCATAGCACAGTGAGGTAAATCTGTTTCTTAACTGATTCACTCAGAGTTCTTTCAAAATTACCATTGTTTAGCCCTTCAGCCTTTAACAGACAACCTAATGTTAGATGCATGCAAAACCATAATGTGTGGTAGGTTTTTGTAGCTGCCCCTCTCTAAATACATATATATCTATTCCAACGTTTTTTCTGCTCACCAGCCATGCCAGGAGAGATTTCATCTACAAGGAATGATCTAGTTCATCCTTATCCTCTACTTACACCCTCAGACTTCCATTTTTAATTCAGGATGCTTCATATCTCTAATTGCTTTACAATCTGAATCAGCTGCTCTCATTCTGCCTCTGGAACAGGTGAAAACAGTTAAAGTCAAGTCATCAATATTAAGTTGGCTGCTTTTACCTAGGACCACAGTGTTTAACACACCATACACTCTCATAAATTTCTAATTGTATTTAGTACAACTCCTCATTCACATACCACCAATTTTCTCTGCTCAACATTCAGTGTATCAGTACTGATCAGTTTGACTCCTGGTTTTCTCCAGCTGAGTCCTGCTAGCACGTGTTGGGCCCTGGTGACAGTGGGTAAGGCTGTATCGTATGATGGTGGTTTTCTATAATTACTCTACACCAAACTGATGATTGAACTCTGTTCTGTGCCAAGCTCCAGGCCTTTGGTTTGCACCCTGGTTTCTGTTCTCACATACTGATTTTGAGACTGTATCTTTCTTCCATCCCAGTCCTACCCACTAGTCTGAAACTCTCTGGCCTGGATTCCTTGCAAACTGGCAGTTTATTCTATCCACTTATTCCTATTTATTTTCTCAAGCAAGTCCGATCTTTCATTTTTTCCATTAATACTGCAGGTAGCTCTGTCACCTTAGTTACTCTTCTGCACTATGCTTAATAGGAGCAAGACAAAAATCTTTCAGTTTTCCATTTACAGTAGTCCTTATCTTCAGAGAGAAAAACTGAATGTCAAGAAATTGAGCCCTGAAAATACTTACAACAAAATCTTACAATTTAAGAGATTAATTGACAAAACTCTTGCAGAAGTAATGTGCCACATGAGTGCAAAAGCAAAATTACAAATTAAGGGTTTCCTTTCCCCAGATTAAGATTGTTCTTTGTTTTCACTTCAAACAGAGGTGGTTTTAACTTATTCAATGAAATGATTCATAGAAATAAAAGGAGTAAATCTTGTAGGTGAGAAGGAAATTGGAACAGTTTCTTTGAAATTATATAGCACTTTTACCTCCACCAAAACTCTGAACTTGTACTTTTCTAACGATTGCTATTTCCCTTCCTGTGTTATGCAATGGCCAGCATCCCGTTTCCCATACTCAAAAAAGAAAACTGTTTTTAAAAAGAACCCTCTCCTCTTGCTTTACAAAGTTGATTTTTGGACTTCAAAGTTTCTTTCAGACCTGTAGTGAAGGCATTAACCAACCTTTACACCTTAGAAATCAACAGACCTACTGAATATTTTCCATCAGAAATCTCTATCTCAGTGCTTTTGGGGCTGTTCCCCGTTAGAACTGATAAAGAAAAATCTCAGTGAGTATAAGCAAAAATAATATTGGAAAAGATTACAAATTTCCTATTGAATCTTAGATATTAAAACAATGTTTCTCTGGTAAAAGCAGCCTGCACACCAGTTATCGCTCTGCTTAAGGACCTGATCATTTAACCTCATCCTCTCTTCCACCCCATGAAAGCATGCTAGTGGAACTCCACGCTTTCTCTCATAGCGTTTTGTTTTCCCTATGCACCACATCTAGATTAAACCTGGCTCTTATTTCTGGAGTGAAGAAATAAATTACTGTAGACCAACAACAGGCATGACAATCTGAATCAAACATATCCCACACAGACGTCAACTCAGTTTGGAAGACTTAAGTCTGAAAAAATATTTATCAATTGTTAATTTCCTCTGTGAAATAGTAAAGTTTGAAGAATCTGTACTCCGTAGTAACTTACAAATTGACTGACTTTACAGCATTAAATTCTTTCTACTAAAATTGTGCCTTTTGCTATGCATTTGTGTTCTACTTCCTTCAACAAAAATCCTCTCCTTTCAGCAATACTAACAAATGTCAGAGATTCTAAGCAATACTGTGGTCACTGTGCAGGCACAAGATTCCTGTTGAACAGGACCATCTGAGATGTCCAAAGTAGAAAGACATTTAAATCTCTGAGAGGGCCCTATTAGGCCAAAAATGGAAAACAGAGATACAAAAGACTGCTAATACCTCAGAGCAACATGTCCAAAAGAGGACCCAGGAGAATATCCAAATGTTAAGGGGAATAACCAAGACATATCTGAGGATACAAGCCTCCTTCCTTTGGCTATGGCAGACTGTTGGAGGCATTTACTTTCAAATCACAAGATGTGCTCAGGTTTTAGCAGTTTGCATCCTCTAATGTTCTTGCAGCTTCTTGAAAACCTTGCATTGATTCTGTGTGCAACAATCTTTTTTAGGTTCAGATAAATACTGAGACACTGACAAGTATTTTGTTAGTACACTGACAGAGGAGTAAGCATCTCCATCTACCCACCACTGCAGCAATCACAGAGCAGAATTCTCCTGTTAACAGTGAGAATGAAGAGATGGGGATAGCAGTGTTATATACTCAAAAAACCTGAGTCACTCTGGCTGAGTACAGGTTTAGAGTTTGTTTACAGGGGCCCTAAAGTAACTACCAGAGAGGATTCCTTATTGAAGACATGAAAGTTCTTCCACGAGTTCTTTCTCTCCCTAACTCATCTTGGCCTTGATCCTAAGAGTCTTTTCCAACTGAAATGATTCTATGATTCTATGATCTATGGCAGAAAGGACAAGAGGCAGAGTTGCAGCAGTCAGTGCAGGTTTCACCCCAAAGCTTACAAGTCACTTTGCAGAAAGTATAAAGCAGTTTAAGATTGCTGATGCCAGAGAGTCACCATTAATGTATTTTTTAATACATCCAGGGTTAATGGAATTGAGGAAATTTCAGTGTAAAGAAGCTAAATATTTGCTTATTTCCAATTCAAATGTTATTCTGATGAGGTCAGGGCCTAATTGTAC
Source organism: Myiopsitta monachus (assembly GCA_017639245.1). NCBI lineage: Eukaryota > Metazoa > Chordata > Aves > Psittaciformes > Psittacidae > Myiopsitta > Myiopsitta monachus. Next base: position 67,242,868 of record CM029921.1, on the reverse strand, counting down.
AAGGACACTGAGATCTGCAGAATAATGATAAAAGTATGCCCTGATTTCTTCAGGTAGAATAATAGCAAATAGCATTTGTATTACATGTAGCATCAAAGTATCCCTGAGCACTTTACAAAGCACATCTCTGGACTCTGACAAGTGAAAGTTATTCAGCAGTCCTTGAGGTTAGCAGCACAACTACATTATGCACCAGCCCTTCATCCTTGTTCAAAGGTGGCTACTGACAGAGCTTGACAGAACTGGCAGAGCCAAAGAATAAGACCAAATGATAGCAAGCAATATTGTTGTGTTTATGAAACAAGCAAATTCAACAGCCTCTGAAAGTTCCTGGGGGCTATCTGGCATTCTCCATACCTCCCGCAGGACCAAATTCCTATCCCTTGTCCCTTTGGCAGCACAGGAATACCTTCACTGGAATAACAGAAATCAGCTAGGTCTACAGAATACCATAGACATAATCCATGAGCTTTGCACGCCTCATTGTGAGAAAAAAACAGAGCATTATATGGATAGAAGAAAGAAAGATTGGATTATCTATACTGATTTTGGTAGTGTTGTGACAATTCATGCCAACCTAAATCTTGGCCAAAATACTTTTAAATAGTAGCATAAAATTAAAAGGAAAATATAGTGCCTGGCCACATTGGGGATTAGTTTTGTCACTACAAAACCTCCCCTTGCTCACTTACTGACTTGGCAAAAGCACTATAAATAAAGGCAACACTGAATCTGCCAATTACCAGCTTGTCAAGCTCCTCAACAACCAACAAACTACAAAAGTAATTACAGGCGGTTAAAATGCAAAGAGCAGGAGACCCTTTTCTAAAAGGCACAATTACTGTGTCCCTAGAGGCTGGGTTTAGGTCTATACCCTGAATAAATTTCCATTCATTTCCATCTGAAATTTGTTTGGCTTTCCCAAGATGTAAGATTGAGCTGTTTCCAATTTATCTGAGACTTCATCACGACTTCATCATGAAGGAACTTGCACTACATATTTCAGTGACATCTTAAGTCTCTCATTCCCGTGACATTTGGCAATAGCCAGTTTTCTGTGAGGCAGACTTCTAATCAACCCAAAATAAAGACCTTGTTTTCAGCATCTCAGTTTACAGATTTCAGTATTAATGGCTTTTGATTTGCCTCCAAAAATTAACTGTTCATTTGCAGGCACTTGTTGAGAATCCTATGAATCTGTGTTCTGCACTGCTAAAGATGGCCCTATGAATAGCTAATCCTGTTTCCTGCACAGAACTGTTACAAATTTCACCAAATGTCCACAAGTGCTTGTGTTCCTCACAGCCTTTACTGCCTTGTGAAGAGAAATACAAACACATATTCAACGTGGAAACAAGTTTGAATCCAGCTACATGTATGCTGTGACAACAGAGGGAAATGAATGCAATGTTAGAGACTTGTCATATTGCTCATGCATTCAAAAAAGTGTTGAGTTTATGGGAGTGATCTTGTCCTCAGAAGAGAATAAAAAGACATTAAAATCATCCTAAAATTATGAAAAAATAAAGAATGTAAATGACTATTTTTTTAACTGCTGGCTAGAAAGCCTACAGTGGGAAACACTAGCTCCTGTTTGTAATTGCAGGCTACAACATCCATGTGCCCAGTTCCTCTCTGTCCCACTGTGACTCCTTGCTGCAGCCACAACTGCCATGCTGTACCTGTGCTGCTCAGCACCATGAAAGGTGCTGACCAGTGGGCATTCACACCATTTACCTTTAGGTGTTCCCAGTTTGATACCTCACTTTCATACACAGTTACAAAAGAGAGGCAGGTTCCTAAAATGGATTCTCTATGTCACCCTCCAGAAGCCTCATTTTCCTCCAGGGAGCCCAGGTTCTTAGGAAGTATTATAAGAACATCTTTCACTTTGTCACTTTTCTGGCTCTTAGGTAGAATATGTGTCATTCTTTCACAGTGGATAATTTATTCAGAGGTATTTTCCAAGTCAGAGGAGCTACTCAGCCTCAGCTGAACTTCTTGACATATTTGCCCTACACAGAACAGCAAATACAAAGAGGACAAAGTGAAGAAGTGTTCAGCTGCAGCAGTAAAGCACGCTCTGGGGCCACACGAACTCCACAAACTCCTCAGCCTCACTTGAACAACAAATTTAGGGGGAGGGGGAGTCTTTTCTAAATGCGGGAACAGATGGTTCCTACGTGTACCGTACTTGCACCTATGGTTTTCCCAAGGTCACAGAGGAGCCCAGACAGACTCTGGTTTCGAGAAGTCCAGACCATTTCTGCCATTCATTATCACGAACAGTGCTGAACAGGGTAGCAACTGCAGTCGTATTGTTTTTAACTCTTTACACAGGAAATGTACACCTAACGCACTGAATGCAGATGCTCATATATCATCTACAGAAATAACAAGGTCATTCTCAGGAATCGCTAGGAATCACACGGCAATCATTATACACCTTTACAGTGAAAACTGTTTTGTGCCCAGGCAACACAACAAATCATAACCTAGGTCAACAGTGTTACAATACTTTCCTGTTTCCTACTGCAGCACATAGGAGCATCAGAAGTTTCTGTAAGACCTCTCTTTTACAGGCATTTTTAAGACACAACCAGAAATAAAAAATTTCCACATGCTGTCTAAGTCCTCCAAGTCAAGTCCTGCTAGTGTATATCTTCCCTAAAACGTTTCATTAAAGCTAACTAGATTAATGTCAGGTAAGCATATGACTCACTTGCTTCCCCTGTGCATCCTTACAGATGATCCCCACAGACCTTTTACAAAAACTTGTGCTTTGTGTAATAGTCATAAAGGACATTAGTAAAAAGCAGTCTTCATTATTGACGGAAGCTTATATAAGTTTCTAGGTTAGTCTTTCAGTTACTTAGTGTTATTTTCTGCAAAAAATATGCAAGTTAGTATGACCTTTTACAGCATCTACCCTTAAGTTGCCTCCAAGCTAAGACTGGACTACAGAATTTAACATCTGCTGAGGCAGAGTCAACATTTCCTATTAGAATGACCTGAAAAATACAGGGTTTGCCCATGTATTTTACCTCGAAATTATTGTTCAGAGGGTTTCAGCTTTTTTTTTCCTCCTCTCTGCTGATTTGCAGACCCTTAAACATTTCCCTTTGGATCCTCTATGTCAGCATACAAGCAATATCCCTACCTTTCTTAATTACCTTTCTCAGATCTCTCAGAAGCAGCTAATAGACCTTCAGGGATCCATAGAGCATAATCTGAAAATGAGGAGTTAATAACCTTGTAAGGACAGACCCTTAAGTGATTGCCCTTCAAAGAAAGACACCCTTTAATAACATTGGATATATTATATACTAGTTGCCTATTTTTCTATCTTGCATGACAGAAGTAACAACTGCAATCTCCATAAGCCCTTGAAACTGCATTTGTTTAAACTGTCACAAAACCTGCCCAAAGCACATTGGGGAAGTCAGGGTCAGCAGAATGGGGAATCCCAGTCTGAGTAGTTACACACAGCTACAGTATGCAAAATACACTTGATGGGAGCATTTATTTTTATATGACTTCCTCCATGAGGAGGGTTACAAAGTGCTTCATGCAGAGCCAATCATTCATAGGTTCAAGCATCCAGGGAAAGCACTGAATGAATCCTCATTTCAAAAGGAAAGTAATATAGATTTTAGTACTGAAAGTTTTAATGATAATGCACACAAGAGAGAAATAGCACTTAGAAAAATGTACTAATGATATTGTCTTTTCAATACAGACATCAGAGCAATGATTTCTATGACACTTTTGATCCTGGACTCTGAAGGTGAAATTTTCTGTTCAGGAGCTGATGTATAAGTTTTTAGGAGGCTCTTATTAGCCTTAGCTTGAAACATTCAGTAGCGCACATGCTTTTGCTAGACACTACGTGGAGGTAAATTTCAGGCAGATGAAGTTTATTAAAACCCAAACCCAACAAACTACAAAAACAATTCATCCATATAGGGTTATTTTTTAATCTGAACTCTCATTTCCAACTGTTCTCAAACCCAAAAGAACAGACACCTGGAAAGTTGCATGAAGCATGCTGTAGGCACACAGAACTCTAGTTTGTAAAATCAAGCCTAGGCAGCAGACTTGGCCAACAGACAAAATCCGGGGTAGCTTTCTACAGTGTTGGGACACTGACCTGTGAGAAAGAAAATTAAAAATAAAAATAAATCAAGACCACTTCTTAAGAGTGTGCAAAGAAACAGATTTTCAGGTGTCAGCCCTCAATCCCAGGTTCTCAGTTCACAAGGTAACAGCCTGTTGTGACTTCAGCACCTCAGCAAGCAGGAAAAACTGTATTTGTGTACTTTTAACTCTCAGTACTGCTCACGATGGCTGCAATCTTTGGAAAACCTGGTCCTTGCTGACTAAACAAATAAACTGTGTAACGCTGGCTATAATCTGCAGCTAAAATGTGTGTTTAAATTATACACAAAACACACTCAAATAGCATCATTCTTCAAAGGGTTTTCAAGAACCTCTTCAAAGATTTCTGTGGAAAAAATCCAAGCCTGTTTCAGGAGTTCTTTGACTCAGGCCCAAACTCTACCTCAAAATTAAGTTTTCCTAACTCTAGACACAGCAACAGAGAGCAGATGGATAGTGCAGGCAGACAGTTTTCAGTACGGCTGTCTCATTCTCTCAGTCAGAGGCTTATCTGAGCAGTATGTACCATTCCTTGTTTTACAGAAACAGCCTAGTCCCAAAGGATTGCTTAACTGTTCCACATAAAAGATGAGGAAGAAACACAGACAATATAGGAGTTCACTGAACAATGCTGTTGCTTGGCAAGAGCTATCCCATGTCAACCTACCATGAGGATGCTTGTTGAAGAGGAACACGAAAACCACATGTCAGCTGCTGGATCCAAATGGCAGCAGGAGGAAGTCTGGGTTTAGTTCTCCATGGAATAAACTCTACATACTTAAACTTTCAGTGCATACTTTCAAAGGGCTCACTGGCCCCTTTCCCTTACAGCAGAGACTGTGTAGCAGCAATCACAGTTTGTGATATGTTTCACTGCCAAAAGGCTATTACTACCAAGGGCTGTCTCTCTTTAATCCTGCACAGTGGTTTCCCCCTTCATCTAGAGCTATGCAGTTGTTCTGGCTAAGGGTATATTAGCACATACAGTGCAAGTAAGAGATGAAGAGGAAGTAGTTTTGTTGTAACTTCCAACATTCACACCTGTGCTATTACACCAGCGATAGTTGAACAAGGGAATAATTTCAGAAAGCTGCCGATCTATGTGAGACTATAATGAAGAGACTCTCACCATAGATGTTTCATTATGCAAAAAGCAGTTTAGCATGGGTTGGCTGCCATTGCTATCACAGTGATAGACTGGAACACAGGAGACCTCAGCTCTAACCTGTTTTCTCTTGCACTGAAGAATACCAGGCAGAGTAAATAGATATGAGCCTTCCTGTGCTCAGGGGTATCTGCCATCTACCATGGTTCACAGCAATAATGCTTTTCAAAGACATTCGTGACTGTTAGTCTTGCTTTTTCCTCCTATCCATCAACTCATTAAGGTTAAACAATAAAGAAGGAAGAAAAGGGACAATAAAAGCAGGAAAAGGGAAATTCTGAGCTTTAAGGCTGAGCCATTTTCCACCCGTATAGCAGTCTCTATTCAGAATACTGACTGTCTCTGTGAACATGACACACAAGCAGCATATATATGCCATTTTCTGTGTGGCACATAAAAATATGCCAAAAGCTTCAGCTCCATGAGCAGAGATTGATATTTACAGTTGAAGGGAAGTAGTTCCAATGGCTTCTCTGGCTGTTCAGACACCTGCAAAAGACCTGTTTTTGCAGTCCTGTGAAAACCTGAACACTGTTTTTACTGTGCTGCACATCATGTTAGAGAGCTTCTACAGCTAAAAATATCATTTTTGCTTTTCAAGTTTTTCAATTGGCTGAATTGTGACTTCCCAAGCAGCATTTCTCTTTGCAAGTTTAATTTGGTATAATGTACCACGTAATGCACTTGGAAAAATGCAGAATGTTTCAAGCTGCCTGGCTCTGAAGTAATAGAGAGAACTTTTAATATTGGAGGTGGGAAAGGAGGTAAAAAGAAATGCTTTGTTGTAACACTCTCTTCCTTGCTCAAAAGGCTATGCACAGCTTAAAGTTTTGACAACATAGTTGCATTTATATCTACTTGCAATAAGAATCCTCATCAGTTCAAACCTGGCATTAGGCATGACTGGTACTTCATTACTTTTTATAATGTAGAAGCACTTTTTCAATCACAGCAGTTCCTCTTTAGTGTTATCATTCCCCTCTACCCTGAACGTGCTAACTGGCTTACGTGCTTAAGTGGAGATGTACACACTACTGAGCTCCAGGCCTGCATCCCCTAGCAAGTGAAAAGAAACAATATATTTATTCTAAATAGGGACCTGTGATTGGAGCTGTAAACTGTACTCTGAAATGACCTCTCTCCCCATCCACCATAGAGATAGCCAAAATACATAAACTGAATAATGAAGGAACAAAAACATACAGCAGGGCTCCATTCAAGAATTAACGTGCTCATTTTAACTAAACAAGCTCAATCTTCCATATTTACAGAGTGAATTATCTCCTTTAACACCGAAACGAGAGAAGGAGAACACTGTCACTGCTTTCCTCGTGGTGAGTAGGCAGGCACATGCTGCTACTTGGAGAAAAAAATATCGTCTTTTAATAAGATAATATAGTTTGGATTATATTAGCTGTGGAAAAACTGAGATGAGAAAGCCATAAGGTCATAATTACCAGGACACACAGGGCTAATTAATACAAAATGCTGAACACCTGCAGTTGAAGACTAAGTCATTGGGTGTTACCTGTGTTTTTTAATGTGCTTTTTTATATGACCCACCTTTTCAAAAGTAGCGGACAAAAGGTAGATTTTCCTACAACTACACATGAACGTTTCTTTCATTGTGCATTTTCCAAAACACATTTTTTAATATATGCAATTCACAATCCTAGTCATTTAAATCTCTGTGAGTGCCCAGAACAGCAGTACAATTATCTATAATCCATATATAGAATTCAGAAATTTTATAGCACTCCATGAACATGCACTACTGCATATTCAGAAAAAGCAACAATATTATGGATCCATTTCTTGAAGGAAGATCAATTCTCTTGACCAACACAATGGAAAGAATTAGACTTAATGAAAAGGTTAATCAAATATAATTTGAAGACTTCCAGGTATTTCTCAATTTAAAGGTAAGAGGAAAAGCGCTTTCATGTCACTGGGATTTTCCAGTGCGCTCTAAGGGACCAGGACACAGTACAATTTAGCAGGACCAGGACTATATTCTGATGGTGGGATAAATGAAGGATCGTGCAGTGCTAGGTGCACCTTGTCTGTGCATGAAACTCTGTTCTATTGTCCTATAGTGAAATAGAAATTACTGCAGTGTAAAGGAACAAGATTAAAAACTTTGTGGTCAAGAAAAACCTTTGTGCCTGTGCCAAGTGGGCATCTCAGCTGGTATCAACCCAGACAGGAGCTTAGAGCAAACACGACGAAGGGCAAAAGGCGGGACTTCTAGCATCAATGATACTTGAAGTGACTCAAACTGAGAGCCAAGAAATGAATAAATTATACCATCCAAGACTGCACTCACGTAAGTGACAGGTTGCTAAATTAATACTTATTTTATGTTGGAGAAGCTCATTACCTGCAGAAATGTTCATGCGCTCTCTAGGAAAAAAAAAACAACAAAACCAAAACTTTTTTATTTCTTTTTTAAAATTACTATTATTGGCATTGCTACTGACGAGGAAAAATACAGAATGACGCAAACCTGCCAAAATCACAACATAACACTTCAACGTGCCCATCCGCTAATGCTAATCTATAATTGAACACAACATAGGTACTCAGGAAATCCATTAATCTATATAGATTGTTCCTTCAGGATCAGTGCTTCAGGTTTCTTTAAATAAGGAAAGGCTTTTAAGGTCTAGGACACTGTTAAAAAAACCCCATGGATTTTCAGAAATACTTACCAGGTATTTCAAGAAAGACGTATGACAACTAAAATGTTTGAAAACTTCAGAACAAATACACTCAATGAAGATGTCAACCATAGTAAATATGTGTAAATACCTAAAAGGACATGATTGATTTTCAAAATTCACCAAGACTTCTTCATAATTGTGATCCCAAGATAAGTTCTTTTCTTTAGACAGGCATTCTGTTCAACTCAAACAAACCTGGCAAGCAAGGAAAATGTATTAAAACTCAAAATACATTTTAACAGTTTTTAATGTTATTTGCTGACTGTCTCCATTTACCAAAATTAAGTTGTAGGGTAATAAAATTTAGACACAATCAAGAAAATTGCAACTGAAAAAAAAAAAAAAAACCCAAACAAAAAGAACTCTTACATCTCCAGTAGAGAGGTATCACTTTTACTTCCTCTGAGACAAAATGTGTTGCTGTGAAGACCTACAACTCCCATCCACTTTTGAAACAAAACTCCCAGGGTTCCATAATAAGCAAAATATGAGAATGGGCTCAGTGGTGTGTCCAAACAACAACCACAGGGGAATAGAGCATCACTGCCACAATTCAGAACAGATGGAAATGCTCTGCAACACAGCAGTGATTTATTGAAAACTATATTTCTTTGCAATACTACATTGTAAGCTAATTGCTATCTTTACCAAAGGCTCCTAATTTCACACATACTAGTTTCCTCCATTGGCTCCAGTTGTTCATATGGATTTTCACACATTCAATACTCTGATTTGCTTTTCTCTATTTTGGAAGGATTTGGAGATAGGTTAAAAGTCTTGAAATCTTCTCACTGCCAGAAGAGATTGACCAATAAGAGCATGAGTTTGGCAACATACCAGAGGAGAAAATGAGTGTTTGAGGACACAAACAATCATATGAATGTGTGACAGCAATCCAACAGAGATATTATTAATGGCAGCATACAGATTTATTGCTGTACAACTGAGAACAGAAAGCACTCCTGTCTATGTACACACATGGTAATTGAAAAGAGTCAGTCAATGCTTGCTTTGAACTGTGGGTTGCTTTTTATGATGCTCACTAAGATAAGCACACCAGGTGGCCAGCCTGACCTGGAGATTACCTAAACAAGTATGCCAGGTAATATGTCTACTGTCATTGAAAAGGACTAGGGCAACTGAAATGATCTTGGACTGCTTCTCTTAGATTAAGACTTCAAGAAAATTTCATGAAAAGTTTTCCAGTGTAAGCAAAAAACCACCAAACCTGCCTGCCTCACAGATCTGCTGAGAACCTGGGGATGAAGGCTGATAAGATAAAGTTTATTTTCTATATTAGCAGAAATGGGGAATAAAGCAAGTTGGAAAGGCCATATAACTTAAATGGAACCATGTTTACAATGCCATGAATACAGGCTCCATGAGAGCACTCAGAATCAGCATTCTGTGAGCTAAAGGAAACTCAAATTATTAGTCTGCTCTGAGAACTGGTGTGCTTCAGCCTGTAAAATAAAAATAGTATACCATCAGCAGGACAAAGCTGAAGTGTGTCAGCAAACCTCTTACCTGCTTTAAAACTCTAAGCATTTTAGGCTTTTAAAAGTTTACTGCTTATGCCATCTTTTTATCTGAAAGAAACATGCCATTTCAAGAGACCTATGCATAGTCCTATATATAACTAGTAGGAGGATCTTTAGAAAACATTATTCCTAATAGGAATGCTAGTGTGCATCTGTTCCTTGTTCCTCTTCTGCTTTTGCAGTATTTTGAATAACAGGCTATATTTAAATGAGATTTCCTACTTACGCTGTTCTCCTTGGTACTCAGAGAGCCAAAGTCACCACTGAAATCTTGGCAGAGGCCAAGCGTTAAGGTGGAGTAATTCATCAGTAATGTTGAATTGCAGATAAACTGCTTAAGGATGGATAAATTTATGCAAGCTGTATACAAGATCTTCTTGCCATTGATTTATCTTTTGCCAACCATTTAAGACCCCTGGAACATGACACAGACTTTCAAAGAGCTACTATCATTCCATTCAGCAATACACCACCTGTGAGTGAATAAATGCAGCTTGTACAGCCATTCTTTTTTATTCTGAAGGGGAAAGAAATATGGATTATTGGACTGGCGAATTTTTACTGTTTACTTTTATTTCATTTCTTGACTTCACAAAAGCATTAATTCATTGAAGTTTTAGTCAAAACCACTAATGTAAAGGTATCACCCTTTCCTGTACTATAAAGTGCTGCCTGCCTCCCTCCAAAGGCACTGCTCCAAACTGAAAGATGATTAGACTCTCTGAAGTGACCTTGTGAAATAGCGGTAATGAGTTTACTTTCTCTGCCTTCCAAATCAACCTTGCTCAATTTAGAAGAAAAGATGGTTTTCTTAATTGCCAGCCCTGAAAACTCGAACAGTCTTCTGAGACTCCAACTGAGTCTTTCAAGCTTGTGCATCAGCAGCAACAATAAAGATAGGGAAATAGTTAATGATTTTCAATGAAGACAGCAAATAGTTACTGATTCTGGGAGCTACTTGTAAGCAGAATAGAGCTCGCTCATCCACAACTGTGCTGAATCTGCAAGGCTGACAAATCAAAAGCAGTAAAAGTTTATTTTTGTCACCAAAACAATCAGGCATAATTCATAACACACAGATACTTCAAAGCTGCTCTGCCAGAAAGTGACTTATCTTCATCTTAATTTCATACAGCAATAAACCAAAGGTTTTCTCTGCCTTTTTCTTGAAATGTAACCCAATATAGGAGATATATGTTAGCATGAGCAGCAACTCAAGAAATCCTCACTAGACTGTAAGGTTGATTGGCTTTATCTTAATGGAGTTCAACATGATGCCTAACAGCTGGCTTCAGTCATGGTCAATGAAATTGGCTCCCTATACTTGGGAAAATCTTAAATTCCCCTACAGAGCAAAAGACTAACCTGCATTCCCAGCAGCCTCACAAAAGTTTATCAACAATCTGTGTTCTTCCACCTGAGAAAACAGACGTAGAGGAACATGGCACTGAGCAACCACCTAATCTCCTACTGAGAAAGGAACAGAAATAGTAGTTGCCAAACCTACTTTTCTACTATTGAGATTCAGTGCTTTGGCCATCACAAAGCTAGCCCTAAGAGACCTTGGAAGAAGCTGCAAAGTTAAAGTGCAGTACTGATTAGATTACACTCCCAAACACTGCTAGCAATTGCTGGGGACTCAGGACTCGCTGGGTAATGGTAACTGCCATTGTCCAGAATAAAATATCTCTAAATTACAGCCATTTTCTACCTACACATCAAAAGTCACAGGAGTCTCTTTTCCATGACATCATTCACTCTACCTTTGTCTCGCGCTATTCATAGCAGCAGAAGACAAGCTTCCCTTCACAGTTTTGAGATAGTGACTGGAAAACTGTGCTTCTGAGTGGAAATAAAAATTGTAGTAGCCATTAAGCTGGGAAAAAATGTATTAATTTTCAGAGATAAAGATGACAATGCTTATTCTACCTTTTTCTACACAATATTTCCTTAGGTACTCCTAATGAGATGCATGTTTCTCGCTCATGCACACGCTATTTCAAATTCAAATACCACCCCAGCCTGATTCCAAACTAGTGTTGGCATCAGTGTGGTGTATTTTGAGACTGGTCTTCTTTAACCCAGACTATTCAAGAGGGAATACTCTACATTTCCATGTGCTGCATAGGTGGAAAAAGGCATTTCTAACAAAAGAGGTCTATTCTTTTACTTTTGTTGCCAATGTCTGAAATGAAAGGTCTTAAGAGATGCACCATGTGGAGCAAAATAAAGTATGCCAGCTTTATTTCTTTTTGTTTTAGTAAGTAGGACAAAAATCACACATACACACCAGGTTTAAGTTTTCTGGGTTTGTTTTGGGAGGGTTGTTTGTTTGGGGGTTGTTATTTTGGCAGCTGGTGGTGGTTTGGGAATTTTTTTTGGTTTTGAGGTTTGCTTTGTTTTCAATGTAGCTAACAATCTGCTCTACGGTACAGGAGGCTACCAAAATGAGCTAACTATAGAACCACTGATTACTTTCACTTGGCATCCTCTAAAGCACAGGTGCAAGTCAGAAACAGACCTGGACATTTTCTTTTCAGGCAAACAAGCCTATCTGCCTAACTTTATTCACCATCCGTGGGAGGTCTTCCTGCTGCCTCAGTTTTAGGATGCCAGGTGGTAGCCTCAGTGAAGAGACTAACTTCCATGCAGATAAAGGAAGGAAAGAAGTTCTCCTGGAGCGCAGTTCAGAGCAGGACCTGTAAACAGGCCCTCAGAATACCACTTGTGATAAAGCTCTTTTCTCCCACTGAGTAATCAGGGAGAGTAGGAAGGCTAACACCTTAAATTATGTCCATTAAATCGGGCTGTTTCAGGATCTTCTTACAGCTGAAATAGAATATTTTGTGTTTTGAAGCTTGTCCTGATTTTTTATCCTTGAATTCAATTAAAACCAATTTATTTGTGCAAAAAGGCCATTTGAAAATAACTCGCTTAAAAATACCACATTGTCAGCATTTTTTGTGGACAGCATGATGTTCTCATGAGGCAGTGGAACAGCATAGTCACACTTTCAGTACATTTCATACATGCCTGGCATGTAAAGACCACCTAGAATGATGGGAGGGAAGGATTAATTTCAATTCTCTTTGTAATTGTGCCCCCTCTGCTAAAACTGGTGAGATAGCTGTAAATATGCATCAGCATGTACTGGCCTTTATTAGGCACTGAAAAAACAAACAAACAAACAACAAAACAAAACATAGATATAAAAAATAAATATTTCCCAGGGAATTTTAACTGGTAATTGGCTTCACAGAGACCATAAGGTATGTAATGTAACTTCTGATTATTGCCACCCCGAATTGTATCAGTAAGATGGGAAATGTGTGGTCAAAACTTTTTATAACTGATGGTTAGGTTTTGGATTCAGAGTGAAGAATAGATGCAGTAACTTAATGGGAAAATATAACAGCCACTGTATACTTAACAATAGCTCATGTGCAGTTTCATACTTAAGAATATCCTTGTCCAGCAAAAGCAACTAAGTACATGCTTAACGTTAAGTAATTCCACTGGAATTTACTACATCCAAAAAGTAATCAGCAATCATGAAGTAAAATGTTGCTTCTTGTTCTGAAAGAAAAGTTCTATAACTCAATGTCCTAAATGAGGCAAAAAAAGAACCTCATTGTGAATTTCTCACTGTTGAAATTATTTGCTTAATCTTTGAACTATTAATTTAAGTGTGCGTATGTATCTATATGATAGAGGATGAAAACTGGAACCCATTTGCTTTACATGTTGAAACCCCTAGAGTTTCTGAAAAGCATGAATTATAAGATATCTCTGAATTACAACAAATTAGTGGTAAGAATTTTGCAAGTATCTGTCCAAAGTACATTCCTAATTCTGATTCTGGGTCATCTTAAAGTTTACTGACTGATTCCCTTGGGTTTTCCTCATATCAGATCTTCTGAGAAGCAGTTGTTTTGCTGCACATTATCCTGTTCAGCTGTGGATTGGTACAAATACTGCTTTTTGTAATAACATAGCCAAAATAAACACCAAGCATGTCTTTTGCTTTTCTGGATATAGCATAGATTGCTATATCTAATGTGATAGAATTACTGGATGAAGAACTGGGGGCACAGTGTGTGGACATCTTATTTAAATAATGGATGAGGGAAGATCACCATGACGGATGAGGTGCTCAGTGGACTAGCTTCCCCAATAACTCACTAAACCCAAACAGCTCATGACTTTTCTTCCTTCCAGAGCTCAGAAAACCATTGATAATTCCATCTCTTGGTTGCTTTGGGAATGAACCACTGGGGGGGCAGGTAGAGGGTGGTTAGTTGACGTTTCTCTCATACCAGTTTTCTGATACCAACAGAACAGTTTCTAGCCTGTGTTATGAGAGATGATTAAAGTCAGCATTTTTTATGCACTGAACAGATCATTCACCAGTAAATAAGGTTTGGTGAGAACTGAAACAATAAAAGACCCTTCTTTTGCCTACTGCTTGGAGACACTTGAGTGGACAATACCTACTTTCTCAGCACAGTAACAACATTTATGTCCTTGCAAAACACATACCTTCTACTCCACATCACAGGACTTCTCCCTGGTGCGTCTGAGCAGTCAATGTTGCTGTCTGTAACCCAGTGGCAGCAGCGAACAGGGTCAGCAGCGTCAGCAATCTGAAACACAGAACAACTTTGCAATTATTCAGAAATTATATTTATAATCACTAACTCAGAATCAGATTTGTGTAGATTCTAAGGACTCGTAAATCAGCTCCAGGGTGTCACAGTCATATGCTACCATGGTGGCTTCATCCTGCTGGTGGGCATATAAAGTTCATGATCCTTACTGCCTTCCCTGTCTATCCAGGCAACTGAAAACTCTTTGAAAGAAAAGTGACAACCATCTGATAACTAGCTTAGGATTTTCAGTTATTAGGAATCACACGTTCTACTAACAAAAAAAGACACGGGTCAAGCATCTTTAAGACAAGGGTGCTTAGAGATAAAGCTCTTCACACATGTCAGATCCCTTGTTCCACTCCTGTTGCAGCAATACACATCCTGGGGCTTCCTACTTCCTTCCCTTGCCCCCCTCATAATTCAAAAGGTACTGAGTTTGTTAATTAGGGTTGAAGAAACCATACAAACTAACTCAGAGCAGATTTTCTGCCTCTGATTGCTGACAAGCTATTAGGCCTGACGTTCCCTTCAGCCCAGTATTCCTTTGATTAATGCAGCTGCACAATTATTTCTTTTTCATTTGTATAATACTCTCCTATGACGGGAATTGATTTATAAACATAAGACAAAGATTAAGAAGAGGTGGACTTTCAGTACCGGCAAAAAAGGTATAACGAGGTTGACAGTCACAGGGAGCCTGTTATACTGTGAACCTTGGGCAGTTTATTACTGACTAAGGCAACAGCAAGGATCTCTTAAAAGGCAGTGTGGAGTCAGCAGCACTTTCCTGTGATGGGTCTGTGAAAAATTCTCAGCAGACCGGAGAACTATTTCACTTGTGGCAGGCCATATGCAGGAATTCTTATTGACTGGACTGTGAGAAAATGATAACTGGTATGGCAGATCCCTTGTAGGAGTTAAGTCAGAAAACAGTACGCGGTGCTGCACAGCACACCTCAGGCTCCCAGCCTGATATTCATAGAATCATAGAACGGTATGGGTTGGAAAAGACCTTAAAGATCATCTAGCTCCAGCCTCCTGTCATGGGCAGGGACATCTTCTACTAGACCAGGGCTGCTCGAAGCCCCATTCAACCAATCACCTAAATGAATTCATTTTCTCTCCTTCTGTGTACAGCCATGTTTCTTCCATCTTTTTCTCTCCCTCTCCTACCACACATTAGGGTCCTGTAAGATCAGAGGTCCCTCTTTATCTTAGTTAAACCAAGTCTTCAGAAATAGCCACAGGTCTCTAAACCAAACTTCACATCAACCCTTAAGACACTGCCGTACAAACCATATCTTTATGAAACATACATTCACATCCACTTCTAATGGCAAAGTGGGAGAAAAACTGTCCTACCCACTGCAGTCATGCTACAACTCACAACATAATTAGGATTCTCCTTTCCCTCCCTGCTGAAGTTCTTTTATCTCTTTTTCTTTTGTCTGTCTGACTTGAGCTCACCGTAAAAAGGTGCACAGAGACTGCTTCCTTGGCTGATCCCTTGAACAGTCTCCCAGCTCTCTTTTATGTGAAACTGCCAACAAGTCTTCAAAGGGCTTGCATAAAAATATACCCTTTCTTCAGACTTTCTATATGAATTATTGAAAATAAATTGCTATTTTTTATTTATCTTCTTGTTCTCTGCTGAGTCAAGCTGCCTCCAGCTGTCTCTCCCAAAGCTCAATGTATGCTCCAGCTTCCTGAGCACAACAGATTTTTCTTGTCTTCATTCTTACATACATGAAATGTAACAGAAACTTCACAGTTATTCTATACTTTTATTTTGAAGTCTGAATGAATTTGCCGTATGAAATATTTAACCAGAAGGGTTTAGTCTGGATTTTTATTTTCAGCTTTTCTTTGGCAAAAAGTCTCTCTCCATTATCCCTTTTCCAGAATTGTCAACTGGAGATGTTGGACTGAAAAGTGGAACACCTGTTTGGTTGTTTTTCCAAAGTTTCCTTCATGGGTCATGGTAAATCCCAAACCCTCTGATAACTCTGCCCGGGATTCTTGAGGAAATATATCATACACGATCTTTTGGTATATTTGCGTCCACCCACACTTCTGCTCTCATCCCTTCCTTTTCTCAAAGTGTGTTTTTAATCCATTATCAAGTTTGAAATATGAGCAGTTCCAAAAAGTTGCACAGAAAAGGCAGCCACATAGAAGGGTCTTCTTAGCTGTAAAAGTTTTAGACCCCAGTGATTTTTTTTCTTACCTACATACTAAAGAAAAGCAAGCTATAAAATCCACTCACTCCTTAAAACACAGAAAAAACAATCCACATCAAGAATGGGGCATGGGAACCAATTTTAGAAGACTAAACCACTTCACTAGACCCACTGCTCATTGAGCCGTCTGTCTGAGAAAAGCCATACTGTCTGACAGGTGGATATGTCTACTAACATACTACATCGACAGACAGTAATATTCTCTTGAAGGAGACAGCTTCATATTCCTTTTCATTTCAGTTCTAAAAGTAAATTCTGGGTCTTCCTTGTCCGCGCTGTGTACCCTTGCCACCAGGCTTCAGCTACTCTCTTGCTACAGAGTCTGTCATTTTCATTTGCTTTTAGATCTGCATAATTTCCAGGACATTAATGAATTTCCATTAAAAGTTTCAGTTTCAGTGAATCAGCTTTTTCTAATGAAAAATTACACTGGCAGTAATTTCTCTGCCAGCTCTCACATTGGATAACCTTTAGCAACTCAGTTCACATCTTTGTTTCTCCATCTTGAAATAGGGCAAAAAAATAATTACCTCTTTCTTATAATCGTCTCTGATATCTTTGGACAAAAGCATCATGTAAGAACAAAGCATCATTATTATTTGTTATTCTAAGCATCACAGAGGTGATGAAAAGTAACACATGATCATAGAATCATAGAATAGTTAGGGTTGGAAAGGACCCTAAGATCATCTAGTTCCAACCCCCCTGCCATGGACAGGGACACCTCACACTAAACCATGCCACCCAAGGCTCTGTCCAACCTATTCTTGAACACCGCGAGCAGTGGAGCGTTCACAACTTCCCTGGGCAACCCATTCCAGTGCCTCACCAGCCTTACAGTAAAGAATTTCTTCCTCATATCCAATCTAAACTTCCCCTGTTTCAGTTTTAACCCATTAGCTTTGTCCTCTCACTACAGTCCCTCATGAAGAGTCCCTCCCCAGCATCTCTATAGGCCCCCTTCAGATACTGGAAGGCTGCTATGAGGTCTCCACACAGTCTTCTCTTCTCCAGGCTGAACAGCCCCAACTTTCTCATCCTAAGACCATTCCTCAGGTGACACTTCTTAACTGGTACAGCTAAGGCTTTCCTATTTTTTGCCTCTGGATAGCTACCTAAAGGGTCGGTATAATTCCCCAATGCAAAACCCAAAAAAAATACTTCAACCCTTAAAATACAGGAAACAAAAAGAAAAATATTTTGTAAGCATACAAACAGCCACTAATACTTCCATCTCACAGCAAGATTTTTTGTTTCCAGCTTTTTTCTCAAGCACACAAGGAATCAGCAGTGAAAATGCCTCCATAGTGCAAACACCGTATCCAGACTTTTACACTTTGGAGGTAAAATTCTTTGATATCTCAGAATAAAACTTAGATTCCAGTAACAAAAGCAAGTCAAGCACTCAGTATCCCGCCACTCAAATTGTCAGAAAAAAATCCACACAAAACGATGCTTTATGGAAAAAATTTCCACCTCAATAAAGTACCTATTTATTTAAATATCACTCAGCAGGTTTAGATCCAAAGTTCTCTCTCCTCAGATTGCAGTGAGATTGTAAACATTTTAGAAGGCACACAAAAGCTCAAGACAGTAAAAAAAATTCCTCTTCTTTCTGCAGAGAGGTCTGGAGGTAAAAAATTCCACCTAGGCTAGTAGTGCTGACACTGTCTAAACACCAGCCCTTTAGGCTGAATGGCCTATAGTCACAGAGAGATCGAGAGCTTCTCTGTATCACCAGGTCCACTACAGGAACGACTTTTACAGCAATTGTTCATCTACTGCGTTAAATTCTCTGGGAGATGAGCTCTAGCAAATGTTGTTGCATTCTTCACATCCTGTGCTGGTATTGTAGTGTGACCCCAGAGATGCTCCTGTGTGGGAAACAGCACCACCTGGATGCTCCACTTGAAATCTAAGCTGTCACCTGAAGTCACCAAAGGCAGCTTTCCATTCAATGCTCAGACTGTGAAGAAGATCAGAGAAGGTGTAAATGCAAGTCCCATTCCAGCCAACCTGGCTATAGGAGCTGGGAAGTCTGGAAAAAAGACGGCAGCAAAGTCGCAAGAGTGGTGACGTTTGAAGCCCCCTACTGTTTGGTTACATCAAGATAGATCACCTAGCTAAGACGGAGGTTAAGGGCCAACGAGCCCATTATTTTGAGATACCAAAGCACACACAAGCAGATCTCAAGAGAAAAGGCCTACTTCTTACAATCCTGACTTCCTCTGGAACAAGAAAGAGACTTCACCGTACATTAGTACTTTGTCACATTTCCTTGGTGTTTCGCAATGATGAAATTATATTAATTCTGTCTTGTGAAACCTCTGCACAAAGATTGTGTCAAAAAAGCACCCAGGTCCCCGCAAGAAGAACAGGAAGCTACGTGTATCAAAACACATCTTGTAAGCACAAAGTTTCAGCTTACATGTTAATATAAAGATGGAAACCAAGAATACCTAGCAAGCAAGTAAACAACAGATGATACTCACTGACATTCAGGTTGCTGCAACAGAATTTTTCTGATCATCTTCTTCTCCACAGTTCCACCATCTTTCAATTAGCCAAGTGCCAAAGTATGAAAAACCTGCTAGAATTAAGAGAAATAGGACAAATTACATCTCTTTTGCCACTTACGTCTTCCTTTCCTACATCTTCTATTTCCAGATTCTTTTTTCAATTAAAAGGCAATATAGCATGACCATAAATATTATTCCATGTTCCTGAAAGATCCACTTGGCTTTGGAAAGAGCCTTTAAAACGTTCAATAATTTCTGTCAGATTATTCAAAAGTCATTTAAAACCTTTGGAAAATATTCAAGCCCTGTGACTAGAGAGAGAATTATTTTTGTAATTGAACAGCAAAACACAAGCTTAAAACAGCACATGGGCTCTTGGGAGATTGAATAATCAGCTACCTTGTCAACTCAAAATATAAATTTGGGCTGCTTTTATGGCATTTGTGGTTTTAAGGGGATAACTTCTTATTTCATAAAAGATATTAGAGCACTTTGCATAGGACTCTTCAGATCCATAAAAATATGTATGTAGAAGCTAATGAATTTTCACACAGAGCTTACTTCACAGGGAAGGGAAATGAAAGTTAACCTTCCTGCCAGCCTGTGCATAGTTTCATACTATCTACAAACAAAATGCATCGACTTGCGTCCAGCTGTGAGTTACTTGCATACCTCAGGCACAGGGCAGTTCATTTCAAGAGACTTATTTCTAGCTACCTATCCTATCTCCCTAAGATTGTAAAGCGGCTGCTTCATAAAAAGCCACACATAGAAAGAAAGGTATCTAAATTCAATGAGCCTCCCAGCAAAAGGGGTTGATCACAGTAAAAATAGGTCTCTGATGAGCAGCAGCATTAACATGACATTATTGGGGAATCTATCGTGTCTTTAAATACTTTCAGATACTTTACTGAATATCATTTGTCAGCTTTCCAGCTCTGAAACACAAGTAAAACTATTTGCTTCTCTCAAGTGGGTTAGCCTGTTTCATCACTTCTCTTTCATTCTGGAAGACAGCTAAATAAATGATGAATGAGATACTGAACTTTTATAAAGTTCAAACACAATTCAGGTCACTTTCTATACATTTTAGGTATAGGGGGTGTGCTTGATTCCTTGTTTCAGGCTTTTGGTGGTTGTGGTTTTGATTGTTTGGTTTTGTTGCTGTTTTATTTGGGTGGTTTATTTGGTTTTTTTCTTTGTTGGTTTTTTTGTTCGTTTGTTTGTTTTAAAACTGTATTGGAGTTGGCTTATCCAGCCCCAAACAAATGACACAGTTTGGTCTGTCTTTTCTGGGTGTCTTTCTAGTGAATGTTCTCACTTTCTTTGGTAACTTACTGCAGCCTTCAGTCGCTAATTAGGCATGCAATCTTGGTTTTGCATATATAAACAGTTCCATTTACATTAACTGGATCCATGTTTACGGAATCAACAATGAAATTAGTGGCTTGTTTGGTTCATTGTCTGCAAGGTTGCTCTTGCACTATAGTGCTAATTCAGGGCATCAAAGCACTACATCTTTTTTTGGTTTTGGTTTTGGTTTTTTTTTCTCTTAAATTCAAAGCTTGCCCAGTACTGTTGCTCTATTCAGCTTTTTGTCCCGCAATATATCCCTGCAAGACAGACACACAAATATTATGAAAGTGTGCAGGGCTGTTTATGATTGTTCTTGCATAACCAAATTCATTAGGCTGTGAACTTTTGTGCCTTTTCTTCATTAACCAGCAAAAATGGGGAGAGATTAGTTACTACAGAGAGACAAAACAGCAGAAGTAATTAAAGTGCCTCGTGTTGAAGTAATGCTTCTAGAAGAGAGCAAATTATAGCACAGTAAGGATAAACTACCACAAAGCTGTGAAAACCAAATACAGGAAAGACAATCATGATCCAGAAGACTTGCTTCCACCAGAGGGATATGTATTTGAGGTAGCCGCTTAAAAGAATGCGGCTGTCAAATACAGAGACTGTGACTTGACTACATGTGTTTCGTCATCATTTTTTTGCGTAGCGTTCTGATTTTTCTCTCTTTCAAACTGGCAAGAAAAAAACTATTCGAAGCTAGTCACTGGTTGTTTTTTGGGGGGATGGAAGGAAGTTCCTCCATGATTATGCTTTCGAGCACATACAAATAACATTTCCTCAATGGTTCTGAAGAATGCAGTGACAGGGTATTCTCAGCCCTCCCCTCAATTTAAATCACAGAGAGTATTAAAAGGATTGATCCATGACCACAATGTCACTACAAAACTGCAGCTGTTTTTCTGTTGCAGCCAGGTGGCCTTGAGAGTCATTGCTTCTTCTGAACTCTGCACTAATTTGCTACTTTTAAAATTCAAACACAGGTAGTTTCAGGTGCTTTATTATTGTAGCCACCGTAGTACTCTCCAGCTGGTTTACTGTCCTCCCACAGGCTTCTCAATCAATGTAACTTCACTTGTACCAAAGCTCTGTATCATCAGTATATACCAGCTATTGCTCCATAGCAAGAACTAGTACCTCTCTTCATACTGTGGAAACAAACTGTGCTTGTCAGGCTATCTGGATAGATGGGTTTCAGATACCCAAATGCCTTATGGGAAGTAAAAGAAGACTCGCTCTGCCTCCCTTGTCTCTTTACCTTGTCCTAGAGCTTTACAACATGTATGACCACAACATAGTGCTCACAGTGCTGGCTCAGAATATTTTGGTCTTGTGAGCTGTTTTTAGTTCTGCTACTGCTGTATGGTAGTAATTATTAGGATATTAACTCTTCTGGAAATGGCAATGTTCAGCTGTACTGCTGTAAGGGCTGCTAGGAGGAAGACAAAAAAAAGGGGGAGAGGGGACGGTGGGGATGGAAATACCCACCACCATTTACAAGTGATGCTTAACATAGCCTTTTGCCTTTGAGAAGAGCAACCACAGCTTTGAGAGTACTGAGTGAATAGTGCTGTACTTTGAGATGCTTCCTATTAAATAGAATTGGATTAAGGCTGTCTCCAAAAGAAAGGAAGGTGTCTCAATTGAAAAGGTAATATGAGAAAAGTCATAACAGAGAAAACTGGAATCTAATAGAAGATAAATTAGGCATCTAATAACTAAACTAGAAAAGAATCTGAAAGGAAAGAGGAATACAGCAGAGTGAAACAGGCAAAGAGATGGGCAATTTAGGGTTAGCAAAATATTCAGAAAGGGTTAATTTTTATCATCAGCAAATTATGAGAAAATGGAAATGAGTCAAAATGTAGAAATGAAGGTGAAGTACTGCCTGTCTGATAAAACACACTCTATGTTACATAGCAAACCACAAGAAAGATAGCTTTCTCACCAAGCACATGAACTACCCTACCTTTATGTTACACCAATACTTTATATTATATTTATATATTTATATTATATTTATACATTTATATATATGCTACAACCCAGGTAGAAAAATGCTGCAAACAAATAAATGATCCTGATTATCTTATCCGTAAAATATGAGCCTTTGGGGGGCTTTCCATTCACATTCAAATCTTAATTTCAAATTTATTCTGGCGTTGATTCAAGTGCAGTGCCAAAGCACTTGCAATACTATCACATATTATCAACAAGGCTTCTGCCTACCAAAATCTCTGAGGGGAGAAGGTTATTTACTCAATGCAATAAAACATAACATCTCTCATACTTTCTTCTTTGTGTGCAACTGAGAAAGGGTGAGGCAGAAGATTGCAAAGTCTGCTCCATCAGAAACATTTCTTCTGATGTCCTTTCTCAAAATTCTTACTGTAATAAAGAATCCCAGTTGGATCCTGAGGTTCCTTTTATTTCTTTCAGACATATATGTGGTACACAGCTACAGGATCTGAAGCATTACTGGTCCTGCAGGGCCTGGTTCTACAGGACCTGAAGCATTATAGCTACAGTACTTCAGCATTTGCTTGATCTCTTTCTGTCTCCATGATGTATGTGACTCCACTGCTGAAGGCACTGATGATGCTCACAGTGGTTACCAAGTACTGATCCCTAGAGCAGGAACAGTTACAGTGATAAGACAGACCTGGAGTTTCTGGAGTGTTTTTCTCTTTTACATGGCTCTGGTCTTCATCTTTCCAGGTGCAAGTGGCCTGGCTTCATGCTCTTTACAGAATGCCTTCAAGTATTTGCACACATTTATGAGATCCCCTGAGCCTTCTCTTCTCGAGGCTGAAAAGTGCCAGGTCTTTCAGTCTTTACACTTAGGAGATATGTTCCACTCGTTTTGCCATCCCTGTAGCTCTTTGCTGGAACTCTCTCTAGAAGCTCCATATCTCTCTTGTGCTGGGGAGCCCAGAACTGTACAATAGATGTGGCCACACAAGTGCTCAGTAGAAGGGAAGTACCACCTCCATCCAGCTACTGACAACACTCCTCTGATGCAGCCCAGGATACTGTTAACCACCTTTGCCATGAGGGCACATTCCTGGTTCTTGCTCAGCTTGGTCCACCTGAACCCCCAGGGCCTTTTCTACCAAGCTGCTTTCCAGCTGCTGAGTGCCCAGCACATACTGAAACTGAAAGTAACACTTCTCAGGATTTGCCTGGAGGTTATTATTACTGTTTAAAATTCAAGTCAATTTTGAGAGTGCTGAGTATCACATCTGGCAGAAAAGGCTTAATATTTTCAAAGCTTTTCAGTGCAAACTGAATTTTCCATGTAAAACCAAGACTTTTTGTAGAGTTTCATAATTAGAGAAGCATATACACTCTGGAAGAGTTAATAAGAATAGGCAGTATTATTTAGGATCCAGTTTCAAGTCTCTCCAGTTCTCACCACAGACTTTTGACCCTTTGGATTTCTTACTGTCGAGGTAAAAACCCTGAAAACAACAACAATCATTACTGTTATGCCTGGTCTTTTCCCCTGACACATGCGCACACTTTATCACAAACTATACAAAACACAACGAACCCACTCAAAGGTCCCTAAATCCCAATGCATTCCTACAAAGCTCTCCTAACCCACTCTAATCAGCGTCACCTAAGATACTGTCTGACAGACAATCTACATTTTACTATTTACCACAGCTACACAGTATAAATGACCCAATGAAGGGAAAAGAATACCCAACTGCAAATTACATTATAATATAATAATATCCCTTATCAAAGCCACTATCTGAACCACTGATGCAGTCAAGTGCAAGATATACCTGATCTGTAAAAGAAATTTGTTCACCCAGCAGGATTTCAAGTCTTTAGGAAAACAGCAACAGGAAGAGTTTTGCCATTTAAATCCCAGTGTAGAAGAATCTCAGATCCCAAGCAAACATTTTGTCAACAATTAGTTAAATTCAAAGGGGCAGGAATACCTAAAGCATAAAACTATAACCATTTTTTTTTGCCTCTCAAAACACAGAAGACTTTTTATTTTTTTCATTGCATTAAATTCAATCAAGAAATTTAGTAGTTTAGTTTTGACTGGCGCCATGAATATACAGATCCCATTCTCTCCTTTGCCATTCAAACCAGCGCCAGATTTCACTGGAGAGCTTTACAAGCACTGAGGTGCCCAGAGGAAAATATAGTCAGCTTGAAAAGACAAATGAGTGTCAAAAGCAACTGCATTTCCTGTTCATTGTCTTTCCCTATTTATTCAGCTTATTGCTCTCATTTTATCAAAATAGAAATTCTGTCACTACAAAGATCCCAAAGTCTACAGCTGCCACATAGAAAAAATGTGTCTTGTCAATCTATTAAATGTGTACACAACGCATTAAGAAACTTCAGGCAAGCCAACTGGCTTTACACCTCTTCACTCATTCTCTCTCTACTGAAAAAATGCTGTGGAAAATTGAAGTGTAAATAAGAACATGCAACTACTAACACCAGTAGTGATTAACAGTAAATAGCAAAAATGAGAGGCTCTCTCCAGATTTGCATCCAGCAGACTTAACCACGCAAGAAGGAATTTGTCACACTCTTAACAGATCAGATGCAATCGCAATGAGGTCTGCTTACATGCTCTTGCATCAAAAAATTATTTTAAAAGTCCACAGAACAGTACCTTGGTTTGGGAGTTTGATTAAAATGTAATGGAAAATATCTTTTTAAATACCTTTTTATTTTAAAGGAGGATCTCATACTTTCACGCTAAAGTTGGGTAAATTCTCCAGAAGCCTGTGTTGCCTTTCAGGTAATTGCTTATTTATCAGTACCAGAAGCAGAGAAAATGCTGTATACATCTCCATTAAACCAATCATAGACTTCTCTCTATTGACTTCAGTTAATTTGGTATTAAAACTTCAACAATGCTGGATGCATTTCTGTGAGAAACTCAGGATTCTCTGTCTTGAAGCCCTGAAGGTGAGAATTTTGGCATCAGTTTTGTATCCTTTCCAACGAATCAAGCTAATGCACTCACCTGGCAATTTCCAATGTCATTTTCAGCTTTGGATTGAAATATATTGGTCTAAATTTTTTTCAGATAAAAAATAATAATTGAAAAGTTACCTTTTCTCAGGGGAACAGAAATGGGAAATAATCTATGCAGCAAATTAAAAGGGGGGGGTGTGTTAGCACTGTTACAGGGAAACCTGTTATTTGACCAGGTTTCAGGCAAGGCTCTAAGTCAGGAAAGTCTGCATAACACCTGCCCCTTTTAAGAGAGTTGTCTGCAGCAGCAGATGTGGTATCTCACTCTTCCAAGTTATAACTTCCCCCCCACATTTTTCAACGTGAGTAAAACCAAGTACTTACTTGATGTAATACATGAGATAATGGTTTGAAAAATCCAATACGCTATTGAAAGATGACTATTATTGAAGATATCAGCAGTTCAAATAGGCACTTTTCAGAAATTAATCTTGAAACTGCACATCTCCTGTCCCTTTATTCTTTAAGTGCCCATTGATTGAGACTATTATGTGCATCTTCAAGCACAAAGGGTTAATTGCTGTGTACCACTACTACTTAAAATAATTCCAGTAGAAAAGGCAGCTGCAATAGCCTATTGTGTACTTACTTTCAAGAAGTCTGAGCACATTTTCTTTAGAAACCATAGCAATTTTAATGCTCCTGGCAAACAAAGAAATAATTACCCTGGCAGACACTGGAATAAACGATGTGCACATGGTGAAAAAAAATAACTAGAAAGAAAAGTATCCATTTCAGCCTACTTAGACTGCAAAAAAATCCCCCAAACTTAAGGCAGAGTCAACTTTAGCAGCAGAACTTGACCATCCTTTCTTTCAGTCCCTCTCTCTCATTTTATTCATTCTTTGGTAAAACATAGCTAAAATCTCTGTGAAAAAACAGGGTCTTATAAGCACATTCAGGCGCTTTAAAAGCTACCTCTCTGTATATTCTGTGAGTCAGAGACAAGTAAAGGTAAGAATAAAAGGTAGCTAGGAAAAAGAGAAAATAGAGGAAAGCTAAAGAGTGAAATCTTCTGAAATAAGCCTCTCAACAGCACTTTCTAAAAACTCTTCATTGCTGAGTACCTTGGAAAACACTCCTGCTTCTTCACAGAAGCAAACTCCTTAAATATGGGCTTAGTTCTAAGGAAATTCACTGAGCAGCTCAGAGAAGCTCTTCCTGTGGTAGGACAAATGTTTGCTCAATCTGGAAATCAATGGCAATAATAATATTAATTCCCAGGTTTTCTTGGTTTTACTCTCTTTGCAAACTTAGAAATGCTAGAGAAAACAGGTGTTTAGCTCTTCATTAATTCATTTGCAGTGATTCCTCCCGCCAGATCACAAAATAAACTGAGGAGATAAACATTGTTGCCATCCATGGAAATGCCAACAGCACAGAGGTATGAACTCCGCAGAGAGACCTTCATATGTATTATGGAAATCTAGTGGGAAAGCAGTTTTCTGCTACCACTGCAAATCTTCTGTCCAGCCAATGCCTCTCTTTGATGAGCATTTTCCCCAGTTTTACCTCAGATTGCTTTCTTTGCTGAGGATGAAGAGCAACTATTCTGCCATGTTAGCAAAAAAGTGCCCTGCTTAATAATGATGGGCAATAATAAATTGTTCCTTGGTCAGGAGCAGGATCAGATGGGTCAAATATGCTTTGGTCATATACAAGGGCAATGATCAAGCAGACTTACATCTGAAGTTAATGGTAAACTCAAATCCAACATATACACAAGGCTTTTAATACAAATGAGCTTGAAGAAGCAAACATGAGTAAGAATAATTTCTTTGGGAAAGAAATTGTGCGCAAACTATCCCTCTTCTACAATTAAACTTTTTTGTTTTTCTTAGCATGCCAAGGTAAAAGGATGGACAACCTAACAAAATGGTTAACAGACGGAAAGGGAAATAATACATCTTATTCTGTCTCAGATTAGATATGCTTTCACAAAAAGACTGCTCCAGGATGCTGAACAAAACATCATTGCCTTGTGGATGAGATACGAGAAACTACCTTTTCAGGTTTTAATTTTAAACTTAAATTTATGAAACACTAATGCATGCTCCATTAAAGTTAGCATTTGCCGGTATAGCCAGCAAAGCAGGAATGCTTACAAGCTTTCAGGAGTGTACCTTTTAAGGGAGAAAAATACCTGGAGTCAGCCTTTTCCATTGTTCACATAGTTCTACATTTTGCATAAGAAACTGTACAATCTGTTCTCTTTAAATCAAGCAGAGATTTTTCTTTTCTCTTATTCTTTGGTATATAGGGACTTACTGTAAGGGGAAGGGACAAAGAAGAAATCATTTTGTTGGGTTCCCCCCCCCCCCTTTTTTTTTTTTCTCCATATATATCCAGATATAATCATGGATCAGATCAAAGGCCCACCATGCCCAGCAGCCCAACCTTGGCTGTTTGATAGTAGAGTATATCATATAAGAACTACCATGTGAGCAGAACAAATATAGTGTTATTTCCCTAAGATGCCTTTCCAGTCTCCAGCAGACTGCAGTTCAGAGATTTCTGGAGCCAGAAGCATTGTCTTTATATTTACAAGTCCTCAGTGGATTTGCCTCATTGCTTTTCTGAACTCATGTAAACTTTCAGCATTCTGAACATTCTGCATGTTATGCAATCTACTATGGCTTTTTGTCAGTGCTGAACTGACTACCTGCTGATTTCATTTTATATCCCTTAGTTCCTGTATTAGAGGAGAAAAAAAATGAACAAACTGCTTCCTATTTCTGCCTCTCCATTATATTATCTCTCAGCCACCTCTTTTCTAACTTGAAGAATCTTCCTCTATACCACTGATTGTGAAGAAATTTCAGGACTTCCTTTGTGAATGCTCCATCCCTGGCGGTGTTCAAGGTCAGGTTGGACAGAGCCTTGGGTGGCATGGTTTAGTGGGAGGTGTCCCTGCCCATGGCAGGGGGTTGGAACTAGATGATCTTAAGGTCCTTTCCAAACCTAACTATTCTATGATTCTATGAATACTGTCCTACTTATCTTTTCCAGTTATACCCAGAAGCCTTTTTCAATGTTAAAGAAAGAGAAGCAGGAATAGACATAGTATTAGTGATGGTTTTGATTTGCTCTATTACTTCCATCATGTAACTAGCATATTATTTGGGTTTTAGGATCGTACTGAGAATTTAACTAGTATTTTCACCACACCATCCATCAGGATGCTAAAATCTCATTCCCGATTAGGAACAGACAGCTCAGAACCTATCATTTTATATATACAGATATTTTTTCTTTTATGTGCATCACTTTATCTACACAGAGTTTCATCTGCCATTTCTTTCACCCAATGACTTTAGCTCATAAGATTTACCTGCAATTCTTTGAAGCTGGCCTTTGTCATTACTATCTTGACGTTCTTAGGACTGTCAATAAACAGCTATGTGTCTATTCACTCCATTTTCAAGATTACTTTGACCATGAAAATTTTCAAGATTATATGTTGAACAGCACTGAGTCATAGAATCATAGAATAGTTATGGTTGGAAAAGACCTAAAAAAAAAAGCTATATCAATAATGTTTTCTTTTTCCACTACACCTTGAATCTAGCTCCATTTCTGTGTACAGTGCATTCATTATTCATGACAAGTCTTTGATCTTAACAAAGAAAGACAAAGGCACAGATAGAAAAGTATTCCCTGCTTCCCTGCAGTAGTGGTGATGACATTTGTCCCTCTTACCATAGAAACTGAGTCAACAATATTACTATTTGCAAATAATATCTCACCCAAATGCACTGCATGCTGTTAGCAATCAATATTTGCTAAACATCTGACAATGACCATCACACTCGACAATTTCACAGGAACAGAAGTGTGTAGAAATTTACTCTTTGGAGACTGATACTTTAATGAGCATAGTGAAAAATATGTATTA
Organism: Myiopsitta monachus; assembly: GCA_017639245.1. Lineage (NCBI taxonomy): Eukaryota > Metazoa > Chordata > Aves > Psittaciformes > Psittacidae > Myiopsitta > Myiopsitta monachus. The sequence continues at coordinate 67,213,603 of CM029921.1, read as the reverse complement.
ATTTTATTTAGCAGCCTTCCAGTATCTGAAGGGGGCCAACAAGGATGCTGGAGAGGGACTCTTCATCAGGGACTGCAGTAATAAGACAAGGGGTAATGGGTTAAAACCTACACAGGGGAAGTTCAGGTTACATATAAGGAAGAAGTTCTTTACTGTGTGGGTGGTGAGGCACTGGAATGGGTTGCCCAAGGAATTGACGAAAGCTCCATCCCTGGCAGTATTCATGGCCAGGTTGGATGTAGTTTTGGGTGGCATAGTCTAGTGTGCGGTGTTCCTGCCCATGGCAGCGGGGTTGAAAGTAAGTGATCTTAAGTTGTTCCTTTCCAAACCTAACTGTTCTGTGATTCTATGATTTATCTGCAAAGGCATGTTTCTCAAACACATCTAAAAATTACCTCTGCATTTTTAAGACATGATTAAGTAGCCTCAGTTTGCTAGTACTAGTACTAGTACTTGCTCACAAGTCTTTGATGAACCTCACCAGTTTAGTCAAATCACTCCATCTTACAGTTTGGGCTGCTGGACTAGTATGGCTGCAAGGCACTTATCTTCTCTTTACCAGAACATGAATGGTAGCCTTTGGCAACAGCACCACACAGACATTTACTAAACAAATATATGCCTTGTTTACAGTTGTTAGTAAAAATATGTCTCTAGCTTAGCTTAAGTGGCTTTGGAAGTGAATTGAGACAAATTGAATTAAAATTCAGTTAATTATATATGAGAGCCCCCACAAAAAGATTAATGTGAAGCAACTATTCCACTCCAGAAGGTAAATCAGATTATTCCTTTTTGCTTGTGTCTGCCCCACATGTAGAACCAATTTATGAATCAACCGCCCTATCCCCCACTCAGCTGGACTTGTAAGAACACATGGTTTAGAAACACAAATAATTCCATCAACTTAAAAACCCCACGTATGTGCTTAAAGGTGTTCGCCTTTAAATGAACTAAATTAGTCCTCATGCTAGTTTTGCATACCTTTCTCCTCCCCTTGGCAACAGAAACTTCTACATTAGTATTCAGAGAAACTAGAATAAGGTAGCTGTATATTTAACTGTGCCACCCTAGGGAACACTTGTATTATTACCTGCATAATGCAGAACTTAAAACCTGTTCTTTTAAAATAAATGCCCTAGTCAAAACACAAATTACAGTTTCATGCAGAAATTACTAGAATATCTCCCTTGGTCTGACTAGACCCTTGCAGCCTTCCCTTCCAGACCCAAATCTCCAGAAAATCACTGGAAAGCAGTTATTGCTTTAATCACAAATTTTAATTGAAATAACCGGCCAAACATGGCAGATGCTGTTGGGTAAGTATATAACCTTCCTTAAACTCCTCCATTGAAAAAATCTGTTAGAAGCAGAGGAAGCAAGCATGTATATATTTTGTGCAGCGTTATATTAGAAGTACCAAAATGTCTTCAGCTCCTTTTGTTTGCTTTTACAAAGCTGGAGAGCAAAGTTTGTCAAACAGCCATACCTTTAAAATGTATCTACTCAGATATGCTGAAGATCAGTTTTTTAATGAAAGAGAAATCAAACTGCCCAGACCCCACTGGAAGAAACTGGTTTTAACTGTTCTGTAGCGCATGGTAGTACCTCAATGGATCTTCCAGTTGCCCATGTGTCCAATCAGCCTGCATTCCTAAGCTTTTAATCTTCAGTCCCTCTGACTGGATTGGTGCTCACCCCTGGACTCCCCCAGAGCCCGAGTGTCTGAGGCTGAAGTTTCAGCTGTGACACTGAATGCTGTGAAACCATCTGTGCAGTCTCACAGCAACTGTTCATCTAAATGTCTTCAAAATGCAACACTGATGAGCATTTTCACTTCTGCTCAGTAGGTGATCAGAGACCATTTTACGCCAAGCTGCAGCTTAGATATATTGGGCACTAAATACATTACTGTTATTTTATTTCATTTTAGAGTAAGAATTAATAAAAATTACCCTTTGCAAGAGACCAGCTTGCTCACCTGTTAGCTGCCACAGCATTTGCTGTGTGGCTTCTTCTAGTCATTCCCTGACACTAACCTACTACAGTCATTCATAAACCTCCAAAGAATCTTCAGGCCACAGATCACTTTGCTCATTTAGAGTGAATTTTCTGTCTGCACTGGGGTATGCCTGTATTGTTCCCTGCTATCTCATTTTCCTTCTTTCTCTCCATCGCTCCAGATTCCAAAGCTGACCTTGTTAATATGCTATATGGAAAAAAAAATATAGCTTTCAAAGGAAGTCACTGTTCCACTAACTGACATCTCTGTTCTCTCCTAATATTCCCTAAACAATTTTATCCTCATGTACATACTTATCATCCTATTGCGTGCAATTGTGTGTCTATCTAAGTGGTTAATGCAAGTATAATGATGCCAATTTCCAGCCTGTCAAAGTTATTCCAGTAGCTCTCCTATTCCTCCTCTTCAATAACTTGTTATAAACTCACCCTAGAGACTGTTAAGCTGGGGAACAGCAAAGGTAAACCAAGCAGCAACTAAAACAGAAACTATGGAGGGCAAAAAGAACTGGGAAGGCTGGCAAAGCAGTTCATATCATTACAAGCAGATGATTAGAGCAATGAGACTCAATTTTAGGAAACATTTCATTCCTTCATTTTCACTCAACTTATTGTTCTTACTTTCTCTAGACTTCATTTGCTCTGCTTTGGTTTTCCTTCTAATTGCAGAGTAGAAGGTGAGAAAGCAGTACATAGAATCATAGAATCATAGAATAGTTAGGTTTGGAAAGGACCTTAAGATCCTCTAGTTCCAACTCCCCTGCCCTGGACAGGGATGCCTCCCACTAAACCATGCCACCCAAGGCTCTGTCCAATCCAGCCTTGAACACCGTCAGCGATGGAGCGTTCACAGCTTCCCTGGACAACCCATTCCAGTGCCTCGCCACCTTCACAGTAAAGAACTTCTTCCTTATATCCAGTCTAAACTTCCCCTGTTTAAGTTTGAACCTGTTACCCCTTGTCCTATCACTACAGTCTCTAATGAAGAATCCCTCTCCAACATCCCTATAGGCCCCCCTTCAGATACTGGAAGGCTGCTATGAGGTCTCCACACAGCCTTCTCTTCTCCAGGCTGAACAGCCCCAGCTTTCTCAGCCTATCTTCATACAGGAGGTGCTCCAGTTCCCTGATCAACCTCGTGGCCCTCCTTTGGACTTGTTCCAGCAGTTCCATGTTCTTTTTATGTTGAGGACACCAGAACTGCGCACAATACTCCAAGTGAGGTCTCAGGAGAGCAGAGTAGAGGGGCAGGATCACCTCCTTTGACTTTCTGGTCACACTCCTTTTGATGCAGCCTAGCATAAGGTTGGCTTTCTGGGCTGCAAGTGCACACTGCTGGCTCATGTTCATTTTTTCATCGATCAACACTCCCAAGTCCTTCTCTGCAGGGCTCCTCTGAAACTCTTCTCTGCCCAACCTGTAGCTGTGCCTGGGATTGCTCTGACCCACATTGTACAACTAGAGATTAATGGGTTATCTACCTGAACACTAGAAACTCACCATTTAAGCACCAGTAAAAGGGTGCTATGCCTATTATTTCAGACTATCTTCTTTATTTAGAAAGGCAGTAGAGGCTTCTGAGGAATGTCCTGCAGGAGGTGGATGGTAAAGCCGAGAAAATTGTGCTACAGGGGCATGAGGAATAGCAAGTTTGCAGAGTTCAGTGACATGTGGGAGCAGTTACCTCATTTGCATACTGTTTACCAACATCATACATCTTATAAACAGCCAGTGCCATGGCTCCAACAACAGAAGTAATTTTCAGAACAGAGAGGAATGACCATATGCCAGTGCACAGACTGAAAAGTAAATATGTAAGAGCTCAGACTGAGCTTGGGCAGCCATGGTGAATTCCAGCTGCAGCCTAGTACACATCCGTCAACAACTTAATGACAACTACCTGTTCCAGATAAGAACAACACATCCAGCTAGCTGGAGGAAAATCGCTTTTTGCGACCAACCTGTTTAGACAGCCCTTCCTGCGCTCCCCTGCCAGATGGAACAAAGAGAGCTCCTTGAGGCTCATTCATTCATTCTCATTCATTCATCTGTATTCATGAGGCAGAACACTAGCTGTTTTTTCTGTTATATTGTTTTGGGGTCTGTTAGTTGTTTTGTTTTATTTTATTTTATTTTATCTTATTTATTTTATTTTTATTTTATTTTATTTTTTCTCTTGACCATTTCAGAAGTCTTTCTTTTAAGGGGTTTCAAGGAATTCCCTCTGTAGATGCCACTCCGTGCTTTCTGACGAAAATCAAGCAATTCCTTATCTTACACTTAAGACAGACGTAGGACTGTTCCTGCTCTCAAAAGCTCGACGAAGAGGACAGGAGATGAAATAGAAGAGCATTAAAAAAATGCACAAATGAGTAATTAAAATCTCCAAACACTAGTCTTAAACCTTCCTCAACCTGCTGTCTTGATGCAACCTAGGGTACGGTTGGCTTTCTGGGCTGCTAGCACACATTGTTGCTCCACTAGTAACCTTTCGCAAGCATGGCATTGCTTAATTATGGTGCATCTTATTCTAACCCTTCTTTCATGCTCCAAACTTTCTGATAAATTAAGTAGTTAAGACAGAAAAAAAATGTTACCCTCACTATAGCAGGAAGGGCCAGGCAAAGTGATGACCTGTATTGCCATCACATCACACAGAGCCCAGAAAAGATGTGGAAAATAATTCCAGATTTCTGGGGGCCCCAATCCAGTGCCCCAGAGTGCAGGACCCCTTTTCTATTACAACAAGCTTTGGCCTGTGAATTACAGCAAGTCCTTGCAGTTCCACTGAGTATGTGTAACTGATATATCAGGAAGAACAATTAGGTTTTTGGAAGTCACTTGGAACAGAACTCAAGACTATATAAACAATGCAGACTGATAATTCTCGTTAACCTAATAAATCTTTTTCACAAGAAAGAGTGTAAATGTGTCCAGTGAATCAGAAAGTACCAAGTAAATAGCATTTGTTTTTCTCAGACTGAGATAGCAGAATACTTAGATCTGATTGTAGGACATGGATTAATCTGATGCCTGGTTGCAGGTTTATTGGCCATGCAACTTTGGTTCTCCTGGACACCAGAAGACCTTTGAGTTTGCTCCTTTTCCATTCAAGAATATCCTAGAAAGGCATCATGATATTATTTTACAATTCATGGAAAGAAATGTATTTTTGTCTGCTTGTAATTTTGTAAGGTTCACAATGTAAGGTCTGATGTTACAGAATTTAAGCACAAGTGTGACAAGAAGAGCTAGTCTCAAAGGCAAAACCACCTTAAGATGACAATCTGTTTCCAATTCCTGTTTAGATTTAATGCATAGTTTGTTGTTTTTTTTTTTTCTCATAAGGAGTGAGATGACACAAAAAAAAGAAAAGAAGTCTCTTTCACCCTCTATTTGGATTTAGGAGTTGGAAGCTTGTCACATTTTCACTTGCACTAAGAGAGGAAACAACAAGATGACATCCAGCATGTTTGAGCAATTTTGGAAGATACACTAGGTAAAGGAGGTCTTTAGACATTGGTCAGACATAAGAGTCTGGAAGCATAAGCAGTGGTTATGTTTCCGAAGCTAAAGGTTTTGACATTCATCCCCCATCTTTGGTATGATACTGCTTTACATTACATTACATTATTTACATTACATTGCTTTACATTTACATTTACATACATTAATGTACTAGAAAAGGCAACTCTTAAAAAACTGTAGGGACTACAGGGACACATAAAGTAGCATATTCGGGTCAAGTGTGATAAGTTCTCTCCCTTTATGGAGTGATGGATAGGATCACAGCTCTTGTTTTGGGATAGGCTCAAGGTTCTAAAACCTGTGTCCCAGAAGTTGAGACACCACTCAGGTGCTTCTACCTTTGCCCAAAAGACGAAGTAGACCGATGCAGTTACTTTGTCTACTGCTACCACTTCTAGCACTTTGCAAGAAAAGAACTATCTGTAATATTTTCACTTACTGAAACAAAAGAAAACATTACAGATAACAATGACAAGATGCCCCAAACTATCAAGGAACCTATCCACAGGTAAGTAAAACTTAATGCCCTCTAACACCTATCTTTCGCCAAAACACGCACTGCCATATTTTTTCTGAGTTTGCAGCTCTCCTCATCAAGACACTGAGGGGAAGAACACGGAAAAACACACTAAGAATTTCCTTTGAAATCCAAACTCCTATTAGCACTCACGTAAAATAGCCAATAGACAACCAAAATCAGAGCGCGGTATCATGTGCTTTCTTGGATAAGCCTGTAAGAATGACGACAGCAGTATAGACAAGGATCATTAAAAGCAGAGTTCTAGGCAATCTGGCCCTGTGTCAGCAGCACAACTGAAGCGATAGGCTATGATCTACCATGAAACAATTAGGTTAAGTTTTATGGAGGACTGCCCCAGAGTGAAGCCTTTCCCACCTCAAGAAGAGAAATGGAGAATATGCAACAGCTACACTAACCCTGGGAAAGTCACACTGTGATAACAGGTTTTGCTGAATTCAAGTGAAATGACAGGTGTAGTGGTTTAAGCCCAGCTGTAACTCAAGAAAAAACACACAGCCTCTGGAGTCTCCCCTCCCTTTCATCCCAGGACAACAGGATAAATCTGCTGAAAGAAAAGTTATTCTACTCTTTGCTGATAAGGGCTTGGTGATTTAAATGCTCACCAGGAAAGCCACTGAGGTCTTCAATAGCTTGTTCAGAAATAAGTTGAGGAAACTGATTTAGAGAGATCCCCAAACTTGCTTGCTTAGGGTTTGGCTTTTTTTTGTTTTGGTGGTTTCCTATTTTGGGTTGAGGGTTTGGTTTGTTGATTGCCTTTGGTTATGGTTGCCTTTTGTGTGTTGTTGTTTTGTTTTTTCAAGCTAGTAGGGATTTAGTTTTATTAGTCACCATAAAATAATGGTTTGGGATTTATTTATTTTATTTATATCTGACACCACGTGATTGGGATTTTTGCTTATTTCTGTCATGGTGTTTATCTTCTGCCTCCAAAAAAATGACAGCCATATCTTATACTTTACACAACCTTGTCTTGCAACCTCATATTCATAGCCTTTATACCAGCAACAGTTGAGCTATCTCCCTGCCCTTAACCTAACGGTTTTACATTCAGTGAGAACAAGGTGGATCCCAAAGATATTATATGCTCAGTAAAAAAAATAAAAATCACAGCCTTTTTATTTGTCATGGGTCTCATTTCACATCTCATGTCACATAAGATGTGTAATTGTGTATTAACAATTGTGTGTTTCTATCTTTCTGTTTTGTTATTTTTTCTTGTTTTAATTTAAAACTGCCTAGAGTCTATCGACTGATGTTCCTCCCCACCAGCAGATAGTCTAATGGGTCTGATATATAAAGCATATCTGCTGAGCATGCTGATGTTCTTCAGAGGGAAAAATGGTTTTTATGAGGTTAGTTTTCTGTTGATTCAGAGAAAACTCCAGCGACAAACTTGCCAACAAAGTTTTAAGTTGACAAGCAGATATTCTTTATTGCGGCGCTGGGAGACACGGGGGATAGCTCCTCCTAACTGTCTCTGAATTGCTAAACAAGCTGTCCTTATATAGTCACTAAGCATACATATTAATTACATACATACATGCATATTCATGAGCGTTCTTGTGTATTACATCATTCTTCTAGAATGTTTCCCCATATGCGTACAAAAATGTGGCGGTGGTCTCTGGGGGTCGTTTACTTCTTCCAACAATCTTCATCACTTCTGGCAGCCTTTGGAGCACTCACAGTAGACGTTTATACCAGCTTAATTGGTTCGTTAACACTACAGACACAGCAATCATCCTGTCCTTCTACTTATCAGTTAGTTTAGCTGCAGCCCATCCTGGACATCTGCTATTCCCAGATACTCCTTATCCCTACGTCCTGTTTTTCTATCCTGTTTTTCTTACACTTATTTTGTACTAAGGTCATAAAGGCCTAAAAACTATGTCAACTACAATGGTTTATCTTATACAAGAATACTCCGCATGTTCTCTAGTTTCACCCTATTTTTATTTTCTCTGTGAATCATGCACCTCTCTAATTTTCCAAAGCTACTGTTACAAATCCATCAAACTTAACATTACTTCAAACAGTTTCTACTTATTTACAAAGGTTTGTATTTCATTTTGTGCCTCCCTGTCTCACTATCTGTTTGGCTCTTGGAACTGAGCACCACTGCACTTGTAGGACAGGATATCACCCTGGGGGAAGAAACAGGTAGACTCCATTGCACCTCCTGAATGGACCTGGTCACTGAATCATAGAATCACAGGATAGCCAGGGCTGGAAAGGACCTCAAGATCAACTTTAGCTTTGCACTGCTGTGGTTCAGAACACCACCTTTCTTCTTTTTGATGTGTCACAGTCATCACATACAAGACAGTAAAGTGGATAAATTGACTCTCTGAGAAATACAAAAACTTTGCTGGGTATGACCTTACTTATCAGTAGAACTTAACAGACTATAACTGCCTAATTCCAAACGCCACTTGTATTAGCAGAAACGGGAAACGAATGGGATCTAACAGTCCCATAAGATTACATTTGCGCATAAGGCAAAACTTTGATTAAGCAAATTAAAATCTTAAATCTAAGCTTCTTTAAGAGCAAACTGGGGAATGGTTGATGCAAGGGGCACCAGTAGAGTCACTGTTGCTAAGGCATTAGCAGACAAAGAACCGGTGACTGAGGGTATCATTATAAAACATTTCTTAAAGCTATTTGCACAATGAAAGCACTAGATAGTTGTATTGGGTTTGTATGACAAGGTTTTGGTAGCGGGAGGGCTACATGGGTGATTTTGTAAGGAGCTGCTAGAAGTTTCTTCTATGTCCAATAGAGCCAATACTAGCTGGTTCCAAGACAACCTGCCACTGATCAAGGCCAGGCCCATCAGTGACAGTGGTAGCACCTCTGGGATAACGAATTTAAGAAGAGGGGACAAAAACCTGCCCAACAGCAGCGAGAAGGGAGGAATGACAACATGTGAAACAGCTCTGCAGAAACCAGGGTCAGTGCAGAAGGAGAGCAGGAGGTGTTCCAGGTGCCAGAGCAGAGATTCCCCTGCAGTCTGTGGTACAGGACCATGGAGAGGCAGCTCTGCCCTGCAGCCCATGGAGGCTAATACGGGGGCAGATCTCCACCTGCAGCCCAGGGAGGACCCCACATCAGAGCAGGGGAAGGCCTAAAGGAGGCTGTGACTCCATAGGAAACACATGCTGAATCATGCTCCTGGCAGGAGCTGTGCCCCATGGAGAGAGGAGCCCACAGTGGAGCAGGTTTGCTGCAGAACTGGCGACCCACCAGGGGATCCACACTGGAGCAGTTCTTGAAGAACCGCAGCCTGTGGGAAAGACACACATTGGAGCAGTGGAAGAATATGAGGAGTCCTCCCCCTGAGGAGGAAAAAGCAGCAGAGACAACATGTGATAAACTGACAGCAACCTCCATTCCCTGTCCCCCTGCACTGCTGGAGCAGGGAGGAGGCAAAGAAAATCAGGGGTACTGTTGAACCCAGGAAGAACAGAAGGATGGGGAGAAGGTGTTTTAAATTTGTGGGTTTGATTTTATTTCTTATTATCCTCTTCTGATTCGATTGTAATAAACTAATTTTCCCAAGTTGAGTCTGTTTTTCCCATGAGGGTAATTGATGAGTGAGCTCCATGTCCTTACCTTGATTCATGAGCCTTTTGTTATATTTTCCTATCCAGCTGAGGAGGGGAGTGATGGAGCAGCTTTGGTGGGCACATGGTATCCAGATAAGGTCAACCCACCACAATAGTGCTTTATGGGGTTTGGTTTTCTCCCTGCTCTCATGAATCTCTGAATGGCTGCCCCTTCAGGAAATTATTCTAAACTAGTTGAGTATTCTGAGTAAAGCCATACTGCAGCCAGGACAATTTTATTCCTTCTGCATTACTCTTTTCTCTTCTTCCTTCTCACTTATTGATTTGCCTGTTGTTATATGAAAATCGTATTTTACGTTTTCTTATTATAGACATTACCTTGGAAATGTGCTAGATGGTGCTAGAATATATACATACGCAATGCTATGCTAATACAGTGACTTAGGTTACAATCGTTGTCCCTAGATTTCATCTTCTGATGCAATCTCCTTGTGATTGCTTGTTGTATATAGGCCAGAAAGCTGCGTCAGGATAGCAAAGTCTTATTTCCTCATACTCAGGGAGGGGACGGGAGAAGTGCATGCAAAAACTCAGGTGTAATCACATCAGAGCCCAGGTCAAGGAGATGAAGTATCCCAGCTGCTGCTCAGTGAGAACATGCAGGTCACAAATCTACACATACGTAAAGCAAACATGCAATTGCATGAATTTTATATTCTCACATCCTGCATAAAAAAAAACATCTTCCAGACACCACTGTTTTCTTTCTCAATGCAAATATTCTTGGAGGAAGGAAACAAGAAGAGGAAGCAGAAGAAGGAAGAAAACCAAACAAGAAATGAAACAAATCAGAAAACATCTGCTCCTAATCAGGTCTACAGCAAAAAAGAATTTTGTAGATGGATACCCAACTTGTCTGTGACTTGTGTTACCACCGTAACTGATGTCGGTGACTTTGGAGTGGCTTGTGTGGGGAAGTTTAAACACAGCATATTGTTGTCCTGGGTTCAGCAGTAGCAATCATTTTTCTCCTTCTTAGTAGTTGGTGCAGTGCTGTGTTTTTGAGACTCAGCCTGAGAGCAACACTGATAACACCGACGTTTTTAGTTGCTGCTCAGTAATGTTTACTTTGACCAAGGACTTTCTGAGTCTCATGCTCTGCCGGTGACGGGGGGAAGCTGGGGAGAAGCAGAGACAGGACACCTGACCCAAACTAACCAAAGGGGTATTCCATACCACAGCACATCATGCCCTGTATATAAACTGGGGGCAGTTACCCAGAAGAGCTAGATCACTGCTTGGGTCAGGCTGGGTATCGGTCAGGTGGGAGGTGAGTGGTTGTATCCTCTCCCCTTGTTATTTCCCTTGTCATTATTATTATTGGTGGTAGCAGCAGTGGTTTGTGTCATACCTCAGTTACTGAACTGTTCTTATCTCAACCCATTAGAGTTACATTCTTTCAGTTCTCCTCCCCATCCCTCCGGAGCAGGGTGGGGAAGAAGCGGGGAGTGAGCAAGTGGCTGCATGGTTCTGAGTTACTGTCTGGGCTTAAACCACGACAGTTATATATAGGAAGTTCCCTAACATATAAAGGAAGACACAAAGCCATACTGGAGCAATTGGACTACACAGTACAGCCTTTGTCCATAATCTGCTAGAACTCATATATATATATATATATAAATATACAAAAGACATTTAAACATGGTATTAATATACTTGATTCTTAACACTAATGGATAAACGTGTGGACACTGAGGGAAAAGAAAACCTCAAGCAGACGAAGCCCAGCTTTAATTACTGTTAATCTGCAGAGACGTTCACGTCGGAAATATCACCCTGGCATTTTCCTGTTTACCAGCTGCAGATCAAGCTCTGTAACATTTAATCTTCATAAGTACTTGCCCTTTGAAAACCTTGCTTTCCCTCATCTTTCAACAAATCACCTCCTCTGCACAGACTGCACAGCAGTTTCTTCCAGCCTCTCCTGGACTACTCCCTCACACAGAAAGCTGGGGAGCTTTCTTTTCCTAACCCTTCTCCCACCTTTGCAGGTTTTTTTCCTTCCTGGGGTCCCACACCAATGTTGGGGATATCAGCTTGACAAACAAGAACTCTGGGAGGTCAGGGCAACCATGACACACTCCTAGTGGTGGGCACTGTGTCTGGAAAAACAACAAGAATTTACCCAGAGGAATTGAGTACCTGTTATTGAAGACGAAGTAAAATGCCCAAAGAGCTGTCGAGATGAAAGCATGTGGACCAGCCTAGAAACACACAAGCCACTTCAGGAGATCTAGGGCTACTTTGTACTTAAATAAAGGCACAATCACTTTTTTAAAGGTTTAGCACTTTGATGAACCCACACTTAATCGGGCATCAAGCAACAGTGTCCACGTTGGAACAATGTTTATCCTTTAGGCTAGCAACATCCAAGAAAACTAATACCTCTTTGCATTCAATTTCACTAAGCCACAGTACCCAATAAGTTTTAGGATAAATTAATTTGTTTTCAGCTTCTTAAGTATGGGAGAATCACCCAAATGTAATTGTTCAACAGAAAACTTCAGAGTACCAGGTGCCCCTGAAACCTTTCAGAATAAAAACTAAAACAAGAACATAAATGATAAAGCTAATTCACTTCTCAGAAATAACAGTCCTGCTTAACTGTGTAAATTAATCCCTTTTCTCCAGGAAAGTAAGACTGTCACCGCATACATTCTATCTCTTACGTTCTGTCAGACCAATAGGTAACCGGACCTACCTCCAGAATTCTAGAAGTTTCAGTTATGCTTGATGCTTTCAAAGACCAAAATTGCATGGAACCATTTCTCCTTGACCTATCTTTTTCCTGACACACTTCTACTGTTTTTGAGGAAACCTGTGTATAATTGTGATAAAAACATCTATTAATACCTATTTCTATACATATGACTGTGTGATATTTCCAGGGAAAAAACAACTGACACTGGATATATTAACTTCTTTTTGTACTTTCAACATGATGCATGAGATTTTAATTTCCTGGGAAAAAGAAATAAGAATCATTGTTGTGCACTACTGCTACTTAGACTGAGGTGAGCATTTTGGGGGTTTTTTGCACTGAACACAGAGAAACTGAACAGGGAGAAAAAGCCTGAAAGATTAGCACATTTTATAACAAACCACAAGTGCCAACAGAACTTCTGATAGAAGGCATCTCTGGAGTGAGACAAAGAGGGGTACAAAATTACCAAATGAAATATATAAACCTTTAGAATCAATTTTAAGTAATGTTAAGTCTGATGGCTTTGTAACAGCAGTAATGGAAAATTACTGAGATGCATGACAAAATGAGTGTAAGAAAAAAAGGCTAGAAGAACAGGACGTAAAGACAGGGAGTATGTGGAATGGCAGGGGCCCAGGATAGGCTGCAGTTAAACTAACTGACAAGTAGGAGGACAGGAAGATTGTTATGTCTGTGGTGTTAATGAACCCATTAAGTTGGTATAAGCATCTACTGTGTGTGCTTCAAAGGCTGCCAGCAGTGATGAAGACTGTTGGAAGAAGTAAACTACCCCAAAGACCACCACCACATTTTTGTACGCATGTGGGGAACTTTCTGGAAAATGATGTAATCCATACGTAGCCTCATGAATACGTATGTGTGCTCAGTAGCTATGTAAGGACTGCTTGTGTAGCAATAGGTGGACACACTGTTAGGAGGAGCTATCCCCCGTGTCTCCCGGCACCGCAATAAAGAATACCTGCATGTCAACTACAAAACTTTGTTGGCAAGTTTGTTCCTGGAGTTCTCTCTGAATCAGGAGAGAACACCCATATTAGCTTTACTGACACTGGGACATTATTATTATGTGCAAAACACCAACTAAGGAATATTTTAATTATTTTGCCTCTGTAAAAAAAAAATAGATCACTTATTCAAACAAGTCAAACTGAGGATTCAGGTCTCCATTTAGCAAAGCATTCAAGAACATTTCCAGCTACAGCTCTTCACCTATGATTGTTTTTGCAGTAATGCTGTATCAGCCCACATCAGGCAATGCCTGTTTCCCATAGCTACTTTTTAGATAAATGGCTGTACTCCAAGAGAGACGCTCCTTCTAAATACAGCAGAAAGCACTTAAGTAACCAATATAATGTCTGCATTTGGGGAACTACAGCCTCTGGATGGTCAACAGAAATTTCCTGAGTCTTTGAATCCCCAGGTCACACAGGTGATGAAATTAGCACTTCATTATCTCTTTTTCCATATCAATAATCAAATCAGCAGAGGAAGTTCAGGTGGCAGCTAGAAGAAGAAAATCAAGTATATTTCCAGCTTCATCTCTTCAAATAGTGACTTGGAAATAAATCCTGAACTGCAGGGAGGATTGCTGAAAAGATGGAGAAGCTCTGGGAGTATCCAAGGCTAGAAGGAATGCAGAGAGGCAACAGGAATATAGATAACATGAGGAAGGTATCTGAAAGCTGCTCACAGTGGCAAGGAATAGCTTCCCTTGCACAGGGCAGAGATCCCACAGGGGCTCTGGGCTACCCCCAGAGGACAGACCTGAGAATTATCTAGGTCTCCTTACCCTCAAAAGGAGGAAGAGTGTCTGGAGACATAACCAGGATAGCTAAAGATGGGAAAGGGGCCCCCAATCCAGACATATGCAGTCCTCTGGGCCTGTGCAGCTTTAGCGCTTTAGTTCTGTGGCAGAGAGGTATCACACAGTACTGGCATCGTCTTAGTTCTGATGTGTCATATCAGGGTTACCAGAGGAATGCATTAACTTACAGTAAGGACCCCCTGCCCTCCACACACAGTATTCTCTCTCACTTGGGAAAGGTAAGAGAACTCATCAGTACAGAAATTAATTTGACAGTAACTTCGAGACAGTTAGGGAAATACTTTAGCTTGCCTAATGGCTACAGAGGGGCTTTTTGCACTGGGATTTCACTGTAATCTAACTGTTTGCTATTTAAACAAAAAATAATCTTACAGAGCCTGCAACTACCTCAGACTGAACCCCCTTGCAATTACAAAAGTGATTGTGTTTGAATAGCTGACTTTCTCCTTCTCTGCTCTGCTTCTCTCCACTCTGGTGACTTCTACAGGGAAATCATCTTTTGGACATCACGGTTAGCTGCTTTAGGAGTTGGATTGTCAAAACCTCAGTATCTCAGCCTTACTGCTAGCACTAAGGGTGGAAGAGAAATGGACTGTTGCAAAGAAGGGCAGTTGTTTAGATACCTCTTGTGTTAGATAGAGAGCTCTTACTCTGGAAAAGTCTCCTTTTATCAGCACTCATAACTAGGAGTCTCTTAACCTGTGACTGTTTCATGCAATCAAATTCCATGATTTATAGGGTTGCCATTACAGAAATAAGTAAGGAAAATCAGAGTAGAAAATAACAATTTACACTGGAACAGTCTACAATCCAAAGTTCTCAACATGTTCTACAACTGTTAATGAAAAATACACAAAAGACAATGGGTTATGTGTTTAAATAAGATTAATGTTACAGACCTTCCCAGTACAGAAATGTCATGGCAAGAGAATGACACCATCAAAACTAAACAAAGGGAAAATGCCTGGGGTAACAGAATGAACTTATCTGTTTTTACAGATGTTACTTGCTTAATTTCACTTTAAACAGGAGCTAAAAGTATGAGGCTATTATAATTTCATGCAAGCTTGCAAAGTTGAATGTCCTTATAAAAAGAGCAATTCTACACACACTTTAAGCACGAAGCAGCACAATAATTAAATGAGTAATTACCTTCCCACTTTTAAGCTGTCATGCAATTAAACTTAATTAAACATTCTCTGTACTTCACTAATCTTATACAAACAGAAGAAGGCAAGAAGAGTGGTAAAGAAAGGGCCTTTGGCAGAAGGTGGAGCCTATTATTGTGCCTATAATAAAAAATAACACTGTACAGACAGCACTAGGTGCTCATATAATCGCCTTGTTCCCAATCAGAATATAACGCAGCCTGAGCTGCAAGAAAAACAATACACTGAGAACACAATACCATTTAATTTTATGTAGGACTCTTATATGTAACATTGCAAAATGCTCTTCAAAGGAGACAATTTCAAGGAAAGGAAAATGCTGACATTTTAGAGCAGAGGGAGTGAAAATCCAGTGCAATTGTAAACCAAAATCTTTAATGTAAACACAAGTTCAAGGTTTTGCTTTTCCCTGGCAGAGAAACGTTTGCAAAGACACCGCAGAGAAAGGGCCACAATAAGACAAGGGAACTTTATTGACAGGGAGACAAGACAGCTATGGTTTAAGAACTGTCATGATCTTGCTCCTATCCTGCTCTGAAAGTCAAATGAGCTTTGTCGGGGCATAGCCCACATACTGGTAATTATGCATGCATTTGCAGCTTGACTGTATCACATGGACTGTCTCTAGCTGCATGTTATTCTTATACTAAGTGATAAAATTAAGACATAGCTAATTCCTTTCAAGTAACAATATTTCTGTCTTATACCACTCCTGAGACAAAGGACAACAGGCAGCAAAACAGGTACGTGTAGAAGCAAAGCCTGACCGAACTCACTGGACAGATACAATATTTGTTAAGTTCAGGTGTCCTCAGATTCAGGCCCACCCTCAAATGGATGTGTACACATGCATTTTTCCTCTTTTTCTCCTCAACTGAGTCCTACAGAAGCAATTTAGGTACATCTCAGCAAAACGTGGCTTGGAATATCAATTTTGCCATTTTTCACCCTCATTTCTTCCAGCATGCAGAGCAGTTCCACAAAACTGAAACTGTCATTAATATATGCAGAGAGGGATTTAAACATAGGTTGAGCCTATAAGCACAATGATGGGACAAAAGCAAGATGCTTGAAGATAAATGCTGCTGTCAAACGTTAAGTGTCATGAAAACAATGAGGGGAAAAAAACCCAACAAAACAAAACTGAACAGCATTCAGAACACTGTGTCTGAGTGGTGAGATGCCTGAATAACAGATGAAAAACACGGCTCTACACACCTACCTCTGCTGCCCTATACAAAGATAACTTTTTATCTATTTGCCATTGCCTGATCCTAAACCACAAGTGTGGTTAAAATCATAGAATTGTAAAACGGTTTGGGTTGGAAGGGCCCTTAAAGATCATCTGGTTCCAACTCTCTGCCATAGGCAGGAACACTTTCCACCAGACTAGGTTGCTCAAAGCCCCATCCGACCTCACCTTGAACACTTCCAAGAATGGGCATCCACAGCTTCTCTGGCAACCTGTGCCAGTGCCTCACCAATTTCATAGCAAAGAACTTCCTAATATCTAACCTAAATCTCACGTCTTTCAGTTTAAAGCCATTCCCCCTTGTCGCTATCTGCACTTTAACAAATTCCCTCTTCAGATTTCTCGTCAGCCTCAGATTTCTTGTCTAGGTACTCTTGGCTGCTCCAAGGCTTCCCTGGAGCCTTCTCTTCTCCAGGCCAAAGAACCCCAGCTTTCTCAGCCTGTCTTCATAAAAGAGGTGCTCCAGCCTTCTGATCATCTTAGTAGCCCTCCTCTGGACTTAGTCCAACAGGTCCACATCCTTCTTCTGTTGAAGCCCCAAAGCTGAATGCAGTACTCCAGTGGGGTCTCATGAGAACAGAGCAGAGGGGGAGGATCACCCCCTTTGACCTGCTGATCACACTGCTTTGGATGCAGCCCAGGATACAGTTGACTTTCTGGGCTGCAAGCGCACATTGCTGGGTCCTGTTGAGCTTCTTGTCAACCAGCACCCCCATAATGTATCAAGTTTAAAATTATAAAACTTAGGGACAATATGAAGCAAATGCTATTACAGTGTGTTGTGTGTCCCTCCAAAAATCTAAATATGAGAAAATGAAAGATTTTCATCCATTCCTCTTAGTGTCAACTTTAGTTCCAATCACAAGAGTATTATCAGGATATCTAACAGCCAGATGGATACTCACAGCATCCCAGCATTCCACCAATACACAATACCACTAAGTATTGCCTATGTGTTCCAAAGATATGCTACATGGAAAAAGAGCACTACTAAACAATGAAAGTTACATTAGAGCAGCAGAGCCCAGAAAATATTTAAAACAACTCTTAACCACACAGGACATATCTCATCCCACTTTCAAAGAACCACATTATTTCCAAATAACATTTCTTAACACTCTCAGTGAAAATATCATAAATTTAAAGTAACAGGTAGAGAAGGGTTTCTCATCCACCAACCAACAGAGCTTTCTGTGGTGCATTTCTCCCTAGAAGATAACAGTGGGTTTCATGCACCATAGACCAAAATAAGTAAAGCAACATCTTGAAAAACATTGGCTGGGCAGCATTCAGGAAAAGGCCGTTATGGCTGGTCTGTGTTTGCTTGTCCAGCTCCCTTGCTGAATGCTGCTTTAGGAGTTAAGGACACTGATTCCAGTCCCAACTGCTGCACAACTGCAGGGAGCCTTCAGGAGCCTACAGCCCCAGCTGTTTAACAGAACCTGACAAGTTCCAAAGGATATTTTACTTCCAGTCTGAGACATTGTATCATATTGGTAATGGACTGGAAGTCAACAGTTCTCTATAGCTGACAACCATTAAGTACTGGGTGATTAAAATTCAGAATCAGCAACATAGAAATGGTATTAAAGTTATGGTTTCTGCCTTATCATCCATTGTCCCACCCATATCTGTATGTCCAAAAAGAAATCCCAGCAGACCAGAACTTGTCCACAACTAATATCATAGAATCATAGAATGGTTTGGGTTGGAAAGGACTTTTGCAATCATTTAGCTCCAATCTCTTTAGGTCCTCCTCTGGACTTGCTTCAACAAGTCCACATCCGTATGTTGGAGGCCCCAGAGCTGAACACAGTACAGTAAAACATCCTTGGTTTTCTACGATTTAGGCTCTGGTTTGGAATTACTGGGTTTATATTTTGCCCCTGCTTGGGTTTGTTTGGGGTTTTTTACCACATTTTTCTGTTAGATTTGGTAATATTACCTTAAATCCTCCTGCTGCTTTCTGTCACAGATTCAACACAGATCCTTCCAGCCCCATGAGCATGACTATCCCCTACTACTGAGGAGCATTGTTCAAACAGCTTCCATATAACCTTATCTACAGGAACAAAGGGAACAGCCGCATGAAACTAACATGCAAAAGGATACCCTTAAAGGCAGTGCTAGGGAACAGCATGGTGAACTAAACCATGCCATTCTGTACTGTTTGCCATATTCAGCCCAGGTATTTAAAGATAATTTTAGCATATCCAGAAAAGATGTGAGGTTGTTTCCATGCCAGAATTTCTCTTTTGCATGATTTCCATGACAATCCTGACATATTTTACTGCATATCTGCAAATATCAGAAAAACTAACCTCCTTCTGGACTCACAGTGTGAAATGAGACTGAGGCGCATGCAGCACAGAGTTGTGTCTAATGCTGTGGGGGCTGCCAGAGGGATGTGTCTAACTCTGTCAGGGGTGGTTGCCTCTTGCTGGTAGGGGTTAAAAGGGTGTTGTGGGACTTGTTATTCACCAGGTTTCAAGGAGCACTTTGATTCATATCAGCAAACTTTGCACCTTTACTAAAACACTTACACAGTAAATAGTTGGAGCCTGCCTCCACTAGTCTCAGCAGCGTGCCACCCTCTGCAATACCTGCTTCCTCAGGACTGCTCAGAAGGCATAAGCAGGCTTCATTAAAACTATCAGAGTATTTCATCAACTGAACTTCTCATATCAGTTCTCCAAAAGGCACAGGAACTATCAGTATGTGGTTTGGTTGCACATCACTATCATGGGAAAGCTTGAAGCAAAAAATATAGAAAAAGATAGTTTGGAAGGCATCTAAAGATCCTCTAGTGCAACCTCCCACTCAAAGCAAGGTCTTCTGGAGGTCAGGTTAGTTAACTGAGCTTGCTCTCAGGATAACCTCGTCCGATATTTCACCACCCTTATGATCAATTTGTTTTTCCTAATGCCAAATGAAAATTCCCCTCATTGCAATTTGCCCCTGATGACTTTCATCCTGTCATTAAACGCTTCCAGGAAGATGTTAGCTCTGTCCTTCATACAGTCTCCCTGCTGTTAGATTGCAATATGAAATTCTCATCGCCTTCTCTTCTTCAGGCTGGAAAAAAACAGTGCTTTCAGTCTCTCCTGCTCCAGCCACCAACCAGCTTGCCGAAAACTGTGGGCAGATGCTACAGTTTATCATTGAGGAACGCTGAATCCATGAACAGAGCACGATCTCTGTAAGGCCTTACTCACTCTTTGCTGAGTATCCCTCAAAGCCTTTCTAGCTGAAAACTTTTCTTAAGACTCTCTAGCTTTCACATAAAGAATAAGCCTTAGCTTTTTATGAAAAAAAATAGAACTTTAGCTTCTTACAGAAAAACACTGTGTATGCTTCTGTGTTGAGTTCGTAGCAAGGCAGACAGACCATGTGTGAAACAATGTTTTGTTTCCTCATTTTTCTGCTAGGTTTGGTAATATTACCTTAACTCCTCTTGTTGATTTCTGACATAGATCTAGCACATATCCTTCCAGTACCATGAGTGTTTGCCACTTGCCAGTTCCACCTTTAGGGTGTAGCTGTCAATCCACCATGGTCTGGCCTCTAGTATGTCTCCATTCCATTGCACGTGTAGGTAAGTCATTGGACTATGTTGTCCTCAGGACAGTTCAATAGACAACTTCAGCTGTAATCACTAACTAAAGAGCTACAATCATACATTACCTGCCTTACACTGGAAAACCATTGCAACTTCACAGTTAATAACTGAGCTAAACATTAAGTAAGAAAATACATAGACATGGGTATGCCCTGCTTAAAACAGCCACCTTGCAACATTAACATAGAATCATTGAGTAGTTAGGGTTGGAAAGGACCTAAAGATCAACTAGTTCCAACCATGTAGAAAAACAGAGCAATGAAGACCCATTCTGGCTTCACTGTGATGGAATGACACATGTATAAGCTGTTTTCACAATCTTCATTACTGCAATAATAAACAAAAACCTGAAAATGAGAAAGGAAAAAAATCCACTCGGCTCAGAGACTACTTCTTGGCAATCAACACACTCTAAATGACACATAAAATTGTGGTATACAAGAGGTAGTTGGCAGTCAAGTCCCACCTTCCATCTTCCTTTAAACACCGATATTCAGAACAGCTTTTCATTAAGAAGTATTCACTTCTATCCCTGCTGCTGCTCAGCTCCGTTCTCAAAAGGGAGGCAGAGCAAACAGTCATTGCACACTGACGCTTACAAGGCTGCTCTTAACATTGCCTCTCTGAAGTCTCCTCTAAGCTGATTTGAGAAGATCGGGGGGGGGGGGCAGAAGATGGAGCACAAACTGCAGAATTACTCAGAAAAATACAGCTCAGCAAGGAGAGTGAAAGCTTCACAGCTGTGCTTTTTTAAAACCTGGTAAATAGGTGCAAGGAAGAGTTCTTTCTTTACAAGTTAGTGGGACTGGATCATGAATGCCCATTCTTCAAGCCCAGCCTAGGAGGTAAGTTCAGAAAAGCACACGAACTGAAATCTCACAAAATAAAACCCAGAGAGATTAACTTTTTCTGGAAAGAAACCCAGAAATCTATTGTTTAGTGTTGTTGAAAAAAGTGTGGTTTCTGTAGGGGGAAACAACCCCCTGCTTCAGGAAGTGGTCACTGCTAAACCAAGAAGAGGCAAGTCTTTAAGACACTGTTAGCACTATTAGTCCTAGCACCACAGACTAAGATGTTTGTGTACTAAAGCTTTATGCAAAGCATGAGACAAGGATTGTGACTGATGTTTCATATTACTCAGAAATAGAGTGCTCTCTATTTTTATATATACATATATTTTCATGTATTTTAACTTCTCCAAAGTAGCTATATAACCTATTAAGTTGAAAACAACCTATTAGGTTGTTTCAAACATGCTGAGGCTCTCTTCCTGACACACGATCTCATATTGCACCTAGATCTTCAGTCCCACCAGCCCGTGTCTTGCTGAGGCACTCCCTCCAGTCCTTTGGACATGGCTTCAGGTGCAGATTTCTCATCTCTTCCGGCAATATGTCCAACACAGTACCATTTCCAAAGCTATGGAGTAGCGTTGAACTCTCACACTCACTCTAGAAAACTCAGAATTCTTTTGCAGCAGTTCTCCAGCATGATCGTCAGACTACAGTAAGAAGCAGAATGCCAACCTCAAGCACAGAGCAGTTTCACAGCCAAAAGAAACTTACAGAGCTAATGGGCCATTGCTTAATGTGTGATAGATGCCCACATGCTTTAACAGCACATAAGAGCTGAAAGCCGTTTCAAGAAAGACACAACAAAGAAATACTGAAGAGTCAACTAACGGCAGGAAAAGAGAATATTTTGGAAAGCTTCCATCAAAAAGCTGTAGACAAGCAAAACTTCCTTGTGCCTCCTGTGGCCACTGGGATGTTAAATGACTGCACATGCTCTCAAGCTGCTGCAGGAGAGTGGGCATCTGTGAACAATGAGTACACATTAACATGAATTCATTAATGTGGAATTAAAGACATTGCTCATCACAGTAGCAGGGCTGAAGAGTGAGAGAAATAATGCATTAGGTAGCATTTGAACTGATCAGAAAGACAGGTTTAAGCTACAAACAGCTATCCATGAAAGGATTGGCACAGGTCATACATAGGTCAGAGTAGCAAATGAGCCCAGACCTCATACAGCAAAGCAGATTAATTACTGATGCAGGCTCAGATCTTAATCACTTAAGATAGTAATCTAAAGGTGGTAAGTTTGGTGTATCACACTCCTAATCCTTTAAGGCAGCCTCTCCACAGTTAAGTTGTAAATTCAAGGGAATGGTCCAAAATGCTGTTAAGGCTTTTATTCAGTTAGCAGCTTTTTACAATCTAATCAGCAAGCCTGGGTACCTGAGCATAATTTGGTCAATTTAGTCTACAGAAAAAAACCTCAGGGAAAGCAGAGACCACTGGTTGAGAATGAGTGAAATAACATCTAGAAAAGTGAAATTGACCTTAATCTTAAGCCATTTCAGAGACGTGTCTGACACCGCTCACATGTGCTGTCAGCCCTGACACACAGTTCAGCTATGACAATGGTGGTAGCAGCTAAAAGCATGGTAACAGGTATTTCTGAGACTGGAAAACAGACAATTAATGCCATGGCTGGTACCTTGCCCTATATCCAGGACTAAACAGCAGAAGCAAATGTGAAGCATACGTATGCCGCTCAAGCAAAACAGAGTTACACCTAGCTGTTTCCACAGGGTAATGCAGTGACGATGGCCAAGTTATTTGGTTGGATGCTCAAGTCCCTCAACTCCCTCCCATGGAGACTGAATAGCAATCTCTTCCTATGAATGGATATCATCAATAGCTTGTTAGTAAGGGGTGATTGGCTGAATACTAAACCCAAACATTTCCTGTTTAAACACTTCGACCTTGTTTAGGCATATTATTTTGACATAGTATTTAATCTCCATCTTGTTTGTACCCACAAGTAAGCTATGAGAAACCTAAACCCAGCAACAACACATTTTTTCTTTTAAGAAATGTGCATGATTGATAGACTAAAAAAAACAAAACACCTGCTCTCTCCTATCATTTTTTATAAAAGTTCTCATCATGATTTCATAATGACAATAAATATACAGCATTCTCCACCAGTAATATATCTGAAAGTTCTGAGATGTGGTCCAGGAATATCGCTAACTTCACATCTGGTAGTAACTAAAGTGCTCCAGCATCCTCCTCCTCCAATTGCTCCCATATTTGAAAGAATATAACATCTTACTTCCATTAAGTTCTGTGAAGTCCATTAATGGAATTAACTGTATACATATTAAAAAAAAAACATAAACAAAAAACAAACAAAAAAACCCCAAACAACTATCAGATAAGATAGAATAAGCTTCTAGCATTTCTAGCATTTGTTTTCACTCCAGGACTGACAATAGCAACAAAACCAAATACAGATATCACTGGAAGTACCCAAGTATTCAAAATCCAAAAAGAAATGCACGAGTAACTGGTGAATCACATGCAAACATGAAAAGATTAATAATACCAAGTACAGGCAAAATCCTATAAACTTTTATTAGCACTTTGCAGGCTGCTTTGATTACCTTATGTAGATAAATACACCTCACACAAGTTTAACTTAGTTATATTGCAATGAAGATTTTGAAAGCAGCTTCTGAAATGGATATCTATTAACTCTTTCAGTAGTCTAATTAGGATTGTAAAACAAGGCATACATCACAGTGCACTATAAGTCTGTCAGCTAAAAGCACTAGCTGGCTGAAACCGAGATTGCATGACCTTTTTTAACAATTTCAGAGAAATCCCATAGGAAGCATCTCAACCTGGAATTTTAAGATAATTCTTTTAAAAACACCAAATTAAACCATTTAGAGATATAAATTCTTCAGTGATGTCAACTGTCTTACTTGACCCTTTCACATAAAATCCTTGTGGATCTATTCAGGTGCTGCTACAATCAAGTTACTCCATTCCAACAAGGTACAGATGTAAACATTCTTCCCCTAGAAAACTTCTCTTCCAGCTTAGACCAAGAAAAAGTCTCTCTACCATTCATCCAGTAGCTAATGGCTTTCCAGTTTACTTCATATTTGGCTAAGACACTTTTCAGTTAGAAAACCAAGCTGAAAGCAAATCCACATTCAGTTTTGAAGAGTAGAGATCTAAGATTGCCCAACATGTATTTTACAGGACTACGTCTACGTGGTTAAATTTGTGTCATGCAATCTCTTCCCACAGTGATTGCACTGGTGCTGGCCCTGCAGATTTGTTCTTTTCGGTAGCATGATGAATGATGGCCATGCTAGTCTATTAGGTACCACAGAGGTGCTTAAGGGAAGGCTCAGTAGATAGGCCGTTTGTGTACTAAACACACTGTCACAGTTGCTCCTACTGTGCACAGGGACAATGTTGGAACACCACATACCTGGAGTTTAACTTCCCTTGACCTTTTCAGATTTTCAAGTTCAGGATTTAGCTGCTTGTCTCCATTAAGAACAGCAGGAAGTGAGCAGTTAAAATCCCTAAAAAGGCTTTGAAAGCTGCTTGTGAAATGTTCCAATGCCTCTCTGCAATTCAGCAACTGGCAGGAGGGAGGGAGGGGAGGCTGAGGAATGGGGTGCTGTTAGAGCAGGAAAAAGGACAGGATAAATACAGAGTTTGGCTGTTACAAAACCAGCAGCTCAGAAAAGACCTTGAGGAAGACTCCGGCAGCTCCCATTCAATGCTTCATTGCACAAGGCTCTATTCTGCTAAGCTTCTCAGGTGTGGGAAAAGGTACTGAAGCTTCCAAAGCAGTTTATTCTGTTCTTCAAAGACAGATTTACTTGGAGGTTTTGCCAGCTTTGGACCTCTGCATCATGCATTTTTACACTTGAAACTGGCTAAGTAGCCGCTAAAGCAGGGTGGATCTTCCAAAAATCTCTGGCAGCAAATCAGCAGCTGGAAGTCCTGCATCTCATGTCTTGAATAAACTGGGATCTTTCAAGGAGGAATGTCTTCTAATACAATACTTTCTAGATCCCAGAGAGGTGGCATGCCATTTTAACAAGGTCACATCTATTCACCCCTGGTCAGTGCCTACATTCTTCTCAATGTCTTGGAGCCTCATTTGTCTCTGGCAGTACAGCTCAATTATGTTCTTAACCTATCTGTAGATCAATACTCCCGATTGATTTAGAGTTCTGGATGCTGGGAACAAACTTTAAAAATCTGCATTGAAGGACGAATTCAGGTTCATAGTGACAGGAGCAGGCTCCTGGAAACGCTGTACAGAAACCCTACCCTGGCCACTCCTGCAAAGTTGGTCAGTGAATATCTCAGTTGTTCAAGGACCTGCTGAGAAGGCAAGTTATGATTCCTGACTAGAGTAGCAATTTGAACCAGCAAGCTACAGGTCCTACAGGAATTTGTTTGTTTCTGCTCTGAGAAGGGAGGAAAATCACCAAAACATGCAAAAGTAGACACAAGTTTCCCAGTTTTAATAGAGAAAGACTACTTCAACCATGAGTGGAAGGAGACAGGCACGTCTTTGTTGAAAGAGAAGTTCTGGGATAAGGACTCGGCACAGTTTTTCTGCCAACCTTGTCATCAGAACTGTAACAGGTGCTCGAAAGCATATAATTGCTCTGAGGTATGACAGAAATTACGGACCTGTAGAAGCAATTTAATCAGGGCAGCAACAGATCTGCATTTTTGAATCAAATGGCGAGTTTTCCATCTAAACAAAGGTCAGTGGGACAGTAATCAAAACAAACTGCTCATTTCAACAAGTCTGGCTTCCTTTGGAAAACTAGTTCAAGCTACTCTACTGTGGATGAAGAGCACTCTTCAGGAAGAAACTATTCAAACCACAGACAGATAGAGGCCCAATGGAACATACTCTCTCAGCCATTCAACAGAGAATGCATGTGTAAAAGACACATATAGATCATGATTATTAATCTAATTATGCTATTAAAAAAGCTATTAAAAAAGCATTTTCACTTGAACACTTGTTTTCACAAAAACAGAGAAAACATCCGTGTGCTTTATAACAAGAAGGAGGATCTCTGGTTAATGCAATTACCATACAAACCAAAGGAAGTACAGTACTAGAACTTTGCTTAGAATACAGATAAAGAAAACCCAGTCAAAAAGGGTAGAATTAGAGATCTATGACCTAAGCTGCACTGTCTCAAATATATAAAGCACTCATTTTGCCCTGATACTGCTGGTCACTGATCAGAACCCATTTATACAAGCTTTGTTAAATACAAACTGTGCAAGTAAAAGCAAATCCCTCTTTGAACAGTATCAAACAGAAATCACATCCCACTCCCACACAAGTACCAGCCAGCGCAACAGACACAGTGACTAGACCAAGCCAGTTTAAGAGGCAGCCTGAGGATTTGCTGATGTACCTCACTAAGTGAGCCTGCCTCAGCACAGGCTGATGGGCAATAGGTAAGGGGTGGTTCCCTCCATCATTTCTGCAGGTATCAGATGGTAGCAATTTCCCTTCACAATGCAGAGGAAAAGAAATGGAAGATGTAGGGTACTTGTAAGCTACAAGTGATCTCTCTCCAGATTTACTACTGCACAGCTTTTTCTGCAAAAGTCAGGAAGGAGCAGGATATGGAATTTCTGTCCCCAGTGATGACTAGCCGTTATAGCTGCTTCTCCCAGTTTATAGCTCCCACAGATATTGCATGGCAAGGGACAGCACAATGTTCTGCACAGTCTTCAGCTTTTGCTCAATGCACATGCACCAGTGTTGACCAGTGGACTTGGCCAGGGACCTAAAAGACAGTACGTACACCTACTTTTCCTGATATTTTTTCTTAATTTCAACTTATTTTCTAAATTTTAATTTTCCTTATGTCACTTCAAAGCCCCTTCTCTCTTTTTCCGATGCTAATGCCTTCCACATTTTTTGTACAAGTTGTTTGTACTGTTGGCTCCTTTCAGTGTCACAAACGCATATATTACTTTGAGAATGTGCACATGCACACACTTGCACATGCTTCAGACTACTGTCCCCTTAAATGTATTTAATCTGTGTGTTTTCATGCAGATATAAAGTAGCTTTTCAGAAGTGCTTGCAGGGTCCTGGTACCCAGTTTCTGCTATGGCTCTGTCCTTCGAGGTCTCCTCAACTTTGTTTCCGTGCTCTGAACGCCTTCCAATCTGACAGTGAAAAAAAGGGACTTTGGCTCTGCTTCAGGTGTAGTTCTCTCAGAGCAGGTACGCTTAAGACAATTGGTAGAAGAGGAAGAATAACATAATCCCCCCAAGAGGCATTGGACAGACTGTACAGAAAGTTATCTGTAGCACTGATTCTGCAACCCTTCATATACTCGATTCTGAAGCTCCCCAGATTTGTCCTAAAATGAGAACCTGACAACGAGCTCCATATAAAGTCCAGAAGGCAGGCAGTTATTTCATATTCTGCACAGTTAAGTGAGACCTGAATGTTGAGTATTAAAGAAATGCTGAATTTTGTTCAGTGAGATCAGCTCCACAGCAGAATAAAAAATAGTGCAACATCACTTAACAGACTGCACAGGCAACCAACTGCAGCAGCTTCCTTATTCTGAGAGCTCTGCATTGCAGTCTTAACAATGAGGGAGGAAGTGACTGGGTTTACTTTAATTATTACTTTAGTAGGCTTTTCTCATTGCCAAGGAAATACACACATGTATTTAAACCAAGGATTCCCTCCCCTCCACAAACACATAGGTTCTGATACCACTAGAGTGGCAATCTCATATACTTACAGGTAAAATAAAAGATCTAGGCTTGTTCAACATAATGAGTTCACCTTCCCCTCCACCCTGGTTGGAAAAGGAGACTATGTCTATCACAGCTGTAAAGCCTCACTGGCTACTCATAGGGTCATGTGAAGCTCTGAGCTATGAAGCTGTAAAAGGAAACTAACTGCTTTGTTGTGCAAATCTTCACCATCAAAACAGAGCTCAAATTGACAGGTTCCAGTTGATTTCCAGTAATTACAAGGTCTTTTAATTACTACATGCAAGCTAGGGGTGGAAACTACTTAGCTGCTCCTCAAAGATTTAATTATCAAGCTCATGCCACCAGTGACCCAGCTTGGCCCAGTGCAGCAGGAGCTGCCTGCTCTCACAAAATGCTGTTCACTAACATAGCCACTCTCCAACACAGCAGCATCTTCCTTCTGCATTCAACCCAGGAAAACAATTACTGGTGGAAGTGAGGAGAAGATATCCTATCTGCCTGTTCCTTTTCCCATTCAAGCAAGAGGTAGGCACAGCTGATCGCACACAACACTAAAGCTTTGTTGATGGCAAATAAAATCTTTGCAACATTCTGGGTGGGCAATGTCCATATGGATTCTCTTTCCTCCAGTTTTCAGATTGTTGCCTTATATCTCCCCCCAAAGGTACGGTATCTTACCCCAAAGGTAGACATTTGAAAGACTCTCAAATGACTCCTGCACAAGCCCGACTACCCAAAGCATGTTTTTTGTCCTCCTGAAATGTACCCATGGCTGGTGTCTGAAGTGGACTTGGGCAAGAACAGAGACACTCATAGCAGCTCAGCTCCCTGAAACCAGTTATAATTGGGGGGTGGCACACAGGAACCCATGCCATCCCCAGGTGAGCAGTCATTTTGCTATTGGTGATAAGGCTCAGAGCCATAAGGTAGCATTAGTAGCCCTGATGGGTCCGTCTGCCCTGACTCAACACACGGCCTGTAAAACTGCTAAATAGCAGAGGAGGGGGACCAACTCAGCCCACATCAAACATAGCAATGCATCTGGAAAACAGAAAAAAAAGCAAATAATTTCATCTTCATGTTTACAACATGCTCTTGCACACCCTGCACTCTGCAACACCAGCCAGCAATAACAACCCCAAACAAAAAGCAGGGAATAATAGGGGTGAAAAAGCATGCCAACACTGCTCAGCACCTCTGCAGAGTGCATCCAGTCCAACTGCAGCTCTGTTGAGAAAATACTGCTCTGCAAATGTGCAAAATGAGCTTCAGGTAGCAGCTTTATGAGTCTCAAATTGCAACATGATAAAGAGCATGTACAGAAGCCACTACAGTCTATCAGGGAGGATATTAAGACTTTCTGGTAGGGGAACTTCTGCAAATGTTTAGTCAGCCTGAATTTATGATCTGATCCTTCAGTTTTCTGTTCCAAATGTAACTAGCCCTTGGCTTTTTCATATAAGCTGTGCTCATTCCTAAGTATGGCTTTTGGAAAAGACAGAACGGAACTCAGCTGAAAGCCAACTCAGAACTTGGTTGCTGTTTTGCTTACTGTTTTCTATTCCTTCTTTTTCAGTATTAAATGCTGCTAGAAGAATAATTCATTGTTGTGTACAGAGATCAATAAATAAATTGGATATCTATTCAGTCACCACCTCCCAGAGCTGAGAGTAATTAAAAGCCAATTAAAAAAATGCATCTGTCTCCCAGTCATTCTAATGGGAAGTGAAGGACAATCATAGAGCAAAAGTTTTCAAGAGAAAGCAGACCTTTCTGGACCACCTCTTATGGTTGATCATATAACAATTAAATTACAAATAAAATAGCCCACAAGTAATTATATTATAAGCCATTGGTTCTGGTTTTGCAAAGCAACAGATCCCTCTCTTCATTGATCATCTCAGCACATTTAGCACATCTGATTCATGAAGCTGCACCTGAGGTTGCCAAGAACAGAGCTGTTCCTTAATTAATAATAATGAGCAGTAGCTCAGAAGCCTCACACTTATCAGAACCCAAAGGAGCACCAGCTGAAGCAGGAATCTCAGTGGGCAGCATTTTATTCAGCTAGCAGCAGAAACATGGAGATCAGTGAGAGACAGTGTTTACAAGAGATGCATTAATCATCCTTTTTGTTCAACCATAATATCCCCTGCACTGTCAAAAATAACACCTTTTGGGGTTTTAGCAAAGCATTTGGTACCACAGCCCATGAAACTACCTGAAAGCAATTGCATCCATAACTTCAACTTGGCAATAAGCTATCAGACAATAGTGAGGAAATTCACTGTAGCTGAGAAACAAAATGCATTTGTTTTTCTGTGAGAATGTCATTGCAGAAGCAAATAATATGATGCAAAAACATTTGCACACAAATAAACTAAGTCCATAGAATGCTCGCATTATGCAGGAACCATTTCATCTTTTGATTTAGGACACTGAACATCAGCTGTATTGCATACACCATTACTTGATTACTTGACTGCAGAATTAAATCTGCTAAAGCAGTAATGGCTGATGCAGGATCAGAATTTTATCTCCAGCTCCGTCCCAGGAGATACGCCAGCAGAACCTCCAAGTCTGCCACTGTGCCTGACATTCAGCTTGGCTCAAAAAGTTGGTGGGACCCGAACAGGCAAAAATAGCATCATTTGACCAGAGTACTCATGTTGGTAAGCTCTGTGAGTCCACAAGGTCCTAATTGGTGGTGGTGAAATAGATACAAGTGTCACCTAAACAACAATAATGTTCAAAGTAAAAGGACTCTGAAGTGGCTTCCATGGAGCATCTCAAGCACCAGGACAAGAAAATGAAAGCAATTTTATTTTTCAGAACTGAGCAACATTTTTTTCATTCCTGTTATTTAGAGAGTAAAAGTAACAGCATTTATAAGTGCCAAGAAACCTTCTGTACCTTTCAAACCCCTCATGATGCCCACACACACAGTAACACACATCGCTAACCCTTTCCAAGAGTCTGGTTGTCCTAGCCTGGTTCAACACCAACTGCTTCAGCTGCCTTGTGGCACAGCCTGGCTCTTCCCACTCCCAGCCAACCTGCAGAAGTTCAAGCTCTGTGTAGCCTCAAGCAGCCACCCCACCAACCCACTACCCTAGGCAACGCAGAAGGTAAAACCCCAGCCAGAGCTCAGCTGGCTCCACACCAAGAGGAAGGCAGTTGGGACCCATCACTCACCAGCATAATGCCTACTGATGGCAATTCACCTTCCAGAAATCTCCGGAGATGTGGAAATCTGCACCGGACCTTGACCATATTCCGATGCATGGTTCCCTCCTGGTCTGACAAGGCCCAGCGTGCTCTTCAGGATTACAGGACTCTCAGGATTGACTTGGGCAAAACCACAACTTCTGCAAAACATCAGACCACAGAAAATGTCATAAAGCATAAAAGTCAGAGAGACTCCTGAGTTGTAGGAGCGAGTTTCCTGTAATCCTCAGTGCTAGTCATGTTCAGCATCATGAGATTCATCAGGTCAGTAGTGACAGCCGGTCATTGCAACTGACAGAAAGGCAAAGCACTAGTGTGCATCCGATGTAAACTTAACAACTGCTGCACCAGCAAATAAAGAACACATGCAGAACATTCATTACCTGGGCAAACAGACAGAGATTCGCTGATGGTAAGAAGGCATTTCAGGTCTGTGCGGAAAAAGGCTCCCAAAACAACAAAAGAACCCTAGGAGCCCAACAAACCAACCAAACAAAATATATCTGAATGAATGGTCCTTGCTGGGAAAGAGCCTGCTTAACCCATGGCCATTACCTTCCAAAGAAAGAGAATTAACAAAGAAAACAAAGCCACAGCTCTACACATGGCTACTAGCAGCAGGGCCAGCTGCTGTTGAATTTGAGGCTGGGTGTTTCTAGTGCAGCTCGCTCAGGTGTCCTGCCATGGCAGCAGGCTCAGCTGCAGCTAGTCAGAACACAGGCTAAGTGCCAAAGGTGTGATGGGAGATTATCATAGCATGCTTTAATGCATCAAATTAAAAGAAGAAAACAAGTGGAATTCCTATAAAAGCTGCAGCTTTAAAGAGACTTATCAATAGCTGACTTAAAATGAATTCAGACAGTGTTTGCTCAGTTTCTCTACAAACCAGCTCAACCCCAAAGCTGAGGAGAATTAATTATTCCCATACCCTCACTAGAACAGAGACTGACAATATGGCTTTAGACAACAAGGAAACATCTCTGAGGAGCAGACTCAGGACTGAAAAGTGATTTCCTCGGTTCTGATGGTAAAAAGTTAATTCACTGTGTACCCGCACTGCTATGTTGAAAGGCTTGTGCCCTCTGTAGTTAGGTGATAAAATGATGAACTTGGTAATGCCCATGGGTCACTATGGAAGAGAGGCACAAGTAAATAGCTGCCAATAATCAACTACCAAGACCAAATGTAATCTAGGTCTGACAGGAAAAGCAGGTAAAACGATGTAGAGCTCAAAAGTTGGGCTGTATAAATTGGCAGCAGATAGATTTAGAAAAGAGAGGAAGGGAAAAGATTCAGCATGCTTTATGTTACTGGGCTGATACACTTACTTACATATAATTACAAATAGAAGGAAGCTATATATGTGAACAGCTAGGGGGACTGCTGGAGAAGCATGGCAGGTGAGAGTCTGTATATGTGTATAAAACATCCTAGGGGGAAAAAAAAAAAAGAGGATGAAACTGGTATGGTCACATCTGCAGAGCCACAGCATCCCAAATGTTTAACTCCTCCAGCATTCCTTCTCCCAGCTTGGACAGGACAGATCAGGTCTGTAGTGGTACTGAAGATGTCAAAGGAAAAGCAGCAACCTTTTGGAAAGGCAGTCAAAATATTTCAAGATAGAAATCAATCTTTTCTGCAGACCCTGAACCAGTATTACTTTGAGTATGATACAGCTGGCAAGACCAGAAAACATTTAAATGCATCTTCCACTGCCCTGTTTTCTTTTGTGTTAGAAAATATACACACATACATATAGTGAGGCTCAAGCCTGGCTAGGTACCTTCTGCATATGCATTCTTTCTTTAGAAGCTCAAAAAGAACTGCCTTTGTAAGCTCTGCCCTGCTGCCTGTAATCTATTTTTTAAGGGCAGAAAACGTAAACAAAAGAGAAACAAGAAGGCACATATATACTGGAACATGATGTGGTTAACAGGTGCCTAAACTAACACCAACCTGAGCTACTGCTGCATTGTCATGTAGATGACAGAGGCATAGTTATTAATGTAGGTGTTCTGCTCCTGGTCTTGAGGTTGTTGCAGTGTCAGGTAAGTCTGCACTGTATTCTGCTGCATGGCAAACATGCTCATCGCACAGCCAGTCCTTCCTCCAAGAGATTTTACAAGCTTTCACATACAGCTTCGGTAATGTAGCTTCCTTCCAGCCTGCAACTGCTGCTGACAAACCTTTTATAGTGGCATAAGTCAGCACTGCTTTCCTGTTCTTCATGCTTCAGTGGCACGTTTCAACCATAATTCATATTATAGCATCAGTTGAACATAGGAGAAAAAGCCATCATCACATTAAAAAGAAAAAAAAAGAAAGATGACCGAAAAACTCCCTCTGCTGGATTCAGCCTGAAGAAATCAATTGTTCTTGGTAACGGTACAAAGCACTCCTATCCTGAGATCACCATACAGATCTAGCAGAAGCAAGCATATTTGTTGAGTACCATGTTATATTTCCACAGAGCTTACACCCAAGGTACAAAGACCTGATTGCTTACTGGCAAAATTAACATAAATTGTCATTTAAGAGGGATTTCTTTGCTATCAGTCAAAATAAGAATACCAGCTTTTCAGAGAAGAGAGGCCAGGAAAAATTACGCGCATAGGAACTAAAAAACTTGTGTGAGAATGTGGTGAGAGGCTAACATGGACTTAATGTGTGCTTGAAGGTTCAAAGGGAAATTTTCAAACAAGTGTGTTTTAGGGGTCATTAAGAATCTCTTTCCTTGTGTACTGGAACAGAACTGCTGGGAAAAAATGGCTGAGCCCAAGTTTTGTAACCTGAGCTACAAATCAAAACAAGCAAGTCACAATGCAAAGCCCCGTGTCTAATGCATCACCAATTGAATTCCCTCAAAAACTGCCTGCTTTTTTTCTATCCTAATTCTATCCTAATTCAGGGCTGTAACATATAATTAATAAATTCTTCTAACCTTAATTCATACTCACTCTACTTGTGGAAACGTTATTTTTAAATTAATAGGATCACGGCAGGCCTCATGTTTCATAGAAAGAAAATCCAAATAAATAAGTTTGTCTCCAGGTTTGTTCCACGTTAAATATTCTCACTGGATTTCAGTGCATTCTCAGTGGTAAGCAAATTAAACCAAGTTCTCAACATATTCATATGTAAAAGCCTCCTCCTCTGCAGAAGGGAAGGCTTACTGAAGCAGGCTGCTCACTGCTATAACTTCTGCATATCCAAGTGCAAATCCTAACAGGGCAATCAAGACTGCTGGGAAATGAAATATGGTAGTATAAGCAGGCAACACAAGCGATAACTTCTGCTGCTGAAGGCCTAAGGAGGAAGTGTTACCTACCAGATACTAAATTCAAGGAACTTTAGGAGTAATTTTTATTTTTATTTTAAAGGTCTAACTAAAGTATGCTCAAAAAATCAGACTCATTTATAGCTCACTGAAAACTGATGACCCAACAGTGATAATGATTTCTGGTTATTTAACCTATGCTATATTCAGTAGAGATTATGCTCAGATAGACAGGAAGGAAAACATACACAGGTCCTTCTCAAGTAATATTCTAGAAGTGACAACCAGCACAGGAAATTGTTGCAGTATAGCGAAGACAACACCTCAGGAACAAGGAGTTTCTCTGCAGGGTATGTTTGTGCACTGAAAGAGCAGTTAAAGATTTCTACAGGGGCTTGGAGTTGCAGACACATTTGCACATTTAGTCTTTATCTCCCATACCCCTTGTGGATTTCCAGCCTGAGCAGTCAGTGAGCTGAATGAGAAATACAGCAGGCTGAAACAAAACAAGCCTGTCACAGAGACCAAGCAGGGAAAACAACTAAATTATTCCAGTTCAAGTTCTACAGATTCTTCGATTGAGGTTATCAATGTCTGGTTTACTTCCTGCACCTCCAAACAGACGATAGCATTTTTTCACTGAGCAAGGTTGCTCCTGCTCACCAAAAAAAAATAAGGAAAATCAATATTGCTTAGTTTGGGGTTGTCCCATCAAAGCAAATAGGGCAGGATAAGGAAACAAGTGATCGGTACGTTAGCCAAAAAGGCATAACCCCTTCTATGCCTAGGAAGATGCTCTGACATACAGAAATTAGACACAAATGCCGTGGTTAAACCCGTGCTGTATTTCGGCTGCTTGCATTGCACTGCCCTCTGCTGTTCACAGGAGAGAAAGTCCAGCCTTCTGTCTGTATGGCGGAGGAAGGGCAAGAACGGAAATTTTCGCTATTGAAACAGATGAAAACGTGAGCTTTCTTTTATGCCAATCTGAAGAAGGGAAAGGAGTCGATAGATGTATGTTTCTATGGGATTTATCCCGGACAAAGCAGTTCATTTTAGTTGCTTTAACCTAGCCTGCTTTTTATGCATTCACAATTAAAACAATAACAATTAATTCTTGTCCTTTTCTGTCAGTAGAGTTATAAATTCTTTGCCAAGTGATTTACTTTTATTAGACCTTGTTATTTACCCTGCAAATACTGCCGAAAGCATGTTTGGTAAGGCCCATGCAAGCAGTCATCAGTTTAGAGCAGCTAGCACCATGTAGAGACCGATGCTCTTACATATTTTAACAGCTGGAAAGACCTTTTATAACATTTATCCTGCACCCACTAGTATATTTCTAACTCCCCTCCTCAAATTTCTTTGTTTGGTTGTACCTATACTAGTCACATTCCAGGATAAGACTCTGGAAAACATACAAAACACAGGTGTTGCAGTGCTCTGTGCTAGCAGAGCTGCATACTGTGGTGTGGAAATGACCTTCATGACCCTATTTCTCCTTTAAAAGAAATGCATTTGTATGAAATCAGACAATATGGCGTAACAGAATAATAACTATCAAAGATAATCCCTTGAGAAAATTAACACCCTCAAAGCAGCTCAAAAAAGTGTCATTAGAAGCATAAAGGAAATACATATTTAGCAGGTGTGAATGCAAACTACAACTACACAGTATTCTTTCAATATCCTGCATGTCCCAGAAATGCCACACACAGAGCTTTCCACAGCCATTAATATAATGCACACACACATCGCCCTGAACCAACTCTTTTGAAGTAAGAGATTGAATGCCAGCATAAAATACACAGGAGTATTATTAGCAGAGAGCTTGTGTATCATTAAGCTTCCCTGCATGGTAACACCAAATCTGCAACAGCTTATAAGCATATGGTTTGAACATCATAGACTTTCCAGAAACAGAAGTTCAGATCCTGGCAGGATCAACTTCGCTTGACAACCTTCTGCTGTTTATCCTGCAGCAGTAACTGCTTCGCTGCTACTGTTTGATACAACACCTCACAGAAACGGCTCTCACCTGTGATTAGGGGTTTCTATGCTGGTACCCTTGTACAAAAAAATAATAACACAGCAACAATCCACTGAAATTACACAGCAGAACTTGAAAGGGTTTATAACCCAAGACTGAACTCAAGCAGTTGCTGGTAGCAGTCTGAAGAACACAGAAGTTGATCACTCAGTTTGCCAAAGGTGAGTAAAAACCCCAAACCTATTGCATAAACTCACAACTTTTTGTATAAACATAATGTAACACTTTAAAGCTCTTTCAGGAAGATAGGGGCACAGGTTCCTCCTACCCCTGATACTGTCAGTGTACTGTCTGAAATACATATTTGCATAAAAACTTTCTTACAGGGCTTCAGAGTACTTTTCTGCTGTGCTGAGTGTAACTTAGACATTATTCCCTCTCATTTACACTTCATGAATTCCTGCAAGTAATTGCTGTGGAACTCTAATAAGTTGTAAATGCAGTGGATCTACTAGTAATGAAATGGTTCCAATAAGATCCACAGAACTTGCCTTGCAAGTAGTTATTTTAAGATTTTCGTTTTATTAAAAACCTGAGCTTTTGTATCTAGCTCAGGCCTTTGAAGACTCCTAAGCAGGCAAATGCAAGGAGATTAACATAATATTCAAGAAAAAGAGCAAGGATTCACTTCCTCAAGGAATTTTATCATGCTGTCAGCATAGTCTTGACTTTGCTGCCACTGATATTATTCTCATCATATATATGAGGGAATTAAGGCACAGAGGTTAAAGGCAGCATGGATGATAAGTACGGTTCGTCAAACTGAGTAGCAATTAAAACAGAGCAAAGAATTTTAGGCATCTCTGGACTCTCATATTACTAAGCACTGAAATCTATCAGACTAAGTGATCCAAGTCCTTAAAGGCTCATAGGATTTATATGCATACACTTGTGCTGCAGCTAAATTAGTGATATTTACCATCCCTAGACTTACCGCTGTGTGTGCAGAAAAAGCTGTTCTATACTGATGATCATAAGGAAAATAGGAAAACTTACACAGGCTGATTTCAAGGGTGCCTCTTTATCTACCTGTAACACCCAAGATAATGATTTATTAGGTCTCATCGGAATAAAATCTGAACAATTGTTTTGATTGGAGAGGCATTAGGAGAACCACATACTATCACGACTAGTGAAACTCCCTTGAAATCTAGATGTTTCTCCCAAACTGCTGCATTTCTAAAGAATTTCCAAAACGAAAAACCCCACAAACAAACAAAAAACCCAAGTAAAGTAACTGTTGAAGTGTCCCATTTCTACAGTTGTTTTTAAATGCCTGCCAGTTTGGGCTATTTAAGAGGCTGGCGTTGCAATAGGCTTTAAAAGCCAACCTCTGTAATGAAATGCATTCAACAACTGAAGTGATTTTCAGTCTGTGTTGGATGGAACCATTTTTAACAGCTTTAAACAGCTTTAAAGTAATTTACTTTAAAGTAAAGATTTTGGTCTGCTTTGGAATAAGCAAATCGAAAATGCTCTTAAAGTGGAGTGTCCGGTCTGTTATGTAACATGTAATATTCTGCCTTTAGCTTCATACTAAGAAATCCCACTCAACTGAGTGAAGACTTGAATCAAGCATACAAAACTAGCCCATGTATTAGCCCTGAGGAGTCTTGCTGTCTGTGGTTTCACAGAAAATAACCAGAACTAACAGAAAAACCATGCCTTATGTTTCACACTGATCAATTAGCATTTAAGACTTGGTTAACTCATTTTTAGATGTATGATATTTATATTCAGTGTCCTCTGCTAAAAGATAATTCTTATTTGAAACTAATAGGCTAATTCATTACCTAAGGAAAGCAGCAACTGCATGAATCTAGTTGATGTTACCTCTGCTTTGATATCAACTACTCTTGTGGTTCAATCATCCTTATAAAAATAAACCATTTCTGTACAAGGAATGGTGCCAAGGGTGTTAATTCTGGGTTGCAAAATAAGGGAAATGTCATAAATTTCTCATCATCTAACACTTTCTCCTCATATGTAGTATTTTGTCCAATGACAATGAAGCAGATCTGCTCCAGTGTCAGGAGATGTCCTTGTTTCTTTTGTGTTAGAGTTAATTTTCTTCCTAGTAACTGATGCAGCTGCTGTGTTTTGGCTTCAGTCTGACAGCAATGTTGATAACACACCAATATTTTAGCTGTTGCTCAGCAGCACTTACCCTGATCAAGGACTTCTCAGTCTCTCATGCTCTACCAGTGAGGAGGGACACAAGAAGCTGGGAGGGAGCTGAGACAGGACATTTGATATAAACTAGCCAAAGGGGTATTCCATACCACAACACATCAAGCCTAGTATATAAACTGAATGGAGTTGGCCAGGAGCCACCAATCGCTGCCCAGGGATAAGCTGGGTATCAGTCAGCAGGTGGCAATGA
This sequence comes from Myiopsitta monachus, assembly GCA_017639245.1. Classification (NCBI taxonomy): domain Eukaryota; kingdom Metazoa; phylum Chordata; class Aves; order Psittaciformes; family Psittacidae; genus Myiopsitta; species Myiopsitta monachus. The sequence goes on along the minus strand of CM029921.1, from coordinate 67,174,751 downwards.
ACTGTATTGTGCATCACTTGTCTGTCTTGGATTTTATTCCTCTCATTTTTTATTTTTTTTATTCTCCCTTTTAATTATTGTTATTATATTTTACTTTATTTCAATCACTAAACTGTTCTTATGTCAGCCCATGAATTTTACGTTTTCCTAATTCTCCCATCCCATGGAGGGGCAATGGAGGGAGGCAGGGAAAAAGCCAGTGGCTGCACAGTATTTAGTTGCCACCCACCTGGGGTTAAAGCATGACAGGAGACCATGCTCTCAGTCCAGTCAGCACAAGTTTGCTCTTCAAGTGCCTCAAAGCATTTGCCCCAGAATGAGAGCGGCAGGTGAAACAGGGAAACTGAATTACAGCTTCTAGGGACACTACATACATAGTCATTGCATCAGCTGTTTCACACCCAATGATCACACTTAGGTGGATAGGCTTATCCACCACAGTAACACAGTCTAGTCCACCAAGTAATAGAGAGCACACTTACCCAGCTGAAACTACAAGGCAAGAGGACCTACAACATGTAATTACCTATTTGGGTCTCAATTGAGGAAGGTACTTAAAATGTGTTTGGACTTGGCAACCCTATGCAGGAGTTCCCCCACCCCAAAAACCTGCAGAAGTCTTTAAAGATCTTCTTGAAGCTCAAAAATAAAGCCTTAGGTTAAGGATTAAAAGTGTCTGCAGCATTTTCTGAATGTTTTTACTTCAAACTACAGGATTACCCTTCACCAATCCCCAAATTGTGATTGAAATTACAAATGTGAACTTCCATCTACTAAAAAAAAGTTAGATGAAATTAGTGGAGCAGATGTTCTTTTCTCTCAAGAACAATAAACCATTCAAACCGTGGGCAAAATACTGGTATACTATTAGGAACCTCTTATGGATGTTTATAGGTATGCATACATTGCATTGATTTGGACTCCTGTGGGGAAATAATTTTATACAATCATAGAATAGTTAGGTTTGAAAAGGACCTTAAGATCATCCTATGCCATGGGCAGGGACGCCTCCCACTAAACCATGCCACCCAAGGCTCTGTCCAACCCAGACATTGAACACTGCCAGCGATGGAGCACTCACAACTTCCTTGGGCAAACCATTCCAGTGCCTCACCACCCTTACAGTAAAGAATTTCTTCCTTATATCCAATCTAAACTTCTCCTGTTTAAGTTTTAACCTGTTACCCCTTGTCCTATCACTACAGTCCCTAATGAAGAGTCCCTCCCAGCATCCCTATAGGCCCCCTTCAGATACTGGAAGGCTGGCTACGAGGTCTCCACACAGCCTTCTCTTCTCCAGGCTGAACAGACCCAACTTTCTCAGCCTATCTTCATACGGGAGGTGCTCCAGTCCACTGATCATCCTCGTGGCCCTCCTCTGCACTTGTTCCAACAGTTTCATGTCCTTTTGATGTTGAGGACATCAGAACTGCACACAATACTCCAAGTGAGGTCTCACAAGGGCAGAGTAGAGGGGCAGAATCACCTCCCTTGACCTGCTGGTCACACTCCTTTGGATGCAGCCCAGCATACGGTTGGCTTTCTGGGCTGCAAGTGCACACTGCCGGCTCATGTTCAGTTTCTCATCAACCAACACCCCCAAGTCCTTCTCCGCAAGGCTGCTCTGAATCTCTTCCCTGCCCAACCTGTAGCTGTGCCTGGGATTGCTCCCACCCAGGTGTAGAACCTTCCACTTGTTATGGTTCAACTTCATCAGGTTGGCATCAGCCCACCTCACATGCGTGTCAAGGTCCCTCTGCATGGCATTCCTTCCTTCCAACATACCAACCGAACCACGCACCTTGGTGTCATCGGCAAACTTGCTGAGGGCGCACTCAATCCCACTGTCCATGTCACCCACAAAGATGTTGAACAAGACCGGTTCCAACACCCATCCCTGAGGGACACCACTCGTTACTGGTCTCCAGCTGGACATTGAGCCATTGAGCACAACTCTTTGCATGCGGCCATCCAGCCAGTTCTTTATCCACTGAGTGGTCCACCTATCAAATTGACGTCTCTCCAATTTAGAGACAAGGATATCGTGTGGGACAGTGTCAAACGCTTTGCACAAGTCCAGGTAGATGACATCAACTGCTCTACCCCTGTCCGTCAGTTCCGTAGCCTCATCATAGAAGGCCACCAAATTGGTCAGGCAGGATTTCCCCTTAGTGAAGCCATGCTGGCTGTCACCAACCACCTTGTTGTTTTTCATGTGCCTCAGCATGGCTTCCAGGAGAATCTGCCCCAAGATTCTGCCAGCCACAGAGGTGAGGCTGACTGTAGCTCCCCAGCTCATCCATTTTCCCCATCTTGAAAATGGGGGTTTGTCATGGGTTCAGCAGCAGCAGTCATTTTTTCTCCTTCTTGGTAGCTGGTGCAGCGCTGTGTTTTTGATTTTGGGCCTGGGAACAGCGCTGATAACACCAGTGTTTTCAGTTGCTGCTTGGTAATGTTTTGGTTTGGCCAAGGACTTTCTGAGTCTCATGCTGTGCCAGGGAGGAGGGGAAGCTGGGAGGAAGCAGAGACAGGACACCTGACCCAAACTGACCAAAGAAGTTATTCCATACCACAGCACGTCATGCCCAGGAAGTGAAAACGGAGAGCAGAGACCCGGAAGGGTGTGGTGGTGGACTGGGGGTGCACGGCATGGTCAGGTTTTTGGGACTGGAAGGTTCGCTGCTGGGGGGTGCACTGGCTGGGTCGGGCTTGGTGAGCAGTTGTATTCTTTTTCCTTGTATTTCTCTTGTATTATTATTGATGGTAGCAGCAGTGATTTGTGTTATACTTTAGTTACTAAACTGTTCTTATTTCAACCTGTGCGAGTTGCATTTTTTTGGATTCTCCTCCCCATCCCCCGGGACTGGGGGAAGAAAGAGGGGGAGTGAGTGAGTGAGTAAAACTTTGTGAGTTATTAGCCTGGGTGAGGCTTAAACCATGACAGGGTTATATTTCCCTTTTTCCAGTGTCAGGAACTTCACCTGACTGCCATCATTTTTCAAATATGATGGACAGTGGCTTAGTCAACTTCATTTGCCAGCTCCTTCAGGACCTGCAGATGGATTTCATCAGGTCCCATGGACCTGTGTATGTTCAGGTTCTTAAGATGGTCTCAAACCAGATCCTCTCCTACAGTGGGCTCAGGGTCTTCATTCTCACAGTCCCTGTGTCTGCCTTCCAAGACTTGGGTGGTGTGGTCAGAGCGTTTGGCGGTGAAGACTGAGGCAAAGAGGTCATTAAGAACCTCAGCCTTCTCCAAATCCAGGGTAGCCAGTTCTCCTGATAGCTTCTGGAGGGGGCTCACATTGTCCTTAGTCTGTCTTTTATTCGCTATGTACCTATAGAATCCCTTCCTGTTATCTTTCACATCCCTAGCCAAGTTTAATTCTAAGCGGGCCTTAGCTTCCCTAACCTGGTCCCTAGCTTCCTGGACAACATCCCTGTATTCTTCCCAGGCTGCCTGTCCTTGCTTCCACCTTTTATAAGCCTCTTTTTTCCTTCGAATTTTCCTCAGCAGCTCTTTACCCATCCAAGGAGGTCTCCTGGCCCTCCTGCTGCACTTCCTTCTAGTTGGGATGCAACACTCCTGAGCTTGTAGTAGGTGATCCTTGAATATCAACCAACAGTCTTGGTCTCTCCTGCCCTCTGGCCTATATCCCATTTTCTCAAAGTAATCTCTTATAATAATAATTTTAAATAATTAATTACATAAGAAAACCCTACTGATATACTCACTCAACTCTGCAGTATAGGTGAAATAGAAAAACTCGCCACATCAGTCTTTTTTCATCTAGAAACAATACATTAAAATGTTAAGCTTTTCTATGCCTTTCTTTTTTCTCCCTTTAATAAAAAGTCCCATTCTAAAAGCCTGCAAGTCTGTCGGAGAAAGAGAATTCCATGACAAAACACAGTAACCATAAGCATAATCTCCCCCCCCCCCCCCAAGTTCCTGTCTACAGCCCTATAATTCTTCAGTCTATGACTTAAGAAACACACAAGGGAACAGATAGTAGACAGAGATACTTATTAGAATTATGACTTTTATTTTTATTCACTGGAGCAACACTGAGGAAAGAATTTTTACATACAGATTTTTTTAATCAACTTTACAAGCCAATATCTAATATACAAGTATTTACTCTGGCCTGGGTTAAAAAATGAAACAAATGAAGCAGATAGTAAGGGTACCTCTTGTTTAAGCTAGTACTGAATTTAAGAGTTCACTGACACTGGAATTATATTGTTTTTATTGTGGTGCTTTTACAGTTAAGTAGGCAGTGAGCAGCTTTACCACAAGAGTGACTAAATTTCCTTGATAGCATAGTTGCAAGATGACTATACTGAGACCTACCACCAGGATCATGTATTAAATCAACTCTGCTCAGAAAAAGCACTGTAACAAGATAAGAAATTGCTATATAAGCCCAATTCAAGAACAGAATCCATTTGTATGGCAAGAAAATGTCTATATTTGGAGCATTATGTGCTGTGCAAAACCAGAAGTATTTCCCCCAACATGCAATCTACTCAAATATGACACTTCAGAATGTGCATATGGATATGACATGCAAAGTAAATCACGCACATGGTATTCAGTTTCCTAGAATTATCACAATAAATCAGCATTTAATTCAAGGACGAAATGAATTTTACTGACCTATGATGCAGTCCAGTTCCTATGTCTAGTCTCACTACTATGAGATGTAAAGTTCAGGAATCCACTCTTTTTGCAACTATGTAAAAAAAAAAAAAATCAGTGCTATTTTGTATTTTCAGGGCATTTGTGATTAATTTGAGAAGGTCCAGGAGATAATATTGCACTTCTTAAATAAAAACGTAGGCTGGGAACATTATTCTCTAAGGGTTACTCTAGTCCTACAGAACTTTTGCCATTAGCCTTGATTTGCAGTAGGAAGTGCTTGCTTCAGGGAAGGGGAAGGCAATAATCCAGCTGCATCATCAGTATGAAAATCCCACGGTAAAATTAAGTCATTGCACAACAAAAAACTCAGTACACTATATGAATATTTTTAAACATGCTACAGTGCTTATCAATTCTGTGAAAATAATGTGAAGATACCTGGGAAACAGCAACACTAGACAGCAGGAGGCATCTAGATTAATTTAGGCACAACTCCAAGCAATTAAGCTCATTTAAAGTGCAGTTCTGGTTTGCTTTTTTCATGTGTGTTTATTAATTTGTTAAAATGTGTAGTTGACTCTGTACACATATACCAAACAGTAGTTTAATACTTTTGTGAATATTGCACAAAAGAACAAGAAATCCAACAAAAAAATTGCAATAAACCAGTTTTAGAAACCTAAAAAAGCCCTAAAGCTATCAAGTAATTTAATTTACGCATTTAAGATAATCTGCACCAGTACTGATTATGTATCTGCACCTTCCATTAAGGTAGATACATTACCCGAAAAGACTTGCTTAATCCCATTTGACAAGCTCTACACAGAGCCCTCTTACCCGTCTCCTCCCAACCCCTGTCCTTCACTGAAGTGAAACTTCAAACTTCAATTTTTCTCTCTCAGCTGCCCATATACTGACAGGCTTTGCTCATACTCTGGACTTACTATACATGCAACAGAGCCTTCCCTGGTAAAGTCTGAAGGGCCAAATATGTAGGCTGTCTTTAGAGGGATGCGAACTCAGCAGCTGAATACAAATACGATTCAGGCTAGCATTTGTCTCATCCATGATCAAATCCTGCTGTCTCCAGCTCAATGTCTCACTAATCTGTCAGAACAAAATGGGAAAATGCTATAAAAATAACAAAAAACTTATTCTTTAACACAGAAAAAAACCCCAAAAAACAAAACCAACAGAATAAATACATTTTTGCTTTTCTGGAAAAAAAAATAATTACAAACTATCTTCTTTTTTATGAAAACACTGATCATCTCTTTGCTTTGTTCCTTAATTTTCAGTAAAGGTGCAGACAGGTAGATATCTATACTTCTAAATGTAAACATAAAATTTTAACATCATTCATTCAGGCTGCTGCTACTTCTAGAACAAGAAGCAAAAGAATTCATGGTGAAACATCTGTCAATAGCATTAAGTGAAAATAATCTTTTTACCAAAAATCATACAAAACAAAAATAAAATCAGCTTCTCTTCAAGGAAAGTAAATGTAAAAAAATCCCACCTTCCACAGAAATCTATATGGACCAGAAAATGAACCAGGAGTCTGATCATTCCCTCAAGCAGTTCTAAACTAGCAAGAAACACAGTTAGCTGCCAAGACCAGCTAAGAGTCAGTTTTATTCTCTTATTGAAAGTAAATACTTACAGTAAAAGCCATCTAACTCAATGCTTTTCAAGGAAGGATTTTTTCCTGGAGAATAATTGTTATAGCAATCTTGAATTGTAGTTATTTTGATCCTGTATGTTACCCTGGTTACTTCTTGCTTGCATTGTCTTCGCCCCAGTTAGTAGAAAGTCCTGCAAGTCTCTTATTTCAGATTGATATAATCAGTTTTGAAACACAACTTCCTCCATACCTATTTTTCCCCCCCAAGCTTTTTAATTTTTCCACTTAGTTGTTAGATAAAACAATTTACAGTGTGACCAATCCAAAAACTTTTTTGGGTATTAATTATGTACTGAGAAATTCAGGTGAGAATTGTATTTTTATCCTTCCCCCCTCCAACTAAGGTATCCATCAGGATACACCTATGTAAAGGGCTTATATTACAGAAGTTGATAACTGAATTTATTTATGAAATGTCTATACCTATTCAATCCTTTCAAAGAAAATACTGCTATCTCTCAACACCGCATAGCCAAGGCCTAGAAAAAATATGTTTCTTTTACTGACATGATATGCTGTCCAAGAACCAATTTGGAGCAAAGTTATTGTAAGAGCCTACTACCACTGATTTTAAAACCAACCCAAGAACAGGAAAAATAAAGGGGAGGGGGAACCCAAACAAAAAAACAAACAAACAAAAAACCAACCAACCAAACCAATCAGTAATATTCCAGAGGGAAGAAGACAACTGCAGATGGGGCATAACATCAAGTTTCTGGAAAGCTTCACTGGAGATGCACATATTTAACTCACAGCACAAATGTCCTGGTCCCACAGTTGCACCACAATGGGTGCATATTTCCAGATCACTTTCCAGAAATTATATTTCTCCTAAAGAACATGTTGGTGTGGGGTTTTTTTGGTTGTTGTGGTTTGTTTGGGTTGTTTTCTTTTATTCCCCCGAAAGCTCCTTCGCAGTTATCATGCACTTCTTCAGAAATCACAAAAAAATAAAACCCCAAAAAAACCCCAAACCCCAAAATACACATCTCTGAAAAACTCTTAAGAGTACCAGCTCTGGACTAGAACATAATAGGATTGCTCAAAGCAAATAAGTGGGGTTCATATTTTTATAAATAGTTGCTTTTCCATACAAGTTTTATTCTGTAAAATAATTTCAAATTCTTACACATATGGCAAAGTTTGTGCAAAATTCAAGTTAGGTACTTCAGAGTCTTTCAATGTTAAATAGAAATCAATAAATACAAGTAGTACAATTAAAGTTAAAAAATATTAATTAAAATGCATGTTGTGCAACCTTGACACAGGTGTTATGGACCCCTTATTCCCAGAGGCTCCCTACTTACCAATTTGTAAGAGCCTATTTTGGAAGGTTTTGCACCAGTATCCTTAGCACTGAGTTTCAAAAATCTACCCAGTAATGTGTCTATTCAACTGACTAAAAACATACCATAGTATTTTAATAAATGATGTTTAAGAGAGAAGATTCACTTCACCCTGTGAAATCTGCTTATTGTCTGTGAACAGTGAAAACAGGATAAAGAACAGAGCAACTTCAGATTACAGCAAAACAAAACAACACAACCCACCCAACCCATCAGATTAAATAACATTAAATATGTCAGTCTTAAGATAAATACAAGGACTTTTGCATAGGCCTCTGGAATACAGAGTCAGAATTATGGCCAATAAAACATCTGCTAGCAAGTCTAATTTTCCACTGCTCTAACCTAGTGAGTACTCAGAACCAAGAAGTTAAAACAAACAGTAATTCCATTGTCTTGTAACTCAAATAAACAGAGGGAAGAAATTATTTCTGCCATCCTGAAATACATAGTGCAGCATTCTGGCATTCATGGCACCACAGACTTCGGTATTTGCTTCATTCCTAAGAACACTGGCAAATAACAATCTTTAATACAGACCTGCAATATAGAGAAGCTGTACAGGTCACAACATGAGCCTCTGAACATATCAGGATGAGCAAGCAAACATTAAAGATGCTACTTTTAATATTCACTCAGGATTTCCAGGCTGCGGATAAAGCAGCCTCAAAGGCAGTAGTTTTACTACTAGTTCCTACATAGGAAGTAGTTTAATGTATGGCATCATTCAATGAGACGTAGGTATGTTCTCAGTGTGTCTTTGGTTTAGGGAGGCGGGAATGCCGATTAGAGGACAAACTATCCCCAGAATGCAAACCGGTATTCTGTGTTTGAACGTTTTCTTTTCTCTGTACCGGTGGCTTTGGGATGTTAGTCTTTAAACAGATGTTCTGAGGCTCTGTGGACACTAGTGTGGATTTCTGACTGCTCACTTGCTTAGATTTGACAAAGGACATAGTTGGTGGGCGAAGTTTAGACACTTTCTGACTCTGTTTACCCTTTAGATTATCCTGACCAGATGTTGGCTGTGGCTGAGCTGAACTACTTAATGGTAGAAGCTCACATTCCTTGGAAGCAGCGGAATGGTTTGCAGATCGTGCGAGAATGGCCATTGTAGGAGGCACTAAAGCATTTGGGGGCTTGGCGATTCTTAAAGTCTTTGGCCGAGAAGCCTGGTTGGTGAATGAGGGTTGACCTTTCAGAGCTAATTCAGTCTGCACCTCTTCAGCATCAGCTCGTCTGGAGGTCTGAAAACAGGAACGAGATTGTAATGTACCTTCTTTATTACTAGCCACCTCTCCAAGGTCTTCAGTGTTTTTGTTTTTCAAATTTTCCAAATACGATGCATTCTCATGTTTCATGCTTAACTGTGTGCTCACTAAAGAGTTTACATTATTGAGGCTATTTGTGAGAGAGACACCTGCAGCATTTTGATTCTGATGATTACTATTTTCATGCAGACCATGTTTAGGATATTCACTGTGGGCCTCGATATGTGGCATTTTTATTAGTTTTCCCTGGGCGAGGTCTGTGGAACTGGGAAGGCTGCTGGAAGGCTGTAGTACTTGAGGCTGTTAAAGAGAAAACAATACAAAAACATATTAGGCAAAGAAAACATCAGATAATATTTTGAATCCAACGTGCGCTGACTGGATGCTTGATAAAGGCTGTATATCTGATTTATTAAAATCAAAACTTTGACTTTAGCAAAAGGTGATGGTTCATGGGATGTGTACAAATGTGACTTGTAACTTCAATGGAAAAAATTATAGCAGCACTGAAATACACAACAACGTGAAGACAAAAAAGAAACCAATTAGCTTTAAAAAAGAAACATGTAAAAGGCATAGCTGATGATTTCACCTAAATCTGCAGGACAGTTTAAGAATGGCACACAAGTACTGATCAATTCTGACTCAAGTGCTTAATAAACAAATGCAATGGCTATTACACTGTATCCATCTTTCAATTTCTCTTCACTGCTTACCCAAGTTAACTATCCAAAACCTTTTATCAGTTCTGTACTGTACAAGCAAGAAAGGAGTTTAATGGACCACATGAATTTATAGTGCATATTCCTTGCGTTACTGAAGGCAGAAAAATAGACACAGTTATGTTGTAATTAGGGTACTGACTAGACTTACGCAAGTGTGTTATTCTGAATGGATTTCAAATGGTCTAATAAAGAAACCACCTTCAGCAAAGCAGTAAAACAGAGTGCACATGAAGCTAGAGATCATACACTACTGCACTGACAGCCAAGGGATAAAGAGAACTTAATGAAGACTTTACATTTTATCTGAAGATAAAATCTAATCAAGACATGTATCAGACAAGAGAACTGCTGGTACCTCTTATGGGTCATTTCTATTTTCCTCTTTACTCTTCCCTGTAAAAAGACTGTAAATATTAATGTGTGTGCTAGCTTTACAAACACATCCTAGAGCTGCAACTTGTATACAGGTCTTGGAAGAAACAGAAAAAATCTCTATGATTCATGGCAAAATCCCAAACCTATTAAAACTCAAACCCTAGTTTTAACAAATTTCGAGTTTGGATGAATTTCTCATTTTCTTTATAAAGGAGGGAAACCAAATTACTACAAGCCAGTTTTATCCCTAAACTACTTGAATTCTTACCAGCTGATTTACTGTATGTACACAGGCTTATATCTGTTTACTAGTGAAATATAGTCAATAAAAAAAAAGAAGCAATGTTTCTCTTCAAAAGACTTGACTAAAATGACATTTCAGCCACTCTTTTGAATTATTTACAACTTCTAAATGAGAAAGCCAATTCTTTGGCTGGTCTTTTTTAGCTCTTAGGATCAGCAGGAAGAATGTAATGATAGCTCTGCATGCCAGAGTCCTCTTACATTTCTAGCACAATAGCACATCTAGGGATTCTTTAAGCTTTTCATCTTTTCCTTGGCAGGATTACTTTTGAAAAGTGAATCCTCAAAATTCTTCATCAAGAAAAAAACTTAATAGTAATGAAGGAAATATCAATGTTTTCCAAGTTATTTTGGTTTATTAGCAGTTTTCCCCTTAGAATATAATAGTTGTACCTCTTAGCACAGGTAACATCTAAGGTCGACCACATGACATCAGCAAGTGCTGATGTTAGACAGGTTAAGTGCAAGCGCAGTCAGAATATGACTGCTTTGGAAAAAGGGAGGAGGAGGAAAAATAAAAAAAAAATAAAATATAAAATAAAATAAAATAAAGCCCTCAAAAATGGTGTCAAATGAGTATCAGAACACCATATCTTATGTGACCAAAACTAGCTTAAGTTTGTGGTTTCCTTATATCACCTTGACAAGCTTAACCAAGCAATCCTAGGTGAAGATATTGATGAACACAATTAATAATTCAATATACATATATTTAGAGTTACAGCTTAAAAGACCCCCAAATTCTCCTGATATTTTTGTCATTTTTCAGTGTTTATGTAGGGGTTACAGAACTCCTGATCCTTTCAGCTTAGGAGATAACAGAGAGAGGTTAGCCAAAATGATTTATTCAAGACCTCACCTTCAAAAACAAAACTGTTAAAAATGAATGCAGAAACCAAAGCAACATATGCCTGATTCCCACAAAAATACTCAACAAAAATTTTCTAATCCTACTTGAAGTTTAAAATTAGTATATTTATAGCAAACAGTATTGTACCAAATTCTAATATGTAAAAATAATTATCAGAAAAGTTTCCCCCTCACCTATAAAAGGTTTCTAAATGACAGTCTTCAAACAATGCAGATAACTGTCTGAGCATTACAAATCCTAACTTTATATCAAATAATCCTAGTTAAGATAATCAGCAAAATGAAAAATTTCTAAGGTACAGCAGATACTAGATTTGTGTGGAAAACTGAGTTAAACACAAAACCAACTGAAATAAGCAAAGCAGTAAGTTTTTGATAATGCTATTTGGAGTTCTTTTAACAAAAACTAGGTAACAGTTAAGCTTTTCAATTTGCAGAACTTTGCATTTTTACATATAAAAATAGCCAAATACATGTTTTCCTTGTTATTCTTCATAAACTAAAAAGGTCTAAGCAGCTTAATATCCAGGAATTTAGCAATTCAAAGGTAGGGAACAGCTACTTGCTCAGAATTATGAGAACACTAATGCCCTGGTATCATTTTTACTAAGTTGTTTTACATAGTGTACTGTTTCCTAATTTTGCATTTCTGTTTAGTCAAAGTCTGTCCAATTATCATGATTGCAGATTTTAATCTCTTCAAATTGTTACATGCGTTAACATTCAAGATGACACTGGAAGCTGAAAACCACCGCATCCTAAATATGCAAGCAAAAGTTCACAAGGTATCCAATGCGAAAACTGTATTATCTTCATCCACAGATTACATGTTTGCCTTACATACATGTTTTTCATGGACTAACACTTGGTGAATTCCATTACAAGAAGGAAGAAGGATTGAAAGATGAAGCATTCCACCTTCTAGGCACAGTCTTTTATTTCATGGAAGTCTTAAAGTTTATCATCTGAATTTCTTTGAGTGTGCTTTTGATAATGTTTTGGGGTGGGACAGACCATGATTCCTTGTAGACTGCCATGCTAACCAGACTTCTATTTTTGTCCCATAAAGAAAATATTCAGGTGGACAAACACCTGCATTTCTTCAGGATGTTCCTAAAACATAAAGTTGGACTGTAAAACATTTCAGGCACAACATAACTGAAGAAATTAGTTCTTCCATAATTGAAAGTACATTAGACAAAACACTGTGCACATGCTGCTTTTTGCATAACAAAGCAACAGACATTTCTGTACTGGCAAGAGCGCCAAACACTTGCATGTACTGATGCACCAGTCAAAATTACTAAATAATAGACCCTACCGCATTTACTTCAGAGAAATAAGAAAGAAAATCTCTCAAACTGAACTGGTTGTTACATCATCAAGATAAAAATGACAACATATCCACAGAGAGGATTAACGTTATCACAGAGTTATTGAACCACTGAGACTATGTTAGCTCTGTGCTGGAAAACTGAGACAAGTATGCTATATTGAAAGAAGTTAAATCAATGTGGTCATGACCGTGATATTTACTGCAATATCACTACTTTAGGATTCCCTTCAGTTTTGCTTTGGTTATTCTGTATATCTGACATCAATCCCCAGTTTGATTCCCTATATAATACCTTTCTAGAATAAAATATTTTTTTTCCCTGCAGGATTATGAGGAAAGAGGGAAGTAAAGCAATGAGAAACCCAGAACCACATGCACATCTCCAACAGACATGCATCATGCATAGGGCAAAATAAAACAACCCAATGAAAATGCGTGAGGAGATGGGAAGAAATCTGAAGTTGTACTGTACCACGCTTTATCACAGAAGTAATGGACTAACTTCTCAACTCCTTGCCAATAGCATAATGGGAAAGCAGAGACAAGAAAAAAAACAAGGACAATGATGTCAGAGGACCAAGACAAAACAAATAAGCAGTTGCCATGACAGAACAGCAACTTCTCACCATTTAAATTGCAATTACCATGTTCCCCATTGGTTTTTAATCCACCTTCCAGAAACAAAGGTAGCAATAGTGTTTAAATAATGAAGTACAGACTATATTTATAGCAAGACCTGCACGGAAGAAGCTTTGCTCTTATAACTTTAAGTCTTTTAACACAGTTAATCTCTTATGTTTCAAATACTGTTTAGATCTGTAACTAAAATTCATGTGTATAATTGTATACATCAAAAATATTTGTATTCAGACACATATATGTTAGATATCTAAAATTAACAATGTCATAAGATACACTGCATGACAGATTCTAACCATGCTGCCCATACTGTTCAGTAGTCCATCTTCCTAACAACTCACAATCTTGAAGAGACTCCAAAATACCATGGTTTCCTTTTGGAAGGGAGATGTAGAGGATGAGGTGAAGGGAAGGGATACAAACCCTACTACATAGGTTTTTCATTTTCTGGTAAGTTCTGACATCCTCTATCTCACTGCACTGGCATGGCACAGGATAGGCTGTTATTTCGCAGGCCTTCATTTGAAGGCACAGCCTTGCTAAATGGGAGAAAGAAAGGCTAAATGGGAAAACTCTTCTACCTCTGACAAACATCATGATTTCCCATCTTAAATCTGTAGCTTTTGCCAATACCTTAATTTTGGATTTTTTTTTCTCCCTTTTAGCTAGCTATATTATACCAATATTTTAACATTGTAAAATAGGATTCCACAGTATAGACTGTAACTTCAAGTAGTGATACAAAACAACCCTATTTTTTTTTTCTTTTAAAGCACCATTCACCACAGCATGAGGGTAATAAAATAACTGGTAACATGGCATAGCACTATTTTTTCCTGCATAATCTGTATAGAAACCCCAACTTACAAGAATAATACTGTTTTTCTCAAGGAAAAATTACTGAAAGAAATACATACCTACAACAAGGCAGGCATTTCATCCATCGATACAGATATAGGAGCAAAACTCCAACAAATATGACCATATGGAAAAGTTTTGTTTGCAAATATAGATTTAGTTAGGTATAAAAGACATTTCTCTTTCAGTCCAATCTGTAACTACCCAACATGGGAGAAGTGAGCTTTTCTTAAAAATTCTTCATATGGCTGAACACTGATTTCTCGGAGCAAAAGTAATTACATATAAAGGACAGTAATTCCAGGACATTTTAAATAATCTATCACTCTTCTAACCCAAGTCATAGAACTTCCAAGATAATATTCTGCAACTGCTTTGGTCCTGCTAATACCAGCACTTTGCACACCCTACGTTGCACCTGAATTAGGTAATAAATGTTTGGAAACATTTCACAGTGCTAAGCAAGCTACCTTAAAAAAAAAACCAACCAACCAACCAACCAAAAAAAAATGCGACCATGAGAAAGTAAAGCCTGGACCTGACTGACAGTCAATGTGCATACAGCAGCTTTCTTGCTGGTAATCAAAAGCTATGTGTCACCTGACAGAATTGCTAGCATACAAAAAGACAAAATATTTTTTCATGAAGTGCACAGTAAGCACAGATGTAAACAACTGCAATGCCTGAGTAACAAAACAGTTTTCAGCGTTTCTGTGTGGAGAAGCACTTAGGGCTAGGGGCCTAAGAAGAGCATTATAATATCCTTATACTACAACAAGATTTCATGCTTGGTTCATTAACAATATGTATTCTAAATGCTGTGTTTCTAGAGCTGCACCATTAAAGCTCCAGAACACAAATGCAAGCTTTAAATTGTATTGAAGAAAATTTGCTACGTCATCAAATTGCATCCTATAACCAAGAGAAAAGTAAAGGAAGTTGATTTCAAGACACACATGGGAATGATAGGAATAAAACCTACACACAAGTTTGTTCATAAAATGACAAGAAACAATGTACTATTATGAAAGTGCTTATGAAATACAAAATGCTGAATTGTTTCCAAGGCTGTTGAGACAAAATGAAGTCAATAAATGTAGAAATACTAAAAACTAATTCTTATTAAAAGTGCAAAACATACATCCAATTCTAAAGTGTGCTAACAAAGCACAGTGATAAGTTCATAGGGCAACTTAAACAGTAAGTATGCTAACACTGTAGCAGGTGCTAATAGAAAAGAATTGTAAGCGCATGATAGTATTGTAGTATTACATAGCAGAGATATGTTACCTGTCCTGTACAGCAGTAATTAAATAATATTTAGTTGTCATATATGGCCATATGAACAGTTTACAGATTTATACCCTCAAAATCTACACTGTTCGTAATTGATCTATGTATCCATCAACTACCAACAATACAAGGAAGAAACCTGCAGTATTCACAAGAGCAGTTGGTATTTTAGGTTCAGGATCCAGAAGGTAAAAAAAAAAAACAAAACAAAAAAACCCAACAACAAACAAACAAACAAACAAACAAACAAACAAACTTGAATTTCAAGACCTCCAGACAGAAAACAGCCGAATAAAAGCTGCGACTACTTCATGTTCCCATCACCTTGCTTATACTACTGCAAAAGAACACTAACACTGACTTTAAGGCTGTTTTCCTACCCTCAGTGGCAATACTCATCTCAGTTCTTGTCTTAAACCCCCGCATCTGGCATTCTATATAGCTCAAAAACCAGCAGACCTATAACTACTTAACCAAGGGAAGAGGTAATGTGAAAGAAGGATGCTAGTGATAATTCCAGTAATATTCTACTTTATGGGACTCTCCGCGCAGCAATGAATCATTGATTTTGCAAGAGTGTTGGTAAAAGTGTTCAAGAAACCTCCTAGTTTATATTTTATTTTTATTTTCTGTATCTTTTGATCAAACCTAACACTTAAAGAAAAAGGCCAGGAATGTTCAGTTATAGGAGATACTTATTTTACTAAGCAATAGGCTAAGTAGTCTAGGTTAATTACCAAGGGCCAGTTTTCATTTACTTCATTTCCTTTACTAGTAATTAAGCAAATGTAATGTGTAACATGTATACTAAAAAATCCAACCACTTTTAGTAATGGAAGTTCACCACAATTTCAAGTTCACCTTGAAAAAGAAGCTGCTTCCAACATTGGAGGAATGACTGGTGGGGGCTCAAAGAATTAGTAAGAGATTTGGAAAGTCGTCTTCTTCAGTACAGCAGTTGATGTGAATGATGTGACACCCAGGGGCATGCATCTGGCAACTGTGACACCATCCTCCCATTCTGACTCTTGGATCAACAAGTCCCAAACCCATGATAGTCATATGCTCCTCAGGTCTACAACCAGTCTTTTAAAACTCAGACTTTCTGCTGACAGGACAGCAAAACAGCCACGCTGCGCTACTGCTGGCTTCTACCCAGAAGCAGAAGACAAGATGATCTTACAGGTTCTATGTTCATTAATACACAGCACACAGATTCCCACATTAAACATTACAGGAAACAAAGCACATCCCTCCATTGCATAGAGAAAAGCCTATGAGACAGGTCTTGCATTCCTGATGAGTTGTTTAAATGAACATTGTCACAGAAATATCAAGAGAGTATTTGAAACAATATACAAGATTGGGTTGTTTTGGTTTTTTTTTCCTTGTAACTGAAGTGAATTAGGATTATAGCTATCTGAAATATATGTAAGCTTGGTATTCCAAGGAGCAGCTTACTCTTCATATCTCCAATGAGACTGAAAATCTTATTTTGCTTCCATAATTTTACCTTTTCCTTTATTTCTTGTCCAAATACACTCTTGGTCTTTGCTAGGCAGTCAGACAAACTGTAATTCTCAAATTACAGTACATTTTAAAAATATAACTTCAGCTTTACAAACTAGTTATATTTCTTCAAACAATTATTTATAATGCAATACCAAAGCACAAAGTCAGACTTACCATTTCTCTATGTCTATGTAAGCACACAATTTTAAAACCAGCAACTGTCTTTTGTTTTGCAGATCCAAGCCAAGAGAACAAATGCATCTTATATCAGCCCACATTGTAGCGAGCACATAAGGAATGTTAATAAATCATGCAAGTTTTGCAACAGCCACTTCAATGTATTAGAAGCCTTTTTACAACAAATACCGAGCAGGCGGGTGGGGAAATTAGTTTCAGGGAAGCCATTCTGAAAAGTTAAGGAAACTTCTCATGACAGGTGATGAAAACACTTTTTCACCAATATTTTTATGTATGTTCACAACATTTATGTAAATATATCCACATGTGCAGACTTATAAGCAAACAGAACACATACACAAACAGGATAGCATAATACAGCCACTGAAAATAAAGGGAAAATGCAGCAAGCAAGATTTATGGTAAGACAAGACTGGAAACAAGGGCCTACTAGGGTTTGCCTGAAGAACTGCTGATGCAAATCAGCATTTAATAACTGTTATAAAGACATAAGTTGTAGATGTTTATACACCGGCTGAAGGAAGCATTTTGGTTAGCCACAGACTATTGTGTATGCTTGTAAATCTGCCTGCGAAAGGAGGATACTACAAGGTGAACAGTGCGTGCAAAGGGGAAGCTTCTACTGGAACATGGTGAGGGAGATGAGTGAGAGGTACAGACTCACTCTGTCTGCGGTGCGGTGGAACAGTCCGAGGTATGCCCTGGAATGGGCCCTGCCAGGGAGAGAAGGAGGGAGCAGAATACCCACCCTGTGCAGAAAGAGAGAGGGGGAGAAGTATAATAAAAAAGAGAACAGGATACAACAAGACACCAAAAAGCCACACCATTCCTTTTCCTTTTTCCCCAGAAAGGCATCATTATATTTCCCAGTTGTTCTACTTCATTAAAGCAAATGCTACATGCTACTGAACCCCAGAAGACAAAAAAAAAAAAATGTTATTATGTCCTAAACTAGTCAGAAATCTTACAGAACACCTCCATTTTTGTTCCACAGATATGCACTCATTTCTGTTAAAGATGATATTCAGGGAAAAGTATAGAAGCTGAGCTTTCCACATTAAAAATACATGTTAAAAATTTTATTTTTACAGCTTTCAAAATGCCTCACCAAATACTAGGTTGCTTAATACTAATATACTGGAAAACCCCACAGTTACAGTTTACAATAATGCACAGAAATATTTTCTAGC
This sequence comes from Myiopsitta monachus, assembly GCA_017639245.1. Lineage (NCBI taxonomy): Eukaryota > Metazoa > Chordata > Aves > Psittaciformes > Psittacidae > Myiopsitta > Myiopsitta monachus. The sequence goes on along the minus strand of CM029921.1, from coordinate 67,156,506 downwards.
AAGTCCTGGTGCTTTAGAGTCCACTTCACTCCTATTTTGTTAGTATTATTGAATGTGAAAGAGGAAGGGTGGGATAAAAATGTACAACTGCTTTCCTTGCACTTTGTTCTTGGAGCTTGGGCCTTCCATTACAGGATCACAGAACTGTCACACCAATGCTACGCAGGGCTTGCCCATCAGATGTTTCAGATTGCAGCAGCTGCAATCTCAAGCCAAGAAAAAGTAATTTTATGCAGTTTTCCACCTTCTCCATGCCTTTAAAAGAAATCTATCCAAGTTGCAACTGCTCTCTTAAATCACAATCTTGATTTCCTATTTAAACAAGACAGGTTTAAGTCTTTATAACCCCTTCACTGTTTAGCAGCTGAAAACTGCTTTTATGAATATTGGTGTTAACAACAACAACTGCCATTGCCTCCTAGCTACCAAGAACCAGTAGATACCAGCAACAACCAGTTATAGCTACTCTTTCAGACAGCAGGCATATCTGAAGGAACACCTGCATCAAAGAAAACAGGAAGAAAGTTTGTCCCCCCTCTCCAGTTTCCCTGCTGGCATATCTCCTGCAGATCATACTGCCAGAGCTGGAAAAACAATAAGGAAGTATTTTATTTCCATGCTTCTTTTAAAGGAATGTTAAGCACCATATTATTTCTATTAAGAGATATTCTGCATTTATTTATCCTAGGAATTTTAAACACTGATGTTTAGATGAAGATGTTTAGAGAAGAGACTCAGAGCAGCCCTGTGAAGAAGGACTTGGGGGTGTTGGTCGATGAGAAGATGAACATGAGCCCATAGCGTGCGCTCACAGCCCAGAAAGCCAATTATATCCAGAGCTGCATCCAAAGGAGTGTGACCAGCAGGTCAAGGGAGGTGATCCTGCCCCTCTGGTCTGCTCTCATGAGACCTCACTTGGAGTATTGTGTGTAGTTCTGGTGCTCTCAACATCAAAAGGACATGGAACTATTGGAACAAATCCAGAGGAGGGCCACGAGGATGATCAGGGGACTGGAGCACCTCCTGTATGAAGATAGTCTGGCAAAGAGAAGGTTGTACGGAGACCTCGTAGCAGCCTTCCAGTATGGAAGGGGGCCCAGAGGGCCTATAGGGATGCTGGGGAGGGACTCTTCATTAGGGACTGTAGTGATCGGACAAGGGGTAATGGGTTCAAACTTAAACAGGGGAAGTTTCGATTGGATATAAGGAGGAAGTTCTTTACTGTTAAGGTGGTGCGGCACTGGAATGGGTTGCCCATGGAAGTTGCGAACGCTTCATCCCTGGAGGTGTTCAAGGCTGGGTTGGACATAGCCTTGGGTGGCATGGTTTCGTGGGAGGTGTCCCTGCCCATGGCAGGGGGGTCGGAACTAGATGATCTTCAGGTCCTTTCCAACCCTAAGTATTCTATGATTCTATGCTCCAGTTATCCTAATCTAGTTAGATTTTATCCACCACTATTCCAAGTGCCAGTGCTGCCAAGATGTAACTCAAAATAACACATGCATTTAATTAAGTCTTGGAATTTGCTAGCCGGTGTACTTCTAAACTAGAACAGGAAATTAAAAAAAAAAAAAAAAAAAAAAATCTGACAAGGCTTCTTGATTCTTCTCCCTAAGCAGACACAAAACAATCACTGAAGTAAAATCCAAAATGAAACCAGTTCTTTAATCCAATTATCTCTAGATGGAAATACTGATTACCTTGCATGTTCTTACAGTCCTCCATCAGCAGCCATTAATGCCAACAGAATTTTTAGACTGAAAGAACAACACTACTAGCTTCGGTCAAGCAATATGACAAAATGATATAATATGTTGCATCAGGTGAGTAGGTGTTAAATTCAGCAATATTCCTGGGAAGGAGATTAATCAGTCAATGATAGAGACATTAACAAAAGCTTTGGATTTTCACAGTGTTGTGCAGACACTTCATTTTTCAGGCCTGTTCACATTTCATCCTAAATTATATCGGAAACAACAACAAATTCTTTCCATTCTCTAAACATAACCATCTCCAGAGAGTGAAAAGCACATCCTAGGTCTCATCTTGTAGAGACTTGAGTTGGCAACGCGCTCTTTACAGAGTTCTTTGAAAATTTTAATGCATTAAGGAAAGAGGGGAAAATTGTATGTTCTCTCCCTTCTTCTCTTTTAAAGAGAGATTAAGGCAAGTACAAGCCAGCTGCACCACATAGCAGCTATGATACTACTGTAAAAGCACAGAAATATTTAGATGTCTTGATATATTCCAGTAATTTTTAAGCATCCATACTGGCACTTCAAAGCCTCACAACTAAATACAGTCTTCTCAATAGTTCTTCATGATATTTAACCATTACTCTGACTAGAGAAGCAAATGAAGAAAGTGCAAGTAACCTCCTTCAGTGTTTTGTCTGCTAGACTGAAATGCTCTCCAGACACAGTTCAGTCTCCTCCTCCTGGTTGCTGAAGAATATTCTATAGTCTGAGAAGAACAACTAGCTCTTCCTCTGGCAGCCATCTTGAGAGTTTACACTGCTCCACATAGGCACATGTCAAATAAATATCAAATGTCATAGTTGTAAAAAAAAAAAAAAAAAAGGTAATAAAAAATAAAAACTGTAACAAGTACTGTTTAATTGTGTATCAATTAAAGTAATTAAAATCAACATCAATTAAACCAAATAATGACCACAAAATACAGCACTGGTAATTTACTAAGATGGTTGTTATGATTTACACTGATTTCACAAATGATAATGGTTTTACTGATCCCACAGATACAGCACATTAAGAGGTAAGTATCTGCGAATAAGCCTGGCTTTTGAAAAGATTACTTTTGATAGTATTTTACAAGAGTCCATGAAATTTACAAAGCTTTCTCCTTTAAAAAACTCACATCTACCCCCTTCCATTAGAATCAAATATGAACTGAAGTTCCCAAGAAATCCAAAGGAGAAAAAGGAAACACATTAATAAGCACATCTTTTCAGATTAAGGTAGATATTCAAAATACACAGAAAACATGGCAGTTTTCTCCTAAATACAGGGAAGAAAAACCTGAATGACAATTTATTTCATGCTTATTAAAAAGAGTCTATAAAACTATAAAACTCATCTGTTAGAATTGAAAGATGAGAATGTGACTTATCTCAGCTTCTATAAAAAACATCCCCAAAACATTTGATGGGATTCTTCTGGGTTCTGAAGCCTAATCTGATGCAAGTTCTTCCAACTGCACTTTAACCTCAGACAGCAGTCAGAACAGATCCTCCTCCCAGCTGTTATGTGTATCCATCCCCTAATCTTAAAACCCATTGGTCTCATTTCCAAGATACTAGAATTGTTAAATAGCAAAAACATCCCAAAGAAGAAGTGATTCAAAATTTTAACCATCAGGCAAAATGGGAGACTTAGGAGTGGAAAAATAACAGGAGCTGAAATAAAGCAGCCTACACACCAGAACAAAATAATGAATGCTCTTCATGGATCCTGATGAACTGTAGAAATGCTGCTAAACATATCATGAAGTTCTGAAGCTTGAGGGTAGTAGGTTTTGGGGTGTTTGCTTTATTTTAATGGCTACTATGAAGATTAAGGCCACAGTTTTCTATTGCTATGAAAAAAACCTCAACCTTAGAATAAGCAACCACATGAACAAAAGCAAACAAAAGCAATTGCTTCTGCCAGAAAAGGACAAGATTTCTAAGCTATTGGTGTACAGTAATTTGCTCTTTTCCCAATATCCTAACCAGCTACTGCTTTAAAAGTCTTTTCTGTTGCAGGAACAAATACAGAAAAGATCCACTTTTTTTGATACATCTGGAACCTCTGAGCACTTGCAAGAGCTGATTTTTGCGGCATCTCATACCCAGTTGTCTTACACAACCGTAAAGCTCCACATCGTGAACAAACCTAGAATGATATACTTAAGCACCAATGCAAACCACATGGCTTTGCAGCAGTCTCCTCTTGCTAAGCCTAGCACCCAGAAAGGGATTATGAATGAGCAGTTCTGATATGCAAGACTTTTTTCAAAGTATTCAGGAAAACAAAACCAAAACAAAACCAAAAACCCAAACCAAAACAGGTCTTATCTGCTGGTTTATACTAAACCAACATGAATTGCTTGTGAAAGGCTTAAAAGACCTCTCTTCTGTGCATGTGCCTACATGTTATGCTCAGTCGCTGTAACAGTACAAGAAACAGATGCACAACATGACTGTCTAGTCCAGCTGTGGTTCTGTCTCACCAAGAACGTACATTATAACAGATCAGCAAGAAAACAGCAGAATACTAGACAATGAGAGAAACCTAGTCTAAATGTGAACATAAACACAATATAGTGACTAGGCTTCAAAACCAGGAAGTTTGAATTCATATTTGCAGGGTCAAAGCATATAGGATATTAAATGCTAAGGTGGAAGGAGATACTAAAACCAACATGACAACAGTACACAAAGACTGCCGAAGTATTACCAAAAATTCATCAAAACAACCGCCATGAAAGGCTTTGGAATGACAAACTGGGTCAATAGCTAAGTGGAAGGCAAAGAATATCTGAGTGCTGAAGTATGAAGAAGTGTAGCAATGAAGATACATGTTTTCATGTGAACTGAGGTTTTTTGTTGTCATTTTACCACAGAAAAGAATGAACAGTTAGTAAGCAAAGATTATTCTCATCACTGTGTACTGGTCAGGTAGAAAGTGAAAAAATCAGCTTTTCCTTTACACTAAACTATTGTTGTAGGGCGTAAGAGAGCACTCATGAAGTAGGAGGAGTTGCATTATGCTAAGGAACTGGACCTCAGTTCAATATAAGTTATTTTCAATACCTTCTTCCTGCTTTTGGTACTGTTTTCTTTCTTCCATGATAGTTAAATGACAGACATCCATTTACTGAAAGTGAATTCTACATAAGAGATCCTTTCGTAAGAAATTCTTCTAGAAACATCATGGTCTACCCTGTTAGTGAATACTTATCAAGCCTTTATCCTGAGGATGGCCAAGTAAAAATAATGCTTCTAAGTCTTCGTTGTCTATATGAACAGCTGGAAATTACGTTAATTTTGAACATACTGTGAGGACACTACTTCCAAAAACACCATGTAGCAGACACAGTAGCTCGGCAATATGTAGCTACCTATTAATTAACATTTATTTTCAGCCACTAAGTTTTATTACATAAGTACTCAGTTCCAAGGATTAACCTAAAGTTACATAGCTTCTATTTATGTGCATATTTGTCTTTAAATAGGAAAAAACCCGCAACCTTAAAAATATTTTCAAAAAATGGTCTCTAAAGACAATCATTACAGACAAGTTTATAATCACATCAGGATGGGCCATGCTCTAGAAATATCTGGTAACACACAAACAGATAAGAAGATAACTTTTTTAAAGAGTACATTGAATGAATTCACTTGTCCACTTACTGGGAGAACCATGAAGTGATCAGAAATATTACCTATTTCAAATGGACTGTAGACTTGCAATAAATTGTAACTCATATGGTCTTAAATTCCTAACTGAAATCCCTTAGTAGCTGATTTACTAGTTTATTCTAGTATCTATTCTTTATGAAATACTACATATTAGCAATGTTTGTTAAGTACTTTTCTGGAAGCATTTAAAGTACTTCTTGAAACAGTAATTTACTATGTGTTCCTAGACACTTACAGAGGCTTCAAAAATCAACATGCAATATCAGCTCTGCCAGAATTTGGTAACCGTCACAATAATCTTGAAAGGTAGAAAACCAAACTAAATTAACTTCCTAATATTCACCATCATTTAAAGTGAGTGGCAGTTCAACAATTATAAGAAAATATGAAATAGTTATATATTCATCAACTTTGATAACTATTAACAAGCTTAAAGGAGCAAAGAAAAAGCTTATAAAAGTTTCAAAGGAGCTATTCTCTTACTGCCAAGACTTCAATTACAGTTTGGTTTTACAAAAGGGTAGTCTGCATAAAAACTTCATAATTTCATACACATTAACTACATTTCATGATTCATACTACATTTAGGACCAATAAATCTAACTTTTCTCAACCTATGCTCGTAAGTCCATTATATTAAACCAACCAGAAATGTTAATAAAACAAATTTTAAGTGAAGATACAGTTTACTTCACTGTCTCCTGCTGTTTCCATGTATTGTACTCATACCTCAAGAAAATAGAGCCAATTGTTTCTTCTTTCTGTTGCAAGCAACATTTTATATCATTGGGTTATAGATCAACAATGATTTCATGCCAAGGTTTTTTCTACATTTATCCTTCTATTAAGCCATGCAAGGAAGCACACAAATACACAAATGCATGTTAGCAGAGAAACTGTAAAACCAGAAAGTTGAGGTCAAGAACTGAAAACTGGCTACAACAGCAAGACTATGGTCCTACTTTAAGAAATCCCACATCAAGGAGCTCGTATCAATTTATATTTGCTTACAGAAACCCTAAGAACTGTAAATATACAAATAAGACATTTAATAAAATCAATCCCACACATTCTCCCCAAAACTTTTCAGCTATCACTTACAAATAAAAGCTCCTGAAAAAGCAATGTATTTTGAAAGTTTGCCAATACTTCATGAATTTTCCTAATTCCTTTAGCAATTTTCAAGCGAAACTTTATATGTAGATAAAAATACTGAGATATTTATAATGTGCATCTATTGATCATATGCCTACACATATAGGTATGAGTACCATATGCATATGTACGTGTATACAGGTACCCACAAGCACACAGACACCAAACCATGAGTACAATAGAGGGGTTTTAAAAACAAAACAAAGCCTCTTCCTTAGCCTGAACAAAAGTGTCTTTCTAAACAAAACTACTGAATAACATTAAAGAAATATACTGAGCAACCTGACCAAAACAGATAATTGGGCTAAATGACTCCTTTTACCCAAGATATCAACTCACATTCCCCATCTTCTCCAATATCTTTGTCTTATCATTTAATACCACAGGTTGCTCAAAATTATGCTCTGTACTTTGCAACTAACTTTCAATGGTTACTAATCTGTTTCTGAATTTATGTGGAAAACGGGACACAAAAAAAAAAAAAAGGAACATGGAAACAACAATAGCCACTAACCTAGTAATAATATCCACAAGAAAAAACTTCTAATTAATATCACATATATGAAGTTAAAGCTTGGGAAAAAGAAACAACAGAATAGCTCAAAAACTTCGAAGTAACAGGAAAAGAGAAACAAACACGATAAGCAAAGACATTACACATAAATTCTGGAACAGAGGTGTCAAAGGAAACTAAAAGCAACTTAAGGTAATGATCTTTTTATATTGGGCTCTTATCAGGCAGAAAACCGTTGGAAAGCATGGTGTCAATAGGGTAACGCTGTTTGCTAGCAAGTGGTGAACATACAAAATAGTAGTATTTCTATTTTAGCACTACATATTTAAAAGAGTAATTTTAAAAGGATAGCAGGGGTAAATTATCTGTACTACAACCTTCCATCAAGCAACTCAAGGCAGGGTAAAAAAAAAAGAAACAAAAATCTAACCTGTTTTAAACCTTTTAAAGAAATCTCTTAGAATTCTCTAGCTAGAGCAGTGGCTTCAAGATCCAATGACTATTTACTGGTAACTGACAAAAGGCTTTTTTATCATTCAAAGATAATTTCTTCTTATTATTTAATACCAAATATGTTGCCCCTCCCCATCTTACGTATTCTAGTAGTGCTCCATAAAGACACATGAAGCAAACACGATCCATGCGACAAAATATGGGAATGAAGATGTCCTTCAAAGTCATTTTCAAACAATTATTTTTTGAATGATTCCAGTTATTCAAATAAATGACAAAAATAAAGTAAAAAAATTAAAATATGAAAATAGAAGATTAACCATTCTTTTTACACTTATGGACAGAAACTTAGAATACATTGTTGCTTTTCCTCAGTAAATGTGAGAATGTCAACAATGAAACTTTAATTATTAAAAAAAACCAAAAAACAAATACACATACTTATGACTTAAAATGAGGACATAAGAAAATATGTTATGTAGGATTAGATATACAGCTTGGACTGACTGTAACTTACATAGTGCAATGGGGGATTATTTTAAGAGAAGACTTCTAAAGTTTAATTACTTATTTTAGAAGGAATATTTGTATTAAATGTTTAAATAAAAGGGTTGCAAAAGAATGCAAGAGATGAAGAGCAGGAAGGATACCACTCTGACAACATAGAATCTCTTAAGCAAGGCCAACTTGTGTGACAGCAAAAGTAGTAGAACTGGGGAATTAAATGGAGAAAAATCATACACAGGAAGAAACGGCATGTTTTACTCACAGAACTCCTCCTCCAGGAGGTTTGCGTAAATTTATCAGCATACGTGCATGCTGCCCCTGTAGGATTTTGACTGTCTTTCTGGCAGTTAGATCTAGTAGCCTTAATCACCCCAAAAAAGAAAAAAAAAGAAAGGGGAATTTGTTAGAAAATAAGTCTCTTAGAAAAGCACATTCAAGGCCCAGTATTCAAATACAACGTATTACTTGACAGCTCAGCACAATATAAGTAAACTGTAGAAACTAGTATTTACAGTGCTGTACAACTGCTTCTTTTCCAAAAGTATATTTAGAAACAATCTAGAATAAATGTTGATTTTTGGAAAGTGTTTTTGATTCACTTAAATTTCTGAGGCACCATATTCTTTAAGTTGCCATTCAAAAATTATACGCTAGAATATGCAGAATCAGTCTGCTAGCTGAACCTTCACAGACCAATGAGTAAGGTGATTCTAAACAGAACCCAAATCTACCTTTGTTATAATGAAAACATACAGAAAAAATTAGGCATCTAGCCCTCTAAAATCCTTCATAAGAATTACCCATTGAAGTTACACTCTGTAGCGCACACTTGGGATTTCGTTAAGCATTTAGCATTATACTTACAAGTTGATGCTCTAATTGGTTGATTGTTTCATCCTTTTTCTTCAGTTCGTCTTTAAGCTGCCTGATCTCAACCAGCAGATCGTCCATCTGCAATAGAACAGGGGGCAATATGGGGGGTTCTTTAAGGGCTAGACAATCTAAATCTACACCTCTACAGGACGTATTACATCAGATGTTCATGGAGGACTGGCAGTAACATTAGCACATGCTTTCCTTCTCCTGTTCATGTGGCGAGATGGGCTGTAAGCATACAACCTGAAGAATGATGAAACTTGACTAGAAGTCTCTGTAAGAGATTGAGTTGAGCTGACCCACTAGATTTTCAGAGTAAGTAAATTAGCTGTATTTTTCACACAGTAATTAATCTGTTGTATAAGAAATTGGCATCAGGTAGATGAACATCCCTAGCCACTAATCTCTACCTATGGTCCTCATTATCCAACAAGAAGATACACTGAAGGTTAAAGGTTAAGTGAACGGTTATTTAAAAATCATTAATATAAACCAACAGAAACAAGAAAAAAATCATTTAGAAATATATGCATAACTACATTTATTGCATGTACGAAACAAACAGTACGACTGATTTGAATATATCCTACTAAAAATTGAAGACTTTTTTTTTTTTACAGTTTTTCTTCACAAGGTCATTTCAATGTATTTTATGACTGTGCCATTAAATTATGGCTAGGCCATGATTTAAAAATATGGCTATGCCATAATTTAAGGGACATACTTCAATCGAGTAGAATACATCTACTACTTCAGTTTCAAAGATTTTATTAGTTACTGCTTTAGAACAACACCCAGACCAATTTGTTGTGAAATTTTCCAAACCAAATCCCAATATCACTTAAAGAAGTGACAACTCAAAATGTCAGTTAATACTAGCATTTTTTTTTGTTAAGAAGTTAAAAAGCAATACTTTTTCTTGTAGGAATTAAGACTGAGAATATAAGAGTTTGAGGAAGATGACTGTAGAATCACAGGCAAAAGAAATACATCAGACAACAATTAAAGAGAACAGAAAGCCTAAGTGTTAACAGGATTAACAGAAACCAGGGTTGCTAAAAGATGATGCATATGGATCGACAGCTTTGGCAAGCCTCTTAAACCCTGGAACAGGTTTTGGACAGATGACCTTCCAACAGAAATAAGTGTTCTTCGCTTTCAAGAAGTACTTCTAATTCCACTGCATCTTCAGCAAGTATCGTTTCCCTCGCATAAGCGCAGGATCAGTGATCTTTCTATACTGACTTTATAATATGAGCCAAGCAATGCTAAAAAACCTTACCACTATAGAAAGCACAACATTACAAGTCTGTGACCATAAACAATGACACTTTTTTGGAACACCCATTGTGATTGCTTCTCCCTTTAATACCCATTCTAAAAAAATAACCTCATCTTTGACTGTGGAGTTCATGTTGGGTTACATCTGCAATACCTGCATTAACTAAAGTAGGTTTGCCCTGAGGTAAAGATATTTCAAACTGAAGTCTACAATAAATGTAAGGAAATTGAGTAAGTATCGTAGGATTCCACTTTAAAGCAAAAATTATCTTTTCAAATTCTAACACTTTTCAAGTTGGCAGAAATTTTTTGAAAGAAGTTACTTTGTTAATTCCCACATGACTATTACAAACACCAAAAGGTAAAGTTATGTTAATTATTTAAGCTGTGCTAGCATTTTAAGTATGTATTTTAAAAGGTCAAATAAACCTATTTTAACAAAACTGGAAAGATTAACGTGTTTAAGAAACACTACATAGTCATACACATTTTTGGTTTGTATCTCTTATCCTGTAGAGTAAATAGGTGTCATTTACCTTTAAAGTTGTCTCAGGTTCTTGCAGTTCTGGGCTTGATGGAACTGAGAGTCGAATATCCTGGAGTGACACATTTTCATCATTCTATCAGAGAATACAACCAAGAACAATACACCAAATTAGTTGCTGAAAGAACTCCCTTGCAAACTTGCATTCAAAGATGGGGATACATCACCTCTCTGTGGAATCAGTTACAATATCTGACCTCTACCACCATGAATTTTCCTTCCCCTCCCCCCCCCCAACCCCAATTGGAGAGCCTCCCTTGCTGCAGCACACGTACAGTGTCCAAATAAGGGTCATGAACAGCCTTTCCTCACAAAGCTCAAGAACAGCTGCAGCTATATCAAAGTATGATGATTTTGCACAAAAATCTGGCACAAACTGGCCATTGTGTTCAAATGTGTTACATGAGGAAGGAATGGTGATGCTATATGATTTCAAAAGCTTTGTTTCCTTTAGTATCCATTCAAATAATGTCCGAGCAATATCAAAATATACAGCCAAAATATTTCAGCTAGAAATTCTTAACTAAAAAAAGCAACATTTGCTACTGTGCAGACTAATACAAAATGAATTCACAGCCATCAGAACTAAATATCAATTTTAAAAACTGTAACTACACAAAAGTATTCTTTCCCCTGCCATGACAGCCACGAATTCTGAAATTAAGAAATCGAAATAACAACCAAGGATGCCAAAAGATGATTGCATAGGTATGTCCTGAAGCACTTAAAACTCCCATGACAAACACCTACACACAGCCATTATGTGCAGTACTCAAACCTGTGGAACTCAAACCTGGCAGGTTACAGAGTCAAGTCACAGACTGAACAAACTGATGGGTTTATTCCTGTGGTATGCTCTCGGGTTTGTCCCATGATGTCCTAGAATAATCACTGTGATATCAAACTACACTACAGTTATTTTTTTTGGTTATGGAAAATCATAACCCTGTTTCCTTGGTGTAAAAAAGTTTATTTCCCCCCACCTCCCTCTCTGTCCACCTCCATCTGCTACCTCCTTAAATACAAAATAAATGATTCTTCTACCTTATACTTTTTCACATTCTCAGACTGAAGTATCTTTACCCAACAACTTCACTGCCTAACACTGAATTTGCAGAATATGAGAGCAGCATGTTTCAAAACCTGTCTAAAACCACTCTGAGCCTGAGACAGCAACTCCCCAAAACACACGAGAGTAAAACTGCTGCTCAAATGCTAAAGGTCAATTAAGGGAAAAAAACAACAATAGACCTATATATGTTCTTTGTGAGGTATCTTTTTTGCTTTTTAATCCATAAGAAATATTTCTCACAAATTTAACTATAGTGCGGAGAAACATTGAGATTGTCCAAAAAGCAAAATATTAAGATGAATGAACTTTTAACAATTCAATTTTTACTTTTTCCTATAGTCACCAATTACTTGCTACCAAAATATATAGAACCATCAGCAGTCTTAAATGATAATACCAAGCACTATCATACAATTCCAAATTGCTTTTACCATACTTCAGACAGTTAGTTTAATTTCACTTAAGTTTAATTTGATAATTTGCACTTATTTCGTATTGGTTTGTTTCTAGTTGGTTTGGTTTTTGTGTTGGCCTTGGGGTTTGTGTTGTTTTTTGGGGTTTTTTTGTTATTGTTGGTTGTTTTTTTGGAGGGGTTTTGCTTTTTCTTTTTAATTCTTGGCCGCCTTTTTTTTCCTTTTAAATGCCATTAATTGTGAGAGCAGTCAAATTTCAAGACTTCTGACTCTTTAGCAAAGCAAATATTTCAGCTCACACTGTCCAACACACAGCTGTGTTCAATTCACAAGTAGCAGTTTGTCCCTTCTGGGCAGATCACCAGCCAAGTGACAGGCTGACAAAGCAGCAGTTTATAGTCTATGTTATGAACAACTTCTAATAAAGTAATTTTAAATAATTCTCACAATAATAAAAAAAAACACTATTTAAAAAATATTTATAGAATTCTAGAGGAAATGAGTAATTAGAATCATAGAACCATTCACAGATTAATATATATTTTATGTTTTATTTTATATAAAATAACTATATTTCTCTTATATTTTACAATTCATCAATTTTTTTTCTTTTAAATAACTATTCATGCAAACATACACACTCAGAAAGGAAAGCTACACCAGATGGTCTCAGTTATAATTGTGAAAGACTAATCAAAGGACTGGGAAAACCGCAGAAGAGGACAAATTGTTTCAGACAAAAGCCTCTTTCATGGCTTTTAAAAGCTCTGTCACGGATACCTCTGGTATACCTTTTATTCCCATTAAAATGCATGTATGTGGAGCAATCAAACATTCTACAACAGGAGGCTAAGACCTGATTGCAAAGAAAGCTAGTATGTTACTATACTCTGGTGATTCTCTGGTGATTTAAACCAAGTACTCCAGCAATATACCTGACTAATATTCACTAGCAAAGCAAGAACTAAGTTCATTTGCATCAATTCCCTTACCACTGTCTTAATTATCTTAACACATATAATGCACACAGGTCAATGGAAATAAAATTCAGTTCTAACACAATTTGCGGGACCTTAAGAATCCCATTGCGAACAAATGCTAAGATTAATCTATGGTCTTGTTTAGCTTTTTCTTCTCATTTTGCTAAAATGAGACTGGGGAGGAGGAAATCAGCAGAATAAAGGCCATCCATGTACAAAACCAAACCAAAACAAAACAAAACAAAAAACCAAACCACCCAAAGATTCGAATTCGCAAATCGACAACAGAATTAGAAGATAAATGCATCTGGTTATGTGCATGTGCTATTTTTTGTAGCCTAGAATTTATATGCTAAGACATCATCAAATTTCAGAAACTTGGAAAGAATGTATACTTTTAACCTTTAGGAAAAATGACAATAAAGGATATCATGACACTGCAATAGGCACTACAAAATGCTGCTATCAGTTGGTTTTTAACTCATCAACATTTTTATAATAGTACAATACATTATTTATTACAGTATAATTACATCTTCAGAGGAGTTGCACTAGCTTCATTTGTGCCGAATATAAAAGATGCTTGCAAAAACAAGAATCCAGGACAGTTTGTTAATCATATTAAAAAAAGAATGCTCATGAAATGCATTGAAAAAGTATTACTTATAAGCAGCAACAAAACATTTAATTGCTTCAGCAGAAAATGGCTTTTGAAAAACAGCAGTATTAGAAGGAAGAAACAGTTGTCAATGTTTGTAACTATTTCCTAAATTGAAAACATTGCAACAAACAACTTAAACCTCATACATTCTGACAATCCCTGTAATTTTCAACCATTACTTGCAGTTTAGGCCTCAAAATAACTTGCAGTATGTAAATTGACAGAGGACTAATGTTGCAGACACTCCCATTTAATTAGTTATCAAGGAACAGTCTTCAGTTACAGGTTTGATTATTTTAGCCAAATCTAAATTCATACATACATGTATTTGTATACAATGCTTAGTCAGGAACATTGCTCATTTAAGAAACAGTCAAGTACTATGGCAGTGACTTTTCATAGTCCTTTTCTTGCTGCTGTGCTTATCAGCAACCCATTTGAGTCACTCCTTGTATACAGTGATTTTCAACTCAATCACATTTACTGGAAAGGTTTTCCTGGACTTAAGTCAACAGCATACACCAGCTTTTGTCCAGTTTTGGGTGATCCCTATGTAACAATCTGAGGCAATCACATGCCTCATGTTTTAAAGTGGCTTATAAAGTTAGAGCAAACCTGGAGTCAGAAGCCATTACAAAATACCTCTTCACACTTGTCTACAAATAGTGTAAAGGTTTTTATCCAGAGCAACCTATTAGTCTTAGAGTATTCTAAAAGAGTTTGAAGGGAGTTTGTGCGTGGATACCACACCCCCCAGGCTATCTGTTCCCTTTATGAGGTTATTAGTAAATTTAAGACTATTTTGTTGGTGGGGTATTTTATAATGGTTTCTGTAATGGTTACTAAATATTTGTATCTGATACTAAGTGCCTATGTAACAAATCCAAAGGATTTGACTATCAAAGTAGTCAGATTTCAGATTGAATACCATTTCAGCTTCATATTTCTTTTCAATGGGGATCTACTCAGAAAACTAGCATCATCATCTTAGTTTTTTAGAAACCAGTTGATTTTACCGTTTCAGGACAAACTCGGTGAAAGCTACAGATACAGTTGTTAATTGCACATATATGTATGTGCAAATGTACAAAATATGTAACAATCCTTTCTTCCCTAAGTGATAATGCTGTCATGCACCTTATTTCTCTGGACAATTATTTTTCTACATTTCAAACATTTTTATATACCCGGTTCCAAATCTTACATGTCCAAAGCACTTCTCAAGCCTACATATATCATTTTTAATCCATCCCAAGATCATGAGCTAAAAGTTATGGGATTAACCCTCCCTCATGACTGTCACAGGTACAGCACAACTCACCCAAAGAGCCACATATTGAAACTTACATTTTTGAGCGGCTGTATTTAATATGTTCTCATGCCAGTATTTTGTGTGAAATATTCAGTATAAATGACATACACATATGCTGTGCTTGCTTTACCTTCCCAAACTCCCAAAGAAGTGACTTGCATTCATAAATAATAATCTGCCACTATAGTGTTTAGTATTTGGCTTACCAAAAGTAGATACAAGTATTTAGTCATGAACAGCCTAATCAAAAACCTCACTACCTTTCTAACCTACTGCGCTGATTATACACAGCAGCAGTTTACCTACTAAGATTGCTGGGCTTTGAGCACTGCAGTATTTTTGCTGATAAACAGTTCAGCAGCTCAAAAATGCCACACTGGCTTGTAACTCTCAGCAGTTACATGTTCTCATCTTCTGAGCCTCTATTTTAAAAAGAAAAAAAACCCAACAACAACAACAACAACAAACCATAAACCCCAAACAAACCAATAACCAAAAGAAAAGTCAAGCTCCATGACTGAAGAGACCATAACAGATCCTGGAATATATTTAAACATTATAAACATGTGCCTTCTATAGAGCATACAGACAGTGCAGATGTTCTTACTGTCTTTTCTTTCCATCTTCCCTTTTCCCCTCGCTTGTTTTGGGTAATATTACTTTCAGGCTTTAGATAAAAACACACACACAAAAAAAAAAAGGTACAGAACTTCTAGAAGAAGAGACGAGATAAAGGGTATGTATCCTCTCTCAGAAGAGACCTCCCATATTGCCTCAGAGGAAAATACAAAGCTCAAAGCTTAACGGCAATAATTGTTTTCATTATACTAAAGTATTTTAAGGTCTTTTATTACAAAAAGTAACTCATTAGAAGCAAAAGCATTTTCAGAAATTATTTCGTGGTTCCCTAACAGCCTAAGATGCCTTTTAATCCCCAGGATTTTTTAAAAACATCCTACTAACGGTATACATATAATTTAATCTTTAAAATTCTTTCAACATTCCAGCATCCACCGTTCATGAAGAAGTTGAAAAATGTTAAACAAATATTTCTAAAGCGTACCAAGGTTTATCAAGGTTTTCTCAAGGTCTAGCCTTCGAATGCCAATTCAAAGTTTCCTTTGGTACAAATTCCTCGTTTGAATAGTATCCTTTGCCAACAACATTTTTTTAAAGACACAGAAAAAAATGCATTAAGCGTCCCTCAATTAAGGAGTGCTATTCACTTGCTCACTACTTGGTATTTTGAGTGTAGCTTCATTCAAATACTGCTGCAGACAACTGCCATAGAGTTTCCACTGCCCAGTGTCAAATGCTGTTATGACAGTTCAACAGCTAAACAACTGTTTAAACTTAAAATTTTCCAATTTTGTTTGCTATTGCTTGTTGATTTCTTTGGTTCTGTCTCTTTCAATTATAGTTAAGTCACTGAGGTGAACTACTTTGCGGCTAAGGAAAATACTGTAATAACTGTAGGCGCAATTCATACAACTTAATATATGACACAAACCTTCATATTTCATTCATTAAATCTGTTTCTTCAGGCCCCTTATAACAAAAATAAATATCTCCTGCAGATCTCACCAGATGCAAAAAGAAGGGAATACAATGAATATGTACTTCAAAGGTACGTGACTTACTAATCTAGAGCCTCAGCAAAAATATATTGGTACATTTAACATTGTCACAGTATAGACTACATATTCATTCATACCTCTTCATATAAATGGACCAGTCATACCTGATAAGTTACAATAAAGATTTGTACTTGAAAAAGAATTTTTTTTTCATTCAAGAAAGGCGAGCTGAAAAAAATACATATAAAACTTGCCTCCCCTAGAAAAAAAGGGCTTCACAGATCCTATGGCCCTGTGAACCTCTTCATCTGTCAGTTCTCCTTAAAATATCAGTAAGTGCTTATCTAAGACAGATGGTTGTGAATCATTGCTGCCAGTCTTGAGAGGAAGTTACTACAGAGGACGGGTCAATCCTTGCCTACATCAAAGGCTCTAGGGCACCAAAAATAGTACAATTCTGATTTTAAAAAAGATGTTCTAATACTTTAGCTCTGTAGCCTCATCAGGCAAGTTGAGTAGCAAGTTTAAAAAACTGAGGAGGAAGAAGGAAGACATTTTTAAGATAAGAAGAAAACTTATTTCTGTTAAGCATGCAAATCAAGTACCTCAGTCAATGTTTAAGAGGCATTAACATTTAGATGTCAATTATTACTAGAGTTAGACTTCCAAAGCATTTTCTTTTTACAATATAAAGTTAGTGCTCCAGTTAAATATTAAGTGAGAACATTCACGAGTAGTTCAACACCTTCCTGTAAACAGTTACAACTGAATTTAGTCCAAGAAGAACATATGTTTTTATGCCAACTCCTACAGAGTATTACTGCACTGTCAGAGAAAGTTGTACTTACTGACGTGAAAATTTTAAAAACCTCTGCATGAGATAAAACACCTAGTATTCCTAGTTTCACTGTTTGAAGATACAGAAGGAGGGCAGTATCTGAGGAGTAAGCACACAGCATGTGTACTGATGGCATTGTAATCTGAGTTCAGAAAAGGGTAGACTACTCAAAGAACTACTTATTTTTCCAAGCAGAACTGGCAACACACCACCAAACCCCTGCTGTTGCAGCAATATTCAGCATAATTTATATACAGTTATGTGAACTACCGTCACAGCAATGAATCCAGTATAGTACATTAAGTTTCCCTAGGAGTCTGCTAGGTATATATTCATTACATGCTATGTTCTACAGTAAGCCATAATACAGTTGATAATTGTATAAAATTGATCTTAATTAGTGTATCTAACTATTTGGCTGTAACTGCTCCTGTGAGCCTTCATGCCTAAGACCTGACTACAGCTCTATTTCTACCTATCCAAATTAAATAATATTACTAGAAGTTGTAACTGCAAAAAGATAAACACACATTAAAAAGTACACAAGAGTAGAATAAACATTCCAAAGTCCACGGATGAGCTTTGGAAGCAGAGAATCAAGAGAGGGAACATTTAGGTCAGGAAAATACAGAGAAGTATGCTTGGCAAAGTTTGAAAGGAAGAATAATATTTGTTGATACAAAACTCACACTTACAGGGAGGGAGGGGGAGAAGATCAAGCTTTTGGCAAGAGAAGCAGTAAATTCTGAAGAACATACATGGTCGGAGGTAACAGTTTCTTCTGTGATTTTAAGGGTTGTTTTAAAAAAAGCTTAATCTGGGCTACTTGAGGCAAGGTTTGTTTTCTGAAACCTTTATAGAAATCTGGCTATTATAAACTAGAGTGAGATTTAAAATTCAACATTCTGCATGCAAAACATTATTTGGCTGTAACATGCACACCTTTACATCATGAACTACACATGGACAGGTCATCTGCCTAGTTGTTTAACTGTGCTTGTGTTAAAGTTCTGGATAGAGCTTACTGCTACCTCATGTACTAATTGTCTGTGTGAGGCTGTTGGGAGGCTCAGTTCATGCTGTCCACTACTGAGGCATTAGGCTCTAAGAACACACCCTCCCTCCTTTGGCACTACATAATTTTTATTCCAATTGTATTTCTGATTTTGTCAGTGGAAAAACATCTCCAGTATTCTCGGTTACCACAGGAAACAAATGGTCACATTTCTAATAGGCACAATCATACCCTTTCAGTAGCCTCTAGGCTGATTTGCTTTTTTGTATTACTGTTTTGTTTTAGTACCTTATTTTAAAGGCACAAACTTATTTCCACTACATTATCCTGTTAGAAAAAAACAGAAGTACATCTAGTGTTAAAGAGAATATCATACAGATACTTTTCAATGCTAATTTGTCTATGACTCCAAAATGTCTCATGGACTTTGTTTTTAATAGCTAAGCAATTTTTGTAGCTGAAATGCCATACTTCTTGTGGAGTCTTCAAGCAGTTTACCAGCTCCCACAATACGCCAAGTATCGAGGGGAAATTAAAAAGTTCCTTATAGGTTATAACAAATCAGTGATTTCATACACTAGAAAGGTTAAACTTGAGCACTTCCAATAGAGAAGACCCCGTAGGATTTACTCAGCTTCTTGTCAAAACACACAAAGAAGATGAAAAGAATAAGAAAACCAAACAGCTTAACTTCTTAAACTTCTTCTTAAGAAGAAGCTATTAGCATTGACTTGCAGAATGCAAGTTTGATCAATGGGACTGATTTTAGCATTTTTTAATTTATTTTTCTTTTCTCCCAGCATTTTAGGATCTTATTAAGGATATACAATGTTTTATAAGTAAAAGCTTGTGTTGACATCCACTGATATTTTTCTTTTATTTAGCATTATTTCCTCAGAGAAGCAGAACAACAATACAATATTTAATATTTTTCGCAAAGTGGTGAAAAAGCAGAAAAAGTACTCAGATGGCAGTAAAAAGTGCACATTTTCTTGAACACTGTAATTCAATGTATAACAGAAATTACAATAGCCTAATAAGCCTGAACAGAATAATACCCAATCTAGGCTCACTCTCAAATATACGTCACTGCTTTTGTTCCATTTAAGCAGCTCACCTGGTGCAGTAATCTCTTCAGTTTCAATAACTGAGTTTTTACAGCTGTGCAGTCTTGGACCATGTGCCGAAGGGTCATTTCATCAAGCATCACAGTAGTCTCTGGTAAGCCCACCACCTGTCTAGGAGCCTGGTAAAAATTTGGTGCCCCATAGCTTTCAAAGTGACCAACAGGAGATTCTAGGTAGTTTGATCCCCTAAAAAAACAACAACAAAAAAAACCCAAAAAACACCAAGCATATTTTAAAACCACAGCAATTGCAAACTAGAGCTAGAGAGCATTTAGTAAAAAATGAAATGTTATGTAATGTGGGCCATATTATTCACACACCATGGCATACAGCAGAAAATAAGTAAATCAGAAAATGCCAATGCTATTTCACTTAAATGCTCGGCTTTCTTCCCCATTCTGCACACATCTCTTGGGGACTAGAAACTCCAGTATCCTAAAAAATACTGCTATAAACTGTCATTCAAATTAGCCTGTAAGAACTACAGGATTACATTTAATTTAAAAGCACATGAATAAGTAAAAAGCTCTCTAAACTTACAAAATGTAAGCAATAAGGCAGTGTAATGTTTTTCCATAGAACACATGAGAATTTAGTGAAGCACTTATAATAACATATAAACACAAGTAACATATGCGTAGACTAAAAACCTTGACAGAAACAAATATATTGAAAAGAAACTGTTATCAAACTCAGTGATGCTCCCACTCAGACATGTATTTACAGACATAAAACTATTCTGAAAATGTCTTGTACTCAGTATCACTTGAGACCCGTTAGCGTCAAAATAGATTTCTTATGACAGTATTTTAATTATTTGGAATAAAAGAGAAGTTCTTTACCTGTTTAAATCATTTTTACCATGGATATAGTGATCAGTATGGCCAAGATGATAGTGATCCTGTGTATTCCATCGCTGCTGTGTTGCTCTTTTCCAAAATCCCTCCTGATGTTGTCTGGCATTTCTGTCTTGTCTATCATAACGGCTCATATTTTCACATTCCTCTACATAAAGTTAAAAAAAAAAGGCAGCTGTAAAATTTGTTCCTAAGACCTTGTAAATAAAATACTGAGTATGTACTGGTAACAAATGCAGTGTAAAATCTGTGGGGTTTTATTTTCTTCAACTGATCCAAAAAATATATGCATTTTAGATCTGACACGCAGATTTCTGTAACAATGTCACATTTACCAGCATATGAACTTGTTACAAGAATAACAGTAACCTGTAGCAGAAACTACAGAAATCAACCTTAACAGTATTTTCAGTTTCAGCAGAAAACCATTTGGAGGAGACGGAGCTGTGGTGAAGAAAAAAAAAATAAATCCAAGAGTAATGTTTTCCTGTCTTTCCTACTGACAGATCTTCAGGCCTTTAAAAAGTTCAAGCAACAAACAGAAAAAGATGACATTTTAGAAAAAGGCCAGTACTTCATTCCAAACAGAACAGTTTCACTTTTAAAAATACATACATCTCTCACCCTACTTATCTCGGGTTTTTTTCAACTTGAGAGACATTTAATATTTACTTACTTGGACAGAAAGCCTGATTTAAAAAAAGCAAGCAAAATAATCTCTTCTTAAAACACTAACTTCTGCAAAGCAAAGCAGATTCCACAAACTTCTTGAGGGAACAAAAGCTATATTTGGCGACAGCTTGTAAACCACAAGAAACAAAGCCAAAACTAAGGCTATCCGTGCAGTCAGACACAGCAAAAAAAAAAAACCAAAAGTAATAAGCTGCTATCCTGCCATCACACTTGCTCCTTTACTTACCCAAGGAGTTTTTGCTCACATTGTCAGTCCTTTGCTAGGAGAATAACTCTACACAGGAGAACATTGTATTACTCGGCTGCCTACTCAGACATAGTTGCGCACAAGACGCTCATAAATAGGCCTTCCTTCCTGCTTAGTTCCCAGCTTGCGTGTTGCTGGGAAGTGAGCCCAGTTTTACCCTGTGATTTAAAACTGCCATCCTCACTCACTGCATACTTGTTGAGCTAGAACTGTTTCTATAAATAGCGTCCAAGAGGCATCCCAGAGTCCAAAGTGAAACAAGGAGGGTTTCTGAGGACCTAGAAAGTCTTGAGAGGCTGATGTCAGTGAAGTCACACATAACTATGAAAGTGCTGGCAACAAATGCTGTTAAATATTATTGTAACAAATACTCTCATCTACAGTTCAGTTTTTATCACCTAGTTTGTTAATCAAAAAATTACCTGAGAAAATAATCTTGTTCGCCTAAAGCAACAGAAGATTTGTTTTCCTTTCCAAGCTTCCTTCTACAGCTCATAACGTGAAAATATAAGTGGGTCTACTCAAAACAAGCCCTCAATAATTTTATATGCAATTTCATTTTTATGATTCCCAGCTTTATAAAATGAAATTGAGACACTGACTTTTTCAGGTGGTAATGTTTACTTACAGGAAAGCCTGAAAGTGGCTTTTGAATTCTTCTTTTCAGATGCTTTTTGCTAATTCAGTATTTTCAAGAAACTACTATACCAGAGGCACCTAGTTTACGCCACACTAACTTTATATGGAAATCTAACTTCCGAAAACAAAAAAAAAAAACCACCAAAAAACCCCCCAAAAAAGAACCACAGCAGGTTGTCATAGTCACAAAGCATATTCCAGCTACACAAACATTATTGATACTTCGCTGTAGAAGTGGAAGTAGATTTAAGTTAATTATACTGATGCAATTAAGAAAGCAGTGACTTAAAAAAAAAATCATTTCTCATTTGTGTCTAGATTAAACGGGAAACTAATTTTTTTTGTTTTCTGACATTCACCTTCAAAATACACATATTTTTTAAATTTATAATTTGAAATAGAATTACTGATGCAGATGCAATGCACAATTACGAACAAGGAAACTTGTAAAAAATTGATCTACCCTTTAAAAATGTTTCTTAGTTTTTTCCCAACAGAATAAGTATTACCCTTATTGAAAGAACATCTCATAGGCTTGGACTGTTATCTGTTCTGGAAAACTAAAAAAGTAAAAAAAGATAGAAATTGTACACTTATCTGGGCAGAAGAGTTGAATATTAGCAATACTGTCAATAAGCACCCTTCATGTAAGTACTTTGGAAAACCTATCCTGAGATTTAAGATACTAAGTACAGCCTTTCATATGTGCACACTGTTAAAATATGATGTGCCACCATGGTACATAGTAAATTCTGTATTTATTTACTGACAATTTGGCTTCATATCTAACATACATACAGGAGTCTTCACTTGTGCCTGTTATTACAGGTTAGGACACTACAGTGCTCCACGTTCAATGTTTCCATTCACCTCAGAATATATTAGCCTCCACTGAACTTGGAGAATAAAGCTAATACCCATTTCACTTGATAGTAACAATTTTTATTAATAGGTCAGGAATGCCCAAAAGCAAATGCCTCTGGTTTTCCCAGGACAGGATTTGAGAAACTGTGACAATAATCTCCCTTACCTAGTTCATTCCAGTCTGCATTTGTATTATTTTAAGGACATCTAGGTACCACTATCCTCTTTATGAAAAGTCTTCCAGCACGCACACTGACCACAAGAGTGCATCAAAAACATCTTGAAAACACATATTGTAAATCTTAAGCCTTCTGTTACCCTGAACTGTATAAAATATATTGGGATATATTTTCATTTTGTAGAAGAAAATAATAATTTAAAAAAAATTAGGTTGTCATTCACTAAAGCTGTAAAAATGTCGTCCTAACAGTTTCAAATGAAGCTGAAGCACGAAACTGAAGGACTAAGTTAAAAGTTTGAAATTTATTCTACCAAAATAATTTTAATAAACAGAGTGTAACAAGGTTGCATTTTTACAAAAGGCAGTAAATCTCTAACTTGAGAATTCTTCAAATGCAAGAGTTGTAATTGGAAGAACAGCAATATTACATTTTATACATGTCAGAAAAGAGTTGTTACTTAAAGAGAAAAGAATTTGAAGAACACATTGTCTTATTAAAGCAGAAGTCAGAAAAATACAATTGAAAATGCAAATCATATTGCAGTTTCACATTAAGATTGCTTGGCTAATTTACTAACCTTTATCATGAGGTGGGTCCTCAGGCAGGTCCACATCAAGCATGAGATCATCATCTTCAAGATCGCATGAATCAAGATTATTCAAGATATCCTGCAAGAAAGAAAATATGAGATACAGAAGCTTTCATGATATTTCATTTACTCTACTGTCATAAAAACCTTATTCCAAAGCTGTATATCTGCACTGTACACATAGCCAATATTATCAGCAGCTTTTTCTCTTTAGAGGACGAGATCAACTTTACTTGAGACAATTTATACAAACAACAATCATCACACATCTAGTAATATGATTCAGTAACAGTGCTGGTTGAAATAAAGATGGATTAAAACATCTTTGTGCTTCACACCTATGGAATACTTCACCAGTTTTTCTTTTCATTAATATCCTGCCTTCCCCCCAACTGGAAGCATTTTAGAAGAATTATTTTGCTCACTTAGAAGATGCTCAATCACCTTATTTTGGCTCTTGTACTGAGTTACTATAGCATTAAAAGGAAGAGGGGGAACCTATATGTTATCTTGACTTTTTGGGCCAACAAAACAAAATATGCTACTACCATCACTAACCTCTGCTGTCTTTTATCTGTAAGACTGTGGTTCACATAAAGCTGTTTTTAAAGGAACTAACAAACTGTCACAATGCAAGTGTGTGTTAATAGTTCAAGAAAAATGCAATTAAGTATGATAGTACTAAATGAAATTCTACATATTATGTGTAGTCAGTCAGGTGTATTAAAGGACTGCAGCCAGGGCAAGCCAATTCAGTGTTAGAAAGGCAAAAACTGACCCCTCTTCCCTTAATACCAAAGTAGGAAAAACTCAAAGAGGCGAGGGCTGTAGAACATCCAACTTCTTGAGCAACCAGATCCTTCCAGCACCATGCTACTGAAAAGCTGCATCAGGCAACAAAGTGTGGAAGCTGACCAGAGAACCCAGACTGCGTTTTACTTATTTATTCAAAGAAGGCTAGACATTAATACAAAATGATTGCAACACAAAATAGGTCTAAGGAAAATGTTAATCACTAGACAGCTAAGTCTTGAGCTCTATTTCCCATATCCCACAAAAAAAGCCATCACTTCAAAGCCCAAAAACAGACTCATGCACTTCACACCTGCCTCTTTTTTTTAAGAGCAGAAATGCAGTTTTTTCTTAGGTTTAATAGCTACACCTAAAGATGATACGTGGGACCAATATTGAAAAATTTACCAAATATTAAGTAAATGAAGTGTTTTACTAATTATGTCACACTGGATAATAAAGTGGTTGTTGAATACTTAACCAAATACTTGCATACAGACTATCAATATACTGCAAAACAATATTCACTCAGAAAGTTAACCCTTTGCTGGCTACTGTTAGATTCACTTTGTGAGAGAAGAATAGTTGAAAAGGAAGAACACCAACAGAAACATCTAAACTGTTGCTCCAACTGTTCTTAAGCAGTCTTCCTATAATGTTCACAAAGGACTACTGTATTTTATTACAAATCATAGAATCACAACATCAGCCAGGTTGGAAAAGACCTTTAGGATCATCAAACCCAACCATTAACCCAGGACTGCCAAGACCACCACTAACCCATGTCAACTAAGGGCTTCGTCTAAATGTTTTTTTTAACACTTCCAGGGATGGTGATTCCACCACTTCCCTTGGGAAGCTTGTTCCAAATGGTGAAAAGAGCTAAGCGTATTTTAAGGTTTTGGAATTTTGTGACACACAGAACATTAAACATTCTACAATTCTGCAGGGGAAGTTATTTATTGACTTAGAAGGGAGAGCATGACACGAAAATAGTTAATACGCACTTTGTAAAACACAAACACTACGGAATACTTGAGACAGAACCATCTGTTTTTTGTTGTATTTCAAAGTCCTACCTGAAATATTTTGTTTACATACAGTACCCCGAGTATTTACTGGGAAAAAAATTAGTAACAATAAAAAACACTATGGAAAAGCTTCACAGAGAAATGGAAGTCAGCTAAATGCAACGTGGATTGAGTATCTGGGAGAACAAACTTCCTGGAAAAAAATTAAATTAAAACAAAAAGTAGTAAATATATACAGGAACTAGAAGAATTTTAACTAGTATGTGTTTTTTAAACAATCCTGCATAATATAAGTGTGTTTGAAAGGTAGCTTTGGTTTTTCAGTTGACACATTGTTTCTATGTCATGCTTTGATCTTCCAAATTAGTATGAAGAAGCATTATTTTCTTCTACTGTGGGAAACTTAACGAGCATAACAAATTACAAATAGTGGCCACAAACATCTAAGGAAGTTGAAAACATTTGCTATTGCTATGCACAAGCATTAAAACGAGCACAATACAAAAAACATAGTGTGTCAGAATGTTAACTAATAAACCTAGATAAGCCACTTCACTGTCCTTGTATCACAAATTCGTAAGTCTAATGATGTCAGAGAAGGTCAGCATTTGAGATGCCACACATTTTTCTGTCAACAGAATATTTCATTATGCTTCCCTAATTATACATTCCTGCACCACACTGAGGCGGTTCCATGTGGGAAAAAAAACCAACTGTGAATATGAACTCTTCGTAATAGGTAGACCACATGTGAATTCAATTCTGAGTAATTCCCAATGTTATCTACTTGAAAAACACAATTTAAAAGTATATGTCAGCAACATCATCTGGAAATCACTGCAAGATGAAGTGGTTTCAACAGATCAGTACACAAAGCCTGCATTTTCAGACTTCCATTGTTATTTTTACTACTGCATAATGAACTGAAGTTAACTACATAGCAGTAGCATTGTTGTAATACGTGCTGAACAAATTATCATCATGAAGTGACTCTGGGCAATGAGCTAAAACAGACCAGGAAACAAAACCTTCAGAAATGCATCAGCTCCAGCCCCACAGAATATTACATGTTTCAACAACTATTAGAAGTTACAGCGAGAGAAGAACCCTATTTTATTTGTATAGTTTAAAAGAATAATGCATGCTAAAAAGGGCATGTAACTTCACAAGGCTGATTTAGCACAAGATTTTTAAGACGGTACAACCTATAATTGGGACTGCGAAATCCTAAGTCAAACTACAACGCTCTCCCCAAGATCTCCCTCCAGAAATTTTTCAGGTTAACAGAGGCAGTAGTGCTTTGTTCTCTTACTGCAACAGAACAGGAAAAACATTAGGTGAGAAACAGTTCATTTACGACTAGTGGCATAAGTAGTCAGATACACTGAGTAAACAGAGAACCTCAACAGCAGGTAACACTTGCACTGCATAAAGAGGTGAGAAAAGACTAAACAGGGGCAAAGGCAAGGCTGGCAAACAATCACACCATATTTTGTAAGTTTATTTTAATGTCTGGCAAATTCTCACCATAGTGACTGCCCTTAAGTGCCAAGTCTTACCAGAGGTTAATCAAGCACATACCAGCAGTTCACCTACAATAGCTTGAGGGTTTTTTTTCCTAATTTGTTGGATGTGTAGCATTCAGAACATGTTTCTCAAGACGCAAAATAGTACTAAGCTCTGAAGACAAAAAGTTCAATATTCAATATAAATTCTACTCCAGTTCATTATCATGGCCACTAAGAACAGCTTTTTTTGAAGTTCTTTCTAAAAATTCCTCAGGCTACATACATAAGCCCTCTCTTCCACTGAAGAGCAGTATTTTTCTGCCCACCAGCTTAAGTTCAATTTAGCTTAACTTAGCTTTAAGCTTAATTTAGCTTTAATCTTATCTAGGCAAGATAAACGATTCTTAGTTTTCCCATTTCTTAAGCTAAATGTATAATGCAACTAAAACTAACTAACAAGCCCAAATTAGAAGGACAGATACCTACATTTCTTCACTATTACACCTAAAAGGTATGCAGTAGTGAAGGTTTATGACACAATGCATATTACATTTGGAATTAAAAAGAAACTAATTTGGCATTGGATTAGTGCAGAAATGCAAAGCAATTCCAGAGAAGCAACCCTCAAAATTTCAGACTGTTCACAGAATTCAGAAGAGCCTGGTCTCAAAATAGCAATTCAGTACCCTTCTTTTCATGCCAAAGTACCCTATCTTGCTTGAAAAGCAATTGTACTGAGGTAGTCATGAACTGTTGGTGAATATTTGGAATAATATTTTATCTTTTAACACTATTTAAGATCTCAGACCTCATTAATTTATTCTGCCTTTAAGAAATCAGCTGTTAAAGGAAAATAGATAATGATTTTGGTTACCAATTTAGTGAGTTAGGTCTCGATTTCAATAATAATTCTTCTGAAGCCAGTGGAAAATGGAAGCAAAAGCTCAGCTGCAAAGTATTTTGTAGTGAAACAAGGAGGCACAAAAGCACAAAATGTAATCAGTTCTAAGGTCAAGTCTGATGGCTTTGTAATGGGGGTGCTTGAAGGAAGTTGATAGAGTTTTAGGTCTTTAGGACCTTAGTACAAAAAGTGCAAGAAAAATAAAATAGGAAAACAGGACCTGGGATGGCGAGTATCTGGGACTAACAGATGTCTAGGATGGGCACAGTTAAACTACCTGATAAATAGAAGGACAGGATGATTGCTATGTCTGTTATATTAATTAAGCTGGTGCTTCAAAGACTGCCAGCAGTGATGAAGATTGGTGGAAGAAGTAAATGACTCTCAAAGATCACCATCACATTTTGTATGTATGCGGGAAACTTTCTGAAAAATGATGTAATTCATGTGTAGACTCATGAATATGAATGTATGCCCAAGTGACTATAGAAGGATAGCCTGTGTGGCAAAATACGGGGAGGCACATTAGGAGGAGCTATCCCCCGTGTCTCCCGGCGCCGCAATAAAGAATACCTGCATGTCAACTAGAAAACTGTTGGCGAGTTTGGTCCTGGAGTTTTCTCCGAATCAGTAGTGATTAAATTGAATACACATTCAAATTTCTTCAGTGTGGTTTGCTCTACATCCTTATTTTTTCAAGCCTATATGCACAATTTCTTTGATCTTTTAATTCCTGCTCAAAAAAGACTATAAGAGCAATGCATGTAGATCATTCAATACAGAAGACTACAACTCCTTAAAAACAACAAACAACAATATTACAGGATAGATATCACCACTTTGGGGAGAAGAATGAAACTACAGAAAGCACATCTACAAGCTCAAAAGTTGGCAGCAAAAGATAATGCGTCATCTATAGCATTAGTATATACTTTCCAACACACCTAGTTCTGATGTTAGTATTCATACAATACTCTCCCAGGTTACGGACAATGCATTTCTAGGAAGCTTTATCTGACATTAAGATAATCTAATCTATTTAAAAACTTTACTATTAAAACTGGATGAATATTATGAAAGATAAACATGCTAGGTTATTTCCAGTATATATTTTAAAGTTGTTTACTTAAGAATACAGCAGTAATTACAGGTCACTTTGTTGACAGCACATTCTAGCATGTTCTATTTATTTAGTCATATTTTAATCTCTTTGCACAAACAAATCACCAGTAGGTTAGATAAGACTTCAGACTTGTAGTTATTCTTGCAGTACCATGCCATATTCCTTTTGTTGAACATTTATTATAGCAAGTATCAGTAATGACCACTATGAAATTAAGGTTATTTTATGACTTCCATTAGTTAAAGGGGCTTGTGATAAATGATCCAAAACCAAGCTCTCTATGCTTTAGCAGCTTGAATTTATTGAGCGAATAAAGGTAATCAAACAGTGCTGGGTGTGCCAGCAGTCACCGCTCCACCAAGACGCACACCGAGGGGTTAAGCGATCAGATATTTATTACACACAAACATGCATATTCAGTAGGTTTCCCAGAGAGAAGGGGGAATATTACAATTAGTTTAGGCACTCATTATCAGAAGTCCCCTCCCTTTTGGCCCTTGCCCACTGCCCTCTGACAGTCCTGAGCAGGGGTCTTCAAGATGAAGTAAGTAGTCCTCCTCAGGGTACACTTTTCACCTTTGGCACAATTGGATACCCCAGTAATCGTAATTAGTCACAACCAGCCCTATCTACAAGAGCAGCATGACTTTTGTACAAGAGATAAGCAACACAACACAGATAGATAAGGAATGTCCGGAGCTAGCAGATTTTTGGGAGACACTGTTTTCAAGCTAACTGATAGAAAGACTACTAAATTGTTGTCACACCACAGACTTACAACACAAACATTGTTTTCTAAACCAGGCTAAAAGTATTTTAACCCTATCTTTTCCAGACAGAAGCTATGGGTGGGGACCTTTTATTAATATTGCCTCGTTATATGTTTATTTCTTTATTTCCTCTTTTACACGAATCACATTTATATTTCTCACAGGGCTTTACTTATTTTGAATATTGTAAGTCTTTATGGACAATGCTTTATGCTTAATTTTTCCTACGTCTACCTTGAGCCGATTTTCAGTTTTTAGTAACAAGATAAACAGTTTCTTTGAAACTGTTGAAAGATAAAATAAAACGATTTGTCCACACAAAATTTTTCCTTTAGTTGTTATGTTAAAAAGATCTAATGGACACAGACATGAAGAAAGCTTGACATTTAAGTTTATGACAATTAAGCTAATTAACATATCAGAATTTTAAGCAATGGCTTAAAGAATGACATTTAAATCATCCTAAAATAAAATAAAATAAAATATATATATATCTATAAATAATAGCCTTTGAAGAGATTTCCCCATCAGAATCTCCCAAATACCAGCATTACCTTTATAGGTTTTTTAGATAATGAGTACTTGAAAAAACATTTTAAAAATTCTATTTTACATGGGGGGAAAAAAAAATACTTAGGAAAAAATTAGCATCTCTATATTACCACATACTGCTCTGTAAATTTAGAAAAGCAGTTGTCAAAGTCACTAAATCATTTAAAGCTAACATGTCTTTGTGACATTCCATAGGAGAAAAAATAAAAAGTAAAAGAAGTCAAACATCCTGGTCAGATGTCACCTTCATTCTACTACTGAAGAAATCCTATTTAAATGAAATGTTTGGCGTCTTTGTCAGCATGACAATGAAGCCATAATACTGTGTTTAACAGGAGTATGATGCTATGGCAATGAGTATATTACCATAAATTTAACAATGTTGATTTCACATAATACCACACAAGAGAAAAGAGTAATCAAAGTAATTTCTTCAGGGAGATGGTGAAAGCCTCTTGAAACAACATGATGCAAGAGTTTAAAGTGGGATATAAAGTTATAAATCCCAGATGAAACATACTATTACTTTTTCATTAGAAGTCATGTCTCTGCAGTTGTTAAGATCTTCTAGCTGGATGCTTCTAATGTGAACTTTGAACACTACAATTAACATGTAGCTGCACTTCCAAAACAGAATGTGTTTTATTTTCTACATTCACTTGACTGAAAGTAGGGATCACTGCAGTGAGTTGGTGTAATTTGGGAAGAACAATGAAAATATATTGTATTTACATGATTCTCTGCGCTTTAATATTTCAAATTAGAAGAAATTGTACTATTTTGCACCTGGAAGTGATTTATCTCTATAGTGTCAAAGTGTCTTACAAGTCTTATGCTATACTAAACAGACACAGTTTCTTATTTCAAACATGCTTCTGCAAATAAAACCTAGATGTGCTAAAAACTAACAGTTTTAGATGCATGAAATTCCAGACATTTTCACAGCCCTTTACTACGCAGTTGCACATGCTGCATGTCCTATGGAGAGGTGGTAAAATTTAAAGATTTTGGATTTTCATTAAAATATGTATATGTGTATATATATGTATAGAGAGAGAGAGAGAGGAGGAAAAAGACCACAGAAAAAAAAGTTCAACAACCATAAGATAAGGATGAGCAAAGGGAGGGAACTATTAGAAAATGTGCCCAAAAAACTCAAGGGACAATTGAAGAATTTGACAGCACTATAGAAACTAAAAAAGTATCTTTTCAGGCACTTGAAGAATGAAAAAATGAAGAGCTTTTAAAATTAAACCCTAAACACCCTAAGTCAGTCACCTGGAGGGCAGATAAAAGATGACTGCAAAAGTCAAATATGATTGAAGGCTGCCAACAGAGAAGAGGGAGACTTCCAGGGTCTTTGTCAATGCTATTTTCAGCAATTTACAACAGCCCAGACAGAGAAGTAAAGAAAGACATAGGAATTCAATAAAAGTGTCCAAAAAGGCAACGTTAAATAAGAACTGAACTGCTAAGTGAAGGCAGAAAATAGAGGAAAAAGACAGAGGAAGGCACATAACATACTATAGGCTGAAGAGAAAAAAAAACAACACTGCAAACAAAGTCATCAAAACAGAGAAAACCACAGAGGTTAAAGAGAGAACTCTGCAGAATACCAAAAACTGGTTAGGAGTTATTTTAAACACTGTACATTGCAAGTCACATTTAAGATAATTAAGCCCAAAATCCAAATGAGTATTTCATCACTTTGTTCACATTCTGTAACAGAAGGTTGCCACGACAACAAATGCAACAAACTTTGTTCTCAAAATCAAAGATATTTTGTTTTACTATTAGATATAACAGTCTTAAATATTGATTTACGAATCTTGAAAACACTGTTATAGAGGCATTGTATGTTCTACCTACGTTTACTGAATGTAGACAGGAAATTATTAGCAGAAGTTGTTACCCACTATAGCTTAAGCAGCAGCTATGCTTGCTGCCTTGGTTTTTAAAGTTGTTTTAATTACAAAATCAGACCTTAGACTGAGTCAGAAATCTGAAATTTAATAGCATGATGGAGAGAAAGAAAACCAGAAATATTAATCATTCTGCTAAGACTTCACCAGTTCATAAGCCACAGCATTTTCCAAACATGCTGTGCAAGTTAAACCCCACTGCTACAAAAAGCAGTGCCACCTAGCCTTTGGTAATAAACCTATAAAATAAATATAAATAGTAACACAAAAGTAGCAGAGGCTGAGGAAAATCAGTCTTTTCTACAGATTGCTTCCAGTCTGTTTTCGGAAAGTCTACCAATACCAGAAGTTCAGCATTGCTTTTACAGTTTGCCTACAAATAACTGAGCATTTTACACTATAAAGCAATATGTAATTGCTACACACCCTGTTAACTGTCAAAAATAATTGAGAATGATCCTTACTCCACTGACTTGCAGTTGCACTAACAGTGTGAAGTTCAGCTTAAAGGAAAATAGGGAGGCTTCAAATAACTCCCGCTGAGAAAGAAACCAAACCATAACCTCAAAATTCAGAGGAACATCATGAGCATGGCTGCTACCAGATCAATTATGCTTCCTCTGCATAGTTAATTTGAATTATACCCTAGCTAGGTTTTTGGGGTAATGTGAATAAGACTTGCTTCACAGGATTAATGAGTTCTATTCTTACACAATTAGCTTAATATATTTGTTTCTAATTAAAAACAAAACAATCCTCAAATACATCATAACTACTTTTGAGTAATTCTATTTTGACCAATCTCAAAATGAACTGCTGATACCACCAGAAGCATCCTGCCACCTGCACTTCCAAAAATATATTCTCACTACATTATCCTGACACATTTCAATATGAACCAAGAATAAAAAAAACCACTGAAATGCTGTTTACTGAGAACCACCTCATATGTGAAAAAACAGTGCTTTGCTAAACTTCCTGTCTCAAGAGGGATGACAATTAAAGTTGTAACAGATTGCAGTTGATATGAATATGGCCTCAATGCAATGTTAAGTGCTCTTGAAAAGAAGTGCTTCCCATACCTGGAACTGTGGGGACACTAAGACTGAAATTGGGTGCACTCATTTCATCCAGAGGGACCAAAGCTGTATGTACTAGAACAATGGACCCCAACATGTTTAAAACACTGCCCACTCTCCTAAATTTCTGATGTTTCACAACAAGACGCAATTTGGAAAAAGATTCAACACCAATGCTCCTATAATTTATGTTTAGGTTAAAAGAAAAAGGAAACTTTATTAAAAACACCCAGATCAGCACACAGTTACCTGTAAAGCATCCAGAAACTCAGAGCTTCTAGATGCATGTCTCAATTTGTTTTACATACTTTTAAGAAAATGCTTTTCTTGTTTAGACTGGTAACTTCGACAAATGCTCCAACTGTAACACTACTGTTCTCTTTGGGCACATGTTTTCCTGCTCACTAAGGTTTGAAGATTTCCTAGAAATAATGAAAACAATGTCCAAGACTTAGAAGTTCAGCAATACAGCTAAATGAAGTGCACTAGAGTAACTCTGAAGTCCTTCTGCTATTGAAAAAGTGATGGTACTTGTTAGAATAAAGGACAAAATTTAAAAAGGAATAGTTTTACACTCACATTAAAATTTAACGTTGAATATGCAGCTACCAACTTTCCATCCAGGAAACAAGGAGATGAAAGGAAAGAAGCTATGTTCTACCAGTATTTATTCTCGAATTTCACACACCAACAGATCAGCTGTTGCTCTCTCCACCTCCCCGCAATTCAAATTCAATGCTGTCATTAACGGCTACCACAACCAAAACAAAGGAGTACAAATGAACTTGACTTGACTTTAGCAGCTAAAACAGCATGAGAAGACTTACTGTCTGTTCTGAACCAATCAGCTCTCAAAGGCATATATGCTTTCCAATCCCAAAGGAAAAAAAAAAAAAATAAAAAGGTAATTTGCCATAAAAGCTTGTTCACAGAAATGTCATGCTTCTCAAACCAACAGCACAAGAGGTTTGTGCACTGTAATACAGTCACATAACCTCTTAATAGTATTTGAGAGCAGGGACACATATATCACATAAGACACAGGCAGAAACACCATCTCATTAAGTAATTCAGTTTCTTACTACCTCCCATTGCTGTAATAGTTAAGCTCTGAAGTTGAAGACTAGAGCAGCGACTGGGAAGGTTGTGGCCATTTTCACTCTGAAGACAGCACCTTGAAATCAGTTTCTGCTTTCATGCCCTCCTCTTTCCCTGCCCCAAGCAGAAAATGGTCTGCCAGCAAACTCTGCTGAAGGACTGGTTGAGGAACCCTGCTAACAGAATGTACTGAAACAAGTTTATACTCTTAGTTCTGCACTGACAAGTAATAATAGACTTTTTTTTTTTTACACAGCAGTTGCAGTTTCATACTAAAAGCTTAACTGTAGATACATCAAATAAGGATGCTCTCTCACTGATTTAGTATGTCCACAAATATCTGCTCATAATGGAGACCAAACACAGAACTCTGACATTGACTTCTGAGGCTTTCAAATTGGAAGCAGTCTACTGGTTTTCCTAATAAAACTTTTTAGTTGTAACTGAAGGCTTTTTAGAAACTGATGATATGAAAAATAAATGCCAGAGATTTTTATACTTGCAATGTTGGAAAAATAAAAGCAATTATATCAACCTAATGAAAACTATGAAGTTAGAACAGTACAATTTAAGACAGCTAGTGTCATTTTTGTCAGATTCTGGAATATGGCATGAAGATGTTGGGACAAAAGAGCATGGAACTTAGACATGACCTTATAAACTTAACCAGAGCTTACCAGCAACGCCAGCTTCAGCTAAATGGCACTCAGATGCACGACAGTGGAAAACACCTTTCAAGGCTGACATTTGTATGAGATACCAATCCCAGAACCACTGTATTTCTGAGCAGGAAGTTTGAACCATTTCATGAATTTTAGAAAACAGAGTAAGCCAAAGTTCTTTCATGGACATCCTAAGGAGAAATGGCAGCTTACGAAGACAACATATTTACAATAAATCCTTTTATATTACAAGTAAAATTCAGACATGGTGTTTGCTGTTTTCTAGAATACACGAGTGAAAGCTACAATCTCACAGAAGACTTCATGGGCTACTTCAATGTCTGTTGCCAAGAAAAACCTCGGCTTGCAAACCCAAAAGTCAGGCTTTCAGGTAAAGGAGTGTGAACAACCAATTACTCACTCTGCCCTTCACAGGACAGGGTTTCTGTGATGATCAATGCAACAAATGATCAGAAACAGAAAATACAAAACTGCACTCTGCTATTCCACATTAGTGACGGCAGGTGCTATACAGCTTCGTCCATAAAAATGGTCTCCAGTACGCTGGGCAGAGAAGAGAATGTAGAAGGAGATACAATGCAAACTACAAACTGACACTCTGAGTTTGCTCTTCGCCACTTCCCAGGAGGTTCACATCATTTGACTTCTACAGTGAAAAAAGTCTTCATGAAAAACTTTGTAAGAATGCAGATCATTTTCAGCCACAATTGTGTTCAAGTCTATAAACACTGCTTTTAACTCAGAAGCATTCTGCGCTGAAAATGCCTCCAATGGCTGTTACATAATCTAGCCTGCACCGCATGGAGATTCAATATTTATCTGTTTGAAATCAGCATTGTACCATTTAAAAAAAATTTCAGCAATTCTATTATATATTTCCATCAAAAATCCACACTGGGCAATATATATCTTATCTCAAATGGCAACCTCTATGGGATTCACACTTTGTACAAGTCTCCCAAATGCTACTTTGAAATCAATCCTTGTATATCTGAATAGCTGTTTTATAACATACTTTTACATTATCTTAAGCTTACTTGCACTTGCATCTTTACTACAGCCGTAACAAATCCACCCAAAATTTTAAGACCCCAGCCTCTCATACAATGAGAACTATGGCTTAGGTATTAACTCCCTGAGGAGGATGTGTAACTAAAGAATAGGTAGAAAACCTAGAACACTTCACTGTATAGAAGTAAATGTATTGGAAATACGCACAAGTCTGAGTTCACATAATAAACAATCATTTGAGAAATCAAACTGGCAATTTAAACCTTACTACAAAGTCATTTTGAAAAATGAATTATTAAAAATATTAAAATATTAAGGTAATTAACACAGTTAATTATACACAATTTCTTACACAGTGAGAAATTAGTGATTGACTTAAATAATGCTACCTTAGCAAGTTTATTTTCTGAAAAAAAAAAAAAACAAAAACAAACAAACAACCAAAAAACAGAACAGAATTATTATGAGATTTCAAAAATTACCTAGGAAGAAGAGAAAAACAATCATTTCACACTCCAGAAATAATTCTGGCCACATGTCAAGAAACAACAAAACAGATTAATTCCAATGAGATCCAGATTTCACTCCAAGGGTAATTAAATTCTCAGCAACTAAAGCACATCTGTCTCTTAAAACTAGATTTAAATTATTATTCCAGAATCCTATATCCTTTTAATTACATTGATGCTCACTCTGCATGTACTCAAAACACTTGCTTTATTTATTTCAGTAAATAAAGACACTTATTGTTACCGAAGCCTACAGTAACAAGGAGTCAGAGGATTCTCTTTAGTCTTTTTCTAACATAGGGTCTTGTGACAACCTGATAAATGAAGGAACACTCAAAACAAGTTTCCTGTCTAAACCTATCTGCCCAAATGATATTGATTTAAGGAAAAACAGAACAAACAAAAACCCCAAACACCACAACAATATTCTCTAGAGAGTATGAAAAAAAGAAGCCAAAGCTACTGGAACATTTTCAGGCTGAATTTGTACTTCTAGCAAACTATTATACACTAGAAAATCACAGTGCCTTTAAAAATGCACATACCTCAGAACAGTGCACACAACTGTATTAGCTACCTTATTTTTTACGTAAATAAGAACTCTGATTTTCCAAAAATATTCAAAGCTTCACTCTGAATCAAAGTTCATATATAAAAGTTTGTTTCTTATGTGTCTACTTAATACAACAGACAGGAGAAAAACTAGACCAAACTTTGATACAGCAAAGGAACTTCATTAGTCATGAAGCAAAGGAGCACTAAGACTTCAATTAGGAAGCATGTTTTAGGCTACATTGCTTGCACGCATTTTGAACATCCTTCCAGACAAAAATAATGAAAGAAAAACATAGCAAGGATGATACACTATAGTACAAGTTCTCACTCTAGGAAAAAGGAAAACATTTGTTTCCCCACTTTCTGAAATAAAACTATTTCATTCCTAAGCAGTTGTTACAAAGATAGTTGCAGAAATCAGACATTCAATCCTTCAGATGCATAACTAACAGACTTCTACTGAGGGAACGCTAATCCTCTCAGCTACTAACTGAACAGGCACAAGCAAGCAATATACTAATACAGTCTTGTCCTCCAATTAAATTAATTTATAGGAAATAAGAACTCAATCTTGACTTCAGCCTGTTTCTGCAAATCAAAGTGGTGGGTTTTGTTTTTTTTTCATGAAGACAGTTGCATTACAATCAAGAGCACAATTCAAGCCTAGAAACATAGAAAACGGTAGATCCACGTTAATGTTTGTTCAGGTTCTTTCTGGTTTCTGGTTGGTTTGTTGGCTTGGGTTTGGGTATTTTTTCCCTTTCTGTAATCAAACTGTTAATTTTGTTTGCAAGGCTTTTTTGGTTTTAAATAACTGTAATCTAAGATTTGATTACAACCACTCAGTGGCAGGGAAATGGAAAAACATTCTAATTATAACCCTTGAGCTGAAGATAGCTAGTGACAGAATTGATGAAAGCCTATATAAAAAACTAAACAAAACCAAAACAAACACCAAAAAATCCACCACCAAAAAAAAAAACAAAACCAAAAAAAAACCAACCAACAACAAAACCACACATACAAAAAAAACACATTGGAAGCTGTACTTCACATTGTTGAGCAGCTTTCTGCCATGAAACAGTAAAGCAACTCAATGTTAAGAGTATGTACCTGAAATAGAGAACATGAGCAAACAGTATAGCTAAACATAGAGAATACGTATTGACAATTATTGTCTATGTCAGTGATTGACAGAGCCATCACAATTGCTCCGCTAAGCATCAGTCTTCTCACACAGAATTAAGCAGAAATTACATCATCGATTTGGTGCTCAGCAGCAAAGACCAGTTGTTGAAAGAAATACAAGGAACACCAATGAAATTAAATGAATGCTTGAAGATTTGAAAGGAATTCAGGTCTTAGAATGTTAACCACATGATTTTTGCCTTCAAAACTGGAATTGAAACAGCAGTAGGGACAGTGGAATCAGTTGTTTTCTGTTACACACACAAAAAATCATCCTGACATGGTCTCAAAAAAAACCCAAAACCAAACAAACAAAAAAACCCAACAAAACACACAAAACAACCCTCATGCATGTCCTACATAGCTGTAAGACCCCATGGCATCATCTTATGAGAGGTTACTAAGATTTGTATAACTTTCAAGCCTCCAACACTGGATTCTGTGTTTAGTCCATAGCTGTTCGGTCTGTTAGTGAAGAACAGAAGGACTGTCCTAAAAGCGGCCAAATTTATTTTATTTCCCTACACACACCATGTCCTTAAAACCAAGCTCTACTGAGAACAAAGATACCTACTTTTCTTCTCCCTCCCAAAAAAAAAAGGAACAAAAAGATTGAGTAGGCAGCAAGCTCCTTCCACTGTCTGCCTATTCTTGTTGCCACTCCAGAAGCCTTAGTTGACATCCCTCTGCAGAAGCTGCCCTTTCAAAAATGGTCAAAACATTCCTAATCTACGATTATCCAGCAAGAGCTCCACTGCCATCTATGGAAAAATTTAGAAAAAACATTTAATATTTGTTGATATTAAGGACAATACAACTTAAAAGACTAACAATATAACAGTAGAATGGAAATAAGAAAAAGGTGGTTTGTGCATTAACCAATACAAATTACCATCTAGTTACCTGAATTCAGCTACACTGCTTCTACTCACTCCAGCCTGATGCCATGGAAACTAGAACCAGCTATATGTTGTGCGGATTTCCCTAGAAACATTAATTCCAAGGGGCAGTTAATCTGGCATCAGCTCAAGCACTCAAAATTCTTAATTCTGATGCTTATCAACTGGATTTTGACAGATACTAACAGCTTTTACCCTCACCGCACTGGAAGACAGAAACAACATAATTTGATCACATATCTCCCAGCAATCAAAGCGTCTGATGTGCTGATTATTCTCAATGCCTTCAGGTCTATTTTTTTACCTGTCTTTATACTTATTACATGCAGAAAAAAGAAAAAACAAGGAACACAAGTTACATTAACCTACGCAAGAATATAATTGTTCAGAAATAATGACTAACTGCATGAGAAATTCCTCTGCGTCTTCAGGTTAAAAAATATAATTGTTCAGTCTTTAGGCTAAAGAATTTAAATGTATCATGCTTTCTACCAAAAACGACATGCATAGGGAATAAAAAAAAAGACAAAACCAAACTCAACCACCACTAAAAGCCAATTCAACAAACATTTCAGAGCTACAATTTCCCCCTCAAACCCCAACCTGACCAAAAATACATTTCTGCCTTATTAATATAAAATATTATTGATGTTTCTCTCATGTAAGATAAAAATTCACAGTAAACACCGTGATTCTGAAATAGCACTAACAGGATAAAAATTAAAATGCATAGAAAACACACATGACTTTCCAGATTCAACTGTAAGTCTTAACACCTCCTCCTTTCTCCACTCGCTCAAAACACAGTACGTTCATTCCTTCATTTTTAAGCCCTCACTAAAAAGTTAACTACTTTCAGTAGAGAAAGAAATAAACAAAAAAAAGAGAACAAAGACATCAAAAGCTTCTAATGTACCTCTGCTCCACAAGGCTTTCAACAGCTTCTGTCAATCAGAACATTATCAGTTCACACACAGGTACATGGAGGTCACATGTATCAAACCCCTTGATACACAGGGTCCAAAACAATGGAAAGTAATGTCTTTTATTTGTTTGACAAATTACATTGTATGTATAAAAATATCTATATTTAATATTTTTCAAGGGCAAAGTTTAAAAACTTGTCTTTTTTCTGGCATGCGCATGCATGTGTTTGCAGAAAGGGTGTTTGTTTTTACAGCGGCCTACATTAACTTTTTTGTCCCCTATAAGTCAATACCAATAAAACTACAAAACTCATTCTGCAAGTCTCAAACTGCTTTTCCAAGCTGGCCACAATTACAACAAAAAGTTAATAACCATTTCTAGACTGTAAGCACTAATGCTCGACATCATTATTTAAAAGAGAAAGCAACTATATCATAAGTAGCTGGAAAAATATCAGGAATTTGCATGCAGTTACACAAAAATATAATTACATAGCTATGTCAAATTTTCAGGAGAAAGTTCTGCTCTGTTCTGGGACTACAGCAAACAATCCAACTAAAAGGACAAATCAAAGTCTAAGAAGGTGCCACAAACCCTGACCAAATCCAAAAGTACACTACTAAATTCACAGTGGTGTCACAGTATCTAACACACTCAAAACACATGAAGCATGACATTGATTATACCAATTTTTTTTCTCTTAGAAGTTCCAATTTTTAATACTGTGTTACTAAAATATGAGTTGCTTAATTCAAAAGTCTGTTCAGGTAAAGGAATATGAACAGTGAAAAGTGATGAAAGACAGGCAAACAAGTATTTTCCTCATGCCCACTAAAATGCCAGGGTTGGCTCCCTGACTTCAGCTGGAGGGTCACAGCACTGCAACAACTCTGTATCCTTTCTTCAGGCTGAATTCTGAATCAGTCTTCAGACTGATTTCTTACAAATCTGCTACAACTTTAACAGTAAGAAAAAGGTTGTTGTGCATCTTGTGTATCACATTTGAGACAGGCACAGAGTCCTGCTATAGGAGTTACAGTCAGGTATCTACTTTACAGATTCTATGCTTGAACAAACTGAGAAATCAAAATAAACCTCAGTTCAGAAGGGTCCTATATATACACAGTACACAAACAAGATGATGCAAGTCAGACAGGCAATAGCTATTTGCTTGCTTTTTCACTCCTAAGTTTAGAGACTGGTAGGAGCTATTTAACCTATCATTTGCGAAAATTCCTTTCTTTATTCTTTGTGAGCGCTACCATGAGACTGCGTAAGGATGGAGTTGTTCCGTCCTAACTTGAGAATAAGGGAAAAAAATGAATGTGTGACTCAAGGTCACCTGTCCAGGAACAGACTTCCTAAACAAGAAGTTTCAAAAAGAAATCAACTACAGACGATACAATACGGAAGTAAAAAAAAAAAAAAAAAAAAAAAGAAAAGACCAAAACAAAAACAACAAAAAATACAAACTACATTAATTGTTTTCAAAATAGACTTAAGCAATAAACTCAAAATTATGAGTAATAAATAATAAATACAATTACATTATTTATTATTATAAATAATAGTAAAATTATCATTTATGCAAGTTATACATATAAATACATACTATGCTGTTCATTTCTGAAGATTCGTAACTTCCACATGGATGGACACTCCCAATAGGTTCCAATCCTTCTTCATCCCACATATACGTGCCATCAGAGCTGTCAGATGGAGAAAGCTCAAAAGAAGACCCAGCTCTGTAATTCATCTCTGGAGAAATCACATTCTCAGCAGTATGCTTTGTGCTTTCACTGTTGTCATCCACTGCTTAGAGAAAACAGGAATAGGTGAGATTCCAAAACCAATCCAATATTTCAAAAATGAATACTAAGATGTCTATTACTGGTACTTGTCTGTAACTACACTGTAACAGAATATCTGAAAGCATTTTACAGTATTGTTCACTCATCCTAGAGAGGAAAAAAAAAAGCCCAAGCTGGTTTGGTAGCTACAAGCAAGTATTCTTACAACCTACATCTTGCCTGACCTTTTACATTGCACTAATTCACAACCTACATCTTGCCTGGCCTTTTACATTGCATTAATTCACCCATCATGAAAGCTACTTTCTAGAAATCAGTATGCTTTTAACATACCAGAAGGTGGGTCCAAAAGTATATCTTTTGGATCCAATCTTCCAACAGTAACTTCTCTCAAAACAAGCATGTGGGAAGTCCATAACTGTTTTGAAAATGCGGCTTTTAAAAATATCTTCTGTCTCTTCAACTAATTTTTAAAGAATTAATACAGCATGCATGAGGGGAGAAAGGGAGAATAGTGACACTGCTATTTAAAATTTAACTGCTTTCATTAGACACACTACACTTATTCCCACTACTTAGAAGCATTACAGCTGTTCTCTGCCTACAGAGGCAGAAGGGAGAGAAAAGAATTTTCTTAAAAGATCACCAGTCCAGAGAAATGAATCACAAAGCAAGGATAAGAACCCCACAACCATACCACAAGTGTGGTCAAAAGAGGTATCTTTCATTCTTATCCCATAGAAAAAAGTTCTTAAAAGTCATGCTTGGGAAAGAGAACTATCACGGAGAAAATGCACTGTAAGAAAACAAATGGGCCAGTATAGAGCTAAGTTCCATTCTGAAACAATTCACAAGCAACGGACACTTATATAAAACAACTTAATTACAGTTACAGGATCTTGCTTTAGTACCTAAAATTTCAAACAGAACAGAACATAAAGTATTTACCAGACACATTTATATCAAGCCACTCATCAGTATTACAGCAAGATCCTCCACTTTCCTTGAGAGAAGTGAATGGTTCAATTGACATTATAGTCCCATGATCTAATTCTTGATGGCAGTTTTCCTTTTCCTGTATTTGCATAGTTCTGTT
This sequence comes from Myiopsitta monachus, assembly GCA_017639245.1. NCBI lineage: Eukaryota > Metazoa > Chordata > Aves > Psittaciformes > Psittacidae > Myiopsitta > Myiopsitta monachus. The sequence continues at coordinate 67,113,233 of CM029921.1, read as the reverse complement.
TGGGTCTTCTATATCCATGAAATCATCACTGAAGTCTTCACTCAAATCAATTTTTTCAGAGGATGATAAAGAAGATATAGATATTTCATCTCCATCATCGCTCATACACATGACTTTTGACCCATGTTTTCCCATACTTTCATGCAAACCCTCATCAGATTCTGTTCTTTGAGCATTGCTCTCTATAACACTGTTTTTCTCAATTGTTCTGTTAATATCTGTTGATATTTCAGAGTTCTCCATGATGCACGTGTCAGGAGTTGTCCTTTTGTTGTTATCGATATTTCCAGCAAATCGCTGCCGGGTAGGCTTCAGCAGAGAAGGCCGACTTAACCTGTATCCAAAAGAAGGTGCTGACCCAGATCCATTTGACAGTGGGGGCTTCTTTGAACAAGAAGTCGACATACCAGAGTAGGGTCTGGCAAATCCATACTTCATAGGTTCGTTTCCATTGGGTACATCCAACTGACATGCATTTCTTGACAACAAAGTTGACCTCTGAGATGTCCTGGCAGCTAGATTTTGAGTATGATAAGGCCTTGTAAGATCCACAGCTTTATTAAAAGAATGTGACCTGGTTAAAGATGCAGTGGGAAGGAAAGAATTCTGAATGGAATGTGAGAAACTTTGTGATCTTACCATTTTTTCACAGGAAAAAAACTTGCTGTTGTCTGTAGATTGTGCCAAGCCTTCTCCTGAACTTGTCCTTGTGGAACTGGAATTAGCTCTAGGTCTCTGCAAACCTACCACCGTCCTATTTCCATAAAATCCATTTAAATGGGATTTTGGAGCACTGAGTCCGGAATACGAGGTCCTTCCTGACAGGGTACCTTTGGCAAATTTTGCTGAACTAGAGAGTCCAGGCAAACACTTTGGGTTTAATTCCTCAGTAGAAGATACAAACATATTGGTTGGTTTTGCGGCTTTTGATGTAACTGAAGCAGTACTGTTCAAACCCACCCTGAGCACATCATTACACAATGCTCCTTGAGACTGAGAATACTTCTCAGAATCAATTAATTTTTCATTACAGTTATTTCTAGAGTTGGCGTCTCTCCCATTTTGATCATGAAGTTGGTATTTATTTGACTTCTTCCAGTTGGAAGAAAATGAAGACATGCGAACAGTGCCATTGTGCTTGCTGAAACTTTTGCCACCATTACTCCCCGCTAAACTAACAGCTGTCCCATTTGGCATAGGTTGCAAAACACTTCCTGAAGTTTTCGTTCCATATTTCGGTAGCCTGGAAACCAGGGATGTCCTGATTTGATTTTTTTCTTCCATGAGCTATGGGGTACATTGGTCCTTACAGGGTGCTTGAATCTAAGGACAAGAAGAAAAAAGGCAAAAAAACAATATCAGACCTGAATCAACCACACATTAAACAAAATAATTTTATACACATTTGCATCTATAAATTAACTACATTCCTGCGCCTAACTCCACCTGCATGGTGATACAAACTAACCCAGGCAAATTTTATGAACTTCAGAGAAATACCAGTCACCAGCAGTTAGCTGGCAGTGACTACGTTACTCAGGTCACACCCAGGGCCCAGCCTTCATTCACTAGATAAACTGCCCCCAGCCCCCTTTCTATTTTTTTTTTCCTTCCCTTAGAAATCTATAAAATAAGCTTAGAAAGGAATTGGGTTTGTTGTTGGGTGGGTGTTTTTGGGTCTGGTTCCACACACCACACACCCCCCATTTATCTATTTTGAGCAGTAAACTGAATTTTTCAACTGTGTTATGATTATTAAATTACTTTGTATTCAAAAAAAAAAATCCTACAAATAGAACATAGCTCAAATCTTGGGCCAGCAGTGTAAAACTGCAAAAAACTATAATCTAAAATCTGATTAAGAGCTAATGTTTGTTTTTTTTTTTCCTTCAGTTTCCCCAATGTCTGTGGTATGAGATACAAAAGTGATCATTTACCCTCACCACAGCATTATTTTTCTAGATCTTATTGATGTCCCAAATTCAAGACGAATATTCCTAGGTAGCTTTTTCTCTCCGAGTGGAAACTACAGTCTATTTTGGTCATTACCTTATTCATGTACAAACTTCAGGTACAGGGCAATAGTTGCATTAGATCAGTGTTAGTAAGTGAACTTCAAAAGTTTTACTTCTGTGCGGCAATATATGAACACATCACCCTAGCTACAAGAGTATGAAATAAGGCGGCAATCACAGCATACACACACTCCCTTGTACCTTGAATTTCACTCCTGTAAACCTGATTTGGAGTACAGACTCCACTACATTCTTTAATGAATATCTCAACTTACAGTCATGTCATTTTGGTCTATTTTGTATCATTTTATAAAACTGTATCTGCTTTATAGACATATCTTTTGCCTTCCTGTGTTATACTGCTTTTTGTTTCTTCCTCCCTCATCTACCTATACATCCTACTATTTGGACAACGTCTGCACCACCCTTTTGTACAGTACTCAGTCTGTCATTTTGCCTGGCTATACAATACAAACAACTTGTCTAAATGTTATTATTAAGATTTGCAATTCAGATAAGGCCTTGAGAAGTCTCCAAGTTTCAATACCACATCTTAAGACAAGTTTTCTGTTAAATTCTCTATTTGCAAGACCAGGTTTCTGTTTTTTTTCCAAGACAGCTGTAAAAGAATATCACTTTTGCTAGCCTATACTTGATGTCTTCATCAGTTCCACTTGTTGGTCTTACAATAGTGTAAAGACACAGTCGTTCATATATTATTCCCTGAAACTATTATCCATGTTTCTCTTTTCACAGACCTACACACAGCTGGCAGGACTGGGAAAAAAAATAAAATAAAATACATTTTTTAAACCACAACAATCATGATGAGAATGAACAGACAGCAAGTAACCTTGTATTTATTCAAGGTACAGAAAATAACTTGTGTAACAGCAAGCATTACCTTAAAGTGAGTCACTCCCCAATCTGCAAGACCTCACAAAGTAACACTTAAGATAGAAATCAAAGTGGCCTTAAATTCATGCAAACTGAAGTACCCTTAGGATTTTGTAAATGAATAGGATGCCCCAGAGCTGTACTTCTCTAAGTAGATCTACATTAAAAAAATATGAAGAGGAACACAGACACATGGCTATTTACAGGCTTCTACATAACGAAAATAACAGAATCCACACACTGCAACTGGAGTGCATTTCCATTTAGAAACACACAAATCCAGAGTTTTCAAAAAATCCTTGCACACCAGAGGCACCCTCACCTGGGCGTACAAAGCAGCACAAAAGTTTTCCCCCACCACTCCCTGCAACAGCAAATTGTTTAATTCATTATATGTAAGCGCCTGTATGTGGATTTAGGAGTCTAATGTTATACTTCTTCCAAAAACACTATGACGAACATCTACCAAAAAAAAAAAAACAAAAGAAAACAAACACATTCACAACAAATCAGTCATGTATTTGTAACCATAAAAAAGAAACTTGCCTACTGTGTACCCATATATCTTGCAAATAAAAAGTCATTATACTTTAATATCAAATGTCAGATATTTGTCAAACATATACAGTGAAGGCAGTAAAGTATACCTTTAAGAAAAAAAATCCATGCATTAAAAATGGCCTTTAATATCTTGATGAATTTATTCAAAACAAGCATTATACTGGGTATACATCAAAAGATATCCCAACTCTAACAAAAATCTTCAAGTCTCAAAGAAATCTTCCAAATAAAAAAAGTTAAATTAGAAAGCTGCTAATTTAACTTCCATGCTTTATGGATAATTCCCATTTCACATCTGTCTACCATCTCTTAGGTGACTGCAAAATTTAAATGAGGCCATTTAATTAGATTACTTTAATCCTCCACCAAATGCTGCAAACTGAACTTGAAAAGAAGACCTTTCAGTTCTCTAGGAAGGGTGCTTGTGCATTTACCCTTGATTAGGGAAAGACAAAACATTATCTTCAAAAGTGTACTGACTGCTTAAAACACTTCAGATAATTAAATTAAAAAGACAAGTAATACTTGTCTGTGTTTTATTAGCTACTTAAGCTTAAGTATTGCCTCACCTTTTCAATTCTAGGTTGCATTTGTTTCATTGAAATAAAATGTCACCAAAAACAACCCCAAAACTTAACAGTATTGTGTCTGGAAGATGTTTCTTTTCCCAGAAATTCTCTTCAACATCCTCAATCTTCACATATACTTACTATTAGACATAACACTACCCTAACCGTTACATCCCTTTATCCAGCAGCACAGTACCTGCAACTTACAGTATGATTTCTACATCCCACAAAACTCAGGTTCAATATAATTTAAGTTGTAGTCTGCCGTATTATAAAGAAAATTGAAGTATTTTTAGGTTTCAGCAATCTATAGATTTTTTAAAACCAGACTTTTAGGAAATGAGTCTTGTATGTTTTGCCTTGGGAAATACATTATCTAGTGCACATAAGCCTCACCAGGAATTAAACTAATTATAAAGAGCCAAGCCTTACATAATGATCCAGGGAAAGGAATTAAACCCACAGATCATCTCTGAAGTATAACCTAAGTTAACTAAAAAACTGCTACACCTTTACCTTCAAAGATATTCAAGATCCTGCTGATAAGCAAAAGGATATTCATTCTTCCTCTCCTTTGTGCTTTCTGCATTGGATTATTTACACCTCAACAAGCTCCTCCAATGTTAGTGTCTACTAGCAAACACTTTTACTTTGCTCACAGTCTCTTTCCACACCACCAGAAAGGCAGCTTCCTACATATCAGCTTCTCAGCAAAGTTTAGCTTTGTATCTGAAACTCCACCCTACACATTTTGGAATTATTATTACAGCAGAAGACAGCTTAAGGTTCACACATTTCAGTGTTTGGATGCCTTAAAATAGTGTGATCCCTATGATCCATGCCACCAGATTGCTAAAAGCATTTTCAAGTTCCAAACAGACTACTCTGAGTGGGACCAAACTCCTCTCCCACTGCCACAGCAGCATGGAATAAACAGCTGCTGGATGAAACGTATCTGACAGACTGGCAACAGACAAACAATTCTGCAGAACTAAAAACTGCCAACAGTTTCAGATGTATGCTTCATTATTTTTCTCAGTTTAAAGGCCACCTAAGCAGAAATACTGATTAGCTAACTTAAGGCGCTTTCCTTAGAGCAACTTCCTTCCCAATGTGAATAATATTTTTCTTGAGGCAGAGACAAACTTAAAGTAACAGGATTGATGCATTTGCAACAATCCTCTTATAACAGGATTGTGCTGGAAAACCAAGAGAGTTAACACCACCTTGCTGCTTCTGGATAACACAAATGGTACTTTCATGTAGGGCTGTAAGAAGCTGGCAACTACAGCGGTACCCAAGCTTCCTTACCTACCCCAAAAAAAAATCATGCTTGTCATTGTCCATATATCAGCAAACACCAATTATTAATCAGTCTTTGAGGCTGGCTTTTTTTTTGGGGGGGAAGGGAGGAAGAAGAGGTATTTGGTGTGGGCAGACTGACAGAATAACTGCTATAAAGCTCTGTTAATATTTCTGCCATTAAGTACTCGATGTTACTGTTACGTTCTAAATGAAATTTTAAAATGGGCAGTTACATGAAAATACCTTATTTATACCAGTATAGGGAGGTACTGAAATACAAGGGAAAATATTGCAGGGAGGATCTTGCAACAAATACAGCAGAAAGCTACTTTAGCAAGTACTTAGGAACACTGCAAGATGCTAGCACAGCTGCAAGCCAATTTTCAGCTTTAAGAGGTCCACAGGAGCTTGCCACCTGAAAAAAATGGCACGAGATCTAGCTAGCAAACACCTGTTCTGAACAGGATAAGCTCTGAAGAATTGAAGATGATGAATTCTGAGGAAATTGTATATGTTGTATGAGTTAAATCTGAGTGATTACACTTCTGAAAGTTTACAACTGTCAAATTCGTTTGTGTCCCTTACCCTGCACAGACTGGCTCCAGTTAAAAAAGCTGCTTTCTTTCAACTCCAAGATCCAGTAAGATTTATCAGCTCTGCAGTAAAATCTTTCCTTCCTTCTCCTGTCTTCAGTATCTCTGAAACACTTCTGCCAAATCAATTCCCAATGCTTTATGAATTTTACTGTCTGTTCTATATCCAATCTGCAGAGTGATTAATACTAGCTTCTTTAACAGTCTATTCTTTGAAGGGACCATAGTCACAACATGACACTCAAAGCTTAGTGTACCTTATCTCTGAAATCATCTTGTTCTTCTGCATTTGAAGTTTACAGATTATGTTCCCAGATCTCAGAGAGCTTAGAGGTAACACTTTTTCTAAACTTCCCCCTTCACACTTGGGTATGCTGATGTTCTATCCATTTGTAATAGTTTGATCCACAAACACCAACGAAACCAGTTTATCCAAGCTGCTCTTGCGCTGAATTTTATTTACTGTCAGTCAGAAGGCGTTAGGGTCAAAGAACATAAGCAGAGCATGACAATGAATAGAGATAAAGAGAGAAAAAGAAAGGCATAATAAGAGAGTAGGGTTTCTGTATTTCTAACATTGGACAGTATCTGTAGTCAATACAGCAAAAAACATGTGACATTCCTTGCAATGTTTAAAGGTGGTGTTGTTCATCAGCATACGGTTTCCTGATGCCTTCTAAGGCTAGAGGACACGAGTACTTACTGGAGAAAAAGAAATAGGGAAATTCAGCTCTCTTTGTAGAAGGCGGCTACCAGAATACTTCCAAAACCAAAAACTCCATCCACATCCCTTACGGCCGCACTCTCAATTCACTCTCCCATAATGCCATTTACATTGAGTATCAGGCACCTCAAGGAAGAAAAAAGGGCTAAGTGCTCTCTGCCCAGAACATACGCTTTATGAAAATTTGCCCACTTGACCTTTTCTTATTAAAAGAATAGAGCCTGTACAGTTCAAACCCCGAATTTTTACATCGAAAAGGTTGAAACAAAACAGGATTTCAGTTATAAAACCCTTAAGATTTTTTTTTCTTCAATAAAAAGTCATGGAAATTCTAACTACAAGCAAGGCCTTCATTAAGGTTTCTCATATAGGTAAAATTTGTCCCAATTTCTGGCATTCTTACATGAGTAATAAAGCAGAAGGGAGGCAAGGTGCAGATGCTTAGCCAGCTGCAGCAAAAGAGCAGCTCCAGGACAGACAAAGAAGAAGATGGAAGAAGATAGCTGGTGGCAGGGCTACATTACTCCCAACAAAAGAGAGTATCAGGGCCACCAAAAAGGAAAAAATAGACTTGAAACAGTGTATTCTCCCATTTCTCTTAAGTGTTAACACAGGCTATTACAGTTAATTCAAAAATGAGACACGAAATGCAACAACACTCTTTTCTGCATTAGTGCTGACAGTCTAACTTTCCTCAAGGACAGAGGTCAACTGGAATAAAGTACTGTTGAGGCACAACTCTCTGAAGGGGCCAATCATCTGATGCATCCTCCTGGGGGAAATGAGCAATTCCCTCTTTGAAGAGAGGGAATTTGTGGCTTCTTGCCACAGCAGAGACAAAACATAGGTCTATTCTGACGTGGTCAAAATTCTGGAAAATGCCTTTAGTAAGAAGTAAATGCGGCTCAGAAAGTGCTGGACACTGGGTTTTCCTTAAGTTTCCTTTTGTGCGTTCTCCCAACCGTTCACCTAAATGCAGCAGATCCTATCTAGTTAATAAACTATTAATAACATGCACTATAAATACCATGCACTTCCTGCATAACCACCTCTTCAAAACACAAGATCCAGAACATGGTAAGGCTTTCACTGGAAATCCAGAGAACACAAGGTGCAGCTGATAAAAAACACTACATAAAGTCTGCTGATCCCAAGAACAGAAAACAGCATTCAAAGCACTGCAAGAGGCAGATGGGATAAAACGTCATAAATAAGCAGAAACAACAGTGTAATCATGACTAATATACCCCCAATGCAGAAACACTCCAGCTAGAAGGAATTATGTGGATTACTTCATTTGTTATGCTGCAGAAGGAACAGCCTTCTGTGAACAGAACCAATTCAACAGATTCAACCTTAGCAAGTAAGTCAAGAAGACCAAGCTTCTTAATAAAATAGCTTAACAGCTCTTAAAACAGCAAAAAATGTATTGTTTCTTACTCTTCATTTAGGTTTTTAAAATTCCTTCTTAGGGCTTTTAAAGTATGATTTTATGTCTTCTCATAGTCTGATTCAGAAATAAGTTCCTTTTCCTAGCATTTTTTTTTCTCATTTTTCTGTGTTATTAGTTTTTATTTTCCCTCCTCTCAGTGCTTCTGCCCAAAGATGAGTGGGGATAAGCTATATTTAATTCATGATTATAGATAGAGTTAAGGGGCAGGGCAATAAAATTTCTGCTCACAAGTGTAAATGCACAGACGTGACTGGCCTTCTTCCTACATAACTTACCATTGAATGCTTTGGTAAGGGGAAACTCATCTCTGTTACTGAAGAAGCGCTCGTGTTGAAAGAGACTCTGTGTGGTTTTCTCATCCATTTATTTTGATTCAGAAAGTGACATTTGAAAGTCTAGGTGTGTAAAATGCTGCAGGGGTGGTGGTATTTGGTTTTACAGGAACAAAGCAAATTTTTCACCCTAGCTAAGCCTCTCCTTTCCTCTCCCGCAGTCAACTCCTGAACATTTTTTGGTTGCACAAATGCTTGAAAATTGCCAGAAATGAGAAAACTTAGCAAGTTTGTTCAAGGTGTATGTAAGTTATGAATAGAAGAAGAATTAAGTGTTTTAAATTATAAGGTGTATACAACACTGGCCCTCTTGTGGTTGTTTGTAGTATATATATGTGTGTGTGTGCGTGTATATGTGTGTATACCATAGAATTATAGAAAAGTTAGGGTTGGAAAGGACCTTAAGATAATCATGTAGTTTATCATAGTGGTGTTTAATCTTTTAGCTCAGATGGTGACGGGGGATGGTAGCAGACTGAGGTCTTTCATTTGCTTTGTTAGTAGCTGAGATTGCCACAGTGTGTTGATTACAAAATGGTCCACTCCTCTCTTTTGCAGAGGGAGGGCAGGCACTCCATTCTCCCTAAGGTGGTTAAACGTTCCTTGAATATAGAAACTGTAGCAATGGCTTGATGTCTGTGCAGGGAAACTAGGCTGCCATTGAAATTCGTATGACTCTCCTGCATTGTGTTTTCTTTTGGGATGGACAGGATGCACAGAATTGTTTTGATGCATCTGAGGTTTTTCATCAAGAATGAAATAAAAGTGTGCATTTTCAGGAGTGAACCTCTTCTGTAGTCCTTAAAGCTTGTAATATATAGAAGCAGGATGCCCAGACCAGGACTGTGGAGAAAAACTGAAGATATACCAGGAGCTTTATATAGGTACTAGAGTCTATAGGTCAATGAGAAATTCTGGTGGACATCTAGAAAATTTCTCATAAAATGCTGCCTTGTTGACTATGCCTTTTAGATAACACCTACAGGTTGGGCAGGGAAGAGATTCAGAGCAGCCCTGTGGAGGAGGACTTGGGGGTGTTGGTTAATGAGAAAATGAACATGAGCCGGCAGTGTGCACTTGCAGCCCAGAAAGCCAACCACATCCTGGGCTGCATCAAAAGAAGCATAACCAGCAGGTTGAGGGAGGTGATCCTGAGCCTCTGCTCTGCTCTCCTGAGACCTCACTTAGAGTATTGTGTGCAGTTCTGATGTCCTCAACATCAAAAGGACATGGAACTGTTGGAACAAGGGCAGAGGGGGGGCACAAGGATGACCAGGGGACTGGAGCACCTCCCGTATGAAGACAGGCTGAGAAAGTTGGGGCTGTTCAGCCTGGAGAAGGGAAGCCTGCATGGAGACCTCATAGCAACCTTCCAATATCTGAAAGGGCCTATAGGGATGCTGGGGAGGGACTTTTCATTAGGGACTGTAGTGACAGGACAAGGGGTAATGCGTGCAAACTTAAACAGGGGAAGTTTAGATTGGATATAAGGAAGAAGTTCTCTACTGTGAGGGTGGTGAGGCACTGAAATGGGTTGCCCAGGGAAGTTGTGAATGCTCCATCGCTGGTGGTGTTCAAGGCCAGGTTGGACAGAGCCTTGGGTGGCATGGTTTAGTGGGAGGTGTCCCTGCCCATGGCAGGGGGGTTGGAACTAAATGATCTTCAGGTCCTTTCCAACCCTAAGTATTCTATGATTCTATAATTATTCTCAAAATCTTTGCTGGTGAAGAGATACAAAGAGCCTTTATTTGCTCCAATTCTTTGATGACATGATTCAGTTCATATTGTTACCAAATTTGGAAAGATAATAAAGAAAAGGTGGAAAACCAAACTAAGAAGAGACATACATTATGTGTCTGCCTTACAGATCCAGCGCTCTGCAACCTTAAGACAAAGTTATACAGCTACAGAGAACTGAACTATTACTCAAGCATTATTCTCCCCACAAAGAAAACTACTGCATCTATAAAGCACATCTACATTACTCTCCTATGCCATTTTAGCACTTGGTTGTATTTGTCAGGATTTTAATCCTGGAAGATAATCCATAATTGTGTATATTATGCATGTGTTTACATACATATCCAAAATATTCTGATCTTTCCCATCTGATGTAGATAGTTGCTTTTCAAGGAAAGTTTTAAAGCTGACATTACTATTTACATCAAAATGGAAAAATAAATTTTACGCTGCAGTTAATATTGACTGAATAGTCCCAAACATCAACTGCAGTCTAGAATCCAAGTTTTCTAGAAGGACATGGTAGGTGTCAATCTCTCCTCAAAAATTTGTGATTATGTCAGCACCAAAACAACTGATAGCAGAAACAGGCCACTGCTTTTGCTGATGGAATTATTCCTTCAGCAATAGCATTTCACGTTGGCAAATTCAATCTTTCAGAATTTTATTCTTACAAAACACATTAATCTATCTCTGAGTTCAGCCATAAAAGCAGTGTCATTCTGCAAATGAGCAGGAACTACATGCTGCTGCCTGCCAAATATTTCACTTAAAAAGAGAGAAGCCTCCCATTTCTCTCAGAACTCAAGCTGACTCAACTGACTCAAACACCCTACTCCCATCTCTTAACTCTACTACTTGCCTTGCTACTGATTCAGTAACAAACTAAAGAGTCAGCTTCCAGTTACAGTTTTCTGCTACTTAGTAATGCATGCCACTGGAGCAGGATTTTCTTGCTGATAAGAACAGGCAGGCTGGAAGCCAAGTGAAACTTTGAATACAACCTATTAAAAATGGAAATATGTTTTTTGAGACTGCCACCTTGTCCATCCTACTCCTCTACTTTGTTTATTCAACTAATGTAGCTTTTCCATCTAAGAACACTTAAGCTAAAACCGACTTACAATGGTACAAAGAGATATGGTTCAATATATTTTTGTATTGATGATATCATGACTAATGACAGAAACAATACTACTTGTCTGAACTACTGCTAAACAGTTTACCTATGTAGATATACCTTAAGATTAAAAATTCCCATTAGTTTAAATCTGCAACAAGGCTATGCTTACCACTAATACATAAGATCTTGTTTTCCCTCCAGCCACACATGCTCATTCTTTCCACCACTGCGTGAGAAAGAATACTGGTTATAGGTTAAGCCGAATGACAAGCAGAGATAATTGAAGGAGACTGCATGTTATTCATAAACTTGCTGGTACTGAGATATCTTCAGTAAGCCTGAAGAGGTTCACAGGTGATAATTTAGTAAGACTAGACAAGATGAAGCAGAAGGAAGATAGAAGAAAATGGTTCTGGGGATTTCTTTTCTACATATTGCCAATGCTGTTTCAACATAGTTTCGTTTTCAGATCACACCCTTGGGACAAGGACATGTCAAACCATCAGCCACTTCTGGACTAAAAAAAAAAAAATAAATAAAAAAAATAAAGAAAGAAACTGACAAAATCTTTAAAACTGGTTTGGATCATGGCAATTCAACATCCAGATTCAATTCTCCAGCTCAGCTCATGGCCACACAGCTCTAGCAGCCAACCTTATTCTAAAGGTGATGAATAAAAAGTCACATTGTCACCTGTGGTAACCTTAAAAAAAAGGAAACCAAAAAGAGGATGAATGGGGCAAGCATAAAATGTGACCTCTTCAACTACTTTCAATTCATAGGATTTCTTGAATTTTACCTAGTTTGTTTCGGAACTCTCCACAGATCTTTCCTCTGCTATCTTGTCCAACCTGTCCTTGAGACCCCAAGTTCTTTCCATCCATGACCACTTTAAGCACAGAATTCCAGGCCCTACTAACAATTTTTTTGAGGATTATTTCATTGCCTTGTGCAGATTCCTGAAGAAAACGACTTGTAGATTCCGTACACTGGAAGAACTGGCCACTTATTTCTGCTCTCCCTGCTACCAAACATACCAGTTTTACTGATCAGTTTCTTTTATATCTATATGCTTTCAAGAAGATATTGGATTACTTGTATTCTTTGAAGTGAAGTTTGACTTCTCTTCAACATTCACCCTTAAGCAAAAATACTACAGACAAATACTGGCACATTACAGCTTCCAGTTGACACTTATTATCGGCTTATTGTTGAACCACACCTTCAAAGTACTACTTGCCTGCTACTGAAGTTAATTTCGGTAGTGCTAGACACCTACAGCTTCTGCTATGGTTTGTTATAAATTTGTTCCTAATCTCAAAACCAAACACTCTAAAAATATTTCAGTACCAAACCACTTTGCAGGTTCACCACAGCATGATAAATATCAACATATTCTGTAACCACAGACTGGCAACCTTCTGCAAGTATTTTAAAGTGTGTTTTGTATTTTCTCACTGATTTTCTGATACACAAAGTTTAATCTATATATACCTATCAAGGTTAGTTTTCTACAGTATGGAAGACACATACTTGTTACAGCCTCACACATTTGCAATTGAAAAAAAGATTCTCAAAGAAACTGACATGTGTAACTTCAGTTACTAGTGACAGTTTGTCCACACGATCATTTTCTCCCACATCAGCTTGCAGTTACAAAGAGAGAGTCATTTGTGCATATATTCCACTTGAATTTAAAGGTAGTTGATGCATATCATGTTTTGTTTAATCAAGATCTCAAAATTAGTCATGATAAAGTATTATTTTTATAAACTACCATTTCAGAGAGCTTGCATGACTGAAAGATTTACATAGAGATGGATTAGGATTTTTCTTTAAACTCTGTTTACTGATGGACAAGGCTATGTAGGAGTACAGATTCTGCTCCATTTTTCAAGTCTCCTGCTACTAACAGCAGTAGCTTTGGCCTTGCCAAGTTTCCACAAGGTTGGTTATCAAGATGAAGGTTAGTTAAAAAACATAGATTCCCCCAAATCATCGAAAATACTGATCAACACATTTGTGTAATAATTTTGTCATATAACATAAAAAATGCATTTAAGTAAAACCTATCTTTAATATGATTCACAAAAAGAACACGAGTTGAAGATCACACAAATTAACATTTCGCTCACATCTCTGTATCCATCTAGACAAGATTCCTGAATCTCCAGCTCAAAGTACATATGATATTGAGTCAAGAGAACTCAGGGTGCTCAATTCTCCCTGGACACTTTGCTTATCTGGTGCTATATGTGTCACAAGCCATTTGGCTAATTAGCCTAAAAGCACAGTTCTTCTGCTTCAGGGAATAAATTCAGAGATTGTTTGCAATTTAAGGTTTATTCCAGATCTATAACTTGTTCAACCACCCCATAAAAGTAAAACCTTATCAGCCATTTTCCTCCGGCTAAAAAGCCAAGTCTCCTTGCAGCGAAAACCCTGCCAACATTAACCATACTTCCGCTTCAATCAAAGCCAATAAAGTGCACTTTGCAGCAGACTACCTCAACTCATCACAGACTAAGTGCTCATGAAAACCCCAGCAATCTGTAGTGAAAAAGGCATTTCACTAAGAACTTGTGACACCAGCTCCCCATGTGACCAGAGATAAGCATTCCACACCCCAAGAAGACCTTCCCTCACTTACTATAGGATATTTTCAGAACTGCTCCAACTGAATCCTTCCTTTAGGATACAGAATAGCTAGTGAACAAAATCCAGATCTCTGCAAATCAACCTACTCTTGATCAAGGAAGAAACAATATTCTCAGAATGCCTTCCAAACCACACCTATTTGATAGAAGTTTAACAGTGAGACGGATATGTGTATCAGAGGCGTGAAGAAATGCAAAGACCTACACTGACTAGCTAAACATCACCTCTAGAAAAATTATTTTAATACTGTTGGGATTTTATTGTAGCATACATGTGTTCAGATCTCCAGAGATGTACATAAGCTTTTTTATTGCTCCAACTGAAAAACAATACAAGATTTTAAACCTAATTATCAAAAGTATCATTAGGATTTTGATCTTCTTAGTATCCCTGTTGGCACAGAATTTAACCCTGCCTGAAAGCTTCTAATTAAGAAGATGGTGCTGTTGTTTACACTTCCAAACAGCATCTAACAGAGAACACCACAACAACTGCTGCAACTGGCTGTCTTTTATTCCTCCGTCTTCCATTTTCACAGATACACACAGTCTAATAATTTTAGACAAGCAGTGTTCACCTTAAGGCTGATAGCATAATGGCTTTTTATCTAGAAAGCCAGTGCCAACACTGATTTGTAACTGGTTTATTCCAAATAACCAATCCCTCTTAAAGGATGATCAGGTCCAAAAGTAATAGGTTTTACTCCATTGAGCTTCTACATGAACAGTTCCATTAAATGGGATTACTCATTAGTATAACAATACATTAAATGAGATCATTATGTTAAATTGAGATCATTACTTTTAATTTTTTCCTAAATTCATATATATTATTACTTCACTTCAAAAACACAAGGTACTACAGTGGTCAAAAATATCAAATATGAAATCTTCTAAACCTGAAATATTTCTACTGTTTAAATAGCTTTACAATTAGAAGACAATACTGAACTGATTTTGGAGCCCAAATACTGAGATTTCTATAATGAAAAGTACTAACTGTGAGCAAAAATAACTTCAACTTTAAAAACATCTTTTCTACTTCAAATTCTATGTTAAAGTAAGTCCTTAGTTAACATTCAGGCAGCTGCTTATTACTAATTTTCCATGTCAGGCCATAACCCCTTCACCTTGGAATCATTAAACTCAAAATGGGCCCTCAGAATTTTGAATTATGCGATCATTACATGCATAAGAAAATATCTGTCAACTGTCACTCAGTATCAGTAAAAAATGTAAATATTTACTGCCCCACACTAATGGGATGAAGAGCTTTGTATTTTTAACTAGTCTACACGAGATTTTTCTATAGTTTCACATAATAGTTAAAGTGGTTCTCAATTATAAGAACATAGCAAAATGAGACCTCAGATCCAACTTAATTTTTCTTTTAATACCCTCATAATGAAAAATTCTATTTTGCATCAAATTGGGATTCAAAGCCCACAAACACCAGGAACAAACGCACTATAAATATGAAGTATGAATCCTACAAATTGAACCAATTCTCTTGAAAAGCAGTAAACACCTTTATACCACATGCATCTGGTCAGAGTACAAGATCTACAGTCTTCTCTTTGATTTGTTGTCTGGCCTGGACAGTAATGCTTTGCTACAGCTTTAAGTTCCCACTCAGTTTTGCTTGCTTTAACTGAAGATAAACAGCTCGACTTCCTCCAACTCAAAGTTAAAGGCTGATACACGTTTCACTGTGTATCAAAGTACACTTAATAAAATACAGTGATAACAGCAGGCTCTGGGTGAGGACTGCAAAGTCTTGCCATCATTAAAGCGAAATCATCATACATAACATCCCCTTGTAGTTATAATCGAAATCTTCACAGATTACAGCTAAGTTAGATATTCAACTATTTTTTTTATTTTTTTTCTTCTTTAATTGTTGTCTATGAAACACCATATTCTGGGTACTTTTGCTTCTTCCCCTTTTTTGGGCTGCAAAGAGATCTCTGCAACCAGGGCCTTCAGCAGCCGGTTCCCAATATACCTGCAGGTATCTCTCACTAAACAGTATTAAAAGACGCATAAACCACTGCAAAGCAGGAACCGAGGGAGGAACCCAGCGGCAGGCCTGCCTGGCCAGATTGCCTTTTACCTCCGGGATCAGCGCAGCTGACGAAGCCGAGCGCAAGCCCCGGGCACGGCCAGCCTGGCTGGCACAGCTGCGAGCGCCCTGCCATCCTGGGGGAGGCCACACGCGTGGCACGGCTCGCAGCCAGCGGCACTGCGGGAGCCGCAACTAACACTCAGGCCCCCCCCAAAGGTGAAGGCTGTGCCCGGCAGGGACACGAAGGAGGCGGCTGCCCCGCCCGCCCTTCCCCAGCCTCCTGCGGCCTGCGCTGCCGGTGATGCTGCAGCATCGCCTGGCCGAGGCGACAATCCCAGAGACCCAGCGGATGAGGGGCGTCGGCGGGGCACGGGCAGGAAGTAAGAACCGCTCCTCCCTCGGCCCCTACCAGAGGACCCCCAGCCGCGCAGCCCACCGCGAGAGGAAAGGGGAAGAGCGGCAGGAGGGCTGCGCGGCAAGCCCCACCGCCGCCGCACTCACCGCGGGGACGGGCACAGGCCGGCGCTGTCGCCTCCTCGGGCAGGGCCGCGGAGCTCCGCGCCTCCAGGTACCGGCCGCGCACCGCCCCGCCCGGCCCTGCCCGCGCTGGGAGGGCGGGCACGCGCCGCTCCGCCGCGCATGCCCCGGGAGCCGCGCCGGCCGCCTCCCCACAGCCGCTCCGCGCCCCCTCGGCTCACCGTGACGTCAGCGCGGCTGGCACCGCCCCTCGCTGCCGTCCGTTAGGGACGCTGCGCGGGCGCGGTGTCTTTTCAAGCGCCTCACGCGGCGCGGCGCGGTGCTGCCAAGGACGGGGCTCCTCGGCCTTGCCCGCCGGCCCCGCCCGCGCGCCGAGCCTGTTGCCCGGGGCTTGCGAGCTGTGAGGCCTGCGGGCTCACTGGCGGCGTTTTACAGTGTGGCCTTAACGATTGGTGTGCCCGTTGATCGAAACAAAAATGTGATTGCTGGAAATGGTGCGAGTGTTCTGAGGCGCAGAGAGTGCTCGCAGGGAGAGGGGGCTCGGCAGCTACGTGGAAAGCCTGGAAAGACTCTTACAGTCAACGGCGACATGCAGACCTGCCGGAGTCTGGGCTTTCTCCATGCCAGGGCTCATGGAAGGACTTGAGAGTTTGATTTCCCTCAATTTCCTGCTTGTGCAAGGAGTCAGAAGGCGCTGGCAATATCAGGAACTTACACGAGGTTCAGGAAGTTATTTACCTGTGGTTACATGAAATGGTTCGGAATCATTTCACTCAGTTTTTATACCATCATGCTTTTCCTAGCCACCTGGGTGCTTGATCGGGTCTTGTATTTCAGCATCTCCCATGGTTTGGAACCTTCATGTTGAAGAAGGGAATGTAAACATAGGAGGTCATAAAATAAGGAATGTAAACACAGGAAGAGGTAAATCTAAGTATCCTGAGACTTAGTATCTGGGAAGAAACTGATAAAGTTCTGCTTAATCAGCTAAGTCAGCTGAATGACAATTGCGCATGCGGCAGACTAAAGACGTAAAAAAGTTCAACCTTAAAAGTCTGTATAAAGGTCTCTGAAGAAGACTCTTATTTCATCACCCAAGACCACCAGGAGACAGTGCGCATGCGGAAAAGACTTGCGAAACCAATTATCATACTGAAGCGGGAGCTAATTTACACATTACAACACCTTAATGAATATGTATGAATTTGTATAATATATGTCCGATGTTCTGTGACCAGAAGGTATGCACGATAGGAGGAGTGATCCCCCGTGCATCCAGCGCTGTAATAAAGAATAAGCTACTTAAACAAAAATTGACTTTGTCTTTCTCGGAATCAATGTATATAGGAACATTTCGACACCCGTATTGCTCTGCCTCAATTTTCGATTTCCAAAGTTTCATTTTCCTCAGAAGTTCTGACTGCAAATATTTACACATTTTTGGCTGCCTGCTTTACCAGCCCTCCCAGAGAAGAAACTGTGCAGTAGCTTCAGGCTATGTCCATGTAGAAAAAACCCAACCACCCTGTAATTGATAAGCATCATCTGCCACACCTCTTGACTGGAAGTTGGGTGCACTGCCAGGGTATACGACCAGTCTACAGAGGCCAGCCCAGGCACTGCAGGTGCCTCCTCACCTTTCTAGACACTGGGTGTGAACGCTCCACTTGCTCTGTGGATAGCCAAAAAGCCTTTTGTAACACAGCTTTTTTATGTCCTTTTGCCTGAACTTCAGTGGACCAACCACGTTGATGCATTTATTCTCAGAACAATCTGCAGCATAATTACTCCTCTGTGGTACAGGAAGACAAAAAAAAAAAAAAAAAAACAACAACCAGCAGAGAGATTAAATCTCTTGCACAAAGCTAAAGAGACACCAAGGCCAGGAAATGAACTCAGATTTCCTGAGTAAGGCGTCACTGCTTTAACCACACAACCATCCTTTTTTTCGGTCATTAGCTTCTGGGCATTATCGTGAACACCAGCTGCATTAGCACAGGATCGATTTTTCCCTACTCCGTTAATCAGAATGACTTCACTGTTCCCACTGACTTTTTCTCCAACAAACGTTCTTCTCCATTTCTTTCCCACAAGTAGAAGAAATTTGTATTGCAGACTCACTGAGAAGGTGAATTGTTATTACAGGCTCATTAGCAGAGCCTTAAATTTCCTTCCACTGCCTTTCTGCAGAAACCGACAGGTATTTCTTCAACCTGAATACTTTAAGCATCAAGTCACAAAGCTCGTAATTTTATTATCTGAAAGTAATTCTGAAACAAAACTCAAAAAAGAAAACTATGTACAAAAGAAGAAAACAACCCAGAGATTTTTTAGGACAGATTTGAGAGCCTCCAGTATCTGTTTCAACATTTAACAGATGCCTACAATGCTTATACAGCCTCAAGATTCAGATCTAGTCTTTAAGCAGAATTCCTAGTTTCCAAAAAATAACTTCAAAAAAGGGAAGCATTGCATAGACAACTCAGCTTCTAACTACTTGAAAGGCAGTCTTAAAAATCCTACCAAAAGACTAGAGACTAAGATCTAGTGATGACCAAGTGCAGTATATTATCAGTTTAATATTTGATAAGTCTGCAGCTTGAGGACTTTGCATTTCATTGGTTTTATAATCAACTGATTTAAATGGACTTTATATTACACTGGAAGATGGACTAGAAGCTTGTTTTACCCACTTCACTTACTGATTTAGGACTGCACTGCCTCCGAAAACCAGAGACAAAACAACAGGTAACACCAACCACCAAGGGACCTTAAAGATCATCTAATTCCAACCCCCCTGCCATAGGAAGGGACACCTTCCACTAGTCCAGGTTGCTCAAAAGTCCTGTCCAACCTGGCCTTGAACACTGCCATGGGATGGGGCAGCCACAATTTCTCTGGGCAACCTGTGCCAGTTCGTCACTACCCTGATTTCAAAATATATCATTCTGTAAAATTTATTCATTGATGGGTATCAAAAATGAACTCTCATCTCTTAATCTATGTCTCTATAAATAGTTCTTTTATTAAGGAATACATCTTTTATATTTTCCAAGTTTCGATTTGACACTAGAGTCACTGTCTCCAGAATTACCTATTTAATTTTAGAGTTCTCATACTTTTTAAACTACACAAGTAATTTCATTTTTGTGCTACCTTAAAATTGTGTACTAAAATGACTATGACAAATTGATGAACTTGTTTACTGAGATAACAAAACAAAACAATGGGCTAAAGTGTGAGGTGTCACTGCCCATGGCAGGGGGGTTGGAAGTGGATGATCTTAAGGTCCTTTCCAACCCTAACCATTCTATGATTATATGATAAGCAAAAATACTTACATGACTGTGCTCATATGAGTGTATATGTATTCTTTCCATGCATGATGTCCACAGATAACTAAACTTTGTACATTCTGCAATATAATTCGGTAAAATTAAGATAATTAATAGGAAATTCTGCTTGGTGCAAGTTGAAGTCTTTACAACAGTTCTCCATCACTGCATATTCTTTTGTGTATGTATGGGAAAACAGAGATGAGCTCAAACTCATTTTACTGAAATACATGATAACCCCATCACATTTAAGACTTAAGTAAGACCTGTATTTTTCCTAATCATTTGTAAAAGAATCCAAATTAATTACTTGAGCATTTGATACCATTTTAGGCATTAGTGATCTATCTACCACTTTTTAAATAGTGTTTAGGTAATATTTAAAGAGGATACTATTTAAGTGAAGAACTGCTCATTACCAGTTGGCAGCTGCTTCATTATTTAAATAATTGGCTTAGACATCCACCTTGGATAGGCAAAGACAATGTTGATATATTTTAGGTTTTGGTTGAGTGAATGGTGAACTGTCGCATCTTACACTTCTCCTTTTGGAAAACAGATTTTTTTGGGGGGTCTTGTGTAAGTTAAATCTTCTGAACATTGCTTAAGGAATACTTAAATATCAGTCCAGGATGTCTGTTTTTAAAATCCCATAATGTATTACTCTGTGGCATTGCTGACATTCAGAGATGCTCAGAATGTATTATGCTGTCTCTTCATGTGATTAAAAACAGTGAAATTTACAGGCCTAAACTACTCTCTCATTTTTAGTATTTCCCATGTAAATGAACAAGTGGGCAAGAAGCTTTCCTTCTGACACTCCCTCTCAAGGCACATGTACCAAATGTAAGTTAAACTCATGTAGATGAAGATCATGTGCTTGACATTACCCTTTCTTTACTCTGGCATTGCTGTGGTAGAAGTAGCCTGGATCAGTTCAATAAAAAATCTGCCGCTAAAATCTGCCACTGAGCAATCATTACACCTTGTTGCTGCTGTCACCCTGTCTTCTAACGGCTGACCACACATGATGCTCCAAAACACTGCTTTAGTCTAAATAACTAAGTAGGTCTAAATTATTTAAACAGACTAGTTAAACTGATTGAGCAGTCTAATTAAAGCTACTTCATGAAACAGTGTCAATTTTTTTTCCTGCATATTTTCATTGGCCCTATTCTGACAATGCGTATCACCTTTACAAACACAGAAAAGCATATTGCGCTGCCTATCGTTTCTTCTGAAACATCGTAGTGCTCCTTGGTATCTAACTATTAAAATGAATTAGTATATGTTTCATTTAAGTCTGATAGTTTCTCTTTTATTTTCCATTGCAACTTAATTTGTATTAACATAGGCTGAATGCCCAGAGTAATACAAATGCCTAGCGTTTCCTTTTTCGAGGAATCTGAAACATAAATAAAAACTCTTATTTCAGCTTCATTCACAAGTGTGGAAATTATTTCCTTCGGTGTAATTAGAAATTATTCTAAATCAGGCCAGGTAAACATTTTTGTTGCATTTTATAACTGAAAGTTTGACTGATAATCTCAGAACTCAAAAAATAGCCTTCTGCTAATGACACTTATAAACATTTATCTAGACTGTTTAGGGTTTTTTTTTTAGTCTAATCTGTAAAGTCATCATTCAGTTACACAACAAAAAAAATGACAGGCTTATGTTTCTAATAATTTAACAGAATGAGAAAAGTTGACTGGAATTCAATGAATTCCCAGTAGAATTCAGTAAAAGCATTAAAATATATTTGACATCATATGGTTTAACTTTATGTAAACATTGTTACAAAGGATCCTGTTTTAAATCAATCCTAATCCTAAACTGATGTGGGTAACCTGTGTTTTTTCTGATTTTCTTATTTAATAATATTTCAAATACTGTAGTCCTTAAAATATTAAACAAAGATGAAATGCAGCCTTTTTTGTTTGTATAGTTAGTGTCCTCCATTTTACAATATGATTATCGTTTTTAATCCTGAGATTTGCAGAAGTATTAATCTACTTATAAGAAGGACAGGACAGGACACAGTGGATAATGTAGTAACAGGGCTATCCATATTAAGAAATAAAATGTAAAAGGAAAGAAAGCATATCCAAGAAGAATACATACAGTTAGAGCATCAGATTTATGTGTTTGTTTTCATTTGACTGCTCACGGTACATCATTTGCATGAAGATAAAGACTGTCAGCATCACTCAGCAGTTGAAAATGAAGAACTAAACAAGATCCATTTGAGGCTTGTTTGAAACAATATTTAGAAATTATGAAAGACACCTGGATGGTGTGGTAACCAAAGACTTCTACATGCTGTTAGCACACAAATAAATGCAATATGCAGAATACAGTTGTTCATTCATACCTCCAATGATGAGTCTGTACTTTGAACTGACAAGACAGCTGAGACACGCCAGTTTGATTCTATAATATGGTGAGAGATTATACAAGAAAGATAAGACAGATAGAATTACAGATGAATTGCACCTTCCTTTCTTAGGGAAAATTCCTGTTGACTTGGGAATTATATGAAAATATATAGTAACTAAAAGCGTTAAATGAGATGCTTACGCATCCCATATGGAAGCATTAATGAGTGAAATATATCCTCTGGTCAATTTTATAATCTGCTTAGCAGTGCAGACAGAGAACAAGGATCACAGAAAATTTAAAATAAAAAAAAAAAAAAGGGAAAAAAAATCCAGCCCTTTAGCTGTACTTCAAAGGGATTTTGGCCACAGCAGCCTGAAATGGTGAGGCTATAAATGCTCCTGGAGTGCTGAAAGAACAGCTCAGGCTCTTACCTAATAAATACTGATCATATTCCCCCTCCCTGAGCTTGGTTCATCTCTCAGATATCCCTGCTGGCCATACACCACAGGACAGTCCTTGCCTGAGCAGTTAGTTTATGGAGCAGTTGTATGTTGTGCAGGATTCCAGCTTGCCAGAAACTGGCACAGGGAGTACTTCACACTTGCTCAAATGAAACGTTAATTCATTCTTATTTATTTCATCCCAGCGAGGATCCTTTTAAGGGGAAGTGTACATTTTCTGAGTCTTGATGCATAGGTGAAGCAGGCTGCAGAAAGGAATTACCTCAAATAAAGTGATACTGTTTCCGTGAATGCTATTTCAGTCATATTATTTACTTTCAATTACCTTAAAGAAAAATACAAGCAGACTGCTGTAGTAGCAAAGAGCACTTTCACAGTACAGTTCAGTATTTTAAAAATAGTCTTATACATGTATATATTTAACACTAATCCTTCTTGTCTGAACATGTGAAAGCATCAGAAGATAAAATACGGAAGCTGAAATTCCATTTTTCAGTGATTTTCCGTGATTATTATCAGTATTAAATGGCAATGAAAAACAAAGAGCTCAAAGATGCAGATTAAAAATTGCACCTTCTTTTCAGTTTTGCACATGGCAGTAACATTTGCACTGGGAAAAGAGTTGACCTTATCCAAAACTATGTATGTGACCAATCAGTAATTAATGGACTATTTCAGTGCTCCACAGGAACATCAAGACAGTAACACTATATGCTCAAAATCATAGTTGCTTAGAAAAATCATTAAATACTATCTTGGAAAATATTTTATAAGGATTTCTTTCTCTTTTATACTTATTCTCTCCCTTCTTTTTTACAAACTCTAGTTATTCAAGAAAGCACTGCTTTATATATACATGCATGTGTGAATAAAATATATTTATATAAAATGCAATTTTTACGTATATCATAATATACATGTATGTATGTATGTCTGTATATACATATGCATATATATGTGTGTATGCTTGTGTGTGCATATACATCAGCAAAGTTGTTCTAGGCATTGGGAGTCATCTGGAGAATATAAGTGGATAACAACCCTGGCCTGTTGGAGATTATTTATTAGTTTATACAGATAGAGATTAATTTAAACAGGTCACTAGTGATCGGCCCTCCAAGTGGGGTTCATTAGTTCATCTCACCATTGGCTGGAGGATAAGCTATCAGTCTGGCTCCAAGGTCCGTCCTTAACACTGTATCTCTCTGGAAATGGTTTCAAACTCAGATGCGGTTTGGTTGGAATGAGTGCTAAGTACTTGCTTTCCTGTCAGGTTAGAAAGCTGGATTCTCACAGTGTCAAAATAGACATTTTATTCTTATAAGCTGGCGCCTGCCTCTGATTCATTGACTTCTGAAGGCATTATCAGAAGAGATTCTGTCAGATTCCTGAAACACTGGCACCAAGAGATTCAGTCACTGCTCTATCTAGTAAGGCATTTCGTAAGGTTCTTGTGTACTTTTAAACTAGGAGATGTTGAAGATGTTTTTCTTTGAATTAATAATTACTATCTGGAGATAGCAGCAAGAAAGAGGCTGAACTATTTTAGAGATGGATGCAATAAACAATAATGGGTATGCTTTAAATGGTCACAAGGCTCAAGGAAAAATTCTAAACAGCATGACTGTCTTTTTAATGGCTAAAAATATGTCTTCAATCGACATTGTGAAATAGAAAATGCTAGCAGACAAAAAGGTACATGCAGAATTGCGAGTAAAACTGCTGCTCTTTTATTCTCACTATAAAGATAGCTATGAAAAACATTTTGTGCTCTAGATCCTTTGAAATCAAGGAATTCCCTGTGCTATACAAACATGAATGTATCCTCAGAATATGTTTTAATAGAGTTAAGGTTTTTTCTAATTAATTTTAAATAAAATGAGGTATATAAAGGTGCCAGGGCCTGTATTGGCAGAGTAGTGGCAGGGACAAAGCTAGGATACACCATTCTTCACTGTCAGATGAGTATATTTAGGATAGAACCATGCAAAACCCTGTATAAAATCTGTCCCATACCAAACTGGTATAGAGAAAGACCATAAAATGCAACACACTGAATTTAAGAAAGCTTTAACAGTTACAGCTGCAAATATATTCAGAAATATTTGTGCGTATTCATCTAAGTGTTGATAGTGAAAAACAGAACTTCTGAACAGAGGTTCAGAGAGTCTCAAAGGTGCAGAAAAGGGACAACAAAAAAACTGTAGCATGTCTCTTTACTGAGAAGGCAGTTGAAGAACAGAACTAACTCAGACTGCAGTAATGGACATAATGAATAATTATTAAATGATAAACTTACAAAGAATGCACAAATACGTGGATAAGCTTTTAGGGAATGTCTGTCTGTCTTCTGTCCTTTAACATAATTGTAAACTTCAGTTGATTGCAAAAAAAAAAATTTAGATGTCTTTTGGGTTGGGTTTTTTTAATGCTACATTTTTAATCCATTGCAATCATTTTCAAGAGCAGTATGAAACTCTGACAACAAGACTGTCTAAGTTGCAAGAAGAAGTGAGGACAAATATTTTAGAGAATTCAATCAGTACTGCAATGAGAGCTGCTAGGTTTGAGTATGATTTCTATAGGTATAAAGAAGGATCTCGGTGAAGGGGGAATGTTCTGAATTATTCGATTACTACAGTGAGAATGGTACTCCCTGAACTATGCCTTTTCCAATACATGCCGTGACATACATTGTACGTTTATAGTATTTAATCACTACTAAGACTCCAGATTCCACTGCTGTGTAACATAAAACGTTACACACCTTTGCATGGAATATAATTTTCTTTGTATTCATCAGAAAGCACTTAAGGGAAAAAAATGATTATTTTGGAGTCCAAATATCTAATCATAATTAGCTCAAGGCACACTGTGGTATCCAGAGGGAAAAGGAGTTTGGAGGCATTTTCATTATAAAAGAGAGACCTTATTAATCCTGTGAAAAATTTTCAAAGGCTACAGCCCTTGGTTATGTGAAAATTCAGCAAATGAAATTCTGTTACTGATTCTAAAGCATGTCACAAGAGAGAAAGTAGATGGAAAAAGGTTTTATGTTAATTTTCTTTAGGACAGAATTCTTAACAGGTCTAGTTACCTAAATAAGTAACTGTATCCTTCACCCTGGCAGAGGTACTGTGATAGTATGCATCTAAAGTGACGTATTTCAATACTAAGAAAATAGTAGCATATTCTGCTGATGAAGTAAATCATGATCTGTATTGCAGACTATACGTAAGAGAAATAAATCTTAGTTTTTCCTGACTTGTGCTTCTCTTATAGTCCTAGTGTCCTGGAAGTCTTTTTCTTGTAGAAAGCATAGAAGCAGCTGCAGATAAAAATATTGCAATTTCTCTAGATGCAGATAACCTGAAGTTGTCCAATGATGGGAGAAAACAAAGGGGAATAAGAGATTAGAAAGGAGGAACAGAAGAATACAAAATGTAACAGAAAAAATTTTTCCATATCAGAAGGGAAAGGCAACCCTCTTAGTAAGAGAAGATCAAGTCTCATGAAATACTGAAGAGAGAAGTAAAAAAAACAGGCCTGCCACTTTCGCCTGGAGTGGTGGAAGTCCCTACTTTGTGCTCACTTCATGCTGCTTTTAATTCCTGATGCTCATACAGTGGCATCCCCTGGCTAGATAGATACACAAGGGTATCACTGGGGAAATTCAATTACAATCTGTAAAATTGTACACCTGAGGCCAATTTTAAGTGCTTAGCTAAATATATAGTTGGCATAATTAGTGAATGAATTTAAGTGTACGTATCTGATAGAAACATAATGGGTTTTAGATCTGTTTTCTATATAATATGTTTATAGGCATATGTTTATAGGTACATGTCAATCTCTTTTAGTTTGTTTGTCACTGACTGACAAGGTGCCATTGCATCAATCATGAAAGTACGTTATCATTTTAATTGAAGAAATGCTTACTTGGCAATTTTGGGACATTAGAGTTCAAGGTTACTGGCTTTTTAGAAAAGCTTAAGGTATGATCCGCAGTCCTGTGTGACACTTCTAGTTCTGTGCTGATCTTCCAGGCACAAACTGTAGATTCAAAATCAGTTTGGGTAATATTTTATTTCAAATTTAATTTAAATTAATTCATTCTGTAAATATATTTTCTGTAGGTTCATGACGGATATGCAAATGTTTACCATCCTCAAAAGCTTTTGCCTCAAGCACAATAAGCCCACAGAATTATTTCTTATGTTAATGTGGTCCCATATATTATATGGGACATATTATGGTCCCCATAAAAATCAAACCCAACAAAACCCTAATCTCTTACTACTGTTAAAGATCATACAAATTACTCAGCTGCCTGCTTTCTTCACCAAGTTGTTGCTCAAAAGTATGTTGGTACGACCAAGACTTACTAAAGGGGTCCACTGCTGATGGCAAACATCTAGCAATAAAAGTTAATCTGGGAGGAAAACAACCCACAGATATACCGATGGATCTTTTCAGATCTTTCCATGATTAATAATTCAGGGAAGCATGATTTGGGCCTCTTACAAATTCAGGAAGCTGTGATGATAAAGGTAATAGATATTGAAATCCTTCATTTATACACAATTTAGGAACAGCTTTAAGGAATATACTGCCAGCATTTCTCTAAGCTAAGAAATCCTCTACTAACATAACATTCAACTCTATAGAATAAAGGGCAGGTGGTCACAAGATATAATATTGATAACCACTGAGAATACGAGTTTTCACTGGAAGTTTGATCACTGTGAACTATGCTAGGACTAAAGCTTACTCTGTTGCTCTTTTAATAGCCATCAGGCTGTACTGTCTGTCAGAAATAATGCATTATCTTTACTGAGATGTGACCTAGTTGGTGACTGTGAATTAAATCTCACTATACTCCCTTTACTGTTCCTTTGAGATAAAGGCCCTATTATCCATTACCTCTGTCTTTGTAGAACATGTAGTTTCTTATGAAATTTACTAATTCAAAAGCTAATATGTTTAAAGTTCTTTATTAGGTGGTCTTTGGTTACTGGCAAGTGAGAATGAAGCTAATGCAAAAAGTTCATTAATGTGTATAGTAAACAGAATGAAAACAGATTAATGAGAATGGTTTACATTTTCTCTGCAACACTGAGTTCTGTAAAGTAATATAGAAAAGTCAGGATACATTTCCATATCAAATGCTGTCAATAGCAGGAGGCTATATTTTTATTAGCATAGTAAATTCTGTATTGGTCAGCTTACAAATAAATTAAGGGGAAAGAATGAGAAGGAATGAATATACTGGTGATCTGTCTACAAAGATATTTCTTTTCTTACTGAAGGGAAAAAATACCATTATTACAGGTCTGGTGCTTTCTTGTTTGTACTTAAGAATATAAACTAGATTAATATTTTGGTTTTATGCTTATTTACATAATTAATTCTCCTGCCTTAATTTTTTGCATCTATTTACATTTATGTAAACATGTATTGTATACATTTATATGTATATTATCTTGCCAGCTTGTTCTTAGAGGAATGAATGCAAGCACTCAGTCTCTTTGGCTACTCCCAGACTTGGCAGATATACACCATCACTGAGCCATTTCAGTCATTGCTTTTAACTGCTTTGCAGGTCATCAGCTTCTGGAAATGTTGAGACAGAGTGAGTCATGTCTTCAGATGGTGTTCTTTGATAAAGACAAGAGAATAAAAATAAGGCAGAGAAGGATAAAGAGGACGTCCCAGGTTTTGTTTGCTGATGCAGTTGAGACCACAATCTCAATATTCCTTATCTCTGTGTTATCTAATCAATGTATATTTCTGGGTTAGGCCCAGCAATGATGCAGTTTTGAGGAGGGTGGGGGGAAAGCAGGTGGGCTTCTCCAAATCCCAGGAATACTAAAGATAGCAAAGATGACACTAAAATTCCTTCCATTCTCCCAGCCTTTCTCCACAGCCACTTCCCACACTTTTTAATGGCTTTAAAGCACATAAGGAGCAGAATCATCCCCCCCATTACCCTGCCAGCTAGTTAGTTCTAATTGCGAGCACATCGATTATGATCCATTAATTTCTGGTTCTGTTCCTCCCTTGTTTACCAGACATAATGACAGTCCAGTTTGGGGGTTGTATCAGTAGATGTTTTTGTTTTCATCAGTTCAGTAAACCACCTCTCCACCATCTCTTTCAGCAACTGTTGTTTGAGGCAAATAGAACATTTTATGAAATGTCTCTTACTTAGAACTCCAGTTTACAGTCTGGTTCAGCCCAAAAAGACCTTAGCTATTACTAAAGAAAATCTAGTGTGTGAGTGTCTCTTAAGAATTAATCAACTTTGCTCTATTTAAATGCTAAAGCTAATGCCATTAAAATTTCAAATTATCCTCCCCTCTAGACCTGCAATAACATTTAAGTAGGAGAAGTATTATGCTCTGTGTTCACTTTGACAACTGTGCCACTCCTGAGTGCTCCTGGCCCCAGGAGTATTTCTGCAAGGGCAATATTAGCTTTGTTCACCCACTATGTGCAGCATGTCAAGTCATTCTTTTCACATTATGCACTAACTGAAAAACAGATATGTAGTATGACAAGTTAGATTCAAAAATCTCTGAAGGACAGACCTATATACAGCAAATCAGCTGATATTTTGTGCCCTTAACTATGGCTTATTTCTGTTCTCTTAAATTACATTCTACTGGCTGATCAGTTCATAAAGTAAATGGGCAGCTGCAGTAGAGAGCAGACATTTTAATAGTAGAGTGCTGTAGACATGGCTGACTGCCAAAGAACACATTGTTAAAGCAAATAGCATAAAATGAAAAATGAAGATATTGGCACCGAGGCTTACTGGTAAGAGCTGAGGGTCAGTAAAGGACGCAGCAATAATCTAAAGGATTTTTTCCACTAGATTAAATTTAGGACAGGCAAAGCATCCTTGCTTTGGAGAAGTGTTCAGCAGTGCTGGAAACTGAGGCGAGTCTCAAAGCAAGCATAAAAGACCCTGTTGGCCATCCTGGCTACCACAGCTTCTCAGCAAATTAGCAATTTGGTACAATTCTTCTTTATAGCACAACTGTCACAGCTGGACATAACACCACTCAGATCAGTTCTGAAATGTACTTTGTCAGTAATCAATACATATTTTAATGTATGTGCTTTATTTGATACTCATATCATGTTTATTTGGTAAACATTAACAATTTCATGAAATTGCCTTTTGCCTGAAACAAATGCTGAATAACAGCAGCAAGGCAAAACAATATACTCAGGTGCTCCTTCCTCAGTAACTGACGTCATTATCACCAGTTAACATAGACTGCATATGAAAATGGTTTAGAGAGATTCTCTAGTGAAATGGCTGAGCATTCATTATTCAGAAAACTCCACGTGTATGATTACATATCCCTTCCTCTGGCTACATACATTGTGCTCCAGTCTTTACTTACTATCATGTACTGTTACTCAAAGAGTGTGATGGGTTTTTTATTGCTGTCCTCTACAACTACAACATAACCTGTGATGTTTCTTTATTCCCCTCAGTAATTCTATTGTCACTATGACCTAATGCCTCTTTATTGACTCTGACTTTTTTACATAAATAGTATTTTACTCCACAGATGCTTTTAAATAGTTTGTCAGCATCTGTATACCATCCCATTTATTTCTGTGCCTGAGAGTACTCCTTCCTTTGGAGCAATTTAAAGTTGAAGCAATTAAGCAAACAGCTGCAAATAGAGATGGTGAGACTATCAACTATGTCTTATAGGACCTGTGAATTAATATTACAGTATCATCCTAAACTTTTTTTTTGCTTTTTTATATGGAGTCTGATGACGAATATTCCCCATGGTCCCTGGAGAGAATAGCTCAGAATTAGGAGAAGGCTTCTCAACTTGTGGCTGTTCACAAGCAACAGAAAATCACAGCTACGGATTTCATTATTTGGAGTCATTTAGCCAAAACTAAGGGTAAGAAATACAGCCTCTGTGTGTGTCAGGAAATGCTCTCAGCTCAACCTAGGGAGATTCTCTTTCAAAACAGAGCAGCTCTGAACCTTCTAAGGTGAATCATGAAGAGCGTCCTTTTGTGAATTTTTATTATAAAGCAGGAGCATTACTCTTTCAATGGTTTACAAAGTGTATAGGGATTGAGCCTGAACATCTTCAGCGCAGTATTCATTATTTATCCATGTTAGTCAAGCATAGCTCAGCCTTCCCTATGTTGCATTGGGCAAGAAAGCAACGTGTTTGTGATTATCAGCAATGACAGAGCCAACCCTGACATGTGAGATGATAAGAGCGAGAGAGAAGGGGAGATCTACTCAACCATGCAATGGCAAACACGTCACAGGATATGGAAGTTTTTGTGCCACATTCGTCTGTGCTCACATGGGAGAAGGGAAAGTGCATGACTCCGTTAGGTTTTTTTCTTTCCTCTTCACCACACCTAAATCCATCATATTTACCTGTTGGTGGAGACTATAATTGCTATCTCACTGGATCAATTGCAATTCTTACACTTTAAGGTTAGGACTTTAATGTAAGGTATTTGTCTGACCTTGCTCCAGATTATTTTTAGACATCAGGAACGAATTACTGTTATGAATAATGGTGCTTTCAGACATTTTGAATTGGGAAGCTATATAGAGGAGCTTGGGAAGTATTACTGATTTCTTTTCAGCAGCTTAATACAAGCAGTTGAAAACAATGGAAAAAACTTAGCCTTTTTCATATTACACATTTTAACTGGAATGTGAGTGACATTTGTACCGTCCCCTAATGTCTCCTATGCAAATCATCTCAACAGGGTATGAAAAGTCATAGAATCAGTCTAAGCTTCCTCGATAAAAGTGTCAGCTTGGATAACACTCTTTCTGACACCCTAATCAAGAGGTGTTTAAAAATGCAAGCCTTTAAGAAACGCGTCCAGGTATAAGTATTTTGTAGCTGCATCCATATGGATATTTTGGGCTTATCCAGACTGCCCCTAATTGATTGTCACTGTGCACTCAGTTTATTTTAGAGCAGTCAGAGAGCCTGAGTCAATTTCTCATTAGAAAGTGGAACTGCATTTGCATTATGTTAATACAAGATGAAGAAACAGGCTGAATATAAGGAAAGGTTAAAATCTGGCACAGAAAAATCAATCTGACTCTGCATATGCATGCCTGTGTTGTCTCGGGCTGTACCAATCAGGGCTGATACAAATACAGTTATTAAGCTTCCTTCCATTTTAAGCAGCATTATTAAAAATACCTGAAAAGTGGGACAACTTAGCAGCTTAATATCACTTTAACACAATGCGGAGACTAATCTCTAATATCTTTATTCAGGACGTTCCTTCTCTGGGTTCTCTGCCAACACTCTTTCCCCCAGGCCTGTCTCAGCAAGGGAAGATCTAGGTCCTGGAGTGATTTGGGTCACTGGGGCAGCCAGCCCCAGTGATATAATCACAAGACTGCAAACGACAGGCATATTTGAGCCTCCCATAGCTGACAAAATCACAGCTGACCCACACTGGGGGAGAGAAGAGACCCAGACAGACTCACAGTTTAGCCAGCCATCAATACAGATGCCCCAAAGCCTGCAAACAAACAGAATTTCCCACTGATCCTCAGTCTCTTTGAGAGCCGGAGTCATTTTAAACATCATTTGTCACTAGGGTTCCTGAACAGAAAAACACCACTAATGGTAGTTAAGTGAATGTATTAAGAAGGCTATAACAATAGATTATTTTCTGAGGAGTGTATGGAATAGTCTAAATCTAAGAAGGGGCTGAAGATTGAAGGCTAATATGACTAATCTATCCTTATAGCTCCAACACATATTATTGCTGATAAAGTTGAGTTAGAAATACGAAACACAATTTTAAAGAAAAAAAAATAAAACACAGGCATAAATCAGTGAAGCTAGAGTCAAATATAACAGTGACAATAATGAGTGCAATAAAGAATATCAATTTGTTGCTTCTTCTAGAGATGAGACTCTCAGAGTAATAAAAGTAATGTACATACTAAGTACGTTCAAGGTTAAAATAACACCAAGGCTCACTTGCTTCAGTTCCTCCACATTCTGAAACCCTCTCTTAAATTTTAAGGCTTCAGTGGCATCTGCTGATCAAGACCTATTTAATTAATTAGCTGTAATTTAACAGATATTCCCTCTAAGTGAATTCTTCTTCCACAGAGTTTTTGATGCTCAGTTCTGTTTGTGAAGTTCCCTGCCACCGTGGAAATCCTTTACACTGATCAGAAAACCTCTTAAAGCAGCAGAAATTTTCTCTCTGCCTTGTTTCTGCCCCTCCTTCCAATTACAGTACATGGAAATTGCATGAGCACATGTTTAGCTGACAATAAAGCTATCCCCAATGTGTTCCAATCCATTGGTGGAATACCAAGACGTAGTTTGTGATCAAAAAAGCAAACACAACAAAAGGCTCTGTGCAAAATGATCCTGAAACTTTGTAAATTAATACTTCTGTGCTCTCACAGAATACATTCATTCATTACCTTCATTCATTAATCTGTGGCTCCCTTTCACATGTGACCTTAATGCTCCTAAGAGCAGAACAGTAAGGCCAACAGCTTCTAATCAAGCCCCTAATCCAAGCAGTTCAAGAAAGGTTAAAGTAAGGCTAAAAGTCTGATTAGCTCAGAGCAGAGACAAAAGAATTCAGAATTAAACTCACTGCACTACTCAGTCAACGCCACCAGTTAAGTGATATGGTGATTAGTATCCATTTACAAGGTATGCTACAACAGTACATGTTTGCATTTCTTGGGTATGATCAAGAAATGCAACTAACCAGAATCCTGCTGGTTAGTTGCATTTCTTCTCACTCTGGAAAAAACCCTCTTCACATTAGAATTAATGGCCAACACTTCTTTGGTGCATTAGAGTTAAGGCCACAGTGTTGGGATCCAGAATTTTACATCCTGTTTCTGCTTTAAAATTGCTGTATGAACTTGAGTAAGCCACAAAGTTCAATATTCCACATTCCTACAAGGATGATCAGCTTTGTACACCAGATAAGTTTCTTGCAGAAGTACCTGGTACAGCTATAGCAATAATGGAAGTGACTGGAACACACAAATGGTTTGCACCCAGGAAGCCCTAGACCAAGGTCTACCAAGCTGCTCATCCAGAAATGGAAGCATTTAGCATTAAAGTGTCTCTTGGAAATACAGATCTCATGTCCCATTTCATAGAGATTTGGTGGTTGATACATTAATTTCCCAGTGTTCAGGCTCTATTTATTACTGTTACCATGAGGAATCAATGAATAAAAAGTAAAATGTGATATAAAATCTAAACAAGCAAAATCCTGACTCCTGTCTTCAGTTGCTACTGAATATTAGATTAATAGCACATTGTCAGAGCTGCTTGCAGACAAGACAAAAAGTTACAGACCTGTGACACTTTAACATTTGAAGCCCATAGCAGGCAGTGACTTTTCAATTTTATTTCATTAAAACACTCAACGCGTTAAAAGTCAGGTGAAGGAATGAAGTGAAGAAGCCAAGGGAAAACTTACTATTGCCCCATCAAACTTTCAGTCCTCCACATCGTTGTAAACCAATGGAATTTAAACAGTTACCAAATATAAGAATGTATTATTTATTTTGAATCTTTTTTAAACTGTGTTGTGACTGAAGCATCTCTTCTCTTGAGCATTTTGATCTTGGGTACAACTGTAGTAAGCAGAACCAGTTCAATTTAATGGTTTTTCCTCACTGGAAGGGATCCAGATCCAACTTTAGCAACCATTTGGAGATTCTTAAGAGTTTCTGTACAGCTGCCTAGGCAGGGCAGGGTCCAAGGGTATGAAAAATAACTGGATGAGGAAGAGAGACCTCTCTACCAAGAAGAGGCAAGCATCAGCAATCCGTAAACTTAAAGAACTACACTAAGGAGTAGGAAATCTAAATTCCATTTTAGCTAATCCTTTTAGGAGTAAATTGTTGCAGTGTGGAACTAAATAAGATTTAAAAAAAAAAAAAAAAAGCCACCAAGAAAAGAGAATTCTGACTTTCCAAAATATGCTTTCAATGAAGTTGGACGCATGATGCATTGTTATATAGTATTACATTTTAAAACTGGTTGTCACAAGACTTTTGCTGATATTTATCAACTAATGAAAGCTGCTTTAATATGGAAAGCTTATTCCAAGGCTATTTCCCTATCTTTGGAATTGAAGCTACACAAGTGTTGTACCAGTGAGAGTTTCCTGTTGTACAGAATAAGCAAATCTTGTTCAGTTTACATTTTGGAACTTGTCACTTCCTTAATGGAGTAGTGGTTGCATTTTTAATTACTCGTATTTCTGTTAGGTTTCTTGAACTATAAAAAAGCAAAATTATCGTATTTAACAAATTTAAATATGATATTCTGTTACTAACATATAAAGTCTAATTAGCAATATTCTATTAGTAATATTAGTAAGTTTATTAGTAATATTTAATATTCTTGTGAGCCATGTGACACATTACCTGAGGAATCCTCTTTCACATTTAGGCTTTATAACAATGTCTTCCTCATCTGATTTACTTTTTCCATCACAACACAAGTGGGATATGGATAATAATAACTACCTCTTTTTAGATTTTTTTTCAGTAGAGCTATATCTAGATGGTTTACTTTTATTTGGTATATGGTGCTTCTATTTTGCATAAGCCCTTACTGTTCGTTTGCAATGCAAACGGGATACCCAGAAATCCAAAGCTGTACTGAAAGCAAGATGGTATGATTTTATCAATTGAAAGTTACACTGTCTAACCCCTGTAAGGTGCTAAGAATAGCACAGTGCTGGAGCTCTCTCCCAGTGCAACGCTCATGTTTTGGCAAACCTCCTGCACCAACGCAGCTTTCCTTAGGCGTGTCTTGCTTCCTCTGTGGGTCAAGTCCCATGGGGAAACATACGTTTATGCAAGAGGATTGCTGCTGTGAATAAAGTTCCTGAAGTCTGTCACAGGGGATTTGTCTTCTGCTACTCGGAATGCCAAGACTCTGAAAAAAAAGACAAGAGCTCGAATAATTAGGAAGGGGGAAAGGGGTCAGGATACATGGTAATTAGGCTGCTATATTTATTCGGGTAAAATCATGGTTTTACTAATTGAGTTAACATCAGTTTTTGATCTTAAGTAGGTGCAGGACTCATGTTTGGTTTGTTTTGTTTTGTTTTTTTTGAGCTTCCTGATACTCCAAACTAGCATTTAAATTCCTAAAATAACAGTTTTCAGCATATATGAAAGTAGGGGCTTTCTTATGAAATAATTGATTGTAAGTTTAAGACAGGCTTCTGTTTATATGCTCTTCCTGAAATAACTTCCATTAGAAATTAAGGACTTAATCCATAAATTGAATATTTTAAACACAAAGGCTATGATTCTGTCTAAGACCTTGACTACTAATTGCACCTTTAAATAAAAGTTAAACACTCAGAGTTTAACTTGCAAAAGCTGCTGCCAGACTGTAATACACTTAAATGCTTCCTTTCATTTTTTCAGGACCCTGTGGGACTCAAGCTCACAGCTGGGCACAAAAGTCCTGACACTGCTTTAGTCTTTGCTAAAAGATCAGAGGAACCAGAGTGCCAATAGTACACTGTGCCCTGAAAGCTGTGAAGGGGCTAAATACGGAGATGAGTAAAATTTCAAGTACCCTGTTTTCTCAGGTCTGTTGTGAACCTTTTTTCTGATTCATCCAGCTTTTTTAGACATACCCTCCCTCTTTCCGCTTCTGCTGTAGTTGATGCGAAAAGCCTCCATTTGCTTTTCCATTGCCTTGAAATTATGCTTCAGAGCTTAAGCATCTCTTTTTAAATGGCTTCAACACACTTTTCTAGTCCTTTGACTTGCAAAAATGACCAGAAATATGAGAAAAAAGGGGAAGCTAATATGTTGATACCTTTTTGAGTCCAAAACATCATCCAAAGCAATCAGTTTGAGAAATGAAAACTGGTGCATTCATCTGAATGAACTAGTAGTTCTATTACTTGCAAGTGAATATGAAATAATGCTTATCTAAAATTCCCAGCTAACACAGTTATGACAGTTCCAAGTTTCCTGCCTCATGCTTGCAGGTATACAAAATGCTGTGTCCTACTCAGATAAATCCACTATATTTTAGTGGCTTTAATATAAAAATATGTAGCTCATACGTAGCAATTGCCAGATAGCAGTCTGAATTCCATCATAGTGCTGGGAAATATGCTTGGATATCTTTTATTATTAATGTTTAATTCAGTGAGATAAATTACATTTTAATTTCATTTGAGCTATGTAAGAATCTTAGAAGCTGTAAAAACAACAGCCAGTAACCCATTTGCTTGTTAGCTCTTTTCTACGATTTGCAAACACATGGATGTCTCTAAAGTGAGGATGACCAAGTAATGGAGTTCATATTTTAATTTATAATCTACAACTCAGGCCGAACACGGCCAGTATGTAGGCATCTTCTTGGCACCAATTCTGCCAGCATGATACCATTTTCCCAAACATTACAATGACTTAAAAAAGAATAAAAGTGATTGCCCTCAAAAAGTGCAACTCACTCCCATTTGCATGAAAACACCAAAGTTTGAAACGCAACAGTCCTAGAAACACCCTTGAGCATATTTCTTTTAAAGGCTGGAAGGAGCAGATGGCTTGTGAACCTTGATGCTATGGGTGCTGTCTGCAGGATGAAGCACTGTATCCTCATTTGTACCGATTGGGATCAAATAAATCAGCTCTAGTCTTTAATTCACCCTGAGCACTGAGTATTTCTTCTAATTAGAATGCATGTCATTACCTATTCCTACAGTAATGATCACCTACTAAACTCTAATGGATCAATCCCATCTGCCTTGCTGTGCATATACTCAGCCATTTCACCACTCAGAATCAGAAGAATTCACTGTGGCACACAACCTAGGAATCACAAGTGCTGCTCCATGTACTGCAATGTAAATTGAGCAGTTATTCTGGGTTGCGCCGTGATTTTCTGGATGGTTTTATTACTGAAAAGTTTGGAAGGTCATTCCCATGAGATCCTTTGACAGCCTGCAGAGCTAAACACAAAATACATAAAACATGGAGAGTGTTCTTCAGCTGAAAATGGCCTTTTGTGAAGGACAGAGATAAAGGGCACCAAATAGATGCGGTCCATCTAAACACCAAATTTTAATGTCTGGTAGGAGTTCATACATTATAGATTGAATTCTGCTGACTTTGACACCTGGTTTAGACCAGAGGCAGTGGAGCATCACCCCAACAGGTAACAGATGTGATCCTGGCATCTACTGCAAAGCAATATTCGGAGCCCTCACAGGTCTGTTGATGTCCTGAAACACTGGTGCAATAGTTCATTTTATCCTACCAGAGATGCCTTCCAGGCAGGAGAGTCATGGAAGGCCCACACGCCATGTGGTAAGCTCAAAAACAATTTAGAAACTGCTGCTTATTTAAAGAGGATTTAACTACTGATTCCAGCTCATTCTGCCATAGAGCGGGATGTTTTGCAGGGGAAAAAGAAAAACGGCAGTCACATTACTAACATTGCATCAGGTTTAAAAATAGTTTTACAGGTCTACAGTTTTGGGGAAAATAGATTTGCTATTTCCTCCCCATAACTGTCCACATTCAATATACTTTATTGCCTTACATTTTTGCTCTTCATGCTTTTCTTCTTGCTTTCATGCCCCACTGACACTTTAGTAAGGCAATGTGTGGAAAAAAACTCAGTAACTGATAAAATTGATTTAGAATTACTAGAAACAATTGTATTTGATACATGAACCGACTACGATGCAAGAGGCTGAATTCACCTGGGAGGTCAGACTCTCTGTGCAGAGAAGTTCTTCTTGCCCCATTAATTTGAACTAGATCGTTATCAGCAGACAGCAATGACAGAGTTTTAGGGAATATGGAGACCATGGCCCTTTTATTTCAACCCAAACCAATGGCCCTGCCTTTGCCTGCCTAAATGATGGCAAAGGAAGCATTCACATCCTTCAAACACATGCTTCTGAATTTTTGCCCAGAAGTAGTATTTTAAACTGTACAGCAGCCATAGCTCAGCAGAGAAGCAACCTGAACTGGGAAAGGGATTCACAGACTGGGAAAATTTAGGCTGGCTAATACTAATCTTCATTCTCTAACTCAAAACAGATCTGAGGTGTCTAGATCAGTTGCGAAGTTGCTTAGCTGTGCATACCGGCAGAGGCAGAAAATATGTGGTTTGATCAGCCCCGCTAGACCTTTGAGGGAATATTCTTTCCTCACAAGGGTATTCTTTGACACACAGGCTAGTTATGCTGACAGAAAGGTTTGATCCCAAGACGGCTGCTCTGAGTTGACCTGCAATTATACCAGTGGCTGAGAGGAAGGACTGATTAAATTGTTAAATTCTTTTGGGTAAAACATATTTGTGCTTCCTTTGTGCACAGCTTGAAAGTGAAAAGAGATGCTTCTAGCTTTTCACATCCATCCTAGATATCTCTATTTTTTCCCAAAGAAAATGCTTAGGAAAATTTGGTTCAACATGCGAGATGCTTTCTGACCAATTTTGCTAAATTTTGGGGAGAAACTCAAATTTAATTTCCAAAATCAGGTATTTGCTTCTGGAGCATGAAAAACTAAAGGCTTGTTTCTGGATTTCTCTATTGGCAGCCAGTTATCTGCCAGTAAAATACAGATGCAGCAGCAATCCCAGAGATCGCATCGGCATAAAACTGTTGCACAATAACTGGAAATCTGTACCATATTCTCACAGAAGGGATGCACCAGGGATGAATTTCTATAGGGAGAGATGATAGATCAGTATTGACCAGCTACCTGCTCTTAGCTGGCCTGGAGGGTCTCCTGGGGCCCCTAAGCCAAATGATATCAGGAACACCAGTGTCCCATTAGTATTAATTATCAAAATGACAAGTTGCTTTCAACAGCAACTAAGCTATTTTCTTGCTAGTCTGGAATTAGCACAAAGAAGAGGTGTCAACTGCCAGCTTGGACAGAAAATGAAGATTACATGCTGTGTATCTGTGGAACTATGTCAGTTCAGGAGAAGGATTATGCCACATGGTTACCTGCAGCACCAGGAAAGCAGACAGGACGGCCAAAAAGATCAGTTCTAGCCTCATGGCCTAGTATCATAGACTAGCCTGCTTTTGGCCTGAAATATCATGCTCTGTTAGCAGGTTTTTGATTGATCAAAGAAAGGATAAATGGGTGCAATAGTCCATTACTGCAAGTTTCTCGTTATATTTAGAGTAGGGACCTTATGAGAGAGTATAAGCATTCTTCCATAGGCAACATGAGCACAGATCTGCAGCTCCTCAGAAAAGTGCTCTAGAAAGGATTTTAAAGGTCATTTAGCAGTTTTGGGGGGGTTAGCAGGAAAGACTATCTAAAGTACTCCTGACAGGACCCAAGTCTGTGGAATTTGGATCAGGACCACAGCAGCTGTATTAGGATGCAAAAGATGGTATCTGGAACAGCCTTATTCCATCTGAACTGGCTGATTCTGGAGGCAGTGCTCATCTACAAGATGAGCCTGCTAAACAGAAAAGTGGGATGTGACCTCTGATTATGACATTGCATCCCATGATACAACTTCAGGCCAGGATGTGGTCATGTCTGTTTGCTTCTTACGCAGCTGAAGAGCAAGCTTAGCCTGGGACTTGAATCTTATGTTACTTTTTCTTTCCTTGGTTTCTCTGAGGTTTTAAAAATGAGAATCTGTGCTTGACCATTAACTGCATTAAAAACCAGTTCTAGTAAGTGTGCCTTAAGAAAGTGCATTCATGTTCACAGAATAATTATCATATGATTTAAAATAAAGGTTGATCTATACCCAGCTAATCATACAATGGAAATCTCATTGTACTTGTGCATCCATAATTCTCATATTTCTACATAAAATCAACGCTTCCTGTAGGGCCAAAATCTTTTTCATATTTACTATTTGATATCATAATTGGGTCAAATTCAAGCTAATTACTGTGGTACCATGAAAAAAAAAAAGAAGAAAAAATCTATATTTTTTGGCTTTTGCGCTGTGTTGGCCTTAGCTGGACACCAGGAGCCTACCAAAGCCACTCACCTCTTCAGCTGGACAGGGAAGAGAAAATGTAACAAAAGACTTGTGGGTTGAGATAAGGACAGGGACATCACTCAGCAGTTACTGTCATAGGCAAAACAGACTCAACTTGGGAAAGTTAGTTTAAAATATTACCAATCAAATAAGAGCAGAGCAATGAGAAATAAGCCCACATCTTCAAATACCTTCCCCCCACTTCTCCATTCTTCCCAACTTAACTGTACTCAAGATTTTCACTACCTTAGCAGCACAGGGAGACATGGATTGAGGGTTGCGGTCAGTTCATCACATGTCATCTTTGCTGCTCCTTCCTCGCTGGGGCAGGACTCCTCACACTCTTCCCCTGCTCTGCAGGCTTGCTCCCATGGGACCCAGTCCTCCATGAACTTCCCCAACCTGAGTCCTTCCCACAGGCTGCAGTTCTTCACAAACTG
Organism: Myiopsitta monachus; assembly: GCA_017639245.1. Lineage (NCBI taxonomy): Eukaryota > Metazoa > Chordata > Aves > Psittaciformes > Psittacidae > Myiopsitta > Myiopsitta monachus. Next base: position 67,072,063 of record CM029921.1, on the reverse strand, counting down.
CTTCAGTGTGGGTCACTTCCATGGGTACAGCTCTTCAGGAACAGACTGCTCCAGTGTGGGTCCATCCCTTCCACGGGTGCAGCCCTCCAGGAACAGGCTGCTCCAGCATGGTTCCCTTCCATGGGGGGCAGTCCTTCAGGAACAGTGTGGGTCCCCTGCTGGGTCACCTGTCCTGCAGCAAACCTGCTCCAGCGTGGGCTCCTCTCTCCATGGGGCCACAACTCCTACCAGGACTCTGCTTCAGTGCAGGGTCACAGCCTCCTTCAGGAATCCCCCTGCCCTGGCTTGGGGTCCTCCCTGGGTTGCCAGTGGAGGTCTGCCCACCCATTAACCTCCATGGGCTGGAGGGGCGCAGCTTCCTCTCCATGGGCTGCACCACAGACTGCCGGGGAATCTCTGCTCTGGCGCCTGGAGCACCTCCTGTCCTCCTTCTGCACTGACCCTGGTGTACGCAGAGCTGTTTCTCTCACATATCCTCTCTGGCTGAAGGCAATTTTGTGCAGGTGTTTTCTCCTTCTGAAACCTGTTATCCCAGAGGTTCTACTACTGTCACTGATAGGCTTGCCCTTGGCCAGCAGCAGGTCCACCTTGGAGCTGGCTGGCATTGGCTGTATTGGACCTGGGGGAAGATCCTAGCAGCTTTTCACAGAGGCCACCCTGTATCACCCTCACGACCAGAACCTTGCCACACAAAACCAATACAGTTTCATACCAATAGCTACAGTCCTAGAAAAAATATTAGAAAAAGTGATTAAGCAGAGTATTTTTCTGTAATGTCTTGATTTTCTTCTGGTTGTTTTTTTTCTTTCTTTCTTTTTTCCCTAGGACTAAGCAAAATAAGTAAAGTCTTGAATGTTTTTTCATTAACAAGAAATAAAATAAACACTTTGCAGCAATGGGTGGTTTCCTCTTTAGATTTTAGTTTGGAAAAATACTAATAAGTTATTTCACCTTAATTGTTATAGTAATTATTGCACGTATTATTTACCCTTGTTTATCAATGGTAACACACCTATACTTGTGTTATACTTCTGCATCACCTTGACAGACACGCAGATATACTAACTTAATTAAATTCTTTGCATTCCTTTACTGACTTGAAGCCTATAATCACTAAACACATTTCGGGCAATAGGACGTGTGACAGCAATGCCAAAGAGCATGGATTAAACCCGATTCAGTTAATCACTCTTGAGAAAAGCTTCAAGTTGCTTTTGACAAATGCTCTTGCACCCGGACCAGAGCAGGCCCATTGCAATGTGATCTTGAGGTAGGGATTTGCATGATACATTGTTTCAAGCTGCCAGAGCAGAATGGAAATAGCTTTCCATATGCCCTGGTGGTGTTAGAACAGCAGTAATAGGAGATGCTCTAATGTTTTGTCTAAAGTGTAGCCACTGAGGTACAATTTTCCAAAGGACTCTATAAAACGAAAACATAGTAGAATAGGTTTATGAACAGTTGCTGAAATTCCTCGCAAAACCAAAGCTTTGGATAACAAATGAGATCAGGAAAAGCTTCCTGCAAAAGTAAGAAATCCTGTCTTGGTTCCTCTGCTACTGGTTTCCAAATAGTTTGAAGCACCATAAAAAAGAAGCACTATTAGCGTACTATGGAGCTGCAAGTGCTATCAATGGTTTCTAGTATAAGCACAGATATTTTGCAAGCAAACTCAGGAGCACATTTGTACTCCAAAACCCTTTTCCTCCCATCAGCTTCAGGAGTATTCCCAATATTTCCCACAAAGTAAATTCCAGTAAGACTCCTTGCATTCACACTTTTCATTTAACATAGCTGCATATTAAAGTGAAACAGAGCACAAACTTTTCTTTCTAGGCAATGATTACTTACTGAAGGTCTAAACTATTATTTAGAGTAGCATTCGCTTATGCATGTGAAAACACAGATTAACAACACAAGGCCAAATTTTCAACTGGTATGAAAACTGGCTCTCTCCCATATAGGCAAAGGAAAGGTCTGATGAGCAGACCTTTTCTTTGCAGATAGCCTGAGTACAAAAGTCTTCTCCCTCAGAGAAGTGAGGGAAAAGTCTTCTTGCCCTCAGAGGCAGAGAAGTGTAGGAGAAAAGATGACAAGTAGTGGAAAAATTAGAGTAAGTGATACTCTAGCTGACATTGGGCCAGGACCTGGTCTCTCTTACCCTAGGATGAAGACCTGATTCACTATCCCACACTGATACTGAAAGCATTTAAAACAACAGCACTACTTATTAGAATACTCCTAGCACATGTTAGTCAAGTGGCAGTGGCGTTACATGGTATCAATGTGGGTGATGCAGCAGCCCTCCTCACATTGGTTTCATTTCTGATGTGACGTACTTTTACTTTCATGGGACAACATTTTACATATGTGCTAGTGGAAAGATTGATCCCACGTGTGATGTCTGACCATCCAGCTCTGCAATGCTGTCTTTGCATTGTTCACCATCATTAGGTCTTTTCCTCAGAAGAAAGCTCCTCTTGTTCTGTCATAAGAGCAGAAATTACCTATTACATGTTAAAGAAGAGCTTGGTATCGGAGCCACGTGGGTTAACAACTGAACAGGCCAGGGAACTGATTTGTTCTCAGCGATATAGCAAAATGATGCATCATGGGATGACACTGCAAAATGAGAGAGTAATATCCCAAGGGATCCAAGAGGAATTTTCCTTTCTGCGCACCATGGGTAGGCATCTAAAATGAATTTTAATGTGCTCATGAGAGTGAAATGGATCTGTGTAAGGTCATCCAGCAAATTCTGCATCAATAAACAAGATGTTTACCACACAAGTGATATACAAGCTTAACTTGCAAACTCTACAGAATTTTCCTTATGTTTAATACAAGGGACAATAGTTACAGGCCCTTGATGGAAAATTAATCAAACCTATTTATTTCCTCACCCGGACAGTTCAGTCTGTGACAGCTTTCCTGGCTGCAGGCTGGAATGCATTCAGCTCAACTCCTATCTGATCTGATTCATAAACCAGCTCTTCTTTTTCACTCCTGATCCTTGCTTGCTCTATAAGTAGTATGAAAATTCGAGAAGCTACATAAACTTCTATCAATGAGGTAAGTTCTCAGGCTTTTGGCTCTTGCCGTCATTCTGACAGTAATAAAAACAATCAAAACAGCAATAACAGTAATGTCTTCAAAACCTTTATCCTGTGGCATCTATAAGCCTCCTTGGTCCCAAATGAGAGTCTTCCCAAGACAGGCTGTGGAAAGGCAAGGACACAGCCATGCTCCAGGGACCCGGTCAGCTGTTCAGCAAGGGGCATTGATTTTTTTTTGTCTTAGTCATTTGTTATCAGTCTGGCAGCTTCAAGCCAGCACAGAACCAGGCCTCTTGTGCTAGAAGCCTAGCCATACCCACTTCAGCATACATAGTACTTTCTTCATCTTGCTGGCAGGAGGGTCCTTTCTGAGGTGTACCATGTTCACGAAGAACACAGAGTGGATAATGAATTTTCCTCCCGGCCATCTAAAGAAGAGCAAAGAGGGCAGTTGCTGCTCAGAAGCCCCAAGAACTGGGTATATATTGAATATATGGTAATCCTGTGAAGGAACTGAGCCTCTCAAAGATCACTTCCCCAGGGCACTATGTAACTCTGGAGGGCTGGAGGAGCACAGAGCATTGCGGTTGCTTCAACCGAGGCTACAAAGCAGATTAATGCTGCAGCTACCCTATTTTGTCATAGCGCTATTGATGTTGTCCGGGAAGGTAGGGACCAGGTTAGGGAAGTTATGGCCCACTTAGAATTAAACTTGGCTAGGGATGTTAAGGATAACAGGAAGGGACTCTTTAGGTACATTGCAAATAAAAGACAGGCTAGGGACAACGTGGGCCCTCTCCAGAAGCCATCAGGAGAACTGGCTACCCTGCATTTGGAGAAGGCTGAGGTTCTTAAGGACTTCTTTGCCTCAGTCTTCACCAGCAAATGCTCTGACCACACCACCCAAGTCTTGGAAGGCAGACGCAGGGACTGTGAGAATGAAGACCCTGGGCCCACTGTAGGAGAGGATCTGGTTTGAGACCATCTTAGGAACCTGAACATACACAAGTCCATGGGACCTCATGAAATCCATCCGCGGGTCCTAAAGGAGCTGGCAAATGAATTTGCTAAGCCACTGTCCATCATATTTGAAAAATCATGGCAGTCAGGTGAAGTTCCTGACACTGGAAAAAGGGAAATACAAACTCCATTTTCAAAAAGGGGAAAATGGATGAGCCAGGAAACTACAGAGCAGTCAGCCTCACCTCTGTGCCTGGCAAAATCTTGGAGCGGGTTCTCCTGGAAGGCATGCTGAGGCACATGAAAAACAACAAGGTGGTTGGTGGCAGCCAGCATGGCTTCACTAAGAGGAAATCCTGCCTGACCAATCTGGTGGCCTTCTATGATGGAGCTACAGAACTGACGGACAGGGGTAGAGCAGTTGATGTCAATTACCTGGACTTGCGCAAAGCATTCGACACTGTCCCACACAACATCCTTGTCTCTAAGTTGGAGAGACATCAATTTGATAGGTGGATCACTTGGTGGATAAAGAACTGGCTGGATGGCCACATGCAAAGAGTTGTGCTCAATGGCTCAATGTCCAGCTGGAGACCAGTAACGAGTGGTGTCCCTCAGGGATCTGTGTTGGGATTGGTCTTGTTCAACATCTTTGTGGGTGACATGGACAGTAGGATTGAGTGCGCCCTCAGCAAGTTTGCTGATGACACGAAGCTGTGTGGTTCGGTTGATATGTTGGAAGGAAGGAATGCCATCCAGAGGGACCTTGACAAACTTGTGAGGTGGGCTGATGCCAACCTGATGTAGTTTAACCATGACAAGTGCAAGGTCCTACACCTGGGTGGGAGCACTCCCAGGCACAGCTGCAGGTTGGGCAGAGAAGAGATTCAGAGCAGCCCTGTGGAGGAGGACTTTGGGGTGTTGGTTGATGAGAAGCTGAACATGACCCGGCTTCAGTGTGTGCTTGCTGCCCAGAAAGCCAGCCGTATGCTGGGCTGCATCAAAAGGAGTGTGACCAGCAGGTCTAGGGTGGTGATCCTGCCCCTCTACTCTGCCCTTGTGAGACCTCACTTGGAGTGCTGTGTGTAGGTCTGGTGTCCTCAACATCAAAAGGACATGGAACTGTTGGAACAAGTGCAGAGGAGGGCCATGAGGATGATCAGGGGACTGGAGCACCTCCTGTATGAAGATAGGCTGAGAAAGTTGGGTCTGTTCAGCCTGGAGAAGAGAAGGCTGCATGAGACCTCCTAGCGACCTTCCAGTATCTGAAGGGGGCCTCTAGGGATGCTGGGAAGGGACTCTTCATTAGGGACTGTAGTGATAGAACACGGGGTAATGGGTTAAAACTGAAACAGGGGAAGTTTGGATTGGATATGAGGAAGAAGTTCTTTACTGTGAAGGTGGTGAGGCCCTGGAATGGGTTGCCTAAGGAAGTTGTGAATGCTCCATCGCTGATGGTGTTCAAGTCTGGGTTGGACATAGCCTTGGGTGGCATGATTCAGTGTGAGGTGTCCCTGCCCATGGCAGGGGGGTTGGAACTGGATGATCTTAAGGTCCTTTCCAACCCTAACTATTCTATGATTCTATGATTAGTTTAAGCCTGTATATGCAGTATGGTGAATACAATTCAGGGTCAATTCTCCCTGGGTGTGTGACAGTTAAAAGGAATTGCATGTCAATACCCCAAAATGCAAATCCAGCCTAATTAAAACAGACGAGAAAAATCCAGGATAAAAAGAAAACAAAATTTCAGCAGCTAGCATGTTGAACAGAGTGTGCTGTGCATCTGCTCTGGAGTTCCTGCAATGACACTTGTAACTAAATTGCTATCCATAAATAATGATGCTGTAATTATAGTTTAGGAGACTTTTCTATTCAGAATAGCATTTTTTTTCCTTTATAACTGTCTCAAGCTGTATAATAGTCTGAAGTAGATCATGTAAGTTCTAGCCCAGAAATAACTAAATGCACAGCATAACTACTTTTAATTAGGTGAGTAAAAAAACTACCTAATTTTAGATAGTAATTATTTTGAACTACCCAATACCAGACTTTCGTTGGTATATGCATCTACCTAACCCATCTCTGCTTCTTCCCAGCTCTTGAGCCTATTAATGGCAGTACCTAGAAATGCGACATTAATGCTTTCCATTGCATATAAGTCCTTTCTCCTTGCACACAGGAGCTCTTTAGTGCAGTCTAATCCATCTGGATCACAAACAGCAGGAGATGATGTAGGGCATTTTTATGGACTGCCTTACAAGCACAGGAACACTGCAGAGCTGTTGAAGAAATGCTCTTTCTAGTGTGTATTTACTGGGGTACTGATGCTCTGTGTCAGGTTTTGGAGATTTCTGGATGAGTCATCTCTTTCTATTCCAGTTTCAAGTGCATCGATGACAGGGATTTTTGCCTGAAGTAACAGATAAGATGCATCAATAACATGGCACTGTCACGGGCTTTACATGCAGGGGGTTTCCAGTATGTATAAATCCTTGGCACCCTGATAACATTAGAGCAACAAGGCAGTCTTATGATCAGCATATCCTGACACAGAGACTGCATCTACAACGCCAGGGGCAGAACCTGGGCTGCACCTCATAGGCACTTTATGCAATGGGCACATGGGACTCACTGTGGGTGGGTGGACAACTGCCCAGCAGGACCTGGGGAAACCCTGGGGTCAGGCCAAGCCCTGATAACAGCTTTCAGGTCCCTGATTAATCTCATACTATCCTGACAGGGCTGTAATTTGTAGGAGCTTTACCTGCTGGTGTACAGGCTTCCCACCCTCCATGAGTAACAGCACTTCCTTATGCTAGAAGCTGCTGTGAAGCCCCATGTAGAGCCAAACACACCAGCTTCACGTAGCCCTTGTGCTGGGAAGTGCAAGGTGTCCGTACAACCACTGCACAAGGAGATCAGCATCTGGACCTCATTCCCACATTACTTTCGGGAAACCTACTCACTGAGACATACACACTGATGTACTCCTTTATTTCTTGACTTTTTTCAGTCATTTCTTCCAGCTCTGCTATAATTGCAAGCACTACCCATGCTTCTTGAACTCAGCGGAAGATTCCTATTGAAGTAGTTCCTTTGAAGGTTTTTTTCCATAGTCAATTTAGATTTGAAGTAACATTACGTATTTTCTCCTGTGTTAATTTCATCATAAGTCCTTTTATGCAGTTGAGTAATTAATTTCAGTTCTCATTAAGGGCTTTCATTAAAGTATTGCTATTGTTGAAACCCTATTTGGGAAAAGAATGGGGTGTTCTTTTCTGAACAAATATTTAAATTGTTGCTTCGTTTTAGATAAAGTTACAGTGTGATTAAAAGTACTCATTATATACTGTTCAGTTTAATTCTTGTGATGTTTCCAGGCCCATATCTAAAATTAAAATGAAAGCTAGCTTTTTTCGCAAGTTGATACAGGAACTGCATTCTTTCTGTCTCCTTGGTAGTCAGTTGTTTTGATTTAAATTCACGTAGTACATAGATATTTATAATAACACAATTTAACCAACTAGTATGCTCCACTAAAGAATTTCACTTTTTGAAATAAATGTAAAGTACAGGTGGCAGCCTATATTTTTTATTTATACATTGCCTCAGCAGCATGAGATTTAATTATTCTATTGAGTTTTATATAGAATTGAAATTTCTTTTGTTCTGCTTTTCTTACATGCGTATGAGGCACTGATCAGTGTTACCGCATTTGACGTACATGTATCAAAGATTGTAGGAAACCAGCATGAGAGATCCCAGTTCTCTAGGTACCACCTGGGGAAAGGAGCAAGAAAAAGAGGTTGCCATGTAAAACCTTTGTGCTTTGAAGATGTTTTTACAAAAATGGTTGTAATCAAGATTCTGCACAGCAAACTGGAAACAGCTTGGGGCATCTCAGCATCTACTCTACTCCTTTCATCCACTGAGGGGTGAAGAACGCAGTAGTTCAATCTTCTGACATCCACCCTCGCTCCTGGATCTTCTACCCTGCCTTGCCAAAGCCAGGCTCAGAGATGCCTGGTGCCCCTGTTGCAGCCCCAGAATGCCTCCCCGATAGGATGATTTCTGTGCTATTTCCAAATCTTTTATCCACTGCTACATCAATGAGAGGGAGCCATTAAAAAAAACCCAAGCAACAACCCTACCCAAATGTATGAAGCAGTTGACACAAGGGAGTTAACTGTTCCTCAGGGGAAAAAAGCACCTGTTCCTAATGGACACTGCTGGGTGCTGTGAAGGCTGACCTCAGCTGCAGCACCATCTCAGTCTGCCTGCTCTTGGTCCTGGCTCTTACTGAGGGCCCTCAGAGCCTAAGGCTCTTCTGATGGGGTTCTGTGATGTTGGGGAAGAAATATAGCATGGTATGGGGTGCTGTATAAAATGATATGATGTCTGAGTATTGATGCCCTACCTTGAAGGCTGAGAATAGGGCTTGACCTTTCCCTGCACACATGGTGGTTGCTTTGTTCAGGCTCCAGAGAACTGGGATAGGTCTACATGCTTATTATTTTACTTCCTGCATTGCTGTTTCAGAAGCAAGCGATTTTTTTCATAGAGAAAGAGCAGAATAGGTATTTATTCTGTGAGAACAAACATGATTTTTCTGTCTATGTTTTGAGAAGGAATGAAAGGACAGCAGTAAACAGCAAAGCTTCAGATTCAGTAAGCTACTTAAAGCAGCTGTGCTGGTGCCTCCAGCTGGCAATTTGCTCGTTTCAACAGCTGCATAGCATAAATACGAGCTGCTCACTCTTGTCTCTCAGCTAAGCACAGGCCCGTGTGCTTTAACTCCGGTAAAAATCCTGTACCATTCCTTCAGGGGAAAGCAATTGTTTCCTAATTGAGATGCCCCTAACCGTATAAACAGCAAGATAAATCACCAAGAGACCTGCTATAGCTTCTTCCTCTGTACATCCTGATAGTCTCCAAGGTCTGCCTAGGCCCAAAATAAGGAAATCTGACCTGGTTACTTATCCCAGTATGGACGCTGTCAGAGTACTGCATTTAATAAAATTACAGGTGTTTAACTATACACTAAGCACATTTCCTGAGCATCAACAACAGCTGTTATGTGGTACATTTCAACAAGATAGTTACAGCCAAGGTTTCCCCTTATTTACACTTTCTTGTTGCTTTAAGAGCATATCCAAGTCCCCTGCACACATGCTGTAGCCAACTTCTAATCTATTAGCCGCTCGTATGCCGCAGCAGTCTGGTGTTTGTGAAACATCTGACTTTGGCAAAATAAGAAATTCCAGTGTTCCTCGGTGCAACAAAGCCAGCATAACAGCTTCACAGCAGCAGGGCTCGCTATAAGGGAAGCATTGCCAGCTCCCTCCCAAGCCCAAGTTTGTACTGGAGTAACAGAGAGGGCACAACCCTCCCTAGCACAGAGCTTTGTTATACCAAGCACCAGACAAAACACATTTTATGTTGTTAGCCGTCAGCAAAGGCCGTACATTAGAAGACTGCATCACAAAAATCACAGTGTCAGTCAGCAGCCCACTGTCTTGCTTGCCTTCCTTTCATTTATGTTAAATAAAGTATTTTAGACATAAGAAAAACATTTTGTAAACGTAATTCACACTTGTACCTTCCATGTCTCTTATGAATTGCTTTCCAGTTTTTGTTAAATAAGAATCAAATAGTTAATTGGACCCCTAAATTTGTATTAATTGTTTTCAAGAGTTTCCTAGTGAGGTTACAGAAAAGAATACATGTAAAATGTAGAAGTGGCAATTCTGGAGTAATTGCCATTTCTTCCTAATGAAAGGAGCTGTTTAACTGCATGCGCTGCAATAGAAAGTTTTTGCATGTATGAACAGTATTAAGTAGTACTTTAAGAGGACAGAGTCTGCAGTGCACCTGACACCGTGTCTTCAATATAGGAATAAGTTACCCTAATTATACAGAAGATAGACTCCAAGATAAAGAAATTTACACGAGAAAAATGAAAATATGGTTGGGGGGGGGGCTTTCTCGCTATCTGCTGAATTAATGATATTTCAGAGTATTTAATAATGCCTTGCAATCAAAAGTTGAGGCATGACCTATGAAAGCTTCTTTTAAGAGAAAAATCCCAAGGGACTATTCATACATTATCTTCTCAGAGCTGAAAAATGGTGATTTATCTATTGCTCTAAAAACTGATGATGTTTTTCAAATTGAAAAATCATAGCAAAAATATGAAAGTACAACTATTTCCAGATGCAGCCTTTTAATTAACATAAAGAGATACTTACTGCATTATGCTAATTATGTTACCCAAATACATGCAAATAATGTGAAAAGGGGGAGAGGGTACAGGGCATTCTTAGCTGCCTTTGCAGTGTTGGGCAGTTACTCAGAGTAGAAGATGCCTCTAGGCTAATCCCTGCCTGGATGTTCAAGACAGCCAGGCATTGCTAGGAACACTACTGATTGTCTGGAAATGTGACTTATTTGTAAAACCACATGAAATTTAAGGTCAGAGCTGTAAGACCTCCCCATCCAGATAGGATGTGAGAGGTAGCTGTTAAAGAGAAAGATTTACCAGTAAGGAGAGCTGGTGAAACAGAAGCATCAGAGGATTTGTAACAGGATAGCAAGCTTTTTACCCTTATGTCACTGGTTCAAATCCAGTCCAGATGGGAAATTAAAGTAACTAGAGTCTTTAACAGCTGGCTGAATGGGTTTGTATTCTGAAACTAGTTTTAATGGGCAAAGTCTTTCTTTCAGTCTTTCCATTACTGCAGGCGTGAGCACCTGTTTAGAGCACTGCAGTTATGATCTCTAATTACCAGTGCAAAGCACTTTAAGATACTAAAAAATGTTTTGCAGTGCATGGAATAGATGCTGTATGGAGCCCGCCACACTAACCGGCTCCATTTCCTTTTTTCCACATCATCTCAGGAATTGAAATCACAACTGAGGCAAAACTCACCAATTGCTGTCTCTGCCATCATTTTGATTTGATTATAGTGGGAGCAGGACAGGACTGTTTCATGTTTCAGTTCCACCTCCTCAGACAGCAGACTAGCTGTAAAGTCTAGTCCAAACTGAAAAAGAAGACTGGAGTAGTGGTATCAGTTACAGAGCTGTCTGTGATTATGTGGCCCCAGATTAGATGCCATTACTCCCTTCTCATCCTGTGCTCGTGTCACATGAAAGCTTCTAGTGTTGTGAGCTGAACTTTGCTGACATACCAGGCATATGCCATGGCCCTCAGAGTGCGTTACAATGAACCTTTATTTTGTATGTAGCTGTATTATACTGCACGTGAGAATAAGTAGCACAGCTGCTAAGATTTATGGCAGACTGTATGCATGGCTTTATGTTGCTGTTTCCTGGATGTACAGTTACACACACAATTTCTATCGCAGGATAGAAAGGGGTCATTTTCAGTGGTCATATTAATCCTGAATAAATAATGATAATAGTCACACACTGCAAGCTCAGTTTATAGTTGAATTAGCCTACATCTGCTCCCAAGAATCAAAGGCAGAAAAATATTGTTGAAGTATTAAGTGTTAGCTTTGGTCACACTTTCAGGGCATTACACAGAATTGCAGTCATACAGCTGTTATTTTAGAGAGAATCACGTAGCTTAAATGCTGTGTAAGGCTTTGAGAAATCTAGGAATTAGAAGAATCCATCTGACCTGCTCAGCATGCTGAGCATTCAAAGGCACTAGTGAACACTTAGCACAAATAACGGATGGAAAACAGGTTTAAAACCAGGTTTAAAAAATATTGAAGCTCCTAATGTGCAGATTTGAGTTGTATAGAGATCTCCAGAGAAGCCTCTGAGAGAGGCAAACTAAACCAGGAAATTCAAGAATTATTCTAGAAAACAGTGCAAGTCCTTAAGGAGGCATGTCACAGCTTAATACAAGGAATTAAGTGGCAAACATAGATAAACACTCTGTGACTCAAGGCCTCACTCTGCAGGTGGGTTTATACACAAGCTAATCCTCTCTGTTATCAGAACCAGAATGTAGCATAATGGTGCTGTTCTCTAAAGCAAGCACTGTTTTTACTGTTCACTTTGTTAACCCACCTTTCAAACAGAGGGCTGTTCTATTCCAGATGGTGGTGCAAGGTGGTGTAATCTTCCCTGTTCATACCTTGATGTACTATCTCCAGGGAGGTTGTGCTGCAAACAAGCAAAGTCAGTCATGGCTATAGAGGTTTCTACAGTAAGCTCCTTTGTTCTCATTTAGATGTTCATTTTATAAATAGTAGCCAGGTTCATTTATCCGTTACTCCTGTGTTTTCTAGCTATCAGTTAGGAGAAAGTACGATGCAGCTAAAAACATTAAGCTGTTCTGTCTGCCAGAGGGTTATATCTAGAACAAAACAAGACTTAAGTGACAGAGGTAAGCATAGAAGTAGAAAACAGCATTGCTCATTGTGACAGGCAGTGATCTCAGACCACCAGCAGTATTGTCTAACTCTTAAACCTCTTCATTTGTTGTTGAGACAGAGGGCAGTTTGGAAGAGATTCAGACAGAGATTAACATGGACACTTTTAGTGGAAGTTTTACTAATATTTCTTATGGAAAGCCCAAAGGAATCTAAGAAATCTGTTGTGAAATAAAACATTGTGAGACCTCTGCAGCCAAAGCGATGGTGAAAGTTGCTGTTGTGGGCCAGTTAGAAGCAGTGAGAAGCAAGGTTTGACATCTCACCACAAAGGGGTCAGAGGCACTAGACTGTGTTGAAGGAGAGATCAATATCTCATATGCTAGAGCAGATAGTGGTGAAAGATGGGAGACTCAAAACAGACTTAAACCAAAACAAAGTCCTTGCCTCAGCATGTCATCAGAATGTAGGAACGTTTGCTAAGGATAGAGAGGAACATACTATAGTAAAGGAGATGTGAAAGGGTTACAATCTGAGGAGGAGGTTTAGTGTGGATGGAAAGAAAGGACTGTATCCCTTATAGCTTTCATTGAAGGTCAGCTAGTGAAATATTAACCCCTTTTGGACATAAGGACATTTACAGAGGTCTAGATGATATCCACCCTGTGGGTATTGCCCTGAGTTGCACCAGGACAGTGGTGATGCCTGCAGTAGTCAGAAAGAAAAAGCTCAAACACTGTGCTAAGGTGGACATTGACATGGTGCCAGCAAGACTTTCATTTGGAGGGAGGGATAACAGAATGGGGATGCTGAAGTGTGTGCATAAAGACACTTTTGTTTGAGGCTTTGTAGGCAAGGTTTCCCACAGCTAAGCTGTAGAAGAAAGAAAATGGCATCAAAATTCCTATGATCGTGGCAGAAGCTTCTCAGACCATTAGAGAAATATCTTTCAGCAAACACTGCTGAAGGGCAGACAAAGGGCTGGACAATGACAGCATCACAGAAAGCAAAAGACAGGTTTGGGGAGGAAAAACATAGGGAGGGATGCGGAAGGCCGCTGCCTGATCCAGGAGGGTGAAGAGGGTGTGCTTGATATGAGCCTGAGGAGCTTTAGCAACATGAGGAGAATTACTAGGGAGAAAAAAAAAATTAGAGAAAAAGAGCCCTAGAGAAAAAGGCCAAGCTGGGAGGAAAGGGGCTCGTGACAGCAAGGACAGACAGCAGCCACATCACAGCAGTAAAGGGGAAAGCAGCCAGAAATGGAACAAGCAGATGGAGATCATAGGTAGGTTTATAAAGACCATTCTTTCACATTTTATGTTACCAGCTAGCACATGCACGTTTGACCTTGTCAAGGTTGAGTTACAGCTTTTATTATAACACCTTTTTCACTCCTTCATCACTTTCTGAAACAAATTCCATAAGGTTTGTAGTTTTGCACATTTGGTTGCAGCATAGAGGGTGAAAGGTGCAGAGATCTGAGGCTCAGGGTATGCACGCAAGGATCGTGGTCCCCCTCCATACTACATTTCTGCAGATGCATACACATGTTTCACATGCTCTATGCAGTATTGGTAGTGTATTGTTTGAGAAATAACATGCAATAGAGAGGCACTATCACATAAAATTAAAATAATTATAAAAACAATTTTAAAAATTATTATAAATTTTAAATTAATTATAAACACAATTTTAAAATTATCTAAAAATTAAAATAATTACAATTATAAAAAAAATACATAGTTCATCTCGGCTTTGCCCCTGAGTTCTGCATTTTGGTCACATTGGATTTCAATATTAAATTGTATTTCCTGATAAATGCTTGATTATTAATTTTACTAATCATATTAGAATTACATATACAAAACATGAAAAAAAGGATAAGTACATTTATATATGAAATGTACCCACAAAATACCATCTAACACCAGATGGAAGAAAGTATTTCCAGATGTAATGTAAGACTGCTTTAGATTTTATGCTGAAAAATGCCACCATTATTTCTTCCTAACCTTTTTTTTCTAACAATATATTCTGAAAGTCCTATTATTTTCCTGGTTACAGCTATTTCACTTTTCCATATGTAGTTGCTCTCAAATAAGAACATGAGTTTGAATTGGAGAAGTTAACAAAATAGCAATAAAATACTTTCTTGAAAATATGAGTGCAGGTGACAGCTTTGCACTGAAATATTGAAGTATTGACCTTGTTTTCCAGAAGAATAAAAAAAATAAGATTCATGGGGAGGTCTCAAAATGAGCCAGCATGGGCAAGATTTGTTGCCTACAGCCTTGTGCTCAACCCCCATTGTCACGACTCTCCAGACACCATCCAAGCTGCTTGCTACAGCAGCCCTGCACAGCAATGTGCTCAGCAGGAACACAGTACTGGTGGCACAGAAGCCCTTCTCAGGGGCAGCCCATGGGCTTTGATAACAATTCATGTGCTACACAAGTTCACAGATAGTAACACTGTGCATAGCTGCTGTAATGAACTTCACAAATAGCATATTAACTGGCCAATACTTCTATCCTCAGATCTGGGACAGCAGAACAGGGGGAGATTCCCCGCTACAGAAAGCTGACAAGGACTGCAGCCTGCTCCAGCAGGTGACCCAAATGTGTGGTATGCTCCATGTAACGGGAGCAGCGAAAGCCTTTGCAGCTCTAAGAGTTCAGCAGCATTAGTCTGCATATCCTCCCAGACAGGTACCTCTGGAGTGTCTGCATGTTGAAATAGTGACTAACACAGTGAGGCCATGCCTAGGGTTTATAGGAATAAGCAGCAAGAAGTCAGGAAATGCAGAGTCATCTTTACCCAAGCCTGTGCAAAATGCCTGTCTGAAGAGATGGAGTAAGAGAGACTAACACCCCTCCCAGTGCAGGACAGACAACATCTGGCAATGAGAGAAGGGTGTGACATAAGAGAAAGTGAAGTGGCAAGAGGATTAAAATAGTGGGTGAAAATTCCACATTAATCTTAGAGGATAAACATTTTTTATTGATGCTTTCAAGCATTAGCTTTAGATATACGTTCTTCAAAGTAATTTTTTTCCAACTATGAAACCACTTTATGACTGCTTTTATGGCTTTGTTTTTACGAGAAGCCTAATTATTAGCTTTTGTTCATTCCTGCAGAAGATGCCATCGAGGATGTGAAACAACATTCATTGTTAATGAATACTAAATGAAACCAGCAGTCATTTATATCACTATCAACTTTTAAATTCAAATGTTTTAATCCTAAAACAAAACAAATTTGCATTGAAAGGTCATTTTTTTTCCCCCTGTCACAGGCCTCCTTGTCATCAGAAGTGCAGCTTTTCTCCTCTACTTTGAGCTCAGCCTGACGGCCGAGCTTGTTTCGGTATTAAGCTTTTATTTACTACCCTCTGCTGGCCAAAACAAGCACAGACAGGGAAGCCCAAACCCCAGCCTCCAGTAATAGAAAAGATGCTGAAACCCATCAGTGACCTTCAGCAGATATGACCTAATCTGTCACAAGGGAGAAAGCTAACAAGCACACTCAACCCAAAGTAGAAAAAATCAATACAACGCAATGCAATGCATCTCTCAAAGCCTAAGCAGATTTTCACAATGCAGAAAGCGACACAAGCACTCTTAGATGTATCATCAGCTCTATTCACTTTCCTAGCATTAGCTTTTGTTAAAAATAAAATTGCTGCTTAGTCACCTGGAAGGAGCGGTGAAAGCCCGAGGTATTTGCTCTTTCCTCCTCCTACTCAAGGAGAATTGTATGCGGATCGCACTGTAACTTGCTCTTCCCTTCTCCCTTTCTACAGTGAAACCTTTCAGTAAGAATTTTTTCAGTAGCTATTATGTATGAAGATTTCCTGCCATGAACTGTACTGTCTACAGCTGAAGACAGTCACTGAGCTGGCAAGCAGGGCGCACCTCTCCACTTCTGCAGGATTTCCTTCTAACTCATGAAGTGCTCCCCTTTGGGCAAGCTTTCAGGCACAGGCCACCTTTGAGCAGTGCCCTGCTTTGCACAGTGGTTTGCAGCCCAGGCCTCTTGGAGGCACATTGCTTTGCCTTCCCTGGTAAAGGAGCTGCACCTTGGCTATATCCACATTCTGGACACACCTGGCTGACATACAGGGTGACTCAACAGGGTATGCCCGCTCCAGGTTTTACCATCAAATGACAGGGACAGTCACCTCCATGCATAGCTGCCTCTGAGCAGACTGAATATATAGCCCTTATCCAGCAGGCTTTCACACATCCCAAATGTATGGTCAAGGTAAACTCTGTGCAATTATCCTCAGCCTGTGCTCTTCTCAAATTTCACTGCTGCTTTTCAAGCCCAGGAAAAAGACTGCCTGCATCTTGTATTAATGCACCTGTCCTTTACCTCTCCCTAAAAACTGCTTGGATGACTGGCTTGGCTCAAGAGAATGTCACCAACCAAGCAGAGCAACACATTTATTAGGTTCAGCTCCTGATCCAGGGCTCCAGTGCAATGTAATTACTGGCCCTGGCAGCCAATATTGCCAAAGTGTCTGCTTTCCTCTTGAAATGGACATCCCTGGCACAAGTGGTTGAAGGCCAAGGCAGACCTCTCCTCTTGCGTTTTCTTTCCCATTTCACAAAAAGGCTTTGCAGGCTCACAAAAAAAAGCAGCAAAGCTGTTAGGCACTCGTGTCAAACAATGAATGCCAAGCAGAAGTCTGGAGTGTAAGTGTGCGTCCACAGGCCTGCCTCAGGTCAGGCTGCAGCATGCAATCCAAACACCCCAGGGAAACCTGTCACTGTGGAACAATACCAAAAAGCTCTGCCTACTCAGTGGTATGACATTGCAATTCCGTTTTGTCTCCAGCTTATAAAACAAAGCCAAAACACTTCAGCAAGAGTTAGCCATCAGCATAGTGATAGGGAAAGGAGCGTCATAGGGAGATTTAACACAAAAAAGACCAACCTTGCTTGTTACTTTCTCATAACAACACCAGGGAAGCACATTACCAGCAAGTATGTTACACTGTGGTCACCATGTCAGACAGTGGTTTTTAACTATGTCCTCCTCTTTAGGGTAAAACCCCAAAGATCTGGTTTTGGTTCCATATATAATCTTGCTAACTATGCTTTAAACAGTCATCAGACTGGCATTTTGTAACAGGGCCATGACCTTGGCAATTGCTGAACTCCAAAGCAACCACTGGCTGAATTGGGCTCTTGAAAGGGTGCTGCCTTGGCCAGGATCCACAGGGAGCCCTGAGCTGTTCTACCAGAGCCAGCAAGGTGCCTGGAACAAATCTCTGTCAGCAGAGGAGGAGCTCCAGCAAGCAGCGATGTGGGGGTCTTGTCACAGGCTTTGCTAGATGCAAACATTCATTCTTATTTTTCAACCCTTTATCCCCAGACAGTGGAAGGCTGAACCCGGGACACTGACCATCACAGGTAACTGTCAGCTGCCCAGATCTCATGGGATCCTCCACCAGAAGGATTTTGGTTTTCCCTCCCAGCATGTCTATGCCTGATTTTGAAAGGATAAGGCCCCCTAAGTAAAAGTCATCTTTCCTATATCATCTTTGAGGGTGGCATGGAAAGAAGTTAAAACAGAAAGCAGGTACTGGGCATCAGCTACTTAGAAGTGCCTAGAAAAACTGCCAGCAGAAGTAAGGTTAAGGCAGCTCAAGAAGTGTTAGCCCAGACAAGCAGTTTCCTAATCTTTCAGCTACTGCTGTGTTCCCAAGGAGGTGAATACCTCCTGACCAAGCCTGGCTCAGCAGAGGCAATGCACCAACTCTCCTCATGCCTTCTAGGGTGGCTCTGTCCCAGGCAGGTAATGGTGATCAGTGGAGCAAACAAGCACTGCTCCACTGTGAGGCAGGCCAAAACCTGACCAGGGCTCAAACAGGGAAGCTGTGCCCATCATTCTTCACAGAACTATTTCATCTCTACCGGCAGTACAGCCACTTAAACTTCCCAGGACAATTGCAAGCCCCAAATCACATCTGTGCTGTACTTTAGGGTACTCAGGCAAGAAACCAGATTATAATGAAGTAAAAATAGGAGAGGGGCTGAAAAATATTCTTCCTAACTATAGTTCAGTCTTGAAAACTCCATTTCAGTAACAGGTTCATTATGAGAGATTCTGGAGTTCATTTCCTGCTTAAGTCCCTGGTTTCTAATGCACCTCCCTGGCTGTTGAGGACCAAACATGGCATCAGGTAAGAGCACTCCCATGCCCTGGCATGCAGTCAGTCCTTTTTTCTGTCCCGTATATGCTAGTTGCTTGTCTTTTTCTGTCGCACACAGTTTGCTGAGCAATGCATGACAATATCCAGGCTTTTTCCTGAGTAATTATATAATCAGTTAACAACTCTAGAGTACTGTTGCATGGTTTAGATTAATTCATTCTTCTCACTGGCATTATATAGCATTTATTGATTTCGTATTTAATTTGCCATTGGAAAACACTGAAATCTGAAAGCTCCTTGGAGTTCCTATCATCTCCATCTCACTTAACCTCAAAAACACTGTTCCTTGCATCCTGCGCAATTGAACCTGGGGTTAAACAAAACCTTGAGGTATGCCATAATTAACACACTTCTGTGCTGAAATTTAACTAAAAAGCTTTTCATCAGTTTTCAACCTGTATGTAAGCCAGGGCATTGCTTTAATCCATAATAGCTTAGTACTTTAATATGCTCTTAAGAGTTGTGTTGGCAACAGATATGTTTTGAGATCACAAGGAAAGTATGCCTTTGTCCACTGTATAGCTGGTGTACTTGAAGTTCAGCAAATTAGAGGAACACAATTTTCTTTGAAGAAGCCATTATCCAACCAAGTTTATAGAAGGACTTTAAAAAATAACTGTTGAACTGCTATCGCAGCCAAACTGAGTAATGGTTGAAGTAAAACTTAAATCTCTGAACCTCTCTGTCACTCTTACTTTCTCACATTTTAAAAACTACATACAATAAAACTACCAGTATTACAAAAATGTGGTGATTGTCTAAGCTTATTCCTTCCTTTCCTTTTGGGAATATTGCAGTGGAGAACCTGCACCTCAGAACATAACAGAAACCATAGATGTGGCCAGCAAAAGCTGAAAGAGCTTTATTTTCTACACCTTCCCCTAGCATAGTATGCTGAAGCATTTTTCCACTAAAGCTTAGTGAAAGTCCCCTCCTGTTAAACAACAAACACATCATTTCTATAAATTGGTCAGGCAGAAAGCTCTGCTTCCTTTTCCAGATGTGCTTCTCTGTTTTCACTCCTCTTAAATGCAATGTATTTTATTTCCAGGTGCATTATCTGAGACCCAGGGGATGGGAAGGTACCTCCTGAAGATTGCATCTCTGAAGAACTCCCCCATCCTTTTCTAAGTATGGTGCTCAGCAGGTAGTAGTACCTCCTGGAACCTTAAGTAAAAGTACAAGAGGGATCTTTCATCTACACGTTTCCTCAGTAAATCTCTGGCTAGAAAGTCTGAGGAACTCAGAAGGGTCTAAACTGTTCCTTCTTCATCCTGCTGCAACCAAGATGATAAAGTGTAAGAAAAGAAAATCAGGACAGCATTGTTTAGAGGAAGCTTTGTGTTTGGCAGAGAAACAGGACATTACTAGTGAGACGTCTAAGAAAGCTTTTTGCTGTTTTGCTCTGACTGTTGACCATAACCCCTGCCTGCTATCCATGCCTGCAATGTCTCAGTTTTCATCATCCAACTAGAAGTAAGTAAAGCTCCCCAAAAGTGAAACTCTAGACTCCAGTGAAGCAAGACATGCCAATACTCAATTCTGCGCATTGCTGGGCAGGCTTTGGCTGTCCCTGTCCCCTGATATAGATGCACTGCCATCCTGGGAGGGCAGAGAGGGAGACACTTTGAAGTGCTTTGCTGTCCATGCTACAGGAAGGGGTAATACAGCACTGACCCTAGGGAGTTTTACATAGCCACCCAGTCAGGTGCACAGTGCTGGTGAACTAGATCCTGGTTAGCCATCCTGCCAACACAGTATAGCAACTTCAAGTTTATGGATTGGACTCTCATCTCAATGAGCCAATTTTTGTGGTAGCTTTGGGGCAATGTAAGGTAGAGTACAAGACATGAAAAACAAGCTGATGAGTTGCTTGTTAGGGTGGTGATATGCAGGTGTTCCTCAGAAGAGCCTGCTAAAAATACATAGTGCAGATAACATTACTGACTAACATCTGACACAGTCTAATTTAAGCTCACCGCTCATATTACTATTGCTTTATTTGAACACTAAATCAGACTAAAGCCATGCTTGTTTAAAGCCATTCACAAGTTATCAGTTATCATACACTAAATAAGGTGGTATTTCCAATTTACAGCTCCAGAAGTTTGACAGTCTCTGTAGGTATTTGTATGGTCCTCATTACTCTGAAACTCTCAGATGCTGTAAACATTAACGACTTACCTCTCCCACTCGTGGGAGAGGCATACTGTTTCTGTTGAGCAGATGCACTGAGGTCAGATTTGCCAAAGGTCATTCAGAGGGATAGTGGAGAAGCAAAATATTTTGCAAGTCTTAGTTCAGCCTCAACTTGGAAGCTTTTTAACCTACGCCAGAGGAGACAAACTGACAGATTAAACCTTGAGAACTATTCCAATCAACCAATAAGGCAAAGTCTCATGTTTAGCACAGATGATCTCCCTTTTGGCCCTGCTGAGCTAGATTCATGAACTTGAAGAGTAATTTTCTTTAGCACCACAAAAGCCAGTATTATATTCTTGGCCAAATATCCATACTGGTAATCTATTTCAGTCACACAAATTCCAGCCTAGAAGTGAGGTCACTTAAACTCTAGTCTCTTCTACACATTCCTAGAGATGAAAAGCAGGACCAGTATTTTCTAGCACTGTGTACTTGAACCTAAGCAGGGGAGAAGCAGAAAAGGAGAGCAGAGGAAGGAACAGGAAAGGAATCGAGGAAACATATTGTCATGGGTTCAGCAGCAGCAGTCATTTTTCTCCTTCTTGGTAGCTGGTGCAGCGCTGTGTTTTTGACTTTTGGCCTGGGAACAGCGCTGATAACACCAGTGTTTTCAGTTATTGCTTAGTGATGTTTTGGTCTGACCAAGGACTTTCTGAGTCTCATGCTCGGCCAGGGAAGTGGGGAAGCCGGGAGGAAGCGGAGACAGGACGCCTGACCCAAACTGACCAAAGAGCTATTCCATACCACAGCATGTCATGCCCAGGATGGAAAAACTGAGGGCAGAAACCCGGAAGAGGGCAGTTCATGGCTCGGTCATCGGGTGGTGAGCAGTTGCATCCTTTTCCCTTGTATTTGCCTTGTCATTATTATTACTGGTGGTAGCAGCAGTGGTTTGTGTTATCCCTTAGTTACTGGACTGTTCTTATCTCAACCCGTAGGAGTAACATTCTTTCGATTCTTCTCCCCATTGCCCCCCCACCTCGGAGTGGGGGGGAAGAAAGAGAGGGGAGTGAGCGGGCTGTGTGATTTACGGCTTAAATCACGACACATATGAAAGAAACACCCATTGAAAAGTATGAATAGTGTAAGAATACTGTGCTTTTCCCCTTTCCTGTCTATTTCTTCTCCATCACTCAGTTCCCTTCCATACACCATTTCTGTTACTCTCTGATTCATTCCTGGCACTGGCAAGTCTAAGCATTCCTAAATTGCAAGTCAGACCCACAGAATTACTTGATTGACTTAAAGATCACACAGATCTTGAAAACAGCCCTCCTGTGGTGCACCTGCAAAGTTCTTTTCTTCACACAGAGCATAGGCCCACAAGAA
The DNA here is from genome assembly GCA_017639245.1 of Myiopsitta monachus. NCBI lineage: Eukaryota > Metazoa > Chordata > Aves > Psittaciformes > Psittacidae > Myiopsitta > Myiopsitta monachus. Next base: position 67,049,945 of record CM029921.1, on the reverse strand, counting down.
GCTTAAAGTAACAGCTGATACACTAAATGCTATTAAAGAAGACAAAGAGCTCCTCATAGCTCCTGTTGGACCAGATGAAGGCCATCTATTGAAACCATAATGTTCTAGAGAGCTTTGCATTTAAACTCAGACCTTAAAAGAATAGGCTTGCTTACCTGTACTAAACCCTTTATTCTGGTTTCTGATTTCCAGGTTATTAGAATTTGCTCTGTTTATGTTTCTCTGCAACCATATGGACTTTTTTACCCAGAAGCTGGAAATAAAACCCATGAGAACTAAAAAGAAAGCCAGAGTTAGTAATACCCTGGCTGTCTTTCAAAAGTAAGCTTACTTTAATTGATATTTAGCTCAGAGGCGTGTTGCGAGCACTTGGGGCATTGCAGTGTTCCCACAATTCTTCAAAGAGAGCAACTCTGCTATTTGCAATCCACTTTCAATCCTCTGAGTCCTGTGACACAGGTGGAAACAAGAAGGTTAACCTGGATGGGTGGATCAGCTGTTTGGTAGATGGCTCAGAAACCTCGTATGAGGATGTCACTTAAGTAGCAAATCCCTAAAATATTCCGTTAGCACGGGAATCAAATAAATAACCCCTGCTGGGACCCCTAGATTAACCAAGCACATCCTTGGAGTTTCAGTCTACAGCGTAAGTTTGTTATACATGTATTCAATTATCTCATAGCCAGAAGGCTATAACATTACTTGGTTGATAAGTTGGAGTTAAAACAAATAGCAGTTCATGGGCTCCCAGAAATCAGCCATTTTAAGTGTCAGCAACACAAAGCGAAGAGAAACTGCATGGAATAAAAGAGTTATTTAGTAGCCAGAAAACAAGAAGGTTATTAAAATAGTGAAGGAGACCTTTAATTACGGTGCAGCAGTTGTGGGAAACATTACCAGTTACATCTCTATAATAGATTTAAATTTACAAGTCATCACTGGAAGGCTGTAAAAAATCATGAATTTGTTTTGCAAGCCAGTTCAAAGAAAAGTTTAAATATGGAAGCAAATACTATATCTTTTCCATGGAAAGAACAGAGTATTTTTTATTTCTGCCACCTCCGCATTTCCATCAGATTATCTTTAAAAAAGCTTTTAAAATACAGATTCAATCATCAGGCTTGAGAGGTATTACAGAACATGGAACCATGCAAAGAGATTAACTCCTAATATCATGCAGCTGAACAGCATGAGCTCATCTGGGCTTAACCTCCCGAATCCATTCCATTTGTAAGACTCAAGCAAAAACAATAAATCATAGCTAACAAGCAGGCAGGTTTTATTTTAAACGTTAAGGAATAGATTACTTCCCTTGCATCTCCAATAAGGAACCAAATTTTTCCTGGGAAGGGCATATTTATCCATTCATGGCTGCTATGTTCCCATTAATGCCAGGCAAATAACTCATAAGGGATCATCTGACACAGCACATCCCTTTCAGCTCACAGATTGGACACAAACATAATGTATTTATCTCTAAATCATTTGTGAACACAGAACGAGGAGCACTGGACTGTCAGGTGGAGTGCAATTCCCAGTTAGCACATGGACCTGGGGACACAGCACTGCACAGGACACAGATCCTTGCCAAATGAGAGAGAAATTCAGCAAGTTGGTTGCAGTGTACGGTAGAGAATTAAACCCATCTCTCACTTGTACTTTAGCTTTCCTATTCAAGACTCCAGTGAAGCAGGACACGCCAATACTCAATTCTGTGTACTGCTTGGCAGACTTCAGCTACCCTGTCCCCTGAAGTAGCTGCACTGCCACCCTGGGGGGGCACAAAGGGAGACAGTTTGAAGTGCTTTGCTGTCCATGCTACAGGAAATGGTAACAGGACTGACCCAGCAAAATGAATCTCTCCCTGTCCCCTCCCAAAATCCCTCGTCTCCACATCTGAGAGCGGCCTTCCTGCTCTCAAGTGCCTTCCAGTAATCCCTGTCCATACAGCTTCAGCAGTAAAAAGCAAGCCCAGAGCCTGATTCCCTCTATCAGCACCATGCTGCTGTATAACCACCTGGCATTAGACCTGGCTGCATAACTGCCTGCGCAAGGCCTGGGAGGGCTGACACAGAGCAGACATCCCCTCTGGTGCCTCTTGGCTCTAAGAAGATTTTAGCAAATGGGCATAATGATGTCAGTAGGGAAGGGGAATTAGTGCTCAGAGCTAAGCACAGACTCAGCGCACAATTTCATTGCTGTCAGTAGTGGTAAGCCAGCTGCCTGACAGGCTCTGAAGGAAGAAAACTACAAGTCTTTCCTTTTAATATCCTTCTCATTTTCAAAAGGCTGATTCTAGAAAAATTAGTAGCCAGTGCAGCGAAACAGTGAAAGGAAAGCTTTCAGAAGGACAAGATTATAGAATTATGCAATGGTTGGGGTTTGCAAGTACCTTAGAATCATCTAGTCCCAGTCCCCCTGCCATGGGCACGGACACCTCACACTGGACCATGTCGCCCAAGACTCTGTCCAACCTGATCCTGAACACTGCCAAGGATGGAGCATTTACCACTTTGGGCAGCCTCTCTCAACTCACTGCTTTAAAACAGCCTGATGTTGCATCCATGATTCATGCTCATCTGGGTGGGAAGGCTGAAGCATGGCTGCTCTTTGGCATAATTATCTAAGCCACCTTGATTATTTTTCTCAGTCCATCCCAAGTCATATTTCTTTGGGCACCTTCATGTGTCCTGCCTATATTTTGCTTCGAAATTAAGCTCCTTCTGGAAGCACCATGGCATAGCTGTATGCACAGATCCAACCTGAGCCATTCTGGACAAACCCAGTCCAAGTGATAACAGCGGAAGCTAATTAATCATTTATAGCATGTGTGACTTACTGCACAAGGCAATTGAAAAGAAGCACAATTCCAAGTCTCACATACACCATAGCACAGCAAATAAAACATTTCTGATTTGGGGAGCATGCTCCCATCTCAGCACAGTGGCTCAGACTCCATGGGGGAGGCCATGTTTTAACCCAGTGGAGACCCAGCACATCTACGCTGTATTGCCATTCCTCTGCAGCACTCTTCATCCCTAGGCTTCATGGAAGCTTCTTTCGAACATTTTCCTTTAATTACAAACCACACTGAATAATTATGTGATTTTAGTGATCAAGGCAACCTTATTGTTTGGGATGACTCAAGTAGGTCACATGATGTCAGTTCTCAGGAGGGAGGGATGAATGCACAATCACTGATATGAATATCCACCCCATGGCACTTGAACAGCAAATATTCATATGTGACCATGACATTCGCTTGTTCAAAAGGCTTTTCTAGAAAGAACAGCTATAAGCTTATAGGAGAAATCCTGGAGCTGTCTGAACAAGCCTGGAAAAAAAAAACAAAGGGAGAAATTAATGTAAGAGTCTAGCCAGAGGTGTTGTTACACTCACAGCTCATAAGTGGCAGTGTTCTCCCTTCCAAACAGCACTGAATGAACAATCCTGAACAGGCATAAACAGCTTCATGCAGAAGCATTATCCCAGTTGATGAAAATTTCAAAGGCTGCAAGCAGAAGGGACATCTGCCTTCAGTCAAGAGCCAGGCCTCTGGCCCTTCACTCCCAATTACAAGGTAAGCACTCCAAATGAGAAGCATACAACCAACAGAGTAAGGCAGCGTAGGAGCAAGAATCACAAAAAAAAAAGCCAGATAGATCTCGTTGAGCAGTAAGTAATTCGAATTCACCTGCAGGACCACTGCTTGCTGCATACCTGCACAGCTGCTGCAACATTACTTTCAGCTGAGGTAATTTGGCAAGTTGGATATCAAATTTAACTGCAATTTTGCTCTAACCAAGGCAGTGTGTATGCTCTGTGGAACTCTTTCTTACTGTTAGTTTTCACTGTTGATCCCACTGGAAATGGTGAGTGCCTAAGAGCAGAGGCTGGCTCCAGGCCTTTTGGGAAAACAGCCTGCCAAGGGCATTGCCCTGTCTGCAACCCTTCTGCCTGTCATTTATGTCCCTTGCTGCCCTGACAAGAAACACTAATGCACGAAGGCCAAGCAGCAGACTCCAGATAGTTCTCACTGTATTGTGTGCCAAGTTTTAGGTGACAGAGGAAACAAACAGCATTCACACACGTGCTGGACTGGCTCACAAAGCAAATGCAAGGATGCTGCTGAACAGAAACTTTCAGGAATGAGCTGTAAAGGCAGATTCCAAATGGGTGGCTCTAGCTACTAGCGCACACTTCCACACACCTTTTGCATGCCTGAGCTGGAAGAGAGCCCAGCACAGCTGTAGTCATGATGGTTGAACTACATATTCGATTTTTCTTTTCTTGCTTTACCTAAATAATTGTTAATTTTCTATATTTTTCCTCAGCTATCAAACTGGGGCCCAGCAGTCTATCACATAACAGGCAGCCAACAATGGGAAACTGAATCCACAGAAGCACAATCCATTTACTCTTTACCATTAAGAAGAGGAGTCAGATCGAAAGTTAAATACAACTGCTGAGACAGATGGCTCACTGCTTCTAGCCATTGCGTAGAGCTTCATCTTTCCCTGCTCCATGTCAACAGCTCTCCAAAGCTGTATGCAGTGCTTCTGACAGTGCCTAGTTGATTGCAAATACAAAGCATTCTAAAGTTGTAAACGAGGTTATACTCTACATGTCTTTCTGAAGGCATTGCAATAAGTCAGCACAAAATCCACCTTGCAGAATGCTGAAATCCAAACAGCATGTTCCGGCTTTAGCATCTAGATGTGGCATGGGGATCTCGACTCCAGACAGCCTCTTGGGGGAAAGAACACCCATAAGCTACCTCTTCAGACACAAGCACCTTTTCCACCAACACACAACAAAGCAGCTAGTGCTTGAGCGACAGAAACCACATTGCTTCTGTAGTTACATGCGTCCTTACCTTGCAATGATCTGGGAGAAGGGGAAGTCATCCAAATATTTAATGCCATCTGCACATTTATACTTTATTAATGGAGAGAAATTTCTTCCCAGAGCTTTCATTTGGAAAAATGTAACTGTCAGCACTAAAGATTGCCCTGGCTGGTTGTTGAGCTTTGATAAGGAACCACTAGGGCCATTTACTCTTTAAGGGACAGGAAGGGAGGCAAGTACAGTGACAAGACTAGCAGGACAGGTGCTTTACCATCCAGAGCCCCATCTCATAGTACCTGAGCAAAGCAAGATGGAGATAGCAGCCTAGATAACTTCATAGTGATGAGGAAGGTCATGATTAAGCCAGTCCGCAGATGTAGAGCAGTAGGGTCCAAAGCCAGGCACAAGCATGGCTAAACTGGAGACCAGCATTTCTTCAACACAGCTCTGATTAGAGCTGAAGGCCCAGGGCTGAACTTAAAAGAGCTCCTGACATGGGCATGGGTTGTGGGTGTAGACCCAGATGAAACTGGTCAGGGCCATTAAGGCTTATTAGTGAGACTAGTAAAAACTAATTTTTCTACAAGAGATTTGTAAAGGTTTTTTTTATCCAGCAGAAAGACCAGTGAACAATTCAAAGACTTTTTATGTGTGCCTCTGAACAGAACTGACAGAGAGATAACAGCAAAACAGTCCAAGACATCTAATACACTGACTTCTTATCTTCTGGTGCAGTATGATTGTTCTCTACTCTAAAAATTAAGTGACTATTGATGCAAGTTATTGATTGACAGCTCTGCAGATAGATATCCTGTGTCCATTCACAAAGCAGCCACTGCAAATAAAGACATGACAATATAACATCAACAGATGCAACAAGACAGTGACAATTCTTTTCCTGTGCTGTCAGGTCTGTAGAGTGGTTTCATTGCCACACAGTGCAAGCAGTGTGCTTGCTTAGGTTTTAGTCACTCAACATAATGGGACTGCATAGACTAACTACCTACAAATCACTTTCAAAACTATTTAAAGTGTTTATTCAAGGTGATCCTTTCAGATCTCCCAGGGTAAGAAAGATTTCCATCCAGTTTGCATGACCTCCTTGTGCCCTTTCCCATTTCCCATGCGGCAGCAGGTTCTGCACAGTCTCTGACTCTGCTGGTGAGACATTTGCATATTCTCCTCATCAAAAGTACCAAAACCTGATTATAGTAAGAGGTGTATTAGTGGAGGAAGGGAGAGAGATAGCTCACCTGGAGAATAGGACCATCTCACAGAGGACAGTCGTAACTCTCAATTACATTAGTAGATCCCGAAGTTACCTCGGGTCGAAAAGCTCCATATTCCATTACCAGAGATAAGGAAATTGAGATGCCCTGTAATTTAACTCCTCACACAGTGGCATTTTATCTCCTACTCAAATAATCCAGATGCTTGTAAAGTACTGTTAACTCTTTGGAGTGATGCTAAACTACCGGCATCTTGCTGTTTCTACTACATATTGATTTTTTAATGATACTGTAATTGATCTTGCAAATCAATGCTTGAATGTGTGGATTTATATTTTTATCAACTTGCACTCTTTTAGAGAGATTATTTTGATGTAGTTTTTCACTGTACTTTTAAAAAATAAGTGAAATGGTGTTAAAAAAACCTGGCTATTATTGTCAGCTATTACTACTGAGGACAAGTACTCATCTGACTGTCTACATCTCCATTACCAAAACTGTCCAGAGGCTCATCAACTTGTCCGGAGCTAAATAAATGCCTTTCAGCTCTATTGGGAGCTCTATGAACTCCATAAACACTCAAGCATTCCTCTCCTATGCACCCAGAGGGAAATAAATGAGAGAGAAGAATGAAGTATTTGGAACATAAGGACTGAATTTAAGACTTAGGCTGCTCAGGCATTCTCCAAATAGGGATGTCACTTGTGATCAGGTTGCTTATTCAAGGTCAGAAAGAAGACCTAAGAGCTGAGGACCTGTTTGGAAACACACCGCAAAGAAATTCAGGACTTTAGTGGAGGTCAGGAAATGAAGGACTTTTTTTTTCCTTTTTTTCTTTTTTTTTGGCATTATTTGACTTCTGAACAGCAGCATTGTGGTGTTAAAGTGAATCAATAACAAGAATAAAGGATGAAAACCTAAATGGAAAATCTAAATGTCAACATCAAGCTGTTCCATACAAAGCTGTCTACCAGTCCATCTCAGATGACACTGCATCTCGGATAACATTGATAAATACCTTGAAATAAACCATAGGTAGGAGTAGATTAACTGATTATCATTCATTTCAGAATGCAGCCACCTACTTGTAAATGTCAGTCTTAAGGAAACAGTCTAGTCTCTTACTTAATCTGCTCTCTTCTGAAAATCAAATAAGTGCCGTAACTTTTCCAGTTGTGACTCCCAACAAAAAAGCACCATTCACAGTACTCTGGGTCCCAGAGAGACCCTTCACACCACCCTGCTCCATTTAGCAACGCAGAAAGGCTGAAAGGATCATGATCTGCAAACAGAAAATAGTTGACTTAAATGTAGGAGGAGCTACATGCTCACATACTTGAAGTCTCAAGACTAATTCATGAGGCAGACAGGCAACCTGTGCTTTCATTTATGTCCACTCTATGAAACAAATGGCATCACTAAGTGTGCAAATTCTCATTCCTGTCTAAAGTGAGTATTTTTTTCCATCTGTGGAGAAGAGAGCATGCTTCCCAAAGGCTCCAGGGTTGAAGACACAAGTAAGAGGAATTCCTCCCTGAATTCCTTAGTGCAGAATTAGATGTTGCATACTATGTGTTTTGTCGGGAGCTGTATTTTTTTGCTATGCATTTTCTGGAGGAGGCTGATATCCCTGTTTAAACTGGAACTGTTATTATTTCATTCTATTACATTTAATTTTGCTTCTAATTATGATAATGCATCTGTTATCCCTAGCACATCTCCTTTTCAGCATTATAAATACACCTGCTCTTCAATCTGCAAGGGCATTGGCTGGGTAGATCACATATCACAAATTATATTGCTATTGATAAAGGTTCTCTCTTTCCTCATACCTGTGTCAGGGGGGCATGAGAGTCATGCTGTCTGGTATTTGTCCTTTGGTTAGCAGCAACTCTTCAAGGAGGGAATCTCTTCTTAGAATACAGAGATACTGCAGGTGAGGCAAGAATCTAGGCTAAAACCTTTTGAATGACAGGCTGTCTGAATGACAGAATGAGAAGCAAGTACCCAATTTGGCACCAAGAATTAGTGCCAGTATCCAAAAAGCCTACATGCCCTTCTCTTCTATTTTAGTATTAAAGGTTGCTTTAGTTTAAAGAGATTTCCCACATAGAAAAGACTTCCCTCTGTCCACCCCTCTCTGGCTCACAGAGACTTTTCCTCCTGAGGAGTACCTCCACATCTGGTGTAATACTGGCTTGAGATAAGCCTCATTTCTGACATTGCCCTCCACCGCTCATGTTCCCATCACTACGCTGTATGTCCCACTCCTACACACAGAAAATGCTTGTAGATCTGTGCTGGGAGCTAAGAGAAGGGCCCAGCTGCAATAATCCTACTGGAAGGTTCACACTTCAGTGCCAGGAATGGCTTCATCCATTGTCATGGGAGAGGGGAAAGAGTTGTCACTGAAAAAAATATGCATGTCACACAGTGATTTTGCTTCTAAAGTAAAAAAAGTTGTTCAAGTTTACATAGCCACTAGATCTGATCATAGTCTTTATTTACTGTAACAGTTCTTTATGTGCATGTCAAATCCAAAGGCAGTACCCCCTGTAAAATATGGAGGATCATATATCTGGGCTCCCCCTACAGAGCACCCCGAGCCACCAGAACTTGAGCCTTCTCCCAAAAAACTTTTCCATGCTTCAGGCCAGAGTGTTTTATATCCAAGGCTTGTATGTCAGTCAGTCATCATTTTCTGTCTGCCTGAAAGTCCCATCAGGGGTTGATGTAAAGTGTTAAAGCTGAGTCTGACTGTATCATCTCTTGCCAAAAGTAGTAGGGAAACATGCTGTGTCAGGACTCTCAAGGTCAAAGCCAGAGGCCTAATCTGCACTGCAGAAACTATACATTACAATACAATTAGGAAGCTGATATACCATCTCTCACATGTGCCCGCTGTCCATTACTGATGGATAGAAACAGAGGTAATGTCACCACACAGCAATCATCAATCGGCTTTTTAAGATATGCTTGATGGCAAAATTTTCAAGGGCAGCACAACTTGTCAAATGGCACCCTAACTTCTCTACATATGGTTCAGAAATTGATATTTTAATATAGGGAAAAGATAGGCAGCTTCAGCCATGCTGTGATTATTATAAGTTATTCTTTTCTGTTGCTGTGAAACTATTGCTATTATTTCCAGATGGTTATTTAGTTGTTTGAATTTCTGGCACCTACAACAGTTTGTGGTTTTGCCAGGGTTTGAAAACATTTCTCAAACTTTCTTTAATCTTCCTGATTCTGTGTTTAGTTAGAAGGCAAAAGTATTGTGTTTCCCACAGAACAGAAAGGGCAGACCAAAGACACACACCTGCTCAGAATGACAGCATAATAGTGGAGACAAAATTAGAAACAGGGAGAAAATACGGAGAAAACTGGAAACCCCTGTACTGTACTCAGTGTTCTACACAGGGAAGTGTCATCTTCACAAATGGTATTGCAGGACATCATGATCAGGACTGACCAAAGGTGTATGTTCCCATGTGCCTGTCACAGAGCCTGCTCACACTCAACTCAGTGCAAAGTCTCCCAGTGATGGGTATAGAATAAAATTAACTGAGGTGGGAACACGTAGAGAGAATAGAAAAGCGGAAGAGTAAGAGAGAGGGCTCAAAGTAAATGTAACCAGCAAAGTTCCACATGTGACTTGTCTTCATCTGTTTTGGCCAGTGAATATTATGCTATCCCCATTGCCCGTGGAAGGAAAAGCCTGGGGAGGGCATCTAAGAGAAAGTAGATTTTTCTCATTTAACCAAACAAAACACCATCATCAACAAAAGTTAACCAGATTTTAATTACATAGGGGACCTCTATAAGAGAACCTTAACAGCATGTACAGTTTGGAGCCTTTGCATGCTTAAATGCTGATATGCATTGTCACTTGTGTAATAAAATGAGGGCACGTCCCTCATGAGTGCTTGGACGACATCAGCCAAAAGACCCTGAAAGAAGCTGAGCTCTGGGTCTGCAGCAGCTTGGGAAGGGTTGGTGACTTCACAGAGAATCCACCAACTTTTCAGGAAAAAGAGTTTTTTCCTTTTTTCAGGAAAAATTTTTATCCTCTACTTTCAGAGAAGGCTCTTAGTATTCCTTGCAAACCACATTTGATATTCAACCTATCCTACAAGGAAGAGAAGCTTCTGCACTGTTTCTTACCAGCTTCCGCTCTTTTTTCTCCCTGTTTAGCTGGAAGTAGTGTGGACACGTCAGCAGAACGCAGGCTGTTATTTAGCAGGGGCAGTCAGGGAGGTAAGTTAGGACTCCTGAGCAGGTTCTTGCCACGAGAAACCTCTTTGCAGTTTGGTTTATGGTGGGGAGCTCAGAGGAGGCAGGTTTTCCATCAAGGTATCATAGCCATCTCTTTCTCTGAGCGTTAATATAATCTGCACCTGCGCTCCCTTTGTGTAGCCTTTAGACACCTCCAGCCAAGAGCAAAGCTGCTCCCCAGGGCCATGCTCAGCCTCTGTGAAAATGCTCAGCCTGCTCCTATTGTGGGGCTATCCAGAGCACCACAATGTTAAGAGTGGCCTGCTGTTGATGACCCAGCATACAAGCCTGTCGCTTCTGCACTGTATTGCAATATGCAGTGTGCACTTTCGTCCCCCAGGCTTTCCAGATAATGAAGGTAGCTGCAGTCTCAAATCCTCCTGCAGGAGCTGCCAACATGGAAAACTGTTTTTTGAGAAGTGGAAAATCTCAGGGAAATCTCTTTCTTATGTGGAAAGTTAATAGGTAGATACTCTCAAAGCAGCTTGGAGAAAAGGTTACACGCATTTCATTTTAATAAGTGGAAACTATGTGGTCAAACTGCCAGATTTTTCAGCCTCTTTTGTGTATTAGGCAGCTATATAGAGATGGTGAAGTTGTGGGGGGTTTCTGACTCAAAGATGAGGGGCCCGCCTCTGGTTAAACTGTGCTGTTTGCAGCTTTAACTAATTTTTTAATTGGCTTTTTAAACCATGCAATTACAAGCACATTCTTAGCACCTTTCTAAGCCAGAATGGGTTCTCTGGGCCAAAGACTCAGTTTTGTAACCACTCACCCCTATGCATAACTTCACTGGCAGGAGAAGACTTGTTAATAATTCATGAGTAATGCTTGCAGGTTGAGCTCCTTGAGCACCTTTACTGTTGTGAAGGAAGGACAAAAAGGGTTCACTCTGTACAGGTGTGACATTTACATTAAAAAAAACAAACAAAACTGAAAGCCCCAAATTTGAAAAGGTATTGCTGGCTTGCTCATCAGAGGACAGTGGAGCTAACTTGATAGTCAGCTCTAAAGTTCAGAGAGCTCATGTGTGGGCTTCCCAAACCCAGGAATAAAGCCAGCTTGGCCCAAACAATGTCTCATTTGTCTTGTTCATTTAGACTGCTGACTTTCCTTAGCTGCCTGTTAAATTTCACATCTTTGTGTGAATGCAATGTGCATTCTCTAGTTTAGCACCCTTCTGTGGCTGGATCAGGTTGGCATGTTGGAGTGTGATGGTGGATTTCATTTCCTTGTGCTCTTGTAGTGAGACATTATTACTTTGAATGCATTTCTCTGACAACCCACTTTGTATTTCGAAGTAGATTCTTTGAGGAAAATCTACTTTCTTTCTCCACCTTTCTCCCCCAACTCTCTTTTAGCATCTTTCTCGGAGCCAAGATGCTTTATCAGGCTTTTCCCCTTCATCATATAAATGAATTAGGTGAATACTACAGTGAAAAAACATTTTTAATCAATTAACAGATATCCCCTGCTGACAGCAGTGCAATCACTCAGCTAGAATGATACAGATGCTCATCAGAGGAGATTATGACGAGATTAATTCCTTTAGGAATTGACTGTCATTTCCCTGGCAATAGTGCTAGGAGTAGTTTTGCCTAGAATTCTATCAGAGTAGACATTTATCAACGTCTGATTTCCCAGCAGTTGCTTCTGCTTTGTTATAAGTTCCACTTATCTGATTCTTCCCCTATTCCCCTGTGAAAAGGGGATTTATTAGCATAAATCAGGAATATAAATCTGGGATACCATGTGTCAGACAAACTCACCCCAGAAGCCAGGTGAGGGGGGACATGTTTTTATTCTTTGGCCTATGTAGTTCCAGGTTATGGAAGCTAATAAAATACAACACACGGTCACTCAAGTTTCTCCAGCCAAGAAAATCTGATAAGCCTTGAACTGTAAAATTGCTCGCCCCACCCACCAGCACCCAGCCTTTAGAGGCAGTGACCTGGAGCTAAAACGGTGTGGCTGTTCCTGCTCCCCCTTGTTCCTGACCTCCTGGCTCTCTATTCATCAACTCATTCCGTTTGCTCCTCAGAAAACAGCTTTCCTCTCTTTCCCTCCGCTCCTCTTTATGTCACAGGGAGGAGATACTGCTCCTGTGCTGCCCTTGCCATCTGGAGCAGCATACCTATTGCATTGCACCTAATTGAATTTCAAGAGAAGCAGGGAGTTGATCTCAGGAAGAGACATTTCCTGAGCCTGCCTGAAGACTCCTCCAAACACAGCATCTGCTGGGAGAATTAAACACCTCCTGAAGCTCTGCTCCTTTCTGCCTTCACAAATTCAACAGTTACCTGCTATTTACCCTGTGGCACATCACATCTTGAAATGGTGGTTTTCTCCTACAGCTGGCTTGCACTATCACTTCCTTCTAGGGTAGCCTGTTCTGTGACAAGAACATCCCGCCCTTGGGGCAGTCCCAGTCCTGTGTCTTCAGAGGAATTAAAGTTGTTTTTTCCTTTGCGGAAGGGTCAGACATAGCCCCCCGCTCCCCCCTCACTCTCTTGAGCTGTGTGCAACACAACAGACAGAAAAATGAGTTCCTAAGTTCCTAACAGCCTGGGGGAGAAACAGTACACAAACATGAATTTAGTGGGTCAGGGTTAAAGGGAGAACAGTGATGGGTGACATTATTGTGGCGATCTGTTACAAAACACCTGACCAAGAGGACTCTGTGGATGAAGCGCTCTATAGACAGATAGGAACAGCCTCACATTCGCAGGCCCTCGTTCTCATGGGGGACTTCAACCACCCTGATATCTGTTGCAGGGACAGTATGGCCCGGCACAAGCAATCAAGGAAGTTCTTCGATTGTGTGGAAGACAACTTCCTTCTGCAAGTAATAGAGGAGCTGACAAAGAGAGGTGCCATGCTTGACCTTGTGCTCACCAACAGGGAAGGGCTGGTTGGAAATGTGACGCTCCAGGGCAGCCTTGATTGCGATGATCATCAGATGGTTGAATTCAGGATCCTCAGGACAGTGAGAAGAGCGTGCAGCAAGCTCACTGCCCTGGATTTCAAGAGAGCAGACTTTGGCCTCTTCAGGAACCTGCTCGGTAAGATTCCATGGGATATAGTCCTAGAGGGCAGGGGAGACCAAGACTGTTGGTTGATATTCAAAGATCATCTACTAAAAGCTCAGGAGTGTTGCATCCCATCTAGAAGGAAGCGCAGCAGGAGGGCCATGAGACCTCCTTGGATGGATAAGGAGCTGCTGAGGAAAATTCAAAGGAAAAAAGAGGCTTATAAAAGGTAGAAGCAAGGACAGGCGGCCTGGGAAGAATACAGGGATGTTGTCCAGGAAGCTAGGTACCAGGTTAGGAAAGCTAAGGCCCACTTAGAAATAAACTTGGCTAGGGATGTTAAAGATAACAGGAAGGGATTCTATAGGTACATAGCGAATAAAAGGCAGGCTAGGGACAATGTGGGCCCCCTACGGAAGCTATCAGGAGAACTGGCTACCCTGCATTTGGAGAAGGCTGAGGTTCTTAAGGACTTCTTTGCCTCAGTCTTCACCAGCAAATGCTCTGACCACACCACCCAAGTCTTGGAAGGCAGACGCAGGGACTGTGAGAATGAAGACCCTGGGCCCACTGTAGGAGAGGATCTGGTTCAAGACCATCTTAGGAACCTGAACGCACACGAGTCCATGGGATCTGATGAAATCCATCTGCAGGTCCTGGAGGAGCTGGCAAATGAAGTTGCTGAGCCACTGTCCATCATATTTGAAAAATCATGGCAGTCAGGTGAAGTTCCTGACACTGGAAAAAGGGAAATATAACCCCCATTTTCAAGAAGGGGAAAATGGATGAGCCAGGAAACTACAGACCAGTCAGTCCTCACCTCTGTGCCTGGCAAAATCTTGGAGCACATTCTCCTGGAAGCCATGCTGAGGCACATGAAAAACAATGAAGTGGTTGGTGACAGCCAGCATGGCTTCACTAAGGGGAAATCCTGCCTGACCTACCTGGTGGCCTTCTATGATAGGGCTACAGAACTGATGGACAGGGGTAGAGCTGTTAACATCATCTACCTGGACTTGCGCAAAGCATTTGACACTGTTCCACATGACATCCTTGTCTCTAAGTTGGGGAGACATGAATTTGATAGGTGGACCACTTGGTGGATAAAGAACTGGCTGGATGGCTGCACGCAAAGAGCTGTGCTCAATGGCTCAGTGTCCAGCTGGAGACCAGTAACGAGTGGTGTCCCTCAGGGATGGGTGTTCGGACTGTTCTTGTTCAACATCTTTGTGGGTGACATGGACAGTGGGATTGAGTGTGCCCTCAGCAAGTTTGCTGATGACACCAAGCTGTGTGGTTCGGTTGATACGTTGGAGGGAAGGAATGCCATCCAGAGGGACCTTGACACACTTGTGAGGTGGGCTGATGCCATCCTGATGAAGTTTAACCATGACAAGTGCAAGGTCCTACACCTGGGTGGGAGCAATTCCAGGCACAGCTGCAGGTTGGGCAGGGAAGAGATTCAGAGCAGCCCTGCGGAGAAGGACTTTGGGGTGTTGGTTGATGAGAAACTGAACATGAGCCGGCAGTGTGCGCTTGCAGCCCAGAAAGCCAACCACATCCTGGGCTGCATCAAAAGAAGCGTGACCAGCAGGTCAAGGGAGGTGATCCTGTGTCGCGGGAGCGGGAATCAAACTCGTACTCATAGAGTTATCAGTTTGTTCCATTTATTGGTTAACAACAGCATTCTTTTATAGTGCACTGCAGATAAATGATTGGTTAATAAGGCTACATATCTTTTGGTAATTGGCTTACATTGTTGTCATAGGTTGCAGATTAGCTAGCGGTCTCAGAAACATTAAAGCATTCAGCAAATACCTAACTGGATACATCTTTTAGCCAAGTGTCAGCAATAGTTTAGTCATTGATTATTACAACAATAAGCGATTCACCCACTATAGTCACAAGAGTAGATATTTTCAACATTCCTGAGGTGTCTGCCCTACTCAAGATCCTGTCTTACTGAATACCACATTGTATTATAGTGTAACACTGTATATATGCCCAAGGTTGCTCTAGCCTTACTTCATCAGCAGCTGTGTCAGCAGCTTTAAGCGGCCTAATCAGAGGCCTATTCAACTCGAGTTCTTGCTAACTCGTCTGACATGAGCAGCTCAGTCATGCTAACATGCCCTTGCTCATTGAGCCATTCCTCCACAATCCTGCCCCTCTGCTCTGCTTTCGTGAGACCTCACTTGGAGTATTGTGTGCAGTTCTGGTGTCCTCAACATCAAAAGGACATGGAACTGTTGGAACAAGTCCAGAGGAGGGCCACGAGGATGATCAGGGGACTGGAGCACCTCCTGTATGAAGATAGGCTGAGAAAGTTGGGTCTGTTCAGCCTGGAGAAGAGAAGGCTGTGTGGAGACCTCGTAGCAGCCTTCCAGTATCTGAAGGGGGCCTATAGGGATGCTGCGGAGGGACTCTTCATGAGGGACTGTAGTGATAGAACACGGGGTAATGGGTTAAAACTGAAACAGGGGAAGTTTGGATTGGATATGAGGAAGAAATTCTTTCCTTTAAGGGTGGTGAGGCACTGGAATGGGTTGCCTAAGGAAGTTGTGAATGCTCCATTGCTGACGGTGTTCATGTCTGGGTTGGACATAGCCTTGGGTGGCATGGTTTAGTGGGAGGTGTCCCTGCCCATGGCAGGGGGGTTGGAACTGGATGATCTTGAGGTCCTTTCCAACCCTAACTATTCTATGACTCTATGAACAGCCCCCCACATGAAGCGTTCAGAGCAGGAAATATTGAAACCTAATGGCTTTGTACCCTATTGCACAAGGTAGGCCGTGCTGGCAGATAACCTGCTTTATAAACCAACAGTTTCTAATCACTGCTCAAAGAAAGTATGAAAAGCATAAATTGACATGCAATCCAGATTCACTTATAGATGGCAAAGATCTGGCAACATCACAACATTAGGTAACTAATCCTAATGTGTCCATCCTAATATGAGACAGACATAAATTAGAATCAAGTCTGACTCAACCTAAACAAATTCCATGTTAGGAAACCAACAATGACGCATTAAATTAAATTCACGGAAGCTCACAGACAAAGAAGGAAAGCTCAAGGATTTCTGATGATCGTTCCTCTTTGACAACATGTCCTTCAGGCCCTTGAGAAAAGTTCAGCCTGAAATGGTTTGGCATTACATTACCAGCACTTTTTACTAGTTTTAAGTGTCAGACCCAAAAGAAAACTGGACTTGGGAGCAAGAAACCCAAGTTTTGTGGTCAATGATTGGGGCTGGTAGTGTGGGCCACCACTTATGGAACAGGCTTCTCAGACCACCCTGTGCAGAAGTAGGCCCACTCAGTAAGAAATAGCCGCTGGCCAAGTGGTAAAATAAATGAGGCCACTGTCAGGAATGAATCTGAAAAGCTGGGCAACACAAGAGCTAATCTAACATCAGAAACAATATTTTAACACGGACCAAGTCTGACACGTAAGTAGCTGTGTCAGCGAAGGGAGAATACCGAATTAGTCCCACCTGAGCTTGTGGTTGCACTTTCTTTGCATACATTTGCCTTTGAATCAGTGCAAACCCAGTCCTAGTGAGCATGATGTATATGGTGGATTTCCCCAAATCCTCTGCGGTCCTGCCTTTGCAGTGCCATCACTGCTTTTTTCTCCTGTCATAGGACTCTCCAGAGGCCTGTCCATGTGTCCAGGAACTCGCCCATGAAGACTAGGAGTCACATCTGTACAGCAGAGGCACAGAAAGGGCAGTATCTCTTACCCTTGCCCTAGATAGCTCACGTAATTCCCCAGAATGAATTTGCCATTGTAGCTCTTCTGGTTTTCCCTAGTTCCCCCTGGAGCTGCAGAAGCCTCAAGGGGTGATTTGGCAGAGTCTTTTCCTTAGGGGTGGAGACGAAGCCACATGCTTCTGGAGTCAGGACAGTGACACAGCTTCTACTCAGACCATGCTGGGGACCCAGTGGGTAAACTGCTATCTGCAGAATGTGAGGACCAAACATTTACAGGAAAGAAGGAACACAAGGAAAATGAGCTGAGAATATTGCAAAGGAAACCCTTCCTCCACCCAAGGGCTGAGCAATGCTCAGTCACTGCTGTTAGAAGCAGCCTGGAAGTGTAGTTGTTAATGCTATGCTGGATCTAGTGTAGAAGTAGAGAGATTGTCGTGGTTTAAGCTTAAACCACGGCAGAGATTCATTCAATTTCATTATGAAATGATACAAGTACCATAAATTATCAGCTTTCAAGTTCATCACTTATAAATGAAGTGTAAATAGCCCATATTCTGAGTTCTTCTCCCGCCACTCCTTTATCTTTCCCCGTGAAAAATTAATGAGTCTATAAAATAGCTAGTAAATTTAGAGCAGTCCTTCAGCAGAGTGGTTTTGGTTTTTCTTTTTAAATCAACAGTGTGATTTGCATAGACATCCAGAAGCATTAGCTGCCTCCAGCCACTGCTGTCAATCACAGGTCTTAGGTGTGCTACCATGCCACAGGAAAGGTTTTCCAACTCCTGCTAAGATTCCTGCTGCAGACCAGTGCCAAAGACAAGATAAAGCATTCTGCAGTTATTAGGCTGTCCTAGTACAGCAATTCCTGCTTTCAGCAGCCTGGCAGACTGCTTCCTTCAGGGGGTGCTTGAGGACTTAACATCTTAGCCAAGACATCAGGAGAAGAATTAGCAAGACAATTTTTATAATAAAATTTTCTAAGTGGAAAATTCACTCCAGGCAAAGCCTGTGGTCTGTGGGAAGGAATACGAGCAGAACCAGATCAGCTGGCTCTGTATTTCCATTAAGAGGATTCTCTAAGGGAATCTTTTAGGCTTGCCTCTGGACAAGAAGCCTTGTGGGTCACTTTCCAAGGCCCTCTGCAACCTTACAAGGACCTGTATCCCTTCCCATTGGTGTGTGCATTTACCAATCCCATGTAAAGGTCAGAGAGCAGAAGATAATCAGAAGGGAGTAAGCAGGCTGAGGGAATGGATGGAGCAGGCACAGCGCTCCAGGTGTTGGGATCATGAAAGACTACAACAGAGGAGCGCAGAGAGCAGGCAACAGATCAGCCTGGAGGTGCCCATGTGAATGTGAAGGCAGCTTTCCACACAGTTGAAGACATACCCCAGCCTACTTCCATTCTCTTCTACCACTTCTGGGGAATTTGTTCGATGCCTAAATAAATAAAAAATTCAAACCCAAAGAAGTTCTTGTACAAAAACTCTGTATCAAAAGGAATTGTTGCTTGCTGGTCTGGGCTTACTCAGAGGTGCTGGAAGAGGGGGCAGGATTTCATGGCTGCTAAGGCATCACAGGAGGGGATGTTCTGTATCACAAGGGAGGGTGATATCAAGAGATGTAGGGTGAGTTGGCTGTAGGATGTGTGCCATGATTTTCTCTTAATTTTTATACTTATGCTCAATATTTGTAGGGATTTGCTCAATAACCAATTTGGCTCTTCTTTTTCACAGAAATAAACCCTTATTGTTAAGCTTTTTTTATGAAATATCCGGTTCTTTTTAATGGAACAGAAAATAAACCAACAAAGCATATGAGAATAAACAAGGTGGAATAAACAAAGCACAGAGGTTACTTTTCCCCTTCTGTATCTGTATGTATGAACATGTTTCGTATTTCTTCTTCACCACAGTCTATCATGAACAGCAAGTCACTGTGAAGATTTATGACAAAAGTGGAAGATTTTATTGGATGTACTGGTAACTTATTCATCAAATTCCTACAATAAAACATTAAAATTTATATTATTCCTCTGTGGGCAATTTGGAGAGGCAAATGTAATAACTTTATCTCTGTTGCACGTAAAATATTTGTAATTGAGCAGAAAGCCTGATCCCAAATGCTTAAAAATATAAGGCTGGGGCAGCAAATGTGATTGGATTTCTTATAATCTAATCATTTTACTCCATATGTGGCCCCCAATCTGTTTAGGATTGTTAAAATTCCTGGATATTGCAGTGCCTTCCCCAGAGAATGCTGGGAAGAGCTACGGACAGTCTGGACCAGATGGGATGCCAGTGACTCCAGCCAGCAAAGGCAAAAAAGAGGACAGTGGTTAACTCCTTCTCTGCTGGCCTCCAAAGAGGAGGTCTGGACAGGAAAAATAATGCAGGCTGCTTTGCAATACTGTAAAAGGCAATTTACAGTATAAAACTCCTGGGAGCAAACTGCTGCAGTCCATGGGGACAAACAAAGCAAGGACCGAGCATCACATCCTTCTGAGAAATTGTTCAGCACTGTAGGTGGAAATTTTGGTTGCTTGCAAGTTCCTCTGGGTATGTGAAGGAAGAGGAAAATGAAATGCTGTAAGTGAAACCAGCATCCTCAAGATGAAAGGCCTCTTGATCAGATTGAGGGTGTTTTTAAAAAGCTTACAGAGTGGCACAGGATCAGAGAGTCTCCCTCCAGATGCATGGAATTTCACAAGCCCATAGTTGATTTAAGAGCAAGAGTCTGGCTGCTCAGCATTCCCTTCCCCTAACTTGCCAATGAAATGAGCTAAACTGGCACTTGAGAGCTTCTGCCATAAGAAACACTTGGATGCTTGTTGTCCACCAGAGTGGATTAGTTCTGTTCATATGTATTTAATCCTTCGGCATATAAAACAAGCAACACTGTAGCTAAAATCAAAATATAGGATTACTCTATTAAATTGGCACAATGATTACAGACAATGCCACTTCTTTCCTTTCTGGGACTTTCTTAACTGAGATTACCAATAGCTTTTAATTAAGATGAAAACCTCACCTTATTATTCCATACCTGCCCAAACTGTTATGCTGCTTTGGTAGCTTGAAGGGAATTTTGTAGGTGTTTTCTAAGGCATTGTTTAACAGGACTTAACCTAAAATCCTGAAAGCCCAGAGGTATGGTAAAAGGAAAAGGAAATGAAAATAGCAGCTCAGGACGTTCAATATGTTTTCCTCTTTAATTCATAAAGAAGCTGTCAGTGTAATACTGACTCCTGGCTGAGGTCTTGAAGATTTTTCTGTTGCACTGAATCTATACCTGGGGAGGAAAAAGTGTGTCATAAAAGAAGTGAATTTTCCCATAAGTTCACTATAGTAACCTTAGAAGCAACCACTTATATCACACGAGATCAGAGCTTTGTACAGGAAATGTCCCCTACATCACATCTATTAGTTCTTGACAGACTTCTTCTTAAAAGCATGGAACACAGAAACAGTGAAAGGTAATCATGTGTCCATAATGTCTACATTGTTGCTTACTAAAAGACCCTTTAGGTCTCTCTTTAATTTCAACAGCATGAGGAAAAGGTAGTTTTCAAGTGTAAGGGTGCCAGTGTCAGATCATGGAGAGCGACTGCTAGGCAAGAAACTCATGTAATTTTAGTAGATATAGCAATTATCACAATAATTCCTTGGGGAACTTCTTAACATAGACAAGTCATAACTGGGGCTATGGATCCAAACTGTAGAAGGCCACTCCAATACGTGCTGCCAGGACAACCCACCAGCTTCCAAAACAACCTATTCCTATACTCTCACCTGGATATACGCTGCAGGAAAATTTCAAGTCTGTGTTGGACTTATAAGCACTTCCCTGTCTCTCCTGCTTATTAATGCCTCTGAATAGGAACAGACTAGGGCTTTCCCTATCAGACAGTCCTTTGAGCGTTTGTGCATTGCCAGGATTTGATAAAACCTGGAAGAAATAGAAGCAGCTGCCCCACTACAGTACCCTCAATAGGTTTTAAGTGCCAGACTTTAGCTTAGACTTGCCTTTCACAGCTTCAAAGGAAAGTGAGATTCTTTCTGGAGCCCAGCTGTGTGTCTAAGATGATGTTTTTTGAGCAATAACGCTAACCAGAATTATGTGAACTTCTCAAGGAAAACTAGCTCCAGTTGTTGTCAAGAAACGATTCAATCACTCTGCTTGGGAGAGGATTTTTACAGACATCTACTTCCACCTTCTCACAGCAATAAGGACAAGTCCGAAGTTAGATTCTTTTGCCAAGAAGAAAAGATTGCAACTTGCAGCCATGAAAAATGCAAAAAGTATTTGGATGCTGTAATTCCCCCTGCAGATCTGACATGGAGCATATTTTCAAAGCATCAGACACCCATAGCCACTTCCACCCAGGGTTATGAAGATAGTTTATAAATGCTAGTTAGTTAAGAAGGTAGTTTGCAGGAAGAAAGATTAACAATTTCAATTCAGTTATTCACAGGATATATGTGTGCATGTGTAAAAGAAAGAAAAGCAGAATATGACTCGTCTCATAACTGAAAGATTAGATTTCTGTTTCACCATGCACTTTTAGTGTGCTTACAGAGTTTCATGAGCCAGAACATCCTGGGCAGGGCTGGGAGTGCAGGAAAGTTGTCTGCGTTTGGGTAATTGCAGTTACAGCCAAGGCCTGAGCCGGCTGGGTGGTGGATGGGAAGACTGTGCAGTTCTGTTACCACTCTGTCATGCGTCATACTAATAGGGGGGCCTGGAGTTCTCTTGGCCCTTCACATAGATACAATTTCTTGATGAAGGTGACCTGACCATCTCAAGGTTGCCAGGTCAGGGGAGCTGCCTCATCAGAAATATGTGCGGTCAGTTTTTTGCATCCCCCCAACCACATACAAAGCAGCGTGGTATGGGTATCAGAGAACTGCATGGGAAAAGCCAGGGCCAGCTGCACATCTCCAAGAGGCACTCAGAGCATCTTTTTGCAAGGCATGCTATGAAAGGAGCGACCAAATTCTGCAGGCAGGGAGTGCTGTGGGACACTGTGCTGTCAGGAGTATTGTCAGGATCATGGAATGCTCCTCTGACTTGCAGAATCCCACACCTGAATACAGAAACTGGGACTGCAGTTCAAAAAATAAAATAAATAAATGCATATCTGAATTGTCTTAGAGAGTTTCAAGCTGAATCCTTGATGGTCTGACTTCTTGCGGCCATTTCAACAAAGCTCCTTCATTTTCAGAGTTACTGGTGTTTTAGCAGAGCGACTGCATAATAGAATATAAATCCAGCCTCTAGTGACGAAGGTGGTCATCTCTTGCATTCATGAAAGGTGTTGATAGCTAGCAGGGCTGGGACAAAAGTAGGATCTCTAAACAGCCCTCCTGAAGTCACTGACTGAGCTCTGAAGTGCAGCAGAGCCTATTCATTACAGATTACAGTTTTCTAGTGAGAGGTCTGCTGTATCAGTTTTGTGCCAAATCAAGGGTTTGATTTATCCCTGTTGTAACTTCACTAAGTTAATTCAAGCTATATGAGTCATGAATTTAGCTCTTAACTTGCTCCATAGAGAATATTGGTTTTTCCTTTGATACTACTTCAGTGAAACTCTAAATTTATGAACAAGCATCCTGCTCCAGCAAACCATGTAAGCACACACGTGGGAAGTATGTGACAAACTATTGTGAGAGGAACTGGACTACTTCCATACTTAAACCATCTTGTCAGCCTCTTTCACCTGACATCCTTGCTCATATTTTACTCAGCGGGAGACAGAGTGCTTCTCCAAACATTTGGCGTAACATAACTGCAATGATGGCCAACAGAAAAACTCCCATTGCCTTCCCTGGAAGCTGAATTGGCTGAATTATGCCCTGGGAAATGGCTTGTCTTGATATCAGTGGGGAGTTTCAGGGAGAATGAGACAGTGAGTACATCCCTTCTGTAAAAAACTTGTTCGCGGTGTCCATATTAACTAGGGATTTTACCAAACACAAGTGACATCTGCTCCTGAGCCCTGGCCAAAGATCTGCTTTACAACACTGCTTACTTCCTATCCACAGATCCCGCCAAATCTCAGCAAAATCACGCTGTAGTCCCTGCACTTGTATTTTGGCCAATAACTTTTCTCTCATGCCCTGGTTTTAGTGCACACTTTTAGAAGCATCCTCTTCCAGCTTAGATTTCCCTCATCCAGGCCTGCTCTGGGAACTTACTGGACTTTAGAGCACTTTTTTCTCATGCTTTTCTTCTATTAGGAGAATGGTTTGCTTCTGGCTAGGTGCTTATATTTTCATTAGTTCCTATGTCTTTTACTCAGCTACTACCTGTTCTGGACTTCACACCAGAATGACAGTTCAGATGAAAGATCCTATTTGCTCACTACCCTACTTTCGCTAGTTGTCTACCAAGCATCTTGCAGTGTCCTTTCCTATCTCCACAGTGCCAATACTGTGACCATACAGTGCCCGGATCAAGGCTCCCAAACACTGTCTGTTTTTAGAAAGCCCAATTGCTCAGAAAAACTTTTCTGCAAACATTTTTAGCAGATGTTTGATGAACAAAATCATAATTGCTCCTGCCGCCTTCTGCAATGAGAGAAACACTGCAAATATTTCTCTCCATTACATTAGCTGAGGAGAAAATTTACATTTTCATTAAAATCTGCTATACAGAATCTGTTGAAGCCTCCTTTTACTTCTCCCTCACCTGCCCCTCTTCTTAGCAAGGTTTTAATCTCAGGAAGTCTTACATAATATGTCTTCAAATTCAGGGAGACAATGGCACAGGGATACTGTAATTCACTCAAACACTGAAAAGGAGACACTCTTGTTAAAGGCCCAGCCTCTCTCATGCACTCTGTCTTTGCCCTCTGCAAAGTACCGGCATAGCAGCTCATGCAGCTTTCTGGGGCTTGCCTTTCTAAGCAGACTTGAGGCTGAGTAGACATCGCAACAGGGATGATCTCAGGGCTCCTTTCATGACATCTCAGGCCAAGAGGCCAAGAAGTACAAGCAGCACATGAACTCTGGCCATACACTGCTCTCATTCAGCAGGAGCAGGCCTTTTCAGGACCACTGGCTTGTTGCAACAGCTTTGTAGCATCAATTGTTCGCACTTGCTGTGAGCCATTTCCCATGCACCCTTTTCCTGCCTGCTCCCTCAGCCTCAGTACTTTCACACCAGAAATACTCCCCCAGCCTATATGCTTTTGGAGTTTCTTACACAGCCTCTGCAAGCCAAGAAATCTGCTCAGCTCTATTCAGTAGACTCCTGTCAGTCTTCAAAAGATCACTAATTCCAGTCTGCTTAAAGAATGCAGAGAATTCCCTCCTTTGCAGCTTTTCAGCCTTTACTTCTTTCTGTAAGCCAGCTAGCACCTGTTGGACCACAAAAAACACACCAGAAACACAATACACCTGAAACTACCAAAAACTTCTGCAGCGCGGTGAGCGAGGAGATCCTATGGCTCCATGGAAGGGCCGTCAAGCTGCTAATGCAACACTAGTTTTCTGGAGGAGACTGGTGTGCCCCTGGCTGGTTCTTATTAAGGGCAAACAAGGGTTAACAGTGTTTGCTCTTTCCATCTCACCCCCTCCTCCTTTCTGTGCTTTTCTGTCAAAGACCTGCTCTCTGGCCAGCCACCGCTGGGATTAGGCTGCTCCAACAGTCTGGCTGACACTCTGTGCAGGAATAAAGTCCTGCTGTCTGGAGGCAGCACACTTCAACCTGCTTTGCAGCCCTCCACAAGGAACTCTGGAACTGAAAAGGCAGAAATCAGGACTTTGAAGATTTCCAATTTATGCAAGTTTAAAATAACCTTTTAAAACACCGAACATGAGATAATACCAAAACTCTGTATTATTGGGTTTTTTTTTTTTCCGTTTTCTTTTCTTTTCTTGAAAAACTGTGAGCATTTCGGTTACTATGTCTGCTCAGGAGCCATATGGAAAAATCAGTTCTGTCCTGTTAAACTGGTTGCACAGTTTTGATTTTCATCTGCCTACAGAGATCTGAAAAGTCTATGTTGTTTTATTTTATGCTTTTTTGGCAAAGAAAGAGACCAGTCTGGGGATCATCTGGCCAGGAACACAGTAGGTAAGCATAGCATTGTTTATGCAGCATATTTTCAAGAGTCTGAGAGTAAACTGTTTGTGTAATTGAGTGAAATCAGCCTTTAGGATGATGTTCTTTTGGGGATAAGCTGATTATAGGTTGGTTGCTTGTTTGTTTGGCTTGTTTGTTTTCCTGGTCAAGAATAGCTGAGCAGCCGCGGTATCAGTGTGGTTTTCAAGATCCTGTCATTTAAGCCGCAGAAAGGCTTTTTCTTTTTTTTTAATCCTCTCTGAAGCACGGAACAACTCAGATTCCACTGTCAAAGGTAAAACAAAATATTTGGGGTTATATTTTGAATCTATAAGCTATAATTGGACTACAAGAATAACAAAGTGGCAAAGTGACTCAGAGTTGTAAGTAAAGCTCTTTTATGAGAACATTAAAAATGGAATTGATATAGTAATCTTTACTATTCTTTCAACTTGTTCAGATGGTTGTTTAATCATGCATTCAGCCAGGGGCTAATAATATTACAAAAAGGAAGATAATATCTGAACTTCATTAGGATGTCAACTATTGAGACTTAGATGACCAGGTAGTGCTAATTTCAATAATAACCTCACTGATACTAAAGATGTGATTTACTTTGGGAATCACAGATGAGAACAAATTTTGTGAAGCAAAATCTTCAGATGTATTCAATGCTATGTTTAAATGTACACGTTTGAAATATTTATAAAGAAACTGGTCCTTTTATAAAGTCACATTAATTGTAATGGACAGCCGATCTGCTGAGCTGTAGATACTTTGCCTAAGATCTTCTGCTC
Source organism: Myiopsitta monachus (assembly GCA_017639245.1). NCBI lineage: Eukaryota > Metazoa > Chordata > Aves > Psittaciformes > Psittacidae > Myiopsitta > Myiopsitta monachus. The sequence continues at coordinate 67,023,984 of CM029921.1, read as the reverse complement.
ATTTACAGGCATCATGAGGAAAGGACTGAGCTCAGAAACAAAACAAAGGACTGAGCCTTTGTCTTTTATGTCTCGTCTATCATTCACCAATAATCAGATTTAATCAGGTTCCTTACTGCTTGCTGCTTGTAAGATGCCATAAGCTGCTTTTTCCTCAGAAAAAGGATCTTGCTCACAGAGCTCCCTCTGCTTTCCAAATCCTTGAGCTACAGCTTGGCACCTGTGCTAAACATCTATGCCTTTCTTCTCCCCTTTCCACCTTTGCACTTTCCTCTCTTTCTGAAACTGGATGTGGCAGACAAAAAAGTTGTAAGGATAATCAATAATCTCACATAGTGGTGTACTGAGAAAATTTCTTGTGCTAACATGGAATCTTCTATTGTGTAGCTGTGTTCAAAGTACACAGAAGTTTAAATAATGTCAGCTGTGATGATAGATGTAATGCCAGAGATGATTTTTGAGACTGTGTACATTTCTTTCATAGGTTCAAAGCTGATAATAAAACCTCCTGGCAAAAGGAAGGGGCATACATGCTTTTTTAAATAAAATATCTTTTAACAGAGTGAATGCAATAGAGCTGTTATCGTTCCAGTGAGCAGCAAATATTTAGATGGGCTGGAAGTGATGCAGGTGGGAAAGGCAAACTAAAAATCTCTAAATGATTTATCCAGCTGTCCTACAGCAATAAAACCTTCTTTTAAATGAGAAGAAGAGCTTAAAGTGTCCTAAATATCAGTTTAGGGATTCTTATCCAGGATTCTTCATTTTTCACCAAACAGTATCTTACACCGCTCTGAGTAAGTTATGCTTATCCTCTTCTCTACACATACCTACAGTCACAATGGATGAAATAAAATTTAGACCATCTTTGACAGAACAGCAGAAGCAGTGTTTGGGATAATGACCTCCTTTGAATTTGAAAGTGACAGTTCCATTACAAATAACCCAGCCTTGAAATTTAGCAAATTCATTTATAATTCAACATTATAAACTAGGAAAAATATTTTAAATTTAATTCTCCACTCATTTTGTTAGCAGTGAAAGTAATTTTTTAACTGTCTTGTAATTTTGCACTTGTGTGATATTGACTATATCTTTCTGTAATAAAAAACTTCATAGACGCTTCTGACATGAAATTTTTGCAGAGAAATACTTTAAGAAATGTTTCTTCGTGAACTTCAATCAATTTGGCAAACTGGAGACTGGCACTGTTTGAGTGTCTGGCTTGCTGTAATTATGATTAACAGCAAGAAAAGAACAGAAAGAGAGGGTCACTGATTATTTTCGCTGCCTCCAAGTCAGCCGTTTCCATTCACTTTTGCCATTTCACTTTGCAGCACTGAAGATGTTCTGGTTCCGGTTTTATCAGCCTCTCCACCTTCTCATGGTGGCTTGTTTGTGTCATTCCATAAAAGCACCCACCACCAGTTCCCATCAGAGCTTCAACACCAATCTCTTCAATTTCTACCACTCCCTGATACTTGCTGATGGTAAGGAGACTACAGTTCACCTGCTGAAGGACATACCTAAGAGGTAAGAGCAAATCAGTCACTTCTAGTCTCAGACACTTCTTATGACACTGATAGCTGCATGCTACAAGAGTTGCTATGCACATGCAAAGCTCTATCAGTGTGCGTTGAATTTCCTAGAGAAATGCTCCACTGCTGTCATGCTTGGGTGCCATCACATTGCCCAGAATCTAGAATGAGCCTCTGAGATGAAGTTTAGATTCGTGTACGCATTTCAGGCAGCTTTCTGTGGTGTTTGTCAGAGCAGTAGCAGAGCTGACACAAAGTGGGTGGGCTCCAACAATAGACAGTTGTATCACAAACAGCCTGGCTTCAGAACTGCAGAAAAATCAGTAGTTCTGTGCTCCCTGTACAATACAATAATTTTACTAGCAAATTAACTATCCCCAAAATCAATAGAATATCTGCACAGACTTATTAAAAAATGTCTGCCAATGTCCTGCATGCTGGAAGTGTTTTGTTGAATGGCACTAAAGCTTGCTAAGATCAAAAGAGTTTTGCATGCAGACATTCTGCAGATTCTTCACTTCCCCAAAATATCCTACAAAGTTTTCTGTGATATCTACATATGTAGATGATCTAGATACTACATCTGGCATCTGCATCTTGGGTAGCAAAGACCAATTTGCTTGTTTGCGAAGCAATGCGCTTCAAGTGGTTTAATCAGACTCCACTTTGGATAGTGACCAACATGTACAGATTTTGACGTACACCCAAATGGAGTGGCCATGGAGCAGAGGGTGAGCCAGATGGTTCAGTCTTGATATGCACTGCACAGAAAGAAACCAGAACATGGCACATGTTATATAATATAATGATGCTCCCAACAGCAAAACTAGAAGCTCTCCTTGTTAAAAGAAAGTGAATATTGAGATCTCAAAGAAAAGTTAATTTCACTGTGCTCTTGGAGCATAACAGCAAGATTGCAATCAAGAAGCCAAACCCCTTTCAGTTTAGCGTAATCGGGTAAGGACCTTATGAACCCTAGAGCCATCCAAACAGGAAACCCAGAGATGACAAGTTTTGGCTCAAAGTAAAAGGCTCAAGAATGTGAAACTGTTTCCAATGAAGCTTAACTATGGCCCAGTAGCCATATCCTGAAAGTAAGCCAGACCTCAAGGCTCACATGATCTATCCATAATGACTAGGCTTGTCTCACTACTGAACAAAACCCCTTGAGTTGCCTTCATATAGCTGCAGAGTGAGTGACACAAGTGGAAACATTTCTGTGCCTGTATACAGTCTACATGCACCAAAACAACAGAAATAAACTGAAGACCAAAGGAATGAGTCAGGAGGCCGCAATCAAAACTTAACAGAGTAGACAGATATTGCTTCTTACTGCTTACGTGCAGCAGCTTCTGTCATGAAGGCAAGTAATTTAGGACTGGCCTGTTCCAAAACTGCCATTGATGTCTGATAATGTTCAGGACTGGCTAAAACCATTTTGTTACACCCACTTTATCTGATCCCCAGGAAGACCCAAGTACGTAAGCGCATAGGAGGGAAGATAGGCTCTAAGAGGTTTCACTGAACTCCAGTAAGGAAATCCTGGGGAAATGCATACCAAACTCCCCAGAGTTATCCAGCTGTAGTTATCCAAAAGGCATTCAGTTTAATCACATCCATCATCCAAAATAACCAGGTAAGTGCTGAGATTCTATATATAATATAATTTATAATATAATAATATATCTTAAGGTGGGAAAAATATTGCCTATGGTAAGTGGATAAATCTTTCAGCAAATATTTGTGGATTAGAAAAAAATCCACACCAACTATTCTTCCCACAGCTGAAGATTTCAGACATTCATCATCCCCTTGTGTTGATGAACCTCAAGTGACAAGTCATTTCTACCCACATTGGAGTGACCCACACCAGAATGGCTGATTCCAAGGAGCCTCAGGTAGGCTTGAATTTCCTAACATTTTCCCTCTGGTTTTTATCTATATTTACAGGTATTACTTTGCTTTGGAGGAAGGCAGAGCCCTCGCACCTTTCACAATAACAGTTACCCCCTGTGATGTTCCTATCGAATGGAGCATACTTGTGCACAAGGCTTCGGCAAGTTTCCTTGGGAAAGCAGAACGAGGTAAGACCTTCAGTCTGCCTAAGCAGAGACAAAGAAAGCGTATGCTATTCTTAAGCAGTTGTGTTACAGGAAATTCCCTGCAAGCTTAAACAACTCATGCTTTCCTCTCCTGTAAACTGACATGGGCTGAAGAGGGCATCTCTGTCTTCATGAGTAAAGCATGGGGGCCCATGGGATTTTGCAGTTGAGTCAAGTAAATTAAGGATTAAATGCCAAAGTCTAAATCTAAGATTAACATTTGGGAGAAACCCTATGTCTTCAGGGCTCCACAAACACAGATCAGCTTCGTAAAATGTTTGTACTGGCCCAGACTTCCCCCTGCTGCCTCAGCTTTTTTTCTGTGGCTCAGGCCACTTCAACCTATCATTTTGCTCCTTACAGCAACACAGAGAAGATTTGGCTGTTTATTTTTCTTGGAATACCACCTACCATGGCAGTGGGCATTATGCTGCCTTTTCGCCTAAAAGGAGATTCCATTCTCTGTCTCGATTTTTTTAATTAATTTTTGAAACTAAAATCTGAAAGCTGCTGTTAACAAATCCTCACCTGTCGGGGGGTACACCTTCCTGAGGAGCTCAAATATGTTCCCTTGAGGTAATAAATTTTCCTTCTTCACAAGAGATGATGGCACAAAACTAAACTAAAGCAAACCCCTTTCACAGAAAGTGTGAGTCTCCTTGACTGTAAGTACATGAAGAGACAGCCATTGGAAGAAGAAAATTATAGGGACATCAGGGACAATGCAAGTCAAGATTTTGCAAGTTGTGGTTTTGAAATTATCGACCTCTTGAAAACATAATTCTACAACTGCACTGCTAAAATAAAAGCTAGTCAATTTTTATTTTAATAAATTGCTAGTAGCAAAAAGCATTTTTAGCTATAATTGTTTTCAAGAAGGAAATATGATGTTCCCTGACATGTGAACAATAAAAGCTATTCAGTGTGCTTTATTTCGCATCTGTTTAAAAAAAAAGCTACAAGTCTGCTTTTTGCCTACAGGTGATCATGGCACACAAGAGGTCTCAATGTTTCAGAAGGCTCCAAGCATGGTGTCCACTATTTTTAACTATAAAGGAAATTCTGTAGAGACTTACATGGGTATGTCTTCTCATTCTGCCCTTTATATGCTAGAGTTCTTATCCACTGAGCGAGACACACACATTACTGTGTACTTAACAACCGACACAACATCTGGGCACCTCTATCCAGAACTTCCAATGGATCCACGGATAGATGTTATTGGCATTGGGCATACAACAGTGACTCTAACCTGGAAACACAGTCCCTCTGTCTTGCAACATAGAGATAACATTCAGTACTGTCTTCTGGTTAATGAAAAGCACAATTATAAGAGCTTATGTGCTGCTGAGACAGCAATCAGATCCTCTGGAATGAAACTGCCACCTACATTAGCTTTGTCTCTCTCCCCGTACCTTCTTGAACCACAGCAGGTGATGATATTGTCCAAAAGCGAATTGAGCATCATCAACAAAATGAGTAGTGGGGAAGTCAGGCAGATATGCATGGGTACCAAGAACACTTACACAGTGTCCAATCTCAATCCCAGCACCCAGTATTACTTTGACGTTTTTGTTGTCAATCTCCTCACAAATGCCAGTGCTGCTTACACCGGGACATTTGCAAGAACCCTGGAAGAACCCGAACCTAAGGTAAGGGAGCTGAAAGATGGGAAAATGATTCAGGTTGTCCTGGATGGGAAAAAGAAGAAATTCTACAGCCTGCAGTACCAGGCAAGGCATAAGAAAATACAATTCACCTTTCAGTTGTGTCGTGGCCAAGTGCGGGTTCACATAAGTAAGAATGGTAAAGCAGTGGCGTCAGAAAACATCTCAGGGCTGAGGTATTTCTCACTGAAGGGAAAGCTGCTGGACACATATTTGGTGCAGCTTAGTTCCATAGAGGAGTCTAACTCTTCTGTGAAAGTACAGGTGTCAACCCATTTCCACAAGCCCTTATTTCCACTTCTTCCAGAGAGCTTAAAAATCAAGTCCTTCAGTAAACTGAGGACCTGCAACTCTGTCACTGTTGCATGGCTAGGAACACAAGAGAAGAGCAAGTACTGTGTGTACAAGAAAAGGATTGAAGAACATCAGGTCTGGACAGAACTGCAGAGTGCAGACAGATGCTCTGGGCCTGAATCTCGACCCAAGTCAGAGAAAGTGCTGTGCAAGTATTTCTATGATATAAATCTTCAGCGAGCTGTTACCACGGAGACCATCAAAGGGCTGGATGCAGGAACCCTTTACCTGTTTGATGTATACCTCTTTGGGCCATCTGGCATCCCCATCAGATATCACAGCAAAATTGTGAAGACCAGAAAAAAATGCTGAAGATTTTAAAGAAATGTTTTGCAGTGAATGAATGAAGACTATTATCAAAATATATGCCAATCAATGCCATAGCCTGTGCAGTTTAAATTATGCTGACACACAAAAGACTCAAAGCTGTCAGATTCTAAGGAAGAAATCTCTCGTTTGTCTAGATCATTGTGATTACTTTTGCATCTTTTTTCCTATATGTTTTTTTTTTCCTCTCAGCTGACTAATTCAGGCATTGAAAACAGACCTGCAAAACAAATCTGTGCGCATGGAAATAAAACACCCACAATGGCACCCATGAGAAATAGATCGGTTACCTAAAAAGATTCTGAAATCCAATACAGAAGTGATGTGAAATGCCATTCAAGAAGCACACATCATTATTTTAAAGTTCCAGACAGTTTTCTACTCCTTGCAGCTACATCAGCTAGTGAGGAACTGAGTGACACCACAAGTCAAGCTGCTTTGGAGGAGCTGAACTTCCCCACTGCTTGAACAGGGATGGAGACAAAAAAGAGATTAATAAAAGGAGTGGAACTAGTATAGAGCTCCATGCCTTCAGTAAATCAGGCTGAAATACATCTTCCTCTATCACCTGCATGTTTGCTTGGCTTTCAATCCCATAGGGAAAGTGTGCTTGCTTAGGAACAGACAATGTTCAGCCCAGGAACTGGCTCTGGATCCAACTTTCCTAAGGAACATACAAATACAATGCTGTGCTGCTGTCCATTGAGAAAAGCAGCATGTAAAAAATCTGCCCATGGAAAGGAGGTTTTTATCTATAGTCTCTGATACCAAACCCATATCTATCACTGTGTGACTCCTGAGTGTAATATACTCACTTTTTATATCCTTAACCCAGCCTTTATCAATGAATGAATTGCTTTAGGAAAAATTAAATGTGGTTTTCATATTTAATATCATAGAATGAAAATATTTGCAGTAAAAATCCTGACAAACATTTTTTTTGTTGTCTTTTTTCCTTGATTACCTTTGTTAGATGACAAGAGAGACAGTAAAAGAAAATTTGACAAAAACCCCAAAGAAGCAAACAACTCATAAAAGCCTCCTTAAGCTCAATTCTAATTATCAGCAGGAAATATTTTGAACTATAGGCTCCTGGCAGGACTAGAATTTGCATATAAGCAGATACAATAGATCCACTCACTCAGAGGTTACCAAGGAAATGTTGCCTACCATAATTCTTTTTCCTCTACAGTTACACAAAGCAATGATACAGATGATTAATTCTATTATTGTATATTTCAGAAATTCACTAGTGATTCTTTGTCATCAAGATTCTAATTTACTCTGAGGTAATAATTATTACCTCCCAGCATGCTCAGATGCACTTGGTCCTCTATGCAGAGGATCATGCATTTCCTTCTCCAAAGCTTTCATAGAATTGTGCACCCTGTACAGTGCATGCTAAGCATTAGCAGACTCACTAACCCAGAAGGGTTCTGGCCTTCACACAGGATCAGCTGCAATATCTGGGGTTTGGCTAGGCTTTGCATTCCTGCAGGCACTACTCTGGATTGAGCAGTGCCAGGGCAGAAGCTATACACTTTGTGACCTCCTCTCCACACTCCGCAGGCCTTTTGGCTAATTACCCGGATTGGCGGCTGCACTGCCTTCTTTCCAAGGCAAACCTTCTCTTCATCACCCAGTCACTCCTGAAGACCTCCTCATTTTCCTGCTTGTTGGTCTTTTCTTAATTTGCATGAAATTTGCTTCTTTAGGAAAGACTACAGAAAGAATATGAACCCATCAAGTATCCTGATGACCCACACTGCTCAGGGACTCCATTCTGCAGCCACCTCACAGGATGAGGACTGATGGCTACAGCCAAGTCACATGAGAGGCCATCATGCACTCACATAGTCTGAGCTCAAAGAGCAGCGGAGGCCATCTTCACTTGGAAATCTTCGTGTTTTATTCTGCTTTTCTCCTCAATTTCAAGCATCTCTGTTCTGGATGAACTTCCCTTAGATACTACGAATGACTGTAGTGACAACCATAATAATAAGAGGAGGAACAGGAAGATCTGTTTAACTGCAGGTGCAATATATTCTTAATCCACTGCCCTCAGCTAGTCAGAGCATTAACCCTTGCTTTTGCCCTTTGTACGCAAATGCCACAAAAATGTCACTTGGAAGAGGAAGACACATTGGCACCTTGCCTGATACCAGTGCCTATATGAAAATATCTCTTTCGTAATAGAACTGACTTTACACTTCTCAGCAAAACTTTGGTTTAAGGCTGTAGGCAAGAGGTTCTGAGGAAGGGCTAAAAGGAGACTCTGGAAGAGGGCAGAAGGAGAGCTGAGCAGTCAGAAGTGAGCAGCAAAAGCTTGCTGTAGCATTGAGCTGACTCACAGTTAATATCTGGAGGGGAAAAAATGCAGCTCTGGAGGTCAACAGATATTTCAGGAGGACTCTGAGAAGAGCCAAGAGATCTTCCTCCTCCTCCCAGCTTTACCAGCTCCTCTTCACCTCTCCCTGACTCCTGCCACACATAGAGGACTGGCTGAGTCAGAGACCAGAGGGGAGCTTTGAAGACCGTGACTTCCTGCTCCTGCAGCCTGGGCTGTGACACAAACAGAGCAGTGGCTACTGCTGCTGTTGGGAGAGGTGATGCTAGTCCCTTACAGGAGAAGCTGCCACTCACACATACCAGTCCTTCCATCAGGAAAGGCCCCTGCACATGGGAGGGAGAGCCTGGTTATAGAGAGGAACACGCTGTTCTGTCACAGCCCATCACCTCTAATATAAGCAGAGCAGGCAGCCTGCCCTCCAGGTATCAGCCCACTTCGTCTACATGTGCAGCCAGCCATGGTCTGTAATACAGACCCCAGGAGCAGCAGGGAACATTCCTGTCTATTGATCTTTCTACTGTGTTGCTGGCTGTGTGCGCCAGACTGCAAACGTGTTTTTGATTCACTTGTTCCCATACCCTGCTTACGAGGCAGCCTTTGTATTAAAAGTTATTTTAAGTTGGGTGTCACTTTGATGGCTTCTGTCCTGAAACTGAAGTTTCAGAGCTTTATCCACAACAAAACCATAGGTACTGCATTATGCCATTGGTGCTCTTCCTACCCCCTACCAACTGCACCTGTGTGGAGATCTGTGTCTTCAGGAATCAGAAGTCCTTCTTCAAAGCAGTTTGGCATCTTTCCGTCCTCTCGCCATCCCGTTTGACTAGTGCTTGCCTACTGCAGTCTGACCATACGTACTTCCCAAGCCACATTTACCTCCTTTCTTAATGCTTTGTGCAGTCTTTCTTACTGGATTTCTAGGGAAGCCCACTTCCTTCTGCCCAGCCTGCCCTAAGCTGTCATCAGTTCTTCCCATCTGCTACCCAACCCCATTGAATCTGAGTCACATAGAATGTGCAGATAGATATCTTCATAAAGAACAACATTTCAAGAGCAATGTTTTGCTTTTGTGGATCATTTGAAGTAAGTTCTCAACACTGTTATCGTCAGGCCAAAGTATTTTTCCCAGTGTTCAGTGGTAGATGCCAGATTTTGGCAGCTATCATATCTCAAGCTATCATATCTTCCAGCTATCATATCTCAAGATCTGTCACAAATGAGATCAAAGCCTGAGGCCATACATCTCTTCCCAGCATTTTTACAGAATTGCTCCATTGCTAAGCCACCTCTCCACATGGGAAAATGGGGTGTCAGGTATCAAATATAAAGAGGGAAAGTAGCAAGAGAAAACAGGTTTCATATCCACATCCCTTTTGCTCTGCTCATCCTCATAAATCACCGCTTACATTCTGGAAATGAGGTTCTGGTACCTGAAACAGTAAAATAGCAAAGCATGGACTTCTAAGTTTGCTGTTGTTGATGCCTGTAAGGTGCAAACCAGTACAAGGGGCTCTTTGGTGTCTCCTTCCAGTATTTCATGCAACTGCTACTATTGGAAACTTTAACTTAAGGCAGTAATTGACTGTTTAAGTTATACACTTTGAAAGATACTACTGCCTAAAACTGGTGCAGAGGGTCCTGACACTGGGTTCAAGGACTGATAACATTTATGCGTTAATATTTAACTGACATTGAGAATCACCTATTTTGCCATTCCTTTTTCCTCCTGTATTTAACAGCCCATTTGTTCATTCCCTTTTACTTTGATTTTTCTAACAAATGTAAATAAACCCATCAAAGTGGTTCTGATAGTCTTTTAGAAATTGCTCCTTATCTGCCCGCAAGTACATGCAGTGATGCAGCCACAGCTTTGAGCAGCTCTTTTATTTATTTCATCTTCGCATAGTTTTCTTCTGGCTAAAGCCTTCCCACCAGGAAGACTTGCTTCAAGCTTAAAGCAGTATGTTGAAAACAGTCTTGCTATTTTGGCTGGACTGGAATCTTGCTCACTAGCTGCTTTCAAAGACACGGAGCTGATTCATTTGTTTACATGTCTACACATCATCCTCATGTTGGGTTCACTACTATTAGTTACTGGGGTTTGGTGGGTGGAGTTTATGAGTTTAGGACACTGTAGTTAAATATCCTAGCTACGAGGCTTAAAATCTAATTTTGAAAGTCAAATAATATTAGCACAGACAGCAAGTCCAAACCAGTGGCCCCAAAATGCCAAACGCTTTCAGGTGTTCTTAAAGCAACTGAAGCTGTCTGGCATTTAGAAAAAATTGGATGACTTGGCAGCTGAACACTCATTCAGCAGAATAAAAAAAACAGGCAAACCAAAATACATTATTGTATCTTTTGGGGGTGAAGGTGAACAAAAGATGCATGGCTGCTCAGTCATCTATTTGGCATATGCTGGATTGAGAAGTCAAAAGGGTAACAAAACATAGACAGGTGTATGTGTTTCTCTTGCAAAATAGCAGATATTTCCTAGGCAAGCCTCTCAAGGAATATTAAGAAATAACACTGTAAAAAGCAGCTACATTTTCTAGAAAAGGCAAACAATAAGCATGTCTCACTCCTGCATTGCATTCTTCTGCAAAGCAACATGGTACAACTCAGGGTTGAGCCCAGAGGACTCTGGGCTAACAAGCACTGCTGGCACAATGCCACTGCCACTCCAGCAGGCAGCGCTGCCAAGATTTGATTGAGCATCCCAGGCAGCACATAAAGTGTCATGCTGCTGCCAGGCCTGCGAGTGCAAGAGGGCAGCATCAGGCTGCATGAGAGGTGGAACGAGCTCATTTGATAAGGCTTATCAGGAGTAAATATTTCAGCAAATTTAAAAAGCCAAGCATCTTGCTGATAAGATTAATGAAGAACGGATGCAAGAAAAATCCAAGGATCTTACATTGTAGTTTCCTTTAGTCTTTCAAGTGTTCCAAATTCATGTGGTTGTTCTTGTCTAAAATTGAAAGTGACAGCCAAGGAACAAAAGAAAATGGGCACTTCCTGAAAGCACTCTAACACCAGTGTTTCCACTTCCTCCAAGATGCTCAAGGCTGCCATCAATGATGGGGCCAAAACACCTGCGAAACAGAGAAATACAGCAGTGCCAAGGACAGTCCCAGATTTCATGAGGTTTAAGCGGGGAGTGGTAGCTCAGACACCATCCGCCCAGCAAGTTGTGATCTCATGGCATCCTCCTGACAACTCTGTATCTTCTCCTGCAGCGCCCTTGCCAAGAGGGAGGTTCTTTGGAACATTACTTCCCTGCCTCACTGGCAGCAGCACTCGAGCAGCACCAAAGCTGGATGTCTCACCAGTCCTCTGGGACAGGGGCGAATAAACCCATTTCTCAGGGGTTTGTTCTTCAGGGAATTTGGTCACTGATCTTCAGCCCTCTGTGAGAAACTGAGGATTTGCTTACAGGGACTAAGAACCATCCCTGAAAATTGTGCTTCTGAGGAAGTTTCTCTCCAATACTGCTCCTCTACCTCAAACTGATGAAAGTGTTTGAACAAGGATAGCCTTCCACTGGCTAGCAGCAGCATAGACTGACGAAGCAAGCTGCCAGCTTGCTGTTTCTTTTTGCAGGTATTGGTCGTGAGTGATGCAGGCAGGGCTTCGAGAAGGTGACCTGGGACCTCAGTTTGAAATGTGGGGTGTTTTTTCAGACTCCTATGGTAATTTGCTCTAAAAGCAGAACCTAGTGGGAAAGGAGACCTTCAGAGGCCAGGGTGGGAGAAGCAGCATGAAGAATCTGAAGGTAATGAGGTAAAATTTGAATTTGTTAGAATCTTTTAAGGAAAGGAGAGGCCCAGGCTGGATCCACATTTTGCACTGAGCTCCCATTTTTATAAGTTGCCTGCAACTCAGGAAACCTTTTTGCGTGGAGAGAGATTTCACAAGAAGGGCATTAATTTTTCGGCAGGGCTCTACAGGAGCCCTAATAAAGGCTGCCAGTGAGATACGTCAGTTCTGACCCCTCCGTAGGATTTTCCAGGCACCAGGGCCACAGTGATAACTATAATACTAATCATTTTTTCATTCTCTTTCCAGCAGAAGGAAAATTGTGCTAGGTTGAGCTTCAGTACTGATTCATTCTGTCTCTGGAGATTCAGTGCCAGCATATAAACCCACTAAGCTCCTGGTATTCCTGTAGCTCCTGACTCGCACATACAGAAGAACTCAGCAGGCAGCATGTTGTCTGTACCAAGACCATGACTGTATGGAAATAATCTCAGAGTCCCCTTTAGAGACCTCTGAAAATAACCACAGACAACACACTGTTCAGGTAATGTTCTGTAAGATGAGGATTTCACATTTAACAGCTTAGCTACATAAAAACCCCACAAAACCGTAACTGTTCCTTGAAGTAAACGGTTAAAATATAGCTCTTCCGCTTTCTACTTTCTTCTGGGAGGAATAAGTCAAAACCAGCCTGGCAACGAAGTGGCACTATACAGCACAGCTGAGGTGGTGCCATGGTTGAGAAAAACATAAAATTTAGACAGAAAGTACTTGCGTGCATTCCCATACTTTTCTGTGGAGACATGAAGAGCCTGGTGATGGCTTTAAACAGGTTAAATGCATGTCTACTATTGAGCCTAGGGCACGATCTGGCTCTTGTAAGGCCACAGAATTAACTAGAAAGTTTAATGCTGGCTATTTGAGTGGATCTTTCACAGTTACAGGACTACAGGCTTTCCTAGCATGTCCAAGTGAAGAGTTTCACAGGTGTATCTCTCAGAAACGGCTGAGAAGCACAACTGCAATTTGCCTGGTTTCCCTAGGCCTCACTAAGGAGGTAAGTAGGACTCAGGGCTGTTGAAGATGAGCACCATCTGTTTGGAAAATTATTTCAAATCACTACTTATGCATGCACATAACTGACAATGTTATACTAAGTACATTTGTCAGATGTATAGGTGAGAATCTGTAAAGCCTCTTCCTGAACCCATCTTCATTTTCATAAAACCTATGCTTCAAACAACTTCATGTGAAGTTGGACAGATATCAAGTCATCCCTGAGCAATGTGTGATCTAGGAACTACTAAGGAACAGAGTTAAAGCTGTCTCCACACATTCACCCAGCCACACACAAGGCTCCTTAACAAATCTATTCTTTCAAATACCATTGGACTTGTCTTGGAAGAAATTAATATGAGCAGGCACTGGAAAAACTTGCCATAAATCATAATTCAGATGATGTTTCAGAAATGAAAAAAGTAAAGGAGGCTGAAAAAAGTAGATGGGTCAGAGTTTCCCATTATTTCCGGAGCTAAGGAAGCTACCGACAACATGCATAGCATTGCTTGTTCTCACTGTGTTTCCAGGATGTTTGCAACTTTGTCATATAATTAGTTGCAGTGGGACAAGCAGAGCTATTGCTGTTCACTGTAGTGGTACCAAGGGCTCATCTCCTAATGCTTCATCCATTGAACCCCTATAATTGTGTTTAGTTAATTCCTTCCTTCACCTTTTCCCATTCTTGAATATACAGGAAGTATTCGTATGCATGAGCTACTCGGCTTAACAGTATCTCAATCTCATAACCTTGGGACCAGTTTAATGATTTTTAAGCATTTGGAGTTGACAGCACCCATGACCATGGATTGTCAGCTGCAGGTTCATGAAGGACCATGAAAGCAAGAACAGTTTGCTTATGATGACAATCAGGAAGCCTCAGGATGCTTACTAGTAAACGCTGGAAATTTTTAACTTGGAGGATTCTTTACCCATTTTTTTTATATAGAAGAATCCCAACCAAGGAGGGAACCAATATTAAGCATTACTGTCAGTGACTAGCGCCTTTGAGGATAACAGCCATCCACCCACAGAAAAGGATTCCTTTCTTTATTGACAACTCAAGGAAACAATTTTATTACTCGGTTGACTTAAAAAAAAATATAAAATTAAAGGTTTGTTTCAGGAAGTTAGTTTCATAAGTGGACCAAACCCTCTGGTTTTGTAGTGTGGCACAGTCCTCAAAACCAGATTCCTCAAAGCATATACTGCCAGTTTCTCAGCTCAGACTGAGAACCCACAAATTGGTTAGACCATCAGAAGTGCTTTGCACATAATACCTCCTAGTGGGACAAAGTCTTTTAAAATCTGTCCATAACTCAATGAAACCACAACAGTCACATCTGCAAACAATTTGGCCCATAATATTTTCCTTCCTAGTCGTGCTTAAGCAAAGGAAAAATTGCTACTTTTATAACTACTTTATCCACTTTATACATAGGTACTGATTCTCAACTTTCTAGAATACCTGACAGAAAGAAGCAAGGCATGGGTCTTCATTTTTCTCTCAGAATGGAATTTAATTAGCTACAAAGAAAACTATTAGCCAAAACACAACTATTCTACAGCAAAAAGGCAGATGGTTTCACTTGGAAATGTAGCTACTCTACAAGTGATATCACAACTCCTATTCACGTGAAATAGTTTTTGTTGCAAGGGTAGTTATTCTTGAAGAAAAGATTCAAAGACAGACTTAAAAGGTGATTCAGAACATTCAAAAAACCCTGTGAGTTTGTAGTTCAAAACAGGACATTAGAGTGGGAAACCACAGATCACATTGTGTTGGGCACAGTCAATTCTGACTAGAGTAAATGACAATTGAGTTATTTAATAGTCTTTTGAGTTTCAGAAATTGGCAACTAATTTTCAACTATTTGGATAAAACTGTTCCGTGTCTCTAGGGTATTGCTCTTTATTTGCCTCAACTCTATTAATTCCATCTTAACCAGGTATTCAGAAAATGTGCGATAGCAGAATTGATCAGTCAAAACATACTGAACATTCTTTTCCAGAGGATTGAGAAATCATTTAAGTAGAATCTTGCAACATCCTTTGGCTACTGTCCCTCCCACTAGCTTCTTATAAGAATAAAGAATTGCATCTTTTTCTACAGACTTTAGCAAAATATGCACATACACTTTGACTTTGTCTGGTGCAGGAACTTATGCCCCCTCTCACCCTCATAATAGAATAGCTTCCCTCCAACTCCCTAAGAAAAGTAAATAAATTGTCACAGCAAAACACCATGACACCAAGAGTGTCTCAGCAAGCTTTGTAGAGTTTCTGGATCTGTTTCGGCTTGCAGGTCTTCTGCCTTGTACCTGACCCTCACCTGCTACAAGGGGTCCTTTTGTACACTCTCCAGCGCGCTGTCTGCCCTGTGGAGTGCATTCATTGTAGAGCTACCAACTGTGCTCTGAAACACAGTCTATGAAGATGGTGCAAGTGAGTGGCGTTACTGCCATGCATCCATACTGTATTTCCCACATTCAAAGGGGCATCTTTCCGCTTCCTGGAAACCATGCAGGACCAGGGAACATGCAACATTGTGGCAAGAACGCAGTAAAAGAATCTAGACACAAACACAGGATCCCTATCTGAATTTTGACCCCTATCTTTTGGTTCCCAATAGAATAAGGGTGAACAGCATATTGTGGTTTTTATTTGGTCTTTTACAAAACTGTGGGTTATTTTCAAAATGCAGCTTTGATTCAAATTCTAGTTGGTTTGGTTAAGGCTTGCATCCAAACCCTTTAAAAACCAGTTCAGTTAAAACAGTGAAAGGAAGTAGTATAGGGTTTACTGTACTTTTTTCCTTTAACAGTAATATTTTGACTGGAAGCAATTTGGGTCGGGAGATACTTTTTGTGATATGTATAGTCAAGCCACAGCTCTGATCCGGGTGGACCTACATGCAATAGTAAATGTGGTGGGTACTTTAAAGCAAAAATAAACAATGGATAACTGAATAATTTTACCATTAGGTGGCACCAGAGAATATTTTAACATTAATATGAAGCACCACTGGAACTGTAAACTGGAATAGTCTTAAAGCAGATGTAGCCACTAAATTAAAAAAACAGTCGTCTTTGCTATGCATGTGAGCACGTCAATTATTTGACTATAAGTGATAGCTTTACTCAGCTCATCAGAATGCAAGTTGCAGCTGAATCCACGATTTCTTTATTAGCAAGTTTTTTTCTATTAATCGCACAAGAAGTGTTCAGCATGAAATTGCCATGCAGTTTGAGTTAACTAGGGTGAGCAGCTTTGTAATGTTTTATTTGTCTTACTGAGAAGAGAAATATACCTCTGCTCAGACAAGTCCAAACGTAGGGTATTAAAAAAAGACACTTTCAAGAGTTCCTGTGCATATCTGGTACAATTCCAGCTACATCTATGAATAATTTACCCACTAACTGAACTCTTTTCTGTTTATGAAACAATACTGTTAAGAACACTAAGGCAGGAACCTAAGCAGCAGCCATATGTTTCTTCTCGAATTCCAGCCAGTCAAATGACCTGAAAATTGCTGTTGCAAGAACTCCTAAAACATATGGCTAAGTACAGGGAATTTGTTAACTTCTTGTGTCAGATCCAAGAGTTTCCAATTATCAACAAAAGATGGCATACCAACCCAATTACTCCCGATATATTCCCGCCGAGACAGATTCCATGTAACCATAGCTGTGTGGGTGTATGCGGTTTGAAATAACAGGAATCACTGAAAATTTAGTGTAAATAAAAAAGTAGACCTTCTGCATATCACATCCAGACAAATGTGTCCCAGTGTGCTGAATGTGCTTTCAACAGGGAGCAGGAATTTTTAGGCATTCTACCAACACTGATTTCAAGCCATCATAAACTATTAGAGGTACATTTACTTTCCAGCATTACAAAAAGTCCTGAAACAGCTTATTTTATTTGTAGAAAGAGTGGAAAAAATACACGTTTACCTACATAAGGAGAAAAAAAAAACCAAACCAAATAATTTTCTTCAAAATTATTATTTGCAGATTGCTTTTTAATGCATCATCCTTGTAGTCCTGGCTGAACATGAGGCTGCAATTAACAGTCAGAACACTGGTACGTTATGCACATTTCTGATTTATCTGACTAAGCAGCTGAGTCTGGTCCCATGTTCTTACTCACAAGGGTGCTTAGACCCAGCATCTGCAGACACAATATGTTTTCATACCATGCCTGACCAAAGAATCTCTATGCATTCTACTTGACAGGAAGATGGAAAAAAGATGATATATTCACAACAGTGAATCAGAATTCATAGAACCACTAAGGAAAAAACATGAGGAACACACTTGTAAACTAAACAATATTTGATATTTATGCAGTAAAATTTATTGCATCATCTAAAGAGCTATATAAACTGTTAAGGACTATTTGCACTGTACTATGCCACTGTGTTGATCCAGGTCAATAATATTGTATTCTTCACTAAGTATTTTTCTGGTTTAATTCTTGGTTTAATCACACGTTCATCTTGCAAGGAAGATGAAGGTCCACAGGTCACTTCATGCTGCATTTCTATTGTTGAAATTTTTTGATTTCTTGTTGAAAGCCACTGCATGGGTCCTTTATATTTAGCTTCTAAGTACTGCAACTGTTCTAAGGTTTAAGGCATGGGTGGTAGCAAAACTTAATAAGTGGCAATTATCCACTGGCAAGCAAATTACTATCACCCTTCCTTGCCTTTTGATGAATCACAGCCCTGCAGTCACTTTGCAGACATAGGTCCCCTTGGGTCAAGTTGTGCAATCCCTACTAGAGCAGAATTCTCTTACTACAGTACAGACCTTTGGCTTTGCTCTAGTGGGAGTACAGCCGGACTAAAAGCTGCAAGAAGAAACATACCTTGTGGGCCACTTGCTGAAGAAAAGGCCTGAAAGAATTCATGCCACTGGTGAAGTGAGAGGAAAAAGTCCCACAAAGCCCAAGAATCTCATCTTCCTCAAGATTTCCAGCCAGACAAGTTGATCATGAAGTGGACTGGTCTGTTCCAACCAAAGTAATCAAAATTCATGGAAAATGATCCCAAATGTTAAGAATGGACTAAGCATTAAAATAACTGCACATACAAAATATTTTTTAAAAGTCTAAAAATACAATCTTCAATACTTACTTTCATGAGACTGATAATCACCAATTTAAATAACTGCTCATTTATTTTATTGACTTTAATAGTGGTACCTGAACTATTAGAGAAAAAAAAGGCAGATCTTTAAAAACACAACCTTAGTCTAATTAATGTGCCATGAGGAAGAAAATAAAGAGGTGAAAAATGGCATTCTGTACCTGCCTGAAGTTATCTAACTAAAGAAGGAAGAAAAACCAACCCCACACAAAAGACCATTCTGAAATTTGCTACTTCAGTGCTATCTGAGTGTACATGATTGATGCATTTCTCCCAAAAGATAAAAACTAGACTGTTGTTCCTTATCAGAACACATACTATCTGGCACTGTTCATAAGAATTTCCAATATTAACCCACCTGTAAACCAAAGAAAACATTTTCTCATAGCTCAGGAATTACAGTGCCATGGCAGTTCATTTGTAAGACACAGGAATGTTGCTTGTGAAACTTAACCTGGTTTGAACACATAGAGGTTTTTCAATGATTAGCTATTGTTTTATCAGTTTCATGATGAAAAAGATGAATTGTCACCAGTATCTTAACAGTATCGCTCAAAGCTCCCTCACCACAATAAATGTTAGTAGTCTATAGGTTTTCCCAAGTGTCCTTCTAGACCTTTTCTCCTATTAAAACATGGGGAAGAGTTCAGAAGACTGTGCTGTGAATCAAAATACTTTAAGTCAGCAACAATCCACCTGCCAAAACACTAGCCCCCACCACACAATATGATCCACTTGTCAAACTTGGGCTCTCTCAGACATACAGCAACAACCAAATGCATATTGTTACCTCCTCCTTTCCATGCTATTTTGTTGGGGATTGTACTTTCTCCCTGAAGCACATTGCTTCACATGCCGTAGCTTAAAATATGTGACTCCATTCCAGCAACACACTTAAGAAGGCACATGCATTCAATCACATATATAAGCCTATTTATTTTGGTGAAGCTATTTGTATGCATAAAGCCAGAATTAAGCACCGCAGTGAACTGATGGCTTTTCCTTATAATCTTATGTATTGTCTAGAATTATCTAGCTACCTTAACGCCAAGAAATGTATGTGCAATCAATCAGCTTTAGCTATCTTAGAATAATTGTGTCCACATTTTTTACAGTATTAGCTAAACATTGATACTGTGGTACCACAGAGTGCCTACCCCACAGATCTAAATCCTTCTCACTCTCCTTCCTGAGGGACAAGATATTACAGGTGAGTCTCTTGCCTACTATACTCTCAAAGGGGATTCAAGAAGTCTGTTTCTCTACATCAACATTTGCCAGTCTCTGCAGGAACTGTCCATCTACCAGCGGATTATGTCTGTCGTGCTGTATTTCTGGACTGTGTCTATATATAAATGATTATGCAGGTTTCATCTGCTCTCACCTCAAGACAGACCAATGTGCCCTTTGCCACTCTACCACTATTCATTTTGTTACATGAAATGAGTTCAAGGAGGGTACTGATTAGTTAAGTGAGATTCATTCAGCATGCAGCATTTGTTCAAAAGCCCTAGTATTGCAACACTACGTTCCATAAATGAGAACCCCCATCTCCCCGCTTTCCTACATCAGCTCCGAAATTGTACCACTCTTCACTAACTCCACCAGCTCTTTCTTGTGCAAGATGGCAGTAGTGAAGAGCACTGCTCTGGTTACTTAGAATCACTGCTGCACCTATTAAGATTAATTTGGTTCAGTGGTCTCAGCTAGTAGTTTTGTACTGGATATCAGAAGATTTATTTTATATATCCTGACAGATAAGACACACTCAGCCCATTTTAGTATAAAATGCAAAACATTCTTAGAGCAAAACATGAAAAACTCCCACAACTACTTCAGTTAATAATTAAAAGGCCTTCCCTAGGGTTAACCAACTCGAGTTAGTGATTCATTTAATTTAAACATGTACATGCTAGGACAAAAAGAGGAATGGAAAACTGTTTAATTATTTCACATTTCATCCATGCATAACTTCATATTATAACTGTATACAGAAGTGCAATACACATCCAGGGAAGTAAAATATTGCTACATACTTTAGTAATGGTGACAGAGTGCAGCAAGCCCCATAGCTTGAAGCCATCCAAGCCTCTCAGTACCCCTTAGGTTGATATAGAAGACATACCTGAATATCTGAAACTACTCTGGTGATTGCATCAGTTCAAACGCTAATAGTATTCACTCAGAATATAGGCAGACTTGTACATGTAAAAATACATTTGCAAAGTCACTTGCACTTTATACCTCCTATATGGTTCGTGATGACTTGTGACTGGTAATCCTAGCCAGTCACTACTCCAAACAATTCTTGAAAAGCAAATTTACTTTCATTCCAGTGGTTTTTACAGCTTTGTATACACACTAAACCTTATGCAAAGAGAAGACAGTAAGTAGGAAAAAAACCAAACAAACATTTCTGGAGGCACAAAAAGGTATTAGGCTTGATTCCTACTGTAAAAGAATCAAAATTGACTGCTTAATTCCATTGGTTTTCTGAGAAAGATTTTTAACATACCTACACCAACTAAATGCAGAAAGACAATAATTACAGTAGCCTCCAGTCTGGCATTCTGTCTCTGCCTGCTGCCAGAAAATTCCTCAGCAGAAAAACAATATCAGTGTGATCTACCTTACAATAGATGAATATGTACCTGATACCAGCTGACCGTAACATGAAGCTCCAGGGAAAAGACTAGAAGCCTCCTCCATTAGACAATAAACAGTACTTTCATGCCAAACCTAACTCTGCCCCCACGCCCCCCATCCACAGGAATCAAAGCACTATGCAGAACAAGAGAAAAGAAGCAACTCCAGTTATCAACATAGAGGTGCTTTATTTCCCAAAGGGGATATATAAAAGAAATACAAGAGTGCAGCACCAAATACAAAACCAGAAAAAAAAAGTAGAGACTGGAAAGATAATCAATGATACTAGAACAAGGTATTAGTATGTGATTTTTTTGAATGCTAATGACAAAAAATGGCCAGATTTCTCATGAATATGTCATGGCTTCAACTAGCTGATACAGTGCATATTAATAGAGATATAAGCCTTGAACAAAGTTCCACATATCATCCTTATAAGTAAACTAGACACTTGTGGCCTGGATAAAGTTTCTGGACTAAGAACATATAATGGTTTCGAAATGTAAATTCAGAAAAAAAACAAACCTTAGTGTATTTCATATAAGAAAACAGAACCACAGACTGAATTAAGGTAAAAGGTCATCAAACCCAGCCCAACAGTCAAAGCAGGGCAAATTACATCAGGTTGCTCAGAGCCTTGTCAGGTTCTGGTATCTCCAATTACGGAAATCCCACACTCTCCCTATGTAATCTATTCCAATATCTGATCAACCTTAAGGTGTCCACATTCTAAATAAAATCTGTTCAGGACTTTGTGTACTAACCTGTGTCCACTACCTCCATTCTGTCATCTACTGACTGCTGTTTCAAAAAAAGAAGACTGGCTATCAATCAGGCAACCCTGTGATCTGCAGCCACAGTAGCAGTAGAGATTGTGCTGAGGACAACATCAATTGTTCCAGAAAAATACTGTTGAATTAATTGTTTGGAAATAAATACTACATTGTATTTAATCCATTTTTCAGATGAATTCTGTGACAGCATACAATCTTAATCATTACAGTGGAAGGCCAGGTTTAGCTTTACTATTTGTAGCCCATTCATGCAGTAAGATAGCAAGCATTCCTACAAAATCTGTCTTGCTAATAATTGTGTTAAGAAGTATCTTTTCTGTTGTTAAGAACAATATATACTTCTGAAGTTTTCTGAGCAAATCACAGGATTTTTTAAAAAAAAAAATAACATTTTAGAAGTCAGCATACTAGCAAATTGAGAGTCAGGTATTTATTAGGCAAACTAAAGAACATGCTTCGTGGTATTTCCAAAGAGTATTTGTTACACTAGGATCTCTGGATCAAATCTTTATCTGTTACATGTGCAAATTCCTTTACTTTAACATGTCCATGTAATAATGTCCAAAAGCAAAATGTATTCTTTCATGTCCACTGAAGTTTTTGGCCATTTACAGTCACTAACCTGATAAAACACTATTACAGGCTTGGTTTAGGAATGTAATTCAGTCATTTCAGTGCTTCCTGTCTCTGCCTCTGTGGGCTAGTAAACTTGACTTCAACAGTTTGGTTACATTAACCTAGCTTTTCTTGCCATCACTATGATGTTTTTATTTCTTCTGAGTACTATGAGTCATTTCCTTAAATCTTTCCTGGTTTGGCTGTAGTGTTTAGGATTGTAGGAACTGCCAATGCTCCTCTTCCACTTCTAGCTTTAATTCCACTGTGTGCTAAGAACCATTTCTTTATTACATTAGGTTTATCTGATATATCTTTGTTGAAATAATTAGATTTTCACCTAATGCAAATCATCTAAGCTCGGTTGACAGCATGGCTTCTTGGAAGCCATGCAAGTTTATATCTGTGGAGGGTCTGAGCCCTGTGTTTTACTATCATTCAGATAAAGCAGATGACTAGCTTGTTTAGAAACATGGCTGTACCATTCCATTCTTCCATTTCCCAATTTAGGCTGAACGAATAAATGGGAAAAAAAATGTTCATGCCTATGCAAAGTCTTCTGATAATTTTGATGGCCCAGGTAGTCCTCTATGTATTCCTAAGCCTTGGATAAAGGAAAACACATAATAAAAGGTACAAGAATATCAATACAAGTTTGACTTTTTTTTTATTATTATTATTCATTTATTTCCTTACTGGATCACCCACAGAGTTCAAGCCAATTCTTAGTAAATAAATTCAGGTGGAGAGCACAGATTTCTTAAAAGATACAGCTCAAGATTATAGGTCCAGAAGAGTCCAGGTAAAGGTGATTTGCATCATCTTTAGACCACTTGGGCTCAAGACTATTAACCATTACTGAAATGGTTCTTATTGATAGCAGACTTTAAAAGATTCCATGAAAGTATAAGCTATCCAAATGGCATTCCACAGGAAGTGTCTGTTTCACCAAAGTGCTAGATAAGGAAGAAAAAAAAATGACTGCTGAAACTACCTGTGCCCTCTGGTAACCTTCCTACTAGCACCAATAGGAATGGTGAGCATGTCGAGTATTGTGGGAGCCAGCAGAAGCTGCAAAACTGGGCTGCTGCTCCTCTCTTCTCCCCTATTTAGATCATATGTGCATTGGCTTTAGACTGAAACACACTGGAAAAACTAAAGCTACTCTTTTCCCGGTTGTGGTCCATGTTTAATATGCGTATTGAAATAAGCTAGTTCTACAAAAAAATTGCATCACAAAATAGCTCTTTACCATTGGCAGACCAAACACCCCAAAAGGGAAGAAATCCTTTTTTTTCCTGTCACTCCTAAATTAGATATTTAAATTAACAAATTGCATGGCAACTAATAAAGTATGAGATCTGAAAGAAACAAAAAAGGATGACTCTCATACATCCTTACAATGTAATTTTTACAGCTTGGTACTGGTTTACATATAGCTATATTTAACATTCAGAGAGGTATTATGCTGAATTTAAGGTAATACCTATACGAATAGGAAATAGAGCACTAAGGAATGTAGTCACCTAAAAATTCTGCCTGTTCTGAATGACTACAACAAAACCAAGTTTCCATAGTGCAGTGCAGAAAAAAATCATGCAAAAGAAAAATTATTTTCAGCTCCCAGCTTCCTTGTGCTTATGATGAGGCACTCTGCTTGCCTCCTGCTGAGAATCTGCAATACTCTTCTCATAGGGACAAGAAGTTTCTTGCTTTCACAGCCAGTTCTGTATTAAAAGCTCATGGACTTTTTGTATCCCTTCCTTTACCAGAGGTCTTATGTTTATTTTGTCTTAGATAACAACAAAGTTCTTCAGAAATCATGCAAAACCAAAAACATCAAAGCTACTAGAAGTATTAGGAGGGAAATGGAATTGAAAGCAAAAGATGTTTTCAAGATATCTTATTTTCACCTACAGTTCTATGATCCAAGTAACTATCATGTCTGCCCATGTCAAATTATTTTTGATAAAACAAATTAGACAAATTCAAGTTCTTCAATTTCCAAAAGGGATGTTAATCACCCCTATTTTTCATGTGACATTTTACTTCCTGTATTTTGTTAAACTACTTATACCTATACGAAGTAGACGTCAGTGTTACTTCGGCAGTAAATCGTAGGAAATTCTGAAACAGTAGCACTTGACACTGGCAGAATAAGTAACTACACAGGGCAAAGGGAATCGGACAAACAGTTGCCTGAAGTTCAGACTACAGCTCCTAAGGTTCCTTTTCTCCTTCCTGATGCCATGCCCATACCACTGTGTACTGCTGAAAAGCCTGCTCTGAAACTGTGTGTATCACCACTGCTCTAACATTTCAATCACAGCTAAGCAGTTCAAGTTTGCAACATTGACACTTTCCTACTCTGAGTTGGGCTCTTAAAATAAATAAATAAATTCAAAGCAATAAGCTGAAAAGATACCACCTACGACAAGAGGAAGTTCCTACTAGGGAAAGCAAGAGCAGGGCTGCTCCACAAGCAGGAGACAAGCCAGGAATATGGGACAACAGCGCCTTACCAGCCCAGATGCAATTCTACACTACCTTGACAGATCAGGAAGAAAAGGGTGCTGATAACAAGTTATATAAACAGTCTCAGACACCAGCCAGTGATGAGTCACCAAAACCCATGCAGGAATAGCAAGACACAGAACAGTAAATCACCTACCCATAACACAGGCCCAATATTCAAGTAAGTCAGACAAGAGACAAGACAACAACCTGAGCTCCAACATAGGTTAAACCAAGGACAACTGTTTGAGGCCAAGCTTAAATAGAGGTCCAAGGCCCCTGGGTGATGAGTTTAGGAGGTGCCCCAGGTGAGGCTGGTCAGGGAAATTAAAGCCAATTAGTGCACTCAGAGTCTTGACAATGCAAGTGTGTGGTTAAGGAGAACTGCCAGATGAGTAGTTGTGTGGAATAAAAGTAAGCCTGTTTTAATCACTAAATCTATGTTGGTGTTTTGTTGGTTTTTTGTTGTGGTTTTTTTTTTTTTTGGTTTTTTTTTTTTTCTTACGGAATAGTGACTCCCAAAGTGCAAGCAATTTTATAGTAATGAAGTCAAGTATTGGTCTTTTATGAGAAAACAAAACAAAGAACATCAATCCTATTTTTCTATTTGATTTCCGCTAGACAATGTGGCTATTAGGTTTTACTATCGAAGTGGAGATGCATTTTTGCACAGTATGAAAGCCTTGAGTGACTGAGGGTCACCTGTGCAGTGTAAAGGAGAATTTTTCTTAGATGAGGAACTGCTACAATAACTTAGTAAGTCTTATCTGCCAATACAGATTAAAGAATAGATTTTAAAATGCATCGTTGTTAAATGTGGCATTTTAGCTATGCAGGGTGCCAAGAATGTACACTACATGTACAAATACTAGCAAAACAAAAATTACCAGAATATTGTTAATAAAGGCAGTTGATCCATTTGGAACTTGACTCCAGAAAACACTTTAACCTTTCTTTAATTTTATTTGTATTAATTTAGGAATAGAGAAGAAAACTGTTTAAGATATATTTGACTTCATATGAAGGATTAATTCCCCTCAGGGATAAAGTCAGAAATTATTACAGATATCCTCTCCCTCTTCAATAGACATTTTTTCCTGCCTGCCACTTTATTTATTTTTTTTTTTTTAATGAAATAGAAAGAACGTGAAATACCTAAAAATCACCTATGAAGATTACATTGGCAAGAGGGTAGTTTCAGAACAGGAATAATTTTTCTTAATCCAGAAGGACCTTTTTCCAGTGGCTTTAAAAGGAGAGTCTCTCTTGCTCTTAAGTAAGGAAACAACTTGGTTATCAAATTCAGGATTTAGTATCTTGACTGTAATTTACAGAACACATTACAAAACAACTTTGCCTAATTTACAGATATACAATGCAGTTCCTTTGACACCAATGTGGGATTTTACCTGACAAGACAAGGAGATTCCCAGTGCAGTGTTCATGTTCTCAGTCTTTCTGGTTCCTTATAATGCCATCTCCAACTCTAATTTATGCTATTATTTATTAATTACTCTTCTTACAAGTTAGACAATACCAATATATTGTTTTCTAATTGGTAATATATAAATCTCTCTTTATAGTTATTTTATTATTAGGTTTAGAATGTGAATTTATTACTTTGCTTCTGAGAGCCAAAAGAGACAGGTTGCACTCTTGCCAGGAATTGCCAGTGCAATTTCCAAGAGTGGAAATTCCTGGGTTTCTGAGTCTTACGCATTTGTTTCTAATTCTCCTAAACATTTCAGCAAAGACAAGGTTCACGAAGTCCATCTGTTGAAAAGTCTTCCAGAGATTAAGATGTTCAAAACTGCATGGCTATAATAAATAACGGTGCATATATAAGGTTATATAGCACATTGAATGTTACCAAATGTTAACACCTTGTGTGTGATCAGTCGGACTTTTAAGCCTAGATCCTATGGTTTTCTGTCAGGTTCACCAAGGCTATATTAATTCCCCTGCTCATTCTCACAACCATTAATGGTTTTCTTTAAAAATCTTTGGTGATGGGTAAGGTACCAGAAAACTGAAAAAGGTCAAATATAGTGGTGGTCTCTAAAAGAAGACAGGAAAGGAACCAAGAAATTTTAGCCTAGTCATTTAACTTCAGCTCCCAGAAATATTCTGGGGAAAAAAAGTGTCATGCAAGTTGGAATAGGTGACTCACTCTAGCAGGTAACTTAAAAAGGAGATCTGTACACAGTCAGTATAGATCTGGCAGATTTAATCCTACCAGACTAATATGCTACTATAATAGACCAGGAGTGTCTGCAGATAGAGGAGTAGCATCAGAGGCCATACTTCAGGACTTGAGCAGATTTTAGACCCTATTTCCTGTAACATTCCCATAAAGTATAACAAAAATTGTCAGTTGATGACATAAAAATGGGTGAATAAGCTTCTTCACACAGGATTGTTGTGATTGTTTCACTGTCAGAATGGAAGGATGTGATATACGACTGTGATATTCTATTCTGGGCCCATATCTGTCCCGTGTCTCACTGATGATCTGGATGAGGAAACTGAAAGTATGCTTCTTAGAGGCATAAATTAAACTGCAGGAGTGCAGCATTAGTGCAAATCGATGTTAAAAAGTAAGGAACAGAGTCTTTAAGAAAACCAGGATAAAATTCAATAGGGACAAGATCTTGAGACCATGCTGGGCAAGAGTAATCAGCACCAAAAATAAGCAATAAAGAAGAATTAGTTAGACAGTAGTTGGGGTTTGTTTTCTGTTTTGTTTATTTGGGTTTTTTTGTTTGTTTGGTTTATTTCGTTGGTTGGTTTTGGGTTTTATTTGTTTTGTTTTGTTGGGGCTTTTGTTGGTAGGAGTGTTTTGTTTGTTTGTTTGGTTGGTTTGGTTTGGTTTTTTTGTTTGTTTGATTGGGTTTTGGTTTTGGGTTTTTTTTTTTTTTTGCTGTTTGTTTTCCAGAAAAGAACATAGGGATCATAGTACTTCAATACAAACCAGTAAGATCATGGTGAAATGAATAAGCAGTAGAACAAATTGTGAGATGCCTGATAAGATCATGCAGTTCTGTTCAGCACTGGTAAGTCCTCAGCTGGGGTACTCTCCCATTTTGTTCTTTATATTTTAAGGAGGATGTAGACTATTGTGGAAAGAGTTTGTTGAAGAACAGTAAGAAACATGACCTCTGAGAGTGACCTGAAGGACTTAGTAGTGACTAGCTTAACGACAAGAACACTTAAGGATTGATCAGTGCTTGATAAAAGTATTCACAAGCATCAGAGTTTGATACGAAGAAGAAATAACCCATTCACTGTGCCCATGGTGTATAGGACAAGAACTAATGACTTTAAGTTACAGCAAGAATAAATCAAGTTACTTATTAAGGGGAAAAAGTACTTCTTGATGGTAACTGAAGCGCAGGAATTTCCTGGAAAGGTCATGGAGACCTTCTCTTTAGAAATTGTAAAGGAGTGGATAAACAAATATCTGTCAGGAATGAACTCAGCATAGTTAGGAGATGAACTAGATGACCTTTTTGAGGTCTCTTTCAATCCTTTTTTATGGTCCCATGATTCAGTATAGCTAAAAAGATGTTTCAGAATCTGTCTGCTTTCATGGTTAGAAAAAGAATTTACCTTGTGAATTTCTAGGAGTGGAGAAGTTTTTATAAAAACTATGGAGGACCTTTTATTTATTTGCTGGTGGGCCTTAAGTGCACAGTACTTTCGTACACAGAAGGCCACATTATACCATTCTGAGAAATTGGAGCTAATGGGACCTACTTGGGGAAAACGGCACAACATCATGAAAGACAAAATATTACAGGCTCTTACAAAGCAAAATACATAGCTCTGGATGGCATGGTTTAGTGGGAGGTGTCCCTGCCCATGGCAGGGGGGTTGGAACTAGATGATCTTAAGGTCCTTTCAACCCTAACTATTCTATGATTCTATGAAAATAGATGAATGCAATAAAGCCTTTCAAAACATCTCCAACATTAATTTTTACCAGTTATAAACCTCTCCCAATCAACTAAAACCAAATTCACCGCTCTCCCCAGAAAAAGTGTTTCTAGATACCACAGATCATTAAAGATTCCGTGTGCCTCAGGCTCTTTCCCCAATGTCACTTTGTAGCCTTCCAAGTTGATCTTTTTGCACATGGCTCCCACTTCAGAAAAATACAGATAAAAGCACTTTGATCATAATGGTGCTGTGAAGTAGGTAAATTTGAGACCAAGAATAAAAAATAAAAAATAAATGCAAGCTCTGGAATACAGACAATTCTGTATTAACAATAAGTTACACTATGTCACTCTTCCATTTATAGGTAACTTCTACATCTTGTGCTTATGCAGTGAAGAGAAAGCCAGACATCACTTTAACACTCAGCAGCAGCCCTCAGCAGACCTGAAACTCACTAATGGCACTCTTCATGTGCTGTCACTTCTTGTCTGCAGGCCCAAGGGCGGACCCCCATTCTTCACAGGAGAGCCCCTATGCTACCTTCAATTTGGGGATTTTATGCAGTCCCAAAGAAATGGGACTTATTACAGTAGATCAACCAATAAATAAATCTCCTTAAAATTCATAGGATCTGTTTCACCCCAATGAATATTATACCACGGACTTTACATACAGGCTGAGTGTGAGAATAAAACACTTTTATATTCAGTTATGCTTTTTCTGAGATTTGCAGGTATTCTCTGTGTGTGAGGTGAGGAAAAGAGAACAGGAGGAAAAAGAGGGAGAAAATGTAGCAAAATAGACATGACATTACACAATGAGAAAGATCCTGTTATTCTTTTCTTTGATCAAGTTACTGGCCACAGAAAAATGGCCAACATAAATTTTATACGTCAAAGTCAACTTCAGATGATGTTCCTTCTAGGCATTTGATCGTTTATCTGCCAACTTCCACCCAGTTTCCCCACTCGTATCCACACTTAATACTATTTTAGCCATTAAAAACATGTTTTTCTACTTAGTTCAAGTTTTTTGTGGAACAGACATTTTATTCTTCCACTGCAATATACTGGAGAAATACAATGCCATTTAAGCAACTGAAGTGATATTCTACTGAATATATACTACTAACTCCTAATCACTAAAATGGTTTGGGTTTCTTTTTGACCATTTATATGTATTTCAATAGGAAAACAAAGAGTTTACTTCTTATTTTCAGTCTAGAATGACACCATGAAGGGGTTATTTTCAATGAATAAAACCTAAACTGTGTACATCATTATTTCTTAAGAGATTTTTGCTTTACTACATTGTTTGCATGGCTACAAAAAAAAAACAAAACAAACAAACCAACCAACCAAACAAAAAACCCAAAACAACTGGATAGTATTTCTGTGGAACTGCAGGAACTGATAAAAACTCCAGGAAAGAGACCTCCTACACTGAGAATCTCTTACTGTAAATCTCACTAGTTTATGAGTGGAAAACACACAAATAATTGTTTTCCTTAGCAGTGCTAAGCACCTGTAGCTGCTGTGGACTGTAATTGGTGCTGACAGTGCTCATAACATTTGGACTCTGTAACTCACTTGTGGTCCTGGCATGTAGAAGACAGACAACTCCAGCTGGTGCTCATTTGGGGTGAGGCAGCAGACTGCTGAATTTCAGGTTGTTTTGATATGGACAATGTACACTTTCCCATCTGTAAAAAGAAAAAGGTGCTTGATAGCAGCTGTAGGGAAGAAGACTGCCAGTCTTTCACAGACTGCCCAGCACACCTGAAGTACAGTCGTGCTTACAAGCATGTTTGCTACAAGCAAACTGAGATAAATCGAGATTGCATTTTTTTTTTTTCATGACCTATATTCATATTTTGTTCTGTTGGTTTTGACTGTGGCCAGTTTATTTCCCATGGTCATAAGAAGTATCAGAGGATCTTGTGAGCTGTAGGTTGCCTGCAAGCCACTGTTTAGCATCTGCAGAGCCTGTGAGACCACCAAGAGAATGAAATACTATAATTGAATACTAGACATTCCCACTGAGACTGCCTCCCTCCATGCACATAATGTTCAGTAGAAAAGAAATCACGGGGGCTGTAGAATTCACAGTCATTGCACTTAGTGCCCTTAGGTAAAGATTCTGTAAGTCAAAATCTGAGCCCCTGTGTAAAAGACTCTATACTGCAAATGGACACAGCTCAGTTTCCATCTACCTGAGGTTTCAGCACAGCTCCTGATGAGTTTTAACATGGTCCTTCAAGCTGATGTTAGCTATGAGGTAAGTTCACCATCACCTAAGTCAGCTGTAATTTCTGTATTGCTTTCCAGTGTGCAGACTGCAACCTGGTTTGCTGTCATATGAATGCAGCTGCTTCAGTACTAGAGAAAACGAACTACCGGAATTTGCAGTACTGCAGGGGTGGTGTGATGCTCTCAGGGTGGGATATCCGGTAGGACTCCAGACACGTTGTTGCTGGAGCATCTTGTAGCAGACTTCTTTTTCACTGGGAAACAGTCATTAATTGAAACAGAAAGCTTTTGTTGGGAAGTGTGATTTGCAGCACAACTTTTTTTTGTCAGAAAGGATTTTTCACATTCAGGAGAAACAAGCTGACTGAGAGACCCAAACAGAGAGGGGTGTGCATGCCTACCCTTACTGACCTGAGTCAGGCAGCCAAACTTTGGGCAGTGATGGCCTCCTGAGCGGTATGCCTGGCTGCAGGAACAGAGAAACAGCGCTGCTGCAACTAGACAGGCATGACTGCTCATGCCAATGGTTCCTCTATGCTAGCGTGTGCTTTTGGGCTTAAAGTGTTTGTTTTTGTAAGTCGTATAAACTGGGCAGTTGCAAAACGTAGCACTGGGATGCGGGGTGCAGATTAACACAATTATGGGCGGCAGGCGAGGGAGTCTTAACACGAATCCTTGTAGCGCTGCACAGCACAAAGCACTTCGCCTTTCCGAGGCTCCGTACGGAGCTGAGCAGAAAGCCAGGGCCCCCATTGCCGTGAAGAAATGCCTGGGTCACTCCAAGCGAGCAGCGTTTCCAGGACACGCCGGCGAACCCTCGTCTTGCTCGTTCCTGCCGCTCAGACAGGCGCGTTTCGGGGAGATCTTTTCGGTCAGGAATGTTACTTTGGGGCCGTTTTCCGGGGCCGTTTTCCAGGGCCGCCACGCCGCACGATCGCTGCCGACCCTCGCTCAGCCGGCGGAGGAGGGACGGCTGAGGGGGCCGAGGCAGCCCCGCGCCCCTCGCCCCGGCACCGCTCACCTTACAGCGAGGCCCGCCCGGAGCGGAGGAAGGGGCCCGGGCCCTGCTGACGAGGAACCCCCAACCAGCCCGGAGGCGGAGGCGGTGCCTCTGGGGGCGGCACCTCCCCACCCCCTCCCTCCGCCAGCCGCGCAGCGCCGCTGCCCCCTCCTCCTGGGCCGCGGCGGGGATATCCCCGGCCCCTCCCTGGCGGGCCGGTGACGGCCCAATGGAGGTGGAGATGTTGTGCGGGCTGCGGGCGGGCTGGGGGCGCCGCCGAGCCGCGGACGCCGCCGCCTGCCCGGGGACGCGCACACTCGGCGGGGAGCCGGAGGCAGAGGAGGGCTCAGGCGGCGGCGCCGGGGCCGGGGCTCTGGCAGGCGGCGGCTGGGATGAGACGGTCGGGCGGCTGTGGGGGCAGATAGCGTCCCGCGGGGAGGCAGCCGAGTGGGGCTCGGAGCGGCGGCGGGGCCCGCCCGGCAGCGCCATGGCGGCTCAGTGCGACCCGCTGAGCGGGTACCTGCAGCAGCCACTCTCCGACCCGGGCTCCAACAGCGAGCGCAGCACAGACTCGCCTATGCCCGGCTCCGAGGAGGACTCGACCGGACCGCCGCGGCCCCTGCACAGCCCTGAGTGGGGCGAGGAGCGATTCCGGGTGGACAGGAAGAAACTGGAGGCCATGCTCCAAGGTGAGGGCGGGGAGAGGCGACGCCGGTCCCATGGGGCGCGGGGCGGTGGCGGCCCGGGAGGGGAGGGGGCTGCATCCCCAGCCCACCATTCCCTGTCTTCTCCGTTGCCGGCGGGCCGCAGGTCCCCCTGTCAGCCGGATGAAGCCTCCGGTGGCTGCAAAGGGGATGGGGCTGGTGGTCGGCCGGGCGCTGGACGCGGCCGTGGGTCGGTGGGAGCCCTGCGGGCCGATGCTGGGCTGCCGGACGCTGTCGTAGCCTCCCGGGCCGGGGCTTTGCGAGGCGCGGGGGAGGAGGAGGAGGAGGCTCCTTGTCTCTCTGTCTTCAGACCGGAGCCGAGCTTCGCTAGCCCGGTGACGGGGTGCACCCCGGGGTCGTAGGATGTCGCTTGGGGCTGGGGCGGTCCCGCAGTTGCGGGTGGTGCCGGTGCCCAGCCCCGGCGGGGCTCGTTCCGCTCTGGCAGCCGGCGAGCTGCGAAGCTTCGGCTCTGAAGGTCTTTTGAAAATCCCTCTTTACAAATCTGATATCCCGCTCAGGCACAGTGGTTCAGGCTCTGGGCTTTCGAGGAACAGCCGAGGCCGCTGTGTAGCGGGAGGGGAGCCTGTGGAGCCGGGCGTCCCGGCCGGGGGAGCAGAACCGCTACGGGAGAGCTGACAGCCCAGCCTCTGCCTTAGGACTTGTTCAGCCTTTGGCTCTGCTTTCTTTTATTTTGTTGTTTTTTCTTTCGTTGAGACTACGTATTTTGTACCAGTATGTTTTTAATTATCCGTCGGTGGAAGTTACGTAGGCAACTTTTGACAAAATAGTGTAGGAGTAGCAATTGCTGGGTTTGTTGCTAAAGAGCGCATAAATGCCTTTAAACCAGTTGAGGGTGTTGCTGAGTGAAGCAGTTCCCTGGGATGTTACCTGCTGTCTGATCTGAAGAACCCGTGAGAACAGAGGCGAGTTTCAGGTCAAATCTCAGGGCATGTTTGGATCAACAAGGAAGGATGTTGGTTTTGTGAAGGTGCTCTTGCCTTTGGAACTACTGTTCTGTAAACATTTAGTGTTACACTTAAGAAGGCAACTCGAGTATTTATGTCCATTTTCAAAACAAATAAACCCTTTGCAAATATTTTTTTGTTGTTCGTGTGGCATGTCACATGGAATGCTTTTCATTCACTTAGTGGAAATCATAGGTGCTTGCTGCCTAAGCATCCCTTGTCAGAACGCCTGCCTCCAGTCATGGGAGGCTGTGGGAGCTGGCGGAGGAGCTGGAGCCAGTGAGTTGGGCTGGTCACTGAAGAGCTGCGGTTTGACTTGGTGACTGCAATGATTGGAATTCTTTTAATTGAGATTCTCTCTCCTGGGGGCGAGTTAATCTTTAATGAGTTAATACTTTAGTGCTAGTAGAAAAATCTCATTATGTAATGCAGTAAAGAGAAAGGAATTCAGAGAAACAAAGGTCTCATAAGCAGCAGCAACTGTTAGTAAGATGGTCTCGTCAAAAATGTCTTAAAATCAAACCCACATGGGTATTGAAAAGAAAAAGCACTTCTGTGTACAAAGTAGCAGGAAAAAGAGTCAAAGCACTCCAAGAAGATTGAAAGTGGCCTTAACGTTTTCCTCTAGTAGCAATATAAATTTCCATTATCTAATCCCACACATAGTCCTTACTTCTGTTGCCTGAGCTGCTAAGCATGCGAGAGTAAACGGAAAGCTCCCAAGCAGAATCCAAATGCTGTATAGGTAGTGTCATCCAGTAGTAGCAAGTGTCAAATATGAGATTATTTTTTTATTTGCTCCTTTTAATTTTTCTTTCTTATGAGAGAAGTACAAAGTATATGATTGATGGAGTACAGTGAGTAAATGCAAACAAATGCTGCCTGCTTTTTTGATGAGAGGTTGCTATATGTCCAGTCTAGAATGCACATACTTCAGGCCATGGTTTGTCGAGTTTCTGCATCAGATAGTTATCCAAATGTGTTGGACTTGGTAGTAAGAGATTTTGTGTGGAAAA
Source organism: Myiopsitta monachus (assembly GCA_017639245.1). Classification (NCBI taxonomy): domain Eukaryota; kingdom Metazoa; phylum Chordata; class Aves; order Psittaciformes; family Psittacidae; genus Myiopsitta; species Myiopsitta monachus. The sequence continues at coordinate 66,989,240 of CM029921.1, read as the reverse complement.
CATGAACTTTCTGACTTATTGGTAATGAAAAACTACTTATTAAGAAACACAAGGCAAACATCATAGTCCTTTCTGTCAGAAAACTATGCACCATTTGTTAAACATTATTGCTTTCATTCAGTTTCCCCTCTGTACTTTACAAGTATTTGTCTCATCTTTTGGCTTCTCACAAGATAGCTTTTACTTACCTTTTTTTTTGTTGTTGTTGTAGGAGAATACCTCAAGCACTGAGTAGCAATGCCAGGCTGTCACAAGGTGCTGTGAAGCCAGATCTGTAACCACTACTCAGAAATTCGAAGTAAATTATACTGCTGATAACAAGCTAAAGTCAGTTTCATTTTTAACATTTTCTGTGCCTCCCCCTTTTCATCTTCACTTCACTAGGGTCGTGTTTCCTATGGTTTCTAATACCAAATCCTTCATTGTGAGTTCTGAAGATATGCAAAAGTTGCATTGGAAAAGAAAGATCTCTGTAGTCTAAGTGGTGACAACCAAAGTTCTGATTCCAAAAAGTTTTTAGATTTTTTTTTTTGCCTTTTTTGAGCTGGTGTAAATACCCCTTCTTGCTCATAATAGATACTTGAGGCTCTTCTTGAGCTTTTACCAGCTGCTAGAGAGCATGTTTACTCTTGTGAATGTTACTTTTTATATTATTTAAAAACTTAGGATCTCTTCTAGTGTTCACCATAGCTTTCTTATATTATGAGAAAGTGGGAATCCATCACCTTTTAGACAACATCAGTTGTCTTAAAAGCCAAGTTTGAAACAACATCTGTTTAAGAAACCTGTTAGGAAATGTTCTCATTCTTGCTTGGGGATGCCTTATTTTTTTATTTTCTTTTTATTTTTTTTTTTGCTAGTCAACATCTGTTGTTTACTGTACTAGCGATGAATTGGGGTAGAAAGAACATGAAGCAGCTCAGTTTTTCATGTTCTTGTTCAAAGCTCAGCTCTGTAATTGTATTGTTGATTTTTTGTGTGTGTGTTTCTGCCATTATTGTTTTTCATCTTTCCTTCTGTTTATGTTTTGTGGATAGTTTTTTGAGGTACAGTACTGACTTCAGCAAGGCTCACCTGGGCATATCAGAGAGTATAGCTCATGGAGGGGCTGGGGTACCTTACTGTTAAGTACAGAGCCCACAATTGGAGTCAGTGCTGTAGGGAGGTGCTGGGTAGCTCTCTGTCAAGAAAGTTGATTTGGCTAGTTTGCTATGAGTTGTATCTGAAGCAGAAACGGAATCTGAAATGAGATGTTAAAAAACCAATGATAGCTTTGAGAGTGCTTCTGGTACTCCCCCCCCCGCCCCCCCATTTGAAATGATTGGTTTAGTGTTTTTGGTGTTTCAAAGCTTGGCTCTAAATAGCCTTAAGAAAAATATGTTAAATGAAAGGTAGAGGGAGCTTTTCCGAGAGCTTTGCTTTTTGTGCTTGGAATATCAGAAAATGCAAAAGGTGTGGTAAAACCCTTGAACGTGTGGCGTGTAACCAATCTTATGCTTCATGTCTTCATCAGGTTTTTTTGTGAACAGATCTCTTTAGAATGAATTCCCGCCCCCCCCCCCCCCCCGCTAGGGTGCATATTTGAGTAAAATAGATAAGCTCTTCTTTTCAGGTGGTATTTCATAGTACCTGTATCGATTATAGCTGCTTTGCAGTAAATTCTTGTGAATGCTTATGTGACTTAATACTGTGGAATGATTTACTTAATGCATGTTTGAATGCCTGTTACCATAGCAGCTGAGTATTATTACAAAAATGCAAAACACTAAACTTAGATTATGCTTTCTGGACAGCTTTTCTTAAAAACAAACAAACAAAAACCACCCAACCCCCCCCCCCAACGCAAAAACAACAACAAAAAAGACCCACAAACCCCGTAACAACAACAAAAAACCACCAAAACCACCCCACCCCAAAACACCAGACAAAACCCCCCAAACAAAAAACCCCAACAAACAAACAAGCCAACCAACAATAAAAAAAGCAACAGCTTTTTCTTTTTTCATGGAGTGTTTTACTCTTTGCTACAAAGCGTTAAGCTAGGCTTGCACTTCAAATAACTTTTCCTATTTTATGTTCCTTAACAGACATTGGGGGTTTTGATGGGTTGTATGTACAACACATGCCTAAGTACTTTGTGACTTTATGAGGCACTATCACATAGCGCTACTTTGGTAAAAAACCAAACCCACACTGTTTTTAAATGAGCCTAACCCTAGCAGTGCTGTGTGTGCCATATTATACATGGATCTTTTTTCAAAAAAATAGTAGTGTGCCTGTTAAATTTTGTGTTTTTCTGTTTTGTGGCTCTTTTTTTGTGTGTTTTTTTTTGTGGTTTTTTTTTTTTTTGTCTTTATGCATCATCTTTCAGTTTGAGGACTCTTTGGGGTAATTTCAATTATGGGATCTGAAACTTTATGGGTGGTGTGTTGGATTTGGTTTTGTTTTGTTTTTCCCCCTCATGAGATAATTCAGCAGTTATTTGACTATTGATAAACACATGAAGGAAAGCACAGCCCCACATGCTCAGGAAATGCTGAAGAGTACTTGGCACCACAAGCACTTTGCTGTTCAGCTCATCTTACAGAGCAGGTTGTGTTGATAGAGAGTGGGACTCTTGGAAAATAGCACTGTCCTGGGCTGGTTTAGTACTGACTCATTAAGGGCTTTCCTATGTTGACTGGAGGAGGTTAGAATTATAGGACTCATGTAAATCTTTGTCTATGGAATGTAGACTTGGTTTCTAGAAGTAATGAAGGATCACTTATGTTTCGTAGTGAGGATAAAAAGTACTGTAACTCAAATTTAGTATGAACAGTCAGTATAAGCAGTTCATTTGGGTACCCTTGCATTGCTCTCCCTCCTGCTATTGCAGTGCTGGGTGAGTGCTCCCCTGTCCTGCTCCTGCAGTTTTGGTGCTCTTTGCCTTTCATGGGGAGTTAGAGAAATGCTCAACAGGTAATTTTTCACCAAAAAAAGCCTCTCTTTTCTTAGAGGGAAGTGACATAAATACTTGGATAACTCTTCACACAATTTAGTCTAGGTGAAACTTATTTACTGTAAATTTGCTGAAAATCAGTTGTTAACTCCTTTGCCTAAATCTCACCCTTGAGGTTGTTGCCCGATCCTATGACTGTACTTATGCAATGTCTAGTTCTGATGTTTGGATGATAACCAATTTAGTTTGTTTGTTGATCCATGAGGTGAAACTTGCTGTATTTAAGCAAGTATATTTTCCCTGCTTAATGCATAACTATGAGGAAGTGTACTTTAAAATCTTTTCTTGGACTTCTCTACTAGTTTGTTTCAACCACAGAGGATAATAACTTGATAAGTGTGACAAGCAAATTTGGGGTAGATGGGGAGAGCAACACTTGTATTTGCATGTCCTAAAGAAGATGGAGATATCCTAGGAAACCTGGGCCTCTGCTGAGATTTTGCTACAAACAATAGCTTTATTAAAAGCTAGACCCTGAAGACATGAGTTAATAGATTTTGAGTGAACTGCTTAACAGGCAATTGTAACTTAGAGTGGTCCCAACTGTGTTGGTTTTGGTGTGGGGATAGCAGGCTCAGTGATAAATTTATCTTACATTTTTATGTTTAAATGGCTAACCAGGAATTGCTATTTCTCCTCTGGATTTTGTTATGGGATAGTGGGAGGAATTCATATAATAAAACTAAATGTACTGTGATCCCTCAAATAATTAGTGTACCCTTCTTGCAAATGAAGTTAAAAAAACTTGGTGTGCTGTTGATTTTTACTCCTGTTTAAAATTCCTGTGTCCCTGTTGGAGCTTTAAGACATATGAAGTATGTCTCTTGACCAGTTTGTCACTGAACTATCTTTTCAAAGTCTATAGTTTATTAGGCCCTGAGCGCAGTTTCTTTTCCTAGACAATAAAATTTTCTTTTCTACTAAATTGTGCAATTTCTGTTGGTGTTTTTTGGTTTTATGTTTTATTTTTGTTCATTGTAATTTATCAGCATAACCTGGGCAAGGACATAGCTGTGGGGAAACTGGAATCTTTCTAATAGCATTTACATTTGGCGTTTAACTTGCATGTAGCAAAAAGAAAATAACATTCAAGTTCTTTGTCAGAGTTTCAAATCCCTAAAGTGCTGAATAGCCTATTTCTACAAAAATAAATATATGAAATGAATTTGTGTGACTTGTAGTTTAAAAATGTTCTTGCGTTCCATTGTTAACAATTGTAATAATATCACTTTCTCAAGTTTCAATGGTTTTTAAGTAGTACAACGGACTATCATGGTTTGGCATGAGCTGCTAAGTTAAGTATTGCTGGCTTGCACATTCCTGTTGGTTATATTGTAATCTTTACCTCCATTGGAAAATATGTCCTATTTTGAGTACTTATTTCAGTGTCTTGGCTTTATGCCTGTCAAACAATGAAACATGCTAGTTTTCTTTAATTTCAGACCTCTGTGTTGAAGAACTAATAGCTTTTTTCCTAATTTTTTTTTTCCCGGTAATATCCCTTAGAGTGAAGCCTCAATGGTGACTTTTGTGAACTTACAGCAGGAAAAACTAATATGACTACATATGAGTTGGAGTTCAGATAGCTTGTTAGTTTTATGTACTTTTTGTGGCTGAAGGAATGAGAACTCAGTTTAAGGATTTCTTCTTTAACATGCTACTTGTTAATCAGTGGTAGTTTTTAAACTAATTTTGACTTAAGCAACTAAAAATGTTCCTTGCACATATCTGCAACCTTTGTTCAGTATCTGTTTCTGTTTATGACTAGGCTTTCTTTTCTGTGGTTCAGGTCAGTAATCAGTATGACTGTATTACATTGGGCAATGTAACTCTTCATGTTTTGGTGACTTTTATAGCTGATTTGTGTAAAAGATGTCTACAGTGATATCCTCTTTACTGGAACAGGAATAAATGATTAAAAAAAAGATAATTATTTCCTGTTAAAGGCTCATTGTTGTGAGAGAACAATCATGAGTGATGGCAACCCCCTGCCAGGTCCCTGTATATGTGGAACTATTGGAGTAACTCTAATCCTCAGAAAGCATAGGGCTCTATCCTTTCTGTTGCTATGTCTCTAGCTCAAGGCCTTGTTGAACCTGGCTTTGAACTTTACCAGGGAGGAAGCATTCGTAACTTCCTTGGGAAACCTGTTCCAGTGCTTCATCACACAATCACAAGAATTTTTTCCTTATATCCAACCAAATATTCCCTGTTCATGTTTGAACCCATTAACCGTTGTCCTTTCAAAACAGTCTCTGATGATGAGTCCCTCTCCAGGAAAAGGTGGGTGTGGTGGGTAGGGGGCTGTAAAAAAAGAGAACAGATATAACACTGGGTGTCTGAATCGGTAAGTCACTTGCCTAGTAGCATAGCTATGTTTAATGCTTCTGCTGCAAGCCAAATTTCACAGAGGGGTTGATGAACGGATAGCAGCATTGGTCTGTCCTAGTCATTGTCCTGGCTGTGTGGCTCTAGTGTAATAGAAACCAAGGCATAGAAATCTGGAAGGCACATAATAAGCGCGTGTCTGCAGGACAGTTACAGGAGAGGCTCTCGTACCTCTTCCTGGGAAATCCACATGAGTGGACACCTCCCTGAAGCACCTAATGCAGGTGGATATCAGGCAGGTGGAACTGGAGATCTGCATGTAGTTGCAGGGTTATGATCTTACTGAGGTTGGACAGTTGTGGAGGGATAGCTCTTGGGACTGGAGTCCGTCAGTGACTGGATACAGGCTCTTTAGCATGAATAGGCTGGGATGCTGAGGAGGATGTGTTGCCCTTTAATGTAAGAAAGCAGTGGGTTGCATGGAGCTCTGCCTTGGGGCAGGCAATGAGCCAGTGGAGATCGTATGGGTCAGAGTTACTGGATAGACCTATCTGGGTGGTATGGGTGTCTGCTACAGACCATCAGATTAGGAGGAAGCAACAGATGAGGCCTTCACCCAACTGGAAGAAGCCCCATGTTCGCAAACCTCAGTCCCCATGGAGGACTTCATACACCCTGCTCTCTGCTGGAGGAACAGCACGGCAGGGCACAAGCAATGTATGAGGCTTCTGGGGTGCATTCATGACAAGTTTCAAATATAGGTGATCAAGAAGATAACAGAAGGAGGTTGTCTGCTCTACTTGCAAAGAAGGAAAATCTGGCCAGGGATGTGAAGATGGAGGGCAGCCATTCTGAGGCACTTTGATAGACTGGAAAACCAGACCAATGGGGAAGTCATTAAGTTCAACAAAGGGAACATGAAGTTCTGCACAAGGGAAGGAATTACTCTAGATACCATCACGGGTTTGGGCCTGACAGGCTGGAGAGCAACATCTCAGAAAAAGACCTGGGGTTCCTGAGGGACAGTGGTCATGAGCAAGCCCACAGTGTGTTGTGACAAAGAAGCCAAACAGCATTCTGGGCTTCATGAGAAAGTGTTGCCAGCAGATTGAAGGTGGTCCTCCTTGTGTGATACTCAGCCCTGGTGAAACACATCAGGAATGCTGTGTTCAGGCCTGAGTTCCCCAGTACAAGAGAAACATGGGCATACTGGAACAAGTCCAGCAGTGACCAAAAAGCCATTGAGGGGCTGGAGCATCTGACACAGGAGAGTCTGAGACATCCAGGACTATTTAGTTGTAATCTTGAGAAGGCACAGGGAAGACCTTGTTAATTTTGCTTGTGTGCGTCAGGGTACATAAGCAGATGAAGCTGGACTTTTCTGTGCCAATGCATTGAGCACTGTTTCTTTGCTACCTTCAAGCAGCTTTTAAAATTATCATCAGACAAGGTTATAATTTATCCCTAGTTAGTGTGCTGCCCAGCTGCTTGAGCTTAAAGTGAGGCAGCAGGGTTCACTTACAGAAGCTGGATAAACTATCAGGAGATTCAGCTGCCAAGTGGTGGGAGGGTGGGAGCTGGCTGTGGGTTGAAGTGGCCTTGCTGGTGCAGGTGCTGTAGTTGATGGATTCTGTGCTATGGCTTACACTATGTTCTGATGAGTTTTACGTTCTTGATGGAGTATTAGCAAGTTGAGAAAATGGGACTTCCTAATGCAGGTTAGATCGGAGCGCGGTCCTGATACCGCTATCACTTGGGTTTTTTTTTGTGTAAACCACAGAAGAACTTGTTGCACAATGTCCCCTTCCTAGTAGTCTTTTCTGTGCACATGTGAATGAGAACAAACATGAGATAACTTGTTCCCTAGGTTTATTTTCTTTCAAGGGTGATGGGCTCTTAAAAAATGCTTGTAGATCTATCACTTTTTGTGAGAAAGACAGGCAATAATAGATGTTGCATTTAAAAGGCACGAGATCTCCAGTCATTGTGACTACCTCCCAAATGGCCAACTGCCAGCCGCTGTGTCTTTTGAGTTTGGCATCTTGAGATGAACAGTTTTATAAATGTTGTGGAATAAAGCTGCTGTTTTTAATGCTTAGGGGTTTTGTTTTGTTGTTTTTGTTTTTTTTTTTTTTTTTTACAGTTGCCCAGGTTGATATCCCCATGACCTTTAAAGTTCAGATTTTTACCCATTATATTAGAGGCTGTGAACTGTTGGAGCACACTGTGGTGACTTGGGGAGGTGACTTGGGGAGGTGACTTGGGGAGGTGACTTGGGGAGGTGACTTGGGGAGGTGACTTGGGGAGGTGACTTGGGGAGGTGACTTGGGGAGGTGACTTGGGGAGGTGACTTGGGGAGGTGACTTGGGGAGGTGACTTGGGGAGGTGACTTGACAGGGCACATAAAATCTGTGGTCAGCTGGAGATAATTTGAAGACATAGCACCTGATAAGTGATGTGTGTATCTAGTTAAATGCTTTAGCTGTTGCACTCTCTCTAGAGAGGTGCAAATGCAGCCTCATAGAAATGTTTCTGGACTAGGAGCATTATCCTCCATTGATCTGTTTTAAAACTTCAATTAAACTGTTTTTCTTTCCCCAGTCTTGGCTCTTGAGCCTTTTCTAGAGGCAGGAAGAAGATCAGCATGGTGTCATCCACAATGTGGTCTCAAATTCCCTGTTCCTATACAGTTGCAGTACTCGTATGGTGTGTAAGGGTTCCTTATGTAGAAGAGTTGATAAACGTGTCTAGAGAAGCTTGCTCTCAAATATTAATTAAAATAAATAGTGACTTCTAATTTCTCTTTCAGCTTTTTGCTTGTTGGGATCATGTGTAAATGCAAGTGAAGCATGAGCCACCCATTTTCTATTTGCTTATCCTCTGTACTGGCCAGGCCCAGGAGGCTTGGCAAAATCTTGGTTACGTTTTCTGCTAAAACTACGTGATATACATCAGGTCTCTAGGAATCATTTTTGATTTAAAACAAGCAGCAATGTTTATGCTTATATGGTTATTGTGAGGCTTGCAGTATCTAGATGCTGAAAAATTTCTTTGTAATCCTGTGGCTTTTATAGGTACTTTTTGCCCCCGTCCAACAGCAAAGTTTTTCTGACGTTTTTTTCTGTGGGCCTGCTTAACCTTTTATTTAAGAAGCTGTGGGATGGTCAGTTTTTTAGGTCTTTCAGTCCTTCTCTGAAACTCTTTAACTTGCAAAGGTAATGTTAATTTGTAAGTTGCAGTGTCGCAGGATGTGTGTCTGCTTTAGATGCTATTAGAGCTTTTGAAAGCAAAAAATATAAATAAAAATGAATGCCAAGGAAAGAAAAAAATGGAATGTCAATCCAGATCATTCAAATGAGATATGTGTATAATTTGAATATGGGTATATAAAAAAAAGATCAGGCTGTATTTATTCCCTGATTACTTGGTGCCAAGTAATCTGTAAAAGCTAGATTCATTGCTGGTACTAACAGTAAGATAACAAGCAGAACAGAACAAAAATGCTTTTCTGCTGCTTGTAAAACAGGTCAGATCAGGGCTTCATCTGATTAAAATTCCTTATTGGAAAGGAATTATATTACTTGTGAGGAAAATTTGCAACATTTTTATAATGAAGTTCAGCTAAAGGATTTATAGAATAACACATTTGAAAATATGCAATAAGCCAAATAAATCTGGCCTGATAGAAACAATGTTTATGGGTAATTGGAGACAGAAATTGGTGACACTAGTGATTTCTCTTATTTTAAGAGAAAGCTGCATTTCAGTCCTTTTGAGCATATGATACGTATGTTTTGGTTTTTTTTTCTTAATAGGCGCTTACACAATCAGTCTGTTTTGTGATTTACCTGTATGCTATTAGTACCTTGCTATGTGAAGTTTTTAAAATTTAAATTGTACTGATATTCCAAAGCTTCATGGTAAGGTTACTAAATATTCCAAAGTTTTAAAAATATTTTCACAATTTCCTTTTCTGTTTATAAAATATTACTTAGTTCTAATCATAGGTGAGGATAATATTTTCCATTTAAGCAAAGACTGGTTTTAGGAATCTATGTTGCCACTCTGTATTAGCAGTTTTAAGTAAATTTTAAGCTTGCTTCTTTGCTTATTGCCAATTACTTTGTGGGAGTGAGGGCCTTGATTTTATCTATTTTTATTGTCTCTGTTCTGTTCAGACTATGCTTGCAGTAAATTCATGGCAGTTGAGTATATGTGACTAGTAATTTGAGACAAAGCATCTTGAGAATATAAAAAATCAAATCTGTGATTCCAAAATAAATATTAGGTCAATTAAGTGATGTGGTGAAGCATTTCTATGTTAAAGAAAACTTGAGCAGATTGAAATCTTATGAAGATATTCCCCATGATCTTTATGGTAACATAATGGAACTGCTCAAGGAAATATAATCTGTGATTTGGTTTTTGAAGTCTAATTAAACCAGAAGCTATGGTGTGAGGTAGCTCCTGTGCAGAATATTACACTGCACTACTAAAAGCCATGATGAGTGAAAGGTTAATTGCTGATGAAAAACCATCTGTGTTAAAAATGATCTTTCTCCGTAATACATACACTTGAACAATGGATATTTGTACGTAACTCAAATGAGAGATACATATGCATGTCATCCTTACTGTCATATGGAAATACTTTGTTTGATCATGATCTACTTGAGAGCTTATAAGACTTGGTCTTACTCTTTCTGAATCTGTAAGTGCATCCATGGGTGAGAAGTGCTATAGAATGGTGAAATATTAAATTACATTAAATGGCCTTTGTTTATATGCAGTTAGAGCAGTTAAAATAGCATTGATTTAAGGAGTCTGGATGTAGAAGACTTTTTTTTTTTTTTTTAAATACTGATTTATATAGTGGAAAAGAATCTTGGTACTTTTTTTTTTTAATAAAACAAACATAAGTTCTGCTTTTCCTTAGTAATTTTACTTCTGGAGTGTGTGTAAAATAGCGGATAAGAGGGAATCTGTTTCTAATCTATTCCATGTGCAGAAACAGTGAATAAATTTGAGCAAATCTTTAGTCCTTTATAAGCAATTCCTTTTTGAAATGCGAATGTATCCTGCAGAATTTTCTGTCCTCTCTCTGTGTGGAAGACATTACTGTCATGAGAGTCCAGAATACGTGGATTGTCAATATGTGTGAAATTCTTTAATGCACTAAACAATTGAACATGTAAGGATTTTTTCTGGGTTGCTTAGCAGCAGTCAGGTTTTTTACTTTAAGTGGTCTTCAGTGTACATCTTTAGATTGGCAGTGACATCAGAGATTTGGCAGAAATAAAAAAAGTCACTCCAGTGTTTGAAACATGAGAATTGTTTAAGCCAAGAAAAAAACAGGGTTGGGTTATTGTAAAGTTGGTTGGTTTTGTTTTGTTTCTTTTTTTTTTGGGGGGGGGGGTGTTCATATTTAAAGATTTACAGAACTTTGTACTCTGTGTTCTTGTAAATATTTGGGAGAGGTGAATGCGAGAAGAATGTTGTGATGTATGTCAAGTATAGCTTTAGGTGGCTTACCACCTGAAAGGTGCAAACTTAGATTACAGATCAGTTATGTCTGACTTTTGTGTTTGGTTTTTTTGTTTGTTTGTTTTTTGTTGGTCTTTTTGTTTTTATTTGATATATATCTAGTTGGAAGTATATTTTCAGTACTTATATGTAGATCTGAGTATTGTAGTGTTTTAAGAATAGAATTCAAACCAACTAAAATATAAAATATCAAATATACCTACCGTATGGGATATCAAATGCATATTTATAAGAATCTTTTAATTGTGTGGGTCTCCTGTATCACTGCATAGCTTGTGTTGGCACTGCCTTCCACTGCGGCTTGAATAGCCAGCAAAGTTTGAGAGTGGTTTAAATAAGTGTTAAAAGGTTACTTCTTGTCAGCTTTGTGCCGCAGCTCCCTCCCTGATGGCTTAGGACGGTTTTGATGTGTCTCTCCCCAGCTACCTTCTTTTCTGCATTGCCCAAGTTAATATTCATTATCTAAGTGGAGTAGTGGCTTGGGTCTAGTACTGGACTAAGGTGTGGGAGAAGCAAGTGGCTGAGTTAAAGGAAAGATTTACATCGCTGCCCGTGCAAGGTTAGCCAGACCAGAGTTTTAGTAGAAGTGTGTGAAGGCCAAGTTTTTCAGACGGATAAGAAATACTTTTAAAATGGGAAATCTTGGGACTCAAGATGTGAATGGAGATGTGACTAAGGATTGTAGAAGTTCAGTAGCTTTGGGCACGCACAGGGAAGATCTCCCCCATATGTTGCACAGGTGGCCAGACGTGCTGTTCTGAGAGGAGCTGCTCTTGGCACTTCTGTTCAGTTGCTCTTCCGCTCTCTTTCTGTTTGTACTGTTTTATGAGAGGAGAGGAGGAGAAACCACTCACCAGCTCTGTTCTGCCTCCTCCTAGTTGTGTGATGAATACAGATCAGTTGGAACACATTTGGCATTTTTGCAGCTGGTACGCAGGCTTGGGGCTGCTGCTGCCTAGTATGAGTGAGAGTAGACGAAGGGCAGGCATGAGAAGCTGGGAACCCACAGGAGTCGGGTAAGCATTAAACTTTCTTCCCTTCTCTCCTAGCATGCTATTTCAGAGGGAGTAGAGTTTTGGTGAACTCATTTTAGTGTAGGCTTTGGTGTAAATTCTTTCCTATTTAGCTACCCAGACTTGCCTTCTTCCCATGTCATGTGTTGAGTAGGGGGATCTTGTGTGTATGTTGTAAGTTACTCCAATCGATCAGATCTGCTTTACTGGAATGGAGGCAGTGGCAAGGCAGTTGGGATTAATGCATTTTCTATTTGCAGCTGTAAAGCAGATTCAGATGTCTCAGTGCATATTGACTTCCATGTTAAAGACTTAAACTGGAGGCCCATGATGTAGAGCTGCTAGATTTGCATCAGTTGTCACTGGTTTGCACCATTCTACTCTAAAGAGAAAAGCAACAACCAAAATATTTGTAATCTTCTAGATAACGGTAGAGATTTTAAGATTATAGCTTCGAGCACAGCTAAGTATTCAATTGTAAGATATCAGTATTATGCTGTTTACTGATCTTCTTATCTCATAAATCATCAAAAATAATTTAGACAATATATGTATTTTTAAGGTAGATCAATTTTACCTGCTAGTGTGATGGCAGTGGTAAACCTAAAGCTTCTTGTTCTGGAACACTTTAATGTCCTTAGTATTTAGCATTATGTTGTAATCTATCCTTTCTTATGTAATTCTAATAATTAAAGGAATAGGATTATTCTTAACAATGTATCAGTAATTTTATATCCTGCAAAGGAGTTTAGCATAAGCAAAAGTTAAAATATTACACTCTCTTCTGATTAAAGAATAGAGAAATCTTTCTTTGTGATCTCTTGCAATTACCAAGTGATGTAGTCTTCTCAAACTACTCTTGGGCTCTATCTCTTGTTCAGGTTCAGAAGTTACAGATAAATAAAAGAAACTGCCTCTGCAGTTTATATCTTTTAGTTAGTCCTTGAGTTAACTTTACTGAATTTAAAGGCACAGTATTCCAATGTTTTTGAGGACAGAAGAAATGAAGAGGATGTTTTAGGAGGAAGACACCTTTTTAACCGAGTTACATAAATTTTCAATTTGGTTGTTTAATGTGCTCTAGTAACTCTTGTACTTTCTTTTGGTAATGGCAGTTACTGCTGTACAAGGACCACAGGCTCAAACTGGGATGTGAGCAGCTTCTCATGCTCAAATACAGGCTGGTTTGTGACTTTCTGGCAGGAGCTGTTCAATTACTGCAAAGCAGAGATTGGCAGCTGACTGAGCATCTACACCAATTAAGGATTGGTGCTTGAGCTAGCTCCCTGATGCTATTTCTCCAGCAATGTAAGAATAGTTTTACTTTCTGGAGAAACCTCTCTAATCCGACCAAGTGGGCTCATGCAGGCACACTTAGAGCTGGTAAGGGTTTCGCTGTGACAGCTTAGGCAATAGAAGCCAGTTTGTTTTCTAAAACGTTTCCTCTGACACCTCAAATTTGATGATTATCTTTCAGCAAGTTAGAGAAGTTTTGTATCTATTTCTGCAATTTGGCTTTCTCAAGGTTGTGGGTTCACAGTAGCCAAGTTGTCTCATGATTTCAGGGTAGCAACTTCCAGAATTGAAAAGTATTTTATCGTTAAAGCCAGCTGAGCTGTAACAGGAACCCTGAATTCAACCAAAAATCAAAATAAAAGGAAAACAATGCAAACAGGAAATGGTGTCTTTTTGACAGTCTTAAAATTACTTCTGAACTCTAGAAATGAAGTAGACCATCCAAAGGTTCACCTCTATTAATTCTGTATTATTATTATTACTAAACATAGGCATTCAGAATTTTTGCTAGCTTCTTTGACTTCTATTTATTCTGGTTCTTGCAGTGTTGTTTCTTCTATGTCAGGACAGCTTGGGAGCTTTGCTGTGTCGATGGAAAAATAATAATTTATAAAGTTGGCTTGTTCTCGCAGAGCAATCTACTAGTCCCCATACAACTTAATTACTCCGAATTATATCTACTGCTTCATTTTTAGTAAAGTGCAAAAAGAAAAAGCAGGACAGTGGTTTAAAGGAACAGCTGAAATAGTTGAAGTAGTACTGGAAAAAACAGCATGAAGAAAGAAGTGTAAAAGTGCAAATTAAGTGAAAGTAATTGTTTATGCAGTAGAAAACACAGTACTGTCATGTTTATTTGAAGAACAGGTTCTAGAAAATTATTTTTCTCAGGTAATGGAACCGTATGAAGATTGGAGCTGTGTCTAATGTGTTGTACTTGTGCTATTGCATGCAGTTGATGGCTACACTTCTGTAATATTATGATCTCAAGAGTAAGTAGTACTGATAGTGTTGAGTTTAGTATGTGGTCAAATAAATGTGCATATTGTTCCTAAGTTTTTTGTTAGAATACCTGAATTTCAGTATTAGGAGATTGAAATGCAAACCCAATATTCAGAATACAGTGCATTTGTGGGCATGGAGTCTAACAAAGGAACTGGGATAATGCCTGTGAATTTGTATGAATTAATTTCAGCTCCAGGAAGGCACAGTTAAAGTCAATAGTAGAAGGTTCTGCTTGATACTTATGTGTGGATAGGGCTGTGTGTGCCATTTTTCTGGAGCAGGCGTAATGTAGCTGTGTGCTTTTTACTCTTAAGTGGGCACTGTTCCACTTTTAGGGATAATTTTTCTGAATTTAAAATGCTCATTTTCTTTGTCTGCAATGTGACAGCAGAGCTGAGCATTGGCTCTGCTGCTAGAGTTCTCTGCAGTCACATGTCAATTATCCTTTATCGATGCTTTTGGTGTAAGATTACTGAACGAGGGCTTCTTTAAGATTTCAAGAGCTATTTCTTATGCAAATACCTCATTTCTGGAAGTGAAGTTTCTACTGTGGTACATTTGCAAGAAAGCTCTACTAGTATAACCTCCAGTCTTATAAACCATCCTCTTCAAGTTAAGCATTCTGCAGCCTTAAGATACTGCTTACTCTGCTTAAAGAATCATGAAACATCAACTTTCAAACATTCAGTGGAGGAACTGGACCAGCAAGTCCTCACTTTCCCTTTCTGCTTAGTTGTAAAGCTATCCATTTTAACTGCATGAGGAATGTACTTTTCCAGTTAGCTGGTTTGCACTGCATGAAGCTGCAGTTCACATTGTGGAACATCTTAAAGTCTGTTATTGTAATGGAAGAGGAATGTTAGGAATCTTTTGTGGACAGTTTACTTTTTTTTTTTACCACAGAGCTTTCTGCATCCTTGCTAGTGGATGGCGAAGAGCAAAGACTGAAATGGCTTGTTTAATTTTTCTGTTCCTTAGTAGCTTACCATTTTCTGATATGAGTGCTTTGTGATCTATGTTCTTCTTGTCTTAGTTAAAAAAAAACCCACCCAAAACCAAAAGCAAAAAAACAACGAAACTGTAGGGTAGCTGTCCTTAAATTTCCCTTCTTCAGGTAGTGGCACACCCCTATTTTTGTGTGTCCCGTCCCATCCTCCCCATAACTTGGTGCCATTATTCAGCGTTATGCTAAGCTTTGTGTAGTTCATAGAAACCTCTGGGAATACAGACCTGGCTTTCTGAGTTTTCTTTGTCTCTGAGCAGCTGTGTGTGAATAATTCTGGAATAGAGGTGAAGAGCTCAATGGATTGAGAAGAACACATAATTTAAGAGGGTGGTCAATTGAAGTTTGTTTGCTTGTGTTTTTGTATGTGTGTGGTTTTGGGTTTTTTCTTGTTTGTTTGTTGTTTTGGTTTTGTTTTTTTTAATTAATTTATAAGAGGAAGACACACTAGGGGGCAAAGTTAAATGGCAGAACTTGCCAGAAGTGTAAATCTCCCCCAACACAGAATCATAGGATGGTTTGGTTGGAAGGGATCACTTAGTTCCATCCACCCTGCCACAGGCAGACACACCTCTCATTAGATCAGGTTGCTAAAAGCCCTGTGCAACCTAGCCTTGAATGCTTTCAGGAATGGGGCAGCCATAACTTCTCTGGGCAACCGGTTCCATTGTTTCACTGTCCTCATAGTGAGGCATGGAATCGGATTTTACAACTCAAGGAGAGTTATAAAGCCGGTATGTTTGTTATGGCGCCAGATGCAAGGGGGATCACTCCTCCTAACTTGCACACCGAGGGGATTAGGGAGCAGATATTTATTACACACAAACATGCATATTCATTAGGTTCCCGAGAGCGGTGGGGATATTACAATTAGTTTAGGTACTCATTATCATAAGTCTCCTCCCTTTTGGCGCTTGCGCACTGCCCTCCGATGGTCATGGGCAGGGGTCTTCAAGATGAAGTAAGCAGTCTTCCTCAGGGTGCACTTTTCACCTTTGGCACAGTTGGATGCCCCAGTAATCACAATTAGCTGAAACCAGCTATATCTGCAAGTTTCTGATAGCTGGCAAAGATTTAGAGCAGTGTGACCTTCATACAAAATTTATTGCAAGCAGGACAGGATGGGCAGGCAAGGAGTATCCCAAGCTAGCGGATGTTCGGAAGTCACTGTCTCCGAACTAACTGATAAATTAGAAGGATAGTAAGAAAGAATACACTCATTAGAAGGATGGAAAGAAATAATTCACTCTTGTTAGTAAGACTACTAAATTCTGTTATCACGCAACAGAGCACAAGCCTTATTCTCTATCTTAGGTCTAAGTTAAAAACATTTTAACCCTATGTTTTCTGCGCACTTGCTTTCCTTATATCAATAGTAAAGGATTTTTTCCTTGCATGCAGTATAAATCTACCCTCTTTCAATTTAAAGCCATTATACCTTGCCTATCACTACATGCCTTTGTAGAAAGTCCCTCTCCAGATTACTTTAGGCCCACTTAAGGTACTGGAAGGCTGCTCTAAGGTCTTCCTTGAGCCTTCTCTCCAGGCTGAAAAGCATAACTCTGTCCTCAAAGGGGAGGTGCTCCAGCTCTCTGGTCATCTCTGTGGCCCTCCTCTGGACTTGCTCCGACAGGTCCATGTCCTTCTTGTGTTGGGGGCCACAGAGGTGGATGCAGTGCTCCAGATGGGATCTCGTAAGAAGAGAGGAGGAGAATCACCTCCCTTGACCTGGAGCTGGCCATGCTCCTTTTCATGTGAAAGATGTGAGACTTCTTTTGTGAGTGCTCCAAGAAGCCTGGAGAAAGTAAAGGAGGACCTTAAAAATTTCAGATTTTTCTGATTGTGATACTTCCCTGTATACATTACAACTTGGTGTTGAAAAATCATGTATATGATGTCTGGGAATGCTGACTTTGAGCTTTTCCCCTCTCTCAAGTGGACTCCATTTCCTTAGGAAGGTCCTTGGAAAGACCCTTGCCTGTTTGAAACAAAAATGTTGTTGAATTAGAAATTATTAATTCATACTGTGTTCTTGTTTTCCCACATATAAACTACAGATAGGCTTATTGTGAATTAAAAGTAATTTGTATAATTGAATTGAAAATAATTTCTATGTGTACGCTCACTTGTGTTTTACATTGTACAAGTCAAATGCAATTAGGTACTTATCAAGAGCAAACATGGCTCCGTAAATAAGGGAGTCCTTTCTCTCATACTACGTACCTTTATCATTCTTGGTTAGGAAGCAAATCTCTTTTGGTGTTCCCTAATTATGGCTGATTGCTGTGCTACTCTTTTAAAGACTTTTTGGATAATGTTTCCTTTTGTCAGGCTTACTTGATGTTGATGTTTTAGGTTAGATATTTCTTGACCTATTTCAAAATGACTTCATCAATACTTCTGCACCTGTTAAATAAAAGCATGCTTTCCTGTAGCCAATGGTCTAACATCTGCTGCAATAGAAATCTAATATTTACACGTTCTTGGATAATACTTTATTAGTATTTGTTATGCAAGAAATACTAGTAAAGTATTTTATTTGCTATCAAGTCCTCAGAGTGACATTATGCTCCTTGATTCTAAAACATATCTTAAAAAAAAAAAAAGAAAATAAGGCTTTTGTACTTTGTCAGCTCATCTTCAACAGTTGGATCTGGAAGTCTGTGTGTTAATTATTTCAGTTAATTATGACTACTCCAAAGAACACAAATTGCAGGTAATAGGACAAATAAGGCTTTAAAGTAAACTTGATTTTCTTATGGGTTCACTGACATTCTTTCCAGATTAGTGGTATTTCTGTGTCACTAAGAAAGTGAGTGTTTTGGCAAAAGCCTTTATGCAGGCATGAAACACACAGGGCAATACTTATTAAAACTGGAATGTTTTGCAAATGCAACATATTGACAGATGTTATGCAATGTTTAGTATACAGGGCTTTATACTGATAGGTGGTAATGTCATTCTGTGTTTAGTGATAAAGAATTAGGGGGATTTGTGTTTGTCACAGTCTTACTTAAAATCTACTCAAATTTGAAAGAACTATAAGCCTTATCAGTTATGTGGTGTATTGCACATAATTGCACTGTCTTTGAGTATTTCTTTTAGACGAGTAGGATGGTATGCCACTTGAGAAAAGAGGCACTTGCAACAGGACTTGACACTAGCCTTTCTGCTTTACTACTGAACATGCATACAAAAGTGAATGTAAATATAGGCTTTAAGGGCACAGTTTATGCTGGTAAATGCCATGCTGGGATATGCTAAATGCCTGGTGTGGTGTTTACCATCCTTTTCTCATTAACTGTGAAATGTGCCTTGTGCTGACCAGCACATACTAAAAAAAATGGAAACTTGAAATACTAAATCACCTTAGGCGTCACTTCTGAATGTGTATTATAATGTAATCTATAGTACAAAGTTTGAATATATTTTGATTAACTTTTCCCCTATGTGCAAGTTATTTAATTACTCTAAATACTGAAAAGGAGTTGATAACTGACATAACACAGATGAAGAAACATATCCTGAAGTCTTACTGAAAGGAGCTGGGCTGAATACTACTGAGCAGAAATGGTAAGAATGTATTCCTGAGAACAGCATTGCATTAAGTGAGCTACAATAACATCTTGTTACTTAATCCTGGTTTTGTTTGCAAAAATACACTTATTTTTTTTGTGCTAAATCTCCCACGCAGGAACTGGAGGCAGAAGTAGGCCAAATATTAGTTCCTTACTTTATCATTTGTTTTTCTAGATTTTGGCAGAAATCACACATTCTTTATTTTTTACTTCCCCACACTTGAAATTTTATATCTTTTAAGGTTCCAAGTTTCTTTGCAGTTTATTTTGCATAAACTTAAGGGGTTTTGGTGTTGTATCATTTCTTCTAAGCAGGACCTCCTTGAGTCTTAAAAGTGGAAAAGAGGAACTTGTAATTTCAGAAACACTCAAGGTTACTAGATAAATCAGTTGCATAACTTAGAATTACAGTTGTTTAACCACAAAACAATGCTTTCTTGTTTACTTGTGGTCATTAATTTAGCTTAAGAATTTCCTGCACTGTATCACAAGGTTGTGTAAATGGAGTTTTGTAGAATTTCTCAGGCTTATATTATTCTTATAAACAACAGTTTTAGAAATAGCTTTGTGTCCATAAAAATACGAATTAGCTAGCAGGGGGCTAGATGCTAGTTTTTGAGCTCATGCACTGTAAGTAATGATTTGCTTGTGTGCAAAAAGGAGAGGAGTCTTATGATTTGAGTAACATATTTTGGGCCTGTTTGTGTAGGCAACAGAACCTCAAAACAGCTCTCTGCTTCCTGACTATTTCTTAAAAGCCTCACTTTATTTAATAAAGGTCAAATAAAAGGTTCACCAGTCCACAGAGGCTGGCTTTCACATCTTGTTACGCATACTTGTAAGTCATGTTTATTTAGTTAGTTTGATACCTATAGCAGTTTTGCAATATTCACTTCGACTCCTCAGACCTAGTAGAGACTTCAGTCCTCTGCAGGATTGCTTCCTAAATACTGAAAGTGAAAATGAAGATTTTTTTTTATTATTATTATTAATGTGTTTTTTTTCCACATCTTGCAATTGTGGTAGTTCAAAGGTGTTGCCAGGACTTTGCAGTCTCAGGAGCATTTCAGCTATCCTGTGACAGGATCTTGCCTTCACTTAGGAGGTGGAAATCACAAGGAGTCTAATGGTTAGTAGATTTGGTTTTCTAAAGACCCATCTCTTCAGAGGGTTTGGATGAGCTTTGTATTTCTATACATCTCCCATGTAGCCACAAGAAATGATTTGTAAAACAAGAAGACAAAAGCACTCAAATCAAGTTTATATGAAAGTGTGGCTCAAAAATACATGGGGAGGTTTCATGGTTGAGCTACAAAGCTGGTGAAAATTATTATTCCTGTAGCATGTTCATATATTTTTATTTGCTCAAGTACTTCAAGTTTTGTATCCTTGACTAATATTTGCTGTCTTGAGATCAGCTGAAATTTGTGAGCAGTCCCTATGTTAAAATGGCTGACAGCCTAGATCTGTGATTTAAGGAGAATGCTTCCAGCATGTCTGCATTTAACTTCAAAAAGAGCTTTGGGTTCTTTCTGTGAGACAAGTCTCAATAGTGTTGAGCTATTTAAATACGTATCATTGTATGTTCTGCCAAATAAGATTTTGGTTTGTATTTTAACTTTTGGGTGACTAACTTATAGGCTTTTTGTTTGACTGTAATACACAACATGAGTTCAACTTCATGATTCTTGAACTATCATGTATTCTTGGGAGGTACTTGGTTCCAAGGCAGTCTGGAGAAACTTGTAGATATACACCTAGCATTAAACTGAGCAGTTCTCAGCAAAAAGATGAGTATGTTACTTTGCTGCTTGCTTGCATAAGTTGAAATTCTGCTTTTATATGCCACCCTTACAGTCAGTGTAGCAATAATACTTAGGTTTTCTGAAATAGTAATTAGTAAACTGAAGGCAGTTTACTGTCTGCAAACCACTCTGAAAACATTTTATAGAAGACTTGTTTTGGAAAACATGTTGTCAGTAAAGAGGATACTCTACCAGCAGTGTGGAGCTGCATCTTTGTGTCCAGGTGAAGGTTTTCTTCTGATGCCAATTTAGAGCAGTTTTTTTCTGGGTATATGTGTCAAGTGTGTCTCAGTCCAGTACTGTTTATCTGTAGCACTGCCTCATTGAAAAGCAGGTAGAGTTTCCCAAATGGAGTAATTTAAATGAAGAGAGTGAACTAATATAATTGTCTGCTAACCCTCTAAAATCAGAATGCTTCTGCTTGTCTTAAGCTAAACAATCCACAATGCTAAAGTAAAGCTAATAAATTACGCTTAACAGCTGTTATGGATCCTAGCTAAATTCTACCACTGCAATGTAAACCAGTGCAGGCTTCTATCTTAGTGTAAACTGTATCTAGAAATCCTAATTATACAACATGACATTGTTCACTCTCCGTGTATGCTTGTATGTTTTTATTTATATGCATATGCATAAATGGTATCATTTAATGCTTTGGCAGCTGCATATAAATTGTCTCTTAATGTGTGAACTGATCATAAGAAAAATCTGTAGATTTTGAAAATGTGGATGTAAAACCAGCTGTGAAAATAAGTTTTTCACCTTTACACAGGGTCTAGACATCTGTTGTGCTTTGATCTTCTTACCTAAACAATTACTTCATTTCCTTAGTTTCTGAAAAGCAGAAAGATCTTGGTTTGTGAGTAAATTTTAGTTTGGCAAAGGAACTTATATTGCTGTGTTTTTCTGCTGATATGTAATTTGAATTCCTAGCAAATGTATGGGAAAATGGGTGACAAAGTAGTGCGCATCTTGTTGTAGTGATACATAGTGCTAAACTTGATGTATGGGTAAGCTTATCATTTCCTCTACCTTCACCCTTTAGGGACCTCCATCCCACTCCCTCCTCTTTACACAATGAGTTTTCAACTTCCACGTCAGTGATGTTTGCTCTATATTTTGCAGTGCATGGAACTAGTTGTATTTATTCCTGAGTGGAACAGATGAACTTGTTTTAGTCAAATGTTATCTAGATTGATAACTAATGATGTGTTATCTAATTGATAATTTATGACATCTAAGAATAAGCTAAACTGGGACAATTTTTTTCTGTCTTTTAAGCTGTGAACAGTGTGAATTGAAGCAGACAATGCATTGCTGTGAGCTGGGTGGCAGGTTACAATGTGATCTTTAGATTTTTTTTTAAATTTATTTTTTCAATTAACTAAATACTTTAATGCCTTGCCCCAGTGCTTATCCATGTACTTATTTAAATCTGTTTATGATGTTATGCTCTTCTTTTTTAAACCTTTTGTCCTTTGCGACTTTAGACTAGTTTAGAGTCTGGTTATACTTTTCATGAACTACCTTCAGTGGGTTTACATTTTTCTGCATGTAAACTTGGACTTCTGTGTTTTTGTTCAGGAGTAAGAGATACAAAAAGGATCTGAACTGGTTCTACCAAATACTCAAAGCAACAGTTGGTCAGTGCTTCAAAAGTAGTGTGAGTAGTGTAATGTGTTTATAAATTTAGTCTAGAAGAATTACTTGCAATCTTGAACTGGAAATCAGTTTGTTGAAATTTAACAGCCATCTTCTTCAATTTCTCTATAGTCATGTACCTAGAATTAGAATATACTAAAAATAAGACTGAATGGGATTTGATTAATACTTGAAATATTAGTAAAGGCATTTTATGCTTCTGCAAAAAGTAGAATTTTTTTACAGGTTTGTTATATATATATTATAAATAATAGAGCCTGGTTTCACTATAACAATTACATGTAGTACAGTAGGTATTGAACACTTACCTGAGTACTTTGTGAGGAGACTGGAGATGTGAAGCTAAAAGGCTCTGTGAATGGTGTTTGGGAAGGAATTTACATCTGAGGTGATCTGTCAGTTTTTCAAACCGATTAACACAAAATACAAAAAGGCAGACATTCAGAAGGCTCAGATTAAGGGAAAAAAATATGCAAAGCAACCTGGATGTGTGGATTTGTGAGTGCACTTGTTTTGATATGAGGTGTTAACCAGGTGTGTAGATGTGCAGAAACGGGGGCTCAGATGCCTAGAAAAGGGTTTATAACATGTCTCCTTTTAAAACAGCTCTGGGGCTGTTTTTTTGTTGTTGTTGTTTTTTGTTTGCTTGGTTTTTTTTTTTTTATTCCAATAGACAGAAAGGAAAAGAAAGTGGTTTTTGGACAGAAAAAAGGAGCTGTTTGTGTTTTGTTCTCCAAATATTCCAGTTGCATCCAGGAAGCTGGAGTGTGTGGTATTGGTTGGTTTTCAGAGAAGGAAGAGACCTCTGAATTCCAAATGAAGTTTTTTGTCCCTGTCTGTATGTATTTGCAGAACCTTGTTCATAATGGTCCCAGAAACGCAAAGTAACTCATTACTGTTTGAAAAGGCCTATTTTTTTCCCCCCCTTTTCCTTGTAGCTCAGTATGTAACCTGCATTGCAACAGACTTAAACTGGTTTCCTGTATAAAGCTTTGTCTTTGACTTAATCTTGGCTTCTCTCCTGTAACTCCACATCTGTGAATGACTCATAACAAGCAGGGCCATCAGAAAAATATTGTGTATGGTTTTATCCAATTCTGTAGGGTTTTCGTTTCTAATTTTTTTACAGCCTTGCTACATTCTTCCCTTGCATGTAATGAATCACGCAGTATCTGTGCGCGTACCTGACAAGAAAAATGGTTGTGCATTGAAAGAAAGTTGAATGCTAAACAAATACAAAGAATAACCCTAGCAATCAATCTGCTGAGAGCAGAGCTTTTGTGTTTGGCAGTTATCCTCTGTCAGCCCCTGGAGCACTTCTGATATTATTTTTTTTCTTTCCCCCTGTAAACAGCAAGTTCTGTTATAAATGGATGCCTTGGCTCAGGGGCAGAGTGGGATCTGTTGGGCACTGGCAGCAAGAGAGATGCTGTCTCCTGAGGCAGTCAAAGGTTTTCTTTTGGACTTTCACAGCATCCTGGGACTCAAGTAGGCAGCCCCACTACAGAGCTTTATAGAAAAATGCCAGGCTTTACATCTCTTTTCTTACCCTTACATGAATGTTTTGACTTGTTTCCAGATATGTGACAGCATGGGGGGGACTCAGTCAGCTGCACTATCCCTGCAGGAATGTTTATGGTGGCTCCTCTCACTAAATATCTTCCTAGGTGAAAAACAGCAAATTCAAATTCAGTGTGAGTTAAGTGCATCTCTGCTCATACAAGAATATCAGTAAGGGAGTCAACTGAGGTAGGCAGGATGAAAGCACAGCTGGAATGGCTTGACCCTACCACATTTTCATCCCTTTGTGTCAGGGAGCAAGTGTAAAGTAATGGAAAAGTCAGTTGCTGGCATAAATAGGTTTTCATTGCTGTACTGACAAGTACTTTATAACAGCAATAGGTCATATGGCATATTGGTGATATTTTCCTACAGCTACCAGAGCAGTCTTCTCCAGCTGTCTTCTCCAAAACTACCTCTCTTTGGGTCATAGGTCAAGAGAATTGACATTATCTAGACTGTGTTTCATGTGGGAGAGCACTCTTACTGGTTTCATGGCTGGCTGTTGGCTGCTTCTGTCAGTTGTTTGCCTACAAATGACATGGAACACATTAATACAACGTGAAGATTATTTTTGGCTGGCCTATTCTTTTGACCACAGATTCCCAAATTACCTGGAAAAAATGAAATGCAGAAAGGCCCATTTGAAGGAAGGGGGACAACTCCTGGAATTAAACAAAAGTTTAACTACTTTAGCTTTTCCATCCTTGTCTTGGTAGAGGTGACACTTCTTCGGATGGGATTCATTTTTGCATCTTTCTAGATGGCAGCTGGCCCAAGGTGTATAAGACGACTGAGGTAACAGATGGCCTATTTTTAACGTTTAGGTAGCAAAAATGTTTTATGAGCATCAGAATTAATCTCTCTTTCCTTCAGTACTGTATCTAATACTTTCTCAAAAATATTTTTCTCAAAACTGGATGGGAGAAATACTGGGGTGAGCTACAGTGTGTGAATGTACTTAGCGTTTTTATCAGGTTTCAGTCATGCTAATGACTGTGGATCTTAAGTTTCTCATTATGATTGACAGTATTTGATAGTTTCACTTACTAAAAAGTGATTATCAGTAGCATGGATTCAAGCTCTTTCTTATAAGAAAATAAAAATAGGTGGTTAAAAGCTACTACAATATTTAGATGCTGGAAAGCTGCCTTCATCTGTTGATTGAAATGGAAGAAAAATACTGCTTATAGTTAAACCTGACGATAGTAATCTGGTAATCTGTTGGTGAAAAAAAGTCAAAATTTAGGTCTCTGTTCTTAGAAAGAAACCTCTTCACAAAGCAAAACCTCAGCCTGCCCATATCTGCTGTTTTCTCTACCTTTGTATAATATATCTGGAACTCTAACAGTGTTATTTAAGCTCATGATAAAACAAGAAATAATTGAAGTCATAAGTTTAAATTCTCAATTTATAAATACTTACAGTAATTTGCTGGCTCTTCTTGTTTAAGAAAATATGGTATTTTCTATGACCAGCAGTCCTCTTGTTGAGGTGTCCTGTCTTGAATTCTTGAGAATTAGCAGGGCTGTTGATTTAATCATCATTAAAATCAAGAATTCACAAAGGTTTTTTGAAGTGTACGATACAGAGTGACTTCCAAAGAGACTCTTAGCTCTTTGATTTATCAAGTTATGGTTGAGTAGCTGAGTTTTCTAAGGGAAAAGAGGCTTTGGTTTCAAGCTACTTATTGAAAGTGAGAAGTAAAGTTGAGAACAAGCATCAGAAATGCTCACATCAAACTAAGAAGTTGTAAAAAAATTGGATTAAGGACGAGGAAGCTGAAAACTTCATTTAGAAGCATCGGCTGGCATGTACATTCCAGCACCTACAGCTGGAAATGGCAGAAGTCCTTGAATGCATCTGAAAGATGACATAGGAGACTTCTAGGGATATTTTACCTGGTATCCTAAAGCAGAGTAGAAGAATGAGCTGGTGCCTTGTTGGGATAGACTGCCAGTAATCTTTTTTGCATTTTGGTCTCTTCCTGATCTATGATTGCAGCTCTACCAATAGCAATCCTTATCAACCTACAAAGGGAAAAGTTGTTGTTTTTTTTTTTAACTGGGAACAGGTGTTGATCTGAGGCAGCTAATAGAGTAGTTTCAATCAGGCAATACAGTGCTGACAGCCAGGCAGCTTTCCTCTTGTCATCCTGAAGAGTAACTGGCAGAAAGCAAAGCCTTCACTTCATTATCTTCATTAAAATCCCAAATCTTGTGCTACAACCTTGAGTGTGCTCCAGTCACATAAGGAAGTATTTTGTGGTTGCGCAGATGAGCTAGACCCATGTGTGCCTTTCAAAGAAGAGATTTCCAACCAGGAAAAAGGGGCTCCCGAAGCAACCCCAACTTCACAGCCTACTTTCAAGCTGGGACTTGGCTATAAAAATAAATTAATAGACTTTCTCTATGCAGACATTTGGCAGACAGCTTTTTCTCTAGAGATAAATTAGTTTTGCAAAATCAGAAAAATCTGGTTTTATATATCTAAAATTTACAGTTCTGTATTAGATTATTGGTTCTAGATAGAGTTGCAAAACCATAGAAGTCTAAAATATCTATGGGAGGGTTGACAAGGTAAGTAACCTTCAGTGCCATTATTATTTTTCTTTTTCTCCCATGATGCTGTTAGCCACCAACTGCATGGAGTCCTCATGGGAACTAGAAGCAAATCTCTAGGAATGTTTGTTCAAAATCCCTATCTTTTTAGTGTTTAGTGTGTGTATGTTGTTTTTCCTTGCATTCTTTCTTGGCAATGTATGCAGAGGTAGTTGAAGTAAGCATAGCTTATTTTAAGCTTTCCCTTGTTCACTATGTTGTTTGTTCTTTCATCCATTCATCACTTACGATGATAAAATTTTATGTATTTGTTGTGGTTTAAGCCCAGCCAGCAGCCCAGAACCAAGCAGCCACTCACTCACTCCCCACCCCCCCATGCTCCACCCCCCAGCTCCCAGAGGGATGGGGAGGAGAATCGAAAGAATGTAACTCCCATGGGTTGAGATAAGAACAGTCCAGTAACTGAAGTATAACACAAACCATTGCTGCTACCACCAATAATAATGACAAGGGGAATACAAGGGAAGAGAATACAACCACTCACCAGCCACTGGCCAATACCCAGCCTGACCTGAGCAGTGGTCTTGCCCTTCCGGGTAACTGCCCCCACTTTATATAACGGGCATGACAGGCTGTGGTATGGAGTACCTCTTTGGCTAGTTTGGGTCAGGTGTCCTGTCTCTGCTTCCTCCTGGCTTCCCCTCCTCCCTGGCAGAGCATGAGAGACTGAAAAGTCCTTGGTCAGAGGAAACATTACTGAGCAACAACTAAAACCATCGGTGTTATCAGCTCTGTTCTCAGTCTGAGAGTCAAAAACACAGCACTGTACCAGCTACTAAGGAGAAAAATGACTGCTACATGCTGAACCCAGGACAGAATTTTAGTTGTAGGATGGTATTACTTACCAAGGATATTAATTTTAATGTAGTATGTAGGGGAAAACAGCATATCAAAAAGTAAATACTCTAATAAGTGAATATATATATAGTCTTTGTGATATTGTATTTCAAAAAATGTAAGATAAAGAGAGAATGAACTATATGGACATCTTACCTGTCTGCATTTACATGTATATTCAGATGACATTGACCTTTATCCAAGAAAGTCCAATCAGTTAGCAAGTAGTCTGAAAAGAGACCATAGACACTGGACTTCAGGGGCCTCATAGACATTCTGTTTCAGCAGCAGGGTAAAAGTAACCTATGCAGAGTCTTCCTTTTTCCTGGAATTATGTCGGTCAGAAGTCAGAGCACATCTGGCCTCTTTATGGGTAGCTTAGCAGTTTATGTATCAAGTTCCTTCTAACAGAAGGACATACAATGTAACCCACCCCAAAATGTTCAGTACTTAATAGTCTCTTTACCATTTACTGACCATGCTGAAATTCATCCAATCATTCTTTGGCTGTTCTGCCAGAGAAGAGTGCTCCCATATAAACACTTTAGGTTTGTATCATGGGTATCTTTTTTATGCCTTCCCCTTCTCCCTCCTCCCCCCCCAATTTAATAAACAGTGACACTCTTGTTCTCACCTCCAGCCCAAGGGTCTTTTCATCACAGCATATATGTAGATAATTTTCATAATATTCCAGATATTGTGTAGGTTCTGACTTGACAAATTTGTCAGCATGGTATTTCGTCAAGTATATTTTTTTGCTTTTCTTGGTGTCAGTACTTTGAGTATTTTGGGGATTGTCTCCCTCCATTTCAAATGTTTCCTGTTGACTTTTTGGCTTTACTCTGACCTGTCTACAGTAAGCATCCTCAAAACCTAAAGGATTGCTGTATATATGAATTAACAAAAGCTTAAATGCCTGATTTTCATTCACTGGCTCTGGAAAACTTGATCGTATTTATAAAGCCACTTGAGAACCTAAAATACTGAGGTTACTTCATGATATTTAGTGTAATAAATTTAAAAGAATATGTAGTCTTACTGAAAAGCAGTATTCAAGATTATTATGCAGATTTCTTGTTACTTGTCATGCCAGACCCTTTTATTTTAGCAGAGTTGTCTATCTAACTTCCTAGTTTCTAAGCAGACTACCTTGGTAATTACAAGAAAAATGGAAAATTGTTTTGTTTGGATTTCAACAAATTCAATTTAAGGTCAGATGTTTTTTCTTTAACAATGTGTGCTTTATCTTCTTGTTCCTAAAAGCATATTTTCAGCAATTTGGCTTAGGTCTGTGGCCACTGGGGAGGAATTCTTTATCTTGGCTTGATATAAGCAAGCTTTCAGAGCATGTATGGGTTAGTGTCTGGCGTTGTGCACAGGAAAACATAATCTTTTTGTCAGGTGGTTTCTGATTCAATGAAAAAAGTTTGGTTTTGGTTTTTTTTTGTTGGTTGTTTTGTTTTTGTGTAGGATAACTGGATAACTTCTGAGAAATAGCTCAGGCTTTCAGTATGAATAACTATCCATTTCATTTAAAAAATAAGTACTAGCTACAAAACTAGCATGTTTCTATGTCAGTTTCAGAGGAAAAAATAAGTCAAACAGGAGGAAAATCTTGATATAAATGAGTTTTCTCATTCAATTGATAGGGAAGGTAAAGGCTGGTTGGATACTTCAGCTATAGTATTCTAACATTCCTTGAAATCCTGTTAAAATTAAAATAATACCTTGTTATCGCTTCCTTAGAGCATTTTCATGCTCAAACCTGAAGAGCCAAACATGCTTTTATGTTCTCTTACAAGTGTAGTCTTTCAATGCAGACAGAGGAAGAAGTTTTGACGGTAATAAACATGAAGGTAAAATCACAAGCATATATTATATTGTGTTTTGGTAACAATTTCAAGAGTTTAAAAAATTAAACACAAGGCCAATGTGTGAAATGAACACAAAGTTAGAATAATTCATTTAAACAAGACTTGATCAGTGTATCTTGGGTTCAGTTCCTGTAAAATATGGCCTGTATTGTAACAGGGTTTTTTCATAATTAAAATAATATTTGAAGTAAAAGTTCAAATTCATTTTTCCATGTGAACTGAGAAGAAACTACAATTGGGCTTTTTATGATTTGGTGATTAACTAGACAAGTGGTGTACTTCATGGGTACCATAATAGTTAACACCTGTTTCAACTGGTTTATATTTGTATTGGATGGAACTTTGGCAATCCAATATATCTTGAAAAGCAAAAATCTAATACTAAATATTTCATGGTATGGAAGAAATTACAATAAACAGAGTTCAGCTTAAAATATAAAATGCTTATTATGCACATTTCATAGCCTTTCGTCTGTATTTCTGTAACTGCTACCAGTTTTGTAAAAGTAATCCTAGTTTTTTTTGAAGGTCATTTAAGTGATTATTCAATGTCATAAAATAAATACTGTTTCTAAGAAAACTGTTTCCTGAGTAGCAGGGGTTGGCAGAAATTAATCAATTTGTAAGAAGTCCGTACACCATATTCGTTACCATTTGGTTTGTGGCTTCTCTCAAATCTGGTTTGAGGACAGGGACCATTGGTAGAAGAGTTGACTGGTCTCCTCAGGTGTGTCTCCTCATGGTTTTTCAGCGCTCATCTCAAAATCCTGTCAGAGCACTTATGCTTTCCTATCTCTCAATAGAGGCACTGTTCAGTTGTCATTGTACACATTTAGCTTTCTTCAAAGAGTACTTTCATTGACTTGGTATCTCTTTTGGTGTAGAAAGTGCTGTTGGAAAGTTAATGGCTCTTCTCCTACTTGGGTCATATCTGTCGTGCCTGGTTCCTGATGGCAAAGGAGCCTGTGGTACTGGAGGAGACTTAAAGAAAGCCTATTTTGTCTGTTTCTGCTTCTTGAAGCTGTCATTGCCTGAACACCTTCAGCTGTTATGTGCCAGAGCTGCCAGCTAAGTAAGCGCACAAAAAAAATATCTTCCTTCTGCCCTTCCCAGTTAAGTAAGTCTGGGGGGCTATTCCAGTAAGTGCTACTTATTATAGCAAGTAAAGCTAGACCTGCTCCCTGCTGTTGCTGCACACAAAGTTGTACTGTCAGACAAAGGAGAGCAGCACAAGGTGTAAGTGAGCAGCAAAGGCTTTTTATTTTGGTGGCTGAAAGCTTTCTTATACAACTGAAACCTGTCTTCCACAAGTAATTACTTGGACTTGTCTTTTTAAAAACATTCCCACAGCAACTGAGGATAGTGGGGCTCTAGTGACCTCCATCTGTAGGAAGAAAGATCTAAAAGTGTTTATAAATTATTATTTGAAGTGGGATTTGATTTAGCAAGCCATTAAATAACTGAACCGCACTTGCTGGTTTATTATTTCCTAGATTAGGATTAGTGATGGTAATTTAAGTGATAGGCATTAATGTCACTTTTTAATGTTGTTTGTTACTGGTATAGTATTTTGAAATCATTAATTTCAGCTTAAAGTCAGAAAATGCAGCACTTTATTAAGATTTGAAAGCTTATTTCAAATATAATGGTGAGTGGGCTACATGGTGCCTGGCATGCACCACAGGGACAACACTGCTGACCTCCTCAGCCTCCCACAAAAGGCTTGTTCTCTTGGGTGTTCGAGAACTTGGAAATTTGCTGCTTTTTGAAAGAAGCTTCATTTGATATAGAAGTCTTAAGTGATATCAATAAAACTACTAACATAATCTGACATATATGGCAGATCTAAATTTTGGGAGCTTTTCAACATGGTATTTCAAAGATGAGTTTGTTTTGAGAATGAGGGTTAATACTCCATAGAGGTGTTTGGAAAAGCTGAGTTTAGGACCTAGTAGATGTTTCTCCTAAATACAAAGTAATCCTTGCTTTTGTTTCAGATTATCTGATTTGAAGTAAACCTTAGTGACTTACTGAACTGCAGCTCATTGTAGTGAATACTGTAAATGGTTTCCATTTTTAATGACTTGTTCACAGATTTCATAACTCCAAAATGCTTCTCTTGCTCATTTACATTCAGAAGATGCTGGTTTTGTCTTTTTTAAACAAAAACCTGTTTAGCCATTCAATAATGAATGCAATGGATAAGTTTCCCCTTGTGTTTGGCTACATTCAGTGTTTCCAGAGGTGCTAGAACTATCTTTCCCTGCTTTGGAGAGGAAGAAAAGCTTCAATATAATTGGCTATGAATAGTAAATGTTTTGCACACATTGGAAACTTTCTTTGAGTATAGGTACTTAGACTAAAATGTATTTGTGGCTAGCATCCCAAAATTCATACACTACTAATGAAATTTACTTTTTCTTAACTGTAATTTCTCCACCTAGAAATAAGAAAGTAAATTTTAGGAAATAAGTAGAATAAAAGAAGAATAGCTAACCTATCAGGAAGCATAATGTACTGCTTCATATAGTTTGTCTTCAAATTTTAGGCTTTTTTTTTTTTTTAATATTGGAACATTCCATCCTAAGTGTGACTCAATAGTTTAACTCTTTTCTTCCCCTCCCCCTCAATTTTTAAGTGCATAGTAGGGATGGTAATGACTACATCACCTTCATATGCAGAAAACTATTTTAGGTGAAAAATTAGGAGGCCTACCTCTTCGTGGATTAAATAGTGCTGTATCATGGAAGCAAGATGGCTAAGTACTAATACGTCACAGTATGGTTTTAGTAATGTGAAAGCTGGTTTAAGGTACAGGGATCTTAAACTTCAGCGTTTCTTTCAAAAAATGTCGTAGTCTTCCCTGCGTTTTCATAGATATCGCCAGAGCTGTCATATAGGCTGTCATAAGACATCTTACGTGCCAAAGATCTATAGTGAAAGACAATGTCTTTCATTTACTCTTACGTTCTTTACTCTTACAATAGTATGGTGTAACAGCTAAACCCACTGATTAGTAACTCAAGATGTTTCAAAGTGCCATTTGCTCCATCTTCAGTGTTTTCTGCACTATTTTGTTATTTGGTTGTGGTTTTATTTTTGTGTGGGTTTTTTTTTGTTTTGGTTTGGTTCTTTTTTTTTTTTTTCCCTTTGTGATGCCGGTTTAGGATGTTCTCATTCCCTCTTCTTCCTTACTTTGTCTGTGCTTGTTTGAGTCCATCTGTTTTACCATACAGTTGTTGTTGGGGCCAAGCTGTAAATCAGTTCACCAGAATGATTCAGATTAAAAATAAACCTACAGTAAAAAGCTTGGAATTTGCTTTGTCAGCATTCTGTTTAAATGCCTTGCAGAGCATCACTGTTATTATCTAAGCCATCTCTTGTTTGTATTCAGTTTAGAAATATATAGCTGTAGTTGGAACAAAATCTGTCTATTCTCAAGACTTTAACTTCAGCCTCACATCTGTCATGTTCTGCTCTCCAGTTTATCTCCTCTTCCTTCTGATTAAAAGCACCTTGGTCCTGTGTTTCACTTGGAAAGTGTGATGGTACTCCTTGATTCCCAGAAGTGTTTCATAGCAATTCCTGAGTTAATGGAAAACTTGTGAAACAACACGCATCTATGAAGCAGCTGCTGTCGAGAGAAAGTAGTGTTTTTCAGAAAAAGTTGTGTGTTTCTGTGGTATCAGTAGTTTGTAAATTTGAAAAACTGAAGTCTTCCCCAGTTGGTTCCTCTGCTTCCAGAAAATTTTGTTCTGGTGAAAGTGCACCAGGTCACTCTTCTCTCTAAAGTGCTTGCAGGTTTTGAGGGTGAGGGGAGCTTTGTTTTCTTCTCAGACTTGTGGAATTGTAGAATCTGGAATTGCTCTGCAGCAAGATGACTGCTTGACAGACTTCATTTGCTGCCTCTAGTCTGACTACACTTGAGTTAAATAACAAACTTCTGAACTGTCTGAAATAAAAATCTTGGTGTACACTTTTTCAATGGTACTTAAATGTTGATATTTTGAGAAGCCTGTTTCAACTGCAGTGGAAAAAGTCCTGTGCCTCTAGTCTGTGTCTGCTCAGCTGCATTTGTTCTTAGACTGAGCTATCTGAGTTAACATTAACTTAAGATTGGAATTGCTTGTGTAATTGAAAGAGTGGGGAGAGCTAAGTACCTGAAACAGTTTTGAAGACAAGGTGATGGGGTAAGCTAAGGATTTGTTTTGTACATTGAGAAGCACAGATAAATCACAATGACAGTGAGTTTATTCAGAGATCCAACACTGTTCAGGAAACTTCATTTAGGACTTGGAGTTCTATTTGGAGGTATCCCTTTGTCTAGAGAAAAGGAAATTATCCTCTTCATCAACAGCTTGAGCTACTGTGTTTTGAATCGATTGCTAGGTCTCGGGTTGCTACCTAGATAAGCTACAATGTAAGCTATATGCACTATGGCTTACTAAAATCTATGATTTTAAGGGTTGCCATTTACATTAACTAAATTTAAAATTATGGGCTTAAATACATGTGGGAGATAGTCAATTCATTACTCATGAATTCACTGATTTATACAATTGCTTCTAGGCTATGTTCTGCAATGATGTTTTGTTCTGCCTTTGCGGTGATCTTAGCACTGTTTTTTGAAAGTACTCTGAAGGCTCTGTACTCCCTTTACAGCCACATGTACTTAGTCGTTACTCACTCTTCCTTTTGTAGGCATTACCTTTTATGTAAATACAAATGTTCCAGTATGAACAGTACAGCCCCTATAATAAAGGGAGCGGTTTAGTGTGCTGGCATATATACATATGGGTATGTAGGTCTGTTTTCACAAAATCAAGGTTTTACCTTTCAGCCTTTGATTTCCTAGCCTAAGAGGGTGAAAATCTGAATTTTCCCCTGTTTAAGAAGTTTCTTTGCCCACAGTTGCCAAGCCCTACCAGTAACAATGTTCAGTGCTGCTTTTAGCTTTTGAGTCAGCTCTCTTGAATGTCACTCTCAGTGTTCAAATGTGCTTATGCCTCTGGTTTGTACAATGGCACCATTTCTAGTGGAACGATGTAGGGTTACCTTTTGTTTTAAAGCTGCTTTGAATGTAGGAGTTCATAAACATTGGCTAGTGGAAAGCACATGTTGCAAAATTTCACTGGATAACAAATGAGAGGGATACTTAACTGCAGTAATAACTGTTTAGATTTTTGTGGCATTTGCTCAGTCTCAGAAAACCAGATAGCAGTAGCTCTGTATTTCTCATCAATATATAAACTGGCAGAGTAGAGGAAAAAAGATTTTCAATGTGATTCTGGCTTACTGTAATGCTTATTCTCGTTTAGGTTCTAATTTTTAACCTTGATATAGCAAAACTTGTGCCCTCCTAGCTTTATTTTGATGCTTCTGTTGGTGGTATTAAGCAGTAAAGTATGCAGTGTGAAAGTATCATTGGACTTGCATGTCTGTATTTACTTTGTAAGTAAAATATGTATCAATATATTATAGCTCTAGGTTGCAAATATGAGCATCTGCTTGGATTCCATCCTGAGCAAGTGACTTGCAAAAGATTGTTCTGGGTCTTAGTGGTTGACAAATATTTACTGTATGAGAAAAAAATTGAGTTATAATTTCACATTAGCATGTACTTATTGAGAACTTCTCTATGTAAACCTGTAAATTTCCTTCTTTATGTTTTTTAACCAGATGGCACTTTTGTTTTACAGCTGCTGCAGAGGGCAAAGGGAAAAGTGGGGAAGACTTTTTTCAGAAGGTAAGAAAGATATTTAGTTCCTATAACATCAGTTGACTAGAGAAGAAACTTACACCCGTTGCTCATTCATCAGCAACTTAATGTGTGGTTTCCACTGTATGGATCAAATTCCAAAAATGTTTTTGTCATTTAATGTGTCTACTAACCATCAGCTCTGCATGGAATGGGATGAGAAATGTTCTCTGGTGTATGCTGATGTCATGTATGCACAATAACTTAATTCTTCTTTAACTGAAATTTCAAAATGTGTGTTATGAAAGCTTATTTTTCTTAATAGTGGGGGTTCATCCAAAAGAGGAGATGGTCTTGAGGTTTTTATGATATGCATAAACACTACATCCTGTTACTGAAAAACTGGCACGAAACTTATTGTGATATTGTTAAAAGCACAAATATTTGGTTGAGAAACGCAGAGGCCTTTTAAGAGAGAAATGCACAATCCACAGAGTGATTCAATAAAGTTTGTGGTTAGAAAGAGGCATGGAAGGACTGGAAAAAATAGTCCTGCAGCAGCAAAGAGAAGCATGGTCAAGAGTGATGACTTTTAAATTAGTTTTACAAAGCAACATGGGTTGTTCTTTTGTGGGGTGTTTTTTTTTCTCTTTTCCAAGGATAATGTGTAAAATATTATTCACAGTTATATTAATGAAGGTCTGCATAGAGTATGCTAATAAACATGATGAGCTGCTTTGCCTGTCTTGCCTGTAGAGAAGTCATTATAAATGTTTGTGCTGTATACTAAAATGCCTCGAAACTCCTTTTTGATTGGTTGAGCCTTAAATAAGTTTTGCTATATTTTCCATGTTTTCTTCATATTTGTATGTGGTACTTCAAGAAAGATCTCTCTCACTAGATGTGAAAGGATACTTTGTCCTGCAAATGGTTATCAGTTGCTTTGATGAAGGCTGGTGGGGAGGAGTACATATGTTGCTGAAATGTTTATTTTAAATTTATTTATATATATATTTATTTATATTTATTATTTATGTGTATTTGTAATGTGTAATGTAAAAGTCTTCAGATGATGTTGCTCTTGACTGACATTAGGTTGTTTTTTCTGAACATGTTTGTGTTTCGCTGTCTAATATTAGTGTGCACAGAGAAGAATGTGTTAATAATTCTTTCTTAGGATTTTGTAAAAATAATGCATTAAGTTTTTTATTTGCTGAAACAATGCTAAGACACAGTAGTGTATACTTCATTCTATGCATCATTTTTTTTACAACGTTTTCTCACACTTGTAGGAATTTGCTTGTAGTTCTTGAAACTGTGGATAAAATGTTTCCTCTGTGTGAGACTGAGTGATTTAAGTACTTGTGTATTTGAATACTTGATTATTTACCGTAGGTATGATGCACCTGACAACCATGTATTTACTAGTGTAATAGCAAAAGATCTTGATTTTAAAGGGAAAGCAAAATGTGCTAAATTTCAAGTACATGAATAAGAGCATACTACTTATCCATATAGGTAATAGATGTAGTGGCTATTTTAGCATTAATATATTGTCATGCACGTGCATAATTAGTATAGGGGCACAGGGTGGATGCTGTGATAGCTTAAAGCTGATTAATTTTTACATTCTTTGTACGGTCTCATCAACTCAATAGTTTAGACTGCAGAAGTTTGAGTACATATGCACAACTGCTACAGCTAATAGAACCAGATGGAAACTATCTTCTTTGAGAGTTTTCTTGTTCAAAAAAAAAATAAATCTTTGGACAGTTGCTCATAGCTTACTCACCGTCTCTGTCTGTGCAATTTCCTTTAATCAAAGTTAAGCTTTTTCCTTTCTCATGTGAAATGAGTAAGGCAGAATTCCTTGAAGCTAGAATGAACACCCTTTTCATGTGTTTCAGGTTGTCAAGTAAGGAAAAAAGTGATTTGTAGCACTAGAAACACATTGGAAACTGAAGCAGCAAGATACTTTCAGAAACTTAATATGAATTTGAAGCTATAGTAAATGCATTTTTTTTTTTAAATAGCTTTGAAAATGAGACTTCAGGATATTATTTGCAGTCTTTTGAGTAGAATGTGGAGGGGAAGTGCATGATTTCAGAAGCACATCAAGGACTGAGGGTGTAATTTGCGTAAATAATGCCATGTTTGGTATTTTTTGCCAAGCTTTACTCTCAACTCGTTTGAGAGTACTATGTGGAAAGGAGAGTGTGAGGTGAAAGAAGTTGAATGCTTGAAATGACGGAAGTAACAAGTCAAAGATTCAGCAAGGTGATTCCATATGTCAAGACATGCGGACCAAGAGGGAGGAGAGAGGAGGCTGGTACTGGAGTGAGACAATGCTGACTTCTGGCAGATTGGATGTTAAGTGACTTCTGGGTCTTACTTGGTGGCTGGTCAGTGAGGAACAGCACACAGTTTTGTATTAGCTTGCCCTCAGGAGGAAGAAAAATTGCTCATACGTGCTCTGATTTGGGCTCAAAATCAGGAACTCAGCCTAGATTAAGATACATACAGTATGCTTCAATGAATCTGTCATGCTTTTGAAGAAGAGAAAGTTCATACAAGGGTTTGGTGCCAAGTAGTCCTTTACTAGTCTTCTAACTTGTGAGCAAGCAGTATTTGAATTTTCATGATCAAGCGTACTCTCAGTGGATGGGAACTGCTTGCATAAACTTTTGTATCTTGAAATGTAATAATAACAATTGAAATGTCAAAATGCATTATTTCACTGAGTGTTTTAGCAGAAACAAGCACACTGTTCTGTACTCGGCTGGTGAAGTTGCAGAATAAGCCCCACTTCTTAGCTGCAAATGGCAAATTAAGCTAGTATTTCTGCCCTGTCATGGCAGGGAAAATTGATGAGTGCTTCTTCCTCTGCTCTTCAATTGAAGTGAAAAGTAGAAAAATGGGTTTTGGTAACAAAACACTTAAAAAAAAACAACCAAAACAACAACAAAAAAACAAACAAAACCCAAAAAAAAAACCTAACAGCCCACCCAAACAAAACCAAATAAAACCTAAAGACTTTCTTCTAATATTTCTAACTTTTAGTACAGCTTCAAAGTGGGGAAAACCTAACACAGTCTAATACGGATTTTTCAAGTCACCTGGGAGCTACTAATTATTTAGCAAGAAATAAGTAAATTATGTGATAGCTTTCTGTCTACATCTCTCCAATCCGTAGCTCAGTGACAGGTAATCCTTAAATAAACATGGATTGGCTTGCTTATGCGTTATATGCTCTTTATGTAAAAGATCTTTGTGGACCTTCCTTTATATATTATTGTCCTAATTCATTCCATGAGAGTAATACATAATGTGAAGCTATAACTAGTTCATGAGCCAGCGTCCGTTTCCAGTTGATGGTGGAATTTTTCCATTGAGTTCTGTAACATCTGGTTCAAGCCTCATAGGCAAGCAAGGCCCTTCCCAGGCAAAGCCAAGACATTGTTCCAAGGAACATGTAATTTATGTAGCCCTATAGATATGCATGGCACTCCTACATAAGATGTAAGAAGGTGGTGGGTTTCTGCCCTAAAGAGTTCATAATCGTAAACAGATGAGTGTTGGCTGTGTAGACAGGGGAATTTAACACACCATTTCTGTTTGCTTTTAGTTCTTGTCCTATGAAGGCTTTAACTTTTGAACACTTGGAAGTCTTAGGCTGATAACCTTTCATTCTGAAATCTTTGAGGGCGAGCATCTAGCCCTATCGTGGGACTGCCAGCAATATAGTGGGTGCTAGTTGAAGGTTGTGCGATTAGAAGAAGTTGGGGGGAGTTCTTGCACTAATGTAGTACTGCATGTGCAGAGAGTAGTGATAGGAAACGGTGCACATGTGGTGCTCTGCCCAAGTCCTTGACTGTAGGTCAGATGTAAACTCACTTCGGCATAATCCAGTGTGTGTGTGTTAGCCTTGGGTGTTTTGAGTATTTCTGAAGGGGCACATTGGCTGCTCTTTCCTGGCTTTCAAGAGTACGTTTTCAGGATTTGATTGAGAAACACAATATACTACCAGCCAGCTGTAACTTGTGGGGTTTATTGTTTCTGAATGTTTGAGATTCAGGTTTGGGGTTTTTGCTTGGTTTGTGGTGTTGTGGTTGTTGTTTGTTTGCTTGTTTGGATTTTTTCTTTGTTTTTTTCTTTTTATGTTTTTTATTACTTAAAGAGAAAAGGTGTTTGTAGGAGTATATCCATTTGCATAGTTGCAGATACCTAAGGTTTTCTAAGGTATTGCTGGATTTACTCAAAATATGTTTAATTGCCCATGTTTCTCTTGACTGCAAACTTTGTTACTCCCTGAAGGGGATGTAATCATGCTTGGAAGTAGGAAGATGCAAATGGGCAAATGTTGCATATGTGTACCAAAATATCTTCTATTAAATATTAGGAGCTTAGAAATGTAAAGAAAAACTAATGTTTTCTTTTCTTAATTTCTTCTTCCTGTTCTTGTGTATAACATGCTTCATCTGTAGTGTTGTATTTTACTAAATGAATAATATCTTAAAAGATAGTGAGGTGTCTTCCATTTTGGAAGCAATATTTGGTGGAACAGTCCTTTAAAATGAATTGTGTTTCCAGTATATATATTGGAAGCACTAGTAGTAAGGGGGTTAAAGACAAATAAAAATCCTGAAACAAAACAAAATTGCAGTTCTTTGCAGAAAAAAAAAGGTGTATCTAATTGCATCTTTAATCAACTTTCTGTTAAATTGCTCCTCTATGCAGTAATTATAAATGGATGTGTATTATCTTTATTTAGGAGGCTCAGTCATGAAAGGCAGCAAGCAATCTTCCTCAAGCCCTGTTTGCTTATCTGAGACAGTGAAAGAGCTTGTTTTGCAACATCCTGCTTCCACTTGTATCTTTCAAAAAGGTTTAAGTTGATCAACAGAAAACCTTGTAACTTTTGCAAAATCCTGCATGTAAATATATTGATAGTGTTTATGTGCAGCTGACTGGTTTTGTACATGTAGGTAATACATACTGATACGAATCAATGTAACAAATTATATTTGCCTTCAGTAGGTCAAGCTGAAAGTTGATCAGTCTTCCTTTTTAATCTCTGAACATGAAACATGTAGCTAGATCTTCAACTGTGAATGGCTTAGGGCATTTTCAAGTGTAAAATATATTAATCATTGACTGGGGACTAAGATGTCTCCAGCTAATTATTATCCATGTTCAGCAGTAACTTCTGAAGTGCTTTCTGTGTGTCTTCATCCATGACTTCTCTCCAACTGCCTACTTACAATTATAGTTTCCCTAAAGCTATATTCCCTTTTCTGATGGCAGCTGCTCAGCTATCTGTTTCTTCCACTGCTATGTATCTTGCTAGTGACACATAGTGAGTTCATGATTATTATATGTTATCATGGGTTTTGTCTCTATTTCCATCACAGGAGCAGTTTTGAACTGCAAAAACTGGTTCCACACCTACTTTTTCCAGGCAGAAATCAATATCTACATTAACATTATAATAACCTCTTGATGTAGAGTTTGGCTCATAGTGTATGACAAGGATATATATGAAGGCCATACATTTCCTGAATTTCTTTGAAATGCCGGGCTGTGCTAGGCTGTAAGGGGAATATTGGCTTGCACTTCTAATTTAAATTTAGCTTCTTCTCATCTAGCTTTCTGGGAAGAGGAAGCTACTGGTCGGAGAGGATGGTATGGTTTAGGGAGTTGAAAGAATGTCAGTGGCACTCAATATTTGGAGGAAATCTTAGATTGGGAGGTTTGTCTCCCTTTTGGCAAAACCACACCCAGTGGAAGGAAAGAGACTGTTTAGGTTGGATTGATTTCTCTAAAAAGGTAAATTAAGAATGCTTACTTAACTTTTTGCTTAGTTCAGGCAGAGCTAAGGGGTGGGAAGGCTTAATTCTTGTAGAAAACTGTGTTTGTCACTCCTAGTATAGGAATCATTCTGCTAAGGGAATGGAGTAATTACAAGGCTGTTTTGTTTTCTCTTTTTATTTCATCTTTATTTTCTTCTCTATTGTTATATATATATATATATATATATAAATCAGGGCTATCTTGAGAGTTTGTTATATCTGTAACATGAAAATGTTCTCTGGACCTAATTCTTGTAGCTTCTTTCTTCTCTCTTCTTCACACTGAAGGTAGATTAAAATGGCAACTGTCCTTGATGAGTTGCTTAAGAATAATTCTCTTGGCCAGAAACAGTGGGAATTTTGATCTCTAGAATTATTCTGAGTGACTGTATCACTGCTTAGAGGTTGGTCCAAGTTCCAAATGAATCGGAGTTTTAGGTGAAGTTCCATTTTATACTACCTTCTTGCTATACTTCACATTAGAATGCAAGAATTCTTGCATTGCAGAGCAATGGCGAAGGAGCAATTTGTCACCATGGTGTCTATTGAGATGCATAAACGTTTTCACCCTGGAAACTCAATCTTCTCAAAATAGCAGAGTGGTTGTGGGGTTTGGTTTTGTTCTGTTTTTTGTACTTAGAAATGTTTGTAGTCTTTACCTCTGGAGGAAAAAAATTAAGAAAGTGGAGGTAAGTATGAGAAGGGTAAAAAAATTAACAATACAGTAGGTTCCTGATTTGTAGGAAGGAGACTTGCTGCTTCTAGTTTAGAGAGAAGTTTTCTGCATACTGGTGTTTCTAATGATGTGCTGTGGGGACCTCATTGTTAAGTAAGTTTTTTTTTTTCTCTAAGTTCCTCTTGTGTAGAATTAATTAATTCTGCATACACAGATTTATAGCTCATTTTCTTGCATTGCTTAGTTAATACCTTCACACCTTTCAGTATCCTCTGTGTCAGTTTATTTAAAATGAGAGTATTACCTGTGACCTTTCAATTAATATTTCCATTGAGGGTGAAGGAAACATTCAAGTCAAGTAAAAGGAGGACTTCAATGTTTCTCCATAGGTAGGGGCATTTGATAGTTCTCATGTAACTGTATTTGCTGTATGTATAAATACAGTACAGTTATATAAGTGCTATTTTTCACTTAGTGCAGTTTTTGGACACAGCAACAATACTAAAATACTTGCTTGCTTAAGACTCTTGTTTTAAAAATGATCTTTTCCAGTTCATTTCAGGTAAAGTGAAGGTTGAGAAAAGATGCAGTACCTGTGCATGCGTGCATATGTTCTTTTCCCTTCTAAGCTTACTTACGAACTTATTAAACGGTTTTCTGTGTTACAGTTCTCTCTGTGCCACCATGCTGCACAGGAGATGTTTTTTCTGCCACTCAGGGTGCACAAACTACAAACTCTAAATGGTGTTTTAGTCTGGAATGTGTGGGTGCCTCAGGGCCACTTGCTGTTGCTGCCCCTGCTCAGAAATAGCACCTTGCCATTACCTGCAGAAAGGTTGCATTAATACTGTGGAGTCACACACTGTACTGTCTAAGAGTACTGGTTGTATTATAAACAGTAAATTCTAGTTCTGGATTACATATGTAGACCACCTGAGGGAGGAGGAAACCTGAGAGGAGAGGAAACAGAACAGGGCTTGGGAAAGGAATACATTGGTTTACCCAAAATGTAGGCCAGACTTGTGAAAGAGCTGCACAATTGCACTGAGCTTTGGGCTACATTTTGTCATCTCCTTTCTTTTAACTTCTTACATGCCCTGTATTTTCACATCAAACCAAATAGTCCTTGACACTCTATCATTGTTGTGTTTGGCTTTGGCATCTCAAGTGCTTGCTGTGGTCCTGCTAGTTCTAGAGGCTGAATTCATGCTGTCATTTCTTGGGTAACTTTACACAATTCCTTCTTGTATCTTCATCTTTCTTTCCATCTTTGTTCTTCTCCTGCTTTCTCTTCTTCCCCAACCCCCCAATACCCCACAAACCATTAAATACAATATTTATTCTGGTTCTAGCTACACCCATTGCTCTGTTCTTGCTGCCAAAACTCATGTTCGGGGATTAGTCATCTTCTCAGATACTTCTTCTTCACCACTTCTGCATTAGGAGAAGAAATAAGTATTAGCCCATGTAGAATTTTGTCTACTGTGACTTTCCAGCTCAGGTCTTCTGCTTACCTATAATTTTGTTGTTGTTTTGGGGTTCATACATATGGAGGGAGTCGCACTACTCTAATCCATCTCTCTGAATGCAGAAGATGCAAGCAAGATGAGCACTTTGTGAAACAAAATATTCAGAGCATGGCAGAATATTCAGAAACTGGTTTTGTTTTTGTTTCACAAGGCATTCTGAGCTCTGGTTTTAAGCTTGTCACATGTCCCCATTTGGTTAATACTGAATTAGATTGTTCATGTAATGGTTTCATTTTCTAAAACAAAATGCTTGTTTGGATGATAAGATTTTATAACAAGTGAAATCGGCTGTACTGAATTTTGACTTTTTGTGAGAATTAGTTAATTGGATAATGTCCTTTTCCCCAGTACTCTCGCCTTGTTAATTACAAGCAGATTTTGCATGAAAACTGTGACTGTCTTTATGTTGAGATTTTTGTCTGTGCCTCTTTTTTCTTAGAAAAATGTTTTTGTTGTCAAATTTAGGATAAAATTGATGTTCAACCAGAACTCCAAACTTCCAAATACTTTATGCGCAGCTCCAGTTTTCATTATGGTTCTTAAAGCTGTGTTCAGAGTACAAGTTTGTGCTTTTTGTATTCAGTTTGATTTAGAAATACTAGTTCTGTTGCCTTTTCACTTCGTGTGGCTACTTTATTGTGTTAAAGCAGTTGTAGCACTTGATTATGAAAAACAGACATTTAGCAGAAAGTGTTGCTATGAAATGCAGCTTCTGTGTACTTGTAAATGATGGTGGGTGAAGATATGTACCTGTCATAAAAGTGAGGATTTGTGTCTACCAACATGCCATTTTACAGATTAAGGTAGTATTATGTGTCAGTTTAATATTTAACAACTTTACTATTTATTAAGATGGTCCTAGGTGTTAAGGGAAACAGGCCAAAGATGAGAATGGTGGTGATCTTATAGTAAGATAAATGTGATCAGATAATTTGGGTATTTCTAACGGCAATTGCAATTGCCTACTGAATTTTGTATTCTGAAGAGTAATTTCGGTAGTACTTGGAAAAACAAATGTTTAAAAATCTGGGGCAGATGATGGATGACATAATGTAAAGTTCTGCATGTTTTTGTCTCCTTTCTGTGAGAAAACTGGCTTCGGAGTGGTTTCAATGATTTAAAAAAAAATACCTGATGTTTTACATCCTTTGCTTTTTGAGCTCACTTAAGTA
Organism: Myiopsitta monachus; assembly: GCA_017639245.1. Classification (NCBI taxonomy): domain Eukaryota; kingdom Metazoa; phylum Chordata; class Aves; order Psittaciformes; family Psittacidae; genus Myiopsitta; species Myiopsitta monachus. Next base: position 66,945,195 of record CM029921.1, on the reverse strand, counting down.
TTCAAAACCATACATAAAAGCTTTTGTGGTTATGTCATCTTGAGGTTATTCAACCAGCATTGTGATTTAACCCCACTGCTTAGAGTATTTTCTATTTTATCCTCTGAGCAGTGTGCTCCTGTGAATAATTAAGCAATTAAAATATACCTGTAGAAAGCAGAAAGATATGTGGTAGGGTTCAGCAGTTATTTGTGATGGGAGAAATCAGGGTGAGTGATGGCAGGAGTCTTTCTGCTTGCAGAGTGTGGTAGGGTTATTGACGTAATGCTTGGCTTCCTCTCTGCATCCACAACAACAAATGCTTCTTTACTGTTTTGGGCCTGCAAAAGAGTGTTAGTTTTTAAGGTAGTGAGACTATCTTCCTATTAATACTCCATGTTTATGGAAAAATATATTAGTCACATTTTGAAAAGCCATTTACTATTGATATTCCCACATTCCATTTTCTCTGCTGTTTTGCACATCTTTCATCTTTGTCGTATGTAAAACTGATGGAACAAATTTTCTTAAGGATTTGGATAGAAAATAGTCCCATTGAAAAGGGGGATGGATATAGTGATGTAACAAAATCAGTCAGTCACCTTCCCTTCAGCAGCAGTGTATGAAGTATTTCTTGGGGATGAGTTATTGTCCATAACCATAGCAAGTCTATGGTGATTGATAAAGAATTGCTGGGTTTTCTTTAATCTGATGTAGATTCAACTTCAAAACAAGGTTTATGGACATCTATTTGTAGAATTTCTATTGTCATGACCTTTATATCAATAATACTTTCACTGATCCTTCCTCTCTTTCCATGTCCTCATCCTATATGGAAATTTCTCTTCTGCAGCATTTTTTTAACTGTACGCAGTCACCCTGGGAAACAATTGTTTCGTAGTAATACATGTTGGGGGTTGTTTCTGGCTTCAGACCCTTTATAGTCCTCATATCAGTGAAGAAAGGGGTATTCACTGATGCTATGTTAAAATGGAGATTTGGAACCATTTGGAACATGCAGATGCAATTGGTTTGGAAGTTCCAGATGGTCGTGTCAAAAATAATTCTCTAGATGTGCCCTAATACTGACTGCTCTAAGGTATGCATACAAAATATAAATGAACAGTGTCTATCCTGCATTTCCAGTCCCTCCCCAGTATCTGCTAGATGGGGAGCTATCATCCTTGCAACTGTTTTCTGCAGGGAGGGAGATCTACTGATATAACTCAGCCATCTATATTTTGTCTCTTACTTCAGTGTGGTATTTGTCTCATTCACAGTACTTTTCCCTCTTCCCCATTTGCTTTTTCCCTTGGCTTGTTCCATTAACATTGCATCAAACTTTTTTTAAATTTTAAAATTGATACTGCTTGGAAAAATTTCATCTCATTTGGTTGTACCTCTTTGTCTTTGCTGGAAGGTTATTCTAAGAAATAATCTGAGATGTGTAAACATAGGGTTGGAAATGACAAAGTTTAGGTTTTGGTCTGGAAACATGGGCAGCTTCTCAGTTAAAAAAACAAAACAAAACAAAAACACATCTGGAAAGATATAGTGATTTTTTTTTTCCCATAGTGTCCTCTTTAGCTTTGTCACTTAACCTCCTTAATTACCCCCAGTATCTCAGGGCAAACTGTATCACTTTTAGACTGCTAAGTTAGAAGAAGCGCTGCTTGGTTGCCTCTCTAGCTTCTCATCCACCTCTTTTATGCTGTCTTAGAGACAGTAATGACTTTTATTATAGATATGATCACCTGTAGTTATTCACCTTAATTTTCATGTGTGTAATTTACCCAGCTCGTCTGCTAAAATATTTCATGCACAATGTTCATTTTTCAGCGTTTGTCACCAGGGTCATGGACAGGAATTGCAGTTTTCATCCAAGAAATGGAGCATAGGCTCTAAAATATTCCGAAGTTGGCAAAGAAGTTAGGTGCACTCTGAGGATTTACATTGTTTGATAGCTGAAAGTAAGGTACCATTGCAGTACTGCAAATGTTTAAGTGTCTAATCCCATTGTTGATGCTGATCTAAGGCTAGGTGTTTCTGGGTTGTTTTTTTTGTGGGTGGTGGTGGTGGTGGTGGTGGTGTTTTGTTAACCTGCACGCATAAAAGCCTAGAAAGTCTCTTTGAAGACAAAACCTCAGCTGTTCAAAATAGGATATGGACAGATAAAAAAAACCACTAGTGGGCACCTACAATTTCATTACTTCCTAGGGTTTTTAGTAGCATGAAAAATTCAGGGTACCTACAGAACCTTACTATTGTGTGATCTTAAAAAAATAAAAAATCTTCCCTATAGATTAAGATAAGCATCTAAAAAATATTATTTAAATGTGTTAACAATTTTTTTTTAATATCTATACTTATTGGTACTCTACATATTGAAGTGGTATATGTGTGCTCTGTTGTATTAAGGTTAAACTGAGGAAGCTAATTCCCCACACTGAAAGAAAGGGGTTTTCCACTGATCAAATAAAAAATTGGCTTTTTCTGATAGTTATTTTGTTGTTCAGTTGGAATGAGCTTCTTGTTGAGCTGAAGTTGTGAAAATTAATTCTAGAAACATACTGGTAGATGCAGGTTCCTCTCTTATTATTCTTTTCACTCTGAATAAGAACTGAGGCAGAAATGGCCAAGATACATGAATCCCAAAGGTGCGAAAATCAGAAAGAGAGAACACTGTAAGTAATACTACTTTAAAGTGCTTGTTTTAAATAGAGAAAGGTCTGTTTGGTATGTTGCTCATTTTTTGCCTACTGCGTGTAAAATACTGCCTTTGAATTCTGAAATGCTAATGGGCTTTTGGGGAGTTTTTATTGGTTTTTTTTTTTTTTTTTTTGCATTCAAGGTATTCCAATTCCCATCCAAAATCATCTAAACAAAAATTACAATGTATGTAAAAATAATACCTTACTGTCTTAATATAAAAACTCCCCAAAGTGCTTGAACTATAATTTATTTTCAAGCTGGAATACAAGTAAGCCAAAAGCTTTTCTTCCAGCTGCTAGATGTTTTTTGTGTTTTCTTCTTGAAGGCTCAGTGATTTGCATCTTAAGCCAGTTTTTTTGGGGTCAGGGCACAGTCTTATTTGTTTTGTTGGTATCTTCCAGTATCTTGTGTCATCTTCTCTATGTTCTCCACTGAGAATAGCTTACATATTTTGGCTGCATGAACACTACAGTTTCTCTTGGGGAAAGAGGAAGAAGAGAAGATGTAAATAGCTCATGTCTTAGGGTTTCCCTCATTTTGAGAAGAAGCATGAGATGATTTACTATGGGATTAAGTCTTGCTGCCAAATATGAGTGCTACTTTTGGTCAGTTGATCCCTCAAGGCGAGTACTGATTAGTATAAACCCCATCGTTCTATATGAAAAGAAGGGAAGTCCAAGCAGAGGTGCTTGCACAGAGATCATGAACTCTGAATCAGACATATGAATTTACTCAAAATGTTTTATAACTGAAGTATTAATGCAATTATATGTGTATTATATCTGTATTACTTATAAAGTGAGTTCCGTTTTCCATTTTGTTCATTTGAGAGCAGCACTTCTGTTTGCAGGGTATGTGGTATAACACTAAGTTTTCACTTATGAAATTGTTACATTGTAACATGCAGTTGATGTTTTTAAGGAATGATTCCAGATCTGGTTTTGGGGAAAAAAAATAATCCTGGCACTTAAAGCTGCCTGGGTTAGAACAGTAAAGCAGAACTAAAAGTTGATGCAGCAGTGATCAACTCTAGGCAGTTTGTCATTCAGTTTGCAACGTAACCTTTTCCTTCGAGTTTAACAGGCTACAGTAAAAAACTTGTTTTCTAGAGCTTTGTGGTACTCCTGCTGTTACAATAAATACATAAATAAATAGCTTGAAAAATAAACAACATAGTTGAAACTCTTCTTAAGGGCTCCTATGAAAGCCGTGATTTCTCAAAAATGAAACCAGAATTTACTTCCCCTTCAAACCTTTTTGGGCCATTAAAATTCTCAAACTGTTTTACAGGTGAGAAATTATTTTCACTGGTGGAGAAAAAAGCGCTGTAGCAAAAAAATATTATTTTCCTATGCAATATGTGGTTTTCAAAATTGTGGAAACGATGGTTATTGCAATCAGCTTGGAATTTATCCTAAAGTTTACTGCCTGGAGTTCACAGAATCATGGAATTGTTAGGATTGGAAGGGACTTTTGGAGATCATCTAGTCCAACCCCCAACACATACTGTTAGCATTTTTTGTATTTCAATAAACACATTTCATGTAAACGCATCCAGACTTTTTTTCTTCCTAACTGTCTAAGGCAGGAGATAAACTTTTCTTTGTAGTGCCCAAACTGAGTTGTTTTTTTTTCTCTAATCACAAATGTGGCTGTCAAAAGAGTTTAGGGATGTTAGGTGACCAAATTTCAGTGGCTGGCAGTTTAGACTACTTTTCCTTTGAAGATCTTCATGTGTATTTTTATCATATGTCCCCAGAATGTGTGTATCTCTCAAGTTTTGGTTTGGTTTAGCATGAGAAATGTGGAGGACTTAATGTCTATAAGACAGAAGTCTCCAATCCTGAGAAGTAAAAGACTGATGGGATGTAATACTTGTCTTGAATGACATTTGTTCACCCCTCTTTTGTCTCCTGTCTTGTGTTTCCTTTCATACTGGATCTTAATCTCAGTCCTGCACCTTTCTTTGTTTTAGCATCTCTCTTCTTTTAGCCTATGCCTTCCTATTTTCTGTGTATTTCATTACCTGTTGCGCAACTAATCTTGGCCCAAAGACCTCTATCAGACACAAGTGAGTTCTTTTAAACAGATTTTTTTTTTCACATCTGGATTGGAAAATTGTGAAAGTATGTATATGTTGCTGATAGAATTTCACCCTTCTGGAAATGTCTTATTTCAGCTGTAACTTATTATCCAATAGTTGCTGAAACCAGAAATACAGCATCATGAAGCCTGGCTGACACTTTAAGTTTTTCCATGTGGTGTACTAATCTGGCAGGTGTTGTGGTGTCCTAGGGATTTGGCTACAGAAGATAAGAATTAAGAACTGTTAGGAAAGTCTTCCTTAGATCTGAATTGTACTATTATGGGAAACTTACTGCTACTGTAACTATTGCAACTGTTTTCTTAATGCATCCATTTTCTTCCTGGAAGTGGCTTTGCTTGTTATATTAAAATATTTTTTGTTTGTTATTGCTTATGTTTGCTGCAGATGATTAAGGGTATTAAAAGGTACTGCTTTGCTTAACCCCCTCCCCAGTTCTGTTGAGGTGACCTTATTGGTAGTGTCTGGGGTTTTGTATGGTAATTCTCATTTGTATCAGCAATCAAAAGAACATAATTTTTTATGCTGTTTAGGCTTCCTGAGGAAATTGAAGAAATAGTCCTTTACAGGAGGAACCGTACCCTGAGAGTTGCCATCTCTCCTCCTCTTTTCCTACCTTTTTCCTCCTTACAGCAAACAAATATTCTTTCAATTTGTCTGGTTTAAGGGTGGGTTATTTGTGGGGTTTTTTGTTTGGGTTTTTTTTGTTTTCCTCCCAGGCTTAAAGGCTACGTTTACAGTTATCACTTGTTTGTTTTGTTATATGTATTAAATAATCTCCTTAATAGTTAGTGCTTGCCTATGTATTTTTATATAGATTCACTATCTAAAAAAATATGACCCAGCAGATCAAGGGACATGGCTGCTCCTGTCTGCTGTCTTATTGTGAGGCTGCATACGGAGTACTTTTGTCCAGTTGTGTCCCATTCAGCCCAGGAAAGATCCTGACAAGTGAGAGTTACTCCAGTGGATGATCGCCAGGTTGATCAAGGGCCTGAAGTAATTGATATACAAAAAGAAGCTGAGAGCAGGGCCTATTCAGTATGGAGAGGTTGAGGTAAAAGTCATCCAATAGCAGTCTTCAGCTACCCTACAGGTGGTTAGAAGATAGGCTGAGTCAGGCTCCCCCTAAAAATGTACAGACAACAGGCAAAGGTTGAGCAAAGGAAAACTTGAGATACAGAGAAAATAATTTCTCAGTGAAGGTAGCCACACACTGGAATAAGTGTGCAGTGGTGCTGTGGAATCTCCTTTCTTAGAGGTAGTGAAAGCTCAGTGGGTAAGGGCCAGGGCAACCTGACTTAACTTTGCACTTGGTCCCCCTGCGAGCATGAGGTTGGACTTGAATGACTTCCTAAAGTCCTTTTCTTCTAAACTTCTTCCATGATTCTAGGACACTTCCAAATTGAGATAGTCAAACTGATCACTCTTAATCTCATTTATAGTGAGCTACTGAAATTTTCAAAGGAGTGAGGACCCGTTTGCTCTGCTGTACAAAATCTTGTCCATGTATAAACAGAACTGGACAATTTGTACCAGGTGAAAATTCATCAGGTCCTTCTAGAATTAATATTTCTATCAAGAAATGCCTTGTCTGTTGTAGCCCAGTATGATTTTTAATAGGTGCATTCTCTCAGTATCCTAAAACCATTTAGATGCATTTTCTTTGCATCCTACAGCCATCTTGTCATTGGCTAATATAGGCAGATCTTACTGATTTCTTCAGGTCCTCATTTTTTCTTCAGGTCCCTATATTTATTTCAGGTTCATTCATTTTTTCCCTGTTAGGTACTTGGAGATAGGTTGCACACTGTGTTATAATAAATGCTGTCAAATCTCTACTCTGAACTGTTTAACCAGTCTGGATATGCTCAACAATGAAAAGTTGCTTTCAGGTAAAGTTGAGGGGGAAAAAAAAAACCAAACTAACCCATGAAGGCAAACCTGTGTATCTTGGCTTATGGAGACTTAAAAGGACTTGATTTCAATTAAGTGGGCTTTACATAGGAGTCATTTTAAGATAACAAAAGAAATATTTTATTGAATTGTAAGTCTTTGAAATACCCTCTGAGGTGGACCTGGAGCATGCTGTAGCTAGCAGCAGTCACTTAACTTTGTGGAAATTGTTGAGCATCTTGGTTTGCTCTTTGGATTTGTTTTGAATGGTCAGAACTCAGCTCCACCTATCACCAGACAAGAATTCTTCTCAAGAAAACAAAAAAGTAGACTCATTGAATCACGGAATAGTCAGGGTTGGAAAGGACATTAAGACCATCTAGCTCCAACCCCCCTGCCATGGGCAGGGACACCTTCCACTAAACCATGCCACCCAAGGCTATGTCCAACCTGGCCTTGAACACCACCAGGGATGGAGCATTCACAACTTCCCTGGGCAACCCATTCCAGTGCCTCATCACCCTCACAGGAAAGAATTTCTTCCTCATATCCAATCTGAACTTCCCCTGGTTAAGTTTGAACCCATTACCCCTTGTCCTATCGCTACAGTCCCTAAAGAAGAGTCCCTCCCCAGCATCCCTATAGGCCCCCTTCAGATATTGGAAGGCTGCTAGGAGGTCTCCACACAGCCTTCTCTTCTCCAGGCTGAACAGCCCCAACTTTCTCAGCCTGTCTTCATACAGGAGGTGCTTCAGTCCCCTGATCATCCTCATGGCCCTCCTTTGGACTTGTTCCAACAGTTCCATGTCCTTTTGATGTTGAGGACACCAGAACTGCACACAGTACTCCAAGTAAGGTCTCACAAGGGCAGAGGGGCAGGATGACCTCCTTCGACCTGCTGGTCACACTCCTTTTGATGCAGTCCAGGATATGGTTGGCTTTCTGGGCTGCAAGCGCATACTGCTGCCTCATGTTCACTTTATCATCGACCCCCAAGTCCTTCTCTGTAGGGCTGCTCTGAATCTCTTCTCTGCCCAACCTGTAGCTGTGCCTGGCATTGCTCTGAACCAGGTGCAGGACCTTGTACTTGGCATGGTTAAACTTCATCAGGTTGGCATCAGCCCACCTCACAAGTGTGTCAAGGTCCCTCTGGATGGCATTCCTTCCCTCCAGCGTATCAACTGAACCACACAGCTTTGTGTCATTGGCAAACTTGCTGAGGATGTACTCAATCCCACTGTCCATGCCGCCGACAAAGATGTTGAACAAGACCGGTCCCAACACCCATCCCTGAGGGACACCACTCGTTACTGGTCTCCAGCTGGACACTGAGCACAACTCTTTGCAGTGTGGCCATCCAGCCAGTTCTTTATCCACCAAGTGGCCCACCTATCAAATTATGTTTCTTCAATTTAGAGACAAAAGTAGTTAATGACTTGTGTTATTTTTAAGTAATAACAGTCAGTGTTTTAAAATGGTAAACAATCTTTTCCAGAAATGACCTCTTGACTTCATAGGGCAACAATAAAATGTAATCATTCATATATGTGTTCTTTTAACAGATTATGGAAGAAACAAATACACAGATTGCTTGGCCGTCAAAGTTGAAGATTGGAGCAAAATCAAAGAAAGGTATTTTGGTTTTTGTTGGGTTTTGTTTTTGTTTTGTTTTGTTTTGGGGGTTTTGTTGTTTTGTTTGGTTTTTTTAAATGGGGTGACATTGGTTGTAATAAAACTGGAGAATAAACAATTCTTAAAGTCACCCTGTAAATACTGGGCACGTGAAATATATTCGTTTCAGTTTATTGTTTGTATAAGAATTTCTTATTAAAGTTTTCTCAGCTTTATGTAGGTAAGTGACATACAAACCCACTGTAAGTAGCTTGTACTTCTACAAATACTTTATTATCAATACTCTTCTATTTACTGTCTTTTAGTATGTGTGCTTTTTTCTGTGTAATGTTACATCTAATCTGAACAGTTTATTTTGCAGCCTTCAGAAGTTAGTCTTCCTGGTAACATTGTAGGTTAGTTCTGTGGGGTTATATGTAGTACAAAGTACTATATAGAGTACGAAGATAGGTGTTGGTCAAGCCCAGTTAGAACAATACGTACTCATCATGTCTCTGACAGAGACAGTCTGCATGCTTTTTTGGTTCCTTTTAAGAAACATGAGTAGGCCTATTTCTTAGGAATGGCCAGTATTATGGGGGATTTTTTAAATTATGCTTCTTTGGTAGTACAGCCTATTAATGTTAACCAAGTATACAATCTGGAACGTCTCTTTTGAAATAAGCCTTCTAGTTCTGTTCTTAAAGAAGCATAACTGTGACTGAATTAAACTAATACTTAATTTCTCTTCTGCAGGAGAAATTAAATTGGGACGGATTTTTAACATTGCATATATTTCTGTTCAGGCTGATATACATTAAAAACCAAGGAAGTGGAGTTTAATAATTTCTCTGTACATTATATTTAGAATGCATAAGTGAAGATGTAGGCAAACAACCTTTGTAAATGAAGAAGGTCTCATGGGAAGAGAAATAACCTCTTTAGAAAGGTGCAGGGTTAATAATGTTTTTATGGTGTAAAGTGGTATTCGGTCTTTGAGATACTTCTCCATGTGGTATTGAAGTACAAACTGATTTGTTTTCCACACTTCCATGGAAATAATATCACTTGAGATGGGAGAAGTGGGTAAGGAATTCAGACTGAAAAATATGTAGGTGTTCTATGTGTATATTCATAAGTGGAACTAATGTTTATAGTAACACGGGAATAACAAGGTCTCTGTGCAGACCTGTGCTTACCTGTAGTGTTCTACATGCGTTCTGCCTGAGGTGCTATGAATTGATATATATCTAAAGCTCCTCAGGAAATTGAGATAGGAGCTGTTTTTTTCTTTTGAAGGGAATAAGAGAAAAAATAATTAGTACCTGAATTTAGATCAAATTTAAATGAGCCTAGTTCTGAAGATAAAAGCATGGATGAAAGGCTGCGAACAGAGGGCTAAGAAAGGTGGCTGGTTGGTATTTTGAATTGGTATTCAGGGATGCATCTTTATCTGTAGATTAATTTAACCTCTTCATTAGTGATTTCAAGAAGAATATAATGTTAGATTTGTGGTGAAGCTCTATCAGTATGTGGAATGAATTTGAGTACCAGGGGAAATAAACCAGCTGAAAATTATGAGCTGATAATAAAACTAAAAATTGAGGGGAGAGAACACGGTGCAGCTGGGCATACTAAGTGCATCTGCAGTGGGAATTATTATCTTGGAAACTCTTTATGCCAAAAGAAACTTTAAATAATGTTTGGCTGCAAACTAGGCATTTTAGCAATATACTATACTTTAAAAAAAATGTTTGAAATGCCTATGGGCTGCAGAGTACATCTAGAATTAAGCCTTTTACTGACTGGCTAGCTTTGCTCCAGGAAGTTGCGTATGTATACACCTAAGATAGATAGTAAATTACAACATGTGTACAAAGAACTCCTTAACTTAGAGGTTCCTATTTCTTGAGAAATAGTGTAGTTTATAAATTCTGTTTACACAGCTATATCAATTGTTTGCATTTCTCTAACTTCCCATTTGCAGCTACAGCAGATGTTTATATAGGGAAAATACTCTTAAGTGTTTAACATACTTTAGCTTCACTTAATGACATATTGTGATTAAGAGGAGAGTCTGCAACAAATAATCGGCCAGCTGTCTGGGGACTTGAACTCAGAACATGCTATCTTTCCCTATCCTGTTGGCTGGGAACAGTGCCTGTTAAGCAGTCATTCAGTGAGGGAGAAGCAGTTACAGATGGACAGTCTTATGCCCCAACAATACACCATACCCTATTGTAATCATGTGATATCAGATTTGTCATATCTTTCCAGTATGATTTGCCGGTTTCAGTAGCTTTACATTCTGTGGATGTATGTTGGGGCCTCTGGTCATTCACAGTTCTCTTCCCAAAACACGAGGGGTAAAAAATAATTAGGAAGACATCTCTAGCTGTAGTGTTTGTCGTGTTGTTCAGTCTGTTATCAAATATCTAGCGCCTAATGTAGTGTTCTTACTGCTTAAAAATTGGTTTTAAGATCTTTGATATTAAATCAATGGTCAGAGTAGGTATTTTCTTTCTAATTCTAACTCATAGGTATTAAAATTTACAGACAAGGTGTGCATAATAATCTTCAGATCCTTGTTGAACCTTAAATTCTATTCAAGACCTAGAATCTTCTTATAAATTTGTGGGAGGAAAAGAAAAAAACTTACTGTGAATCTGAAGCGCTAAGGGTAAGTGACCTGCAAGTTCACAGAATCATAGAATGGTTTGAGTTGGAAGAGACCTTAAAGATCTTAATTCCAACCCCCTTGCCATAGGCAGGGACACCTTTCACTAGACCAGATTGTTCAAAGCCTTGTCCAACCTAAATCTACCCTCTTTCAGTTCCCCCTTATCCTTTCACTCCATGGCCTTGGAGAAAGTACTTCTCCAGCTTTCTGGTAGGCCCTCTTTAAGTTGCTAAATGAGGGTTTTTTTTTCCAAGTTATATATATTATAACTTTTAAATTGATGACTGCGAAATATTACATATTAAGTGTTGTCATTGTAATTCATCAACTCAAATTTGATAAATACTGTCTGAAGTTTTTTGAATTGCTGAAGACTGATATCTGGATTTGGCATATGCAGAATTTAAAAGAAATTGCTGACTAAAATTTGTTAAATATGAAATTTATAAAACAGCTCTTTGCAAAGTTTAGAATTAAAAAATCAGTTATCAACTCTCAACAGTTTCATAAAGAGCTAACCAGGAACTTCCTGGCTTTAATGTACACCAGATGCTGCAGTCTTGCTGTAGCAATGTAGGGTGCTGAGGACTAAAGTATTTTGTAAGAATGTGTTTAGAAAATGCACAAACACATATAAATCTTCCAGGAGCATCTTTAAGCAAGCCATTTGTTCAGGTTGACAAAGAAATCCTGTAATGTTAAGGTTTCAGAGAGAGAAGTGAAACAGTTTAAGGCCCTTCTGTAATGGCTGATTGCCATTCCTGTCCAGCCATAATGAAGCAGTTGGCACCGGCATGGTCTGCCCTGTTTGCGTGGGTGCTGAAGGGTTCAGGGCATAACAAAACCTTATTTCTGGAGATCTCAGATCTGTGGTCTAGCAAATTAATGATCAGACTCAGAGGCACTAACATTTCTATGCATTCCCCTTTTGCTCTCGACATACTCTTTCATTCTGTTATGGTTACTGTTCCTTAAGCATGCTATTAATTGTCCTTAAAAGATATATTCAGCAGTATAAAAGTTTGGATTAGATTGCCAAATCCTAAATGGTCAGATGCTACAGTTCCACTGAACACTTTCAAAGCAGGCATAAGCTAATGTTTAGGGTATTTTCCCAAATCCTCTCCCAAAATACTGACCTGTCCTGCTTTCCTCTTGTTGTCCCAGCCCCTTCGGCTGTGCTGTTACTGCTGCTTATATTGTTGCATAGGGAGCCTAGGGTGGCTTAAAATTAATCATAGGTAATTTTTACTGTTGAAGAGGAGATTTTTGTGTGTTTGCTTGCTGTTTTAACCTGTTTTAACCCGAACTGTATTGTCAGTCTGCTTCACCATATGGTTGTATGAATATATATAGTCTTTAATGCATTGGGAGCAGGCGAATATCATGTTATTCGGCAGCAGTGCTTCTTGAGAGTAATCAAAGGTGCTTTTTAGGAGGCTTAGAAAATGGAAATACATGAGTTTATTTTGCCTATATTCCTCATTCTTTTCCCTTCCTTTACACCTTCCCTCCCCTCCTTCAATACAGATGTGTGTGTCTTTGTATTTCAACAGCCATAAAGAAGTTGGGGAACACGCATGTGCTCACAATGCAGACAACCTTGAAAATGGCATTTGGGTAATAAGCAGCATAAGAAAAAACAAACAAACAAAAAAAACCACTCTGATTTTACTGCACTTTTGTTGCTTTCTTTTCTAGGTGTTTTTTCCCATATTTTCATGTTACTTCTGCTTTCTCCAGATTACAGTCCCCAGCTCTTTTTGGTCTATGACATGTGTTATCTGTTGAAGTTACCCACTTGTTTCTCATCTGTCTTTCCTAAGCTGCTCTTGTTACACTTACCTGTTCTTTCAGTTGCTGGTTCTGGGGCTTGTTGGGTTTTTGTTTCCTCCCTTTTTTTTTTTTCTTTCCCTTCCCCCTCCCCCCCCCCCCCCCCCGGTTACTGGTGCATTTTAAGGTGGTTAAGAAAAAAATCCAGTCCATGTTCTGTTCGCATAATTTTTTCTCACCCGATGTTATTCTTTCATCTTCTATTTAAAAGCTCAAGTTTCAGTAACATTTAAATCTGAACTAGCTTGCTATTAAACTAATTCACATTATTTTTCATTAGCATCTCTCAAAGGCAAGTCAATTACATAACATGTCAAATCCATATCTAAGGAGAATGACAGGATGGGAGGAAACATAAGTGGCGTTGAAGGCTTCAGAAGGAAGGCAGCAATAAATAGCAATGGGCACTGCTGGCATTCATTGCTTGGCATTTTGGTTTCACGCTTTTTCCTTAAAGTTTGTCTTTTGCAAGCCATCTTGCAAGCGGAGTCCAGTATTTCCTTCTCTGCATCTGAAGCTGCTGAGGACCATAAAAAATAAAGTTAGGAGCTGTAATGCCATAATTGAGGTGAATTTTTGAGGGATTTCAATCCAATTAGTGAAATATTTATATAACTGCTGGTTAAACACAAGGGAAGAGCTTTGCACGTTCTGGGAGGCATTATGATAAAAACCAGGGACTTTTTTGTTAGAACAGAAATGTCGCTATGTGGTGAACTTAAGGCCAAACTTGCATGTGTCGCTGCCATAAATATCAAGACAAAGTCCAAAATGTAGTCTCTGTAAGTTTCTTCATACCTTTAATTCATCTTTGAATTGTTTCCCAACATTGTAATAAAAGATGAAGTTTACATTTTGAGAGGGAGAAAGGAGGGAGAGAAGATGGGGTGTCAGGCTGTGCAGCCTTTGAACGTGTGCAAATACAATTGCTAGGCTATTTATTCTTTTGTCATAGATTTTCTGATAAATCTTCAGTCTGAGTTTATGATTTTCAGATAATTTTTTCTTTTTAGAAATGCTTAATGTTCCTAATTCAGTTTGTCAACCAAACCTTTAAAAAAGAATGAAAATATATTTCGAAGCAAATCTGAGTGACATGAACTGGTTAACTTAAGAGCAGTTCAGCACTGTACTTGTCAGGTTTTGTTCCATGTGCAGAACTCCAAAATTTAAACATGTGTTCCATGGAGAGATTACGTCATTTCTCAAAACATGAACACATCCCTGACTGTTATGCAATATTGCTTTCGGTGTTAGAATTGAGTAGAATCCCACACTTGTACAAAGGAGAGACTGCTTTACCCAAGTAAAAGTTTCATGGCAAAAAGAACTATGGATAACACATCATTTTGTTTGTTCCAGTGTATTAATGAATACAAATAAGACATTATCAACGGTTATGTTCAAACCCAATAATTTATAATAAAATGTCAGTGAAAATAGGAGAGTTAATAATTCTGTGCAGCACCATTCTGTAGGAGTTATGTGAGCTTTAAAACAGTATCATAAACTCTTCCAGTGTGTCTACAGGTCCTGCAATGAAAAGTGTCTGTGTGGAATAAAACGGTCTTGAACCCTCACTTAAGGAGATTCTCATTACTTTGATATTTTGTAATAAATTCTAAGTTTAGGGAAATGAATAGATTTCTCTGCTTTCAATTATTGCTGGGATTGCTGGAATACTAAAAGGATTTCAGTGTATACTACTAAACTCTAAGTTGCATATTTAATCTTTTTCTAAATACCAGGTGGCTTGGTGTACTTCAGGGGCTGGCATGTCTGCAATGTGCAGTTGTATAATCTAAAATTTTCCCCAAGAAACTGGCCAAGTCTGAGTTTAGTCAAACAAGCAAGCAAAAAAGTCGAAAAAAGTAGCTAAAAATTATCTAATAGCTTAGTTTTACTCCTTTGTCAGTGTAACTCCTTGAGTTGAAAGCTGTAGAGTGTTTTCAGCAGTTTGGCATCTCCAAGACTGAAGACCTTGTAGTTTAGATATGTAATGCTATGCTATATACGTGTGTGTGTATGTGTAGAACAAGACTGTTATGACTGCTGTATTTTGAAGTCTTCAGTGTTTCCCTTTTCTCAGGCTTTATATGTACACAGTACCCTACTCAATATAGTTGCAGCCAGAATGCAGCTTTTTAATTGTGTTTTCCTTAAATGACTTCATTCTTCTGGGCTGAAGAAAGATTAGTTTGTTTTCCTTTTTCACAACGCATATATATTATGCCTGCTTTTAATGTTGTTACAAAGTAAATTAAAACTGGCTGTATGTGGAAAACTGACAGAGGAGGGGAAAGCCGGGAGGAAGCAGAGACAGGACACCTGACCCATACTGACCAAAGAGGTTATTCCATACCACAGCACGTCATGTCCAGGATGTGAAAACGGAGAGCAGAGACTCAGAAGGGTGTGGTGGAGCACTGGGGGGGTTCGCTGCTGGGGGGTGCACTGTCTGGGTCAGGCTTGGTGAGCAGTTGTATTCTCTTTCCTTGTATTTCTCTTGTATTATTACTGGTGGTAGCAGTAGTGATTTGTGTTATACCTTAGTTACCTAAACTGTTCTTATCTCAACCTATGGGAGTTGCGTTCTTTTTGATTCTCCTCCCCATCCCCCTGGGACTGGGGAAAGAAAGAGAGGGAGTGAGTGAACGAACCGGGTGAGTTACTGAGAGGCTTAAACCATGACAACAGTTGGCCAACACAGTGTCTATTAATTAGAAAAACTGGGACACCCTGTTAAGCTTGGAGGTCATTTTTTCATTTTGGCTAGTGGCTGAGGAGGTATGTTTCTTGTTTGCTTGGCTTCTTTGGATATAAAAAAAACTCCGAAACCTGTCCCAAAAAACATAAAAGCCAACCACCAAAACAAAAAGAAACCCCACAACCTTCCCACAATCCAAACCCCAATCCATGGCTATGAAAACCTATGATTTAAACAGCAAGAGGTGTTCTATAATAAATTCTGTCCCTGTATGTTGCTTTCAGTATTGTCTACACTCTGTAAAATATCATAAGATGCTTTCTAAAAGTGTTTGCCAAATGTAAATGGTAAGGAGGATATGTTTTGTTTTGTATAGGCAGAGATGATTTAAAAGAAACAACTGGCATCTCAAAAAACAACCAGAAAAAGAAATAACCAACCTGTTGTGATACTCCACGAAAGTAGAGTTGATCATGTCAGCAGAATCTGGCTGTGTAGGAACCTTTCTGCTGTTTGCGCTATGTAGTGAGGGAGTATAATAATAGCTTTTTTAATATTTGGATTGCTGAATTATTCATGGAGAAGATCAGTAGAGTCTGGAAAGTTAAAATGAAGGTATATATGAAGGTATGCATATATTTTTATATATAATGGAGGAAACTAACCATGCCAAATGCAAGGCTCTACACCTGGGTAGGAGCAATCCCAGGCACAGCTGCAGGTTGGGCAGAGAAGAGATTCAGAGCAGCCCTACAGAGAAGGACTGTAGGGGTGTTGGTTGATGAGAAAGTGAACATGAGGCAGCAGTGTGTGCTCGCAGCCCAGAAAGAGAACTGTATCCTGGGCTGCATCAAAAGGAGTGTGACCAGAAGGTCAAAGGAGGTAATCCTGCCCCTCTATTCTGCTCTTGTGAGACCTCACTTGGAGTATTGTGTGCAGTTCTGGTGTCCTCAACATCAGAAGCACATGGAACTGTTGGAACAAGTCCAGAGGAGGGCCACGAGGATGATCAGGGGACTGGAGCACCTCCTGTATGAAGATAGGCTGAGAGAGTTGGGGCTGTTCAGCCTGGAGAAGAGAAGGCTGTGTGGAGATCTCATAGCAGCCTTCCAGTACCTGAAGGTACTGGAAGGTGCTGGGGAGGGACTCTTCTTTAGGGACTGTAGTGATAGGACAAGGGGTAACGAGTTCAAACTTAACCAGGGGAAGTTCAGATTGGATATGAGGAAGAAATTCTTTACTGTGAGGGTGGTGAGGCACTGGAATGGGTTGCCCAGAGAAGTTGTGAATGCTCCATCCCTGGTGGTGTTCAAGTCCAGGTTGGACATAGCCTTGGGTGACACGGTTTAGTGTGAGGTGTCCCTGCCCATGGCAGGGGGGTTGGAGCTAGATGATCTTAATGTCCTTTCCAACTCGAACTATTCTATGATTCTAAATAAGCGACTCTATTCTGTGAATATAGATTCTGAGTTTAGGATTATTCTCAGACTTCTTTATATAGGTTTAGGCAGATAATGGATGCAACCTAGCCATAGAAATGTTTCAAATCGGTATTTATTCTATACACTCAGTTTGGCAAATTGAGACTTAAATATTAGGGAAGGGGGAAGGGGAATTTATGTCTGTATATGAACTTGAGCTACTGCATCACAGACTAGCTGAGGTTGGAAAGGACCTCTGGAAGTCATCTTCAGTGCATGGGTGTTTTTTTTGAGGGGGAGAGAGGTTGGGATTTTTTGTGAGGGGTTGGGGTGTTTTGGATGCATTGGATTTTTTGTTTGGGGGGTTCTTGTTTTTTGCGGGGTTTTTTTTTTGTTTGGGTTGTTTTAAAAAAGGTTACGTATTTGAGAGATGGTTTAGGTTTCATGAAAACACTTTCTTACAAAGGCTAATTTCTTAATTACACTTGATTTGATCTTAATTTTTTAATATAGAAAGAATCCTGCTACTTTTCTAAATAATACATCCCAGGTAAATGGTGTGTTGAAAGTCTTCATATGCATATATTCTAGAAGTCTGCTTATAATTTCATTCAGCTTTAAAATGACAATCCCTTCATTCATAACCATATGTAACATTTAGAACTGCATAAAAATGTGATGAATTAGGAAATTAGTACTTAATGTGCTGAAATTGCTTGTAGGCTTGCTAGTACATATCTGTGTAGGTACCTTATCAGTCTTTAAGCTTAATAAGAATACTTTTTACTGTAAATTGCCGTAAAAAGTTAAAAGTTTCTGTTTCTGTAAATGCAAAAATGCATTGAGGAAAAAAAAACCCAACCAAAAAAAAAACCCCACAAACAAAAAAGAAAAAAAAAAAACCCAAACAAACACAAAACAAAAAAACAAACCACAAACCCAACCAAATGGAGTGGAAAAGACTGAACGTGGGACATAATCAACTAATTTTCCTATCCTAAATTCAATACTATGAATAGTCACTTAATTACCATAAAATCTTAAGATTCAGTTTAAAAAAAACAAGAGGTGGGGGATTATGAAGCCCTTGGATACTTGCAGTGGTATAAGGAGCTTTATGACAAACTTCAGCTTCTAGTCCACTAGGGTGCTTTTGAAATTTGTACTAACTGTCCTGCAAGGCTGTAGCATAACTCTTGATAGGAGCTGAAAACATATGGAGTAATGTCCACTTGTGAGCAACCGCAGCCTGTTCTATCATCTTTAAGTAGGATGTGAAGTGGTGGAGAAAAGAGAGCGCCTAAGCCACTTGAAATGCGTAGATGTGCTTAAGTGCTTGAGAACAAAGGTAACTTTGGTTCTTGATCAAGTTGTAATTCTATTGTCTCAGCACTGATTTTGGTGCAGTTGAATAGAGATGTACTTCTTACAAAGAGTTTAACATACTGCATACCAGAAGGAACTCTGCCAGCAGCAATGTTACTGCTGCTGATCTGAGGATTGGTTTAGGCTCTTGCAGCGCTGTTGAGTGCCTCCCCTTATCCATGTGAATTGCCACCTTTACAGGGCAAGGAAAATAGTCCCCTGTCAATAATGGATCTGGTAAGATGGGTGGAGCTGATGCTTTGATGACTGTTGTAGGCACCTGTTTCCTCAGAAGAGGAGCTCTCCATCTGGTTACCTGGGGGTCAAGAGAAAGGTACTCTAAGATGAGCTTTTGAAGTTGCTCCACAAATCTTTTCCAACCATAATTGGAAACAGGATCCTAGTGCATCAGTTTGAGACACTTCATATAATAGTAGTAGACACAATAGTTTTTGATTGGTGAATCCCTAGGACAACCTTGTTCTGTATGTTATGAATAACAATAAAGGTGCACCTAGTTACGCATTTTCCAAGTACTTGTAAAGGGAATTCTGGTAATTACTTATGCAAAAATGTCTCCCCTGATTTTTATCAACTGTTTTCACAGCTGTTAAACAGTGCAGTTTTGGTCTTATCTCTCCTGCCTTATTGCATGTTTAAGGTCTGTCCCTCTGCCTCCATAGCTACCTGCTAGGCAGCCTAGCCCTGCAGCCTGGCATGCCCTCATGTCAAACCCACTGTCGGAGAAGGCATTCAGGACTACTGGTTTATTGAGCCCTGTGTTCTTTCGTCAGCAGAATTTTTCTTAACACTATTTAATTTTGGTTCCTAAGGTATAAAGTTGTAGGTCTGACAATACCAGTTCAGTAAAGGCTTTCTTAAAAATCTTGGCATTTAAGTGCCTTTTCCTTGTTGGTGCCCATGACAACAGAACCATTGGTTTGAGTATTCTGTGTCAGTTCTCTATGCATGGAGCAAAATTCCTTTTGCGGCTTTTATTTGACCTCACTAAAAACAAGAAAAAATATTCATGTTGTTATGCTGTTGTTCAGCTGGTAACTGTGCAGGTAAGTTTAAAGTATGCTTGTGCTTTAGAGGCACCTGAATTTCACAACCGTGTTTCTCCATATTCAGTAGTAGTAGTCAGAGCAGATGAAAAAGGTTGCTCTGTAATGTTTCTTGAAACTGCTCACAAGTCCCGGGGGGGGTGGAAGATAATTTCTTTTATCTGCAGTTGCTTCATAAAATAAAACTTCCATAGATCTGTCACATGATCTGGGAAATTGCAAGGTTTTTTTTTTCCTGTTCCTTAGAATTGCATTAAACTTATTTTTGTGCTCGGCCTTTCTAAGTGAAAGTAATGCCTTTTTGCATTTCCCCATAGGTGTGCATGAAATATCTTGATCAATGGGAGTGATTGGGCTTTTTTGGGGGGGGTGGGGGTGGCAGGAGAGGGGTGAATCATACAATTTAGGTGAAATAAAACTGGATAGCTACCTAATCCGAAATGCACAATTCCTTCATGTTAGAAATTCTTTATAAGAGAAGTACTTGCTCAATTATTTTATGCCTTTCTCTAATAAGGCTGGAATGACTTGTGTCCTCTGAATTGCTTAAAATTTGTTTATCTGACTTGATCTTGGTCTGATGTAAATCAATAGGCATTTTCAAAAGAAAAAAGGTTACAAAAATGTATGAATAGCCTTGCATCATCAGTGGCAATCATCAGAATACAGAAAATGCTGGTCAGATAATTCCCATCAATCAGTAAGTATTTTGGTCTGTCAGGTTTTTGAATGTAGCTCTTGGGGAGGCTGCAGTCATCTGCTTGTAGTACTATATGTTATCTGCCTGTTAGCTATCACTACTTTAATACTTTCCTTTTGTGAAGTGTTTATTTGTACTGTTTAGTATTTTTCATGAGAGAAGATGAACTTTTGGTGCTAAATGTCCGTTGAAGCTCACAGTATATTCTAGCTTTGTTTTTCAGCGTGTGCTTTTTTTTTTTTCCTGGGTTTGGTTGGAGAACTATTGAGAAAGGGAAAGTGTCATATTTCATCTTTCTTAAGTATAAGCTCACTCCTGCTTCTGTGTATTTAAATCATTATAGTTCAGAAGGCTTCAAGGGATGTTGAGAAGCTCTAGATACCAACCTAATCCATTATTGTACAAAAATGGTTGACACTAATCTGAAAATGTTATTGCAAGCCTAGTTGAGGATACTAATTTAAACACATCAGTTATGCAGTAAGTATTAGTGATTGGTAATGATGTGTTAGGTTAGTAAACATGATTAAATTTTTGTTTGATTTGGAACAAAAATGGCTTGAGTGGTGGAGGCCAGAACTCCCAAACAGCCTTCAAAAGCATGGAGAAACCAGCATGCATAGCAGAAATCCGCTTAAGGATCTTGTCACAGGTTAAAAAAAAAATAAAGGGGGGTGGCAAAAAAAGCCTACACGCAAACCAAAACAACATATACCCACAGGTGTTACTGGGGAGAGCACTGCATTTTTATACTGTGAAGGAATAATACCTATTGTATGATATTCTGTAGCTGGAAAAAAGTAGTCTTTCAGTTTTCTTAATATGGTATTTCTGTAAGTACCATCCAAAGACCAGTCCTCCCTAAGGAAAGCGTGTCCCACCTGATGTTCCAAGTTTTATTGCAGACAATAGAACTTGTAGCTAGGGCTGGTTACTGCATTCCCCTCTTCAAACCTGTGGAACTCCTATAAACTTGTCTAGAATTACAGTGTTAAGTGAGAATCATCCCGTCTCTGCAAATCTTTGCATTATAAATGAAATTCTGATTGTTTTGTTTTGTTTTGTTTTAAATTCCTTTGGTTTCAAACATTCTCTGTACTGTGCATTCTAAGCGTAGATTGAGTCTGTGCCAAAGACCAAGTGCAAACATACAAAACCATCATTGATAGAAAGTCTCTTTAATGACTTCCTCTGGAAACTATAATTTGAATCATATGATTCTTCTGGAGTAGCTGTAGGAGGGAATATCTGAAAAATATAATATGGTTTTCAGATTTTTAAGCTTTTCATCTGTATGAACTTAACTTTGTATAAACTGTGCTAGTTATTTTATTCCTTGATTATTTGGCAAGACTAACATTTCCTGCAAACCAAGTCAGATCTAAGGAGAACAAAATTTAGGGCATAAATAGCCATCTGGTGATGGAGGGTTTTTTTGCCCCTTTCCTCCACTTTTAGCAGTTACAGAATAATTGTTATTTTCTGGTAAATGCTTGTCAGGAAATCTGGTGGTAGCCTGTTGTTGTGGCTGTGTAGCTGCAATTGAAGCTGCTGAATTGGTGTAGTCTAATTAGTGAGAATTCTCCATCTGGCCAATGTTCATCAACCAAGCCTAATCACTGAGGTCTGTTGGCAACATATACTCCCTGTATTAACTTCTGTGAAAGAGGAAGGCAAATCATCTCTTGTTAATGGGAGGAAAGCTGTGGGAAAGGAAAAAGTTGGGAATGAAGTGGAATGGGGGAAGTGAGAGACAGAGGAAATGAAAGTGGCTGATGAAGAGAATGAAGGCAGTTAGGAAGAGGTAGATGTCATTCAGCAGATGAATGGCAGGAAATGTGAGGTTAGAGTGGGAGTCTTAAAGGAATTAGGCTTTTGAAAGAGAAGAATAATAAAGAGCAAGTGACAAAGATGATATAAAGATAATGGGAAAACGGAAAGTGGAAAGAGGATGATGTGGTGGGAAATACTGTGTGAAAATGTATATGTCAAAAAGTGGAGAGGAGGATTACAGCCCAGTGTTCATAAGTGTCTAGATTTCCAATACTTACCCTCCTCTTGGAAATGAGATTGGGCACAATTCTGAGGTTCCTACTTGTGAATATCATGGGGGAAAAGCTGGTCTACACGGCTGTATTGATGCAGACTTTCATTACTGTCCTTTTGCAGTGATTAGGTATCTAATATGTCACCATTCTCATCTCTAATGTCTTTGTGCTACTTCCATGAAGATGAAGTTTAGATGACTGCAATTTCAATTTGTTAAACATTTAACAGAGGTCCTGCATTAAAACATATGTATGATTTAAAATATTGAGAACACAAAACATTCGTAGTCCATGGGAGCTGAGGATATTGGCACTTTCTACTAAAAATCACAAAACAATTAGAATGTGTGCAAGTAAACCAAAATGGCAATAAAGAGGATTACATTTGAGTGCAGCTGTCATCCAGCTAATTAGACTTGTGTCCAGTGCAATGTCAAATAATGTAAACAGCTTGGTTTCACAATGTTGGAGGAGAATGGTAGTCAAGAAAGTAAGCTGAGAAAATACTGCTTTTGAAGAAAATGTGAAAGCTGTTCTGTGGAACTTGCTTGAAATACTGCAATACCAGAAAGTTCATGCCAAGGTTTTTAGCAATAAATTTGCAGACTTATGCTAAGCTTTACATGTGTGAAATGCATTCTTGTGTGTATTCCTCATCTCCTCTTTCTATTGTAATGGAGTGCAGTGAGAGCAGTGAGATGTTAAGCTTGTTAGATTTTCTGCCTGGGGAGAGTGAAAAATGTGAGTAGACTTTCTTATAGATATACATTTTGTCACTTCAGAGAAAACCTACACTTTCAGAATGAGCATAGACTTTCTGGGAGAGGAAAGGAGGAAAACACTGAACGTGACTATTCAGGTGCAGTATTTGTTGTTTCTTCTACTGCTTGCAGGAAATTTGCCTGAAACCTAAGGAGGTCGTGTGGCTTCCCATCTTTAAAATTATTGAAATGTAGCATCTTTCCTTCTTTCAGTCTGATATAGTACTCCATACTGGGCAGTGTTTTCATTGATCAGGAACTGATGGGATAGTATGTATTTATATAATTTGCAACTGGCAGCAAGTTGGCGGAACAGAATTTACACTCAAAACGGAGAAACAATGGAAAATTAGTACCATCTCATGAATGGTAACACAGTCTCCTTGTGTGAGAAAGATCAGGTGCACAGCACTGAAGAGGTTTAAATGTCATTGTGCATGACAGATTATATAGGCGCAGTAGTGTGATGCTGTACCCCAGAATAAAGCAAACTGTGATCTATATTCAGACTTATGGTTTGTAAATGAGTACTTATTTTGTGCAACCTAGTACTGCTGAGGCTTCACCTGTGAAATCGTAACAGTTACCAGTGCTGATCTTCAGAGTTTGGACAATCTTGAGAAAATCTGGGGGAAAGAAAAGAAAGAAAAGGAGGTGTTTGAAAACAAGAATTGGGAAGAATTTAAAGAAAATTTCACGTTGTCTATAACTAAAAAAAAAAAAAAAAAAGAAAAAAAACCCCACAAACACACAAAAAAAACCAAACCCAAGCATTAAAGCCATTATGTGTGAATAGAAAAAAAGGTAATTGTTACCAGTGTCTACTTAAGATTAAAAGCAAATATATCTGTCAGAGATTTCCCTTGGATTTTAGGGAAGACAAGGATAGCTAATTACTGTAATAGTTTGCGTGGGCTTTGGCGTCCCTACTAGTGGAGATTCTTTGGGACAGATTAAGTAACCATCAGCAGTGCTGTATCATATTGGATCCCGCCACAAAGGTGGCTTAAATGACCATGTGTAGTAGTTCAGTCATTGAGTTCTGAGACTTTTTTTAAGAAAAAAAGTCATCCCGATTTAGATGCTTATTGAAGAATGGCGCAAGAATACATCGATGTAAAAGTCATGACAGTGTGCAAAGACGGGAGCAGGCTGTTAGATTCTGTAAGTAAACATGAGGTTTGTTCCACAGTGTGAGGGGGCTAGAAGAAAAATAGGCAAGATATTACTGTAGAGAAGGGCATTTGTAGCATGAATTATTGGCAAAATGCAGGATGAAGAGGTAGTCTTTTCATCTCTAAAGAGAGAAATGCTTTTCATCTGCTGACTTATTATATTTAAAAATACTAGCAGCATAAATAGCATATCAGCACAAAGGAAACATTTTCAAGTAAGAGACTCTTGAAAATTAACTTTCTCCCCTTCTCCCCAATATACAAAATATACAATGGAACATCTTTTTTCCTTCTTCCTCATTTTTCCTAATTATTTTTCATAAGTAAAACTTAAACTGCAGTCATAGCTGACTTCAGCAGCAGCTGAAAATGAACATCCAGTAAATTATATTTGAGTACCTAAATGTATGTTCCTACGTCTGTATCTGCAGGCTGTTATCTGTGTACTGTTCTGTCCTTGTTGGCTGGTAGGGAAAAGATGTGAGCACAGAGATAGGGTAGGAGTTGGTGCTGAGGGTAGGAGGGGGCATTCCTGATGGGTAAGAAGTAGAAGTCTTTGGCTTTTTTTCCTGTTTAATTCCTGCACAGCCTCAACCATGCAGAGTGATGGTATTTCACAACCAGTATTCTGTCATTAGCAGTGCTTAGGTATTTAAAGCCAACTGGTGAATATCGTGCTGTCCCAGCTAGTTTTTCTTCCGGATGGAAGGGGTCCAAGGCTGGTTGTGTCTTTCGAACCAAGATTATGTGCAGCAGCTCAGCCATAACTCCCCTGGCCTTTCATTGTGTTAGTAGGTGTAGAAAAGCCCATCAGGTACAGAGCAAATATTTAGAGTAGGTCAGTGAGTGGTTGTAGAGGGGCATATGACAGCTCTGTACATCCATGCTTCGCCATGGACGGGTAAATTGGGGCTTTTGGGAGACAGAGGATTTGTGTTTGTGCCACTGAAGAGTTATGTTCTGAAAATATTGCAAACCTCTGCTTCCTGTATTGAGATGGACTTTTTCTCCTCACTTGCTGACTTTCTTCAGTTGCCACTGGCTTTATCACCTTCATGACAGCTTTTTCTTTTTTTCTTTCTTGGCATGGACAGGATAAAGGTTATCCAGACAGTGATGTATGTAAGGCAAAGCCACTAATTAAGGTATTGACATAATCTTGGACATTCAGGAATTAAGCTGGCATGGTAGCATGTGGGCAGTGCAAAGTTATATTCTTCAGTTTCTCTCAAGCAGTGTCTTTCTTTTGGAAGTCTTGTGTTTGGATGTAATTTTTGGAGTGACTCTCCTGCCCAGTATTAGCAGTAAACAAAAGTAAGTATTAGCACTAATTATTTGTTTAATTTTGGTTGAAATTTGTCAGAGTAAAATCTGATTTTGAAGGCAACTTTTTTATATGGTATAAATTTATTATTAAATTATCGATTTTTTTTTTTTTTTTTTTTTTTTTTTTTACTTAATGGAAAATGTATCTTCGCTTACAAATATTTAGACAGCTAAACTGTAGGGACAATTTTCAGCTGTCCTATCTTGTTTGTCCACAGCAAAACTTAACACAGAGATTTTTCTTTTACTTTAAACTGAATATGGAACTTGAAACAAAGATGGCTTTTAGTTTCTCAGCCTCTCAGAGCAGATGCCACTGCCACCATTCTTATGAAGGCCCAAGTTTTCCATACTTCACTATATTCTACTCCCATTTTGGTATGCTTTGGCCAGATGGCCGATGTTTGCATATTTAGCAGTCTGAAATATCCAGTCTCTCTTCTATGAGTGGCTGCTCTCCTCAGGTTGAGAGCTAAAGCAGGATGAACTGTATTCTTTGTTTATGATGTTTGACTTGTGAATACGTCAAGGAAAAGAATCTTTGTTGTTTTAATAGCTCCCCACATATTCACCTTAGGTACTCACTGCTAAGCTTCATAATTAACCTAGAGACTACCTGTTGCAATTTTTTAAGTATTGCTTATCTTCACACAACTTGTAAAAGGCAGATTTTGTACCATGTCGCCAGGCAATCAATACATTAATGACTTAAAGACTTAAAGCAAGTATCTTGCTGACATTGTGTTTACTGTTTGGAATGCCAGATTAATTACAGTATGTATTGCAGTTGTTGTATTATGTGCTACATCTGCTTTTAGTGAACTTTATATGAGCAACTGTAAGTGCATACTGTTTCTCATACTCTGAAGAAAAATTCCCCAAACTTGTAATTGTGTACTTTAAAAATTAAAGAACCATGTCTTTAGATCACAAGTTCGTTTATTTCTTTTGTTTCTGGAGGAGCTGACTCAGGCATAGATGTCTCCTCCCTGTTTTGCAATAAGTAAATGAACAGAAGAGACTGTCCCAGGCCAATTGAAACTTGGCCACCGGAGTTCATGTTAATTCTCTGCGATCTGAGCAGCTAGACACGCACAAATCCACAGCATCTTGTGTGCCAGCAGCTAGCAGCAAATACTTCATTTACTGGAATTATTTGTTCAAGCCTCCAGACTGCTACCATTTCAGAAACCAGGCAGATCAATTCTTTCCTTTTCATGTGCGGTGTAGGTGACAACTGAGAAGGCTTTTAGAGGAAGTAACATTTGCTTGAGC
Organism: Myiopsitta monachus; assembly: GCA_017639245.1. Taxonomy (NCBI): domain Eukaryota; kingdom Metazoa; phylum Chordata; class Aves; order Psittaciformes; family Psittacidae; genus Myiopsitta; species Myiopsitta monachus. The sequence continues at coordinate 66,918,535 of CM029921.1, read as the reverse complement.
CTCTTCTCTTGTTTGCAGTTAGTTTGTAGATTTTTCTGTGCTTAGTGTGTGTGTGGGGGCCTACAGCAATGAATGCGACCCCTACAAAAAAATATACAATCATTAATTTGTATTGGCTCGGAGTAAGGCACAATATGTCTGTGGTCACATTTGTGACTGATTTTAGGAACCAAATTGTAAGTAGCAAAGGAAGCCAGCAGGTGAGCAGGGTACTTCAAATTTACAGAAATGTGAAACTGCTCATTCCTGTAAGAAGAGTAGGAGTAAGGGTTGGAGCTTTTCTCTTTTTGATTAGGGCTTGCCACGCTTTCTGTAAAGAAGAGTGATTTACTTATACTCGGGCAGATAGTGAAGAGCCAAAATACAAAAGCAGTCGTAATACGAAGTGAGTTAGCAAGGGGCTCAACATCCAGTTAGCATGCTTGGCAGTAACCGTAGTAAAAGCTGACATTTTGGGACATGGAATGTAATAAAATAAACTGCTATCATTGCAATTTAAATTACTTGTGAGTACAGTTTTTTCCAGTGAAAACTGGAATTAGCTGATGTATTGAGTTTGGATTTTTAGGAGCTTCTATCCATTAGTAGATGCCTTTCAATGTCCCCCATATTGTGTTTACATGTAAACTGGAGACTGATATAGTGTTCCACTCAGACTCCCATCCTTCTTTTTAAAATCAAATTTGGGGCATACAAAAAAACATTTTATAAGGATGAGTGCTGAAATTTGCATCACACAGATGTTCAAGAGGCAATTAATTTTCCAGAGGTAAGTTTAGCTGTTGATCTAATACTAGAAAGAGACAGATGGAAAGAAGTGATGCAGAGAAAATTAATCTGGAAACAGCTCAAGGATGATTTTGGTTTTTCTTCTTTAAAAGCCAATACTTGACATCTATCAAGTGGTTTGTTGTTGTTTTTTTTTAAGCATATCACAAATCAGATTCCCTGCAGAGGAGCAGTATGGGCAGTGTTTTGTTCACTTGCTATGAACCCCTCCTAGAAAGGAAAAGCAGAAGCTTTATGTAGGTTACTGGTCTTCAGGAGAAGTTCATTTCTCAGGTGAGCTGCAAAGTACCTGTCACTCTGGGAAAAATCACTTAGTAACTGTGAATAAGAATAACCTTTCAGTGTCTTAAGATCCTTTCCAACCTTAACTATTCTATGATTCTATGTAAAATATACAAGTGTTGCAATGCCATATGCTAATAGCCAAGCAATGGTAGATTATTATATTATTAAAATGTGTAATTCAGTATTCACATCAAAAATTCACATAAAAATCAAGATGCTGTATAAAAACATCTTGAAGTTTTTAATCATCATAAATAATTTCCACTAGCTGACTAATTCTTTTCTTTATTAGGTGCATCACACATGAACTTAAAAGGAGGGTGGAAATATCACTTCTTTTATTTGCCTATTAGCATCCTAGAGACTACAGCTTGCACAGCAGTGATGCATGGAAAAAGCTATAACATTGCCATACTGGCTTAAAAAAAAAAAACCCAACCAACCAACCATGCACTTTTGCTTTTATAAAGTGTGAAAAGAAATACTCTTGTTTAGTGAATGGCAGAAACTAGTTTATAATAATCATAACAATTTTAGAGTCAGATTTCATATGCTTATTATCATAACATTAAAATATGTATTGATATTTCAAGCCCAAGATGTAGAAATGTAGTGTATGTGACAATGATCTAACTTTCTGTATCAAAAAATGGCTGCCTTCTAATAATAGCCTCAAAAAAGATTTAGATGCTTTTTTTCCTTAGTATCTATCTATTGTAGACAATGTTATTTGTATGAGGTACATGGAAAGACAAAATAGTCAGTGAATGTGATTTGCTTCCACTTGAGTTCTCTTTCATAAGAGACTAATAAGCTATTAACTTAATGTTAGACTATGGACCATTAGACTAAAGTTTTACTGGATTGTCAGTAGTACAAGAAAACCCCTGTATTGTGTCTTTATGAGTCTTTCATTTGCATGCACTGTGTACCAACACCACACAGGTAGCTGATGCAGATGTCATACACTAGGTTTTATGAACAATAAGCTGATGAATTTTCTAAATACTCAGATCTATTTTTATTAGAGGTAAGAAAAAGTAAGTACTGTCATTAATGTGTGTTCTGTTAGAGCTCTACACTCAGTCTTTAACAATAGTTCACTATAATGCAAATAGTAAACCACCTAATGAAGCATTTTATGCTTGGTGTTTCCAGTATTTGCCCAAAACCATTTATGTTCTCCAGTGGCAACTATTGATGCTGCTGGGCTTCTGACCTCAGGAGGCATCAGTCTGTGTTTTGCCTTGGCTCACAAACCTCCTGTTCCAGCCTTTGAGCTACTTGTTGCTCTGCCTTCAATATTAGCTCCTTGAGACCTGCCTGTAATCTGCTCTTGCAGAGGCTGTTTGTTGATGGGATCTCTTCTCTGGGATGGCCTGCTTCTCTGTGGGATGTTGTGTCTTTTCACTGTGTTCTTTGCACTCAAGATCTTTACTTTGCAGCTGATTATATGTTTAATATAGTGCATTTGTATCCTCTGTGTTTGGGTTGGGGTGGGAAGCTTAAAAGTACTCTCTGAAAAGCAGATAGGCTCACAATGCATGATCTGACTATGCCTTGCTCTTATTTGACCTAAGAATAATTTTTATGTACGTCAAATAACTGTTGCTACATGGTTAGCTCTCAAGAAAACAAATTATTTTTTTATTATTGGACTTTCAGTTTTTCTCTTAAAAAAAAAAACCACCAAAAAACCCCACTCACCATGTTCATCAGGAATACAGCTAAATAAGAACCTCTAAAAACATAATAATCCAGGAAAGAGCAACTTTTCTGGGGGAGAATCCATTTCCCTCTGTAGAAGTGTGATCCTAAAGCAGAGAATGTAATAGAGTACTTCTAGTCATAACCAAAATTACCATATCTATCTGTCTTTGGCTTTAGTCACCAGGTGTGATGTCCTGTCAAAAAAATAGTTATTTCCATCTTTCTGAGAACATTTCATTTCATACCAGTTCTCAAGAGGACAGTTTTGTCCTGTTCACTCAGGTGTACCTAGTACAGTAGTCTTTGCTAGAGACTAGCTGCATCCTCTTGTTCCAACTGCAGAATTAATACTTTCCCATAGCTGTATAAAGATCAGCTCACATATTGGAATGCAATCAGAGCAATCAGATGTTAAAATGTGCAGCAGTAATCAGGAAGCATGAAGGTGTGTAAGTTTAGTTGGATTTGGTTGTGGGAGAATTTGCAAAGAAGGTTCAACCTGAGGCATGAACCTTCTCTCATTTAGGCTCATGAGTCGGATGTTGTGATGCTTTTTTATTTAGCAAAACAGCCACAGTGATTTTTTTTGCAAGCATATAAGAACCTAAAACTACCTTGAGGCTTATGCATCAAAACTGTGACCTTGAATATGACTGTGTGTGGTGAAGATGGTATTATTATAGGAATGTTGTAGGGTTGTTTTAAGTCTTCTACTGAGTTGATCTTATAATACTATATATCTTATTCTCTTTCCCAGACATTGTGGTTCTGTGTTTGTGCTTTGGGATACAATGGTAACAGACATCTAAGTAATGAACTCTGAATTCATTGGTTCCATGCTGAAAAAATAAGACATAACAGACTTTGTGTCCTGTTGAGAGAGTGCCTTGCGTTGAATGGTTGCTTAGGCTAAAGGCTGAAGAACAACTGCCCAAGAAGTAGCAGAATTGCAGCATTACATGCTTCTTTTAGTGTCTGAATGCATTTGTATAATGTCCCTAATGACCTATTTTAGAGAAAGTAAAATGAGGAACTTAAGCTGATTATGGTGGTAAGAAACTGAAATTTTGTAACTAAAATGGAGCCTCTGACTACAATTAATTAATTCTTGTTTCTTCTTTTCAGGTTTCCTTCTTCACCACCTTGGCCTTCTTCTCCTTTCAAATCTGGTTATTTTTCCTGTTTAAGTTGCATATGTTCTGTTACTTCTTCCATGCCTTACCTCTTTTCTTATGATTTAGGAAGTCTTTTCAGCTTCATTTCCCCTGTCACTGGGTCCAAAATGCAGTCATCAATAGCTTATTTCTCCAAAACTAATAAGTTGTACAGGTAATCTATTTTTCTAAAGCTTATCTGATGCTTCTGGCTAATTTTCACTTAATTCTGAGCATTCTGAACATTAATTTTCACTGCTCTGCTGGCATGTTTCAAGGCTACTGAGAGATCCAAATGTGGGATTCAGCTATGATTTGATGTACAAGTATACCTCATCTTATTTCTTTTCATTTGTGAGGCTACACCAAACAGGTATTTCACTTTAGGTAGCCATTTTACTGAAAGTAGCCTGTTACAGTTTTTAGAATTTTCTTTTGAACTATACTGAAATCTTTGAGAAACAAGATTCTTTGCTTTACCAGATGTTGAACAGCATTTCTTCAGTTCTGTGTGTGTAAGGTTGGTGTTTTACCCAGTCTCTGCTTCATGAGTATCTGTGTGTGTGTCTGTATGTGTCTAACACACGCATTTTTATAAATGGCACAAAGAAGTAAAGAGGAGATCGTAGTCTTCACTGTCCTGCAGTTGCTACAGTGCAGAATTGAAAAGCAATGCTCTGATGTGTCAATGACATGGACAGTGGGACTGAGTGCACCCTTGGGAAGTTTGGTGATGACACCAACCTGTGTGGCAGCGTCGATGCAATGGGGAGAAGTGATGTGAAACTAGTGACATTCAAGGTCAATTACAAGGTCCTTCACATGGATCAGGGCAATCCCAAGCACAACTACAGGTTGGGCAGAAAAGGGGTGAGAGCAGCCCTGATGAGAAGGGCTTGAAGGTGTTGGTTGGCAGTGTGCTCTTGCAGCCCAGACAGCCAACAGTACACTGGGTTGCATTGAAAGAAGCATGACCAACAAGTCAAGGGAAGTGATTCTCTCCCTCTACTTCTGTGACACCTCAAGTGCTGCACACAGCTCTGGGACCCCCAACATGAGAGGTATGTGGACCTGTTGGAGTGAGTCCAGAGGAGGACCACCAAGATGATCAGAGGTCTGGGGCACCTCTGCTAAGAAGACAGACTGAAGGAGTTGGGCTTATTCATCCTGGGGGATGAAGGCTCTAGGAAGGCCTTAGAGCAGCTTTCAGTGCCTAAAGGGGGCCTACAATAAAGCTGGAGCGGGACTTTTTTCAAGGGCATGTAGTGACGGGACAAACAGGAATAGCTTTCAACTGAAAGAGGGCAGATTTAGGTTAGACATTGGGAAGTTCTTCACTATGAGGATGATGAAGCACCGGCGCAGGTTGCTCAGAGAAACTGTAGCTCCACCCTAGTAGTGTTCAAGGCCAGGTTGGATGTGGCTTGGATCAACCTAGTCTAGTGGGAGATGTCCCTGCCCATGGCACAGGGGTTGGAACTAGATGGTCTTTAAGGTCTCTTCCAACCCAAACCTTTGTGATCCTACATTTACTGCTCCTCAGACAACTATGTAACAGCAGCAAAAACGTAAAAAGAACAAAGGCTTACATGTAAACTGCTTTCTCTGATGCTGTGGCAGAAGCAGTGCAACAAATATCTTACTTTTTCTCAGCCTCCTTGTCATATTCTGAGTAGAACAGAAATTCTTTTAAAAATGGTTTGAAGTTAGATGCTAGTAAAGTAGAAAGTTGAGTTAAAGTTCTGAGAAGACAGTCTTTCAAATGTGTGTGCAGATATAGGCAGTGATTCTAGCTCTTCCCAAGGATGTTTTGTAATCAGCCATTTGTCCACAACAAACAAATCCCTTAGAATGCCCAGAGCCTCAGGATATGTCTCCTCTGAAGACACCATTAATTGCTTGCAGCCCATGTTGAGTTTTGTGATGCTTTGAGTAGGCTTTTGATCATGCCTAAGTTAACTAGGAATCTCATTCAGAGATTATGATGCTGCAGTCTAATTTAAACTACAAAACAACAACAACAATAGAAAACCCATAAGCCGAAACCACCACCTATGTTGTTGAATGTGGCTGAGGATACACAAGGAGTCAGCAGTAGGAAATGGCCCACAGCATTCTGAGAGTGGCTTTTTTTCCTCCTGTGGTTTGGATGCTAGGAGGTGAAGGAAGTACACTGAGGTGCATTGGAGAGAAGGTGAGAATTCTTTTAAACTAAGCCAACAGCAAGAAGTGTCCGAGTGACAAATCTCCTTTCTTATTCAGTTGAGTTACTTGCATATCCCTTTAATTGTGAGCATTTGCTGCATGCTTTTAGCCTTAATGTTTCTTCTCCGTGGGAACAAATTGAGCTTATTTCAAGACTCTCGTCTATCATAAATCTAGTTTGGTCAATGAATATCCACTCTAACAGCTGTATGTGTAGTATTTCCTAATTTATTTTAAAATATTAAATTGATTCAATTCAATTATCCATTTTCCCATATTAATAGGAAGACCTTGACCTTTTTGATTAATTCAGTTATTTTATAGACCTATGTTTCATCTTGTTGTAAGATGGATGATGAACTTATATTTTCATTTAAGAACTTAGTGTGTTCTTTTGACTTTCTCTTTTTATTTTAACTTCTCATAAAGTTTAGTGTGGCTTTGCTAGTAATTTTGGGGTGTTTTCATAGTTTGTCCTTAAAAATGCTTAGGCCTGTTTGTGTCTTTATTTTAATTTGAGTGGTGCAAGCTCAGTAATACTCATGGGCTATTCAGATCCTAATCAGCTTCTTACTAAGAATGACTGTCATCTGCTCTGGTGTTGCCCAGTTGTCTAGCTATTTTTAGGATGTTGTTATTTCTGTAACTTAAGTAAAGTCTGTTCATCCTGTAAACAAGCTAGATGCATAGCTGTGGTCTGAAGAGCTTGCCCAGATGTTAAATGTGATGTCTGAATTGCAGGAGAGGCCTACACAGTTAAGTGGTTTAATTATTTGAAATACTTTTTGCCTGACAAAAATCAGTGTAGATGCATTTGCACTGGCACAAACATATCTTTGCTTGGAGGAGTTTTGTTTTGTTTACTGAAATTTTGCACACAATAGTAGCAAAAAAGCTGGAGGCTTGCTTGTATGGCTGTGGACAAAGAGGAGGTGGAAACTCTGCCAAAGTGCAGAGTGAGGAATTTGAGGATAGGAGCAATAAAAGACCACTTGAAGGCAGGAGTCTGCCAAATGAAGACTGTAGAGAAAAATTTCCAGCATTTTCTGTTGTGTAACTTGAGTTTTCTATTTTATGTAAATATTCCCCAGTTCTTGAGAAGGGGAATGAGATCTGTTAAAATTAGTTTTATCTTTTCCTTTCTAAGGGAAAATAATACTTCCCATCAAAGTCATTAAAAGATAGGTTACTGTGCAATGGCATGATTTTTTTATTTTACAAGCCACTAATCATGTTGTTTCTTATGAATCAAAATCTTTTCCAGTTTCTGATACTACACTTCTGTTTAAAGCACGAGAGCTTTATATGCTTTCAGCACACAGACTTCTTCTGAAGCCTTTGTTCTATGTTTATGAATAGTTTATAAAGCTTTGGTGTCTTATTTCTTCATTCATGGTAGGCATCTGTGCTTTGCTGTAGCTCTAGTTTTATTTAAAGTATATTCCCAGCTGTATTCAAATGCTTAAAAAAAAGAAAAGGTGGAGGGGGTAGGAGGGGAAGAGGAGGAAGGGTGGGCAGGGAAATGGGATTGTCCCACCAAACCACAGTAAAAATAGATAACAAACCCAGGGTTCCTTAGGGATGAAGCATGGCACAATGATCTTGATGATCGGATACAGTTGTCACCTGGACAAAACTGGCATTGTTGTGGCCCGAGTTGCAGCAGCAAGAGCCATTTCTGTGCAATTGGTTGATCTTGTTCAGTGGGTGGTCTCGTGCCAGTTAAGGCTATGTGCAGGTGCCGGGGTCTGTTCGGATACTGACTTGGAGGGCGATTTTATGCTTATCTGTACTGACAGTACTATACATAGGATCATAGAATAGTTAGGGCTGGAAAGGACCTTAAGATCATCTACGTCCAACCCCCCTGCCAGAGGCAGGGACACCTCACACTAAACCATGCCATCCAAGGCTATGTCCAACCCGGCCTTGAACACCGCCAATGATGGAGCATTCACAACTTCCCTGGGCAACCCATTCCAGTGCCTCATCACCCTCACAGTAAAGAATTTCTTCCTCATATCCAATCTAAACTTCCCCTGTTGAAGTTTGAACCTGTTGCCCCTTGTCCTCTCACTATAGTCCCTCATGAAGAATCCCTCCCCAGCATCCCTATAGGCCCCCTTCAGATATTGGAAGGCTACGTTGCGCCTGTTATACCTTTAAGCCTGACAATCCTTGTCATGCTTTTAATAGTGCTATTTATCTTGTTTTGGACTTTGTTGAGAATGCGTTGCAAGAGTTGCACTCTGTGGGTGCTTCAAATATGCATAGAGCTTTGTCCAACAAATATTTTTGTCTTAATACTAAGGCAAGGTGGTATTTCTTGTTTCTAAATCAAAAAAAAAATAAAGTATAGCTGTTAATCCATGGAATAAATAGTTCCACCTGTAAAATAGGTGTCAGGAAGAAGTTTTATGTTCAGCCCCATCTAATCTAATTACAACAGCAAAGATATATCACTTGTCATATGCAAGTACTGAACACCCTAAGTTTGTGGTTCCAATAAGTAATAAATTGTCTAGAATAATTTTGAATGCATTTGGCTCCTTATTGGTGGCAACAGCTTCAGAAAATATTTAGAAATCTTAAGTCAACTGTTTTAATTAATCCTCTGTGTTGATGCTCAAAGACCTTACATGTTTGTTTCATCCCTACTTGGATAGGAATTATAAAACCAATTTTCAGATAGGAATTCTAAGGATGGTTTTCAGATACTGTCCAGTTTAGGACTTTTCCACAAAATACTTTGGATTATAACCAGAAAGCTGAAACTGAAGGTAAATGCTGATTCCATTAGTAACAGGTTTTCTGTATTTAACAGACAGTTATTTGAGGTCAAATGCAGCCTGATCTGCCCTGGGTTTGCAAGAAGGTTGGGAGAAACTTGCCTTTTATCTCCCGGTAAATGTGCTTGTGCTGTAGTGTTTTAAAAACAGAAACAGAAAGTCCTGTACTTTGAAAATAACTAACTTAGCCAGGGAAAAAAAACAAAAACAAAACCAAAAAAACGGGCAGCTTCTCTAGCTCATTTTTCTTAATGACTGGTCAAATGAGAGTTTAGGGTTGGGCTCAGAAAGAGTGTTTATATAATGATAGGTGATTTGAGAAGTGTATCTTACCAGACATTCACTGGAAGACACTATTGAAACTAAGGGTTATTTGATCTCAGGGAGGGGAAAAAAAGGTAGAACAAGAACCAGCTAACCTAAGTGTCAGAAAGCAAGCACAAATCTGGGAGGCTGAAATGGAGGGGCCATTAGAGAGACAGTTCTCTGCTTTTCCACGCTTTCTAGAGGAAACTATGCAAGCAAGCTAATTGATTCCACAGCGAGGTACCTTTAAGAAATTTAAAGGTCTGTAATATACAGAAAATCAGGTTACACAATTTAATTGCCTCTGTATATTTTTAATGAATTCCTAAAGTGATCTATTTTTTTTGATGATTTAGTATTATTTAGGTACTGTTGGTTTTCCTGCAGACCCTACATAATTTTAATGCACTTTCAACTCCTGCAAAGCCAGTTCAAAGAATTCAAAATCTGTTAGTTGCAAGTAACTCTTCTCATGCAGCTGTTTGAGCAGATGTCATATCTGAATTTTGTTTCCTTAAAGAGTGAGCAAGTCTCAAAGGAAGAGTGCTTACCTTAAATTAGTTGGCTCATATCCAATACCAACCACTGTGTCATTGAGAAGTTATCAAGTAAGGAGAGGGTACTTTAGACCAATTTTGAAAGATTTTGTAGTATATTTTAGAATTGTCACTGGCATCAGTGAATTCTTTTTTGCTTCGTGGCTGCTGCTTTGCAATTGTTTTGAGCTTTTTTCCTCCAAAAAGAACAAAGAAAGGTTAAGTGTAGAAATATGGAGGGTTTTTTGCTGAAGCTGTCAGTATCAGCAAAAAAGGAATCCGACTGAGATGAGAAATAGACAAAATAAGTATTCTAAAATGTCTTTTCACCATGGCTAAACAAATAGCGTTATGGAATGGTAATCATCACCTTTGGTACTAAGAGGATGACAGGCTTGATTTCAGACATTTTTCATACTTCTAACCAAATGTGTATTAAAATATAATGTTCACAAATATGTGAAAAATCAACCCCAGAGTGGTGGTGGTTGGATTTTTGTGTTTTTCCTGGTTGCTTCTAAAAACTGCTTGAGGCATACGTAGTGTGCTAGAATCTGCTTCTGGGAATTTCTGCCTGTGACATCCACTTCAAATATCATTCGCAGCTTAAACATATTAGAACCACATGGCTCACTGTCAACTTAGAAAATAATTGCCCTTAAGACTATTTTGTTTCATGATTGGGTTGGGTTTGTTGTTGTTGTTGAATTTTTTTCTTTGCCACATTGTGTAAAGGCTGAAGCAGCAGATTTTTGGAGCTTCTGTAGATTCAGTGTGCATACCATGTTTATGCAACTATAGTTGTTCCATTTTTTAAAATGAAATATGTTTTTCAGAACTCAAAATCCTGCATTTTTCTTGACTTTTATGCAACTTGGCAGCGAATCCTGTGTTCCTTCACTGTTTCTGTATCTTCAGCCTAATGCGCTCAGAACTTCCCAGTGGTAAAGACTAGAGATTTTTTTCTTGTTGGAACAAGAAGAATATCCAGACATGGCTTAAACCGTTTCAATTTTCAGTTGAATACAACAGGTTTACAATCTAAAGCTGTATTTTTTTTTTTTTGGCATTTCTTTAGTAGTGATTTTTTCAATCATTGAGATGATGGGAAAGGCAGATACATTGTTACAGCTATTGAGTGTATTTATTTTCACATACCCTGACATGTGTGTATCTGCCTAGCATAATGAATTAAATTAATTCATTAGCTGGAAGAGGTTTTAGAATTGTATGGGGTTTTTTGAGAACAGTTCATCCCACCGCAGGAGAAAAAGCACTGTTACACTGAAAAAGGGCAGAGGACTCAAGAACTGGGGAAAGAAATTGGCATTACGTGCAAAATCATAGCCTTCATTCTAATACTTAAATATTTTTTGTTTGCTTTAATTGAACCTATATCTAATGTTTTGACAGCAATTTTGCATTGTGGCACTTTATGCTTCTGGACACCAGATGGTGCTGCTGAACTATCGCATGTGTAATTTTCACATTTTTTTTTGTGAGTAATTGATCTGGTTCCGAAGACAGTTCTGTGCTGTCCAACCGGGTTTATGTTCCAGGCTGCAGAACTGTACCTGATAATTCAGTACACTACCACCTACTGTTTAAGGACAGTGGTCTGAAAGTTATAATGTAAACTGAAATATGTTGTGGAATCAATATTTTTGATCTGGCTGTGCAAGAACTGCTATCAGCCGGTGTTCCTCCTGGTATGTTGCTTAGTAGCGAATCTTAATTTATGAACTTGACAATTCAAAAAATTGATTTATTAAAGTATCATTTAAACTTGATTTAATAACTTCAATCAGAAAGCTTCTGGTGGAGCCATCTTTATTGCCAGGTTGGAATTGCAAAGTTCCAGAGGCAGAATATAATGAAATGGTGATGGGGGTGGGTTTGAGTTTTTGATTTTTGCTGTCCAAAAGCTTTCAGTTGTCCTCTGTTAATATTTGTTTGGAAGATATGATGGCTTAGGTACAAACTTTCATTGCAGAAAACATTTATAGTACTGTGATGTACGCTTAACATTTGATTTCTTTTTATTTTAAGCTCTTTATCATGTTTGATAAACTCATCTGGTAATCCTAATTGTGGGGCTGAAGGGATGGAACAATACATTTGGTGCTGAATCCCAAAGATTGGTGATACAGTTTATCACTGAGCTATAATTAGTGCATTCAAATTTATTTCAGCAATTAGGAAGTTTTTTAGGTATTTTTCTTTATTTTCCTTACGTGTCTGTCTGTCATTTATAGATCCTCATATTAAAGTCTCTGGAAAAAAGGAAAATGTTAAAGAAGCAAAAGAGAAAATCATGTCTGTCTTGGACACAAAAGTAAGAAAGAACTTCTTTAGAATGACACCTTATCCTCCATTTTGTGATGACATTGGTCTCTTTAAATGGGCTCATTTAAACAGAGTTACTTATGGATGTTCTGAAACTAAAGCTCCAATATATTCTTCCTGGATGTTGATATTTGTTGTATATATACATATTTAAACACGCTACAACAGAATACTTGCTTAATGCATTTTTTTTCCAGATCTGAACTACACAGAAATAATATATCCAGCCATATCCAGACTAAAAGCATGCACAGTTTCATCATTGGATTGGGGTTTTTACTTGAAAATCTGAAATACAGTTTCACCGCAAACAGTAGATAATGCGGTGACTTCAGTAAACCTAAAATTTTATTTCTGTTTGAAGGTCAATTTCAGGAGCATTTATGCAGTTCTGTTTCTAACTTACTGCATTTTTGACCTCTGAAACATTAGGACCAGAATTTCTAAAACATCTTGATTTTGTTCAGGGGTTTCATATGTTCATCAGATGTTTCTTTTCATCGAATAGCAAGACTTTTGGGACAATGTGTATGGCTTCTGCCTAGTTGTATGCCAACTTTTTGTTTCTCTGAAGAGATTGCCAAAAGGAACTCTCCAGTGATAAGCACCATTTTTTTAACAGCTATTAACATCATTATTATGGACTGTTAACAATACAGCTCCTAATAGCAGCTGTTGGCATCGTTTGTGTATTTTAAAAACTGGTGTACCGGTAAAATCTGGTATGTTTGTTAAAGGAGAAAACCCTCTTATTTTAGGTCCTATGGCTTTGATTTGCCAGTCTGCATCATATGATCCTGTGATAGATCAGACACAGGTGTGTGACTGCAATTGAAAGAACATAGAACTAAAATAAATTAGAATGGATTGCCAAAGGACATGTAAACCCCAGCTGATAGAAGCGAGAACATGTTTTAAAAGCCTTAGACATTTTTTTAAGATACATTTTGGGGTATATATTTTTTTATTTTCTCACTGGAAAGAAAATGTGAATGGTTTAGCATATCACTAAGATCTATATTAAAAACATCTTACTTGAGTAGAAGCTCAGCCATAGCAAAAATTACTTTGGAAATACAATTTTGAATGTCATCCTTGAAGTTACATTACTCTAAAATACTCAGGTTCTGCTGTGAACAAATCTAATCACGGGTGCTTGATTTCCAGAGCAACCGGGTAACCTTGAAGATGGATGTTTCACATACAGAACATTCTCATGTGATAGGTAAAGGTGGTAATAATATTAAAAAGGTGATGGAGGAAACAGGATGCCATATCCATTTTCCAGACTCAAATAGGAATAATCAAGCAGAGAAAAGCAACCAAGTAAGTATTGTTTACTATTTAACTCATTTATACTGTAATTCCTGAAAGTATAAAAAAACTTTAAATACTACTACTTTTGTCAATTTGGGCTTTTTGGCAGGGAAATAGATTTTTTTTTTTTGGTGTTTACGCTCTGTGGAACATGTGGGGCTTCCAAAGTGAGCAAATCTTTGAAAAATGGATGGAAATAATTTATGAAGGCTCATGAATCCTTTTATTTTTTTTTTTAAATTAACATTATTTTGAGCATGTGGAAGTCAACAACTTAGTGCGAATGGTAGAGAAGTGGTATGAAAATCACTGGTTTTGTAAATGTTTCGCCTGTTCAAAACCTGACCTATTTAGAATATTGATTAATTTGGTGCTTTTGGTTTATGGTGCAACTTAGTTGAAAAACCAATCTTGGTGGATAGTCAGCAAAATTGGATGCCCTATTATAAGAGTTCAGCTTTCTTGGAATAAGCCATTGTACCAGGATTGTGCATTTTTTTGTAATGCTGATACTACTGGAATGTTCAAATCTTTCGTCACTGTATTTAGAATTTCCTCTTGTGCAGCTGAGTGGCTGCTGAGCAAAATGCAGCAACTTCAAAATGTTCAAGAAAACCTACTGTTGTTGAATATTAGCATTGAGCACGTGTATACACAGTAGTAATTCTTGATTTGATCCAAACTACTGTTCTGTTTGCTGTATCTTTTTTTTATTTTCCTAGTTATTTAAGCCTATGTAACATAATATGCTATAATATTAATTGATTACTTTTTAAATTGATTTTGGTTTTCAGCTACTGTTTAGAGAACACTTAAGACATCACTGGGTGTGAAATAAGTGTTGATTTTTTTTTAATCTTCTTTTTATTTTTTAAGAGAACACAGGTACCTGAATAACTTTTCCAATGCCTCGTTTGAAAATGGGATGCTATATTTTCTATATTCTTGCTCTTCCAGGTGTCTATTGCAGGACAGCCAGCTGGAGTGGAGTCCGCAAGAGTTAGAATTCGGGTAATAGTCTATTTCAGCATAGTGTTCCCTTGAAAACACCTGAAAGGGGAAAAAAATATAGTTTCAAGAACCCTAGGGTTTTCTGGCTCTGTCTTATGACAGCAGTAACAGGGGAACGTATGTGAGTTATCCATATGAGTAAAATGTAAAGGGCATTACCAAAGCAACAATTTGCGTACTGGCCAAACTTAACTAGCCCAAGGTGGACTTTGAACCCAAAGTCTACTGGTATAAACAAGATATAATAAAGCATCCCACACAGTGTTTAAAATTACATTTTAATTCACCCTCCACAGATGGCCCCTAGACACTCAGGCATTCTATATGGATATATGACTTGAAAAAGGCAATTACTGCCTTTTTAATTTAACCATTTTGATGTATAATTTGTGTGAATAATTTGGTGGCATTTAGTTCCATTCTCTACTTGTAGCACTTTTCTATCTTTACCTTCTAGTTTTAACATGTCCTTGTATTCTGCCATGGATAATTATAAACCTAATAATTAAAACTTGCAGTTGTTAGGTATGTCACTTGTGAAACCTTGATCTTGACAGATATTACAGCTGATGTGATATTTATGTAGCTTTGTAGTTGACTTCAGAACGGGTGAAGGGGAACACAAGAAACCAACCTGTGCAGGAGAAAAGTCTGTACAAGCCAAAAAACTCTCTTCCCTGTAAGAATTGGTGCCTTTTTCCAACTCAAGACATGATAATATTTTTATCAATGAACCCTGAACAGAGGATGTGTTATGTCAGAGTAATCATCACTTACTGGTACATTATAATTCAGTAATAAAATTGTAGTTTTAGTGAGTATGACTCAGTTTTCAGTATTTGCTCATCATTGTTGTTGTAGGAGCTGCTTCCATTGGTACTCATGTTTGAATTGCCTATTGCTGGAATTCTCCAACCAATCCCAGATCCTAATTCTCCCACAATTCAGCATATATGTCAGACATATAATATTTCAGTTTCCTTTAAACAACGCTCTCGAATGTATGGTGCTACAGTCATTGTCAGAGGGTCACAGAACAACACAAGTGCTGTGAAGGTAATGTCTTCTGAAGTAGGTGTTCTGCATGTCATAAACAGATCCATAGTTTAGGTACTTAGGAACTATATTGATCTTACATCCTGCCTCATCAGTGCATGTTATTGTATGGTCATTTTGGAAGCCTGAGGAATTGGGGTTTGGGTTTTGGGTTTTTTTTTTTTTTTAGTAACTGGTGTAGGTGAGGTCTGAATATGCATAGAAAGTAGTTTTAAGTTCAGGATTTAGCGTTATTTGTGCTAAGCTTTCAATCTGTTTTTCATCTCTTGCACACCTGTTCAGGTTGTACAAAATTGACCCAAAAGATGGGTCTTGCCATTTTTAATAAAAACCAAACCAAAAAAAATAAACCACCACAAAACAAGCCCACCCACCCCAAGAATTCCTTATGCTTTGATCTTCTCAATGTGCATTCAAGTATATAACCTCGAAAATTGCCCTAACATTCAATAAAACTTGTCTTGTGAAACCAGGATTGTGAGAAATAAATTGGGCAGTTGAGGAAAGGAACTGCCATGAGCCTATTTACCTTAATAAAATAAGAAATTTTCTTTGTTAAGAACTGGCAGTGTGAGAGAGTGGTAAAGTCTTGGGTGGGTATATCTCAAGCCAGTAAGAACATCTTGGACCAAAATTAAAACACACATTTTGCAAGTATATCTACCCAAATCTCAGTCCTTTCTTATTGCTGTATGTGGGCCCAGAAGTCTATTGGGGTCAAACCATTTGACATTGTCTTATTGCTTACAATGGTAATTAATTGCTGCTTTTGGTCACGAAATAGGAATAGCAGCTAGAGTTTAGTCCATCTGTTACCTTTAACAAATCAATTAGATTTTTAAACGACACTTTATTTGTTTTAAATGTGGACTGTAGGAGAAGCGAGGAAACACAGGTAATGTTGGTTTGTGAGCACTGTTTCACCACTTCCTCACATTTTCTCCACAGGAAGGAACAGCCATGCTTTTAGAACACCTAGCTGGGAGCCTGGCCTCTGCAATCCCTGTGAGCACACAACTAGACATTGCAGCACAGCATCATCTCTTTATGATGGGTCGGAATGGCAGTAACATCAAACATATCATGCAGAGGACTGGTGCTCAGATCCACTTCCCTGACCCTAGTAACCCACAGAAGAAATCCACTGTCTACCTCCAAGGCACAATTGAATCTGTCTGTCTTGCTAGGCAATATCTCATGGTAAATGCTTTCAGTGAAACTTGCTTGAAAAAATGCTAGATTATAGCAAATATACTCATTCTGCGCTTATTTATGGGTCAAATATAAGTGAGATGCTTAGAGAGGAAGCATCACTACTCACATTGCAAAAAGGTGATTCAGCCGTGTGCTCTGCTTTTGTCAGGTACTTGTGAATATTTGTAGTTAGCTAAAATATTTCTAATCTCTGGTGTCATGATTTGAAAATGACCTTGATAAAATAAATACAGCATAAGTAATTCACATCTACAATAGCAATATGCTTCTGAGCGAAAGGCAGATTTTTGGAGGATTTTGTTCTTGGGTAGTGGGTTGTTTACTTTGTTTTGCCAAACTGCGTTTTCCATGTTTGTCAGAGAAGTGGGTTTCTTTTGGGAGGAAGTAGCAGGAATTTCTTAGTTCCTGTGTAGGTGAGTTTTCAAGGAAACTGCGGAACCATAGGAAATAATGACTCATTCTGTAGTCTCAAATTCTTACTAGTACCATAGTCTCAATATTACAAGACCTGTTATAAGAATAGCTCTGGTGATAAATATTATTAATACAGATTTTTCTTGTATTGGGTCTTTAGGCTTCACAGGAGCCTTTAGGCATTGTTGTAGTGCTAATGTTTGTGCATGGATTTTTATATCTATGGACATTTACAAGCAACACATGAGAGGATTTGACTCAAATCTAATTCAAAGCTGGTATCAGGATAAACCACAATACCATTAAAATCCAGAAGTCCATATCTCTTACATTGCACTGTGCCTTGCTTAGAGTGGAAAACAAAAGCATGGTGTTTATACAGTTATAGTCATGATTATTATTTTCTAGAATACTATTGTCTAAAAATGGTAAGAGAGGCCTTTATTCTATGCGTTTCCTTGGTGAGTTGTAAGTAGCATTTTTCTGGAGGTTCATGAAATAGAAGGAACAGCTTGCAAACAAGCTGTCGTATGAACATCAAAATACGCCTTTACTCCAGAAACTTAGAATTATACAAGGGCTGGGTTTTTTTGATGTCAAAGATTGATTTAATCCCAAACACATCAGTACAACTTAGTATTCCACATCTCATCCACTGTATCACCCTTAAGAGACTATACTGACCAGGAGACTGTCTGTTTCAACTTACAGGCCTTGCATGTCCTGAAGCTGTTGTTTCCAGCTTTGGTTGTAAAACAAGTATTAAAAGCAAATTTTTCAAAGAGGGAATATATATATTTTAATCATAAAAATTTGAAAACATGAGGGAAGAATTGACTTACCTGATAAGAACTTACTTTAAATTTCCAACTTTTTGCTAAAAGCAGTATTTTTCAGCTTCAGGTAAAAGAAAAGATATGCCACCCATGCCAATACCTACATGCTGCAGCCATTGTCAGCTGGTTTTGAAGTTAATGTCACTTTTTAATTCTTGGGCATTGTTCAGGGGAATAAGATTTTTTTTTTTTTTTTTGTCTTCTGGAGTAATTTACTGCAAGGTGGGACTGTATATACTGCCCTTCTTGCTATGGTCACCGTTGTTATTGCCTCCTGCCAACTCTTCTGATGCAGTCAGAATAATAGCTGATGCTGTTTCACAGATAGGTAACACAAGTGTTCAATGGGATTCTCATAAAAGACTAAATCTAAGCCAGAGTTTACAGTGTTAACAGAGAACACAATGCAGTGCATAGACACCTTACAGTAGGACAAGTGATGTTTTAGTGCTGTCTTCAAAAATTGCTTAGCAGTATGTCTAACTGCAAACTTTTAATATCAACCAGTAACTAATTTCATTGAGAAAGCTATGAATTCTAAGGTGTATGAACTGTGAATAGCCCTTATCTCTTATAATCATTGCAAGTCTGCTTCTAATCATCAGCATATTGCTTGCAGGAGTGTATTCAGTGTTGTGATTATGGCAATACTCATAGCAGTGATGAGGGCAAGTTGTAAAAGGAAGGAAGACTACATAGTGATTTAAAATTAAATACTTATTTAAGCAGTAGGGGTTTGGAGTCATGTTGAAAACGTTCTTGTTCTGTATCTAAGGCTGGGTTGGATGGGGCTTTGGGCAACCTGGTCTAGTAGAAGGTGTCTCTGCCAAATCAGGGGGTTTGTAACCAGATGATCTTTCAGGTCCCTTCCAAACCATTCTATGATTCTGTGGAGGTGCCTTGCTGTAATTTTCCTTAAATTAAAATTACATTTAAATTTGGGAAGTACTGTGTAGCTGTAGGTGGTACTGTTGAGAAGTCCTATTTAAAGATAAAATAATAGCAAACTACTGATCTGAGGAATAAATACTCCCATTTGTTGCTTTTCATTCTGAAGCAAAAGCAGGCAACTGATTAAACAGGACCACTTTCATGAATGTATCTTACTGCGTTTTTTTCCCGTAATACATACAATACTGTTTATTTCATTGTGAATATAAAATCACAAAAACTAGGATTTATTATTTGCTGACTATGCCCTCTATTTTTGTTGTTTTATTAGAAGTAGCAACTTAATAATTTCTAGATATCCTGTGACCATTGACTTTTAGTTTTTTATTGGGTTGGGGCTTTTTTTTTCAGGACTCTTGTATTACTTATAGTTTCAATATTCAAGCATTTCAGAGATGTCATCCATACCACTGGAAAATACTTATCTAGCTGATCTAGGACTGGGGAAGAGAAATGTAGAAGACTTGAGCAATGGTGACTTACAGAGACATTTTCTCAGAATTGTGTTTCCTTATCTCAACCATAGTTTAAAGTGAGCCATTGGAGTATATGAGAGTCCTGTTATCAGTTCCTGACACTGCTTTGTTCAGATTTAGTAGACAATAGTGGTTTCAAAATTTGAACCGTGCGGGCTCTCTGAGTCTGTATAAATAGCCAATGCAGAGTGCATATTGACTGATTGGAATGTCAAATGTTCAAAAATCATTCTGCCCTTATACTGTCAAACTGTGTGTTCAGAATCCCACGGTAGAAATATACACCTGTACTCTTGCATACAAGGAAATGGCTCTACTTAAGATTTCATCTTTGATACTTTTCCAGAACTTACTGTATTATGATATATTGTGTTATAACCTGTTTCACCTTACTGGTAGCATTTTCATGGGAAATAGGCAGATTACAAGTTTTATGATTTTTTTTTCCCCCCTACCTTTTCAGGGTTGCCTTCCACTTGTGCTCATGTTTGATATGAAGGAAGAAATTGAAGTAGAACCACAGTTTATAACACAGCTAATGGAGCAGTTAGACGTCTTCATAAGCATTAAGCCAAAGCCAAAGCAACCAAGCAAGGTTGGTGAAAAGCTAATATATTCTTTTTAGGCTTTCATGTCAACTTTTCAGAGCTGGTAAGTTTGACACATGTGATCCTCCTCCTTACCTTAATGGATCATAAACTTGGAAACGGTATATATTTTCTGCTTGAAATGCCAGTTTAAATGCTATAACAGCTCTCCTTAATGGCAATTTGATTTTCATTAAATATCTGACAATGCAGATATTAGCTGTTATATGGAATATACTGATAAAAGAAAGAAGTTATGAGGGGACAAACTGTATCTGCTCTTGATTTCTTTGTAAAGAAAGTAGTCTTAAATTGCAGCTCCCCATGTAACTGCACTATTCTTTAGCAGTCAGAATTAAATACACACAAAAAATAAAGTCCCCAAAAAGCCCAAAACAAAAACCCTAAATAATATGACTGAGAAGTCTGACTCTGTTCTATGCAAGATGTTGAAAAGAACCATGAGAAACAGAATTACAAAATACTTCTAATGGGAGGTGTTCATTTGTGCAATATTTGGGTGAGTCTGGATAGGCAACTCAGTTACCTGCTTTGTTTTATGTAATGCTGTAACAGACAAAAAGCTCAAAATATTAAATGAGTATTCCATTCTGTCAATAAGTAAACTTCTATGTGTAAGAATATATGAAATCAATACAAAGAAACATTGTGTAGAGAATGTACAAGAAGGAAATAATGGGTTTTGTAATTCAATTTTGCAGGTGTTTTTTCTTAGATAGCTGTGAATTTCATAGCTGAATTTAATATGAAGAACTTTTTGTCCACTTTGAGGTATAGACTTCAGCTACGAGAAGATAAGATTTTAAGTGGTGATTCACTTCTCTAGATCTTGGTGCATTTATAATTAAGTATATCAGATAGCACCAAGGTGCAGTAATTACTTTTCTTACACAGAAATGTCTTTCATCATTCTCAGTCAGGTGCATACAAAATCCTTAAACCAACTATCAAAGCCAGCTAATGGACATTATCTCATGCTGTCTCATACTGCTATATTACCAATAGCCATGAAGGGAGTATGAAGGCGAGTTGTGTGTTGGAGATCCATATCATATAGTTGTTACTAATTGGTTTTAATTTTTTGTTGTTTGTTTGTTTTTTCTTTCCCTACAGTCTGTGATTGTAAAAAGTGTTGAACGAAATGCCTTAAATATGTATGAGGCACGGAAATGCCTCTTGGGACTTGAAAGTAGTGGAGTCACCGTAGCATCAAATCCCTCTGTCTCGTGCCCTGTTGGTCTGTCTTGTCCTGGCTTGGATATCTTGTCTTCAGCAGGACTAGGACTCACTGGGCTTGGTATGCATTATAGTCAGTCAATCTATCTCTCTCTCTCTCTCTCTCTCCCCCCCCCCTCTATTTTATCATGTTTGAAACTCAGTTCAGTTGTACTAGAAAAAAGGACCAGATGCGTGTTTTACATAAGGAATCATGTTAAAGCATTGGAGAATTCCAAAAGCATCTGGTCTTTTGAGGGCTTGTTGCTATAAAACTTCCTCCAAGACTTTTGTAATCAGGTGTGTGACTCATCTCTGGAAAATCCTCTAAAAGCTTGTAAACAGCTCAGCTGAAAGTGAGAGGAAGGGGAAAGTACAGCTGGAGTAGGATGTTGCTTTTACAACTTCGGGAAGCATCAGTGTCAAATATATATCTTCATTAATATTGTGATGTCTTAGACTGTCCTGAATTTGGGTAGGTACTTAAGCCTGTCAACAGTACCATGAAAGTTAACACGGCTAGTGCACATTTCAGTTCTGGCAGTATCTTGCTATAGTTGTGCCAATAGTATAGACCTTTCTTACCAGCATGAAATTTAGGACAGAAGTATGTAAGATTTCTATCTTAATGTAATTTTGTAGAAGAAATGTGTAGTCCAGACTTGGAATTAGACTTTTAATTTCAAGCTCTGGAAGTACCCTATTGCCAGAAATGTATAGAGAAACAAGCAGTCCCAGAAGAACTTAGTCACAAATCCTGATACCGGTTCTCACGTAACTCAGAGTTCTCAATGTGCTCCTTTGTGACCTGCCGTCCAGGAGAGCTGCATAACTCCATGTCACATGCATTCTTGGGAGTCACATGGGCCAAGTGTTTGTGCCATTTGACTGTGGTTTTTAATGTTGCTTTTGTGAATGTTCTTGTCATGCCTGCACTTTGGAGTTGGCATTTTAGCCTCTTCAGAGTATGGCGCTGAACTGCCTTGTGAATGCGTCTGCATGAAGAGCTGGCTTGAGGAAGCGCTTTGGGAATAAGCAATGCATTTGAGGGATGATTTGCAGTCATTATTGAAGGTGCAAAAAATAATTTAATAGTTCTTAGCATGGAAGTACTGTTTCATTCATATGACCTTCTGAGAAGAATATTGTCTTGAAAAAAAAAAGGTTCTGTAGTGCAGTTGCTTTCTTTGATGCTTCTTTTGAAATAAATTGACAAAAGTAATCAAGGAGTACAAAGAGATAGTGAAGCTGAGAAGCAGATGATGCAAACTCTGTTATGACAGTATTGAGTCCAGTAGGACATCAAAGATGTTCCAGTTGTTGGATATGTAATTTCCAGTTTAAGAATAAGCATTCTTAATGTGCTTTGTCCACCAAGTTAACAGCAGGTTTAATGTTAAAATTCATTTGTAAAATACATGCTGATGCAATTTAGTGGGGTTTTGTTTGGTTTTAATTGATACTTTCATGAAATATGTTCTTTAAGTTTTAGCTAAACATTGATTTGCACAACTTTTTGCAGGACTTCTAGGTCCAACAGCCCTGTCAGTGAACACATCAACTGCTCCGAACTCTCTGTTGAATGCCCTTAACAGTTCTGTTAGTCCATTGCAAAGTCCAAGCTCAGGCACGCCTAGTCCCACATTATGGGCAACGTCTCTTGCTAACACAAGTAGCACAGGTTGGTAGATGTTAAATGTGAATTAAAGGAACTGGTCAACACTAAGTCACTAGAATGACAATTGAAAAGTTTGGAATCATTCATTCTTTAGAACTATAATAATTCCAAAATTTATCTTAAAACAGACAAATATATATTTATATATGTTATGACTTAATATGAACTTACAACATGCTGTCACTTGCAATGCTTTCATCTTATATAATATAGAAAACCGTTAACCTACAAAGTAATGGTTAGATAAAGCATTATGGTTTTAGCGGTTCTAATGGAAACTTGTTTAGTGTTGTATCAAGGCTACATAAAGATAGAGATTTTATATAAAGTACTATGATGCCTGAGAAAGCTAAATGAGAAACTTAATCAGTACATGACCAAATTTTGTTATAGGTTTTTCTGCTATTCCACACCTAATGATACCATCCACTGCCCAAGCAACCTTAACAAGTATTCTGTTGTCCGGAGTACCTAATTATAGTCAAAATACTCCATCTCCACCACCAGGCTTGACTCCTGTTGAAGTCCATGTTAATGGCATGCAATCAGAGAGTAAAAAAGGCTCACCCTCTTTAAATGGTCATGTGAAGGTAAGTGGTATTATCTATGGGAAACCAGATTTGTTTGTTAGTACTCTACTAAGAAAATTGCAGAGAAAACCAGCTATATTAGTAGATTCTTAAACCTGCTGAGTTTAGAAATAAACAGTTCTGTTGTCAAAATAAGACTTACAGATGGACAAATGGAATATTCAAACATATTGTTCTCCTCTGTTGGGAATGAATTTCTTCTTTTCCTGCTCAGATTGAAAAGGGAAATTCTTTCAATATTTCCTTAAGCAAAACAATCACATTAGTGATTTTTTGACAATCATTTCAGACCTCAAATATCAAGTATGCTGCACTGTCTGCCACATCGCTAGGAGAGAACGTGTTGAGCACAAACCACAGTGATCCGGTAAGACAAAAAAGTACTCATGGTGCCTCAGAACAAGTAGCTTCCAAGTCAAATAGTGCAGAAGGTAAGATTTTGACGTTTTATTTGCGTTTGTGGAGTCTATGTACAGCTCATGAAACAAATGTAAATATATTGCTCGTAAACTGGTTTTGCAGCTATGTTGAAGGAAAATATCACTGGATCTCCCAGACTTGTTGTCAAAGAAGTAAACGGAAGTTGTAGCAGCTGAGCTGTACAGTTAATAGAAACAGCTTAAATAAATGTATAAACAGCTTAAATAAATGTAACTGCACCTGTAGCATTCATTTGTTGGGTTGGTTTGGGTTGGTTTGGTTGGTTTTTTTTGTAATTCCCTAAGAGCAGAGGGAGATAATCTTTGAAAGTTTTAATGTTCTACAGCAGCTTAACTTCATTGCTTAAAACAGTCTCAAATAATGTTGTAACTATTTATTTATTTATTTATTTTAGCAAAAGGAAATAATGCCTTTGAAAAGGTTATACAAAAAATTGTGTAGATCAGACTTGGATGATGCTGGCAGACGGAATATATTTGCATGTTTTATAACAGCATTTAAGTTATGTTGCATTTTAGAAGCTAAAGGAACTAACAAATTGTCTCTGTCATTCTTGGAGGGAGGGAAAGCCAGTTCCCCTTCAAACTTGAGCAAAGGCCTTGTTGCCTTGCAAATACTGTTCAACAAGGGGATGCTCTTTTATTAAGGATTGTGGTCATTTGAAATACTGATTTGAATAAAAGGCACATTTCCCAATTAAGGTGACAAATATTTGTAAAAATTCACTGAAAAGATATTTGAATGTTATCTGAGCACCTGGCATGGTTTATTACAACTAGATATAAAATCAAATTTGTTCAAAATGCTTAGTCACTTCTGATTGTCGGTCTCCAGAAAAGGAAAATACTTGGTGTGTCTGCTCTATTTATGAGTACTAACACCTTTTTTATACATCTGAACTTACATTTCTAGTGACTTAACCTTGACCAAGTTGTTATGCCTAATGACTACAACAATTCTATAAGGAGAAAGAGCAGATTTTGTTCTTTAGCTGTAATTCCTTCAGCAAGTTCACTAGAACATAAACAGGTTTTTGTTTAACTGTTCTCATCATTGGTCTTGTAGGTTGCAATGATGCTTTTGTAGAAGTGGGCATGCCAAGAAGTCCGTCCCATTCAGCAAATACCAGTGATCTGAAGCAGATGATGAGCTCTTCCAAACAGGCCTGTGCTAAAAGACAAACAGTTGAATTACTGCAAGGCACCAAAAACTCTCACTTACAGTAAGTTAAATGTACAAATACTTTACCTTTTGCTGTGCAAATATACTCAATACCTTTTCGTAGGTAGAAGAGGTGGTTCAGACATAAGATAAAGAACTGATTTAAATTGGGCTTGATTCTTAATCATATTAGGCATTAATATGCTTCCTCCGATTTGTCTGATAATTGCAAATTTTGAATGCTTTTTGTACATTTTTCTTTGATTTAAAAAAAATGAATGCCTTTCCTCTTCCATAAAAGAGTGGAGATGTTTTCTCAGATGCACTTTCATTGCCTATTTCTAAAGGATACATTTTTTTGCACTCTTCTTACTGATTGCTTAAAGAACAATGCCTGACTGTCAGCCTTTTCCCTTTTGTGTATACCTGAGGCTGTTTTCTTCTTAGAAAAATGATATTCAGGGCATAACAGAATGTTCTCAAGAACTTGTCTCAATGATTTTTGCTTGTTTGTTTTGGATTTTTTTTTTAATGAGCCAGCATTGGGAAAGGCTCTTTTGAGTCATAATGTGTCTTGGCAACACAGGTTTTGAGCTCAACGCAATGTTTTCTCTGATCTACTTTAAGCAGTGTTTTCATTATTCCTTTTGGGAACTGTTTATTGTCAGCCATTTGAGATGTGTATTTTCTCTTGCCTCATTTATACTGTTAAAACTGTGGTATCTATCTCATTAGTTCTGCTCTCATCATTTAGAAATCCAAGGATTCCTGCTAACCAGACTCAGTTGTTTATATGTCAGTCAGTTGTTTGTGTGTCTTGCTCTTTTTGTTGAGGCTATAGTGCTCAGAGTTTCCTTAGGGCATTTTTCTGGGTTACTGTACAGCATCAAAACATCATCACTTTGTTGTGAGCTAAGAGTTTATACTGTAGTTGTAGAGTAGGCATAAAATGTGGCTGATTTTTTGTTCTTTCATTTTTTGAAAGAAAATATTACCTTAAGAGGTACTTTGGCATGTAGCACTGCAATTATTGAAGCTTTTAAAGCCTGTAGAACCCACATTAACTTTCTTAGTCCCCATTATGCATTTCTCTTTATCCTGCTACTATCAGTCTGGTTAGAACTGCTGAACTGCTGGCCTGAGCAAAGCTAAACAGTATGAATTCACTCTGCTGAGATTGCTTGTGGTAATTCCACATACCAGACAGCTCAAATCCTAAATCTATATGCCTTATACTTGGCAATATAGGAAGCGGCAATACATGCTTTGTTTCACTGGTGGAGAAACAGGTAAAGGGAAAGCTGACACTTTGGAAATATTGCTAAGAACACTGAGATGTTTGTGTACTGGCATTTATTGAATTTTGCTGCCAGGCTTCTCAGGATAGATCTTGATTTTCAAAATGGCATTGAATGTTCACTGCTTTATGAGAAAGAAAGCTGGAGTTAACTCTGACTTTGTTCCCCCAGTACTGCAGAGAGGCTGCTCTCAGATGCAGAGTTAAGTGCTTCTGAAAGTCCTATGGCTGATAAAAAGGCTCCTGGAAGTGAACGAGCAGCAGAGCGAGCAGCAGCTGCCCAGCAGAACTCTGAAAGAGCACGCCTAGCTCCACAGCCATCGTATGTAAACATGCAGGTACGATTCCCTGAATAAAGCCAAATCTAGAGCAAAACTTCATTACTGCAAAGTGAAATTACCGCAGAATGCAAAGGTGTACTGTTGGCTAGTAGACTTACTTGCCATTACCGTTTTAGTAACAGCGTTTCCCAGTAAAGTTGCTAACACTTTCAACTGAAAAGACGGTTGTAAACTAAAAGTCTTGAAGACAAAAAAAGCCCTTATGCTTGTGTTGAGTAAGAAAAAATTAAGTACGGAATAAATTGGTATCTATATTAGTCAGCACAAGCATCATTTGCATGTAAAAAAGGAAAAAAAATTGTATATCATTGCTTTGAGAACAGCAAATTAGATCTACAAAAGATATTTTTTAACTTTTCATAAGCAGTATCAACACAATTTTTTTCCAATAGCTTCAGGTTGCTATACAGGTGGGTTACTGGAGTAACTACATTAGTTTTGCTTTACGCATATGGATTTCTACATATTTGTGTCCCTGCCCATGGCAGGGGGGTTGAAACTAGATGACTAGGGTCCTTTCCAACCCTAACTATTCCATGGTTCTATTTTATTTTTTCTTTCCTTGTACTGGTCCTACTCTAACTACAGCCTACTATAGACTAAGTCCATGTTACTGCATATGTCCCCTAAAGAGAGAGACCCCTTTGTCTGCAAGCAGTAGGATCAGAGTAGTTTTCAATACAGATCTATCAGGATGTGGACTAACTAGACTGGAGTAGTGGAACAAGATTAAGGTTAGTGTTTTGCAGCCTTTTTCCGTAGTTATTCGTCTAGTTGTTTCAAATTTAGGCTGTGCTTCAGGCTAAATACTGCTTTTTTTGTAGTGTTGTGTTTGTTTAGACTTGTTAGTCTGTCATTTAAAAAGTGTAACTTTTTAACCAGGGCTAATTAAACTTCAGATCTTTTTATTTTTATAGGTAGTTCAAATAATAGCGGGATTTTAATTCTCTCAAAACTGAAATTCTTTTTCCTTCAGAAGATGACTGCATGTGGAATTAGACTTGAAAGATTATGAAACATAACTCTGGTGATTAGATTTGCTGTTTAAGATGG
Organism: Myiopsitta monachus; assembly: GCA_017639245.1. NCBI lineage: Eukaryota > Metazoa > Chordata > Aves > Psittaciformes > Psittacidae > Myiopsitta > Myiopsitta monachus. The sequence goes on along the minus strand of CM029921.1, from coordinate 66,890,755 downwards.
TATATATTTTGTACTTTTGAGGAATGTTTAAATACTAAGAACGGATAAAGGAAATATGCTTGGAAAATGTCGTACTGAAAAAAATCAAAGCAAAATTATGCCTAAAAAGTCTGTAAATACTGCTGCAGCCTCTTTCAAATAGATATCAGATAGTTAATTAAAATCTGTTATCTATTTTCAAGTGAACACTTTTACTAAGGCTCAAACTGGACTCCTGTCAAATTATTGTGTAGTACTTCAGATTTCTCCTAGATATACTCATTGGCCACTTTCAAATCCTTTGTTTTTACAAGAGCTGAGTACTGGAATGAGATTTATTCAGAATGGCAATTAAAGTTATCTTCTGCATGTTTACTTTCTAGGCATTTGACTATGAACAGAAGAAGCTACTGGCAACCAAAGGTATGTGGATAAACAGTGACTTCTGAAAAGTTTGGTACATTGGCTGCAAGAATTTTCTGAACTTTCAGTTTTGTAATAGATTATTAAGCGAATCTAAAGCTTACGTTTGTATTATGTAGTTTTCATGTTTCAAAAGTTTCTTAATACCAACATAGCATAAAACACAATAAAAACGACTTATGGATGGAATGTTCTCTGTGCAAGTGTATCCATATGGAAATGATTTGTGTTGGGTTTTGGGGTTTTTTGGGGGTTTTGGGTATGTTGTTGTGTTTTTTTGCTGTTGTTGTTGGGGTTTTTTGGAGTTTTTGGTTTTGTTTTGTTTTTCCAGATACCTCATAGCTGTAATTCTTGATTTGATTTGGATGCAAATTAAATTTTCAGATGTTTGTCATATTGCCAAAGTTGCTCCTTATGTTGGGGATAAATTAAGCCATAAATTGGTAAGGGACTTAACCATAGCTTTGGTCCAAAATAAAACTGGATACTCCCCTTTTTGAAACAGATAATTCATTTGGCTTCCTTGCAGCCCTAATGGGTTTAACTATATTCTCACACAGTAAATTGCCTTAAGGATAGGATTCCAGCTGTGTAGCAGGTGGAAGTTTTTAGAATTTACTCTTTGGTAGATTGAAGTCCGTTTGCATACATGGCTTTGGGATTAAGGTTGAGATTTACTAATTTGTCTCTTTTATTTATTTATTTATTTTTTTTAGCTATGTTGAAGAAGCCGGTTGTAACAGAAGTGAGGACTCCAACAAATACGTGGAGTGGTTTGGGATTCTCTAAATCTATGCCTGCAGAAACCATCAAGGAACTAAGAAGAGCAAATCATGTATCTTACAAGCCATGTATGACAACTACATATGAGGTATAAAAATCTATACTGAGTGGAAATTTACTTCAAGTGAATGATCCAGTTGTTTCTCTTGAGAGATATCTAACTTTTCTGCAGATAGGATTTTTAGCTTTCTTTTTTGGGTCCTAAATATTTTGTATGGTAAGAAATGTTTGTTATGTAAATATTAAGGCATATAGAACACATTCAGCTAAACGCACAAGTTATACCTGCTTTATAAGTCTTACACTAGCTTTATTAGGAGTCTGCTCCTGATAATATATTTGTTTAAAGAAACTTAAAACAACATATAGGACCAAATGTCTCAATCATTGTGGACAAGTGGTAGAAATTTTTTAACTTAATTAAAACATTGTGTATATAGAGAGAAACTATAATGTGAATCACCACATGATGGAGCAGAATGTTAGAATAAACTTATCTTCTGTTGATAAAGCTGTAGAACTGGAAGAGTTTTCTCTATTTGCACTATTCACTGGGCCCAGCAATTTCACAGGGAGAAGGCAGCCACAGGTCCAGCAGGTCTCTCTAGAGTCCCACCATAGGAATCTTGCAGAGAATTTGTTCCTTTCTTTTTCAGAGGTGCTCTGAGTTGCTTTACGGTGCTTTTTCTTACTGCAATCTTTCTTAGATTCCATAGAGACACCTTTTTCCTTATTTCTGTCCTACTTACATAAAATGTAAATGGTATGTTTCTTCAGGAATGGGACTTCATACAACTCTTCTTTAGGATGAATCTAACTTTTAATGCAAAAGAAAGATTCAACCATGTTAACAATATGCCTTGCTGTTCCCCACTTGACATCTGAACTTTTTGTGTCATTCAACTATATGTAATAGGTTTGAATACACATAATATGTGCAAATTATTTAAATACAGATAATGAGGTTTCAGGAGTAACTAGGAGGAGAGAAAAAGCCACAATCAAAATCTGAATTGTTTGTTTGGGTTTGTTTTTTTTTTTTTACATGCTTTTCTATACTGACTGTCCTGGGGTGGGGTTTTCCCACAGACTCTGATGGTCTTCTGTAAGACTTTATAGTCAATTCCTGCTTTTCTTCATTCGTTGAGCTGCAAAAAACATAGTTCACATCTTCAGGTCTTGGGAATGATAAGGAGCTTTTGCCTTCTTACTTCATTGGTGTCAGTTTTCCTGAATAGCAGAGAAGATTGCTGCCTCCTAAGTTGTGCTTTTTTTTTTTTTAATTGAAATCTGATGCAAGTGTACAAAATTAACTTGCTCATTTGGTTACACAACTTGTATTCATGTAAGTGTGTGGTATCAATAATGCTAATCTCGTTTTGCGCACATGCCCACCTAATTCCATAGTTAACTGCTGCTGTCAGGGAACACCATTCTCTTATTTTGGAACATTCAGATTCACAGTAATGAGAACTGATAATTACTACTTTATAAGAATACTGAAATTTGTTAAAAAAAAAAATTGAATTCACAAACCAGTGTGGAATCGTTGTTGTTGTACTGCGTACAGTAGTGTTAAGTATGGTGTACTTGATCCAGTTGCCTTCAGATAAACATTCTGTTATGCTCTCTTCCCTCTGAAGGGGTGTAGTTGGTAGACTGCTTTGTCTAGAATTCATCTGGGAATTTGATAGGATGGAGTGTTTTTGGAAAGAAACTTGGAAATACTGAGCAAATTATTTTGAAGCATGGTCTTCAAGTAACTTCTGCTTAAAATCTGTAAACTGCAAATATTTTAAGCACACCTGCTGTTTTTTTATCCAGTTTGTGATTATTTGAATATTGATCAACTGCCAAAAGAGTCTTTGCAAGTATTAAAGGCTGGGATTTTTTCACTAAGCTGCTTCAAAGAAAACATCTGAGTCACAATGAAACTTCTTGTTTACTGCCCAAATTCTCTCTTTGTGAATTGCAGGGTTCATCAATGTCTCTCTCTCGGTCCAACAGTCGGGAGCACCTGAGAAATGGCAGTGAATCTGATAACTGGAGAGACCGTAACGGGCTTGGACCAACAGCTCATAATGAATTTGTCTCTTCAATTGGCAGCCCCAAGCGAAAACAAAATAAATCAGGTTAATTTCTTGACATCTTATTAAAAAATCATATTGATATCAATGAATATTTATTTGAATGTTTCTTGGTATCACTAAGGATTCAAATTACCAACAACTATGAAGTAAACTACTTTTACAAAATGAGAAGTGAAAGCGTATGCAGGATCATATAACGTGATATGCAAATAATGGTCCCAAAGGAAAACTTAAGGAAATCCTTTAAATGTTAAGACATGCTTGCTGAAAGCTCTTTGCTGTCTTGGAAAGGGATTTTCAAAGTTTACTGAAAACAGACCTATACAAAAGCTTATTTCTAGACTATCACTGTTCTGTTCTGTTACCAATACAACAGCCAGGTCTTTATTGGGCTATTTGCTGCTCCCTGGTGAAGTCATAATCTGTGCTAACACTGAATTTTAAAGCATGATTCGCTTTATAGTGGTAGAAAAAGACTATCTATATGTTTGGCATGGCCTAGCACATGATTTTAAACGCTGGTTTCTGTGGACATAGGCTATAAATTTTTTAATTAAATAATTGAAACTCAAAAATTAAAATTTTACTTCAGTTGACTTTTTTGAAACTTTTTTTTTTTAAATCCTTAATATATTCCTTTTGGAAAGAAGGAAACGGAGGTAGAGAATACCGGGCTATGCTGAGTGCACTATGGGGAAATAATTACTATGGCTGGTTTTACTTTTTTTTTATTACTTGTCTTACAAATGTGAATTAAAACTAAAGGTGAGATTAGCTGCAAAGTACACAGATCGTATAAGGTGGACGTCCAAAAAAACCTTCAATCAGAGAAAATATTCATGGTTAGTATACTTGGTTTTTAAAATCAGGAATAATTACGTTAGTTCAGCTCTGAATGGCTGTATACCATACTCTGCATACCATAGAACAAGAGATAAAAACTTTATTTGAAATGGAGCCATTGGGGCTTCCAGATTAATTGGACAAAAATAGAAGCTCTAGGTTAATCAAAATAAATAAGGATTAAAAATGTATTTACATATGCATTAGAAGAAAATGAGAATAGTGAATACATTGGCTGTGGGGGAAGCTGTTCTACAGCAGCTGTAGCTTTCCCAGAGTATGAAATGCGTGGAGGAGGGACAAAAGAAATAGCTATGATTTTCTCGCGCAAATGTATTTACCTTAATGTATAGGTGCCAGGGTACTAAAATGTAAGTCTTCAATGCCACAGTTACATAGTAACGTCGAATGTCTGTTTTAAAATAAAGCTTCCTGAGTGCACCAGTAAGAAGTAGTTCTTAATATTCGGTTTTCAGTACATGACCTTGTATCATCTGCCCTGAATTTCTGTTTGGGCTCTTTTGTTATTATCTTCATGGGATAGCAGAAGAAGTGGAACACTGCTGTTTAAAGTCTAAAAAATCATTTTAGTTATTGCTTCATTTGTCAAACTTAATGTCACATTTTCAACATTGAGTGGTTAACTGTATTTTAAAACTTTTTCCAAAATGGAACTAAGGTTGATAGCAATTCTCCAAACTCTGTAAATCTTATCCCAAATGCTTCCATCTAGTTTGTGCCCAGAAAATAAGAAATCTAGCACAACCAGTTGTGGAAAAAGTGGTGGTTTTCACATCATGTTGGTGTTTGATAGTGAAGGCCATAGCAGAAGTCTCTGGGGCAATCTTAATTTTACTCACCTGGAAAAGTATCCTCTGCCTCCTGCAAGCCTCTTATGTATCCACTGCTGTTCTTTCCTGCGTCTGTAATGGCAGAGGGAGTAGTCGCAGCAGCCCCATTTGCACAAATGCCTGATACACTCCCTGGCAACTATCATTTTCTTACAGCATGAGGAAAAATAATTAAGAACTGTGTACTATCAGTATGCACGCACCTAGGAAAGGGATTGCACTGCAAAATCAGGTTTCTTGGTGTTTTTGAAGGAACTTTGTTTTTTTAAGATACCTTTTAGACGTGTAATTTAAGATTGTATAGAGATCCTATTTCTAGTTTTAGTCTTTTATAAAACTATTGCATTTATTATTTTTGTGTGTATTATACTAAATTACTAGCCAAATCATGTAGCTGCTATGTAGTTCCTTTACCAGGAATTGTTCCAGCATGGTTTTCTCTTCATCCAGACCAAAAAGGGCTGGTTGCATTTGTGTGCAGTGGTGTTTTCCAAAATATTCACCAGAAAATTGGAGAGGCCTTAAAAGGAGGAAAAGCAACAGCATCTCTTGCAGTTCTTTCCCCTGTATGGGTTCCTGACTTGCATCCATGTGACATTTTAATGATGTGATTTTATTGCTTAAAAGACTTACCAGATTATCTTTGCACAGAAAACAAAAACTTTGCTTTTTTTGTTCTCTCAGACCACTGAGAGGCTTTTCTTCTGAATAATAAACATTTAATTGCTTTGTTCATTTAAAGATCTAACTGAATACAATATTGATACGACAGAAAATTGTGCACTTCTGTGATGTGTCTAAAAAGTGCACTTCTTCCCTTTCAGCTGAACACTATCTCAGTAGCAGTAATTACATGGACTGCATTTCCTCGCTGACAGGAAGCAATGGCTGTAACCTGAACAGTTTGTTCAAGGGATCTGATCTGCCTGAGCTGTTCAGCAAACTTGGCTTGGGCAAATACACAGACGTATTCCAACAGCAAGAGGTTAGTGTTCATTCAAAAGACACCTTTGTGTTTGTAGCATGTTTTCCAGCAGTGTTCTCTTGACCAAAGACACTAAGTCTGCTTTGTGACAGGATTTTAATGAGCTGTTCTTTCAAAGCTGTATCATACATCTTTCAATTTCCAGACAGACAGCCTGGACATGAGTACTATAAACTTTCCCTGTATACCAGTTGACTGACTTTGACTTCCACAGTTGACTAACATTCCCAACTGAAAGATGTATTCAGTCACCTGTGTGATTTCCTCCTCTGCACCAGCTAATTTCAGTTTAGGCCAAGTGATAGTATTTCATATCCGCAGAATATTATATAGCTAGAGTCAACTTGGTTACCTGCAGATAATTTATGCCGGTGACAAATTCAACTGTGTCACAAAAGTACAGGAAGCCCAGCCACAAGACTTAAAGGCTTAGATGTAGAGTCCCTGAGCTTGTTCTGAAAGCCCCGTTGTATGTGGGAAGTATATGTGTCACATTGCTAGAATAGGGTCTACTAAGGAACAAAACAGAGGTCCGTGTGGGTTGTGTCAGTATCTCGTGTCAGTATCTCATGTGGTACAGGGGGAGGACCATAGTTAGATCAGGCATATTCCTGTGTTCTGGACCCATATGTCTGCTTTTTGCGCCTTTATCAGCAGTGGGGTCTGTGCCAGTTGCTGCTCTCGTATTTTCACCTGTATGTTTTTTCCTAACAGACTACACAAAGTGGGTTTTTGCACAGATTGACATGTCATTGAGAACCATGAGCATGTTAATGAAGTGCAGACTCCAAGAGGATCTTCTATTCATATTGCTTGAATTGCTTTGGTGTGTCAATATTTAGCTTCAGATTTGCTTCCATGAGACAAAAAGTCTACACACCAGGGCACGTTCAAGTGTGTACTACACTCTTTCAGGGATACACATGAAGCAAGCTTGTACCTTCTACTGCACACTAAGTCACTTATGTGTATGCCCTCACAGAATTGTCCTGAGTCCACTCAAGTGTATTGCTGCTGTCTCAGCCTGGGGGCAGTTTCCTGCTAGCATTTCCTATCTCTAATCATGCTGCTTAAGTGCTGTGGAGTCAATCTTCAATCTGAACAAATCCAACTGTGTCTCAATTCTGTGTACAGTTCATCAGGTTTATCTTCTTACACCCTTGCATGTTCCATAATACCCATATTGTCCAGTCATTAATCCTTTCCTGTCATCTTAGCCACTGTCATCAAAAGGCGAGATGTCTGTTGGTTTCTAACACGTGATGGCTTTTGTTTGATAGGTGGGTTTTTGGTTTGGTTTTTCTTACCATAAGAGTTGCTGATTACGTGTGAGATGAGTCAAGTAGTTTGGCCAGAGTGATTTTTCTATTTTGTTTCTGAAATGTATTGAGAGCAAAAAAGACCCTAAACATACATGGTTGCATGCACTTTGGAATGCTTGTTGCTGTAACTCAACTGTGTCACCAGTAGTTGAGCAATCATCCTCTGCTAACCTACTGTAGCCTGAAGCACCTTCCGTATCTACAAGCATGCATACCTGGCTATTCCCAGGTACATTGTAGCAATTGTTGTAAACACTTGAAATCTCAAGTCACAGAGAAAAAACAATTGACCTTCAGTGCTTTTCATAAACTGATCACTTCTTAGTTTCTTTTTATCTGTCAGAATTGTGGAGTAGCATATTGAATAACTATGTGAAGAAGCCACTAGAAAGCAATGATTGCAGTTTACATGCAAAGAAAAGGTTGGCAAAGTAACTGTAAAATACAGTAGGAAAAAACCTGAAAGTATTCTGAACCACATGTATGGCTTACTACTTTTGGGGAGAGACTTGTTTTGCATCATTTTCGTATTTCTTTTTACTCTAGATTGATCTGCAGACATTCCTTACTCTTACTGACCAAGATTTGAAAGAGTTGGGAATTACCACTTTTGGTGCCAGAAGAAAGATGCTGCTTGCAATCTCTGGTAAATAACACTTTGTCATTCATTCATTTTAAGTATCACTTGTATTCTTTTCACTTGAGTTTTGTGTTTGTAGTTGGCAAAGGATCTTGGAAAGACTGAAAAATAGGAGTCTAGTGCACAGAGGTCATTTTGGCTTGACCCTCATCAGAAGGTGCTTAAAACCAGGTTATGTAGAGCTTTCACATTACCAATAATAAATTTTCAGTAAGAATTATAAGATTTCAGTAATATTTAAGTTGCATGGTCCTATGTCCCCTTGTAAAGTTAGACCTTGGTAGAAAGTTTGTTTCACAGCAGACTGTGAACTTTGTTTTATGTCCCAAAACTATGGGTCACAGAAGCTCTGGGGTTACAAGCTCTGCAGAGTCTCAGTGGCACCGGATACCAGTCAGGACTGGCATTTTTAAGCTTTATTGATTACCAGAGCAATCATCTTACTGGGAAAAACTGCCTGATTGGGTGGGGTCTTTGGATTTGGTTTTAGGGTATTTTGGGGGGTTGAATTTTTTGCTTGGTTTTGCAAATTTAAGCAATGCATAACTAGAGTTTTTTGCCAGTTATAATAGATAGGATGAGATTCATATTACATAGAAGTGCCCTGTCATCATTGTCTAGGCAATGAATCTGTAGCTGAGGAAGAATTTTCTGCAGATACTTCATTGTAACACTAATAATTTTTCTCCCAAATGCATCTCCTCCTGATGCTGTTAGTGAAGATTTTTGAATAAGTTTAAAAGAGTGGCATAAAGAGCTTCAAATACAAAGTATGTAGTTCAATAGCAACCATGAAAATCTATGTAATCTTTCAGTGATTTCTATCTATCATGGTATTTGTTTACAAGAATAGAAAAGCGGGGAAAGGAAAAACACTTTTCATGAACCATTGCTAATACAAGCTTAGGGTGCATGTGTGAGTGAGAGGTGAGCATCTGGTTTTTTTTCTAGCAGTCCTTATTAAAACATTTTTCTAGTGTTGTTAAAATAAAGAATTGTGCTTTGTGAAATAAACAAGATGCTAAAAAGCTTTTCTGCCACCTCAGTTTACATCACATGGTTGTGCTGCAGCCATACGGTCTGTGTGCCTCTTAAGGAGGATTGCAGCCTTTGAGTACTATAACAGAACCTTTTTAAAGTGTTTTAGTCAGATCAATTTGATCTAAAGCAATGTTGCGAAATATTATCTACTCCACACTGTATCAGTGCAAAATGAGAATTGCACCAAAAGAGATTGCATCCCAAGCAGCTTCTATAAGTCTTTAGCTGGCACTCTTGCTATGCCGTTAAACTTATTAAATTGAATGAGAACTTCAGACATCTTCAGTTCATACAGTTCTGTCTGAAATATCTTGTTTAAACAGAAGTTTTGGTTTTGGCTTAGATCAAAATATTAAAATTCACTTCTGATGAGAGCTTTTTTGTGTGTGTGTGACCTTTATAGAACTGAATAAAAACCGAAGAAAGCTCTTTGACCCATCAAATATACGTGCCTCGTTCCTGGAAGGTGGAGCTAGTGGAAGACTGCCGCGTCAATATCATTCGGACATTGCTAGTGTCAGCGGTCGCTGGTAGCAGTTAAACTGTGGCTCAGAAAGTCAGCTGTAAAGATGGACATGGCAGTCCTGTGGACAGCCTTCACTGCGCACCACCTCTGCACTTTGGGAGTTTGGGTGTCAAGGACCAAAGCATTTTGTCTGCACAATTCTGTGCCAAAAGAACAGAGAAAACGCATTTTGTCTGTTGTCTTTCAAACACCAAATGTGGGTTACTTGTTACTCATGTAGATTGGACAGAATTTGCAATAATAATAATATAGGGTTCTTTGTTTAGTATTTTATTACCTATAACTATAATGTATGCACTGAATTTTTGCCTTGTTGAATGAAGGAAGAATGAAGAGCTGGGATGCCAGAGAGCGTAGATTTTGGTTTTATCAAGATGGATTTTTCCTGGTACTGCTTAAAATAATTATTGAGGTCTTTCTGCACTTTACGTGTTCTGATTTCTTGTCCTGTGGAAATCTATTTCTTTCATTTCCATATCAATTTTTATATTGGCACTAATCAAATTTTTTTCAGGTGTTCCTACATTAAGTCACATCTCACTATAATGGTACTAGAAACTGGTTCTTCTGCGGATCCCCCCCCCTCATCTCCCAGTAGTTATCTGAAAAGATTGTTCCAAAATCAAGCCACTTGGTAGTGGACCAGTCCTGTTATGCTGTTATGAAGCAGTGTAATGCTGCTTGCAATAATACTCACTGTAAGAGATGCAATGAAAGACCAAAATGGACTTTGCAATATTAACCCTTTGTAGTCATCATATTTAACTGCTACCTGTTATGCTAAAAACTGTTTTTAATGGTTGTCTCAAAGAAAAGGGCTATTTTTAGTACCCTGCCACTAAAGGACACTTATTTATATCAGACTTTTATTTTTAGATTCTATACACCTACAGTACATAACAGATTAAACTGATCTACTGCAGATTTATGGTAGAGAATGAAAGGCATTCATCAAACTAGAGCTCTGGGCTGTCAGTTTGATTAAATGGACAACTAATATAATTTGACAAGACAGCACTGTTGCCATTTAATAGATGACACATATTACTTACATGACTATGCATGCAGCAATTAAGTGGCCTATATAAAATAGGTGTAATAGCATCTGTTTTGTTCAATCTAGATTTGTAATTGTCAGCTGCAGAAGTGTTTGAAACCCTAGAGATGAACTATTTCTGAAACAAGTTATGTTCAACAGAAAGAGTCCATGTTATAAGTGGCTAGAGCTAAGTATTGCTTTCTTATACTGTGAAAGTCCAAATAATTGGCAATATTATTCCTCTGTCTTTACAAATGTCTTGTTATGAATTTATGAAGGATTCTGATATAATGAAGGAATTCATAAAGTGCCTCTTTCTGCAATGCAATATGAAGTTTCCAAGCATTAATTTGTTGAAAAGCATTCCCATGAGAAATATTGTGAATTACTTCTACTGTAATATATTATTTATGTTCAGTGTACAAGCCTTTTGAGATGGACATAAACCACTGTCAAGTGCTCTTAACAGAAGGCATTAGAGTAACAATTACAGTAGTTGGGTTTTATGCAAAAATGGTGTGAGAACTAATTTTGACACTTTCCATGGATTACTCTTTCTTGTAAGGTGAGAATACAAAATGATGTCTAGAGAAATTTGCACACAGAAAGGGAATTTAAAGGAACTATTACTTGAGGGCATAGATGATCAAGCAATACTATAAAGTCTTGTTGTGATTAGCAAAAAATAACTGCTCAGTACTCATTTCAGCCATATCTACTTAATGGTGTATAACTGAGTGACTTTTCCTGTAGATCAAGTAGCAGTTAGCTTCCTCTGGCTTTAAAGCTGTACTACAGATCTGAATAGATAACGCCGCATCTTCTATGCGCGCAGTTGTTCACAGCAAAGTTACTCTGCTCAAATGCCAAAACTCAGTGTCCACTTATCTGTGAAATATTTGTGTGTCTGAGTGTTACACGGGTAATAGCAACTTCATGGAAACCCTTGTGGAATCCACAACTTCTACTTCTAAAACTACTTACACTTGTGCTTATTCCTAAGCACGTAGGTAGTTCCATTCAGATGGTCTACTTACGTGTTTACAGATAAGCTGTCATTTAAATGTTTGCATTTGCAAGACCAGTGTTTACAAATTGAATTATATTCAGTCATGTTATTTTTATAAAATATTTTTAATAATTTCATAATAATGAAATATTCAGCAATACTTTGTACAGAATTTTCTGCGACCCCTTCTTGCTTATTTTGCCTAAACTTAAAAGCATCAAAACCCCTTTACACTCTTAGATTTATGCTTTTTTAGTCTTTTCTAAGTACATACTATGTATCCAGACAGTACTATACTCAGAAACTGATTTTATTACAGTATTAAGTTGATGTGGTCTTTTGCTGAGCAGTGCTTATATCATCTATACCAACATGAAGAATTTCCCATTAACATTATCTTTCAATAGGGCTTCACACAAGAAAAGAGCACACTGGAAGAATAAAATTTCTCACTTATTTTGATTCCACAAAGGGAATATGACAGTACAGTGTACCGTATTGTTAGTGTTATATTATGCACAAATATTTGACTTGCTACATAAAAATGTTAGTTTTAAATCTGTGCCTTAATAGTGACCAGTTATCTGTAAATATAGAGCAGATACAGATTGTATTTTTGTGGGTTGTGTCCTTTTAGTGACTTTTTTTTTTTTAATAAAAGATGAAATTAAAACATTAAAAATGGGAATTTTCAAAACTAATCGATGTTGCATAAAATAAATTTATATAACTTCCTTGTATTCTGATTGGTCAATGAAATACTTTTTATATAGACACAGTTCCAGGGATGCTTGCTTTGTTAATAAAATATAAAAAGCAGTACTTGACATAACTGCAACATGTTTCTTTCATGTGCTAAAGCTGTGTGTGTTTTGCTGTTCTTCATATATCACATACAGTGTGTTTGGCTTTTAAATAAGAGTGCTTTGTTGAGATACATCCAAAAAATTAGCATGAAAGGAGCTAAAGTATCTCAGGTTCAATTCATTGCAGGTTTTAATGGTTTGACTTACATGAGTTTTATTCTTTCTTTGGTCTTCCCATTTTAATTGCTATATGTTTTGTTCTACTGAGCAGGACAGTTGTGTGGTCTGTCATGATTGTCATTGTACCATCACTGCCAGTGTGGAAGTGAGTTAAAGAAACACCAATAGGGATTCTTTATTTGGGATGCTGGCCATGTGACCAGCCAGAATTTAGTGGGAGGCAAGGCTTTCACACTGAGGTAATACGTACATAATGTTACATTAGTCCTGTCTGTTTCCTTGACATGCAGTGGTACGAATTTAATATTTATTACTACCTCATTCAGTAAATCCAGGTATTTCATTATTCCACGTGTCTTTGTTAACGATGTTATACACACAGGTCTCCACTTTAAATTACAGTATTCCTGACTCACTGACCTTTCAAAAATCTGCAAGTTATTTTTCAGAATACCTGCTGAGAATTGCAGATGCATGAACAAGTCTGGGAAGGGGACAAATCAACAAACTCTCCTGTTGAGGGCAATTGAAGGGTGTGGTGCTGAGTACCAATTCCTAAGGCGTTGGCATAAAATAAGTGGAAATTGCACAGGCAGGTGGACTTGCAAACTGCAGTGTTTCTGGTGGCTGAGCAATAGTGAACTTAGAGAGGTCTGAAAAAAAGATACTTTCCTTTGTGGGCTGTTTTGAGAATACTGCTTCCACCTTGTGTCTTCAGTCACCAGAGTGATAAAGATGGTGTGGAAAAGAGAAGCAACGGTGATGGAGTGTCAGAGCTAGATGCGCCACTCTCCTTGTGGTGCAAGCAGTGTTCTGAGCAGCTGGCATGGCACAGCATGAACAGATTTGCTCTCTGGGCAAAGAGGTTTCACCATTCAGGTACTCATCACCTCTCTCTGCTACCAGTCAGAAGAGCAAAACTGGTGATTTCCAGTCTGAAGAGGAAGATGTCTATGAAGAAGTGTTGTCAATACCCAAAACAGATGGATTCTTCCAGCTGCATAAAGGTTAAAAGAGAGACATCTGTCCTTACTGTTTGACCCCACTCCAATCAAATGCTTGGTGGAGAGGACTATTTTTCCAAACCTCTGGAAACCATGGTTACAAAAGGTATATGAGTACTGTTGCTGGCTGGTCAGGAAAGGTATGGTAGGCAAGGATGTTCAGAAATCTGTGCTTGTACTGTGAAGTAAGCTAAGAAGTATTTGATTCCAGACAAGTCTGGACACTGCTGGAGTTACCTTTGAACCTTGAAGAGCCAGCTTGCTTTGTGTCACAGACACATCTGAGTAAAAGAGAAGTTTGGCTTTTATTTGGAGTTGCTGCATTTGGAGGACTTGAGAAGACAGAAAAACAAATGAACTAGAAAATATTGCAACATGCATGATTGGTGTTCGGCAGCTTTTTTGAAAGTGGAGCTCTGTAGGGACATGCAGGCAGCTAGGGAGAATGTTTACAGAATGCTTCAAATGGTTAAAGGATAAATGAGCTCTTATTTTGACTCAGGGTAGTTGTAAGCAAGGAGTATATTGTAACCAAAAAAGCATAAAATTCCTTTTTTTTCAGATTATGATTTACATTGTATTAAAGAAAATGTGGGGGTTATCTTTTTTCCCAGTGTTATACGGAAGGGGTTTTTTTGTAGGGTAACCAGTTCTAATATGTTACATGATATCATGAGCCAACAAAACAAATTTTATAAATCAAAATAAAGCTGTAGAACAGTCATTTTTGCCATTTTTGAACACTGACACTGCTGTTAAGAAGAGTTAATGGTTAATTAAGGGGATTTTTTTCCCATCACTTTGAATAAAGCATGAATGAACATACGTATTAAGGAACAGACTCAAATGTTAACTTACTCTAATAAGGTTTAGCAGCAAATGAATGACAAGGAGAAGCACAAACAACATCATAACTTCTCATTAAAAAACGAGTTTTCAACCTCGAAGGGAAAAAAGTCACTAATTCTCAAGTTGGTTGGTCGGTTGGTTTGTTTTGTTTTTTAAACAGCCCAGAAACCTTTCTCTGAAATTCTTGGAATTATATGTATGCATTTGTTATTCCTAGTACTCTTTAGAATATCTTCAGCTGTAATTACGAGAAGTATTCTATGAAGTTCTTCTGGCATGGAATTGAATAAGAGTAAATATGAATTATGCTGGGAAATAAGGATAGTTATGAAGATACAGAATCTTGTGCACTAGTCAAAGCATCACCTAGTGTCAACTTTCTCCACTTTTCTAAGGAGTAAGATTTGGGCAATATTTGCTCTACTGAGAAATGAAGAATGATTCCAGATGTTTGACGAAAATATGAAGATGAATGCATTGTGATGGGAATTAACTAGTTTGTGCCAAAACCGTGTTGCAACTTCATAGTTACTAACAGATGGAAAAAGCAAAACATAATATGAGAAAAAGAACCAATTATATAATGAAGTAAAAATTTGTCACTTCTATAACAATGAGTGATGAATATTTTAAGAAATAATGTTGCCACTAATAACCCTAGGACTATGAATTGCTGTGGATGTTGTTACACTCCTTTGCTATGATAAAAATCACAGTTCTTCATCTGTAAAAGACAGAAAATTTGAAGAGGCCTGAAATGCACATGGCACTAAGTTTTATGGTTCCCAAAATTAAAAACACCCATGGAAAATGCAATCTCATACTGTATATATCAACCATGTAGAAGAGAAGTGGAAAAGATGTAACATTTGGGGGTTAAGGATAACATAAGAGACCTTCAGTAGACAGTAAATCTTGCTGTATGGTCCATGTGAATGTACCAATAGAAAAGGAGAATGGAACCCAAGAATTAATCCATTTTAAAGCAAAAAAAAAAAAAGTGTTTATTTTAAAAGATATAACAGAGTATTCCCAGCCTCTTCCTCTAGCAGGAGTCTTTCCACCATGCAGCAGAATCTCAAGAGTAAGCCTCTACTTTCATGCCAAAGCATCAAAGTGTGAAGATACTATTGCATGGTACCAGAAAGATCCTTACTCTGAAATAGCAGGAGTGCAGCACTGGATGCTTAGCAATGACAACTCAGTAATAAAAATACTTGTCCTTTTAGTACTGTAACATATTTTTGATGCAACCCAGCATCTAGAAATCAGTACAAAGCTAACGTAAGTGAGGAGGAATTGCTACATTTGAATTTTGCTTGTAAACTGGATGAGAGACAACTAACTAACTAGCTAATCCCTACTGGCTAAGAGATTTTTGCGCAGTTGTGTTAAAACTGCTGTCCCAGCAGTATTTCTCCTTGCGCCAAATGGTGACAGTAGCCAGCAAGTTGGAATGCTGAATGCATCTGTCATGTAGGAAGGCTCCTCTTGAGCATGCCTCCAGCACTGGTTTATCTTCCATCTTCACTGAAAGTAGTTGCAGATGCTCCGCAGTGGACTCAGTGCTTTCCTTATACTTTTGGACTCCAAATGCTAGAAAGGGCTTTCAAATTCTACATGCACTTTCATGGGCTTTTTGCTTGCACAAGCACAACATTCACTTCTTTCCCTAGGAGTCAATGTGGACAGTATCCAGAATCATAAGTGTGGATGAGAGCTTTGAAGATTTTTTTTTTTGTAGGGATTTAAAAGTCATTACTGAAGTCTTGAAATGACACTTGTGGCACTACTGCCTTTCTTGGCTGCGGGTAGTGTCTGCTCACCTCTCCTAGATCTTGGCTTTCCCATACTTGGCTTGAGTTTCTGCTCTTTTCTGGTGAGAAGTCAAGTTTCAAACAAGTACTGTTGGGAAGTTTTGAAGCATTTTAATTTTACAGGCAGTCTTTTCATTCTGTGCTGGACTTAAAAACTATGGCAGTGAAAGTACAGATGCTAATGATCATCCTTGGCCACTGAGGAATTACATTTCTAAGCACAACATAAAGAGTACATTGTGATTACAAGGCTGGTTTAGATGAGGGCATCATTATTTCATATGGGTAGTTGTTCATCAAGAACAAGAACAGGAATAATTTATTTACTTTGGAGTTTTTTATATAGGTATACATTCATGTGTATGACGTGTATGTACATATATGTATATGTACACACACATACGTATATATATGTACATATAAAGGAGCATCTGTAAGGATGCATCTATCCTTTTTCATGGTGTTCTTATTACAGTTTTAAAATTATTATACAGAGTGACTCCAGGGCACTTCCTGTAACCAGTAATAAATACATTATTATTCACAGACGGACTCTTTAATGTCCACCCCCTTTCTCTTCAACATTAATTAGTGGCGTACAACAGAACTCCTTACTTCACATCTGCCTGTAATACTTCTCCTGAGGCCAATGATCCATGCCCTTCAGTTGCATATTAATATGTGGTTATTCTGTGCTGTGGAGCTGCTGCAGAGACAAGATAATGAAAACCCAAAACTAGAATTGCTTATAATCTCATTCCTAGTGCATCTTCTTGCTGTGTAAACATATCCTACCTCTCATATCAGGAGCTATGAGGGAATCTGTGGGCCGAAGAGACGTGTTGGTCTGCTGAAAACTCTGAAACTCAGTATTTTCAAGTCCTTTCCCTGTTTCATCATTATGTGGTGAATTTCTAAGCTTCAAGGTATTTTACTTCTGGCTTTGTCAAACCCCTTTCAAGTGTACAGTTTTTTGTGATTATGCCATGTATGATAAAACAGGCATTAAATCAGATACATCAACATTTTGTATTTTCAAGGTTGTACTAGAAATTGAATTTTGGAGAGGCTTTGTATCCTTGGTCTATTTTGGATTTAAGCGGAATTTTACAGGCATCTCAGAATTTGTGTGTATGCATAGAATCCCAGCATGTTATGACAAAGAGTCATTGAGATTCTGTCCTTTCCACTTCCTTTCACAGTACCAGATAACAGTTAGTGTTTCATCTTACATCACTTTTTATTTTTTTGTCGAATTGAGATTTTCCAAGTGCACAAAATTTGGCAGGAGACAAATCAATTTCTTTTACGGTTCCTGAAGGCAAATACTTTTCTGATAAACATTCTGGTGTGTTTTTCATGTGTTATTCAACATGGGAGGTGCGCAGAAATATGAAAGAGGTCTTGAAAGCTTTTCTGCTTGACTTGTAATTCCTCACCAGGTCAGCTTTTCCTTTTGCTTGAGTCTAGTGAAATTGTTTTGTGTTTAAGCACAGAGAAGAAACCCATGGTAGAGCAGTACTTCCTTCCTCTGTGCATACTGTAATGTTGCCTATGTTTTTTTGAGAACAAGTTCTTCAGACTTCTAGACCTGGTAATATGCTGTAAGAAATCTCTAGTTGCTGCATGTTCACCTACTCAGAGATAAAAGCTTGTGCGTCGTGATGAACAGGCTCTGAACTTGTGTCCTCAAGGGAACAGATTTATGCCTACATTTCACGCTCAATAATTAAAAGGCAGAACTCCAAGATAGTATAAATTTTCAGATCTTGTTTTTTGCATGTAAGCTACCTCTTGCTAAGCTGATGAAAGTAGAGTTCTTTCAATTCCTGTTAAATGGACTGCCCCCTGATAAGAAGTTATTTGTCAAAACAGCTGTTACGATCTATCTCCTGGTGGCTACTCAAGCCTTCACAAGTGAGTTTTAGTCCATTGGGACCCAAAACTGAAACCAGTAGTGGTGAATGCTTGCTTAATGGTTTCTTAGTCCTTTTGCAGCATTCACAACTTCATTATGTAATATTCCAATGAAGAACTTTTCCAGCACAGTTTTCTTCACATTGTCAGGGTATGATACTGCCATGTTATAAACAAAGTGAGGAGTTGGGTAATCAAAGATTAATGTGAACAGCTACTAGGAAAATTGTGGATGAAAGTCTCCATATTTGAATTGGGGAAGAGGTGCTGCAACAGCTATTGAAGGAACAGGAAATAGTGCAGATCTTTGCTTTGCTGTTGCTTATTAGCTGTAATGGTAGTGATTAATGGTTAGAGGAGGAAACCAACTGCATTGTTCATAGTGCATTTTCAGGAGCTTTTCTCAACTGACAATGGTCAAAGGGAGCATGATGCACCTTTTAAGAAATATAACCAAAGCACTGCTCTGGAGAGAGAGAGGTAGTGTTTCATGAAAGTTTTTAATATCTCATCATGAAGTTCTGAGCCTTTTTTTGATCAATGTTCACACCTCTACTAAGAAAGTCTTTGAAAGCTTTCAATTAATGGCAACAACAAAATCACTCTTTGCTTTGCCAATATTTAGCAGGGGTTTCAATGGTGCTTTCTCTAACCTTAGTTTAAATCTAGATGAAGTCAGAATATACTTCCACCCACTTCTTAACATTTGCCATAGAAAGTAAATTAAACCTTACCTCAGCTTTCCATAAGGAGATTCTTTGGTTACAATCAAGTCACGTTTTGATTTCTTTTGTAATTTTTGTCCCTGTAACTTAGCTAGGTGGAGTTCCATATACCTTTTGCTAATGGTTTTGGGATGTCTGTAACCTATTTCCCACCTTTTCTGTGGGCTGCCATTTAGCTCTTCGGCAACCCTCCTGAAGCAGGAGCACAAGCCATGAACACACAGCAGCATAAGCACTACCTAAGACAGCTCTGAGTGCAGCTTTGCTGTTTTCTTGTGTAGGTGCCTCCCCCCAGCATCACTGGGGAGCTCCTTGTCTGCTGATTCACCTTCCCTCTCACTACTCCTTTTTCAGTGCTTCCAAATAATGTCTGGATCACAGTCCCAGGCTGGGTATCCCACAGGACACTGCTATGCACTAGTTCTATTGCTGTAATTGGTATTAAGTAGGCAGGACGCACTGCTGTGGTGGGCCAGCAGTGGCCACATGTCAGGTGCCAACCCAGCTGCTCTCACTCACCCATCATAGCAGGACAGGGTGAAATAAGGTGAAAAATCACATGGGCAGACATAAGGCTAAGGACACCCTACTGTTACTGTCACAGGTAAAATGGTCTCACCTTGGGGAAAATATCTTTCATTTCTTGACAATTCAAATAAGTTTGGGTGGAGAGCAACAAATTAAGCCCCTCATTACCCCCTTTGCCCACCTCAATCTCCTTCCTTTTGCCCCGACTCCTCCACCTCTCCCTGCTCCTGATGGCCAGGCAGTTTTCCTGTCCCTCACCTCTGCCTGGAACTGGCCATGTCCCACGCGAGGCAGCCCCAGCCTGTCCTCACAGGGTCTCCTCAGCCCTGCAGCTGACCCAGGGTGTGGGGACATGGTGCTGCCCCAGATCACTCCCTGGCCCATCCTCCGTCCCTCTTCTCAAGGTAGGTTTGTGAGCAGCCCCAGCCAGCATTCACAGGAAGGTGCTGCCACGGTGATGATGTTGTCTCCAGTCTGCAGCCCCCCTTTTCCCCTCACCTCAGCACCAGCATGAGGAGCCAAGGCCAGTTGTGCTGCTTTAACACACGTAAGATGAGGGTGCCCCAGCTGCAGGGAGCCATTTAGGAATGATGGGTTTGGTGCACCTGGAGGAGCTACTGGTGAGCAGGTGCAGGCCATTGCTGGTGAAGAGCTGCTCTGGAGCCCTTCCTTCCCCAGGTACTGGCTTCATAAAGGCAAGGTGAGGCTCCTCAGCACTGTGGTTTGGGTTTGTGAGTACTGCGTGGAGAAGATGGCTTTGTTGCTGTAAGCGCCTGCCTGAGGTGAAGGAAATGAGGAACGCTAGGAAGCAGAGAGGTTATGCAAGGCAGGAGTGGTGAACGGGGGTGCCCACAAAGGTAAGTTACCTCATATAAATCTGGCAGAAGCAGCAAGCTGATTGTAAAGCTGCCTGTGGCACAGCTGTTACCAGGCAGCATGTTCCCTCTCTTTGCAGTTTGTTGCATTCATGATAGGATACTTCATAGCAGGGGTTTAGGTCTGCTGCCCCTTTAGGAGATATGTTGTCTGCATGTTGGGTCATCCTAAAGGCCTTTGGTGTTAGGCTGAGTGGTTTAATATCAATATCTGTATTTGAACCACAGAAGGATTGTGGGGAATGCTTTAGTCTCCAAATGCCTGTTTTCCCTTGTTTTAAAATGCTCTTTGGAGGCAGACATATTTTGATTTATACATTTAGCCTCATCCAGGGCTTGGTTTGTCAGGCATAGGTGTAAGTACTTACATTAAATCAAATAGTAACACCCTGAGGAGGGTCCCCTCCATTGCTGCACGCCTGAACTCCAGCTCTGGGTGCTGCATGTTCTGAGACAGCGTGTTTCTGTGTACAATACTACATGTTTTAAAATGCATTCCAATGTGATAAGTTTTGCAGTGAATTCAGGATTTGGCTTTGGGAAAGGAGTCATGCATTATTCTCACAGGTCAAAAGTCATCCAAATTGCAGTTTAGAATAAACTGGTTTGTAAGAAATAAGTTTGGGGTAGACTGCTGAATATATTTAGTTCTTTAATATCTATACAACTCTGACTTTACATATTTATTCCTTGATCTGTGCTGATTTGTTATGTTTGTGTGAATGCAAGAGCAATCAAAAAGCAGCCATGATCCATATGCATGATATTTTTAAACATCTGACAAAGGAATTGCTTTCCATTTACAGTCACCAGTGTTTTTGTGAGGCATGGGAGTTAGCGTGATAGCAGATGGCAAAAGCTTCCAGCAACAGGCAGTGTGACATCTAAGCAGAGCTTTCCGGACACCCCTGCTGCGGCAGCAGATGGAGAGATTGGCAAGTAGGGAGGATGCTGCTTTTATAGTGTGCAGTGCTTCGAAAGATGGGCTTTGCCGGGTGAGCTGGGACTGGCAGAGCTGAGCAAGCTGCACAAGCCAGGTCTGAGGGAAGAGTAACAAATGCTAAGAAAGGGGATGCCAAAGGCACCACAAAAAATGTAGCAAAATTCCTAATGGTGTTTTGAGGTTTTCCTTGCTTTTGACCTTTTATGACTTCTTCTACGGCAAAATGTCAGAATTGCAGCTTTCCATCAACCTGCGCATGCGTGAACACGCACAGAGGCATTTCAGCATTTTGTAAACGTTTGCAAAGCACTTGGAAGCTTCAAAAGCCTTTTCTTATTTCTCGGACAAATCAAACTCAAATACATGAGTGCGTCGTTCAGATAGCAGTGCTGTCAACTGCACTTGCTATTGTAAGCGTTTAAAATAATACCTAATTGTGCTAGAAAATGAACCCACCTTTTTCCCGCTACAACTTTGATTTTTCAGACCTGGTAGAATATTAATTTTATAAACGCTTGCAACTTCTTGGTTCGTATCATGCACTATCCACACCATTATGGGTTTTTTTGCAACCTGTTTTCACTCAACCTATTCAAAATGATAGAATTCTATCATATCTGTATGAGCAGTCCCTGCAGAACTGCTGTTTGCACTGCAGTTCTAGTGGCCACATTAGTACATGAAACTTTTCAGTTTTGGGGCTTGTGTTTACTCAGTTATTATTTTTAGGTGCTTTAAAATGCTATCCTCATGTAATTAAAGATGTACCTGGGTTTTGCAGCAGGGTTGGACTAGATGACCTTTGAAGATCATCTTTCAACCCAAATCATTCTGTGTCTTCTTTAACAACTAAGAAGAACAAATTCCCAAAGACTCCCAAATAACTGATTTTTAAAAATGAGGGGTTTTAAGGAGCTATTGATTGATTGTGTTGCTGAATAATGAATATTAAAGGAAAACCATATACTGCATTTTCTTATCTGCTTCTCAGGATTTGCTACCAGCTTGTGGAAATAAAAAATGTTTCTTCAGGTAGCTATGGGGCTGGCATATTTAATAGACGTGGATCTCCTAATGCAGCTGCAGAGAAGTGTGCTGGGACTTCACAGTTCCTCTGGTATGGCACAAAACTGCACATCCACTGTGCTGTTAGACTGGTATATGGGAGGCTAAAGAGTTTCTGGTGTCAAAAAGGAGCACAAAGACAGCTGCTGCTCAAATTTAAGTCAGAAGCAATAAAAGAAACCTCCCTGCAAGCCAAGTAATCATAAGGTGAAAGATTTTTCTTTGTCTGCATGTAAAGCTAGAGTATTGCACTCTGTGGGTTGTTAGCACGATACACTTATATCTAGCTGAAGCCTTTGTCTGAGGACGGTGACCTGGGAATTGTATTTTTAAATCTGCTACTGAGCTCTGAGGCGCCCAGAGGCACCGTCTGGACTCATCAGGAATCGTGAAGCAGCCATATTTCATAAGAGTTTGGAAACTTGACAAGTAATAGCCTCCCAAAACAACATCATTCTGGCTGAAATGATCAACTTCATTAGGCCAATATAACTACCCATGCTAAAGAATTTAAAACATACTTCTATGAGATTGCATAAAAACATCACATGCTCACAGGCCTTATAACTAGTGAAGTCTGAGGAAAATTACCTAGTGCTTCCTAACCTTTCTTCCATTTTCTGAACTCTGTAGCCAAAGTACACTAGTGCTGGGGACTGTTACTCTCTTACTTTTTAACCAAAGGGAAGAAAATAGGTTAAACTTTTTAATTGCTTTGACACTTCAATACCACAGAACCCTGTGGTTTTATCTGATTTGTGGAATTGCAGTAACTTTTTGTTTATTTTCTTCTTTGAGCATCTGACGTGTGTAACTCCGGGAAGGTAGGGAGAAGACTTGAGACAAGGTTAGGGAGCAAATGACTAGTATTTCTGCGAAGGTCGTATTGTACTCTAAATAACTAGCTTTAGGGAAGCGGTTTTTTGAGAAGTCACAGGGAGTTAATGGTGATGGTGTTCTGAGTATATTTATTCCTTTTCTCAGTAGTTAATATTGAATCAAATGTAGTACCGGAAATGGGAGATTTAGTGCATCTCTTATTGTTTGCACAAAAGCCTAAGGTAGATCAAGTGTTTTGGCTAAAGCTGGTTGCAGGAGTTAAGTGTGAGTGGAGTTCTTTGGGGGGCTGTTGTTTTGGTTTTTAAACCACAGAAAAGTATTCTTTGTATTGATCTGTGAAATTGGGATTCCAACGCAGGTTTCTTTAGCATGCTACCTTTTGACCTGTTGCATGTTGGAAGATAAGCTGATCATTCATCTTTAGAGGTCCTGAAGTTGCAGAGGGGAATATCTTCCTGGTAATATACGATAAACATACTTTGTACTCCACAAGCAAGGTAAAGAGAGGTAAATCTTTTATAACTCCAGTGTACTGCACAAATACTTCATCTGTATGTACTAAAGAAAGCTACTTAGTAAAGCATTGATAGGCTGAAGCAGGCAATTGCATACCTGAAAACGCCTTCACTGGGGTAGGTCAAGGTCCATCTTTTCCAGGACTGTGTTGCTAAAAGCCATGAATATCCCCTAGGATTTCCTCTTGGGCTCCAGCAGCTTACTCAGAGGCTTTGACACAACAGCTTTCATTTTGATAGTTATGTTGAGCACATGGGAAAAAAGGTCCCCCATTTCACTTTCTAAATGCCTTATTTTGTGTGTGTGTGAGGAGAACACAGTCTGGGTACTCATCCTGTGGCAGCCCTACCCTATTGGGAGGGTCTGTACCTTCCTGCCTGCTTTTCAGGTGGGGCAAATCTCCATTGCTGCTGCAACCTTAACGTAGCTTCTTCAAATTCGCAACTTCGTAGGGGTTTAGAGTTTGGGATGGAGTTGTGGGGGGTTGGATTTTTTAAATGCATTGGAAAATGTTAACCTTTCTTCTTGATCTACCCTAATATTGTCTGAGTTCGCATGAGTGAATGTGTTAGCTGGGGGAGGTAATGTTATCCACATGTTTCTATGTTGTCTGCACAGTAAAAAAAACAGAAGAGGTGAAATAAGCTCATCAGCGGCTCAGGCCATGCTCATCCCTTGGTGATAAAGGTTGCAACACATTCACCATAACGCTCTCTTGATACGATGCTGGGAAAAGAAAGCTCTCTTCTCCCCCCCACCCCTATTTTTTTTTTTTTAAGGAAAATGTTGGTTTTGTTCTTAAACCCTACGAGTTTCCTTTCAAGTTCTCAAGAAATCTCCAGAGCTTCCCCTTCCCAACCAACACTGCCCTTGATTTGCTGTTGAACCCTGTGGGATGAAGTCATCAAGAGAAAGTTCTTGTTTTCCTGTATCTGTTTTCCTACACAACCTTGTTGCTTTATTATTTTCGCCACAGAAGGCATGTGTTTTAAGTCTGATGACTTGTATTAGGTTAGGAAATCCTCCCACAGCACAGACCTTTCTAAACAATGTTTGTTGACTTACGGGAACAAGATCATTCCTGTTGCTCTATTCTGACCTTCGGAAAGTTGCTGACATTTGTGTGTGGTAGCCACATGTTCTGGGAGATGGGGACAGCTCAGTCCCCATCCTGTCTCCAGAGCCAAACAAACAACAAAATAACAATGCCATTGTCTGAAAAAGAGCCTTTCTTTGTTAAAATGCATAGCAAGACAGCTTTGAAGAGGCACCACCTCTACTAAAAAGAGGTGTTTTCAGCCAGGAGGCTCCTGAGAGTCTCATAGGCAAGCACTTAGGGGGCAGGCAGTATGTATCCGTCAGCCTGCCTGAAAGAATCAGGGCAGGAGCATCTGATTGCAAAACAAACAGGCGCCGACTTCCTCTCATCATAATCTTCATCCACAAAAAAAGAAGTGAAAAACTGGGGAGAGGGGAGGATCTGGCATCTCCCCAAGGAATGCAATAATCCCAAATGTGGTGCGAGAGCACTTTGTGATCACACACTGGCTCTCGCTCCCTGCGGCTGCTGCCAACTTCACTCCCACGCATGCTGGGTCTCGGAGGTAATGTGAGTCTGGATGCTGGACAGTTAATCAACTGCAGGAAAATTAATGTTTTGGAGACCACTCTTCTGTTGCAAGGTGCTTGCCGTTTAATAAAATGCAGGACGCTGCCACGTATCGCATGCTTACAGGACGCTGCTGGCTGCCTTCTCACTTGGCTCTTGTTTTTGGCTGGGGTTTAGCATTTCTCGGTGTTGGATTTCTCTCTTCTGTAGCTATTGCCAAGGGGAGGATGGGCTGCGCCATACTGGCAAGGGCAGCCCCAACTGCCTTGTGTTTCCTCCAGGGTTAAGAGCCCTGGAGAGCAGCATCCTGTTGTCTCTGGGTGCCTGCATGCAACTGGCAGAGGCACTTGCAATGAAGATATTGCAGTCTGAACAGTCCTTGTGAGACTGCTTTAAGGAGAGAATGGTGCTGGAGAGATGAAGGGCCATCTGCTAAGGTGCGCGCAGGTGTTTCTTATGGTGATTTGTGTGCGCTGAGAGGCTGCAAAGCTTTTTGCCAACAATGGCTATAAACTTGCAGATGCGGAGCTAAAACGCCCTCCCGTGTCAGTCTCCTTCTGTAAGGACAAGGATCCTTGGAAGGTGTGGGGATGCTTTCCAAAACAAACCTGACAGCAATGGCGGGGCTGCTCCTAAGAGCAGAGCTGTGGAACAAACACAGGCCAGCCATGTAGAAGTGAGGAGGTCTGAACACAAATCTAGGTACCTTAGGCTGTCTGCACTTGTCAGTGGTCAGGACCCTGGCACATGAAAGCCAAGCCATCCCTAAAAGTATCGTGGAGTCATTCCTCTGCTATGAGGAAATACATGAAAAATATTTCGTATGAAAAATAACTCCATTAAGATACATGTGAAGTGTTTTGTCATTTACTACCTAGAGTTTGGGAAGCAGTAGTAGCTGTTGCCTTCCATTTAGGAAGTGGTGTGTAAGTGGTGTATATAAATTCTGTCAGCATTATATGCCTTTGTGGGGGGATGTGTTGTTGCCCAACATGGCTTCATAAACAGCTGGTCTGTGACAGGACCAACTCGTGTTTTGATCTGGAAGGGCTCAGTTTGCCGTGTCCCACTGGCCTATAAATGTGTACAACTGATGGAATTTTTTTTCTTGAGTTTTAGCTTTGATTCACTTTTACCATTTATTTACATGTATGGCATATGATAAATAGAAGTGTCCTGCAATATAATATCCAATGGAGAATGCAAACAACGTACCCTGACTCTTAAGGAGGATCTTTAACATTGGCTTTGCTTAGACAGAAATCTCCACTACTTTACCTTTTTATAAGTCATTTAAACAGTCTCATTTCCAGCTCCATGGCATTTGAAAAATGTAACAGTAATCTTGTTTGCTCCTTTTCAGTTTTCTACAGGGCTTGGCAGCTCTGCCAGCCTTCCTTCTCTCAGGCACTGATCTCTGTCTTGGTAAACACCCACAAATTCATCATTGGAAATGTAATGGACTAAAGTTGCTCTTGTGAAAGGTTTTGGTGTGATTTTGGGTTTTGGTGTTTTTTTGTTTTTCTTTTTTTCTTTTCTAGTACTGAGAGTGATTTTAGGAACATAAGGAAAAAAATATTCACATAACATGCAATTTCATTGACCTTCACCTTCAAAAGGGTCCCTTTTGTGCATACTTATGGAACAGCTGGAGAAGCTCTCACCAGCCAAAAAGCTGCTTGATGTCAAGCAGCTGGAACGGCCTGGGCAGTGTGTTGTGCTCTGGGGTTATACTTGCAGACCAGAATAGGAAGCTGCCACCCAGAAAAGAGCAGAGACATGTGGCTGGAAGAAGTATGTGATTTTAGGCTTGTCCAGTAACAACTGAAGTAAGTTTTTAGAGGGGTGATTTTGCACAAGAAAATTGCTCTCCTCCCACCCCGTTACACGCAGGCAGGCAGATGCAGGGAGGGGTGGCCAGACAGAGGCAGAGAAGGAGAGGATGTTTTGTACCGACACAGCAACGGGGTTGTCTGGAGAGCAGCAGAGACTGTCACTGTTTCAAAATAAACAGATGACTTTGAACACAGGAGAAAATAGAGCAGCTCCTCAAGAAGACATTCACTGCTACCGTCAGGAGATCTGCATGCCCCCACAACTGCAACAGCGAACCTTTATTCCATCTTCAGATGAGGGCTGTCAAGAGAAACTTTCCTGGCATTGGCTTGCTGGCCAGGCAAGAAAGGAGCCTCCAGGATCCAAGCTACTGCCTATTTGCTATGTTCAGCCTCCTGGGGCCACTTGCTTTTCCAGACAAAAACATCAAGGTGCCTCTGAGGAAGGATAGCATGAGACTTCTTGCTCCTGTGTTCTAGAAGAAAAATCATTATGAAGACACTACAGTTATTTCTACCATCATGGAGCAAATGGAAAATATCATAATGGGAAAAATGTTAATTGTTAGGGTGTTCGCTTTCCTCACCGATGAAACTGGTTCTGGCATGTGTCAACTCTTGTCATGGAGCCAAAATACAGTCCCAGTTCAATTTAAGCTGTAATGCTTTGTTTTATTAGGTACTTTTATACCTGAATATTTGTCTTAGGTGCCTCTCTCAAGTTCTGTCAGTGAAGCAGATGTTACTGCAGCCACCTGAGAGGCACAGGATAATGAGCATTTTCCTATAAGCTTAGCAGGGCTGCTCCTGCCGTGGGAAAGTGTGCTCTGTGATGCTCCTCCTCAGCAGTGCTGGTCTGCAATGGCTTCTCTGGTGCTGGGTGCTGAGATTTGTCACTGTTTGGCCTCTCTCAAAGCAAGGCTTCTTGCTGAGCAGGCCGGCTGCTCTGCTCATTGCCAAAATGTAAATTTTGAGTGGTGGCTCCCATGTTTGAGCTCTGCTTTCTGTCCCTATTCTCCAGCTGACCATGCCTCCCCAGGGACCACTAGACTATTGATTTTATTTCTTTTTTTTATGTATTTTTTCACTGCAAGGCTGCAGGCACAGCATTGCTTGGCATTGATTTCTGACAGCATCGCAAAGGGTTCACAATATGCTGCGTTCGCAGGGCCAACCAGTTCATGGAGGAGAGCTGAGCCCCTTGTGCTGCCGAGCTGCTCACCTGTGTGTCCCCACACCCAAAGGGGAAAGCACAGGGGGAGAGGGCTGATGTGAGAGGGGAAGGGCAGCACCTGTTGAGTGGCTGGGTTTATCAGTGGGGCTGTCCTGGCTGCTGCCTGCAGAACCTTGGAGTTTTCGGAATCTGAGAAAATCTACACTATTTCTCAGTCTGCTCCAAGAAAAATACTCTGCTGCTCCGGTAGTGTGATAGGGGCTGGGTTTGTTCGGCACCTAAATAGCAGCAAAGCAAAAATGAAATGTTTGGCACATAGCAGAGCATGTCATTTCCACAGAATTTGACCCCAAATTGATAGGGTCATGCAAGGGTCTGTTTCCCTTTGGTCATTATATCCATCTAACTAAAACTGCAATCACTTTTCTAGTATTTGTCTGCCTAAATAATTTCTCATCAGCCTAGGACTTCTGCATCTAGGACTGATACTCTGACAGCAGCGCTGTGTGTTCCTGCTGTCCACGTTGGAGTCGGAGATTACTACAGCTTTGCAAAGCATTTGATTTACATCTGAAGATGAAATTCAGCATTTCAGAGGTTTTTTTCAGCCCATTGGGATGCATGCAGCACAACATTGATGCAGGATTTTAACTGACTTTAAAATATCTCAGAGTTCAGTCCTGTGAGCTCTCTGAAATGTTTTCAGTTCCAGTTGCATCCCAGGGCTGTAAATGGACTCGCAGATTGCGCAGCATCAAGGGCAGGCTTTTTAGCTTATAGAAAGTAACAGCAGTGCAGTCAAGAGCTCACCAGTGGCTTTTGTGTCTCCAGCAAATACAAAGGTTTGGTCTGAAGATGATGGTGTATGGTAAAGCTAACATTAAAAGGAACAGACTTTCCCTGCTGCTCTCCGCTTCTCTTTCGTTATGCCCTTCCCATGTGCCATCGTAGCTGGTTTTGTTGCAGAAGTGCAAGGCAGAGTTTTTGTTACAGGACCTGTGTGCTTTCTGTAAAGGCACAAAGGCTGCCAGGGACCGCACAGCTGCTGTTCACTTTGAGATGGGGAAAATCCTCCAGTGCTCTTTAAATCCCATGGTGCAATGGGTCCCCTTCCAACATTAACGTCTTGAAGAATATTTAAAGCCTGGGACCTGTTCAAGCATTCATTCAAGTCCTTTCAGCAAAACTCAAATGTGTGCTTCCTTCCTTCTTGTATCCCTATTACAACAATTCAAGGTCCCCATATAATAAAAGACAAATTAGTTCACAAGTCTCAGGGTACACCCATGTGTATAACACACCCCACCCCCACCTCATTACTTTTAATTTATCTCATATGCTGCTTACACCACTGTTTTCCCCACCTTCCTGGTGGCCTTCTTACAAAGCAAATTTACCTGAAAATAAATGAGACAAGCTGTGTGACTGATGGCTGTAAGGATGGGCGTTTTTTTCCGGTAAAACAGGGGAAAAAATATCTTTCCTTAGTTCTTCTGCTTAGGTGTGAAACTTGTCAGACAGCTTTCAAACCATGTAGGCACTTAATTTCCAGGGAAAAGTGGGATTTGTCTCCACAGTAATGAACTCGCTTTTTTTAGAAGGTGTTGGTGCTAATAAGAGGGTTTTCTCATCAGAGTGAGTGTTATCATTGCTTTATCATCTTATCATAAAGAGGCACAGAATGAAATTCAATGGAATAAATTGATACATTTTAATAAACTATCAAAAATATTTTCATTAAGATGACCCCTGAATAAACCCAGAAAATAAAATTGCTTTCAGTGAATCCAAGAGTAGCTTGAATATTTTTTTCCTCCTCCCTTGACCTCATTCTGAGCTTCCCTATGTCCATTCCAAAAAGTTTGGTCAGTGAGTGACTGAAGAATAGAATCTTGACTAAACTATTGACATGACCATTTATGGGTTAAAACTTGAAGGGGGGAAGTTTAGGTTGGATATAAGCAAGCAGTTCTTTACTACAGTAAAGGGTGGTGAGGCGCTGGAATGGGTTGCCCAGGGATGCTATGAATGCTCCATCCCTAGCGGTGTTCAAGGCTGGGTTGGACAGAGCCTTGGGTGACGCAGTTTAGTGGGAGGTGTCCCTGCCCATGGCAGAGGGGTTGGAACTAGATGATCTTAATGTCCTTTCCAACCCTAACTATTCTATGATTCTATGAAATTTCAGCAACCCTGTATGTTACTGCTGTTTGCAAAATCTATTATTCTGAACATAAAGGCATTGCAGAACCATTTGGTGGTTTGTGTTTGGTTTTTTTCTTTGAGTCGTTCATGCAAATTTATTTATTGTTTTGAAATTAAAATGAAACAATCACTATGAGGGAGGTGAGACACTGGCACAGGTTGCCCAAAGAAGCTGTAGCTGTCCCATCTCTGGCAATGTTCAAGGCCAGATTGGAAGGGGCTTTGAGCAACCTGGTTTAATCAAATGTGTCCCTGCCCATGCAGGGCATTGAAACTCGATGGTCTTTAAGATTCCTTCCAAGCCAACTCATTCCATGAAAGCTTGGGAACTCGGGCATATAAATGCTTTTCTCTACTTAAAATATCTACCAAGTGTCTCTTTAGTAGTTTCTGTCTACACGTGAGCTGAGAATGAGCTCTTACTAGGCAGTTTCTTGCCTGCGGAACAGTGTAATCAAAATGCTTGCATTCACCTTTCAGTCTGAGTCACTTAGATAAATAGAAGCTTCATTAACCAGAACTGCTTGTTCCTTGCACAACTGTTTTAAAAATGCTGAGCCCTGTAAAGACACAGCAAGTTCAGAATAGGTTTTTGACCTACTAGAGTGAAGATGCGAGGAACTTAAAGCTGGCTACAGAGATCTTGGTGTATTTTCTTGGAGCTGCCTTTGCTGTGGGTGTGCCAGTTTTTTCCACCCTAGCCTTGAGCAGCAGCAGTTCCTGTGCAGGCAGGCAATTAATAGCAACTAAGCTTACTTGTTTATAAAGTAAGCATGCTTCGGAGGATGTGCATCCAATGTGGTATCACTGTTAATAGCTTCACTGGGCATGAGTCAGCGTAAGCCAGGCTGCAGGACCCTGGGTGCTGGGGCACATCTCAACACATTTCTGAGAGTAATGGTGGTGGTGGTGGTTGTGAAGCGTCAGAGCAACTCTGAAATGAGACCTCTTCTTGCTTGAGATGTTTGCGAATTGTGTACCGCAGTATTGTGTTAATCTCACAGGTTCTAAAACCTTTTGTTGTGAACAATGAAAATATGTTGGGTTTTGAGGGAAACATGCTGCACTTCCAGATATTATGTCCAGGATGGAACAAATTTACATGAGCAAATTTCTGTGTTATCAGCCAAGATGTTTTTATTGTCATTCATAATATTGCTGAGAGTGCAAAATGCTGTGTTTCTTCAGGGCTTTGTTTCTATAATGCATTTGCCTTCCTTTGAAATATTCTGTGTAATTGAAATTGCACAAGTCTTTGTTCTAAAAAGGAAAAAGTCCGACTCCGTATGATATCCACATTTAGTTTGTATTTGCAAACTTTTTCACACATGCAAAAAGTTTCTGGTCTGCTTGAGTTTCATCCAGTTTTTCCCAGATGTTGGGAAGCTTTCATGGACCTGACACGACATTCCTGCATGCACTATGATAAGGAGTAAGCTATTTACAGATGTCTTAATAGCAATTGTTTCTCTAATCTGATGAAAGCCCGTTTGAGGTATTTAGAACTTTTTTTAATGTTCTGGTCAATATTTTTTACAACCTTAGAGAAAGAAGTGAAATTAATCTTGTAATCAAAGCCAAGATCACCAAGGTATGAATCGCTCAGTGGAGGGAGCTGATGGCCACAGCCTTGGTCATTGTCATGTTCCTAGTGGAGGGGTGCAGAGAGGCTGTGGCTGACTGGAGGAGCTGTTTTTCCTTCCTCCTTGATGACCCAGGTTATTGGGGAAAAGCTTCCTAGGAGGTTGAACTTGGCTTCTGTGATTGCCCCCTCAGGCAGCTGCAGGGATCCGGGCGGTTTTGCAGCCCAGTCAGTTTTTCCTTCACCTGCAAAGTGAAAATTCCCTGTTATAACATTTGCACAGAGCAGAAGTTGCTGCCCTTTACAGAAAGGTCCTTTTCCTGAAATACAAAAACTAGCCCTACAGCTTTGGGATCTGTGGGTATAGCGCATCACTGGTTTGCTTGGGAGATGAAGGGCTGCAGTGGTCCAGAGCAATAGTTTCCAGCCGAGGATTCATCTGCATGGGGAGGAGAAGTCCTGTAGGTGACTGGATGACGCCCAGGGAAGGGAAGAGGGCATTTGCTGTGCCTGTTTCTGTGCTGAAGTGCTGCAAATTCGTATCACTCTGCCAATGTGCTGTGAATCGGGTATCAAAGGCTTTAGAGCATAGGTAAAGAGCACAAAACACATCATTTGGGGCAGAATTGTGTGACTTCACTCAGGAAAAGTCTTTGTGTTAAATGCATGTTCAGATGGAGTATATGCTAGCACAGGCCTTTCTCATAACCATAGAAAATATATTTTAAAGTGAGGAGAGAAAACATAGTGTTCATTTCCCATTTACCTGTTTCTGTATTTCTCCATTTTCTCTGAGCTAGAAAATAAAGTCCCTAAGCAACAAAAATAATTGTTCTTCACCTCCCGTTTCTCCTGTGACCACAAAACTGAAGTTCTGCTACTCTGATAGGAAATCTGTTCTCATGGACTTGCAAATCTATACCCAGCTCAGGCACTAATTTGGCTTTAATTCAGCAATACACCAGTCTCTAGATGTTTGGAGCTGGTACTAATAGCTGAGTTCACCCATTTGTTCCTCAGTTATACGTCTTTTGGGCTGCAGAGTGTTCTTTGACTGACAGCCAAATATTGGCAACCTGACTGCTGACTGCGAGGTTGATGACAGCTGCATGGGCTCAAACTCATAAATCCATTTTTTAGAGATATGCATGCGTGTACCAGAGGAAGTTTTAGACCTTGGATACACAAATCAGTAAAATTCAGCAATATTAGCTGGTGACCTTGGACACACAAGTCATTAAAGTAAGGCAACCGTAGCTGCCCAGTTACTGAGTTATTTGGCTGTAGCATTATCCTGTGCATTAGGATGTAATTTGCTCTCTGCTGTCACAGCCAGATTGTCTCTGCTGTCAGTGCTTTTGGAGATTGACAGCATACCAGTTAGATTTCCTGCTTTCCAGACACATTAGCATAGGCAATGTACCACACAGACCTTGCTTCACTAGGTCTGCCATCTCAAGGTCTCTCTCTCATTTTCTGCAACTCCTTCAGTGTTTAGCAGGAGCTCCTCTCAACTTGGCTTTTCAGGTCTCTTGCTGAGTTAGGGAGACCTAACCTTGATTTGTCGAAGCTGCGGTAGATGCTAGGAGGACTCTGGTTTATGACTACACTTTTTTTCAGAAGCTTTTTGGCCTTTCTATCAATTGAACTGCATTTCAAAGCAAGCCAACTTAATTAATGGCTTCCCTCAGAATATCAAATAGCAGTATATCAGATTTCTTACTGAAATCTATAAACATTAAATTATCTCAAATTCATTTCCTTAGTCTTTAACTTTTTCAGTTTCTTTTTAAAAATACAACCAAGCTTGTTTGGCAATATTTTCCTTTAATGAGCATATGTTGTTTGACAGTCAAGACGTGAGTCACCTTGACCTTGTTTTCAATTAGCATTTCACACTCAGTAATGAGGAAGATGACACATCATCTGTTGAAAATCCACTTTTTGTATGAGACTTTGGTAATTTTTATTCTGAGTTGCCAAAGAACCAGTTTTTCTTTCCTCACAACAATCCTCTGTCAAGGAGCCTACCAAGCAGGGAAGGCTTGCCCTTAGATCCCTTAAGAATAACGATTTACTGCTGAAAAGTACTTTGCTCCAATCTTCCTGTCTGTTGTTGCTATGCCAGCAGTTTCCTAGATCAGGGAAGCTTCATCTTTGGTTGTTTGTTCGTTTTGGTTTTTTAACCTCGCAGTTATGAAAGCATCTAAGGGTTTGACTGTGTTTCTATTTCCACCTGTGAAAATCATGCTGCTGAGGCAGAGGGAAGGTTTGCTCAGGAGCACAGTGGAGGGAGGGAGACGTACTGGGCATATTGGTCACATTGACAGATGCACCATCATACTGAGGATGCTCTCGCAACACACTGATGTGTGACTGACTGCAAAGCCGATGCCAAGGCGTGGGATACCTAGTTGAAAAGGTAACACTGAGATGCAGAGTATAGGTTTGTTAGGAAGTGGGACAGCTTTTGGAGTAAGCGTACATAAGAAAGATGGGCTTCACCTAAACCAAGCCTGGTTGGTTATGTTTATTCTGGTGTCCTTACACATCCCTAAGACCATCACCAGTTGGGTTTTTTTTTCAAATTGGAAAAGCCATTGTGCATGGAAGATTGTACAAATCTGCGTGACTCACCGCAAGCATATGAACTAATGAAAATCCTGTAATCCAAAGGAATAGCAAAGAATGTTACAAGTAATGGCCCCTGATAATAGCACAAAAAAACAGACAAGAAAGAAATGTACATGCATTTTATAAGCAAATGCTTCAGTTCTGAACAGCCCCCCACAAACAACAAGCCAGCTACAGTGTATGAAAAGAAATGCTTGGTTTAAATCGGAATATAGACATAAAAGATATGTCAAAAGCTTGGTACAAGTGGAATGCTGTAATGAAAAGAAACAAATCCTATAAGCATGACAGCTCCCACCATGACAAGTCAAACCAAACTATCAGGGTTTTAAAGTGTTGTCAAGAACAAAACAGCCTACTTCATATAATGTCTTTGAATGTGTAGAAAAGTTGGCTTAAGTGCTTCAGCATATGTTCCTATAGATACTAAGATGTTATAGGGTAAGAAGTTGTTTTAATTTTTTTTTAATGGATTAATACATGCAAATACATAAAGTGAAAAAGAGAAGAACAAATGGCTATTCTTGACATGGGAAGAAAGTCTCCACTGAGAATCCAGAAAAATCCACTGTCCAATGGATTCATAGTTATGTGGAACCATGTCAAACCATTTGGATGCTTCAAGCAGTTGCTACTTGGGGTTTTTCAGAGTGGTGGAATGTGGTTCTTACAGTTCTGAGCAGCTAGATTATAAGAGGGCACAGACTTTGTATTGCTAGAAACTGAATTTAAAGTTAAATAGCAGCAGGAGGCATCTCCAACAGTGCTAACCCAGGGATAGGCTCCAAATGAGCTCATATCTTTTTAGAAAAGAGTTGATAAGGTCTTTATGGAAACATGTCTGAAAATGTCTACTTAGACCCATTAATGAATATATCCAATGAAGTTTTCTTCCCAGATGACCAACAGGTAGGGTTTTTTTTAGAAGATGTCTCTTCTTTCAAGTAAAGAATCCTCCTATTGCTATCATCTTAAGTAAAAGAAATATGTTTTCCCCCTGTTTCACTTTCCAATTTAATCCTCTGGCATTTGGGAGTGTGTTTGTGTGTGTGTGTGCATTCATACCTTAAAACATGCTATCTTCTTGTGGGTCTAGCCTAGTGTAAAGGCTGTGTAAAGAGTTTTTAGTGTAGAGGTTTTGCTCTGAATTTTCTCAAAAGCTTCCTGTCATATTTTCTTTAAAGAAGTTTGTGTGGAGTTTTCTTAGTGTAAAAAATCTTTGCTTCCTCTGCACCGAGGATTTACTTAACTCAGTGGAGATCTAGCATGGGTTAAGATTTTATACAGCTGAGGAGATCTATAGTTAGTAAACTCTATGGCATTTGTAGATTTTCTTGAAATAATTTTCCTTTTTGTTTTATAAGCACTAGTTACCTATAGTCGATATTCAGAACTTCTGTTTGCTTGGTTTTCTCTTGACTTTAGGAGGCTTGGATGCTGTTTGAGAATTATACTAGAAACATTTACTTAATAAGTACAGCAAACCAATTTCATAAAAGCTTAATTTCTGAAGGATTAGGTCCTTATGCCCTCTCATTCAGAGGTTGATTGCATAATGTTTGAAACTAACTTCTCTTAAATAATAAAAAATGAGCATTCTGGTACAAACCCCTCTTACTCTCCCTTGGGACTTTCACCATTTCTTTTATTTAAAAAATACAATCCAGTTTTTGCAGTATTATAACCTGGATATGAATATTTACACTGTGTTTGGATTGCTGACTGAGAGCAGAATCTATTCCAGAACAGTATTTTGCATTCAACAAACTAAGAATTGTATAGGAAAATAATCGAAACATGGTAAATCTCCATGTTCTTTTTCTGGATCATTACATACGGGTTGAAACTCACTCCCCTCACATTCAAGCTCACTTTGGCTACCCCAGGCTGCTGGGTTAGAAACTGCTTTTGGGACTTGTGTCCAAGAGAAGCTGACCAGGTGCTTGCGGAGTGAGGCCCACCGCAGTGCAGAGTGCTCCAGGGAGTAGATTGTTTGCTTTATGAAATGTAAGCAGCAAAATGAACTGTAAAAGTTTTTGATGACTGAATGAAGGGTCTATCTGCATATAGGAGTATTTATATTCAAATCTATTCCATACAGAAATATTATACAGCATGCAAGCTTTTCTTCCTTGCTGCTGAGGTACTCATTCAGCAGATTAGTTTCCTGCAAATTTGTTCACTCCATTGACCACACAGATGCATTTTCTGTTCCTCAGAGGGCTTTTCAATGTAGTTGTTTTTCATTAATGCTTTGCTGATAATATATGCCGGAAGATGGAAAGAAATAAGTAATTTATTGTTTCATTTGAAAAAGTCACTTAGGCTTAATAAGATTATTCTTTTTTTTTTTCATGGAAAGTGTAATAGCAGGCCTTTTTAGAAGAATGCACTTATTGTTCAGACAAGATAGTGAAGTCCATTTTTAAATGAAAATTGTCTTTCTAAGCTTCACATTTTTAAATGAGAAAACATAAATTATTGCATTGTTCATGGTTACTAATACCACACCACTGAAATCATAAACAAGAATTTAATTGGAAGAAAGATTAGTGGCTACTTCTCTGGTCCTCTCTTCTCTACCCCCATCTCCTCCAAGTCTGGTACAGCTATGAGTGCAAGCTGTAACTAAGATCTTCTAGAAACAAGTGTTTATTGATTGCTCTGGAGTTCAATCAGAGTTTCAAATCTAGAACACAGATACAGAATTATCACTATATGTTAATTGCTAATTGCTTAGATCTAAGATGAAGAATGTTTGTCACAAATGTTTTCTGTAATATCTTTTAAAATTAAATTGCTTCCCAGAGTGTATAAATACTGGTGAGGATCAAATTGGTTCAGTTAAA
This sequence comes from Myiopsitta monachus, assembly GCA_017639245.1. Lineage (NCBI taxonomy): Eukaryota > Metazoa > Chordata > Aves > Psittaciformes > Psittacidae > Myiopsitta > Myiopsitta monachus. The sequence continues at coordinate 66,853,274 of CM029921.1, read as the reverse complement.
TTGCAGACAGCTCTTCAGAAAGATAAGCTCAGTACCCTGCAGCAATTTATTTTCTTTTAATTAAAAGGTCATACATTGTCCTATTTTGTAATCCTCTGAAAATATCTCAAGAGTGTCCTCCATTAATCTAAGCTGATGCCCACTTTCTCTTTCCCTACCACTTAGATGGGAAGATTAATGTAATGCCTTGCTTTCAAGTAGGAATCAAGTCATAGGATGTCACATAGGGGAATTTGAATTTCATGCCATCCGGTGCACCTTCCTCCATCTGGGATATCCAATGGCTAAAAGACACATGTATGTTAGAAACTGTATGTAAGTAAGGGTTTGTGATAGTAAAGAGAGAACTTCCACTTAATCACCAAAGAAGCATGTCACATGTTGTTTGTCTGTCTCAACCACGACAGGAAAAAGCAGCTGGACATGAACAGAAATGGCTCCAGCATCAGAAACAGCATCCCACTGTGTCCTCCCAAAGCTTAAAACAAAGGAGAACAATTGCCTTAGAAGAAGTATAAAATTGTGTATAACAAATCCCACCTTTGTCATGCTGTTTACAGAGGCAGTGACAGCCCTGTTTCCCTCCCAGGTTGCTTTCTCCATTCATGGTTTCAGGTTCCTGCATGGAAGTTTTCAATCCCATTGCAGTGGAGCTGTGGAGATCCCTGGTGAGTGCTCGCCTTTCTCCTTGACTTTGCCCCACCCAAACCTTGGTGACTTAATAGGAGTTATTTCTTATTTCCATTGGTGTAAATAAAGGGCTCAGCAACAAAGATGTGTATTTTAGCCTCTCATAGAAAATCTTATAATGACCCACTATGTGCTGTCTACTGCTGGGCTCTATTGATCTGCAGGAAGAGCAAAGATGAGCCTGGGGGCAGGAGGAGAAATATCACAAGAAAATATTTTGTTTCCTGAATCTTCCCTCCCCGTGTTACTGATATAACATTGATTCTCTCCTGTCTCTGTGGTTTGTGACTTTTGACTCTATGTTTCATAGTGCACAGAAGTCTTGCAAAGAGAGTACATGGCCTCTGTGCCTGGAAAGTACCTACTGCATTTGAGGCAGCAGGCTATCAAGCAAATAAGAGTTTGCTTGTCTGGAGACCTGCGCAGCCTGTCTCATTTCAGGCTCCTACTTAACCTATCTTTTGCTTGGTTTACCTACTTGGAAAGGAGACCAACCCCATCATTTCTTAAGCACCGCCCTTTCAAGCTGGCTGAACTGTATATATTTTTTACTTCTATGTGTGTATAGAAGTATGTATTAGTTTTGAGTTAGCTAATGCAATTGTGAGAACTTTTCAGTTACTTTTTTTTTATTGCCATTGGCAGAGTTTGAAACTATTTGAAATGCAGCCACGTTGGCTTCTGCTCTGTAAGAAACAGGGGGAAGGAATCTGCATCTGCCAAATGGAAAAGGACAAAACTGGTGTAATGATATGTTGCAATTGCACTGCAAAACCTACCACAGTAAATTACTGCTGTAACAACCTCCTTCCTGTTGCGAAAGGCTCCAGCCCAGGCTGTTTTGTGACTGTCTTCTTGATTCCAGTTCTTGAGAGAAAGTTATCTTAGCACTGAGTGACTGCTAAGCTTCTCAGAGTACAAACTGAAAGCAAAGATGGAAGTCAGGAGGCCAGGTGCCTGATTTTCAGCTAGGGAATAGTGTTAGACTTGAGCCATCAGTCCATGGCAGCAGACCCATAGTGCTGTGGCAAGGCTTTATGCAATGTGTTGGTCTTTGCTGTGCTGTCTTTTTTCCCCTTCTTCTTTCCTGATCTTCTGCTGGTGTTTGGTATCATTATCCGTAAGTCACCTGAAGTTTCCATGGCATTGCCTGCACAACCCAGTCGCTGGGGTGCTCTGCCCTGTGCTGGCAGCAGCAGTTTGGCTGTGCTCAGTGGCCCAGGGGAAGTGTTGTTCTCTGAGGTGGCTTGTGAGAAATGACCTGCAGCCCCTGCTTTCATTCATCCCAGATGCATCTCCTCTCCACAGACTTTGAGCTGGGTTTGGCACACAATCGTGTTTTGTTAACACTGAATAAAGGAGCGAAAAGGGAGAGAGCCAGAAATCCAGATTACTGTCTTGGTCTCAAGAGTGATCCTCCTAAAGGGAGGGGAGAAGGTGGCAACCTCAGTGTGGGAAAGTTTTCAAGCACTCTCTAAGTTGTTTGTGTTCTGTGGAGAGAGCGGTTTGGGTCTCCTGAATCCAACTGCATGTTTGAAAGAGTTATTCATCTGGTTAAGGAGAGGAGGAAAGAGAGCCGCCTCTTCAAGGAGGAAACAATGAGATCCTGGTGGTTTCAGAGGTGTAAGGGTGATGGCCCTTTGACAGTGCTTTCCAGAAAAGCGTCATGCAAAACTTCATCTGACGGTTAGCACTAAGACAGGAAAACACTGGGAGGAACCCAGAGCTGCCTTGCATTTACAATGTGCAAACCACCCAGTGTGATCCAGGCTGTCAGACAGGGAGCATCTCTTCACAGGGATTTCATTTCCTGCTAGGATGGGCGATGAGTATTGGAACTGATGGGAAATATACAGAGACAAATCTAGGAGTCCCTAAATCTCAGTGGAATGGAAACTCCCTTTTCTGCAGGTGCTTTCTAGAGTGGCGAGCAATGGGGCTTCTAGCATCCACTGCCTGTGTGCATGGTTTTCTGTGTGTTAATTCAGCTGGTCTTGGGCTGTGGAACAGCTGAGCGTGTGTTGTTTCCTCTAGATGTAAATGAACTTCTACTTTCTCTTCTGTGGTGCTCATACAATTAAATGTCTTTTTTTAAATAAAATATTAGAGAAATCATTACATTTCTTTACTTGAACTGCACCACCACTTCCTTGCACTCCCCACACCCCCAGCCTCTGTTGCTTCCAGTAACAATAGTAAAACCTGAAAAAATCTTGTCTTGTTCTCTTTTACAGCTACAACAAAATGGATGTAGATTTAGCTGTGCTTTTCCCCTCAGATATCTGGCAGCACTCCCTTCCGCTCTCTCCAAGTCTTCTCTGTGAGGAATGAACACAGCTGATCATGGGGATAAGGATCAGCTCAGGGGAGTTTGCGCTGGCCAGCGTAATTTTTTCCCTTTGATGCCCATTGCTCCCCACCTCTGATGTCTCATGTGCGTTTCACATTCTCCAAGCCTGGAGTCATCTAAAGTCACAGGCCAGAAGCAGCTTTTCTCCCCCTGGCTGCACAGACCAGATCACTCCAAGGGGATTTTCCCTTGTTAAAGCTGCCAGCAAAATATTTTGCAGGGCTTAAGTTGAGGTATCAAACTATTTCCCAGCTATGGCCAGTTTGAACCAAAGGCTGTTATGAAGAAATGCTGTCTGTTATGTTAACGCGAGTGGTCAAGAAAAAGCCCCAAATAAAAGCTCTGAATAGATAGATTCCAGCTGGCCAATATCTTTCTTTTTCTTTTCTCTTGTGAGTTTAAGGAGACTTTCTCTTTTAAAATGAAACCTGATATTTATGGGAATATCTTATTCTCTGTAAAGCTATTAATTTTTTTTGGTGAACAGACCAAACACTACGTATAAACTGCATGGAACAGATAAGTTGCAATGTGTTTAAAAGAAGTGGACTTCTTTTTATGTAACAGAAGTGGGTGTATCGTTCTTTCATGCACTGGATGTTTTCTATGGATAATCCATAAAACAAAACAGGAAATAAGAAACCATGTTTTTGCTGCTGATGTAAGACGACAGAGAGGAAAGAAGTTTCTGAGTTTTAATGGGTCAAGCAAAAAATCCTCCCTGACTCCTCTTTCCAAAAGAAAACTGCCTGAGTCAGAAATCCTGCATACCAGTGGGATCAATTTGATCTTTTTGGTCTGGTTTTGCATCAAGGGAGCTTGGTTGTATTATTTGTGATATTAAGTTCTCTTAGCCATAAGTACCTTTAATCATTAATGTCAAAGAGTATCTATTTCAAACCATGTTTGGGTAATTACTCAAAGTAGAAAGCAAAGGGAACTGAGTGTGGTTTGGGGTTCGGCTGGAAAGGTGTGGCATGTCTCAAGCATGGTGTTTAGTTTTGGTGCTGTGAAGACCAGGCATAAGGAAAAGGAGAGTGGATGAAGTATGCAGGAGGCTTGCCTGGGGCCTTGCTGCCTGGACCTATGCCACAAGGGGAGTATTTCTGCTTCTTCAGTAATGCCAGGAGTCACCTCACCTCCATTGCTGCAAGAGGAAGTGTTGGGAAACATGGTGGCGATGGCTGCTAACACCCTGAATCCTCATGGCAGGTAGAAAGTAAGGGAGGTGCCTGGGCACTTCTCCCTTGAAGACATCTTGGCTGGGGCTGGTTTTGCTTTTGTCCCATCCTTTGCTCCTTGAAAATCTCTGAGAAGTCTAGCTGCAGTGAAGGAGAGAAAGGCCAGGCACTACTGCCCTATCACCCTGCACTGATGTAATTGTCGTGGGGAGAAAAATCACGGCAGTGGATGCCCCGTGGAAACATGTAGTTCACTGCATTTGAAAGCTGACACTCCAAAGGGGTTTAGTTTATTATTTCCGTGTGTTGCGCCAATAACACTGGCTGTCAGGCCTGCATTCAATGAACAAGGATTTGAGTTCTAGGAAGCTGTTTTGCTGCTATCACAGCTAATGACTTGTCAGTTTCCAAGGTAATTCTGATATTTCAGTAGACCATTTTCTCCACTGTTTCAAATTGCAGGGGGCTTAGTCCTGCAGCAGGCTAAGGCATACACTTCTTTATACACCTTTTTCTTTGGAGCCTGCAAATCAACTTTTCTTGTTTACTTTGCTTTTTTAAAGCTTTTAGAGCAGGTCTGCAGCTTGCCATAGGGTTTATCTCTGCCCTTACCCTGCTTGTGGCCCTCTGGACAGAGCTGTGGATGGATGAGGACTCAGCAGGGACACATCCCTGCCAGATGCAACCCTGCCATCAGCTGCAGGAGGAAGAGTGGCATTTTTACTCTGCTGGACCACTAGATGGGGAAATTGTATTTACGTTTTTGGGTTGCAAAATGGATCCTGGCTGTGGGCTGGAGCTCATGATAGTAATGAAGCATATCAAACTTGTTATCTGTAAGGGGTGTGTGGTGATGACTCAGAATTTGCCCCCCTCTTTGGCAGCGATGCTGCAGCTCCTCTGCAAGGAATCAGGCTCTGCTGAGCAGCTCTGTGGCCTGATGGGCTTTCTGGGGAGGTACTCTGCAAAATTGACCTTTACTGATGTCCCCTCTTTCAAAAGGTTTCTATGGTGTAGGATAACAGAGAGGTTGCTCCTTGGGGCCAGTGGGTGCCTGCCCCACTGCCAGCACCTGCATGCCCCTGCAGCTTCACATGGGAAATGGGGAGAGTTCATATGCATTTCAATGAATTTCTGAACAGGGAGCTCTCAGGGCCAGGAAATTATCTGGGTAGTCAAGAACTCATGTCAGAATCAAGGCAGAAACACAAAGCAATATGTGCTCAGGGTCTTCTCTTGTTTCCGGTACTCTGCTGCTACTAAGCCATTTGCTTTTTCATGATGAAAGTGTTTCTGCACAGAGTGGCAAAAGTGACAGCTGCATGGTGACACGGGGTCTGACAGGCCTGCATGTAGGAGACCAGTGGTTATGGGCAGGCTAACTCACAGGATGAGCTTGAAGAGGAAGATTTGGTAGGCACACGAATATTTCAAAGTTGGGTATTAAAGATCTTTGCCTAAAACATGGTGAGTATCTATTCTCAACCATTAGATCATTCTGATTTAAAGCAAATATTCTAGGACATAGTGAGCCCTTTTTCTTGTAAGAGAGTGTTAAGGCTGGTTATTGTCTGTGTCACAGGGATGATTTTCCTTGCTGCAGGGTGTGAATGATGGGATCACAGCCTGATGTATTGCTTTTGACTCAGTATTATTCTAATTTAAAACTAGCTTTCTTTATGCAGTGCTACATGCAGAGCAGATGTGCCTTCTGCTAAGATATGTAAAGTTTTTCAGACTTTCTACAGTGACAACTTTGGTAAGCAGCTTTATTTCTCTAAAGGTATTGCTGTAGTATTTGGGGGAAGATATTTAAAACTTCAACCATCGCTGTGTGGTAGCAGCTGTAGAAATGCAGACCTCTACCTGTGCATGCAGGGGAATGGGCCATAACATGAAGAGTTCACACTACCACAACCAAGCCCATGCAGTTCTCTGTTCCCACCTTTCCCTGCCAGTCTCTGTGGGCATGGGCTTCCTTTTCACTGCATCACCACTGCACACACTGTGATCTAGTTGTAGCTGATGGATGCTTTTGTGAAAACTCAGTTACCCAAAGTCAAGGTCAGCTCGGAAAGAAGCCAGAGGAATGTGTTTAAATAAGCACACCTGCATCTTTTTGGCACTTGGAACTACTGTAAATAGCTTAGCCAAAAATATGAATGAGTGTTTATACCCTTTCAAATATCACCACCAAGCAACTGAAGGGCCAAATATTTTTGCAGCAGTTGCGTGCTTTTTGTGCGTGTGCTTTATTAGAGAAATTATGTCTTTGAGCAGGGAGGTCAGAGGTATTAAGGAAAAAATATGCCTGTGAGCAGTAGTTATGATCATCATTTGGGTGATTTCAGTTAGCTGTTAAGGAAGGCATCATGTGCTTATTGGATTTGCCAGTAGGACTCTGCACTTGATTAATTGAGGGAATTTTACAGGGTCCTCTACTTCCATGCCTTTGGCTAGAAGTCTCCGTCACAAGCCACAGTGTGCTGAGGGATCAACGATTTGTGGAAGGTTTCCCCTTTTGGTTTGGAGAAATGCTTCCGTAAGGAAAACCTTAAGCTAAGGCTCCTCATGAATTAGGAAAGTCCTGGTACAGGAGCAACAATGCAGTGTGCATGCTCAGGAAAGCCGAGGTGCTTGGGTAGCAGCAAATCTTTTCTGCGCTATGGAACAGAGATAATCTATTTCATGAAGTCATCTGCTTTTGCATTTTTATACACAGATCTTAAAATTATTCACACAGGATATTTATTTCCATCTTAAATATGAGGAAACAGTGTGTGTGCATCCACACAGGAACACAGTCTTCTTCCCCACCCCATCCTGTGAGACAACTTCAAATGGGATAAATGCATGTTCACAGGACACTTTCATGACAGGAGGAAGAGGCAAACGTTTTCTATGGCATCTGTTCTGATTTTTTAATTGGAAAATCTTCCAGAGTCTTCATCTCCTGACATGTAATAGTATGACATGGCAGGTTGCACTGCTAAGTGCCTTAAAACTCAGCAGTGCTTTGGCTGAAAACTAGATGAGCATCAGTACCCCCTGCTTTAATCTCTTTGATTAGTTTTGGATTTCCTTCTGTTGTGCTGTAGGGGTGTTCGTGGTTTGAGTGGAGGTTGTGGTGCTGGGGGCCACAGCATGAGGCTGGATATATAGAAGGCTTTTGTGAAAGCTCAGTGAAAGCTCAATGAAACCTCAGCGAAAGGCTTTTGTGAAAGCAGGCTGCAAAACTGAGAGCTGCTCTGGCATCCAAGCAAACCAGACTGAGTTTCCAGTCACATCACAGTGATGGCACTGCACTTGCCTTCAAAATAGCATTCACACTTGGTGATGTGCACAAGGCACTTTCTGCACTCTCATTTTTCCAGACAAGCTAGGGTTACTTCTCTATCCTGAGCTATAAAGAGCTCTTCTGTGCAGTTAAATGATGTCTGTCATCTCCCCATGATGTCTGATGTCTGCATCAAAATTAGGTTTTAAAAATTCATCCTTGAGCCAGCATAGGAAAATCTAGGAGGTGAGACACAATCACAGTCCAGCTTCCCCTGGGCATTGGAATGTAATAGAAATGTCATTGTTACAGTTTTATCTTGTACTTTATACTCTTTGCCAAGGACCTACTTGTCTATTACCTTGATTTATTTATGGCCACTCTTCAGACAGTGCAGGGGCTACCACTGAACATTACTGCTACTTCTCACTTTGCTTTTGCAACCATTGGGTAAAGAAAAAGGCTGCAGACTACACACTCCATAGAAGGGATGAGTACCTCAGCAGGATAGAGGTAGGACAGAATTGCTTATCCTTCTCATTTGGTATATGGCTCACAGAGGCTGGCTTTATAGACTGAATTCTGGCGAGGTATAAATACATGACTGACAGTTTCTTCAGTCTCTTGAGGGCTTCCCAGAGCTCTCCGTCTGAGATCCCATTTTTAATGGAGCACCATCTGCTGCAAATGCACACAGTTGTTAGCAAATACCTGCCTAATGCTGTTCCAAGCAACACCCAAGGTAGATGAAGCAAATTAAGAAAATATACCACCTGCTTTTCTATTTGTTTAGTTCATTGTGTTTCACAACACACCACGTATAGTCAGTTTTACTGTTCCCCTGTGTAGTCTGTCAGATTTTGGGTTTGTGAGGTTTTTACACGTGTGGTGGGAGATAATGGAGGAAACCATAAGGGTTGTGAAATCTGAAAATACATATCTGCAATGCAGAAGCTGAAGCTATAGTATGCTGGTGCCTGAAGCTACCTGAAAACTGAAAATGGCTAGGTTTGTAGCAAACAGCAATGTGCCCTAAAAACTCAAATTATCCTCAGTCTGCAAGTGCAAATGTATAGTTTCTTGCCATCTCCCTTTTGGTAAGGCTGCAATTCCCAACGGAGTTGGGAATGGTCTCCCTGTTGCTTTTGAGAGCTCTCTAATTGCGATTAATTAATTAAAGGATACATGCATTTAATTTGATTTCTGGAATTACTTACAAGGCTCATATCTTTGCTTTCAAACTTCTTAACATCTGGACAGTTTGTACAATTTGCATATTCAATTAAAATGATTTGCTTCTTTGACCTTTGATACACAACGTGAGCTTCATTTGGCCACGTACTCTTTCACAGCCAAGAAGCTTTTTAATTACTGATATATGGTTGCATTCCTATGAGTTAATATTTACAAAGCTAAGTACCAAAATATCATGATGCTGCATATGACTGTTCCTAAGATCTGAGACTCCACTGCTCTCAAAACCTTACTATGCACAGGGCAAACAATGTGCATCTTCATTTTGCCAACCTTTGCCTTATAAGGATAATTACCAGTAAAAGGTCAATATTTAGGCTATTTATGCATTATATATATGCACTTGCCTGGGGTGCATCACTACATGGTGTTATCGTCCAATACCAAGGCAGAATGATTGTACCCAAAAATTAGAGTGAGGGACCAAAAGGTAAAAAGTCAGGTTGAGATGAATTAATTTCACTATTCTTGATGAAGGATTTGTGACTGTCCCTTCTTAGTGAAAGGGAGGGAAAAAGGTTATCCTAAACCCGCCTGAGGCAGCCTTCTGTCATCCCTCCTTGCCAGGGCAGTTGCATCCCTCTTCCTTCCCTCCCACCAAGAGCAGAGAGCTGAGCTGCTTGGCCTTGGGCAGCTTTTTATTGACAGACTTAACACCTTCAGTTTCCTTCCAGCAGCAGGTAGTTAGAGCTCTTCCCCTCCCCACTTTGGGGAAAATTACAGTTCAGCTACACAAAAGCAACTCAAAGTCATGCACTTAATGGTGCCCACTCCCTGATGAAGGACTCCTTTTTGCTCTTCCTGCCTAATTGAGTGGGTGAACCTGGTACAGCAAGTGTCTAAGTGAGGATCTAGAAATCCCAGCTCGGGGTTCACATAAGCCTTTTGATTTTTCTTTCTCTAGACGTAGGGCATGGATAAATAAAAAATGCATCATTGCTGGCATGACAAATGGCCCAACCTAGACAAATGCCCACTTGTTCTGATATAAAACGTCCCAAGTGTCATTGGCTGAAACTAAAACGTGTTGTTTTTCTCTCTCTTTTCTTCTCCTTTTTAAAAAAAAAGCTTTCTGGCTTGGCTTTCAATGACATCAGCAACACACGCAGCTGCAGGCTGAACAGGGGCACTCTGTAATCTGGCCAATGCGACAGTGGTATTGCATGGCACAGCCCAGGGAAGCAGCTGGATTTTCATGTCTACCAAAATCTGACACCTCCTCATGGCTTTCCACCTTTCAAGGGTCAGAGGGTGTGAACTGGCTCTCCTGGGAAGGAACGTGGCCTTTCCGTTATGAATATCCCACGGGGACTCTGTGCATCTAACTTCTTTTCCTTTCCATATGCTGGGCACAACAGGTAATGAAAACTCTAGGAGGTTGCTGCTCCTGGGATTTTCTGGCTCGTTTTCTTGTGTCCTGTGATTTCTTTTATCTTTTCCATACCTGGTTCCCCCACTGCACACCCAGGTTGTGGAGTGTCTGTGCCAGGGCAGCCTTGTGCATGCATGAGATCCTGAGTCCTAACACTGCTCTTAAACCCAGAAAGTTTCTTGAGGATTTGCAAACTGGGAACTTGCTCCACTTGATTGTTGCAGTGGGAATACAAAGCTTCATCGGTTTAGAGAAGTATATTAATTATCTCTACCAAGTGTTACAGCATCATCAAAGTACCCGCACTGCTCAGTTAACTTGCCCTGCATCCTCCAGGTAACTTTACTGACCTGTGCTTGGAAAAAGCTGAAGCTTCTCCAGGTGTGCCTGGCTGGGCCCAGCATTTTCTAGACTCTGTTCAGGTTTCCACAATGCTGCAGCCACTATTTGTGTCTCCTGCAGCAATGTTTGTCCTGTGTAGCAGAGCCTAGGCTCAAGTGAACTGTCGAACAGTCTCCAACTACAAGACAAATACCTGCTGTGCACACTCCAGGAAACAGAAAGGCAGAGAAACCATGTACTTGCATAGGTGATGAGCAGCAGGAAGGAGCAAGGGCTGGGGTGCTTGCCAGGCACGTGTGCATGATGCAGCCTCTAAGCACATGAGCCCCTGGCAAAGTGTGGATGTCGAAGAGAAACAGAATAAAACAGATGGTAGGATCTCAGCTCAAAATTGCAGGCAGCAACTGAACTGCCTATCTATTTTTTTAATATTGTGGTCTTCCCCCTGTGCTGTCCTTAAAGCCTATTTTGTAAACCCAATTTTAAAGAGCCTGTATGATTTACGGCCTAGCTGACTACGAAAAAACCCACACAATTCATTAGAAGAATTAAGGGATAATGTCCTACTAAGAAGTGTACATTCTGCAATGTAAACTAAACAGCTTGTAGAGATGGTTAAATGCCAGCACTTCATAGGAGCATTTAATAACCACAAAAGCCACTTTTTCCAAATATAAAAGACAGTAGGAAGGAAAATATTTTGCTTTGTCTTGCAAGAATTTGAGAGGTCTGAACCACCAACACTGATCTCTCAGGTTGGCTCTCAACATGAGTGTGAGGAGGTAGCTGGCTGAGTTCAGGAGAGGAGAGTAATTAATCTTGGCCTTCATCTGGGGGGCGACAGGGGGACAAAGCAAGTCAGCATTAGCTGACTGATTGGGGAAGCTTATCTGCTTTATTAAGCACTGAGGGGTGCACAGCAGCTAATGTTGATTGCTCTTTTAAATTAATGAACCCCTGGTTTGTGAAACTGAGGCTCTAAACCATCATTTGAGATTATACCTTGAATGAAAAATAAATGGGACAGGTAGGGGAGGAAAATGGGGTTTTGGAGGGTTGGAAGCTTCATGCATTTTAGGTAATGCCAGTGTTCGCAAAGAGTTGTTCTGTCAGCTTTTTAAAAATAGAGTGCCACACAGCAGCCAGCTGTGCACATCTGCCTGTGTCACTGGGTGCCCTTTTCTGACGGGAGCCATGGGCCCTCCAGCAGCACAGCCTGGGTCTGTCCTGCTACGGGATGGAGAGCTGCACGCCTGGGGTCCAGTTCCATTTGGCTCTGATCCATCCCCTTCATGTGCTGCTTTAAGGAAAGCATTTCCTAAGTGCTTTAGGGAATAACAGGTTTCCGCGGATGGAGATAGTCACCCATTTGGTTTTGTAGTCTGCTGCTACATTTTTTTCCGATCTTCCATTTTGCTTTTTCATCTTCTGCCTTTTTTTTTTCCCTGTTCTGCAGTCAGGCAGGGAGCCTTTCATCTCCTCCTGGCCTATGTGCAGCCCCCACAGCTGCTGCCAGGAAGGACTGAACTCTCTTTTGTCGCCTTTTGTTGCTGCTGCAAATCTTGCCCTGACTCTTGATACATCACAATTACTGTTTCAATGGAAGCCACTGCCTGTGACCAAAAAGAACTGTGCCTGATGGGGACATGAGCTGTCATATAGCAGCAAGGGAAAGTGGAGCGGCACTGTATGCTTTCACCCTGTCATGCGAAATGGCTGCTGGGGCCACCCTCTGATCCTGATTGCGGCAGTCACATAGTCAAAGCACAGCAAACTCCAATGCCAGCACATGAAAGAGTATAAAATTTTTTTCACTTTCCTCCCACCTGCACTCCTCTCAGTGGTGTTTGTCAGTGGGGAGAAGCAGCAGCTGAGGTGTTTCCCAGTGGGACCGAGATGCTGCAGTCCCACCAACCTACAGATAGCCTCCTACAGACAGCAAAATTTCAAGGTACATTTGCTTCTGTGAGAGGACAGCAAGCCACAGGGACATCCTCAGGAGGAAGCCCCATGTTCAGGGTGTGAAATTTCTCACTTTTTCCAGCTGCTAGCAATACATCTCAACCACGGCAATGATGTTATTAACCTGGCTTTGGCTCCTCCAAGGCAAAGCAGGCTGGTGCAAAGCTGCCCCTTTTCTCAGTGTCTGAAGAAAATGGAGTCGCAGTCTGAAAGGGAAATACAAGGTATGGGTTTGTGTTTCAGTCTTGTTTTCCAGTGAACTTTGCATAGCTGCAGGACAGCATGATGCAGAGCGGAAACAAACATGGACAATGCTGGACATGATCGTGGCAGTGGTGGCTGAAGGGGCGCAAGGAGGTCCCTGTGGGAACAGCAGTGGGCAGGAAATACACATACTGATTACGTATTCTTCAGATTCCCTTATCTCTTATGCATGGGAAAATGCAGCTCTGGCTGTTGGCCAGGCTGGACCAGGAATATACCAAAACCTCAGTGCAGTTCCATAGAGGATGTTCAGGCTCAACCTGCCTGTGTCTTCACCAGGAACTGATCCAAAACAGCTATTGAAATCCCTGCCGATATATGCTGGCAGCAGCTTGGACGGAAGTACAAAGGAAGAAACAGTCTTGCTATAAAAGCAGCTTCTCTGCCCTGCTGATTAGAGGCAGCAGGGCCGGTTCCCCTTGGCAGAGCCACAAGGTGCTGAATGCGCTGCTCTACTGCTGCCAAGGAGCATCTTGATGATTTCATCCCACCATCTTGAGAGTGAACATCCCAGTTCCTCTACTGTACGGAAGCATGAGCCCAATGAACCTAAAGGGTCTCGAGAAAACAGAGAATTTGGGAAACTCCTGAAGATTTCACCACTGGGGGAAACAGCATGCTCCTATGAGTGACGTGGCCATTCAGTAACAGATTACATGACCTTATGCTGACAAGCCCATGGGTATTCCTTTAATTTATCATTAGCGTATGAGACATTTTAAGACCAAAACCAAACCCTGCAGGAAAAAGAAACCTTGACTGCTTGGTCAGGCAGAATGCAACAGCTGGTTGCATTACCTGGAGGCTAAAAGTTTCTTGCATTTCAGTCTAGGCTTTTCTGCTCATCGATGGAAAAAAATGTGAGGAGATACTAAAGAGGAGAAAGCAGTGGGAAGAGGAGAGGTTGAATGGCTCAGGATGGAGATAGCACTAACCACTGTGCAATACTGTACAAAACAAGACCATCTTTGTTTTCTGTAAATGAAGTGAGTTCAACTGCTCTTTCCGTCTCTTGTCTCTTTCTTTTCCCAGTAAGACTAGTATTTCTGTTATCTTGATTAGCCTGCAGACAATATTGAAATGAAACTTTAGACTTTCTTGGAAATGGCTCTTTTAAAGATATTTACACAGAAGTACGGGGATAAGTATGTACCTTCTAAACTGAACACCAAAGAGATGTAGACTTGAAATGAACCTGTGTGTGCTCTTGAGTAAATTATTCTGATTTTGGTACAAATATAGTGCTTAGTAGAAGCACCGCTTGCTACCAGGAGATAAAACCATGTTCCATTTAAAAACAAGCGCAGACACACCCCAGCAGCAATACTGCTTGTCGTTGATAGCCACATACTGGAAGAGTTAAATACCAGTTCCCCTTTCTGCGTTTCACGGGTCTTGCCAAACTGTATCCAGTAGCATGTGAACACAAACCATGGTAAACCCCACTTGAGAAAAACCTGAACTCTGAATTGTTTGGTTTGGGGGTTGTTTTGTTAGGGTCTGTTGCTTTGTCTTGGTTCTGATTTTTTTATTTTATTGGGGAAAAAATGTGAAAAAAAAAACAAACTCCTGAAAAAAAAAAGGAAAAAAAAAGAGGTGTTGATGACAGGGGCACCCAGCAATGGCCCTGGACACTGCTGAGTTTTCTGGTTGGCCACAGCTTGTGTGCTCTGGGTCCCTGCCAGGCATGGGAGCAGCTCCTCGGGCCTTTCCATAGCCCTGTCAGTCACGCACAGGGCACAGTCATATTTGGTATGCTCTGCCTGGTTTCTCTGCACCACTCTTGGGTCTGTGCTCTCTGTACCAGTCATGTTGTGCAATAGATTTTAAAACAGTTTTTTGTTTTATTTCATCTGGATAAACCCTGGGTTTGTGGTGCTGGCTTTTGGGTTTTGTAAAGCTGCATCGATGGCAGCAACTGCACCTCATGGGATGGGAGAAGGCTGCAGGGATAGTAAGAAAAAGGTTTTTTGGGATATAGGTGTGATAGCATTGGAATAACACAGTGCTAATAACACCTTTCCCATCTATCTGAGAGGGTTTGTCACCAAAACCACGTAAATAAAAGCTTTTTCATGCAGAATTAATTTTGCTTTTCACAGACCAGTGGGCACATCTTCTTAATGGGGTCAGAGATGCGCCTATACTGTGTGTGTTTACCAACATGTGCTTGCATATGTATTTTAAAGCAGTCTGCACTGAAGCAAAGATAACATCTGTGAGATTAAAAAATGTTTTAAGGCTCAAGGAGAGTTAAATTACATTTAGAAACCAGAGGGGGACTGCCATTATATTACGGGCTATTTCCACTGCCAGGGCAGTCCTTAGGAAACATGCTGTGCTAAGGTGCAGCTAAGATTGTAAAGATGTCATGGGTGCATCAACTGTAAGCCTGGAACACTCAGACTGTACCGCCAGAAATACCCCAGCCAGCTCATCTAGGATTTGATTTGTGAAAATGAGGAGCTTCCAGTTTTCAAAATCCAGATCTGAGTGACCAGCTCCAGGCTTTGCAGACTTATTCAGCTATGATCAGCTGATGGAGGAAATAGTCTATGTAGGTTCTATTGATCTGGTTACTTTTACTGTAACCTTCTACATGTTTTTAGGCTTTTATTTTGTCACATGGGGCTCTGATATCTCAGAAAATTCAGGTCACTCACAGTCTGTCCACACCTCTGATTTCCCCAATCTGTGAGATACACTGTGTCCTTGCCTGCTCCAAAATGTCCCCAGATAAATAATCCTTTTTAGGGAAGTAGATCATGCAAGTGACAAGTTATTGGAAAGATATGCATCTGGGATGAACAGCACGAGGTTTGCTTCCCTGAGATGGTCTGTGCTTCCTGACCAGGCAGTGTTTTGCTCCAGGCAGTGACAAAGTTTGGAGCAAGTTGGGGCGGGGGTGTATGTTTGTGCATGCGTGTGAGGCATTTTCTATAGCGAGATGTTACCTGGTGTTTGAAATCCAGCCTGATTTAAGGACTCAATCCTTCACGCCAAAACCCTGTGAGCATGTGACTTGTGGCAGAGGCTGTAGTGGGATACTTTGGTGGCCTTGCAGAGTTCCGAATGAACAAACACTGAGCCCAGGAGGCTGCTCTAGTGAGGGTAATGTGTAAGGCAGCTGTAGAGCTGCCCTGGGGAGGGAGGGCTGTCTCTGTCCTCCAAACCCTTTCACAGATGTGGTGTGGGGCAAAGTGCTGTACCAGGTATGTGGTATGTCAGCATGGCACTGGAAGTTTTATAAACAGTGCCCAGCTTGCAGAAGCTTCCAAAATCCAGGATCATTGCCATTCCCTAAATTATGCTGGGGGTCAGCAGTGGGAAGTGATCCCCCTGTGCTACACCCTTTTCTCATTGCAAATCCCTCCTGGCATGGTGTGGTGGGTTGACCTTGATTAGATGCCAGGTGCCCACCAAAGCTGCTCTATTGCTGCCCTCCTCAGCTAGACCAGGAGAGAAAATAGAACAAAAGGCCAGTGGGTTGAAACAGGGACATGGATATCGCTCAGCAGTTACTGTCACAGGCAAAACCGACTTGGCTTGGGGAAACTAGTTTATTACCAATCAAATCAGAGCAAGACAATGAGAAAGAAAACCAAATCTTAACCCACCTCCCCTCTACCCCTCCCTTCTTCCCAGACTCAACTTTTACTCCTGAGTTCTGTACTTCCTCCCCCAACTCCAGCAGTGCCAGGAGCCTGCTCCAGCGCAGGCTTCCCATGGATCACAGCCTCCTTCAGGCATCGCCCTGTTCTGTTGTGGGATCCTCCCTGGGCTGCAGGTGGAGATCTGCTCCCCCGTTAGCCTCCATGAGCTGCAGAGGCACAGTCTGCTTCACTATGGCCTACACCATGGGCTGCAGGGGAACCTCTGTTCTGGTGCCTGGAGCACCTCCTGCCCTCCTCCTTCACTGACCCTGGTGTGTGCAGAGCTGTTTCTCTCACATATCCTCACTCCTTCTGGCTGAAGTTGGTTTTATGCAGGTGTTTGCCCCTTCTGAAACCTGTTGTCCCAGAGGTGTTACCACCATCGCTAATAGGCTTGGCCTTGATCTGCTTTGGAGCCATCTGGCATTGGCTCTGCTGGGCATGGAGGAAGCTTCTAGCACCTTCTCACAGAAGCCATCCCTGTAGTCACCCTGTTACCAAAACCTTGACATGCAAACCAATACACATGCAGAGAATTATACTGGTAGTAAACTATCATATCATAGAACCATAGAATAGTTAGGGTTGGAAAGGACCCTAAGATCCTCTAGTGTCAATCCCCCCTGCCAGGGGCAGGGACACCTCACACTAAACCATGCCATCCAATGCTATGTCCAACCCGGTCATGAACACCACCAATGATGGAGCATTCACAACTTCTCTGGGCAACCCATTCCAGTGCCTCACCACCCTTACAGGAAAGAATTTCTTCCTCATATCCAATCTAAACTTCCCCTGTTGAAGTTTGAACCTGTTGCCCCTTGTCCTATCACTACAGTCCCTCATGAAGAGTCCCTCCCCAGCATCCCTATAGGCCCCCTTCAGACACTGGAAGGCTGCTGGGAGGTCTCCATGCAGCCTTCTCTTCTCCAGGCTGAACAGACACAACTTTCTCAGCCTATCTTCATACGGGAGGTGCTTCAGTCCCCTGATCATCCTCATGGCCCTCCTTTGGACTTGTTCCAACAGTTTCATGTCCTTTTAATGTTGAGGACACCAGAACTGCACACAATACTCCAAGTGAGGTCTCACAAGGGCAGAGTAGAGGGGCAGAATGACCTCCCTAGACCTTCTGGTCACGCTCCTTTTGATGCAGCCCATCATGATACATATAAGAATACTATTTCCTGTCTAAATAAACTGTGTTTATATAAACTGTTTATATGTCAGTAGATTATAGTTACTTCGGTTTGTGTGAAAGTCAGTGTACTCAAACTGAAACCAGCTACTTTTGTAAGTCTGTACAAGGCTAAAATGAAGATGATATGATCCATTTGAAAAGCTAGGAGAATTTCAGTTACTCGGAAATCTGTCCGTAATACTCTATGTTGCTATAGCTGCCCCTGCAGAAAACACCACAGGAGTTTTGCTGCTTAAGAGTGTCAAGTGTGTCAGCACTGCACAAGTGCATTGTGGTGAATCACGGGCTCTGGCTCTGACTCAGCAATGCAGTGATGTGATGAAAAGCCCCTGCTTCCACCCTGTGTAGTTGCTGCATATTCATCCTTATGCAATAGCCTTAGTCTTTCTGTGATACGTGTCTGTGGTTTGAAACATGGTGCTACCAAATATTTTGTTCGAAAAAAACCAAGTCTCTTCTGCTTGTTTAGGCTCTTAGCCCAGGTTGACCAGACTGAAATATGAGCGTCTCATGCTCTAAATGCCATATCACTTCTTTGTCACCCATAATGGTCCTTCTCTTCCTCAAGGAGGGAGAGCACATCTCGTTTTTGTGGGAAGAAATGTTTTGTGTCCAGGCAGGTGAGGAGGAGCATGCTTGTGGGTAGGGAGGACTGGCTAGATCTGAGGTGGCTCTGTCTCTGCAGGTCCCCAGTGCCTGCTGTGCTTGACCAAGGGCAATGTTTACCACAGCCTGCATCCAGGATGTTGTGACAGAACTAGGATGTTGTGACAGTACTAGGATGTTACTACCTAAAAATTGACTCCATTCAGTGTTCTCCCAATAACTGATGACTTTGCTGTACATTAGTGCCTTAGTAAACTATGGTGCGCTACTCGCTGCTGTGCACAGCTTTGAGGATGAGCATTAGCCTGATCTGCACGGTTCATCTGTGCTCAAGCCTTGTAAGAGACAAAATTCAAACACAAAGAAAAAACAAAACCATCTCTAACTAAGTGGTTCTGAAGTGCTCAGGTCAGAGAGTGTGTCTCCAGTGCCTGCTCTCTATTTTCACTAAAACAGGTGAGTTTTAGAGTAGGCACTAACCTACATAATGTGGGAAGCCTGCCTGCAACTGTTCCCAGGACATTAGCAGAGAGGGCTGGGTGTGGGATGTGAAGGGGTAATAATGTTTTTAACAACTTTTTTTTTTACTTGTTAGCTATTATATCATTAAATCCATGCATTATAATTTAGTGGCCTTTGAATGAATGGATTAATTCAGTGTTATTTTATTGCTTTTCGTGTGCACCCTGCAGCTGTGCAGTCTAAAGTTATCTTGTTTTCTCATTTATAAGTGTTGTAAAGGAAGCTCCCTGGAGATGACGCGGTGTGCTGAACACAAAAGCCTCTGCTGAGCTCAACTGTTGCAGTCATCATAAGTCCTCAAAGCTGTAGCCTGGGAGATGCTTCATGGGGGATGTATTGATTGTGTTTCCTCTTTTTGCTGTTTCATCTGGGGATCTCTGAGAAGCACCTAGACAGGCGCAGAGCATCAAAAGACAGCAGTGTTGCAACAGTGTCAAAGTAGCTGTGGGTCCAGAAAAATGTTATGAAGAATTGGAATTTGTGCTCTTTGTTGCTTTTATGTAAGAAATGCTGGATTTGGGGTTCTTTGCAAGCAGAAATCATTCACGCTAAGCACAGCAAACCTTGAAAAAAAAGAAATATAGAATCTCCGTGGCCACTTCTTCTCAGTGGGCCCTAGAAGGGCCATGGCAATTTGTAGAGCACAAAAACTTCCCATCACTTTGACATGACATTTGAAAAGCCTTGTTGGATTTCACCTTTTCCTGGTAGGTGATGGTGGTTTGATTTGATTTACAAGAAATCTGAAGGACTTTTTTCAAGGGCATGTAGTGACAGAAGAAAGAGGAATGGCTTTAAGCTGAAAGAGGGGAGGTTGAGATTAGATATTAGGAAGTAACTCTTCAGTGTGAGGGTGGTGAGACACTGGCACAGGTTATCCAGAAAAGCTGTGGCTGCCCCATCTCTGGCAGTGTTCAAGGCCAGGTTGGAGGGGGCTTTGAGCAGCCTGGGCTAGTGGAAGGTGTCCCTGCCTGTGGCAGGAGGATTGGAACTGGATGATATTTATGTTCCTTTCTAACCCAAGCCACTGTATGATTCTATGATTTTCAGGGTGGACAGTTATTCAGACAGTAGCTGGGAATTCAGCATGTCTATGAAACATCCCTGATTTGTACGGAGAAGGGACTGAGGAGTGGATAAATCTTATCCTTTAACATTTCACTTGATCAATCTGGAATAGTAACCCTTCCATTCAGCTTTTTTCTTTCTGTAGAATTTTAATAATACTTTTGTAGCTGGAGATCTTAGACCTTTGTGCAAATTCCGCCATGAAATGAGCAGCCTGCCCACAGTGCTGGGAAGCAGGGCAGCCAAAGTGAGTAGGTGAGTCTCTGTAGTTTGTTTGGAGGATGCTGGAGACAGGAGGAACCTCAGAGATGACACAGAAGGCTCGTTTTGGCTCTTTGCCTAAAGGACCTTGGGGATACCTTGTCTCCTCTAAGGAGCATCTGTGTGGACACTCTGGTCATGCACACTGCACAGTCACAGGGAGACAGAGCTCTCTGCAATCTCACTGCTGAGAAATGCGAATGCTGTTGGTGCTGCCATGAGGGCAAGGATGAGCCATCTTTCTTCCAAAACAGCCCAGCCTCTGTCCTCTGCTGCACAGCTGCTGGGTACTCTTGTGTTTTTTGTTTAGGTTGTCTTGTAGGATTCATTCCTCTGTCCTATGGCTGATACCACTTTGCTCCTAAAATGACCTCTGTTGTTCTCCAGCCTATTGCCACCCACAGGTCCTTCCTGTAGCAGGAGGAAGAACCAAGAAGCTGCGTCCCAGGAAGGCACACCCACTTTCTTAGAGTAAACCACAGCCTTAATCCAGATGTGCTTTTTTTCAGCTGTTTAATTTTCTGTTTGAATATGATGTTGCATCAGAGAAAAGCTGACAGGTAAAGGTAGGTAAGAGTTCCCAAAGGAAGGTACTTAGGATGTAAAATCCCTCCCTCTGTAGGTAAACTGCTCACTGAAAATATTTCCTATTAACAGGTTCGAATAACTGCATAGTCCTTTCGTGGTTTAAGCCCAGCTGTAACTCACGCAGTTTTTCTCACTCACTCCCCCCTCTTTCTTCCCCCCAGCTCCTTGGGGATGGAGAGGAGAATTGAAAGAATGCAACTCCCACAGATTGAGATAAGAACAGTTTAGTAACTAAGGTATAACACAAATCACTGCTACTACCACCAAAAATAATAATGACCAGGGAAATACAAGGAAAGGGAATACAACTGCTCACCACCCTATACCAAGCCTGATCCAGCAGCGAACTCCCCTCTTCCAGGTCCCCGCCTCTCATCTTTTACATCCTGGGCATGACGTGCTGTAGTATGGAATAACCTCTTTGGTCAGTTTGGGTGAGGTGCCCTGCCTCTGCTTCCTCTTGGCTTCCCTTCCTCCCTGGCAAAGCATAAGACTCAGAAAGTCCTTGGTCAAACCAAAACATTCTAAGCAGTAACTGAAAACATCGGTGTTATCAGCGCTGTTCCCAAGCCCAAAGTCAAAAACACAGCGCTGCACCAGCTACTAAGAAGGAGAAAAATGACTGCTACTGCTGAACCCATGACAGTCCTTATGCTGCTCTGGGTTTGGTATCTGATATCCTGAAACCCACATGTAGGTGAATGAGGGAAATAAATTACTCACCAGTGCTCATAGGCTATAACTCCAGGTCTAACTATGTGTGGGCTGACTTAATGCCTCTTTAAGGAGTACCTTTTTTATGCGGAGCTGGATGATAGATCTGCAGGTGGGAATTAGACTCAGTGTGTCCTATACCTGTTAATTTAATCAAGCTGAGGTGCTCACAGCGAGGGTGCATTTAGACAACATCAGTGCTTGGTTTGTGCCTGTACTGCCCTGGCTGAAAGCTGGAGCTGCATCTGGAAAAACCCAAAGGCAAGTGATGAATCAACTTCATTGGTTGCAGCTGCTTCAGTGTCTGTGCCTGTTTAGCAGAGGCGTTTCAGCCTGGTTTCTGCTCTGCCCTGCAGTGCTATCAGAGCAGGACAAGCCACAAGGAGCGACTGCTAGCTCTCTGAGGACCCAGAAAAGCCAGCAGCAGGCCCGCTTGCATGAGGTTGAGTGATCCCTGGGACACAGAGCTGTCAGCCCCCATTTCTGGTTACACTGGCAGACTTGCCCTGTACTAGCACAGTAATTCCTGTAGAAATCATTCTCTCACGGGGTAGAAAGAGAATCCATTTCTGCAAAACCATTTCTTTGCAATTAGCTCCAAAGAGAAGGGTCCTCAGTACAGAGATAAAACACCAGCGGCATTCGCAAGATGTTTGCTCTTCTCCTCTGAAAGTCATTTGTTTCCAGGAAGGATGTGGCTGTCATCTCATAATTAAGTTCTGGGAAATTATCTGCATCATTAGATGAAGGTTGTAGTGAGGAGGCAGGTTTTGGGATTTTAAAATCAAAGAACATTTAAACATGTTTGGGTGATTGTTGTAAAATATTAATCTTTGGCAAAAGGCTTAATGCAGCACTCATTAATACCAGCATTAGGTCAATGCGCAAAAATCCATTACTGCCGCAGTAGTTTTCTGGTTTAACTTTTGGCATTCTCTCTTACAATTATTTTTTGTTTATTTTCGACCAGGAGCACTAACCTTGCTATATTCACAGATACAAGTAGTGTTATATAGCATTGTGAGAGACCTCTGCAGAGTCACTGAGGCCTTACCACACTGAAGAGAGGAATAATTGCCTGCCTCCCTAATGCAGCCAATGAAATCTCCCTCCCATTCATCATTGCTTTG
The DNA here is from genome assembly GCA_017639245.1 of Myiopsitta monachus. NCBI lineage: Eukaryota > Metazoa > Chordata > Aves > Psittaciformes > Psittacidae > Myiopsitta > Myiopsitta monachus. Next base: position 66,830,839 of record CM029921.1, on the reverse strand, counting down.
CAAATTCCAGTTCAAGATTACTCTGAACACTTTTCTACATGCTGCTGTCTGACTAGGTATCACTGACATTGTACTGCATATTTGATTTTGCTTTCTGCAGTGTAGGAATTTGCATGTGATAACACATTTTGAATTGTCAGACAGGAAAGATATATGTCAGAAGCAAATATGGCTTTGAAAGTGAATGCAGTTTCTAATATACAGTCTGTTACTCTGTGATAGCTGCTCCAGTAACAGCAGAGAGATTTCATTTCCATTTGGTAAGTATTATGTATTTTGTTCCTAGAAATATTAGTAATTGCAGTAGGTACTTATTTTCAGTTAACCAGGCAGCTACTGATTTCCTGCTATCCCCAGTATACATCTGAAAGTGAATATATTTGAATTCCTGACCATAGGAAATTTTGTATATTTATTGGAATAGTAAATCTGAGGTTTGTGGTATACAGGAAAAGTCCATGGGAAAGTATATATGCTGATTAGCAGTGTTTTCTCATTGACTATGATTAGGTAGTTTTCTGTACCTGTTCTGACATTATCTTCTGTTAATAGAAAAACTTGAGCCCTGTGATGTGTTCAGCTTTTTGATACCAACCTGGGTAGAGAAATTGCACCAAACGTGTAGCACTATTTTAAAGGTAGTTAAAAGAAATTTTAAATACTTGAAGAAGCTATGTGAGAGAGCTTTGGACTTGCTTGAATTTCCTGATACATGATCTCAACCTTTTTTTCTGTTTATGGGTTTAAAACACCATGGGTATGTGCAGATGGGAGTGTTAACTTCAGCTTCAGACAGCTGCAGTGATTCTAAATAGGAATAGATGGGTCACAATAATTTATCAACAGACTTGTTTTCAGTCTCCTTTTCCAAGCTGAAGAACCCCTTTGTGCAACAGCATAATAACCAGCGGGCAGATGACTTTGACTCTCTCACTCTCAGGGGCAGATGAATAAGACCTAATGAAAACAGCAGGGAGACAAAGAGAGATAGCTACTTCATGCTGCTAGCAAAGATAGTCCTTTCTAACACTCCATACATCTGTAACTGTCCACATCTACAACACCCTGGACAGGGACAACAACAGTAAACATTATCAGAGGACAATGTGGGCTATATGCACGTGTATTCCAGATAAATTAATACAGGCCTGTTCTTCACTGGAGAGAGAAAATACAGCAATTCTTTGTCACTCTGCAAAAACCTAACTTCAAAAGAGCAAGTTTAACCCAGGGTGTTTGGAAATTGAATATTACCGGTCATAAGAGTAACCGTCTTATCTTTCACTGTCATCTTTCTTGTCACCTAGAAAGAGAGACAGTATCTAAATATGCTGGTCATGAGCTATGCAAAGGAGTGTAAAGAGATATAAATCCAGTCCAAATTTTGGTTATGGTGTCTTCATAGCCTCTAACAGAGGTGTTTCATTTCTTGAAATGGCATATGCTCTTTTGCCTAAAATAAATAAATAAAAATTAAAACCTGTAGCCAATAGTAAGACAAATAGACTGAGCAAAGCACTGCCAGCCAAAATAAAACATCTTTCAAATACCATGTCTGGTCTCTAGTAAAACTTTAGCTGAATGTACCAAAATAAATGGGATGTTTGCCTGATAGGTCTCACTAGCTGCTAGTAGGACTAGACATAAAAGACCTAGTATAAATTATAAAATGTAGGTGCAAAAGTAGTTCAATTTTACAAAGTACAGCTGTGATAGATGTGCAGTGCAACAACAGCCCATGCAACGTTAGCCTTAAAATCATTACTGTATTACCATGAAAATAATTTTCTCACTTCCACAAGTCTTGCTTGATTTTTTCCATAGTTTTATCCCTGCACTTTCCAAACAATGATAAGTAATCAGGAGACATATTGCAAAAAGAAAGCCTGAAAAAGGTAATATTAAGGTTTGATGCTTTTAGAACACCCCCATGCCAGCCTTGACTGGCATGGCTGGGTTCATTCTTCACAGGTGTCCCATGACTTACTTTAGGAGTATATCCTGAGATCTGAAGCTTCTGCTCCCTGTACTACCACTCCACACCCATGAAACAGATGGAAACACTGAAAAGCATTATTCAAGGTATTTTGAAAGCTATGGCTTTAACAGTGCTCTTATACAAATGACTCTTAAGAGTTATCCTGGAAAAATATATGATGCCCTCATCGTTCATGTACATGAGAATGTGGAACTGGATCAGGTATAAGATAATGACTTAGATGTGGAGACTGTCAAATGGAGGAAGACCAGAAGGGTTTTATTTGTTCAGCCTAGGGAAGAGCAAGATCTGTGATCACTTTCAACTAGGTGAAGTGGGGAAAGAAACACCATGGAAAACTATTTTAGTTCAAATAAAAAGCTGTCATGAGGAAAACTGGGTGTAAAGTAGTCACAAATATGAAATGGAAATAGAATCACAATTTCTAGCATTCGCAATTGAAAAAAAAATAAGAAAGCAGGTTGGGTAGATAATGAGTTTAAATGAAGTGTTTGTCAGCTGTGGAACAAAGGGTATTAATGGCACAAACCTAAATGGCTACTCTTTGTTTAAGGAAAACTTGAAGCCTTTTTTTGTTGTTTTTTTTTTTTTTTTCTAGAGAATGGTAGGTGCAGCAGTTCCTGTGCGTCTGAAAAACATTCGTTGCTTATTGAAGAACCTTTTGTACTCAAGGGACCAATCTACTCAATGTGAATAGGTCTGCCGGCAGTACAGTCTTTGATTGTGTCACCATTCACACTGTCACTCTTTGAAATACGTGGGTAAACTTCCACTGGCTATACTTACAGTAGCCCTTCACTGTGAATTAGGCAATAGAGCACCCATCCCCATTGAATTTGCAGCCCTGGCTGAGTTTGACAAAGCACTTAGAGGAGGCAAACATGCAAGGGCTGCTACAACCGTGCCCACAACCTGGCAAACAATTCATAATAAACAGTCCATCAGCCTTTTTTTTTCCTCTGGTTTATTGTGAATTATCTGTGTACAGGTGGTTATAATGAATTAATGCAGCTTTCAGAATTACTTCATAAATGCTTTTATAGGAAAAAAAAAAATCCTGCTTGAAGCATTTGCTTTGATTTTGTGTTGACTGCTCATCCCAATGAGATGAGCACACACACCCCCCCCACCAGCTTCCTCATTAGGAAGGCAGGACAGAGGGCTAGAAAATAATGCTGTAATTTATAGCCGAAAGGTAGAAAAAACAAACGTCAAAAGTGTCATGGTCTCCATTTCCAACTATTTGGGAAAGAGAATCCGACAGCAAGTTGGACTGAAGCATTGCCAAAGCCTCAGTGTAAAGCCCAGTTATAGACATACTGAAAAGCAGTAGTAGTTATGGTAAAATCAGCTGAAAAAATCAGCTACATAAGCAAGCATATGCTATGATTGTCCTTTGATATTGTCTTTTACACTACTCTGAGTTTTAACTTTATTTCATTCAATTAATACATGTTACTGTTGTTCTAGGAAATATTTCAAAATTGAACTTCATTAAGTATGATTTTATTATTCTTACTTTAAGACATTTTTTAATTGGAGTACTTTTTCATGACAAATGAAGGAAAACTATTTGGCTTGCTATCTTCTAGTCATCCCGTAGAAATTAAACTAGCGTATTCTGAATAGATACTCTGGAAGTATGTACTCAAACCTCTCTGATTCTATGAAATGGTTATTGTCAGGTTGCCAGAGACCATGCTACTAATTACTTTTCTTTTGCTATCAAATCTGGGTCTGAAAACTGAGCAGTGCATTTGCAGGTTTTGGTTTGGGTTTTTTTGCTCCCCCTATAACTAAAGGAAAATACACCATAATATGTGAAAGATGATTAGAGTGCAGGGGATCACCTTTCCATGTGTTAGTACAGTGCTCAGAACAATGACGTATCTGAGCTGGCAAATGAAGTTGTTAAGCCACGTCCATCATATTTCAAAAATCATGGCAGTCAGGTGAAGTTCCTGACGACTGGAAAAAGGGAAATATAACCCCCGTTTTCAAGAAGGGGAAAATGGATGAGCCGGGAAATTACAGGCCACCTCTGTGCCTGGCAAAATCTTGGAGCAGGTTCTCCTGGAAGGCATGCTGAGGCACGTGAAAAACAACAAGGTGGTTGGTGACAGCCAGCATGGCTTCACTAAGGGGAAATCCTGCCTGACCAATCTGGTGGCCTTCTATGATGGAGCTATGGAACTGATGGACAGGGGTAGAGCTGCTGATGTCATCTACCTGGACTTGTGCAGAGCATTTGACACTGTCCCACATGACATCCTTGTCTCTAAGTTGGAGAGACATCAATTTGATAGGGGGACCACTCGGTGGATAAAGAACTGGCTGGATGGCTGCACGCAAAGAGCTGTGCTCAATGGCTCAGTGTCCAGCTGGAGACCAGTAATGAGTGGTGTCCGTCAGGGATCGGTGTTGGGACTGGTCTTGTTCAACATCTTTGTGGTGACATGGACAGTGGGATTGAGTGCTCCCTCAGCAAGTTTGCCAATGACACCAAGCTGTGGGGTTTGGTTGTGTCGTGGTTTAAGCCTCACTCACTTTCTTACCCCAGTCCCGGGGGATGGGGAGGAGAATTAAAACGAATGCAACTCACACAGGTTGAGATAAGAACAGTTTAGTAACTAAGGTATAACACAAATCACTACTGCTACCACCAGTAATAATACAAGAGAAATACAAGGAAAGAGAATACAACTGCTCACCAAGCCCGACCCAGCCAGTGCACCTCCCAGCAGCGAACCCCCCAGTACCCAAAAACCTGACCATGCCGTGCACCCCCAGTCCACTCCCACCGCCTTCCGGGTCTCCGCCCACTAACTTCCCATCCTGGACATGACGTGCTGTGGTATGGAATAACCTCTTTGGTCAGTTTGGGTCAGGTGTCCTGTCGCTGCTTCCTCCCGGCTCTTCCCTCCTTCCCGGCATAGCACGAGGCCCAGAAACATCCCTGGTCAAACCAAAACACCACCAAGCAGTAACTACAAGCACTGGTGTCATCAGCGCTGCTCCCAGGCCCAAAATCAAAAACACAGCGCTGCACCAGCCACCAAGAAAGAGAAAAAAAATGACCGCCACTGCTGAACCCATGACAGGTTGATACGTTGGAGGGAAGGAATGTTATCCAGAGGGACCTTGACACACTTGTGAGGTGGGCTGATGCCAACCTGATGAAGTTTAACCATGCCAAGTGCAAGGTCCTACACCTGGGTTGGATCACTCCCAGGCACAGCTACAGGTTGGGCAGGGAAGAGATTCAGAGCAGCTCTGCAGAGAAGGACCTGGGGGTGTTGGTCAATGAGAAAATGAACATGACCCGGCTTCAGTGTGCGCTCGCAGCCCAGAAAGCCAACTGTATCCTGGGCTGCATCAAAAGGAGTGTGACCAGCTGGTCAAAGGAGGTTATCCTGCCCCTCTACTCTGCTCTCAGGAGACCTCACTTGGAGTATTGTGCATAGTTCTGGTGTCCTCAACATCAAAAGGACATGGATCTGTTGGAAGGAGTCCAGAGGAGGGCCATGAGGATGATCAGGGGACTGGAGCACCTCCCGTGTGAAGATAGGCTGAGAAAGTTGGGGCTGTTCAGCCTGCAGAAGAGGAGGCTGCTGAAGGGGGCCTACAGGGGTGCTGGGGAGGGACTCTCCATGAGGGACTGTAGCAACAGGACAAGGGGTAATGGGTTCAAACTTAAACAGGGGAAGTTTAGATTGGATATGAGGAAGAAATTCTTTACTGTAAGGGTGGTGAGGCACTGGAATGGGTTGCCCAGGGAAGCTGTGAAAGCTCCATCACTGGCAGTGTTCAAGTCTGGGTTGGACAGAGCCTTTGATGGCATGGTTTAGTGGGAGGTGTCCCTTCCCATGGCAGGGGGGTTGGAACTGGATGATCTTAAGGTACTTTCCAACCCTATGATTAAGCTCCTTTCCAACCCTAACTATTGTATGATTCTATGATTCCGTAGCAGACATGAGTAGCAATGGCGTGATAGTCTATTAAAACGACAGTCAATATCATACAAACAACTTTCTTCTTATTTATCACTAGTCACTTCAGGATTGGAGGTGAGGGAACTTCTTTGTAAAGGCAACTCTTCCAGAGATCTTGCCTGGATGCAAGGCTCAGAGAACAAGTTTGGGCTGCAGTGAGCATCCAGCAGTAGGTGTCCCTGCCCCCTTAGGTGGTTTTGTGTCTCGGGTGTTTTGGTAGTATGAGTGCCTGTATGGGAAGTACTTCTGAATGTGGTCTTGTGTCAGCCTGCTTCTGCCTTGGCTTCCATGTTTGTGCCTGTATAACCCCATTGTGGATGGAAGAAAATGACTTGTGATTTCATGAGGAAGATACTGGCCTCTGGGAATCATTTACTGATGTGATATTGGGGTAGCTTGGTGTAAACCATGTTAAGTAAACCTCATTTACATTCACCGTGCCTAGACAGAGACGAAGACCTTTTTCTGTGTAGCTTTGCATATTTTGATGCCTTCTTGTGACCAGTGCGGTGCCCTGAGGGCTGCTTCATCTCATGGTGCTGTGTTCAGCTCTCAGAAATCACCAAGGTCTCGCTAGTGCTGGGAGCAACCTGGCTGCTGTGTGCTGTGCCAGCAGCATTCTGCCGGCGCAAGTTCAGCTACCAGCCCAGCGGCTGCTTGCCTTGCTGTGGGCATGCTCCTAAAAGCTAGGCTAGTGAAAATGTCATTGTAACTGCAGTACAAGTTCTTCTGCTCATTTCATTATGTGAGTTGGGTGGTGAGCTTCTGACCACTGCAGTTAAGTTGGCAGGGGTAGGGATGAGAGCAAGAACTGCCAAAATGGTAGCAAAAGATGTAGTCCCCTTGTCTGCTCTTCATCATGGTGGAGTCTCAGCCCAGCATCTGACTTACATCTTGTAATAGCGAATACAGCGTTTGGGTACACCTAAGGGGAAAACATGTTTTGTTTTCATTTTCACATGTTCTGTGCATTGTTATGCTCCTGATTTGTATAAAAAGCACCGGGAGATAAGAGCCAAGCTGTAAAGAGAGCTTGACTTGCCCCAGTGGTTAGGCTAGTCCCAGAAGAGGGAGAACGTACCCCAGCTGCTGCTTGGCGTCTTAGCTTAGCAAGACGTCTTAACACTCAGGGTTTAGCACAATCCTGGAGGCAGCTGCTCAGCTCCACAAGCTCGCTCTCTCTCTGCTGAATAACTGCCCACTGAAATGGGGCATTCCCTGCACTCACCCCAAAATACCAGATAATCTCATATTCCTCAGAGCATGCACATCAGATGCAAGAGACTCAGGCCATGCAGCCTGGGAAGCCCCCAGATTGAAGCTTATCTGAAATATGAATGTTTTAGTTCAGGGAACTGGCACTTCTCTACTGATTACAGCTCACAAACATGTACTTCCTTTGCCACAATGAAGATACAGATGCATGCTGTTTGATATAAAATTTAAAAAAAAGCAATTGGCTCTAATACCTTGCCCCTTATTTCCACAGAAATTAAACACCTTCCCCGTCAGAGTTCTTCCAAAGGGCATAATGGTATCATTTCCTCAAAGCTACACAACATTAAATTTGTATGTTTTTTCCAGAAATGAGGGGAAATTATGTGAACATCTAACACAATTAATTGATATAAATACACCTTCTGGCAATTAAGACAACCAAATAATATTCTTCCTTAATGTAGTGAATCAGTTAAGAAGTTGTAAAGCAATAAATATATGGGACTTTGAATTTAACAGCATGCACTGGGAAAATGATTCTTGTTAGAGCCACAGTTCTAGAAATGCTTTCTTTGGGACAGCAATAGAAAAAGAGAAAACTCAAGAATAAGTAGAATAAACTGAATATCAGTGTGTTTCATACCTGATAATTGAGAAATCAATAACTATACTATATGATATGCCAGGCTCAGCTGCTTTTGACATTTCTAGGATCTGAACCTCCAGACTTCCATATAATCACAGAATTTTATTCATATGAACATTATCGTTGTTGTCAGGGAGACAGTCACTCGTCTACCGTTGCCACACAGAGCATTTTAATCATCCTTTCTCCAGTCAGAATTCCTGCTTTTAAAACAGCAGACAAAGGTTCCTTTTCTCACTTGCTTTGCATATAGATATCACAGTTGGACAAGTCCTGCATCATATCATGTGTGATGAAGGGAGAAAGTCATTCTCAGAGAGAAAAGAGGCACCTATTATCAGTGTTCCCAAGGCACACTATTCTAAATAAAAAAACCTCAACGAAGATATTTTTCATTGTTAATGTGTTGTGTGCTGATGGCTGCTGGTTTGGTTGTTGGCTTTTCACATTTGCCGGACCGTTTTGTTTGTAGCATTTTTTATTAAAGCAACAACCATCTCACACCAAAAAAAAAAAGAAGAAATAAGGCAGACTGGTAGGAAAGACTTCTTAGTCGCTTGTCATTGAATGCAATAGAAACTGCCAAAGACCAGACACCACAGACCTGTGGGAACCCTGTCTGCTGCTCATGTGTTTTTACTATTACTGAATAATTTACATTTTGAAGGAAAATGTGTGGTCTTTGCCACCTTTTATTTTTGTCTTCTCTATAAATTTAAATTTCTCAGTGAGACAGTATGGAACTACCAGAAGCACAATACAGACTGAGCAATAATTTCAACCCCTGTAATTTAAAATTTGTATCTGTCAATGCAGACTAATTGCTTCCCCAAAGACTGGCACAATTTGCCGGCAAGTTCAGCCTCTTAACCTTGCTGCTGACTCCCAAAGGCATCTGGGCTGTGATGCGGGCTTTGCTTAATTCAGGGCTGAAATAACCACACCAAAAAATACTCCAAAGTGCTTGGATTTGCATGTCTATCTCTTGTTGTGCTAACACTACAACTAGAGTATATCATAAAACAAGGCTGAGCCATTAGGTGACATCTCACCCAGGTTTGTGTTGTGTGTGCTTGAGCCATGCTGGCCAGTTTCATCAGGCTGAGCAGGGACGCGACCACCCTGCATGGGCCAAAATGAGTATGTCCTAGTGCAAATTGTGTCACCAAAAGACAGGTTAGACATGATCTCGATGTATTGATTGTACTGACTGCCATCTCTTAACTCCTCCTAACATTTCAAATTTACCTGAACAGGCAAATATCAAAACTGAAAGAAAATATTTCGCTCTACTCATTTTTCAATGTTAGCTTCTTGTAGGAGTAAAATTTTCTTCCTCGGGCACTCTGGCATAACTTTTACAGAGTATCTGTTTTGATTAGAACCTCTAGGCAAACTTGTGCCCAGGTTCCAGGAGTAATTTGGTGCTCAAGCAACAAGAGAAACCCATGCTGTTTGCAAACTGCACAGATTCAGTTATCCTAAGAGTAGTTCATCTCATTGTAAGGCAAAATTTTCACGATGTCATTCTGAAGCTAATATTCAACAAAATGCCTTCCAAAGTGCACACGCTGGCATATGTCTCTGCAGATTTAATAAAAACTGAGCCTACCTTCAGTAAAAAGCCACCAGAATTTTCTAAGCCAGTGGAGACCCACATACTGTGCAAAAGTGTAGAATGTCAACAAAATAAACTTGGCAGGATTATTAATTTCCATTTTAGTATAAAATCCAGTTTTATTGATTATGGAGTCAATAAGGAATTCTGAAGTCTCTGAACAATCCTATTTTGTTTTCTTGTCTGTTTGCTTAGAGTTGGTAAGACTGGCAGACTAGGAAAGCAATGTTACCTGTACCTCATGATGCAACCATATTTTACAGTGCAGCCTAAGCAGTGCATCTTAAAGTCATGTTGTACCTTATCAGGTTAGATTCTCCTCCTAATTACATTGGCATAAATTGTAGCTTAATTGAATTTAGTTGAATTGAATGTTTGCTGCGAAAATAAAGAAGATCTCATGGAATTCACAGTCCAAATTAATGTTTTTTTAAAAAAACCCTGTATATTCAGAAGCTATGCAATGTGCTGAATGCTGTCAGTTCCTGTAGAAGTTCAAAAGAGTTGCATTACATCAATGACAAATCCTCATTTGGTGTGCATTAATAATGTGGTAGCTCACCTGTGCATTTTTGTGCAATATTCCATAAGCAATAGAGATATATAAACTTTAGAAATCAAATGAATTTGCTCATCTAGCAACAGGATCCAGTCCCCTTAATTCTTCTGAGAAGCATATTAGCCTATGTATTTAAGGCATAAAGCTTGCAGCTGGGACCTGACTGGGTTAGCCAGCTTTGGATATGGACTAGTCCATTGTTTTCAAGGAGACTTATTGGAGTAAAACACTACTCAGTGAAAGCCAACAAGACATAGTGACAGACAACACAAACAAAAACCATGTGCAAGAACGTATTATCTGTCAAATGGAAAAGGTATAGGAGGCAAATCTATAAACTGCAGCGGTAATCTTCCATTTAAAGTGTTTAAAAATATTACTTCAGACTCGCAGCCTCCTTGAGAAGTGAAGACATATAATCTTGTCAGAGTTGGCTGCTGCTTGTTTACGATCATACACTTAGTGGCAAAGTTGGGACTAGGAGTGGGAAACCCCAAGAACCTGAAAGGCTGAAAGATATTCCTGGTAAAATACAAATGAATCCTCACAAGTCTTTGATTCTTGGTCATCATGACAAATTTTACCTTCCAGTTCAGTTTCCTGACTCAGGGAGTCCTGTTAAGATAGAAATACCTCAAAAAATTGTCATGCATTAAAATTACTAAGGGGAAAAGTTTAGTTAGCTGATATTATACTAATCCAAACAAACAACCAACCCATTAAAATTTCCAACACCATAGAGATGTTTTTAATGTCCCCTTGAGGGGCCTTATGGGGACTTTGAAAGATGAATATGACATGACCAAACTCTACCCTTAGTGAGGACTCATTAGTCTGTTTCTAACTGGCTCACCTGAAACACTAAGAGAAGCCAGCGAGCTGGTACCTGCTGCAGCTAGCTGTTGTGATATCACACATCTATTTATAGAAGCTCCCCTAAAGGAGGCTTATCAATAGACAGTGTTTGTTTCTCAGCTGTTCTGCAGCGGCAGCAGTAACCAGGACTCCTATCACATGGCTGTTGCAAATCCTTCCTTGGAGTATACACAATATGCATGTAATCAGCTGCCATTCAAGTTTGCTCATATGATGTCCCCTAAAGAAGTAAACAGATAAATTATTTACTGTGCAGGCAAGATGATACTGAATATTACGACAGCTAAATATTGTAGTTACACTGAGTTCCCATGAACAGGATAGCACTAATTCATAGTCAGGAAGTGCAAGAACTCTTTCACAAGATAGATTTTTGCCAGTCATGATTTTCCATGTGTTCTGTACTATAGGAAGTCCTCTTTGAAAAGTGGTCCATGAATTATTTACCATGCAGGGAGGATGATACTAAATGGTATAGCAGATAAATCATGTAGCTACAGTGAATTCACATCAGCACGATGTGATATTCATGAACCATTTATTTAGCCTGGCTACCATGCTAAGCTGGTGATCACATATGTTTTTCAGCTGTGAAAAAGAGCTATCTCCTGGAGAGATGGTGCTCTGCCTTTCTAATTTGTTGTCATCTGCAGCCAGACCGTGCCTCCGATGGGCGGAGACTTGATCATCTCTCTGCAAAGTGATATATGTGCTGCTGAGTGATGGCTGCAGGATGTGGTGCTTTCAAGGCTTGTTTTGAGGTGTAATTGTACCTTGCAGCTCATGTACAGCACACTGTGTACACGGTATAGTCTGCCATACACATTGATATAATGTGACATATTGCTAACCAGAATTCCTCTTTAAAAATGAAGAGAGAATAGAAAAGTACCAGCAAAGACAGAATACCAGAAAGATAGAATCTTGAATAGTGAAGTGGACTCAAGTACTCATCCACTACAGTGGCAGAATATTAATTTTGAACACCAGACTCTTTCTAGAGGGGTGGAAAGGCTTGTCATCAAAAAAGATTCTGCTTTGGTTTATACCAAAGTGTTTGGAGGTGTTTGTAATGGCCATCCTGGTTCCTGTGCCATGTTTTAGGGCACCTGGAGCCTGGTTCAAGGAGGGAACTCTCCTTGCTGCTGTCCCTAAGCCTGCGCTTTTGTCTCTTAATGAGAGAAGATTAGTAGGGTCACAGAATTTTTGAGGAATGAAACAAGAAAGAGAATTCACCTTCCACTTCCTCATGTCTATCCTTAAAGTTCTTCAGATGCTTCTCTCTTAAGGACTTTTGCATTTCCTGCCTCCAATCTGTAGGGCAGTGGTACTCATTCACTCAGGGGGCTGAGAGCTTCTGCATCTTGCACAGGTGCAAGTGATGGTAAATTGAGCGACTTGCCCTGGGCAACACAGGTTGAAGACTGTTTCTGGAGACTGGACAAACTTCCTTCCCTTCTGCAGTGCTGCTGAGGAAAAGGACTTGTCATCCTCTTTATTTTTTAACATATATACAGCAGCACATGAACCAGTGTGAATGCAAATTAGGGAATATGTACCTGTAGAGAGTTAAAATCCTCTTGTCCCATTCATTCATGTAAGCCTGTATATTAATGTGCTTGTTGTATATAAATTAGCTACCATAGCTAATTTATTCTGCATACTTCTTGTTAGCCATGTTAATTCCCTTAACTCACTCCACCACATTGCTCCTCTTTGCCTCAATTCTATTTTGATCCTCTCAATACTGGTTATAATAAGTTTTACATCATAACTGATGTGTTAAAATACTTTCCAGAAACAGCCCTATGATTACTCATGCTCATGCAGCATTTCTCTCTTGCACTATGGAGGTTTTATGTTCTGTTATCACTTTACATACCCTCTTGCAAACAGTGATTTTCAGTTTTGCCTTATTGTGTCTTGTAATTTCTGGAAGCAGATATATTGCTTGCTTGTCATCTACTCATACAATGAAACTGCCTCCTGATTAAAGCCTACACTGAAGCCCAAAGCCCAGCCCTGCGTCTAAAAGGACTGTGCAGTCCTTTCTAGGATGCAGGAGGAAGACCTGTGTCTTGCTGAGTATTTACAAGGGATAGTGACATTTCAAGTAGAACACTATGTAAAACAATATCGAAGTCACCTAGTAAGAAGTGCTAAGACAACACCACACAGTGCACTAACGGAAACAGCATTCCTTTTCATGCTTTGGAAGTTGTACACTTCCAAATGAGTATTCCAATGATTTGACAAACACATTTGTTGTTCAGTTTTTCAATGAATTTCTTGTGCAAGCAGATTTTCCCAGAGTATTTCTGAGGAACTCTATTCTGCTTATTCATGCTTAGGTGCTCCTGCATCTCAGCTGTTGGATGCTACCCCAGATTGTGTCTGTGTGTGGCTTACATTGGGACTGTGCACCTGGAAGCTCTGTCTACCATCCCATGGGATTGAAGTTTCCCTCTTGAGTGTGAGGTTGCTCCTTGCCTCCCATTTAAAGAGGCTCCCTAGAGACTTGCAGTATGGAGCTGTCGGCTAAGTGCTATGCTGTCAAAATCCAGTTACTGTAACCAGTGAGAGCTGAACTGTGGCTCTCCCAGCAGACAGGGGGCTGCTGGGGAGGAGGTCTCCCCGGTACCTGCTGAAGATGGCTGATGAGAGCTCATCAGGGAGCTCTCGCAGAGCAGCAATGAGTTTTTGCAAAAGCAACTGTGGTTTTTGCTCTCTCAGGCTATTTCCAGCAGCTCAGTGAGAAACCTAAAGAGGCAAAGGAAATCCTCTTTTCCTTAAGACTGTCAGACCCTTGGGGACTAGGAAAGGAAAGGGGAGCTAGTAATAACCATTACTTTTCCACAGAGTGTTGCTTCTGTGATGATGCCTTATTCTACTCCTTTGGAAAAAGCCATGGCGTATTCAAAGTGCCATGAAAGTATTTTAGTTCACAGTTTCTCCAAATTTTCTGCAGATTGAGCTGGAAACTAAAAATCATCCTCTGTTGGAAGAGGGTGTGAAAGCACAGCAGGAGTCTGAGTCACAGCTGGGGCACAGCTGTCTGGGGATGCAGTAACCCAGCACCACACCAAACAGTGAGCGGTTAATATGAAATACTCAGCCAGTGCACCATAGCATCATGTGCAAGTCTCCTGGGCTTTCTGTTCAATACCTGGACAATCTGACCTTTATGAACTGTAGTTTAGAATTTCATAAAAGTATTTCAGAATTTTTGGTTTGCTTTTCTACTATTTTATAGACACATATGTGTTTGTCTCACATTTTTTGCAAGTAGGGCATGAAGTTTCTGATGCCATTGGCTTGGGAAAAAAAACCTATTTCATACCCATGAACCATACAACACATTGTTTTCTAATCAGGTAAATTTTATCCCTTTGGTCAGTCTGAACCTTTTGTAGTGCAAAGCTGTTAACCATGATCATTACCTCAAAGACTTTAGATGGCCTTTCAGCAAAGATGAGCTTTGAGCTGTTTCTCTAGAAACAGTTAAACCAACACAAACACAGCCTCAGAACAGGACATCTGCATAGCTTCTATTTCAAAAGCACCTTCAGCTTCAGAGAAGATATCACAGACGGCCCAGTGGGACACTTCAACAAAAATCTGTGCTCTGGAGCACAGCCCTTCTCCTCCTTCAGATCTTTTTGTCAGGAGTCTGCCACTCCTTCAAGTCTGCTCTTATAATAAGACTGTGGTTAGAAAAAGCTGTTTGGAGTGTCAATTCAGATTGGCAAAATATTCACATAGGAAAAAAAAAAACAAAACCAAAAAACCAAGCAACCCAAGAAAACAAGCAAAACCAATCAGTCCTGTGCATGTCCCATCTACTGCCTGAGTGGGCAGGGCAGGTGAGGAGAAGACAGGGCTCTTGGTAAATTTTCATGGGTACGGCATGCCTCGTGCTTAGCTGGCAGGTGCAGGTGTGCTTCTCTTGCTGTTTGCCTGCTTTGAAAATGTCCCTCTGAGACCTAAAATCTCTTGCTGTGTTTAAGTTACAGAACTCTCTGTTAATATTACACCCAAATGCTTCTAAAGCAATTACTTAAGCTTTGGTTTTGCAGGTTCTTACCTGCCTGTTGAAATGCAGCTTGAGAGAGAATTTTCAAACATGAGACAAAACCTACTGGCTTGATTCTAACATGTATTTCTAAGCAAAGTGAGTGGTACTAGCAGCTCTGATCTATCTAGTTCTTCACTTAAACACCCTCAAACATGAACTTTGATACATACATTGTGAATGACAAATGTCATATTTGAATGAGCTTGCAAGGTAGAACTAAGCAATGCCTGGGTAAACTGGAAGGTTTTTATGCAATAGCATGCATAAAAAGCATGAGCAGATGAATCAAAAAGGATGTTTTTTAAATAAGATCAAAACCAGTGCATTCCAGAGGCTTTCTGACTTCATTGAAGGAATACATTTTCATTAAACAGTGATCTGACACATCTCTTCTTAAAAGGCTAGGATTTTACTCTAATTTTAATCAGACCTGCAGCAGTGAAATATTTGCCTTAATGATATTGATAAAGGGTATAGTCCAGTAGTTGAACACTACACAGGAGCATACTATTGATGATACCTTTATAATTATTCCTCAGAAAGCTTACGATAGCATAGCTTTTGGTAGCTGAATATTTATCTACACAAGGGTATGCACAGACCCCAGCTCAATAAGTCACTTCTGTCAGGATAAAAAATGTGCTTTGATTCATGGGCAGAGTGGGAAAGCTACAAAGCAGGCATAAAGCACTGCAACAATTTAAATTGAAAGCATCGCTTGGCAGACTTCAGTTTTCACAAACAACACCAGTTAGTGAGCTAGAGCAGTTAGCAGCTATGCGAGGATGTCCTCATCTTTAATGAATCTCTGATAACTGCTGCTTCTCCACAAAATCTCATTAACGCCTTGGGGATTGGGAGCTAGGAAAAGATTGGCTTTATGGATGGGAATCTTTGGCAGTGCTTGCTGGGTGACCACTGGTCACAACCCACTAGAATAACTTGTCATTCACAGAGTTAACAAGAGAGCAGGGAGGGACCACCAATATGGTGCAGAGAACTGCTGAAAGGGAGCATGAGAGGACTGAAGAGCAAGGAAGCTTGGGGGCAAGGCGTTTACCGAAACATTGTCAAGAGATGTGCAAACATGTTTTCTTTCCCTTTTGGGTGTGGTACAGATTTATTTCTGCTGCTGGCACAGCTTATTTTTGTTTGTTCGTTTTTACTCTAGTGTTATAGGAGGCCTTTTCTGCTGTCCATCAGCAACTAGCCTGCAAGAAGGAGTTTCTTTTTGTTCCTTTCAACCAGCGCTGGCTTGTCACTTCTGCAGCTGGTGAAAGGAAATCAGCCTTCTCTGGTCATGCTAATTCTGTAGACAGTATGACGGCTGCAGGAGGTGGGGGTTCAAAACACCCTGACTAAAATTCGCCATATCAGCTCCAAGTGTCCAGTTCAATTTGAAAAACCATGGGTGAAAAAATTCTGCAACAGCCAAAAGTAGCAACAGGCCTTGAAAATAACCTGTGTAGCTTGTTGTTTTAGGGAGTAACTGTAGGCCATAAAGAACAGTCATCTTTCAACTAGTCACTGACTTCAAAAAGGAAATATGCTTTGAGTAGTGCCAATTGCAGCACAGAAATTTCATCTCAGTTTTTGATCAGAGCACATATAAAAACGGAAAAATAACACATGTATTTCACCTTGTATTTTCTCTCTGGCCAATACATAAATAAGGCTTGGGAAAACTGCTTTAAAATTGGATCAGATGTCTGCCTGCTCTAACACATGTATTTCCTGAACTCTGTTTCTCACGCCGTCCGATTTGTTACTTTGGCACACGTGCTTCACATTTTTACTCTACCATTCTGCTCTAAATGGTGGTTTCCCACCTAAAATGCAGACAGCACAGCAGAGTGAAAAATATATGAGGGCCTCTTTGCTGCAGCTTCCTGTGTCATACACAAGTAGAAAACTTGACTTACTTGACCAGGCCTGCATTTGTTTGTTGATGCCATTTCCTCATGATTCCTGGTGAGGAGAACACTGCTGATACAGTGTTTTCTGATCCAATGTCTAGGATACTTCCTGTGGTACTCCCATGGCTTCTTTATTCACCAATGTACTTTGTTTACACACATTTTAAGTGATATCATTTGAATTCTTGCTTGCTTTCCTTGGCAGTATTCGCTTCAAACCTTCTCCTGCAGGCAGCATCAAAAGTCTTGCATAAGTTGCCTATACCTTTCTTGTTACGGCTTTCAATGAGTTCAGCAAATCTGCAGTCACAGTCAATGGTCTTGCATTCAGTCACTGCTTTTTCTGCTTTAGTGCAGAACTGCTGGTTCCTGTTCATTGTTAGCTACAATAAAATTTCTTTATTATCTGTCTGCCAGAATGGTTTTTGTTATGGGTGTTCCACTTTTTCTTCGACTTAGGTTTTGTTTCTTTTTTCCATTTCACACTGTTAGTTTAATCACTGATGATGATCCCTGGTTTGGCTTGATGACATCCATCCGTGCCTGAAAGCCTGATGGGAGCTCCCTGATTTTATCAGGTGTTCATGAAGTGATTTCCCGGTTGATGCAGTCTCGAGAAAAACAAGCAGTGCTGACCATGGTTTTCATGTACCCCTACTGCCCGCCTCACCTCAAAAGATCATTTTCAGTGCATATTTTTTGCTCTTATGCACAAAGCTGCTTTCAAACACAGAAGCACCCCCAGTGTTTTACTGGACTCACCAGGCAGCAGCACATCAAGTCATGCACCAATTTTCACTAACATCCTTCTCTTGTGTTCAATGCATTCCTGAGCTATTGGGTTAGTGTGCACTTGTGGGAAAGCTGGCCTTTTGACAATAATTAACTAGTCATTTAGGCTGGCACTTGACAGCATAAATGATGTAAGAGTGCAGTACCTCTTAAATGTAAAACTGCTTTCTCCATGCTGTGAGTTGGTTTCCTCTCTCTCATATTGACCTTGGGAGCACAGGCTGTTCTGGCCCCTAGCTGAGGCGAGGGAGAAGCTGGTGCACAAAGCAGTGTTACAGAGCTGTGTTACCACGCCATTACAAGGTGCTCAAAACACTCCTGCTTGTTAGTGGTGAGGCCCCAGCAACTGCCAGCACTGTATCAGGAAAAATATTGAGAGGCTGTCAATTTCAGGAGTTGACTGGAAATGCTGTTGTTTTTAATCAGACTTTGTTTGTCAGAGCCTTGGCGCTTAGGTAAATCCTTTATTTTCTTCCATCTTCAATCTCAGGTTAATCAAGTCTCTCCATACACTTAGCATCACTTGACGCTGAGAATGAAAGTAGGCAATTACAGGCAAAATTTGTGAATAGATAGTAAATTATGCCTCTTGATTTTACTTTTACACACTGATCTCAGCCTCCTTTACTCCTTCATGTTACCTCTTCTCTGCTGTCACTGTTTTCCTTGTTTATCCTCCAGATTAACCTTCTTGAAAACTTGGGTTTCTTGTGTTGCTCACAAAGCTGTAGCAATGCATTTATATAATCAGTCAGTTGAAGCAAGGACTGAAAATAGAAACAGTCACACAATGTATCAATCATCCGTAAACAAAAAAAATTACTACAGCTTTGCACCTAGGGATGGCACAGCATGAGAAGAATTCCCTGGTCTATGGAGGGTTCTGGTGTAGCAGTTTTCCAGTTGCACATCTTGTGTGGAAAAAGCACCGAGCACAGGTGGGAGGGGGAGCTGCAGAAGCACAGTGGACTGCTGTGCTGCCAGGATGGCTGTGCTGGGGCACAAGGCAGCTACCTTCCCAGCCTCAGCTTGTGCAGTAGACACTGTCTTTATCCCAACTACATAAATAAACAGGAGACAAAATTACAGTTGTCACAGTTGACACACGTGTCAATTTTCCTCCAGATCTACTGTAATCTAATATGGCTTTCAAACTACTGTAGGCAGTTTGTCTTCTGCAACAGTACTTCTAAGTCACTGTAGATTTTACAGATAGGATTTTGAGCCATAAAGAATGGAGCAATCTGTACTAGGGTAACTGGAACTATTTAATTTGCCGAGTTTATCAAAAGACTTTGGTCTGCATAGAGTTCTGGTAATATTTAGGGAAAATTAGGAATCTGAGAGGGGATGGATCTGAATTAGTTTTCTGATGGTGCATGTGTCTGTCAACTGGAATATTATAGAGACCCTTGCTTGTATTAATTAAATTGGCAGATGAAAACAGATTAGTTCTGATTCAAATGTATTACTGCTGTAAATTCCATCAGAAGGTTCTGGTGGGGAGCCTTTTGTGGGTCATAAATCAAACGGAAGAACATGACAGGCAAAAACCCACAAACAAACCAGGGCTTATGGGAGAAGGTCAGTTAGGGCCTTAAGCTCATATGTTGAAGTTCTTAGGTACCAAAAGTGGAGTATTATTTAAGTTCTTGATTGTAAAACCAGTTTTCTATTCCAAAATTTCTTGCTCTTCTTATGCACAGTATACATACAGTACATAATAGAGTAGTGGCATTTTGAGCCTAATTTCTAGGGAGTGAGTTAGTTGGTGGACAGGAAATCAGCATTTACACAAAGCTGGTAATCATGGTCAGATTGCATCAAAGATGGGTAAAAAGCAGTCCCAACCACTGCTGTCTATGGTGGCTGATTCCAAAGGTCTGCTTTGTCAGAGCTGAATTAAAATCAGGCCAAATATGATTTGTGTGTGCATGTGTACACACACACACACACAAAATGTCAAAGCTCAAAGACCTCCAGGATTTTCCCAGGTGGCCAGAAGGGCAATATTCCTTAGCAATGTGAAAATACTTTTTTGGCTAAAAAAAGGTACTGTTTTGACTAAAAGCATAGTCCTACTTGCAGAAGAGGAGCAGAAAAGATCCAAAATATCACCATTATGCTGCAAAAGCAGGGAATTTGCTTAACGACATTTCCAAAAAATTGAGTAGTTCCCATTTTGTAGAGAAAGGCAAAAAAAAAAATCTCAGGAAAGAAATAAATCTGACAGAGAGAACTGAAGAACAAGAGTGGAATTAATGTGGCCAGACAAAGCTGACTTCAGCCTCTGAGGTAAATTTACTTTCTGACTGAGAGGTATATTTTTAGTGTCTAGCATTGCAACATCAAACATGTAAAGTACATTTCAGTGAATGCTGAACAGGCTAAATGATAGGTGTATTTCTCAATAATCTGCAAGCAAGCATTAAAAATGGGATAACAGTGATTGGTAGAATACTGAATAACAGCATGAGCAGGGTATCAGAGATGTCCGAGATACTTACCAAGCTGATTCTTTGGAAGAACACATCTTTAGTAGCAGGGATTGCTGAATATGACAGCTGTTTAACATATGACAGGACAGTTGCACGTGCAACTCCAAGTATGTATTCAGCATTGGGAAAAAAAAGACCCAAACAACCACAGATGGCTAAAAGAGACATAATAAATGGGACAAATTGGGTGATACTGTTTTGTATACCTTCAGTAAGTTGGTATTGGGGACGATCTGACCATGATTTAAAAACAAGAGAAAAGCTAAAAGTAGCAGCAAGGAAACAGCAGTGTGGTAAGAATTTCCAAACTGGTGCAAGGACTAGAGATAATGCCTTCTGTAGAGAGGTTTAAGGCGCTCAATCTTTTTAATTTATCAGGAAGAGGCTTGAGGGGTGATTTGATTACACATATAAATACTTGAATGGGTTCTAATGGGCTCTTGAATCTAGTGGAGGAAGGCCTGAGGAGGATCATCAGCTAGAAGCCGCAGCCAAACCAGCGCAAATAGTAAGATAGGAACGTTTAACAGTAACAGTGTTTTACATCGGAACAAGGTATCAAAGAAAGCGATACCTTCTGCTGAAATACCCAGTTCCTCACTGACTGCTTTAAATATAGCAAAAATACAACAAAAATTCACCGGATTCAGTTCCGGAGCCTTTAATAAGCATGTCTGGGTACAAGCTCTGCTTGTTTCTCTTCTGTCCTTTGATTTTTCCCTTTCTAGAATAGATACATTTGTGTACTGAGTAAAGAACCCTAGAAACTTCACTATTTGGGTATATTGATGTTCTCCAGCACATTCAGCTACTGTATAAATTGAACTGACTGGAACATGATTTTATTTTCTCGAAAAACAAAAAGGTTGTAAAGTTTGAAAAATTTCTGAAGCTTCCTTTACCTATGCTTTTGATAAATTCCTTCTCCCTTTCCTCAAAGCTCTGGTAAAAATGGGGCGTCTTCTGACAACAGTGTCTTTTTTAAAAAGTATTTTCAGAGCAAAGATACTGAAGAGGATTTTGAGTGATGCATTGGAAAATCTCAGATAGCTCCTGATGAACATGCACCATATGGCAAAAGCTATTTGTGGTATATTAATACGTTTCAATTTTGGGATTTGTGTCTTCTTGAAAGGTACTGCATTTTCAACCCCACAGCCAGCTTACCAAATGCATGTGTGCTTTTGTAGAGCAGCTGCACTGAGTTAACAATACTGTAGGTTTTCCAGTGTTTCAGTCCTGACCACAATAAACCATCCATTGCAGTGAGACTGTTTTTTGTAGTTCTTGAACTGTTCTCTGTCTACCACAGAAACTGACAAGGCAGGCAATAATTCATGCTAATTGGGATAAATGTCTGTGTCGATATTTTAATATAAGTGGTCTCAAGCAATGTCCTACATCTTACATAAACCACACATGGTGCATGGAGATTGGGAGCTATACCTTGCCACAGGCTGGGAGCTCTCTGCTGGTGCTTGCTGGCTCTTCCCTTCCCCAGCTTTGCTTATCTCAGAAATATTACAGCTCTGCAGTGTGTAGACTTCACAGCACAATAAATGCTAACTTTTGTTACGTACATTGTGAAAAGAGAATGCCTGCCACTATGAACAGTGAACACCATGAACTGAAAAATTATTCATCTGAACCAGTGACACTGACTTAAAAGGTTCCATCTTATTGTCCTGCGTTAGCTCACTGCAAAATATGTTTGCTAAAGCACACATGTAAACATGGGGAGAGTCAGACCACAAGCTGAAGTGAATTTTTGTTTTGTTCAGCCATTCATCTCACTGAAATTTGAAGCCAAAAACTGCCCCCAGATGTGAACATGCAAACGCTGCTCCTGGATTAATCAGTGCGCAGAGATGCATGTGCTTAAAGGATTAGACAGGTATTTCCTGAATAGGCTTGGGGTACACTCCTAAAACTTGTTAGTGTTTCATTGCAAGGCTCATTTTGATAGATGCAGGTTACCCTGCTTGCAAAGGACAGTACTGAATTTGCTGAGAGTGATTGGGTATTTAAATAAATGACAATGAGTGTACAACTTTATGAAGTTCAACATTATGCAGAATCTTCCTGCTAATAAAATTAATGGAGAATTGTTAGCTTGTGCACAAAAATATATGTTAAAGCAATTATAGGAAATGTATAGTAAATGTTTACAGAGGTTGCAGAAAAGATCTGGTGATAATTTCTTGCTCTGCAGAACAGAGATTCATGGTAAAACTGTGCAGCAAAGTGATCTATTTAATCTGATTTATGACTACTTTTCTTCTTTAAGAAAAGCAATCAGGCAAACTCTATGAATATGATTAAAATCAAAATAAATGCCAAAAGGGCAAATATTTGTATGGGCTTCAAGTTAGACTTTTAGGTCTCTGTGAAGAGACCAAAACAAACACAATCCAAGAGCCAGAAATCTCTGTTTGTATTTAGAACAATAGTTTTAAACAAAATAATCTGATCAGTTTACTGTATAAAAGCCCACTGGGTGTATCAGTGCCCACATTTTATGCTTGGAGAGCATGCTTTCAAAGCACTGAATAATAGGGAGTTTTTCCAAAACATCCTAATAGTGAAAATGAGGACACAGAAGTGTCCCTTTGCAGGCAGAGGAACTTAGCAGCATTTATTATGAATTGACCACAGCTGAACTCCAGAAACAGGACTGCTGTAGCTGTATTGGTGAATGCAGAAAATGGCTGGCTGTGTGCATTAGGCACCTCTTGTACGCAATTGAGTCTGTCTTGGAGCACAACTGTGGAGGGAGATGCATACTATGCAGACATGTAACTGAGGTGCAACACAAGTACAAATATTCAAAACAAGAACGCAGCAAAACCAATTCTGTCAGTAAAGTAGCTAAACATTGGTTTGAACCCAATAGAACCGAAAAAGCTTTTTGAACACCTTCTGACCTGTGCTGACCGTTGATTCTTCCATTTTAGTCTCCTTTAGGTTTTTGTAGTTATAACCAGCAAAGTACATCGTGATAGAGCTACATTTTCAGGTGAGGCTGGTTAGGTAGGGACTGTCAGTTCCAGGACTCTCTCCCCAGCGCATGAGCCAAAGCTCCTGCCTTGTGAAAGGCACTACAGAGATGATTGGGCTCATTCACCCTTACATGCTGCCCTGACTCCCCAGCTGCAAATTAGCAGCTCCAGATGAGCTCCCTCAGCTTTTCACACCTTTCTGATATGTGTTTGTTCTCTTTAAACACTGCAGCATTCCTGGGTAATTTCTCAAGGGCTTTGCTATCCTTACTGTTAGAAACATTTTATTTTTTTTTATTTGTAAAGTGGTGGGGGAAGATTGAAAGTGAGTAAAGTGGCTTAAAGTGGCCTCTGACATAATTATCCTCTTAGTGCTATTTGCAGCTAGTTTGATATGAGAACACAAAGTACCACTGCTAGGATTTGAAGGGTCATTCCTCAGCAGTCTCAGGCCAACAAAAAAAGCAGTTTCAGAACAGAAATAAAGCCTGTCCTTGGATCATGCTTCTTGTCCTATGTCTGAACAACTGCAGATCAAAACCCACATGCTTCTGATGCGCAGACACATAATTAACCACAAATAGTAGCATGCAGGAGTTTTGTTACTGAGAAAAAAAAATGCCGCAGTGCAGTTTGGACTTCTTTCTTAGTTCTGCCTCATGATAAAGGCCTCATACATTAAAACTGACACATACTCTGAGCTATCTTTCCATCCATAGTTTTATTCTTGTGGATTATGGCAGCATTTTCAGGCTGAACAGGGATTTCTTGCCAGAAAAGCAGCTGAAGGTAGGCTCAAGCTTTCATGGCTTGTCTGTTCCTATTTTCCACCAGTTGCTTGAGACTGAAATAAAAATACTGACCACCCATCTTGAATATTTCTAGGGCCAATGTGCCTTTAAAAAATAACACTAAGAGCACTTTAGGTAAACCACAGCATTCAGTAACTGCTGGGGTTTTTTTCCAACCACGATGTATAAAACATTTTGACCTCACAATATTGTCTACCAGCATCGGGCTTCATCACCCACATTACTTCATATTATGTTGGGGAAAAAAAAAAAAAGAGGTCATAAACAGACATTTTAAGCACAGGGCTTAAAAAGCCTGGAGAGCCCTAGAGGTAACCTCAGCCCTAAATAATTTCTTTGGGTCTGCTCAAGCTCAGCAGGTTGTGCAGCTTCTGTGGTAGCTTATGCACAACATGGTGCCCCAGGATGTACCATTCCATACAGTACAATAAACCATGAGTAGGGAGAGGTGCTTCAGAAAAGTCTTACGGTTAGCTGGGTTTCAATGTAGCTTTGAGTGGACAGATTGATTATGTAGCACCAAGGACATCATTGCCTGCCTAGTGGTGAGGATTTAAGTGCTTCACTCTCCTTCTCTTCCTGAGTGCCTCTAGGAGCTACAGAGCAGCGGGGCTAACATCTGCATGCACGTGCTTTTTTCCCCAAACAGTAAGGTGTGTTCAGGAGAAAGTGTTGAGGGTTTACGTGTAAAATATCCTGGCAAGTAAAGTGTAAGCTGGTGAGGTTGCTAGGGTGCTCTCTGAGACATCAGTATGAGCAGCTGGGGCAGAGCTGGCAGTGAGTGCTGGGAGGACTGCCTACCAGGCTCTTTGTCTTCTGGAGTGGTGTGCCTGCGTGCTGTGAGCTCTCCTGTCCCACCACAGAGAAGGAATTCCAGGCAGGGGGGTTAGCTATTGATGTGGTATGACATTAAAGCTTGTATATGTTGGTAGCTGTATGGTCCTGTTAACACTGCAGAGCATGTTAAATATCTTTCAAACCCTTCCTGATAAGATATGCTATATAAATGTAGTAGACTGGTGTGGAAAAATTACTATGTGCTTACTGCATAGGTCTAATTCTTCTCCCTTAGTAAGGTCTCTGGCTCCAGTACGAGGAGGGTGTTTCCTTGTGGTATATAGTGCTTGTGGAATAACACTGCTTTGACCTGCTCTTTTTGTGAAAAAGAATGGTATGTTTTACCTTTATTCACTTGTTCTGAAAATACTTCTGCTTGAACTTAGCAAGGAACAGTAACTGAAACCTCCCAAGTACTGCTGCCTTCATACTAATTTTTGCCCTGGACATGGACTTGGACATGGCTGATTCTGTTCAAACTTGCACGCTGTGACTGTCCTTACACAGCAGCTGGGATCCTTTCAGCTACCAGCTTTTCTTCCCCTTTCTTAGCCATGGGTTTTGTGTATCCTTTTGTCTCTATCCTGTCACAACAACAACACAGAGCTGAGGTCAGATTTTACATCTGAATGCTTTCCTCAAACAACTGGGTACTGTTTTCCCTCCTGATTCCGTGAATTGATACAATAAACTTTATCAAGTACTATATAATGATTCCTTTTAAAATAGCAAAGTGTTTTTTCTGGCTCTTGTTTGTGTTACTCGTGGTGACTCAAAGGTCTGTAAAGTCGCATTCCCTGCCAGGCTTGCTCTCAGTGGGATGCTTTAGCAGCTTGCACTTCGGATGCATGCGAACAGACGTGCTGTTTTCCGAGGCAAGCACCCATTTGTTAGCTTGAGCTGCTCACGCTCTCCTCTCCACGGGAGCTCTTCCCACTGAACTTTTGAACCACCGAAGCAAATCGAATTGTGTAGCACTACAAAATGGAAAATAGCATTTGGGCCGCATGAAGGAAGTGGTCCAGCTTCAGCGCAGTTTGCCTGGGGAAGCAAAGCCAACAGAGAAACACATTGTCCTAGATGGCTAAAGAACAAGGGCCTGTTAAACAAGTTTTGTCTCTCCAGTTTGTAGTATCTTTCTTGTGTGATCTTAGGCAAGACTGCATATGTAAGATGATACATTTTTGCAAGATTTTTCCTGTTTGGCTGTGATTGCTGAAATCTGCACAGTACCTGCTAATGGAGCTTCCAGGGTTGGTGGGATAGTGGGAACTAGTGCCAGGAATAATAGCCCTGGATTTATAAAGGCTATATGTACTTTCAGTCTTATGACAATGGAATGTACCAGTTCTTACAAATGGAACTCCTCTAAAATTTTCCGCTTCCCAGGTTCCCTATGCATCACCTCCTCCAAGGTAATGTATGTGTTCTGCCCTGAGAGTCAAGTATCTCCTCTAGATGCCTCAGGCTGTATGTGGGGACATGGCCAGTAGCCACAGAGAGGAGAGGGGGATCTTGGAGCATAGGGCCTGGCAGGCAGGGCATCCATGGGCTCCCAGGGTAGCTCCTCTCCTCCCCTAGTAGTCCAAGTAGCAGATGTGGCTGAGCAGAAGGCAGGAGCAGTTG
Organism: Myiopsitta monachus; assembly: GCA_017639245.1. Classification (NCBI taxonomy): domain Eukaryota; kingdom Metazoa; phylum Chordata; class Aves; order Psittaciformes; family Psittacidae; genus Myiopsitta; species Myiopsitta monachus. The sequence goes on along the minus strand of CM029921.1, from coordinate 66,804,376 downwards.
CAGTCAGTCAGCAAGTCTGGCGCTAGTGCTGGCCAGAAGCGATAAGGAAGGGTTCATACGACCACACTTCAGTTGTAATAGGCTGTGTGCAGTGAAAAATGGAGTCAGGCAAAATAAGGAAAATGTTTCTCTTTAAGCCTATAAATAATAATTGAAGAAATTGATTGACCTGCTATTATTAAAATAACATCTTGAAAATATTGCCATGAAACTAACTGGACTTTAGTGTAGGTTTCAGACCTACCACTTCCCTAAAATGAGTTTAGAATGACCACACCTGCCCTCAGGAATGCTGTGTAACTGGAGTTAAAATTCAAAAAGAAATCCTAACCAGAGGCATTTCCACAGCCGAGCAGAATTGTGTATTAGAGTAAAGAATACTTCTCAGTTGATCTTCAGTTGATTTCTTTTGCAGTAACACAGTAGTTCAAATCTTGTTGCATTTCAAGTCTGTCTTCTTCAGAATAATGTCCTCTAAGCTTGAAAGGACAGCACTGATTCGAATGGTCTCATCTGAAATGCCTTCATCTTTCACGCAAAGATGCTTACAAGCTTACACAACAGCAAGGAGTCACTCACATAGGATCATGGTTTTACTCACATAGCAAAAGTTAAACTGGTATTCTCTGTGCCCAACTCCAGGGTTGCTAATATGCAGGACACATGTAATGGATGTGCTTTATGTCCCAGAAAAAATGAATTGTTAGCTGGTAATAATACCTCTATGGTGGACAATCGTAGAGTCATTCATAAGTATTAACTTGTTTTTCATATTGCTTTTCCTTGTTTCCAAGTGGAAATAAATCTGAATGTTATTTCTGCGCTCCTTCACCTGGGAGTAGGAAAGTTCAAAGGTGCTAAAAGCCCCTCATACATTAGATCCACTGCAGATGTATGCTTGCTCTTTATCCTTAGTACTGTGTTTATTAATCCTGTTTAGGGTGGCATATGACTTATACAAGCTTTAACAAGTGAGCATCAATCTATCTTGTTGACTGAGAGCATGATTCAGCAAGTCCTTTTTCCATTTGCCTGACTGTAAGAATGTGCTAATCTCACAGAAATTAGATGTAATTCATTGCTGAAATGAGGTATTAGGGTTGGGTCAAACCCATAAAATTAAGCAAAGTTGATTTTAAATAAAATCAGCAGCTTTCACTGCAACTGGGATTTGTGGCTTTATAAATTTCAGGTATGTAGCTGTCTAGGTGGGAGCTGGTCATTAGAGAGGATCCCAAGATAAGGATGGGATAGAGTGAGGTGCCTGTCCTACTGCATTAACCGTAGAGTTGTTTAATCTCTAATGTGTGCATATCTAAACATGGCCAGTGAGGTGAATCTTAGCTAGCTCCTGACTCTAGAGATCAGCTCATGTCAGATGTATGATCAGAGCACATTGCTTAAAAAAAAAAATTACATTAAAAGAGGGGAAGAGGCCTGTTAAGCAAAGAATAAATGGCAGCACAGTGTGCGGCCTTCGGATTTTAACCTGCTCTTTGTTGGCTTCAACACATTATCAACACCACAAGATAAATTAAGTTTTAATTTTATGTTATTTTAAATATCAAGAAATAGCACGCCATGTTTAAGTCCAGCAAGTAACTATTTTATAAAACCCTTGAAAGCAAGGACGTGCAGATTTAATATCTTTGCAGGGTACTAACTTATTTCACTGTGTTCAAATAGAGATCTCTACTGACCACAAACTTGATGTGCTGTATACCAAGATATTTGTTTAATTATCTTCCTGGTATTACTCTGGTTTTGTGCTGGATGACATTTGGATTTACAGGTCCACTGTGCATTATAGCAGATTGACTGCAGACAAAACAGAAAATACATGTGCTAAAATTTGATACACAAATCAATAACTCATGTGTCCCTTTAAATATAATGGAAGTAAAGGCTCGTCATTGATCTACATCAACTCTGATTATAGTTGCATGGTACTCTCTTTTGAAAGAAAAAAAAAAAGGCAGGATAGCTGATGATGAGTGAATTGTAGGCATCCAAAATTACATAGCTAGCTCTCACTGCAGTCGGACAGAGGAATCAAAACAAGTATGGAGCCAAAGGACTTTACTAGCTTCTATAAAATGATGTCTGAAAGCTGGGGTTTACAGTGTGTTTTCCATAGCTCATGTGTCCGTTGCAATTTTCATTGGTGAAGAAAACACGAAAAACGGAGAACTGAATCCCATCTCTGAGCTGAAGAAATGTTGGCATACTTTGCAGTTTAGTTAAGGTTTTGATTTTAGGGAAATTTGCTAAGTACATGATAACAGGGCATATGCCGCCAACATATTCTGAGGAGAAGTAGAACTCTTCCCCACGTAACATCCATCTTCACTTTTCTATGACACTTCATTTTTAAAATAAGGTACCTAAATGCTTTGCACTTACATGCTCTAATTTGCTGAAATGTGCTGCTCTTTTTGCCCATACCTGTGCTCTGAAGCCTTCATTCAGCCTTCCATGTGCAAGAGAGACAGTGTCGGTAAGGCAGCCTCCTCCAGCTCAGAAGTTTGTCAAGTGCCAGGATATCCAGAAAGTAGAAAGTCCAAAATCCTCTTTGGCTTCCTCCTAAGCTTGTTAATTCATACTTCATTTTTATTTATGACTTTGGTTTGAACATGATACATATCCAGATTTTCTGTGCTGGGAACACTTTATCATCAAAACCTGCTATTTTGCCCTTGACAATAGGTTTGTGTTTGATTGTCTTCCCAGGGTTTGTGCAAGGTGGTGTTTTCCAAAGTTACAAAGAGGACAGTGGAACAGCAAAAGTCAGTTGTCAGACTTGTAGGGCACATAATCTACCAGCCTGTGTGAGAAGAGTCTGTGGAGCTGGGGTTGCACAGCAAAGTACAAGTCCTCCCTGTGGGCTCAGAGTGCGTGTTTACAAGGAAAATTCTTCAGTTTTCTCTATCTCAGTCTGCAAATGCCTACATGCATTTTCTCCTCAAAAAAAGGACTATCTTGTATTTGAGACAAGGATTGGAAAAACTTTCAAAAAATAAACAAAAAACTTGGTGAGAAAAAATGGACAAGACAGTTGTTGAGCAGCAATTTTCTGTCTCTTCATTAGCTCTTTCCCCTCACTTTAAAAATATTCTGATGTAGAAGGTATAGCATTATATGTAGCCCTATAATGTAGATTTCAGGGGCATCCCATCAACTATTTTACCATTGCATGTTGTTGTGATTACCAGTGTTCCTCAGAAATGGAAGACTGTGCCTCTTCCCCCTCACCAAACTTTCTTTTAAGACCATACACAAGAACACTGAACCAGTCTGTAAGGACAAAACTTGTGAGTAGAAGTAGCTGACCCTGAAGAAGTGTTGTTTTCCTCTTGCACTGGATAAAGTAAATTGCTACAATAAACTTGGCCTCTTCCTTCTTCACCTGTGTGTTTTTCCCCAGGACTTGATCTCACCCCTTCTCTTACTGTAACTTTAGAGAGACAAATAACTATCATGTGTAGTACCCTCACTGCTAGGGCTGTGCCAAGAGTCTTATACTCTCTCTTAGCGCTGGTCTGTCAGATAAATTCTTATTGTGTTAATCATTAAGCAGTACCATAGCTCAGCACAAAGTAAGTGCTGCTCTGGGTTATCTGTGGTGTCACCAGTGCACCAGAAGCTCTAATTTCATGTTACGTATTATCAAAGGATAGAATATAAACCTTTACACACAAGCTTTTCACAAGTTGAAACTCTACATTCTTCAAAAGGCTTATTTCCATGCCATGCCCCAGCAAAACTGCTTTTTCTGAAACAGTGCAAGACTACTGATAAGCATTCGTAACATTGGGATTTTAAGAAGGGGGTGTGTGGGTAGTTCTCTTCTGAGCTGAGGAATGCTGTGCTGTTCATTAACCACATCTTCAGATTTTTCTCATAATCCTCTAAGAAATGTGGACGAATCAATTAATAAAAGTTGTACTTTGGAAACAGTGCATCTTCTTTCACTTATCAGAGGTAATTTTGTATGCCATATCTCCAAACGTACTAGAAAATCTGCTTTTTTAATGTCATCCATTCTTTGTGTTTATTATTAATTTTATTTTTTTTACACTGATTAAGTACTGCTGGCTGCCCACAAAAGATTAAGAATCCACATGGATCACTTCTCCAAGCTCAAATCTTGTATGCAATTAAAATCCTCCTGCAGTTTTAGCTACGCTTGGAAACTCAGATAGATTGAAAGAAAAGCTCCTTAAGGAGATTGCAACTAGTTAGATATTTTATTGTATATAATTGTATGTACAAGCTAACAGGCAGATATGCATAATATGATAGTGTAATTTGTTTTATCAGATCATAGGTGTATTTAGACAAGTCCCCAGCTCCAAACTAGCAAAAAGCAATGCAGATCCTATCTCTCCATTTCAGATAAGATCAGTATTTTGGCCTTGTTCTTGAAAAATCACAGGCACTCAGCGCTAGTTTAAACTCATGTACAGAGGCTATGTTTCATGTCTAATAGCCTTCAGAACAGCTCATCAGGGTTAAGAGGTCAAATGCTACCGAAACTCAATAGGAACTGGGCAGCTAGCTCTTTCAGACCCCTTGGAAAATCCCTGTCCAATCATGGAGGAACAAGACAGCTGCAGAACAGATTAAGCACTTACTTGGAACAACTCTGAATGTGAATTATTTTTAAGGTGCTTCCTGTCCCAACTCTTCCCCTCTTATTCAGCACTAAATGCATTCTCAGCTCTGTAGAGCAAGATGTTGTGCTTTAAAAGCCATCACATTTTAATGTAGAGAAATGTTTTTCTTTTTCTTTCTTTCTTTTCTTTCTTTCTTTCTTTCTTTCTTTCTTTCTTTCTTTCTTTCTTTCTTTCTTTCTTCCTTCCTTCCTTCCTTCCTTCCTTCCTTCCTTCCTTCCTTCCTTCCTTCCTTCCTTCCTTTCTTCCTTTCTTTCTCTCTCTCTTTCTTTCTCTCTCTCTCTCTTTCTCTTTTCTTTTCTTTTCTTTTCTTTTCTTTTCTTTTCTTTTCTTTTCTTTTCTTTTCTTTTCTTTTCTTTTCTTTTCTTTTCTTTTCTTTTCTTTTCTTTTCTTTTCTTTTCTTTTTTCTTTTCTTTTCTTTTCTTTTCTTTTCTCTTTTCTTTTCTTTTCTTTTCTTTTCTTTTCTTTTCTTTTCTTTTCTTTTCTTTCTTTTCTTTTCTTTTCTTTTCTTTTCTTTTCTTAATGGCCCAGGATTGAAACTAACTTCTCTTGGGCTCTGAGGCAGGGTTAGTTTTCAAGAAAAGGTCTGTATGTAATAGACGTTTTGACCTGCTGTCCTTGCAAATCCACTGTCAACCTCATTTTTTCATTAGAAACATTGTTAACATTCAAAGGTTTTATCTATTCAGTTATCACTGGCTGGATCCCATTCTCTTGTTTTAAGTATCATTGGAGTCTTTAAATGAGTAGGGTCTTTCTTGCACATTATAAACACCTACATCATTCAAGTTTGTAAACGGACTGATGAAATAAACGTCTGTTATTCAGGCTCATATTACCCATTGTGATACTTGAGTCATGCTGGTGAATTCTGTAAATCTTAAACCGCAGAAGTATGCTCCATTGCTGGCAGTGTTCAAGGCCGGGTTGGACAGAGCCTTGGGTGACACAGTTTGGTGCAAGGTGTCCCTGCCCATGGCAGGGGGGTTGGAACTAGATGACCTTAAGGTCCTTTCCAACCCTGACTATTCTATGATTCTATGATTTTAATGTAGACAGAAGACTGGAAATACCAGCTGTCTGAGCCTGTTCAACAGTATAAAACTTCAGAAAAATCCCAAGACAGAATGGTTACTGGCCAGATAGTAGAAAAGGGAATTAAAGGTGTATAGTAGGTGCATTTATAAAATAGCTCTGCAGTTTATCACATAGTTGTACAGTTTATCACAGTAATATCACTTCCAGGAATTTCTGGCTGTATGAAAACTATGCGTGCTAGTCCTGGCTTTTTTCATGGGAAACAGCAAAATTTGTAGAAGTCAGAGATCAAAACTGAATGTTATTTCCAAAATACCAGTGATACACAGAATGCTGTCATGGAAACCTTCCTTACAGAGCCCTTAGCATAACTGGCAACCATTCCACACTATGCTGCAGAAGTACTTAAGTATCCGCACACCAGACTACATAGTCTATAAATTGTAGTCACAATAAAAGTACAAATTTTAGTTGCATGATACTGCTTTTCATGAACAAATGGTGCAGCCTGTTTTCCATGCCTGAATATCTATCTATACATTGAAAAGCTATGTGAGACCTCACTTGGAGGATTGTGCGCAGTTCTGGTGTTCTCAACATCAAAAGGACATGGAGCTATAGGAACAAGTCCAAAGGAGAGCCACGAGGATGATCAAGGGTCTGAAGCACCTCCTGTATGAAGACAGGATGAGAAAGTTGGGGCTGTTCAGCCTGGAGAGGAGAAGGCTGCGTGGAGACCTCAGAGCAGCCTTCCAGTACCTGAAGGGGGCCTATAGGGATGCTGGGGAGGGACCCATCATGAGGGACTGTAGTGAGAGGACAAGGGGTAATAGGTTCAAATTTAAACAGAAGTTTAGATTGAATATAAGGAGGAAGTTCTTTACTGTGAGGGTGGTGAGACACTGGAATGGGTTGCCCAGGGAAGTTGTGAATGCTCCATCCCTAGCGATGTTCAAGTCTGGGTTGGACAGAGCCTTGGGTGGCATGGTTTAGTGTGAGGAGTCCCTGTCCCTGGCAGGGGGGTTGGAACTAGATGATCTTAAGGTCCTTTCCAACCCTATCTATTCTATGATTCTAGGATCAGATGGACTTTGTTTCCTTAAAAAAGTGGAATTTCTTATTTCCTCTGAAAACCATATTAATATCAAAAGCTACTGTGATTTAACGAGCACTCTTTAGCTTGCTTCTAACTTGGAATGCAACTCTCGCTTCATCATGTCCCGTCATAATCAACATTTCATTGATTTCACCTACTAACAGGTGGTTTTGTTTATCCTTCAAAAAATTCTCACAGGTATTAGTTATATTTACTGAACTAATTTTTCCTTTTCCAGACCATAAATAGAGAAACCATATCAAATTTCCAGACAATAAGCCAAGAGAGCTTCTTTTCTTTATCAAATACAAAGCATATGCAAAGATATAACATGAGAATGATATTTAGACTGTGAGAGGCAGAAGTAGCGGAGATTTTTGTATTTATATGTGAGATTAAGTTTTGCAATTAAATAGCAAAAGGGTTTATAATGCGTCAGATCCAAGCCACATGTGTCAGAGAAAATCCAAATTCTCGAATGAGAGACCACAAATCTATCCAGATAGATGACATGAGAATGCAGCTATCAGCTTCCTTTGGACTTGATATATTTAAGTGAAGGAGCAATACATTCAGGCATGTGCCACAGTATGGTTTTGGTTGCATCATCAATTTTCAGGTGGAATATGAAGTCTGAATCAGGGGTTAGTTATCAAAAACATGGCAAAAGAAAAATAGAAAGATACATACTCCTCTATGCCCATATAGGCACAGGAGTTAATTTTTGTTACCCTATAGGAATTGTATCTTCTGAAAAATTCACAAGAAATTCTACAAGACAGTCTAACCCAAAACATTGTTAAGACTGACCATTACTGTAGGTCTACCTCTAAATAAAAAGCCAAGAGAATGTCAAATACCTCCTTTCTTATGCTGCATATTTGCAACCAAGTGTTTGAAATTAAGTCATATAAATTACACACTTTGGGGTAGAATTTTCCTTTTTCCTAGGTCTTACTGCATAGTAAATAAAATGGCAAGAAAATAATCAAAAGAGCCGAACAAAAACAAAGATTATAATATCCTAGCACAAATATGGAGCTGCCTGAAATTAGTTCTCATGAGTTGGGTTCCAAAGAATAAAGAGCTAGAAATAGCAGACAGTGGGCTTGGGAATTGTCACAGAAGTTAATGGTACTTGTAGCACTGCCTGGTATCAGCTTTGTTCTGTGGCTTCTTATAAAAGATTGTCAACACTACAGGAGAGAGATGGCATCTGTGCATTGTGGGGTAGTGGGGAAAAAAACAGTCTACTTTTCACTTTGTTTGTTGGTGTGATAGAGCATTTTTGACTCTCCCTCTTCTCCTCTTTGCCAGGTGTGTTTTTCAGGTGAGTGAATACTACCAAGTTTTATGCCGAAGGTGTTAGAGGATAAATTTCCCTTGTGTTTCTATAAAAGTTTGACTAAAAAATGTTCAGAAAAAGAAAACTAATTTATTTTCAGGCTGACTAGGCATATGTGCTGTGTTCTTACTCCATGCTGTGTCACTTACTCCCCAATGAAAACCATTTTTGCTTACTCCCCAACAAAAAACATTACTCAGCTTGAAAGATCTCTCTATATTGACTGACCACTGACCCTAATTCTCTACTTCTGTTTTAGTTATATTGTGATAGTTGCAACAAAACGAGGTTTGGGAAAAAAAAAAAAAGAATTTAGTAGATTGTAAGAGTTTCCCCTGCCAGATTTTGGGAGGCTTTCCTCATTGTATCAGAGAGAACACTCATCCCACCTGATTTAAAGCTGTACATAGGGTGTATCGGAAAAGGAGGTCTCTTTCTCAGGTCTTTTTCCCCCTAAATAACAGATCCAAAGTAAAAGTTTCTGACTTTCTACTCAATATGTAAAGCACATAGAAGCTCCAGTAATTTTTGGAAGATGTCATCTGCCTTGTGCTTTCATTTTCTCCCTTTTAATAGGAAACTCTTTGTTCCTGCATCTGAAAGTGAAGAAAAGTACACTTCATTAAGCCTGCAATTGTTTAGAACTCAGAAGTGTAGATTGATTAGCAAATACTTTACAATAGCTCTTATAATGGAGAGCTTTAAATAAATGGGGTTTAAACTATTCTTACAGTTTCTAGTGTTTTTCATACAGTCTAAAGATGCTGTATACACTATTCTTTGACTCTGCTGTGTTCCTGGAGGGGAATGAATTGGAATATTCTGAATGCCTTATGTAACGTATTTAGAGAACTTTTTTGTTTGCATCTTTGTTTGAATTTCTTGGACGGAATTAATTAATGGCAAAGTATAAAGGCCAACTTTGAAATCCTAGCTGACTCAGACACTAGAGCTCAATTTGTATTCTACATCAAGGAAATGTTTGGACTTGAAAGAAGGACACCATTATCAAGAAGATTTCTGTAGATGGCTCTGTTCTTCAGAGCACAATCTCTTTGCCACAGAACTGTAGTTTCAACATTTTGGTAATTCAAAAGGAAATTTATTTTTTGATCAGAATACATATTTAATTCCTTGTTAAAATTTTAAAAAAGAACATATAGTAACTGATTTGGGATAGGAAAAGGAATTTTAAAGATTGGATTTGTTTAAAACAACGTTCATTTCAGAGGAAAGGTAGAGAGAATCAAGTCTGTAGCCTGTGCTTTTATGATTCTGTAGAAATCTGATGGGATAACAGCTTTTAGGAAAGAGAAAGATTCTTTTCATACCCATATTTGCATTGCAATTTTGTAACTGTATTCCTTACTGCAGTAATACATTAATGCAATAGTATGTAGTTTCTCAGTGGGTGTATGTTTGTCTAGCTTCATTGAAGACAGTGGAATAAAGATAATATACACTATACTCCAAAGAGTCTGATCAGCTGATCACTGCAGCAATGGGGGAGTCAGCAGGAGATTGCTGCCTTTGTGGAAAAGGGGCTGTTCATGAAATGCCATGTTCTGTTTTACAGACAACTAAAGCACTATCTTACCATATGTTAGCATGTGTGCTTCAGCCCTCTGCTGTCTCTGTTGTAGTACCAGAAAAGGAGAGCAGATGGAGGTCCTGCTTGCACACCTATGCTTTTCTAGATTTCAGGTTCTACATTCAAGAACGGTTTTCCTCTTAGGAGCTATGCCTAATTGATGACAGAGGAACTGAAAGAAAAAAAAAAAAAGCCCAAACAAAACTAAAACAAAACCCACCACAATTTCCACAATTTGAGGTTATTACATATACATCAGCTTCTGTTAAAGCTACTGGAATTTTCCTGGAGTATACTGTAGAATCAACATTAACTCTTGGTCTGTACGTGGTGGGGCCCAATGGAAGTTTGACATCTATTATTTGCAGAAGACTAAACCAGTGCCTATGTTACAGCTGTAGGAGGCAGAATGCTCAGCAAGGAAGGCCAGAGGGTTTCAAGTCCATGCATTAAGTTCAGGAAGTACAGGGGAAATTTTTCAAGTCTAGAGATCTCAAAGGTTGGAGAGGGCCAACTTTGCTGGTTTTTTCCTGATCTGTTTCTTCTGTTCTCAGGCCTTGAAGTTTATGTGGTTACTCAAACCTGTGCAAAGTCAGTGTAATGCTCTGGTAGCTCATTTATAGTGCTTAGCAGTAGGGTATTAGGATTTCCAGGTAGATGAAAGATCTTGTCTTTATGTTTTCTAGGATTATTCTCCCTGTCAAAGAGAGATTAGACAGGAGGGAGTAGAGTGTTGATAGCGTGTTTTATGCTTTTGAATATTTGTAGGGTAGAGAGGATTTTTTGAGATGGCCTTTTCTGGTTTTAAAATAATTTTCCCCCTCTCACTGGTAACCCTCTTTTTCTCTTCTCAAACGTTACGTATTTTCTGCCTCATTTATCTCATTCTGCTGCTTCTGTAGCATCCTGGCATGGCCCTGAGAAATGTTAAGCGCTGTCCAGCTTGTGTCCTTAGAAACAATGGATTATTAAAGACAATTTTATAGCATCAGATTCGGGGTAAGAATATTTATCACAGTCCCACCATATTCCCTGTCTTATTTCTCTGATGCTGGCAAACTTCCATATTTCTACAGGAGACAGGAAATTAGGAAACAGACAGTAGCTGGTGTACAGAGAGTAGCTCAGCCCCAGCCTGTTTGATGCTGGTTGATCATGGATTTCCTCCAGAGCTGTTGAGAGCACTGTGGACAAGCCCGTGTCTATCCTCCTGCAGTACAATGTGAGCAGTGGCACAGAAATGCTGTTGGGCTCCTGCCAAAGGGCCCCACAAAGGCAGCTTGATCATCTCCCTGCCATGCAAATACGACGACAGTGGCAGCATGGGAAGCCTGGTTTTGCAGTCACCCTCCCCCGTTCTGGTAACTGGAGAGTATACCTGCTGAGAGGGCGGTCACCATGTTGCCTGTGAATGGGTTTTGGGAGGCAGGCTGCCTTCAGATCTCAAAGCTCACACCCACCTGACTTTGGGATGGGACTAGTGCCATTACCCTTCATGTGAGGTGTCCTTTGTGTTTGGCTAGTGTCCAGAGTGGGCAGGACCATGCCCCTCATGGGGCCTCAACGCACTTTCAGCAAAACCTCTCTTCTCTGTGCCCAGAGGAGAAGACTGGTGAGAGCTGGGGGAGGAGCACCAGGAGGATAGCGTGGAACTCTCTGCAAGGAGAGGAGCCCACAGAGAAGTTGCCATCTCCAGTGCAAGTGGGGGTGACTCCTCAATCAAGGATTCCAGCCAGTCACCCAGTGCATGAGGTAGGGCACTCCTGCGGTAGAGTGAGGCTGGAAGGAGGGGGGGGTGGGAGCTAGCAAAGAGCTGAGCAACTAGGGGAAACATGTGGCAAGTAGAGGAGAGAAATGATGGAATGACCCACTGCTTGCAGGGAAATGAGATTCAGTGAAAAGCTCATGTGTGCAGAAAGTAGGGAATAGTGATGCTGTGGGGAGCAGCAGGAGAATTTATTGTGGAGTTAAAGGCTTGATGCAATCCTGAATACTCAATGACTGAGAAATTTGAGTGGGAATACCCACATTATACGGGTAAATCTGAAGTGCATTTTTCTTTTAATTTTTATTCTGTTTATACCAAGTATTTCTGTCTGGTTTCCACACGTCTCCAGAGTTTAATAATATAAAATCATGTTATTCTGCATTGCCGATCTTCTAAGCCATGAAAGCTGCCTGAAAAGAACTTTCAAAATTGAATGTTTCCCTTCCCAAGATTAGCAAGTAAGGGATTCACTGCACCTCAGTCCATCAGTTTTCCCATCTGCTCAAAAGGTTATGGCTGCTTCCATGCAAGGTATAAATTCCTGAATTTATTTTTTGAGGAGGGGAATACATGCATGTGATATGGAAATAAGATGTAAGAGATGGCATCCTCTTCTTAAGAGATGGTTAGACCAGTTCTTTAGCATGTGACAAAGCTCAAATATAATTTATTCTCTTGGATTTGAATGCATTTGGACTCCAGATGCTCAAGGATACAGGTTTTCTTGTTTGCTTGTTGCTTCTTCTCTGAGTGGAGTTTTATTTATTTATATATGTCCAGAATGATCCATTCTACTGAGTGGGATGTCAGACTATTTATTTTAGCACATGGTTTGAGAAACAAGAGCTTTTACTGTACAGCTGAAGGGGGTTTGCTTCAGCAAAACCTAAGTACCCTTAGGATTGTAAAACCCGCTGAGTAGTGGTTCACTGCAAAATGAGGAATACTTGGCTTTACAAATTTCTCAAAGCTTTCTACACTGTGTCAAATTCATGCATATAACATTCCATTTTCCTGAATTGCACATGGGTCAGCATGCTTGGACTGGTTTCTGTTTTAATTTTAATTCCAACTGGAAAGCTAGTTACATACGGCATTAAGTTCCAGCTGCCCTTATTCTGATACAAGATTATTTACTGACTGATTAAGAAAACTTGTCCAAAATACCACTGTATATATCATGGTAGAATACTTTATATACAAAATGTTATTTTACAGTATTTCCCTATTGACATTTCTCCCAAGACTTGTTTGGCACTTGGAAGGTGTGCTGGAGACAATTGGCCAATACAGCCATGGCTTAAGCCTTATTCTGTCTTTGCCAAATGCACAAAACATACAACCCTGTATAAAGGATAAGACCACTATCCATGAACTGGCTACAAGACAGACTTAACTCACTAAGAAGCCTGTGTTCAAGGAGAAATCAGAGCTGGCAACAGCAGATATAGTGATGCATTTCAGTCATCTCTGAGCAACATGTGAGTGTAAGCATTCAGGCTAATGGGGCTCTCCCATGTCCTTAGGACACTGGAAACCCTAGGAAAGAACAAGTAATAGATTCATCCCTCAGCTTTCCTATCCAGCCTGGCTGGTGATGGCTGCAGGAGGCTCTTCTAAATTCTTTGGTAAATACCAGTGAGGCAGCTTACAATACAGCCTTGGTCTCCTGTTGGAAGAGAAGTGATGGCTTTGAATCATAGAATCATAGAATAATTAGGTTGGAAAGGACCTTAAGATCATCCAGTTCCAACCCCCCTGCCAGGGGCAGGGACACCTCACACTAAACCATGCCACCCAAGGCTCTGTCCAACCCAGACTTGAACACTGCCAGCGATGGAGCACTCACAACTTCCCTGGGCAACCCATTCCAGTGCCTCACCACCCTTACAGGAAAGAATTTCTTCCTCATATCCGGTCTAAACTTCCCCTGTTTAAGTTTGAACCCATTACCCCTTGTACTCTCACTACAGTCCCTCATGAAGAGTCCCTCCCCAGCATCCCTATAGGCCCCCTTCAGATATTGGAAGGCTGCTATGAGGTCTCCACACAGCCTTCTCTTCTCCAGGCTGAACAGCCCCAGCTTTCTCAGCCTATCCTCATACAGGAGGTGCTCCAGTTCCCTGATCATCCTCATGGCCCTCCTCTGCACCTGTTCCAACAGTTCCATGTCCTTTTGATGTTGAGGACACCAGACCTACACACAATACTCCAAGTGAGGTCTCCTGAGAGCAGAGTAGAGGATCAGGATCACCTCCCTAGACCTGCTGGTCACACTCCTTTTGATGCAGCCCAGGATACGGTTGGCTTTCTGGGCTGCGATCGCACACTGCTGGCTCATGTTCATTTTCTCATCAACCAACACCCCCAAGTCCTTCTCTGCAGGGCTGCTCTCAATCTCTTCTCTGCCCAACCTGGAGCTGTGCCTGGGAGTGCTCCCACCCAGGTGTAGGATGTTGCACTTGTCATGGCTCAACTTGATCAGGTTGGCATCAGTCCTCCTCACAAGTGTGTCAAGGTCCCTCTGCATGGAATTCCTTCCCTACAGCGTATCAACCAAACCACACAGCTCGATGTCATCAGCAAACTTTCTGAGGGCACACTCAATCCCACTGTCCATGTCACCCACAAAGATGTTGAACAAGACCGGTCCCAACACCAATCCCTGAGGGACACCACTCGTTACTGGTCTCCAGCTGGACACTGAGCCATTGAGCACAGCTCTTTGCGTGCAGCCATCCAGCCAGTTCTTTATCCACTGAGTGGTCCACCTATCAAATTGATGTCTCTCCAACTTAGAGACAAGGATGTCATGTGAGACAGTGTCAAACGCTTTGCACAAGTCCAGGTAGATGACATCAACTGCTCTACCCGATGACATCAACAGCTCTACCCCTGTCCATCAGTTCCGTAGCTCCATCATAGAAGGCCACCAGATAGGTCAGTCAGGATTTCCCCTTACTGAAGCCATGCTGGCTGTCACCAACCACCTTGTTGTATTCCATGCGCCTTAGCATGCCTTCCAGGAGAATCTGCTCCAAGATTTTGCCAGACACAGAGGTGAGGCTGACTGGTCTGGAGTTTCCCGGCTCATCCATTTTCCCCATCTTGAAAACGGGGGTTATATTTCCCTTTTTCCAGTCATCGGGAACTTCTCCTGACTGCCATGATTTTTCAAATATGAGGGACAGTGGCTTAGTAACTTCATTTGCCAGCTCCTTCAGGACCCGTGGATGGATTTCATCAGGTCCCACGGATTTGTATAAGTTCTTCAGATGGTCTTGAACCAGATCCTCTCCTACAGTGGGCCCAGGGTCTTCATTCTCATTGTCCCTGTGTCTGCCTTCCAAGACTTGGGTGGTGTGGTCAGAGCATTTGCCGGTGAAGACTGAGGCAAAGAAGTCATTAAGAACCTCAGCCTTCTCCAAATCCAGGGTAGCCAGTTCTCCCGATAGCTTCCGGAGGGGTAGTCGGGCTCCTCACTCCTCTGTCCTTCCTGGGGTTGGCCTGTCCCATGAACTCTTCACTCCTCTCAGGCAGTGGGTTGAGAAGAAAATGTCATACCCATGTCTGCCATAGTCTGTCTTGGCTGCCTGCTGCTGAAATCAGTCTGCCGATATCTCACTTTCTGGAGCAACATTTCAGGATTTTCACTTCAGGTGCAATTTTGTGATTTGGTTTTTGGTGTGAAGGAATTTTACAGTTTGACATTTCTCTACAGATACGAATTTCAAGCTTTTAGGCTTAAGACATAGGGTGAAAAAATTATCTTCCATTTTCATGATTGTGACAATAACTGTGAATGCAAACAGCTATATTAATGAGGCTTATTGAAAGTATGTTATTAGGGAATGTACAAACCACTAACTTTTCAGTGAAAAAGTGTAAATGGCCCTTCTTGTATTTGCATGTGAAAATCTAGAACCTATAAGGAAGAAGTTCTTCACTGTGAGGGTGGTCAGGCACTGGAACAGGCTGCCCAAAGAAGTTGTGAATGCTCCATCCCTGGTAGTGTTCAAGGCCAGGCTGGACAGAGCCTTGGGCGACATGGCCTAGTGGGAGGTGTCCCTGCCCCTGGCAAGGGGGTTGGAACTAGATGATCTTAAGGTCCTTTCCAATCCCAACCATTCCATGATTCTATAATTCTATGCATATAAGAGCATTTTTGTCCATCATAGTAGCCAAAGCACTTTGATAAGTCATTTTAATTTGAAACAGTGCTGTCATTCAGTACTGTCACTTTTTCCTCCACCACCTTATATTCCTAAATTCTTTCATAAAAGACAGTACATTATTTGTGAATGTAAAAATAAAACCACAGGTGATGTTCTGTGAGTAGAATCCTCATTTTGGAAGCTGGTTTGGAGAGTGGATAAGAACCATTAATATTGAATGGAAATTTTTCTCTACCTGCATAGCCAGGAAGTTTTATTACTGGCTTGACAAGTCATTTTGTGGCATTTGTTTCAGAATTTCCTGGTGTTAAAAGCATGCTTACTCTGCAGTTCATGTACATGTTAGCAGCAAGACACTAGTGGACAGTGTAGGAAGAAATAAGAATAAGGAATTTATTAACTTGGTGAATCTTCATAGGTCTTGAAAATAAATAACAATTTACGTCAGCTTATTAAATCTAGTGTATTCATTTTGAATGAAATGAACTAAAGGATCAAGCCAACTGTCATAGTGTGTATTTTGAGTTTGCTCCAGTTCTGTGTTTGTTGCTGTTTGTGTCTGCAAATCAACCTTTTTGAGCCTTCACAGACAAAACTTCTTGAAAATCACAGTGATTTTGGCTCTTCCAAATGGTGATGTTTCAGTTGTTGGTGTCATGATACATTTTTGTTGTAGAGAGCTTTCTTCTAAGGGAGCTTATCTGGCATAAGTATAGAGCATTGGGCTCTAGGAATTATTCAAAATCAGTAGTTGTTTTAGGGATGAAAGTCAGGAGAGCAGCTGTGCTGGACCAAGGCACTGAAAGTGAAGAAGGGCAGGCACATTCCTCACAGAGAGAAATGTTATGTTAAAATGAAACCAGAACATGACTAGAAGACAGAAACCCACCACCAGATGCTTTTTTTCCTAATAGAAAAATGTAGTGAATCTTTCTGTAAGCATTGTAAGAGATCCACAGGGAAAGCTTCATAGCAAGAAATGCTTGTATAAACTTTTTCCACTGAGATCTAGTGCCATTTTTATCTTCAATATTGTCTTTGTTGTTTAACTCCAATAGTTACAAAACACATCAAATTCATGTGAAATATAAATAATTTCCTTGGTCCTAAACCAATCATTATAACACCATTCCTATTTGTAACAGAAAGAAAAATGTTGTAAATAAATGCTTTTATGGATACACAAATACATAGTACATAGGAACCAAGTCTCATAGAAACAAAAATTGTCACATGTACTTGACTACAGCAAGTCTGTGTGTTTTTCCTTTGGGTTTGAGTCAGTTGTGAATAAGTTCCATGTTGAGCATTACACTGTTTTTCTCTGGATAATTCAATGTGTGAATTACTTCACTATTATGTCACTATTTCCCTATAAACTAGATTTCAATAAAGCAATTTTATGTATACAGTATTAAGCACCTATTAAGCCTGTTGACATTTGCTGGGATTATACATAAAATCCTGCCATGGATGCAGAGAATACTCAGCTTCTTCCTCCAAAAGGCTAGTCATATCTTCACATATGATGAGATATTTACTGAGTGCAATGTTAACAGCTACCATATTGCTGTACTCCCACGTTGATGCAAATGTTGGCAAAAGCTACTGTGCCAGCTTCCCACTTACACACCCTAGTGGCACCTTTGCTATTCCTCAAATCCACAAATTGCTGTTCGCATCCAATTAATGCTCAAACACTAGTGTTTTTGTCTGCCTTGCATATTTACTAGGCTTCTGTCAGAAAAGAAAAGATGAAGATAGATGCACAGAAGCCTATCAAACCAGACCAAACCCAGCAAAATTAAGGATTTTTCAAAGCCAGAAAGTACTCTGGAGTGGTCTGTAGGATATTATGAAAGAGAACCAAGGATTAGTGCAGATATTGAGGAGATTAAACCTTAATTAAAATAAGCACTTATATACAATACATATGGCAGGCAACTATTCTCATGGCTGTAATGGAACAGAAGTCTTCCTGCAATTACACAGGAACTCATCCTGCCAAAGGAGTGGGTTTCTCCAGCGGCTGCTAGAGGGCACATTGTTTAGGTTAGCATAGAAATATGCAACTACAGAAGGCTCCCCATAGCACAGTGCTTCTCTGTAACAAGATAAGGTGACTTCCATGATGGGCATTTGTATCTAACTGCACATTTGTTTTTTGCCCTCCTGCTCATAGACTGTGCTGCTCTAGCCCATGATGGTATGTTTAGCAGAAAGCCAAAGCATGGGAGCTGCATTCCCCTCTTGAGTTCACTAAGTGGAGGTGCCAGACATTTCTGATAATTTTGCATCATAAAATGTATTTACCTCCGATCTAAGATGGACTCTGACTGCTGACCTCCAAAATATGCAGAAAGGGCACATTCAAGACTTGAATTCATGTTGGTTTTTACTTCTAGATACGTTTCATGATTTTTTAATGGAGTTACATTTCTCATGATTAAATAACAACAGCAGCAACAAAAATCAATTAATTCAGTTCATGCCTTTTCTATGGTTATGTAATAATTTTTCTCTGTCCATGAACCTGTATTTTGACTTTATACTTTATATACTTGTAATGAACTTATAAAGATCACACTTCTGGGGGTGTTCATCATCAAATTGTAAGGAAAAAACCTGCAAATCTTGATTTACGTCCTTTCAGAACTTAATGGCCACTTCAATACTTTGTAATAGAAATACAGAATATCAAAATATATCTAAATGATATTCCAGTATCTTTCCAAAATGATTCTTCATGTAAAAAGTCAAGAGGGACTCTTCTGGAGTGCCATTCTTTGAATGCTTTCAAAACTCCTGATATTATAAACCACTGATATCCAATACTTTATTATTCTCAGTAAGATATTTATTGGAGAGATAAAACATGAGTAGGCGTAATTTATTCTTTCAGCAGTTCTAGCTGCATGGAACTGTTTACTCTTAAGAGAAACCTGAAGGGTCTCGACATTGCAATGGAGTTTGCCAGTATTCCTTTCTGACCTAGTCTGTGTTTTTTTGTGTAAAGTTATTTTCGGGACATGTTTGTGATAGTTTAGAAGCAAAGTCTAGAAATAAACATTCACATGTAAATCTCTTAAAGTAGCAGGGCTTCTGATCAGACTCTCATAACTTAATTCCTTTACTTTATTCAGGGGTTGCTGCACATAAAAGCATTCCTCCAGATCCTTGTCAAATTATTTGTTCATAGTTTCAGGGCATATTATGTTTAAATTTCTTGAGATAGTGTTATAAGAGGTATAAACTAATTATTCTAATCAACATTGAAATACAGCGCTGTCAAGTTCTAGATGTCATTTTAGAATGTCTTCCTGTGAAAATCCTGTGCTGGCCCACTGAGGCTAATTAGACTGCATTCTTCTGTGTCAAAGTCAGCGAACTTCCTTATTGCTATCACTCTGAGAAGAAATAACATAATCTCTGTTTAAGGGGACTTCGTAAGAGATATCTTATCCTTACACTTTTCCTTACCCTCTATTCCTTACTTGGCAGTTATATAGATGCTACATATAATTATTAGGGCCACAAAAACGATCAGAGGGATGGAGTGCCTCTCCTACAAGAAAAAGCTGAGAGAGTTGGGTTGCTCAGCCTGGAGAAGGCTCCAGGGAGACCTTTTTGGAGCCTTTCAGTTCTTAAAAGGGGTCTAGAAGAAAGATGGGGAGAGACTTTTTAGCAGGTCCTGTTGCAATAGGACAAGGGATGATGGTTTTAAACTGAAAAAGCAGAGATTCAGGCTGGATGTAAGGAAAACAAATTTCACAGTGAGGGTGGTAAGATACTGGATCAGGTTGCCCAGAGAGGTGGTATATGTGCCATCCCTGGAGACATTCAAGGGTCAGGCTGGATGTGGTTCTGGGCAACCTGATCTAGTTAAAGGTGTCCCTGCTCATTGCAGAGTGGTTGCACTGGATAAGTTTTGAAAGTCCCTTCCAACCCAAACTATTCTGCGACTCTATTATTCTATAAATAAAAAATATTTATATTGCATGTGCTATGTTATTAAATGAAGGCATTAAAAGGGGAACCTGGCAAAAGACAGTTGAAATGGGGAGAAGGAAAGCCATGACTTGAGCACAGAAGAAAAAGCAAGAAGTTTGCAGAAGCAGAGAAAAACTCTTCCTTCAGAATTCTAATAACCAGTATTAGTGACTTTAAAAATTATAATGTCCGCTGGGGCATGTGCAGAAGAGAACTAAGAAAGCTCAGCCATCTGGTGACTGCCAAATGATACTGCTCTGCAGCCACTGCCTGCAACACAAATAGCTCAGATTCATTTAAGCATCCCTACTGAAGGCAATCAATCACCTATGGAACAGAGCAGCTTCAAATAAGGTCTGCTGTTCATATACATTCAGTTATTTTTGCAACTAAGTTATATTTGTGTCCAAAATAAATATTTGGATAATCGAATGTCTCCCTCATAGGAGTGGAGGAAAAAAGAGTGCAAATTGTCAGTATAGGTCAAGAAATTGTTGAAATTCAGAATTTGGTGCCTTGATGCATTTCATCTTCAGAATCAACATGTTGCCACCCTGTGCAGCCTTTTGAAAGACATTGATGCCTTAGGCTTAAGTACCTGATGTCACTTGTCACTTGTCACATTAAGTACCTGATGTCTAGACATCACTGATGTCTAGATGAAGAGATCTAGACAGCCAACTTACTGCTTATCATGGAAAACAACACAGCAAGTGGAAGGAGGAGTACTATAAGGATATTATAACAATTGCAGATATAGTTTAAACAAAATTGTTAATAGAAAAGATATCTTTGAGCAGAAAGTAATCCTCATGAAATATCCCATGTTTCTGTGTTTCTCAGTGTGACAATAGCAAAATGCTTTAAAACAATTGATTTTATCTTTCTTTGTATCTGCCTCACAAAGACCACTTGCTTCAGCAATTTCAGTCAAGTATGTATCTGCACACTGTCAGTTACCAGCTCTCCAGAAAGGTCTGAAAGGGTCTGTCAAAAGTATGATGAATTTGGTTGCATATATTGCACCACTGAGACACACAAACAGATCTACTTGCTGGGCTCAGGACAGCAAAGCAGGAAGCTCAGCGCTATTGTGTACAACAATAGCACTGAGCAACAGAGCCAGAGAGCTCAGTAGCAGTAACATCAGCCACTATGGTAACAGCACTGCTTGCATTCAGTAATTCAGTAATAAACACGGGAAAGTCTCATTTTCTTAGTTGACTGAATCTAGTCAGATGATCTATATGTCATTACTGGTTTTCCCCCATGAAACAACATGAAGTATATCTTCCCCTAATTTGGTTTTTTTCCTCCTTTACTTTCCCTCTTTTCGGACATTCTCTCTACCTTGTATTTCCAAGCTATTCTGCAGGGCTTAAGAGAAGGAAAGTGCAGATGCACTTGTGTCTTTGGGTGTGTTCTGCCTGTGGTATTTCACTGTAAATGGAACCGATGTCCAGAGCTTTAAACTTTTTTCCTCAAGTTTAGCTTTGATCTGCTTGCCGAGGAAATACGCATCAACCAATATTTTGCATTTTAAGGAAAAAATGTAAACAGAAAAAAGGAAAATACAAGTTTTTCATAAAATATGCATGCACAGGCTGTGTTTTCCATTTGAAAGGCTGATAAAGCCCAGCATGAAGAACATTTTAATGCTGATTTCAGAATTACGGAACTTTGTAATAGAAAAACAAACACACGAACAGATATGAGCCCTTTTGCTTATAACTAGTGTAGTGACGGGGCAGAGGTGAAATTTCCTTAGCTGTTTCTATCTTTAAGAATCCAGTCTTTACCAATGCATTTTTCCAAATCCTTCACTAGATAATTTGCATAATGATTTCAGTTTCTGTGAGTCTTATCACTGGCAAATTTGTTCATTAGAATGCATATGAAGGACAAACATAGAAGGAAGTGAATGCAGCTGAAATGAATTCATATAAAAGTTTGAGCAAATGCTAGTGGATTTTTTTTCCCCAGTGTTTTTCTCAGCTCTCTTCAGAACCGATTCAGATCTCATCTAAAAGCAGTGAAAAATGCCCACCACTTACAGAGTTTTGTAAATCTATGAGCCTTCTCTACCTCATGCTCAGAAGTAAAGACAGGACAGACCCTCTCCTGATTTTGACTTTTCCTCTGTAAGTATGAAACTTTTTGAGATACTGTCACATTACTACAAGCAGCCTCCCTCCATAAACATTGTTAACCTCTCTGGTATTTTCAGGTCCTCCATGTGCTGGCTTCTTGCCATTTTATCTGAGCACAATGTTCTTACAGCTTCCAGTATGGCACATGATATAGCAAAGGAAGATAAAGGGAACAGAGCAGACCAGTAATAAATATGAACAGAAAGTACAAAAGAGCCTCTCCTCATTTTCCATCCATTCTGCTACTCTTGTTTCTCTTCCCTTCTCTATCTTTTCTTTTACATTCTCCTCTCTCTGCCATCGAGATTTAAAGCATTTTAAGTCATTCGCTCTGTCTTTCTCTTCTACAAGCATGAGTTATGTGGAATGAACAATTAACGAATGAATGTACTCTTCCTCAGTAGAACAAGCAATACACTTCTAGCAGGAGCTGCTGATGCAGCACTTGAGGAGTCTGAACGGAGTAGCATGGTACAATTTCATAAATCAGTGTGCAAAAATTGTCAGACAGCTTGTGTCACCACATGGTGGTTGGTTAGGAGAAGCAACCTGCTCCAGGAACAACCCATTTGCAATCTCTAGACTCCAGGTTTTGGAGCTTTTTGTTCAGTTTTGGTTTAGTTTTACTTCGGTTTAAAACTTACTTGCTTAGTAACCCCCTAATTCATTCACTGAACTGCTGGTTAGCTAGTGGATAATCCAGGTAGTGGATTATTGTACAGGATTCTTTGGTGAAGTACAATTCTTAAGTTTCCTGTTTATATTTAAAAGAGGGCGAATTTTATTTCTGTTGGCTTTATAATAGCTTTGACTATTCAGAAAACACTTTCAAGATGTCAGTGCCTCTGTTGAGCTCCAGAACAACTGCTATTTTGCTGATCAAATTCTGCTTTTTGCATGGTTTCCTCAGTCCTTACGTAAGGAGATTGCATAAGAGAAGAATGTAATCTTCAAAATAATTTAGCATATTAGACAGAAACGACCATCAATGGATCTTTATCAGCTGCCTGGAGCAGAAAGGAGACACGTGGCTGTACATTTGGAAACCGGGTGTTCACAGTACTCATCAATGCTTGCTGCCAATCGTGGGCAGATGCCACCAACAGTCATTATGCTGTTCTGAAAATAGAATCAAACTTGACCTGGGCAGGTCCTCAAACAACGAACAAACTGCCTCCAAACAACGGAAATGTGTGGAGTCTATTCTCTCTACCAGCCTCCTGCTGCTCAGGGATCCTACAGACCCAGAGCTAGGGCAGCATGGGAAGGGGATACTTACTTGGGGTGTACATGTCAGGTACTCAAGATGTCTCCCCACCCCCAAGAGTTATTGTTTCTCTGTGTGTCCCTGATCTGTCCTTGTGCAAAGGAGCATGACCAGAATGTTTCCGCTAGTCCCTGCAGCAGCGCTGTGTCATTTCTGGAAATGGCAAGTTGCATTTGCCCCTTGCTGTTCTTCCTTTTTCTCTTTTCCCCTAGAAACCACTAGTAACCGATGACAGCAAGCAGTGGAAAGCACTTTGGGGAGGAGAAGGGCAAAGAAGTTTTGAGAGCACCTCTGCCATATGTGTGCTTCTTTGGCTGTCACAGCCACTGTGCTGTGCCTTGGGAAGGGACAAAACAGCATCAGAGTGCAAGCGTGATCTGCAAGTGCATCTTGCCAAACCATGGCAAACCGTGGTTCCCAAACCATGTGAACTTGGCATGAAGTGCTGGTGTTGTGGCTTTGACAACACTCCCTGTAAGTGCTGTGCTGTGTACAACAGAACAACCTGCCATGGTCTCTAATTCATACGTTTTCCCAAATCTGGCTTCCTCTGCTTAGCCCCCCTATGAGGATAAAGAGTACAGAAAGTGGCTTCCTTTCCCTGACCTCACAGAAGTATTGAGAGGAACACTGTCTTTTCTTTGAGAAGTGCTGGCGAGCACAGGCTGTTACCGTCCACTGCATACAGTGCTTGGCATCAGAAGCGGTCAGCTGTTCCCATGCTCCTGTTTGCTTGCTGGTGTGTGACAGAGAGCATAAGAGAGAGGAAAGCAATGCTATACTTCTGAAATGAGGTATATCAAGTGTTGTGTGCTCACAGCTCCAGCCCAGCCTGCCAATGGTTATTCTTTAGTTAGCAGGTAGAACATTAAAAGTGACTTCACTTAGATGCTCCCCTATGCAAACCCCTCTGATCTCCAGCAGGCCGGGAAGAGATGATTTAAGGATGTAAGAAAAGTGTTGCTTCATCTTTTTGGAAATGTACAGCTAGCATTCACATGGTAATGTTATCTTTGAAATACAAGAGTGCTTTGTAAAGGCTACCAATACTGCTAACCTTAACGACAGGAAAAAATAATTTTTAAGATATGTCTCTACCAGAACAACACTGTCAGAAACAGCCAACAGTCCTCCCACAACAGAAGAGGGATGAATATCTCTCTGCTATTTGCTTCTCCTCCTTTATGGTCACTAGAAGTGTGTATGCAAAAGAACTTTTCTATCTGTCTACTTTGCCAAAAAAAAGGAGGACACCACAGCAATAATCTTTCAATAACAGAAATGTTGGACCGAATCAAAATTTGTTATAAGCTATATAGCAGAAGAAACTGTTACCTTTTACTTGTGCAGGGAGTCATCTCTTTATTTAATAACAGTTGCAGCAAAAGAAATGTTTCTGACTATGTTTTAGGGGTTTATGCTTTTCTGAGCATTTTCCTTCTCTCTTTTGGGTGTTCTTGAAAAGTTGTGACATGAGATCAGGAAAGCTTAAGAGCTTATGTGACTTCTTAGCTTGCCATCATTTCAAGATGAATAAGTGTTCATGAAGACAGCCATGTGGAAGGGAATTGATGTACTATTTGGATGCCCTAACTTTATAATTCATACTAAACTCTCTCGGTAGGAGTGTGCCCAGTGCTGAAAACTTTGCCTTAGGGTTCAGATGGATCAAGCAGTAATAAGACTCCATGGCTAGCTGAGGGGGAGGAAGAGGAGAAAACAATTTAAAAGCAATGAAAGAAGATACCACTATCATTGTTGAAGCAAAGCTTTTGCTTCCAATGCCTGTGGAACTAGCACATAATAGGCTGGAGAACTGACCCCACTCTCAGTTGCTGCCTTGCAGCTGCATGAAGGATTGCAACCTCAGTTTGGGAACTGGCTCAAGGAGAGGCAGCTGGCTGCTCTGCTCAGCTGTGTTTTGAGACAAGCAATGTTTTGTTAAGGTCAGTGAGAGTTTGACAGTGTAAGGAGTTCAGATCACCATCCCCAGAGAGGGTGGAGAAATCTAAATTGAGAAAATAGGGATACGACAACACGTTCTCTCTAAAACTGGTTGCATAATCTATTTCAATCTGAATATATTTGTCAATAAAGTGTTTTTCCCAGCAAGATACAGGAAGGAGATTTTACTCCAAGATGAATTCACAGTTTGCACAAAGCTTGCAAAATATTTCCACTTAGTGCTGTCAGATAGTCATTTTAATGAGTGCTGAAAACCCAAACCAACTGCAGCCTAATCCCACTGCTTGCTCCCATTTCTGTATTGACACTCCTGGCACCTCCCAGTCATTTGCCTTCTGCAACCAAACAGCCGCACATTGGGAGTGAGCATCTTAGTCCAAACTGTCTGCTATTCAATAATGTTTGCTGATAACAACTGTTCTCATAAGTTCTAGATGGTGTGGCTTCAAATGCTGAAGCATTATGCACCAAAATGAAACTGGGACCCAGACAGTTTGGGTTTTTCCATGTTTGCTGAAAATTTTGTTAGATCAGTTTTTGCAAGTTTTAATTAAGAAGGTAGTTTTGGACTACCTGGTGAGAGGAGTGGGGGGGACCAGCGTCTGCTTTCACAGCTGTATCTTGTTTGTTGGTAAGCATCTCTTACCCCTCCTAAGCACAGAAGAGGACTTGAAAACATGTTGGAGCAGCTTCATGTGTTTTCTCCCTGAATTATTTGTCTTTGTGTTTTTATCAGACATCACTGTTCCTGTGCTGGAAGCAGGAAGGCTTGTAATTCAGGTGAAGGCCAGTTATGTGCATTTTTGGTGCTTTTGTTAGCCTTGTTATTAACTCCTGACGGCATAAGACTTAGTGGTCAGGCTATAGATAGCTGATCAGTCTGATAACTGCTAATCTTATTAACCCTCTGACTTAACTTGATTTGTACTTCATTTGCTCCCCCTAGTTTATAGTGATATATTACTCACTTCAAGGAAGAACAAAACCACCGGGTAGATGATAAAAAAGTGTCACAGAATATTTTTGCTCAGGTCTCAAAGTCTCTGCAGGGAATGGAGGATTTGGGTATAATTTAGCGTCAGTGGCACTAATTTCTATTGTGCTATTAGGCAAATGTGAATAGTCCTTGGTTGGTGTTAAAGAATTTCTATTTTCCATCTCCCCCTAAGCTCAATCTGCCATATCTGCCTTTTCTGAATAACTTTGCTTGAATAAATTTTATGAAGGTAAACACACACGCAGTAACACGTTTCTAGAGGTTTTTACTATAAATGAATATTTGGCTCTGCTCCAGAAATATGCACAGGTTTCAGTGCTGTCTTAATACCAGGAAAAATTCATTCCTGGCAGGAGCTGTTTAGTGGTACACAGAATTTAAGGCTCAGGTTTTGTATGACATTAGCTGTATCATTATAGATGTCTGTATATTTAGGCTGGTGAAGCCTCTACATTAATTTGATGGAGCTACAGCTACAAAATATTTTTAAAAGGATAGCGACTTCTAAAAGTTTAAGAAAATACACTGTAGCAGTGTAGCTATTGCACACGCAAAATAGCAGGATTAATCTAGGTGACTAGCATTTAAAGTACAGAACTCTGTATAGCTCCACCTTACACAATTACTTGTGTTGTTGCTCTGCTGCCATTGTAGAACTTTTCTGGCACTTATATGCACAAATTCTTATTTCCAGCATGACAAGGAATATGTTACGAGACTTGATAAAATCCATACAGGCAGTTTTCGTGACTAATGCCTCTGTAAATAGTTATACTAAAGACAAGACACCAGACAATTTATGTAGTGGGTTGGCTCTGTCTGGATGGCAGGTGCCCACCAAAGCTGATCTATCACTTCCCCCTCCTCAGCTGCACAGGGGAGAGAAAGTAGAACAAAAGGCCAGTGGGTTGAAACAGGGACACGGATGTCGCTCAGCAGTTACTGTCACAGGCAAAACCGACTTGGCTTGGGGAAACTAGTTTATTACCAATCAAATCAGAGCAAGACAATGAGAAAGAAAACCAAATCTTAAACCACCTCCCCTCTACCCCTCCCTTCTTCCCAGACTCAACTTTTACTCCTGAGTTCTGTACTTCCTCCCCCAACTCCAGCAGTGCCCCGAGCCTGCTCCAGCGCAGGCTTCCCATGGATCACAGCCTCCTTCAGGCATCCCCCTGCTCCAGCATGGGGTCCTCTACCGGCTGCAGGTTATCTGCTCCCCCATTTGCTTCCATGGGTTGAAGGGAACCTTTGCTCTGGCACCTGGAGCACCTCCTGCCCTCCTTCTGCACTGACCCTGGTGTATGCAGAGCTGTTTCTCTCACATACCCTCACTCATCTCTGGCTGAAGTTGGTTTTGTGCAGGTGTTTTCCCCTTCTGAAACCTGTTATCCCAGAGGTGCTACCACTGTCACTTGTGGGCTTGGCCTTGGCCAGCTGCAGGTCCATCTTGGAACCAGTTGTAATTGGCTTGATTGAACATAGAGGAAGCTTCTAGCAGTTTCTCATAGAAGCCACCCCTGTAACACCCTGCTACCAAAACCTTGACACACAAACCACATAGAATTCAATTTCACTAAATAAAACCAACCACTTCAACAAGGAAAGCATTCTTTTTGATGTTTGTTTGTTTGTTTGGGTATTTTTCCTGTTCTTTACCTCATTTCCTCTCCCTGACCCAGAAATGAACAGCATGTCATGTGGTCAAACCTAAAAAAGTACTGTAAGTGTCTAAACTGCTTTTATGTGGAAGCATATTAATCAGAAACTGGCATTGAGACAGATGGGAGTAGATGAGGTTAGAATAAAAATGGAGGAAAATAGGAACAGGGAGAATTAAGAAGAAAAATACCAGTCATAAATGGGAAAGAAGAGAAGAATAACTCTAGTAAGTCTGGTAAAAAAGCTCATCCAACATATCAGGTTAGCAGTTAGCATGGAAGAAACAGAAGAAATTAGAGAAACAGAATTTACTGATGATGGGCTTTTGAAGTGAGTTCAGCAGGTCACAAATAAATGGTGATCAGACAAGTCTGAAGCAGACCCACATTCCATCACATAGGAGCCACTGTCAGACCTCTGTCACTAGGCAAAAACTGCCCGTATATATGACTACTTTCTGCTTTGCAGCCAGCACTGCTCCTGTAAGCATGCATGTGTAGATAAAGATCCCTGAACTTTGGACAAGGAGGTGAGGGGCTAGTGTTAGCCTAGGAGAGAACTTTGCTGTATTTATTTGCTTTTCTCATTTCTAATTCCAGAATATATTGCAGGTTATCAGAGATGGCTGTTGCAAACACATATAAGAATAATCTGGGGGGGTATTCACCAAGACTAAATTTAGCCTCAACATATATCCCCTCCCACCTTCCTGTAAAATCAAGAGAAAACATTTCCTTTGGGGCCACTCGGAGCACCTACCATGAGCTCCTATTGAGACACTCTGCTGAGGATTTTACAACTCCCTACTGGCTGTGGAAAGATCCTAAGGCAAATAAGCTCCTTAGGCTAAAGGTGGCATTTGCAAATATCCTCTTGTGCGGCCTGATTTAAGACCCAGGAGCAGTGAATGAGTGACTAATAGATTCTGGAGTCAGTTCTGTGGTTTTCAAGGTTCTTACAGAATGCCACAATTCCTCCACCGACTTTAAGCACTCTGAGGCATTGGGTATGTACTGCAACTGGAAATCTGTATGCGTTGCTATAATAGCAATAAATAACATACTGCTGTGCTGCCATATATTCAGACCACGAGCAGCAGTGATAGGACATCATTCAGAGCAGAACATGGTTTAATTAAAATGCTTGTGATGTTATTAACAAAATAGTGCAATAAACTAACGGTCACTTTATTGTCTATGTACTCTATCTGGTCTGCATGTATATGGGCGTTAAGTGGGCATACATTTCTACCGGTGTAAAACCCACAGCAAAACCAGCTCCTAAATGCTGTTTCTAATGTATTTCCTTGTGAAATTTTAATTGTGGCTCACAGTTTAAATAATCATAGATCTGAAAGACAACATAAGAGCTTGTAGTAAGTGGCTATGAGTCAAGTGAGTGAAATTTAAGACTAGTCTCACTACATATCCAGGCTCTGAGCCAAGGAGAGGGAATGTTTGGTGTTCCTCCTCTTATTCATTTAACAGTTTTCCTTCTGTTTCCTTAGTAGTTGATTAGCTGTGTTCATGATAGCAGTGGGAGATAAGATAATGGTGTCTTGCCTGTCTTGCCATATCACCTCATTCATACCATATCTTGATGGTACAAAAGATGGCAGGCAGCAACATTAATCTGGAATGACCATTTTCTGTGCTTATACTCTGTAGGTATAAGAAAACTAGATAAGTGGATGACATCGAGAAACTAGTCACTTAGACTTTCTTAATTGACTTCATATATTATTGAACCATACCTCTTTCTTGGCTGCCTTTAAGGAGTTTTGACATCATCTAATGAAAGGATGTAGTATTATGAGGAAAATATCATTCACAGGATCAGTCAAGAAAGTTTAAGAAAAGTGCTTTTGGAAAGTTGAAGGGCAGTAAGAAAGACCTGAGAAGATAATTAATGGAAAGCCGGGAGAAATGTGTCTTGTTCCAATGAACATGGGCAACACTGGAGAGGGAATGAGTCACTGTGGGCTACTTAAGCAAGTAAAAGTAAAATATGAACTGCACTGGAAATGGAAAACTGGAGGGCCACCAAATCAGGCTTCTATATTCCAAGCTTCCTGCACATGAGAAAAACAGGGACAGCATGAGGATACGCTAAAACAGTTGCCAAGAGTTTAAAGTTAATACGAAAAGATGGTGTTGTATTATAAGTCCTGAAGGCACAAAGCACAAAATGGCTTGACCAAGAAAATATTAATTGTAATTAATTTGTAATAAGGAGATAAATTTTGAGACCAGTTCTTATTTCCATTAAAACTAACTGGACTTTTGCCATGAAGTTTATTGGGAAGAGGATTAAACTTTGAGTAATGGCTTGGTTAAGAAACCATTGATGTAATTGTGAACTGCTAGGAAAAAGTAACTGAGAAATACATAACGAAATATCATCACTTGAACAAATGCATCAAAGGTGTCCCTTTGGGTATTTAAAGAAATGACGGAACAACTGGTTGCTAAAAAAAAACACACAGAGAATTGAGGAAGTAGCAGGAGACTAATAAAGTGTCAGCATGTCTCAAGTCTTTAAAAACTGGATTAAGAGTAACTATAGAAACTATTGTCTTATGGGCATGGCTCCAAATTGAAATATCAGAGCAGAAGAGGAAAATGTATTCGTATGAAGGTGAATAGTATAATGAGACCCTGATAAGACACAGGTGTACTACGGTAAACTAAGCCAGACAAATTAGAACTTTTATCCCTCCGCTTCTTTTTAAGATTAAGCCAGCAGCAGAGTACAGAATGGCACCAAGACTTTGCAAAGGCATTTGAGGTTCTGCCACATAATGTCTTAAGGGAATTACTGAAACCAGTCATCTTGGGCTAAAATTCGCTTAAAGGTATCACATGCTGGCCACTGAACTGTAGACAGGAAGTAAATCTGAATAGCAGTCAGCATTGTCAAGGATAAGTGGCTGCTAGTATCCTTTAAAGGTCAAGGTATGGTCCAATATCTGGAGGATAAAGCACTAATTAAATGTGAAAACGATTACTTAAGTATGAAGAATGATTAACAGCACATAAGAGAGGAAACACAGAAGGTTCTAGTTATTCTCCAAGGATATTATGGATCTAATAAAGCAAGGCTAAACTTAAAAGCAAATTAATAAACAATAATGCTAAGCATTAGCAGTACATTGTGCCCATTAGGCAACAAATAAATTTTATGAAGCTTCAAATACACATTTTTGTCTATGAAAGAATTTTTCTTTCTTAAATACTTATTCAGGCTTTATAAATCTGATCAGAAAAATTGAATTCAGAAAGCAGCACTAGAAAGAGCATTATTAAAATGAGAATTTGCTTGATACCTTTCTGTTTATCTAAGAGGAGCATTTCTTTATAATTGTTTACATTGCTCAGAGGAAGTTGGGAGTTGCACACCAGCTGGTACAGGTTGAGGACTCCATAATCTGAAGTGCTGATTACAAACATAGACAGTGTGATTGTGGGTTGAGGAATGAGGGCTTACATACCAGGGTATTTTCTCAATTCTGCTGGGTTAGACCAAAGACCTACCTACGCCAGTATAGCCTCTTAGCCGTGGCTGAAAATCATACAACCGTTGAATAGTTTGGGTTGAAAGGGATCATCCAGCTCCAAAACCCTTGCCACAAGCACGGACCCATGGATGTTTACAGAAGATGAAGAGCAGGACAAGTGTAAATAACAGCTTTAACTCTTCACCAGAGTTCCTAATAATTTTCAGCTTAGGGACTCTGAATCACCTGTGGCTTGAGTAACTCTAAAGGATTTCTTTTCCATTAACTTTTCCAGCATCTTCTTGAACCAATGAAAAATTTTAGCACTGACACTGTTCTCTGGCCCTACAACTCTTAACATAAATTGCACATCTCCTATTTGTCGAAGCTTGTTACTATTAATTGCAATCAACATCCACTAATTCTTATACTGGGAGACTTGGCAAACAGACAAATTTTGGCTACCCCGTTTGTGCTATTTGTGCTTTAGTGAATCTCTATCACATACCCCCTTGGTTGCCATTTTCACAGACCAATTATCTTTTTATCTGAGTGGCAGACTAACTTTTCCCCATACAGAAGCCATTTTCACATCATACTTCACAAAACCCTACATATTCATGAGTAGGTCCCCTAGCACCAGAAGTCACAAGATTACCTCAGAATTATAGAATCATAGAATAGTTTGGATTGGAAGGGACCTTCAAAGGTCACCTAGTCCAACCCCCCCACTGCAGTGAACAGGGACATCTTCAACTGGATCAGGTTGCTCAGAATCACATCCAGTCTGGCCTTGAATGTCTCCAGAGATGGCACATCTACCACCTCTCTGGGCAACCTGCTCCAATGTTTTACCACCCTTATTGTGAAAAAATACTGTATCTTTGAAGTGTCAAAGAACACTGTATGGCCTCACAAGGAAAGCCTAAACGCATGAACTGGATGCTACTGCTGAAATGAAGTCTTTCTAACAGGGAGGAACAGACATTTTGAGATGTATGAACTACTGCATGCATCTCACTGGAGTGTTATCAGATATAGCAAGGGCTTCCCATCACTGCGAGCAGCATCAAAACAGAATACAGCAGGACAGACTCCTTTCCAAGAAAGCTACAGCCTCAGTGCTGGAGTCAGGGTGCCTGACTGTTTTCTTTGCAGAGAGGGGAAGGAAGAGGGACAGACTCATTCCAGAGCTAAGACTAAGCACTGCTGCTCTGCCTTGAATTTTCCTAGAGAAAAAAGGGGGACCTGTGCCATCATCCTCCTTGTTTAATTATTTGAGGAGGTTCCTGCTTTGCTATCTGAGGAAAGAACAAAAGCTCCCTGTGAGATACCATGCCTAGTGCTCCAAGTTGTAATACATCACAGTCTGTCTCCACATAGAAAAGGAAGCTGTGTCACACTGTACATTAACTATACATAGTCAGGGCTTTCACTTAGGGTCTTAAATATTCTTTTGTCTTTCTGACACCAGTGTGTGAATTTTACTTCAGTTTCCACATAGCCCTTTGAAAGTATGTGCTTTAACATGCTTGAAACACTTGGCATTTCCACTGAAGACAAAGTATGACTGTGAAATTGCAAAGCATTTTCTTCCATGAAGCTTCAGGAGTTGGTTGCTAAGCTTAGCCAATGCTCCTTTTAGCACTGACCCAAAACGCTGAATACTGATTTTGACCCTTCTGTTTATCTGTCCTTGAATATTTTGCTTTTCTCCACAAAAGTGACGTATTAATGGGGGGGGGGGGGGGGGGGGGGAAGAAAGAAAAGGCTGTCCTTATTCCCTCCCTCTTTTTCTTTCCTGAAAACTGTCTGTAGCCTTTCTGCCTTCTGCTTGCACAGTCCACTGAGCAATAACACAAGCCTTTTTTATTCCCAAGTGGGAAGGAAGAGCTGGAACTGAGTCTTGCTGAAGTCTGAGAAAGGAGGTTTCTTTTATAACTTGCAAATAAAAACCTGCGACTGTGAAATAAGAGTGTTTTCAAATAGGAGGAATGGGGTTGCCTTACAGCTCTGTGCAGTACTCTGCCGCTGCTGTGGAGCAGTTTTCCAAAATGGAGTGCAACAAAGGCAGGACAGAACTTTGTAATGGTGTGTGGGCTGGTTTGTGGGGAGAAGAGGAGCACTGCGGCACCTTTTCCTCTGGCTTTTATGGCTTCAATGAGGTTGTAGCTTGTAGGAAAGAAGCCACACACCTCTCCAGCTGGCTAGCAGCCTCTCTGCCTGTCTGTTGTAGAACAGTAGCTCTGCGGCAAGATCTTGGTGACCTACCTGGGAGGCTGTGAATGCCAGGCTAAGGCACAAGAGCTGAGATTGTTGAACTTAGCCAGGCAAGAGGTGTGTGTTACAGCTCACGTTTCCTGGTATGTGTATAGTGCTGGAAAATGCTGCTTCTCTCCCCTTATGTGGGGTAATAACAGTGCAGTAATTATGTGCAGTAATAACAGAGACAGTCTTGTTGAACTATAGAAAATGGCTATGTATTTATCTAAATGTTGAAAGGCGAAAGGCTGTCCCGGCAAATTCTGTGCAAGCTTTTGCAGTTCTGAACACACGACACTGTTGTCACTAATGTTGTCCTGCCTTTGGCAGACTTCCCATTACATAATGTTGACCCATACTTGTTATATGTGACATTTTTTGCTAAACACTGTCAGGGATAATCTGTCACATAACAATCTTTTCGATTATACGTTAAGACTCTGTCATCCTTTAGCACAAATGCAACTTGTGCCTCAGACAACGCTATGTCTTGTTAAGACAAGCAGAGTACAGTTCTTTCAGGTAAGAAAAACACCAAGAGAGTATTGTGTGGCTTGAGACTGAAATACTTAGGACTAAATTCACCACTGAGTGATTGCATGGAATCACATCTGGGAGTAATGTGAGCTTTAAAAAATGTTGAGCCCTAGCCCGGGTGATGGAAGTAGCGATTGGCTGAAGGAAGCATGAAGTCTGAAGTGGGACTCTGCAACACACTGGCACAGGCAGGTCCAGCTTTTTTCTTGCTTTAGAAATGTGGAGCTGTGGAAAAGGTTTCTCAGCTTTACCCTTCCACTGAAGTCCTGACAGTGTTTGTAGACTTAAGCAGTCTTTTCTTTAAAAAAAACTTTAAAAAATTGAAAAAAAGAAAGGATACTGGTGTGGGGAGAGAAGTAGGTATAGCTCAGCCAGGGGTTCTTGCTATAAGGCAGCTGAGAAATTGAGAGGCCTTAGAGGAATAGGAACACTCCCAAAACTGTCTGCTTTCAAAGAGCGATGCAAAATCCATTCGTTCCTAAAAACCTGATTTCAGTTGCATAGAATAAAAAGCAGAGGAGAGAAAGGTGTATAAAATACAGACAGAGACAATAAATGGGAATTCTCTCCGTATTGAAGGTCTGCTTCAAATGGACTTCATATAACGTTATAGCAAAAAAGTAACAAGATTGTGTGAGCGGCTGAAACTTCTGCCACATTGTGGGGAGGAATGAATGTGAAACATAAGGCTGAGAGACTAAATACACCGTCTTCGGAGAAAGACATTTTCCAGCCTTATGTAGGAGATGACTCTGTGCTAAGAACAGTTGCAATATCGAGGAGAAAGATTTTGGTTCTATGCAAGGAATGAATGCTTGTCAGAGCCAAAATTAAAACCTGATGAATGCAGTCTCACCTGCTTTCGTTTATTCCCTCTCAAGATTCTACATTTGTCCTCATTCTGTCTGTGCATTCATTCATAAATTCCTCTCCTCTCCCACCTCCCCACTGACTCACACTTTCCCTCCCTGTTATCGCTTCCTTTTAATTTTCTCTTCCTTTAGTTTTCCTTCCTACTCATTCCATTTCTCCTCTGCCTTATCCCTCTGCACACATTTTCCTTCATGGTGCAAAAATAGCAGAGACACAAAGAAAAGGAAAAATAGAAGATGAGTGAGGAAGTGAAGGGGCAAAGAGCAGACAGTGCAGGAAGGGTGCTCAGTGTTGCACTTTCTCCCCATGCTGGACTACAGATTTTTGAGGGTGTCGTAGGAGTCAGGGCTCTTAAAACCTGTTTCTTTCTCCCAGGCAGCAGCAATTGGCAGTGGCTTTGTGAAAGGTAATGCCAGAGCTCATTTCCTCAGGTTAGCATCCCTAGAAACCATCATATAGAATAGAATAATCCCAAAGTCCAATGGAAAGACATCTTTGAGTGACAAACATCTCTAGCTGCATGGAGCTTGCTACCACACCAGACTGGGAGGAGACTGGGTGGTCTTGGGACTCCAAAATAGGAAATGGGGGCTTTAAGACTCTTTGGACTTGCTGGCAGGCAATACTGGCTGAGAATCATTCCCGCCCCAAGCTTGTCAGGGACCTGTGTGCAATGAAATGGTGTTTCTCAAAGCAGCCAGTGCTGGTATCTCAAAATCAATGGCCAAACGGTCCTGATTTTGGTTTAGTGAAACAATAAAGAGGTATCAGGAATGCTTATTGTAACATGTGGTAGGAAATAGGTTGAAACCACTTCATCTGTAGAGCAGTGATACCATCCCAGCACGATGAGCTGGTTCCCAAAGTTAGTCTGTAACCTGGAGAAAGCGCTGCTCTTCTGCAGCCCCCAAAGCAGAGGCTGCTCCTTCGTCCAGCCTGCAGACCTGTAGGAGGAGTGGAGCTGAGCTGTCACACACTGATGGTGCAGTGCCACACAAGTTTTGACTTATTCTCCTATTACTCTTTATTTTTTATCCTTTTCTAGCCCTGTTCTTGCTCCTGAAACTGCTAACCAAGATGGGTTTGTTTCTCCCTGACCCAAAAAAAACAGTGCTTACTTTTCACCAAAGCATGGTACATATAGCGCCATACACTGCGGGTTATTTCTCCTTCCCACAGAAGGAGCAGGAGGGAAGTGTGCGGGGCACGTGGCCAGAAATGACTCGTTCCTTTACCCTGTCCTGCTACCTACAACCTTCTGCTAGCTTTTCGTATCAATTTAACGACGGCTGGTCCGTCCGCCTCCAAATTCTCCCATACGTGAAGGATCGAAGTGGACGCTCGCAGCCCTTGCAGTTCAGTGTGAATTACGTGCAGCGGTGGCGGCGGGCTGCGTGCTCAGGGAAGGGCAATCCGTATCCGCGGACTGTGGGGGTTTTGCCTTGATGCGACTCTCCTCGGGTTATGGAGCAGCCTGGAACGAAAGCGCCCGGCGGCGCCCGCTCCGCACGGGATAGGCGCGGGCAGCCGTGCCCAGAGCCGGGTGAACCAGAGCGGCTTTGGCCCCCGAGACCTGCGGCGCACCCCGCGCAGGCCGCGGCCTGGGGGCAGCGCTGCGCCCAGGGAGACGCTCGGGCTCGGCTGGGGGGGGCCTCCCGCCCGCCGTTACTAACGGCCTGCCGCGTACTGGGGGGCTGCGGGCGGTGAAGGGCGAGGGGAAGGCCGCGCAGGGGATGGCGGCAGCGCTCCTCGCCGCCGCCGTTACATAAGGAGGAGCGGGGGAAGGGAGCGCTTTGACGCGGCGGCGGCGGCCCCTTTAAACGCGGAGCCTGGGGCGCGCCGAGCGCGCCTCTCTGCTGCCCCCTCCCCGCTTCGCTGCAGAGACAAATCCGCTCCCCGCCCGCCTCCCCGAGCCCAGCCGAGCCGGGCGGCGCCGGGAAGCGCTCCCGCGCGGCTCTGCACCGCCCGCTTGCCGCGGAGCCGGCAGCCTCAGCTCCAGACCCGGCGGCGCGACAGCGGGGAGCGGTGAGGGGCGCGATGGAGGCTACGCGCCTGGCGCACACCATGAGCAGCCCTACGAGCCCCTGCGAAGAGGTGATCAAGAACCTGAGCCTGGAGGCGATTCAGCTCTGCGACAGGGACGGTAAGTCCAGGCTCGGCGCGGCTAATCCCTTCAGACGTAAGATGCTGCTGCCCTCATGGATGCTAATGCAAATTAATCCTCGAGGAGTATGGCCCTTTGTTATCCCCCATGTATTTGTAGGTTCAAGTGTTCCCCACCCTTCCCGCCGCCGCTGCCACCCTCTTGCCGCTGAGAACAAAAGAAAAAGAGAAGATTGCACCTTGCTGGAGGGAAGGGAGGGAAAACCGCCGCTCCCTAAGCCATCCCTCGCGTTGCAGCGCGTTTACCCCTGGGCGAGCCTGCTGCACAACCCTGCCCCTGCCAGGAATGGACGCTGGGGTTTATTCTGGGAGAGTCCATGAGAGCTAGAGCAGGCGCTGCCGGGAGCCCTGGTCTAGAGACGGGGTGGGGTTTGGGCCCTGGTGGGCTCCAAACTCCTTCGTATCGTGGGACAGTTCCTGTACTTAAAATACACGAACGAATCCACTGGCTGGCGGGGGCTAACGGCGAAAGTTGTTGCCTGTCTCTTGTGTTACCGATAAAGCTGGGAGAGGACCGACATTGGGAGTAGCAAGATGGGGCTCGGGGGGGAGACGGAGCGGGAGGCGGCAGGTCCGGCGGGCCCCGAGGTTCAGCACCGCGGACAGCACCACGGCGTGCTGCTCCGTGCCGTGCCTGGCGGCCTCGCAGGCCAGGGAGCCGCAGTGCTCGAGGGCCGGCGGCAGCCCTTCTTCCGGGAGGCACAGCTGCACCGCAAACAGGTGAAGTTTGGGATTAGAGTTGCAGGTGCGAATGTTAAGGATTATCTGGGTTGAAGCAAAGAGATAAATGTAAGGTGGTGGTGTGGGGTAGCCGAAACAAATTTACACTGCTTAAAGCACGCTGAGAGCTAACCTGTGGTGGAATAGAGTAATATTGTTTATGCACAACTGTGACAAACTGGGCAGAGGAACTGATAGTCAAGCAATGAAAAAATATTTTCTTGTAGAATGGCATATATTTTATGCTCAGTGTACCAGATTATTCTCATCTTCTCATTTGATGTTGAATTACCAAAAATAGCTCCTAATTTTTTGGTGCAAGATATGCTTTGGGTGTGGAATGTATGTTACCTGGTAAATATACCAAGGAATGGAAATACTCTGTTGGTGAATGGTACAGTTGAGTTAATGAAGCTATTTCCTTGTTATGAGTGTGGTTTTGGAGCATAACTGTTACAGGTGATGATTATAGAGTCAATCCAGCTTTCTCAGTAATTTTTTTTATAAATTAGTTGTGATTATATTTTGATATTTTTTTGACCGAGGCAGATTTTTGTAGGAACATTATTTTTCTTGAAACATTCAAGAAATCGAGAAGGCATTAAAAATGTCTTTTCAGTCATAATTTTCATTGCTGCCTTGCAAGTTCTTAGGGGTTTTTTGTTGTTTGAATTATAATATGCACTCCCATCCATTCACACCTAACTCACTGGCCAGAGAAGCTGAACTATGTTTATAGTAGTGCAGTCTAGACTGTTCTTTAGTTAAGATACCTTTTCATCATTGTTTATTTTATTAATACTAGAGAGAAATGAAAACAGATAAATAGTGCAATTCTTCATGTTTGTCTACCTCAAGTAACTGCTAACCCCATGTTAATCATTGCAGATTCTGTGTGGTTCAGCATACTGTAGTTAAGGACTGCTCAATTTCTATGGAACAGTGTCATACAGACAAGCAAATGGAAAAATGTAGTATTTTTGGGTTTAATTCCCTTCTGAATAAGCTTTACTGCAAAACAACTTTCCTGTAGATCTGGCTTTACAAACTAACCTTTGTCAAGTAAGCCACTATCATACAGAGTCATTGTGTGTTTCCTACAATACATGGTTGAATTTCTGAAGGAGGAACCTATATTGGGCATGTCAGATGTGGAACTCAGTGCCACATTTGGCACAAACCTGCACTTGAGCATACTTTGCTATTTCCTACAGGTGGCACTTATGTATCAAAATAGCTTGGTTTAATGGGAACATACAAACAAGCAAGTAGAGGTTAAGGTATTAATCTTTCCAGGTAAGCGCACAAATGTACATGCAACATGCTTAGATTCCTAATTGTGTCCATGGGTTTAGTTTAGTTAGTGCATTATATTACAAATACTTACAATTTATTTTAGGGTATCTTTATTGTAAAAGATGTGGTTCTTAAGGTGATATGTTGGCATCATTGAGATTAATCAAAATTTTGTGATAAATGTCAATATATTACCCATAGTGAAATAAAAATATGCTAGATTTTAATATTCTGAAAATGTCCTTGATCTCTGAGCTCTAGTAACTCTAAAGGCAACAGATTAAATTATAACATTGCATATCCAACTATGATAAATTCTGCAGCACACTTAGTTTGTCATTTCAGACAATGCTGCACTATAAACATAAGCAATAATTGAATTCTGTGCAGATAACAAAATATTTTTCTTGTTCTCTGAGATGAGGAAATTAATATTGAAACACTTTGTATTCAAAAACTGGGTTATAGTTCCTTCGGAGGTATATGCAAGAGCCAGACATCCAGGAACTGGAGTGAGCAATTAATAATACTACAGCAAGTAATATCTTTGTAGATATTTGGGTGTTTGTTTGTTGTTTGTTTTTGGGTTTTTTTTCCCAAGCACCGTCATCTTTCTTAATTAATCAGGACCATTTAGAAAGCTTACAAATGCCAAATAAAAGAAAATCAATGCATGCGTTTTGGAGATTATTCTTTTTTTAAATAAACACACCGGCTAAGATTTGGGTTAAAGTGGATACAACATTCTAAAGCACATTATCATCTCTTATTTTCAACATTCTCTGTTATTTACAAATCTATCTTGCATTATTTTTTTTTATTATTTAAGGTCTACTGGCACAGCTTAATATTAGTCTCTTGCACGGTCTAATACGTAGTTCCTTAGAACTCTGCTGAACTCACTTTGTATATTGGAAAAAGTGTATCATCTGTTATTTTCCTTTGCCATATTTGAGCACCACAGCCATATTTCTGTGAACTTAGGTCAGGAAAGAATGTGTAAGCTCTGTTAAAAATTCTGGCGACCTTTTTATAAAGCTTGCATTAGCCCTACCTAGGAATTAAACCTTTACTAGATGGACGGCCTTTGTGTCACGAGCAGGCCAATTCTATGAAGATATATCTAACTTCAGAAAATCATACACTTTGAAAAAAAACTGTGCTTTTTACAGACCTGGTAGAACGGTCTTGGATTTTAGCAGCTGAATTTCCAGAAACTCCGCATAGTGGTTGCTCAGCGCTCCCCCGATAGATCCTGCGCCTTGGCTGCTGGGGTACTGCTGGTGTGAGAACAGTGACGGTGTCACGGGCTTCCCATTGTTTTACAGTCGGCATAGACAGGTGGAAAGTGGCAGAGACCTGTCAAAATGTAGAAACGAGAAAAGCAGAGCAACAAACATTCAACAAGGATGCTGGAACTTCAGAAACATGGACTGGGGAGAAGAGCAAGAAAACTGGTCTAGAGGATGCTAATAGGGACTTGGGAGTGTCCGGTCAAGGGTGGATGAACACAAAAGATTTGAAAACTGGGTATGTTTGTGAGAATTAGATTAAATGGGAAGGCAGAAATGGGAAAAATGACCCTGAATGAGAACAGGAGAAGAGGATGAAGGAGCAAGGAAGGTAATCCAACTTCAGGCAGGGTGCCCAGTGAAGTAAAACTGGGAAAAAAAGGTGAGGGGCCATTCACCCAGATCAGATAAATTGGATGACTGAGGGTGGAATGAAACCTGAGAACCTGTGAAGAGTAAACCTGGAGACCTGTCTGCAAAGAAGAGACAAAGTACAAGAATAAGGAGGGGAGAACTGTGCGCAGAGGTTAGGAACAAAGGAATGGAACTAGGACTTGCTGAGCAAAGAAGCTGGGACTAAAAGTACAGCCTTAGGAATAATGAACAGGACTTTTGGTGTGTGACTGGGGAGTAGAAAAAGGGGTGGGACAGGAAAGTTCAAGGAACAGGGCAGAAGTGGCCATGTTTCGTTGTGACAGCAAGAGAAAGGTCAGTGTGTATCAACACATGTCATCTCCTGAAGCTACTCACCACTCCAGGATACCAAATTCTCCTTGTACATTTGCCAGCAAAGAATGGTGCCACAGTATCAGGGCTTCAGGGATATTGAGAGTCAACAGCTGCAACTGACTTCAGCAAGAATAGGACTTTGCAAATACAAAGCACACTGCTACATACTTCGAGAAAGAGATGTTAATCACCTTAAATAGGCAGTGAAAGTTACTAACCATGTTTTAACATGACTGTGCCTCAGTTTTCCATGTGTAAAATGGAAGCAGTATTATTGCTTTTCCCCATGGAGATGTTTTCAAAATAAACCAATAAATGTTTGTTAAGCAGCCACGCACTGTAGTATCCTAGAAAACCCATGAGGTGCATGGAAAAACCTGTGATGAATGTTGAAATCCATTTTTGTCTTCAGAGCAGAATATGAATAATCTGTAGCAAGTAAGTCTTGGAGCTACATACCGAACAGCAGCGGATAGCTGTTACAAGAAAAATAGTTCATTATGTATGCACTATTCATTATGTATGCTGAATGAGTCAGAATTTATGTGGAAAAATAGTATGTAATCATGCAGTTAAAGACTGTATCATAATCTGAACATACAAAGAGGCCTATTTAAAATTATTCAAGTATGCTTCATTCTGGTATTTTCTAACTGTTTATGGCTTGAGCTACACATTCTCACTAACATGCTTTTAATGTGTTCACTACATATATTTAAAGATAGCATTTGGGTACCAGGATCAGAACTGGAATTGATGTCTTGGCCAGTTTCAGTTGCATAAATCAATTTCATCACCTTCTAAACACTTGACACAATCAAAATTTTTCAGTCTAACAACCTTGTATAAAGCCATTACATCATACAAACTAAGATGTCATTTCTGGTTTAGGTAAACAACTTGCATCTTTGTCTTTTCATGTTATTTGAGCATGTCTCATGTTTTTTTATTTATTTCAGAAGTTTACTATTATGCTGAAAGATATTTCTACAGTTTGTAAAGAGGAGTTTTTATTGCCATATAATGTACACATTTGCCTTTTAAACAGAAGGCATAAAGTGGCATCATTCAGTCTCTGGATGCATTCTTCAAATCCCTTTTTTTGGCATTGTGGAGCAGTATCACTGCTATTTCTGAAATGTTATCCTGTAAGTCTCAGAGACAGGGAAAAATTGAATTTCTAGGCAGACTCCTACATGAAGGACAAGTGTGAGATCCAAATTTTACAGTAACACTTAGAGTCCTGTATGGATGGGCTTGCACAGTTGTTTAGGTTTTCTCAAACTATGGCAATTCTGAGCACCGGCATAAACAATTCATATTTTTGTAACCAACATCATAGAGAGCTGTTTGTAACTGTGATATTTGGATAGGAAACAAAATTCAGAGGCATGTTTATTGTTGTTCTTATTCCTCTCCCCTACTGCAAGTCTGGAGATGTAAATTCACTCTAAATAATACAAACTGTATCACTTTTGAATGATAGTGTGGCCAACTAGGAAATATATTTATTCCATAGTGTTTCATCTAACCTGGCTGAACTTAAAAATGGCATGGGTGAGGTTTGGGGGTGTGTTTGTTGGGGTTTTTTGTTTGTTCTGTGGTTTTGTTGATTTTGTGGCAAGCAATAGTGCTGCTTCAGATAGGAGCTAAAATCTAGTACATAGCTTTGAAAGCTCTGTTGTTGCAAAGAAAAATACTTATTATGGTTTTAATTTTACTACTAAGATTTTCACATGTAATATTCCTTACTGTTAGGACACAGAGAAAATACTAAGTGGAGCCAAGCAACTGTTTTAAAGGCTTCATAAATGGCCTTTATAATTGTGGAAGAGAACTGGTGATTTGCCTCTATCTTTCACTTCAGGCCACCATTGCGAGTATTTTATCCTGTCTTCTTTTATATCATAAGCAATGATGCCACTAATAACTAGCAAGGCTTTGACTATTCAACATCCCTCTGTCAAGAGACATAGTCATCCCCATTTTTCCTCTATATTCTTTAATTTTTAGAGTTATTTTCCTTCCTTCTTCCTCACTCCTCATCTCTTTTTTGGAACTTTAAGCCGCTCAAATCTGTGTAATTGATTATTAACTGATTTGTCTGGCAATGGCCAAGTTATATTATTCGCTACTTAAATCTTGCCTGGTATTCTGTTTGTGCCCTATTGATTTAATTATTCTTCACTGAAACTTTTCTAGACCCTTTATAAACCAACTGAAATGCCTGATGTGTAATTGTGCCAGCTTCACGCACAGAAGCACTGTGATATGTATTGATATGGCTAGGTTGAAACTCAAATATACAGTGTGGGTTTTGTTGTTAATTTCTAAGCATTGTTATAATTAAGGCTTTTTAAACATTACTATCTCCCATGTATGCCCCTTCTTCTTTGTGCTTGTTTCAGATTATAGTTCCCAGATGCATTCATTTATTCTGCCACTGAATCCATGTTATCATTTTCTGCCTGTGTTTCTAAGCCATCTTGTGCTTGCAGCTCCTTCTATTTTAATGTTGTCTGCAATACAGAAGTGTGGTCTCTCTTTCCAGATCGTTCAAAAAGATGCTTATTTAGCCTGGAGATAGTCACAGGCCCTGTGGTAGCCCATTAGACACCTGAACTCTTTGGCTGTATCAATCTCATCTGTCAGCCAGTGTTCAGCCCTGCAGATCAGTAGCTCTTAATAAGTGAAATGGCAGGAGGAATCATTTAGGGAAGAGAAATTCTATTCCCTCCAGTGTCTGAGAAGCAAGAATGCCAAACCAACCCCTCACTTTAAATTTCATTTATGTTCTGCAAATCTCAAAGATAAACCTCTTTTTCTTCAGTAAGACTTAAGCCATTAATATCCTCTTCATCTGTTTCATCTTCCTTCTTAAACTAGATGTAGCGGTTTTCTTCTCAGCCTACTTAATCTGATGCCTCTGCCACCTCTGGTAAGCTGTGTTCTGAGTTTACTCCTTCGAATTCACTATTTACCCTGTAGTTACGCCTGCATAATCCAGATCAGAGTCTGCCCTTCAAGCCGCTTCAGCTTTTACAGAAGCTTTCCAGTGAGGTCTTTGCTCCCAGAGCCATAGCTTTTAGAACAAGCAGAATATCGCTTTTGCCATGTAAAGTGGGGGGAGGAGAGAATACGTCATGTTCTTATTTAGAGTTCTCTGGTATTTCATCATTCATTTCTGAATGGGTTCCAGTCAGATATTATGATGTTTGATTGTCGCCAAAGGCATGCTGAAGCTTATCTTCCTGACCTTGGTTTTCCTTCTGAGGCTTCTCTGCCTCATTAATTTTTGCCTTTTTTTTTTTTTTCCCCTCCAGAATCCAGAAGGATCTCCTCCTTTATCCGTTCCCTGTAATGTCCGCACCTTTCTTTATTCACAGCCGCCTTAGAGCAGGTTTGGAGGCCCCAGCTTTTCTGAACGAAGTAGTTTTCAGTTCGCCCTGTGCTGCTGCAGTAGTGCCAGCATTTTTAACCACAATTGAGGAGGTAATACTTAAAAATACTTGCAGTCTGGGTTTGTTTTTCTTAGTCCACTTGTTACAGCAGGTGCGTCTGCCATGCTGCAAGCATGCATGGCCTTTTGTGCTTATGTGACCTGGAAAGCTATATATAATTCTGGCTGAACGCAGCCCAGAATCATCTGTTATGTTTTCTTTCTTTCTTTTGATAGAAGTTTTAAGCATTTT
The DNA here is from genome assembly GCA_017639245.1 of Myiopsitta monachus. Taxonomy (NCBI): domain Eukaryota; kingdom Metazoa; phylum Chordata; class Aves; order Psittaciformes; family Psittacidae; genus Myiopsitta; species Myiopsitta monachus. The sequence continues at coordinate 66,759,599 of CM029921.1, read as the reverse complement.
ACTTGCAGACTACTTTCTTCAAAAAACTATAAACATGTAGAATAAAATACTACTTGCATTGCCAGTTCATGATACAAGTATAAAACATGTCACTGCTATAGGAAAGTATGAACAAATACAATGTTTATGATTTGGAATTAAGGAAAGCTCTGCTGCAGGATCACTTCCTGTGGTTTGCACGCTAGGTTTTGTTATATGGTGGAGCATCCTTTATTTGGCCTTGAAAATGTTTCCTTTAGTACAGACAGTTTGGTTAGAATTCATTGTCCTGTTTGTAGCTGGATCAGTTTTCACAGCAGTGTTTGTAGGTGACTCATTAATCAATTTTATTTTGTTGTTTTCACAGAATGTTCTTTATTTATGCTTGAATGATCCTCAGAACAAGTTTGGTGTTACTCTTTCATCCCTGCAGAATGACAGAAAGTATTATCAGAGTTGCACTCTTTCTTAGTTCCAAGGACAGAATGTCATTTGGAATTTATTCCTCCAATACTGTTAAGTCAGACACAGCTGGTAGCACTAGAAGAAGCATAGTCTGAGGAATTCCCTTATTAGGCTTTGTATATCATTGCACTTTCATTAGAAGAATTCTGCAATTCTCAGTTGTCAGAAACATCCCATAAATTTATTCCCTGATCCTCTCCATTGGCTTCAGTAAGACTTTGTGTAAAAACACATTTGTGTTTGTACCACAGCATGCAGCATGACTCAGAATTTACAACTACTGTCCTTTCCCAAATTTTGTTGTATGTATTCTGCCTTACTCCACACAGATAGGCATCTAATCTGGAATTTCTCTCTTGAAGTTTGTCTCGATTTCATCTTTACTTTTTGGCTAGAAATAATATTTCCAAAAAATTATTCTGGGTTTTTTTGCGGTTCATTTCTATCTGTGCTCATAGTTGAAAACATACAGACTTCAAAATCACCAGGATAAAAAGATGTTAAAAAGCTCTTTCAGTCCTGGCTCACCATAAGTACTAGTATACAGTAGCAGCAGAGTGATTCATGCTGTTGTTAGTCCTTGTAATCCAACTTATGTAAAGGAAAATTATACATGAGTTTATATAAACTAAGGGATAAAATTAACAACAAAGTATGCAGCAGAATGTATTTTAAATGCTACTAAGATGCATCTCATGACATAAAGTAGATATTATGCACTTCCACTTTTATGATGGAATTTATACTGGTAATTTAATATAAATGCTCAGTAGTAAACATGTGGCTTTCAGACCACTAATGTTTCTGACAAATTTATAGCCTTTACACTTTCAATGTAATTTCTAGGCAGATCTCTAATCACAGGAATTAGGATTCCCCAAGCCTATCTTCTCACTGAATCCATTGCATCGCAGGAAAGCTCTGTCCCTCTGGTGTGGAATATATGGGAATTTTAGCCAGTGTCGCCTGTGCGCTCATGACGCAGCTGGCACCTTACTCTTCATGAAAGGAGAGGTTTGAGCAGTAAGACTTCATGCCCATTTTATTGGTATTGTTTCACCTCTGCCCATGTGTAGGGGTTACTTTCTCTTCCTCCCTAAATGGAGGCACCTGAAACTACTGGTACATTTCTTTGTTTCCTCTCTCTGTGAACTGCTTTGTACCATGCATTGGAACCTCAACCCGTTGAATGTGTTGCTTCTGTACTTCACTTTGTCACTCTGTTTAGGTAGCATGGAGCTCTTAAATTGCATTTGATTTACAGGGCTCTGTGTGCAAGCGCCTTTCCAGAGTATGAGAGTTTACTTTCAAGTTCATGACACATCAGGTAGCAAGGTGCCCCAGCACAGCCTCTGTAGTAGGAACATGCCCATGTCCAGTACTCTGCTTTCTCATAGCTGTACAGGTGCAGGGCAGACAGACTCAGGTCCCATATGTGAAAAATAGAATACTGATTCTCCTTCTTCTATTTTTGTATATTCTCTAAAGCTTAGCTGGTTTCTGTATTGCTTCCTTGAGCAAACCTTCAGCAAACTGAGTGGGCTGTCTGGTGAGCCTGTCAGCCCTAATATAAGTCTGCAGTGCTTGAGATGGAAGCCATACAGTGGAACTAAATTCTTTGATGTATCTCACTACGCTTGTTATATTTAGCTCTTGTAGTAGGGAGTATGAGTTGGAAAGCGTTACTTGAGATGCTCTTAAATGCTATAGAGCCAAAAGATCAAAAATTAATCAAAATATGAATTCTTTTTAAGTAACATACCCAAGGGGACTTGGTTCGCTTAGTGAATTTGCAGTAGGTTGTGCAGCTGTTCCTATATAGGTAGTAATTCAGTTTTGTTTTACCCTGATCACAGTTGATCACTTATTATGATCCAATGATTGTTAGATGGTCTGAACAAAAAGACTACAGAAGACTTAGTAACAGAAACTATTTAAAGTATTCAACTGAGCCGTGCTTTTAAGAAAAACCAAACAACTATTGAGGACCATGGCGTTCCAATGGGTTTGGATGTGATGGTTCAGAATTGTTATAGATTTCTTTTTATTTAATTACATTGGAACTTCAGTTTGAGTTTTCTCCATTAGACAGTCTTCACTGGAAAATCTACATCTTATCTTATGAATGACAGCAGGACAGAAAAATTACAAGCTGGAGTCAAGTCTTGTAATAAACCCACGCAATCTATATGTTATACCATGTCTGACTGAGGGGTGAATTCTAATCCAGTGGTAACTCTGCTTAAAGATTTCTTTTGGCTGCTGTATTCATAGCTGTATATTTGTATATGCTAGTATCTGTGAAAAGGTTGAGCTCATTGTAGCCTTCCCCTTGGCAGAGAATATTTAGTGGGGTTGTCTCTCATTTCTGCATGCTTGTCTACCTTAATGAAACTGTCAGCAACCTAAGTTATCTATAAGCTCTCTACTCTTGTCAGAGGTTCAAAAGCTGGTAACAGTCACCCAATGGCAGACCTACATTCAAAGACCTTGACTATGTTTGGGTTGCCCTAGAAAACCAGCTGAAAATGAAACAAAACAGAATAACTCCACTCCTGCCAAAAAAAGGCTCTCAAAACTGGTATGGCCTTTATTTGTTGGCCTGGGAGAGAGTCTGAAACCTTCAGAGAGAATAAATTTTAAAGAACAGTACAAGTTATGTAGTAAAATCTCCTTAACTATTGTGAATATGTAACACATTTCAAAACGCACACAGTTAAAAAGCACAAAGTGGTGTAAAACAGAGCCAAATCCTGTTCCTTACAAGAGATCTGTGTGAAAAGCACACAGCAATTAATTACCAGTGTGCTGAAGTGAAGAAATGTTCATTCATGCTGCAGGCTGCGAGGCTATCCAGTGAGTTACAAAAGCCCACTCATACGAAGCACCCTACTTTCTCAAGCCCAATGCATCGCAAAATTGTGTTCCCCAGCCTTGAGTTCTCTCTGCTGCCCTCCAAGTGATGAGATTTATCTTTCTCTCTGGGCTTCCCTTTGCTTGAAAGGAAAGTGGGTCTTAAATGAAAATCCTGTGTGATAAAGGCGGTTGCAGTTTTCAGACAAGCTGGCAGGTCAAATTAAAACTCATGTGAATACAAGGCTGCCTCTCCTTGCTAGATTTGAAATCACGTGACTTAACTTGAAGTAGAGAATGTATTCAGTTTTGATTAAGACACAGCTGCAATAAATGGCACAAGTTGTTGCCAGCCAAATAAGAATGAGGTAAACAAGTATGAGTGTGAGGTTCGTCGTAGTGAACTAAAATGAAAGTGTTTGTCTCTCTCTTTTGTTTAGTGATGTGTGAAAATACAGATTGTGAAAGGCCACTTCTCTAATACACAGTTAATATTAAAAGAAATAGAAGATTAATAATCTTAAGGTCCTTTCCAGCCCTGACTGTTCTATGATTGAGGCCAATGCTTTGTCCTCAGTTACTGTGTTAGATGAAGAGCATTGGAGCAATTAGGCCGGTGACCCAGAGCAGTGTAACTTGGATTGGAATCTGGCCCCAAGCAACTTGTTCAGGGTCATACAGTCAGTGCTTTCATCTCTGAGATCTGTTTTCTTTCACTGCTTTTCTTGGAGACATAGGCAGTTCCACAGTCCCACAGGCAGCTGTACTTGTTCATTCATCAGGAGAGAAAATCTTCATGCCATAAGAAGCTCCAGTTCCCTTCCTGCTCTGAAATCTGCCCTTTAGTAATCAATAGGGTGGAAGTCTGCTGAAAAATGTCACTTCCCTGTTTTCCAGCAAAATAATACTATGATAGCATCCCTCCGAAAATACAGCACAAAATGGGTCTGAGCGCAGTCTGAAGTGTGGCCAGGATTTCATAAGGAGGCATAGACACCTGACAAGATAGTCTTCTGCTGAATGAATAAAGTACATGCGATAAACTGATCTGCTTTTATAGTAGTCTTTCTGATATAGTTACTTGCTTTCAAAATCTGCAATTCCATATAACAGAAGGTATGCATTATATGCAAATTCTAGTACACATAAGTGGCTGTAAAGTTCATTTTAATTTTTAAATGACATTTAAATTAAGCTAGAAGATGGCTTAGAGCTTTTTGCATCCCTTATTACCTTCTTTCCATTTCAGCATCCAAGAAATACTCATTTTAATTAAAATCTGTTTTTAAAATGCATCTTGTAGTCAACACATGCTGGGAAGAGCCACTTACCACCTATGCACTGTAAGCTTGCTCTGCTGAACAAAATGGGAGCATTACTTTAAGCCATGACAATATTTACTACTAATTAGTGTTTGTGGTCTACTAGAATGTCCTGTTTGATTTCAAGAAGGTGGAATTACACTAGCCTAGCTTAAATGGTCAGAGGCATAAAAACTGATGGTGCGCCAGTAGGAGTTGCAGTGCAGCTGTAGCTATTTTTGTCATACTGCTATTCTCATTCCACAGAAGGTTGCAGAGAAGCTTGTTTAGATTCAATGTGATGAGGGATAGTAAAAAAAAATAAACCCACATCTTTAGTGTAAGCAGCCTAAGGGAGCTTCAGTGGGAACAGTATATCAATGTCAATCTTTTTGCATATATGAGTCCCTCAGCAGACAGGATGAGAAGCAAGGTGCTCATGTTTGGTGGTGGTGTTCATTCTTGGTTTCAGTTTATCTGGCTAACTCAGTTTACTTGGTTTTGATATCCATGGGTCACAAAAGGAGTTCACACTGCTTCTCCTCAGTCGTCTACCGCAAAGATTTGGTGAGGCCTTAGAGCATGTTAGGATCAGTAGATCTGCGTATCTTAGATAAGGGGAAAAGTAGGCATGATGGCATGTCAATTTAACCTTCTGGGCTAGGTGTTTTTTTTAGCGTTTAGGTCCTCAGTGGCGAAATGTGTGCCTACATCACAACCTTCCAGCTGCACACTTTTATCTGATAATGTTATTCTTCATTTTTCATCATTTTCCCATGCATTTTTTAACACCAGTGAAAATCAAATTCTGTGTGCACGTTTGTGTACCTTAGCATTTTACTGAGATAACACTCTTCAACTTATGAGTAATAAACATGTGAAAAGGAAAGAGGAAAAATTGGGTAATAGTGGCCCAGCCTTGTGGAACACCAAGTACTTCTTAGAATCATAGAGACATCCAGTTTTCACAAAAATGTTCATAAAAAATATCCATAAAGAGTAAAGGAAACTCTAAGAAGAATAAGGGAAACTCTAAAAAGGTATAATTGTATCAACAAAAGCTTGCATCTATTTCCATTTTAGTACTCAGTCTATCTGAAAGTCTAGGGTTTTGGCTGCTATTGACATTCTGAAAATGTGGTTTAGTTTTGAAAGAGTAAAATATAAATACTAAATACTCCTAAGACGTCAGGATACCCAATAATAATGTGATCTTAGTGAAAGAATAAGGTCAGCCTTGCCATGTTAGCCATTGACCTGATTTTCAGTCAGGTTTTGTCTTATGCTTTGGGTTTGTGGAGATCATGTGCGCCTTCCACTTTCAGCCATAGGTATAAATTGTTAGATATTTGCAGTCAAGTTTTCAGAAGCTCTCAAATAACTCAGCTTAACTCTTCTTAATCATTTTGGTACTTCTGAAGATGTTACTGAGCATTACGTAAATTTTTGCTTCGAGTAAAGAAGAGTGTCATGGTTTAAGCCCAGCCTGTCACTCAGAATCACGCAGCTGTTGGCTTGCTCCCTCACACACACATCCTCCCCCCGCTCCAAGAGGGATGGGGATGAGAATCGAAAGAATGTAACTCCCACAGGTTGAGATAAGAGCAGTCCAGTAACTAAGGTGTAGCACAAATCACTGCTGCTACCACCAATGATGATAATGATAAGGGAAATAACAAGGGAAGAGAATACAACCACTCACCACCCACCGACCGATACCCAGCCCGACCAAGCAGTGATCCAACCCTTCCGGGTAACTGCCCCCAGTTTATGTACTGGGCATGATGTGCTGTGGTATGGAATACATGTTTGGTCAGTTTGGGTCAGGTGTCCTGTTTCTGCTTCCTCCCGGCTTCCCCTCCTCCCTGGCAGAGCATGAGACTCAGAAAGTCCTTGGTCAGAGTAAACATTACTGAGCAGCAACTAAAAACATCGGTGTTATCAGCACTGTTCCCAGGCTGAAAGTCAAAACCACAGCACTGCACCAGCTACTAAGAAGGAGAAAAATTACTGCTGCTGCTGAACCCAGGACAAGGAGTCAAAAATCAAAGGAAGAATTAATACTGAATTGGAACAATTGGCTGACAACAACAGAGGGCAACTCGCAGTGATATAACTGAACTTTCTGTATGGTAATAAGAGGAAACAATTATTTTGAGAAATTAGTTTAACGATGCAATATAATGCATTATTTTAAATTAAAATTAATCAAAATACAGTTATTGAATAACTTACCTTTAAGTTGCAGTTAGCAAGATATAAATTCATCCACATTCAAGATTAAGCGGTCCTGAGACGTTTGATCGTATTTGTGCTTTCAGAAAAAATAATGTGGGGATAAGTAAAAAACTCTGAAGTACTATGCAGAGAAATCATTCTTGAAAGTTTATTCCCTTTGAAAGTACCAGTCCAGAGGGTATTTATGAGTCAGTTAGATGTAGATGGTTTTGCTTTAGGAATTCAGAAACTGTCTGCGGTGTAATACTTACCTTTTCCCCCATGTTCTTTTCCTTGTTTCTCTCTAGCAGGAACCTTGCAAATTGTCAGAGGTTGCTGCTGCATCATGTGAATCATCAGAAATGATGAATGCAGTTTTGGAAGTAATTACAAAGAGTGGCTTCAGCTAGCTCTTAACTTCAGTGATCCCCCTCCCTAGTCTCTGAAAAGAATTAGACTCCTCCAGGGCAAAGTTAAATATGAGAGCTAGCTGCAGTTACTCAGATTACCCAGTTTAGGACACTGTCTTTCTTCACTGAGTTGTAAGTGAGCCTGAGGATACCCACTGCTTAGAGCTGATGTTGGTCTTTGCTATTATTTTCTTCATTCTTTGCTTAGTAAGAGTATTGTGGTTTCCACAGCAGTACATCGTATCAGTATTGCAGATGAACGTTGTTGCAAGTCATATATATATATATACATATATATATAAAATCTTTTGAACAGTAGTCTTTGATTTGGATTAGAGGATGCATGTTTTGTATAAAATTTATTCCAGGTATAATTTCACAGACATCTCTGGTCTTTTCGCAGGACAGAATATTGTTCCTGCTTTTTTCTTGTTACTGCATTTATTGTCATTTTTAAGAAGCAAAGAAATGTTTGGGGTTTATTATCTTTAAAGCAGTGCATACAGCCCAAGAAATCCACTCTTGGGAATTTTGTATCTAAGCCAAAATTTATATTCCACAGAAATATTGTAACAGGATTATTTGGTGTCTTCTTACTAATTATAGTACCCTTCCCTGTATGGATACACTTATTTCCTGTTGAACCTCATGTTGCATTCAGTGTCCACTGAGAGAATGCTTAGCTGTAAACCAAAGCCCTGCAGTTCTGATGACATAATCACATTCCAGACTATTCCAGTCTAACTCGTTAGTTGCTACTACTAGCTGCCAGGTTTGCCACACATGCGTTGCGCATTCGTATTGGTGTTAGTTTGAGAAAACTTAGACCCTGAAGTCCCATCTGCACAAGATTGCAAAATACGTGATAGCCAACTGCTCTTTCTAAGGGTAAATGAATATCTCAGTTGAGTTATTATCGAGCAAGTGGTGAAATTTGACCGTGCTGAATGCTTTTCCTTCATTATGCGCTGAGCTTCAGTTGCTATACTGCATGTTCTGTCAGGTAGCGACTGAGTCTGAGACATATTTGTGAAATGAGAGGCTGCTTGGAGAACAAGGTTTCAGTCCTGTAGCTGACAGCAGGCAGTGAGAAACGAGGTTTGGGAGAGGGTGGGGTACTGCTCAGTGGGACCTAAGGACCTGCACATTCTTTGCTGTCAGTGGCAGGATTGAGATATTGGTCTGCTCCTGATTTGAATCATGGGACCGCTTGTACAGTACATTTGTTCTCCATGTGAGATGGAGGAAGAATTGAGTCCTTTGCAAAAGGCTGAGAGAAGTTCTTTAATACAGAAAGTAGATAATCTGGAGATTGATCAGTGCTTTACATAGGCATAATTTTGGGTAAGCTCTCTGCTGAAAGAAATGGCTGTAGTAAAGGCAAAATTGTACTCACAGAGAACAGTTTTGTGCTCTTTGTTTTGCAATGTGGAATACTCCTGCTGAAGTCAATGGTAGATTAGTAAGAGACAGTTAAATTAAACCTTGAGTTAAAATTAAGGAACAAGAGAATCTGAATGTATGCGAACATTTCAGAAACGCGCAGTAAGTATAGATGTATGTATTATAGTTATGCATTGTAATGCCTTATTTTCAGAACTATTTTTTTTTACATTTTGGTCAGAGTGCACATTATTTTACTAGAAAATGCACAACAGTAGTACCAGACATGGGGAAGAAATGAGGAGGAGATTTAGAGGGGTTTATCCCTCTAAGGGGATTTATAGAGCCAGGCATTTCTAATGTAGGAATTGGTTTTGCAAGGACATTTATTTAGAAATTATTCTTAAATATGCTTATATAAATGTAAAAATCTGTATTGGGAGTTAGTTTATCAGGATTCCGGGGGACAGGAGAGAGACATTTAAGTCTGAAACTATTCACTCATTTATTTGTACAGTGAAAAAAAGCACAAATAAAGCATGAATGTTACTCCGGTGGTTATGGATAGCAAGTGGAACTTTGAAATAAAATAGCTATCCTGGAGCTATTTGTTATGTGGCCTAACAAATAGCACCTTGAATTGATGGTTTTATGATTGTCATTGTAATTGTATTTCCTCTATGTGATCAGTCTCTTTTGAACCAGGTGTTGTGATGGAACGTTTAAATTCTTTATATTCAGGTTAATTATTTGCTTGGTAGGGACATATTGTTCTTGTCCTGTAAAACAATTTTATGTAGCTAACAGCTGGACAGGGACCAGTTCATTCCAAAGCTCGGGAGAAAAGTATTGTATAATATTTTTGCTTAGTTATATTTAAAGTATGAAGCTCACATGGAATTTCCTGGCACTTTCCTGTCATTTTGGATGGCTATACAGGAAGAAGGAATTCTCCTTTCTGTTGATTTTTTCAGGAAATACAATGCCTCCACAGTAAGTTGGAGAATTTAATCTGAATTATAACACTCAAATATTGTTACTCTGTATGAGTTTTATAGAATTGCAAACTTAATATTTCACCTTTATGGAGGTGATATATAGCCAACTATATAAGGCCAGATACAGCTGAATTATCAAGACAAGAAAAGGCAGAAATTTCCATTTCAGGAAGGTGTAAAGATGTCTCTGTTTGTTTCATGGGTGTTACTGTTTCTACATCAGTTGTTTTCAATAGTTATCTGTATCTAGTAAGAGGATTTCTTATGTCATGTCTACATGATCTTTGTGAAGTTGATCCCCCCTTATCAAACATTTCTACTTCAAAAGGCCATAGCTAATGTCTCTCCTTTGACATACATGTCTCTCATGTACTGAAAACGTTAACTTGAGAAAAATACTTTTTCTTTTACCTAATGTATATATTTTAAGATCTCCAAAAGGAGGCATTTCAAAAAAAAAAAAAAGTGATTTGTATTATAAGGTTTTGTTTGGCTTCTGGTGTGTTTATTAAATGTGCTGTTTGTATCTGTGTTTAATGTAAACCTGATCTTTTGGGGTCTCAAAAGTTGCTTCACCTTACAGTTTATTGCTCTGTGCTTCTCATCCTTACGTACATATCTTTAGATTTTCATATATCTTCCCAGAATGTATTAAGGATCCAGTGTTAGCTTCTGATGTTGTGCTATCTGGGCACAGTTTCACCTTGCTTATTTTCTGGCTGGCAAACCCTGGCCACATTTCTCTTTGCAAATTCCTAGGTTTTCATGGCGGTGACACTTCACAGAAATAACTGCAGGGGTTAATATCTTGTGTGTCTTTCTAAAGGCAGTACAGAGCAGCACTTCGCACAATGTTCTGCATGACAACAGCCCAGATAAGCACCAAACTATACATCAGTGTGGGAGAATATTGTGGTGACGCAGAAGTGGCATAATGACTGTTCCACTGTCTTTCCTTTTCCAGTTGCTGGTTGCGGGATATCACAAAGGCTTCCTTGTGCTTTTGGCATTCCCAGTTAGATCAGTAGCTTCTAGGTATCTTACCTGCCATAAAAAACTGAACCAGTCTGAAGGCTTCCATGGCGTGCTTTAGCACAGACAGCCACAGTTTGGACGAATGAAACAATTACAACTGAATCTAGTTCTTTCATGCAGCAAATTTCCAATCCTGGGCTACAGGTCAGTGTTAGAGGTGGAGATTCTTTTTGGATGTTACATAGGCTTAGTTTTCTATATTGCCTGTATAGTACCCCTGAAATAAGTGCTTTGTATCACCTAGGTTTCCATATTACTTTTTTCCCCCATCACAAAGCCATTTTTGGTCATACAAACGTCAAAAGATCTCATTTTTTGGAAGTATGTTGAACTGTTGTCTTCTTTGCTGCTGCTAGTGGTATATTCAGAGGACAGCCAATCTCCAGACAGGCTTTGAGTAGGACCTCTTGTTCACTTTGCCTTTTGTCTAGCAAGTTTTAACTAGGCCTTAAATAAATGCCTTGCCTTTAAAAAGTGTTGACATTTCTGAATCTTAATTAAATTCTTTGGGAATTATTAGATTCCATGACTTTCATCACCATGTTTATTTGAAATCTCTAAATACAGGCATGTCTTCTGGAAAACTGAACTGAGTTTTTAACAGGGTTTTTTTGCAAATCATTGTGAAATCAAAATTTGAGAAACTGCTGTCCTCAAGGATCAGCTGTCACCTTGTCAGCTGAGAATGTGGTAGCTAGACTAGTGAGCTCTTTGGATGTTTCAGTGTAACTGAACAGCCATCACTAACAAGCACTCCACTGTTTGTGTTGTGTTTTGTTTTAAATCCAGACTGTATTAAATGCAAAGAGGCTTCTTAATAGCAACCGTTTCAGATGCAAGGACAAGCATGAGATTTACAAATTGACAGTCTAAAATGCCCAACGTTTTTTATGAATCTTTTGGCAACATGCTTTCAAAGGTCCATGGCAATGGTTTGGCAGCTCAGCAGAGGCATAATAGTGATTTTTGAATGTCTCCCCCAAAAGCATCAGAAGTTCATGTTTCCCACAACATGACGCTAAGGACACTGAAGTTTTATTCCCGAGTATAAAAAAAGAACCAAATTATTTGTCTTTGTCCATACAACTGAAGATGCCAAATGAGGCAAGGCTATTTATACATGTTGAGGAGGGTTCATAGTGGGTTTAAATGAAAATGTTAAGTTACACTTCATTAAGCTGATTCCAGTTGCATCTTGAGGGACAGAAGGACAAAGCATTAGCAGGAAACACAACTGGCAAGAGATTTTAAATTAGGCAATGAAAAGCTATTTTACTGTTTCTTCTCCTTTCTGTTGATTGTTCTCTTGGCATGTTTGGGCTCAGTAATATAAAGCATGTTTACATTACTTCAGAGATGTGTAACTTTCCACCACTACTTAGGACAGCTCTGATTTTGGTGGCATGGGGGTTCAAACAGGCCCCTTTTCTCCCCATTTATTCCAAATCTGGTTAGATATTTGCATTTTTTCCACATACAGTATGAGTAAGTGATTTTTGTCCAGGTATAGGGCAAATAGCTGATTTGGTTGAATCTGAACCCCATGAAGGGGAAATAGCAATCTGAAAAGCCTTTGTGTATTACCTTGGTCATTCCCCCTAGTATTCAAGTCTAAATTGCAAAAAAAAAAGTAATATTTTGCTGCAATATTTTGTCATCCATGATTACTGAAGGGTTGCTTTCCCAGCTCCAGCCGAGAAAAGGACTGTACCTGGCACTGCCTTCCTTGAATTTATCCAGGTTTGACGGACATCACTGCAGTTGAACGAATGTTTCACGAGTATTTCACACTGAGTAGAAGCGATCACACTCATTATGGCTGAAATATCTGTAGTTTTTCCTCTGATGATGGACGGCTATTACATCATTGTATTCAGTCATTGCAGGCTCTGTATTCTGTGAATTTGTTTCTTGACTGCTGGATGATTTTTCGTGCTTGCATAGTTCAGCAAGCTACACAGTTAAAGCTGTGAAAGGTGATGTGTTAATGTTATGGATGGAGTTAGGAAATAAGATGTGAATTTATTGCTGAATACAAAGTGCATGAGTTCTGAATACTTAGTTGTTCTTGAGTTCTACTGCAGCATGTCTGGTATACAACCTTCGGCATGAGCCCATATTTTAATGTTTCCAACTAAATAATAACATTTGAACTATGGAATGTCTGCATAGGGATTCTATATTTTCATTAAATGTATATCATACTGCTGGAGTTAATTTTTTTTTCCATTGTTAATGCTCAATAGCAAGAATGTGTTTGCCAAGGTAAGATGAGTCAAAACTTCTATTAGCAAGGTCACAGGAACCAGGAAATATATTATTTTATTGGCCTAGTTTCATAAAACTCACTTCTGTGAGCTGTAAGTATGCTTTGAGGGTAGATTGCAGACTACCCCTTTCAGGATTTCTTTAGTGGATAACTAAGAGTTCATATCCGAAATTAAAAGTCAGTAGGAACGTACTCCATTGCCGTGCTGTGAAGTTGTGTGGTTTTAGAGCTAAGGGATAAAAAAAGAACAAGTATTCTAAATTGATAAAAATTTGTGATGGCGAATGCTCAGTAAGTACCACTCAGAGGATGTGTTAAGGTTCTTTTCACCATCCTTCCACTGCTGTACATGTAAGGGTTCAACTTGTTTTGAGTGATGAGGCAAATTAAAAACAAAACCACCATCCTTTTCCAGATCTTTTCAGGGTGGACTTCACAAATCCAGGTCTTCATCGTTTGTTGCCAGTAGTGACAGATAAAAGCCATGAATTTTAAATGGGCATTTTCTGCCTTCCCCCCCCCCCCCCCATTCAGAGATAATTTATGTAAGTAGAAGATAAAATCAGGATACTAAATTAAGTGTGTCTATGTGTATATGAATAAAATCGGTTTGTTATCCATTTGCCAGCATTTCGGCTCAGCTGCAGCAGTGAGTATCATAACTGCTTTAAAATTGATTAGACAATTTAACTTGAAATTTAACTCTGGATATGGCAGAGAGAGATAAGCCTGTGAATAGGAGCGTAAAACATTAATCCTGCAGTTCTCCAGCTGATCTCAATAAAGCTGGCATTTTGTATTTATTCTTTGGCTTTCAAGAAATTTAAGGTCTTTTGCTTCCAGTGTGACCTGTGCACGCATGAGTGGTCTTTCTCTTCTTACTATACAGGTCAAGAATCACTGGACCCTTTCACTTGTTCTAAAGGTGAACTGTTTTCTGTTAAATTAGAGGTGTTTCTGCAGCACACAGGGGTGACATGCCTAGGATTTTTGGCAGGGGAGACCAGGTTTGTTTGACTACTAGTTCTTCTATAAGCTTCTGCCCAAAAGAGACCTGAAAACAGTGTCTCTATACAGTCCCACTGTGGCTTCCAGTGTTAAAACAACATGAATGTGCACAATGAAATAGCCATTGAAACTGGACACTAATCTATTTTAATTTTATATGAAGCTGTTCACAGCAGCATTTTCTACGCTACTTTCATATTCAGTTTCTGTCTGTATTGTGATGCCTCATCAAAGAAAGATCAATTTATCCTCAGTGAAGTGGCAAAGTGACAAACATGAAAGCAGCCAGATCCAATTCCTTCTCCACCTATTTTCACATCCATATCTGCTGGAGCTTTTGAGTGCTTTAGGGCAACTATATGCTGGTTTTGAGTAAGTTCCGCTGCTCTGTTTTTAGTAGACATCCTGTTTCCTGATGTTGATCTGTTCTTTAAGTTGATCCTGGTATAGAGAAGTGTCTTGAAGCGGACATGCTTTCCGGAATGAAAGCCAGTTCAAAATGCTCACCAAAGCACAAGTGGAAAAAAGGCAAGGTACAAATGTGCTACCTTTTAGTCAGTTATATCTGTCAGGTTTTAATCTCCATGACACCTATAGTACTCCTACAACATCCTTGAAGTCTCCAGTTTTAACTAGCAGGTAGTCTGCTCAGCAGTGTTTTGCAGCAGCCAGCATTCTTAAGTGGTTTGGATGACAATACTATCACACCCTGATTGAACCCACACTTTAATAGCAGATAGTATTTTCTTAAACACCTGACTTCCAAGTTTAGCTCAAAGTTACCCTTGTGCTATTGAAAATTCTGCCTGTTCTTTCTATTTTGACTTATAATATATAACTGTGTATTGTAGTAGTTGTGATGCTTTTATAATATTGATAAACTGTAATGGAAATATTCAGCATTATGTGCTTGTTATAAATGGTGTACATATATTACCAGACTGGATAGGATATTCTTACTCTCTTTCTGTGCTATCCTGTCATCTTAATTAGGGTGCAGTGATGTTAAGCACTCTACCTCACATTTTTGTGTTATATCGCAGTACATTTCAGGACAGAATGCTGCTCCTAACATTGAAAAGCACTAGTTTTTTCGGGACCCAGATTCCAATTAGAGCTTATGCTCTACAAGAGAATGCTTCTTCAAAATTTCTTGGTGGTCTGAATGCTAGGGTGTCTGCTGCATGGGCAAAGCTGATCACTGTATGTTTGTTTCCTAGGATCAGTCAAATCTAAGAAAGTAAGAGCCTACTCTGTCCTTTTTTATCTTGTTCCCATGCAACGGTATACCGGTTGCTATTCAAAAGTCACCATTTACCAATGCTCACTGAATCATCCTCCTCCTTTTAGTACTATGTATCAGGTTCCTGTTACTGCTTGTTGACTCAATGGATTCTGACTTTCAGGACAACACAAATATGTATCAAAATAGAAGTATGCATTGCAAATATCACAGATACTTCATATTCTAAATAGAAGGGAAACTGGGGTATTACTTCCTGGTGATGATTGTGTTGTATTTTACTTTCTTATTTAATATTCTGTTCATATTCTGTTTGTATTTAAAAATGTGTGAAATTATTTTTTTCCACTCTCAAAGAGATTTAAATGCTTCAGGGAGGTGTTTATTTTGGATCCTGTTTCACCATAAAAAAAAGGATAGCTCAGCATTTAGTAATACAAGTGGTTTCTTTTTCTTAGACTGATATTAAAATGTTGCTAAGGGTTACCTGGAGATTTTCTGCTAGACATTTACTTAAACTATTGTTCACTTCTTAAGCAACAAAGTTAAAAGGATCAGGGGTGCAAACATCTAAAGGTGTATGCCAGCCATCATTCCAATAGCTGTACAGAAAACAATACCCATTTACAGAAGCACTTTTGCTCCTGAAAAAAGTCTTTTTTCATCTCTGTTACTTTTTGTCAATGGTCATTACTGCTTTGCACATGTGTCCTGAAGCTTAAACTACTGTGGCTCATTGTAACTTGGCTAAGGCCCATAGGCATGGAGTATAGAAGGTCACTTTCGGGGCAAAGAATTTGCACATTAACAAATGGTGGATATATGTGGCTTGGATTTCCTAACTGCATGCCTGTTCAGTTACTTGGTGTTCTGGGATCCAAATCTGTCCAGCTTTCCAGGTCTGAGAGCTTCAGCGTCATCACTCCATCCTCTGCTTAAACGCAGCGCCTTGCTTCTAGGCAAGTGATCATATGTAGCCCTTTCAGTGTACTTAGTAGAGCTTTCAGTCATTTTTCAAATACAAAATGCTTATACAAAAAAAGCAGTGCCATTTTCTCCCTGCTGGCTTCCTGAAGTCTCGTGTTGGGAAAAGTATTTACTATGTATTTCGTATGAGCAGGAAGCTTTCAGTAATGACTGCTAGTTTCTGCATCTACAGCAGCCAGTCCAGCTGTTGAAAATGTCACCGTGGATGGCACAACTAGGGTAGGGTTTTAGCAAGACCATGCACTGTCTGACTTTGACTGTTAGTTGAGAAGTAAAAAAAATAATAGCTATAGGATGTGTGAAGAATGGACAACCTGTTGGACGTAAATGCACAAAATGGAAGAGAAAACAGAAAAGCGTTATTTTTGGTTCTTGAAATCATCAGTAAAATTACTTTATTCAGCATACTAGCTGAAAATCTGTGGATTTTGCAAACTCTGTGATTGAATTTCATGTCCATGAGGATTTTGAACAATGAGGCCAACGTTAATATTCCTGCATTGAGGTGTTGGTACAATTCTTTGACAGAGCATGTTGGGAGGTTGAAATGTCCTTAATGTTTTCAAGTCAAATTTTTATTATTATTACTGACCAGACTCAGATTAATTATTATTAATAATAATAATTTTTATTATTATTACTGACATAACTCCAGTTTTTCATCAGTTATGGTGGCAGTATAAATAGTATGTTTTTCTGTAATTAGATGTGACTAAAAGCAATCCTGACAGTGTGTTGCCTCACATCTCTGCATGAGCTTCCTGTCTTCCTCATCTGGACAGATTTTGGAGCCTTTCTTTCTTGCACAGATTTTATGTCAATGTTTCTTTGTTCATCTGCCATACACCTTTAGAAAAGTTAGAAAAAACTTCCCAAGAACACTGCAGAATCTCAACTGGGCAAATAGAATAGAAAGAATAGACCAGAAAATGAAACGGGTGTGTATGTCCCTTTTACTGTGGCTCAACAAGGTGATCATTGTCAATTGTTTCATTGTGAAGGATACAGTACTTTATGTATATGTGTACACACATATGCCATCTATAAATCTTGAAGAGATTGGTTTTACTTTGTGCTTGAAAAATAGATTTAGGATGAATATGATTTCTATTTGTATTTATCTCACTGACAGGTATGGATAGGGCCATTATATGAACTGTAGATGTTGCTGCCATCTTAATTAAACACTGTAGGACCAGATAGCTTCAAAGGTTTTTATTCTCAAACTGCAGCTGCAGACAGTTGTGATACTAGCCGGTCTCTGCAGCCTTCTTACATGTTATTAGTGCTTGTTCACGTGAGGAATTTCATGCCTTTCCAGTACTTCCCATCACTGACATGGACACTTACATAATTGTAACTCATAGCTGCTTCTGGGTACCACCTATGAGCCTTTGTTAAAGGCTGCTCAGAAATGGGATTGTATCGGACCACAGAAAACAGGTACCTAATAGGTCTTTAAATGAACAAATCATGCTTATTTTTTTTGTGCAGGGAATAAATCACAAGATAGTGGGATTGCAGAGATGGAGGAGCTTCCAGTGCCACACAACATCAAAATAAGTAACATCACATGTGATTCCTTCAAGATTTCTTGGGACATGGATTCAAAGTCCAAGGACCGTATTACTCATTACTTCATTGATCTCAACAAGAAAGAAAACAAGAATTCCAATAAATTTAAACACAAGGTAATTTTCATTTTGAAATCTTCAGTTTAAATAGATGAGTCTCAGTGTTTTATTAACCTTTCAAAGGCAAACCATGAGAGACAGGTATTGGACATCCAGCAAAGGTGGGTTTCGACAATCTGATTGACTATTTTTTACTCTGAATACCTTCTCCATCTCTAGCCTGTGTGTGCATACACACAAATGCATTTATTTCATATAAAACTGAACGTTACCTTTCCTGCTTCATTTGAAAACTGGTTTAGAAACTATACAATGTATTACAAGATAGGCATTTTTATTCCTGACTAGTTCTTGATCATTATTTAAACAATTTGTGTTTTGTGCCTGTCCTTCGTCAGTGACAGACCCATGAGCGCACCGCGTGTCTTTCCAACAGAAGAGTCACAAATTCTAATGTACTTCTAGAAGGCTTCCTGCAATTTTAGTTCGTAGCATTCAGCACTGTGACCTGAATACTCATCTGTCGTCCTTCCTCAAGCCACTGATGCAGGGACATACTGAATGCACTGCAGAATCTGTACTTATCAAGCTCACCAAAATTTGCTTTGACCTTAGAATAGCTGAAATGCTGACATATTCTTGGAAACATGGAATGAGATAGAAGATTAAACAACACAATCATCTGCAAGTTTAAAAACTACTTTGGCAATATCTCTAAAAGATAAGGCTTGCCAAGGCACAAATACCTTTCGTTTTATTGATCTACGTGGGGGTTTTTTTATTTATGTGCAAACTGGTGTAAAGTTGTAAAATTTGATTTTGTATAAAGTAAAGCCACCTTGGCAGATCAAAACCTGTATCCACTTCGAAACCTATATCACAGTGATGAGACTAGTGTTAAAATGGTTGCAAATATATAAAGTATATTCAGCATATTTAGGGTATGTACAGTTTTAGTATTTAAGACTATTGTATCTGTGAAGGAGGAGGTTTCTATTGGTAGTGTGCAAAGACTAAAATTCTAACAAGGCTTTGTCTTTTTCTCAGTGCAATTTGCATACCTCCTTTCTTTTTTTAAGACATGGAAGTATGATTCTTCCCACATAATAGGAAATGAGATATTCAGATATTCAGCAAAACTAGGACTAGAACCTGGGTGTTCTGAGTTCCCAAAACGTGTCCCTCGAGCAGACTTGGAAAAGAGAAGAGTAAGGTGAAACGGGAGAAAGTCAAAACTGAAAAATGAAAGCTGCTGCTTTGGCAATGAAAAGGAACTGCAAAGCAGGCGTCTTTTCCCAAAGAGAAGAGGTAGTGTGGCGTGTGTATTAGTTACTCAGTGCTTCCAGGTTGTTCTTGGAAATTATTGCCATCTAGGTACTTTCAGAGCTGTCTGGTGGGTGCTGGTGATGGAGCAGCCATCTGCTGCACCAGAATCCCTGCTGCCCTTGAGCTGGCATGTGACCTCCTTTGCACTTCTTTGAGGGCTCAGCCAGGAATGAGAGCTGAGCAGAAAAGAGATGAAAGGAAGAAATGGAGAATCCCCAGGGAAATTCCAAGCGTGCACATTTGAACATTTTCTGTCTGAGGTCAGGGACCTGAAAAAAAAAATAAAGTGTTTGCTTGGAAAAAGAGCAACAAAATGGAGTTTTTAAAAGCATCGTATCTGCCCCTCTTCCACAGCTGTGCAAGAGATAAACCCCTCGGCCCTCTGTTTAATGTGGGGTTAGGTAGTCAGCCCCTTTTTGGGTACATTAGAAATGTTTCCTGATACACAGCTCAAAGGTAAGGCTTTGATGCATGGGGGCAATGAGGCTTTTAACATTATGTAAAAACTGACAAAATTTATGGGGGTAAAAGCCATCACCGGTATGTGGGCACAGACACCTGACCCCATTGGAGGCAGTTTTTACCATAGCCGAAGAAAAGATGACAGGAAGACTAATGATTGTCACTGTCACAGCTGTTAACAGCATTAGCAGTAGCATATTCAGTTCATATTCAGCATATTCAGTAGCAAGGCAGTTCCAGGGTGGCAGCTTTAAATGTCATTTGGGAGTTCTTTTATTTTTCCTTGCAATTTTTCCCAGTTGTTATTTGATTTAAATAAGAATTAGCAAAAAAAGAAATAATGACAACAAAATGTTACCCTTATCAGTCAGTCACATTTCAGTTCTTGTTACATCACAAGTTGCTAATTTTACACTTTGTTAATACAGAAACCAAAGAATATTTTTTGCTGACAGAAAAACAATAAAAGAAAGATATTTTTTCCATAATAGAGACAAGTACAAAAGAAAAATGTTTTGAGTCTTGTTTACAGATCATGAACAGAAAATGTCTCTTTTCTATTTTTTTCCTTAAAGGACTATTGTGCTGGTGTTTATGAACTAACATTTATAGGTGGAGAATTGTGGATGTTATCTAAAATTCCTGCTTTACACAAGGCAGCCATCTTATTGTTCTGTGATTACTGATATATCCAAGAGTAAATACCTCTCTATCACAGCTCCTCGGGTACACTGTGCAGAGAATCATTCAACTTCACTGAGCATCCTTTCACCCACAGTTCAGCATAAATTGTCCAGTTCTTCAATTTTTTTTTCTTCCCCTTTGTGGTCTGTGCTACAGTCTTTGATGTTGCGGAGATGAGGCATTTCGACAACAAGAAGCAGCTATTCTTAGTTGCACTGTAGTGCAATACGCTGTAAGAGCAAAACAGAGTGTCTGAAATGCTGACTGGGTGGGCAGCAAGAGGCGCAGCGGCAGGCGCAAACTGTCTGGCAGGGTAGCTTGCTCTGGCCCTTCCTCTGCACAAGAGTATTTAGATACACGTAAACCACACAAAGTTACTCTTGCAACGGTGTTTAGTTTTCTCGGTTGAGGTTTGGTTTGGAAGATATCAACAGCAATATAGGTGGACTGATTGACAGCAGGAGGAATTTTGTTTGAAAGAAAACAATAGCAATGAGGGCACAAGAAGCTCTTAAAGATATCCTTGTGCTCAGTAGCTTGTCTTTGGCCCGAGTCTGAATTATATGTGTGGGTTATATATAATAGTATCAGTCTATAGTCACTTGGAACCAATAATATACATACAAGTTATCGGCAGTAGCTCTTTTATAGCAGACCGCAGACCACTGTCCTCTGCCACTCTGTTATTTTTTATTATATTTATTTTTTTATTATTCTTTTTATTTATATAATTTCCATTGCTGCAGCAATCAACTGTGAGACATAACTAAGGTTTATGCAGGAGAGCCAGAGGCTGAGAATTACATTGCAAAAACAATGGGTTGTGAATTGATTTGGTTGCAGGCTGACTTGCGTATTGCTTTGTCTTTTTATTTCTGCCAGGATGTCCCTACAAAATTGGTGGCCAAAGCTGTTCCTTTGCCTATGACAGTCCGCGGGCACTGGTTCTTGAGCCCAAGAACAGAATACACAGTAGCAGTGCAGACAGCTTCAAAGCAAGTTGATGGTGATTATGTTGTTTCTGAGTGGAGTGAAATCATCGAGTTTTGCACAGCAGGTAATATTGCTGAAGAAGCATGCACCACAGGACGTATGCAATTAACGTTCATTGTGCTGCCTGAGCGGGTTAGCCATCTACCAGTGCCAGCTAGGCTGGTAGAGTTAGAATAGTCACACTTGGAAACTAGAATTGTAACTGCAGGCTTTGTATGTGCTCAGGTTTGGCGCTTTAATGGGAGGCAGCTGCGCTGCTCCTTTGTTTTGCAGCAGTGTAGCTGCCCCAAAGTGCTGTGCCTGGCATCACTGCTTGTGCCAGGGTAGGAAAGCAGACTAGTGAACCAAAGTGGAGCCACCACTTGTGGCCATTGGTGCTAGTAGCCAGCAGCCACCATGCCTGCTGCTGGCTACTAGCACCAATGGAGAAAATAGTGTGGCAACTCCCTAGCAGAAAGCTTGCTTAAGACTGCTACTGCTCTCCCTCCTCTGGATGCTGCAAAGCTGAGCACCACCAGCACCTTGTCTTGATGATTAGTTTAGCCTGTCATTGATTTATAAGTCTTCCTTTGGGTGTTTGTCACCTAGTGCCAGTGTGCTTACCTGTGTGAAAGCTGAGTGCTGAAGTGAGCTCTCTCTGAATCCCCTCTTGGTTGTGATACTGTTTAGACTGGGTCCTAAGCAAGCTATTTTTATTTCAATTGTTATTGTGTCACAACCGCGTACATTGTCGCAAACAGTTGATCAAATGACATAAGCCAGAGAGAGCAGTTCTCAGCTCCTCTGCAGTCCCAAATACAAGGAAACAAGCTGTGACAAGCACAGGAAATTCTGAGCTGAAAGCTGGTGTAGGCTTGCAGAGTATTTTCAGGGAAAGGAATGGGGAGAAGCAAACACGAGTGTTCCAGCCATTAGTCTGTTGCCAGCACTGGAAACTGGTGCTGCTGCGTGATGTGAGGTATGTTACTGAGGCTGCGTTCCCTGCTGGACGTCTGTGTAGCTTTTGGAGAGTAATATGGGTTTTCCTGCCCCCTGTACTAGCAACTTGTCTTTTCTTTCCAGATTATTCAAAAGTTCACCTAACACAGCTACTGGAAAAAGCTGAAGTGATTGCAGGCCGTATGCTTAAACTGTCTGTTTTTTATCGGAATCAGCACAAAGAATACTTTGATTATGTCAGGTAAGGAAGTAAACATATGCAACATTGTTTGTCAAACTAAGGGAGTAGTGGAAATAAGTAAATGGAGGCAGCTGTACTGAAGCTGGAGCACAATCTCTGTACACATTATTTGCCAGTTCAGAAGAAGGGGGAAAAATATATAATTCATTTCTTCCACCTTGCTTAACTCAGCATTCCATTAGGCGATAAAAGTTTGTGTTTTGAAGCAGAAACTGAAGTATGCACAGGGTCTCCAGCCTGATTAAAGTGTCTGTTGTCATAGTGGAGTGTTTAGTAACCAAATACTCCCAGTGTACTGAGAAATTCAGAGTGAGATGTCTAATAGTAGGAAGGCACAACAGTGTGCGTAGACATTTGCCTGCATATGAGAGTTCCATCTCAAATATTTCCTCTTCACATGCAACCACCCCATTTCTACTTCCAGATGTAGTAAGTGGGGCTCTGCAATCTGAATGTTAATTTACAGCTCAAGTGGGGAAGGAGAGGGGGTGGTATTTAGACAATTTTACAACACTGCTTCAGCTGGAATGGATAAATGGCATAGCTGGAGGTAGGTTCCTTATTCCTGTTGGAGACCCAGTGTGCCTTTGTACATACATCTGGGAGCATCATTACAACAGAAAAGAAGACTTTTCTGTAGAAGGAGTCAAGGCTCAAGCACCAACTGAGCAGGAGCAACTACCATGCAGAGGTAACCTTCCACCATTAGAAGGACATGGTTGAGAGGTAAGCGGTATGTCAGGCAGCTGTTTCAGCACTGTGTCAGAAGGGTGGCAGCACTGACTCGGCTCCTCTGAGAGATGGGGCTGCTGCTGTGCCACATAATTCCAGTTTTCTGTGGGTATCACACTAGCACCAGTCTAGAGCTGGAGGGTGTTTTTTAAAACTGGTAAAAAACCAAAATAGTCAAGGGAGTCCAACTCCAAAGGGCAGACTCCACCACCCTTGGAAATGTCCCCATGTTGTAGCCATGAGTATCTCTTCAGTTCCGGAAGTGTTGTGTGTATTACAGAGCATGGAGTTTGCTTTTTCCCTCTGTGTTTTGGAAGAATTATTTTATTGCACACAGTGACAGAGCTACAAAACTCAGTGGAGGTAGAAAATGAATTGCAATTGTTGAGGCTCTTTGAGGACTTCATAAATCTCTGCTGCCATCCTGGACTAGATCCCACAGAAGGGAAAACCCCGTGATGGTTCTGATTTTCGTATAGCTTTGTTTTCAGCTCTGTGACCATAGTCACCTGCCTTTGTGTTCATAGAGCTTTGAAGATTACTATGGAGGTGCCTTTGTAGCTGTGGGTTTGGCCTTGTTCAGCCAAACATGACTCTGAATACATGGTATCTTTTCCCCTCCCTCCTATTGCGTACTCTCTTGAGTCACTACAAATAGAGAAAAGTTTGTTCTCCCTTGTGTTAGTGAGTTATAGAGACAAAAGGCTGTGTTTCATCAGGTCAGTATGCACTAATATGGTCACAAGGGCCAGTCCTTCCACAATACACCATTCCACATGTTAGGTTAAAAACCATAACTGCGTGCTTTCTTTTATGAAAAATTCCTTGTCATACCATGCCTGTCAATGGCTTCTGTGGTGTCATAATTAGTAAACAATCTTGGAAAAGCTTATAGAGCAGTTCTAGTAGCATTGGCAAACAAGCAACTGCCACAGTGCTAAGGCAGCAACCCCTAAATGTAGGGTTTGAAGTGTGAGCTTGTAAGTAGTGCTCATGTCACTCTGCTGCTTGCCTCGGCCAGGAGCACCATAAAGCAGCTCAGATTCCCGGGAAGCATGACCTATAATTAGCCTAATTGGCCACTGGATGTCAGTATCTTGCTATAGAAATGGCACTGCAAGAGGCCTGGAATTTCTGCTCTGCAGACCGGGGTTATTCAAGATGATTTTGTTGTGGCGGTTTTTTTTTCTCCCTAGTAATAGCTTCAGTCATAAAATAGTAATTGTGCCCCCATACACATGCCCCCCAGTCAATGTCTTGTGAAAAAGGGCTTGAGACAACTGTAGTCTTTGAATGGCCAGAAAACTTTTGTAATAATTTATGTTAGAGTTAAATGAAGATATGCTGCTGCGGAGATTAGAAATAGTGACAAAATCACAGCTGGGGACGTTGCTGAGTTGATTTAGAGTTGGTCTGTGTGTGTAAACCTGAATCGGTTTGCTTTGACTCCTAGCTCCCCTTTAGCCAAGTAAAACCTTCTCCCGCACAGCGCCATTTACCTGATGCTACAAGTTAAAACCAGTGCGAGGGAGGGCACAGGCTTTCTTGGCTAGTTTCCTCACTCCTCAAAAGAAAAAAAAAATAAAGCAAGAGGTGGGTGAAAGACTCTCCAGCCTCACAGCCTCATGCATTTTCGATCTGTGTATAATGGCGTTTTCATAGGGTGCCTTGTAAAGATGCAGTGTTGCAGGACTTACGAAAGGGGGTGGTTCCCTTTCTGATGTGTCCTGGGTGCAGAGCATGCTGAAGCTGTCACTATGCCATTTCCAGAGAGGTGTTGGGCACACGTTCTAGGCAACATCCTGCTAGACACAAAATCTCAGATGCTAAGGAGGATTAGATGAGGTGTTTTGGACTGTTCTCCTGAATGCAGCTGCCTAATGCTGCTCAGTGCAATTTGGGATTTAGGGTTTTAAAAATTCACTTGTTGCACTGAGTGTTTCTTTTCTTTTCACTGGAACCAAACTGAGCTAAGCTTGCGAAAAGAAACAGGAGTGAGTCTTGTACATGTTTTCCCCTTAGGATCAGTGACTGCAGGAGCTGGATACCAACCAAAGTGGAAACTAACCAAATTGCCCAGTATTCTGTGCCCAGCTCTGCTCTGATTGAAGTCAACAGTAGACAAACTAGACCTGAAATTACCGGGGGGGGGGGGGGGAACGGATGACAATGGCAGACAGTAAATTTGTTCCTATAAGCTCTCTGAAAAGCATCATTTAGAAACAACTTTCCCAGGCAGTTTTCTATGTGAAATATATACTGCCTATGCTAAAAATACATGGTAACAAACAGTATGTTCAGCATATTGAGACTGACTTGCAATTTTCAACATCTGATTAAACTAATATGCATTTATTGTTAGAACTGTAGTGAAAGGCTGAACAAATCCACTAATTGAAGATATTGGTGGTCTGGGAGCTTTTTTGTTTGTGCTATTCTTTGCCTGCACATAATACCCACGCAACTCACAGCTGACAGAGAAGCCAGACTGGAAAAGCAGGTTTTTCCCTTCAGCAGGAGTTATTCTAGCTTTTCCTGAGTCTAGCGTCACTTGGTTTTCTCGCTTCTAAAATCATGACACTAACCACACTTCTCAGTTTAAGGGTTTTCCTTTATGTCCTTTCAGTACTGTTACCAAAGAGCATGATGACCGAACTTTCCACTTTTTCTTTAACATGTGTTACAAATTAAACAATACCAGTCATTCATTTGTAGAGAGCATCATGGGAATGCTATGCAGCCCTCTGTTAAGGATAACAGTGGCAGCCATGGCTCTCCGATCAGTGGGAAGCTGGAAGGCATCTTCTTTAGCTGCAACACTGAATTTAACACTGGGAAGCCACCACAAGATTCACCTTATGGAAGATACAGGTTTGAGATTGCAGCTGAAAAACTCTTCAACCCAAACACTAACTTGTACTTTGGAGACTTCTACTGCATGTACACAGCCTACCACTATGTCATTCTCGTTGTCGCCCCTGTTGGATCACCAGGAGATGAATTCTGTAAGCAGCGCCTTCCTCAACTAAATATAAAAGATAATAAATTTCTGACCTGCGACGAAGAAGACGGTGTCATGGTTTACCATCATGCCCAGGATGTTATTTTGGAAGTAATTTACACTGATCCTGTGGATCTCTCCCTCGGCACAGTTGCAGAAATTACCGGTCACCAACTAATGAGCTTATCTACTGCAAATGCAAAGAAAGATCCCAGCTGCAAAACCTGCAATATCAGTGTTGGACGTTAAAACTTCCCTTGTTACTTAGGAGCCTTCAAACCTCTGTTGCCCAGTTCCATAGTCAGACATTTCTGTCGGAAGCATGCACATGCCGCTGTCACCAAAAGCAAACACGAGTCTTCAGAATCTCCAATAGCCTTTTTAGTATTTCTTCTCTCCCTCTTTCCCTTCTGTTTCCCTAATGCTTTAAATGATTAGAAGTCCTGGATTTCTTTCTGGCAACCATTTATACCTAGATGCTGCAAAAATTGTTTTCTGTTTCTTGCCAAATGTAACAAAATCCTATATAAACTGCTTTAGCAAAATAAAAATAACAGCTTATAAATGGTGTTTAAATATGCATTCATTTTAACTACTGAACAAATACTGGGATAATTCCAAACAGCATGAAAGGTTGTAATTGCAGCATGATTTGAATTTCGGAGCCTAGAAATGTCAGCACTTCCAACGTGTTGTTTGACAGTGTTATTTATGTTATTTATATTAGCTAACTGAAAACAGAAACTGTGTCTCAACATAATAAATATAATAGAAAAATATTTTATTTGTACTGTTGTATAAAATATTATACAATCATATAGAATATATAGATTACATTTTAATATCAATTGTATACATGTCATGAAATCATTTTCCCTTATCAAAGATGTAGTTTGTAAACTTCAAATAGCTCTGTATCTGTTCCTGTTGCTCTAGATGACTGTAATTAAAACAGATTTATGAAGAAGACCATTTCTGATTCATAAAAGTTATAAATTAAGTCACTCCACTCAAACAACAAACCTCAGAGAAATAAAAAAAAATCCTTTTTCAGTATTCATACTTTTTCCTCCAAAATGCTTGAAGATGCGTATGTCTTCAATATCATGCTGAGCCATTACATACAGTATAAATACAAACATGGGTGGTACATAATAGCCTTGATAAAATGAAAATCATCTTACAAGATAGAAAAGAGGTTGCTTATATGACAGGGGCAATACAAAATGACAGTTAAAAGCAAAATACCAAATGTGATTTAACTTATTCACGTCCCTGTTTTGTTTTGTTCTGGTTTGTTTTTGTTAAATACTTCCTTCCTTTATGTCTCGGGTAGCTATTTCCTAGAATCCCTGCTTTTCATTTCTAGTATAAAAGCCACTGATAATCCTTCTGTTAATAGTCCAGATTTCACATAAATGGTCTATCACAAATAGTGAAAAAGTCTTACAAAGTGTGGTGCTCTGAAAGTTAAGAAAGACACATAATTCCGATGGAAAAATAACCTTTTATAATCTCATTTTTTAGTAAACAAACAAGAAGTCTAGCATTCCTCATCAGATAACTGTAACAATTATATACCATGTACTTCATCTATCCAAAATATCTTAGCATAATGCAATTATCTAGCCTTTTTCAATACATATATATACGTAGCAATCTGTAACACAAGAAATACTTTGACATTTTACAAAGTGCATGCGTCTAAACGAGCTTTGGTACTTAGAAAAGCAAATGTTTGTTATAGCATCAAGCAAAATAAAGTGCAAAGTTTAATACAGAAATTAAAATTAGCATGTAGTTGATCTATTTACTGAATTTTAGGTACGGTGAGCCAGGTTCTGTGAACTGTAGTGAAAAGGACAGCAGCCAGTACATTTGTATCTATTTTGTTTTGTCAAACTCCTTCTCTTATTTGTAAAAAACCAATAGTTTTATTTAGCAGTCACATTCCATCCATCCATCCTTCCTTTTCTTTATTTTCTTTATTTTATTTGATTTATTTGCATAGGCAGCATCACTTTATTTTACTACCAGAAGTTCAGACCAAATTCTGGTTCTTTGAATGCACCTTTCTTTGAAGCTACTGTAATTGAATGGCACCTCTGTCTCAAAAGATAAGAGTATGGTCATGGTTTTTTTCCTTCATTTGTTTTATGCTAGTTTCTTTTAATCTAGTGAATCACACATTGAGAAGCAACATTAATAGTTCGTTATAGTGCATGTTAATTCTGGTAAGAAATGTGTGGTACATTACCATGTACTAAGAAAGATGTACTAAAAACCTGGAAGTATTTCCTCACACCTTTTTAAACTAAGAGCAGGTCAAACTGAGGCTCTACACTACATCAGTGTACTTTTAATTTCTAACATTTTCACAGTGCAGTTCAAGGCTTTTTCAAAAGGAAAAAAATAGATACTATAGTCCACTCACCTGTGCTTAATGTTCCTGCATATTGCTGTCCTCTCTCATCCCAGCTAGTATAACTGGTAAAGTGCATCAAAAAATCTCTGTGTGTTTGTTAAACAATTGTGCAGCAGACCAAGACCTGTAAAATTGCTTCCTCTTTTTCATTACTTGTTTGCTTGTGTTCCCTTTTTTTTTGTTAGAGGACAATACCACAGCATTGCATTCACTTCAAATCGTTTTGGAAATATCATGCTTACTGATGAGAACCTCCAAGAGCCTGATTTTGGCTTTCGTGTGCTTGTACTCTGTGTATTCCTCAGCCATTGGTGCCCGATCTTCTTTATGAGGACTTCTAGGAAAAACAAATGAAAGTGCCATCACTTTTATGAGTAGGAGGAGAAAGAGTCTTTAAAATTAATTTTGCAACAACTAGTGAGGATTGGGTGTGGGTTTGGGTTTTTTTCCCTAACTGTAGGTCTACTAAAGATAATTTGACAGGACCAAAAAGCGCTAATAGAAATGAAATAATAGTATTTAAAATACTGGCTTTTCGTATACCAAATACTTTTCTTTCTTGTCAGCTGTGCAAGCTTAACTGCTTCATTTTCAAATATGCAGAGAAGACACCACATAGTGCTTTGAAAACTGTTACCAGAATACTACATGCCCATATCTTCCACTGTCTTCACCAAGCAAGTTTGCTAAATGAAAGGAGAAGGAGGATAAGCAAAGACTGAAAAGTAACCAATATTTAGCTTTGGGTGAAAGAAACAGTGGCTTTGGTTTGAAAACTGGTCTTTTAAAAATGACCCAACTACCAAGTGTAATCCCTGCAGATTGACATCCTCATAAAGTGTCTTTAGCAGCCTCCCTGCAGCCCAGGAAAGATCCTGTGCTCAGCTGGGGTTTATGCCCACTACAGACATGTCCTGGAACATCCCCAGGTCTAGACCCTCCTCAGGGATGCCCACCTCACAGAGGAACTAAGCACAGAAATGGACATCTCCATAGAGACTAGACATCTCTGTGGTATCTTCAAGTCTCTAGCTGCAGCTTTTTGTCCTGCTCACCAAAGAGTACCTACCCTAGCTGAACCCAACACACCTGCATAGGAGCTCAGTGAGGAGAAGGAGAGGGGTCTTGTTGAGCTGGTTATTTACCTTCCTGTCTGTTTATAGAATTGTTCCTCAAACTCTCTCAGAGCTTTGCGAATCCTTTTCTTATCTGCTCTTGTTTCTCTGAGATGTTCAAGCAGGACAGGCCTGTAAAACAGAGACAAGAATATGAAACCCTCATGTGTGTGGAAGAATTGTAAGCGCTGCAGCTTTGGGTAATAAGCAGCTTGCTGCTATGGGCCATGGCAGGCGCTGCTCTCAGTGCCCCAAGCATTCCACCACATCCCTCCTAACTATAGATATAACTGGCTGTACCATCACATGTGATAAACAGTTGTGCACCTTCCCTTACACTACCATTCCCACCCTTCTAATAAAGTGAAGACAGGGACTCTGCAGACAACATGGGAGGAAAAGTTTTCAGGATTGAGTCTTGGTTGTGGTCTTAATTCTGTATGGAATTAATGGAGTTTACAGGGCTCAGTATCTCACAGGAAATGTTGTGCATTTCTCTAACTGAATTAAGAAAATATACATCCAAGCCCTACTCCTGAAAGCAGCTGTTATCAAATGTTAGTGTGATTCAGTGGAAATGCTAGTGGTACCAAGAATCAACATTTTTGGAGGCCATGTCAGCTGGTATTTGCAGATTAAGTTTTTAAACAGAGAAAAAAAATTCTGCCATGACATATGCAGCTGGTATTTTTTTTCCATTACAACAAAATTCACAGAAATGTCTCCACAGCATTTGTGACCAAACTATTACATACACAGTTGAGTTACTTAAAAAAAATCAAGGTATTTTTATTTACTCTCTATTTTGGTAGAGCCAGTCAGCTTCATTTATGCACCTAAGAGCTCCCAATCAAAAAAAACCCAAACAAACCCAACAAAAAAACCCAAGGAAAAGATAGCATCCATAAGCTTTCTGTTCTGTCATAAGCTACAGCAACATAACAGTTCTATCGTAAGAGCATCTGTTCCTGGAAGGCATATTCCCCAACAAGTTGCAGGGCTGAGTGATAAAAGCCCATGTGCCTCTTGAGATTTGTCGTCTCATGCAATCAGAAATTCTTAACTACAAATCAGAAGGTTTTGAGTTTTATAATGGAAGGTAGGAGGGTGGTGCTAAGTTTTCTGGGCATCCATACACTAATAACTACTCTTATGCAAGGAAGAAATTGATTTTACAGACATTCAGTGGCCTCCCACATGGCTGAGCCTTCATTCAGCTCATCTGTGGCTGTTTGTACGCCTCATGTCTCTGGCCTTTTTACATCACTCACACTGTCAGTCCCAGCACACGGGAGCAGACTACCCTGCTTGGCCAAACTGTGCTTTGTTTTATGACTGCTTTGTAAGAACATAAGTAGCTAGGTATCTAAAAGTTTTGCAGCAATTACCTGGTAATAATAGGTCTGAATAATAGGTCTGCATATCTTTACTATGTTGTTGTGTTGTACCTACCACTCTGTATATGCAGTTATTTCTCCTGCCTGCTTACATTCCTTCACCTTTCTCTTTACGGACTTGGCACAAAAGTTTGAATAAGTTCCTCAAACCATAGGTAGCTGCCCAAATATCCTCTGCCTCTTTTCTCCAGTGTTTGGTATAGAGTATTCACATGAAATAAGTATGGATCATGCTTAAGTTACAAAGTCTACATGAAATATTTTAAAATATTTGGGAAAAAAAAGAACTTACATTGTTGCCTCATGTAGATTGGACATAGACAAAGCTGTTTGCCTGAAAACCTTCTTTTCATCCAGAGGTGAAACATATGCAGGCTCATTCTCCTCCTGAGAGTAACACAGGTGCTCGTCAACAGGAAGGCAAGATATTGGACCAAATGATAACTCATGGCTGCTTTGAGAATGGTCTTCATCTGAGTCTTCCTCCTCCTGCTTGTAAAATGTAAAGCATTATTAAATTAGTTGTTTACATTACAGTACTAACAATGAATAGGATGACAATGTAAAGAATTAGGATCTAGCTTCCTGGATGTATTCACTGAAATAGATTACACATATTGAAAGCTTCACCCAGGTCTGTCCAAGATTGTTCATAAGAGCTCTCCCAGGGCCTACTGAGTTACTGTGTATTGTCCACTGAGGCTAAAAACCACAGAAGCTTGCACTGCTTTTGACTGTCTCCAGCCAGCAGTTTATTTCTGATTATTCAAAAGCCTGCTGGAATTTTTACTCCTCTTATATACCATCTACTGTTTGTATTGTGCCCAGAAATTCTGCCTGTAACAAGAGTTGGAGGTAGAGATTCCACAGTTTCATAGCTACAAATGTTAACTACCAAAATAGAGTAATGTTCACAGTCTTCTTCATGTTCCCTCATCCTCAGAAGAAAAGCTGAGCTTTTGAAACTAAGGTTTAAACATAAAAACTCCATGGAGCAAAGTTCCTAAGAAGTAACACAAGGGAACCTCAGTTAAATTTGTAAATAAGATGTCCGTGTGCACACAGGTCTACACTGGGATTTTTCAAATAAATCTAAAGCTGCCACTGTCATCTAGCAAGAGAATAGTTCATAATTTTTAAAATCAACTCCTCCCCAGTTACTATTAGATTAGCATTTTTGGTAAGCATGGTAATTAACGTCCAAATAGCCAGATTCCATTACCTCTACTGACAGTGAGACCAGCACTGTCACATTACACTGACATGAAATTACTACAAATTATGTGCTACATGATTGATAAAAATAAAATATAAAACATATATATAGTGACACGATAGTGCTTCATGGACACAGGTAGGTTTCTTTCTGTGTTGCATGTGTTAGCCGTGATGGAAAACTAACACCAGCCTTTGACCTCTTACCCAGTCACTTGAAGTGATTGCCTCAGAAACCACTGCCACGCATTGCAACCTCTGGCATGCTTAGACATTGAATTTTGGAGAGCACTTGCTCTGTGTGAAGCACCCTGCTTTAACCAATGAACAGAGTCTTCAAGTGTCAGTAGATCTCTTGCTGCCAAACTCCCATACAGGTACAAACCAAACACAGCATTTAGTATGTTTTATTGACAATGGATATGAATTCTTTCCAACTTACAATTGTTGTGATCAAAGATGGAGTTACAAGAAGTTTCTTGATAATTCTGTATCTCTCATAAAGAGGTTTCATGAGATTCTTTTCTTGCTTAGTTACCTAAAGAGAAATCATAACAAACTATACTCCTCCAAAATAAACAATACAGAAATTTTGCTCCTGTAAAGCTGAGAAAGGTGTTAGAAGAACATGACCTGATGTGTATTTTGCTTTCATAGATACTTCATGGGAACTGTAATTTATTCCATAATATTTCTAAAGAGGAAAATGACAATCTGTTTTCTAATGGAAATACCCAATGTGGATTCTCCCACTTCCTTGAACCACATGGCCTAGACAGAGGGTGAACTATTCTCTGTCTGTTTCTGAAGATGCTAATAGAGTCATAGGGTTAAGATATGCTTCTACTGTGCCACTGGTATCTCAATTAGCTCTAATAATGGCAGCAGGCTAGCTACAGTGATGTGACAGGCTGCCTGGGACAATATACTCAGCAGCCCAGGGGGACAGCTGCAAGTGCAGCTTTATAGGCTCAGCGAGCGAGCTGGCTCCATGCAGAATTGCTGTGTGCATCCCCTGCTGGAACTGCCTTCCACAATAGGGATTAGCTGTCTATTCATTTTGTTTGGGCTTTTATGAGCACTAGGAGCATGGATTTGGAGGAGAATATTATTTTAGAGCAGGTATTAAGAGACTGATCTGGCCACAAATGTTTGTAAGTATAAAAATAAACCTTATGGAAACTAGCTATGCAGTAGACCAAGTTACTGTGTTTAGGAAAAAAAGAGCAAATCCCACAAGAAGAAACAAACAAACAGAAAAACAACATGTTCTCCAGTGAGTAAATGCCAAAATACTCATTTGCAAACTAGTCCACTATCAGCCCCTGCTCCTCAACTCACATGCCTATCAACGCACATCAGGTACAATTTCACTGTCTTTTGGCACTGCAGTACTGCATTGAAGCCCAGCTACACATGCTCAGATGAGTGAACAAACAGCAGATCTGAAGAGACAGACTGGCGACAGTATGGACAATAGTTCAGAGCTATGCAAAAACAGACAAATACCTGATCAGCAGGAGCAAAGGTGACAGCAGGCAAATGCAGGTTGGTGACACAGCATATTTCTGGCTGAGTAGTTAGGGACTATTCCTAGAGCCATGTTTCACCAGGGAGTGTCAGGGCTTGCTTAGGCAGCCAAGTCCACTTCTTTTCCTTAGTCTTCATGTTCCATTTTATTGCAACACACAAGAGCTCCAGGAAATGCCAAACAAGCCAGAATAGATAATTCTTTGTGTAAAACCTTATGAGTGCCACCTCCATATGACTTTGCTTAGGAAAGTCTGGATAAAAGATAGTGTTCACCCACACTACACATCGGCAGGACAAACATCATCACCAGTACTCTCCACTGTTTCCAGGCTGCTGTAGCCAGAACACGCAGAACATGCAGTAGCTTGATAATTTTTTCTGGTGGGTTCTCTTTTTGTACTCCCAAAGAAAGTTTCTGCAATAACTGACAATGTCTAGGAATTTTGCCATTCATTTGCTTAAAAAAAGACCCAGCAAAACCAAACCAAACCAAAAACTGCAACAAACCACCAATGTTTTTCTGCATAATTGGCTGAATTTCTGATTATTGTCATGGAAATCCAGTATGCTCCATTCAAATTAACCTTTCAATAATGCTATGGTGTGATATGTGTTAAATGACAAGGCATGTCATGGGTTCCTAGGTCAAACATCTTAAGTAGGGAATGTTGAGTTGTCATGGTTTAAGCCTAGCTGGTAACTCAGAATCACGCAGCTGCTCGCTCACTCCTCACCTTCCTGCCTCTGCTCCCAGAAAGATAGGAAGGAGAATTGAACGAGTGTAACTCTCATGGGTTGAGATAAGAACAGTCCAGTGAACTAAGGTATAACACAAAACCACTACAGCTACCACCAATAGTAATAATGATAAGGGAAATAACAAGGGGAGAGAATTCAATTGCTCACCACCCACAGACCAATACCCAGCCTGACGCAAGCAGTGATCTAACCCTTCCGGATAACTGCCCCCAGTTTATATACTAGGCAAGACATGCTGTGGTGTGGAATACTCCTTTGGCTAGTCTGGGTCAGGTGTCCTGTCTCTGCGTCCTCCCGACTTCCCATGGCCCTCCTCCCTGGCAGAGCATGAGAGACTGAAAAGTCCTTGGTCAGAGGAAACATTACTGAGCAACAACTAAAAACATTGGTCTGTTATCAGCGTTGTTCCCAGGCTAAAGTTGAAAACAGAAGCACTGCACCAGCTACTAAGAAGGAGAAAAATAACTGCTACAGCTGAACCCAGGACATGAGACCTCAGCAGTCAATATTCCAAGCAGTCAACATTCCAGTATTGTGAAAATCCATTTTGTGCACTTGGAAACCTGTTTGGTAGCAGAGAGGCATCTGTTTTGTGAGCTAATGTCACTGGAGTACTGCTACCTGTGCACTCATTGATTTGCCTTCTTCAAGTCATCACCCCCTGGCTTTTACAACCTGTGCAAGTTTCCCTACCAGGTATCTCTTGGGCCCCTCCAGCTCTGAACTGTGCACAGGGCCTGTGCTAGGCCACTGAGTGTGGGACTCGCTGGCCTCACTCTCCAGCTGTGCTTGGTGCCCAGGATGCATGCAGACTCCTTCCCTCAGGAAAATACATATAGATACAAAGGTTAAAATTTGTTTCTCTGAGACGCATGATTATTTAAGTGTGCAACCTTGTGTGGAGCATCTCCAGACTGCTTGTTAATTTTCAGCAACAAAAAAAAAGAGATGTAAAAATCTTGCCTAACTTCAGTTTCCTTTCTTTAAATTCTTGCCTAGTCCCTGATCTTTGTGTGACCTTAAGTCAGAGCTGTTTCGGCAGACCTAAGGTTCCCTCATGACAGCTTAGTATCCCTGATCACCTCTTCCCTTATTCAATTAGCATCCTCTTGCTTAGCTGGTTATTCACCTCCTTCAACCTCGAGAAGAAACAGCCCCTCTGAACCCCAGTGCTGCAAAGTTCGCCCTATTATTTTCTTTTCCTTGAATCTTCAAATCTCTTTTACCTCTATATGGCACTAATAACTCAATTTCTGTTTTGTTCTTCTTAGGAAATACAATTTCTTCATACACTTCCTATGTATTCTCTCTCTCCCTCAGCTCTCATTCCAAGCTCAAAGAAGATGGACAAAAATTATTTTATCCAGGATGCAGAGAGATCAGAGGCAGATCACAATAATATTAACAGCTGGCATACTTTTGGACACTTGCTGGTGCCATTCCCCTTTTCCTCTACCACAACAATTACAAGTCAAAACCAGAGACAGTCATAAGAATACAGACATCAAACAGGAGTTCCTCAATTGTGTGTAGACAAATTTTCTACTCATCATCTCACCAATGGTGGCAATTCTTTGTTTTGTACCTGCATTCAGCAATGAAGCCTCTCGAAAGGATTTTAATTAATAGTTATAAGTGCTGCTGTGAAATAAAGGAAAACACAGATGCCAGATCCTGTCATTCATGTCTCAGCCGGTGCCCTATAAGCCTTTCACCACTGCTATGCATTCTAACCTTCATATGCTGTAGCAGAGTTATTGTATGCATGAGCAAAGTCTGTTGTGGATATATAATCATCCACTTTTATAACAAAACCCTGCAACTTCCAATCATGAAGAGAGATACAGGGTCACTAGGAACTTGCCTTTTTAATTTATGTTTTTAAATACAAACCAAATTCATCAGTATCCAGCAATAGCATTTGTACCTGAAGATTAGTTTGAAATTATTAAAATTATGTTGATTGTGTAAAATTCATCTAAATATATTTAACGTACGAGTCAAAAAAAAATTTGTTAGAGAAGTTAGATAATTTTTAATTTACCTATCTTTCCATGGTATACTTACAGGTTGTCCATGAATAGCCTCAAAATATAGTAGACATTTCTGAAGACTGATTTTTTCCAAAGCCATTTGGTTTTTTGTCATATCCTATTTAAAAAAGTTATTTATAAGATTATGAGTCAGGATTTCATGACAAGGGTACAGGTACGTATCTGCTTAATAATCTATTCTCCCTAGATAAACATTAACATGAATTCTGCTTCTGTCTGCACTGAGGACATGGGGACTTGGCATCAACTTAAAAAGAACAGAGTCCAAATTTACATGACTGAAGTTACAAATTAATAAAAGTACATGTTACCCTCTGAAAGCCTAATGCAAAGCTGATGAGAGCCATGGAGATACTTTACTGATTAAAGTAGGCTTTAGGTTAGGCCTTTCCCAGCAGAAAACACACTGTATTTACTTTGGCCGAAGTGGACTCCTTGAGGTCTGAACTTGTGCTTTTTCTTCTGAAGAAAGAGGCATGAATAAAAATCTATTGAAAGGCTGGAACCTTATTTTTCTTATCATTATACAAAGATGTAATACGTGATTGCATTGATTTCTTTCAAAGTCACTTTTCTGTGAAAGCAATTTAACAAGCTTAAAGTCAGGAACAGGTATTAGGCTATTGATAGAACACTTCATCCTGAGCTGGAAAGTTTCCAAGGGTACAAACTATGGTCTCAGTCAATAAGGCAAGAAGCTTTGTGTGTCACCTGATCAGAGCCTGCATCTGAAAACTGTTTCTGGGAATACTGGTTGACAGAAAGTCTAAACAAGCAGACTGTTTTATGCTTCAATATTGTAGCCAAATTGCATGCATATGAGGTATATCTCATCAGTTGTGTTTTGGAAAAGCGGGCTCACAAAAGACCACTGCAAAACGTGAGTAGAAGGTTGCACAGATTTAAGTGCAGTACTTTCCTAGAGCATTTTCCAATATTTAGGTAACATTTATGAATAATCACTGTAACAGAATACTAAAGAAATATTTTTCTCATCCATCCTAGGGAGAAATCAGTGAATGAGATCTCTATGTTAGTAACTTCTACTTGCCAGGTCAGTTCATAAATCATAGATAGCATGCCCTGTTATATATTAAATATGATTTAGTTGTAACAAATGAGAACAATCGCCATTCTAGACAAAGTAATAGAAACTTGCAAAACCAGAGAGAACATAACTCAACTTTTTAATTTTTCATCGAGAAAGAGAAATAGATTTGCCTTGGCTTGTAAGGGATGAAGAACGGAAAGCTTCAGCTATGCAAACACAAGACATTTACGGGGTGGAATGATAGATTCACAATGAAATCCCTAAATATCCAACCATCGTGATATTACGCGAATAACCCGTGAATGCTGAGCCTACTAGAAAAAAAGTGCTATCTCTAAAATGAAATGGAAGAATAATCTGATCAGCCAGCAGGAAATTACAGCTGAAGTGTACACATCTGTAGAACCACTATGGGGAAGTTGCAGAAAGTGTAGGCCTTTAATAACAACGGGAATGAAGGCAGGCTTTCTTTCTCTTGCCTCACAGGTTTTGCTCTGCTGAAGACCTAACACTGCAGTTGATTCCTGTTGATTTCTGTCCAAAAGTAACGATATGAAACACTGGTACCAGAAAGAAGAATGTTGATTTTTCATCAATGCAGTTTGTCAGTTGGTGATTTATTAGTGTATGTACAGGTGACTGCTGCAGGGAGCACACAATTTAACTAGTATTTCTCTCCTCTCTCCCTTTCCCTCATTCCCAGAAAGATCTGCTCCTGGCACTTGCATGCTTTCATCTGGGTTGGAACAGCAAGAAGCACGTGAAACTAATGTTCTTTTCCACAGTCTCTGCCAGGCATGACAGATCTGTATAAATGAAGGCCAAGTGTTTAGAGGTTTGGAGGAGAGCTCATCCACCACAATGGAGTAGTGTGAAGAAAAGTGGCATTGGGGGCTGCGGGGGAGCACAGTGCCTTTCTGCAGAAAGTTGATGACTAGGTCTTTGTATTGACAACTTGCAGAAGTGTTTTTAATAATTAGCCTCTACTTTTTAAAAACGGATCAAGTGCAGAAGAAGGAATGCTTTTCTGATATCAAAGGAGTGCCTTGCTATTATCTTCAGCAGGAGCGAAACCTTTTTTGCTTGCTGTCAAAATGCAAAACCAGTGCAGAACCACTAATCACATTTTGCCTTGAAGGTCTGTATGAGTTAGCCACTCCAAAACTCTGTCACTCACATGAAGAGAACTGCTAACTAGAATGCAAGAGTATTATAAAGTAGCTTATTTATTTATAATTAATACAAGGTTAATTCTTTCAAAACCCATTAAGCCTGGAGCAGCTGCATGGTTAGGAGGAAACAGGATGATCATTAATATTGATTTTACACATGACAATCTCAAGAGGGTTTAACATTTGGGCCTATTTCATTAGCTCCTTTTATTAGCAATCTCAAGACAGTTTATATTCAGCGAAGTTTGAAAGGGATAATAATTTCAAAATCAGAGAAGGCAGGCAGAATCACAAACTACAGAATTATCTGAGACATCTTAGGACTGTAGGCCACATATAACAGCACAAACTTCAATGCTAATTAAATAAAAACACTGCTTCATAGCCAAGGAGAAGATGAACTGAAGCAGATCAATAATGAGAGGACAGATACATAAAGGCAGCTAGTCTCAGACAGACTGCAAATGCTCAAACTAAACATAAGGCAGAAGTTATTTGCTGCGTATAAAGAAAAAGGGTGCACAGACGTGCAAATAAAATAAAGTTCAGGTTGTAGTTTGGTTTTCAAAACTGAGGACAAAGGCACACAAAATATTGTTTGAAGTTGTCTTCCTCACTAGATCGTTCCCTGAATGATTACGCCTTTTAAACTCATTGCTATTTTCCCAGGCAGGAAAATACAAACTCTGGGGACAGGCAATGCTGTGATAGTGGGGACTGGTCCTGGATGAGGCCTTTTGCCCTCAGGGGCAGCATTTTGTTTCCATGCAGACACTGAGTCTGGGTTCCCAAGGCCTGCTATGTCTGCCGCATGGTTGTGTGGCAGCAGCTTCTAACACAAAAGCAGTAAGAAAAATTTTAAGAGAAGGCAACAGGTGACATGACACATCCATAGAACGATGCTCATTTTCTTCAGCTGAAGATCAAGCCAAGTCTGACTGTAGCCCCACTGTGAAAGGCCATGTTTGCTGGTGAACCACAGCAGAGCCCTGCAGGGCTGCTGCTCCTCCTTGGTGTGACTGAGGCACCAATTACCTCTCCAGCCATTAAACATTCGGATTGGCTTAAAAGTCAGGAACTGGGGTTTGGATTTGGAGTTTAGGGATTTGGTGGGGTCTTTTTAATAGTATAATTCAAATTACGTTCGATTTGCCTTTTGGCTTCTGAACAGGATCCTACATTCATGGTCTTAATCTTTCTTTTTCCTGAAGCCTTGTACCCAAAAATGAGGTGAACTGTTAAGATAAATTGCCAGCTCCTAGCACAAGGAGCTAGTGACACAAACAGCAACAGGTGCCTATCCCTTTTTGGGTTACTGAATCATTCACAGGCTAACCCCAATTTTCTCTACGTCTTCTCATTCAATAAATTTACTCACAGGCTTTTTTGTGAGAGGGGTGTTTTGTCCTGAAAACCACATTTTGCTATTTCCTATTCAGATCTTGTGGTTTGTCCTTTTTAAACACACTGGCTGGTTCAGGATTTTACTCTGTGCCTCTCTCAAGGACACACATTCTCTCAACTTTTATTTCAGCAGGGCCTTAGAGGGTTTCCACAGCTGAACTTTAGGGGAGAACTTGGCAGGCTTTTATGGAAACACTATCCTTGACCAAAATAACTAAATCTTAAATCTTGAAAGAAGAAACATGTAGCTCCTATTAGTTTATTATTAATCTAACTCAGATTCTGGTACAGGATCTAAATGTTATATACAACATAAAATGTTGCACATGGAAAGTATCTGCAGTAACACTAAAGTTGCCTATAGCTGAAATGAAGACTTTGATCGGCTGTAATATCCTTGATTCATTTCACCTCCTTAGTGCTATAAACTTCATTCTCCTCCAATTCATAATTAAAACCCAATCTTTTTTAATGTTATATTTAAAGACCCACTAAAATATATGATTTTGAAATAGATAGTTTTGACTTCATACTATGCATTTTCAAGCCTCTATTCCATAGCAGTTACCTAGAACTATTACCAAATACCTCTGCTAACAAGTAGCTCTCTCAAAACAAGTTCTTTCCACAAGAATACAGGAAGAAAACAAATAAGATCTTAAAAAATCTTTGAAAATATTAACAGTGCAAACATTTAATTTGCATTAACAGAATTCTCTGTGAATATTTCAAGCCAGCACTGCCACTGCACTGATTTAGGAGGTTCTCTTTTAGCAAATCAGAAGTGTAATTAATCAAAAAAATGAGTGGGACAGAGACCCACATCCAACTTATAAGAGATTTTTCCTGGCCAGGATTTCCTCATGGCATCTGTTTTGCTGTCATCTCATCTAACTCCTTGCATAATTAAAATAAAAAACCACCCTGAAAATGGTATAGTACAGTCTGCACTGTTGGGATTTTAGGACTACATACAGAACAACTGTGGTTTTGTTGTCATCCTTTTTTTTCTTACAAAGGAGTTCTGGTTATGAAACACTTTTACCAGCTCAGGTTTTCAAAACCAGTAGTTTCTAAAAAGAAACTCTTAAAAAATCAGTCATGTATGCAAAGCTCAAGATCCTCAGAAGCACAACATCATTATACACAGTTCTATATAGTAACTAGTTGTTCAAGAACAAACAGTAGAAGAAAACAAAGCAAACCAGCCAACAAAACTAACAAACAAAAACTTATCTGCTGGGTACTTTTTGCTACTGAAGTCCTCCCAGGATCAATTCATTGCCTTGCTCAGCTGTATATCATCAGGAATAGTACCATCATTTGACAGCAAAAGTAGCCAAAAAAGTAGCATTCTTATGAACAATATGTTTCGCAGAACAGCTTTTGGCAGACCCTATAACACGTCAGGAGTGTGAAGGTACAGCAGGATTTGAAAATATGCACTAATTTCAAAACAAAAATAAATTGCCTACCCAAGCAAGCATGTTTCATGGAATATTGCTCCCACATTTAGAACAATAATTGAGAACATGGAGGAACAGAAGCAGTATCAGATCAGAAGGGCAAAGCAGTCTGGATGGTTGAGTTATCCATGTGATCTTACTGTAGTGCTGTCTATTGCCTGGACAAGAGGCTTTCAGCATTTCTCAGTTGAGAGGGGAACTTCAGGAATGTTTTTAGTCTCACAGTTTCTGTGGACTCGAGATAGGAATGCTTTTGCTGTCATTATCTTCAAGAAACTGGAATACACACTTACTGCACACACAACCTCAAGTAGGCAGGTTTCAGCAGTGCATGGCAAACAGCTTTATACATGCATCTCTGAGCAAAAAGCACTGAGCACTGTATGGAAACCCCTTTTGCCCCTCTTTTTCTGTGCAACTCTTGACAGAAAAGTAGACTTCAGAAAACTGCACTAGAGTTTCCGTGTTGTTTGAGAGAAAATGCACTGCAGTGCCAGAAGTCATAGGATACACATGCACCAGCATACCCCGAGACAGCTACACTCTAAATAATATCTGCCTCAGACGATAATGTTCTGAAAGAAACAGCTATAACTTCTTAAATACCTTAATAGTCTCAGGAAGATTGAAGTGTTGTCTTTTCTCCTTTAATCTTCTCAATACACTGTCCATGGTTTCTTCTACTGAGGGAGCAGATTCTGTGCTTGTGGCCTCCTGTGTCCCAGCCTCTTTAGAGGTCCCAGTGCTTTCACTATGATCATTTCTTTGGGGTGCTCTAGAGGTACAGTTTTGCTCTTCTGACATTCTTAGTTTCAGCTCTGAAAGGCAAAGTACTTGGTAAGTAAATAGATAAGAAATATTTGCAAAGAAGTTTCCTCTGACACTACAATAAAAAAAAACCAACACATTCCTATTTCTTGCACACAATTATGTGCTTCTCTTTTTCCTCCCAGTCCATCTTCGATATAAAAGGTGAGGACTAAAGAGACACTGGGTTAAAAAGTGGGGTTTGGGTAGGAGAATCAATGCAGAATTTCTGTGGGAGTGAGATTAGGAAAGGGGCTTAAAAAGACAAACAGCCCTTGAGAATATCTGTGGGAGGTTTGGGGAGGGAAGAAGAGAAGATGTGGAAGCAGAGCTCTCTCTCCCCCCCTTCTCTTCACCAAACCCATGCACTCTCAGTTGATTTGATGTCTGGATAAGTAAAAAACATGTCCATGCATGCTGTGGGGGTTGTTGTCTAAGGATGCAGTCCTTCACAGACACCTTCCTGGACAAGAAGCAGTGTCTCTGCAGGCACCTGCCGCGGTTTCACTCCAGCTGTGCTCTCCTGCCCTCCTGTGCTGCTGCGCAAGTGAGGAGAGTGAAAGCCCTCACCTGAGCAGGGCTGGGGAGCCCAAACTGTGTCACAGAGCCCACCATGCCAGCTGCCAGGCTGCTGGAGCCATGTACTCCAGGTCTGCATAACCAATCCCACTCTTCTGTAGTGCAATTTAAACCATAACTCTCCTTTCCAGAGGCTGCACTGCTATCCCAGCCAGGCTGCTGATCTAATCCTTACATGGAGAATCAGACGCTTTGTTTCAATGACTCCCCTTGGCAGAAGAGTACCTGAACAACCCAGCAGAAGACATAGGTGTTACACTTTGGCCTAGCTTCCCAGTCAGCAACCTGCCTGGATGCAGTAAAGTGTGTAAGTATATTAGCCTGACACCAAGCCAAAGACCATGGAGCTCTAGAGACCTGCACAGAGCAACAAGGAAATTGAATTAAGGTTGGAATTAGCACACATGAACTCGGGCTTTGTACTTATCATATGCCTGGCTGGTGAAGGACAGTGGGCAAGGCAGGAGACTGATGGCTCCAAATATGTTAGATTTATTGAAACCTGCACAGAGACAGTTATAAATTTTTTTCAACTGTGACAGTCTGAGGACACGGGCCAGGTTTGTAGGGAAAAACAATAAACTCATAGAGCTAGGCAGGATGGACAAGCCTTGCAGACTCGAAGGATTTGCGAGCACTTGAGTGTTTTTCTTTTTTAGTTGTACTTGTTTCGTGAACCTTGTGAATCTTGCTTCACTTAAAAGCAGGATGATAAAATCAAGGGTGCTCACGGGATTGAGGCATTTTGGGTGTGAAGGTGAGGCTGATCTATGAAAGCTAGGCCCCCTGGTTAGTTGAAGGAATGGTTTAGTTGGAGAGACAATTTTCAGAAAGTTAACTATTTCCCTTCATTTCCCCTTCCTGGATTTGCAGCACAAAGTCCAAGGGGAAGAAAAATTAAAATCTAGTATTTAAGAGAGAACTTTCCAGAAGAAATTTACTGAGAGTTTCTAATTCTTTAATTTACCACAGTCACACTGTCTATAGCTACATTCTTAACTATATATAAAAACAGAGATGAAAAATAATACTACAATTTAATTAGTAGTGAGGATCTATTCATAATGGAAAAATAGATCAATTATAAATAGCCTTTAAAAAAAAAATCAATCAGTCTTGTCTACATTCTCCCTGAAGGCAAGCATGTGATACACCCACAGATATTAGTGGGGTGGTACGCAGATAGTCAAGGGCAAAATTTGACCCTGAAGACCAAATCTAATATCAGGGAAAGATCTGGTTTTATGACCAAAAAAGTAAAAACTTTAAAGCCGTATAACCTCAGTCCTAAAGGAACATTTTGTACCTACATTTGAACTATTACAAGGACGCTTTCAACTTTTCAACTTTGTAGTTCTGTATTTCAGACAGACATAAAAACATTCAGAATTGCCTTTCACATGAATGTTTATAGTGATGAGGGAGAGGTGACATCTTTTTCCTCTTCCCCTTTTTAGCCTTGTTATGAGGGTTGAACTGGCTTACATTTATCCCTGATTTCAGGAATCATAGCGAATCATACCCTCTAATAATCTTTATTGTCATTGGGAGAATTATTGCCCTGCATTGTGAAAAATAAGCACAACACAAAGGTTAGAAAATTAACTCTAAAATATTCCAGATACGCTGATGCTTCCAAAAGCTTTGGCAATCAAATGAAATGACATGGTTTATATACCTTTGAGTTGCTTACGACCTTTGGCCAAATCATTCATCCATTTCAGAACTTCAGGATTGGAAGTCTTGTCCCCATGAGAAGGCTGAAAATAAAGAAAAAAGGGAAGAATAAAACAAAGGAATTGGTGTT
This sequence comes from Myiopsitta monachus, assembly GCA_017639245.1. NCBI lineage: Eukaryota > Metazoa > Chordata > Aves > Psittaciformes > Psittacidae > Myiopsitta > Myiopsitta monachus. The sequence continues at coordinate 66,714,655 of CM029921.1, read as the reverse complement.
TATACAAGCAAACAGACAAAAACCTATCCACACACAGTGTGCTGAAAAATTCCATAGTTCCAACCGCACTATATCTTAGTGTCACACAGAGCATTTGGCTTGCTCATGATACAAATCTGTCATGACTTGTCTCTTCCCATTGTGGCACAGTACTACATGGCTCCGAGTATTTTGGCTCTGATCCTAAAAAAAACCCCAAACTTTTAAGTTCCTGACTAATTGGATAAGTAATTGCAGTGACTTGAAAGGACTGATCAAATACCTAATGTTGGTCAAGTTCCTAAGTAACTTCCAGCATGGTAACACAAGCATTCTTTCCCTTACAAGGATAAGCTCTTACGGCTTTAAGACAAGGATTCTCTTGTGAAACAGCATGTAAAAAATTCTGACTGAACTCCTGAATTAATCAAATGAAAAAGTCTCGTGCAACAAAGGATAAGCCACAGCAGCTTTGTATGTCAGTCCTTTCTTTGTCTTTAGAAATTGCCTCCAAATTAAAAACAATCTACACTGGATCTTCAATACTCAGACATTTAAAATGGCAAAACAGTATTGCAAAGTTAAACCTCTGAAATAATTCTTTTCTGGTCACAGTGTGATGACTGTTTAGGTATAAAATATTACTCCTAAACATATAATGACCATAAGACAGTACAAGTCACAAATGTATGATTAAGTTTGCAGACATAGATGAGATTACGAGGTAATATATAATTTGCTTAATTTTCAGATTAATATAGTCATAAAGTATCACAAACTTCTGTGTTTCATACTGTACATATCCTTAATATGACAGATATTTTGATATATTTATACTGTGCAATTCACCTTACACAAATTAACTTGATATGAAAAAAGAACTGGGGTCCTACTCACATATATAGAAGCAACAAAGAAGGGCAAAACATTCTTGGTTTTGTTTTATCCACTTGCTATTGTCAGGCACCTTTAACAACACTTCAATATTTCTAACTGGAGCCATTATCCTGCATGCAGAGGTGCCCTTCTCCCACCCAGGGCTCTGTAGCTGCAAATGCCCAGGAATTCCATGAATGCATAAATGGGAAGCTGGGACCCTTCTCTCAGGACCTGCAGGATTTGATCTTAAGCCTTAAAATCAAGTGTTCAGAACTTAAGTTCTGATGTGGTGGTTTTATGGAGTGGCAGGGGAAGACATGTGAGAGAACTGACTCAGGATAAACCTGGTCCTTGCCCTTACTGAAGCAAAGCTGAGCTCAGAACCTGTCTAGCTCTTAACTTTGAATCTGCAGCAAACCCCTGGTTCTATTTATTCATACAAATTAGTAGCACATGCCTAATGGAGCATGCTCATAAATATAACAGCAGTGCTGGATTTTCAGCACGATCTAATCCCTTAAGTACAAGTAGAATTTTTTTTATGGGCTATATCAGTATTGGTGAATTCCAGTTCCCTTCAATGAAGATAAGATGAGAAAGTTGGGGCTGTTCAACCTGGAGAAGAGAAGGCTGCGTGGAGACCTCATAGCAGCCTTCCAGAATCTGAAGGGGGCCTATAGGGATGCTAGGGATGGACTCTTCATGAGGCACTGTAGTGATAGAACAAGGGGTAACGGGTTCAAACTTCAACAGGGGAAGATATGAGGAAGAAATTCTTTACTGTAAGGGTGATGAGGCACTGAAATGGGTTGCCCAGGGAAGTTGTGAATGCTCCATCGCTGGCGGTGTTCAAGTCTGGGTTGGACAGAGCCTTGGGTGGCATGGTTTAGTGTAAGGCGTCCCTGCCCATGGCAGGGGGGTTGGAACTAGATGATCTTAAGGACCTTTCCAACCCTAACTATTCTATGATTCTATGATCTTGCACACACTGCACAGAGCATACCATTGACCTCAAATACCTCCCCCCAGCAACACATTCTAATTTTTTTTTTTCTCTAGCTTCTGCCATTAGCTTCAATTGATCTCCAAGCTTTGAATGCTTACAGGAGTCTGCCATAATGAAGGAATTTTCATAGCAGAGCAGCAGTTTACAAGCAAATGACTTCTACAAAGTAAATAAGTAGCTTTCCATCTTTTGGATCATTTTGGTTCAAAAGCTGTCAGCTATGCTTCACTGACTCACACCTCTCACACATCTAGAAGATGGATATTTTGCAACAAAGGTAATTCAAAGAAAATGTAAATTAGAGTCTCAGAACTACTGCATACCCTGAAAGATAATAAAAACATATTCCCTCATTGATGATTTTCCTGTTTCATTTTACCAAAAATACCCTTTCTGTTATTTTTTTCTGCGTAAGTTTAAATACACTGAGATTCTTGCCTGCCTCTTGCAGTGTTTTCCTTTATCTTTTCAGTTATTATCTTACCAGGTATTTTCTTTCTTGCTCAAACTTTTCTTCATACTTCCTAATTTTTTTCTTGAGACTCTGAAGATGCTTGGTAAGTTGTGCTACTGTGTGTGGTTCTTTGCCGTCTTCACAGTTACATCTAGAAGAACTTCTTGGCCTACAAAAGTTGAAAGCACAGTAGCTGAATCAAAGAAGTGGCTATAATGGACCATGCCTTATTTCAGACACACTTAGTGCATTCCTAGCGCTTCAGAATATGCATCTATGTTCTTTCATCTAGAAGAAGTTTAGTCTTACAATGTAAGACTAAAATAATTTCTTTTGCTTGAAGGTACCCCTAGAATGTACTAATGGGCTCACCATATTTCTTTTACTCTTTTTAAAATTAATTGTGGGATTTTTGAATATTTGTCAGAAGTTTAATCTAGCAGGTCACAACCTGATCCAGTATTTACATTTAATACCCTCATCTTATTTCACAATTCTTCCAACTGTAATGGGAGACTGTAATGCCATGATTTGTGAAAGTAAGCTCAGGGAGATATTTATTACTAGGAATAAATATTTTCAATTTGAAGACACTTAATTTTTTTATTTTTTACAATTTCAGATAATAGATCTGATTATTGCTCAGATGCAACTGAAAGCTATATACATAAGCTTTACTTTAAGAAAGTTTGGTTTCTGTCTGAAATGCACAGTTTGATTTCTGGAGATTACATATATGGGCTGTTCATATGTTCGATGACATTCATATCTAGTGAATGATGGGAGCTATAGTTTTATTACAGCTGAAATTTTTAGTATTATAACTTGATAGCCCTCTCTATTTTATGTTCACTCATCAGTCTAATCATTAACTTTTAAAACTGTTCCTTGCTAACTATAGTTTACAAAGATGACAAACAATAATGTGCTGTGTTATGAGTGAAAAAATGCTAGATCTTGTTTCTCGTATTGCAAATTAAACATGTCAAATTATTCTACACGATGTAAAAACTGTAGCTGAAGTATGTATGAAAAAAAGTAGCAGAAAAAAACTGAAGAGTCAAAGACAGCCTTCCAATATCTGAAGGGGCCTGCAGGTATGCCAGAGAGGGACTCTTCATTGGGAATGTAGCAATAAGACAAGGGGTAATGGGTTTAAACTTAAACAGATGAAGTTCAGGTCGGATATAGGGAAGAAGTTCTTTACTGTGAGGGTGGTGAGGCACTGGAACAGGTTGCCCAAAATGCTGATAAACGCTTAATCCCTGGCAGTGTTCAAGGCCAGGATGGACAGAGCCTTGGGTTACATGGTCTAGTGTGAGGCATCCCTGTCCATGGCAGGGGGGTAGGAACTAGATGATCTTATGTCCCTTCCAACCCAAACCATTCTATAATTCTATGATTATATGATTCTATGACTGTAGATTGTACAAAAATTATTTAAAATATATAAGAATTAAAATATAATCTCTTACATCATGAAAGGTTGAGCACTTGGTGGAGAAGGAGCAGACTCTGTGTCTAGATTAAATCTCTGGCTTTGGCTAAAGATAGAGCAGCGTGGTGACAAAAGAGGATTGTCGCCATCCGTAATGTGATACAGCAGTCGGCTGGTCCCTAGGTAGTGATGTTCTTGTGGGCTGCTGTCCATGTCATTCTGCCAGTCCCTGTGAGCTGGCACAGGCTCTAGAAAGCAAGCGTAAGCCAATACAGACTGAGAGTCACACGCAAGATACTTAGCTACCTAGATAAATACATATCTATACTTACATAAGTATTCAAAGCATAAATATTCAAAGTAAACAGCAAATGGCTCAGCAAAGTATCACATGCAGGATGAATGTAATATGAAGGACAAGAAAATAGAAAGGATGGTTACTACCTTAATATAAAACGATTTTGAGTTCCAGGAGAGAAGGTAGATAGATGGGTGTGTTTGTAAACTATAATGTAAAGTATAATACAAAGATGGAGAGTTTTCCAGAATAGCAGCATTAATTACATTTTCAGGTGTATATGTTTGCTTTTGAAAGCCACATTTCTGAAGAAGACAACAAATGTACAAAAGAAGTGTATTTTATGATGTAGCATTTAGTCCTTTGGTCAAGAGAAAGGCAGGTCAAAAATACAGTATGTCCTGATGCTATGAACCTCCAGTGTTGCTTGCAGAATTCTGCAGAATTTCAGTAAGGTTTGAAGTTACATACCCATGGGCTAAATAACACAAGATGTGAAAATAAAAACAACCAAAAACATTCAAGGTAGTCATTCAAGGTAGTGTGCAGTCACTGCTACTTGGAAGTCATGCTTATGGTACTATGTTAATATTGTCTTGGGCTATACAGGGAAGCCTCACCTTGGGTGCCTCAAAAGGTAAAATACGATTTATAGCGATGGTCAAGCTAGAAGTCAGAATGACTCATTTTGGGCTGGAAAAGTAGGAATTGGTGAACCTCATTGCACTGTTCATAGGCAACATGGAAAATAATGGGCACATTAGAGAGCCTACCTTCAGGGAATACCAAGAGTCCTGTCTTCCCTTTGCTGTATGTGGTTACTTTCATAGAAAGAACTACTAAATCTTCCCCACCCTCTGTGGGTGAAATGGGTGAGGATGATCTAGCCTAATCAATTTTTTGCTATCAGATGATTGTGCTTTAAAGCAGATTATACTTTCAGGGAGAAAATACATGATCTCATAAAAGCTCTCTCTCCAAAAAAAAGAGTGGATATATATTAAAGCAAAGAATGAGCTTTGTCTCAAGTTCCCCTATATCAGTTTCCATAGTGCATAATATTTTTAAATTCACCACATTATATTTTTTCCTGTAAAGCCAAGTATTTCCAGGCAGCATGCATGTTATTTCTAATCAGTATTATACCTGCAGTCTAGCATGCATTTTAATACATTTCACAGAAACTGTTTTTTCAATGGAAGTCTAAAGCTGCACAGAAAAACTGCACATGGACTTACTAAAGAGCGGGCAGGTTTAGAAAAGTTCTTTCATCTTCACTTTCTTTCCATTTTCTCCTTTATACATGGGACAGGACATTCCCATAGTAAGTTGGTATTTCTTTCTGGATTTTAATAGAACCTTTGCAGTAGCTTTTATTTGAACTCTGCCCAAGAGATATGGAAGCTACAAACCCTTATTGCTGCACTGGGGCAGTGGGGAGAAGTCAGCTCTGAATGGCACCCTTCATAGAACTATTGCCTTCATAGAACGCAACTATTGATTTAAAAAATAATAGTTGCAATGGTCTAAAATATCACTTTATTAGGCACTATGCAACTCTTTTTGCTTTACAGACAACAAAAAAAATCTAATTTTATATTACATAATCACAAGTTAGTGTGTTACGCAAAGGCTACACAACTTCTGTATCTTACTTTAACAGCAGCATCAATTATAAATATGTTAAGCATTTCCACAATGAGACGATGTACTTGGTTATTAATTCTTTCCTCTAAGTACCTCATACTCTGTAAGTCAAATTCAACTCTCCAAGTTATCAGAGCAACACCCTAAACTTTTAAATTGTGTATGAGATTCAAATCTACACATAGAGAGATCCAGAAAGGCATGTGGGAAAAACAAGGGTAGAGACTGTACTGGTCATGGGATACTATGTACACAGACAACATACAGTGATGAATGTTGTTCTACAAACAAAAGTATTGTTTCTTTCCAGTAAATAATCTTTCCTTACCCTGTAAGATGTAAAGAAATTAATAGCTTTGTTTGAGTTTTGATTTGTTGGGTTTTGGTTAGTTTGGGTTTTTCTTTTACTTCTGAAAAACAATACTGTCAGTGAGAAGAAACTGGATTCCTTCGTTTTATTTCACCATCTTTGAACTTCAAGAAGCATAATTACGGTGAAGTAGGGTGACTAAGAATAGTTTCACTATTTCTCAAACACTGTTATTAAAAGTAATAAATTCTTTTATAATCATATTAAGTAGCACTCTCCTTATTATGAAAGGAAAATAATGTTATTAAAAAAAAAATCAGCCAGTCTGTGTGTGATCAGTGTAGTAAAAGTTTCCAACATTTCTACTCCATTTTCTGTGGACCTCGAAGTATTTGTCTTGCAGGAGACAGCCTGTACTGCTGACAACCTACGCAGTCACAGGCATTTGCTCCTCTTCACATTTTCAACCAGGCAATTTTACCAGGTCCAGCCAAGACTCAAAAATGGAAGAAAAGCAAACATTCAAGACTAAACACTCCTAGAAGATAAATGCAAAGGACAAGTAGTAGCTGGAGCAGCTCAGGTATAAAAGCAAATACACTTAGCTGCAGAGAGTTCACAGAGGTTTTTTATTCACTCCGCAAAGGAAGGGAGACAACCTGAGTTCCAGGTGAATTTGAGAATTTTCCCGAAGGCCAGGGATCTTCAATTTCCTTGGCACCGAGGCTTCCTGACAGCATTGCTCCAATAAAGCTTGCAAATTGGTGCAACTTTGGTATGACTCCAAGAAAGGCTTTAGTTCCAGTGCTGCTACAGATGCATTAAATTGCTATCTAAGATCCAGAAGTGGTCAGCAAGTAATTCAGACTGAGTCATTTACACAGCCCGATTACTGTAATAGAGGAACATCTCAGGATGATGACAAGCTGTAACCAGACCCATTTTTAATAAAAACTTTGTGCTATCATCCCTATTCCAGTTCTGCATGGATTCTGAAAAAGACTCTAAGCATTATCCTGGGAGTAGCCCATGAGCTGGCCAAACATCTATCTGTCTTCAAGTGTCTGATTTTAGCCTCTACCTTTGCCAAAACTGCAAACTAAAGCCACCTCTAGCTAAGCCAGTAAGTTACCCTTTGGCCTGTATCTGCTCCATCTCATCTACTCAGCCCACCTTAGCACTCGCAAGAGCTCACCACAGGAGTTAAAGCCAAGACCTGGTATCTTATAATATGCGGTATACTTCATAATGTGGACTTGGATCATATGACAAGTCATTCGGCACAAGTCTGTATTTCTTTCTCTGAAGTAAACCAATAATACACTGAAATCCGTTGTATCTAAAAAAGATTATGCAGATGTAATGTGTTCATCATTATGTCTGTGAATGCCAGTATCAGGAATTATAATTTAAAAGACATTTAGAACACCTTATAGTTAAGTTCATCTGCTCACTGCTCGTCACATAATCAATTTATACTCATATCAAAAAGCCATAGAAATTACACTCTGCTTTTCTTTTTTTCCCTTAAAAACTTTGCGACTCTTCATACCCCCTTGTGATTCTTCGTGGTCTCACTTATGGTCTAATTCAAGTTTTTACATACACGAAAGTAAACTGGAATTTTCTGACTTTGCTCAGAGATAAGAGCTCCTGTTTAGTTCTTTAAATTTGCATCCTGAAATACCTGAAATAATGTATTTTTTGCAATTTTTCTTGAATGGAATGTGAAATAAAATAAATTAAATAGACTACAGAAATCATGTTTATTTTTAAAATAACATGTTTGTACATTCTTAATATTAAAATTTTCATTGCCTATAAAATTCATTTCATAGAATTTTCATTTTCACTGAGCGAAGGTTAATAACTAGAGATGTAGTATATATGGCACATCCTCTAACTGTGCTCTGTGCCTAGGACAGCTCTCTGGACTTCCATCCAAGTTCAAGCTGAAATAGCCAACAGTCCCATGTGACAACTGTACCTAAGTCAATGTATCAGAAGATTTTGGTAGTAATTTAAGAGACAGAAGTAGGACTAGCTCTTTCAATGCAAAATGGCAAGTTATTATACAAAAAACAGAAACCACAAAGCAGATGCTAGCAGGAATGAGAGTACACTGAAATGCATTAAATAGGTAAGTTTTAACTAAAGCACAAGTTTGAACTGCTAGAGTGACAGAGTATGTTCTGAACTGAGTGAGAGAAATGCTACATCATCTAGTATTTGCCTGTGTACCTGTAGATAGGCAAATAGGAGCTAGAGAGGGGATCAGAAGAAGAGGTCACTACCAGTATGAATTAAAAGAAAATACAGTCAAACCAGCATAAATAAGAAAAGGAAACAATTATGAATCATCCTAACAATGAATTGTGAAATTACCAGAACAAAATAATTCAGTAAGCTACTGAAAGAGAAGGAAAACCCCACCCTGACATAAAGGAAAAGAGCCAGTGCAGACTTTCTATGGGCTACAAAATGTCTCTGCCTGTGCAGCACAGATATGATATCTGTCTCTGCCTCAGATCCATGCTAAGGGACTAGCACCAGTGCAAATTTTATAAGGTATTGAGGTTTGGGGTTTTTTTACCTAACCTCAGGATACTTAATAATTTTTACATTTACAATTTTCCTTAATTGTGCAATGCAAACCTCATACTCTAAAATTTCTTCAGTAGAACACTATCATTTGTGATTTTTTTTCTTTTGTAAATAACTCACTTCTTGCAGAAAATTCTGAGCAAACAGCTTCATAATATGTTCTTATACACCCTGTCTTTATTCTGACGTATAACATCAATTGCAAAGGGGTTACTGACCTATCTGCTTCAATTTGAACCATACATGGTGAATGACTTAAGTATTTGTGTATTCATGTCACTTGTCTGTGAGATGTGTTAGTCATATTGCCTTTGACCTATTTTTCACAAACAGTGATTCCTTTTCTACTGAGCATCACGACTCTGTCAACCCTGTGACTACAAGCTATAAATTGACAAAAATAGCACCGAGCCTTAGGGCTATTTATTTCCATATTGAGGAAAGACGGAGTGATAACACATCACAGATTGCCCAAACGGGTAATACAGGTTCATGAATGATTAAAATCCATATGCTGTAAAACTCACCTTTGCTATCTCTCTGCTGATGCACTGAATTAAAATCAACAATAGGAGAAATGAAGTGATATTGCTCTGACAAAAAGAATGTCAATAATAGAATTACACGATATGGCAGGTGATCCACACAATACAGACATAGGAATGGCATAAAATTGCTTGAACAAAAAAAAATTAAAACTGAAAATAAAAGAATGAGGATTCTTAAAACCTGTCTGAAAAGCAAGACTCCCTCTCAGAAAATCAGAATGCTATACCTCTTTTAAGAGGTATTGCCCCTTTTTACATTACACAGCATTTGCCTCATGAAATGGTGCTTAGCATTAGCTCTGCGCTGCTTCCCAGAGGACTGCAAATCTGATATTAAACTACAAGTCACAAGTCTTTTTTGTAATTGTAAATGAGAACACATCACGACATGATCACTTACCTCCACAGCTGGCTCCATCAGCTTGCACACTGGTTTGGGCTGATGAAGGGGCTGGATCCTTGGATGCCGGCAGCTGAGTTGTTTCTTCCTGGGTTGGCAGAAATGCAGAGCACAGATCGGTTTCAAGGGCTTGTAGCTTCAACAAAGAATTCTGCAGACAAAAGCAGAACATTGGGCTAGATTGAGAACAACAGAACACAGCAATAGCTCTTCAACTCACTGAGCCCATTAGCAGCTCCTGCAAAGGGGTGTTTCACTAACAGCTCTGAGAGGATGTGCAAGGGAACAAGCATGCACTATTGTGAGAGTTTCTTGACTTCTGGTTATTTAAATCCCAATTCGCATGGATTATTCATGACACGTGGGAAAGATGGCTTCGTCAGCAAAAGATGATTTATTCTAGGAAGCCAAACTGAGATGGTGTCCCTTTTCCTGGTCTCAAAGCAATACGTTAAGCAAGTATTTTATTCATTGGGCTGACATCACGATCTGATGACAATTCTGTCCCTCCCCATTTACCATTCATAAAAAACCAAGTCTCCCTCTTCCAGCCACTGAGTGCCGTACACAGCAGTGAACAAACAGTTACTGAGAATACACTCCCTCGTGAGATATTTTTTAATTGGCTTTTTTAGAGATACTTCTTTATGTAGATGTAGCTTTTATGTAGGCAGCAGCTGCTGCTACAGGGCAACCAGATTGTTTCCTATCCATTGGAAAGCAAAACTAACAGATCATTGTCACTTGCTGCAGACAAATCAATGAAGACAATGCTCATTATCTATAACATCACAACATAACATCAGCTACTGTGTCCTGATTGGTCTGTTTCTCATTTTAATCTTTAATGCTGCATGCAATATTCAGCTGTACAATCTGACACAAGCATCTTACTGTGATGCAAATGCTGTGAAAGCCCTTATCACCATCTGACTGGGCAAAATGAGTCACTACCAATACCTCATGCATTCGGTTCCACTCTTTCCAGGGAAATGCATCTTGCCACATAAACAAAATCACAGAAGGCTGTATTAATAATCACACAGCTGGCACACACAGAATATACATTAAAGGTTATGTCACTGAAACGGTACATATTTGTAGAGCATTTTCTGGGGGGGTGGGGGTGGGAGAGAGGGAGAAGAAAAAAACCCCGAAACCCACCAAACAACAATCAACCAACAAACAAACAAAAAAAAAAATCAACACCCCCCACCCCCCCCAAAAAAAAAGCACCCAAAAAAACTCATAAGTTGCAATAGAAAAGAAATTCCTCAAAAGCTTCTTTACCCACTCTGTCAAAGACATGAAACCAATTTACTGATTTATTTAATGAAATAACAAATTTATTGGAATCATTTCCTTTGTGTAACAGTATCTCACCTATGTAGTGAGTAGTTTAATGTCTGCATTATTTTAATTGTAACACAGCTCATTTGTAAACCCAGTGGTTTTGTAAAGCCAGTGGGCTTAGGTTAAAAAACAAAAAAGGAAACTAATTTGGCTGAAAACAGCAGGGAAGACTTTCAGCCTTGATCCTTTCATTCCTTTTATAGAATTCAGGTGGTGAGAAAGGAGCAGAAAGTAGTGCTTTCTAGGAGATACCTCAAAATAGAGAAGCTTCAAAAAGGCACAAGATCACCATAACTAGATTCTGTGACCCTCTATGTGCTGTCAGGAGTGCTTCAAAATCCATATCCTGTTCCACAAAACAGATCAGATTGCAAATACCTGGACCTTGGCCCGAGCTTAGGCCAAAAGGGAAATCCAGAAAAACTTCCTTCTGGCCCCAGAGCAAACAGGGGTTCTGACCATTCCTATCAGAAGCAGCTTAATTAGAGACATGTGAGCAAAGGAATGCCTTGTGTTATACATTTTAGGACTAAGTAAGTTCCTCTCATCTGTTGTCAAGATATATTTTGACATATCCTCCTATAATAGCAGAAAGAAGTGATTGTAAGTTCAAGCACTACTGTTCTTTAAAAATATGGCATGATCTAGAGCTGGTTTCTATAATATAAGGCAGAAGATACTGTTACTATTGACAGGTACAAGTTGCATTAACAACCTAGCATCCTCTGGCCCTGCTGCTGTTTGTAAGGATAATTTATCCATCTTGGCCAGCAGTGCCTCAAGTTCACACCTCAGTTTCTCCAAGACCCCTTGAATGATTGGTGTATTTTCCTTGTCACTTACTCACACTGTTTGGTCCAATATTTTACATGTATTATTTTAAATTGATCTGTCTCCTTTGACCTGTCTACTAGAAAGAGTGTGCCAGGTATGCAAATGTCCCCAACATGGGCTTTATAAATGAAGACCAATATAATGAATTCACTCAGCTTCTCTGTTTACAGCCATATCACCTGGTGATATGAAATTAGTACCCATTTTATGTCATCCAGCAGTCATAGTGATCCCTACCTGAATTCCTGCTTTTGATGTATTTAGTAGACTTCTTATCATCAATTTGAGCATCTTTTATGACCTACTTTCAAAGTCGTCTTTAATCCTCTACAGTGCTTTCTTCAGTTAGAGACAGAACAATGGAAACCACCTCACCTTCAACTTTAAAGTAGCAGTGAATTTTCCTTGTCAAGGGAAGGATGCTGACTTGAATCATACCCATAATACTGTTTTGGGGAGGGATTTCATAATATAACAGGCCTCATTTTCTGCTTCCTGTCATCCCAGCTAGGCCCCAATGAAGTGGCTGTGTAATTATCACAACAGATGGGCTGGTTTATAGTCACTAATATCATCTAGCAAAAGATGATTATACCAGTTACACACCAGTGAGGACTCTGATCCCAGACCAGACCTTTTCCAGAAGAACTATTACCCACTCCTAGTGATCAATGTGGGTGCTATGATATAGATAGCAGTAGCCTGGAGAACATAAAGAAGGACTACAGAGCTCTGGGAGAGGTAGTTAAGGGCTCTGGAGCTCAGATTGTCTTTTCATCAATTCTCCAGGATACAGGGGAGGACCTTAAAAAAGCTAGGAGGATTGGCCAGGTTAATAAAAGGTTAGAAGGGTGGTGCCATAGTCAGGGGTTTGGGTATCTTGAACACAGGACTCAATTTAGTAGGCCAGGTCTACCGGAGGTTGATGGAGCTGGTCTGACATAGAAGGGGAAAAGCGGTTTTGGTAGCAGGCTTGCCAGACTGGTCAAGGATGCTTTAAACTAGATGTGTTGGGGGAGGGGGACATCATTCCATCCCAACACACCCAGTCAGTTGCCAGCACCTACAATAAATGCTTGGAGCAATGCAGAGACATTCCAGCTGCTCCAGACAATGAGCCAGCTTCATTTGGAGCTCAGCTCAGATGCCTCTATACAAACGCCTGTAGCATGGGGAACAAACAAGAGGAATTAGAGATGTGCGCATGTCTGCGGGGGTATGATATCATAGGCATCACAGAAACATAGTGGGATGGTTCCTATGACTGGTGTGTTGGAATGGAAGGTTACAGGCTCTTTAGGAAAGACAGGCCATGTAGGCGGGGAGGAGGAGTTGCTATTTATGTTAGGGATAGGCTGGAGAGTATGGAACTCTGTCTGGGGACAGGTGAGCAGTCAATAGAGAGTCTGTGGGTCAGGGTTAAAGGGAGAACAGCGATGGGAGACATTATTGTGGGGATCTGTTACAGACCGTCTGACCAAGAGGACTCAGTGGATGAAATGCTCTATAGAAAGATAGGAACAGCCTCACGCTTGCAGGCCCTTGTCCTCATGGGGGACTTCAACCACCCTGATATCTGTTCAAGGGATGGTACGGCCCGGCGCAAGCAATCCAGGAAGTTCCTTGATTGTGTGGAAGATAACTTCCTTCTGCAAGTAATAGAGGAGCCGACAGGGAGAGGTGCCATGCTTGATCTCGTCCTCACCAATGGGGAAGGACTGGTTGGAAATGTGATGCTCCAGGGCAGTCTTGATTGCAGCGATCACGCGACGGTCAAATTCGAGATCCTCAGCACAGTGAGAAGAGCGTGCAGCAAGCTCACTGCCCTGGACTTCAAGAGAGCAGACTTTGGCCTCTTCAGGAACTGGCTCAGTAAGATTCCACGGGATATAGCCCTAGAGGGTAGGGGGGCCCAAGACTGTTGGTTGATATTCAAAGATCAGCTGCTGCAAGCTCAGGAGCGATACATCCCTACTAGAAGGAAGCGCAGCAGGAGGGCCAGGAGACCTCCTTGGATGGATAAGGAGCTGCTGAGGAAAATCTGAAGGAAAAAAGAGGCTTATAAAAGGTGGAAGCAAGGACAGGCGGCCTGGGAAGAATACAGGGATGTTGTCTGGGAAGCTAGGGACAAGGTTAGGAAAGCTATGGCCCACTTAGAATTAAACTTGGCTAGGGAAGTTAAGGGTAACAGGAAGGGATTCTATAGGTACATAGCAAATAAAACACAGGCTAGGGACAACGTGGGCCCCCTCCAGAAGCTATCAGGAGAAATGGCTATCCTGGATTTGGAGAAGGCTGAGGTTCTTACTGACTTCTTTGCCTCAGTCTTCACCGGCAAACGCCCTGACCACACCACCCAAGTCTTGGAAGGCAGATGCAGGGACTGTGAGAACGAAGGCCCTAGGCCCACTGTAGGAGAGGATCTGGTTCAAGACCATCTGAAGAACGTATACAAATCCATGTGACCTGATGAAATCTATCCACAGGTCCTGAAGGAGCTGGCAAATGAAGTTACTAAGCCACTGTCCATCATATTTCAAAAATCATGGCAGTCAGGTGAAGATCCCGACGACTGGAAAAAGGGAAATATAACCCCCATTTTCAAGAAGGGGAAAATGGATGGGCTGGGAAACTACAGACCAGTCAGCCTCACCTCTGCCTGGCAAAATCTTGGAGCGTATTCTCCTGGAAGGCATACTGAGGCACATGAAAAACTACAAGGTGGTTGGTGACAGCCAGCATGGCTTCACTGAGGGGAAATCCTGCCTGACCAATCTCGTGGCCTTCTATGATGGAGCTATGGAACTGACAGACAGGGTAGAGCTGCAGATGTCATCTACCTGGACTTGTGCAAAGCGTTTGACGCTGTCCCACACAACATCCTTGTCTCTAAGTTGGAGAGACATCAATTTGATAGGTGGACCACTCGGTGGATAAGGAACTGGCTGGATGGTCGCACGCAAAGAGTTGTGCTCAATGGCTCAGTGTCCAGCTGGAGACCAGTAACGAGTGGTGTCCCTCAGGGATCGGTGCTGGGAGTGTTCTTGTTCAACATCTTTGTGGGTGACATGGACAGTGGGATTGAGTGTGCCCTCAGCAAGTTTGCTGATGACACCAAGCTGTGTGGTTCGGTTGATAAGTTGTAGGGAAGGGATTCCATGCAGAGGGACCTTGACACACTTGTGAGGTGGGCTGATGCCACCCTGATGAAGTTGAACCATGACAAGTGCAAGGTCCTTCACCTGGGTCAGAGCAATCCCAGGCACAGCTGCAGGTTGGGCAGGGAAGAGATTCAGAGCAGCCCTGTAGAGAAAGACTTTGGGTTGTTGGTTGATGAGAAAATGAACATGAACCAGCTTCAGTGTATGCTCGCAGCCCAGAAAGCCAACTGTATCCTGGGCTGCATCAAGAGGAGTGTGACCAGCAGGTCTAGGGAGGTGATCCTGCCCCTCTACTCTGCCTCTGTGAGACCTCACAAATTGGAGTATTGTGTGTAGGTCTGGTGTCCTCAACATCAAAAGGACATGGAACTGTTGGAACAAGTCCAGAGGAGGGCCACAAGGATGATCAGGGGACTGGAGCACCTCCTGTATGAGGATAAGATGAGAAAGTTGGGGCTGTTCAGCCTGGAGAAGAGAAGGCTGCGTGGAGACCTCCTAGCAGCCTTCCAATATCTGAAGGGGGGCTATAGGGATGCTGGGAAGGGACTCTTCATGAGGGACTGTAGTGATAGGACAAGGGGTAACAGGGTTCAAACTTCAACAGGGGAAGTTTAGATTGGATATAAGGAAGAAATTCTTTCCTGTTAGGGTGGTGAGGCAGTGGAATGGGTTGCCCAGGGAAGTTGTGAGTGCTCCATCGCTGGCAGTGTTCAAGTCTGGGTTGGACAGAGCCTTGGGTGGCATGGTTTAGTGTAAGGTGTCCCTGCCCATGGCAGGGGGGTGGGAACTGGATGATCTTAAGGCCCTTTCCAACCCTAACTATTCTATGATTCTATGAACTGCTGATGACAATAAGGAGAACATAGGCAAACATACCAGAACATACCAATAAGGAGAACATAGGCTAATAACTGACAAAAATACCTAACCATCACAGGCTGTTACTTCAAGCATTTGGAAAAAAATAAAAAAATCCCATATCAAGAAAAAACATTCACTTTGCATCACTTTTTCTTATGATACATTGATATTTATGGGAAATTCAGTATAAAAGCATTCACACAGACTACATTGTTAAACATTGTATTTTAGCAATGCTTAGGCTGTAATTCACCAGCTGGTATATATTCAATTGCTCCAAATGATAATTTTCACCCATCTTTGGAAGGCGGGTAGATGGCAAATTTATAGTCACTGCCAAATACTAAAAAAAAATTCATACTAATAACAACAACAGCAAGAACAATGGAAAAATCTTACAGAATTTCGTGTGTCCTTGACATGGATTTGATGTAGCGAGAAAAAGAATGTGTGATCACTTTGATGTTACCAAGGAGATGATGAATCTGGAGTATGCCATCAACCTCATTTTACTCTTTAAAACACAGATGAGTATTACGGTACTGCCACAGCACACTATAAATGAAAAGCCATCACACATTTATGGGAACACATGTAAGGAGACATAGCTTTAGTAAAAGCCAAACACAAAGTAGCCCAGGTTCACCAGCTCATAAGCAACAGGAGGCATCCTAGTAAATGCTAGGGATGACGCTGCTGACTGCTCTGCCGCGTGGCCTGTCCTGCCCCCTTCAGGGCTGCTTGCAGTACTAACAATGCCAGAGCCGCTGAGCTGGATCCTGCCAGCCCCAGAGCCCTTGTTCTCTGGAAGCAGTGTTTCTGCAGCGGCAAGAAGGTGCTCTGTGAGAGGACAGGGCCATATATCAGCAACTGACAGCAGGTTCTCTATCCTTGGGCTCACGGGGGGCTGGCTAACATGCTACCAACTGTTGGCAAAAGGAAGGCAAGAAGAAAGATATCTTCATCTTCTAAAACCTTCTAGGTCAATTTGAAATATTACTCACCACTTCCAACTTCCCCCTAGTTCTCCAATACTTCCCAGTACCTGTACAGCTCTGATGTGACTGCAGGCATCCTGCCACAATGGTGAGGATGCATACTCTTCTGTCCTTCACACTCTCAGCAATACATCTGATCTGGAGATGAACCAGCCTGTGCACATGTTACTTAAAACTCTGCCATGGTCCAGACCTGACCTTGGGCCCAACTGGGCCATTGCTGCTCTTGGTCATTTAAAAGAAGTTGCAAAACATGTCAGAAGCAAACACAAACAGGTAAAATATATAGAGAAGGAAATGTTAGGTCATGTTGAGTGCCATCACAAATTTTAGTAAGCTTTTCTATGAAAAACCAATATCACTGAAGTAATTTAAGATATGGCATATTATATCAGCAAATTATCTAAGTTCAAATAGTTCAGTTCCAGTTTTACTCTGATGCCTAAAACTAGTCTTTCTGATGCAGCAATTCCTGATCCGTGCTAATGCAAATGAAAGAACATAGTGTTTTAGATGGATCCTTAAATTTCTTTGGAAAAATAACTATATTTTTGCCTCATCAGAATAACATTTTACAAGTTTTAAAGGACACAATTATAATTGTCTTGGAGATAGGTTTCTTGTCTTTTCTTCTGTCCTCCTAAAGTAACTGAAAATTCAGAGAATTTGAGCTATAGTCAATTCCACTAGAAAACATCCTGCATTATTCCAGATCAAAGATAATGGAAAAATAAAGACATTTACAGGAAAACAAAGAGAGAAGACTATTTAGTAATTTTGCTAATGCTTTAAGAAAACGTAGTCATAAAGGAATCATATTATCACCTGCTGGAGAACACACAGTACATGATTGCCATTTGAAGAGAAAGCTCAGCCTAGTTCTTAATAAACCAACTTTACAAACAAGTAAGGCACTGACTGTCTTTCCTTCCATCTACTGATTATTGAAAATCAAGAGTTGAGGCCTTAGGACAGGAATTATTGAGATGATAGATAACCTCTTACATCTAGAGATAAATACTACACACCTACACTCACACTCTTCCAACTTATCACAGAAATGCTTTGGCAATGAGTGAGATTCCCCTGAAATGGCATCAGCTTTTTCTTGGTAGGTGCCATCAGCAACTCCCTCTCCAGCTGGAGATCCTCGCATGGGGCCCACATAATCAGTGCCATGCAATTTGTTGTCAGGATGTCCAAGGGGCCACAGACTGATGGGAAACAGCCCGCTAAATGAAGCCCCACAGCCCCCACTGTCATATATTGCACCAAGAGCTACAGCACTGCCAAACCTGCTAATCAACCAGTGCTCCCTGCATATCCACAGAGAGAGCAGAAAGCTAACAATGGCCAAAAGAGAGACACTACTATTAGAAATAATTTATTTTCCCTGATAAAATATACTATTTTATATAATAGTATATATAATAAGTATATTTTATATATATTATTTATATTATATAATAGTATATATATAATATACTATTTTATCAGGGAAAATAAATTATATATACTATATACTATATAGATACTATGCATATATACTATATATAGTATATATATAAAATATATACTATTTTATCAGCATTTCTTAATATCATTACTATTATCAGCATCCTTTGTTTCATCCTTGTGGACATCCTAAAGACTGGTAAATTTAATAACAGGGAAGAGGGAAAGAAAATATGTCTGCCAACCCATAGACCCTGCTCTGTCTCAGTTTGAAGGCTGATGGGCAGAAGGGAGGAGAAGCAAAGCCCAGACTTAGTGCTTTCTGCCTGAAATGAAAACATCCTGCCCCCCTCACTGTGTTACTGAATATTAAGGATGCTTGCACCCTATTCCTGCCCCCCTCACTGTGTTACTTAGTATTAAGGATGCTTGCACCCTATTCCTGGGCCTGCTCCTGCCCCTCCAGGACAGGAGGGCAGCTATTCTATTATATCAGATTTATTGCTGGATTTCCTGGGATTTATGAAATCAGCTGGGGCGGAGAAGGAGAATAATCCAACCCTTCAGCCTTTAATAGCCCTTGAAATGATTCATATAGAAAAGAAACAGAGCAAATATCAACCTGTTCAATTCCTTCACTCTAAGGAAATTAACGTTTTTATATGTCACATTAGAACAGTAATGTATAAAAGCATCTCCTCGCTTTTTAATCTGAGAGTTCAGGTTAAGATAAAATAGGCATATTTTATGTGAACATAAACAAATCTCTGTGGTATCTGTTGCGGCAATATTTGTGTCTTGAGGCACATGACATTTTCAATTCAGAGCTTCCTTTATGGGGAACAAACAAGCAACAGTAAGATAGAACAAGATATGCCCTGGGTCTGCATAATGCCACAGGTGAGCAGTGAAGAGAGACACCGCTTTCTCTAATCCAAGAAAAGAATTTGTTTTCTTACGACCCATGTCCATTTGGGTTTGCAGTAGACCTGAGACACCATAAAATCTAAAATTTTGCAGAAGAAAACACTAGAAGGTAACCCTTGCTCATTCCTCATAAATTATTGCCAATTTGCTTTAATGTCTAATTATCTGTTTTAGTATCTTGCACTGATTTTATTTATTACATTTAATCTTAACCTTTAAGGAATCCTTTGCAAGAATTTTAAATGGAAGCTTTCAAGTGGAAGCTTTGGTGATTATTTGCGTTGGGGCTTCTCAAAAGAAACAATAACTTCATGACTTCTCCCAGAGCCTTAACTGGCTAGACAGAGGCTGAACATACTCCCTTGTATTGGTCACAGGATGTGCTTTTCTAGTTAGCATCACAATTTTCAACAGTGAGCTGCACAACAATGTCACAAATGCGCCGGAGTTAATTCATTGTAAGGAGAAGATTAAGTCTGAATTCCTTTAAAAGGACACATTGTGGTTTTCTCCTAATGAAAGGCAGGCATCTATTAATAGACATACATGTTCTCTGGCTGATTATGGAAACAAAGCTGTCTTTTCCATGGTTTGAAAGGAATGGGATTCTCTTCCCCCCAATTCTTTTTTTCCACTGTTTCTGATGTTCTGTTGTCTTGGTCTACGCTTAGAAATATTACCTGCTCTGTGTTTAAGTCCAGTATTGTTCATTGCCTTACCATGTGTAAGCATACTCTGTGCTAGCATGCAGATACCCTTGTTTATGGAAGATGCTTTGTAAGGTTTCTCACTTTGAATAATTGCAAAACTTGGATTTGGCCTCCATAATTTTGCTGATTGGCAGAATCTAGCTCGGGCTTATCTATTGTTTGACATGATCACACAACTTCTTTGCACTCTACCCTCCCACTATCCTCCTAGTATAATCCCTCTGAAAACAGCTCTTGTATCAAGCGTTGCAGGTGCTATTTGACTTTCCTTACTTTCCCTCTTCACTCCAACTCCCCTTTCTTCCCACCTTACAACCAAAGTACCTTTTAGACCACATTGTACTGTTCATAGATTATTTATGTAGGATGTAGAAATCTTGAGAACTCATTTTTTAAACAAAACATAATTGATAGCTGAACACTTTAAAGCTGTAATAGGAGGAAAAAAATAAAATGTTCTCGAAAGATGGCTTTTCACTCAGTCAATATTGAACGTTTAATTCTTTTCTGAGCACAAAAGAAAGCTGGCTTAAAATATTTTCTTTAATCTCTCGCTTCTGGTGTTTAAACTATTATAGCAGTCTTGTATCACATTTTTAATCTTTTCTCCAAAAGCATGACTAGGATGATTTAGTAAAAAGCTAACCTTAAATTCTCAAGCAATTACATTATTCCAAAACTCTAAAATTAACAAAAAAAACCCAAACATCTAAGTCAAAAGCTGTAACATATTTCAACTTTTGGTTAAGCTTACCTCATTTAAGCTGTTAAATTGCTCAGTTGCTTCTTTAGGTGAAATGCATGTGTTCTGATCTATTCTACAAAACAAAACAAGAATGTTCACTCAATAGATTGCTTATCTGTGACGCAAATATTTAAAACCTTTCATCATATCTGTACATAAATTACGAGTTATGGGATAAAGTTGTTTTATTTAAAAAATAACATTTCTATCAAAGTTACATCTGTATTTTTTGCCTCATTCAAAACAATAGTGACTTTACGGGAATCCTAAATAATGTATTTAAACTGTGAATAAGGTCCTGGAAACTACGACATTAAAATCTGGCTTATTCTGCCACAGAGAAAAAGTTCTACAGAAGTATGATCAGCTCCCAATATTTTTGTGAGCTAACTGAATTAAGGCCAAGAGAAAGCTCTAGCATATGTTTAGATCTAAGCACAGTTTGTCCCACACGCTTTAAGGCAGGAACAAGTGTTTTCCTGTATCAGAGCCATAGAGAATACATCTTTCCTTATTTAAATTTGATAGTATTTCAGGCTCCCAATCTTCAACTTTCTGCTTAAGTTCTGTTTTACGAATTTCACAGAAACCCAGAGCTCCTCTTATGAGGAGCTGGAAATCCTTTGAGTTAAGAGAGATTTTCTAGTAAGTGTCACTCTACAGCCATCAGATATGTCCATACCTTTGGTTTTCCCCCAGTGTATCGCTGCTTCTCCACATGGAAAAAGGAAAGGAAGGTCCTAGACCAGCAAGGGGAAAATCCTTTCCGTCAGACTACAGCTAAAGAGACAACTGTGCCCCATCCAGGCAGATGTGGTCATGACCTAAGACTCCACACACCTACCAGCTTACCAGCTTCAGGATTAGTCAGCTATAAATTCAATCTACCAATGAATAAAATTGAAGCCTAAAAAAATCTTCCCATGGATTTGGTGAGAAACCTGAATAGGCTCATATTGCAGCACTGTCCTTCCCTAAAGCAAACAGATGATTTCCACAGTCAACTTCAAAGCCTGACATGGGTGTGTCACAAGCTGATTCGCAAGAAAGCTGAAGAAAGAAAACTATTGCTGTCTCAGAGAATGACATTTCTCATTGCTGAAAAGGTATCAATGTTAGCTGGCCCCTGTGAGACTCACACTATCAAAAGTAACACAAAATCCAGATTTCTTTGGCCAAATTTATTAATATTTTCAGCCTATTCTGCTCAGAGTCTTCTAAGCAATACCAAATGATTTTAAAAGTCTAGAGACCTCAAAAACAGTGCAGACAGATGCATAGGCCTTTGTTGTAGTTCTTCACATTTATGAGACATTTAAAGACTGAAATGATGGATATGTCACTTTCTTTACCAGAATAGACATATTAGATATCTACACCAGGGTAAACACTTGACTCCGAACAGGATACAAGGTATACAATTCACACAGAAACAAAAATGAATCATTTAGGTGGTGTACATCTAGCACCAGAAGGGGAGGTCTCACATACCAGCCAGCTTTAACCCCCTCAAGATGCACAGGTACATGATCAGAAGCAAGTGATTTCTGGAGACACTTCAGCAGCAAGGTGCCTTGACCGACTGTTGCACAAGCTCCTATCTACATCTCTGTGTAGGTCTCTACATATATATGCTTTCTGCCATTTCACCTGAAAATGAATGGCAAATGTCGCCATAATGTGAAGAGAACAGAAAGAAAACGGAATTACGGAAGCAAAAATGTTAATGCCAAACAACTAACTTCTAGATTTTAGGGATCAGAGAGAACTGTAGGAGCCTGCAGAAGATAGATAAAGAAAACTAAGAAAAAGCATGGGGACAACAAAAGGAGTAATTTAATAGAAAAAAATTAAATATTCATAGTTTGGTTTAATAACATGCAAGAAAGGACCAGCAAGGCTACAAACAGCTGGAGAATTAATTCAGTAGTGAAAAAAAAATAAACTTAGAGTGATTAATTGCACTGAACTAGAGCTAGACATAAAAAAATAAGAAGAAAAGAACACATGCCAGATTTGTACGCTTCTGGTATTCATTTGGATGACTCCTTTCAAGGTCATAATACACAGCAAATGTGAACTCTCCTTAAATGAAGAAAACAAAAAACTAAATGCTAGCAGCAGTTCTTACATGTGCAATACAATGTTCTACATAATTCACAGCTGTATCACTCACACAGTCTTGAGATTAAAAAGTTCAGAACACCCCTGAAGTACCACCTCTCTCTCATTCAGGCTGATGATATTGTCTGATTTTTAGAATAAGTCTTTTAGCAGGAGTCTTGAATTTTGCTGCTTCCTTTTAACTAAAAATACAGGAGTAAGATACTTTGTGTTTGCAGTTTTTCGGATCCTGGAGATATTGAAATCGTTAAGGTGAATAACCATTTTTGGGAGAAGACCATTTACATAACAGTATGCTAAACTGACCTTACTCTATATAGAAAATTTTGGGGTCTGCTTTTCTGTTTTCACCACGATTAGCTGCTCTGCTAGGCAAAGGCAGGTTATCTGATTGTCACCAAGCAACAAGGGGCCTGCAATTTAATAACTCTGGGTTGGATCCTACTCACATTAAAATTCAATCACAAAATATCCATTAACTTCAAAAGCAGCAGGAACAAGTCCTAATTTTCTGTCTGTGCTGAGTACATTAAAAGTATTATAAGCCTTAGCTGAAATTTTGAATAATTGCAGGCAACCCTTATTTTGTATAATTTTCATAATGTCAAACAATGAAAATGGAACTCTTTCCATGGCTACCACTCAAATATATGCTATACCATATGCTTTATAAAATATGAAAAGCCTGATCTCCCACCCTCCCTGTAGACTCTGGTTTTGGCAGAATTACCCTCTTCTATATGGCACAGATGAGAAAGATGCAGCTCAGTAACGTACATTTGAAGCTTGTGGACATCACAAAACAAAATCCAGATACTAATTATCATAACAGAGCTCCTACCAAACTGCAAAGGGAAGATCAATTTGCATGAGCAGTATGCTGTTTAAAAAAACAACCAGAACATGTAAATTATTAAATTATGCATATCACTTCTAAACTTGCATAAAATTCAAATAAAATCACATCATTTAAAAAACTAAAAAGAATGTTTAAACATAACCTAAGAAAATTCACTTCTTATTTTGCAGACTAAATCCATAAAGGAGCATTACATTCTGTAACTTGCAAGGCTTGATCCAGTCCAACCCTAGGTTACACTAAACCTATCCTCAGGAAACTTATGTGTCTATGCACCACAATGCCACACTTGCTCCATGTCTTAGCCCAATTAATGCATTACTGGTGCCAAGATAAATTCTGGCAAGCAAACTGCACACTATACTGTGGGATGAATCCCCTTTTTCCAGATTTACTTTCAGACTATCCAGACCCAGTACTCCTTTCCTGTCTCTAGTTTAGTAATCGCACCATAGGGGTGACCCAGCAGGTTAACAGCTCAGAAAGGGTAGTCTCAGTACCGCACCAGAGGACTGATCCAGCCTATCCAGGGGATACATTACATGAGTTTACAGAAGGACAGAACCTGCAACCAACACACCTCAGTGCCAGGAAAACACAAAGTTCCTTTCTGAGACCTCCACAACTGGCAAAAAGTGTTATGAAATTCAGTCACCACCTTAACACAGGGCTGCAGGTGAATGCTTCAAAACAGGCCTATGACTCCTTACAAAGCAATACAGAACTGCAACAGGCCTCTGGATGAACATAAAGTGCACTTCTGTGATGAAAGAAACACCATTAAGGGCCCAAGGCTGTTTGGACACCTCCTAGGCTACTCCTTGATCAGTCCCTGAATGCTGGAATAAACAGCCAGCCAGAGAGCCAGCATACCAGTGTGTGTTTCATCAATCATAGCGCTTACGTAAAGGCTGGCTGTGGACAGCTGCACAGCCACACTTGTTTTGCATCTTATGAGCACCTCTCCCGCTCACCAGGCACAGTCCTTACTTGGGCTACAGTAAGATGCTGGGGTTTTTTTTGGTCTCTCTGCCTTTTTTCCTTTTTTTTCTTTCTTTTTTTTTTTGGGGGGGGGTCATTTTTGATTTTTTCCTGAAGTGTATTGCAACCCAAGGTCTTGCTCAGGGATTTCCCATGTTTTGATAGAAGAATTATCACAGGAACCAACATTTTTAATATCAAGATTCCTGAAGAAACTGTTCTTAGGAACTGGTCGGTCATTTCCCAGCAAATCAGTATTTCATCAGCGAGTCCTGGTTTGCTGACAGAGAGCTATTCAAAGACACATACTGGTTTTGATGAATTTTTGCCCGGTCTGAGGCAGGCTCAGAGGGAATCCAGCCAAGTTCTCCCCCTGCTCACCTGGCTGCCTGTGTGGGAGCGCAGCCTCTCAAGCTTTGCCTCACTGTGCAGGCCTGCCATATGGCAGGAGGACATCAGCAGTTCTGCAGCTTCCCTACTTCCTCCCACACATCCCTGAGTTGTAGCTACTCAGCAGAAAGCATGGAAAATACAAGAGTCCCCACCTGAACTGCAGTCTCAGAAGCTGCTTGCCTTGAAAGCTTAAATACTAAAAGCCTCACTAGAGCTTGGTCTCCCACAACAGAGCACAGAAACCCTGAGAAACTCTGGCTGAGCCCAAGATCCAGGCCAGCCTGCTCCTGGCATTTCCAGTTTTCCTGAAGAAATGTCTGACAGAAACTGCCACCCCACAGCCTCTGCAGAAATTAGGCACCAATCAAGGGACCAGCTGATTCCTACTAAATTAAACCACTCCACTCCCATTTTATTTGGGGAATGGGGAAGAGGGGGAACTTTCAAAGACCTTTTCCTTGGCACAAAATTTAACCCCAAAGTGTAATTCCAACCGTGACTTGGAATGCAACCTTCTGTGAAACACTGACATTCCCACTGCCCAGGAGTCCCATGTTTGAGCCCCCTCTCTGCGTACAGGCATCTGTAACACCATCCTCTATTCAGGTAACTGCGTACACAGCTCTGCAATCCACACCTGCTTTGCTGATTGCCTTTGAGAAGGCAATCGGTAAAAGCAGCTTTTTGTAATCATCTGTATTGTTCCACACTGGCTTTCCTATTTTCTGTTAAAAATAGGCAATTCTTTTTATTTTTTCCTGGGGCCTGCATATAGCTTTTACCTCGCAAAGGTGCAGATTATATTACAGTCATATCCAAACCCAACTACATACAATGTCTGGAGCAGTATTCAATGTAATCACTTGCAATAGTATTAGAAATTCATGTTCTTGTAATAAAATGTAAATGTTTCTTTCCTGCAGATGGCATTTCATATTCTAAATTGATGCTGATGTTCATAAATCATGCATGATACATACCTTTAAAATTAAAATTCTTGATTTACAGGTCATATATAATTTAGCCAAGAAAAAGACGGTATTCCCTCATTCTTCTGACTGTAATCTTTTCACAAAGTTTATTTTTCCATTTCCCTCAGATCCTACTAAAACTTTTCTTTCACTGTTTCAGTGGCTATCACATAATGAAAGTAAATACACACACTCCCCCCAAAAAAACCCACAATCAACATATATACTTCTAAGTTGTATTTCTGTAGATTGTTTCTCTTATATTTACTGGTTTTTACTGTCACATACCTGTTTATGAATATCCCTTGTTAGGTTACCCTGAATTTAGACTGCTCTGCTTAACAGGGACTATACTGAAAAGTTTTTCATAGCAGTTTTTGATCCATATTTAGACAAATTAAATCTATCGTGGTTTTAGCTGCTCCATACTCACTAGAACAGGTCTTTTAAAAATTCTGCCCAGTCCAGAGGCATTTAGAACCTGAAACTCCAGTAAGACTAACGACAGAGCTACAGAAGTCCGCAGAAACTGAGTTAGAGCAGAAGTAACAAGCCACACTAGAAACAATTGACCTTGCGTCTTAGTATGAGACAAATCCTTCTTCTCCTACCCTCCACACATACATCTATGACTGTATCAAGTGGCACCCTTCTAGCAGTGTGGCCATCTCCTGTGCTCCAAAAGACCAGACAGCTTTTGGTCTATGACCTAGGGACCCTATGCAGATGTAGTGCTCCAAAACATAGCTAATTTTAGCAGTAACCTAGCAAAAAAAGGGTGGAAGATGGTAAAACTCAAGTTTTGTGAGACTAGCAGATGTGTTCTGTCAAAATCTAGCTATGGTGGTTGTCTGCTGCCAAGGCTGAATACTTAACCTTTGATGTGCTAGAGCAGAAAAGGCAGAAAACAAGGAAAGGCGTCACACTCTGACAGCTATGTTTCACAGCCTGTTCTATGAGCCAGTTCTGTTCTGATGTAGCAGCCAGAGATGTACATGAGCTGAGATATGGGCATGTATTTGCTCTGGCCCTATCAAAGCTGATTGACAGCAGATGGCTGGGGCAAGCTGCTGGGGACCCTTAAAAGGAGCCACCAGACACAGACCCTCAAACTGAAAGAGGTAACTTCAACATATGTGAAAGTTCCCTGCCCCAGCTGGGTGGTGGGAATGTTTTTTCCAAGGACAGTTAAGGCATTTAAAGTAAACAAAGAGTGCATGTAAGGCCAAGGACCATGCCTTAATGCTTTTCTACTCCAAGTTCCTTATTTAAGAGTAAAACCTCCTCTGTTTTGTTGTAATATAAACAAATTAAGACATGGGCAGAGTTGAGATTTGATCATAAATTGCTGCTCATAGCATGGTAACTTCAGGTACCATAATTTAACAGATTTAACTCTTGTGGACAGCAGGGTTCCTAAAGAGCTACCCCGGTGTTAAATGGGAATGAATGGCATAATGAACAGTGGTTTAATACCAGGAAATCTAAAAAGGCCAAACTGCTGAAATGGAGAGGGAAACTTTGCTGTGGTTTGTTTTATTCAGGCATACTCTATTTCTTGTCTTTAAAGTACATATTTATTTAATCATGTTCCTTCATGGAATCATTAATCAAAATTAACCAATGTTATTTCATTACCTACCCATACACAGACCTCCTACCAGCAAAGCCACTGGGTAGGTCTAACTCTCTGACACCAAACGCACTATGCCCCTCTCTACAAGAAATACATGTGATTTTTTCCTACCATGAAAAATGTCAGAAAAAGAGAAAGCAGGTTTGCTCGTCTGGGTCTAATTAGAAACACTCAGAGGTGCAGTGTTTCAACTGCACATACAAGCACTGTAGGGTGGAAAGGTTCTTTGTGAAAGCTAATTAAGTACTTGGTCATTCTGCTGAAACTTCCTTTGGGAGCACAAATTAATATCGTTTACCGCATCTCCTACTAAAATCTGTAGTGAAGGCAACCAGTTCATTTCATATAAAACACTAAACTGCCATTGGATGGCAACTGTCACTACTACCCTGATCCTGACTTGAAACAGGCCTTGGAGGCAGCTAATTTTGCATGTCAACTAGTTGTGCCCATAGCCACTGAGCATCCCTGGGATATATAGCTGCTGCTCCAGGGCCCCCAAAGTGAGCCAGAGCCACTGCCACACAGCACCAAGTCTGTCATGCACCTCAAAACAGAGCACAGACCTGGCTCATCTGCCTGAAATTCTATGTGCACAGCAAAGCAGGGTCAAACCAGCACCTGAGCATGGGTGTGGGTAAAGTGGTGCCTCAAAAACTGATGGCTGTGAAGAGCACGATCCCAGGCACACTTGCAGGTTGGGCAGAGAAGAGATTCAGAGTAGGCCTGTGGAGAAGGGCTTTGGGGTGTTGGTTGATGAGAAAATGAACATGAGCTGACAGTGTGTGCTTGCCGCCCAGAAAGCCAACCGTATCCTGGGCTGCATCAAAAGGAGTGTGACCAGC
Source organism: Myiopsitta monachus (assembly GCA_017639245.1). NCBI lineage: Eukaryota > Metazoa > Chordata > Aves > Psittaciformes > Psittacidae > Myiopsitta > Myiopsitta monachus. The sequence goes on along the minus strand of CM029921.1, from coordinate 66,686,239 downwards.
AGGTCGAGGGAGGTGATCCTGCCCCTCTGCTCTGCCCTTGTGAGACCTCACTTGGAGTATTGTGTGTAGGTCTGGTATCCTCAACATCAAAAGGACATGGAACTGTTGGAACAAGTCCAGAGGAGGGCCATGAGGATGATCAGGGAACTGGAGCACCTCCTGTATGAGGATAGGATGAGAAAGTTGGGGCTGTTCAGCCTGGAGAAGAGAAGGCTGTGTGGAGACCTCCTAGCAGCCTTCCAGTATCTGAAGGGGGCCTATAGGGATGCTGGGGAGGGACTCTTCATGAGGGACTGTAGTGATAGGACAAGGGGTAACAGGTTCAAACTTCAACAGGGGAAGTTTAGATTGGATATGAGGAAGAAATTCTTTCCTGTAAGGGTGGTGAGGCACTGGAATGTGTTGCCCAGGGAAGTTGTGAGTGCTCCATCGCTGGCAGTGTTCAAGTCTGGGTTGGACAGAGCCTTGGGTGGCATGGTTTAGTGTGAGGTGACCCTGCCCCTGGCAGGGGGGTGGGAACTAGATGATCTTAAGGTCCTTTCCAACCCTATTTTATGATTCTGTGATTTACACAGTCCAAGCCTACCAGTGGGAGCAAAATTTTATCTTTAAGACACACCTTCACTGATAGATTGGGTCAGTTGGTTGAGTTGAAACACCATTTTTAGCCTTTTGCACAGCCATGAAGGATTACAGAAGTAACTGTGACTTCCAGTAGTCACTACCGCTGAGTCACTTCATTATCAGCCAAGTTACCTGCCCTCAAGACTCAACTAATGCCTAACTTGCACCCTTCAACTGGGACAAGCACAGTTGCCATAGCACCAAGAGTCTAAACTATACATAAATGCATACCCTTGCTAAAATCAGGTGTGCTGATTCCTATTTCTCAGTGAGATTACAGTTCTGAAATGCAAGTCAGCACTTGGGGGAAAGCGAAAGAAGTGCCAAGATATTTTTGAAACTTGGCACAGAGGAATTGAAGTTTCTGAACTGAGGATGTTCTTCCTGCTTAAAATGTAAGGGGTTTAAAGAATGATGAAATTTTCATTCTTATCTTCATCCCTTTCACTTTCTCCAACCAGTTCCAGTGATATAAATACAGATTATAACTGACAATGAGAGCCAGGAGTCTGAATATTTTATACAAAAGTCAGCAAATTAATTAGCCTTTCCTAGAGTTAATCCAGAGTGAAATGTGCTGTCTTATGCCAAGGCTTACCTCGGTTGAAATCTCACAACTGCTTCCTGGCATCTTAAAGCTACGTTCTGTGCATAGTCATTAGCTGAGGATCCAGCCTTCCCCTGCCACTCTGGGAGGCCTGGCAACGCACTTTCCAGCTCCTGCACAAAGGAAAGAAATGTTGAATGCCCTGTCAGAACTAATCAGGCTTAGCTGAATATTTTGCTTTAAGAAAAAAAGAGCTCCATGAGACTGGATCCTGATTGTGTTTCTCTGTTATTTTTTGGTAATTATCTAGAAACGACTGGAAAATAAAGACTAGAAAAGGTTCTAAACAAAATAGTAGCTTCTTTCACTGTAAAACATTTTATGAAACCAAAGCAGACTGTAACCCATTTTATGTTTATTAGTTAGATAAGAGATGTCAACTTCTGAGCTAAGAGGTGCTATACACAGAATTTAATAGTATTTTGCTTATATATACACTCACATTTAGTTTGAAATTACTTACTCACATGTCAGTAATATTTTATTACTTGGGCACCATCAGAAAAATTTTGGCTGACAAAAGCAAATGCAATTTACTTAAGTAAGATTTGGGAGGTTTAAGCAGTTTCCTTTTTCCTTTTGCTCTTTCCCTTCCATAGCATATGCATAGCTTTATGAATACAGCATTACTGTAGAAGGAGTGAAAGGCAAGGAGGAAAAAAAAAAATCACTTTAGCCAACCTGCCACACAGAAAATAAAAAAGCCAATTTATTCCAACAAATTGGAGGAGTAGGAAATACAAAACTATGCATTTGACTTGAAGCTTTTGAAAACCAGTTGCATGGCTTTGACAAGACATGTTCAGCTCACCTTAACTTCTTTACCTATAAAGTGGGTTATAATATTTCCCTTGCATTCAAAGGGGTAAATTAATGAAGTTCTTTGAAAATGATATAATCAAAGGGTAACTTTTCCTACTTCTTTATGAGCATTTATCATCCCGTATTTTATTCTAATAGTTTACAAAATTAAAATACAACATGCTTTGCAAAACAATAGTATTCACTTCCTCTGGTAAAGCAATATACCTGGAAAAATGGAGGTCAGAAGTTTGGATAGGACTGTTTGAATTGGAACATGGAGGGCTAAGGTCATTCTGCATTTAGATATGCTTAGTTTCAGAAGCTGACTGCAAAAGCTGTTAATACAATTAAAAAGAAAACTTTGAGTGCTATGTAAATGAGTGAAACAAGCGCATTTCAAATTAAACAACTATATCTTATGGCTGAAGATTCTTAGTATTGTACTATTTGAGTTAATCAGTCAAAGCAAGTCAGTCCAGCTAACGTGCAAAACCAAACCTGCACTACAGTAGTAAACTTACTTCAGCAAAAGCATCTTCTGCAACAAATAACCCTCTCCAATATCAGAAGAGAGGATATGGCAGTTCAAGATGCTTTCTGCTAGATGAAAGAGAAAGCTGAGGACAAGAATATATGCTGGTCATAAGTGCTCACTTGCAGACTTGATGTTTGAGGACATTCTTTCTGCTAGATGAAAGGGAAAGCTGAGGACAAGAATATATGCTGGTCATAAGTGCTCACTTGCAGACTGGATGTTTGAGGACATTCTTTCTGCTAGATGAAAGGGAAAGCTGAGGACAAGAATATATGCTGGTCATAAGTGCTCACTTGCAGACTTGATGTTTGAGGACATCCTTTCTGCTAGATGAAAGGGAAAGCTGAGGACAAGAATATATGCTGGTCATAAGTGCTCACTTGCAGACTTGATGTTTGAGGACATAGGTGGGTTTTGGTTTGTTGGGTTTTTTTTTCTTTGCTTTGCTTTTTTCCCTTTGTTGTTGCTCATCAGCAATGTGATTAAGGTGTAAAGAGTAATCTCTAGAGAAACACCCTTGAAGTTTCTGTTTCTTGAGAGCAGTGAAATCCACTCCTCATGTGTCAAAGGCATCCAACAGTATAGTGCTATCTTATATTGTATTTTTCTTTCTTCTTAACTATGGAGTGAAGCTTCTACAATGAGGCTGCATCTGGTAAGAAGTCTGTGAAGAAGGAAATCTCCAGGCATTGCTAACAAGTCTTAGTGCTGCATAATCACTGATACTTGCCATGATATCTTCCTTATACACTAAATAAAATGACGATACTACAATTGTCTCCAAAAAAAATCAAGGGTACAGGAATCACATTTCAGCAGGCTGTGAAGCTCAAAATCCCCAAGATGGCCATCTCTTGTCTGCTTGAGCACAGTGGACTGTTCCCTCCCACTGACCTATCTACAACAGAAATCCCCTGAATTCTCACCAGTAGAAAGGCATGCAAAATTGGCTCCCATCCAAATCGACTTTAAGCCTTCCAACACATGCAGCAAACTTATTTATCTCACAATAGCCCACTGATTTTAAATGGACAATTTTGTGAAAAAGCAACTCATGGGCTTATAACACCTAGGAGCAAGTAGCCAACATTTCCTTGGCTTTTCAGTGCAATGCCTTTAAAAGAGATACAGTCAGTGCAATATTGTCACTTGATGCTTCAGAGAAGTCAGATTGGTGAATTGAGGGGACTGTTGAAAGAGCACTCTATCAATAAACTCAGAAAAATGAGGATGAAATTTGAACACCATGTGCAGTGCATCATGCTTTTTTTTTTTTCATAAGTGCATGTACTCAGATATTGCTGTTTGTCAGCTCAACCTCAGCTGCTTCTAAGTACATCATTTGTTTCACTGAGTGACTTGGTGGCAAGGTGTTTCACAAAAGGAAGTTATGGAATTGCACAGTGTTTCAAAGCATCAGCCTGGCCCACTTTTCCAGATAGCAACCTGCCATGTACATATGTAATTGTAGGAACTAATGAGTTGTAAATAAACTGATTCTTTCATCTACCTAACAGCTACTAGAAACAACACAGGAGCACTTTGCTTTCAGCTTCATAATGGAGAGAAGCAATTGCTAGCAGTTCACAATTAGGGCTGCTAACACAGGCAGCTGCAATAGCGTTTGGGAGGTCATAACATTCTGAAGATCCCAATGAGAATCCACATTACAGAAACGAGCCCTTTGCAGAAGTCTTCTGCAAGCAGAGCCTTGCTTTCACAGGTGTTGTGAACAAAGCCAGGAGCCAGATGCTGGCTTATTTAAGAATAAAAGCCCTTGTGGTAGCCAAAGATGCAGAAAGGCAAGCACTCAGGGTCAAGGAGCATGCGCATCCTTACTAATGAAAATGAAGGCTATGTGAAATGAAAGGCTTTGTAGATCTGTTCTTCAAAACAGCTTCCTTCTGCAAACTATTCCAAGAGGCAAACTCTTTCCTCTAGAGCAAGCACCACTGAACTCAGGGTGGATACAAGATACCTATCGAAAAGTCTTTCAGTACTAGGACACAATTCTTTGTATGAACGACTGGAGTTCCTACTACGGAGCGATGTTTGCTTTGTGTTTATGTTGTATATTATACTCAAAGCTCTACATGAACTCTCATCCCTCATCTGAGATGAAATGGTACCTAAACATCTTACCTCTTTCAGTACATGAGAAATGGGAGCAATGAGTTCTATAGGGTTGCAGTACCACTTTGGTCTTTCCTAATTCAAGCCCTTGAGTCATGAGAAAATTATCTGCCTGACACTGTTTTTCCTTCCAGAGGCTGTACATCTAAGTTGCACTGGTATGTTATGGCAGTCTAATTATATGCTTACAAAGTTTCCCATGAAAGGATATCAACATTTTTCAGTTAACCACTTCCAGCCACATGAAATACTATAGAGCAGCAAATCTGTGCTGTTAGCTTTCATTGGATGAAAGCTACATGCGTGGCATACACAGAGAGCAGGCAGACAGGAGACTCAGAAGTAGTTGAAAGAGCAACAGATGATCTATGATACATCCCTGTTCATGTCTTCTTCATGTCTCCTTCATGTCTCTTCTTCCTGATATGCCTCCACTTGCCCTTTATAGGGCAAAATTTCCTATCATTTTTCTTATCTGCTGATAAACATGCATATCTTGCCTCCCTGCAGCCTAAATAATATTTCCTAGTAAAGCAATACCGTTGCAAAAGATCAGCAGTTAGTACTTCACCTCAGGGGTGAACTCCAGAAAAGCATGCAAGAAGAGTAGGACAAGAGCTGACATTAGTACTCTGAAAGAGACCATGATAATACCATTTGAATGCCATTTGCTTTTACTTTTTCTTCTGGAATTCAAAAGGAATTTCCTCACTTAGAAGGTAAAACATGCCATCCAAAATTATGAATTCCCTAAGTTTGAAAAAATGGACCAAAATAATTCCTGGTCTATGATGGGTTCAAAGCATTTTAGAAAGCACTCTGCAAATTTCTATCCACAAACAAGAAGAGAGACAGAAAATAACCAAATTATTATACAACAAAGAAGAGATATAAATGCAAACATCTGTATTTAACGATGTCAGACATTGTGCCTAATACAGTCCAACAATTCACCAACAGGTTAACATCAGCTCTCTTGGTTATGAAAATATTTCCAGCTGAGGGGTTAAACCTGGACCAGAGCTCTAGCCCTTAGACTGCACATAAGACATGACTTGGGAAACACCAGAGAGAATAGAGGCGTTTCCAGCAGCTGCTGGGAAGTGGTAACTCTGGAGTCTGCATAACAATATATCACCACAGACAGCAGCAGAAGCTTCTTCATTTCTAGTCTGCTTTTATAGCCTTTAGGAAAGTTACTGTTCTGCTCCTCTCAGCTCAACCTGGGAAGCCTGTGGGAAAGAACGCTGGTGCCAAATTCTGCACTGGAAAAGATTATTATTTCAATATTTAAAAAAAAAACAACAACAAACAAAAAAACCCAAAACAAACAAACAAAGCAAACCACAAACAAAAAAACACTGTGGGGTCTCAGTCACATAGTGGATTACGAGGGAGTCCCACTTCGCATTTCAAAAGGTGTATTTGCGCAGGCACTGCCATAAACCCACCCTTGGTAAGTTTAGCTCTTTACCTGACTTTCCTCATGGCTTTTTCCATTTTCTAGCTTTGCAACGGGCTTAGGTTTTCTCAGCTTCAAGTTACCCATTTCAGGCTTTACAGCGTAGTCAATTACAGCCTGCTGCTTGTGCTGCTGAGTATCTTGCAAAGGCAGCTGCCTTTCTTCTAAGACAGCAGTGTTGTCCGGATAATTTTCTTTGTTATCATCATCTCTGTAAGAAAATAAAATTGAGATGTATCAGGTAGGACTTCAGGCACCTGTCAAAACATTATGAAGGAAAAACAGCAATAACTTCTTAACTCTTCATGGCGTTTTAATTTTACCAAGTTGAGTAGTCTACACCTCAAATACTGCTTATGTTAGTAACATGCATCTGAGAGGCTACTGTTTATTGTAAAATCATAAGTTAAACTACTGTTAATATTATTACACATTCAACTGTGGAGCCATTTAAATAAGACTAGTTTTAAAGGGACTTTCTGGCTTCAGCCCTATAGTTCGTATACCCCAAATAAAACCTGAAACTTTTTCACCCAGAAGACCTTTCTGCATCTAGGTTACTAATGTCACAAAAAAGTCACCATATGCAATAGTTCCTCCCTATCTATATAGTCACACTTCTGACAGTCTGACAGTCTGCTTTTGAGGGCTTTTGGACAAAGTGAGGGAGACAGGCATATGAAGTAGGGTTTGAACAGCCAGAGATGTGTTTGAGTGGAAGGGACAAGCATCATGTACTCTCAGTTTGGAGCAAAAGTCCTCCTGTGTAACAGCACATCTGGTAGTTTAAAAAGACACTGTTGCTCATGGATGCTCAGGTAACCACTGAACCTGGGGTAGACATTTTCAATCTCCACCTAGACTACAGACCTAGCCACCAATCTCCAGCCTGTCCTAAGACCTTGCTAGTCTTATCCACACCCCATCAATCCAGCCTTAGGCTGGTCTAATGCCTTTCACTGGGAGTGCTGTCCTGGAACCGTTAAGAAAGCTACTGCAACACACAATGCAATGTTGTGCAGTTTGCAGGTGGAATTTCAGATGCTAGTTTCAGCTGGTAAAATCCTAATGGTTAGCTGAGAGATGACCTCTCTCCTGGTGTGAAACTTCCATAACTGAGAGATTCAAGAACTATTGAATTAATGCCCCTAAATTTTTTTTAGCAAGCATAACTGGTTAATTCAATGTTTTCTCTTAAGGATTCTGAGCTGCCAAACTCACTTTCCATCTGTGGCCCATCAGCATCCAGATGGATGCTTGCAGGGTGCCTATGAGTTAAACACCATTGCTGCCCAAGCCTTATGCAAGCGTGCTCCAAGACAGTTGTTATAGTTACAGGGTAGGGTGCTTTATATCCTAGGGCATTTCAGTAATGTGCAGAAGTGTTGCTAATTTTAAGGTATCATCTGATATAAAGATTTAAATTCTTTCTGAATGGATAAGTTGCATCCTCTAGCAATCAACATAAACTGATGTAGCCATGAGGAACACGTGCCTCAAGAATACTTCAGTTGAATTACAATTTGAATTATTTCTTTTTTCCACAGAGATACTCATCAATGAGCATATCAGCATATCACAGAATCATAGAATCATAGAATAGTTAGGGTTGGAAAGGACCTTAAGATCATCTAGTTCCAACACCCCTGCCAGGGGCAGGGACACCTCACACTAAACCATGCCACCCAAGGCTATGTCCAACCCAGACATGAAAACCGTCAGCGACGGAGCATTCACAGCTTCCCTGGGCAACCCATTCCAGTGCCTCACCACCCTTACAGGAAAGAATTTCTTCCTCATATCCAATCTAAACTTCCCCTGTTGAAATCTGAACCGATTACCCCTTGTCCTATCACTACAGTCCCTCATGAAGAGTCCCTCCCCAGCACCCCTATAGGCCCCCTTCAGATACTGGAAGGCTGCTAGGAGGTCTCCACACAGCCTTCTCTTCTCCAGGCTGAACAGCCCCAACTTTCTCAGCCTATCTTCATACGGGAGGTGCTCCAGTCCCCTGATCATCCTTGTGGCCCTCCTCTGGACTTGTTCCAACAGTTCCATGTCCTTTTGATGTTGAGGACACCAGAACTGCACATGATACTCCAAGTGAGGTCTCACGAGAGCAGAGTAGAGGGTCAGGATCACCTCCCTAGACCTGCTGGTCACACTCCTTTTGATGCAGCCCAGGATACAGTTGGCTTTCTGGGCTGCAAGCGCACACTGATGGCTCATGTTCACTTTCTCATCGACCAACACCCCCAAGTCCTTCTCTACAGGGCTGCTCTGAATCTCTTCCCTGCCCAACCTGGAGCTGTGCCTGGGATTGCTCTGACCCAGGTGTAGGACCTTGCACTTGTCATGGTTCAACTTCATCAGGTTGGCATCAGCCCACCTCACAAGTGTGTCAAGGTCCCTCTGCATGGAATTCCTTCCCTACAACATATCAACTGAACCACACAGCTCGGTGTCATCAGCAAACTTGCTGAGGGTGCACTCAATCCCACTGTCCATGTCACCAACAAAGATGTTGAACAAGACCAATCCCAAAACCAATCCCTGAGGGACACCACTCATTACTGGTCTCCAGCTGGACACTGAGCCACTGAGCACAACTCTTTGCGTGCGACCATCCAGCCAGTTCTTTATCCACTGACTGGTCCAGCCTATCAAATTGATGTCTCTCCAACTTAGAGACAAGGATGTCATGTGAGACAGTGTCAAACGCTTTGCACAAGTCCAGGTAGATGACATCTGCAGCTCTACCCCTGTCTGTCAGTTCCATAGCTCCATCATAGAAGGCCACGAGATTGGTCAGGCAGGATTTCCCCTCAGTGAAGCCATGCTGGCTGCCACCAACCACCTTGTAGTTTTTCATGTGCCTTAGCATGCCTTCCAGGAGAATCTGCTCCAAGATTTTGCCAGGCAGAGGTGAGGCTGAGTTGCAAAACTCCACTTACTAGTACTTTGTACCAGCTGCTATACAGAAAATTCAATTTATTAGCATCAGTGCTGCATCTGAATGGAAGCAATCTAATGTGAAGTTAAGAACACCCACCATGATATATTTACTTATAACAACTGAAATTAATCTCAATATTTTTTACACAAAAGTATAAAAGACAAATATGCATTTCTCAGAAATATTAATATCCTTAGCAGTACCTAGAAATTCTGCATTCCCTTGAGAATAAGAGTTTCTTTCTAATGGTTTAACAGAAGCATTCTGACAGCTTTATTTGTTGCCAGTGGATTTCAGACAAAATTTGTAGTAGAATACCTGGGGCTGGAACTGCCTGCTTGATCTTGATGTACAGAGTCTGAATCTCCGTCACACCTTGAAAATAGATAGAAAATAATTGCTGATTTTCTGCCAGCTGCAGAAATTCATCTTTTAATAACATGACAGTGCAGCTCAAAGCAGTAAACACATTTCTCCTTCTCTCACATTAGTCGTTGTCATTTAATTCCATAGCTGCTCCATGATAGTCTGAATCTCAGAGGAAGAAAAGGATTTGAGATTTTAAGTGTACGTGATTTGCTATATCATCTTCAGCCAGATGGAAATAATGATGACAAAGAATTCAGATGTTACAAAAAAAAATACAGGAAACTTACTGTGGTTTAATTGCATATATTTGCTGCACAATTGAAAAAAAAAATAGAAATGATTAGCAAAAGGTGCTTTTCTCCAAGACTCCCAAAAATATTAAGTATAGTAGAGCAGTCATTCTTTGTACAGCAGGAAAATGAGGTCCCTGAATAAATTAAGAAGTCTTAAAAAGTGAAGTAGCAGATTTTTTTTTAAGATACATGAAGAATCATAATCAACTTGCATCCCCTAAATTACAAACAACAGAATTGTCATAAGGCTACCTACACAAAAGAGAAATCTGGATAAATATGCTATCCGCTCAGTGCTGAACACTATATTGTGCAGATTGGCTAAACTTTGTAAAATAACGGCAAAGCCTATGAGCAGTCTTTTGCCAAATAAACATGCATATAATTACATGCACTCCTAAAATTAGGCATACATCTTTTCAAGGTATTATTTGGGGGAAAAAGTTGGGGCCCTCCTGTCACCCCTCTCTTCATACTCACAGAGCACAGACACTAAGCAGGCCTGGATCACTTGAAGTTTGCTGGCAGAGGAATCTCTTCATTATAGGGGAAGCAGCCTGTACTTCCGCTGACTTGTTAAATTTTCAGAAGAGCTTAAGCACAGAGCACATTGAGTGATAACAGCTCTGTGCTGCAATTTGATAGCAAGGTTTTTAATATATTCCTCTTTCCCACCAGTCTTCTGCTAGTGTCTTTATCAAAAGCCAGACTGCAGCAGAAAATATTTAAAGGGACACTCAAGTGTTTACACTTCCTGAATACATCAGCATACGGATGAAAGCATTTGCTGCTCGCAACTGGAACACATAACTACAGTTGCAGATCCCCCCTAATCACACAATATTCCTTCAATGAGTGCAGTTTTCCCCACAAGGCAAAGTGGGGTGACAGATGGCAGACAGGGGCTGATGTACAAAATGGATAAATTCACTGTAGAAATCTAGTTTCCTTTGCCTCCAAGATGCCGGTCACACCTTACCTTCTGGTCTATCATTAATTACCTTATGGACACCAACAAGGTATAAGGATACGACCTACTGGGGGTATCAAGAAGGAAGCCCAAGGACTCCCTAAAGGGACAAACATTCTGTCCTGTGTGTGCCACAGGAAGAGCAAGTAGGAGGAAGCAGCTCTGCTACCAGCTTCATCCACCTCCTTCTCTCATCAATCACCACACTTGGCAACCTTTGGTCCTGAAAGACCATTCTGGTAACTGGGAAAGGAGGGACAATGGATGACTCAGCACAGGTCTATCAGCCAAGTCTATGTGTGCATACTTATGTGCATGCTCCTTAATTTGCGAAAGTGCCCTGGGGGTTGCTTTCCCTAAGCTGACTCTAATAAGGTGATCTTGAAGAAGTAGAGATCCTAACTTAGCATCCATCAACTGATTAAAGTCATAAAGCAAGAAAGAACTTATAAACAACATAAGTGAGTGTGACAAAATGAATAACCGGATAACAGTAGATAAGAAAGATAAGCAATAATGAATCAGAGAAGACTGTGGCCATCATGTAATAAAAGATTACAAGGAAGTTCAGAAGCAACACATTCTGAAATTGTTAACAGAAACCTTCTCTTCATAAAAATAAATACTAAGCAAGAAAGCTTACTCACACAGACTGTACTTGAGGCTAAGACCATAGCAGGACCTTTAAAAGATGAATTCCTGATATAATGCAAATATCCATTACTAAAGCACATGTGTTTTTACTTTGGCTTCTTTAAGAAATGTAACTTACATGTTCATGCCATCTGTCTGCACATATCAACACAGACATGCACACATACTTCTCACCAGCAGCTTGTAAATCTTGTTGTCCAACTTTAGCTATATTTAACAGATAAAGGGATAGGCAAGAATTTGATCAGTTTTGAATAGCTTGTGGCCACATGAGAGTCCCCACCAATCCAAAAACTATAGCAGTATCTCACGCATTCCTAAAACATCTAACAACATGCCAGAACTGCCTCAAGATATAAATCCGTATGGGTTGAAGCTTACATTGGGCAGGAAGCATGTCTTCTGACAAAGCCAGTGATGTGAATCATTTTCCTTCAGTGCCCAATCTAACTACTGACTGAATGGATATGTCTCTCAGAAGTAAGTACATCCTCTCAGAAGTACAACCTCTCAGAAATAAGTACATCTCAGAAGTAAGTACATCTCATGGCATGAGCCAGAGTAAGGTCAGAGATGGGATCCCAGTCTAAATGGAATGCTGCTCATACTCTTTATAGTACTGCCTCTTTATGTTTCTTCCAAGGATCTCTGGTTTAATAGGATTAACTTTTTTAACTTTCTTCCATTTTCACCTTTCCATAGGAGCCATTTCAGTACTACTTGAAAACTGCTCCCTTTTGCTGACTTGACCTTTAAGATGTTCTCATGAAATACTCAACCAGGCTGCACACACGGCTTGCTTAGCAGCCCCAGGCACTTGCCCTGTCTGGAGAACTGTTCCTGAAAGTATTGTATCACCGATTTTATATCATTCAGGAAGCGTTTGATTCTGCATTTGCCACAAATAGAGACAGAAAATGTCAAACGAGGATGTCTAAAGTTGCATGGCAAGCTCTCTCTTTATTCTGCTAAACAAAAGTAACCTATTTTCAGATCTGACCAGCACAAGCAACTACAGCTGAAATCAGTAAGAACTGCAGCTCTTAAAAACAGGCTGCATCGAGGGGTGTGGGGGATAGAAGGAGTCTCTAAACAGGAATTAGAGAAATCAACTCTGGAAACCAAGTTTGTTTATTTGTACAACACATTTCAGATGTCATTGCTCATTTGCTTTGTTTTCTAAAAGCATGTTTCTACTTCCGTGGAAAGATAAGAGTCAAAATCAAAGCCCCTGAAACAAAACCAAGAACAGCTTAAATGAGGGAGATTCACCCTTCACACAATGCCTGGCCCAGTCCCAGCTCTGCCACGCTGCTGCCTTTCAGCTCAGCAGGGCACAGCACAGCACTGTCTGCACCCCTCTGCCCTTTCCCCAGGGGCAATACTGACACTATGCAGTCAGCTTTCACACCAACCTGGCCCTTGCCCTAACGGTCACACATAGGACTACAGAGAAAGGCATCACCTTCGGGTCCCAGAAACCTTAAGGATGAGACAGGCACAGGGGCTGCTCCAAGGAAATCTCTGTGGGAAACAATAGATGCACTCAGGGAGAGAGAACAGGCAAGGAGAAAAAAAAAAGATAATGAGAAATGTACTATCTGTAATGTGGTTATCCTTTTGTGAAGGGGGAGCATCCCAGAATGTTACAGACCACAATTCAGCACTTAACTAATAAGGACATGGGAAAATAATTTAAAAATTACTTAATAATTTATTACCTGTTGTTAAATCTTCCCATATCCACCACAGTCACACAGAAAGTGTGACTAAGTTTACATGTTAAATAAACCAAGACATTGTAAACAGATAAAGCACAGCAATGTAAGAGAGGGAAATTACTTGAATCTCTATGAAATGGTACTTTTCCTGCAGTGATTTTGGCAACACTTGGGGATGGCTCAGACAATTACAATGTGGCCTGCTTTCAGAAGGTATCCTGTCCCCCCAACTCTTAGGAAAACAGCTCACTGCCCAGCTAGTGTGTTTTGAATTACGAGTATTTTTCCAGTGCAAAACTCACCTAATACACAAATCTATAAATCATTTCCTTCCTGAGAAACTGCTTGGCACATTACTGCTGAAGAACATTCCCAAGAAGCATTTGAAACAATCAAAAGCATGTAAAGTAATAATATAGAGAACATCAAAACTGAAGTGGTTTAGACCGGAATAAAACAAAGACGATTTCATTTGTAATAGTTTCTTAAAACCTCTGCCTTTTTAACTTCTTAATGTTCTCCCTTGTCCTGTGGTCTCTTTAAGACAACAACAAAAAAAAAAAAGATCAACACATATATGTATTGTTATGATCATTATATATATATGAAAAGCCTTTTAATGAGGTTATGGAATTGATTATAAACAGATGACATATTTGGTACTTGGCATGTCTAAATAATATACAGGGTTTTTTCCACAATATTTGCAAATAATTTTTTGTAATAACACTTGCAGGAAGTGTAGATCATGTGTTCTTAGAACACTGACATGCTTGTGTTCATCAAGTACCATAAACGAGCAATATTTTCCCAGAAGATTTATCCTCCACTGAAAATCATGCATTTAAACATATGTGATGTGCAGCAAACATACATTCTCCCAGAGAAATATTTCACTGCTAAATGGTCACAGAGCATGTAAAGGCAGCTGTTTCATGCAATCTTTCCCATACAGTCAATAATATACTTAGATTACAGAAAAGAGAATTAAAATATATGGACGATAGCTTGGGAGTTCTCACATACTGTTTACAATTATTCTCTACAGTAATAAAACTCATCATTCTTATTTAGAAATAAGGACATCTTTAAAGTGTTCACTTACTCTGCTAAAGCTGATGAGTTGAAGGATTTATCCTGAATGCTGAAACAGAAACAAGAAAACATCAGATAAGTCAGCAAGGCAGGCAGGCTCCCTGAATCCTTCTCAGTTGTAGGAGCACATGCACAAACATGGCATTGCAAGGCAAGTCTCTGTGTGTTAGCTCTACATGCACGACTGTACCTTCGGCTGCTCTGCACATGCTCATAATCAAGGAACCATAGGGATTAGTCCTACAATACTCACAAAGCCCATCCAGCAACGCTCTGAATTACTACAGGGATGCAGGTAGTCTGTGAGGCTCAGAAAGGGATCATATTTTTCATAACTGTAACAGTTCTGCTAATAAAGGCTTGGGTTAACAAACAAGTATTTGGCTTTCCATCCTTTAAACATTTGCTCTATGTAATTGGCTCAAACACAGTTGTTTTTATTACTTAAATAGGGTTGCTCAGCTAAGATCTCTGGAGGTTTTTTCTTCTTGTTTAATGGTCTCTTACACACTCAGCCCATGGACAAACCGCAGGGGAACCTATGAAAAAATAATCTGGCAGAAAGGATAGATCAAGTAATAAAAGGTTATTAAGCTAACAGCAAGCAATAGGTGAAACCATTCTTGTGAAAGGAATAGGCTGGTGTGCTCCTGCCACAAAACATTTTAGACCTTAGGAAATACATTCAGTAGGGGTCAACTCAGGATACCTTAAACTGCAGGTTTAGAGGCAGCTGTGGAATTCCCCTTCAAACATCACGTCTCAAATCCAGTAAATACATTGTTAGATCATCCTGAAATCTTATAGCAGCACGGAAAAAAAAATAAATCTCATTGCTACATCCCGGAGCTGGGATTTTTTTTTGCTCGGGTGGGGGAGGAGAAGGCAGTGGAGACAACAGCATCGTATGAGCTTTGCTGTTTGTGACAATGATGACAGCACCAAGCAGAGCAGGGGTAGAGAGGAGTGCAGCGTCCTCCTCCCTGCAGCAGCTTGTGCGGCTGCCTGGTGTTGACACACATCCCAGGCAACAGCAGCAGCAGCCAGGAGACACAGCTGTGACAAATCTCCCTTCCTTCACCAGCAGCCCTAACAGTGTATCTTATCTTCATCTCTTCCCAGCCTTCCTGCCTGCCTGCACATACTATTTAGCTCTTTTATTTCCCATATTTGTATGTATACATCAATTTTTACAATAGCACAAATTACCTAGGTATTGGAGTATCACAGACAGTGTATAGGGATTTCTGCCCTAGAGATGAGCAGGTTTTGTGAGAGAAGGGTGAAGAGAAAAGCTAAATTTAATGGTTAGCATATAAATCCTTCCCTAGCCCTAAAATTTCCATTCTTTTTCTCCTCCTATTTCCAGGATTTTGGGTCTGAGCATACAAATATGATTTGTTTGTTTGTTTTTCTACTTGCAAGAGAGCACCTGAACAAAAGGTATACTTCTAGCTGTTGTGGCAATCAAAACCACAATTTACATGCTTAAAAAGTAGAGGACCACCAAAAAAAAACCTGATATTATTTTAAATAAGTATATTTCAGAATGCTTAGGTGCTTGGCTTTTGTTTTTAATGCTTAGGCTAGGATTACAGCTATCATTTCAGATGTGTAATGGAGGAATCACAAATTTTTAATCACAAAATCACATTGATAAACATCATATCTTGGTTAGAATAGAGCTCAAAGAGAAACTGTGTATTTATCCCCTCTTCCTTGCATACACCCCCACAAGAAGGGGAGCAAACACAGAATGCTCTTGTAAATGTGTAGTACTGTAAAACATCACACTTCAATGTACTGCTTCTTTGTTGTATCATGGAAAGACACTTTTTCTGTTAAAATCTTCCAATTTTATACCCAGTTTTGTTCCTACCCTCTTTCGCTAAATGCAGATCAAGCCAACATAAATATCACATGGCAGTTCTCAGCTGACAACAAAAATGTTGGAGAACTCCAAAGCAAACATCTACATATATTTTGGAGATACCAGAATTCAGGAACACATTGCTCTTCTTCTGAAAATTTGACTAATATATTTCCTATTTATGGCTGACAATGGCATCAAAATTCTATCCTTTGTTTGGTTTGTATCATCACGAAAATTACTGCTAAAACAGGAGAAAAAATTAAAATAGGAATCAGCCTCCAGCTCAGTTTTGCATGTAGTAGAGACACATGCTCAACATAAATGATATGTTCATAAGTTCAGAACAGCATTAGTTGGCACTATAAACACATGCCAGGCAATGAATGAATTGCAAAGACAATATGGTTTAGTTGCAGAATACTGCAAAAGAGAGAGGTAAATGAGACAGAAGCGGGAAGTAGTTCTAACTTCAGGAGAACAGGAGAGAATGCAATAATCAAGAACAAAGGGCCAGAAAAAAAGGAGGAACAGTAAAGGTTGCCAAGCTACAGTTGTCTAAATGGTCACAAACACACACCCCTCACCCCTGCAGAAACAGTGACAGCTTAGTTTCACCTGCAGAACAGAACCTTTGCCTCAATTTCCAGAATTTGCTCATCTCCGTAAGTGACTGTTTTGTTAAGGGCATTTCTGACTCAGGTAAACGATGAGGCCTTTCAGCCATGAATATGAAATAATGAAGAATTTCTATTGGGAAATAAACTGTATGTTTAGAGGGGGAAATACATATTTACAAAGAACTGTCAACTCTCTGAGGCTCTGGAAAAGTTAGTATTTCTGCATTTAATACCCACTATCTAATGACAAGTTCAGTGCAATCTTACAGGGTATGATTAGCATTTATTACAAGACGATTTTCTTTATTATTATTTGTTATTCCACAGAGCCCAAAGAGCTTGTGCTGAAATTGGTGTGTCGGAGGCAATTACATTTTGCATAATGGTTAGCCCATACAAGGTGTCTGCACAAGACACTGTGGAGGGATACAAGAGATGCAGTATGACATTGCTGTGCATGACAAGGAGCCCAAGGCAACTCCCACACCTCTGGGAAGAAGCTACTCATGTTCCACTACCTAAATAAAGGGAAAGTTGGAATGATCTCCCCACTACTGACTCGCTGGATGAAGTCAAGTCATCCCTGCCAGAACCAGCTGAGCTCAGAGACTCATAGGAGTACTGAGCAAATCTGTTTGCCTTGAAGTATGTGTGTTCTTGCCAAGTAGCAATACCCTGAAGTGCTCCCCTCAAATTGTACCAACAAGGAGATGCACTCACTCCTACCTGTATGCATACACAGCATGTGCTTTCATGGATAAAATACATTCAACTCCACCAAAGAGCAGATTAAATATGCTTGCCTGTCAGGTCACACTGCTACTTCCGAGGTCCTGCTTATGACAGAACACTTCTATTTAAGCAGAAAACAAACTGAGGGGTTCTGCAGTAGCTCATCTCTGCCTTTGGCAAGTCCATTCTCTTCCAGTACACAGGGCTTTCTTATGGGATATGAGTGGGAATCGTACTGCAGCAAAATGGTAGCAGTCTGGATCACTCCAGTGCCTTGCCCTTTTCTTCAGAAGTGATTCTGCAGGATACTTTTGCTATTTTCCAATCAGTAAGGCATAAACCAGGGAGCTGCCATGTGAGAGAGAAGTCACATATCTCTTTCCTGTAGTGACAAATACTGAATGCTACACTGCAGCTCAAAATATTCATGTGTTCACTGACTTTCTTTCTTGACATGCAATCTGCCTTTTTATGGCTAACATTCTCAGAGATATTAGAAAATATCTTGAGGCAAATGAAACTAAAATACAGCAATTACATGTAGAGGCTGACTGGTGAGCACTTAATCCAGTTTCTGTATCTTTGATTTTCTCAGTGACCTAATTAGAACATCATCTGAGTGAATGGACCCAGGGGGAGAAGCATTCAGCTGATCTTGCTGTATACCTTAAAATGCACAGACAAGCTCATGCAGGAAAAGACTCCAGCTATGCATAGGTGCAGCAATAGTTGTCATGAACAGCACAGGGCAATTCCACAAGGCACACATATGTTGGATTGCTAAAGCTTTGGGCAAGTGCACAGACTTTCAGAGTTATATTTTCAGAAGATATTTCAGTGAGCCATCAAACTGCACATACTTCCTTAATCAAGCCTTCTAAACAGTGGGCCCATGAATCCCATGCACACTCCCATAGCACACCCAAGTTTGCACTGAGGGAGGTACATTTACCCTGTAGCTCCAAAGAAACAGTATTCATCAGCCTTCCTGCCCTCTTGAAGGGGAAAGTATCATGGAACTCTTCTGCGCCGATTGGAAATGCTGATTTGTGAACCACTTCAGTCCTATCATTTGGGTTACATTTCTGCAGCTCAAGTGCACACAGCTGAGTAAGCACTAAGCCTACCAGTGAGGAAACTGCCCAAGAGCACGGCAATCACTGGAGCAGGAAGCACAGACCAAGCTCCCTGCTGGAAGGCTACACCGGTGGTGCCCTGGTTAATTAGCACAAGCCTACTTCACATAGGTTTGCTGGCTTGAGGAAGTGTGCTAATCCAGAAATACAGAACTGTGCCTATAATTTTGTTATTAAAGACAAAGCTGCTTTAAGAGATCCCATCAGCTCTGCTGAAAATCTCTGCAGAGATGCCCAAAAATCATTATTCAGCATGCACTAGGCTGCATGATAAACCCAACTGTACTAGTCAAACTGAGGCTAACAACTGAGCTATTATAGGCAGTAAAACTTGACCAACTGCAGTCACCCACTGCAGACAATTTAATACTGCAACAGATGACAAAACTATTTCCAGACGGTTCATGCCAAAGTCCAGCTAGACTCAACATAGCACTAATTCAAAACCAGTTTTTCCTCTGAGCATTACAAGATGGGGAAAAATACACATACACATATACACACTCCTAATTTTACTGAGGTGCCCAGAATGCTTCAACAGATCACTACACCTAGAAGTAAACACTTATTTAAGAAGCCTTGATCTTTAAGTATCTTCTTACTTAAGAAAACATCAGTTGCAAGAATGACCTCTAATTAATTTACATGCCTGATATGTCTGCAAGATCACCATGTTCCTTTTGCTTGTGATAGTAGAAACAGAGGCAAATAAATGCAAGAACATTGTAAAAAAATAATACTACTTCCCTGGAGCAGAGCAGGTGTGGGGAATGTGTTTAGATAATGTCAGCAATGGAGTGGCTTTGTTCTGTTGGTGGTGGCTTTTTAAATGGTATTCATTCTTTTTTCATTCAAGCTAATAGTGCAGGAATGCTGCAGGGTCACAATCTTCCTTTTCCTAGTCTAATTGTTTTAACAGTGGAAAACAATAACAGTATTAATTAGTACTACACATAGGAAAGTTCTTAAGAGGAACTATGTCCTGGGTTCAGCAGTAGCAGTCATTTTTCTCCTTCTTAGTAGCTGGTGCAGTGCTGTGGTTTTGACTTTCAGCCTGGGAACAGCGCTGATAACTCCGATGGTTTTAGTTGCTGCTCAGTAATGTTTACTCTGACCAAGGACTTTCTGAGTCTCATGCTCTGCCAGGGAGGAGGGCAAGCCAGGAGGAAGCAGAGACAGGACACCTGACCCAAACTGACCAAAGAGGTACTCCATACCACAGCACGTCATGCCCAGTATATAAACTGGGGGCAGTTACCCGGAAGGGTTAGATCACTGCGCAGGTAGGGCTGGGTATCGGTCAGTGGGTGGTGAGTGGTTGTATTCTCTTCCCTTGTTATTTCCCTTTATCATTATTATTATTGGTGGTAGCAGTAGTGGTTTTGTGTTATACCTTAGTTACTGGACTGTTCTTATCTCAACCCATGGGAGTTACATTCTTTTGAATGCAGGGGGGAGGAAGGTGGGGAGTGAGCAAGTGGCTGCGTGGTACTGAGTTACAAGCTGGGCTTAAACCACAACAAATTAGCATCTTGTGAACATCAAAATTAAGGAAATTCAGAATTAGGAAGTTTCACACTTGGTGTTTTTTCATCTGAAGACAACCACAGAGAACTAGACAGCTCAGCCAGGAACAGATTTCACTTTCTAACAATCAAGAATTTCCTTCTCTTTCTGAAAGTGCCAATCTTGCTGTACAAATTGAATGTGATCATATAGGTAGAGGTCATAAACAAGTAACTTATGAACAAGACTTCCAAATTAAGGCTTAAATATATAGTGTTCACAGCATTTTCCAATACAAAACTAAATTGAAAGGAGAATTTGAGCTAAACCACATTTTCAAAAAGTTGAATATTTGAAAGTAAAGAGAAAACCAAGCAAAGAGCTGCTCATACATTCAGAAAACATTATGCTTTTTTCTCTTGGGTCTGTAGATGAGTGGAGCCAAAAAATTTGGTTCTTGTTAAGTCCAGACAGGAGACATGCAAGTTATGTATGATTCCTGATTGTGTCTTGAGGAGGCAGCTGTTGTCATGTAGAGCAACATGGATTATGCTGGGTAATTTACTTGTTTTCTGAAAGCAAAAAGAATCAAACAAGAAAACATGCTTTTTACTCAGATTTCACTTTTCAGAACCCTTCCTCACCACCTGGGAATCTAATTGTATAACTTCTGTGCACATACATACACATGCATGGACACATGTATAAAATGTTTGCTTCTTCCAAACATCAATTCACAGGGTAATAAACCTGAGAAAACTTCAGTATTTGCCTTTTTCCACATCTATCTGCAGCAGTACAACTACTTCGGAGGTGCTCTGCAAATCTTGCTCACTATCCTCCATGTATCTAGCAGAGTAGTACATGCTAACTCCTGTCACCCATAGCTTTATCTTCCCAGCAGCAGAGAAGCCAGAATGCTGTAAACCAAAATCTATACCAATGTAGAAGTCACACATCAAAACCAATTTACAGCAATTGCTGTTTAATGTTAGTAGGGCCAGAAGAGAAGTTTATGTCATTAAGTCAAAATTGATTAAATGTGTTTATTTACATATTTTTTTCTGAACTTGCTTCATGCATCACATAAATATAAAACGAAGACAGATCCAAGTTCTGGAGCTCCCTCTGAGCCGTGGTAAAAGCCTACCAATAAGCACATTCAGTTGACTTATTTCTGGATGTCATCTCAGCATAACATTTCTTCCTAGCCATCTTGCCTCTCATAGAGAGGAAAAGCTGTCCGCATGGCAAGCAATTATGGACAGCGAGAAAAGGTAGAAAAGAATGTGATGGGTAAAAATAATGCAACTGGTATTGGAGGACATAATAGAAAGGCACGAACAAACTCCAGAATAAATATAGCAACATAAGCAAACAATCACAAGCTAAAACACAATTGTGATGGGCAGTTGGGGAAGGTCCCTTTACTTCTAGGCATTAGCTCACCTATTTTTGTGGGTGTTTATGATGCTCCACTTGCTCATTCTCATTTCCAAAAAATTCCAAAAAAAGCATGGTAATGAATAGCATATTTTTTTTCTGCTTTCCTGAATTTCTATTCACTATAATGAATACTCAATGACATTTGAAACCCACTGATTCAGACCATTAACTTCTTCTATATCATGATACATTGATATCAGAAAAAGTCTCATCGGTTATAACATATTCCCCTGCACTTGTATCTCACTGAAATGCCATACAAAAGCCACTGAATACTGGCATCAACAGTCAGTGGTCAGCTCCTGCTCAGCTTCTACCTTGTTGTTTTTATTTCTTCTCATAGCAAGTAGTTCTCTTCTATCTGGCTTCTGTTTCTATCCAGGCTCATAATCTGCGCTAATGTCCTACCACCTACTATTTTAACTTACCAGAAGGACAACGCATAGGTAGAAGTTTGTTCTTCTGAAGTTAAGAAAACAATGAACTCTCAACACATTTTGTCTTTCCCTGCAAGTAAAATATTTTTTCTTTTTTTCTTTTAGATTGAGGGAAGGACAGAGACATTCTCAGCAGATTATGTCTTTCAACACAGTAAACCAGCCAGGTCAGGACACAGTACTCCCCACATTAAATAACACAATCCTGTTACATAAGATTCAGCTTCATGGCATAAAACAGAACCCCACAGAAAAATACAAATAAATGGTACAGCGATGACTTATACACATGTTCAAATTTATCTTATTACTTAAAAGGATTTTGTTTTGCATAATGGTTGTTTGGGAAAGAGAGAAATGTGCAGCAGTCACCAAAACACAGGGAACACAGGACCTAATTTCTTTACCAAGACAAGGAAATTCCTACATAGCTGTGCACCATTTGTACTCTAGACATTTTATTCTCCTGCCATGCCACGTACTGCTTACACATGTGCAATTTTATATTGTGAACTGGCTTGGTTCCTTTGCTGTGCAAGAAACATCCTGAAAAAGCACCAAGCTCAAGCATGTTTGCAGACATGTCCTGTACCAGGACCACAAGGATATCTGCATTGCTTAGGTAATGGAGTTTCTTGCCCCTCTTACCAAGAGCTGAGTTCTGACATAGTCTCTGACATAGCCAGACCACAGGTGATCTACCATCCATGGTCCACAGATAGGTCCTTACAATAGCCCATGATTTCATGAGGCCGAGGTCCTCTACCAAGGGCCATGACAAATCTCACTCAATGAGACTTTGCAAATGATCTCTCTTCATTCTGACTTAGAATGTCTCACAGATGTCTCCGGAATTAATTGAGTAAATTGCTGTAGCACACAGAGAGGACAGCAGTCAGTCCTCCAGTTATAAAACGCATGCCATGTTCTTTTTTTTTTTTTTATTTGTTACAATATGTTCTCATCCCAGGTTACCA
Source organism: Myiopsitta monachus (assembly GCA_017639245.1). NCBI lineage: Eukaryota > Metazoa > Chordata > Aves > Psittaciformes > Psittacidae > Myiopsitta > Myiopsitta monachus. The sequence continues at coordinate 66,663,292 of CM029921.1, read as the reverse complement.
ACAGCTTTTAAGGCTCAAAAATAATTTGAAAGCCAGGATTTTCTCTGGGATAACCTTGCCGAGCTTAACAACTTATGACACTGAACAAATGACCTCTGCTCGCATAAATTTGGTCCCATTGAAAATTATTTGCGACTCAAGTATTTCCTGTATAGGTCTGCTGAAGACAAACAGAAGCATATGGGAAAGACATTTCTGCAGGAAACAGCTTTACCACTTTGCTATCTACTGCAATAGTTGTGTTACAAAAGGGCAGTGAAAATTACTTTTCCCTTTTGAGACATTTAAATCCTTTGTTGTAAAGCACACTGAGGGCTCTTCATGACATCATCACATTTTCTAGTTCAAATTGTCTGTCCCCTGACCTCTTTGATAAACTAGAGAAAATCGGGTTTGATTTTACGTTTTTCAGCAGAGATGTAAAACTATGAAAGACATTTTCACTCTAATACTAATAATATTTTTCATTTAGCAGTCAAGCAACCTCAATCAGCAAGATACCAGTCACGGAAGAAAGCTTTATTTCTAGGTGAGCTATCCATTTTTAGAGAGAAATAAAGTCACCAGAAAAATTCTCAAAAGCAGAGCCAGGGAAAAATAAAAATAATTCTTGAAACCGTGAGTGTAGTATCTTTTCTTGTTCTTTCTGTAAAGATTACAAAAAACCAACATCTTGCTTTTATATTAACAAAAATGCTGACAGTAGCTTTTAAAAAGAGCAATGAATTCTGCAGTCTAAATGTGGGCATACTCAGGAATATTCAGAGCTACAGTAACTTTCCTCTCTTTGCTGATGCTTGAAGAAATACAGCCTACATTTTCTAACCCAAATCCAGGCTCTCAAACCCACATTTAAGCACCTACACAGTTTCAGACTTATTTTAGGTAGCCACCAAGATGCAAACATTTGGCCAACACATGTTACACCAATTTTGTTCCTAGAATGATGGTTGTAAAGGCTCTAGGACTACATCTAACACTACAGCTGTGTTGCTGCACGCTCACTACAAATATAGAAGGAAAAAAAACCAACACATCCAAACCCAGCTTCAACAGTTATTAAGCCATCAAAACATTTACCATCTCAGGACATATTTGTGTTATGTGTCTCCTCCCTTGTTTTTTCTATTCCTCACAGATCATCTTCATTCTGTGTAACTACTCCAGTGCTACTATCTCAGCCGACTCAGGTTGCAAAAGGGCTAATATAAACCCAGATGACTGTTAATATCTCCTACTAAGCCCCACAGAAATGGGTCAAATCATGCATTGATAGTGAGATCCCTTACTTGCTTGTGTCTTTCCTGGATTGAACACTTGGCACGTATTTCATTGCTTGTTTTATGCAAACGCCATTCAAGTGTCTTGAAAGAATGAGCCAAATAATGACACTGTAAACTACCCAATGCAAAAATGCATTCAGATAGGGCATCATGCAGAGTAGGAAAAAGCCATTCCTCCAAAGCAGTAACAGTTCTTAATACAGTATTATCCATAGCCGTGTGGAAAAACAGCAAAACCAGATAACCTATAGCCACCAAGAAGTAAGCATGACTCAATTTGAGTGACTCACAGTTGTGACTAATCCATTTAATAGCTCTCTTTAAAAAGTCAGCCTTTAAATAATTTCTGTATGTTCTTTCTCAATTGCCTTGCATTCCATAATTTTAAAATTATTACCAAACCACAATCACAGTATAGGTCTAAGCAAATCATGATGATATGTAAATGCATCTTAAAACTTTAAATAAAGCATATAGTAAATAAGTGTTACGAAAGCGCATTTGTCTAAAATCCAGTAGATCATTACTTAGTTAAACATAAGGCAAAGAAAACAATGCCAGATTGAAGGGGTGGAGGGTTGAGTCATCCTGCTATCAGGTGCCTGCTCCCTGCCTGCAGGTGCTCTGCAATTCATTGCTCAATCACAATATAGTTTTGAGCAGTGAATTTCAAGCAGAATAAAAAAGTAGCCGAGTCCTCTCTCAAAAACAAATGCAGCTGTGGCTGGGAACACCAAAGCTTTTAAGAAGATTTTGAGGAACAGCCATCTTGTGGCAAAAAGCATTTTGGATTTATAAATCAATAGGGATTTGAAATTTATAAAAGAGAGGAAAATTTACAGTTCCTTCTTTATTAGCGCATTCTTCAATAGAGGGTAAACTTTGCTCCTTATAAACCATTAAAATGAATTCTCATTATTGTCGTGGTTTAAGTCCCTCAATAACTCACGTAGTCACTCTCTCACTCAATTCCCCCCTCTTTCTTCTACGGGCCCCAGGGGAATGGGAAGGAGAATCAAAAAATGCAACTTCCACAGGTTGAGATAAAAACAGTTTAGTAACTAAGGTATAACACAAATCACTACTGCTACCACCAGTAATAACACAAGAGAAATACAAGGAAAGAGAAAACAACTGCTCAACCCCCAAAACCAAAAGCCTGACTACACTGTGCACCCCCTGCAGTGCACCCCCCATACCCTTCCAGGTCTCTGCTCTCCGTTTTTACACCCTGGACATGACATACTCTGGTATGGAACAACCTCTTTGGTCAGTTTGGGTCAGGTGTCCTGCCCCTGCTTCCTCCCGGCTTCCCCTCCTCCCTGGCAGAGCATGAGGCTCAGAAAGTCCTTGGTCAGACCAAAACATTACCAAGCAGTAACTGAAAACACTGGTGTTATCAGTGCTGCTCCCAGGCCCAGAATAAAAAACACAGCACTGCATCAGCTACCAAGAAGGAGAAAAATGACTGCTGCTGCTGAACCCATGACAACTATTTGAAAACATCTTTAAAACCACAGGTGACCTGGGAAGAATACAGGGATGTTGTCCAGGAAGCGAGGGACCAGCATAGGAAAGCTAAGGCCCACTTAGAATTAAACTTGGCTAGGGAATGTTAAGGGTAACAGGAAGGGATTCTATAGGTACAATGCAAACAAAAGACAGGCTGGGACAACCTGGGCCCCTCCAGAAGCTATCAGGAGAAATGGCTATCCTGGATTTGGAGAAGGCTGAGGTTCTTAATGACTTCTTTGCCTCAGTCTTCACCGGCAAATGCTCTGACCACACCACCCAAGTCTTGAAAGGCAGACGCAGGGACTGTGAGAATGAAGACCCTAGGCCCACTGTAGGAGAGGACCTGGTTCAAGACCGTCTGAAGAACGTATACAAGTCCATGGGACCTGATGAAATCTATCCATGGTCCTGAAGGAGCTGACAAATGAAGTTACTAAGCCACTGTCCATCATATTTGAAAAATCATGGCAGTCAGGTGAAGTTCTCGATGACTGGAAAAAGGGAAACATAACCCCCATTTTCAAGATGGGGAAAATGGATGGGCTGGGGAACTACAGACCAGTCAGTCTCACCTCTGCCTGGCAAAATCTTGGAGCAGATTCTCCTGGAAGGCATGCTGAGGCACATGAAAAACTACAAGGTGGTTGGTGGACAGCCAGCATGGCTTCACTGAGGGGAAATCCTGCCTGACCAATCTCGTGGCCTTCTATGATGGAGCTATGGAACTGATGGACAGGGGTAGAGCTGCAGATGTCATCTACCTGGACTTGTGCAAAGAGTCTGACGCTGTCCCATGTGACATCCTTGTCTCTAAGTTGGAGAGACATCAATTTGATAGGTGGACCCCTCGGTGGATAAAGAACGGGCTGGATGGCTGCACGCAAAGAGTTGTGCTCAATGGCTCAATGTCCAGCTGGAGACCAGTAATGAGTGGTGTCCCTCAGGGATTGGTTTTGGGACCAGGTCTCGTTCAACGTCTTTATCGGTGACATGGACAGTGGGATTGAGTGCACCCTCAGCAAGTTTGCTGATGACACCAAGCTGTGTGGTTCAGTTGATAAGTTGTAGGGAAGGAATGCCATCCAGAGGGACCTTGACACACTTGTGAGGTGGGCTGATGCCAACCTGATGAAGTTGAACCATGACAAGTGCAAGGTCCTACACCTGGGTCAGAGCAATCCCAGGCACAGCTCCAGGTTGGGCAGGGAAGAGATTCAGAGCAGCCCTGTAGAGAAGGACTTTGGGGTGTTGGTTGATGAGAAAATGAACATGAGCCATCAGTGTGCGCTTGCAGCCCAGAAAGCCAACTGTATCCTGGGCTGCATCAAAAGGAGTGTGACCAGCAAGGTCTGAGGGGGGTGATCCTGCCCCTCTGCTCTGCTCTCGTGAGACCTCACTTTTGTATCCTCAACATCAAAAGGACATGGAACTGTTGGAACAAGTCCAGAGGAGGGCCATGAGGACGATCAGGGGACTGGAGCACCTCCTGTATGAAGATAGGCTGAGAAAGTTGGGGCTGTTCAGCCTGGAGAAGAGAAGGCTGTGTGGAGTCCTCCTAGCAGCCTTCCAGGATCTGAAGGGGGCCTATAGGGATGCTGGGGAGGGACTCTTCATGAGGGACTGTAGTGATAGGACAAGGGGTAACAGGTTCAAACTTCAACAGGGGAAGTTTAGATTGGATATGAGGAAGAAATTCTTTCCTGTAAGGGTGGTGAGGCACTGGAATGTGCTGCCCAGGGAAGCTGTGAATGCTCCGTCGCTGACGGTTTTCAAGTCTGGGTTGGACATAGCCTTGGGTGGCATGGTTTAGTGTGAGGTGTCCCTGCCCCTGGCAGGGTTGTTGGAACTAGATGATCTTAAGGTCCTTTCCAACCCTAACTATTCTATGATTCTATAACTACTGTTTGTACCTGTGACGTAGAGTAGTGAAATGAATCTTGTTACTAGTTCATTTTTAGAAATAGTCATATGCCAAAATGAAACAGCAAGTAGGCAGGAGAAAAGAAACCAAATGAAATTTATTCTCCAAGTGCATCACCAAAGAAAGCTTTTGAATTTTGACCCTTACCACAGTATCCTGTGCTTTTGAATTTCAACCCTTACTACAAAGCCCCCAGTCAGCCTTTGCAGCAAATGGTGTTCATATCCACAATGCAGCCAGCACTAACTGAAAAGGCTGTAAAATCAGCTGAAAAGACGCACTGAAATTACCCATTATATGGTGCTGTGATTCCTCTGTTATTCCACTCTATCATTTGGTGAACCTATAGAGGTATCACATTTCAAAATTACACTTACATCTCATCTAAAACTACACATACAATAAATTATCCATGTAACATTTCTCAAGTCTCTAAGCAGGTTTATCTGACATTGCCACTAATAAAAAAGAGAATTAATGGGCTTTATTACTATTTATTACCCTCCCCTTAACTGTAGGAAATCCAGTTGCTTTCCCCAGGGTGTTGCTAAAGACCTTGATCTGAATTCCTACCTACAGCCTTAGGCAGGAGAAGCATGAGAGAGGAAACAAAAGAGATGTACTATCACTTGGGGGATCAGACATACTAAATTGATTCCATGCTGTAGGGAACATTTGATTGCTTGCTGTAGACCAGTCAAGCGTCTCTGTCGTCTATCCGGGAGAAAATTTCTAGATAATTTGTCAGAAAATGCTTACTTATGTGTGCTGATGAACTTGTAAATTTCCACTATCCTCACTTCTTCACTTCTTCACTTGTGCGCTGTACACTTTTCAACAAATCTGAAACTATTTCATACTCAAAAGCATGACAAACTGATAAAAATTAATGCAGCAGTCATTTTGATAAACCATGTAATACACCTTCAGGAATTTCATCTTATGCATCAAAGCTGCAGAGGCTCTGTAAATAATAAATATGCCAATGCACACATATTCAAGCTGTCACCCAAATACCTTTCAGCTCACAGCAAAATAAGACTGTAAAGCATTTCTTTGGTTTACTTTCAGGAGGTGGTCATCTCATTTTCTGGGAAAAAATGTATTACAGAAAAATTGCATTATGCAGAAACTATATTATGCAACCTACATTTCTTTTATTTTGGTTTTTGGTTTGTTTGTTTGCTTTTGGTTTTGTTTTTTTGTTGGCAGAAGTCCGTTCCAGTTTTCCAAATCCATTATGAATGTAGCAAATGATGACCATGAAAAAGGTGAGTCACAAAACTGCTGCCACTCAAAATGAATAATCATCAACTTTTTTCATAGTATCTTCTGAACTGTGCAAAAAAAAAAATAGCATTCTGTTTTAAGAGGAAAACTGAAAAACAGTAAAACTGAAAACATGTTTCTCAGATTTAGTCTCAAAAAATAGTGACATTTTCTCATATTGCTTAAAAGCAATCTTAAGAAAGCTAAGTATTTCTTATCGGTAGCAATCTAATTACACAGCAATATAAAGTACACAACTAGAATAATGTCAGGGCATACTCCCTCGCATGGCAATGAAATTACATGAGGAACATTATATACATACAAAAGAATCATTAATAATTTCAGAGCAATATCAAAGGATTCCTGCAGATCTCACTCAGCTGTCTGGATCTAGCTGTACTGTAACAGTGTGCAAAACCTGCAAATGAAAAGACACAGCAGCTACCCTTGAGCTCAATTCTCAGCCTCTGTCATACAGTGAGTTACATAGGACTTCACCAATAAGTGAAACACAGTTCCCCTCTCCGAAAGCATGGGCCTGACACACACACATAGTAGCCAAAGCATGTAGCAACCCCCATCTCCAATCTCTTATGTGCACTTTCCTGGAAAGCTGCCATGTTGTTAATATGTTATAAATAGATGTTAGATGGGAAGTTCCTCACCATGGAGCTCCTAGGGCGTTCACAGCTAGATTAACTTCGTGCACCAGAAAGTTGTGCTTTGCTGTGCAAATATACTAAAATTACCTTGCTATCTCCCATATTTTTGTTGTATTCTCTTCTCCTGCTTCTTCTTCCACTAGCAAAGCTGCTGGTCACCTCAGGCTTTCAGGTGGACAAATCTCAGAAGTTGTTCCTTAAGGTATCTCTTTGGCAATCAAAGATTTTAAGAAATAACCTAAAAACTTCTCATGCATAAGCAGACTGCCTGGTTCTTCCATAAGATCATAAGGAGACAACCAGCAAGTCTGTTTCCAACCTAGGACCACTGCCATAAATTTAAAGTGTTATTATGGCATTGATGTAGACAGCACAATCCATTTCTTGGTGCAGAGCAGCCACCTAAGCCATAAGACATCCTAAGAATCTTAAGAATCATTTAGCTCCTATAACTTAAACCATCACCTAGCCACCTGTATTTCTATATATGTTTCCACAATGCGCAGTTTTCAGAATATAATTTTTGCGATTTCTTAGGTTAACAAGACATATTTCTTAGCAAGAAGAAGTCACCTAACTGCAAGACTGAAAATAACCACATGATTTTGAGAATCTGAAAACCTGTCATCCAGAGGAGAGCCATGAAGATGATCAGAGGGATGGAACATCGCTCCTAGGAAGACAGAGAGCTGAGGTTGTTCAGCCTGGAAAAGAGAAGGCTCCAGGGAGATATTAAAGCAGCTCCCAGTGCCTAACAGGGCCCCACAAGAAAGCTGGAGAGATACTTTTTGCAAAGGCATGTAGTGATAGGACAAGGGGAAACAGATTTAAACTGAAAGAGGGTAGGTTTAGATATTAAGAACCTCTTCACTGTGGGGGTGGTGAAGCACTGGAACAGATTGTCCAGAGAAGCTGTGACTGCCCCATTTCTGGAAGGGCCAAAGACCAGGTTGAATGAGGCTTTAAGCAACCTGGCCTAAGTGGAAGTTGTCCAAGCCCATGGCAGGGGAATGGAACTAGATGATCTTTAAGGTCCCTTCCAACCCAAACTATTGCTGTGATTCTCTAAAATCTGTTTCATATATAGACACAGAGAACATCTACATAATGAAATATCTTCCTACTGTCACTCACACAAGCACAAACTAGAAATATATCAGCGTTATTTGAATGCAGGTACATACTATTTACTTTGAACCATTTTTAACAGAATTTTGCTAAATCCCTAGACATTGAATATGAACTCGAATATTCCTTTTGCTATTCAAAGTAAGATCAAAACTGAAAAGTTCTGGAGTCATAAACAAAGAGATGGAAAAAAGTGTTGTTGCTTCCTTAAAAAATCAGTCTAAGAGAATTGAAGGGATCAAAATGCCTGGCAGGGATTCATTGATGCTCTCAGGTTTACTGACACTAAGTCAGCAACCTGCCAAAGCCCCTTGCTCCACATATCATGCACACAAAAAAGCCTTTTGACTTGTGGATCAAAACCAGATTTAGAGCAAGGTAAGAAAGGGAGAAATGGCTCTCGCACCTGAATAAAAAAAAAAAAAAAAACAAAAAAAAAAGAAGTTAATGAATCCTTTGGGCTGAGAAGAAATAAAACCTCTTAAAAGATTGAAAAGGGTAGAAGTATCTCAGTTCATGGTTGAAGACTGACAAAACCTGAATTTTTCAGGTGGAGTGGGAAGACGCACTGAGAGAAAGGAGGAGAATAGACTTCATGTTAAACTGGAAAAAGAGAGGACACAGAACTAAAAAGCCTGAATCCTGATGTTTCCCACAAGCACAGAGAGAATTAATTATGATAACAGAAATACTAAACTAGAGGAAAAAGCACTGATAAGAGCTAAGGTAATTTATCTTTCCTGTATTTATAGCGACACACAAAATGTTTTTTTATTTCTCAAAACCTGTAATAAAGACCCTGCAAACCAAACTGGTTAGATGAGCCATCTTGTGAGCGACCTATTCTTAATGTGCATTTTAAAGACACTGTCAGGCTGACATTCTTTAGGATGTTTGAAAATTTGCAAATCCAATTAATTCAGGGCAGATGTTTGGGTTGGTGACTATGCTTACTTTATTTTGCATTTCATCCAAAAAAACTGTAAATGTTACACTATCTTTTTCATTGAATTAATGCTCAGAAATTTGCATGACCATAAAAAGCCATCTGGTAATTCTAGCCGTGGAATCAAGCCCAGTGACAGCTCTTTAACCTTTACACCCCAGATAGTTAGGATTCAATGTTTATGAAATAAATAGACAGAAACATATGGAACAAACAGGAAAACACAATCTGCATTTCTCCTTTGTTTATGTATTCATTAAACTGGATTGCTGCATGTGCAAATGATCGGCTGGTTGCATAAGTATGTGTGCGATACTTGTTTGAAAACATGATAAAACTTAATGCAAATTATATGGAAATATACTTTTTCATATGTGCCTGTTTTGATCTTCTGGCAGTTGGCTGATACTGTGGGGTTTAGAATATTCTTTTGCCTACAGTTTATAACATAACCTTTGTGAGTCTGGAACAATTACAAATAATTACAGCACTGACTGATGAGAACTTGGATTTAAATTAAAACTAGAATTAATGAATGAAAAATGAAAAAGAGATATATTTGTGTACCTGTTTTCCCTGCTGAAGGTGATAAAAGTTTTGACTTAAAAAAAAAAGTTTTTTATTTATTAACAGAATTGCATGAATGGGTTTTTATATACAAATACCTCAGACAAGTATAAGATTTATACTTTGATTTATATTTATATCAGCCACAGCCAGATTTACATTTTAATTCATTCTGTCCTCTTGCCAGCTCTAATTTGCAGATGTTGTGCATATAAGCCTTCACTCTAAAACAGAAGCAGAAATTCTGGCACTGTTCAATGTTTAGAAGACATTCATATCTGCAATGATAGAAGCTAAACAGATAGGACAGATGGGCAGATGAGACTGGGGGACACAAATAAATTAGAACCTGATGTTACCTCTGTACTAATTTATTTGGAAGCTAGTATATTTTCAACAGTGCAGCTTAAAGAAGTCATTTTCTCTAGATAGAATACTTCTGTCTAGTTGGATTCAAATAGTTCTCTAATACTTCTTAATGGGTTTATTATTTTTCTTTAACAATGTTTGAATTTTGTCAGATGTTGATGCATAAAATTGGAACATGGACAGCTAATTTAATGCAGTGTCTAAGAGCAACCCTTGTATGGGTTTATTGAAGTTAACTAAAACCACACTTGTTCAGAACTCCATTAGTTTAGTCATCACTGAAAAACTATGAAAGAGAAGTGAAAAGTACCAACACAGTAGCTATTTTTATCAAAAAGAAAACATTTCCATTTGCAGATTTTTTAAACGAGAAAAAAAATAGTCTTATACACCGACTTAGAAAGAAAAAGTAAGGAAAAAAAGGCTTGCCCTCTCCTTCTCAGTCTCTCAACCTCCTATCTTTCCCATAATTCATGCACAAATGGTAGCTGGAACCACAGATCAATCTGTCTATCCTGGACTGAAAATACAAAATCTGTCTGTTCACCTCCAAATAGTTTGCCCCAAACTGTGAGCTACAGAGAATTAGCCTCTAATGATCTTTCCTGTTAAACTCTTCCAGTCTGTGCCATAGCTGAACATAAGGAAGGATGAGAGCTCTGTGTGCATCTCATGGCTGCCCACATGAATCCCATTCCCTGAACTTGAACATTATAAAAGAATTATTTGGGAGGTTAGGGGCTAAACTCCTCACCAAATGCAAACTGCATAAACCTGCACTTTTCAGTCTGTACATTACTCAATTTACAAGGCACAGGTAAAACTGTGACCAAATTGTAAGTTGCTGAACAGAAACACAGCCAAGTCAACCACTGTGTAGAAATTACCTGAAATTGATTCAAACATCTTAACACTATGTCTCATTTGAGACATAGTGTCAGCCACAGGGAAAGAGTAGTTCAGGAGCTCAGGTGCCATTCCTGCTTTCTGAATACATTCTCACATATGACCTGTATTCAATAAATATGTTTGTCACTTGTTGGGAGGCAGGTCAAAACTTGAGCTCCTGTCCTAACCTTACAACACCAGTGATGCAAGTAGATACTCTTCTAGGATGAAGCAAAGATGTACAAATTATTTTCCACAGCAAATTTTTTTAGACAAAACTCAAGCCCAGTGCCATTCAATAGAGATACTACAAAGCAGCCAATGCCGTCCCTCAATCCACTACTAAGCAGACATTTATACGGTAATTTGCAGAGAAATCCTATATTATAGTTTGTCACCTGAACTCTTTTAATTAGAGAACTGTGACACAGAAAAAAGTAATGAGACAAGTTTACCAGTGTCATTGCATTGCTCCAGTTAGTTCATTGCGTGGGTAAAGAAAGGACTGTCACAGTAATAAGCATGTTTATAGATGCATCCACTATTACTTTCTAATATTCAACATTAAAGGCATCACAGATTTAAAATTGGCACCAGAACTCAGATATTTCAGTGGTATTGAGTTTAATATTCTTACCATGTGCAATTGTTTTCAGGACCAAGAGAATTTTACAAGTAGTGGTATTCATTAGAATACTAACGGCACTAAATTGCATCACAAAGAACAGTGTTCATAAAGCTGGTTTAAGGTCAAACCCAGCATACATTCATGGATGAAATAAAAGGGTCATAAAGTGAGAACCAGCTCAAGACAGAAGTTTAGTTTTGATTGACACACATCAGAAGTTTTGGTTAATGAATTATTCCCAGTAAATCAGATGTTCTTCCTGCCTGATCTAATGTAGGCATCTTCATTTCATCACATCAGATGGATGAACCACATGTGTCTTGATCTTTCCGCATGGAAAACCTTGACTCATCAGCTTGGTTATAGAGTCATAGAATAGTTAGGGTTGGAAAGGACCTTAAGATCATCTAGTCTCAACCCCCCTGCCATGGGCAGGGACACCTCCCACTAAACCATGCCACCCAAGGCTATGTCCAACCCAGCCTTGAACACCGCCAGCGATGGAGCATTCACAACTTCTCAGCAGATATAAATATTTTAACAGAATATTTGTTTAAAAAATCAGGTTTTTAACTGAAATAAGAACCAACATGCTCTGAAGTCACTTAATGTTACAGCAAGCTGTGCTCAACACACCACCCCAGTGGGATATGACAAGGGTTATATGATCTGTTGCTGAGTTGTATGGCCTCAAATCACCTGCAGGCTACTGACACTGTGGTCAAGTACCCAGAGCTGTACAGGACTTTGCATACAACAGTTGCATCCCATATAGCTAGAGCAGAACTGCTGCTATGCCATTTTACTCCAACGTGCCCAGCATACTCCAGGCTACCAGGTGCTGCAATGCAGACTTGTTTTGCCTGTCTAGATGTTCTTTGGGGAACTGATCCAACTGATTTTAGTCACTACACTGTCAGAGCACAATAAAGTACGTTCTAAAGTCCTCGTGATGGGCTTCATTAATTTTATTAAAACACAGATTTCAGACTGGATTTTTGATTTCTTAGTTTGACAAAACCACCAATACTCGGAAAAATAATTTTCATCAAGTATACGTTATTTTCTGCTAGGATACGGTATATATTCTATTCTGAATTACAGAAAGCCTCTATGCAAAATAATGTTGTATTATCCCCTCTGATACCTTTTTGTACAATAAACAGTCCCAGACTCCTCCCAAAATTATTCAGCATGATGTGTTTCAGGAACAGAATTTGCTCATATTTAAGTGTAGTTGGAAGGCAAATGGTTCTATTTAACCTATTCCCCAGTCAAGCAGAGCCTATTTAGTTAACTGTAAGTAAAAGAAAAGTATCTTTTATTTTGGTCTTCACTTTCATATTTTAACTAATCTAGGAAGTCTGAATCACCCTATTTTACCTTCAGTTCAAGCCTCATATATAAGCATATCACAAAAGCTAAGGAACTGTGACGGATGACAAAAAGCAGTGTGTAGTTGAAAATAACTGAGACAGACAAATTAGTTAAGTGCTGGAGTAAATCACTCAGGGATGTTACTCAATAACTCCATCTCTGGTGGAGAGATCAGGTTAGACAAATGCCTGTAAATGGAGCTTACCTTGCCTTCAGGTAAAAGTATGGATTAGATGACCTCCTGAGGTTTTTTTCAGACCTGTGACTCTATGGATATAGTAGCATTAATCACTGCCTGTCTTTGGAGTAGCCTTCATGGCCCTTGTAACTCTCAGAATGACACTCAAGAACTGCCACTACTATAACAACATCACAAAGCTACCTCACCTTCTTCTATAGGGCAAAACAGTGACAATCAGTAATAGTTCTGAGACTTGCTATAACATGTGCACTTTTTTTCTTCATCTGACTATATCTTGCCAGATAAGACAAAGTGTTTTAAAGCATTTCAAGCAACAGGCTTTCTAGTCATCCGGCAAAATCTTTATAAATCATCTGGCTAGAAGAAAAAGCAACGGGCTTCCAGGCTTTAAGGAGCTGTGAGTTTGAGAGCTGCTTGAAGAAAATGGGGACTAAAGGAAGGCCTTCTGCACCTGTAGGTTCATGGCACTGCCCCAACACCATCTGTGCAAAATCATGTGGGAAGGAGTGCTTTATCCATTCAACATATTAAACATTTTTCCTGTTCTGCTTTGGTGCACTTACGCTTCTGTTCTTCTCAAAAGCCTACCACCATTCATAACAGCTACTACAAACTAAAAGAATGCTTTCCATTTTAAAGTTTTCTTAGTAGAAGCTAAAGGATGGTAATAAGTGCATGAAAGCCAGGCATCCATTTTTATTACCTCCTCACTGCCCAACATCTCCAGGCCAGATCAGTTTCTTTTTTGGCATCCACAGGAGGCTTGCTTCAAGAACAAACAGTTCTATGTGAGCAAGAAATTCAGAGATACAGGCAGTATCTTTGTGAAGCAGCAGACAGAAACTGATACTGTAACCCTTGAGCATTTTGCAAAAAAAAGTAACTGGGAAAATTTTTAACTAAATCAATAATTTCTTACCATGAAACTATTCATTCAATTATACCTAAAGCATGGCTTGAAATGTAGTAGGTAAAGCACAGGAGAAAGTATTTCCAGAGTTCAGTTTTAATTCTTTCACTATATACCTCAATGCAAATGACAGCTGATATAACAGAAAAATAGCCTGAGATATTGAGAGACATACACAGGGAGCAATTAAGAAAGACGAAAACAAGATTGTACTTGCATTTTATTCTTTTGGCTTTAAACAAGTGGCTGAAACTTTATGAACTGTCATCACAGAGCAGTAGTGTCCTTTGTGTTATTACATTTTTGTCTCTGTAAGAGCTGAGTACTCCCAAATGTTGAAGAAGGAAGAGGAGAGCACATATTGCATTAAGGACAGTTCTGCTATGTTTCAGAGTAGGCAATGGAGGTCAAAGAAACAGCTGCTTTGTCGAAGTTACAGATGCAAAATCTACTGCAAAATTTGTGTTTTATTAACATAAATATTATAAATGTTTTGTTGGTCCACACACATTCAATATTTAGGCCAATTGATTCCCAAGAATTTCAAAGCTTTCTAAAACTTTCTGGAGAAAAAAAAATTTTAGGCAGTGGATTTGTTTTCGAGATTGAAGTCCCTGTGATCTGTGATCTGTACCACAGACAGTCACTATCACTATAAAAGTAATAAAATTGAAAAATTGCTTTGGGGTTACTTTTTGTTCTTTTTATAGGCAAAACTTTATTAATATTAAGTACTCTGATTAAATTCCTCTACTTATTATTTCAAGGCACTAATTATAATTAAAATCTTTGATTATGTAGCAAATAATTTATGACCAAGGGCAATTTAACTACTATTATTACAAAATCTGGAAAGACTCAAGGATGTTTGTTGTTTACAGTGCACAACTTGGTTTTCAGCAATACTTAAGATATCTCACATCTGAAGAACTATGTATGAAGTAGAATATACACTTTTGAAATGGAACAAAAATGACATTTATACACATGTTAAAGTAAAAAAAGGCTTTCAATAATATAGAATAAAATAGTTAAAAGCTGAATACAAAATCACAAACAGAAAAGTTCTTAAGAATCTGCAAGAAAATTACCCAAATTACTTTGCTATTCTGTAACTTCATTACAGTATTCTTGGCACCTTATTTGACATAAAAAAAAAATAAAAAAAGAAAGATTCCTTTATATACATATATATATGCACACACACACATACACAGAGATACATTTATGTTCTTTTTATATATTCTTTTTTGGATGTTTCTATTTTTAACCCCACTGATGAAGAAGAACTTCAGAGTTCTGCTCTGTTTAGTTATTCCCTAACTTTTCATTAAATACTATCATGATCACCGGTAGAACCTGTGCTACAGTGCTGCAGTTTGAATAAAAAGCATTTCCGATTGAGTCTGACATCGCTGAAGCATACAAGTGACTTCAGGATATAAAATGATGCAAGGGATGAGTACGTTTAGGATCAAAGAACTTCACAGCAGCTTGGTATAAAATTTCAGTAGCTCTTAGGAGTGCTAGAAGATCCAATCTACTGATGCATGATTGAGATTTTAGCTCCTAAATATCTATCTATGCCACTTTTTACAGCAATGCTTTGGAAAACTTTGAAAGAAATCACCTTCTAGAATCTGTCACCATGCACACCAGAACTCATCCTGAGAGCAGATGAACACCCACATCAGCAGCATCAAACCCCTATGTTGCAGACTAAATAGCAACGCCACCAATATCTCTGCTGGAAAGGTCAAGGGCGTTGTGTATCGGTCTCACTTCCCAGCTCGCCTCCAGAAGGGTTCAAAGCACTTCATTGTCCACTTTGAAGCACGGCAAAACTTTTCTTAACATAGCATGTGACGTTCTCCTTTTAGCATTTGGGACTGACTAATCGGCTCTTACAAACAGAAATAAAAATGTAATAACATAAATGAAATATACACTACTGCTCTGTTGTGACAGTTCATAATGTTTCAGTCAAGTGCTCAGTTTAAAACCAAAAGAATAATAAGCAAATACAGTCTTGCTTTCTTCTCCTGCTTGACCAACATGATCTCCTTCTATGACAAGGTAACCCACTTAGAGGATGAAGGAAGGGGTGTGAATGTTGTCTACATGGACTTTAGTAAAGCCTTTGACACCATTTCCCACAGCATTCTCCTAGAGAAACTGGCTGCTCATGCCTTGGGTGGGTGAACTCATCACTGGATAAAAAACTGTCTGGATGACCAAGCCCAAAGAGTGGTGGTAAGTAGAGTTAAATCCAGTTGGTGTCCAGTCACAAGTGGTGTTCTCTAGGACTCAATACTGGGGCCAGTTCTGTTTAATATCTTTATCAGTGATCTGGACTAGGGGATCAAGTGCTCTCTCAGTAAGTTTGCAGATGACACAAAGTTGAGTGGGAGTGTTGACAGTTTGAGGGTAGGAAGGCTCTGCAGAGGGTTCTGAAGATTGATGGGCCGAGGCCAGTTGTATGAGGTTCAAGGAGGCAGAGTGCCAGGTCCTGCACTTGGTCACAACCCCAGTGGAACACTACAGGCTTGGGGAAGAGGGGCTGGAAAGACGCCTGGTGGAAAAGGAGCTGGGGGTGCTGATTGATGACTGGCTGAATACAAGCCAGCAGTGTGTCCAGGTGGCCAAGAAGGCAAATGGTATTCTGGCCTGTATTAGAAATAGTGTGACCAGTATGTCTAGGGAAGTGATCGTCCCTCTGTATTCGGCACTGTTGAGGCTGCGCCTCAAATACTGTGTTCAGTTCTGGGTCCCTCACTACAAGAGAGAAATTGAGGTGCTGGAGCGTGTCCAAAGAAGGGCACCAAAGTTGGTGAAGTGTCTAGAGAGCAAAACTAATTCTGGAACTCCCAGAGTATCACAGATGTCTAAATCTACATCCAGAATTATTCAGATGGTTGTTTTCCACATTTTTAAGTATTACCACAGTGCCTTTCCTTATAAGACAAACAAAAGCATTTGAACTGCAGCAGTATTATCTTTTATGGTTTGGGGTTTTTTTTCTATTCTTTGGGGTATTTTGCTTAAAAAAAGAACAAGTATTGACATCTTGAGTCCTTGTCCTGGCATCAGTAATCTCTCTGGCTAGCCTAACACAATCAGCCTTTACTCATATTTCACTGATACTTGGTGATAGATTCGCTTGATGATCTTAAGGTCCTTTCCAACCCTAACTATGAGCCTATGATTCTATACTTCTGATGCAAGAGCCTGTTAATGGTCATATTTGTACCAGAGACCATGAAACATAATACTAAAAATACACCATTTCTTTTTTGTAGAGAAGAAAAATTAGTACTGTATTTAAAATGTGAAAACAGTCCAAGAAGTGTATCATTCTCCATTAACAGTCACTAGAAGAAAGAGAATTTTTCATGCTTTAAGTGGAAGCCAGAGTGGTGACTGTCATACAATTATAGACTCACTGAAATTCCACTGAGAGGCATAACAATAAACAAACTAAAACAAATCTCTCTGCTAAGCAAACCTAACCTTGCTAAACTACTTTAGAAATTTTTTCTTCCTTGCAGTTTCTGAAAATTGATATCCTCGGAATTTGACTTTCACATATCCACTTTCTGGGCCTTAATTTCTATGTAAATACAGACATGATGGTGAACACATGCAATACATCTATACCAATTCTAAACACATTTTTTGGTAAACAGTTTGTTTTCCATGTGTTCTTTGTGCAAAAGTACCACCTACAGATATAACTTCCTATAGCAGTTAGGTCTTACTGTCTCTATGGAAAAAACTCTCCCATCCTATCGCTGCCACTCTTTTGATTTTCTTGTTAGGTCCCTGCATAGACTGCTGTATTTATGTGAGAAATACACCTAGTAAGACACTGACATGTTAAAAAAACAACAGAAAAAGATCACAGAATGACAAAGAAAACTATCCCAAGATGAATTATTTATTGCTGTTTCAGCACTGGCAGCTCTTACCCCAACCAGCGTAGCTGTGACACCTCAACACTTCTGAAAAGCAGCCCATAGCTAACCCTGGGTTTATGGACAGCTTTATCCAGGCTTGTCTGAATGTGCTGACACCCTTAGTGGTATCAGCCTCCCATTATTTCTTTTTTATTTATTTGCAAGCTAGAATATAATTTTCATTTCTTGTCATGGGCCATACATAGGCCAAATTAAGATTGCATATATATTTCCTTTTTAAGCCAGACAGAAATACAATAATCAATAACAAATAATAAACATTTATTGAAATTACATTGGTAGAAATTCAGAGAACACTGTGCATGGGTAAATCATCACCACTCATCAGTGAGGGGCACTTATTTTCTGAGTGTGTGGGCAGATACTGAGGTGATTCTCATTAATACAGAGACTGGGGAGATGTATGTGGCATCTTTTGGTATCAAGTGTGATTTAACAGCCTACAACTGACAGCAGTATCTCGGGAGACACCTATGTCAGGCATTCTTGCCCAACTGTGATATTACATATCTATTTTTTTTTATAAGAACCTGGTTTATTGCCTTAGTTTTAGATATCATTTTAGAAATTTTTAGCAGGTTTTAAGCTCCTTAGAGGTTTGGAACAGTTCAGAAAGAAAGAGCCTTTGCTGGGGAAAAGCCATGTCATGGCAAGATTATTTTTAGTTCTCGAGAAAACTAGACAAAATATTACATCAATCTGGATAGGAAATTGCCTAAAAATAGGCATATTCAGACTTTTTTTCCCTTTGTCCTTTATGTTTCTCATATTAGTGACTGTCTCCCAGCAGAAACACACACTAAATGGAGCTCAGACTCTGGGAACCAGGAAATGTAACTCCTCAAAGCCTTGTCTCTAAAGTTTTTATTTCCTGTATTTTCCAACTGATTCAAAATACGACCAGTAGAAGAACCCTTTCTCCCCACCATCCCCTTGATCCTCCCTGATAGGCAATAGTCAGGAAGAATGACATTGATCCCAGCAGTAAAACATGCGCTGTTCGCCCCTTAATACCTACTTCAGTGGTTCATTAGTATTAATGGCATTTATGCATGTGTGTTTCAACAGGACAATTATCCACCCAAGGATCTCATTGTGCACTATTTTCTGTACTCACCGAATATAAGGTTGCACAGCTTTTGGCCGTCGAGATTGTATTTACGGTGTAAATTGATATACTGATATCTTGAGGGGTTAAAACACTGCCTGAAGTGTGAATTTGCAGTTGTTCTTAATGGAGTTTGAACTTCAGCTAACCACAATAACATTAACAGTACTAGAAAAGATGTTACTGTAAAATATGCCTTGAGCAACTAAACAACTATTTTAGGCTTCACTGAAAGCTGAAATATTATCTCCACCCTAATATAGAGAAGAAAAATCTTGAAAGACATTGAAGGCATTTATATATGTATAAATACTGAAATTTGCCATAGAGTGATAGTGTAACATCATGATGCCAGAACTGATCAATGTTCACAAATATCATCTCTCAAATTATGCAAGAAGACAACGGAACCGACTCACCCCTAATGAAATTGTTCCTTCCCTGTCAGCAGGAACATGTGAAAGAGTCTCTCTGTCAAAACTAAAAAGATTTAGCAACAGAAAGAACTCACAAAACAAGGAGCTGAAGATTGATATGGATGTTTGCATCTATCCCTGTGTTCTGTGTCACAATATGAAAGGGAGACTGTAGAAAGAGCCCACTCTCCTGCAGCAAAATAGAAAGCTTCTGTGGAATTTTGAAATATCTGGTTATTGAGTAACAAAAAGAAATATATCACCCCGTAAGAAATTAAATTTTTCCTGAACATCTTTGAAGCAGAAAAGGAGAAAAACACAAAGCAACAGTCAGTAACCAGCTCAGGTGCCTGTGCTAAGTGCCAGGCAGTTAAGCTGGGTGTAAGGGATATTCCAGTACCATTCTACATGACAGAAAGCAGCATAAGCACCAAATGCTTAGTCAGTCTTAAACATCTACCTTAAAATTAAGAAAAAATGGCAGCCTTCTCATAAAACTTTATTTATATAGCTGTGTCTATTGTATAACTAGGAGTATTCACTATAAGATAAGCATGAATACATCATTACCACTTTGCCAATTTAAAATTGAAATGGGAGAGATTTCTGTTAATAAAATGAACTACATGAAAGTAATTAGCTTCCTCCAAAAGAAAATTTGCCACCTCGGAAATGTGTTCAGGGTGCTGCTTTCAAATTTAATAGTAGCTTTGTGAAGCAGGGCAAATTTTGCTACTGGTACATGATGTTTGGCTTTTCACTCAGTTGATATGAAGATAGTTGTAATTTGACAGAAAAAGTCAATTTATACAGAAAAGTACAAAAACTTTAGTCTAACTTTAGTATAAAGGACTATAATTTGGTGATTTTCAAGTATTTCTAGAATATATTTCTAGCAATATTCCTGGCATAACTTCTGTGGGAACATGCAACCACATCTGCTGTGGTTACCACTGCAACTGTAACACAGCGAGCAGATAAAGCCAAGTTAAAATTTTAAACTAGTTAGCTCAACAAAAGGCACTTTCTACTTTGCCACAGGGAGGCCAGAGCTCAACACAGGCTCCTCTACTCAGTATTTAATCAGCTCCTAACGTGATCTCTTGATGACTTACGTGGATCTCTACAGCCACACTGATGTTAGTTCAGCTAACAAGTTAGCTCATCCAAAATGAGCTAACATCCAAAATCTTCTTTTACCTAAATTATACAGCAATCTCAGATACAGACTGCAGTAGACAAGCAGATATGTAGAAATCTTTAGAACAAAAACCTCATGCAAATCAAGCCACAGATGCACTCTATAAAAATATAATAAATGTTTTGCTGCCTTTAAAGTGTATTTGGAAATGAAGCTCTTTCTGGCATCAGTCTGAGAAAAAGTGTTCAAAAAAGACTGAAACAGACGAAGTTATTTCAAAGAGAGAGAATGAAGTGGGATGTTGATATAACATTTGTAAGAAACCCATATTTTCTTTGTGACCATTCCATAATATTTTCATTAACCTGCCTTGCACCTTTCAGCTCCACTTGAAGAGAGACTAAACAAGCTGTCTGTCACATATTAAATTGAAGGACAAGGGTGCCTCCTCCCATCACATAGCTTGTACTCAGGGTGTCCATACGCCTGCTGCACCTCTGGCTCATGTAACTCTTCCTTGACTACATTACAGCCTTGGCAGGAGTAAGGTGTAAATTTAGCCCCTGCCTGGCAGCCCAGAGATATGTATCAGCATCATTCCAAAACTACACTGTATTCTCTCTATATTTTCAGGACACCTGAGACTGTATGCTTTAGATGGATATTATCCAGGAGTCCACCCACACAGTACTTGCACCATCTGCTTTCCCAGCATAGTCTTGTAAAATCTTCCATGGTCTTTCTAGGTGCTCAGATGTGACCAGTCTGAGGGCTTAAAATATTTTCAAAAAACAACATTCTAGAAAATTTTCCAATTTACCATTTTAATTATATACAGCTTATTTAAAACCCTGTTACCACCTTTCAGGGCACTCCTTGCTCTTCTGAGCAAATCTCTGAATAAAACACAGAAGAAAAACAAGAAAGCATGACGCAAGCTATTCCCACAGGATGCTATGGACAATGAAGGGATATATTTTTTTGAACAGATGAGAAAAATTGAAATACATTTACAGGAAATTGTTATTTAAAAAAAACCCAACCAAACAAACAAAAACCCCAAAGAAACCCAAGCCAACAAAATCCTAAACATTCTGCATCAAATAATTAAGAAGGAATACAATATACAGAATTTAAAACACAACAGTGGAGAAGGGTATTATAGATACTGCAATGAAAACCTCCATCAATTTGCCTCTCTTCAGGGCAGATGGTAAAGGAGTCATTGGTTTGATTTCCTCACTGGAGGAGCATGGAAAAATCGGCAGTATTTTGGCACTTCAAGGGTTTTACTGGGAAGATACTTATCCATGAGAAAACATCTGCAGCATGCAGTTCCAATGAGATTGTGTATCTGTGTCACTAAATTATATCTTTAATCTGCGAATGGCAAAGGATGAAAGCTGACAACTGTTGGGGCTGACCTAAAACTTTTTCTTTGATTTTTTTTTTTTTCTGAAGGAAGAATTAGTATGCCGATGACACCAAGCTGTGTGGTTTGGTTGATATGTTGGAGGGAAGGTATGCCATCCAGAGGGACCTTGACATGCTTGTGAGGTGGGCTGATGCCAGCCTGATGAAGTTTAAGGATGCCAAATGCAAGGTCCTACACCTGGGTTGGAGCAAGCTCAGGTACACCTCCAGGTTGGGCAGGGAAGAGATTCAGAGCAGCCCTGTGGAGAAGGACTTGGGGGTGTTGGTTGATGAGAAAATGAACGAGCCGGCTTCAGTGTACACTCGCAGCCCAGAAAACCAACTGTATCCTGGGCTGCATCAAGAGGAGTGTGACCAGCAGGTCTAGGGAGGTGATCCTGCCCCTCTACTCTGCTCTCCTGAGACCTCACTTGGAATATTGTGTGCAGTTCTGGTGTCCTCCACATCAAAAGGACATGGAAATGTTGGAACAAGTGCAGAGGAGGGCCATGAGGATGATCAGGGACTGGAGCACCTCCCGTATGAAGATAGGCTGAGAAAGTTGGGGCTGTTCAGCCTGGAGAAGAGAAGGCTGTGTGGAGACCTCATAGCAGCCTTCCAGGATCTGAAGGGGGACTATAGGGATGCTGGGCAGGGACTCCATTAGGGACTGTAGTGATAGGACAAGGGGTAACGGGTTCAAACTTAACCAGGGGAAGTTTAGATTGGATATGAGGAAGAAATTCTTTCCTGTAAGGGTGGTGAGGCACTGGAATGGATTGCCCAGGGAAGCTGGGAATGCTCCATCCCTGGAAGTGTTCAAGGCCAGGTTGGACAGAGCCTTGGGTGGCATGGTTTAGTGTGAGGTGTCTGCCCATTGCAGGGGGGTTGGAACTAGATGATCTTAAGGTCCTTTCCAACCCTAACTATTCTATGATTCTAAGAATACATAGTCATAATACAGCAAAAAAAAACCTATAGTCTGAATTTGAGTCAGGATATTGTCTTTCCTGTTACCAGTTTTGTATAGTATCTCAAGCAACCAAGTTGGAAATGGAAGCAGCAGACTTCTCAGAGCTTTCTCTGAAAGACAGCTAGCATTTTTCATGCTGAATTTAAAACTCAACAAGAGGATACCATAACTTTTTTGCTTCATAGAATTGCCGAGATAAAAAATATCAAACACATTTGTCCATTTGAGCTCTCATTTAAAAAAGTAAATGATTCACATATTGGTCTTCTCGAAGTTATAGAAGTATTTCTCAAAATTATCAAACAAGTCAAATCAGATATCACAACTGATTTAAAAACAACCTTTCAGCAGTGTGATTAGAGGCTTGCCTACTTTTAATGTAATCAGCCATCTTTTTCTTTTAATATTCGAAGTCTTCCACCTGCAGGCTATTAGCTTTAGTGCTTTGCAGGAAAAGAGTCAAAAGAACTGATAAATAGGAAATACCAGCCATTGTTGCCAGCCAACAGAAACATCAGAAGTGACATGCGAAGTTAGCCAATATAAATTAATAGTTATTTAATGAAATATAAGGCAAAATCAGAGGCTTTGTATAATGCTGGGGGTTTAGAAGGGCCTTCAAACTCTAAGTTCAGAATATTTCATTAAACTTGACAATTAATTAGCGTGCCTAATGATCCCCTCTCTGGCAATCTGAGAGAAACGATCAGGAACACATCCATCCTCTCTTGAAATGTTTTGCAATATGTTGCCATAAATAGCTAGAAGTCCTGCTTTTCTGTTCAAAGAAGGGGTTTTCAGGTTTTTTTGCCATTACTCCCAATTACTAAATTACTCCAGAATAACTAAGCAGAAATCAACAGCTAAATGGCTTGCAGTATCAAAGAAGCCATTAAGGAGTATCAGGGAACCTCTTTCCTAACCCAATGAATTTCTGTTCTCAGTAATAAAGCCCGAGCCGGTCCAGAGTTACATCAGAGACCAGTAGTCATGGAAAATAACATTACCACTGTTTTTTATGATGATTCATATCCTCTAATTTTCAAATTCTCTTGACAGTCCTGCTGTTCCACAAACAGCATTAATGTCGCACTAGAAGAAACCTACAGATCTTTAGTACCGTTTCTGACACAGGTGTTCATAAAATTCATAATCTGTGATTTTCCAGGCTCAGCCATTGTCAAAGCTATATCCGGAGGAGATAAAGTCAGTGGACAATACAAGTCTTCAATATTTCACAGAATAACAGACCACATAAAGTGCAAAACATATTTGTCCATGATAATAGAACTAAATGCTGAAACATTCCATACTGACAGTGTTCATTTTATGAAAAAGTCTTTGCATACCACCATTCTCATGCAGTGTGAGTTATGAAAAACAGAAGATGCTGAAGCTAGGGCAGGAACCTAAGATAAACTCAATTAGTTGCAGAGCTCTACTCTTCAGCTTTGTTTCAACAGCAAATAAAATCAGCTCTGAGACACTTTCTTTCATACCTTTTTTTGTGTGAAGAAAGATTTACTTATTAACTCCCTCTAAAGCTAAGGAACTGCCTCAAAAGCAGAGCCCAGTACTGGGCTGCATTAGCACAGCTGCTTACACTGACAGGAATGGGGCATACAAAACTAGGCATTTGGCTTTCTTCCCCCCTGCTCCTCATGTCTTTGTACTACTCATTAACACCAGAATAACCCTATCCCTGAAGCCAAGAGCTGGTCCACGGATAGCCTATAGGAATAGTACATGGAAAAAGAGTTGGCTATTTGTATATTTTGCATATGCTTTAATTACACTATCACTAGAGCACACAACACCTACATGCTCTATTAAGCACTGACGAATTTTATGGCAATTAGAAAGCCCAATTAACAATTCTCACACCATGGGGACAATTCATTTGATTCAGAAACAGTTAAGGATAGAAAAATTTAGAAGAAAAAAAGACTTAAAGGTATTTGAATTTACAGACAGAAGAATCTATGTCTGTAATTTAGAGTATATTTAACACATGCTTAAAATCTGTTCTTCTCAACAAGGGCTCTGACTTGGGAACATGCTTCTTGACTTAGGTCTCCATCATTTTTTCTCTCATTGACAGAGCCTTCTTATAGTTTCTTTGGAAAAAGTTTATGCCATAAGAAAATTTATCAAGAGCCAAAAGCAAATGCAACCTGAGCTTAGAAAGTTACCTACCACCATAAAACATTTCTCAATAGAAATACAACCAGCAGCTATGCTGGTATAAATAACACTCAAACAAGAGACAGTTATCAATCAATCTCAAGTTAGGGAAAAAACCTGTCTTGATACCACAAATGGTTTCCCTGTGGTGGTTTATACACCTTTCACTCTAAAGGCATCTATTGCCCATGGTGGTCCTATTCAGTTCTCAGTCAGGATACATTACCAGAAGGATCAGAAATGCAGCCCTGTTATTCCAGAGCAGTTTAGAAAGGTGTTCAGGTATGCCAACATTGAAATGTTGCTGTTTGATATGAGAGACAGTCTGTGCAAGTTGGAAGTAAATCAGCCCAACCTCAGACTTGGGCGGAATTCTGAATTCTGCAGCTCATTACTGTCCCTAGTGTAAACTGGACTGGGTTCTCTTTTCACAGAGACTACCCAAAGCTCTTAAGTTAAACAAATTCTATTTTCACAAGAAATCAACAGGGAAACAGTTCATGTAATTCTATGTCTTCAGCTCCACCCACGCAGCTGGTCTGACTCATGATCCTCAAAGTTGTTCCAGCTTTCAGGAATGTTAGTGCTTGCCTCATTCAATTTACTGTAGCACTAGTTATACTGACATATAGACACCTGCTTTACAGGTGTAAGAAAAATAAGCTACTTGACAGCAATTAAGGTAAAACTTTGCTTTGGTGTGAATTCTGGAATGCTGCTGTTTCCTCAGTCTGTCATGGTCCCTGCAGACAGGCTGAAATGTTAGCAAATTCTAATGACTGCTCTTAAGGGTAAATGAGGGCAATTCAGAAAATTGTACTTGCAGATTAAAATATAGTAACCTAAAACTTCTGTAGAGTTCTACTGTCATACCCCCAAAGCTGAAAATGAAACTACTAAACTCCAATTTACAATGACTGTCAGCAACATTTCTCAGGGATTTTGCACTCGTCACTTATTATTGGATTTAATTTTACTAGAGACTAGATGAGAATTATTCTTTTTTGTTTGAAAAATACTCCAAAATTCCTTCCTTTTCCCAGTGGTGAAAGTTGGAAATGAAAGCCTGATATTTGGCACAATAGCTACTTAGAAATTGTAGTTCCATAATTTTTGTCTGCATCATCACCAAATCCACTTGAAATACTCCCTGCTGCATACCCTATATTGATATACAGGACACACACGGATGGATACAGCAGAACTGAGCTGATTCTGGAAACTGGATCACATTAGCTATAATCATACACGATGATCTATTAGAGAAGATGCGACTTCATGTGCTTAGTCTGGATGTATCCCTAGGTGCTTACAGGTAATGTCAAAAATGACTGGACTCACTTTCTCTTTACCAGTCTGATTGTGTAAAGAATTAATGTTAAAAACATTACTGTATTAAAAATAATAATAATTTTTTTAAAAAGGTAAAAAAGGTGAATGTAAACAGTGGAGTAGCAGTAACAGAAATGGAAAAGGTCTTTCTGAATAGGTGAGGGAGCCAAAACCACATCACACACTACCTTGAAGTAAGAGTGCATGTGCACACAATGGGAAGTAATATTAAGCTGATTAAAAGCTCATACGAAAGGCTGTGTGGATGCATTGCCCTTTGACCAGGTTTTTTTTGTGTAATTCATATCAAGCAGAAAAAAAACCCAAAGAAAAAACAAGACCTACCCTCAAAATCAAAAACCTCATGTAGAATTTTACATTACATTACTTTATCTAACACCAAAATAAGCATATATACATGGCTATGCATGTGGACAGACTTTAAATAGCATATTTCTTTCAAACTCTCACTTAGAGTATATAGAATCATAGAATCAACTAGGTTGGAAAAGATCTTTAGGATCATCAAGTCCAACCACTAACCCAGGACTGCCAAGACCACCACTAAACCGTGTAACTGAGGGCCTCATCTACATGGTTTCTGAACACTTCCAGGGATGGTGATTCCATCACTTCCCTGGGCAGCCTGTTCCAATACCTGAACACTCTCTGGAGAAGAAATTTTTCCTATTATCCAATCTAAACCGCCCTGGCACAGATTGAGGCCATTACCTCATGTCCTATCATTTGTTACTTGGGAGAAGACACCGACCCCCACTTCACTACAACCTCCTTTCAGGTACTGTAGAGGGTGATAAGGTCCCCCCTGAACCTTCCCTTCTCCAGACTAAACAACCCAGCTCCCTCAGCCATTCTTCATAACACTTGTTCTCCAGACCCTTGACCACCTTTGTTGCCCTTCTATGGACCCTCTCAACATCTCAATGACTCTCTTGTAGTGAGGTGCCCAGAACTGAACACAGTATTTGAGGTGCTGCCTCACCAGTGCCCCGTACAGGGGGGTGATCACTGCCCTGGTCCTGCTGGACACACTATTTCTGATTCAGGCCAGGCTACCATTGGCCTTCTTGTCCACCTGGGCACAAGCTGGTTCATGTTCAGCCACGAACATCAGCATCCTCAGGTCCTTTTCCACTGAGCAGCTTTCGAGTCAGTCTTCCCCAAGCCTGTAGCATTGCATGGGCTGCTGTGGCTCAGATGCAGGACCCAGCACTTTACCTTGCTGAACCTCATACCATTGGCCACAGCTCATCGATCCAGCCTGTCCAGATCCCTCTGCAGAGGCTTCCTATCCTTCAGCAGATCAACACTCACACCCAACTTGGTGTTGTCCACAAATTTACTGAGGGTGCACTTGATCCCCTCAACCAGATCATCAATGAAGATATTAAACAACACTGGCTCTAATACCAAGCCCTGAGGGACACTACTAATGACAGGTCACCAACCAAATGTGACACAATTTACCATTGTTCTTTGTGCTCTGCCATCCATCCAGTTTCCAACCCAGTGAAGAATACACCTGTCCAGGCCATTAGCAGCCAGTTGCTCAAGGAGACTGCTGTGGGAGACGGTGTCAATACTGAAGTCGAAATAGACAATGTCCACAGCCTTTCCCTCATCAGCCAGGCAGGTCACCTTAGTTTAGGAGATCAACTTGGTCAAGCAGGACCTGCCCCTCATGAACCCATGCACTCTGGGCCTGATCGCCCTGTTTTCCTCCACGTGCTTTGTGATCTCACTTAGGATCATGCGCTCCATGGCCTTCCCCAGCACTGAGGTCAGGCTCACAGACCTGTAGTTCTCAGGGTCTTCCTTCCTGCTCTTTTCATAGAGACAAGTCATGTTAGTCAATCTCCAATCCTTGGGGACCTGCCCACTAGACTAGGACAGTGTAAAATGCATTTGTATATTATACGTAAAGTGTATTTGGAAGCCTAAAGTGAAGCCAAAAGCATTTGCTTATTAATAGGTCTTCATCGTTGACCTCACTACCAAGAAAATATAAAAACCAAACTTTCTATTTGCTATATTTTGTACACAAGGATTTAAAAAAAAAAAGCAACGAACCAAACACCAAAAAAGTAAGTCCAGTGTACTGCAAGAAGCATTGGTATCTCTGCTACTGTGCAGCTACAGATTTCCAAGTTCTGGCCAACTTTTCTGAATCAAAGACAAATATGCAGCTTAAAATATCAAGTGTACTCCCAAAAAAATCTGACCAGAGAAAAAGTTACTCTGGAAAGTTTGCTCATCGGTTTTGACACCTTTGATCTTCACTATTAATTGCCATTGCATTTGCATATTTTACAAAAAGCATATTAGGAGAGTGAAGGAGGGAACTCAGACATCAGCCTTACTCCACCCATTCCAAACTTTTCTTAGAGGACTTGCTGGTTTGTTAATCTCCAGACAGTTTCTGACAAAATTTTCTTCACAGTTAAGACAAGGTATGTCAGTTTTATATTGCTAATATTTTACAGTCTAAACTTTCTGGTTACTTTGCACATCTTTTTCAAAAAAAAAAAACAAACCAGATTTTATTGGCAGCACTGGGAGGTGTATAACGGAGTTAGAGAGACAAAAGACCTGTTTCCCATAACAATAACAATGCTATGTGTGTATTTAGCACCATGTACATTCAAGCTAGAGACAACAGCCTGGTTACAGATTGCTACACCACAGGCTGTTCCTGCAGCTATCCTTGAATCTAGCCATCAGAGTTAGTAAATATGATTGGATTTTATATTTACCTTTTATGTGAAAAGAAGTAACAAAAACCCCAAAAGAATGAATCTGCTGTAATTAACTGTTCCCTCCCCCAAAAATATCCTGCAGCATTTCTAGATTCCTACGTATGCTAGTAGTCTCTCCCCCATAACAGACACTTTAATCTGCCCTTAATAATAAACTTAATTTGAAGGGATTAAAACTGCCTGGCTAGGCCTACTGATAGACATCTATCAAACACTTTTCCCTATATCAGGTTCCTAAGATGACAGATTTGTTTATGCAATTAAGTTAAGCCTCTATGAAACAAAACAGAAAATCAGCTAATAGATATCTTATTCAACCATACTGATTTAGTTTAAATGGGCATAACACTAAACCAGCTAAATTAAAGACAACTCCAGTTACAAAAAAAAAAAGGGTAGAAAAAGTAGAAACAAAAGTCTGTAGTTTGCTAACCTAAAATGCGAGTCATCCTCACTTTTCCATGATGAAAGGAATTTGAGGAAAGTTAAATTACCAGGACAAGTTTTAGTTCCAGAATATAAAAGCAGAGGATAGAAAATAGGCAGTAAGTAACTGGAAAAGTGAAGCAACCTCCTATTTTATTTCAGACTGCTTACATTATAGAAGAAACTAGCAACACTATATAGGCATACCAAAACCAAAAAAACATCTTTAACATCAGTGATATGAAGGCAGGTGCATGGTAATTAATCTTGCTCTCAGTTCAGAGTTAGTCATGAATTTTGGAAAGCTAAAGTAAATTTACTGTCCTTTCACAGTCATGTACCCTTGATAACACCTTTCTTTACTAATGGATTAACTGAGAAATGGGGCAGCACTTAATTGTGCTTAGACTTAACAAAAGGGTGATTTTAAGATAACAAACACCAACACTTCAGTTCAGAATCAGCAAACTTCGAAGTACATCCAGCAGGTTACTTAATTTCAATACTGAATCCCATCACAGCGGGTTGAGGCTATGTCTGTCTTCTACACATTTATTTCATGAGTATTTGTCTTCGTGCAGTACACATATTTTGGGTGGCAGAGTGTCACATCTAAGAGTTGGTTTCAGAAGCAACCTTCTTGTGTCATCAGACAACTTTTTTACACCAACAGTGTAGCTCAATGCAAGTACTGCCCCTGCTTGCAGAAGATCAGGTCACTTCATTCAGGTGCTCCATTCTCTGCTCAGACAAGAATGTGCCACACTAACTCAAACTAAACGGTTAAATGGTCAGAACATCCTATTTCACCAGAAACAAATTGCTATGCATTTTCACCCCAACAGAGTGACAGTAACAAACAGCTGGGGTTACAGAGTGGAAATATACCAACAGCGTTTGCTTAGTTTTGTGTAACTGAAAACAAAAAAGTGAGGAAGTTCACACCTGCTTCTAAGGCCTATTCAAATTCATTTCCTGAAAAAATTGCCTTTTGCTGATCAACAGACCTTGGTTGCAAAAGAATGAACACTAGTGAACAGTGAATGTCAAGTTCTCTGAGAAATGTAAATCTGGCTGTCGTAAGGATACATATATTAGGTCTGAATTTTCTGCAGAAATTTCAGAAAGAAAAAGTCATAGCAGTTGGATTCACAAAAAAGTGTTTGAGGATGAGACTTTTTTGTTTTAATCCAGAATGTGTGGCACACACCCAAGATAGAAACTGTGTAGCATAGCAAGGATATAAATTCAGTATAATAAGAAATAAAGCAGTTGTTCAAAAATACAGAAAAAAATGCCCAGAATTCCTATTACCCACTGAACCCACTCCTGTATCTCAGATTCAGAAATGAATTAGGACTACATGAAAGTCCTCCCCCATACCTAAACACTCAGCATGATTTAGAAGATATCCTCTCACAGAAGAAATTTTTATTTCAACAGCACTTGATAATATGGTGATAGAAGCTCAACACTGGGAGGTACTATCTGCTTGCAAATAGAGATAGCATCTTTTGAAATCTTCTCCCTTGACTTTTGTCTCCCAAATGATTTATTATACTCCCTTATTGCTCTACTAGTATTTGATTAGCTTTTGGGAAATGCCAGCTTGCCTCTGCTTCAATAGCTTTGTCTAAAACCTTGAATTATCTTTCCTAGTTTTCTGAGAAAGCTGTTTTGTAACTAATGTGGTTTATTAATCGTCTGCATTTCTGGTAAAGCAAGCAGAATATTAAGTGGAATCCTTTAGCAGTGCCTAGCATTACAAAATACCTGGGAAATACTTGAACTTGCTCTCAACCATAACATCTTTTCCACTTTTTCACAGCAGAGCACAATAAACTTAGCCTCAATTATGGTTTTTCAGTTGAATCCCAGAACAAAACTCACAAAATCTAAAAGACTGGAATGTGTACCATGACTTTCCAGTGGCTGTTAGCCTAGTCCATGCATTTCTACTCCAAAATGCAAATGGGGATGAGAAAGCATTACTGGGTTTTTTTAAGTCTTACAAGTAAAAATATTCCTTTCAGAATTTTCCAGGCTAAACTATGGTCCTGTGGTCAGACAAGTCAAATGCTGGAAAAATGATGCAAGGAAATCTAGTCTTGGGTCATATCATAATACTATTTGCTTAGATAAACACAAGTCTCATAAAAGCAAAGTCTTTGTGACAGAAACAGCAAAAGATTTCAGCTCTGTTTAGTCATTGGGTTTTCTCTCTTCAGAAAATATAACCATCTGCATGAAGCACAGTCATTGTACATCCCAGTCCTCTCAAAAAAGAAGCTTTCAAGATACTGAATTCACTGCCAGCTCTCTCCCTTTCCCAAAAGTAAATGCACACAGTTATTCAGTTATTGCTGTATTTATTCCGATTGTAACTCAGCCTACTGGTGCAATAGCACACCAGTGCAAACCCCTGAAACACTTCCTGAAACTAGGAAGTTCATCCTTGAAGCTTAGGAAATACCAACATGTGACCCAGGATATAAGTACGTATAAGCAGAATAAAAAACTGGAGGAATACTGAAAAAAAACAATCAAACAAACAAAACCAACAAACAACCCGCACAAGAATCAAAGATACATTTGTGTGTGGGGATCAACTGGCGACATTGGCCTGCTAGACCTCCATTTATCTGTCTGATGCTGATATACATCAACATTAAGACTTTGAGAAGTTTCACTTTTTAGGTTATTCCTCCAACAAATCAACCATCATTACATTATAGAAGTATATTACACAGATTGGTAGTGAGATAACAAGAGTTTCCATGAACCAGTTAAATAACAGGTACTTTCATCCTACCTTAATAACATGAGACTGTCTCTTTCTTCATCTTCTGTGTTGTTTTCCTGTGTAGAGAAAGAAGCAAAATGTACAAGGCTGGATTTCAGTTCAAAATGGGCTTGGTTCACCTTTCAGTTATGCTGGTCTTGTTTATTTTCAGGAGTATAAACGCTTCTTGCTCATTTAAGCCTTTGTAATTTTCTTGTCTTAGTCAAGATTGCACCCTGTCATTTTCCAGCTAGATGCCCACATGAGAAAGCAGGAAACTCTAATATAATCCTAATAGAAACAGCCGGGGAAAAACATCACCTTTGAAATATTAAAATATGATTTTTAAGTTAAGGGCATTCTTCTATGTATGACAAAGCAGTAACTCAGTAGGATCACAAATACAGGAAAAGTGTACTTAAAAAATACCCAGATCATAAAGCTGAGCAGGATACAGCGCATCTTTTGAAAGGAAGAAAATAATAAAAAAAGGAGGTGGGAAGGGAGTAGAAGCCTGTTTGGGCAATAAAAGCGGTTGGATTTTTTTCTGTTTAATATTATAAAATGGTAGTAAACTCAAACCAGCAGGGAGACCTCAGCTTGAACTCAGAAGAATACTTTCCCAAGCTCAAGCTTTCTATAGCCTGAGTGGAGGCACCCCTACTGCCTGAGAAAACTTGGCTCTGCAGCTTTTCAAATTGATGTCATGTATTCTGCATATTAAATTCCCTTCTGCTCAAGGTACCTACCATTTTACACAACTTTAGAGCTATGATAACGCTTTAATTGGTAAATATTGTGGCAAACAGAAGACAGAAATTTGAAAAATAAGAGTTGTTAGTTAAATATGGGAGGCATCTATTAAAAAAAAAAAAAAGGCAGCCAAATCAAAAGGATTTTAAAAGACTCTTTCCAAACCTGTTGGAGCTTTTGCCGTTTAAGTCTGAATTAAGTTTCATCTTTGAAAGGTCTCAGTGGTAGTATTTTGCTTTATTTTAAGAGATAATACAGTTTTAAATAAGAAGTTGTGTTACCTGGACCCCACGCAATTAGCTATGTAATTGGGAAGAGGAAAAACTATTCTGGCTTTGCTACCCTTTTCACTTTTTATCCTTTCATCCATTGTGATTTTTCCTACCTCACTGCTATGTCCTAATCTAGGAAATCAGGATGTGACAGTTCATAGCATAGACAGTTTGTAGTATAGGCAGAAAAGAGTTATTGTAATTACATCTGTCATGTAGTTATCACATAACCACAAAACAGCTACTACATGCCTAATAAGAGCTACCCAGGAAGAACTTATGCACAAAAAAATGACGAAGTAACTTTCTCTTAGGTCAAGCCTTAAGCCGCCTTACAATAATTATCATAAACATTGAAAACAACTGATTTAGGCCTCAAGTCAGGCAAACACCCACATGTCCTTAACTCTAAGAACTTAAATATGCTAAGCACTTGCTAAGTAGGTTGGCAAGCACTGAACTGCCTTGTTAAATAAAGCAAGACCTAAATCTTAGATACACACGCAGCAGTTACTGCCTGCAAAGAGAAATTTCATGCATAGCATTGAACGACAAAATTTCCATTAATTTACATTACTAAAACTAATAAGACTGAGGTGAAAAGGAATACGATGAGCTCAACAGCTCTTAGATCAATCGTTTAGCATGTGAAAATGCCCACCTGGAATCCCAAGCCTTTTCCACTTTCTCTGCTCTCCTTCCCTATACATGCACATGGTTTCCAGTTTCATTGAAAATATCCCTGACTGTAAATAAGGAATTGCAGTGTTTAAGTCTTTATCCTGAAATGTACTGATCCTCTCTTTTCAGCACCCCACAGCATGCTGGATTTCTACAATCCCGCAACAGTCAGCTCCCATGGCTGTGTGGCTGCAATACCCACCCAGGATGGGAAAGCTAGGTTCAGTTCCCACATCTCCCCAGGAGCGTACCCTAAGCACTGCAAACTTCAGTGGGTGAGTGCATTTCATCCCACTGAATGCAGCTGTCTTATTTTTTTCTGGCCTTGCTCCAATACTTTGTTAAACATCTAAGGACTGGATCTAAGGCTCCCTCTTCTGCAGTGACTACAGTTCCCCTAGGTTAAAGAGTCAGCATTATTTTTGTTCTAACTCCCTCTAGGATGATCAGCTTTTAATTACTTCATGTTTTCTACTGGAACCTTTTCAACAAGGGGTACTAAGCATATTCTTCCTGAACTTTACAATATGAGCAAAGAAAATAAACTCATTTTAAAAGTGGCACAGCTATACTCAATACATAGCACACACAGCTTCATTGTTTACTTCACTATACCTTAAATACACATAACTTTTTAAATACATGCAGATTTCTGGTTAACAACAAGGATTTCTTCAGGGATCTTTGCAGTTAGTTAATGTAAGAAATTGCTCTAATTAATGACTCATTCAACAACTGAAAAAATGCATCCCTTGCAGTCAAGGAGTCTGGAGCCACAGAAAAAGAGAACAGGTCTGCAAAATAAATAACACCATGTATCTGACAAAGACGCACAAGCATATTGAATTTATTTTTTTTTCCTTGACATTTTAAAGTTAGGGTTTGGCTCTAGATTTTTTGGATTTCTTCCACTAACAGCTAAGCCACTGTGGGGTGGTTTACAAAGCTATTGCATATTGAACTTGACCAAGTTGGTATTTGAGCGGCAGTTAAAATATACCAAAAAGAAGTCATTTGTTTGACAGCACCTCAGGCCATTTTAAGCAAAAAACTGCAATGAAAATGTTGATGTCAATCTTTACAGTGAGGCAGTACATAATAACACTTTTACTCTTTCTAGAACCACGAGATTTCTAATAGAAGTGAAATTTCCAAGCTTCTTTAAAATGCAAGTCATTAAATAAATACTAAGGAATAATTTTTGATCTGAAGGTTGTATACTGATGACTTTACCAACCCCTCCCCTCTCACACAGAAATAAATATTAAAAGGTATCAGGAGTTTTAATTTTGGAGAGGTTCAGGGAAGTCTCCTGCAAATTAAAGGGTCTCCGTTCAGGAGTTCTGCACGTTTCCCATCATTTTCTCACCACGTAAAAGTGTTCTTCATCCATGCACCTTTACTAAAGAAAGAATCACAGAATCAAGTAGGTTGGAAAAGACCTTTAAGATCATCAAGTCAAACCTTTAGCCCAGAACTGGCAAGTCCACCACTAAACCATGCTACTAAGGGCCTCAGCCACATGCTTTATCTCCCTTTTCTGACGATGTGACAGAAGGCCAGCAGAGAAGATGCTACCCCTTTGAATGCAGCCACTTGAGAACACATTTCTCCAGAACCTACTAATGCAAAAAAACCAAAAGGTAGACCCAAACTCACCTTCTCCAGTAGAAGGAATACTTAGAGATAAGACAATACTTTTAAAAAATGCACGCCCTTATAGCCCATCATCTTCCCCAGGGTGTTTTGGACATGACGCTTTGAATTTGTTGTGCTAAGCACTGTTATGATAAGCATTTTCCTGGCTTCCTATTAAAAGAAAGTAATCGTAAGAGCACTGCTGGGGGATGAGATATAGCATAAAAACTCAAAGAACAGTTGCACGCACCACTGAACACAGAATCTCAAAATTCACAACAGAATAAGCTGCTGTGAGCAAACACGTGATAATTTACTAAAGCATAACTTTTTCGTCTACTACAGGGAGAAGACAAAATGGCCTTCTTGTAGGAACAGTAAACCTGAGACAATACCTGGCATTGCTTGGTTCTGCTATTCTCCAGCTATCATGGCACTTCCAAGAACAAGGAAGTAGAATTTTCATTCAAAATATTAACAGCTTAGCAATATACACATTTGTTTCCACATTCTTTTTAATATATGCATCTTTTTGAGTATCTAATACACACGAACCATCATAAACATCATGGGTTTTTTCTTTTATTGAAGTTATACTGTAATACCCAGTGAAACAGTTGTAGATATTTAGTTTTAGTACTCTCTTTCTAAGCTATTTCATTGTTATGTTTGATAGCCATTTAATAATCGGAGGTCATATATCCTGAGGAATGTACTAAATAAATCAGCCATGGTAATAAGATCTACTTCCCCAAAATTTTTTGGACTGAATTATTTTAACATGAAAGAAAGTGAGGTATACCTAAGAACTGCAACCCTTATACTTTACTACTCCATTGCAATATTCTATCTACATATCAACTAGGGTGCAATATTAGTGTGCCATTTGCTACTGAAAATTCACCTTTTTAACAGAACCTAGGAGCTTTTGAGTATAGATGTCTATGATCTCACCCCTAAGGTATATAATCTTGAAAAATAGAATTTCACCAAAATAAAACTATGAAAGAAATAGATTAGTACAAATATATTTTTAAATTAAAGCTATTTCAGTATTCACTATCACAATCAGTTAAGTCTTCAACTCTAACCTCAAAACTTATTAACGGATCTTCTGTGCAGAGCAGTAGAAATTAGTAGTGGCAGAGATTTTAGGGTTTGACTGTATTTTCTTTCTCATTCTTAGGCCAGAACAGATAAGTCTAGCTTTTCTGAAACTACAATAGGATACCAATTTGCTGCAGCCTGAGTTTATCTCAGTTAATAAAAACTTAATGGCATACTCTTAATTAGCCAACAGTTTGCGAAAACACAAACAGGCCAGAATTCTAAAATGTTTATTCATTTAACAAAAGCAGTCATTTTCATCTTTAAGAACCTCACTCAGAGAGTTGGTAAAAAAACAGGCATCAAACATCTACTGCATTATCAAGTAACTCTTGAAACTGATCTAACTGTGAATTCAGCATTTCTCCACACTGAGGCATGCAAGCAGAGTGATACACACTAAACTCCTAAAAACAAAGGTTTATAACTACCCTGATTAATTGTGCTTATAATAAATTTTCCAATTCTTTTCATGTTCTGTTTGATACATATTAAAACCTCAGTTTAGATATATGTTACTTTACTACTCCAGCCTGCTTCCTTTCCCCCTGCCCGGACTTAGACCTGCAACATGAAACACTGCAACGCCACTTCATTGTAGTGCTCAGAAAGCATCTTTTGAAGGTTTATTTTTCCCATTAAGATTCATTGATTGCATCATTCTAGCACCTCTAGCTTTGAAATGCTTGCTGCAGTGTAGCTTTATAATAAAGCCCATACAGGGAGGAAGTGTTTGTTCTGTTCAGTTTCTGTTCAAGTTGGCTTGAAAGCAGCTTATTATCATCTACCTCAAATTTCAACTGACGCACTGCCTCACAGGACACAATTATTTTGGCACACTGCATGCAAGACAGGCAAATATTTTGAAGACAAAGGAGTTCTAACACTTCCTTTTTAGTCTTTTTGAAAAAGTTCTTGCTACTATCTTACCTGTAAGCTTCAGAACAGCTTTTTCCTTTTGTGTTCATTAAGACAATATAACCGACTTTTAAGGGGCAAAGGGAGAAAAAGGATGCATTTCATTACTAAGCTGTTTATTGTGAACCAGAAACATGAACAATTGTAACAATGTCAAGGCTGCCTTGTTTCTTATTAGCATAAAACTAATTTGGGAAGCTGTAACTAAATGGAATATTAAGCTGTTAGCAAAAATTTAGTGCAGCTCAGTTTGGGAAAGAGACATAGAAATGCTTTGGAAACAAATTTCATTGCTCAAAATAAAATAAAATAAAATAAAATAAAATAAAATAAAAATCACACTTACTTGTGTCAGACGCATAAAAGAATGTGGGGTAGGTGCATGCTCCAACCCCAGGGATTTTGCAAAACAATGCAATGTCTGTCAAATTTTCCACATTTGAGAAATTCTTAAACTACTTCTGGAACAAAATCCAAGAAAATTCCTCTCTGCTTTCCTGTATATCCCACAGTTAATTACCAAAATGTCATGGGAGCCTGCCAGCACCCCGCAAAACAGGTAGGCAATGCCACCAAACCTCCTTGAAAGGACAAGCAGCTTTAACCTGCTGGGCATCTTAAACGCCACTTTCACAACTAGACTTCAACTGCACAGCTACATTTGCATCTTCCTCCACACCTCCTACTTCCTCACGTTATTTTCATGGTCAAATGTCACCCCCACAGAGCTCAGGTAACGTGGCAGCTGTTGTGAGTGTAGTGCCAGACCAGCAGCTTCTCAAGCAAGTTGTCTCAGCAGATTGACAATCAACAGGGATATTGATAATTTATAGAATCATAGAATCATAGAATAGTTAGGGTTGGAAAGGACCTTAAAATCATCTAGTTCCAACCCCCCTGCAATGGGCAGGGACACCTCCCACTAAACCATGCCACCCAAGGCTCTGTCCAACCCAGACTTAAACACCGCCAGCGATGGAGCATTCACAGCTTCTCTGGGAAACCCATTCCAGTGCCTCACCACCCTTACAGGAAAGAATTTCTTCCTTATATCCAATCTAAACTTCCCCTGTTGAAGTTTGAACCTGTTACCCCTTGTCCTATCACTACAGTCCCTAATGAAGAGTCCCTCCCCAGCATCCCTATAGGCCCCCTTCAGATATTGGAAAGCTGCTATGAGGTCTCCACACAGCCTTCTCTTCTTCAGGCTGAACAGCCCCAACTTTCTCAGCCTATCTTCATATGCGAGGTGCTCCAGTGCCCTGATCATCCTCATGGCCCTCCTCTGCACTTGTTCCAACAGCTCCATGTCCTTTTGATGTTGAGGACACCAGAACTGCACACAATACTCCAAGTGAGGTCTCATGAGAGCAGAGTAGAGGGGCAGGATCACCTCCCTAGACCTGCTGGTCACACTCCTTTGGATGCAGCCCAGGATACAGTTGGCTTTCTGGGCTGCGAGTGGACACTGAAGCTGGTTCATGTTCATTTTCTCATCAACCAACATCCCAAAGTCCTTCTGCGCAGGGCTGCTCTGAATCTCTTCCCTGCCCAACCTGGAGCTGCGCCTGGGATTGCTCTGATCCAGGTGTTGGACCTTCCACTTGTCATGGTTAAACTTCATCAGGTTGGCATCAGCCCACCTCACAAGCATGTCAAGGTCCCTCTGGATGGCATTCCTTCCCTCCAGCGTATCAACCGAACCACACAGCTTGGTGTCATCAGCAAACTTGCTGAGGGTGCACTCAATCCCGCTGTCCATGTCACTGACAAATTTCGAGCACTTGAACTGCTGAGTGGTGGAAAACAGGAGCAAAAAGGGACCATGACTAAATTAAGCTCCCAAGAAGCATTAAATTCAAAATTTGCCGTTACTCTTGTAATTTTTTTCCACAGCAATAAAGCTTGAGAAACACTATTTCTTTTCCTACAAAAATTAAATACTACACTTTTCTGCACAATGGCCCTCTTGGAACACATACCCTTGTTCACCAGATGAAAGAAAATTAGATCTACATTCACAGCTATTTGTTACTGTTTAAGTTAAATAACAGAGAGGGCAGAAGAGAGTCAGTCCCAGATGGTAGCATGCAGGGAAAACCATACTTCTACATTAAAGATGTGCTTTTAATTAACTTCTATCTGAATTTTTATAATTAAAGATTTTACCACAGGTGTTCTTACAATTTTTTGCCTTCTATTTCCTTGTGCAGTGCACATTCCCAGGAAATGGGAATCGAGACTATTACCTAATTGAAAACTTTCAATTATTTTAGATTTTATTGCCTTTTAATTGGTTTATGAGTGATATTTTCTTTGTGACTTTTTGATCCTTTTCAGATTCCAACAGGCTTTTCCAAGACCTCAGAAGTTTCTTTCAGGTGGCCAGGTGCAATTCTGAGCAGTTAACAAAATATGGATTACATTTTATTATGTTTGAATACAAGAAAAACACTTCATACAGAGTTATAAATTTACCTTTGAACTTGGAAAGAAATAGCTCATTTTTGTCACTGGTGCTGCACATACGATATTAATTCCCTTCAGTTTTTTTCTGGAGATTGGTATCTCCTTTATTGTTGCATTTGTATACAGGTCTTTGCAAATAACATTGTTACACATCAACCATTGCAATGTGTGCTGATTGCAAAAGATAAAGTAGCTATCCTGATTTTTTGAAGACTACTTGTGTAGGCAAGTAGTGATTCCCTGGTTTCCTATTAATATTTCCACTCATAATATAAAACCATATTGCGAACTGGCAATTAGAAAACATAGGCTAAGAGAAACAGGTTCCTGTTTCACCTGTTCTGCAAAGATACATTCGATCACATTTTTCCTGTGAGATTGAAATTCATAGTTCACAATTTTATTAAAATGATAGAGAGGGCTGAAGACAGGATTTTATGAAAGAAAGAAAAGAATAATACACAAAAAAAGAATGATTTAAGGCAGACAGTACTTCTCTCTTTTGCGTTAGTTCTGCAGCAGATTTTAGTATACAAGACTACATTCTGAAATCCTCCTTAACTCTATCTTCCAGTCTAGGGAAAACAAGCAACAATAACCCAAGAATAAACAGGATCATTCATCTTTTCTTTGCATTTATCTCTGAAAATGTTATCTTTGTACTGAAATAATATTCAGCAGAGGCATTCAAACTGAAGGACCTTTGAAGTAGCACCTCTTGAGAGAAAGCAATAGCATCAGATGGCATATATGCTCATTTCAGTTTAACAGGTAGAAACTATTGTACTATCCCATTCACAGAGCTGTCAGGGTTCAAGTCCACCTAAGAAGCCATTGGGAAAGAGAGATCCTCAGTCTCCACCATCAGTGTACCTCAGGGAAGTACTAGATAGATGGATGCATAAGGGTGTAAGCTCAGCTGCATGCGACACAGCATTGGAGATACTGACCTTCCAGACACAAGTTCTCATTTAATACACTCATTCAACGTAAGCATGCAGGAAAAGTTGTAAAGGACATTATAAAAGCTGTGACATTCTGAATCTAATGCCATCTAATGTCTCTGTTACAGCCTTCTCCTGAAAAAATTTGGTCTATCTATGACCACATATGACAATTCAGATGTCCTTATAGCTCTTTTAAATTTGATAACAACTGATGTAAGGAATCCAATTATTACTGGGCAAGTTATCTCAGCCACCTTATGCTTTTTGCTTTTGTCTTTTTATTTTAAGGAAATTGACACCCAAAGAATTTAGAAAACAATATATTTCCATTTTATCAGTTTTTAGAAGTAAATAAAAAAAAGATAATTTACTGTAAGTTGCCATGTGGGATTACAACTGCTCCTTTATTTCATTCAACCTCCTTCCCAAAACTGGGTATCTATCTGGTTGTAACTGTTAAAATTAAGCCTTCTTTGAAATAAACTTTGGGATTTCTGTGTGTCAGCTTTCAAAGACAGGCAGAAACATTCAGTGTCTATTTATTTAAACTCCTGTCCATAATAAGACCTTGTTACTGTTGGCTCTTACCAAGCAAGCCTAGAGCATAAAGCATGTTTTGCCAAGAAACACTGAGATTCTTCCTTGTAGAGTAATTCCCAAGCTTCTGACTGTCTTGTTCCCACAGTGCTTCGCTAGCTGAAAAACTGAATAAAATTGGTTCTGTTTATGTAAGAACAGATATTAATAGAGTCCATGCTCTTTTTTTGTTGCATGCCATGCAAGGACATACAAAACGACCAATTTAGTCAACACACAGGTGAAACCCTTCTGCTGAGCTGCTGCCACTGAAATGAATAGGGTTAAGACAGAGAACAGAAATTTCATTGGGTATTGATTCTTGGAGGCACAAGTGAGGAATAGAGATGGAAATCACATTGAAAGTAATTACTAGATCTGTATTTCAAGACTTTTAAAAGCTTAGCCCTAGAAAGCCTACATTCCACCCACACTTCATTCGTGTTATTTTCCATCTTGCTCAGCATGTGCTAGAGGAAAACTGCATCTAGTGCAGTAAACAAGAAAAGTGATATAGAACACAGCAGCATATCTGCTGTTCCTACCTGCGCACTTATTTCAAGGGAGCTTTTGCCTGAGGTATGGATGAACCATTTCAGCAGTACCTCTACTTATCCAAAACTATCTTCATGGTCAAGTTTCACACAACCTTTTCTTTGCCCACACTGAGGAACAAGGGAAGGAGAAGAAATTAAAGCTTAAAGTCAATTACAAGGTTAAATCTTTCCACTATTCACTAAGCAATGTGGCTCAAATCTCTCTCCCTGACTTCTATCAGCAGCATGCATGGCTTATCTTCCCGCTCCCAGAAACAGCAAGGCATCCTACACAATCATCCCAGAGTAGCATTACATCTGGTCAGACAAACAAGAGGGAGTACACAAAGGAAGTAAAGGAGAAGCATCCCTATTTTTCTCTCATCTCTGCATAGCATACAAGAGCAGGCTGTGAGTCAGTTTTCTCCCACAGGATGGGGAAGGTAAGCAAGAATGAACAATAGGTGCCTGAAGATAGATTTTGGCAAGCCATGAGAAGCAAAGTACAATTCATCTCTTTAAGTGTCTCTCTGCAACAAAGTACTGCATTCTCTAACCAGAACTGCATGAGATGATGTGGTCCTAGAAATACCCTAAACATCCAGCATCTCTAAAGACGTCATGTGCCTATAGAACAGCCTACTATCAACATACCATCAACTACAGGAACTGCCTAAAAATATTGTAAACTACAGAAATCCTAAGAAATTATGGCTTCTGAAAAAAAAAAAAAAAGGCTTTTGCAATACATTCTGAAGTAGAGTGAAACAATCTACTACTGGCACATCTCAGACTTTACTCTTTTCACTGAGGTTGCTAGCAACTGTGGGCAACCAATGTCAAGCCTACTACCATCTCACACATTGGGCTGTCCAGCTGATAGGCATGGACTTTGTTCTGAATGTCTATGGAGACACTGCAGGCAGTGCTTTCTGTAAACGAAGTGCTGTCACTGCCTGGAAAATAGCTCATGCAGACAGAAAGCTTGAAAATATGGCAACTATCTGGCTTCTCAAAAATGACAAGGAGCCAACAAACAATACTTATTTTATATTCAAATCCAAATGAATCCCATCCCAAAGCAAGTGGTTTTAGAATATTTGAGGAAGTTCTCCAGCACACACAGAGTTTTAGAATATACTTTGACATTCTGTAGGGCAGTCCAGGAAATGCAACTTGAGCCAGAGCTGGC
Organism: Myiopsitta monachus; assembly: GCA_017639245.1. Classification (NCBI taxonomy): domain Eukaryota; kingdom Metazoa; phylum Chordata; class Aves; order Psittaciformes; family Psittacidae; genus Myiopsitta; species Myiopsitta monachus. Next base: position 66,620,006 of record CM029921.1, on the reverse strand, counting down.
AGGGAAATCCAGCTCTCTTATACATGCAAGCTCACAGAGCAGCTAAAGTGGAAAGCTGAGATACTGTGGAAGAGATTTAAATACTGAGACAGGAATTGCACTGCGGTGTGGCAAGGAGCGTAGAATGAGTAGCTAATGAAAAAGGATCTGAGAAAAAAAAGAAAGAGCGTGAAGAAAAAAAAAAAACCAAGTGTTGCAAAAGTGTCTTCACTCTTTCAGATTAATTCTTACAATATTGTAACAATTTCTTCCTTTTCTAATTGATCTTTTTTTCTTGAAAGAGCTAAAAAGAAGTCCCAAAATTACCACACGAATACAGAGGGATACTAGCAGTAAGGCTGAGGCAAGAAAAGCTACCCTGGCTTACCTGACTTAATTACAAAGACTTTCATAGGGGACCATCAATGCATAATCCAAGTGATGTAGCACAAATGGAGAACAACAACAGCGGGAAAAAAAAAAAGTGAACTACATGAAAAACACTAACACAAAGTGTCAGATTAAAGGATAGTTGGAAATTTCAAAAGCTATAGTATATATATATTCAATCTGTCTTCAGATGTTCAGTATCTAAAAGCCTGACTTAATGTGCATGAACATTCTAAAGTGAAGTGTTGGTGAAATTCTTACTTTGCCCTGTTCGTCAGCAGCAGCCTGATTGTCCATTTATGGGATGTCTCTAATGCTTCCAATGAAGACAGAGATAGATCTGTAGGCCAGCATTAGCACATGTACAGAAACACCCCAGGTCCAAGAGCAACAGTGCACAGCGGGTGTCTTTCCTATTCCCCATCTCTTATCCACTAAGCACAAGCAAAGCAGAGCTAAGACAGGGGGTTTAACAGATAGAGGAGATAGAACTACATACACTGCTTGCTCTCTTCCTTCTGTTGTGACACATTTTCTCTCCTCTTTTTGTGCAAGAAGAGAGCAGCAGGGATTGCTTTTTTTATTGTGAAGTTCTGAACTTACACCCACTGAACACAGAGGAAAGTGATGTTAACCAATGTTCACTGAAAGCAGAACGGCATCAGTAAGAACAGTGTAGTTGCACTGACAGCAGCATTGTGCTGAGAAGCAAGTGGGAAAACAAACCTCTGAGATTTGGTTGTACTAGTTGAATGAGACACATTCAGTCTAGTTTGGTAAGAACTTCCATCAAGGATATAATAAATGTTTCCCAGAAGGACTTTATTGACCACCCTTGCATACAGCCACATTGGGTTTCTACTTAGGTGAACTGATATTTTCCACCTAAACCAGGCCTGGCTGAAAAGCTCTCCATCTTTGACCCACACTGATCAAGCAAAAATCACGTGGTAAAGAGCCCTGAGTCAGGACAAACCTACCAGAGCTTTTGGATAACAAGTGTGCATTTTCAGGTCTGCCTTCTCAGAGGTGAATAAGTCTCAGGAAAACTTCTGCAAAGCTAAGGTAGTTCATGGATAAGTTGACTTTTCTAAGAAAAAAAAAGTCTCTAAGACTAATGACTTTTGCAGCTACTCTGATTGCATCAAAGACTGGAAAACATCAAATACAGTGGCAGCAAACAGAAAAAGAATCTATCCCTCTGGTATCACTACATGTTACAGAAGAGTTCAACCAGTTGGTAAAGAGAAGCTGGACAGAGAACAGATTCAGAGCAGCCCTGTGGAGAAGGACCTGGGGGTGTTGGTCGATGAGAAAATGAACATGACCCGGCTTCAGTGTCCACTCGCAGCCCAGAAAGCCAACTGTATCCTGGGCTGCATCAAAAGGAGCGTGACCAGCAGGTCGAAGGAGGTCATCCTACCCCCCTACTCTGCTCACCTGAGACCTCACTTGGAGTATTGTGTGCAGTTCTGGTATCCTCAGTATCAAAAGGACATGGAAATGTTGGAACAAGGGCAGAGGAGGGCCACGAGGATGATCAGGGGACTGGAGCACCTCCCTTATGAAGATAGGCTGAGAAAGTTGGGGCTGTTCAGCCTGGAGAAGAGAAGGCTGCGTGGAGACCTCATATCTGAAGGGGCCTATAGGGATGCTGGGGAGGGACTCTTCATTAGGGACTGTAGTGATAGGACAAGGGGTAACGGGTTCAAACTTAAACAGGGGAAATTTAAATTGGATATAAGGAAGAAATTCATTCCTGTGAGGGTGGTGAAGCACTGGAATGGGTTGCCCCGGGAAGTTGTGACTGCTCCATCACTGGTGGTGTTCAAGTTTGGGTTGAACATAGCCTTGGGTGGCATGGTTTAGTGGGAGGTGTCCCTGCCCATGGCAGGGGGGGTAGAACTAGATGATCTTAAGATCCTTTCCAACCCTAACTATTCTATGGTTCTATGATTCTAAAAGAAAATTTGAAAAGGGATATGGAAACATGATATTAAAAAAAATGCATACCTCATATTGAACCATTAATTCAACTCATTCTGAAATGTGCTTGTGTCTGCCAGTGCTGTGGTTAATAGAGAGCGTATGAAATTCAGAATGCAATTAAGTCGTGGAAGAAGCACAGTTGGAGGCTGTGGCGGTTTCTATAGTAACCTGAAAGGCACCAAGACTAGTAACGGGAGATTAACTTAAAGGCAAGATAAGCGCATAAATACAGCTCTCATTTACCATTTTCTCTGCTTCCAAATAGGCCATGTATTTTCATTTTAAGCAATACAGAAATGCAGACAAATCTACTTGTTACTAACTAGGGCAAATAAATAACATTCTTTAAAAACATTCTGTTAAAAAAATTCTGAGTTTCACAATTGGGGAATCATCCAAACTTCACTAATTAATACAATCAAAATGGAAAGCACTGAACTTGAATGTTGCCAGAAGATTAGAATGAGGCTTCAAGATAGGGAACATGACAGTCATAGTAAGAGTTTGTTGATGTCAATGCACTGTATGCTTCTGAACAAATCCTCTTGACGTATTTTGCTGGATAACGCTTCAGATAGGTTTTAAATCTTTGAAACAGCAAGAGCAAAACACAGAAGAATTTTTGTAAGCACTACAAACCTCTTTTCCTTTCCTTTTTTCTTAATACTCTTTTCAATAGGAAAGACAATATTGAAGAAGCTTCATCCAGTACTTTTCCTGGCAGCTAAGACCTTTTATTCAAAGGTTCAGTTGAGACTGCTGTCGCCCTTTTGAACTGCTGTCCACCTGACATACAAATCTTAAAAAGTACATGAGATTCCCTGGCCACATCCTTAGACCAGCCAGTTGCTCTGAACTTGTTTTACTTTATCATTTAAGAAACAATTGATATACGCACAAGACATTCAGGAACATGTATGTACGTATGAACACAACCATGTCTGCAAACAAACATGTAGTGACAACACTACTACAGGTACTGAAAGCAGTTTAATCAACTAAAGAGCTAGTCCAAACTAATTTACTCTATCCAGCCTGCAAGTAATGTGGAGCTAGCACTAGCACCTCTGCACAGCCCTGGACTGTCCTGCACAGCATATGTTGGTGTCAGACTTGTGAAAGAAAAATAACACTATCCCTACTTTACTACTCATTGGTGAATTAACCAAGTGTGTAGTTAACTCCCAATATGTTCCAAGGATTATTGTGGAACAACTGCCTTGGATAACACAAACCTCTTGGGTGCCTTCAGACCCTCATGTGGTTTTACTTGCACGATGAGCTTTTTTGGATAGAATTTATTGACTTCCTGCCTATTTAAGGAAAAAATGCAAATACCCAGTAAAAATTTCAAGAAGTCACTGTTATCTAATTCAAAACATCTGCTCCAGTTCCCTGAAGATATTCCAACCTGCCCATGACAATATCTAAGCACCACCTAGAGTAATGAGACTGGCATAGCATTACTTACAATGGAATGTGTTCTCTGTTTCTGCTGTGGTGGGAGGCTGCCTGTTGCATGTACAGAGCACAAGAAAATGATAAGCTGATACTTTTTTGTCAAGAGCACGCTACATTCTCTGCCATAAGTTAAATATTTCAGCCTGTGAAATGCCTTGACATTACTCTGGTTCAGGAATAGTATACTCTTCTCCATAAGATCATTCCAGAGTCAAAAGCAGCTTTCCCCAGGGAGGTCCACCATACAGTTATTTGGGAGCTACACAAATCAGAGCTGTGCCACTAAAAAGGTTATTCATGCGTCACCTTTTTTAGGGGAAACCTAAAGACCTTGCAGCAGTTTCCAGAATTACTATTTTGTTATAACAGTCACAGCAGGTTGAGATGAGGACATCACTCTCAACTTCTTCATTGAAGTGATTAGTAAGTTGATAACAAAGAATTTATTCTTCTATTTTCCACTAATAATTTTTTACTTCCTTTTCAACTAATTGAAAAGCCATAATTAAAAACCATGCAGCGATAGCAGCAGCCCTTCAACTCTGAAGTTAATTTTGATTAAAAAAGAAATCCCATGCTATATAAAAATTTCAAAGAAGGGAACATTACACACTGTGGAATCTATTAAACAGGAAGAAGTTGAAGAGATCCATCATTCCCCTCAGTATTCGTAGGAGTTGACCTGTCGTTTAATTGCAGTTACTGTATTCTTCTTCTAAGAGTTCCTTTTTCTGTTCTAGAGAGGCTATTGCAGTGCGAAGATTCTCGAGAGAGACAGTTTAATAACAATATAAAAAATGCTGCCCTTCTCTTCTGCACACAAAGATTTTTATATTTTTTCTTTGATTATGACTCGATATGAACTTTTCTCTTTTAAAGTAATAAAGTAGGCTTCACTGGAGGAAAATGCAGCAATCGCATTTAGAAATACGTAGCTCAGATATTAGCAAAGGGTTTAAAAACGGAAATGAGAGCAAAGCTTTGCAAAGTTGATTAGTTTTCATTTGAAGTTTCATTTCTTCATTTGTTAAAAATTATTGTTTAGGAGATCCTTAGGCACAGTTTTCAGAAACAGCATATCTGTGAATTTTGAGCATACACATGAATTAATATCCTCCCTGATATGCTATAGATTTTAGAAATAAAAAGATTTCATGAAGAGTGAAAATTAAATGGATCTGGATTTGCTATGGACATTGGAAACAATTAGACTTCATAAGGAATGACATTTATATCTGCATTGAGATTTCATCTACTTCTGCTCTGTATGGTCAGAGAGCACAATAACTTTTTTACCACATGAATATAGGGGATAAGAAATGCTGGAAAAGAGGTCATATAATCACAGAATGGTTTGGGTTGGAAAGGACCTTAAGATCATTTAGTTCCAATCCCACCACCATGGGCAGGGATGCCTCACACTAGATCATGCCACCCAAGGCTCTGCCCAGCCTGGCCTTGAGCACTGCCAGGGATGGAGCATTCACAGCTTCTTTGGGCAATCCACTCCAGTGCCTCACAGCTCACACAGTAAAGAACTACTTCCTTATACCCAATCTGAACTTCCTCTGTTTAAGTTTAAACCCATTACCCCTTGTCCTATTGCTACAGCCCCTGATGAATACCTCCCCTGATGACACCTCCCCAGCATCCTTGTAGGTCCCCTTCAGGTACTGGATGCATAGAGACCACGTAGCAGCCTTCCCTTCTCCAGGCTGAACAGCCCCAACTCTCTCAGCCTGTCTTCATGCAGGAGGTGCACCAGCCCCCTAACTATCCCTGTGGCCCTCCTCAGGACTTGCTCCAACAGTTCCATGTCCTTCTTATGCTGGGCACACCAGAATTGTACACAGTACTCCAAGTGAGGTCTCATGAGAGCAGAGGGACAGGATCACCTCCTTCGACCTGCTGGTCGAATGCAACCCAGCATACAGTTGGCTTCTGGCCTGCGAGCACATACTGAAGCCAGCTCATGTTCAGTTTCTCATTGACCAGCACCGCCAAGTTCTTCTCCACAGGGCTGCTCTGAATCTCTTCTCTGCCCAACCTGTGGCTGTGTTTGGGATTGCCCCTACCCAGGTGTAGGACCTTGCACTTGCCTTGGTTGAACTTCATGAGGTTGGCATTGGTCCACCTCACTAGCATGTCAAGGTCCCTGTGGACGGCATTCCTTCCTGCCAACGTGATGACCACACACTATCAACACTATTTTCTGCTCCTAATAACTAAATCACACTCCAGGCAGATCCAGAAAGAGATTTTAAGTTGACACGTTTTTTTGCCTGCAACAACAAAGTTGCTAGAGAAATCTTTATTCTACAATTTGCAAGAAGAAAAGGCTATTTTCTTTGTAACACAGAAATTACTAAGGGCAGGTGAAAAGAAAAGCATGCGCAGCTCACTGATTATCTAGAATACAGCAGCTTGCTGCTCTGTCACAGGCTGCTTAAACTTCCAACATGAACTGTGCTTAGTGGTTGCAAAGGGTAATTAAATAGATATAGCTCCTTACTCCACAGCCCACCTAATATTAATTTTTAACACGGCTCATATTCCTCTTCTCCCACCTCCCACAGCAACCAGCACTTCAGTTAAGCATGGAAAGCATTATAGAATATAAGCGATTAGCAAAACTGCTACGAATTTGCCTAGACTAAACATAAAGGACATGAAAGCAAGAGTTGGAAGAAAAGTAAAGCATCAGATCAGATATTTAATCAAGGAAATATTCTGTTCATCCATCATTCCTTGCAATTAAGCAGTAGATTGCCTGGTATACTTTCCTAGTGAAAACATGCAAAAAAGAAACATATTTTTAGAAGTACTGAAAGGTTTTGAGTTACAGCATGCTGCATATTTCCTGTTTCGGCTCAGTGTTTATTATTGCTGCATGGCCCTCTTGTACTGACCAAGGAAAAAGATTGTGAATCTCAAAGCTATCCATGTAATTCCCAGAAAGCTTGAAAATAAAACCAGAAAGAACTAAAATAATATCAGATAAAGAGTTATAAATCATTATTTCTACACTTGATCTCCACCACAACTCCATGAAAATACTAAAATCATCATGTAGACACTCTGATAGTGACTAAAAAGTTTCTCTCCTTTATTTTTTTTTGAAGGATATTTTTTCTCCCAATATAGTCGCAATCAGCTTAATGTCTTGAGCAAGGGTAAAAAGACAGTAAATAAAACACACAAAAATCCTAAAGCTAAAGAACTCCCCTTGTCCTCTCCTGTCCTCCTCTACTTCCATCCACACCTTGAAAATGGTAAAGCTACCTTACATGGCTTTATCATTCCCCTGCCTACAGCATCTACCCAGGGATGGATCAGCTTTTTCCTGACCCAGCACCCAGGTCACTCTCTTTCCTATGCCAGGCAGAGATCCCAGCAACCCTCATTTGGCAAACCTGTGCATCAATTGCCCGCCGCACAGGCAAGGTGGAGGGGAAATTAGTTTTAATTAATTAATTAATCCACGACACCTGTGGATTTGGCTCGCCAGGCGTGGCTGCTGGCATGAGGAGTCTCCTGAAGAAATTCAAAGGGGAGCCCCTCCCGCAGCTCTCACATGCAGCCCAGCAACTCCCAGGCAAAGATTCAGCTGCATACTGAAAGCAATGCTGGATCAAATATCATCAGTCCCTCAAGCATTTCCTTGTCGTAACAGCTTACAGAAAAATTCAGTCATAGAATCATAGAATGGCTTTGGCTAGAAGGAAACTTAAAGATCATTTGGTTCCAACCCCCATGCCATGGGCAGGGACATTTTCCACACCACCAGGTTGCACAAAGCCCCGTCCAACCTCGCTTAACATGATCATCTCCAGGCACAGCTGACTACCCTGCCATTTGGCAGAACAGCTTAAGACCTCGACTATTTCTTTAACAGCCAGAATCCCCATATGCACATCTGTAGTCCTACAGGAATAGGGGAACATCTAATTAAAGCAGATGGTCAGTGAAAATTCATTGGTCTGAATCAAGGTTGTTGACAGAACCTCAGCTTCAAGCACCCATCTAAATTACCAGCCCCACAAGCCTACCTGTATGTGCAAAGCTAAACTGCAGTAATGTTTGTTTAAATTAAAAATGGTCTTTGAACTGACTAAAATGCATTTGGGAAAAAAGCATATATGGAGTACGGAGGTGCTGTGTTTAGTTGTTCTTATTAAAGCTTTCTTAAACATCCCACTGGTTTTTCCATAACACTTTCACAGGCTGTTTTTCACTTATTCCTCCCCATTTTTCCCACAAAAATTTCCCTTGCCTTTTTTTTTTTTAATATATTTTTTTTAAAGTATCAGCAAATCAGGACAACTTGGACTAAATTTTTGTAGCCGTGAACCCTGGGGAACAGGTGTAGCATGCAAATTCACCATACATTTCCTTTCATTTCTAGTGGTTTTAGCTCAATTAATCTTTATTTTTATTACAGGCATATTTCATCCCTTTCCTTTTTCACAGCAAAATAAAAAGGTACCCACTATTTAGTTTGATAGTTCCGGAAACTATTTAGCAGAAATGCTGACTCGTGAATATGTATTTCCTTTTTACTTGAAACAAAGAAATAAAATTCTGCAGACTCTGCTCTACAGCAAAACCCCAAATAAACTGGGAGAAAGGGAAACTGTAATGTGCTTTCAGCATTCAGCCAAGCCTTTCTGCATGCAACTGCGAAAAGTAGTAGCTTTATTCTTCTCTCAATTTGTGTTAAGTTCTTAAGGATGCTTGCATATTTGTTGGAATAGGTAAAATAAACTAAAGTGGAACAAAGCAGTCTAGGAATTGCCGGGGGGGGGGGGGGGGGGTAGGAGAGGCAGCTTGAGGGGAATCTGTGCATTCAGACCATGCCTATTAAATTCAGGGTTGCACAACTCTGTAACTAAGTATAATTAAATGAACTACAATAAACTACAGTTACATGAAAAATGGGATCGTCTTATTTCAGTATTTTTTCTGCCAGTGAAATCTGTTTTTCATGTTGTATTTTACCCCACATTTCTTGACTGCTTTTCTGAATACATTTCCCACTCCCATGGTTAACCTTGCATGAAATGAAAAACCACTAAGGGTTTAAAATAATGCCCTTCTTTTCCCCCCGCTACTGTTGCAGCCAATGACAAGTAAAAATGCTGAGATATTTTGGTGCTTATATAACACAAGCCTTTCAGTAAAATACTTCTAATTTCTCAAGGGATGATTTTCCTATCAAAGACTGCACTTCTGACCTTGTTTTTTCAAAAAGCCCTGCTCGTCAGTAAGCAAATAAAATTGCTCATGCATGCTAAAGAAAAGAAACACAAAAGTGGCATGAGATTTTCTTGGTCTTGCTGTGGTATGGAAGGTGACACAAGCATAGAATACAAGAGGCTTGCATTTCACAATGGTTTGCAGATGAATTCATACCCTCCCTTCATGCCTTTCTGATATCAGTTAATTATCTGAGGAAGGAACAGGCTGATGTTCTGATACATTACAAAAATAGCAATGAAATACCTAATTTTAAGATAGGTACTCAGAACATACCAGAGTTCAAGCTCTGAAATGAGAGAAAACGATGCTGACACCAAGTGGAAGAAAATGCTGCTGGCTCCATCTTATTGCAACCATGAGACACATGAAAACCCCAGAGCTGCGAGTCTTAGGCTTAGGTGTCGTGGCAAATTTTTTAAACATCAGAGGACCACACAGGTCCTCTGAAAGCAGAAATCTGTGTACTCCTAATGTGTAAACTAGCTGATTAATTATAATCCTCTTCCTTGTAGTGTAGCTGATCTTAGTAAGCAGAGCAACTGACTGCTGTTCTGAACATATCAGGTATTACTCTCCTTCACAAATGGCAGATAGAAGTCCTTAACCTGTAACCTATCTAATTCTGTGGGCCTGACTGGCTATGATAGGAGCTTTTGATAGGCCCTTTTCACAGAAAAACTAAATACGGGCATTCAGAGACTGAGAAGTAACAAAGATGAGTCTCCACTGATCTGGTTTCTGTACAGCCTGCAAAGCACATTCTCCAAGCCAGAAAAGGCCTGTATCAGTGACCAGTTTGAGAAAAAACTTCCCCTCTCACACACTTTCTATATCATTATTGAATGACAGCCAGTGATCAGTGTAATCAGCCAGTGTGTTTGCCTGAATTCTGTACTTGTATTAGTGATTGCAGTAAAAAACTGCAGGATTTCAGTTTGACCAGCTCCCCTTTTCTGTGCTCAAGCTGCTTATTATAGTAAAACACAGAAGATTCTGTTTCATGTCACACAGAGCACACTCTCTCCTGCCAATACGCGCTCCTAGTGCAAGCTTTCCCCAGAGAAAAAAGTAAATTACAAAATATATACATTCAGGGCAGAAAGGAGAGAAAGGAGCAGAGAGCAGCAAACCCCACTAGCTCATAGAAAGGGGTTGAAGTCCCTGCCTAGACTACAGCAGTTTTTATCAAATTCTTGTACCTATAGTCAGTAAAATATTCTGCACTGTTTACCCAGAAGAAAAAAAAAGAAAATAAATCCTTACAATCTATCAGCGACAGTTTTTTGGGGATGAAGGTCCTACTTTGATCTTCAATGTATGGCATTTTTTTTATCCAATCTTCTGGTTTGGGCAGTACTCAAATATGAAATTAAAACTTAATATTTAATGAGCCCATGTTTTTCTGTGGAATGGGAAGCAATCTGAAGAACCTTTCTACAACGTAACAGCAATCCCTACAGGAATATTGACAAATCTCCTGGCAGTTCACATGATATATGCAGCATTTGCTATGTTCACATCTAAATCCAACTAAAAGTTATCATCTCGAAGCAAAGAATTTACATGAAAGAAAGTTATGAAGACCTATACCAGTTTAAATTTAGGAAAAACTGTTAATAGCAACAAATAAGATTTGGAACTATATTCCTCTATCCAAGAAAAATTATTTTGACAAGACAGTTTCATCCAACCTGGAAATTTCAGTTTAGTACATCATGAGATAATGTCTGTTTGGTTGTTCATTCATTCTGAAAGGTTTCAGCTAATTCCACAAGCGCAGAATTAGCAAAGGGAAATATCAGTTAAATTATTGTTGTCCTCCAAATTGAGGACAGTTCACAGTTCTTTATTGTGGCAACTTCAGATAAGAGAAGCACCACATATTTTTCACAGAACAGGGTTAATGCCAACATGCCCATTTCCTCTTTCAAATAGGCTAAAACCCCAAGATTAACAAACCTCTACAGACCACAAAAGCCTTCCCAACAAAACCATAATTTGGGTAGATATAGTCTTCATGACGTATTTAGTTTCATTGTTGCAACCAACTCCAAACCACACTTCAGTTTCAGAAATTCATTCTGAGGTGTCTGTGGTCAACCTGAAGGTTTAGGATACTGTCCAGCTCTCATTCTCCAGTCTGCTGGATCTCTGCAATTCCTTTATAATGGGGTTACATGATTGTAAGGAGTAGCTGCATGAGATCCAATCAGTAGGCAGTCCCTGCAGCCTTGCTGTTATAGAGTGAAATGTGCATAAAAAGAACAAAGGAATAAAAATAAAAATAAAAAAACCCAAGAAATTAGACTAATTTCCTCAGGGTGTAGGCTTTTCTTCTAATGAATCCCATGCTTTAATGGAAATACATGCAGTGGCTTGAATGCACCCACAAAGGCATGCTTCTGTTTGTTTGCAAGACAAAGGTAGTGTGCATAATTCAGGAATGATTTATTTATGTCTTCTATACAAAAAGAAGATATGAAAAAACACACTCTTGGACTAGATGCAAAAAAAGTTCCATAGTCAACTTTTACCTAGAAGGTAAGATTCAGCAAAGATGAAGGCAAACAACATGACAAATTGATATTAGCAAGGTTTGGTTCATAATTTAATTACACTACAAAAGTTCAGCTAATCTTGTACACATCCATCACAGCTAGTGACATGTTTTAAGTTAAAGACAGTTATCTAAGAGAGGCTTCAGATCAAAACAAACATCACAGTGCCTAACTTCTTTTTGAAGAATGATTTAAGCCAAACAGGAAAATCAGTTTAGTACCAGTGCAGTTTGCAAGCTAATTAATTAGGTTAAGAAAAAAAAAGGTACCCCAACAACAACAGCAACAACAACCACAAAAAAAAATATCACAGGAATTAAGTAGTCCAAATGTTATTGTCTGTGTAAATGCTTTAAGATACTTCATGAGAAACAGCCAGTAAAAGCAAGTTTAACTTCCAGGAAGCAACAAGGGATCTGATCCAGGTTTGCCATTTTACTTTTTGCTTGCTTTGCTGGAACTAGAACACGCATTTTTAACATGTTTAGTTTGTAAGCCTAACTTTGATGTCGCCAGTTTAATAGACTTTGAGCAATTGTTATGTTACGAAAGATGAAGGGTACCTATCCAATGTGCCAGGTTTCCTGCCAGAAATTACAAAAACAGGATCAACCACAGAATACTGAATTCCCTTCTCACCCACAGATGGGATTTCTTTCATAAGCTTACCTCAGAGCAGGAGAGTGCCTCATGGCTATGCCTTGTCTGAGGTTTTATTAAAGAACTTGAAAGGACCTTTTCAGCAGAATTCTTTCCCACATCACCACAACTCCAGACAGACTATGACATTTTACAGAACTGCAGGGAGTGAATTTGCTTCTAAAACAAAAGCACGGCAATAGGAAGCCAGGTTTTCTGCCTTCTCTAATACCTTTCCAAGTTTCTTAACTGCCAATGCAGCTTTAATTTTGCAGGCAGAAGCAGATACAATAGGATAGCTAATACTTTGACCTTGCATGCTCATTTGAGTACAAATTGCAGGAATGCTCAAAGGTGGTAGTGACACAGAACATCTTCAGAGAGTAAGGGGAGCTTCAAGCTTGTGCTCCAACACTGTGTGTGAAACAACCCTAGATTTAGATTTTGGGCCATGTCCTGTGACACAGCAAGAATATTTCAGGAACATCCTTGTATCAGTGCATTTTGTTCTCTGTACCTACAGCTGTACAGGATTTATTTTAAGAGTTTCCAAGGAGCATTACAGTCTTAATATTCAGTTTATGATATGTAATATGCTCTAAATACTGAATTTGCCTTTGTATTAGAAGTCTGCTGGTTTTCCTTAACAGAGATACTTGGAGAAGAAAACCAGGAAATCAAGGAGTTGCAAACATGAGCAGCATGATCTATAGTTACATGCAATGCTAATTTCGTTCATAATCCTTCACTTGATTTGGCATACTGCTATCAGTCGAGTCACGAACGACAAGGATGTGTGGTAACTGCATGGTGCAGTATTAAACTGTGAGCTTTGCTACATTTCCTTCATGTCTTTTTCTAAAAATCAAGTTCAATTTCGTCAGCAATGATACATCAGACCACAAACTGAAAACAAGACTTATACCAACCCTCTTCCTAAACCTGCGTTTGTCTTCCTATCATATTTCTTCCACCAAGAGGGTTTTGACAAAAAAAAAAAGGCAAAAAAGGAATCAAGGTACTAACAATGTTTTAGAAAGAATATGCCCAGGGAGAGCTGAAACTACACAGCAAGTTCTGCAAAGTTAAGAGATTTCTTACCTTTCTGATTTTGCTTTCCTGCATCACCAATGTATAATGAAAAACACACACACAAAATAAGAAGTGCTTCTCTTGAGGAAAAATTCAATGGCTTTGATCTAACAAAGCTCGGCATTACCATATGTAAAGTGGAACAACTTGAGATTTTATTGTTGGCCTTTTATTTTTATTTTTTATTTTCAAAATCATAATCTTAAGCACTCATGTTTCTCCTTTTAGGCATATGATGAATATTTACATTGCTGGCAACCAGCTACAGTCATTAATTACATTATGTATAAACAACTATGTTCCCATTTCTAAGTTCCAAGCTAATGAAGCACTTTTTATCACTTGCTGAATCAATTCACATAACTTTCTTACCTGAAGGCCATCTGCTTGTCTCTGCGAGAAACAAGAGTTCCAGTCAACAAAAAGCATCTCATGATGTTGAAGCAAATACAGCAGGAGGCCATTGTAAAGCCTTTGTTCTTCACAAGCCAAGGGACTGACAGGGATCCTAAGAGAAGAAGAAATAGATTAAGTTTAGGAGCTCTCAGATATGGGGCTAATGTTGAGACACATAGGGAGCCCCCCATTATCCAAGATAATTCAGCAAAGCAGCCAGCTGGGTGACTTGATAAAACAGAATTCCAGCCTCATTTCCAACGAGCAATTGCTGGGACAGGGACAGAATTAACTTAGTGGTTCACAACACTGGGAGCCTCTCAGTGACAGAGCTCCAGTTTGCAGCGACAGCTCACAACCTTTGAGTAGCAAATGAAAAATTAACCTTTGAGTAGCACAGAAAAATAGCTAGAGCAGAAACTGAGAAATTAAGTTCATAAAATCAAGGATGAAGAGGATCATAGAAAGCCCCAGAAATCTGCAATCACTCACAGGCATTGGGGCTGGAAGAGAGTAGGTTTGTTCTAGTTTAGTTTATGAAGGTGAACTTTGATGGCTAGAACGTCTTATTACCAGAACTGCCTAGAAAAAAAACAAACATAGGTAAGAAACTGTTTCAGGGTAAGAATTTATAAATTCACAGACATCAGGCACATCATGCAGTGGAGTTCCAGATGCTCCCAATAACAGGCTGGGGGTTGGTTGGTTTTTTCCTTTCTTTCTCATTCTTGCTCATTAGTTTTATTTTTAATGAATAGATGTGGAATTTGTACTATCCACCTAAGTAGAATAAGATGGAATGATTCAATTACAGTGAAGGGATTTTTTATATGTAATTCTAATTTCATTCCCTGAAGAAACTGTGTATTCCCCAATGAACTATTTAGAAGCCTACAAGATATTTACATAAATGCTGTCACCTTAATCCAGCTTCTCCAGCCATACTGCACCAACTCATTTCCACCCAGCACGATATTAATATTTAAACAAGAAATTCATAAAATCTGGAGTCTAATGTGGAGAAATACACTTCTGTTTGCAGTACATTAACTTCTTAGGATTTAAAAGTACAAATACACATACTGGGCACAGTCAAAATGCTTTCATTCACATTCTTCTTTTGTAAACTTGCGGTTGTTTCTGTAAGAACTTGAGTTTGGGCTCTTTTTGAAAGAGGATGGTTTAAGCAGAGTTACAGCCAGGTACAACACAGACACATTTACAGGGTAAACTACTGTCTCATCACTTCTTTCTTTAGGGTTGGCTGATAGTTCTGCTTCTTGGATTCCTATTCTTCTCAGGGCAGACTCAGTTTCTCCACAAAAAGCAAGCCTGCATGTAAAACCTCACTTACCAAGCAACAGCCTTTCCTGCATACAACAGTCTTAAGAGATTATTAATTATTTACCCAAACATCAACACTCAACTCACAGGCCACACAAGCAGATTTTTTAGTCTTTTGCCTTCTTCTTCAGCATCGTTTAACTTAGACATATGTTCCCAAATCCATTTCTACCAGCTGTTAACTCCTCACTAGCAAGTAGCACCGCACAAGTTGTTCATTAAGATAAACAGTTCTAACTCTACTTTTGGGTCCCACGTTCACTTACTAGGAACCCAATTATCCTTTCATCTCAAAATAAATCTAAGCAATGCTCTGGGATGTCACCCTCCAGCTGACTCCAAATATCAATGCTCATCTGCAGATATCCATGGGTGGCAACAGGTGTGTATTCCAAATAGAGAGAATACATTTTTAGCTTTCTCTGTAGCCACCTACCACGACTTTCAATTAATTTCATAAAATAACCACTTCCTACCTCTTCAGATACTTCTGCTGCTAGCAAAAACTGTATTATCAGGCTGACAATAGGGGAACCATATTTACACACTGCTAAAATTAGGAACATGGTCCTAAGAAGGGCACAGCTACTGAAGTATATTCTGCACTTCACCATAAAAACTCTGTAATCAGTTGGAGTGCAAATCAAACACAGAGCACTCACTCCAAATAAGAAACCATTAAAACTTGATCATCAGTAATCACATACTGGTTTCCTGGAGCCTAAACCTTTCGAAGTTGCTTTACTACAAAGTGCAAGCTAGAAAATCCATACAGTTCCTTGCCCTGGATTTGCTCGGGAGATGTGCCAAGGTTCCCTGCTGTCAGAGACTTGCTATAAATTTGCTACAAAAGAAAGAATGAGTCAAAGCGAGTAGAAGCAAACAGCTGGTTGGCTAGCATCCTTGTACACTCATGCCAGAATTACTTACTGAGGTTAGTAGCAAATACCTCTTTACCAAGATGAGGCATAAACAAAGTATTTATAGAAATTTAAGTAACATCAGTTAATCTCTGATAAAAGCAAACCAACACATTCTCCTCAGCATTTACAGAGACTAGAAGGACATGGAACAGCTCACAAGAAGGATGATGAATGGCAACAGAAATAAATAGTTCAGGGCATAAGCATAAAGATAACAACAGAAGTTGACTGAAGAGTGGAGCCTAGCAGAGAAATCTAGGGAGTAGCCAGCCTGATACTTGACTGATGAGTTAAGTTTTTGGTTCGCTTGCCTACAAGTAGATAAGGACATGAAAGCTGCATCATGCAGATGTTAAAACTGAAGTCTTGTAAGATAAGAAAGAGATGCCAGGGCCAAAAATCTAGAGGAAAAGCAACATGAAAGGTGCTGGTGGAGCAACTTAACAGCAGTGAAGATAGCATAACTCAATCTCATGGGCAAAAAATAGCATGAGCGAGGAAGGCCAGTAGAAGAAATCAGAAGGAG
Source organism: Myiopsitta monachus (assembly GCA_017639245.1). Taxonomy (NCBI): domain Eukaryota; kingdom Metazoa; phylum Chordata; class Aves; order Psittaciformes; family Psittacidae; genus Myiopsitta; species Myiopsitta monachus. The sequence goes on along the minus strand of CM029921.1, from coordinate 66,603,450 downwards.
TTGGTTCACAAAGGAGACTGAGGTAAAATTAAAATATTTTACTAAGTTATGCTTTTTCTGAAACATGCCTTTATTTTCATTATTCTCTCTTTGGGTCCCACCACCCTGAACAGGGTGGAAGCATATAATCATATAACTGAATTCTTCTAATATGAAGGTGATTTTAGTCAAATATTCAATATAAGCAGCATTAAATTAAGGGACTGCAAGAGAAGAGACAGCTTATTTAAGTTTATTTTTCACACAGTGATATTAGTTTCCTAGCATTTGGGAGTTTCCTGTGAGCACGTAACTAGACTTCCAACATAATACCTTTGCTAAGGCTTATATTTTTGTGTTGCTATTACCATAGCTACTAATAGTGAAGTGCATGTAGTTTAGGCTTGCAAGGTATAATGAGCAGCAAGTTTTATATTCTAATTTTGTGACCCCAGGGTCCATATGTGCTCTTGTTTACCAACTACCGAATATCCCAACTCGGTCACTTCAGTGAAGCTATAGGCATGACAGGTCTCCATAAATAAAAGCATTGCCAGGTTAAGACAGGTGATAATCAGACAGAATTTACACTTGAATATAAATAGATCAGAAGTTTAAAGTAAAAAGGCTTATAAACAACCTAGTTTACTTACTTAACGTCAAAGAAGAAAGAAGTAATTGTACAAAAATGCAGATTTCCAGAATACATGCACAACAGTTTTAACACCTGCAAAGAATTAGTGCCACTGACTATAAGTGTAGCTGACATTACATCCAGACTGTTATTTCCAGCAACTGTATGGGGCATACACTTCTGCAGATTAGATCTGGAGGTTTTTTTTCCATAACCTTTGCGTTCTGACTGAACAAATATAGCAAGTACCCAACGTGTTCCACTTTCCAGTGAGTCTACGCTCTGGTTGCCAAATGTTTCATAATGTGTGACTAATTACACTAAATCTTGCTCTGAAAGACATAAAGCATATTTATGACTTTATTCCATGTGTGAGCAGACATGGGTTGCCACATTAGACTAACTTGAATTTTGCTGTTATACAGGACGAAACAAATGGCCTATTCCTGATCATTCAAGGCCTCAGGTCACTCAGCAGGAAGTGGTAGAGCAATCTGACTGAGAGAAAATGCCAGCTGCCATGCTCTCCTCTCTACCCAACTATCAAAAAAAACAATGATTTTTTTCATAACCCTAGAAGGTAACTCTCCAAGGACAGCACAAGTTACACACTTCGCAAACAATGAGCTCCAGACTTACTGGTTTCTCTCCCGCAGCTGGTAAGATCAGAATGACTGAAAAGCTGGAGTTAATGTTCATAGGACAGATACAGACTTCTATTTATGGTAGCTGTGTTGTTTTGACAAGTCACTGGCAGGGAAACCCGATGATGATTATTTTCAAGGTTTCTCAGAAAGATCATTGCCACAAGCATTTCGTTTAGTACTAAGTGCACTTCAAAAAAAAACCCAACAAATCAAACAGGCGGGGATGTTCAGAAGCAACTGGACCATCTCCCAAAACAGAGTGGGATGCTTAAAAACTGAAATAGCTCATCAATCAATAAGGGATCCTACTGCATTCTTATGTGTAGATACAGAAATCAGTGGGTGCGCATTCAGGTAATTTAGAATTTGAGATAAAGTAATAAAATATTCTTGCATGTGTGTGCATGCACCCAAGACCCACGTGATGGCAAAGGGGGTCTGATGGCAGAAGTGTGGCAGTGCAGTTGAGTTAGTGTGGGTGTTAAGGGTCAGGTTTATTGTGAAGACCTTCTGGCATCAGCGTTTTACCTGTTTATAAGTATCACCACACAACTAACCCAGACACTGGGAAGTAAACCTCATCTGCCTACACTCTTTCACCAACTTTAGCATGTAGATATTAAGGAACTTAAGGTATGGTTGTAGAATTACTTTGTTCCATCACTGAATATCCAGTGATGGAACATGGTGAAGCCTGTTCTCACTGGAATGAATGGCTTAACTCCTACTACACTACATGTTGTTGGATTCTTCTCCCTAGCTGTATTTTGCTAAAATGTGTCCTTTTCTTTATATCACCTGCAGAGGCTATATACTGGTACATCTGCTGATAAGCCCATAGAGCAGGCAAACAGACACAAACAGAGACACCTATGGAAACAGCAGCAAAAGGTACAGTTCCCCAACACAAAGCCTGTCACTGATTTCTAATACTCTTGGTACCAACTTAGCTGAATCTATCTTCTTAATAACTTACTTTGCTTGCCATACAAAAATAGGTGAAAAGTAACACAGCTTTTTTACTGCACAAAAAATACTAATTGTTAACATATACATTTTGCAAAGTGGCATTGGCTTATCATTCACACTAAGCTGGAACACCTGTGAGCCACTAAAGGGTTTACAAATTGTGAGACAGACATAAACATTTTAATATCCTCTAGTATCAACATGACGGACAGAATAAGGAACTAAATCACTTCAGCTTCACTGGAAAATCCTCTATTATCAGGTCACTCAAGGCTGCTCTTCCTCACCACCTTGACTTGCATGATGTATGCCCTCCCACCTTTCTTTTTGAGCACCTAGTTATGTGTCTCTTCACCATCATCCCAAACACACCTCCCCCAGCTTCAGCCAGGAGCTCATTGCTTTTGAACTCATCTGGCCTCTGTTTGGAGTTGATTTGCATTTTAGTCACTCTGCAAGGACAGAATGTGTTATTCTCTTTCTTGATAGAAGAGATTCCTTTCTCTGATATCGCATGCTATTTCAAGACCAAAGTCAGCCATAGCTTTTCAGAATCAAGGTTAACATCTAAGTAACCTCTACAGTCAGAACTAAACTTGGCTAAGAAAAGAGGAGTAGCTCTCATTAAGCAGCTCTCCATCTCTCATGCCTCTTGTCTTCAGATGGTTTCTTACTTGAGGCTGGACCTGTACAGTCGGTGCCTGACAGGATGAAGGTGGTCAGCCAGCTCAGAATTGTTACCTCCACACATAAAACACTATATAAGCATTTAATTTTCCAAATGTTCTGCTGATTACTGGACATATAGTTATGACAGAAAGCCTCATTTTAAAGTGTGATCTAGCAGTCATAATAAAGGTAGCTAAATAGAGAGTACTCACTTGAACAGAGCAGGTCCAAACACAACGGCTAAGTTTTCCAGAGTCATGAAATTCACTGCACTGTGTGTTGCTACCTTTAACAGGAAAGCAGACAGGAACTGAAGAAGGTTTCGATGAGCTTTGGGTAGGCAGTTGAGCAATTGTCTCAGGTTCTCTATGCATTCTGTTGTGTGGATTTTGTGCTCTGGGGAGGAAAATAAAAACGACACAGATATTCCTAATAATGACACAATTTCATCATAAACATTTTTATAGACCTGAGAAAGACGGAAGGTTTTAAAATACATTAGAGCAAAATAAAGAATAATTATGTCCTAAACAAAGAATTTGTACACTAAATTTTGACAATTTTCATGTATTAATATTTAAGTACCATGGATTTTCCAGAAACTGAGTGTTATATAGACTGTTTCTGCTATTCTTCCTATTATGACAGAATCATCTGGTACTGGCTGCTTTTTAAATAGAATTGCAGGCAGTAGTCGTTTACCTGAATCCTTAAAGTGCCTTTAAAGATGACATAATATTGTCAGCCTTGATTCTCCCTAGAGATTTTATGCATGCTGTATGAGTCTCATTAAGAGGAATAAGAAACTGTACCCTTTCAGCCCCATGTTATCTTCATTTCCTGACTAACTGCTAGCTCTCAGTCTCAAAACATTTTTGCTCCATAAATATGCAACAGTAGTTACACAAGAGATGCTTAAAAATCTAAACTGGGGATACTTAGCATTTTCTAGGTTCTCATTCTTCAAGTAAGAGTTACAAAACAGAAAATGGGTTCACAAACATCTTTATTTGATCAGCAGTTCAGAATTAGTATGATAAAGTCTCCTGGTTATTTAGAACCAAGATGACAGCGCTGCTCAAAAATTGGCAGCTGATGCTCAATTTTGCCACACATCACCAGGACACATCTGTGTAGCTCTGACATTGTGAATCATAAATCATGCTCTAAAGGGCAATCTTAGCCCTAAAAACAAACATTTCATGAAGGCAACCAAGGTACTCAACCTGTTAATGAGATATATGGAGAAGGGAATGGAGTGGGGTAAAAAAATACTCATAATTAATAAAAAAAAAAAGAAAAAAATACCAGCAAAGCTGTTCAGGGTAGTCAAAAGAAGGTGCTGGTAAAAACCCATAGACCTTTTAGCACAGACTTGCATAGGTCATGAAAGTGACTCTTTTTTTCCTTTTTGGTTTTCTCATTTTTTATTTTATTTTATTTTTTTTTAGTAAAATGCATACACAAAACTTGGCACTTAGCAGATGAAGTCTGAACAAAAGCAACCTGCATTCTAACCCACAGACCCCACTTATTTGTGTGCAAACACCTGAACAAATTATCGCTAAAATCACTAGGCAGAATTATCTGAAAGCATTAGCTCAGCTATTATAAACATGAGTGGGGAACTAGACAGTGTATTACTGTAGGTACTCATTTTGGCTTTGCATTTCGAATACTTCATGCCGCTCCACACACTGCTGTTCAAGCAGGCTATAAGAAAACTAGTAAAAAGTCCTAAACAGGAACAGGGATGTACAAAAAGGCTTCTGTACATAGGAAGGTTAAATAGAAAAAGAGGCTCTCTCTTGGAAAAGACTGAAGTGAGGCAGTAACAATACAAAGCAGCATTATGATGGTGATTTCATTAAAAACAAAAACATTATCTCAGCAACAAATAAGGTATCAAATTTAAAAAGAAAGCATGCAGAAGAGGTACTTTCTCAATTAATACAGGATTGGATTGCAGAATGCCTTGCCACAGGATGCTTCAGACCCCCCACAGGGGGGTATGAAAGCCCTAGTGAATTTAAAAAATAAAGGTTCTAGACAAGTCCAGGGAAGACTGGTCCATCAGAAGCGATTAAACATCAGTCTCAGGTTAAGGAAACATAAACCCTTGCTTACAGGAAGGTGCAATGAACACATTATCTGTCACTGCCAAAGAAAGGACAGAAGCTTGGAATGCGCTCGTTCTTTACCTTGGAAAGTGTTTAGCAAGGCAGAACAGATGTTGTCTGGAAAAACAGCCACTGGCAGTTCTTTCAGAAAGAGTTTCAGAAGACTGGCAACAGAATCAACATCTCCATCATTAACAAGGTCTACTTTTTCTCCTTGATTATATTTCTGCTTCAATTCCCTGATTTTATTTACTGAGCCACTGATTCGAAATATACCGACGCGCTCCAGGCCTGTTCAAGAAAAAATATGAAACAGTAAGCAATGGCAGCATTACAATACCTGTTTGATGAAAACTGGATCTCAAAAAGAAAGAGCTCCTCTAAAAAAACATAGTAATTGTAAAACTATACTTCAGCAGTTGCAGCTGAAAAATACACTTTAAACAAAGCATAACAGTTTTCAGAAACCAAACAGAGAAAAGATGAACTTACCAAATGCTTCTAGGTACTCCACCATCTGCGTCACAAGAAAAGGAACTCCATATTGTGTTGCATCCTGTACAAGGGTTTCCAGAGGAACACCAAATGTGCTTCTTTCTCCGAGATCTGGTGAGACTTTACTTGTTGTGTGCCTGACTTGAATAGAAGACAATGATTTCTGGGGAATAAAACCAGGCAAGTGATAAGCAAAAGTGGCTTTTATTATTTTAAGGTCCAAGGGTCTACACCTTAGGTAAAATTATTGTCCTCATTATAGCATCTTAGTACAGATTCTATTTTTACTGCATGTTCTTAAAATACTAATATTCTTCTTCTGTAGAGCTGAAGCAGGACCTGCAACGGGGTAAATCCCAATAAAACGTATTTATACTTACATTCAGAGAAAATGGGGCTTCAGGTCAAGGCAGATGCCCCACTTAAGACAGGAAGGGGTTGCAAAACCCCTGAATCAAGAAGAGCCCCAGTACTCAGGAAAAAAGCTGACCAAGTGCTGGTACACAGCCTTCCAGCCCTGTGAAGTGTGCAAATTTGTACCCAACTCACAAATGCAAAACACGCAAGATTCACAGAGGAGCCAGAATGGGAATTTAAGCAGCAGCCATGGCATGAGCCTGGTAAATGGTTCCCATTGCCCACCTGGTTATTCCAAATTTCTTATCGCAGTAACCAATGCAAAACCACATAAGAAGTCATGAACTACCCGCACTTGGGAGCTGCTTTGTCACCTTGTTCAGACAGAGGCTGCCCAGGACACGTGCTGTCACACAGGTGCCTGCACCAGGGGCTGCAGCAGGGCTGAGGGGCCTCTGTGAGGGAACTGGTGCTGCCCTGAGCAGGGCGTGAAGGTTCTGGTTGGTTCTGGAAGCTTCCACAGCCAGGCCTGCTGTGCCCCTCAGCCCTGCAGGTGGTGCCTCAGGGAGATGCACGTAGGAAAGGAGGAAATGCAGCCTGGCCGTGAGGAGCCCTTGCTCTCTTATCCTCTTTCCCTCCTCTTATACCATACCCCTCTGCTTTGCCTTATAAGCAGGTGACATTACTCACTGTGCTACATTTTGCCCTCATTTTTCTACCAGGCAGGCTACGCTTGCAATCACAGCGCAGAGGACCTGTTTCCACCATGCCATGAGAACAGAAGTCCCAACCAGGAACACCCAGATTTACTAGTTCTGTGTCAGGAATATTAAACCTGTAACTGCATATTATTTTAAGGGGGGATTTTAATATATTGTAGCTTTATCCCAACACATTCTAAAACCAGGCTCTTGAATGTTTTTGTTACTATGCTTTCTGAAGGAAAAAGGAAAGACTTCCTTATAGATTTGTAGCTGAACCACTATAGAAAAGATATTTTTCAGCTTAAAAAGCCTACCCCTTAAGTAAAGGCCCAAGCCAGAGCTTGAGGAGGCCACCTCCAGCAGTGCTGCCATGGCAAACACACACAAACATGCACTGAAACCCTTAGACCCATTTCACTCTTTCAGTACATAAGCATGCTTAGAACATGACGTTAATGCTGAAGCCACAATTACCTAAAAGGAACCAATATCTGCATGTATCAAACATTTTATAGCATTTTTAATATATAAGCTGTGAAGTGTTAAAAAAAGCCTCTGAAGTATTTATAATACATCACTCTAAATATCTCCTCTTTCCCTCTTCATATGCAGCAGCTGGGTTGGGGGAAGAAGTACAACTTTCTAAGAAAAAGAAAAGATGTAAGAGAAGACTCAAGAAGCAAGATTTAAGTTCACTTACACAAATTGAAAGGGAAGCACTTGTTCCCATATTAGACTCCAAGAGAGTGTCAATATTTCAGCTGTACTCTTCAGAAGACACCATCGCTTTTCTTCTTTTCACAAATCCATGCAGTCCTGCCAAAGCTGCTCCTCTTTAATTAACTTATTGTAGCATAATTGCTAGGCATCTTCTTAATCAGGAGTTTTACTCCAGATTTTGTCAAAGGTAGAAATTAACTGCTAGCAGAGGTGAATTCCTTGTAGCCAGCACTTGCCTCCAGGGGAGCACTGCGCAAGCTAATGGATATGTTACCATCAGATGTTTCCATGGCACCTAACACACACAAAAGCACAGCTTCCTGAAGCACACTGACCCTGTGCTTGATATTTACTTCTGAGTGGAGTTTTCCAATGCAGGTTTGCAGATATTCATACTACCTGCTGTCCATTCTGCCTGCTAGCAGGAGGTAAGTAAAATATTTTGAGATGACCTACAGTGTATGCATATTACAGATACACATTCATATAACACCTGCACAATCAATTGGTAAACACACAAGCAAGGATCCATCCAGCCTTTGAAATATGGAAAATGTAGATGCTGTTAAGCCTAACATCTTCTATAATAATTCTTTCAGATACAAAGCCTCTGCTAGCAAATAAGCCACAATAGAGCAAATAATGATGCAGTCAAGTCTAACTGGGGAGATTATTGATAGAAATTTGGTTCGTAGAATCATAGAATAGTTAGGATCAGAAAGGACCTTAAAATCACCTAGTTCCACCCCCCTGCCATGGGGGTACATACAAAAAAACCCAAAATGCATAAAGGAAAAAAAATGGAGGCACTGAGTTAGACCCCCTTTGTGGAGTACTAGAAAAGCAGGAGTTACTCTATCAATGCATCAAACTGCTGGTTCCGGACAGATGGCAGAGGTAATTCCCTCTTCCTTAGTGAAAGGAATATCACTTTAAAATGGTACAGATTTTTAGTCCATTTACCTCTCCCCAGCATCCCACAATGAGGTATGGAAATGCTACAGTTTAAGGCTTTCCCACCCACCTGGCATGGGAAGAGACCTCACAAAGGCGACAGCCTTGCTCTCACCTTAGGGTATGCCAACCCGCACACAGGCGGGACATGGATAAATCCCTAGCAAGTAGAGTTCATGGCTGAGCAAAAATTCTTTACTGCTACCACCAGGTCTGTACTTTTCAGCCCTCAGAAAATTAGGCAGTCACCCTCCTGTGCACCAGAAGTGACTGGCTGACTTGGCTGGCCCAACAGGCATTTAACCCTGTCATGGTTTAAGACACGACATGTGCTTTCTCCAAGGTATAATGGTGTCATGGGTTCAGCAGCAGCAGTCATTTTTCTCCTTCTTGGTAGCTGGTGCAGTGCTGTGGTTTTGATTTTGGGCCTGGGAACAGCGCTGATAACACCAGCGTTGGCTCTCCAACTGTGGCATGCAGCCACTGCAAGGGGACACCACACACACCCCATGGCTATCTGCTGGTGTCTGTCCTTCCCCACCCCACACCGGGGCAGCCTTGCCTCATCACTGCAGATGTGCTTCACCTGGGCCTGCCACCAGAGCTATGGCTGCTTGAGGGGCCCTGTCCCTGTCCTGATCCCTCCAGCACTGCCACCCTACGGAATTGCCCACTTCATGGCTAAGCCTGTTCACATCTGTTGGACCCACGGGCAGTGTTGAGGCTGATGGCGCTGTCCCCCCAGCGCTGCTCTGTATAAAAGTGACTGCTAAAAAAGAGAATGTGCTGGTCCTTCTATACACCATGGTGTGATTGTCATCTGTCACAGAAGTATGGTGTCCAACACTCATATCTGAGAGGATGAAGAGGGCATTTTGTTCTGCAACATCCCCTCCCTCTTGCATTCAATTCCTCTGTCCCACCACCACTGCCCTCCAGCTACCATATACAGTGCTTTCCCACCCTCTGTGCCTCATGTACTTCATCACTGTGCTTGCAAGGCAGCTGGAGCTGGAGCAGCTCCCCCACTTTTGCTGGGTCCCTTTGAGACAGACAAAAGTACAAAGCATTCAGAGCCACAAGCACCCCAGCTGACCATGCCCACAGGCTGGCAGCAATTGGGCCTCTGCAGAGAAACGTCTCACAAAAATGCCTGTGCAAAAAAAAAAATCCCCAAATTAAAAACCAAACCCCATATCTGCAACCATTTGCTCACGACCCACAGCACATTTCCACCTTCCCTCTTACTAGGTGTCACAGGAATCACCCTGCTGACATACCACTCTCCCCTGCTTCAGCTGAATGTGTGAACTTGAGGCAACAAATTTTAAAGCAACAAATTCTTTACCTAAGCAGCGAGCGCACTTCTTTTCCTATTGGGTCATCACAGAGCAAACGAGGCAGCAGCGACTGCAGTCAGCCTCTTGGTCTCTACCGCTCCTCTAGCTGCGATTACGGAAGATATTTTTTTCAGGACTTGCCTGCAAAATTCATCAAGACTTAACAGAAAATGAAGACATTGCAGTTCCCCGCAAGCCTTCAACAGCTAGAGGGCACACGAGGCTTGCTGGAGCGGTGGTCCTGCAAACCTCACTTCAGACACAGCAAGGAGCCCCAGGCCCTGGACATGATTTTCCTTTTGTGCAAAGTAACATAGTTCAGAGGGATTATTTCTCCTCACATTGCTGTTATACAAAGAGCAGAAGGCCACAGGCAGCACAAATTAAACATCTAAGTGCTCATACAGTGTAGCTGCAATTCAAACCCTTCCTTCACAACCTCTGGATCAAAGTCAGGCACTGCAGGACTTCAGCTATACGAATTGGATGTGTGGTACTTTGAGCAGACACCCTGACTTCAAGGGCTGTGTCTAAATTAAAACCAAAACTTCTGGTCTCCCAGCACCCTGCTGCCCAGGGGGTAGCCTGCAAGGAAAGGCACTGCCCTGGTCTGTGCAGTCTGCAGCACTGGGAGAGCCTCCGCATCTGCTGTGGAACTTCCTTCACTGGGAGCATGGTCACCAGCTACTGAAAGAGCTGCTTTTGAGGGTTGCTGGTGTCTCAAAAAGATAGAAAAAGAATAAACATTAAAGGAAAACAAAAAAGCTTAGTGTTCTTCCTTAGAAAACATGAGTTTTTAAAGAAAGCATTAGGAATAACAGGATCCCTGTGAGAGAGGGCAGAGGTAAATCCAATGTCAGCAGCAGTAAAAGACAATAGCAGCAAGAAAAATAATTAACCAAGGCTTCATGGTTCATTTCAGTTTTCCTTCAAAGCTGAAGCACCCTGTTCTGCTAACCTAGTGGTTTGTGCCTCAGCTTCAGGAGTCTCCAAGCCTCCAGCCAAACAGGAAAGAAAGCCCTTCTTGGTGGGCAAGAGCTGAGCAGCCGGAACGTGTGCCCTGCAGGGAGACTATGTGGTGATGCTGTGTGAGCAGTCCTGCCATGGCACAGATCCAGCTGGAGAGGCCACAGTGACTCTGGATTAGAAGTAAACAGTGGGGAAAGCAGCACTGCTGATCCCAGCTGTAGCCTTTGAGCACTGGATGATCAGGACAGGAGTAGGACCCTGGGCTTCATAAATAAATGCATAAAGCTTGACCTGAAGCAAAGAAATTTATTTGAATTCCAACTGCTAGCCAGCCCCTCCATGACATGGTCCTCATTATCCAGTGGCAACTTCAAAAGCAACTTTCCAAGGACATGCAGACATACAATGCTGGTTAAAAAATCAATACTGTATGTTTTTCATTTAAAGCGTTGTTCACCATAAATGCTGTTTCAGACACATGCTTATCTTCTGCCATCACACAATCTGTGCACAATTTTAATTGTGTTAATGCCTTGATGTATTTAGAGAGTTTAGGTCTTTTTTCTTGCTTTTTCAAATGGATAACTGCAGAGAAGAAAAACCCTTGCAGTGTGTCAGGAGGTCAGAGAACACTATAAATACAAGTTAATCAGCTTAGGAAACCACCACTAAATTAGTCTCATCTGTAGGAAACACTCCAGATTCTCTGCAATACCTCTGCTGGAGTTGCTAGGTTATGCTGTTAATACATGAAGATTATGAGCTGACTGTGTTGCATCCAAAACACTGGACATTACCAGTTCACATAATCAAACTCATTTCAGCTGCTTTAAAAACCTTTTCTTCCCATATATACCATAAACAGCAACCTAGTGGAGGAAAAGGTCACAGGGTAGCATCCCACAGGACCTCACAGCTAATGGTGCTGCTTTTTGCAGCTTGCCAAAAGGCAAATCAGCACATGTGCCCTGGCCAGCCTTCAGCACCCCCAGCTGTGAGACCCACGAGCTATCTCTTGCCCAGCCCAGCACTGGGGCCTGGGGGCAGCAAGGGGTAAAAGGGGCCAGACAGACCCTGTGGGAGCCAAGGGAGGAGGAGAAACCACTTTGAGACAAAAAAGTGTAAGGTGATGTTGTAGCAGGAGTTCTCTGTCTCCAATACATTCACAGAAACGTAGAATAGTTAGGGCTGGAAAGGACCTTAAGATCATCTAGTTCCAACCCCCCTGCCATGGGCAGGGACACCTCCCACTAAACCATGCCACCCAAGGCTCTGTCCAACCCAGCCTTGTTCAGAACCATTTTGAAAAACACTGTTCTGTAGTGGGGAGCTCAGAGGAAAGCCACAGGCATAAGTAGGGCCCTTATTGCTCTGACTTGACAATTTATCTGACTTTAAAAAATAGGATAAAACACCATGACAAGCCCATAAACCCATGTCAAGTGCCTGTGCTCACCTCTTAAGCTTCAGAGCTAACAGCTTCAGCAAGTAGGATTAGAAATGCCACAAAGTCCTAGAGATTTGTCTGAACAGAAGGAAAACAGAAAAATTGCACTGTTTCCTCCCTGGCTCAAAATACTCCAGACCCTCCCATTCAGGGATGCATTTTTTCCTTCATCTATGTAATCTTTTGGGATCAGGATGATCACTTGCTCAATGCATTATGCTGTACTGGTTGCACCATCTCAGCCTTGACAACCCTTGTGCCCCATAAAAAAGTCCCATAAAAATATCCCTCAAATATTACTAAAAACAGTCAGGAGGCACAGATAGGTTTCCATCAAATGAACCCGTCTTACTGGCTTTTGAAACAGGTTTTCATTGCCACCCTAAACACACAGCTTTTGTGTACTTTCTTTCAATTCATCATGAGCTACTTTAAACTGGAGAATGAGTAAGTTCTGAAAAATTGCACATTTTTAAGTATATGGAGCTGGTAGAGAAACTACAGTGAGTCTGAAATGAAAGGAAAAACTGGAAATATGAGCTACAACCAAGACAGAAATACAGATGGGGAAAAATGCATCTAGTATTAGGTAATCATTGGCAAGAAACAAGGCATGAAAAAACAGTATTTCTATTTTAATAACTACTGTATCAATATACTTTCCTACATTTTAGCTGCTAAAAGCCATAGCCCAAACTTAAAGAATGGTTACTGTATATCTCTCATCACAGTATTTTGACTGCCAACTATGTCTATTCACCAAGCTAGATTATCAGAAAGGAAGAGTTGCTGTCCTGACAAGAAAGCAGCTCTCCCCTGCTGCTACATGCATTGCTTTTCACTGTGCTCATGGAATGAGTACACAGGCCACAATCCTTCCTTTCATGCAAACTCCTGTCAGCTGCCACCAGCATCCCTCTTAACTTTGTGGTTTTATTGATTGTGTAATCTCCTCAGGATGTGGATGTCCATGGTCAGATGGGTTATGTCTCCATGGCCAGAGCTAGGCAGGTGCAAGGGAACTGCCCACTTCTCCATGAGCCAGACCTGTTAATCTAGTGCTGTGCCTGAGCAAATATCTCCTGAGTCACAGCAAGGCGCTTTGTTACAGTAGATGCAGCATTACATTAACTCACCTGGCAAGCCTGGAGTTGCTTCCCTCAATCTGCACCCATCTCTGGCAAGCGATGTGTTGGTGTCCTGCGGTGGCTCAGCAGAGCCTATTTCCAGGCAGCTGAATTACAGGCATGTGGAGAACTGCCCAGCGAAACAGTAGGAGGCACATGTTCAGACTGCTTGCTTGCCTTTTATTTTTTTTCTCCCAGCCTATTAAACACTCCAGCATCATTTTTCCTTTAAAGGCTTTAGATAAGTGTGCAGAAAGCTGCACACTTCCTCGGCAGCTTTGCAGAACTGAAAGTCACTTGCAAGTGGCAGGTCAGTAACTGTCAGTACTCTTCTCTTTGAGTGAAATGTCATGAAGGTTGAATTGGAGCCTGCCTCTTTCTGCTTCCTGTTTTGAATTTCATTTTTTAACTCTAATCGCCACCTGGCACCTAAGGCTCTTATTTTTCTTGATGCTTTCCCAAGGAAAACAAGTCAGCATTCAAAATTCAGCATTGCTGCAGTACCTAAAAGCACTATCTTGCTGTTGCTTCTGAGGAGCAGGACATCAGCAAAACCAGCTGTGGGCTGAAAACTATCTCAAAACTATCTCAATGAAGTAAGTAAAGCTCTTTTTCAAGCCTTACAAATTATTTAAAACCCATTTCAGTCTCTATCATGAAGTTCAAACTACACATGAATAAGGCTGATAACTGAACTCTTTATTCAGGGAATGCACGGAGAAAGCAAATCCCAAAATTTGACATATAGGGTAAACTTGAAAGGGAAAAATATCTCCAAAGCAGCTGAAAGTATAGTTGTACCCATTAAAGGCTCCATCTGGTAAAAAGGAAATACTGGTATAAGGGCCATTCTGCAACTAGACAACCTGACCATTGTTGCTTATTTGGGTTCATATGCTCGAGTAGACAGCATTAGTTACTAGAAAAAAAGCCCACAGAAATACATACATCATGGCAAGAAAACTCTCCTCTCTCCCCAGAGTCTTATCATCTCTGTCAGAAAGGCAAGATGCTGAAACCCTGCCTTCAGTAATTCAGTCTGTCATGTGCAAACTCAAGACTCCTTAACTGTTACCTAGTACTACTACCTGGAGAGGTAACACATTGTCAAGCCTAGTCTTGTAAATGCAATTTTTTCATCCCATACTCCCTGAACCTCCCCCCACCCTGTTTTATTTGAAGCAAATATTAACTGAAACATTTTTACGGATCCTTGCATAACCTCATACACAGTATTGGCTGTAATTTAAGACATGCCAGATTATTTCAGTTATCCTGATTTGCAAAGATGGTCCCCTGAGTAATGCAAGCAGGGAGACAGCCACTCTAACCCAGGGATGTTTTAATTAAACAGCAAAGTAATTTGATTCCAAGAGAAGACACTGTGACCTGATACAACTTGGTATGCATGTCCTACATCAAATTTTAAAGTTATAACCGCAAAACCCACACACAATTTAGACATGATCTGTAAATATGGAGTTGATCCATGCACTGGCTTACAAAACAAGGGGTAAGTATTCATCCTGTTACTCAGCAACATCTCCTAGTCACTGCTGTTAATCACTGAAAACGTGTTTACTTTTCAACACGAGCCGTGTCACTAGGAGAGGAGGAAGGAGAGCTTAGTTGGATGATTTTCAGCCTGCAAAGAGAGAAACAGGGGAACAAACCAGCATTAATTTGAACAAAAAGAAAATGTTTTTGCAAGTTTAACTATGACCAAGTAAGATTAAGCTTGGAGCCAAAGGCAGCTGGGAACGTCGTTTACTGCAGTTTCACTGCAGAGGGGCATGACCGCAGGAGCAGCTTACAGATGACTTGCTCCCAAGCTCTTTCCTACTCGGGTGCTGCAGTGCACTATGGCATGTCGTGCTAGCAGTTACATGTGAGCCTGCGCTGTGAAAACAGCGAGCTGATCTCAGACGCAAAAAAGAAAACAACCCAATAACCAAAAAGCATTTCTCTGAGTTCTCTGAGTGTGTTTACGCCACAGCACCCACAGTGGTGTGCTGCTGGGTGTCTCAAGCAAGCACTTCCACTGGCAGAAAACACAGCTTTAAACTATGGCCCGGAAAATTCACTGTACCTAATCCCTCTGCAGTGTCACCGATGCTCAGTGAGGAGTTGGTACAGGGATGTTCCCCCAAAGACTCCTGAGGTACATATTCAGTGACTGAACACTGCACAATACACCTTGTTGCATGCTAAGTGAGGAGACTGGAGGTACCCAAGTTTTAAATCTCATGCTCCAGGCATGCAATTCTCCTACTTCTCAGCTTATACTAAAAACTGCAGTGAACCCAGCACAAAGCTGCACCTGACAGAGGTGATCCAAAGAGAAGAAAACACAGCAGGGAAATCCCAGAGCCAAAAGATTTGTCGTGTCTTCACTCTTCTTTATCGCATGTGCACAAGACTGTCATTCCTCATTAAATGAAGTCTTGAGCAACTCCAGGCAGAGAAGTTGAAAGATCTACATTCAAATCAGTCACATTTTATTCTTTTCCTATAGCTCTGGCCAATAATTGCAGCAAGTTTCTCATTTCAGACATCTTGACATTTAGGTTCTGGCAACATTAAATTATTTGAGGGTTAATAAAGTCAATTTGCACTGATGTCATAATTTAATACTAATGAGACAAAACAAAGCAAGCAAATACTCCACACGTGGAACAAAAATAGCTACAACTGACTGACAGTGCTGTTGCAAAAACCTATGGACTCACTAAAAAAAAATAGTATCAGAAGCTATTGCAGCAAATGTAAGGCTTTACAGTAAGGATATAAAAGAAAGGAGAGGAGCCTTCCCCATAGAGCCACAAAAGTGACAACAAACCACAAACAAACCAACTATTTAGAGAAACTTGAAATCGCTATAGGATCTTTAAAAGTCCCTTCCAGCTCAAATCATTCCATGATTGAATTCCTGTAAATCATTACATGATTTTGTAGCATGGTACAAGATAAGCATGTGTGTATCCACTTCTGAGAACTGCTTCAATTGCTTAAAAGCCACAATTTAAAAGTACAAATATCTTTCTTAAATAAAAAAAAAAAAAAGGTAAAAAGCAAAATGCAGTTTGGCAAACAGCACACTAACATGTCTCTAAAGACTATTTCTTGTAAAAGACTGACAAGTCTGACTTGGCTACTCAGCATAGTTGAGTTGACAGCAAGCCATCACTGAAATAAGTCCTCTGAATCTAAGGAATTTGTTTCATAGAAGAAAACAGCCTTCGCCACTTCTTTTGGCATACCTATCCAATTTCTGCATCATTTATCGCTTTGCCAGTTTTAATCTGACCAGTGTCATGCTCAGCCCAACATATTCACCTGATATATTTATGTGAAAGGCCCTCCTGAAAGGAGTTAAGTATTTTCCCAACAACAACAAAAAAATACTATGTCAATTTAATGCCATGCAAATCAATCTCAATCAATTTTTACAGCATATGGTCTGTAGCCCTTACTCAGCACATAGTTTAATGTCAGCACGTGATGCAGGAATCCAGTATCAGGAGGATGTAGACTAATTAACAGCTACCAAAGGTATGTAATTCATTTTTGCAGCTAACCATAAAGACCATCAACTGAGCAAGGAACAGAATAGACTTCAAATCTAACAAAACTTAGCAGTTTGTCTTGCATTTTTGGTAACTACAATAAATTTTCTTAATATCTGCAAATAAGAAGATAAATGCTCTATTCATGAATGACTCCACAGTAACCAATTAATTTATGCAATAAACAATAAATTTTATCTTCTACAATAAAGAGTAATTACTTATCTCATTCTTTCTATTCCAGATATATTTGTCAGGGACTATAAAACTCAAGAAGGATAATTTAATTCTGCATGGCAGAAATGTGTACCTATCAACTTCTACCACCCTGTTAATGGTGATGATCTACTTTTCAAGCAAATGAGGCACAGATAATCATTTTGTACCTCTCCTTCCACCTTCCAAAAAACATTCACCCCTATAGGCTAATTTGAATGAAGCATGTCAGAAGGAAAGGGTTGCAGCAAATACTCAAGTTGCAGCATCTTTAAAAATCTCCTCTTGGAAAGGAACCCTGCAAAATGGGAGAAGTAGAAGCACAAAGTGAAACATGAAATCGTAGGTCTTGTTTATCAAGTAAAGTCTAGATCAGTACACTCACAGTGCTCAACCCGCTGCTATGACTGGAGTCCTAACACATACTGCCTGCTGTGGCAATGTAAAATTCAACAGCCTCTTGAGGCTCTTTCCTCACTGATGGGTAAGGTTACACCAGGAAACTATCACAGATCACTAGTTATATTTCCAAATATATCAAGCTTCATAATAAGACTCCATTTCCTCTGCAAAAGTGTGCTACATACGGCCCAATCATTAATTCTTGCTGTTTTTTTTCACTGACAACTAATTTAACGTAAGTTTCATATTTAAAGAACTCAGAATGTATTGTTGGCAGGAAGTAAGAGACTTTAAAAGACACTAATCTGAAGGCACACCTACCCTCATTATATCCAGAGTATCACTACAGGTTCTTTAAGATGTGTAAAACATGGTACCACTTTTATATGCATGCAGTGAAATCTGACTTCAGCTGCCACACAGCACACGAAACAGGTGCAAATCCACATTAGATACTCAGGGCTTCAATCTGGAACTGGAGTTGCATTTGTTCCTAAATTGAATACACAATGTTTTTTGCACATTGAATAAGCAATCCAGGAAGAAAACCCACAGAGTAGTTACACCCAGCTGAGAAACGGAGGAAAAAAGCAGAGAGAAACTAACTGCATCTATATCTTGTCAAGCTTTAATATAAAGAAACATAAGTGAATTACAGAAAGCCAGCAAAAACTGTCTGAAGCCAAGCTGGATTTTCCTGCCTTGGACCAGAAGAGGGAACATTACTTGCACTTATGTCTGCCTCTCTTCGAAGTTACATCGCTGTTGCTTAATGAGGTGTGCAAACACAGTAACTCTGCATAGCACCTTGCCAATAAAGGTTGCTTGCTACTTGCCTGTTTTTTTATCTTAAGGATTATTTATGAGCCAGAATCACAGCAGATGTTTGAGGCACATAGTACTGCTGAGAGCTACTTACATATTTGCAGGCAACCATAGATTTAACTGAGGATTAAGAACAACTACTTCCCACAAGGCTTCCAACATGCTCTACTAAACTTGAAACCCACAGCAAGAAGCCAAACACACAGCATGTGCCACAGGTGGATAGATTTCTGTGACTCCTATACAAGAGCAAGCAGACTTGTCTTTGGTGCAGAAGCAGCTGCAGAAGCAAAAGCTATTGTGCAGGGCACGCAGGGGCAGTGCAGGGCACCCGAGTTATCCTGCCTTCGTGATGGCACCTGCGCCTGGCTCGGAAAACACTTCAACATCACACAGCATTCCTCCCAGACATGCCAGCCTTGGCTTTGGGTTAAACAAGAGCAAAAAGCCAACACACGCACATAGATAGCCTGCAGCTAGAGAGTATCCAAGGCAGTGGTTTTCAAGGCTTCTCTCTTCATTGGCTGACGTGGTGTTGCAACTCTTTTCACCTCAGCTTCCCCTGTACCTCTTACTGTCCCTCCCCCATGCTTTTTTGTTCCCTTTACTAACTTTTCTTTTTGCTATGTCCATTCCAAACATGACAGAGCAAAGTTGACATTGCTGTCACATTTTTCCTTTTTCATTAGGTCTACCTTGTTGAAAGCTCTAAGCCCTAGTTAAGCACTTCACAGTAGGCTCAACCTACTAATCTGTAGTTGTGCAACGAGATGCCCCCAGTACTGCCAAACTGTGGGCGACTTGCTCAGAAGCATTCACCTCTGAGCTTCCATGAGCAGATCTCCAGCTCCGATCTAAAGATCACGAACTTGCACAACCAAGCCAGCATTTTTTTTCATGGTTTCAACAATCATATTTATTCCTTGGTTTAAAAGGTTTTGGTTCAACAGTTTTATAAACAGACTTCACAAAATGTGCAATCCTTACATAGTTCTTAGTTGCAGTGCTAGTAAGAATTGTTACTTTCATCATGAAGTTCACTTCAGTTACATTACACAAGGTTGGTTTTGTTCCCCCTCTTCTCCCTCCCCAGTTGGCACTTCATTGTAAATTGGAGAAACTTTAAAAAGACAAAAAGTTAATCTAAGCATGACATTATAAGCACCTTGACACAGTATTACACTCTAATAAGGCAAATTTTTGTCTTGTAAAGGCTGATTGTGCAACTTGGAAACCTATAAAAGGTGACAGAAATGCCAATCTTTTCCCATAAGGAACAAGCCTTCATTTTTGCTTCCAGGTTTTCACCCCTGCACACCACCCTCTTTAAAAAAAACCAACAGTACAGCTGGTAATACAGCAGAATATACCCCTTACAGGGTAAAAGGAAATTACAGTAGACACAGGCTGAAAACATGGTGTATAGTAGACAAAATAAGACTGTTCTTACAAATAAAATAAAAAAAGAGAAATATAAGAAGAAAAAGGAACTGAACAACAAGCAACAATGGAATTTTTCTAGTCACAAGGATTGGGGGCTTCATAAATAAATGGAAAATTACTAAAATACTTTGCTGTATAATATAAAAAAGCACAAAGGGTTTTCCAGTTGTCACCTAAGCACTAGATGCAACTTTGTAGGAGTAAGTATTTGGAGGCAGCTTTGAGCTCTGATTGGTGCAGGCATTCCAGCAGGGTAACGCTGCCAACAGCAGAAGAAATCCACCCACTAAGACACAGAAGCCACTGAAATAGAATGCAGTGTCATATTCCTGTGTCCAGTCGTAAAACCAACCTGAGGGTGAAAAAAAGAGAGAAGCCTATCAGTGAGGAGTTAAATGTAACACAGCACTGTAAGTTAGAGATACATCATGGGAAAAAAATAAAATAAAAACACCACACACAAAAAAAGCTAAATCTAAGATACAGTTTGACCCTTTAGACATGAAATGTGCCTTTCATCAAAGCCAAAACCAGAACACAATCAGCTGGGTTAGCTCAAGTGAAACAGGCTTTAATTTTTTGTGAAGATTTTGATTTCATCTTTCCATTGTAATTAGGGCGAACTAGAACTACTTGCATGCAAATTAATTCTGTCTAGTCCTGACAAGCTCATGTTCATTTTATCGTATCTACCTTGATCTTACCTACAATTGGTGGTCCGAGGCTATTTCCAAGTCCAGCAAAGAACATTAATATTCCATATGCGTGAGTCAGTTTCTCAATTCCCACAGTCTTCGTTGTTACATATGGAAAAATCGACCAGTTCCCAGTCAGAAAACCCAAAACCCCAGAAAGCATCGCTAATGTAAGGTAACTTTTGGCAAATGGAATTGCAAACAAGGCCAATCCTGTCATTAGTAAGGTAGCTACGTACAGATATAAAGTGTTAACCCATTTAAAATCTGCCAGTATTCCTAAAATAAGTTTGCCAACAGCAGTCATAATGCCTATAATGGAAATAAGAGGCATATGATAGTCATCTTCATTAACGTTTGCACTTCTTGCCACATCTTCCATGAGCAGAGACGGAGGAAATCCACCAATATCAAAGAGCAAGATGGCAACAAAAAGAGCTGAAAATACTTTGTTCTTAAAAAGAACCATGGTTTCCTCCCAGTAGTTCAAATAAAGCTGCCACTTCCTTTTGGCAAGTTGCTTGCAGAAGTTTGTCTGTTCTACAACTTTCTTTTTGTATGTGTCTTTCTCATTTACATTTACTGAGCTTAATACATTCTTATTTAAAATACTATCCTGTTTGTAATCAGGCACATTGTTAGCACATTTTTCATCAATGTAGCCCTTCTCAAGGATGCTTATATTTTCTCCAACGGTCTTGTCTTTTTCATGGTAAACAAAATATTGTTCTGGGACTTTGTCTACACATGTTTTTTCTGGTGGAGGAGAATCAGATGACTCCAATGGTCTCATTAGGCTGCCACATGCTAATATATTTAGAGACAGCGCACCAACTATTAGCAGACAGCCATCCAGTCCGTATAGATCAATAAGCTCTCTTTGCAGTGCTGCATATATAAAGAGTCCAACACTTGAGCCTATAAAAGGAAAATAAGACCAGTTTAAACTGAAGAACTGAGAACATCCTTCAACACTAATAAACGTCTACATTTCAGCAGCTACAAATCCACTGCCACAGAAACGGTAAGTCATTTGTGCTCCTCTCTCCCCACTCCAATGAACCGGTTAAGTTATCATAACTCTTGAAGTTACAGTTTCTTTGCCGAGTATCCAAAAAATAGAAAGCCTTTCAAAACACCTGAACAATTTGTAATGATTAAACACTAGCAGACACTTTAGAAACAAGAAAGATCAATACTATATCGGATGAAAAACACCAAAGAACTAGTAAGATATCCTTCTGCCTCACACTCAAATACGTGTATCCCTTCAGGTGCCATTTGAGCTAGCACAGACAGAATTTCACACACCAACATTTTCTCCCTTCTCCTCCTGGCTACCACCTTCCTTCTCCAAGGCAGAAAGAGAACCAGGGGTTCATCAACAGTCCTAGAAACAGGCCTTTACTGCTTAGTATTTAAGGAAGTGGGGCTCACATGGTGTGAGTTTAATCCAGAGGCATTTCTGAAGCTCATGCATTTGAGAAATCTGGCTATTCAGAGGAAAATAGTGAAAAGTAAGCTATTACTATGAAAACAAGCATTTTATGCAATCCCAACAATTCAAAGAAAAAGCTCTTTGCTGGAATGAGCATCGATCCATTGTAATAAATGGATGACCAACTCACAAATACAGAGCGTTAGTTTGTTTCAAGTCAATTTAAAGGCAAACTTAAAATTGAAATCATTTGCTCAGGACTGTAGCTAGGTTGTGTTAAAGCCATTTATATACTTCAGTGCTAAGCACTGGAAAAAATAATTGTAAAATTCAGACGAGTTTTGTCTTCCAAGAACTAAAATTAACAAAAGCTCAATAACACCAGGCCTTACAGCAAACTCCTTGAAATCCCAACAAAAGCCACTGAAAATGGTTCCAAGGAATATTTCTGCAGAAGTTCCCCTTAATTCTAATGGTATGGACTTGACATTAATATCTCACAAATACAGACTGTACTGACCAGGCCTCTCCTCGCTAACAACTACTCGAGAAAACAGTTCAGAGGGGAGACTCCACACAACCCAGGAAGCAAGGAATGGAACAACAGCCTTCTTTAACAGTTCCTACTTGGTCCATTAATTATCAATTCCTGTTGGTGTAAAGCACATCACACAATGACCCAGGGAGAGAATGAGAAAGACTGTTCAGCATCCAAGAACTTTCCATGTATTACCAGAGGTTTGTTTTCCCAGGATCCCTTTAATATACGTGGACAAAAGCTGGGATGAGCTTTTGAAAAAATTCAGAATATAGTCTCCTTTTAGATTGGAAATGAAAAACTATTTAAATATGAGCCTAAACTTCAACTACTCCTTTAAAGGTATAGTTAATGTGAGGTTATGGTGATCCAGCACTTATATCCTCCATCTCCAATCTTTTCCACTTCTTATCTTGTGCAAGAAAGAAAAGGGAGAAGAGGGCTCTATGGAAAGTTTCCCCTCTTATTACCCCTAGCATAGAGCCCAAGCTACTCACAAGTCTTTCATTTAAGTGAACAACTTTTTCTCATTCCTATGGATAACCCATACCATACACCTGTATGGGTAGTTACTATTTTATCTGATGCCTGATTTTATCTGTTCATTGCCACCAAAAATTTGACTTAAGTACTACTTCAGGAAACTGAAGGTAACTGAGAAAAACATAATCTGGCTTTTCTTGTCCTGGCAACAGCAGCTGTATCAGAGTTGAGAAGTTAGAGAGAATGACAATTAGAAGTCATACCTGTTGAAATCAGACCAAGTGCAAGGCCTCTGCGTTTGTCAAAATAGTGGCAAGTGATGGTAACTGTTGCGGTATACAAAAGGCCGCATCCAAGCCCTTGAGAAAAATAGTTAGAAGTAAACCATGCAACACGCTATCGGAAATGAATGCCCCTTTGTATTCCCCAGATTATACAGTAGTGTACCCTGGGCACAGAGGTACCTTCTAACTCTGGCTCAGCATGAGACACTCTGGCCCCACACTGACAGGGCCATTAGGATGCCTGCACTGTCCTGCCTCTCTCTCCCCCTCCCACGCCTGGCTGCAGAACCTGCATGGAGCAGGCTGGGTTTGAGGAGTTCAACAGCTCAGGCTCCATGCTGTGTGGAAGGGTTACATGGCTTTCAGTCCACGGGCTGGCCTCACAAAACAGTAGAGCTGCATCCATACAGCACTGTGCCTGAGCCAGCGCACTGCTGGGTCCCTGCAGGCCAGCAACATGCCTGGATTCCTGACACCAGGAATATGATAAAACATCCACAGCAGCCTTCTGCAGCACAAAAGGGCAGGTCGCGTGCTAGGACGACAGCGCTTTCATGATTCTAGCACAGTGCTTTCGGTTCAATCCTGTTATGCAGAGAACAACATTGCTCCCTAATGATCTCTAATTTATCAAATTAGAATGAGTACATGACAAAATTCCAGAAAAGTTGTTATTCCTTTAAGACTGGCACTTCATTCACGCCTGCAGAAGACTTTAATTCCACCCCTTAGGAAAAATCTCAGCTTTTCTATCTCTAATAATCATGTCAAAGGAGGACAAACTGCTTTCAAAACCTGATGAACCTATACATTGCTTTTATCTATCACTACTTGGCGAAAGTCTACCCCTGACATCGCTCCCCACCCCAAAATATTTCTTGACAAATCAAGTCCCAGACTTCACTCTGTTTCTGTGAATCAGTTTCTCCTTTCAGATTCATTAACCAAGTCTCAATACAATAAAGATTAAGTCTCTATATGAAGGAAAGGTTTTTCTTACCAACAACAATCCCATATGAAATATAGAGAAAGTATATGTTAGGGGCAAAACTGCTCATCATGAGGCCCCCAGCCACCATAAAGCCACTGAAGATTGCCACTGGTCTTGCTCCAAAAGATGATACACATATACTGCAGACAGGACCTAGGGGAAAAGCAGGAAAATCATTCCTAGTAACAATAAGCATCAGGAAGAACTTCTAAAAAATATCAGTCTATGGAAATGTTTCTTACACTAATTACACAATTCAGAATACTCATTTTCCCAGGGCTCCTTAAAAGAGTCAGTTATAAAAACATACAAGATCAGGCTTGCAAGATTTTTGCTCAAGGAGAAACTGACATCAAGACCACAGAATGGTACCAGGGCTGGGAACAAGAGAGCCAGCAAAACATTCTTTAAACATAGGATGATACACACATACTAGACTACAGCACTGTCACTACACACCTAAGGACTTGTACAAAGGTTCTGAAAGAGTCATCTTTGTGTACCAAAAAAAGTTAGACCGTCAGCCAGGCTTTAACTAAGCAGGTATTTCTTTGACAGAAGCCAAAAACCGTGCTTCAGAAAGACACTATCTGTATTCATCTTCATATAAAATAAGGTTTATAATACTGAAATGGAAAATAGTAACTTTTGAACATAACCATGGTAAGAATGCCACCTGGTGCTTATACAGAGGAAATATCTGCTGATACAATAGATAAAGACAAACACCACGCCTCCCCGATTTTCTAGAGAATTAAACACCTGTTAATCAGTATTTTACAAAAATAACTGTTTTCTACCTATCTTGGTTTCTACTACAAAATGACAGAAAATAAAAGGCATTTATTAAGAAAATCCAGATCAACGTTCATGAAGTTCAGAAGTTTCTCCATTTCTTTACACCCCCCCCCCTCCCCCCAATACTTCTTGGTTGGTTAGCTCTTCAAAACAAGAACAAAGTGCAGGCAACATTTGTACTCTGACTCTACTCAGCCAGTTCTCCCCTCACAGAAGTGGTAGAACAAGCACTTATTTTCAGTTGTGTGACCCGGAATACACCTTGTAGTCTGAAGCAGCGTGCAAGCTTGGTTTCATGCATAAATAAGCAACCAGGAAGGGACTTGGCTTGCAAAAGACAATCTCTAATCTGAAACCCTGCACTTCCAAACACTCATACATCGACTTATATATTAGCCCTAAGATCCTAAACTCAGCAGCTCTGAGATGAGAAGTTAGACACAGGCAAATTAAATTATTTAAACATCAGTAACAAGAAAACCACCTCACCACTTTTGTATCTCATTCACATCAATATACACTCCATAGTCAATACAATCTGCAAAAGAAGTAACTTTGGAGTCTGTCATTTGTTAAGGTTGGTCCTCTCTGACTCACTGAGATTCCCAGCAAATGGGAAGTGAATCCAGAGAAGTGATAGGGAGTGGACAACAGTTGGAGCTGAGGACAGTGCTTGCCTAGGTTTGCAGAGAGGAGCTAGCAGTTGGGAAGGCAGGCAAGGTTTTCATGTAGTTACTGGCTATGAGACAAGTAGTTCTGTCAGGCAGGAGCACAGTTCGTTAGGTGAAACAATTCTGCACAGAAAGGGCATAACTTTTGCCCTGCGTAAGAGCTATCTGCCTAGGGAACATGAAAGGAAGCAAGTTGGCATTGGGGCTTACCCAGGCAAAGAGTCAGAGCTAAAGAAGAATCAAGAAAAATCTTAAGGGGAAGCAGGGTTTATTTGGATTTTGGAAACAACGAAAAACGAAGATGTAAGCATTTACTTCTTCTCAAGAGTCAGCATGCTCTGGAAATGAAAGTTGGCGAGAATAAGTTGAGCAGAGTAACTTGGAAAGAACAAAAGCTGAGATCATTGCTGATTCTAGAACTAATTATTAGAACTTGCAAATTAAGATTGGCATGTTTCCTAAACCACGTGATTTAAAAATAAAGGACTGAATCTATATTACATAAAATATTCTTCTACGCTATAAGAATATTAGGTAGTGATAACATAATTCAATTACATAAAGGAATTCACACTCTTTCCGTTCTTTATTTCTGACCCACTACCTTACTAAAACAAACAGTATTTCCCTTCCACCTGTGCTCTCTGTTTTGACACAGCTACTTTTACTTGTCTAACCTGGAGTGATGGTACTGGTACAAAGTGCATGGACTGCTACTAGAGGATCTGAAATGAAACCAGATCCTCTGACCTCCAAGCCAGAACAAGG
Organism: Myiopsitta monachus; assembly: GCA_017639245.1. NCBI lineage: Eukaryota > Metazoa > Chordata > Aves > Psittaciformes > Psittacidae > Myiopsitta > Myiopsitta monachus. The sequence goes on along the minus strand of CM029921.1, from coordinate 66,577,201 downwards.
GAGATGCAGAGCTGAAAAACATGTCTTCGTAATCTGACAAGGACACTCTCCTCTGGAACACCATCAAAAGCATCTCTGGCAGGGTCCAAGGTGATACTCTTCCAGCTTCTCCCACTTAGAAAAATAATTCCAAAGGAGAACAGAAAGTACAAAGAGATCTTCTAGCTCTGACATGGAAAACAACCTGTGCAAAATTGAAAACCCTGCTCCAATAATAAAGCTCAGTATTAATGTGCCATCTCACACAGCAAGAGATCTGGCCACTCAGCAATAGCTCTGTTTATAAGAAAGAGCGTCAGTATAAGTATTAGAATAGTTATTATAGGTGTCTGGGATGAGAAGAAAAACAGCTCCATCTTCCCCTTCACAATAGACCCTACTTCCACACTTCCCTCCTCATACTGCTAGAAAATAAAAGTCACAAAAGAAAACCCCTGTGACAGCCAGCATCTCTGTTCTTTTCCCTGCCTTGCATTCCTTCTCTTTCCGTCTCCCAAAGAGATGGCATGTCTTCTTTTTTCCACCAGGCACAGTACCTTTCTTTATTACCATGGTATTTGCTCAAGAGTTCACTGTACACAAACATGTTACTCTCTACAAGTATTCATTTAAGCACAATGGGTTCAAGGCAGTTAATTCTAGTTGAATATCCAACTTTCCCAGAATGGGACTGAGACTTGCTCCGTGAACTCCTGCCCTGTGGAGTTCGTTCAAAGTGAACATTCTGAAGAATGGAGGAGCCTCCATATAGCTGCATAGGAAACAGCTCTTCAGGCAGCATAAGGTTTTTGGTTGGTTGACTCTCTTTCAGAAAGATCCTTCCACTGATAATGTATTTCTCATTGTAATGTGAACAATATAAAAATAAAATCCCAGTGGCAATCCTCAATATTAAGCATGGAAAATGGCTTTTAAAGTCAGCATTTTGTTCAGTTTACCAAGCAAGTCCAGGGGCTAGCACTGGTGTTAGGATAATATTTAAAGTCATTGATAAACGTTTGCCTCTTTTACAAACAAAAATCCCTTGGGGTTTTTTTTTCTTCCAAACGATGTACCTTAAAACCAGATCAAATTCTACCCCAAAAAAAAAAAACCCAAACCAAAAGATACCAGCCCATTCTGTAAGAATGGCAGCTAACTCTAGGTAGAAAGACTTAGAAGCCAGCACAGGGACAGCCACTGCTCTCCCACACGCAGCCTGTCAAGACTTGACATCCAGTAATATCAGGCTCTGCAGGGGAGCAGTCAAGAAGATCCCTAGACAAAATGGAAAGAAGTAGCAGAAAGAGATGGGCTGTTCACGGCCATGTAAGGTCTTCACGCAGACACCAAAGAGGGAGAGCTCGCAGTTGGAATCATTTGCATATTGATATTTTAATGAAGATTATTTTTTTTTATTAATAAGAGACAACCCTCAGTGAGACCTGGCTATAACAGTGTGTCCTTCCTGAGACGTGAGAACCAGCTATCTGCTGCTCTCACAGGAACTTTATAACTACCGCAATCTTCTGACCCCCTGACAAGTACAAAGCTGTTTTGTTTAACTGGCATCAACAACCAGCACCCTCCTCCTCAATCTTCCCACAGGAAGAAAAAAATTTTGCAAACTAGCACTCCCTGTCTCCACTTGCTCATCTCAGGGGTCCTCCCTCCTTCACCTCATACACACACAAAACCTTTTGCTAAACAAACAACACTGGACAACAGAGTTCTTTTTCTTATCACCTTAATTTGACCCATCCTATCTGTTGGTATCCATCTGAGCCTGTTGAATCTGTAGAGTTAAAGCAATGCTCATGGACCGTACGTAAAATCCACTGAACAGAACACAAGAATATATGTTGCCTATTAAATGCTCTGCTAAAACCTGGTCATAATAAATACATTATTCTCCAGATATTTGGACTTTGGATAAGATTATAGGTCAGAAAAAGCCTTTTTACACTAAGCAGCAACCCACTCCCAACTGACTGAAAAGACTGCTCGTTTCTGATAACATTATTAACAGAACTGGGCCCCCCTTCAGAGGAATATTTGGGACACCTCCTCCTCCTTCACACAAATTATATATAACTTCCATAGCTTACAGTGGGGGCTACATACGCATGAGGGTTTTCTCCAAAAATGTGTAGATGCTGCGAAGGTGTATTTGAAGTTGTAAAAATATTGTTTGAAAACACAAAATTAAGCTTTTAAAATATTTACCTGAATGCCTCGGATTAGCAGCAACACCCCATTAATTTATCAAGACATGCCTTTTAAGAGAGATTCTTCCCTTTGTTCTTTCTCCATTAATCCAGGGGAGTAGGAATGGGGAACATACTGCTGGTATCTCCTGTGTGAAATACTCTGAAATCAACTCTTAACTAGGGACAGCGGTAATGCCAATGACAAGCACCAAGGTCTTTGTCTGTTTTGCTTTTAACTAGTGTAACATGGATCAAATTTAATTTCAGGCTCCAAACGGATATAAAATTAAGAACACTTGGTGCAGGAGAAACACACGATCTTGAACAAAATAAATATCCTCCTCTGGACTGTCTTAGTAGGCACAACATGCTAAGCTCTTTCATTCTCTTCCTATGCGACAAGCCCTACGTCATCCATGAAGCCATGTGCCCCATCTACTACAGCCTGATCAGTGTTATGACACCTGATATTGCAGAGGCCTCATCATTGCCCTGTACAAGAACACTAATGCTTTTCTTTCTTTGTTTTAGGAACATTTCTTCCAATACACTTTAAGGTCATGTCACAGGAAATTATAAGTCAAGTCATCTGGCAAGGAAGAGACCAACCAGGTCTCTGTCTTGTTCCCTTTTCCAGCTGAACAGTCCAGCTCAGGGCTGAACACTGGCCTTAGCAACGTTGTCTGTGCCGTGAGCAAGAGGAGAGAAATCAAACACCAGACAGCTAGGAAATTCATCTCAATAAACAAGGTGCTGTACTGGGTTTCCATGTCTCTAGTCTAAGTTTAGCTCTCACAGAAGTCAGAAGTAAACATTGTAGAAAGGATATCAATACAGCAAATGTGAAAGGACTCAGCGTCATCAGCTACCTCAGAAAATGTACAGAGGGAAGGGAAGAAGACATACAGAATCTTCTGTGCCAGCTGGCATACATGTAAGGACATTTTCTTCTTTTTGGTGAAATTACAGTACTAATATAGCAAAGTCACTGGACCTACCTTCCACTTGTTACAGAAGCTAGCTGATATGATTTCCAGTGCTATCAATGAGAAAAGTCTTCCTTAAGAAAATGGACACTAACTTATTTCCTGTGCATAGCTGCAAATCTACTATAACTGCCATCTAAGTTGGACAGAGCTCATAGAAGAGCCTTAATTAAGAGTGGAAATCTCTTGTATCAATGGAAAAAAGACCATATCATGGTACAGGCTTAAAAGAAAGTCTCAAATTAATTAGACTGCAATCTCTAGGCGTATACCATGCTAATTCAGGGCACTTCAAATACACCACTGAAAGATAACATTATTCACCAGCTGAAAACTAAAGCTAAACAACTTGTATCATCACATACTTTGAAGGAAGAAATTAACTACTGAGAAAAGTTATGAGACAAAATGCGCTAAACAAACATGTTCTAATCAGTATTTTCTGCATACAACACATATTGCTTTAAGAGTACCAATATTTGAAAATACGTCTTTGGATAACTAGATCAGAGACTGGAAACCAAAACAGAGGAGAAAGGAAAGAGCAACAAACACTAAAAGAGTCAAGTTAGGAACACTAAAAGGCAAGGGGTGTACAGAAAAGCTTTGGGGTAAGGCTGTCCGGTTACTAGCATTCACACATGCAATACTGCTGTTGAAATCAGCTTGCTTGGGGAGATTGCCAAGTTATTAGGTTATAGATAATATCTTTTCACACACATAAAAATATGCTTATTAAGAAAAATTCAGTTAGCCTGTTCATCTACTTTAAGTATGCTGCGACACACAACCGGATCAATACTGCTACAACCTGCAATAACAGAAATAAGAACAGAAGCAAGTTCTCTTTCCCTATGTTCTTGAAAAGCGTGTAACTTTGCAATATGTAGCACCAACACACTTGCACTGAAAACATGTATGTTCATTACACAAGTGACGAGGTCTGAGAAAGGCTTGCTATGAACTGCATGAAAAAATTGTGACTTGTCAAGAGCATTCTAGTTTTATGTAGATGTTCTGATACTTACAGTGTCCCTTCAGTTAGTTTACCTTACGTTATTATTAAGGTCAGATCCCGGTTTGGTAAGACAGTGGGATCTTCCATTCCAGGTAAAGTAGGGAATTTACATTTTGGTTTTAGTCTACTCTGGTAACATCAATGAAATTAAAAGGCTCTCGCTGTACTTCTTTGAAGGCATTAAGTATAGGAATGTTAAAGCTAATCCCAAACTGCAAGAAATGTACACCTGACAGAAAACATCTGTCCTAAACTGTCAAAACTTCAAGTAATTTTGTAATTCTTTACCAAAATCAATTACAATAGCAGCTTTTATATGTATTATTCAGTCACAGAAGTTCCTATTTGCTATAAAGCACACTACTGGCAGTCACTTACAGTGGCAAGACAGAGGGCACTGAGAAATCTGGAAACTAGCATGGTGCTGACATACAAGAAAGAAAGATGAGGCTTTTGTCAGAAAGTGAGCCAGAGACTTCTCTCTCCAGGGAGAGGGTTTTCCTTCACCCCTTCTCTTGCAATTCCCTTCTGCCTAGTTTTTCTTCAGTAACTTTGTTTTTCTTCTTTCTCTCCCACTTCACTCTCTCAAGTTTATTTAGGTCTTGATCTGCTAATAACAGGAGTCTCTGCCCTTACACAGGAAAATAAAAAAGTAATAATAAAGAACAGTCTATAGTCCTTTGCCCTCTTAAACCCTGGGACTGAATATAGTCCTCTTCCGGTTAATGTGCCACATGCTTTTATCCATTTCTGTTCTGCCAAGTGATACAAAACCTAACACGAAAGCGACACCAATACTTGGCTAGTTACAGTGCCTTACAAAGCAGTGGTCTTTATGCAGGTCTGTATTGCTATTTGAAAGTTACCTTTCTTTTAAGGAGAAATTTCCTCAGAATCCTGAACTGCATTTTGTCCATTAAGCTACATAATTGCTTTTCCCCACAGCAACTGATCTGTTGACAGACATTTTTTTTTCCGGATTCAGAAAAAAGATAATAGTTCCCATGGAGAATCCTTGAAAAGCAGCAGTTAGTGATATTACCCAGTACAACACCCATGCTCAATATTAAAACAATAACAAAACACAACTATGGACTTGCAAAGTGGTGTTTTATTTCCCTAAAACTCTACTGTCACTCTCAAAGTGGCAATGTCTTACTAAAGAAAATATTCCAGTAAAGCTGTTTTATTTAATGCCACTGTTATCCATAACTTTCCAGGCTTCAAAGGGACAGATTTCCTCAAACAAACAGTGGAAAAAAGCCCTCCATAAATGGTGAGTTTATTTCTAGAGCTGAAAAATAACTAGTTTATGAATTGACTTTTATTTAATTGAAATAATTTTTTAATCACTTCAGACTAGCAGTTTGCTCTGACTTTAAAGATACTAATACAAATATCACATTGAAAGCCTCATTAAAAAAAAAAGTAAATCCCATCAGCAAAATTACCATCCAGTCTCCCAGAGATTTTCTGGGTTTTTTCAAATATAATATTTTCACTGCTTTTTTTACCATTATATTGTTTTGGTTTACATATATAAGCTATACAACTATAAATGCACTCTTCCTACTCATCTTGACCTAAAACAAAAATGCAGCATCCTTATTCTGTCATTTGCAGCTGTCTTTAATACAATTCCAAAAGCACATACAGATGAAAGCATTTACTAGAAAGAAATGTTCTGATTTAAGATAGATACTGCTTCTACACTTACTGGCAAGCAATCCAATTCCATTTGCTAGAGATCCAACCCAAGCAGTCTTGCCTTTCCCTTCTCCAAAAACATCCAGCCATTCTAAATACAAGACTCCCACCGCCAGCGGTGATCCGTAACATAAGAACTGAGTAAAGAAGGAAACGACAACAATCACCCAGCCCCAGCCGCCATCCGGTGGTTTCCGAAATACCATCTTGTCAGATGAGTGCAGCTGTGAAGGCAGAACCTTTTATAAACAAAAAACAAACAGAACAGAGCATTAGAAATGTGACTGATCCAGGTTAACTAGTACAAGTGAGCTGCACAGAGTAGCACACATTCAAACAGAGGCTTATTTCATCCTTCAAGAAATACATGCAGTACAGCATACAGACAATGAAAATGAGTTACTACTTGCTACTTCTACCTCTCCTGCATAACACAAGAACAGTACGCAAAGCATTAATAAGCCATACACACATCATCAGCACTGTATTACAGAAACAGGGAACATTTCATTTTGTGAGTGTCAAACAGGCTTTGAGAAGACCTCAGGCTCTAATATTTGCCCTAGTTCAAAGAAAGAACCACATGGCCACCTGCTGTTAAGACCTCAGATATCCTGAGTGAAGCATATAGGCTTGAAGGATAAGAAAAGCTACAAGTATGAAACAATCCAAATAACTACTTCAGGGTCAAGGAAAAAAAAATATTAGCTCAAGGTTAAAAAAGAAATAAAATGTCTACCAAATTGTAATCTCAGCATGGTACTTCGCAGTTCAGCAAGGTGTCCCAGTGCAGTTTGCACACATCACCCTTCCTGGAACTGGCGATCACTTCTTGACTCCATAAGCACCTTACACTCCTTTGCATGGCAAGAGCCACCACTTGTGTATTTATGGCTATAAATAACTTACTGTCCTCACACCTTCTCATGACGGGTTTGTAAATGTAGGGACAGATACCCATAAAATCTAGCAAAGAGTTTAGAGGTTTCCCAGGCTAAATTGCTTCGGAGTTTGGATGCCTCCAGTGATACTGTGTCCTGCGCACAGTTAACCCGCCCTCGCTCACCACAGGGAGCAATCTGCCTGTGATAATTGCAAAACCCGTGTCCTGTTCCTGGCTCTGGCACTAACCAGACGTGTGATTTTTATTTCATTTACCCTGTAAGATAGAAAGCTACAGTACGGAATTTTGAGGATTAACTACTATAAAGACAAGAAAAAGCCCAGCTATAGTTTACATGTGTAATGTTACTTTGAGGGTAGATACTTACAGATGATGATGACAGTCCTCCAGTTTCCTACAAACTTAACTTCACGTGATAACCCTGCCTGCAGAGAAAGAGAAGCAAAGCAAGTTTTCAGCCAAAGTATCACTGCAAGAAGGAGCACAACTCTGAAAGAAATGGTGCCTTCACATTAAATCTCTTCTTTTTCATGTCTTTTCAGTGGAACTTCAGACGTAATAGAGTTATCTCAGTGGAGAAATACTGGTCCCCCCTCAATTAATTAACAGCTGACAGCAGCCTTGAGCCCCAAAATAACAAAAACATTATCTACGAACGTAAAAAACAACTTTGACATTGTAGGTCCTTTAGGAGTGATTTACAGTTTCAACACACTGAAAGTCCTTCAAGATACAGTATCTCCAGTTACAATTGTTACAAAGCTGTATGTTTCATTTATATATCTAAGCTCTAACAAGCGTCCCTTAAATGCAGGAGACGCAAGGGTGACAGCTGGGATAGACAGAAATACCATGCCATAAAATATCAGAGTTAAAAAGCTACTTATAGATACTTTCCTACAGCAATAACTTTTATACAAAAGGGGATCCCCATATTTCTACACAAGATACTTAAACCATTTAAATGCAGTCACCAAAAAAGCTGACACATGCATCTCTGCATACATTAAGTAAGTTTCACTTGGCTTTTTTCATCCCTTACTGGAGTAAAACTAGTGGAAATAAGAAACAGCTTCAATGAAAGAGACACTGGGACAAAGCAAGGAAGTTTTCAGAAAACTACTAGAATAATGGAAACAGACAGTGAATAATCCCAACTCATACTTGTTTAAAAAAAATCTTTAGGAAAAAAAAACGTTTTTGAAGTTATATTGATTTCCACTATATTGATGCCCTAGAATTGGGCACAGAGACAACACTGAGTTCAGTTCTGCTACTCTAAACATTTGTTGGGGAGAAAGGGAGGGCAGGGCAAGAAAGAAAAACGTTTTCACAGTCTTAGGTCACGTAGGCTTTTCTAAAAGAAAGATTATAAAAAAACCTCTGGATCAGTTCCTCGTCTGCTGCAGGTCTGCACAGGGTTACTGACTTTAACCAACCGCTTCCAACTTATGGCAGCAAAAGAGCTGACCTTCTCCATCCTGATTTCACCTATTTTGCACCAGAGATCTCTTCCACATGTTTTAGATAAATAGCAGAATTTTAGGTACCAAAGCCATCTATTTTCCAAACACTTTAAACCATTTACAGTCTGCAATTGTCAAACAAGAAGTGAAAACCACTGTCATTTCTCTCCCAGAAATCATCCTCAAAGTGAAAACAGATCTATGAAGTCACAGAGTTTGTTTTTAGGAGCCAACATGACCTGAGTTATCCTTCCCCTCCTTCCAGGTTGCTCCTTCATCTCACACTGCTGTGTGCCTGCTATCTAAAACAAGGTGTATTTTCTAACCTCCCTGAAGGCATGAATTCCTGAAGAGAGCGTGAGAGCTGAGAGCCCTATGTGAGGAGCTTGTTCCCGAAAGCCCTCTGTTACAATACGCAGTTAAAGATGTCCCAGTCTGGGACTGTGGATATCAATGAATCTTTTCTTGGTACATTATTTAATGCTTCCCTGAAAATGACAAGTTGTAGTATAAAAGCTTAGTAGCACAGACAAGAGCTGACAGTAGAAGCTAAACCTTCGCTACTCCCAACACTGCCTGCACGGGCATCAAATCTGTGCATTGACTTGGGAGAGATCCAGAGTGCCTTTTACTATTTTCTGTCTGTGCAGAAGGACGGCACAGACTGCACAGATAAACATGATTATCAAAAATAAAGAAACAGAAGCCCACACAGAAGAAAGTGCTCAATGGTTTTGCTCTCCCTTCGAATCAACCGGGAAAACTGGTTGATCCTGGAAACAGACAAATGAACAACCACGGGTTCAAGATTCAGGTGGGAACCATTTCATAAACCTTACTGTTCACACAGTAAAATGCTTCAGACTCCAGGAAACCTAGCTATATCAAAACAACCGAAATGGAGAGATGAAGCATAAAGAATTAAACAGTAACTCGAGGTTTGGTCAGAAAAAGCTTTTCAGTGCGTTGTACTCACTAAGAATAAGAATCAGAGGAAGAGAGCTGCTTGATGAAAGCCTTTACCAACAACAACAACAAGAAACCCTAGAGAATGAACTGAACAGTTTTGATGTGGAAAGAGGAAAGAGAGGGGCGTCCGGCAGCAACTGCTTGTGTTTTTTTTACCTAAGCAGCTTTATCACAAGATTGAGCTCTTTCTCTGAAAGAAATCTTAAAATTTGGCTTAAAGATGACAGAAGAGCACAAAAAAAATAGTTTGTCTAAACACCAGTACAACTGAAACGCAAGCCCTCAGCACAGGAACTAGTATTAATCTGAGGCAACGGGAATCTTGAGAAAGACAGTAGCAATACGACTGTTTCCAGATTGTTATTTGTGCAACTTCAGTCTGGTTAAGAACACTGCTTTCTGCAAGCAGCACATGGCTGTGAAAGAAAGCCAATGTCAGCAGAATTACTGTGTGATTTACACTCGGCTATTCCAGTTCTGCAAGGCACTGGTACAAATTAAGACAGTACCAACCAGAATGCTAACATCCCTCATTTTAAGTTAAATTAGATTTCACGTAAATTTCTATTTATTTTTTAGGCAACCTTACTGCAATTACCATATGAAGCTTCTGCTACCCATAGCATGCAAGCAACACCTAAAGCATTAGTGTGGCAGTGAAGCATTAGACTTATTTTTAACATAACTCGTTGCATCCGAACACCTACATATGTACTGACATGACAGTACAAGCGCTGTATTAAATGCACCAAAAAAGATGCATCTGTACTTTAATGACATCAGACTTCAACTGATGTTCCAACTACAGCAGCTCCCACATGAAAACGTTTGTCTTTAAGTTCTTTCACACTGATTTCCTTTCACACTTGCATTTCCCTCTCAGTTCTCAGCATTTGGGTCTACCTATTTCTCATGCTCCTCCACTTTCCTTTTTGTAAGTTATACAAGAGGCTCATCAACACAAGTATTTCATTCTATTTCTGCTTGATAAGGGAAGAAGTATGAAGTTTAAAACAAAACACCAGAACAAAGCTTACCGACTACACAATAATGCTTTTCCACTGTGCAAAGTAAGTTCACATAAAGAAGCATCAACTAGAGCAGCACATAAACCAACCAGCTTTGCACAAATCTGTCAGCTCAGCAGAACCAGTCCTACCTGTTTCCAGTGCCTCACTGCCCCAGAAGGGATGGAACACCAACTTCCCCCCCACCAACACAGCTGCCCATCAGATGTCCACAGAGACAGATGTGAGCCAATGCTGCTATACAACAACCATACAACTTCATTTATCAGAGAACAACTCTGCAAAACAGAAATGCATTGTACACTGCCTTACACATCCCAACCTGTAAGTGCTCCCCTTGGTGTCCACTCTCCCAACCGGTCCGTGACCCTTGGCCAAGTCCTCTGTGGGGATGGATGGGTTCTTATAGCCCCGGCTCACCTCACCTCTCTCCACGCCTTCAGGGGCCAACCCACCCTTGCTCCAGAGGACTGTTAACACATTGACACCTACCACCTCCAGCTCAGTTTCAACGGGAAGCACTCACCCACGCAGCGAAGCGCTCCAAGAAGTGACCAAAGGTCACCCTTGCCGGCCTGATGCCACACGCACGGCGAGACAGGGGCACGCTAGGTTACCCTGCTCCGGGGCAGCCGCGGCCTCCGGAACGCCAACGGGCGCCAGCAATGGGCACGCACCGATGCCGATAGGCGCCCGCTGCCATGTGCCCACAGCGGGCACAGACACCACTACAATGCTGAGTGCCCGCTGAATGTCACCAGGCACCTACAAGGGACACCAGGAGGCAGGTACCTGCAGGCAACACCAAGAGGTGCTCCCAGCGGGCACCGACGGATGGACGTCTATCGGCACCACAAGGGATGCAGCCGTCCCAGCAGGCACGGGCGAGCAACCGCAGGTCCTGGCCCGGCTCCTTTCCCCGAAGCCCAGACGTAGCGGCGGCCCCTCAGGGCCACCGGCCTGGCCCGGCCGCCCCCCTTACCAACAGCCGGGGCCGGGACAGCTGAACGAGACCTCCCAGAGGGGAGCCGAGCCGAACCGAGCGGCGGTCCCGTGTGGCCGCCTCCCGCGGCTCCCGCCGGCCCGGCCCTGCCCGCACCACCCCCCATGACCCGGCCGAAGCCGCGTCCCCCCGAGCCGTCCCCGTCCCCGTTACCTGCGCCCCGCGCCGGCAGCAGCGGGCGGCCCGTGGGTGAGGGCGGCCGCTGGGGCTGGGGGCAGGAGCCGCCCCCGGCGGGCCGGGGCAGCCCCGCATCCCCGGCGCGGCGGGGCGGGCCGCGGCCGGCACGAACCGGTTGTAACTCGGGCGGGGGGAGGAGCCGCGGGGGCCACCACCGCCTCCGCCCGCAGCCCCGGGGCGGGGGGGGGGGCTGCCCCGGCCCCCGGCCCCGCCCCTCGGGGCAGGCGGAGGGCGGCCTCTCGGCGTCGCCTCCACCGCCGATCCCAGCTCTGCGCCCGCTCCTGGCTCCGCGGGCGGACCCCCGCCTCGCAGCCCCCCGCCCCGCTCTCGCCGGGCACAGACGGACACCGCTCGCCCCAGCCTGGGGCCCGGAGCCGCAGCAGAACTGGGGAGGCGCCGGCCTCGGACAGAGGCACTCACCGTGGGGTCCAGCTCCGCTCGTCCCCAGCCCTATGGGGCGGCGTGAGAGCCCGGCTCCAAGGGACATTAACCACACTCGCCACCATCCTCTGCTCCTTTTATTCGCATAACCACGCTGCCTCCCGCAAGGCAGGAGCGGGATCGCAGCTCTCTCAGGCTCACTGCAGCGGCTTCGCATCTGCTCGGGTACCAAAGGCAGCGTAAGCGCTGCAGGTCGGGGATGAGCCCTGGCTCCCCGCCACCATCATTGCCCAAAGGTCTCAAACTTGCGCTGCAAGCAGCAATGCAGGTAGCGTACATACAGCACTGCTACCCGAGCTTTCTAGCTCAGATAAGAGTCACTGCCTTTAGAGGCAGCTTCATGAAAGCCCTAGCCCATATCAACATGCATGGCACGTACAGTACTGTTGGATATATGACAAGGCAGTTGTCAATTCATGCAATTTCAGCCACCTCCAGCTTTCACCCTGCAGACTGCATAACTCTGTTGTAGAAGCTCTTTGAATACTCCAGGTATGAGGCTCTACCCATTGCTGTGTGTACAAAGTGACAGCACTGCTGCTTCTAAGACATCTTCTTCTAAGATCTAATCTAATCATCATCTTCTAAGACATCTCTGAAGTGAGAAGACCTCAGCTGGCATATGGTTCAGTTTTGGGTATCTCATGTCAAAAAAGGCAGCCAGCTGAAACAGGTGGGTGGGGGAGAACAGTAACTATCAGAGCTCTAGAAAACTGGTCCAGGGAGAACTGAAGTAAATGACACCTCACCTAGAGAGAAGGCAGGGGGGAAACATACTAACATTCTTCAAGAACTATAAGAAGTTACTGCAAAAAGAAAGGAATTAATAGCTCTGCATACACTTCAGGTAAGTAAAAGAAGTGAGTGGGCTTAAACTCCATCAGGAGATACTGCTTTAGATATAAGGAAAAGCAAGGCTAGCTTGGTCCTGGCAAACACTTCTTTGGGAGTTGATGGCATTTTGGGAACACATGTGCACTGCGTTGCTGAAATGAATGACTGAAGACAGGTCCCCAGATTGTAAAACCCCCCTGTTTACCTTCATAATTTCTTGGGCTCCAGGACACAAGCTGAAATCGAAAGGCTAACTGAAATTTTTCCATATCCTCAGAAGAAATGGCTGGAAAATGACCATTCTGAAAACAACCATACAAGATGTGCTGCTTCCTACCCTCCTTATCTACTAATAAACATGATAAAACCTTTTTGTATACAGTACATATAAAGCTCCAATTCCCATTACAGCACTTGATGTAAGTGCTTTTTGACTTCTACAGGAGCTTAAAAACTAGTGTGGACAAAATTAAGCCCAGGACATTCCCTCTAGCATCTGAAAAACCAGCGATGAAGAATATTTGTGTATTCACAAGTACTCATTAGAGTACTGCATACAAGAAGACTGGAGTTCACAATGGGGTATCTGTATAGGAACATTCAGAAGAGTTAAGGAGCATCAGTTACAGTGTACATTGAAATACATTGGATCTTTATGCAAAGGAAGCAGTTCTAGTCAGATGCAAGACAACTTCAGATCACAGGCAGACCTGAACAAGAAACCCCACCTGAGAATAAAAATGCACTTTACATGAACACATATTGATCCTAATTGCTTTGCTTTATCTTCTCTGGATGCCCTCCTGATGACAAGACCTTGCCTTTAATTAGCTCCACTTCTCATATGAATATGCCTGTCATCCCGGATTTTGAGAGGTCAACCTTTCTGGAAGGAATCAGACCCATGAAAACAAGCCACAGAAAGAAAACACTAGAGAAAAAAAATCCCTTCTCTGTGTCTCCTTTGTCCTCGGTTTCATAATAAGCAATACAGCTCCCTCCAGCTCTTAAGTTTCTGCTCACTTGACCTACAGTATTTTGGAAACTGCCATTTGGCTTAGGTTTCAAATCACTGGTTAATCTTATTTCTTCACTTCAGAAACACTTCCTACAGCGCTTTCAAAGGCAAATGAATTATAACATGCCTCGGTCGCTTCTTTCAGAACCACATTTTTGTCCCAAACATCAGCAGAAGAATTCTTAGATCCTCACTTTAAAATAGAATATTAAGTAAAACCCTGAATAATGCCTATAAGTCCCTCCCTCCTCCAGCCTCTGGGGTGGAAGAATCCAAAGGATAACAGTACTCAGTTAGCATGGCCAGGGATGAGAGCAGCACCTGGTTAAAAAGTTACCTTACTTTTGGTAAGCCACGGTGGCAGGATGTTCTAGTTCTAGGTCAATAGCAGCTGTATCAGCATACAGATGGTCTAGAAATATTCTCAACTCTGCAGAGTGCAGCAGTAGCAGCTCCTGAGGGCACAGAGAGGAAATTTAGAGGGTACTCATACAGCATCCTGGAAGTGGCTCTTCTGGCTAGGAATGCAGCTGAATGTGCTCAACACCCTAAAACTGAGGATATCACCCTGGGTGGCAGGAAGTGGAGTTTGAGGGGTTTTGGTTGGTTGGGCTTTAGCTTTGATTTTGTTGTGGGTTTTTGGTTGGTTGGTTTGTTGATGGTGTTGGGTTTCTTTTAAGAAGGTACAAAATCTGCAATAGAGGAAAATCTCAAAACATAAAACAATTAAATAACTTAAATAGCTGATCAACTACTGACCTGTAAATTGTCATCCAGATTGGGAAGCATCCTATTGTACCTTTTCAGTCTTTACGCAATCTGTGTAGGAGGAAGGACTCCGGAATGAAAGGGATAAACTTCGAAAGTTGGTCCAAAGTTCACTGTCTTCTTAGGTGTTCCGTTAACTTGTTTGTGGATAATGTCCGTTAATGTTTGAAGGAGAAAAAAAGGGTTGGAAAGCAGTCAGTAGTTTAACTAGTTTCATTTAAGCAGAAATTTTAAATATATGTGCACTTCCAGAGTCTAAAGGGCACTCATTTGCCTCCAGCAGCCTTGAAAGGCAATACTTCGGTAGTTATAATTTAACCCTTCATGTGAGAGGCGGAAAGAGTGAGGCTTGTCAAGTGCGATCGACCACATTAAGCAGGATCATTATACCTTCTCTCAGATCTCTGGAAAAGGGGGCAAGATCACTTAAGCTGCAAAGAATACAGATTTCTTCCAAGATGCCACTAAAGTACCACCAACCCCGCTGCCAGCATCACAGCCATGCTGAGAGGTAACTTAGCCGACATTGTTTGGGGAGGTGCAGATCCAGCAGCAGAACTGGCTCCCCCAACCCATTGTCTGTCACTGCTAATAATGCAATGTGTCCACACCACTGTCTTCTGAAGAGGTCCCATAACATGGGCAAGGCCTGAAGCAGGTGTGCAGACGAACTCTATCACCAGTCTAACTGCTGTCTGACAAACAGTGTAGCTGCTTACCTCCAAACCCTGAGTTGTAAATCAGTTTTCTTTGTTAGTCTTTGAATCTATATATACATGAAAAATAAATATCCCATGCAAACCTTCTGCAAAACTTGAATGTGGCAGTCACTTAGGTTGAAAAATCATAATATATAGACTCTTTTTTTACTTTTACATAATTGAAAGATATTGTTTTGGTTTGGTTTGGTTTTTTTTTTATTCTTAGACTACCCATATAGGTAATGAGGATATAAAAAGATTGCAGGAAAAAGTTATCTAAGAAAGGCAATTTTAGCTACTAATGCAATTGCAGGGAATGTTCTGGATTTGGTCTGTCCTGGGTTTGGTTTCTTTAAGATTTCAGAATTAAACCTGCCTAGTACAAGTTTGTTGTAACAAACTAGGGATTATGACAATTTTTACATAATGTAATCTTCTGAATCTGCCATATATACTTGCATTCTCTAAACTGATAAAGGAACTGTTTGGGTTTAATAATGATGTCTTATATATTAAAGCTTTAAGGGAAAAAAATCACAGTAATTTAAAGCTGTTTTAAAATCACATACTTCAACTAACATAAAATAGTGTACATGAAATGACAAATAAGTGCTGGCAGCATGACTGCATCTGCTAGGAGTGTGAATTGCAAATAAAATTAGTCTTGCATCTCTAAGCAAAGCAATTTATCAGTTCCACTTTTCTACAGCACCCACTTTCAGGGGATATAAAGCAGTACATTTTTGTTACGGCATAGGTCTCTCATGACCTCTAGTTTTGCCATAAATTCACCAAGATCAGTGCCAGTACAGACCACAAGTGCTGGTTTTACTGAGATAGATACAATTTTTCTGCTGTTCAACCCCATATTCCCGCGCAGCATTGATCTTGTTAAGTGTTCCTCACAGTAAAGCTAAAACCCAGTTAAGATGGTGCATGTTGCCGGTTGCCCAGGGGAGTTGTGAATGCTCCATCACTGGCGGTGTTCAAGGCCAGGTTGGACAGAGCCTTGAGTGGCATGGTTTAGTGTGAGGTGTCCCTGTCCGATGATCTTAAGGTGCTTTCCAACCCTAACTATTCTATGATTCTATGTTATACTAGGACAGTTCAAAATGCGCTCATTATTTTGGGGAAAACGTTCAAATTTCTTTACAGACAGAAAGAAGGTCACTTACAGAGGGCAGGCAAGGGTTGGAACCATCTTATATAGGAGTGAATCTTGCATGTACAAGTAGGTATGTTTACATTAGAGAACCAGATTCCAGTGAAAATACCAGCATATTAAAAAACTCACAATACCTAAAAAAAAAATCCAATTACTTTGCAGAAAATAACTCAATAAAATATCTTTCCCCATTCACATCTCTTTCTGAGCTATTGTATATAGAGCACATAGAGTGATTGCTCAACTAGAGGGAGGCAGACTGGTTTATGCAACCTCTGCTTTATTCTTTTTAATCAGGAATGTCAGATCTCTAAGTTTTCTTTTCTATGAATTAGCTTCATGCCTTAAGAGGCTAGCATAACAATCTTTATTAAAGAATATGATGTAAATTGGTTAAACACATTTTACTATCAGCAGTGGATGGACAGAAAACAGAGAAGAACTGGACCCTTAGTATTGCTGAAAAGCAGCATGAACTTGAACAAAGCAAGTACCAGAATGTCTCCTCTAGTCCTAGTTTACGAACTTCTGGGTGAAGGCTGCAGTAATCAGAGCTGTGGCAGAAGGCATGATGAGGTGGCAAAAACGCATTAAAGAATGTTCTTTAAGAACATAATTACTCATTTGTTACACAGAACTATCTCCAGCTTCTGCCTGTTGAGCACATGACATGCAGAGGGCTGTTCGCAACCGCATCACACGCCTGCTGATTTCCCAATGGGATTTAGATCGTACAATACTGTGACAGTCATATGCACTAGAAATCCTCAGTTCCCCTCTAGTGGATAGTTTTTAGTCTTTGTAAAGACTGGGTAAAATATGCTTTGCAAGCATAGGACAAAGTAGATGACTTCATCTCAGGAAAAAAGATTACACTCTCAGCATTTCAAAGGCAAGTATTTTTGTGGAGGTAGTAGCAGGTAAACCATGAATACTGGAGATGGCTCCTCAGAAGTATTGTTTGCCTATTCCCCGCTGACAATACAGCAATTTGCCAGTAGAGAATACTGAATTTTAATGGCACATATTTATCAGGGCAGGAAGTAGCATAATACATTCCTGTGAGACTCTGCAGAGTACAGGCATACACTTCCCATCTTGCTTGAGTATTAAGTTCGTTTAATAGAGCTGAGTTAGCTTTCCCCTCCCTTACTTAACTACACCACAATACTGAGGAAGGTACTCATTTTCTGTCAATGAAGAGGCTAATAGTAGCAGTACGAAACAGCGAGCGACCGAAATTCATCTCAATGCAATCTCATTTCAATGCAAATGTTGTCATTTTTTTTTTCCCCCCGTATAATGCAGTTCTGTCAGTCAAGATGTAGCCTTATTTCCAGTATTGCCCTTAGCCCAGCCTGGGGTCTTCACAGGCTGAGACTGGTTTTCCAAATGACACTGCATTTTTGCAGGTGTGCTTATGCATCGATCTGTTGGCAATGTAGCACATGCTAAAGCAGTTCACAATTTGTCCCCAAACGTCTGTAAGGTGTCCCAGAAAGCCTACATATATTAATTTTGTGCAGCCAAGACAAGCTCGGTGAGCGAAGGGACAAAAGGGAAAGGAAGATTCCACAATGGAAGAGGGGTATTTTAAGCCTACATTAAGCTGCCACCAGGGCTTGTCTAAATATAGATTTGTCCACAGTAAACACCCTTAGTCTGCATTTAGTGCAGACACACGCAGAGTTACTCAGCAATGGCAAACAGGCTTTACATTACACCCAGGCCCACAATAATTCTCAATCATAACCAATTCCTGAAGAAATAGTTTGTAAGAAGGCTTTTTTCTTCCAAAGAGAAACATTAACCAAGAAGGGCTCACCTCCTGCTGTTGGCATCATGCCTTTGTCATCTAAGCTTTCAAGGTGAGAAGCAAGCTCACCAAGGGGCTGTACCTTTCAGGCCCAGCTCCTCAACTCACCACGGTTTGCAAAGCACAGGCAGTGCAGACACATTTCTTGAGCTTCTGCAGCAGCTCACACATGACAAGGCAGGAAACAGTCTGCGCTGGCTAGGTGTGGGTCATTGTTCTGCCTTCAGAAATCCTGGCACCCGTACCTTGGTTTCCTGCTAACTCCTGTCCTCCGCTTGTTAATGCTTGCTCTGCCTCCAAAACATCAGTCCTTGTATTCTGCAGCATAAATACTGCGCTATACTGAAAGCATCTATTTGAAGTACGGGTAATCTCACCACATCTGCAAAGAGCTTGGACAATTTACCACCAATAAATGAGTTTAAAATGTACTCGCTCTGACAACTACAATGTAAACATATCTGGTGTGTTCCACCACTGCAATGTGATACCCTCTCCAAGTTCATGTGAATCATCCCCCCAAAGACTGTGAAGAGAATTGGAAACCGCTGCCTGTTTACTGATTATTTCAGCTTGTTTACCAAAATGGTACAAATACAAAGTTATGTCTTCACTGGAACTCCTCCATAACTGCCCTGTAAACCAGACATAAATGTATAACTGTACCTGTGTTAAAACTTGATTTGGATTTTGGGCTTTGCTACTTACAGAGTATAAAGCAAAGACTGTCAGATGCAAGGATCAACTTGCTGTATTTCAGTAGCCTAGCAGCCCAAGAACTGCCTGTGCTGTGCTCTTGCGCTGACCCAGAGTCAGAGCTGTGCAGCATCAGCATTTGGGATAATTCCAGGCTTAGTGTAGCAGCTGAACCTAGAGCGGCTTTCATCTCTGACATACATCATCTACCAACTAACTTACGTGACAAGATCTATCCTCAAAACCTTTGCAATCTGCTTTGAGGCGGAACATTCCAACTTGTCCAACAATCACTACAGCAAGTAGTGGAACGACTAGGAAAATTAGAAAACCAAATGGCCAGTAGAATATAAGCATGTTACATTTTCATCCCTGTTTTAGAAACAGGCTGAGGAAGGTTTCTGCTTCTCAGCACTGCAAATGGCACTTCCAATGCAACATATTCACATGGCAACACCTGTCCAAAGCCTTACAGTATTCCTCTATAATTTTATGAGCATTAGGATTTTGTTTACCTACCATCGCCGTTGTCTGTAGCTTTTTCCCACTTGAGAAAGACTCCAGACACATAAGGGATGCTTGTAAAACTTACAACAGGTATGACAGGCCAAAAAGATACATACGAATGAGGCACAAGAGAACACCCCCCTGCAAGGATATAAAGCGTAGAGTGAGCGCATTTATCTTGTGTTGGTTTCCTTTAACCTACAGAATTTTTGGGCTCAGGAACTGTGGATGAACGAGTCATGCATACGAGCAAGGCACCAAACAGCAAATTGTCTACCAGCTTGTTTCAGACTAGGCAATTTCACCGTGACAGTGAGATTAGGAGAAAGGCTAAACCACCTGCTCACTGACCTCAATCTTAGAAAACCCAGTGCTATGACATACATAAATAGAAGTCCAAGCGATTGATTTAGGTGACATTCAGAAATGTCACTGGAGAACACTGAAGTACACTCTAGGAGGCATAAACACATCTACCTTGGAAATCCTGTAGCACATTCACATCCAGTCTAAATTAATTTGGAGAGTTTCTGGCTAGAGGCTGCTTTGATCCTCTTACCCTTTACAATAGCTAATAAAACCTGAGCAGCTTTTGCCTGATCAGTTATAAATAAAATCACACTTTACATCTAAAATACCGAGTGGAGCCTCTACCTTGAATTCAAAAGGCTTGGAGATTTTTTTGCTCCAAAGCAAACTCATGAATTAAAGACAACGAATGCCCACTTACAGCAGAAAGCTAGAATGCTTCCTGAAAGGAGGCAGTCCCACCTTGAACTGTGGGATTGCACCAGTCAGACCCAGGACTGTGACATGAGACTGAGGGCCAAGCCAATGTTCTGCAGTGAGGTACAATTTAAGGAGGTGAAGGATGGGCTTGGAGTGAGCTCTTCGGAATCTTTTCTACAGTTAAGGATGAGTCTTGCCTGAGAGAAAGGCTCTTTCTCCAGAGATCCATGAGGCTTACTTTTAGGTAACGAGAAATCCCTCAGAAGAGACGTAATATCTGCAAGGATATTAAAAGGATTTGAGAGTTAGGCAAATTAAAAAGCATTCATTTGACAAAAAAAAACCAACAAACCAAAACCAGCACCCAAAAACCCTGGCCTTATTTGGCTATACTTACATTCATATTTTGGAAATAGTTGAGACATTGGAGGAAGTTAGTTTTAAATATCTCTATTCAGGCTTGGAATTCATCACACAAAGCATTCCTACACAGCTAATAGGTGTGCGAACTGGAACATGAGTTCCTCTTTCTATTTCCCTCCTAAATTACTGTTCTCTCGCCACCCCACCCCCCACATAGTCGTTAAAAGAAGTCTCCACAATTTGCTTAAGAGACCAACTGGGACAGACTTCATATGCAGCTAGACAACATCCAAAATATAGGCCCAGGGTCTATACAGAAAATGCCACTCCCTTAAGTTGCAGAAATAGATTTTTTTTTTAAATATTATTTTACATATCTGCCACAAAGGAGAACAACCTTAGAGCATAACCTTAGAATAACCCAGTTAAGAGTTGAGGTAAAACAGGTAAAAAGAGGTTAATTTTAAATTTGAATAGGTCAGTAGTTAATAAAAGCTGCATTTGCAGTAAATAAGTACTTTCCTTAATGGGAACTTTTTTTGCTTCAGGGTAGGCTGACAAACCACCTTAAGTTTCTCCCAGTTCAGAGCTGGAAAACATCCTTAATGGCTTCCGTTAACCTACCTTTGAAGTCCTGCAGGAATTATGTAACTGCTCTGGAAACAGAAGAGGCACAGCCAGGAACCCTGCCTCTGAGCAGAGCACTTAGGAGGGGAAAACAAGCAAAAGTCTTTGCTGAGTCCTTGCTCTTTACCTAGACATCCCCCCACCTCGGCCTGAGGCCAAGCTGGATGGGAAAGCTGCAGCAAGCGTCAGGCTTTTACTGCCTGCTCTATTTTTGGGGATTTGTTGTAGGGGAGGAAAGAGAAGCCTGAGCATCTCGCGCACAACTTTAGTGTCAGGGCATAAACGCAGCAAGAACATTGCCCTGGCTCCTTTTGCTCCTATGGGAGTTATGCTGCTGTGCCTTTCATTGAACTCTGAGACCTGAGGCTTGGAGGAAGCATTTGGTTTACAAACTACTGCAAAATGTTCAGGAAGGTGTAGAGGATGTCAAAGCTAATATTGAAGCCCACTCACCCATTTGGAATTTGCAACCAAACTCACTTCTTAGTTCTGCTTGTCTAAGTCAAAAATAACCTCGCTTTAGTTATTTCATCAGTGTGAACAGGAACAACAGCTGACCCCAATATCTAGATAAGTATCAATTTCAGCCCTAAAAATCCAAGTACTTTGGGCAACTGATCAAAGATTCATTGATGTTTAGATCTTAAAAGATCCCTTGATTTAATAGATTTTTAAATAGGGTGGCAATTCTTAAATTAAAGTGACGCTGCCTTAAAAATCACCAAATCATTACAAACTCCTCTTTCCAGAACAGTTTAAAGAACATAACGCGAAAGGCAGGAAATAACTGAAAAGCATGTTAGAAAACGGGATTTGCACTGTCAGCAGCAGACAAGACTAAAGCAGCATGACAGCTAAGCTTGGTAAGATCACTATCGTCTGTAAATTACAGGGCATTAGTAAAATGAAAGAAAAAAACCCCTCTAAAATAAAGTTCTGCAGTGGTAAAGGAAAGCTGCCACAGTTATTATAGGAGACTGATAGAACGCAGCATGGACCAAACAGCAAGATTTGCAAGAGAAGCAAGCAGCATGCAAATAAACTCAGCAGCATGTTAACCAAACCGAAACCACTCAAACCAAACACAAAACACACAAACACACACACACACAAAAAGCAGGCTACAACTTTGGCTGTTTGTGCCAGTATAAACTATTCAAGATGTGAATTTTGTAACCTGAAAGACTACCTCAGTCACAATCAGTTCTAACAGTGTATAGTTTATTCAACATTTAATGGCTTGACCTAGTAAATCTTCAGCAAATTTTAAGCAAATTTGATTACTATTATGAGGCATCCTGACTCTGATCAATTAAACATTAGGACTCTTTGGGACAGAATCTAGATTACTCTTACAGTTTTCTTCAAAGGGGTAACACAGGACAATGGAGATACCTCCTTCTATTCAACAGAAAAGTGAAATAAAGAAAAAGTTGCAGAGTATTTAAAATAATTCAAAAGAACAGAGTTCTGTAAAGACTGAGTAAAACGAAAGCAATTGGGAAAACCAAGCTATTTAACTCTAGCAAAACTACCAAATCTGGTCACTTTTCTATTATAAACCAAGCTGGATTTCCCCTTACTCAGTTATTAGACAATGCAAAGCCAAGTATTCCGTTCACATTGTGCCCTCTTCACCGCTGTTAGTCCCCTGGAGCATCCAAATGGTTTTCACATATTGCACATAATGATTTGTTTCATTATTCAAATCAACATTCTGTAAAATGGAGGGTGGTTAAGTTAAACTGTTGAACACCAGAACAGAAACAGTCTGTCCTTGCCTGACAGTCCTGCCCTGGAAGCAGTAGTCCATGTTGAATTTTAAAAGTTCAAAGTGTAAAAACCCTCCAGGGGTTTTAGCTCATGGTAGACGTGGGAAATGGTGTGCACAGAAGCCGATTGTTTCCTTCATGTTTTTCTTCCCATTTTCCTTCTGTACAACTCTCCCCTCGGACCACTCGCGCACAAAGATAGGAACAAGCCTGAACCAGTTTAACTCTGAAACGAGAGCCTATCACGAGCAGTCTCCATGCTGGTCTCCTGCTTGCATGCTGGCAATGCTAAAAATGTGCTATAGTATTCAATCCAAAACGGGTTTGATTTTGCCTTTCTTTTAAAGGTCAGTCGGAGGAGTAAAGTTAAGATAGGTGGTAAAACTGGCAGGACATTAATGATACTTCTAACCACATTTATACATACATGCTTATTTCCCCTGTAACATCTCTCTAGGAAAAAAAAAAGTGATGTTCAAAACAAGCTTAGAAGGGTCAGTGCTGTCATGAGACCATGTTTTCCAACAATCCAGGTAAGATTTGGGCTGAAATTACAGTTAACATGAATTTTAAGGCAAAGGGACCTAATTTCAATTAAGTAGATTCCGAAAACATACCATAAAACAGAAGTCAAAGTTTTATCATGTAATTTTGACTCGCACAAATTATTCTTGCAATACATCATCCCTTAAATTATGGAGTCCACTGGAACAAGGGCACAACACTGCCAGAGCATCTCTGGGAAGCTCTTGGGTGTTCCAGCTAAAATGACAGTTTCTCCTCTAAATTCAGATATTCATTTCAGCTACACAGAACCAATACAGATACACTCAAAAGGACGAGATGCTTTAGTCTATACAGAAAATTTTTAAAGAAATTAATGATATTTCACAATATGAAACAGTTAACTTGAAACTCCTTAGTTACCTTCAAGAACTAACAGCATTAAAAGCATCCTTAATTAAACATTCAAGACAACAGCCAGACTAATCCTGGAGTTTCTTAATAGTGTGAGGAATGCAGAAAGTTTTAACAGGTTTAATTCCTTGGTATGTTGTCATAGCTAACACTTGCTCTAGAAAGAAAACCCAGGAAAACGAACTTGAATAAAACTCAGGCCAGTTACAGTTCACTCAGTTTGCTGCAAGAATCTCTGCACAGGAAAAGTGAATAGGTGATTTAAAAATTATACAGAAATATGTCCTGACAAGCAAAAGCAACATGAGAGTGTATTGAGTTTAAAAGCTTTAATCATTTTAATCACCCATCCACACAAACTCATTTCTAGCTACCGCTTCAGTGAAAATTAAGATTCTGCCGATACGTAATGCTACAACTAAGTATTTGATCATATTCAGGAACTTCAATTTCTCTCCTGCCAAGGCTACGCTATATGTTTTTATTTACATTTGAGCCAATAATTGATAGATTAGTTCAAGAGGTAGAACCAGATCTACAAGACATGTAACAGCAAGAGAGATGTTGGTCCCAAAACTCACTGTCAGTCTTTTCTTCCCATTTGCTAAACTATACACTGATATATACATTATGACTTATTTCAGCTTAAGATGCTTCATTGCCAAGGGTCATATGCAGTCTTTAACACGTCAGAAATTATGTCCTGGGTTCTCACTTCCAGGAGTGGGGGACAGGGAGGCCTCCAACACTTAAAGAGTACCCAAAACCTGGTGGGCTAACAACGTGCTTGTTTACAAATCCAAGAGCTGCAAAGCAACCTCAGCCTGTGCTGCATGGGAAGACTCCAATGGCCTTCCCATCTTTGGATCCACCCCACTATGGGGCATGAGACACCTGAAGGCTCAGAAGGTCCGGGGGACATCAGTCTCCCTTGGGTAATTAAGCCCAATTATTTGTTATTTTTTTGTTATATATTTGATATTCTGTGAGGTTCCTGCAGTTTCTCCAACTCATCTCTAGTATGACAAAAAAAAGCATTCATGCTGTATAGTTTAAATCAGTCCCATTAGACATCAGTATTTCCCCCCTTGTTAGGAAACATGGAGATGGTCATACAACAGGTAAGAGACCCCCACAGATCATCATTCTGGTTTACTAAATTCATATGCTAGATTTTGTTGAAGCCTTAGAGGAAAACAATATAGGGCATACAGTACAGCATCTTCACAAATGCAAAGGATTTGAAACTAAACTTGTTCTCCTCTGCAAACACAAGACATATTTTGCATCCACTTTTCATTCTTCCTTGTAAATACTCCAACTCTGGCTCTGTATCACCCAAAGGAAAAAAAGTTTGCCAGTTCACTGGTTTGCAGGAGACTTTTCTCCATGGGGAAGTAGAGAACAGCCATAAGCTGATTTTCGTGAATAGCCCTGAGGCTTAAAGGCAAGGTTCCCATCTCAGTCTCCCCAATACCGGTGTTTAGTGTTTTCTGCATTCAAGTGGTCAATACATACCTTCAGTGTCAACCTGGGAAACACAGGACTGACTTCAACCTCCTCTTGCTTCTGGGCTGAAGAATACACTGTACACCTTGAAAGGTATGGAACGGCCTCAAAAGCACATGAAACTGATATCCAAGCCAGCATCTTTACATACTGGGAAGAATTAGGCTGATTAAAATAGCTTGCTTTGCAATGCATCATTCTTTCTCCTTCTCAGCAGTTTACCAGAATTTCTAATTTAACTCCTGCAATGCTGGGAACTTGATTTCCCAGCACCAGAAGAAATACAAAGGAACCATCTAAAGGGGAAATCACCTGGACAGTACAACCTGAAATTAAACCAACCACATGCGTCGTTTCTCCCTTGTCATCTGGTCTTCTGAAAGCATTCAAGCAACAAACTTCTGTTCAAACAAATGCCAGAAAGAAAACACATGACATGTATGAAGACAGACAGCATCAACAGAGCTTATTCATCCAGTTCACAGACCCCACTGGCTACGTCATCCACAGACAGGAAGAAGTACTGATTGCTCAGCATTTGCAGCAGTGGGAAAAGGAGAATCATAGAATGGAAGAGATCTTAAAGATCATCCAGTTCCAACCCCCTGCTATGGGCAGGAACACCTTCCACTAGACTAGGTTGCTCAAAGCCCTGTCCTACCTGGCCTTGAACGCTGCTAGGGATGGGGCAGCCACAGTTTCCCTGTGCTGTCAGGGCAACCTGATCTAGCATCTCACCATCCTCATAGTGAAGAACTTCTACCTGGCTTGTAATCTAAATCAACCCTCTTTCAGCATAAAGCCATCTGCAATGCAGGCTTTGAAGACAGAATAAAGACATTTTAAGAAACTCTGTACGTGTTCTAGAAATACAGTAACATGGGTCAGCTATATTAGCATTCATTGAAGTATTTACATGGCCTGGTGCCCAAGAACTTGCAGTCACTATAATGCTGTGATTTTACCGGTCAAAATGGAACAGCATGCTTTATGTTGCATGCAGAGGTCTGTGATGACTAGAGCAGAGCATTCAGTCACATAGATATGCCTGAGTGGCAGCTGAACAACAGGACAAGACAAGTGGATTCAACTAATGAGTTTAGCAAGACTCGAATGCTGAATACAGGATAAGCACAGATATGTGCTACTGAGACTTTAAGATCTAACTCCAGAAACTTGGCAATACAGCCAGATACAGAAAATAATACTTAAAAAAACCCGACTATGTCACACATGTGAGCTCTGTGCTAAGTTGCTGAACGAATGCATACAATAACAAGGTGACAAAAACAGATTTCATAAGGGATAATACAACAAATTGCACAGAATTTTCACAAATGCATACCATCACCTCTAGGCATCTGAAGTGTACAATTCAACTGTCAATATAAAATTTATAATTCAACTATAACACTGTAGTTATAGTACACTATGCCTCCTTTTCTCCTTTGTTTCTGTCTGAAGACAGCTAATATGACATCCCACTATCAAGACAGCACTTCCTACAATTAACAGAAACATCCACAAATTTACATTGGTTAACGGTTTAATATTGACTATTAAATGCAATAATTGATTAATGTTTAAATAAGAAAATATTGCAAAAAAGTAGGTATCAAGGTGGATTCTCAAGACAAATCTTCATTAGAAAATGACTGACTCCATCAACGGTAGAAACCACTTCACTGTAATTAGGTTTGATTACAGGAAAAGCTGAAGTAGACCACCAGATACTATAAACTTTACTACTAAAAAGAAATAGCAAAACCACTCTTTTCTGAACTATAAAATATACAGCATACACACAGGCAAGAAAGCATTTTCCCCCTTCTCTTCATTGCCTACTTAACATCAGATAAGAAAAGCAGCTGTACTGCTGCATACTGCTTTTGACTCAAAACACATAGGTTTTCCTGTAACTTTGCACAAACACATCTCTGTTCTGTGAGCTTAGAAAAACTGGAAAAAAAAAAACAAAAACAAAAAGAAGAAACTGTTCATCTTCTACCCCCCAATCATCAGAAAGTACCCTCAAGGTAAACAGGCATACTAAGACCAAAGATACTGCAGTTCTTGCTGTAGCCCTAGCTCCCCCTGGGAGGCTGCTGTAAAAGGTTAAACATACATGTTTAATTCAGGGGGAGAAAGATACTCTGGAATTTTCCCACAACAACAGCTCAAGAAATATATCTACGTTCTTCCAAGACAGAAGCAAAACTGATAGAGTCAAGCATGCATGATTATACTCTGAACAGTCACCTCATCTGAAGTGAGGAGCACCCCTTATACAAACCTTGTTATGCAACTACGGTAATCCCCAGGCTCCCAACTCATCCATTTAAATGAAAATACCAGCAATAGCTCAACTAGAATTAAAGACAGCAAAAATAAAGAACACATTGTTCTCTGATTCCTAGAGCTCATCTTCCTCCTCTTCTTCCCAGTGTTGGCAGACTGAGAGATAGAAGGAAATACACATCCACCCCATAGTCTTTCATACAAGTAAATACAAAAAATCAAGTGTTTATTGGAAATCTGCATGAAGGCACAGATGAGCTTGATTACAGACACATTGTAACAATTACAAATATATGTAAACACCTTCAGATATACAACAAAGCAGTAAACCAGCTAATACAGGAATAAAATGTAACCTGCTTAAAAAAAAATAACAAAATAAAAACCAACTTCTTTGCATCTGAGGTTCTTTCAATGATAAGCTCCGACTCACACCAACACAGTGTAATGCTTTTGAAGTCATCACTTGGATTCATGCTCAACAAATCTGCATTTTGACCATTGTTGTTAACCAGTGGATTTAAAGTTTGATCCGAATTTGATCAGGCTTCCTTCAAGAGGATGAGGAAAACACAGGAATAACCAGCTAGACACTCAACCAACCTGTAATGAGGCTTCGTAGATTTTCTAAAAACACAGGAACAATCACCAAGGTACTGAAATGAAATAGAAGCTTCAGAAAAGCTCAAGGATGCTTGTTCCATTTTTACTTGCATTTGAGGAAATTGCTGTATTTCTGCAGGAAAGGAACAGCCTACATCTGTCACGTGAGTTTTTTTTTCTTCCTCCACAGGAGGCTTAGATTTCATCTGAAACACCTGCCAAAACAAAAGTCAGTGATCACAAGCTAAAGTGCCTTGGACAGCTTAGGTTTTACCACTAGAATAAGATACCCTCGTTCACAGATACACCATTAGCTTACATCATGAGAAAACCTGCCTTTGCACATACAAGGCTACTTCCAGTATTCCTGCGGGAAAGGGAATTGGGTTTTTGGGGGTGTTGGGGTTTTTTTTGTTTGTTTTGCTTTGTTTTTTCTTTTCTCCAATGCCAGGAACTTAAAGAACTGCATCACAGCTCTTTTTGAAAGGAAAACACACAGGAAAACAATTGTAGTTTTAGTGGAGGCAATCTCCAGGCCAAGCCAAAGCGTACTTTGAGAAGCAATTTAATACAGGGACGCATGGTTTTCTCCAACTCATCAGTCCTAACTCCCCAGTCCTCTACAAAAGCTTTATAACCTCTGGAGCCCCATTCCAGTGAGGAAAGACTCCTACCCAGGTAATAAATGCAGAACAAAACCTAGCACAGCTACAACATTTCTGCTGACCCTGCGGCCACATCATCCCAACCTATGTATGAGGTAGTACTTTTCTTTGGAGCCTAACCAGTCAAATAGGAACAAGCACTATTCTCCCTAATGTAGCAGCTGCCTGTCAATGCAGCGCTAATAAGCTCCATAGATTTGTCTCTTCTTCAGAGCACACTACTAATGTAAAAACAGCAACAGCTGCTTAAGAAAAGAGAAACTATATAAGCACACTTGTATTACAACTGCATCATAAAGGCCACAGTCTGGTATATTCAGTGACTTCCTCCAGTCCACAAAGCGGCAATGACTCTTAGCTTCTATTTGTACTGGGACTAGTGGTTATTACCCAAAAGGAACATGAAGGGTATCCTGAGTACTTATTACAGTGAGAGGTGGAATTTAAAAAATAATAAAATATTAAGAACTCTAGTCCAAATACAAAAAGGGCTGGGAGAGGAATTCAGCTCCCTCAGGGAACTGAGGAAACCAGATTGTCTCTATGCATACAGGCCATTTGGTAATTAGGGGCTCTGCTTTTTCTGTCTTCAAGAGGACAGATCTTCCCTTCACGGAGGTTGTTGTAATATATGCATGTATTATACACTCATAAACCTTCCGGTTTCCTATGAGATGGCTTGAAATGGAGAAACATGCTCTGCATAGTCCATGCTCTGTAGACTCCCAACGATCAAAAAGAAAGATTGCCATGACTGAAACAAAAAGAAAACACCAAAAAGAGTTGAACAGTATCAGAACTCATGCTGCTTGTAAAATGAAGCATCAGAATTAGAAAAAGCACTACAAGACTTAAACAAGGCCCCTGGATGCATCCTCTTAGTAAGCAATAATCGATGAGGATGAATGAATGAGCTTTTTTGACTGACAAAGCATTTGAGGCTCTTTTATTTGTCTCCATGATCAGTTTCTATTTATTAACAAAATATAGAGTCTATGTTGTCTCCTGTCAGCAGTGCAACTTGCACAGATCCCAGGACGCTTTCTCATTGCTCCCAAGACTGCATTTTTCATCCAGCTGAAGTGTACAAGAATTCTACCCAGGCACGTGTATTCCTGACCGTGATCATTTTAACAGGAAAGGAGTCCTGTTCTGTTCGGCTCCGGAACAGTGACTGGCAATATAAAAGCACTGACACTTTCTTGAAAAATCTTTATCACTCTTTCTGCCCTTGGGAATATGCTCTCAGAGGATTACATGTAATTAAAACAATCTTCTCTGGCTGTCAGCTGGAATACTATTTCCGAACAGTCCCACTTCTTCTTCCAAAGAACTTCTCTGGAACAAACCGTGGATAAAAAACTCTTAATGCTCTACAGAGTATCAGCTGCATTCCAGTCTCAGAGCCAGATGCCTTGAGAAAGAGAGTAAAAAGAAAGCTGCTTGATTGTCAGAGAGGATAGCACTGCTGGAACAGCTAAAAGATCTATATATGGGGTTTTTTTTTAACCTTTAGCTGTAAAGGGGTACACTCACAGAATGCTCATCACAGCTAAATTTTCTTCTGTGGCCTTACACAACTAGTGATGATGCAGTGTGCAACTGACAGGCATTAGTAACGAAAAAGATAACAGAAACCCACCCAGGTGCTTCTGCACTAAAGAAGCCAAGCACTTAAGCCTGCATAGTAAGCTGGACCTCACTGTCAAGTGAGTTTCTCCAGTTTACAGAAGTCTGAATAAAATCACAGCTGCAGAATCATAATTCATGAATATAATTCACAAGGAAAACTGAAAATCCATTTACATTTATTAGGAGATGGTTGTGCACAATGTCTCATCTTATTCAAAAAGTCTACAAATAGAGTTTAACACTTCTGATTGCAAGCAAATGTTTGTTCAATGTTCTCAGGTAAGGCCAATTTAGTGCCTTGTTACACTTTCAAGATTTAATATACATTTGTCAGTTCTTTACTTTCCTCTGGTAACAGTCCCACTGGAATAATAAGGAGAGTTCACTAAGACACTTTATAACAGCAGCTGAACTTGGGTTACACAAATTCAGTTTTGGAATATGCTTCAAATGTAAATTATTCTAGGCAATTTTGCATTTTAAGATCTTAAAACAACACTGTCAAACCTTTCCTCCCTCCCCCTGCACTTATACTACAACCACTGAACTTCCACTCTATAGAGTATATCCAAGAATCACAAAGCACTTCAGAAAGGGGGGCACCGTTTCAAACAGTGGCATGTTTGAGCTGGAATCCTACTTATAAAAGAATATACTTTTTTATTCATCTTATGTTTACAAAAGGACAAGTGGCAAACTAAATCAATCTTATCGTGACCTTAGTCCCACCTCTCACTACCTGTAATTTTCTCACATGTAATCCTACCACTGAGTCAGGAGTTCTGTTTAATTACAATGCTCACAGCTAAATTACCTCTCTGGAAGGGTGAGCATCTGCTAGTCAATGATTTTCAGATGGATGCACTGGTCAAATTTTAGGTACGTAACAATCTTGAGAATCACGTGATTAGGGAGTGACTACCATAACTAATGGGACTTGATAATGCACTTGATCCCGTATTGGTTTAAGAAGTGCAATAGTCTTGATATGCATTTCTCTAAATCCTCTCAGAGCTGAAACTACGTAGCTACCATGAAGAAATTCTAGTTTTGCCTTAAGCGCGACCTTTTACAACATTAAGTTACTATTCTGATTTAGAGCACTAATTTTAATATTTTCAGTTTCCAATTCTTATTGAATAGGTGGGAGGCAAACATGAAAATATGTGTACAAGTGTTGGTATACTACCAGAATGCTATACTTCCTTCTTAAAAATGTCCTTAATAAAGCACTAGGCATGTCAAACAAACTTTTGTAAACAAAAGATAAATTATTCATGTTCTGCTCTGATTATAGCCAGAAACATATTCTCATAAAATAAACATTCTCTTGTCATTTTCCATGGCCCACATATCCATATATATATATATACACATACACATATATATATATATGAGGTAAACCACTTAAAATCATCAGTAATGCATAAACCTCAGTACTCCACAGGAAACTCAGAAAAAATGTAACCAAGTAAGATGTCAATATCAAGAAGTGACACTTTGTTCCACTGCAAAGTGAAACCAATTTATTTGTGCTAAATGGATGGAAAGAATGTATTCAGAATACATTTCTTTTATACATTGTACCGGCTTAGGCTGCTAAAGAAGCATTCATTAGTGCCATGTTGTGCTACTTTCTCGTACTCTGTTTCTACCAAGCAATACAACATTTTGGCTGTTACGCCAATATATTCCTATATGCTCGTATCTTATTTTCTAACAGACTTTTGAACATTTAAAATACCTGTTCAAACTTTGCTTCAGGGAAATCACAATTAATATATTTTAACAAGGAAAAAAATATCATCAGCTGTTCTCTACAATCACATTGCCTTCTGCAGCAAAAAAATCAAAGAGCACACTTTAATCAGCTATCAGTAACCTGTGGGCAGGACCACACTTACGAAGTTAATCGTGACAGATCACACAAGTATGGGCAGCTTACAGGTTAACATAAATGTCAAGTGAAATCATCAAATCTTAAGGTCCACGAATTGTACATTCCACAGACTCCAACAAGCCAGTTCCCTCACTGTAAAATTTTCTGACTGTACCATACGTTGGAGGTGCTTGTAACAGAAGTATGGATGTGTCCTGTGTGCTGAATTAAGCTTATTTACTACACAATAGAGAATGTGTTTTGGGCACTGATTAGGATGTCTGACTCACTTTTGCACTAGAAGCTGTTACGAAACCTAGCGCTGATTTTCCATCAGCTTGGTAAAATAAACACTGTAATGTTTCAGAATTTATCATAGAGCCCATCATGCCTTCAGTTTTCTGCAAATTGTCATGAAAAAATATAAAAAGGTATCCCTTTAATTTTACAAACCTAAAAGCCAGGAAAATGAAGCTTTGGAGCCAAGCAAAACGACATAATGCCGTATTATCAGAGTAGCAAATGTTCCAGCCAGAGAATGGACATACATGTAGTTCAAGTAAACACTGATGGAAAACTTTGTTAAGTTAGTGTTGTAGACCCACAACACTGGCTGCATTTTATACAAACGTTTACAACACAATTAACAGTGAAGCCTATATAACCTCAGTGCAAATAAGTCAAATCCAAATATGCCAAGTAAGCCTTTGGCTTTTAGTAAACTGCTCCATGTTATGAGTCCACTTCTGACATATAGACTGCTGAGCACATGCACTAAGGCTGAGAGGAGGGATGCACTGAATGTTGAAAAGTGGCTGACTGCGATGCTGCGGATTGGACCGTAGGTTGCACAGGTGGCGGAGGTGGTGGTGGAGGTGGCTGCACTGGGGTCTGCGTGTTTGGAGAAGGAGGAGGAGTGGGACGTTTAAATTTGTCAGGGCTGTTACTTCTTCGTGGTGAAGGCCTCTGCAGAACAAATATTGAAATCATGTTTAACACACTCCTGAACAACATTAGGCGCAAGTCCTCTAATCAATTTATTGAGCTCGGTAAAGGAAAAAAAAAAGACAAAACAACAAAAAAACAATAAAAGTCTGAAAAAATCTGTGGGAAGACTTCATTTCAAAACATTGCAAGAATCACAATACAACTGTTACATAAAATAAATGCTACTCTGAAATGGAATAGCAGAAGAGGAAGTACTTCTGACATCAAATGAACACCCATTCCTTCCTGCCAGCTTGCAGGAAATGAACATAAGGCATATATGTCCTGAAGATACGTTTACCTATGATGACCAGCAACCTAAAAAGAAACGAGAGATGAAGTAGAGACATCACCCCCCAGTCGTGCCTTCCCAACCAGTAGGTGCTGATGAACCTTTTTATGCTGCTGGCATATGAAGTCCAACTATGTGGTACTTGAGTACGGGTGGAAGTGTTTCGAATGCCAGGAAGCCTGTCCAGAATCTCTAGCTTTCTGAAAGACTTTTAGCCTTCACACCGGAGCAAGACCAAAACAAGATGTTCTTTGGAGAACAAAAAGGATTACAACCCTTTGAGCTGAAGGAGTAAAGCAGTTAGAGAGCTCCCCTCAACAGAAACCACAGATTTTCAACAACCTGCACAAAGATTTAAAACCCACTTTACCTTTACAAACCAGTGGAAGGGAGAAGGGAATCTTCTTTAATGTTAGCAACATAAAAGCATAAACTACACTGCACAACACTGATTTCTGTGCTTTTGAAACTAAAACACTCACTACTTACCTACAGTTAGCATTAATCAAGAACCTCATGGCATGAGAAACCACCCACCCACAACTAATGATCACCCACAGATGATCAGCTCTCTCGAAAAGCATGATTTACAGTGCTATACAGAATGTACCTACAAGTAAAGACAATTTACTCTGTAATGGAGATAAAAAAAAAAAGTCAAGAATCAAACTACAGTTTAGTCAAATAATGTATATCACAACTATTTTTCTGTGCAACTATGCACATTAACGCTCTATGTGAAAAGCCAAGGGATTCTTGACAACTGATTGATGTCTCTGAAACATTTAAAATCATTTATTGCATTTGTATACATCTAATAATACGAAGAGATCCAGTTTCAGTATTGAGACAAAGCCAAAAGCTACTCATCAAAACCTTTCTCAAAAGAGTTAGTATTTTGTCCTGAAGATGATCTTTTTCATAGCGACTCAATGTGGTACCAATGAATTTACAGTTTCAGAAAGAGTACTATTTCACAAATTCCTTGAAAGACCTATTTATAAAATTAGGTGCCATGTTTTCCAGAAGCAGAAAGATCTTCTTGTGACTAACTCACATGACACCCAGACTGGGATTCTACCTTAATGCTGAACTCCAGCTTCCCTCCTGTTCTAGCCACTATTGTAGAGTTCCCACGAATCTTTGCTAAAAGAAATCAACAATCATTCTTGCATATTCACCTAAGCAATTTTAGAAGCAGTCATATTTTAGCTTTCTACTAAAAATTCTATTGAAACATGTTTTCATATCTAAGAATGACAAGTATATGTAAAAGCCTTGTAGGATATTACATACTACTACACCTGTTGAGAAAAATAAAGTGGTCTTGATACAACAACTACGAGGTATTTTGCTAAATAGTTAATATTTAGGCTCTGTTCGCTCATTGAGCTCCACAAATATTTAGAATTAACATGATTAAGTAGAAATGCATCAAACATCACAGGTAAAAAGAAATCATTCCAGTTGAAAGGAGAAATTGCCCTAACAAATATTTATATTAACTTTCTTCTTTGCCAGTGAGAACAGAAAATAAGAGTTAACTGCCTGTTACAGTGACATGATGGTAGCATTGTGTCATCCTGAAGAAAACCTGAGCTTGGAGCAACCTCAGATGACTCATCCGTCAGATGGTGGAGACTAGGAGAAAAATGAAAGCAATGCTTTTACTTCCCGGGATAGGCTTAATAGTTTAGAACATCACTTCTCACACCCTGCCTGCTGAGCCATAAGATGATACCTATTTACTGTCCTTAAGATGATAATACATCCTATTCTTTTGCAGAAAATAAGGTTCTCCAAAAACAATCAGTTTCTGAGGGGTGAAGAGGAAAATCAGGATTGAAGAAAGCAGCAATAGATATCTTGAAGTAAGGAGACAAAACCAAACATTTACAAAAATGTTCTGTAAAAAAGCTTAAGGACAAGCAGTTATAACTTTTAGAAAACAAACTGACAAGTATTTACTATTTTATACACTTACTGTAATACCATGGGATGGTCCCATATGTTGTACATGGAGGCCTGGGGAATTGTAGTAAGACATTCCAGCTCTAGTCAGTGAAGTTGGTGGTGTGAAACCAACCGTGTGACTTGCATATGACAGACCTAGAAATTGTTAAAACAAGGTAACATCAACATTCTTGTTTATACTACAAACCAATTTGTGAAGGTTTTTTAAATTTTTTCATTTAAAATTAAATCAATGATAGGTTAAGAAATGGTAATTGCCACCAGACGAGACATCAAAAAATATTCATTGAACTGAAAACTGTGATGTAGAATTAATTTCTTCTTCTGTAGTATATGATGTTACAAAACATACATTACACAATGTTAAACCCAATTTTTCACTTAACATAAACAACGTAAGGCTCCCTTGGTAGCTTGGTTTTAGTCTACGAGCATTTCCACCCAGCCTTCTCACAGGAAATGGCTCCCTGAACACACAGTCTGAAGAAGTAGAGAGGTGGTGCCCCCATCTAGCACTGGGGCACTACAAGTTTCCACAAAGAAACTGGATGTAGGTGGCTCCTCCAAGGCATACCAGATCCACACCCAACCTTCCTCCTGTTTTGCCTTGGTGTTTATAGGCAGGGACCCAAAGATCTTTGGGGCTGTGAAGTTAAACCATCTTGGGATTAGTTGCTAGCTGGACTAGGCTAGCAACTAACATTCAAAATAACAATTTTATCCACATTAAGGAAATCCTAGTATTCAAAAGCGCAAATATCTAATTCTTCCGCCTAAATACTTCCTTTCTCTAAGAATTAATTTATTATAATGCAGGTAAACAGAAACACCAACTGCTAAGTGTTCAAAGTTCAGACCTGTCCTGAACATTTTGAGTATTTCTCAAAATAGCACATTTTCAAAACCTCTGGCTCATTATTGCGTTCTGATAAAAATATCAGTGAGGTAGGAGACCAGACTTTTCTCAGCTGTTCTGTATCAAGACACTAGCAACTGCTTTGGAGAATTATGACCAAGAAAAACGTTTAAATGTGCATTCAACTTCTATAGCAGCACACTGAACTTAACAGTTTTCACACTTCAAAACTGAATCAATGTAAAACAATGCCACTGCAGCTACGCTATGCACCAACACTCACCTTTGTCCTTAACTACATATATCTGTGTTTCTGCCTGCAACTGATGAGGCAAGATCTTGGAGGACGGGGGGAAAATCAAGCCTCAGATCACTAATAAAGTCACCTAAGAAAACATACTCCCCTTGCTTAATCAATTCAAAGTTTGATCCTGCTACATCTACAATGTATGCCAGATGCAAATTACAAGCAACTCCAATATAATCACTGTCCCTTTAGAGTAGTTAAACAGTGCAAATTAACAAAATTAATGTAATTTTTTGAACTACACAATCTAATCGTATGTACAGCACACGTTTTATTAATAAAGTGGTTTTGTAAGCACAAGGTCAGAAACAAAATAATGTTCGGGTAGGTGACGATATGTTGCAAGTCAGAGACAAGAGTCCGAGAGAATAAAAGGCAAAAAATACACTTAAAGTCACCTTTGCAACACTACAATTTTAGACTGCTTTGGGATAAACCAGCTCCAAAAGTTATACAAATGCAAGTCTAAATAGCAGTCAAAGAAGCAACTACAGAGTACTGTATGTACATCCAAGGTAGTTTTACCTCTGCAGCCCAAAATCTCTATCTAGCCTAGCTGAAGAAGCAAAGCATAAACAGTTTAACTACACTAAAGACTAAGTGGTTAATTAGAGTAACTAATTGCCAGCGGCCTAGAGCAGCAATACTTCCACAATCTTTGAAGTTCCATAACTGCGCTAGAAATCTCATCAGTATCTCAGCTTGAAAGAGTCCTCAAAAGCAGCATCTCAAGCCACACTAGCACAAAGGACTCTGGGGTTTTCAGAAGCCAGAATCTAGCCCATTAAACCTGACCAGCTATCCATATGAAATGACAGCATTTCTAATTGGTTTCAAATTATGTTTCTACAAATTCAGGCACATCATTCCCCAAAAGAAACATGACAAGTCATACGATTACTAGATGCAAAATACAACTGTTGTATTAATATGTGCTGACACTTTTGACAGTGTCTTGCTGTACTACTTCCTGTTATCAAGTAGTCTCAAACGCTATGTTTTCATCCTTTACTGCATTCATGTATCCCAGACAGCTGCACAAAATACCCCATTGATCTCATTAGGTCTCTAAAAAGATACTAATTCTATTTGTCTGAAGTCTGAAACTTCCAAACCCTGGGTATTAATTTATCAGACGTGAAGAATAACACAGCTGCCTGTGCAGAAGTGCTAGCCTGGAACCTTTACTATACCAACATTACCAAAATTGCGAACTCTGTTAGAAACTATCATTTCAGCTGTGTTATTTTTAACTGCTTCAGAATGCGTTTCAGATTTGTGTTTGACTTTTTCTTCCCTTATCTGTGGGATGTAATTCCCACTAGAATAAAGCACTGTTCTATCAACTACTGATGGGAAGTAAAGACCACAGGCAACAAGGAATGTGCTTCAGTCCCAGTGTAGGAACAAATCAGCAGAGCAACCCTGCACTGACGCATCAGCATCTAAACTGGGTCCATTTCTAGGTAATCTAGTGTGCAAGCCTATAAACGACCAGATAATGTTTCCTACACATAGCTTTAATTATAACCACTGTGGGAGCTGCAGATACAATATGCAGTGGAATACTGTATTATAATGAAGGCTGAACATGTATAACCATGAACGCCCACAGTAGTTACTCCAGAACACTGGTTAGCATAATCACATTTCTGTACATGCAGTTACAGGACAAAGAAAACTCGTATCATTTTCTTGGCAACATACCTTGCAGAACATCTAAATAATGGTCATCTCTAACAATGTAACATGGTTTATGACCACAGCTAATTTTTACACATGCTTACTCTTTTTGCAACACTTGGATGAAAACTATTTTGAGTCTTTCTGAAAAACTAAGTCAATCTTGAAAATTACAGTTTAAATACATTTTATATGTTCTAGCAGACCTGTGCAATAAAACACCTCAATCCCACCTTGCAGAATGTGTCAATACAGAGCACATCTCATTTGCCCTTACTGTAGGACTCTGTCCAACAGGTTCTAAAGGTGAATTTGGGAAAGCAGGGCATGTGGGATTCACTTCTTTACATACAAGCGAGTTTGTGATAGCCATACAACATCCGTGGCCAACAGCTTTTAATGAATGTCCAAGTGCAATTTTAAGAGATGTTAAATTTCAGTCGGTAAATGTTAGTAACAAAAATACATTTGAGTTAAAAAAAAAATAAAATAAGTAAGTAATTAAAAATTCAGAAAAAGTTTGTTTGCCTTTGTTATACAAAGAACTACAGACAGGAACTCTTAATTTTATAGTTACTGTTTTACGATAGAAAATAGAAGTGCAAAAGCCACTTCTCTACTAAAGAGAAATGGAAATAGTTGACTTTTTTCCAAACACATTTAAGATTAGACTTCTATAAGAAGTTTTGATTCAGAGCACAATAGAGTCCTCATTACTAGTTCATCACCAACTTCTAGAAATCTGTTTGAACTATGCAACCCACTGGGCAACTTCGGTGGATGGGGGAAAGGAGGAAGAAGAAAGAAAGGAGAGAAAAAGAGAGAAAAGAAATAAAACTTCAAGTGATAGCTACTTAACTGATCTTTAATATCTGTTCACAGTGCAAAATAGAACCCTCTGAAAACATGCTGCACTAGAAGACATCTAAGGCAAAACTATTCTTACATTTATGATAATTTCTTTTTTCCCCCAGACTAGCTTTGAAAGGCTACTGACCTAAATACATTAATAGGGCTCATTACTATATGAGGCATACAATAATTTTAGAAACTAGGTTAAATATTTACCAGGTGATATAGGTCTGCTAGAACTTGGTGAGGGTGTATAAGGGATAGGACTGGACACAGTGCGAGGTCTTAATCCTTGTGCAGACATCTCATTAAAATATCTAACAAAAAAAAGTAAAGAATGATTAGATCAAACCTTTTAAAATGTGCCATGTTTTAAATGTTTCACTATGTTTTTTTCAATTCCCATAAAAATCACATTAGGTTAACGAAGGACCAGTCACCTTTATGAAGTCATGACAGGAGCTCTCATCATTGTTGAAGGCTCAGCTACTAGCTTAACTTCCAGTAGAAAAAGCTGGACTTATCTTAGTCATTTGCAGTTAAAACTGCACAAGTTGTGTATGATTACAATAGTACATATTAAAGGACAGAGGTATAAATCATCATTCGATCTGACTTTAACTACATTTTTGAAATTTACATATAATTTCTATATTGAACTATTCAATAGCTTGTCTGGCTGGAGTATATTTTCCAAGAAAGGCATTCAGCACTAATCTGAAATCATGAAAAGGGATGTAAAATATCATTCAAGTATTGATAATTTGTTCCAACAGCTTATCAACCTCACATTTAAAAAATTGTCTGTTCCCTACTTTAATACCTCTGGTGTATACGTTTAGCCATTTGCTCATCATGCTCACCTTATCACTGTAAGAGAGAGACATTTTGAATCCTGGACTTTCTCCCACTAAAGGTACTTCTAGATTGTGTTGTAAGACACCTACCACACTTCACGGTCATGAACTGAACAGATCAGAACCTCAGGCAAGGCATTTTTCCCCACCTATAATAATTCCAGTGGTATTTATTTAACTTTACTCACTGAATACAGTGAAATTTCACAGCCAAAGTGCTTTCTAAAAGAAGGTAAAAATCATAGCAATTGCTCCCACTTGCCACTTACAGCTTTTATCTCAAAAGTAATTTTATGTATTTTTTCCCAAACCACTAGGCTAGCAGCTTTGAGGTTGACTTGCTTATGCAAGACTCTCCACCCAGATTTTTCAGTCATTGCCTTG
Source organism: Myiopsitta monachus (assembly GCA_017639245.1). NCBI lineage: Eukaryota > Metazoa > Chordata > Aves > Psittaciformes > Psittacidae > Myiopsitta > Myiopsitta monachus. The sequence continues at coordinate 66,536,621 of CM029921.1, read as the reverse complement.
ATTAGGGTCTCCCCTCCTCACCATCTCCTGTACATATGGCTGCAAATCAGTCCATCTGGGTTTATATTATTACATCTGTGTTTTCTTTACTGTACTCAGTAGAGCAGCAGGCAAAATTAGCTATCTAACAGCTGACTCTTACTTGTCTCCCCTTCTACCACTATGTTCTCAGAAATTCTTAGTAGCTACATTTATTTCCTGACCACAGAAAAAAACCCCACAACATGAAGCAGCATTAAAATATTCCTATTCAGTGGAGTTCACAGTGATGACTACTTCATGGCCTGTGAGCCATTTCATAAACTATTTGAAACATATTTTGCTACTGCATCTTACTTTTCAAACCAGGATATTCAGAGTTACTAAGCCACACCACCTAACACAGGCAGTACACTGCAGTGATACCAAAGCTGGTTGAAATTTGGGTGGATCAGGTAATACAAGTGGCTGCAATAGAGAATAATACGAAATTATCAAACTGGCAAATTAAAGTTTAACAAAATTTAAGTTTTGTGAAGAGCTACCAGTAGCAAGGTTAGCAAAATTGAACTGACTAGACCACCTCTGAAACACAGAGTAACTTGCAATGCAGACAGTATGTGTATTAAAGCAAGGCAGTCATCTCTGTCATTTTATCACACTCATCGTATTTTATTCTACACAAAGACAATTTTCTGTAAGTCATCTTAGTACCTGGATTAGGTGATACGGAACAGCAGCACATCATTTGTATGCTTCCTGTTTTCAGGTATTTCCCTACTACTCCAGAGAACAGGATGGAGGATTGAGAAGACAAAGTTATTGCTAGTCAGGAGGAGGAAGTTTAGGGAGAGCTGTGTATTTTGCATTCAGTAAAACATCTAATCTACCCCACCTACAAAAAATAAGTACCATTAGCTAACAGAATGAAACTGAAGACCTGGATATCTAATCCATCACCACCATCATTTTTAGGATGACAATGTAAGCTGACAAAAATTTACATTTAAAAATACTTACCGCACATAGTTCCACAGTTATTTTGTCTAGAGAGTTCTCCTAAGACTAGCCACTCTAATACCTGCTTTATCCTTCCCTTTGCTTTGTATTACTTACACTGTGAATGCCTGTTTCGGAGTGACTCCACCATGCTTTTGTAGTACCAAGAAAACCAACACAACAATGAAACTTCTTAGAAGTACAGAACAGTTAATCAAATTTTACTGCATTTTATTGATTACCACTACCTACAAGGAATTGGCAAAAAAAATAGGATACTCTGCAATTTTGGATTAATACTGATAATTCACACAGATTCAGATCTTAACTGTATTTACATTACAATGTAAATACTGTAAATGCAGTATTTACATTACACAAACACAAGAATCCTGTGTTTCTATCAATTTATACAGCATCCACTACATCTTAATACCAGATGCTACTACAATATGTGTTAGTTGCCTAGTATTACATTAAAACAAAAACAGTACCTTGAACTTCCAGTGTGCTCCTTGAAACAAAATATCTGATACTTTGTTTCTGGTAGATTATGGCTTATATCAAATATATTAATGACTCAAGAAGAAACAGCTCAGTATCAGAAGAATATACAGCACAGGGTAACATCTAACCTTTCTTTTTAAGGGAGCAGTATAAATCCAAAATAGTGTAAAACAGTACAATAAAAAAAATGAGCATTTGATAAGAAATAAGAACGTTCTAGTCAGTGTACTTAAAAACCTCTTTCAAGTTACAACACTCATGAATATGAAGTGAGAAAACACCAAAAGGCATCACCAAGAAAAACTCAAGACTACCTGTAAGGTCAGCACAAGCAATGCAGCTTGCAGTAGAGGAAAAAAAAATACATAAAAAACATAAATAATCAAGGATACTACGGTTTGGAAATCAAACCTTTCTGCAAAGGACTAGTTAGCCCTAAGTAAGGATGTTGTGCCTAGCTCACGGAATTCCTTCCAGTTAGGAGCAAAACAAAGGTACTATAATTGACTTACCCTGAATCTCAACTACACAGCTATATTTATTTCAATATGTATTATCAAAACCCTAAGCAATTCTCTGATACAAACATTTTCTTATTTGTTAAAAATAATGCCATTTCTATACAAGTGTGATACAATTCTACTAAAAATATTCCTGGGCCATGCTGAAATCTGATATGTAGATGAAACCCACAACAGGTTATTTCTATAAATACTTATTCTATAATATTCAAAAAAGAAGTGTGAGTATTGATTAAGAAGCTGAATGCCAACATATCTGGATCACTAGAAAATACAAACCTTTCATCGTCCATTTCTAAGCTGGATTCACTTTCTGACAGTTGCCTGCAGAGTGCTTCCCTACGTTCCATTTCCCTCTGTAATTTTCTTTGAAGTCTCAAGTTTTCTTCTCTCATATGCCGCTCCTCTTCTAAATATTGTGCCATCTTCTCTGAATCTGAAATTCCAAATTTTGTTAAAATTTGTTTGAAATTCACAGGCAAATACACTGTGCCTAATTTTACTCCAGTACTTCAAGAATGAGTGTGTGAAAATGCTCAGGATGGGTCACTCAAGATTCTGATCTTTAAGTCAATAGTTCAAAGCCCAATTCTGAACAGTATCTACTAAAATAAATTACTGGTTGACACCAATTTTGGAAATAAAAGGTTAAAAGCAAAAAGAGTTTTCAGTATTTACTGAAATATATTTGAAAAAAGAAGAGGAAAAAAAAAGTAATGAAAAAAATAATAAAACCAAAACCACAAAGATGGACAACAATGATTTATGCTCCATTAAAATAACGTAATTCCATGTTTACAGAGATTTTACTGCAACACATGGAAGAAACTATTTTGAAGGTATATTTCCTTTTCAAAGGAGGAAGCACAAAACAAGTTCTGAAACCCAAAACAAGCAAATTTGTATTAAATTGCTACCTTATATGCAGGCTATAGCATTCTTTCGATCACACATTTTTATCAGAGATTGGCCAACAGGACATGTACTAATATTAAAAGCCATCGAGTGGTTTACTATGTACACCAAAGCACAATTTGAGTTTGCAATACTAAACAAGTTCAGCAAATATCAGTTAAACAGTCTTCAATCAAAAGAATATTTGTTATAGAATATTGTTCCCAAACTATCAACAATACATGATTTTTCTCTTTTCTGTGGAAATATCACTGCTAAATGTAATAGCATCACTTATTTAAAACTACTACTTATTGAAACAGTTCCTAGACTAAAAGCGTTTCAGGAAGACAAAATGTAATACCAATATCAGAATTTAGTAAGCAGATTTTATTATTTATAATAATACTTACAATAATAGTACAAATAATACTAGAGATTCTCTAATGAACACATATTGCAAACACGAAACTGAAAACGCATTTCAGTTTCACCTGCTTGCAGGCTAGTACATCCACCATTTCTATCAGCATTGCTATTGATATTGAAGCTTGGTTTAATCTGTTCACAAATAGGAAGCACTTTAAAACCTAAATCTTATTTTCTATGAGAATTTGAATTCAAATGCTTCTAAATTTTTACTCTAAATCACAGAAATTCAAAGATAAATCACTTAATAAAGAATACTTGAAATGAAATTAATTATGCTGAGTTTGTATAAAGAGTACTTTGAATCTAAGGCCTTGCTCTCCTCCTGAAGTTCAGGAAGCGAAGACTGCAGTGCAGGATTGGCAAGTACAAAGATTAGCAGCCCTTATCTTCTTTTAACTGACACAAATTATTAATGCCACAAACTTCTGCACAAGGCCCCTGCAAAATCCCATCATCTCTGCCTTTAAGGAAAGTCACTGCCTCTGGCAAGCTACTTCTCTTAACAGCAGTAGAAATATTCCAGTTAGTCTATCAAGACCAGCATGCTAGAGGGGGAAAACACTTCTCATTCCCCCCCCACTTACCCAAACCTTTCTGTTGTGGTTAGGTATCTACTTAGTTATTAATTGAAATAGAATGCCATTGACTCAGAACTAGGCACTACACGATGAGAACTGATGAAACCAGATAGAAATTTTTAAAAAATGATAAACACATTTCTTGTGGCCCAAGATATTAAAGAAAATATTGTTGATTCTTCCAGACACCTTTTTAGTAAAGCTAAAACCCCCTAAACTGCACATGAATACATCAAGAAGCAATAATACTACAATTATGAAAATATTTGAATCCCAACTGCCCTATTTCTTCTACTCCTACCTTAAATTCAAACTCATTGAAGTATATACAAAAATTTTACATTACACAAACCTAAAGAGGTTTAAACCAAGTTGTTTACTCACGCTGTAACTGTGCAGCCCTCAGCTGTTTCTTCAACCTCTCCACTTCATTCTTTAAAAATCTGATATGCCTCATCATATTTTCTGGAGAATCTATCTCCATTGATATGTCTCTGGGTGATGGTGGAGCAGATACTGGCTGGTCTAATTTCTCCTGCAGAATTCTGCATGAAAAATAGTTCAAACTTCACCTTCAGTTCTACTGAAAATAAACCCTCCTTAAAACCCCCAGAAACCCACTGCAAGGATTCTAACAAGTAGATAAGAGTTACTTTAACTACTCTCATTGGGGAGAGAATTTTGAGAGGATTTATGAAGTTTTCTTTTTTAACTCAAGAATAAAAAAAGGTAGAATTTGCTGCCTAAGCACAGATGGATTTTCTGAAATATTCAGACATGACACTTGCAAATGTTTTCTGTTCAGGGAAAACAAATTCTGAACTATATAAGTTATGCCAGTTTTATAATCGAACACTACTTATTCCACAAAATAATTTCTAACCAAATTGATTTAATCTCTTGCGAATTTTTGTATTTACATTCTTAGAGGAAGAACACATATGCAAGATGAAAAGATGAGTAAAGTATGTCTAAGGTGAAACACAAGCTTTTCTGTTCCACCGTAACTAAAAGAGGAAACATCACAGACCTTTTCTGAAGCATAGACACACTTTTTTTTCCTTTTCTTTCCTTTTTTTAAAAAAAAATCTCCAAACTAAAAAGTATTCCATATAGTCAAGGTTTCAAATACCTAAAAGCTGAAATAACTGACTGTAAATTCAGGAGTAATTAACTTCTCTTATAATAAGGATATGGTAGATATTCGGTGTTTTAAGTGATTACTTTTGGAGTTAAAATATGATTAATTTTTCAACCTGAAAGCATGAAACTGTTCTTCACTAGAAACATGTTGATTGGCCATGATGATGATGACTCTGCCCTGAAGAGCAGGGATAGCACTATGCAAGCACAACATGGCCTAGTATTCATTTGTACCACAAAAAATGGTACTAATATGTGGTCTGACTCCATCATAGCTTCTCGTAAGAAGGCACACATTCAGAGATAAATTAAACCAGAAATGGTTTGGCTTAAATAAGGCTCTGAACCTAAGATGAAAAAAAATGCTACCAATAGCCCATCCTACTATGAATTTACCACTGTTGAATATCACATATAGCTCTTCAGAGCACCTTCTACAGTAAAATAAAACTGCAAAACCTGCAGTTCACCCAGGCTCAGGCATTTTCTGAGGGCCTGGTCAAGATTCAGAGAGTCACAATAACAAAACTGTCCTTAAACATGTAGAAGAAAATAAGGTATTAATCATCTCTTCTCCACCCAAAAAAAAGAGTTCTTATAAACGGCATTAAAGAAAGCACACTGCAACAAGACAAACCGTTTTTCTGCTTCAAGTTTATCCATCCTCTTCCAGAGACGATTCACTAGTGCTTCTTGTTCTTGTTCCAAAGTATTTTCAAGGTCAATCTTCTCACGTCTTAACTGGAGATGAAAACAGTCAATTTTTTGCAAGGAACTGCCACTAGTAAACATCACTGTTATAACACCATTTTACATGATGCTTTATGATAGCAAGGAGAAGGCAAAGCAGAGGCAAAAATCAGGCTGGCCCCAAAGCCAATTAAAAAAAAACCCAAAAAACCCCAACCAACCTAACACACTGGTCACAGAACCAGCGAAAAATCAAGAGATTCAGAAATTGCACAGTTGTCACCTCTGAACAGAAATCTTTCTCACAGAACTTGTCTCTGGCCAGCATGGGGGCACTTGAAATCTGGATACAGTGATGATATGACAAGCCTGTTTAAACACATCTCCCGTTCCACATGTCTCCAAACTTCAAACTGAATTTACTATCGACTACACCAACATTCATTCTTTTGAAAAACTTCAAAAGCTTTTCACTGTTCAGTAAGCAGAAATTGAAGAGAAGCCTTGTTCACCTTGCATTGGGCAAAGCTACATAACAAAAATAGTAAAGAAAAAACTGCCAAATGCTTTAAGTGTTACTGTATCAACTCTTACTAGCAGAAAAAAAAGTATTTCTATCTTGGCAAAGGCTTTATAAAAGGAAACACTTGACATTATTCTCATTCATTCACTGTGTGGATAAACATTCCTGATTCTACTGTGAGTTAATAAAAGCAGATATACTGTAGAAACACGTGAAGAAATCTATTACTAGTATTTTAGTACAGATACAATGGAAATATTAATAATACATTAGAAAACTAAAAGGCACAGATGATATTATTCCGCAACACTGGAAGCTGAACTCTAGCAGTTAGCAAGACTGAAACATGTGGGAATAGATGAACACCTTAATAGGTTGAAAAAAGCATGGAGGTAATCTTTCCCAGCAAAGCCTTAATTAACACCACTTTCCTGACAGGCAAATAATGTCACATTACAAAATGGAAAGACTGAAAACAGACTAGGCGATTTCCTCACACATTTACTGCATCACTGGGGGAAGTGTTATTACAGCACTGAAATCTATAAAGGGCTCTGTGCTAACCACTAAATTAGTAATGAGATACCCAAACAAAATTTAAACTTATGCACTTCATGTAACAGTACAAGTTTAATCAATGTACAACTTTAATCTTTCAAGCTTAGAAGAAGTACTGTAAGTAAAAATAGACATATGTTGACGAGTAATAGGGAATATAATTAGAAAAAGAAACATTGTTTAGCAAACCTTTCCACGTCTGAGTTTCCAGACGTACATTAACAGCTGAGGGAACTTACACTTCGATAAAAGACGTCAGAAGCGACATGCTTCAGCCTCACACTAGGGATGAGAATTTGGATCATGACCTACACTTTGTTCCCCATACCAGCAGGAGCTGGAGTGGTGTGAAGTCAAAGGGCTCAGCTCCTGGAGATAAAAGGCACTTTGCCTTAGGGCACTGCTCATGAGCCAATTTGGCCAACTCTTGGGGCTGACAGCCTTCAGAGGGAAGAAAGTACACAAAATGTTCTGGGAATCTGCATACAGTGCTTCTACACCACCAACATGCAGAACTTCACTACATTGCTTAGCTACGTATATAACCACATGATGAAAAAGGTCTGACTGCAGATCACTACTGCAGCAATGGCTTTTGCATCACTTCAGTGCAACATAGTTTAGACTTACCTGCTCTGACAGAGTCTTTTTGCAACTATGTTATTGATCTAACCCCAAACAAGCCCACAAAAACATATGGTGAAAATAAAAATATTTTGTTTAATGGTAGGAAGAAGAGCAAAAAGCAATTTGAAAACAGAGTAAATTATTTATAACCTTGAAACATTTGAAAAATCTACAATTACACTTAGCATTATAGCAACCATCACCAAGGCAGTGGCGTCCATTAATTAGAAATCTGCATGGGGGTGATCATACACAATGGCAAGGCCAAATCATTAGCAACAATATACAGATGAGCCTTGTGTAGTGCCCTGACAGACATGTTCTGATGAAAACACCAAGTAAACTGTGTTGTGAAACAGAGATCAAAAATTTCACATTTCCAGCAGTATGAAAGCACACTGGAAACAAGTATCTGCCTTTTCTGATCTTGAGTGTTGTCCCAGCTCCTCCTAGTGCCAGGAAATTAAAGCTCTGAGGATGAACGAACACCTTGTATTGAACCTACAGGAAAAGCAACTGCAGCATCCTGACCAGAGCTGTGAAGTGAAAGAATAGGTATATTTTGTACTAGATACTTTCAGGTGTACTTTGGAAATGCAGTCTAACATTAATCAATGAATTTGTTAGTAACATGATATAGTATTCTGAACTAAAATAAGCAGGATAGGATTGTATCTCCAAACCAAACCAGAAGCTGTAAATACTAGCATCATTCTACATGAGTTCAAAGTTATATTCTAATAAAATATTTTCATTTTCACCATCAGAACAGGTAAACAAGGAAGTATTGCTTGCCTTTTTTTTGACCTTCATCTTCCCTTCAGAGTAAGGGAACCTCTCCACCATAAATTTGTGTTCCTTGTCCTCTCTTTTTCACACATACACTTACTTTGCTTCAAATATAGAGAAAATATCCACTGTCTCTGTTCCTGGATTACTGCTTGTTCAGTCTTCTTGTCAACTTATCAACAAGCACAACAGTTCCTTCCTGATATGGAGATCACCCGAATCAATGAAAGCTGAATATGATCTCTGTTTAAGCCCACTACCCCAAATTTCACCTCTCTGCTGCTTGTCTGCCCCTCCCGCTTTGTAGCTTTAATTCTTTGCAGCTCTCCAAGTTTATCTCTCCAGGAGATTTTACATTTCATGTTCTTCTCTTTTCAAAGAAGCAGACATAGAAGATGATTATAGGCAGTTTAGTTAGTATTTCTCATCTCCCAACTGCGTAAATTCCTGTTTCTCTCTGTACTGTATGAAATAGAAAAGCAATTAAAAAGTAACAGCAAGACTACAAACTTGGCTTCTGTAGGACAAAACTGACAGCTACTCATTTTCTATCAAACCACTGAATATTGCTGCTCATTTTAACCGAAACATTTAATTAATTGAAATAATCACATCATAAATTTCCTCACCATTAGCCTTCAGAGGAGAAAGTTCTGCCACTTCAAGCTGACTTAAGAAAATTAAGTCAGATCACATTCAAACCCTAATACAATGTGAGTTAGCAATGACACTATGCAACCATCACAGCTACAAACTGGCTACCTACTCATCACCTGTGGCATAGAATCATAGAACAGTTAGGGTTGGAAAGGACCTTAAGATCATCTAGTTCCGACCCCCCTGCCATGGGCAGGGACACCTCACACTAAACAATGCCATCCAAGGCTATGTCCAACCCAGACATGAACACTTCCAGGGATGGAGCATTCACACCTTCCTTGGGCAACCCATTCCGGTGCCTCACCACCCTCACAGTAAAGAATTTCTTCCTCATATCCAACCTAAACTTCCCCTGGTTAAGTTTGAACCCATTACCCCTTGTCCTCTCACTACAGCCCCTAATGAAGAGTCCCTCCCCAGCATCCCTATAGCCCCCCTTCAGATCCTGGAAGGCTGCTATGAGGTCTCCACACAGCCTTCTCTTCTCCAGGCTCAACAGCCCCAACTTTCTCAGCCTATCTTCATACGGGAGGTGCTCCAGTCCCCTGATCATCCTCGTGGCCCTCCTTTGGACTTGTTCCAACAGTTCCATGTCCTTTGTATGTTGAGGACACCGGAACTGCACACAATACTCCAAGTGAGGTCTCCTGAGAGCAGAGTAGAGGGGCAGGATCACCTCCCTCGACCTGCTGGTCATGCTCCTTTTGATGCAGCCCAGCATACGGTTGGCTTTCTGGGCTGCGAGCACGCACTGCCAGCTCATATTCATTTTCTCATTAACCAACACCCCCAAGTCCTCCTCTGCAGGACTGCTCTGAATCTCATCCCTGCCCAACCTGTAGCTGTGCCTGGGATTGCTCCGATCCAGGTGTGAGCAACTCTGATGAGAAAAAATAGGAAGGACACAAAGCACAGATGATTTGTTCCATATATTACAAATAGCTCAGTGAACATATGTTGTAACTATCTAGTCACTGATTACAGCGACAGATCTAGTGATGCAGCCCTTGACTGTGTTCAAAGCATTGCTGAAATACTCCTTCCAAACCCTGTTTAAACATGTGTCCAAAAGGTAAAGTTGAAGCATCGCGGCAATCTCTCTTACTTAATTCCTTGTGTGTACAATAAAGGCAATATTGCTTTGCTCACAACTTTTGGCTGTTTCTTGCTAGGTGTGGCACATGCCCCAAAGGCTGTTGCTTCATCTGGTTAATGAACTGTCGTGATTTAGGCCCAGCCAGTAACTCAGAACAACAAGCTTTTTTTTAACTTGTGTAAGAGAAGAAATCATGAAGTTCAAAGTAATTTCAGATATACCATACCTTACTATAAGAGAAAACAAAAGTATATATTGTGTTCCCTATAGATGCAAATGGAATTTCTAAGTAAGACTGACAGATGAATTTAACATTTTCATAAAGTTTTCAAGGTCAGACAGGCGAAAGGCCTTTGAGTACCCTTGCTTTTTGAACAATCTATTGTTGCCTTTCAAATGTAGCAATAAGTTTCAAATTTTATGATTTCCCAAATCTGTCTGCCCAGAACAATGATACAAAAATAACTACCATTAAGATTTTAGCTCTGGCTCATGCCAACATTTCAAAGAGAAACCAGCTTTATACATAAGCTTACTTTGCATTTTGATTAAGTATGCACCACCACCACCTTGTGGCTAAGAGAGTTATTTCAATTTCATGTTAATTTCCATATTGATTAAAGATTTGATGGCAACCACATCGTTCTAACTTTCTGATTTTTAATTTGTTCCATAGATCTCTACATATAGAATGTTTGCGTAAGAGTCAAGAAAACCTATTTTATCATAAAGATAACCATTAATTATTTTATCCATAATGTCAACAAAAATAGGAGAGTCATACAAAACTGGTAGTAATTCAAATATTTATACCACCCAAATTACTGAGCTTCCACAAGCCAGAAAAAAAAATGAAGTTCTTTAACAAGCCTGTATATTTCATCAGTTTGCCTTCAGTCAAAAGGACTTCTGCTAATGCCACTGAGATGTTTTAATGCACGTGCCTAAAATTAACCATAAGAGCAGTTCCAATGTCTAAACTTGCAGCAGAAACATGAAAAAAAAAAAAGTGATGTTTTATTTCTGAAATTTTCACAACTGTCTTGGGAGAAAATGAGTTGGACATAGTAAATTCTCAAATCTTTTTAAATATACACACAGCTGACATCCTGCAGTTCAAGTCCTATGCGATCCAAGCTGCCACAAAAAGGCGCCCTAGCTCACAACTAGACCACATGCGTATTATCTACTGTAGAGCTTAACCTCCTTCGAAGTAACAGGCTTTCCCACTAGCAGTGTGAGAGCGGAAGCTGATGAATGGCAACAAGAAGCATGACTTATATAATTCTGAAGATGAGTTACCTGTTCCAGGGTGAGCTGCTTTGAAATTGTATCATTTTCCAGTTTTTTGATCTTCTTCATCAGTTTGTTCACTTGAAATTCCTGTTCCTGCTCTAAATGCTGCTCCAATTCAGCTTTCTCATGCTGCAGCTAAAAATTTAGAAGACATGGAAGTATTTTAAACACACAGAAGTATGAACCATTAGACAGCTTTTATATATTTACACATTTATTCTTATTGCACACTAAATTCTCTATTGATAATCCTTAGAAGACTTCAACCCACCTAGCAGCCCTTCAAAAATCAATATTCTAAACTGTATTCTATTTTCAAAATAGATGGAAGTAAACTACATTTCCAAACATTTAATAAAGTCAAATGAAAATAGATACAATATATGTAGCATATACAATATAGACATTTCAAAAGTAAAATATCTATATGATTCATGAAAGCATTAATTTTAATCTAAATGCATCATCTCAAGAGCACCCAAAAACATAAACTGCAGGTCTTAGCACTTCCTTCTCCCAGGTTGCTGAAAGCTTAAAATCATAGCATCAAGTAGGTTGGAAAAGACCTTTAAGACCATCAAGTCCAACCTTTACCCCAGAACTGCCAAGTCCACCACTAAACTATGCCACTGAGAGCCTCATCCACACATTTTTTGAACACTTCCAGGGATGGTGATTCCACCACATACAGCAGACAGCACACGGATTACCACCTAGCTCAAGGTAATTGCTGCACTTTTCTTAATCTTCACTTTCCTTCATTAAAAAAAGCTAGATGCTTCTGGTTTTGTTTTGGGTTTTTTTAATTTCATTACCTAGCTAAAAATTGAGATGAAAGCCAGTTGCTGTAATCAGCTTATATTTAATTAGCAAATTAAGCTGTGTGAAAAGGCATATAGCCAGAATCTCTCACTCGGCCTAAAGCCAGATGCTGCTAACAGAAAGCATGTGGCGGGGGACTGCTAGTATTTGAAGACAGTCCAGTGAATCAGGAAAATCACAGTCCTGTGAAGGCACCTCAAACCAACTTCACAAATACAGTTTCTTGCTCTTGTGTGCTTCATGCAAATGCAATTACCATATTACTTACAAAAAATAGAGCTGCAACTGCACAATCTTGCTTGTGCAATCATTTTTTTTAAAACTTGGTGGAATTTCCATCACACGGGAACTGATGAGGCTGATCCGCAGCTGCTGTGTAGGATCTACGAAACCTTGCCTCAGGAGTGCGAACACATTTGCAGCCAAAAGACCATTCCCACTGATCAGAAAGCTGCTAAGTGAAGCAAGGAATAAGCTAAGGAAACCTACAAACACTTTTCCCTTGAGTGCTAAAAGGGGTTATAACTTGAAAGCCCTCTTTGACATTCTGATGAACCTATTTTATTGTACGACTCCACCCTATTATTCAGAGTGGAAGAAAAATACTAATAACACATCCAAAAATAGATATTAATGGTGTCTGTCACTCATAATTAAAATATTTTTTCTCTCTTATTTGCTTCGATCACAAGAACAAACCAAAACACTAGAAAACCAGTTAATGCTGAAACCCTAACATTGAAAAACAGAATTGCTAACAATGAGAAAACATCCACTGGTAAAATGATGGTGGACAGTGTTTATTCTACACTTCTATAAGTTTACTTAGTGAGTATTTTCAAGCCATTTTCAATTATATGCTATTACAGCAACAACTGTTTACAGATACACCTACAGCTGCCAGCTAAGAGAAGGAAAAAGTGTGTTAGAATGTGTCACCCTAATGACAATGTCTTACAGACCTTGAATTGCCCATAAAAACTGCAAGAGAGACACTGGGAGAATTTTCAGCTATGTGAGATCAGAGATGAGTTAGGTGCAAGAGAAAAAGCTAATACTTTAAAGTGAGAATGGGGTTATCAAATACAAAGCAGCAGAAAAAGTACATGTTACTTCTGCTAAGTCCTACAGAAGTGCAGTAACGTCCTTCTGTCTCTACAGAAATGTTTCCTGATACAATGTAGGACCACACTTACCTTACTTCCTTACTGTACTGGCTTATTCTGGGACAGCAAAAAATTGTTTCATGAAATAATGGAGGTAATAGATGAAGTACTCCCTTAAAAATACAGCCCTCCTTTATCCCCCAGACTATGACCTTGTACATTGTACTGAACAGCCTATTTTTAGTACTCCTGCCCTCAAATGTTACCCAATTCCTCCTTGCTGCATCCTGAAAGTCCTATTTATTAACAAATCTGTATCAGCAGTTTGCCTCCTATTTATGTCCAGATGTTCATCAAATAAATGACAGATGAGCTGACTCTGTTTATTCCGCACAATTACATTTGCATCCTTGAGCTGACTCATCGTATTTTGGAGATCAGGAAGGGTAATAGCTTATGTTTACACATACACAGTTTTTGCAAGAATTGTCAAGAATCAGACTTGCATGAGAAATAGTTCTGTATAGCCTCCCCATCACTTAGTCTGTCTGACTACACATGATGTTATTATCTTGGTACGTCGAAACATTTTACTTTCAAGGACAGACGCTTACACCAATTTGCGCTTCCAAAATATAAAGATATTGAAAAAAATTTGTAGTTGATTTTGAAAAGGCATGATGCAGGATTTAAGGAATAAATGTCTAAGTTCAACACTACTACAATTTAATTATTCTTTTGAGCAGCCTTGTTTCACAAAAGATAAAATTTTCAAGATATACAACTTTAAATTTCAAAACAGAATCTCAGCAAGTCCACATCCACAGATGTAAGAACACAGGCTGCATCAAAACACTTCTAGTGATACTCTGCAAAATATTGCTACCATTCTATAATAACTAGGGATAGAGGACTCCAAAAATATTGTTAAAATCTTGCCAGAGACTTCATCAGGTAGACAAAATTATCATTAGAGAAAGTAGATGGGAAAATATGGTGAATGTATATAAGGCCTGTAAGAGCTTTATCAGGAATGTATGTGATGAAAAGCTTCTGTCTACTCCAAAAGCCTCCACTGAGATGCATGTGCTCCTTACCCTCTGCATCGTTCAGCCTAGCAAGTTAAAAATTATGCTAAACAAAGGCAGTTTAACTAGTAAAAGGATAAGCATTTATTGTAGAGGCAGTAAAAGGTAATGCCACACAGTTATAAAGAGATATTATCAAGCAATGGTATGGCACCAGAAAGCCTGACAGCAGGAAGAGTTCTATTCCAGTGAAAACACCTTCTTTTATGTGCTACTGTGTATGTTTAGAATCAATCCGTCATACAGTAAAATGTTTCAAAATTAATTTCTTACAATATTGAAAGCCTGATGTAACTGTGTTTTATAATAGCAATGCACATCATGCTGAACTGGGAAATTCTTGTTATATTGTTAATGAGAAGCATGGCAGCTCATGCTCTGGCAGACGGCTTTCACATTTAAAACATTTTAACATCCTGGGAGCTCATTCCAGATGCCACTCAATGTGACGCATAAACCCCTACGATCATGACAAAGGTCTGACAAAGCAAGAAACACACAGGCACTATGAAAAAGGTCCCTTTGCTAGGTGGCTTTCAACTGAATAATACGGCAGGAATTTTGACACAGCCATAGACTAGTAAACATTTGAAAAATTAAGAGACTATAAATCATATGCAGTTTACCAGAAGTACACCCCTCCCTCTGTTCCAAAAGGTAAAGTTTCAGACAAAACAAATCCATATGCATTTTTTTCTCCCTTAGTCATACAAAAAGCAGGAAGCCATTTGATGCACAATGTCTGACAGCATGAATTCTGAAAGTCTAGTTCCAGGTCAGACCAGTGCTGCCTGGCAAACACAAGAGATTAAGAGTTTAACTCCAAATAGCAGAGAACAGTGGAGCAATCTATTACTGCCCACACTTCCACTGGAGACTACTGTATTTCTGGTTTTGTCATCATCCCATGTCTGCATCTAATTTAGCCAGAATTCTCTCCAGAGCCAAGATACCAAAAAGGGAAGTGGGCATTTATCAACTCGTTATTAGCCTTATAACTGCTTCATCAGTCTCACATCCTCTAATAAAGACAGAATTGCTGTATTCTAGTAGGTAATGGTAAGTATCAGCACATTCAAATCTCAGGAAAAAATAAACTGTAATTATTTTAACTTTCTATATCTGAAAAACATCCGTCAGGAATTTAGCACTTCACTTACGTAACTGGAAGGTATTCCAAACTAGAAAAGATACCATAATAAATACTCAGTTGACTATGTGATGTGTGCTAATAATGCCCACAAAATGAGTTTATTTGTAGTATCAGAAGTTTCTCTTCTCAGATATTTTATCTGGCAGTCAACATGGATATAACTTCCAGAATTCATAATTGAAAAAAAAACACATCTTTTTGCATTTCACAGCAAGTTTATCACATCAAAGACGCAATCAAACCATGAAATAAGATCTACATTCAGCATACACACAAAGAGAACAATAGTTTTAATATTAAACTGTTTGTTTTAGAGGAAACAAACAAGTCCTCCACCTGTACTGCAAGTCTTGAGCCAGGTTTGAAAAGTCATCCAGATGTACGGACTACAAAATCTGCTGAGCCAGCAGATTCCTTTGACACAGCTTAAATATGCTTTGCACTAGAGCTCTGATATATCCCTTATCATCATCTCCTCTGTGCACTGCAGGTAAGAGGTGAACCTGTAAGCAAGACAGTCCATGCCACCCACCCTCATAGGTACAACCACTATGAACATCAACAGGATTTTGACACCTGTTCTCTTCTTCAAGTAAGCTGTGTCAATGTTTAGATAGAGGTCAAACTCAGAATTCACTTCCAAAAACTGCTACCTAATGATGCTGAGAGAAACTCCATAGTTGTAGGACTAACAATTAGGAACACAGGTGCATTTAAGAATTGTCACCTTTTAAAACCTTCTGGTTGACATGACCACATTTATCAAACGCTAAATGAGACTTACAGGAAGGCCACGTGAAATGAAGTGTAAGGCTGTAGGCTGAGATACTGTTTAATAACAGCAGGTGGTGGTCAGAATTCTATCTCCATATTATTATAGTTACAGCTATGTAGTTAGTTTCTTTCAGCAGAAACTTGCAGTTTGCCAATTGAAAGCTAGATAAAGTTCACAGGATAACATTGAATCCATAACTGAGGATTTTTTTCAGGTGCTGTACAGGAGAGAGTAACTTCATCAGTTCTATAGCTGCATTCTGCTTCAGATTTATGTGTTTCTCTGAATATTTCTCCCACTAGTAAGAAAGAAGTTACACCCTTTAAAGGTTTCCAACAGACAAACAGCATAATGCCCTTGCATTCATACATTATAACAAGGCAGCCCCTTGGCTGTTTTGAGAACAGCAGATTGTTACCTTTTTCCTTCATTTGGGCCAACAGTCAAAGATACTTTCTGAAAGTCCATAGCAGAAAAGAACAAAAATGAATTGCAGTTTTAGGATGGCAAGAGGCTTATATTTATTCTTTGCAATGTGTGAACCTATTTTGCATAATATTAGTGATTTAAGAACTATTAAAGATATAGCTTTAAAGCAATCTCAATTGACTTCTAGGAAAAAGGCTGAGCGTATTTTAAGCAATTACTAGATATATCAATTTAGCTACTGCAGAACTTGTGCAGAACAAATTTGTATGTGAGGTCACTATATGAGTTCAAAAGTCTTTGGCCAAACCAAGTGTAATTCATGCTTTTACTTTAAAAAAGTAAGCTTTACTTTGCTCTACGCAATGTATAGAACAGTCCCAGGTAACTGGTTCTGTAACCAATTTCTACATACCCCTTTCAATAAACATTAGCTTCAGTCTTCAGTGCCAAGGCCAGCCCTCAGGAATCTCTGACCCAGGAGACCAGAGAGAAAGGAAATCTCTTCCTTGGCTGAGAAGGACTGGGTCAGAGAATACTCAGACAAACTTGACATTCACAAGCCCATGGGCCCGGATGGATGCACCCATGAGTGCTGAGGGTACTGGCACACATCGCTAGGCTACTCTTGATCATCTGTGAAAGGTCATGGCAACCAGGAGAGGTGCCTGAGGACTGGAAGAAGGCAAATGTCACCCCAGTTTTCAAAAAGAGCAAGGAGGATGACCCTGGGAACTACAGGCCAGTCAGCCTCACCTCAGCTCCCTGAGCCAGACTCTTCTTGGTGGTGCCAGGTGATGGGACAAGAGTCAATGGGCATAAGCTAAAACACAGGAAGTTCCACCTGAACATGGGGAAGAACTTCTTTACTGTGAGGGTGACTGAGCATTCAAATAGGTTGCCCAGATAAGTTGTGGAGTCTGCTCTGCAGATACTTGAGATCCAGCAGGATGCAAACTCAAGTAATGTGCTCCAGGTGACCCTGCTTGAGTAGGGAGGATGGCCTAGATGACCACCAGTGGTCCCTTCTAACCTCAACCATTCTGTGAACATTGCTCAACACACAATTTCTCCCTTTATTGAAGAGACTTTTGTGGGAAACTTTTTCTACAGCAATATCTACATCTTATTTTAATTAGAAAAGAACACTCAATGTCCCCATTTTACTACCATCTGCTTCTCTGTTTTTCATAAAAATGCATGACTTTGAAAGCAAATGCATGCCTTATTCAGAAACATTCTTGTCAGTCCTCAGTAATAGCAAGGGGAAATAATAATACTACATGGAGGATATTTTATCTTCATACTTAACTTACTATGTGATAATAGGCACAAAATAGACAAAACCACAGAAGTACCAGTTTTCAGTAGCAAAAGCATTAGATAAGAGTAGCTCTAATGTGGTTTACAAACAGTGTATTTCCTAACTGCAGGGCTAAACATGCCCCAAGACTCCAGCTGCAGAACATAATAAATGCTTACAACATACAAATTAGGTTCTTTCAAATGGACTAGTTTATCATGACAAAGCTTGTAACTAATGGCACAAAAAAATGCCACAGTGCATCACACCAACAATTTACATTAGTACGCTATCTCCTAAGAGAGAGGCCAAAAGCAGTTACTTAGGCAACTCTACCAGAACAGGGCAAGCATGTACAACACTTCCAAGACTTACCCACCTTCAAAACATTAGCAACTTTGCTAATGAAAAGAAGTTTCTCTGACATAAATTGTCCCAACATGTTCAACTTTTTACTTTTAGCACACAACTGCTGTGTTTTAACTCAAGAGAAGCAACTAGTTTTTTTAAAAGTATGAATAAACTTAGTATCTGTAGATAGCCTCCTTCAAGCATCACTGCACATTCTTGTACATAAAGTTTAATATTTCAAGACTCCTGTTAAATATCAAATATTCCAGGAAAAAAGTGTCTGTTTCAATAACATTTTTAATTAACCAGTAACTCTCTTTTGTGAGACTGTGAACATTTACTGTAAGCTACATCCATTTCTTTGCATCTCCGTACCAACTTTCAGTTTCTCAAAACACCATGAGTTTACAGATGGAAACTTTAAAGCATGTCCTGAGTTCAGCAGTAGCAGTCATTTTTCTCCTTCTTAGTAGCCGCTGCAGTGCTGTGGTTTTGACTTTCAGCCTGGGAACAGCGCTGATAACACCGATGTTTTAGTTGCTGCTCAGTAATGTTTATTCTGACTAAAGACTTTTTGAGCCTCATGCTCTGCCAGGAAGAGAGGAAGTCGGGAGGAAGCAGAGACAGGACACCTGATCCAAACTAGCCAAAGAGGTATTCAATTCCACAGCACATCATGCCCGGTATATAAACTGGGGGCAGTTATCTGGAAGGGTTAGATCACTGCTTGGTCGGGCTGGATATCAGTCGGTGGGTGGTGAGCGGTTGTATTCTCTTCCCTTGTTATTTCCCTTATCATTATTATTATTGGTGGTAGAAGCAGTGGTTTGTGTTATACCTTAGTTACTGGACTGTTCTTATCTCAACCTGTGGGAGTTACACTCTTTCGATTCTCTTCCCCATCCCTCCGGGAGCAGGAGGGAGTAAGGGGGGGAGCGAGCGAACGGCTGCATGGTACTGAGTTACAAGCTGGGCTTAAACCATGACAAAGCAACATATTAAAAAACACTCACTACACTTCTTCTACTTAGCTTTTATTAAGCATCAGCTGTACGACAGCTACAACCTGACCACATCACCCTGACTGCAGCCACACTAACAAAAAAGTTCAGTCACCAATTAGTTGGCCCTGAGGCTCTTGGGAGAAACATCAGGAAAGGCATCACTTACCTGCATCAGTTTTCTTGACAGCTCATTAGTGAGAAATTCCTCTTCCTTTTCATAGTTTACTGCAAGTGTTTCTTTTTCTTTCTGCAGAGCTTGAATCTTCTTAAATAGAGTGTTACTGATGAATTCCTCTTCTTGCTCTGCCCTTGCTTGCTGTGACATAAAGATACAGTTTTAAGTAAAAAAAGAGCAAGCTTCCACATTAAAAGATTCAATTATTGTATTTTCCTTTAAAAGCCTTCCCTCCCTCCCTTGCTATTTTTATCTTGCCCACAGTCCTGGAGAACAGTAGGCTGAATCTAAGTGCTGTTACCATCCATCCACTTTTCTAACATAATAGCACCTGTCTTCCTTTTTTATTCCCCATCTTTCAACTTGGGAAACTACAGTGATGCTTTAAAGAGGCCTCTCCCCGACCAAATGCAAGAACTCCCCAACCTTTTAAGCTTAATAAAAGCATTACTGATTATCAGAGACCTACTTTTACCTACTCTGTTCCTAAAAACAAACTCACTTCTAAATGTTCCATTATGAGCTGAAGCACATCTCTGAGACTGCTGCCTTCAGCACTGTGCCTTCTTTCCAGATCCCTTAGGCCGCAGCCCTGCTTTCTAGGAGTCAAATAACACATTTATTCTTTCACCCAGACATGCCCCTTGCTTCTGAGCTGCAGGCAGCATGGCTCTTTCATGAGGATTTCCACCCAATCACCAGACCAGGAAAACATACTATTTCCCAGAACTGTTACTTCACTACATACAACATTAAAAAATGCCATGTGGTAGCTCTAACCTGAGGATTTCTAAGTTTCACAAGAGGGGAGCTACTCTAGAAATCTTCCCCAGGAAGAATCACTAGAGCAGGCAATTTCCATTTCAGCTCTCCTCTAACACCTAGGCATTGCTCCACAGAAAGCCAGCCTATAAGCTCGCTGCATCACATTCCCTACAGTTTGTTTGCATGTTGGGTTGTTTTTTTTTTTAATGTACATATTAGAAACTTGATAAATGGAACACAGAAGTTATCTTTTGGGATGCTGCTCTAGAAGGCCACAGAGGAGATTTCATATGGGCAAACAAAAGATCACAGCTACAAATTGATGGAGGCAACTCTTAATTCCAGAGTCCAAACAGGGAGCAGAACAACAGAATGACAGAAATTCTGAATTCCGAAGCCACCACAAATGAGACAACGTAATGCTGAGGAGTGTTTTCATCCCCTGCAATACAATCCACATCACCTGAACCGCAGAGTCGTGATTTGCTCTGATTCTAATAAAAAGATATAAGTTTACAGCTTACAATATGTAAAGATTAGTAAGTTTTATTTCAGTAAAATTTGGTATGATGAAAATTTAAGAACTGATAGAGAAGCACAACTAGAGTTCTACTGAAAGCTTAGCTTCCATAATCTTCTGCCCAAATGTGCCAAAACCCCCATCTCTTTATACATACTGTACACTGGAAAAATACTCAAAAGATTTCATTATGTCTATGACTTTTTTAACTGAATTATATATTCACTAGCAATCTAAGAGACAATTAGGCAAAGAAACTGTCCATGCTTATGAAAAAAAAACCACTTAAAGAATATAAATCTCTTTAAATTTGGTGGAACGATAGGACAATTGTAAATCATCCATATGATATCACCAGTATCGTAAAACCTAAAGCAGTGACTTGAAACCTTCCCAGTTGAGTCCCCCTTCCATCAAGTCCTTCTCTTCACATATTTATCTCCGCCTTCTTGTACCTTCTTCCATCTCTATTGCTTTCTTTCCTTGGCTTACTACCTATCTGCCACCAACTCCCTTCTCCCATCACCAGCAATGCTGGAACTAACCCAGCCAGGAAGAGAGGAATCAGGTGCATTTTGTCAGTTTAGGAGCTTAGGTCTTGCACAGCAACCCCTCTCTAATGTTTGTGCAAGCCAATGGCAGAGAACTGCTAGTCCAGCACATTCAGCGCTGGTATTATGACTTGCCACATCAAGGCAACGTAGACTTGTCCAACAGCTCTGAAAAAATGCTGTCAGCTCACATCTCGGAGGATTAAGTGTCAAGGAATCTAACATGTCTATAGCATCATCTATCACTTTCTAAACGTGGCTTTACTTAGAGCTACTAGCAATCCTTTGTCTTCAAAGACATTTTGGAACAGAGTAAATAAGTCAAATTGCAAAGGTTCATTGTCCTCGAATTGTTGAAAGTCATTCATGCTGTTCCAAAACCAGCTCCTCCATTGTGTTCAGTACACAGAATTTCTACTGCTGTCTGCTTTTCAATGTTCAGACAACAAAGGACAGTAACATAGACCAAGTTTACCTAAAATTGAATTAGTAAGCGCTTGGTTGTAAGAACAGAAAAGAATCAGAATGTTTCTACTTTGATTTCTGTTCATCTCCAACTTGCACAGATTCGTTCTGCTCACACTTCGTACCAATCAAAACCTCTAAAATCACATTATTACAGCATCAAGCCTGCACACTTCATAGCCAGATCCTGGTGTTACGTTAATGATGGGTATTAAGGCCAACGTGAACACAGGCTGCCAAGATCACAGCCCACTCCTAGCCGAACAGCAATGCCCCTCCTCTGTGCTTGCATGGGTGCTCATGCGGCAAGGCAGCAGGCCAGCACAGGCAGAAGGAGACACCCAAAAACTAATAATCCTTTCCCTTCCTCCTCCCATCTTTCTTTCCAGGATCTCCTTCCTCAAGTGGCATACCACACAGGTAGAGTACTGGCACACAGAAACTAAGAATGAACAGCCTGCTTAAATTGCTCTGCAACAGGCCCCTCTGCCTACACCATGCATTCAACTGGCACAAAGGAAAAGACGAGTATGATTACATCTGCCTCCATTATACAAAGAATGCATTTCTCAACTGAATAAAAAGCAGGAATCATATAAATTTAAGTATGAACTGTAAGTTCCAGACATCTATAACATCACATTTAATACAATGAATCCCCACTTAAATTTCCCAGTGGTCATCAATTTCAACACAAACTTTTTAGTCAAAAGCCATCACATAATTACTAAGACTGCGTGAAAAGAATCACATGATGCATTACTGCATTTCTTCTAAATCCACGTCTTCATTCTCAAACTTTCCCTGCATCTTGTTACTCATTACTTCGAGATAGTTCAATTAGCTTAAGTAACAAAATATTTCATGTTTACCTTAACATTGCCCAAAATCTTAGGATCTGTTACTCAGCCCATAATCAAACTGGCATTGTAAAACAGTCATTAAAAAATTCCCAGTTTGTAATACTATTTTCTGCACAGGCTCTGCCACTCCAATCTTTTTCTGGATGTGTATACACTGCTTCTATATGGATAATCTGCCTTTTTACTAAGTACCTTTATTTGAAAAGATGCTCTGATATGACCAGCAAAAAAAAAAAAGAGAAAAAAATCAGAGACAGTAGGTCTTCTATGAGGGTATAGCGTTCTTGTTTTGTCTCTGTTATCCATATCACATTCAACATCCAAACCCACTAATGGCAATTCACTCTGTTCTGTGTACCATATTACAAAACAAATTGCTAAGGCTTTGAGTGATATAAAATGATAACACCTGATCAGTGGAAATCTGAAGCAAGCAATCTACTTCCACCACAGATTTTCTGCATAACCAGTCATGTCCACTTGCCTCCTGTGTCTCAAAACTGCATGTAGAGCTAACGAAGAGCATTTCATGAACACATCCACTAAGGAAAATCTGCAATTATTGCGGACAAAAGCAAAAATGGCAAAGACTTTGCAAGAAATCAAGAATGAAGAGGGGTGAAAAAGCAACTCATGCACATAAGACACACAAAACCTATTTTCTAAGAAGAAAAATCCTATTATTCCTAAAGTGAAATTTTGATCACCAGAAGAGCTGATGCATAAAGTGTTGTAAAAACCTGTCCTTGTGATCTCACAATCCAATGAGCTAATTTTAAAAGAATTAAGAAACATATTGATCCTAAGCTTTATACAGTAACTGAGTATCATATTAGGAATTGAATCTCATCCAAAGTTATTTTTCTACATGCTGCATATACTAGCATAAACTGTGAAAAGCTTAGTGTTAAAATCTTTTCCTGCTCTAAGTTCTTTCTGTAAATATACCTTTAGCAGACCAAGTTCACATCGCTATCTTTTCCTCTGCCTTCTTGCTTCTAGTACATGCAGCAGCTTCTGCTTACAGCGGGAGGCTTTCTTTTGGTATCACTGACCACACTGCACTAGTGGCACTATTTTATGAAGGAGCAAAACCCAATTATTTCCAGCGAGGCATCAGCTTAAACACAGTTGAAAAAAAAAAAAAACAACCAACCACCAACCCAAAAAACCACACACACACACACACACACACACACAAAACCCCAACCAAACCCCAACCAAAAAACAAACAAAAAACCTCCACACCACCACAGCTCTCTATGCTCCCTTCCCCCCAAATCAGTTCTTCTAAAAGCTTCACAAACATTCCTGATACTGCACAGTAAGTAAGCAGGTTCAACTCACAATTAATGCCTACTCCTTAAAATGAGTACATTATCAGTGATCTGACATGAACAAGTTCTTGCATTTCAATTTTCTCACTACAGACATGATTTCAGTAACAACTGTTTCACAAACTGCTCCAGTCACCTACACTTGACCACCTGAAAGCCAGGCACCAAGCACGCCTGGTTTGCATGGTGACCAAGCATCACCTGCCTCTGTAGCATCCATAGTAGAGGTAACACTAGATTTCAGGGGATCTTGTTGGAAACAGCCTATCAAGTACTGTTTTATCTAATCCACTCTTGAAGCTCCCTGATGTTTATGGCAAGAGCCACCACAACCTCTTCACCATTCATCCACCTTTTCATGGTGCATTTCCTGCTGATAGAACCCTATGGGCAATATAAGCCTGAAGATGGAGCTGAAGAGCAGTTTAATTTAGTTACTGTACACAGAAACTCAATCTTAGCTACTGAATATAGACTGAAAGGTTGAGACAACCTTGGAAAGAGATGATCTCAGTTGCTGCACATGTTACACTCAACTAGAGCTGTCACTTCAGATAGCAGTCTTTCCAAAAGCCTTACTAAAACAAAAAAAAAAAAAGAAAAAAAAAGAAAAAAAGAAGTAAAAAGGGCACGAAGCACAGAAATTACAACTACATGATTTTAGAACATGCACTTCCTGCACAAAATAAAACCAAAGTTTCCCAATTCTGAAGTACACACTTCTCTAGCAACACTCACACAAGTCACTGCTCCGGCCATACTTTTTGGCACCAGCTGAAAATGGTATGAAAAACTACTGGTTTACAAATGCAATAAATATTCCAGTGAACTGATACTGTACCCTTACAGGAGGAACTTTCACAGTGCAGATCTCTCAGGCTGAAGCTATTTTTTCAGCTGCACCTGAAATGAGCACACTGCATGCAATGTGCGTTTTGGACAAGGAGAAACATGAAACACCACAAGAACAGAAGTCAACAGTAACTCAGAGCTGAACAGCTCACACTACTGCCAGCTATCACAACTGCCCAGCAGCAAACTTCAATTTCTAAGGGATGAAGCACAAGGAAGCTCCACTGAAGTCCCAGTATGATGTTTGTGCAGCTCACCCCCAGGAAAAGGTACTTTTTCAGCTGGGTGGCCTATCCGCAGAGAAAGGAGAGTGAATGCTCTCAGGGTTGAAGTGGTGAGCTGGAATTAAAGTTCTGAGTTCAATTTGTAGTGTGATTTCCTGTTCGATCTGTGGCAGCCCCCCAGGGCCACTCTCTTAGTTAGGACATAAAGTACTTTTTTTCCCCCTACTTTAAGATGCGCTTTCAGGAGTAACAGCTAAGCAAATAGCAGAACTATGCATTTTTATTCTTGGATGTACAGTATCCCGCAGAAGCCCCATACTTTTGAAGACAAACCAACAAGCAGTAACACATAGGTATGCCTCCTTCAGACCCATAAACTGCTGGGCTTTTTTCTTTTTTAAAAAAATACAGAAATGTGGTAGATGAGGAGGGAAGAGGTTGGTTTGTTTTCTTAAAAACAAACCAAACCAAACCCAAAACCCCAAACTTTAGGGGCTTACCAGATGGTATTTACAAAACACAGAAACACAGGAGGGGAAAAAAAAAAATCAGTATTGAACCTCAGCCTGTTAACTTCAACTACTCCAGATGTTACCTATCATGTAACATTAAAGCCACACGCAGAACTGCCTCAAAACACAATTCCTACTACATTTCAGCTATTCGGTAGATGAGTTCTGCTGTAAGAAAGGACAGAAATATCTGGTTTTTATTACAATAATAACAGAATATCTGTATGATAAGCACTTATTTAGAGTGTTACAATACAGTTCGTTCTAATTTCCATTTATAGTCGGAAATTCTCTCTTCCCTTCATCCTCCCCACCCCCTTCCTTTTTAAAAGGTCAATTAGGTTTTGCCTGGACATGTCAAAATGCTCCTGTCACAACAGCCCTACTGCTAAATCCAGCCACACCAAGTTTTTCACTCAATGCCTACCAAGTGATCCAGCACATTGCCATATGAATCTGCAATGGCCCCACACTCACTACAGAAATGAGATGAGTCAAAGGATGCAAGACATATATTTTCCTTCCAAGTCAGTTTTAACCATGACCAGGTATCTTCTTCAGCTCAACATCACTTGTGCAGCCTTATGAGACCTTCTCCCAAAACTTCATTTAACTTCAAGATAGTGCATGCATCTTGTGGTTTGGAAAGCCAAACAAGGAACAGCACTTTAAAAAAGCTCTCAGAATTGACCAGCTCCCTAAACACAAAAATTTCGGAGTATTAGTGCACGTTAAATAATCTCTCAGCATCAGCAATGAAATAAATTGTTTGATGGTATGCAATTCCATTCCACTTCAGATTTGTAAACACTTAAAATAGCTTCTCTGCATTTTGATGCTGACCTGCAAGTCGTGCACAACTGAAACACACAAGTAGTGAAAATGAAATAAGCAATAAAAAAGGCTCATTTCACAAGCATAAATATTCATAAAATTAATACACTTGGATCATTACAAACAAAATATAACAAGCTATATGAAATAATACAATCAGTTCTTGAATTTACTCAAATAATTTTAATTTAAATCCCTTTCTTCAAAACAGATAACAAATGAGACTGTATTCAAGGGGGTTTTATTATATTAAACCACTGGCATTTAATAGTTAACAAAAATGCTGCACATAAAAGCCACATTTTCAGTGATAATGTCAAGACTGAGTCTAGAAAAATGTATCAAACATCAAATAACTTTTACTTAGCAGTTTAACCATGACCACACACAGTTATGCAAGTCAATGTAATTAAAGTAATATGGTAATAAAGCACCACAAAGGAAAGATAGTATGGTTGTACAGGCAAGCATAAAACATTTCCTATTCTGAGTGCTCAACATTACAACCTTAACATCTGACTATTCATTAGACACATGTTTTATAGCACTTATTTTTCAGTCACCTAAACATCATCATGTAGAACAAGCTCCTAGACGGTTATCAGGGCTGGAGTCTCCGTTTCCAGTACACAAGAGCTGTAACCTGAGACAACAGAAGTTACAGGCCAAGGCAGGAATGACCTAGCAGGAAAATTAAATCTAGCCCACAGACCTTTCCAAATGGCTCTATTTTCTATGAAATGGAGGTTGTTTCTCCATTTCATCATTGCACATACACACTAAGTCTACATTTTCTGCACTTCTTACATTTTCAGAAGCAGTGGATTCCCATTACACGTGTCTGCACGTGAGTACAGTGCACATAAGCAACAAGCCCAGCTCCCTCAAGTCCTCAAGTTCACTACATATAAGCAAAATATTTCTTCAAAATACACATTAAATGTTCCTCAGAATGATCATAATGACTGCATGTGCAAACACAGCCAGGAAGGCATTAAGAATGGTGCCATACTACATAGCTCCCTTCTCAGCCCAGCAGAGCCAAGTGACCATTCCCAGTATAAAGGTTACTGCTCCAGAAGATATGTGTGCTTTGCTAGGCTATTCCAAATTTTTTTAAGTTTGTGCCCAAGTGCAGATTCACAGTGACAGCAAATATGAAAAATAAAACTACACTGTCACATCAAACACTAAACCAAAGTTTGAAATACCTCTCTGAATTAATCCTTGACTGATGACTACTTGAAAGAAGTTTTTGCTTTACTCTGCCAGTGACACTGCTGTTCTACTACTGAATTTTTTGTACTGCTAATAGTTTGCTAGTTAATCAATGTGAAAAACAAACAGAATACAGAAGCACATGGAACAGATTTCGCTTTTGTTCAGCCTCAATATAAAAACTGCTGAAAACACATCACAAGGATGCACATATACACGTAACTAGATTTGTAGTTTTACATTTAGTTTGCCTGAGTTTTTGAACCTTCAAGATTTCTGGACATGAAAGACATAAAACACAAAACTGCTTTTAGCTACTACTGTAGCATATACTGTTTTGTTATTTGTGTTCATTTGTTGTTTTGGTTTGGTTTCTTTTAAACTCATTTTCCATATCCTCCATGATCACTAGAACTAGCATCCTCTTAAAATGCTGTGGTTCTATTTGACTTGCATGTAAAATACCCAAGTTTAACATAATCTGATTCTGTTGTGCTACTTTGAAATGGATGATCAACAGCTTAAATCTCAGCAACATCACCACTCAGTACTAGAGCTTACAAGAAACATGGTACTGCAGCAAATCAATCCAAACTAGTCTGCAGTATCAGATGTCTAATGTATAAATGCTTCTTCAGCTAACATATTTTAAAGATTTTTTTGCCTGTTTTCCACCCAACTGATAAATCCCCATTTATCTTTGATGTACCAACACATTAACTAGACCACTTTGCTGGACTGACCAGTTCACAAACTCAATTTTGTACACTCCCGAAATTTCAGAGGAGGAAAAACAAAAGATTTAGCAGAAGAACAGACAATTAGGTGCCTAATTTACTACACTGCTTCTGTTCTGAGGTATACCTGTTCCTGCTAACAAGTACTGAGCTTTGTTTTAAAATCGTAAACTTCTGCTCAAAACACAACCTCAGCAAATTATTGTTAAAAGTAGCTTTGCAGCCACAACTGTTTCTCTATTCAAAGACAAAAGAGCACAAATAAAAACAGGGAGCAGAGATTTAATAGTCACACCCCTACCCCCAAAATAACCTTCATTAAAATCCTTCTTCACTTTATGTAGCTCAGGTCAGTCATTTCAAGTATGCAAATATGAAACATTTCTTTTTCTTCATCAGAGTATACAAAAGAGTCAAAGTATAACTCTGTTACAACTAGATTTTCCAGGTGAAAGGTGTCAGACCACTGCCGCATGGCATTCCCACACAGCACTACTGGCCTGCCACAGCTATCGGCAACTCCCCTGGGCAGAAGACCACAAATTTCCTCAGCTCTAGACTGCGTCCTGAACTCTAACAACTGTGAACTGATCCTTCTTTTCTAGATCCTTCAGCACTTGTAAATCCTTCTTTCAGGTTTGTATAACCTATAGTGTATTAGTGTATCTATATTAATGAACTCACCTTTAAATTTATTGAAACTACAGAGAAGGACTACCCTACCAAAATCCAGTTCTGGGGTTTCCAGGAAACCCCAGAATCCAGTTAGCATGAGATGCGCACCATGTAATTTCCTAATTCGCTTCCTTTAATTTTTCTTTCTTGCCTGAGGGGCTGGTTGGTTGGTTGGTTGGTTGAAGTGACTAGTCGAAATACAATAGCAATGTTTTTCCCCACACTAACAAGGTGTCCCTAGACACTCAAGGTAACCAACCTCTTAAGAGCGTTCTTAAAATCTCCTATAATTTCCTCTTACACAATTGGCTTTCTAGAGAAACACTTTCCAGTGATCTAAAAGTGCTGGAGACAAAGCTTATTGATTATAATCATACCTTAGTCTACACCAACACATTCACAAAGTAAATACCACACTATCCATCCCACTGTTAAGACACATCAGCTCTAACTCCATCACAGCAAATAAATGTTTCTACTTATTCTTCCTGAAAGTCAGGAAGCGGACTGATTTTTTTTTTCTCTACAGCCTGGACATCTTACGGTACATCCATGGTGTTCTGAAGAGAAATCTCTTTTCAGGCTTTCAAGGCAAGAAACAAGTCTATCAATTTAGCGTACGAAAAAAAAACCCTAAACCAAATCTCTCCTTCAAAATGTTTTTAAGTCACTGGAGATTCACTGAGAAAGAATGGCCATTACTTTCAGTAAATGCTCAAACTCAACATAGAACAGTGTTCCTAAAAGCTGACTACAAACCAGTTCTGACATACAATTCAAGATACGACCTCAGTGACAGAGTTCACTTAAGAGAAAAGTAAAATTACTTTCTATGCGTACTAGCATGCCAACAGTAACAGCAAGAACTTTGCTTATTAAAAATTCCTAAATGTACTCTACAATCTCAGCTCTTATTTCACTTTCATCCACAAAGTAATTCAGAGCAAAACACCAGTATTCCTACTGACTGAAGACATTCCATCACTATTAAGCACAGGAACATCAATAAAGTAACAGATAAAAAAAAGTAGAGCTGATGTGTAATATTTAAAGGCAAGCAAAACATACATGGCTATCAGTTTGGTATCAACCCAATGGCAATACTGTAAACAATTTACTGTGTGAAGGACAGAAATATGGAAAGGGTTATTCAGCATGGTTTTACAGAGAAAAAGTTGCGGCAGATGAGCAAAGATTCATCTTTCAGGCAAGGACTGTTTGTAATAAAGACAATTTCAAAGGTGCATGATGCATATACGGCACCTATATGACTTTCTGATTTAGCAATACATGTCATACATTAGTTAAAATTGGTTATAAAATAATCAAAGTATACAGTAGGATTTCCAAAGTGGCTCACTGACTTCAAAACACTAGTCAGTGGGAAATTTCACACCAACATGCACTGAGCATGATGTTCAAAATATTCACTAGCTATTAGTCTTCAGTAAGTCATTCCTGATAAACTCTGAGATACTGAGATTGGCAAGACTGTCAAAAAACAGTAAGAGGGCAGCCACCTTCCCATTTCGTTTCATATGAAACAAACTAATTGCACCGAAGTTGCACTTCTGAAAAAAAGGACCAATCTTGCAGAGAATGGTCATGGAGAGAAGTAACAAACAACACCTCTGTATGAGCTTCATGTGAGATGCTGTAACACATGCTACCCAACACATGCCATTCAAAAGAGAGACAGCTCACCTTCTCTTTTGTACATAGCACTGGTGAAATCGGTAACAGGGGAGGGCAGGGGGATTGAAGTGGGGAGAAATTTAAGGTTTGGTAGATCTTGATAATGAAAACCAGAAGGGTTAAAGGAGAGAGTCTCAGAAAAGAAAAAAAACACAGATAAAGGGAAAGTGCCTTTTCTGAGATTACAGTTCCACAATAACGAGCACCAAATTTACCGGACAACCCAGCAATACAAATCAGACCTGGAAGAAGCACAGGTGTGCTACTGTATTTCTGCCATATTAGCCAGAGCACACAACAGTAAGCTCACAGAAGACAACTGACCACAGTCGATGAAAAAAAGCCCAAATACATATATATATAAAAAAAAATTTAAAAAAATCAGTGCATCGTCTACTCACAGCATATTAATCCAGCGCATTGATTTCCAGCATCTCAGAGCCTGTGAGCTTAGTTTCGTTTGTCAAACTAAACCAGAAGATGCCTGTTACAGCCTATATCTTCGTAAGGAGAAAGCAGCAGATCCAGAAGACCCACTGACCTAGCCAAAAGGCACAGCAGGAGCCAACGGCTCAGTATTGACAAAGCTGATGAGAAGAACCAGAGGTAGGATACCAGAGCCTTTCCAAGCACAGTGGTTCTTCACTTCCGTGAGTCTCCAAATTAAAACTGGATACCCTTCCCAAAGACATATTTCATGGTAAGGTACAAGATTCAATGCAGGAAAACTCAGTAAAACAAGAAGATGTGATGCAAATCAAAGCAGATGATTTAGTAACCCTCTGAAGCCTTGAACCCCTGAAAGTAAAATAATTCCTGCTTATTAACTATTTTAATCAAGTCCTGAAACATTATCGCTTTATCTGTGGTTTTTGTTTGCTATTTTTTTTACCTGTACTGAAGGCAGCCCACACCACAGACAAATGGTCCTGTGCTCTTTTTCCCTGCTGTTTTTCACCACGTTTATCATTGGGAACTCAATACATTAGTGGCTGTGCGTAACTACCAAACGGAAGCAGATGATAATAGACCTTTCTACTATTAGTCTGCCAGCTGTGCAGCAAGTAGCACTGTTTTCACTATGTTAACCTAAGGGCCAAAACAGTTAACACTAAAGTGCATTATTAAGCTTCCTTTTTCCTTCACAGACATTTTGTAGAAGCTCAACAGAAACTTCTTGAGAATCTGAGGCAAAAGTAAAACTGAAATACAAGACACTCATTTCCTGTGTGCCTGCTCTTCCTGAAAAATTTTGGATGGAGTTTCACTGTGCTCTTTCACAGAAGCAAGAGTGACTTTAAAATAAGGGTAAATAACAAACTTACAGATATATCTTTTAAAATATTAATACCTTTGCTTTCTTGGTTTGCTTTTTACCTTTAACTGCTACTAACTGATTTCTTTCATTCATACAAGTGCCCTTAAGTGAGCATCTTTTTAAAGGTGCTTATTTCAATTCAGTTAGCCTATCCTGCCCTTTCTTCTGCTATTAATAGACATATTCTGTTCTGAAACAGGTGTTCTGCTTTGAAATTCTGGTGCAAACTCCAGGAAAGAAGAAAAGCTGTTAAAAAGCATTTCTGCAGGGGATTTTTGACAACACAGCACGCCCATTCACTCCCCCAAACTACCTATCCAGCCTGACATTTTCCACGAAGACCCACAACAACAGATCTCATGCATACACACACAGAGAAATCCCACTGTGCACTTCCTTCAGAACAAAATGCTAAAATCATATTTATTTCCAGCATCTAAATCTGGCTGGGTTTTTTTTCAGAAAACTGTAACAAGTCAACGATACCACCTAGGATTTTTCTGATCTGCAAGACCCAGAAAGCCTGCTTGTTTTCAGGAGATGGCTGTTACCAAAAGCAACACATTTATTCAGGTTTTGTGAGTATGGGCAAGGAAATAGGAGCTGAGTAAGGCTTTTTTTCTTCCATTGTTTCTCCCAGCTGGTGGGAGGCTATTCACATTGCTCTGCAGAAACACAGAGGAGACTGAGAAACCAGGAGATACAACTGCTCTCTGCTAGTGCTCAGGGAATAAAAAAAAGACAAGATTAGAGCCAAGGTGCAGAGGCACAGGTTTAGCTACAGAGACAAGGGCAGCAGAGGTCTCACAGTAAAATACTGCCACTTGCAACCCACTGCAGCATACAGCAGACCCAAGTCCCAACGCTCCTTGCCAGTAAGTGCTGTAGCAGTCACTACCAGACAGCGATAACTCACAAAAACCAGCATCCAAGTGTTACTTGTGTCATTAGCATTTTGGATCAGACTCTCTCATCCGAGTTGATGATCCTGTTGGGGATGCACACAGCACCACAAATCAGGATTTCAAGGATAATTCCCTTCCTGACAAAGAAAACTGCAGGGGGGAAGAAGAGAGAGAGAGAAGCTGGGCTTTTAAAATCTGTGTTACAAAGCATTAAAACTGCCATATCAAGCATTCTGGAGCAGGAAGGTTTTTAAATTAAGGCTTCTCAAATACCGTAGTTTCATCTTGGTTAAAAAGGATAAACAACAGAATATGGCTCATTATATTTCAATTTTCTAACACTACAGAAGATGCCTGACTATAGTAGGTCAATTTACACAACATACTGGATCCAACATCCATGAGTAAACATGTATGTACCTGTAGCAATCAAGGATTAAAACTCTTTGTTATTAAAAGCACACTGCTTGTATGAGGTCTGTCAGTTCAAAACAATCACAAAGAAAAACAAAATGCTTCAGTATCAGTTAAAGGTTACATGGCTTTCATTGAAATAGTATGACTTTGTTATGTCAAACACTGAAAAGCAGAAAAAATAAGTTAGAAATCCAAGTTCTACCAACTTCAAAAGAAACATCCTGACCAAGACATACCTACACCTGACTGAAATATTTCAGGTTTTGTCACATGTAACAATTCAACCTTTTGAAAAGCAGCCACCCCACCACCACCATCTAGTTTTGAAAGGATGCTTATTTAACTAGAGAAGTTGTGCTGTCCCAAACTTAGTCCATTAAATATGACACCTGCTTGATAAATCTTTTTCACAAAAAAAAGAAAAAAAAGGGGAGAAAGTTCACACAGGAAATCCACTTCTGGTAATGCAGCACTGCATCCTCACATCTCGAAACTCACTACTTCACATCTCAAATATACAGCATCTCAGATCTTCAGGTGTGTGATTTTTCCCAGCCTAGGCTCCATCCACTTCACTGCCTAAAAAAGACCTTGCAGAAACATAACACGAGATCATACTATTAAAGACTGCTAAATACATATAAATGAACACCCTGCAAATGGGTCGAGTAATCTTAGTTGCTTTTGTTTAAAACTTGATCTGAAACTTTGTGTCTTGTAATGTGATGCTCTTTTACCACTAGGTAACACTTGAAATGTACCTAGCTTTCTCCCCTCTTTGCTCCCTCCCTCACACCTTGTCACCAGCAGTAGCAGATAAGATAAAATAATCACACACATTTACTTAATTTCAAAGCCTTGTACATGAGCAGCAGCATAATTTTATTTGCTTTTCAGGCTACTAGAAGGAGTAGAGTTCGCACATCTTTTTGGACACTTAGTCCAAGCTCATTTCAGTAATTTCATATTAAAGCAGCACCTGGTTTTTTCATGGCTTAGATGAACGTGCATATGAAGTTAGCAAGCGTAGAAGCCTGCCAAGTCAACACTTTTTCTCAGTCAGTTTTTCCACGTGCAACTACTTAATGTAGGTCTCCTATGCTTCCTTAATGCTTATTTTCAACCCTGTAACGCAACAGTTAACTACAAAATAGCATAGGATCCTATGCAGTGAGCTATTTAAATACTTCCCAAACCGTACATATCCACCCTGACACCAATACTACTAGGCACAAACACAAAAACAAAGATGATGATGTCATATTAACACAGCAGCACAGGCAAAAGAGGAAGGAGGAAAAAGACCATTTTTTACCTGGTAAATGTTAAAAGGAAAATACTCAAAACCATTAAAGAAAAGGGTGGGAGCCAGAGAAAGTCAAGAGTATCTGCAGCACACGCACAATGGAGGCAGCACCCGCACAATGGAGCTCAAAGTATGGGACAACGGGTCACAGACAAAGAGCTGCCCGGTTGGAGGAGCCACCTTTACCTACAACACACAGGTTTAGTCATTTCACCTTCTGGCTACCTGTTGGTTTCATTTGCACTTCACAGCTCATCCTCAATAGTTGATAAAAATCAAAGCTGATTTGTGACACTACAATGTCCACAACAGGAAACTGCACACAGAACCCATCTGCCAGCACAGCCACATGGCAAGGAACTTGAGCTGGCTGATGGAGGAATAAACTGACAAAGGTTTAGAATAATAATGGAGAAAATCAGAAAGCTTTCTATTTAATTATATTTACATGCAAAAGACACACATTTCAACTTTCCAATAAAGTTCATCTTCAGTCACTTGTATAGTAGTAAGCCACACAACAAAGTATTTTGACTGCAAATGTGTTTATATTGCAGACTATGTAAACCACAGCATGAAGTCTCAGTGGCCTGAAAAAAAAGTTATGTTTTGCATTCATTATTTCACCAGTTGCTGAATTAGAAGTGGTTTACTCAGTTGTGCACACAGTTTAGCATACCAAAGACAGAATGTCTACTAAATATGCCGGTCTTTCAGACAGCCTACAGGTTGCTATAAAAGTCCAACACCTTTTCTCTCTTTATCCAAGACGTCAAAAACATACAGACTGGGTTTTAGATTTAACAAAACACTTCCTTTTTTATAAATTAAAATATAAGATAATCAGTCCGTAGAGACATCGCCCAAAGAACTTTCATGCAAACATTTTTTTCATGTTGTTTACAAACAATACACCTACCAGGGGTTCAGAAAGATGCTGTGTCTTTCTAACAGGCAAAGAGAAAATGTCTGACTGGCAACATGTCTTAGCCCTTTTCAACATTAGAAGGCACTCCACTGCCACCTAATCAAGACACATTCTCTTATCGTAAAGTATTAACAAAGCACACGTTTTTCCTCGACTAGCACTATATTTGTCATCCTTGAATAAATTACTTCTGTATTGTATTTCATGCACTCTTCCGGCCCACATCCTGCTAGACACTGAATGCTTACTACTGGGAACAGATGAGAGGTTTGCCTAGACAAGTTCCATTGCTTTGCTAGATAAATTGACAATGAAAAACTGATCATCAATTAAATAGCCATTATGCTTGTAATAAAGTAAGCCCTGTGAAAATTCAGATGAGAAGAGAACAAGCAGAAGCAAGTGGGATCAACCTCTCGAGGCATCTCTATCTGCACTGCCAAGGCTGTGGAGGACAGTGCATGCAAGTATCAGCGTTACCTTTAATCAGACTTTAACATGTTACCTACTTTGTCTGCATACCAGCTACGAACCATTATGCTACCTGAATGATAACACTAACCACCAAAATAGCAAAAAACCCCTTCGTCTAAACTCCTAACTCCCAACTCACAGAGAAGAAAAAAACCAGTAATATTCATTGCATTTTCATATGTACTTTACTGAGGATTGATGCCTAACAGCATCATATAAAACAACGTCAAATATCAAGTTATCCTCGCAGTGCTCATAAAAGAGTAGCTGAGCCCTTCCCGTGACAGACTGCTGTGTGTTTCTCGCATGGCTTTTAAGGGGTTTATTTTAAATGAGTTTTTAAATAACCTCTTGAAATACCACAACTAACAAAACATTACAAATAAATCAAACACTCCTTGGACATGCCTAAGACTCCAACCTGCAACTTGCTGCTTCTGCACAGCAGCTGAAGAGTTGACGGCTGACAAAATAATCTGTAATCTCCGAAGATTACTTATACTCGAATAATATCTCTCTTTGAAAAACTTCAGGGAACACACAGCATCGCCCTTCCCCTGCACGACCCAACTACTCCTCACCTCAAAACCTCACCGAGACGTCTCTTCCCGAGCCCCGCCGTTCGGACGGCCAGGCACAGGGGCAGGGGCGGCGGGGCCACCTCCCGGCAGAAAGCCGGGCCGGCCACGAAGCTCTGGGGCGGGGAGGGAACCACCTCGGTGCCTCGCCGGCTTCCCTCCCGGTCCCGCAAGGACCCCGGACCGCGCGGAGGACCCAGGAACAGCGCGAAGGG
The DNA here is from genome assembly GCA_017639245.1 of Myiopsitta monachus. Lineage (NCBI taxonomy): Eukaryota > Metazoa > Chordata > Aves > Psittaciformes > Psittacidae > Myiopsitta > Myiopsitta monachus. The sequence continues at coordinate 66,499,737 of CM029921.1, read as the reverse complement.
CGCGGGGTGACCCCCACCTGTCCCCCAGCCCCCCGACGGGCCGCGGTGACAGCCGAGCTCTCCTGAAGTAAACTCGCCTCAACCGCCGCCGCGGGGGAACTTGGGTGCGGGGAAGGCAGGAGCGACGGGGCAGGAAGGCCGCGGCCGGGACAGGGCTGAAGGGAGGCCGGCGGCAACTGGGCCCGCCCCGCGCGGACACCCCCGCGGCGGGGCACCCCCACACGCCCGCCCGCCCTCCGGCCCGCCGCTGGGCCCGGCGCGGCACCGCCCGCACTCACGATGGTGACGCTGGCCTTGCGCAGGTCGCGGTTCTCCTCCTGCAGCGCCTTGCACTTGAGCTTGTAGGTCTCCAGCTCGATCTTCAGCACCTTGTTCTCCTGCTGCAGCGAGGCCAGGCGGTTCGTCAGCTCTTCCAGCCGGAACGGCGAGATCACGATCCCGCCCGCCTTGCCCCCCGAGCTGCTGCCCGCCACCCCCGAGCCGGGCCCCGCCGCCGGCCCGCCCGCCGTCAGCGGCCCCGCCGGGCCGCCGCCGCTGCCGCCGGCGCCGTCCGTGTCGCTCTCGCTGGCGCTGTCCGCCATCGCCGCCGCCGCCGCTCCCGCCCGCCGCCGCGCCGCCAGGCGAGCAGGGGGCGGTGCCCGCCGCGCGCCGGCGCCGCGGCCTCCCCGCGCGCCAAGAGGGGCCGCCAGCCCGCGCCGCTCGCCCACAGCGCCGCCTGCCGGTCTGCACCGACACCACCGCCAGCCGGGGAGCGCGCCGAGTTTCGTAGTAGCGCGTAAAAATGGCTCCATTGTGCCGTAGCGGCTGCTCCGCCGGTCCCGATGGCACCGCTTCGGCGCGGCAGGCTTCGCTTAAGTGTTAAATTACCCGTGGCAAACAGCCTGCACTCAAACCCCGATTGTTTTACTCAGTATGTCGGAAAACTCGCGCCTCGCTCAAACCTTTGACCAGTGTGGCAAGCCCTTGGGCCCACCCGGCAGTGCTGTGCTGGAGCCTCAGGGGCTCATTTACACACTGGTCAAACTACGGAAAACCTCTTATTTTTAAAAGAATAGATCTATAAAATTTAAGTACTGAGGCAGGTGGAGCTGCCCAGGGCGGCCTCATGCTTGGGAGCTGTACCTCTTGCTCCAGAGACCCCTTCGCTTTTGGAGGAGCCGATAGCCTCCCGTTTTTTGGGCACTGCAGGCAGATGGGGCCAGGGTCACCCCCAGCACGCCGAGGCAGCACGAGCCTGGCGATGGTCCCATCCCTGGCCCCCAGCCCCACTCCCCCTCGCAGCACAAGTGACAAAGTGGCGTGTCGATTCCGGCCTCCATGCAGCTGTAAAACCGCTTTAAATTAAGATACATTAACGCCCATCCCTCATACCAGAGAATGTATTTTTTGATTAGTATGTGCATTAGTTCCTTTTTCAAATTATTATTACTTTGTGAAGCAGCTGAATAAAGGCATGAGCTATAGCGAGACAGAGCGTATGCACTGTTCATTATAAGGCATAATGTGGTCCATATTGCTCCTGGATAAATTAGTCACCAAGACTGTATAATTGGTTTCTCAATTATTTATGAAGGATCTTTTAACAACAGTAATTTTTCTGTTAATGGCAAGTAAGGATTTCATTATCTCTAACTGCACTACCTTTTTGTTCCATGCCACAATAAATTTCAAATTTTACTCTTTTTAATGGCTATAATATATGAAGGAATTCCATCTCTGTAAATTAATTATTCTTTTTGCCTGCCTGGGAATATAAGTACAGGTCATTTTATTTTTGGTCTCTTAATCACAAGAAAAGCAGTAAAAGGGCCATACGTTCCTAGTTTTTAGCAATGGGTACTACTCTGTGATGTCTGTCCGCGTGTCTGACCCGGGCATGTTATGCTGCCATGCAAGCAGAGCTCAAAATGGCGGATGGGCAGTGGAAATGGGGGTCCTCATTCAGCTCTGTGTCAGCCTTGTCAGGGTGTATCATCTCTGAGCTTTTAGGGCTAGAAAGGGTCCTGCACCACCTTTCCGGCCATGTGGATACTGAGCTGTATTCCTGCATCCTATTACCTCCTCACTGAGCTTGCTGAAACCGTCAAAATGTAGTAATGCATCAGCATCAGCCACCCTCAGCACCTTCCTGGGTGGCTATAACTCCCCCCCCCTCCCTCCCCCAGCTGGATTTCCCATCCCTGTGCATCGTCAGGCTGGAATTCCTCGCAAAACATAAGAGCACTGGCGTCAAGAGATGCTGCTATAGATGCACAGGTCTCCACAGACCAGCTAGACGATGTCCATGAGGTCTCGTAAGACTACTCCTACTGTCTGGAGCGGCCACCCACAGCAGTGCCTAGGCTGAGCCCCTCTGCCAGTGTGGGCTTTGCAATAAAAAGCCAGAGGGATTAAAAGAGGACTCGACAAATCATGAGCACTGTTTTGGACAGGTCATTACAATTCAATAGCATTGCTTTTAAATAGGTCTGCTGGTATTCGGAAAGCTGTCTGAACACAGCCGGGTCACGAGGAAGCATTATTCTGTGTACACACTCCACAGCGCCGGTGATGGCAGGCAAGCTGGTTTGCTCTGTTGCCCCTGTCCGCATGCACACGTGCTCTTCAAAGCAAACTCATTTCTGAACAAACAGGTTTTTAACTTAATGTTCTTTCTTCATCCAGCGGCCTGGCTTTGATCAGCCTGTTATTTCCATTGCCTTCAGTGGAACTGCTCACATTTGAGTGTCTTGTTGAACCAAGGCCTAAATATTTTGAAACCCTGCATCAGCAAAACATGCATCTGCTCCAGGCTAATCTTACCCAGCAAGCTGCACGGCATGCTTAACCTTAAGCCACTTTTCAGACCTATCAATGTTAATCTTAAGTGCTTTGCTGAGAGCACTATAATTTTCCAGACGACATGGCCACTGCTCCTTCGGACTAGCCTGAAAATGGACTGAGAGGTGCGGACAACATCCTCAATCCAGCAGCCAGGACAAGTCAGCTCAGCAAGGGGCTGCAGCCCCAGGATCACACCAGTCAACTGCTGAAACCGCCTTCAGCAGAGCATTTCCACGCAGGCAGAAGGTGCTACAGATGGTGGGGACCGAGAGGAGGGATCGTGAGGTGAGAGGGGAGTTTTCCCCTGGCAGGTTCACCGCCCCTCTCTGCTGGGTTTGCATCAGAGATCCCACTCCCAGCCAGCACGCCAGCTTTCACAGCAATGAATTTTAACTTTGCACTTCTGTAGCACTCTCCAGTTCAAAGCCATGCTGAAACATTATCTAATTAATTCACACAATAGCCCTGGAAGGCAAGAAAGGGAGGTAGAGAGCTGAGGTACTTGCCAGTGACAAACACTGAGTCAGTGGAGGAGTGGGAGGAAAAATCGAGGGCCCTTGATGTTTAGATCTGAGACAGCATCCTTCTTGTCATAACAGCATTTCAGTCATTTTAAAAACAGCGCCCATATATTTAATTACAATTACAGCCAACTACTCCAAATTAATAAACAGGAGAGAAAATTTTCTCCTAATTAGCACCCCCAAAATAATCACATTCTTTGCACGGATGTCAGATGTTAACCAAAACCAATTAAAAAGTGCAACTGTGGTATGAGCACAACTAGCAAACCCCCCTTTTAAGGGCTTAGGGTGTGCAGCAGAGGCTGCCCCACATGGCAGCTTCAGGGCTCCACTGCTGGAGCCATGTCCCCCACCGCAGCACGTACAGGACAAGGTCACCATCCTCCTTGCCCCAATATTCTTTTATTATACAAAAAATAAATGCAAAACTATAAGGCAGCAAGGGGAGGTGTTGGTCCAAATAAAGAATCTCAAAATGTCACTAGCATTATAATAATGGCAGAGCAGCAGATACTCATATCAAGATGCAGCAATAAAAAGGCAGGGTTTTATTAACAGAAACTATCATTACAGGAGGTAATTAGCAATTAGAAACAGTGTTTCATAAACTCACATCAACAGTAGAAATATTGGTGTAAAATGCATTGCTAGGCACAAGGGGTTAGAAGAGGTGCATTCAGAGATTTAATGTAATCTTTAATGTAATTCCAGTGGTCCGCTATCAGTTGGAAGACCTTCTATAACAGTACAATTTTATTAAAATATTCAGTAGTTATGGTCTGAAGAGAAAAACACAAACTGAAGCTAATTAACCCCAGGAAAAATTCTGTATGGCTCTCAGTGTACCCAGCTGAAATGGGGCAGGGAAATAAAAGAAAGACGAAGTCGCATTAAAATGCAATTAATGAAAAACATTACAGGAAAATAAACTGAGGCAATATTAAAAAAAAATAAATCATGACCTGAATGCGAGGGAATATTCAAAGGGGGAAATGGAGTGCATATGTGAAGATTTTACCATTGTGGAAGGGTTTTTGAAGGAGAAACCACGATTTGAAAGATACGTGTACGAGCAGAAAAAAACCTCAATTTGCTGCTATTGTGGATTAAATTGTCTGTTGCTGCAGGATAGCATGTTTTCTAACAAGCAATTCAGATGAAAATAATGCCATGTGATTTGCTTTTCTGACCAACAGTTCTTTAATCAGAAAACTGTATTGAAGTCTATGTGCAGAGTAGAGTATCTGACTATGAAAAGGTGCTGCACGATAGACATCCAGCACCTAACACAGCTTCAGCTCTGGGGCTTTAGTTTGTATCCTTGTTCTCCCAGGGAAGTTTTTTCAGTCTGGACTAGGTTGGTCCTGCTGGTCTGGCCGTGCCATAATGATATCCAGCCTCTGGAAGCCTTCCAAGGGAGTTGGTGAGCGGGGGAATAACTGTACATTGCTTATTTTATGGCGCAAATGGCTCTCAATAATTGAACATTAGCATGATGGGAAAAGTACCAGTAAAATTTTTATTGTAAATCTTTGCCTTCCTCCAGGACTTAGGGGCAAATAAATAAAGCCATGCACAATTAGCATACTGTTTTTAGCATCAGCAGTTATGAAAAACGTGGCATATACATAGTTTTTCCTTGAGTAGCTCATTCTTCTGTCCTTCACTAACCTTTTTCTCTCCCAGTGACAGACTATTTTTCATGTGAAGCGCTTTATAGGAGGGTGGATCTAACTTTCCCTTCTTCCCTTTCCCTACCCTCGGGTCCAAGTCTCCATGGGAAAACTGCTGTGCTTTTAATGATGAAAGGATATTTTTCTCCTTACTACCACCATATTTTCCATCCCTTGCTCACTCTGGGGTTAGGAGGGAGCTGAACTGGGAGCTCTTCCTTCTCCAGCTCCCATTTGGTAGGATCTGCCCTGAAAACAGAGGTCCTGCTTGCATCCACTCCCTCCTGCTGTCCCTGGCAATCCCAGCACACAACCCCAGGGCCACAGATGCAATGGGTCAGTGGTAGCCTTTCCATTTCCTGCACGTAACTAGGAAAAAACACAAGCCCCTTGCCAATACCCTGCCCAGCATCCCTGTACCCACCTCAGCCAGGCAACCCCCAGCCCTCTGGCTTGCACCCCCTTCCTAAGGAGAGGGCTGGTGGGCAGAGGAGCTACCCTGAAGCCAGAATCACTGCTCCTGCAGAGCCCTTGGACTGCATGGAACCACACACAGTTCTGCAGCTCAGGCCAGGGCAGCAGCACCTGCTTTCCTCCAGGCCAAGCTGCTCACACAGAGTTTGCTGTTATCGTACACGTTACATGGTAAAAAAAGGACTTCAGTGAGATTTTATTGACTTGATGAGCCCAAAGAGACCCCAGTTGCAAACTCCTTCCATAGAGGACATGGAAAGGGTTTCTGGGGGCACGTGCCCCATACGCCAGGCTACAGAAGTCCCTGGTAGAACATGTCCCGATTTCCTGCACAGTGTGTGCTATGGGACAAAGCCTGTGTTGGACAACCCCCAGGAAATTAGCATTAATTACCAGGGTGCTGCAATCGTGTAAGTGACTGCCATTTATTCCACTAATGTCAGATCTGCACTATGGGAGCTCTTACAATTTCTGACATTAAAACTATTACTGGCCACAAATAAAATGTAATTGAGATTCTTTCACAAATGGAAAAAGTATGGTAGGATACTCTCCAGCATTATTATTACGTAGTGCTAGACCATGTATCAAGGCATGAAAAGAACACTGTATTTAGCCATCGAGTTTATTTTGACGCATGCAATGAAAGTCCCATGACTTACAGTTTTGCCTCTAAGGACAATGTTCTCACTGGAGAAAATAGAAAAAAAGGCAAAAACGCGCATTAGAGGTAGAGCCCTCACTCACTCCAGGGCTCTCTGCGCTGTTTGCTGGTACTGGCAAGATTTCTGTTTTCCTTTTTAAATGAACATTTATGCTTCAGCCTTCTTTTTCCCAAAGATCCTGAGCTACTGTTGGAATCAATATCTTCAGTGCAAAACAAAGCAACATCCAGAAAATCCTGGTTCTGCAACATTTAATGTGAAATTTTAAACTCTGCAAATTAAGCTACAGAGTTCCTGTTCCAATCTTTGTCACCTCTGTCGCATCAAAGCTTCCCAGAAGGCAGCAAGCTGTGACATGACTGTCTTGAGTTGGAGGACTGGGTCTTGCCAGCAGTGGGGACCACCCTGCCTGGACGGCCTGAGAAGTGTGTCTGCTGTTGCCGCAGCCTGCTCAGGCACTGAGCGTTACCCATGGCTGGGCCTTGCTGCAAAAGCTTCCCTGGAAGACTCAAGGGGAGCCAGTAGCTACTCATGTGCACTGCCATGGTCAAGACCAACTCTCTGGGCTTTAAGGTGCCACATAAACCACTACCAGTAGCAGGAGACCTGTCTAGGTTCTCCTGCACAGCTCTGCTAGGAAACCCCACTTTTCTGCCTACATAAAGAAAGCTTCTGCCAGCCAGAACTACCTTTCAATGTACAGTCACAGCTTTCTTCCTCATCAGCACCAGGCAGAGGAGACAGCAAGTCAAATGAAATGCTGCCTTTGGATGCTGTTACAGAGAAAAAGCGAAGCTCTTCCACGGTGCTCCTCGTGCCTTCCTGCTGGTAGTCACCATAGCCTTTGCTTCCAACTGTAAAATCATGATATAATATTAAATATATACATCTGCACACCATTACTGGAACCATTCTTTTTCATTCAGCTGATCTGGGTACCTGCAAGTGGGAGAGAGGCATCCTGCCAGCAAGGTTTCTAGGAGGATGATCGTTGCTGTTGGACTGTGACCTGCAATAAGATGTGTTTGCTCTCCAGTGGCATTTGCCCTCCAGTCTCTGGCATGAGGACCTGACCATCAGCATTGTACCAGCTGTATCCTGACCGAGGTAAAATGTAAATTGCAACAGACTGGCTGCTAAAATGGTGAAAATCACTTCATGTGCTGTCAGTGCTTCAAAAGCCGTCAGCCCTGTGAACTCAGAAATGCTGACAAACCAACCAGTCCTACTCTCCTGAAGCCAAGTGCTTTTCAATACAGTCAAGGAGAGCTTTGCTGACTGATCTCAGGTGAGGGCCACTTCCTGTGTGGGTCAGCAAATAAAGCAGCAGACTGAGCTGGATCTGTAGCAATGGTACTTCCTCAGGTGCCAAGCTGGGGTAAAATACATCATCACCACGTTCTCTTGAAAGCCACATAGAACTGAACCCTGAGTAACAAAACATGTTTACTGCACCCAAGCAGAAGCCTGCAACCCACAGCAGTGTGTGTACTGATGCTGCCTACAACACTTAGTTTCAGGCATATTTATTATATCATGGTCCATCACCTATGATGGGCAAGAAGTGCATGCCATATACAGGAGATACACAGTTTATTTACATCACCTGCAGTGGGTTGGTTACTGGTCTGACTTATACACACTGGGGAGAAAATGGCTTTTGGTAGTGTTTTTCCTGGGTTTGTTGTGGCAAAAGAAATTAGAGGAAGTCCAGAGTTATTACGTGTTAGAGAAGAAGGCTGCACGTACCCCTGTTGCACAGGTCCCTTCCCCACACCCATGGCACCTCTTGCATCTCAAGAGGTGGGTTTTCCTTAGCTTTGCTGAGGATGTGCTGACTGCTGTGTTTGCCTCCTGTTCCCCCACCTGGGGACAGTCTGCCAAGTGATGACTGATCACACTGGTAAGGCAAGGAAGTGGGTCAGACAAAAGAAACCAAGAGGAAAAGCAGCAAAAAACCAGGGGTGGTAAACAGCTGGCCTTGTGAAGCCACATGGCCTTAGGGTACAAGAACACTGCCAAGAACACATTATCCAAGAGTTTTAACACAATTTATTTTATGCTTAAATAATCAACTAGATCATCCAGTGTTTGTTGTTTTCATACATATGTAATTAGAGCTATTATGAATGAATGCTGTTTCCATATGAATATAATCAACAAATTAAAGTATTTCACCAAAACCCAAATAAAAATGCCCTTTAAAACACAGCAGCCTTAACAACCTAATATTACACTGCTAGGATGATTACAGATGAGTGGCTTACTGAAAGATTCTACATCTTATAGCCAGTACACAATACAGTAATAATTTTACAGCGTGCTGCCAGTCTATTAGCTAATAATTTCTCTTCAGTTCATTTAAAAATATCCCAAACTTTTGCTCCTTAGAGCACCAACCCACTTCTAAAGCTGCAAGCATTACCCCCGTTATAAAGCGAGAACAGATAGCACCCCCCTCCCCATAATGCAACTACTGTATATGTTATGGGGTTTAGGTCATTTCATTGAAAAATTGGCAACAGCAACAAATATTAGATGAAGGGCTTTGTGTTTACAGATAAAATCTTATTTTTCATGTTGCGATATAGTGTTTGCAAAACTGGAAAAGATTTAATCAAAATAAGGTGAAACACATGCATCAAAATATTAGTACTCTGAAGAAAAATTTTCACAGAACTACAGAATTCCTCATTTTGGGAATCATTTAAATTTGCAGCAGATTTTAAAGATTTTTTTAAAATCAAGCTAGCATTTTTGCATATACAAACATTATAATTGCTAATATACAAGAATCTGTGAAGATACACCCAGAATATCCCTGTAGGTGCAGCCATTTGAGACACCTAGCTTGCTCAATGCATTTGCAATATTCTGTTTGTGATCGAAAAGGCAGTGCCTTATCAACATTTATTCTATTCTGTTAGAATTTATACAGTGTCATTTATTTACAGCAAAACTATTGATGTTTAAAAAAGAAACAAATAGTGTTTTATACCCTGACAGTTTGGGTCCAAGAAAAATAAGGCGAGCTGTTCTGGATTTTAGTAATTGTAGTGTCTTTCCATGGTTTAACCATTTCGTCTTCATACATCCCCTCAGGCCATAGGAATTTATTTCTTTTGAGATGACATCAAACTGCTTGAAAGAAGCTGTTAACAGCATGGCATCTTGTATATACACTGCATCGGTAACTGTGCACCCTCCGATTCTGTGAATGAACGTGAATTTCCATGCTCTGTAAATTGGCTCATGCTAAATTAATTTTATGTTTCTTTTTTTTCTTTTTTTTCTTTTTTTTTTTTGTTTTTTTTTTGTTTTTGTTTTTGTTTTTGCATAAAACCCATGCGGTTAATGTGTGGAAGCAGCAAACACACGCACACTTTTATAGGTGAATGTTTACTTCCTGTTGATATCTCCTCCATGAGTGTCCCTCTAGAATACTGGCAGTAAAAGCACACAGTCCTATGGAAAAAAAAGACGGCACATATCATTTCAGAATATCTCATTAGAATCCATTTCACGCCTTTCTCTGACTAAACAGAAAAGTTCTAATTGGCCTTGCGGAATTCTGCAATAGGATACATCACACAGTTTCTAGGTAAGTAGGGACATTAGTGGAGCTCCTGGCATGAAGAGAAAACACAGCTGCAGATGTCTGCATTGCTCGTGAACTGATTTACAAATATGTTTGCAACACTCTGCATTTCATCACCCCAGACAAAGTCCCAGCTCATCAGATCCAATGATGACAAGGAATAGGTTCTGTCTATAGTGGAAGAAATATCATGCTTTCCAGAATGAGAACACTGCTGCTTTCACAGCACATTTTTGTTTATTGTGCACAACCATCCTCGCAGTGGTGAGAAAACCTGCACTCCTTGCACGTCCACCTCTGCCAGTTGCTCGGGAAATGTAACTGGGAGAGCTAGGAATGTGGAGTCCAGCCTTTAGGAGGCTTGGTGAAGGACAAAATGGGAAAGAGGAGCAGCCCCATCCATCTCCTGTCTGGCTTGTGTGAGTGGCACTAAGGAGACAGGGAGTCCAGCTCCTGCTCTCTCGCCTACCCAAGAACAGCTGTGCAGGCACACATGTAAGGAAAGCAAGTCAGTCACATCTGTTGTACAACAGTGGTGTCTTGCAGTAAGGATGCAGGAAGCAGAAATAGAAACACACCAGCAAAGAGAGCTGGAAGACCTGCAGGCTCCCCAGCACCTGGGCACTGTTTGGATGTGTGTCTTGTGCAGCACCTGCAGGATTCAGGCTGGCAGGGACATGCCTGTTTATTAATCAGGTCACAGGTCCACACACTTCCCAGGAGTGCTCACACTGTCCTTCTATGCTAAAACAATCTGTCCTTGTCCACATCTATGGCCGCCATAAATCTATCCTGTTGCTAAAAGCTGCCTGTTCACATCACAGTAGTCACGTCAGCTTGCACTGTGCTGCCCTGCAGAATTACATGCAAAAGTGCTTGGCTTTTCCTTCCAACCTATATTTTACAATGGGTTTATTTGCAATGGTGACAAAGATGTTTTACAGCAAAATCTAGCTAATATTGTGGTATTTTCAAACATTCAAAAGAAAAGCAACACCTCTAACTCCCAAACAGGACTTTTTTTTTCTCTTTTGTGATCAAGAAACAAACTGGTTTTCTATAACAATCTCTTCTATGCAAACACATCCACTTCTGTAGTCAAATAAAATGTTTTCAATGGACTCTTGACCAGACTCACAACTACTTAACACACGTTTGGCCATGCTTATCATATCAAAGTTTGGACCACTGAGATTCATCTTAAAGGATTAAGTTTCCCCCTGAGCAGAAGTTTATTATGTAAGGAAGACTATCCAAGTTCCTCAGGGGCTCTAGCACAGAAAAACTGCCTACTGGAAATCAGAAGAGAAATGCATCAGTGGTCATGGGAGCAAATGTGTTTCTGAGGAACTGAGACTGTGGCTTTCTGAAGGCCAGAATATGTTTCATATATTAGGCAAGGACTGCCTTATTAATGCCATATGGTGTTAGAATGAAATGCTTCTCCCTTATCTCCAAGGCGTGTTGCATGATGTTTGTATGCCGGCAGGCTCTTTATCTGCAATGCTTATGGGGTTCAGTGCCCCATCTTGCCTTCAGTGCTTTTGGATTCACAAATTTCCACTGGTCCCCCCCTGCAGACTGGCAGTAGAGAAGCACTGGAGCTGACTTGGGTCACAATTTCACACAAGCAGTGCCTTCCCTTTGGTTTGCTTTCTTCTGTTGAGCTCTATGAAGGAGAAAGGTGTGTCAAAAGAATCACCTCCCTTTTCAAAGCACCAAGTCGCATGAAGCAGTATTATACTATTAGTCCACATGGGAGGGCTCTCAGTAAAAGCAGGAATTCAGTGGTCATGCTAGGTGGACGCAGTAGGTGCTTACCAGATGCTGACAGCATGCCAGTCACCTCACAGAGCTCGCTCCTTAGGGGTTGATCCCATAATGCCCTCAGCTAGATCCCACACACTGTGTGCTGCTGCTCTTAAATGGCACTACTCATGTGCAGAAAGCCTGTACAACCAGGTGTCTTTAGGGGCTACCTTATATTACAGCAGCTGGAAGGGACTAACGGCACAGAAGAGTCTCTGCTTCTGTCCTTTACCTCTACATTACTATCTGATATCTTTTCCAGCTCCTGTTTATCCTATTCTTAAGTCCTACAGTCAGTCTTATTCCAGATGTATAGGGAAAGGATAACACACAGACTTGTACTTCATAAACCCGTCCTCTTCCCAATTCCTAAAACCCACCAAAGTTAAGAAAAGTTCTGAGTAGAAAAAAGACATGAAAGTCCTAAAAAATGAATACTTGAAGACAGAACTGACTGACCAGCAGTGATATACACAGTCTGGCTCCTCACATTTGCTGTGTGACTATAGCTATGTGATCATGACAAATCAGCCTCTGGCTCCACAGTGCTCTGGCATGCCATTACAGAGCCCCTGGTAGGGTGTCTTAGTCTGTGTGTTTGGGTTTAGTCTGGGAAACCCTTATTCTGTCAGCTGCTGCTGTTTTATCATTAAGGCTGGATCAATAAAATTCACAACAAACAGGTGGTAAGGATTATCTGTCTGCAAATACTGAGACACTTCACTGGCTCTTAGAAGGACTTTGACTTGCATAACTGCCCTGAGACCACATGCCCAACAGTGAAAGCAGCTTTTCACTCCCAGTAGATTTACTCGTGCACAGCTCCTTTACTATTTGTGTTGAAGTTGACTTTTAGGAGTAGAGAGTGCTGTGTATTCCAAGCACTAGACTTTGTAAAACTCCCCAAAACTTACACATTCCTCAGTATTGCTTTGCTTTATGTTCCAAGAAGAAAAAGCCAGTTTCTATACATAAACACAAGGCAATTTTCTGCTTACAAGGCCAAGGGCCATCTATTCAGCATTGCAGCTCAAAAGCAATGTCAAGGTAGGAGAGGCAAGCCATTGTGCGGCCCAGGTGCTAGCCCCCATGCTGTGCAGTGCTGTGCTGGCAGAAGGCTTCAGCAGCAGAAGAAAATTGATCACACTGACCGTTCAGTGGCCGGCTTTCAGCTTTCATGAGTAACTTTTCTTCTCCACATGTCTGACTTCCTTCTTTGTCTTAACCTTATAAGCTTCTCCCTGCTTTAAAGGAAAAGTATAAACATTAACACAGTTTGCAGAGAGTGCTCATAATTATAAACCTGCTTCCAAAACAGGCTCCGCATTTTGCTGTAACAGGATAAGCAAAAAGCAGTTAAATCACATCAACACTTCATTTCAAAGATACACACAATCTACTTATCCACTCCACCGAGCTGCAAAAGCACAGGCCTGAAAAATCATCTTCAAATAGCAGACACAGGTCTACAATTTCAGCATGACCCTGGGCTGGATTGTGCAACTGGCAGTCCTCGGCAGAGCCCCTGCCATCAACTGCAGCAAGATTCAGTGCCACTGTCAAGGAAAATCACCTTTCCCAACTAGCCTCCTGGGTCAGCTGGGATCGGCGAACATTTCCAACAGCATAGGCCATGGCTGCTCTTATGATGTTTCACAACGTCTGTGCTTTAAAATGAGTTAGCAACAGAATAAAGGGATGAGGAGGAAAGCCAGCAAAACCCACCACCGCAGCAACACAGAAGAAAAACCAACGACAGTGACAAGCAGTGCAGGTTTCAATGACTTTAAAACAGCAAACCCCAAAATAAATTTCATCTTTGCTCATTAAAAGCAGCTCAATAATCATCTAAAAATAAATACTCCAGTAATCAAAAGCCTCTTTCACATCAGAGAAAGGCATCTGTTTACGTGTGGTTATCGGCAGAATTTACCCCTTGGGTGATCTGCATTGATGTATTTGTAACTATTTGTAGCTTCCGACTAATCTAATCTGATGCAGCAAATTGAAAACGTTTCCCCTTTGCTGGGCAGGATTTATTTTCTCCCTGAAAAAGGACTATAAAGGGGGATGGAAATATGCTTGTTTCAACTCTCTTATTTCTGTGCCATCATCCCTCCCCCCTCTTTTTTCCTTTTCTCTTAATTTTTTTTTTAGTCATCAGCAGATAAAGGGTACTTGTTATCTTTCCTTGTTTCTGAATCTCTCTTCACTCAGACAAAAATTCCATTAACACCAGTGACAACTTAAAGGGAGCAAAGACTTCCCAGGGCCATGTGCTGAGGAACAAAGCATGAGCTCCCCTGAAGCCATTTGTCTCCAGAGATGCTGCCTGTTCCCCTGACACCTCCTTGGGACAGAGGACAGCCTGAGGCACGCCTGCCCTATCTGCACCTGCTCATACCCTCAGAGACCCCCAAAAGAGGGGCTGGGATGAACAGGCTGCCCTTCCCACTGCTCTCCTTTATTGTTAGGGGTGCTAAAGGCTGGGCATAGGCTGGCCCTGCAGAAGGAATTCTGATTTTATTCACCAGGAATGAAATCTCGTGTTGGTGCTTGCCTGTAGAGCATGCCATTGCTTGGATACCCTGCAACCCTCAGTCACTAGTACACAGGTATTATGTAGGTAAGCGAGAAGCTGGTGGGGACCAAACTGCAGCTCATTCCTTTGGGCTGGTAAAAAAGCAACACGCTAACCCTACAGGTGTCAGGCACAAGTTCTGCAAGGGCTTAAACAAACCCAGAGACATGGCTCATCTTGATGGCACAAACCAGGCCCCAACACAATGGTTTAAGCCTTCTGCCTGTTATACAGAAACAGACCTTAATGCTTCTGAAAATATTCAGCCGGGCCCCTTTGACACAGCCCCTGCTCACACGCAGCACTGACAGAGACCCCCCCGCCCCATTAACCAAACACACAACTTGTCAATAACCACAAACACCGCACTTTGCCACGGCTTCTTGTTAAATGCAAACTCCCAGCCCTTTAGCAGCACTTTCTAGCAGTCAACACAACACTCTGCATCTACTGTTATTTCCAGGTAGTCCCCGTTCCATTACCATTTCACCAACTCTCCTCTCATGGGGGATAACAATGCGTCTTAATACCTTCCGGGTGATCTGTAGGAAGCAATATATGAAAAGTATTGATTTTTTCCCCCTAGATTCTAAAGGGAGAAAGTATGTTATGGTAAAAGAGGTTACTTGAATGCAAAGACTCAGCAGTGATGTAATTCATGATTACTTTTCTTGTGATGACGTTGCCTTCTTCGTCGGTAAACTGTTCCTCTGTTACAGATTCACCAGGAATGTTTTTTGCTTCCTCACCCTAAAGAATGTGTTATAAGATTAGCAATACAGCCTATATTCTGTCGAACCCACACATACTTCCACAGCAATCCAAGCAACAAGCACATTAGTTTCAACTTTATGTAACAGTTTGCTTTATGTCACACAAATAATATGAAAGCCTTGCTCATTTAGCATGCCAATACCTGTGCATTTACTGTACAGAGTGTGTCCTTAGAACCTGTAATGAGCTTCTAGCACATTGCTTTTTTTAACTAATTCATGACATGATGCTGTCCGGGCAACAAACTGTCTTGCAGTCAGTGTGACTCCTATGAGATGGAGGCACAAATTCCTGACAATATAATCTCTAATCAGACATCCATTAGATTTTCATAGCCACTGAGTGCTCAGCACACACAGAAACATGGTCTAACACCAAAATAAGGTGGAGGAAATTTGGGATGTAAAAAGACAGCCCTGCCTATAGCTTGCATCTTAAACACATGCACAAAAGACAAGACTTGTCAGTGTTTACAAAATGGAGAAAGGTATCTTACGTGGCACTTTTCCTGGCACAGTAATGCCCGCTGACCTGATGAGGAGCCTCAGACTGGTGCACGACTTATGAAATCAGCAGCACTTCTTGTAGTACCAGCAATTCATAGGACCAGTGTAAATAAATGCAAACGCAGTTTCCTAACTGCTATGCTAGTGACTTAAGAGCACTACCAGAATTATTGATCAAATTATAAGTGAATGACATTAGAGTGCAAGGCTAGCTGGCAGTCATAAACTTATGTTCCAGAAGACCTTTGGCAGTTTTACCTCATAAAGTCATGCTTCCAAACCTGGGTGCTGAAGCAATCACTACATTTAATGCTTTGAAAATATCCACCCTCTGCGCTTACTTATTTCACATAAATAAAACAAACATAATCATAATACAGCTGGCCTGCATTTGAAAAATTTCCACAACCAAATAACCCTTCAAACAAACAAGAAAAAAATTCTAAAAACTTTCATTCTTCCCTCACCCTCAACCCACTACGCAAGAAATGGCAACTAGAAAGAGGAAGCAGAAATAAACACTGCATAAAACATGTTATCTCAATATGAACAGTAACATAATATCTGAAAAGAGATTATTACAGCTCAATAGAAGCTTTCATAATTCTTCCACATACTAAGTAGCACAGGGTAAATAAAATTCCTATTTACTGTGGCCTATATGCTACAGTCATCTACATAAGCTCCTAACACTGCTCTATAATGAACAAATATAGTGATGCTATGTTTATTTTTTTATCTCTTTTTCCTACAAACACTCCTTTTTCAAAATGCGCATTACATGAGGTTTGTATGCTATTTCTGAGCTCTGAACTGAATAAATCTTTCCTTTTGTTTACAAGCCATTTGTGATCCTTTCTATTGCCAAGTTTTTCCATTTTCCTCACTTCAGAGGGATTGCAGCAGGCAGAAGCCAGAGTGGAGCACTGAAAAGCAGAGCACTGCTGCTAACCGAGTACCCAGTCAGCATCTGTCATTATTCAGAAGTGCAGAATTTTTGCTTATTTCGTATTGAAAGCTGTAACAAAATCACCGCTTGGTAATTAAGTAATTAAACAGTTTCAGACATTTCACGTCTCTTCCCCTGCACTTTCACAGGCTATGTAGAAACTGTAAAACTTCTTGAATTTTGATGCTTTAGTAACCATCACCAAGAGACAGGAAGTTTCCGCAGCCCGGTGGACATCACTGCATAGGGACATAAGGGTGAGGACCTGCACCTGAGATGCATCGAGGGTTGAAGGGACCTAATTGAGGTCCCCAGGCCTGGGAATGATGGTAACTCAAGAAGAAGCACAACAGAACAAATGGCTGCTGAAACCTTTAGATGGAGCCTAGGCTGGGCCCATACAATTTGTTCCTCAGAAGGACTCTGCTGTGGGGCCAGGAAAGGAGAAATTACATACCTACCTAAGCACTGATGTCAGGAGGAGGGAAGTAACAGGCTGCCCCCACAGTGTGCGGGGCCCCAGCGATGGTGGCCCACTCCTTCCTTTCTCATGAGCGAGACAGCAGAAATGAGAACAGCACGGGGACTGCTGCTGTGGCAGGGAGGCAGTGAATGGGTAAAAGTTTTGGGAACTGAAACCTGTGGGGTTTCCTAGCCACAACGAAATAGGGGGAAATACTGATTCTGGAGACTTCATACTTTAATCAGAAGCCTAACAGATGGCGAACTAGCCACAGAGTTCCTTTCCTGGCCTCACACCCATGGCCTCAGAGACTCCCCAGCAGGGTTTCACACAGTGCCCTAGGGAACAAGAAGGAACTTTGGCCCAGATGTCCCTCTTACCCCATGGAGCACAGCCATATGGAGACATTCCCTCTCATGAACAGGATCTCCAGATCACTACAATAAAACCCATGAAAACCAGAAATAAAACATCATGGCCAGTAGCAAGGTCATCAGACTACCCGGCACGGTAATATTATTTATGTGTACTGGTCCTTTGACTCCTGACTGCTGCTACAAGCAAGGTTATTCCTCAAAAGAAGTTAGTGAGAATTACTGTGATCAGCTTTAAAATGAAAAATGTATCGATGCACTGAAAGAAGTGCCTTGGAAAAAAAAATGCAGTTTTAAAGCTATGATGTATCTTTTTAATTAGCTACATGCTCCTTTAAGCACAGTTTAAGGATAAATGATGTAAATACTCAGCAGTCAGTGTGAGTGAAATCCAGCTTTCACAATTCTCTTGCTGGTGGGTAGTTAAACAAATTGTAGGCAGGCTCACAATTGGCAGGAGGCAGATCTGAGTTACTGACATTTCTAATCCTATGCAGTTATGAAGATGGATGTTTGCGAGGAAAAAAAACCTCAACAAAACTACCTTATCCACTGGCAGTTTTACTTGTCAGATATCAAACCAGCTTTGTGTTAGAATGGCACATTAGATGACCTTGTCAACAAAAACTGTTTCTAAACACCAAGCTGCTGCATCTGTGTCACAGCTGAAGAATAAAATTATTTCTGCTGCATCACACTTACGTGAGCTTCATTTTACCCTTGATCAGTTAAAATCACTGTCACAATACCAACAGCTTTAGAAAAGCAGGGAGAAAACTTAATACCATGATTACTGGAAGCTTGGTTATATCCCTGGGACTAGACCATACAAAGGCAGTCTGCAAGCCTCAGCCCCAGAACATGCCAGGAAGCTTTGCACAGCAGAGTGCTTTAATGTCACCCTGCTCACTGGAGTGTAGTCCTGCCAAAACCAGCTGGTATCCTCTCTCTGCTGCTCTCCAGGGCAGGAGAAGCAAAGAGCAGCTTCCTCAAAGTCTTCCGCCAGCTCCACTGATTTTCTTAAGAGTTATTTTCAGATTATGGGTGTTCCCAGGGACCTACAGATAAATGGAGTTATACAGCCGGTGTTGCAGTATTGTGCCAAAGTTCACTGCAGATTTGTCAGAGCTCTGGTTTTCTTTCATGTTTGTTTTGTTACTAGAGGGATAATAGTCCCTTTTATACATCTAGTGTTGTTGTAACAGCGGAGAAAAAAAGTGCAGCTGGATGTCTCTTAGCCAGACAGATAAAAACGAATTTAAAAGTAGGCGGAAATAAACAAGATGGAAAGATCCTAAATATTTCATTTCACCAAAGACCAGAGGCAGTGGGAAAAGGAGCTGTACAGAGCACTCAGACCTCTTTCCTTACTGGTCTAAGCCACCACCAAGACATAATCCTTTCAGCCTCGAGATCACATTCTTGTAATGCATGAACAGCAGCTGTGCCTCTTGTCTCCTTGGGGTCTCAAGCCTCTATGGCAGTGGCAGTAGAAACAAACATCTTTCATTAAAGTAATTTTCATTAGTGAGTTCTGCCTACTCAGGGAGACCTTGGTAATCAGATGCCACAATTTAGCCTGCGCCTGTGCTGAGTCTGGACTTGCAGATGTATTGCTAAAGCCACGGGTGCAGGGGGAGGGAAACCTGACAAACCAACAGGCAAGCCAAGGAGACCTGAAAGGAAATGATGCTGCAAATGGGACATATTTTCCAATACTGAAAGCTGGGTCATAGGTCTGCTGCTTGTTGGACGGAGGATAACAGGATGAACAGACCTTACCACAGCACTTGTAGTCTGTGTTTTAATTTATCTCTGTGTTATCTCACTGAGGCCAGCAGTTCTGACCCTACTGGCCCCTTCCAGGGTGAGGGCATCTATGGAGCAGAACAATTCTGCAGCTCTCCCAGCCTGGCAGGGAGTGCAGCAGAGAGGCTGCGTCCTGCTGACTACATACTCCCATGTGCCTTTTCTGGGGCACAAGACCTTCATTCTCATCTACAGGATGGCCACATTTTCACTTTCCATAATTAAGTTTCTTCTGAATAATAACATAATGCAATCTGCTGGTTCTAGTTTTGACTGACTGCTGCTCAGGCTTCCATGCCAATCCTGCAGTGCAGGCTGAAACAAACCCTCCACAGTTAGTAATACGGTGTTTCATGGGCAAAATGCATGGAAAGAGACAAATCTTTACTATAAACTGGCAAGAAATAACAAAAGTGCAAGGCAGAAAATTACATCAGCTTTGAATAACCCCTGCTTAGAAATCTATTTTGTTTTCCATTACAGAATTCCACCATAAATGTTTTGGCAAGAATCTGACTAAACCGTTTTTGCCAAAAATTTGTACCCATGAAAGATTTAACAACCTTTGAAAAAGCATGAAAAATTAGACACTGATTTCTGTCATGAGTGAATAAAAGGAGCTTTGAATCCAGGTCTGAATGTGCACATTGTGGCAGCACTCTTATTTTTCCCCTGTGTGCTAATTGCTCACATTCCTGCACTACCATAAAAACCTGTTTCTTTTGCAATGCCCCATCCCATCAATGTGCCATGTGAACAGAAGAGGGGAAAGGAAGCAAAACCAAAACCATCTGCACTACCTTGAGGTTAGAATACGATCCTATTACATGTGGAAATGGGCATCAGTCCTTACTTGTCTGGTTTTATGGGCTCAGCCCTCTGAAGTGCTAACTCCCATGGGAATGTGCTTGAGAGTGCTGAACACTTGACAGGGCTCAGCTCTTGGACTGCTGGGAAAATACCTCCAGGGAAGAGAAAAGCTTTTCTCCATATCTGGCATAGGACAGAGAACTAAGGTAGCAGTTAAACGGAAATAACAGTGTTAGCAATAATGCAGAATGGCACTGAAAGGAAAAACAAGTTGGGAAAGAAGAACAAAGGTAATGAAGCAATTCGGCCCTGAAAGCAGCTGTGGAGGCACATAGCAAAGCCTTTTTTCCACAGGATTCAATTTCCCTTGAAGGTTTTACCATTACCAAATTTTATCCCTGCAGGCTACATGAGTACCTCTGTTGCTTTTAATGCAACATGCAGGCAGTAATGAACACATGCTATGCTAAACCAACAGAGCTTCCATGTGCAGCTCTGCTCCAAGCGCACCCTCATCCCCTCTGTGCTGCTGCTGTTGGCACAAGCTATCAGAGCAGGCTGGCAGCATGGCCACAGCACTGCCATCCATTTGTGAAGCCTGCGCCCAGTTTCTTCAGATGTTCTAATGGTTCTTACTACAGAGAATGCGAACTCCACACAGATTTCTAGTGCTGGCTCCTAAGTAACAGTAACACAAGACAGTGTAAACCAAGTACCAAGTACCTTTCAAGGTGTGACTGCAGAAAAGCCTTGGGGCATTTCATCATTAGTATGTAGCAGGTTTACTGCCTGGGGGACAGGGGAGCCAGAGGGAAAATACCTCTGCCTCTCACTCTGCATCATCCCCATAACAACTATTTGGCTAGCCAAGAGTGTCAGAGAACACAGGAGTAGGAGAGTCTGATTCTCCTCTTATTACTGCTCCATGCAAGCAATGCCGGCTATGCTCAGTGTGAGCCTCAGAGGCGGGCTGGGGCTGTGGGATGGGGCACAGCACCCACTTGCTAGGCACACTGGCGCTGGCGCTGGCACTGGCAGGCAAGAGCCTGCTGCTCCCAACCACGGCCTGGGGCCCTACAGCAGAAACACAGGAGTTATTTTCACTCTGCAGGCTGAGAGCATTGCTTCATGCCCCTGAGCACTGCATCCTGAGACCTCTTTCCCAAACAAGTTACTGTTCTTCAGCCTGTGTATGCTCTTACAGTGATTTCGGTGTACCCAAACTGAACCTCAGCGCAGAAAATCAAAGTCCAGATCCCCACCAATGTTAAAGCTAGATTCTTCCATTTCATACCACCATTCATGAAATTTACATGATTTACTGAAATGGTTATTTCTCTAAAATGCCAGATGATTGCTGCTTTGAAAATTTTTCTTGTTCTAAGCTTTTCTGGCAATGAAGAGTGGGGGATAAAAAAGAAGCTATAAATCATCAGAAAAATGACAGAAGTGTCACATGTATTTTTTATTCAAGAGAAAGGTACAGTTCTAATCCAGTTCAGATCAGACACGTTCTCAACAGAGCAGGTTCAGCCGCCTGCAACTCACCATGCACACCCTCCTGACTGCATCTGCACTAGCTGTGGGTTACAAAACTATATACACTGCTTCACCTCTGCCCTGTTAAAAGTTGAATCCCAAATTACACCGCAACGCTTAAAAACAATTATCTGTGCCTTTCTCTAAGCTGTGTGGATGCAAGTGGAAAGCAAGTGAAGGCTGCCTTTTAAATACTGTTTTCTACTCCAACATTTCCTGACTCCGAATCAGTGGACACTAAAATAGTTCAGACATAAATTGGGCGGAGGACCTCAGCCACAGGCCAACCATGCAGCCGTTAAAACTTTCAACACATGGATACTTTATGTCTTACCAGAAACGCTCTTAACAGCTTTCAAGGGTCTGTTAAATAACCCACAGGCCACCTGCCCTGTTTGAAAATGGAAACCACGCTCTTATTTCTTACTAGTCGTGTCTTATCTGCAGAGGGAATTACTGATGAAGGGTTATATCCTAACCAGCCCAGAGCCATTCATGGAATACAGCAGGTTCCGCCTGTAAAGATGAGGTATCGAGCAAATCATTCACTTCTACTGAGCTAATTTTTGCAATTCCCGCCTTTTCCCGAATGGAAGCATGACTGGTACACTGAAGTAGCTCAGGGTGAAGACAGTCAGAAATGTAATCCTGCCTTTTCTGAAAGTGTCTGTATCGTGGACAGATCAGTAGCTGTGCGGAGCAACTTATCTGCCATCCACACCAAACACAAGGTGCAGTGCTTGTATTGCACTCTCGTCTCCACTAAGCACACAAATAACCATAATATAGATATGTGCAATCACAGTGTCATGAATCATTACTAAAGTAACAATTATATCTTAGGCAAACTCAGCTGGTGCTGTAACAGCGCTATGGTGGTTGGCTGTCTTTTTCATGGCTTGACTGCATGATTTTCTAATAAGAATCTAATAAATCCTGCAAACTACTGAGGGATTAACATAATGGTTTCCAGCACAGAATTATTTTCTTATGCTATATGCTGCAGGCAAATAATGCCATACTATATGAACACAGAAGAAAAAATATGAGGGCAAAAGCAGTTCTTTATATGACTGTGCTACTGTTATCAGTACATAAAGTATATTGTGCTGTAAATAAAGGCCATCTGTAAATAAATATACTAAATAAAGCATACCGAAAGCAACGGAAAGATTCTTATTAACTTTGGTAGGTTTTAAATCAGGATCACAATGCTGTTTTGAGGGGGCTTTCCAAACACATTAAGCACTTAGGACCACAAGTTTCAAACAGAGCACATGGCTAATACTCTCCTGTATCCCACTCATGTACATTCCTGCAATTTTTAAACTTGTAATTTAGAGATTTCTTTTTTTAAGAAAACAAACAAAAAAAAAGTCACCCATATCTGTCTGTAATTCATTTTGCTCTGCATCAGAACAACACACTGCATCTAGCTGTAATCTTTAAGATGCCATGCAAAACAGTGGCAGTGAAGGGCACAACATGCCATGCAGCACAGTTGTTTCCAGCATAAGACAACCATAGACCTCTGGGTTAAGCAAGGAAAGGCTATCTAGCACTTGGTTATAAATACACACTGGCAATGGAAAGCAAACTACCAGAGGGACTCCAGTACGCCAAACCTGACATTCTGACACAGCAGTCCAAACAAACGTACATGCCAGAGTTGCCTTAAGAATTCAGATCACAAAATACCTTCAGAATCAACCGCCGTCGATAAACTCTTGTAGTAATTCTCTGTTCTTCATCTGAGCTCGAATCACTCTCAAGCTCACTGTCACTGTCACTACATTCCTAATAAATGCAGTTTTAGAACATTTGAACAGCATATTTGCAAGACAGAAAATGCTGATCAGGACAAGGAGAAGAAAACAGAGGTTATCATGGACAGTGTTTTTTCTGCCTCTATTATGTACATAATGATTTGCCGTTTTGCTCCTGACACATATGGTGGGAAAAGGCCTTTTTGCTCCTCAGCATGCTGCAGCTTGATACCAGGTACAAAACACCTCAGCAGCTCTTAAGTCTAAGGAAAGCGGTATTTGAAATGCATCTGATCTGTGGATTTCCTAAATCTTATATAGTACCTAAATATTTTGCATACAAAAAAAAACCAAAAACCTCTTTGCTTTTTCCTCTTCAAAAATTAACATTTCAAACAAATTTTATAAATTCAGAAGGTATGGGAAGTTAATTCCCTCATAAAGAGAGAGTCACACAGAAAGATTTAGTGGAGCAAGCACCTTCAAAAAGATTACAAATGAGCATTTTGAAGAACTTCTCCATGTAATGGCTTTCCTGCTCAGTATTTATTTGCTTTTAAGTAACAAAACTGTGGTGTGAAGTACAATCACTCTTCACTTTTTAAGAAGAGAACTGGTAGACCATAACTCAGGGCAAGGGAGAACAGCCTGAACAAGGTCTCAGCTTGGTGCCAACAGGTACCACAACTGCATGCAGGTACCTACTTCATCCCGGCGCCCTCTGATAGCCCCAATGTTTTCCCCTTCAAATTCCAAGTAGCTCCTCAGCTTTGGGGCTGAGCAGCTCTGTGTGCACAAGCCTGGCAGAGGGCTTTGTACCCATGTGCGTGATGGACCCAGGACAGAGGCTTTTCTCACATGATGTTTGGCTGAATCAACCTTTTCTGAACACAAAAACCTGAAAATTTTCTCTATAACTACTTAATGACAGCCCAAACCTGATTTTAAAGTCATGAATAGTGGATATTGCTAACTGCATTTCTGTTTCTCTCTTTGAATCTGACCCAAGACATCCCAAACAAGCAGCAGTTCTCACAAACGATGTGTAAAATAAGAGTAGGCATAGATGAGTGGAGGAAAAAAGGACTATAAAACAAAAAGCACTTAGGGCAGGATGACAGCAATCATCTGCATGTAGAATCCCCTGCTGCTCTCTGATCCTAACTAAACATATATACATGCAAAGAAATCATACTCCAACCCTATCCAGAAGAAGTAATAAGAAGCAGAAGATTCCCAGAGGGCACGAAGGTTTTGGAGGAAGAATTCTTTTTAATA
The DNA here is from genome assembly GCA_017639245.1 of Myiopsitta monachus. Classification (NCBI taxonomy): domain Eukaryota; kingdom Metazoa; phylum Chordata; class Aves; order Psittaciformes; family Psittacidae; genus Myiopsitta; species Myiopsitta monachus. The sequence continues at coordinate 66,475,322 of CM029921.1, read as the reverse complement.
AAGAGCTTTAATAAAGAGTGGTTTATTGATGATGGAATTCTAACACTGGGAGTCATCTCAACGACATGGTGGGCATCACCCTCTTTGGGGTAACAGAGCAACAGTGCTTTGCTCTGCTCATTTGAACAGATCGCTGGAATCTGATGCTTGAGCATTTGCAGAGAATTATATGGCCTACACCATTGCTGCACTGCCTTTGTAAACTCCTGGGCATTTACCTGGACTTGGGAAGAGGCCAACAACTTGCTTCATCCACGTCACCAGCTAGCAACCCAATATCAGTCATCTGAGTTTATCTCTTGCTGCAAACTCTATGCAAAACATTGACGCAGCCCTCAGCTTGCAGCTGGATAACTTTTACTTCTTAGCTCTTTCCAAATGGGTCACATAAAAAATCTCTTACTTGTGGAATTTATTTGGTTTCCCCTTTCTTTCTACAGAAATAAATCTGTTTCTTCCATACTCTTCTCTTTTTTGAGCATTTCTGAAGAACGTCTTGCCAAAAGACTGCAGTTGAGATTCTCTTTTCTATTTTCATGATGGCACACAAAGTGTCTCACCATGAATTGGACTGTGTTAGCAATTAAACTACTGACTTCAAGTTAATTCTTGAAGGAATATCAACAAGATATTAGAAATAATTCTTGTCATTCTAACAAACACTAGTTTGTTTCCCATTCCGGTTTTGTGAGAGATCCACGTTTAGAAATGACATTATTTTCTGATACCAGTTTATTCAAAGATCATATCTATAAAAAGACTTGTTATTTAGGAGATAAGATTATCAGCCATTACCAGAAAAGCAGGAGTAGCGCAAAAGGCACGCATAAGAAAAGCAAGATCTTATTCTTCCTAATGCATACAGGGTATCCAAAATCAAAAAGCACACAAAAGGAGATGACAACTTATCTTCTCCCTGATGGGAATCTGGAGGGGGAAGTGCAGCACTGCTGCACACCCTCAGCATGGTAAAGTGTGCATCTATGCTTAGCCCTGCATTTAAATGTAGCATAATACAAGCCCGAGGTCTGCCCCAAAGCCTACTGACACTGAAGGAACTCTGCCATCTGCCTTTAACTGCCTTTGCAGAAGGCTCTTACTTACATTTTTAAAGTATTCCAGTAATTAGTGAACATTAGGAAAGATCTTTGCTGCTTCAACTGTGTCACGAACTAATAACAAGATAATAACAATCATATGCTGCATAACTGCTGAGACTGATTATGTTACCATCTAATAAAAGAACTCTTGGTTGTATAATCGAAAATGAACTCATTGAAACCTAAATGACTTACTGTAGCCCACCACGGCCAACATTTTTATTGTGCTACAGTAAAAAAACCCTATATCATGTAAACGCAATTCTACTGAAATATCTAGCTTCCAGAAGTTATAATCTCCTCCTGTATTACACGCAGGAAGAGACAATCTCAGCAGATAGAGGAATGTAGAAGAAACTGCAATTCCTTTTTTCAGCCTGGTTCCCTGACGGCCCTGTGGTCTATTTCATGGCAACCCTCCCACTGCTGCAGTGCGAGGTGTGCACAGCTACAAGGCTACAAGCCATTTTTTGAATCAACTTTGCTTTTAAGCTTCTGGGAAATAAATATATAAGCAACTGAGAAAGCTATAAAAATCTTCATTGACAGAAGAAAACCTATAACTGAGGTTCTGAGTTAAGGATGTGCAAGCCAGGCGAGGTAGAACTGAAGGGGAGTCCCTCTGCAGAATTTTAAGAAGAAAAAACCACCACCTGGAAAAGTGCTTTACACATTTGGCAATATTTTGATTCCTCTTGGATGGATGCACCTTGAAGCTGGGATGAATGAGGCCATGAAACAAAAAACGTAAGGAAGAGATTAATACCACCCAAAATTTATTTTTCTGCAAATTGACAGGGTGAAAAAATACAGGGGGTGCTAGGGACGAGGAGCAGGATAGAGACTGAAGAGTCTCTGTCTCTCTTTGCTCACTTCAATGTCACAAAAAGAGTGGAAACCAGTGGCATCACCTTACTGGAACAGATGGAGGACAGCTGAGCTGTTTGGCACTGTTTGCACAGGTGGTATGTTGGGGCACGAAAGGGGGCTGCTCTCCAGCAGTGTGGAACAGCAGTCCCAAAAGCTGCTCTAACCTCTTCCAAGGCTCAGGGCCAGTCAGGCAGAGGATTGTGCAGCCCTGCTTGGCAACTTTGCCTTCCACAACTACACCTTATTCTATTCATGCCACAGAATATAAATTTCCACTAATTTCCATTTTTCTTAATTTAGCAATAAATAGAAAAGGCATAAAAAAGGATTAAGAAAAAAAAAAAGGAATCCTATCACAAACAACGTCTCAAGTCTTACAAAAAAATTATGCCAAGTAATAGGGACTCCTCACACAGCTAATTATTACAGGACACACTGTACCTTCTGTTCAGACATTACTGCTCCCTCCTCCTCTTGGATGCTTGTTCTTGGCTTGCCATCCTCAGAAGTAACCCAGCTCATCTTCTTCACACTGACAGGCACAGATGTTTTGTTGCTTTCTGTTGCTGGCTTGCTAGTCTCTTCCAAAGATTTTTGATATGCTGTTGATGATAATAACATTTGCTCATCAGCACCAGCTGAAATTTGGGGCTTTGTTTTTGGGGCTTCTTTGTCACTCTGTTTTCCCACATCATTTAAAGATTCCTGGGTGTAGGATTTAGTTTTCGCCTCTGCTGTGGATTCAGATAGGCTTCCATTTGTTTCTGGCTTCCCTGCTTCTCCTTTGACATATGAGGTAACAGAGTCCTTACATTGGTCCGAACTATGAGAAAATGAAAAAAGAACAGACAGATGTTCAGTGCTTAAATCACATGCAGAAGCGCAAAGCACCAAGCTTCTCACCGAGCCTTTGTTCTTAGCACATACATTTCAGACAAAGTAAAATTTTAAATTCAGATTGCAATCATCAATCTATCAAGGCTATTGCCTTGTCTTCTGCATCTTGGTATCTCTTCAGAAGCAATAAGAATATAGTGAACACTAGAAAAAAGGCCAAATGTTTAATCTTAATCCCCTTCAACTTGGGGGGTGGAGAAAAAAGAGAGACTAAAATACATAAAACCTACAATTTCACTTGTATAATCATGAGATAAAGCCTTGAGGCACTAATCCTTTAATGTGCTCTCTAACCAAGGAGGTGATGAAAGTATCTGTTACTGTGCAGTTACAAGCAATGGTCAAATAGTTTATGTTATTTTTTGCCCAAACTACGATATTTGTACACTAGATAAGTCACGCTTCTTAAAAAATATTGGTATCTGAAAAGAAATACTTAGACGGTGAAGATTTTCAATAATACAGAAAGCCAAAGGCAAGGAAGGTTGCAACAAGATGGACCACTCAGTGGATAAAGAACTGGCTGGATGGCTGCACGCAAAGAGTTGTGCTCAATGGCTCAATGTCCAGCTGGAAACCAGTAACGAGTGGTGTCCCTCAGGGATCAGTGTTCAGATCGGTCTTGTTCAACATCTTTGTTGGTGACATGGACAGTGGGATTGAGTGCGCCCTCAGCAAGTTTGCTGATGACACCAAGCTGTGTGGTTTGGTTGATACGCTGGAGGGAAGGAATGCCATCCAGAGAGACCCTGACACGCTTGTGAGGTGGGCTGATGCCAACCTGATGAAGTTTAACCATGCCAAGAGCAAGGTTCTTCACCTGGGTCAGAGCAATCCCAGGCACAGCTACAGGTTGGGCAGGGAAGAGATTCAGAGCAGCCCTGTGGAGAAGGACTTGGGGGTGTTGGTTGATGAGAAAATGAACATGAGCTGGCTTCAGTGTGTGATCGCAGCCCAGAAAGCCAACTGTATCCTGGGCTGCATCAAAAGCAGCGTGATCAGCAGGTTGAAGGAGGTGGTCCTGCCCCTCTACTCTGCTCTCCTGAGACCTCACTTGGAGTATTGTGTGCAGTTCTGGTGTCCTCAACATACAAAGGACATGGAACTGTTGGAACAAGTCCAAAGGAGGGCCACGAGGATGATCAGGGGACTGGAGCACCTCCCATATGAAGACAGGGTGAGAAAGTTGGGGCTGTTCAGCCTGCAGAAGAGAAGGCTGCGTGAAGATCTCATAGCAGCCTTCCAGTATCTGAAGGGGGCCTACAGGGATGCTGGGGAGGGACTCTTCATGAGGGACTGTAGTGATAGGACAAGGGGTAGTGGGTTCAAACTTAACCAGGGGAAGTTTAGATCGGATATGAGGAAAAAATTCTTTACTGTTAGGGTGGTGAGGCACTGGAATGGGTTGTCCAGAGAAGTTGTGAATGCTCCATCACTGGCAGTGTTCAAGGCCGGGTTGGACATAGCCTTGGGTGGCATGGTTTAGTGGGAGGTGTCCCTTCCCATGGCAGGAGGGTTGGAACTGGATGATCTTAAGGTCCTTTCCAACCCTAACTTTTCTGTGATTCTATGAAGATAGAAATCTGACTGAAATTTTTCTTCAGATTAACTAAAGACAGGTTTTACCTCCACTTCTGATACACCATTTTCTTCCCTTTTGCATTTTTGCTTGCTTTCAGATAAGCACTATGACTGTACACATGAAAATACTATAGCTATTTGATATCTTATAAAAGATAGCAAAATTAATCTAGCTAGAAATTGATATGCTATCTCCTTAAAGAAGCCCTTGTACTTCTAGAAGTGATGTATTTTGCTAATTAAGCACAATATAAAATGAAGAATAACAATGTTTGCTTAATAACAGAAATAACACCAGTAGTCGATTATGTGCTTTGCAGTCCTGAAAGACAATGGGTTTACTAACATCAATGGCTGACTTCCTACTAGATTAAATAAAAGAGTATGTAATGCTACCTGGAACCTTAAAGTATCCTGAGTCACAGCTGCAAAGTATGTAAACTGCTAAGAGACAAATGATCACTCTGCAGATAATCATTCTCTGCTGATTTACAGCAGACCTGTCTCCTTCAATCAGTAATCACGGGAGCCACATTCAAAACAAAGGCAGACGGGAACTCTTCACCCAGTGGGTACCAGTAAGGATGAACACAGCAACACATACTGTGAACACTGAAAGCTTAAGAAGGTCTGAGGGGAGACTGGAAAAGCTCATGCAAGAGAAATGCATTGAGGATAACTATGTAGAAAGCATCCATCTCAGCAGGTCATTATGCTGAAAGCAAGTGGAGCTTGAGAGAGTACTCTAGGAAAACAGCATATATGTCCACTCTCCTCCTCCCCTGAGCATCCTCTGCAGTCACTGCTGGGAGATAACATATGGGACTAGACAGATTTGGTATCCCCATTCTTACTTTCTTATGTCTTGTAACTCATCTCTTTAAAAGCCCAATAAATCAGCATGACATAACAGGCTTGAAGGAAGTTTTGTTTATAAGTTTCAGCCATTTTAAGTAATATCATCCACTAAACATAATATAAACTACTTCTGAAATATCCGTATGAAAAATGAAACCTGATATACATTTTTAAAGACAAATATGTCAAAGGCCAAATCCAGTCAACTATTACTTTTTCTTTCATACACATATATATACATGTATATATACATATTCTCATAGAATAGTGGAATAGCAGCCCCAGCACTGCTCTTGGAGGTAAAAGCAGCATGCTTGCACACACGCACGCCTACACAAAGGTGCTCACCTATCATCCAAGCGATCTAGAAGGCTTCCCACTATTCTCCGTCCCAGGGTCGGTGGCTCGGTGACACTTGACGAGTCAGGCTGCCAACCTGTAATTGAAGACATTTCGAGTTCTGCTTGTTGAACACCTTTAAGAATTGACCATACTCTTTCTTCCGTCATCTCCTCAGACTCAGCTCCTTCTTCCAGGTGAATGTCCTCAAACAGAGATTTAAGCTTTTCTTCTGTCATCTCCTCATCAATACCAGACTTTTCTCTCTCAGGCTGTTCAGTCCTTACTCCTGTTTTACTAGTCTCTTCACTCTGCCTTTGTTTAACATCTTTTGATATCCCGCCATAGCTACCAAGATACCGTGGAAAATCCTTAAGGTCCACTTCCTCCAACTGGCTCTCGCCTATGGAAATATCTTTAGGTGCTCCTTCTCTAGGCACTGAGAAGTCAAGTTTGCTGTCATCCAGTGAAGTGTCTTCTTCAGTCACCACTGGCGGTGCTGCTGCTGTACCATCTACGTGTGTCTGGGAGGTCACTAACACATCACTCAGTCTACTGGGAGTTCTAAGGGGTGATTCTAGGCTAGAGGTGTCGCTAAAGAAATCGTCCTGATGGAAAGGGGTGGGTGGCACGAAGCGCAACCCAGTGGGAGTTTCCAGTTCCACTTGAATGGTGGGATAACCTAAGGAAGACAGCACATTTGGACTGACTGGGATGAAGCATGGAGCAACTAACAGGCAAATGTCAAATGATTCATGAGTTACATAAACTATGAAAGGTATGGGGAGATGCAGGTGTATAAGAACAAATGCAGTTCTGACAGATTACTTTACTTTCTCCTAGACAGATGGAAGAGAAAATGAGTACTGCTAGTGACTAGTATAGCGAAGCCAGTACTTCTGACTATTTTGCAAATAGTCTGTAATGATTTCAGCAATTGTTTTTGCAGCCATTTAAACATTTTTAAGCTACAGCAGACTGTCTTACGAACGTGCAATAAAGCAAATGTGAACAGAGGGTGGTTGTCCATTTACATCCAATACAATCTCTTGCAGCTGTATTGTGTAAATCTTTCATTCCCATTTTTTTGGGAGCCTTTTTTTTTTTTTGTTAATTTGGAAGTTTAATAAGCAGATTTTAGAGACAGAAGTAGATAATAACATACGACACCCCCTTTTTTGTCTGGGTGGGTATTATTTCTAAAACAGGTCCACAATTTTAATATACTTCTATATAAAAACACACAATACCAGCAATACAATATTACTAATATATATCTCCAATTTAACCATAGAGCCACAAAAATAGAACAGTTAAAGAATGAGGAGCAGAAATGGATCCTGATAAGGATAGTAAAGAATAGTAGATCTAAATACACAGCAGGATAAAAACATAGAAAAGGAAGTTAACAAAGGGATAAGAGAACACAGACAGAACAAGGGACAGCTATATGAATATTTCAGGTACAGTAAAGTTATACAGGTGAGAGGACTGTGATGAGTAAGGAGATCTTGGTGATCTTGGAGAGTGAGGTGATCTTGGTGACATGGGTACAATCAGATACACTGATCAAATAAAGACAGAAAAGAAAAATTGATGAAAACATGAGAAAACCATAAAAACAGATTAAATTGAGTATACACATTAAAATGACAACAAAAACTGAAATTGGCTTTCCCGCAAATAAGAGCTTGGCTAACCTATGAACTGAAAAAAATACATGCCATGGGGTTAACTTGGAATTGTGCTGCCTGCAAAGGGAGGTGCATTAAAGATTTTGGGTTTTTTTATTTCCTGAATCAGCTGAGAGAAAGGCAAAGGTGGTCTGGTCTTGTTGAGGAAAGGAAGCTTGAGGAAGGTTCAGAGAAGAGGAGAGACAGAAAGCAACTGCGGAGAAGCGTATTTTTTTTTCCATAGAAACACTGAAGCTACTGTTAAAAGGCGCAAGCAACATTTCAAGAGCAACTTTCTTAAAATGTCAACAGAAAATTATTTCTGTCATGCAATGATTCAGTGACCAGCTGCTCAATAATGGACGTAAAATCCTACTAGAAAACAGAGAGAGGCCAATACATACTTGAACAAATTACAAAAACAAAAGCAAATGCTGCTTACGAAGGAAAGTAAGCTATTAAGGAGCTATTTATAATATATGTGACAAAAATCAAAGTAAAGAATGTAGCAACCCAGTGCCTGTTAACTAACATTTAAAAGAAGAAAAAACAACATTTAGTATTTTCGACATAGTGACAAATAATATGTAAACCTACGACAGCTTTGTTTTACAAGCAGGACTTTATCCTTTTAATTTGGCTCAAAATTAACCTGCACAATTCTGTTTCAGTTGGTACAGCTTCCATGTGAAAATTACACAATTTTACTCATTAGTAGACTGAAAATGATACTCTGTCATGCACTAATAAAACATTTTCTTAATTTTCTACTGCCACTGTAGAAATGTAGAAAATCCTAAAGAAATTGATGTTCATTTGTCTCAAAGCGACTTGGTAGTAAACTGCACATTCATTTACTCTATGCAATTCCCAATCACTTTTATTCCCCCCCTCCTTGTTTTTCCTTTTTCTTTTTCTTTGAAGAATTCTTTCTGTCACTTATCTAGACAGAAAGCCAAATAATAAATATTTCCAGTAACTTGGAAAGCATGCAATACCAAGTACTTAAAAAATACACATGGGCATACATCAAAGTACAACTATTGCAGGTGAAAAACATTCAGGTCCTTCCTTGTCAACCGACACTGAGGCTTGTGGGAACAAGCACACTCAGGCATACGCTTGTGGAATCCTGGGCTTTTTCTCTGAGATATAAATGTGCAACCTACGCATTGTACCATGAGCCTGCTTTATGACAGGAAAACCCCTTCACATTAAATCAAATTATTTCTATAGAACTTACTATCTTTCTTTAACGTCTAGTCTATACAGTGTTATTATATTATTGGACATGTCACTGAACTAAATATGACCACGGAATTCAATTACCATCAATGGGATCATGAAAAACATTATTTTCATCTGCAAAACTTCTGGTGCCTGAAATATTTCCATAATCAAATATTGGGCCTTCCAACAGGGTCACGATATCTATTCGATTAATTTTTGTCAATACAGAAGTTAAGGCATCAGCTGAAAAACAAACAAGATACATCAGAAAAATCTTCAGCTTTGCAAAGTGGGTAATTGCTTTTCTCAGTTACATTCACATTGCATTAATTATAAATTGCTGCCATGTTTCTGTCACAATACCTTTGGTCCTAACAAACCCCATCATTTATCTAAGTCATTCTGCTACCTACTTATTCAAGATATACATCTATTAAAATCTTCCCTCCCCCAAGTATAATCATATTGCAACATAAAAGGCAGAAAGAACAAGGTCATAGGGTTCTTAAAGAACATATTTACTTACTACTGAACCAAAATATCCTTCTACTGGCGCATAGAAGGAGTAGAAAACTCCTTCTACCATTCCTTTTTTTGAGGAACAGCAGAATAGGTACTGATGTAGGTAATAATGCAAATAAGGCTATTCATGCAGTACACCGTGATAGTTCATTTACAGTAATCTCGCTGTGAGAGGACAGCAATACTGTAAATTACTTTTATAGTGAAAGAAATCAAAGTAGACTCAAATACTATGTAGGTGTGTGTGGATTAGAGAACAGTAACAAACACCAATGACCTAACACAAAAATCAAAACCTCTCTTTCAATTTGAGCAATTCAAGTGAAACGCATGACAAATCCAACAGAATTAGTGCAGAATCAGCATCCCCACCACTCCTTATAGAAGGAGGTTGTCATTTCTTATAACTTGCAACACTGCAAGAGCGACTACCTAACTTTTTCAAGCAGCCTATTTCCATGTTTCACGTCCCTTGCTATTGCAAAGTTTTCCCTAATATTTTCTTTACTGGAGTTAAAGCTCACTACTTTGTCCCATCAATTATGGATGTGCAGAACAGATTACTTCTTTCCGCACATATACTGAATAAATATGACATTTCTGACTTCTGGTAAAAATACAACTGAAGCTTTTTTTCCCACCAACGGTTTGCAAAAGACATTCAAAATGTTTTCTTTAGTTAAGTTGCTTATATTAGACAACAGATGAAATAAGCTAAAACTTATAAACAACAAAAGTAACTACTTGAACTTACTTGTAGCATTTTTCCCATCTCTGGTAACCCATTTTTTTAATAACATGAAGCTTTGAGCAATAAGAGAATTTGGGTTTTCTACTCGGATTTGGTTTATTTCATCCACAGAAAAATTCAGTTCTCTTGCCAGTTCTATAAAGACAAAAACCAAAACCAAAAAAAAAAAAAAAAGGAAGAAGACAACAACAAAAACACCAAACAAGACAAATCCTTCAGTCATCCTGTCAGGATTAAAAACGCAATCTTTCTTGGATCACACAGATGTCAACAAAACTACCTTTACACAAGCTTTACAGATAACAATGAACATGACATTATATACTCATACTTTAATTTCCCAAGACAGGCATAATTTTGGATTTCAATTGTCTCTGTGAGCTATTACTGTATTTGCACTCAGTAAGCCACTTAAGCATAGTGAAAAAAACCTCCATGGGGACTACCTCATTATCGCTAATTTATAAAATCTGGTCTTGCTGGTGACTGTTACTCCTTTGTGGGCTCACTGTGCAGCTCAGCACTCGTACTGTCATCACCTATGCTCTGGGACAGCTGACTGCTGCAGCCCTAGGTCCATGAAGGCCAGCGCTGCCCGTCAACATACAGAAGTGCATTGGGCATAGAACTGGGCAGCTTCACGTGTAGCATTGACTGCTGCTCATGCACTGCTGGGCTCTCTGCCACCTCCAGGGCTTTGGGGAAACTGCTGTCCAGATCCAGGGGCAACCCTGAGCCCAGGTAAATATATCCTCTCAAACCCCTTGGGTGAACGTCTTGAAGCAAGAACCATTTTGAGTTTCTGTTTGGTTTATTGCAAGACCATGGAATAATTTCCTATTCGGCATCTTTGCCCAGCAACATGTTTATGTTTTGGGAGGCTGTGCTCACCGTGAATTCAGAAGAGCTTGATGTGGCCTTGCTGAGGCTTTTGGCTGAAGACTACTTGGAAATGCAATAGTGAAGACTGATTTCAATATTAAAGCAGGAAAGCTTACCTGTCCAGCTAAGTCCTAGGTGATCGGCTACAATTGCCATCCTTATATCTGTCCGTTCACATGGACTCTGTGGACCTGTGATTTACAATTTCTCGATTAAAAAGGTTTTGTACAGAAAGCCACAATCCTGGACAACAGTCTATTATAAATAATAGCTTTAATTTGACTAAGTTGCTGGTGCTTATATTGTTTACTAGAATGGTTGTGTGTCCTAATAACCTACAAAGCAGGGTTTTTTAAAGCTTTTAGATTTTCACCTGTGTAAAGCCAAATGTCAAACTACATGATGTCGTGTGATGAAGTCAAACATGCTGACAGTCTAGCTGTTAGACTATACACAAGTTGTTCAATTACTGGTGAAAACCACCAAGAGCAGGTTATAATCTATTTTCTCTACTTTGACAGAATAAATTTGCTGTCACAAAAGAAATTTCTCAATTTCTGAGTTACATAAATTTTTCGAGTTACATGAATGTCTTGCATGCTTCACTAGCTTTCTACAGTACAGGATTTGTTTGAAGGAAAAAAGAAGAGTATAAGACAGCACATACAGATGACAATGACAGAATGAACACTACAGTTAAGTCACTCCACAGGCAATCACAACAGTTCATGCACTAGGATCAACAAGTTGAAAGTTTTACAAACTAGGCTTGATCTCCACGAGGTGAGCCATGAGAGCTCCAGAAACCTGACTGCCTTCATTCTCACCAGTCCTCTTACTCCTCCTCCTCTCACTGTCGGCCTTTTCAATCTTTGATTTTATAGATGCTGCCTCTGTTCTCATGTCTCTAGCAGACTTCGATGTAATGGAAGGCTGGTAAACTTGAGTAGCTTCTGATAAGGATGTGTTCCTTGATGTACTGTCTTCTTCATCATCAGAGACCTCTGACTGCATCTTTTTCTCTTCATCAGATAGACGATCCACAAGCTTTAATGTCTCACCACTAATTCCCTTAAAATATTCAATAGAATGTTTACATACCTCCCTAAGCTGATTTTTTTTTACTTTAACTGTTGTCATGGTGACGGAGGTAGATCTTACCTTTACTGGTAATTTAGAAGGAAGCTGTTTTGGTTTTTCTTTCTCTACCTGCTCTTGTTTTGGCAGGGCTGGAGTTCTTCTAGCTAGATTACTCCTATGTGTATTTTTTACAGGAATCCTAGACCTTGCTTCTAGACAGGGAGAAGAATTATTTTGTTTTGCTTTGTCAGTCTTACTAGCCCCTCTCACTTTACTCCCTGTATTGCTTTGGAGATTATTTTGTGCAAAGACTTCTTTTACTGAGCTGGCCTTAACAGGAAGCTTTGATTTTCCTTTAGCCCCTATCAACTCGGTTGACTTCTGCTGCTCTCCATGTGGTTTTTGCTTATCTCTTACTCTGTGTCCTTGTGTTGTCCCTGCACCTTTTCCTGAAGAGCTTTTCGCTTGATTAGCTTTCTGGAGGGAACATTTCGGCTCCAAATGTTCTTTTAGAACTACATTATGGGTAATATCATCTGTAGGGACAGCAGATGAATCCAAATTGTTGTTGTTATTAAAATTATCTTTTGGAAAATCAGTGTTTTCTGTTTGCCTAGAGCTTGTCTGGCTAGAAGCTGAACTTGCAATCACTGCTACATTTTCATTTTCTAATCCCTGACCACTTGACATCACAGCTTCTATCTTATCTGTCACTTCGCCAGGGCCATCTTTCTTCAGAGTCATGGTGGAAGCAGAAATTCCCATTTTAATTGGTGTGCGCAATTTGGGATCGACTTTAGAAGCGTTTACTGCTGCCGATGATTTTTCCAGTGAGTTACTACTGAGTGTTTGTTCCATGCAATCTCCACTGGCCTGGATGATGGGCTTATGTTCAACTGATGTTGTTTCTACTGGTCTCTCTAGGTTTGTTTCTACAGTGTTGTCCCCTGCCTGTGGCTGTGTGATGGCAGTGACTGTACTTTTATCCCCTTCCCCCTTGTCCCCTGACTTCCCTTCAGAAGTATGCTCACCAATCTGAAAAAATTGGAGTCTTTCTTCAACAAAATCCCTCTTGCTCATGTCAATTGCACCACTGCGAGTCATCTCAAACATCTTCCCTTCATGAAATGGGAAGGGGTTGGGCTCGCTAGTTGGCGTACTTTCGTCTGTTGGAGTTCTGGCTGGAGTTGTATCGGGTGTTGTTGCTTGAGATCTGTCTTCCACTGCCAGACCAAATGGCTTAGCCTCATCATCCCTTGATTTAGTCTCAAATACTTCATCATCACCTCGGTTACTGGACCATGGATCAAAATCTAGACTCTTGGTGGCCACTGTTTTGAAAGGTGTTGCAAATTCTTCATCTACTTTGTAGCTGAAATATGTATCAGGAAATACAGTCCTGTCAGGGTGTCTGCCTTCCAAAGTGAAAAACTGTGCCCCTGACTTCTGATCGCGCTTATCTCCGTCTTTTTCAGAAGCTGGACCCTTCAAAGGTGCCTTGTCTTCTTCAGGGCCTACCTTGCCTTCCTCCTCAATGACTTCAAGCTTACTCTGGCTAAAGCAGCGATCAGTTTGCTTTAGAATGCCTTCTGTAGTCCATACGTCCTTTTTGGTTTCAACTGCTGGACCTGCAAGTTTAGAATCACTCTCAGTTAAACCATCATCTTCATCTTGCAAATCATAACCGTCAAGAGAGTCAATCTCTGTTGCATCGGTATCATGGGAGAATTCTGCAGTGGTTGCTATGGAACACTCTGTGACAGACTGGTCATTGTTACTCCCATTTTGTACTACATCATTCTGGGGTGAATCAAGCCCAACGTCAAGCTCATTAGGTTTCCCAGAAGTGGGATGTCCTAACTCTTTCTGTTTCTCAATCTTTTCAGGGGCTCTGGGTTTTGAGGTCTCTTTCTGGTCATCTTCCAGTTCTCTCAGTTTGAATGTATACTTTTTAAGTGGAACAGGTTGATAGAGAGATTCATCATCACTGGAGTCACTGACATCTGCTCCCAGTGGCACAGGAGATGGTGGCTGCACTCTTATGACAGGTTCAGCTAGTTGACATTTGTCATGTTCATCTTGCAAGTTCACTTCTGTCATCTCCATTTCACTTTCAGTGGAATAATGAGGCTTCTTTTCTGAATCGCATTGATCTGCATCCAGTGGTGGAGGAGGAGGGAATTCAATGTAAGCAACTCTGTTACATTTTGGTCTTTTGTTAGAGTCCTTATTTATATGATTAAGTAATGCTTTGTCAATCTGCGGTTCCTCAACCTCTGCCTGTTTTACAGATGTTGACTTAGCATCTGCTTCCTCCTCTGACTCCTCAGACACCTCAGGTATAGGACTGGGCTTGCCTGGGATATAAGCTATTAGTGAGTCGGGTGTTTTAGATGTAAACTCGTAACTCACTTCCTCTGAACTCGGTGTTTCTGGCGTTAAAGGGCTTTTACCAGAGCTATCTATAAAGGACACTTGTTCTAGTGTGTCATCTTCTGGACTACCTTGTGGAGAAGGAGGTTGTTTTTGCTGCCTAGCTGTGTAAAATGTCCCCCTTGTCTCTTGTACAGTCTTACTCTCCTGACTGACAATTTTTTTAATATTTCCTTGTTGCACCTCTTTCTCATATTGCTTTCCTACTTGAACAAAACTGACATAAACAGGTAAAGTCTTAATTTCTTTTACTCCCTCAGTGCTCACTAGTGGTGCAACTTTATCCAAGTAATCACTGGCAGCAGGGTCAACTAACTCACTTGAAGAAAATTCCTTTCCTGGACTACATTCTAAAGAATCTGGTGATTTGCTAGGGGATGTCTCCGTTTCCTCAATAGGAGGACTTAGACCTATTGAGCTCTGCTGCTTGGTAATTTTTCTGATTTCTGAATGCTTTATTTTTTCATCTTCCACATAATCAATCTGCCTCTCAACTTTTTCCTTAATCATAGCTGATTGGGATACTTTAGCTGAAAGTTCATATACACCATCAAGCATGGTTCTCTTCTCCTCAACAATTCTGACTGGAATATGGGACACAGCAATTTCTTCTTTCCTCTGGGATATTTTATCAGCCACTTCACCATTACGTTCCCCCTCCCTGACAACGAATTCTCTGTATAATACCCTTTTTGAGGGAGATTTTACAGTCAGTTCCTTCACTTCTTCTGAGTGAATTCCATTTGTTGCCAGTTTGTGCTCTGTCACAGTGACAAATTCACTTTTTTTGTCAGTTTTAGCTTCAGCATGATCAACATGGTTTTCTTTTACTGTATCTGGAACCAGCACATGTGAAAGTTTTTCCTTTTGTGTTTTATGATTAGGAGTTCCAGGACTTTCCCAAGTCCTGTAGATTTTTTTGTCCCAGTGTCCCTTCGTTGTTGAGTCTAAGCCATACGCCAGCTCTCTTGCCTGTGGTTCTGGAAAGTACTCTGGAACGCCTTTACTCATTTCAGTTCTTTGTTTTTGTGTGTCTGAAGCATGAAAGTCTTCGATAGCTTTCCCTTTACCTGGAACAAAGTCTTCTTGTATTTTCACCTCTCTCTGTAAAGCTGTGCCTCCATTGACGACCTCTACTTGCTTTGCGTGTTTCTCTCTGGAATAAAACTGATACACCGGTAACTTACTTTCTTGCAATTTCTTTACTGGAATTCTGGACTGACCGTCCAGCTTTTTTTCTTCTTGAGGTACGTCCTTACTCCTTGGACTTATACTTTGTTCAAATTTAAGCCTAATTGAACTGAGCTTTGACTGCTTCAGCTGAAATCCAGCCTGTGAAACCTCAGGTACTCCAGCCTGCTGAGCACTTCCTTTGTGTTCCATAGTTTGTTTAGAGTCCTCTGCAGGTTGCACAAATATCCTTTTTTCAGGGCTGCTTGGCAAACTGGATGCTCTTCTTTCATCCACCTTGGGAAAGCATTTCCCATCATGCGCATACTGCTTCACTTTACTCCATTCATCAATGGACGATGGTAATTCAGAGAGCAGAACTTTCTCAGGGCTGCTGCTGGCAGAGCTCTGGCTAGAATGTATTTCTTTGCCAGTTTTTTTATGCTGTTTTTTCTCTGGAGACTGTAGCTCATCATTCAACTTCTCTGTTTTATCCCGAAAAAACTGTGATACTTCAGTCAGTTTTTCTTCTGCCTCTTTAACAGTCCTGTCCACCCTGTCTTCATATATCAACTTTTCTCTACCTCTGTCTAATCTGTCCTCAGTAAAGCGCATCCACATCGCATGTTTTGGACTACTAACGTCTCCAGTGTAGTGTAACACTGTCACTTTATCACAATGATCATCTTTAGACATTTTACCTACACCATTTTCAGATACATCTTTATAGATTTTGGAGATAATCTCTTTTTTGGGGGCGGTAGCTACTTTTTCTCTGCATCGTTTATCAGGCCCCTGTAACTCTGCACTAAGGGGTAGAGCATGGTCAGTAACTGACTCCTCAGTATCAGAATGTGACACATCTAGCTTTTCTGAAAGAAGCATTTTCTCAGCAAACCTGTAAGACTCCCCTCTTAGTTCTGACAACTCATCATCATGGTATTCTACTGAGTGCTGACTCAAAAGCTTCAGTGTTTTGTAAGAGTCATCAGACATGAGTTGAGCAGAACTAGGGCGACTGTCTTCTTCCTGGGACACAGGAGTGTTAACTCTAGAGGATTCCAGATAAGAAGGAAGTGACTCTTCAGCCGTGAGCTCCTCTTCTTCTTGCTGACCTTGCTCGTCTGAACAAGGAAAAGCATCATGTTTTTCCAACTCTTTTAAGTTAATATCTCCCCGAGGTAAGTCTTTCTGATATACATACATTTCTTTTTCTGGATGCTTTTTGGTTTCTCTAATAATGACTTCAGTAGGTTCAGCCTGATTACCTTGTTCAATATGGACCTCTATTATTCGCTCCAGTTTGGGTTTCATTTTGCTGTCCTTCTCTGCATGTTGTGGTGAAGCTTCAGCAGACTTGCTAACCTCAGATGTTACTGATGATTTATGTTCGAACAGACCTGCCAGTTCTTTGGAAGGGTCACGTCCAGACTGAAAGGCTTTCATTATGTCATGAACAGACATTGTTTCCTCAATTCTTTCAGATGTGCTTTCAGTGCATGGAGTTTTATGATAAACCATCCTGGTTGTTGTAGTGATATGAGTTTCTTCTTTTACTCGAACACCTTTGCTAAGGACACACTTATGGTCATCATCTTCGCTGCTGCTGGCTTTCATTTGAAAAGCTTTAACCTTCTCTTTAATAGATCCAGCAGGTTTTTGCTCCAGCTCTGTAAATGCAGGGGTAGGTTTAGATGCTGGTTGCTCCTCTGCTTTCTGCTCTGGAACTTCTTCCGATGATGGTTCGTAGCTGCGGATAACATGAACTACTTCAGTTCTTGTTTCTGTAATGACAGGAGGGATGGGTACATCATGGAAAAGTGGTTTTGGCCCTGTGCTTTCAGCACTTTGTGGGGCAGAAGGTGTCTTTTCACTCCTTGTTTCAAAGCCACTATCAGATAAGGGACTTTTATCTTGATCATGTTGAGAAAAGTCATCTGGAGACTCTAAAATAGTATCTGTTCCAAAAAAGGAATCTGCAATTTTACATAACTCCTTTTCTGACGTCGAAGGCCTCATGGAGGCTGGAGGCATTTTAAGTTTATGTTCCTGCAAAGCAATAGCTGGCTTTAAAATGCGTTTTTGTCTCTCTTCACCTTCTTTTTTCCCCTCTTCAAACTTGTACTTTATGTTTGTTAATGAACTGCTACCGATATCATTTGCTAAGTAATCAATAACTTTTGACAAGCTATAATCCTTTTCCGACATGGTTTTAGTTTTAATTTGGACCTTCTCTGGAACAGGTATAGGAGGGCTTGTCAAAGCTCGCTGTCTCGCTTCATCAATCTCCTCTGTACTGAACTCTACCCAGTCATCCTCAGACAGGTGTCCTTGATCACTTTTGGATACTTTAGCAGACCCTTTACTTTCTAAACACACATCCTTTTTCAGTATCTCGCTAACTTTTACTAAGTCCTCTTTCACTTTCTCAACAATTTTAAAGGGCTCTTCATCATCAATTCTACCCTCTTTTGGTATCTCAGGTTGAAATGGTTTCTCCTCTGCGACATCTGTCTGCAATATTGCAGTCATTCTTATTAGATCCTCTTTCATTTCAGCAACATCTTTCAGTATCTCCTGACTGGAGGATAAGGAAGATGGTGTGGACAATTTGAGAGCAGAGGGTGCTAAAAACAAGGATGATTTTATCGGAGATGAAGTTCGATTAAAGGGAGGCTGTGTGCGTGCCTCTGTAGTCAATGTTTTAATAGGTGACAGTAACGCAGCAGCTGATTTTGTAAGTGAAGACGACTCTGGGAGCTTCTTTAATGCTGGTTCAGACAAAACATTGACTACAGAATATACTGGTACTGTTATTGTTGATGAAGTTACTGATGAGGTAGTTGCAGATAGCGACCCAAGGGCTGTGTACAAAGCACCTGCCGGAGGAGTTCTCATTGACTGGAAAGCTGATGGTGCTGAAGACACGTATGACCTGAGTGGAGAAAATGTTGTAGCTGTTGAAAACACTTTCTCGGCTGTGTCAGCAACTGCATTAGCAACGCAACTTGCAGAATGCGCAGCTGCAGTGATCTTGTCTTGAAAAACAGCTGCAGTTTTGGATCCATTGATTAAGTTGGCAGAAGAAGGGTATTTCAGAGGTGACACAGATCCATTAAGCAACGGTACATCTGTGGGCCCAGCTACATGTTTTGGTGGCGACGAAAGAGACGAGGCCATCATGACTTTAGAGGATGAAACAGCATCAACTGCTGACTTAGCAGGTGACACCACTGACTTTAGAGGGGACGATAAAAGTGAAGATGCTGATGTGATGACTGATTTAAGTGGCAAACTTGAAGAGTACATGTTAATGTTGGATTTGGGGGACGCTGGAGGCGTCATAGTTATGGATGATCTCTCCAAGAGAGATCCTGCTGTAGTCACTGGAGATGTCCGAGAGGGGAATGTGGTAGTGGATGCCAGCCCTTTTAGACTAGCAGCTTCTGTGACTGCAGGAGCTCTGACGAAAGAGCCTGAAGTAACCTGTATATTGTATGGGGACTGCGATACCACAGTTTTTATTGGTGAAGAGATTGTCCGAAACGATCTAATCGGAGATGCTACATCACTAACAGATTTAACTGAAGATGTGGTAGAAGCTCCTAATGTAGATTTGATTGGAGAAGTAGAAGAAACAGACCATATTGATTTTAGTGGGGAAGCTGTAGGAGTGTTAGAGGAAGAACTTGATAAGGAAGTGAAGCCTGATTTAGTTTGCCCAGGCACTGTAATTGGAGCTGTTGTCCATGACTGATATGGCCGTGTTGAAAAGAATGGCTTGTATGAGTAAGTAGCAGGTAGGGATCTTGTTGCTCCTGCACTCCGTTCAACTGTTTCTTAAATCGTTAAATTAAAATCAAACATAAAAATCAACAAAAATGATTGAAAAACAGAGAGACCAGAGAAGAAAATTGGTCAGTAAACGTTGTAATATTACAAAAAGCAAGTACAATTGTTTGCATGAGTTAGGATGAAGGAGGCAAAAGAAGATTTAAAAAAATGAAAGAAATAAATAGGAATGAGCCATATACTGATGACTGGTCCAAACTAAAAAGCAAAGTGAAATCAAAGACAGCACGCAGCAACTAAATCTGCAAACAATGAAGAACAGAAAACACAAAGAAGGAATCCATAAGGTAAAAATAAAGCCACATCAAAATTTCTACTCTTACTTCCTATTGACTTTCTGATGTGCTACTTCTGAAATATTCATATATAAGTTCTATTTTGCCTGTTTTGGTATGTCTCTGCTTTGCACAACTATTAGAATTATCCTTTTAATAATTTCTGTTGTTGTTGCTCTATTCAGGTATTGAACCTATATAAAATATAAACTTGAGTAAAAAGGACATTGTGTAGCTAAAATCTTTTTTTCTTAAGCCACTCAGAACTACTTCATGCAGAACCCAAAATTCCTTTAAGTGACAGGCAATTGATGTGCAAACTGTGAAGCAATTGGAATAAATTCAAATCTGTATCTCCCAT
The DNA here is from genome assembly GCA_017639245.1 of Myiopsitta monachus. Classification (NCBI taxonomy): domain Eukaryota; kingdom Metazoa; phylum Chordata; class Aves; order Psittaciformes; family Psittacidae; genus Myiopsitta; species Myiopsitta monachus. Next base: position 66,455,448 of record CM029921.1, on the reverse strand, counting down.
GCACAATTCGGATATGCTTCACACTCACAAAGCCAATAAGAGCAAGAGCTTTTCTGAGTTGATATCTTAAAAAAAATAATAAAAAGAAAGAAAGAAAAGGAACTTTTGCATTTGTTTCTCATGCGATATTCCTTTTGCTTGGTAAAAATTAAAGTAAAACGTTATATGAAATGATTTCAAGAAGCATGTCATACATAAAATATGGAAAATATGATACATGATAAACGTGAGCAAGCAAAGCAACTGAATCAGTTTTTATTCATGCACAATATATCATGTCAAAACAAGCACACAGATTAATATCTGGTTTTATGCTGTATTAAGCACAAATATGTAAACCTTACAAAATTATTTTACAAGAGGCCATAAAAAGAAGAGTACACTTTTTCTACAAGATGTAGTGTCTTGGTACCTTTTGAGGAGATTTCTTGTATCAGCTCAAAGACAGACCTGTTCAACTTTACATTTCTCAAAAGGTAACATTAGAAAAGCAGTCAAAGAACAATATATTATGCAAAAACTTCCTGTCAAGAACAAACCTGTTAGCTGTTATCATCCCCCAGAACACTCAGCTTATTCATAGGTATTTTGAAGAAAATCATAATCAAACCACATTGTGCATCACAAGAGGTAGTTATGCCAGAACACAGTATTTCTGGGAATTCCATTACAGTATATATATCCTCTGATACAGCAATAACATTCAGAGAGTTTACATTGAAGTAACTTGGAGGGCTTTTTTAAAAAAAGCTGTAGAAATGGAGCTAAAATAGCCACACTTATTCAACATACCTTTCTCTGAAGTTAGGCTAATAATTTGTCAAACCTGCTTGACCTGTCTTATAGACAGACAGTATCTTACAGTGAAAGAAGCCTAACAAGGCTAATACTAAAGTGTTAAACTTAAAGAACTAGCACTCTTATAGAATTATGTATATTCAGTATACCACAGGTCCATATCCTGCAAGGAGAAATGTGCTAGTCCTATAGAAGCTAATCAAAGCCCAGAAAGCAACGCGGATGGCTGGAGATATTGCAGTACGAGAATACTGGGGTTGACGAGAGCTTGAATACTAGGCCTGACTGGCACAGCTTATGTCAAGAAACATCCATTTTCCAACGCAATTTTATTTTTAAGCACAAACGTACTTCTTCCTCCTCCCAAAGAAGAAAACATAGTGCACTTAATTTAATGAGCTAGATGTTATTATGAAGACTAATTAGCAGCAGCTGATAACATTCACCAAAAGTTCATACAGTCCCAAGTCAAAGAGACAAACTCCAAAATCATTCTGAAAAAAATGAACAATGAAACAACTTGCTCAGCAGTTTGTGTTTGGTCATGTCTTTACAGGGACCCTGCTGAGCTGTGATGAGCCAGTCTATCACAAGTGGCCAGTAAGGCAATCAAACCAACAGGCTCCCCTCTTAACTGCTCTTTCTCCTCTTAAATCATGGATTCAGACATGTTTAAGATGCTTTTTCTGTGTTCCTTATTGCAGTTGAGAAGAACCACCAGTACAAGGAAAATGAAGTAATTTACCAGTGTGTGCAGCTATGACATAACTCAAACAGCAGGCAACTGTGCAATTTTACTATTTTGAAATAGCAAATAAATCCCCACGACCACACAAGACTTTAGAGTGGGATAATATTCTAAAGAGTGGTTTTCTATAACAGCCCTTTTTGGCTACTGTACACAGTGGGACCTGTGCCATCAAATTTACTGGAAATAGGTAGAGGTTCATCACTCATACACAACCACTGGAGCGAACACCCTGCACAGCAGCAGTCTTGGCTCTGTATATATGTGCTCTCTGAAAGAGTTGCACCTCCAAGATCACATCCTCCCCTCGCACCAGCATTGTGCAGGTGTAGAGCCAGTTGCTGATTACACGCTATGCGTGCACAGGAGGCGATGCTCAGGCTGATGGCCATAACCCCTATCTACGATCTTTCATGGAGAATAAAATCATTTTTGCATAACCTTTTTGAGCACCTCACAGCCTTAAGTAGTAACCACTGTCAAAAGGGATAGAATAGCTAAAGAATGGTCAGGAACTGCTACCATGTTAACCCATTGGGGTTTTTTTGAGTTCATCTTAAGTGGGTTTAGATTCTTTCCCCTACACTTTTGAAAATGAAACTTAATGGACCTTTGGTGAATAAATCAGGCTACCTTTTATATTTTCCCCAATAAGGCCAGAAAAACTAATTGTAAGTAATATATACAGTCATCAAACACTTTTCAAGCAACTTCCTTTCCCTCTCTCTCAGTTCTCATCAAGCCTTTGACAATACCTTAACAGTCCATCAAGATGTCTCAGCAGATCTGATAGCTTCTTCAGATGTTATATGCTTGAAGTCTTCTTCCAGGCCTGAGAAGTGTAATATATTCTGGAGCACATCTGATCCAAAGAAGCCACAGATCTTATGGGATAATTAAACAGCAGCCATCCAGTGGGAACTCCCAAGACCCGATGAAGTTTGTCTATGGATTTTATGGAATTCTATCAAAGGGTCTGTTGCAGGGTAGCAACTGAGAAGTCATGAGGTGAAAAAAAAAGGCAAGAAAAAGCCTGGGAATGAGGAACAACAGCAGTCAACCTCAGAGAGGAGAGGTGAGGGAAGAAAAGCTAAGCCAAATACATTATTGTATTTAAACGGGAAGGGAAAGAAAGGGAAGGGGAGGGTAGGGGAAGGCAGGGGAGGGGAGGGGAGGGGAGGGGAGGGGAGGGGAGGGGAGGGGAGGGGAGGGGAGGGGAGGGGAGGGGAGGGGAGGGGAGGGGAGGGGAGGGGAGGGGAGGGGAGGGGAGGGGAAGGGAGGGGAGGGGAGGGAAGGGGAGGGAAGGGGAGGGGAGGGGAAGGGAGGGGAAGGGAGGGGAGGGGAGGGGAGGGGAGGGGAGGGGAGGGGAGGGGAGGTCACAGGTCTGGTCAAGGGGAACTTAAGTTTAAGAAGAAGCAATGTGTGGTGCCAGGGAATAAAAAGCATCTGCACAGAATAGAGGAAAAAGGGAAGGGGAGGAGAAAGAAGAGGGAAAATATAAAATATGAGAGAGTCCATTTTGGCTATGCATCTAAACATTTAAGTGTTTATCTGAATGGCATTCTCCAGCCCTGCCAAACTTTTGCATAATGTTCCCTTCTACAGCAGGTCTCTCTAACCTTTCAAAGGGAAGAGGAACAGACTCTTTTTGAAAGCAGTTTGCAATCCTCCTACTCTGGAGCTACATGGCGTTTTTAAAATTACTATATTTTTACTTAACTAAAACATGTCATTGCCAGTCAGGATTCTTCAAGCTCTCACAACGCTAGAGTTCACAGCCCATCCAAGAGTTTTGGTTTAGACAGGTTTTTTTTAATTTTTGCCTTTTTTTAAAGGGTGACACCAAATACAACGTTTATAGAAAAAATGTCTCTTCTTATGAAAAATCATCTACATACAGTTTAGTACTTTGGTAAGAACAACTCACTCATTCCAGGCTCAGTCAGATAGCTGTAGCGCTTACGTAAAGCAAGGGAGACAAAGTTCTGGCGCCGGTCAGCTTTCTCCATCTGCAACAAAACATAATACTGTTTAGTGCCTTTTGTATCGCTGTTCACCATTTGAACAGAACAATCATCAAACCTCAGCATGATGGGCTGCATTTTATGGTACACGTCCCCACAAGGGAGAACAGATGTTTCCATTCAGCTTCAGGAAGGCATGCTGAAGCCAAATCTGGGCAAGCAGGCAGGGAAGGGACAGAGCCAGTCTCCATTCCTGTCTGCCATGTAATGAGCATCAGGCGCTGTGGAGCAGGGAGCGTGGCTATTGGAGGTGGCAGAAACCTGCTGTGAATGACTACCTTTCTGAAGCAAGCAGGGGAGGGACTGCAACCCTAAAAGATAGCCCCATAGGTTCATTCCTGCTCACAACGTCTCTGCTTATGAGGTAGAAGAGCTTAGATAGCAGATGTAGCTCACAATCCTGCCTTGAGGTATCTCAATACCTTATTATCCCAATATCACTAAATAAACTGCTTCACACTACTAGAAATGTTATATTATTCATTGTCTGCAAAATAAACCACCTTTGGCTAGAAACAGATCAACACGAAAGACTACAGATACAGACATAAAACATTCAGAAGACTACAACTTAGACTGATCAAATATTTGTCCCCAAATTAATTTGTCCTGAAAGCACATACACCACAATGTACACTGGCTTTAAAGTGAATACATTAAGGACAAAAAAAGGCATGGGAGGGGATTTTTTAATAAGCACAAAATGCAAAGATGCAGATTAGAAAGCAGACTACTGTTGTTAGCTAATAAACTGCATCCTAACTCGCTGCATTCAGTGGCATAGCTGCTAGTGTGCTGACTTACATATAAAAAGTCCTTCAGAGACCATCTCATTTGATTATGTGGCTAAAAATACAGTTTGTTTAGAAAGAAAACTATTGTTATAGCTACGTAATAGCACACTGGGAAAAAATCCTGTGGAGACAAAGCAACGTAGTTGCTATTATTTTTTAACATGTAAGGACATTTTGTTTCGGGTTTTTCTTTTTCATTATTATTATTTTAATCAGCAGGTGGGTACTGATATTTATATGCCACCACGAAGAGAAGAAAACTTTATCAGTTAGATAAATGGGATACATCTATGCACTTCCTTTCCTAAGGCGACCTCATTTATTGATACCTCTAATAGGTAAAACATACTCAATTTCCTGACAATCTAATGTTGCAGCTTCCTGCAAACAGCGGATTTTTAAGCTGCAAATACCTGAGGTTTATCTGAAAATAGATATGTACACAATATTTAGAAATGGTTCTTGGCTTTACTGATTTTTCAGAAGAATCCAGTTTATTTTCAGGAGTAAAATGTAACATGTCTCTTGTGGCCTCAGCAATACTTTTCTCCTCAGAAACAAAGTTTACTGAAGTATTGGCAGTATTACTCCAAGAAGTAAAACCTTATCCACTAAACTCTTCCTGATTTTTGCAAAAAATGGACTTGGTGCCATATTTATCATTATATCCTTTCTCAGAAAAAAAAAAAAGTTAAATTTTAGACTGCTATTATTCAGTGCTTGGTTTAATTTCATATTACATGATCATGTTTCTTCCACATATGTGCACTTCTACTGTTTCGCAACAGACTATCAGATGTTGAGGATATAGTTATTCTGTAGGTATCATTCAGTGCCACAGCTGAAAGTAGTTGCCTGTTTTTTCTATAACATATTACTTTTCTTCACTAAATCTGAGGGAAATAAAAACAGAAGACAGTATTTATATTACCTCATCATCTTGATCTGACTCTGTTTCCTTTTGGTCCCAAGATGCATTGCAGAGACAAGGAATATTATAATGGACAGCAGGGAAAAGAATATCAGGATATGAAAAGGACCAGATTGGGAGCACAAAACGCAAGCTGATTTATAAGGCAAAGCAAATCAAAAATGTCAACACAAAAGAAAAAAAAAAGTCTTACATCCAATGCAAATCAACATGTGACATTACTGAAAGCATAAACCTATGACTTGCAGGCTGAAGCATGAGCTGTAAACAGAATCATAAAAATCATAGGAACTTGACACCACAGTAACAAGAGACTTTAAAAGCACTCTACATACAGGAAACCAATAAAACATAAATTTAAAAAGCCTCAATCATATTCGAAAGCATTCTCATTACTGGCATTTCAGAAGGTATCTTTACAACTAGCGGAAAAACAAAAAGGACAAAAAACTAAAGGAGCAAAAATAAAACCAACCAACCCTAAGGAAAATGTTTGCTTTTCCTAACAAATACCTTTTTGTGTGCTGGCAGAGTGATATTCAAGTTGCAAACAGCTGTTTGTGGCAGTCCTTTTGTAGTCTTTGGTTCTTTCAAAAATGATAATCGACCACAAGGTTCCTGGCTGGTGTCTCTTACCTAGAAGAGAAATTTTAATACAGTGTAGTAACATGTAGATACCTAGAGGAGGTTTCTGGACAGTTTCTTTCCACAAGAAGCGATCTAATGGGTAAAGATTAATGTTACTGAGCTGGAGCTTAGCTTTAGGTGCTGAAGGAGAAAAGGTACTACCTTGAAAGAGGCAGATCAGCCTGAAGCTCTCTGACGGTAAATCCACACAAGATAAGGTGTTGAGTGAGTCTAACCCAGAGAGTTTCATACTGGGATATCACCAACAGATGTTTTCTTCTCCCCTTCAAATTTTTCTGCTATGTTTTATATGTGTGCTCACCAAAATGCTTAAAAACTTCTTTTGCACAGCAGCTATAATAAGCCTATGGAAAGTGAGCATGCATTCATGGTAATTTAGAGATGAACAGCCTGCGTATGTTTTAAAGGCTGTTCTGTTGTACAGTATGCTATTGAATGCACCTCATTTCGTTAGCCCCTGGGAAACAGCAATCTAACTGTAATATTCTGGAGGTCTAACTTGAGATACAGTTTTAATAAAAGGCTGTAAATCCGTATCAGAGGTATTCTGGTCCCAGCTCTTTTGTGGCTTCATGCAAAACATCCTCTCCCTGTTACTCACATATTAAACAATGACACATTCTCTGGGCAAGTTAGTCGTATCAGGATGAAATTGTGTTATCAAGGGGGGGGATGTGTGGGGGAGGCAAGCCAGCAGAATTATTTGGCTTGTTTTGCTTTTACCTTGATAGAGAATGGCAGTCTATTTTCTTTGAAAGCATAAAAATTAAACACAAGTTGCTGTCCTCCTTTAGTCAAAGGGGCCAGATTTCCATAGCAATCAACGTAAATAGGTTTTCCTTCCAGAACCTATCAAAGCAATAAATAAAACTCAATAAAACCTCTTTTTATTGCAGATTCATGCACATAAGTATATGATGCTAAATCGTAAGTACTTACTCAAATTAAATTCAATAACAAATTAGAAAATCACTTCATTATGGCAAGGTATTGAGTGCAGGCAGTTTGGGAAACACGAGTTACATGAGTACCTTTTCTGCAGTAAGATGCACCATTTCCCTCAGGAAACCATGTGCTCATGACTACATATTCACCGCAAAACAGCCCTACTCATGACTGTGTCTGCTGGGTCAATGAGATGGCTCCAGGTGAGCAGTTTGCAAAGCCCAACCAAGGCTACTCAATAGCACCAAGTGCAAACCCCACTGCAGACTGTTCTGGGCCATCCATTTGGAGACAGGTCCTCATGCTCTCCCCCAGCCTTGTCCTTTTTTGACACACTTTCATGGACATTTTTGACACAGCCTTGCTGTGAAACTTGATTTTTTTGGGCTCATAGTGTTTTTTGCAGGAACTGCTCCCACTTCAAAAACACACTGGCCATTTACAAGGAAGAAGTCAGCTGTGAATAAGAGAGGTACCTCAATGTCTTTGCTTCTTGCAACTTCTTCAAAGTTCTCTTGCTGCTCCAAAGTTTTGTCCACTTTGTCATCAGTCATGCAGAAGCAACGCAAATTGGATTCCACAGGGTCATTCATTTTGGCAAATATTACAAACTTTGCCATATAAGGAACGCATATTAATTCTCTATAAAGCTGTGTTGCCAGCCCAACAGTCTCTAGTACTTGATGACAGTCTGCGAGCCAAAATCTGAATGGGAAAAAACAAACCTAAATCAATTTTTCCTTACGTTCAAACATCTCTTAAGACTTTAAAGAGAAACCCTGCCCCGTGACCCTTGCCATTTCGCATGCGTGCGATTCTTGCACACTTCCCAAAGCCGTAATTTTCCTTCTACTTTCAGTAGAGCTTTAATCATCCAAAAATGGGAATACCTGCAATGAAATACTGATACATATATTTGACCCTTCTCACACTGGTATCTCATAAACCCATCTATTCTTAGACTTATTTGAAGCCAAAGTAGGAGAACTTTATTTCTTGTGACCCCACAACATATAAAGTGCTGATGATTCACTGTACATTTGATTTGCTAAAACCTCCTTTATAACACACTCATACAGCAAAATCACATCTCCCATACAGGTTGAAACGGAACATGCCCATAGTGAAGTAGCCCAAAGAGATAGATGTTATACTGTTGTTTTCTCATCTTATGATTAAGTTGGATGACAATTTTGATACAAGTTATAAATATTTTGATCTGTAGTTTGTATGAGTTTTTCACAATATTTCAGCTCTGATTTAGTTGGTTCTTTCAGCAATTCTCTCTCTTCATAAAGCTTTTCTTAGGTGTAAATGTTAAGTACTGAATGATAAACGCTTCACTTGGCAAATCATGAATTTTCTCCAGTAGGATGTGTGAGTTGTACAGATCCTGTTGAATGCCGCCCATCAGCATGTAAGTCCACTAAGTCCATCAAAATTCATTTCGAACCATGATTTTTTGGCAAGTGATATTTTTGTGAGAGTAATTTTACATAATTTTCAACTAAAAAGCCCACAGCAGAAATGGAACATCTTCAACTTTTTTAACAAACACATTTTTATGAATCCACCCCATTTTTTAAAATTGAATGAGTATTTTAAGCTTTCCCTTTCTTTTGCTGTTTGCAGAAAAACAAACCCCCTGTGCGGCACCACAGCCTTTAGAGAAACAGTATATGTGGTTGCCAGGAGACATCACAGCAGCAGAAGAGGTGAGGACAAAGCTTCATGTGCAACCCTAGATGTATGGGATGCTGATATGTAGAGACAAAGAAGCATCAAAGAATCACAGGAAACTACTCCCTAGGTGCATTTGGCAAGCTCTGTTACCATACCTGGCTGAAACATTGGTTGTGAATGAGGCACAGTCATTTGCAAACGTCAGCGGAGTGGTGCCTGTGATATCCTCCCACTGTGCAGGTGAAGTACCTCCTACATAAACATAAACCATGGAGATTTTATTCCAAACACCAAGCACATACAGACTACATAACAACATCCCTATCTTAGTTATTTTTTTTCACTCATAAAAAAAAGAACCTAGATAACTATGTTCTCCAACAGGTGACTTACATATTATATATGTCACACACCAGAAAACGATGCTGATGTGAGTGAAGTACATACCTACAAGTCAATAGCAAATACACTCCCCCTCCCCCCCCAGTATCAGCTGGGACAGAATTATTTCTGCCAACTACTTTTACTGACAACCATGTTTAATAGCCAAGGCTGAAATTCTTTATGTGGGCTAAATATAAAATAGCATTTAACATCTGCTGGCAGAGCTCTTTTACAATAGCAGGAGAGCAAATTCAAAGCCCAGGGCATCAGTGGGAGCCTTTCAAATGACCTCAGCTGGCTTTGCTCAGAAGAACCCATCTGAACTCTACTGCACCAAGCAGAGCAGTGTTCCCTTACTTGAAAGCAGGAGTTGTACAGTTATGAGAGTGAGCACGGTGGCAATGCTGTCACAGAAACTTTTGCAAAGAATATGATTTTCTCTAACCTGTAATGCTACATAAGAGTCGAAGGCTGGGCGTCATGTCTCCTTTGTACCCATTGGTTACACCTTCTCCTGATGGAGGTGGCACGGGAATTGTCATGGTTATTGGCTTATGAAATTTTCTTCTTCTTGGCTCCACAGTGACAATGGGACTGAAAGTTGCTTTGTTTCCAAGGATTTTTTTGACAATCTCCTCTGGAACTGGTTGAGCCTGTCAACACAGGAGAAGAATTTAAACTAGGGCTACAAATTGGCTATAGACCTGCAGAGAATTGCTTCCCAAAAGATAATTCAATTTTCCTTGTATTTTCTGTAGATTTTTTTTCTGCAGGCAGCCTTCTTCTATAGTTCTCGAGAATGATTATTAGTACAATTCATGCTTCTTACTTTTCTCAACACTCACGATTTCCTAATAGCTAACTTGTAGAGTAAAACTATAAACCTCAGAAGGCTGCCTACAGTATTTGATGGTTTTTCATAGCATATTTGGGTTTGTTTTTAATTTACAGTGGTGGGTGATATTAAATACAGTTTAGAAATGCAAAAAGAGGCCTATTTTGCACTTGAGAAGTGAGGACTAGACACTGTATTGGAGATGCTGAACAATTCTTGTCTGCCAAACACAAATCCACGCTCCAGAGGAAAACTGTGTACTCCAACTTACCTCTGTTGGAAGCACTGAATACACTATTCCAATACAGGTTATTAGGAAATAAATACTTGTTTGGCTCAAATTAATACAGAATGAATTAAGATACAGAGTTATAAGCAAATGTCAGATCTTCTACCTCCATTCTGTGCCTTAAAAGGCTTCCTAACTTTATATGGAAAAAAAGGAAAAGAAGCCAATAAATAAAAATATGCTATACAATTTTTTGTAGTTTTTGTCACATAAGATCTGAAAAGTGACAGACATCTTATGGGACAAGGGTTTTGCATTCATTTGCTCTCCCTGCCCACCCCCCCTTTTTTTTTTACCTGAACTTTCAAGCCTGTTTCAATCAGGCTGACCTGTGATTTGCTGCATTGTTTTAACTGCGCAAAGTACTGATATGTGTAAGTTATGTAGATACAATGCAATCTCAGCAGTGACAACACTGCCTGTGGAGAAATTGTGCTTCCTTCACGCTACAGATCTCTGTAAAGCCAGCTGTATAACCATAACAATAGCAGAAAACTTCCATTTTCTCATGAAAATAATCTTTAGATGTGAAATATCACTAACAGAAATGTTCCAGTGTGAATTCCAAGCACTAGAATCCAAACCAGCATCCCTATTTCATGAACCCATCAGAAATGTCAGGTTATTAAATAATTTTAAGTGATGATTAACAGAATTCAAAGATACCTACTACAGAATATTTCTCCACTTTCTGTGCAGTTTGTTTAAGGAGAGTTTAAGCTATTTGCTCATCCCGGATTTCACCCATCACTAGAAACATCAGTGTTGAACATCCTAAGCTATAACAGATGCATATGGGAGGTCTTGGACCTGGTAACAGCTGGCGAACAGCTGCATGAAACCCTTACCAAACACATTCCTATGGCAAAGGGCAGCCCAGTGACAATAATTACAAGCTGCTACTTTGCTGCAGGACACTGGGACTGCACAGTGGTTGTGCAGCTCACAGCTACTGACAGCTGTGGCCAACAGGAAGATGGTAGACAGTATCACTGAGGCTGTCGTGCATGACTTTGCTTTTCTCTCCACTTCTTCAGATGCTAAGCAATACTCAAGGCAATGATAAAAAGGGGAGCTGGACTTTTACCACAGTGAGGAGGACTGTGCATCACCTGCACCAGGGGGGCTCTGAGAGCCAGAGAGCGTGCCCAGGCAGACACATGCCAGATCTCAAGCGTGAACACTGCCCACCTTGCAACCCATTACTAAAGAACGGCAGGCTCCTTATTACAAGCCTCATGTATTAAACCAGTGATGCACTTGTAGATGCTGCTGGTACAAATACAAAAGCATCTTTACCTGGAGCCCCACACGGATTCTTTTGGTTAGAGCACCCTCAGGGAAGGATGCCTGGACACGTGGCACCGTTGTGCTGCTCAGCACTCCACCCTCTGGGCCGATCTGGTTACTCTCCTGTTTGATCCGTGACACCACCGCGAAGTACTGAGGGAAATCCTTTGTGATGATCCTGCAGATACGCTTCTTCTCTAGCTCCTCAATGCTGTCCAGCTCTGGTGGGAGGAGACAGTCAAAACATTCAGGTATTACCTGCCCAGGTTCATAACACACACATCTATGAGTGTGAGGTTTCGAAAATGCCTAAAATGTGATTGAGAAGTTAATTTTTATTTACTACAGGAGAAAAAAATATTCAGTTATTAATTATGAAGCTTTTGTTTGCTCTGTGAACTTTTGCATAAGTCCTGATGATGAGGAACAACAGCACTGGACACACTTATCTGCCAGGATACCTAAGCAATAGGGTGTGACAGAAAGCTCCAGCATACAGAAAACCATAGGAAAGCACAGTCAGTTCTTGAACTAACTTCAAGCCAAGTGTGCAATCCAGAGTTTCCCCGGCTAAGGCACTTGAGAAAGTTATCTCCCAGACTGGCGTCCATATAATCCTGACCAGACACTGAGCTCTCCAGTAAATGGAGGATGTGACAGAGCTCTGTCTGACAGAACTACCATTGAAACTATAGCAAAGATCCCTTCCCACATCAGGCTTTCAGGCATTCAGGTATCTGCTCCCAAATAACTGTACTATGCTCCCCAGTTTATAGAGAAAGCTAATTATCCTCAGACACAACTGGAACAGAAACAGGTCATCAACAGTTAGTGCTCTCAGCCACATTCCCAGCTCGTAGGATCACCAGGGCTCAGAAAGGTGCATGGAGTATCTATCCATATCGACTGATTAATAAGTAGATGACATGTATACGCACTGAGGAAAACTGTGATATGCCACAAATATAACTATATGTGTGTGTATATATGCACTAGTGAAACCCCTGAGATATAAACGCTATTCAAAAAGGGAAGTAATTACACAACTGTCATGCATTTCTCCTATAATTTCCTGCACTTCACCTTTTTAGCTATTGTAACTGGGTTTCATTCCAGCAGTCTACAAGTTCTTACGCTTACTTTCCTCCTTAAAAAGGGTAACATATTCCTAAAGAAGAAAGTTTGTTCCTGGAAAGATGACAACTCTATCAGATGGAGCAAGAGGACTAGAAATGGTACCAAGACAAAAGACATCTGTAAAATTCTTCACTTCATGTGACTGAGCCATTTTCCTCCTTTGAACATGTAAGCTCAATTACAGCTCCAAAATAATTAGAATATAAATTTGGTAAAATATCAGTTTTCCATTTTAAAGCTTTCAGCAGGTAATTTGGATTAATTGCACAGTGTTGCTCTGGATACTATGTACCTACCAAAAGGGCATAATTCCTTATCATAATGTCAGCTTCCATTTACTTTGACTCAAAGATTGATATCTGAAGTTCTCTAATGAATTAGGTATTCTGCCTGCAGCCTCTGGAAGCAGTCGGTTGTGAAGGAGACAAACTGCATACTTAAACTACCAGGCAGGTATGATCTTGACTGGTAAATCCTATCTATTCTCCTGTTGGTTGCTAGAGACTAAACTCACTGTAAAATGCTCACAGAGATGAAGGATAATTAAAATTCTCCTGAAGTAGAAAACTGGTGTTTTATGTAAGAACATTTCAAAATCCTCTGAGCCTGGCAGGTGTTCTCCTTTTGAGGAGGATGTGAAGATCAGAGTGGCATGGAGAAGAGTTGGACTATACAGAGTGAGGTTACATTTGGACAATACACGTGAGCTTCTGTGTGAAGCTGCCCTCTAAAAGGAAAAAAAAAAACCAAAAAGATGATGAGCAATCAAAGCACCTTTCTGACTGCACTGAGAAACGCAGCTTTAGCATGACAGAGCTAATGGAACAGGGAAAACTAGTTCTGGGAAAGGTCATGTTTCCCGAACACACCTTGTGCATTTAACAGAAAAAGGTATCATCATTACTTTTTTCCTCAGCTGCTGATACTTCATTCCTACGCATGTGCTTTAATTAAAAACCTCGACGGATTTTTTTGGTTGGATTTTGTGCGAGGGATTTTTAACCACAGAAAAGCATGCTGTACAGCTCACCTTACAGACTAGGATAGCAAAGCAGAGAGAGGTAAAGCAGAAAGGTTAGTGGCAAGATTGGGAAGAGTCTCCCTATGTCACTGTCTCCCAGATTTGTGCTAACAGCCCAAAGAACACCTGAGGCCATTAAGTTTTAGTAAGTCAAAAGAAAGGTATTGCGAATACTTTGCATATACGTGTCTTCCCTTGTCACCCAAGTATAAGGTACACTTATCCTGAGGTGGTTGGTGGAAGTAATGGAGGAGAGATGAGATGCAGAGAAGGAAAGGAGGGAAGATCAACCCTTCTCACTTTCGAGTCCATGTTATCATATGAGCATTACATTACAGCTCCTGGACAGCAGAAGAGAAACTCAGCCATGTCCTCCAAAGTCAGTGAGGGACCTCACACAGGTAGCTCAGGTCAAGGAAAGCAATCACAGCAGTTTTGTCAGGTGAGAGGCAGTTGTAGAACAAATTCATCCCACGTCTAATATCTTTCGTTTTTCAGGCAAGATGACACAGAACAAGTATTTTCTGACTGGAAATACCATAAGAGAAGTCACTGTACACAGACTGAAAGGTAGGATGAGCATAGGATATCAGTTTCCCCCATACACAGATGTGCCCATTGAGAAACTGTTGCACAAGAAGTGGGGTACCTAGGAGGCAGTGTGCAGATGAAGAAAAGTACAGGACATAGGTGGGAGGCAGAAAGGTCACATAGGAAGGAGCAACAAGAAGCTGAGGGCAGTGAGATTTGTCTTTAAAATGTCAGTAACTAAAACCACTCCCCCAGCTTCAGTAGTTCACATACATAACTAGATGCTCCCAGGGCCATGAGGAGGTCTCATCTTCAAATAATAAAATGTCCCTTTATGTGCTTTTTCGGCTATTTTTGTGTAGTCGCTTATCTTGCCACTCGCAACATAAAGTTTAACAGCAATATGTCTAAAAAATTTTCTTGAAAATGTGGCAAAATCACTGCAGAGTGATTTATAGTGGTATTTTAAACTTCAAGCATAAACAAGGCCACAGTGGTCTGACCTGGAGATTCAAAGAAGTAGTTACGTAAAAACTTCTGCTTCCCATCTAAAACCACATTGTGCAGCTGTGAGCAAATTGTAGCCACAAATATTTGCATTTCCTGGCTCACTCACTAGCTTGCAAACGCTTCGCAAAAGGTTAACTACCCCAGTGTGTGCATTCTTGCCCACAATTTGTCTGCAGGTACCTGTAAAGGGAGCTGGAACATAAAAAGTGAACACAAGTTATATCTAAAAGAAGCCTGTCTGAAAATGTAACCAATTCGTCAATAACAAGAGCTTCTTCTTGTTGTTGTTGTTGTTTTGTTTGGTTTTTTTTTTACTTGAATCAAATTTAAATAAATGAAATATGGGCTGAAGCTGTGAATTGCTACCTTTGTGTTTGGAACCAAATTCCTCCTCTTCCTAAAATTGCCAAGTTCCCTGTATTCCCTCAGCTCTGTATTTGCCTAAGCACAGCACCCCCCTTACAATAAAAAATATTTAAGCAGAGAGCTGATGGCACCACAGGAAAACTGCCTTTTCACGTCATGGTTCATTTTCCTTTCACGATAATAGAAGTAAAGTTCTGATCTTATTTAATCCTGCATTTAGCGCCCTAAAGTGCTGCCTCCTGCTCTGGATCGACTCTGAGACAAGTTTTTCCAGCAGATGGTGCTGCTTCCAGTAAGGAACACGCAGGTTTTCAGCAGTCCCCATGCAGGACGAAGAGCAAAGACGCCGCATCCCCACTAGCGAAGCAGAAGAGCAAGAAAGGAAAAACAAAGCAGCAAATTGCATCTTAAAAAATTTAGCATATTACAGAGCTGGCGATAAAAGTCTGATTGGCCCCCTCCACTGCACAGATTGGAAAGAATTATCACAGCAGGTCTATCACAAAATGGACCAGCCCCTTACAACAGAAAAACAGGCACTCCTGCAGCATGTTATGGCATTTAGAGATGACTGGGGAGAAGAATTTTCTTGCAAAGAGAAACTAAACTGCTGGAAATTACTGCGTGGCTGCTTTTTATTTAAATAAAGATTGATTCTGCCTCCAGAGTTCATACCTGGAAAAAAAAAACCACTTCCAAAGTTACGGCTTCTGTGATGCAAGAGACTCCTTCAGAGCTAAATCTAACTCATATTTTGTAACAAAACAGTATGAGTTCAGATGAAAATAAAACCAACCCGCTCTTAATTCTACAAATTCATATTTTTATGTCATTGCTCATTGCTTGGATGACCTTTTACATAGAAAAGGAGTCACTTAATTGGAGTAGAATTTTGTCAAGACCCTTGTACTATTTGAATGCAGGGGATTTTTTTGTTTCATTTTCCTTAGTAGAAGGATTAATCCAAAATGAACTGAACAAACAATCAATACAATGCTCTGGGTGTGTCTGCAGTATTTTTTTCCCCTTTCCTTCTCATAAATGATTGTCTGGATTGGTAAAAGGCATTTCTGTGGCTTGGCTTTTAAGGTGCCAAATATTTTCAGTCTAAGAGAATAGGCCAGTGTCCATCGTACTTTCTGCGATTCACTGATTGTTCATATATACACTAACAGCACTTCCCCAGAAGGGAAGAGCCACCTGAAATCCTCAACAGATCAAAAAGTTGTACTCTGGCTCCAAATCGTGAAGCTTATTATTTTAGGCTCTAAGTACTGAGGGCTTCATGCCCACCTCTCTCAAAGCGTTTTTATTTATTCAGTTCTCTTCTCTGTAAAATGTGAATTTATCCATATGGCACCTCTAGCACCTCTGGAGATAAGTGACACAAGTTTAGAACACTTCAGAACAGTGGTTTTGTGCCTAGATTCCCTACCCCAAAATTAAACTATGCTCAGTTTGGAAATCACGTGTAGCAAATATGCAAACTGCTGATCATTTCTGACTACCCCACCATTGACAAGGCACCAATACTTCACCCAAATGCCAAATCATAACTCTCTATCTCATGCTAATGCACAGAGAAGGAGGGGTTCCTGGTGATATTTTCCTTCCAGAAAGGCTGCAACTACTGCCTTCAATCCTGAAGCAATTCTTCCCCAAGCAATACTATCCTGGGCCATACTCACTCTTTTGCCTGTTCCACTGCTTTCAGGTAGCTTTCTGTGATGACCTTTATTGTATTTTTCCAAACTCACTGAGCCAACATTTGTGTGTTTCTGACCTCCTGCTCGACTGGTTTTTTATATTTATTTAAAAATAAATAGCTACAATAGATCATCATGTAACAAGCAGATCTTTGCTGTTGCTCTGCATTTTTACAAGCTCACATGCAATTCGAGTACTTTGAAGTGAAAATACTACACAGGCCCATCCTGCTGTTCTCATTCCCAGATGACCAGGAAATCAGTAAAAATGCTAAATCTCAGACATACAGGAAGCCCCTCGCAACACCGTTAACCCTCCATGTTTTCAAATTGTGCCTTTTGCTCCTCTTTGAATAAGGAGAGGCCAAGATCAAAGGCAGAGCCTGTTCACAGATACCTCTCCTAGCTTCCATCTGCAGCCTCATCCTTCGCTTCAAATGCTTTTGCTGCTAGTCAACTTTTTGCTGCTAAAGAATTTTCCTCCTGGTTGTGTGCCACCACACCGTGACTTTCTTAGGAGGTTTCTATAGAAAATTCTACCGATAAGCCTTTACAGAAAAGCAAAATTCAAACCACAAGCCATTTTTATTCACACTTGGATGCAAAGAGCTCAAGTAATAGTTAATCAGAGCAAGTATTGAAAAATATTTGCTAGGAAAAGAAAGTAGCGGTGCCAGCAGATCACTGCAGCCTTAACCTGGCTTTGCCCATAAAGTGTCTGCCCATAATGATCTGTCACTGCATCTTCTGACGAATTATGTAAACCCAAGTCCCCTCATCTTAAGGGATTTTTACATAAACAGCAATGTCCAAGCAAAACAAGGAACCCAGACTTCCCAGATGGGCATCAGGAAGACAGGTTGCATATTCGCGGAAGGCAACCTCTAACAATATCCTTTTAAACAAGAATGGCTTATGGGCTGAGGCCTCTATCTGTGGGGATGTCTAATTTACCTGATATTTACACTTCATGGTTCTTTTGGAATGACCTTCACATGGCCCTTCCTGAGCAGCAGAAACACGCTTACCTCCAGCTGGGAAGCAGTTCTCAACTTCATGCTGTAAAGCAACTACGCAACTTCGCTTAAACTTGGCAAGACTTCAGACCAAAACTTACTATTCACTTCAGGATGTCCCCGGGCCACTGCTGAACAATTTCTCTTTACACTCTTTCTGTTAGTTTAATAGGTAATGCACACTGTATTCCCTAAAGTCACTTATCCCCTGCTCTGCTTTAGGGTGCTTTGGTCTGCTTATGTTAGTAAGCCTGCACAAAGATAAGGCTTGCTAAGGCTCTGAAAAAATGTTTACCTTCATCCATGCCATTAAGTATTTCGGTTAAGTCTTCATGCTTGCTGTCATACTGGTGCTCCTTCCATGTTTCACCATTTTCACTTCGAAGTACGATTAGTTCTCTTTCCTTCCCTCGCATTGACCCAAAATGCGGGATTTCCACTATGACAGGGCTAGAGAAAAAGGAATCATATTATTTTTAATCCTATATCTCCTCACTGCCCTTGATTTCCTATGAGCATTAAGTCCTTAAGAAAACTAGTTATTTTACATAGTTAGCACTGTTATGATAAAAATGTTTTGTAAAATTGCCAAAGCTGTACAATCCTTTATCGTTTAAACTATAATAGATAACTTGAAAATATTAATATATATAGCTCATTTTTAATATGAAAACCTGAAACATCTGCCTACAAGGAAAAATAGTTATAACATTTGCTAAGGAGTGTTCTCCCTGGTCATTTATCCCAGGATGTAGGTGATCCAACCTGCCTCTACCACACATAGGACTGCTGACTTTTAATTGGCATTAGCATAGTCAAAATTCAGATTTGGCTCAAGGGATTGGAAGGGGCAAAGCCAGACCAGCTATCCAAATGCATGCAACAGCAATTGACTGCAGCAGGAACTGTGCATGCATGTAGGTTCTAAACTTCAAACTAAGTCGCAAACTTTTCAAAGCTCTCCCTGGCTTTCTGTTGATGCAGCTCCTGTGAAACACAAGAGGTTTTTTCTCACTAGCTTTACTTTCTGGTTCCCATGCCCAAAATCACAGCTGCAACATCTATAACTGCACTGTAAACACCACTGGCGAATGTTTAGATCCTTTCAGAATGGACTTCTCCAAGTTAAGCAACATCACAACCACAATTATATTAGTTACTGTCAAACATTTTTGGGGAAAGGAAAGGGAATGAGAAGGTGGTTAATAACACACCTACATCACCAGACAATGTACCTTCAACAGAGGACTGCAAGTGCATTACTGAACAGTTATTGTGAACAACTGACAGAAACCACCATTCACTTCATGTGCCATTCCTTAACAAAACAGACACTTTTGCCAAACACTTCACAGGCAGGATATGCATTTTAAAGTATGTTAAGACAAACCGACTGAAATCACACAGTAAGTGAACAATTATGCAGCTTTAAGACATTTAAATAGACAGTATCATTATTTTCCTACAGAGGTTGTAAAGGATTTCACTGCACTGTAATAACTCAGAAGTAGCATCACATGATGAGAGAATTATGCAGCACTTCTATGGTGCTAGATACCTGTTGGGTGCATTAACCAATCAATTACTTCAGCACGGAAATCACAACAGCCATCATGAGGGAAAACATAAACTAGTTGCAAGTCCAGTTTTCGTATTCAATACCAAGGGGGAAGAGTAAGATAGTACTTTTTTCCCATGAAAATAGAAAAAAGACATATTTTAGATGCTTTTAATAACATCCAGGCTATATTAGTCTTAATCACAAGTCCTTTAACAAGAAAGGAATGTGCACGGTCAGTAAATTCCAAAAAATTTAAATACATTGTTTTTAGATATTTACTCTCTGGTTCCGAAAGAGTACAAACTGAAAATTAACACTATAGTACAATCTTTGCAGGCTAATATTTCAGATACTGTCTCTGTAAATATTCAGAAGCCACACAACTTTGTGCATGACATTTAACAAGAATACTCAAGTGAGAAGGTATTGAACAGGTTTGGAACGCCAAACACTCACCAATATTTTGAAAACCTAATGCAATAAATTTCACAATATGAAAATAACAGCAAAAAATATATGGAAACATTCTTACAGTTTAAGACTACACGCTGCAGTTCCTCTGGCAGTACACTTGGCTTTATAAATTTATTTTAACAAGATGCCTGTTGCAGGTTGAAAAGATCAGTATTCCTCCAACCTTGCTGAATTCACTCAGTAACAGTTTTTCTAAACAATCTTTCATAAATGAACAGACTTGATGCAATCACATTTTACAAATGTTCTTCCTAAACCAGACTGACTCAAGGCCTGTAAATACCTTCTCTACCACAGAGTTGAAATTAAACGACTTTCACTGTGTATTAAAATGTATTTGATGCAGTTGAAACACTTCAAATTTAAAAGATTACAACAGCACAGAAGTTATGAAAGCAGAATGCTGGCAGTGAATTTTACATGCCTATAAGCACAAGGTAGTAGCAGAGCTATATTAAATCAAGCCACTATGATTTTCTTTCAGTGACATAAATCAACTGAAAGCTTTAGAAAACTTAAAGAAAAATAAAATGGGAATAACAAAAAATTGGAAACAAAAGAAAAACTGTAAACATTCTGTATCTTTTCCGTACATATCCTACCCAATAAATTTTGTTCCTTGTGGACCAAGCTGCAGGATTCGGCTAACCATGCTCTCGCCCTCATTTAGAGGGGGAGGAGTTTTAGGAAGATGCAGTTTACTGAATAACATCCATGCAGCAGGAAGAGAAACGAGAAGGGGAAATTAGGAACAAGCTGTCATCCCCGACAGAACCAGCAGTTTACACCAGGGTGCCACTCATGGTAACGAACAAAATTTATAATTAGGAAAAAAAGCGCCGCATCATAGTGGATTGTTTCCCCTACTTTAAGCTTAAAAAGGTCAGTTCCTAGCAGTGTGTACTACTTGATGCTCCACAGTAAGTGCTCCACCATTGCTCTCGGTGGCTTTGCTCCATGGGATGGAGACAGGCAGCTCCCAGCAACTCCGGCAAGAGCCGTGCACGAGCCACAGCACAGAGAACACAGCTTAACATTTGGTTCCTTGTGGGTGACCTTAGGACACTTTTTTGTGATGTTTCTCTGATACTCTACAAGCAAGAGGGTCAAAACCTGTCCTCAGTTTTAGGCGTGTGACTCCTGATTTCCAAGGCAGGTAGCATGAAGTAGATGGGGGCAGGACCTGGACTTTTCATGGCTTTTCTTACCTTCGTCTCCATTCTGCAGTCATCACAGAGACAAAGCTCCCCTTAAAATACAAGGGTACCTTCTGGAAGGAATCTCAGGTTGGCATTTTTTAATATTTCAAGTTAAGAAGCCTATCTTACATGCTCAAATGAAGTAAAGACAACGTTTAACTACTTAAATTCACATGATAAAGGAAATGAAAGATGCAACATGAGTGTAAACAATGAAATTCATAGAACAACTCACCCTAAAAATTGTGCCCCTGCTGGCCCCATTTCTACAAGTCTACTTGCTAATCCTTCTCCTTCAACCATCGGTGGTGGGCTGGCCAGTTTATGCCTCTTTACCAAGCGGCAGGTGATGCGGGTTGGTGCTGTACATTTGCGTGGTGGGATAATTATTCTCATTCCATGATGGCGACTGCCCCTCATCGAACCCCCACGTGCATCAACCATAAAACTAACCAGGAAACTGTAGGTAAAAGGAAACATGTCAATGAAAATGGTCACAAAACAAGAAAATCAGCAAAAAGCTAACCACTAATCTTTAAAACATTATTAGAAAAGTCCTCCCGATCCCAGCTAAACTAAAAAGAACACAAAGATTCTTGTGAAACTTATACTTACATGTTAACTATTGGCTATCAAAAGCAGGAATTGTTAAAGGTCTATGAACATCATGGCGAAATGAGTAGGTGCTACTGAGCAATTTGGATTAAAAGAGTACACAGATAGTTATTAGTAGTGGTTTATTAGAATTTAAAAGCATCCCTCTGTTACTGTTAGCTCTACTGTCCATAGACAGGAGTAACTTACCGTCACATGCAGAAAGGAACAGTGTAGAAAAAGGAGAATCAAAAATGCTTATTATTTCTGGGATCCCAGTCTTTAAAACCTCCTCAAAGTCTCATTTGCAAAAAATACTGATGGCTGACTGAGCAAGTGCTGGCACCATGGGTGCCAGTCAGTGTAGGCTACTACAGGCTTCCACTGATAGGGAATGAGTGAGAATATCAAGCGCATAACTTTCTTTAGGCTACTAGCACTCTAGAGGAAATCATGCCAGTACTTGTGCTTGAAGATGACACAAAGTAGTGAAAAGTGAAATTAAAGAAAAATTTTGTTTGCCAGTGTCATCCCAATTCATAATTTTCCATTTAAAAACAGAAGATAAACAATTATATTTGTAAATGGTGAGTGGTAGATTTTAACATAAAATTATTTTTATTAGTAAAGGAATAATGACTATTAACAAGAATAACCATTAATAGCCAAGGTTTATGCTATGAAATGTTGAGAAGCTGCACACGTGAAGTGTTACTATCTTTAATGGAACAGTGACAGGAAATGGAGACTCCTCCCAGGACCAAAATCAGATTTCAGCCTGTTTCAAAACTCCACAGCAAAAATCCTTCCAATTTACGTGGATCAAAACATACAGTTTCCTGCAGGTCTAAACAGTTCTGGTGGGTCTCTTCTGGTGCTCCAAAATACCCTCCCTTTTCCTCTGTACCATAAGCTGCTGAAAGAGAATAGCTTCAGGTAGAAGATACTGTAACAGACTAGTATCAAGAGAGACATGAGTCTTGATGCCAAAACTTTTGTTTGTTTGCTCCTTCTGTACTGATATAAAGATGCTGACATAGCTGGCACATCTGCTGTATGGTTTCAATATTTTCAAGGCTCTTCCCAAACTTCCAGATCTTAAGAACTAAATCTTCACATGAATAACAAGTGAATCCATTCAATTTCCTGGTTTCCTACTGTAAACTGAACTAAGGTAAAGGGCCAATAATCCAGGGGGGTCATAAACGTTCTTTAAAAACCCTCAAATGTTCTGAAGTATGAATAGGAATTTGTGTAAGACTTTTATATTTGCTTTTGAGACCAGCAGGATATCAAAAGTAACAGCTGATGTGGATTGGCCAGGCTTACAAATAAGCTGCACTAGGAAGTCCAGCTGACAGGGGTGGGAAAAATCTGCAGGACTGTAATCAAAACTTGGTAGTGGTCTGCAGGAGACAGACAGCTAGGGACACAAGCTGTAAATATATGAGGCAGGACAGAAGGCTCTCCAGCTGAATTCCAGATAAACGAATTGCTACATTGCCTTTCTTCAAACCAAATTAAAATTATTCAGTAAAGAATAATGGGGAGGTGAAACAGGCCTCAGAGGTGACCCTAACCCCAAATTATAATTTCTTTGTGTCCCATACACTTTATAGTACTGAAGCATAGAATAAACTTCATAATCTATCACAGTAGTTTTCATACAAATAATATGTATCCACATTTGTCTCCTAGATAAACACACTCTACACTACTTAATAAACCCAAATGCTGCTGCCACTATATCCCAGTTCCCAAAAAGAGGACTTGGTTTAGTGGGACAGGATCTTTGCCTAGTGACTAGTCAAGAGCTTTCTAGAAATATTAGATCTATGTCAAAACCAGTGTGATCAGTCTGAAAATTACAGAGTATATAAATTATGGTAATCTCAATATTTATGGATCACAAAATCTTAGATGTCTGTAAAATCTGTTGACTGGAACACTTCTCTGTTTGCTAATAGAAAACCATACCAAGAAGAGACATCAGCTCTAGAGAGCCTGAACTTTTGGCTTCCTTTCCCCTCTGCTCACTGAGCACTATTAGGCTGTCAGCATGGTCATGTTGCCTTTTCTCCCTGCAAATGCTCTATATTGTGAATGGTGAAAGCTGATAGTAGGAGGCAGATGCCACTGAGTATGTGGAAGGGTAGGCCAATGGTTGGTCTTCAGAGCTGGCAAGTAGCCAGCACGTGACTAGCTGTGAAGAGAGCTCAAGACAATCCATTAAAATTTTCTATGAAGCAAAGTAAAATACTAAGCAGGGACTCATAGCCCTTGGTCATCAAAGGGAGAATACTGAAAGGAATCTGTTACAGTTGGAGCTTTGGTGGCCTTTTAAAAATGTTCATGGTTTTTGCCTGCAGAGAAAATGAGGCCACTTGAGATTACATGGAAGCAGGATGGAGGGGTGGCTGGCTAGAGTATCCCTTCAGGGTTGATGTGCAGCATCTCTTGGGAGGCACATCTGGTCTGTGCGCCACAGAGCAAGGAGGGGCCTCAGGGAAGTTTGGCAAGGCTGGGCTGGGCCTGATGGCCCAGTACAAGCAGAGTTTTGGAGAACTGCCTATCATGTACGTGATTACCAGCATGTTAAGCCAGCTCAGAATATAAAAAAATTAAGATTTATCTACTGTAAAAATGCCAAAGTTTGCACCCAGATAAGATATTGTATCTCAACTATTTAGATGACCATGTAAAAGTGGATTGTCAAAAATCGCTCAGCACCTAAATCAATTGACTAACAATAATAATCATCATCATCATAAAAAAAAAAAATCAATGTAAGTTAAAACTAAGTACCTATAAAAATTAGATGTTAAGTTCTTAGGTTTGTTTAGGCTGTAGACTTCAAGGTCAGCCCAACCTTTTCAACTTGGGGTTTAGCACTGCTAATGCACACTGCTCACAAGGGTAGATTAACCCTTGGCAAGGGTAGATTAACCCTTGACATGAGTCTATGCTCCGCAGCAGGAACTAGCCCACTGCAGCCAGCTTTGGTGTCTATACCACACTGCAGCCTTGAGTGAAGACAAAACCTTTAGCAGATCAGCCTTTATGCATATTGCTCCCATATAAAGGTAATAATTGTCAACAGCATATTAATTGTTTCCTTGTTTAGTTTCCAAATTAGTAATTCACTGTTTAAAACAGTAACAGTAATTCCAAACAGTATTTCATGCACTTTCTATCAAAAAGATTAGTAGCTGATGCTTACCTAAATTAATGTTGCACTAATAATGGAAACTAGAATGTGATTTCTAAAACACACTGCGGAATGCTAATGAGCATTTCTACTTGAATACATGGAAGGGATGAGGATGTGGGCTGATGCACTACAAACATCTACACACACTCTGTGGGGAAAAAAGTTTAAAAAAAATAAAAAGAAAATAAAAGAAAAGAAGGATTCACAGAAAGCACAGAGTTATCACCTTGAATCATACTGGGGGAGTGGAGAGGAATAGCTGCAAAATAATTTAGAAAGCAAATGGGAAAAATTAATGTAAGATAATTAGAGGCAAGCAACAGAAAATATCAATAATACGCACAAAGGAAAAGTAACAATCAGAAAAATAACAAAAGCAACACATTTGAAGGCCAACCCTGGAAATTGTCTTTTGCTTTGCATATTGTGACCTGTGTCATATAAAATATGTTACACATGGAAAAAAGCTGAAAGGAAGTGTTAATCTAAACAGTCAGCACAAGTCGATAATTTCTCTGAGAAATGTGCAAAAGCACATGGAGAAGAGGAAAGCATTTGCTATTAACTTAGGTCAAGAGAGAAATTACTGTAAAATGACTTCTTTATTTAATTCCCAAAGCGTGCTCATCTGTGCCATAGAGAACCAATTCTTGCACTTTTCTAGAGTAGTGTGTTTTCTGAAGTATAATGCATAAAAGATACGTATGGCAAGATACTTGAAAGGAGTACCAGTTTATGCCATTCATTACACTGCTTTCAATAATAAGTTCTTCTGCAAGTACAGGATGTTGGCGTAAACAATAATTAATCTGATGTATTCCACCTTGCAAGACTTCATCCAGTTTTTCCGAGTTTCTCAATATGAAAGGCAGTGTGACACATTACTTCTGTCAGCTAAGAAAACCAAGGAGTAAAACCAGTCAGCATAAAGAGAGCACATCCACATTTCATTTTGGGGAAGTTGCACGAGTAGGCTCACATCTGAAAACTGAAGGTCATTTTGGCGAAGGGTCTCTACCCTCCCAGAGGCCTCAAGATTCATGACACATTTCAATGTACTGCTTACAATGGACTCTGTTCTAAATATATGCTGGCAAAACAACTTATGTGAACTAAAAAAGAAAAACATAAACCATTATCCTGGCTTAAAAAAGGGGAAAACCAGAAGAGTTGAAATAACCGCCAACAATTCCTTCTTTCTTTCCCTGTCACTGATACACTGCTGGAACTCCACATCTTCCTCCCAAAATTCCCCATCTGTCTCAGTTAAGAAATGGGAACAAACTCTGGTGCTGTCTTCTGCCAGTGAGTAAATGGGCAAAAGAGCAACCTGACAGAGCGGACTCCAGTGGAGCTCCCCTGCACAGCAAGCTGCAGAGCCTGCGGAAGGATGAGGAACGCACAGAGCGGTGGGGTCAGGCCATGGACATGGGGCAATCTGGACCACGAGGTTCCATAGCTTCTAGCTATGGGCACAGAAGTAACTGTGGACAGAGCCAGGGATGAGGCACCATGAACAAGCAGAAAAGGACTTGCGCTGCAGGAAAAGACTGATAGAAGAGAAAACTCTGAATATCAGATGTGCTGAGGTAACAGGAAGGTGTGAAGGGAACATGCATTGGCTGCCTCTAGATGAAGGTAACAGAGAAAACCAAATGCTATCATACTATAGCATGGTGCCACAATTCAACCGAAAATAAACAAGTGAGGGTTTTTTTCCCCTAACAAAGGAACTGAGTCACCAGAGCTTCATTTCTGATGAATTTCATCTGTTAAATGAGAAATGTGACTGCTCAGAAAAGCTACGCCTGTTTGGAGAATATTTTGGTGCTCAGATCCTGTCCCTCCCCTGCAGCTCCCCCATTTGCTCCTCTGCTACAGGTCTGCAGCCCTTCCCTCTGGGGTACAGCTAAGGCCACCTCTGCATTAGTGAGGACTGATGTACAAAGGGAGTAGATTTAAAGTAGTTGACGTGAAAGAGCCCAGGTTCACAGAATATATTTTGAATGTTGGAAGCATTAGTGAGCATGCTGAAGAACTAAGGGCAGACGTTCACTGCCCCAGAGGACTGGCAGGCTGTATACATCAGACCTATTTTGTACCAGGATGAAAAGGAGCTAGAAAATTTTAGACCAATCAGTCTAACCCAAATTACCAGAAATACTGAGGAATAAATTATCCAACAATCAATCCAACAGTAATTTATCCAATTTATCCAGGAATAAATTATCCAACAATAAGGGCCTAAAGGATAATCAAGAGATTGCAACTCACCTACCAGTCCTCAAAATAAAAACAAGCCACAATAGAAGTGGCAAGAGTAATTCATGTCAAATGAATTTAACTTCCTTTGACAGGGTAACCTATTAAGTGGATGTGTGGAAGTACTGTGTTGGTATTTCAGTAAGCAATGGAGGTACTGCATAGATAAGGTCAGTGCACAGTCTTCTCAGAAGTTACCTCGAAAGAGATACCATCATTGCTCTACTGAAAGGAAACGTCATGTGGAGATTACACAGTGCTGTTCTAGGCCACATACTAAGCTAATGTCTTAATTCATGATTTGAACACTGGACAGAAAGAAGGGCTGAAAAGTCTTTGGAAAATAGGGTCAGAATTAAAACTGTCTTGCTAAAACAGAAAAACAGTCTGAAACCAAAAAACCTGAAATACTGCAAAGGCAAACACAAACAAAGTGAAGAAGCCAAACACGTAACCACAAAACAGAAAAAATAACCAGACTGCAGAACTTCAGAAAAGAACCAGGAAATACTAGCAGATCACAAACATCCTTCAACAGAAACTGCAGTTACTAAAACGATAATTCTCACTGTGGGACTGCTCAAGATTAAGTGTGTTGTGTTAGACCGAAGAGGTAGTGATCCTGGCTTAGAAATAAACTGAAGAGGGGAGAGCCAGAGGACTGCATCAAGAATGTGGAAAGGACCACCTAGGAAGATCCTGGGACATTTTAATCTATAAAAAATAGGATTACAGGTCTTCCAATACATAAAACATTGTTAAGAGACCAGTAAGATATTGTTTTCCATTACTATTATGGATATGACAAGAAATAGGCTTAATCTTCAGCAAAGAAATTTTAAGTTGCGCGTCAGGGGAAGAGATATTGTCTACTGAAGCTGGGTGACTACAGAATCTCCTATTTTTAGTGACTCTGAAGAAATGAAACATATTTTCTTAACAGCTGGACTAGATTTTATCCTTCTGGAATGCAAATGGGTAGACTACTAGCTCTCTGAGGTCCTTTGCTGACATACTTTTCTGTGACTACCAACAGACTTCACATTTTCATAGTGCAGTTGTTGATATTCACCTCTAGCACGAATCATATGCAGTGTTTCATCAGGTCAGGACTCAAAAATCCAGATCTGCATAGATCTGTTCAGCAGAAATAGGGGCTTACATGTATTGTGGGACTGTATCTTAGATCTGTGGGACTTGCTGCTCTTTTGGGACTGAAATCTACTGGTATGTGCTGTGCTCATTTTCATTACAAGAATATAATTAGACACAGAATGGGGAAATAAATTAAAAAGGATGTGAAATTTTATGTCCTGATCTTGAAAACTAAACAACAAATATTTATACCTAGACAATCTCGTATGCAATGATTCCTTCCAGTTACACATTTATTTGTGAATTTTTACAATACACTTTCAAACATTACTACTATTACATTCAAATCAAGTCTGTGGTGCTGTCTAGATGCACCACAACTACAGTGGTGACTCATAAGTAAATGAATAATACCACTAAAATCAAACTACAGCTAGTGGAGAAGAGGAAGGAGCTTGGAGGTATGAATGAAGTAAGAGATTAATTTAAAGCCTCACATTTTTCTATGAAAGAATAGAAAGTATAATGTTGTAGCTCAGATTTCATATTCCAAATAATTTAGTACAACTCAAATAAAATCACCTTATGACACTTAAAAACAAAGCA
Organism: Myiopsitta monachus; assembly: GCA_017639245.1. NCBI lineage: Eukaryota > Metazoa > Chordata > Aves > Psittaciformes > Psittacidae > Myiopsitta > Myiopsitta monachus. The sequence goes on along the minus strand of CM029921.1, from coordinate 66,426,790 downwards.
CCAGCAACAGAAAAAGTAAAATAGGACTATTAAAAAGAAGCCTGTGGGATTACAGTGTTTTGGCATTCAGAAAATTAAGTGCAGAGGCAAATTTTTGGTTTGATATGCAAGCATTTAGACTGACTCCTGTTATTAAGCATCCTCCTTAAAGTCAGTACAAATTCTGCCACTGGCTTCAACTGGAGCAGGAATAGGCATGTTATCAACCATTACAGCAGGCTGTATTCTTCTGCTAACAATACATTTTTACATTTAAAGATAAAGGAAATCTGTTAAGTGACCTACCCAGAATGGATGGGACTTGAAACAAGGTTAACATTGTCCAAGGTGTCTGCAGCCCAGCTATAGTGTCTGAGAGAATCAGAATCAAACTCCCTTTGAAACGTCAGGTGCTTAAAAACACAATGAAAAAAGAAAAAAGAGAAATTGAAATTTAAAATTAAATTTAAAATTTAAAATTGAAATTTAAAATTAACATGAAAAACGCTTGTATTTAAGACAATATATAATTCTTAATATAAACTTAATCTTCTTAATATAAACTGTATTAAATTTAGATCTGTCCCCTTTCGTCATAACAGTGCTGATAGCCCAGGTGTTAAATTACTGGAAATTCTGTAACAGAAACACAGAACCTACAAACAAATTAATCTTACATGCCTTCAGTCATTCTTTTTGCACATTTTCCCCACTTCCTTCAGTTACAACTATGTCTGTCCAATCTTCACTTGCATGCACAAGGTTAAAAAGGCTGAAAACAAAAAAATATTACCTTTGTACTGCAATCATACATCATACAGGCAGGCAATATAATATCATCCCTCCCCTGAAAACAGGGGGAAGAAGCTGTGAATAACTTTACTGAGAGTTTAATTGAAGCTCTGAATGCATGACCAAGCTCCTGGTGGAAGGAGGGTTTAGTTTTGTATTTATACACGACAACCAACATGAACACTGTTTTCTGGAGTGCCACTGTCCCTACTCATCTCTACAAAAATAGCTTTAACCCTGTGAAGCACTGGCACACTGGTGCTATAATTAACTGTCCCATCTGACAGACATTGGGGTGTAATTTGTTTCTTGCTGCTGCTCATGGACATGCACACTCATGCGTCCTGTGCCCTGCAACAAGCCTCACACCGTAGATCCTCTTATCTGTGTAGCAAAGCCATTCCTTATTATTTTTTTTCCTAGGAAATCAAACAAATTAAATCTTCAGATACTGTATACCTATATTTCCAGGATTATATGAAAACTTCTAAACAATTTAAGAAGTGCTGGCAGAAGTTACATCAATAAAACTAAGTTTTAATCATGCAATACACACAGACTAACTTCACTCAAGATGGTGTTAAACATGTCAGTGTTTCCTGTAAGTAGGTTGTTTCCTGCTTACAAGCAAATGCGTCTAGAGAAAACAGTCTGTTAAGACTAAAACCTCAAGGACTGTTTTCAAATCAAATTCAGTGGGCTCAGTTCAAACCTCAGCCAAGCACACACTTCTACTCAGGGAAGTTTCATTATTTACACCTTTCTTTTTTTTTAAATGCACTGGCACAGAGGTAGTGAAAATGAATTATTTTGAGTGGAAGTATCAGCATTAGTCGTAAATCCGGGAAAGGCAGTCATAAACACATAAAAATATTTTGAAAAGCTTCCACAGGGAATGCAATTACATTTTACTCTGCTGTTGACCAGAACCTAGAACCCTCCCATCACTCTGGGGTTTCCAAAAAACTTCTCTCTTTAGACATTTATTTCAAATGAGCATCACAGGTTTCCCTCCAAAAAACACTGGCAGTGTAATTTACTGCCAGTCAATAGCAGTATCCGAAGGGTACAACTTTGCTCTGTCATCTGACCAACTCTGTGGCATGCCTTGATGCCTCCTTTTTTTGCTACCTTCACTCTTTCATTAGGACCTTTTTGCTGTAAGATACGTACTTAAGGCCTGATGGATGGTTCAAGCACAAACAACAATAATAATGGGCAAACTTGCATTTATTAAACACCAAAATACATCATCAGACATGAAAGATGAGTGTCATTAAAGCAACGGCAATTAAGCAACAGCAGTGGGTTTAATTAGCACCATTTTTGAAAAATGTATCATAATTTAGTTTAATGAAGACAGCTTTCTAACTCCTTCCAGTAGAACACTGGGAATTCTCCTACATTTCCTGAAGAGCCTACAGTTTAGACAGGAAAGCCATTGCTGTGGATTTCTGCTATTCCAAGTGATATCTAACTTCATAAGAGCTTATACTGAGTACATTATTCCTCTTGACACCAAACAGTCAAAGATTCAGAGAGTTGGTCTTAGAAGACGTAAAAATTTAGATAAACAAAATTAAATTTGTTCCTTTGCCTGGTGATTCACATTATCCTCAAAAATAGGACAAAACAAAGAAACATAAGAAACATGTAAAGAAGAACACCACATTTTAGTGTTTGCCATTCCAGCCGTACCAGTAACACTACACTGAGGTCCAGGCAAGCACGAGGACACATACATCAACAAATAAAGATGGCATCATGTTTGCTGTAACAGATGAAAAATGCTAAAGTTCCTTCAGCAGTATGATACAGGAAAGATAAACATAGGGCCATGTAATTTCCAACGAAATATCACCACTCTAAATTAATCTCTGTTAGATAGATATGCTACTACGCATACAAAGTTGCTCTAGGTTTGCCTGCACACATACATAGGGTACCTTGGTCTGTTCCTTTGTCCTCAGATACTGCCTATATATCTGGTGACTATACTTTTTGGTGCATTACTTTCTGACAAAGTGCACAGATCTTTTGGACATATTTACAGCCAGCAAAGGCACAAAGCCTGCAGCCAATAGTTTCGACAGAGAAAATGAGTAGAAAAAGCTAAGAGCCAGACACATGCATCTTACATGCAGCACACATATGTTGATCTCATTTTGTCTGTCTGTTGAGATGCTGGATTTTTCATGCAGGCCAAAAAAAAAATCTTCCTGTGTAAACTGCAATATCAGCAATCCAGAAGACAGTACATCATCAGCGATACCAAATCACAGGATTCATTCGGTGTTTGGCCAGAACCCAGTGTTCCCTCCCTGAACTGATGGACATTAAATATGCATTGCTCATAGGCGTGGCATCGTTAGATGCAAATGCATGCACAAAACCACTGATGGTTCTGCTGGCAGGGATCCTGCTGGTTGCATAACTGAATATACAGACTGTGTAATATCAGAGTTCAGCAAACAGAAGAATGTATGCTTTCGCCCAGATGAATTTATCCAGACAGTGAGGTTCAGCAAGCTGCCATGTAATGGACAGCCTGATTCATCCTGCCTTTGCCTGATGAAATTCAGAAGCTGATGTAAATTATTACATGGAGAAAGTAGCTCAAATTTGGTCTGAGTTGCTGCATCCATGGTAACACACCAGGACACAGAAATTTCAACTTTTCTCCAGCCAGGTTATGTGGCCTGGACTCAGACTTCCCTGTTGAACAGGATCAGCAATAAACCACCAAATAAATCAACGGAGAATACTGAGACTTCTTAAGGAATTATTAGAAACTCTTCTCTAATACCCAACGTGTCATGCTGGCAGTCAGGTTCAGTAAAGACTGGTTGCAAATCTCCCTCGTCTGACTCTTTTTAGATTTCCAAGTCTCCCAGTGATCCTCAGGAGAGGTGGCCATGGGATCTTCTACTTCACATGATGAAGAGGTTGACAAATGATCCTTACTCTTTTACATACTTATATTTGTGACAAAATTAATTCCCTTTACACTTAGATTTTGCTGTTGATAGGTCTGAGCTTTATAAAAGGAGAGAAACTGAATATACAGATAGGCAATGGCTCACTCCTTCAAAGTAGTGTGATACTTCAAACCAACTTTACATCAGTTTCCAGATAAGACTTTAAGGGTATTGGGTTGACCCACAATGATCTTTGTTTCTTTGAATCCCACTGTTGAAACGCAAGGTGTTTTTTTTACCCTTCTTTCAACTGCCATAGCAGAGATTACCTAAAAGCCCAGTAATATGCAGAGGGAAGGATGGGAAGAAGAGATACAGCGGTATTCCCCTTTTCCTAAATGCACTTCTCCTGCTTCAGCCAAAGGGCTGCAAAGCTTACCACCATAGGGTTGGGCTGAAGAATATAAGAATTCCAGAGGATGGATACACTTTTTGTTAGGACTTTGAGGGCTGCAGAACACATAGCAGCAAATTTCAGCTGGGGTCCTTTTTTCATGAAGATAGTTTGTTGCTTTACTGTCATTTTTTTTTCAGGGGATCATGGGTTTGCTAACCTCTCAAGACAATACTGACAGAATAACATTTAGAACTAGACTGTTAGCCAGGCCTCCAGCTTGGCTTCATTTTACATGACAAACTTGACTCAGCACTGGAGTGCAGGAACTGCACAATCATTGCTGGACAAAAACTGGAATCACAAAACCAGGAAGACTACAAATGCAATGAAAACTGTGTACACTACTGCTCAGCACCAGCACTGGAAGATTTTCCTATTTATTGCTTTTTCAGCTCAAGAGCCAGCACAGCAAGAGAACCGCCAGGAAGCAGAGAAGTCCATGACCACTTGTAGAGAATATGAAGTCTGCCCTAAAGCAGAGCTCCTGTACATGATGTGGTGTCACTGAAACACCTCCATGTACAGATAGGTAATTCTTATTTTTCTGGTGCAATTTTGTAATGCAGAACAGGTTAATGATGCACACTTTGAACTATGTGCTTTAGGAGTTGTTTAGCATAGTGCTGGTTGTCTTTTATAGTCAAATGTACCCTAGCTGCTAAATCAATGACATCTACTTTGACAGTAATTACAAAAATGGCCAGAATCATACATACAATTTAATATGTTCTGAGACTGAAGAGCCTTTCTCTCCTCTGAAATTTCCACCATATCAAAAAGACTTAATGAAGGTTTAGGAGTAAGAAGTGTCAAGAGTAACTTCAGGTTCTCAGCCCTGAAACACCATTTCTTGTTTCCAGTGCCAGCAGTTGCAATTTTATTTTCTGACTTCAAAACAAACAAAAGCAACAAAATTACTGCTAGGCAATGTTCAGAAACACTCTGTAGCTGTCTTCTGCAAGGTTATTGGAGAGTTACAGCATTACATAAAGTAACAACCTAATAATAAACATTCAGTTGCTAAACACAGAATCCAATTTCTGCCATTGTCCCAATGCTACCAAAAGCTGTGTGCAAAAGCTGTATTAGAATTCGGTAATTAATACTACACTAGAATTTACAGACTAATACAATCAAGGTTTAAAATGTACACGTCCTGCTCTATGGACTCTTTCCTCCATGAAAGCATCCGCTGTGATCAATAACCCCTCTTGCAGGACTACTAGCCACTGTTGAGAGGTACATCTGCAAAAAAGGCAACAGAAAGCCCCTGTTTCATTGCATTGCATTGTTTTTATGCTCTTCTGGGGAATAAACAACAGTTCATTCCACAGTCCTTTAATTCCCAAGTAAAGATTTCTATGTGAATTTTTATTCAACTTTCTAGCAGATCTCTGGCTTCTGTGTATCAAGAAACTCTCAAGTAATTCATTTAGATTTGAAAATCTGAAGCAAGTCTACCAAGCAAAATGCTGAGGAGGACACAAACAAAGCCTACGGTGCCCCACCATCTTCAGCATTAGCTTTTGGAAAGACTTTCCCATGCCATAATCAGGTCAAAAGATTCTGCTTTTGTTGTATTAGTCATTGCATTAATGTTTAGAAGATATATAAACTGGCTACTGAATAATAGCTTAATCTTTACAAGGCCAAATTCTTCCCCATGGCGGCAAAACAAGGACAGCAGCTGGAGTCCCCTACATGCGACAGAGCAAGCAAATATAATCCCTGGGCTACACAATACAGACAGAAGTTGTTCAGTGTAAAACATACTGCTCCCAGCTTAGCAAAGCACTCTAAGGATACCCATAACATTAAGCATACAGATGCTTCCATTGACTTCAATGGACATAAAAAAGTAACTGTTCCCTTAAGATTGTGCATTGGTGTGGGACCCCATCACCCTGACTCTTGCATGTCAAAACCACAATCTGGTAAACCCATGATTTCTTTCTCTCAGCTCCTCTCTTCTCCATTTTCAATAATTAAGAGAGTAGCGATAGTCTCTGCAAGCACAGCTGAGGGCCTCAGTGTCATCCCCTATAAATACAAAGTATGAATACCTGGTGGCAGAGACGCAGCACATACCTGATCCTTTGCTGGTACCAGCAGTTCTTCAATCATCATGCTATCTCGGGCATAAGAACTTCTGTTCAGCGTGTAGGACCTATCCGAACTGAAGGAGCGGAGGCTGTTGTATTTACCATATATCATAGAAAGTGCAGGTGACAATGAGGTGAACAAAAAATAAAAATAAAAAAATTAATACATGCAACTTCCAGGGATAGCATAAGACGGCAAAATACACATAATCTATGATATGAATACAAGGGAAAAAATGGAATAATAAGTATCTGACTGTAGTTAAATATCCCCTTCCTTACAATATACATAAGCAAAATCACAACAGATGTTTATTGCTTTGGCAGTAACACCGTGGATTTAGAATAAATCTAGAAAAGTGTATTCAAGTATTGGGATAAACTTTGATAAATGCCTTCACTGCCTAATCCTGAAAGGAGACCCATGAGGGCAGGTCCTGGGGGAGCTGCGGGTAGGTCACAGCAAGTGCCCATACGGCTCAGATTGCTGAATCTGTTTTAAGAGTGAGCGAGTTTTATGTGTGTTCTGTTTGTGGCTGAACCACTTTTGACTTTATTATAAGCACCCTTATTCATTTAGTTAGAAATAAAAGAATAATAATTTTGATATGAAAGAAGAAAGAGAAGAAATTTGTTTATTGATGGTTAAATAAAGATTCCAGTGCTTTGGGGATTATTTTGTGCATGTTAGACTACTTGGAAATAATTATAATCACTCTGAATGTGTTGCAATTAAATCAACGTAGGAGTGTGTTACACTTAACCCTGGAAGATACATTATGGTATGTGCTAAAAACATGCTGCAGGTCTAGACATGCTTGCTACGTGACAAAAAATAAAGTAGTAAAAAACATGAATTAATAAAAAGCAACATCCAACAACATGTTACACTTTTGAACTAGCACCACTTTTCAGACTCAAAACTCTACAACTTCTTTCATGCATTTCGGAGTTGCTAATGAAACTTTTCTAGTCCCTTAGCACATGTTCCTTCCTTGGACTAGAAGCAGAAGTAGGATCTTAATTACACACTGTAGGCATATGTTAAGCAAAGTTTTATATGATAAAGGGCATAAACAAATCAAGTTATATTTGTTATAACAGAAGGGTATTCTCTAAGACTAAGCCCACCCCCCTACCAAAAAATAAAAGCATGTCATTTTCCAAGGCTGAATAAAATGAAGATGAGCAATGGCAGCAGCAGAAAGATGTAACACGATGCCATGCCTTCTTACCTGACTTTTGGACTAAAGCAATTTACAGTGGAAAAGAAACAGGAGAAATAGAAAGCAAAGAATCAGACAGGAAAAGCAAGATGTTATGGCTGGATGGCTTATATATTTCATGTGTTTATTTCTTAATGTTACACTCAGAATCAGTAGTAAGATACATCCACAGAATACTTTTTGCTAAATAAAATACTTCACAGGAAAAATATCAGTATTTGTCTCCTCTGAGCATAACATGTGCAATGCAAAAAATGAGTTACACAGCAACAAATAGTAATGGCACTGCTAAAATCAGAAGCATGGGAATATTAGATTTCTTTCAAAGAAAAGATAACATGTGGTTGAACCCTCTAATATACCTAACAGATTTTGACTGGGAAATTCTGCTCTCCCACCTGCACAGGAAGAAGTTAGACATGTGTGGGAAGAGTACTGGAATGAGTAAAAAGGTGTCCTGTAAAACAGTGCCCAGCTTCATACACAAAGTGCACTCCCTCTCCACCATATCTGTAAGTGCTACAGGACAGACCACATCTGATAGTGCTGTATGATGACCTTGCTCACACCAAGGTCTATTTAAAAGCAGTATTTCGGCTTTGTTAATTAAGTTTACAAAGACAGAAGACTCCCCCTTCAGATCTGTTTTGCTGATTTTCTAGCTAATGGACTGTTTTTCTAGCTAATGGACTGCATTCCTTGTGAATATTTTATCACATAAATCCTTACTAATCTAAAAATTATAAGTGAAGCAAAACATGGCTGGTCACTACTAAAGAGCAAATTTGAACTGCATGCTTGCATTTCTAGTGCGACCATAACAAACAGACTGAAGAGCAGACATCTAAGCTTTACCTTTTGGGAGTTGCCATTTGCTGTTAGACAATGAACTCACTTTTTAAACCAGATCTTTAAACTACAGCATAGGAAAAAGTCCTCAGGGCTCCAGCTTACGAGGTTTAATTATTACCTTCAGTACAATTCAACTGTCAGTAAGTACATTGCAAATCTACAACTATGGAAGTAATCTCTGCTCATACAGCTTTAGTTATTTTAAGCAACGCACATTGCAGGCTTTAGCAAGATTCAAAAATGAAATCTAAAACGTTGATCTAGAAACACCTGAGCTGAAATGAACATTAGTGAGATTATATTAAGTTTACAATATTTTATCAGGTTCACAGAAACTTTGGCCTGTTTCCTGTAACACGTAATCTGTTCCCTGTCAAATGAAACCCTGCAACAGATTTAGGGTAAACCTACTTATTTTATGTTTGAGAACATTTTTCTTTAATATTGGCCATCTCAATTGGATAACTCACTAACACCTTTAAAGAAATAAAAGCATCAAAATAGCAAAATGATTGTAATTCAGTTTTTCTGGTATTTACACTCTTCAGCTGAATTAGTCCATTGAGGAACACTAATGTGAGAATCAATCTGACCTGCAGTAGCGAAAAGAAAGCTGGTTTTGCTGGCTTTTCTAGATCAGTTTCTAGACCAGTTGCAAACTGCTAGCAAAGAGGTGCCTTGGAGATGTTCAGAGTATGAGCAGACAGATACCAGAAAAAGTGAATAATTCATTTTCTGTGTCATTGCCATAAGAAGCCAACATGAATAAAGAATATGAAATAAACCAGCAATGAACGTATGCTTTAAAGACGCAGTATTGTCATGACACGGAAACACATCCCCTCTACTTTGTTTCAAAACAGACTTCACTTTTCTGCATGAGAAAGTGCACTTGGTTTGTAAAAAACTTGTAACTGGTGACATGCAAACTCAAGAAACAGCAAATACAATACCTGGCGGAGCGGGCTCCCAGGCTAAAGCCCATGTATCCCTCAGCAGGCAACGAATCATCTCCCAACTCCTTCAGATCCTGGGGTCCAAGGTATTTGTCTGTATCGCCTGTCATTGCATCCTCACCTGTCAGTACAAAAGCCAGGCTGAAATCAGAAGCTTCATGTATTGTAAATGTTTGCGTGCTTGGTAAGTCCTAACGCCCTGCTCCGTTCATCAAGAAGGAATCAATACTGTCACCCCCACTTTCCCTAAGGCTCTTTCCATGGAGCATGTCAATTATCCACCCTCTGAAAGGGCCTGAGAAATAATTTTATTGGGGCAAACATAAGAAGCAAAACTCCACCTTGACATAAACCCAATGAAATTATACGAGGGATGACTTCAGCCCAATCGTTTAAGTATGCTAAAGGCTTCTTCTGTACTTTGCACCACTTTGGCTTTCTCTACTAACAAGCCTGATCTGAGAAACAAAAGTCAGGTTATTCTTTACAAAAAGCAAAACCAAGAAAAACTTGGCTGTGAGAAACAGCCTGTTTGCCCACCAGTTATGAAAAGTGAAGCAGGCTTAAACGGACACAAAGTAAGAGCAGGGGCCCGCCTTCCTCTCTAGGTATTTCTCACTAACTTTTACACGATTTAAAGTACGAGGGATTAATTTACGGGCTTGTTTTGTGATCTGCTTCACACCGCCAGGCTAGGGTCCGCAGGGAAGCCCTTCAGACAGACAGCACCACCCCCCACATACACAACCCTCCCTCCACGGCCCGGCGGGGCGAGGCTGGGCCCGGCCCGCGGTGCAGAACAAAGCCCTAAGATGGAGCCCCGCACCCAAAAACCTCCCAGGCCTTACGGTCAGCCCGTCGGGAAAGGCCAGAGGGGGGTGGGATGCGCGGACATGGACGGAGGAGGAGAGGAATAGTTTTGTTTTCAGAAAAAATGGAAGGAAGGAGGAAGGAAAGTAAAGTCTTCGGAGGGCAGGGCAAGCGTCGCAAAGGGTTAACGGAGCAGCTCCCTCTGGCTGGAGTATTTGCATACCATTACATCATGCAAACCTACATTCCTGCATTGACACAGCAAGTCCAAAATATGCCTTCCCCCCCACCCCTCCTTCCCTCAACAAGAGGGAGCAGAGCGCGCTCCCCGCAAGCTCGCTCCTCGCCGAAATTCGCGCCCACCGCCGTTGCCGTGACCGCGCTTGAGGTGAGCGAAAGTTGGACAACCGCGAAGTTTCACAGCGTGTGCTCGGAGGTGAGTGACTCCGCGACCCCAGCTACACGCTTCCCACTTTCATTCAAGGAGTTTAGGCTAGTTTCCACTCCCTTAACTCAGGAAACCACAGGCGAGCTCTGGTTTTAAACTAACAATCACATCTAAAAATACCCTTTCAGCTACTGCTCTGCAAACGGCAAACACACAGACCCACTTTCTCCTCCAGCCCGGCAACAACCAGTACTTTAAGGTACAGTTTAAAAGCCAAGATGCTCATAGTATACCAGAAAACACTGAAAAAAACAAAAACAAAACCCCAAAACAAAAACCGGAAACAACCAAACAGAAATAGAAACATTATACATTAAGTTAAACGTCTTACTGTTTTGGAAAGCCATTTTCACCAGCTTGGTCTATAGGAAATTTTTCCCTGGTGTTTCCAAGAATTCCTATTAGTCCTATTAGTCCTTAAGCAGTGATTTAGACTTAAACTCCAAACCAGCACAAGCAAACTAATCCCTGTGGGTCATACTCGCTTTCCACTCAACAACCGAGATCTTCTTAACATCTTGATCTCTTCGTATGTATTTTAGGGCATGTGCATCTCTGTCCTCCCAATTCAGATCAAAGTTCTTTACAAGCATAAAACAAAAAGAAAAATAATGACTGTACTTAAAGAAAAAAATAAAAAAATCCCCTTTTAATCAGTCCGCAGACATCCCTTTAAAGCTGCTGCTGATTGGATTACAGCCTCCCTTGGCAAGCCTCTTGAATGGTGACATAAATGCAGGCACTCCACTTATTTGTATGTAAATAAGGGTGCTTCGAGGGTGTAGTTTTTCTGTAACTTGATACCGGGGTTGAGCAGGGAGCGCGGGGCTGCAGGGAAGGGCGCTGGGCTGCGCTGCGCTCCCCTCTGCTCCGCCTCCCCCTGCGCCCGTTCCGGGCCGTCCCGGCCGCTCTGGCGCGGCTTGAGCCCCGGCCGCCCCCTGGGTGCCAGCGACGGGGGACCGGGTGCTACTCTGCCTCCCCCTCCGTTTACCAGCGTGGGATGCTCCTGTCCGGAGAGAAAGCTCGGGAGCTGCAGAAAAACGGACGGCACTTTACGAGGTGGGGAATGGCCCAGACAGGGTGAGAGGTGCGGGCAACCTTAAGCAGCTACTAACTGGGCCAGTACATTTAGAAACTTCTGCCCTTACGACACCTGAAGACAAGCGCTGCGCCACAGTGCAGGAGCAGATGAGGCATTTTCTTCAGGAGCTGTAAGGAACAGACGAGGCATTTTCTTCACGAGCATCGTTTGTCAAAGGCAAGGTGAAGAGTGATAAAAAGCTACTCCAGTTGAGCTGCAAAATACATTAGATGTTATCCTGCTCTGCAGCTAATCCAGTCAGAGCAGGATTACTCTGATGAAATGCTCTCATCAAAGGAAAAGCTGCATCTAGGAGTGGTAATTTCAAAGAATTCCAGACATTGTTCTGTGATCGTGGGAGGCTGCAACAAAATGGGTGGTGCACGTTTCAGCAATCCCGCTCTGCTTAATTAGGTGCCACAGCCTAATCCTCTGCCTTTCAGCTAAGAGCACAGCGTTTGCTCACAGCACACTGGATTCCTGCAGAGAGAGGTCCCATGGAAAAGTGAAGACAAAATTAATCACTGAACACAAATGATAGAGAAATGCCCCCAAAAGTGAAGCACTGAGGGAAAAAACACCAAAGAAACCGCTTTGCTGCAGTTGCCATCCTTCCCTTAGTAATGTGTTACGTGTTGAAAGATGATGCCAACATTGTTAACAGTGGGCAAACAGAGCTATCATGAGTATCAGAAACTGTTCAAAATCCAGGAAAGAACAGCAGCAGAAGGGCGAAGTAAAGGCCCATCAGTCTGATATACCTTGTCTCTGACAGCAACTGCACTTCATAGAATAATATAAGGGCATGAAACAGCGGAAGTCCCCTGGAACATTTTTCTAGCTGGCAGTGATTTAAGCATGTATTTTCTAAACCTGCAGGAGGTTTTTATACTCGTAAACAGGTTTGGGTTTGTTTTTTGTTTGTTTGTTTGTTTTTTCTTCTCCTTTTAAAATTCTTCCAGTTGTGCTTAGAACTCTTGTAAACTTTTTGTGTTCCCTACCAAGGACGTGTGCAAGGAGTCACACAATTCAACCACCTGTTGCCGAAGGAGCAGCACCGGTTTGCCTCTTGCTGGTATCACTGATGCCCCTTATTCCTGGACTTCTGAAGAGGCTGTAAGCCTCACTGCTCACTTTGTAACCTACTTTTTCATACATCCTAGCCTATCCCTCATTCATTTTTTGCCAATTCCCCCCCCCCAGAATAGACTCCTACTCTCTTTACTGTTTTCTCTCCAACAAGCTTTTTCGTATCTCTCATCACCTTTGTCACCTCTTTTCATGTTTTCCCCATTTTCATGTTTTCTCTCAGTATGTCTCCCACAGCTGGCAACTGCAGGAGTGCAGAGTAGGTGCTCTTTTTAGAGGCAAGTGAGAAATACAGCCTCTCTGGCAGCAGGAGAGAAGGCATCGTGTGGCTTGGGAAAAGTCCCAGAGAAAATTTAATCATAGCCTGGGATACAAATAAGCATTTGTCATTGGCTTTGCTAAATATCTCTGAAGATTTTGCCACTCCCTCATCACAGCCTGACCAGAGCTGCCTGATGGTAGAAGAGGTACAGCCACAGGGAAGAGCAAGATACTTCCAGTTGTAACCAAGGCTTTGGTTTCACACAAGTATGAAGAAAAGCCAATACCAGACCACTGAAACTTTCATCAGTCTGTAAAATCTTATGGAAACAAAGAAACTCAGAAAATTGAGCTTAAAAATGCAATAACTCAACCCCTCCCAGAATCATCAATAACAGACTTTCATGCATGGGGATGCCCTGACCTGTCTTAAAGGCATTGAAACTGCAGCATCTCAGCACCTACAGAGGCACCAGGCAGTGTGCATGCATGTTCTGTTAGGACATCTACCAGGGATTGATTAGCATGATATTTGCACCTACTAAGAGAGTAGTAAATGGGCTTAAAACCCTCCATTAAATGGGCTTAAACCAGTGTCCTTATTTATACCCAAAGGTTTATCTTGTGAAGATCAAATAAAAAAAAATTAAAAGCTCAAAAATAAATGTTTCTTATGGAATCACAGAATCGACTAAGTTGGAAAACACCTTTAAAATGGAATGGCTTCAGTTGGAAGGGGCCTTAAAAATCATCTAGTTCCAACCCCCCAATTCTTGACTGAATTCTCAACACCTGAACTTTGGTATTTTGGTTTGGATTTTTTTCCCCTTTGCTGCTCATGTAGTCTTACTCCTCTTTCTATCAGATTCCATCGTTGCCTGGCCGTTGCCCTCCAGGACAGCAGCAGCAGTTCTGGGGAGAACTGTTGTGACAGAGCTCACTGCTGGGTTGCTGCAGTTGCAGCAGGACTCCGGCTTCCTCCACCGGATTAAAGCTCTTGGATCCACTCAGAGGGATGCTCTAAGGCTCAGCATGTGACAGCAGAGAAGGAGTTTCCCACCAGGCCTTTGGCAAGCTGCTCTGATTGTGCTTTAGCATGACTGATCCCCCACTCTCCACCAGCCCAGTGACCACAGGGTGCACTGCTGGGGCTCCCAGTTACACAGGGTGTGGGGTGTGAGCTCACATCTGGAGGCAGTAAGAGGAATGACCAGGTTCCTGCAGTACCAGGTTTCACATTTATAAGATTTGCAGTCTCTTTAAAAATAAATGCAGAGGACATGTTCGATGCACATTGTAATTGTTCTATGTTCTTCTACAAACTTTCTGCTACACATGAAGATAAGTCTTCATTTTTTCCCCACAAAATCATATTCATGTCTTTAAAAAACGCCATTTGTTTTTTGTGGTTTCCCAACACTTAACGTCTTTTGGGCAGATTTGCCAGAGTAGTCTAGGAAAAGGAAGAAAATCTCTCTCCTCTCATCCAGTCTGACTCCAAACCAAACTGTTCTTGCAGGGAAGAGAAATTACACAACTTCCATGTAAATACTTATTTAGTGGGCACTGCAAGACATAAACACAAGGAAACAGTTTCCTGACTATGAGCTTTGAGCTCCGAGACTCTACTTTCCATATCTTAAATTTCTCTTATGAGAGAAACCTTGAGGATTGTGGCGTATTGAGAAATCATTAAAAATGTTTCTCTCACTGAACAGTTTTGCTGATGACATGAACGTTGGCCAAGTGAGGGAGAACTCGGATCTGGGTGGTAAATATGTGTCCTTCTCTCACTTGGAATTTAGCCCCCGGCTGTGAAATTTGTCAGATTGCATTACCATCTTGAACATATTTATACTGACTGGTATAAGTGGATGCATTGTATATAGATATCCTATCAACATTGAGAAGTTGTGGGGATGGGTGTCGGTATATTATCTTTACAGATGTGCAAGTCAGAAAAGGGAGACAGGCCAGTGGTTATTACCTGAAAGCCTGTAAATCACTGCATGTCTTGCACGCTGGAATACTTCAGCACAGCTTAACCCAATACCTGTTACTTGATTTGAGAGCTTCCTTGCAGTGTTAGGTTTGAAAATAACCTTGTTACATATAAACCAGTCTCTTAGCCCCCCTAGTAACAGCAACACGGTTGCAGGACACAGTCTCTGAGGAAGGAATCAATTGCATTACCTGCATTCCGAATTCTTTGGTTTTGTTTGGGTTTTTGTTTGTTTTGTTGTTGGTTTGTTGGGCTTTTGTTGTTTGGTTGGGTTTTTTTGTAGACCTGAGAGTTCGTGACTATAAAAGCCTTCCACAGATTTGGCCCTAAAAATTATCCCATACATTAAAAGGCACATTTTGCAACTCTGGTTCTAACATTCAGATTCCACACAGAAGTGCTCCTCATCTGTACCTCACCACATGCTATGCAGTGGGATATGGCAAGAGCTACTGCTTTGTTAACTAACACAATTATGCGCCAGTGTTCCAGTCAGTTAAACCAATACATTATATATTTCAGCACGACAGTAGCCTAAGAGGGTTATTTGAAAGACACAGGTGTACGGTAAGAACAGTATCCATTTGGAACTGCAGCAATGGGAACACAATGGCAAACTGAAAACAAACCAAAAGCCTCAATGCATGAATTAAACAAGAGCTGCACACAATGAAGTTACTAAATATCTTTTACACCTTACTGCTTAAATGCTATAAAAATATAAAGTAAATATATCACTAGACCTAAAGAAAGAGAGATTAACTAAAGAAGCACAGGAAAATTGAACCCCATCACTTGTTTTCCTGCTAGCGAAGAAAAAAATGCAGCTTTAATGCAAGTAAATGGGGACTCACAAAAATACCTTAAGGGCACTGTCCTCTCCATCAGCTCAAGACCTTCCTGTTTCTGAATGTTCACCTGGGAACCTAATCCTTCTGTGGCCTCTGGAAACCTGTAGTTCCTGGAGAAATTCTCACAGATTCCTGCACATCCAAACCAGGGAAGTCTGTCTTAGCATGGCTTGTCGGTAGAGGGGACGAAGCAGTCGCCAAAGGAGTTTTAAGTACTTGGAGACCACTGAAGCCATATCAAACTTGCTCAGCACTGAGGAGTGAGCTGGGTCAGGCAGGTTGCCCGTAGCTCAGGAGACTTATTTAGAGGCACTGAAAACAAAGGGCTTTATTGCCACTCACAGATTTCATGTCACTCTGCAAGATGATACAGATAAAATCTCAGCTTCAAGATACTCCCTTAATACTGCAAACACCAACATGTTGAGTCCAATGCAGTACCCTCCTTATTAAGGACAAAAGCAATCTGATGTATTTTTACTGAATGTTATGACTCAAATATTATTAAAATAAAAAAAACCCACAAAAATTCTCTGAAAATATTTATTTCCAGGCTGGGACCACTGTCAATGTAAATCAACCATTTCAGAGTTAATTCACATCAGAATTTAAAAAAACAACACACACCCTCATTCCTTCTGCCATTCACTTTCACTATCAGCTGTTTCTTCCAAAGTGTTTTGATATCTGACCCTTTTCTCCAATAGTTATTTATTCAGTTATAATAATGAAACAATCCCCCACTTTATGGAAGCAGCAGCGAAAGGACTATTCCAGAAAAGTGAAGGTAAGTTGATTAAAAATTTGGGAGTAAGAAATTCAGAAAACATGAGAGGATTATCAGTAATAGCTCAAAGAATTTTTGAAAGAATTCTTAACTGTTAAGCAGAACTTATTGTTAGATAATAAGAAAATGATCTGAAAGGATTAATTCTCAGACAGACGAAGTAAAAGGAAGAGGGTTAAGTATCACTGCAATACAAAAATGTACAAATACCTTCTTCAACATCTGACAAATATTCAGCATCACTGAGTATTTCAGGGGCATTGGCTTTACGAACTGTATGATTTAAATAAACAAAATAATTAAATAAAAGCATAGACTATCAATGTGTCAAAAAAACAATCAATGTAAAACAATAACAAACGTGCAAAGACCATATCCAATTAGTACTGTTTGGTGGTTGTTTTTTTAAACAAACATTTCTTATGACAAGAAAAGACTAAAATAAGCAAGAGGGTTTTTAAATTTTTTAATACCTTCATCATCAGACATATCAAGAACTTCATTCATCGTTTCAGGTACGTTCATTTTGTGCTTTTCTGTAACAGTCTGTCAAAGACAAAAAAAATCATTTCAGAGTACAGACATAATTTTGCTTAAAACTCACAGATATTTTAAAAAGTAAATGCAAGGTATAACATACTTTTATCTGCAGTTAGCAAACCAAGATTTCTTGTTTTGGCTTCTTACTAACTTTCCTTTTTATAGATGCACTTGAACTATATATTTAAAAAGACTACAGAAATAGGCAATATTATTTGTGTTTTAAGCAATATTCACATTTTCATAACAGAAAAAGCATGAGCTGAAAGCCTAGAAGATGACAATATCAACAAAAGAAACAAATACACTGAAAAGAGTTTCTTATTAAGGGGGTTAATAAGAACTCCTTAAATAGTCATCAGAATTTTGAGCAGGAATATGTAATCCCTATTTAAACTAAACTTTCTGAAGGAAGTCCTTTTTCATTAGAAAAATGCTGCAATTTGGGAGCAGGCTTAGTCTATGTGATTTTTTTCAGAGGTGCCTCAGCATGAATTGTGTGTTTTTCCCACAAATGAGAACAACTGTAACCACATGCAGGCTAAATGCTACCCCTTAAGGAATGCATGCATGAAAGACACTCAGAACCGATTGATTGATTTTCATCCTAACGTTTATATTAATTCCGACTCAGAGACCAATATTAAAAAAAACCAAAAAGCAGAAAAAACCTGTTATGAATGCCTGAAATCTGTTCCTAGAGTACCTGTGTATCCCATGAATGACACACTTGTGCACATTTTATTCTCCAGCTGGTGTACAGCACAACAAGCGCTGGTGAAGTTTTAGGTCACACCCTTCAGAGTTACCATTCAAGGAGTGCAGGGCAATTAAAAAAAACCCAAATGAAACAAAAAACAGGTAAAGAACAAACCTCACACCAAAAACCACTCCTGTCTTTATGGGGGTTTTATATTATATTTTTAAATATATTCATATTTTATATTATTTTTCAACACCATTACTTTTCATCCTTCATGTACAAATAAGAAAATGGGTAACAAGTTCAGGAGGACAACACAGCTTTTCCATTTTCATGTATTTTAAAATATTTCAGTTTTTCTCTGGCCTCATGAATATTCATTTGGCAGTTTATGTTCCTTGGGTGACTGCCATCACTTGGTATAGGCAGAAGAGCTCCTGCGTGCTCAAACATCACAAAACTTGTAAAAAGCCTCACACTTATTTCATTATGTGGGAATTACTTGCAAAGATTTTTAACATGTTGCCATTAAACTAGCAAAATCCCAGGACTCTTTTTTCAGGCACTACTGGATTTTTTTTTATTGGTGTTTGAGTATAAATTATAGTAAAATTAGCTTCATATATCCCTGGTTTCATTAAATTTACCTTTGGGAGTTGTTTAGCCACAGGCATCAAAAAATAAGTCTCGGCATTCGAACTGAATTTTTAAGACCCTTAAATAAGATATATAAATCAGTTTTCATTCTAGGCTTCCAAAGCTTGACAATTACACACTTGTGATTGATAAGCAGAATATTCTGATTTTAATGAAAATTATTTCTGGGCTTCTCTTGAAAATAGGTATTTGGGTAGGACAGGGCTTTCAGCATCTAACATTTCTTATAGCATATTTCATAGCCTGACCCACCGTCTCCCTACTCTTCTTCATCAACAGAACACAAACTGATCAGTCAGCTTATGCAGCACAAACTCCCCAGGTTCTTGGTCCTACAAGCTAAGAATAACCTCATGATATTTGGAGTTCTTAGCATAAAAATGTGGTTTTGCTTTTCCTGCAGCTACCTAGTTGTATACTAGGCAATCAGTCAGATTTCTGCTACCCTTATACATCTTATCCACCTCTGATATGCCTAAAAATACACATGTGCACATACTTATCTTCTTTTTAATCAAAAAAAAAAAAAAAAGTTGCAGAAAGGAAAAACCAAATTTGCAGCCAAGGCTCTAAATTTATGTTCTTAAGACCCAATTTTCGCTTTACTACTATAGCGGTACATGGAGACTCCTCACCTCAGAAAACTGCTTTCTTCATTGAGCAATTTGTCAAAATGTTAGTGAAAAAAAAGATCTAAGAAATATTTTGGATTCTGTGAATCATCATTTTTCTGATAGCAGGTAATAATTGACCACTGCTAGTCTCTTTAATCTCTCTCAGCTAACACTAAAAAAAGCCTTCCTCAGAGGCAAGGCGGACAACCTGGAGTTCATGTATCTGTCAGCGAATGGATATCTTGGGTTGCAGGAGCTGACAGTGGCTGCTTGTAGATGACATCCTTTCACCATCTTTTGGAAGATGCCATAAACTATGCAATGAGTTGCTATAAAATCAATTCCAACCACTTCTTGGATTGGAATGGGTCCTCTCAGTCCAAATACAAACCATTCTATGACGGTCCCCTGGCAAAAACTCTGAAAAGGCAGAAGCAACTTCTATTTACACAAGTGTGTAGGAATGTCTTTTCAACCACAAACTGGTTCATATTCATGTGGTCTGTGCCTTAAACAACAAGCTGTGTGGAAAAACATGACAGCTATGACCAATCATTTATACTATTCATTTTTTGCTCAGTTGATACTCTTTCTGCATACATCCTAATAGTGTCTACTACCTTAAAAATATATTGCTCATATTTGACTTAATATCCACTTTATAATGCTAAAAGGAAAGAGGTGGAAATTAAGCTGGAATCTCAGCAGACATGTAACTAAACAAAGATGAATACACTGGCTTAGGAAAAATTCTTCCATTCACTACCGAATAAAGCTGTACTTACAATTGTAGTCATGGTCTCTTCTGTCACCACCTTCAATGTGTCAACGACTGAAATGTAGCCAAGTCGTTTTGCAATGGCAAGGGCAGTGTTTCCATTCTAGAAATTGAAACATTTATAGCAAAAGTTGAATGTTAGTAAGGAAAAGTGTAGAAACTGCTAATTAACTGTAGAAGAATGCACAATAAAGGCCAAATAAATGTTTGCATGTTGGTCACTGAAATAAATTTATTTTGGGTAGTAGGAGATATAACTAAGTTTTTAACTCTACAGAAACAGGATGAAAATGGAAAGATTTTCAGATGTTTTGGAAGAGATGATGGCATAGATGACATAGGGGCGATGGGAATAGGCTTTCTCTACTCTTTTCATCTCCCACCAGACACTTTTTTTCACATTTCCCTTGCTCAAATGGTTTCTGAGGGGTGGGACAAATGAACCCGAGAGGGAAGCAGCTGCTTCGTGGTGGCTCCTCTGCACTTACCACAGTGAGCTCATTGGGGGATGCACCATTCTGGAGCAGGACATTGATGATGTGGGTGTGCCCTTGCTGTGCAGCCTGGTGCAGTGGCGTGTACCCGTTCTGTGGACGCAGGGAAAGGGAAAGGCTGCAGTGAGCACAGTGCACAAGCTGCCTCCACAGAATGAGTGAGGCACAGGCGGAAAACTGACCTTCGTTTTGGCATTAACTTTTGCAGAATGCTGCAGAAGGAAGTTAACAATTTTTATGTTTCCGTAGTGGCAGCCAACATGCAAAGGAGTGTATCCCATCTAGAATGAAGATAAGCAATTAGTACATGTGAATATCCCACACATCCCATGACAAAATACCCCATATATGAAACAGTAAAAATCCTGTTAAGTTTTATTTCTTCAGCCAAAGCAAAAAACCCTCGAACCCTGGAAAAACCCCACACTTCCCCAGAATGTGCATTCAAGTCCCATTCTTAGTGAACCTCTCTGAATGCCTTGTATTTCTGTAATCTTCAACTCCTGCAATGTTGACTAAAGATTTCCCTTCCTGTCTAGTAGCTAGAGTATCAGATCTCTGGGACAGAGCCCACTTTTTTCATAGGATCATAGAATCATTTAGGTTGGAAGAGACCTTCAAAATCATCAAGCCCAACCCTTAACTTGGCACTGCCATGTTCACCACTAAACATGTCACTAAGTGCCACATCTACACGTCTTTTAAATACTTCAGCAATGGTGATTCCACCAGTTTCCGGGGCAGCCTGTTCCAATGCTTGACAATCCACAGAGAGTTAGAAGCTGCATTTCATCTTTCCTTTGTACATACATGTCAGTGAGGTGTGGCCAGGTTAGACAACTCTGTCAAAAGGACTGAGGAGTCAAGTCCAAGGTCAGCCCTGGGTTCAGGAGCCAGCGCTCAAAAGACAGAGGGAAAGGCAGAAAGAGAAAACCTCAAACGTGAACTATTTCCACTAGTGGGAAGCTTCAAGTGTCCATGGGTTTAGACGTATCATTTTCCTCTTGTCATGTTGCCTCTGACACTACTTCACTCAAGGTAACCTAATTTCAGTTGTATTAATACATGCTAGGATATGGTAGCTGTGCCAGTTACTTTAAATTAGGGTGCGTATTTGTTTCTTCAGTTAATTATATACCACTTGCCATCTAAAGAAACTATTAGCTTTAACAGCCAGGACAAGTTAATCAGTGCCAGGAACAGAGCTGGATCCAAATTCCATTGGCATCAGCAGAATGAAACTTTCCATTGACTTATGTGATCATTGCATCAGATGCCAAATGACTATGGGAAACTTTTCCCACAGAATACTTGTGCATAGTGGTAAGAGCCTAGGCACTAGCTAAATTGTAATCATCATGAACTGAACACTGGGACCTCGTCTTACAGTTTCTGTTAGTTTAGGGTTGGCCTAATAGCTTCCTAGCAGTGCCCAGTGTCAGAATTTTACAGAGTTCCCTAAGCTGGCCAGAGTCTTGAGTCTTCAGCAGAATGCCAAGTGTACTCACAGCCATGTATCTCAAACACAGCTTCTATAGTCCCTGCTCCTACATGTCCAAAGATAAATATAGATTGAAACGTGGCCAAACTATCAAAACAATAAGTGAAAAAATACTGCTGTGAAACCTCCTCACACAAGAAGTTAATCCCCTTCTCCCCCTTCAAAATACAGGCCTCTTAACATGACCTGCAAGGACAATGAATATCCATTAACATAAAACCAACTGGTGAGAAGAAGTCCAAAGTCAAGGGCCACCTGCTGGGAACCCTCTACTAATAACCCTAGAACATTAAAATCTGGAGAGTATCAGTGAGCCAATAACAGCTGATATCAACCTCCCCTTTGAAGTGATCTGTAAAGGCTCCTTTCTTTAGCCTGTAGCAATGAATATTGAAGAAGGAGCTATCAAAAGCCTGATACTTACTGCGGTACAACATCAATTTCCTTCTACAATTTGTATATACAGATATTTACACGTGGTACCTTCATAAACGGCTAGAGGAATAATTACGGATGCTCTTTGTCACTCCTGACCACCCTGCTGTTTAAATCAGAGACTAACAAAAAAATTTTCGTCTTTCCCATCCAAATGTATGCTTGAAATCGTAAATTTTTATGGTGACGTGGTCACCATCCTCCCTGTTACAGTTCTTTGTGTCCCAGAAGCTGAAGAAGGCTCCCTCCCAGGTGTTCAGTTCTGGCTTAGTCAGGTATGGCAGATGGAGGAGCATGCACTGAAAGGCAGCCTCTCTGCTACAGACATTACGCACGTTCCGAGTAGCGATGTGGACACCTGCTAGGCTGGTGGCAAAATACCAGTTTCTTGTCTGAGCTCCCTGGAGGGGCCCGAGAGCTTTCTGTTAAGTTTGCCCTACCCTGTGGTCATGCCATGTCACATTGTATTTGATGAGGCAGTGCCCAATGCAGCACACAGTCACTGACAGCAAAGTGACAGAGATCTGACATGGCGGGTCACATCTCACTGGGCATGTCAGTCCTCATCAGCCACCAGAGGACATCTTTCACGCTTATAGTTTGTAGTGAAGACATTGGTCGAAATAAAATTAATTAGCAAAATGTACTTTTAATGCCCAAGACCCAGAAAGGACATCCTTTGCTTCTCAGCTACAGTACAGACTCCAGCGTTCAGCTGTTTGTAGCTCAGGAAGGTATAACATTTATATGTATGTATCCCAACATGCTCATGGAAAACAGACGTTCTGTTAACTTTTCTGAAACACTCCAACTGGCAGAATCTGCAATTACACAACCAAATTGACTATAAAAGTAGTAATTCTCATGGATTCTTGAGCTTGCTACTTTTATTCTCTATAGAGTGGAAATATAGAAACATTTTGCTTCAAAAGCCACGAATAAACAAAACAAAACCAACCAACCAAAAAAAACCCAACGAAAAACAAACAAACAAAACCAGCCTCACAGTTATACACATTTCTGCAAGCAGTTTAGGTTCAGTCGTACTTACTGGCAAAGTGCCCAGGGACTTATTAGGCATTTTAGTATTAAAGAAGTTACTTCCAAGAAAATCAGGGCTTTTGTTTAATACAGCTCTAATGTGCATCACCTTCTGGCAGTCAGCTGCCATGCTGCTTCTAGCTGTTTTAAAGAATGAGCAGCAATACGGGAGTTAGCAGCTGGGAAGGTCTTATCAAAAGCCAAAAGAATAAGTGCCAATAAAAAAAAATAATCAGAAATACTGAGCTTTTTAATTCTAATGGAACACACAAAGACAAAGCATCCCTTATTCTCTTGCCCTTAAATTCCTTTTTTTGAGGGAAATTATCACAAGCCTTGTATATCATGTTGGTGAATTACTTTAATATCTTCCACTGGCAATAACCATAAATCTTAACAGCTTGAATTACTGCATCTTTCTAGTCATGCTGACTCTCAAGCTGCTCTGTTTTTGTTTCTCTGCTGTAAATGTCAGACAATGAAGCTACAGGATTATTGTTGATAAGGCTAGAAAATACTCTAGATCCAGAAATCACAAAGGCATCCAACCTAGATCAAACAAAACAGGCAAACCTATGTGTACATACACACCACTGCTTTGCAGAATCAGGGCCTAACATGTTTCAGTACCTTCCAAAGTTCATTATTGCACATTAGGCTGTAAATTTCCATGCAAATGTTCTGATAACAGCCGAGCATGTGCCAAGAGCCAAGGAGAGAGAGAATGCACCATGCAGGGACAGAGAAGGGCAACGGTCCTGATGTGGGGTCTGGAGCACAAGTGTGATGGGGAACAGCTGAGGGATCTGGGGATTTAGTATGGAGAAGAGAAGGTTCAGGGGGAACCTTATCGCTCTCTACAACTGCCTGAAAGGAGGATGGAGCCAGGAGGGGGCTGGTCTCTGCTCCCAAGGAACAAGGGATGGGACAAAATGAAATGGCCTCAAGCTGCACCAGGGGAGGTTTAGATGGAGATGAGGAACAATTCCTTTCCCAGAGGGTGTTCAGGCACTGGAACAGACTGCCCAGGGCAGTGCTAGAGTCACTATCCTTGTTAGTGTTCACACACCATGTAGATGAGGCCCTCAGTGCCATGGCTTAGTGATGGCCTTGGCAGTGCTGGGGTAAAGGTTGGACTGGATGATCTTAAAAGGTCTTTTCTAACCTGGTTGATTCTATGATTCTACAAAGATATACTGAAGATATCCATATATGAATGTTCTGTATGACAGTGATTCTTCTCTATAGCACTTTCCCACCCTCCCAACCTCCTTTCTATCTCTTTCTGCATCTGAAAACTAGGTATTACAATGGAAAAGTTGGATTGCTGTTATGAACCATTACAGCACTCAGGCTGGTATGCATGGGGCTCCTGCCAAAACAAGGCAGGCAGACCTGAATAAATCTCCCTGAATAAACCTGAAATAAAAGGCCAGCTCAACCTGCAAAAGAACATCATGACCTATCAGTCACCATTATCTCCTACCAATACTACAGTTTTAGGAACAAAAGACAGTTTAATACTGGATTTATTTTCCAGACAGTCACCAACCAGGGACTGTGAGACCATCAATTTCCCCAGCAGAAGCCCAACACCAAATGCAGCGCAGCAACTGTCTGACTAAAATGACCTGCACTGAGATCGAAGTTCCAAATCCTGCTCTTCACCCTTGAATGAACCAGCACTCTTCTCTCATCAGGCTTCCTTTGCCAGTCCATCACAGTAACACTGTGTCCTACAATAACACTATCCAATGAGATAAACAGTCGAAAAATGACATGTGAAGACCTGCTGAGCCATGATACAGTATTTACCCATGCCAACTCCCTGCAACAAAAGCAACATCATATGTACCAGTATAACCTTTAAACACCCAACATGACCACCAGAGAAAGATGATCTGCTTGCATCCATGGCTTCAGATTGATTTTTTAACTCCCAATACTATGCATAAAATGAGCATTCCCTGTGTTAAGTATGATAATGTATAACACAGAGTTTCAGTATTGAAAACTCTTTAACATACAGAAACACCAATGGTAATGTCAGAATGGACAAAACCTACTGCCTTTGCAGCAGGACACTAACATGCCTTCTGTGAACACTACATTCAGTTTTTAAAGCTTTCTAAACGTCAGGAGTTTTGAAGCAGCTCTGAAGCTTCACCACCTGAAGTGCATTTTAGTGTTGCTATTTTTCCACCATTCTGTTATTTGCTTCTTGCATATTAAGATAAGGTGTTTTCTCTGGCTTATCAGTTGGAGCTCAGTCTAATGTGGCTAGGCCTAAAACCACATATCAAAATCTCATCTTCAAGTGGCAGGAGCAGCATTGCGGCCACTTGAGCACTAGTTCTGGCACACTAAATCCCTGTTGTTTACTCTTCAGTACTGAGACAGACTCCTGCAGCTCTGGGATTAGAGGCTATTTAGTTAATTGATGCAGCAGAACCAGAAGGATCCCATAATGCCATCAATAAATGGACTTCAAATCCAGCAGCTATTCTTCCTTTCATGCCTTTTTCTACAACAAAGTTCAGTAAAAAAATTGCAATTGCCTGGGAGGCAAACTACCTCAAGAAAGAACCACAGCACAGGTCTAAGGGCAATTTTTAAAATGCTCATGATTTTTAGAGCCAGAATTGATCTTATCATACAGACTAATCTCCTGGTCAAGAGATTTTCTGTAGTACTGGATTTTTTTTCTTCCCTGCAATAGCTTTGACATGCAAAATGTGTTTATGTTCGAACTTCTCTAATCACCTGAAAAAACCCAATTTTGTATATGGCCCTCATAAACTGAGAGGGAGCAAGAACTCCCATGCATCAGAATTGCAAACTCTAGATGTTTTCATAGGGAGTGTAAGTTATATATAAATGATGATTAAAGAGCAAGTACCAGAGGGAATATGATAGCTCATTGGTCCCTAGTCAAGAAGTTGAGTGACCTGCTAAGATGCTAAACGTTCTCCCTCTATTGACAGATACTGCGCTGGAGTGACATAACTGATGAACCTTAACTTGGGAAAGTGAAAAATATGATAAGGAGAGAATGTAAACAAAGAAAAAGCAACAACAAAAAAGACTACTGAATAGTTATCCAGACCACAATAATTGAGGCAACAAAAGTGTATGAGTGTGACATGAAGAGAAGAAAACAGAAGGTTAGTGGTGATGCTGCTGGTAGGGGATATACCTAACATAATGCCACTCTAAGCTATGCAGCTTCACTAACCTTTAAGGCACAGATGGACACATCTCTGTCCCTGTATGTCCAAAGTAATGAATCTGAACTGGACATGCTGGATAGATCATGCAAACATGCAAGCATAGCAACAGTGCTTCTAAAGCCAAGTCAGCTGTTGCTGTATCTTGCTCCCCAATGCCTCTGGTTTTAGAGACAGCATGCACAGACCTTTTATTCTCATAGAACAGTTAATCCATCTAAACAAGAGAGCTTGTAACTACACAACTGCTATTTTACAAGCCAATCATCTAAACGTCACCTGCATAGAACATGAGGTCAGGGTATGTTAGCTCTTACAGCATTACACTTTTCCTACACTGTAGAAGTTCAGAGCTTGGCAGCTCTTACCCTAGGAACTCAAGATGATCATAAGTTTATCTAGAAACTATTCTGTCCTAAATACATGGTACTGCATTTGGCACTTTTCTTCTATCACAGGCAGTAGTGAGTGGATATCTGGCAGACAACCTCCATGTGTCTGACTATGTGGAGCCTGGAGGGCTCACAGCTATACGAACCCAGCAGATGGGACTCTCCAGAAGCCAAAGAATAAGCATCAAGCTCACTTATATCTAACAGAATCTTGCAAGGCATGTGGGCACTTTTTTTCCTAAGGAGCAGACAGTCCTCTACAGCAGAGAGCAAATTAGCATGGTAGACAGGAGAACAAGCCATTGCGGGTGTTCTTCACCACAAAGGCCTACCTACAGGATTAATAATGCACATTTTCCCAGACAGGTGGTTTGTCACACTACAAAGTAGTTCTGCTTAAATACGCCCTGACTTTGCCTGATCTAAGAGCCCCTGCCCCACCTGCTGACAACTATGGGGCAGTCCCATGGAATCAAATATGTACCAGGAAAATATTCTTTACTTTCACTAGTTCCATATTTAACTGAGGAATGAGGGTAAACAACAAGGTACTTACTGTTGGCTTCTTTAAAATTATATGACTATTACTGATGACAGTATTCATGATGCAGACAGTGGAACACCGCTGCTTTCTTCCCTGTGCATGGTTTTATCTCCAGACTAGTTCAACTGTCAGAGACGCAATTAAGAAATTTAGCTCCCAGTGGAGGAGATCTGTGAATTACAAATTGAAGCCCCTTTTCTGTGTGTCTCTACCATCACGTGGCTGCTCCACCACATTGCCACCCTGCCGGGCTTAAAGATCAGTACAGAACTTGTGCAACTGTGCCAGGCTGGCCCTGAGACCCAGTAAACATGCCCTGCCTCTTAGCTGTGAAAGTATCTCAGATGTTTCCACCATGCTAATGTGACTAAAAGGCCACCAGTGGATCCTATTTGGACACTGGAGCGCAGGCAAAGGGAACATGTTACTGCCTGCACCTGTCAATGTAAATGTCTCCTTAGACTACTTACTATTTATGGGGCAGAGAAGAGTGGAAGAAAGGCAAACACTCACAGGCAAGTTGTACAGGACAGGAGGCAATTCAGCTCTGACCAAGTTAAAAGCAGGTTCTGCAATGTCTTGCTACAGAAACCAAAACCAGGTAGGAACTATCTCCAGAAAAGCAACCACATGTATCTAAGAAATCATGCAAAGAATGCACCAGGGCAGACCTTGTCTACTGCTGGATGATTTAACAAATGATAAGAACACAGACTGATTCATCTGTAAAATATAGGCTGAGGATATGTTGCAAAAGTGTAAACCTGGAGAAGCTCCTGGGATTTCAGCAGCACTATTTCAGTTTCATGTCAGAATAAGGGCACTGAAATCAGCAGCTGGTACAGTTGGAATTACACAGTAGAAAAATCACACAACAGTGACTTTTCCCTCTGCCACAGATTGTAATCAGCTGAGCTGCAGCCAGAGATGATGATGGATTAAGCCCTTTCTGAGATGTCAGTGTGATAACAGAATGATAATGTTTCTGGACAGTCTGACACACCTGCACATTTATGGGATGCAAGCACAGCAGATACTTGCAGCACACACCTAACAGAGTTGTGAAAGCTGCTACTCAGCAAAAAGTGTGGAAGTTTGATTATGAGACTTGATTAATTTAGCTGATTTGATGATCTACAGTCCAAGTATTGATCATAACTGATTTCTTACCCAGCTAAAGGAATGAATCTGAGATTTAGACAATGCATGAAGATTGTATTGTATGATCTCAACACTAAGATCATTGTCATTAAATCTGGAGCACCGTATACAACATTAGTGTGCATAAACCCATTTGTACACAGGATTTTGGAATTTACTCGTAACATTGCTCTTAAAACCAATACTGCAAAGTGGAAGGTGTCATTGCTTGGGGTCTCAAAAACCACCCTGAAGCACCTTGGAAAGCCAGATCTCTTACTTAGAGTTTAAATATTTACTTTAGGCAGAGCTATTTTCACACAAGTAAGTTTGAAACAGACTACCATTGTATATATGTATTTCATATTACATAACGGTGATAAAGAATTTCAAATTTGTCCTCAAGAGTTAAATGTTTCATCTCTAATATTATTTTTGAAGGTAGAGTAGAGCAATATTTACTGACAATCTAGTAAGTTAATGCTTACCATCAGGAGAACAATGGTCTAGTCTAAAATTGGGACAACAGAAAATGTCAGTTCCCTAGAATGTACCCATATGATGAAATAGGTCGCCTCACTATGCTTTGCAAAACAAAGAGGCTTAGAAACTCAGAGGCATCCAGCCATGAAGGCTGAGCCAAGCTGTAGGAGTAGGAGGTAATCTTTACAAATGAACAATGGCTTTCTTGCAGAATCATGTCTAAGGATGGCTATTTAATATCAGCTCACAGAAAGGAGACTACTTCATTTTATGAAGTCTCTTAAATCATGGGGAAAAGTATTAGCCCCTTTCTAGCCAGGAATGCCTACATTGCATTTTCATTGCTTCTCTTGCTGTAAATAAAGATGTTTTAAGTAACAGTTCTCCTTTGTTTTGTTTCTACTGTCAGCTGAATGGAAAGTACATGCAACATGTGAAAAATAACAAAAGCAGATGAGAGCATGCATATGGTAGAAGATTACATGACTCTCTGTAGAGGGAAGCGAAGCTTTTCTTTAAGTTTCCTTACATAAAAAAACAGTTCAACCCCACTTACCTTCAGTGAAACACAACAGTAGGATACAATCTAAATCTACATTGATTTAAGTATTTGGCAAGAAATAAGCTTACTCCTCCAAGACTGAGCATAACCTAAACACTCAAGTTCACATACCTTCAGTTTTCAGAATATATTCGATGATATTTTTTATAAGGAATGCTTCTCTGCTGTTACTTCAGTATCACCCTGAAATTGATTACCATTCCAGTCTACAGGCTCATGCATCCCCGAAAGGAAATAATACATGCCACAGTGGTGTTCTTACCTTGGTCTGTGCATCAACAGCAGCTCCTTGGTTAACAAGAACCTCTGCTACGTTGACCCTATCGTCTTGAGCAGCCAGGTGGAGTGGTGTCAGTCCACTCTGTAAATTCGAAGCAACAAGTAACAAACTTCAGAGGAGGTACATGAACACTAGGATCAAAATTCAGGTATAAGTAAGACTCAAAACATCCTACTGAATTCAAAGAAATTCTAAATTCCTCTTTCACTGTGTAATGGACTTCCTAATACCATGTTGATTTGCAAGAAAGTACAATTTGAAAGCCAGTAAGATAATGTTTCCTATACACAAGGAGTGTCTCTTCATTTAGTGTTAAATGTGGGATAGCAAATTATAACACTTTCAGAAAAAAGTAATATAGTTTGTTCTCAACTCCTGAGTAATTCACTTTCTGAGTAATATTTTAAAATAAGTATTGAATTATTGTTTACACCTCTACAAGTTTTCTAGAAGTGACATTCAGATTTAGCATTACCTTTCAGTCCTCTACTTGATTGTTTTCAAACACAGACAGAAAAGGTAAAGCTACATTTTTGTAAGGTAAGGTCCATTTCTCTCTGCCCAGAAAGTATAATGACTGGCTAGATGATGTGTACTGACACACTTTTTGAATAGCTTATTATTTTTCTTATCTGAAACTTCAGATCTGAAAACCTTAAAACCTCAGAAAGCTATGCAACTTTCTCTCACATAAAAGACTTCAGGTAAAAGAGAGGAAAAGAGAATCTGCTGAGAGGATGTTGTTAGGAATGGGAAAGAATATCCTTCACTTGCAAATCATAGCACTTTTGCTCTCCTGTTCCTATTGCCTCTAGCACCAGTGACAGAAAAGCAGGTGGAGCTTGGATATTATGGGCCATGCCTTCTAAAAAGGTTTTAATAGGTGCTCAGTGCCCACCCTTGAGCTGTGAGCATACAGCTCCCAGCCATTCTGTGGGTCCTGAAGAAAATAAATGCTCTTTTTATTTCTATTGCAAAATTCAAAGTTAGTGTGCTTTAAGTATATGGCTTCAAATGTAGGTGCTGAGCTTGTAGGAAATGAGCATCACTCAATGAGTGCAGGGGGAACTATTTTCAAAAAGTGGCATTATCAGCATAATGAGAAACTGAGATTACAACTGAACGGTAACAAATTGAAGGATGTTTCAGGTAATTAACCTCTGGAGGAACTGAATCAAAATGCCAAGCAGCTGCAATCATGGTCTCTATATTAGCCTCAGCAGCAAAACTGTGATAGCCAATGTGATGCAAACTGTGTACATGGCAAATTGCCCTGTGGGGATACAGTCCATCCTGCACGGCATAAACCCACGCACTTGACGGAGACTAGAGAGAAAGATCAACATCTGCCAGAGAAGCTTCCTGAAGGAGGGCCCAAAAATAACCAAACTATAAAGTCAGAAACAGGAAAACACAGCAGCCCTGTGCAGCATCATCCATGGCCTCTGAGGACACAGAGTTTTTCTACCTGCTGAGAATAAGAAATATTTTCCATGAACAATTTGTCTCTTGCCTTTCTACTTTAGCCACATAAATCCATGCTGTAACCACACTTTACAACATCTCTGATGTCTAGTGGAGCATTTAGAGAATGAAGGCTGCACATTTGCTAGAAACATTACTACAGAGAGGACTTAATAGCCTATAAATTCATACATATAGAAACTAAAACCTGTCAACTTCCCTCTTCTGCCCCCAGGAGAAAGAGTGTGCTCTAAGTAACAACCCTCAGGGGGGGAAAGAATCACTTATATTAATGACCAAAATCTCAGACAAAGTTGCTATTATTATTCCATTAAAAAAATCAGCTTCCTTTGAAAAGTTAGTTGTTACCACTGTTTAATGGGCAGGCATATACCTAGAGGCTCATAAATGACACACGCTAACCCCAGTAACTACGGGGAAGAGGAAGACTTTTTCTCTCTGGTCGTGTTTTGGTAGAATAGCATAACATGGAAGGAAGCATGTGCTATCATTAAAACCCAGGTACTATGAAATACGGTTCATTCAACATGATGTGGCATGCTGCATGCTACTCTCTTTGCTAGAAGAAATTATGATGGGTATTCAAACACCTATAGTGGCTTTCAAACTGTCTAGAATCACAGTGGACAAAATTTAATTGCAGGCCCCTATCCTTCTCATCACTGTGTCTGTTTATTGCCTTAGCACAAAGCTGGGGGAACACTTACCTTGTTGCCGAGATTTACATTAGCATTTCTACTAAGAAGCAATGACACCATGTCCACGTGGCCATCTTGAGAGGCAAGATGTACAGGGGCGATACCCTGTCTGGTTACAGCATTGGCATCAGCACCATATTCCAGCAGTGTAGTTGCTATGTCCATCTGGTTTTTCTTGGCAGCTATGTGCAGTGGCGTATAGCCATTCTACCAACAGAAAGCACTTCATTGAAAGCTACTCATTGAGCAATGTGATAAATCACTTTCCTGTACCTACCCAACTCTATGAAAGTAAGTCATTAGTTTTAAAAAATCTGCCAAACATAGTCAAATACAATATTAACTATTTGTACAAATGCATGTATCAGAGCTTTAAGCAATCTGGTTTTGAAAGTACTGCTACAGATAGGAGCATTTTGAAAGAAACCTTCAAATTCGGGAAAAAATATCTGGTCAGAAGAGCACAAGCTATTAGGAACAGGAATTTGATTTTCATTTCACAGGCATTTGCTACTTTTCCTTAAATGTACATGAAATCTTTGACAAACAGAAGAGCAGGATGTGTGTTCGTAACTCAGAACAGCTGTTATTGTTTGGTTTTTTCCCATTTCCCAGCGTGAGTGAAAGCATTATGTACATGAAATATGGCCTTGCTTGCAGCATTTACCTTAACCTTACTGACATGCTGTTTTCATTCAGATCAAGCAGAAATTAAAGCATACAACTCTGGAGTCTTGCATTCTTTATTTTTTTATTCCTTCTAATATGTGCACTCAGTGAGCCCACTACTAAAAATAAAAATGTGTAATTTTTATAATTCTAAAAAAGGATAGATTTGGAAGAAAATACATAAATGGATATAAATATAAATGTAAATAATAGATTAACACAAGATACAAAAACACTAAGATATGCCTAGCTTTTGGTGCAGATTGGGATGCCCATTTAACCAAGAACTTTCTGTCTTTCTGAAATACATTAGCCTTCATTTTTAAGCAAATGGCAAATGTATGCATGTGACTAAGGAAGAAGATCTGGGAGGGAGGAAATGAGACCGTAAGCATAAGCCATTTTGCATGGTATCATA
Source organism: Myiopsitta monachus (assembly GCA_017639245.1). NCBI lineage: Eukaryota > Metazoa > Chordata > Aves > Psittaciformes > Psittacidae > Myiopsitta > Myiopsitta monachus. The sequence goes on along the minus strand of CM029921.1, from coordinate 66,393,518 downwards.
AGTACCACATGCATCTCAGATTACACAGCCCAGTAAAATCTATCTAAAGGCACAAAGCATTCATCTGGAATGGCTCCTCCCTGTACCCCATGGGGCAGCAGGACTGGACTATATAGGAAGACAGGTCACAACAGATACAGGGCAATGCAGATAGGAGCAAAGAATAAATACACAGGAGCAGCAAATAATTACAAGAGAGCTTTAATAGCGGTCTTGAAGTGAGAAATGTACAGCACTAACTCCATGTGGAATAGTTTGTGTAATCTTCAAAATCAACTTCAGATTCAGTTCAGACCTTACGTACTAAGATACTTCAAAATGATACCCAGGAAACACAATGCCACAATCAACAAGGGAAGTATACAGCCACTGAATTTTCACTTTGAAGATAAAATGCTTCAGGAAAAACAAACACAATCCTCTCCTTCAGACTTCCTGAACAAGACTGACATGAAAAACAGCCATTGCCACATGGACACCTACTAAATCCTAGAAACTACTTGCTAAATCCTGCATATATGCCAAACTGTGTGTATTTTACATGAACCTTATGCATATTTTGTAAAATGACAAACGCAGATTTCAAGCTTTTTCTTCAGAAATAAGCATACATTGCTTTCAGTGGAATGGAAAGAAGCAGGTTGCCAAGAGAAGACAAAAAAAGAGCTGAAAAATAAAAGCTGAAATTCAGCTCAGTCTCAGACTGCATTTTCTCCTCATAAGAGCTCACAGTATGCATAGATGCAGAAGAACAGAGAAGTTTGGAAGGAAGGGTACTGGGTTATTCTGGCTGCAAGGGAATAAGGGGAAAAGGCAAAACAGTTAAAGGGACAGAGAAAAACTGAGGCTTCTGGGGTGGAGGAGGGAGGAAGAGAAGCATTGTAAAGTGGATGCCAAACTAAAATTAGGCAGAAGCCTAATTCTGGCCTCTAAAAAGAAGAATGGTTCACCAGAATAACTGTTTGTATCACACCACTGTACTATGACATGACCACTTCCCATACCCTTTCACTGATCATTCTTCAAGGCAAATGCTGCTGGGCCAGGCTAATGAGCCACTCTTCAGACCAGTGTTAAAGACAGGAATGTCACAGAAAAAGCAACTGCTGCTGAAACTTACTGTGGAGCCAGTGATGAGATATGACATAACAAATATATTTATTAGACCACATTTACAAAAGAAATGGGAAATCATCTGCCGTTACCAACATCATTTTTCAGATGACTGCACAGTGGGTGCCGAAAGCAACAAACACGCTACTGTTAATTTTATTTAGTACTGACACTCTACACAGTGTGCTGTGGCTCACTTGCTGTAGAACACCAACAAACGCTTCATTTTAGGAAAACTTACAGCTGGTATGTGAAGGCCTGAAGTGGCAGCTGCAAAACTGTTCTGTTACAGATAGGGAAGCTAAGGTGACACATGACTTTGTGCAATATTATTCCGCAGTCTGTAGTGCTTCCACCTTCGTTTGGACAGCCCTTGAAAAGTGGCTGCTGCAATCCCTGCCCCTATAGGATGCACAGCTTCCACTGACAGTTTCTTTCGGTTAAAACTAGGTCAGTCAGGCCTTCAGAAGACCCTTTCTTCCCCACAGTGGCATTTAAGAGTGCTGCGTTGCAGTAGTAAAAGATCAGAGATCACTCCAGTTCACCTCCTGGGCCACTGCTCTCCAGATTGTCACTATTGACATTATTGATTTTAAACTGCGCCGTTGCTGCTGGCTATCCATGTTTATTTAACTTTCCTTTCCTTTGCACTATAAACTCTAGACCTACCATGTACGAAAGACTCCATCCTCTTTTTTTAGCCATGCAGAAGGCCTCTAGTGTTATGGCTGTATGCAGTCATGTGTGAGAGGAAGGCAGTCAAGGGGGGCTGTCTATCTATGATACTGGGTTCTCCACTAGCTCTTGCTTTTTTAGTGTTTTGGTTTTTTGGGGTTTTTTTGTAGTGATTTTAGGAATGTGTTTGGGTTGTTTCAGATGAGGCATTTACACTGCATTTACCCCATCTCAACCTACATGCACTTCCATCCTGTTTTACTGTTGCTGTCCAACTATCGATTTACTCTTTCACATCCCCTGAAATCTTACACTCTGTGTTGTCTCACCTACAGTAATTTGCAATTAAAGCAGGGCTGAGGCTACCTGTTTTATTTTCTCACAAGTACATTTACACTGTGGTAGAAGTATTGTAAAGCACATTAATAATTATGTTCATTGTACTGAAAAAAATATCACGCCTCAGAAGTCATCCTGTGGCATAATACAAGAGAATTACGCCCCTGTAAGCAAGGCATTAGCTACAAGCTTGCCCTGCACAGATGTTAAGATGCAACAATATATAGTTGGATGCCTGGGAGAGGGTATGAAAGAGACCAGACAAGTGAAAGCAAGACACATTATTTGCCTAGACGGAACTTTACTTAAACTAAAGATTTTAAATATTTCTACATCTATGTTTGCTTTTTTTACTGCGGTTCTATTCACCCGTAGAATTATTCTAGCAGCTTTATGTGATTGTGAGACATTAATAAACAAGGTCACTGAGTTCCCTGTAATTGCAAGCATGTACAGCCTAAAAAGAACAGAAGTAGACAGGGAATAAAATGACACAAAAAGTCTAGGTTCCCCCAGAGTAGCTAGTACTTGTACCTTGGCAGATGCATGAGGTGAAGCTCCCTGGTCCAACAGTAGGAGTGCCACTTTTTGATTATCGTAGTGTGCAGCTACATGCAGTGGTGTTAAACCGCTCTAAAAACACATGCAGAACAAACAAGTGCTGTTACAGATCCTCCCCAGGGAAAACTTAAAGAGTTTGGGGAATCAGAGGAGATAAGGTGAAAAACCACATTTGTTATTCATTCATATACCCAGGGTCTTTGATAACTTTAGAATCAAAAAACAAACAGAGATTTGGAAATCTTACTGAGCTGTGAAAGCCTTTTTGATTTTTCCGAGGGAAGATGAACAGAGAAGCACTTATCTCTGCTGCCCTCAGGACAGAGCAGGTAAGGAATCTTGACCCTGAGGTCATACCTTCGGTAATGTTTTTCTTTTACTGCAGTGGGTAAGTAAACTGTCCCTTGGATCTGTAAAAATCCAAGCTGGGCTAGTTTAAAAAGCTGGAAGTCCTACTGGGCTTTGCCCTGTGTCATGAGACATGGGGTAGAAGAGCCAACTGCCTGAATAGTCTGATAAAGACTGCAAATAGTCTGGGCAGGAAGGTAGGAGAATAGTTTGTCTCCATTCTCCTGGATGGGTACAAAGAAGACATCATTTTGCTGTCAATTAATGACAGTAAAAGTCACTTTTGTCAAGAGTTTGCTGGCTCCTGACAGCCCCAACAGGGACTGGAAAACTACATGAAACCCATTCCCAAGCTGTGTATATTAGTGTCATGGTAAGTAGATAGAAGGATATTATTAGAGTATTACATGCATTTAAGTACTTGCTGTGCTAGTGGCAGTGGCTTCTTCTGTCCTACCTTTCCAGAAGCATCAGGAGATGCATTCTTCTGAAGCAGGAGATTGGCTACCTCAATTTTCCCATATTTTGCAGCCACATGTAGAGGAGTAAATCCTTTCTGTAAGAGAAAACAGTTACATAGCAGCCTTGTGCACTCTTTTTCAAGGTAAGGTTTGTCTCTGATCTACAAGGGTACTGCTGTTTCCATCCCTTCCCTTACATAGCCCTGAGTACTGGCAGCAAGTCTGCAGATTACCATCTGCCTAGCAGGTCTGGAGGCCCTTCCTTGCAAGGCAAAGCCTTATCTACATTAAAACAACCATAAAAAGGGAAGAGTCAGTTCCTTTTTTCACACCACCAAAGACCCAAGGACAAGGCTGGGTAACAGCTTATCAATTCCCGTTAGGAATTTCTGCCCTGCATTTCTTTCATTCCAAGAAAATGCATGCCTGATAACCGGGTTATGTTATACATCAGGCTACATGAGGTAAAAACATGAAGATATGTACCCTTTTAATAAAATGTAGCTCATTCTTACACCATTTTCATGTGTATTTGATTCTTGCAGCATTTAATTCACAAGTAGCACTTGCTACAGGTATATTTTACTACTGAAGCTACAGCTTTTGCAACTGCCTTACCTTGGTAATGATAGATAAAGATGCACCATGATCTAAAAGAACAGAAGCTACATCTTCATGTCCTTCTCGAGCAGAAAGATGCAGGGGTGTATAGCCAGACGTCGTAGCTGCATTTGGAGATGCTCCTTGTTGTAGCAGCTGCTGTACTATATCTGCTTTTCCTAGTCGAGCAGAAATGTGCAGTGGTGTTTGGTCATCCTAAACACAAAAGAAACAACAGAGCCCTACATGATAAAATTGAGGCTCATATTTTGACAGAAAATACTTGCTCTGATTCTACCACTTTCCGAAATTGCAGATGAGCATTAATTCTACTGCGGTCAATAGTGAATATTGCACACAGTCTTTCTCTTTGCCATATAATAAAGATACCTTAGTGTTTTGTTGATGCACCAGAAAATATTCCAGACAAGTACATAACAATAAATAAAGTGATCAATTTTTTTCCAATCTGGATTTGCCTCATTTTGCCTTGCCACTAAGGTGCATAGAGTTTCCAGTTGAATCTGAGACCCTTCTTAAAATGCAGCGAATGCATAGCTCTTATTGTTTACATCTAGATCTCATTTATGATTCCCAGTAACATCTAACAACTTGTTGTTAGTTGGGATGGCCTCAGATGCTTAGCATATTATTGCCTACTAACTTGCATTGAGTATCATATTTTGTGCTATTTTACTGGTGAATAATTTTTTAGTATTTTGCAGATAACTTTACAGTGGATGTAACTGAAGATAAAGCATGGTGCTGAAATTCACAGTTGTTTTCTTACCGGCCATTCAGAACACAATAACCCTAGCAGCTTTAAGTACAGGTGTTGCCTCGTCATGAGTCTCATTGTTTATTTATTTTCCTTCAGTGAAAATATTGTTGTTGTTTGTGACCTTGTTCTAAGTATTTCTCCTGTTCTTTGTAAGTCTGTTCAAACACCTTTCTGACCCCATTTTTCCCTGCTGAACTTCCGACCTTTTAAGCACTGCTACATTATGTCTTGCAGCAGAGTAGTTCTGGGGTGTTCTCAGTTAGAGAGACTTCTGCCCACGCCCATCCCGCAACAGTGATTTTACACCTTTGGGATTTAGGATGAGAGAGAGTGCCAGGATGTGAATGCTGCTCCTCTGCAGGGAAATTCTCCTCTGGTAGAAACACTTTATGGTTCTTAAATGTTTCCAGTTTATGCCTGTTTCCCACAAATTCCTCATGGCTGATGTTAGCACTGGTCTATAATCTATTGCTTGCATTTAGTCGTTATTCATGATAATGAACTGATCAAAGGCAATGGTATTTTGCACAAATTAATTAAATAGAAAAGATTTGCATGACCGTGTTTCTGAGCACGAGCTGTTCACTTTCAAGGCTGTTTTTGGAGATTTACAGACCACATGATTCATTTCTGTTGTCAGACTGCTTGCAGATATAAAGCGTATCTGCTATAAATAATTAGTCAGAGTTCCTTATAAGTAGATAATCTTACCAGTAACTTTATTTGTGAGCCAATGTACAGATGAGATTCAAAACAAAAACCAGACTTCTTTGAAACTGTATTAATTTAATCACTATTTGAAAAAAAACCCAAACCAAATCCTGATTCTACCTAATGAGATTGCTATTTATTGCACCCATTTATCTCCTTCTCTCGTCTCTTTCCTGGAGCTCTTTAATTTCCATAACTTCGCATGTTTCTTTAGTGGCTCTTGACCATTTCTTTTTCCTCCCCCCTTATAATCCTCAATTGCAATTGTTTCTATAGGCTCTGTTTCTTCTTTCCAGCCCGATGTGACATCCCCTTACTGTGCCTTCTTACTTTAGCAGGTGTCCTTTAACAGTATAACTATTTCTGAATGCACACAGGCAGATGTTTTAGGATCCTGATGGGAGACACCAGCAGCCTAGGATTTACAGTTTGCAGACATAAAAGCAGATTTGAGGCATTCCTCCCCCTTCTTGCTTCCCACCCCAAACCAAAACTCTTCAAACACTCAATAGTTTATGTTAAAAGCTGACCCCCTGCAAAAAAAATCCAAAAAACAGGCATGGTATCAATTTGACATCTCCTATCTTCTCTCTTACATACAGATCACTCATGACTACAGTAAGAGAATATATAACAAAGTATCAGTAGTCACTACTCAAAGGCCCTTGGCTTCATCTAATTTTCTCTTGCCATAAGACACATGCAAGATGAATGAGATCCCTTTCTTTGCTAAATATAGATACTCTAGGGTTGTAAGACCTGGACCATCATCTTACCTTAGCTTTAGCCTCCACTTGGGCTCCATTTTGTACCAGGTATCGAACGACCTCTGTTTGGCCAGCTCTGGCAGCCATGTGCAGTGCTGTTTCTCCTCTCTAGCATGCAGCAGCAAAACCAAAATACCATTAAAAACACATGGCAGGAAAACAAACCCCAGCATGTTTCATAAATAGAAAAATACTGGTGACCCAGTTCAGAGTAATCTCCACTAGAATATTTTGTAGTAGTTTTCTGTGAGCAAGATGGGAGATTAAATCATATTTGACCTCTTAGCTGTATACTACAAAGCAGTTTATTTCAGGGTCAGTTCCACACTAGTCACTAGTCTTTTGCTGAAAAGAGACAGTACAATTTCTGTGTTTACTAGCATTACTCACTGTTAGAATAGACCTCCATTTAAGTAGGGCCTAGTTTAGTCAAACAAAAAATTTATTTCGAATTTTGTATATACAGATACCCATATATTTGGCTTTCCTCCTGTGATGCCCTATGCCCCTACTATGATTTGTTATCTAACAAGCACTGAGGTGAGTGAACAAGAGGAAAAAAAACCATTACTGCGTACATCAGTCTAAGGTTTCCCGGATTTTATGAAAGACAAATCCAAGGAGACCAGAATAAATTCAGGACGGAAACTGCTTTTTGTATTTTTGGACATTGATATGTCTTCAGCAAACACCTGCTAACTTAAAAATGGTGTTGCGTTTTTATACAACCTAACAGTATTCGTAGATGAAAATCTTAATAAAAGATTGTCTTCTAAATGCTCCTGTATATGGAAGGTGAAAGGGAGACTTTAGAGGCCAAACTGTTAAAAAGAATCAACAAGTTTCTACTTTCCTTCTATTTCCCAACTTTCAAATATCCATCTAACAATGACTTCAGTTTTTCCACACGCCCTGGGAGCCTTAGGGCACACAGCGCACATCCAGTAGAAAAGCACACTTGTATGGCTGTATGGACACAGGCAATATGTCCTGACAATCTGCTGCAATCTGTTGATAGCGGCAGAACTTTCCTTAAATGGTAGACCCCAGGGTCCCGGGGATACAGTGCTCAACAGTCAAGTACACATCTCAAAAATCACATATGAGGAGCTACAGTATGTTCGCATTCTTCAGAAAATAAAAAGAACAGAGTCAGATTAACATCAGCCTCTTTTGAGGTTTCCTCAACCTGTTAAGCACCTCCCAAATAGGAGTCAGCAGGCTGAACTTTCCCATGACTCCAGTAGGAGCCGTGATTGCTATGGAGGTGAATGGTAAACACCAGATTTAGCTGCTTCTTCACACATGCTGCTCCAAAATATTATAATCAACTCACAGTTCTGCCATGCCAAAAGGAAACCTGTTACTCACCACGTTGGTAGTGTTGGGTGATGCTCCGTGATGCATTAGCTGTGATACAATATTTACATGTCCCATGAAGGCAGCAACATGGATTGGAGTTAGGCCCGACTGAAAACCAAACCAAACCAAAATCAAACTTAAATACCTACTTCCACATTTATTTACTAGAATGCCATAGTGAAAAAATAAGCTATTCTAAAGTAAGTAAACCCAAGTGCTTGCTCTTCTGAGAGGATCTTGTCTTCTCAAAAACGTAATCACATGCTTAAAGGGCACACAGAATTGGAAACATCTATGAGTGGTATGTGGATGCAGAAAAGATGCGGTGTCCACTGTCTCCACCAAATCCAGCTGCTTTTAGATGAACAAAAGGTCTATTGAACTTAGTGATGAACTCCATCCCCACTGTTTCCCCAGGAGAAAGAGAATTCAAAACTGTGGCATCCAGCAAGGGAGGCATAGACACAAATGACATGGACTAAAGAGAATTCCCTCAGGACCTTGTGGCACCATCACCATCACAGATCTGCACCAATGCCCTTATACAGAAGACCAACAGGAGACAGAGGGAGGGAGAAGGAGAGGGGAAAAAAACGGAGCAGTCATTTAGCAGGGCATGACCTAAAGGATTTAGCTCTAGAAATACAATCAATAGTTAATACTTCTCCACACAGAATTACCCTAAAGCCTCTTCACAGCTGCTTCTGCACATCTCTACCAAGTCAGTCAGAGGCTGCAGAAGGTGGTTTTGCTACCAAGAGAAGGAGAAAGCTCAGTGGATCTCTGGAAATCCCCTGATATAAGCAGTGTCCTCATAGATATACACAAGTACAAGAAGAGTAGAGGTGAGGAAAACACACTTTTGTTCCTTCCTCACACAGAAGAGCAGACATAAGCAGGACGGCAGAATAGCTGGTTAAGTATGTTATTTCTTTTACCTGTTTCACATAATTTGGTAAATACTTTTAAAATAACAGATTGCAGGAAATACATGTGTCTCATCTTTGATCATAAATACTAACTAATGCTTTGCATTTAAAGGGATAAAATTGAGTACATGATTTTTCTGCTTCCACACTGGTTAATACAGAGGACAGGCATTGCATCTCTTCTGTTAATGTTCTTAGTGTTCTTTTTGTACTTCTCACTCCTTTGCTAATATGACTTCACATTAGACTCTGAAAAGTGCATCTACAACTAGATTTTAAAAACCAGTCTGGATATGTGTGACATACAGCAAGTGCTGTCTCTGTTCTTTCTCAATAAAGTCAAAAAGGAACTGTTTGCTCTGGTTTGCTACTGAATAATTAGAACAAAACCCCATGCATCAAATGAAACTCCATTTTGGGGAGATGAACTGCTCCCAGTTGTCCCTTGTTTGATCAACAGAATTGTTTTTTTATTTTCTAACCTGGCTTCTTCCATAGCGGTCAGACATGAATACATGTGACCCTTCCTCCTAACTTAGTAGAATATACATACACACAGATGAACCAAATTTTCCACAGGTGCGTAATTAATCTTTAAATAGTGCCAATAACTGGGTGTAGACTATCTCATGTTGATCGACATAATAGCGTATTGATTTCTGTCCAGCTGATCTGTGATACCCCCTGATACGGTGGGTGAATTTAACTTCCGTGTGGAAAGCCAAAACAAGGTCTGAATTAAACCACCTTTCAAAACAGGTCTTGAGTGAAGCACAGTCTTCACTTCGACATGCATAACAGGGTGAACTTCATCTTCAGTGTACTTAATTACAGGCAAAAATTTGAGAAATTATAGATATTTTAAATATTTGAATCTGTTATATTAAACTTTTTTTTACCAAAGCATATAAATTGGCTGTTACGATCCAGTAGGATAACTGCCTTTATTATTCAGTTATATTATTTTGTAATTCCTGTTTGAAAATAATTGTTGACTTGATTGGTACGTGTTCTTTTAGAAATATTTAAATATGAATCAATATAGTCACAAACAATTTTGTAGAAAAAACAAAGACAAACGTGAAAAGACCACTTCTTACCTCAGTTACAGCTTGAATTGATGCGCCGTGCTTCAGAAGAAGTTCCATTACTTTCATTCTATTCTTCTTGCAGGCTATGTGAAGAGGTGTGAAACCATTCTGTAAATGAGAAAGAACATACTTTTTCACACTGCATTTGTCATTAAAAAGTAGAATTAGGTATAGAATACACCATAACACATTCCTCTGTTTTAACAACTCACAGATTTGTTTTGACTTCACTAAATTTTTAATGTAAAAGAGAAAAAAATCTGAAAAAAAAGACATATTTCATGGATTCATAGAATGCTTTTGGTTGGAAGGAACTTTAAAGCTCATCTAGTTCCTACTCCTGTTCCACAGGCAGGGACACCTTGCACTAGACCAGGGCGCTCATGGCTTTGTCCACCCTGGCTTTGAATGCAGCCAGGGATGGGGCAGCCACAACTTCTTGGGATAACCTGTGTTTCACCACCCTCAGAGTAAAACATTTCTTCCTCGTTTCTAATCTAAATCTACCCTCTTCTGATTTAAAGCACCTTAGCCTAGTCCTTCACCAACTTTCTTGTAGTTCCTCTTTAGGTACTGGAAGGCTGTTCTAAGGTCTTCACATATAGCCAGTTTTAGTGATGAAATAATACATTATTTATTTATTACCATACTATTTTATAATATTTCCTGCTCCAATGTATAATGATTTTTAAAAAGAATTCTCAGTTCACCTAAAACTAGCAGAGCCTCTGCTTTTGCGTAACATATTCACAGTTAACTGGTTGAGGTTTTTTGCTGGAGTTTTTTGGGGGAGTTGCGGGCTCTTTTTGGTTGGTTTTCTCTTGACCTTTCAGAATGCTGGTAAAAACCACTTTATTTGAGAAGCTCTGGTATTAGGATCTTTCTCTAAACTAATCTTACTACATTTTTTTTATTCCTTACCTGCCAGTTTACAATAATTAAAATTATTCTGCCCCTTTTTTATAAAAGAATATATTCCATCTAATTTAGTGTGAGCAGGAAACAAATAAGCAGGAAAATAAGCTGTCCAGAGCATGCACAACTGGTACAGAAACATTAGCGCACTAAATGCTGATGCTGTTCTGTATATTCACCAAAAAAAAACATTTGCAGAATAATTCTGAGAAGAGCTGACAGAACCAACCCCTCAGATCTGATCAAAATTAGCTTTTCTACCTACCATACAATAAGGAATGTTGTATGCTTTTGTAATGTGAGGTCAATGTAATTGTGTGTTCCAGTTAAGTGTGAGCAGCTCTCAACGCTCCCCTTAGCAGTGGACAATGTCCAGGGTAAGCTCAGATGTGTGTCAAGGAAGAGTGAGCCTGAGCCCCAGACACTGCACTCAGGTTCCTTCTACTTAATCATCCTGAGTAGGGATCAGGACAGAATAGAAGGAAGCACTAGAAGACTTAGGGGAAAAAGGAAAATTGTGGCTAGGTTGCAAGACTAATGAAAGGCCACTGCCAGCAACTCTGACAAGCTAAACCTGATGATGATTTGATTATGTCAGAAAGTGAAAATAAATACTACAGGCTTACAAGCCTCCCCACTTGCTGGTTATAGTGAACAATCTCATATATCGTAATACCTTGACCAAAGACACCTGAAGACATGTTGATCTGACATAAAACAGAGGGGCTGAGCGAATGAAATCTGTGGAGCCTGTGCTGTTTTCAAGAGAGTCAATCCCATCTGGTTTGTGAAGGTTTCAGAAACTAACATAGTATTTCAGGAACTGAATAAGTTAGTAGCATCAGGCTCTAATACCAACAGGCAAACCAATTAATGTCAGAGCATAAATCTTACTGAAGAACAAATCAAAAAGACATTTTAAAAACAATGGATTGCAAATATAACTTTGAACAATGCAATAATGCATTCAGTTTATATTACAGTAACAGATTTCATTGCTGAAGTTGTTTTTTAAGTAGAAAGTCAAATTACTTCATTGACACAAAATACCACAAATATTGGTTATGTAACTCATTCCTACTTTTGACTGCTTCACACGTTTGAGAGCTAATAAAAATTCTCTCAGTTTTAAAAGTTACTGTTCATTTTCTCTTTACAAACATTTCGAAAATGAGAATTTTCTCCATACCAAAAACTACAGCAGTTATGTCTGCAGTTGCTTCATCTAGTCAGAATCATAACAAGCTACCAGGAGGAAAGAGAGCTCTAGGTACACTAGAAATTCATAAATCACCATTGCACATCCGTAAGCAAAGGTCTACTCTGATTGCATGATACATTATTAACACTTTGAACCTTGAGCATCCTCTCTTGGTTCTGTAGCAATACAACACATCCTCATGTTAACCATCAGCAGGCAGAAAATAACTCTCAAATAAGTCTCACTGCAACTTTGGAAGAATGTTTAGCTGTGAATAGTAACCTACTGTGTACTCACCAGTGCTTTGGCATTAGGATTAGCCTTCTTGTCCAAGAGAACCTTGGCAACTTTATAGTGGCCACAGTGGGCGGCAACATGCAGCGCAGTCAGATAGTCATTAGTGACATCATCTACAGGCACGTTGTGCTGTATCAGAAGCTGAACACAGTTTAGATGATCGCCTTGTGTTGCCATGTGCAACGGAGACAAGCCATTCTGCAAATAAGAAGACCCAACATTGATGGGTTATAGAACTGCTCAGAGAAATGAAACTCCTCTGCTTTGTTTCTAGCGTATTTGTTGTATGAAGAATTTCACAAGCCCAGATAGCCCCCAAAATAAACTTAACATGTTCAGTGTAACAACAAGGGCTCTTTGGCAAAAGCTATGTGGAATTTGGAACTTAGTTGGTTAGAGTTTGTAGGCAGTTCAAGGTTAAAAAGCCAGTCATACCATACCAGCAATGCTCTATATGTAGCTTATTTCAGCCAGCGTAGCTCAGATAAATTGCTCCATTTAGATGAATTATGTAAAGAACAGTATATTAGGACTTTAAATAACCTAGCAAGGAAACTTCCTGTTTTTAAAAGCTGCATTAAACTTACCCCTCTAATGTCGACTGCATATTCTTGGCATGAGAGAGTAGGTCAGAGCATCACTCCGTAATCATGCCAACCTTCCCTCATCCTTCCACTAAGTCTTTTCCAGAATTTGGGTTGTATGCATGCCTTACTGCATTACACACCTGTGTAGACTATTCCTCCCAGTAGCCAACATCAGTACAACAGCAAAAGTTTCAAGTGCAACTGGGAGAAAAATATCCTGAATGAGATCACTGTGATGTGACTTATCAGCAGCAGTGGGAAACACCTGAGAGATTCATGTTTAGGAACAAAACCCGTACAAGAATTGTGTCTGCAGTGCTTACAATTGTTAATCAACAAGCTGCTAACATATATTACATTTCCAGAGTAAAAATAGGAGATATTAATATATCATCTGTAAATGACTGACAGTACACTGTGCTTGCCATCATGAAGAAAGTAAAACTTTTGCTCACAGATGTAGTGCCCCCGTGTGACAACAGTTAGCAAAGGAGAAGTAACAAGATAAAATCAGCTGAGGTCTCAGGCTTTCTGAAACAGATGATTTCCTTCTTCTCCTTTCCCATACCCATATCATAACAGTAATGACAAGCATTCAAAATAAAGGTGGAAATACACTGTGAAATAACTTTTTAAAGAGACAAGGAAGAAGGATGCTGAAAGCAAGCAGCTTAATACTGTCAGAATTTGAAAGCAGTTTACATTCTGAGAAGCAGACATTCTTGGACAGAGTTATATCCTTCAAGATCATCTCATGGGCATCTCACTTGTGATTTATGTTGGCTTGGATAAGCCTCTCTCCCAAAGGCTACTACAGCAATTATCTGCATGGAAGCTTGCTATGCTACTTTGCATTACTAGCATTGCTTGCTACTAGCAATGCATTTTAAATGTTTTCAGTCTTCTAGTGTAGTTAAAGAGTGGAATAAAAAAATACTAATTTCCCTCAGTCACCAGGTTCCCCTGATAACAGTTTATAACTGATGATGATTTTCAGTTGATAGTAAACATACACAGTTCTGTTTGATTTTTATAAGAAAGATCCTTCAGGTGAAAAGTGTCATTCTTCACAATAACAGCCAATAAACCTCACTTACTGATGGAGTAAGAAATTGTGAAGATGATATGGAAGTCCCTTGTAGGACAAGCTGGTACAAAAGAGGCTGACATTGATGGGAAAGAAGGGAAGAAGCAGAGCAGCCACATGTCAGTTCGGGAAAATCAGCGAGATACTTGACAGAAACCTGTCACGATGAGAAAAGTGCAGCAGCTAGCCAGACTTTACACAAAAGAGCAAGAGATGAGATTGGATGCTGAAAAAGTTCATGAAGATAAAATATCATTGGGATACTGACTTTTGCTATGACCTAAACCAGGCTTGCTCTTAATTCTGTTGCAGTAGAAGATATTCTGCAATCTTACACAAGACAGTTAATATTTCAATGCATCTTCCTGTTTTTAACATAAAAATATTACATATAACAATGTTCTCCTGTACCATATCCTTATTGCAAGACACAATTTACCAATGACTGACTGTAAGAAGCGATTTGGTACTTCAAGATGGAGGTATTATATAAACACTGTTACCTTACTACTTTTATGAAGATTGCCAAGAAAATATTAAAAGTTGAAGAAGTTCAAGATCAACCAAAGATGCTGACAGTCACATGACACCTTTAAAAAGCCTAGCCAAAACAAACCACACTGAAAACACCCAACAAACAGAAAACCCAGAAGACGACCATGAGGATGAAATAGAGTATTGAATGCCTGACTGGGTAAACAACACTATCGGTGATACACAACTTATTTTGTAGCTGTGTCAAAGGACTTTAATGAGGGAAAGTGCCATTAACTCTGGGAAGGAAGGGGAAAAAAAAAAAAGGAAAAGTGCCAAACAAGCTGCAAAAAGCAGTAGTTAAAAAAAGATGGACACTGATACCCAGAGATGTCATTTCTCATACAGAAAATCACTGGCATACTCAGGACTAGAGTTCAAATTCTTTCAAAGATGTGCCCTATTTCCAATAATATATGATTTAACTTGAAGAGAATGGAGCCACTTATTTTTGCAGAAGACAGTACCACAGTTTAGTGCCGAACGAATGGATTCATTTATATCATTCAGAGGTACTGCTACTTCTTAGCTTACTTTCTGAAAACAGTAGAATTAACAGCAGAAGGAAACTCAGGAAGCTCTCAACTTTCTTCTGTTCACTTTTTAACTCATATCATTATTTGACTTCTTTCAGAGAGGCTCCTGTTTTGCTGATGGTGCTTATATAAACCTCTGCAGGTAAATATCCAAAGTGCATCTTTCAGCCCTGGGTTGTTTCAAACCTACTATCCCATGTTCCATCTGCCTGATTTTGGCTAGTGAACTCTGAGCCAGGCTGTGTGAATCTTCTCAGGAAGATGAACAAATTAAAAACCTACAGGCCTTGAAAAGCAGGTTCAATTTAGGGATAACACCTAACAATATAAAATCCATATTAAAAAGAAATGTAGTCCCTTAGGGGAGGTTCTCATTTGTGATGGTGAAAACCAAACCAATAGCATTTATGGTTTGTCTGTTTTTACTTGAAGTAATTGAGCTACCAGAGAGTATAGAAAAGCCTTAGTCCCTGGAGTATGAGCTGTAGGCTCTAAGAGTGGCAGTGGCATGGAGATGTGCGCAAGGGGCTCCTAGACAGCCCCTTACTGTCCCACCCTGCTGGTGAAGTTTGCAAGTCAGGGCTGTAGGAGTCCGTGGATACTCCACATGCAGATGATAGGTGGATCCTGTCTGTCAGATTATCCGTGACAGCACTTGACAGTGACTCAGTGAGCAGAGGAAAGCTGGTGCCAACCTCCCTAAACAAATGCTAAATATATTCCAGTGATGGGGGGGGGGGGGGAATCCAAAGAAGAGGGAAGAGAACAGCAGAATATAGAAAGGTGCTGAGACAGAACAGAATAGGATGACAGAAGAGAGAAAATAAATAATATAAGGAAACAAGAAAAGTTGCTGGAAATATGTTGCTTACAGACTGAGAGAAAACATGTAGTGGAAGGTTATCTTGGGAAAGAACCTCAACAAATTGCACAACCCAAATGTCAGCCCTGAATGAGAGAGTCACGGACTGTTGTGCTACATAGCAGGCTGCTGCACTGAGATTTAAAACCAGCAATAACAGCACAGCACAGACTACCACCAGAAGAGCTCTGGCAAGTACATGCTTTAATGCCAACCCTTAGGTCTAAAGCAAACTGCGCACCCTGATAGGTGATTTGAAATTTCGATGAAGAATTTTGAGTGATAAACTGTAGGGAGATAGAAATTGGAGAAACTGGTAATCAGGCTAAGTCCTAAGGAAATATAAGCTGTCTCTGCAAAAGAGACATCACTCTATTATTATCTCTTGTCTCTACTCTAGCCTTAGGGTAATGTGGTGCAAGCTGAAGATATATTGTAATCACCATGAATTTATTCCAGGACAGATACAGAGATATTTAACTACTGAAATTCTGAGGAGTAGGTTACCATACATGCCTTTTTGGTTGGCACAGAAACCTTTTCTTGTGTATCTCGATTTAATACATTTTACATATGCAGACTTGTGCTGCATACGGCGTTCACTTCAGAGATCTCCCACACAGTTACTTTAAATAGCTATAAAATAGGAAAGTTATTGTCAAATCCTTAAATATATGAGACATACAGAATTACATAAAAAAAAAAAAGGAAGTACAAGGATTATCCCAGCAGAAAAAACAGTACCAGACAGTACCAGTTACCTTGGTTTTGGAAAGAATAGGGGCACCACGATCCAGCAGCATTTCTACAACCTGTTCATGACCACTTCTTGCTCCACAGTGGAGGGGAGTCAACCCATCCTGTGGGACACAAGCATAATAATCAGTTAGTTTCAGAGACAGCAGTAAAATCTTGTGCACTTTTTAAGTCCTATGATATCCTAAGGAACCGATTAATTCCTACGGGATGCTGCCCTTACACAACTGAACAGCTGAACCTGTTTATTCAAATGGACAGAGTACATTTTTAGTCTGATTTTCTAAACACATAAATAGTCATATCAAATTGGTGCTCATGCAGTGGGCTACTTTCTGGCCTCCCTGTACATGCAGTAAAGTGGTAAGTGCACATATAAGAAAAATACGAGATTGCACTTCATAGCCTGCATGATTTGGAGAAAACTGGGTCTTTCTTTTGTCGGCATGCATCAAAGTCAATGGAAAATCCTTCAGTCTGAGAGAAAAAGAATTGTTTCCTACTTAGGCTTTTTATATACACCTTAGACAGGTGTATATTAGATGAGAAAAACATAACCCCAGGTGATAGAAGTGTGTTGGATTAACTCTGTCTCTTGCCTTGTAGACTGTACTTGTGTGAATTCCAGCTGAATGACTGGTCTAGAGTCAAGGCATATTATCAATACCTCTTTCATAAGAGTTTGCTTAGCAATAGTTATCAACTTATTAGAAATATATTCCTTAAATAAGAGGAAATTTTTTTTTATGATTAACGGAATTATTCCGAACTGATTGGATTTCATTATTTTTTTACTTGTATCCTGTTTACAGTGCTCAAGTAATCTGTTCTACATGAATGCAGTGATGAAAGATAGCACATATGCCTTGAGTAACTGTGAGTAAATTCACATGGAGCTTTTTGATGCTGCATAACATAGTGATTGTTACCAATAGTGATATAATAGTTTCAAGAAAAATAAGGAAGAAAAATTAATGTTTTCAGAATTAGTAAGAGCAAACATCTGATGCAGTATAAGCAAAACAAATATGCAGAAGATAGTGTCACACAGAAAAAATAGTGCATTTTCACTAAGTATGTCAAAAGAGGAGCTTTTATAAGAAAGGTTGAAACTAATAAAAAAGAAAGATAAATAACTCTTAATTTTCCAAATACAAGTCATAAAGGAAGGGGCCTTTTTCCAGTGTCTCTCAGCACTCTTACAAACACATATGTTGTTTAAAACACATGTTGTATTGTCTAAAATACATACGTCACATCATTTTTATTACAAGGATTATCTAAAATTGCATCTCACACATCCTGTGCATGCCAATTCATGCACATGCACTCTGTCTGCCTCTGTATGATAGGAAATACTATTAAGACTACCTTCTTAGACGTATTTTCCATGCACAATTACACTATTCTTTCTTGATAATTGTTAAGCTATCACAGTTTACTACAACATCAGCTTAAGGCCTGCAAAGTGTAGAGGGCAGCCAGGGAGGAGGAGAGAGACTTCTACTCTCCTGCTGCTACTTTCTTGCCCTGCCCCAATAAGCCTATGAAAGATAGCAGACAGAAATCAGTTCTGATTAACTTTTTCTGCTATTGTTATTTAAAACTTGTATGGTTCTTGTGCACGTTCTTCCACTTAAAAGTAAGGTGAATGTTTTCGACACAGATGAAGAAAAGACTCTGGTTCAGACTTAACTTGATCAGGACTCGGGGAATCATTTGTTCATGCAAGATGAACACAGTTTAGCTCACTATGTCCTTACTGGCATCTCTGGGGTTGCTGCTATTGTCATTTCTGTTTCTTTCTTTCAGCCCACGAAGTACAGGGAAGAGCATCTTATTAAAATGATACTAAACAAAGTAAAGATGTATTGCTCAAAAAACGTAAGTAAAGACAGAGAAAAAATTTCAGAACCCATGAATGGCATGTCTATCAGCTGAATTGTAAATGTGCTGCCACAGCTTCACAAGTGTTTAAAAAAGGTAATGCATATTTCCCATGCCAGTAGTTTCCACAGGCAAGGGCATAGCAAGTACTGAGCAGAACACAAACAACTAATACAAAAATATTGCCTACACACACAGAAAAACATGTATGAGAAAGAAAATAAAACCCAGCAAAGCTAGGTAACTAGAGAACTGTAGGCAGGGGATGAAGATCAGGTACATTAAGTTGTTCATTCTTTTTACTTCCTATGATTATCACATTCTCCAGAAACATCAAAGAAATACACTCAAGATGATCGTACACAAAACAATAAGTTGAGGAACATTTTCCTGATTTTATGCCCTTCCAACTCATTTCACCAACATACCAAGGGCAGTTACATACCAAGCTCACAGAGGATGAGACACATTTGATCATCTTCAAGCACTACATTAGCTCCTTAAAAATTACTTTAGTGCTCCCTAGAGCACCCCAACTGTCTCATGGTGCCTATCCCGCAACCCCCAGCTTATGCCAATATCTGACAAGGTTACTGTGGCGCAGGAGGCAGCAGGCAGTCATGCTTGGCCAGCTAAAGCTCATTCTGGTCCACACAGTAGTCACTATCACCAGATGCGTCACACGGCATGACACATTACAATGCAATGTAGGTGCTTATTGGGACAGCTGATCTGTAGCTATTGTTGAGATGATGTCAGGACTCCCACTGTAAAGAGAAAATACACTTGAACACAGCTCATTCAGCTGCAGAGATCTTTCTTTTTTGTATTCTGAAAAGACACTGTCTATTCACCTGGCTTGGGTAATCGCTATAGGACACTTAAAGCATGTAAAGAAATGTGCAGAGGCAATCTGAAGAACAGCTCACAGACAGATTTTGTTTCGAAAAAGAGAATGTGAGATTACAAGAGACTGCTCTGAACTCAGCAAGGCTTCACTGATTTTGTCAGGAGATTTACTAGTTGCTTATTTACTGTTCATGTAGACTATACTATGTGAAGCATAAAATGTGGTATGTGTATTAGGCAGCAAACTTGCTTTGATATGATAGCCTTCAATGGCTCAGAAAAACCATTAAAAACAATTATGACAATAATCTGTATATTAAGGACTCTATAAGTATGCACTGACATGATAAATCACATCTGTAATTGTCTACATCTCCAGAGAGCCTGAAAGCAGCTCCAGCAAAGCCAGGAGGACAATAGCAGGAGTTCTGCTTAGGCACAAGCTTCCTACAGGTATTGCACACCCATCTTGGGGACTGCTACTCTTTCTTTAGCTTTTATTTCAAACACATACCACACCCCTCCAAATAAATGAGCTCTAAGCACCGTTACTGGCTCCTGTTGAGACTTGGATACCTCTGTAGCTCCCTGATCTTGTTCCTGGGGTCACAATTGGCTTGAGGTTAGCAGATGGTGGTGCAGACAGCTGAACCTCCCTGCTGCAGTGTTTTCCTGCCACCACATGTGGCTCTAAGGGCCCCCCGTGCTCTCTAGCTACCCTTTCCCTTTCAGTGCTCACCTAGGATTTCCCTCAGCCTAATGGGATCATCTAGGCTGTACCCCAAATACATGGTATCCTTAGTATCCACAACTCTCACATCAGCAAGCATCAGCTTCTAACCTAGTCTATAAGCAATGAAATTAAGAACAACACCCAGTAAAAACTGCACTGTGATGGAAATATTCAGCAAGGGCATGTGAGACTTTGAAACAAACCCCAGAGCCTGTCCATTGCCTTGGCAGGAGCACAACAGGCACTCCACTCCCCTGAGCCAGAGGTAGAAGGGCATGCTTCCCCAAGGGACCAATTACTGCTGCATCCTGGGTTCAGCATCCCTGTTGCTGCTTAGTGAGTCTCTGCGCATGTGCTTCAGCCTAGCAGAGCTCTGTATCTCATGGTTCCTCCATGCTTTAAGTCTAGCGAACTCTTTATTTCATTGCACTATTGCAAACCACCCCTTCCATACAACAGGGTGACAAATGAGGTTTGCTCTAAGCGCTTTTTGTGTGTGTAGGAAGATTGCCAAGTCAGCATCATTCTTGTAGTTATTTTTTATCTTAATACACGTGGCTTTTCTGGAGCAGCTTATGTATGATCTAGTGCACCTAAAAAAGCATATCACACATGTTTTCATGTAGATATGAGTGTTGGCCTGTGAACTAGCTGCAAAACTGAAAGAATGCAGATTATAAACATTGTTAATCCAGGCTAAAATTTGCTTGCTGCCTGCTTCAGATACCAATTCACTTTGGCATATACAGTATTAGACAGCAAAAGCAAATCAAGCTAATTTAATCAACCTCTCTAAACTCTCTTCTTTTTAAAAGCCTTTTCTGGAAGATAGAGAAAACATAATCAGGGCAGCATTCAGTAAACATGTTACATGAGGCATTAATAGGTCTTTGGTTAGAATGTTAGTTAAAAGCATAAACAATAAAAGCTGCCCGTGTGGACAAAAGCAGCACACGGTTTTTGAGGAGTGCCCTTAAGAATTCAGTACAAAGCCCCAGGTACCAGCTACTAGACATCTCACACACAAAAAGGACAGATAAACAGCTGGTTAAAATAAACAATGCAACATAAGCATGCACCAAAAGAAACAAAATAAAAGTCAACCCAAAACGCATATGGCTGGGTCTCAAATATTTGCAAGTTCGTTTCTGAAAAATAACCTCATATACTTAAACAACATCTCAACTCCAAGCCACAGTTTGCAGATGTGCAATTATATCTGTAGTGCTCATCAAATCCTAGTCCTAATGAATAGAGAGAAACCAGGAGCCCGTGGATGACTTTTACAATGATTTAAACAGGATAAGATTTAGCCCTTCACATTAACCTTTACGCAGTTCAGCACTGCAGTTTCCAGGAGCATCTGCCAGCAGCAAACGCAAATGCTCTTGGAAATGACAAAGGGAAAGAAATGAGTCTAACTTGTTTAATACTCAGGAAAGGCTTTATGTGAATTTATCTATAAAATATTTGTGAAAAATAAAATTAGACATATACATGGAGTGTATTTCCAGTGCCCCATACTGAGAATGGATTGCAAGAACAGGGCACAAAATGACAGCTGAATAGCTAAAAATGTCACATCTGAGAGCCAGAATATCAAATCCTCACCTTGTTACTGTTTGGTCAACAACACAAACCAGTATCTTCTGCATAATCATTTAAAGGTGAAATACAGACCTCATACAGGAGAAAAAAAGGCCTAGTAATTTCTGCCTCTGAGGAAAAGAAAGCAGCAATTTTCAAGAATTTTTGTGCTTTCATACGGGTGCAGAACCTTTGCCATTCACCTTTATGGAGGTATTTTGTGTTCCATAACCAACATTTGCGATAAATAATACCATGGTGTCCAGTACAAATACTATTTTAACCAAACAGAACAAATCTGCTCGTCTCTTTAAAAACCTCTTTAAAAAGAGAAAGAAAAAAGAGCATTCTCGCATTTATAAATCTGGTAATGAGAACCTTACTTATTTTCACGTGCAAATCCCACCTGTTTGTCAAGTTGTGTATGCACTTAGCACCCACACCCATTCATCACAGAACACCACAAGGCTGGGCTCCAACTGGGCATCCAGCTGATAAGCATGACTTGATACGTGTATCAGAAAAGGTAGCCTTTACTGCCCTTTGGCTGTCAATACATTCAGTACTGGTGGTGATGCTGCAAAAGGATATGACTGAAGCTTTTGTCACCCTGTATTCACGTAAGGGCACTCTATGTCAGGGACATTGAAAAAAGAATGGTGCCTAAAAAAGGAAATGACAATGCTGACATACCTCAATTGTTCTGCCTTGGAAAACAACATAGGGTAGGGTAGGAATAACAAGAGAGATTTAGCAGGAACATGTGTTATAACAGCTCACAACAGTTAACCTTCGCTATTGAATATGAGAACCAGGCAGACACTCCTGAAACAATGCCCTTTTTTTTCATCCAGAACCACATCACTTTCAGCCTTCTACTGCCTCTCCTATCGATTTGTAAATCCTCCCTGATCTGCTCCAGTGATGCTCTTCCTTTTCTCAGCCATGCAGCTGTCTGCTCAGTTCAGCGAGTCTCCTCAGCAGAGGCACACGCTGCCCAGACCACAGGCTGGTAAACCCTTGCCAGGATGAGTCACTGATGCCAGGAGCAAAACTTCCACTTAGTCACTAACTGCCAGAAAATGATGCCTCTGGTAATGCCAGAGAAGTGAAATGATGAGTGACACATGTACAACACAAGCAGAAGAAGTTATGCAAATCCCGTCTTATTTATAGAGAAGATGGGTGTTTAGGGAAACAGGCATTCTCTGGGGGAAGCCAGAAAAACAAACCACCACTTCGTGAACCACTCATTCGTTGCCTTTCACCTCACTGTGAAGCTCTGCCAGACTTAGGAGCTGTTAATGCTTCTGACCTCTTCCTGGATCCTGCTTCTGTCCCAGCCTATATTTTCAGTTACATAAATTATCCTAATGTCCTGACCCACGAGCAATGTGGTACAGAAAATTAAGCAGATCACAGATTTTCATAACTAAAAGAAAAGAACAAACTGGAGTCCAACTATTTAAAAGTAGTGGTCCCCAACGTTTTGGCTGCAGTGGGCCATATGAACACTTGCAGAATCCCTTCCCACGTCCCTTTCTCCCTGCTCCGGTGAAATGCACATCTGTCATGCTACCAAAATGTGTCCCTCCCCATTACACTGGTAGGCCCGTGACCCTCAGCCTGGCAGACCCCATGCAGCACACAGAAGACTGGTCTTTTAGCTCAGAAATTATCCCCACTGTTCACGTTATCCATGAGAAGTCATCTCTTCCATATTCCCCAATTAGAAAAACGAGAAACATTTTACAAAGAAACCATGAATGACTTCTAAAGGTAAAACAGAAGAACAACTAAAGAAAAACATGGGGAAAGAATGAGGAGATGACAAAATAAATTGACCCAGTTTCTGAATTTGCCACATAAATAAAAAAACACAACTATGCCTAACAAGCACTGCAGGAAATCTCAGAGACTGCCAAAACAGTGGAAAAGCAAACGGAAACCTGTGGATACAGTAATAGCTGTAGGAAAAAATGTTCTCAGGTTATTCCTTTGAATTGCTTAGAATGATTCTGGCGGAAGTCTAAAAAATGGAAGATGGTTAGGTGATATGCTAATTCACGAAAAGTATAATTGTCAAAAAGCTACAGGTACAGCTCCTAAAGGTTATCTCATGTGCACAGAAGCCTGTTGCAAAGACTGCCATGACAGCCCACAATGACACCAGTTCTAGCTTTACTTCCAAATGTTTGAACTTTCTCCTTCTCTTTTTGCCACTGTGTAAGCAAATAAAACGCATAAACTGGTTTGATTGTGTTTTAACTACTGCAATTAAATATAACCACATACATAGAGATTCTAAGTCACTCAGTGGATAGAATTAGGTGTCAACCTGACAGAAACCATCACTACACCTGGCACATTTGCTGACAAATCCGGGCCAGCACCTGAGCACCCAGTTAGAGAAAGGCTGAGCTGCAAGAAACTCATGAGCAACACTGTGCTCTGTGACACTGCCCTGTGGATAACAAAAGGCGAACACACACTGCAGTTCAAAGTATCTTCGTAACATTCAAACTCTGAAATATCTGGATCGAATTCTTGTCTTCGAGTACTTTCCTGTACCTCTACCCCCAAGTAGCTTGAAGTAGCTCCTAATGAAATGTTCTACAGAGAACACGGAAAACTGCTGGTGCTGAGCTTTGCCATACATGGTGTTTCACACACTGCTATGAGAGATGTAAATTCTTAGCATCCTACTGCAACCATTTTATAAAAAAGAAATGCAGTGCAGCTATGGTAGCCTGCCAGGAAGATGAATGATTTAAGCTGTACAGCAACTAACAAGTCAGAGGCAAGAATTCCACAGTCACTCACAGCATTCACACTTAAGCTTACCCTTGTTTTGGCATCAATTTTAGCTCCTCGATCAAGAAGGAGTTTGACCATATTTGCATTTCCCCTCTTCGATGCAACATGCAAAGGTGTGATATCATTCTGTGGAAGAAAAAAACCATGTAAGTAAATATCCATTTATCTTACTTTCATGAACTCCATGATCAGTTTGCTCACAGAATAAATCATGCCTGATTTGCTAAAGCATAACATAGTTTTGTTTCCCTGGGAGCATGAAAGCAAAGGGAAGTGGTGCTAATCCACACATGTGAATTCCTGGTCTGATACCTTGACATACATATTATGAAGACAAACTATCAAGTTGTGGTTGGAATTATAAGAAGAGAGACTGTGCTTCAGTTCTCAGCTTTTGTATCAGGGTTAAATTTATGCAAATTTACTGACTAAACCCTAGCAGTTTAATTCAGATATGGTTGTTCCTGAGCATGTTACAATAAGGATTCATACCTCACAATTTCATTTGCCTTGTAGGAGCCATGGAAAAGAAACAAAACCGTTACATCTGCAGGTCTAATTCAAAAGCGACATGATATCAATGATATTTATTTCTGAACATCATTAGCAAACTCTGAAACCCTTTTAATCACCTTCATTTCAGTTACATCACTAATTTTTTCTAATGAACTTGTTCCTTCTAATTGACGTAATACTGTACTTGAAGTGAGACTGCAAAGATATGTATATGCGGTGCCTGGCAGGCCAGCAGCATGCAGTGATGCCACACATCAAGGACAGTTACATAACCAGCATGTGCACACTCAAACACACTGTTTTAACAAGATGTAGCTAGGATGTTTCCTCATGCTCTGATGAATCCTTTATCTTATGGCGTATGAAGGCCACATCCTGTATATATTTGATCATATTGAGCCAAGTAAAAATAAAAAGGATATAAATAGAGCATGCGGCTACTGTATGTAGACAAATATAACTTTAAAGAACACATTTCTGTGTATTCAGGAACAGGCACACAGCTGTCCGCATAAAACCAGCTTCCCCGTGGCTGAGCAGAAAGCGGTAAATTTTAGTGGGCATGTGTCCTATGGCTTACTGAATCAGAAAGGCATCCATACCCTTGACTAGCTGGAGAGCAGTGCAAACATCTTACCTGGCCAACAGACTGTTAACAACACTTCCTCAAAACTGCAGGTGAGTGGAGTGACAGAAAACCAGCAGTGAAAAAAGATCCCCCTCAGATGAAACAAGCTGACTCACAGCTTAATAATAGTGCTAAGCACCTAATCCAGTATGCTACATTTTCATTTACACAAAATTTCACTATGAAGCTCTCAGCTACTAGAAAGTACTAATAATTATTATCACAGAGGTAAAATACATTTTAACAAGATGAAATGACAGAGCTTCTTTCTCCACTATTAATGATCATTAGAGCACCAAAGCAACAACTATTCCAGGATAGCTTCTCATTTCCTCAAAAAATGAGGTAAAACAAAAAGATGCTTAGCACATTAAACAAAAAGTACGCTAAGCCTCGTCCTTTCAGGGATGTAAAACTATGTGAATGCTTAACTTATAATTTGGGAGTTGATTTTGAAATAAAGAGTTAATTTGATTTGTCTGGGAGTTGACACTGGATATAATATGGGGTAAGTATATTACTGTATCAGCCACAAATGGGACAGAAAAAGAGAGGAAAAAAACAATTATGAGGAGATACTTTCTGCCTTTATTCTCAGGAGGAAAGATGTTACTGAGGTCAGAGGAAGAGAGAGAGAGATTAATTCTACTTTCCCGAGAAAATACGATAAATAACTTTCACATCTTCAAGTAAAGGGTACTACTGCAGGTAATACAGTCTGGAGGATCACCTTATTCCACCAAAGAGATTAACTCAGTCTAATAGACTTTAGGGCCCCCTTAATACATCAAAATAATTTAGAACTAATAAATTACTATATCATACACAGACAAGAAGTGCCTTTTCTAACCATCAATAAAGAAATGGAAGAGGAAAGGACAGAATTACAAAAGGTTGAACAAATACATATTAAAAGTCTGGTTCTCATTCATCTTGACACTAAGCAAAATCACTCCAGTAAGGCACAGGGGAGGGTATAAGTGCGTAAGAATGGGCAGTTTGGATCTAATTGTTTGCCGGCCCAATTGTTCAAAGCTTCTGTTGCCTTAAATGAAGGAAGCTTAATTTTAGAGCAGATGGATGAGTGCTGGCAGATAGACAACTCAACTCAAAAGAGGTGACTTCCACTTAGCAGTAAAGTTTAAGTCACGCTGTTTGCTTGCAATGGCAGGGTGTGTGTTTGAAAATTAAAATATCACTTTCATGTTTAAAAAGAAGTCCTGTTCAAATGGCCTTCATACTTCTGGTTAGTATGAAGCTATCAGGAAACTATCAGGACAGTGTCGTTCTCTCGCAGCTTCTGAGAGGGGCAAGCACCTTGGCTGGCAATGTAGGGAAATTCTCCAGTACCACATGAGGAGCTCACTTCTGCAAGATGGAGTGCTAGCAATCCATCTTTCCTCTATTTGATCACCCGCCTTTATGAAAAACACATAAATTTAATGTCTCTAGGATCTTGAAGCCTTGAGTTACATTTGATTGAAAACAGGTAGCAAGTTTATATTAGGAAGAGATAGACAGACAAAGGATGTGATCACTCATTTGACAGAGTTTGTTAGGAAAAAACAACCACACACAACTACCCTGACATAACAAACTGAACAAGAGAAATCAAGAAAATGAAACCCTATATGCTCAGTGAAATACCTGTCCTGGGTGATCAGACTCAGCTCCCCTTTCCTGGGAAAAGAGCACTGCAACACTCAGTCTCTGGGAAGGAGGATGCATTTTTCACTGTACTCTACTAACCTATTCAGAGAGCTCATAAAAAGAACTAAGAGACAAAGAAGAAAAAGTGTGGTTTAGCCTTTTTAAGCCCTAACAGCTCAGAAAAATGCTGTTGGGAAAAGAACAGAAAAAAAGAAACTGAATTTTGCCATTTAGCTATTTGAGCTTTTACTGGTAGTAAACAATATGAAGTAATAATTCTGCAGACTGAGAATTCTGACTCCATGCAGATGAAGAGATGCATTATGTGAATGCGTGAATAATTGTACACTGAAGTTTAGGGCAAGCAACTTGCCTTTGGTTAATACTGTGTTGTGCCAAAGCTTAAAGAATTATACCTAACCATATTACGCATATGGCCCCTTCCCATTTCTCATCTGACAAATAAGAATGTGAACTGAGAAGTGAATAAATCTCAGACATCATCATTAGTGTTTCTGATGACAAAATGTAAAGCAAGCAATTCAAAATCAAGTTGTTTGTACATGTCACAAGACACTAGAAATAAAAAAAGCTTCATAATATGTGCAGCTTGCATGTAGGTTATTAACACAAAAACTGTGGTATCAGCAAACAATATAGCTGCCAAATGTAAGGTTCTGAATTCTTCAGTAAATCAACAGCATCTGCTGTCTTCTCAGTCTATTTTTATCTGTTTGATCTTCTACAAATTTCTCCCTTTGTTCTTAAGATAGAATGGTAAATCAGGAAACTTTTGAAGATGTTTCCCTGCAGTAATAAAGCTGAAATGCCTTCAAAAAGTTGCCATTAAAAGATGAGGTTGAGATGTAGAATGTCTGTTGGAATGCTTCTTGCCCTCACTGTTGAAATAACAAATGCTGGACAATACCTCAGGTAGATCCCTCAACAATGAGATCTGATTTGCCATTCAGCTTGAGAATTAACAAATTCTACAGGGAATACGAGAACTAACTTGTGAGACTAGCAACCGAAAACTATGCAGTAACTGCTCATAGGATTATGAAACAGCATGTAGCCTTTCCTCTCCTTCTTGGCAGATTTCCTGGGGTATATGACTTCAAGTACTCTGAAGCTGTATATAGCTCAAAGTGTGACAGATGAGGTGCATGCAGGTTTGGTTTTTTTTATTCCTCACAACATTGTGGATGGCTGTTTTCCCTTTATCTCTATTCATTGTCTGCTGCAGCCACCACCCTCTCACAGAGGCCCATGCCTTCCTTTGGAGTCTCACACCATCCAAAAATAAGACGGGTGAAGAGTGCCCTGCTTTTACATTCAGCGGCTTTGCTATTGCTTGATCAGAGGAAACACTAAGCTCTTTCAGCTGCAGCTCTCTATCTATAGTTTCTCAAGAAAATTCAAAAAACTTTGAGTTATCTTGTCCTAAGCAATAAGCCACCTACTTTTCCCATCTGAAATAAGATCAGCTCCCCTTTGACACAAGGCATTATCAATCACAGTTCACAACAGTAGTCAGAATTACTCCTTACTATTACAAGTTAGCATGACAAATGGTTAGAAAGTCAAACACAGTACATCCTTTATGTTTTATTTTAACACATTTATAAGAATTCCCCCTGGTTTCTGGTATGCTGTGCAGCCCAAGGGGATCGCATCTCTCTCCCATCAGACAGTCTGAGTTTACAAGCATAACGATGCTAGTAAGAAGAAAAGTAAATGTTTGCACTTACAGTAAGTGGGTTCTGAAGTGTACCTTTAAAAAATAGCACACACAAAAAAGGGGGTAAAACTTTCCTAGTCATGTGCTGCATCGTTTTAAATGCTGACTGACATTGATTTAAATGCAGACTG
This sequence comes from Myiopsitta monachus, assembly GCA_017639245.1. NCBI lineage: Eukaryota > Metazoa > Chordata > Aves > Psittaciformes > Psittacidae > Myiopsitta > Myiopsitta monachus. Next base: position 66,364,466 of record CM029921.1, on the reverse strand, counting down.
AAGAGGTGGGCCTGTGCAAACCTCAAAGTTCAACAAGGTGAAGTGCAAGATCCTGCACCTGGGTCAGGGCAATCCCAAGCACAAATACAGGCTGAGTGGAGAATGGATTGAGAGCAGCCCTGAGGAGAAGGGATTGGAGATGTTGGTTCATGAGAAGTTCAACATGAGCCAGCAGTGTGCATTCGCAGCCCAGAAAATCAACCGTATGCTGGACCGCATCAAAAGGAGTGTGACCAGCAGGTTGAAGGAGGTAATTCTCCCATTCTACTGGGTTCTCATGAGACCCCGCCTGGAGTACTGTGTGCAGTTCTGGTATCTTGAACATAAGAAGGACATAGACGTGTTGGAGCAAGTCCAGACAAGGGCAAGGAAGATGATCAGAGGGCTGGAGCACCTCTCCTGTGAAGACAGGCTGAGAAAGCTGGGGCTATTCAGCCTGGAGAAGAGAAGGCTCTGGGGAGACCTCAGAGCAGCTTCCAGTACCTAAAGAGGGACTACAAGAAAGTTGGTGAAGGGCATGCAGGACTAGGACATGGGGGAACAGCTTTAAGCTGAAAGCAGATAGATTTAAATTAAACATTAGGAAGAAATACTTTACTATGCAGTGGTGAGGCACTGGCGCAGGCTGCCCAGAGAAACTGCGGATGCCACATCCCTGGAAATGTTCAAGGCCAGGTTGGATGAGACTTTGAGCAACCTGGTCTAGTTGAAGGTGTCCCTGCCCATGGCAGGGGGTTGGAACTAGATGATCTTTCAGATCCCTTCCAACCCAAACCATTCTATGATTTTACGACTGGCAGATTTTTAGATCTGGCAACGAGAAGACTCGTTGTCAGCATTATGGGGACTTCATATTTCCCTTTGCTACCAACGAGAGAACTTACTTCCACCTCTGAGATCTCCTCCCAGTCACCTGGTGGATTGTAGTTTTAATAATAAATAAATCACTCTATTTGATTAAAACCCAAACCAAACCAAAAACCAAACCCAACTTTTTTTTTACAGAAATCAAATTTTCAGATTCACTTAGAATTTAGTAATATTGTCCTTCTCAGTTCTCAAGTGGAAGCAGACTCTGGGAAGAGCTTAATATTGACAAGGTATGTGTGAATAAAACAGAAGCTGAAAATAGCTAGACTGCTAAAGAATAAATTTCCTATAGAGTCTGGAAAATCCCTCTATCATTAGGGGTTTTTAAGGAAAGAGCATAATGTTGGTTGTTGGTTGTCATACACTGGAATTGTCACCAACAACATCGCATGTATATTACCACTATTACCAGTTCCTGGAGGTATGGGAAGATTACGTTTTGCACATTAAGACTGTCATATGCAACAGTGCAGCTACATCAACATGTTATATATGAAAACGCTCAGTATTCTCCCCTGTATTTTTCTACAGTTCAGAATTGGAGCTATAACACAGCAGAGCCCCTGCAAAGTCTTATATAGCAGTTACTGGGATCACCAAGACTTGGATAAGACTTTCAGAAATCAAAAAAATTATAGGTACAAACACAGGATCAGATGCTTTCCAGGAAGTCTTACAACAGTGCATAGTCTTTCAGCTTTTTTCTCATCTACTTAATGTTAGTAAGTCTTGCATTGTGCTAATTCGGTTCTTGTGGGTTTAAATACTTATCTTTCTTCAGGCCTAAGATGTATAAAATGAATCCTTTAAGAAAAGAAGAAAGAGGACAGCAAGGAGCTGTTATGGCAAACTACCACTAGGGAAATAAAAAGAGCTTTTTCTTTTATGTTACTGTCACTTACATATTGCCTGCTGGTTTTGATGGGCTAATGGTGTTCTGCTCCTCCACCTCAGGGCCATTATTAATGCATGTTGTCCTCACACCACCTTCTCAAAATTACCAAATCCTTTTTCAACCTTCCAGTAAGAAAAGTTTCTGCAGGCAAAGCCCACTCCCAGGGGAACAGAGATCTCTTTTAGAATAAGGAGTGCTGTGTATCAGGAAGGCTGCTCACAGGGTTGGATGAAGTTTTATGGCACAGTGACTAACTACTGTTTGCTTTGGCAAGAAAGACATGGGCAGAGGTCAACTTCATGTAGAGGATTCCCTTGCTACCCGAAATCTCTGACTTGCTCAAGTACAAAGTGGGTGTGGGGGTCACAGAGGTTTCCTTCAGCTGTTGCTCTGGAACCTGCAGAGAACAATTTCTTTCTTCCTTTCTAATCACCTTTCTCCTCAGAGACAGACAGAGCTTCAGAGGCATTTCCTCACCTGGGCTAGACAGATCTTTCCACTGGTAGATAATCTCAGAGAGAAGAATGGTATCTGAAGACTCTGTGAAGCCCCCCAAGATAGCTTTTCGTAACCATAATTCACAGAAAATACAGTTTATTCAAAGCACCTTTCTCACCTTCCTGGTCTTCATAGCGGCCTCGGAGAATCAGTGCTTTGCACATTCTCGCTGCTGAATTAACACAGGGCAGTCTGGACACACATCTGCATCACAGCTCGCTGGGAACTGCAGCAGATAAAACTGCCTGCCCTCCCTGTCCACTGCTCAGGGATACCCAAGCAAGGCCTGAATGGGAAAGGGCAGGCTACCTGTGGGGGCCTGATTTACAGCAAAAAAAGCTTTCTTGCACAGGATACCATAGGTATAATCAGACTGCTAAGGAAACTGTTTTCTCATTCCTTGCAATGACTGTTACTTGCTTTAGCACGTATGCGGATACACCTTTCCAAGTCCTAGATATTAAAGTGCAAGGCAGTCTAGACCATATTTGAAGGGATCAGTAGAGATAAAGAAGAAATTCTTCTGTGACCTGTCCTTTTTCTCCAGCATCCCACCCACCCTTAGACTGAAGATGACCTGATTCTGCTAAAGAAAGTCAAGCCCAGGGCACGAAGCCCCTGCAACAGCATCCAACTTCAGAAGCAGCACCTACGATGGGAGCACAGCAGTTTTCGCTATATGGTCAGTACGCCAGCAACAGATCTCTTGAACTGAAAACCTGGAACAGGAGAGCCCACTTGGTAGATTTCACTTCTCCATACTAACCACTAGGTTAACAGTTACAGAAGATGGGAAGTAGACAGCAAATTTATTGAAACTCTAGCTAATGGACCAGGTACAGTTTGATTCAAGAGCTAATGAACAATATTTTTATTGAAATAACTATTTTTTTGTGTTGAAAAAATTGATTAAATAGATTGACTTAAAGGTCTTTGGCCTTCTGTCAGTTTGTAACTAGGATTTATCCACTCCTTTCCAATGTCAGGTGCCACTGACAGCTAAGAGAATAGTACCTGGAATTGCTGGGATCCTTCAAAACCCAGGTAGTGACTGCATGCACTTGTCAGTTTGGCTAAGAAAGGAGACTTACTGCACCCTCAGTTACCCTTTTGTCTCTTCCTCCACTTCTCTAGTCCATATGTGATTGTCTCCCAGTTAAGCAAAAGGGAAATACGGTGATGCAATGAAGGGATTTCTTTAGCTTTGATGGGTTTCAGAAAAGCGTAGGTACACACATGAAAATGTACTACAGAAAACAAAGATGATGAATAGAATAAAATGCCTGTTACTTCTACAGTGCATATCCTGCCAGTAACTGTGGCAGGTCTATTGCCAAGTTTGAGCCCAAGAAATCAAGCAATTTGGAATTAGTACTTTTCCTGCATTAAAAAGTGGCATGCATCCAGCCCAATAGGAGATCTTGTTTCACTTGGACGCAAGTTACGAAGGTTTTGGACCTGCTTCCCTGGAAACAGGTACAATCAGGGGCATCACAAGCCAATTTACTGAAAAGATCACCATTCATCCCACACGGCACTTTTTATGTTATGTCACAGAATCATAGAATAGTTACAGTTGGAAAGGACCTTAAGATCATCTAGTTCCAACCCCCCTGCCATGGGCAGGGACACTTCACACTACACCACGTCACCCAAGGCTCTGTCCAACCCAGCCTTGAACACTGCCAGCGATGGAGCATTCACAACTTCCCTGGGCAACCCATTCCAGTGCCTCACCACCCTTACAGTAAAGAATTTCTTCCTCATATCCAATCTAAACTTCCCCTGTTGAAGTTTGAACCCATTACCCCTTGTCCTATCACTACAGTCCCTGATGAAGTGTCCCTCCCCAGCATGTCATCTTCCCTGCACTTGCAGCAAGGCTAGAGAAGAAAGCACAGACACAAGAGCACTAATGAGATTCAGTAGAAGAGCTGCCATGAAATCAGTCACAGGCTAGAAGAGCACAAACCAAAAGCAGGTGTATTTCCAACCCTACCAGCCTCCAAGGTCAGCAAGTACACAGGCTGGCAGGCACTGTAACACCTGTAAGAGCTCCTGGACCTATGCCTATTTTTCTCAGATGCAGTGAAAAAAGGGAACAAGTGAGTATACGACAGCTGAGACGCAGGCAGGTGTATACCAGTGGGGTTAAGGGTAGCAGCTGCTACTGCATCTCTCTGGGGACATCATTTACTTGCAGTACAACACCACTGCTCACCTCCACCCCACACTCCGAAAGCCACCATCAAGCTCATGTCTTTCCCTGCCTTACTTGTTGGAAGCTCCTTCTTCCCTCAGGCCTCTCAGGAATGCACTAAAAATACAGCAGCTGAAGAGATCTGCTTTGCCTCAAGTCTGCCCTTCTTTTTCTTAGGTCTTTTTCCCAGCTCCTCTTTTCACCACACTTGCCCTTGTCCTTAAAGCCCAGAGTTTTGTCTTCATTCTACACATCCATTCACATTTTGTCCACCTTTCCCCACGTTCACTGCACTGATGGTGGAAGCTGGCAATTTATCCTGGCCTCTCACAGGTCTGCATGTTGCCCCTTCCACACAAGTATCTTCTGTTACCATAATCCGCTCTTGTTGAAATCTCTCCACAGAACTGATATTTGCCTAAATAGTTTAAACATAAGTTGAGACATAAACAAATAGTGTTGATTCATAATCATTTAACAAGAATAAAGGAAAAATGGTCAGTGGTTTGCAAAAGCACAAAGTGCATTTGGCACCCCCATCCTGCAGTTTGCTCTTTGTACTTCTGAAAGCTACAGTACATACATGTAGTACGTTTTAGTTGGGTTACAGCCCTTCCATATATTTTCTCTGCTGCTTGTCGTAGATTGTCAACAACTCAAACAAGGACCCTTTTTCCAGAAGGGAGACAGCACATCCTGGATATTGTTTGCAGAAATTAAAACAAGAAGCAATGAGGTGGCAGTGGTCCATGAGGCTGTATCTGTTGGTCATCTTTAGGACCTGTTCTAGTAGTATGGGTAGCACCTCTACCTGTTTTGCATTTTGGGGAATCAAGAATCAAGCAAGAGTTCTGTTACTTGGTGTTGATAATTGTACTTTACACACAACTTATACTGGTGCTCTGTCTGCGTACAAATTCACTGCTCTACCAGAATCTAATTCATCTTTCTGTGAATCACTTTCATTACCTGCCATCTGATAAGCACTAAAGAACAAAATTCAGCTCCATATTGCTGCTATTTATGTTACAATTCCTTCTGGCACTGCTACTTTATCTATATTTGCAACCACCATACAGTAGAGATGTACCACTATATGAAAGATGTGCTCCCTGGATGCCCCCACCCAGCTATCACAAGCACAAACAAGCCGTTCAGCACTCCGAGTCACAGCATCGGCCCACTGCTCTTTCAGGCTGATGCCATTGCATTCGCCCTTCCCCAGCTATCCGAGGGGGATGCCTTTCTCTCAGGGAGGAAGAACCTGGAATTTCCAGATCTTGAGGAAAAGGGAAGGATGGCCTTATTACTTTGGGTGTGGTCTCCATCAGTGCCTCTAATCCAGAACAGAGGCAGCTGCTGAAACCTAAGATTTATTATTTGATTAAAATAAGCAGATGATGCTCAGTGGTGCTGGTACTAAATGCTGCTAATTGCTGATGTAATAGCACTGCTAATTCCTAGTCTTGTTTCTGAGTGGAAAAGAGTGACCCAGGACCGCACTCGTCTTCCTCCTGTGATTAGAGTCTATCAAATACGGATACCAAAGCTTGTGACCATTTGAAATGCCTTAATTTTCTAATTTGGTCAGTGTCACATTTTCACATTCTGTTGCATACTTTCTGTACTGACAACCATTCCTGGCTGTGTGTCAGCACAAATTCCATAGGCATTTTCTTATTCATACAGCCCAAGCCACTACTGAAGAAGCTAAGAAGCAAACAATTTTTTTTAAAACTTCCTTATGAAGTCCTAGCTCCAGCGTTTTCCAGTACTAATCTATTTTAAATGTTAGCCCCTTTTCTATTTATCTGTATGCACCTAATTATTCTCTCTACTTTTCTCCTCTTAAATCTCTGCATACTTCCATGGCACCTACTCAGCTTTCTGCCCATACCCTCTCTTACCCTACCATTCTCTAGCCCTCCATCCCAGTTCATTAAATTTTGTGTTACCTCTTCATTTGCTTTTCTTTTGCCTCTGGTCTTATGGCTGGCACAATCTCTTTCCCTGCCCTTCATGTTATTGTATCCTTGTTCATATACATTTCTTTATTTTCTTGCTCTTTCAATGTTATATAACTTCCCCCTGTCATTTTCTGTCCTTTACACTTCCCCTGCTTACATTTTGTTGTTCCCACATCCTCCCAACCCTGACCACAATTCTTCACTCCAATATTCTTCTATGGTCTTCCAGCAGACCGTAACAGCAGATAGAGTCAAACTTTGTCCCAGGCTTTGAGATGAAGCTGTGTTGGCACCAGGCTTGTCCTTCCTGCCTGTGGAAGGATGGACCCACTTCCCAAACAAAATAATGCAGCTAAAGCTGCATCAGCTGCTCCCCACCCAGGCCAGAGTGAACCAAGGAGGCACCAGGAAAGACCATAACATTTCCCTCTTGGCTCCTAATCCTTCTTCATACATCTGAGGAACTATCCTGTCCCTCTGTAGCCTGTGTCGTGACTTCTGTGCACAGCTTACAGGGTCAGGAGGGTTAGTTCTCCCACTCTTCCATGGCTTCTGCTATACAGCTCCCATTATCAACTCCCCTCTATTTCTACATCTAGTTTCCTTTCTTTACCTCTCCAGTTTCTCAGAGCTCCTTTCAATGATACATTGAATTAATACATATTAATACATATTACCTGACTCTTGTATATGCATAGAAGGCACAGCTGCTTTATTTACCAGTACATTTGCTCTTTAATGTTCATTGGAAACAACTGCATATTGAGGACAGTTTGTCAGGAACAGCACTCCTGCCATATGTTAAAGCTACAGGTGGAAGCATTTATTATATCACTGAATCCCAGCCTAGCTTTTGCAACACTGGAACTATGAAAGGAACAGAACTTTCACAAGGTGAGGACTAGAGCTCAGGTTCAGTTCAGCAGCCCAGGGAAATTCCCTTTGCACTGTATGATAACGGAACTAGACCAGTCAGGCCAGGCCCCCTGGCTGGCAAGAGCAATGTACCTTTCCACATCTTTGTGGAAAAAAGGGTTTCAGAGTGACAATTAAGCAAACTAAACATTATTAAGATTTCACACTTACCCTTGCAGTGAAGTCCACAGCAGCACCCCGATTTAACAGCAATGTAGCTACATTGATGTTTCCATAGTGAGCGGCTATGTGGAGAGGAGTGAACCCACTCTGGAAAAACAAAAAAAACCCCAATAGATACTGGTGGTTTTATATCTCATTTCTAGTCCAAAATTTGTATCACATCACTGACAAAAGCTCGTAATAGGAGTATGCTGCAAGTCACCATTCCAATTCTGTACTAGCTTTCACTCACTGACGTTTATTTATAGATTCTTAGAGTCTAAATAAAATCATATTGCTATGCAGGAGGGAAAAAAATTAACATAATTATTCTAGAAGACCAGAAATAGGATAAAACTTTCAGTTATTCCAGAAAAACAACAACAAAACATTTGAGTATTAAAGCAATGATCTGTCTTGTATAAGAAATTAATTTCTAACTAGAAATATCTAGCTGTTACCAGTATTATGTCAGCCTTGCAAGTCAAATCTCTTAGATAGTCTTTGCAGAAGTTCAGATACAAATAATTTAATGACACTTGCTAATAGTTTTTTATAAATTCAAAGTAGATGCTAATGAAAACAACATCAAAGACAACTTTAATTATTAATATGGACCTTTTTTTTTCCAAGGGTTAGTACCACGAAGATCAGTCTCCCACTGTGGGCAATCACACTCGGTTATGTTCAGACACCACAAGTTACCACCCTAATTAGAAGATGCCTTACTGATACAATTACTTCAGCAACTTATTTTCATATTTAAGTAGTTTCACTTCCGTTTAAAAAAATGCTAAAACATGCAGCAATTCCATCAGTCCTGCAAAATATGAAACCTTATGGGAACTAGATGCATTTCTAAATTGTTAGCAAGCCATGCTAGCTGCCACTGCCTTGCTTTGGGAGTTTTGCAGGTATAAAATCACTCTCAGCTCATTCTATTTGCTGACACCATCAAGGTAAGTGTCATGCAGAAGCCTATAATCAGACCTGGATGCACAACAGGACAGGGTTGTCTGCAGCTCTTAACACATCTGATAAACATATGCTTCATAAGAAACCCTGAAAACTCCATCTTACACGATATGGCTTTTTTACAATGGCAGTTAGTTCTCAAGAATGCTTACTCTTACTTTTAAACCCTAGCTTCAGCTGCAGAAAGCCCTGGTGTCTAAACTACAGTCTTCTCTAGCACATGCTAATTCATTTCATCTAAAGCAGGTATCTACCCTAAAAAAGGCGATGCAAAAAGGAGGAGGAAGAAATGATGCAGCAGCACTAAGTCATGAAGGAGTGATGATGCATATATATATTTATATATACCTCTGTTGTTCTATTCACCATCATCTAGGTTAACACATTTGGAAGCAAAGAGGGGGAAAAAATGAACGGTTAGTTCACCACTGGTGATATGGATGCAAAAAGCTTCATGATTGCTATGTGGCATAGCAGCTCAGATGACAGCACAATCTGCACACAAAGGAAGCTCGACTGAATGGAAGCTGAATGATTGAGTATTTTGAAAGTTAATTGTTACATGTTTACCAAAGTTCTTAAAGGAGCAACTGCACAAATAACTAATCAAATAACTGTACAATACCTATAGCACACCGCATGCTAATGTTTTCATTTCAGTAGTTTTCATTCTCAAGAAAATAATTATAATAATATTTTGCTTACTATTTTCCACCTGCAAAGTTTCTACAGGAGAAATTAACCCAAATTTTAACAATAGGAGAGAAAGTGGCAAAGGAAGCAAATGGAATGTTATTCTCAATCACACATCAGAGGAGAAAGTCATGAGTAACTGCAGCAAAATACTTCACACTAAGGGAGATCTTCTCTGAATGCAATACATGTGGTCAGCACTTAATAACATCGAATCTTTTTTGTTTTCACAACTGACCTTTGACTCCACGTCAGCATTGTGGTCGTTCTGCAGAAGCAGAGCTGCTGCCTTCGTATCGTCCTTGCGAGCAGCGATGTGAAGGGCAGGAAGACGAACTTTTCCCTTTGTATCATTTTCAAGCAGCAGTGAAACCACCTGGTCATGACCTTGCTGCAAAGCTACTGCCAAAGGTGTGAAACCATCCTGCAACATACAATGGGGACTCTCAACACATGTTCCAAGCTTTCCCGGGGGTGGAGAGGGGAAGGGTAGAGATCTCAGCATTAGTAAAAGTACTTAGCTCAAATTCAACTGTGAAGTGAAAATTGTGCGAATTAAAAGTACCCTGCAATTACCCTGAAATTGGGGAAAAGCGTTGGTGAATATTCTGGTTTTGATCCCAAATGCTCAAAACACCTTTTTGGCACCCCAGGTTTAAGCATAAAATTATAAAAGACAAGCAAATGAAAATGACTGAGACTTGAGAAAAAAGTGTGAAATTACTCATCAACTAACAGTTACCTAAATAAGCATGCGTACAAGGTGTATAATTATATAAAAATTGATAAAAGCTGAAATACCTAAATTACAATTGTTAATGATATCTCCATAATAAATTATTATCTATTTCCCCTACAGCTATAGGTTATAATCTCTGGGTTTTAAGTAAAAAAAACCCACAACAACACTTCAGCTCTACCCTCTGATATATTTTATACATGGATTTGAAATCTAATAATAGTTGAATCTGAATACCATATTAACCCAATATATCAATTATTTTACTATAACTTTCTTTTATGAAAATTTAAACAGATGCGATGGAAAATCCTCTTAAAAGCAGAAATTATTTCCTTTCAGACTGGCAGATAGCCAAAGTAGTGCAGAAAAAAAACCCTGAAAAATAGATTTTTGTTCAGCAGGTTTTACAGTGGATTCCTCAAACACATGAAAAGTACAGTCTGAGATGCTTTTATAATTTTATTTTTAAGGATTTTTAGAAAACCAAAGAATGAAAGAGTTGTCATTTAGATTCTGCTCCTTCCCAAACATTTAAGTGGCATTCCAATCCAGGAACACATTTAGCTTTGCCCAAGAAAATACCCATGAATCAATCACTCAGAAAGTCACAAATGCAAATTGCTCTACTTGGCATATTTATCTACTACATTTGACTCTTGATCAAAACATCCAAAGCTTGTATTACTAAACTTCATTACAGTTCAGTGGTAAACACCTTCTTTGAGTTTTCAACTACTGCTGTCATGGTAAAACTATCAGTGTGAACTAAAAGTGCAGCAATGACACAGAAGAATGCAGATCCTCACCCTATGTCAAAATTGCAGAGTTCAATTGTTAACTTTTTGAACTTCACAGAATCATAGAATCATAGAATAGTTAGGGCTGGAAAGGACCTTAAGATCATCTAGTTCCAGCCCCTACCATGGGCAGGGACGCTTCACACTACACCACGTCACCCAAGGCTCTGTCCAACCCGGCCTTGAACACTGCCAGGGATGAAGCATTCACAACTTCCCTGGGCAACCCATTCCAATGCCTCACCACCCCCACAGTAAGGAATTTCTTCCTCATATCCAATCTAAACTTCCCCTGTTGAAGTTTGAACCCTTGTCCTATCACTACAGTCCCTAATGAAGAGTCCCTCCCCAGCATCCCTATAGGCCCCCTTCAGATACTGGAAGGCTGCTATGAGGTCTCCATGCAGACTTCTCCAGGCTGAACAGCCCCAACTTTCTCAGCCTGAAAATACCTGAAAATAACTTAAAGGAATGTTTTCAATAAGAAATCTCCCTCTGTGGCTTACCAAACAAAGAACATTCAATTTAGGAGGAGAAACAGGAGTTCTGAAAAAGAGCTTTTTGCCTTTTTTTTTTTTTTTTAAATTTTGGAGGGGGAAAAAGTAAAATAAAAAAAAAAATCACTGGAATTTCTTAGGTCCTAACAAGCTTTTTCATCATTTATTTTTTCCCCATGAATTTTTTAGAACTCATTTAACCACAACCTTCCCATTTGACTTGGGCTCACCACCCTTCAGGAGCAGGGCAGGGCTCTGGGCTGTGAGGTCCCCGGGCTCTGAGCATTTCCTGGGGTGAAACAACCATGTAGCCTCAGACTGCGGGCAGAGAGTGGCACAGGGTGTGAGAAATGCTGTGTGGCTCTAAAGGCCAAAATAATCCCTAAGCACCCCAACAAGAGGGCTCTGGTAATGTAGCCACGCTGTACCTGCAGAATCGGAGGCTTCTCCCTGGAAAAGCGCAGAGTGCGACAGCCTGCACCTCAGTGACCAGAGATATTAGCTTCCGGGTCTATTTATACAGCAGACAGCAGTAGCTGTCACAAAGAAAGAGCGATTTAGTTCACAAAAAGAGCTCACAAAGGAAAGTGACTTAGCTATCTACAATGCCTGTTCTCATTGGCCTTTCTCATCTGCCAAAAATAATGTACATATATAAAAAAAAAAAAAAACAACAAAAAAACCCCCTAGGAATACATTTTTTCCTTTCCTTTACAGAAAAGGGAGTGGAGAAATGGTGAAAAGAGCCCTTCATTTCAGTTCCAGAACAGCTGCCATCCGCTATACCTCCAGTTTCCTAACCCTGATGAGAGCTGCCCATCATTTCAGTGTGCGCAGAGATCACTGTACCAAGGCCAAGCAAACTGCAACAAAGGATATTAACACCAACAGCAATGCATTTTCACCACATGCTCTCTGGAGATGCCACGTCACAAAAAGCAATTGCAAGTACCATGATGTCAGTACTAGAAGTGCAACTGCGCTTCAAAACATAAGGCAAAGCCTACTCCAGAAAAAAAGAGAAAAACACAACAAAACAAAACCTCCACAAACTAAAAACAGTGTAAAGAAAAGAATTGGTTTATTTTATTTAGATTAAAACACCTTCATTAGAGTTTTATTTTTAATGAATATTTAGCTAAGTGGTAATTCTTTAATAACAAAGGCTTTTTGCACTTACAAAGATAAATCAGATTTATATGAAAACTTGGGCCAAGAGAAAATAAAAAAGCACCCATAAGCAAGTATCACAAACTAGTAAGGCAGTAAAGGCAACATTGTTTTGTGGTCTGGTATCTTCAAAAGCAATTCTCCACGGATAAAATTAGATTACACCTTATCATCAAGCTGAGTTGGAGAAAAGCTCAATCTATAGTGACATCCAAGGCTCAGGGAAAAAACAATGCAAAAAAACCCAACCCCACAACCAAAGAAGCAAATACCCCTGCATATTTTTCATTTTGTTTTCCTTTGGGGTTTTTTTGGATTTTTTTTGGTTTGGTTGGTTGGTTTCCTCAGAAAAATCACACAGTGGCACATACATTTTCGGAAGCGTGAATCTATTACACATACATGGGGTCCCCATGACTTCATTGTGTCCAATTTTTTACAAAGAAATGGAAGTGTTGTGAAAGCTACAACTTCGATTTTCCGTATTTAAAATATTTAATTATGATATTTCTTGGCTTTCATATCTTCAAGCATTTCCAGAGTGTAGTTTCTGACGCACACTTCCAGTTATAACTAAGTTTTAGTGATTTTTGAAAACGTAATTTTGATCAATTAGTGATTCGTTTTTTACAGTGTTGACACATACACCATTACACAGTGATATCATGAGGTACTGTGACGCAATAAACTAATTTTCCCTTTTTTTTTCTCCAAAAGATAATTTTTTTTCACATAAGCATTATTTCCTTCTTGGCAAATGTTCAAATAGAACAATCATAATTTAATATGTATTAGAAAGAGCACATAATGAAATACCTGGTTTTTTTGGTAGCAAGATCTTGGAATTAAGGCAATTGAAAATTCATCAGACTGAAAACCTATCTCAATGTAGTACATTTACAACTATTAATATATTTGCTATGTCTTTTCCTTCCAGGTTGCCTTTTTGAGTTAGAATTACTTTTAAATACAAGAAATAAAAAAGTGTCCTTCTAGAAAGTTCAGGGAACTTTCATCTTTCTGTCAGCTTGAAATTATCAGTGCAGGACCAGATGGAATAAAAAGGTGCTACAGAGAAGATATCAACATGCCAGTAAAAGCATTTCAGAAAACGACCCAAGAAGTAAGTAACCCTGGGTCTTCCCTGGTATCCCACAGCTGGCTCCAAAGTGTAGGTACACAGTTGTTCTTGCTTTATCGCCGCCCTCCACGTTATTCACTATTTTTAATGAAAGCAGAGAACATGATGCGCACAGCTCCCCTGTTAGAGCACTTAACCTGAAATATTACTAGTTATGACTAAGACCACATCTATTTTTAGAACTGTTTCTAGTTAAAGTTATTTTTTATTTTAGAAATGGAAAGAGGTGGTTTGCATTGCTGAAAAGACAGTAACTTAATACTAATTAGCACACTTCATAGAGAGAACTTTTTACTGCTCTTTAATTTTGTATTTAAAAGACTAGTTTGATATAAGGTGGAAAGAATCAATGCTGAGGCACATTTTACTTTGCTCATAATATGTGAAATTCAAACTTTTACCTCTGTGGCAAGGCTTTGACTGGCACCATTGTCAAGAAGAAACTTAACAACCTCCAGGTGGTTTTCTTGGGCTGCCATATACAGTGGAGTGAAACCATTCTGAAATAAGAAAATAAGAGCGTAAACACTCCACAAACATTTCATAGACCTGCTAACCTCAGGTAGATCAGGTGGAAACCAAATAAACTGTGGGCTCACATGCTAGATAAGGGTGCGATCTCCCCTAATTTAAGTGAAGATACAAGAAGGGTAATGTTATTTAAAAAGACACAGTGGAATTTTTCAACTGACCAGACACAATTCCCACAGCTAAGCAAGAATACTTCCATTTACATCTGTGGCAAAGTCAAACTAAAAATCCATTTGGACAGGCTATTTGGTAGAGATGAGTTATGATTCCTGATAAATGCAGCCACAGCAATCGAAATGCAAAATGCGATAGGGAAATACAAGCCTGTAGCAAAAGCAAAGGCAATGGCTCTTCAAAATACTTTCCATTTTTTTTCCTTAGCTTTGACTTCTGTTAGCTTTGACTTCTGTAGCTTTGACTTCTCTTTAACTTATGCCAATACTTACGTCTTTTGTCTCCCCAAAGAGCTGCCTTCTGAGCATAGCTTGCTTGTGGTCACTGAACTACTTCATATTTCAGGCACCAGGAGATCTCAGTAGCCTGAGATGGAAGCTTATCAGTGTTTCCAACCACATTAGAGCACTTCTCAAATTATGCTTAAGTGAGTGATTTCAATCAAGGCAATACAAGTATTAGAGTCTGCAGAACTTAACTCATTCTTTGGCAAGTGCTTTTCTCTTACAGTCAATGCTTTTGTCTTTGCCTTAACTGTATACAGGTCACAGCCTTTCAGGAATTGAACTGTTGTGAGCTAACATTAAAGTAATGTATTTTTCCATATTGTTCTAAGCATTTCTGAAATTCACAGCTTTAACGTCACTCACACAACCAAAACAGAAGAATGAAGTAATGAAACCTGTCCTGGGATCATGATACCTCTAAAGGAATTTACAGAAGTTGCTGATTTGCACCTGAGATTGCTGGGCTTTCATATAGCACTGCATGTCCCTCAGTCCAACAGAATTGTGAACTAGTGATAAATACATTTTACAGTAAGAACTTAAAACATCCATATACTATTGACTGAGCAGTTTGGTACTGCTGCAGCAACCAAAGCAGCATCAGCAATAAGAGCAACAATCCCTTTCTCCTCTGATCTACCATGATACGTTATACCCTTCATACTCCAGCATCACTCTGTCAGACATACCACTTCTGGATTTTTCCTGATCCCTTTCCTTGTGGTACCACATGGATGATGACGCTGCTATACATTTGGCAAGGAGGACACTGAGGGTTCAGTGGGTCATGTCTTTCTCATTATCTTCCGAATCTCATGCCATTAGCATTTCTGTGAACCTCAGACTTCTTTAAAGTAAACGTCAAGCAAAGTCAGTTACAATGGAGGCAGCAGCTTTCCTCTCCAACTACTCAGTCCTAAGATACCTCCAGACATCTCACTCTACCACACCACTTCTGGTGATTACACCAGAGGGTCAGGAGGAGGACAAGGTTGAAAGGAAATACACAATAAGATAGGAGGTAGGGGGTAGTTAAAATTAATAGCCAAAACAGGAGAAAGATTTCATCTGGCCTAAGTAACAGGTAAGTTCAGGAAATGTTTCTATATAACTGGGTTTTGCTAAGAGTATCAGCACACTCATGTCTGCAATGTGGCCAGTGCACAGATTTTGGCAGGGTGGAAGTCATAGGGGGAGCAGCTCAGCAATTCAGCTAGAGCAGTTACAAAGGACATTGACCTAGATTTTGCAGGAAACCAATAGAGCCAAGAAATGCGCTGAGAAGAGTTTGGCCATGTATTTGTGTCAAAGAAAAAACATCAACATTCTGGCCTCTGGAGAGATGAAGGAAAACCATAGCCTAAGACCTATAGCAGTTAATTTTGGCTGAGTTATAGTAGCTGCAGTGAAAACAGCTGAGAGACATCTGACTGTCAGAGCAATGTGGCAGAGTTGCAGGGCACACGTCCAACACAGAGCACACAGGAGAATGCAGCAGACCTGAGGCCGAGTGTGCAGGCTTCACTGGCAGCAGAGACAAATAGGAGGTCAGAAAAAAAAGGACAGGTGGAGAGAAAATGGCGTGAACTGTTTGTTTGATCCAAGAGGAACTTTACCATCAACAAGACATTGAGCAGCTGTTGAAGCCACATGTTTACAAGGCCTGCACAGGCTGCAAGGTCTGTTGGTGTTCCGGTATTTTGATGATTTGGCCTCTATTCAGGAAAGCATCCCTATAAGCATAAAACAGGCTTTGAAGTTCTACTAAAGCCAAAGCCAAAGTTAGCAATGTGTTAATGCACTCTCCAGAACCAAGATCTGTTTAGTTACTGTACAGTCAAAAGTCTGCTTAATGAAAAACAAAAAGAATCCAGAAAACACCTGATAAGGTACCTAATACGTCACATGACAGACTTATTTTAGTGAACAGCAGTCTGGCATTTTTCTCTATCATTTCATAGCACACTCAGTATCTATTTACTAACTCAGCTGGAAACCAAGACTATTTATCTTTTCGTTTCAAACATTTGCATTTAGAAATTAAGCGGGAAATTCTACCTAATTATTAGTTTCAGGAAAAAATTAACAGGTAAAAATTCTCAGAGCAAGCATTATTAGCATTTGGAGACAGAGGAGAACTTTTTCTCCTATGTTAAATTACCATATGGTTTTCAATATCTTTTCCCCCGATACTTTTTTCTTCACTCTTTAAAAAGGGGCTAAAACTGACAGAAGAAAAGCATTGTCTTCCATAGTAATAAATAGCTCAGAGGAGGTACAAAATTCAGACTTAATAAAAATTAACTTTTCTTTTTTTATTTTTTTTTTAGACAGGAATTTTGGGTAAAGAAGGCCTCGCATCCCTAAAACTGGCGCCATCAGCAGTGTACAGCTGTTACCTCCAAGGGAAGAGGGGATAAAATCAAACTCACAGAAAACAGGGCAAGCTTAGAAAATAAAAACAAAACTAAAATAACTTTGGCTAGTCTCTTTGTGGGCATATAAAATTCATCTGAACTTTATGCTAAGCTTTAGGAAGGCTCAAGTGATGCCCAGTACCACAGACAAAGCTGATTAAGGGGGAGTTTGATAACAGGTTGTTCCAGGGGCCTTCCAGAAAGACTAGTCCCTGCTTGGGTATCTCACTGCCAGGTACTGGTATGGAATGGCCAATATACATGTCTCTCAGGCAAAGATGTCAAAGGCTTCCTCAAAGAAGGAATAAAATTACAATCTTTAAATCTCATATATTAGCAAAATAATGGCAACGTGGCAAAACCTTGGGGTGTATGGACACTGCAGTTATATAAGATGTTTTTCAGTTTCAGGGCTGAATACACAAGTTCTCAAACACAAGCAGAAAAGTTCCTTTCAAAGCCATCTTCATTTCTTGAAAACAGAAGAAAACAATATTTTCTGGACAAGAAACATTTCTGCTTTGTTTTACTTCTCGAAAGTCACAGAAAATTTTACTGAAAACTGCTTTTTGCTGTTCTCTTTAAATTCAAGTTACATGGTGCCTGGAACTGAATGTTATTGTATCTAACTAGTAGAAAAGAGTAAGAAAGGAGAACTGAGCCACAGGTGAAGGAAACATGAAATGCACACCACAAGCAACTCACATCCTTGAAATAGACTGGATTAAACATTTTGTTCATATTATTTGAGAGCAATTAAAAACCCGTATTTCTTTAAAGTGTAAATTTTTAAATTTTCCTTTTTAACAAACATTTTCTATCACACCCATATCTGTATAATATAGAAGAATGGCAATGCTGGGCCAGATGAGAAGATATCTCATAATATCATCCTTTCTCTGACACTGCCTGCCAGCCAGTCCCTGAGCAGAGAAAACAGGAATGGGGCAGGCATGAAGGACATCTCCCACAGCACAGCCACCTGGCTTTCAGCATTCTGTGGTTTATGCATTTAATTAACCAGAGTTTTTCCCTGTTTCATTTTACAGCTTTGCTCTTAAATCCAACTGTCTTTCCTTATTTCAAATTTTCTATAATTGACCTAAGTACTCATTCAAAGGTCTTCACCAAACTTAATAGCTCTGCATATACTTGTAGTACCTCCTTGTAGAAAGAAAGGAGATGAGCTCCATTAAGCCTGAGATACTGAATTATGTGAAACAGTATCCCCTTCGTTTGAAAAAGTTCTTTCCCACTCTCCTGTTCCACCAGTATCTCTTCTGACTCTGTAACAATTAGCAGCTCATAGGACACTGGAGAGTAGATCTAAGGCTCAAGGTTAAATGCTTTTCTGTGCTGTCTGTTACACAACCACATCCAGCATCTTGCAATCACTCCTGGATGTGCCTCCACATTCTTCATGGCCTAAGATGTGAGTCTCTGTGGCTTCTGGACAACTTTACTCTGTTGATGAATGAGGCGGGCAACTCAGTTAATCTCAACAGACGGTTAACACTGTATTTGGGAAAAGACCCAAACGCAACCTGGGATTTCACTGCACTGTCATGCCTATGGGGAAAGACAAGACTTGATATGTTCACAATGCCTCTTGGTACCCTCTGACCACATGGCAAAGGGTAGGGCAGAAGTGGGACAGCTGGAAGCATTTAAAGTTTTAATCACATGTTGAGTTACAAGGTGAGAATTAACTCAGCACTACATTCACTAAAACACTGGCTTCAGCAATAAAAGGGCAGCTGTGTGTTTAAACTTTGTCTTTGCACCTGTTGTCAGTTACCTACGTGTGTGGAACAACCAAGAAACAATGTTTTTTAATATGTTCAAGGGATTACATTAATTGTACTGACTCCATCAAACCCTGTTTTCAAAAGCCAGCATTAACATGATGAGATCTACAAAATATACTTACTAACATTATAGTTTATAAGGGAAGACTGTTTTTAATGTCAGCAAAGTTTCTGATAGTACCAAACAGAGAAATACTACTCTACCTGAGACTGTGCATTGACGTTGGCCCGATTTGTAACCAAGACTTTGACTACTTCTGCTTGTCCTGCGAGGGATGCTATGTGCAATGCTGTGTTTCCTTTCTGAAATGAGAGACAGTGATATTTGAAAAGAGTACAAAACCTCAGCCTGAACACATGACAATACTATCAAGAACATATTCCACTTTAAAACATAATATTTCTTGCAATAAAAATACTCTTACTGGATACTTCCAATGGGTAAGTTATTCTAGAAGACATGGACAGAAACAAAGACAGGAATTTTCAATTTGTTAAGCAAATCTCATCCCTTGTAACGTGTGACATTTACTATAATCTAAAAGGTTTCTATTAGATAATAATTGAAGACTACTCCACCAGTGGAAAATAGGCAATTGCTGCTGCAGTAATGTCTGCTGCAATCAGTTGGCTGACACCTTGTGCCCATGTTGTTACTGTGAACAAGAAAACAATTAGATAGGCCTGACTGACCTTTGTTGCTGCATCAACACTGGCACCTCGCTGTATTAGTTCAGAGACAACTTCTACGTGTCCTTCTTTGGAAGCGAGATGGAGAGCATTCAATCCATTCTGTTTTAAAAACATGGAAAAAGGAAAAGCAATGGGAAAGATCGCCAAAGGTTTTTCCAGCATAGCAAATGTATCAACAGGCAAATTATTATATCCCAGTGAGAGGACTGCTTCTAAAAACTACTCTTACATAAACTTTACAAGAACTGTATTATAAGGAAAGAGTATGAATTAAGTCAGGATATACTAGCTCTAGCTAGTATAATCTATCTCAAGTTTGGTGTGTTGTCCCATCTGATGTAATACAAATGGAATGAAAGATAACATTAAATAGCACAATATTGTAAAATGGTGTCTTGGTAAAGGGTAAAAATAAATAAATAAATTTTTACTAGATAAATATGACTCATCAAAAAGACAAAAGTTATCACTGATATGAAACGCAAATATAAAGAGAGACTAGAGAAGCAGTGAGAAAGGTATTTATTCAGCAAATCTGATCAAAACATTCTTTAACCTGATTTGAAATGTTGATGTCCACTCCATTTTTTAAGTAGTCAAGAGCCTTTTCCAAGTTGCCAGCTCGAGCAGCTCTCAGGTAACTTGCATTTGCATCAGACTGAAACAAAAAGAAAAGTCCCATTAGAAATTACAGCACAGTATAAAAATATAATCCCTTGGCAAAGTTACTAATGATACGACATATTGTACATACATTTAACCAGATACGAAAGGATCCCAAACTGCCTTCTCAAATATGGGTCAAATCCAGCCCTTCCTCATGTGTAAATGGGCTGTTCGCCTGACTAGGAAGCACAAGATTTGACTTCATCCATAAACATGAATTATGCAGCACTGTCAAACATGCAAGGCTAGCAGATGGATACATCTGGTACCCAGCATGGAAGACAAACATGGTGAGGCTTGGGATAGAGCTCCATGGAAACCACTCTGCTTTTTCCAAAAGTGCCACACCACTTTTAATGTCCAACCTGAACAGGCTGGGACAGTACTGTGAGATCTCACATGACACATTTTAAAAAATCCAAAATACTCAACCCTGAGGGACTGCACTGTCTGAATGAAAAAAAAAACAAACCATGGTTTTACAACTTAAGGCATTTTACAATTAACATCTGATTACATTTTGATTTGTCTCTGTCCTCTCTTATTTTATGGCTCTGATCTACAACACTGTCCACATCCGGTGAAGTAGCCAGAAATCCCTAGGTACAGTGCCATTACCCAAACTGCATTTTTTTTTCCTCAGATCTTGCTTTAAATAGCTGTGCAAGTTTCCTCTATGATGACTTCAGCTTGAACATGAGGATGGCAGGAAAGAGGGTTAAGTCACGAAAAAATCACTGAAAGCAATTCCTGTCCCCAGAGGGATTTAACAAGTTACGCAAATATCCACCAAGGACAGTTCAGATGATGCTGATCCTACCTTGGAGCAAGTGGAATGAACTGGATTAGCTTTCAAGAGGGACAAATGGTGTAATTTTTGATTTTATCTGCGCCATGGCTTTCCCTGGCATCTTGGGCAGTCAACACTTTTCTTTTTGTGCCCTCTTCTCCTCTGGTACAATAGGAATTGTCTTTTTTTTTTTTCCTTCCTCACAGCATCATTTCATCACAGGCATACATCACTACAACCTTCAGCGCTTTATGATCTTTTAAGGTTCTAAAAGAGTGCAACAAATTACTTTTAGAGAAAAAATTAAAGGCAGTAACTGCTGAGAGAAGATCAAAACACCCTGGCACCAAGAGGTTATCCAGTAACTTTTGTTACTGGATAAGTAACAGTGCGTAAATAATATTTTATCTTTTCATTTCTCATTTTCTGGACATGCTATAGATTTCTCTCCTTTCCTCTCCTGTCAATGCAGCCGCCTCAGCGCATGCTCTTTTCACGCACTGCTTCGAAACCATCTGAAGTCCCTTTCATTCACAGGATGAAGCAATCTGGGAGAATAATGACAGCAAAATGGTAAGTATGCACAAAGCCTGCTTTCTTCTTTGTACCAGTACAAGCTACAAGGCTATTTTACTAGTGTTTTCAATACAGTAAGCTCTCTCTTCGAAGGAGAGAACCATTACTTACAGACTCTTCATTTTCTCCTGAGTTTTGCACACATGGTATTCCACCTTGTGGTGATAAATTACTGGCTTCCAACCTTCCCTGTTCTTTATTATTTTCCAAGCACGCCACACTGATCATTACAAACCAACTTCTGTGATATGCTTCCAGCAAAACAGCCCCCAAATACCAATGTTTTATTAGGCTTTATCAGAAACAAGGTGCTGTTACAAGCTACATGGTCAGAACTGTATAGACTATGGAGAAGAACAGCTGCCTTGAGAGGTGCAGCAAAACACCTTCACGTGGAAGATCATCTGAACTGTGCAATGCAGATCATTACAGGAGACAGGTCATATTCTCAGTGCTTAGCAACAGCAGCCACTGGGGTAAAAACGAGGTCAGCATTTTATCAGCATTACTAAAGGTATGAGAGAGGACTTAATAGACCAGGAGCCTTTTTTGTCACAGTGTAATGGCACGTCTGTTTGGCACAGTCAGCAGGTGGATGATAATTAACATCGGCTGCTTACAGCTGCATCTGGGTGGGGAAGGGATGCACCAGAGAAGCTCACCATGGAAAATCAGTTCCCGCCAGTCACATTAGTGCACACCAGACAAGAAACACTGCTCATACTCAGAAACACTTAAACCATTTAATCAAACAAAATGGGGAGGGGGCAGAGAGAGGGAAGGCAGACTGAGTGATAAATAGCTAATATTCACATTAATAGCTAACTGCTGTTTCACTGTAGGGGGAGACCAATTCCTGCGTCTTTTCAGGACTTCTCTTGGAAGCACTAGCTTGCTAATGGGATGAAGGACAAAGGTCAGGTCATGCTTCCAGCCTGGCTACGTACAAAACTGTTTCATATCAAGCTAGCTCTGGTGCTGCTAAGTGATGCACACATCTATTCCTGAAATCCCTCAAGCAACCAGCATGCCCTCTTTTCCAGTCACCACTCAAAACTCACTCCTGCTGCTTGAACTGTCCAAAACCATCAGTAATACCAGCATCCAGGTTGTCCCCTAAGTGGTGGCATTGGTGGGGTGCTGGGCACAGTGACCTACTCACCCGTCAGCCTGGGCTCTCACCACTTAGATAGGGACAGGCCTCCAGCACGAGGGGCCCCGTACTGAAAAAACAGTGCCAGCATGTGCAGGCAGTACAATAGTAACTAGGAAGCACCCAGAGAAGCTGCCATTTAGCAGCAGACCAGGAATAACACAAAATCTCCCACACTTCAGCTGACCTGAGCTGGCACTTCCAGTTTCCACATTGCTGGTTTCCAATTACTTGAACACAATGTGAGCTAGCATATGAAACTGCAGGAGCTGCATTAGTAGCCAGGGAGTAGCACAAACCTGTGCACTGAGAAGGGGAAAGCTTTTTTTTTCTGACCTTGGCTAAAGCTCCCAAGCCCTCACACGGAGTTAACTCACCTCAGGCTGGTTGACTTGCCCTTTCTGGGCCACCATGCACAACCACTTTAAGATTTGCACAGAAGGATAACAGATTGGGGTTGTACAATTGTGCAAAAAAGTTCAGTGGGGCTTCTGGGACTCTCTCCATCCATTACTGTCTCTGCCATAAGCAGAAACAAGCAATACATTAGAGAGGAAAGACAGCCAACATCTTTGCAAACCAAAAGCAATTCCATCGTCGCCAGCTTCCACTTCCCCTGTAACTAAGGCATTACTTCAGGCCTGCTCAAATAGAGAATAGACTTTCGAGCTTTCTCTACCTTGCAAAATGCCTTAAATTCCCTCATTTTTAAAACTCTCCACTTCCAAAACATAAAAAACAACGAATGTTACCCAACTTTTACAAAAGCTAACTGCAGGGATCAGCAAAAAATCCACATCCCTGAACCTAAATTTTTCTGTATTTTGCATTTCTGTTTCTGGCCTTTATTTTTTTTTTTTTTTAAGGCCACATTAGAGCAGAAAAAAAAAAGATATTTCCAATTGGCACTGTTTTGTTGAAAAGAAAACCTCTTGGAGTCCCTGACAGAGCCTGCAATTGCCCCCATATTGCACAGACAGGAGCAGCATCAGAGCCCAGGCTGAAATCACTGAAGGATTTAAAAGATCAAACAAGCGTACCAATAACGTTAATAATTAATCTGGATTGCCATCATGCCTGGGAGCCCATGTCGAAGACCAATCAAGGACCTGTTCTATTAAAAGCATTAAAAACACAGTAGAGGAAAAAAGGATTTTAGGTTTCCAGCTATCGCTCAGGCCACCCTCACAGGTAAGTACTCCCTCTGTGGGTAACTGCTCTCCAGATATACCCACTTCTACCTTACACACTAGCTGGTGCCTGAAACCCCCCCCACAGACAGCATGTCTACCGGCCATTTCCTTAACAGACCTAATAAATATTTTCTCCAAACGTAATTACTTAAATCTCAATATTCCTGATAGAGACATTATGTATGTTATCCACGCATTCAGATCCCTTTGTTTTGTTTTCTGGAGGTAATCAATCTCAACATGAAATGAAGATGAAAATTGGCTTTTGATTCTCCACTGTCTTGACAAATATCAAGAGAACAGAAGAGGCATGGGACACACATCAAAGCACCCTGAATCTCAGATGCTCTTGAAGACAGCCACAAGGACTGCAGCCCTTCCTGCGCATTTGCACAGGGTCCCTGTTGTCAGGCTGCATCCCCAAAGCCTTTCCCTGCTCCCTCTTGGGTTCCCTGGGGATGCTACCTTTTCAATCTCTATATCCAGACTCAAATTAAAAATCAAGATTCTTGCAAGCATTTTAATTCTTGGAGAGACAGACCTCAGATCTTGTGCACAGCATTTAGTTCTGGAATGGCTATTCAGACAATATTTAACAAACAATAGGTGTATGAGAGTACTAGTACTATTTCTACTTTTAAGAAATGTGTAAATACAGATGATTGACTAATGAACGCAGTTTTTATGCAACGTGTATTTCTTTTAAGTTTGTATGTTTCCCTTTAATGTACCACACTATAAAAATAGAGTTAATGTACAGCAGGCTGATGAGCTTGTAGACTGTGGGCTGTCTTCAGCCCACAACAGGTTTTCCAGTCTGGAGCTCATTTCAACAGCCTTCATCCTAGAGACATTTCTGGAAAGAGCTGGGGCTGAATAAGCCATGTTGGTAGCAGTATTCTGTTTCCTAACTCTTCTTTACCCTAGGGTCTTCTAGTCTGACATATGATGGATGGCAGAGGCTGTGACATGCAGGGGTAAAACCCAAGAACCATTTCCCTATTTTGAGGAAAAGCTACATGAGTTACAAATATTCATATTACAGGAAAGATTAGCTCCTAAGTCACTTGGATATTATCTTAAACCTCCATTTTAAGAAAGAAAATGCTGATGACAACTTATGCTAGCAAATACGGATTCACTGCCATTTTCTCCAAGTGCTCCCAGTGAAGTAAGAGACTATTAAGCAGGAAAAAAGGCAAAAACTATTAGGAAATTTGCACTGACTGTCGACTCAGGGTCTGGCCTGGCTTTTGCATGTGACTGGAGAGGCTTCTTTCAGAAAACACAGAATATGTATCATTTAGTGAATCCCCAAAAGTGCAAAGCCATTATTTCCAACGTGCACAAGCTCGCTCCCATACTGATGGCATTTTTATGATGTTTATCTCTCTTTTGTGTTCTGCTTACAGTGGCCTCTTTTTCAGATTAAAAATCCAGTCTTTTTTTCACACTGGGAGCAGGGTTTTGTTTTTCACTCCATCTTTAACAGTAGCTGTTGTGAAGGGAAACCCCCAGCAGATTCCCATTGTGCCAGAGCAGGATGCATTCTGGCTTGAGTCCCAACAAAAAGATGCTAACCATGCCTAACATTTGTTGTGGGGGGAAGCAATGACCTCATTTTAAGGATGAACTTATGTTACTTCCATTTGGAAATGTGCTCAACAAAACCAGTGTTGAGGCAGCATGAGATGATCTGAGGAACCAGATGATAACATTTTGTTTACTTTCATAAGGGTGGGCTCACTGCAACTTACGGCATTTTTTTCTTTTGCAGTCAGGCTCAACTCAGATGGGCACTAAGCACTACATGGCAAATTGGAGGACCTCGGCATTACTTAGATTTTGCTCCTATGTTAATTTAGAATGGTCCTCCAAGTAAACTCATGCTCACTTGGTAAGGGATGAAATTTTATTTCAAATCAACTATACTGGCCAGTCAACAGCAGTGTCCGAACCATGTGAAATAAACCAGCCATATCATTTTCTCAGAGACACTCTTTATCTGAGACTCCAAGTGGCTGTATCCTTTGTACCTCCCCACTACCTCGTAACTAAATCTGTATTAAAAAAATACACTTGTATCTGCCTTATTAGAAAGTTGGTTGCACTGGATGAGAAAGTGATCTTTGTGCAAACAACTACAGCTGTACTCATGTTTTACATACCATATTACCATTTGTATTTTCTTCTGATAAGAATGTGACAGCCTGGGGTCAACTGCTGTCTGCAGTTCTGCTGTTAATTATCCTTCAGAGAGATGCTTTTGGGACCACAGCCCTAAACACAACCACAGGGCAACAGGAAAAGCTCCATTCCAACTGCCTGGCAATTCAAAGGAAACATCTTTCAGCTAGAAAAGGCCAGCTATTTTGAATATGATTGCAGAAGGAAAACCTATTTAATTATTAATTGAAAACAAACAAAAAAATCCCTCTAATTGTTTGCCCTATCATGCAACTTAATTATCAACTTTCTCTGATCATGTTATTGTATTGTGCATGATAAAGTAGTCAAAAATATTATATTGTTTGTGATGTCCTCATAGCTGGCCATATTCCAACTAAGTAACTATGGTATCTTTTCCACAGGTTAAAAAATACACTGGTTCCAGGCTGGGTCACACCACTGGAGACTAAATCAGCACATATTTCTGAAAAAATTGCATGCGAATCTATAATCAACTGTATTTGCAACAACTGAGGCTCCATCCCTCTGCAGCAGTCACGCTTAACATGCTTGTAGAGAAAATAAAATGTTTCCTAAAAATCACACATTTAGGCAATTCAAAACAGGGTGGAAAACACATTTTAGATTCAGCTCCTTCTTTCTGGAAATCCTTGATCAAACTAGGAAAACATCCAAGCAAATGAGACTCTTTCCTTGCTAGACCACAAGACAAGGTAAGTCTCTGACATGCAGGTTTAGTATGTACCATTTTCAAGATCACTCACACCACTCTCTGTTACAGTCTGCCTCGGTGGAATGCTGAATCTGCACTCTGTTACCACTGAAAATGAGCCACCTCTGGAGTGGAAGTTGGTTGCAGTGGAAGATGATTGAAAAGGACCCAGAGCCTGAGATGTTAAGGCTGGTACATCCAAGAACATTTCACAGCTTCCAGTAACAAGAGGTGTTTATCACTGCCTTTAACAGCACCAAGAAGTCTAGAGCAAGCTGTTTGCTTCCAACAGCAAACATCTGCTGAGAAGCTCTGATGCAGCTTTCTTACTGTATTAGTTGCTTAGATTTTGTACATTCAGTCTTTAGCAGACTATAAATCCAGCCAGTCCTGTGACTTACGATACAAGTAATCCTGCCCTTAGTGTATTTAAATGCCAGAATAACTGTTCCCTAAGAAAGTTTAAGCACGAGATATAAATGAAAAATAGATTTTATACTTTTGATTTTCCACAAAGAGCAAAGGAGGTTGTACTTTTCAAGGCATAAAAAAGACAGAGTTAGATGGAAAACCCTTGCTTGACAGCCACATGTAACATGAATAACATGTTGAACATAACATCTGAGTTGCAAATGACCCTAAAGTTGTTATTTCCATGTTATTTACTTATCACCACAGATATCCAATAAATACAGAATGATTTGACTGCAATTCTAACAAAATTAACATCTGACAACCCAACAGAATACATCTGAACTGAGAGCACACCGATCCCATAGGAACTATGTTCAGACAGGAGGTGTGGGTCTAGACTGCACACTACTTCCAATATTCTTTGCCTGCTCACACAGATGAAGTGTTGAGATTTTGAAACACAAGTTTGATGTGTCAGCTTCACCTGAAGAATTCATGAAAACAATTACGAGTATGAATTGGTGTTAAATTGGTGCGAAATGAAATTGAATATGCTGTTAATAACATCAAAACCAAGATTCTAATTTTCCAGGACTACAAAATCAATGTACATCTGCACAACACACAGTGTTTCTAAGTATACATGAACAACAAACCACAGAATCGTAGAATCAACGAGGTTGGAAAGGACCTTTAAGATGAACCCAAAAACTATTTTCTTCTAAAAGGAAAATAAGATTCCTTTAATTCTAACTTCTCAGCTATCAGACTGCCCTGTATGAAAAGTCAAACTTGAATGACAAGGTAAATTGGGACAGGCTGCTCAAGATCCCAAACCCAATAAAATCACTTTTTTCACCAGTGAAATACTGTACTTAATTAGAAGACCAAAATCATACAAAGAACCAAGTCCGTTATGACCAACTCACCCGTAAAAAGGGGCCCATAAGGAAAATGGGGAGATACCCAAGGCCTTCTGAAATAGTACGATGAGTAATGGTTTTAAACTAAAAGGGGAGAGATTCAGGGTGGATGGGAGGAAAAAATTTTTTATAACAAGGGTGGTAAAATACTGGAGGAGGTTGCCCAGAGAGGTGGTGGATGCACCATCCCCGGACACATTCAAGGTCAGGCTGGATGTGGTTCTAGGCAAGCTGATCTAGCTCATGATACCCCTGCTCATTGCAGGGGGATTGGACTGGATGACTTCTGAAGGTCCCTTCCAACCCAAACTTTTCTATGATTTCTATGATAACCAATGAGAAGGATCCGATACAGTTGAAGGCAAAAGATTTGAGCATCTAAAATTCAAATTCATTCTTCAGGCTGACAGACTCAACTAGAAGTTTATTTCAAACGCAGCAAAGAAACTTTAGAGCCTGTAATGACTCATCTCTCACTCTAAAGTTTTCTTATCATACACTTACAAGTGAAAAATAAATCACTGGCTTTCATAACTGCTACCACAGTCACAAATAGCTAGAGAAAGGCTGTATGTGCTTCGAGGGTTTCTTATGTTTACATTCACTTGAAGATACTAACTCTTATATGTCAAGCCAGATGAGATGCCATTGATCTCTTCCCTATTTTTCCCTCAGAAACTGACTACCCAGTGAGCATGAAAATAATTTCAGCATATCTCAGACTCAAATTCAAAACCAATTCCATGCTGAAGTCACATTCTTCAGACAACTGTATGAATTATATCAGTAGGTCCACCTCCTGCTCTCCGTGTGCATCTGATTTTAGAGTCAAGAGTCCAGAAAGGAGAGGAAAAAAATCAGCAGTCCTCTTCAAAGCAGTTTTTAAAGTGTATTTATCCATCTATAATTGAAGATGGGGAAAAACAGTCTAAACCTAAGTCAGATAATATTGTTGATTTTAGGGAAAGAAATCTTTTTCACTCAAATGAGCTAAATCCGATGCGATGAAGTGGAAGTTACTGGTGATAACACGGAGCAAACTACGTATCAGTGGAAGAGTAATAAAAAATATTCTGTAAAAATACTATAGTAAACAAGCTATACAAACTCTAGACATGCTACATAACCTCTTCTGCAGCTAGACAACCTATTAAGAGCTTTCAGTACAGTGAGTTCAGAAGTTTCCTAATCTCTTTTTCTGCTTTTCCACTTTATTCCCATTTTTAATGCAACCCCCTTTCAAAACCAAAATAATTCTGCCTTAGAAGCTTGAACATCATTAAATTGAAAGATTGATTACAACCAGTCAAGCCATTTCTGGGGCAGCAAAAATAAATGCAGAAACACAGCAGTTTACATTGCAAGTATTGAAAATCCCACACATCATTAAAGTTTACACTTCTGTAGGCTTAAGAGGCACTTGAATGGCTAGTTTTAAAGTTACCTCCTACAGTTTTAATTTTTATTGACACACCAGTCAGGATTCTTCCAGGAATTGCAAACCTTTATCAGTTTATAAGTGCCATAGGTTTCCATAGCAGGGATTATGATCACTGTCAGAAGCAAAGAACTTCTTCCAATTTATACACACTTGAACACTCTGTTGGAGAGAGTCTTTGCAAAAGCCCGTGCGGCTCATGTGACAAATAACAGAATCTGAAGGGTCAGTGGAAATGAAATAGCTTTTAAGAGAACTCTTGAAGCAAGATTTGCAATACAGGCATAAACCTGGTGAGAGTCAGTTGTGCAGGGCTGGTTAGAGGCATCACATGAGCTCTGTCATAGCAGTTTACCTTAGGACAGCTTGTAACATTAACAGAACAATCTGTCCTGACACCTTTTTGTTTATCTGCTGTGAAATATATATGCGCCCTGGTGCAACAAAGAAGAATTGACAGAACCAATAAAGCAAAGGATTCAAACTCTAGAACCAAAGACTGTCTGAGGTAAGTTTTGGTCGTTCAGGAGAAGAAAAAGACAACCCAAGAAGCACTTACCAAACTCCCGAGGGCAATTTCACACAAGAGAGATCACAGTTCTCAAATGCAGGAGCTGAGCAACCTGCTAGGAGACAATTTTAATCTTGGTTTGGAGGTGCACTAGACCTACTGGAGAATAACATCAATGAATAGAATCATAGAATCACAGAATGGTTGGAAAGGACCTTAAGATCATCTAGTTCCAACCCCCCTGCCATGGGCAGGGACACCTCCCACTAAACCATGCCACCCAAGGCGCTGTCCAATATGACCTTGAGCACCAGGGATACTCTGGACTGTGTTGTCTTGGTCATGTTTTTCTGCAAGAAAATTTCCCTGCTGATCATAACCTGCTGTATATTGTTTTCCATTTGATTCTGCTGTCAGGGACATGACCCAGTGACTCGAGATTCATTCTGTAATCCACCACATTTCTATAAACCAGAAAGACAAGGCAGAGCCAACCAGAGCAGGTGTTACACACACACTGCTCTTTGTTAATATTAGAAACATTGAGGAAAGCTTGTCATCTTTCTCCTGGACACAATGTCATATTATGTGGGCAACAGCACTGTGCAGCCAGCACAAAGCAGTGGGCTGGACACAGAAGAGCGACCAGCCTTCCCATTTCCCAGCGCTTTCTCCTCCTCCACCCTTATTATACAGTGACATTCATTGTTGCAAATTTGTGCGATGGCATGGAAAGTTCTGTAACAGCATTTGTTGGTGCTGTCTGGATGAAACGTATTCAGTGATGTACACAGCAAATGTAAATTTGTTTACAAGTGGTTTGCTTACTCCACATGCTCCAGGTTAGATTAGCTCAGATTCCAAAGGAAAAATTACTTTTCCAAGCCCAAGCAACAAAATCTATGAGCAAAAACTACAAATCAGAGCCCTGCAACTGCTATCAATAATTTTAAATTAGAATCAAGTTCTGATTCTAAATACAAGATTCTGTTTTGAAACAAAAGGGGTCTAAACCACCACTGTGGTAAGACTAGGACCAGGACTTACAGGTACAAACAGGATGACAACAGTAACAGTAGGAACAATCTTAGCTGTAGAGGTTCTTTAAGATTAACAGAGGGGAGAAAGAAAACACAACATAGCTCAGTTTTATTCTTATAGTGAGAAAAAAACATTACTAAGTATGTAGATAAATAACTGTAAATTTGACAGACCCATTTTCACACATTCACTTTTCAGTTACAGAACTGAACTACTATTTTTCTGGGTTTCAAAGCCACTGCGCACTAGAAAGATGGAATTCTGTAGGAGATGTGAACATCTCAGGGAGGACTTCTAATTTTTTACCAAAAATAAAACCAGCAGAATTATTTAAATATTTTACTTCACTACTTCACATTAACCGGACTTCATAGTTTATTTTCACCTGAAAATTAGCACTGTCTCTTAACATCAGAATGGAGCATGCTTGGAAAACAAATCATTGCTTAATAAAAAGAAAAAAAAGATATTTCACTAATGAATTAAGATTTTCCAAACTGTGCTAGAAAACTTTACCTTTTAATTTTAATAAACACAGATTTAAATTCCCCTAGCATTTGATGGTCCAATAAGCCATTACTATACAACATTAGTTCAAGTATGACCTCTGAATAGCAAATTTGCAGGTTTACTTCACTACACAGTGTAGCAAAGCTTGTTTATCCCTTATGCCTAAGGAGTGCATGGCAACCTATAGGAGATTTAAATATGCATAGAACAAAACCAGAATTTCCCATAAACAGCATTAGCAAGAAAAAAAAAATCACAAAACAAATGTATACTCTACCCCTTCTCCATCACTCACTCCATTTCACAGCACTACACCTTCAACAGACAATATACATACTAACAGAAAGATCAGTTTCTACGCAACTTCTAACAAACCCCTGTAAAGCAAGAGTAAATACCATTCTGTTGCAACACAGTGGGGCAGAGCATACCACAGACCAGCACATCGCCAATGCCGCAACTCCAGGCAGCGAGATTTTCAGTTTGCTCTACTCTCCAAACTGTTGCACACAGAGACTAGCAGGGCTGCATCAAGTTCTGTGTTACTTGGGCTCATATAAAGCATCAGCAAAGATGTTTATCACCCTGAAGGCTGATACTGTTGTGCTAAAACAACCCAGGAGAGAGTAAATAATATTCTCAGGACTGAAAGAGTAAGAGTTTAATCCAGTGCCACAAAACATCTGAATCTAACAAAACCTTCTACAAGAAACTGTCTCACAAAGAAACACCCCCAAATAAATGCCTTCATACTTTTGAAATAACTGCTGGAAATGTATTTATGAACAAGAACAGCAACACCAGAAAACAACCAGAGTTTCAAAATGGTTTTTAACAGGGAACAACCACCCAGTCCTGTATTGACAGCAAGTAAACAACAACATACATGTTTAGAAGAACTCACTGCAGTATTTTTTCAGGGCACAAAGCTATTGCTGACATGGAAATTAGCTATGAAACTGCTGGGTCCTAGCATCAGTAATATCTGTAACTAAAAAAAATGCTGTTATTAATTGATGCTTCCACAAAGCTTGGCACTCAGCAATATTAACATCGTGATACCACACTTTCCTGGGAACCTGATATTTTACTTCTGCAGTAAAGCAGCCTGGAGAACAATTGTTTTAAATTTGTAGGTTTTAACTATTATGAATAAATCAAGCTATTGAAGAACCTCAGAGCCTAGTTCATAGAGTACAGGGATGCCATTTCACAGCAGCTTACTCACTTGAGGAATTTTTAAATCACACAGGGAGCATGAAGGTCACTGGGACTATCCCTGAGAGTAAGAGTGATATGGGTCCCTCCTTTCAGGTCACTGCTAGTATACTATGCTACAGCAGGTCCCTTTTAAAGTTTAACTGACCTACGGATTGTCATCAGAAGAGGTAGGTTATTTGACAAATAGGCCTCAAAAGCGCAGATTTCAGCTGACTTTTTTCATAGTGTGCAAGATTCACTAAAAGATTTCAATGAACAAAATTCTTATGTATATCTAGGTACTTCTGGCCCTGAGCCCAAAAAAAAACCATTACAAAATGTTTCTGTAATTTTAATCAGTGTCTGCTATAGAGTATCCTGAGCAGAATGCTCCTATTGGTAAGGACAGAGAATAAATAATTCCATATAACATTTGATTGTCACCTCAGCCTATACCATAATCCAACCATCACAAAATACACCAAACGAGCCGAAACATACCTCTTGCTACATCCAGCTTTGTCTCATACAATCAAACACTTAAAACACTAATACAAGAACGTCGATTTGCAGATTTCACTCTTATTTCAGTATCCACAAATGCTTACTTGTTCTGGAAAGTATTCTCCCTCTTCCACTGCCATTTTCTGTGGCCAGATATGAAACCTGATGACTCAATTAGTTAACACTTTGGACACTGCAACATTGCTAAAAATAACAGCCCCAGGAAGTGGTTGTCTTTTTTTTTTCTTTTTCCCCCTTTTTTTTTTCCCAAGAAAAAACCCAAAAAATCCCCTAAGCACAGGCACTTGTTAGACTTTCCCTTGGCTATTTAAATGGCAAAGGACAAATGACTGTAAGACTAAGTTAGTTAGTAACAGAGTGTGTCCCAGGATTCCTGGCTCACTTACCATATTTGCTGCCTCCAATCATTCCCCGTGTATGAAATCATGATCTGTGGAATACCCAAAATAGCTGCAGCATCAGCTGATCAGAAAGCCACTGCTGCTTGGAATCACTCATGGAACAAGCTTTTGTCATTCTGCTTATCAGCTCTTTCTAATGCAGACTACTTTGAACTATTTCTAAAGGCAGGCAACAATAACATCATTTTACACTCTGTGTGTTTTGAATACCACATATGCCTGCCTCTTACTCCATGGTAATTTTATATTTATTCAGATTTTCTGATGACTAATTATGATATATTTGTGTCATTGGTTCTAGAGGCTATTTTCCAGAACTGAAAGGATGCTTTCTAAATACTTCAAGTTCCTAAACTTGACAGACTGAAAGCAGTAGCAAGAGCAAAATCATTCTGCCTCAAGAGGGAAGCCCAGGGAGATATTCATGATTTCAGTAAAGCAGATCTCTTTCTTTTCCATGGAAGCTATCGCCAGCAGCAAGAATTCTCTTCATGATTCCCTATAGTTACTTACATTAGGAGTGGCTTTAAAGAATGTCTCCTTTCTGAGAAAGGGAATATCGAAATTTCTTCAATGCACTACAAGCACGTGCACAGCATGCACTGCTCTTGCCTGTTTGTTGCACGTCTCACCTCACAAACATGAGCTATTATGGATATTCACTGGTAGAGAACAGCAAAGGGTAGGACGGGGGGAGGGGGGGAAAATCCAGGTCTAATATTTTTGTCAGACAAGATAAGCCAAATATCTCATTTGCCTATGAAAGAACATAATCTATATTTAAAATATTATAAGGAAACATTTCTCCATGTTTGTATCTACTGGAGCCCAGCCACCAGGTAGTAGCTTTGTGCTTTTGGGTTCTAATGCAAAACTTGTTGCTAATTATCTATATAAAATCTTTCAGAAGTTTCAAAATTTGAGGTTCCAACGTATTACTAAACAAATAATGCAGGCTGTGTACTCAGGTGATCTTGCTTGAGATGTCTTCATACACGTCACTGATGATATACTTTATTAACTGCTTCGGCACATTTTTGCTTATGGCATTATAGTACCTATGACTAAGAGCTACTTCTGCGACTGACTAAATACAGAGAAGCTTAACAGCTGTCTGCAGGGGTGGAAGAGCCTCCCACCTCAATTTAAAGACAAGATGATGACCAAGTCAGTTTAAATGAATTTACCTCATTGACATATCTCTGCAGAGCTTCCTGTAGCAGAGATTTCGATCATCTGTACCACAGCTACCTTGGCAATGTCGTTATTGTAAGCTGCTATAACAACACACAGGACTCTAAAATATTACATTTCTAAAGCTGAATTTTGATTTAACATTACTATTTGTTTTGAGGACTGAGAACTATTATTTCAAAACAAGAAAAGGAAACATCCCAGTTCTAGAAAGCGAAGTTCACAAGGTTACTATCCCATGACTGAAGAGGGGTTAGCTCTGAATAAGAACCAGGTGCCTCAATACCTTTCTTCTGCTTTTGAAAAGGTGCTTGAGAACAAAAGAAAGGAAATACAATGATTTCTCTGATGGGATTCAAAGAATCATATGAATTTTAAAACTTGCTGAATAGCTCTTTTTGTAGATAAAAGGATTAAATCATAGATGAAAGGATTAATTGTGAGTTTTATGGAAACTCACAAGAGTCCATGCAGAAGACCAAGCCCATTGTGTGGTGGTGTCCCCACGCTGCTGGGTGCCCTAAACTGCAACCTCCTATCAGGGGGTAGTGACACAGAACTGGCAATTTGACAGCTCTCCTAACGCTGAATTTCTACTTGTTTGGAAAGGAGGAAAAACATGTTTAGAGACATGGATTCAACATAAGGATTCAATACTCTCTGCATGTGTTTCTCTTGCTGGCAGGCTGTGCCCCTTGTTCCCAAGGTAGCCCAGTTCCTGTGGACAGTGCCAACATGGTCTGAATGACAGCCTGCTTCCTCTCCAGAAGATCCTCTGAGACTGCTCTCCCCTATCCACTGCCTGCTCATTTATTCTGCTAGAGCTTCTTTGTTTTTCCGGTTACTGGCTCTTGGCTTTTTGAGTTCACTTTAGTATGATGAGACCAATGGATGACTGACCCAGACCACTGCCTACTTAACCTCCACAAAACTGTCCTGGTTTGGGTTGTGACATTCCTACAAGTGAAGTTGTCCAGTTCTCTCCATTAATTTAAAAAGAGCAATGATCAGAATTACAAAAGAAAAGCACTAAGAAAACTTAAAATCAACCAGCACCAGAAAGTCATCTTAGCACATTCACATTCAGCTCTGATTACTGAAAGCTCACATCATAAATCTAGTGACACTATATTTCTTTTAACCTTGTGGATCAGTTTCACAGCATTCAGGACGATTTCTCACATGCATGCTATTAGCAAAGGGTAATAAAGCAAAGACTCAATACTAATGGCAAAATCAATTTGCTGCAGACTTTGTGTAAAATTTGCAGGATCTTTTTGTCATTTTGTATCCTGAAACAGAATAGGCATATTCCTTAGCTTGGGAAACAAAAAGGGCCTTGGATACAATCACGTAATGAGTAGGTATGCAAGGGGGAAAAAATAAATCTCAACAATCGATCTCCTCCCCGGTTTGGAAAAAAAAAAAAGAATGGGGAAAAAAAAACCCCAACCTTTACAATCTCATTAAAATGGCAGATTTGGAACAGATGGAGGATTCTTTTAAACAGAATAGTGGAAACGTCCTTTTACATTATCACTACACTGCTCCCCAACCAGATGGAGTGCTTGTGATTACTGGCTTGGAAGCGACTTGCAACAAAGCAACACATGGCAGAATTCATCAGAAAGAAAAACATGGTTTGACATGAGATGCAAACAATATAAATATCTTCCCAAGAATGGGAAAGGCAAGCTGAAATAATTTAAACCATAATCTAGAGTTACTGATCCAGATTTTGCAAGAAGAAATAGATTTTATTCCTTTTTCTTTTCCTTGAAACTGCAATGGATGACATTTCATACAGTTCAAGAAACTGAAGAGTCAGCTGAAGCCCACCAGAGCAGGGGATTTATAGCTCTGTGGGTTTCAGACACCCTTTTCAGAGAGCAGAAGGTTGACAAATAGCACCAGTACAGATATGTGCCTAACTTACATGTAAAGAAGGGGCCTCAGCTTTAGAAACTTCCTATATCACAGAAACCAGTGCTAGTATCTGAGATTTTTAATATAACTATCTAAAACATTATTTTGTCATTAAAATAATGGCTAATGTGCTCCAACTGAGACTTTGAAACAGCAGTTCAAGTGCAGACACTGCAAAGGCTACATACATCAACAAGATGTGCACAAAACTCCTATCTGAGACCCACAGGTCATAGGTTCACATGCAAAGCCAGGAAGGATGTCTACTGCATACAGCAAGAGAGACATAATGAAGCTCATCAGACAAGAAACTCCCCCTTCTTTCCATCCAAGAGACCACATTACACTTAACCTCTATGGATAGCTACCAGGCTTTTATCAAGCTCCTACCAGTAGAAAAATGAACATTTACTCCTTTTTACTTTAATTGTTAAAATTGGGGATATTGAGCCACAGGAAAAAAATTCCTTGCCATAAAATGCCAAAACAATCAGCTTAACTTGTGTATGACTTTTTTTTAATCTGCCTGTTCAACCACCATCCATCATGAAACTATTATGCTTGCTATACTACATTTAAATGCTGCCAGCTGAGATCATCTGCTAAAACATCCATGGAATTAGAAATCTACAGTCAGAAGCATACCTTCTCTCTCAATACTACAAAAAGGATTAGATATACTTATAAAATAAGGATTGGAAAACAATACTCCCAAACATTAATTAAGTTGAGGTCACTCAGCAAAATGACAATGCCCACACTTTTTTCCCCAAAAAATCTGCTTTATGCTCCAGTGTAGTCTATTGCACTTGAATAGAAGGTATCGACAAAATCTGTAAATCCTTCAGGCTTTTTTTCTTCTTGACTTTGACAAGGAATAGTCATCTTCCGTCGTGCCAAACTAGTCTAAAGCTCTGCAGCACTAAAAATATAAAATCTTAAAAAAAGTAACTTCTGCTACAAGATACTTAAAATTTCTCTTTAAAGGCTTTTCCAAATGAGTGAACAAGAAGCTTGTGGTCTCATCCTGTTCTCCTTCGGTAGCAGCCAGGATCAAGCCTCAAAGGCTGAAATGCAATCGCTTCTAAAGGATAGCCTGCAGTAATTTTTCAGAAGTCTCCAAACACTTCCACACAGCATGCCTCAAAGCCAGCCCTGCTGTGACCTGTGAAATTTAGCATGTTACAAATATTCAAAGCATCCATGAAAGACACACACTGAAGCGCTGCAGTGTTAACTCTGTCAAGATCCATAATGGCTCCTGTTACCTCATCATCAGCACTTGCTTGCCCATTATATGCTGCTTTCAATAGCAGAGGCAAGGGGCTCAGGATTACTGACTAAAACAAATTATACATGCGTGGTATGAGTGGAATGCCCAAAGCATCTGAACTGTTATCTACAAAACCACTTCAAATTCCATTTCTTAACCCTGCATTGTTCCCCTAAGCTATCAGAGTAGATTACGGATTTCCAGTCTGCCCTGCTAATCACCTAGAGCTTTCTGAAAAAGCACTTTTTGTTTCATTTTCATCTATTAGCTGTGGTTTGCAGCTCCCATCCTCTGGGAATGGGAACAATGTGACTGCTAGATAAACCTAAGCATCCTGTCCAAAACAGATCATATCTCATTCAAGGCTTCCACCACTGAGACTTCAGCAATTTCTCTTTCTCCTTCAATACATTTGCTGTACATGGAAAAGGTGCACCTTCCACCTGTATCCTAAAGAAAGGTAATTTTGCAAAGCCACTGACACAATATCACAGAAATCATATAATCAGTTGCTGTGTGAAAATGGAGGTTAAGATAATATTTATCAAGGCAACTTCTTGCTGTTCAGACCACTCTACACTCCAAATCATAAATAACTAAAGAGAGTTTCATTATACCATCCTGTAAGCACCAAAAAAAGCAGCTTCACTTAAGCCAACTAAAATCCTTTGCCTTTATTAAGATTTCCTTCTCTCCCACTGACCACCTAGAAGACATGCATTCCGTTGGTTTCCAAAGGCTGCACCTTTGGAAAATACTGAGGTAAAAGAGCTTCAAGGTGGAGGAAGTGTTTACATAAGCACTGTGATGAAATTAACATGATCGACTTCTGAGCAAATTGACTCTATCATGTTTGAAAAATAACTAGTAAAAGCCAATTAGGAAGGCAAAGCCCAAAAGCCAGAGACTCCAGGAAGACCAGTATTTAGTCAAACTACAGACCTCGCATGAACTGTCATGGAACAAAGGGAAGAGCAAGGCAATGACCTATACCTGGCAAGCACAATGAGATGCAATAGAAGATCTTCCTATATCATAGAATCACAGAATCACAGAAAAGTTAGGGTTGGAAAAGACCTTAAGATCATCTAGTTCCAACACCCCTGCCATGGGCAGGGACACCTCACACTAAACCATGCCACCCAAGGCTCTGTTCAGCCTGGCCTTGAACACCGCCAGTGATGGAGCATTCACAACTTCCCTGGGCAACCCATTCCAGTGACTCAACACCCTCACAGTAAAGAATTTCTTCCTCATATCCAATCTATAAACTTCCCCTGTTTAAGTTTAACCCGTTACCCCTTGTCCTGTTACTACAGTCACTAATGAAGAGTCCATCCCCAGCATCCCTAGAGGCCCCCTTCAGATACTAGAAGGCTGCTATGAGGTCTCCACGCAGCCTTCGCTTCTCCATGTTGAAGCATTGCTGATGTTTGCAAATTCCCTGCTGATTAATCAGATGGCTTGTTGCACACCATGCATCTTGTTCCAAGTCATGCTGGAAATTGGGATTTTGTACAAAATGAAAACAGCAACTGCCTTACTCCTCCTTTGACATATCTCACCGGAGCATAGGATACCAGAAAGCAGAGATTCTTTGGATATGAACAGCAGAGCTCAGCATTTCACTGAATATGGAACATCTATTTGTTAACAGAAAATAATAATAGCAGGCTAGCAAAATCACTGACTGTTGATAGTCTCCATAGGTGTGTAGGTATGCAAACACATAGATAAGGAAGTAAAAAAACACATGCTAACCTTATTATTGCTCCACAGCACAGGAAAATAATGAACAGTTCAGAAATAACTTTTTCATTTTTTTAAGAATATACAAAAGAACTAGTTGAAAGTATCTGAGGAATGTTACATAAAGTAACATTCAACATCCATTTGTATATGGCATCCATGTGACAAAAAGCTGGCTCTCAGTCTGAATCTTATTTCTAGCAATTTTCAATATTCCAGGATTGCCAGGAGTGAAGAATTAATCATTAAGATTCACCATGACAATAGCAAAGTATTTCATCCTGAAGTTGAGTTAAGCAACAGAAATGTGACTGCTGGCAAATAAGCCCCTCCAAACACTCCTCTCTCTCTGTTGTCTATCTTTTAGGCTTACGCTGAACATAACTGAGATATGAAGCCACAGAACTGACAGATGGTTTCAGAATACTCTGACATGGTTTCTGCATAGAAGAAATTTCTATCATGTAATATGTTCCAAGAACAATATTGCAAAAGGAATACTCTACAGGATATCTGAAAACTGACCATCTCTGCAAGACCTTAGCCAAAAAAACCCAACCCACTATTAACAGAATACTTGACTAAAGATCATGACTTTATTCATTCCTCAAGAACCATATAAATGAACAATTAAAATGAAAACTGAAGTACGTTTAATTAAAAGAGAAGTATCAAGAATAGTATGCCAAAGTATCCATTTATCACAGGCATTTGAGGGTGTCCAATGCCCTGTGAAATAAGCACAACCTAGCACAGCTATCATTTAATGTACAGTGGCTTACTAATCTTCATTTACAGATGATGCAGGGCATAATTCAAGAAAAGAAAAATGGAACCACTAAGCTAACTATAAATAATCCCTTGAATCTGTTCTCAAATGCAACGGAGACAATTTGATGGAACAATATTATGACCATGGCTTTCAAACAAATGTTAGCCTGTTACTCACTCCAGCATACAGGCTACGATCAAATTATTACACTGTAAAAATATGTGCAGAAAAAAGGTAAAACTTTCATGAGAAAGCTAACAGGAGAATAGCTTGCCTATGAAGCAATGGGATCTCTAACGTGCACAGGGTTTATGAACACTAGACAAAAAAATAAAAATAGGAAATTGTCCGGAAGAGATTAGCAAAGACTTATGGATGAAGGTAGACAAGGGAATTCTTGAAATCATACCCAACCCTATTTTCTAATGTTTCTGTGACATATAGGAGTATTAGAGCTCCTCTACTCAGCATCTGAGTGGGTGAGAGGTTAAAACAAGATGCAACTGAACACGAGCCCTGGCCATGTAAAACCAATCTGAGCCTCGCCTACAGACACTGTATGAGAGAACATGCTACTCATACAGGGCCACAGCCTGCTGCTCTTCAAAGCACTATCAGGACTGCTGCACCTTTCATCCTTTAAAAGTTAGCATTTCAAAGTACTCTAAAATTTCTTTAAATTATACTTCGGAAAGACTTCCAAGGAAAATCGCAAGTTTAAAATCTCTCATAATCATTACAACAATGTAAAATCTTATGATGCAATAAACACCAAGAAAAATGAGTGCAACTGGCAGATTTCACCATCACTCAAAACTTACCCCATTCTCAGTAATCATCCACAGTTGTAGGGTACTGTTCCCACTTAAAATATTAACCTTTATTTGCTGTGAAAAATTACCAAAATCTAGTTTTAATCCCCAGTAAGTGTTCTATTCAGTAGGCTTCTCCCTATTAAATTCATCTCATAAGGCGCTATTATTTTCAAAGGAAATGTGCATGAAGGAGAAAGCACCATGAGCTACACAACCTTAAGTGCACTGTCCCTTTTCAGCATAGTCTCAGCAAGACCTCAAATGGTTTTTGCTAATCACCTTTCACTCTGAGCCATTCAATGTCATAAAATCAAGGTGTGGACAAATTATAAAACAATATATACAAATTCACTGAATATCCAGCTTACCTACTCTGATCAGGTACAAGACTGTCTCTCAGATTTAACTCCACATTGAAATGTCTGGAAAAATATACAAGAAACTACCACAAACTTTTCCTCCTTGAATTTTAGGCAGGAAAGTAACACTAGAGTTATATTGCCTCAACTTCGTTATTGCAACAGTGCTGAGGCTGCGAAAAGTGCTTTCCAAGAACATGGAAAGCATTCAGATGTAAGATGTAATAACCTCAAGATGTATTACACTGGGAAGGGATAAACATTATTCTGCATTGGGATTATGCAGCAAGTTCCCAAAACAGAGAATATTAATAAAATGAAAAAAAAAAAAAAAGAAGTGATCTCATCAGGATAATTTGTGACATGCTGCTGGGGGATGAGGACAGCTATGCAAACTGCGTTCCAACCAGGCCTTACATTTGTCAACACAGAGGTATGAAAATGTCTCTCAGTTCTCACTGTAGTGCTGGCAGCTTGGCTAGATATTAATG
Organism: Myiopsitta monachus; assembly: GCA_017639245.1. Classification (NCBI taxonomy): domain Eukaryota; kingdom Metazoa; phylum Chordata; class Aves; order Psittaciformes; family Psittacidae; genus Myiopsitta; species Myiopsitta monachus. Next base: position 66,322,212 of record CM029921.1, on the reverse strand, counting down.
CTGTCCTGGAAGCACTGCTACTGCTTTTGCATCCCTTTATGTGTATTACACACGTGAGATGCTGGCCACATTTAAGACAGATGCTTTCTGAAGTTGCATTAGAACTACAAAGGAAGAGAAAAGGGCAGCTTCAGAGACTGCATCAATGCTCATATGGCTCCCTAGGAATTACAGATGCGAGGGCAAGAGGAAACTGTAGGATGCATAATTCCTGAAGACAGAGCTGAGTTTTCAAGATGCACAGCAATTTGATAACAGATCATATTGGGTTATAGTTCAACATTTTCCAGCTACACTGCAGGTGTTTTAAGCTACACAAGAAATTTTATTGTACAGTAAAGCAGTTCTCCTAAAACTTGTTCCAAAAATAGAGGGTGCCTTTTCCTTTTTTACATGCAGAATACAAGAGCCACAGCTATTAATGGTCTTTATGAAGGACCTATGTACCTCTCTTTGCACTGCCTTAACTTATACACATCACGCTTTGTATCTGAGAGTCATGCTATACTTACCAAAATGTATTTCAAACTATACTAGGTTAAAATATTACTAGGTTTCACCCTGGTTTACATGGCTGTAATCCGTGCTACATCAGTGAAATAGGTTTGTGAAACTTCTGACATCTGATTTCACACCAAGCATTTTGAGCAGATGCACAAATACACCTTGGAATGGCTGCATGAATTATGCAGTCAATCGCAACAGCACACATGGCCATAGTGGGGGGGGGGTGTTTGTATTTTTTGTCCTCCTCTACCCTTATTTAGCATTGCATCTCTTTTTCTTGGGAGAACTGTTGCTGTAGCTAGTTCTCACATTGTCTTTCTCTCTGTGAACTGTTATTTTTTATCTGATGTTAAATAGCTCTCACAGGACTTCCAAAATTGACTGTGTAGCAGTAATACTACAGCAGTAGTATTTCTTATATCTGTATCACCTACATGATGCTTAATGAAAAAGCAGTCCCTTGGCAGGACAAACTAGGTAGTATTCACACTACATTATGGAGGAGGCAGCAGCTGCTGTATTTAGAGTACTGAATATCTTCTCCTATTATAAATCTATTTATTTTACAGATCTCAAAAGAGTTGTGCCTTTTCAGATTGATGAAAATCCTGTTTAACAACCCAAGCATTAAAATGTTGCAATTTTACCTTAGTAAAAAAAAAATAAATCACCCAAAGGAGCTGGACTCCCACTGCAGCAGCACCACTGCACTGAGGACTCAAGAGGAGCCATCACAGAGAGGGGTAGTACCCTGCATACTGCCTGCATGCCTGTGAAGGGGGGAGCCTCCCAAGCACTGTGCCAACAACACTGGAGCAGAAATCCTGTAGGGCATGCAACCTAGCTGCATTCATCAGTAGGATCAGGAGTGTACACTCTGGTTTGAGGAATTCACGTTTTGCTGACAACACATAGCTAAAATCACATAAGACTGAATACTTTGATCTTTTTCCTTGGAATTAAAAAAAACCAACAAAACACTAGGTTGCTTGGGTTTTTTTTTTTTTAATTATAATGCTACAAGAATATAAAATCGAACATTTAAGATGTTGTCCCAGCAACCCCAATTAAATTTTCCTTTGGCAAGTACATTACAGTTCCACAGACAAGAACTTCTTATTTTTCCATAAAATTCTTTCCGTTTCTGAGAAAGACATGAACAGTTAACCTTCATGAATAACACAGAGACGGCACTTTCTAATCCCTCCCCCTCAGCAGGAATTGGTATATAACATAAGTTTAGTATCCAGTATTTTATATTGCAACCCAGAGCTTTATTCAAAATTATTATTGCATCCAAACAGCATGCTGGATTTTACTAACTGAAAATGTAACTATCTCCTGTGAACTGCCAGGACAAACTATCATAAAACAGAATGGTTAGGGTTGGAAAGGACCTTAAGACGATCTAGTTCCAACCCCCCTGCCAGGGGCAGGGACATCTCCTGCTATCAATGCTGTATTATTCACCTTCTGTGAATAACCCCAGAGTCCAACAGCTCTCCTTTTTTTTTTTTATTTTTGTGGGTTTTTTCCTTTTAAATTTATTTTTTATTTTTTCTAGTCTACATTTCCAAATCCTTCCCCCCGAGGCTAACTACCTCTAATCATGCTGAGGCCATCACTATGTTTTTTCTAAAAGACACCTAGAATACAATATATCACCAACCTGGGTTTTCTTTTGAGAAGAGTCATCTCTCCAATAACTTACCCATGCTTTTTGTAATGGTAGGAAGTGCAACAGACCTTTCCAAAGATTCATTGCTGTGTTTAGAAAAAAAAATATCTCTGCATGTACACACACACACGGAGTTCATGTTTGTGAGATATCTATAAAAATATTCCCAATACATGCAGACAGACAGCTGCTGAAAACTGCAGAGAATAGAGTTGATCTTGAATTTAAAACAAAAGGAAACTATGGAATTAAGTGACATTTTATTGGCTTTAGCAAAAAGGAATAGATGAGTAACATGCTTCTGAGGTACAGAGCAGTATAATCACTAAGTAAAAGATGTCTTTTTCCCCATTAATAATAAAGACTGCTTAGATTTGCACATGTACTGCTCCTGCTCAAAGTTAGAACAAGGCACTTATGAATCTGAATACAAAATTTGACCCAACTCCCACATAATTTATTAATGAATCTCACTTTTAATTGCCAGGCATTATAAATTATTTGACTGAATAAATTAAAGCTACAAACACAAACGAAACGGAAAATAAATGCACCAAAACCTGTACTTTACTAATGTATTCTAGTACCTGTGATTTAAATTCAATATGTTTTTTCATGCTAACAAATATCATGTAGTCTGCAGCACGCAAGTACACTCCACAGTAACAACAGATATCATTTGAGATTTAACAGCAGAGAATGTAAGGGGGGGGGGGGGGGGAATACTTCTATTTTGATTTGAGTTGTAAGCCCATCTTGTAGAACTACAGGGCCGTGGAGGCCAGGTTGGACAGAGCCTTGGGTGACATGGTTTAGTGGGAGGTGTCCCTTCCTATGGCAGGGGGGTTGGAACTAGATGATCTGAAGGTTCTTTCCAACCCTAACTATTCTATGATTCTATGGGTTTACAAACTCCACTCATAAACAACAGGGATTGCTACCTGGACATAAAACAAAGAACAAAAAAGAACAGAACTAATTCTCTCTCCTCCTCCACACCCACAATAAAAATGAAAAGAGGCTCTTCTACTCAAAGCATTAAGGGAATCTTCTACCTACCTACCTGCGTACAAAGCCCTACGGACAGCAGAGCTGATCCATTTACTGGCAAAGAATTGTGGATCAGGATTCCTGGGGCTGTAACAGGAAACTACAGTCCCTCCATAATGTAACATTCTGCTCCATTTTCCCCTTCCCTGTCTCATAGTACTATTATAAACTGTCATTCCTGATTTACAGAGAAAATATCTTTCTCCTTAGAAGAGGGTACTTATCACAAAAGCTCAGCTCAAGCACTTAGCAAAATATTAGTCTGGCAAAATGAACCTGCACTGTGGATGCCAAAAGCTAACTTTCATCAGGAAATATGTGGTGGTTGGGTTATGGAAGATGCCATTCCACAGACTGGATGGAAAGGCATTCTCCTTTCAGATTAAAATAGCAATATATGTATTGTAAATGAAGGAAAAATACACAGCTATAGGATTTTATAGAGTAAGGCACATGCAAACTTCTGTGATCTATTTATTCCCTTAGAACTGCTAATGATATTATTAGTAACATTACTGTATCCATCAGCACTCAGCAAACAATTCTCTTGCTCCCACACAATTCCGTGGAATTATTTGAAATGGAAATAGAAAAAGCAGAAAAGCTCTTAAACAAGGGCTAGTTCATCTATGAATATTAAACTAAAATGAACCCTCCTGGGAGCCCTAACAGACTGCTCCAGAATGAAAACCCATGTCATTACTGACATGAATCATATCACATAAAATTAGTGGCAAGAGAGTGCTCTTTTAAATAAACACCATCTACATGTCTAATATCACATCAGTACGCCTGACAAAATGAAAATTCATTACTCTCACCCTTATCATTAGGATTTTTAGTAGAAATACAAGTGGAATATAAATAACTAGCATTCTGTATTTTTGCTATTGACTGCTTTAGCACTTTGATCTTACCATATGCACATAAGGATGAAAAATCACTTCTCAAAAGCTTATAAAAGACGAAAAAGGGATGGGCAGCAGCTTTGCCTCTCGTGACAATAGTGTTGGTGGATGTGCTGCTCCTGGTGGTGTCCTTCTGCTTAATTTAGCCCATCATGTAAATCTATACTGTGTGAGAGTATTAAAATCAGGATATCAGGAAAATCACTGGAAAGGAATGATTAAAATGCGAAGAGGGTGGGACTATTAGGATGATACATACAGCCTTCAAACATCAGCAAAATTTGGGGGTTATATTGTTATTACTTTGCAAAAAGATTGTGCAAGTTTTATAACCATTTAAAAATCCACTGGACATTAATTCAGTACATGCCTTTCACTCTGTCATAGAATCGTTCAAGAGGAAACCTTTAATATCATTTAGTCCAACCATTAATCTAGCACTGCCAAGTCCACCACTAAATCAAGCACCACATCTGCATATTTTTTAAATACCTCCAGGGTTGGTGACTCAATCACTTCCCTGGGCAGCCTGTTCTATTGCTATCACATCTGTAAGAGCTTGGATGAATCCTAATACCCCTTAGCATCTTGTAGTCTTCAAAGATCCCAGCTTGCCTTTTGCAAACTTAGAGGTAAATGCATGCATGACCAAATTCCTGCTCAGGGAACTATTTTCTTAACTCAGTTCCCAAAGTAGTGGCAAGTACCTATAGTTGCTATCTGCTGACCTCAGCTTAGCCATTACTACATTTGCTGCTAAACATTAGAGGTTTCTTTCCATTTTTTTTCTTTTACTTTTCATGCATAGAATAATATCAGATACAAACAACATATAATGAATTATTCAGTTAGCAAAGTCCTTCAGGATACTTCAAATGAAATTACGCACTTTTTTTCACTAAAAACACAGTCAAATGATGGATAATGGTAGAAATCAGCAAGGAAAGTTGTAAATAAAGGCAACAGGTAAATGCTACTGTACATTTGTAATCTCAGGTCTGCCTGCAAAATTCATGCAATAGCCTCACGTTTTGACTCACATTTTCTATTCTTCTTCAACTTGCAAAACACTCAGCCTACTTTGAATACATCCAGTATGATCAGAAATTATGGCTGTGTAATTTCAGTTAAAATAATTAGCCAAGAAACTAAATACTAAACCTAAATGGCTTAGATTTTTTTAGCAATAGGGAAGGATGTACTCAGTATTTTTTGAAAAACATCTTTAAGGCTACATAACATATAGAAGTTTAGGGAGAATATGGAAAACCCGTGAAGATGAAATACAAAAATAGAGTTCCCTCTCCTTTTTGGCACAGTTTTATTAACGAGGTCTCAAGAACTGCAGAATGAAATACAACTTAATAAGAGGGATTCAGTTTCCTCTGTAGAAAGTGCAAAATGGAATTTTCAGCTTCCCCCACCTCCAATATAGTCAGCTGACAGTGGTTTAAATAGCATCATTGCCCACCAGAACTTAAGAGTCCTTCTGCACAGGCATTTACTTCCGTTAAACAGAACAACAAAATGACAGACATAAATCACAATATTCTTATAAGCTCCCCCTCAAACTGGCATGGCCATAAGATACCTGCTGAGAGGACAGGATTTGACCGCATGGCTGTGAGCAGTCACAACTTGGACATGGGGAAGCTGAATACCAACACACATGGAATAGCAAGGTCTGGCACAGGCAGACAGGCCAAGTCTATCCTGGACAAGCCCAAGTCAGCTTATGAAGGTGTCACTCTCTTCCCACAGATTACTGAGGGACATGAGGGCCCTAATTCAGATGCCATGAATCTGATCCTAGCGAAAGCTGAAAGCTAGGATAATCTCCTCAATTTCAACATCAAAGATGTTCAAAACAGTCCCTTTACTCGTTTTTTGTGTGCATTAGATGAACTGAGAAAGTACCCAGCTTCCTCTCCATTTACATTTTACCGGCATCATAACAGCAGCAAATAACAAGTGCTGAACTGAAGCACCTCAGGGATTTACAGATTTAACAGTCACTTTTAACTGTTAAATGACTAATGGGTTAATTCCCTCTTTGGCACAAAGCTTTTACTCAGAGTATGTGAGACTTTGTAAGCTGTTTTTAACAAAACATATGAGAAATAGTAAACTACTCCAGGTTATGTTTAAAAAAGGATGTTCTGTTGGAGTATTACTTTAGATAGTCCCCTTAGAAAACAAAAATCAATCATGACAGGTTTTAATGTTATTTTGGACAGCAGCAGAATAAATATAATAATGATTCTCTTTTCTTCCCACCTAATCCTGCTGCTTTCCCCATCACTGAATCATTATTCTCCTTTGTTACCAAAATGCACAACCAAGATGATGATTAGTGTCCCAAATGCTTGATAACGGGAACAGAAATCAATACCTTTGCTTTAGTCTGTGGAGGACGTTTTGTTCCTTTACTTCTGGATACAGGCTCTGCTACTGTGATCCATGGCTTTAATATTGCCTCTAGATTGGGTTAGTAAAGAGCACTCTTCTTTAGCTATTCCTTATCTTCTCTTAATACATAGCATCACTGTAATACAGATGTTGCCTATTTGCTGAACTTGGAAGTGCTGGTTTAAAAAGCTAAAGCTCTAAAGTGTTTTGGATCCCAAAGACTTCTGCAGCTATCCCACAGCACTACAGTGAGTGATCAGAGCTGCAGCTCTCATCTATGGAGCTCATGTACTTGAACTGATGCCACTTGACTTGACCAATTGCTCTGGAGTTTTAGTGGGGGTTGGTTTTATTTATTTGTTTCTTTTAAGAGCCACAGTGGAAAAACGCTTACTTTCAGCAAGTTAAGAGCTGCAAGTGGACTTTCCTTTGGGCAACTGTAATACCAAAGATTATGATTTTGCCCTGAGTTTTGCAAATAACACCATGCACGTGCTTAGCTTTTAAAGACATCTCCCTGAAGCTTAACAACAGACAGGCGCAGGCACACTTCAGCCAAGTCCTACTATTTACTTCCTGGATGTTTAATTTATAAACATATTCTGTATTTGTGCTCTGTAAAACAAAAAAAAAGGCTCTTTAAAAATCTGTTTCATATAGCTTTTTTAAAAAAATACTGCACAGTAATAACACAACGTGACTACAGCTAAATATATCTTCTACATTGCAGCTTTTACTGCATTATAACGGCAGCCAACTTGAAGACAACATCAATAATTTAGAAACTCAGCTATGTGCAGCAGCCTAATTAGATTATCTTTACTTGGCAATTTTTTCAGTAAGATATTAGCTTCTTTACTTTTATAGGAACGCATCGATGGAGATCTTCCAGTAAGTCATGTAACACACAATCAATAGACATAAATTCCCATGCCATTATAAAACATTTCTTCAGCAAGTGCTTATCTTCACAGGGCTTTGGTAAAAGGAGTGTGCTGTTCAAAATTAAGCTAACATAGTAAATCAGGTTTTGACACAAAATATCTCTGGAGACAGAGATTTAGAAAGCCTTCTCCAGAGACCTGCACAGCAGCTGCCAGCACAACCACCTACAGCTACCAGACAGCTGCCAGAACACAAGCCCTGTGTTTCTGCAATGGAACTCCTCAAGATACTTGCCTTTAGGAAAGGGCACTTTTAGCTGCAACTGGTTGAAGAGGTTCTTTTTCACCAGTGAGTAATTGGGTATGAGCAGAGGAAAATACCCTTTTTTCCTAAGCTATATTTTGTACAGTGTAAGCAACAAAAGCAACATGATTTTGGACTGAGACAATTGCCTCTTGGTGACTACAGAAAAGGAAGAAGAGGCACTATGTCCCTAGGCCTCATGTGTCAGCCTAGATACAGCCATAGCAAAGGCAACCAGCCAGCAGCAAACACTAGAATCAGAGATTCAGGTGGGATACAGTCTGTCTGAATAGAGCACAAACCAAGAGGATCTTGTGAAGTACAAGGTCCTGCAACTGGGTCAGGACAATCCCCAAAACATTTGCAGCTTGGGCAGAGATTGTATTGAGAACAGCCCTGCGGAGAAGGGCTTGGAGGTATTGGTTGATGAGAAGCTCAACATAACCCAGAAGTGTGCACTTGCAGCCCTGAAAGCCAACCGTATCCTGGGCTGCATCAAAAGAAGTGTGACCAGCAGGTCAAGGGAGGTGATTCTCCTCCTCTACTCCACTCTGGTGAAACCACCTGGACTACTGCATCCAGCTCTGGAGGCCCTCAACACAAGACTGATCTGGGCCTCCAGAGGAGGGCCAAAAAGAGGGTCAGAGGGCTGGAGCACCTCCCCTAGGATGACAGATTGAAAGAGGTGGGCTTGTTCACCCTAAAGAAGAGAAGGCTCTAGGGAAATCTCAGAGCAGCCTTCCAGTACCTACAGGAGGCCTGAAGAAATTCGAAGACAAGACAAGAAATCTGGAGAGGGACTTTCTACAAGGGCCATGTAATGACAGGACAAGGGGTAATGCCTTTAAACTGAAAGAGGGTAGATTCACATTAAGTAGTGGCAAGAAATACTTCACTATGAAGGTGGTGACATGTGGGTGCTTCATCTCTGGAAGAAATATCAAGGCTAAGCTGGATGGGGCTTTGAGCAACTTGGTCTAGTGGAAGGTGTCCCTGCCCATGGCAGAGGGTTGGAACTAGATGATCTGTAATGATGTCCTTTCCAACTCAAATCATTCTATGATCATTTGCCCACAGAAATGTGAGAGGTGTTAAATTTTTATTTATTTTTTTTTAAGAAAGTTGCCATCTCGTTGTCACCAGAAATGGATAGATATTAGGTTGTGTGCATGAGCGCCAATGCATATTTCTCTCATTACCCCTGACATTTTGCCCCAGTGCAAACAAGTATCATGTGGAAACCACCACCAGCATCAGTGGGTGAGTAGCCAGTGTCCACCTGGTTAACAACTTCTTCAGATGCAAGGTGACCCATTCCAAAGTCCCGGTAAATTCACTGATTCAATAATGAAAACTGTTGGGTCCAGGGACTACCCCACCAGGAAAAGACAAGCCTTATTTTGTCTAAACTGATTATCTTCAGATTCAAGGCTGCTCCCTGTTCATGTGGGCTGCAAGCAAGAATCATTTGCCAAATCAGGGGGATAAAGCTGTGTATTTCTGGGGGCTGACATTCTCTTGAGCATGGACATGGGAAATGTGGAAAGTCCCTTCGCTGCCTGCATCCAGAAGGGATTATTTGGGCCAGAGATTTTAATTACAACCAACAGTGCAGGCGTCCTGCTGATGGCAGCCATTTTACCAATGTGACGGCATTATCCCTAGTGACACTGGCAGTAAGGAATAGCTGCCAACTGACCCACATTTGGAGGTAGGACCTACTGACCTGAAGGAGACTGCTCAAGCCCAGCCTCAACTAGGTCAAGTGACTTCAGAAGAGCCATTATGGAGCAAGAGATTTTGGTAAATGTGCTGACCGATGTGTGCTCCTGGAGCTCCCCCTCTCCCTAGCACAGGTGCAAAAGATCAATACTGTCTCCTGCACTAAGCACCCGCAGTAGGTTGGGAGCCTGGCTTCTCCAGGCTCTGCGAGGGAGCCACTTGTACTGCCATGTCTGCAGTTCCAGAGCCCTTGCATTTCAGTATGATCCTGATCGTGGAAGCAGCTGGGTCTGAAGGTAGTTTTCACTGAAGTCTGTGTTCTCAGACAGGGGACAATGCATGTAACAGGGACTGCACAGTGGGTGAAGACAAATTGTACAATCTGCTCCTTTCAAGCTCATGGTCATGGGATGGCTATCTCCCATTTGAAATTATCTTGTTGACTCGTCTCCTTTCTATTGCATGATACCCCTTAGTGCTCTATGGATGACCCAGCACACTACCTAGCAATTACACAAATCAGGTATTTTCTACTAATTTTCATTTAAAGCAGGAATGAGAGGGAAAGATCACCTCAGCAGCAAACACTCTGTGGACCTCTAATGGTTCACTGATGAGTGAGTGCCATTAATCCACAGACTCAGTATGAACTATGGGTAATGACAGGAAGGCATCAGTAGAAGTTTCCACTACAGAGCATTTGCAGATCTGGGCTTGAGACTTCAACTTCTGAGACTGTGATGAAATGAAAAGTCGGAGTTCATCCGACAAGAAAAAAGCCTGGTTTTGACAGACGCACAGCCAGCACACAAGGATATGTCTTAACGGCAAACTGCTACCTTACAAAATGCCCTAAGGTGCACACACTCCGTACAGTACGCTATTTAAAATGTCTAGCAATGTATTCTGCAGTATCCTTTCTGACTTCCTTCCTCAAGCTTAAGGGCTCACGTGGAATCCCACACATAAACAGCGTTACCAGAAATGCATAAAGAAAATGGGTCTTCTATCTTACCCCACTTCCACCCCTTTTTGCAAGAACAATTAACCTATTTTTAGGAATATGGTTCACTTTGAAAGGTTACATCTCAATGCTGTTTTCTCGCACAAAAGATAACAGAGAACCATGTACCCAAGAGCTACATGATACTGCTATGTCTGCTATCTTGCATCAAACCCTAATGACCCTTTAGAAATTTTAAGATATTTCTTGGAAAGATACTGCAGTGGAAAATTATCAAATATGGCACTCACATCCACACTGTAGATTAGTATGCCCCAAGACATTTTTGAAGATTGGAAATGAATTCATATTCAAACCAACAAACTCTATTATAACTAGTAGAATAAATATTTGTAATTAAGCCGTTCACAGGGCAATGACAGAACTTTAAAGAAATAATATTGTTTTAAAAACAAAATGAAGCCAAAAGTGTCTTCAGAAGTATACAAGTAGTGATGACACTAAAGCTCCCAACCATTATGATGATAAGAAGCAACCAGCACACAAGTGGAGTATTTTTATCAAATTGTGCTTCTGAGTTTTCAGTACCTTGCTGCATTGTTTCTTTTGGACCTCAATATGGAAATGCCAGTGATATATCAGATGTGAAAGCCTACCATTCAAATGGCTATGTTCTCATAAGCCTATTAGTAGTGTTTTTCTAAGAGTATTTGTCTTGGCATACCTTTTAATATACGATTTAAGTGTTCTATTTTATATATAAAAAAGTACATAGACCTAGCATGTAGAGGGAATAAGATCATGTACAGCTAAAGAAATTATCCTTGATATTTGGTTTTCCATTAAAGAAGAATACATTCCATGAACAGAAGTGGATACTATAAACCCTGTCACTCACATAGCCTGCTGAGGAAGTCAGAGGGATTCAATTCCAATGCCATGAAGATACACACTTAAAATTCTAACACACTGCTCTGTATCATAAAGAACATGCTCTTCCCTAGACTAAGCCCATATGAAAATGGAATTTCTAAATTTCAGTGAGAGGAAATATTAAGCTCAAAATATGCATGCTTTGTTGCATGTTCAAAGGCCTGAAATCATCTCTCCTCTCTCTTCAAGCGCTGAGAAAAAAAATCCAGCAAATCCAAATGCTATCCTTTTGGGCTATCCTTATTACAACTGGAAATCCCCTTCTTAGAAGAAAGGCATTCAATAAAGAAAAATGTAAGAATGGAAGACCGGAGGAATAAGACTGGGAAGGATCTAAAAGAATACCAAGTACTTCCCACACCAACCGACACAAGGTTTGGACATAAAAAAAATAAAAGCTAATGGAAACTAGAGAAACTGTGGAACATATAGCCTGTCTTGTCATTGAGATAATTGATACAAAATCCGTCAAGATTACCACAAAACATGTTTTCTTCCCATTTTATTGCTACTTAGTACCGAAAGCAGAAATACTGGCACACATGCTACACATCCACTAGCAAAATACTAAAAAGCAGCAAGGGTTCTATTGTATCCCAGATCTACTTCTTTTTTTTTCTCTCCCCAAAATTTCATCTGCAATTGTAATTTGTTGTAATTTGTGCCTGTGAAACGAGCTGGAGCCCCAGCACCAGCCTGAGAGAGCAGGTGTATTACTGGCACACAGGAAAGCATCACATCTGGCATCGCTAGAGTCGGCTGTGACCTAGGCAGCCAAGGTGGAAACAGGGGAAAGACCTGACACAATTTGCTGCTTTGCTCCTCTCAGTGGCCTTCACACACAGGGAATAAGACACCACTCATGGTCCTAGGTTTACACCTATAAGTCCTATATAGATGTAGAACACAGAAAGTGGTTGAACACCCGAGATACTAAATTTCACTTTGCAACTACTCTAAAAATTAATTCCAATGTTTACTGATGAATGGCACAGTAAGAGAATCCTTTTAAGAACCTTTTGCAAGGATTTCTTGTTTTGCTTTAAGGAAATTAAGAGGTTGCTGTCATAAATGTCTTTGGATGAAAATCTCCAAGAAGTAGGACCTGCAATGTATCTTAGAAGACTATTATTTTGGAAGACAACTAAAATATTTGAGAGATGTCAAAGGCTGACTTCTAATGTGACAAATGTCATGGAAGGAATATTGTGGAATACCTCAGAAATCAGGTGAAAATTAAAAAGAGGTGGCAGCATCTTTCCTTTTTCCCTTCCAGTCCAATATTTTCAATAACTAGTAAATAAGTCCCCAGATGCAGTAATGGCTGCCATCCAGGAAATGCATCTGCTGTGTTTATGAGATCTACAGTTCATAAATAATTGCCAAATATAGAATTTTTCACTTCAGTGCTATCAGAGGCTGTTTTATAAGAAAAGAGAATATACCAGAATCATGCTTATGAGGTAGATCAATCAATTTGATTTAGAATTCATGTGTGTGTGTGCCAAAGGTTAACTTTTGTGGAAAAGGACCAGTTTACAGATTTTGCATTAACTGACTGGCAATTGAAGCTTTCTGAGCCAAACACACTGCCACTGGTCCTCTAGACATCAGCATCCCTACGCAGGTGTATCTGTGTGGCTACACTTCAGTCCTTCAGCTTACTGAAAACCCTAATCCCATTTTGTCAATGATTTTTTACATTCTTGTGCTGAATAACAAAGGAGCAGTTTCCAGGTTGTACATGCCAAATATCACATGCTGCCTTTTATGGCTCCAGACAGAAGGCTAAGGCTCCGGTAGCCCAGAATGACCTGATGTTCAGAATTGTCTACCGAGGTTAGTGCAAAAATCCCCACTGATTTCCTCTAGGACTGGATCATACCTGAACTGATCCAGGAACGCACAGGTACAGCGAAAGTACAGCTGCTTGTATGCTCCCATGTTTAAATAAGAAAGAAATTTTCCCAGTTAGGACCTTCTACAAGGATTCAAAAGGTAATGCTGAAAAAAATAAAAATAGCAGACCAGAGGAGGGGTGGAAATGTACTGCAGGTACATAAGAAAAAAGAATGACAACTAAGAGAAAAAGGTCTAACTGCTTCATAATTGAGTACTCTCTCCCCAGTTCCCACTTCCAAACTGTGTTCATATCTATACTTGCAAAAGCTGGCCGATTGCAGGGTGGGCAATCTTCTGCAAATAAACCTGTGCTGTCTTCACCTTTGATTTGTACTGGTTGGTCATGAATAAACTCTGCTATGAAGGCCATCTCTTTAGATGCTGCTGCGCTCCTAGCATGGCTCCATATCACATGAACACCACCACTGCTCATAGGAACACAACTCTGCCAAGACAAAAAGCCACATAGATATAATCTACAGTGCAGCCAGAAAGCTTGAGTCAAGACTTTAAACGGATATATGTTCAAGTCCTGGGCACACAGGCAATCCTAGGACATCAGAATAAACACTAAAAATGCAGTCCCTGTACATTTTTTTCACTAAAGGGATGGCTAGGAAGGGAGCTGCAACAAATTCCCACACACGTGAGAAGCCAACTCTTTGCAGAGGGACTATCTCCAAATGTCTTTGGCAGCCCAGGCACCCACAACATAACATATATAAGAGTTTCCAGATGTATCTGGCCTGCGACCCGCAAGTTTCTGGTAGCTTCCCAGGTACTAGGGAAAAAGCAAAGCGCTTAAGTTTTCAGGCACTACGACACAGAAAAACATTTAAACTGAGAGGCCAATAGGGGTCAGCCCTGCCTTAGCACAGCACAGTAACGCACCTCTTCCGTCTCCACAGCCTGCGGCACAGCACAGGCAAAAGCCACACTGGGCTTGAATAATTAATGTTGTGAAGCGACTCCAGCCATGAAAAAGCAAATGAAACATTTGGCAGTGGGAACCTTCTAAAGGAAGCTTCTAAGATCTCTGACATCAGTCCAAATTCCTCTTAGTTCTGCAATTTTGTACCTGAAAGAATCATGGAAGAGATCTGGTGGGCTCAGCTCCTTTCTCAAACGCTCACATGCATTCAGAAACAAAACAACATTCCTTGTTTGTGTATCACATCTAGTGGCTTCAGCACCACCTGGACACGGCAGCTGTAAGTACTTGCTGTCTCCCCAGGGATGGCCTTTCCAAAACAGGCTTGGTGTGAGTACCCAAGGTTGCACCTTCAACAGTTCTGAGCCTTACACTTGCAGGCTTAGTACAAGACATGCAGGGTTTTTAATAAAAAAGGTCACAACATGAGAAAAGGAAAGCAAGAAAACTCTTCCTTGAGGAAGACTGAAGGTAGATAATACATACATCTAATACCACCCTCAGTCATCTTCCACCACAAAAAGCATGAATGCTACATGCCAAGGACTATGTGTGGGCCACAAAAGCATAACAGAGAAGCTCGAACACTAAACACTGCAACCAGCTGAATATACAAACAGTCAAGAAGTGCCTGTGCTTGGCTTGGATGTCTCTATTGCTGTTCTAATTTCAATGATGATATGCTTCAGATACAGCAATATACCTCAAACAGGCACGCGCAGAGCCCACTGATTGCAGTAGGAGCTGCACGGGCTTGCTGGAGAGGAGAAAGGAACCCTTTGTGTCGTACCAAACACTGGAGCATCCACCAGATGATCTACTTTTTAGTCACACTTTATCTCATGATCAGCTGGGCTGAAATACTAAAGACATTGTCAATTGTTCGGTGACAGAAAAAATAAAGCTGGAGGCTGCAGTTGATGTTTACTAAGGTGTTGATGAGCTATTAATTTTATAAGGGCACAAAGCACTGCAAAAGAAATCCTGGAAAATATAATCAAATGATGAAAAATACTTCATACTACTACTATGTCATTGTGACTGTGTCTTTCCACTGGTTGTGTGTATACATATATGTACATGTAAACTTATACAAACTGTAATTTGTATTTGTACATTAAAAAAAATTACTTTTTAAAAAACTGGCTAATGCTAACCTTCTAAAGGAGTCTAAATATTATGGTTTGCCTCAAATTTCCTTTGTTTACTGAAACATTGAGAACTGAATACTGCAGGTATATCCCATACATTAAAATAACATCAAAGAGAAAGATGAAGCAACCCTGTACAGAAAGTCATAAACAAGTTTAAAAGAAAACCAAACAAAAAACCCCGAACAAACAAAACCCCAAACCAACCAACCAAAACAAAACAACAAACAGCCACTGTACTGGCGATGTGCTGAATTAGATAACAGCTCTGAAGCCAAAATGGTCTCCCAAGATCTGATACTTACTCCTACCTTCTGCTCAGCCTCCTCAGGAGCCACAGGCAATAAATAACACATTACCCATACAAGAACTTCAGTACAATATAATTTCAAACCTTCCACTTTCATTCTAAAATAATAAATTAACGAACAAACCAAAGCAAACCCAGAAATCATTTTCTTGTATAATTACCGAGAAGACCCTAGATCAGGGTCAGTGCAAGAAAGGCTTCCAGATTAATTTCTGTCACTTCCTATTTTCAGTTTCTGTAGTCTTTAGAGTTTGTATTTGCTTATCCACAAAAATGTGTCTGATTTTACTGCTTCACTGCATATACACTCAAAAGTGCACATTTGAAAGTTGCTTCCTTATGATACTGCATAAACCCCCCAATCTTAGCCTACACATTTTTCCCCTTTGAGGAACCAAGGAATCAGTTGTTCCTTTGAAAAAATGTTAATGTTCAGTATCAAAAAAAGATACAACTGGAATGAAATGCATTGATTCTTCTTCATACAGAGAACAGACTCTGCAAGCAACTAGTATATTCTATATAAGCAAAATAAAGTTAAATGGTTGTAAAGAAATCACATATTCCAACTGATTCTAAATAATGACAAGAAATCTTTGTGTTTGGCTAATCTGGTTCTTCCTTGTCATGCATATGCTTGCTTTGTAGATCTAAATGGAAAACTCTTAAATCTTTCTCTTTGAAACATTAAATGGGACAAACCTGCTTGCCAGGGTCTGTTTCCTGAAGGTTTTATACACAGTGGAGCCACTTACATCTGAATCAAAAGAAGTGAGAGACTAACCATCAACAGAGCTGAATCTTTCAAACAAACATATAAATAACCACATAAAGTACAATGTAAAATAAATTAAGTCTAAACTTTCCTCTCCTATAAAAAGAATAACCCAAGGCAGAGCGGATTTTTAAACCACTGCTCATGGTTGTTTCTTTTCTTTTATCACAGTTAAGAAACCTCAGCCTTCCTTCTGAATATATTTTCAGACACATTCAAATCTTTGCTTATGTTAAAACATCATTAAAGAGAACAGTATTAGACTATCTGTCAATTTGCCCCAGCAGAGCATTTTCTGGCATTTGGCAAGTCATTCAGCAAGTCATTCCTAGAGGACTTGTTCAACATATGGCCAAATGTTACACAGAAAGTAAACCATCATATGTTCAGCACCATGGAGGAAAGGAAAAGCAAAGCAGAAAGTATAGGTAAAAGTCAGTCTCTGGCAGTATTCACTTTATTTTCCACAAAGGATCAAGTCTCAAGATTCTGTCTTTGTCTTCAGCTCTACTGCATTTGTCTATAATGCAGGGAGAACACTTACATCTACAGAGTCTGTAGCTTTTTCTTGAGCTTAAGCCTCCTGATTAGTAAGCATTCATGAGCCAACATGCGCATCACACCCTCTTTTGGCTCCTCCCAGCACATTGTCTGTACCTTAGCAAAGGCTTTGATGTTACTGGTACTGTGACCCATGATTCATGTGTAGCAAAAGCATACCATGGTGAAAGCCTTATCAGCTTCTTCTTAAGAGAAAATTAAAACATTTCAATGTTAAAGCTCAGAGATGTAACATACCTTTTAGGGTCAGTTTTCAAAACACATACTGCTTTTTCACAGTTACTTCTGGGACCAAAAATGCAATCAAGTTTGTGTAAACAAAGATAACTGGGCTTTAAAGTTCTGACATCTGCATAACCCATCACAGCACAGAAACAAAAGAACAGCAGTGAAGCCTAAAGCTAAAAGCAAATCACTGGCAAGCCATAAAGTTCTGGGAATTGGGTTCAGCAATGTTTTGTTTCCTTATAATTGCAGAAAAAGATAAACCAGGTGATAGGCTGGGAACAAAAGGAGCTTTTCCAGTTGGATGTTTCCTACTAGCACAGGTAGTGATTTGAGTTTCTGATGACAATGGGGAGAAAGCAGGGCCTGAATTGAGCCTATGGAAGTTTCACTCATACTTCTAATCAAACTGAAGCCACACTGACCACTCACATACACAGTTACAACAGACAAAAAAAGACGTTTCTTTCTTCGAGGTTTTTAGCTGTTACCATCACTAAAACAATTGGGTGCATGCCATTTTTTAATTGGGAAATGTCGTCCTGTTAGTCATGAGGTTATTGAGAAACTGGATGTAGAGATGACAACTTAGCAACAAAAAACCCCACAAAACCTGTAGGCTAAACAAAGACACTGAGTATGTGTTTTGAAAATGTATTCTTTTTACCTTACACTTCTACAACTGGAACTACCTAGAGGAACAGCACAATCTATGATGCAGTTAAGTGTTAGATGTTGGATGATGGTTTTGCTTCCGTTCAACAGAAAGAACCAAGTCATAAGAATTCTGAGAGTGCATTTTAATCTTAAAGCTAAGCTGCAAGCCAAGAAGGGTACTCATGCACTCTACTCTGCCTCTTCCATGTGCCTCCCATCCCCAGCCACATGGAATGAGTGCATGAGACCAGCACTGCTACACCCCCAAGTCTCTGGTGTCTCTCCAAAGGTGAGTTGAACACCTGCAATACTAGCACACAAATGCTGCGGGTGGTCAGATGGAAAATAAAAGATAAGTTAAGCCCTGCAGCTTTCAGTGACAAGTGACAAAATGAGTCTAAGTAGTCTGTAGTCCAAGAAACATCAGGCCACACTCCAAGATCACACTGAGACTACAAGCAGGCCTCTGACTTCTTTTCATCCACCTTAATGTCCTGTTGCTTCTCCAGGATCATCAACATGTTGTAGCTCACAGCATGGTTATAGATATTCTCTGAAAGCCAGAAGATAGATGAGCTGCTTTGTTGAAAATTAATCTATATTCTTGTTTTTCAGCACACAGTATTCAGTTCCTCAATAATCAATGTCTCTAGTTATTGCTGGCTGAGGAACTAATGTTGCCAGTTTCCTTCAGCTGTATTGATCAGCCTTTTCTTGGTTTGGTCTCCAGACATCCATGTTTTACCTGGAAAGGCTTCTTACAAAAAGCGAAACACATCAAGCCATGATTTTTATTAATTTTATTACAGAAAAGAATATTACACGTCATCTGCAATCATTTTACTTCAACTACTAACTATGGTGCTCATCATTTCGAATTAAAAACTTGCATCTGGAAGATACTCCTCCAGCTGATTCGGGAGATTTAGCTCAGCTGTAATACCTTGCATGTTACTTTGGCCAGTAGAAGTCAAAGAGCACATTCCACACTTCATGCAGAACTGGATCAAGGACAATCACATCAGCTTTGAACAGCCTAGTGTGTCCACGGTGAACAATGAAAAGCCCTAAAGAGATTGCTGTAGAGATCCTGGAAGCAGAACATGTGCATTAGGACAGCAATGTCCTAATTGCAGCAATACAAGCCTGTGGGAAAGCTGCTATAACTAGATTTTAAGGAGCTATGGTCTGATAAAAACTATATTGCTTCTGGAACAGGCAATGAAGAGGCAGGAGAAGGGTCTCTGCCTAGTGACCAGTGTGTAACAGACATCTGTAAAGCAGAATAAATCCTCCTTTATGAAGATTTCCATTTTAAGTTCATTGAAACAGCAGCTCCCTATTTCCTTCAGAGCAGGACCCTTGCCTTTGCTTAAGCAGACTCCAGAAACCAACATACCTTCCGCTCTTGAACAATGAACTTTCAGATCTTACTTCTTAAAGCTCTCTGATATTGTGAGATGGAAGAAAGAAAACCTCACTCTCTCTTTCATACCAAAGGTAACAAATCCTTTCTAATAGCAAGTTGTTACATTTACAACCAGTCAGAAACTGCTCAAGGCAGAGCAGACAACAAAGCCAACTACCTCTAAAATTAAACAGATAGGAGGGGACATTCCAGACTCAGGGAGCTGCTCTCCTCTTCAGGACTCAGCCCATGGAAAGCTGAAAGCAGAGAGGACAAAGCCTGCTACATAGCAAACACACACTTCTGCGCTCCCCTGCGCGCCTTCACCTAAAGCCTGCTACATTTTCTCCCACCCCCTTGAACACCACTAGTTGCCTGCAGCCAGAGCATCATGACCTGCAGCCAGGCTTCTGAGGTCCTGACATCCACCCAGGGACTGTGCTCTGTGACCTTCAAACAGGAAGATGATCCCCCAGAGGTGCTTTGGCCCCTTTATACTCGTTGCTACCCTCTGGTCAAAGCCACGTCATCTACGCTCTCATAACCGTTGAATGCCTATACAAATAGCAGATAGATTTCATATACACCACATTTACCTTGCAAAGTGGAGAGAGGCCAAAGCCTTTAGTACCTAATTATTTATAAACCACTTTCTGATTCTTAGTTAAAAGCATTTTTACCTAAAGCACAGTTTCAGAGTATGTATCTCAAGTTATGATATTAGGGCACAGATAATGAGATAGGTCATGATTTAAAATAGAACATACTAAAAGCAAAAGACACTTGGTAATTGAACAAGTATCACCATAAAATCTATGGATTTATCTGCCTAACTCGTATTTCTTTCCATTTGTACCTGGGCACTACTCAAAGCAGTGAGTAATGAAAGTAAAGAACGGATAAGAATTCGATAATTATCATAATGATCCTACAAACAAAACTATTATACTAATATTTAATGCCATGAACATGAGTGACTTTGGAATTCTAAGTACTTTGCTAAAACCCCTCTAAATCAATAGCTTATTGTTTAACAGTTCGGGTCCACAGTGCCTATCAGCATGGAATGCTAGCACACCTGATAAGCATACTAGAGGATATCCAAAGTACCATATGAACAAATCTTTGTGTAATTCAAACAAACTATTTTACCACTTCCAGTGTTGTACCTGATTGAGTTGTTTCTAGTTCAGGAACAACTTTTTATCATTTCAAAACAAATTATTCAGACATAACGGTCTCTGTTTAAAGATCTGTTCAAGTTACTGCTAAGCATCTCTCAAACATACATATTTTGAGAAATATGAATGTACACACAGAGTACACACGTAAATCTCCACCTCTCCTTATGTAATAGTAATTTTGCCTGCTTTTTGCAAATGAAATTTCAGTTTCAAATGCACTGCCCTTGAGAGTATCAAGTAATGTGATAAAATAATGAAAGGTTTCTGCTGTTACAATGAAGATCAGTATACAGTGGGCCATTTATTTTGTCTCACTTTTCAGGATGATCAAAGCACTGAGGCGATAAGAGGGAAGCTAGTGCTTTTTATGTGATGCAAAATCATCAAGCTGTATGTCCAGTCACTGCCTGGTGCTGCAGTGCAGCTCCTGAAACAAATCCTCACCTGTCCCCAATGACATTAGGAGAAATCAGGGCCTGCTTTCCTTTTAAAATGACAGAAGCATTTTCCCTTTGAGGTTGAAAATTTTCTTGATCACAGTATCTGACGTTATTGTTTTGAAAGAATCATCATAAAATTTATGATGGTATTCATTTATTAAATATAAACATGTGGAAGTTAAATAACGTGATAGGAAAAAAGTGCGAATAGTATGCATGGAGCCCACTGTGAATGCAGATGGAATTTCTACGGTTCACCTGACTCTTGTCTCATTTAATGATGACAGTAAATTGCACAGCACAGTAACTGCATTCCACACTGCATATACCACCATGCAGCCGCTGCTACTGGGGACAGATACTCCCTTCCAGCTTTACAATATTCTCTCTGACTTAATCACCACATGGGTATTGGAGAATAGTCTCTAGGATATGAGAGGAAGTCTGTAACTTAAACATATTAACTAAACAGGTAAGAGGAAAATTAGCAGGGAAAAAAAATCTTATTTTCCTCATCCCTACCCTCCCCACACATAGAAGTTAAAGAATAGATTATTTGTCTGGTTGACATGAAAACTAGGAGATGCAGCCTTACCTCAGAGGAAATGATGTTATACTCACACAACAAATAAGAAATGAGTACTGCATGGTCCTACCTCAGCAACATAAAGCTGAGTCAAAAGAAAGTCTTTCTAAAACCCAGGCATGTGTGGATTCTAATCAGCTCTGTTTACAACATCCGATCATAGTTAATTGTTCATTAATTCCACCATGTCATTTGTTCAGAGATTATACCCTCCACATAATGAATGTTTTGGGGTACTCTCCAGCAGAGGAAATTAAAATACATAATAGCTGTGATTTTAAATAGTCATCTTAGCAATCTTAGGTTTGAATCCATTGGCCTAACCAGTTTTTAAAAAGGTTGCAAAACATAAAAAAAGTCTATTCTCCTGAAAAAGGAAGCAGATATGTAAATCAACATGTCCACAGAATTATGAGTTCCTCTCTAGTACTGGGACTCACCCTGACAGCCACCTCTGTAAAAAACCTTCCCCTGAAGGGGACTGGAAGATGGAGGGCTTCAAATTTCCAGGTGCATAATTCACCCCCAGTTCAGCAGGCAGCCCAGATTTTAGTTACTTGCAATTAGTATTAATACTATCACAAACACTGAATGGAGCAGTCACTAAAAGAGCACTATATTAATGATAATAGAGACGCTCGTGTTTCACTCCTGGAATTAGGAAGATACTTAAGTAAATTAACTTACTCCACTTTACAAAATGAGACATATATGTGCAATGTCACGAAGAACATGATCATCTGAATAACACCAATGAAGTATTTTACTGCTTATTTGAGTCTCCAGAATCACGGATGTGACAAGAATGACAGTACATGCTTAACTGCCACCACCAGGGGCTTGTATTTCATTTCACTTGCAGCCTTAGGGTACGTTGATCCTTATAGTTTTCATGAGACTGAATTTGCCATAGGGTCATGATGTATTTGGAGGGCTGTAGCAAAGAGAGCAGTGTTGGACTGAAATGGCGCCCTTCGCTCATGGGAAAAAAAAAGGGGGGAGGGAAGGAGAAACTCACCAGATTATACAGAAATTACTCTAGGAACCCCTTGCTGCATATAAATGAAATATTGCAATCAGGATTTTCACCTTTCCAAAACACTTGCAAATAAATCTCAAAATAAAGAAAATATTTAAAATAAAATCCTTTGGTTCAACGTGCCAAAACAAAGCTTTCAAGTGACTCTGGGTTTTTTCATTTTCCGAATCATTAGTTTGGTTTGGTGTTGGTTTTCTTCTTTTCAGAATGTGTTAATCTTGTTATTGACTTACATAGTTTGCTGAGCTTAAACCAAATTTGTGATATTAAGCGTATTAAACTCTGTATTTTTCAAATAAAGAAACTCTTAGCTGAAAAAAACGGCCTGAATTAGCTGCTAGGCTTTTAACAGTATGTTCCAAATTTACATTAGTTTGTGGCATACAAATAACTGCCCAAAGGAGAACGCATATACTTACACTTTATATATTGGATTAATACCGCTGTAACACCAGCCATATGATGACTTAATTAGCTGCTTAATAGCCATGATTAAATTAATACAATGAGTGCAATGATCAGCTGTGACTTAATGCTAGGTGGCCTTCTCTGCCTTATTTAATGGATTCATTGTTTTCATTTTCAAGGTTTTCCCACTGTCAGTGTTTGGCCATTGTTCACTGATGTATAAATGCTGATGACACAGGTTTTTTAAAAAGCACCTATAAAGAAAGCAATGTCTTAGAAATGTCAAATTTTGGAGTTGATCAGAGTCCCCAATATTTCAATGTGTTCTTCAAGGTAAATGATGTCATCTCCAACTCACACGTGTTCACACTTAACCTTGTTTGCACAGAGCAGGAGTAACAGCTTTTCAGGATGAACCTTTTCTTGTCTCTCTCTACTGATGGGTAAGTACCATGAGCCCCATTCAACACATCACTTAAGACTGGACCAGGCTTTAAGCACACAGTGCTCCCCCTGCACTCAACTGAATTACAGATAGACTTAAACTTAAGTGCATACTTAAGTACATTGTTGGATTAGCGTCAGAATATTTAGCACTTTTGACTAACCAGACCAATGACAACCAAGCAAAGATATTGTGAAGTTTGCTTAGTCATTTGTCAGCACCTTTTTATTGTCTGATTTTTCTTACTGAAAGCAAAGATAAAAATGAAATAAAAATTTCAAAACCAGAAGCTGCCCGAAGTTTTCCTTTCCCATCAGCCCAACACATAAAGCTGATCAGCCTATTTAGTTGCAAATATTTTGCTTTCTGAAAACTGAAATCTCTGGCCAGCACATGGCATCATTTTTCCCTGCACATTTCAATTGCAACAGCAAATACATCTTTTGAAGCTAGAATTTTTTAAAATCAAAGCAATGAAACTTAATTCTCTGGAGGGAAAGTTTTTTTAATTTCCTCTTTCTGACGAGATAGGTGAGTTCTTCTCATTTTGCAGGCTAAGCTACAAGTGGTTTGATTGCTTCCCACATTCACTCCCATGGCATTTGTCAGCATCATTCAGGAAAGGCAACAGTGCTATGGCCCAGGGGTCAAACATTTTTGAAAGTCATTCTAAGTACAATGTAACAAGACTTAAGTCATGCAGCACCTTTTAAAGTGCAATCTTAATGTTTTTAATACATCAGAATAGAAGAAAAATGTTCTTTCAAATACCAGCAGTACCTTAACGCAGGGCTGAAGGACCAGCCTTCCTCCAATAACTTCATTGGATTGTTAGTATGCAGTGCCAGCACAGCCATCAATAGTTTCCCACAAAGTATGTCTTCTCCTTACAGACGGAAGTCTGAAATCCAGCATTATTATCACTGTTCTGCTATTAAACATTCTGGTTTTGCTATTTACAAAAAGTGCATGTTGTCATTCTAAGGCTGGTTAATACACTCCCTCTGAGTTACCTCTAACCTTGTCCTCTCTTGCCACCACTCCTCCCCTAAGCAGCCATTAATGTGTCTTCCTCAAACAGCAGGATGTATCCAAAATAAGGCTGCTATATATTAAACCTAAATTGTACTGTTAGAAAAACCTCCCTAAAGCTATGCAGCCCTAATCTGTAACTGCCAGATATAAGAACTATAGACAATTACATTATTGAATCACAATAACTGGCTACCCATGAAATCAAACTGATTCCAGGCAACCCTCGTGCTAATAAGACTTCAATTTATGTTTGCATGAACAAAACTATCCAAGAGGCAAAGGACTGAATATTCATCTGAACAATAAATGCACAAAATAGCTGATATTAACAAAATCAGCTGTCACTACCCTCTAAAAATATGCATCTTAAAAAAAGAAAATAAAAAAAATAACTCTTTTGAATACTAAACCAGACAAAACTGAACCCACAGGAACACCCAATGTATTGCAAAGTTCCAGTCAGAAGCCTCCAAAGCTCTGGAAGGGATTTTGTGAGATCTCTCTCCACTCTTCCTCCAGTTTTGTTTTTTGTCTTTATAATTTCCTCAATCTTCCCTTAAGATATTGTTATGTTTGAATATGAATGTAATCTGTGACTTTATTTTTCCTTTAGGCTTATTACCTTTGCTCGTCTTTCATGCAACAACTCTTTCAGACAATTATTGTCTAGGAAACAGGAATGTAGCCATAGAGAGCACGTCTTGCAAAAACTAGGACAGAGATTCTGACTTGCCAAGAAAATGTGAGAAAATTTTTCTGCAAAAGAAAACTAAACACAAAGACATGCATATAGAAACACATGAAGCTGAATTTTGTTTTCACTCTTAAACCTTAAGAATTAAAATATATATGTACTTTGGTTAGAAGACTGCTGGTTTTACAAACAATTGCTGGTTTTTAGGAGCAAATGAATTGCTCATTTTGTACCAAAAAAAAATCTTAAAACTAACAAGCCCCGATTAATTTGTGGCTACCTTTTTGTATGTGGACCTTGACTAGGCACTAGGCTACATACCCACAGTATAAATTCATGCAACCAGGTAATGGATAAGCGATCTTATCCTTTCAAGGACTTAATAAGATGCAATTTCTTGGATGTCCTCCAATCAATTAAATTTCTCACCCTGCTATGTAAAGCTACAGGGTTTTTATCTTTTCGCCTACTTCCATGCTTGAATTTCTCCCCCTAACAAGCCAGCATCTTTGTCAGGGGAGAAGGGGTTCACAAAGACAACTGCAGTGCCAAAGCAGCAATGCAATCAGAAAGCAGCAGACCTGCATGCAGCCCTGTATTTGCTTGCTTGCAGTACAGCTAATTCTCTCAGGGAAGAAAGCCACCCCTTATCCATCCTATCAGCCATACATCACCATTACTGATCATGGAGAATATCTGCACTGTCCTGAAAGGAACTGCAGGCCTTCCTGGACTCAGCAGGATTTGGAGCCCAGTCCCCAGTAGGGACTGAATGTTTGCTACATTTGTCCTATTCTGCTTCCTTTCCTCCTGGGTTTTATCTATTGATTCAGCCTGGGCAAAACACTGTGGGTTAATAAGGAGCTCCTCAGAATGAGGGTTCATGTCCCAGCAGATAGTTACAGGCAAAATAAAACCAAACTTCTGGGTCAGCTGCCCCAGCCACTCTTCCTGTATCTCCCGTTTAATCGCTGCTCCCATTTCTACATCAAGGTCCTTTCTAACACTCTCATTATTTTTTCTCATCTTCTTACAGACTGACTTGTTTTAAAAATGCACCAGCTTTGTTTGCCCATTTGCATTTAGTGGTAAACAAGGAGAAAGGGGCAGCACTGCTGCTGGGAACAAAGGGCTACGGTTTTGAACAGCTTCCCTGCGGTTCTTGTTTGGTCACATCTCTTGTGACCAAAGTGTCTCTTGGCTTTCCAACCAAAGGCAGATTGTGCATGTGGTCTTTCAAGCTGAATTTACTGCATATGTTCAGTGGCTCTTCTAATTGGACCTATGACTTGACCACAATTCAGTGAGTTTAGCTTCAAGGATAACAGGCCCGTAGGTCAACAAGATGATAAATGACATTATGAAATACACTACATTTAGCCATTTGAGATTGAACTCACACACTCCTAAAAAGAGGGTTTGGACAATTTTCCTATATACTGGGTGGGATAAACAGAAGCAACTCTGAAAGAGCTTTAAATAAATCTTTGGCAATAACACACATTTCTATCTAACACTTAACTAGTATGATCAGTCATTCCAAAACAGCCTTTAGCAAATGGCTTGGTGTAAAATATAAAAGAAAATTAATATAAATAACAAATTGGATATTTGTAATGAATACAAAGGTCCATAAGGAGAATAGTTACCGTGCATGCTTTCTCCCCACCAAAAGGTTTTTTAAAAATCATATACTTCTTTAAAAACTACATTTCTCCTCCAGAATTACAGCAAGACACCAGTAAAATGTTCCTGGGAGCCGTGGACACAGCCAATAGGTCACACACCAGGGCAGCACTGAGCAGCTTTGAGGTCTTTAAAAATCTATAAACCCTGCACAGGCCTTATTTCGTAGCAATGGTCCTTACAAAAGGCATGCAAAATATATTCTTTATTAAAAAACAGAAAAACAGTCAGTGCTTGTGATTTGAAGAGAAATCCTTAAAATGCAAGAGAAATATGGAGATGTTTTACAGAGATGAAAAAAACAGGGATTAAATAAACTGCTTAAGATCAAACTGAAAGAGTCAGTGAGAAAACTCCCTACCCTTTGTTTGTTGCTTGGATGACTTGGAAGTTTGCATACTTTTATCTTTTGTGTGGGTAGTGTGTGCTGAGTGTGCAAAACGTTTCTTAAGCCTTCTTTAAGCATAACCAGACATTTTGATATTATGAAAAAGGTAGATAGGAAAATATCAGATAGGAACATCAAACAACATACACTTTCCCATAACTGTTAGAAAGCGTTGGCTGCTCCTCAGGCTGCCCTACTTAGAAACTTTGATTGTGCACCCACTGTCATGAGAGATATTTTCCTCTCAACATCTTTTTAATCTTTTCAGACTGGTAGAAAAACAGCAGTCTTTAGTTATCAGAATTTTGATATTTAACAGCTTCAAAGTGCTGGTGGTTTCAAATTAAATCAAGTGGTAGGAAAAACTAGGACTGCAGGTATCCAGTGCATTCACTGATTCTCCTTGAAGATGTTACATTTGCTTAGATGGTAAAAATGTATTAAAAAAGCCTTTCCCACCCAACTCCTCAGCAATGTTTCACTACGGATGTTTTAACTTTTCAGAGTCTTACATAAAGAAAAGGAAAGTATACAGCCACCCTCCAGAACATCCTGTCTGCTGGCCAAAACCCTCCTCTTTTCAGGGAAGCTTCCTCAGTACTACAGGAGCATGATGCATTTACTCAGATAGATTAAGGCTCTTTTCTAACTTGCTGCACCATGATGTGTTTGGTACACATATCTCTCCTCTTGGAGGATCTTTCCCCTCAGGGATGGAGAGTCCTCCAGACTTATTTGCCTGTGCTTCAAGGTCCAGTCAGCAGTCTATTCCTGAATAATATCTGCATTAATTCTCCTAAGGTCTGTGCATGAAAACACTAGCCTCAGCACCAGAGATGATTGGTGGAGTCATACAAATCTGAAGGGGGCAGGAGAACAGGTTTTAGACCCAGATCACACAGACACTGATATTTCCTCTCAGGCCAAAGGGTAAATTCAGCTGATGAGATGGCTGCAAATGCTAAATATTAAGGTAGTGATTACTGAATGGGAAATTATTGCCATTTCAGAGATACCATGGTAGGGTCCAGAGGAAGTGGTGATACAGCTATGGGAGAAAGAAGAGAAAAGCTGTGTAGGAGAAAATAAAAGTATTCAATATATGAAGGAAGCTCGCCCAAAGCTACAAAAGTCTATAAGATACTCTCATTAGAACCCTGGAAAAATTACTTGAAAGTAACACATAGGTAGCTACAGTCAGTGGCTCAGTTCCACCTTAGCCTTCTTTTAGTAAAATGCCCTGTAAACTCCTACTTGGAAGTGGAGGGAGTATCTATCCAGTGGGTATTACACAGCTCTGCTTTTCTACAGGTTCCCAGAGAGCACTGGAGATCCCTTCAGATGAGTAAACTTGGGGACAACATACAGGACATGCCACTGGGAAGGACAGCTAGCCAGGCTAGATGTAACTATCTCGATTAACTGAAGAAAGTCAACAACAGAGTTAGTCTATATCCTGACATTTAAAAGTAATCCCCCAGCAAATGAAACAATGTGCTTAACAGAAAGTGAATTCCACAACTCTATCTTCTATCAAAACCAAAAAAGGCATGTAAAAGTATGCTTTATTAGAGGGTACAGACAGGATAGCATCACTTCGGTTTCTCATTTTAATACAGCCTTTAAGCAAAGCTCTTTAGAATATGCAAGTCAGTTGGAGCTAACTGAAAGGTAGATATCAATAACTGCACTGACTTGCGAATTGTTCTGAGCTTTGTGAATTCAGAATGTGATATGGAAGTGGATGGTGATGTTGTCATCTGAAGAACTGCAAAAGAAAAGTGACAGAAGTTTGAAAAAGACCATTCAACTTCTTGATTTATTATCTCTAATGACTTTTTCTTTCAAACTGCCTTTTCATTAAGAAAAGGATTCATAATGCCTTTAGGAATCAATGGCAGCAATGGAACAGAGTCACACTGATGAAAAAAATTATTTATATTCACCCACATGGTGTACACTTCTGAAAACACCACTGACGACTTTGGGGACAGCTTCTCCCTAAGGACCCA
The DNA here is from genome assembly GCA_017639245.1 of Myiopsitta monachus. Classification (NCBI taxonomy): domain Eukaryota; kingdom Metazoa; phylum Chordata; class Aves; order Psittaciformes; family Psittacidae; genus Myiopsitta; species Myiopsitta monachus. The sequence goes on along the minus strand of CM029921.1, from coordinate 66,293,016 downwards.
ACAGCACTGGCAGTAGGCTGAGCATGGTTTTCCAAGAGCCTCTGCATGGAAGCACGGAGAACATGCTTCTTCCAAAATTAAAGCCCTTGCAGCACCATGCAACCTCTCCCAATGTAAGTAACTCCTCCATCTCTAAACATAGATGGAGAATTACTGTGGGAATCAGCAACACTTTGCAGGTGCCTGACTCAGGGCTATGGAGCAAGGAGGCTGGTGTAAGGCACAGGGTGTCCAGCCTGTGCTCCCCACATCCTGTGTGGAGTCACAATCAAATCCCTGACTAGCATCTCCCCTCCTGCTCTTGCCCTGCACACATACCAACTCATTCACACAGTACATGCATTACATATATCTCCTGCTGTTTATAAATCCTTCATTTGTAGGGCGTATTAGTTTTTGTACTCAGGACAAACTGTTGAGCAATGAGAGCACAAAGATGCCATGCAAACAGCTGTTTGCAACAGCATCATCCCCAGCTTGGCAGATCACATCATCATTAAAGGAAAAGAGTACTTGTGTTACACCTCATGGTTACTCCTCAGTACTAGTGAACTATGACAGTATTCAAATTCAGATTGGTTACTAGTTGTTTGTAGTCTATAAGAGTTCAAGGATTTGCATAATCATGGTGCTTATTCTTAAAATGTGATTATGCATAAACAGCCACTTCAGCAACTCCAGGAAATCCTTTCATGGCACTCAGAATTCAGCAACTACCTGTCTCCTGACTTCCAACTCTCTTACTCCAGCAGAGCCCAAATACTTAGTAACAGCTTATTTCAAAAGGCAGAGGCCGCAGGGTTAAGAACGGGGATGTAGCTAAGAGCTAAACGGACAGCATTTCGTAAAAAGAAGATACACTTTTCTGTTTTCAAAAATACCTTACATATTCTACAAAAATAGAAACAACTGACATACCCTCATCTCATCTGTGCATATGTACTTAAGGGGCATTACAAATGAGTGGCTAATACATGAATGCAATTCAAGCTTATTTAGTCATCAGCGGTTTTCTTTCAATATGCACCAAAACTGAGAGCTGTTTGAAAATCCACTCAGAATCTACTAACCACAATCTTTGATAAGCCATCATGGACTTCTTTGCAGAGAGCAGGCAGTGATTTCCACTGACATTGGATCAGGTGTCAAAGTCATACTTGCACCCCTTCCTTCAAAAGGGATGCAAGTGACACGATCACAGACGGGTTTTGTATTTACTAATTATTAATTCCATGGGTGGAGCACCAAGCACATCTGTGAGCATGCCTAGCTCCTGATACTAATAGAGATTTTGCTGAGGTAGCCTTCACTAGGCTGTATGTTACATGTCATATTAAACCCATGAAATACATGCAGGCATAGTGCGTAACACAATTGTATGACACAGTTGTATAACTTGCCAGATAGGATAGTGAATACCTGTTAAGGTACAGACCTTCATTTCCCGCTTTTGCTCATGAGCAATCCGTATGTTAACAGATGCCTTGGATACTTCTGCTTTTATCAAGTAACTACTTCTGTAAAGTCCTGTTAATTCCAGTTGGATAAATATGGACTAAGATATATTCTGCATAAACTAGGATACCAGAAACGTATGTGAACCCCTTCTACCTTGCACTTTTCTCTTTACATAAGTATTATTTTCCATGAAAAAAATAGGAAGATACTGAAATGAAACTCAAACTGAGATTTAAAATTGATACATAAACCATGATGACACAACATATAATATATTAGACACTTCAGCTGCCCAATAGGCTAAAATCCCAAACTGTGAATAAAGCATAGCTGAACACCCAAAAAGATAAAATACATCATTCAGGTTGTGAGAACACACCATAAAAACTTTTTGAAAATGATGTCCAACTGAAGGCGACTATGCAGTGCAATGCGTCTTGTGTCTTTCTGCAACTACAAAGGCAAATAGAGTTTTAGTTCTTGTACAGAATACAAAGGCATTAAACTGCTTGTGTACATCAGGGAACTAACAATTTTATATGGGACAAATTCATGTAAACAGTCACAGCTTGCTAAATAATGGAAAATTCCAGCTTATTGGCAAAGCTTTTTTTTTTTTTTTAATAAATATATCCCAGAGTGTATTTTCTTTTCCATTAAACAATCTTATTTCAATCTAGTTCTCCTGTTCACATTAGTCTTACATAAATAAATACTAAAGGAACATTCTGTCGGATTTCCCTTCCAAGTCACCATACAGTGATTTCAATCATCGTAAAAAATGAAAACAAAGCTGACCTCTTCCATGGAGATCAGTAAGTAGTCACCTTGCTGAGGACTGGCCAACAAACGGGAGCTCCACACAAATACCACACTCAGGCAACAGACATACAGGAAACACTTTTAAAAGCATTATACAATCCCAAACATCCACCAGAGATGCCAGAGATTGATCTGCAGAATGCCCAAAGCTCTCGGTTGAAGCCACAGGGCTGGAGAATATTCAATACCTTTGAAAATGAGGACACTGCTTTAACTTATCTCACACACACTGTACATCATCCTCTGAGGGCACCTATCCTTTTGCATTTAATACATAGGGTATAGCCTGACTCTTGAAGTCAGGAACAATGTGGAGCAGGGGTATCGTCTCAGTTGAGACCCCCACACATCCCAATCTAACAGGGAGGCATTATTTTGTAAAGCTGCTAAAAGGCCTAAGATGTTTCCATCTCAACAGGCACTCTAGGCCTGATCAAACCCTTGAGGCCCAGTTCTCTATGCCTTTACAACTCAGTTCAACTCAATACTTGCCTGAGTCAGAAAATCCCTGTTCCCACTCTACCAGTGACCTAAACACCTGTACAAAGTACTGAACAGCAACAAGTCCAGCCCTTTATTGTCCAAACTTCCATTCAAATCAATGTGGGAATACATCAGGCTTTGCACGTGGATTAAGTAATTTTTTTCTTTTAAATACAACTTATAATTCAGACATTTTTTCTCTATGCCTTTCCTTTACCCACATCACAGACAGCAGGAGCCTAGTTCTTACACCCTGTTTCGGTCAAACTAAGTCTGATTGAGTCTAACATTCCATTGTCCAAAGGAGGGCCACAAGGATGATCAGAGGACTGGAGCACCTCCCGTATGAAGATAGGTTGAGAAAGTTGGGGCTATTTAGCCTGCAGAAGAGAAGGCTGAGGGGAGACCTCATAGCAACCTTTCAATATCTGAAGGGGGGCCTATAGGGATGCTGGGGAGGGACCCTTCATAAGGAACTGTAGTGAGAGGACAATGGGTAACAGGTTCAAACTTCAACAGGGGAAGTTTAGATTGGATATGAGGAAGAAATTCTTTACTGTAAGGGTGTTGAGGCACTGGAATGGGTTGCCCAGGGAAGCTGTGAATGCTCCATTGCTGGCAGTGTTCAAGACCGGGTTGGACAGAGCCTTGGGTGGCATGGTTTAGTGGGATGTGTCCCTGCCCATGGTAGGGGGGTTGGAACTGGATGATCTTAAGGTCCTTTCCAACCCTAACTATTCTATGATTCTATGATTTTAACAGGTGCTCAGTCAGTTCCACTAGTCCACAAATACTTTGGCTCACAGTAACAAACCTTCAGCGAATGGCTAAGGGAATTGTACCAAAGTATGCACGACTTCTCCTGAAACCATCAATTTAAGCAAGTTGAGAGCTTGAAATTAATGGTGCTTTGACTTTTGGTACAGGGCTGAACATTTATATCCTCATAAAGAGTTTTATTTATTTATTTTTAAATCACTGTGCTACCAAACGTCATCTTTAAACTTTGAGTTTGCTTCAAAAGCATCCATTTTCCTATGGAGGATATATTTTCCCCTCTCCTTCAGCTCTCCCAGAAAAAAAAACAAATAAAACCCAGCCTCACTGGAAAAAAATAGAAGGATAAAAGACTCCATTATTACCAGCCAGATAGTTGAAACAGTATTGATTTACAGTCATTGAGAGTCCAGCACTAATGGCAAGCTCTGCCATTGTTAGTCCTCCCTCTTCCCCACGTCCTCCCACTATGAGCTGGTAACATTAAGCATAACATGGTTTACAATTCAAACTGACATTTGCATAATAATAATGGCCATCCGTTGGGATGGCACAATCCTGAGACATCAAGAAGGGGAAGAGAAAAAGCTGAATTCCAAACTTGCCTAAATAAAACTGTAAATGCACAACAGTGTAAAATTTCTCCTGGCCTTATAAACAACAAAGCAAAACTGAGCAGTGCCCACTTCAAATGATCCTGTAGTGCTACCCACACAATACAAAGCAATCTTTTCATTCCTTTGGGGGTCATCTTCAAGGAAGGAATTGGTTTTCTAGCTGAATAGAAAAACCCTTTCATCACCAAACCCCATGCTGTTAAGAATTCAACACTGCTAGTAGATATCCCATTCACCAGTGCCCATAAACATCTATCAAAACCATCTTATGTTTATTTAGTTATATTTGCCTCTGACAGAGCATCATGCCCAAAATCAAGGACATGACTGAAATTTTACTGGCACCTAGGAAAAAATCACTGGTTTAACATCCATCAGGCCCTAAATTTACCTAATGTTTTCATTTATCAAAGGTCAATGTTAGAGCAACATCTGCCTGACTGTTCCTTAATGCTAACAAGCTAAGGAACAATCACTTGTGCCCAACCTACCTACTGCCTACTACTGTCAAGTTCAACTGTTCAGAATCCATGAAGCAGATCTCTCAAATCCTGAGACATGTTTAAAAGTAATTAGATAAAAACTTTTTAAAAATGGATGGGGATTGTACTTGTTATCTGAATTAAAGGCCTTGAAGTTCACATTTCAAGTTTTAATTTGATAACTGGTATAGTCTGCATGTGAAAACTGCACCAGTTCCAACCTGAACTGCTTTGTAAAACCACAGGACAATTCACTGAAGGAGCATGTGCCTGTCAGAGAAATAATTATCCCTATTTTCCTTCAACCTGCTTATCACTGTAAGCCAAGTGAAAAAAACACTCGCACTGAGGCTAATCTACACACAACCCTTTGCTCAATTTAACTGTGTTGGTGCAAATGGCGAATTTTTTCAACCTTATGAGACTTGTACTGAAACCTTGACACAGCTGACTGAGGTCCATAAAACATTCGACAGCCCCAAGAGAGCTGAGGAGAAAGGAAACAGTGGGAGCCTTCCAATTAGGATACGATGATGCTCCCCTGGGGTCCTGCTGCCACTGGGAGATGTTTCCAGCTCTGCTACCTTGAGCAGTCCAAGCCATCTCCCACAGGCCCTTGCAGCTGGGCACAGAGCCCAGACCAGATGATGCACAAACTCTTCGAAGCCATCTGAACAGCCACACACCTACAGCTTGATCACCCTTGACACAGCATTTCAATTTATACCTATTAGGAAATTGCAGGGCATTTTTTTCCAGCATACCTGAAAGTTAAGTAAAACCTCATGTGAGGCTTACGATGAAATTACCAGGATTTGCAAGACGGGCATCCATTACCTTACCTGCTGCTCACAAGTTTGCAGCAGCAGCAGATGTGACAGTAACAGCCTTTAACATCTCAGAGATGGCAGCAGCCAGGCTTTGCATTATGCTCAAGCTATTCTGTTTTCCCAAAGAACATGCTAGCTCCTGAGCACTACATGCAAAGAAACCACTTCAGTCCTACTGAATATTGTATACAACATAAATCATTGAGCATGTGCCAAGACCTGCCCTTCTCTTCCTACTATGTACTGAACAGAGAACACAGAAAAGAAATCTGAGATTTCACCTTTATTTTAGGATCAGCACTGACTAAGCAACTAATTTTTTCCCAGACATTGTTATAGGACAAAAATTTTCTAGTTTTCACAAACTGAACTATGCATGACAGAGCTGCACTTTGAAGAATCAAGTAAGCCATCCTATCTGTCACTTATTACTAAGGGTGGCTTGGATTTTTTCTATGGTACCATTTAAAGCTTAGGTCTGCCCTTGGGTGTACTCAAACTATTTGCAGTGTAGGACACTGCACAACCATAAAGAGGCAGAACTGCTTGACACTGCAATATAGACTTGAACAAAATTAATGGGAAACCTGTATAGAGCAGATCCTTCATTGTACTCTGTTCACTTGCTGGCCCCATCCCTTTCTCTTGCATGAGTTAAACTAGGTAAGCTCTGAACCTTCAGAAATGTCTTGAATTCAGGCAAAAAGAAAGTGCGGTGGGCCCAGAGGGCACAGAAGCACAGTGTCCCTACAGAGCCATTTGATAATATCTCACCTTGAAATTAAATGGAATTAAATACGATAGAGAGCTTTGTTTTGTGTGCATCTTTTAAAAGGTCATTTCTCTCGTACAAGTATTGAAGCAAGCCTTAACAGAAACATTATTGCACTGCAAATTGCTTAATCAGTCAAAACCAGTGAAATATTACCTTCAGACTGCAATCCTCAAACTAAAGAGGAACATAAATCAGCATGACTGCTGCTGGTATCATGAAGTCTAGGACACTGGGTGCTCCCACCAGCCTTACTTTCTAACCATTGGCTGCCTTGGTCTCCTTGCTGAATAAATTATCCAGAAACATTAGCACTCTGTCGTTCCAATGTGATTGGAAGACCCTAAAGGATATTTCTGTATACTGCTTAAGCGAAGGGTTAGCTTTGTGCAGTATCATGTGATCAACAAAAAAACCCCTGAGTACTGCTTGCTTGTGGGTGGTGCAGAGGAACAAGAAGTGACTCACAACTCATAGTGGAAAAATTGGGGGGAAAATGTTTTAAATAGTCAGGAAAGTACAAAATGTCAAACCAAAATTATTGGACTTCCTATGTCTTATGTACTGGGTGGCAAAACCATGTCTTTGCTATAAGTACTGATGCCTAAATGTATACATTCCTGGACAAATTGCTGCTTTATGCACAAATCTCCTAGTAGAGAGAGTCACTACATGCTCTGAGTCTGCAAAGTCCTAAGGAAACCCGGAAAGAAGCTGCAATAAGCTACGAAATTCCAGTGTGACATGAAGGGGTTGGGCATGGGGAAACCCCCCAAAAAGCCTCTAGCGGAGCATAAAGCTCTCTATCTCATTCTTAAGATGCAGAAATAAAACACTGGAAAAAATCTACACATTTGAGATTAATAGGCTGATATATCTCCATGTGCCACTCCGGTTGCTAAGAGATTTCATTTCTACAGCACAGTGTCGTACAAACAATAAAGCATTTTTGTCCACAAAGCAATTGTCTCACCTCACTGAATCAAGAGCCTCTCACTGCCACATCCCTTCTATATTGTTTTAATTGCAAACTGTGAGAAAGCACCCTCACACAAAGACAGTATATGGATATGGCTGGGCATGCTATTGTTAAACTTGAGCACATTAAGTACAATGTGGTCTTCTTGCATCATGAGTAGAGTTAACTGAGAGACTATACATTTTAGCCCACAAGTCGTAAGTAAATATGGGTTGACAGGCCAGCTCCTAAAATTCTTAACTGCTCGGGGGGAAAAAATCCCACCCTGATAGCTGCATTACAGACCTGCACTTACCCGGAACAGCGAACAAGAAAAAAATGTTACTAATTCAGGGCAGTTTTAAACAGCAACACCTCAAAATTGGCCCCAAAGACAGAATCTTATTTTCACACTTTCCTTTATATTGGCAGATGATTCAGAAGATCTGGATGTATACATTCACATGGAAAAAATACCTACAGTTAACATGCTGCAGTACAATTCACTGCAGCCATCTAAACAGTCTCCTGATGTGCTCACTAGAACAGAAGGCGGTGGGTTTCTTAGTGCTTTTCATTATGTATAGTACTGCCATGGCAGAGAAAAAAGAGAAAAGGGCAGAGAAATGCTGACTCTTACCCAACCAAAAGATGCACATATGTTAGAGGAAATCTACATGTCATTTAAGAAGCACATGCACCACTTCTTTGAGCATGTGAAGATTATCCAGTGCCCCCTTAGGGGGATTTCATAAAGGCACACAGAAATACTACATACCCAGGTTTCCACTTAGATAATCAGCTTCTTGATGTGTTCTTGAAAAATCATAATAAAATACAGCCAAAACCAAGAATCCACAGCAGTGCCTTATTTCTACTGAGCAGAGTACAAGGTGTCATTTTTAAGGACATATCCACAGAGCTGCCAAAGTCGCTGGCCTCTTTATCTGTCATTATGCCACAAACCATAACTATTTAGCTTCCCACCTTAGAGAGAGAAACTGTAAGACTGGAATCACACAGAGGCTCCCTGACCTGAACAATGAGCAATGCAGTGCCTGCTGAATTTTTCAGATCTTAGTTAGCTGGAGGATTTCCTACAGCTAAGACAAATCTACAGCAGAGAAAACCAGGCTCTGTGATCTCAGTCACATACCTCCCTAACAAAAGAAAGTTGCTAATAACAGATGGCTACAGCTCAATTCTGTAAAACAGCTCAAGTTTAGAAAAAAGGAGAAATATCAAAACACCTTATTTCTGTGACATTATTCCAAAAATGGATGTTTCAGAAGCCAAACATGCGACACAGTCCCAACACAAAGAAAATAAAAAGAATCTGCCTCCACACACATCCCTTTTAAGTACATGTATGTAAGGCTAAACTATTATGCTCTTAAACCTAGGAAAAAGCTCAGCATTTAACCTCACATCACAGTTACAAACTATTTTCAACTCACAGACAGTCTGCATATCACAGTAACACAAATGATTTATCTGGGAAACAAATGTACACCTTCTGCATCATCACTGCAATCAACTAACATCCAATTAAACATTCAATTGCTCTGCAAACCCCACAGCCATGGTTATAAATGCTATTTTACAACATTAACAAATTAGTCCAACAGCTACCAAGTTACCTGCAGGAACAAGCCCTGATACTTCAATTGCAAGGTAAGAAAATTAAAACAAAAGAAACCCTGTCAGAATTTGGCACAGATCTAGATACCTTTTTCTTCCGATCCCGGGATCTTTTCCTGTGTTTTCTTTTTTTCTCATTTTCTTCCTCAGCAGCATTAATTTCTAATTCCTTGTTTTTCTTTAACTGGGATGCTGCATGAGCCATAATGCATTAAAAATCCTTTACAACAATGCTCCCTTGTAAAAGGTGATTTCCTCGGGCACCTTTAGCCAGCCCTTACAGCAAATGGAAGGAAGTCTGTGACCAGAGCCAGGAACACATCCAGGATTCAGAGATCTCACAGAAGCTTGCAGTCACTACAAAAATACATAGTTGCAGATTTCTTCCTATACCTTTTTGTACCTGAACCTTTACAAAACAGTGCAGCCATCGTAATGCATTTACTGTAATGAAAAAGACAGCTGGGACAGAGAAAGCTGTATTATGGCTGTATCCCCTGCCACCAGCTGGAAGTGTCTAAGTGACTCCACGGAAGGGGGAATGCTGAAAAGGAGCGCTTTCTATTAAAAAAAATCCAGAACAATAACATATGCTGTATTGTATTTTCTTCGCTAATCCTAAAGCATGTTTTTAAAACCTATTGAAAAATGCAGTGTTAATGATGCACATTTCTCAGCTGGTTTTGTATAGTAAGCTATTTAACCTATACTGAAATGGAGCAGCTCCTACTTTAGGTTAACTGCTGATGGTGACAAAAAATAAAATAAAAATTTCTTCTTATCATGGAGACCCTGACTGCATTATGTAGAAAACAATGCATGCATTGCCATATCTTAACAGTGTGCCCTTTATACTCATTTTTCAATTCCAATACATGTTGTGAGAGAGGATTACAGAAAGCCCTGTTGTCTCCCCCCCCCCCCCGCCTTTGTTTTAAACATACTTATTACAACACATCATACAGAAAGAAAGATGCAATCACCCTAGTGTGAGAAACAGGCATTTAATTCATGGGAGATTTGAGATTTCCTGGCACCATTCTTTTACGTGGTCAGAAAGGGAAATCAGCACTATTTCCATGTAGTTGGAAATGTACTTTTAGGCTTTTATGTCAAGGCTTGCTTCAATCATCTTACTATTTTTGCCACCTGAGTCCTCAATGACTGCAGCTTTTGAATATTCATTATGGGAGGTAAAATAGCAGCAGCATTAAGGCCTGCAGGAGGATCTTTTACTAGGATGAACACAGAGCGTATCTAGTAAATAAAGAACCATATTTTTTCTACACAAGTATGAACAATCACCAGCTTGCCTCTAGACTGCTGTTTTTAATCTTTCCCAGTATTCCTAGTAGTATACTTTGCAGTAATGAAGATTAGCAGTCTGATTTCTTTCAGATAAGAACCAAAAGTCTCCACAAATGAAACCAGTGTATTTTACAGGACACTAGTGTTTCTTTACAGATGGGAAAAAAAACCCAAACCAAAATCAAAACAGATTTTGCTGTAAAAATAAAATTCAAATTTGAAACGCAATTAGCCAAATCATATTGAATCTTTAGAGTGTAGCATAAAACCCAGGCTGTTGAGGTCCAGTAAGTGACATGCATCCATCACTTTAGTTTTCATGTAACATGGCTAAAATTAAATAACATTTTAAATCTCTAAAACAGAAATGACTTTGAACACACTGTACGTTATCCAAAAGGCAGAACACAGTGCACTGTTTGTCCACTGTTCCTGGGCTAACAAACTACATTTAAAAAGTCGCTTATTCGGGAATGACTTTTAAGAAATGCGCAAGGATGGAGACCACAGTTATGTGACCTTAGGGACCTTTCTTCCCAATGCAGTAAAATCACAGGCTCTTGTCTGTATTCGAAATGCCCTGTACGTACACAACACCATATACCTCTCCCTACTCTTCCTCCACATCTGAAAGATTTCGGAAGACTCATATAATGCTGCCTTTGTAAAGTTGTGGACAGAAGAATGTTGTACTTGGCCAGTGCCTAGTTTTGAACAAAGCAGCAGCAAATTCCCACTTCCCCATGTGCTACAGAAGCTTGAATAAACATATTTCTGCTTTTCAAGATGCAAAGAATATACCTGATTGATGCCCAGAGCATGCTTTCAACTATAAGGCATAACTGCAAGCAGTGAAAGGCCACATTCAGGCAGGTATCTGGAATTTGGCCCAGCTCTTCAGTGAAGCACAGGGTAGCAGTGAGAAGACTATTGTACTACAGAAGCACTCCTGGAGAGGGAAACTGGGCAAAGTTGCTGACTTAAGAGGGCTGGGGAAGGTATCTCAAGGAGGCTGGTGGAGAAACTATCCAGTTTCAGCAGGAAATAGAAGACTGCCTCGTGCCTATCAGAAAAAAGAAAAGGGGCAAAGAAAAAGCACCCAGGGCTTCACTTTTCACTTTCTAGCTCACAAGCTGCCTGCATGACCTTGGAAGTTACTCTGTCTGAAGCTTAGTTCTTTCTCTGTGAAGTAAAGTTGATGTTAGTTCCCCTGTCTGACAGAACACAGTTATTAGGAGGGAACCGCTTAGAAAATACAGCAGGACCAGAGCTGAAAATGGGTTAAAAAAAAAAATTCAATAGAGTTTTCTTTTGAAAGAGGACCCCCAGCATCTGCATTTGGAAGACTCATGAGCCTTAGGAAACCAACTTCTTGATCGAGCCACAAGTGAAGGGAATGCTGCTATCATTCACTGCTTGCTAGCTAAACCTTTTAGCCATATTAGCCTGTAATTTATGCCTAAATAACCTCATTAGATAGAAACACAAATAATGAATTATAAACTGGTATATGTTTAAAACACTTGAAGCATACCTTTTAAAATGTTAGCACAAAAAGCAATATTCACTTATGCATCTTAAAAGCCCTAATACCACCTTATGCATAGGCCATATTCTATGCAAGTATAAAGCAGACCAAGCTTTTATTAATGAGAATAATTCTAACAAATGAGGATAAGTGAACTCACCTAATCCCTTGAGATGTACATAAGTGCAAGGATTTTATCTGTCAGCCAAGACTGCTCCAGTCCCAAGTAACTAACTGGACCTAACATTTAGATGTTTTTATTACGTGAACTATGATCCCCGCTTGAACTGCAGAGTCCAAACTCCTTGTGAACTATATTTCAGGAAGAAAAAGAAATGCCTTTTCAAGCTAGGATTTTGAGAAACCATGTCTTAGTAAAGCAACAGTCAAAAAAAAGTTCTTCATAGTTGGAGCAATACTAAGGATAGTTTATGTAGCTTGCAGGCTGCAACAGTCTCAAACAGTAAAGAGGTTGCAAAAAGGGGGTGATTAAAAGATTCAGATGCCTATGGCAAAGAGACTGTGTATGTATAACCTCTGCTTTTGGCGAAATGGTGAGCTGGCATCATTCACTGGAAGGTGATAGGGCACTGCCAGATGAAAGCTGGATGAAGTGTGAAGGTTTTCATGCCAGAGGCTGTCATAACTCACCTCATAGAATCATAGAATCAAGGGAATTAGGTACTGGAAAACTTCATTAAGGGCTACTTTTCGACTTCAGTAAAATAATTAAGCTATTTGATTTCACCCTTAATTACAAAGCTAATGAAATGCCAATGACTGTTTCAGCACAATCCATAGGGTCCTGATAAAGAAATATAAACTGTATCTTACTTGAACAATGGGAAATTTACACGTTCTGTTAGTACAAAGATAATGTCTACTTAGCTTCATCTACTCATGAAGTTGCAGTAATGGCTGGGAAGAGATTTTATAAACTTGAAAGCGAAGTGTGTCATTTGGTTTAGTATAAGCTGCTAGTCCCACTTACACCCAAATTCTTGAGACTGCAAAATAGCATTAGCACAAGCATTGAGACAGACCTTGAAAAAACACAAGTTACAGGGGGGTAAAAAAGTGATCTAATTATTGAAGTTAATTTATCAGTTAGTTTGCAGTTTATGGAGCAAAGATAGTACCATCACTTTTACTTTTTTCTTCTTTTTTAATAATTATACAGCACAAAAAAAAAAAGGTTGAGGCAATCATGAAAATATTGGTTTTCTAAGAATATGCCAAAAAAAATGGATCTATGAAAATCTAAGCTCTTTTAGGGAAGATGGGACACCATAGAAATGTTCAATATTTACATTAGATCACTATAGGATCAGAAAAGGCCTATAATCACACACCATGCTAGAAGGTCACTATGACAGCTCTTACTGGTAAACAAAGTATCTTTACATTTTCCCAAAGGTAAAAAGAAGCATCACAGGTAGAACAGAAATAGCAGAAAACAAAGGAAAGAAAAAACACATGAAGAAAAATAGAGCTAATTCTTGCTAGGTTACACTTAATTTCTGAGTTATCTGATGCAGAACAAATGATCAAAAGGGATGGGAGTCTCTCTTTCTGCCAGTATAGCCCTGATGTGGATTATTTTGCTGAGAAAACTGGTGGAAGCAAAAAGAGAAGAAAAAAGAACACAGAATCACAGAACCATAGAATAGTTTGGGTTGGAAGGGACCTTCAAAAGTCATCTAGCCCAACCTCTGCAATGAGCAGGCACTTCCTCTCGATCAGGTTGCCCAGAGCCACATACAGCATGACATACGAGAGCTAAGGGCAATACTGATTTACCAATTTACGAAAATAAGACTTTGAGATTTTGGTTAAACAAAAAAAAAATAACAAACAAACAAGCAAAAACCCTATGCGAAAGTTAGTGCACCCACAAAAGAACCCTTCAAGGAATCTTTTAAGAGCTGTCTGCTCATGTGTTGCACTAGCAGGCCTTGTGTCTCAAACAACAAACAAAAACCAAAACTGAGTAAACAACACTGAAAGCCTACTTAGCGTCTAGTTTTAATCTTGTCTCATTTTCACACATCTGATTTCAGGGCAGGATGGACCCGTCTCCAAACATGCAGAAAATAGAGGCCCCTAAGTAGCAAAGGAATGGAAAATGAGAAATGTAAGGCTTGTTTTGCCTTACTGCTTTGTTGCACTGAGTTAGCACCATCTCTCTTCTCTCCGCCTCCCCCCACTCCTTCCCTCACCCGCTCTTCTAGCAGAATTCTGCTTTGGCAATAATAATCCCAGACAAACTCTGAGGAAAGATGAGATTCAGAAAGGGATGCACTGTACTACATAGAGAGAAGGGAAATACCTACACTGCATTTTATAGACCTGCTTCCGCAGTGCTTATCCATTCTTTGAACTTACTGTGCAAACTTTGGAATTTTGCTGAGTTACGTTTCATTTCTGATTTGACTTCTTTAGGGCACAACAGCTTAAAAAAAGCTTTGGAAATGACACAAATTCACAGCCAGATATTTGAAGCTGAGCGCATTTGTAATGTCCCAGGAAGAGGCTTACTACTTCTTAAATGATCTTGCTGCCCTCACTGGGAATTTAAGTGGAAATGGTAACAACTGTAATTGCGGAAACAAACAAAAAAACCAAACCGACATAAAAAACAAACCACAACCTGAGTGAAACAACCCACCCCAAAAAAACCTCACACACACTCCCCCTCAAATATCCACACAGAAAACAGTCATGGAATTTGGTTTTCGCTACGTGCTCTCCAGACGAATCACCTGCCTTCTGAGCTCAAAGCAGCAGTCACATTCAAGCTCTCAGAATTAAGTGCAAGATTACTATTCCTCTATGTAGGGATGACAAATTTTGTCTTAACTGATGAAGTCAAACCTGCAGTCCAGCATACTTCCAAAACAAGGATGGCTGATGTGTCTGTGAGTTCATCACTAACTTCCAGTTTAAGGCAGGACATTTAAAGAAAGCCACCAATTTCAGTTTGCCTTTAAGACTTTAGTTGTAAATAAGGACAGTTCAAAAGCTGACTCAAGGCTCACATAACCCGTGGCCCCAGAGGCAGAAAAAAGTGGGATAATGAAACTTCAGCTGCCCCAGGCCACAAAGGCATGGTAAATCTGCCTGCAAACTGGGAGAGGGAAGCAATGTGCTTATGCACCAGCAGATGAGAAAGTGTGACTAAAGAAGACGGCACAGGAACGAGGACCTGGAGGTTATCTCTGACTTTCAAAACAGGATAATTTTGTTTGAGGCCTATACAGAAAGAAAGGGAGCTGAGTGGCAAATTACTGTTCTGCAAAGATGGTGTAAAGAGTTTTATCTATGACTCATAACAAACTAAGAAAAGGATACTGGTGTGTATTATTTATAGAGGTACACTAATTGGAAGATAGATTTTGAGTGGGTTTGCGGATGGAATTGCTGAGGAGTCTGATGCAAGGAACATGGTAAGAGTAAGATACACAATCTCTAAACTGCTGCTGAGCAAACACTCAATAAACTTTCTTCTATTCTTCCTCCACCAAGAATAATATTGCTAAAAAGCTATGTTTAATGGGAATGACTGAAATTATACAAGTAAGCACTTTTAGAAAAAGTTTTTCTACATTTTTCTCTGCAATTCAAATAACAGACTACAACCAGCACTGAAATTCACATATATAGTATTGGTGTCTCAGGGATGCTGACAAAGACCACTCTATGAGATGGTAATAAATTGGTTTCAATTACGTTAAGGCGTGGAAGTTATAGTTAGGACTGCCATTAGGTCATAGGTAGTGACATATTTCCCAATCCTGGTTTGGAACTACTTAGTAATGCTCTGAAACCATAAATTCAGTAGATGAACATTCCTCAGATCCCTAGTTTCATAGTTACTCTCTACCTATCCCGCTATGCTCTCCTAGTTTTGCTACTGCACATCCCAGTATATCAGGGGCACTAGGAAGTAGCATGGTGCTACATGTGCCAAACTGAGAGTTTTGATCTGGGAATTATTAGATGCCTATACAAATTACACCAACACAACCAGGAAAGTCTATCCCAGCATACAGGATTAAGTGCAAAAGTAGGCATTGTATCAGTTTTGCACTTCTGCACGCATAATTTGAACACTGCCTGTGATATGATGGGAGGATCTGTTCCTGCCGGGTGAAGCTCCAAAACAGAAACGCAAAAACCCATTCATCAGGATTTTATGTTTCAGCTACAAACTTCACCCTGAGTGGACAATTAATTGCTGATGCATCTGTTAACTTCTGCCTCAACACATGAAAGCAGTAGCCAGTTTGCTAATACATCCAGTGAACAATGAGCCTGCGGAGGGGTTTCCTTCAACATAATGAAAGCAGATATCAAGGGGGGCCAGTGTGGCTTTCAGAAGTGTCTCTGTCAGGTCATCCAGTCCCCAAAGAAATATAAGAGAAGTTATTATTCCCTGCTCATCACAGATGGAAAACTCCCCGTCTCAGAGTGGTTTAAAAATAACCCAAACCAGCAGCAGGAAATGTCTTTGTGGTATTTCAAGTTACTCGGCATCAAGTCCCTGCCTGCTGTCCCTTTTTTGAGCACTAGCAATCTCACAATAGTAAAAGCTTTTACATAGTCATACCACTGCAGAACTGCAATACCTGCAAAGGTGCCAATAAGCAAATCTGCTTAAGGAAATGAAGCTGCTGAACAAAGAGTGGGGTGGGACTAACAGTCACAAATAGGTGCAACACCTTCGCCCATAATTAATAGATAATTTTCCAATACCCTTTAATTAGAGTCCTTTGGTTTTTGTTAAAAAGGTTTCAGTCAAAAATATATACTTTAGGCTAAAACAGTTTGACTAAGCAAGCCTCTACATAAATCATTGCACAATGTATATCCAGGGCTAGTAAGCCTTAGGAAGATAACTGTGACCATGAGAATATTATTTTACTTGTCCTACCATGACAGCCACAAAAGGAAAAATATGTGTGACTTTGAACAAAGCACTTGACTGCCTTATGAAATGGGTTATTTCCCTTACCCGCCTTTAACAGTAGGGAGCTGCCCTAAGTGACCTGGTGCCTGTATATTTTTCTGTTGCCAAGCTCTGCACATAAAGTGCAGCTTGCTTGTTTTGTTTTGAAATAAAAAGTTGCTGAATAAGAAAGGACCCGTCTGCAAAGGTCACAGAAAAGGCTTTCTTTGAAGTTTCCAGTATTTCCCAGTTGCCCTGAGACTTTCAACTGTATAATTTTTTGCTGAATTTCTGTGGTACAAAAATACAGAAAGTACAAGGAAGAAAAATAGTTCATAGAATCATAGAATAGTTAGGGTTGGAAAGGACCTTAAGATCATCTAGTTCCAACCCCCCTGCCATGGGCAGGGACACCTCCCACTAAACCATGCCACCCAAGGCTCTGTCCAACCTGGCCTTGAACACCACCAGCGATGGAGCATTCACAACTTCCCTGGGCAACCCATTCCTGTGCCTCACCACCCTTACAGGAAAGAATTTCTTCCTCATATCCAACCTAAACTTCCCCTGTTGAAGTTTGAACCCGTTACCCCTTGTCCTATCACTACAGTCCCTCATGAAGAGTCCCTCCCCAGCATCCCTAGAGGCCCCCTTCAGATACTGGAAGGCTGCTATGAGGTCTCCACGCAGCCTTCTCTTCTCCAGGCTCAACAGCCCCAACTTCTCAACCAATCTTCATACGGGAGGTGCTCCAGTCCCCTGAACACACTCGTGGCCCTCCTCTGGGCTTGTTCCAACATTTCTATGTCCTTTTGATGTTGAGGACACCAGAACTGCACACAATACCCCAAGTGAGGTCTTGGCTTGTTTTCCGTGGCAGCTAATTTTTAATTTCTCTGAACTACTTTCATACAAAAAATCCACTACTAACTTGCAATATTCCTAAGGCAAGGAAAACAGGTATGTGTGGCAAGCCAAAGAGAGCTCAGTTTTGGTTCCTTCCCTGTTCAGTGCCACACTCGGATGCTGGACCCAAGCTCACTTGACAAGCATAGAGGACATATTTACTAACTGACTTCAACTGCAGATTTTCCATTTTAGTAAATCAAAGTGCAGAATTTTCAGTGAAGTGCTTAGTTTCTACCAATATACACACAATTTATTAAGTTCTACAGGAAACGTTTAAAATAATAAAAATAAAAAATTTCCCCAATCCACTCCAGCATAAGAAACTCATTTAATTAGACTCCTTAATTATTCATTATTGTTTTTCCTAGGTTCAAATGACCATCTTTGCCTCATTCCCAGAGGATGCTCTCCATAATCAAGTCAGGGAATCATTAAAATCTCAACACGCTCCCTGAGTAAGATTTCAGCAATGTGTTCCGCACACTCTATGCAGCAATGAATTGACTTTTATAGAAAAAAAATAAATGTAAAAAACAGGATCATTAGGAATCAATAACAAAAGGCAGAAGGTTATCAAATGCATAGTTTTCAGACGATGTTTTTCTCACTTTCCCATAAGTAAATTTAGGTACCAGTCATAAAATCTACAAGTTTACACTCAAAACAATTGTATGTGAAAATTTTCAGTTTTCTGAAAATAACAATATTACAAATCACCCGGTTTACATTTTATTTGGTTGGGGAAGGAAGTCCAGCTATTAGAATTTCAGTGTTAAAATTCTGCTGGAACAAACCCCTGGAGCAAGAAAGATCACTACCAGAGGCTGGTCAAAAGCAAAAAAAAATCACTGCTGCAACAAAGACTCAGAAACGTTCTTAATGCATAAATTTCTCATAAAGCTATTAATGTCCACAGGAGGCCAAGTTCTTTCTTGCCCTGGCAAGAGCCAAAAAAACCCCACTCACCTGCATAATAATTATAGTTATCACAGAATAGGTACATTGATGTGATTCCTGAAAACCCAGGTAATATTAGTGCCCAATTCAGAAGAACGCAGTAAGAGGCAATTCCTGCCCTAATCTGTTAGTAAGCTAAATACACGGTGTACGGGGAATGATGAGGAATGTATTACTCCTGCTTCAGAAAGGGGTAACTGTGAATTGCAGATGATGATGGAGGGGGTTTGTTTTGTTTGTATTGTATGGCAAACGGAACATAAGTTAACAGAAAAAAATATCATACTGGGGATGTAAAACCAGAAGTAGCAGCCTTGAAGACATAGGAAAGAAGTCTCTCATATGATTTTGCCTGGGTCTCAGCTTTAACACTGTCTCCTATTTCAGACACTACATTTCTAGGAAAAAATTGTCAGCTGGAGATGTGAAGAATTCATTGCTTTAACTCTGAAATCACTCTTCTTCAAAAACAATGCTGAATGCTTTTCTGAATCTGTGGTTAGTAATAAATAGCTTTGGACATGCATATTTACACACACTTAGCAAAGACCAATACCAGGCAGCACTGCAAGCTTGCTCATTTGCCTGCCTCCACCAGCTCCCACTCTTTTATCCTAAAACCAGGCAAACCCATATGACTGAATGTAACACAAAGAACTAAGGGTGCTTTTTACTTCTTTTTTTTTTTTTTTCCTTTATCTTTCAGTTCTCGA
This sequence comes from Myiopsitta monachus, assembly GCA_017639245.1. Lineage (NCBI taxonomy): Eukaryota > Metazoa > Chordata > Aves > Psittaciformes > Psittacidae > Myiopsitta > Myiopsitta monachus. Next base: position 66,273,813 of record CM029921.1, on the reverse strand, counting down.
GTTTTGTTTTATTTTACAATAGTTTGTGGAGGGGCTGTGAAGGAGGAAGCTTACATGGAAGTTCTATTTGGAAATAAATACCTTGTTTCTTTTCTAAAGATAGTATAAATTCCACCTGAAATGTTTGATGAATGTAAACTTGAAATACTCAATATTACACAGAGCAGAAGATAAGAACATACAAGAATTGTGATCCCAGAATAGACATGGAACAGCTTATAGTGTACTAAAATAGAAAGGTCCATAACAATGAGGTGAACTCCATGCAGTTCATGCTGGGACACATGAATTACACCAGCTTAAGATAAGATTCCAGCCAGTGTAGCTTTTTGGGTTGTTTTGGGGTTTGGAGGGGTCTTTTTGAGACTTGGGAAATAGGCAGGATACCAAGATTGTTGAAGGGCAAACTTGGTTCTAAACTTGAAAGAACAGGGAGGAGAAAGAAAACTTGAAAGGAGAGGAGGTAACAAAATTGTACGCTGGCCCAGTTAACTTCCAGTCCAAGAAAACTTCCGTAGCAAGGAATTAGTCATTACCTGAAAGGTAATAGGATGAACTGCAATCACGGGCTTAGTCAAGAGGAGACTGTACAAAATTAATTTAATTTTGTTTAATGAAAGGGTAACAAGTATTAAGACAGAAGAAAAGCAGTACTTTTACTAGACATTCTCATAAGCAAGGTAAGTGACATATGTTGACGAAAAGATTGTTAGATTAATCCAAATCTGATAACTGAACTCCAGAATGATATTAACATTCATTGTCAAAGCGGATATTCTGCAAGTGTCTGTCCTGACTTTGCTTATCTCCAGTGTTGTCGTTAATGACTCAGGGAATAGAAAAGGTTGTTACCAATGCAGACAACAGAAAACTACAAGAAGAGCATGCATGCTAAAGACAGATCAAAATGATAAGTGGGACCAGAGTAATGGTTTGGGGGTGAGAAGGGGGAAACAACAAAAGGAAAACAGAATTTCAGTGAGAATGATAAGAAGAGAAAAAACGCACACTTGCAACAGGCTAGGCAACAAGTAAAGACTGTTCTTCAGCAGTCTGGAGGGTACAAAACATTGCAAGTTCAATTTGGGACAAAAGACAAACAGCACAGTAGAGCATAGAAGTACAGCCTGCACAATAAAACAATCTTCTATTTAGCATTTGCAAAGCTACAGGCATACTATGACTGACTTCTGCTATTCTGTTTCCAGAAAGATATGAATGTTTGGAAAACAACAAGAACAGTTAGAAGTCTGTAAAACACGTCCTCATTTAGCCTAAAGAAAGGATGACTAATGGAACATGGCAACAGTCCTCAAGTCCATCAAAGCCTGCCAAAATGCAGAAAGAAATAGTCTGTTCTCCAGTATTACTATGGATAGTAATAGGAGTAAAAAGTACAATTTGCATCAACACAGATTTGGGTAAGATACTATGAACATTTTTAGCAATAAGAATAATGAAGTTCTGCAACAGAATGTAAGAAACTTGAACACTTCATCATTGACCTTTAGGAAAGGCACCCAGGATCCATGCTACTATGGAAGCTCATGAAAGTCAGCAGGACAATACTAAAAGCAGTAACACATGTGCATAACTTCTTTGATGAATGCAAGTGCTGAACCCTATTAAAATGGTTCATGCAATAAGTCCAGAGTTGGGAAATCAATAATATGACCTGTACTAAAAAAGTAAAGGAAAAAAAAAAAAAGAGGAAAAAACCCCAAACTAACAAAAACACGCAAAAAAATCCAAAACCAAACCCACACAAAAGACCCCAAAACAAAACCAAACCACAAAACCATCCCCGAGTCTGTGTCCTGTGAGTCAGATAGGCCATTAAATAGCACTCTGAATCAAGACATCCCTGTGCCCTACATAAACATGGCACCTAATGTAATTTAATGTAACTTAAAACGTAAGTGAGCATTGGAAGACTAACATGTAAGTAATTGTCCAAAATATTAAAATAACAAATAAATTATCAGATGTATAAATGTTTATATTTATAAAAAAACATCTCCCTGCCTGCCTGCCAGACTAGAAACCTGCAGGAACTACATACTGCAGATTTATGAGGCCAGTTATCTAGCTATTGACAGGCAAAATCTCTGCAACACAAAATTCTAACTATAACCAGAATGGAAACTTTAAAGCTTTCCCTTCTAAAATATATATTTGGAGCCATTTAGCAATATTTAGGTTGGTGACACTCATCCTATGACTACCATACCAAGAGGACCATGGACATCCCAGCTTCCAAAAGTCTGTTCTTAATTCAACCTTACTGTGACAGCACAAAACTATTTTATTGATTTCAGTGTTGTATGCTTTAATAAGTTTGGACAGTTAGAAATATATTTTCAGTTCCTAATATAAAAATCTATGACCATTAGTATGCCTCATATTATCAGAAGCATTTGCTGCAGAGCTCCAAATGAAGATCCAAATCAAAAGAGAACAGTGATGTGCCTGAACTACTCTGGTGAGTTTGAAAGTCTTAAGAATGTCTTTTCAGTGTATCTAAAATAGAATTAAAAAATCTACAGTTAGTTCATAGGTTTAAAAATGAAGAGTAATTAAACACAACAAACTATGTAGAAATATACAATATACTAAGAAGTCTGCTCTAAATTACAGGCACATTACAGAATTCTACTTTCAAGATAATCGATGGGAGCCCATCACTTGTCTATTTAAAACTGAGCTAGAAAAATAAAGAAAGAAATTGTAAAGAACAATTCTGCATTGCCAGGATAATGGCTAAGAAGATCTAATAGGCTTTTTCCATCTCTTATCATCACATTTTGATTACTTAGGTGCGACGTCATCTACGGGGTCCATCTGTCAGAGAAGGGAAAGAACATCTCTGGTCACAGGCTTGCCAAGAAGGCTTTAAACTGAAGTTGCCTGGGGAGGAGAACCTCAATCCATCCCACTCCTACCAGTTTGATGCCAAAAAGAGATGCCCAGAGCCTGCAGAAGGATCACAGGTCAGCAGGAGAGCACCTGAAGAGCAGCACAGAGGAATTCCAGCCACTCCAGCCCTTAAGTCAGCTTCATCAGAGCCCAACTTAAATGTCTTTATGCAAACACACATTGCATGGGGAATAAACAAGAGGAGTGAGAGATGTGTGCATGCCTGCAGGGCTACGACCTTATTGGCATCATGTAGATGTGGCTAGAGTGTTGGAATGGAAGGACAGAGGCTCTTTAGGAAGGACAGACAGGAAAGATGAGGAAGAGGCGTTGCCCTCTATGTCAGTGACCAGCTGGAGTATATGGAGCTCCGCCCAAGGATGGATGAGGAGCCAATCAAGAAGTTACAGGTCAGGATTAAAGGGAGGGCAAGGACAGATGACATTATAAGTGGGACAACAAGTTGTTCTGTTTTGCCACACACACAAAATTGCAATTTTATAGAGACTTTTTATAGAGACTATAATAGTTTTGGTATTAAATTGCAGAAGCAGTACAGAAAATTCCAGCTGTTTAGAGATATCAGAGTAGTTAATAATGTGTTTCTTCTAAATATATATTACATAACTTATAAAAGCAGGAAAAATGTTAAAGTTTGTAGCCTTAGAGCTGCTTTCTACAGTTAAAATATATATTGTGAAGCATATTCTCTGGCTGCATGAAAACAGGCTAACCAGTGTGGAAGTTACAGAGGCCACAATCCAGTACAAATGCAGTTTGAATAACTGTGAAGTTTGGCAGATGATACAGATACATTGATAATGAAAAACAATTTTTGGACTGCATTACAAGAACTGTGTGTTTGTGAACAGTAAATGAACAATTTACATACTATTTGGTGAAAAAAAAAAAGCAGCACTCATCAGAATCAGCTTGTTCGCATAGGCTTCAGTGCATAGGCTGAATAATTGTCTCATCATGGTAACAGCCTTTATGATAACCATGATCTCACCATTGCACTCAAAGATCCAAAACGCTGCTGGTACTCTTACACCCACAATAAGGCACACTCAGTTTTTTGAATTTGAAGAATATCCTACCCTTGGTGGTTAAAGCAGACAGAGTGTAATCTTGTTATATTTCTGTGCCTTTAAAACACAGATCCTGTAAATTTTTTTTATGAGACAGAAAAGCACAGACTGGAATTCCTATTGTTATGAAATCACTTCCCATTACTCCATTAATTCAAAACAAATAGCAGTGTTCACAGTAGTAATAAACACTAGCGGTGTGCACCTCAAGGAAAATAAACACTGAGATTCAATTTTATTTTCTGTACCTCACTTTTTCCACCTACTTGCAGCTTCAGCAGATTACAGTGCACTCTGCACTGGGACCAGGGGATAAAACATGCTTTTTGTCATCAGCAGTTCCCTCTCCATCCTATCTTTCTGGAGGCCTGGAGCCATCTATTTGTAAGTACAGTCATATTGTTTTCTCTAGTTTAACAAAGCAGTGAAAATCAACACCAGCCATACGCCTGGTTAAGCATGCAAACCCAGACAAAAAGAAAACAAGCGTTCACTAGTATTCCATCAACAATATCCAAGGCAAAATCCTAGGTATGAAAATCAGATTACAGTTTTCCATTCCTGATGGATAGAGGCAGGAAGAGCACCCATGCTGTAGTGCATTCATACTATGTACTGACAAATGATCTGCCTTTGTGTCTTCTAAAAGAGGGTGGAAACTACTGACAAACGTGTTACAAACAGCATATCCACATAACTGAAGCATCTCGTTTTTGCCTTAGTAAGGTATTTACGTACTTAGTGGCATAGTGACTGAGTTCACCCACAATGACAGTCCAAGAGAGAGAGAAGCACTTAAACTTCCAACAACTTAAAAGCACTGGACAAGGTTTTTCATGAGTATAAACTGGTGACAGACAAGGCTTTGAACTACTGCCAGCTGGATTTCTACGCTACAGACTCCTTCAACCTCACTCCCACCTGCTTTAAGCACTGGATACTCAGTGTCACCATCCAAAACTTTACAGAATATATCTATTTTGTTTAGTTTTTATGGCACATAAAGTCTTAGAAGGCAGAGTCTTATTGTAGAAGGGAACATCTGCCACAGTGCCAGCATGTGCCAGTTCCTGGAAGGCTGCTGGAGCCAACTCTGGGTCAGCCCAACCTCCACAACAAAGGCTGGCTACTGCTGACTGTCTACAGAAAAGAGAAAAGCTCTCTGGCAGTTTGTTGCTGTGCTGTCTAGAGTATGGACAGGCCTGCCAGTACATAAAAGATATAAATAGAAGGCACTCTGAAGGATACACTTTTGTCCTTAAAAAGACCCTAAACTTCTTACTATCTGTATTACACTTTCAGTTGGATGTGCATGTTAATTCATTCCATGCGTATTACAGGTACACTGTCCAAAACCACACATCATTTTTCAAATTTAAACAATTCAAATCTAAACAAGTTGTTCCCTGAAAAGCGGAGCTGATTAGGTTTGATTTTCCATAACACCTTTTGATCATATGTCTTCTCATTACTCCTTGCACAATTTGAGGTCCCCATCATTTCTTTTAGGCTACTGCCACTACTCCCCTGCTGGTTCCTTCCAGCCCTTCCCCAGTTACCAGGCTGTTCACCCCCACCACGCCTTCAGCTTCTTTTCCACATCACTAAACCACCATAGACTGCAGTCCTCTTCCACATTCCCTAAGGCTCTCAACGCACCTTTTACAATTGTTTAACCTTCACTTCCTTGGGAAATAAGAGTTAAACAAAACACACACACGAACTGAAAAGCAGAGGAATCATGGAAAACCTAGATCTTTCGTTTAAAAAGTAGAAAGAACAAGTCTTTCTCTGTACTTCCATACTTCACCACTGCAGCACAGTTACAGCAACAGTGGGGACAGTCTGTAGAATAATAGGTGCCTGCATTTTATTTATTTATTTTTTAATTAGGTAGCCCAATAATATGCAAACAGGAAGATGAATTTTCAGTGTCTTGCTTGGATAACCTCCAGGACAACTAGAAAAAATCACAGTGAGTCAGGCTGCAGCCCTCAGTGTTCTCCAGTTAGCAGATTATTGGACAGACCTTCATTCTCTCAGTGAGGCAACTCCTATTTTCCAAGCTCCAAGTATGAGAAGTAACTTAAGTGATGCCAGAACTGAAAAGGCCCAAAGGGGATTTTGAAGCCAAAGCCTATGGAGATTTAGAATACCACAATCTCTCTTCTATAGGAAAAAAAACCAATTTATCAATACAGTAAATATTGCCAGGTCATATGAAGAACCTGATAAAACCCCCTACCTACAAAAAGGCATCTTTCCATGTTCTACTGCTCTCCAAATGGAACTGTGGAAACACAGATGATCACTGCCTTTCAGAACATCATTAAAAAGTGCACTTAAGTCAAATGAAGGAAAATTTTATCAAACAGAGCTGGCAAGACATCTCTCCCTGACCCAGTAGAAGAAAATAATGATAGTCTTCTACACTGCCTCTTGTGATGCTTTTCTAAGTGATGTTTTGGCATGTCAAAACTATTTTAAGAACTTCCAATTACAATTAGTATTTAAGAAAACCACAAAACCACACATATACAAGAGACCCCAATGTACAAAGGGGTCCCATAAGAAAACTGACAGAATTTTTAAAACTGCACAGTCACGTATTTAATACATACTGCGGGGAATGGGGTGGGGTTGGGCTCCAAGAGCAAATCAAAGATGCTCTTCACCCTTGTTATGAAGTATTATCAAGTCTACTAAGGAAAACATCCAACTGATAGACACACGTGCTGAGTAGCCACCCAAGTATATTGATGAGGACACAGCGTATTATCCCAGCAATCTGAGCCAGGAACATAAACCTAGACTTCTGTGGAATTTTAATTTCCAAGGTTGCAAAATACTTTTGATTCTTTCATATTTGTTAGCATTTAAAATAATTTATTAGGAAAAAAAAATAAATCATAAAGCCATGCTTCTCTAGACAGTTTTTGATAATCCTATGCAAAAATCTGGTGAGTAGAAGAACTACAGTTTGGAAAACTATTTAGAAATTTGGACAATTACCAGCATCAACATCACAGAGAAAAAAAAGATTTGGCTACATTATATGCTCACTCACAACAGATGGTTTTATGAGAAGCAAATATTGCGGCTTGTGCAATTCCTTTGTGCAAAATCAAGACCTTTAAATCAAGGGAGAGGAAGAAAGAGCTAGCTGGTGTTTCTGTCTGAATTTCTTTTACAAGAAAAGAAGGTTTCATGTTCAAATGGTTTAAATTCTATCTACATGCCTGAACCTAGTATGTCTTTCTCATTAGAAAGGCCTAGCCAAGCATCATTTTATGATTTATCTAGAAGGGCTGGCAACCTTTGTTCATTTCCATGGAAAGGAAGTCTAATGTTGATGCTGTTGCTTGGGTGTCTGACAAGCATTTTCAAGGCCTATGAAGATTTGCATGAACTGACATCTATTGGATCCAAAGTGACAAACACATGTATAAAGCAATTAAGTAGGCAAGTAAGTCTGGAAGCAAATATTGCTTTTGGAGCCACAGATACTTTCTGAATTCAGAACTGTGAAGCAGTAAAATACACAATTTAACTGTACCTTGCACATGGAAACGGTATTTCCTTTAAATTGTAGAAAACACTAGTGATTCATTCCCTGCTCATGTTCTTCATGTCAGGCATAATTTTATTCACCATTATCATATTCCCCGTTATTCATTCCTCTCTGAGCTGTAGAGACCTACTATATTTAAATTCCCCTCATACAAGAAGTGATTCTTTTGCTATTTTTTTCATCTATTCTCATTTTACATTCTTTTGGTGAGGAGATATGGGTGATGGAGCAACAGAAGCTCTTCTTAATGCAAGAGCAACACAAAATAATAAAGGAATATAATTTTGGTTTGTTCTGTCTTCTGTTCTAAATTATTCCTAATGTAATTTACCTTTTTGATCATTGTCCTGGTTTCAGCTGTAACAGTTATTTTTCTTCTTCCTTGTAGCTGGTGCAGTGCTGTGTTTTGTCTTTAGTCTAAGAACAATGCTGATAACACACCAATGTTTTTGTTGTAGCTAAATAGTGCTTACCCCAGTCAAAGACTTTTCAGTCTCTCATGCTCTGCCAGTGAGGAGGGGCACAAGAAGCTAGGAGGAAGCAGAGACAGGACACCTGACCCAAACTAGACAAAGAGGTATTCCATACCATAGCATGTCATGTCCAGTATGTAAACTGGGGGCAGTTACCCAGAAGGCCCAGGTTGCTGCTCAGGTCGGGCTGGTATTGGTCGGCGGGTGGTGAGCAACTATATTGTGCACTGCTTGGGTTTTCCGAGCTTTCATTTTCTTCTCTTTTTGTTTCCTATCATTATTATTATTATTATTTGTATTCTTTCTATTATCACTGTATTTTAGTTTAATTATTGAATTGTTCTTATCTCAACCTGTGGGGTTTACATTTTCCTGATTCTCCTCCTCATCCTGCTCAGGGTGGGGAAAGGGGATGAGAGAGCAAACAGCTGCATGGTGCTGAGTTACCAGCTGGGGTTAAACCATGACAATCATACTACTGGACTGTGAGCAGACAAATTAAGAAGGTACCTGTATGCTCTAAATTGCTGATGCTAAACAAAGAAGTAAAGAAATCCAAAACACCAAGGCTCTGTTCAATTACTGAAATGTACAAGGAAGATATCCATTAATGGATCCCAAGTTCAGGAAGAGTTATACGTTTACATTTCACCTGCTTTATAAAGGTGTGATTTAAATGATTGAATCTCATTTTTACCCTCAAATTGCAATGCAATTTCCAGTAGTAAGCAGGCTCTACAAAGGATATGAAATTGCTGGAAATTTTTATATACTTCTATGCACAAAGTATACAATTCTGACTTCGCTACAAGGGTGTAAAAATCAGGAGTCATCCTACTGAGGCCAATGAAGTAATATCTAAGTGACTGATACAAAGTAAAGCAAGCCTAGAAGGATGTCCTCAAAAATGCCTTGAAGTCAAGAAACAAATCATCTGCAGAAGGCATATTACAGAAGAAAGGCTGAGCAACAGACAAATGAATGCTCATTCATTTCAGGACATGTCTGAGTTGGAGTTTCTGGAAATGAAATAACAGAAGCCAGTAAAATCTTGGCAGAGGCATGAGCAACAAGATATTCTCTGATCCAGGGGTTGGGCAGCATCCCAATATAGGGCCGGGACTTGCTTGTATTGTTAAAACCATCAGTTAAATACAAATCAGTTGGAAAGTCACCTTAAAGTTTAAAGGCTTTCCCCAATGATCATCTGAAACAGATGACAGGGCACAACATGTCTAAAGAGGAAGGGTTAAGCATTTCAAAAGGTAAAGTGATAAACTTTGGCCTCCATTCTACAGACAATCCCCTAGCTTTGCAATAATCTGACTTCTGGATGACTGAGCATAAAATCATTCTGAGTTGCTTCCAGAGACTTATGGTAAGTTGCTGCAGTTTTATGTTAACGACTTTCTGCATTCTTGACCAGCTATTTTCTTAAGGTTTGAGATCTGTCTTTTTTTAACTGTAAAACCCAAAGCTAACGGATACCAATGCCACCAGGAGAGAAAAAAAAGAAAGGAAAAAAAAAAGGGTGAAAAAGAAGAGGGCTGACACTAATTATTAGAAAAACACGGCTATAACTGGGTAAGGCCTGCCTTGCTTAATCTAAATCTTCATCAACATAAGAGACAAACCTGAACTATTGTTTTGGCTGTCTTTTAGCCTTTACAACAATAACCAGGTTTTTGTTGCTAAAGTTCTGTGCCGTCACTTCTGATTTGACTGTACTTACATATCAGCCTGATGATGGCTGAGCTTACCCTTTAGGTCCTCTCTCAGGTACAAAAAAGAAGTCATTCCTTGCAACTACACTCAAAACAGTCTGAACTCAGGCACCTCCCTTCTGCCTTCTCCAGTGTGCACACTTTTCACAAGCCTAACTCTAGCCATCACAGATCACAAGACACAGCAAACTTCAACTCCATATACAGAATGAATTAATCCAACTCAGAATTTATTCACTTCAAAGCAAGAAATTAAGCTATTGTCATGACTGGGATTTCAAACTCTCTTCATAAAAGAAAGCACTGTAGTAAGAAGTGCATAAAAACAACTCTCTTTTGCTCAAATTTGAAGGCAATATTTTGGGTTGGGTTCACTGTTTGTTTTATTATTGTTAAAACAAATTTACCCAACCTGGACCAGCAATAACAATGGTCTCATGCTTTTCTGATATTTTTAATGTTTCTCAAGGAAGTCTTGAATAACCTAATGCCTCATTTCTTACCTTTTCTTTGGCAAGGAATAAAGTTACAGCAGAAGTGCAAGTCCAGCAGCAGAAACACTAACAAATTCAGACAGCCTAGTGACTACCATTATCTTACACATATCTGATAATGGAAAAATCTATGCTGACCCTATCCTCTGGACTATCTGACTTTTAAGGTCACTTGTTAGGCATGGTGCTCTTAGGATTAAGAAGAGAACACTGAGGGTCTTAAAAAAATATAAATGAAATTATAAAAAATACATTATATATTATAAAAAGTATTTTATATATAAAATTTTTATATAAATATGGGGGTTTATATACATATATATGTAAATAAAAGAGTGAGATGAAGTTCCCCTAAAAGACAAGTCCTCAATTTTCAAGGTGCAAAGCCATTGTAAGAGCAGAGATTAAGTTTCAAGATAGCCTCTCAAATCCTGGCCCCAAGCAGAATATTTTTTCCCCTTTTGGATCATACTGTTTTTAGGACATGCTGTTCCCATTGGCAGTTGCAAAGAAGTTGTGTCATACCTGGCACAGATAAAGCCATAGCCAAACAGTCAAGGCCATGTAAGAAGGGAGAGGAGGCAGCAAGGGGAGTCAAGCATGGCAGAATGTGCCCTATGGGCATACCCACTGAAGAAGGACATTAACAAAATATTTCCAGTTGGCACTGTAGAGTAACCAAAAATTAAGAAATTCAGCGTAATTTATGAGTGACTCTGATATAAAAAAAACCCAAACAACCAACTAAACCTGGTTTTACCACAGAATACTCAAAAAGACATTAAGAATGCAGTAAAAATACATATTGTACCAACTACCCTCTATCAATACAGGATTTCAAGATACCTGTGATCAAAAGTGACTTTTCACTTTGATGGTTCAGATTATGATGACATCTGGCTGGAATGAGTAGAGTTAAGTGTCTGTTACTATTTTCAATACAGACTATTTTATGCCTCAATTGCTTAATATATATTTTACTTTAAATATAGACTTGGCAGGCAAATGCTGTAGCCAAATGTGGGTTAACTAGATTCAGTCAAAGTGAACACATCTAATAAAAAAAAAGAAAGCAGGAAAACAGAAAAAGCTCACAACAACATCTGATACTAAACCTATCCACAAAGTTTACATTTAATCCATCTACGACCTATTTAAGGAGATACAAAACTGGTATTTGTTAACCAGCTTGATTGTCTCACTTGTACATTATCCAATCCACCAAGCAATCCATTGCTTTTTCTTTAAAACTATAAATATCCAGGCAGGTATAAAAATGGTTAAAAATCAGCATTCTTGTTCATGTAAAAGTAGAGATAATCATTACATTCTTCAAACAGCATGTCCACAGGTTTTGGGATCACTAGGACACTTCAGCTCCCCAAGCCTGCAATGCCAGTCCAAGCACTCGGAAGACTTAAAAGCTTGTGCCAACCCGTGGCCTTTGAATCACCTGTGGAGACAGTCCTTCCAGCTGCTTTCATGTAGTTGTAAGAAAGTGTATGGAAAAGCTTTCCCCTACAGCATGTATGGCCCTGTTCAACCCATTGTCCTAGTTTCAGCTGGGAGAGAGTTAATTTCCTTTCTAGTAGCTGGTGCAGAGCTGTGTTTTATCTTTAGTCTGAGAACAACATTCTCAGTGATAACATCGGTTATAACACACCAATGTTTTAGGTTATTGCTAAGTAGCTCTTACTCTAAGTCAAGGACTTTTCAGTCTCATGCTCTGCCAGTGAGGAGGGACACAAGAAGCCAGGAGGAAGCAGAGACAGGACACCTGACCCAAACTGGCCAAAGGAGTATTCCATATCACAGCACGTCATGTTCAGTACACAAACGGGGGGGGGGGGGGGGGGGGGGAAGGAGGGAGTTACCTGGAAGGAACCAATCACTGCTTGGATTGGGCTGGGTATTGGTCAGCAGGTGTGAACAAGTGTATTGTGCATCACCCATTTTTTCTCTTGGATTTTACTCTTCCCTCTCTTTTGTTGTCTCCCTTTTCATTAGAACTACCATTATTATTTTACTTTATTTAAATTATTAAAGTGTTCTTATCTCAACCCATGGGTTTTACCTTTTTCTGGTTCTCCTCCCCATTCCACTGGTGTAGGGGGAATGGGGAGAGAGGTAGGGAGTGACTCAACAGCTGCATGGTACTTAGTTGCTGGCTGGGGTTAAACCATGACATCCATATAAATTCTCTTCTGGAGCAGCAAGCTCAGCTGCTTGGAGAAATTCAAATAAACTGGCAAGCTGCTGAGCGGAAGGCAATGCCACCCTCAGTTGAGGGGAACACTCTCAGATCTCTGTCTGAACAAGACTCAATAGGATACATGCTTACTTAATAGGACAACTTCATTTGACAGCTCAGCAAAGTCAGCCAGGGTACTGACAGCAGTGATCATTCACAGCAACAATGCCCATTCCCATGCTTCGCCTCCAGAGACAGCTGGAGAAGGCAGCTCCAATTCAGCAATAAGATGGGATTCCTTTTCTCCATCTCCAGGTTAGATAGAAATCAATGCCACTTAGACTCAGTGGAGGCCCAGAAAAGGACAGAGGTGCATACAAGTCTAGAAGTACTTGCAGCTCTAATTATTAAGGAATTCTTTTCCATACAGCCATTCCTGGTATTGTGGGACTCCTTTTCCACCTGCAAACAGGTACAAGGATCCATCATTGTAATCCTGAAGATGAAAGAGGTACAGACTATGAAGAAAATTATTTGATTGATTCCCTCTAATGATGACTTGAAGCATAATCATCAGCCAGTGACAGCTGCATGGATCTGTCAGGAGAGCTGCACTAAATATCAGTCAGCTAGTTTATCCCAGTTACTCACAGCAGCTAAAACCATGAATGGGATGCGACCACAACACCAGTGATAAGATGCTGATTGACTCCACTGGAGTCAGGAATCATGAGAAAGCCAGAATTAGCTGAGGAAGGCACAAAAATGGAAGTTTAGAAGAACAGGAGAAAACAGGGGTTTACATCCAGCCAGCCAGCCAGCCAGCACATAGAATGATCAATAGTGTTTCCCTGACAAACGGACGCTGCAGTCAGAAAAAATTACCAGTCATTCCCTACAAAATCTTTCATGCCCATCTTGATTTCAGAGAATTCTATGAATATTTTGAAAGTTAATATTTTTGATGCACAATACAAAAAATCAAGTAAAAAATAAGATTGTTAACAAATACTTCATTAGTAGAGTTCTGACACAGAGAGTGTGCAATAGAGGAAAAAGTGAAACTAGAGAGTAACTCTCCAAAGTCTCACCAGGTACCTGGAGTGTAATTCTTAATTGTAAGCTTTCCTTCCAAAGGCAAAAAATAGAAACCCATCTCAGAGACGCATACAGCCTTTTGAAATGATGTCTTTAACAGCATGACAAGCATTAATAGAAGTTACTCCGATAAATTCCAGCATATCTACTTTCAAAATTAGGTAGCTAAACCCACAATCTTTTTCTGTTTCTTTTTTCTTTTTTTTTTTTTTTATTTGCCAGCAAAATTAAATGAGATTTAAATAAAGAAAAATTATTACACAGCATAGTATACAGAGAGATAATTTTGATGCACTACCATCTTGTGGACTATCCAGGAAAAACAGTAAATGGAGTTTCGTATACGCAACCAACTCATGCTCAGAGTATATACTAATCTGTGAAGAAAGCTCTAAAACTGCATTGGGTAATTATTACATAGAACTAGGAAAGGTTCATCGGTTTCACATGGTTTGGCAGATGGCACCACACCCCTTTTTGACAGCTTAGTACCACCAAGTGCTACCACAACCCTTTCCTGGGAGAAAGCTCTCACCAAAACTGCAAGATTATACAGAAAAACTGCAGAAGATCCACGAAGCACTGCGCTGGATACAGCTTCCCTGCTGCACAATTCCAGGCTTTCCCCTGTGCATGTGAGGGAGTTTTCCCTTGTGGCCTGAAGGATAAAACTATAGCCCAGCACACAATGCCAAGAGTGAGGATTTGCTTAGGTTGGTTAAGTTAGCAATGTTTTACAACGTATTTTCATACATATACATGTGAACAAATAAATGTAATATTTGTGAAAATGCCTTAAGATCTTGTTTACATATTGTGAGTATACAAACATTGTTTGTGTGTGCATGTATGTGTGTACACATATATATACACGCTGTATACATTTCAAATATGATAAACTGCCTCTATCATGCCTGCAACCCATTATTGCAGGCATTACCAGTGCCTCACTGCAGTACAGCTAACCATCCACAATGAATCATTCCTCTGCATCTCTCTTTCCCATAAGATATTTCTTGTGAGCATCGAAAAATATGCTAACAAATTTTAAACTGTGGAGAATGACATCTTTGAATTTAACGCAGTGTAATGAAACAAGAATATGAAGAACAAACTCACATCAGACTTAGTTCACTACTGGGTGATATTCGAGTTTTCCTGTTAACAGTGAATCAAATGACACATTTTTAAGTGCTGAGAATATTAAATACCTAATCATTGATACGATCTGCAAAAGATGGCATATTTAAAAACATAGCATAATGCCAAAGTCTGGTTGTACTTCTATAACATCAGTAGTGTTAAAAACACAGCAACATAAAGAACACAATTACTTGTACTACTTTCATTCAACTGCTATATACAACTATGTGGCAGTACTTGAAAGAATACAGAATTTAGACATTTCACTTTTCAGCTGTGAAAGATTAATCACCAACAAAATCCAAAGATTTCACAGTATCAGGGCCAACTAAGAGGGCAATTGCCAAAGCTCTTTAGGTATGCAGTGACTCAGCACAGCTCCTCTTTGGGCTTTTCGGCCCAGCCCTCTGTAGAGCCCTTGATGCTGTCTCTGGGTCAAGGCTGCAAGGATCTCATTGTTACAGGAAAGCACAGCTTACTTTTGATTGATTTCACTGAGTCTGGCTCTGAACAAGCAAAGGCTCAGGCAGATTAATCAATACTGATAAAAAAAAAGCCAAACACATTTACATTATCTTCTTTAAAACTGGGTACATCACTTTCTGCTGAAGGTTAAATTATGCTTCCTTGTGGTGCATCTCTAACCACCCAGCAGCCCCCACAAGGCCCCCATTCAGGCTCACTTCTGATATCTCATGTAAAGATGCAAACAAGTTATTGCAGGACTAGATGAATTTTAGTAAATGGCACCAGTTGGCTCTTTGGACCAAGACTAAATCTGAGATCAGAGCCCCACCACCTCCAAAGGCAGACCACACACATGCACAGCTGCTTCACTCAGTCCTTTGACAGGGCTTGGTGTTCCACATAAATGGATCGCAGCTACTACCAACAACCTGCTCCCCACTCAGCAGCCTTAACAGCCAGTATTGCATTCAGGGATATAATAGAGGCAACTGTTTCTTTTCCCAGCGTCAAGTTGATAGCCTAATCCTATATCCTTCCATGATGATTCCCAGATCCAAAATTTTCCTATTGTTCCAAGCATCACTGTTCAGTTCCTCATCAATTTTGAGAAATACTCTCTGGTTTTCCTCTCACTTCATTTGTACAAAGTCCATTGCTAAACCTCTCTTATCCTACTTGCCCGGATCACATTATATCCTTGAAACCCCCTACCACCCCTCCCCTTCCCTAAGCCCCATTTCAGGGAAGAGGAGATACTGACCTTGAGAACAAGCAAAATCTCCAGACTGTCTACCTAGATAACTTATATTAATCAATACAGTACAACAGACCTTTTGGTGCAAATTTTATAAAGCTAGTCACCATGGTATCTTAAACTACAGCTCTAGAACTGCTGAACACACAGTAGAGTCACAAAAAAACCCTAAAATGTTCTTGTTCAAAATCACCCATTGCAGTAGCACCACAGTTTCCAGTAGCTATAAGAGACATCTTAAGACACAAGGAATTACTTTAAGCAGAACACTGTTCAGCTCTGGTGTCCCAGACATAAGAAGGACATGGACCTGTAGAAGCTAAGGCTGAAGGAGGAAAAGAAAGATGATCAGGGGCACCTCTTCTAGGAAGAGAGGCTAAGAGAGCCTGGTTTTTCAGCCTGGAGAAGGCTCCAGGGAGACCTTAGACCAGCCTTCCAATATCTAAAGGGGGCCTACAAGAAAGCTGAAGAGGGACTTTTTGCAAGGGCATGTAGGGACAGGACAAGGGGGAATGGCTTTAAACTGGACGAGTTAGATGTAAGGAATAAGTTCTCTACTGCGAGGATCGTGAGACACTGGCACAGGCTGCCCAGAGAAGTTGTGGCTGCCCCACCCCTGACAGTGTTTAAGGCCAGGTTGGATGGGGCTTTGAGCAACCTACTCTAGCGGAATGTGTCCCTGCCCATAGAAGGGGTTGGAACTGGGTGATCTTTAATATCCCTTCCAACCCAAACCATTCTATGGTTCTATGAAATTCTGATTAAGAGTGTCTGATCAGAAAGGAGTGAGGGGGAGTGCAATACCATCCTCTATAGTTAAAATCCACATAGCTTTCCCAGATTTGCATCCCTTCAGACTTTCTAAAAAAGAAAACAATACATACCATAGTTTCAGTAAGAAAAAAATTAGCACTACTTGAACAGAGTTGAAGCTTGTAGGAAGGAAAAGCTAAAACATTTATAAAGGAACATGATATTGCATCAACATAATGTGGTTAGCTTCTACTTACTATCAAAAATAACACAACAAAAATTTTATTTCAGAGTAAAATGCTGTTTTTCCCAAAATGACATTTAGATCACATTGCACAAATGCTTCTCAAGGCCAGAAATTAAAGACATGTGGCAGCCCTTCTGCAGTATGCAAATATTCTTCTAGGATTATCATGTGTAACAAGCGCTCTGGCAAGTCCTGTAACTGATAAAATATTTTTAGGGGTCACCACCTGTCATTAAGTTGCTCCTATATATGATATTTATAGGAATCACCATTTGTTATTAAGGTACTGCTACAAATGTTAACATGCAAATGTGGCTTTCTACTTCTAGTGATGTGCTGAACAGTAATAAGTGTTAATGATCAGACTGATATCACAGATCAAAACTTAGCACTATCTTACTGATTTTTCAGTCTATTTGCAGGAAAGTAGAGAAACAGCTCAAAATACAACCATCACCATCAGATCTAGTCTGATTTCAAGCTAGAAAATGCTTCTATTATTCAACTGTTTTTTCAAAGAGGAAAGCTTTAAGAAAACTTGATATGTTAATACTGATAAAGGAAAAAATACAGCCTCATTCCTAAACCTTACCCAAGGCAGAAAAAACATTAACAGCTGACTAACAAGACTGAATTAGGGGAGAGACTGGGGAAGAAAAAAAAGACATTCAAATCCACCTATTAATGAGCAAGTGCCTACAGCACTTACAGATAAAGACCAGAAAAGATAACCTGCTCTCCAGACTGAAAATTGTGGCCATGCAGACAATGAAAACAGCCTGTCTAATCCAGTCAGCCTGGTTTTCATCCAATTTGAGATGAAATTACCGTTCTTGCTGGCAGGTTTATACCTGATCCAAAGTGGAAGATGGAGCTGAGTGTTAGCAGTGGAAGAGAAATGCTGGGAGGCCCATAAGAGTTTTTACTGTTCTTGGATGTCTTGGACCTCTTTGTGAATCAGTGAAGCAAGACAAGCTGACTTCAAAGCACTGGCTTGCTCTTGCCCATGTTTTACAGCACTATCAACTGAGAATACTTCATGACACATCATAAAACCACAGTTTTATGGGGGCGGGGCTGTTTCTATCCCATAGGTAGGCATTTAAAGGATATAAAGGCAATTTTTCACAGCTCAGTGATTAATGCAGAGTTAACTACATCTGCTTTCCTGAAACAGTTTCTGAATTCATAAAAAAGAAGGCAGTTTAGGGGCACCATGAACTATCCATTAAGTAAGAGCTACAGTAATGAATGTGACGTCTTGTCCTGTAAGAAACCATGTCACAACCAGTATCAAACATGAGAGAGACCAAATATGTATGAGAAGCCCTTTTTCATTTCAGAAGACTGTAGACACAAGTACACACAGTCACTAAATTTGATTTAGCTGTAGAGTGTTGAAGCGTTTCTTGCTGAAAAGAGACATGTGAGCAATCCAGACAACTGTTTGACATTTGTAAAGTAATGAACCAAAGGCTTTGAGGCCCTGCTTGGAAGTTACTAAAGGATGTGTGGAGGTTACTATAGGACGCGTACGTGCAGAAAGCTTTGAGAAAGTTGGCACGAATGGTTGTTGAGAGGGATGTGTACGAAGGAACTGATAGTTGTGTCCTTGAAACCACGTGCTGTTATAACCACAACTTTGGAATCACTTACTATTGTAACAACCAATCATTAAACCGTGGCTAACACTTGGCTAAAGAATGTAACCAACCAGATGTTATCAAATGTTCCAGTGTTCTGAGGCTTTTTCTATGAAAGGCACTGCTTGCGTATAATAAATTGTCAACGCTTGATCATATTGGTCAGAGTTCGTTGTCCTTCATCTCCCGCAACTGGCGCCCGAACAGGGCCTGCAGGCAGTCCAGGGACCCTCAGATCTGCCTCCTGAGAGCTGGTCGTACAGTGAAGATCAGTGCAGATTTGACAGGTGGAAGGTCCGGTCAAAAACAATCCGACAGCAGCAACTGTCGATGACGGAGAGGCGCATGCGTCTGTAGAACTACGGGTTCTGCAAAAGATCCACTTCAACAGGCAAGTGGCGGCCGGGGAGGAAGGGGGGCTACTATAACAAAAGATGAGGTAGCAGTCCTGCAGATCCTCCGACACATCGTCTCTAAGAGAGGGATTAAATATGAAGAAGCCACTCTTAAAGGGTTGTTGCAATGGAGCAAATATAAAGGGTTATTAAATGGTGTAGATACTGCTTTTGAGCTCTCCACCTGGGAGGCCATAGGAGTTTGATTGTGGGACACTGTCTGTGATGGTGGTAAAGCGGGAAAGGAAGCATATAACTATTCCACGTTATGGAAGCTCATTCGTGAGACTTTGTGAGCGATGAAGTCGGAACAAGCTGCAGTAGTCCCTGCTGCTACTGCTCTTTCCCTGTCTCTGTCAAAAAGTCCTGGCAACCCAGAAGCTGCGTCAGTTTGCTTTTCAAACCCAACAGAACACGTAAAACCACCCCTGCCAGCTTCGGCTGATCAGGCGGCGAGTCCAAACCCCAACGAAAGTCTTGATGATACAGGCTCTCCGTGAAGGGAAATCGAGAAAGGGGGATGGCATGTCGGTCAACAAAAATGAGCTACCCACCTTTGCCAGCTACTCCTGGGGAGCTCCCCCTCACCCCCCCGAACCTCACCACTGCAGCTGCGAAAACTGACAACGGGAATGAGGGCAATCCTTTTGCCCTGAGCCCTGTTAATCCCGAGAAAGAGCCTACTCTCAGATCACCTGAAACCTGCGGAGAAAATGTTTTAATTGCACTTGATAATGCTGAAACTCCTGAACACAGCCTGCTGTTGCTGCTCCTGGAATTCTGACGCCTGATAATTTTGTTGCTGACCAAGATAGCCCTTTTGACCCTGTGCCTGTTGATCTGGAAAAGGAATCTGATTTATATCCCCCAGATCCTCGTGAAAACTGGGCAGCTGTAAAGGGAGAAGGGAGATGGGTGGGGGGTGCAGATGTATTGTGTGTTTTCATGGTGGTGTATGTGCCAGATCAAAACCTGCAGTGAGAAGGTCTCTCGTATGCTCTTATCAAAGATATCAGGCAAATGGTGATATGCAACTCATTTTACATAGTCTCTCTGTGATATTCATATGGTAAATGTTGGCAAATATAAGTATGTTCATGTTTCTACCGACCCTTGCAGACCTTTATAGATACTGCTGGCCACTTCTTCCGATGCAGGCTGGCCACCTGCGTCGGAATGAGTGTGCATTTTGGTCAGTATAAAAGCCCAAGCCTCATGCGATGTGAGGGAGGCAAAGACTCCACGGGGACGCCCGCTGAGATTGAGCCTGCCACCTTGCACCGAAATGATAATGCTCGGAGCTGGTTTGTTTTTTTTTTTTGACTGTCTTCACAGGGTCGTTGCACCACGTTTTGTACGTGGGACCATGTAGTGGGAGTAATGATTATATGCATTTTGTGTGTTAAATATTGTATTTGTATGAAGTGTGTTCGTGGGATCCCATGTGTGTGTGTTGAGGGCAGACGATGGTCTGTGTACTTTTTTGTTGTCTAGTTTATGTAAAAGTTTTTAAGAGATATCAGATTACCCTTTCGGGCAAGAAAGGGTTAATACAAAAGTGCTGTTGCCGGCAGGTATTTATGGCTGCTGCTCAGCAGGCAGGGAGCTGTAGCTGCTGTGGAGCAGTCCTGCTTTGTGTGTTTAAGGTAACCTAGGGGTGAATCCAAGATTTGAAACAGGAGCTGCTAACAGAAAAAGTAAAAAGGGTAGCGCACCCCCAAGCTTTACCAACCTCCACCCAAACAGCATCAGGGTGGCAGAGAAAACTTCTTGTCTGTTAACACCATGCTGTTTTTAGTGGTAATACGTATGTGATCTGGAAGCATGTGAACGTACTTCATGATGTCTATCAGAATGATAAGATTTCTTGGTTAAATACCCTTCTTACATCTTGGGCTTTTAATGGTTGGCTCACATCTCTGATAAAAGGTATTGAAATGATTTTAGTAATACTCTTGACCATAGTTATGATTACACCCTGTATTTTGCAATGTATTCGTGATATGATTGAAAAATCCGTAAAACAGCTTTGGCTTATTGGACATATGCCTGCTCTGAGTGAAAGCAACTATGTGCAGCTGGCCATGCAGCAGGGGTAACTCCTGGTTACCTCTGTGCAGCCAACCATGGAAAAGAAGTAACTCCTGGATAGCTAATGAATCAAGAATGCAGGCCTAGAAGATAACAAGGAGCTAAGATAAGGAGGTTGCTAAATTGGGCTGTAAATCTTGCTTGCTTATAAAAACCACACTTCAGGTTCTCATGAAACATGTTAACCAATAGTATGCCTGTTGCTACGTTTATGTAACCAATCATAGATATTGTACGCCATGCAGTTTGCTTCTGAAGCTGCTTCACATTCCTGTTTCATCAGAACGCCTTTGCTTTAAGGAAACATTCTAACCTGACTTCCTTCTCAAGAACTGATAACCTGCGGGAGGGGGTATATTTGTGTCCTCCTATCTACAGGTCTATGGCGGCTACCTGCAAAGTTTGTCAAGCCTTGCCATGAGCTGGACAGATGACTGGAAAAGCCCAATGCCTCAGCTACAGGAGCTGACCATAAATATCCTGAGCAGAATGAGATAGAGGAAGAGAGAAACGAATGACTGTAAAACATCACTCAGGAGCAACTGAAAAGTAACAGCTAGAATATGTGTGCTTGTAAAGTAGCTATTACTAGAGGCTGCGATTTTGTGTATAAAACCACCTGTACTTACTAGCCAGTTGCTAATAAGAAACTACACCTTGTACTGTATGGATCTGTCACTTGTAAAACAAATGTTAGAGCATGCAAATTTGCAGCAGCTGCTAGAAAACGCTAAGGCAAAAGATAGATTCTAATACAATAATAGTGTTATAAAGCAGGCAATGGAACAAATTGAGAGAGTGAAAGAACCTCGCTGCCTCTGGCATCTTCAACATGCTGCTGCACCCTGTGGTATACACACTGCTAATGTACATCTGTATGTGCTTTGCCATAGTAGTAACTTGTTACTGGATGAAGCAGGTGAAACTCTGCACTGATAATGAGATGCAAGGACTGAGGTTGGCCAAATACCTCCTACCACAGCCAAGGGCAAGACTGGGTTGGCCTCTGTGTTTGCCACCAAGAACAACCTTTAGCTCCGCTGTTGACTGCAACCCAGCAGGCGCTGAGTGGTGGAGACGCATGCCATGCCAGACCTTGATGTGAGGGAGTCTCCACTGACACCTTTTCAATGGCAATCTGGGCCACAGCACAAACTGGTGAAACTACTAAACATGTATTAAAACACTTACGTGGTTGTTTTGCAGCTATGGGGGTCCCTAGATGCATTAAAACGGACAATGGTCCTGCCTATATGGCAAAACAATTTACACATTTTTGCAATCAGTGGGGTATCCAACATATTACCGGTATTCCACATTCACCCACCAGTCAAGCTATTGTTGAGCGTGCTCATTCTACCCTAAAATCTCTTCTCTTAAAACAAAAAGGGGGAGAGATGCTCCCACCTGCAGAAAGATTGGTCAAAGCATTGTATGTTTTGAACTATTTGCGATTAGCAGGGGACAGAAATGAACCACCTATGGTTACTCATGGATTGGCTTTGCAGTCAGGAGTAACAAATAATAAAGCAGAGAAAATTCTAGTTCAGTATAAAGATTTAAATTCAGGACAATGGAAAGGCCCCGCAGAGGTTAAATTAACAGGTAGAGCATATATGTGTTTACTTACAGGTAACGGACTTCGATGGATAACTGCTCGATGGGTGAAGCCGTGGAAAGATTATGTGGATTCAGCAGACCAACTACCTTGACGATCACTATGTGGACTCTAGCCATTGGGGAATCACGGATTTTAAATCAGCCAAAAACCAATGTATGGGTAACTCTAGCAAATGCTACAGGTCAAGATTCTTTGTGTTTAGCAACATCATCTCCAGACAATCCATTCAGTACTTGTTTGGTGGGTGTTCCTGTGGATGACTGGCCTATCCCACCGGCACAACGAGGCCCCACACAGAAGACGGGAAGGGTAGATGCCTGGGATGGCTGGATGCCTTATCTTCCAATAAGTGCTCTAGAGTCACAGGAACTAGAATTGTTTGGATCTGTGAAAATGGATTATTGCTTGTATTTTAATTATACTGGGAAGAACCAGTCACAAGCATGGTGGGTTAATGCCACCCTGCTGATATATCATAATCACAGCTTTTGGTGTAACTATACTTCTCCTAACATATCTAAAGCTGCTAATAAACCCATTAACTTGCCTAGTGGTTACTTCTTAATCTGTGGAGATCGTGCTTGGCCAGGGGTTCCCTCCCACATTAAAGGAGGTCCATGTAGTTTAGGACGACTAACCCTACTAATGCCAAATTACTCACAAATTTTACAGATTAGACGTAGATACACTCACCATAAAAGGAGAAGTTTGCATGCCTTTACTAACGCGTGTGATGAACCGTGCTGAATTTTGGAATACAGCGGAGCGCTTTTTTGCAAGTATTATTTCTTCAATTGGCACTGCTCGAGCATTAACCACCCTAAATAAACTAGGATGCTGGCTTGCTAAACAAACTAATGCTACTTCTGAAGCTTTAAGTGGTCTTCTACTAGATGTGAATAACATAAGACACGCTACTCTACAGAACAGAGCAGCAATTGATTTTTTACTAATAGCTCAAGGGCATGGTTGCGAAGACTTCGAAGGAATGTGCTGTATGAATCTTTTTGATCATTCTGAATCTGTACACAAAAGTATTCAAATATTAAAAAATGGAGTACAGAAGTTACAATTAGACTCAGAATGGAATTGGTTTCAGAAATTGCTACAAGGATGGGGGATTAGTGGCTGGTTGGGAACATTAATTAAGCAAGTTTTATCAATTATGATAACATTGGTTGTTATTGTCTTGATTTTTTGCTGTTTATGGAAGTGTATTGTTAAAATGCTATCTTGTGCTGTAAGTCAGGTCTGGATTGCTCAAAAACAGAGGGAATCGTTGAAGCATTTCTTGCTGAAAACGGACATGTGAGCAATCCAGACAACTGTTTGACATTTGTAAAGTAATGAACCAAAGGCTTTGAGGCCCTGCTTGGAAGTTACTAAAGGATGTGTGGAGGTTACTATAGGACGCGTACGTGCAGAAAGCTTTGAGAAAGTTGGCACGAATGGTTGTTGAGAGGGATGTGTACGAAGGAACTGATAGTTGTGTCCTTGAAACCACCTGCTGTTAATAACCACAACTTTGGAATCACTTACTATTGTAACAACCAATCATTAAACCGTGGCTAACACTTGGCTAAAGAATGTAACCAACCAGATGTTATCGAATGTTCCAGTGTTCTGAGGCTTTTTCTATAAAAGGCACTGCTTGCGTATAATAAATTGTCAACGCTTGATCATACTGGTCAGAGTTCCTCGTCCTTCATCTCCTGCAGTAGAGATGCTGGGAAACACCACTGGAATTTAAATTTAGATCTAACGAGAAAATTACATACAATTTTTAGTTCGGGATTTGTACCAGGCTCTTGATTTGATTTCAGATTTTCACACTGTTCTGCTGAGCTTTGTTACTGGAAATGTCCCTTGCACAACAGAAACAACTGAAGTAGAGTAGGTTCAGTCTCAGTAGTTACTCTTGTCCCTTCTATACTAACATAGCTACTGTAACATGGTACATAGTGCAGACAGCCTTGGGATTTTCTTAACAATTAGATGTTTCAGAGAATTAAAAAAGAAAGACCTTTTATTAAAAAAATTGATTTATGAAAAAAATATTTATTGGTTTGGCCTTAAAGTGAAAAGTATTTTCTCTGTTGAACTTTGCCATCTGCAACTTTCTGCTCTTTGCCAAATGTTACAATTCAGGCATTAAGTCTGATCTTTTTATTTTTTTTTTATTTTTTTTAATTCGCTAGATTTTAAACAAATACAAAATAAACTGGGAGTAGGGTCTTTAGCCCCAGAGTTTACAGTAAGTATTATCTTACAGCAATGAAAATTTTCCAATACAGAAGTTCACACATGGCATCATTTATGTATCTATATTCAAAATAAAGTATCGGCTCCAGAGGACAGAAATTTTTCACCATGAACCCCAGTCAGATACAGATATGAAGATTAAAGAGTTTTCAAAAATGCTCAGCTCCTGTGGTGCTCTGACATTCAAACAGAACGGTTGAAGTTTATATTTAAAGCACTGATGAATATTTGCAATGGTTTCCTTTTAGAAATATTTTAAAAATATACTTTTGAGGGTTTTAATACTTAGACCACTGAGGGTTTTAATCATTAATATATCATAATGACATTTGATTACAAAAATCCTATAATAATAAATTTCCATATTTTTCATGTAATATTTGTCCTTTAGAGAGGAAAAATGAATTTTTGGCTAGCTCAAGCAACAGTAATATAATACCAAAAAAAGAGAAATGTGCTTGAAAATAGACACTGAGAAACAATAAAGGAAATAACTTTCATGTGAAAATTCTAATGCCTTTTAAAACTATTTTTATGAGATATTATCTCACTGTTGAAAACCACAAAACATTCCATTGCTGATTAATGTCTACTTCAAACCTCACGCAATTAATAATTAGGAAAATCTCCACAGGAAGTACATATGGCAAGCACATCCTGACATCTGACAACTATTCCAGCCAACAGAACACACAACCTCGCTTACTGCTGAAACCATCTCTCCATTTGAAGGAATATCAGCTCTCAGACTGCTAAGGGAGAAGAATGGTCGCCAGAGGGAAACCAGCAAAGATGAGTAAGGATGGCAGGAAGCAATACTGATGAATCAGCAGGTGGCAAGCAAAGCAATATGAGCACACTGTCAGCACAATGCAAGAAAGGTAGTCTTTCAAAAAAACCGAAAAACCAGCCAACCAACCAACCAAAACAATCAAGATAATGTAAGGAGCTGTGAGAGAGAAGAGGCTGGCTAAAACCTAGGGTCTAGCTAAGCACCTAAAGCCAGAGTATTGGCTTAATCAAAGCTGCTCTGAATGGAGTTGCCAATGTTTTATTTGGTTTAGTTGTGTCTTTTAACATTACTTTTGTATATCAACAGATGCATTTTCAATCTTCACCTGTAAGTTCTAATAGAAATTACATTTAATTCCTTTCTGTCCTCTTCTAAGTATTTTGGTGAAATCATCATTACAGGAGCACTGTGGCAGCAAGCTCACAGATAGCACAAGTTCAGAGAGGAAGCTGTGCATTTCTAATGCATGCAAATAAATCAAATATGGCTTGTTTCTCTGCTGGAAAAATCAGTGTTCCTTATAGCACACCTAACATACCGTCATGTCACAGCATTCGAACATACAGGGTTTTATTAACGATATTCCTAACAAGAAGTAAGTTCTTTTTAGTAGTAATCAAAAGCATGACACGACACATTGACAAGTAAGGTGACAGCTCCTTTCTAATCAAAGGTGCTCAACATAAATAGCGATTCACTATGTATGACATTTGGTGACAGGCTAAGAAGTCCTTAACAGCAAAGGCAATGCTCTAAGAATCTCATCAATACATTTAAAAAAATAACTAATGTTCTATTTCCATCAAAGCTTACCTGTTCTCTAACATGAAATCTGTTTTTCTCATGCTCTACCGCAGTTCAAAAGCTACCTCTTGCTCCTTAGGTACACATACAGTCTGTCACTAGGGGGTGCAGTTGTTCTGGTTCTTAAACCTAAATTATTACAAATAATAAAATGCTACTATATGACTAAGCTCTTTCAATTATTTTGTTGAGCCACATACGTACTGCATTTTTAATTTACATTCAGAGAAATTATTTTCATTCAAGCTCTCCAAATAACTAAACTGGGAGACAACATACTTTCTCTATCGCAAGGGAGATATCTTGGTTTAGATTCAAGCTGCTTTTAATGGTCTTGATTTTATGTAGAGTGACAGCTAAATAACTGCAAAGGCAGAAGTCTCACTATATGATTTACGAATTTAGCCAGGCTCAATCAGTAGCCTATTGCTGTTTACATGTTTGGTTTTACAGCAGTTGTGTGACCTTTTAGTCTACTATTTCCACCATTTTTTACCATTCCATCATTCCAACCGTATCCTGGGCTGCATCAAAAGGAGCGTGACCAGCAGGTCGAGGAAGGTGATCCTGCCCTTCTACTCTGCTCTCCTGAGACCTCACCTGGAGTACTGTGTGCAGTTCTGGTGTCCTCAACATCAAAAGGACATAGAACTGTTGGAACAAGTCCAGAGGAGGGCCACGAGGATGATCAAGAGGACTGGAGCACATCCTGTAAGAAGACAGGCTGAGAAAGTTGGGGCTGTTGAGCATGGAGAAGAGAAGGCTGTGTGGAGACCTCATGGCAGCCTTCCAGTATCTGAAGGGAGCCTCTAGGGATGCTGGGGAGGGACTCTTCATGAGGGACTGTGGTGATAGGACAAGGGGTAACGGGTTCAAACTTTAACAGGGGAAGTTTAGATTAGGATATAAGGAAGAAATTCTTTACTGTGAGGGTGGTGAGGCACCAGGAATGGATTGCCCAGGGAAGTTGTGAATGCTCCATCACTGGTGGTGTTCAAGGCTAGGCTGGACAGAGCCTTGGGTGGCATGGCTTAGTGGGAGGTGTCCCTGCCCATGGCAGGGGGGTTGGAACTAGATGATCTTAAGGTCCTTTCCAACCCTAACTATTCTATGATAAAAAATTTTATGTTTTATCAACAGCCTGGCTTTGGCCCCAGACCTGAAAACTGCCTCCACTGAAGTGAAAAACAGAGCAGGTAGTAAACACTGACCACTGCATAGTTAAAAGACAGATATCTAAGCAGCTCAACTTCTGATTTCTCTGTCTGGAAAACCGAACAGGTGAGTTCAGAGAGTCCATTGTTTACCAGGATGGAACTGCAAATGATTTGAGAACCAAACCACTGACAAGTTTGGGGTGGTGGCAGCAGCTGTGTGCTGAGAGCAGGCTTAACACCCCAAGGCTGCAAGAATGCAGAAGGGGAAGGTTGCTCCCTGGGCAGTGGGAGGTCATTGACTGCCCAGCAGCTTTGCTCCAGGGCTTGTAAATGGCACTCCCAAACTTGTCTACTTTGAAGGGAAGGCAGGAGCCTCAACACCCTTCCCCAAAGAGAAAAGGGTGTGGGAAACATTCTGCTAACATCTTAAACATCTGTCTAGAAGAGCAGCCCCAGGGCAAGGAGAGGCACCATGACACACAGAAAGCAGAAAGAGACATATCCCAACTGAAGCTAAGGAACAGGTTAAAGTGGTCATATGCACAAACTGTTTTCATCAGTTTTTCAGTAGAGCTACACTGGCAGAATTAATACAGGAGCAACACTTAAACAAAACCAACCACAAGACCTTACTGTGGCCTTTCGATACTTAAAGGGGGCTTATAAGGAAGATGTGGACAGAATTTTAGTAGGGCTTGTTGAGATAAGACAAGGGGCAATTGTCTTAAACTAAAAGAAAATAGATTTAGACTAGATATAAGGAAGAAGTTTTTGATTATGAGGGTGTTGAAACACTGGAGCAGATTGCCCAGAGAGGTGGTATATTCCCCATCCCTGGAGACATTCAAGGCCAGGCTGGATGGGGCCCTGTGCAACCTGATCCAGTTGAAGATGTCCCTGCTCATTGCAACAGGAGTTGAACTAAATGACCTTTAAAGGTCCCTTCCAACCCAAAATACTCTGTAACTCTAACATACTTCCAAAAAAGGAAGAGAGCTCCTAAGATCACAATCCATACAAATGCAGTACCCAAAGGGGCGCAACAGAGCCCAAGGGGACAGGGATGAATGAGGAAGAGGAAAGATGCTCAATTAATTTGGGAAAGGAAAAGGGAAGAAGCAGCAGACTAAACTATCATTTCAATTAATAGTAGACTCCCCAAAACTGAAAGCTGAGAATTGTCTGTGGGGTTCTTTCTGATAGAAGACCCAATCCATTGTTATGATGGCAGGTAAAATGCAAGTATTTTTTTAGTTGTTTGGTCCTTAACATGGTTAACATTTGCTTTAATAATTCGCCTTGCGAGCTTGCCAGACACCTGTACTCAATCATGTTACTTTTCACCAATTATACAGTTAAGTGTTTGGAGATATAATGTACCATCCCTATCTGAAGGCATGAGAGCCCATTAAGAGAATTTATCAGGTAGACACAATAAACAGCAATATTCAGTGTGTTCGGTTTGAACTACATAAAAAAGGATAAACTTTCACTGTTAATGTCTATATAGAACAAGCTGAAAAAAGCAACTAACACTTTGAGAGGAAAAAAGGAGGGAAGAAAAACTAAACTCCATGTTCTGTTTTTAAAACCAGCATACATAAAGAACAATTAATGACAATACATCAAGCAGGAACATTTTTAAAGTTCTGTGAACATTATTCACATCTAGAATTATTACAGTTGTCAATTTTAGCAAATTGCCTTTTTCCAGCAGAATTTAATAGTTAATGTGGTCCATAAAATTCTTCAGACAAGAGGTTAATAACTGAGGAAACCAGCAATCCACTGAGATTATATGACAAGCCTCAATAACCTGTAAACACCTGGTTATTAAGGCATACCCAGCAGTTGTGGGTGTTTTTTCACAGAAATGTCATTGGCTTTTGATGAAACAGCTATTGAGAAAAGCAACTGGCAATGCAAAAAGAGAGCCCAATTAACAGGTTTTATCTAGTTGGGGTTTTTTATCTTCTCCTGGATATGAATAGGTGTTTGAATGTTATATCCATGTAGTAATCTAAGCTTGCAAAGTATTCCTGAATGTTTTTTTAATTGTTAAAGGGGCAGTATAAAACCCACTATCCGTGTTTATAACGTATGGAAAGCTCATCAGAAATTTCTCTTTTTAAAAGTTATAAAATACCTTTTAAGTACACATCAGGAAAGAGAAAAAGTGAACTGAGGAGAAATCTGGAAGCTAGTTTTAGAAAATGGCAGAGCTGAAAACAACTGTTTTTATCATGTTCAACTTCATTTAATACTTCTTCCCACAAAGCAATAGATACGAAAGCAGCTGATCAATATTGCAAGTAAACAACCAATACAGAATAATCAGCACTTGAACTGAGCACAGCTAAAATAAATGGTGACAAAACAAGAAACTCAGACTGAAATATGGAAAACACTGTTACATACAAATATTGTCAACAGTTGTTAAGAAGCAAGACAGAAATGATTCATGCTCATCTAAAAAAAAAAGGGCAGAAAGTCAGTTTCTGCTGCTTTAGTTTCTTCTGAAAGGCTGGCTCCACTGCAATGAAAGCTTTCTTCTCTTATTGAAGTGTCAGAGAGGAAAGCTGAGCTCAATCATCAGGCTCACAAGATGTTAGTGACATGGTTTCTGCCTTCAGAAGGCAGCCATAAGGGCTGGTGTGTGGCCTCCTGGGCTTTGCTGTAGTGCTGGAGCCAAATGTTTGAGGAGGCAGGTGGCGAGAGGAATTAACACTAGATTCATTCAAGAGCAAAGTCTATTCATCTGCCTTCCAAGCAGCACCCTTGATGAACAAGGATCTAAACCACAAGCACTAACTGGAAGGCAAAATATTTAAACTCCTTATGGTTATATATTTATAATTAAAGTTTCCTCCTCATATAAAACAAAACATTTGATTAAAACAAAATAAAAACTTGCAGTATTTGATCTGTTGCTTCCCAAAGTAAGCCACTGCAAGCACAATCAAACACTGAAAGCAGAACCCCCTAGAAAAACAAAAGGAAAACACAAATAAATCAGCCCCAACATTAATTACAAGATATCTTGTAGAGCATGAGAAATTGCACAGAAAAGTCCAGGGGAAGTGGAATCACTTCTACAACCATAATAGATGCACCACATTTTTAGAACCTTTACCTAAAAATGACAGAAAGAGGCTGATAACGCATCTTCACATTCATTTTGGGGAATTTTCACAAATGTCGCCGCTTGATATTTATAACCATAAATATGTTCAACTTTATATTGAGCAGGATTAAAACAAAACTGTCATTTCACACCCCTGACTCTCAAGAAAGGCATTACAAGCTTACAATAGCAACCAGAAGATGTTTCAGAGATTTTTAACAGAATAAGCATCTGAAACCCTATCCCCAGAGTTTACAAAGAAACGTATTCTTAACTTTTTAAAAAGAAAGGGGAGGGGGGAACTGTGCATGGCACCCAAGGGTGACTCATAAAAAGCAGGAAAATGCAGTTGAATTTGTTCATTCCTTTCCAAACAGAAAGGTCACAGGCTAAGCTGAGAAAAGGGAAAAAGCTACAAAATGGATGATTGAATGCAATCACGGGCTTTGACTTTCCTTCTAGGACTTAAAATTTAAGATTTAATTTCTATTCCCCTTCTCTTTTTGCAAAGCAGGCTGTGTTCCAGCTCACTGCATTAAAATGGGGAGAAACTGTGGAAATAATGCAAGACATAAAACAGATGAATGAAGAATTTGTGTCCATTCCTAGAGACTCACTTTCTCTGAAAGTGGTTCACGACAAAAATCAGCGTGTTTTAAACCTACTGCTTTGCTCTACTTGGGATTCATGAGACTCGACCATTGACAAACTAAACAAAACTTTAAAGAACATGCTGGATATCTGAAGCATTGTACAACTATCTTATGGACTGAGTTAACAGGTCATCACACATAAGTCTGAATGCTGATCATGAAAAGAAGTTTTATTTTGGACAATAAGGGTATGTTTGAAAAAGAAAAATCCTTACAAATTCAGTAGATTTAATCCCTCAGCCATATGGCTTTCCTCAGGAAAAAAGAAAAAGCACTGACATTTATAAGAGGGCAATCAATTACAAAATAAACTATACAGACTAAAGATCAGCTAAAAACCTGGACTGCCATAGTTTGGAACTTCAGCATTTCTACGCTATTGTTTCCTTGTTTCTTGTGAACTATTTATTAATTTCACAGGTAACCAGACATAACAGCTAAAGGGATCTCATTGTTACAGATTGCTCCAGGGAACAAAACCATTGCGCACAGATTTTCTTAAAGTGATGCTATCACTCATCACCTCTAGCCAGCATCAGATATTGCAACTGCTGACAGGTTTCTGCATGCTGATATTCTTTTTTTTTTCTTTTTTCTGTAATAAGTCACACAGAACGTTACTAATATTAGAAAATAATCTTTTTTGAGAAATACGACTGTTTGATACACAGAGCACAGGCATCAGATTGCCTGATGCAAAAATCTGTTGATATATGTTCACCAGAGAGGAGTAGCTGCAGGATCTGAAATGACTGGACAGGAACAAAGCATAATACAAACAAGAGACTGCCTGAACAATAGTTTGACAAGTGAAATCTGACAGTCATTCTGGGATGATGTGACAGGGGAAGGAGAACAGCATCCATGCTTATTAGGTGGCTGTTTTAACCCAAAGGATGATGTGACCCTATGAGCATGCACTCTAACAGCCAGCCTTCCAGTAGGCTAGATAACAGGCACTTGGTTTTAGATACCAAAATGCCACCGATACTAAATAGTTGTATTTGCACACTAAAATCTACTTTGGTGTAATACATAATACCATTCATACCATTCTGTAGTACATATATTACCTTACCATTCTGCTTCTGAATTTTTATGAACACTGGTTTATGCAGGTTTTTGTGTGAGACACTGCCTGAGAATACTATTCAATACTTCGAGTTCTGTATAATTAAACAGTTACAAGTGCTTCAGGTGCACACCCACTGGTGCATCCATTTTCTGTTTTTTCTGGTTGCCTATGAGGAAGGGGCTCCTTGATCGCACTGGAATACTTTGATAGTCACATTTCGAAGCGTGTTTGGCTGGGTTTTTTTGCCCAGGAAGTTTGCTAACCCTCCTCAAGCTGCTTGCGAGCCAGCTCTACCAGCTACGACTTCGTGCCGAGGGCTTAACTCCAGGGTCCCAGAGGACTAAATAAGACATTTCCCTTTGAGCTCTGCTTTTGTAGGATAAGAAATGCAACAGTAATTCCTAACAGCAATTCCACCTCAGCCTTCCAGTTACCAAATCACTTGTGGCAGAGAAATCCTGTGCCACTGGTTGATCTAAATAACCTGTGCAAAATGAGCATGTCTTCCAACATTTCTCGTTCTAGTTAGGACTACAGCCAAAGCTGCATTTTGTAACTATGAATTCATTACTACAGCTCTTGCTGGGACAGATTGATAAAAGTATTATTCTCACCACCATCCGTCTTTGTATTGTAAGAATTAAAAATATGTGCAAACGAGTTGAAGTGTAGGTGCCATTTGGAATAATACATTTTTCACTTTTCATATGTAGATTAATCCAGAAATACAGGGTTTTTTTCTCTCTCTATTAACCAATAGTCATCATCCCAAGACATTTGCATTCATTACAAAGCATGTTTCAGTGCTCTGCCATGCTGTTTTCATGGGCATGACTCATACACAAGAAGGAAGTGGAAAGCAAACCTCCAAAATAATAGCCAGCAGCATCACATTTTAAGAGATACTGACACAGTTGCTGTGATACAGAAATAGCAGAGGTCAAAATTGAAACAGTGTGTGCAAAGAACTTTATCAATTTTTGCTTTATTGTAAGAATATACTTATTAAGTATGGTGAAGTATCAAATACCTACTCAAAACAGCAAGAACGGGTATAATCATCAACACATGCAAACATTAAATTTAACAGACTGAGACAAGTTGGATACAGCTTTAACTGGAGATACCCTAATGTCAACTGAGAAGAGGTCTTTCCTTCAAGCATGCTGATTGAGTCAAATAGTTTAAGTGGATCAATATAGACAAATGCTCTAAAACCAAAACAATCATAGAAAGCACTGTTTTCTCATCATTCAAACTGGGCCAAAAATATGTGCCCCAAATGGCATCCACCCGAATGTTGGTATTCCCAAATCACTTATAAATGAATAAATGGGAATTATATCAGAATAAGAAACATACAATTTCCTTCAGAATGACTACTCTGTTCTCCCTGATTTTTCTAGTATTTCCTCCACATTTCAGAAAAACTGAGAACAGGATTCCAAAGTCCCTTTGCTTTCAGGCAAGATGCAAAACCTGGGATCCTGTCTGCTGATGATTAGCAAAAAAACCCAAAAAACAGAGACATCTGTCAGGACAGGATTTGCAACCAACATTTCCCTGTCAGTTTGAGAATCAACTCTGTAAAGGACAGCAATCCAACAACCGGAACAGAATGGACAGTGTTGTGAGTACAGAAATTTTTGTTGTTTCTTTGGCCAGAGTCTGGGCAGGAGGTATGAGCAATGAGGTCACCAGTGTCACGACAGAAATGTGTTTACAGTACGTAATGCTTTAAGATTAGCCAACCTCAAGCCCAATCGCCCCCTTCATATTTTTTATCATGCTCACAAAGCCAGACAGGCAAATGAGTCTGCCTCAGAGTTAAGTCTGCTTTTCATGTGCAAACATCGACTCGAATGCCCTGCAGATAACTGGGGAAGATGAAAAATACTATTGTTATAAAACAAATGAACTGCAGTACAGGAGCATTACGGGTGGCTAGAGGGAAATCTGCACCCATTCAACAGCAGCAAACTCAGAAAAACACATGTGCACAAGGCAGGGACAGTAACCCAGCCATGGAGCCAAGCTGTGGCCTTCCCAGCCCTATAAAGCAGGCAGAAGGTGCACAGCAGAAGCTGTTACACACATCTGTGGTCAGTGCTGGCTCTTGGGAATAACATCCTCAGCTGTAAAGTGCTGTTCACAGTTAGTTCATCACTGGGCTCCTTTTCAATAAAGACTAAATAAAGAGTTACTTTTTCAAACAGATAGCCTGTTTCCTTTGCTCAGTGAAACCTCTAGTTAACACACAAACAGCACAGTAGGGTATGGGCTGATCACATCTGGTCCCCAGTCAGCACACTAAGCCAGGCATGGCAAAAAAAAAGCCCCATACTCAACAAATCATTCCTACTCTATTTTACAGGTTGGGAGGGTTGGGGGAGGAGGGGTTGGTGTGGAGGTTTTCTTGGGAGAGAAGTGGGGTCGTGTTACTTGGCTGTGGGGGTTTTTAAAAGGGAGGTACGAAAAGAAGGAACAAGAAGAGAGAAAAGATGGTGTTTATCAACATTTAACCTGTACCTCTAAAGAGTTCTACGACATTCTTGCAAAGAAAAACGCTGATCTCAGATTATTTTTTTTTGCCAATGCAAATGTTAACTGTTTAAAATGCTGCAAAGTCTATGGATTTGTGTAAATCACTTATTTTAATTGATTTCAGCCTCTCCCCCGGTTTTGCCGGAAAAAAATAATCTTGTCATACATTTTCTGTCCACAAGGGGGCAAAAGTGAGTCGCTGTACAGAAAAAAATCCTTACATTTCTAAACAACTCCTGTAATTGCATGCAGCTTTTCTCCCCCCTATTTCATCTCCTTATTTCTAATCAGGAGAATATATTATTCAATTTTCAAAAGTACCCTTGGCTCTTTTATATTTCGTATAACAGTATGATAACATTCTCATCAAGCTACTACAACTAATTCAAATGTCCTTTTTCTTTTCTCCTCACAGTGCTATTTCTTCCTCTTTTGTCGTTCTATAACTTCTGTGAACTAATAGTTCACGGATAAAGAGCAAAAAGGGTTTCCTGAAGTTGTCTTTGAAGTGCTTTAGCAACAAGATCTGTTTATTAAAGGCTTTAATAACCCAGCAAGGGTACAATACAACCTAAACATGTACAGCGTTTTTGGTAGAGTTTGCAAAAATTACTGGACTTACACTGCTGTATATCCTGTGATCCAGTTCAATAAACTTCACCTTATAGAGTTTAAAGACTGCAAAGAACACTTCTCCTCAAATGTCTGCTTCCAGCAGGCATTAATACTTTTTAATTCTTTTTATTTCAAAAAAGATTAGTCTGCCCAGCTTTAATCACGCATCTACAGCTGCACAAAAATGGTTACTGTCCTAGCTATTAGAGTTAGAGCTGACCTACTGGAGCTTCTGTCCACTCTTAGGGAAATGAGAGAAGCTTCTCAAGAACGTGTTTACAAGCCATCCTTAAAATAATTATAAAAAATTGTTGCTGATGCCAAGATAAAGAACCAAAATTAGAACAGGCTGAATCTTAAGCCAGCCATATTTTTCATTGCTCACTGCTACCTGAAACTGGCACTGTATTACACAATTCTAGGTACAATATGTTAACAGTTCACAATGTTGTGGGATTTCATGAAGCATACTGTCCAAAGATCTCAAAGCATGAAATGTACTGCAAAGTTGAATGAAGAGCACAAAATCCTGATTAGACAAATAATGGCTTGCCTATTCACAGATGAAAGTAACAATGCACTGGAAGCCACTAGCCGAAAAGAAAACAGTTAACCTCTGACGAAGAGAAGAATTCCAATCTTTTCCTGCAGGATAATACTTCTCATTTCAGGAAAGGAAGATGAGATAGCCAGAGGCAAACTTGTTTGCAAGCCTATTTATCAGAATACACGACTAAGGGTGCGTTATTCATGACTGATTTGAGAATTACACCAAAGTAATTCCCAAAGAAGAAAGAAAAGAGAATATTCCTTCCCACAAGTCAGTGACCTTAGCATTCAAACCCCTTATTAATTGTAAAAAAACTGCACCAACTACTTGACCACTTCACCAGGTCCTAAACTGGTATTCAGCCAAGAAGCTGAGCAACAGCCCTAAAATTAAGCACGCTGCTTTGTAGTTGGAGCACAAAGACCAAAATTCAAACTCATAAAACCAGTTAATTTACTATTCTGCCATGAACCCTTGTCCACAACAGAGCCAACCTGTTTCGTCAGTGACTGTTCACAACTCAAACGCTCTTCCTCTGACTAACCTCAGCCACTCTTTGGACAAGCAAACCGTTCTGGGTTGATCATGTCTATATTCCCTGGAATATTTGTGGAACTATCAGGAATTCAGCAGCAAGGGCTTTAAGACAAAGCTAGCACTAATCAAGCCCAAGAATCCCCATTAACCAGATCTCCAAATCAGGACAGGCTAATAGCACAGTCTTCTTTGATGGTACTAAAAAGCCAGAGTTAAGGCATTTTGCAAGACTGAGTTTTAAACACATCTGCAGTCACCATTAATCCAGACAGTAACATTTCATTGTATTGTGGCTCACAATGAAACATGAAGATGCATTATCCTAATCATCATCTCAGTAAACTACAGGGTACACTGCTGCATCTTGTCAATTTACATCATTTTCACTGACATCTCTGGTTAGCAAGTAGTCTTCAGGCAAAAAAGCACACTCACAGAAACGCTGGTTATAACAAGCACGTGGTCATTTTCCCTGAAGACCTAGCACTATCTAACCATTATACTTGTTCACAGCATCTTTTCTCTGAACTTGCTTGAAGGAAAAAAAAGCTTCATCTTCTTAGTGACTTCTCTGACCAAGCTACATCTAGATAATTTTTACATGATGCGTAGCCACTAATTTTACTGGACTGCTCAATATCAATTGTCAGCACATTACTTCAAATACAAAATAAAGTGCACTTATCTGAAATGTATCCTACAGCATTTTGACTCTCTCTTGCAATGCTTAGCAGTAGTAAGATTCAGCACTAGCAGAAAAACAGCATTTCAGTTGTAAAACACAAAGTAAACATTTTAGACATGGTTCTGCTAAAGTGAGCAAAGACATTAGTGTACACCAATACCAAACTGCACTTCAGTGGCTTAACAAGTTGCCTGTGTGAATTTCTGCTCCTTAGGAAAAGAGAGTTGAGATATTTTGTCCCATTTCATAACAGTTAAGAGATTTCTCTTGTTCTCTATTTTATATCTAGCAAATAAGCTATTAATACTTTGCACCACAGCATTACATAATTAGCTGAATCCTACAGTAAAACTAAACTGTGTAACTGTGATACTAATAAAGAAGCTACATAATATTAAAGTGTTTGAACAAATCCTGTTCTGCAAATGGTGCTGTCTTCGATATCAGTAAAACATATCTGAGTTGTAACAATTCCTGAGTTGCAACTCACTCAGCTGAAATTTTACCAGTATTTCTGGCCTCTCCTATTAATTTAGTACCTGTAAAAAATGGATATCTTTATCCAGCACAGGCTCTACATACTGACAGCAGCTAACAAAGCAGTCCAAGGACTAGAATTGCCCCCAGTCAGCTGTCTTGAATAGGACAGGGTTGCCCCTTAAAAAGGTACCAGGAGAGGGAGAAGACAGAAGCATCATGCCTGACATTCACAGTTAAAGTTATCCCTCTGCAAATCAAATATCAGT
Source organism: Myiopsitta monachus (assembly GCA_017639245.1). NCBI lineage: Eukaryota > Metazoa > Chordata > Aves > Psittaciformes > Psittacidae > Myiopsitta > Myiopsitta monachus. The sequence goes on along the minus strand of CM029921.1, from coordinate 66,235,595 downwards.
TTCAGAATGAACTGAGATGCCAATCTCTTTTCCTGTCTAAACATCCCTTATCTTGGAAAGCAAAGTACAATCAGAAGAGATGACAGGTTTCCATGGAGCAGAAGCCAAATGCAGCCCTGCAGGTGCATAGCTCGTGCTCTGTGCAGTACCAATAACGGCACATTCTACCAATAAGGCAGAAGTGGCAAAGGCTCATCAGCAAGGTGAGACTTAGAAATACAAGTTGCAAGACTGCACTCTGTTCAGCTTCTTATGGACAGCATAATTTTGGGGTTTCCTTCCATGAAATCAATCAATATTCTCCTAAAGAAGACACTGTCTTTCACCTAACACTTGACATTTCTTTTTTTAATCAGAAGCCACTGGCACAGAGGAAAAATCATGCTTGAGGCCACTATAATACATTGGGTTTGTTTGTTCAGTCTCTGTGCAACTGCTGAAATATATTAAACTGAGGAACATTTTATCACTTGGACACAGTGGATTAAGACAATAAATTACAGAAATAGCATCTACACACCTGTAAATTCTGCAGATATCCAGTAATACCCTGACAAATAATTTTCCTACCCAACTTGGTGCCCACTGGTACCTTTGTTTAAAGGCCGTATGGGATGTGCCATGGAAAATACCAGACATGCAAACCGGGCAGGATCAAATTCCAATCAATCTTCTCCCAGTAGTCAGTATCATTTTCCAAGTCACATTTGGCACTGCAGTGTCCACAGAAGAAATTAATAGGAACAGGGTAAAACATCTACATTTGCAGTGGTAAAGGCGGCTTAACTTGGCTTTCCCATGTGAATAAGCTTTCAGTGCCACATACCAGAAAAAGAAGCAGTGGTCCAGAGAATTTACCTCAACAGCATGACAGGTACGGCACTGCTGCTCGGCCCAAACAGTGGAATAGGCTATAGAGGGCAACACCAGTAAGGAGAAGATTTCAAGAAGTCTACATTTCTCCATTTCTCTAAGCTGCTTACTTAACTATGACTTGGTTAAATGATTTCCACTGCATGCCCATCACAGTGGTGAAATCTTGCTGTGAATATAACAGGTTAGCAGAAAGTGAACATTATTAAAAAAACACTGCTGAACAGTGATGCTCAAAAACTGTTCATAAATGAATCAGCTGCTTCAAATTCACATTTTGTAATCACAAAGTGGCAGAAGTATGATAATTTAACTTACTTTTTGCTTAGGCTTTTTTTTGCCTAAACACAGTTCAGGGACAATTAGAAAGCAAATTCTACATTATATGTTTTGAGGCAAAAGATGAAAATATGGTTGAGCAGACTTAGGCTAAGCATGTTAACAAACACTGCTTCTGTGCAACTCAAGTGAAGTTATAGGCAAAAAAAAATAAATAAAATGGATCAGAACCACTGGAAAAGGATCCAGGGTAGATCCATTCTACCCTGGATCAGAACCAAAGAAATTCCATTTTCAGCAACCTCACTAAAAAAAGAAAACACCAGAAACAACAAAAGAAGATTTCACGCGTGCCAGTATTTCACAGGATGAACAGTAATTTGCAGGACCTGTTTCACAGGGTCCTTTCTTTAGGAAGAGTTAGCTCTCCAAACCCAATTTTATTAATTCAGAGGAGCCACTATAAGAAGTGGGAATGTAGAAACTAAGGTCAATAACAGAAGGATGTTTTGAAATTGTTATGTAGGGAAGGATGTTCTGCTCAAAAGCTGCAAGGAGAAGGGACATATGAATTTAAACATGATTCACATTAAATATTATACATTCTATTTACTCATCTTGATACATTTATACGTATCCATATTAAAACAAAACAAAACAAAACCAAAAACCAAGTTGAGCTTATTTTACAGTTATTGTGTGTCACTACACCTTTTTCATATACTGGTAGCTTTTGGAGACAGGTGGCATTTACTAAACAGATACATAAGGGAAGCCACATATAGCATATGAAAGTAAATTCATTAAACTTAACTCACAGATAATACTACATACTGAATCATAACTGAAGTCTCTTCAGTAGTTGTGGACCTGCAGTAGTTATTCAATAATATTGTGGCTTAACTCTATATGCAGAATGTATAAATGCTAAGAATAGGAAAAAATTATCTAAGCTTCAGTCATTTTCATTATTAATGTTATTTTCTATTGGGTTTGGTGCTACTATATTACTTGATTACTTGAGACACTGATAACAGCTATGCATGACAAGGGTATCATTTCCAGCAGAATCATTTTGGTGCTCTTCCTTTGACTTTGATTAGGGTACGTCCAGAAATCCTAACGACAATCACTTCTAACAAGGGAGGTGAAAGAAAAGTAAGGGTAGAACTGCCTTTTCCAACAGTAGCCAAAACTCGTTAAAACAATTGTGAAACTCCAACATAAACATGCTTGAAGGAACAGAAAGATTGAAGGTTCTTCTACATCTGGGATAGCTGCAAGGAAGCAACGCACAATCATACTGAGCTTCAAGAGAAAATTATCTTCTGAAGGGATGTGACAACCTGAGTTATGGACTTCTCCCCTCTCACTAGGTCTTCAAGTTTATCAGTAGCAACTGTTAAAAGTATATCTCTCAGTCCCGCCTCCATAAGCAGAATGTCATTCACAAAACCTAGAGGAGAAGCATAATATTCCCTTGGCAGATGTCAAACAGTACCTCCCACAATATCCTACATATATCAGCTCCTCTACATTTTTAGGCCTATTTCAAAGTAAGCTTCAACAGACAAAACACCCAGGAATTGTTAAATCACTGCCTGTGTAACTTTATTCTATGGCCTTCTCCATAGCCAAAGTATTAGGTAAAACGCAACGGAACTCTTCCCTGACATACAGTCAAGTATTATTGACAAGACATTCAGGATGTCCTAACTGCTTGTTAGCACAGGCTTAATTCTCCAAATATGTATTCACTATAATGCAATCTGTTTCTTTAGAGCTACTAGACTGGGCCAGAGAAAGGGAATATGTGACTTCTTGAGCTCTCAGAATCACCATGGGGAAGGTGAAGGCGAGCTAGCTGAAGTTAATGAACACAAAAAAATTTAATATGATGACCTATCTCCATATTATTTAAACCTTTGACTTCTTTCCCTCCCCAGAAAATTTTAACAAATTCCCACCTCATTCTAGTACTAGTTAAAGGATGGAAACTGCTTTATTTTATTTGCACAGGCTCTTAACAGAGTGCATGTCCACAAAGTCTCCCAACCCCCAAGTAATATTCAAAGAAGAAAAACAGATTTACCAGCCCCTGAAAATTATCCTTTCCAGCTCAGTCACTGCAGAAAAGAAATTTGGTATATTATAAGCAGAAGCTCAAAAGCCCTAGATAAAAGGAACTAGAAAAGAGCAAACACAAGGCATAAAACATGTGACACGCATTTCTGAAAACAACTCTGATGTAGAACAGTGGGCATATGGGAAATAAACCCTGATGAAGAAAGAGAACAAGAGGAAAGATAAAGACTGCAAAGAAGAAAAAGAAGAGCTAAAGGATTTGCATCTAGAAGAGAGTATAAGAGAGAAGGCTCAGGCTTATTACAAAACACAGAGAGAAAGCAGGGTGGAGCTTAGCTAAGCCACAGTGAGAAAGCGAAGATAATCCAATTTAAGCAGAAAGAAAAAAGAAAGGAAAAAAAAAAGCCACCAAAAAAGCCTTCCAAAACAGACCTGGATTTTATAGGGCACAGGAAGAAGCAGGACCATGAGCAAGTGATATGGGAGGATTTTCTGAACCTGAAGATAAATTGGGATCAAAGGAAAACAGGCAAAGGCAAATGGTCAGTGTTTAAGCATTAGACAAGAAACAGGCAGTTAGGCATCCAGGTGATACTTCTTCCTTTAGGGATATAATTTTTTCTCACTGAACCCTTCACATCTTCCAAGATTCTAGATATTAATCCCCCCATATATATCCTGCTGTGTCCTTCATCATGGAACTATCTATTATTTTGTCTCTTCAGTCATATTTGAGTTTGCAAATTAATCACAAAAACCATAATCTTCTTTAATATTCTATTATATGATCTTTGAGTATCAATCATCACTTTACGTATAAAAGTTACAGATCTTAAAAAGAATGAGAACCTGGATCTTTTCCTCTGAGTCAGAGAGATCTGCTTTGTCCTGCCCTCCTATTTCACAAAATAAGGTAAATAAAAATGCATACATGTTAAAATCAAATGCTTTCTTGTGAAAAGAACACATCTACATGTTAAGTGTTTCTGAGTATGCAAAGTTGGGATATTTTTGTTGTGGGCTTTTTTGCTTCGTTTTGGAGGTTTTTTTTTCGGTTCGTTGGTTGGTTGGGATTTTTTTTTCACTGCTTCCTGTAAGCTTCTCATCACCAAATATTCTGTGGTTCTCAACAGAGCAAGATTTTCACCAAACTTGAACATTTCAACACACTTTCACATATTTTCTCCGTGACACCTCCATCCTGTAGCAGGTAAATTTACTAAGTGCAACTATCTAAAGTTGTCTAAAGTTAACCAAGATGTACCTGTTCAACATACAAGCCTTCATTCTGTACCACTTTTAGGAGTAATAAGGTGATCCAAACAGGTGTCATTTGTAAAGATAACAGTTTTCTGAAGATATGCAGCTTCAGGTATTTTTCTTCTGTTTGGCAATCACCTTCAGTTGCCAGAGGCAGAATTTTATCTTTCTTTTTGACACAGACCTTTCCCTATTGTGTCACTCACAAGAACTTCCAAGGGAGTATTTGATAAACTGATTGCAATGTAATTCTCAGCTTTCTGACGCTTCCTTGAGGAGGATCGTTTACAATATTCATAGTTCCTTAACCGTTTGAGTCATCATGGCAAGCTGATCTTGCAACATGCCCGAATTCCTATTCACAGACAAGCTCCCCGAAAGAAAATTAGAGTTGATTATCTGAAACAGCTTGCTTGCCAATTTGCTTGTCTGCCCGATTTGTGGTGCTCACAGTGTCACTGTCTGAATGTTTCCCAGAAGTCCCTGTGAGTCATAGTCCCTCCTATAGGGACAGCCCAGAAGGATTCGCAGGCGAAAGTGTTTGGCTACCTCGGCATTCAGGGGCGTGAGCAATGGCTTCCAACATCAGCTATTTTCTCCTCTTATTTGGCAGAAATTCTATCCTTGATTTTCAGTCACAGACACCAGCTTCAGTTCAGAGGTGTCTCTGCTTCAACCGCTCTGCTAGGACTGCTAGCACTGCTCCTAGCCACTGCTTCAGTAGAAGGAAGCGATCACACATGTCTAATTGGTCTGGTTTCACTTGCAATTCTGCTTACTTTTCTTGCCCAGTGCTGAGGAAGGCTTGGTAGCGTAGCATAGATGGATGCCCTACTGTGTCTTTGGCATTCAATTTCCTGTTTGCCTGCATGTCACTGACTTGTCATTGAATCTGATGCTAATCTGAGCTTGACAAGTCATTTACTTTTGCTGTTTTGAACGGCTTTCATGTCACATATATGCCATCTCATCCTTGTGAGTCACCACTTGCCTCCTGAAAATAAGGCAGTCCTCAGTGTAATAATTTCTTCTGCCACAATCACTCTACTTTTCTACTCTGAGGGCTATCTTCTGCTATAAAACTACTGTGTTTTTCTCTGCTGGACCCAGGCTCCAACATTTTCACATTCTTCATCTCTTTTGCTCTGTACTTATACTTTCACAAAGAAAAAAAGTCATGCAGGAGCACTTTCATCCTCATCCTGCAGTATCTTGTGGAATTCCTGTCTGCCATACATACTTTGTATTTGTTTGTACACATTTTTGTACCCATTGTATCTGGCTGTAAATTAAGTCTATAGCTTTACTCTGGTCTTCTTTCTCGGGAGTTTCAGCATGATTTTCATGTACTTTCTCAGTCAGATTCCTGAATTTTTTATCCTTGTCACAATTTTCCACTAATTACCTCAATTTCACCAAGATATAATTGCCTGAAACACTACCCTGTCCAAACCAGGCAATATAGTGATCTATTTCTCAGTTATAGATTACAACATCTCAAAAGATACCTGTCATGTTTACAGTTATATAGAAGTGTATATTTTGTCATGGTTTTTCTACAAGACTCTTTGAACACAATCTCCTCTTTCTAATATTAAGACATTTGCTGAAAGCTTCTTGAACTTTGTAAAGCTTTTCCCAGCCTACTGCTTGTGAATCATGCACCAACTTTAATCCATCTCAACTAACTATTCTTATTCCTTCTCCTCCTCCCAATCCACCAGAACATCCTAGTTTTCCTTGCAGTTTGTATTGCTCACTCAGGTAGCAGGGACTGACCTACAACATGCCGCCTTCATTAATTTCATTCATGTGTTTTGCAAAATTATCCTTTTTAGTTACACAAACCTTTTTGGGGAGCTAAACAACACCTGAAAAGAGCATTTGCTGTGCTGCAGCATAAAAAGTTCATTATAACAAACGTTAAACATTCCTTGACATATTAGTTAAAACTCTTCTTCTACTGGTTGTTACAAAATCCCCTAAAGTGGCAACGAAATGCAAGAGAATAAGTATAAATTAAATGTTTCCAAATCACAGCTAAAGCAACATGACTGTAAGTTTGTACTTGTGCCAATAATCCAAATTATTATGTTTCTAAGCAAACATAATTCCCACTGACAAGCCAATTATTTATAAAGGTTTAAGCATTACAAATTGCAAGTTTAGCTAGTTTCTCCATATGACAACTATATCTACTGTCGGTAGGTACAATATTACTGACTATGCTAACAAACATTGCTCAAAATAGTGACTGGCAGCCAGGAGGACAGTGTTCAGCATCCAGCAGGCTACCTCACCGCCCATGCGAGGCAAGCAATTTTGATTCACAGTCACCATTCTTGGAGTACAACTCATGCACTTGTCGAGATAAACATAAATGTATTCTTAGCTCCATGCATAAGTTATCAACGTTCTGTACAAACCCTCCCAATGTTACAGAGATTTCAGCGGTTAGGAATTCATGGCTCATCTCTACTTCCATCAAAGGTCACAAAGAAACCGAAAATCTGAATGAAAACAGAACCAGATCAACCGGGGAAGCTTATAAATCTAAAATGTACACAAATCTTCACAGAATAAGTATTTGATAATTAAGAATATGGCACCGAACCACCATTAAATTTAAGCTAAAATGCTTTATGTTTACATTGTGCTGCCTTTTGAATCCTCTGCCTCCCTAAACTGTATTTGGTCCTGACTCAAATACAAGTAGGCAATATAGATATTTTAACACAACATAGACATTTTAACCTCTTGTAGCAGTACTTAGGGAAGCCCAGTACCATTTCCCCTCCACAGACTAATGGAGACATAAAGACACAAATCTGAACCTATTTTTAAAGGAGCAAATGTGCCACACTGACAACCGTATTCATTGACTATAATCCTTATCACCCAAATACATATGGTGCAAGCTGAGATAAGACCACTCTCCCGCACTTGTGTATAATTTTGTGTTGAAAAAAAATCATCACACAGTAGCCATGGTTACCCATAGAAGATAAGAGCAGCATTTTTCATCCAACAATGTCAGAAATGTGCATAAATTCAGGATCTGCACTTGATGTTTTTTTCAGGCCTCCCCATCTGCACATTTATTTTCTGCTGCCTGTGTATATCCTTTGACATACTAGGATTCTGGATATTTCAAGGAACAGTTTTCACTCGGCTTAATCTAAAAAGCAGTTTTCAGTTATCGATAAAGCACGAATTAACTGCAAATATGCTCGAAAATCTGAATTGAAATCTACAGAAAAGCTTTCAAAACAACTGCCATGCTCATAATAAGACGGCTGCATTTAACATTTGACACTTATTTAGTGCAAAAGCTACACTGTCAGTGTACCAACTGGTACAAAGCAGCTTTCTTTTGTCTTCACGTTATAATAAATTAAAAAACAAAAAAGTGAAACAAACAAAGCTAAAGGATTCCAGTCACTCTTTTCTTCCACCCAAAAATCTTGTTGCATTTCATGTTTAAATTATTTAGTGAAAGTTAGTGAAACATGCTGTTTCATGGATCAAACTCTTCAGACAGGTAAAACGGAAACAAAGCATTTGAGAGAGATTAAAACCAGATTAGCCTGAAGGTAAATTTTACAAAGATACAAAGTCTGAGTACCAAGTCAAGTGCAGCACTGCCTTAGTTGGGAGTGCCATTTGCATACGTTGAACACAGGTCATATGCTATTCACGGAAATGCTGCATTTGTTCTGTAGGGCTCTTCTCCTCAAAAATCAAAATCTATTTCACCAAAAGCGAAGACAACTTGCAGGAATGAGCAAACTGCAGTGACCACTCCAGAGCCAGGTTAGAGACTGCCTACTGAAGAAACATTTAAAATATTACCTGCCAAGGAGATCTACTAGCAGCTCACCCCAAACAGATCCCCAGTTGAATAACTGGGAAGATCATCTTGAAATTTAACTCCCAGTGTTTCTAAAAATCTCTCACGGAAACAGGATTCCCAGGTTTTGCTGAAAGATAATTGCAGTCCTATCTCCATGTGCATCAACATGCCAGGGACACATACGCAGCTGCCCATGGTGATGGATACAACACACAGAGTAGACTACTTTGCCAGCTGCAGGAAGAATCTCTCCCCTGCTCCCACTTTTCAGATGGCTTTTGTACTTTCATGTGCTACACAGGTGAGCATGGGCTCCTCTGCGCAAGTGTTTTAGGATCCCTGGTTACAATGAACAGAATATATTTAGCAGTGTAGTACCATGCAGCTAAAGGATTTAAAGCTATTTGAAAGACATGGTAATTTAAATCCAAACAATCCATCTTCAAAGGGATCCGTATCATACGCACATTATTCCATGCCTATATCAGCCAATAGCAGCAGGGAACCAAAGAAAGGCACTGCCTGAATAAAGAATTATTAGGAGTAAGAAAAAAAACCTGATTTTATGCCTTATCTAAGCTTGACTGAATAATTGTAAGTACTGATGGGAACTAAAGAAAAAAACACAAACAAAACTAAGCTGTCTTGGTGAGATACACAGACATAAACTAGCGTGTGACTTGGACAAGGATGGCAGTGTCCAATTAATAGAGAAAGTCTACAGTCCACATTATTTACCAGAGGAAAACGGAGACAGTCCAGTTGAGCCAAGATGGAGCCTTATGCGCAGCAAAAATATATCAGTGAGATGCATCACACCTCTGGAAACCTAGCATGCAAGAAGGCCTCTGTTGTGGTTTAAGCCTCTAAGCCATGCAGTTTTGCTCGCTCACTCACTCACTCCCCCCTCTTTCTTCCCCAAGTCCCAGAGGGATGGGGAGGACAGTCAAAAGAATGCAACTTCCACAGGTTGAGATAAGAACAGTTCAGTAACTAAGGTATAACACAAATCACTGCTGCTACCACCAGTGATAATACAAGAGAAATACAAGGAAAGAGAATACAACTGCTCACCACCCGATATCAAGCCCAACCACGCAGTGCACCCCCCACCCTTCTGGGTCTCTGCCCTCCGGTTTTACATCCTGGACATGATGTGCTGTGGTATGGAATAACCTCTTTGGTCAGTTTGGGTCAGGTGCCCTGTCTCTGCTTCCTCCCGGCTTCCCCTCCTCCCTGGCACAGCATAAGACTCAGAAAGTCCTTGGCCAGACCAAAACATTACCAAGCAGTAACTGAAAACACTGGTGTTATCAGCTACAGTTCCCAGGCCCAAAATCAGAAACACAGCGCTGCACCAGCTACCAAGAAGGAGAAAAATGACTGCTGCTGCTGAACCCATGACAGCCTCTAAGGAGATCCTTATGTCAAGCTTTCCATCGGAGAAAGCGATGTTGTTCTCACTTGTGCAGGGGGGAAGATGTAAGCTCTGGATGTTTTGGAAGCCAAAGACTGAAAGGCTGACTTGACAATACATATTAGTAGAATTTCACCTCAAAAGTTTGCCTTCAGGAAAGTAATGACAATTATAGTACAAAGCTGCTCCCCTAGATGTGGTGATATTTTCACAAAATATTATTTTCTACATCCTTTTGTGTGGCTTTCTGTTTGTAAAAGACTCGGAATTCTTCCTACATTGTGTTCAAGTACATATTGTTTTATTAGGTCTACTGAAGAAAAATAATTTTTTAGGAAGTCAAAACAAAGAATATTACAAAAAAACAAATTCCACGTTTCAGACATGCTGGGGAAAAGAAAAAAAAAAGTGTTTCAGGGCTACCTACTTATATTTGAAATTTAGAGCGATCATTGCTGAAAGAGAAATTCATTCCTGCACAACATTCATTGTCCCTCTCAACCATTTTGAAAAGTCAGGCTCACACAACCTATGGGATTTCAAGATATTCATAGGCCTAAGTTTAAACCCAGGCCTAGCTGCATTCGTATCTGGCAATAATGAAGATGCAGACAAACACAGGATGGATAAGTATGAGCGTTATCACACATACTTCAGTTGTGCTATCCATGTATTTTCTGCACAAAAGAAATCTTCAGCATAGGAAACCATTTACATTGTAATCTCTACATCAAATAGCATGATATTGTCAGAATATGGAACACAGCGTTCACAATAACTGTTCACACACGCTACCAACTGCCTTAGTCTTTCTTCATTCATACTCCATTTTAGGCAATGCCTATTTTAGATGTCTGCAGAGATCTCCTATATACCTAAGGATGTCAGATATTTATAATTCAAATTACCTTGTGAGATTTTTTTTTCTCCAATTATAGACCTTTTATTTCCCCCTAAAATATTATCTGTACAGGTTAACTCTTCAGTTACTTAAGAAAACTGCTTTTATTATTATTATTGTGCTGATCTGTATAGTGATATAATAGGTCAGTACTGTAAATTATGTAGGAGACAGAAAAATGCAGCTTATTGAGATTTTCTAGACCAGAGCTCTTAGCAGCCTAAGCACCACTCTGTAAAATGCTGGAGGGATAACAAAACACATTTTCATTTCTTGAAAGCTGACTAATGGTATTTATCACTGTAACGATGACATTACGCTACTGAAATCTGACAAAGGATATCTAAAGTGAAACAATGATGGAACAAATACTACTTTTATTTCAGGCATAGCTCTTTAAGAGATGAGTCAAATGATTACCTAGTCTGATGTTTTTAGTGAACAAAAGGCTCTTTACTGGCTCCCATTAGAATCTGCTGCCTGTATCTCAACCCTGCTGGTACACTCACACAACAATGGTAGATCTAATCAGCTGTCATGGGCTTTGACACAATACACTACAGAGTAAACTTTTCTAATCTGTAACAATATGTGCATATTAGAACATGATCATCCCCCAAAATACATTGTGTGAGCTGAACAAGCAACTTGTGTAAGGCACTAGTTAGCAGCAACTAGAAAGCAGCAAAAACACCAGCAGAGCTGCCAGCTCCAGAATCAAAGTCCTACTGGCTGTAGGTGGAGAGAAAGAAAATATTTCATTTATTGTCCTGTATAAATTGTTAGTATAATAGCTCTAATAGATCCTAAAATAGTTTGACAATGTAAATTAACACATCCTTTAAAGACCGACAGGAATACAGTACAGTAAAATTGTTTGGGTTTTTTTTCTTTCACTAGATAATTAATGTCAGTTTATCTGAACCTCCAATCAACTTAGGCTTTCAATCTCATGTTTTTCTGCTGCCTCAGTATTTTTAGGTTTGCTTTTTTTTTGTACACTTCCTCACTAATGGGTGTTTATTCCTACAGTGTTCTTAGAAACAAGGACTTGTCCAAAGTAAAGGTCATCATTGACAAGTAGTTACTCTTTTCCATTAGTGGAGAACTTTTGCATATATCTTTTCTCGCAAACACTGCATATTCTCTCTGGGGACTTAGCAGGTCTCTAACATATTTAAGCACTGCACAGATACTCGTATCAGTAGATATTTTACGTAGCATGCCCAGTAGATTCTGTCCCTGCTACAAAGCATGTTAGCCAACATAACAGCTCTGAAAACAGCTTTAGGAGACTTTATCACAACACTATTCAATAATAATGTTAAACTGGCCATCAAAAATATAATCACAGAAGTTTCTTTAAATCGGTGTTTCTAAGACTGCAGTTACCTGAAGGTGTTTCAGACATGTATTGAAAGTACCAGGCACTTCAAATGTGACTCACTGCTATACATCAGGGTTTACTGCTTGTCAAACTTTATTTGTCAGAATCTGCAAATACAATAGCCACAGTAGAATCAAAATGTTATGCAGGAATGAGTCATGATAATGTCAGAGAGAATGACCTCAGTTTTTCTGCTCTACAACAGGTCATATGGTGACTGGTTTTTATCCTGAAAAGTTATTTCCAGATGATCTGATAGTTCACGAAAGCAAAATCATCCTCATCCGAAATGACTGAATTGGCAATGAAGTATCTGACGGTTTACAGACAGAGCAGTATCTGAAGGACAAAAATAATGATTAATCAAATATGCTTAAAACCATACTGATATATGTTGTGACTCTGCCTCCCTGAACAGGGTTATGCTGGCTTGGTACTATAACGTGGCTTGTACGAATGCCTGGACACTTCAAGAAAACTGCAAGTTAGTGCTGAACCAGCCAATTATCCAGCGTGTTGTCAGCATAACTATCCTGCTGCAGTGTTAAATTAAACACAAGATAAGGTTCTGACCATTTGTGGTCATTACAGGTCTATGATACTAGCGATGATACTATGATACTAGTGATGATATATGATACTATGATACTAGTTTCATTAACACAAATAAATTCCAGTTTGGGAAATTTCAACTGAGTTTTATACATACTGCAGTTTAATTATTGTATAATATTTTTCTTCCCTTCTTGTTTGAGATTAACGTGTTTAGTGCCACACAAAGTAACAACAGATGATACATTTTTGTGCTTAAGTCACTACTATATATAGCTTGCAATCAGGATGTACAGCATCTAGTCAAAGGATGCTACACATAAGAGGTGTTACAATGATTCCATTTTCAAAGTACCATGGAAAACCAGCATGATAATGATTTAGCAATTTTCTTCTTGCCTCTGTTCATCATAGAAGAATCATTCTATTACATTATTCAGTTTTATAAATCTGTGCTGATTTTTTTCTAGATTTTTTTTTTCTTTTTAAACTGGATACATACAACTAAAATGCTCAGAAACCACCTTCTCAACATCATGCACAAGTAATCAACTATAAGGCAGCTTGCAGAAAAGTAATTAGTTTTAGAAATACACCATACAGCACTTAGAAATGACAATTAAGAACTTGTCACAAAAGAAAGCTTGCAGGAAGCATGCTAGAAACATTAATGTGTCCTGTTTTTTTCTTCTTTTTCTAAGAACCAGACAGCATCAGAAGGTACTTAAACACTTCAGGACTCAGAAATACACAGGGCTAGAAGACAAAATCAAAAATTGAAAGGTTGGCAAAGGTCTCATAGATCAAGAGCAGCACCTCAAAGTCACTCAGGCCAAGCCTCGCTGGCTAAGAACTGGAGTCATACAATTCCAATTTGCACAAAGATATCCAAGTTCAGCATTTATAAATTGCAAAAAATTGATTGAGAGTAATGGGAAATGTACACTGAAGGCAAAAAGCTCTAAAGCAGATCACAGCGAAACACAAATCAAGCATATATACTGAAACATCAACTTTCATATGAATCCACAGATAAGGCACAAGATCTCTATTAAAATGCCCTGACTTACACTAAGAATGTGGTTCATCCCATCTTACAACTCCAGGACACTGGAGACTGCCTCCTAGAGGAGACAATGTGGAAAAGAGGAGCAGTAAGCTGAACTAAATTTTAATGTATACACTAGAATGTTTCCACATAATTGGCTACATTAAAGTTATATCCAAACAATTTCTACTTTCAAATGAAAGTAAGCATTGAAATGTTGCTTCATCCTCTCTATTACATACACCAGACTGACCACATTCACATGCGCTGACAAATATCTGTCGATTCTTTTCCAGTTTATTTGTCTGCAATAATTAAGGTGCTTTCTCTAAGCCAGCAGGCGCAGGAATTACATGGAGTTATGTTCTATAGGCTAAATAAAGGACATTGCCACAGATCTGGTAGCAAATTTTAAGAGTGGATCATCCTGACCCAATTAACTTGTCCTGTAAGACTGATTGTTTTTGCTGAGAGATGCAGACAAGAATAGCTTAAAGCCAAGCTGCACAAAGCAACACGTGCTGGCACCCTTAGCAGTAAGGATTAAGAAGAAATGCAGAAAGCTCTGTGTATTTTACATGTCCTTTAGGGTCATAAAGGGCATGTCCCACTCAGCCACCTGAATGGTAGAAATTATAATAGGCAACGCCAAGGCTGTATTTAGTTTTGCAGCTCCACAGCAAATACGCTTGTCCATCCTCCCTTCTGCCAGCCACAGGCAGGTTAATCACACAGAGCACAATTCTGTTACACAATGACAGATGTGAGAAAGGGAGGCAGCCAAACAGCTTATTGTGCTCAGCACGACATCCTGAAGTCTATCTGAAAAATATATACAGGAACATTAGTATTCACTGGCATGAAAGCAACCCTCAGGGTTTCTTATTCTGTGTGTGCATACACAAGAGAGAGCTGCTGTACACTGCTCAACTTTGGTTTACATGGAATGTTTTCTCCTGCAGATGTTTCAGCCCAAACTGTGAGAATATGAGCAAGAGTCACAACTCATGCGGTTGAATGGGCTTAAAATGTATTTTCATGCAATAGCAAAGGGAAGAACAAAATCCTAGGACAGATTCTTAACTGTTATAAAGTTATCTTCAATTGACTGACTTCACCATCTTGCACTGATTTTAAGCTTGATTAAGTCCTGAACCTCCTCCTGTTGCTCTCAGGCAAAGAGCAGTCTGATAACACCTGTGGAAAACATCACTGAAGGAACTAAGCACCACCAGTGCCACAAGTCAGGTAACTGCTCACATATAACTCAGAAGTACAGTGGCCAAGAATACAGATATGTGATGCTCAGCTACGCTGATCAGAGCCGAGATGAAGCTACGTAAGTATCATGGCATTGCTGTTTTATGGCAAAAAACGGATTTCAGTCTTGCTTCTACCTACTGCATGCTCTGATGCTACAGGCAGTGCTGCAGAACGGACACGCTGTGCCCGTGCAGCCCCACTCACAGTGCTGCTCTTGCCCATGCTGCTCCACTCAGACAAGCAGAATCAAGAATTTAATGGACTTTGCTCAAATCAGAGTTGTGGGGGATCACATAAAAGGAAAAGGAGATCTGACCCCTTTCCCAGATGCACAGGGTGCCTGCGGGGCTGAGGGGATCTCTGTGAGGAGTGGCTGGGGCTGGCCCAGGCAGGGCATGGTCTGTTCTGGAAGGTTCCGGCAGCACCTCAAGGGAGCAGAGAGCAGAGGGAAAATGCCATCAGAAGCAGGGGAGAGGCAGAGCTGCTGGGAGCAAAAGAGAGAAACTGAGATGGGGAAAGGTGGGATCCACAAGTGCTGTAGGTCCATCCCTGCCACTTCAGGTACCATCAGGAGAGTCGTTACACACAGATAACAAGAAATTCTGTCTCTATTCATTTTGAATCCAGGCTTTTTCAAAGGCAAGTGGCATATGCCATTTCTATTTTACATTTTCAAATACATTTCTGAACACCAAATGGAGTACATAGGAATTGCTGAGGGTGGAATTTTTCTTTCTGGAATAGAGGCTTATTTTATAGAGGTGAGAAAAGCTCCGTGTGGATTCATGCTTACATAGGGGACCTGAGAACGAGTTTCCTAAACAAATAAAGCCAACCCCAACATTAAAAATATCTTATTCAGCATGTAAAAAACAGGGAAGCAATTAGCTGAGCATTTAAAGCAAAAGCAGATATTTGAGTAAAATAATACCTTTGAGGTGGCAAACATTTGAATTTCCCTTGTTCTTTTTTCTCTCAAGAAAAACCTTGCCAGCACCCATACTACTTTTGTTTCCAGAGTAATAAGGCACAGAAGATAGTCAAAAGCCTTTGTGTAATTTTGATTAATGATACCCCTTGTTAAACGTGTCAATTCAGAGCACATATGCCTGACAAAATTATAACACTGAGGGTATTCCATTAACAAAATAATTTACCAAAACATGCAGTTAACACTCCATCATGTGAAACTCCAAATGAAGGTTACCAGTCTTTGTAAAAAATACGTTGTCTACAGCTGTTAGGTTCTGCCATGCAGAAAAATCAAGACAGGCTGAATACCATGATCCCTACCAACCTTAAGAAAAGCATTCAATATTCTGAAGAAATACTGCATCCATTTTCCAGCATCGGCTGACAGACTTTGGATTTTGTAATGTTAATAGACAGTCCTTTTACTGTTGCCTTCCTTCTCACTTTCTGCTGTGAACTGTTGCCCACTTGGTTTGTAAACTTAGATATTATTCCAGGTCAGTTTTAAAAGTACAGTGGCCTTCCCGCCATGAGAGGGAAGCTGCGCAATTTATAATAAAAACCACAAATCCAACTTCTCACCACCCTGGAAATCCCGACGATGTTCCTTTTGGTGGTGTAAACCTCAGCATTCATAAAAACAGATCTCTCCAGTGAAGATTCATTGTGTTTTACCTTCTTTGCAACGGTAAAGGTTATTTTCACAGCCACTGCATTTGCACCTTATTGAGAATGAACTTTTTACAGTATTTTAACTCCTTCCACAGCTAAGGAGGATGATTCAGAAAACACAACATTCCTCCTAGATTTGCATAAACCTTCTGTTCTGGATGACATCCCTCCAAATCTCACTGTACATCTTGCCCATTACAAGTTTAGTAGTAACAACAATATAATCACATTAGTATAAATACCCTAAGGCTACTTACTCTAGTTTTCCCTCATGTCTGATCAGGAGCTTCATTCTACTAGCCCAAAAGAATAACCATAAATAAGCACGTTTCCAGCACCTTCTTGCAAAGGACTTATTTTTGGTATGAAGTCAATAAAGGATGTTTTGCAGTGCTTTTCATGACTATTGATTCCCCTGTTTTGTTGTACTTGCTTTCTAGCAACAATGAAGAAACGCTGCTGTCATGAAAACAATACCTTTTAAGAACAATTCCTTGAACTGACATTTTTCCAGCTAACTAAAGCATCTTACTGGGATAACAATACCACATACAAAGCACTGTAATACTAAAAATAAGACATCTGTATGGATATGCCTCCTCCACTTAGTTGCAAACAAGATTAGCACAGTGTATAATCAATATAAAATTGTGTTAGCTGTGCAGACCATTTTCTACCAAAATGTAGCTAAATGCAAGTACATGTTCCATTTTAAAATCTGTATGCTTTTACTTTAACACAATAGAAAATGCTATGCCATCATTACAAAACTAAATTCTTCTCGCAGTCAGAAACGATAGAATATATACAACTGAGAAGCTGCAGCAAAAAGAAAGACAAACAAAACCACTTGCAGCCTGTAGTTGTGCTAATCAAAATCAAGTTAAAAATCACAAATTAAGATGGTGTGATACAGTAGCAAAACAAGAACTGCTTTAAGTAGTTAATGGTGAGGCAAAATTCCACAAAAACTGAGAATTAGAATCATAGCTGTCCCCAGTAGTGGAACTGAATGCTCTTCACACATTTGATATCAATTGAGAGGACTTTTTTAAACCTCTGCAAGGGAGCGGCTACTGTTCCACTGTAGTGGTGGTTCTTCTCTGCAGGGGATCCACCAGGGAACCTCCCAAGTGTGCACTCTGGAACAGAGCTTTAGCCAAGAACAAGTCAGCAAGAAGCAGAAATGCAGATAATACACTGCTTTCCTTGCTAAAAGGAAAGACCAAGCATTACTTCCTTCGTCCATGAGATGCATTTTCAGTCCCATTTGCCATTACACCAAGGAAGCCATTAGCAGTGTGCCTCAGGAATACGGGTAAAACAGAAGATGAAGCCCCAGTGGCCAAACATCAGGTTATGCATTTTCTAAGCCTTGCCCTGAATTTCACTTTGATCCCCAACCTACACAGCACAACACTCACCTTATCTGCTCCCCAGTCTCATAAGGTAAGGGAGAGACTGGAAGAGTTTGTAACTTTGGATTCTGTCCTAATTGCCACCAAAGAAACACAATGAAGAAAAGCTTGTACATCTACTTTTCTATAATTATCACCCAAATAAGCAGAATATACGCACACAAGTTTCTGAGAATATGCAAGTCATACCATCATTATGGTAAGTTTATAGCCAAGATTTTCTCACTTCAAGAACTTTAGCAAACACCCACGTGATTCACAAACAAGGATTTGCCAGTATTTTTATCAGATGCTAGAAGTTTACTGGAAAACATGCTGAATTGCCTACTTTCTGCTTTTATCCTACAGAAAACAGCAGGATTGAATTTTTAGTATGGGCATTCCCCTAGTGAAATAGTCAGGGTACATAGTAGATCTGATCATAAACCATGATAATTTTGTTCAGGGAAAAACCATGAATCTAGTGGAAAATAATCATAAGGTAACTAACTACAGACACACTTTAAAACATAAGATTACAATTAAATTCAGCTAAATGGAACATTTTCAAAATACCTAACCAGCCATTTCCACCTGGAGAAGGTTGCGTGTTATTTTTCATAAAAATGAAATTTAACTACTGATTTATTTGCTTATCTTTGAACGATCAGACTCTGGGCTGGAGCCTGAGTCTGCAAACTTTGTTCTGGAACTCCAAATTGAAAACAATATCAAAGAGTAAAATAACGAATCACATAACCTAGCCTTAAGGGACATGCATGACCGTACATCCACAGTAATTCACCAGCTACAACACCAAAAGTCGCAGGTAGGAAACACACCGACCTCAGTGAATTTTCCACTCCTGAGACAGTGTTGTGTGTTTGTGCATACTACCTTACAAGTATACTTAAATAATAGATTTATGAATAAATTGGTAAATTCCGAAGCAAAGTATCTAATGGTTATCTCATATACATTTATAAACCATACACAAATGGCACTTTGCACCCATAAGAATAGAATATGGACATAAGTAGACATCAGGTGGAGTTTAAAAAATAAATTCTTATTTACAATTCTTAATGTAAATAGTAGCTTCTATTAAGCACAAGTTAATTAGTAAAAATAAAAGCTAAGCTAATAAATAAGCTAAAAATAAAGCTAAGCATAAAATAAGTCAAAGAGGATGAATGCAGACTCATTTCCAAACTAAGTAGTATGTTTGATTATATATTTAGCACTAAGTAGATTTCAAGTGCATTTATATATATCTATATAATGTCATAAGGCCAAAGCTATATGCCAACTTACTATGAACAGAGTGGATTATCAGAAAGCTTATTTTCAAGAACCATTAGCACTGTTCTAGAGGTAACTAATAAATAGGTCAATAAGATATTCAATATATTTATCTATCTTAACTTGTTACAGTGTACCACTCAAACTGCAGTTCAAGAGGCTTTAATTTATACATACTAATAATGCAGCTACTTTAGGAAACTGGGGGTTTAGTAATCTGTATGTAAGCCACACCTCCTGACAACTACAGATTCCCCAAAGACCTCTGACTACAGAAAGGGAGACATGACAAGGGAAAAATGCAATAGTGAAGAGATGAAAAACCATTTTAGGCCTTCTGTAGGAGGATCTTCTTGCAGTCATAGATCTACCTGCACGTTGTGGAGGTTATCTGACAAGAATGACAACTAATCTTTAACCTGGTAATATTTATAACAATTCAGCCACAGTGCTTACAGGAGCACTGCAAAATTAACACAGAGAAATTCAGTCCTCACAACATCATGCCAGTATTTTTAAAAGCTGCAGGAGAGTATATAACTTAGCCATTCAGCCTAAAGGCAATGCAACCTAGAAGAGTCAGGGCATTCATGCAATTTTCCCATCTCCTATATTTCCCTAAATTCTTGTTTTACTTGTTTCTGATGGGCACAATTAATTGTGCTTACTGCTGGGGGGAGAAAGGGAAGCGTTTCCTGAGGGAGCTAGAAGTTTCCTTGAACAGAACAAAACCAGTAGTTCACCCATCCCTGGAGATTCAGTGAAAGTTCGGACAGACCAGTATAAAGTTTTGTTCAAGTGATCTATCACTTCACAATATCCTAATAAGAAAAGCAGAGTACATGTAAGACATTGTGACAACTTGGACTTCAAATGTGACAGCTTGACAGGTAAACCAGTGATGCTCACCAATGTAAGCTATCAAAATAAGCCTGAGGTACAACTTCCCTGCAGCTTTTAAAACAGCTGTATCAGCTTGAGCAGACACAGATTGAATTGCTTGAGCAGCCTACCTGGGTAACAAAGATGCTCTGTCAGGCTGGACCTCACTACGGGTTCCACCATTTTTTCCAGTTGCTTCTGTCCCTTACAGTACTAACTTGATCTTCTTTGTGATGCTCAAGCCAGATAGTTTTCATTCCAAAGTCACTCTCAAATTGTCTCAATACTTCAGGTGTTTCCAGCTGAATGGTCCTAACACACTTGATGGTGAAACATAGCTCACGTTTCATTGTGAACCCTCCCCTTGGCCTGAAGTACATGCCAAATAACAACAAAACAGCTTGCTTTGACATCTCATAGGACAAGGCAGGGGAATAATTGTCCCTAGCTGTATTTACTTTTCTCCTCCCCTCCACTCACTCCTCGTTAAAGTATTAAAGAAATGAGCATAACCCAAGCTTCAGGAAAAAAAAAATCACAGTAACTTTACAAAAGTGATAAGATGGATTTTCACAGCCACAGTCAGTCTCCAAATCTTTGCTGTTCTCATAATTCTGTCACAGAAATTACTTATGTAAGCAATACTAAAAACAAAATCCCAGATATTTTATAGCATTTTGTGAATCATACCAGTTTTGAACAAGGATAGATCATAATAGTGAATATCACAACCTACCATGTAATGTAAACTACCTATTCAACAGATGCAAATGATATTATTAAATATTCTGGAACTATGAATATTCTTTCATGTATATCCCAGAGGATGGTTTAAAGACCACATTTGTACAGAAAAACTAGATTAGGTGAATATATTCATACATACATATATATGGATGTTACAGCAAAAATCATTTTATAAAACAAAAGGTTTATGAATAAATAAGTACTCCAAAAGAATTGCTATAAGGCATTCAGGGGCAATGAACCCGGGTATTTAGTGCCTATATATTTTTTCTTTATAATCTTGAACTCAGGACGATTGTATATTATATTTGATACTCTGGTATTTTAACTCTCCTAAAGCTTCTGGAAAATAGTTATGTAAGTAGTTTTAACTAACACTGTAAACAGGTTTTCAGCTATTTTGCCATATGTTAAAGACGGCAGAAGATGTTACAACAAGTGATGAAATTCATTCACAAAGAGAAAGCCCAAGAATTCATGGGGTTTTATGCTCTAAGGGCAGGAAATAATTCTGGCTCTCTGCCAGAATGAACTATTTGATCAGAAAACATGTTGCACTGAATTAACTAGTAGTTCTATGCAGCATAGCTCACTTATTTTTCCCATCACCAAAATTCTCATTTAGGGGATGAATCTCTTCTCCCTTAATTCACAGAAATATATGCATGTGCAATTGTGACTTAAGGCTAATCTATACTGTGACAGACACTAGTGTATCCATATTACAGGAGTTTCTTCTAACCTTCTGAATATAGCAGGAAACTCATATTTGCCATTGCCATTAGACTGTGGAGAAAGTATCACAGTAGTGGGTAGACTGGCTTTTGGGTCCTCTGCAAACATGACAGGCAGTGAGGATCTAGGAATTTGTACCCCTTTGAAAGTACTCTGAAGCACCTAGAATACCCATGAGAAACCAGGAACTAAAGGGGACATTACCTTTTAAAGGCACCCACTCCATATTAATGCTTGTAGAGATACTTAATGTAAAATATGTTTACAAGACTTTAAGTAGACTGCTCAAAGGCATTCAGACTATGAATAGATGCTCCTGTAGAAAGCAAAATATATTTTGCCTTCTCTGAAAATGCAGCATAATACTGAGCTCACTTGGAACTCCATCTGCCTTAACACCGAGATGAACAAGCTCATTCTTTTATTTTTCCTTTAAACATCAGTTGACAGTGGTATATTTCCATTCCACTGAAAATTTCCCCTGCATTGTGCATCTCCTTGAGCACAATTAAGTACCTGTAAAACCTGACTAATTTCAAAATTATAAAAAGTAATGCAATTATCTTGTTCGAATTAGATTCAATTAAAAAGCCTCTGAGTGGTCTAAAAATATTTTCTTGATACATGCTCAGCTAAAAACTCCCATCATTTTCAACAGGGTACACGATATCCATTTCTGGTTGTGTATCTCTTCTAGCTTGACAATCTATGGTTAATTGCACCATCCCTGGAACATCTCTTCAGATGGTATCTGCTTTCCAAGCTGAAACAACCAAATCCAAAGGAAAAATGCTAATAACCTTTCAGAGAGAAGCACATTCAAACCCCTTTCAACCCAGGAAAAAAAATAAAAATGCAGAAAACTAGTATCCACCAATCCAACAAAGCCGCTCCCATTTTATCCTCCTTTCAGCAATGCCACGTAGAGCTGGTTTCCAAGAGCACAACAGGCTGCTGCTAGATGTCAGTAACAAATTAGTAAAAATGCTGTCATGATGTATGCAAAGATGGAAAACATCCCACTTACCATCTTCCTCAGAATATACACTCCAATAGCATCCACAGTACCTGCATGTCAGTATTCTCCTATTGCCTTTATTGTTTTCATCCCATTAATTGACATCAGAAATTAAGAGCCAAAGAAAGTGACAATAATGTAGATATGGATGCTCAGTGCCACATTCACTTACCTGTAAAAGGAAAAGGACAGGGTTTGAGCTCGCTAATCATAGAAGTTAGCTAATCTTATTAGACGGATGCTAATTACCTGACACAAAGAAGGATTACATGAAGCAGGGAAAGAAACATTTTTTAATAGACATTGATTGGTTATATTGGGGAAAGAAACAAATATTATAATTTATCCAGAGATTATAAACATTTCCCTTTCTGTTTGCTGAAGAGCAGATGTGACAATGAAACAGGTGGTGGAAACATAAAACCTTCCAAAACCTCCAGGGTATTTTCTCAGGAAGCGTCTAATGATTGTCACTAGATCTATTGCAGAGCTTACTTTATAGGCTAACATGGTGCAAGTAGCTGCTGGGGTTTTGCCAGTGATCTCCTAGGCAACTGCCTGCTCACAGGAGCCACAAATAGAAGCAGTAAACCCCGCTCCTGATTTCAGTCACAAAGCAGCTTGCACTTATAACATCCACTGTGCAAGAAAATATACATTCTAGAAAGATATTGGTGATCAGAAAAACATGCACTCCCTGTTTTAACATACTACAGCCACAGATTCTGGGAAGAAGAACCAGGTTTGCGTGCTAGTTATGAGAAAATAACTGAGTAGCTTAGTAAAAAATGTTTCCAATTTGATATTTTACCAAAAAAATAAAATCAAATCTCAATTAATAACAGTGCAGTGTTCACACAGATGACTTAGCAATATCAGGTACTTATGTGGGCTTTTCAGGCATCAGAGAAAATGAAAATTTATTCTTGTTTATTTTAAAGATTTATTATAATAACTTTATATGGTTACTTACTTCTCTTTAGCCTACGATACAAGCATAAATTTATTAGATTTAGGTCACTCATGCATTTTATTTAGTAAGACAATAAATAGCAAGTGAAAACCTAGAAAGAGTAATTTGCTGTCAGCTGATCTGAAAAACTAGTTCATATATTATTTAATTACATCCCTCAAAGAATAACAATTCATCATTCATGCTTTCTTATTAAATAGAATTTTTAATTTCTCTGGAAATATTCTTTGCAACTCATTTGTAAAAACGGTGATTTTTTTCTTTTCTAAAGAAGTCTTAGAATACTTGAAAAATTATTAGAGTATCTCCACAGCAGACTTATTTATATCTTGGTTTCCTCTGTATTTATATAAAATTATAATGTATTAGAAAATTAGCCATTCTCTGGAAACAACTGTGGAAAGAACTGAAGTTCTCTTGACAGGTTAGGAAAGCTAAGGCCCACTTAGAATTAAACTTGGCTAGGGAAGTTAAGGATAACAGGAAGGGATTCTATAGGTACATTACAAATAAAAGACAGGCTAGGGACAATGTGGGCCCCCTACGGAAGCTATCAGGAGAACTGGCTACCCTGGATTTGGAGAAGGCTGAGGTTCTTAATGACTTCTTTGCCTCAGTCTTCACTGGAAAATGCTCTGACCACACCACCCAAGTCTTGGAAGGCAGACACAGGGACTGTGAGAATGAAGACCCTGGGCCCACTGTAGGAGAGGATCTGGTTCGAGAACCTGAACATATACAAGTCCATGGGACCTGATGAAATCCATCGCGGGTCCTGAAGGAGCTGGCAAATGAAGTTGCGAAGCCACTGCCCATCATATTTGAAAAATCATGGCAGTCAGGTGAAGTTCCCGATGACTGGAAAAAGGGAAATATAACCCCCATTTTCAAGAAGGGGAAAATGGATGACCCTGGGAATTACAGCCCAGTCAAGTCTCACCTCTGTGCCTAGCAAAATCTTGGAACAGATTCTCCTGGTAGGCGTGCTGAGGCACATGAAAAACAACAAGGTGGTTGGTGACAGCCAGCATGGCTTCACTAAGGAGAAATCCTGACTGACCTATCTGGTGGCCTTCTATGATGGGGCTACAGAACTGATGGACAGGGGTAGAGCAGTTGATGTCATCTACCTGGACTTGTGCAAAGCGTTCAACACAGTCTCACACGACATCCTTATCTCTAAGTTGGAGAGACATCAATTTGATAGGTGGACCACTCGGATGGATAAAGAACTGGCTGGATGGCTGCACACAAAGAGTTGTGGTCAATGGCTCAATCTCCAGCTGGAGACCAGTAACGAGTGGTGTCCCTCAGGGATCAATGTTGGGACCGATCTTGTTCAACACCTTTGTGGGTGACATGGACAGTGGGATTGAGTGTGCCCTCAGCAAGTTTGCTGATGACACCAAGCTGTGTGGTTCGGTTGATATGTTGGAGGGAAGGAATGCCATCCAGAGGGACCTTGACACACTTGTGAGGTGGGCTGATGCCAACCTCATGAGGTTTAAACATGACAAGTGCAAGGTCCTCCACCTGGTTCAGAGCAGTCCCAGGCACAGCTACAGATTGGGCAGGGAAGAGATTCAGAGCAGCCCTGTGGAGAAGGACTTTGGGGTGTTAGTCGATGAGAAAATGAACATGACCCGGCTTCAGTGTCCACTCGCAGCCCAGAAAGCCAACTGTATCCTGGGCTGCATCAAAAGGAGCGTGACCAGCAGGTCGAAGGAGGTGATCCTGCCCTTCTACTCTGCTCGCGTGAGACCTCACTTGGAGTATTGTGTGCAGTTCTGGTGTCCTCAACATCAAAAGGACATGGAAATGTTGGAACAAGGGCAGAAGAGGGCCATGAGGATGATCAGGGGACTGGAGCACATCCTGTATGAAGATTGGTTGAGAAAGTTGGGGCTGTTCAGCCTGGCAGAAGAGAAGGCTGCGTGGAGACCTCATAGCATCCTTCCAGTATCTGAAGGGGGCCTATGGGGATTCTGGGGAGGGACTGATCATTAGGGACCGTAGTGAGAGGACAAGGGGTAGTGGTTTCAAACTTCAACAGGGGAAGTTTAGATTGGATATGAGAAAGAAATTCTTTACTGTAAGGGTGGTGAGGCACTGGAATGGGTTGCCCAGGGAAGTTGTGAATGTTCCGTAGCTGGTGGTGTTCAAGGCCGGGTTGGACATAGCCTTGGGTGGCATGGTTTAGTGGGAGGTGTCCCTGCCCATGGCAGGGGGGTTGGAACTAGATGATCTTAAGGTCTTTTCCAACCCTAACTATTCTGTGATTCTACGATTCTATGAATTCTAGTTTTAAGATATAATTCAATATAAAAGGTGGGTGTTTTCAGAAAAAGGTATTCCCTGAGTTATTCAAACACAGAGTACAGATATTAGATAAAAGCAGGTGCGGATTCACCAACAAAGTAAACACAACCAAAATATAACAGTATCTCATGCTTCTAACTGATGTCTTATCAGTGTCTCACTGATACAGTCAAAATTAATTTTAAAGCCTCCTACAATCTCTTAATACAGAAAATATCCAGGAAATACATAAGTAAATGCATTATATTACTAATATAGAAACCTTTATAAACAGTCACAAGAGTATACTATTTTATCATTTTTATTTGAATAAATGCATATTTTAATTTTAAAACTTCAAACAGCTTTGTGTTAAAGGTTTCACTATACAAAAAGTGTCTTACAAGGTCTTGTTTAGGCTAAGTTCAGAACTTTACTGTAGCGTGAAACGTATTATTTACATACAAAGATGTCTGGCTGAAAATATACACAGTTCAAACTGCATGATGAAAACAAGAAATTAAGATGCACATAAGCTAACCCAAGTATCAGAAACAGCCTAGGCACGTCACACAAACCCCACATTTAGTACAATCTACTTTTCAGCTTTGTTTCTTTTGAGATAAAAGCCAGGAATTCAATTCTAAGTAGATACAGTCTGTCTTCAACTGTTCTGTTGGAAGTGTTTAGCATTAACAGTCCCATCCTTATCCAAGCAAATAAGTTAACAGTTACTGAACAAGGCATCTATCTCTTCAGCTAATGGTGCAACCAGCATCTCATAAGGTCATTTTCTCCCTTCTCTTGAAAACTCCTTTTTGTTAGGAGTCCTAGTGGCAATGCACAATAAATCTCGGTTTAGTAGCTCATCTGAACACTGCTGCAGCTGCTGACCACATGAAGGATCTGGGTAGGTTAAGAATGGGGACAGCCATTACCCACTGAGCCTTTGAAGAGATCCCACAAAAGGTCTCAGCTGGACAAAAAGCAATGGCGAAGGATTTTGCAAGCTTTGCCTCAGGTGCACTAAGATGTCGGTAGCAATTTTGCACGTATTTCTGCAGAACAGTACATCCTGGTTCAGCTGTAACAGTCATTTTTCTCCTTCCTGGTAGCTGGTGCAGTGCTGTGTTTTGGCTTTAGTCTGAGGATAATGCTGATAATACACCGATGGTTTTAGTTGTTGCTAAGTAGCGCTAACACTGATGAAGGACTTTTCAGTCTCATGCTCTGCCTGCCAGTGAGAAGAGGCACGGGAAGCTGGGAGGAAGCAGAGACAGGACACCTGACTCAAACTAGCCAAAGGGGTATTCCATACTACAGCACATGATGCCCAGTGTATAAACTGGGGGTAGTTACCTGGAAGGCCCAGGTTGCTGCTCAGGTCAGGACGGGTAACAGTCAGCAGATGTATGAGCAATTGCATTGTGCATCACTTGTGTTTATTGGGGTTTTTTCCTTTCCCTTTTTATTTTCATATTCCCTTCCCTTGTTGTTTTCTTTTATCAGTAGTAGTAGTTGTAGTTATACTTTAATTATTGGATCATTCTTATCTCAACCTGTGGGGTATACACTCTTTCAGTTCTCCTCCCCACTGTGCCTGGAGTGGGGAAAGAAAGGAATGGGGTGAGCAAACAGCTGTGTGATGCTGTGTTATCAGCATTAAACCATAACACAGTAATAGACCTGATCCAAGACCTTACAATCAACAGCAATAGCTAAGTAAAGGACAAAGTGCACAGATATTCCCTACACCCTTTTTGAGAGGCAGTAACAGCAAGGAAGGCTGAAGTGCAAAAAACAATAACACAAGAGTAACAGCTCTGATGAAGGACATATGGCTATTAGAAGATGGGGGCAAATGGCCTTCTCCAGCATTGATTTTAACCAGAGTGTAACATAAAGAATAAATGTGAAGCAAGACCTCCTGCGTTAAGGATTCTTCCTTGCATGGATAATTTTTGCAGTATGTTGTTAGACTAGAGAGGACAGCTACCTGGGCAGACTACAACACAGCATTTCTTCAGTATTTAAGACCAAGTCCCTGTGCCATTCCTACAAAGAGTTATGAACAATAAGTTGTTGTTTGATATCAAAGTTCTGCTGAGGAAAACAGAAGCATTATTAAAAAAACCCTACAAAAACCAAACAAAACAAGCACCCAAACAAACAAAAATACCCTACAAAAAACAACCACTACAGACAAAAGGACTATTGTCAAAAGATGTTCTGAAGGACAGAAGAAAATGTACTAATTAATATAAGCAGAAATTTATGAAGAGACCTTACATTTTACATTGTAAGAGTCTTCTACATTTACAAAGGCACCAGTAATGAAGTTATTTGCAACTTCTGCATTTCAGAGAACAAACTACATTGCAATTTTGGTAGGAAATTATAAAAACTGAGGGTCTCAGGTTTATTTCTTCATCTGCAAGCAAATTACCACAGGATAAACACACACACTTCCAATAAAAGACAAATCAGGAATTTAACTTTGCTTTCTAATTCCCAGTTTTCCACAGAAGGATGACAGTGAAAAATTACACAAAGTTTGTCATATGAGTTCACCTGCCTGTTCTGTAAAGGAGATGAGGAGAGAATCAGAAGAGCTGACCCCTACTCTGAAACACAGCCAGCAAGATTAAGAGGGGAGGGGAAAAAAAAAAGGCAAAACCTATTCAGTTAAGGCTTTTGCAGGAGACTTCTGCTAAGACCCCCGAAGGCGTGAAAAACAGAATAAAAGATATTTCATCAGCTAAAAAGACAGAGAATGGGATGGAGGCAGTGACTGAGCTGGTCAAAGGTCTTAGAAATCAGGATACAGAATATTAACTTCATGCAGAAAGACAGAGATGAAGAGAGCAGCATGACAACAGCACATGCTAAAGAGCAGGCAATTCCAGGAGGAAAAAAGGTAGTCAGAGCTGACAGAAGAGGGATGAGCTTACAGCAAATCTAGCCAAGAGAAAACCGTGGCACAAGCCAATTACATCAGTAGAAGTGAACAAAAAGTGACAGATTTTAGAACTCTGCAGTATGAAAAGCCAAGCCAAGAGATGATAGGAGAAGGAAATGAGAAGGAAGACTTGTCAAGGCTAGCAAAGGATCGCTATGAAAAAGGAACACATTACTCCTCCCTCCACCTCCCATTAAAAGTTGAACCACTATTTTATAACATGGTAGTATTAAAAAGGCAAGAAAAACTGCACCTGGATAGGCAAAGCACAGTTTTTTTAAGGAATCAAAATAAGAGAAGCACTAATCAGAATAGAAGTAAGGAAGAAAACATCAGAATAGAAGGAAATCTAGGTGAACAAATATGAAAAAGAACCAAGTACTTTACAGGATTTGAAACTAGGGTAAGCAATTTCTGTAGAATATGGTAGGATACAAGGTGGAAAGGATGGAATAAAACAAGGGTTTGAATATCATGTAAAGGCAGCATGAAAAAGTCTGGTCAAGTGACAAAGTATCCTATCAACATTCAGTGAAGGACTTTGAACTCCATTTAGGTGTTGCGTTCAGAAGTCAAAATGATGCCAATGGCATGGTACCTTCTCTGAAAATGTGTAGGATTCTGAAAATTAGAACTTTTGGCAAGATAAACTGTTGCTAGCATAGGCAGATCCTTTCAGATCCCTGAAGCAAGAAAAACTGAAAGGAAAAAACCTTTATTAAACCTTAGCTCTATGCAGCTCTTCAGTTATAAACCTGTAAAGTGCTGTTCTTCAAATACTGTTACCTCCTGCTGTTAAAAAATTCACTAAAACCAACAGACTGATTTTTCTCTTGCATACAATGAACAGGAAACTAAAAAAAAAAACAATAAAAAAAACCCAACTCATTACACTAAATGCAGTAACGTACTCTCATCAGCAAACCAGTAATTCCACACATTGTGTCTAAACCTAAACAGTCTATAAAAAAATATGAGGTTGTCTGGTCTGCCAGGAAGCAGGTGTCAATGCAGGCTTGCATCAGCACTTCAGCTGAGACTCCAGACACCTCAGAAGAGTCATGATCTGCTTTCCATTCAAGTTATCTTAAAGGAGCAACGGTTCTTGTTTCACAACTGGTGACACTGCTGATAGTCACCATCACCTACAGGAGCAGATCACAAATTCACAAGAACTCCTCTCATTCCACTAGTAGGCTGGGTTAAGGAGAGAGATTAATAGAGGTCTACTTGAAGTCCCTGAAGGTAGTTTAGATCCTTCATCTGAATAAGATTAACCTCTGTCCCACAACATAAAACATTGCAAATACCAAGGATCAGAGAATTCACATCGCTATGCATCAGCTCCTGTTGTCCTACAGTTAAGCTGAAAAGAGGCCTGGGGTTTACTCTGGCAGGGCAAACTGTAAGAAGCCAACTACTAGACCTTGGAGCACTGAGTCTCACACAAAATTTGTCACATGCTTTAATGAAACTGAACAAAACAGTTGATTCACTAATTAGATTTTGGATCTGATTTCTACCAAATAAGTTACGTTTCCTTCGTTCCCTCTTTCTGATATTATGACATCAACAAACAATATGGCTCCAGCTTTTTCTGTCTACAGTCTGTGAAAGAATGTAAATCTGGGAAGTATTTTTCTGTACAGAAGTGACTACTAATACTGTGAAATGCCCCTTTGCTCCACTTATATTTCAAAGTGTTAAAAAAGATCTGCTACACCTTTCAGGCATTGTTTTCCTTGCCCTGAAATTCACTGTTAAGAAACAAAGACTGTTGAGAAATAAGGGATGTCTAGGAGACTGCAAGACACAAAATAGAAAAACTTTCAACATCTAAAATGAGACATGACTATATTGAAAGAGCGATTTTCATCAGTAGCGGAAGATTTGTATTCTTTTGAAAAATCCATTTTACTTTTAGGAACAGGTTAATCTATAAAATACGAATACTGTTCACCTCCGGAAAGAAACTTGGAGGTCATGGAAGTCATTCCTTCCTGACCACAACTGCTGGAAGAAAAAATAAAAATATCTCTAAATAGTTGTGTTGAAATCAGATGAAAACAAACAACTAAACTGGAAATGACTGAGGCCACTGTTTTAAAAAAACATGTCATCCATAGTTAACTGGTCTCATGCCATTGAACAGATTAGATATGCTGCAGTTAAAACACACTTCCACCCTAAACAGCCTTCTTAATCACACACGAACATGTTCACACAGAGACAAGGAAAAACACAAAGGCTCTATTAAGAACACCTGACTCAACATTTTATCCTCCAAGGATATAAGGTTGGTAGCTCATGAGTGCTGCAGTCATTCTAAAGGCAAAAAGTCCCCCCTCCCCCAAAAAAAAACCCAAATAAACCAAACTAACCTAATCCAACCTAAAAAAAAAAACAAACAAACAACAAAAAAAAAACCAAACCCAACCCCCAAAAACCCACCCCCAAAAAACCCACACCACCACAACCAAAGAAAACCTAGAATAAGTCCTGAAAACAGAAATTCACTCCATAATATCTGAAGGGGACCTACAAGGAATGCTGGGGAGGGACTACTCATCAGGGTCTGTAGCAATAGGACAAGGGGTGAAGGGTTTAAACTTCAACAGAGGAAGTTTAGTTTGGATATAAGGAAGAAGTTCTTTACTGTGAGGGTGGTCAGGCACTGGAATGGGTTGCCCAGGGAAGTGATGAATGCTCCATCCCTGGCAGTGTTCAAGGCCAGGCTGGACAAAACCTTGGGTGACATGGTCATGGTCTAGTGCAAGGTGTCCCTGCCCACGGCAGGGGGGGCTGCAACTAGATGATCTTAAGGTTCTTTCCAACCCAAACCATTCCATGATTCTATATAGAACTACTATGGCAGGGGGGAAAAAAAAAAAAGAAAGAAAGAAAACATCAGCAAATGCTTTTCTGGAGGAAAAAGTTTTCATTCCAATTCTCAGTAAACAATGCAGATAGAAAAATGGCTGTCCTTACTGTCTGGCAAAAGTGAAATACCTTTTCTGCCCAATAATCTTGTGAAGGCAGATTGCAGTAACACTGTACAAACTAAACCAGAATGTAGTGGTTATCTCCCTGAGCTTAATTTTTTTAGTGATTGCAGATGGCTCCAACTTTAGGTTATGCAAGGTTTTAACAAGCTGGAACTATGAGAAATTGGGACACAAGAAAATTTATTTCACAATAAGGTCCCTGAAGCGCTATGCATTAATTTCCATTTTAACAGAAATTCATCATCTGACCCTGTCACAGATATCCCCCACCCACAGCCTATCTCTTCTCTTCACTCTTGGCTAATTATCTTTAGGCCAGGAGAGATGGACACATTTGTTAGGGTTGGACTGAAATTGAAAGACTGAAGATAAACTGCTGCTGCGATCAGTTTTTCCACGTGATCACTGCATATATGGTCTCAATCCCAAAAAGTTTCTGAGCAAACCTGATGCATTTTTACTAGTGTCTCTTAAGGACAGTTTGGAAAGGTAAAGACTAAAAATCTAGTGTGCGAGTCATAAAGGTTTCTCCAAAACTCACACATTGCACATGCTGACAGCAGCCCTCACCTGAAAAAGCTGATACAAAACATAGTTCAAAATTTGATGAAAAGAATAAATTTTGCACATTTGTTAAAGTTTTTCCTCCTACACTCTCTCTCAGCAATTTTTCAGAAAAACAGTGGCCCTAGAGTAGTTTTAGTGCTTTTTTCACTGAATTTCTATTGCTTTTGGTACAATGCCAGCTAATTTCAGAGCTGAAAAAAAATAACAAAGAGCTTGCTTTTGATCCACTTCTTATTTAATGAAAAGAAATACTTACCCTTTCAGTCACAACACCGGAATTGTTTTCCATGAAGTACTATGCCTTATTTGGCACCAGGACAACACTTGGCACTTTATCCAGAAGTACCAAAATTTACCTCATGTGAACTGGCATTCACAAATGTTATGTATCCCACAATTATTTCAATAAATACCAAGTCACCCTCATTAAACAGCATGCACAAGCACATCATAATAAATTACACTACTGCCCGAATACAAAAACCACACCCAACTGACACTTAAGGGAATTATTTAGTGGAAAAGAATGATTAAAAAGCACAATACATACTTAGAGAATTTTCAAAGGAAAATCAGACACCTTTCTAAAAAGCATACTTCTGTTGAAGTTATGGAGCTGGTTAAAGAAATCAGAGTGAAATTCTCTGCCTCATGCTGTGGAAGAGTTTAACCACCATGATTCCTCCTAGCCTCCATGTGCTATGAATTTATGAATTTCAGATAAGCGCGCTTTGCAGATCCTGGAAGAGACCAAAATACTTGCAGGTATTAGCCCTACTACCAGAGGCCTATGGGAGCTCTGGCAGTTGCTGTACGTATCTCATAAGCTGCAACCACAAAGGCACCAGACAGAAAGAGGGGGCTGATTTTAGGTGGGCGCCAGTATAAGGATCCTGCAAAACTGGATTTTGGCATCTCTATACCCTGAATTTACCACAACCTTCCGAAACATCCAAAAGATTGCAGCAAAACATTTATGAGTATCAAAAATCCTGTTGAGGTGTTACGAAGTATACAGTACATGTGGTTTTGTGCTATTGTGAAATACACAGAGGCCATGGTGCAGCATACTAATAGTGGGGTTTATAAATTATTGACCATATTTTGCCCATGGTTACCTGGATTCAGGAACTATGGGAATGGAAGTATTTATTTTGACACTGTAGGAAACTTAGGAGAGTAATATTCAAAACTGATGAACTGGATTAAGTAAGAGCATTGGATGAGGACACGGGAAGCTGCTTTGGAAAGCCCAGTACAAAAAAAAACCAAAACAAAACCCACAAAAACAAACCTGGAAGAGCTGTGCAATTTACTAGGAATATGGGGGTACACTTAACGTAACTGTGCGGGAAAAGCCATTTAAAAATAAACCAGTGCTTGCAATGGCTACAAAAAACAACTTAACTAGATCTTGTATTTTCAACCATGATATATATTCCCACATAAGTGAAAACCACTGTGGAATTTTTATTATTTCTTGTACTTCATGTATGAGTTT
Organism: Myiopsitta monachus; assembly: GCA_017639245.1. NCBI lineage: Eukaryota > Metazoa > Chordata > Aves > Psittaciformes > Psittacidae > Myiopsitta > Myiopsitta monachus. The sequence continues at coordinate 66,201,649 of CM029921.1, read as the reverse complement.
AATGTTATTTATTCTGTATAGATTAATAGGTAGTTACACAATTCCATCTCTCAATTCTTATCTAGGTTGCTATCTGGTTTAAGTTATTTAGGCTGTTACTTATGCTTACTTTTGTACAATAGGAGCACCCAACACAAATTCAGCAATAAAAGCATTCTCCAAATGAGGTTCAAGCTATTAGCACTGTAAATAAAAGGTGCCACATTATTCACTGTGCACTGTGTGACTGGCAAATAGTTTTTGAGTGAGTCAATCAAGAGCTTCGCACAGCTCAAGTGATCTCCACCTGGAGAAAGAGTACACCTCCCTGGCCTGCCAGACACCTTCACAAAAAGATTTTGCCAGAAGTATGGTTTGAAGCCATTGGCAGAAATTATACTGAAGTAAAAAGATAACTTAAAAGTTACATCAGACTGCACTGACATGGCTGCAGAAGTTCCACACCAGAACTGATTTTCCATCAGCCAGCTCTGACTGAACATAGAGCTGTCTGCCCTACTCTGTGAAGACATACACATGGAGTTCTAAAAATGAATTTTTTGAGAAGAAGAAAAATGGGAAGATAGTGAAGGGTAAGAAAAATCATGAGGCTGCACAGATTCAGCTCTCTATGTCACATTCTTATTCTGAGAGTTGCAAAGGCTATTTGGGAAATTCCACATCAAGTTCAAGACTTATGCTTATATATACCAAATCTAGCCTGTATTGCTTGTAGAGAGACCTGGCAAAAGGCTTAGCATGGAAATACAAACACAAGGATACCATTGCAGTAGTCACTTCCAATTTATTTATAGTAAAGAAGAAAGTGTCATGGCTTTAAGAACTAACTTTCACTCTCCTAATAGCTACCGTTTCACTGATCACAGCTTGTGAAACAGCTTGCTTTTCAGTTTATAGCCAGAATGTGATTCAAGTAGGGGTAATGTAAGATTTCATATGAAAAGCTACAGCAACGACAACACAGGGAAAATTTCTGTCCCCCATTTCCACCCTTGCTGGGGATAGAGAGGATAGAGCTTCCTCAAGGGCTCTGAAGATCAGGTCAAGGTCTGCCAGGTAAATAGGAGCAGACATTTGCCTAGAAGCTGTATAACAGATGGAGAGAAAAAGTAAAAATATCTAGGGAGCTCCTCCATCCAACATACTCCCTTCAAAGAGCCTAACATAATCCTCAGCATTCTGGAGGAAACAGAGCTGCCCTCAGCCCGTCAAAATGCCAGGATAAGCAACAGTACCATAGTGGTCACTTTACTCTGAACTCAGCCCTTCCCAGCTGCTGGTCAACAGTTTGCTCCTCCTGACCCGCAATTGCTCCACCAACAAGTTTTCTCCCTATTTGTTCTCCGTATTTCACTTTTGTTACTATTACTGCCTCCGTCCTAATAGGCCTTCTAAATTTATGTCTTCTACACAAAAGATAAATAATTATATGAATAAATAAAGAGACACATGGAACCAGCATAGTCATTCTACTCCCCTTGATCATATATTTTGCTCCCCAATTTCTTACTGCTTAGATGGTGAAAAGGTTGAAGATAAGGACCAGGTCCTTACCTCATGCAGTCTGCAGCATAAAAGAGCTCTGATTGTAATTGTGGCTTCTGTGCTACTATTGAGAAATAATTCATGATTATACTTTCCTGAACAGGAATTTCTCATCCTAGATTCTTCCACATCCAAAAACAGCAACCCAAAAAGAAGGCTGTTATTTTTCATGCTGTCTTCCCTGTCTTGACTTTTTTCTCACTAAAAACACACTGACCCTTTCCTCCCAAAACCATCCATGAACTATTGCTGCAATTAACATGTAATATTTCATGATGGCTGTCCAGTGAATGGCATGTATGCTCAAGATAACCATGACAACAAATAATGAGCAGTTTTCAGCTGGCTGAATGCCACCTGTGAAGAAAACAGCAATTCGTCTCCTTACAATAGACAAAGGAAAAGACTGAAGGAGCTCTAAGACATCTTGCATTAAACCATTATACTCCTTCCCTACAGTGTAATTGCTTATTTAAACACATTAAGAGAACTAAGAGTTTCTGTACAGTAAACAGAGACAGTGCCCCTTTCACATGGTTTTAAAATCAGCTGAAATAATGCAAAGGTAATTTGAGTGACAAGACAGAGCTATGTTTTATTTCTTTTTCAAATTAAACAGTTTCAGCTTTAACTGGTGACAAAAAAGATTAACCAGATTTTTCAATTTCTTAGATTGTCATCAGTTGCTTTTTCACTATTGGGTCCTTTGTGGTCTTCCTTCATTTGTCTGGACATGACTGAAAATTCACTGAAACACAAAATGGAACTGTTCTTCCACTTTATTAGGAGTATTTGCCTGTCTTACCTGGAAGCTTGCATTACTTCTCTGCCTGTTATCCCCACATACTGACAAAAATGCTTTTACCTCAGGCAGGAACACAGCCCTTCTCCTGTGAGGCGGCATCAGTCCCTCATCTCCCTTTATTGCATAGCAAAAATCTAGAAACCCGCTCCCAAATCCCACTGCCTTGTGGAACTGACAGAAGAAGAGGACCTGAGCAGAAGCCCACTGCTTGTGTATTTTAGTGATCCCTATTGTTTATTCTGTCATGGACAAAGTGACTTACATTTCTGAATACCGAGTTGAGATTTTTCAAAGCCATATCAGAAATACCAGCAGAAAACCATATAACTGACTAAATTCTAGAGGTCCTCCTATCATCTTCTCACTCTGGAGCCCCAAACCCAGCAAGACCATTCAGCACTACAGTGGGATTGAGAGGGAGGGAAAAGATACCCTGAACACAGAATTTTCCTGAAATGCGATGGGCGCTGCCTAGCTCAGTTGATGGAATAAGTGGTTGCAAGCCAGCTGGGCACCTCCAAAGCCAATGCACATAAAATCAGGAACCACATTTGTCCACAGAGCCAGGACAGGCAGTCACTCCTCTGTGCTGACAGCGCAGCAGCACTAGCCTCCACACCAGCCCTCTCCACGTCACAAAAAAGCGCTGAGTCAATGCATTCGAGACAACAGCAGAAATTTTAGAGGAGATTTTTAGGTAGGCAAAGAACACACTTCTCAAGATTTCTGCTCCACTGTTAGGAAGTAGTGTGTCAGAGAGACTCAGTGAGGTCCGCAATTCAGAGTTAGTAATTCCAGTTTCTCAGCAGGCATCACGCCTACAGCATCGTATGTTGTAAGTTCTGACACGTCAGCCACTTAAGGACTGTTCACAAGTCACATGTGGATCTAGAGAGGAGCCACTTCCCCTCAACAGGAAGGCTAAGATTAGCTTCCTGAACCTAAAATGCCTGCCTGTGAGATAAATGGCACGCTTTAAGACATGTAAATGAAGAAAGAGGCCAAGTTGCTATTTAAGCCCTGAAATTTCTTCCATGAACTCTACTGAAAAGCATTACCTTTTCATGGAAGAAAGAGAGGTGTTACATGACATTAAGACTACACTGAAATTGCGTGCAATAGTGAAAAGCAAATGGAGGAAGCAAATCAGGGAAGTGAGAAGATGAGCAAATTGTTACTGAATACATAAACACTGCAAAGTGTTAATCAAGTGTGTTTCTCGCTATATCAAGTTCATGGCATTCAGTACAATATAGCGTGAAAGTTTTCACACTGAGTACTCCTCATTGTGAAGAGAGAGCAGCAGATTTTGTCTCCAATGAGCAGGGCCTTTTCTGACATTTACATCTGACAACATATCAGTCGGAAAGAACGAAATTACTCTATCCTCTCCCATATTTCCATACTTAACACATCCCCAAAGACAGTCCTTTTCAAAATGTTTCCAGCATTAGTGTACCTGATTCATTTAAATCAGAAAATACATATGTATTACTCACATAAAAAGCTTTAAAACTATACATAAAATCTGCAAAATCTATAGCAACCCATGCTTATTAGCATATCTGTACCAGTTTAAGTGGATGCTATTGATTTAGCTCATCAGATAAACACATTTACCACCAGCTATGCTTTTACTTCCAATATGAAGCTCAACCACAAATACACAATGAAGAGTCTTAAAAAGGACAGAACAAGCACTGATGACTTGTCATCTATGATTTCATGCAGAAGCTTCCAGTTCTAGGCCCCCATTTACATAAATTCATTTATGAATATAGGAGTTCTAAGACCAACTCCCTCACTAATCAGGCAGAGTAAACATTGTTATCCTCACCTATCTCATCATAGTCCTGAGGACGATGTGCTGATTAACGTATATTCTGAAAAAAAGGTATAATTATTCTAAAGTTTGTTTAAATACATTGTTTTTTCCTTTGAAAAGTCCACTGAAAGTGACAGAGATAAGTAGTACACAGAACATTCAATGAGTTCCACATTTTTCATTCAACTTTTTCTCCCCTTTGAGAAGACCATCACCCTCCAGCATTTCTAGATTAATCTTTGAGATATCAATGAGAGGAAACAACTAATACCCAACTTTATCATGTGAATGCCATTGTCTTACAAATGCTGGAACCTGCAAGAGAAAACAATGGGGGCAAAACCAGGCAGTATGAGTTCAGTTACTAACCTGCCACAACAGGGATACAGCAGGGTAACTAAACACACCCTGAGCACATGCAGCAGGTCATTTTGGCTGCAAATTCTGAGAGGGTGTCAGTTTTTGGTAGCTAATGCTATGAAACACATCAGTGCTTGAACGGTTTTTGTGTCTGGCCTCATTCTATTTTGCTGCAGCTAGGCTACACAACAGTCAGAAATCTCCCTTACCAGTTTTCATTCACTTCTGTTACCCTTTCACTTACCCCAGCTCAGCCTGTTTAACACAGACAGAATCAAATGTACCTGTCTACATGGTGACATTTAAATTATAAGGGGCTTGCTGCTGTTAGAATTGTATTCTTGCTAGATCACAAAAATAATCAACTGCTTTCAAAGTATACTCTTACAACCCTATTAAAGACTAAATACTTTGGAAATATAAGTATGTTTTATATTATTTATATTTTATCATCTTAAGGCCAGCAAACTGCTTTTGCTGCAGATCTCAGATAAAGGAAACAACTTCACTACAAGCTCCGAAGTACATCACCTACAACATTCTGAAGTGTATCACCTACAATATTCTGCACTACCTCTGAAGCTGTCAATCATGAAACATCTCTGACAGTTGGTTATATTATGTACAAGAGTGGTTCCGAAGTTACAGTATGACACTACAAATTGATCATTCTTGGGTTTATTCTCAGTTTTGTTTGTGATTTACAGTGAAACAAGTAGTAGTACTAAAGCAACTCTAAACTACTCTACCCAAGACCTAGAGTACAGAGACCAAGCAAGGTACCCAAATTGTGGAGCACTGAGAATTGTAGCAAAACCAGCGTTTAGGTATCCTGGCTACTAGTTACCATGTAAGCCTCAGTCAAGCTGTGTAAGTTGAAGTCAAGCACACTGAAACATGCATTTTGTTACAGCAGTATAGAGACACTTATCAATGGCAACTTTACAACACTTGGTAGAAAATTACTAAGCTTATGCATGATGTGTACTGTTCAGTTCTTTGCTAGCAAGTAGCACTGTACATTTTATATTAATGCAGATAGGATGCTAGTTTCTTCAAAATTCTAACTTTTTTCTGGTGTTGCCCACTACTTTGTCTCTGTTTGATTGTGAATTGGATTATTTTTATTTCTACCGCATCAGCTCTGAGGTTCCTCTTACTGATCAGTCTTCTTGTCACTCCTGTATTCCCCTGATTCTCAGACCCTTAATCTACTGCCTTTTCCCTGTTACTTTAGGCTTTCTGTGTTCTGCTGCCATTTTTCCTTCTTCTATTCTCCTGGAAAGAGATCTGCCATGTTTTCATTTCTCCGTGCCCTATCACCTCTATCTGAAAGTCCAATCTTTCATGAAGTCCAATCTTTCAAACACAAGTTAGCGCCTGTAGACTGAAGACAGCAAGCTAACTAGTTCAAAACTGTGACATTTAAGCTCAGACAACTGTTGTTCCACAACTAAACAAGTCAGACTTCATTTTCACTTTGTTTTTTGTTGACTTTGCTGTCACTAATGCATTTGGCAACTAAGACAAAATTTTAAGATTTTTGTAAATTTTCTATGGAATGAAGTAAGTATTGCCATGGAAGCACTCAGAGAAGGTAAGACTTTGGTAATATTAACTCAGTAATATTAAATATGCTTAAGTCCACAAAGGCAATAATAACTGTCATGTAATCAGAAATAATTTATGCAACTATTTAGCCAGTATGCAGACATTTCACTTGAAAACACTGTTTCAGGTTATTACAGATGCATCTTAAATTTGTCAAGTAACTCAGCGGGAAAAATAGTCATCATGGTATACAGACATGCTTTTCTTGCCTTGTCTCTCTTTACCTTATAGCTCCATGTCCTACTCATGAGATTCCTATGGTAATTTATACAGGAAAAAATCCGCACAACCCTTCTTTTGCAGATTTACATTACGCTAGTCACACCCTGTAATGTCATCTGTCTGAGGCAGACTATTCAGCTCTGCTTTCTGTCTGCAGTACATTAGGTCATCCTTCCCCCGAAAGCCCTGCTCTTTCAGTCACACAGGGCACTTCAGATAGACAGCAAGGACAAATTTGCTATTCTCCAGTCAATCTATATTAAGGGGCTTACACTGCAAAGCAAAAGAAGTGCCGAAAGAGGACACAAATAGATCAATATCATTACAGCTCGTAATGATCTTAAGAAACTGTCTTCTTGAAGAACATAAAGAGACAATGTGCTACAGACATCCTCCACAAATCTCACCATAGTAACCAGAATAGCCAAAATGTCTGCATCTGTTAGGTATAGCATTTATATTCAAAATATTTTCCTCCATTTCTGTAACACATCATTTTGCAATTGGGTGAAGGACTTCTAACAGCAGATAAATAGTAATCAAAGCCTGAAGAAAATATCTTTTTTTATACAGTGAAGGAGAGAGAGAGGGAAAAAAACCTGAGTGCTATAACCTGGTTACTTCACACATTAAGGCCTTCTTGCTACAAAATTACCTTAATAAATTAGTTACTCTGAACAATATAAATCTTGCATTCAGTCACAGATCATAGCTATTTCTGTATATGTGTGTAATGAGATCATTTATTCTGGTAGATAATTTATACTAGCAAAAACACTAGTCTATATTTAGATATTATACAGAAACACTATTTCCTCAGAGTTCTTGTACTTGAAATGTACATAAATAATCAACAGCCAGTAGCCAAAATAAACAAGTTACAAAGAACACACAAGTGAATATAGTTCTGATTTTGTTTTTTCCTTCTTTTCAAGCTTTGTGGTGAGCTTTCATTATAGACCAAGTTGAGCAGATAATATGATACCTGCTGGTTTTTGTAACTCAAAGTTGAACACACTCCTTTAAGCTCACTATGGAAGGTCGGGCTTCAATTGCATCCTCCAACTTGCATCCTTCTGGCACCTTATGCGTATTACTTTGAATTCCTCAAAAATAATGCTCTATTTCTCATTCACAGTTCTTTGGTGATACTAAAGCTAGCAAACGTAAGGATGCACATTAATAGCTGTACAACAACCCTGCGCAGCAAAGCATAAAAAGGATCACCCTCTTCATGTCAGAGGGGGAAAACAAATCCCAGGCATCATCATCAGACTTCTCGGATGTTACAGCAGATGCTGTACATCAGAAATCCCATGCTGAGGGCTGAGACCAATGCCAGGTGCCCCTACCCATTTCTTGCCTGAATGTAGCTAACACTGTGGCCCTACATAGGTATGCAACTTGAAGCATAGCATATTTGCATAAAAGATTACTGCAGTCCAGCTAAGACATTTTGCAGTTAAAAGTGGTTTTATATGCTGGGGGTCTGGTTCCTAAATTTCAATTGAAATGGAATGTACCTTTCTTGCTTCTCCATAAGCATAGAGAACTTACCATTTTTCACAACATAATTCATTTTTATGCTGCCAGTACTGCCACTTTGTACTGCCACAGAAGATTTTGCTGACATAGCCATTAGTGCTAATGCTTATCCTGGCAATGGATCATGCTACTGAATAAATTTGCTTGCTTTAATTATTTGAATTACTTAAAATTAGTGAAGTGCCAATAATTTGTCCAGCTCGGAGATGCATACATTTCCTAGCAAAAAATCAAAGCAAAGCTGTCACAGTCAACCAAAATGGATTCTTGTCTTTTAATTCCTGTTATGGTTACAAAGCATTTAAAATTAAAAGCTACTTGGGCCTTAGTTAACTAGTTATTTAAGAAAAGTTCTAAGGGATTTGGTTTTAAAACAGTGATTATGAAAAACTCTTATATGAATGAATATGTAGCAATTGTAAAAAAAGATGTGCAAGCACATAACTCATACAGTTCCCCCAAACTACTATAGTTCACATAGCACTATTTAGATATTCAACAACCATTGGTATGTACTAAAAATATAATACCTGGAAAGAGTGACTAAGTTTTGCACTATGGTTACCACCTTTCACTACAGCCTGCATTGCCTAGATACACACCCTTGCTGCTGTGAAGCAACGGAAGTGTTGGAAATAAGTCAAAAATGTAAATCCTCACCGGATGAACGATCAGCTGAGCCTAAACTCACTCTTGTTATATACCCTCATATCATGTTTGCAGGTCATGAGAGGTCTGGCTGTAAGCAAGCTATTTCCTGGGTGTTTATAGAATCAAAAAAAACTGCAAGGGAAAAGCTACAGATTCCTCAGCATACAGCGAGTGGTTGTTCTATATTCATAGCAGTCACTGAATTCTCACTTTTATGGAGGGTTCAGCTATGAAGGCACATAAATATTGCAGCATAAAGGTTTCAGAGAGTTTCATTGACCCTATTAATTTCAAATGAACACAACCATAAGAAGGAAAAGCTTTGAAGCTTTTGTAGTTTGTAGGGTTTTCAGGTTTTGTGAGACCATCACAGTTCACCTGAATTGAACAGAACCTGTTGACAAGACTGTTGCACCTTAGGTTATACATTAGACATATTACCAAAGGTGGGGTATTTTGCACCTCAGTGGCACAAATACAAAACTGTTGCAGATAAGGATCATTTAAACTCATTCTGTAACCAGTGGATATTGCAATCAGTTTCTTGCTGTAATGGCAGTCACATTTCTCTTTTAGCAATGGAAATATGACAGTTGCCCAAAGTCTGGATTTAGTAATTGTTTACTACAGGAAACACTACAGTCGATGCAGATAAGGAATCAGTTCTTCCGTACTTTCCTCCCTGTCCATTGATTTTCTGAGCATCTGAGCAAAGACTGAAGCAAAGTTTGAAATCCAAGTGTCTGCTCCATTCCATTCATGTTGCTTTTTGTTGGAGTTTTTTGTTTGTTTTCTGTAAGGAGCAAAACACGGACAGATTGCCCATCTCTCCTGTTGAATCACAGTTAGAATAATAGCTCTATATTTATTTTGTTGTGGATGGTAATAATATTCACATATTCTAGACATGGTTCTTGTTTAAGGATAAAGACTCATTTTTCCTTTAAATTATGTATTAAAAGACTGAAGGAATGATGTGTTTATTTGCATCACAATATCATTTTATGAAAACCTGACCTTAGGAAAAATGTGTAATAATATTGAATGAATAAGATGACATTTGCTTATTTTTTGGACTGCTTTAATTTCTGCATTAGTGACTAAATCCAAGCAGTGTAGAATATGAATCAAGATATGATTCATCCTGCCACGAATTAATATGCATTAACTTAATGAAAAAATCTAAAGGTTGCTTAAAAATCCCACCATGGTGTACATGTTCCAAGGATAAAATTAATCAAACTACATAAAATTTCAAGACAGTCTCAATCCTGCAACACAATTGTTTTCAGCTGTTCATTACTTTGGTTGACACACAAGAGCTGAGTACCAACTAACACTTCACCTGGCTATTGTGCCCATTTATACAAGGAGGCAGTAATTCTTACCAGGAAAAAAGTCAGGATTTCTCTATCCAGATCCCTGAAGGTTTGATCCAGATCAGTAGCACAGCATGGTTTGTTTGGATCCTTGTACGCAGGGAGTGATACTGGCTCCCATGTTTGGCCAACAGCCAGCATGTGACCCACGTTCATCTTTATGAGGCCTGGGTTCCCCTTGCTCAATCCTCCTACACTGTCAGTAGCTTACCACCACCCTAGGCTCCTCAAAAGCAACAGAAATACTCCAAAAACATTTTGTTATAGCGTCACCTTAACTCAGCACAAGGTGACATCATTTTAAATACCAACACTAGGGAAAAGACCACAGTATAACCAAAGTCGAACTTGCACTCTGCTTAGCATGAACAGCCCTCACCAATCACCATATGAACTACAGGCTCATTTACTATTGTTATTAATACAGCAGAGGAAGTTATTTACTTAGGAAATATGAGAAAATAATGCATGAGGCTACTCCCTTCTGTACAGTCGTGAATTGGCTACTTATATCCTTAGTCCCTAATGAACCTGCAGAATGAATTAATTATTTTGCAGTTTCATTTCATTATACATTCAGCATCGTGCTTATTAAAATGGGAACAGTTCAGATATGCAGTCCTTAGCATAGCTTGTTTTTTTTTCTTTTTAATACTTTATATATATGTTAAATATCCAAGCCTTTAAGACACTGTCTTTACTGCTGAAATACACACCCCAGTGCAAGATAAAAGGTAATGTTTATTTACAAGACCACATGTGATAGTGGTGGAATACTTAAAAAAAAAAAAAATTGCTAGAATTCCTGAAAAGATCAAGCCAATACCATGACTGATTCCTTCAGCCTCTTATATGCTTCACAGATGATTCTCTCTTAACTGCAGTTGAGATCCTGATTCAGTTTATGAGACAGAAGGCTGGTATAACAGAGTAAGGGGAGAGTTACTCCAGGGATGGAAGCCGCTGTGAGAAGAGGCTTGTCAGAACATTCCATCATGCTCTTCCCAACAGAGTGAGCACAGATACTGCTTAGCTCCAGATGGGCATATCACAGGTTTTCAGAAATAAAGACATACAGTGAAAATATGTTCCAAAGAGCTGCTTTCTCTACTCCCTTCCCCCATGCAGTAATTATAAATCCATTCCTAGTTTTGTTGAATTTATCTCTGCATGCACGCTGCAGTATGCCCATCATTATGAATGGCAAAGAATGGCATGACTAGCATTGTTAATAGTCATTCACAGAAGTGTGCATTTAAAAAAACACACAGGCTAAGTTAGGCTAAACAAGTAGCCTGGTTTTAAAACTGCTGAACAGACAAGCAACTCCCACTCTGCAGGGAAGCTGCTGGAGTGCTCAACACTTGAGAATTAGAGCACTTCGTAATCTCTGCTCCTAGTCTGCCTTCAGAAAATTTTGGCTTTAAACAGAAGTCTATTAAGTACTGTTCCCTTCCACGAGAGTAAAATAACCAAACACAGCTTTTGGCAGGAATCTGGTCTTTGTGCTAGTTATGGAGCTTTGACTGGAAATGTGATAGCAGGTGCAAGAGGCAAAGATTCGTGGGCTCACTTTCAGTAACACACAGGACACACCTGGATTTTGCCTATGTTCCGCTACATCATATTAAGGTAACCTTTGGAAAAACTATTGTATACTCCTGTTTCACTAGGCCTCTTGACTACATCATTTCAAGCTCCTGATCTTAAACAGTAGATAAAATAAAAAGTAATAGACTTCTTTGACATTTTGCACCACAATTCCAGCCCCTCATGGATTAACATTTTGTTACCTATTTTAGAGTGAGTCCTCTCCCTCACTGCTGTGAAACAGCTTCAAGCAGAAGTAGCAAACATCAGAAGACAAAGCAGTAACTGCATTTGACAAAGCCCTCAAACCATATTTTATAATCTCACAGGCAAAGTGCTATTGTGTTATTTATTGTCTAGATTTTAAGTTTCAAGTTAAAGAGATGATATTCTGGATAACAGGAAAACACTGCTCCAGAACTCCTAATTAGACTGACTGTACAAAATATTTTATGTACCTAAATTCCCTTTCTTACTTTCCGACTCAGGAGGACTTCTAAAAAATGGACAAACAGAAAGATTACATGTACCTGCTTAGTTCCTGTTTCAGTCAAGAGCACAAACTCCTGTTTTTATGAACTTTCGGTCAATAAAAAGCAGTAGTATCATCAAGATAAAGATGAAACTAATAAAATAATGCCATTCTTCTGCAGTAATTTTATAAAATCAAGTTCTTTAAAGGGAGAGGGGGAAAAAAGCCCTACATAAAGCTTGAATGAGTGCAAAGAAATGGTGACATTAATAATTCAAAGTAGTCATGCTGTTTTCTTAAATTTGCTGTCCTTTCAGGTTGCCCTTTAGAGACTTGGACACGATAACAAAAGGACATTATTTCAGGACCACTAAGACTGGAATCAATTGCAACCTTGAAATTTTGATTTCTCAGTGTTATCACAGTAAATTCAAAAGGTGAGAAAAAGACCTAAGAGGCAATATGCAAATTTATTCCTGAACTTGCTGTAAGCCATCTTATTATTACTTTGAATATTTTTTTATACGTATATATACTTTAAACCTCAGAAAATACAATAACGTTCCAAACTGATCTAGAAGATCTTTCGGCATCTGAGACCAACAGAAGAAAAAAAGAACTGTAAGAGATAAGCTGACCGTTCTATACGCACATCCTTTGCAAGCAGATTTACCCTTCTGTTTTGGTGTATACTACAAAGGAAATGATTTTGTAGTATGAAAGTATATGCAATAACGAAGGAAAAGCAACAACTAAACCAGTAAGTTGAGCACTATGAGAACAGAGGGCTCTTATTCATCTACCCAGACCTATTACCAAGAGCTGCTTGGTAATTTCAGTAAGTGACGGAGTCTTTAAAAAGCACAAGGATGAGGGTAGTTGTCCATTGTCTATTCCTCCTTCTCCACAGTGCCCTTGACTGGAGTCAGGGCCAGCAGCACTGCAGGTCAGAAAAAGCACCGCTCTTCCTGTACGGCACGGCCTGCCAAAACATGCAGTGCCACATCTTTTCCAGTGTTTTTAAGATTCAGCCTAGGCTGGCTCTCTTTTTAAAGACTGCCAGCTTGCCTACCTTATACTCAAACTTACCTAGATCACTAGCCTCCTTTTATTCTGCCACTGACATTTGTTGGTATGCACTGGAAGTAATCTACCAGTATCAAGTAGATAGATCCCCTTCATTAAACATAATTTCCAGAAGATGAGCCATGTTTAGTCCTAGTTTACAATAAAGTGTTGTAAATACCATGCTTCGCAATCTGCTGATAAAAACACCCACTCCAGAGATTAGGCAGAATCTATGCTGCCTTCCTCTCACTCTCAGAGCTTCAACTACAGGGAACAGTTTGATGCTGCAGCCACAGAAGTTCTTTCCATCAAGGTCATCTACAAAGGGCTGCTGCCTGCCCCTCTAAACTGGCCCTGCCAACTTTGCATTTAATTTGACATTAGGGTCAGTTCTGCCACACTGGATCTTCCTTACAGATACATATGTATGTGTTTAGAAATGAAAAATATGACGAGCCACATCTTAATTTTGTTTTCAAGATATTATAGGCAACACCTAAAAGCAGAATTGTGAGTATAGAAGGCAAAAGGGATGCCTCAGATTGAAACATTTCATCATAAAGACATTTTTTCATTTAACAGAACTGCAGGTTTTCATGGGATTTAAAAAGCTGAAACTTGAGGAGGAATAGGAAGGACAACACTCCTGTTAAATACATGTTTGTGGAATACAAAAGAAAGGAAAAGACATGGAGTGAGAGAACATATCTTGATTAGTAAGTCAAGCCACGGATATAACTAAGATAGCTGGAAATGGTTAGGTAAATAGAATATTTGTAGTTATGGGCTCCAAGTTTCTATCTAACTTAATAGGAAAAAGAGGAAACAGAAGCATGCAGTTAAATTCATTAAGTGGCGTAGACCTAGGATTGGGAATAAATACAAAGGCTTGGCACACTGAGAAAAAAAACCAAGGTAGAAGCAAACAACTTTTCAGCTTTGTTGTATTTGGGCAGGTTTCTTTGGTTTAGGTTTTTTTGCCTTGGGGTTTTTTGTTGGTTTGTGTTTTTTTTAAATGAACGCTAGGGGGCAATGCAGAAGGAGTGTGTATCCCGCCCAAGCTGGGATCGTTTCGCAGCTGCGCTCATGCAGCACACATGGACTCCTATTTCTAGGGCTTGGGAACTTTTTAAAGAAAGTTTCAAAACTCCCTCCTGAAAGATATTTTTACCGTTTCCAGACGATCATATGAGGGTTTTATTTTTCTTATTTTTTATAGTAAATTGCCAGCAATGCTAAGAGACTCAGCATAAATCTGATTCGGAAAACACTTGCATGGCTAGTCATACTGAGCGGTACATTTGAAAGCTGGGTTAAAACAAAGGTTGTAGTTCTTGAGTTTAACTATACTCCTAAACTAAATAATTATGCTCTTGTTTAAGAGTTACACTGAACAGTCAGCCTTGGATTTTCTCTTCAATTTCTGCTGAATAACATCCTAATTAGAATGTTTCACTTTCAGAAATTCAGCTTTCAGACAAATCACATACAGGCTTGACTACAAATATGATACACCATTACTCTATACAGTTTCATCGATACCTGTGGATGAACAGACATCCTGTTTGGGGTTTTTTAAGTTGCCACCAGTTGATCTTCAAATACTTCCATTATTGTGTTGCTCAGCTTACCGTATTAGTGGGTACAAGGTTCCATAACAAAATGTTTATACATTTTTAAGAGCTCTTCAGAATTTTCACTTTTTTAGAGTATTTCTCTTACGCTGTATGAAAAAAAAACAACCAACCAAACAAAAAAAACCCCAAACACCCACACCCCACAAAAACCAAAATCACCACACAACCTGGTTGCTGAAATCTGCTTTAAGAACAAGACTGCAAAAACCCTATTTAACACAAGCTGCTTTGAAATCTTTTCTCTCAAATACTTTGCCTGTAGGCCATGACACTATTACCACAGTAAACATCACCCTTGTACTACCTTTTAACTTCCTGTTAAAGTATCAGCAAAATAAGCTATATTTTGATTCAGATACAGATCTTCCTTGTTATATACATTATCTATCCGGGTTTTATTACTTCAAACTATCACAATGCTTACCCTCACACAGGACTTCCAGCCTTTCTTTGAAAAAGGCCAATAATATTCTTAAATGCTTCATGGACACATTCTAAAATAATATAAAACTTTATTTCCAGCTGGGACTAGAAATCCAGTAATCTATATGTCCCTCTCCATATATGAGGCACAATTCAGATAATTGATAGATCAACTCTCCTGGCTATAAAACCAAAGCTATTTACTGATTTCACGTCCTTGGAAATACTTCTATTTTTACCTTCCAAAACTATTTCAGCTGATGTTCCTAATGACAGAAAATTGTTTATTACCAGGTGGCAAGAAAATGCCAAGCACTTGTATGTGACTCGTGTGGAAGGAGCTCTAACAGGAAAAGACACAGTGTAACATAGGTAGAAATTAAGGGAAAGAGGATAATTGTTTCCATTGTCACTTGCACTCATGGTTCAGTCTTTTGAAGCAACTGTACAAAAATTATGTGATGAACACATAAGAAGCACATGAAATGTTCCAAACTAAACTGGTTTGGTTTGAAAACTGAATGTTAGGGATGGGGGAAAAAAAAAGTCATTCTGTAAAGAAACCACCCTGTACCCAAGCACCTTACATTTGTGGCCTTGGGATGACTGAAAGAACTGGATCCCACCACGGTTTCGGGTGGACTCGCATTCCCTTTTTTAGATTTTTATAAAATAAAAGGACACTTAAATAAAACCTCTCTGTGATGTGTCCTTCAGACTCAATAGAGCATGAGTGGAACCAGCTGCCAGAATTACACAGACCATCTTTAATAATTTTCAGCTGGAAAACCATTCAAAGTGACACTGCTCTATTTGCTAAGACTCTCCCTTGCGATAACTCCACACTGGCATTCTATTGCAAATATTAATTACTAATTAGAATGATACTTCCTCCCAACCACACATAATAGTAATTAAGTAAAAGAAATTACAGGTCTATTTAGGGGGGCAGAGAAAAGGAAGAGTCCTTTCCATCACTTGCATCGCATTAGCCCCATCTGACCAGGGTACACATGAATCCTGCAGCACTCTGCCTGAGGCCTGTATATTTTGCATTTACATCCTTCACACACAGCTGAGATTTTGCCTGAAGATGGCCGTCTCCATCAGGATAAATTTCGACCTCACCACAAAGAACACCTCTTGTTTTACTGTGTTTTTGCAAACATTATTTATTCTCAGAACCTGTAAGATCAGTACATTCATATGCTTTTAATATGCCAACAAGCCCAGGCACAGCCCCAGAGACAGCCAGCAACAAAAAGCTGGAAAACAGCAGAAGAAAGGGAATGCCGTGCCCCTGCTTCTGCCCAAACAAACACAGCCCAGGACACATCAGAAAAATCTCTCTTCCTTCACCACCTTCTACTTTCCCAGATTCTCCCATTCATTTCCCTGATACAAATTCCAAGATAATTACAAATTTCCAGGATATGAGGGGGAAAAAAAAAAAAAAAGAAAAAAATCAGCCAGATTCATAGTATCTTAATATGTTCAGGATCCTCTCAGAAAGATTCTTATATTCTAGTTTAGAAACTTACTAAAAGAAATAAGTGATGTGACCTTGATTAAAAACATCAACCACACCTTTACTAAGAGGGTCTCCATAAAAATACCATTAGAAGAAATTAGATAAATACCAGGCAGTACACCAAAACTGTTGGTCCCCTTTTTAACTTTTGTTTTGCATAATATTGCACTATGAAAAAAAAAACAACTCAAAAAACCCCCCAAAAAACATCAAACCAAACCCTATCGAACTGCTCACTACAGAGTACTCCATGAATGACACATCCAAAAAGAGGAGGAACACAGCTTGCAGTGATCAGTTAACTTTGACTTTGATATAAGCTTACAGTAACTAGAAGAAAAGGCCACATACACAAGAGTAATACATAATGTTTATATAACCATTATTATCTCCCCGCACCCCCGAAAAGACTATTGCCCCTAAACTGCAGTTTTAATCAAAACTATGAAACAGACTTAATGGTGAACAACATGAAGCACTACAATGCTTTATATTATTCCCTTTCTCAACATAATGACACCTTAAAAAAACATTATTCTCATAAATCAATCCTTGTTTACATTCACAAATTGCTAATGCCCTATCAAGAATTCTCAACAACCAAAGTCTTTCTACAGCACATACCTGAAACAAGTCTATTATGGTAACACTTTAAATTGTCTTAAATATACTTAGCTATGCATTCAATTTAGATTATATATGGTGCACATTATGTATCAAAGAAATGCTAAAGAAAATACACCATGTGTAGTTTTTCCTCATCCAGACAGTTCATTACTATTCTTCAGCGCTAAGAGAAACGGGCTAGCTTTGCCCACTGCTGCTTTAGGAAGTAAAGGATTGCAAAGTTCATGCCTGTTTCAGTTTATCCAGCAAATACTTTCAGCTGTCTGACCCAGTACCTGGCAGTCAGTGGAATGCAACAACCTGCACCTCCATTACCAAGCTAGAAAATAACTGGAGGACAAATAACTATAAAATAACTGGAAGACAACATGGAGAGTCCTACTACTTCTGTAAAGTATTGCTCATATTCCAAACTTGAAATCTGAGATGTTTAGAAGAGTGACCAAGGAGAATTAGTTATATTATTAATTTGATCAGATACTAAAAGGCTCCTCACTTGAAATAAGGACCTAATACTTAGTAATATAATAAACTGGTTTTATATAGCATTAAGATTTATAACCTGAAGATGAACCTGCTTGGCAAGTGAAAGATCCAACAGCTAGTCATGGTACCCTGGTTCCAGTGCTTGCAATGAACATGGGGCTTCAAAATGGTAAGAAAAACAACTTCTATTTTTCCAGCTTAAAACTCTAAACTGCCTACTTTGGTAATCTTCTCTTCCCGGCTAAGATACCTTGGTATTTTTGACAAAAATGTGATTGAGCTAGTTCCCTCCTAGCAGCGTACTGGTTTGCTCTAGTCCCTGAAACTCTGCAGAGCAGCATCTCCTACACCTGCCTGGCGTCAGCCAGAGGTGAAGAAAAGCTGCAGATTCTACCACCACCTCCACAAAGTGGAGGTGCGGTAAACAGACTGAGGAGCAAGCCCATGCCTCGAAAGGGTTATGCAGATATACAGGCTCTTGTTTGGAAGTGAAAAGGTTATGTCCAAATGCATTTGACTCCCTCGATCTAATTGACAGATTGATCAAAGTATATTTAAGACATAACCATTGAATAAATGTGGTAAGCATTTTAACACCTACCAGACCTACCTAAGTGCTAAGACCTACTGAATTGCATCAGTCACAGGGTTTGGAAAAAGGAAATCCCCAATGCTAAACAGACACCTTCTGGGTTCTAAGGAATTAAAAAAGGTTTCCCTACGACTCAAAATAAATTGAAGTTGGAGCAAACTTTAGTTTACAGTGGTTTAATCAAAACAACATTACGGAAACTTTTATATAACTTTCTGTCCCACTGACAACTGCAAAACTGCAATATGTAACTGAAGCGGAACTACTGTGTCTCTTGCAGCTTGAGCCCACTTTCTGTAATTCAATCTAACTGTAATCTAATTGTACATAAAGGAATTTACTGCAAAAGAGACAACCTGACCTGGACTGTAAGTGTCCAGCTTATGGAATAGGAGGCACTGAAAGTCCTCCAACTGAGGCACCAGGCTTCAGCAACAACTTACATGCAAGCCATCCTGGAACACTGCCCTTTGCACTCATGTTCTGCCATATTTGCACCCAGAAGAGGCCACCAAGGACCCGGACCCTGTGTGGGCCCTCAGTCCTTTGGGTAATGCGTGAAAACATACTGAAACAGAGGGATGGAACCCTGTAGTGTCCAGTTCAACATGAATGAAGTATTGAGAAAACAGAAGATTCAACCTGAAAACTGACTCAAGGCCATAAAGTGCATGATGGAAGATACATGGCAACAGAACTCTGTTGCCATGTAAGGGATTCAGGGAAGAAACAGCTCAAAAACACAGTGAGGAAATGCTGAAGAAGAAATGGAAGGAAACATCTGCATAGGCCTTAGAAAGAAGGCAACACTGGGAAATGACTGGTCCTATAGCAGCTGGAAGCACGGCTCATTGAAGCAAGGGGAAAAACCCCACAACAAGAAAAGCAGAATTTGGTAAACAAAGACCACAACTGTACTTCTACATCCTAGAGCCATCCTTCAAAAGGATACGAACTATCCACACCTGAATTTTCTAGAAAAAGCTCAAAACTGTAGGATGAACTTATGTCACGGGATCCAAGAATCTCCCCCAGGTTTCATTTTCTCACAAACTGCAGGATTCCTCTGTTAAAAATCATGGTTAATAATAATAATAAAAAAAAAATAAGTCATTGTTCTTTCAGCAAGAGCTGGTAATTTTGCAGCAAATGGATTGTCACTCACGTTGCAAGTTCTGTCACTTATCTAGAGTGAATTATGTTCAAAATTCAGTACAATAACCTACCTTGCTGTTCCATTTAAGACAGACTATGACAATAACATCTACTTGAATTTTTTTAACTATGTATCTTTAGGAGATAGGAGCTATTACTAGGCCTAATACTACTGAAGCTAGGTAATACCATCAGAATTTTTTTTCAAGGGAAAATGAACATTTGAAATGGCTCATTTCAAAACAATAAGACTCTTAGTTTGTCATTACGTATGCTTCATTTCGTTCCAGTTAAAAAAAGGAAAACATTTTCACTTTCTTGTGCTAATTCAGAAAATTGTTGATAGCAAGAAAATCTGAATGTGTTTTATTCCAGGGAACACTATGTTAAAGCCTGAAGTTTTAGAACAGAACAAAGAATAGTCATAATGATTTGAAAACTTCTTTATTCTACTGTTCTTCAGCTTTTAGTATTTGGACATGCAAACAAGAAGTATCTTCCAGGAGTTCTGAGCTCTTTTTGTGAATTTGCTTTCTCTTTAATACATTTGCTCAAAGTGTGAGGTGAAGAATCTTTCGCAACAACAAAATTGACATTAAAGCTGAATGAGTAGAAATTGGCAAACGAGGCCAAAACAGATCTATATCATGCCACTAAATTAAATTTTCACTGACCTATGAAGGTTTAAGACCATCACCATACAGTTAGATTTAAATCCATAAGAACCACTTCTCATCCGTAGAAACAACATAGCATAAACCTTATGTACCAAGACAAGGAGAGAGGCAGTTTCTTTGTGGAGTTTTTTCGCATTTTATTTCACAAATCTAAGAAAATTTTTCAGCTTGTTAGGAATAAACCAGATTTAGAAATCAATTTACAGTCCAAGTAATAAGTTAATTTTGTGAATAAATTAAAAGATACAAAAAATTGAGAAAAGTCTACCATGAACATTTTATCTATCATTAGTGATGAGTACTACTCTTTGCTAGAAGCAAACAGCAGTGAACATTCTCCCCAGCAACCATAATGTGTACTAGAACTGAACAAAACATGGTTCATTAAGGCAACCAAATCAGTTAATCTAGATGGTAAAAGACAGCTTTGAAAGAAGTAGATATCACCATGAATCTCAAACAAAATGGCATTTCTTATCTTGCCATGACAAAAGTTGGTCTTCATAGGTGCGAAAGGCATGATCACCAGAAGTCTCGCTGTAATTATACAGACACAAATGAATCATGTGATAATATAAAGACCAAATGCCAAGACCTCAGACCCCTTAGTATTTTCCCCACTGAAATCGGCGATGCTATTTCAGTAGAGGCAGGGTTTGCCTATAAAGGACCTGAGCCGGCCCCATCAGAAACAGTGACAACCCTTCTCCCAGACCACTATTGATACTGCATTTTTACAACAGTGCAGGATGGTTCAGCTCTCACGTCTCAGCATCTACCCCCACACAAAAGGCCTTTGAAGTTTCTCAGCCCAGTGAAAGATACACTTCTGACGAGATTTTCAGCCATGTCCAACAACAGGACAAGTCCCCTCTGGAGACAGCCACTAATGCTGCCAAGTTGAACTGTGGAGTTAAGACAGAGCAAATACACATTGGCAGAAATTAGGAAGTGTGTTCCTAGTGTAGTGAGCCGAGGTTACTGCCTCAACAAAAGTGGATTGGACTAAACTTCCTATTACTCAAAAAATCATAATTTTGGCTACCCTAAACATGCTGACCCCAAGCACTGATTTTCAATCTGCTGCACAAGCAGCTTGCTTCTTGCATAGCATATTCATATTTTACACAAAGCAATGGAACACAATGCTGAAATTATACTACAGTGATCAACTAAGTAAGGCAGTGAAGTGGATTAATAACCAGATTACTCTAGAATCACCAAGAGTTCAGTGTGAGCTCTCTCCTGTGTACATTTCAGAACAAACTCCTCTTACACATTCCTGTTAGGAGTTTCCGTTACTAATTTATGCTATGCGTATGCTGAGAGACACATCAGCAACACTGCTTGTGCAGGTTGCCTGAAGATCTTGGAGAGGGCAGGGAAAGACAGAAATGAAAGACTCCCCAAACCAAAAAGCATTTCCAGCAAAGCTTCTGTTAGAAGAGTTTAATGTGACATTTTCTACTATTCACAAGTGACTGGTGCCCAGCAAGTAACTGTAAAATTAAATAATTAAATTGGGAGGGGTGCATAAAAAAATCACTATGGAAGTTTTGAGCTGGTTTAATTTATTTCTTGTTCATACACTTCTGATCACCTTTTAAAGCTTCAGAGGGCCACAAGTATTTTCATAGCTAATTTCATTATAGTAGTTTGAAGAAGAAGAAAGAACGCCTCTCTTTTGTTCAAAATTAAAACATACCTTACATCTCTAGTGACAGCTCAGTTCAATGCTCTGCTGTAATTGAGATTCCAAATTTTACTGAAAAGTGACGACACAAACATACAAGAAAGCCACTCCATAATGCCTAGGGATTAAACTTGACAGTTTCAAAACACTGATTCTGTAAAAGCACGGCTGGAAGGTGCAGGATGACTGAAGCTCAAAAGCAAGAGGCACAGGCTGCTGGTAAAGAGGAGCCCTTAAGGATGGAACAGAGAAACTAATTAGGCTTCCTATTCCATCAGAGCTAAAACCCTGTTCAGTGTAGCCTTAGCAATAAATATTTGACACAGTACCTTTACCATCCTTTGAAAGCTGTATCTATGCTTACTATCACAGTTCTAAACACAGTATTGTTCCACTTTCATCTGAATTGCCCATCCTTCAAAATAAATCTCAGCAACACCTCCCAATTTGCTTCTTATCTTTATCCTCTCCATCAAGATGGATATTTTCAGCACACTTGTGGAAAATCTGCTCCTTTGGCCAATCTGTTCTGAATATAGTTATTGCATACCTTTGTGCTCAAAAGCGACACAGTGTTGAGCAGGTTAGGGCTTTTTTTTGTGGTACGTCCTAAACATACAACTCTGGAAAACTGAGCACATGCTACTGACTGTGGTTTCCCCATAGTAAACTGTGTGACCTTTCCATCACTGTCCTCCTACTCTTTCTGTATCCTTATTTCAGAAATTGTGTAAGCACAGGAAAACCAGGAGTTGATGAAGAAGTAACAGGATAGTGAATGAGTAACTCAGCAGTCAAAGAGCAGAAGGAAGACTTGCCACCACTCAGCTCTGAAGATAAATGAGACAGAAGGCGAGGGAAAGGCTAAATATGGAGAAAACACAGCTGCCAAGAAAGGAACTATCTAAACAGGAAGGCAGCCATGGAAACACCCATTTCAGGATACCTACTTTTAGGATGGGCAGGTGGTGTATCTCACTGGAATCCCAGACCCAGTTAAGCTTTCACCTGGCTCAGGAGTTTACAGCCAAACACCATTTGTTTATCAAACTCTTCTTGGAAAGCATTCCTGAGTTAACAAAGTGTTTCTTCATTGCCCATTCAGAGATTTATCTTCGGCATCAAAACCAATAAATTTAAAACCTTCCCCCAATGAACTGTGAAAAGCATGGGAAATTTCTACTAGGACCACAAGAAATGGTTGCTTCCTGTTAAAAGAGTAATTCGTTTTCCACTGGGCATATTCTGGCCAAAGCCTGTGCTTAACACTGACATGTAAACAGCATTAATGTGCACTAGTCACAAGGGACACACCTCAGCGTGATGCAGCATATCCCAGCAGCCTCAATGATTCCCAAAGCATGAAGAAAAATCAGACAAAACAGTGAACAACACTTTCTGCAGGGCTTAAAAAGCTCTAGCCACTTCATGTTGAAATGCAATCATTTACAGTCATGCCCTAGTGCTGGCTACAGCTCACGCAGCGAAGGCTTAAGGCACATAAGGGTAGACTTTACCATTACCTTGCAAGACATCAACTGAGTGTTGTGCCACTGGCCTTCTATGTTCACAGCAATAGCTCAACAAGCACAAACACATCCAAGAGTTTCCTCCAGCCACCTCCTCTGAGACCAACAACACACTGTATAAGTCAATGAGAGTGGATTTGGACTGGGCAAGCTGTAGCCTCCTGCCCGCATAGAATATCATCTTTAGAAGGTGAATATACAGGTAGATGGTCAGCAGCCATTGCTGGAATAATAGATGAGACTCCAAACTTTGCTTAATTCTAAATCACCTGGGCTGCTCTGTCTTGTTGGCTATTGGGTTCGTCCTCTAGAAGACATGGATCTATATGAGCTTAAGCCATAAAACTTGGAGTGTGCTGTAGAACCACAGCTAGATCATTGAATGCCATAAAAAGTGTTTGTATAACATTAAAAACATTAACATTTTCAAAATTTAAAACCCATGCCAGAATTTAGTTATAGAAACATCTTCTAGTCCTGAGGTAATCCTATCATGCCTGACAGAAGCATTTTGTATTGCAGGAAGGTATCCTAATTTACCATTAAAAGTGATTTTAATTACATTTTTTTCTGCTCCCTTCCAAAGCTTCTCATTGCAATTCTGGGAGAATAGAGGAGCAGATCTGGTTTAATTTGCCTTTTCAACAATCTTCACTGAATCCTTCACCAAGAAAATGGATTAAATATGAGTCTGTCATACACTTTCATATGATAGAAAGACAAACATACTCTCAGAAAATAAAGGGTGGGAGTCCAAATATATTCTCCACAATAACAATAAACCTTTCAGATGTCATCTTCTATAGTGCTCAAGGAAACTGACATTATAACTTAACATACTAAGTTAATACTTAAAATAACAGAAAAATCTGAAGAAGTCAAGTTTCCTAGGTTTAACAATCTGATTCTCGAGCATAAGCATATTAAAAGAAACCATTTCAAAATGGGAGGGGGAAATCACATGGGTATCAGGAAAGCAAAAAACTGCCACATAAAAGGCAATAATCAAATTAATCTTTTTAACTACAGCCTCAGGCAGAAGACTTACACTGTAACATAAACTAGTTCCACTAAAACTGGATTTTTATTCCAGTTTAGTTTAACCACAGTATTTCCAATCCCCAAAATATATAAAACTGATCAAAGTGGCATACAGTAAACAAAATAGCTGTTTAAAACCAAAAGCTTATTGTAAAACTTGCTTTTCTTAGCAATGTCCATAATATTCACTTACAACAGCACATGTTGATTACCAGTCTCTCCTTTAAAAAAGGCTTCATTTAGATACCTGTTTACTTGTTAATCCTGTGTTTGGAATACACTATGAAAACTACAGCCACATTGAAATTCTGGAACTAACATATATTTAAACACTGGTATATCTAAATAATGGAAAACAACCGAGTTCTGATGGTATTACTGATTCGAGCAAAGAACACACCCATCAGCATCTAGCATAAACAAAACCATCCTGATTCTACCATTATCCTTCTTCTAAATAAATTACCAAACCAAAGCCACTCTACACCCAGAAACAAACTGCTAGAACACAAAATGACTAAAAATAAAAAGGCATTGCAGCAGACTGCTATACAGGGAGTTACCTTTTTTCCTTTCTTTTTCCTGTGAGCTGGTTTTGTATTCTTCTCCTTCGCTTCCTCACTCATTTTTCAGCAGGTAAAATACAGGGGAAGGGGAATAAAAGAGATCACTGCTTGTATTCCAACATGCAATGCCACGGCAAATATTCACAGCACTGAAACCAAAGTCCATCTGCTGCCGTTTCTCAGATAAGTAACAGAATAAGTGCTGTTTAGAGGCAGTCTCTGCCCCTCCTGCACAGCCTTCAATTGCTCAAAGCCTTGCTCCTTTTTCCTCCATGAGAAACCGTGTGTTCTCACATCAGTCTGATTCCTCTAAGGAAAAGAAAAACCATTTTCCTCTCTCATTTTTAATCAGTCTTTACTCCCAAGATAAGATCTTGTCAATGATTTCTAGCTTGGTCATCCACGGCGCTTCCAGTCTCTTAAATGGGGTTGATGAGCCACACAGAAATTAGCTGCAGACAGCTGACAAGTCTGAGAAGCGTTCACCAACGGATGATTTGCCGTCTCTAGCAAACAGAAAAAGCGAGCCTGAATTGCTCTGATTGCCAGTCGCGTACAATACCGACATGTGTTGAATGCATCAGGGCATGCCAGAAAAGGAAGCCTCCAAGAGTGATAAAAGATCAGGTTACTGGATCTTAAAGCCACTCCCAGGCAGATTCGAACAATAAAAGGCACAACATGCTGCTGAAGAAATTGCTAGATGAGATGTTTATGTTTCCAACAGCTCTATATACCCATCCAAAGGACCTGCAAATTGCTGCTCTGAATAATACGGTTTATAACATTAATTATTCATCCCATAAAAGCAGCAACAATATTTCAGCAAAACACATATTTACAACTATCCCTGCCTGTGAGAGCTTGCTCCTCCCTTGTACGCCGGTTCCTATGACAGGATTTCTACAGTCTCCCTCAGAAGTGTTACGTGCCTCATGTATGTGCACAGCTAGCAGGCTACAGATCACGTTTCCACATGCTATGACCTACCCTGCAGAATGCTTCGGCTACTTCCCTACAAGTCTCATGGAAAAAAAAAAAAATCAGGAGAGGTCAGATACTTCATTGCAAAAATTCTCTCCCCTCTGTGCCCGTTAGAGCACGTTACACGCAACCCACACATTACCAGCAGCCATGACAGCAGTCATGCAAGATGTGTTTAAATTATGTCATTACCACATTCAAGACTCTGCACTTCTCCTTAGATACACCCACAGATTGCTATATTGACCTTGCCCCTTAGGAGCAATACTCCCCCCCATCAAGCTAGCTGGGGGAGGGTAGGTGAGAGGGTGGAACAGGTATCAGACATCATAGAATAGCCCCACTACTGCACTCATACTGCAGGCCTGAGAAAGCGAAACACTAACTTGCCCATTTCCGAGGACACCAGCCACATCCGAGGTGTCAAGTGCCAATGAGGGGGTTTCTTTTGTTGTTGGGTTTTGTTTGTGTGGCTTAGTATTATTATTATTAGTGTTATTATTATTAAACAGGCAACCCCCAATTAATACATAGCTTGTTTGGGATGGGAGGGGAGAAGGGATAAGGAGGGTTAAGGTCCATATCAGGATCCTCCTGCCTCCCATCTCTTCACATCTTCCCACCCTTCACCTTCATTTCAGTACCATTTCAGTCATGACAACCAACACACACATACCACAGACTAAGAAAAGAAGACGTAATGTACTGATTCATAATGCTATTTGCCTCAAAGCTTTTTCCTTGTATTATTCTCTACAAATGAATTTCAGTGAGAAACCACAACAGCACCATCACACGGAAGCTCTTTTTCCATATGTTGGCAACAAGTCCTTCCACTTGCTGTCTTCATGCACTGGCAACAAACCAGTGCCATCTGAACCTGGGGCTCCAAGCTAGGGAGATAATTCTCTATGTCAGTCTGGTAAGGTTGATATTTTGAGGAACTGTACCTCATAAGTTGACACTGCCAAGAGACTACTGATAATATGTACCTTGAATCTTCACTTAAGTCATTGGCATACAATAAAATTTATACTTATGAAACAATTTTATTTTTTTTTACAAAACACACTGTTGATAATGCACAAGCCCACACATTTAATTTTTACAGGCAGTTTATTTGTAATAGCTGTCTCAGAAAGAAAAAGAACCCCAGCCTTTCCCAATTTCACATTTTTAATAGGTATGTTATAAACTAAAGTGCTCTCTGCTGGTTAACAGAGGGTAAAACAATTCTTAAACACTCAAAATACCATCCTGTCCTAATACACATGCAAAGCAAACCTCCTCCTTCAAGATGATGTTTTACTACATGTGCATCCCCCTGGACAACACATTGCTGTCTTAAATAAATCCAAACAGTGGAGTTCAAGTATGATTCAAGTTAAAGTTTGGATACCTTAAACTGGCTAGCTAAAACAAAGCCTCTGTAGTTTGCGCCATGCTTAGCTGATTGTGTGAACATAAAGGCAGTTTGTATTGCTTTTTAAATTAAAAAGTAATAAAGAACAGTCATGCTTCTTAAGGAATAACAGTACAAAAGATGCCTCTTGCCGGGGCAACCTGTTAGCTATCAGGAAGCCAATACATTCAAAGCATTCACTGAGCTTAGGCAGACAGATAGATGAACATCACAGGCTCCCACTGAACTTTGGCTATTTAGCTGTGTACCTCTGAGTCCTGTCCACAAGACAGAAACTGTTTATTTGGTTTTAGGACTCATGTCCTGTTCCTAAGTCACAGAACACTTAGTTATTCCTGAGCCATCAATACCTTCCATGGCTACCTATTTCAGAACCCCTTTAATTTTTCCTGTTGTCTCTCTCATTTTAACAAAAATGAGTAATCTCCCAAGCACTGGTATATTTAGAACATGAAGGAAACATCCAGATAAGCAATAGAAGAATTTTATAGTCACAAGATGCTCTGAGAGGTAGGAAAAGCTCTCACACTCCTCTCCCCCCATATTGCTCAGTTAACCATAGCAACCCTGCTGAAAAGAAATGTAATGAGTCTATCCTCTACCATTTGAAGTAATCATTCATATGTCAAAATTTAGACCTTTTTATGATGTTTTTTTAATTCCCTCCTTACCTCAAAAAAATTACCAGGCTCTTTTACTCCAAGTGAAGCCACTATGATAGCAGAAGCTAAGTATTGGATATAAAAGTACTTAGAAACACAAGAGATATCTTTGGAAAGGCTATAAAAAAAATAAATTCTTCTAATCATGTCTTTCAATTTTATTCCTCTGCAGAGGCCACAAATTATCTTTCATATAAGTAAAACTTCTATCAAGTCTATCTAACTGCTGACATCAGTTCATCTCTAAATTATACTACAGAAATTAATCAGATGAACCTTCATCCATCCCCAGGCTTTCAGCATACTCAGTGCAGCCCTGCATATTTAAATGCCTATGGCAACTGAGGTGGAAGGAAAAAAGTCAAACAAGACTGCCTGAAAAAACTAAGATTTTTAAACATCCAAGAGAAGTCTCTTATGCATATTAAAGCGCTGCTATGAGCACAAAACCTGAATTAAAAAACAATTATCAAAAAAACCCCAAAGCCAAAAGCCAAAACAAATAAACACAAAACCCCAAATAATAGATATCAGATTTCAAAACTTTCAGAAGCAAACTCCAAGGAAAAAAAGAAAAGTGAACAAAATTAAGACAGAGCAATACCAAAATTACTGCAGAGCACAATTACCTTAAAATATGCTAAGGAAGCATTGGCATTTGGAATCCATGCTTAAACATACTACAACATTACTATGAGCAAGGCAGGAGTTCAATAAATTACACAGTTACAGTTACTATCTACTATTTAGGGACTTCTTACAGAAGCATTTTCTTTCTTGTAATGCTCACAACAGTTATTTCTTCATGGATGTGCACACGTGTATCACGGGTATGTTTTGATAAGCTAGAGCAAAGGAACAACACACAGTAGTGCAACACTTTCCAATTGCAAGGCTCTTTGAAAAACTCAAATTAATATCACTGTACTTTAAAATCTTTAGATTATTGATGAGAATATGCACACTGCTCCTTGCAACTTACTGCTTAATTACGGTAGTGTCTACAAGTGAACTTTCACAACCTCGTTGTTACATATCAGTTCTAGGACAGTTCTATTTTTAAAACAAAATAACTCGCATAAGAGGACAAGAGGATAGGCCAAGTTCTGTCTATCAGTACAGTTCTATTTATAAATTAGAGTGACTTGCATGCAAGAAGCAAGGGGTATGCAACTTGTTATTGGTAACCTGTTTTGCAACTGTGTAATGGGTTTGAAAAAGAACAGCTCTGACAGCTACTTATTTACTTAAAAAACATCCAAATCCAAATAGCCAAACAATTTCAAGGGCTAAGCAACAGACTAAAATTGTGGAGAAAGCAGGGCAGACAAAAAGCCAGCTTGCTCTTTACAGGTGTAGAAATTCACAAGTTTCACCTAGCAAAAGCTTGTTACATTCAATGTTTACTGTAAGACCACTTTGCAGATGGACCACTCAGTACTTCGTCTTGCACCTCAAGCAGTATTCTATGCTATGATATGCCAAAATTCAAGGTTAAATCAAGTATTACTTGGACAGGAAGGGAATTTGTGCTGAGGGTGGAAGGCAAATTAACTCCTCTTTCCCTAACACAATTAAAACCAAAAGTCGTCCCCCTTTTATGTACAAGGTATATTTTCCTTTCAAATATGACAGTAAGCATTTTGTGGAGACATTAAAAGCTAGAGGGGAAAAATGTTTTGAGGTCACTCTTGATTCCCTTTCAAATTCCATAATCAGAGCAAAAAATGTCAGTTTACGAATTCAAACACTACCATTACTGACTTCATCAACATATAATAGGCTTCTAGCACAGCCTATTTACCATCCTGCTCTTGTTTGCAAAGCTGCATTTGTGCAGAGGTACGTTATCCCATGCCAAAATAAAAACAATCCAAAACTGACTTATCTTTAGGCTAAGAATAGAGTAGTGGTTACCACTTAGTAATCATGCCTGGTTACTGGCATGATTCATTATTGACTCAATTATCAGCCTGAAGACTTTTTGGCCTAAAACGTGTGCCATAGGCTAGTACTGTCCTACTTAATCTCCCTCCTCTTTTGATATGGAGGTGTAACAACACAGACCTGGAATAATAGTCTAGGGTAGAAGCAGAAGTCAACTAAAAACCCTCAATAGAGAGAGCTGCAAACTTTTCTGTGCTGTCAGAAAAGAACTTATTACAACTCCTTCAGTAGGACAAATACCTACACTGAAAAAAAGATTTATTACAATCTTAGAAAGGCTAACTGAGAATAAAATGGAAGCAAAGACAAGGCAACCCAGGTTTTAACTGAAGTTAACATGTTAAAATTAATTACTGAAGTCCACAGATGAACATGAGATACAAACATAAACCAAAACCAGCCTGTGTTGTCCTCACAATTAGTTTAACATATGTTAGCTAACCAAATTTAGGAGCCTCAAGGACAAACGCATCCCTTGAGGATGGAACTGAAGGGAGTCTGGGAGTGAAGCTCTGAGTGGCTGAAAGGGTAGTTTGAGGGAGGGACAAAGCTAAAAATTAAATTCCTTCCTTCACTCCCTTAACAGGGTAGATTAGCTTACCTTCAAATATGCCTCAGCAGCTGAAGTTTGTGAGAATTCCAGTTCATTAACAAAAACAAATAATATAAAAATAAAACAAATATAAAACAAAAAATAAGGTGAGGCACAAAGTCATACCACAAAAATCCTACAAAATTTGTTAGTGCAAAGTTAACACTCTGCCAATGTGTTTCAAAATAGCTGCACAGAAAGAACACACTTTGCAGCCAAGCTCTATAAATTCCTATTTACCTGCTGAGATAGAATCTGGTTTTGAATTCACTCCTTTTATGTCTTGCAAGACTTCCCCACTCGCCCCCTCCCCATTATTTTATAAGGGATAAGTTTAAAGCTAGAAAACCAGACTGGTTTACTAAACTAACATGGCAGGTTTTATACTAAGCACACATTGTTGTCAGTAAATCTTTGCAGAGGAAGGATAGGAGTAAGGGCAGCCCATTTTGGACAAATTTCCACAGGACCAGAGTGTCCTGTGGTCAAAGAAGCCCCACGGTCAAACAAATCCCACCCTCTAAAGCAGTAGTTGAGACTGTATTTCAAGGTCCTTTTACATCAGAAACCAGGGCAGGATTAGGAATTTTGCCTGCCAGTACAATGTGCTTCCTAGCATGCAGTGTCTTCCCATGTTTACATTCAGAATACAAGAGGACACAAACCAGCCAAGTGGCTGCCTCTCCCAGGGCTGGTTTTCACCAGGCTATGTAGCAGCACCAAAGCCAGGGGCAGGTGTATATCACCTTTCTGTAGTGTCTTCTTCACAGTGAGCCATCAGGCCAGGTCTCGTGTCATCACAGGGGTTCACCAGTTTGGCTATCAGTCAACAGTGCCCCAGAACAACACATCTCTGTGGTTGGTGCACATTACATCTGGCCCAACATCAACCCCATGAGGACAAGTATATGGAACAATGGAAGACAAGAGACAGAAGAAGCAGATCTATACATAGGTGAATGTGCAGCCTCTTTATTCCCCAGAATAAAATTAGTTTTGACAATAACAGAAAAAAAGGACAGTAGCTTCACAAGCCAAGAAAATGGTATAAGCCTTCATGACAGATTATTCACAACCTTCACAAATTCAACAACAAATTCACTGAAGTAGTAAGCGCTGAACAAGCCAAATTCAGCTTTGATTCTAAGGCCTCAGGCTGCAAGATTTTTTAAGCCAGACAGTCATCCGAGTTTTACTGCTGATATCACAGCAGCAGAGGTAAGAAAAGCTGTTCTTTTAAACATGGGAAGAAAAAGTCATGTTGGAACAACTCTTCCATTGGAGCTTTGGGACCACATTTGGAACGCAATAATACAGTAAGAGTATCTATCAACTTTTCTTCCTGTTTGGGGAAAATGTGCTTCATGGCATTTTGGCTAGGTGATAATTTCTTCATCTCTCACCTTTTATTTTAAACCATGATATCATACATACCCACTGTAAACACTGATTTAAAACTGCAAGAAAAGCATGATATCATTGGCCTGACTGAAAACTGTGCAACATGCAAACTTAAAGTTTCCACTGAGGAATATAAACCCAAAAATTATTTCTAGTCTCATGACTACTATGCCCAACAGTGCCTCAAGTGTGTACAGGAGCTGACATTTAATAATCATCTGCCCAAATGTCTTCTAAAGAAGAAAACCCCCAAATTTGATGAGATCCAAAATATACCGTAACAGTTATTGTAAGTTATCTGTATAATTCTGTTTATATTTGTATAGACAGCTATACTGCAATATACTCTTGAGGTCAATCAGTTTATATAAGCTATCAAATTAGAATTTTTCCCCTCCAGAGGGGAGATTTTCCAGTTCCTTTGCAATTCTGACAAAAATATTCACCCAGAAAAAATATCTGGGGACAAGATTGGGGAAAAGAAGGGGGCTTTCCCACTCCTCTTGCTCTCATACCATATCTCTCTCCTTCTGCTCCATGTTTTACGAAGGA
This sequence comes from Myiopsitta monachus, assembly GCA_017639245.1. Classification (NCBI taxonomy): domain Eukaryota; kingdom Metazoa; phylum Chordata; class Aves; order Psittaciformes; family Psittacidae; genus Myiopsitta; species Myiopsitta monachus. The sequence continues at coordinate 66,169,058 of CM029921.1, read as the reverse complement.
GAAAACGCTGAAAAATAAAACCGTTTTCATGGTAAACAAATGACTGGTTTGTTTGGGAGGCTTGGGTTGGAGTTGTTGGGTTTTTTCAAATCTCCAACAACAGAAGTAATGATTTCTTTGCCCAGCTATACCACATTCAAAAATAGGTGAAATGATGGTCATAACTACTTCTGAGCACCAAAAGGCATGCCATATCATAGCACCATATTTACATTCAAAGCTGCATGCTGGCCGTGATTAGATTTCTCTCATTAGAAGATACATGGCTGAGAATAAATTCACAGGTAAAGGAGAGACAAGAGAGACTAGATCTGAGAGACAGTGCAAGAGGGTCAAACAGGAAAATGCATTAAATCTGATCAGTGGATAATATAAAAACAGATACATGGTTACGTTTATTTTCTCTCTGCCACTGTGCCTATAACTTAATAACTAAAGTGTCCCAGAGACCTTCAGCATTTAATAGCAACAGATTTTCTTTGCTTTGGTGTCATTTCATATATATATGTATCATGTAAGCAGTAGAAGCAGTTTGGAGTTTCATCTCTTCCTAAAGTGACAATATACACTCTATCTACTAAAAAGATTTTTCTTTACAAAAATCAGCACTTTGAGAGCAAACATGCTGCCCTAGGTCAGCACCTATCAATTAAAAAAGTTCATTTCTATTTGCAATTATATAAGCAATTTACATACAGCTCCAAAGGAACAACTTCAACGTATAAAGGTCTGTCAAATGTTTGCTTCAACAGAATTGAATCAAAATTAAGAGTTTCTTTCTACAATTTGTTGATCTATAACCCCATAATAATGTAGAGATTTATGCTTAAAATACATTTAAAGATTTAAAACAAAGACCATTTGTATTTTTGTACAGGTTTCCTATGTCTATAGAACTTCCAAGAATCTTTTCAAACCTGGAACTACACGAAAGATTGTATGTTAAAAAGTACAAATAAAAACCGCTCCACAGGATGTGTACCAGTTAAAGCTGCTTTTCTTTAAAGCTAAGGCTAAGGAAAAAAAGCCCACAAAAAGATCAGTGAAGTACTGGGATGGCACACATGACTGCATTTTTGTCCATTTTCTGCAATCAGAAATTTAATCTGTTATGCTGAATGCAGATTTTCAATTTTAGCCAACAATCAATTTATGCTTCTGAGGTTGTTAGTAAATTAGAATAGCTTTAAAAGAAAGGGAGACTTTCAACTTCTCTCAAAATGAACAGAAAAAGCTTCATAATTAAGTAATTAATTCATGAAGTCTTATAATTGATGCTATGGCAACTGTAAATAGCACTTGGCATTAAATATAAAGCACAATCAAATATAGTGGAAGGTATTAAAAGTATCAAACTTCCAGCTTCTTGCAAGTTCCAGGCTCCAAAACTGCTATCTTCTATTCAACATAATTCAAGACAGAATCACAGAATCATAGAATAGTTAAGAGTTGGAAAGGACCTTAAGACCACCTAGTTCCAACTCCCCTGCCATGGGCAGGGACACCTCCCACTAAACCATGCCACCCAAGGCTAAGATAATATGTTTTTAAATCAGTGAGAAGAAGAAACACCCAACAAAAGAAAAGAAAATGTCTCCAACTGAACTAAATTCTAGAAATCCACATAATCTTTACCTATAGAAGTTGAATTCACAAATACAGAATATTTTCCTACAATATAGCATAGATTTTCCTCATATTATATACTCAAGACCCTGGAATTTGTGAGTAGTTTCATGTTATTATTATATCAGATTGAAACAAACCATTTTGGAGTGAGTCTCTTGCATTCGCAGCACCCAACTGTATTTCATTAGTTGGCAAGAAATTAATTTTCCCCAACTAGTGACTGTTTTACCTATGATGGTAAGTGGCAAGTCGTCTCCGTATCTTTAGCTTGTTCCACAAACTTTCTCACCTTAGATTCATCTCCTATCCTATTGAGGAGGAGGAGCGAGAGAGCAGCCAGGTGGGCATCTGGCTACTAGCACAGAAAGGTCAAGCCACAGCACCAGAGAACACCAATCTACAACAATCGCTGCTGTCAGAAATCATTGCACAGACCTCATGATAAAAAAGAGAAAAAAACCCATTCACCTAAGTGCAATAGTGTGCTTTTTAGAGATGCACAATAGGAAGAAAAACTGGTGTTCGTTTAATCCTTATGATAAAAAAAAATCAGATTTTGTAAATCAGGGAATACTAGGGAAACAAACTAAAAAAGGACCTTTAATATTTGGAAAGATACAAAAACTGAAAGGAAAACAGTCAGTAAAAGATGATTATCACTAAAATGTTCTCTTTATCCCAAGTATATTTTCCTATTCCTCTCCTCAGCTGAAAAATGAGTGGGAGAAAGAAGTCACCATTTAAATAGCTAAAACGTAAGATGTACTTTGTCATTATGACATATAAAGCTTACATATGCAAAGTGATGCTTAATGTGCGCTTAAGGCCTAGAGTTCCACATCTGCAACTTCTACAGCAATACTGCAGAAATGTTTAGTGTAAGTGAACATAAACAGCAGAAAGGGAAAATAACCTTGTTTTCCTGAAACCATGAACCAGCTTGCACAGAACACAAATGAACAACTCGTAATGATTCACATCTAGCAAATGTTATGGCAATGACCTGAGTTATACAATTTAATGGAGTACTGAACATGATAGCTTTGCCAGGCTATTGGCAAGAAGCTTACCTGTGCTGTGCTTTGAATGTACAACTTGACCTTTTCCAGAAATGCTTACATTCAAGTACACCAAAAATTTGCTGAATACAGCTGAAAAGCTATTCAGAAACTGAAACCATACAGCATGAGGCTTCAGAAGAAAGTCCCTGGGGAATATCTCCTCTCACACTATCCACACACAAGAAATAAACCCTGTTGTTGCTGAACAGCTCTTTTTAATTGTTTGGGCTATTTTCCAATTCAGATTGATCTGTAAGGTTATAAACATGAAAAATATAGTAATTTCAACTTAAAGGAAGAATTAAAAAAATACAAGTGAGCACCACAGGATTAAAAAAGCCCCGTAAATTATGTCAAAGAGTGAAAAAGAAACAAATAAATAAATAAAAGCACAATCAGAGTACAGTAGTTATAATTCAAATCTCTCCAAGAGAGTAGGATGAGGAGGATGCAGTTTCAAAGTACTCTTCATGATATTGTATTATTTAAGTATCAGTGATCAAAACTGACACTAAGTAATATCGATGCATTATTGGTTTACACATCCAGAAACGTCAACTGCTGGGATTCCAGACCCTGCAGACGCTGAAAAGAATCCAGCATTCCTTTTAGTAAATACCTGAAAGCATACAGTAGCATAGCCAAAATCTGGGCAGGAAAAGGTCACAGAACCAGTTCTTAGAATCCTATTGCCAACTCACTGTCAACTCACTGTCCTATTAAGGGATAATTACTTCCAGTTTCAAAATCTGTTCAGGGTTAAAGAAAACTTTATTGTCTCTGCTGCAAATGCTAGGTAACAACACACTTAGTAGATAAAGAAAAACTAACACCAAGGCACAAAGAGATATTAAAGGAAACCCCTTCTGGTCAGGAGTTTCACATAAAACCAGTTTATTTTCTCAAACACCAATCCACGCTTACAGTCATACACAATGGAACATATTCTTTTCCCTAGCACTTGAAAGTGTATTTTACTGTTAAAAATGTTTAGTCAAATACTTTTCAGTGCTCACCAACTATCCAAGAGATAAGCACATGAAGCTCTCTAGGAAATTTTCTGCAGTAACAGTCCTAAGTCAAATAGAAGCACTCTTCCATTAAGAACTTTGCTGCATTGGCACCATTGAGTATATTCTCTAAGCCTATATATTATTTAATCACACATTGATTTAATTACACACCATTTGCAGCATTGTTAGCCTCCTACAAGGTGGCTCTTGATGCTTTTAAGCACTAGTCAAACACACTTCAGCCCTTTTTTTGTTGTTGTTTTCATTAGGAGTTTTTGTTTATTTATCCAGACATCATTCTTGAGCCCGTACTTACCATCCTCCCTTTTCAGGCTCCTGTTAGCAGTTCCAATCATTGTACTGGTCTAAGAGTAGCTGCTGGAAGAACAGGCACTTTTCCAAAGTACAGAAAAAAGAAAACAAAACTGAGCATGAGGACAATATGCATCATCTAAGCCCTTCAACAGGCTAGTGGAAGTCAAAGGCCTGCTAAAGTAGTAGCACAACAACCGCCATCTCCCAGATAAGAAAAGGAAACTGACTGGAAAGTTAAGCAAGAAGCTGAAAGGCTTTTTCTTTCTCCCCATCTCAGCATCCTTCACTTTCTTTGCCTCCAAGGGTTTTACACTATCTAGCTTCTGTATGAACAGCTGCTAACAAACATAATTGCTTGCACCTCCTTAGTCATACCAAACAGGATTCAAACATGGAATATTCCGAAAGATCTGCTCTTCTAGCCTCCGAACAGCATTTTCCCATCACATTTAGTGTCATTTTCCACCGTAGGTAAGTCACAAGGGTGTCTAGGGCATGTGTGAGCATAATTTTCAGCTTTCTAGTCAAAGCCATTAAAAAGCTGTAATTCACGGTGCAAGTGACCCATATGATTACATAAATGAAAACACTAGTATTAGTTTCAACACCATCAATTTAGACTGAGTTTGCAAACCCAACACAGTTGAGCTGCTAAATTTTGGTGCTGCCCAATATTTCCTTGTTAAACCAAATGGGTATGCTCACTTTCCACTACTATTATAAACAGCCTCCTCCTCTAAGGATGTTTAGCTTTGCAAGTTGAAAATACACATTTGGTCAACTTCAAGATTCAGAATTAGTTTCATCAAAACAAACACGACTTTTCTAAAACTTTAAATCCAGGAAGTTAGCGTGAAGTTTTTCCAGCTCAAAAGTAGGTGAATTATTATAGCCACGAAAGCATCTTAGAGCAAAAAAAACCTCTTTCCATCCATCAACTGAAACAGCCAGAGAGCATTAAAAGGCCTACAGATCTCATTTTCACTATAACAGTGATGAACTGAATAAATTCTTAAATTTATTTCCCTATTTTTCTCACCTCTGTTCACCTTTTTGAATGATATTATCATTAACCTGAAAATTCTCACTAGAACTGGGCCCTCAACAGAAGCTTTGATCTCACCAAAAAGGTAGAGATGTCAAGTGAAAATCTCAGTAAAAGGTTTAGTTTAAATATATGCTCTGAGTCTAACCAGGAAAAACAACAGCAAGAAAAGACTGAAAGCCCTGACTTTGACCTTAATACAGTTTGGTTTAGCATTAATTTTCACTTCGGTCACTAGTTAAGCCCTAATGACTGAGGGGGTCATTATGAGAAAAAAATAATCCTACTTCCTTGATATTATGCTGTGGCACATTAACTAGCATTCCTGCTCAAAGAATCTTTCCAGCTCAGTAAACATGCCCTCTGGCTTTTTCTCAGGACAAATCCTTACATGTCATTTCCACATTATTTATATAGTAACACTTGCAGCATCTTCTCGCTGCAAGGAGGACCCCAGGAGTCTTCAACAATAATGGCAATACTTGTTCTGAAAACAGGAGACATTAGCAGGAGCAGCTTCCCATATGCTGCATTAATAAGGTTCATATTTCAATACCTGCATGTGACCTTGCTCTTCAGAACAAGTTTCAGCTTCTATTTATACAGTTCTGATAGCCAGAAAAGCAGTTTAACTTTCATTACCATAGCATGCAAATACAAATGACCGCTACCTAGAATTGTTATACTTAAGAAGTTCATTTTCAAAGTCTTAATGGCTGATCAAGTGAGTTGATTAGCCCCATCTGATTATTAAACTCCTAGGCACACCATAAATGCTTCATGGAGACATTATTATTATTAGCAAAGGTTTAAAGAAAAGTCTGAAGTACATGCAGTGTATGTAACACTTTTTAAGCACAAAAATAACTCCGATTTACATAACAATTCAGTTTCAAGCTGCAAGAATTAGCTATAACTGTTTCAAGCTGTCAATATTTTTCATAACTGAAAAATTAAGGACAGCACTGTTCACTTTCTGTAACAGCTTACCAGCTGATTGACTAATTCTATCATGCCGAACACAGACAGAGTAACTGATCAGTGCCTGGCAAGATCATGGAGCAGATCCTCCTGGAAACTATGCTAAAAGACACGGACAGTGAGGGGTTGGTTAGTGACAGCCAACATGGCTTCATGAAGGGCAAATCATGCCTGACAAATCTGGCGGCCTTCTATGATGGGGTTACACCACTGGTGGATAAGGGAAGAGCAACTGATATCATCTACCTGGATTTGTGCAAAGCATTTGACATTGTCCCACACAGCATCCTTTCCTCTAAATTAGAGGGACATGGATTTGACAGATGGACAACTCAGTACATAAGGAATTGGCTGGATGGTCATGTTCAATGTCCAAGTGGAGACCAGTGTTGAGTGGTGTTACTCAGGGGCCAGTATTGGGACCAGAGCTATTCAATCTTTGTTGGTGACATGGACAATGGGATTGAATGCTCAGCAGGTTTGTTGACAGCATCAAGCTGTGTGGTATGGTTGACACACTGGAAGGAAGGGATGCCATCCAGAGGGACCTTAACAGGCTTGAGGTGGGCCCATGTGAACTTCAGTGAAATCAAAATGCCAAGTGTACTGGAACAGGCTGCCTAGAGAAGCTGTGGCTGTCCCATCTCTGAAAGTGTTCAAGGCCAGGTTGGATGGCGGCTTTGAGCAACCTGGTCTAGTGGAAGGTGTCTCTGCCCATGGTGGGGGGGGACACTAGACAATCTTCCTTGGTCCATTCCAATCTAAACTATTCCATGATTGTATGAATTACTCTGGAAGTAGAATCCCATCTTTCACTTTGTTATGCTTATCCAATTACATTATATGCATAAGGAGTTATATTTGGCATCTGTTTTTTACTGCTGCATAATGACCATTCTATTCTTTGCAAAAGTAGCTTAAAAATAACTTTGTCACCTTTTCCTTTTGCTCTTCCTCCACATCACTCCCCTTCTCCTTCATTTTCACATTGAACTACTGTTACTTGCCACTCTCGCTTCCACCACTTCATCTGCCTCTTCCAGATTTGTGTGCGCAATGCTCCATCTCTCAGCACAACCACTGAAACCTTACACTGGCCTGTGAATTTTGACATGAACCCCCCCATTTTCACCCAACTCTTCCATATATGCCTTCAATATATACACATCAGCTTCCTCCACCTGCCATCTTGGTGGCACATCTGCCTTTTGCATGCATACCAGCCTCTGGGATCATCCATCCTACCATGAAACACTCCTGATTTTGTCTCAGTTCCTCCACCTATCCACTTTTCAGCTTCTTCCCCTCTCTTCCTTGCAGTTTTAAGAGCCCCAAGACTTCCCTTTCAGACCTACCATTTAATTCCATTCTAGGGACAGACAGATGAGTACCTGCTCACCTCCAACTTACATTTTTGGTCTCAATCTCATTCTGTGTAACATAATAGCTAATTAATTCTCACACTGCTACCACCAGCTCTAACTCATATAGTGTCTTCCACTATCGTTCTATACTTGCTTTTTCACTTTCTAGTCTAGCGTTACCCTCAATTTCTTTCTTCCCATATGTCTTCTGCTTCCAAGGTCTTTCTTACCATCTACACCCATTTAACCCCGCATGATTACTTTTTTCTAAGTTTAGTTTCCAAACAGCCTAACCAGTTCCTTTTATCCCATACTCCGTACCTTCCAGGTCATGGGGAATTTTTATGGCACCCCTGGATGTGACTTGAACACAGATTTGTGATTCAATAAAATAAATAAATAAATGAAAAACATGTGGCAAACAATGCATTGGACAGTCCTACCACCATAAGCAGTTCTACAAGAAACCTGCAAATATGCATTAAAAGCCAGTTCCTTTTATATATATATATATATTTGCATCAGCACCAGTCCCATGAGTGTTGCCACGGGACATAGAATCATAGAATATTTAGGGTTGGAAAGGACCTTAAGATCATCTAGTTCCAATCCCCCTGCCATGGGCAGGGACACCTCCCACTAAACCATGCCACCCAAGGCTCTGTCCAACCTGTCCTTGAACACTGCCAGGGACGGAGCATTCACAACTTTCCTGGGCAACCCATTCCAGTGCCTCATCACCCTTACAGGAAAGAACTTCCTCCTCATATCCAAACTTCCCCTGTTTAAGTTTGAACACATTGCATCCTGTCCTATCACTACAGTCCCTAATGAAGAGTCCCTCCCAACACCCTCGTAGGCTGCCTTCAGATACTGGAAGGCTGCTATGAGGTCTCCACGCAGCCTTCTCTTCTCCAGACTGAACAGCCCCAACTTTCTCAGCCTATCTTCATACAGGAGGTGCTCCAGTCCCCTGATCATCCTTGTGGCCCTCCTCTGGACTTCTCAGTCTGGTGCCAGGTTCATTCCTTAATACCAGTTGCCCAAGTACTGGCATTACATGATCATTACAAGACAATGCCGTGGATGACTCTTCTCTCATAAGCAAAGACTTCACTTCTGTACAGGAAGTTACTCTGTTTAGCATTCTAGCTTCCAGCCAGTTCAACTCCTTTTGCAGGTGGACCTTCTTGCCCTCCACTACAGATCATTCTGTAGTCACATTACCACTGCCAAGCAGTTACAATTTGAATTCCCCCTTCATAGCTTCCAATACTTTTGGTTCATCCTCTGCTAAATCCCTCTGGGCCATGCTCCTTCAGTTTCTCAAACTCTGAATTACTAGCAATCTTATTGCTCACCTTTGTCTTTGAGGAACAGTAGGAAGGGATGAAATCCTTTCACAGTTCTGACCTGACCAGAAAAGATTTCCAATAAAAGTTACACCTCTCATCACAACAGCTTCTTCTCTATGCTTCAACAGAAAACTTCCCCATTTCCTGCTCCAAACAAATCAGGCAGTCTGCTACTGTCAGGATTCTAGAAAATAGGGTGATTCCTATCTACAAGAAGGACAAAGTCATCAGCATTTCCCAAGCAGACAGCTTCAAAAAGTGACTGGCACCCCAGAAGCTTCAGGCATAATTCACCAGTTCATTTTTTGTTTCAACTCTTGATGTTGATAAAGACAAAGGTTGCTTGAGTGCAGGAGTCTTCCTTGTCCTTAGCTGATTATTTCTGTTAGTAGCCATTACTTGAAGCGATGTTCCATTTATTGCCTCCAACAGGTTCTGTCCAGATATAACATAGCAATCACATAATGGAAGTTTGGAGATATGCCCAGAAGGCTTGCCATCTTCTGCCGACACATCATTTTGGTTTGTTACTTTGGAAGCCAGGAAAACATAATGTTGGAACCAAACCTCCTTCCCAGCACTTTGCATATAAAATTGCTGCATTGAGGAAAAAAAAGTGTTTTTTCCCCCTCTTTTTTTTTTTTTTTTGTAATTAGGGGAGAAAATGTCAAAAATGTAATTTGTTTGAAAGGCAAAAAGTATTATCAACTAAACCCACCACCACTCTTCTACTGAGGAAAAAAAGAAGTAATGAGAACACAAAGTAACAACCAGTAGAAACCAGTTAACTTAAAAAGAAGTTGAATAAGTAAGAAACCCCAAAACACACAGTTCACTGATACTAGGAGAAATTAAACAGGTATGATTTTCCTGATTGCTGATGTTATTGATAACTACTATTACCATTTCTGTGGTACTTTATTATCAAGGGAACTTTAGCAATTTTTCTTCCTATTTACTATTTTATTGTCTCTTTGCATAGAGTACGACAAAACTGATCTAAAACTTGAAAGAACAATTTGCCTTGCTGAGAACCATTATTACAATTTAAGTATTTATGACAATGTTTTAAAACGAAGCATGTATAATAGGTTCCTAGCTAAAGCAATATTCAACTGCCAAAAATAACTGTACTAGCGTACTGGTTTGTGAAAGAAAAGCTTACTCCACACATGGTTATGAGTTTTCACATTTATACAGCAAACAAAACTAAAATTGGAAATCCCTATAATGATATGCTGTTTAAAAATACACAATTGTAGAACATTCCCTTGCTCTACCACCTAGCACACTGCATCCAAATTATACTCCACCTGTCCCAATTCTCACACATTTTATTTACATACAGTTTTGTAAAATGTTTATGTAAATTGTCCTTTTTATATCAAGTGAGGCTCAGATTTTTAAACCTAAATCCTTAACCTTGCCTCTACTACCTACTAATCAGTACACCTTTGTCTTTTGACTGCAGGTGCTCTTCCTAGAACTTTACAGTTTACAAAAGAAAGGTTTATTTTTACAACTGAGAAACTTGGGTGTAGTTTTTTTCTGCATAGAAACATGTGAACACCCTCCGTGTTAAAATAATGTCCTGGAATTTCTAATAAGCACAAGCACAAGAAGGGTAGAAAACAAGACAGAGTTCATTTGACAATCATCCGTTTGCTATGTAGTCAACATTATATTTTTATCTTTATAAAGAAGCACAGAAGACTTCCAATGTGTATCTTGATGTGCATCAAGGGTAAACATGAACACAGCTAAAAAGTCAACGCATAGTGCACACTACTATAAGCAGTTTTACGTATCAGCTGAAGAACCAAAGCTGACACACTGATTTTTATTTTATTTCCTCCAAACTGGTTGACAGTAAAAATCATTCTTATCTGGAGATAAAATTTTGGAGGAGGGACTAACTATTTCTCAGGCACAGACTGTAGCTGTAAGACAGCAAGTGAAAAAATATAAGAGCCAAATGCTATGTTTTCATTTAAGTCAACATATTTTCCTTAAAATTACTTGGACGAGTGGGGATGGAGAGCATGCATGTGTCCCACAAAATCCTGCACAAAGAGATTAACAGGATCCTCAGTTAATCCACAAAATTTAAGGATCTGGGACTGCATATACATATACAAACACGATGTAATGGATGGTTAGTTCTGGTATCCTCAACAAAAAAGGCCATGGAACTGTTAGAACAAGTGCAGAGGAGGGCCACAAGGCTGATCGGGGGACTGGAGCACCTCCCGTATGAAGACAGGCTGAGAAAGTTGGGGCTGTTCAGCCTGCAGAAGAGACCTGCATGGAGAAGAGGCTGCATGGAGACCTCATAGCAGCCTTCCAGTATCTGAAGGCAGCCTACAAGGATGTTGGGAGGGACTCTTCATTAGGGACTGTAGTGAGAGGACAAGGGGTAACGGGTTCAAACTTAAACGGGGGAAGTTTTGATTGGATATGAGGAAGAAATTCTTTCCTGTAAGGGTGGTGAGGCACAGGAATGGGGTGCCCAGGGAAGTTGTGAACACTCTGTCCCTAGCAGTGTTCAAGGCCGGGCTGGACAGAGCCTTGGTGGCATGCTGTAGTGGGAGGTGTCCCTGCCCATGGCAGGGGGGCTGGAACTAGATGATCTTAAGGTCCTTTCCAACCCTAACTATTCTATGATTCTATGATGCAATTAGAAGTGTTTAATCATTCTACATGAATTCTGTAAAACTGCTGCAACTGTGCACCTACCATGTTGTGCACTATTGACCTAATGCTACGCCATTGTCTTCCAACCGAGAGAGTCTCAGCCTCAGAGTTTGGTTTGGGTTTTTTTCCAGTCCTTACATCTGGCTGTTTCTATTAACTCAATGTAGCTTTAAACAAAGAGGCCTACAGCTGCCAACTTCAATTTCAAAGCCTTTATATCAAAGTCCCGTCCAGGCAGATAACTGGCACAATAAGACTGAAGTGGTGAACTAGATTTCTAAAATGCTGCCATCTGATTCCTATCCCACACAAATATGTAATTTAAGAAATTAAAAAAGCTTTTGAGACAAACATCAGTCTGTTCAAAGCTCTTGAAATAAGTAAAATGTTGGAATTTGGATTGAGTCATGACATGTTAAAGCTATAACAGTAAGAAATAACCTTCTGAACAACAATAAAAAGAACATCCTTAATGTCAAGCAGAAGAGAAAGCAATTACATTTTCAGACAAAGACTGTCAGTTTAAAAATATACAATGTAAAGAAATAGAGCAGGTTTAGCGCTCCACAGTTTCTTGGATTCTTCACATATTTTTAAGCTTCACCTTATTTATTGTGTCTTTATATTCCATTTTTCTTTCATCACAAAAATAAAAACAACAAAAACCAAATCAACTGGTTTGTTAATGTAAACTATTGTTGCCAAAATCTAAAGGAAAATATATGTGCCTCAGCTATTAAGACACAACACATATTTGTGTATTTTCATCTAAGTGCATATTTTAAATATGCATATTTTAAATAATACTGTAGTGCATATTTTAAATATGCACTACACTTTAAGCCTTTAAAGGAACAAAAATAGGAACTAAATATTACAATAGAGCTCAGGAGGCACAAAACATGGAGGCCCCATACACAGTGACAGTGTGGATACAAGACTTAAGGAACATGGTCATCATTGGTCACTACAGCCTGGTGATTTCTTTTATACGTGCTACTAGCCAGCTGTCATCACTGATAAGGGGGGATAAGCACGAAAGGCAAGAAGAGAATTTTCAGCTGAACAGGAGTATTTCCTGCTGTTTTCTGAAAAATCCCACTGTTCCTTCCTTTCCCCACCACCACCATGAGACGAGCAAAGCACGGTTCAATTTCAGGTGGGGTATGAGTGCAACCCAACAGGGAAACAGCAGCACAACTTGAATACATAGCAGTTCAGCAGGTCCAAAGCTAACAGCTAAATTCAGGTTTCTTAATTCAAAATCTTTGTTCCATAGAATCAAACAATTTGACAACTGGCCTTGGCAAAAAGAATAAGGTTTTTCCTTTTTCTTCCATCCTTTCTCATAGGCAGTGGATTACCAAAGCACTCAAAGAGTCTTCAGTCCCAAGAAGATTAAAAACCAAAAGCCACATTTCTTCCATTAAATATCTTCAATTCAGCAGAGGCCATCTGAGGATGTCCCAGTAGGAAAAGGGACTAAAGGCAGAAAGTGCCAGCTTCAGCCATTTACTTCTCTAACCTCTTATAATTTCAGTATAAATTTTCTGCTTTAATTTATTACACTTTTAAAGTTCTAATGGTGTTGCCAAGAGACTTTTGTATCAGTTCACGTCCTCAGTCGCTGGTTACAATGTCAATGTGAGACCTTAGTTCAGCCACGTGGAAGATTTGGAAGTGAGTATAATCAAAAAAATTTCTTTTCTGCCAAGATGATGACAGTTTCAGGACTGTTGCTCTCTATTGAATCACAGTAGTTTTGATGACAACAAATTACAAAGCTTGTAATACCAAAATTCAAAGCATTTCTAAACCTTGTTATTTAAAACACATAGTATGGAAAAATGGGCGACTTGTCCTTTGAACCTTTTTGCATTATTAGCTACTTCAAACATGTCACAAGGTCCAGCAAATCTGACACTTAAGAGGGATACAGTTCTGCCAAATGCTTTTATTGGAAAAGAAAAAAACAGAAGTGAGCAATAAAAGGCATTTGTTTTATTAAACAACTTCTTATATATCCAGAAAGTTGAATTTCTACGCTGTAGGAGAATAAAAACAATGCTGAGACATGCAGTCAGTGTAATGTCCTGAAGAGATGATACCATAGGTCTTCAAACATCTGACTCCAGTCTCCCCAGTGCTCACTGTTGCTTCCACAGATGATAGTAACAACCAGGAGGAACAACTTCCATCCAGTTGCAGTACAAAATTGGAAAAACTTAACATGAAGTGAATTATTCTCTGTGCAATGTCTTGCTTTGTAATTTTTCAATGACTACCTCTAAGATAAATGTTAACCAGAGAGGAGGGAAAAAAAAACAAACCAAACAGATGAGGGAAAAGAAAATGAAAGTGGCAGCAAACACATTCCTGTCCAAAACTTCCTGGAATCTGGTTTTTTACCTTACTCTAACCTGATGTAAGATAAAAAGGTGTACACCAGAGCATTACTGGACTGAAACAAAGGCAATTAGGAAGAAGGTGTACACAGTTGGTAACATCTGAAAGCTACAAATTCCTCACATGCAGGTTTTGGGTGGTATTTTAGAGGGAAATAAATAATGATTCATATGCTAGCACTATATGCTGCTCACACAGGCATAAGAGTACAGCATATCTTAATTTCTCACTGAAGTGATGCATGGTTGAACATTCAGCTCATGAGGACATAGCTAAACCCTAAAGTCTGCATACCTGGTGTTTTCTAACCAAGGTCATGGAACAAAATTGTTTCGACCACAAGTAAGCAAAACTTGAATAACTGACAGATTTGTTTGTTAAGAACATGCATATTTTGTAGCAAGTGGTCTGAAGACTACCAGGCAAGTCAGGAAGCTCTCATCACATCAAAGATGTGTAAACTAGCTAACCTAAATGGTAATGCCCTTCCTGTGATTTCACCTGAAGAGTTACTGTTTATTTGCTCACCTAAACAAAGCAACACCTTTGTTATGATAAGGAACACTGAACTGCACAACAGCAATACAGATGCTTATTGAAACACATGAATTAGAAAAGGCTTCAAAGCAGTGAAGAGACTGCAGATAAACACATACTCTACAAATGCTCAAAAAGATCACAGTCCCTAGATTTTACAGTATAGCATTCTCTGTTTTTTCCAGTGGCAAGCTCAGTATTGTAACAATACATTCAGAATAAAACACAACAAACACTGGCATGTAAGCCCAGGGAATGAACAAAAGCAGAACTTCTAAGGTTTTACCTTTCTAGGGCTTCCTGGAGGGTAATATTTACGGTATACCTAAAAATAAAGAAATTAAATTGAAAATAATTAAAACTGGTAGGTAAAACAATCTCAATAGTAGTAAAAAAATAAACATAATGCTTACATGAAAAGATAACATTATTAGGGAGCAATTTGTGAAGCAATCCAAAGACCATCATCACTTTGTAGCAAAGACGTCAGTAATACACACACTACACTTTACAGAAAATACATCACACAGCATCAGAAGCATGAAGCCACAACACGGGCTACAGTTGAGTGATGTCACAAGATGTGTTATATCACACAGAATGAGGATGTCTCACTACCTCAAGGGGACATTACACATACCAGTTGCTTTCAACCCAGGGTCTTACATTAAAAAGTCTGTGTGTCCTGGGAATCTGTTCATACAGTTTTTCTAAACAAATCCATGTTGTCATAGGGCAAAAGATTAAGTCCCTCAAAAAAGGAAAAAAGGAAAAAAAGAAAAAAGGTTGTGAAATATTGAGATGCTAGGCACAAGGAAACAGCAAACTGAAAGCCTGCAAAGCATCAGAAAGAGTGAGGTATCCCTCCAGTTCTGCTTAAACCTACAGATGGACAAAGAAACAAGATGAAGCCTATGGGGAGAGGAGGAAAAGCGCACACAAAAAAACATCAAGAAAAACAGTAGAGGCATCCTCTTTGTCTACTTGGAAAACAACAAGAACAGAGACACTGTTCCTCAGCACACTTTTATTTTAAGCATCTTGGTGGCTTAGCATTTGAGGTGACGCCCACAGTGCTCGATCAAATGCTTTTCAGCAAGGAAAGTAGTCAAAAACATGACTACGTAAACAATGACTTCTTGGCAGGGGTTAGGAAAGACACCAAGCAGTTCCCACAGAGTTATGACACAAATCCCCACAGTCTTCCTTAGTTCTCTGCAAAGTTAGGACTATCGAACATAAGAGTTAAAAAAGAAAGAATTAATGCCAACACGACTCAGTAAACAACATTAGTATACTTGTTCTCTTAAATCTATTTGAAATTTGTAAATATTGAAAAACATATCTATTTCTCATGTATTTGAATATATATATGTATATGTAGTTACGTATAAGCATATGTAGTATATATGTACATGTAGCTGATCAGCCCAACTGTTAACATGAAAAAGAAAAGTTTTTTGATTTAGCAAGTTGTTTGGGGGTTGGTTTTCTTTCTGTTGGGTTGGGGTTTTTGTTTTGGTTTTTAAATTTATTTTTCAAATAGAATTGATGTCTTCCCGCAGAAGAGTTGCGCACCTTGGGGTGTTTAATTTCCATAACCATTACAGAACACTTTAGCTAAACTTTAAATTGCAGCCACATCTGTTTTCTGCATGAATAAAGCATGTAATATCTCAGCTGGAATACCCATATACCTGTACTGTCACTGACTGCCCAGACTGAAAAGCAACAAAGCCAAATTATAACCTTTATTACAGAAAGAGTCCCACTGAAAGAGCACCACCTTGAACTGCTCATTTACTACTGTTCTTACACAGGTTACTCTATAATCTCTATGAGAAATTAAGCTCAAGAGGCATACACTTTCTTTCAGGTTTTTTTCCACAGTGGGAATGTAACTTTTTTTTTTTTAAACAGTATCTATGTAACGCTCAACTAATTCCTTGTATATCATATGAAAATACAAATTTCCTTTTTATTTCCCAAATTTTCCATTTCCTTTCCCAAATAAATGTATTTTGTCCAACAACCCCAGTAATGCAGAATAAAATTTTTTCACAGCATAAGTCTCAAGTTCTTATTCCAAGATGCTTGAACACAAAACACTTTTCTAATAAATCAGAAAAACCCCAACAAAATAACCAAATAGAAAACAGCATCATTGAACTAATGCCTTAAGTTTTCTCACCATACAGTCAAACCACATTCCAGTTCAGTAGCTATTGGGCTATAATTCTAAACAAACAATAGGTTCTGCCTCTGTAAATACTGCTCCTGTTCTAATTCACAAGTTATGCAGAATATTACACAGATCACTCAACAATCCATCCTTAAGGTACCTGGGTCTTTACAATCCCCAGTGAATAATACATGTTTCCATTTTCCCATTCTCTGACAGCATAGAAGGAGAAACTTTAATTCATGTATGGCTCTAACTTTGAGATCTGAGCACCACCAAAGAATTGGCAAAAAGCTCTAGAGGAAATCGCTTTACAAGCCTAGTCTACTTCCCAAATGCAATAACTAAATTGTCCTAGCTATATCTGAAATAACAAACCAGCATCTCAAGAGATTGGCCATATGCTAAACTGCCACTCTCCCATACTGAGTGATGAATTAAGATGTTAGTATAGCTGGCTGCTTACTACAATACTGTTCATGTCACTCACATATGGTGCTTTGGCAGTCACCCCAGTTTTTTGTAAACTAAGCAGTACATTAGATTTGAGAACAAAATACAAATGATCTAAAACCATTCAATTCTTGACCAATTTCCATGGAACAGGAAGAAACAGTACAAAAGACTGGAAAGATATGAAGGGTAATTGCTGTACCTCTGAAAACTGCATGATGGAATGCATTTAAAAAAAATCAAGACAGCTAGACAAGAGTCCAGCAATCTGTGTTTTTGTAGTCTCTGCAATCTGTGCAGTTTTCTGTAATCTGTATGTGACACTGTAATGCTTCTGGTATTGTAAAGGGAATGTGCAGAGGGAGGAGAAACATTCACCCACAGCACTTAGGGAATATATAACATTAATTTAACTAGCTAGTTAGTACAAACATCTCATTGATGTAAGCACTGGAGCTTTTCTCCATACTTTGCATATAGGTAAATTATTTAAAGTAATTAAAGAATTGTCACAGTGGCCTAATAAAAGAAGATACTAGGGAGGCGGCATGGTAAACTACATGAAGAAGTAATTAAGTGCTTATAGCAGACTGGTATGCCTAGACAAGACTCTGGTTACTGAAGAATTTTGCCTTAACAAAACCAAGCAAGTCAATCCTTGAAGCACTGGTATCAAAGCAACAAATTGTCACTGTGTGCCTGTAGTGGCCAGAAGGACAAGAACACCTTGCATCTTAATTTTTCACTGTACTTCTTACACTCTGCAGTAATATCAGTCTCCACATTCCCCAGAATATGCATTAAGAAAAAAAACTGTTACTTTGACAAGAATTCTTTAATTTATAATCAAGATTTCCAGCATTATCACATTCAGGCATTTATAAAATCTTTCTGATTAGTTACAAGTTGAGGGATTTGGGTTATAGATTTGTGATGAGGGAAGAAGTGGAATATGTCTGTACTTTCCATTAACATAGAAGCACGAAAGTATTTGTAAGGTACAAAGAGTCCTCTGAACAATGACATTTTTAATAGGCTAGATTCTTCTTGTTCTTGATTCATTTTCTCATCCATTTACTTTTAGGCTACATTGACATTTCCATAAATTATATTACTACAACACTCAATTCTTTCCACAGCTTCTTGTGTGTCTTGTCTAATACACAAGCAGAGTTTGACAGAACACAGATGTACAGCATCTTGGCTGCCATGGAAGTACTTGGCAGCAGATGGTTAAAGGAAAACATCACAGTACAAGTTTATGCCCATGATTATTCTATTGACTGGTGACCTAATACACATGTGCACGTGTCTAAATGAAAAGTTTCTATGTGCATATATAGATCTGCACATAGTTGTATGCATTGTTTTGCACAATATTGATTTTAGGTTGATACTTATGAAAGTGCATCTGCAAGTCTAGAATAACAGACATCAGTGAAGATGTTAGGCTATGTCATCAGGTAACGTAAAGAGCATTTTTGAGGAGGAAAAAAAAATAAATTATTATTTTCCAGCTTTAGAGAATTTGGCTCCAGGATAGGCAACATGAACAAGGTCTACACTGTCATTTACTCCATGATCAGAAGGGATTAGAAGTATCAAGTGTTTCCTGTTACCTGGAAGGGTTGCTACAACTTCCATGTGCCAGCCACTACCAGTTAAACCGGGGTATCAATGAAAAAAATTAACAGAAGTACTCCGGTACAAAAATTTGGGTCCTACCAAACTACCATACATACTTCAACAAAACCTGCCTTGGTAATGCATTAGGCAGGCAGTACAAAAGATCTGTTACGCAACAGAATTATTCATTTTAATGAGTTGCCAAAGAGAATCACAAGATACCAACAGCAACAGAAGTGCATTACTCCAGGGCAGCCAGAAACGTGGTGACTAGTAAGTACTAACTAATGATATGCAAACAGATATAAATACTTTCAGCAACAGTAGGAGTCCACTCAGTCTCTCACGCTGAGGTAGAAATTTATTTTCTGCATTCTCCAAAATACTAGGTTGACCTATATGGACTGCACTAAATAGTTCTCATGAGAGAGGAGGAGAAAAGGAATACAACATTGTTATTTTATCACTCAAACAAGACACAACAATATACATAGCCACACATAAAGGCTCTGCCAATCCAATAATGAGAAGATCAATTTCATATGAGGTTTCTGAAGCTTCATGCTTAAGACACAGACAAGAAAACATTCATCACTTTCAACAGCAATTCAAATTTAAAACAAAGAAAAAAATCTGTACTGTTGGTAGAACTCCTGAATTTTTATGCTAAAGTTCTGGAGAATCACTGAGTTATTGTTTCAGCATTTCAGAAATAATAAAATCCAACAGTATAACACTGCTGGGAGATGTTTCAATATTCCCAAGTGCCTTTTCTCAGGGTCACAATTTCCAGCCCCACACTCCATCACACACCACATTCTTCGTGCTGAAATCACACGGGAGTCTCAGGGCCTCAGATTACTCCTACTACATGCTAACAGTTAACCATAACACAGAAAACAGGCACAAATATAAGCAATTCTTCCTGAAAAATTTGTACGTTCTACAGATTACTATTTTCCTGATAAATGGGTAGCAGCACTTTCAGCTTATCTATGAATTCTGAGGAGCTCTTTATCACTCAGAACTGGTACATTTTAGACATTGAAATGATGTACCTAGTCCCATTTCAACACAGGCTTTCGTAGCATTTTGATGACTTGCCATTTAGTAGCTTGAATCCAGCAAAAGGGATACAAGTGCTATTACTGGTAGCTAATAGATATGCTTCTTTAGCTCAATTGCTGAACTACATTTTGAAAAAAGCACTCAATTCCCAGAGGGAAAAAACTTCCTTTCATTACTGTCCAATGCTCAGACTAAAGGAGAATTCTCCACCAGGGGTAAGTAGGGGCAACATTCATATTTCTATTTCCAGGTTTCCACCTATTAGAGGATAAAGGCATTGCACAATTTAATCTATGCAGGTCACATCTAATACCTCAAGTTCTATAGCTGGACACATTTCAAGATACAGTCCCTTCCTGTTCCCATTTCAGAACTACTTTTTATTCAAACATTCTTCTAGAAAAAAATACACTTAAATACTACATAAAACCAGCAGATTTTACTGTTTTTGAACTGTCCCACTGAAAATGGGCAACTACCTCCCAGCTTTGCTAGCATGCTTATACAGTTTGTGTCCACCTTGGTGACCTGTGTCACATGCTGCTGCACTCCCATTGCTTCTGACAGAGGGCTGCAGCACACAAACAGAACAACGCTGGTTTTGATTCAGACACCTGCAAAAGCAGCAAAGCCCCTCATCTTCTGTATGTAGATCAAAGGAGCAATGTTAGCTCCAGAACCGAGAGAGCATATGCTGTAGCTGGCTACCAGACAGAAGTCATATCTTTGCTCAGTTTTCAGAGTTCTCTCAGTAACAACAACAGAAAAAAAAACAAACCTCAGATGATTATATTCTTTGACAGATGTAGAGACGCCTCCACAATGCAGCTTCGCACTGCTTTAAAACAGGACTCCTGAAAGATTATAATCACTCCCACTATATCTCTGTATCCACGTTTCACCTTAAGAAAGGGTAAAAAGCAGGCACTGGAATGGTACATACCTAAGCCACCACTGACTGGAATCAGAAACGGTGATCCTATTAAGACTAACTTCAAAGCATTGCTCCTCTGCCACATGTATGCAAGTCTGCAACTACTGCCACAACAGCAGAATGCAGAGTATTTTCATTGAACCACCACTGCTGAGCACACCAGTGTTACTGGAGATACATATCAAAGTTGTGAAGATGAGTCGCCCATTTTCCTGAATTCTCCCTACATAATCACATGCTACTCAATGACAGATACCCTCAACCCTATCTACTATGCCCCTTGTGTCCCTTTGAAAATACGGAGTAGAACACTTCCACAAAAGTCAGAGCCTGAAGTCCAAGTCTTAGAAATTACTTCTAATTTCTTCCAATCCCCAGTGCAAGCCACACTTTCAATCTCATCCCAGCAAGGCCTTAACGAGATCTTGGCTTGTTCAGGTCACACACTCCAGGGGGGGGGGAAAAAAAATTGTTTCAAGACTGGTAATCTGGGAGACCCCACAAACCATCTGAAAAAGCCACTAGGCACCTGTATACTAGCCAGTACTTACAGGTGTTGATATCTATCTGTCAACTTGCATTGCAGCAAGACTTTTTTAGTACTTACAGGTGTTGATATCTATCTTCCAACTTGCATTGTAACAAGACTTTTTTAAACACAGTTAGGATTGTAAGACTATTGGCGAAATGGTATTATTGTCTTAATTGCCACTTTACCAACAGAAAGGATTTTCTCTTATGAAGACAAACAGCAACTTCTCTCCCAGTATCATAACAACAATACGTGCATATAATACTTATTTAACATACCACAAAATTATATTTCTAGCATGTTTTATGGTTTAAGTTGTTTAGGTTGGCTTGTTTTAAGCTCTGTACCCTTTTCTTTTTCCTCATTTTAATTCACTACCGCTCCAGTCTATCAACAACAGAACACAGTACTAGCTTAGATTTAATAGCTCAACTAATAAAAGAAAAAACTTCAAGATTCAAGCTGTACCTTCCTTTGCAGTAATAATTTGTACAGAAGTGCTGTGTTTATTAAGCAGTCTACATGTTTGCTAAGTTAAAGAACTGTAAGCAGGCTCAGCATCCAGTTTAACATTTCATTGCAGTCTACTGACATATTAATTAATGGCTCATCAGCTCCTAATAAGTATACCAGATACCACTTAGATTCACACTCAGTATTTTTAAAAGCTAATGAATTACAGCACATAGAATGGTGAAAATAAATCAAAGTCATCTCATGCCACACATTTTTTGCAGAAAAGAATTAGCTTCTACTTGTATGAGAGTATCATCAATATTGGGACAGCAAAGCACAAAATTCCACTGGTATCGTTGCATAAGATTTATTTTACCAAACTCCTTCCGTGCTGCCCATGTATAAAATCCAAACTTTTATTTAAAACAAAGAGCTTACACAGCACATTAACAGACTATGTCTAATTTCATGCAATTAACCCGGTACTCCCAGCAACTGAAATTTCTGCATTTAAAAATGAGAGGAATAAAGCCCATGGTTCATTCATTGCTGTAGGGAAAAGAAAAAAAATTCATCAAGAAAAGCTGAAATAAACCCAGAAAATGGCTTGAAAGCAAATAAGCCACAACTGAACGTTGAGCACTTCTGTCAAAGATCTGGATAGTGTCTTAATCACATACAACTTTCAGCTGCATCCATGTCTTGCCTAAAGAGGCTTCCAAGTTCAAATCGTGGTTGTCATTTCCCTCTCTTTAACAGCAAGCTGACTTTTTGACAGCCACTGGGGAAAAAAGTGATAGACAGAAAAGAAAATATATAAAAATGAGCTTCCTATCACTTTTTACTGCTCAGTTCTAGTTTTATATAAAAGAGCTGCTTAAATGTCTGCTCATATTAGCACAGTTCCTCACTGCTGCAAATCATACTGCACTTCCTGCCTTTACTTTTTTTACAAATCAGTACTTTTAAAAAAATCCGTGGTAATCAGGACAAAAGGAAAGCCCATCCCAGTCATCGCAGATGCCCATCTCCACGCTCACTGATTTAAAGGAGCCAAACTGCTGCTACACCTACATACAAAGTTACAGTTACAAAAGCTAGCAAGTGCTTACTGAAAGGGATTCTTAAGCCACTGCAAAACAAAACTGCATCAGTGTTGAAGATACTTTCAAAATGCATTAAGGAATTTATAAAAAGTACATTCTTTTTCCCTTTACACAGTGCATTTTTTTTTTCCACCAAGTGCTTAAAAGCACGCTACTTTTATTCAGAGTACTGTGAGATGACATCTTCATCACTACTGGTGTGATTCAGGCCATGCAGTCTGACACAGTTTGAAATCAAACTGAATTTGAAGAAATGTAGATAAGACAAAAAGCATTAGCTTTCCTGGCAGCCAGCTTTCAGTATGTGGAAAGACAGTGTAGCTTGAAAACATATAACTCAGTTGATTATCAATCCACATTTAAGTTTATTGCGTTCTCTAAGCAAGGTTATCAAAAAAGGCTTTCTCAGCACAGACATTTGAAAAGTGAATCAGCTTACAGCAAAAGGACCCCAAGAAAACATGCAATTCTAAATGCAGTTGGGAAAGAGGCCATGGGATCTGTGCAAAAGCACTTTATCAACTTAAAGCAAAAGAATAAGCATGAGCTGATAAAAGTGATTTCTAATGTTTAAATCTTTAAATATTTTCATTAAAATTAAAGGGTTTAAGTCACTGTTTTTATCTGCTAACCATAACAAAGAAACAATCAGCACCATGACAGAATTAACATACCCTCTAGGGCTGTAGAAAGCCTTATGCTTTATGGCTGAGCAGAACGGAATTCTCCAAGATGTATCAAGTCACCAGTTCTCAGGAATACTGCTTTATCATTATCATGTTTTGTTATTTTATTTTCAAAATTGAAGAGATTGCTACATTCCATCCAATCAGAAATGAAGCAGTAAAATATACATGACTGAACAACAGACACTGGAAGGGCACCTGTGCAGGGACCAATACAAGCTGTCCTGTCTAAACAGACTACATAAGCATATTCCACTTCTGAATGCATAGCACTCTACATGTTAGAGTGTGTAAATAAAAATTTCATTAGCTCCTTGACTGGGTACATTATATAACCTAAAAGACATACAAAGAGAGAACAAAATTTAAGAACAAGTAAACAGCCTGTCATTAGCAAGGAGCCGACAGATGTTATGTCTTTCGCATTTCTAAACATCTCCAACATCAAAACAAATTCTCCATCAACAGACAGAAAATTTTAGTGATCCAAAGATAACCATCTACAGCACTGTTCCACATCAGCAATAATACCTTGCTGCTGTGAGCCAGAAGGTAATTTGCTTTCTTTTCCTAAAAGAGACAAACAAAAACCTTCCAAACAGCTTCAAAGACCTCAGGTGTACACAGAAGCGCTGTTACTGCTGAAGGTCATTCAAGGCAGGAGCTGCAAGCTCTGAAATGTTTTAGTTTCAAAACCAGACACACAAAAATGTGAAACACGTAAACAGCTTCAACACCATAATTTTGTCTCAACCTCTTCTGAGGTCGAGCTATCCTCTGCTGCTGCTTTTTGAAAATGATTTTCCACAAGTCCACATCACACCATGTTAAATGGATGCAATGCTCCATATTAACATATAAAATATGTTTGCAATGCTAATCACTTGGGGAAGGATGGTCATGTTATTTAAAACATTAACGCTACCATAAGATTATCTTAGATTTACCCAAACAGATTTGCTAGCAGATCTGCTGAAGGTACATAATGGTGGAGGTTGCCATGAGAACACGGTACAACTACACACTTCACCATGACAACCAGGCCTCCCTGGAATACTAATGAGTGCCCATGGCAACACGAAGCTAACGACAAAATGTCTGGAGACCAAATATTTCATGTATCATTTATAACAAAACCTATAAATATATTTGTACATTTCCTGTGTGAGATTCGATGTTTTTTGGAATCCTGCAAAACATTACATATGCAGTAATATTGCAAACTGTAAAAATTACATGGCTGTGGCATAAATGGAAAATCCTATTTCAAGGCAATGTTAACCTTGAAGTTCAGTTCCACAAAGAACAAGAAAATATCTGTAGTCAACACACCCAGAGTTTGCATCATCTTGCACATAAACACTATTGTCAGCCCATGATGGAACAGCAATCTGTACACAATGCTTGGTGTATTCAATGTCTATCAAAAAAGTGCTGTTCTTACCCAGTGCATAATATAGTACTGAGCATCTATCTATGCTCCATATGGCAACTACTGCAATTCATGTCACAAGGACAGAAAGCATTGCTTCGGTATTTCAGAAAAGGCTCATGACAAGAGATCCCTGTAACTTTATAGGAATGTTCCAGCAACTCAATGTGTGAGAACTGTTTTTCATTTGTTTATAGAAAAAGGATCCACTGTTGCAAGTCACATAGAATAAAACATTGTTATTAAGAGTGATAAAATTAACAGTTAAGTGACATCTGGTGCAGGTTTTTGGTTTGGGGGGGTGGTGTTTAGTTTGTTTTGGTTTTAATACTCTAAACATTAATTTCAGAACACTGTAGATATTTTACACAAATTTTTGAAGTCTAAGACATTTTCAAGTACCCTCACAGCAACCATCTATCATCTAAAAAAAGAGATGGCAGCAGCTGGAAAGCCAGTGCTTCTTGTCCCAGAAGCACTGTATGTGATAAGTCACATCAAGGGACAGAAAAATTTAGGTCACAGAAAACCTCCCAGGGATTACAAGTGCCATGATTCACCTCACACCAGCAATGAGGAAACCAAAGATTTCCCTAAGGTTTTTCCTCGTGTCTTATTATTTGCTTCATAACCTAAACTTTCTTGCATAAGCTCCTCCCCCCCCCCAAAAAAAAAGTAAAAATCAGGTAAGCATTAGGTGTAAGAGTTATTTTCTTCTCTCTCTCAATATCCATGCAAGAGCATCCAGAACATTACCTAACATGTATTTATTAGACATCCGCCAGGCGTAAGTAGATCAGTTGCTGCATTTCCTAAATGACAGAGCACTGAGATCAGCAATAACGGATAAAGACATGTGCTTCCTGTCAGATATTTCACAATAACTTCATGATTGCAGAGCTTCTTAGGTGCCAGATTCTCACTGCTTTTGAGTGACTGCAACAACTGATGCTATCCCAATGGTAAAAACCCCAAACCTCTGTCCATTGAGCAAATCTCTAAAAGAGACAGCCTCACATGACAAAAGTTACCTTCCTGACCCAGAACAGATACATCAGTTATACTCACCCATCCTCTATTCTACTTTCAGCTTGCAGAGGTCAGAAGGAAGCACAGGTACACCCACCTAGGAACTTCACAGGACAGGATACAGAAAAGAGGTCTGAACTTCACAAGCCAGAGTACAAAAAGAGGTCGGCATTCACTGACAGAGAATTATCTCACAGCTGCCACCCTAGCACAAGTCGTTCTCCAGATTGCTGCAGGAATGTCAAAACCAGGTAAGCTAGAAAGACTTCCGTCATCTGAGGCCAAAGCATTACAGAGTAGGTGCATCTCAGCAGCAGCGTAACCTGTGAGACTAACCTGGACTTATCTCTAGCATATTCCTCTTCTGCTTCCAAATATCACTGGCTGTGGCCACAATGGACTAAATACATGCATACAAAGACCTAATATTAAATCAGTGTAATCACATTCAGAATTCTCATAAGCACTGGGTATGATTAGATTAAGAGTTTTCAGTGAATTGCAGAAACATGTTCCTTGGCACATTTGGAGACACCTGAAGAAAAGGTGTGGGATGAAACAGCAACACAAAATGCAGGCCATGGCACTGGTACTGAATTTAGCATCTGTTTCCTTGAAATAATATCATAGGACAACAAGTAATTGACAAGTTAAATGAACATTTTTGTTTCATAAGCTTCAATTAATACAGATGAAAGAGAAAAGAAAAACTGTTTGTGTTTTTAAGCAGTTTAATACACTACAAATTAACAAGCTGCAACAAGCATAACCCATGGTAGGCCTTCAGGCAATAAAGCTTTCCACAGAGGAACAGAGCTTGCATTATTTTGGTGATAACATACAGCATTACTCAGTGCAAAATTTGTGCTCTTTTATTTAACCTGGTTACACAAGACTGAATCCAGTTATTAATTTTTAACTACTTTAATATCACTAAATACTGCAGTGCCTAATATACAACCCAGCCTTCCTTCTGTCAGCACTTAAGAGATCTAGTTTTAACAGGAACTATCAGGATCAGAAAAAAGCATTTGCATTAAATTTCAATATTATACAACAGCACACCTACATATATGTGGCAAAGACTTCTTTTTTATTCCAACCCCTGTTTTTCCATGAAAATTTTGAGTTGCTCCTCTCCCAAACTGATACTTGTCACTATTATTCTCTTGCATGCCTCTGTCTTTGGGGCCACTTAATATTACATGAGAGGACATGATGGGTACTTCAAATTATCTTCTACAAAGAAAAATACAGTATTTAATTGATATGGGGTCACCATTGCCAATTATTAATTGGGAGGGGGAATGAGAGATGTTCACTAGTACACCTTATGTCATTTTCTAGTAAATTAAAGGAAGAAATGTTGGGGGAGAGGTGTTGCTGGGTTGTTTAACAGACTGTGCCACATGGCCACAAAAAGCGACAGCTCCCCTCCAGCAGCAATAAAAGAGAAACCCTAGGGAAATACACAACAAACCTTTTTCACTTAACCTAGGAAGACCATTAGTCTTGAAAGCACTCCTTAACCTAAGAAGGTTTAGCGGGATAGACAGATCTGCACACAAAGTTGCAAAACCAACAAGCAAGAACAAGTTTTATTCAATCAGCGCTCACTACAGCAGATTTCCTCATCTTTTTCTGGTTCCCTAATCTGAAGCACAAAGTCTTCATTTACACTAATGGCCTAGCATACCAGGATAGTGTCATGGTTTAGGCTCAGCCAGTAACTCAGAACCATGCAGCCGCTTGCTCACTTGCCCTCTTCCTTCCTCCTGCTGCTTCCAGAGGGATGGGGAAGAGAATCGGAAGAACATAACTCCCACAGGTTGAGATAAGAACAGCCCAGTAACTAAGATACAACACAAATCACTGCTGCTACCACCAATAACAATAATGATAAGGGAAATACAAGGGAAGAGAACAGAATTGCTCACCACCTGCCAACCGATACCCAGCCTTACCTGAGCAGTGATCCAGGCCTTCCAGGTAACTGCCCCCAGTTCATATACTGGGCATGACATGCTGTGGTATGGAATACCTCTTTGGCTAGTTTGGGTCAGGTGTCCTGTCTCTGCTTCCTCCCGGCTTCCCCTCCTCCTTGGTAGAGCATGAGACACAGAAAGTCCTTGGTCAGACTGAACATTTGAGCAGTAGCTAAAAACATCAGGTGTTATCAGCGGTGTTCCCAGGCTGAAAGTCGAAAACACAGCGCTGCACCAGCTACTAAGAAAGAGAAAAATGACTGCTACTGCTGAACCCAGGACAGATAGACACTAAGTGAAGAACTCAGGGACATTGTATCAATGGATACAGCTATCCTAAGAAAAGCCAGTAACTTCTGCAAAACAGTCTGAGGCTGGAGGCCTAGTTCCATATCACAGAATCATAGAACGGTTTGGGTTGGAAAGGAGCTTAAGATCACCTAGTTCCAACCCCCTGCAATGGGCAGGGACACCTCCCACTAGACCAGGTTGCGCAAGGCTCTATCCAACCTGTCCCTGAACGCTTCCAGGGATGAAGCCTCCAAAACTTCTCTGGGCAACCTGTTCCAGTGTCCTCACCACCCTCACAGTAAAGAATTTCTTCCACATATCTGGACTTTCCATTTCTTCACAGTAATGGATGACAAGTAAAAGTATTTATGCTGTTTCACAAATCAAAACAGTTTATAAACCAAACTTAGACAATTCTTGTTGCATCTAAGAGTGTGAAGAGCCTTTCCACTTTCCAGATGAGAGGCAAAGAACAGTATTACTTCTGTGTTTCCACCAGAACTGGAGTGTCTTGCACATGGTCTCTGATCCAGAATGCTTTTCTACCCATGCCCTGCTACACGGCACCACCTTTATCAGGAACCTTTTGACCCTCTCCCACTGTGTGGCACTGAGCATACACCACCACGTACTGTTCATTTCAGTTCTTGCATGTGATGAGCATTGGGAGTGCTTTTGAAAAGCCCCTTGGGTCAGGTACATGCAGACTGGTGCACGCAGAAGAGCAGTCTTACATATGTGGAATGCATGTGCATAATGTGACTAGTAGTCTATACTTCCCTGTATTACTCAGGAAAAAACAAGTACTTCTCTTATACAAGAAAGCCTGGCAGGACTTCTAAAGATGGTAGTCAGGAAATCAAGGCAATTTAAGAACATTAATATTTCCGTCAGAAAAAAATTGACACCTTTCTGCATTTTTTTAAACTCCCTCTACTCAGATAATACACTTAGTTTTTGATGACCTCTTACTTCACTCCTCCCTACTCCCCACTTTACCGGTATTGAATAGCTGTCTCACTTCAAGGAGAGTCATAAATGCGAACAATGCTACTTGAACCTGTTAAACTGATTAAATGCTGAAAGGAAGAATCAATTACCAGATAAAAGCAAGCTAAGGGACCATACATAACATACTGCAGCTAGAACAAAGAACTAGTACTGCCCCTGCTTAGACACATGCTGTAACACAAAGAAGGTGAAGAAGTATTATTTACAAACACTTTCTTCATTGTGGCTGAAGGTATTCATCTTAGAGCAATACCTGCTTACAAAATAAATTTCTCAGAAGGAAGAGGGAGAGAAAGGACCAGCAGGCTTGGGCAGAAGCAGATGAGCTTTGGCCTTTCCAATGTTTCATTAAACACCTGTCTACCTGTCGTCGTGGTTTAAGACACACACACACACACACCCCCCCCACGCAGTTTTGCTCACTCACTCACTTCCCTCTTTCTTCCCCCAGTCCCTGGGGGAATGGGGAGGAGAATCAAAAGAATGCAACTCGCACAGGTTGAGATAAGAACAGTTTAGTAACTAAAGTATAACACAAACCACTACTGCTACCACCAGTAATAACACAAGAGAAATACAAGGAAAGAGAATACAACTGCTCACCAAGCCCGACCCAGACAGTGCACACCCCAGCAGTGAACCCCCAAATGCACCAAAAACCTGATCATGCCATGCACCCCCAGTCCACCACCCTTCCGGGTCTCTGCCCTCCGATTTCACATCCTGGACATGACATGCTGTGGTATGGAATAACCTCTTTGGTCAGTTTGGGTCAGGTGTCCTGTCTCTGCTTCCTCCCGGCTTCCCCTCCTCCCTGGCATAGCATGAGGCTCAGAAAGTCCTTGGTCAAACCAAAACATTGCCAAGCAGTAACTGAAAACACTGGTGTTATCAGCGCTGTTTCCAGGCCCAAAATCAAAAACACAGCGCTGCACCAGCTACCAAGGAGGAGAAAAAAGCGACTGCTGCTGCTGAACCCAGGACACCTGTCTATTCATTAGGACATTAAAAGCCTATTAGTGATGCATTTCAGATAAAAGACATTCAATTTCAAATGTCCTTGTTTAAATGTATGCAAAGGAAAGCATAGGAGACCACACAAAGATAGAACCCTTTCTGAGTGCAGTTACCCATTTCAGCAAAGCACTGGAAAATTATACACATATTCTGGTTTTAGCTGGGATAGAGTTATTTTCGTTACAGTGGCTGGTACAGCGCTGTATTTTGGCTTTAGTCTGAGAACAATGCTGATAACACACTAATGTTTTAGTTGTTGCTAAGTAGTTGTTACCCTAATAAGGGACTTTTCAGTCCCTTATGCTCTGCCAGTGAGGAGAGGCTCAAGAAGACAGGAGGGTGTAAAGCCAGAACACCTGATCCAAACTAGCCAAAGGGATCTTCCATAACATAGAGCATCATGCCATTTTCTGCATTTTCATTTATCTTTTTTTCTCTCCATCATTCCCTATTTTTATGTTCAGTATTGTTATTATTGGTATTATTCCTATTATTGCTACACTTTAGTTACTAAACTGTTCTTAACTCATGGGGTTTACTATTCTTTCAATTTGGATGGGGGATGTTGAGCAAGCAGCTGCATGGTACTTTGCTACTGGCTAGGTTTAAACCATGACAACACAGGAATAGCCCTTTATTAGCCTAGCATATGCTTTAAAGCAGAGCAACAATTTCCTTACCTTTTAGACACGATGTTCAGTAAAAACACTTAGCCAGTGTAAAAAGCATATCACTTCCAAGCTGGAGCACAAAACAAACAAACAAACAGAAAAACCACACAGAAAATAACAAACACGAAACCCAACAACATGCCAAACAAATAAACAAACAGAAAAAAGCACCCCACAAACTGACAGAAAAAAACAAAAAACAAAACACAAAACCCGTCACTATCCAAATGGAATCTCCTCATTCTGTATAATGGCCTGATGTGACTCAACAGCTTCTAGGAATAAAATTGCATCCTCTCTGAACTATTTGGTATGACACTTACAATAGCCCTCCTTTAACCAAGACATGCATCTAAACATGCAAGTGTCCGAAGTGGAAAAATACAGCCAGGCCACCTGATCCTACAACTAACTCTTAACAGCACACAGGGGATTTTGACAGTCTAAGGCTTCTGTAACTGTGGGGCCCCAATGCCACCTACTGGCCATTTGTACTTTCTATTACCATCTTTTTTACGAGCTAGCAGGTGCTAGGCTGTCACAGGAAGATATGCTCTCAAAATGTCTGAAAGTGGGCACGTATCTTATAATTAAATATAGCGTGACTGAAAGCACACTAGCGTTAAACTTCATTCCTTTTCACATATAGGGATGCATTTAAAATAAATCTCTGTATACCTGCTCAGAATTGTGGTAGTACAAAAATTCTGTGTAAATGTAGAAATGGCAATGGTTTATTGTTCAGTTCTATTCCTACGGTTTTCACTTGTTCAATGAATTATTCTTTACCCTACACTTTTAATTAATTTCCCAATGATACCAGCTTCAGACCCATTATGAAGTTATAAGCTTCAACAATATACCAAAGAGGTATTATCTTTTATTAAACTAACTTACACAGGTGGGAGAAGAGAAAATGAGAGAGACATTTCATACAATAAAAACTTTGTACAGTTTCCTCTGTTCCTGACATATTATAAAAGCCAACGGTTATACAAGTTTATGTGATCTTTTCTTTTTATACCTTGAAACTACTACTGCTAAAACACTATCACTGGAATTATTACCACCATCCACCCACCACTAGCATCAGGACTCAGGTTTCCTTTGCTTTTTCTTAGTATATGTCTCCCAGCTCCAGGACATTTGTTTTGAGTGGCTGGCATTGACACCATACAGAGAAGTGATGGTTGCTGTGGTGGTGATCCCATTTCCCCACCCTCCCCCTCATCCCTCCTTCTCCGGGCTACTCTACCATCTCAGAAATTCCTGTAATTAACAACTCTGGTTGTGGCCAGAAAGGAGATTTACAAATGGCTAAAGCAAATTATCTTGCAACCCTATAAATAGTGGTCCTAAGTGAGACCCCTTGAGCTCTCCTGGACCACAGCAGGGAAACTCCCTTACCTTTTGTGCCTTTGGTCTCTGTATCAATCCTATTTAGCCCCATTTTACCTCAATTTTCCTTTCTGTGTAGCTGTGCAACATCACGTCAGTGATATTTAGCAAAATTAGAACTGTCCTGTGACCCTGTAAAAGGATGATGCAATTTATAACACTGTTACAGCCACTGGAGAGGGGGTGTTAGTAGGATGCACTGGCAAATATGATTCAGAGCCTTGCAGAGAGGCAGAGAGGTGGATTTTTTTTTAATGAAGTAAAAATGGAGTGAATCTGTAGCACACGCTACACACTTGACGAACAAGTTGTAAAATGATGCTAGGCAGAGGGAAAAAACAGGACTCTTAAACATGAGTCACCAAATTCAAATGTACCTTTCTACTAGTTTTTTTTCTTAGGATCCACCAAATACCGACCAAGGGACATGGTAGTCATGCACATTTTTTCTTTGATCTTTCAAATGCAGTAAGCCGGTCACAGAAAGCTAAATATCTTACAGGGGAAAAAAGAATACTAGAATGCTTGAAATAAAGCAATAGGTACAACCAGCAACTGGGACACAACATTCAGGATAGATTCCGGTTCTTGTCTGGAAATGGGTATACATCTTGGCAGTCATTCTGCTTGACCAGAATCAGTGAAACATGGCAAAACAATACCATACAGTGATTGCTGGAAAAGTGATATAATTGGCGATTGCTGCTAATAAATACGCAAGAAATAAAAGTAGCTCCCTTCCTCCATTCCCAAAAATGGCCTGAGTATATAGAGCATAACTCAGAGGAAGCACTTAAGCAGCAAAGGTTGTACCAGGACGCTTTGATGCTGACAGAGAGCAGAAAATATACAGAGGTGAAAGTGTTATGAAGGAATAAAACCAGGAATGAACTTGGTTTCTGGCAAGTAAGGCAAGTTACCCATGTAATTCAGAAAAGGAAATTTGGATTCTCTACAGAAAAAGTGTTACAGAAGGAGGGAAAAAAAGGGGGGAAAAAAGGGGAAAAAATTACCTTTATCCAAGCTTTTTTCTACAATAGTTTAAAAAAATACTAAACACAATTGGAGTAAGCATATTCTGTTGTCCCACACTGGGACAATGCAGGGCGATATGCTTTCTAGCCATGCACAATAAGTGCAAAGCTTTAATAGAAGCCCTGCTTCATGCATTTTCCCTCACTGGTCTTTGTACATACAATGGTTTTGTGCTTTTCAGAAAACATTAGGCCTACAGCACATACTAAGAAAGCTTTCCATGCATACAGCAAATCCAGTAATTCTGGTTTGCACTGAACCTTATTGCACATTTGCAGAGAGGTGACAACATATGCACTGCAAGTCTGCGGCTTCCTAGAAACACTAAACTTCCCACAGAAATCTAGAAATACATTTAAATGTAAATTATTAAATACATTTACATATTTGTATTTCTTTATAGAAAACAGCGCTCTACATGCACTCCTTCTGGAGAGGAAATACATACATAATGCACAAAAAACATTATATCCAACAAGACAGTTCACTGGTTTTGACATAGCAGGCTGGATGGTCAGACTCCAAGCAACTTAAAGCTCTTGGTCATCAGAAGCTTCACAAGCTTCTTACAGACTTTTCCACAGTTTTGAGAAGACATGTCCCCCAGCTGAAAAACAGCACAAAAAACTGAGTCCACAGGTTTTAAGTATACCATTAAAAGACTAATTTAGTCAGGTCAGCTAAGGATGACTAACAGAGTGTTTCAGGGAAGGTTAAAAATATAACACCTCAGGTCATGATGCAGTAAGCTCGGTTGCCATGACCATGCAGGCCCATACCAGACAGTGTAAAAGACGTGAATGTCTAAAAGCACAAGAACATGTGACTAATGGCAATATATATATAGCGGTAAACATTTGGAATTAAGGTATTTCTGCTGACTGCCATTCTCCAAGATCCTTCTCATTTCCTGAAGTCACATAGTATATGACAAAGCTCTGCAACATTATTAGTCTCTGAAATATGTTTTTAAACTACAAAGCCCATTCAGTGCAGAACACCACAAAATGGTGTAGATGATCTGTAATGTACCAACATATCCATCTTAAGTCTACAAACAACACCTTCTGCCTTAATGACTTATGGTTCACTAAAACATCATGTTACAGCACTGTACACAGAAAACAATGTATTGGCTATTGGTTTTGCGCAATCATACTCGGAATGCATGCAAATACAAGCTTAGCAGGACAGCCACCATTTACTACTACCAGCATCTATTGCTGCTAATAACAATTATTAGAGATCCAGATTTTTTCATTTAATTCTATATTTATTATTATATATTGAGTTGTATATTTACGTTATTGAGTTGTAGATTTTCTTAATATTTTCTCAATGGGCAGAATCCTAGAGTATCTAGTGAGAAACCTGCACTAGAAAAGCCCTTCTATGAAGTTCCTGTGCATTTACTTATGTCCCTCTCTCTAACAAAAAAATCGTGTCAATCACAAAATGACAAGTTTCCCGCAGAGAATTGCGATGTACACTGCTGGGATGACGTTCAAGCATATGCTTATGACTATTTAAAAAATAATTTCAAAATTAGGGAGTTAAATAACTTCATTTTGCTAAAAGTGGTTTCTTGATAGCGACATCACTGCTGTAATTCATAACCCTTACAAAATGTAAATATGCTTTTGGGTATATCCACTGATGTATACTTCCCAAAGCAGGAATAAATTCAACCATACCCACTACGAAAAGGGATCTTCAGTCATTTATTTCACAATTCTGAAGGCCTCCTTATACTAAACCAGCTAAATGTTTTGTTTGGTTTGCAACACTATTGCAAAACAACAACTATTAACCCCCAGGCTAATAGTCAAGACACCAGACACTTTGCAAAGAGATCTATTCTTTACACACAGGAAGGGAAGGATCACTGTCTTCTGGATTCCTGGGAAAAGGAAGAGAGAAGCAGTTCTGGGTGGAACTGCAACCAGGAGGGAGAGGTCTCCCTTTGCCTTCCTGCAGTGTTACTACCTCCCCCTAGCACTCAGCAGACCCTCTGCAAGCCTTTTCAACTCATGAAAGCAGCAGAGGCACCGCCCATTGCCCCCCCCCAAAAAAGAAAAGAAAAAGAAACCCCATTTAAAAAAAAAAAAAAAAAACACAACAAAAAACCCACACCCTCCTCCACAACTTCCCGCTAGATTTGTTTTCTGTCATTTTTCTGAGCTACGCCAGCTAGCAAATGCTGAAATGGCATAAGGGCATTAGGCCAGATGCACAAAATCCTCCTTCTAGCAGTGACCTCTGGATGGTCAACTGCCCCTTGAGAAGCTTTCAGCTGCACAGTGCCCTATTTCTTTTTTTTTTCTTTTATTTTTTAACTTCATCAGTTTAATGTCAGGCTGAAGTGGAGCACATAGCACCTACATCACCACAGACACAGGAAAACCTAACCCAATCTCTGCATTTTGCTCTGGAAGACACATACATTCATCTACCTCACACTGTGCAATGCATTTGACTCTGTCTTGCATGACATCCTCATAGCTAAACTGGAGGGACATGGATTTGACAGATGGACCCCGTGATGGATAACGAATTGGCTGGATGGTCACAATCAGAGCTGGGGTTAACAGCTCAATGTCCAAATGGAGACCAGTAACTAGTGATAATCCTCAGGAGACAGTGTTGGGACCAGCACTGTTCAACATCTTTGTCAGCAACATGGACAGTGGGATTGAGTGTGCCATCAGCAAGTTTGCTGATGGCATCAAGCTGTGTTGTGTGGTCAACATGCTAGAGGGAAGGGATGCCATCCAAAGGGACCTGTTGAGGGTACAAGCTTGAGAGGTGGGCTTGCATAAATTAGACATTAGCATGAAGCTCTTTACTGTGACACTGGTGAGGCACTGGAACAAGTTGCTCAGATAAGCTGCGGCCACCCCATCCCTGGCAGTGTTAAAGGCCAGGCTGAATGGTGCTTTCAGCTACCTGGCCTAACGGAAGGTGCCTCTGCCCATGGCAGCAGGGTCTGGACCTGCATAATTTTTAAGGGCCCTTTCAACTCAAACCATTCACATTGTTAGATTCTTTTTTTATCACAGCATCAGAGGGATAACCACAAAAAAAATATGCAAGTGAGCATTCTACCATGTACACTTGTTGTGGTTTAAGCTGTAAATCATGCAGCCCCCTCACTCACTCCCCCCTCTTTTTTCCGCCCGCTCCCGAAGGGATGGGAAGGAGAACTGAAAAAATGCAACTCCCACAGGTTGACATAAGAACAGTTTAGTAACTAAGGTATAACACAAAACCACTAGTGCTACCACCAATAATAATAATGACAAGAGAAATACAAGGAAAGGGAAAACAACTGCTCACCACCCGATACCAAGCCTGACCCAGCAGCGAACCCCCACAGTGCACCCCCCACCCTCCAGGTCTCTGCCCTCCGGTTTTACATCCTGGACATGACGTGCTGTGGTATGGAATAACCTCTTTGGTCAGTTTGGGTCAGGTGTCCTGTCGCTGCTTCCTCCCGGCTTCCCCTCCTCCCTGGCACAGCATAAGACTCAGAAAGTCCTTGGTCAGACCAAAACACTACCAAGCAGCAACTGAAAACACTGGTGTTATCAGCAGAGTTCCCAGGCCCAAAATCAAAAACGCAGTGCTGTACCAGCTACCAAGAGGGAGAAAAATGACTGCTACTGCTGAACCCAGGACAACACTGCACTAGTGTATTATTCAATTTTAAGACTGAACTGGTAGAAAGTGCAAATAAAATCAAAAGTACACATCACTTTCTTCATGCGACATAGTTTTTCTGCAGTGGTTGCAAAGACAGCAGAGATCATTCTAATCAAAATAGTGCCTAGCAAGTTTGTAAGGCTATGTAGTACTGAAAATCAGGTTATGGATAAAGTTAAAGAACTAGAAAAATATTTAAAGTTAGGCTTATAGAGGGCTTCCAGGGCAGTAACAGGGAAATAAGATACAAAAAAAAAAAGCATGTTTAGCAATATTGACATTAACATGCTCTATAAAACTCTACTGCCCTATTATCATTTGTAGTACAGCATTTAAATTAGGCTTTTGAATCCAAACTTAAGGAAACCATATTCAAGAATTTTGACCAAGAATCTATAGAAGCGTCCACTCAATAGAAAGGCTACA
The DNA here is from genome assembly GCA_017639245.1 of Myiopsitta monachus. NCBI lineage: Eukaryota > Metazoa > Chordata > Aves > Psittaciformes > Psittacidae > Myiopsitta > Myiopsitta monachus. The sequence continues at coordinate 66,131,618 of CM029921.1, read as the reverse complement.
AATACATTTTAAAACAATCATTCAACCAAGTAACTAAGCTTTGGCATCACCTTGATCTACCAGGTAGAGCTATGGACTTACCTAATGGAAATTGATCATTTAAGTTTTTAAAAGCATGTTTGCCTTTTTTTTGCTCCCATATATTCATAGGAGACTGAATAAAGGAGTGCAACCAAAATTGCTGGAGGCAGAAACTCATACCATAAGTTGTTCTTAAGCTACAACAAAAAAGTAAACCTAAAAGGCAAGATGAATCCCTTATCCCTTCTAAAACTGTGTACAAAAAATGCTTGTATTTTATTTAAACATCTTTGGTTACTGAGCATTCTTATAGTTAATTTTTATCTTTCTCCTTGGCAAACAAGCATATACAAGCACACTAATTAAAATGATCACACCAGTGTATTCAATATCAAATGTAGATCTACACTTCTTAATGTTTCCAACATCTTCGGAATTCGAAGTGTCATGCTTAATTGTTATTATAGCAACTGACCACAAAAATGGATTGCGACCATATAGTTAGTAGTTTTAGTTAATGGCCATTTGCCTAAAAAGTAGTAAACACCACATTTTTTTCAGTTCTGCTCATGCATTTAAGTATAGTTTTAAGCTTTATCTCTGATATGCATGGTTGTACTAGGAGCAGCATAAATACACGCTATTCATTTTCTAAAAGCTCAGTTGTAAGCACGTCTGCATCTCAGAGCATAGCAAGATGTTCGCAAGCCTATCCATTTAACATAAAATGCATTAATTTTTACTACTGTTCTCATAAGTTCCACATATACACTGCCTTTACATATTTTAAATATCCCATCCATATTCTAGGATAACATTCATAATGTGACTCAAGACATAAAGCCTGTTATGGATAAAACCAAAAATTATGTGATAAAAAATGCAGGTCCTTCAAGTGAGTTTTCACAACAGCCTACAACAGGCTTAAAGGAAAGCTCATACTGGAGAGGCTTCCCAGCTCACTGATATACAACTGCTGTTTAACAAAATATCTCTTTGTAATAAATATGCAAAGCCTCACGCCAGTCCAATTTCTCTCTATATTAAAATCCACTTCTGTTCTTTGACAGGTAGGAAACTGATAATTGGCCTTTCACCCAGAGATAAACTAGGAATTCCTGTCCCTCCTCCTGGCACACTGCATACTTGTTTCATTCCAAGGTTGCCAACCTTAGAGACTTGGTATTTTCAATTGCTGAAGCACTGTGCCAGTTACTCCACTTGCACGTTCCTGCTGTGCATCCAAAGGACCTAGTTCGATTTCTGAAGCAACCAAAGGCCACGCTATTTAAGGCCCTACACTTGTAACAACAGTTACCAATCACAGCTTCACTTTTCCCTCTGCCCAGAGTGTAAAATTCACCTGCCCAGTTGTGCGGATGGTAATTGAACTACCAAGCCAAGGGGAAAACACATAAAGGCAGTATTCTTGAAACACCAACTAACAAAAGTAACTCATGCTTTCATTGACACAAGCAGAACAAAAGTACAGACAAGAGGGAGCCGGAAGTAACAAGCAAGGAAACACAACCATTGGCAGGGGAGTGTGGTGGAAACACACACACCCCAAAACAAAATGTCCATCTCCAGATGCTTGTTGCAAAGCACCATTAGCTCCCTATAGGGGGAGGTCTGGAATCTATGGGCAGTACTGGCTTAAGTTCTACAATGGGAAAGCTACAGGAAGAGAAACACACAGGCAGGACCATGAAAATCCCATTATTGCTGTTTAACTTTTTAGGGGCCCTCGGCTATGCCACAACCCTATTTTTGTGACGATAAGAAATGTATTCCCATCGAGCACATGGTCCTAGTAACTACATAACATAAAGGGAACAAAAACCTCTTTGGTTCTTAAATATGTTTTGTATCTTTGAACAGAGCCTCTGAGCTGGTTCTCAATTTTCTTTTTGGTAAACTTTAACAAAGACTGGTGCTACAACTGTTTTATAAGCATGTGACACAATTAAGCAAGCTATTTTTATGAACACTGGAACTTCCACCCTGTCTGCTCCCCACCCCCAGTTAGATTCTTTGCTGCGTAGCAATATGGCTAAACTCACACTACCGTGGATAAACCAGGAATGTGAATTTGTCTGCTAACCTATTTTCATGAAGCTTGTGGAAAACTAACTTTGAACTGTTTCTGCTCTGTCAAAGTTAATCAAACGCAACAGAGAAGTTCAAAATGTCTTGAGTGTCAGTAGGGAGAGGCTGACAGAAAGGATTACTGTGCAGGAAAAAAAACTGAAAAGTACATTCTCTCACAAAAACATTCTGTCAACTCATTGTAGAGCTATGCATTTAATAGGTCATACAGTAACACACTCAGCTGATGAAAATATATACATGGTTTGACTGGGATATTCATCTTCTCAACTAGCTATCCCCATATGATTACGTTCTGTTAGCAGAATGGGCAGGTTTAGGATTTAGGCTTTTTCCCATACTTGGCTCTGCTCACAATTTCCATCTCACTTTTGCACCTGGCAGCTCCTACCAGAGTGCTCACCAGCCAGCAGAGGCTGTGAAAACAAGAAATAGGAGAGCAAGTCATAGTAAGTCAGTATTGCACATCCCCCTCTCCCCCCCAGCTTTCACAAGCTCCTATGGCTGTGGCTGCTGCCTCCCCAGCCAAGCTGATGACAACAGCCTGGTGAACTGGAGGAGGCTGCAGGAAACAGCAAATCAGCTGGACGCAGACAACAGGAACAGAACCAGCTACTAGCCAGGCTCACAGCTTTTCCCCTCGACCTATTCACAGAAGAGCTAGGTTACCACAAAAACTCTTTATACCTGGCACAACTTCAGCCTCTGTGGGGCACTTAGCAAATGCAGATACTTTGCATCTCAGATCCTGTATATTAGATCAATCCATACGTTAGTTTATCATCAGTTTTAGAGCTGAATCAATTAAGTGTATATGGAAATTAAGTAATAGTCCTCCTTGGACTAAATACTTAATTACTTAAGAAGCTTAAATAGCTACAAGTCACACCCTTCCTCCAATACCTTCGCTGCTTTCCCAAAACATTTCAACAGTATAAGCTGTTTACACTTCAGAGGCAAGTGCATACAATAGGTGTAGAGCTGTTTTTCAACACAGTGAAGAAATAACTACCCTGAACTTTCAGCCTCCCACCTGCAATTCCTCCCTAAAAGAAACAATTGCAAGGCGAAACAGTGATTTAGCTGAATGGCTGTATGTTGGCACTGTGATTCAGCAACCTACAAAGTACTCACATGAAGTAATTCCTATACACACTTAATGACCAACAAAACTCATAGCAACAAACAACAATAAAAGGAACTGGTAATTTCCTAGTCCTGAAGCTGTTCAACCTGCTACCTTTGGAATCATTAATGCTTTGAGAATAAAAGGTAAATTCTTTCCTTTCATTCTCTGCTGGAGAGATTTAATAGCAAAAATATAGTAGGGACTTTTTCATGCCTACAATACTTAGTTGAACCAAACTTCCTTATGATAACTGATTAACAGCCCTATTATTCAGTAAGTGAACTCTGCACAACGTTTGTGTTTTAACTTCAGCTTTAAGACTTCAGTTTTATACATCTTACACTGAATCTTTGAGGAAGACAACAATTCGCATTTGCAACACTGCCACTAATTTCTGGGTCCAGTTTAGAAATATATCCCTGTTCTGGAGAACAATTCATCAGGTGCTACACTCCAATCGAAAGCAAACATTCTCTGGTACTTTCCTGAAAGACAGGCAAAAGCAAGAAAACAGCATGATATTCGTATTAATTGGGTAGCAGTTCTTTTACTCTGCTGTCCTTGTCAGGAAGTAAACACCTATTTGTACTGAAGGATGCTGCAGGGAAGAGAAGAAAGTAATCCAGAAGCCATTAATTTCAGTGTAAAATTGAGCATCCACTCCAGGCTCTGAATAGTTATTCAGGAAACAATACAATAAACTTGAATGAGAAAAATAAAGTGAAAAAATAAAGCGGCTGAGGCAGCACTTATCCTGCAGTTGATGCTTTCACCTAAAGACTTAACCCTGCAAGAATGCTGGTGGCTCTGTAGTTGATAGCCCACACTTGATGGCTTCTAGGCAAGAGATAATGGTCATTAAATTTACACATAAAAACATAGCTAAACTGTTCAGATGAAATTAGCCTGAAAATAAAACTGTAAAGAAAAACAGTCTACAGAATTTTCTTAGATCATAAGATCTTCAGCATACAGAACTGTCCACACAGGTCCTCAAAGAACTTTTTTATCTCCCACGCTTGAGGGCCTCACAGACATTGAGGTCTGTATACCAAATGCAAGACATTATTTCAGCTTGCATTTTATGAGCATTATCAACAGACCCCCAAAGAATTTGCTTCTCAAATCCCTCTCTATATTGTATTCCTGTTTGCTCACTTTCTCAGAGGAGTGAGCCTCAAAATCCTGTGACTAAATGGAATCAGATTAGCCCTAATTAATTAATGGGGAGGTGAGAATAGTTGGCAAGTATAAAAATGCATATATATAATCTTTTTCTTTCATAAAAGCTGATTCTTGGAACCCTGACTTGAGAAAAGCACATATAGCATTCATTTTCATCACTTCTGGTGATATGCCATTTCATGAAGCTGTTGGAAAGAACTCTCATCCCTATTTGGAATTAGATTAAATTAAATGAAAAATAGACCAGACCTAATTTGGCAAGATCCACACAAAGACATAGCTTAAGGCCAAAGTCTTAAGTTTAGGATAAAATAGTTGTTGCCATTTTTGCAGTTTTATGCCAAAAATACTTCCCATTTCTGATTTAAGGAACCTTCTCTCACTGATACATGATGAACATTTCCCACTTTTCAGCTTCTGGTGGCCTCTGGAGCAAGCAAGCCAATTTCTGGTTTCATTTTATTCTCAGGGCGCAGGCAAGCCCCTTCACAGAAAATTAAATAAACTAAAAATATCCTACAGCAGTCCAAAAGAAACAAGGCTTTATATTTGTCCTCTCACTTCAAGATGTACATTACAGAATTGAATATAACTGTTTACATGAAAACTTAGGAATTACAATTTCCTCTTTGGTAGGTTAGATGGCTAGATTTTTAGCCTTTCCCCACCCACTCCTTTATTTAAGCTGGCATTCATCAGTGATCATGCTGAGCTCCTTTCCATCTCTAATTCAAACAACCCATACACTGCAGAAACATCCAAGTATTTTTTCAGGTTCTCCTCCTAGAGTTCTTCCTTATCTAACTATTCACCAAGAAAGTGCTCAACATTTGCCAATGCTAACATCACTGCTGTTCTTTTATTTGGTAATACTACAGAAATATTAAGAAGATAAGGAAACCTTTTACTTTGTTTCTCCCATCCTGATGACATCGAACAAAGCCACTTGTTTTGAGCAAAGGAAACAGTTTTGGAAACACCCTGGAGAGAAATCATGTACAAGATTACTAGACACTGAAAATAGACTAACAATTTGTATTTCTGCTATTGTACAAAGATCCAAACTACAGAAGAACATCCACACGCACACAGAAGATTAAATGAAAGAATTTCTCACTACTCTATAAAAAGAGTGTGATGGGCAAGAAGTCTTGGAAAAGAGTTGATTGTCTAAGTGTGCATATAGGAAAAGGTCAGTTTGTGAAAATTTCTGCCTTCTTCCTAGATCCAAGCCCACCTGCAGCAAGTCATTAATACCTGATCATGTAGCACAACTTTGGATTCTTAAAATTCAAGCTTAATGGTCATTTATACTTTAGGAACAATTAGGGGTAGTGTATGTTCACACACTTAAATGCACACATTCACTTAGCCGTATCCAGTGATGTCTGGATGATGTCCACATGGATGATGTCCATAGGACAAAGAAGAAAAGGAGGGAATTCACGTCACAGGACCTGAGCCCAGGCACTACACTACAAGAAGTTAACAGTGGGAGGAAGGATCCCTACCATCCCCTCTCCTCTAGCAAGTCTGTATTGTGACTTTAAACAAAATGAACTTACTAAATAACAGTCAAGGCAAAGCTTTAGTTTCATACCAAATACAATTTTCAGAAAGTGACTCCAGAAATCTGGAATCAGGTTCACAAATACAGCTCATTAAAGTCTCAGTTTCTGCCCACCATGCTTTTAAGTGATTCTTTGACCATATTTACTTTGGAGAGGAAGGTCTATTTGCAAACCTAGGACTCTAGTCTTTCTTCCTATTGACCTATCAAATAGGATTAAGATCAGCAAACAACTTTCTCAAGGCTTGATAAACCTTTTAAGCCAGCAGTCTCATAGGCATCTGTGATACAGTTGCAAAGTTTACCACAGCACATCATTTAATGTTGCTTATTTTCTAAATTTGTAGGCTGAAATCCATCAGGACCTGATTTACATAAGATTGCCAGTTCTTGCTTTAGCCCTGCTCCATGGCTTGTACCAGGCTGGCTCTGGGTGCACAGCAGATGACTTTTTTCTCTGCCTGTTCACTTAGGGCTGCCTGAATGTAAACAGACCCTTGAGACAGAGGGAGACAGAAAAAAGCAAGCCCTGGTCCTATCCCCCAGATCTGGGATTTTCCTGCTTTTGGGTTGCAGGTACCTGGAAAGTTCCTCATTAACATCACATCCATTGTGTTTGTCACTTCTAAGGAAGTAAAAGCACCCAAGAATTGCCAGATCCATTTGCATTTGCTTCAGACACTAGTTAAACGTCAATGACCATAGCAAGTCTGTTCTTGCCACAGAAAGTACAAGGTTTGTAATAGGCTTACCAAACGAGAAAACACAAACTGGGGCTGTATCTGATACCAGCTGTTCTTTCAGTTTCTTTTAAGGCATCCCTCAGAACATGCTACCTGGATTCTTCTCACCACAACACATCCAGGGCACTGGGGTAGCTCTAAACTACAAAATCTCTCTGACGCAATTTGCAGGCAAAATCTTATGCTTCCCACATTCACCTTACCGCAGGAGAAACTCATTGTGTTCTGCCCTTCAAATCCGAGCGTCAGCAAAAATGCAAGTAAACAATGTTGCAGCTTCTCTCAAAGCCACCTCATTTTTTGATGTTGAAACTCTAGGGCTCCATCACAGAAAGGAATGTGTAGAACCCCCTGGTTTCTCAGTCAAAGAACAAATTCCATCTGCTAATCCTGAAGTGTTCCACCTTGGCTGACAGCACATCCTAACGCTCTATCAGCTGTATTTTAAGTTTTTTTGGACAAGAAAGAATGTGCCACAAAAAAAAAAAAAGAAAAAAAAAAAAACAACACACATAAAAAACCCGAACGAAAAACAAAGCAAAACACACAAACAAAACCACTCTACATCACATTTTCATAGACACTGGTATTTGGATCTGACTTACACTGCAAGATGCTAGCTAGGGTGGGGGGAGTTGCTAATCTCAGTATTGCACATGATCCAAAACCAGAATGTAATTAAAACTTTTCAACAGGAACATACCACAATCAACAGCTCCACAACAGACTGACCATTAAATCAAATCAAATCTTATCTCATATATATGTTGGCCACTATTTTAAACTTGTGTCAAATAGAAGAAAATCCCATAATGTCAATGATGTTAGAGACCAAGTCACATAAAAATAGAACCATGTCTTTAAAGGGTTCAAAAGACCTTGACCTTGTCTTACACATGTCTGTAAAGGTCCAGATAAGTGTCAGGCTTGCCAGAGGCTGTCCAGACAATTTGGCCATTGGCAAACACAGGTGCCAGGAGACCAAGACCCAGCACATGAGCAAGATCTAACACTGAAGGCCAGTGTAGGTGAAGAAGCACCTTCACCTACAGTTGTGCTCACAAGTCTGATCTTTCTCCTCCGTCATAGTTCTTGTGCTCCCTCACACCAGTCATGCCCTGCTTGCTTCCCCTGCACCCTATTGTACTGATACCAGCTTTGCCATTTACTAGTCTTTAGCTTTGTTTCTAATCTTGCTCTTGCCTGGCACCTAACAGGTGCAATTCCTTCAAGCACTCCAGTTCCATGCCTACACTCCAAGTCCCACACCTGTGAATGACTCTTTCCTAAGCCTGCCTCTAATCAGTTTGTTCCAATTTGTTTGGCAGGAGCATCCACACACCAGTCAAAAATCCCTGTAGGCACCTAAAGAAGCATTGCCGCAGATGAAAGGCTCTCAGTTACAGAAATTAGTTGAATGCAGAGATGCACACTTTATCCCTAGGAACCCTTAGACTTTGACAAGTATTGGTATCACTATGACAGTGTGGGATATCTCTTGTTAAGACAGATTAAAATTGATCACTATACATTTTGCACTTAAAAGTAACAATTTTGATTTAAGACAATCTCTGATCACAGGAATCACAGTGCAGAGACCCCATCCAAGATAATTCTCAGCTATCAGGCCATGCAGTGATACATTTAGCACTGAGAAAAAGTCCTGCAATAACAGCAACCTTCAAAATCCTTCTGAGGAATAAAAACAAGAATACTTGACCTAAACATCCAGTGTTCTGACACAAGAAGTTCAGATTGCCCTGGAATCATGACAGAGTGAGCATTAGAGGATATACCCAAGCTAGTTTGTGACCATAAACATGGTTGCATTTAGGCTGTTGTAATTTGTGCCCCAAGACACCCTGAAGTTATTTGTTTAGAACTGATGTCCAGCAAGGCCTAGAAGCTATGGAAAATATGCCAAAATTAGTGCAGTCCTGCATAGTTTATAACTCCTACCAAAACTATAAAGATACTGAAGAATCATGAAGAGACTGGGAAAACACCTAACATGCCAAAAGCATTTGTTTGAATGTGATACTCTCTAGTAAGTGTTGGGGTGGGAGGGGGTAAGCAATAAGAAGGGAGAGAATACCTAGAATATTTGAACTTCATACATTTAAGATATTTTCAAACCAGAAACTGGGTGCAAATCTCCAAACATTCCATAAGTTCTGAACTGCAAGACTTATTTTCACTTGTTCACCTAATTAAGCACAGGACAAGAACTGTTGGTATACAAATGCAAATTGGAGAACTTTCTGCTAGTAGGAAAACACATCACAAAATACATGCTTCTTCCATTTCAAAGCACTTTATTACAATTTAGTGAAGATTAACATTACTATGTTACCATCTTCAATTTATTTTTCTACTGAGCATGCAATTTTCTACTTGGCTAATCATTTAAACATGAATGCACAGATCACTGAGCCCCAATTGAAGAGCACTGAGTTCATTTATTAGAAGTTAACCATGCTAAAGCTGAAAGCAGATAAACAGAGTTTTACTTCTGTCTAACATCAAAACAAGGTCAGTTTTCATACAGGTCCATCCTCACCCAAGCTGTGACAGGGGATGGGTAAAGCAGAAAAACTAGTGCAATACATTCTTTTCTTTAGTAATTGTTATTTAAGTTTGTTATAGTAATTGTTACTTGAATATAAATCACAATTTTCATAAGGAATAACCACCTCTGAGTTTGAATACAGATTAAAAAATGCCTATACCACATTAAGATATACATTAAAAAAGAATAAGCAATGTATTGCTACCTAATTTCTTTGCTTATAAAAGGTTTAACTGGCAGTGAAGTGAAACATCTCTGGATCTATTTTCAAATTAAACTAATTTTTTACGACTAGCAGGTGTGCCATATGGTGGTTTTAATAAAAACATTTGCTCATTATTAGATATTCCAGTGAGTCTGTCCTTTCAAACTACCATGCACAAGCATACAAAGATCTGTTTATCAGCATGACTGAAACAATACAGACATTGATAGCTGTTATAAAGCAAAGTAATCATTAACTGGAAGAGTTACTAAAAATAGGAAAGAACACATTCTGCAAAGTGGAAGAGGTTTTATATTTAGCATGATGCAAATATCACAAAGCTCCAGGCAGTGCTTTGAGGGGATCACTGGTTCTTATGGACAAAAGCACTACCAGCATTCAACAAACTTTCTCACCAAGAGGATAATCAGGCACATGGTAGGCACAAGGATCTGCCAGGAAAGCAGAGAAGAAGAAACATGAGAAGTGTGGCAAACATCTACCCACTCTTAAAAGCAAGAGAGATCACAAACAAAACAGCTGGCAAGCTGCTGGGGGCAGCTCTATGGCAAATTTAAGTTAAACAGCAAGGACGTTCCTTGTCAGGGAAATTGCAAGACACTTACATATTGACAGAGGATTCTGGAGGAACTGCAGTCCCAAAAGCATTGTTTGCAGTAAGTGACCGGCAACAAAATTTCAACCTCCACTTTTGCTCAGCTGGCCCCATACATTAACCCCACTGAGAGACATGGGGTTCTCTGTCTTGAGGTCTATTTCACGTTGGGATACCTGGTTACATAGGACACAATGCTAAATAAAAAAGAAAAAAAAAAAACAATGCAGAGATCGATATTTTTGTTGACAAGTGCCAAGAGTTCAACAGGCACAGTTACAAACGGACAACACATACATCCATTTCAGATGAGTGACTGACATAAATTACTACAAATGTCAAAGGGCAGAAAATACTTTCTCACCACAGATCTGTCTGAAAAATTTTAGGATTTTGGAAAATCCAGTATCAGTGCCATGGATGGTCCTCTCTGGTTTGGCACTGACAACAAGACTTCAGAGTGTGCAGCAGTCCCAGAAATCACAGAGCTTGCACACTGCAGTATTCAGGAGTTCCCTATAACACTGATGGGAAGCATCAAGATCTCAGAAGAAAAAGGAAATATTAGTTTCCATTGTCTGACTGGGGTGTGGGTGGGAGAAGTGTTGTTTATTTAGTGGGTTTTGGTTTTTTCATTTGCTTTCGTGTGTGCGTGTGGCTTTTTTTTATTGGAAGAAGATTCAGTGGGCTTAGGAAGGTAAGACTGTGTCTTACTCCATTGGGCACAAGTCTTGCATTTCACTAGAAGTTGGGGGATTCCTAGTAAAACAAATTCAATATTGCCTTTCTCAAAGAGACCACCACCAAGCAGTGCAAATTTTATCATTATCTACCTAATCACTATGAAAGTGAACAAAAAATTGGTGTTGAAGTAGAAAAGATTACTGTGCTGTCAGATTAAAAGAGACACTCTAGCGCCAAAGTCAGCTTCAAAATTTCTATCAATGTCAGCAGGCTCTTGAGCCCACGCTATGGCATAGTTAGTTAAATATAAGGCTATTTCTTAATGACCAGCTTTCTGTTCCAGACTAATTGCAATCACAGCCAACACATTTAGGTATACAGGGGAAACAATAAAGCAGCAAAAATTATCAATAAAGCTTCCATGTAACCATGGAACATGTAACAGCATCTGTATGGGATGCCTTGCCAAAAGCAGCAACAGAACACCGAGGACCTGATAGAAGTGCTAGCAAAGGACATACTCAGAACTGCTGAAGGTACTGTTGATGGACAGGAAAGACTCAGATTAATTGCTCTTCTACCCCTTCTTCAGCTGAATCTCTCATCTTCCAGAGGCCATGCTACATAGGCCCCCTCCTTTCTTCATTATTAGACACCAGTATCCTAGGTTGAAGCTCCTGCAGAGTGGCTGCCAAACATGCAAGCCAGCAGGACAGATACCAGCACCTGGAGTCAGAGTTTCAGGCACCAGCATCATTACAGTAGAAATAATATGGCTGCTGAGACCTCCTACCGATATTACTACCCTAGCATCTGGCCATATGTACTGACTGGTTATCTGCTCCCTTTGTTTCAGTATCTCTGTGACACTTCTTTCCCATTTGTCATTATGCAGAACTCAAATATATATACACTTTAAATCAGATTTTATATATAAAAAAGCCTGAGTATATATATACATCAATAACTCATTCTTCTAAATATTTCAGCTCTGACAAGTTGCTCTACATTTCATCCCAATCTTTCTCCCAATCAGCTCTCAAAACAGACATGAATTAAAAAAAATAAAAAATAATAATAAAAAAAATCTGTCAATTCTCCATACTGCTATGACTCTTTCCCTGGACATTATATCACCTAAATTGATATTCTACAATAGGATAGTATAGTCTTATGGACTGTAATTAAGAGGAACTGCATTTTTTCCAGCCCCAGTGACAGCTAGTGCCATTCAGCACCTAGAAGTCAAAGCAGTCAGCAGCTCTGCACACGCAAGGGATAGAGCCAATTACACTTCCTTAACCATACAGACTCTGCCACAGTACAAAGAGTAGAGGAAGGCATAAACTACAGAGTGACAGTGGTGAGTATGGATGACAACTAAAGGCTATGATTCCATCCAATACGAATATGTAACTTTTTAATAGAAATATTGCTAAGAAATAACAGCAATGTAGTTTCTTTTTCAGCCAGTAGAAGTTATCACATACAGCAGCAATCATACAGCACTTTCATCTTCCAGTTAAATATAGTTGCAGTAGAACTGATTACTATTTCTTAACTGTTGCACTATTATTACTTTAACAGAATTTACTATATGAAACTCTCTATAATGTGTGAAGGTCAAAATCATTCATACCTTATACTTAAAACACAAGTTATATCAGTGCTTTCCAAGGTTCTTAAAATCTGGAATTCTGCAGAGTACTGTATATTGTTTCAGCTTAAAAAACCCAACCCCCTAACAATGACTGAGTGAATAGTACAGCTGGATTTGCTATGCTCACATCAGCAACAACTGTCACAAAACCAAATGGGTTTTACATAATAAACCAAAACATTCAAGTGGTTTGTTTACACTAGTATTGAAGGGTTTTTTTCAGATACTAGTGTCCTTCATGCAGAAAGCATGACATGCTTATCATGCTAAACCTGCCAAAATCATCTGCAGTATGTGGAATTGGCACAAAAATAAGCAGATGATGAAGTTACAATGCTTCGTGAAAGGAGAAGTAAATCTGAACGGTATTTCTTTTTGTTGCTTGAATGTCACAGTCGAGTTAAACATACCATGCAGCTGACAAAATTACTTTAGACTCTTCCATTACAATACACTGGTTTTGTTAGAAACCAGTAAAAGCAATAACCACAAAATGCACAAGGTTTATGGAATTTGCTGTTACCTAGTATCTTTTCACACATTACACAGTCACATAGCCTCTTAATCTTATATATTGTCTATAAAAAGTTCTGTTTCTAGGCTTTTTTCTCCCCAGCATGTAACCTTTGCAATAACCATATCTGGTATATTCTCCACTCCTCCCCTAGCAGGGAACATATTTGAGCTCAGGATGAGGTTAATGATCTTTGTACATTTGCTTTTCAAGCTAAAGATCACAACCGAATATTATATTTTCTTTTGTTACAGTTTGATCGAGTGAATATTGTTCAACAACGCCACATTCTTTAACAAGTTCTTTAGGAAGATGGACACATTAAAGGCAAGGGAAAGAGACTGCAGGGAAGAGACAGGCATTTCATTAGAGTTATGATGATTGGAACAAATGCAACATAAAATGAAAGGTTCTTAAGTCTCTTCAGAGGTATGTTACCTACTTGTATTACTGTAACAAGCAATTCTAAACTGCTTTTAACAATCCAGTATAACTCATTTGCAGAACAAAGGACACTTCCATTTCAAAGCTGCTCAAATTTAGCCAAAAAATGTAGTTGTTTCTATCTTGTAAAACCAAAGCTGTCACAGTGGAAGCTATACTAGTATCAAAACAAGTGGTGAGAAAGAGCCACACAGACAAGCAACAATTTTAAAGCTGCCAACCAGGGCAAGACAATCTGTAAAGGACAATTACAGAGAACCCTGCCTAGAATTATGACTCTCTTCGAGAAAAACTGTTTCTTTAGCTGTGTCAGACTTCATGATGAGCACCAGTGTTGATAAAATCTGAAAATACTACTATGCCGGCAACGTTGGCATTCCAATTAATAAATCAATCACAATTCATAATAAGAATTAAAAATAGGCAGCTAAGTTATCATCCAGATGAGATGCAGATTGAGCTAAATATTTGGAAGAGTGATTATAAGTAGCACAAGATTCCACTGTCCTCTCTCACGTAAGCCCAAAGGACTGATGTCCACAGAGAGCTGCTGATGGTGATGGAGAGGGGCAGGAGGAATGTTAACAATCTTCCCCTTTTGACCCACATCAAGACTAAGATCACAAAGCAGTTTTGCTGGAATGGAGTCCATGAAAAGAAATGCAGGTCTCACACAGGAAAGTATGCTGAACTGACAGACTGATGCATGTGCATTCTTCCCTCCTCCCCACTTTTTTTTTTTGGGGGGGGGGGCTTGTTTGATTTATGACTCAATTAGAACAATAGACTGTATACATTATCTTTATATTGAAACTACTGCTGTTTTTCATGAGACTTGAAAAAGCAACTTCATTCAGGACTTACTGAATCTCTTACTGCTAGTCTCAGTCATTTCTAACCAGTACACCAAACAAGCGTAAACACATCACTATTTTTCAGACCCTTTCAGAAAGATACTGTTTTCCAGTGGGTTTCCCTAGAATGCCATATTAGCTTGTACATATGGATCATTGGAAAAGTTTATTACTCTTCAGACTTGCCACATTTTTTCTGAATTTATTTAACTTGCTACCTCTGACATCTGAGTTTTAAACAGCACAATGCTTATTTATGAAGCATTACATCACTGAAATCAGAGGAAAGTCTCAATGCATTTACATAACATCTTCTGTACCAATGAAAACAAGTAGCAAAGCACCTGCCCTGCTCCCTGCCACAATTTTGCTACGGTCCATCTCTACCCAACTACAGCAACAAAACACTTTTCGAAACTGTGCTGTAAGCTACATCAAACTACTAAAGGCTGAAAAATCCTGTATCAATATAGGGAAAAGCAATAACTTCAAAAACAAGAGTACCCTACTGAATTAAAGTAATTTCACAGAGCGATATCAGCAGGAAGGAAGCCAATAAACAGATGGGGTTTTTCCACAAAGGACTGCAAGGATAATCAGAGCATGGTAGATTTGACACAGTAAAGGAGGAGGAAAGTGGGGGACAGCACAACAGAAAAAGTACTCTACTGTTTTCAGGTATTAAGGCACTGGAATCAGATGTTGAAACTCCAAGTTGAGTTCCCAACAAAGGATACAAGCACAAAGTCTCAGACTAAGCAAGTCTCAGGTTCAGCCTTGTGAGCTACATATGCTCCTGAATATAAAATCCCTGCACTGGTTGACGCTGTTCGACACAGAAAATTTGTAAGAGGCGAATGCCATTTAGAGGTTCTTGCCTTTTCCTTATTCACTGTAGCTTGTTCCCACCAGAGGCTCCTATCCCAGAGTAAGTCTGACTCATACATTTGCAAAGTCATGACCTGTGAAATTTGCCTTCTCAGGCACATGCTTATGCGCTCTTTCTGAAGTATTCTTTGAACAGGAGCAAGCAGAATCAAAGCATAGAGGAAAATAAGAAAAGAAATGGGCTCTGCCATCCTACCAGACACACAAAACATTGAATCACACCTACAGGTCTTTCACCTACAAAATGAGGTCACGTCTGTGGCACAACAAGTCATTCCTTGTAAAAATGAATACCACAGAGCAAGTCCATATCCTGAAACATACTGGACTTGTGCCCAGCCTTTGACAGGTTGCAGGTACAGCAGCCTGTACCCAATTTGACATAAGTTCCCCAAATAAAGTAATATCGGCTTATGAAGCTGCTCAGAAAAAGAAACAGATTCTTACACAGCAATATGAATGCAATGAGCCAAAATATGCTATTACAGAGGCTGAGGTTAAATAAAAGCCAAGACACCTATGCTACCTCAGCCAGAGCACAGAGCAGCTGATCCACATTATACTAGAAAGGACACAGAAAGCAACAACTTTAGACATAGGTACAGATTAAAAAACACATAACAAAAGGTTTAAGGCAAGATACTTGGAAGCCACACAAATATTCACCTTTTCCTAATATAAAGTCCAATGAAACTAACACAATATCATAGTAGCTATCATGCCTAAAATCTAGCAAAAACCTCAAGAGGCAAGGCTAGGTGTGTATAATTGTCTCAAGTGAAGTGCTTTAAGAGGCTGTTAGGAATATCTTCCATCTTTGACTTCCTTTTCCTCAACACTTGCCACACCTTAAAGGCAACTTGCCTTTAAGGTTCTGAGTGATACATGTACCAGTTCATGTACCTCAGATATTACACAATGGAGTCATATGAGTTGAGATATAGGGCAATAACATAATTACTGTGTCTTGAATCTAATCTCTGATGAGACAGTCACTTACAGAAATGGCCTAGGATATCTATTAAAAAAGAAAACCAAACCCACCACCAAAATAAAACATATCATGCACGCCTTAAAATTTATTGAAAAAGAGAAACTACAACACTCATACTGAGTTATGTGTTCCCCCCTCCCCCCGCCTTTTTTTTTTAATTGTTATCTACAGTTTTTCCTTCAAAGATTATTGCAAAGTCTCTGCCACTCTTCCTGGGTTTGCCAAGTTAATTAACCTCTCCCTTAATGCCAATCACATAATAATTGCCACACATTAACTGGGGTTTTTTAATATTGTGGAATACTTCTACCTATCATTAGATGACTCTTTCTTTCTAGACGTCTTTTTTTTCTTCCCCTGAATAAAATATTGATATTAGTCCAGAAGGCTGGCTGAACCACCTTTTGTGTTAAGATTTTACTGTTTTATTATGCCCCAAAGATATAATTTAAAGAGCACATTAAGGTCACTTGGCCTTGTAAAATTCTCCCTCCCCATTTACAAGATTCATTCTTTACCTCCTCACCCAGCCGCCTCAATAAACTTTACACATCAGTCCCCAAGCAGCTTCCTAAAACGGTCAGTCCTGCAGTACAGAAGCAAAGCAGTCTGCTTCTTGGGATTCCTCCACAGCACAAACAAACAGAAGGCTCCAAAATAAAAGGAAAGTCGTAGAGAAGCAAGGAAACCTTTAATGACTCACAGTTAACTGTACCCTGTAAGCAGCAACTGCAGTTCTGCTGCTTACCCTGTCCCCCATGAGCCGTGCTTTCCTACCGAAAGAGCCTGACTTTTCTGCTTTTAAAATCTATTGTAGGTTCATATATAGACCAGACTCATCTCAGCAAGAAAAGGGAAGACTAAAAACTAATGACCAATTTTTCAGCTTTGTCAAAACTACTCTCTGGCATGACTCAGACTTCTCTACACATTAAATCCTGACAGTCTGAGGATGAATTTTCTTCGGCACAGTCCTAAAGCTAAACAGGTATTTTGAGGAAACTGAACCTGCACAGAAATTGGTCTGTTGCCCAAGGCTGCAATGAACTATTAAAGTGACAGAAATGAGTCTGAGATTACAGAGTGGAAAAAAGAAGTAAAATGTCCCTCCCCCTAAAAAACGAGGACCAGAAACAGAAAAGTAGATGATGCTTAAAGAGCGAGAGACATGCAACAAAAACGTACAGAACAACGAACTGAAGCAAAACCAAACGAGACATTTACACATAACGTTTGCAAGAATATGGGCACTGCCCACCACAGAGCACTTCAGACTTCTAACTTTCAAATTCAGAAGAAAAATAGATGCAGCTGCCCGAACATCTTCCTAATGCTACATAACTCCTCACCAACTGCATAATCAGCACCTGCAACACAGCAACAGGCAGAAATTCTGAGACGACAAAAAAATAAAAGCAGAACTACGTCTGTTGATTATTAGGTCAGGGTGGGATCATTCATAACCTTTCAAATCTGTGCTTTTTCATAGAGCAAGCTAATTGTCATGAAAGCTAGAGAATCCATATTCCTTTATTTAAAATTAAAGAAGCGCACACTTAAAAATAGTACTAGAAACAATAGCAAGCAAATACCGTAAAACCAACTTACTTTGGTTCTACACAAGTTATCTGAAAATAACCTCTATTAGGTCTGCTTTAAAAACACTTTCCAAATATGATTTATCAGAGGCTTTAAAGCCTGAAATCAAGACTCCATAAAGACTCTCAATAAGAAATGAGTACTCATATTACACGCACATGTCACCAACTACTCTGCCATTGCAGAATGTTACTTTAGTTTCTCCTACTAAAAGGAGCCGTCATCACAACCTGTTTAAAATAATACAAAAGATCAGTGCAGAAGCTCAGCCAGCCCCTGGTTTAGCACTAGCACACAGGGAAGACAGGAAGGTTCAGTCCATGAATGCACCTGACTACAGCCATACTACACAGACTCCTTTCATTAGCTCGTAATGTTTTCTAAGTTATTATCAGATAGACTCAATAAGCCCTACTAATAAAGTCATGATGCATACATCAGATATAATACGGAAACTTTCGAACAATTTCTCCTTTGAAGGGCACCAACCTAGCTATGCCCTTGGACAATAACTCCCTAGATTTTAAAGCGACTGAAGGGAAATATGGTACCTTTTTCTCTTCAACAAGTCAGTAGGAACGGAAGTTTTACATGGATTTAACAGAAAAAATTACAATATCATTAAGTAGCTAATACTAGATTCATTTTTGTGGGATATCACAGGACAGCGTAGAAGGATTATCCACTACTCCAACAGTAAACACAATCAGTTTTGCTCAAACCTGAGCAAAGACTGTGAGTAAAAAAATCTTTAAGTGAACAACAAGGCAACAACTGACATGAGCAAAGCAAGATTCCTCCGAATTTCACCATCACACTAGCTAATATTTTAATAAAGCTATTTTCTTTGCTGTCGTCTTCATCCTCCTCACCCATTATTCTCAGCCTGCAACATACCCTCTCTACAGAGGACATACTGCATCCCAAATGGCAACCCTAGAACAGAAACAGACACTGCAAACACCTATTATTTCATATCTATTTTATGTGAATGCTAATGTAATTCCACAGTTGAGGGAAAAAGCTAATTAGCACCAGCCATCAGACAGTACCTGCAAGTTACCAAACAGTAGCAAAGTTGTGGCATTTCTTAACTACTGAAGATGAGAGTAACAGTTTGGAGTTCCTTCTTTTTCCCCTCTTCCCAAGATTAAAAAAGGAGAAGCAACATTATTTCCTATTTTGCCTATTTTTTTCCAGGAAGGAAACAAATGGAATCCATGTTAGTTTTAGAACATTAAAGAAAAAAAAACATTTGAAGCATTTGTTTCAGAAATTCAAACTTCAAAACCATTATTTTCCTTCTCAGACATATCACCATTATAAATACCTATTTAACATTATGCATTTCAGAATTCAAGCATAAACCCCATAGCAGTCCTTCTCTATGACCCTCATGCCCCAGGTTCTATACCACTCTCTGCCTCTTTAGAAAAAGCTAACAAGTGCCATGAGCTTTCCTCTCATTAAAACAAAAAGAGAAAAAAAAAAAAAAAAGAAAAAAAGCACTTCCTTGGGCCAAGTCACCATCAAACCCCCACAAAGAGTTAATAAAACTTTGCCTGATTAAAGATTGGAAACCTATGCTTTTCCCAGATTAATGCAATATGCACATCCTATTTTGTCCTACTGAGAGCCATACCAACAGGAGTAAGAATACCATTGTCAACAAAACCTAATACACGTGTGAGAAATGTTCACACTTCAGACAACAGAAGAGCGGCCAAAATTACCTTTAATAGGTAATCAGCCACTGCATTATTATGTCAACAGTTTCTACATGGTGTCAAGCTCAGCGAATTCTGAGAAACAAGAATCCTAAAAAGTTTGGAGTGAAGGAAAAAAAAAGGGAAAGTTAAACTGGTAAAAAAGCAGGATAAAACCAGAATAGGAGAGCAGTGGCAAGAACCTGCCTATATTAACATTTATGTAGAATTGAGGCTCAGGTAGTCCGGTCTGTATACTACACAGACAATTTAGGCAACTTGAGGGCTTGATTACTTTTAGGATTTGGGCTTTGGTTTTTAGGTTTGGTAGGGGTGTTTTTTGTTTGGTTTTAGGTTTTCTTGTTTGGTTTGGTTTTGTTGTTCGTTTTGTTTACTACTGGAATACCTCTTCCCACAGTTTTTAATGACTGAAGACATTTCAGGTTTATTATCATTTTTCAGAGCACCCATGGGTGGATTTGTGGTCCTATAGGATCACACTTGAAAGCTTATTCGGTGACATAACTTTTTTATTTGAACAGTAGATTTTTACATGAGAATAACATGACTTTAATATTTGAACATAGTTTGGGTTTCTTCTTCCCCTGCACAACCATAAGCCCACTGTCTCCTCTCTTTTCCCACCAATGCCCCCCTTAAAACTAAGTCAAGTTTTAAGTAGAAAAAAAAAAACAAACAACCACAAAAAAGTGTTTCTCATCTCTGAAATTCAAAGTCAGATCCCCTACAAGACACAGACAAAGCCTTTCAGCACTGTAAACTGACCACAAAAACACTTCAGAAAAAGCAGCACTGTCAGTGACCTACAAGGATAATGCTGGAGGGAAAAAAAAAACTTAAAAGGCATAGGGCCAATAAATTAGTACCTGGAGAAGATGGGAGAGGTGATAATTTTCAGTAACAAAAATCCTCAACCTCAACCTCTGGCAAGTATCAACATAGCAGCGGCCCATGATAGCACAGTATCATTTTGTAATAGAAGTCAAGCAATGAGCATTAGCAATTTTCCCACAGCAAGTGTCTAGGACATCAGAGAGAGATTCGTGACAGCAGAACAGCTTCTTGTGAACTCACTAAAAACACTGTTTAAAAGCATGTCTCCACTTCCAACACTGGACATGAATAGTGTCTGAAGATCTGAGCATTTTATACACCCCAACCCTTGCGGGGGGGGGCTGAAAAAAAAACCACAACACAAAGCAAGAGCCTAAAAATTGAAAGCCTAACCTAACAGTCTGCTGAAAACAATGGGAGATCTGCTGCCCTTGATGGTCTGAAATACCAGAGCCCAGAGGACAAAGCTGAGCCTCCCCAACAGTCCTGAGGCAACTCCAAATCCAAGATGTAACATCCACAGTTTGGAGACAGAACAGTCAGCTTCTTTAGGGATTCAGTGCTTCAAGGCTTTCGACATGGCCTAGATTACAAACCTTTCAGAATAAGCCTGGAAGCTGCTCACTTTGTGAACACACAAGAAGTCACATTTTCTCCACTTATCCTTGAGCCAACTGTTGAAAAAGATGAAGGAAAAAATGCGTGGAGTGCCGACACCACAATAAGAAGTTCTGTCTTCACATCCCAGGAGCTCTCCTTCAGACACAGATCTCGCAGAATGAAGAAGTTATGAGTAGGGGGAACAGCAGCTAGCGGAGCCAGAACTTGAGAGGACCTGGCTGCCAGAGCAGTGCTTTGCTTCTAGACTATCAGTCCTCTTGTGGTGGTTAATTTACACGGCATTTTAAAGCATGAACGCTAGATAGATTTGAGGAAGAAACGTGAGAAATCATACTGCTCTACAACAAAGGAGATAACTGGACAAAGAAGATGGGATATTAAATGTTTCAAGTAATAGCAAAAGTGGCATTAAAACCAGAGAGGTTTAATAATTCAAAAGATACCAACTTCACACAGTACAAAAGAAAAAAAAAGACAAAGAAAGGATAAAGCTGATGCAGCCCTGATTAATTATAGCTTTAATCTTAGTTTTCAGTTTTAGTTTCAGGAGTTCTGGGCATATAGCCCAAAGGGAAATAAATAAATAAATAAATAAATAAAAACTAAGCCAACAACCCCCCCCAAACCAACCTCCCTCACATTTATCATACTTTTGCAATCCTTTAAAACTTACTTTTACTGGGAGAAGTGTCATTTTGCTGCTCAGACATTGTGTAACAGGCCAAAATATGCTCTTTATTCACCCTGAGAACACAGTTCTTCACAGTTAAAACTGATTACGCTATTTGTGTTCAGCTGGAAAAATGTCAGACCAGTCCACTCACTCGTGACACAAGGCAGCATTTGTCAGCATGATAATCAGAAAGTGAACACATCAAATACCTAAGGGACACACAACACAGTGGCAAAGATCCTTCACCTGACCCTGGGACTAACCACCGTGGAGGAGGGAGGAAAGGGAGAAAAACAATCCCCATGGCCACCCACAACACACTGCAGCAAAGCCTTCCACAGCACCTTCTCTTCACCTGCCCTCCTGCTAGCAGAAGCAACGCTCGCTTGACACAGACACCCCTCTGTTGCCCTCCAGGTGATAGGGTGCAAACCGGCCACCACATTCTCCACCAGCGACCCGCAGGATTGGTGTCCAGGCATCAGGTGAGGATGGAGGAGACTCCACCCTCACCTAAAAGGGTTCTCAGCCTCCATCCCACAAGCGCATCGTCGATTCATGTCTAAGGTGCGAAAATCAAGCAAGCCAGACAAGCCAAGCACATGCCATGCGCTAACTCGTTAGACGCGAGTTGAAGCGCTTTATTCCTAACAGCACGAGCGTTGACGTGCGGCCACGCTGCTGCTTCACAAGGCGTTTTCGACAGCTTTTAACCCAGGAGAGCAGAGCAACGCGACCCTCCCGCGCGCGCGGGGCGGCAGCCCGGGCCCGGACAGGGAACCTGGGGCACCCGTTCGCAGCCTTCGCACCTGGCCCAGGCGGGGGCCGCGCCGCGCCCCTCACGCCGGGTTGCCCCGGAGAAGGCGCTGCCCCGTTAACAGCCGCGGCAGCTCGAGCCACCCCTCTCCCACTGCGCGCGAGCCCCGAGCCGCAGCCCGGAGCCGCCGTCGGTGTTGCTGCTCGCAGCCCGGCGGGCGCTGGTCCCTCTCTGCCGGGAGCGGCGAGGGAAGGAGGAGAAAGGAGGAGAAGAAAAGGAGGAAAAGCAGAAGGAGCCGCCGGTACCGGCGCCCCTGCCCTCAGCCCGCCCGACGGCGGCGGTGCGGGACCGAGAACTACGCTCTCACCTGGTCTCTGCTGCCCCGTCCCGCGGGACGGTAGGAGGAGGCGGAGGCCATGTTGCAGGGCTCCCAGGCACCTCTCCTCTCCTCACCTCACCTCGCCCAACGCGGGGGCAGAGCTGACTCGGGCTCACCCCCACCGCCGGGCGGACCTGCCCCTCGCCGCCACCGCCCCCTCAGGTGGAGCCGAGCCCCTTCGGCGTCTCTCCTCCCGCGGCAGGCAGGGCAGGGGCGGGCTCGGCTGGAATCCCGGCCTTGGCCACTCGCTCCGGGGGCTGCTGTCGTCCCGCCCCGTCTCTAGGCAGCGGGGCGCGGCCTGAAGGCTGCGGCCCTCGACGGCAGGGGCAGCCGGGCGCTGCCGGCTGTGCTGAGAGCCCGCACCGACGTGCCTTGCCGTGCGGGGGGTGCTGCGCGGTCTCCCTTGCAGGAGAGCCGGAGGGCGGCATGCTGCCAGAGGGCTCAGAAGGGCCAGGGAGCACACGCTCCCCGCCGGAGCTTCCCAGCCGCGGCTGGGCCGCCTGTACCTGCACTGCGACTCACCTGGAAACGGCGGCCTCCGGCTGCGAGCGCCAGCCCCGAAGGCAAATCTGGTGACTGCTGCTCCTTCCTGCCCGCAGATCGTTCTAGAGGATGCGGTTTGGGGAGCCCAGCTGGAGCTTGTTAAGCAAAATGTAAAAGCCAACCAAGCCCTTTACTTTGGCACTAATGCATTTTTCATCATGGTTGAAGCCGTTAGGTTTCCAGAATGAGTGCTACAGGTGTAGTATATTTACAGTAATGCCAATCCAAAGTTGCTTACATGTGAAAAGCAATGGAATACCTCACTCATTGAGTGCAATGGGGAGATGTTGCTAAGGATAATGATAAATTGATACTCATAACACTCTTCAGCCTGGCTGAGGCAGTCTGAGTGGTGTTCCCCCCGTACCAAAGTTGATGGCTATGCAAACCCCACATATGAGCTGCTGCATTGATCAAACCAGTAGTTGTACTTAGCACTGGAAAAATATTTGAATCATTCTTATTAAAGCGTGCTTTATCAGGACTTGAAATCATGAAAGTATTGTAAAAGTAATGATTTTAGTTTTAATAGTGCACCAACCCTATTTTTTTCGGTTTTCAGTAGAACTTAATTTATCTGTTAGCAGTGGCTAACCACAACAAATACTATTAAGCACTAATTTACATATGAATATTGCTCATAATGGCTTAGTCCAGTTACTTTTTACTGCCAGAGGTCTTGGTGCTGTAGGTGCAATTTGCAGAGTGGATACCCAGCTGCACAAACTGACTATACACATTTATACATCTTCTTGATACTATGTAACTAATCGCTTGTCACTTTCTCCATTAAGACTGTATGCTTTTCTCCTTTGTTTATAGAGCCAAATAAAAATATTTAACCACAGAACTTGGCTGTGTCTCATACGGAAAAGTTAATTCCCCAGAATGTCTTCATCCGTCTTATTTTGGATGTGACTCATTTCCTCAGCCCACTCAGGGAACCAGGAGCCAGAGGAGATGGGGGAAAAGAAGGATCACAACCCCCACAAGGGCTAAAAGAAAGCATGAAGCAAGGCTGGTCACGTTTACTGGCAAGCAGTACTGTCACCAGGTAGTAGGAATTAACATCTCTGTGACTAGGCCATGCACTATTTTTATATGGCTCACATACCACACCATCGCTGTGTACCACCTTCCACTGCTGTTTGTGAAGGAAAATTATGAAGATTGAAAAAGAGTTTGCAGATTATAAAATAACAGCTTCAGAAAAAAATCATTTTTACTTGAAGTGAAAAGTATTGTGCAATCCTACTCTCACAATTGATAGCAGGAGTAATTGTTAAATTCTAGTCTGACATGTAAATCCAGCGTCCATTTGCACAGGCTTACATACCTGCACTTGTCTCATCTCCATTCTCACCTGGAAAGTATACCTTCATTTTTGGCAGCTCGAATGATACCCAGAGGGAAGAAAAAGTTAACTTCCCTTACTTCAGGAGAGTTTTCAAGTCAGGCTTCCCTCCTGGAGGCTTGGAATTTAAATGCATTATTGCTGTGCACTTGATGTGATAGAGCACAGTAGCAGGTGGTTGTTGTAAGACAGGAAAGGACAAACAGATGAGGAGCACAGAGGAAACCTGAGGTAATTGGGGAAAAAAGTATTATTGTTGAAATTAAACAGCTATACCAGCAATCGTTTATTTTAGCTAGCATAACTGTCTCTCCCTGCTGCTGATAGAGTTCTATTGCATGCAGCTGTACTGGCCTTAAATTTGGACAGAGCCTAAGTGTACTGGCCTTGAGATTGCTTGTTCTGCTGAAGGGCTTTGCTTACCAGACCTCCTGTGTTTAACTTTAAACCAGTCTCCTCCAGCCTGGTCAGTCCAGTGGGAGACTGCTTGCCTGTGTGAGAGCTGAGAGCTGAGAGCTGAACTCCAAAATGAACTCTGAGCTCACCTTTCCGGCTCTCATGCATCCAAACAGCAATTAAAAAGCAGTTTGTTGTCTTCTGCCATTTTCTTCTTGGCTTGTAAGCCATATGAAATAGAAAAAACTAAAATCGGGAAGCAGACACCTTTTCCTAAGGTTGGTTTTACAGGGATCAGGAGTGAAAGCTCTGCCCAGCTCAAGTTAATGTGAGTTTTGCCAATGACTTTGGTGAAGCCTGGCTTTTTGCCCAGATGCTCTAGAGAAACAAAAGACACTTCCCCCTTCCCCACCCCCTACCCCCCCCCGCCTTGGTACACATGCCCTGTTCACCTTTCTCATTAAATTACAATTATTAAAATCCAGGTTGCGTGTTTGTAGACATTTCTCCAGAGGTTTGTATGCAACCATCTGTCCCCACCACCGTAAAGGCAGATCTGCAGCGACTGAGTGATGCATTCCCTATTGCGGGGCAGGAGTTCGGCAAAGTCAGAGCTGAGGGAAGGTTTCAGACATTACAACCAGTGATTGCGCGTTTTAGCCTCTGGATGCCAACCCCAATGCACTCACTGGGGCCCCAGCACATCCCTCTGATCCCTGCAACAAGTTCCCTGCACACAGTACTTTTGTGTTGCTCCTCTTCATGTGTTGCTGCAGAGTTCACAGTAAAACTTCTCTTGATTTTAAATTCAACCAAGGTTTCCTCCAGGAAAATAACCTGACTAACCCATGAATAACCACCACAGTGACATTTCCTTCTATCTATAACCTCGTTATTTGCAACAAAGGGATGGCTTATGGTATTTTAATTTTTGTAATTATATCAATATTTGGGGTTTTTTTAGTAAAGTGATCTAGTTCGTGCCGCACAACATGCAACAAAAAATGAAACTTTAAAATAATTGGAACCTAAATTCAAGTACTTTAAATACATTTAAAATATTTATACTCATGCATACAGGAAACAGTGACAATTCTTCTTTTTTTTTTCTTTTTTTTTTTCTTTTCTTTTTTTTCCTTAGCAGCTTCCATCCTTTTGCTTTATTTTCAAATAGTTCTCAGGAGCTTTTTGCTTTCTTGCATCCTGTCAAAATGCTAACTCAGAATAGGAACAGCAGAAGGGCTCTCCATGTTTCTTGATATATGGAACTATCCTGCATAATAAGACACATTTAACAGGTTAAATGAATCATCTGAGCTATGCATTAAAGAGATATCGTACCTCTAATATTATCTTCCTTTTCTAAATGCTACTAAATCTCTCCTACTGTACTTCTGCATATTAACAAATGAATATTTTGGTTTTAATAAATGGTAAAAGAAACCAATCAATGTTTGTATTTGTCTGCTTCTGAGTACAATGAACACAACCTGGTCTAGATACCCTCATTGTTATTCACAAGCCAGCTGACCTTTGTTAATCACATCATTATGTAAAAGACAAAATACACTTTTTCACTTCCTTACAGTGATGTTGTTGCTGAGGAGAACGTGATTAATATACAAAAGACAAGATAATACACAAAAGACAAGACTCTTGCAGCTGCCCTTTACACAGCATAGAAGGGGTTGTTCAGTTTTACACTGGGTTCTTAGCCATGAATACAGTTGTAATACTATCATCCAAGCTAGGCATTGTATGTCTGATCCTATATGCCTTACCCGAGTAGCACTGCAGTTCAAGCAAGTGGAAGTTTTGAATGTCGAAGAGTTTTTAATATATATGCCCTTTGCCCATTTATATAAATAAAATGATAATTAGTGATGTATTGTCAAAGTCATTTGTCATGTGTCATAGAATCATAGAATAGTTAGGGCTGGAAAGGACCTTAAGATCATCTAGTTCCAACCCCCCCTGCCACGGACAGGGACACCTCCCACTAAACCATGCCGCCCAAGGCTCTGTCATTGTAGATTCCTTTGCTGTTTGCATTTGAATTCTCCCTTGGTTTTGCACTTGGATCTATGTTTGGCTGTAATGGGGAGAAGCAGTTGTAGGGATTCCCACACCCCGTATATCTCTGTTCATCTGTTACTCAGTTGTCAGCAGGCTCACTTGCTACTATTCCTTTAAGGAGAACAGTAAATCCCTTCAAACGCAAAAGTCAATACAAATGTAGTTTTACCACTTGTCTCAAGTAGTATCATGAGCTACTGCCATTTCTAAAGCAATGATCAACCTGAGATAAGCACTATCTAGTCAGAAAAAAGACATGATTTATATTGTAAGGATAGGCAAACAACAGCAAGAGGGAGGAAAATGCTAGGCAAGCAGAACTGTCAGACTGATATTTGACAAATTAATGCTGTGATAGGTCTCTTCTTATGTGTACTCTCCCTTCTGAGTAAGCTATCTAGAGCTTACAGTTATATGAAGAGGGACAGAGAAAGTGAGGATGGAGAGTGTGGTAATGGAGCACATAGCACTCTGTCAGTGTTCACAGAGTTATGCTGTGCACAGTTGTGCTATGGAGGGACAGGACAAGCTGAAATTGGTGTAAGCTGCCTTGGGTCATTATGTGCCATTGTGGCCACTGAGCACTCTTATCACGCACTAGGGGCAAAGCAAGCTCTGCTGTTCTTAAAGGAAACCATTGCACTAATGGCATTCTCCATTGCTATCAGGTGTTGGTACACAGCTGCTTGTCCACTCAACATGGGGACCATAGCAAAGTAATTTCCCTCCGCTGCTTACCTGTGATTAAGCCAGCACCGTTTGTGCACGGAGGAAGAGTCACAAGAGCAGACAGTGAAGGCAGGGGCAGTCACGCTGGGCTTTGGGTGCAGTGGCAATCAGACAGATATCAAAGACATCCACCTAAAGGTATCAGAAAAGGCTAAACAGCCCATCTCAGGCACTGGCCAAGAGGATCAGTGCCTCACACAGGTCACAGCATTGTATGCTGCTGGCTCATGAAGAAGTCTCCTCATGTGTGAAAAAGAAGTAAGGTTGCTGGACTCCTGTGTAGGAAAGCTGTTCTCTTTCAGCCAGCTTTCCTTCTGGTGCCTCCTGGCCTTCACCACTCAAAACTGATGAGGCAAAGGGATATATGGAAAAAGACGTATTCTCATAGAATTTGAAAATTCAGTGAGCACTCTGAGAATGAACAGTTAGTGTCCAACAGAAATAACTGCATGAGCACAGCTAAGAAATATCTGTGTATATCTAAATAAAAACTAGTTAAAACCTGGAAAAAAAGAAAATGCCACTTTCAAGAAAATTCAGATCACTGTATTCAGTATTTTCAGACATGATATATTTTATATATAAAGATAATATGATTATATTTTAACATAACTTATATTAGTTTATAGTACTAGAAGTTCATGATACTCCAATTCCTACTTCCCTCCTCCCCATTACCGTATGTCTGGGTTTTCTCAGACATATTTTTTTTTTATCTGGAGGTAAAGGCAGACTTTGGACACCTTCTTAAGGTCTCTGGACAAGGATTAGTCCAACAGAGTCAGCCGCAGAAGCTGTGCTTCTGGGCTGGCTATAGAAATCAATCCCCTCAAAGCTATAAAGTGTGCACAGCCTGAAGGTGCTGCTGGTCAGGCCCGAGGGACATCACACACACCTTGCTGAGTCAGTTCACATGCATTACTGAGCTTGGGATGTTTTGGCTATGTTGGACTTGATACATGCATGGAAAAGAGTTTCTCTATGGCTGTGCAGGGCGGAGCACATCAGACTTTTTTTTCCTTTGAATTGCACAAGATGTGAAGCTGTATTTCCCTCTGGGATTTCCCAGAGGTACAAAAGCTTTGTTCTGTGCAGGTAAATCCCCCGCAGGTGCTGGGAATATACCATTCCAGGTAAACAGAAACCTGCAAGCATGTGCACCATACGCTGCAAAAATTCCCCAGGAGGGAGGGAAAAGTGGAGGATTTTTACCCATGTATGCGGGTTAGGGGGGAGGATTTGGGCAAGCTGCTTCTCGCTTTTGCCATTGGCTAGGGTAGAGAAGGAAGTGCGCCAGAAACAGTCCTGCCTGCTGGAATCGCTCTCCCAAATAAATGCTTTTAGGGAAGAAGCCACACACTTGTGTATACCGCAGCCTGCCCTGCTTACATTTAGGGGAAGCAGCAATGCTGTCCTTCAAAGATGTTGTCTACTAGTGCAATGAAGTAATCAAAAACTGCAGTTACTTCACCGACGTGGTGTTTGTACCTCACTCCTGCAGGGCCTGCAGGTTTCCACTGGAGTGTGTTGGACCCGGACTATCTGTGTTAATGAGAAATGGGTGCCAAAGTGCGTCAGCAGCATCACAGAATCCAAAGTGAAACTATACTATAGGAGAAAGACCTATTAAACTAGAAACAGACCTGCTTTGCAAATCTATTTAGTACTGAGGTTTCAAAGGAACACTTTGTTTGTTTGTTTGCTTGTTGGTGTCCTGGGTTCAGCAGCAGCAGTCATTTTCCTCCTTCTTGGTAGCTGGTGCAGCGCTGTGTTTTCGATTTTGGGCCTGGGAACAGCGCTGATAATACCGATGTTTATAGTCACTGCTTGGAATGTTTTGGTTTGACCAAGGACAACCGAGAGCATTCTCCAGCAGCCGCCCGCAGAGCCCCGCGAGCCCGAGCCCCAGGAGGATGCAGGAGACCACGCAGCACCTCCCAGCAAGGAGGAGGAGGAAGATCTGGACTCAGACAAAGAGCAGCTGGTGGTGAGAGAGCCGGCAAGCACAGCAGCTACACCAGCCCCAGTGACAAGTACAGCAGCCTCATTGGAGAGCTCTGAATGGTTTGAATGGCCTTTGGGTACCCTTGAGACCTGCCTGCTGATTGTGATGTGGGATCACCATGTTGGCATGCATTCAGAGTGTGCTTTACCCACAACCATTCTGTCTGGTCCCGAGAGTTAAGCAGAGTGGGGGGTGGGCCTTGTCTGGGGTTAGACTACGATGTAGGATGACCGAGAGATTTTCCCCAAGGCTGGACATTCATGAGTGGCAGGGTGTGTGGGACTGTATGGGCAAGTATCTAATCCACTGGGCCCCTCCAGTGCTTTGGTAGCGTCGGAGATGGAAGGCAGCTGTATGGAGTACCCAGCGACAAGCTGCAGAAACTGCTGGAGGGGAGGGTGAATTATTTTGAGCCTGGTGGGCTCATGACACCTCAGGCCATCAGGGCAGAGATGCAACATACAGATGGACTCATGATCGAGGGGTGGACTTGGCAATGGACGCTATTGCCCAGATTATTCATGAGTGTGAACACTGCACACAGCCTCTCCTGCTCTGAAAGGCTGTTACAAAAGATGGAGCCTGATATCACGGACCAAATGGACTCAGCAGCTTTGTAGGGATTGGTCCATGCACTGGGGGATGATCTCTCTCCCTCTGTGTGTGTGTGTGGATGTATATATACATATGTGATGATATGTTGCAAATGTGGGATCTGAGCATGACGTGAATGGTATGGAAGAAGGGGTGGATACTGTCATGGGTTCAGCAGTAGCAGTCATTTTTCTCCTTCTTGGTAGCTGGTGCAGCACTGTGGTTTTGATTTTGGGCCTGGGAACAGAGCTGATAACACCAGTGTTTATAGTTACTGCTTGGCAATGTTTTGGTTTGACCAAGGACTTTCTGAGCCTCTGCCATGGGTTCAGCAGCAGCAGTCATTTTTCTCCTTCTTGGTAGCTGGTGCAGCACTGTGGTTTTAATTTCGTGCCCGGGAACAGCGCTGATAGCACCAGTGTTTTCAGTTGCTGCTTGGTAGTGTTTTGGTCTGGCCAAGGACTTTCTGAGCCTCATGCTCTGCCAGGGAAGAGGGGAGCCGGGAGGAAGCAGCGACAGGACACCTGACCCAAACTGACCAAAGAGGTTATTCCATACCATAGCACATCAAGTCCAGGATGTAAAAGCCGGAGGGCAGAGACCCAGAAGGGTGAGGGGTGCACTGCGTGGTCAGGTAGATATCAGGTGGTGAGCAGTTGTATTCTCTTTCCTTGTATTTCTCTTGTATTATTACTGGTGGTAGCAGCAGTGGTTTGTGTTATACTTTAGTTACTAAACTGTTCTTATCTCAACCTGTGGAAGTTGCATCCTTTTGATTCTCCTCCCCATCCCTCTGGGACTGGGGGAAGAAAGAGGGGGAGTGAGTGAGAGAGCGACTGCGTGAGTTATTGAGGTGCTTAAACCATGACAGTTGGTTGGTTTTCTTTTTTGCAATGCTTGAAATAGTAATTTCCCAGACTACTTTTTTTTTTTTTTTTTGTACTTGCATTACATTACTACTTCCCCAGGTACTGATGGAGCAAGGTTGCAACTGCTAGAGGATTCCCTGGGCAAGGTCCACGTGTTAGTTATGTCCCAACCCTTCTTTCGTGAGCCATAAAGGGTAGGGATTAATTAAAGGTTGTCATTCTGGGAGCAGTGATACAAAACTTTCAATTTGCCTACAGACATTTGGCTTGGCTTTGGGGGAATCAAGTCACCCAATGACCTTTTATTAATGTGTGTACGTTAAAACCAGCTTCAGAAGTCACAGTGATACTTCACAGGTCAGCATCCTTACAGACAGAAGTAATGACTGTATGCTTTGGCCCGCCATGGCATCCAAATCGAAAAGACTTGCTTGATTAGAAGAAGCAGCTGTAGTCACAAGCCTAGCTTGATCCAAAGAGGGCTATATTCCCATACCATGCAAATAGCCTAAATGTGTTATTCGAGCAGCGACCACTTCACACACTGTCGCTGCCCCACCGCTCTCCGTTCTTCGCCACTTGGGCAAAAACGCTTTAGCCTACAGGGAGCCACCCGCCCGCACACCACGAACCAAGCGGACGCTCGGCGCATTCTCAGCTTACCGCGCCCGCCCGCCCCATCATTGCAGAAACCGCCTCTCGGCCTCACTTTGGCGCCGCGAAAGCGGTGCGCGCTGATTGGTCCCTTTGAATCATCTCGGCGCGGCGTCATTGGCGGAGCGCTGCGGCGGCCAGTTCAAATGCGCTGTGCCCGCCCCGACGTGAGCCCAGGGCGTCCTTGCGGCGGGGAGCGGGCACGGCGGCGGCGGCGGCTCCTCAGGTGAGAGGCGCTCGGGCGCTCCCCCTCATCCTCTTCTCCGGTGAGGGGGCTCCAGCTCGGGAAGGCGGGCACAGGTCCCGTAAGGGGCTGAGCAGCTGCTTCTCTGTGGCCGTTGGTGTGCGCGGCCGCGTTAACGGCTGGGGTGGTGGTCTTCTCGTGCTTTCAGGTTGGGTCGCGGGCTAGGCCCAGTGCTCTCCCCTTCCCCTGGGCCTGTAGAGGGGCGAGCGGCTCATCTGCCTGGTGTGGAGTCGGCCCTTACAACGCTTCTGCCGCGCTTAGCCCTCGTGGCGGCGGCTGGGCGGCGGCGGGGCTCCCGCTTCGGAGTGGGGCCGTGTGCTGGGGCACGCTGCGGCCCCCATCCCTCCCCGAGTGGGGCAAGATCCCCCTTGAGAAGTAGTAAGGGAGGGAGGCGTACAGGGTGGGCGCAACTCTAGTTGGTACTTGGGGCTTCTGCCTTTGTTGGGCTCGACACCGGGCGCGGTTTTGAGGTGATAGGACCTGTGGCAATGGAACAGGAGCTGGATCACTATGGGAACGTGTTCCTGACCTTGCTTTCGTGGTAATGGGCTAGGGGTGAGCTCGCGCTTCCCCCTCCCTCGCTTAGCGACTGCCTGACTCCGAAATCTCCTGTAGAGCTGTACTTAACTACGCATTCGCTCGTTACCTCGTAACGCTTCAGAGCATGGTAATAAAACTCAGCTGTGCTGAATGAAAGTGGTCAAGAACAGCTTTGAAGCTGCGAAGTGCCAGTCCCGCGAGGTGCTAATGCCTTTAAGTTTGTAACTGTCTTTTGTAGTTGTCAAATAACATGGGGCTGCTGTTCCTTCATGTTGCTAACATCAGTGTAATTTTTAGATATTAGACTCCTATGAACAAGTAACTACATAAAATGTATGAATCGGGTATGTTTTTTCAGTTGCTTGGAGGAGCTTTTTACACTAGAGCATCTTTCTCCTTTAAGTTGGTGTCCACTGTACTTTGAGATTAATTTTTTCTAGTTGGAACCCTGAATAAAAACTTGTGTTTGTTGAAGAGAGTGGTAAGTCTTCCATGTTAGATTCTAGTTATGTAAGATAAAAGTTGCTTCTAAAGACTTGGCATAATTTCATTGACTTGGCTGTGTTCAGGACAGCAACTGTTCATGCTTATGGGGTTCTCGTTTTCCTGTTCATTTCAGGGATGACCACAACAATGGATGATTACACAAAGATAGAGAAGATTGGGGAAGGTAAGTATACAGAATGGAGCCTTGTAATGCTCCAGTGTTTGAGTTACTAAGTGCCACAAAAGCTCTCTGCACTGGCTATTAGAGGAACTACTGATATTCAACTAAGTGGAAAAATAAACTTGTGATTTACTGCAGTAATTATCTCTGTAAAAACTTTTGGACTGCCTTCTGAGGATTACATGGTCTACTTGAAACAACCAATCAGTTGTTGTGAGGTGTCTGCCTTCATATTGATGGCTAATGGTGTATTTTTTCCCCAAGAAGGTGAAAAAATATGTTCTGAGGCCTAAAACCAGCTTTTCAACTTGGGAAGCTCCTCTATTCCTTTGTGTACAACCTTGCTTATTTTTCTTGGAGGTGCTGGTAGGGAGTAAATGTTTGAGGACTGGCTGCTCTGATTACACCTTGTCACTGGGCTTCTCAGGGAAAACAGCAGCTTGTAAACCTCTGGAGAAGTAAATTTTAACAATTAATTTACTAAATGGTGCTGAGAAGTGCCATTCACTACTTCAATGCAGGTGTTAGTCACACACCCCCCCACCCCTCCTTCACTGGAAATCCAGCCTTTGTTAAATGTTGAAGTCTTTGTTTTAAAATGCTTTAGCTTCATGTAGACTGGAGAATTTTAATATGCTACTCTGATAAGGTACCCTCAAAGGTAATAGCAAAATGTATGGGCTTGGATCTATTAATGAAGCTTTGTAATTAAAGCCTTGTACAAGGATCTTCTTGTAAGAAACTAGATTGAGTTTAATCTCAGGGGTAAATACTTCAAGAAGGGTAAAAAGAGAATGCTTAAGCTGTCTTGGTTTGTTAAGAGTTCTATTTCTGTTACGATTCCTAATGATAACACTGATCATTGAAGTAGATTGTTGATTTGGAATTTACTACTGGTTTCAATTTTGGCTTCTTCTGAGGCCTACAGCACTCTCCTCTTTCCTGCAGTGAAGGCTGTGCTAGAGGTATTTCTACAGATTTGACTAATGGATGGCTAGATTTCTGAGTGCAGAGGGAGTGCTACATTTTTTGTAGCTAAACCTTTACCATTTTCATATGATGTATCAATGGGAAAATCATAACTCCTTGGAGGATGAAGAGGTATAGTGATCTTGCCTGAAAGTTAATCAACTTGAAACTCAAACGGTATCTGATTTTTATAACTGTGTGTTCTAAATAGTCAAGTTTCACAATCAGGCTACAAAGTACTGTGTCCTAACAATGACACTGTTCATGGATGGCATGCCAAAATGATACTATTGCATGGTTCAACTGCCAGAACTAAGTGGTAGTTCTTAATCAAGCCAGAGACTTAAATTGCAAGCACTCTTGCCTGTGTTCGCAGTTCTTATTTGCAATGACTTATCTGTACCTGGAGCTCGTATGTCCTATATGCGTTTCACTGTCTTTTTGTTCAGGTACCTATGGTGTTGTGTATAAAGGTCGGCACAAAACCACAGGGCAAGTGGTTGCAATGAAGAAAATACGTCTAGAAAGTGAGGAGGAAGGTGTTCCAAGTACTGCTATCCGAGAAATTTCTTTGTTAAAAGAGCTGCATCATCCCAATATAGTCTGGTATGCATATACTGGTATTTAGCTAAACTCTTTGAAGAGCAATAGGTCCCTTTATGTAAGAAATTATTTTTCTGTAATTCAGTAATGTGAGAGCTACTCTGTTTAATACACGATCTGCTTTGCAGCAAGTTGCTGTAGCCCCAAATCCCATGTTTATGGCAGCTTTCTAATTATGATTTCCTCATGCTGCCATTCCCTATTCTAGGAATCTAAAAGTTTGTTGATTTTTGTAATTTATGTATATTATCTTGAGTGGTTATTGTCAGACAGGAAACAGCATCCCTCATGAAAACTTGTTGAAGCTGTTACTTTGGTCTCAATTTTATCTACCACCTTGGAGTAGACCATTTCACTTTAGTGTTATTACTTGAGCCTCTATCATAAATCACTTCTCTGCTGTTTTGTTGCAGAGATTGACATGTTACTTCAGGATGCTGTCATAGCTGACATCTGAGCTATTAGCGAAACTTCCATCAGTGACTACTTGACATGTAAAATTAGATTGCAGCTATTGTCTTCCCTGCAAAATATTTACTTATTTTTTTGGTGCTGCAAATTACTTTGTCTAATGTGCCTTAAAACTGAACAGGTTCCGGCCATGTAGTGTCTCTATGTATGTATGCTTGTGTTTAGGATCCATTATAATCTATTAAGGATGAAGGAAATACTTAAACCTGTGTAAATCCTTCTGTGTCTACTAGGTTCCTATTATAATATTTCCTTAAGCCCTCCTAGTAATTCAGGCTCTGCTGTAATAGGCCAGCTCCAAATAGAGGGTAAACACCAACACTCATTTTTTAAGGCAACAATGTTTTTCCTCAGACTTTCTGTGTCTTATACTAGGCATAGAGGGAACAGAAGTTTAAGAGGGAGCATTTAGATTTTTATCTGTGATACTATTTCAGGTATGCTTGGGTTTCCAGGTGACAATATAGCTCACTGTTAGTGAGCTATTGGTAGTCTGTTAGTCTTTTAAGATTGAAAGCTGAAGACTTATAATAGGAACCTGGAATTGTCAGCTTGTATCCCTGTTGAGAGGGGAAATGTAACTGTGAGTCCATGCATTTTTGCAATAGAGTTGATCGTATACTCAATTTTTAGTCTTCAGGATGTTCTTATGCAGGATTCAAGACTGTACCTCGTCTTTGAATTTCTTTCCATGGATCTCAAGAAATACTTGGATACTATTCCATCAGGCCAGTATTTGGATCGTTCATGTGTTAAGGTAATGAGGACAATTTCTTAATATAAGAGAAATTAATCTACCTATAACCTACGAAGCTATAAGCAGCTCTTAGTTTCAGTATAATTAACTCCTTAAGATGAAATGAAAGGTTAAAGAAGCATCTGTGGATAGTAAGATGAATGTGAGTCTTGATTTCAAATGCCACTTCAAATTCTTATAATTACTGAAATTAAGTTGCCTTGAACTAAGCTTAAGTAAAGAATTAATTTGTGTGGCTTATCTGCAATGCTTTGAATCTCCATTTCCTACTCCTATGCAGGGGACAATGTAAGGGAACAGCTTTATGTTGCAGAACATTACCTTGTACTAAAGGCTACTCTGTGTTCTCTTTTATCCTTTTAGAGTTACTTATATCAAATCTTGCAAGGTATTGTCTTCTGCCATTCAAGAAGAGTTCTGCACAGAGACTTAAAACCTCAGAATCTCTTAATAGATGACAAAGGAGTGATTAAACTGGCAGACTTTGGACTGGCTCGAGCCTTTGGAATTCCAGTGCGGGTATACACTCATGAAGTGAGTTGGAACATCCTCTTGGTGATTTGGACTATTTGGACTATTTGATGCTTACTAGCTTCCTGATAATAACTGAATATGAAGCAACTAAAAAAGAATCAGAGTTCTTGAAGTTGTAAACTAACAGTATAAAAAAGTTGTATCTCAGTTTTGCCTTATTCCATGGCTTTCTATCTCCCTGACTGTGGTTCGTTATAATCTAAGGTTCCAAAGATTACAAATTCCTCTATTACCTCGTCAGTGAATTATATGCCCCAGAACTTGTTGCTTACTGTCTTGTAAGGGCATTTTTACTTCACTAAGTAGTCAAGTCTGAGAATTTTAGTGGCTAAGTACAAAAGCCTTCCTGCTCTGTGGGAGGGTAGTGTATGCAACTGCTTCACCTTCAGCGGAAACTACTGCAGTGGGGTTTAAGATGTTTGCCTATAAATGAAGTTCAAAATTAGTTTTCATTAAAACTTCTAGGACCAGTTACTACTTTAACCAAAAAACTTTGAATGCTGCTTAATAATAGATGGCCTGATTCTTACAAACTTATAAAAAATTTCCTCGTTCAATAGGTAGTGACACTGTGGTACAGGTCTCCAGAGGTGTTGCTAGGATCTGCTCGTTACTCTACTCCTGTAGATATATGGAGCATAGGTACCATATTTGCTGAGCTGGCAACTAAAAAGCCTCTTTTCCATGGGGACTCTGAGATTGACCAACTCTTCAGAATCTTCAGGTATGTCAGGCTGAACTATTCCTTCCAACTTGTGCAGCATTGCACAACAGTGCTCTGTTCATATTAAAACCATAGTAGTACATACAAATTTCAGACTAAATTGTTTAATGTGTTGCTTTTGCTTACATAGAGCTTTAGGGACCCCCAATAATGAGGTATGGCCTGAAGTGGAATCCCTGCAAGACTATAAAGACACATTCCCAAAATGGAAACCTGGCAGCCTTGGAACACATGTCAAAAACTTAGATGAAGATGGACTTGATCTGCTGTCTGTAAGTAGTCTGTCTTAAACTGCTCATTAAGAAACTGAACAGGTCTAAAATGCAGACGTTTACTAATTGGTCTTTCCTAGAATGAAGATACAGAGATCTTCAAAGTATTTTCAGTGGCATGGGCTGTCATTCTTGTAGAACTGACAGTTTGACATTCACTCACTATCATAAATAATGATTAGATTTCCCTTCTCACTAAGCAATTGTACCTCAGATTTCTTACTTTTTTTATGTTTTTACACTAGTAAACCAGGTGCAACTTGAAAGTGAGGAGGATGAGCTTTTACAAAAAGGCTTCAGTGAAGGATCCTGCCCACAAACTATAGCTATCACCTTCCTGGTGCCAGCACTAATTACCATAAGGCATGGGGATTAATCTTGCCTTTAAATTGAGTTAAAGATTTTCGGCTGTGGTAAATGAACTCTTAATTGGTATATTTTGTGTCTAATGTGAGTTTACTTTAGTTTGGTGGTCATGCAGTTGAACTGTCCTGTTAAGCTTTCATTTGGCAAGCTCTTCATTGGGCTTTTCCATTTAGAGTTCTCCCAGCTCATGTGCTGCTGCTGTGGCCTAATTTAGATCACATCCTAGGTGTGATCTTAGATACACTTATGAAGTATAAGAATGAATGCACCTTCGTGATTTATTCTTTGGCTCTCCTCAAGCTGCGTTTATGCAGTGAAACTTGCATATGAGGGTGTGGAGTGGCTGCTTTACAAATCTTAAGGTAGGCTGAAACCTAAGAAGCATCTTGGTACAAGGGGAATCTTGTACAGCAGTAACCTGTGTAGGTGGCTCTTATCTTTAAGCAGTCAAATATTGCCCTGTCTGTGGCAAAATGCTTTGAATGAAGTGGTGGTACCCAAGAAACTCAAATGACTGCAATTTCTCAAGTTTTCTTTGCGAGGACTGTGCCACAGTTCACAGTGAAACCTGAACAACATTTGTTAAGCATAGTTGTCCTGGATAGCTCTCTGAACCTTGTAGTAGTATCAGCTTAGGGAGTTAACTGATTTAAGATGGGAATACCTCTTCTGTGTCCACTGACAGCATCATTATTAAATCACTTTGAAATAGGATTGTAACTGATTGTATTTACAAACTAAAATCAATCAAACAGGCAAGTGAATCCCTTTGATAGTCATGTAAAGGGCTACATACTCATCTGAGCTTAGATGTGGTTTCATTGTGTAATAAGTGTTTTGGGATGCTGCTACTAAAGGAAAAATACTAGTTCTATAAATGGTGTTAACACAATACTAATCTCAAAGCATATTAAATTCTGTAAAATTTTATAGTTTTACCTAAAATGTTGAAGTTTACCTTCCTGTTAATGCCTGGTGATAGGGGTTTGGCTGAGTTCTTAGGCATCTGGAATCCATTTAAGCTTCCTATGGCACTTTTAAGTTTGAGGAAGTAATAGAACTTTTGAAGGCAACAAAAATGAATATTTTGTTCTGTAACACAACATTTCAAAGCACTTAATGGTTGTCACCAAAAGCTTTGGTCTGTCAGACACTTAAGTTCCAGGAAAAATTATTCCAGACTGCTCAGAGAAGAAATGGTCACTTAATGTGTCAGCTGAACTACTGTAGTCTCAATGTGCAGCACCCCTTTTCAGAGGAATTTGCCCCTTCTTGTCTGACTCAATTTTAAGAGAACTTTCGATATCAATATTAGCTGTAGGATACTGTTGTTCTGGGGTATAGCTAATGGGAACTTAAGGCAAATTTAGACATGCAAGGATAAACGTAGAGAGAGTGTTGCATTTGGCAGGAGTTCAGAGAATATAAATGCAAATTCAGTGATTTAAATCGACTTGGAAGACTCCTTGTAGGACGAAATCTAAAGATAGCTAACTGTCAAGACTGGTAGGGTAACACCCTACTGGGCAGGGTAATACAGGTTAAGATATTTTTTCTGGAAGATGTTTGTTGTGGGTATGGGGAAAGAAGCAGATGGTAGAATGTTGATTATGTGAATTTGAAGTGCATTTTTCCTTTAGTAAGGAGAAATAAAAACAAAATCTCTTTGCAGAGACACTTTTCACTGTAGTACAAAACTGCTAACACTTCATTCCTATAATCTTTTGGCCCCTTGTTGCATGATACAAACTGTAGGGTTTTTTTATTATTATTTAAATGCTAGGAAAAATCTCTAGCCTTTTCTTAAGTTTCAGTGTGCTATTTTAGTGGCTGCAGCATCCCCTCTATTTGCTCTAATAATCTAAATCTAAACTTTATTATTGAAGTATTCAGCTAAAGTAACTTATGAAAAGAAATTGAAGGTTTCAAAATGCTGGATTTCTTCAGTTCTGCCTGCTTGTAGTACTTCGCTCTTTTAATTCTGAAACAGTTATCACTCATATTTTAACTATGAACTGCTGCACCAAGCTGAGTAGAAGCAATTTGACATTGGTTTCTTCAGTGTCAGTTTAAGAAAACAAGCATAAGACCACTTGCCCTTGTAAGCATTTTAGGCTTTAACAGCCTGGAATTTATTTATTTCCCTTAATTGAGAAGCTGAGATGAATTACTGCCAC
Organism: Myiopsitta monachus; assembly: GCA_017639245.1. Taxonomy (NCBI): domain Eukaryota; kingdom Metazoa; phylum Chordata; class Aves; order Psittaciformes; family Psittacidae; genus Myiopsitta; species Myiopsitta monachus. Next base: position 66,091,299 of record CM029921.1, on the reverse strand, counting down.
TGACACATGCATGAACTTGGTTATTGAAGAGGAGGAGAAATGTTTCTTTACTTTGAGATGCTATGTGCATCTGACCTACTACTGACCTACTACTGACAGGTAGAAATAACCTCTCCATCTATGAGAAATCATGGAATGTAGGAGGAAGACTATGGTTACTTGATTATTACTATGGTGAAATAGCTACCTGTTTAACATGGTTTTAATTACCACTTCATGAGAGAGTAAATGTTTCTTTTCTCTTCCAGAAAATGTTAATTTATGATCCTGCAAAAAGAATTTCTGGCAAAATGGCCTTGAACCACCCATATTTCAATGACTTGGACAAATCCACTCTTCCTGCTACTCTGATTAAGAAATAATAGGCCTTTGGACTAAACCAACTACCACAGTGAAATAATTGTGATAACTTTTACTATTACTGTTAAGTCTGTTTGTAACTTTAATGTTTGTCTAAAACTGTGGCTGTGTATTTAGTTTTTGTTCTCAATGTTATCTACATGTAAATAGTAACCTATTAGTGCTGAGTTTAAATACAATGCAAATATTCCTGCCATTAGTGCAGTGAACTTCCTATAAATAAAGCTTTAAATACAGTGAAGGACTGAAATTATTTCCAGACTATGGCTGACCCTAAACTACTAACTTGCTGGTCTTGATAGGAAGATACAATAGATTTCCCTGAAGTTTGAGTTGTTTCAGTATAATGTCAGTTAAAATTTTACTTGAGCATGGCAATCAATTTGCCAAAGGACATGTAAATCAAGGTATTTTTAACTGAAGAATTGCAGCTTACCAATGCCAAGTAGATGTCCCAGTTTTGAAGTTTTTGAAGTTTTGAGTTTTGAAGGTATTTGCAAGTAAGCATTTAGAAAAATCCTTGCTCTGTAGGCTTTTCTGCTATCTTAGAGGCCTATGAATTCAGCTAGATGTTGGCATGTTGTGAATTGGCATAGTTCCAACTCTTGGACCAATCAAGGTAGTGTACCTTAAATTTTGCATGGACAGCCTATATACCAGTGTGTAACTGCTTAACAGGCTCCCTCCCACTTGCTGATAGTAATGCAGATCTCTGATTCTTGCTAAAGATGGAACACCCTGGATTATGCTTGAATTTGAATACTAGTCTGTTTTCATACAGTAATAGTCAAGTAAATGTTGACTTAAAATGACTGCTAGGAATTGTAATTGTAATTATAGACTGAGATGCCAGATATCTAGAGATTCTCCTATAATTAAAGCAGGAGCCTTTTAAAGCTCCCCAGCATTTCTCTTTGTAGGTAAGAGTATCGTAAAAAGTTGAAACAAAATTCAAAAGCATGTACTAATTGCATATTTGATTTCCAGTTGTTACTTCTCTTCTTGGCTTTCAAATATGTCAGCAGCAGTAGGGTTCAAACTCTGTTGTGTTATTTGATCTAAGCACTATGATGCTTCTTTACTTCCTGGTTAGAGGTCAAAGCTTGCAGCAAAGCATAGAGTAGTAATAGAAATATTAAGTTTTGAAATCAAGCACATGAAAGAAAATGAACTTTTCATAAATGATGTTTATAAGAGCCCTATCCTACAGCTGCTGAAGAGAGGCTATGAAACAAAAGCAGTGGAGATGACATCTTGTCCTTCAGCTGCTTATTGATGAGTAGCTGAAAGCAGTAGTGTCAGACCTAGTTTTTGTAAATGAGTACCGTTTTTAGGTGTAAATACCACTTGAGTTGTTAGTATTGTTCTTTGTAGAGTGCTTAATCTCTAGAAGTGTCTGGATACTGTCAGCTTAATGTAATCACTTAGCAGCTGAGAGCCAAGTAGGAGAGGTTTTTTTTTAAGTTGCTTATACAGGAAGTTACTACTTAATTGAAGGCAAAGTGAAAGAAGATTGCTGTGGCTGACTCCTTTCTATTACCAGTATTTGCAATTAAGTTATTTACTAGTAATAACAGGTAAGTGGGCACTTGTTTTGGAATAGAGATTAAATAATTGATAGGATGCAATTTCAAGACAAACTAGGAATCTAATTTATCTGCTTATGAATATAATAACTTGACATGAACCTTACAGCTCAAGGGATCGTATTGCTGGTGTTAGCTGGGTAAGAAAAAAGAGGAGAACCTGCTAGCAGCCACTCTAAATATCTGATGTTAATCCACTCAAGCAAATACTGGGGGCTTATTTGATTTGTCTCTTCATAGTGGACAAACAAGTTCTTTGTGTGGGAAAGACACCTTTACCTAGGCAAACTCAGATTTCTACAGTCTGCAGTACTGGCAAAGCCCTATTTTTGTCACAGAAGTACTGGTATCTGAAGTGACACAGTGAATGCAGCCTGTCTTAACTAGAAGACTTTGGTACTAAAATTTCAATGAAAGTTGCCTAAACAATAATTTACTGCAAGTTTGTCATCTGTCTTGTTTACCCAGGCACTCTTATGGCTGATGGTGCAACAGCTAACACTGTAGCTCTGAACTATTATACTGAAGAACGGTACCAGATTATTAATGACACAGATACCTTAAGGAAAGATACATCCTCTGTACTTTAGTAACTGCCCTGCTGTCTAGATGTAGTATGTGGAAGCTCAAGTTAAACATCTTTGTGATGCTCAGGTTTTGGCCATCTGAAACTCCCATTTATACTGGTACAAACATGAGGTGCCTCGCACTTCTGGGATTTACATCATTGCATTATAATTAGCAAACTTATTTATTGATAGTGTTTTGATTGTGTATTGCGAGTTGAATTGCTATAGCACATTTGTCCTTAGTTGGAGGACACTAATGCTTGACTTTGCTAGTTCCTAATTTTTTATTAGGATGTTTAGACAATGGAATTGTACCAGACCAACAGCGGGATATGGGCCCCACCAGGTGATAGCCAGCATATTTTTCATAGCTGCAGATAGAGAATGATTAGCTGTAAATAGAAAACACTGTAACTTTCTTGGAGTGACTGGGAGTCAATGTATTGTTTTCCTTCCCACTATGTGTACAATAGATTTAATACTAAGTTACTTAGTAACTTGATTATGAAGTGCCCACTTAACTGTTATTACTAGTAAATTAGTTCAAAGTAACCTTTATGGGCTTCTATAGCAAAAGTGAACATCTCTAAAAGCTCCACAAGTTTGCAGTAGCTTTCTTCTGAATGCTGGAAGAAGCTAGGCCTGGAATTACTTTGTTGAAAACAGTCTGCTCTTGGTTAAAGTAAAGTTCCATAATGTATCAGTATTATCTCTGGTGCTATATCTGTTGCTCAGTACTGTGTATTCTGCTGTAGCACAGGCACACCCTAGCAGGGAATGATAAACTTACTGGTTTACCTAACTTGCTTGTCCTCTATCCCATTAAAAAGTAGTGCAGATGAAAGTTTGGTGTATACAAGAATAAGATTTTTACAAAGGATCCGATCAGGGTTTCAGTGTTTCCTGAAGTTTCCAAGTGCTAGCAAGCTTTGTTCTTTCCAAAATAGCCAATCACCTACTAGATACTTGTAGACTGAGCTCAGCTGCTTTTAATTTACTCACTTAATTTTACTGACAACATGGTATTACCATCCACTGTTTTTAAAATAGGTGATTCTTAAAAATAGAGATTTTTCACAGGGCACAAAGAACAGAACAAACTTCTTAAACCCTTGAATGGGGTAAATACTGTAAAATCTTGTGTAAAAAGAAACCTGTACCTCTTCAGTGCTTGTGCAGATGTCAGGGTCAGAGGTGGTCCTTCCTGGGCCAGTACTTCTAGCGTTGCCTTTGTGCACCTGTACTGCAGGTGGTTGACTTTTGCTCCAACAGACTTCTTGTTCCCAAAGCAGTGTCTGTTTAAAGCTTGGTCTGACATGACTGTTCTGAGCCTGATCAGCAAGTTTCAGCTGCTCTGTTGGCTCTATTAGGCTGTCTGGTAATATTTGGTTTAAAGATGAAAAACAAAACAACCCCTACCCACAATTTACCTACCTACCCAGCTCTGAAAGAGTAAGGCTAAGCATGGTAACTCATAATCTATATCCACATCCCTCACTAGGTGAATTACAGTTGTACCTAGAGGCTTTGATAATATCAGCCTCAGGTGCTGTCTGTCATAACCCAAGTTATAGGGAAAATTGGTCAGTACTGGGAAAGGGCTGTCAGTAGTAGAACAGGTATTACCAATCTGAGCTGCTAAAGCTCAAATAAAGCTGTTGCATTTCAGTGCTTAATGCAACTGCAGTTGCTAGAAGCAGTAATACACTCTTCTGGAAGTGTCGTAACAGTCCACTGGAACACGACAGTTTTCCAGGAAATGAGAATGTTACCTGCAGCTTTACACTGCCTGCAGTTAGTGACAGAGGGAATAAGATTAAGATAATGATGTGCGTGACAAAAGGAAGGTGGCTAATGATTAAAAAAAGTCTTATTAAATGGAGGAGAATGCTGCACACCTCAGAACAATTAAAGTTGGAAAATGTCCCTTATGCATGAGTTGTCTTCTGACTGAAGACTAAAACTGTTATTAACTAAATCACTAGAGCAGCTCAGGGAGGGACCAGGCTTTTCAGGGCTGATGAGGCACTGACCTGGGATGGTCCTGCAGCAGCTGGTGAATGCATGTTTGATCTAATTCCTACTGTGCTAAAAAAAGGATTGACTAGCTTTTCACTGCTGTGTGTAGATCTCTTTTCAGCATCTGTATAATCTCTTTTCTCCAGGAGGGAGACGATGTCAAGCTATTGTGACACTGCTAAAAAGGATCATGTAAATAACCTCCCCTTCTTTAACTACCTAAGGAACTTTCTGCTTGTCCTGGAACATGCACTACAGGTCCTTCTTTAGGTGCTTCTTTGCTACTTCCTCTGTTAAAGCAGGGGGTAAGTCTAAGACTTGCATTTCTCATCCTGTCTAAGCCAATATAGCCGCTAGAGTCATAAAGATGTCTATTCAGCCAGATTGCGGCTGTGCATTTGCTACACTTAAAATTACTTTTAAGCAGCAAATTAAACTTTGGCAGCAAATGATTGAGAACTTACTAGTGTTCCTATATCAGTATCTGGGATTACTTCGGAATAGCCAGTTCTGCGCAGCAGTATTTCCAGCTTGGAGTCTACAGACCTGCATGAAGACAGAGCACTGCTATTGGCTCTTTGATTTTATTTTGCATCAGCTTTGTAAAGACAGAATAAGGAAATGCTGATACAAAGGCCATACTTCATTAAGCCTGATTACCCATTCTCAAGCAAGCTCCTTGCATTATTTTCTGGTGAGCTGCGTCAATTTATGGGGTAATGTAAAAACTTCCTATTGATCTTACCACCAGCTGCTCTGGTTTACATATGCTGTGTCAGTGATTCCAGGTAATGACTCTTGGTTTGGTTCCCACTGTGTGTTCCTGTGTTATCTCCTCACATGTAGATTGTCAGCAGGTGCTCACCTCTGTTGTTGGGCATATTCTACTTGAGCATGAGCTGCTGATTATTTCAATGTATTCTCATTGTGTTTGAATCAATAGCAGTTTTTATTGCTGCTGCTGATTAACTGACTAGTTTCAAACATATATAGCCAGCCTATAGGTGGCTGGCTGTCTTTAATAGAAGAATTGGAAGTGGTAGTTGGTCTCTTCTAGTTGCTAAAGTGACAGGTGTTCTGCCTTTGGGCATAATTAGTGGCTTTACAGGACTAGTTATATTCAGTTCTTTGAATTTTGTAAAAGCCTTTCTGCTGACCTCTGTAGGGTTTAGACCAGACTGTTGGAGGGGGTTGTTTAGGAAATATGTTCCCAAACTATTTTAAGTGGTAGCCTATTGAATTAATTTGTAAGGAGTCCTTCCTAAAGTCCACAGAACAATCAGTATGTGCGAGGCAACGTGTTTGTGGCAGAGTCAAAATCTGTGACCTTGGTGATTTCCAGCAAGGCTCCTTAGTCCTGGGTGCACATGCTTTGACTTGCTTAGCAAGCAATGCCCCATGGGCTCCTAATCCCAGTGGAGCTAAAGGAGCTTCCCTGTTTATTTTCTCTGCACCTACTGCTTGTCTTCATACGAGACCTGTTAGCTGTCGCTTTTCCTGCCAATGGTCGGTCATTGAGGAGAGTCTTTTTTGCCTAAAAACAGCAGAGAAAAATTATGTTTATATCATTAGAAGTCCTCCCTGCTATTCCCTCCATCTCCCCTTCAGTGCTATTTTTCTTCCTTTCTGTTATCTGAATCTATTGACTTAACAGGCATCAGAGATAGACCCTTTTCACTTTTGACTGATTAGAAGCAGAGCACCATAATCAAATCAAGGGCTGGCTGTGCTGGTCTTGCTTCCAATGGAGACTAAAGACAATGAGGAGGGTTATCTAATACCTGAGGCTGTCACATTTTGACAGGAGAGATCAGGTTCTAAAATGTTCTCAATTGGTGGCATGGGAGGGTAGAAGGAAAGGTCAGTCCTTTTCACCCTGTATGCTCTCTTAATGGATCATTCTGTGAGGAGCTTACTGCTGTGACCTAGTAGGTCTTGAGACCTGGAGGGATCAGAAAGGATTTGACTAGTTGAAGGAAGGCAGGGAGTAGACTAAGTCTCCTAGTATCCTTCATGGGTCATCTTTGCTCCCCACACGGTCTTGACCTTTTTTGTGTTATTGGAGAACAGTCACTCAGCACTCAGTGTTAGCAAGTCCCTGAGCTTCTATGCTCCGTTTCAACCCCTTGCTGTGTAAATTGTGGATGGTAGTGTAACTATTCCACAGCTGTTTGCTGAACCATGTTTGCTCTGGACTCCGAACACATACTGTACTACAAATGTGCCTGACACCTGCCATTTCTCACCCCCTCCCCCAGCCCCTCTAGAGCATATTTGTGTTTCTGAAATACCTTTTAACTCACTGGAGGAGTTCTATTAGATTTGTCTTGATTTTGTTTTAAAACTATAATCTGAGGATGAGGAATAACAGCTCCTAAGAATTACCTCACCCAGCTCAGAATCTCATCCTGAGATATACTGGGACTATGGACTTGCTGGGAAGTTAGGAGCTGCTTGGCGTCCTCTGGTGACAGGCAGAAGGATAAAAGAAGTGAAACGGTATAGAACATATAAAACAGGCAGATGGATGAGAAAGCTTCAACTATTTCATGTTCCCAAAGAGAAAAAGACTTACGGGGAAGCCTTTCTTAAAAGTTTTCTGAGAAATAATTATGATTTTAATAATAAATACTGAAAAAAATTTTGGGAAGTTTGTTAGGTTTTTTTCTTTCCTAATCTCATTGCAGAAATCTGGTACTTCTCCTTGTACCTGTAATTAATACGTTGTATTAGCTTTCTCAGTGTTTGGGGCTTAATACAGAAACTGGTGTAAATAAAAGCAATGGAGTTGTAAGAAATATTGTTTTAGGTTAACTATGACACAGTTGTCCTGGGTTCAGCTGTAACAGGTTTTTTTCCTCCTTCCTAGTAGCTCGTGCAGTGTTCTTCCAGTAAACAATTGGGTTTGTGTGGATCAGATGTGTGGATCAGATGGCCTGGCACCATCAGTCCCACAGAAGTGTAAGGCTCTAGTAGAAACCAGTGCACAGTGCACCCTGATGCCATCAAGCTGTCAAGGGGTGGAACTGATTTGTGTTTCTGGAGTGACAGGAGGATCCCAAGAGTTGACTGTACTGGAGGCTGAAATCAGCCTAACCGGGAGGAAGTGGCAAAAGCACCACTCTGACTGGTCCAGAGGCTCCACGCATCCTTGGCATACACTGCCTCAGGAGAGGGTACTTCAAAGACCCAAAAGGGTACTGATGGGCTTTTGGTATTGCTGCTTTGGAGATAGAGGAAGTGGAGCAGCTGTCCACCTTGCCTGGTCTCTCAGAGGATCCTTCTGCTGTGGGGTTGCTGAAGGTCGAAGAACAAGAAGTGCCAATCGCGACTGCAACAGTGCACCGGCGGCAATATTGCACCAACCGAGACTCCCTGATTCCCATCCATAAGCTGATCCGTAGATTGGAGAGTCAAGGAGTGATCAGTAGGACCCACTCACCCTTTAATAGCCCCCTATGGCCAGTGCGAAAGTCTAATGGAGAGTGGAGACTAACAGTAGACTATCGTGGCCTGGACGAAGTTACCCCATCCTTGAGTGCCGCCGTACCAGACATGCTAGAGCTTCAGTATGAACTGGAGTCAAAGGCAGCCAAGTGGTCTGCCACGACTGATATTGCCAATGCCTTTTTCTCAATGCCTCTGGCAGCAGAGTGCAGGCCACAGTTCGCTTTTACTTGGAGGGGCGTCCAGTACACTTGGAACCGACTGCCCCAGGGGTGGAAACACAGCCCTACCATCTGCCATGGGCTGATCCAGACTGCACTGGAACAGGGGCAAGCTCCAGAACACCTGCAATACATTGATGACATCATTGTGTGGGGTGATACAGCAGAAGAAGCCTTTGAGAAAGGGAAGAAAATAACCCAAATCCTGCTGACAGCCGGTTTTGCCATAAAACAGAGTAAGGTCAAGGGACCTGCACAGGAGATTCAATTTTGGGGAATAAAATGGCAAGATGGACGCCGCCAGATCCCCGCAGATGTGATCAACAAGATAACAGCAATGTTGCCACCAACTAATAAAAAAGAAACATAAGCTTTCTTGGGTGCTGTGGGGCTCTGGAGGATGCACATTCAAATTACAGTTTGATTGTCAGCCCTCTCTATTATGTGACCCGGAAGAAGAATGATTTTAAATGGGGCCCTGAGCAACAACAAGCCTTTGAGCAAATTAAACACGAGATGTCCAAGGCTACTGCATGAACTCAGTCTGAATCGGGCCAGATGTAAAAAATGTACTCTGCACCGCAGCCGGGGAGAACGGTCCTACCTGGAGCCTCCAGCAGAAAGCGCCAGGGGAGACTCAAAGTCTCCCTCTTGGCTTTTGGAGTTGGACATACAGAGGATCTGAGGCCAGCTATAGCTGGGAAGATCACAAAGTCCGGGGTGTACCTCAAGGGGACTTAATTTTGGGTGAAAATAACCAATGAACTCAATTGTATGCTGTTGCCTGCTATATAACACTTCTGTAGCCCATCAGCTAGATGTCCTTCTCTGCCACTCTAGGCTTTGAAAAGGAGACATGTGCTGTCATGATCATCAGAAGAGAATAAAGTCATGGGAAAACTGGCAGCAGCAGCAGGAGTCTCCCAGAATTGTCCTCAGGTCGTCATTGACTGAATCTGACTTCTCTCTGATTATCATCCCAGCAAAGAATGAACTTTGGAACCAGGCAAGCTCCCCAGTGTCATCAGCAGGCAACAATCCAACACTACACACGGTCTCTCCTGCTCAGAAAAATAATACATTATAAGAAATTTATTATAAGAAAGATTTCATAACAGATGAAGGCCAACATCATGGACTGACTGAACTCAGTGAACTTTATAGGGACAGTCCATGGACTAAGGAATGATATCTGTGTGTGTGTGTATACGTATATATGTGTTATATATAAAAAGAGACAAAAAGTGATGGTATATTGAAAAATGTAGGAGCTGAGCATAACATAAATCACACGCAATAAGGGGTTGATACTGTCCTGGTTTCGTCTGTAACAGTCATTTTTCTCCCTAATAACTGGCGCAGTGCTGTGTTTTGGCTTTAGTCTGAGAACAGCACTGGTAACACACTGATTTTCTTAGTTGTTACTAAGGAATGCTTACTCCAATCACAAACTTCCCAGTCTCATGCTCTGCCAGTGAGGAGAGGCACGGGAAGCTGGGAGGAAGCAGAGACAGGACGTCTGACCCAAAGTAGCCAAAGGGGTATTCCATACCATAGCATGTCACGCCCAGTATATAAACTGGGGAGAGTTGCTCAGGAGGCCCAGATATCAGTCCAGCAGGTGGTGAGCAATTGTATTGTGCATCACTTGTGTTTACTGTTGTTTTTTTTCCCTTTCCCTTTTCAGTTTTATAGTCTCTCCCCTTGATATTTCCTGTAGTAGTTTTATATTATACTTTAGTTACTGAACTGTTTTTACCTCAACCTGTGGGGTTTATGTTCGTTCGATTCTCCTCCCCATCCCGCCCGGAAGGGGAAGCGAGCAAATGGCTGTGTGATTCTGAGTTACCGGCTGGGCTTAAACCACGACAACAGTAAGTCCTGATGTGTATTCAGTAGGAGAGTTATATTCTCATTATTCCTCAAGTCTCTTTGTTTTGCCTCCCTCTTGACCGCGAGGTGTCACTCTGGTACCTCAGCACTGACAACCACCGCAGGGGGGCAGGGAAGAGGAGAAATCTGTGACTCTCCTGGCTCCATGAAAAATTGAAGGGTATTTATTTTCTGGTAGGCAGCCAGGCTGAAAATACTGTCTGGATTGAAAGCCTTTCATGAAACATCTGGGCAGTTAAATTTTGCTAACTTCAGAGATGTCAGTACCGACATACTGATTTCTCTCTTTAGTGAAGAATCACTTAGGCTAACACACAAAAGCCTCTGTAAAACTGTTTCATGCTGAAATCAACGATCAGAATGACTATGCTTAAGATAGCAAATATCACAGAAGTGCCAGTCAATAGTTAAACTACAACAGGCTCATAATCAGTGTCACAAACCCCTATCAACTTTCCAGAGGCCAGTTTTGCAGTGGATTTTTTTCAAGTCTGCATGCTTAATCTCTAGATTTCCCATCTGATATTTGATGGGTGTGTGTAAGGTTGTGTCTCTCTTTGTTTTGCAGCCTGTCACTTTCTAAATACCGTTCAAAAGTGTCGCTGGATTCTCTGCTGGTAAAAAAAAAACCCCAAAACCCAACCCAACCAACCAAAAAAACCCCACAAAACAAAACCAAACCAAAGAACCCAACCAAAAAAAAGAGAAAAAACAAATCCTGAAACCAACCAACCAAAAAAAAAACCCAAAAAGGCCACAAACAAAACCAACCAAACCAAAAAACTAAAACAAAACCCCCCTAACAAAACCCCAAAACAAAGCAAAAGAAAAAAACCACCCAAATAGTCAAGTTCACAGTATTTGAGAATGTGGTTCTCAACACCCATTTACTTGTTTTCACTGTTGATGTGGTGTTCTAAGCGCAAAAGCTTTTGGCTAAAAGCAGAACCATGTAAAATACTTCCCGGATGACTCAATCCGCTCTCAAAGGCATGGGATTATAAAGTCACATGGCTGATAAAACTCACCCCAGTGCTGGTCCATGAAACATTAGGGTTGTTTTTTTCTCTCCTCTTTCAATATACAGAGCGATGTACAGGTACATAACTAACAAGTTTACACTAATAGTTCTGTTCGCCAAGCTGTTTGAAACAGAAATGCAGGTGCTAATGTATAGGAGATATACTTTGATAGTTATCCTTGGAAACAGAAAAATACACTAATCATTTCCCAATTCCCATTCAAGTGTTTACAATATGGTCCAGGTACAAGTGCATTTTACACATAGATAAAGAGCATAAATCAATGTAAATACATAGCAGGTGTCCTCTCCTACAGCATGAGGCTCTGTTGAAGTACTTCTTCTGGTAAATGGGCAAAAATACCAATGCTGCTGCTTTATATAATGGGGTGGTTTTCAAAGATACGTAAAATCACATAACATACCCTTCTCCACAACTAACATCAATTCTAAGGACAGAGAGTGAGTACAAACTAAATGAGTCCATAGTAAAATCTATCATTGACTTAACTCAGAGAGTTGCCATACATCTTTCTGCAACTCTTGGAAACCCTGCTAAAGATGGGTTCTGTGATTTAACTCTTCCTGCACATCTTCAGAACCCCAGGCCATAAACCAGATTGTGCTCCTTCCCAACAGGAATGTTTAAACCTTGCAGTTTCGGGTGTTCAGGTTGAGAGATGTGTTCTGAGTCACAATAGGTTGCAGTGTGATAAACGTCACACACACCCAGATGCAGGTGAAGCACTAGCAAGCACTACAGGTGGGAATGAGCCTGTGTTTGGGGACCTTGAGTTCGTTATGCAACTTCACACTGAAAGCCTACAGGGAAAAGTATATCTATGGAGAATTTTTTTTTCCCCTTAGGAAATGAAATGAATCACAACTAGAGTCCTCTGATTGCCTGTGACATGTACTGTATAAACGAGGCTGATTCCTTAAAGCAAAAAACTTTAGAGAAATAAGGTGGAGTTTAATTTGCCTTCGTGTCAGTGAAAAAAAAGAAATCTGGCTCTAACATGGTCTTTGCAATTAAAAACCATTTCATACAAGTGAGTAAATAGCTTTGTATAATTTTCTCATATAATGCATGTCACAGAGTAGTCTTGGCTTAGAAAAAGGCAAGTTTATGGATAATAAGAAGCAGTGTTTGTCCAGGTTTTCCCTTCAAGATTTGAACAAACATAACTGCTTTAATTAACCTTCAACGCCTCTATATTGTCTTCTGAACTGAAATAGAGCGCATTCTCTGCATATATGCATCAGTTAGTTTAAAACGAGATAACACTTGCAGAGCAAAAGACTGTATTTTTCAATCTCTCTACAACCAAGCAGCACTAAAAATGCTTTTGTTTTGGTTCCATTGTTTGATTTGATTTCCTTAGTTCTTAGGACAGGAGTAAGTGGACTTAAAACCCATTTGGTATTTGGAAGCCTGAAGAGTATCTTTGAACTGTCAAAGCCAACAGTCTCTGTAGACGTGGTTTAGAGAAGCCCCTTAAAGGCTAGGCAAGATTTATATTAGCTGCGGCTTTGGTGTCTCTAGCGCCATTTCTGCAATGAGTTTCATGTGAACGTGACTGTTTGCCAGGGGAAAGCCAGAGCCTGGGGGAAGCTAAAAGAACACTGCAGGCTCTGTACCTTTTATTTATAGACCACTTACGCCAATTCTCCTCCCCCAAATGTGATTATTACATTCACAACACAAATTGCAGCCGAAACCTCCACAAAACTGGAAACTAAGCTGTTTAGTGTTACCTCCAGCAGACAGCAAAATAAACACATTCCTGCAGTGTGCTTTTCAATGGACAGCCTCAAACTTCACATCAAACAAATGAAGCGAGTGACCGATCATAACACATGCCTTTAAAATACCAGGGAAAGGAAAGCTTCTTCAGCAGCAACCGGATGAACAAAGCCAAACCAAAGCCCAGAAATTCTGAAGAGCCTCAAAGAGTGTTACTGACATGTTCAAGGCAGCTGTCAGTTTGGTAGTTAGCCCCATTCAGCAATAGTCATTCTTCCAGTCATTCTTTGTGTTGGAATAGGGAGTGTCTGGCTGCCTCGCCCTTAAGCCCTGTCCTGAAAGTCTTGTTGCTTCAAGTCTCTTGGGGGGAAAAAACCCCAAATGAAACCAATATGCCACTGCCTTTCAATTCTGGCTTGCTGACATTGAGGAGGAACACAGAACAAGGAATACCCTCTCAGGCTTCCTTAATTTACCCAAGGCATAACCAAATGAAAGGGTTATTCTGGGACGTGACATTCCCACTAAGCAGCTGGCCTATAGTACGTGATACGTGCTTTAGCCTGTGAGAAATGGGAGAAAATGCAAGTTTAGTTCTTAGAAAAAAAAGCTAAAAACTTCAAAAATCATTCAGGTCACAATAACTGAGCCTTCAGAAAGTTCCCTGACCAGCAGGAAAGCTTCTGCCCATCTGCCCCGACAATCTCAAAGTGATTTTGACAGTGCTTGACTTTGCCATTTTATTAATTTGGTTTCCGAAGGAAAGCTTTTCCCATTCAGTGAAATCTCTTGCAAGGACCCAAAAAGCCTTTCACCTATTGAGGAGTTGAAGTGAGCGTTTTAGATGTTACCTGGGGGATTGTGTAATGAGTGTGGTACTCATTCAGAAGGGTTTCAGGCTATGGGAGTTATATGCAAGCTGGAAGAATCAGTCAGTGTCAGAAAGAGTTGACATTAAAATAAGTTAAGGTTTATTATTATTACTTTATTATTATAATTTTAATAATTCCTGGCTATAAAAATATGAGCTTTGTGATCTCTATTGGCCCTGTAAGACTTTCTGATCAGCAACAAGAGCCAAACTGAGACATCAATACTGTAGACGTAATGTCCTGTGGCTACATGGAATTATCAGCATCTCTGCTGTCATTTAAAAGGCTTCTTGTTTCATTTTAAAGGCTCTAGGCCTCACAGAGACACTGGAAGGTGAAAAGTCCCACCATTCCAGTAACTAGTTGTACCGGATTCTGGCATGTCAACCTGGATCTGCTGGCAGGACTTGAAAAGTGCCTCAGGTACTGCACTGATGAGCAAGTCCCCAGACCCATGCCAGCCCTCTGCAAGGGCCTGAAGAGGACGGCGTAAGGCTTGGCCCAGCTGTGCTTGTGCTGGCTTCCCCAGCACTTTCGTTCTGAGGCTCATGAGCAGTTTGCTCCCAGCTGTGACTATCTCATGTTTGCAGCAGCATTGTGCTCTGGAGGTCACTGTCCATTGGCAAACCCTCTTGCAGTAAGAAATGCTGGCAGGAGCAGGTAAAGGGAAGAGATCCAGACAAACCCACACATATCTGTTTCATTAAACCACCAAACCATCGCTTTCATGGTAGGAGCCATCTTCTCTACAGCAAGTAAAATTACAGCATGAGGAACATTTAGCTAGACCACATACCAGATTGACAAAGCATCCCTGAGAGCTTCATCATGCTAAAGCAAGCATATAGCACCAAGAGAGTGTCAGATGAACACACTTAAAGCACGTGAATATCCCTAGTATTTTCTTCATGTATTTAGTCCCATGCATATATCCCTTGCAAAACCATAGACTGATAACAAATGCAGTGTGTAAGATATGGGTAGATAAAGCATCAAAGGAAATGCTTTGCTGAGGAAGTGGTGAACCCATTACCTGTGCAGTAGGTCAGAGAACCCCACGAAGAAGTATTTTTCTTTCATTGTGCAAAGAACAACAACACTGAAACACACTTTTTCCTCAGATTTTGGTGCCTGATAAAGCCAAAGACAAAAGGTTATACTTGAACAATTCCAGGAAAGCTTCAGCTGGAGACTGAAGGAGAGGCAGCAGCACAAGGAACAAGATTAAACATCACTCTCTCTTTCTTTTCCGGTCACCAGAATTCCCTGACTTTTTTTTCTTTAAGATCCTGTTTGAAGCCCTCTTTGAGATCCAAGCTCCAAACTTTATGTAGTGCTGTGGTAGATGACTCCTTGCAGAAGAACACATCAAAGCTTATAAGTAGGTCTGCACTAACAAATCAGCTTAAAAACATTCTTTTCATTTAAACTCTTTCACCTTGCAGAATGAAAGCAGGAAGACATTACTGTGCTCAGCAGAACAATATTTGAGCAGAATAAGATGGACGTAAACAATAATTTAAAACCATGCTAGATCTAAAATAAACCTGCTTTCCTAGTAGGTTAAAGCCCACTGAAATAAAGCCCATGGGAGGAGGAAGAAGAAGAGAGAAGGCTGCAAAGGCATCTGGGAGATGGGAAGACTATGGAAGCTAAGCAGCAGCAGAGCTGGTACTTCAGCACTTGATGGAGACTAAGGGTCATACTGAGAGCTAAAGGGAGCAAAAGGTAAGCTGCTTTGCATGCTTCACACTTACCTGGCCGTCATGGTTTAAGCCTCTCAGCCATGCAGTTTTGCTCACTCACTCACTCCCCCCTCTTTCTTCCCCCCCCAGCTTCCAGAGGGATGGGAAGGAGAATCGAAAGAATGCAACTCCCACAGGTTGAGATAAGAACAGTTCAGTAACTAAGGTATAACACAAACCACTGCTGCTACCATCAAGAATAATAATGACCAGGGAAATACAAGGGAAGAGAATACAACCGCTCACCCCCCGATTACCGAGCCTGACTACGCAGTGCACCCCCACCCTTCCGGGTCTCTGCCCTCCGGTTTTACATCCTGGACATGACGTGCTATGGCATGGAATACCTCTTTAGTCAGTTTGGGTCAGGTGTCCTGTCTCTGCTTCCTCCCGGCTTCCCCTCCTCCTTGGCACAGCATGAGGCTCAGAAAGCCCTTGGTCAGACCAAAACATTGCCAAGCAGTAACTGAAAACACTGGTGTTATCAGCGCTGTTCCCAGGCCAAAAGTCAAAAACACAGCGCTGCACCAAGAAGGAGAAAAATGACTGCTGCTGCTGAACCCATGACACTGGCTTAAACTGATATTTTTCTTCTGTTGTTTAAGAAGTGTAAACTGGAAAATGAGCTCCCCATTTTCTAAGGTTTATAGGAATCTTCCTTCCTTTGCATGAAACTGCCATCCCGTGGCACACCAGTGTTACATGCTGCTAGCAGTTTAAGTGTGTATTTGTTTAATCCTTTGTTTGCTCATGGACTGAACTAAATGCTCCTTTACAGCTTCCCCTGTCCTGTTTCAGCATCCAAGACTTTGGTCACCTAGAAACCTTCTCCTTGTGGTTTCATTGGGGTTGGCTTGCACTAGTTAATAATACTGCAGGATGCCTCTTGTAAGGAAATAGTTGTAAGCCCATCATCTTTAGGCTTCAGTCTCTGCTCCCTGCTGCTATGCTACACTATTGTGCTAAAGAAAGAGGTGTTTAATTAAGGAGCAAGTAGTAAAACATCTAATAATTGTAGGGATGAGTTGCCATGTGGGATATCTTGACCACAAATCCTAGCTGGTCACTAATAGCAGGGAAAATGCCTTGCTCAAAGTTAGAGGATATTGTTGCTATAGCTTCAAACAATGAGCAAGGACAAATAGGTGTGGGGCTCTGTGCAGCTGATGTACTTTCAATTAGCTCTCACAGAGTATTTTTATCTCCTACTTTTTCCCTATTCAGTGGGGTAATCTACCTCTTTAAAAGAGGTGTTATGGTTCTAAATCAATTAATTTTAGTAATATGCTTTTATAGCAATGCCTCATCTGCTACAGAAAAGTTAACGATTAGCCACTCCTCTGGTTTGAATTAGGCTTTCAACAGCCCACTCAGGTTTTCATTTGCCCTTTTTAGATGTTGTAATGCATTTTTTGTTCGACATAGTTTCCTCTGCTCCTGGCAACCTTCAAAACCCGCAGCAGATGGGTCAAATATCCCAAAACAGGGGAAGTGAGCCTCATATTTATGAGGGAATGTGATGCTCTTTCACAACTGGCCACACAGCTATACTCTAGCTAGCTATGCAAGGGCAGGTTTGATTCTAGGCAGGCTCCAGTATGTACAACTCAGCAAAAAGCAGAGCCAGAAAGAAGACATCTGTGCAGCTGGCACATTACCATAGGGAATGGTATAAAGGTTGTCCTAAGGACTCACCTGTGGTACTGCATAATGAGCTCCTCCAGTGCATTTCAGCAGCTGGGAGTCAGAGGGTGATGGTACAAGAGGGAGGACTGGGAGCTGAGTGCATGCATGAGGCTTGCAACACCAATCTTAGCTAAGGTGAATGCAAGTGAATCAACTCATAGCTATGGTTGTGTGTCTAATAACAAGACTTGCTTTCTTCTGGCACTGCCTACCCACTCTTCAGCCTCCTCTCTGTATTCTTTTTCTCCTCACCCCAGTTCAAAAAGCAGTAAAGCAAAAAGCAGTGAATACACACAGTATTTCCAAGGGCGTAGTCTGAAAACCAGGATGCTAGGGATGCAGGGCATGAACAAAAGATGCTATTCTCTCTGCACTTCAAATCCTCTGGACCTATTTTTAGGAAAAGCTGTGTTTTTCATAAACCAGCTTAGTACCAATAGACTCAATGTTTACTCTATTGACCAATATAAGTGTTCTGCCTAAGGTCTGGATATCTAGTAAAACCCCCCTGTCCTTAAGCCTCACATAAACATAGTTCTTAGATGAACCTGGCTGTTTCCCAAGAAGCATATTTGATAGATTAAGCAGTGTGCTGTGACTGCAGCCCAGTATCAGCGTATCTAGGAAAAATGTGTTGCCCCTTCTTTCTTTCAAAAGAAATGGTAAGAATTGGATGGGGCTTTGAGCAACCTGATACAGTGGAAGGTGTCTCTGCCCATGCAGGGGGGTTGGAACTAGATGATCTTTAAGGTTCCTTCCAGCCCAAATCTTTCTATGATGGCTCTGACTATGCCTTCTTCTGTCCTACCTGAAGTGCTGCTTGAGCTCTCTATCACTAAAGGCACTTGTACAAAACTGAGTTAAGTTTTCCCTGTGCTCTGATGTGAGTACGCCCACAGTTATCTTTAATCACACTTAATGTCCACGCTTCACTACATAGCTTAAGAAAAGCTTAAGCTACAAGAGGGAAAAGGATGTACGGAAAGGAAATAAACATTCCAATTTTAAAGGTAACAGCAGGCAGAGCCTAAACATTTTAAACTATATATATGGAATATATGGATAAAACATGTAACTTACACTAAGGGCACAAAGCCAGAAAACTGAAGGACAGCAGCTGAGAGGGACAGTTGCAGCTTGCTGTTTGAAATGTCCTCAGCTGCTCTGGACTAAAGTGAGAAGCTCCCACTACAGGGAGGATGCCAGGCTCTACACTGTCTATCTGGAGCTGAGAATTGAACTGGTGATTAAAGTGGCTCGAGGTGGCAAAAGTCAGCAGTTTTGAAGTCTCATTTTTAGGTGAAAAATTGCACTGTGAAAACAGAAAGCTCCAAGAAAAAACCCCTCCACAACACTGTTCCACTAGCTAGCAAAGAACTCATCAGAGACATATAAATACAACTTCACACACTTTAATGTGTAAACCACTCAACAAAATAAATTATGCTACACTGGCAAAGTGGTAAAAGGCCTTAAGAAAATTGAAAAAGCTTATAGTAATAAAATATTATTCCCAGAGCAATAGAAGAAATGTGTATCACAGTAAGTGACGGTGCTTTGTCAGCCTTGTGTGTGAAAATCAGCAAAGTGAGTAAGCAAGACAAAGAGGGTAGGCAGAAGTGGCGGCTGGACACAATATTTACCTTGGCACTCTACATTCAGCAGCAGGCTGGTGGCTATGCTTAAAGTAAGACATATCTTCATATTTCTCTACTACCACTGTTCACATCATTCTATTTATGTTTTTTAACACAGTACTGTGCAGATCCAGAATTGGAAACTGATTCATTTCCAACAGGCAAAATGGCGTCCTAAGGAGCAGGTTGTGACTCTGGGGATCACAACGCAAAGAGCTGAATCTAACATGCTACTTAGATGCTTGGTTAGGTGAAATGAACCAAGATGCTTTAAAATGCCTGGCAGACACTGTATTCATACTATGTATCGTGTGATTTAGCATCATCCAGAACAACCACCAGCATTTGCTGTAGACTGTGAGGCCTGATTTCATTTTTAAGTAACATTGGTCAGGATTATACCTCACTCACAGGAGTTGGTGCCTGGGTTTGACTCCTGTGCTCAAAGAGGTACCTGTTCTGCAGTCTTTTTGTCTGTAGACACAACCTCTTCATGCATCTGACCTCTTCTAAAAGGCTCACCTGTTGCTCAGAACGTTGCAGGAACACTACAGTCTTCCAGGAATAGATGAAGGATGAATCCCCCTTGCTTTCTCTCCTCCCCCTTCATGGGTCGATCTTATACTTGCCAACAGGCAAGTGATGAGCTCTCTCACTGACACTGGATAGGAGACCAATAAGGGACTGCCTGCAGCACACAGAGGGGAAGAGCAGACTTGGGTATTTCTGCAGTGAAGTAGGAGTGTCCTTATCCAGGGTCACAGGAACAGCCATGGGCAGATCACCAAAGGTCTGCTCAGCCCCAAATCGTGCCTCTGACAACGGCCAGCAGCAGACACTTTGGGAAAGATAAAGCAAAGGTAAGCATGAAATGGTACGTGGTAGTATACTGCCAACTTCCAGTGCCTTGGACGTAAGTCCCCAAAGCAGAGGCGATGATCTGTTTTTGACAGCTTTTCTCCCCACAGATTTATTCTGGGAGCTGTGTGAGCTTCCAGTGTTCTCTGGCACAAAATTTTGCTGCTCAACTAACACTGATGTGCAGAAACGGTCTTAGTCGTGAACCTGCCACGTGTTAGTTTCATTTGATGCCGTTCAACCCTCATACTATGGGATTGCTCAGTTACTTCCTGACAGCCTTTCTGCCTGGAATTTGGGTATTTCCAGTTGCCCCCCCTGCTCCAGGCTAAACAGAGCCCTTTAATGTAATACACATGCCTGCTTTCTTAGCAGGCTGGAAGTACTAAGTCTTCCTGAAGACCCTTCTGGTTTCCTACAGTATGCCACTCTCTACAAATGACAACTCAGTGCAGATACAGTGATGGTGCCAGTCTTCCCTCCCTATGCCCAGTTATAGCCTATATCAAAGAATGAGGCTGCTCATGAAATGCCAAGTACCCATATCAAAGGGTTTTGCCTTGAAGCACTAAGCTTCACTCAAATGCTGCCAAATGGGAAGATGACTGTAGCAGACTGCTAAAGGGACAAGGGGAAAATGCTGTGGCTGCATTTTACTCCCTAGGTATTGCAATTAATACCAAAAGGGAATTCAAAAAGAAGATCTATCTTATACTGATGGTTCCCTGAAAGAAAATAGCAGTAAATGAAGCAATGAGAGAGAGCAGATTAGTTGAACTGTAGCTTACACCTGACTGTTCAAGAACTGATTATGATTAGCTGTGCACCTAAAGGAGAGAGATCAGGGCAGATATTGAAGGAACCTGGCAAAACCACTTCTGTTTCAACTCTGCTGCAAAATAGGTAACAATCCAGAACCAATATGGTACAGCTTTTGGATAAACATCCAGGAGATGTAAAGTGTTCTAGAGTGGTTATGGATTCTTGTGGATGGTGTACAGCCTGCTAAGATGTGGCTTAGTGAGCAGGCAATAATCCCATTAAGTGCAGGTGGTGCAGTGAAGGCACATTGAAAAGCTGCATATTAACCTGCAAAAATCAGACAACTGGTTTTCTTTATTTCTACACATGCTACCATCAATGCCACCTAAATTTATTATTAGCATTTGTAACAACAGCTTAAAAGCATCATGAGGACTTCCAGTAATGTAAGGTGATCAGGAATATAGAACCCTATTAGATATCTCATTGCAAAGGAGCACGTGGATAGGTGGGAAAAGCTCCCCCACTGCACTGAATCCTTCACCCCAGTAGTTTTAGAGCATAGAGATCAGCATTGCTGAGTGAGACCAAGAATTCATCTGTCCCTTATACTACCTCTGACAGTGGCCAAAATCTGATGCCCAGAGAAACAAAGGACAGCATGGCCAGTTTGATACCTCTTCTGAAAACTACCAGCTATTTGTTTGCCTTTGGAAATTACTCAGTGAGGCATATTTTTCTATGTATTTCTTAACTCCCAGTTAACTTCTTATCATGGACTTTTCCAGATTACCTGGGAATTTGTGCTGGCTATTCATATACCCAGTGTCATGTGGCAAGTTCTGCAGCTTGATTGCTCTGCATGGGCAGCCTGGCTGACAAGGGCTGAAAAACAGCTTTGAAGGAACAGGGATGCAATGGGCAGAACTGCTTGATTTCTGTTCGGTGTCTGCGTGCCCAGATTCAAGAAAACAAGGTTTTGAAGCCTGAGGGGAGAAGGTACTTCTAAGAAGTTACCTCCTGGCCCAAGTCTCACCCTGTGGTAATGCACTGGGAGGGTGAACAATGTCAAAATAAAAGCCATGGACCTAGAAGAGAATAGCAAAGTTCTCCAATGCTGCCCTTACAGTTGTAGGTTATGCATCAAGTGCCTGCCTTTTACAGGTACATGACACATGTGCTCCATGTAGCACTCACTACACTGTGCAGGGCACAGAACCATTCGTAGAGCCCCACAGCAAGGTCAGACCAACACCACCTACTGTACTGTCTAGCCAGTGGGTAACAGAAAAGATTGAAGGTAAATGATTTTATGGCTTCTAACAAACTCTGAGGCACCAGCCTCCTTGCCAATCTGCTCAGCTATGGAGGAACAACCAGTTCTGTTACCTGTCAGGAAAATTCTGCCCAGCAATCCTTCCTTACCTTCAGAGGTACTGGAGAGGCCTAAGAAGAAAGGAAAACAAGTCTTTAGCTTAATTACTCAATTACCTTTAAATAATCACCCAATTATCTTTTGATGCAGCCATTTTTATTTCTTATTCCTCCTGCCTTCTTAACAAATTAGCTTCCACAAAACAAACCTTGCTGTGATTACAAGCAAACAAACAAACAGACCCCCCTGAGCAGATGATAAAAGCAATTAAGCACAGGCATCAGTCTCTACCGCTCATTACCTCTTCTAGCCTTGGAAACCTGAGAAAGGAAAGGCTGTGCAGCTGTGGGAACTTCAGTCCTTCACTGGCCACAGCACCTGCCACAGAAACACAGCAGGCCAGGAATTAGTTCTATGTATTCAAACTTTACTGCTGTTGGTCAGCTAAAATGAAGGGGGGGTGTCATGGTTTAAGCCCAGCTGTAAATCAGCCACACAGTTCATTCCCTCACTCCCCTGCCTTCTCCCCCTGCCAGGCCCTGCTCCTGGGGGGATGGGGAGGAGAATCGAAAGAATGTAACTCCCATGGATTGAGATAAGAACAGTCCAGTAACTGAGGTATAACACAAACCACTGCTGCTACCACCAATAATGATAATGATAAGGGAAATAACAAGGGAAGAGAATGCAACCGCTCACCACCCACTGACCGATACCCAGCCCGACCGAGCAGTGATCTCACCCTTCTGGGTAACTGCCCCCAGTTTTGACATCCTGGGCATGACATGCTGTGGTATGGAATACCTCTTTGGTCAGTTTGGGTCAGGTGTCCTGTCTCTGCTTCCTCCTGGCTTCCTCTCCTCCCTGGCAGAGCATGAGACCCAGAAAGTCTTTGGCCAGACCAAAACATTACCAAGCAGTAACTGAAAATATCAGAGTTGTTCCCAGGCTGAAAGTCAAAAACACAGCACTGCACCAGCTACTAAGAAGGAGAAAAATGACTGCTACTGCTGAACCCAGGACAGGGGACAAAGCTGGGAGAACCTGCCTCAGCAGACCAGCCTGAGTGAGGCAGGAAAAGCTCTACATACCCTCTGGAGAGCTAGAAAGTGGAGATGAATCTTGAGCAATAAATGTGTGAATACTTGCACTTGGTTGAGGTTGTTTTACAGAGTGCCGTTGGATATCTTATGGACCGCAGGACTAGTGACACTTGATCACATCCCCTGCAAGCCAGTGCAGCTATTCCTGCAGACTCTGCTGTGCAGAAACAGGGAGGATTCACAGAGCTTCCCTGGCCCCAGAGAGTCCCCAGGGGCTCCTTAGAAACCCTCTTCCTCTATATTGCTTGTGGGAAAAGGCATCATTGTCTAACAGAGTTTGATTACAGGATGAGATCTGTTAAATATTTTAAAACTAACCCCAGAAATGCTACTACTGAAAATATCAATGTGATATGATCGGCATAGAGATCCACACAAATCTGCAAGCAGGCTCTAAGTCTAATTAAGGACCCAGGAGAGAAATCTAAAGAAACTTCTTTGTAATATGTAGTGCACAACTAATATTTATAATAGCCAGGAGGTGGGGGTAATCGCATCTGATCATCCAGTCAGAATGAACAGCTTATATTCAATGACTAAAATGCATACTTAATCATATACTTTTAATCTGCCGCTAATTGTATGTTTTGCTTTTAACCTATGAGGATAACTTGACTACTCAACACTAACACCAGGGATGCCGTGGAATCCTTATTATACAGCCATAATAGAAAAAAATATTGATCCCTATGGGGAACAAAGAAACCTTCTTAAAAAATGTTAAAGGCAAGAAAATTTCTTAAGAAAAATCTTCCCTGTGAGGTGTCATCACCTGGCTGTTTATCTGAAACTTCAGAGCAGCCAGAATGGGGTGGGGGAAACGGACAATCCTCCGGTGTGGCTGTTCAGCCCTGCGCAATACAGAGGCATGGTACCCAGCTTGCTTGGTGAAGCCTGCTTTTCTTTAAAGCTGAAAGCCAGAGCTTTCCACAAGGAATCTGCCCCTCCCCAGTTTAGCATCTTTATAATGGTACCTGAAATAGTGCTGACCAGGCTGTCATGCAGTTTTTTCCTGTGTATTCTGTGACTTGGTCTATGGCTGAGTGTTTTTTTAAAGTCATTAACTTCAATTTTTTTACCTTGAAATCCCTAGACAGGCTGATATCTGGCAGCCACAGACCTTTATTCTTCCACTGTCTGCTGTACCAGTGAAGGAGACTGGCTGGAGATCCTTCTTACATGGGGGTAAGGTCCTTGTTGTTCTGGAATATCCTTCAACATGAGACAAAACCAGATGTACAAATCCAGGAGGTGGTACTGGGCTCTGCAGGCCAAAGGACAGATTGTGGGATACCAGTGCTGCACAGGAAAGGACTTGAGGTACAGCAGCAAATAATGTTTTCATTGTAGCATGTGCCTCCTCATGTAGTGGGGGTGGGATGCAGGGAACAGTTGTTCTGCATCTGGGAACAATTGTTGCTGCAGAACAGCCCAGTGGGATGTTGTAGCTATATGGTCTTGTTACAAATGAAATAGCAAAGCTGAACAATGATAAAGGAGCCCTTACAATCCTGTCGTCCCATGCTAGCTTCTCTCTCTGAATCACATCATTATCTTCCTGGCTTGGTTTTCTCTAGAGCTGGGATACATTAGCATAATCATTTTTGTGTCTTCTGATGTTCAAATATTCTTAACCTCCTGCAGCCTTGATCCAAAAGGTTTTCATATTTCTACCAGAAATAAAATTTTTTATGTAAGCAGCAGTGAGGGATTTAGCTTGCATGTATAAATATACAATACTCTCACTACTCTGGCTGCTAGTGCAAAGTGAATCCATGACAAGTGTTACATTCTCTTAACTAAAGGCTAAAACATAAGTTAACTGACAATGAACTATCCCATTGCAGAGCATGCAGGATGGGGATTATTGCTGCTAACACACTGTCTTAGCCTGCATGCAGTACAGAAAGGAAACTTTTGTTACCAGATTTGGAACACAAGCGATAATGTGTAAATTCATTAGGTGGCACCTCAAAGCGCCTGTGTGCTTATCTCATCCATTTCAATGGGAATTTTGCCCTCAGGAGAAGTAGACTCATGTAAATGCTGTTAGATTATTTTAATAGACCAAAAATCTAAGGGGACTCAGGAGTGGCAAGCAGCCACCTTAAAGACACCTCACTGCATAGCACATCCCTTGGATTCCAACCCAGAGTAAATAAATGCTGGCCTATCCAGTGATAAGAGTATAGAGACTGTGATCTAGAAAAAAAGGGACAGAATAGGGACAAAATCATAGTTTCATCTGACAAAGCAAATCTCCTCGCCAGACTGTAATCTTAAAA
Source organism: Myiopsitta monachus (assembly GCA_017639245.1). NCBI lineage: Eukaryota > Metazoa > Chordata > Aves > Psittaciformes > Psittacidae > Myiopsitta > Myiopsitta monachus. Next base: position 66,066,113 of record CM029921.1, on the reverse strand, counting down.
AGTCTGGAAGAACTGAAATATTTCACTATCCTGGAGTATAGGTACCAAAATTAATCCCATTTAGTACATTAGACCTTTACCTAAATCTGTCTGTACAGATGATGGAAGACTTGGCCCTCAGAGAAGCACTTCCAAGATGCCTTCACCTGGCTTCCCAGTGCTTGTTACTGGAACATGAAAAAAAAAACCACAACCCTGATTTTATAAATCAAACACTTCTAGGCATAAATCATTCTGAAAGAGATCAGTGGGTAAATTGCTGAAGAATTAGGGCAATAAAGCCCTGTGCTGCTTTTCCCTTTCTCTGGTACAATCCTGCTCTTAGCGTTCAGAAATGATGTCTAGATTAGTCCCTTCTACTAGGCAGCAGCCCTTCTTAACATACCCACATATGCCATACTATCTAGTGTACCTGTCTATGCTTTGAGGCCTCTTCTGACTAAAAGACAATGATGAGTAGGTCTTCTGCGAATGAAATTGAGTTGTGGTTGATGTCTGGCCAGTCCCATCTTACTCATAAACCACTTCTATTTCTGGCTTTGGTGTGCTATTTGTGGGTGGGAAGCCACAGAAACTGGTTTGTGTTGTGATGCAGAGGAAATTCCTCGCAGAAATTCTGTCCTAAAGAAAAATAGAAAAACACTGTTTCTAAGAAGCTGAATGATATTCCCCAGGAACAAAGGACACACAGCTTCTTCTAAAGAGTCATGATACATTCTGAAGAGCTACTGATTTGCTCCTTCCTCCCATGATACTGGTTTTATAATAAATAAGAGAAACATTTTTGCCTTTAATGTTACCACTTTTTTGGTTGAGTCCATTAACTTTTCTAATGGTAAGGTCAAAGAAATAAAATTTTCCTTCCAGAAATAAATCACAGAGATACGTAACATTCCCATAAATTACCACTTAAAAAACTATGCACAGTGTGTGCTGAATGTGCTTACTTTCAATGTCCTTGGCATTGCTTAAGAGCTTAAAAAAAAATGCAAATATGGCATTCTTTGCATGACATCTTGCAAAAATCCTCTAGAAAAGCTTTAACTTTCAACCTCTATCAATTAAACAGCCTATATGCATGGAAGTAGTTGCTAAGAGTCTACTAACAGGTAATGAGGGATTCTGTAGAATGGCTGACAACTAAGGAAGTGAGAAAGCAGGGAAAAGAATGTTTGTACAAGGGTTAGAGCATACGGAAAACCATACAGACCTCCTGTTGTTTACCTGCATTTTTCTTCCCCATGTCTGTCATGAGTAATTAGTTTCATGTCCCTTGGGTAATGTAATTCTAATTAAATATCAGAAACCATGGGGAAAAGTGGCAAGAGATTTTTTTTGCTATGTAGTTGAAGAGTAAGTGACAAACACCAACCTTCCATCATTATATACCAACCCTGTAGGATCTCCTTTAATCAACCATTAATCCTAATCTGCCATGCAAATACCAGTTCAGTAAAATTAAACAAATGATACCACAACTGGATGATTACAAACAGCACTAAGAAGTGCAGCACCTAAAGCAAAATTCAGGAAGCTTCTTCAAAGAGCTGGGAGACAATGTGTAACTAAATGGTTTTATTAACTTTTTTTTTCCAAAATAAAAACCACAAAATAAACACCAAGATTAAAGGCCATAGACAGCATTAACCAAATGAACCAGCCACTTGGTTATAGTAGCTGATAACTAGAACAACTGGATATTATTGCATATACCTCAAGTTCATTTATATATCCATTACAGTTTGGCAAGATTACAATCATACAGTAGCTTTGGTTCTGTAAAACCTAGTAGCAATACTTACTCAAAATGTGACTGGTTAACATTTTATGACAACAAATATTTCTCATCTTAGTCTTGACATATCTTCTCTCATTAATTCTTCTCCACACTATATGTTATCGCTGATCAAGAATTAAGGAGATATATTTGCAACCATCATTTATAGCCCTTCTTTATCACCGCATGGTGATGAATCTTATAGGGGTAGGAATCTGTCACCTGCTTTCCTTACAAAAATTTGTAGAGCAGTAACTCTTCCATGCTGGGAAGCTTCTACCATCCTGTGGTAGCATCCACCACAGATTAGTCCATTCCAAATGCAAACACGTAGAGGTGTATATGGCTTTCAGTCCAAAGCCTTTCCTGGCCTACAGTACTGGGGTTTGACTGCACTGCCTTGCCTTTGAATACAGAAAAAAAGACAAACAAACAGCTTTTCACATTGGTATGCTGAGCTGCCAGCACAAAACAATATTAACAAATCTAATACACAATACTACCTTGGTTACAGAATTGTGCCTGAGACACTGTACAGGATTGCATGTGTATGTTCTACAGTCTATGTATTTCAGTTTTGGTCATTTAAAAAATGCTCCCATCCTTACACAATCTAGTGTAACACTGCAGCTTTAGAGTAATGCCTGATAAAAGGTCATGAACACACAGGTTATTTAAAAACAAACACTGGAGGCTTTTTCTTTCCTTGCACCACTTGCGCAGAATTCCTCCTTTCTGCCATCATTTCGCCCCCAGCTTTCTGGGAATACTTACTTCCAGGGGAAATATATAATCTACTTCATTAAAATAATCTAACAGTTTGAGTTCTACCTGGGAAAAGCTATATAAAAGATTCTGGATCAAACTGATCTTGTGTGTGAAGACCCTTCTTCCTTTACAAAATGCTGTAACACTAGATAACTCCTTTGTTTTCGCAGCCCTTTCATTTGCTTCCACTGAAGCAAAAAGGAATTCAGCATAAGGAATGGCTGCATGGTTAACAGAACAAAGTAACTGCCATGCAGTAATTCAAATGCAAGCAGTGTAACAGCTTTTTGCTCTCAGATCCATACTTGTATGAGGATATAAATTAATAAGCCCTTCTAAATGATTTTAGAAATATTCTCTTTGATCTAGACATATAAAACCTCTGAATACCTCGAATCACTAGATTTCACATGGCCCACATAGTCATAATTATTTGCACTTACATGGCAAATATTAGAAATACATTTGCCTGTGGTTGAACAGGTAATTACACTGCCTATTATTCAGCTGAGCAAAGATCAAGCACTCTATATCTTGCAGTTATTGAATCTTATTCCAACCCTTTGCCTTAGAAAGGGGAAATAACCATCTAATTAGATTACCCATGCACAGTACTTAGTTTAAAAAGACAACATATACTAGGCAACTAGATTTTTTCCTAAGATGACTTTTTATGAGATATTCTAAAAGTGGTTTCTTATGACTGAAGATTGTCTATTTCACCATACTGGCATAGTAAAAATAGTTAAAATCTAATTACAAAGCTGCTACATGGTTATTTTGTGGTCTGTAAAATAAAACAGTATCCAGAATTTCATCTGAACAAGATGTACCAGACAGTATAAAAATATTTCCCAACTGGAGACTGAAATATTAATGCTGGAATTTCCCCCCCCCCCCCTTTTTTTTTAATAGAAAGAAATGTAATAATAGTAGACATTTATCTGCTTACTAGCTAAAAATATACATATGACTTCAAGGAGCTGTTCCAGGCTTTCAATGAGCTTGTGCTTTTGATCCTAGAGTAATAAATGCACACGTGGAACAAAGTTTCCTGACAACCTGAAGTGTATCTTATTTCTAACAATAAGACTGATTTTTGACATTGGCTATGGATTTTCTCTTATTTGCTTTGTTCAGGCAACTACAGCAGAGGAATTCCAGAAGCACCACTTCCGCTTTGAATGGTGCTTGTTCAGGGCAACATCTTCCTTTTCTCTTTCTTTTTTAACTCGCTGGTAGTGATCTTCTTCCTTTAAATACCACACAGGCGGCCACCGATGCCTCTCAAAATATTCTTGATTATCTGATTAAAAAGAAACAATAAAAAAGCCTTCAAACAAGCTCATAAGATACACAAATCTCAGAAATGTCTTGAGTGCCTGCAAAAAGCTATGCAGCTAATCATTCATCTAGTCTCTACGTTAGCTGGCTTTTTGGGGATTCCCCCAGTTTCTTCATATGCTTTACTTACAGTGTGAAGAGACTTTGCAAGTGGTTACACACAAGAGGCCTTAGTTCCCTAAAGTGTGAAAAAGCAGGCCCTTTACAGAGTGTATTTTTCATTGTGGAGACTGAAACTACCTCTGTTCCTTTTAGCATCACTATAATAGGTAAAGAATATAATGCTTGCCCAGGAATAAGGTTAATGATTATGACCTTTCTTTACAGATAAGAATTTATGAATGATACTCAGGGTAATACAGAATTTCAGTCTCTGAATCATGAGATGATGCTGCTGATGAGCTGAATCACGCTCATCTTTGTCTTCATGTTTAATCAACTAGGTGTGAAGAAAAAGGGAAACGTCATGAAAATTGTGGAGGGAAGTTACCCATACCTGAAGATTTAGCTTTGATTTCCTTGCGGAATTTGGAGCAAACACTGTTGTAATTGGTGCAGATGTAGTGCAAACACCAAGCTGCCAGCTGGTTAGCATTGTGAAACTGTAAAGAAAACCAAAAAGTTTATTCCATTTCCTGAGGTTATAATTCATTTTGCAGCTCCAATTAACAACTAAAGCTAGAATGGCCCTCAGTGTATCTGGCAGCAGTCTCTCAAGCATACAGGGAAGCTATTTGAGGCTGAGGTGGCTTCTAGATGCCCTAGACCTTGCCATGCAATTCTGCTGGAACAACCACTGGCCCAAAGGGCTCATGAATAGGCATTTACCATTTACAGCATATGGCAAACTGCATCCAATCCCACCGAGGATCTGAACGCTCATGAAGGCATGCTGGACCTATGTTTGTACCAATCATATATCCCTATCAACTACTGCAGGCCCTGCTCTGAATTTATTGCCTGGGAAACTACGCTCGTCGACAGAAATAAAATATTACTTGAAAGCTCACCACAAAATCCTGTACAAGCTTCCTCTGGTCGTAAGGAAGCACAGCTGTAATGCAAGTCTAATTGTATAGCATATGTATTTATTTTGGCATTCTATGATCTTCTCCGGCTAGAAACACATCATACTGATGTAGGTGGCACAGAGGCTATCCTACCAGTGGTTATATTACTTCTGTTTTCAAACAGGAGACAAAGACAAAAAAAAAAAAACACCAAAAGAAACCCCCCCCCAAACCACCCTTCATAAAATCAAACTTAAGTGAGCTGCCCTTTCTTGGTAAGTGTTCAGTCCTGACTTTGCAACAGCATTATAGGTATTGCAAAGGAGGTACTTTAAAGCAGTTTGGTGCTCTTGCATGGTGGCTAGCTTGTGCTGTATTTCAGAGCTACTTAAACCCCAGGCTTCAAGCCAAGCTACAGCCAGATTCATCATCCATGTGAAATCAAGAAAAATAAAACTAAAAAAAAGTATTTTAGCTTGTACTACTGTATCCGGGAGACTGCTGTATCACTCCTTTTGGAAAACAAAGGTGTGCAGTTTAACTGTGAGCCGGACATTCGTTCTCTTCATAGTTTCCACGACTCAAGAAACATTGAAACACGTTTGAACATAAAGTAGCAGGATTTGCAGCCTGAACTATCAGATAACTGGCTCCAAGTAGCCAGTCTAAGTGTCAAGACTAAGTAACCAAAAAAGGTTGCCTTTATAATATGGGTCTACATTATCTACAAGAATGGAATTGAAAGGAATCACTCACTATTACAAAGCTGAGCAGCTTCATTACATTACATTTCATGTTACTGAAGCATGGCCATGACCACGTGGAGCTTGGAAGCTCCACAATCAAGAAAAATTGAAAAACGTGTTTGAAAGAGAACTCCTCTGAGATTGCTTACATAGATGTTTCATCTTTGAACTAATGGAAAAATCTTTAAAATGGAAGATAAAACTAAATTTTATTGTCAGCCACTCTCAGAATTGCAGACTTAGAGCCCCTGAGAAGCAACGATCAGAACCAGGAAGGTGCTAAAAGCAAGTTCTCCAGTTCACCAGAATATCTTTAAAAAAACAGTGCACACTGACCTGTGCCAATTCCAAATAGGACAGTACTTCCCCATCAATTGCAATGCCGCTCATGGAGGTTTTTGTCAGCTCCTGTACTGTATGCTGTTCTGTTAGAGCAGAAAACTTATCACTCACATGGGAAATGGTCACATATCAAGGTCAGGTCATCCATAAGAACCAGGAAGGAGTGTTCTGCCTCCTTCTAGTGTTAACTCTAGCATTATGCAAGTGGCACATTCTCTCAGATACCCTGAGCAGATTTGGATGAAGCCAGATTCTGTCCTTTTAGAGCTGTGGCTGGAGGTTCTGCATCACAAGTATAAACTGCTTGCTCCAGTGGAGCACAGTCCATATGAGGATTTACCCCTTTGCCTCAACTGAAACTATTAATTTCTGGTTTCACACACAATTCTTATCTCTTTCTTACAGAAAGCAAGTCTGCAGTTAATAATCGCTTGAAGAAGAACAAAGTTTAGCATCTACTAGTCTTTCTGGCAGATTGGACAGGTGCAATATTCAATATAAATTAGAAATATGGATCAGCTGTCTCTTTTGGGTAATAAAAAAGCAATAGCCAAATTTTTAGGCAACAGTGCACTTGTCATTGCACTGTATTAACGAGTATAACCATAGCACTGACAGAGAAAGTTTACTTCAGGCCCTTTTCAGATGCTCAGATTAGTTGTTCCTAGGGATCCAGATGAATGCTGACCAGCTTCTCAAAAAGTCACTTCACTGCAAGAGTCTCCTTAATCCTTTCCTAGAACCATTTCCTAGAACCTTAAAGATTTGAGTATTTTTTTGAGAAATGCTGTCCGCTGATTTGATTCTACTGAGTTCTGTTGTTAGCAGTAGCCTTTGTACTCAAAATTATTTTATTAAGAATTAAATGGAATGAAATATTCTTCATACTACATGTATGCTCATGCCACAACTACTTAAAAAAGTAACCAAGACTTCAGTTAGATATGTGTGTGTAAAACCAGGCAGTAAAGATTTGGTCTGACAGAACCAGTGAAGAGAAAGTACATGGTCCTGGTGCAGAGCTGAAGGAGAACCAGGATTTAGTATGTGATGAAATTTTGCTTATATGTTGACCTGTATATATGTGTAGCTTTGCTTCATCTGTCTCTGAGTGTTTGCCTTGGCCGTGTAGAACAATGCTGAGTTACATACATAAAGAGAAACAAAGAAAGAAACAAAAACACAAACCGAAACAACTGCAGAGGTCTGGGGGGGTGTATGGATTTAATTTTAAACCTAAGCAGTATCCCATCCTGTAATTTTTCTCTAAATATGTGATTGAAATATTTTTGTTCCTGAAATTAAGTTTAAATACCCATGTATATACCAAAAAATTAATTTCTCATCTAGGCAGTAGAAAGGTATCCAGGCATCATCTAGATCAGTTTTGAACTGGCTCAGTTACTGTCTTCAAATAGAAACATATAATGGATCACTTCATTCATTAGATAATGGAAAGCCTGGGGTCCATCCTGGTTTCAGATAAATTAATCACAACAGAATGGATATTACAAACCACAGACATTATTATCAATGTTAAAGAGAAGGTTTACTCTTTCTGTTTTTAAGGTGCAGGATGCTTTAATGTCCTGAGTTGGTGGCATAAAACTAAAAAAGGCAAGAAAATGGCAAATACATTTTTCTAAGTGAAATATCAATTTGTATTACAATATTCCTTTCAGAAAAAGTAACAATAAAAAAAATTTTCCCTGATACTTGAGATAATCCTTTGTGTTCCAAAACCATGAAACATGTTTCAGTCATTGCAGAAGAAACTTCTTTGGACAAGGCCACAAATTCTTACCTGCTAGCGCAACCAGGTGGGGAAGGCAAAACCTATTTGCCAACGCGATTAACTCCAGTGTGTCCAGTTCCTGACTGGAGGACAGTTGCTTGGTATACAAGTAATCTAAAACCGCTTGCATGGAAGTTTTGTTTATGTTGGGAAGAACTACCTGGAAAATACATTTAAGAAAAGAGTCTCTAATAGTTTAGGTACTTTCATGCAGAGGCCATATTTCACCTCCGTCGCTTTGCTGGACTGTCTCTTTTTCTCTCCAAGTCATTTTAGAAATGCAGGGAAAGCATTTTTTCAGAAAAAAAAAAGAAATTTCCCATTAAAGTAAGTTCAACAAGCTGCTAACAGGTAAACATACCTCCAGAGCCAGACCCTTTGGCAGTTTACATACAAACAACTTGCTATCAAGCTGCTGGAACTGGATCCACATCAAACCATGAATCTGTTCAATGCTTTCTAGCCCGCAAATGGCCAGCCATATGGGATATGCAAAAGCCACTGAGCACTTCCCACGCCAAACCTCCCTTGGTAGACTTCTTGAGGAATGTAATCTATCTGCTCTTGGCAACAGATATTCTGGGGATTTTGAGAATAACAGAAACTAAAGGATAACAAAAAAACCCCAGCCATCTCGGTCTGTTTGAAAATAACTAAATTAAGTTAATGATGGTAGGGGAAAAGACTGAGAAATGAATAAATGAGGCAAAGAAAATGTAAACCATTTCTGCCACACAAGTGTAAGTAATGTAACCACCATGCAATGAAACTACCAAGACTAGAACAAAAGCTTTCTAATTTTTCACCAGCACATAAGTAACTTCATTTTGCTACAGCGAAACTTAAAAGAACAAGGACAGCTAGGAAGCCTCACTGTAACCTAGCACTGCAGCATCTCAACTACAGTTTGTATACACGAACACTCCTCTAAACAGGATAAAACTGATTCTTGCGGGGCTCAAGGTTACAGTCAGTTAAGTCTGCTTCCAATACCCAAACTAGTCACCATTAATCACCAGTGTTCATAACTCAAGAAACAGATGCTGGCACTGAAGAATGCACAGTGGTATTGTGAAGAACTTACAGTAAAAAAATGACAGAAGATAAACAATGATAAAATTATGATAAGGAATCAAATGTACATGCAACTTAGTCTGAGTGTTTAGAGGCAGTCAGCACATAGAATAATAGAACAGTTAGGGTTGGAAAGGACCTTAAAATCATCTAGTTCCAATCCCCCTGCCTGCCATGGGCAGGGACACCTCCCACTAAACCATGCCACCCAAGGCTCTGTCCAACCTGGCCTTGAACACTGACAGCGATGGAGCACTAGCAGCTTCCCTGGGCAACCCATTCCAGTGCCTCACCACCCTCACAGTAAAGAATTTCTTCCTTATATCCAATCTAAATTTCTCCTGTTTAAGTTTGAACCTGTTACCCCTTGTCCTATCACTACAGCTCCTCATGAAGAGTCCCTCCCCAGCATCCCTATAGCCCCCTTCAGATACTGGAAGGCTGCTATGAGGTCTCCACGCAGCCTTCTCTTCTCCAGGCTCAACAGCCCCAACTTTCTCAGCCTATCTTCATACGGGAGGTGCTTCAGTCCCCTCATCGTTCTCGTGGCCCTCCTCTGCACTCCTTCCAACAGTTTCATGTCCTTTGTATGTTGAGGACACCAGAACTGCACACAGTACTCCAAGTGAGGTCTCATGAGAGCAGAGCAGAGGGGCAGGATCACCTCCCTCAACCTGCTGGTCACATTCCTTTTGATGCAGCCCAGGACATGGTTGGCTTTCTGGGCTGCGAGGGCATACTGCCCGCTCATGTTCATTTTCTCGCCGACCAACACCCTCAAGTCCTTCTCCACAGGGCTGCTCTCAATCTCTTCTCTGCCCAACCTGTAGCTGTGCCTGGGACTGCTCTGACCCAGGTGGAGGACCTTGCACTTGTCATGGTTCAACTTCATCAGGTTGGCATCAGCCCACCTCACAAGCATGTCAAGGTCCCTCTGGATGGCATTCCTTCCCTCCAGCTTATCAACTGAACCACACAGCTTGGTGTCTTTGGCAGACTTGCTGAGGGAGCACTCAATCCCACTGTCCATGTCACCCACAAAGATGTTGAACAAGATCGGTCCCAACACCCATCCTGAGGGACACCGCTCATTACTGGTCTCCAGCTGGACATTGAGCCATTGAGCACAACTCTTTGCGTGTGGCCATCCAGCCAGTTCTTTATCCATCGAGTGGTCCACCTATCAAATTGATGTCTCTTCAATTTAGAGACAAGGATGTCATGTGGGACAGTGTCAAATGCTTTGCACAAGTCCAGGCAGATGACAACAACTGCTCTACCCCTGTCCATCAGTTCCGTAGCCCCATCATAGAAGGCCGTCAAATTGGTCAGGCAAGATTGCCCCTTAGTGAAGCCATGCTGGATGTCACCAACCACCTTGCTGTTTTTCATGTGCCTTAGCACGCCTACCAGGAGAATCTGCTCCAAGATTTTGCCAGGCACAGAGGTAAGACTGACTGGTCATACTTCATGTTAGAAGGGGATTAATCGTTGTCACATAGCTCTTTGTTAACATTCAGGGGCTTGTGATTTTTTCTTTCAGGTCTACCTGGATGGGTGAGATTCAGAGCCTGATCTGTTAGTGCTGAAGCATGAACTTCTTATGCATATCAGACACTCTGGGAAGTGGGTCAGTTCTCCAAGACAAGCTAGTTCTGAAACTTATTCATCATTAATGTATTTTTGTTAGTGCAGAAAATTTCAGTGAGTAAGTTTATACACCTGCCCCAAATATAGAAAAAGTAGTAAGTAAGAAGTAGATGGTTTTATTTTTCTGCAAACCAGTCAAAGGAAACCATCCAATTCATATCTGCCTATATTTTAAAACTTCCAAAAGCATTACTGAACACTTTAAACTCTACAAAATGGAAGCTAAATATTTTAAATTGGAAAGATGAGCTAAGACTGTTAAGTTATTCATTAAAAATAGGCTGGTCGAAAATAAATGAGTATTCCTTATTGCCAAATGTTGCTTACTAGAATCAAGCTATGTATTTTTAATGAACCACTTTTTGAGCATGTCTCTGGGAAAGGAATTATGTTTACAGCTGCATTAGAACAAGCAAGAAAAATCTAAGTATAACAAGATCTTCCAGAATATTAAACACAAAAAACCCTCTTCATATGAGCAAGATCCGTGAGTATGGAGAGGAACAAGAAAATCAAAACAAAAATCAAAACCTTGGTATGGGTAAGACACTAAGCAAAAAAATATAAGCAGAGTGTTTAGAATTTGAAAAACAGACCATGAGGGCACCTGAAAATACAAGGCTTCTGCTGCAAAATATTAATTCAAAGCTCTGAGATATTTTATACTGTACTTCACACCTGTTTTACTCAAGGGGACAAGCTGATGTACTAGAGAATCTAAGCTTAGTTTCTATTGAAGTACTGTGAAGCCAGCTCCTTCTTTAACACTCCATATTCTTTAATCCTTTTCCCCCTTTAATTCTTTCATCAATGCCCCTGCCCCAAGAATTTTTTGTAATGCTTCTGATTGCATAAATACAAATTCACACAACTTTATAACCTATTTAAAAAAAACCAACACACTATCACACTTAGTTTCTCCCTCTTTCCCCATATTTAGTATTTTAAATGATTTCAGGTTTAAACACATGCTACACATTGGAGGAAGTCTCATGCCTTGCAGAATATGTTATCTTCCCAGGCATCTTAATTATTAAATTAGCCTTAAGGCTTTAACCTTCCTAAGAAGAAAATTATCACAGGTCTGCAAGGGAAGAATAAAGATTCATTCCAGGTATTACTGCAATCTTTCAAATAGATACAGAATGATGTTTCCATCACCCTAAATCCATCAGAAGTTATAAGCAGAATGGACAAAAATGGACAAATACCTCACTATTGGAGCTTTCAATAAATGATCCTCCAAACATAGCAGACATCCATTCACAGCTACAGATCAGCAGTGGCTTGTGGGCATTTATGGTTCCATCATCCAATTTAAATGTTACATCTGCCATGGGAACAAAGAAACAGGCATGCTGCAAGTCTGCACTTAAGGTGAAACTGTCTCAAGAATGCATGTTTCACTTGTTCATTGTTAACCAAGGACTTATGTCACTTCCCATGACCCTCACCCCAACGATAACTCTAGTGTTTTATATAGTTAAATAAAAAGCCTTGCTTACATGAGGGATATTGGATGTTCAACACTTCAGAAAATTGGGTCACTTATTTAAAAGGTTTTGTGTAAATTTTAAGAAATTAAACTGCAAAATCACAGGTTGGAACAGTTGGCCCTGAGTAACACTATAATTATAGGCTCATCCCTCCTCTCAGAACAATGTAAGCTGTCACAGTTTTTGAAGTCTGTGAAGTGACAGTAACTCAAATAAGAAAAGAATTAGTGGTTTTCCTGTTAAAGCATGTATTTACTTACCAGAAAATGTCCCTTTGCAAAGGCACTCTTTTATCCGGTTAGCTTTTCTGAGATGAAACGCTTTAGTAATCTCTTGATTCATGAAGGCTTCTTTATTCATAATATTCTCCACCATCATTCGCAAATCAAATACTTCTAAGATTTCAGCAATCTGAGCCAGTCTTGTGAGGTCTTTTTCATTTTCATCCAGTTGCCCTGTATATAAAAACTGCAAAACAGTTTTGAAGGGTCCAGCCTGCACAGATGAATCCATTTTTACCACTGTTACAGGACATGTCCTATTCGAGACAGGATTTACTTGCATTTCCTTATGCATACTAACAAACCCCTTACCCCAGGATGACAGAGATCTTGCTGCAGAATTTGTTTCACCAGGTTCTGGTTCCAGCATGTTTAAAGAGTCAGTACGTTCTGGTGAGGGAATTTTAATATCAGCAGATTTTAGGCACGTCTCATCACTGTCACCATTTGTCTCCAGGTGACTTGTCAGAACATTCTTATTTGTATACTCTTTTTTACACTGTATTCCATCTAAGTCAGAATTTTCTTCACATTCCATTAGGAAAAGGTCATAAAACTTTGAAGATGAGGTAGCTAGGTAAATCTTATGAGCAAAAATGTAGTCCTGCTCTTGAAGAACAAACATAATGTCTGCACACAGTGGGTTGTCCAATAAATATCCAGCTTCATTCATGCTTGGTACAGGACACTCAGGAATTTTGATAACCGGAGGAGGGGCTTTTGGAGGTAGGAATGGAGCCTGAAGTAAAGGTTTTTGGACCTTCTTCAAATGAGATTTCCAGAACTGCAGGTGTCTTCCTGGAGATCAGGGCAGCTCTAATTGCGTTATCAAACACATCTTTAATCCCAAACTGGTCAAATACACTGGTTTCATAGTAGGGTATACCAAGTTCCTTGGCAACCTCTCTGCCTCTTTCCGGTGGCAAAATGTCTCCTCTTTTTATTGGCCTACAGGTTAAAAAAAAGAGAGTAAACCTTCTTACACACAATGACCATCACAAAGTTACTCCAGAAATGATGGAATTTTATAAAATGTCTCAGCACCAATTCTGAGATAGCCATCACTCAAATAAAACAAAACACAAAATTAAGCCCACAGAGCCCTTACCAAAGATTAGTATATACTTGTAATTTGTTTAAGTTTGGTGGTGTCTTTACAATGCTACCTAATATATCATTTGCACAAAATGGAGCAAGCCTTCTCTCTGTTAAAATGAAATCTACAGTAAAAGAAGTTTATAAGATACTTGAGAACTTTCATTATTTAAAATACCTCCTACCATCCCTTTCTACTCAGATATTCTGTCAGCATCTTTCTTCGTATCCATCATTTAAACTCCAATGGAAAATCTCGTGACGTAGAAATGCCACAAATATAGCTAAATATGAAATGAGAAATATTTCCCAAGCTCATGCTTTTTAAACAAATCATAGTACCCTATGACAGAAGTGTAACTGAACACACACTTCAAGAGATAGGCCTGTTTTGGCTGTAAAAGCAGTATGTGGGAACACACGAATTTCCAGAGCAGCTCTAGCACATGACATAGGGTAAATAAACCAGAAGAAAGTCTGGGCTAGGATCCATTTTCCAACAAAAAAATCATCTCACCAGAAGACGTGACCCAACAGTGTGTTCTCTGAGCATACCATATTGGGCAGACAGAAGCTGGCACAGACTTAACATACTCCAGGCAACAGCTTGCTTCAGTCGCCAGCTAATAATCAGCTCAGGTGTCAGAAGTCTGTGCTAGACATGCAGACTACTGATTCAAACTTCATTAATGTGAAATCAGAAAGGAAGATTAGGGCAGAAGAAGAGTTTTGAGTTTTGAAAAACATTTCCTTTTAAAGAGTCAACCAAAAAGCCCACCCACCCACACAATGAAGAAACGTTTAAAAACCCCACAAACCTATGAAAATCATATTGCCGAGTCAAGAGTTTGAATCCAATTCAATGCAAAGCTTTCTAAGAGCCCATGAAATATTAATTCAACCCCTTTATGGAAATTTGTTACAATACAGTCTTTAATTACATGATCACAGATATTATTTCCATTAATCTGGTCTCATTCAAATTCGCATATAAGGAGAAAATCAGAAGAGAGCAGGTAATTGTGGGACTGTTTTGCCCAAACGTGTGAATGACTTGTCTTTTGAATCTGGGAAAAATAAGGCTTCTCCAGAATGACCCCAAACTCTCTTTAAATCTCAGAACTTTAAAGGAACTAATTTACAACCACTTTATTTTCTGCTATAATCTAGGACTACATTTACAAAAACAAAAATACTGAGTATTAAGAAAAACTGAGTAGAACCTGTGAGTTCAAAACAGTACCTGACAGTAGTAACGGGGTAGGACATGATATACATGTTCAGATGGAGAAAGACATACATGAAAACCTCCAGTAATCACTATTATCTCCATATTATCATGGTGTTCAGGCACCAAAATAAGTTTAGATGTCCCATGTGCAAAAATATTGGGGGAAACTTACAATAACTGTCTGTTAAAGAATTAACCAACTCAGACAACAGAATTAAAAATAGGAAAACACATATATTTTCATTTTACAAAAACAGGAAATCAGACTCTGTCATTTCTCTTTTGAATGTACGGTACCTGAGTACCAAGGAGATTATTTTCATTCATGTTTTTGTTTAGTTTACCTTGCCAGAGGCCGTCTGGCTCTGTTAACAGCCTCAAGATCTGCATAGCGGAGATCTAGTTGGCAGCCCACCAGAATGACAGGTGTGCGAGGACAGAAGTGCTTGATTTCTTGATACCACATCGTTTTCACATGATTCAGGGAATTAGGATTAGCAATTGAAAAGCACAGAACAACTACATCAGACCTAGAAAGGCAACAAGAAAATATCAAATTAAACCCCAACAAACATGCTTTCTGCTGCAGCTTCACCTATTTTCATTACTTCAGCTTAAAGCTACTCCACTCCGCACTTTGAAAAATGCACTGAAACCCAGATAACAGAATACATGTTGACAGTGAAGAGGTCTGACAGAAGCTACACATTTCACCACAAAAGCATAGGAGCACAAAGCCCCATACCTAGGAAGCACTGCCCCTCCATGCTGTGAGATGATTCCTGCACATATGAACAGAGCACTGAGAAGCAGGGTTTTCCATTCTTTAATTTTACACTAAAGTTATTCACAGGCTGCTATTGCTCAAGAAATAATTGCACAGTAATTCTCTGGCATCTTTACTAAATAACCTGTTAGAAGGGCAAATTACAGCAGAATGACCACTTCTACAATTTAAGCAAAAATTAACATTATGATGAAAATAAGGTCAGTCAAATGTAGAATAGGACATTGGCTTAAATCACAGTAAGCAGGACAATATTTGCAGGCTTTTAAAGTTGTTTGGGTTTTTTTTTAAAGTATTTCACTAAATATATTTGCTTTGAAAATTAGAATTATGAGGATAAGGCTGACAGTTCACTGACCCACCACCTTGTCCGAGCTAGCACCCTAAGGCAGAGAAATGCTCCAATAAAAACTGGGATGGGATGTCACAAAGCAGTTCTCAAGGTCTTGGGTCTCTCATTAAAAAAAAGGGAAAGAAGAAAAAAGTTGAACTCTTAAAAAAAAAATTTGAGGGGAAGGGACATTTTGAGAGGGCAACTTATTGCTACAGAATTGTCAGCAGGATAAGCTTGACAATACCATGCCTATCTGACTCCTATTATTCTTTAATTTAGCACAAATGTGTTGTGTCTGCAGTTTGTATAATGTATAGAGCAGCTGCAATGAATCTTAACGTTCACCTTATAAATAATGAAATACTCCTCAGTACTGCTACTTTCTACATTTCACTGAGGGCACAGATATATCCAGCAAGCTTGTTTCTAAAGATAGCTGCCTACAATATGGGTACTGCTGTGAGCATAAATTTAATGCAAGAGAAATGCTCCTGCTCCAAGTCTGCATCTTGGATAAACTGCAACAGTATCTGTCATATCTAGAGACAAGGCCTCTTCAAGCTGGAAAGTCAATCTACTAAATAGCAAAGCGGTAAGCAGCTAATACACTGGTCTTTGCATTACTGAGGCAAACACCCTTTAAGCTTAAACTTGCTCTGTTCAAGGTCACATCAGAGTAAAACCTAGGCCCCAGCAGACATTTGCTTAGCTCCCTGAGAGGAGAAATCAATGCAGAGCTGAGATTAAAAAAACTGTTACACATATGAACTGATCAATTGATGTTTATTCAAGATCATCAGGACTGCTGGAGCAGCAAACATTGGCTGTCTGGCATGCCCGAACTATAACTAAGCATCTTAGAGAGATAGACTGTCTTGTGTCCTTCAGAAATTAATACCTAAGCCAAGTAATTGCAGTCACGAGTATCCAACCCTCCTGACTCCATAAACCACAAGACACACATCACATCTGTCAGAGGACCAAAAGGAAACAGAGCTCCAGCAGGCCTTTACAGGCTGATGGCAACAACTGCTTCCCCACAGTGCTGCTGCTGACCCATGCTGACCACAGATCTGAGATCCTGAGAAGAGCCAGCGATGATGTTTCCTTGGACAGGATATGCCCAGACTATCCAGCAGACTAGCCCCAGCGCAGCTCTGCGTGTGTTACAGCCTTTGCCAAGGGAGTCTCATGTTTTTGCCAGAGCTGTATGTGGTTCTTGAGCAATTCATTACCCCTGACTTGAGTAAAAAACGGAGCTGGGGAAAGCTGGTTTCTTTACTCATAACTCACAACACACATAGCATTGCACTTCTGAGTGAAGTGAAAGAAGAATAAAAGGGTAAAAAAATGTGACTTACGTATTATTTATCCTGTGTTAAAACCTGGACTTCCTCATAAAATTAATATCTTAGAGTTCTATCTGAACAGAGAGAAATAACTAGCCCTGTGCCATAAACAGGACAGGAGGGAAATCAGTGGGTAGTGACAGAGTTCACATGCTGAACCAGCACCACAGCTGGGTCTGCTAGATCACAAAATACATCCACCTTAACATAACAGATAAAGTTTTCATTCAAGTCATAAGCATGATCTGCAATATTAGTACAAACTGGAGACACCAATATATAAGGAAGATTAACTGTTTACATAGGAATGTGAACATTTGGGGAAAACTGTCTTTTGGAAACTTTAATTAAAACACCTCTAATTCCTTTTAATGTCAAAAGCACATTTACAGCTTGCCAAAGCCTCAGTATAAAGTCTTGTTTAACATTTGTTCATAAAAGCCAGAACTTGTCAGGTTAAAATAATGCATTAATATTTCCCCAAATTAAAATTTTACCAAGTTATTTTAATATGCTCAGGCAACATAAAAGGATAGGATTTGTTTTTTAAAAAAACAACCCTAATTTATTGCCATTTTTGCGTGCTTTGGTTACGTGGAGAATGAGAAAGGATGAATCCGGTTTACTTCTGCTTTCCTCTTTCCCTCTGCAGCAACATATTCACAAATACAAGCTGCTATTTTCTAAAAGAAATTTCATAAGCATTTCCCAGTAAGATTCAGGAATGATTCAAGAAACATTTCCATAGATTTGAATAACAAAAAGTGCTTTAGAATGTGTCTATCACATTCCTCCTAGAGCACCATCCACTTGAGCTGAGCCATAGATTAGGCACTATATGCATCCACCTTTATTTAATGCAAGAAGAAGTATATGATTACATTTACTGCAAATACTGGTGTTTGATACGGAAGTGTCATAAGAAACAAAGATAAGTATTATAAATAACTCAGCAAAGAGAAGTGGTAGCTTGGATATTCAACATATTGTCTTGTAGATTTAGTGGTACATCTTGGTAATGCAAAACTGATTTTTTTCTTACATTCTGCTTTTCATAGGTTTATCAGAAGAAATTGTGACTCATCTGCTCTTATTATTTGAAACATCTGAACATCACCAAAACTCCCCTTTTTAGACTTCAGAGAATGAACAGAAACCCTCCAGGCAACCAAATCTCTGGCAGGAATCAGCATATGGTAACATGGGTTTATGTCTCATTAAAGAAACAGGCCTTCTGAAATGTATATACTGTATTGCCTAGGAAGAAGTTGTTCCCTCTAGTTTTATAATTTACAAGTTACTGGGAAAAACTGCTGCATGCAAGAATTGCTGGTCATGTGTAAAGGGTATCATCTGCCATACTGTCATGGAATAATACTGTTGGGTTTGGAAAGCAGAAGAAATAAAGAGGAATGCAGTATGTTAAGACAAGATATCTCTGACCTGGAATTCAATGCAGGAAGTGGGAAAGAGGAAAAGGAGGAAGACTGAACTGTATTGCCATGCTATCTTCTCATCTTTCTAGAGAGGAAGTAAAAAGCAAATATTTTGTTTTGGAGAGCTTAAACGAGACCCGAGAGTTAAACCTGACAGAATCAGTTTAAGGATACACAAATTACATTTTTGCTGACAAGAAATCTGTTGCACATATTGAATAAAAACAAAGTTTAAAAATAGACTTGGGGGGGATGTGGGACACAACAAACAGACAAACACTGGGTGTCTCCTATTTTTTCCCTTTTTTTAGATATCAGCTTTCTCTGAGAAGCAAGGTTAAAGTAAGGGAGTCTGTTTGAATTATACAGACCAAACGAATTTGGTAGAGGTGCATCCCAATTGTTAGACTCTTTATTTTACCAGAACAGCTAATCCTTAGACAT
This sequence comes from Myiopsitta monachus, assembly GCA_017639245.1. Classification (NCBI taxonomy): domain Eukaryota; kingdom Metazoa; phylum Chordata; class Aves; order Psittaciformes; family Psittacidae; genus Myiopsitta; species Myiopsitta monachus. Next base: position 66,047,154 of record CM029921.1, on the reverse strand, counting down.
TTATCAACAAAAAAGTTGTTTTGCTTTTATTACTGCCTTCATTTTTTCCCCTACACACTTCCCATAATTTTCCCACAATTCCTCAGAGATCTGCATCACAGCTGAACTTAGCCCATTTGAGACCAGAATTTGAGAGGAGCTCTATAGTGTTCACCTTGCACAGTGCTTCAAGCCACCTGAAAGGAAAGATTGTGTAGGGCAGCAGCCTGATGCAGACACCATTCCCCAAGTTCCCAAACACAGTAGGTTCAGGCAGCAGCAGGACATTAGAGAATTAAATTGAGACTTTTACTTATGGCTGAACAAAATCCTGCTACATCTCCATGCCAATCCAGATACATTTTGAAGAGAGATTCTCTCACTTACATGAAATTTATCATGCATGTATCTCACTGAGCCAAAAAAAAAGTGTGCAGACAAGCAAGGCTGATAATGTCTTTAGTGGGCTCAGTTTTCAGTAAATGCAGTTGCAGCTATCACATGAAATGAGAAGAAATTCATTAAGTGATGGGTGAGCATAACAAAGTGACCTGAAGACACAAGACTTAAGCGCACACACTCAAAACAGATGAGAGGCTAAGTAAACTAAAATGCAGGGAGTGTCTGGCATGTGAAGAACTGAAGATATCCAGGTAAGGCAGGGCAAGACCATGCAGTGCCCTGGATGTGAGCAGGAGAATCAACTAGTTCTATACTTTACCAACAGCTGTGAAGCTTCTTAAGCACTGGTGTAATGTGCGAAGCTGTCAAAATGCCCTGAAATATATTCAGATTTTGTAGTGAGTAGCATGCAGATCCAATTCTATGATTTCTGTAACATTTTTAGTAGGAAACAACAGTAACAGAAAGAAGATAAGGATATCTTTAGAAAATTTCATATTTCAAGATTGTGCTTCAAAAGTGGAGTTTTCCCAAGCATCCTTTACAAACAATACATCATTCTTAAATGTTAAGCATTTAAAACTCTCTTCTATTTCCTTTGAGGTGCTCATGTGAAACCAGCGGTGGATTTACAGACAATGATAAAAAATGTTTTGATATCACAAAGAATGATTAAAAGATCTTATTTTCCATTTGCAGAAATAGTGCTAAAAAGAATGGTGAGGTCCTGTGGAAAAACATAACAAGAGGAATTTTTTTTTTTTTTAATGATTTAAAGGACTGCTTACACATTCTTGGAATTTGGTTCATTTTATTGCTGGCTCTAAGAAGTGAATTCACCACAATTCTGGTTCAGCCTTTATACATGCAAAAAATTCCATCTTAGTGCTAATCAGAACTTTGCAATTGAAACAGGCTGCCTGCAAGGTACCCATGCATGATTCTGGGCCAAATTTTGTCAGTAGACTCAATAAAACTCTCTTTGGAATCAGCTATGTTTGCAGTATACATATCCACCATAACATACCAATACATGCCTTTGTCCCTCCTCTGGAGCAGAGATCTCAATTACTGCATTTCTAACGCAGAAACAAAAATGCTATGACAAATAGAATTCTAGAGATAGTTAATTGAGCACAAAATACTGAAATATTCTGCATATGACATGCAAAGCAAGGGTTTATAAAAGTAACACAGAAAGCCTGAACACCAGATCAATGAAAAAGGATAAAAGAAACTGATAGAGAAAGAGAAGGTACAGGGCTAGCTGGAACACATCAGCCCAGGGAGAACACCAAAACTCACAATATCGTACAAAGGGACTGATAAGATTACAGATAAAAATGCTTTTGCAAGACATATCAGCTGACTGCTGACCCCAGACAGCAGTCAGAAAAACAAAATAATGTGAAATAAATTCATAAAACAATGGAGAAACCAGAAAAAAAGGAAAGGTGGGCTTTTTGAGCTTATTTTCTGTTACTGTAAGAAGGCAGCTTACAGATGAGAACTACATGTTATCTCACTACAGAGAACCAACTAACATTCAAAGATACTGCAGAAAAACAAACACAAGAAGAAATGAACCCTTCCTCTACCCCCAGCCCCACCCTCTATGATCAATGATAAATCAGAAAATCATACTGAGTTAAAAGAAGTAAGAACAGCTTTAGTTAAAACATCATTCCAAGCACCATGTTTGGAAATAAAAAACTATTTCAAGGTAGGGAGGGATGTAAGGATGAAAAAAAGAGAAAAGAAAAAGGAAGATCCAAAGTTAGGTCCTAGAATTCAGTAAAAGCATGATTCTTTGTAAGTTTTGATGAAGAACACAGAGCTAGGAAGCCAGAGACAAGACAAAAAGTGAGGTAAAAATCCAGAGAAGGAAAAATGATAAGGTTTGTTTTGCATCCAGTATAGACTGGCTTCTGAAGCCACAGAACACATGAAAACATTAACAGGTGCTAAATGCATCTCTTCTCCTGGGCAGAAAATATGGATTTTCATATTTTTTGCTTTCTTTAGCCTAGCACCAAAACCAGCTGCCTCCTCCTCTTTTTGTTAAAGAAAAAACAAGCCCAAACCAACCCAACCAAAAAAACCCATTCCAAATGACAAACAACAACGAAAACAGTCAAGAAATTTTAACCGGCAAGTTGATGTCACGAAGTTATTGAAAACAGTTTTTAACAGCTATATCTGGCTGTGCAGAGTGGTTTCTATATTCTGACATACAGACTGAAACACTGAGATTCTTGGAGTAGAAAATGACTCAAGAAATCTACCTAGCACCTAGTCACAAGGAAATAATTCACTAAGATCAAGACTTTGATAGAAAGTCACTTCCTAGGTTTAGCGTTTCCAAAAGATTTTGAGGCTGCCTTTTAGTATAGAACCCAAACACCCTCCTTCTACCCAGCCACTTTGCCACTAACTTAGAAGAGCAAGGAAAAACAGAAAAGGATGTAATACCACAAATAACATTTGATATGTTCTTTTTCACTCCAAAGCATTACAGGTCTCTCTAGTACAGATAGATACGCATCAAACTGAGGTTCAGACTGCACCAACAATTGTTTGGCACATACCTTTTAGAGGAAGGAAGAATCCCAAACAGCAATTCCATAGCAACCTCTTTCTACTCACAACCTGAAACCATGGTGGGGTGCAGGTAAGATTTCAGCAGTTTAAGTATGTAAACCATATACTTTCCATAAACTGACTGAATATTAATGTAGATAATGAAAGAACAAAAAACCCCTAGTGCCTACACACACATCACAATAAAGTTACTGAAGAAAGCTATCTCTCTGTGATGCTCTCTGCTCATTGTAGTCTTTCTTGCAGCTGATCTGAGTCAAACTCAAAAGAGAAAAAAATCATAACAAATAAAAGTTTTTTACAGGAGTTCTTCAGGATTTCTTCATGAAGAACCTGAGTAGCTTATAAACCACTGCAAAGTAGATGGGAAGGCTCACAGATTTTGTATTTGAAGATGATTCGACAATACTGCATATCGGGTTTTGTTGCAGCAAAACTTATCAAAAGGAAACAGCCAAGGTAGAGACATCTGGAAACAACCGGATTCCTCATCAGCTGACTCTTTGCTAACAAAGGAAAGGACTGTCTTGTGTCTGGTAAGTGCTACTGCTGTGAAGACATAGCTCTGATGATTCCCTCCAACCCATGCCACTAAATGGCTCGTAAGGCATGTGAAAGATGATGGAGAATTATTGTAACATAAAACAGGGATAGCAAGACTGTGAGAAAAAACACTTCTGAAACCTTAGACCTTTTCTGAAAAAAAGGAGCTGCTGGATGATTCTCAGCCTAGGCACAGGCAGGGAGTGACAGAAGGCACTGATTTAACTGAAGGCAAACCAAGTAAATCTGCGAAGACACCCAGCTCACCCAACTCTCACTGAATTTGCTGAATGCAAACACAATTCTACATCAAAGCTACCTGTTTGTTTTGTTTGTTTAATAGAAATATTATCATTGCCCTTTAGTAAAAAGAAACAGAAAATAAAACAGCTGCAAAGAGAACAGCGGAAGTCTTCAAATATCAGGGATAAACTCCTATTCTCATCGACCTTTTTCAATAGCATTCAGGAGGTCTATTTCTATGGATTCAATTACATTGAAGTAACTGGTTAAGGGAATTGTAATCACACAGAAAAAGATGAATGCATGTGCTCCTCGTGTACATACAATACCCACAAGGCTTATGAAGTCCATTCACAATAGAAGAAATAATCTAAACATATTTTAAAAGGCTCTGTCAGCAGTCTTACATCAAGGCTCATTCAGACTTGTAAGCCACGAGGAAAAAGCTGTTTTCTGCCCATGCTGTATGAACAGATTTTGTTTGGTCTACAGCTCATATTTAAGTTGCAAGTAAATAAATCATCCTGGCTGAATTAGCTGACAAACCACATCCTTGCTATTGAGAATGAAATATTTGATTGGGACTGAATTAACTCTTTGCAGATTTGTATTCATGTTTACACATACTAGAGCTGCATGTATAAAAAACCAGGATACACAGGATATTAGTCAAATTGTAGTCAAACATGTTCACCTGAAAAAAATAAGAAAGGATGCAAAAGAAAAAAAGTGAAAGCCAGTCTTTTTCCCATTTGCTTTTAGAATTAGTTTGAACGCAGTATGCTGACGCTCTCCTTCAAAACCAGATTGGACAGGAGGATAGAGCATAGTAAACCCTGACAAGTTGAAACATAAATTAAGATCTTGTCATGTCTTTACACATGCAATTTAGTGCCCCCCAGAGAAACTAGCATGTAATAACAACTTGAGCTTTATATGAAGCTTCCACTTAATTTGCAGGCTCACGGAATACAATAGCACTGAGACTACATTGTTATTAAACAAAGAGCTGACTAGGAGGTGGAAATCAGTATGCCAACCATAACACTGTCGTTTTACAGTGCTTCGGAGTGATTTTGCCTCAGATGAAATTTTGTGAGACAATATCAACAAATGACTGTTTGGCATCACGTAGTGCCTAAGCAGAACTGAATGAGAAACTTCCAAAACTAGAGCGCATGCTATAGTTTAAGGGGAAAAAAAAAAACCAAAATCAACCAAAACATATGCTACAAAACTGCAACAAGTATTTCCACAATTTCCTTCAGCCACATCCCTCTCCCTCCCTTAAGCTGTCAGAAGCCATTTCCCAAAGCTCTCAGAGGATTGTTATTATTAAACTAAACACCACACTGTAGAATGCAGGCTGGATCTCATTTTCCATAGTCCCATTTTAAAGGATGGCAGCAGAAACATTAACTATTCCATCCTCAGTGGCATTCAAATGTTTCTTTCTTTCTGTCATAAAAACAGTGGAAAACACATTCCATTTGTCATCCTTCCATGTTTCTGTGAAAAATAAAGAATTAAGAAGGATTTATCGTTGCTGCAAGTCCTATTAACTGTTCACCCTGTCATCTATAGCATAATCTATTGATAAAACATTTTCTAAAACTGCATGGAACATCTTTTCCAATGAGCAGCAGGTGAATTAATGACCTGCTGGTTCTTGTTACGTCGAGTTTGGGACAATTAGAAGTCCTGGCTGAATATTTGGCTGAAATAAACCTTCCCCTACACACAAGGGCATATGCATAAAAGAATTTTGAAGAGAACCAAAGGGTTATATTATTGCATGATCCTTCAGACAATCGGAAATGTGGGGCATGTGTAGGTGTAGCCTTGAGCAGTTGGCATAAAATGTGTGTTCCACTGTACTACAAGATCTGACTCAGCTATGAGTAGACTGTAGTTCAATGTACAGAAGTGATTTAAAATCAATTCCTATAAATGTGAACATTCAAAATTGGAAATCTCTTTTTAAAATGCTAAAATAGATAAAATACTAAACAGTTACTTTTAAATGAAACACTAATACCTTTCAAAACAATAAAGTACCTAATCAGTGCTTTACAATTAGGAACTTTTACGTAACAGCAGGTTTCCAGGACAGCCTTTTTAAGTTAATCAAGGCATAGCAAACCTTGTGTTACACAGGCTCACTTCTGCTAACATCAAAGGTGAATCACTGTGTTCATATGCTTAATCCCACAAGATCTCAAGTTATACACATTCTCCTTGGCATTTGCAGGATTAGAATCTAAGTATGTTGTTTCCCCCCTCTACTGTCCTACCAGTAAATGTGGGATCAGAGTTCAAAACATGCCTGATTTTGTCCTCCTAATCTCTAGTAATCTTCTCAGTGACACAGTATCTGTTGCAGAATTATCAGGAAGCCATATCACAGAGGAACAGTTAGTGAAAACATTAAGGTCCGTCTGTTTTTATCAAAGTAAGCTTCATATTCTGCCTAAAGGTAAAAGAGTACCTATTCACATACTAAAGTAGCCCTAAATATTAAGGCAAATATTATCTTAAAGTCAGTAACTTTGCTCACTCTCAAAGCTGATTTACAAATGGTACAGGTTGTATACCCACGTGTTGCTATAGCTTCTGATATAAAAGTCAAAGTAATTCATGACGCTGTGAAAAAAAACTAGCACAGAGCTGTGCTACAAAGGAGGGTTTGCCATACAGAGTTGTGCAGTGTGAAAAATTAACTGTTGGGCTCAACCAACAGAACCCTCTCCAGTGGTTCTAAAGGGTAGAGAATAGAAAAGACGGGCATCACTCCAAGTCACTTGTTTCATCAGGTAGCACAGAGAGAAGGAAAAGAGTAAGATGGTAAATTTCGGCAGCATTGAATGCAAAGCTTGGACAGACATCCTACAATGGGCATTCCCAGATGGAAAAAAAAAATCCAAACTTTTATCCAGCTGGACATAAAGGTCTACAGAAGTTTGATTAGCTGCAGAGACTGAAGCAGGTAAGAGGACATAAAAAAGTTCAAGAAGATAAAAAAAAAAGTGTGAAGATCAAGGCCTCGCTCAAAATGTCAGTTACGAAAATATCTGACCAAAATCCATCCTCAGTTCAGCATTTGTCCAATACAGCTAGTCTGCTCACATGACATATGTATTCAAATGCCCGTTACAAAGCTGTTCTGCTGTCTGTACTTCCACAAGACTAGATCTAATTACCATTAAACAAACCAGAAAGACTATCACTGGCTTCAGCTCTTGTTGAAACTATGCAGAAGTTAAACATGCTGGAAAGATCTAGATTACTTTTTTTTTTATCATTTCCAGGGTTAGTCTATTCACTGGCAGACACTTGATACTTATAGAAGAAAAAACTTCTTTAACCAGCTTTAATTAAGAAAATACAGAAAAAGCATCACTTTTCATGAAATTGGCTCTGCTCTCAAGGGGTTAGCTACCCATTCAACATTACAGGTTTTAATAAAATAAATATTTAATTGAGTAAGAGTGATGTTTCCCGACATCTCTCCTTGTAGTTGCTTGTTGGGCAACTATATCATAGACTGCTTATACAGGCAGGGAATGCTGAGGTTTAATTTTGTAAAACTACAGTCTTATTTTGGGGAATGTTCTTTAAAATTTGAAATAAGACAACCATTGTTGGCAGAGCTTAGCAGGCTGTTCAAGGAAATGTAGTGTAGTAAAACTATGCTGCTTTTTAAATATTTATATCTTTTTAATCCTTGCAGCAGATAATCCTCTTTGCAGCAGGCAGGAATATGAATACCCTTGATTGTTTTTAAGTCCTTGCTTTTCAAAATTAAGATTTGTAATTTTTTTCAGCCCTAAAATTTTACTACAAGTATTACTTAAAATTTTGCTTGGATTAATTTACCTTCCATAAGCAAAACGCCTGTCTTTGTGGTGGTCCCCAAATGTATCCCATAGCCTGAGAGAAACACTCACTTCATCCACAACATCTCTTGAGCGTTCTAGGACCTAGAACAGAACACATATAACATTCTCTTTCACTCCATGAAACAAGTAAATTTCTAATTCGTCCTGTAAGAAAATCCAAAGCATATTAGACCAAGAGTCTATCACATGTATGTCTACCACATACGGTTTTTTGCTTTATAAAACAGGCAGAATATGCATCTTCCTAAAAATAGGTTTGATAAAAAAAGTTACTTTGGAATGAGAGATGTGGGGAGATGCATATCAGACCACGGCTGCAGTAGAGATTGCGCATAAAATACTTGTGAGTTCATTGCTGCACCCTGACAAAGGCAGGCTGGCCAGCAAATTATAGTACAGCCTCACAGCATGTGCTCCATATTTTGTACACCTGCAGTTCTTACCTCTTGGCAGACACGATACTGATCAATGGCCCAGACAGTTGGTACGTGAGTTGCCAGCAGCTGATACTGAGTCAAGGTTGTATTGCATGCTCTTGCGCAAATTAGACGAGTCTTTCCCACTGCATTATCTCCAACCACCACACACTTGATAGTTTCAACGTTGGGTCTTTCGTAGTCCATGTCAATGTCCATTTATCAAAAACTGTAACAAGACAGTTAAACTTGTTTTCCACTGCTGTGTAAAACCGAATGCTATTTAGAATCAGATCCTTCTACTTCCACTTCTTGAGAGACTGCCTGAAGAGGACAAACACTTAAGGAAAAGCTAGTAGTAAACTGTACCAAAGCCAGCTAGTGGTTGCTTTAAATACCACACAGTTATTCAAATGTACAACTATTTTGACTGTGGTCTGTTTATGCTGTTCACATGCTATTTTCACTTTGGTTTCTGTAAACACAGGCCTGTTTGCAGAAGATAGATCTTGGTGAAACAAGGACAGCTAGCACAAACTTACCTCTTGCTAATACTTGTTATACCAAGACAGAAAAAAGACTGGACATCAGTGGGTTTAACCTGAAGGATACCAGTATAAACCTGCCTTCCATATCTTGCTCATTCAGGATTTGATTTAGGGCTGTCCAAACAATATTACTAACAGCAAGTCACACAGATGGTTTTGGTTAAATACATACAATAAAACTGAATTGTAAGATGATTCCAGAGACTCTGCTCTCCATAAAGTACAACTCCCAATATCCTTCATGTATCACACACTAAATTTTCAAAGGAAAAGCGTGCGCAAATCATGTACTAAAATGAAACCTAACAGCCCAGCAGGAACTTGCAAATATACTTATCTATACCTACAAATTACTCTTCACTTTACAGTGGAAAATTAAGAGATTTTTGAAGACACTACCTTCATGGAAAGTTATTATTGAAAATATTTACTTAAATATTCTATGGCAATATATTGAACAAATGCCTGGATACGAATATAAGCTGGAAAAAAAATGATATTTGAAAAACTAAGTAAGTTTACTGCAGTATGTCATTTTCATATAAAGTAATGCAGGATCATAGTTTGACATATCTGATTTTGATTTTCAAATGTCTAGCAGTCTGCTGAGCAATCTGGTCTCTGACAGAAATTTATAATCAAGGAGGGAGAAAAGGGAAAATGCTAGGTACAAACATGCTCAAGAAGGCTTGCCTAATAATTATTTCAGCAAGGAAACCTACAGCACTCTAACTGACAAAACACAGGTCATCATCTGGAATGATGGTTGGCCTTTTTCCTGAGAGTAAAGCACTACAAATGAAGAAGCCAAGTTATTTAATACTTCTTTAATATTCATATGTCATTTGCACATAAATATAGAATATATGTTAACTGTCAGGCTGTTTAAAATAATAGATGCAAACTGTTCTCGTGTCCATTTTTCACTGTCAGAGGCACTATGTTACGATTTAAGAAAAAGCATGCTTAGTAATGACTAGCCAAACACTGATTTTAACTGTATTCTGTCATTATTTAAAGTGAAACTGAAAGTCGGTGTTAGAATTAAATGCTACCCATTTATTTAAAATTTTGAACACAGACTTGCACGCTAATAGCTATCATGGCTAAGGTATAGCTACAATCTTTATTTACTTGTGAACAGGAGGAATTAGGGACCACACAGACTGCAAGGTGCATGGGTGAGTTTATGCCACTACTGTGTTACACTGATGTTTTCACAGACATTGGATGCTTACAGAAATGCTACAGCACAGACTAGCATGTAAGAATATATTTAGAGAGCTGTCCTACACTAACCTGAAACACAGGCCCAGAACTTCATCTCGGCACAAGTACATGGTTGCGCAACTGGAGCTCTGCAATTTGTCAAATGTAGAGCAAATAACATAGCTTCAAACATACATGTGAATATGTACTGCAATGTAAACCCTCATGGCCTTGTGATATCAACCTGTTATGTTGGCACAGAGGTTTTAGCTGATAAGGAAACAAAGCTATCAAGACATTGCTGTTATTCCTTCATCTGAGTTGTAACCTGCACGGAAATGCTACAGCACAGACTAGCATGTAAGAATATATTTAGAGAGCTGTCCTACACTAACCTGAAACACAGGCCCAGAACTTCATCTTGGCACAAGTACATGGTTGCGCAACTGGAGCTCTGCAATTTGTCAAATGTAGAGAAAATAACATAGCTTCAAACATACATGTGAATATGTACTGCAATGTAAACCCTCATGGCCTTGTGATATCAACCTGTTATGTTGGCACAGAGGTTTTAGCTGATAAGGAAACAAAGCTATCAAGACATTGCTGTTATTCCTTCATCTGAGTTGTAACCTGCACCCTGAAAGGTTACTAGTCTTGAAGTAAAGGACTGCAGAGACTTACTTTCAGTTACCTTTCTGCAATCCAACCTCAGCTACTTGTTGGATGCAAGCTCCTATGAGGCTCTTGGAATGGCCCATGGGTTTTGTATCATCATCTCCATCAGTCCAAATACAAGAAAACAAGTGAGAGCTAACTCCTCTTTTCTCCTTCGCATTCTTTCCAAGGACACAAGAGATAAATAAAAGTACAAAACCAGTACATTTTTTTCCACATTAGAGAGAATGAAACATATTTGTACACCACAGCCTCAAAGACAGGCCCCTGAATAAGTAAGAAAAGCCCAAGAGGTTTCAGTGGGTGATTTAAAAATGTCTCATTTCAAGTCTGAGAATAAACAGCACCCCCTCACATAATATGTGTTATTAAATTACTTCATATTTTATTCATGCATGGACTAGACGCATGCATTACACTAGATTCACAGATGGAATGTGGAAATATTTACAAGGCTGGAAAACAAAATGAAGGAGTGTGGCTAGTCAGTGTGTCTGCTTGGTTTTAAACTATCAAGCAGAGAGATGGCAAAGCAATTTTTCCTCCAAACCAGTATTTCATTAAAATGCTGTTACAAAGATTAGCTGAGGTTTTATATAACAATCTGATTTAAAAATTCTTCAAAAGTTCTTAAATTGTAGTTCTGCAAAAATGCAGTGCAGTCAGTCACAAAATATGTATTAAGAGTCTGGAATTTTAAAATAATTTCCAAGAGGATAACAAAGTGAGTTAAAAATTAATAGGCAAATCCAGATAAAAATAACAGCAAAATCAGTGTAATTATTTGAGAATCCTGGAAAGGAACACATCAAAATATAATTTAATTTTACTTTTGTTTTAAACTTCCTATATACTTACTAAATTAAAGCAAAGTTATCATAGAACTCAGACACAGCATGCTTGAATGCCCTGTTGTAGATCAATGGCAGTCTAATGAAGATATTTTTAGCATGACTCAATACTGCACAAGACAGAGATTAAAATAAACGGGGAATAAAAACAAAAGTAGAGATTTCAGACAATGTTAAGGGAACTCCTAAATCCCCACTAGTATATAGAGAGTTATTGTTTATTAAAAATGCAATAATTTTAATATTTTTCACTAGTTTTCAGGAAGTGATTAAAACAGCAATAGCTCCTGAAAAGGCTGACAGACAGAAGCCCGGACAGCTATTTATACACCTCAAATAAAAACAGATGCTAACAACAAATTACAGTCTAAACAATTAGCAAAACATGTGGACTAAATGCTTACAGATGAAGCCAGAAGCTTTCTGACTACTGGAATGATTAAAGCCAGGAATATGTACAAGACCTTAAAAATACAGCCACAGTTAGTTGATTTTTTTTAAGGTAGCCTCTAGGTTAAGCTTGTGCTAAACCCATTATATAATCAGACTGATTAAAAATGCTAAACATGTATTTACAAAACTTAAATGAAAAAAAAAAATCTAGATTTGAGCTCTGAAAGACTCGTAACAGCTGGAAAGACCAACTGGAACTGAAACAAAACTGGTTAGACAAGAGCAAATGAACTTAGATGGAGCTTAACAAAAAAACCAGCACAAAATTCCAGGACCAGTGAAAAACTTGCTAAAACCAACCTACAACCTGCATGAATTTAGTTTACCAGAAAACAAAATAGGTTAAAGTAAGAGGAAAGTTACTGGAAGCGTGACCAGTCTCAGAAAGGACACTGCCAGAAAAGCCACAGAAAGACAGAAAGGTTATCAAACGATGAGCATCAAGAAACCTACCAGGGAAAGATCTGATCAAATATGGCAGTTCCCAAAAGAAAGCAGTTAAAGATTCAGCTGCTTAAGCCAGCTCTAAAGAAAGATGAACAGATGGATGGAAATGAAAAAAGATACCTTCAAGAATAACGCAGGATCTCAAAAATCTCCTAGGATGTTTCTATTTTTACACTGTCACCTGTGATTGTTTGCAGATGAAGAGGAGACAGAGGCAACAGAAATCAGGAGAAGTGAGTAGACTCAAGGTCTAAGATAGAGCCATCTAATTAATTAAATTGATTAGCACAAAAGAACTATTCTAAATAAAGCTGGTTTATTTCCAAAGAAGTATAAGGTTACTGTTCTGAACCATGGCTTGCAGATGGTTACAGACACTGATTTCTCTCTCTGTTGCTTCACCTCAAATTGTTGTAGGGCGCTTGTTCTTTTATTTTTTTCTTTTTCTGTGTAGTTTTACCTCATTGCTGAATGAGTTGTTATTATTATCACTTAAAAACAGTTGTGGTTGCCATAGCATGCAGACCCTTCTGGCTAGTCAGTCTCAGTAATGAAACACCACCTTTCTAGATAATATGTAGATGAAGCATATCACTTGATCATCTAGTCCACTGGTAGGTACACATATTGAACACAACATACAGTCTCTTTCTCTCTGTATTAATACAGGCGTATACATATACAAAAAATAACCAGATCCTAACCATGAGCTTGTCTTCTTTTGACAATTAATTTTAATATATTTAAAGCTATAATTGCACTTTGCTGGAAAGAAAGTTAGATGGCGATCCAAACCCAACAGTGACTTCCCTATGCAGCATCAGGAATCCACTCATGGATCTCATTGTCCACACAGCTAATGGCCCATCCTGAAAATTCCAAATATTTTAAATCACATACAAAGCAATACCAAGATTTTTTTTCACAGGTAGGTAGCTAATTATCAACCCTTTTCAGCAAAACACCACAAAGCAGTAAGTATCTACATTAATCAGTGATTATGGAGTGATCCTGCAGGCATTTACTTCTTAGCTCAGTACTTAAACACGTCCTGTAAGACTGAGATAGCACCTCTTAGCATAAAAACAAGTAAGCATGTTACTTAATTCTTGTGTTAAGAGCAAACCTTTCAGCTGAAGGTTCAGTGACAGCATGTAAGAAACTTGCCAGCTCAGTAGTTTTTAATAATTCTAACCTGTCTCAAGTAATCTGGCCAAACATACAAATCAGGAAGTCATTCAAACAGCATGCCAACCTGACAATTACGAAGTCACAATTTTATTGGAGGAATCTAATGGAAACAGACACAGGAATCTACCACTATTTCATATGAATGGTGTGAGTGGAAATTATTTGAAAAACTGAGCTCATCTGTAAGGTAGTAAGATCATCAACATTTATCCCTGAAAACCACAATCTTTTGAAACTATATGAAAGAGCATTTGCAGGTACTCCCATCTTTCAATCTATTCCGGAGATGTGTTTTGGAGTGACTCCTTCAGAGAGCCATTACACAATTACATATCAAAAGGAGTACAACAAAAATTTACAAGACAATGCAATGCTCTTACCTCCATCCCCAAGTTGCAAAATTACTGCTTGCGACCATGGAAACGAAAAGGAGATGCAGAATGCCAGTTCTTCAGGCACTGAAGTCACTACTTTACACTACAGAATCCTAAGGCACCAGCATGCTGGCAAGGACCAAAATACACACAAGCCAGAACAAGCATGTGAAATGATCATTCTCAGTATATAACCTGCCATGTTTCAGAATCTTAATGGATTAACATATATATGCCAGGGGAGAAAACAGAAGGACTTACTGCTCATTTGTGCAAAAGCATAGAATTCACAGACAGCTCTGACATGGGGAAAGGTTAAGGGCTAGCTAAAGCACTAGCTGATGACAATGGGTAATAAGAATCAAGGTGGGATTAGATCACTAGGTCACCAGGGGACAAAGGTGGGCATGATACATATCAGGCTGGACTCTCATCCAGGATAAAGAGTCATTGCCCTCTTGCCATTATTTAAAGTTCTGCCAGTTTACATGGAAAGACTGTAAAGGAAGAGACTGACTTGCCAAGAAGAAATTCAAGATTAACTCTGGAATTTATGAACTGCTTGCCCTACCTGGCCCATTGACAGAAGAGAGTAACAGTGATTGGGAATTGAGAAAATAGAGAAAAGCCCTTATATTCTAAAGTTAACCTTATCTCGAATGTGAGAACCTTGGATCTGCCATGGGTAGAAAAAGAAGGGTAGCTGACTGATTAACATTGCTTCATTGTATGAGATGATGAGATAACCGTGGCTGCTGCTGCCCACAAAAGGGGAGTGCAGGTCAGCAGGAACACCTTTCTCTCTCACAAGGGTTCTTCCCTTTTTCAGCTATCCTAGGATACTTGGGGTGTTTCAATTTACGGTCAGTATCAACAAAGAAATAAATTTCACAGAACACTGCTAAAATTCGATACAGTTGAAGAAGGTAAGTACTGAGGCTGTTATCGAGACAGACTACACTTGGCTTGCCTGAACCAGCTTCTTTCATGGCAGCTTTTGGCCAGCAGGCATCAGATTTAATCCTGGATGCTACCCTTCACTTTGTATGCTTTGCTGGAAAAAAGAAGTTCTGAGAAGCCTTCATTCAGCTGCCTTGATCCCTGCTCTATCCCTCAAATTTGAAAGGGACCAAAATTTGACTATAGCCACACACAGAAATGAAAGATGCAGCCTCTAAGGAAGAAGCAAAGTTGAAGACAAAACACGTGTCTCTATATTTACCTATAAAATTTCCCAGTCAGATCATTACCACAACCTTTGTAGAAAGTGTAGAGGTGCAATAACTCATGGCTTGTAGCATCAGAAGCCTGTCAGTCTGCTCTGTCTCAGCATGCTTGACTCCAGATTTGTTTCTGAATGCTAGTTATTACGACTCTGTCAAGCCCAACCTACCTCTGCGATGAGACAACACCTTTTGATCAGTAGAAGTGGGTACTTTCTCTGATGACCAAAAATCAGATACAGTAGCAAAATACAAATTCTTCTTTACTGTATAAAACAGACTGCCCTGAAGCTCAACAGCTGAGCAAGAAAATATCTAATTTTAGGTACAATAAGTGGTTCTCTTGAGCCTCCTGAAAAAGTGCAGTCCACAAGTACCTGCTATACACACTTACAGTCTATTAGACCAAATAGAGATCCAAATGCGAAGCTCGGCATTAGACTTGAGCTATATAAATTTCCTGACAAGTTCTGGAAGACCTGGAGGGCAAAAATCAACAAGCTGATTACACTGAGCAGCTTACATATTATTTTGACCTGCAACACACCTTGCAATATCTTTTGTGACCTTTTTTCACCTCTCTAGAAATTAATCCATACAGCAGGTGAAGGACATTTAACTGTTTCAGAACCTCAAGTGTGAGCATCCTGGGTGAGTGTTTTCTATACGGTGGGAAAGTCTGCAACACCGCCACCCTTCCCTCCACCGATCTTCCAGAGTCTACCACAAGAACAGGCCACAAAGCAGGGCAGTCCCTTATGCCTCCTTTAATTTCCTCTTCCTTGTTGTGCAGAGATACGAGGAAGAGTGGCCACACTGGACCCATCCATGGAAAAAGGGAAATAATCCATAGCTGGTACGTTTTTTACTCATTTAAGGCTGACACTTTAGCTTTGCGAGATGCGCTTTGTTAGGATTGTGGATATAACTGGCTACAACTGACTATTCTTTCAATTTCCCAGAGATTACTAGAGCAGACTAGGCAGTGACCAAGATCTGGCATTGCTGTGGGTCATAATCTGTCATATCATCTCAAACTGAAATTAACTGTGGCTGACATTAATAAAAGTGGCTGAGAATGAAGTAACTGAAGAATGGATAATTGTGGAGGAATGGCTCAATGAGCGAAAGCATGTTAGCATGACTGAGCTACTCACGTCAGATGAGTTAGCAAGAGTAAGGACTCAAGTTGTATAGGCCTCTGACTAGGCCACTTAAAGCTGCTAACAGAGCTGCTGATGAAGTAAGGCTAGAGCAACCTTGGGCATATATACAATGTTACACTATAATACAATGTGGTAGTCACTAAGACAGGATCCTGAGTAGGACAGACACCACAGGAATGTTGAAACTATCTACTGTTCTAACTATAGTGGTTGAATCGCTTGTTGTTGTAATAACCAATGACTAAACTATTGCTGACACTTGGCCAAAAGATGTATCCAATTAGGTATTTGCTGAATGCTTTAAAGTTTCCGAGACCGCTAGCTAATCTACAACCAATAATGAGCTCGCTTTTGTACTATGCATGAGGCCAATTAAAATGGGTATAATAGTTGGTGTTGTACTAATAAAATTTGAGGTTTGTTGATCACTCGTATCGAGTGCTTCATTTCTTCCGCCGATTCGCAACAGATAATACCCATTGATGGCAATAACCATCACCAAACAGCTGGTACTTTATAAAGCAGCCACCCATAAATGCCACTGTGCACTGAAGTCCCTAGATTGGTCCTCCTTCTGCAACAAAAGATTACACTGCAGGAGCAGATTAAGGACGCACCTCTACTAGCATTTTAGTTCAGATCAAGAATACATTTTTGAAGAAAATACTCCATGCTTTGGTTCACATCAGGTGCAGCCATGGAGTGTACAAACTGACTTCCTTTCAGATGAATCTGAAGTGAAAGATGTGCCACCCACCACTAATGAGCAAGCACTCAATCCGTAGGACCAGATTAAAGCTTACCTGAAGTAACACCCTTTGTCCCTGAAATGTGTGCACTATGGACACTGCACACCTGGTCCTCAGCACCAACTTTTTAATCCCTAGGTCCTCTGCTACTGCAACACATGACCCACTAATGTACATAGAGTATCAGATGATCTGGCTCCTAGTTTGCTATTTGGACCAACATAACTGGGGCAAAGCTGCAGCTGAACCCCTAGTGACCGCAATGCTCAAGAGTATCTGGGATAACATAAAACTTGAGATATAAAGGAGAAGGATCACTGGAAAGGCCTGATTCAACACTACTGGGTTTCATGGTAATAAACTACATGAAATCCCTGATTTTACTCTTATGTAATTAAGAGCATTAGAAACTTGTACAGCATTAAATTACTGACACTCTAGCGCAGGTTCTTACTGACTTTATCCATTTCCGAAGACAGGTGTTGATACGTATGCTGTTTGGTAACAACAATACTTTGAGCAGTTTCCCCCACAGTACAGAAGGAAAATAAATAAATCAACAATAACTACCAAACAAGGCATACTTCCAACTTTTGTGCATTTCTGTGGGGAAAATATTTATCAAGTTTTGCTAGAGCTACAAAGAAAAATATTCCAGTGACACTGTTGACCATCTAGCACAGAACACTGTTGAATTCATGTTCTGTGCTTGTTTTCCTTCCAAAAGAGAGAATCAGGCTCTCGTTTCATTGAATTTTATGTGACATTTCTCTTGCATTCTCCTTTTTGTTAATCAGGGATGTTAGAAAGATGTTACATGTGATTTTATTGACTCCCACATGTTATTGCTACAAGGAAACTACATAAGGAAAGTGAGGCCTCATAGTGACAGTGGGTAAAAATTCTCCAAAGACTTCAACACTGACTAGAAAAGTAAATATTTCAGGATGGCAGACTTAAGATAAACACTACTTTCAGATCTTGGGTCAAGTTCTGTATTCACGTCTCAAATGCAAATCCAGCAACATGAATTGAATTGTTCAGGATGCGAGTGCATGTGGAGTTTACTTGTATCTAGTGCCACACAGACATTCATTCCTGAAGAAAAATAAAAAATAAAATAAATAAAATAAAATAGAAGAGGAAAATTGCCATCGTGTGCCTTTCACCTCAGACAGAAAGGAGTGGAAAACAGAAAAGGAGAATTGTGTTGGATGGGAATCAAAGGGAATCTACACTTCACAAACCTACCCACGGTAACAAAGGGCCCAACTATAACCTCCCATACTGCAAGCTGCAGCAATTCACACAGTGTGCCACCATTCACTCCTTCACCACAAGGTTTTGATCTCTTTTACGGAAACCCAGCCAGTGATCCAAGGGTGCATTCTCACCAGCAGGACTTGCTATGAGCTTCAAGTTTGCTGTATGCAGCAGATTGCTCAGCCTAGCCTTTCCTTTCCTTCCCTTCCAAGCACATAGTTTGTCCTACAACATGCTCTTTTAGCAGGATAGGTGGGAGCAAGGGAAAAGCTTGTCAAACACCTGTTGCTCCTTTGCTTCTCCTGATTTTAGGCTTCTCTGTCCTTTCATCTCCTTTAGCACAGGGCAACATCTGGATGCAGGACTTAAACATTTTTCCAGTGAACAAAATGTATTAGGAAAGAACCAAATGTCGGGATTTACTGGTCAAGTGATCAGCTCTGCCTCTCAGCCTAATGCTCTACAGTACTTGTGAAGCTCGGAGTTTTAAAAGGGCAGGAGTTTTAGAAAGCTCCTGAGAGCTAAAATTGATGTTTATTTCTTCTTGGATAAAAATACTTCTACGCATCTGAGCCTGCTCCAGATCTTATGCTCCTTAAGTCGCTTAAAGAACCCTAGTACATATATTGAAGTTACCAAGTGTTGCGCCTTTTCCTCTCCCCAACCCTCTTCCCTTTAATAGTGTAGAGATACAATGTATACTTAAGACATAGAATCTGGCATACAAATGCAATCTGCATATAAAAGAAAATCATAACCTAATGGGAGAGGAAAAATATGTAAAGAAATTAAGCTATTTTGTTTCCATGTACTGTGACTTCCAGCCTTGAAACACAGTTTCTACAGAGAGATGTGCCACTCAACTGTTCCTTGAGTAAGTACTGGCAACTCTTACATGTAGCTCTTAGAACATTGTTTTTCTCCACGCATGCTTTATTTTTGCCTAGAAAGTCCAGCATCTGAAGAACTCTCCTTAAGCACACTGAACAAAGTAATTTCCACCTCAGCTTCTGTTACAGCTCAAGCTGAACATTTGGCTTTGAGTCAGCTGGGTGTCCTGAAGTAGTGCACAAACTGAGGATGAACAAAGTCATTGAGAATATTCTGGCATCACTTCCTTGCTCTTGCTGTGACCAAATGCAGAGCTTCAAGGGCTTTCTTTTATTATTACCATTTTTCAAACACTATGTTCCTGCCTTCCAAGCCTGAGTAGTGCCTCGGCTGATAGAAAGCAACCTGGAGCTCCCAACTAGACTGCCTCACCGACTGATTTATCTTTGCTTTAGATGTGGGATGCCACAACACCCACTAAAGGTTGACTTAACAAATTAAAGCCCTACTGTTTGCCTCCACAGCCCTTTTCTATGGCTCCAAAAAGGTCCCGACGCAGACACCTGATAATCTGTGTGCTGCAAGACCCCCCAGCAGCCTCCTGCTGTTGTCACAGCAACCCACAACAGACTCCATAGACACAGCAAGGAGAAAGAGAAAAAAAAAATAAAGGGAGAGAAATCCGTCAGGTTTTTAGTAAATTACACTCGTAAGTACCAAGCGCCAGGAGGTTTCTGCTATCCGTACGCATCGTACCTCTCTATTTTTGCATCTTGTGGCCTCACTGGAAAAGGAAGCCAGACAGATGAGCTTCGTCAAGGACTCAGCCTTCTCTGCCCTCGGGGAGGGAGGATGCCTCCTCCTCTCTCCCGACGAGGCGGGAGCGCACCTGCGGGGAGACAGGACGCGCAGGACGCCACCACCCGCGCCCTGCGGAGCCGCTGGCTGCCAGCCCGACACGGCCTCGCACACGCAGCCGCGGAGGGCGCGCCCCCAAGTCGGAGCGCGACCGTGCCAGGGCGACGCGGGACCTACCGGGGAGGGCGGGATGCCCGGCAGGCGGCCGCCGGGGTGCACGCAGCGAGGCTGGCCTCCGGCCCCGGCGGGACGGGAGCGCGGTGGCAGCCGCCGCCGCCCCGCTTTCCCGGTGCTCCTCACCGCGGCGGGGCAGCGCCAGGAGCCAGCCTAACTTGGCAGGGAGGCTGCATGCCGCCGTCGCTGCTCTGCCCGCCCGGCCCCGCGGCGCTGACGGGGCGGCCGGGCGGCAGCAGGGCCGGCGGGAGCCGCGCGCATTGTGACGTCTGCAGCCCCACGTTCTATTTTTAGCGCGCCGATTGGATTTCATTCATGAAACCGGGGCCGCGCGTAAAGGGACGGCGGCTAGAGCCGCGCCCTCCGCCCGGCCCGGGCCGGCTGCCGGCAGCGGGGCGGGAGCGAGAGCGGGGCAGCGCAGGGGCGCGCCCGCCTTCTCTATCCCGGCAATAGCGGACTGGGGGGGCTTTCGGACAAGAACAGCGTGAAGAATAAATGAGCACCTCCCTACTCGCATATATCTACAGTCTATAAATGATGTGTTTGCATAAACAGTGCAAAGGTCCTGAAGGCCTCCCTGGATAATCCCCTATATTGGGTACATAGTTTTTTAGGGCAGGTACTGCACTAAAGTGCAGGTACTGCGTTTCAAAATTACTTCTCTCCATTTTCACTGATATTTGAAGCCTTCATGTTAAACAAACATGCACAACTGAACCACACCCCCTTCTCTTCAACTGACAATCTAGACTTGAGTTTTCCGAGCAGTGAAAATGGCTCAAGGCCCTGTACGTAAGTGGGAAAAGCACACACAACTCAGACCAAGCTCCCTGCTGTAACACTGCTTTGCGGCTCTTCTGTTTACCACTTGACATCCACAAAAATGTAATAGCCAGCAAGGGGCATGGGCACAACCCCTGCAGCTAAAGGAACTTTTTTGACTTCATTGTGACTGCTGGAAAGAAAATACCCTCTCACAGCAGCCTGGACTCATAGATTGCAGAGTCCTGTAGCAATAACAGAGTAATTTAAAAAAAAAAAAGTTGCAAAATAATCTTAAAAACACCACTTCCAATCACAGTTAACAGTACCAGTAACAGGTTAACAGCATCCAACTGCATTTGGTTATAGTCAATTACGTACAGTTTTCAAATACCCAGAAGCCAAACTTACATTAACCAGGTCACACTGCAACAATGTTCAATTGAGTTCAATGCATCAGAAACTGAAACAATACTCAGGCAACTGCTTGCAATCAAAGAAACTTCAAATTGATGATTACAAAAAGTAGAAAAAGAGTCAACAAATTTAAAATTTATAGCATCACCTACCTTCCATTTTTTAAGTTTTAAGCTCTACAAGAACTGGTTTTTTCTCCAGAAGTGAAGGCTAACATTTTTCATTCTATGCAAGAACAGCCAGCCGTGTGTATTCAGTTGTTTTTAGGACATGCAGCTTTTAGGAGAACAATCAGGCCCAGGTTCATTCCACCTAATTCAGGGGGCTGAGCAAAACAGAGTGAAGAAAAGATTATTCCTGTACTTGACTGCTTCAATAGGGCTTAATTCTAAATACTTAGTAATACTTCTGAATACTAAACACACCTAGACTATCACTGCTGCAGAGTGAAAGTTATTGTCAGAACAGGTAAGTTAGTTAGCATCCTGTGCGAGAAAATTGACACAAAGCAACCAAACTTGCTCTGAAACTGACTCAAGAAGCACTGAATTGCAATAAATAACCCAGACCAAACCAAACCAAACACTTAACCTCTTAGATCTGCTTGCAAGCTTGTTGCAGAGCTTCTCTACAGCAATAAGAGGGCAGGAGGAAAGGAGAAAGCGTTATTTTTAGTACACAGTACTAAAAATACACAGCACAACAGTAAATTCAGCCGAATACAGCAATAACAAAGAATAAACAGGTGGTTAAAATGGAAAAAAAAGAAACAGGACATTGCTTTTGATGAGGATAAAGGTCTCAAATTTCTCTCTATATTTTTTTGCTTTGTTTTGTTTTCCATTTCATCAAAGGGTACCCAGAACCTGTGGAAACAGCTACATGCTACTATGTAGTTTCCATTTTAATTACCCTCTACAGCAACTTTTACGATTCAGTGTTTTCCCACCACGAACGTATAACTTAGACAATTTAGACTGCATCTTTTTCAGCAAAGTATAAAATAACCCCCCAGAACAGCTAGAAGCTCTCTGTTCTCTAGGTCATAGCTCTATTGAATCATATTTACCTTTTCCCAAACTTTTAAACAAACAGTTGAGTTTTGATCATAAAATTGAGTGACACAAGTAAGAAGCGGCTGGAATGCATCTCTAATAGGGTGTAGAGCAACTGACAGTTTCTAGGCTTCAGTACAAAAAAGCACAATAATAATTCACAAGTATTCCCACTGACTTTGCATAAACATTAAAAACATATGAGTGGTAAAGCTTGACACGATAAGATGTTTAAGTATTCCAGGTAGCCAACTTGGATTTTTCTTTTTTATTTGTTTTCAAGGGAAAAATACAGCTAGAGGGAAAGGGAGAAGGAAAGAAGTTCCATCTTTGCAAGCAATCATAAAGGACATGCCATTGGACCACAGCTAGCATTTAACTACAGTCTGCTTCTGCCAAGTCCATACAGACTTCTAAGCACGACTATGGGCTGCCAAGTGTGCTCCATCATTGTACCTCCATTATGTGCTTTTAACACTATCACAGAACTTAAGAATAACTGGATTAAAAATAATAAAATACTAAATTAAAAATGCATTCACATCCATTGAGAATTCTACTTAGAATTATTTTAGTATTGCTAAATCACAAAATGCATTTGGAAGTGCAAATGTAAATGCATATTCCTGTATGCTACAACATCTTATTTGTTACTCTGGGGCTAAATTAACCTTTTGTTTTTGAGAATATATTTCTCAGACAATTAAAAAACATCAGGAGAGAACATAAGTTGTGCATAAACCATAACTGAATTTACAAATAACCTTTCTGCTCCTGGATTTGGAGAGTTAAACTTCAGAGGCTGATCCAATGTACAGTGTTAGCAGAACTCCCTAGGGAGCATTCTACCAGCTCAGAAATGCAGGAGCTCAGTGCCCTCAGGCCTTTCCACCCTCTGCACTCCTTTGACACCAGAGAAAGACTCAGGAGTAGACAGGTTGAAAAAATACCACCCCAGGATAACGGGAGGCGCAGGAAGAGTGGACTACAAGTACTTACTTCACATCTTTGACAAAACTTTTCTGGAAGTGGAAGAAATGTACTAGCCTGTGCTTCTTACAACCTCATCATAACCCAAGTGTGCTGTAATTGCATAAGAATAATAGTCTAGGCGTGGTTAAGTCTGGGGTTTAGTTTTTGTATTAGTGTATACCAGTTTTCTGAGAAAGTCTACATCCCAGACCCATCCAGATTTGTGGCCATGTGGAAGCAAGGGGTTCTTCTCTGTATTGGAGGTTTAGGTAGGATCTATCACAGATGCCTGCTTAAAAAGAAAAAAAAAAAACAATCCAGTGATGTGGCCCCTTGCTCCCTCTTAGAGGACTCACTGAGCTTTAATTCAGGGCAACTGAGTTTATTTCCCCTCTGTTTTAAGTAGCAACACCCAAGCCTGAACAGTTTCCTAACTCACTGACAACAGTCATCATGGACAGTTACAGGGCTGGGCTTGAGTGTGCACTGAGAGAGGGTGGATCTGATGTTGCAGAGACCATGTTGCACAGTCGAAAAATGAGCTCGATAGTACAGGACAAACAGGAAATTCTCTGTCTCCTTTATCCCTGAATGCAGGGGACCTTCATTTTACAAGACTTAAGAGTATGCTAAGATTAAAAGACTTTGTGGGAAAAGGTTTAAATGCACCAGAAATTAAGCGAAACAACAAAAGTTAAATTATCCTGTATGGGCTCCATGTTGCATATGGCAATCTCACAGGAACAGAAGGTGCTCTCTACAGACCATGAAACCCACTTTCAACAATACAAAAGAACGTGAATAAATGATGTACAATCAAAATCAGGAAATGTGGTGCTTCAGTTGTGGACTTCACCCTCTACCCATTGTATGTGATATATGTAGTCTCAGCCAAATGGCAGCATATGAATCCAAAATATCAGAATTACCAGGCTCCTGTCACTGAAGCCTCCCCACAATTAAGCTTAGAGGCTTTTATTATGAAGGTAGATAAGAATAATTTCTAACTACTTCTGTAATGGATTAAGATACATTTAATTAGATTTTATCCATTAAAAAATCATAAAGAGAATAAATGTTTTGAAACAACTATGTAAATGAATAGTCTATACACACTGAAGAAAAATTCAAGTAATTTCCTGTCAATATGATTTTTGTATTAGTGGGTTTGCATTCAGAACTTAATGTTCTCATGCCAAATGCTTATGCATTCACAACTAGCTCTCTTTTCAAAACTATTACATACTGTACACAGTCCTTTCTCTTTGGTGTAATAAGGACAGAGTGCCAATGTTTGACGTAAAGTGCTTCTATTTAGTGACGTCAACATCTATTCTCAGCCAATTGGGCAAAATGATTAGGTCACTTGCATCCCTTTTCATACCATCACACACAATTGTTTCAGTTCTCAGAGATGGAGACGTAATGTATACAATGGTATCTTCATTGTGTGTGTGCACTAGCCGCTAACCACTATGCATTTATTTCTTAAGGTTTTTTTTCAGTTAGTCATTGAATGGTAAATACCGTGCAAGAACATCATCACCTAAGAAGCCTGCAGTGCCCCAGATTTTAGTAAAGCATTCCATGAATGATACATAGCACCAGTTGTTTGCCTTATGAACTATATCTCCACATTCTTTTTCACTAGCAGAGGGTTATAAAATGCTTAGTATATATGCATACCTTTTAAACTGGGTAAACCAGAAAGGGAATATCTAGAGAAGGAAAATGCTAGTAATTATAATTTGGCATAAAAAGTATATACCAACTACTTGTTCAGAGGGCTATATTTCTGCAATACTTTAGGTTTTAGTCTAATCGTATGTAAGATGTTGGCTTTTGCCTTCTCTCACTTTCATATTTAAACTGTTAATTATAAGATACTGCTCTCCTCACCTCACCCCCCAACAGAATCACAATTCAGATGGGAAGGGGCCTCTGGAGGTCATAGTCCAACCTCCTTCTACTCAATGCGCAGCTAGCTTCAAAGCTTGGTCAGGTCAAGGATGCTAAGCCCACAGTCTCCAATCTGCTTGTTCCATTGCTTAGCCACTCACTGTGACAAAGTTTTTCTTTACACCCAGTGAGAATTTACCTTGCTGCTACTTGTGACTGTTGCCTTTTGTCGTGCAACTGTGAGAAGAGTCTAGTTTCCCCTATAACCCTTATTAGATACCTGAGATAGTAATTAGATGCCCCCTTAGTCTTCTCTTCTCCATGCCAGATAAACAGCTCCCTCATTCTCTTTGTGTACATCTTGTGTTTCAGTCCCCTAACCTTATTAATGGCCCTTCATTGAACTCTCTGCAGTTGGTCAATCTCTTCAGTACTGTGAAGGCTGAAATTTGGCACAGTACTTCAGATGCAGACTCACAAGTACTGAATAGAGGGTAATAATGACTGCCATTGACCTCCTCACCAGGCTTGTCCTAAAGTAGCCTAGTACATGGTTAGTCTTTGCTCCTGGAAGGGTGCTCTACTGACAGTATGTCTCAGCCTGTTCACTTCTGCTGTTTGAGTCTCTCTTGTGAAACCTTACAAAACTCTATTATTGCCTTTGCTACTGCACCTCTCTTTCTACAAGCTGTATAATCTGGTCTTAAAAGGGAGTGGATTCATTTGAATAGTCCAGGCTGCAAAGTTAGGTGTACCAGAACAGAAATAAGCAGAGTAAAATTTTGGCTTAATATGAAGAACAGCAAGAGAAACAGCTGAGAGGTTATATAAGAGTCACCCAAGGGAACAAGTGGCAGAGTTATGGCTCGCTGCATTCACAACCTAGAGAGGATAAGGCTGTATTAAGAATTTGTTATGCAGCACAGTTTTGTATTAAACATGTAATTCTTTAAAATGGTAACAAGTTTGCAACAGCCTGTATTTGCTCTATTCTCTTCTGGACCCTTCGAACTACAAAATAAGTAAGAAACACTTAATCAGCTTTTAAAAATAATTCCAAACAGAAATTAAGTGGGAGGAAGTGACTAGTAAGAGGATTTCTTCTCAAATGTGTATCATTTTGCTGTTTGGCAAGGAAATGCAACTGGAAGTGATTACATCAAAGTGTCATAAGACTTCTTCCCAACTATCCAAAGGATGCGTGCTTTATCAACTATTTCCAGTATTAAAGGTTTTTTTCTAAGGTACAGGAGATTCATCTTCAAAATCAATGGTTTGCTCTCTAGGGCAATCTATTAAACTGCTATATTTTATAAAGCTCATTAACCAAAATTAAGGGTAATGTTATGCTTAATCCAGCAGTGAAAGTTTGACTAATACAAGAAGAATTATTCTAATTTCTTGACAATTCTGCCACTAAGTACTGCCCCTGATCTCAGACTGGGACACACCAGAAATAGATTTTGAGCCCAGAATAACTCTTTATTGTCATATCACAGATCAACATTCACACATACGTATGAAATGCTAATCCCAGGAGCAACTCCTCACATTGAAGAACTCATTTCATGTCTGTACCATGCTACCCAATTATCTCACCTGTAATGCTGTCATCCTCATAACTGTTAATAATGTCTTAAAACATTTCTGCTATCTAATCAGACATTAATGGAATTGAAAGAATTTCATTGTGGAATGAAATGAGAGTCATAGCAAAGTCAGCTGGGGAAGATTTTCTGTCTGTTTGACCTTCTGGATAGCTGTCAGTCTCCATCCCTCTTCTATGTAGATCAGTCAAAAAGAAGTTCTGTCTGAGTACTGAGTTTCAAAGAGACAGTGATACCTTGGAACCCCTTTATACCACGACCTGAGTTTTTCAATGGTGATAACAGTCTTTGCTTCTCACTCTTGATCTGAGCTATTGAGTTTTAAAAGCCATATATAAATGGATCAGCTCTCATTCTTTAAAGCATTATAAATGCTCTCCATGACTTTTGAGGCTTATAAAAATGACCCAATGTATTAAAAGCCTAGTAGCTTTATATGTAGAAGGATACAAATGTAGACCAAATTTTAGAAGCTGAAATATTGGTCAAAGATTGTGTAAATTCTACAGGAGCAATAACATAAATAGAGACATACCATTACTGCTCTGAGGCACTTACTTATCCTGGTGCTGTAAAAAGATCACAGGGACAAGTCTTGAACATAGATCTCTAATTACAAGAACTGGAAGATGTATGGTAAGGGTAGCGAGGGAAGAGAAGCAAAGTTGATTTTCTCTCCTTTTTCACGGTCACCAAAGACTAGTATTATTGGTCTCTGACTCGATGCTTATATACAGGAACAGCAGCCAACAGACATATTCTGATCATTATAGGGTGTCAAACCAACAGAGCAGGATTAAATAGTAGAATAAAGGGCAACTTAATCTCACCATCATTAATCTTTGAGAAACAGCCTTATTAACTGCAACTTTTTCTTCTACACCTCTGTCCCATAGTTAGCTAGACAGGGAAGTAAAAGACCCCAATTATGATTTAAAAGCTTGATATAAATCCTACTGAAACTGCTGACTCCTCTGGGCTTCAATTCAGGTGATAACTCAAGAAGAAAAAGCCCACAGAATTAGCTGCAACATGCTTGTCTTTCTTAGAAAGATGAAGACATATAACTTAAAAGTAGCTGAAACAAAGCAGCACTGAATGAAACACCTATCACTTTAATACATTTTCCACTAGGTTGTTTAAAGAATGTACTGGTTTACATTACAATCCTCCCCTGCCTAAGGTTGCAGTACAATTCTTCATTTATTTTGAATAGTGTGATTCTGCACTGTAGCAACACTGCGGCTTTGACAATCAAAGATCTAAATTAAAAGTCTGAAAATTCTGATATGTTCTGCACATTCTCTAATTTTGAACCATATATTTTTTGAAAGAGAAAGCTTTTCCAGCAAGGTAAGGTCTTGTGCCTCTTACAACCATTTACACCAGTTTAATGACATAATTTAGTTACACTAGAACAGATAAGCTTGCAAAGAATGCACTTTTGCAAGACAAACTTAAGTTCTGTGGGTTAGATTGGATTACTGTCCAAACACTGTTCATTTATTTTAGTGGTTTACTTCAGCATGTTCAGGCAAATCTGGTACCACTTCTTTGTTTCCCCACTGAGCCAAGGCCTTAGATCATATGCAGAAAGAACATTACCAGGGTTGGTTCTGATGGATATCTTTCTGCCACTGAAACACATTCTATAAATTCTAGCAAAACTGTGTAGCTGGAGGATAACAGTAATTGTAGAAATTGCAAATGAATGTGCACAAGTGATCCATACTAGCAAATGCACACAAGTGATTCCAAGTCTAAGAAGTGTGGAATGAAGACAGTTTGCATGTTTCACTGCAGACAGTTTGATAAGACTTTCCTAAATTATGTTTATTAGAAATAGCTACCAAAAATGATTCTGCCACTATTAAAAAAACATGAAAGCACATATTTCTTGCACATATTTACAGTTTTTATAGATGGTGTGGGACATACTACCTCCAGGACCTGTCAAAGTATCACTGTTACAGGTTTGAAACATACATTATGCAAAAGACATGGGAGCTTAAAGAATTGAATCTACTATGTATACTGTGTTATTTGGAAAGTATGGAGAAAAAAGACATCACTTTCCAATTGCACATACACAAATAGATAACTGCAGCATTTCAATATTTTGGGAGCAGATTTACCAAAATTAAAACCAACCTAGAACCACCAGGACTTGTTCTGAATTTAATCAGGCATTCAGGGTGCTTTAACAAAATTGAAAGTATCCCAGTGCCTTGAAATTTCTCATGCACTCATTGCTTGGAATTCATAAGGCCAAAGTATCATGAACTCTACTAATATTTTTTTTTTCTTTTTCAGAAAAGTAGCAAGGTATGTAGCTTTTTATTTTTAAAGAACTTTTCACAGCCTTTTCTGACTCAAGCAAGAGTCGTTTTCCTGGGTAAGGGTAGAAGAGAAGAACTACAAAAGTATTAATCCTGTTTGCTCCCATACATCTTGGTAATAGTGCTAGAGCAGCGTGCATTTTGTAGCATAATAGAAGCCTCAAGTGAACTGAATGCCTCACCCAGCTCATCTCTGAAATACTTTTTCACAAAAAAGTATGACTTATTTACAGAAGCAACTGCTTATAAAATTTTGTCAAACTAAATGCTACAGAAAAGCAACATTTCTCCACCACTCCAATATAAAACAGGCAAACAACACTTATTTTTACATTAGGCTTCTAGCTGAAATTCAAAACTATAGTTAAAATGCTACTATATTAATATTGTAAGATAAATGTTGAGTTCCTTAATTACAGCGCTGCCAGAGGAAACCACTGTTGCAAACACACAAAGAAGGGAGGACTGAAAGAATTAAATTCTCCCCTAGAGAAATTCCAACAGAGGCAGTTGCATTGTGTCAAGAAAAGACTGACACACACATACTTCCCTAGAAGACTGGTATTTTTTGCAACGTTCATCTTTATTTAGTGTCCAATAATCTACATATACACCTAAGCACATATGACAGCACCATGTATCTGAAATAGAAGAGCTGAATTTAAGGAGTTCAAGTGTTTAGCAATAGCCATAAATCAAGAACTGAAACATGGATAGTCATAAGGGCCACAACACATATATGTGTCTCAGGTGTAAATGGTACCTGTTGCTCAAGACGGTTATTGGAATATCGACCAGTAGGAGCCTGTGTAGAAATACATTTCATCACTGATGAAGTGGTGAAAACAAGTAAGTGTCTGAAGTCCGGGTACTGTTACTATACTAAATATGTTTTACTGTTGTAAGTCCTCATCTTGAGAATGCTAGGCCCTTGCTTCCAGAAGCATGAAACACAGGTAATTCCAGCTGGCAAGAGGATGCTGTTGGGTGACAGCACTGCTTTTATGTCACAGCTTGGATTTCTTGTGGTAGGTACCTTCTTGATTTAGGTCCCTCAATTAATGGACATTTCAGAGCTGCACCATTTCTTTCTTTCTTTCCCACCTAACAACAACAGAATTGTTTCCTGATTTCTGCACAGGTATTGTTAGAATAATTTATTCTCCTTCAGCAAAAGCACAGGAAATCCCATAATGAAGTTTGAAATGTGCTCAGTACAGGATTTCAACAGTCTTTGAGAGACAGTGCTAGATATCATAAATTTAATAACAAAGATTAAAAGCAACAAGCAACAACACTACCCCTTCCTACCACACCAACCACAGACATATTACAGTCCCCCAACTTTTTAATCTCTAGTCACAAGCAATCATAAACTTATGAAGAACTAAGCTCAGGCAGTTTTAAATTTTAAAATTTGCTCTGCTACATTTAATTCTACTGAAGACTACTGTGTCACACACACACATCTCTCTGTTGGTTTTGCACAGTCCAGAGCTTTGTTTTTACCTATCTAAATTGTCAGCTAAAATAATTAACCAAGGCTGCACACTTTAGCTGCTAACATACATGCACCTATTTTATTCCACTGAGTGTGGAGAAAGTAATTTCTGAGAGGGCAGTAACTTTTTTAACCAAGAGCTAAATTAACTATTACTCATCTCATAACGACTCAAGTGACATAAAAGCCCATAAGCAAGTAAGCTGTAACCAGGATATTAAACAGCATATAACACCTCTACAAAGACATGCCTTCCACAGATGCAGCATTTTCTAACTGAAGCACATGACAATATGTAAATTAACTTTTGCCCCGACCTGCAGATTTGTTCTCTTCAAGAAGTGAGACTCAGTCATAGAAGCAAGAGAAACTAGTGTGGAAACAGTGAGTTTCGAAGAACAACATTCTGTGACTTAACTATTTAAGCTATGCAGGTTACTCAGAAATTCATTTAAATACAGAAAATCAGGCTGGGAAGTGAGACTTGACATTGGAGTCAAAGGTGAAGAGAGATCTTTGGGTTCTTGGGTGCACCATATGCCTTAGTAAGTACTTTGTGATGCTGAGATCACTCTTGGTACATATTAATTAATAGCATCATTGTCCCCGTTTTGGCTGGGATACAGTTAGTTTTCTTCCTAGTAGCTAGTACAGTGCTGCATTTTTGGATTTAGTATGAGAATAATGTTGATAACACACCGATGTTTTAGTTGTTGCTAACTAGTGCTTACTTTGGTAAAGGATTTCTCAGTCTCTCATGCTCTGCCAGTGAGGAGGGGCACAAGAAGCTGGGAGAGAGCAGAGACAGGACACTTGACACAAATGAGCCAGAGGTATTGCATACCGCAGCACATCATGCCCAGTGTATAGACCGGGGGGGGGGGAGTTGGCCAGGAGCTGCTGATTGTTGCTTGGGGACTGGCTGGGTATTGGTCAATAGATGGTGAGCAATTGTGTTGTGCATTACTTCTTTATAACTTGGGTTTTATTACTCCCTCTTTTTGTTGTCTCCCTTTTCATTACTATTATTATATTCTTATCTTTTATTTCAATTATTAAACTGTTTGCACAATTTAAACAGATTTTACCTTTCCATCCCACTGGGAGGGGAATGGGTGAACAAGCGGCTGCGTGGTACTCAGTTGCCAGTTAAGGTTAAACTACGACAATCAGAACTTGCATACATGTAATATTATATACTGGCTTTCAGGAACTGCATTACCTGTAAAATGACTTCTATTTTTGTTCGCAAAGTATATATTTGTCTTTGATGATGTGCTGGATGAGGCTCATTAAATTACTAATGTAACTATTAAAGCTATTAAATTACAAATTTTGAGGGATCAATTCAAAGCGCATTGAGATAAGCATAAATCCAAAGTAAACCAAGTGCCTGTTCACTTCAATGATCCTCCTATGAGGCTCTGAATTCAAAAATGTCTTTTTCCTGACAGCATTAACCCCTTCTTCGTATGACCTTCCCTGGCCAAGACACTGAATTATTTCTAGGGCTCACAAAACATTCTGTTTGGTAGTACATAACGATGGGGGGGAATGCTTCGTTTGTGTTTACTTTGAGAGCCCAGGGGAGAGATTGCTGCCTAAGCTTCCTGAAGAGATGCTTATTTTTATTCACATTGTCACTGTGTTTTCCCATGAACAAATATTTATACTTCAGAAGAAATGTCTCAGTAACATGTATCAGTCAGGATAAGCAATGTGTTCACTTCCCTTTATTATGTGAAAGCAATTTTGCTTACATGAGGAAGTAAATAAATAGATTTCCTAGAGATGCCTGGGAAGGGTCATTCTTGCAGCAAAGCAGTCTTGAAAATATTGGCAGCATGTCACTGCATTAGATGACCTGTAGAGGTTTCATTTGTAATCGCAAGAACTGAACACTTTAGAGATTTATTGTTTCCTTTGTTCAGAGAGGCAGACTGTTATTGTACAATCCCATCTTAATTAAAATATTTTCCTTTCTGACGAAGTTTAGTAGCATGTTATGTTCTTATCTGCATTATTATAATGTACATTTAGTAGATATGGAAAGATATAAATCTACCTTTTGTTAACGCTTCTGAACATATAATAAACTGGGAAGGCCAATGGGTAAAAACAACCTAATTTTGTTGACTACTCCAAAATTTGAGCAGGTAGCTTCATATAGGGGTCATAGACAACCTGAATTTTCCTGTGATTCCAAATTAAGGAGATTTATTTCGTTTTACTAACGTACATGCTTACTGTATGAACCTGTGAAGACCTGAGTGTGGAACTTGGCAAAAACATTATTAATATGCATCTGTAATTCAGGCTGGCAACAGCCCCACCTTTTTCCTAGGCTGCACAGAGCAGGAATAGAGAAAGCTGCCTGGTCACATGGAAGAGTACCTGTGTATTTTTGGTACAAACTCTTTCTTTATCCCAGGATCTCACTCTTTTCCTGCACCTTCAGTCAGCCTGCGTAAGTATTCACTCTTGAAAATTAGACTTCACAGCTTACATTTCTTTGATGCCTTGAAGAAAAGCTTGACATTGGGTCAAAAGCTACTATGTGCAGAATCCGCCCATTACACTAGCTCTGCAGCAACACAGATCCTTTACACGTATGTTTTTATCTATTGGAATATCAGAACAAGTCTGACTAATCCTGTAAGCAAAAGGATAAATTCTATGACTTTTCAGTTAAGACTTTCAGTACAAAGCTCTCCAAGTCCCAGATGCTATAATTTCAAAACACCTGACGAAAAGCTGCTGGACAGAACAGCAGCAGTGACAGAGAATGCTAAGTGAAATTAGCCAGTTTTTCTTTCATTCTTTTTCTTTTTCCTAAAATTTCTCCCTAAGAATACTTACCTCACAGGAGAAAATAATGTTCATATCCATTTTTAACAGCTTGATCAAAAGCAGAAGTCCATGAAAGATATTTCATGTCTTTCCCTTACTGCGGCACTCCTGAAAGGGAAAGGACAAAAAAAAGAATGAAAAAAAAAAGAAGAGAAAGAGAAAGAATAAGCCTTACTGTTTTCAACCTAAACTTACAATACATACAATAGCAAAGACATTTCTTATGATCCATTTTATATTGGAAAACAGGCCTCTCAACAAAACAGCCTTTCAAAGTTTCAAACAGGTTAATAGAATATCTGCATCTTCACCCCAATGCCATGAAGAAATCATGGGTAGACAGATGAGCTTTTGAGCATAACTGGAGATTGACCCATCTCTGTCAAATAGAACTTTTTCTTGAATAATTTTCATCTGGATTTAGGGAAAAAAGGAAAAAAAAAAATCACCTTTCATGTCAGAACCAAACCCTGCTTATCACAGTTAACCAGTTCTTCATAGATTAGCTTAGATACCCTAACAAGGGTTTGGTTTTTTTGCCCACAAGACTTTAAAAGATAAGCTGCCAGCCTGATGACATGTGAATTGGGACTTCTGTGTTGCTTTCACCTTTAGTCACAAATGAAATTAATCATACAAGTGAATCATTTGGTTTGGTAAATGTCTGCATTACTGTGGCTTGGTTTCCATCCAGGAGCAAGAAGCTAAGGTGGGAGCAGCATTGATTTCACCTCAGGTGCTGCTCTAAATGCAACACTGAATGATACAAGTAGCTTTCAGAGGTTTCGTGCTATCTTGAAAAACAGAAGTGAAACGCAGATTCTCTGCGGAAGAGGCTGGAGACCTGCTTAGCTTTTCTAAGCATTTCCCCTTCCTTAACAGCAACATTTAGGAGTTGAATTTATGATTCAAGTTAGTTTCTCACAGAAATTCCCGTCTTCTGTAGATACTCTTCACACGACAATAGTGAGGGCAAACAGGAAAATGAAGTAACACCTCATTCCATCTTTGTGGAATAGGCAAGCCACTGGAATTGACACTGGAGCTAGAGGCATGATCTTTACAGCCATTTAGATGTGCTTCCCTTCCGTGGAAGCAGCGTTGCTACTTATCCATAAGCACTTTAGTGGCCAAGACCGTATCTGTCTTCCTCAACTGCCATGTTTCATGCATCTATGACTGTCAAGAATCTTCTCACCATCTTTTCTACTGTGTTCACCCTGACTTTCTGAAGGCAGGCCCTGAAAGTATCCACACTTAGCTCCCTTTGTGAGCTCTACAAATAACAGCCTTATCCCACAGTGAAACAAAAACCCAAATAATGAATTGAATAGCGGCATTAGCACACACAGGGCTCTCAAACTATTTAATACCTATTTATGCGATAGTTTACCATTCATGACTGTTCATTTGTTCCCTCAGTACTGATGGCAGACCAGAGTTACTTGCAACTTCTTTAAAAAAAAACAACAGAACACACCAAAACCAAAATACCAAAAACCAAAACCAAACAAAAAGAAGATCTGGTTTATCTGATCACAAACCTCAGAGATTTCTCTGTTTTTATTACACTGAGACATTTCACATTTCAACCAGCCTTCCTGTGCTTTGCCCTCATTAAAATCTACAGACATAGCCTCTGTATACACATTGAGATCCTTCTCACTCCAAAATAGACATGCAAAGCCCTTCTACCAGCTCATTCATAATTCTTATTCCGAAGCCATTAATTATTTACATTATTGTTTTCTTAAAGGCCACACTGAGACTCTCCTGCTTGCTGAGACTTTTTTGTTATGCTGTAAAGTCAGACCAGTTTTTGGAAGAGTGTAAACAGATAGAAATGTAGTTCAACCTGATTTTCATCATTACTAAAGCATAAGCCTAGAAGTCCCACTTTACAGAAAAAAAAAAAAAAAAAGAAGTTTCTGGCTTCCAACCCCGTGACCCTCAATCTTACTTCTGCTTTCTGGATTTGAAGATAATTGGGACCACGAAAGAAAGGCTCTAATACCAATTAGCATTCTGCTGCCTGATTACAACTCCAAATTATAAATATCTTCCCTATCATGGTAGTGGAAGACCTTTTATTTCTGTGATGAAGATCTGCACTTAGAAGAATAGAGCAGCTAAACCTTACATGCAACTTCTTTTCTGAGTCTTGAGTTCACAGCTGAAAAGAGAGCTGGCTTTACGTGACTCTTACCCTGTGTACCTGCACCAGAGAGAATCAGTTCTAGTTGCAGCATTGCAATTCCCTCTCTCTCCCATCTGCTCCTCACTCAGGCAGGCATTACGTGAACTAATGCTTACTATGGTGCTGTCTGCAGGATGCGCAGTAAGGTCACCAAACGCTGAGGGAAAATAAAGTCAGGAACAAAGAGTAATTCAATGAGGGATATATTGATATGGTCTTAATCTTCAAGGTGAAGAACTTCCTTTAAACAGGCAGGAAGAAGAGGAGCAGGTGGCTGTTCCCGCAGGTTGACAGGTGATACAACTGCAGTACAAGCAAGGCCCAAGTCTCCCAAGAAGACGAGACCATGTAGAACACTGGGCTCCCTGGATGGCTCCTTTGTGCCAATCCACAACCAGTCATGTGTGATTTGGCCTAGGAGCTTCTGCTATGGACAAGTAATTCTGCAAACACAGTGACACTAGAGAAAACTCAGCCCAATTTTCTCCTCAAATCCACTCCAGCTTCACCTCTGGCTCGTTCAGTAGCCGAAGTTGACCCAGTCTTTTTTTCTCACCCAGTTTTAAGATTATTACCAAACTAACAATATTGAAGAATTTTATCCTCTCAACCTACTTAAGAGCTTCCTTTTACTTGCCTATCATCTCTATGTTTCATGTTTCTGTAACTTCATACATTTACAGTACATCTGCCCAAATCTCTTCAACAAACTTAGAGGGATTAGGTAGAAGAAAAGTAACTGCTTATAAGCATAATGTTTCTGCTTTGCTTAATATGGCCTTACTTCAAGATTTTGCTTTTAGAAGTTTGAATATTGGAAGAACTTCAAGTAAAAGAAAGAGCAGAACCTTAGTCCACTGTTGTAATCTTTACTGTGGCACACCTCACTTGCTGTACATTACATGGATGAACAGACAGTAGAAATTCTGCTTCTCATTGATACCTAACCCAACATTTCCTCTTAACATATTTTCTAACCTTTAGTATGCCAGAATCTATAGTAAATGCACATGTTTTGCCCTTCCTACTTCAGTTTAGGCAAGTGTGCTTTTTCTGGGGTGTCCCTTAGCGATAACTGATTTTTTTTCTGTATTGATTACATAGACAAAAGTAACTGATGACATACGATGCATATGATCTACTAAGCTCTAATTTCCTATGCTCCCTTCTCTGAAGGAAAAAGTTTTACCCTTCTACTGATTCCTGAGACCTGCTAAATTGCTGGGCTGGATATAGCCCACTGCTTCTCTCTCAGAGGTTCCCAACAGCTGTAAGGAACAGAAGGCGCTCTCTAACTTCCTCCTGCTAGCCTTTTTGGAGATACATGCTTCTTCATAACCAGCTCCTCTTGTATCTGGTTCTCTGTGTGCATTTGCACTCTGTACTGATTGCAAATTTCATTCATGTAATGCAGAGACCCATTAATAATTTAAGATTAAAATGGAACCCAAGGGCGGGAATATTCCATTTTTGCTCATGCGATAGATGTTACTTTGCTTGTACGTCAACTTAAGTTATCTTCGTGCATGCTACATTAATTCGGTAAATTGCTTTTCAAACAAAGTACATTTAGAAACAGCCTGGAGAATCTATACGAGAGGCAAGTTTAACTTTTTAGGGCAAATGTGTCAGATCAATATCTACAAAGTAAAATGCAAACAGATCATAGTTTTGCCCATTGTGTTTTCAAAAAGAGGGGGTAGACAGAATAAATAGTATAAAGAAGCCCTCTGCACAAACAAGTAAAAGTCTTATCAGCCGTAGTGATAAATACCGCAGCACACTATTTACAACGTCTTCAACGACAGAATAAATACATCTAACGGTACTTAACAACTCAATAGCGTTGCAGCAGGACCGCCTGCACACCCAAGGGAACGGTCAGCATTCTTGGCCTTACCGGCGGAGGGTAAGGGACCCCAGGTCAGGCGAGGCAGGTGCCGGGTCCCCGCCGGGGCGGATCGCAGCCCAGCTCAGGGCTCCGGAGCAGCCGGGGCTCCTGTCAAGACCTGCCCTCTCAGAGGGGTGGCGGCGGCCGGCGCATCCCAGCCCCCTGAGCAGCGCCGTCCCGAGCCCCGCAGCGGCTCGGCCTCCCGCCGAGCTCCTTTCTCGGCGGCGGCAGTTAGCGACTCCCGCGCCGGCAGCTTCCCCCGTTGCTCGGATCCAGCGGAGCTTACCGCCCCGTCCGGCCCCGCCCCGAACCCGCTGGGTCACCCGCGTCCCTACGCGTCCGGCGCGGCAAGCGCGCCAGGGGGCTCGGGCAGCGCCTGGCAGTAGGGGCGCCTGCCTCCCTTCCTCCTTGCCCGCGTGAGCGCCAGCGGGACCGCGCGCCTCACCTGAGACAAGGGTAGAAGTGCCAGCCGCCACGCGCAGCGCTCTGCCCTGCGCTGCTTTGCCCGGCGCAGCTCACCTCCTCAGCGGCGTGGGGCTATACTGTATGGCACTGTACCGTACGTACGGCCCGGCGCAGCTCACCTCCTCAGCGGCGCGGGGCTGTACTATATGGCACTGCACCGTACGTGCGGCCCACCGGCCGGCCCGCCCTGCCTTGTCTTGCCCTGCCCTGCCCTGCCTCGCCCCGCCCGGCCGCCGCGCCCCAAGCAGCCAACCAGCCCCCCGGGGCGGGCCGCGCCGGGCTGTCACGTGAGCGTGCTCGAGCACGCGGTGCCGTTAGGGCCGTTACGGCCGCCCGTGCCGGCGGCGGCGGGGGAAGGGGTAGGGGAAAGGGGCACCGACGCGACGGCTCCTGCGGGCCCCTGCGAGGGTGTATCCGTGCCCGCCCGGGGCTTCTCGCCCCCTCGGGCGGCGGCGCGCCACACTTCCTGCCCTTGGGAGAAAGCGTTTCCAGGAATTGAGGGGCTGCTGAGGCAGGAAATCCTGCGGGGCCCAAAGAGGGGAGCGGCTGCGCTGGCGGGGCCGGGGTCGGGCATCCCCCGCAGGGGGGAGGTGCCCTGGCCCCCTCGGTATGACTGGCAGGAACACCCACGACCTGTGTAAGCACATGTATAATGAAGTGCTGGATCCGTTTGCAGGGTAACGGTCTGTGTGTTTCTGTAGAGTGTGTATACTTTTATGTTTAACGTTTCTCTCCGCTGAGTAAATTACACTGTGCTGTTTGCCTCAGTTTCCCCACAAAGAGTTTTCATGCTGAATCATGGCTAGAAAGCAACATTAAGCCTGGATTCCTGCCAGGATGCTTCCCACTTGCACTGTCCTCAGGGCATCTGACCTCTGTGGCAACAATACAGTAACAGAACTCTTGAAAGAGAAGAATAGAGGGAAGTCATAAGTAATCCAGCACCATTTGGTATTTAAAAGGGTTGTAGAGCATATTGCCGAAATGCTTAGCTAAAGTTTGGGGAATGGCCCAGTAGCCTGGTATTGCAGGAATTCTCTGGTTAATCAGTGGCTTGGACTCGATTTTCCATCCTGGATCTTCCTGTTCGCGGGTTCAGGAGGAGTTTTGAGGACTGTGGAGACCAGGCACTGTGCAGTTGCCAATGCTTCGTGTCACTCAGCAGTGAGATTTAAAGTTACTTGTGGAGAGTTTCTGCCAACATAGCTCCTCTAGGCTAAAGAAGTGATACACTCTCTAAAGACAGCAGGAGCTGGCAGTATTGCAGGTAGAGGCAGGCTGGCTTTGCTGTCAAAATGCTCTCCTGTTTGAAAGGCAGAATCAGGCATCCCGTTTAGAACTAATGAATCAAGCCCCCAGATCATGAAAGCCAGAACGAAAGTGGTGTTCACTGAATTTGCTTTCTTCTTCTGGTGGTCTATTTCATGTGCTTTCCTGTGGAGTCATGAAGGCCTGAAATTTACCTGTATCAGTGCTGCTGTATACATGCATATTGTACCAGTACATGCTGTATTGATAAGCTGAACTGTGCAGCAGGGTGAATTAGCCTGTGTGTAACTCCATGCTGCCATGGGTAGAATGCCTTCAGCACATAAAGCATCCCTTTTGAGTACTGTCAAGCACCAGAATACCCTCTGGTTTAACTTTGTAAAAGAAATGTGGGGTGATAATCTCAGGATTCCAAGAGCTGGGCCTTTACGATAAATGACAGTTGGTATTGTAAGCCCCTTATTAAGGAAGCAAAAAGTGTTAACAATTTGGGTAAATTTTAAGATTTTGAAAAAGTCCTGAAAAAGAATTACCTTTGCAGGTGTGGTACAAATGGCAAAGGAAGATTGCTAGTTATTCCCTAGTAATGGAAGACTTATTTTGTTTGGAAAGAGTTTATTCTGAGTTCTGGTAACTCATATTTAGAACCCCAGTGAGGAAGCTTCCACAGCGCTTCCACAGCATTTGTGTGCAAAGTGTGTAGTTGGGCAATTTCAATTAGTACAAACTGTCTAAATTCCTGTAACTTTTACTGGAAACGCACTACACCAGGCTGTTGGAGCAGACAGCTGAACTGACAAGGTTATCATCTGTATCTGTTCAGAAGACAGCCTCAAATCTTATATTGGCTAACATTTTTAGCTCTACTAACCAAACCCACATGAGATAAAAGTCAACCCATACAGCAGGTTATATAGTTTGCTTTAAATCAGCTGCATTTTGTGAACACTGAATGACTTGCTTCTATTTCATGTATTTCACTTAGCATTTCAAAATGAATTTAGATTGTGTGAGGAGGTCTTGACTGACAGCTTTGGAAATTGAACTCCTGTGTTTGATCCCAGACTGGGCACAGCACAAGGAAAATTCTCAATACTATTAGGGGAGGAAACTTTTTGCTAGGCTGCAGTCCCAGTCACTTACTTTCCCAGTCCAGAAAATGAAGGATTTCCTGTTTCTTCACTGCCCTGTAGTTACTGGGTCTAGGATATTTTTGTTACATTAAAACTATGCCTTAGATACTAAGCCAGCATGTTTAATTCAGAAAAAGCTAGTATTTAGTAAGTCATCTGCATTTTAAAGTATGATTGTTCTGTTTCAGCCCTAAATTAGTTAGACAGTAGTTTGGAAAGCTAATGATCTACACAGCACACTAGCTCTGTTTTCACCAATTTTGTTTTATTGTCTTTACTGATTTTTTAAAAAAAGATTTATTATGCTTTTAAGATGCAGCTTCTTTTTTTATAAAATTGCAAGTGTTGAAGCTGTAAGCAGACATGGAGAGTATATTGCCATTTAAAGTGCCCAGGAATAGGTGAGGAGAAGCTGTGTAAGTTCTAGGCTTCCAGGAATGGATGCCAAAGCGTTTTATTAAGTTTGCTGCTAAGAATAATCGTTGGCTGACAGTTGTGTAACTTTTATGACAATATCTCTCGACCCAGTCATAAGACACTGATAACAGTCATGATGTCAAGACTGTGATTGCATTGCTCCCCATTCACAGAAGACACTGTGGTCACAAAAATATTTATGGTCGTGAGTCTTTTCATTGCTGCACGATTGCATATGAGCTGCAGTTACGTTATTCTGACTACAGTAGCTCCAGATGACTCATGTCTTCCACTATATGTCTGGATTCTTAAAGGATAATAAGACTGGGAGAGGTTTTTGTTCTGCAGAAAAGTGATGCAAAATCTGTTCTGTGATGACTGGGTTCATTTGTCCACTTCAGTACCCACTAAACATATAGGATGGAGCTAGACTGCCTGAATTTTCCCAAAGTCCTAACACCTGTTTTCAGATCATGCCTCAAAGCATCAGGTGTCACCGTTTACAGAGTGTAGGTCTTTGTGCTGTGACGGATAAGGAGTGTTTGTGCACTCAGTTCTGCTAACTGAACTGCAGTGACAAGGGAGGTCATATGTGAGGTGGCGATGAGCAGGTCTCTGGTCTTTCCAGATAGGCCTGGAGGACAATGGCTCATTATAGTACAGTTTATTGAAATAGTTTAATATTTCACCCTCTGTTGTCACAAATAGATGCTTTTATATTTTACTCTCCATTGTCTTAGGGTTATGGCTGGTTACTGCAGCCCTTTATGGCCATGTAGGATTGGAACAGGCTTCAGATACTGGCATTCCATCTCTTGAGTATTCTCTGCTTCTGCTTGCAGCCTCCAGCAGGCTGTGGCCAGCTCCGGCTTACATTCCTATTCCCTGTCATTTGGCGTTAAGGCAGGTGGAACTCCTGTTTTCCACATTTCTGTGTGGCAAACATTATACTGGCCTTGTTGCTGCTGTTGTTGTATGATATTATATATTATAATATTATATATTACATAATGTATATATTATATATAATTATAATAATTGCTTACTATATAATAAACATTAATATTAATATTATATAATATTTATATATTGTACATTACATTTTACAACAACATATTATTATATTTTATATTCTATATTGTATTATAAATATAATATATTATATAATATATAATTTATTATCTAATAAACAGTAATTATAATATAGCATATTATATATTATTATAACATATTTATTATATAATCAATATTAATATTAACATTATATAATATAACTATTATATATTGTAAATAAATATAAAATTTTAATAAAATAAATATAAATATATTTCTAAATATAAATATTATCATATACTATATACTATATAATACAATACAACAAAACACTACAGAGTAGTGGAAGGTTTTAGTTCTTTATTACGAGGTTTTGGCAAGACCACACCTAAACCGCTGTCCATAGTTCAGCAGAAGTTGTGAACAGAGCAACAGCTAACTAAAATGTCAGAGGGCATACTATAACCTTTTGCTGAAGTTTTACATCATCTTTATAGGCTGTTATAAAAATATTATTCTAAACACTGAAGTAATCACCAGTGTGAATCACACTGTGTTCATTCTACACAAATCTACGTAAGACTGGCCAAGTTTTGTCTGGGTAGATACTAGTTTGGAAACTACATGAGAGAGAAGGGATTTCACTGGCTGATTGTTGTAACACTGAAATATTTTAGCCTAAGCAGAAATACTAGTTAGATTGTGGAAATGCCAAATCATAATATATAACAGTCATGCAGAGGGAATCCATTCTTAATTTTAGCAAGCCTACCTGAAACTCCCATTGCTTTGGGACTCAGAAATAGTAGGAGTTAAATGACAGCAGAATTCCTGACATGTAGTGGTTCTAACAAAAAAAACTTCTGTTAACTCTGCCCTGATGGACAGTTTCTGTTTATCCAGCATCACTCATAATGGCCTTCACACAGCTCCTTCTTCTTAAATACATCAGTTCAAATGTAAAAGAACTTGGAGAACAAACTGCAGCTGCCATGCTTGCTCCTTCCCATCCCCCATTTATCTTGTTGATAGGTTAGAACAAGTAAGTAAGGATATGAACTATGACTTTGTTTCTGTCTCTTCACAAATACTGCTCACAGTACCAAACGGCTTTGGCTAAAACAAGCCAGTCTGTATAATTGCAGAAAAACCAGTGCCTTCTGGTACCTCAGATTATGATGCGTGTGCAAAGATGGATACATATATGTTTGAAATAGCAACACTGGCAATTTTTTGAGTTTTGAA
Organism: Myiopsitta monachus; assembly: GCA_017639245.1. Lineage (NCBI taxonomy): Eukaryota > Metazoa > Chordata > Aves > Psittaciformes > Psittacidae > Myiopsitta > Myiopsitta monachus. Next base: position 66,003,984 of record CM029921.1, on the reverse strand, counting down.
GCTGTGATCCAATATGTTACTGTAATTACACATAGTTGTTAAATGTTTGAACCTCATGTAAACATCCTTTTCCAGACCTGGTAATAGGCTACCATCCATAAAAGGAAAATTAACTATAAATAGGATTTCTTCATGCTGTTTAATTTTTCTAGTCTCGTTTAATTGCTTTGTTCTTTCTCCTATTTATCAGCTAAAATAAAACGTTTTAAAAAAAGTCCTTAATGAAATCAATCGCTGTCAAAGCTTCATTGTTTCTAGGTATTGATTGCTACTCTGCTAGAACTTTCAAGAAACACCAGAGTTTTTTGACGGATAGTAGTTTGAAATATTCCAGGACAATTCAGATGCTTTGAAATCTGAGGAAGGTACAGGCCAGCTGGTGTAGTTAATGTTGTTACTTGTTATTTAGCTGCCAGCTCTTAAGCAGGTGCACTAAAGTAAACTTTTAATGGTTCATAAATAGTTAATACACATATTTATAAGTATGTAATATTTTGGTTGAGCCATTAAAATTGTAACTCTTGATATTACTTTGTCTATGATATGCTTTAAAGGTATATTAATCATTCAATGAACTTTTGAATATTATATTTGTATTTCTATATAGTTTAGAAACTATGAGCTATTCTGGATTTCTTTCAAGGTTTCTATAAATATAGTAATAAATTTATGAATTTTTTTTGCCCCTTCAATTATGATCTATTTTGAAGAACAACGCCTTTAATTTCTCTGTTTCTCATCCAGGAGACCTCCAACCACAAGTGTTACCATTTGACTGATGTATACAGTTTAGAAATGTTCCCTAATGTCTCACCAACTTGAGTTTTGAAAACTTCTTAACAACTTCTGAAAAGAACTCCTGACAGTATTTCTGTATTCTTAAAATGCAGAACATTTATACTTGTGTCTCTCAACACAAGTATGCACCATTTTAGTTAGTTGTGACTGTACATAGCCACTAGCCAGCATATGGAAGATACAGGGGAAACTAAAGAATTAAATCTGGCCATGAATACTGAAACAGCAAAATAATCACAGAATTGTAGAATGGTTTGGACTGATAGGGACCCTTGATGGTTGTCTAGTTCACCCTCCTGTCCTGCAATAAGCAGGAACATCTTCAGCTGGATGAGTTTGCTTAGAGCCCTGTCCAACCTTACTTTTAAGTATTTCCAGGGATGGGGCATCTACTGCCTCTCTGGGCAACCTGCTCCAGTATTTCACCACCCTCATTGTAAGAAAATATTTTCCTTACGTCTAGTTTAAATCTCCCCTCTTTTAGTGTAAAACCATTACCTCTCATCGCAACAGGCTCTACTAAAAAGCCTGTCCCCATCTTTCTTATAAGCCCCTTTCAAGTCCTGAAAGGCCACAGTCAGGTCTCCCCAAAACCTTATCTTCTCCAGGCTGAAAACCCCAACTGTCTCAGTCTTCCCTCACAGGAGAGGTATTTCATCCCTATGATCATTTTTGTGACCCTCCTCTGGACCCATTCCAACAGGTGCATGTCTTTCCTGTGCTGAGAAATCTGAAAGAAGAGTCCTGCCAGTTTAGATGGCAGCAACTAGAGTTGCGAAGAGAAATTGTTACAAGTTATTGACATAAATGTCAGTTATTCCAAATTTCCCTAAATACGTCTTCTGAGACACAAGGCCAGAGGGGTTTTAGAGCCGTCAGTGAATCTTCTACACACAGTCAGACTCCCAGCTTCAGAGATGAAGGCCTGCCAACCCTGATACTACAATTGCCAGCAGGGCCTACAGAGCATCAAGATTCCGTTCTATCAGAAGGGATTTGAACTTGCAGCAGTGCAGTGACATGCACTTTTCTTACGTAGTACAGAAAACAAGCACTTCTGCAGGGTCTTATTTTGAGACTACTCATCATTAGGTCTTGGACCACATTACTGGTAGCAAATCAGTTGCAAGGACCTACCCTAGCAAGTAAGTCATATATAGGAAAACAGTGTCAGTACTTCTGACTAGAGGAAGTATCCTTCCTTTCCATCTCTGAGTCTATTTTGGCTCTTTGAAAGATGACATGGCAATATGTCCTATCATCTGTTCTATCACTTGTACTGTTACATATTGTGGCTCCCAAGAACAGAAAACACAGTGGAAAAACTTGACAAAATCCATAGTTAAAAGCCAGGTTATTTTTAAATTTTGGGTTTGTTTTGTGGAAAATACATGACTTTTTCATTTCTTAAGCAGCAGTTGATCTCTGATGTAAAAAAGCTGTAGCCTCGGTGGCATGATTGGCTTTCCGAATTGTTTGGCAAGGGCATTTGTATTTTGTTATTAATCTGGGCCATTAGAAAGAGAACTAAGAAGTAGTTTGGGGTTGGCCACTATAAAATTGATGAATAAAGCATATGCATTCATCTGAAAACATTCTGGTTCTTAGGCTGTATTTCTGAGCTTTCAAGCACTCTTGTTAATTATTCATTGACAATTGATCCTGCTGGGAATTAAAAGCAAACAGCGCTGCTAACTGGATAGCGAGAATAATATGGATTCATACCTACTTTTTAGTTGGAGCATGAAGTAATGAAAGCAAAAAAGCCTGTGGCACAAATTGGTGGAACTGTGGGTAATTCTGCAGCATGGGGATTTTTTGTCTAGTATTGGTGTGTCTGATAAACTCAATGTCTTCAGTAGTTGCTCTGTCACACACCTGGCGAACAGAGCTGTAATTTTTGCGACTAGAAGGCTACCAGGAAAGGAAGTAATTGAGCACTTTGGTGGATGTGCCAGGACCTTGTCTGGTTTATGTCTGTTGAATCACAAATAGTTCTGCGAGTAGTAGAACTGAGGAAGATCCAATTTCATGTTTGCATCTTCTGAGGATCTAATAGTGTCTGCACCATGACCAAAATTTTCCCCACAGTTGGGATATTCATTGACTGAAATTGGGCAGATGCTAGAATTGGACTGGGTGTGTGCATATAAGGAAAGTGTCATGCCATAAGAGTGATCACTTTTTAAGGCATTCTTTTATTACTAGCCTGGTTTTCTGTAAAATATGCCATGTCTTACTTCTTCACTTCTTCTCTGCTGTGTGATGGGTTGGGCTTTTTTTTTTTGTTGTCCCCTGATACAATATAGTTTAGTTATCAATAAGGGTATTGCCATAGGCTCAACTTGCCTTTAGCTCCAATGCTGTCTTGGGCTGATGCAGTTATATTGCTTTTGGTTCTGGGGCAGTGTAGGCTTTCTGAGTATGTGTGGTGATCTCCTGTTCATGTTCTGTGGGAATAACTAGCCCATTCTTAGGGCCTTTATCTTGATGCACAATTACAGGCATTGTCTTAGCCCTAGCAGATTCAGCAAGGCAGCTTACTTAAGGAAAGATATACCAATCTGAATAAATTAAATACATTTGGTTTGTAAGAATTCATACCCAGACTTTAGAAATTAGATGTGATGAAGTCACTGTGAGTTGAAGGTAAAATAAGGTGTAGCATAAACAAGGATTTTGCTGTTAGCAATGTCTGTATATATGGGGCATTTCAGTTCATTTTAAGCCTGTTTGCTTTTCCTTACCTGCAAATCATAGAGTGACTGAAGAAGATCCTGTGTCTCAGAGTGTGGGGGTGAATGGAAGGTTAAACATTTTGACTGACATTCAGGCGACTTTTGTGCAATCAATTTCAGTGGTACAGTCAAAAGAGTGGACAATCATGGGGAGAAGAAAGGGATGGAGAAAGGTGAAAGGAAGACTCTTGCACATGTTTTCCATTGTTGCATTATGAAAAAAGGACCTGGGCTTTGATACTTGGCTGCGGCTGGGTCCCCAGCAGGTATATGAGGACATGCTTAATGCTTGCCCAAGTGTTCAGAAATGCAAAGAAAAGGGCTGCAACCCAGAATCCCTCTTCACATTCTTCCTGAGGTGATAGGCAGATAGGGAAAGCTGGGACATTGGCTGTATCCTATAAAATGGTGACTGTTTCCCTGCATGGTCATAGAAGGGCCAGCTATATTTCCTTTATACATTAACATGAAAGAAAATTTAGACCTTTTTCTGCAGTAAGATGCTGAAATGTGTCAAAGATTTTGATGTTCATAAATACACAAGATAGCCAAAGTTTAGAGAGTTCAAAGATGACGATAACGGTGATTCAGAGATTCTTTTTGGCATGAAGCTCAGGGTTTAATGGGCCACTTTTAACAATGTTATCCACACAGGTATCATTGTAGAGTTGCTAAACAAAAATAGTTTAAACCTTAAGCTGAGAGGCAGAGAATCTCTGCATTCTTTTCCAGTTCCTGTTTCAATGGAGTGCTCTCAGCTTACTGGTATCTACTTAATGGTTTGCACAAAGTTCATATTCTTGCCATTATGATTACTGGAACTACTTTTTGTTTATTTTGTATAGGATGTTCCTGAGAAGCACTCAGTCAAGTGCACTTCTAATTACAGGTTTATCCACAAACCACATCTTGCTGTTTCACTGTTGAGGTGAGCACTTGTAGTGCTAGAACATTGGTTTTCCTGAAATGACTGGTCTTCACCCAATTTCTGTTCTTTCTGGCTGCCCTTCATGTAAGATTGGGTACCACTATCCCTTTTGTAGTCTTATACATCCAAGGTGTATAGGTGAATGCCAATGTCTGTTATCTTGGAGTTAGTGATATTAGTTAGAGATATTCAAAGTCTTGAATGTCAAGGGTGTTTCATATGATAAAGTAATGTCTGTTATTAGGGGGCAGGAATTACATGTTGTGTCATTATATCCAAGATACCTAGGTGTAAATTCTTTCTTTTGGACATGTAGGATATACAATGTTTGTGCAACCTGGCTATTGCACATAAAAACCAACATAGTAGAAAGGAGCAGATCAAGTAGTTTTGTACAACTGATGTTTATAAATGTATATCTCATTGGAAAAAAAAAATTCTTTCTGTGGGAGAGGAGATAGTGGAGGGTGTCAGTAGAAGGGGCATGGGACATGAAACTTCATGTCTCCATAGGCCTTTAGAATCTGAAGAGAGGTGCGACACATGGGTGATGAGAGAACTGTGGATGGCAATGCATTCCTAAGCAGTTCTGCAGTTCAGTGCAAGGAATAAGAGATACAAAAAGAAATGCACAGAGACAAAGGAATGCATAATCTGGTATATTATCATCCTAAAAGAGGGTAGCCTGTTCTCTCCTTTGCTCTCTAGCTTGCTGCAGCAGAGAGTGCAGTTACCTGAGTATTTTGCTGCCAGGCCTGACAGACGGTTACTGAGAGAACAGTCAGGATCCAAGGTCATTGCACACCAGACACTGAGGAAATGTAAATACAGTTTATCTCAGAAAGACATTAATGGTCTCTTGCACCCCTCAACCTGCCCTGCCTTTCCCCACCCTCCAATAAACCACATACCTTTTTAGCGCTGGGTATGATCACAGAGTTACTGGGTGCAGTAGAGTAGAAAGCAGATATAAATTAACTACGGGAATAACATTATCCTTCTTTGTATAGGTCTAGTGACATCTGCTATAGGTGTTGCTATATCATGATTCTAAGGCAGCCTTATGAAAAGTTCATTCTTCTCCAGTGGACACAAGGAAGAGAGTTTCCTCTAGATATAGAAGCTTCCAGCCACTAATAAAGGTTTCTGATGTAGAATTTAATTTAGAATGAAGCACCATTTTCAAGGATTTACTGGCTCATTGTTTTTAGCAGCACTCATGCCATGGAAACTATGGAACACCTGTCTTTTGAAGACCCAGTCTTTTAAAGATGTCTCAAATTTGACATTGCAAAATTAAGGTACTTTTCAGAAATTTTCAGAATTTAGGCTTTTGTCTGTACTAAGCCCAGGTGACACCATATTACACCATTGAGAATTTCTTTATGAATTTCTGGTTAAGTCTTTCTCTCAGGCAGAGCTGTTACTATTATTCTGTTTCATATTAAAATACAAAACCACATTAGCCAAACCCAAGGCATTGCTCACAAACCCAGAATGAACACAGCAAGTTGACTTTATAAGTTTGAAATTACATTCCAAATCCAGATTTTCCCAAATGTTTCTCTACAAAACAGCATGTAAGTTCCTTACACATTTTGTACTTTGTGATCCCATGCAGAAATGTTACCTGGTAAAAAGCTACTTCAGAATAATGAGGAAAGGAACTTTTGCAGTAATAGGTCAGAAAACACGTGTGGCTGTGTGAGGATCTCTTATCAGCCTTATTTTTTCTCAGTGTTATTAATCTGGATAAAGCTAATTAAATATCTTAGTTGCACTGGAGATATATAGAACACATGTCTTGTAGCTTTAGTAGTTTTACCTAGCTCCTCACTTGCTTAATTATTGATGCTAAAGTATAATCCTTCAGACTCACAAAGACCATTTTTATGCAAGAGAGGGAATTACTTTCAGCCTAGGAGCAGAATAGTAAAATACAGTCCTACTCCTATAAACTATGGTATTTGGTATCCACTGGGAACAGGAATGTCCAACTGACAAGAAGATAGTTTGTACTTTCATTGATATGCAAGTTTTTCATCTAATTCTGCAAGGACTTAGCATGACCATCTTCCATCCCTTCCACAGTGAACAGGCAATTTGAAAGAACACTGAATGAGGTCATATAGTTTTCCTCCACCACAAAGCCTGGCTGCATGATCCCTTGATACTGATACAATCACTAATTCCTGGCTCTGATTCTTAGGGTTTATCCTATATGCCTGGCTTGGTCAGTCTTTGTAAATGTGCATACATGTTCTGTGTTTGCCTGTGTGGAATATCCTGCTGTATTCACTTGTGGTTCCACTACATCACTATTATGTAGAAATAGACATACTATAAGATCTCAACCACATAAAGCCTTTAAGGGGAATGGTATGGAAAGACATAGGTCAGTGAACAGGCTAAATTGTCAGATCAGAATTGGGTTCTGTGAAATATTGTGTGTAGCTGCAGATGGCAACTTCAGCCATAAAGCATACATTTCAGGTAATTATGTAATGGAAAAATAGATCCACACAGAGAGAATCAGTTGCTTCCTGGAAAAAAACCAGCAGCAATGCCACACTTTTCATCTGCAGATTTCTATCACTGTACTCTGGCTGTGCAGGTGAGCCATAAATCATTCCTGACAATTCCGCCTACTATGATTAATATCAACTGAGCATAAAGGAGAACTGGCTATTTGGCAATTTGCCAGATGTTGCAGCAGGGTAATCCACAATCTGGTTGAGGCTGGTTGAAAGCTCCACTCTGAGGCTGCAGAGCTGCAGCCATTCCAGTGTCAACCTGGTTACTAGCACATGTGGTAATAGCCTTGGCCCTTGGGATCTCAACCAGCAGAGTGCACATTGCCTTCTCCTGTCTGTGCCTCTTGCAATGAAAGAGGCCAATTCAAGGAGATAGTGAAAGAAGCTACTCTGGCAGCTCCATGGCCTCTGAGAATTTCCTCTGTACAACAAAGATCACTCAGTCAGATTCAGCAAACTTAAGGATGCTTTGAGCATCCAAGAGAAGAAATTGATTGGTGACCCATTTCTTCCATTCCATTTGATTGCTTTACTGAGCCAGAATTCCTAACACCAAGGGAATCCCTGGGGTCTGATAGATTTGGTGTGAAAAGAGATGTTTGAATTAAGCACTTTGTGGATGAAAAGGGCACAACAGCTCAAGCCAACTTTAGCTATTCCTACTTCTACTAAGAAACTGTAGTAATATTTGGAGTCTGCCTGCAGGTTTTGAATAGAAAATCTATTTTGTCTGTGTAGCTTGAAGTTTCATACATAATATATAGTAGGTGTACAATGCATTGCTGATACTGTTATGTGTAAATCACCTTTTGTATGCAGAGCTAAAGGAAGTTCCTACTCCTATCAGATTTGTAATTCAAAGTGTGTCCAAAACCTAACAGCAAAGAAAATTTGCAAACCTGTAAGTAGAAAGAAGCTGCAGGAGTGTGTCCTCCACACTTCCAGTGGGATTTGAGAAATTTTGTTTGTTTGTTTTTGTTCAAATCAGGTGAATGTAAAGCTTTGCACTTGTATGAGTAATGCCCATACATATTTACTGAACGGTACATTTACTGGGTTTGTTTCTGATGGCAAATATTTGTGTCTTGTTATTGTAGCCCCAAGCATGGTTCATTCTCCCTCTGTTCATCATAGAATCATAGAATAGTTAGAGTTGGAAAGGACCTTAAGATCATCTAGTTGAACTTCATTCTAGTTCCAACTTCATTCTCACTGTCCCTGTGTTTGCCTTCCAAGACTTGGGTGGTGTGGTCAGGGCGTTTGCCAGTGAAGACTGAGGCAAAGAAGTCATTAAGAACCTCAGGCTTCTCCAAATCCAGGGTAGCCAGTTCTCCTGATAGCTTCTGGAGGGGGCCCACATTGTCCCTAGCCTGTCTTTTATTTGCTATGTACCTATAGAATCCCTTCCTGTTATCCTTAACATCCCTAGCCAAGTTTAATTCTAAGTGGGCCTTAGCTTTCCTAACCTGGTCCCTAGCTTCCCGGAAAACATCCCTGTATTCTTCCCAGGCCGCCTGTCCTTGCTTCCACCTTTTATAAGCCTCTTTTTTCCTTCAAATTTTCCTCAGCAGCTCCTTATCCATCCAAGGAGGTCTCCTGGCCCTCCTGCTGTGCTTCCTTCTAGTAGGGATGCATCGCTCCTGAGCTTGCAGCAGGTGATCTTTGAATATCAACCAACAGTCTTGGGCCCCCCTGCCCTCTAGGACTATATCCCATGGAACTTTACTGAGCAGGTTCCTGAAGAGGCCAAAGTCTGCTCTCTTGAAGTCCAGGGCAGTGAGCTTGCTGCACGCTCTTCTCACTGTCCTGAGGATCTCGAATTTGACCGTCCCATGATTGCTGCAATCAAGGCTGCCCTGGAGCATCACATTTCCAACCAGCCCTTCCCTGTTGGTGAGGATGAGGTCAAGCATGGCACCTCTCCTTGTTGGCTCCTCTATTACTTGCAGAAGGAAGTTGTCTTCCACACAATCGAGGAACTTCCTGGATTGCTTGTGCTGGGCAGTACCATCCCTCCAACAGATATCAGGGTGGTTGAAGTCCCCCATGAGAACAAGGACCTGCAAGCGTGAGGCTGCTCCTATCAGTCTATAGAGTGCTTCATCCACTGAGTCCTCTTGGTCAGACGATCTGTAACAGATCCCCACAATAATGTCTCCCATCGCTGTTCTGCCTTTAACCCTGACCCACAGACTCTCTATTGACTGCCCACCTGTCCCCAGACAGAGTTCCATACTCTCCAGCCTATCCCTAACATAAATAGCAACTCCTCCTCCCCGCCTACATGGCCTGTCTTTCCTAAAGAGCCTGTAACCTTCCATTCCAACACACCAGTCATAGGAGCCATCCCACCATGTTTCTGTGATGCCTATGATATCATACCCCTGTAGACATGCACACATCTCTAATTCCTCTTGTTTGTTCCCAATGCTACCGGTATTTATGTAGAGGCATCTGAGCCAAGCTCCAGTTGAAGCCGGCTCATTGGCTGGAGCAGCTGGAATATCTCTGCATTGCTCTGAATGTTTACTGTAGGTGCTGGCCAGTGATTGGGTATGTTGGGATGGAATGATACCCCCTCCTCCAACACATCTAGTTTAAAGCATCCTTGACCAGCCTGGCAAGCCTCCTACCAAATCCATTCTTCCCTTTCTTTGTCAGACCAGCTCCACCAGCCCCCAGTAGACCTGGCCTACTAAATTGAGTCCCGTGTTCAAGGTACCCAAACCCCTGACTATGGCACCACCCTTCTAACCATTTATTAACCTGGCCAATCCTCCTAGCCTTTTTAAGGTCCTGCCCTGTATCCTGGAGAATTGATGAAAAGACAGTCTGAGCTCCAGAGCCCCTAACCACCTCTCCCATGCTCTGTAGTCCTTCTTTATGTTCTCCGGGCTACCGCTATCGATATCAGTAGCACCCACATGGATCAAGGCCCCCCAAAAGGCCCTGACACAACTGCAGCTCCTAGGAAATCTTGGTTTTGTTTTTTTTTTACCTCTATTTGTGCTGTTCCCTAACATTCAATTCCATTGGGTGTGGACTGTTGTGGGTATGCTTAGGAAGTAGCTACAGTATTATGAATGTTACTGCAAAGTACCAATTTCAGTGAAATCCTCAATAATTCAAATGCATTAGTGACCTAATGTATATGAGGTAAATGTAGTCCCAGTTGAGTGAAAATAAGAAGTAATAAAAGGTAAGAATCTAGTGAGGTCATTCATACAGATAAAGTGAACGTGATCACGACCATGTCCATGCACAACCCTAGCTTTTTCAGTTCATTGTTCTGCCATCAAAAGCTATGAATCCATCCATAGTAATTTTCTGCAGGAAGCACTAACAAAGAAATACAGCAGTTTGTAAAACTGGTTGAAAGGCCCATTCAGTTTCTTGGGAATGTAAGAGTCTGGAGGTTTCTAATGATTACATTTAGCAGTTGGAAACTCTAAAGTTAAGGTTAATACCAAGTTATTAACTAATCACAAACACTCATTGTTGTCAGGCTTCCCTGTGTATTGCTTACAGCTTTCTCTAATTCATCTGGACTTACTCATAGATAGATGACTTGCAACTATGTCGTGGTTTAACCCGAGCTGGCAACTAAGCACCACTCAGCCACTTGCTCATTGCCGCTGGTGTGGTAGGGGAGAGAACTGGAAGAGTAAAAGTGGGGAAACTCATGGGTTGAGATCAAGACAGTTTAATAGGTAAAGCAAAAGCTGTGCACACAAGAAAAGCAAAACAGGAATTCATTCATTACTGCCCATCAGCAGGCAGGTGTTCAGCCATCTCCAGGAAAGCAGGGCTCCATCACACCTAATGGTTACTTAGGAAGACAAACACTGTAACTCCAACTGCCCCCTTCCATCCCCCCTTCCTTCTGCTTCCCCCAGCTCTATGGGCTGCGCATGAGGTCATAGGGAATGGAATGTCCCTTTGGTCAGTTGGGGTCAGCTGTCCTGGCTGTGTCCCCTCCCAGGTTCTTGTGCACCCCCAGCCTCTTCACTGGTGGGGCAAGGAGAAGAAAAGGCCTTGACTTTGTGTAGGTGCTGCTCAGTGATAGCAAAAACATCCCTGAATTATCAGCACTGTTTCCAGCACAAATCCAAAACAGCCCCATACTAGTTACTGTGAAGAAAATTAACTCTATCCCAGCCAAAACCAGCACAAACTTGCATTGAAATGAACACCATGTACAGGAAATTACAAAAGATTGCACAAGATGCTTCTTCCATGATGTAACTTACATTAAATTGTTAATCATAAACCTAGGGCTACTCAGTTCTAAATGGCATATACAGCTGTTACACAGCCAGATGAAACGTCATCTGAGGAGTCTGGTGCAGTTGCTCTGTTCTTACTGACATTTGTTGAAAGCCATACTCTGCACATAAACCAAGCAGAGAGCAAAACCTTGCTTCAAAGACAAAAGTTTTGTATATGGGAAGGACACTGAATTTTGAAAAAGCAGTTTTATTTTAGTAAGGACATGCTTTTATTTTGTCTTTTCTGGACACATGGCCAAACCTAACCCTAAGGGAAATCATTTGCTACAGCTTGGTGGTATGTTACAGTATTTTCTGACAAGATTTGTTTGCTATGTCAGTTTTAAAAGCCATTCATGTAGATCAAAACCAGAAATCTCAAATGTTCCCAAACATTCATTGTGAGAGATATTTTTCCCCTTAAAACAAGTCCTCTTTCTTTTTTGTTACCTTGATTAACACAAACTTTTACTGTAATAATGACTTAGGTAATCTTTTAAGCTGAAGTTGCGCATGTCAGATGGAATGTACTGTTCCCATATTGTTATTATTCATAAGCCAGTCTATAAAACAATACTATGTTTCTCTGCATGGGGTATGCTAACTAGCTTGCAATTTCTGGCTGATTCTATTCTAGATTAGGTTCTCTCTCTTCAAGTAATGAATTTTTTAATTCCAAAGAGATGTGTTCATCGCATCACAGCTTTTATTTTGTTACATCTTTTTTTCTCTTTTGACATTCTTGTCCTACTGTAGGTTGTTGTTAAACCATGTCTATGGAAGGGAAATGAACAAACTGTGTACTGTTACAAACTACCATGCTTGCAACAGTATGATAGTACAGTACCTTACAATGTAGGGAATCATGAGTAATACAGGGGAGTGGTCTGGATCAGTTCCTAACAACCTCTATGTGCATCTGTGAACCTAACCTCATTAGATAGTAACTGCTTCTATTTTTACTGATAATGTGATCAAAAATCTTTTCTTCCTCTTAGATTCAGTGCTCATGAAAAAAAAAAAATCAGATAATTTTGAAGTGGTTTAAAATCTTTCAGGCATTTCTAGGCAGATCTGTATATTCTGGTTCACCCTCATTGATGTAAGTGCTACCCCTTTATACATACTTGGGCTCCTCCAAAGGCAGCAGTTCCTTTTCTTCATGCTGGTCAGGCAGAGACCACATTGTAAAATTGCAAAAGAATAGTAGATCGCACACTCTTTATGCACAGTGGCTGTGCATTCTTCTGCCATTGTCAGACAAGGAGCAAGATTTTTACCGTGCATCTTGCTAAACCTGTACAGTGGGCTGAATGGAGGGTTAATAGGTCCGACTGTTAAAGGGAGCTTTGTATTATATATTCTGTTAGAGCCTCCTAAGACAAGGAGACATGTCGATTGTGGAGGAAAAAAAAAGTGCTGGATGAACAAAATAACATTTTGTTAAATCTGTAGATCCCAGGTATAAGGGTATGCCTACGAAAATAAAAAGAAGTGCAAAACAGTTACACTTTTTAAAAAGGATACTCATGACTATGACCAAACTGTTTCTATAATTCATGCAGAAAATTATACTGAAGGGAATGAGAGTCACATGTCTCAGTGACTGCCATAACATCTTTAGAAAGGAAAAGGAGAATTCCATTTTGCAATGTAGTGGTTCTAAATTTGTGGTTACTGTGCCAGCTTTGAGTTACAAAATAGGCAAAGATGTGAACCAACCCTTATGGAGGTTATACTGTGTAGAGGCCAGGTTCGCCAGTCCAGGTGCCTCATGTTGTTTTGATGACAGGTTGCAGATCAAAAATCTTTGCTACTGTGAGTTTTCTAAAACGTCACTTATTTTCCACAGCAGGTCTTCCTAGGCTGTGCTGCTTATCCACAGGACTACAGGAACTAGTTTGAAGTAGTCCATGGACAAAGTCTTTCTGGCTGTATTTCTCCGAAGGTGACCAGCAATAGCTAATGGAGTGGTAGATTATTCATCAAGGCCCACATGCCTGACCCTGTGTTTTGCAAGGCCTGGTAGAGAGCTTGGAATTCTTGTCTCTGCTTCCAGGACGAGGACATGGGAAGTGGGATAAACCACTTCCTCCTCTCTGCTTACATAGCCTGGAAGAGAGTCGAGCACTGGCAATACCCAAACAAGCTAAATTCAGAAATCAAGGATTTTAGAGAGTAATTAAAAGTTCTTGTGCAATAAATACACTTTAAGAATCCATTAGCAAAGGGAGCATGTTCCACAAGTTTTCTGCCAACAGTTAACTATGGTTGAAATGTGCTGTTTCTCATTTCTGTTTCCTGCTTGGTATTGAGTCTTCTTTGCCAGCGCACCCTTACCTGTCAGACACTTGCCCAGGAGGCTTAGGCAGTGCCGAGTCAGGCCTTAGCTTGCAAGTCCACGTCTAGAGCTGTCCCCCTGTGCTTTTGTCTGGCACTGGCACATTTAGCCTGGGGCTGCTGGTGGCTGAACTCTGTACTTGATGACACAGTGGAAAGAGGCTTAAAATATTGCAGTAGGTGCAAAAGTCAATGTGTCACTGCTGTTGCTTGTAATTACCTTACGTCAGTAATGCTGCCGCGTGCAATGCTGTTTTACTCTGCTGCAGGCCATATATAGCCTGTTACACTTTGATCTGCTCAGAAAAACAGAATGGATTCCTTCTGTTTGTAAACAGCAGTTGAGTGAAAGAAAAGGGTAATGGAGCCTGAGGGTGTTTGATGGATTGGTGCTAGATTTGAATCTATTTGCTGACAAGATAACAACCCATATGTGTATTGCCAATGTCAATTTGGTCTGTACTTGCTATTGCTTCTAGAGTGCAGTTGTGGTCTAAACCAGTCTGTTCCGATTTCACCTTGGGAGATGCAATTCTGGAAGGAAAATGCGGCCAGGCTAAACTGGTGTGGTATGCCTCCCTGTGACCCTCTTATCACATGAGTTATTTCAAATAAGACTCCCCTTGCTCTTGACAAAAAAGACACAGAATCATAGAATAGTTAGGGTTAGAAAGGACCCTAAGATCATCTAGTTCCAACCCCCCTGCCTTGGGCAGGGACACCTCCCACTAAACCGTGTCACCCAAGGCTTTGTCTAACCTGGCCTTGACATATTCTTTGATGGATAGATTGCATGTCCTGTTACTTTCAAATGTGAATCTTCACATTTAAGGAGCTTCTTCAATGCGAATGGAGTTGGTTTGTACCATTCATCAGATGCAAAGATGACCTAAAATGAGCATATGGAGGCATATGAAAGGCTTGTACTGCAGCTGAATGTGTCTGGGGATGAAGGAGGACCAACTAATTTATATTAAATAGTTGCATTTTTAAACATCTGTTCTGGACCTGGGGCAAGTGTCCATGAAGTTAGAAAGATAGCATCATCTCGTCCCACCTCATCCCACATTTTCTAAGCAAGTTCACATCTGCTTTATTTACTGTTGATTAGATTTACTGCATTCTTATAATACATTAGAAAAGAAACATATCTTCAGACAAACATGGTTTTAAAATGGGATTATAATTCCAGGGCCTTCAAACACTCTTGTTGCAATGAACAAAAGCAGACTTGTCTGATTAATTTTGCAAGGCAGAAATGGTTGTAACATGGCTCATACCTATTAAATCACTTAATAACAAGTATAGATTGTGAATGTGAAATTCATAGCTCTTACAGTAAAGTGTAGAGTGTGAGACATATTAAAATTCTTAGCATACCAAAGGGTGTGAACCAGATTTGGAAATCTGATAGTGGTTTTTAACACCTCTTAAAATTAGGTAGACGCAGAATAATCCTATCAAGATGTATCTCCAAAGTATGGAATGAAATCTACTCTGAACCCAACTTCCTGCATTCAGGAACTGCACATCCATTAAGTTCTCAAAGAAAACAATGTACAAACCCGGTTTCTTCCTCTTAGTGAGCAGAAAAGAAATACGAGATATTTAATATTCTAACAGAATGCAAATGCTGTGGTTTTGTAAAATTGTGCTTTAAAAGTAAACATTGAAAGCAATTGGAAGTACAGAGGTAATCGTGCTGTCTCATGTGCTATCCATTCTCATCAGGTCAGTTGATTATAAGTAATTATAAACATGATTCTGATTATAGTGGAGAGCCAGGCCTCATGAATGCTTTGTGTGGCTTTGTGGATTTGCAAATGCAAAGTGTTTGAAACCACTTTAGTGACAGCAAGACTGCTGCAGGACACAAGCACAATATGTTCTACCCCTGTGAAAATAAATGCATTCCTCATTTTTAACCTAAGATTGTTTTGATTCTGGTTAAAGTAGATTGAAACAAGGCAGGCCCTTTCCTTAGCATCTGGAGTATGGAATGCTGGGGAGAAAAGTAGGTTTGAGCATAGAAGCGGTATGGAAAAAAGGCATCCCTTTGCCTTCATTGCTTTCTGTCCTTTTCTCTGTGCCATCTTTATAGCGTTAACCTGAATATCTTTTAACATTACGTAGTTCACTGTTTTTCCTGTGGTTGAAATTTCTCTCATTTAGTTTCACCTGCTTCTAGTTAGACATCGATAGCAGGAATGAGTTGCCTAAACAAAGACATGTAGTGCCATTTCAGACACCCTATAGCATCATTTGAGGTGCCCTACTTTTTCTAAGGTACTGGCATGGGTCTGGCAGGTATGACACAGGACTTAAAGCAGCACTGCTTAAAGCAGCACTGGTTATCCTAGGGCCTCTCACAATGGTACTAGACCCTTGCATTTAACCCATAGCCTAAAAAAATTATCTTGGCTCCTAGTGTAGTCAGAGGAGAGGTGATGGCTCTTTCAAAAAAATGGTTGTATGTGCTGTTTTAGATATCTAGACAAGTCAGTCATCCCTTCAAAATATTTGGCTCTTCTTCTACCAGGGAGCCCAGGTGACAGGGTAAGTTTAGGATTCTATTTTGTGGATGGCAGAAGTTAGTTACCGTAAATCATGTCTTTTGTGAATAAAAGATATGGAAAAGATGGGCTTTTAAAGAGTTTGATTTAGTAGTGTGGTTGAGATTTATCACTTACAGATGAACAGTGGAAAGTCCTGAGGATGAAACTAGCTAAAACTCCTGTGAATTACAGGTGCAACCTAAAACCTGAATTGTAATGTTTTTCTAGAATTAGTATCAGTATATGTAGAATTGTTTTTTAAAGAAATACAGGAAAGCTTTTATTTGTTTAATCAGCCATGGGAACTGTACTCCACAGTGTTACTGGGAGGCGTACCTATCTTTTCCTATTAAGCCATTCCTCCCAGTTTTGAACTGGCTTGTTAACTGACACCTGTCGAAAGTTGTGATGGTCTGGGGATACAAATGAAGCATGATTTCTGAGAGGTAATACTATATTCTCTTTTATTAGACCTGCTACTCTAACAGGAGAAAACAGAGGAGCATTCAGCACACAACCCACTCCTTTTGGGTCTGCAAGCTTCTCTGTTTTCTTCTATTATTTTAGTGCAGCTGTTAAAAGATACTACTCCCTTTACAAGACTAGCCTCATTTATTACTGTCTTAAGGAATGCACATCTATTAATAGTGGAAATGAGGTAAGGAGGTCAGGATATAACCTTTAGAGCTGTCTCACTTCAATTAGACTCAAAATGATAAAAAGATTCCTCTGACATTCTAAAGCAGTGCAGGAAACACAGCAGTGCAGTTTTGTGTGATACACTTTCCAGTGCCATTTGAATACCAGCAGGGCAATTCTGAGGTTTGGCCAAGTTATTTAGCACAAAGACCCAAGAGGGAGAAAAGGATTATTTATATCACTGTCATACATCATATAGGATTCATATTGGAGGCAGGGTAGCACACATCCCATACCACAGAACAGTCCCTACATTGTCTTACAGTGCAGGTGGAGGCCTGTGGAATACAAAGCACAATAAAGTCCAAACTAGAATCTTTCCCAATTACACAACAGCTTGCATAGTATTAAATATACTCTTTGTCTGTCCTTTTAAATATTCATGTATCATTACTGATACAGAATCCCTCATAGTAGTTTTAGGGGATTCTGGTATTTTGAAACAAAATGCAAGTGGAAGCAAATATATTTCTTGGTTTTGATTTTAAAAGTTTAAGGGCCCTTTTTAATAAGTTTGATAGAAGATAAGTGTCCAGCTTTTGGGTCAGATCCTCTAAAAAAGAATGATTCGGAGAAAACTCCAGGGACAAACTTGCCAACAAAGTTTTAAGTTGACAAGCAGGTATTCTTTATTACGGCACCGGGACACACAGGGGATAGCTCCTCCTAACGTGGGTCCCGGTATTGTTACACAAGCCGTCCTTATATAGGCGCTGGGCACACATACGTATTCATGAGGCTATGTATGGATTACATCATTTTCCAGAAAGTTCCCCGCATGCCTACAAAAATATGGTGGTGGTCTCTGAGGGTCGTTTACTTCTTCCAAAGATCTTCATCACTGCTGGCAGCCTTCGAAGCATGCACAGTAGATGCTTATACCAGCTTAATTGGTTCATTAACACCAAAGACATAACAATCATGCTGTCCTTCTACTTATCAGTTAGCTTAACTGCAGCCCATCCTAGACCCCTGCCATTCCAGATACTCCTTATCCTTACATCCTGTTCTTCTAGCCTGTTTTTCTTTCTTTCTTTTCTTTCTTTCTTTTCTTTCTTTTCTTTTTTCACTCATTTTGTACTAAGATCATAAAGGCCTAAAACTAGACCGGTTTTTCTTATACAAGAATTCTCAGTATGTTCTCTAGCTGTACTCTATTATTTTTTCTGTGAATCACGCACATCAATAATTTTCCATTGCTACTGTTACAAGGCCATCAAACTTAACATTACTTAAAATTGATTCTAAAGGTTTATATATTTCATTTTGTGATTTTGTGCCCCCCTTGTCACAGAATTTGATAGTGAAGAGACTGAAGGTGTTACCTAATGTAGTCCATCCTGCAGCAGTGAAAAAAGCCTGTACAAAATCATCTATAGGATATTAGATGTCACAGTGAGTTTTAACCAGCACTGCAAGTCACTTAATAGCGTTCTGTTGGGTTTGGTACCTAAAGTGATTTACTATCCTTGGGTTGGTTTTGACATTGGTATTTTGACTTTGGTGTCTTGACTTTTGGTATTTTAAACATATGCAATGATGGTGTTACTCCCTTTATACTGAGAAATCTTGAGTACAGTGATCACAACTTTTGAACTACATTTGTTTCTTCCCTGTGCTTCTTTGCTTGCTTCCTTGCATGTGTGAGAATATGTATGCATGGTTTCTTTGTTGGATTTCTTATGTACTCTTTTCACAGACTACTTTATGATGGGTTATGGTCTGCCAGTGATCTCTGGACCACTTGGTGAAGAGCATTTTGAATCACGAACATAGTCATCTATGCGCTATGGAAAGGCTGGAAAACATAATTTGTCATGTTGAAATTAATTTATGACTTTTTTTCTGTTGAAAACTCATGGTCAACTAATACTAGGATTTATTTATAAAAGTGTCAAAGTGCGTAAGATAATTAACAGATGAGATAGGATGCAGTCTGCTGGAAATGTCTCATTGGAGTACTTCTCTGAGGATTTTATGTCGTATTCTTCTGTTGAGGTAATAATGATGAAGCTAGAGAAGAGATCTCCGATTGCAAGTAAGAATGAAAGTTCTGCAGCATCCCCTGGAACTCACTTTTGAAAGGTTATTTGGTGTCCCAGGTTTCTCTGTGCTTAAATGACTGTTATAGAAAGAAGGTTAACCATAGTTCTTTATTTTAAAGGTTACCCTGGGAAAACTGAATTAATTATCAAGGCAACCGTAATGTTCTTATCTATACTAAGCAAAGTAACTTGTTTAATGTTTGTTTCCATTGCAGATCTCAATCTGAAGGACTTCAACAATGTATTATCCAGTGATAAAGTATGTGATATTGTTGTCTTCATAAAACTTTCAATCACTGTTCCTTAGATAACAAACTTTTCCAAAAGTACAAATGTTTGCTTTGTCAGCTTTGAATTCACAGAAATGTTGAGGCATGTCCTCACAAAGTAATTTTGTACATAAGGTGTGAATTACTTAGTTTTAGTTTCACAATGTGGAAAATTTTTTATGATGATCATAAAATTAGAACAATCTGATACTGCTTGTGCTGATATTTATGACGTTCCACATTACTTGAAAGGTAAATTTGCAAAAAATAATGAATGATACATTATTTATTGTAACTTTGTAACAGAGAAGTTAAAGTTGAAATTTATTTTATTCAGAGCTCTCAAACACCTGACTTTTATTTTTAATCTTAGAGAATAACATTGTCTTAGTCTGATTCAGCTAGTCCCTTAAGGAAAGCCTTATGTTTTAGAAAATTGTAACGTCACAAAAAATTAGATATATTATATCCTGAGAGATTCAGTAGAATGTGTTCTCACACTTGAGGAATCTTGAATTAGAACAGGACCAAATGTTGTATTATCTCATTCTCCACCTTCCTATTCTAGTTCTTCCAGTTTATTATCATTTGAAGATTTTCTTTTGTCAAAGCAAAAACAGTAATGGGAAAAATATTTTAGGTGCAATAATACCTAGCTTTTTGAATGACAAATAATGATGTAAGTTTTCTGGTCCTGTTATTTCTTCCTTGCTTACTCAAGCTGAGACATCTGATCTCATTCATTTTTCAAAGAATGATGCCTTTCTGGTGAAGTCTCTCCTTCAGCATGTAGCTGTAGCGCTTCTAAATGTCAAGAAAAACTACATCAGGGCATAAGAATTTATATACAGCCAGTCCAAAAGGACACTTCAGAAAAGTCTCTTTGTAGCATACATGAGAAACATGTATAGTGCAGATTTGCTGTGGAAAGAGGTTTACTCACTGAGTAGTGACTGTATTCATACAATTTATCTTATAAAAATCAATAAGTTCTGATCCAAGGATAGCATGACTATTTGCATTATATGGCAAAATATATATATTGCATAACCATGGAAAATTTGCTACTTGTATCTGAATGTATTAACCTAGTAGTTCAAGCAAGTAAAAAACAACTGGAATAACAGATTTTCATTGCATATGTATAAACTTTTGTCAGTTTTTGTTTTTAATGTTCATCTTATGACCTCAGTCAGACAATGCAGTGAAATCTGCAAAAGTATTGACATGGGCTGTGTATTGCTTAGGTAATGCTCATTTGCTGTCTTTGGGAAAAGGTGATAAATTGGACCAATGGCCAAATGATCCTAACATACAATCTGCTCATAGCTCCTCAAGAGCTATGTGACACTTGATCTAATGGACTTCCTTCTAACCCATGGTCCTGTTTACAAAGGGTAAAGCCAAGCAGAAAGTTTGAATTTCTACAGAATCAGGCAGATTTGAATTAGTTGCATTTGTCAGTGCAACTAATATGTTTTTCATATACATATATATTTATATTCATATACATATACACACATATTTAAATTATTTTTCATTTTAGAACACTTAAAATGTATGATAACTGATGTAATGTCTACTAATACTTTTAATGTCATAAATAGCTGTTGGCACAAATAAGATTTTTATCTCATTGCAATTTCTTGGTAACAAATGTATCAATTAAAACCTAGGAGTCTTCAATGAGGTTCTACTCCTGGAAGATGAGAACCAAATGTATTTCTCTAATCTACGACAGTAAAAGATCACTCAACAGTAACACCAAAGCCATTGTTATCCACCATCTTCATCCAAGTCTTAGGAGGAAAGATGTAAGAATCAATTACTTGGTGAGCTGGAAACAAACTTTAAAAATGAAAGGGAGCCAATTCTAGTAAAATAGTAGGTAAAATTATGGATTCTCTAACTCTTGGTATATTTAATCAAGTCTGGATGCCTTCTGGAAGATATTTGGATGAACACCAGTTTTGTCAGCAATATCGATGGCAAACTATATGATATTTATTTCATGGACCATATTAAACAATCTTTGACTCATGGAGTCAGGTCAAAGAATAAACTAAAAATAATTTAGCTATTTTTATCCATATTGCTACATATGAAATGTTTGTGACTTAGTGATTCAAGGCGATAAAATTATAAAAATTCCAAAAGCCTCCAAAACCCCACCATCTCTTCAGTGAAGAGTTCTGTGGCACACCTGGGTGCCTGCCAGTGACTATGTCACAACTCAGCAAGGGTAGATAGGAGAAACAGGACTGGGCACAGTGTACCTGTTCAGCCACGCTGCATAAAAGTGTGCATCCGGGCTCACCTCCAGGGTAGAACAGGACACAGCATGCCTTGAAACTCACTGAAATAACATGGGTGGGAGAAAAGCTTAAGCTCAGGGATTGGTGTGAGTTGGAACTCATGCCCAAATACAGTGTAGATCTGCCTTATGCATGATTCTGTAGGTTCTGAAGAACCCAGGAGTGGTGAACTCTCAGTGATAAAATCTTACAGCTCAGGATTTACAAGCCATTGCCAGGTCTTGAATTTTCAGAGTAGCCATTTGTGTTTATTATATGCTATCTTAAAGCATTACATGTCTGTCTCTGTAGTCCACTGGGCAGCCATCTCATGCCAGGTTCATGAAAACTGTGTAATTGCTTGCTGTCTCTAGTTTCCTTTGCACTATAAAAAATAAAAGATGGTAAGTCATGAAGTCCATCTCCTTGCTTGAAAATGGCATGAACTGTAGCAACAATAGCCTTAAGAACTATGGATGGAGAATTATTGGCTGAAAGTCGGATGAAAAGGTTGTAAAAGATGCAGCTATTCTTTTTGCTTTACAAAAGGCATTGAAATACCCATTCAGACAATTTTGTATGGCTTAGAACTGGGGCAGCTGCATACAGCAAATTTGATCACAGCTCTGGGTTTGTTTGCTCACTTGCTCCTGGAAATCCATCAGTATCTGTAAAAATGCACAGTAGTAGAGCAGATAATATCGCAGTACAGGGCAACTTGTTCTCATTCATAACTGAATGTTCCCATCTATCATCATCAAAAACTCATGGGCATAATAGGAAAAGCAGGAGTCAGAGCTTATCACAGCACAAAACCATGGTCTTGTGGTCATGAATAATAAACAACCTGTATCAGAGCATGTGAGTCATATCCTCTGCATTTAGCACTTGGAAGATAAGTGGTTGGTTGCATCATAACAGCAACTGTAGCCAGAAGGTACTAGAAGGTACTAATTGGTCATCTTAACAGCCACCAGAGTGACGTGGGTCTTTTATGTGCTGAAGGTGCCAGCAGAACTGTGTTTAAGTGAAAAGTAATAGACTGTGACACGGAAGGCAAGACTGAATGTAATTACTTTTATTTAAAACTTATGAAATATGAAAGATAGTGTCAAAGCTGTTCATTTTCTACAAACAGCAAACATGTTCTCAAGTCTGCCTTCATCAAAACTCTCATCTGCTTAATGCCAACTGTTAGGCTGCTGGGCTAGTTCTAGCAAAAACTATGTCTTGTTCTTTTGTGTATGATTTGTGCAGATCCAGGAGTTTTTCCAGAGAAATTCTTTTCATAGTGGCTGTTGTCGTTTAAGCCCAGCTGGTAACTCAGAACCATGCAGCTGCTCACTCACACCTCCCTTCTTTTCCCCCTCTCCTGGAGGGATGGGGAGGGGAATCAAAAGAATGTAATTCCCATGGGTTGAGGTAAGAACAGTCCAGTAACTAAGGTATAACACAAAACCACTACTGCTACCACCAATAGTAATAATGATAAGGGAAATAACAAGGGGAAAGAATATAGAACTAAAAGGGGAAAGGAAAAAAACCCCAATAGACACAAGTGATGAACAATAAAATTGCCACCACCCACTGACTGATACCCAGCCTGACCTGAGCTGCAACCCGGGCCTTCCAGGTAACTCCCCCTAGTCTATATACTGGGCATGATGTGCTATGGTATGGAATACCCCTTTGGTCAGTTTGGGTCAGGTGTCCTGCCTCTGCTTCGTCCTGGCTTCTTGTGCCCCTCCTCACTGGCAGAGCATGAGATTGAAAAGCACTTGACTGGAGCAAGCATTACTTAGCAATAACTAAAAACATTGGTGTGTCGTCGGCACTGTTCTCAGACTAAAGCTGAAAACCCAGCACTGCACCAGTGTCGTGGTTTAAGCCTCTCAGCCACTCAGTTTTCTCGTTCACTCACTCCTCCCTATTTCTTCCCCCAGTCCCGGGGGGGTGGGGAGGAGAATCAAAAACAAAAAAATGCAACTCCCACAGGTTGTGATAAGAACAGTTTAGTAGCTAAGGTATAACACAAATCACTACTGCTACCACCAGCGATAATACAAGAGAAATACAAGGAAAGAGAATACAACTGCTCACCCCCCAGTACCAAAAGCCCAACCATGCCATGCAGCCCCTCACCCTTCCAGGTCTCTGCCCTCCGTTTTTACATCCTGGGCAGTGACGTGCTGTGGTATGGAATAACCTCTTTGGTCAGTTTGGGTCAGGTGTCCTGTCGCTGCTTCCTCCCGGCTTCCCCTCCTCCCTGGCAGAGCATGAGGCTCAGAAAGTCTTTGGTCAAACCAAAACATTTCCAAGCAGTAACTGAAAACACTGGTGTTATCAGCGCTGTTCCCAGGCCCAAAATCAAAAACACAGCGCTGCACCAGCTACCAAGGAGGAGAAAAATGACTGCACCTGCTGAACCCAGGACAGCCAGCTACCAAGGACAAAAATAACTGCTACAGCTGAACCCGGGACAGTGGAAAGATGGCTTACTAGCTGCTTGCCTTCATGGCATTGCCAATGACATAAACACTCTTCAGGCAAAAGTGACATAGCTCTTTGTATCCTATCTTAGGCTTTTGTTTCTCAAATTTTTATGTATTCTCTATTTTGGTTTTCTTGCCTCTGGCTGGGAAACCTGAATTCTTCCAGTGACAGCTACGTTAGCTGGAGGTTGTTGGCTGCGCCTGCCTGAGATGCTTTCAGTGTGGGGCTGGGAACTCAACATCATGTGAAATTCTTCTCAGTACTTTAAAGGGAATTTCTGCTAACAGGAAAATCAGATATTTATTCCAACTTTATGCTCTCCAGCACAGAGTCGTTGGAGAGGGAGTAAAAGTCTGCAAGACTGAACCAGTATTTGGTTTCATTTCATTTTCTACCTGAGTGTAGAGTTTTTCAGAACAGCCAAAGACCAGCCACATAATAGTCGATGGTCCTGGTTCTCAAGGGCCTCCTCTCAATTGTTCCTTGTCCTATAAACAGTACCCAATATCCTTCCACAGCATCACGCTTTTGACCAAAGAAATATAATATTAGTATAGAAACAGTTCCAGGAGCTTACTAGAAGTGGCAAATTTCTGATGGCTTTAGTAGTATGTGCACAAGTTACATATCTATGCAGTTGCTTTACTCAGTGGCTTTACTTGGCTACAGCTAGCAGAATTAAAGATTGCTGAATGCTATGCCAAGTACGTTTGAATGAATTACTTTCTCTAAGGGAGCCATCTCTGTATTTATATGCAAGAATTGAACCAACATTTCCCATAATATCTCAATAAGAAAAAATGATATTTCTCTGTTTATTCTCCAGCTGTACATTGCTAAATATGTTATTTGTAAGTCTGTGTATAACTCTTGCCTTCAGGAAAATTTTCCCCTTTTTTCTGTTACATAGCTGAGAACCACGGAAACAAATGAAGAATACGTTTTGTATCCATTCACTGCTACTCAGATATTCATTTTTGTAACATGCCACATTAATTCTTAAGGGTTGGGATTCATTGCACTAGCAAGAGTTGTTATAAATGTCCTTTACTGAGTATTTATTATCTTTTGTATGTATTTCATATGCATGATGCATATGCAGTATGCCTATATATAAGTTATGACTAAAGTATAGATGCTCTGATATTTCAGATACTTGGAAATCCAAGGAAAATCATATATTCCTAGTAATATTACTTCATCTATTTCTATGCCTTACAATAGACTGTTACATTGTTGATGTTCCACATTGTAAAAACTGTATATTGCATAGGCAGCTGCTGCAGGAATCAACTAAATGCAGATCAGACTGTCCGAACTCACTGCTAAATAGAAAATAAATGTAGCCTAATCTGGTGGGTTGGCCCTGACTGGATGCCAGGTGCCAACAAAGCCACTTTATCACGGCCCTCCTCTGATGGACAGGGGTCTTGGCCAGTGGTGGGTGCATCTTGGAGCTGGCTGGCATTGGCTCTATTGGACATGGGGGAAGCTTCATGCAGCTACTCACAGAAGCCATCTTTCTAGCCCTGCCCGCTACCAAAACCTTGCCATGCAAACCCAATACACTTATTTAAGTGACATTCTGGTGGAAGACAATAATAGTGTTAGCCTTTGGTCTCTAATTTATTTATTCTTGTTTTACCAAGAGAGTACACATCAGAGAGGTTCCCTCCATGTGCCATCTGTTCCCTTGCAATTGGGAATGGTAGAATAATTTTCTGAAGAATTGCTGACAAGATGTGGCAAGGGAACTGTAATCCATAAAGATGAGATTTCTCATTAAAGTCACTCATCTTATCTCTGGTATAGCAAGCTCTTAATTTACACTGGTCATCCCTGGAGCAGGAAGGACAGTGGCTGGTAAGTTACATTTCTTACTGCACTGGCTAATGGTGAGGTTCTTGACAGGCACTGGGATTGCTGTCAGATCAGTTTTCACAGCCTGGACACACTTATCTAAATGAGATTGTTCTGGTTAGACAGTTTATCATGAAAACAGATGTGATCATAGAAGTCTTTTGACCTTAGTTATTTAATGTTTTAATGTTGGCTGGCTGTTGTCATATCATTCCTTAAGCTTCTGCTAGGAAGGGCAAGTGGACTGAACAAGGACCTTCAGGAGTTAGAGGAGAGCTCTCTTTTTGACCCTGTGGTAGAGATCTTTTTTTTTGTGTGTGTGTGTTTTGGCTTGGTCTTTTTCATATGTGCCTCTTGGTCTTCTCTCATGAACGGAACTTTACTGCAGATTGCTGCTTCTGCTCTTGCTGAGTGGACAGTTTTATGGCATACTGGTACAGCTGCACATGTCAGCCAGCTGACAATAGTTGCAAGCAGACAAAGGAAATCACTCTAGGACAACTTAAAAATTAAATATCTGCCATAAAACCTTAGGTGGAGTGGAAAAGACAAGGAATAATGCGATAGAAATGAGAGGCGGAATCACAGACATGGTGGTCATCTAGACCAGCCTCCTGCTTAAAGCAGCACTATATACCTTGGAGGGCTGAGAGCACATATGCAAGAAGTATACCTGGACTAAAATAGAAAGAGATGTTCTCTTCCAGCTGAGGAACCATGTTGTTCCACAGTGAAATGAACTTTTAAGTTATGACCAGCTCTTACCCACCCCTCTAATTCTATACATCAATATTTCACAATAAATAGCAGCTGTCTTTTCAAGAGCGTCCTCAAAGTACTTCGAAACACAGAGTAAGTTAAACCTTTGTATAGTGTGAACAAAGAATAATTCTCTAGAATATGTAAAAAAGTACTTCAAAACACAGAGTAAGTTAAACCTTCGTATAGTGTGAACAAAGAATAATTCTCTAGAATATGTAAAAAAGAAGAATCCATGTTTATTGTGTAAATCATTGGCTGGAACAAAGGAGTTATTTTTCTTTTTTTGTATAAGGAGCCTTGGGACAGAGACCATTTCCTACCTTACACAAATCTGAGTAAAGTAGTGTAAAAGCTAGTCAGCTTTCAAGAAGGAATTATGCCAATATTGCCAGATCTCTAAGTCTGTGTTCCTTCTGGCTTACTGTCATGGGTTCAGCAGCAACAGTCATTTTTCTCCTTCTTAGTAGCTGGTGCAGCACTGTGGTTTTGATTTTGGGCCTGGGAGCAGCGCTGATAGCACCAGTGTTTATAGTTACTGCTTGGCAATGTTTTGGTTTGACCAAGGACTTTCTGAGTCTCATGCTCTGCCAGGGAGGAGGGGAAGCCGGGAGGAAGCAGAGACAGGAGACCTGACGCAAACTGACCAAAGGGGTATTCCATGCCACAGCACGTCATGTCCAGGATGTAAAACTGGAGGGCAGAGACCTGGAAGGGCATGGTGGTGCACTGGGGGGTTCGCTGCTAGGGGGGTGCACTGGCTGGGTCGGGCTTGATGAGCAGTTGTATTCTCTTTCTTTGTATTTCTCTTGTATTATTACTGGTGGTAGCAGCAGTGGTTTGTGTTATACCTTAGTTACTAAACTGTTCTTATCTCAACCTGTGGGAGTTGCATTTTTTTTTTCGATTCTCCTCCCCATCCCCCCGGGACTGGGGGAAGAAAGAGAGGGGAGTGAGTGAGTGAATGAGAAAACTTCATGGTTGACTGGACTTAAACCACAACACTTATCCATTGTTAACAGGAGAAAAACAAATGAAAAATCTAAGGTAGGCATTTCAGCCCAAGTCCTGATCAAACTAAAAGATGTCCTTAGTTTTGTGTAGGAATGTAGTTAAATGAGCTAAGGGCATGATTCCAGCCCTATTTATGTGGTTGGAGAAGCACTTCCTTAATTATCTATGTTGATGGTTAATGATGGGATGCTACACAGTTTTAACAGGAGCAACAGTCTGCTAATTGTCATACCTGGCAGATCTGCAAAATAAATAATTTTAGTGAGGTTTCACTCCAAACTTTGATTTTAAAAGCGGATGTTCTACCCCTTCCTTCTCCCACATTCTTCAAGGAAAATGTGAAAATGCAGCTGGAGATTAAGAAAAACAAGATCACAGCACAAGGTAGAATATCTAATTGGACTAGCTATTTGGTAGGCCAAAAGGGTACATGCCTTCAAGCAGTGAAAGCCCCAGCTCTTTCATGAGGTGGTGGATGTACTGACCAACATTAAGTGGGCTTTGCTTCGCTTCTCAGCAATGTACATTTGCTTTGGTTTTGTTGCAAACATTTTAGTTGGGATCATCCGGAAATAGGAGACTAGAGAAACAGCATGACTTGCTTGAAAGGTTATTTTGTTGTGATTGCTAAACAAGCTGCCCTCTTCCACCAGCTCACCATGTCAGATTCACACAAGCATATTCCAGTATATAAGCACACTTGTAAGATGCTAAATTCAACCAACCGTCTCTTCAAGGGTGTAGATAAAGAGGCATGTGAGTGATAGATACTGAAGGAAGAGACTAGCAGATCACAGAAAGCCAAACCAACTGCTGAGTTCTTACTCACTTAGAAACACTCAATACTGCCGTAATCATAGAATCAGAGAATAGTTTGGGTTGGAAGGGACCTTCAAAGGTCATCTACTCCAACCCCTGCAACGAGCAGGGACATCTTCAACTACATCAGGTTGTTCAGAGACACATCCAGCCTGACCTTACATGTCTCCAGAGATGGCGCATCCACCATCTCTCTGGGCAACATGTTCCAGTGGTTTACCACTACCTTCTGGACTGTGCCCATCCAGCCAATTCCTCATCTACCAATCAGTCTGTGTTAGTCTATATGATTAACTTGCATAATTCAGTAAGACTGCCATGGTCTGAATGATACTATGGAAAGTACTCTGCAGCTTGAGCAGCGTAAAACTTTCTGTTTACAGTATTTTCTTCTTAGTTTTTCCACTGGGTGGCACAACTCTTACATTGCCTTTTTCAAAGTTATCACTCAATATTTGAATATGTTAAATTATTTTGCTGTACTAGTTTGTGCTGGCAGCTGCAGCCTAGAGTTCTGATCACATTGCCTACCCAGATGAAATAGGGACTAACTGGAAGGCAAGCACCACTGTACTGTCTCTAATCCAAGACAAACTCCATTTCCTTACCCCCCGCTCCCTACCCCACTTCTTCCAAACTGTGGTTTTCTGCATCTAATGTGTGAGGAAAACATGTAGCTCAGGACTTAAGAGCAACTAAACCTTTCCACAGACAAAGCACTTCCAGGGAAAAAAAAAAGAAGTGTCTACTCCCTTCCTGGGAACTACTGCATGCCCTGCATTTTTAAAAATTCTTCTGAGACCCTCATGCTTCCAAGGTGGAAGTGGTAAGGAAGCTGTCCTGCACTTCAGGTGCATCCACCCACAGCCTTTTATTAAATCCTTGCCACTGACAAGGAAGAAATCTAGATCTCCAAGTTCTGTCTGCTCAGAGAAATGTCAGAACTCCTGGCATTCCTCTCCATGTGGTTGCCTTGCTGATATCTGGTTTTGGCCTTCAAGGTTAGAAAATGCTCCAATAGACTAACAAGACCCAGCTGTTATTTATTCTCCAATCCTTCATCTTTTTAAGGCTTTTCCTTAAAAAAATAAAAATAAATCATGATATTCCCCATAAACTCTGCTCTGAAAGGTAGTTAAGCCCAGTGCAGTCCCCATTTTTAAACCTATGAACACCTTCAAACCTTAGAACTGGTTGACTGCTGACATGACAAGGCTGGCCTGTTACCTCAGTTTGTCTTTAGGTAGAGGACATACAGTAGCAATACCAGCACAAGCATCTCTTTTTAAGTTACGTGTTTGCTGTCTCTCATTATATATAGCTATGATTAAGGAAAGAAATTCTGTGATGTTTAAATGAAGTGGTTTGTTACAGTGACAGGGATTCTGAGGTATCTCCAGATGTTAATTTTTTTATTTGTAAGTCTGGTGACCAAGGAAAATACTTCCATATTGTAGTGGTTGTCTCTTTCAGTTCTGCCCCTACTTCCATTTATGTTTGAGCCTAAGGGTTAATTTCAGTGAAATGTGAAAGAGGAATAGGAAGGACTACTCACACATTATCTGTAACATTTGGTTGTAGCTAATCAGTCAAAACGAACCTGACCATCCAATTAACATTTGTGCACTGTCAGATTAGCTCTAACTCT
This sequence comes from Myiopsitta monachus, assembly GCA_017639245.1. Lineage (NCBI taxonomy): Eukaryota > Metazoa > Chordata > Aves > Psittaciformes > Psittacidae > Myiopsitta > Myiopsitta monachus. The sequence goes on along the minus strand of CM029921.1, from coordinate 65,973,923 downwards.
GCTTTTTGGGGCTATCTTTCATAGGATGCAGCTGGAAATACTGGAAATACTGCAGGAACTGGGTCATGACAATAGGGGACAAATCTATAAGAAAACCATTTCGTTAGTTATGGTACTCATGCAACAACTAGTTCTAGATGAAGAAAATGTCTCAATAGTTGAGTTTCAATCCACTGTGCATTTATTTTTCAAATAAATTTATTTGCTTTTTGTAGATTTGCTTATCTTTTATTAAAATCCTGCTGTAGTAGATCTAGCTCCTTTGTTAACTATAAAAGGAGGAAGACTGTAAGAGTATTCTATATGGAAGGTGACAGTTCCAGAGCAGTAAGTCAGGATTACTTACCGAAGTTCATTAATTGACCCATATAAGAAAACTTCTACACCTCATTTTTGTGTCTAGAGTACTTCAACTTCTCTGCTTTCTTTTTAAGCTACAGCTGCTATACTCCCAGATCTTTATACATATGGGATAAATTCCCCTTGATTTCAGTGGAGTTCTACTAGCCAGAAATTTTGCTTCCAGCCTTCTTTAGGACTTAAATTGTGTGTGTTGGAAGAAAATGTCAGATTAGGCTCAGGAGAAAAAGAAATACAAAAAATACCCACATGTCTAAACTGTGGGCAGAAAAAGGAAAGTGAGAACTGGTGCTGGATTATTTTAATTTAAATTATATTTTATATTTGCTTGGAAATCTCAATGTGGCCTTTAGCTTTCCCAGGTTCAATATCGTATCTGAAGTATTGTTTGGGACAGCAGACACTTAAGAAAGCTGATAGGAATAGAAATTTTAAGCATCTTTTACTGCTAAATGCTGTGTCCTAAAATAAAAGATGCCATTTTTAGGAGAAATAAGGAGAGCATTTTTAAAAAATAAGGTTTTCCATACTTAGTTTCTTTCCACACTTCTAAGGAAATTTCGAAGGACAACTTTAACTTCTTTTTACAGAAAAAATATGCTACAAATGTGAATTATCTCGCCAAAGAACTTTGGTTTCTTTATTGAATTTCATATTTATGTTGCTTCTGCAGTTCCAATTATACTAGTATATCCTGATGCCATGATGTAAATCAGCATCTTTGCTAGCACTTACATCATTAGTTCCTCACTTCTGCTGCATCTCTTGCTAAAGTTCTGTGCCTCTGCTGAAGGCTTGCCCTTGGTTAGCTTGCCCTTGCAGATGCCTGACAGAAATGAGGCTCTTTGAGAGCTCTAATGAGAAGAGGGAAATGACAGAAATGAGTTTGTTAGGGCATATGTGTCTGTGCAGTGGTGTATAATTAAAGGATGAGTATGGGGTAGGGTAGATGACACCCTAACTCCTAATGCATGTCTTTCAAACAGTAGCTTGCCTGGGTTGCCAAGGGTTAGGAGAAGAGTATTTCCCCTGTGGGCACTTGGAGGCTGTAGATACTCTGCATAACCTTGTTCCTCATTTGAAAGCAAGATGTGTAACTATGTGCACAACAAGGATGTTTGTGTGAAAGGGAGAGGTTCAAAGTGAAGTTCTGTATGAATGAGAATCTAAAAGTAAGGTCAGAGTGCTCTTCCTGTGAGAAAAGTAAAAAACAGGAGATAAAATTGCTTGTCACATGTTTTCACTTCCTTGTTCTTTGGCTCTTTTTTTTTTCTTTTTTTTTTTTCTTCTGACTTTCTTATCCCCCAATGGCCTTTATTTTTCAAAATGCATTTTTCCTGCTGGCAGATACCAGCTCTGAACGTGACTGTACCAGCAGAAACCTCCTTTTAGTGATAAAGTTTTTCACTTTGTTTAGGAAACAGATGGAAAGTATGCTGGTTAAAACACTCTTTCTAGATGAAGGTATGTCTCTACCAACTTACCATCTGCACACTTCCACCCTCAGCTTAGTTTCTTCCTTTAAATCTTTGTTGGTTTGGAAAGGAAGGTCAGGCTTTTGATTATTCATACAGCAATCCCAGTGGCTGTAACTGGGAACTTTACTTCTACTCTCAAGATGAAACATCTTGAATTATTTACTACACAGGACATTTTCTTCATGAAATGTTATCTAAAAATAGCCCACATCTTACCCAACAGAACAGCAATGAAGGTTCATAAAACAAAGTGAGAGTTCATGATTATTTGTGGCTTCTCTTTAGTGTGTGAATCTAATCCTTTAAGCCCTAAATTGTTGATTTTTTTTCCAAGCTGTTTCTCTAGCTCTGATGCTAGCCTGCCTAGCTAGATGCATAATTAGTTTCAACATCAGAAGGACTTCAAATAGAACAGTGCTGTGAACTGGGTGGTCTGGTTCCTTTTAAGTGCTTGCCTACTGCAAAACTGTTAGAAAGTGTAGGGGTTTTCCTTCAAATTTTAACTTACACAGTTGCTTGCGCAGGTAACTTTGGTATTAGCATTGAATAAGAAAACCAGTAGATGATTTTAAATGTTTTTTTAAAGAGAAAATTTCGTAGCATTGAATTCAGTGTTAGAATAGTTATCAAAGTGCTCTTGGTACCTAGTTTCAGGTAAGCAATATACAACTGGGGAATTTGTATTGGTTACAGGTGATGGAAGAAAGTAGAAGAAATACCATACAATTAAGAATAACTGATTTTAGTTCTGAAGCGAGTTATTAGCTTGCTAGTGATCTCTTGGACTGTTCAGGTGTCATCTGTAAGGAAGGAGAGCTTGGGATCCAGGAATGTCTGTCATGAAAAGTGACTGTTCACAGTATGCCTGTAGGGTATGATGGATTTGCTATGAATGTGTAGAAATTTCTGCTACCACATCACTAATACCATTCTTTGGACTACCTAGCTCACAGCTAAAGCAGATAACTTTATCAACATTGTGTCTTTGATGGCAGGTGTTTCCAAGCAGAAAGTATATTTCCCTACAGTACTAGAAGTAAAGGCATGTAAGTGGAACTACTAAAAGCAAAGATAGAGAAGGGACATGGTGAACCTTGGATTAAATCCAGACTCTTCTGCAGCCCACTGGTGACGTTTAGATATCTGTTGCATTATCCTGTAGAATACTTCTAAAGTCTGCAGCGTAGCAAAGTACATAGTGAAGACAGAAGCAGGGCTACGGCAAAAAGTCCAGCAAATAAACTGAGATTATTAATACTAGCTGTAAAGGATAAGGAATATGATGATTGTAGTGATTCAATCATGTAAGAATGTGCAGAGACAGGGATACTTTACAAATGTCAAGGAACAAAACATACTAAGGAGAAAATAAGCTTTAAATGATTTTGAATAATGGATTTAATGTTAATGACACCAGAGGAGCAAAACCACCTAGCTTTTGCTGTAGAATTGGTTTAGGTAAGGCCTTTTTAAAACCCTTTTTAATTTAAAAGGAAAATAATATCATTAGGAATGTTCAGAAAGCAGACTGACATGGCAAGATCTCTGCTCACTACCTGGGCAGAAGTTCCAAAACCTGTATTTGAAGGAACGAGAGAGATCTTTGTTGAGGTATATTTAAATGAATGTTAGCCCCAAAGTGCTCAAACTGGCTTGTGAGGACTCACAGAGTTCAAAAAATCCAACCTGCTGAAGAACACAAGGGTGATGTAAGGAAAATCACTAAAATATAAGCCAGACTCCAGAGGAAGAGGCAGTAAATGAGGTGGGACAAAACTCAGAAAGTTTGTGCTGAAGTGAACTCATTCAGTCCTGTAGTCATGCAATTGGTGCTGTATTTGATTCAGTTGTTTTCCTGTACATATCAGCTTGCAAAATGGGGTTATGAATGATCTAATGCCCATCTTCTATTTCAGTATATTCACATCAGTTTAACTACACCATAACTCACAGAAAGGTTTTCTCCAGTCCTGGTCCCCAGTGGCATGACAACACATACTAAATGTACCTAGTAATATCTTTTTGTATCAGTATATTAAGTAAACCTGATACTTCATTTAAAGAGAAAAAAATATGGATGAAAGAACAATGAATTCAAGATGTAAAGGTTAATAGGTCAAAATCTAACCTAAGTAAAACTCTCAATGAGAGTTTTGCATGGGCAAGGACTGTGGGACTTAGCCTTAAGAGAATTAACAAGCTACATCAGGTCTCTTCACTGTTCTGATTGCCAGAAGCCTGTCTGGACTGTGTCCAGAAATGCATTCTCAATCACAGCAGATTAAAGCATCTAATACAGGAAATGATGTGTACTGTTTCACATTGTCTGCTCTGCTTTTATCTGAACAGGTACTATGACTGTAGAGATAAAGTAAGAGGGGAAAATGCTGAATTAGTTCAATCAGCTGATGTTTTTCTCATATACCTCATTTCTGGGAAAGTAATTATTTTCAAGTAATTGTAAGCTAACTCTTAAACATCCTGTTATAATTCTTTTTTCACCTTGGGAATCCTTTTTGATCTTTTAAAGCTGTTGTGGATCCCTCCCCCTTTAAAAAAATCTCATAAAATGTTTACAAGTCTTGTTTGTATTCCCATAACATTTTCCATTATGCTGTGACAGCTTCACTGAAAAATTATTTTAATTATCTCAAAATGAATCGCACAAAGAGGGAATATAAAAATGTAAATCTTATGTCTGACTGTACTTTAATTGCTTCAGCTAATGAGAGAGGCATGAGCTATCTGCACAATGTGAAAGCTATATTGCATGAACAATATAACCAAGTATTAGAAATGTGCTGAATCTGTGATTCTCACTCTGCTTCAGTGGGAAGATATGGGGACTGTACTTGTTTTGCAGCTTTTGTTTCCTGTTCCCTGATATGGCAAGCTAATTTTAGTGGGAAATGGTGTTGAAAACAGCTAATAATTTTCTCTTCTGTTCTCTAGGTCAGCAGCATAGAGACGTTAATGAACAAAACAAAGCAAATTTATGTTACAGAATCCACGGGCCCTCTCCTGCCAACCTATCCTCAAGAGTTCAGTTATGAGAATAGTTCTCATGTGACAGTGTAATGTGAACCAATGCTTTGTATACATTATTAAAGCAAAATGTCCATTGATTATAGGAAGTAACCTATTCCTACAAAAATGTTGATGAAGCAAGATTAAAGTGGGCACCAGCGTACAATAGAATGGTTCTAAACATATACACACATAACAGGTCAAGTCTGTAGGTCTAATTAGGTATTGTCCGTTCCCACAGTAGAAATTTTTGCTTCACCAGTTCCTAACCTTGTGATCTTTGACTGAATTTTATCTAAAACAGTGCACACAGGCATTTTACTTTTACAGACTCCTGAACTTTCATCTGTTTAGAAGCTATTGGTTGAACGTGATGAATTCAACAAAGAACAAGCGGTCAAACTGTTACTTTGAGTGACTCTTCCACCAACATAATGCAGGAATGCCACAAGGTTATTAACCAACAAATCTCTCCTCTTTAGTCTAAAAATATCTCCCAATTGGGTGCCTCAGTGAAATGCTTTGTGTTATAAATGGCAAAGCTGATTTCCAACTTACGAAGATAGTGAGGAAGGACTGCAGGAGCTTTGATATTTAGCAGAAACGTAGCAGACATGTTGCCCTACACGTAGCTCACCCTAAGTAATTGTTTTCCTCCCTTAGATTAGATGCTTCTTATCTTGTGATAATGTCATAAGTAAAAATCCTGCCATTGCTTGCCATTTTCTTTACACAGTTGTTTTTTTTCTTCTCTCCCCCCCCCCCCCCCCCCAAGTTTTTGGATAATAGAGTTTAAGAGCCTTTAAATCTCAGGGGGATTTCCCTTGGTTCCCAGATACTGTATTGAGTTGTAAATCTGTGTGATTAGTGACAGATGTTAAGGTAACTTGCTAACTCAGGAAATTAGTAATGATTAGAAGAGGCTTTTGCTTAGGTTAAATCACCAGTGATAGGATTTTTTTGCCACTTGATGGCAAATTTATGTTCATACTGGCCCTGGATGCTTTGAATTTGTACAGCACAGTGCCTCTTCTGCTAAGATGTTTTACCTTCTGTGTTTTCAACAGTAACAGTTTTATCCATGCAGCAGTGGACCAGATTTATCATTAGTGTAAATCAGAGTGACACTATACTCTCCTATGCCAGCAGTTCATCTGATTGCATATATCTCTAATACTGTGACATGGGGGCTTCAAGCCAAAACTTGGAGTTTTTCTGGAAAAGCTAATCTGCATGTTGTTCTTGGGAGAAAATATATGGACATTTGTAATTAATGCTGTCTTTTCACATGCAATAAACCCACACAGGACAATCTCAGTTTCTCACAGTACATATAAACCAGTGTGGCACACTGTGTGTCCAGGGTATAAGGCGTGATCATACCCAGCTATGTTATACCACACTGTTAATTTTTTTTCTTCTTCTGTCTTTTCTAGTTCTGATTTCATTGTCACTACTCACCTCCTTGCAGTCCAGCATTCTGTCACTTTACTGTATTGCATTAACCTGTGTTGGTTAACAGAGTGATAATCCAAATTTTTGTCAATATGAACCCCCTTGCTACAGGAAGCATTGTTAGCTTCCTCTCTTCCATGGTATTGTGAACCCTTGGGAGTAACCTTTCACATGTTATTGAAGCAGTGCTCCAGTTGCTGATCGATTTTCCTATTATTTTGTTTGGTTTAATGAAAATGTCAGTATTATAAATACAGAGCAAGTCAAATGAACATGCAGTAATTTCAGGGACTGCTGCAGACATTAGATACACATACATATCAAAGAAAATAGCTGACTTCTACAATGCCATTGTGTAAATTTGGGTAGATTTCCCTCAACTAACCATCTACCATATTGAAACCATTCCAAACTGTTGATTCATCTAAGGAATGCCCCACTAGTGAGCAGCACTGTCTTGTATTCTTCTTTCTAAATATTTACACTAATAATGTAGTGTTTCCTACTTGTGAAACATTTCAAGGCTCTATAGTCTTTCCAGACTATAGTTTGGAACCTGCTATTATGTGCTCTTGCTACTAATTCTGTTTCACCATAACTGATGTGTTTACTTAGCTCCCTCCAGTGACTTGATGAGCAAACAAGTCCATGGTGTACTGTCATTCTAGATGTTGCAAAACAAGTTACCAAAAAAAGGCAAGTTCAGTTCTTTAGATGAGACTGTATGTAGCATTCTGCAGCATGAGTAAATACTGTGTGCTAAACCCATTGTAGCATACAATAAACAGAGCATCTGAGATTTACCACAATTCTACTATTATTCATTATTAATGATTTCTTATACTTGGCAGAATTAATGAGTGAATTTCAACATTAAGTAAATGTTGAAAGTGTGAAAAAGCTCTACACTTCTAGAAGAGCATTAGTATTTTTAGGAGAAAAAAGAGTCAAATCAGAATCTGAATTAGTTTTATGAGCTATATTGAAGATGCTCCTTCAATCTTTGTAATGATATTCAGAAAAACACTAGCTATAATCAACTATGGAAACAAAAGTATTATACACTGTATCCTGAGGAAAATATTTAAATTCAGAGGTATGGTAACGGGGGGAACAACTTGACAGAGAAAGCAGGAAGAGTTTCAAAGTTCTCTTCCTTTTGCTGTAAGTATATTTGCATTGAAGTCATGAGCAAAAACCTTTCGATTTTATTAATCATCTACCTTAACTATGTCCACCGTTGAATGGTACGCCCATGCAATGCAATGTGCATCTCCTCTCTCAGGACTAGATCTCTTTGTGATTTTCCAGGCATACCTTTTTGTTTCACCTAAATGAAATAAATATAAATTAATTTTAGAAGTTTTCTGTGTGCTGACCTACAAGAGGTCATCCTGAAACAGATGTTATCTATATAGCTGATATTTGTCTTGAACTTCCTCTTCCCAATTACTGTACTGGCCAGCCTATTGCTATTTCCCTTCTGCAAATCCCTGACTCCTTTTGCCAACGCTATTTTTTTTGGTGGCTGCACTGTGCAGTTCACCATACTTAATAAAAACAATTGTATCTTTTGTGAAGATCATAGAGGAACTTCTGAAATAACAGCTAGCATAAAGCTATGCTCTCCCTATGTTGCAAAACTTGATTCCTTTTATGAAAGGTGCAGCCACACTGCATCAACAAATTACTGACCTGCCAAAGGCTAGGATACATAGCAATAGTTAGCAGAGCCATTTTAATTGTAGGAATATTTTTTTCTACAACTAGAACCTGAGGTAAGAACAAAGAAAGAAAAATGATGTCTTCGCTGCTATCCTGAAATGAAAATTTGCTAAACCTTACTAGAAGGCTTGATGTTCTGTTAGAAATAGACAAGAACACTTTGATACCCAGGTTAGTTACAGCAACAACAGAACTGTCTGGTTGCACTCCATGGGCATGTAAAGAATAAGGTCTTGATGCCAAGTTCTTAAAAACTATTATAATTTTATCTCCAATATTTGACATAAGCAGTGGCCCTGTTGAATTAGAAAGAAAGATTAACTTGGTTTGACAAAAGATCAGGGCAGACAGCAAGACACGGTTGCATTCAAATACACAACATTGGCTTGTAATGTTTTACTCGAGCAATACTGTCAGCACTTCAGTCAGGGCCAGATGCTACCAGACTGACAATCTTCCATCTAAATCTAGTCAACAGCTTACTTTTGAAACTCATATGTCTCTGCACCCTAGGAGGAAGATATGTTAGCAAATTTGCTTGATGGACATATAAATAATCTTAAAAGAGAGCTCTTTAACAGCTCTGGATTAGGCCAGTCTGTAGGATTTATGTCTTGCACAGGGTGCTTCGACTGTGAGGATGCTCCTTGACATAATAGCTATTTCAAAACTTAACCTCTGTGTAGTTGAATCTGTAGGTTAAACATACTCCTTTTTACATCAGGATTTTAAAACCTTTGAGAACAATTTTGAGTTCTATGTCCTTCCACTTTTGTGACAAATAGCATCTGTAACACACAGGGATATACATTATGGAAAAGTGGGACACAGACCATGTAAGAGTGTGAAATTAGCTTCTAAGTATTTCACATGGTTATCAAAAAACACTGGAAACCCTCCAAGACAGGGAGGTTGGAACTAGATGAGCTTTAAGGTCACTGCCAACCCAAACCATTCTATAATTCTATGAAATAGAGGAAGATACAGGGAAGAGAATTCAGATGATCTCTGCTTATTAGCCAATGCACTCTCCAGAATATGTTTTTGTCAGCAGGCAAGTTAGCCTGCCTGTCCCTGTACCCCTTGGCCAAACATGGAATGAGCCCCAACTTTTTTTGGTCATACAACCATTACTTTATTACCCAAAAAAGAAAGAAGCTCAAAACAGAACTCCGCACCTTTGAAAGTGAACCCACTTCATCCGCACAACCATCTGCATGACTAGTAAGTAGTTCCTGCTAGGATTCTGGAACCCACGTCAGAGGCAAACGTAACTTCCTTTTTGACACACACACTAAACTGTTTTTCTAAACTGCAATATTATAGTACAGAGCTACAGGACTAAGAAACAAAACACAGCAAAACAACTCTGTTTAGACTGCCAAGGAGGTTCTTGGCCTCAAAGAAATTTACATCATAACTCCGAAAGTTTAATTGCACAATAGTTGCCATCACTTTCTTTTTTTTTTCCCAATCTTTCTTTCTTAATCCTTTCAGAAGATTAGATTGGATTGGGTTGGATTGGATTGGATTGGATTGGCACGGCACCCCCCGCCAGCCTAGCAGCCCTCGGGAAGGCGGAACCCGCCCCCCCACCCACTGCACGCAGGTCCGTTCGCGCGCTTTCGGGAAAGCCAATCAGCGGGCTCCGCTCGCCTAGGCGCCGCCCAGGTGACAGCCAATGGGCGGGCAGCACGCGAGGGAAAGGCGGCCCCGAGGCGGTTAGGCGCCCTCAGTTGCCGGTGCTCGGCGGCGCGGTGCGGACGCGTTACGGTGTCGCTGGAGCGCCTCAGCCGCGCGTTATGGTGTGGGGCGGGCTCCTCGCGGCTGGGCAGAGGGAGGGTACTTGGGAGGGCCGCTGGAGCGGCGGTGGCCTGGGGAGCCTGGGGTAGATAGCGCCTGCTCTAGCAGGACTTGCGGTCTCTGCGTGTGCCCTGCAGTAGCAGCAAGGCAAAAGGACTAGGGGGGAGGAGGGAAAAATGGTGTAATAATAGTTAAAGGGAGGCAAGGGAGAAAAACTGGCCGGCGGCTGCTGGGACGGGGCATGTCAAAAAGCAACGGAGGCTTGCTTTTAAGTTCGCCTCTCTGGCGGAGAGGCGACGGGCAGACCGAAACCTGACCCGAGTGGCGGGGAAGCCTGGCAGTAACCGCCTCGGCCTGTTACCTGCGTGCCTTCGGGCTGTTAGCAGGCCCTGCGCCGGGCCCTTGCGCGCCATGGGAGGGCACTCGGCGGTGCCGTGTGCTTCGGCAGGGCCGGGCGCAGGGGCCCTCTCGCGCCGACGGTGGGCGCCAAAGGGCAGCCCCGCGCCGAGAGGCGGGATCGGCGTGAGAGCGTTGGGAACGGGCTGCCAGCTGAGTAGAAGTAGGAGCGGGCGCAGAAGTAGTCTAGCTGGCAAAAGCCTAGTGACAGAACCACGGCGTCGAAATTAAAGCATGGAAGTAAGAATACAAGATTTGGTGAAGCTACCAAGGAAAAGAGCAGCCTGGGCTTTTCCACCTCAGCTTTTTCCTAGGTGTGCTGTAAGAGTTAGGAAAACAGCTCATTTCCATCTCAGGTGTAAAACAGAATCAGGGTATTGAGAGATCAAATGTATGGGGCACAGTTGCTTACAATCAAAGCAGCTGGCTAAAAGTGGACAGATGACATCTGACTGGGACTCCTGGATGGTTTCACGAAGGAACCCAAATATGTCTGTATTGCCAGGGGTTAGAGATCTACTTGTTTAAAAGGAAGACATACTCATTGGTGCTGTGCAGGAAGAATTATTGCCCAGCACATGAATTGGCAACAAATAAAGGAAAGTAGGGAATGCTCTAAAGGAGTCTTTCAAGACTAAAGAAAGATGAAAAAGAGACTAAGCAGAATATTAAAGATAAAATATCCATGCAGCATGGTAAGGGAGGATGAATCTGTACTCACCTATGTGTTTGTAGACTATGTTTTATTCAAGATCTTCCAGTATTCTCACCTGAGTCACCTAAGGTAAGTAGAATCTTGCAAGCAACAGGCAATCTGGTGAGTTACAGTCACTCAAGGGCAACCAGGGGATACTGAAGCAGGGAAAGCTCATGGAAAGATACAACCCACAGATGACTAGTTATCATGAGAAGAAAATCTGAAAGGTGGGTAGGGCCCTATCTCATTGTTCTGTTTTCAATTTGCAGCGTGAATGCATATCCATCCACGTTGGTCAGGCTGGTGTTCAGATTGGCAATGCATGTTGGGAATTGTATTGCCTGGAGCATGGAATCCAGCCTGATGGTCAAATGCCTAGTGATAAAACTGTGGGAGGTGGAGACGATTCATTTAACACCTTCTTCAGTGAGACAGGAGCTGGTAAACACGTTCCCAGGGCAGTGTTTGTGGACCTAGAGCCAACTGTTGTTGGTATGTACCCAACATTACAGACCTTCAGTATAAAAGCGAAGATTCCCTGCAGATTCCTTATGGTCTGGGTTGTGGTTTTTTTTGTTGTTGTTTGTTTGTGTGCGTGATCAGAACCCTATAGTTTGAAAGATGCGTGTCTGCATGCTGTTTTGACATTTGAGGTCATTGCTACTTGAAAGAAATGATGTTCTGCAGGTAACAACATTTGGAGAACAGTGGAACTTTTCTAAAGTGCTGCACTGCACCCGGAGTTTTGTTCAGTTGCTATCTGGAATCTTGTCTGTACCTGTAATGTAGATTTTCTGAGTGAACCTCTTCTCAGGAACAAATACTGTTCTATGAGTGCCTCACATCTTCCCCTAAACAAAAGAACTGAAATTGTGCCAACTTTCTAGTCTAGTCAGGCAAGCTGTCTGTAGTCAGGGATGCCATCTACACTCTTTTGACATGTGGGCTTCATGTGTAGTCACTAAGTAGCACTCACAGAACTGAACAGATTGAATCTGTGTTGTGGTCATGTTTTCTTACAGATGAAGTACGTACAGGCACATATCGGCAGTTATTCCATCCTGAGCAGCTCATTACTGGGAAAGAAGATGCAGCCAATAATTATGCCAGAGGCCATTATACCATTGGAAAAGAGATTGTTGATCTGGTGCTAGACCGCATTCGCAAGCTGGTAGGAATTCATGGTGCAAGTCTATATTTAAAATAATTGGTACAGCTCTACAGCTACCTATAACAGTGGATTGATGTGGTTTCTTCCCAAAGAATTTTGTGCATAGTTTATTGTTTGAAATATGGTCGTCTTGCTTCTGCCCCCAGTTAATTAAAAATTCAGTAAAAAAAACTTCCTACTTTTTTCCCCTCAGGTTTTGAAATAGCAGTATTTGTAAGTATTTTAAGGATACCTCAAACATTATTAAAGCCTTAAACAAGTGTAACAATGCTGTTATACTTTATTATTTGTAGGTTTTAGTTTGATTTCATGGCCATTATGGGTGGTGCAAAATAGTACCCTCAACCTCAGATTTTGGTTGAATACTTAAAAAAAAAAAAGGTAATTGAAATGGCTGACACTGCTCTGAGAAACTCATACAGGATCATGTGATTCAGAATTAAATGGTGATTGTCTTTCAATTTTTGTAATTTGAAATAAACTTGTTTTCAACATCTAATTGATACCTGCTGAAAGCCAGAATGGGAACAAACAGATTCTAAAGATATAACCTAGCTGTAATTTATAATACTTTATCACAGTGGTGCTCAGCTGCTCTTGCTTATAGTAGAAGTAAAATGGCATTACAGACAATAAAGCAATTTTTAAATATTGAAATACTCCTATTCTGAAAAAGTTACACAGTGGCACTGGTACATTTGAGTAAAAGGCACACAGGAAAAAAGGAAGACCACCTTTGAAGAATGCTGGGGGGGTTTATTTTAAAAATCTAAAACACACTTAAGAAGGAAATGCTGCCGAATGGTTATTTCAATACTGCTTTCTGCAAAATAATAACTTTTTTTTTTCTCCCACTTTTTTCCACCCCATTATAGGCTGATCTGTGCACAGGGCTGCAAGGTTTCCTTATCTTTCATAGTTTTGGAGGAGGCACTGGTTCAGGATTTGCATCTCTGCTCATGGAAAGGCTCTCTGTTGACTACGGCAAAAAGTCTAAACTAGAATTTGCTATTTATCCAGCACCACAAGTTTCCACTGCTGTAGTGGAACCCTACAATTCAATTCTAACTACCCATACAACATTAGAGCATTCAGACTGTGCCTTCATGGTAGACAATGAAGCCATTTACGATATCTGTCGTCGTAACCTTGACATTGAACGTCCTACTTACACTAATTTAAACCGATTAATTGGGCAAATTGTTTCATCCATCACTGCTTCACTGCGTTTTGATGGAGCCCTCAATGTAGATCTGACAGAATTTCAAACTAACCTTGTTCCATACCCACGAATCCATTTCCCCCTGGTAACATATGCCCCTGTCATCTCTGCTGAAAAAGCCTATCATGAGCAGTTATCTGTGGCTGAAATTACTAATGCTTGTTTTGAACCAGCCAACCAGATGGTAAAATGCGATCCTCGCCATGGCAAATACATGGCCTGCTGCATGTTATACAGAGGTGATGTTGTTCCCAAAGATGTCAATGCAGCTATTGCTACTATCAAGACTAAACGTACCATTCAGTTTGTGGATTGGTGCCCAACTGGATTCAAGGTACTTGCAGTGCTTTTTAAGCACTTAATGTTTGCTTTATTAGCAGTTGTATAGTATTTAGAGGTAATAGTCATTCCAAAATGTTGTAATGTCCCTGTTAAATATTTTTTGATGAAGGAGGAGAACTGTAAGCTATTTTATCTGTTCATAACCATGGTGAATTTTGGTTGTTAACAGAAATAAGTCTTTGAGCCTTACTGCTCATAAGGAAAATTTTTATGTGTTTTCTTGAAGGTGGGCATTAACTACCAGCCTCCAACTGTGGTACCAGGTGGTGACCTCGCAAAGGTGCAGCGGGCTGTGTGTATGCTGAGTAACACAACTGCTATTGCATGAAGCATGGGCTCGCCTAGATCACAAATTTGATCTCATGTATGCTAAGCGTGCTTTTGTGCATTGGTATGTTGGGGAAGGAATGGAGGAAGGAGAATTTTCTGAAGCCCGGGAAGATCTGGCTGCCCTTGAGAAAGACTACGAAGAAGTCGGCATAGACTCAGTAGAAGCAGAGGCTGAAGAAGGAGATGAGTACTTAGAAAACTGAAGTCTGGAAAAATGTAGAGAAAGAGGGGAAAAAAAAATAGTTGCAGAGCCCTGTTTGTAGAGCATCTACTTGTTTGGCTGTTTTCAAATAAAGTTTTAAAGGTTCTACCTTCAGGTTTTTTCTTTACTGTGTATGTGTATACTCGCTAAGTAAAGACCATTTGAGATGGCATATTTCAGTAGTATCTTGTCTTGCAAATTACAGAAAGACTTGGGAACCTAAACGCTTTCCTGGGATACCAACATGTTCTGAGACTTACTCCTTCATTTTTGTTTTTTCACACGCAGGAAACTGCTTCTGCCTCAGGTTGTTACACTAGTAGTAACACTATTCCAAGCCTGTCTGCATGATCCTAAGAAACCTAAACTTTTCTGAAGGTATTTAAATATCCACAGTTAACTAATATTGTACTTCTGACTAGTTATGGCAGATGCCATTACACTTTTGAGCAGAACTAGCACTTAATACCATTGCTAAGGACATAAAACTTTGTAATTTAAAAGTGTTTAAAAAGCTTTCCAACTGGAACCCATACAACCTCTTCCTCGTGCATTTGATTCACATAATAGATGTGTAGATCTCTTACCTGCTTTAAGATTATTGTCACTTTTTTTACATTCCTACATTTGCCTTGTGGAAAAAAAAAAAACAAACCCAAAAAATTGATGTCATTTAATGGGTATGTTCAAATGGCTATAGCTTTATACGCATTGGGAACCGTTAACTTGTGGAGTGCTTGGCTGCTGACCTGCCATGTTCAAATTTTTAGTCCTAAATCCTGAAGAGAAGAAACTAGTATTGTGTTTTGGGGTTTTGGAGGTTTAGTTTTGTTGCTTTTTCCCCTTCCTTACCTCTTCAAGAACACCAGCAGGGAGAAAAGGGTTACATATGCTAAAAATACCCTGAAGGGAAGACACAAAGCGCTTCCAAGTGCAGAATCTGCTTTTCAGGTATTTCAAATGTATTTTGCCCTTTACAGGCTATTTCAGTACACAAAACCAAAAGGAGCTGTGGCTCACATCTTGTGGAAATTAAAATCCTGTCATTTTGACATCTGAGGTTTTTATAAGGTTGGAGTGTTTTGTGTGCTGAGGAAATAATGTGATACCAAAGAAAGCCCATCTTTTGATAGAGTGGAATATTTCAGTTGGAAGGGATCTGCCAACAATAATCTAGTCTTAAGTGCCTAAACACTTCAGGGCTGACCCATTGTTAAAGCATATTATCCCTAGCTGTGCCATGAGCTTCTTGGCTCTGCCATGCCAATTACACTTGTAGTATGAGTGCATGTTGTTGAGTATTAAAACATCAGCTATGGCTGTTTTAGCTAGTGCTATTTACTTGTCCAGAGTAGCTCATAATAATTTCTCACAGAGGTCCCATGTTGTTCTTTTGGATTTTTTTCTCCATATGTTTTACACCTGACCAGTCGCCTTTTGGGTTTTGTGAAGAGACAAAGCTGCGCTCTGTTCAGCTGCTTCCTGTATACCAGACAGATATATACGGATATGCATGGTTGCATTATGGCCTGTGTCACAGGAGGTCTGGGAATGGAAGGAGCTGCTTTGTATATTCTATTCTGTACATCGTTTCTGTATGATTTGTTTTTAAATTAAGTCTTTCTTGACAATGATTTAAACTGAGCTTTTATTAACAAAAAATCTTTTCGTTTCTCCATGTTCTGCATAAACCTTGAACTAAAATACCGATTTGCCACACCAAAAGAGGGAGACTAAACCAGCTTTTATCAGTTCCTCTGGTTATAACACTGAGTTATTTTACATCAGAAAGCAGTCACTCTTTAAATTGCATAATAAAATTATCCTCAGTGTTAGAAGATACTAGGCTGCCTGTCATTAGTCATCAGTGGAAATCAGAGTAGTAAACCTTAATAATCATTAAGATACAGTTTACCTTTCTTCCAGGCTTTAATTAAAGTTTTAATTAAAGGGATGAATGCAGATTTTAGGGGTTCACTAATCACAGTAGCTCAAGCCACAACAGGCCTGCGGAAAAATTTAATGCTGTATGTTATCGGTCATAACTGACTGCTCAGCCGGTTTGTGATTGTTTGCCTGTCTGATAAGTAGTGAAGCCTCATTTAAGTTGCAGCTGACTCAAAAGAATGAGCTACTTGCCATTACTCCAGCTATCTTACGTTCTCTTGTGATTTGCCGACTTTGACAAGAGGGTCTGTAGAATGTGAACACAGCAGTTACCTGCCAAAGTGACTTTATAAATGAATTATGCCATTCCCAGTCTTTCTTTCCCTCAAGTGAGGACATGTATTTTGGTGAGCTGCTGCTCTGGATGACCATTCATCCCAGCTCACAAGTAGTTGTCTAAGATCATGCTGATCATTCAGTCCATGGATGTTTGTTTGTGATGAATCTGGCAGGACTCTCAGATGTGGTGACCTCTCTGGAATGTCTTCACTTGGTGGTACAGTCACACTTTTGTTAGAAATGCCTCCAAATGAGATAACATGGCATAAACATTTTCAGCCTGTGCACTGATCCAGCCTGTACGCTGGCTCTTCGTATAGCACTTTTTCTCTTCACTAGCTACTAAGGAAACCAGTCTACAGCCTGGGCAGGTTTGATAGTATCTTTTAGGTATCAGGCTTGCAAAGGAATTGCAAGTTTAAGCCTCACCCAGGCTAATAACTCACAAAGTTTTACTCACTCACTCCTCCCCTCTTTTTCTTCCCCCAGTCACTGGGGGATGGGGAGGAGAATCAAAAAGAAATGCAGCTCGCACAGGTTGAGATAAGAACAGTTTAGTAACTAAGGTATAACACAAATCACTACTGCTACCATCAATAATAATACAAGAGAAATACAAGGAAAGAGAATACAACTGCTCACCAAGCCCGACCCAGCCAGTGCACCCCCCAGCAGCGAACCCCCCACCAGTACCAAAAACCTGACCATGCCGTGCACCCCCAGTGCACCACCACACCCTTCCGGGTCTCTGCTCTCCGTGTTCACATCCTGGACATGACGTGCTGTGGTATGGAATAACCTCTTTGGTCAGTTTGGGTCAGGTGTCCTGTCTCTGCTTCCTCCCAGCTCCCCCTCCTCCCTGGCAGAGCATGAGACTCAGAAAGTCCTTGTCCAGACCAAAACATTACCAAGCAGTAACTATAAACACTGGTGTTATCAGCGCTGCTCCCAGGCCCGAAATCAAAACCACAGTGCTGCACCAGCTACCAAGAAGGAGGAAAAAACGACTGCTGCTGCTGAACCCATGACAGAGGTATATAAAATGCTTTTCTTATTGTTACATCTAGGAAGTTCTGTGACAGCCCATGAGGAAACTGAGATCAAGAAAGAGCTACTGAATCTCTTCTGCTTTTTCTCTTTGCCTCATGTTGGATATCTCTACTCTGTTGGGAAGTTAGTAGAACTGATTTCTACTTACCAATATTCACAGAAGTCAGAGCAGGCAGTTCTCACTCCAGAGTTCCTGCACAACATTACAAGGTACAAGGTTTATGATTTTGCTGGTAGTATTACTGTTTTTCTGTCTGCTGCCTTTTTTGCATGCCCATTCAAGGTCCATTTCTACAAAGGAAAAAGATCTGATTCTCTATAGCCTTGGCTACTTGATTTGAGCAAGTCTTCTTTTTTTTCCTTCATTGTTGTGATTTCATCTTTCCCTCTAGTGAGAACCTGCAGCACTTCACAGTGCGGTGCAGTGCAGCAGCAGCTTGTGGTGAGGATCCATATATTGATACGACTGTGAAGGTGGGCATAGTCGTATGGTACTTAGTTTTCTTATGTTTGCTTCTGAAATCCCATTAGTTTCTATTGCCTGAACCAATAAAATACCATCAGAAATTAGTACTTCAATCTGTGGCATATTATATATTAGTGGTCTACAGACATCTCAATGACATGATCCATTATTGCTGTTTAAGATTTTAGGCCATTAGCGGTGTGTTTTCAAAAACATCAAAAGCTATAAAGTCATGTATATATTTAAACTAAATCCTGTGCTTTGCTGTATAAATCTGAAAGAAGGGCAGAGAGTTTACCCATATTGTAGTTGATGATATTTCTCAAGTATCCTTGAAAAAACAGTTTTTGTAAGAGGAGTGTCGACACCTGAACATTCTCTGCTACCGGTTAGCAACTGAAATCAAGACTTTTATTCCCATGTCAGGCAACTTTTCACAGCTTGGCCAAGTTCAGACTATTTTGTCCTAATTTTTCCATGGAAGGCATCTCCCTCAAAGTCTATTATTTTGAGACACACAGATAAAACTGTGTAGTTGCTTTGAAGAGTGACATGATTTTTTGTTTACCCATTGTTAAATGATTTATGTCATAGTTTTGTGATTATTTTTATTCATGAGTGAAGCATTTAAAGACAGTGAAGCCAGTGAATGTTTTTAGGGTCATTGGAAAAAGGTTACCTTTTAATATTTTTTTTATTTTGCATTTAAAGACTCCAAGTACATACTAACTGAAATTACAAAACAGTCACTTCCCTTCATAGGCTTGTCCACTTGTCACACTGGATGTCTGCACATTAGAATGCAGCTTTTTATAGGACCAAGAGCTGTCATTTCAAAACCCATACAATTCTTTTGACTAAGGCAGACACAGAAGATATAACTTAAAGAAGAAAGCCTACAAGAAAGATGCTGTAAGGATCTGTGTCTTTTGGGGAGATGGTTATTTGTAGCTCTGTGTACAGTGCTCAGTTTGTGGGTGTTGGAGTTGAAGAGGGGTCCCTTTGGAAAAAGTGGAGACAATTTCTAGTTAGTGCATGAGAATAGAAACCAAGCATGTATTTTTTTTCTATTCTACTGTATTAACTGACTTAGAAGAAATAAGGATAGGGTCACAGATGCTTGAAATTAACAAGTCAGTCACTCAAGTTTGTAAAAACTTAAGTTTTATAAGGAATGTTAAAATAACATTCCTAAAAATTTATCTGCTACTGAAAAGAAGGAATATTTACTTTGAGGAAACAAAAAATATGTAGGAGTACTGAAGCTGCAGGCTCACAAAGTGTGTTGTGACACAAAATGAAGATATCTTGCTTTTGGCTAAGGGTTATTTCCAAGAAAAGTTATGAATACTGCTATAGTAATCCATGACAAAAGAAGGATCAAATTTTGGCCTAAGGTATTCTTAAAGCATGCATGTGGCTAGAGATATTTCTGTGGGAACTGCTATTCCCATTCTTTTTTGAGGGCCTTTCATAAAACAGCTAAATGGCCATTCTAAAACAGCTATTCAGAAATCACAGTTTATTAAAGTCAGTTCATTAACAAAAGTGGGACAGCTCTAGTTGATTGAAGAGTTACTTGAGTCAGTATTTCTTAAAGCCTAGAACAGACATTATTCTGGAGAAGATGAGGATAAGCCGGCAAGGAGAATGGTGATTCAAAATACTGTTATTTTCTGTGTATAAAATACAGTTTCTTCTGCCAATTGTGTTGTTTCAAAGATTATAGTTGGCATTTGAGAAGATAGGCATTACAGACCTAGCCAGTATTTTTGCATCTAAATTATGAAGTCTGTGGTGTTTCTTTGGCTGCATAGTGTTTATTTGGAGACTGAAATCTCGACTTTTCTCCTTCTCTCTAGTTCCAGAAAGGCTGACAGCATCATATCGCGAACAAATTCTGAGGCAGAGCCTGGCTGGAATTTATGTATTATAAACACTGTTTCAAGCATTCAGCTTTACAGAAAAATGGTATTGCCCATCTCCTGCTTTTGTTATTTGGTGACTAAAATTAAGTACTGTTAATTAACCTCTGGTGCGTGTCATTGCTGAGTGTAAAGTAACATATTTCTCATGAACAGCCCCTAATCCTATTTCATATGGCTGCTGCCCTCGTTAACGCTGTTCCTGTGTGTTCTTAATTTTTGCCAGCAGCCTAAGTATATCCTGTGTCTGTTCTAGGTAGATTATAGTAGAATTTATGAAAATGTAAAAACTGAGATCTGCATCCATCTGCTAAGTGAGGCACACTTCCTGGTCAGAGCAGCTATGATGGACCCTGATTTCTTTAAATCAGATGAGAAACAAGAAATTCTAAGAGCATTCAGAGAAAGTTGTGCCTTCTTAGGAGCTTGCTACAGGAGGTATGTTCTAGATGACAAAGTGATATAGGTGAGCTTTTGTTTCCAGTAATGTAGCCTTAAAACTAAAATCCATCATTCTTTATCTTTTTACACTAGTATTGCATATATAAATCTTCACATTCTATGAGAACAATTTAATCTAGTAATCTCTTCAGTATCTTGTTGTCATTATTGTCATTGAATACAGAATATATTACATTGAGCTATGTATATGAGCTATGTATTTGCAGATCCTGGAGGGTGTGCAACCTTGTTTGATGTATTATTTTAGTTCTTACAGTGATGGCAAAAGTATATCCTTTAGTTGTTTTGTTCTGTTTTGCTTTTTTTTTCCTTCTCTGTTGCCTTTAGGTTGGACACAAAGGATTACCGCCTTGCTTTGCCATACTACAGAATGTCAGGTTTATCCATGACTGAAGTTTTAAAGAGACTAGTTTCAGAAGGTGATGAAATACAGACATATGAGAGAGGATTTATATTTTACTTAACTCTCTTAATGAAGGCTTAAATGAAGAATTAAGTAAAGTAGGAACAAGTTGAGTTTTTTCTTAATCTGTTGATTTAGTTCTGATTTTAAGAACTGTGTATCCAATTTTAATTAAATTCCCTTTGAAACTGCTGAGTTGCTTATTTAATTTTACCATTGCTCTTTTTCACGTGTTTTTTATTCTCCCATTTTTATTGTCAAAACAGAAAGCAGCATCTGTGCTGCTTTGGGCTGTTTTCAAGCAACATAGTATGAGTTTGGCTATCATGATGCATGTTGCTAATGATCTGGTTCCCACTTGCACACAGAGATTCTTCAGTTTAGGAAAGCTTTGCCTCAGATTTCTTTCATCTCCCATTTCCGTAACAAAACAAACTCTTTCTGTAAATATTGCCGAATCATACAGGTTGGTTAAACCAACTCACCATGGTGGTGGATGTTCTCCTACCACCCCAGAATATGGGTTGAACCACTGCTGGTTAGAGATCCTTTACTTTTACCAGTGGGGAGGAAAGAAGCATTAAAGGCACTGTGACTTCATATATAAGATGTTATATGTGAACAAAACAAAAAAATACAACAATACTCCTCCTCTCCGAAGCAACAACAAACAAAACTGCAATACTTTCATATGCCATAACAGAATGTGTATCTGGAAAGGTCTAAACTGTCAAATGGCTTTCATTTCTACAGGAATCAGCAAATAAAGTTCTCCAAATATTCTGTCTTGCTGACCCTGTGCAGCTGCTTCATATCCTCTGCAGCCCCTGCACGAGAAACGTATGTCCAGTGACAGCTGTGAAGTACCTTCAGAAAGTGGAAATGATTATGCCATCAGTGATCCTGACACTTACTAAGGCCTTCATGGCTCTGAAAATGGGAGACCTGATGATGTATGAACATGAAATGGACTCCTGTAAGGAGGTAAAGTATGCTGAAAGCATGAGCTATTCACATTTCGCAAAGCCCAAGTCAGTAGATTTGGCTTTAAGCTGTATCTTACAGTAAAGAAACTTTCAGTCACTCTTCCTCTGATACACTGTATAGGCTCCACTGAATGTCTGCAATTAATTACAGTAGAATCAAGGGCTGGCATATGCTGGGACTGCACTGTGTAGCCTGCAGGTAGGGTAGTCTTAGCAAAGCCTTACCAAATAAATGAAAGTCTTGAATCTGTTAATTCTTGCTAAATTAAATGCTGTTTCCTGTGGTGTAGCTCAAGCTCTGCAGAGCCAGTGCTCTTCAGCACTATGGCAGGGTTGTGTAGTAGTATTTTTACACCCCTGCACCTGTAATTAGTATGTGATATGCCCATGAAAAAAATCTGTATGCAAACAGCCCTTATAAAATTGCATCTGAAGCAGAATGTCCATGGTTCACACAGACTAAAGTTTCTGTATACAGTTTCCCATGTTACGTGGAATCATAGCACTTAACCCTTCTTAAGATCAGATCAGGACCTACTGCAGTGCTATCAAAGAATTCCACATCAGTGGGGGAAAAATGTTAGTGAAGCAGTCTCTGTCACAGATGTTCACATGCGGTTTTAGGCTGAGACCAGTCTGTAACTCTGTACTTCTTGTTAAGGTTGGTCAGGACTGTTGAATATTAAAAGGTGACAGAGCTTGAAATACAGACTCTTTCTGAGAGTGAGATACTGGAGGTCTAAGCACTCTTAAAATAAACTGATAGTTGTTCCAAAGTTAGATATCATGCTTCGGTAGGAGACGTCCTGGAGAGCTTTCAAAGTCAGCAGTTTTTGCATTGCAAGGTGGGAGCTCTGGAGTGCTGTTTCAGGATTGATGCTCAGCACCACCTGCTTTTGCAGCACAATCCAGTGAAATTTTCATGTTGTGAGCAAACTTACACATTCCGCTGCATGAATGTGATTTAGAGAATAAGGTGGTTGGCATCTGGGTGTTGGGGTTTTGTTGGTGGTTTTTTTCCTTCTTTTAAGCTGATGTATGAAAAAATGTTCTGTTGCACTGCATGATTAAAAAGCATTTTGTTGCAAAGTAGAAAAAAATAAGTTTCAGAAAGATAAAGAAAGGAAAGATATTTTGCGTAGCAGGATGAAATCTGATTTTTCCTCCTAGGTCTGCCTTATATTTCTTGTATAGTTCATTTAATCTGCTTAGGCATCATTTCCCTACTGTCTTTCGAAGTGGAAATAGTAATAAGCTGAAATTTCTATGTAGGAACAGTAAACTCCACATTTCAACAGCATGTTACTTTCAGTGCTCAGGTAACTGGCCTCTTGCTCAGAGTCACCGCTCTGGTGCATGGTTTGGAGCTCAGGTCTCTGGAGAGCTATTCTATAAATTGCAGAAAGGATTTATTTCCTTCCCCTGACTTTCCTTCATTTCATCTGTCTAAACTTCACTGCTTGAGGAAAGACTGAGTTTGCCGAGTTGAATCATGTGGACCGAATCCTTTACATGATTTCTGTCTGACTATGTTTGTAGACAATACTGGCTTTTGGCTTCCTTGCGCAACCAAAGCTCTTGAAACAGTGAAGGAAGGAATTGTTATGCCAACTGAATTTGCTGTTCACCTGGAGGAGATGCAGCCTGGTTTGCAGGTAGCTGCCACTGTGGCTTTACACGAGAACAGTAAAATTGAACTAGAAGAAGCAGATACCTTTTTCAAGGTTGGCCTGTGATCATTTTTTGCTTCTGTTTTTCTCATAATGGTGCTGTGGGTAAGCAAAGCAGCCTTGGTTGCTCCTTCACTTACCTTTCAGCATTTCTTCAGAAAGAGGGACATGGGGATTGGGAGATGAAGTCATGATAGATGCCTACAGAGTCAGAAACTGGGCCTTCTGGAAAGAAATACTGGGTAAATCAAGAAAAAAAGATTGAAAATTTTTGTTTTGACCTTGTCATTTGAAGGCAGAATACCCTGATGCCATTGAAAGACTTCCTAGTCATTTGGCTTCCTAAGGCTAGTGACGTATACATATGATGTATATTAAAATATGTTATTATTATATTCCACAGTTGCATGTTAGTTTTTCCATACATGACAGATTAGATACTGAGGAAGCTATAAAGTGTTAGCTTTAAGAATGAAATCTGAGTGAGGTGATCTATACCAACAGGAGAAGAATCAGGAAACAAGAAGATGAAGGGCTGCGACTGAAATTCTGCCCTGACTTTCTTGCATTATTATGCAACATGTGTTGAGACACATTCTCAGCAATTATAATTTCTTATCATAGAATCATAAAAAACCAGGTTGGAAGGGACCTCAAGGATCGTCCAGTCCATCCTTTCTATGGAAGATTGACCTAGAATAGATGTCCCAGCACCCTGGCCAGCCAAATCTTTAAAGTGCCCAGTGTTGGGGAATTCACCACTTCCCTGGGGAGATTATTACAATGGCTGATTGTTCCTGTTGTGAAGAATTTTCCTCTTGTATCCAGTCAGAATCTCCCCAGGAGCAATTCATGTCCATTATCCCTTGCCTTTTATATGTGACTCCTTGTAAAAAGGGAGTAGCACCTAGGATGTCTCCCTCAGGATGAAGCTATCACTGCATTAAGCTCTTGGAACACAGTGCCAGCTCCAAACAATTGAAAGAACATGAGAAGTAAGTATAACACTTCCTGAACCAGAATCAGGCTGAAGACGAGCACAGGAACATAAATCCTGGCTAAGGCTGTTGGCATCTTATTTTTACCAAAAAAAAAGGGGGACAGGAGGGGAGGAACCACATATCAAATGAATTTTCATTTTTGTTTTCTTCTTCACTTCTCTTTCCTATCCTTAACACTTTTCTCCTCTGCCCTACAACTTCCTCTGCCTTCAGTGGAAAAAGCAATGAAGAAAGGAGAAAAAAGAATGAGAGAAAAAGCATGAAAACAAATGTAGATTATCTTAAAATTACAGAAAGATGCCATAATTACTAAAAAGACAAAATAATGTTTCTACAGGAATATAACCTGTGGAAAAACACAGTTTCAGACAACTCCAATGCATAGAGGTTGATCTAAAATGACAAGACTTACATGTACAGCTCTGGAGTTGGTGAAGTCATGGTTCAGAGTATGATGATGCACAGCAGGCAGAACCAGGGCTATTCCCTGACCACGTAGAAGGAGGATTTTTCCCAGTATGTTTATAATTTACAAGTACCAAAGCCAGTTTTAGGTTGTGGGAAAAAAGCAAGTGAGCATCTTCTACAAAAAAAAAAATGCACTTTCTTGTGGCGATTTGATAAAGCAAGCTCAAAACAATGCTGGAGGAAAATTAATAGCCAGGAAATAGAATGTTCTGAAATCTTGTTACTGGATCTTTGCTTCTTAAGGGTGCTTAATGGTAACATGGTCCCAGTTTTATATACTAGGAATTTTATAGTATAAATGATTTCCTTATGGGCCGCATCGTTTTTCATTGTGCAATAAAGTAATGCAGGATACAATGTATTCCTATGACAACTGGCACTGAAAGAGTATGACTATTTCATTAATGTTAACCTGTTCTGTGGGATTTTCTTTTGTCTGTCCCTGGGCAGGGAAAGTTGCGTATGTGCGTCTATAAACTGCGACCTCTAGCTCTGCTGGAAATATACTTCTTCATCATGTCAGGTATCTCACCATGGGCCTGCATAATTTTTTCCCAAGTTGAAACAGTGCCTATCATTTCTTGTTGTTTATGCAATCTGTAGAAAATTAAGCAGGAAAAGGTGGGTCAGAGAGGTTGGCTTTGCTCTTTGTTGTAATCATGATGGAAGTCCTGCTCATTTGTTTCTCTGGTTCTGGGGTGAATGTTCTGTGTTCTATTGTTCCCTGGAGCTAAAGAGGCACTGCAGTGTCCAGGGTACATTCTAGCTTTGAGCTCCCTACTGTTGCTACTCTTGCAGCTCAACCTTCACGACAGCTGTACAGATCAATGGAGGCCACAGACTGTGACCTTGATGTATTTGCTCCCCCTTAGGGGAATGTTGAGGACCTCTTTCTTCTTGCTTTCTGGCTCCTACTCTTTTCTTATCCATTTATTTGTCCAGGCAGGACACTGCTGATGCTGGACATCATACTCGTGTACTGAATGGCAAGCCGGGGCCACAGAGGACTCTTAAGTACGCGGACAGATTTCACTAATATGGCTCTCTAATCCATGAAGCACAAGTCTGAAAATCAGATCAGTGACAAAGTAGCAGTACACTCTATGGCTTAAGAAGGAAACTATTGTCTTCTGTACAAGTTCACACTGTAGCCCCAGGGCAGGTCGTCTTATTCCTAGGTAGAATGAGGAACTTGAGTGGAAGCTCTGTAGGCAGAAACACCCTTTACCTATATCCAGGTCTGGGTCAGATGGTATGAGAGCATAGCATTTCAGTCAGCAAGTGAAGAAAAATAAAAATGAGCCTCCAAGAGCAGAGCAAACTACATCTCCCATGTAAAAAAGAACGTAAATGTTTTAGTTCGTTCGGCAAGTGAGACAGAAGAATTATTTATACTAGAGTTGTTACAGAGAAGAGTTTAGGTATTTTTCTTTTAGGTGGTCAAATCAGGAATGTCACCCATCTTGAGTATTAAATTTTGATCACTGGGTCAGAATGTCAGAGTCCTTTTGCTAGGTCCTCTGAAATTAGAATGCTGTTCTGTTGCTAGGCTAGGTCTCTCTGAATCTGAGTCTGTGCTGTATCTGTTATGGTTTGCTCATGATTAATAAAATATTAAGTCTTCCTTTCCAGGCAGAAATGAACAGATGGAGGAATCAACTGATCTGATGAACACTGTGTGTATATATACACAGTCAACAAATAATCGGAAAAATAGAAAGGAACATGCTCAGATG
The DNA here is from genome assembly GCA_017639245.1 of Myiopsitta monachus. Lineage (NCBI taxonomy): Eukaryota > Metazoa > Chordata > Aves > Psittaciformes > Psittacidae > Myiopsitta > Myiopsitta monachus. The sequence goes on along the minus strand of CM029921.1, from coordinate 65,947,322 downwards.
TTACCTATTTAAAAATATTTATAAAATCACATACTAACTATGCTGCCAAAAGGGTAGATTGACTAAGGAAAGTATATTATTGTATGCATTATTTATCTGCTCTTTCATTCACAACAGGTTTAATTAAAAAACTACACTTATTTCTAAATATTTATTCAGTATGTTGTTATTTGATGTAAATGTGGCATTTTGCATAGCGTCAAGTGTTAACTTTTTGGATTAGAATTTTAAAGAGAAGTAAGCAAATCAAGAAGTAAACAAATGCTTCTTAGGAAGCATTTATGTGCTTTTCATTTCAATAACACCAAGTCAGCTGGCAAAATTGTGTAGAAAATAAGTATCTATAAGCAGTAAAAAACAGCTCTGGAGCACATTCAGAGTTTAGGGTTGCAAAGCCCAGCAAACCCCTCACATAAAAATAGCTTGAACACAAAAGAAGACTAAAACCAAAATAATCCTCAGCTGATAAAGTAAACCAGTATAATTACCTAGTTTACCTGTTCTTCAAGTAGGGACTCATGTCTGTGTTAGAGGTGAAATGTCTCACAGAGCACAGTCTGGGACCTGGAATAGTGTTAGCAACCTCATCATCCTGTTTTGCCCATGAAGTTCCCCAGATGCTAGCACTGACAATTCTAAAGCCCAGCCTCGTGTGACTGTCAAGGATGCGTCACTCACAGCCCTGTTGAGTATTCAGGACTGTAAAACACACGTATCCAGCAGAAGATACGCAGTCCTGTGCATCACTGGGTAAACTCTGTTTGGAGGACCATGACTGAAAGAAGAAAAACTGTATTCAGAGGGCAGCTCTGAAAATGGGATTTACACAACCCAAACTGCTCATGATATGATTTCCAACCTTGAACAAGGACCACCACAGTTGATTTAACATTGGACGGTGCTGGAGACATGTAAAAGACATTGCGCTTATCTGTATTTCTAACTTCTTTGCATCAGCCCAGCAGTCTTTTGCTGAAAGGTGATTTTCCCGTTGAATGACAATCAGGCTACATTGCTATTAATAGAATTGAAGAAGTACACATCTGCTCTATCCTCCCCTTGCTGTCAAAGCTAAGCACCTTGGAGACAGCAAATGTTTCTGTTTACTAATGGAAAAGTACCTGGACAGACCTCACTTGCCCTAGGAAGGCTAAGAAGTGGGCCACAGGCACTTTCAAGGTAAAAAAGAAATCTTAGATAGGAGGCAGAAAAACACCAGCTATGAACCAATACAGACAAAATGCGGGAAATATTTCCATTATCTCTCATCATCCTTGTGAATTCCAGCCAAGATGAATTTTTAAGATAGCTTTACTGCACCCATCAGAAGGCTTGTGATAGAGGAAATGTGCAATTTCCCCAGTCTCTAGCCTTCTAACAGCAGCTTTTGGGGTTGAGAAGCTGTCTTCCCTCTCTAACCTGCCTCCCTCCAGAGTACCCTCTGCACTATACAACCCTGAATTTATTGGCACCTTAGTTTAAACAGGGCACCTTAGTTTGTGTATGCAGTGAGACAAAAGTCATGTGGAAAAACGTGTTACAGCAAAAGGTGAATCTCATCTTATTTAGTGACAGACATGTAGCCCTTCAGTAACTCTTTCCAGAAGCAGCCTTCACAGCACATTAACAAGTGAGGTCATTATCATTTGGGACAGGGAAACTGAGGCAGTGTTTTGCAGTACTTTCATACAAAGTTGTATGTCAAATCACAGAGTCATCATTAAAAATTACCAAGCATGAACATTTCTGCTTATACTTTGTACTGCCTGAAAGTCTGTGCAAACACTGGGTGAACTTACAAATGCATTTTGAATGCATTATGCACAATGATTTGGTTTAAAGGTGTCCTGGGTTCAGCAGCTAGCAGTCGTTTTTCTCCTTCTCAGTAGCTGGTGCAGTGCTGTGTTTTTGAATTTAAAGCTTTCATCAGGTTCTTCTGTAGTCTTGACTAAACATTCTCTGCCCTTCCTGGGATAGGTGGGACTGCGAAGATGGACAAAAGTTATATGTAAAATGTCAGAAAGTGTTATAAGTGTTATAAGTGTGCATATTATCCAAAGGATTCCATATCATGTCCCACTTGGATAGAATAAAGTTTGCATTCAATACACTGCCAGCCCTTGGGAAGACTTTAATGCCCTAAATGTCTCTTTTCATGTAAAAGGACCTTGTGTAAATAATAAAAAAAGATTTACCTCCTACAGCAATTGCTGGACTCTCTAATTGCAAGGAAGTGTAAAAATCCTTTGTCAAAAATACCTCAAGAAGTAACATTTCATATGTAATTGTTTTGTTAAAGTATTAATAAAAGTTGATCAAACCTCAGATCTCATCTTTTAAAACATTAATCTATCTCTGTGCAGTTCTGTGCTGGAAAATGTCTCTAACTTTCAGGCAAAATATGATCCAATGAGTTTAGAGTATGCCTCTGGAACATGTCTGGTAACGCTTCACTTCTTAGTCTCTCTGTGCTTGAGATACCGCGGTGCCATCATAACCCTGGCTTTTGTAATAACTTTGAGTAGGTACAGTGAATATTACAATACCCAGAAAATTAGAGTTGCTGAAATGTGAATTTTCCCTTTGGTGCTACACCCAAAGTAGTTTGCTCTCAGTCTTTTTGCAGCTGGTTTTGTGGAGCCACAAAGTGTCCAGAAATGTCTCACTTGCTAACAGCGTAAGAAACGTTTGGGACTGTACCTTGGAATACTTAAATACAACTAAAACTGTGCCCATGTGAAGCTGCTATTGCATCTGGAATTGAGGACTGTACCTTTTGATTGCATACAAGTTATGAAGGTTTTATTTCATTATCCATATTGGTCAGTCTTTTAGGCGAGGTGACATCCATGTGAATTGGTTTTAATTAAATTTCTGACTGTTGGATAAGAACCATTAGGCAGACCTGCCAGAAGCCAGATATTATCAAGTGCTCAGAAAGATCTTAGGGTGTGGGAATGACTCCAGTCCTTCTGTGAACTCGTGCTTGTACTTTGAACAGATGCTTCGGTGTTTTCTGTGTACTGCTGAGGAACAGAATCCTTGAAACGGCTATAACGATGCCTGTGAGTTCAGTGCAGGTATCCCTCTCTAAATGGCGTATTTTATACTCTGGAAACACTTAGAACTGTTGTAGTAAGCCTAGTGCATCCCAAAACAAATGTCAAGTCTCTAAATTACAGTGTATAAAACCTGTAATTTCCCCTATTCCCCAGGGGCAAAGTATAATTCATACATAACATTATTTTAATGGAAATCTCTTATTCTATTCTTTAGTGCGGAGGGAAAAGGTGGAAAATAGCACAGTGGCTAAATATTTCTCCTTGGGAATTCATATGAAGGTTTAAGTTGATTTTGCATTTCATTTAGTACAAATGCTTTACACTCCCAGGGGAAATTATTTTACACCATATTTTCAGTGTTACTGGCTTTCAAGGACTAATTTGTTACTTGCAGCTGTTCCAAGGTGGAAGTGAAAACGGAATGAGAGGAGAAGAACAATCTAAACTTCGGTAACAGTTTTGGAAAAAGAAAAAACAACAACAAAAACCAACCCCAAACCCAACAAAACCAAAAAAATAACAAACCCAACAAAGCCTTATGGAGTACTGTGGGAACTGGCCAAGTCTCCTCTACTGTTCAGTAGACCAAGTGGCTGCTCGACTCATCTGGGAAACACTGCATTTGAATAATTCTCACAGTATTTATACACTTTCCTCAGAAAAAGAAATTCTGTGGCCTGTGTCACAACGCCATTTCATTGCAGTATCCACTGCTTATTACAATCCTAAGTGAGAGCAGAATTGAGCTTAGTGAGAATTTTACGATGTTCTTTATCAGACTGTTATAGGGATGAGCATTGTTGCTCATCAACAAATTGTTGATGATGACAAATTGTTCCAGATGTTCTGGTCATTAAAAATGAGTCTTTTTAGAAGAATAGGACAAAGTAATTCTTCAAAAGTCATGGTGGGCTGCCAGACAATTACTTTATTCCTAAATGTAGGCTTCTTGGAACTTGCAGTTCCAAAATGGAGAAGGGAGAATATTAAAGGGAAAAGTCCCATTTTAATAGTCATCTACCCAGAAAGAAGTTGAACAATAAGTCTCTCTTTGTTCTCACTAGAACTTAGACTGAAGACCCAGTCTTTTGTCAATGGAGAGGAAAAAAGCCTTTGAAAAAGGGTTTGTCTCTCCTTTTGTATCACTAATTGGAATTTATACAATACATACAACTGAATGAGGCCTAGTAAGAATGAAGCTGAACAGATGCTTTAGAAAGCAGGATTTTCTGGGCATCACAGAGGAAGACAACCCTTAACTATCACTAAATGGTTCAACTGAGGTTAAAATGTTGTGTAATGGGTATTAAAACTCAGCCCAGAGAACTGTCCACATGAGAACCCAATTCATTCAAGTCCTGATATTCCTTTGCTGTATTGTTTCCCAGAGTGCTTACAAGTACATTTCCCTTTCTAAATATTTATCATCTGTTAGAAATTATCTGAGAAACCATAGTTTGATGTATGCAAGTTCTTAAATAAAGCACAGGATTCCCACATTTGAGCATAAGTATTCTCCTCAAAAATATTCTCCTCAGAAGAGCTGATCTTCAAGGAAACTCTTTAGTGACTTTGTTTCTATCCAGTAGACCTTTGCTCATACCAAAGCCATCGTGAACACTGACAACTTCACAAGCTACTGATTTTTCCGTATAGTTATCTTATTCTTGTTACAGGTCTTACGAAAGTAGCAGGTTCCACGAACAGTGAGCACAGCTAGTCCCTTTTATAGAACAGAAGGCTGATAGAGGACCATATTAAATGCTATGTTTTGCATTAGGAAGAAATGCTGTACACAGGTCTTTTGTTGGTGCTGAAAAATCTGAGTTGTTTTCACATTCTCAGAGTCAGCTATATTCCCAGAAAACATTTGTACTTCCATGTATTTCAGAGTCAACTGTGTGACAGTTTGGATAATGTATTTCATGGAATGTATTTTAGCTGCTTGTTTGCAGGCACAAGCATGCAGTAGGTCTGGATGGGGTTTTTTAAACACAGATACTTGTATTTATTTTTTTTTTCCACCAGTGTTTTTTGACCAGCTTGCGGTACTCGTTAGTCTTTGGTGGATTGGAACAAACGATAGGAAATTAAGAAGTTTATATGAGAGATGCAGGACAGCAGAGAAAAAATGTTTAAGATCAACAAAATTATGTTTGTAGGAGGGAAGAAGAAAGGGAGGAAGGGAAGGAGAGAAGGAAAGAAGAAAATAAGGAGAGAGATTTATTATGTCAGCAACTAACATATCAAGAGAAGAATGAAATTACCTGCCTGAAGAAGCAGAAGTTGGTTTTATGTAATTTGCAGTGATTTTTTTTGCTGCATGTGATAAAACTAACCTTTTCCAAGTGTATAAATATACATAAGTGCTGATTATTATTTTGACATAAAGCCAAAATGGAGTCCGGTCTTTATAAAGATATTTGGCTCTGTCATCCTGGAGAAGAGGATTCCATGGGCTAAAACCAGTTTTGAGAAGCTGTATGAACCAAAGTGAGTGAGGGGCCTTAGTACCATTTAATGTTTGTAACCTTCAGTACAGAGACATCTGGTCCTTATTCCACAAAGTGCAATTAACAGAATTTGTTATTAGTGAAATCAGTGATGCCTCTGAGAGTTACAGGGATGTTTAACACCTTTCAGAATCTGAGTGTTCAATGTCATTTATCCTTAAGGTGCTCAGAGTAATGAAGAAATTAGCGCAGTGTGGAAGCTATGCTTCTTTTATACATTCTACATTTACAGCTATTAATTCCAGCTGAATTCCTGTCAGCAGATATAAAAGCAGATACATCAGATAGCAAAAGAAATACCTCTGTAGCTATTTCAATTATGATGTTGAACTTGAAGGATAATAGCCTTGATGTATTTCCTGCTTAATGAAGTAACATTCCTGTCAGATGGGAATCTGCAGCAGCAGGACACTGGTCAAAGAGATTTCTTCTCTCTGCTCTTATTCTGCACTCACCACTGTGATATCTCAGTTTCTTGAATTTAGGATTTTACTTTCCTTTTGTGAGCTGCAGTCTTGATGAGGGTAATTGCTCCATGATGGCCAGCACTGATTGTTGGTAACAGGCCCTATATTGCAAGTATTCTCTGTATGATCCCCACTGAAGTTTACAGGGCTGTAGGTAGAGAGGTTTTGTATAACACTCACAATTACATGGAGAGACTGATCTTGTGATCTTGTGTGTAGTGAGATTAAAGGTTGAATTTCCTTTTTATTTGGTGGGAGCAGGTCAGGGAAGAGGTGCTAAATAAAGTACTGCTCAAACTTGGAATCTGAGGTCCTAAGAGCACTGGTCCAGCAGATTTTATCTCTGTTTGCACCTGTACTAAGTAGAGATCTATGGTTACTGCCAAGTGTGTACCAGAAGTGCTCAGTGGTCTTGACCACACAGGCACCTGCCCACTAACAGTTCAGTGATCCCTCCACTGGGAACTGAAATGGTCCCTTACTAGCCAAAGCAGAAACAAGAACCAACCAAAAAAAAAGGAACACATTTTGAAAAAATCCTATTCCTGTATTTCTAATTTTGTCTCTCTCTTCTGCTATCTGCTTCCAAACTGTGTCAGGCCGCTGGTCTGAACTGATCCTGCCGATCATGGGGACTATGACGAAAAACAGTGGCCAAGATAAGTCATGAGTCTGCTCAGAGGAACTGGGAAGCAGAGAAACAGTGGGCTTTGGTCTCTCCATGGTTATCATGGTTGTTTCTATCAGCCTGTCATTGCTACTGCTGAGATACAGATTTTGCTGGATCATATTGCTGCTATTGAGATGAATGCAAGCGCTGCACTGATTAATGCCTGGTCCATGTGTTTGTTACACTGTAGCACTGTCCACTGAGTAATACTAGGTAATTTAAGCGGTTTCCTATCCACATTCTGTCTTAAATAGTGAAGCAAAGGTGAGTGCCAGAGACTTATATAGACCTGTGGGTTATAGTCTATGCTCATGTTAATATATCATGATCAAACCAGCTGAACTAAGTATGTATATACTCTCTGTGCACCTACACATACATCTATAAACACATATATATAGGTGATGGAGCACATGGAATAGATGTCTTTTTTCAAACTCTGCATTACTATTAGGCTTTGAAGTCACATTAAGCTTTGGATGAAATGGTATGCTCACTTGCCTCTTAGCTCTTTTCCAAGACTTTCAGGGCAGCCACATCTGAACACTTGAGGCAAACATTGGCAGAATTTATTGAGATGAATCAGGTCCATAACTAAGGCTTTTCTACAGAATATTTATAATTGAATGTTAGAAAACTAGGGGCATAGATATCTACATAAGCAAATCACATTATTTCAACAGGAAGTCAGGAGTTAACCCTCTTTATGCGGTTTAGATTGAATCAAATTGAGATTTCACTCAGAAGGGAGAAGAAAAGGAGAAGTTTTAAATACATTCCAAGAAAATGAACTCCTTTCTTTTCCTCTTTTATTTTTTTAATTCAAATTGGTGCATATTTGATAGTTTTGCTGATGTCATAGCCAGCTCCAGTGATGTCTAATGGCATGAGGAACCTGGTTTGATTACACTGCTAAAGAGACAATGATACTTCCCCTTTGATTCAATTGCTGGCTATAGTAATACATATGATTGTGAATCATGAGCCAGGTCTCTCTAATTTACCATGGTTTTAATAATTTCACTGATGATGAAACAAAGTGTTCTGTTACTTGGAGAAAGAAACAAATGGTGCTCCAAGACTGTATGCATTTTAGATATAGACACCTGAACTAATTTTTTTCCCAGGATCATCTCCCATAAAGCACATCTCCACAACACCACTGGTTCTCTGGAATCAGAAGACTTATCCTAGTGGAGCCTTTGCTTCCCACAGAAATGGACATCATGAGACTGTGTAAGAGTGGTTTCTCCTCCTCTTCTGTGCCTGTACATATCAGCCCCACAAGCAAAAACAGGCATTTGGTCACTGCAAAGTATAAACAAAAGTAAAGAACCTGTGTTAGATGATCCTGAAAGAAAGTATAATGGGTAAACATGCACTTTCAGGATCAAAATATGTGCTGCAGAATGTGTTTAAGAGAGATAGGATAACAAAAAAACCCCAAAACCAACCAAAACCATAAACCCCCAACAAATTCAGTTTTCTTTCGATTTGCCCCCTCATTTAATTCTGGTGATCATTGCATGCTCTCTATTTCCATTTCCATGCATTGTTTAATGATGAAAGGAATTTGGAGAAAGGGAGGAAGATAATTTCACTTGGACAGCAATCAGAATTTCTGTAAACATCTGGTTTTGTTTAAGATGTTTCTTAAAGCATTTAATGCAAAACGGTATTAGAAGGTACCAAATGAATGCTGAGTGTTCTCATTGTGTAAGCAATGCATTTTTCCTTCCTGGAAGTTTGCATGTAATTGAACTTGAGTCAAGTTTATCAACAGGTTTCACAAAGATAGCCTTGTGTTATCTAGTGTGAATGAAAGAGACTTGCAAGAATAGTTGAAGTTATTAAAGACCTCTTTAAAAAAGAAGTTCAAAAGATGATCAAGCCCAACTGGATACATTTAAACCAGCTGGATTTCAGTAATTGAATGAACACAGTTGAACAATTAGTTAGAGATGAAAAGAGAGTAGTGAATAAATTGGAGACAATGGAAAAATTCATGACACAATGGTCTCCTCTTTTTCTCACTTGGACAGGACTCAGTAGATAACTTGGAGGATTGCCTGTGTCTTTGATATTCTTATATTAAGTGATACGCTCAAGTGATAACACTGAAGAGTATATCTTTAGCCCAATTTATTATTAATAACACATTTTATTGTCTTGAAACAACCACATTTTTTGTTCACTAAAAATAAATGCTCTGAAATATATAAACAGAATTAGTGTCACAGCTGCAAGTAAATGTACTTGATTTAGAGATTATATTGAGTAATTTCAAATTTATAAATATTCATTCATAGAGGAAATAACATAGGACAAAACCAAAAACTGCACTTTTGGATTCTACTGTTCAGACCTTTCAGGTCAGATACTGTTGATGCTTGCTGAGCAGGCTGCAGTCAAAGTAGTCCTTCCTATAAGGGTTATTCTTGGGTCAGGTTTTCATTTCAGAATAGACACTCTAAGTATATCGAAGTAGACTGACCACAGTCAATTTCCACTCATTTTCAAAGCAAGGACCTGGAAAAGGTACCTGAGGCCTGAATAAGCAAACACATTCTGAGACAACTTTATGAAGTGTGGATAACATCTAGTACAACTCTTCTGATATATATGAAGACATAAAAACTTAAGGGTTTCCTCAAATGCTTGGGTTGAAAAATGTAGGGGGTTTCTACACTGTGACCATTTGAGATTATCCCTGAGTATCAGACTGATAGTACACAGTTGTTGTACGTCTGCCTATTCTCAATCAGATTTAATTTGGACAGAGCAACCTAACAGGTTGAGCTTAGAGAGGAGACACTTTAAAATGTATTTTGTCCCTAAGATTTCTATTAGCTTAAGAATCAGCCCTCACAGCTTGATGGTTTCTGCTTCTGCCCCTGATTTTGTGTTTTCTGTTAGAGAGAGTCTGATCCAGATCTAAGGACTGGACTGCCAAAAAGGTTTTGTTTAATCTCTTTTTTAACAGATACTGTAAGTAAGATTATTTGTGAAAAGAATACTCAGGATAAATAACTGCACCTCTTCAGGTTTAAATGGACCTCCACTCTTCCTCTAAATGGACTATCGGCCTTTTCTTTCTTCCTTCTGACCCTGGTTGGCTTCTTTCAACAGTTCTCATCCTCCTGACATGTTTTACTTAGCATCTAAAAGTGGCCCAAGTGAAGGTCCAGCTTGTGGATTTATTTATGCTGGTGAAATTGTACTTCAGGCATAAAGAGTTGCTTCCTGCTTAGGTACATGGAAGATGTGGGGCTGGGGTTTTGATGTCAAATTAAAGTCTCAGCCACTGTCCATATTTACTTAGCACTTCCTCTTCTAGCTTAATTCAGGTTTTCTTTTATGGTTACTCAAAGCCTGAAGTGCCAAATGACAACTTTGTCACACAATCCAGTAATTTGACAAGAAAACAACTGCAATATATGTTAGAATTCAGCTCAAGGAACAATGGTAAAAGACAAAAGAGAATTTGTATTCCAAGGCTGAAAATGTAGGGATATCACAACTGTTTTACCTTAACAAGGACATAATGTGTTTTAAGAGAATTTGCACAGTAGAGTAACACTATATTTAACTGGAAGAAAAACGAGTCTGTGTGTCACTTGTGATAATATAATGAACCCTGTTCATAGTATCGTAGTATCACATGATTCTATGATAATAATAGGGTATGGTACAGCATCTTGTCTCAAAAATGCCACCCTTCGCCCAGGACTCTACTTTGAAGATGAAGTTGGAGACAAAACCAGGCAGTGGTTCACATACAGTATTGGCTTAGACATAGGAGCCGTCAATGGCATTGTGGCTGGTCAAAGGCAGTAGAGGAATGCACAAATACATATTTTGCTGTTGTTTTCTTTTTAAGTGGAAAGAAGAAAAACTTTAGGAGTTGGAGATTAAATCATCCTTGAATGAAGAAATTGCTTTTAGGCTGGTTTTGCTCTCTCTGATCCTCTCACATATTGTATTCAAGTCAATATCACTGAACATTTGGTTTAATGTAATGCACACAAAATTTTGCATCTTTTTAAAGTCTTTATGTCAAAGGCAAATTTATAAAATCATAGGATAGTTAGGGTTAGAAAGGACCTTAAAATCATCTCTTTCAACTCCCCTGCCATGGGCAGGGACTGCCTCCCACTAGACCATGTCACCCAGGGGCTCTGTCCAACCTGGCCTTGAACACTGCCAGGGATGAAGCATTCACAGCTTCCTTGGGCAACCCATTTCAGTGCCTCACCACGCTCATAGTAAAGAACTTTCTCCTTATATCTAACCTGAATCTCCCCCGTTTAAGTTTTAACCCATTTCCCCTTGGCCTATCACTACAGTTCCTGATGAAAAGTCCCTTAGTAGATAATTAATTGAAGTGTCAAGACACTGAAACAACGTTTACTACAAATGACCTTTACACAAATTACTGATGAGAGTAGAGATTCTTTGCATACTTCTTGGTCTCCAGGCCATTTCCAGGAAAGGAGAAAGGAACTCACATTTACTTGTTTGGTGGCGGGTATCTGGCATCCCACTATAAAAATAGCAACTCACTGCTGGCTTGATAAATCAAATTGGTGTCATTCAGCTTTCTGAATCAGCTTTACTCATAGAAACACCTCATTTTTCAGGAAATTACATCATTTGTCACTAGAAAGAGAAGTTATGCCTTTGTCTTTAAACAATTACAAGACCTAGGGGAAGAGTTCTGTTAGCTTAGTTGTGGAGAAGAAGGCAAATTCTGCTACATTCTGCTCAGCTGTCAGTTGATTTTAATTCCTTTTATTTCAGTAGACCATATATCATAGACTTTTCTAAAGCTTCAGTAAGGACTGGTCTTGAATTTAATGCAATGAGAACAGTGTGAAGCAACTGCACTTCACCGCCATGACTATTATTTGGTCGTTATAATATGTTCAACCAAAGAACAATTGTGCACCTGACCACCAACTCTCAAGAGATACCCAAGGGGAAGATGAAGGGAATGCAATCTATGTGATGAATTCCATCACCAGTAAGGTACCCCATAGTTTTCCTTAAAAAGAACATTTTAGGAGGTAGGCAAGGGGACTGCACAGTAGGTTATGTGTGAGAAACTTAGTATTTCCCTTAAAAATATATCTTGCCTACTGCTTACAAAAAGTAGATCATTCCTAATACAGAAATGCTGAACTGAAACAGTTAGAAACTGTTTTCTGTTCTGGTTGTCTGGATTCATAGCAAGAGGTGCGTTATCCCTGCGGGAAAATACAGAAAAAACCCAATGACGTCACCCATTTTCACAACTCTGTTCTGGTAAGAATAGCCACTTAACCTGTAAGAACACAGAGGCCCTTCAGCTGAACCACAATGACACCCCTATCACAGTTACAGTTGCATTATCTGTGCCTGGCTCTCAGTTGAGGAAAAGATAAGCATGTCTCCTCCTGGACACATTGCATAATACGTGCTCTTACATTCTGGATTACATTCACTTTGGAGTTTATTAATCCTAAGGAAAATTCAGAAACTAATACTTTTATACAGTTGTTAGTGTCTTACATGGTCATATTATCTGCTTGCTGTATACTTACATGTCTAAATATATAATTTTTTAGAAACCTTAGAAGCACAATGAATAAACCAATGGCAGAAACAAGTTTCTTTCTTTTTCCGTAGAAGACTTTCTTTTAATAGTTTTTAATTCATAGTTTCATTTAATATCTTAAATGGAATAAACCTGGGTATTATGAATGGCTGGGATTAAGTTGGGAAAAAGAGTCTGGCTTTATGAGTGTTCACTGAAGCTCAGTGAGTATGTGAACAGGTAAATAATGGAAAAGTATTTCTTTTCTATTTAGGCCAGACTGCCTATGACTCTGGCTGGTTCTTTTCAACTTTATCTTGCAGATCATGTCTACCTTAATTTTTGACAGTAATGAGGAGCAAGAAGTGTGGAAATGCGTAGGTTCTTTATGTGGTCCGGAAGCTCAGCCCACACAGCTGCCAGCTTTGTGACAATGATCTTATAAGCCTGAGCTCTGCAGCTGCCCTGGACCACACACCAGAAACCTTTGGTGTCCCTAGCAGACTGTTGTGGTCCTGAGGAGAATTTATAGGAACTCTGAATTTGATTTATTGGAAATCATGGATGTTTAGAAAGAAATACTATGAGTGTCCTGTTAGTATCACTTTGATGAGTCCATTTTCCTGATTTTTTCTTATAATTTCTAATATATCTAACAAATTCATTAGGAAGACTAAGAAATGTCAGCACCTCTACTTTCTGGTTTCCACCGACATGTGACCTATGGCTATGTCGGCTGTGTGTAGATTGCTTTCTGTCAGATCAGGTTGTGATGGCTCAGCATTGCCACTTACACTGGTTCTGCCCCTCCCCATGTTTTAACTCCTTAACATTATTTCTCTAAAATAATTAATGGGATATTTTCAGGGATATTTTCCAGAGTTTTTTGGTTGGTTTGGTTTTTTTTTTCCCTGTTCCCAGGAGATCCCCTTATTTAAAGGAGGCTGGAATAAACCTTTTGGCTTTGTAACACAAACACTGTATAGATGTGAATCAGAGACAGAGAGTTCTGACAAGCTAAATCATTTGCTGAATAACCTGAACTCACCTCTTTTTACAGTCTTACTGCTAGAGATAGAGCCTTGGGCCTTTAAAAACTTTGTGTATCCCTTCAGCCTTGAAGCATTTTCAGTCAGGCTTTGTTGGCAGAGAAGGAAAGTAGCATTGTCTATTTTTGGTTCAAAACCTGCAGGTTTCTGTAGGAGCTATAAGAGAAGCTTTGATTTATTTTTTTTATTACTGTTTATTTCTCAGCTTTAAACTGCTTAAACTTTATTATACTGCTGGTTCTTGAAAAAATAGCTAATAATTTGTCAGAACTCCTTGCAGCAACCAGTTCTGCATAGCTTCTAAAACTGTTTTTACATTTTAGCCAGTTTCTAATCTAATTTCCACATCCTGTTTTCCTGCAGCACTTATCTGCTCCACTGAAATTGTTCAATGGAAGTCCATAATCATTAACTCTCTCTCTGCTTTTCCATGATGACTCTGTTTTCTTAGAAATGGAAAGAGGAGTGTGAAATTGCTTCAATGCTGAGGATTCATGGGTTTTTTTTTGGCAACAGGAATTTGCATAGAAACATAAACCCTAGGGCTGCTATGCACGACCTAGGAAAGAGACATCCCCAGCTTATCCCTGGCTTCATTGTCACCTGTTTTTGTGTCCGCTACCAAAATGGAGTGAGACAGGCTTTAAAACTACATCAGATTGATGTGACATGCCATTTGTATCACGCTGCCATGTCGGGGATGATTACTCATAATGATAATAGCAAATAAAAGCATCATATAATGTTGCTTGCCAGCTATAACACTAACTGTGTTTAAGAACTAGCCTCCAAGTCTATATCGCAAACGTCAAAGTGTTGCCTTTTAAGCACACTAAATAGTAGTCATAGAGCCAGCAAAGCCATGGAAAATTTATTCACATATCATATCACTCTTACTTGTTTTTATCTCTCACCTGCCTCTTTCCTCCTTTCCACTGATTAACACATGCTCTTGTTTCAGGTTCAGACATGTTGGAAGTTCCCTGTATGAAAAGGTCACACTGCTAAACTCAAAGGAAATTCCTGTGCCCATTGCATTTTAATAAAACTGATGAAATGTTATAAAATTTTTCTTCTGATCCCAGAAATAAATTATTTCACCCTTTAAACTCACACACCATAAGAAGACCATGCCTGGTTGGTATGATGATTATGTTAAGATATTTTTTGTTTATGCTAAGGCATTTTGTAAAGCTGTGTATAAACATGTATATCATTTATACTTGAGAGGCAGATTTTGATAGTTCTTACAACTTCCAAGGGAGTATTAGACCTTGAACGGAAACTGAAATAAATATATGAATATTTACAAAAGGGCGTCTGGTTCTTGCTCATGGAGCAAATAGGAGCAATTAACTTGGGTTGCATTTAGGTTTTAGTTCAAAAGGTTTGCAAGCTAACTAATGGAGATGTTTTAGGATTAGCTATCCTTACATGACATTTATGAAGTCAGACTTGTTTTCCAAGACATTTTCAACGTTAATCTTTAACAACTCTGTAACTAGAATAATATACTAATGTCAACCTAATGTCAACCACTAGAATAAAAGCACTGAGGGTATTGTGAACTATCGCGCTAATATTTATAAATTAATGTCAGAAATTACCTGGTTGGGAATTATGTTTGATGACATTTCTCTTTGTCACCTCCATCTTCTATCCAAAGAGGCAGAGAAAAAATAAATAATTAAGTACAACAGCTGGTAAGGGTTTGGTTTTGCTTGAAGTCCTATGAAATAAATGCACCTTAAGGGCATAAAACAAGTATACCTATTAATTTTACTGTGAAAATAACTGATATTTCCTATAGTACTTTCCATTTGACTCTTTACAGGGATGAACAAATGAAAAAACGGGCATTTGACTGGACTCTTTATTTCAAAAGTTTATAAATGGCTTTTGAAATCGAGCATATCCTTGAAGGAATACATTTGGAGTTATGTAAAATTTATAAAACAGAGTGGGCCTCACGGTTCCAGTTTCTGAAACTGTTCTCAATGTGTAGAAACACAAATTATAAGCATGTCAAAAGTCACTTCAGTCCATTTTAACATGAGGCCTACAAACTGTCAAATAGGATTTACTTGGCTTCGCAACTGACTAGTCTGGACAAAACGAAGGTATTATTTAAAAGGGAATAATTTAGACATAGAGCCAACAATGTTGGATGGTTTTGTGATTTTTTTTTACTTCATAAACTCCAAGTTGGCGTTTTGTAACAGATTTCCCTGTTATGCTAGCTACAATGCATTTAAAATTAATCTAACCAGTAAGACAAGCAATTTCTCCTGTAAAAATCATTGCATTAGTTCCCTGCTGGTATGATAGCTGTTATTCATGGAATTAGAGTCTAGTTATTAGCACATGGGCAATTTTTGAATGGAAGTGCTTGCAGCACTGGACTCATCTCAGATCTTACGAACTGTATTTTTTCCTAGGCATGAATGGAGTTTTTTGTACACTTCCTGATAATCTGAGGTCAAAGCACAAGGCTGGATTTTCAGTACTGGTTGTAAGGACACCGCATCTTGGAAATAGGAAAATAGGACTTGTAATTCTTAACCTTCCAGTCCACAGACTATCCCCCATGTTTGATCTAGAAAAAAATACTTTCTGCTTTTCCTGAGTAGACCTTTCATTTCTGCCTCTTTGTAGATAACTTAAAGAGTCTTCCTTAGCAGAAACGCAAGAGGACCCATCAGGCATAACTAGACATACTTTCCCAGCTTTGCTCTGGAGAAATAAGGTCTCAGCTTCTATACAAAGCCAGTGGTTGGTATTAGAAGTGTGGGTCATTCCTGAGTTCCAAGTGATTATCTTTTCAAAGGCAGAAGTTGTTTATGTGTGATGTTACTATTCAGGAATGTTTTTTCGTTTTATCAGCTTTTTTTTTTTCCCCCATCCAGAACTGCAGTAATTGAAACATCATTTGAAATCACAGATTCTTGGGAATATCACAAAGATTTTGTGTCACCATGCTGTGTATGGACACTTCACAGGTGAGGACAAGCTAGAGTAGTCTCTGTGGCCAAGACATGGCAGTGATCTATTTGTTTCAAAGAACATATGTTTGTTCTTTCCACAACTTTTGATACAGGTCAGTGCTTCCATTAATGTCACCTGATAAGCAAGCCCTGGCCTTTATAAATTAATGATCACATGCCCTTGGAAACCTAGTCCTTGTTTTAATTTAAAACAGAAGTTCTTTAATTCTGGGAGGGTTTCTTCACCCACACCCCCCCCCCCCCCGGTTGGAAAACAGTTGACTATGTATTATCTTTCTGCCACGGCAGTTCCTGAGTAGATCCTGGAATAGATCAAAGTCCTGTGTTAATTGCTAGGTCTGATATACTTAATTGTTCTATTGTGATTTGTTGGATGAAAATATATGATGCATTCTTCCAAAAACAGGTAAAAGCTATCACATAAGAAACTGGAGCATTACTGTCTCTTAACCTTCAAAATAGCACTGCTGGTATTAAACAGTGAATCTGCCACTTCTCTATTCTTCATGTTTCACCCTGGATGCTGATAGGATTGGAAAGACACTGCTACCTAAGAAAATGTAAATACAGGAGTTTTTACTATTTCTGCATTATAAAAAAAGTACTTTCATATTGATAATAATAATTAAAGGTGGCTTGATCCTTTTAGGACACATAGTAGCTTTTCTAACATCTATCAAAGCATCAGTTTACCAGTGTGCTTGAAGAACACATGTAGGCATGTATAGCTCTGACTTCTTCCTGACTTAAAAACATGTGCTGGCCTCACTAGGCTTATCTGTTCTTAAGGACAAAACACTATAAAACTGTATTACAGGGGAAAAAAAAGAATAATTATCTGTTATTTCATATTGCAAATCTGCAATTTGAAATCTCTAATCCCTTAGTGGTTAGAGAGAATTATTTTCAGCAGACCTGTCTTCTGTATAAGAAGGCAGTTAAGCCATCTAACAGGCCTGGTGTGGGAAATAGAAGTTAAAGTTTCTCACGAGAAAACTTTGACACAGAGATTGTTCCGTTAATGTCATGCAATAATTTAGTCAGTCTTAAGACTATTTCATACATACATACAGTGTTCAGAGCACTTGTCTCAAACCTGAAATTCTAACTGATTTGTGTAGAATTTGTTAGTGGAGGGGCCAAATTCAGCTTTTTGATACAAACCATAAGACTGTTGAACTCAGCAGAAGTCGTGTATCATGGAGAAGTGCAGCATAACACGGAGGGATACTCAGTGCCCTGAACTTACTCTGAAGCGAGCTCACTCTAGGATGCTCACTATCTCCTTGTTGGACTCATAGTACATATTACATACCAGCCTAAAGAATTGTCATGGTAAGAGCCAACACTTCAGCAGAGTAGTTGCCAGGGACGTGAAAACCCAGCACATTCAGATGAATCCCAGCCTGATCTCTTCGCATTGGTGGAGGAGCCATTTTAAATCCTTCCTGAAGTGAAAGCTATTAAGTTTGAAACCAATTGTTCTTCCCATTAATGAGGGAACTAAGAAATTCTGTGTTGATTTTTACTTGCTACAAAGTTTTGAGGACATTGGAAAGACTCCTGTAACGTCCCCTCACTACCTCCTCCCCGGTCCCCCTCTTTGGTTTTGGTTGTTGTTTTTTTTTATTCAGGTGCTGTGGCTATTTTTGGTATTCCTAACCTAGACTTATGGCTGGTAGGAGATGGAGTAGTGTGACTTTTTATTGTGTGTATCCTCTTGTACTCAGTATGAATTCCCTGAAAAGAAGCAGTATTATGCAGCTAGCATGAGGCTTTTTCTGGTTGTGATGTTAAAGATCCTGAACAATTCTAAATGTGTCTTGAATCTCATTTATTTTGCTGATTTCTTGTGAAAAAATTAGCATCACAGGAGCTGCAGCTCTCAGCTCAAATTATAAGTAATGTTCTAGTATATGTTTACAGGCTCATAAAAAATACAATAAAACCCAGACTGCTCCAAGAATAGAACAAAACTGAGAACGAAATGATGGAATTGAGGCTTATTTTCAGGGTAGCCCCCTATTTACTGAATGGACTTTCCAATTCTTGATTATATTGATTTTTATTTATTTATGCTTAAAAATGTTTTATTAAAAACTTGAAGGGTATGAAAGTTAGTCTTATAACATACATCTGTTCTGTAGGGAAGGAAAATAGGTGTACCTCAGAAAGCCAGCCCTGAAGCCTTAGTTAAGCAGGCAGGGTAATAACCAAATGCGTATGACTCTTCGACAAGCACTGAACCTGCCTGTAGATTAGAAAATGGTCAAGTCTCATATCAAAGTACTGAGAGGCAAAATATTCCTCCTTACCAGGCAGCTGGGTCCTTATTACAGCCATGCTACTCCTCACACCTAATCCTGTGATATCCGTAATCATCCTAGATCTCACTGAAACTAAGCTCTGAATACCTTGTGCAGTGGAGTCTCTACAAAAACGCTTTCAGACTGCACAGGCAGATTCAAAATACACTTCCTACAGCAATTTCCTGCGTAAGGCATTGATGAGACAATAGATCCCTTTATGAGACTCTGTTTGACTACAGAAATGAGCAATTGTTCACATAACGTTTAATAAATCCCTCAACACCCTGTTAAAAGGACCTATGTTTAGCTGAAGTCTTGGCATGAATGTACTTCCAGAGGTTTAATGACCTTTCATTTTTTGAGGTGTTCTTTATTTAAACTAATGAAAATGAGCTCCACTTAAAAGGCTTTTAAATGCTGATTAAAAATTAAATCAGTTGTTCATTATCCCCAGGTGGCCTTGTTCTAAGAGCAGTAATTCAGAGAGAGTCAAACAAGTAGTCTTTTTTAATGTAGATAGATCTTGAATTATGAGGACTTTATTAGAGCTGTTTATTAATCACCAAGCTTTCAGCTTCTAATGCAAATGGGTCTGTAAACACCAGACTTCTCTCTTCCATTTCTGTCCACTGCTTTTTGAAATATGGAAGAAAATTACACACATTTCTGAAGATTCCTTGAGTCATGTACAGCAGAAATGTGGATTTTGCAGGCCAGCAAAAGTATTGATTTAGCGGGTGCCATCACATCATAATAAACTGAGAGATTAGTCACGAAGTCTCACTTTACATATTAGTTTGGTTTGCTCCAGCACTTGGAAAAATTTCAGAAGCATTTACAGTACAAATCACAACAAGCAACGATAAAACCTTAATGGATTAACCTTTTTCATTTTTCTCTCTTTTTCATTATGCTGCTGAGAGCACTGGCCTTGGGTTTAAGTAGTTAAACCTGACAAAAATGGCAAGAGAACAAAATCTTCAAGGTTTTAAAGCAGAATTTATCTGAAAAGCAGGAACACTCACCGCTTGAACACTGAGGTTGTTTTACACATTTTGTCATGTACTTTTGAGTTATAAAATTTCACCTGGTATGGAACTTCCTGATTGTGAAATGCAAGCTTGACTAGTAAGAGATATACTTGGACAGAGTATATCTTCACGATGACTTTGAGAAAAGATAAGGCACTGCTTTTTTGGGTGCATTTAGTCATAAGAAAGGAAACATTGTAATACCATTCAACCCCCTCAGTTTCACCATAGAGAAAACTTTTCCTCTTGTTTTCTACAGGCCATATGGCTCTTTGCACTTCAAAATGGGTGCCAAAATGTTGCTGGGTGAAATATGCTGCAGACTATCAGGGAAGCTATGCAGCGCTGTTTACCTTGCTTCTGCTGCAGCAAGAAGGATTGAAAAACTAAGCCTTTGTCAGCCAAAATGTTTGAAATTACCTGCCCTGAAAAGATGCTTGGGCCTCAACTCCCATTCCTGTCTAACAGAGCTACCTGTTAATGTGCCTGTTATAGCGGCCGCTTTAGGGACACACTAGAAATGCACCTTGTATTCACGCATTATCTGAAAAGTCTGGCTGAGCTTAACAAAGCTATTGTTTCCCAGAGGGCTGCAAGGAAGACTGGCTCAGTGCTAGTAGCCAGGTATTAATTCCCTGAGCCCCACTCTTGAATGCTTTGTCTGGTAAAACTCGTAGCTGGTCAAGATGCTCGTGTTCCCAGGTTTATGAACAGGAGCGGGAGAGACTCCACTGGTGATGTTACAAAGACGGGGTTGCAAAGACATGAATGCGTCCTGGTACCTTGTGGGTGGTTTATGCAGTCACACTCACGCGCCTTTTACCTCGTGACTTTCTAATGGGTTTTGGAATTGGGCACATGACACCAGGGAATGCAGCATGTGTGTCTGAGGTAATGAGCAAACATCCCTAAATAGGATGGTTGGCTGGAGAGCTCTTCAGACTTTGGTCAGTGACGCTCGAATTTCTCTCCTGCTGCCCATGTTAAAAGAAGCTTTCTTTGGGTTTTTTTGCTGTCCTCATTGGAGAAGGAGTAATAATTTAATCGTAGTGTGAGATTCCAGTTTAAACTTCAAATTCTAAGACTCCTTTCTACTTCAATGCTAATTAAGAACAGATTGTAATACAGGGGTAACTGCATGTCTAAGCTAATGAAAACACTGATTTTGTGAAGAATGTTGTTGGCTGGTAGCTGTATTTAATTATCTAAAGTAATTGGATGAAAGTTATTTTCCAAGGTAACAAGCATTCTTCCTAAAAAATCCTGTTGTTCCTAGAAAAGAAGCTTCCCTACTGTCTGTAGAAGAAATATGTTTGTGGAAAGAATGGTGCTTTGAATACAAAAGGCAAAATCCTGCAAATCAGTACTAAATCTACATGGATGGGGTAACCCAAGCTGTCTGCATACATTAGTATTGCATGCAGTGTTGTACACGCAGCAGAGCTAGGATTCCATTCTTCTACCTGTCATGTAATATTGTTTTTAGCACATGTGTAGGGGCCCTGATGAAGATCTGTGCCTTTTGAAACAAATACAGGGAAATGGCAGATACACACACACTAATCAGTAGAGAGGATAGGATAAAATTTTCATCTAGAAATCCACTCCCTCCTTCCTGCTTCTGATTTCAGAAAAATACTACAGATTTTTAGCCTATTTCCCCCCCAAAAAGAAAACAAACCCCAAACAAGACCCACCGAAATATTTGTTCTTATTTCTGACTATAAGAAATCAGCACTTCTGTTCAAATAAATGTTTTCTACTCCCTTTACCCTCCCAGGAAAACATATTCTTTTCCAGGGGAAGGAATATCTCCACAGAGAGGTTAGAACTGTGTTGGCAGGGGAAAGAGATTTAACAGGCTGAAAAAGACTGGGCACGAGAAACTACTGCTGCAAAGCCGCGTTTTGCACGGCACGCCCCTAGTCAGAAATCAGCCGCGACGTCCTTCCCTCTCTCCCGCAGCTTTTGTGCTTTTCCACATTGGAGGGCGCTCTTGCTCTCGTTGTTCGCAGTATCTTAGAAACGCTTCGGTACGGAGGGTGGTGCCCGTCCGAAAATGGGTATTTTCCTCCAGTAGTCAAGACTTTTGTAATCAGTTCCGGTGTGTATTCTTAGCTTTCCTACGTGTGAGCACTGCTAAATGAAAATGACTCCTGGCCCTCGGGCTAGATCGAAAGGTCTTGTGTTTTCAGGCGCTCATTGTTACAGTGCCCTGCTTTAATGGGACTTGTTTGCTTACAGGAATAAATCACTGGCTCATGTGAAACATGTCGGCTATCTAGACGATCTATCAGTGCAGTTAGGAGCTGGTCATATTTCAGTTCACTGTATTGTCAACTGAAATAGAGCATTCTCAGTCTCATTTAGATGTCAGAAATAATCTAGTAAAAAATAGCACAAAACTCTGTTAGATTTATTCATCCTTTTCTACAGAGTAAATCAGACTAGTTGGAACACTGTGCTGCTTTAAGGACAGTTTAAGCTAAACCTAAGCACCTACCTGAACAATTATTCCAGACTAGGATGTATCAGGCCAGCCACAGCAGTTTTGCTGACACGTGGTAGCTTGTTTAGAGGCTGTGACTTTACCACTTGTGATTTACCATCCCTTGCAGATTTAGTCCAAAATGTGATGTCACATCCTTCATAAAGTTAGAATATTTTCTTGCTTCTTTCTGTCCTTTTGAGGGTATTCAGTGCTTATTTTAGAATAGTTTTTACATGAAAACAGTTTTGTTTAAAAGCACATTCTTCATTTATGGGTTGTGTCTTCCTTTAAACTATGTCAACATTTCTCTACACAAAAAAATAATTACACTTAAAAGCTGATGTGATAATTTACAGCCTTGGAATAATTATTTCAATCAGGCATCTAAAAGAAGACACAAGACTGAGATCTAACTCTAGTCAAGCCTTCTGGATTTTACTGTTCAAGCTACTGAAGTAAACTTTATTGGGCAAGAGGTTTCTGAAGTGTCCAAAACCACTCACATGTGCTTTGAAATAGATGCAGCCATCATTCAAATACTCTTGAAGAATATTCATTTTCCATGCTGTTTATTATTATTGTGCAGGGGAGAGTGTTACTGGCACTGGGAAAAGGAATAAAGAATTATAGCCAGTGCTGTTATAATTGAATCTTGAGGAGATTTAATTACTTTGGGCAGACCTTAAGCATAACTTTATTTAACAGCAAGGAAAATGTGTATCAGGAAAGGGCATTCTTATTTCGCTTTTTAATTGATTTAAGAGTCAAGAAATCTTCTGAGGAATGCCACAAACACCAGTAATATTCTTAAATGCTAGAATCTACATTTACAGCTCCGATTTTGCTGAAAGGTGTGTAAAACTTTACTTATCTGAGTTCCTGTGTGCCTGAGCAGGCTCCAGCATTAAAAATTTTTTCCAAAGTCCATTTTGACTTAATTTCAGAAGATTGTCTATGGATAAGTCTTTTTCAGAAGATAGAATGGGAAGAATAGGATAACATCTCCAGAACACCCTGGTGTATCCCAAACCAGTGACATTTTGTTGGGTTTTGCCATTGCCAGCATGGAAGATAAAGGCCTTATTATGCAAGCTGTTGCTGGCCTTTTAAAAACAAATCCTGAAAGCACAGAGATGTGATGAAACTCCCCAAGTGAAGGTGTGAGCACTTATGCCTGGAAGAACTGAAAAAATGGTATTTGAAATAGGTCAGGCTATTTATATAACCTTAGGCAAACACACCCTCAAGTTTTCCTTTGGGAAACTCTAAAGAAAACTGTATCATGTTGCCGTGGAATAAGTTCAGTCTCATGCAGTAATTAT
Source organism: Myiopsitta monachus (assembly GCA_017639245.1). Taxonomy (NCBI): domain Eukaryota; kingdom Metazoa; phylum Chordata; class Aves; order Psittaciformes; family Psittacidae; genus Myiopsitta; species Myiopsitta monachus. Next base: position 65,923,828 of record CM029921.1, on the reverse strand, counting down.
GAAGTCAAACTCAGGACACTGAAAATAAAGAGGGTGTGGAAGGAAGCTGAAAGCTTCATTTTGCAGAAAGGAATTAGGGATAAGATAATGTTGACAGGAGTGCTAGCAGCCCTTATGCCACAGAATCAGACTAGAGCTTGTCTAAAATAACTTAATCAGACTAGAGCTTGTCTAAAATAACTTTGCCATAATACATGGTATGTGGTCATCAAGTTCTCAGCACTAGTTTTTAATTCCCTTCAGTTCTGGCTTAAGATACTCTTGTCTGGATGGCCAAGAGGCAGGTGGCTGGGAGAGGTGTTCACCTTAGCTGAACATTTTAACACCAAGCTGGAGTGCTCCTGCAAGCTCCAGTAAGTCACTTGTCTCCTTTGGCTTCTTCTATGTATGTGTGATCAACCAGAATTGAGGAAAGACTTAAAAATTAATTCCTTCCATCTATTTATCTTGCTAATGCAGGGAATGTTCCTGCAGTACTTGGAAGAGAATGTCCATCCTGGGTCTTCCTGGAGCTGGTTCCAGACATACTATAGAGACAGCTAATGAGCAAGATGCAGTAAATATCCAGCACACCAGCCAATTCACAATTTTATTTAATCTTCTGCTACAAAACCTGTGCTTGTTTCTACAATTCATGGATTTAATTCATTCAGAGATTGGCTTGTTTGATGTCTTTGTATTTGCTACTCAGTCAGTGTCAGTATAAATTTCCAATACTGCTGTAGAAGCATCTATAAACTATCCCATAAATGCAAAAGGATTAATCAGTAAATAATGTTCTTTCATCCATCAATCTAGCTGTAGGGTCAGAAGATATACTACTGTTATCTTAGGGATTGTTGAGATGTTATTTTAATGACAAAATAATTCATGTCACACATCTAATATAAGGATACAACATGTCTGCACAAATGCAAGTATGGAGTATTGTTATCAGGAAGTAACAAAAAAAAAAAATCATATGGACTTGAAGTAATTAATCACTTGAAGATCCCTAATTCATTTTGTGTCTCATTCAAATCAAGCCAAGAAAAGATATGGAGAGTCAGACAGACTTAACTATCGTTCAAGGGTTTCTTAAACCTCATAAACGAAAGGTGAATGAAGCATCTTCTAAAGTTGTTTCCCCCCCCTCTTTATCAGCTTGGAGATGCTTTGGCAGCTGAGATATGATCAACAAGTCTTTTCACCCTCCAGACCTTCTCCAGAGCACTTCAAGCCAATGCCCTTTTCAGTTTTCTGCTAAATAATTTGCCTTCATAAGTTAGGTACATCTCTTTTGGATTGAAACCTTAGGCTCATCTCCTTTTTTGGAAACACTGCAGCAGCTCATGCTCTTCTCTGTTTTAGTCAGCTTGCACATACAAGCCAAGAAAGCCAAAGCCATACGGAAATGTGGATATTTATCTGCCTTACCTTGCAGAGATCACTGGTAATGTTCAGTTTAAGGCTTGCAACTGAGGTTTCTCCAACAGCTTGGACACAGGCAGAATTAATTTTGTGGCGGAAGAGAGATGTTAATTAATCTCACATAATTTTCCAATACCATTTTGAGCATTCCCCCTTGAATGCTCAAACCTCCTTGAGAGTATTCCCCTGGCATGAAAAACCCATAACATGGCCTTTTCACAGAAGAAAGAATTTGATGTTCTCAAAATCTTGTGGAAATGTATTAGCCCTGCAAATATGGAATTTAAAAGCAATTTCTAAGTAGTGATGAACACACTTTGCATTAAATGTTTTAGCTGAGATTTATTATCTTAAATTTATGACCTCTTAAACATGATGTAAGAGTCTAGGCCTGCATAATTAGAAAGGCAGAGTGTTAATGTTCACATATTAAAAACATCTGTACCTAAAGTGTGCGAAAAAAACCTTAGGGTAACATCTTGGCTGCAGTCTACCAAGATGTTTAAAGCTCCATGCACTCTCTCCCTAATAAAAAAATGTAAACCTGCTTATTCAATCAAAGGTTTGTCAAGATGTGGTTTCACAGTAGTTTGTAACCCATCACAGGAAGTCTATGTAGTTTTCCTAAATCTTCACTGAAAGTTGTTGTCGTGGTTTAAGCCTAGCCATAAGTCAGCCACACAGTTTGCTCGCTCACTCCCTGTGCTCTTTCAGCCACCCTCCGCTCCTGGGGGGATGGGGAGAAGAATCGAAAGAATGTAACTCCCATGGGCTGAAATAAGAACAGTCCAGTAACTGAGGTATAACACAAACCACTGCTGCTACCACCAATAATGATAATGATAGGGAAATAAAAGGGAAGAGAATACAACCGCTCACCACCCACCGACCGATACCCAGCCCAACTCAGCAGGTCCCTGCCCCCAGTTTTTATATCCTGGGCATGACGTGCTGTGGTATGGAATACCTCTTTGGTCAGTTTGGGTCAGGTGTCCTGTCTCTGCTTCCTCCCGGCTTCTCCCCCTTCCCTGGCAGAGCATGAGACTCAGAAAGTCCTTGGTCAGCCTAAACATTTGAGCAGTAACTAAAACCATCGATGTTATCAGTGCTGTTTCCAGGCCAAAAGTCAAAACCACAGCACTGCACCAGCTACTAAGAAGGAGAAAAATGACTGCTACTGCTGAACCCAGGACAGTTCTTCGTGTAGTTTTATTTTCTGATGCTTAGTTGCCTGGCCTTCTCTTAAGCCAGAGGGTTTCCTGGGAATCTAGTTCTTTCTTCCTCCTCTTGGTGGCAGATGTTCTGGCCTCAGATATATTCTCCCATCCTCTTTCTCCTGCTGCCTATTTATAGTGAAGAGAAACCTGGATTGAGGAATCCAACTGGAAAGGGGAAGAAAGAGCAAGCAGAGCTCATTCTTGACTGTGGGAATGATTCTGGATCCAACAATTCTACCCTATGGCTTCCATGCATATGGCTTCCAGCTTCGTGCTGGTTCCTACCATCTGTTCTACTCATTCAAGCAACTAACACAGATATTTATAGAATCATAGAATTGTATAGGCTGGAAAAGATGAAAGACCACTAAGATCATCGAGTGTGACCCTTAACCTGGCACTGCAAGTCCACCCCTGGACATGTCACTAAGTGCCACATCTACATGTCTTTTAAATACTTCCAAAATGGTGACTCCGCCACTTCCCTGGGTATCCTGTTCCAACTCTTCACAACCTTTTTGGTAAAGAAAGTTTTCCTAATATCCTATCTAAACCTACCCTGGTGCAACCTGAGGCCATTTCAGTCTTGTCTCATCGCTTATTACTTGGGCAAAGAACCAACACCCACCTTACTACAACCTCCTTTCAGGTAGCTGTAGAGAGTAATAAGGTCTCTATTCAGCCTTCTTTTCTCCAGACTAAATAACTCCAGTTTTCCCATCTGCTCCTCATAAGACTTGTGCTCTAGACCCTTTACCAGCTTTGTTGCCCTTCTTCGGACACACTCCAGCACCTCAACATTTTTAGTGTAGTGAGGGGCCCCAAACTGAACATAGTATTCCAGATGCAGCCTCACCAGTGCCTAGTACAGGGGAACAATCGCTTCCCTGGCCCTGCTGGTCATACTATTTCTCATACAGGCCAGGATGCCATTGGCCACCTTGACCACCTGGGCACAAGCTGGCTCATGTTTAGCTGGTTGTCAACCAATGCCCCCAAGTCCTTTTCTACCAGGCAGCTTTCCAGCCACGCTTCCCCAAGCCTGTAGTGTTCCACTGGGGTTGTGACCAAGTGCAGGACCTGGTACTAAGCCTTGTTGAACCTCACACAAATGGCCTTGGCCCATCGATCCAGCCTGTCCAGATCTCTCTGTATTGATTCCTCCCTCAAGCAATCAACACACCTACCCAGCTTGGTGTCATCTTCAAACTTATTGAGGGTGCGCTTGATCCCCTTGTCCAGATCACTGATAAATTCTTAAATAGAACTGGCCCCAGTACTGAGCCCTGGGGAACGCCACCTGTGACTGGCCACCAACTGGATTTATCTCCATTCACCATAATTCCTTGGGCTTGGTCATCCAGCCAGTTTTTTTACCCAGTGATGAGTACACCCACCCAAGTCATGAGCAGCCAGGTTTCTCCAGGAAAATGCTGTAAGAAATTGTGCAAAGGCTTTACCAAAGTTCAGATAGACAACATTCACAGCTTTTTCTTCATCCACTAAGTGGGTCACCCTGTCTGTGCCTGATCACCTGGTTGTCCTGTACGTGCCATGTGACGGTACTGAAGATGATCTGCTCCATAACCTTCCCTGTAACCGAGTCAGATTGAAAGGCATGTAGTTCCCTTCTGGCCCTTCCTGTGGATGGCCATCACATTGACTCACCTCCAGTCAACCAGGACCTTCCTGGTTATCCAGGGCTGCTGATAAATGATTGAAAGTGGCTTGATGAGCACTTCTGCCAGCATCCTCAGTCCCCTTGGGTGAATCGCATCCGGCCCCAATGACTTATGTATGTTTAGGTGGTATAGCTGAGCATTTTCCCTTGGATTATGGGGGCTTCACTCTGATCCCCATTGCTCACTTCCAGCTCAGGGGGCTGGGTACCTGGGGAGCAACTGGTTTTACTATTAGAGACTGAGGCAAACAAGGCATTAGGTACTTCAACCCTTTCCGTATTCTTTGTCACTGTGTTTCTCCCCATGTCCAGCAAAGGATGGAGATTTTTTCTTTCGCCTCATTTTGGTGCTAATGTACTTATGAAACATTTTTAATTATTTTTATGGCAATAGCCAGATTAATCTCTAGTTGGTCTTCAGCCCCTCTGATTTTCTCCCTGCATAACCTCATGACATCCTTGTAGTTCTCCTCAGTTGCCTGCCCCTTCTTCCAAAGACTATAAACTCTCCTTTTTTTTCCTGAGTTGCAGGCAAAGCTCTCTCTTCCTCCCCACCAGCTTGTCTTTCTTCACATGGAGACAGCCTGCTCCTGTGCCTTTAAAATTTCCTTCCTGAAGAATGTCCAGCCTTCCTGTATATCTTTGCCCTTCAGGACTGCCACCAAAGGGACTCCATCAACCAGTCTCCTAAACAGGCCGAAGTCTGCCCTCCCAAAGTCCAAGATAGCAGTTCTGCTGACCCCCCTCCTTTCTTCTCTGACAATCAAGAACTTATTGAGATCTATATGCCCAAGATCTATATGCTCCAACCATCATGTCACCCACAAGTCCGTCTATTCACAAACAGTAGGTCCAGCATGACACCTTCCTTAGCAGTCTCACTCACCAGCTGTGTCAGGAAGTTATCTTCACATATTTCAGGAACATTCCAGACTGTTTCTTGTCTGCTGTATTTTATTTCCAGCAGACATCTGGTAAGTTGAAGTCCCTATGACAACAAGGGCTAGCGATTATGAGACTTCTCCCAGCTTCTTATAGAATATTTTTTCTGCCTCTTTATCCTGGTTGTGTGGTCTATAAGAGACTCCCACCATGATAACCTGCTCTAGGTGGCCCTGCCTTGGCAGTGGGGTTTGGACTAGATGATCTCAAGAGGTCCCTTCCAACCCTAATGATTCTGTGATTCTGTTGGCCTTTCCCCTCAAGCTTATCCAAAACCGCTTAATTCCACCATCACCATCATTAAGAGCTAGACAATCCAAACACCCCCTAACATACAGGATTACCCCACCACCTCTCCTTCCTTGCCTATCCCTTCTGAAGAGTTATCTTCTATTGTCTCAAATTAATTATTTAAGTTGGTGCTTGATGTGAATACATAGATCCATTAATGTATTGGCAGTGTTAATATTTAATGATCTAAGGCATAGGGAGGAAGAGGGAAATCAATATTTGTGCAGTGTTTTCCATCTATTAAGAGAGCTATAAAATTTTTGCTCTCTTCTATGTATCCATGAATGGTACTAATGTTAATTGAAGCAGGTGAATTGGCTGGATACTGAAACTGAACTCTCAGACTCATAGTTTTTTCATTCTAGCTGTCCCTTCTGGTAGCAGTAAGCCAGAGGCTGCCTGACTTCTGTAACATAAACGTGTTTAAAATGTCAAGTATCCTTCTCGGAAAAGGGAAAGACTTTAATGAAATTTCCTGGTCTTTAAAAACTGTCAAGTTTTTCAGGATTCAAAGGGAGGAATCAATTTCTAGCATGTATATGTCTTTCAGGGAAATCAGTATTTAAAGGTACAGAAGCAAGAGGGTGGAAACCAGGCAACATATGGGGAAACCTTTGAGGCTGAAATAATATGTGTTTATTTTCAGCAACTCAGTAATTATCAGTCTGCCTTGAGACGGGTCTGCATAGACAAGGTGTTTATTTCTTCATGCTCTTAGTCTTCTAATAAAGTAGCTGTTGTACGAGAATTATCTCTTCCTGCTCATAAGAATTTAGTGTGTAGCAAGCTGGATATGGATGGACTTTGTGTTTCCTTTAGTGCTGGGGAACTTTGGACTTCAGTTGGAATAAGATTTTGTGAATGTACTGTGTTCTAGTAAATGAGAATGGGAACAGATGCTACCATTTGATGAAGCAAAAAGTCAACAAACTCTTGCCTTTGCAGCATCGTTTTGTGTGTCTTTGGGCTAGGAACAGTCTCTGAAGATAAAACAAAGTTATTTTTCCAGGTTGTAATCCTTGTAAACGATGAGAATCAACCTCAGAACAACTGAGAAAGGAGACAGCCATTTATCTGCTATTCCTTGTGGATCAGCTGTCTGCATCAAATAAATAAATAAATAATAAAGGTTGTGTACACCTTGCCACTGTAATACTACAAATATGCATGAGATTAAAGCTAATAACAAACACAGGAAAGTCTACTATTTTTTTTAAGGGACCTATATAAAAATGTTCCTAATCTGAAGGAACTGTCAATCAAGCTGAAAGGGTTCCTAATTTATACAGTCCTGCAATGCACAAACTGTGAATTCAGCCATTCTGTTAATCTAGCTTTGTCTTTGCTGAAATCCACAGTTGGAGAACTTACATCTTATTGCGTACTGAGATTCTAGAAAGCTAGCCAAACACCTTTGGGGATAGACATTATCTAGTTTCTGGTTTCTTGCTTCCTGGGTTTGGGGAATTCCGAATGAGGACTTGCTTACTTGGGACATTTGCAGGAAGTCATCCAGGACCTGTGGAAGAGCTGTCCAAACACTTCTACAGATTTACAGACAGCAGCTGTAGTGTATTGTTGATTTTGTTTTGGTTTCTGATGGATCTTTGGAGTAGCAAAGAACTAGTACACTGTATACCCGTGGTAGACTTATGTCTGTATTGATTGCATTCAGAAAGCCGCTAATGCATATTTTAACATTTGAAGTTTATTATTCCTAATAATTAAAAATAGAAGATGAACAAAAATTGATCCAAGTCAGGTTATGTTTCAAGAGTGCACAGAATTTTTACTCTGATCAGAGTTGGTCAGTTATTCTGAATACTGCTGTTAGGTTGCTTCAGTGGAGATGTGGAGCTGGATTATTCTTTGCCCTCTCTGTAAAAAAGTTGACTTGCCAAAAAGTTAGATTTTGGGATCATTAAATCTTGGGAATACTGGTAATGCTCAGGGAATGGTTTTGTTTTTTCCTGTCAAAGCAGGAGGAAAAAGTCAGGTGTTGAAACAAAATATTTTAGCAGGCAGGAGAAATGAATTTTATTTCCAAAAGTTCTTAATTTCTCTGCGTGTCCTGTCAATGATCTGTGTCTGCCAGCCTATCAGGCTGGACCTTAACTTTATATCTCTGTGGAATGGCTTCTCATGTATTGCTTTGTAGATCTCTGGTAGCCTTCAGAACAATGAATTTAGGCTTGCATCAGTCTCTTCTCAGAGACATTGTCTACGTTTCTCAACTACATTATTGCTAGCTCAGGAATTGCTTGCTGTTGCAAACAGTTAGACCTGCGATGTGGGTGTAACATCTTGGCTGAAGCTTAAGAGAATTCTGAATGGCAGCATGTGGAAAATGACTTATTTTCATTACCCTGAGTCTGTGATTAAATTCCAAAGGACTTTACACAGCCTCTTAACATACATCTGGTTGCTTAACTTTTGGGTATCTGACTTTGCTTCTGAATATCATGGAATGATTAAAAAATTACCTCCTGGGATTGCCAGTGTGTGTGATGAGACTGAACTGAATAATTGGGCCTCACACCCAAGAAATATTTCTGCTTAGAAAACTGTGTTTATAGAGGATGCAGCTTGCTCATCAGATTTCCTCTAACTGCCCAGAAATCTGCAATCTCCTTCATGTGACCTACATGTTAAGTTTTTCAGTGACCATCCTGCTGAGCTGATTTGAGATGGGGAGGTGACAATATATGAGTTGCCAGCCCTTCATCTTTTATCAGGAAACAGCTGGAGGAAGGAAATTGAGTGCAGTTTGTATTAATGGAATTGAAACTAGGCTGGAGGAGCTTGCGAGCATCTTTTGTTCATGACTCCCAGTTTTTCTTTCCTTAAAGTAATCTTAATGACTATAGAGGGGAGCAATTGTCCTTTTGGCTCTGAGCAAGTGAAAGAAGATGACCAATATATCATATGTTTTTAGTAAAAATATATCTCTAGAAGGCTCATATGAGAATAAGGAATAGAAATAGGTATTAGGTGCTGGAGGTCATTGGCCCATGACACCTAGGAAGTCATCTGAATGTTGAACAGGCAGCAAACACTGAGGTGGCAGAAGTATCTAAGCACAATTTAATGTGTAAGTCAGCATTCCTTTCACACAGAGACTGGCTCTTTAATGGGTAAGTAGAGCCATAAGTGTCAAGTATTTATTCTCTCATTGAGCTTGGATGTTTCTGCTGATCTCTAACAAGCCCACTTCTTGATTTCCTTGCTTCTAGGTTCTGCTCAGAGCTCCAAGTACATTCCAGGAACTGAAAGGGTAGGCTGAGAGAGGTCCTTCTGTATCCCGGCTAACTCAAGGTACTGAGCAGCATTAAAGCAAGCCCTCCCAGAGAGATGCCCTGATTCAGGGGATGAATGAATCCAGCTGAAATCAGTGGGTCTTCACCGATGTAGAACTGGCTGCAGGACTGTATGTTCACATGAAGATCCTCTGCTTAGAAACAGCAATTGGCCAGTTTCTCATGTAAAGAGAAGGGGAGGGGAAGGTACTTAACATGGGTGAATGCTTTACAAGTAGCATATGGTCTTTATATTGGATTTAGGATGATGAATGCATTCTTTAGTGGGTGTTGGCAGGATTTTATTTTAGACATGTGGTATGTGGTATCTCAAGTATTACATGATTAGATGTAAAAATACTCTATACTGACAATTAGGATCATATATGCTGATAATCTCTCAGTTATATTAGTTACATATATATGAAGTGTATATATAATCATGGGAGCCCCTCAATCAAATGTATTTGCATGTAATTTCACTGAAGGCTTGTTTGTTCTCTAGGAACTATAACTTTATGCAAAAAGTAATTGCTCTGTGTTTTTTGACAGCCCTGTTAATGAGGCTAGGATAAAGAATAAGCTGCTACCTTAGTGTTCTTCCCCACTCCCAGAATCTGAAAGAATTGAAAACAATGTTGTTAATAACATAAATAGCAATATTATTCCCTGATTATTTTATCATTAGTTTTAATAGTGTGCGGAGCCATTGTTCCGGAGAGATGATACGATTTTGAGTGTGGTTTCAAGAGCAGTAAAACACCGATCATTCACTTTTAGTCCAATATAAAGAACTACTACTATCATGTTGGTAGGACTAACATGTTGTGCTCTTTACCCTGTGCTGCCTTCTCGGCTGCTGAGGTCAAACTAGGGTAGCAAGTGAATCAACAGTCCTTGCGGTATTCCCGATGCCTTGCCCTTACAGGTAAGCGGCTACACAAAAAGGGCTACATACCGGGTGGTTACAGTTCCCAGTGCCATCTAGTGGTGTTCTTCCCGAAAATAACTAAAGAAAGGCATTCAAAGGAATTTCATTTCCTCATATAATTTCCCTCTAGCTTGGTGAATTCTTCCTATGTGAAACGGTTAAGAAACTGTAATAAGTATTGGACTAAGCTCAGGGGCAGACTCAAAAAGCCTCCCTTTTTATACCCATGCACACTCCTCTGCCTTTGCATGGGCCCTGAGGTAGCACTGGGATTAGGGAAAGGCTGAAGGAATGGGAAATTGGAGGGATCAGAAACATCTCAGAGTGCCTCAGGAGATGCTGATTTTCTGCACAGCGCTATGGTGTCACCATACACTGTCTTTCCATCTTCCTGTTCTTTGTTAGGGGCTACAAGGCTAGCTGGAAAAAAAAAAAAAAGAAAAAGAAAAAGGCAGCTAAAAGGCTGAGGTTTGCCATTGTCCTTTACCAGGAAATGTTATTGCATTCGTTTTACCTGATGAAGCCAAAAGCAAGAAAAGCCCTATTGTTTTCCTCCTGCTTTTATCTTTCCCTCCCACCCATTCTGCCAAGGCATCTCTTAAAAGCTCCCTTTTATATCTCACAGGCATATGTTTCAATTTTCACTTGCTGGGTGTGATATTTGGTAACATACGGATGAGTCATATTAATAACTTATTGAATCAAAACATAAATTGCTCTCAATCATTGCTGGATGTGCTGCAGCCTTTATTCTTGTGATAACACCTGTCCAGTCTTAATCACACTGTGCTGCTCACTGCACCTGGGTTTTCCTCAAATCTGTTAGAGCTAGAAACCTCATCAGTTCTTACTCCGGCAGGAATATCTCCCTACTCTCATTTCCTGGAGTGAATTTTCATTTTAGGCCAAGAGCAGGCTATGAAAATCCTTTAACACAAACCATCTGATGAGTCTCTTTTTAGAGCAATAAGCAATGAAAACTGCGGGATCCATAAAAGTGATATTTTTACTTTCAAAATAAAATATTGGCAAAATATAATCAGAATGTTAAGAAAACAAACACTGAAACTGTGTGTCAACATGGCCATGTTTGCTATAAGCAAAATGGGAGTATATTACTCTGCTGTAGACTGCTATAGTTTTCCAAGCCATAGAATACCACGACGTCTGTCTCCAGATGACACTGGAATCATCTAATCTCATATGACCAAGTTAGAAGTCCTATCCTGAAGTAAAGTTTAGAATTTTGCCTCCATAAAATCTTTCTGTCATTATACAGTGACTTACAGATCTTACTGACAATGAGATTTCAGCCTCTTCTAGGTCTTCCCTCACTGTTTCATGGCCAAGATGGCACATAACTACTTCTTCAGTAGGAAAAAATATGCAGTGATAAATTCCTGTAAGTGTAATGAGAATGAACACCGCCAGGGAATAAAGTCAAACCAACAACAACCAAAAAACTAACCAAAACCACAAACAAAACTAACAAAATCACCAAACAAGGTTACTTTCTTACATGCTGAAAGGAAGGCAAAATGCTCACTCTGCCCCAGAGGGGTGGAGAGAAATCAGAAGGCTAAAAGTGGTAAGACTTGTGGACTGAGATAAAGGCAATTTAATAAGTGAATGCTACTTGTACAAACAAAGCAAAATAAGGAATTCATTCACAATTCCCTATCTACAGGCAGATGTTTAGCCATTTCCAGGAAAGCAGGGCATCACCACATGAAATGGTTACTTGGAAAGACAAATGAATGACCTCGCTTCTTTTCCTAGCCTTTTTTGCTGTACACAACATCATATACCCCTTTGGTCATATGGGGCAACTTCAGTGTATTATCAGCACTGTTTTGGTCACAGATCCAAAACATAGCACCATATTGGCTTCTATGAAGAAAATCAATGCTATCCCAGCTAAAACCAATATAACATTGCCAAACAGTGACTGCCATTAAGAGAACTCAAGGAATGGATATCCATGAATGCTATGTATCGCCCCTAAGAAAATCAATTTAGATGTCATCATGAATGATGAAAGATGAAGTAGATCTGAAAACTAAAGGATCATCCAGGGGAACCACAGAGGCAATTTCTGGAAAGGTTGCTGCTGCGGTCCTGCTGCATCCCAAAGCTCCAGCTGGAACAGAATTAGCCTAGGACTAAAACCCAGTACATAAAGGTTGTTCTTGAATACCATTACCAAACAACATTGCTCCACATAGGAGTATTAATGCAGCCTTTAAAAAAGGGCATATCAGCTGCAAAGGAATAATCAAGCTGAATCTAGGAAATGACCTATCATAGTGAGTGTAGTCTTTAATGATGAGGTCATCCCAGAGTGACTACAGCAGGTACTGATGGGATCTGAATCCCTAAGTGACAGGTAGGTTTCAAGTAATCAGTGGTCTAATTTAGTAATTTCAGTGGTCTAATTTAAGCCATATTCATTCCAGAAAATTCCCTTCAGAAGGCATAATAGTCAAGGCTAAATGCAGCATCCAAAGCAAAGTTTTAAAATGCCTTTTATAATTATTTTTATCTAGCACATACTGGTTCATGAAGAAAGAAATTATGTGCTTTCCCTGGACTCTCTTGATGTAGGATTTTATTCTGTAGCAAAGGTTGTGGTTGCCACTACCTGCTGCTGAGGATGCTCATTAGATATTATCAGCTTCAAATACGAGAAACAACTTTTGCTCCTTATTTTTGTGGGGAAAATGATAGCAGACAATGATTGCTAGTCATCAATATGCTTTTCTGACAGCTTGATCATGCACCGTGCCTGAAAGAGATGCCTTTGCTCAAAGGAAAATTCAAGTATCTACATGCAAGTGTATGGCATGGTGGAAAATGAACAAGAATTCAAAAAAGAGGTAGAACTTTCTGATTTATGTTCTCTCTGAAAACTGTATGGATGACTAAGGCTTTTTCAGGGATTATATCTGAAGGTTGGTTTATATGCAATAAAAATTACAAGTATTTTCATAACAATAGATTGTCTAGAAGCTGAGGAAGATTCTGTCAACTGGTGATGTCAATGCAAATGACAAGTGATGGAATACTGCCAGATTTTTGTTTAAATTACTCTTGCTTTACACTTTCTAAGAGTTCATATCTTCTGAAATTTGTGCTGTTAGTTTGAAAAGAGAAAGAAAAGATAAAAACTTGAACAGTTTCTACAGTTCTTGTTTAATGTGCTGAGGATGCTAATGGATTCATGTTAGACATAATGATTTTACATTTAGAAGATGACTTGCTGCAATTTCAAAATCAGCCTTTCCTGTTAAGGTTGATCTGTTGTCAGTTTGTTTAATCTGTACCATATAAACCAACAGTAACTATCGATAGGGTGTGGATTAGAACATGGTAAGTGTATTTCCCAAGAGCCTTGGAAAATACTGCCAGAGTCTGAAACTCGATACACATCTTAGAGCCTGGAACTGTGCATAGGCAACAAAACTTTCAGCATTATTCAGGAGATCTGTTACTTAATTTTGTGTGCTTGGTTTTTGCACTGTCAGTGTTTTGTGCAGAATTAGTAAGCTAACTTCTTTCAGTTCTACATTCTGCTTATTTGTTCCATTCATTTTAGGTTTTTTGCTTGTGAACAACATTTTAGCTGGGTAGGGAGTTAAGTTTATGGCAACTGTCATGAAACAATTTCCCTTCAAAGACTGTGGTAACACTGTTGATTGTCTGAAATGGCATTTGGCACCTTTGGCCAGGGTGTCTTCTTTTGCAGATGTAATAGCAGATGCAGGAGAGACAAATCAAATGGATTTATGTAAAGTAACCCACACCCCCCACACCCCCTCCCAATAAAGACTGTTATTCCTGTACCTCCCTGCATCCCTGCTCTTTTCACCTGAGCCTCCTGCTGTAATGTTCTCGCAGACGTATTTATGGTTCATTCCCTGCTCCCCAGAGGGATGAATGGGGATCAATAGCAAACACTTTTCAGTTAAATGGATTTCATCAGATAGTATAAATTTACTCACAGGTGAATGTTTCATGAAAACTATTTGGGTTTCAGGAAATCTGAACCAAAATGCCAGCTTTCTGAACAAAATGCTGTATACCAGCTGGCTTGCTTGTACTACTGGAAAGCTGCTGGTGGTCTGGTATCCTTGTTCCAAGGATCTCACAACCAGGGATCATGATACTATCTTTGTACTGAATACTCTGAAAGCCTCAGCTCAGTGACTGAGTACTTCTAGGTTATTCTTACCACAGCATGGGAAAGGAGCTAAAAAGTTTCTTATGTTCAAATATTCTGAGTTGCTCCTAGTATAGTGTAGCATAGGGAAGCCCTGAAGATGGACAAACAAATCCTCTTTCCCCCCACATTAAAAGAATAAATTCAGAATGAATGTTTTTCCACATTAAAAAGTTAGTTATAAGAATGTTTTGTGTCCACAGGAATCTTTGAAATGTCAAATTTCATACTCGCCTGGAATTGAGACTTGGGAGAGTTTTAAGCTCTAAAGGGTATGGTTCTTGAGAAATAACATGTTCTCAGCACTGTGAAATAATCTTTGCTTTCACAGACTGTTGTCTTGTCTGAAACTTCCCACTCCTCGGTGCTTATTCATAGGGGCCCACACTAAATAACAGCCATCTTTCAAATTCCATGAATCACAGAATCACAGAATAGTAGAGGTTAGAAGGGATCTCTGGAGATCATCTATTCCAGTTCCCCACACCAAGCAGGTTCTACCTACAGCGGATTGCACAGAATCACATCCAGACGGGTTTTGAATATCTCCAGAGAAGGAGATGCCACAACCTTTCTGGGTAGCCTGTTCCAATGCTTTGTAACCCTCAAAGAAGTTCTTCCTCATATTAGGATGGAATTTCCCATGTTCCAGTTTGTGCCCATTGCCCCTTATCCTGTTGCTGGGCAGCACTGAAAAGAGTCTGTCCCCATCCTCTTGATGCCCGTCCTTAAGTTGAAACAAGTTGCCTTATTACAGCTGGGAAACTGAGGTAAAAGAGGAATGTCACTTGCAATGCCATGGCTTCAGAAAACTTACTGGAAAGCTTGGCAGTATCTTGGTCTGATCTGACTCACAATGCCTTCTACTTACTCTAATACCCACACTCTTTAGAAAGAAAAAGACTTTTTTAAAGAAAAAAACTTTTTAGAAAGAAAAAGACTTTTTCCCTACTTCTAGGGAATAATGCTGGTATAATGCAGATAAAGGTTGTAAACAAAATGCTCTTTTCCTTCTTCTTCCATAGCTAATCTCTGGAGCTTTTAGTGGCTCCATATTTCCATCACTTCAGTCCTTTCCGCTGGAAAATCTTTCACTTTTCTAAGGGGGCAGAGATGGGAGGATTGCAACCACAAAATCCATGTTAGAATGAAGGAACTCTACCTCTGGCCAATATATTTTTACTTTCTTTCCAAGTCTGGATTTTTTTTAATTTTTTTTCTGGGAAACTTGCCTTTGAGTGCAACTGGCAGCATTTTTTTGCCTTTAGGTTCCTTTCCAAGCGGTGAGTCTCTGTGTACAGCCAGGCCCTCAGACCTTAGGTTCTAACTGAGTCTGTGCTAAGCTAACGCCCTGTGCTCTCCTGCATCCAGTTCTGTGGCAGTCAGGTTAAGAAAGGTAAGAGTATAGTTCTGTGACAGAGGCAGAGCATTTCAATATGGGTTTCTTCTTGTATTTTTATTGTGTTCATAAAAATGTTTGAGTGAAGGTATGATAAAAAAAGGAGAGCGGCTTTATTGAAAGAGAAAAAATAAGTTTGTAAAGTTGTTCCAGAATCTCCCTAAGACTCATCAAATGGTCTGAAGGCAGAGTATTAAAATAAATGGGAAAATAGCTGCAATTCAGAGCTACTTATAAGATACAGAGAGAAAAGTACTTTTATGTATTAAAAGAATAAAATGTCCATTTTCTTTGCTGGAAAATGTACTGTGGTTTGGTGTTGAGATAGTACCTGATATGGACCAGCTGTTGAGCGATGCAGTGGCTTGAAGCAGAGACCTGAGCAAAATGTAACACATGAGCTGGAGTTCCATGGAGATTCTGTGACAATAAGACACCTCTGAGTCCCTTCTCTTTGGCCGATCCTGAATCAGGGTGGGATAAGAATTTTCCTTCTGGCTTAATTTAGAGCAATGACTAAAACACCTTTACTTCATCATCTACTAGATCTGCAGGCTACCTAGCTACTTCAGACAGTGCAGAGCTAGGACTCTATTTATCCTCCTCCACATGGAGCTTAGCCATTGGGCGGCAGAACTGTTGGAAGAACTGGCTTCTTTCTGTGTGTTGATTTCCATCCTGAAAGTGGCAGAAGTGACAGGACTCCCTGCCCTGGGTTTTGGTGCTTGAGTGTCGAACATGCTGTCAGTTGCAATAGCAGCATGTGTGACTGCTGTTGATAATGTGGTACTTACTAGAGGAGCTCATGTCAGAGGTTTCCCTTCAGTGTGTGCACTAATAGGATTTCCCTCTTTAGCTTCCTGTTTGTTTTCTTGAAAAAGTAGAGATTTTCTGTCCAATTGCTGTTGCTATGCCAGGTTTAATTAACATTGTCTATTGGGCGTCCAAGTTTTTAGGGGGAGAAATTGGTGGTAACAATGGACAGGCACACAAAGATTTGCATAGTATGATCATACAAGTCTTGTTTTCTTGTGTGTTCTATTTCCTTTTCCTAAAGCCAAAATATTTCCGAACTTGGCATGAATTTCTGGAAAGCTGGCCCGAAATGTCAATTTCTTTGTCAAATCAAGTATTAAAAAATTTTCCTCTAGTTCCATCCAGTAGCCTTGGTTACTCCTCAGCATAGGCTGGTAAACAGTTTGGTGAAGAGTGGCTGTTTTTTATTCCACCACTCAGGCATACGGCTCATGTTCTAGTGTAATTCAAAGAGCCTTTCATATCTCAGAATAGAGGCAGTAGATATTCTAGACAGTGTTCAAGACAGTAGGTATTCTAGGAGAAGATTAAAAGTCAACTTTTTTGTCCCCTGCAATTTTATTTTTTATTATTATTATTTTATTTAATCTGAAGAGAAATGCGGTTGGGCAGGATGGCAAGGAAACAGCACCACGGGTTTGTTGAATTAAAAAAAACCAAATCAAGATTACAAACGTATAGTGAAAACAAGATCCTCCTTTGTTCTTTCTTATAATAGGTGGACTTGATGATATTAAATAGAATGAACTTGGATCCAATAAAAGGAAATGCTACTTTTATTCAGTATCGTGTAAGTCTGTTTAATTCGTTGTCAAGGAAGGTTACCAAGATTAATACTGTCGCTGTATAGTTTAAAAGGGCTGAATAATTTTATGACCAATAATACTTCTAACTCCTTAAGCTAGGTGAAATGTCATGCTTCAAAATGTACATTGATAGCAAGCCTCGCTACTCTTTTTTTCCACTACATCAATGGCTAGAGTTTGGCTTCAAAGACCTTTCTGCAGTAAAGCACTAAAGACAGGATTTCTGTATGAATTGCTGAAAGCAACTTGGTAGTTGCATAGTTCCTGTATATTGCATGCACAAGAATTTAGTTAGACTGTAAATTCTCTCCTACATGTTGGGGTTTTGTGTTGCTTTTTGTTTTCTGGTTTTCTTTTAAATTCAGACATTTTAACATTGTTATCTTCAGCTTCGATGTTTTCTCAAGCTCTCTAAAGGGTCAGTCCAAGTAATCTTCTTACCTGTAAAACATATACAGTCCTCTTTTGGACTACAGTGGCAACTTTATCATGCCCCAAGACTTCCAGTTCTCAAAAACATGACATGAAATAAAAATTGAAGTCTTTTCTAGTGCTTCTCACACAACCACTTTCAAATGAAATCAGGAAGAGAAACACTCATTACCAGGTTTCTCATTTTTATTAACTCCTAAAAACTTTCAGTTCAGCTTCAGACTTTCACTTCAGTCTGTCTTCAGCCATTTCTTATGAAGTCTTAGGTGTGCCAGACTTATAAATTCTTCATGTGTGTCTAAATAGTCTTTTAAATGCATGACATTTGGTTTGCTCTTGTAATATTGTAATTGGGGTTCTCATGTCCAGCCATGAAGGAATGTGGTTGTATTTCCTGTACTAGAAGTCTTGAAAAATTGCTTTCTAACTGTAAGATTGTGTATTTTGTATTATTATTTTGAATCTTCTTTTTTTGGAGGGGGCAATTACTGTGGGGGTAACTATAATCTATACAGTTAGAATACTATTCATTGTGACTCTGTTGTGGTTGAAGCCCAGCCATAACTAACGCAGTCGCCCTCTCACTCACCCCTCTTTCTTCCCGCTGCTCCTGGAGAGATGGGGAGGAGATTTGAAAGAATGTAACTCCCATGGGTTGAGATAAGAACAGTCCAGTAACTAAGGTATAACACAAACCACTACTGCTACCACCAATAATAATAATAACAAGGGAAGAGAATACAACCGCTCACCACCCGCCGACCGATACCCAGCCTGACCGAGCAGTGATCTCACCCTTCCAGGTAACTGCCCCCAGTTTATATAGTGGGCATGATGTGCTGTGGTATGGAATACCTCTTTGGCTAGTTTGGGTCAGGGGTCCTGTCTCTGCTTCATCCCAGCTTCCTCTCCTCCCTGGCAGAGCATGAGACTGAGAAAGTCCTTGGTCAGAGTAAACATTACAGAGCAGCAACTATAAACATCGGTGTTATCAGCGCTGTTCCCAGGCCAAAAGTCAAAACCACAGCACTGCACCAGCTACTAAGAAGGAGAAAAATGACTGCTGCTGCTGAACCCACTACAGACTCACATTTGCCTCCTCCTCCCCTCCCCCTATAAACCAGCCTACAGCTGTGTCCTGGGTTCAGCAGCAGCAGTAATTTTTCTCCTTCGTAGTAGCTGGTACAGTGCTGTGTTTTCGACTTTCAGCCTGGGAACAGCGCTGATAACACCAATGTTTATAGTTACATCTTAGAATGTTTTGATCTGACCAAGGACCTTCTGAGTCTCATGCTCTGCCAGGGAGGAGGGGAAGATGGGAGGAAGTAGAAACAGGACACCTGACCCAAACTAGCCAAAGAGGTATTGAATGCCACAGCACGTCATGCCCATGATGTAAAAATGGAGGGCAGAGACCCGGAAGGGTGGGAGTGCACTGCGTGGTCAGACTTGGTATTGGGTGGTGAGCGATTTTGTTCTTTTCTCTTGTATTTCCCTGATCATTATTATTCTTGGTGGTAGCAGCAGTGGTTTGTGTTATACCTTAGTTACTAAACTGTTCTTATCTCAACCTGTGGGAGTTGCATTCTTTCGATTCTCCTCCCCATCCCTCCGCGAGTGGGGGAAAGAAAGAGGGGGGAGTGAGTGAGCAAAACTGCATGGCTGAGAGGCTTAAACCACGACAAGCTCAGACAAAAATGAAATGAGATTAATCTGAGAAGATGCAGAGATCTTTTATGGTGTCTCAGGATGGGGTAGAGGGAGGTTGCTTTCACTGCATAACCTGTTGAACTGCCCTAGTTCCAGGCAGAGATGGGATTCATGGCAAATGAAGATGAGAAAGACACATGTCAAGGGAGGTAAAACCTCTGGCGGTAGAATAGCTCAACAGCTATTATAGACCTACTGTAGTCATATGTTATTATGACTTTCATAGAAGGGTTCCTTTGCCTACATGAGTCTCTGACCTTTCTTTTCTGTTTGGAGTGCTTGAGACAGAAGTAAAGTGGCTGTTGTTTTGTGCAAACTACTGATTACACCCTTCAAAATTGTTCCATTTGCAAAAGATTTACTGTTGGTATGCAATATTGCTACATTAGATATGACCAGAAATGGCTGTATTCTATTGCAGTTAGCTAAAATGCAAAATTACCTGTGATTTTCATAAGTAATGTAAATTTCTGGAGGTTTGTGGGATCATATTTTTCATTAAATTCGCATAACTTTTACGTTTTTTAGTCCTTGTGTCTTTAAGACTCTTCAAGTTCAGTAGTGTGTCTTGATTAGACACCTAAAAATACAAAAATTGCTTTGTTGCAATCTCTCTGGCTTAGAAGTGCAGACAGTTGGGTACAAAAAATTAAATATGACTTGGACATGGTTGGCTTTCAATACAAATTAAAAGTAGTCACAGCAACTGACATTAGAGTAGTTCGTAATATCAAGAAAGGCTTGTCTTCTGCTTGTTTATTCTAAGAGGTTGGGTTGGTGGCCATGGTGTTAACTAAGAAAAGGGTAACTTTGGAATGGATTAGACTCAAAATTAGCTCAGCTGCACTGGTTTAATTGAAGCAGATGAAGTGTCATGCCAAGGAATCTAATCTTCTGTGTAGGATGCCGAGAACTACTTAGATGGCGCAGATTTTCACTTTGTTAGAGTTTCATAGGAAATTCAGTGACCATTGCTTTTTTTCAGTAGTAATTTAGGTTTCACACCCAGCAGGATTTCTACTGTGTTTGTACAACAGCTATATGAAACAAGGTGAAAACAAGGGTGCTATAGCAATGTATAGAACTTTTCTTTGCCATTCATCACTGCTTTAGTCTGATGATCTGGACTGTTCAGTGATAGCCACCATAAACCCTGATGGTCTGTTGATCTAATTCTATCTGATTCCATCTCTCTTCCACCCTGCTTAGCAAGGAGCACTGGCATGCAGATGTGCAGCAGTACTCTTGGGAGAAGCTGTCATTTTGATTCCAAATATGGGTGTAGTAAGTAAAATTCTTTGTTGCTCGCTTAAAGATATGACAGTGTTTTAAATAATAAAATGACAATGCAAAGACTAGAGGGAAAAGCTGTCATGGCCTAATTGAAAGTTCGTTATGCTGCTTATGCCATTATCATAAAACTCTTTATCATGTGTCTGTAAATGTGCAAATTAAAAACCCAGAGGTAATTTTGCGTTTTAGCTGCATGTAAAAAGATTGTGAAATTATCATCTCTTTCATAGTTAAATAACTGTAACCTGTATGGTGACCTTTGAATATGCAAATAACAGAGCTTTGTTGGATGAAATATGTTCTGTTAATTGTAAAACGGTAAGTGGAGAAAATCTGAAGAAAACAGGAATTCATTTTGAAGTAATCATAGGGGAAGGTTTATATGGTAAGGAAAAAGGAAATGTTTTATATTTATGTGCAGGCTCACAAGAATGATTGTCTACTGCTGTTCAAATCTGTGGCTCTGAAGCTGTAATCAAAACTAGCAGGAGAATTCCTAACTTACATCACTAGCATCAAACTTGGTGAATACTTAATGCATGCCCAGAGACTCAAAGAATTTCAATAGGCTCTTAGGTAACAGGGCAACAGGGCTTTTCTTTTTTTTTCTTCGGTTTGTAAGGCATCTTCAAAAAAAAACTTAATGCTGTGACCATGAAACTGAGTAATAATTAAAAACTTCTCTGCAGGTTGGAATGATCATTTTCATATAACAAAGAGAGAAAATGTAGTGAACACAAGGAAAGAATTAGTTGCTCTTAGGCATAATGCAAGCTGGTTTTGAACAAATCTGTCAGGCGTGCTGACTTGTGAATTCGCTGTCTCCAGGGCTGCTCACTTCTCTGTGCCTATATGCACACGAACTTTTTAAATGTCCATGTCTTGATTAAGTGATCTCTGTAATGAGGTGGGTTTGGATTTCACTTTATATCTAGGACCTGACCAGAGACTTCAGTTTACTTCTCCAGAGGTATACAGTAGGAGTCATGAGCTATACTATTATAGCCATTTCAGAGTGCTCCCACATACCATGACACTCCTAGACGCAGCAAAGTTTAAGTAAATTTCGCCACTGATCTGGAGGGGAACAGTTGCAAACTCTCAGTGTTATTTATAGCTGACTTGTAAGCAAGGTTTGGAAAGAGCTGGTAATAACGCCTGCAGAACACAAAGTTTTACTCAAGGGATACTTGCTTGAGAGTATGGTTGATAGTTAAGGTAGGGAAATTCTGTGTTCTTGGCCAATTTACTGTTCGTATACCATTCACTGGCCGAGTTAAGATTCATGACTAGGCATAGGAGACTTCTGTATTACTGTAATAATGGTGCTTCTTAGGCAGCCTGAGCTCTAATGGCTTATACATAAGAAGGACTGACAGAATCAAATTCAAACTGTAAATATGGGTGAATTCTATTAATGTTTTCTCATAGCCATTTACTTATTTTCATGATTACATATTAAAAAATGCAAATTACAGTCAAGTCTTTCTTTCATCCCTCGTTTTCGTTTCAGAGTGTATGCATTCTCCATTGAGCTATACCATTCAGATTTGTTGCTTTGAGGCTGCATTGTTTGTTTTAAAACTCTGCTATGGAAAATTAGAAGATGAAACCATTTTGTTTTGTCTCACTGGATCCTGCAAAACTCACTCTTTCTCACGGTAGATCTTTCTGATTACTGCTTATTCTGTAAGTTTTGACAGGAAGTAAGACAGACTTGGAATTAAGATTCCAAGGGACTGCAAGCCTGCTATGTTTTGACTACTGCATACGGATATTTTTAAAAGCTGCAAACTATGCTGTCAGTCAGAAATATATCATGTGAGCAAGATGTGCTTTCTCTGGCTGAAGTGTGAAGGCCTTTATCAAGGGACATAGGCATTTTAAAAAAGGAAAATCTCGAAAGACAGGGTTAGTCTAAATGTCTTAAAAGAGCCAACAGTGATGTAAATTATTCGGGAGGATATTTTGCTGTAAATATTCTTTTATAACATTCTTATGTTCCATGCCGTAAAGAGAAACCTCTTAGTTGTTGTGCTCCAAGAAATGCAATAAAGGTATATGAAAGCAGAGAAAATTGAATTCTAACATAAGCAAGTTATGGACCATTTGTTGAAATAGTCTCGTATTTGTACCTGTTCTGGTAATGTTTCTGCTCAGAGAGTGACTGCAGAAACTTCAGTGCTGCCACCACACAAGTCACAGCAGTTGAATTTTCTAGCATTTTCTCACAAACTCCCCCCTATGAGTTTTTGTTCCAGAGTTCAGTACTCCTGTTGTTATCTGGTTCCTGTAGGCATATATATATGATACAGACTATAACAATATCATGAAGGACTCAGGGCAAATTCAAAGGAAGGCCAGAATGTTACCTTCACTCATGGAGTGTGACTAGTTCTTGACATCAGTCCATGGCTGAAATCAATTGGAATTGCTTAGCTTATATATTTCCTACTAAATTAAACCCATTGGAAATTACAGAAGTATCAAGGCCTTAAGGTTGGCTGGCACAGAACAGCATGTGTTTAAGCTTAGAAACTATCCACGCCTCCACATGTGTAAGTACTGCTGGCTGGGGACAGCTCCTAGAACATCATGACTCTAGCTCACACCTTGGAGTTCTATGGGTGAATTCTGTTTTGCATGGGTCAGAAATATGCCAGGAGCTATCCTATCTGCCTGATTGCATGGATGTTCACATTTAAGTGTCTGGAAGTAATCAGGGGTATTATTTTATCTATAATTGCACTTCAGTATAGCCATAGCGGGCCAGAGAACTTCAGTGAAGAAGTAGAATCCAGCTACCCATCCACTGCTTTATGCACTCCTGAGAGTAGAAACAGAGTTTGCTTCGCAAGAGTAAGCTGTAGGAGTATCATGTGTTCTGAACTAGGATCCTGCACAGATCAGCCTCAGGAACCCTTAATGGAAATTTATTTGCTGTGCTAGAGAAATCTTTGTTAGATAAGTGCCTCTGTGTGTTATCTTGTGTTTCAGTTTCTTTGGCAACAAAAAAGGTGAGTGCAGAGATGACTGTGGTGGTGTTTGGATTGTTGTTAATGGAAAAGAAATTCTTGTGTACTTTTATTCATTTTTGTGTTGCAAAGATAGAAGACTGCAAAAGTTAGAAACATGAGCAGTATAGTAACACATGCTTGGTACTGGCTCCTGATGAGTATGCATGTGCCAAAATCTCATTTCTAACCTCATACTGATAACAGACTTATCCCAACAGGAAAGTCAAAGCCTGCAAACTTCTTCATCTAAAATATTTGAATTTACTGATGTTGGTATCTGCTGATTCCTAGACATGTACAGAGTGAAAGTTGGCTGGACTAGAGTAGAAGCCTGTCCTAAGAACGTGTTAAAAACTCAGTTTCTTACAGTATTTGACTTGCTTTGAGATTCTACTAGCAGTAGGAAGATATTGCGGGAATCTATTTAGTGTTGTCTGTCCTAGAACTGAGATGAGTTGGTGAAGACAGAAATGTAAGCAACAACTTCCCACATATCTTCCTGTTCTCGCTGTTCCTAAAGAATGCCAGACCTCATTTGATCATAGCTGATTTGGACAATATTCTCATCCATTGGAATGGGGGTGGGGGGAAGAAATGCCTTGCTACGGGTAACCAGGGTTAATTCTGCAAAGAGGCTGTGTTACATTAGTGTGCTTATTCACCTTTTCACAATAGAAAAGGTAACCGTACCTCTGAAGCTGTAATGTTTTTAATGTTTGCTTTCATTAGGTATAAAAGTGTAGTCGTGTACTGACAATTCTTGTGATAAAACTGAGAAGCACGCATATTCTTCTAATGCAGAAAGGTTTCATTAAAAATGGGAAAGGACTATTACAGGAACTTTATAGAAAAAATATCTTCTCCACCACCATATGGTTGTGATATAACAAAGTGTTTTCCTGCCAAGATATCACATTACAATGGCAGGCTGCCAGTAGCTTCTCTCTTCCTCAATTAAATAACAAAAATATCCAAAAAAGAATTAGTTGGCTGAATCAGGCTGCTGCTTATAAACATATACTGTTGGCTGGTACTCAATCTACATGCTCAGTTTCTCTAGAGAGCCAGTCCATTTCACTGTGTTTTATTCAGAAGAGCACTTGAAAATGTTTTATCAAGCTCAGATGCTCTAGGATATTTCTTTCTGTTCCTGGCCTTAGAAAGAAGAGGTCTTGCATAGCTGCAGTCATCTGTCCTGATTGTTAGTTCCTGCTTGAACAAATTTTAATGTTGGTGCAAAACTCAACCCATTTTTGTCACCTTTATTTGCATCTACGCTTACAGAGGTCACTATTTTCCATACACTCTGGCAATGTCCATTTGTTCAATATAGCTCAGACTAGGAAAAGCCTGCTGAGCTAGGCCTTGTCTCTGGCACAACAAGGATTTGCCATGGGATCTGTGGTTGTTTCCTAAGGCTAATTCATTTGATTAATACATGTAGCATCAAATGATACTTTCTGTATGCTATCATGAGGAGGCTGGGAACCTTCTTTCTTGCTTAATCTGTACAAGTAGAGAAAGCATAATTGTTTAATCAGAGAGCCTAATATAGTCACTAATATCCCCAGTATGAAAGTGTATGACTAGCTGGGATATTGATTCCATATACGGCAATGTCCCACATTAATGCTGATGTGTGTTCAGGAAGCACTAGGCCTTTATAACCACTGATGTCTGTTCCTCCAGCTGAA
This sequence comes from Myiopsitta monachus, assembly GCA_017639245.1. Lineage (NCBI taxonomy): Eukaryota > Metazoa > Chordata > Aves > Psittaciformes > Psittacidae > Myiopsitta > Myiopsitta monachus. Next base: position 65,898,674 of record CM029921.1, on the reverse strand, counting down.
CTGTCTACTGCTAGGAAATACATCTGGTAGCCTTTACCTCAAGTCCTTGATGAGGACATGATTGTATATTGGACCGCACCCTCAGATGGTATGAACTATTATAGCTTTTTTGGTCTTTGCACAGATTTGTCCCATTTCCTGCTTCTGAACTGCATATATCTCTACTAAGTAAAGTGCCATTAGATGTAGTTACTTTGTGACCTGAAAGCACATTATCAGTAAGCCAGGACATCTGACTTCGTTATTGTTCTATCTGTCTTCATATGCACCTTTGTTTCCGTGTAGGTCCCTGAAAATCATGGGAATTAATCAAACCAAATAACTGTTCTTCAGGGGCAAAACACTATTTGCAAAATAGAGAATGATTTGTCTTACTGTGTGTGCAAAGCTCGCTGAGCTTTCAGCCTTGCTGAGCAGAAGAAAGAGTCCCATTTTCCTTGTTGTCCTCACTTCCTAACCAGCTAGAACTGAGTGAAGCCCAAACAGATACTTATATTGCACTGCAAATCATTTTCCTCGATTTGATCTGTGTTAATATTACTCACAGTTAATTTCATTTTGTGTGGACAGACTAATGTGATTAGCCACATCTAGATTTATGTGTGTGCTGAATAGAGCTGCATTACTTCGCATGGTTTTTGGGTGCAAATGGTATGGTTGTTAATATAATCTCGTGTTCTAAATGAAGTGTCTTATCATGATGCTTTGCTCCTTTTACTAATAACTATATTATTCAGTTCACTTAGGTGGAGACTGTTCACAGGTTCTTTTTCTCAGGCAAATAATGTTGGAAACCTTTAAAAAACAATTAATGAGTCATCTTAGATATTGCATAATCTCAGATAGTCAGCTTTAACAAAAAAGGAATGATACATGGAATAATAGATGACGATCCTCATGGCTGTCAGCTATGCTGAGGGGTCACCATTTTCTTGCTGTGAAGAATTTGAGGAAGATGTGACCAGTATGACTGTGTGTGAGCTACAACAGGTTTGTCATCCTCCAGTACCAGAATTCCAGAACCCTCTGAAGTTGTTTCATCCCTGCAAACGTGCCAGTCCTCAAGTGGAGGCTTCAGATTCTTCGCTCAATTTCTTCATGCATGTGAATTTCAAGAAATGTATCTGTCACTTACTGAACTTCATCTAACAAAATCCCTTTGTCTTGCAGTATACTGAACCATAAGCAATATACTGGGGGTCTAACATCCCAAATATACAGTGTGACAGCTGATGCTATTATCACAGAAGCCCAAGTCTGGGGCTAGGCCCCCAGTGTTAAATGAACTACAGAAAAAAAAAAGACCAAAAAAAAAGAAAGGAGCTGTTGTTCCTTCTCCTGAGCATTACGTCAGCAACCTACCAGTCTGTTACAAGCATGTCAGCAACAATGCTTGCCAAAGTGCTGTACACAATGATAACAGCATCTTCTCCAGACTGGAGAATAGAACTTCCTCTGCAGACTCATGTGAGAAAAGGGAGGGAGCCTGAGGAACAAGCCTGGAAGCTACACATGTGGGTCTTATGGACCCCCTGGTTCATTGTTAAAAGGAGTCTGGAAGATTCAGTGTAAAGCACAGCAGAGTCATGCTAAATAGAAATATAAAATCAAACTCAGTCAAAAACAGAATTTGGAGGCTTGAAGGTATAACGCCCTGTCCTTTATATAATCAATTACTGTCAGAAAAGACCATCAGGCTTCTGGAAGACTCATGTTTACCTGAATATAAGGGGCTGCTTGACATAGTGTTGCATCTGTAGGACAACATGAATAGGAAACTGGCCACTATTGACTACTCTGGAATGATGGCCTGACAGACTGGGATGATTCTGGAAAAGCCTGACTACACAGCTCTGTTTGTATTCTTCATATCTGGCCTCTATTGTCTTCCTTTCACTGTGGCTGAAAATACAAATATAGATGAATGGAAAACTTGCTAAATCACTTGGTATTCACGCAAGCTATTGAGCATTAAAGAATTTTATATCTTGTAAATATTACCAGGGGAAAATGGGAGCCTTAAGTCACTTTTTAAGTAATTTAAAAAAAACCCAAACCTCCCACGTCTCAGGCCCATCTCTAAAGTGGTGATTTAATGCACTTTTGGGTCTTTTTCTTCTTCCCACAAGCCAGCTTGACAGTCCTACTTAATCATCCTTTTTCCAGCTCTGGCTGAATGCAGTCAAAGCCCAAAGTGGATGAGGCCAAAAAGGTCTAGACCATCATTACCATCTGGGATCCCAACCCTCTTTGTTAAGGGAATAGAGAAGGCGGAAAGCCATGGAAAACTGGCAGAACTGCTCTCTTCTGTTTTCTACCTGGGGAAAGGGTCCATCTCCCTTTGGTCAGTCCTCCACGCTGGTTTCTCATCAGTGTCTCGGAGTCTCTTCATTGAGTTGCAAACAACTATTTTGGATAGACTAATTCCACTTTAAAAAGAAAGGGATCCTGCCACTGCGAATTGTCCTTCCTGAGAAACTTTCCAAGCTCAGGCAAATTTGAAGAGCTTTCTGCTGTTTCCTTCTATATGTTCTGCATTGGACACAGATATCCTTGGATAATCCTGTCATATTGTGGGAGTCAGCAGTAGAGAAAAGAGAGCTTGAAGTCAGTAATGATCCACTAAATGCAAGCCTAATTGTTCAACAGTTAGGTTTGACTGGTTCCTGATCTTTTTCTGATCTGGCTTTTGCCAATCAGGTTATGTGACTTGTCATTCATCAGGCAGTTAAGCAACACAGCTGAGTTGATGCAACAACACTGTCTCTCTGTTTCCCAGTCTACAGCGCCAAAGATGCCTGTGCAGCATTTTCTGTTGTTCTCCTTCACCAGTGTTCCCAGCTGTTGTGAGATATGGTGGGAAGGCAGTGATGCTTAGGCTTTATTTGCTTTTATTTTCAATTTTTGGAGTCCATCTTTCAGAAATGACTGTAAGTAATAGGGGATCCTTGTCTATGAGGCTCCTTGGAACAAAGCTGTGTAGGAGTTGTGGACGAGAGCAACCTTTCCGGACCCAGAAGGACAGTAGAATGAAGAGGATTAACTTTTGCTGCCACTATGACTCAGTAAAAGGCATTTTTTTTTCCTGTTTTCTTTTTTAAAAACTTGTAGGTGGTAAGATCCTACTTTCCATTAAACTGCTAACAGTGACTCATTCTAGAATAAGTCCTTTCACGCTCTAGTTTGAGCGTAATATTTAGTATTGTCTTTGCTGCAGCTTAGACCTGAGATCTTGCCAGGTGCTTGTGATAGTTGTTAAGTCCTCCACCTCACTGAAAGTGGGGGTTATGTGTTGTGGGGCTGGGTTGTTTTGTTTGGGTTTTGTATTGCCTTTTTTTCTTTTTCTTGAGAATGCAAGGGCAGCATAGAGCTGAGGTAAGGAAGGTAGCGCAAGCAACAAACAATCGTTACTGATGATAAAAAATAACCAGCAAACAGCCTGAAGTCTACAAATAGGACATTACACAATAGATATTGGATAATAGGAGCCTGGGGAGTGTAAAATACTGAAAGTGAAGAGGGAGAGCTCATAACTCACAGGACATGTTTTGTGCTCTATCTTGGATATGCTGTCCAAGAGCGGCTGATATGCTTCAGAACTTTTATTTTAAGACCTAACCATTCTATGGGAGAAATAGTGTTTTCTCCATTTTGGGGGGTAATTTCTAGTTCACAGTAGACACCAGTTCTCTCAGTGCAGCACAATTAACTATGTTGTACTTCTAAAATGGTTTGAGTTTTGTGACGTGAATAGCTGATGTTATTGCACATCCGTTGAGACCACAGTGAAAGGCTCTTTAAATAGTAAAATGGAAATTGGCTGAAGGTCATTGGAAACACTTCCACAGAAAAGCCACTTTGAAAACTAGCTTAGATGCATAGTCAGTTTCTGTTGCATTTCCTTACAGGCCACATTTTCTTCCATTTTCAGTGCTTTAAAGAGAACCTTGTCTGCAGAGCTAGCTAAAAGGACAACTTGACGTAAGAAAGTTCTGTCCAGGTGGAGTTTATGGAGGTAGACACAGAAACATTTGGTGCAAATTAAAATGTGATCAGCTGAAGATTTCTTCAGGGAGGTATCAGACCTGCTCAATTTACTTGATTCAAACAAAGAAGCTTGATGTAAAGTATCCCATCTGCAGAAATAGAGCTTTCAAACGCAAGTCATAACATTAAAGCTTTTCTGGAAGAAACAGCTCTGTTAACGCTATAAAAATCTTTTCTTCTCTGTCCTTGCTCATTTTAAAAGGATATTATTTCTATGCCCAGATGATGAAGTGAAGGGACAGACTAACTTCTGAACAATGTTATTGTAACTGCATTACATGGTATTTTCTGAGGAATTGCTTTGTGGCTTTTAAGGACCCCTGTAAACCTCTAAGAGGTGAGAATAAAGCCTTTTCCAAGTCTAGTTTTAATGTTGACTGTCTCTGCGCCAGTCTACTTGTGTTTTGTTCCCTTTTTCTGCAGTGGAAATCCTGATGTAGCTGGTCTTAATAAGGAAATGGTCTTGAAAACATCTAATGTGAGTACTGTTGAGGTAACACAGTTGGAAGAAAACAAACTGTCTGTTTAAACTCCCTTCTTGTCCAACTGTGAATCCTTTCAAAAGTCCTAAGATAAGTGTATCCAGACAGACTCAGTCTTAATTTCATGCAGCTAACAGTTGACTACTGTGCTATGTAGGTTGCAAGCAGCGTGTGAAGGTTGAGTCTCTTCTATAGGAGCAGCTCAGGCTCTTAGCATGCTTCTTCATAGTGTTGTATGTAGGGTAAGCTTGAAAGAGACCCTTTCTATTTTAAGAGGTGTTTTTTGTGCATTGTTAGAGCTTTGGATTTGTGTTTGCATGTTTACACATTATCACAGCATTAGCTTAGACCGTGTTATTCCTTATCTTTCCAGCCTTTAAAAGATTTGCCTAAGTTTACTGTCTTTTGATAAAAGGTCTTCCTTTCGTTCTTAGGTTTCAAAGGGATTGTCCCACTTCAATATCTCTTTTCAATCTGCATAATCATTAAGGGCTTTACTTATTCTTTTAATTATTTTCCACCTGCGAGGTTTCTGGGGACATTTCTTTGCTACTACAATGAGTCCCAGAGCCTTTCTATGTAGGAATTGGTGGGTTTTTTTATAATATAACCTTAGAGTCAGTATTTAATGAGCAAAAATATGATTGTGTCTGAATGCTTTGGAAATGAGCCCAGTACATTGAGCTTGCAGTTCTCAGCACTGAGCATTTGAAAAAAGGCATCAAAATCTGAACCTCAGTCAGGTGTGTATGTTTGTCAGAGGTGAACACACACGTAAATTTGCCATGTGTTACTCGTATATAGATGCTAGGGGAAGTTAACAGAGCTTTTAAAGTGCCCTTAGGGTCCTGCATCTGTGTGTGCCTGTTTCTCTCATCTAAAGCTGCCCAAATGCTAATTTACCTAGGCTTCTCTACTCACTATATTTTTAACAGGTTTGTGCTGCAAGTATTGATCCATTGTCAGCAGTTGTGATGAGTCTTAACTTGTCTCTGTAGGCAAGCATGATGTCTGTCTTGTCAGACCTCTCCAAGGGAACTGCCTGCCTCTGTAGTGTTTAGGTTTCTCCTTGGCATTGGTCCCTTCCCATTTGTTCTAATACCTGAAAAATGATATTTTGAAAAGGAAGGAGGGGAGGATAAATACTGCAAAATATCTGATGGAATTAGGATAAACATTTTGTAGGAGGCATATGTACTTTCTCTATGCATTTAATGGAGATTATTATGATCAATTATTTTCAACACTTTTTAAAGAACCTTGCACTTCTGTTGTAGTATTACGTATCTTGAGAGTGAAGTTTTATCCTTGTTTCCTGTGTAAGAGTCAGCAGTCCCTATACTGCTATGGAGTATTATGCTGTAAGAGAATATATCCATTGTAATCAGCCCTAGGTACTGAAGGATGTATTGCTATCCTTTGAAATCAATATTAGTATGAAGTGATGGTGGTATAAGAAAGAATAAACTCTAGCCCCATCAGTTCAAACTCTAAGGAAGATAGTCAAAGGGAAATACAGCAGAGAAATCTTTGTTTTGTTATATGTGATATTGAGCTAAAGATCTGCAAAAGCACTGCTTGATTTGCTTGAATGTTTGTGGATTGCTTCAATCTGCCACCTATTAGTCCCTGATTAATTCCCAAGCCATCCTTTATAACTACCACTATCTTATGACTCAGTTTATTCTTCTCACTTTATTCTTCTCATCTTTCTCAAGCCTACACATGGCACTGCAATACTGTAAAAGGTGCAAAAATTTACATAACAGCGTGGTAAGTGTATTTGTCCTTCTAGAACATACTCTACTGCAGCACAAGTACCTTGTAGTGTAGAAATTGCCATAGTAACTACTCATTCCTTATTGATTAGATGGATAAAAATTCTCATAATATACAAGCAGAGTAACTTGCTGGCGTATGGCTTCAGGCTACCCCTGTAGCAACTGTTACTTATGCATTCTCTCCCTTTTCTGCATGTAGGAGGTTTTTTGGTTTAAATGAATTGGTATTCCTTGGATTAGACCACAAAGTAGCCTTTTTTTTTTCTTCTTTTTTTTTTTTTCCTTTCCCCTGTCCCAGTGGAGCTTAAATTGTACGTTAAACCTGACATGCAGCTCATAAGGCCAAATATTAACTTGGGTTGGTTTGTTACTGGGTCAGGACAGCTAGAATTTACCTCAATGTGAAATCTGGAAGGAAAAATGTGAAGGAAAGAAGAAGGTGCAAGGGGAGGAGCTCTTCCTTGGGGGGAAGGCTTACTACTTAAGAGCTGACCTCTAATGAGTAAAAGAGAGAATTCTAGTTTGGGAGTTGTGATAAATCTCTTCGGAAGTTGCTTCTTAAAATATTTGAATTGATTGCCTGAGAAAATGAATCCTGGTTTTATGTTCCTCTAGTAATACTAAAGACATAGCAGTGATCTTCAGCAGCGGCATTGTGAATGCTTACTGAAAAAAGGGATGAGGCCTGTAGTGGATTATAGTTTCTGACAGCTGTCTTGGTTCGTGTACTGCAGTTGCTGAGCGTACTAGAGTCTCCTGCAGTCCTAAAAGATGCCCCAACAAAGCTTTTACCAAGTTTGTTGTAAAAGACAAGCTTTTGTGAATTCTGTCAGGAGTCTGAAACTGTGAAGCACTTGGACTGAATTTTACCTGGCATCCTGCCTAACACAGTCTTCAAATGTGAAGCATTTGTTTCTTTCATTTTAGATCATTCTCAATAATAACTCTCAACTATTTTTCTTGCACTCTAAACCTATTCTTGAGTCTTTGGTGAGGCCTGCGTGTTAGCTGTGTTTACATCTATCCTGTATGATTGTTTCAGAATACTGTTAGTTACATGTATAGGAGGCTGAAGATTTTAAAGTGTTGGGGTTTTTTAGTTCACATCTTCCAAGCTGCTATTACAAATGACATCCATGCAGGCCTTCTTTACTCAGCTTGGAGGCTTTTCCCACCTCCCAGAATTAAAAATGCTGGGTTAAGGCATCGCTTTTATATTATGCCACCTTTCAACAACTGTATCTTTTTTCCTGCAGCTTGACAGCCTCACTTCAAACTTCGTATGACCTTAAGATTGTTTAAAGCAGATACTAATCCATAGGGCTACAGGAAATGACTGCTGCTGTTTCAATAATCTAGTCCTTCACAGAGAGACTACTCGGGAAAACAATCTTCTCTCTGTAGTAATCTACAAACAAATGGAGGAAACTCTGGCAGCTGTAGATACCTTCCGTTTTTAACAGGAAGAAATAGGTTTGCTCCTTTATCTTTGGTTGGCCTGAATGGTTTTGTGGTTTTGTGAAGATTCACAGCAGCAGTGGGAAGCTCAGTGTTTAGCATCTCTTGTCCATGTACTAGAATGTGGGAGGTGGGCCCAGAAAGCATCTGGAAATGTAAACAAGGAAAGAACAGCAGCTTGTAGCAGATAAGGTAAGAGGTTACGTCGATGCATTAAGTTCTGGTTTGGTTTGTTGGGGTTTTTGTGGGTTGGGTTTTTTTTTTTGGTTTGGGTTTTGATTTATTTTTTTTTTAAATATTATGTCACTTTCCCACGCACACAGTCTGAAAGGAAAGCACAGGATCCAAGTGAGCCCAAATTAAGTTTGCACAGAGCTTTATACAAAAGACAGACTCGGAATCAGTGTAATTCCTGTATTAGCAGCTTGCTGGAGTGGAATGCTGGCTGACGAGAACTCTTCTCATGCTGCCTCTGAAGGGCCAGGAAAGGTTTTCAGAACACAGCTCACATGTGATTTTTTTCAGTCGTTAGTACCTATTTCCTTGGGGGTCTGAATCATTATAATTCCCTGCTGGTGCAGTGACCAGTCTTGGGCAAACATCTCTACTACTTCTGCCATTCATGACCCCTTTCATTGTCTCACCACCATTACAGATTAGAAATACTCTGTTTTCCTTCCTCTCACAAGGAAAGTAAGAGAACAGCATGGAAAAATATGGAGAATTGGACACAAAATGAAGAGGGCCAAGGACTATCCAATGTGCTTTTTTCAAGGCTTGCCTATTCTCCATTGACACAGAACTGGAGAAGCAGATTTGTGCAGTTTTAGATGCTAGTGTTCTGTTCTAATGCTCTTTTCAAAAACTTTGGTTTTGAGAGGATAGGTCTCATGCAACTGAGGAAATGTGCATGGAAAGAATATATTCCATGGAACTCAGTAAATTTATTTTTTTTTTCAGTCAGTGTATTGTTCAGAATATTGCATGCTTAGTATTTAGAGCTCTGATCTTTAAGGTACTTGTAATGTTCAGGTATTTCTCTATAGTATGTATACTTCTATATAAAAAGTGTTTTATAGACATCTGCAGGCTGTTTCCATCAGCAATCTAACGCGCTGTTAACAGAAATAAAAGCTGTATGTATTAGGCACTGCCAGGGGTATATAGGTATCTAAATGCATCCTGTGTGAAGATATTAAATGTATCCTCTCTGGGATTAACACTGTGACTGGCATAGTTGGAGGCAAAGGTTGTGAGTAAAGATGAACCTATCCAGAATGAAGTGGAATTCACTGCAGTTGCTGTGGGTTTTCAAAGCAATGGCTGCCATCAGGATCTGGCCTAAGTAATTAACTTACAGGGATGGAAAGGACAAGCAGCATGTGGAACATGTAATTAATGGGAACATGTAACAGTCAGCTCTCACATAATAAATTGGCAGCTATGCCTGAGGTAACTGCCTTTTATTTGTGAAATACAGTTGGAATTTTTTAAAAGTAATTGCACATTTTCTTCCATTTCCACATGGTCCCAGAGAATATAATACAGTACAAATACCAAGAGGAATGCAATAAAATAATGGTGGTTGTTGGCTTGTTTTGGGTTGTTTGGGGTTTTTTTTTCAGGCTCAGGGCTATGATCTTATTTGAGCCGACGTCCAAAGAAAAGGAAGAATGCTTTTTAGCACAGGAAAAGACAAGTAGTAAAATATTTAATGAGGCTTAATGTGGAATAATCTAAAAGGACAAGGCAGGAAAAACTAGAATAAACAACAGTAAATGGCTAGATATCTACTTGCAGAACAGATTTAGTAATGTAATTCTCCTGACTCAAGTAAATAATGGTTAAATAATGTTCTGAAATCCTTCTATTTTGAAGGCTTGAATTTTATCGGTCTAAAAGTTTACTGCAGCTTTTCCTGAATAGCAAGTGTGACATCAGATTGTTCTTTAGATACACCACAGGTGCTGGCAAACATTCAAGCAAATCTACTCTACCTCTTGCCTAGTGCAAAGCCCTGGAAGGCTGCAGGAAGAGACCATGGCTCCTCACACCCAGATGCTTATTCAGCTGATTCAGCCTGCTGGAAAACAACAGTGCTGAAGTCCTTCCTCTCAAAAAATTTGCAAAAGGAAGGTGAGGAGGGCTTGCAACAGGGCTTTGCCACTGTGAGGAAACATACAAGCTACCAGACTTCTTTAACTTGCTGTTTCCAGGTTTCTCAATTAAGTAGAGGCAACTGTATGTCATTCCTGCTACTACCTGGCGTGTGTGATTCCCTCTGTACACAGGTGGGGAGGTATATAACCCACCATTTCAGTGTTTTGTTTGACTGTTTGGGTTTTCTTTTGTTTTGAAGCAATCTGTTTATCACCCCTGATAGCGGGGAGGAAAAGAGAAGTCCAAATCTAGCCCAAATCCAAATCACTGCTTATTTTGTCTGTGAGTGAACTAGGAATGGGATCTAGTAGCAACAACCTAGCACTGAACTGAGATCTCACACTAAAGCTGATTAGAAGCTTTACTGCTGTTTAAAATGGAACAGCCTGAAGAGCAGGAAATATAGTTCTCTGTAAAACATTCCTGCTGTAGTGTCTCTATTGCTGACCCCAGGGGATCCTGCATTTGCTGCAGGCTGAACCTGGTAGGCAGTTGTTTAAAAATGTACATCCTGCAATTTTTGTGCTGATGAATTTAAAATGATGTTCTAGCAAGCTCAGTACACTCCAAATTAATTAGAAAGGATCCTTTTAACAGGATAATTACTATATCAGCAAGTGGTAAACTCAAAATGAATGTGAGTAGGCCTGGCTTGCATCAACAAGGAAAAAGTGTGTTGCAGTTGCATCAACTGATTCTAAATTCACTCTAGTGCGAAAGGTTTTAGACAGCGCAGCTCAGCAGCAGCAACACTAGCTTTTTTACCTCTATACTTCAATTAAAATCCCAAATAAAGTTGCATTCCACTCTCCGTATGTTTACCTCACAATGCCATGGCAAATGATCACAGAATGGTGAGGGCTGGAAAGGACCTTAAGATCATCCAGTAAATTTCTGCTGGAAAAAGGCCCAAAATGAGGGAAGCAGGAGTTGTTGCACATTATAACTAAATTATAAATGGTAGAAAGGGCTATGATGTATATAAGACTTCCTTCGTTTCGTCTGTGCAGTTTTCTTCTGTAATGGAAGTGCCAGATCCTGCATAGAACAGTAACAGCTCACAAGTATAAACACAGTTCATGTGTTTGGGGGATAGAATTTTAATATGTTAATCTTTTAAAGAATAAACATATGATTGCTTATCAGACTATGGATAAATAAGCATATGACTGCTGCAGTGGTGGCAGAAACCCTTTTATTAATTCCTGAAAGTAGATTCTCTTTTTAGACAGCCAAGGCTTTTGAAACTAAGGTTTTATTATGATTTTTTAATAAGGGAAGTTATCTCAATTAGGTCACTTCATGTTTGTCGCATTTTTATGGCTCTTAGAATGGATGCGGAAATCTGTATTTTTAGGCAAACTTTCAAAAATCACTTATCTTACTTTTAGCTTCTATAAGATAAGCTCAGCAAAGATAATGGTCTTACATTGCTCTAAAGTGTGTTCTTGGGAGAAATTAATTCGGCCCTGTGTTGGTCACTGCAAATGTGAAAGTAGTAAATCAGTAATTATCGGCCACTTGTTAAAAATGAATCTTGACATTCAACAGACCAGACAGTTTCCCAAGTTTTATCGAGGGACCGTGTGGTGCTTCAAGGAATGGGAAGCACAAGCCTGAATCCTTTTGTCTAGCGTGTCTCCTCAAACTTAAGCACTGCCATTTTCTTTCTAGTTAAACTGTGTGCCTGAGTCAGGCCATGTTTAAAAATCATGTGAAATTGAGACATTTTAAAAACTTGGTTCAACTGCAGGCACAGTGAACTGGGGGAAAAGTGTAAAAGTCTTTACAAATATTTTGGGTGTTGATTTTTTTTGGGGGGGAGGATGTTCTAACTGGTGGGAACAGAAAGCAAGTACCTCTTTTGAAAATGCCTGAGGCAAATGCTGTAGTCTTCTAATGATCTGTAGGGCTGCTTTTTCGTGTGTTCTGTAGTTGTAAGGTTTGGGTTACTCAGACCATGTAGTTCCTAAGAGTCTTGTGTCTGAAGTGTAATGGTGCTGCATAGTTCTTAATTGAATCCAGCCAAGGATGAGGTAACATTTGATGAAGATTTGCTTAAATTTCTTGAATGAGCAATGTTTAGATGTCACAGTAACAGTAGAAATCTGTCATCTCCCTTCACTTGCATGTCTGCACAGTTGCCACTGCTAAAGTTGCTCCCATAAGTGGTGAACATATTGTTCATCACTCTCTAGTTATAGCCAGACCATTCAAGTAGAGCTAAGTGATTCCGTATTTCCCATAATGGATAGACTTGTCCCTTTATAGAAATACATGCAAGTACATCTGTTAGCACAGTGCCACCAAAAATAACAGACTTTGTTAATGTGCCAGAATTTTCTTGCTACTACAAACTATGGCTACAAAATACCTCTGGATAATATAATAGGGAACTAGTCAAAACCCACCATGCAAATGGATTTTTAAAAAAAGGCCCATTTCTATGAGTTTGCTTCAGAATTTTCCCCTACAATTTAGAAGAAATTATTGATCTCTTAGTGGAAGAGATGACCTATGCACTGAAGGCATATTTGATCACAGAAATAGACTAAGCCCTTCTGAAGAAGCTGTGGGAAATGCAACCTCTTTCAAGTCAGTAACTGTGCTACTTATCTTCCGATGGAGCTTGGGTTTCCTCTTTTGGAGGAAAAGCAACAAACTCTTTCATTTCGGTATCTTGGTCAGCAGTAGCATGAGTACTAGTTTCATAAGGCTCGCATGGGCAACAGCTGACTTCTCCTTTCCTGCTCTTCTGCAGAATGGTAGCACGGAAGTCTAATGTTATCACTGCCAAACGATACAATTGTAGAGTCACAACTAAGATATTCTTAGCCGTAAAAAACACCAGCATCTGATTGAATATTCTGAAGTGGCCCATCAGGATTGAACGTACAATGAAGAAGGGACCATCCTGTATGAAAAGGCTGACCCCAATGTTCCACAGTTCGGCACTGTACCTGCACAGCAGCAGGCTGGGGATCCGCCTAGTTGATGCAGTTGGTTTGCAGCCAATATGCTGTACTGGAAATAAAACACAGTTATGTTAAAACAACTTTTTAAAATGGAGCCAGGGTTGGCCTATGGGGAAGTAAATGCATTCAACTATGAACAATTCAACATAAAGCATATCCAATTTCTGGAATCTGTTTCAGCAAAACACAAAGCTTATCTTAAGCAGATACTTACGTGGTCTGCCAAACAGAACCAAAACCCTCTTCCCCTTTTCTATCCCACAAAGCTATCAGCATTTATACGCTTTAAAACATGAAACAAAAGTAGATCACCTAATCATTCTGTAACAACTTTCCCAGGCATTTTTCTGTTAAATCAACATGTTAGGCTAATACATATACTTAAGGAAAAAAAAACCAAAACCAACAACAAAGTACCATGCTGAATTGGAATAGCCTGAGCTACAGAACTTCAGTTTGTTCCAGGCTGTTTAAGACCTTGGTTTTAAAAGTCACTAGATAGCCATTGCCTTTTTCATGTGTCACAGTAAGAATAAGTCCTGTCAGTGCAGGGTAATATCAAGTATTATGGATACGAAGAAACTGTAGTCACCGCTTGCCATAGAAGAATTGAGCCACAATTACTCATTCTTAGCCTTCTGGATATGAAATTGCATACAACAGTTGACACTTGCATGGATGTGTTCCCTTTGGCTATAAAAGTGGTGGCAGGCTAGAATGCTCTTTGTGACATGGTGTCTAGAGAATGATCATCAGAAGAGTGTGTGTGTGTGTGTGGTATGGCTGCCTCGTATGAAAATGCATGCACCTTAACTAATGTGTCTCAGGCAGTGGGTTTTCATTAGTTTAAAAATCATAGCTACTTGTGATGCAGTAACAACTGCCAAACATTTCAGCTCAACAAAATAATTCTATTGTTTGAGTGAACACTGGGGGGAAAAGAAGGGGGAAGAAGATGAGCCTTGAGTGGAAAATTAGCTGTAGAATGTAGAAATTTTCTGAATCCATTAGGCAAAGCTTCAGCAGCAGCTAATTTTTTAATAGGTTTTTGCACCACTGCTGTTTAATAGTCCTAACTGCAGTGCCTAAAAACTTCCATTTTACATCATGTTGTGAGTAAACATTCTGACACTTGAATAAAAAGTACTCTGTGCAACTGTATAAGCTACCCAAGATAAACTGAAATCATGGTAAATATCAGGGCAATATATGTCCAATAATTTGATTTTTAACTGGTATATCACAAAAGCAATAGCCAGAGGAAAAAAGAAATGCACAGTACAAGAAGTTACTTCACTTAAATTAATGCTAAGATTACTTAAACACTGTTTGAATTTATTTGTGTAGTGGTGATGTATATGAAGTTTTCTAGACGTAAGCATTATATGTCTTTAACAGAATATGTTTTCTAGTGACAGGAATTTTAGCTGTGATATATCTGAAATGTGGTTGTATCATTATTTTTTTTCTGCGAGATGAGCAGCTGAGCTGAAATGCTAAAATATTTTTGTAACTCCAGTGTTGAAAACAAAGCCGAGTGCTGTCCATGAAGAAAAGGCTAATGAAAAATTCCTGGAATACTTATTTCATTATTATTTTATTCATTTATTACTTCAGTCAGTGCGTCAGCCTAGTGTGCAATTTTATATAGGATGCTAGTGAGGATAATGTATCTTTGGACGGGTATAGCTGAGTTGCAAACTTGTAGTGAGTGGAGGCTAAAGTGGTTGGAAGAAATGATGATGGAGGCAACTTTCATGATTCTTCTTGGACACAGGGAAGCCTTTTCTGCCTAGGAACAAATACAATCTGAAACTGGCTGAATGTTGGGCCTTTTAAGATAAGTGTACAGTCCCAACTCTATATAGTCCTTTATGTTCCCTGTGAATAAGTAGTTTCTCCTGTGGTAACGTCTCCTTTCTTGGCTGTGCTGGTCCCTGTAGTTAACAGTTGCCTATATCTCCATAGGGTCCAGTAACCTACTCAGATTTGAGCTATAACAGACTAGATCTAACTCAAGAGCTTGAATGAATAAGTTTAAGGCAGTTACAGGCAACTAGAGTACATGCTTAATAGAATACTGCAATCCACTTTTTTCTGGAAGTAGAGAGTTTTATCGGGGAGATCAGAAGTTAGCAGAAACAAGTGTTTCCTGCAATAAAACCACAATGGATATACTTCAAAAGCCATCATTGTCATATAAATTGCTCTCCACCAGAAGTCCTTGGTATAGCCTGTAGCATGTGTACAGCCGCAAGACATGCCAGCAAAAACCTAACGCATTTGTTCTCTTTTCTTGTCTATGTGCAAGAACTAACCTGCAAGATCAAGTGGAAACTGTAACATACTCCATGTCCATACAGCAAGAATTGCATTTATGAGAGCATAATTCTTCCTATGGGAGAGGAAAGAAGTGATAACAGTGAAGATGAAGTTTCCTTATGCGATAACAAAAATGTTTCCTGTAGTTTCTGGAATATCATTCAAAGGGTAGTTGAGCAAAACAGCAATTGATTACTGGTAAGACTAAGGAAAACAGAGGCACTTTTTGGCATGGAATTTTTGCTGTTCAGGACTACATGTTCCAGTTGTGTGATTACATTAAATAGCTGATGCTAAGATTATAATGAAAAGCATATGGAAATAGACTCTCTGGCTCAAAGAGGAGGTATCTCTTCCCTTGCAGTGATTACACATTCCTTGCAGGCCTGAAGCTTCTCTGCCAAGTAGGAAGGACCTCTTTTCCTGCTTTAAAACCTTTTATTTGATATAAAATATATATATATAATAGTACATATGTAAGAGAGGATTAAAACCTTCTGTGATTCTTTATGATAAATGTTCATAGCTCATCTCTCAGTGCTGTGAGAGGGAGATGAGCTTACTTCCTCTGGGGGAGATCACAGTGTTGAAAATTCACACCGGACTATGCCATTCCCTTTCTTCTTTATCTTTGAACACTTTGTCATTCATGAAGAAAGTACAAATGAGATAATCAAAGAAGCAACTTGGATAATGAATCGCTAAAGCAAAGTCTAGTTGCTTCCTTGCTAAAACAATTCATTAACCTCTAAGAGGCTTATAAGTGTATCCAGTGTTTCAGCTCCTGTAGCTGTAAGAACTGACGCTGCATGGGAGTTATGCTAGTTGTTTGGCTCTTTGTACCCTTTTATTGTGATGGATGATATGCTTCTCTGCTGGCAACAGAAGAATAATCCCTAACAAAGCTCTTAGGACTGTTAGGTCCTTTACATAGGGAAAGGTGAGAGCAGGAAAACACAGCCTTGAATGTAGCCTTCTGTTATCTGTGGGAAATACAGCTCAACTAGTCTGAATACTGAAGAGTGCACAAAAAGATCTTTATACAAAACAAATATTTTGCAATACACAAATTATCAATGTTGGCAAATAATCCTTACCGAACGTCTTCAATGTCCAAAGTTTCACTAGCAAATTCAAGTGTATCTGCTGCTGTTCCCACAAACATGAGAAGCAGCTGAGACAATTGATCCCGGGTGATTTCAACTCCAATAGGGAGAAGCCATCTCCCAACTACTAGCAGCAGTAGAAAAGTCTGGTGTAGGGCCAATGTCCATACAGTCTCACAGATTGTGGAGAGCTGATTCACAAAGACTTTAGCCTGTTTCAAAGACAATAAGAAGACACTGTATCTTCAGGAGACTGACATTACAGATACCTTCAGAGACTGTATTCATCCTTAAGCCTGCTTTTGTTCTCCTTCACACTGTATTAGAGCAAATCATTTTTATGTGGCAGGCATAATTGGAAAAGACATATTGATACAAACTTTGGGTAACAAATAGCAAGTCTTTCTTTGAGTACTGCTCTTTCTGTTCTCATTTTTCAGCCAGCTGAGCATTATCCTTTACAGTACCGTGATCCAGACACTTTCTAAATTTCTAAATTTTAAAGTTACTGAGATTTGGAACACAATGGTAGGAGAGTCGCCCCTTCACACAGAGACTAGCTCTACAAACAGTAGTTAGCATGAAGCACACTGTACGCCATTTTCACAATATGGTTTCCTGAAACTATTCTTTCTTTTTCTTGTTTTTCAGTATTCTTCACTGCATGAAGAGACTGCTCAAATAAACACAACAGTCATCTCGAATTGCTCTAATTGTCATAAGATCTTAACTAGGAATAGGAAAAGGTGTCCCACCGTTTGAATGATGTGGTGATCTGTTCCCTCACTTCCATGACTGCTGTCTCTGGATTGATTGAAGTCTTGGTTGCTGATATTCACCTGAACTGCCCCAGGCTCATTACCACAGTACTGTTGTGAATAAAAATATCACACATGCATAAACATCCCATACAGGGAGCAGATGCACTCTGTGGCTGAGAGAGTCCTGTTTTGCTGAACTGTAGAAGGTTAATCTGTGAAATTCAGCCAGTGTTTGCAAAGGTAGATGCTCACCCTGAATATAATTCCCCTTTTGTTCAGAAGGGAGGGATTCCTCTCATGAGGACAGGAGAGATGTTTTGATAGGTCCCTGAGAAAGCATTGGATTTTATTGTAGAAGAGGATGTAAATGCAAGGACTGAAGAAGTGGGTGACATCTTTGTGCTGTTAAGATGGTACCTTTGAATGCGATCTGCCTGCAGCTCTCCTGAGCAGGCTACTGAGTTTCCTACATAGTCACTGTCTAGATAAAAAACTGAAATAAGGTAAGAATTGGTCGTGGTCAGTCTGCTGGTTTATGGTGCCGGCCAGTCTCTACATTCAGGCTTGAATCTATCTAGTATATAACTAGTAAACATCTTGAATATATCTAATACATATCTAGGCTGCAATGAATAGAGTAGGGGTGGGATATTTGGTTGTATTTGCTGCCCTCCTACACACACCCACACACCACCACTTCCCCCCCAAAACCCACCTCCCCTTCTCCACACACCCCTCCCCCCCCCCAAATAAGCTGTGCCTTATTCTGCAAGGAGGTTCATGATGTGAGAGGTGAGATACAGGAATAATCAAGAAAAAATGGAGCTGTGTTGTTGCCTACCCCTGTAGAGTAGAGAAAAAACAGGTATTTTTGCTTTCTCCAAGTAGCCGGTGCTCTGGGAAATAGAATGTTGGCTAAAACATACTGTTACATCAACTGCAGTAAACCAGTAGGTCTGTAGCACTGCACTGCCCTTCTTAGTTCACACGCAAGACTGGCCCTGGAGCAACTGGGGTATGGCTCTAAAATTCTGTCTTCATAGCAATCCCTTAACATCTCTTTGCATTGTAATAGAAAGGGATAATTAGAAAATCAAACCATGCTGTTATTAAAGACTTTTATCCTGTCCTGTTTGTGCCAGAGAACACATGATTTGCATTTCTCCACTGGGCCCCCCACCATTTTATTGCATGGAGAGTGATTTTATGCAACAATCGGAATGTGTTCTAGTGCATACTGAGTAGCTCTGTTCAGCATAATGCCTGCCAATATAAAGGCAACATTTTCTAGCAAATGTCACATTCTAGCAAATTTCAGATTCTACTTTGATGCTTTATTTGGTCCCTGATAATGTTGCTCAGTATCTGGGTAAATGCTGCCTCTTGTCATAAATAAATGGAGCAAATTCCCATGGTCTGAAAAATCTGGTGGAAAAAAGTCAGGCTTTTTTGCTTTTGTAATTGGAGGTAAAGGCTCTTAAATGGAATGCTTGCCACCTTTGGATTGTGGGTATGAAAGCTTTGAAAGATCCTTATATGGACGTAAGGATTATGATATTCCCATGTGGAAAAGGAAAGTCTAAAGGTCTGAACATGGGAAGAGTGAGATGGAGGGGCTGCTACTCTGCCTGCCTGGCTAGAGCCTTGTGGGGCTTATCTCACTTGGTTAGCCCCTTAACCAAAGGAGAGGCACAGAGCAGCTTGTTCAGAGGATGTTTCAGAAACAAAATTTAGCTGGTGCTCTAGAGGAATATCTTTATCTGTTGCCTGTAGAAAATTCTAGAGCCTGTGGAGGCCAGCCCCTGAGGTCAAAGTCAGCCTTTCTGAGTAACCCCCACAGGCAGTGTGACACAATTGGCTGAGGAAACCATAAACCGCATAAGTGGCATAACCACCCCAGAATACTAAGAAGTTAATATCTACCTTGAAACAAATTGTCTGGGTAGAGCAAATGGGTTACTAACTTGTGCTGGAGGAGGAAGGCTAATTCACTTAGACAGCCTTTGGTCTTCATTTGAGCTCAATCCTCTGTTCCCCTGCCTGGTCTGGCAGAGGTAAGAGGAAGTGAGCCATGAACTTGCATTAAACGTCACATCAGAGTTTAGAGATTTCTTGTTCATTTTTTAAAGCCCCATTTTTCAGGGATGAATCTGCCAAATTTGAGGCAGGACCCATGTAGGGCAAGCTGTTTGCTGTATGTGCATGTGTGTGATGGTGAACCTCCCTTCTCAGACACTGTGAGAATTCCCAACAAGTAAATTGGGAGTCTGAAGGACAGGAGTGAGACAGGAACCTGTAGCAGTCTTACTGTGTGTGTTCCAAGGTGCATGTTTGCTGCTTAGCAGATGCCGTGGCTCTCCTGTGACAACAACAGAGAGCAGATAGCTCTCACAGTTGGTCTGTATAACCTCTGCAAAGGGCAGAGGAGCTGCCGGAATCACCAACTCGCAGCACTGGACAGAGGTGGAGGAAAGCATGCAACAGTGTACATGAGGCTTGCAAGGGGGCAGGGGGCTCTTCTCAGTTGTTTAGTTTTTCCCTTCCCCCCCCCCTTCCATCCTAGTGGCACAAATGTGCAGAGAATATTTCTTTGAGAAAATTAATTCACTTCATCAGTGTCTTTTGCAGGTTCCTTACACGTAACTTATGCAACTACTCAAGCTGAGCAGGGAGGGAGGCAGGGTTACTATTCCAGTGCAAGGCTCCATGAACCCTGACTGAATGGCACTCCTCAGGGCCGGGTCCGTATCTCTTCTCAACTGCATGTAGACAGGAAATTGCATCTGCAAAGCCAGTCATTTAAGTAGGCTCCTGATTTTTAAGTATGTTCGTATCTTGTTTTGATTTGTTTCTCTCTGAATATTTATTAAGTGGTGATCGCGGTGGTGATTCACTTGGAAGTTTGGAGAAGAGCCTTTATTTTCATTGTGTATATGCATATAAATAGGACTGCTGGTGCCAGGCATATTTGCCTAGCCAATTATGTATGTGCAGTGACTTAATGGGAATGTGGCAAGGAAAAATGCTAAATTTCACAGGCAGCTGATAAATGTGGTTTACCTAGGTTACTCCTGGGTATCAAGACCGTATGCATAGCTAAATAAAAATGCCTAAGTCTTCTAACCATGCAAAACTAAAACAGGAAGGAATTGTACACATTTTGCATAAACTCTAGCTTGGTTTACTGCATTTTTTCTTCTGACATGTAGCTTATATTTGTCTGATTTATAAAATATCTAATCAGACCAGAAATTCTGTTGCATGACATAGTGTTGTCCTAATATATGGCCTGCAAAGAGCTCGCTGTCAGTGCATGAGGTACACCTGAAACTGACCTAATTCAGCAAATCTCTGTTTGCATGTTATTCACAATCCCTTATTCCCAAATATAACCAAGGTTAGCTAAAACTTTTCACAATGGGTCTAGCACTGAAATAGTGAAACTGGTACTTGAATACAAAGGCAGAGTACCCTCAGTCCTGTTAATGTATGGCGGGCAGCCTGAGTATGGCATGGGAAAGGCTAGCCCTTCCCTGACGCAGGCCCTCTGCCAAGCAACAGGTACCCCTCTTGTTCTCTGTGATTGGCTGGAAACAGAGTGGCCATCACTATGGCAACACGTGTGATGTCAAAAATTCAAAGCAACCGTGACTGCTTCATTTTGGTGGTGTAGGACAGCTGAAAAGTAAAAGAGGGAGAAAAGATTGCTTAAGCTGATTTCCAAATTGAGGAAGATAATGGGTACGGGAGGGAAGAGAAAAGGTGAGAGATGTAAGATCCCTTCTGGGAGAGTGATATACTAGAATTTCAGCTGATAAGAGAAGCCCACCTCAGAATGAGGCTAAGGGAATGGGCACTGACATTTTAAGGAAGTAATGAATATTCAAGTTAAGGTACTTAAAAGTATAATATTTGCCAAGTATATATCTTCTTATTGGCTGGGAAGCCTATGCTCAGTACAACACAGGTAGTCAGGTAAGCCCTGCAAAAGGTGGTCAGTTATCACTTTCTGTGACAGCAATATGACAGAGTTGAAAAGGTAACAGGAATTTGTTTATCTGAGATCTCATACTTTCTTAATAAAGAATGTTTGGGGTTTTTTTTAATGGATCAAATAGTTTTAATTTTCTTGCCACTATTCTGCAGACAGCAACTTTTTCACTCAGTACAGTTCAGTTTACTTTATGGTCTCTCCCAAACATGTATTTAATCCCCAAATACTTTACTGCAAGCCAGTAGTTCCTATGCAGACAGTATTTCACTGTTGATATATGAATGGTATTACTTACGTCCAGTTCTGCAGTACTCGGGTAGAGTTGCCTCTGTCTTTAGAAAGAGAGGCTGCATATCAGCACACACCTCAAGTAACAGCGCCAACCTAAGCAGCTGATGAGATCAAAGTTCTACTGCCTTAAAGACCCCAAACTGTTTTCATAGTACATATATTAAATGTGTGAATTCAGCAACTGCATAATCACCTGTTCTGTTAGTATTTTAATAAGGAAAATCTCAGCAATACCTTAGTATCAGGAATAGTACTAGTCTGGGTGCTGTGTTTGAGATTATTAGGAAGGCTGCTGCCCTTCTGGAAGTACTGTTTCTGAATCTGTTATATTGTGTATTTCCTGAACTCTCTATCCTGTCTCTCCAGGTATAAACTCAGCTGTTAACTTGATATACTCCCTCTTTAATTCACAGTAGCAGTATATCAATAAGAACAAAGTATGCCATGTTCTAACATCATTTTGGGAAATAAACTGCTGCCTTTGACTACAGAATTAGCCTGTTTCTTGGATGAGATTTAACTATGACAAATGTTCTCAATATCCACATTACCTGTCTGTGATTGTTGAAGGAGATCTGGCAAAACAAGAAGACAATAAATTCCTGCTGCTGTACTTAGAAAAAGCCTCGGGCATTTTCAGTGTAAACACAATTTTGAATATTTGATTATGCTTCTGTGGGTTGTAACAATGTTTCAAAGGAGAAAATTAGGCACTAGGTCTTCTTAGTCTAATTTATGTATTTTTTTTCTGTTATTTTTGCTCTTGTTTTTATCAGGCCCTTTTCTGTTGTGGATGTAAGGCACTGCATATGTGCAAATTCTGGGAGAGACAGAATGCACTTCTCACTGCATGGAAGTGCTGCAGGGGCTTGAAAGAAGCCTATGAGGAGGTGCTTCACTCAACATGAGCTGCTAAGCTAACTGGCTCTGTTGCGGCCCTAACTGGCTCCATCTGTCAAAAGAACAATAGCCTTAATAATTTTACCATGTGTTTTGGTCCTGAATTCGAATCCAGACACCCCATCCTAGATTACTATACAGCACAAAGAAAGGATGTAAATATTGACAGACAAATTAGCATGCCAGCTATCTGTGGTAGTAATCTGTGAGTATTCCCCTAGGTTCAAGGAAACATGAGGCAATTTGAGTTTAAGACCTCTTTCAGTGATACCTGGCTCAATTTTGGCTTGCTTGGAGTTGTGGTATCTGCCTGTTAGAGCTGTGAAACTCACACTTTATTTTACAAAGGCCTCTAAAACAATTAAATTCTTTCCCCATCCTCATGAAGATTCAACCTGGTAAATTGGGGGTGAAAGGCTGTTTTTCAAACTTCTAGTCCTCTGATCCCCAGACAAATGCAAATAAATGGTCTCAATTTTAGCTAGGAATAAGGCTCATGACTTCATATTGAAGGAATGCACGGTAGTCATAGTATAGCTGTAGCTGGGTTGGGAGACCCACTAGTATAAAAGAGAAGACCTGGCTGATTTCTGTCTGTATGCTCAAATCCAACCCATCAAATAATGCAATTTCAAATTAGTCTATCTTGTCTCGTAACAAATACCTGAGTCCCATGATGAATTTCTAGTAGCCATAGTGATGGTACTGTGCAAATCAGATATAAAAATATTGCTGGTGAAAACCTGTGGAAGAAAATAGAAGAGAGCTTAGTATTATATCACATTGTAAATATCATATATCCTATCATTATCTGCATTGAGAAGTATCTTGTGCCTCCTACAATATGGTTTATTAAGAAATAGGATAACTGCAAGTAAGAGTTGATATTCTTTCCAAAGTCTTCATGCTGTCAGTATTATGACTCATAGGTTTATTGTACGTCCATCTAAGATCACATACGGAAGATCTCTTGTTAAGAATAACCAAAGGCACTTTGCTGCTCATCTTCCCATCACAGCATTCTCTGTACTTACAGTTAAAAAACCTGCTAGCTAACATGCTTTTTCTGATTTCATGAAAGGTGAATTAATACAGTAAGTGCCTTCACTAAGCGATGCTCGGATAAAGGCTGTTGATCAGAACCCTGTGCACTGACACAGTGAAGGTAGAAATAGCATCAGTTTGCCTAGAACAATAATTTCTTCAGTAGGTCTTTCAGTGCAGGCTAAGATGGTTTATGAAAATGGGTTTTGGCCTTGTTCCCCCGTTTTTGCTGGCAATTGCATAATTCTGTAGGATTTCTGTCTCTAGTTCTTTTTTCCCTGACAGTCTTCTATACAACTTACGATGGTGAAGCTTTATTCAGCTTCTTCAGGTGAGTTTACTTGGAAGTGGTAGAGAGGTTCCACTACTCCTTCTGCAAGCACTGACTCTTGTGAGGGTTACTGATGTTTTCTTATTAAACACAGAACAGGTTTTTTTGGGTTGCTGATTTCTTTTATATTATTATTATTGTTATTATTGCTATTATTGTTACTATTATTATTATTATTTTAATTCCTATCCTTTCAGAGTGGGAATGAGGTCTGATGCCACTAATGTTCCATCTTGTTCTGCTATAGTGTGGAGCGAGCATAACTGCAATGCTGCTGAGGTGTGCAGCAGTCTTTCTATCACATATACATAATGGCCCAGGACAGAGCAGTGGAGTCAAACTCAGAATACTTGCTTGATTGCTTCTATCCTGTCATTGGCACATCCTGCAGTGAATTTAAATTGCTTACAAGTATGTAACCACAGCAATGGTTTGGTCAAATGTTGTTGCATTTATTGTTTGTTCCTACCCTGAATGTACCTTTATTTTTGTAACCCTGACTTTTCCAGTGGAGATTAAGCATCAAGCAAAAGAAAAAGAAACAATATAAAACTGCTGCTTGGGAAAATTACTGGGTTGCTGAGCTGCTCTGAAATATTTCAAGCAATCCCCTCTAAAATAGTTCTGGATTGGATTTTTTGGGGTTTTGGGGAATTGGGGGTTTTTGTGTGTGTGTGTGTTTGGGGCTTTTTTGGTGGGGGGGTCTGATTCTTTCTGAGGGTGAAGGTGTGCTTCTGTTTTGGCAGTGGGGTTTTTTGCTTACTGCTTTAAGACAGTGATTTTGTGGGGGTTTACTCTAGGATGGGGTTAGGTTTCTTGCTCTGGGGGTTTTTCTTTTGTTGCAGTTTTTGGTTTGCTTTTGTTGGGGTTTTTTGGGTGTTTTTTTTTTGTTGGTTGGTTTGGTTTGGTTTTGTTGGAGATACATAAATACTATCAATGACATACTTCATAGTATTTCATGCAGGAAATTTTTTTATATTTTTAATGTTTTCATGTAGCACATGAAAAATCTATCCAGCTGGCAGGTTAGCAACATAGAGCTAATGACAGCACATCAGGCTAAGAGACTACAGGGGCTTTAACCCTGCCTTTATTTCAGAAGGAGCAATCCAGAGGATATATTAAGTGGCCAGGCCCACAGTAATACTGTTGTCTCCACATGCGCCATTTAAATTTTTGTGCTGGTGTAGTGAGTGTTTTGTCAATAATGAATGGGGAGAATATGAGGCTCCTGGAAACAGGAGAGTCCTGTGGCACAGGGGAGTCCTGTGGCACAGTCTGCCTATTGCTTGGATCAGTGACTGTCTATGGAGGTGTTTTCTAAAAATGCAGGTGTTACTGCCTGTTCTGAATGCGAGTGTTTTCCACTGGAGCAGAGTTATCCTGATGCAAATAGATGCTGGCCATTTGTCTACAGTTCTTACCTATAAACATATTTTACCATGCAGCTTAAAGTGTTGGGACACATCTACTTTCAAAATTTCCTTCTAGCTAAATTTAGCCCTTACAGCACATGTATTCATCATCTAAAATGGATCTTGCTTTCCATAGCTATTTCACTTTGGAATTCCCAAAAGCTGCCATAGCAAGTGTTCCTTCATGAAAACTCTGCTGCTGTCTCCTCTCTAGTGAATCGGATCTGCTCAATCTGCCTCTGTCTCATAACTGTGCATTTGGAGCTCTGCCGTTGTTAAATTTTCCTGTGTCCCAGACTTTACCACAGATTTTATTACGTTCAGATTTAGAGCATGGAACACTTGTATAAATTGTCACACAACACTGCTTGTTAAAATGAGTTTGACAGGTTGCAATGGGCAGAAATTTAACATCATTGGAATACTCTGGGGCTTTTTTATTAATAATTAATTTTTTTTTGGTCCTGGATTTGTCTCAGGGCCTGGCTGCAGTTTCAGTTTCTAAAATAGGTCCTAGTGAAATCTTGACAATTAGTTACACGACCACTTCCTTTCTACAGAGTGTTTGTTTTGGCTGAGTGCTTGTCAGCTATAGATGACTGCAGCAGTTGTTGAAGTGCGTGTAAAAGCCCATGTGCTTAGGCAAACTCTGCTATGACTAACTTTTTTTGTTCATTTCTCAGTCAGCCTTTCATACGTGAAGCTTCCCCTCCGGACTAGCCTCTCAAATCCAAATAATCAGGCCATAATCAGGCCACTCTTGCTGTATTGCAAGAGTGGTTGCTGCTCGTCTTTTATTTGTCTTTCGAGTTTTGATTCATGCATTTGTGTGGTGTTAGCACTGTTCCAAGTAGCAAGTATAGGGAACGCAGCCCCAAGGAAGGAGGTGTACCTCTCCTGTAGCTACGTTTCCCACATTTTGCAGCTGTTGGTATGGATACACGTACAGAGAGTGGCTCCCAAGTAGTATGCTGCAAAACTTCCCCACCTGAAAGCCCTCTGGCTTTGGCAATGGAGTAGCCAGGGCTTAACCAGCTTCCTCCCCCCGCCACGCGCACATCCCCAGGTGCAGCAGGGGAGAAAAGGCAACCCCCTGAAAGCCTGGCAGTAACAAAGCGAGGGCAGCACCGCTCTCAGGCAGCAGCCGCTCAAAGTCAGTCTCGCGTCTGCAACGTAGTACATGCAAAGAAGCAAGAGGGGCTCCTCGGAGCCGGCGGGATATGCTCACCATTTGTAGCCTCTGCCTTGCTTAAACTTGAGGGTAAGCCCTGTCTCCAGGCACAGAAGAAGATTGAGCAGTGCCAGCAGCCAGTACTTGGGTTCTTTCTTCACTGCAGTCACTCTCCAGACCCCGATGACAGAGTGTAACATAAAGAGCAAGCGAGTAACCAGCGCATTGAGCAGTACCATCAGCTCCATCCTGGAGCAGCCCCCTCCCCTTCTCCCCGCGCCGCAGGGGCCCTGCGCTTTTTAGGAGCCCTGGGAAGTTACTCTGGGAATCACTGGGAAGCGTGCGCACCACAGACACACAAATCTCTTCCATCTCCACAAAGGGGCCCATTATAACAAAAAAGAAACGGCATTGCCCCTCCCCCAGACTTCCTGAACACTTTTTAGAGGGAATGAAAAAAAAAGCAGCTCCCTCTTCCAGGCTGCAGTGGTGTACAGCGCTCAGTACAGCTCTGAGCGCGCTGAGCCAGGGGCGTGAGGAGTTCCTTTCTGCCTCTATCATCTGCTCAGGGACTAAACGGCAGGGAGGTTTGTTTCACACAGCACCATTTCTCTGCTAACCCCGCTTGCTGCCCTCATGTCATAGATTTTTAGATAAGAGACAAAAATGGAATTTGAATCTTCCTTGCTTTATGGCATTTTTAGCACTTTGCAGATGCTGCACTGCATTACCGGGACTACAAAACCCTCTTACCTCTCCCTTCCTCCTAAAAGATATAATTCGCATCCAGGAGCTTTGAAAATTATCCGTTTAAAATGGCATTAGAGAAAGCAGAAACTGTGTACTTAGTTCAATACTGGAATCGCTGTGTGCAACCGAAGATACAAAAGCTAACTAGAACTGAAGCCTCGACAAACTATTATATTGTCTAATCTACACTTTGCTTCGGGACTGAGAAGCAGCCCCAGTAAGGAACTCCAGAAATCAGTCTGAGACCAAATGCTGATGTTACCAAATAGGCCAATTGGAATTTATACAAAAAATGCAGAGAACTTTGACTGTTAGGTCACCTACATCTAGACTGATCTTTATCTTCCGTACAAACAATTTATAAACTACAGAACAGCTTTAAAATTTACATTGTTTCTTACAGCAGTTATACTTTTCTATTTGAATCACACTTGGGTAACCAAGGAGAAAATTCTTCTTGATCAGAATTGTCACTGTTGCTCCAGTTTTGTGTTAATTTACTGCCAAAGCACTTAAATTGAGATATACCATTGTAAAATACAGATGGAAAATCAAGTCTGTGTAATGTACTGTGGCACTCAAAAGATACTGATTTCCTGGCTATTTTGGTTTTAAATAGCCTGTTCTACTTTAAAAACAAGGAGATATTCTTCTAAGAGTTGTGACCTTTCTAAGAAGATATTTTTCCTCGATTGCTAAGATCCAGGTTTTACTCACTGCAAAACCAAGGCTCGTTCTCTATCAAATGCTGAAGCTGGTGCTGGCCAGCTGATGTCCTTAGGGGTTGGGGGGATGGGGGTGGTGACTCCTTAAAAATAACCCTCCCCAGAAAAAAAGAGAAACAAAAGGCCATTCTGCAGTATAGATCATTCAGGAAATGCCTGAGTAAATAAATGGACTGTGCAGCTTGCCTTTTGGAAGCAACAAAATCAAGCTCCTCACACTCAAAGGAAAATTAACTCAAGTCAAGGGCCTACTACTGATAATCCTCTGCCAACAGCCACCCTGCCATATTGTGTCTTGAGTGCTGTTGGTTCACAGCCCTTCAGCTGGTGTTAAGGTCGAACCCAGTTGAAGGGCAAACGGGGAACAGACAGAACTGATAGACTGTTTAAATAAGATACACTTTTGTGGGAATGCTTGATGCCTAAGAAATGACATGGGGGAACTGGTATGTCTAATTGTTTACAGAGATCCTAACAGCACAGACGCCATAAACTTGGAAAGATGATGATCAGTGGGACATTCCCATGATATTGTATATTCAGGAAGGATGTGGTGAGCTTTGCAGATAGGTAGTAGTTCCGTATATGAAAGACACTTTGGAGCTGAATGGCTTAACAAGGTAATTTCTCCAAGGAACAATCCAGACTTCACATTACTGGAAGTCCCAAACTTAAGTAGGAAGAATATAGAATATTGCTTCTGCTTAGCTGACCAGTGGACCGTTACGGTG
Organism: Myiopsitta monachus; assembly: GCA_017639245.1. Classification (NCBI taxonomy): domain Eukaryota; kingdom Metazoa; phylum Chordata; class Aves; order Psittaciformes; family Psittacidae; genus Myiopsitta; species Myiopsitta monachus. Next base: position 65,870,230 of record CM029921.1, on the reverse strand, counting down.
ACATAACAGACTGAGTAGAGGAAGGAAGTAAGTAGGTATGGGTCACTTCAGTGATTCAGTCTAGAAGAGGCAGAAATGGCATCCAGACTTGGTGAGTACATTTCTAGATGTGTAGGTGGCTGGTTTGTTGCTCTACAGGAGCCCACGAGGGCAATGCTTGACTTTAATTCTGAGTGGTTTACAGGATCTGATGTAGAGAGCAATGGCTGAAGAGCTCCCCTGAAATGGGGATCTTCATGTGCTTAGACTCAGCATTCTTTCAGGAGTAAGACAAGTCAGAGTTCTCCAACATTGTTGTGCTTAGCTTCAAAAGGGAAAACTAGACACAGATCAGGAAGCTTTTTGAAAGTAAGAAAGATGGAAGACCTAACCTTTGCAGGGTGTATGGCTATTGCTTCTGTAAATCACATGGGAAGTGGAGAGAAAATAACTGTATCAAGAAAAGCTTGCCAGAGAGTGAAAATAAGCCAGCATTGGCAGGATGAGGTTGCAGGAGCAAGAAGGCATCCTTCAAAAAGCTGAAGTGGTGTCCAGATGAAGAAAAGCAAAATTATAAACTCTAGAAAGTTAAATATACAAACATGATAAGGCTGGCTGAAGGAGTGTGAAGGACAATTGACAAACACCGTAATAACCAGAATGTCTGAAATCTGTTCAAATACATAGTGAAAAGGAAGTATGCCAGGGAATTGTTGGGTCAGTGGATGGTCAAGTGTTTTTTTTTTCCCCTATGACATTACATGTACTAGTGTTCCACTAATTCTGTTCTTTTCATAGTTTCTCTAATTTGCAATTTACAGTTGTCAGGCCAATTGATCATGGGCTATGGAGTACTCAGTGGAAAAACTTTGTGTTTACCTTATTCTTTTACTCTTTTGCTGAGTATGGAGTTAGGTCTATTGTTGAAGGCAGGCAGTGAAATAAATGGACCTTTGCTTTGACCCCAAATGGCTACAGTAATAGAGACTTTTTAGTCTCTAAAAAAATTGCCTTGAAGTGAGAGCAGTACAGTTTATGAATTGGTAGGTTGGTCGTGTAGCTTTGTTCCAAGCTCAAAGCAAGACTCATGTCTCTATGGAGTGCTCGGCTAATGATATAGCCTCTCCTCCTTTTTTCTGTTTGGAAACTTTGTCCAAGTGGGTGCTGAGAATTGCCTGTGTCTGGGAACATTTGAGAGATGCTTCCAGATGAGCTGCCATATTCTGGCAAATCCTGGACATGATAGTGCGGAATTTTCAGCCAAGGTGACTTGTCAGGACCTACTACAAGTCCCTTCCATGTACTAGTTAATTGCAGCATATCTGATGCATTTGGGAAATGTTAAACCTTACTGTGCCCCCACTACCAGTGACCTTCTATGGAAATGTAAATTCTGGCACTCCAAAAAGCTGTGCCACAGAGTGTCTGCACATACATTTGTCTGATTTCTGCTTCCGAGCTGAGTCACTATGCTGATTTTGCTATACAGACCCCATAAATGTTAAAAATGGCACCAGTTACCAAGAAGAAACTAGGATTGGAGATGGATCACAATTTGAATGCAAGTCAATGGTACCATGCTGTTGCTAAATTGGATGGTCATATTAGCACATAAATACAGAACTGAAGCCTGCAAGGTGTCGGCTGTCTTCCGCTTGGGAAGGCCTTACCTGAAGTGTAAGTAACTTTTGGTCAATGAGGAAGAATCCAGTGGAGAAGTGCAAGGGTGCTTCTATAGTAGGAAATGAATAAATTGCGTAAACAAATGGTTCATTTTTAAATTGTGAAAGTGACATCCTTATTAGGTTGCAATGCTTATAGAATCAAGAGCCTTGCTCAGACACCTGGAAGACTTCAGCTTGGACAGGAGTGCAAGAGTTGGAAATCCTGTGAGGAGGAACTCTAGTACAGAAGTTCTGGGAGTTGTGCTAGTTATGTGCACTGGTGGTTTTTTGCAGTGGGGTTGTTTGATTGATATTTTGGTTACAGGTTTTTCAGTTTGTTTTGCACGGTGGTGGGGGGAGGTATGAACAAAGGAGGCTGTCTCAGAATTTATTTTTATTGCTTACTTATGAACTGGAATGTTTTGGTAGTGAAATTTTGGGGTAGTGGTTGTTTGCCATCTTCAAGAAGCTTTGAAGATTTGATTTACAATATTCATAAGGAAATAATTGTAGGTTATTAAGCAAGTAGCTAAGAATGGGTCATAAATTCAATGCCAGTCAGCAATATTGTTGTGCTATGAAGGAGGTACACTGGGATCTATTAACAGACCTGTAATATGCCAGATTTGAGCTATTAGTTCCTCCATCCTTGATGCCGGGAGAGACTAAACTACCTTATTTCAGGCGATGCATTTCCAAGGCAGAACTGGTGGGATAGAGTGTCTAGAAAACAAGACTGCTGTGGAAGGAAGAAGCGAGTGCTGTGAGTCTAGAGTAAACAGAGGAGAGATGGAAGTGGCCAAGGGTTCATGAAGCTGTTGCAGGGAGGCCAGGAGTAGCCTGTTTCCCAGTCCTAAAGCATAGGGAAGGAAGTAAAAGGCTTAAACAGCAAGAAAGATTGCAATTAGATGTCAGGAGACATATCGTGCTAGGAAGGATGGTGAAGTGCTGTAATAGATTACACAGAGAGATGTCAAATCTCCATTGTTGCAGGCTTTTAAACACAGATTAGGGAAACATCTGTCAGGAATGACAGCAGTTTAGTTGATCATGCTGTGGTGCAGAGGGCTGACTAGAAGATCTCTGGAGGTTTCTCCAAGTCTTACCTCCTAGGGCTCTAAGGTTTATTTCTTTATTATCTGATCATTGTGTTGAGTCTCTGAGGAAGTTTCTTGCTTAAATTAAATCTGCTTAATTTTACTTCCATTAGGGTTCTTAAAGAGGAGGAAATTGTTCTGTTTTCTGAATGCTTGACTGCAAGCTGAATAATTATGACAGCCTTATAGAGAGTTTACAACAAGTGGCAATTAACATAAATGTTGAAATTAATGAGAATGATTCAGATTTATATGTGAAAAAAAAAACCCAAACCAAAACTATCTGATTCTGTCATAAGTGAAATCCCGACTCTCACCAATCAAATGCAAGAGAGGAAAGCCAGATTTTTCAAAACATGATAGATGACAGGACGTGCTAGCTACAGCTCAGTAAGGGTGTGAAGGAAATGGATAAAGGAGTGAAAAAACAGAATATAAAAAGATTAGCTCTCCACTAAAGCACCAATATGATTGCAGAAGCATTAAAATCCCTGCAGGAGATTTACTGAGGACTCTGCCCTGGATTAGAATTTGATATAAAATAACTTAACTGAAGTCATACAATTTCTGTGCCATTTGTAGCTGAGTTAATAGCATATGTTCCTGGAGGATTACAGTCAATGATTAAGGAAATTAGGTTTTGTTTGAATTTAATTTAGTTGTATAAAGCTGCTACAATAATTTACAGCTTTGATATTTAATATTTAATAACCCAGATCTTAAAAGAATCAGAGATATAGCAATGTCATTACATATTGAAATATTATCCCCGTAAGTCATTTATATTTGCTACTTGATAAGAATGTTCATCAACTAGATGGGCTCAACAGGAGCTACTTGATAAAAACCAATGCAATTTTACAGGTGGTGGTGGTGAAATCTTTCTTTATCTGTTATCCTGTAAATCATAATTTACTAGAACTTTGCAGTCTCAGTTTCAGTAATCACGAGAATTCTTTAGTCTAATTTTCTAGCTTTTGGCTTCATGAACATTACAATTCCCATCTCTTCTTTCTTATGAGCCTGCTTCTGCCCCTCTCCCCTTTCTTTATTATAATTTTTTAAATGCTTTTCTCAGTCTACAATTTAGCAAACCATCTTGCCTCTGTTGAGAGAAAAGGAGGTATGTAAAAGAACACTCTTATCTCAAAATCAAGCCCCAGTATTTTTGGGCATCTTTCTGTTTGCCACCCAGAACCACGCAGCTGCTTGCTCACTCCTCCCCTTTCCTCCCCCTGCTCCTGGAGGGATGGGGAGGAGAATTGAAAGAATATAACTCACACAGGTTGAGATAAGAACAGTCCAGTAACTGAGGTATAACACAAACCACCGCTGCTACCACCAATAATGATAATGATAAGGGAAACAGCAAGGGAAGGGAATACAACCGCTCACCACCTGCCGACTGATACCCAGCCCGACCTGAGGAGTGATCTCTCCCTTCGAATAACTGCCTTCAGTTTATATAGTGGGCATGATGTGCTGTGGTATGGAATACGTCTTTGGCTAGTTTGGGTCAGGTGTCCTGTCTCTGCTTCCCCCCAGCTTCCCCTCCTCCTTGGCATAGCATGAGACTCAGAAAGTCCTTGGTCAGAGTAAACATTACTAAGCAGCAACTAAAAACATCAGTGTTATCAGCGGTGTTCCCAGGCCAAAAGTCAAAAACACTGTACCAGCTACTAAGAAGGAGAAAAAATGGCTGCTACTGCTGAACCCAGGACACAGGGCCACAAAGCTTGTTTTAAGTCCCACCCTGTGCCCACACCACCACCTGCAGAACCCAATCTCAAAAGGAAAATACTTGTACAAGCTTATTATCCATAGGTGCAAAACTGCACCATACAAAGGAAGAGAGCAAAAGGCCTCCAGTGCCAGCCTGTTCTCACTTTCTCTTTGCCCTCTATAATCTGGACATAATTTTCACTCCACACTTCCTTTTTGTTCTTGTTGTCATTTCTCACCTTCTCTATATCTCTTTCTTGGAGGATGGGGCCTATCACATCATTGGCTGTTTTGGATAACTATCATCTATTGTGGACCACTGCCTTCCAAAACATAGATCTTATTCTGGAGAGTGAGCTTAGCATAAACTTCAGTTCATATTTTAATGCATTGTGAGTACAGCCTTTTAGAAAGGAAGGTGAAAACTGTTACTACATGACATTGTCAGTTATTAGCAGGCACGGGCCTGCAGTGAGCAGTAGGCTCCCGGCCACAGTGTCAGATGGTGTGAGCTGGCAGAGCTCCACTGACATGAAAGCTTCTGCCGCCCCAAGATATGGCAGAGAGGGGTATGTTTTCACCTCTGTTTAAAGCTGGGGGAAGCATATGGGCTGTTTATAGCTCTCAACAGTTATACATCTTTTTTCTTGGTTTTATAGTTCAGACAAAAAAAAAAGGCATTCTGGAAGGACCGTTTTTTCCTTAAGGATCTAAGGAGAATAATAAAGTCTCGTGTATTTTAAGATATATAATTCCTCCTCCAGTTTGGGCTCTATTTCTGATAATATGCAGGAGTTCTGCAGCACCGCATGTCTCAAAGAACAGAAGCAACCTTGTTCTGCAGGCACTATTTCAACCATGGTCAAAGTGGAATAGCTGAAGTTACAAACACTGAAAAACTATAGCATTCATCCTCAGCCAAAAGTAAAACTTTCCATTTTTGGCTAAGAATCCTTTGGGTAGTCTTTCTAATTATTCTGTTTCCCATTTTCTAGCGTAAGAATCATGTGATTGACCCCACAGGAAAATGTTATTCATGTTTGGGGCACAACGAGATGGTGGCTGGGCAAAAGTTCTTGATGTAGCTATTGCTAGTGAAAAGTTCAAGTTCTTCCACAGATGCAACACTAGGCATACAGGCAAAATAGTTTAGGCTTTATAAGACAGTTGTCAAGACAAGATTATAAGCTAAAAGCTAGTGGTGGTGCTTTCATTTACACTGTGAGTACCTCTGCATAGTATGTTACACTTGAGATCATCCTCCATGGTCTGAACCCACTGGAACTTCTATGAAAGTAATTATTATGGCACCAAGTTAAGTAATGCATATGAGGCCAAGCTAATATAGCCAGTATCTCACTATAGCTTGACTTCTTTGAGCAAGGTATCATGGTAATTACAATCATGTGCCTCTGACAAACTCAAAGTGTAAAAGGGTTTGCTCAGTTGGCAAAATGTAGATTACATTTAAAAAAAACCCAAACAAAACACCCCAAACCTCCCTGTAATGTTAGTACTGGCTAAATAAGAAGCCAGGACTCTCAAAATCTAAAGCTGGTTCTCTCAGGGAAGTCACGGAAGAATGCTGGCTTCTCTATACATCTCTGTCTGATAAATACTGTCTTCCAGTTTTTTATATTTTACGTTTAGTTTCCCTGATATGAAGGTTGTGTGTAGGCTTTTGCCATCATCACTCTTAACAGTTAAATAATGGTACTCGGCTATGGTTCTAATAAGCCACTTTCCTCCCTGGGAACATTGGAGTCCAGTGATCTGCATATATGTGTACCTATATTTATATGTATATATTTTGTTCCCTGACATGTGTTCAGGATTTAATTAAGAAAATAATTCTGAAGCTGTATACAAAACTCTTTAATATTTCTACAGACCAATTTGTTAAGCTGGCTTTTTAGTGTGTTGGAAAGGACTGAAAGACTGGACTGTACCATAAAATATAGATTAACAGATTGGGAAATTATTACATGAATGCAGACAAGGGGAAGGGAAGTGTGTAAAGGAAAAATACTCCTTCCCCAAAAAACCTAAGTCACAATCTGCTAATCGTATTCATCATCATGGGAGTAGAATATAATGACATGGGTCTTTATCTGAGAGCAAGGCTTCCATAAAGCTGTCAAGATGCTTAATTGTGTTCTGTTGTATTTGACTGCCTGTGAAGTAAAAAAAAAAAAAGTATGATTAGCTGTACCCTGTTTGAACTGGAATATGATACTGACTTTCCTGTCCTCTTGTTATCCGGGAAGGCTTCCCAAGGACAGAAATTTTCACATCTTTGTTGGTTGCAAAATATATTCAATTTTACACACAAGTTTCTTCCCAAAGGCTGCAGTTTCTGAACAAACCATCTGCTCAAGTCATTTTCTTTCCTGGCAAAAAGAGAGGCTGAGCACCAGAATTTTTTTCTATGATGTTTATCCATTAGTTATTAATACCTGTCAGGCATCCACAGAGATCTTCAATGTTTTTTCTTTTATTGAGTAAAACAATATTCTTGAGTTGTCTGACAACATAAAGAATGAGCATTGTTTCTGATCACCCCACTGCATGGCTAACAATGCCAGCTTGTTTATAAGTAATGTCATCTGTTGCCTCCTCTTGAGTGCCTTATCCCATTGACTGTACTTCCCTTATCCTTTGTTTGGTACATCTGTATATGCTGGTCCTGGTATACATAATGAGTTGGGAGAGGTGAATGAAAAGAGCTTATATGGTGTAATAGGCATGTACAAATATCTTCAGGAGTTTAGGCTCAGCGATGTCACAGTGCATTCCTAGTGGTTTTTAAACTGCCTTGAAGTCGAATGTCAAATCTGAGTACTGCTGAATGGGAAAAGTCACACAGCAGAAAATCCAGTTTAAATAAAAAAGAACAAAATCAAGATAAACAAACTAACAAAAATAGCCCAAGCAAACAAAAATCCAAACCAAACAGAAAACCCACAACACAACTAATGATCCCCATGAATGGCTGCTAGTTCTCATAAATTTGCTGAGTCTGATAAAACTGTGTTTGAAATAGCGCAATCTTACTTGACAGGAGAATCTTAGTATCTGACAAGAAATAATAAGGAAAGGTCTTAGACTGAGTTTTGTAATTATCTGCTGACTTTTCTGTGCTTAATATAGTGGCAACAGCACTAAGGGATTCAAATGAGAAGACAAAAGGAAGAATCTACTGCAGTAGTTCTGGTGTGTGTTAAGGACAGCTTTACCCTCAAATTCCTTCAGAAAACAGTTTAGGAGTATATCAGAGCATTTACTGTAATAAACGACAGTTAGAGGAAAATTTCATCAGGCTTTATTTTCTTATCTTTAAGAGCAAACCCTATTTCATCCAAGAGTTTTCACTGGAGTATTTCAGTTACACCAACTTCTGTTAATGGTTTCAGTGAGGGAAGATGGTCCTGTTGCTCTTGAAAACATCTTGGTTGATTAATACTCTCCAGTACTTCTGTTGATTAGGAGCTGTGGAGTCCCTCTTCTGAGAGTTTGATTGGGATCTATTAATTTGGTGGTTTAATGTTAACTTTGTAGAAATTAAAGTTTATCCAAGTTACTATATTTTTAGAAATCCTCCTAATTAATTCTTTCTGTCAGTAATTGAATCAGAAAACAGGGGCTTTTCTAAGATCAGGAGACATAAGAGTCTGTCAGTTCGCTAGTTGAAAGTCTCTTTCAGTGTCATAAAGATAGACAACACAGTTTTGAAATGCTTGTTGAAGCATTTGAGAGAGGTAACTTGTTCCCAGAAGCAGCTTTTATTATTTTGACTGCACCAAGTAAAACCAAAATCTTTTAGCATAAGCTCATCAAAATGTAAAAGCTCGAAGTCTCAGCCCAAAGAGGTAACTGCCATATTCGAAAGTTCTACAAGTAATGGGCCATAGTAAGCATCACATCGGAAAAAAATTGCTTTACTGATTACAGCTAGTTTGTGTTTTGAGTTTTGTGTTTGTTATGAGTATGTGGGAGGGTTTTTTTGGGGGTGTGTTTGTTTGCTTGGTGGGGGCTGGAACCAGAGGAAGGTGAGCAAGGATGATGGAGGCCTGATCAAGCTGTCCATAATTTTCATTGCACAGAGGCATATAAATCATATGGTATGTTCGTTTGAAATGTAGCCCACAATGCCCCGAAGCTCAGTATCCTGATTTACAGTACTCTGAGCTGAAGACACTTCGCTAATTCTTTCATTCCTGTGGTAAGTCAGGAAATATTTAGTATTTTCCTGAGAATTATGAAATCTTGGGCTTTTCTTAAAGTATGTCTAAATCTGGCAGGACAGAACGTTGTAACTCCTCAGATTCAGAAAAACCGTTGTTCTTTAAATTCACAGAGTGTGTGGGGAGGACCTAGGCTCCTGATCTTTGTAGTATACTGTGACCCTGAATTACCATGACTGCTGTAGAAGACCAATAGGTAACGCTTACTCAGCTGTGGTAGATAAACAGGAGTACTGAACAAAGTGAACCACTGGTGCTACAGAACTGGAAAATTAAATCAGTATGCAAAACATGAAGTGCTAGTATGACAGAGTGAATGGCACATGAGCATATGATTTATAAATTGTAATTTGGTGTACTTTGAGGAAACGTAATACACCTAAAAAACGATGTACGCATTCTGAGATACTGACGTTGCAATATAGATGGATGGTACAGGAGTTTTGGACTGCTTCAGTTTCTGCATAAACTTTCTATACATATTTAACTGAGTAACTCATCTTTATGGCTTGACTGGTGGTTTATTTTTTTTCTCTTAACTGTCTAATGCATGTTCGATGGCAATAATTAGCAACAAGTCTGTGAACTCTCACACAAAAATGAAATGAAGTTTCCACATACATACATTTCTAGAAGAGAGAAGGTTCCACTAAAAAGGTGTGGGTTCATTACTCATTTTTGTTGCTTATGAACTTTATTACATTGATAGGGCAGTATGAGGACTATACTGTTACTTCTCATTTATGATTTTTATGGTTTGTAATTGTATGTTAATAGCTTTCTGTGACGCCATTTTATTCTGCAAAGTATGTCTAATGCAACTATCCCAAACTGTTTTACTGTAGATCACCTATTCAAAGGATTAAAGTGGGACTGTGATTTAAAATAAGATGCAAAGTTGAGTAAATTTCCTGGCTGTTGTTTACAGACTCTGAAGAGTCACAGGAGAAAGTTGTTGTACCAGATGTAGAAATTAAGTGATGCTAAATGAAGAGCACCAAGACCAGGGACAACTTGAGATATACAGAAAGAGGCATCTGTAAAGGAAGAAGTGAGACTGGACAATGATAGCTAGGCTCTGAAGGGACTCATATGCTGGCTGCTGCTACAAGTTCAAGAATCTTCCAGTGTGGTGGTTGGATATGCATTCTTGAACTGGTAGTAACAATCTGTTCATGAGTCTGACAAGGAACCAGAAAGGCAAGAAGTGACAGATATTTCAGAGAAGGCAGAATTGAAACTGTATGGGAGATGAAGGGTAGATTTACAAATGTAGCGGGGGTGAAAAAGGGCACCATTGTTTAGTATGATGTCAGTAGTGAAGCATGAGTTAATATATCTAGTAATAAATGCAGTACATTGTGCAGCATCCTAAAGGGATGTACTGCAGTCTCTGAAGGATGTAGATGAACTGTCTACTCACCTTCGTCAAACTCCTACAGTTTTGAAATCCTACATACCAAGGTTATAAAACTGAACACTTAAAGAACGAGGCATATGGGAACTGCAAACAGAGCTGCATTATGCTATAGTTAAATATGTTTATAATCAAAGAGTAAAATAAGATACAGAAAAGAAATAGAGTATGCAGAGCTGTTTTCTCCTAGTCTGAAGTCCATGGCTCTGCCTTTTGTATTTTGAGGCAGTTACCCAAAGGGAATAGAGAAGTCATGATTACAGACTCAGTGGTAGCAGAGATGTTTTACAGACTCAGCAGGAGTTGGGGTGGGCCGTTTTCTGCGGCTTTTGTTTGGTTTTTGCAACCAGGCCTCAAACTCAGTTCTTTTGCATATTCCTTCTCAGTAATATGAATAGGGTTTTAGTACCAGCTTTCAAAAATGTTTCTTTCAGTAGCACACCTGAACTCTTCAATCTGTCACTACCAGAAGTTAGTGGGGGGGGGGAAAGGAGGCTATACCCACACTTACTCTTGATGCCATTTACCTCTTAATTTGCATGAATAACACATTCCAAAAGGAGTATTTTCTTTGTCTTAAGACCAAGATAATTAGTTAGTGTTATCCATGTATTGTACACTAATAAAGCTGATAAAAGGAGAAATGTTACAGTAAAGCATATAAACTAAGGGACACTTCATGGAATATGGTTAATGTCATTGCAAGTGAAAATAATTAGCCTTGAAAAAATGGCATCTGCTACAGCTGTAAATACAGCTGCACCAGAGAGGTTAAAGACGTCTCTATGGAGGTATTTAAAGGTGTTTTAATACTTCTGTCACTACAGTAACTACACACCATCCATGGGTGCAGCTGTAAAATGTTCATGTGTGAGAAAAGAGCTAAATGGCAGGGGGTTGGAACTAGATGATCTTAAGGTCCTTTCCAACCCTAACTATTCTATGATTCTATGATCTAATAACACAAAAACCTTCTGTGTCTTTATTTTGCCAGGTATTTTTATATCAAAAAGAATCATCCTTTAAAATATAGGGTCTGTCCCTGATGGACTTGCAGGTCCTCAAATTGGCAGCTGAGCGGGTTCATTCCATTTCTTGCATTAGCCACGAAGTGCAAGCTTTTGATGAAGTTTCAATCTCTCTTGCATTTGCATGTAAGCAGCTTTGAGCCCTTGCAGCAGTGTACCCAGAGCTGGTCAATGGGTATTGCTTAGGGGCCTGTTCTGGACATGCCTGCATGAGCAAAGCTACCAGCATAGGAAAGGCAGATGTGCTGTAAAGCTTTGGTAGGTAAGCCATTGCTATGTCATTATAGTGTCTATTGGATTGAAAATGGTTTAATGCATTGCTGTGTGCTGGTTTGAAGCCACTGAGGAAGGAAGCTAAAAATCAGGCTAAAAATAAATTGATGAATCAAAGCCGCCTTCTGTCTCTTGAGATGTAGACCAGGAAATCCCTGCAGTCTATGATTCTATGGAACTGTCTGGGGCAAAAGGAAAAAAAGCATCTGGGTGTGGGTTTTCCATTTGTCACAGAAGATACCGTATCATCACAGGTTTTCAAGGATGGACCTGAAAGCCAACATTACATGTAACAAAGTGATCATTTTCTGTGAAACTGCAGGTTGAATCTGCATAGCTATACCAGAAACCAGTTTTTGAAAGTTTCCTTAGAAATAAAGTACTGCTGGCCAAGTTGGAGATAATGTAATGGAAGCTTCATATTACAGTCCTAGAACAATCTGGATTTGGGCCAAGAGGTGAAACTGAATGTGCTTTAGTAAAACTGGGGATGGTCTTTGATGAGCACTCCCCAAGCTTAACCAAGCCAGCTAGTCTGAGGCCACCTTGGTGAGTGCTGGTGAGAGGGTGCATCTCCAACTGGAGCAAACTCTTTTCATTCTCATCCTTGTTCAGCTGTGCTCTGAAAAGGACTGGACAGGGATATACTATGAAGGTGACATACATCCTGTTTCCTTTTCCTACATATGATCAAACTTGCTTTCCTACTACCATGCCATGCCACTCCAACATGGCATAGTTAGCTTATAGTTGAAGAGTAGATGGGAGAAGATAAGATTGAGCAATGTGGCAATTACTCCAGTTAGCTGACGAGAATATTTGTAGGTGCCTTTGTGATGAGAGATCTTTGTAGGGAGTTCAGTGATACCTCACAATAAGGCCGCCTGGGTCTTGGAAGCTTCAAAGGGCACAGGAGTCTCTCTGCCACCATCAGCTCCCTGAGCACATGAAGCCCCTGTGCTTTTTCACTGTACTGACTTACTGTTTGGCTTTCAGCTCCTCAGCCCTCCTATTTGGGAACTAATGGCTTAGGCTCAGGCCTGCTAAAAGGCAGCTGACAGATCTGTGGTTGACAACTCTCCTCAGACCTAATGGGACTTCTGTATAAGACAGGCTTGTACCAGAAAGACTTTCCAAAGGGGGCACTATAAGACCATGTTATAAACTTCCCTTGCGAGATAGGGGCTCTCACAGATACCATATCATGCTCCAAGTGCTAAATACGTCTGTGGTCTTGGTTCCTCCAAGATAAACATGTAGCTGTGTGCAGCTTTTTCTTTTAATTTCCTACCAAAACAGAACACTTCACTGCAAATGCTTTTCCCCTTAAGGGATGAGAGTATTAATGACACATGACAGATGTTAGTCATGGTTGCTTTATGCACTGCTGAAAGACACTTGGGTGCTACAGAGATGTTTATGGCATAAGAAGTCTTAGACTAATGCAAATGGAGCTTATATTTGTATTTAAAGTTAATTACTGGCTTTCAGTTTTTAGCTTCTGAGCTAACAATTATTTTCAAGCCATGAAGGGCAGATCTCTGGCAGGAAAATAAGTTATTTTTCTGCTTGAGATCCATGTATAAGTAATAGATAGCTTCACGTTCAAGAGAATTTTAAATCCAGTCTTTAATGGTGCGATATGAGAAGTGCATGTGTGAAGGGGGAGAGGAAATCAAAGAGCTACTGAGGGAAACTGGTCTCTACTGTTCTTCCCTAGCCCTCTTGCAGTCTTGATAAAGATGCTGATGGACTTCTATTGTGCATGTATCTATTTTGATAACTATAATGTAGGGGGAAAAAAACAAACACATTAAGTTGAAGTGCTTGTTCTCCAGGGTATTTATTGAGCTGTTCTACAGAAGCCAAATCCAGACTCCTAGCTTAAACACCGACTTCAGATATTAAATTCTAGATACTGCACTAGTGGTGTGGACCATTGTCAGAGAGGAGCTCAGAGCCTGCAATTTTCACCTAGTTTAGTCATCGGACAATGTCCTAGATTTTAATTATATTGTAGACTAGGTAAATGCTAACACGGGCAAGACACTTAGCATCCCAAAGGGAAGGTTCCATCCTAGTCACAAGGTTCAGTAATTCTTATACACAAATTAGTCTGCACTACATCTCTTTCCCAAAGCCTTAAAAAGAAAATGGCTTAGCTACTAGCTTGCAGATTTGGACTCTCATTTTGGTCAAAGACATATAGTGCAAAGTTTTAAATGCCTCGGCAAAAACATCTGTTTGCCAGCTGCTTCTGGTTTCAAATGAAATGACATCCTACTTCCCCACTGTCACCAAGAATTGCAGATGAGAGGAGTTAGCTGTGGCTTGCTTCCAGTTCTGTTGTGTGATCAGCTTACACACTAATGGGACAAACAGTAATGCAAAGAGTATTCACTAGCTTGGCTTTTTAGCTGTCAGATAATCCACTGTGTGAAATTCTATGAGAAAATTGAGTATATTCAGAAAGTATTTCCAGCTGTGTTTGAAGTGACCATTCATTTTTGTGTTTTGAGGAGATATGACCTTATCCAGTATCATGGAAGAGACATGAGCATTTCTCTAGTCCAATGAACTTCGAAACAGGTCTTTGAATGACTTGTGAAAAATCTACTTGCCCCATATAGACTGATAGAGTATTTGTTGCTATTTGCTCTTTGTAAGAAGAGCAATGTCTGTAAAATTGCATTGAAAAAAGGACTTGTTGCAGGGGGTGTTTTGATTTTTTGACCGATTACCATATCCACAAGGGCTTATTGTGTCAGTAAGGGATTTCCCAGCTTATATGGGCTGGTAGGCAGTCCAGGCATGAGCCTCTTCGACCACTGCCAGCAGGGCTGTGCCAGCCTGGGGGCTGCTGGCTGTGCAGGGTGCTGAAGCTGGTGTCAGTGGACCTTGGCCCCAGGTCAAGCTCAGCTCCTTCCTGTGGTGGAACTACAGGTTTTTAGAGCAGCGTGCTTCATCTTTGCTCCTGCTTTATTTCACATGGTTCTGAGGTCTATCTGCATAGTTTGTGACTCATGGCCATGTGAAGCTTTTACTGTGCTCACTGACACTGTCAGCAGTTAATGATAATCCTTCTGCAATTTGCTGGTGTTGCTGTATTTTCATGCATAAAGATTGCATTTGGTATAACCTAACTCCTTTGTTCACGTACTGTGTGCCTAACCAGATCTTTGTCTGCCTAGTACCAGGAACAAGAAGGAATCCAAGGTAGGGAGATGACTAGGGAATAGATGATTCAGAGAGAGAGGGGAGGAACTGGGGTGAATTCCCATGGTAGTTGCTGTACATGGGTATAAACTCCAGTGCTACTGTTGCGTGCTTCCAGATACTTTTCAGATGGTAGGTATGAAAGTGCAGCAGTTCCTGGCATCTTTATTTTTAAAGAACAAGAGCTGATAGAGCTGATCTGCCCAATTGAATAAAAAATTTCATTATTCAATACTTTAGCTGTTGAAAGTACTTGTTTGCCTAATTGTTTGCCCAATAGCTTGAGTTTGTTCACCTTAATGAGCCTTCTGGGTGCGCAGCAAGTGCAGAAATGGATAACTGGTAGCTGTACGCAGCTTTTTCCACGTATTTTGTTCAGCCTCCAAGGGAAGTACTTGCCATTAAGAGGAATCTTCAGTTCAGAAAACATGGGGAATATGACCAATGGGATTGGGTTTTAAACTATGAGATGAGCAAGGGCTTTAAATTGGTGGAGGCATGTTTTTAAGGACCTCTTCTTTATCCTTTATTCTAAAACACAGGAAATTCCGCCTGAATATGAGGATACTGTGAGAGTGACTGAGCATTGTAATAGGTTGCCCAGAAGGGTTACGGGGTCTCCATCCCTAGAGATATTCAAGAGCCATCTGGACACAAAATGAGGCTGTGTGGCTCTCATATTTATAATTCAGAAGTGTTCTTCATACAAATAACTATTTAAATTCTTAATTAGATTATAGCAACTACAAGAAAAAGTTGCTCTAAAACGAAATTACAGACTGTTATGACTAATGCTGTACAAATTAGCATACAGTAGCTCAGACCAAATTATCCCTGAGAATTTGCAATTAGAAGCACCTGCTATTAGTGCATTTGCTAAGTTTTTATCAATTAATCATGACTTCCTCCAATAACAAGAATGTTGTGAATATTGTGAGAATGATTAATTGCTAGTGGTAGATTGCTGACTAGCTCCACTATTCTACTTAAAAGATTTTTCAGAAATGTGTCTATCAGTTGTATGAATGCATGAATTATGCTAATGTGCTCAGTATCAGTTGGATTTTCTTTGTCCTACTTAGCTGGTAGCATCTGTTCTCAAACTTAGATAAGTCTCAGACTTTCAGAGCATGAACTGTGTAACAGAACATTATTTTTTACCTTGTTTCCTTTTTTTTCCCTCTTATTTTTTTCCAAAATGGGACCTAAACTCAGACTCGTAAACCCTAATTCTAGGTGGCTAAATTAATGGCTTTATTAATTCTTGCAAGTATTTGGTGTACGTTAATTCCCATCATCTGAAAACACTGACAAAACATACTCAGTGTTGATAACATAATTGCATCAGCTTATCTGTTTGTCCCAGCTTTATGAACAGAATTGTCCTGCTTCTTTTTCAACACATACATGAATATGAGGTAGTATTATGCCATTGGTGTGTAACTAAAGTGGGTGTTCTAGTCTTCCATTTTTCAAGAAAAATCCACTTCCATGGGTCATAGATCTTCTGAAAAAGTGAGTGAAAGTAGAATGCTAATTAATGGTTCAGTTACTTGCTAGTTGAAGCTTTTTTCTTTACATGTAACTGGGGGTTGGAGTAGATCTTAAATTCTGCCACTCCAGAAGTGCTTTTAGTCCTGTGTCATCAGTGGCACTGCAGCATGAATAAAAATTGGAGATGTCTAAATTGGAGAGCAGATCATTACAGCTGTTGAGTGAAACAACAGTGGATTTCTAAAAGACATAATACTGTGTTAGTGGATTCATAAGAAATATGGGGAAATCTGGAAGTTATCAAGAGATACATGAAATACTATGAAATGGTTAGAATTGCTTATCTTGGCTATGACCACTCAGTGGATAAAGAACTGGCTGGATGGCTGCATGCAAAGAGTAACGCTCAATGGCTCAATGTCCAGCTGGAGACCAGTAATGAGTGGTGTCCCTCAGGGATCATGTGTTGCAACCGGTTTTGGTCAACATCTTTGTCGGTGACATGGACAGTGGGATTGAGTGTGCCCTCAGCAAGTTTGCCAATGACACCAAGCTGTGTGGTTCAGTTGATACGTTGGAGGGAAGGAATGCCATCCAGAGGGACCTTGACATGCTTGTGAGGTGGGCTGATGCCAACCTGATGAAGTTTAACCATGCCAAGTGCAAGGTCCTAGCAGCTGGGTTGGAGCAATCCCAGGCATGGGTACAGGTTGGGCAGGGAAGAGATTCAGAGCAGCCCTGTGGAGAAGGACTTGGGGGTGTTGGTCGATGAGAAAATGAAGATGAGCTGGCAGTGTGTGCCTCGCAGCCCAGAAAGCCAACTGTATCCTGGGCTGCATCCAAAGGAGTGTGACCAGCAGGTCGAGGGAGGTGATCCTGACCCTCTACTCTGCTCTCCTGAGACCTCACTTGGAGGATTGTGTGCAGTTCTGGTGTCCTCAACATACAAAGGACATGGAACTGTTGGAACAAGTCCAGAGGAGGGCCACGAGGATGATCAGGGGACTGGAGCACCTCCCTTATGAAGATAGGCTGAGAAAGCTGGGGCTGTTCAGCCTGGAGAAGAGAAGGCTGTGTGGAGACCTCATAGCAGCCTTCCAGTATCTGAAGGGGGCCTATAGGGATGCTGGGGAGGGACTCTTCATGAGGGACTGTAGTGATAGGACAAGGGGTAATGGGTTCAAACTTAAACAGGGGAAGTTTAGATTGGATATAAGGAAGAAATTCTTTCCTGTAAGGGTGGTGAGGCACTGGAATGGGTTGCTCAGGGAAGTTGTGAATGCTCCGTCGCTGGTGGTGTTCAGGGCCAGGTTGGACATAGCCTTGGATGGCATGGTTTAGTGGGAGGTGTCCTTGCCCATGGCAGGGGGGTTGGAACTAGATGATCTTAAGGTCCTTTCCAACCCTAACTAATCTGTTATTCTGTGATTCTATGGTTCTGAAACGAAGTCACTACATGGATGGAATAACTCTGAAGTACAGGCTGTGAAAGCTGCCAGAAATTAAGATTTCACAAAATTGGGGAGAAAAGAAAGTTGTAAACCAACCAGCAAGGAAATTAAAAATAAAACCTCTAGGTATTTTTGGTACACCTCAGGTATAAATGGAAAAAGTATGGGTGAAAGACTCTCCCTATTATTACAGTCCCTCAGAGCTGCAATGAAGAACTACTTTCTGATAACCATTTAGCTTCCTAGAGAAAAACGTACTTGTAAATTAAGCTTGCAGTTTTTATTACGTTGCTGATAAACGGGTAGTGCTAGTAAATATTGCTCAGATCACATAGTCCCTTATTAGTGAAATGGAGACAACAGAGGAGAAGCAGGAAACACATAGCTGTCATTTAAAACTGACCTAGCACCTGAAATGTTCTCAAAGTTTTATGAACATAATAAATGAGATAATAATAGCCCTTTCCCTAAATGTTTCAATCAAGAGCCCTGATATAGGGCAGTGGTAATTCCTGCTGAGAGCTCTTGTTGAGACAAGCTTAGTGCCTCTCCATGAAGCACCCCCTCGTTTGCAGCACTGAGTTTCCAAGCAGAAGCCCACCTGGAGACTGCTACTGTAGACAAGGATGGCAGGAGAACAGGCAGGGGAAGTTACGTCTGCAGGGCCTTTTTAGGAAGTAAAGAGGTTTGGTTCTGGATTACTTCTCCCAGTGTTTTATAGACCTTAACCTGGGTTGAAGGGCAAATGAAGAGCAATGAGGCATTTCTGTGCAGTTATTATCAAGGCAACAATTGAAGTCAGCCTTAAGCACCCATGTCTTCCAACGCAGTGTTCCTCTTTAATACTGTTCTGTACAAGCATCCATATATCTTCAGGATCTGTTGTACAAGAGTACCTGGCAGAGCAGGTCTGCTGTAATGAACTCTCCTTTGTGATTAATTCCTACATTGCATAAAGTGACAATTTGATGGCAAATGCAGTGCTGATCATGTTTTGGTAATATATATGCAAATGTTTAGAGTATTTCATAACACAGCTATAGAAATTAATCTAAATTACAAATATTTTACCAAGAGCTTGGACTTGAAGCATGGGAACCATGGAGATGCACACTGGAGCCCTACAGGGGGGAAGCCTGGCAATCACCAGAACAGAGGTAGGCACATAATGAATTAGTTTAGTGAGGGGGCCACTAGCAACATCATCAGGAAATGCAAGTGTTTAGTTGCAAAAATGTTTAGTTGTTGCAACTAAATGTTGGCATAATGAAATTCCATGTATATCAGAGATTCCCCTTGCTTGTTTATTCTGTGACTGACTAGACTAGCCAAAAACATAGTTTCAGCAAACAGCAATGAAAATTCCAGAGCACCTAATGATGATCCTGCTCAAAAATGTGAAGATTTCTGCTGTTTCTCTTACTGAAGTTTCCTTATCTCCCAGTTTAAATGCTGGGTATTTTTGACAGATTAAAATATTATTGGTTTACATGTTATCAAATGTAAGACAAATATTTGTATTTTTAAATGAGCCATTGGTACGAGGCGGTTGTCTGCCTGCCCTCCTGTTCAGCAGCCTTGGGGTCTCTAAACCAGTTTTTCACTGCCTTTCTCTCCCTGTATTAACCTTACTCTTTCACTGCACAGCTTTAGCAAATAAAGCTGGTTTACAGATGATACTGTGCTGAAGCCTAAGAGGAATCTCCTTGGTTACTTTGATATATCTTGGATCCTGCTCATATTTGTGCAATGCTGCAAGTAATAAATAGCTTTGGTCATAACAGGTGACTGTCACTCTAACTCTTACTCACCTGAAGCTGCTACCACACCATAATGAAAGAAATGGGTGCTACTGACTCTGCTAAAAAAAAATCTGAAATCCTTGGGATGAATGCTGAACATAGCAGCACTGATTTTAAAGAAGCTGCAGTGATTGACATGAGCTGAGTATATAACTACATGAGGATATATAGGTCACCAGGGAGCTGACATTTCAAATGCTTCTGCTAGACAGTCCCTTTGGCAGTTTGGTTGGCCTAGTTAGGAGCAAATAATGAGGAAAAATAAAGTGATTCAAGTGACCACTCTGTAGCACTTTTCTCTCTGCTTCTCTGTATTTACAAAAAAAACCAAATATTTACTTTTAGGCATTCTAAACACATGTTCAGTCCCTTCTCTTCTAAACATAAAGCAGGAAATAGGTATTTCTCATGAAAGTTTCAGCGTTTGCCCACTTGGACTTGGTTGAAAGTTCTGCTACAAAAGCTATTCTTGTAATACTGCCACTAAAGACTTTGCAAGAATCAGAGAGAAAACAAATAGGTATCCTAACAGATATTTCTGCAACAATTGTAATGCATATTTGCTTTGCTTTAGTTTTTAGACCAAGGAATGCAGCTGCTCTCACTTTACTAAGTTAATTCCCCACATTCTGACTACTGTAGGTTTCTCTTTTAAAACTATGCTGCCATGTGCCTGCATTTGAGTTCTGCTCATAGTTCATTTGGATCGAATAAATTGTATTTGAGAGCTGCCCCCAAAATGCAGTACTAGAATGAGAGCTGTGCTTTTTTGTGTGTGTGTGTGATTCATATGCAGGGGAAAAATCAACATAAATGTTGGTGGGCACATATCCAAGAATCAACTTTATGTGCCAGTGCTTTTCTTCAGTTCTGTTTCTTCTGATCTTGCAGTAAGTGAATAAGAGAGTTCTTATATTTTCCCAGCATACAAAGGCCTCACCTCTCTTTGATGCTACACCAGCACCTCCATTTCAAGTCATGACTGGAATCGGAGGTACTTATGGTCCTCAGCTAGCTGGCTGTGCATTCAAATTAGAGCTAGCTGGCGTACTGTTAGAACAGTCCCGTCTGTATGCTAGACTGCTCCAACCCAATCTGCTGAGGTGGACTGATCCAAACCATCCAGGGCTGAGAGCAAACTCTTCTGCCTGGTCAGTGAGCATGAGAGTGTGAAGGAAAAATTGTTAGTGCTTCAGTGATTCATGGACAATGCTCCTGATAGTTTGCAGTCGTGTGTATGTCACCATTCATATATATGTTTACATTTTGTGAATAAAACCTTTAGATTTCTTTCAAAAATTGCAGTGATGTTTGGACTGCTTTTAGACTGACACTGAATAAGGCTGTTACTGTTCCGTACCAAGTAACAGCCCATTTTGACCAAATTTAATCGAATGCTGGAAACTTGGAGATCATTAAGCTTGTATATGTTTTACCAACCAGGAGAAATTCATTTGTGAAATACCAGGGAAAGTCACAGAAAAGTAGGAACAACTACCACCGGAGTCTGAATGTTCCTTCCCAGATACTGAAGTCAATCAATTGCAACACACCAATTTTAAAGAAATCAGTTTGTTACCCTGCTGGTGTTCCTTGGGGCTGAATAAATTGGTTTTGCAATACTACCCTTTCTGATCTTTTTCCCGTGATAATTTAATTGTTGAAAAGTTGTTTTTTACAGAATGTCTCTTGGAGATCGTCAGTTGCTTGATATTACTAAGTCTAAATTTGTGGGAATTTGAGGGGATCTTTGAAATACTGTTGTAGTCACTTAGGACACGTTTCGAAGACTTCAGTGGCATTGCAGAGAGTGAAGTACCTGACCTACTGAGTAAATGCAGCTCATGCTAATTATCTGTAGACCTTAGCTTTAGCAATGTATTGCATTTTCTGTTCTGAGATCGGTGTAGTCAATAAAAGGCTGGTTTCTTTGAATGCAGGAAATAACTAAAATCCAAAATTTGGTATCATAAAAGATATCTTAGGAACCCCGCAGAACAAGCAAGATTAGATTATGTGGACAGGCCTTGTTAGAAGTGACTGACTTTATTCCTTTCCTGAAAAAGCTTTTACTTGCACACATGCAGTGCTAAGTGATTGCCTTACATCATTAATCCATTTTTTAGTACAAATTGGTCTCATTAAAATTGGCTAGTGAGAGTTAACGTGGCAAACTCTTCTAGAGAGATATGTTGCTGAGTGTAAACAGGCAGTCTTAGGTCTTCCTTTGCTAGCTGGCAAGGCAAAAGTTGCAAGTACTCAGTTCCAGCAATAGCAATTACCCTGAATAGCATGCCACAATGTGTTATTACTTCCTTCCTTACAGCAACACGTTAAGACTCGCTGATATTACCAGACCTCTGAAAATATCCTGGAAATGGTTAAGTTTTGCAAGGACAAACTATCCCACTGTACCCTCTCAAGTCATAAAATAGAATGCTGTAATTTCTCAGGTGAGAGAGTTAAACTGTGGTGAATGTCAGCATGATGTATAGATCTTGATTTGTTTAGGCAAAGGGCAGTGTGTCTTTGTCATGTACAGGTTGTGCATATCTGCAGAGATATTCAGTATTTGCCTTTACCCTGTATTCCTGAGTAACTCCAATGCTCAGTACTGTTTGCCTTTAGTGAGCATTCTTTGCTGTTTTGCATTAAGTGTTTTCAGTGATTGATAGTTTTCTTGTTCAAGAATTGATAAATGTGAATCTGCTTTTCATCTTGGCCTAAAGGGACCCTTGATGGAGTGGAGCTTTTAGGGTTGTTTTTTTCTATAAGCTTTGAAGACACTGGAAGACTTCATGTTGAGTCACAGGGGAATGCAAGTTATAATGTGTGGCTTGGTCTATCACTCATTATGTAGCATAATCAACTAAGTGACCAATTCTGTTGGGAATAAAAATTGTCAGTTCTCTCAGAGAACATCAGTGGATGAATATCCTTTGGCAGACTTCTAGCCAAACTCTAATCTGAGAAACAAACTGTGCTGTCTTTATGAGTGAAGAGCAGAATCATGGGGGCTTGTAGAAAAGTAGTGGAAAAGAGGGCAGTGCAGAGGGGGCATCTGTGTGCAGATGCAACTAATCTGCCAGGTCTGCAGTGGTAGCAGTTTTTGAGGTCTTGTCTAGGAATAGGGATTAATAGGGTAGAAAAGCATATCTGCACGGTTAAATATGTGTGAGATCTACAAGTCAGACCAGTGGGGTCTGTACCAACAGCGTGTTAGTGAGAAGGGAGCAGTGAGGGAAAGCATACTTCTACACAGCAATTCCAGCACCAGCCTACGATGCACCTGGGCAGTAATTCTAGCAGTTGCTTCCTTAGCAAAAAGTGACTCCAAGCCTGACTGCTGCTTTAGTTCTCTAGCTGTGCCCTGCTGTGTTCGTACAGCTGTCTCTTGAGCTCCAGGCCCCCACTGCCTGCCTGCCTGAGTGTTAGGCTGCTGTGTGAGGGAGGTGTCCTGAGAACATGCCTTCAGCGCCTCATCTGCTCTCCCTTCAAGCTTCTGTTGCCCCTGGTCATCATGGCCAGCCCAAGCATGCTGTGGGCAGACAGCTACCTTCAGAGACAGCTTGGGAAAAAACAAAGAAGGAAAAACATGAGGCAAACTTGCTTGAAGGTAAGAGCAAGGAAGATAACTAAGGTCTTGTAATCCCTTGCCCACAAGTAAAATTTGGGGTATATGGCTAAGTTTGGGGACTGTGAGCTTTCTATTTGTTATGATATAGGGTTCAAAAAAGAATAACCTGTTTCTCAAAGCTCTGTGCCATGTATCTAGGGTATAGTTTTATGGACTTCTGCAACACTAGTATGGGAGCATGTTACATTAGCTGTTATTGGCAAGCTGTAAAAAAAAGTTATGGATCAACTCATGTTACTTTAAGAAAAATATTTTCGACAGAAACTAAACCAAAATTTCATTCCGATGTGGTGCTTTTTTCTCTACAGTAGTTTTTTTGTAAGATGCTTTCATGTTGGGGTGGGAAAGCAGACTTTGCTGAAACAGCATTGCTAAGGATAAACTCCCATACATGTACTTACACATATGCAAAATCTAATAAGTTGTTAACAGAAATAAATAATATGACAGAAATCAGGGCAGCTATGGAGATGAAATGGGGAGGTGCCACCCAACCCAGAATCAAAGAAGTGACACATACATGAAACAGCATCAGTCGGACTCTTTGTTGATTTATGGCAAGAATGGCCAACTTTTTGCATGCTTTGAGATATCTTTGATTCTATGCGGGTAATGTGGGACTGGACATGCTGCACAGTCTTTGCATGTCCCAGCACCTGACCCCGCATCTGATATTTCCTCTCCCTACCCTGACAAGGTGCTAAATTGATCCCCACATTTATTTATTTTTTTTAGTTTGGCTGTTGTTGTTGTTGTTGTTGTTGTCATACCAACAGTTTGAGTCTGCCAACAGCTTCCATACAGGTCCACCTATCAGGCCATTCCTGATTCCAGTCAGTGCAGTTCTAGTCATTTCAACTGACCGATATCTTTCCATGCTCAGGCTGCTTCTCAAGACTGAAACAGGATAAATGTGTGCTACCGTCCTAATTTTTTCTGGAGTCTGAAATTTTACTACATATAACACAGAAAAGTGGGATGGAAGTCCTGCTTCAGGACTTTTTTTGCTGCTTTTTTTTTTTTTTTCTCTGTAGCCTTTACCACTTTCCAGAGAAAAGAAGTTAAAATGACCAAAATGAATCTCTTGAAACCTTAATCAAAGTATTAGAATGAAAATAGGGAGCTTGAAAACTCAGAAGTCTTATCTGCAGCAGGCAGCTGAATATCATCTATTCTTTAAAAAAATATTCATCTACAACTGTTGAAGCGATTTTTTGGGGGGAAGGGAATTAAAGCAAAGTAATAGCTTAGGGACAAACACAATCCTTTACATTCCTTGATTTTTAGAGAGAGGCAGGGCAGGTGCAAAGTAGCTGTATGATTACAGAAGATAAGAGCAGCAGTGGCTCAGGTCAGTGGCCTCCCATTTCATCTCGGGATCCAGCAAAAGCCTTTTCCCACTCCCTCACCTCTGGTATTTTAACAGGACCTAGGGAGCAGAGACAGGGGTAAGGATACTAAGTAGCCAGTTTCTCTTGAAGCCTTTGGTTGCACAAGCAGCAGATTCCGTTCCTTCCAAACCCCGTGGGGCATTTCAGTCCTTTGGAGTGGAGGTGAGGAGGGATGCTGCGGACTGCAGAGGAAGGCCAGGCAGCGCACTCTGGACAGAGAAGCAGGCCCAGAGTTACCAAGTCCTGCCAAATGCATAAAGTAAAATTGTGTGCGTGCAGGATGAGAGTGTAGTAGCTAAAGTTACTGTAATGATCTTTGTCTAAAAACCATCAGTAGCAGATAAAATGGCTCATGGAAATGTGGTATTTAATCAAATACCCCAATACTTTTGGTTCAGTGCAGTCTATATTCGGGTAGGGAGCACCATGCTGAACTAGTTATCCTAAGCTTTGTTTCATGCACTGCAGCTTAGGCAGGCCAGCAAATAGCTCAGTAACACCACCTGAAATATCCTGGCATGTATCTGACAGCTCATTGAGAGAATATCTGGTCAAATTGATGACCTGACTCAATTACCCAAGAATAAAATTGAGTTGGTGTAGTGAGGTAAACATTGGTAAGGGTGTTAGGATGCTGTTACAGGAAATGAAATCCTCTGCATATATGCCAATATTTATTTTGAATTTTTGTGTGCTTAAATAAGAAATGAGCTCATATTTATCTTGCTTCTATAGTAAGAGGAACACTTGCTCCAGAGAAAGTACAGCAGCAGCCTGCAGAGGTTTCATCTCAGAAAGCCTGGATCCCTGTTGTTGCAGTGCCTTACATTTATGCTTCTGCATAGGATGGAGAGGGTAAAAGCCCTTTGTGATGCCCTTTCTGCTCGTAGGCTTACTTGCTTCTCCCACTTTCCCTTACCCCAGCAATACTGCTTCAGGAGTGTTCTTGCTGAGGAATAAGAGTTCACTCCTCTCACTTGTTTTTAGCAGTAGAGGATCACCCTGGATCCTGATGCTGTAGTCCAGGCATCAGATTCAGTAGAGTGAGCTGGGAAGAGTTCTACTCTGGTGGATGAGCACGGACAATATGTGAGTGCCTTGCACAATGCCATACATTGCTTCTCTTACGCAGGTTTACTTACCAGAGTGGCACTGATGTTGCCTTGGTCAAGTTCTGTGCCCCACATCTCTACTAAGATTGCCCCAACACTGAGATTTGGTTTTGATTTCAGGGAGCTTTTAGCAGCCAGCTCATTTGTCACATTCCAACAAAAAGACACAGCTAAATAAACCCTAGACTTCATAAATTATTTTTGCACATAGCTGGGATAACTTACCCTCCTGACTTCTCAGATGTTTGGCCAATAGGTCTTTTCTGGCTGCATCTTCAATGCCATCAGAAAATAAAGTACATGATGTATCACTCAGGGACATAGATATCAGGTAAACTTCAGACAATTCTGGACATCTTTGGATGCACAAATGAAACTTATGTTAGTTTTCACTAATCAATCTAATGCACTAATACAGAAATAGGAGGGAAAAAAAAACCAAACAACCACTTGTTATTTATTTTCTTAAACCTCAAGATTATCTTTCTTTCCATCATTAGAAATCCATATCATCATTAAATACCTGTCTTTATCTGGTCCTGCTTAAGTGAACAACAAATCATACACTGGAACTGGAATGTAAGACTTGCTCTATTTCTTATCTTGAACTCATGCATATACTGCACTTTATTTCTCATTCATATGACCATAGCATCCAGGATCTGGAATCTTTTCCCCAGCAAAACACAGCTCTCCTGTACAGCAAGCATATGTTTGAGAAAAGTTTCAAAGTTCCAGCCTCTAAAAGGGAAAGCAAATACTGGAACGGAAAATGTTTCTAGAGATAATTGACTAATACATATTTGTCAGATATGGTTGAGTGACTTTTTTTCTCCTTATTATAAAACTTGAAAATGCGATAGTGGAGAAATCTTAGCCTGTTTATTTATTCCTAGCTTAAGAGTTGCTTGGGCTCTGCAATTTAGAAAATACTTTAAAAGTTACTTTCTCACAGAAAGAACTTATCTAACGTGGCCATCATCACTGCAGTGACTGAATGCTTCATAAACGGACTATATTTTCACAATAGCAGCAGCCTGAGCTGAGAAAGTTTTCAACCCTCCTAAATAGGTGGGGGAGAGGGTGAGATGAAGTGCCTTGCTTGTTTTTCTCAGTTACCTGTTGCTGAGAAGCCAGTTTTTCCTTCCCTTGTCCATAAAGGGCTGTGATTTTTCATAAATGCTGGGAAGGTCTTTCCTGTCCTTTCTAGTATAGTGGGATAAGCTATGATAGGCCATCAGGGACATGGAATACAGCCACCAGCTCCTAATGATTACTTTGAAAAGTAAATACTAAGCCTGGTGACAGTATGGACTGTAAAATACCTGGCCTTTAAGGCTCAGATTGAAACTGGGAATGTTCCAGTTTAAGCAGGTTTAGTGTTACAATCAAGTGGTGAACAGGAGCTACAGCAAAAGAAATGTAGCTTGTGCTCTTTCTTCCCTCCCAGCAACGTTTGCTGGCCAGTATTTTTCTTCTAATATTTTTTTTTTTAATCTACCCTGTTATATTACAAACATACCTTAGTTAGACTCTACATCAGAAACCTTACCTGGTCATTTAGCAACCACCATCATAAGCATGAGTGAGGCATTCTGTCCTGGCCATGTCGAAGTGCACAGAGCCCAGGTGCATGTCCTAAACACTCTTCATCAAAATGCTAGTGTAGGTGTTGCACCCAAGGAGACATCTACAGAAATAAAACAGCCCGAGTGGAATGTGTTCTGCATGCTATTGAAATTGTTACTGAGCTCCTTTCATCTTTCAAAGCAAAGAATCTGGCCAACAGCCTTCGTGTTTCATAAGGGATTGTAGTGATAGGACATAGGGTAATAGGTTTGAACTAAAACAGGGGAAGTTGAAGTTGGATATAAGGAAGAAGTTCTTTACTGTGAGCACTGATGAGGCACTGGAATGGGTTGCCCAAAGAAATGGTAAATGCTCCATCCCTGGCAGTGTTCAAGGCCAGGCTGGACAAAGTCTTGGGCAACATGGTCTAGAGTGAGGCGCCCCTGCCCATTGCAGGGGGTTGGAACTAGATTATCTTAAGGTCCTTTCCAACCCTGGCTATTCTATATTCACATGTTATCATTTTAAACAAGCCACCATGAGAGGCAGATCATTTTTTAGAGTTTCTCCTTATGGACAGTGGACTAACAGTATTTAAGTGTACAGCCAGTTAAGTATTGTCATGCATACATAATTGTGTATTTTATGTATAAAAATGTGACTACTCAGTGCCAAATAGCTGTAATTAAGCACTTCTCTATTTTTTTCCCCAAAGTTCTGAAGTATACTAATATATATCCAAAATGTATTACAAGTGGATTATACATTTGTTTCCATTATGCTAACAACAAATACTCGATTACTTTAGGCCTCTCTCTTCAACTTTCCTTTTCTCTTCATAGCAGTTCCTATGCATAAAAAACCTCTGTTTTCCAACCTGTCTGTAATCATGGCTTTAATTTTTTGTTTCCTTTGCTAATGAAAAGAAAAATCAAATCAATTTTATCAAGCTACTGGTGAAGTACAGAGAACATTTAGTGTAATTAGGACACTGCATTACAGAAGTGATCTAAAGAATTCTGTTAAATGTCACTGCTCTTAGAAAGAAACTGCAGAAGTTGAAATGGAATTTTGAAAAGGAAAGTCGAGTAATTCACTGTTCAGTCATGTTCACTGATGTACTCATGACTGAGTTTTAATTTAACAAGTTGTCTTTTATTTCTGCAGTAAAAGATTAGGAGAAATCTTTGATATAAACCAGGTAATCCTACACTTGCCTTCTCTTTGTTTAGCAGCTTTTACCCCACCCTCTAATACTTTCAGCAGTTGGTACAATGCGGCTAATGGTGAGGCACATGATGGCAAATACCTTAATGTTCTCTTTTCCTATTATTTCATATGTCAAATTCTTCAAAACACAACAGAATAAACCCACTGCTGATTAGAATCTAATTCTCAGTCCTTTCCAAGTTTACTTTTAAGGAATATAAATTTCCTTCAGAAAAAGTCCAGTCCTTCAAACTAATTTACATGGATGTAGCCTGTATCATTAATTCATTGGAACTAGGTGCCTACAAGAACTGCCACTGATTGGATTGCAAGATTGGAGCCTAAATAAGAACCATTGTATTCTGCAGAGAGGGAATAGTATAGGATGAAGATCTGCTCATGGTCTGTACCATCTGGGAATTAATCTTGCAATCAGACTGAATACAGGATGAGCTCTGAAACACCTTTCTTATATCTGACACACATTACACTAACCTACATTTCTAAAAGCTAGGCAAGCTCCTTTAGCGAAGTGTAGTCATTGTTCAATTGCTACGAATTGGCAAATATACAATGGTAAAGGTTTGGCCTTGGCTCCTTTCCTTGCTTCAGAACTGGTGAGAACAAACCTGGCCTGCACTCAAGGCAGAAATGATTACATAGCTCATGGAATCCTTCAGATGAATTTTATTCTGCTTACTTGTTCATGATGCTTGCTCTAGGCTTACTTGAATCCCTCACAACTTGGCTGTATGTGTGAAACCCCTCATTCTTCAGGGGAATTTAACTTTCTGTTCTTTCTTCCCTCCCTGAGTAAGATTATATCCTCTTGTTAGCACATCTGTGTAGCCACATAAGAGCCCCTGAGCAATATACAATGTGGGGGTGGTGATTTTGTTTAAAGTATATTTTTGTCCCTTATAGAAACATTTCTTTAGATGCTGAACTGTCTGTATTTTATAACAAAAATCAAATGCAGGTTGGGTTGTGGAGGAACTTATCCCTATAGAGTACAATACTGAATATATCAACTGTATCTCTCCTCAGTATGTGCAGAATTTTGAAAGAAAAGGATCAAGCAGTTCTTCAAAGTTCAGATCTTTAAATCGATAAATTTTCATCTGCCTCCATCTGCCCTCCCCCACCTGCTCTCTAACGATCTCTAAATACCTTTAGATAGAGAAATGCATTGTAGTATTTTGGACTGGCCGGATTTGAGGACAAAGTATACTCTGCAGAAGAAACAGGAAAAGAAAATGAAAAGAACACAACGGCAAACATTCAGGGGTGATCAAACATGCCATATTTGTGCTCAGGATGTCAGGGTGAAATAGATTATGAAAGCATTAAGATCTGGCAACTGAAAGGAAAGTGCTTTTGATAGTTAAACATCGAAACTTTTATTGAAAAGGGGTTGGGGTTGTAATGAAAACAACATCTGGCTGTGATTGCTAAAACTTGATTGCAAGAGGGAAAACCGAATGATGTTATCTCACACTGATTGACATAAAAAAACTTGAAAAAATGGACATTAAAAAGGAAAGTTAGACAGATGTAGCAAAGCAACAGCTGCTGGAGAGGGACAAGTTTTCCCTGGGGACACATTGCCAAGGAAAAATAAGAGCCTTATTCTGATTGCCTGCTGCTACAAATCAGCATTAGCTCCACTAAAGTCAAACTAGTAGTGCCAGTGCAAAACTGGCATAAGATCAGAATCAGGTATTCAAAGCAGAGCAAAGTGATAGAATATGACAAATTTCTATCAAGAATCTAATTAGTTTGGCATTATTATCACTGAGTTGGTAACCAGTTTACTTTTTGTGATTGATGGTGATACTCAAATATTGGCAGCATGGTCAGCTATTCCACCAGATGAAATACCCAGAGGACAATTCTAGCATACAAAGCAGAGAAAAGGGTAGGCACAGATTCTTCCTGTTGTAGAGTATCTTGGTGAAAGAAAATTGGTGCTTAGCTATTCTTGGGGATGTTTGAGGGGAAAATGGGGGCAGAAGGAAGATGACTCGAATCTGCTGTGCGCCTTGTCTTGTTGAAAGCTCCTCAGCAATAGTTCCTGTAGATGGATTGTGTTCATTCCCCAAACCAGGATTGCCTGGCTTTGAGACAAACCCAGACCCCTAGCTCTGGAGTGCTCTCCAAGCTCTGCAGCCCAACAGTGCTCATGCCTCCAGGCAGAGCCATCAGTCAGGTTCTGGGTGTGCTGCTTGGACTAGAAAACAGCCAAACCAGCTTCCTGATACTATCAGCAGCTTTAGAACTCATGCTAATATCTGCTTTGCTGATCTGCCCCCCAGTATGAGGAGCTCCTCATGTGTATGAGATTCATCCCCAGCTGAGTTAAAAATAAACAAGTAAATAAAGCCTGCAAAGAAGAAAATGTGCTTTCCAGATAGGCTTCCATATTATTCTTCTAAATAATTCTTCCATTTTATAGGCAGTTTGTATTTTTCACCCCAAACTGTGACAGTCTGCTAAGGGAGGACTTAACTTGCTCTGAAGTGTATGAGTGGGGGCCACTGTGTTCTGGTGAATGATTCCTTATCCTCTACATCATGGACAAACACTGGCTCCAAGGCAAAGAATTAGAAGTGAGTGTGAGCAAACTTATAATGCTGTGGTAGGGAGAGAGTGGTACGAAAGAATAAGGAAGGGAAAAAGTACAGGAAAATCAAAATGGCTTTCCAAACTAATCTTTTAAGAGGCTGTTGGAAATGAAAATGTTTTAAAATGGTGTTTTGGTTCTGTGTGATGCAAAAAAAGAATACGATCACAGCACTGATGCAGTTCAGAGAAAGAGGGCAGGAATGAAAATGGCTGGGAAAAGGTTGATATTTAGAGGAGAATTTGCATGGCGTGCTTTACACAGATGTCTTGTGTTGCGAAATCTGAGATCAGGAACACACACATATGCCAGTTCAGAGCAATTTATTGTGTCTTCTCTCCCACTTGCTGGAAAACCATAAGGACCCTAGAGCGATGAGCCCTCCACCATCAATGCAGAAAGTCAGCTGCCCAAGCAGTGACACTACACTATTAGCATTGCCCCACAGATGCAGGGTCGTTCAACTTTATGTGCTCTCAGAGAAAACACAAGATTAAATAAGTCTCACTACTGCTAACTGTTGGCTAACAGAAGAAATGATGAATGCTCTGCCTCACTTTCTCATCAGGAAGTTAACTGCATGCTTCCTTTGCCAACTATATGTACTTTGTGCTTCAGCAAATTTCTTCAAGCTGACAGGAATAGAAATAATGTCTCATCAATCGGGCTTTCATCCTGTTTCATCAAACTTCTTAAGCTTTTTTATCCCTGGCTTTCTGATTTGTTTCTGAATCTTCTGTCTCTCCTCTTAGACCTCTTCCAAAGAATGTGTTATACCATGGCTTCCTTCTACAGAAACTAAATTTACGAAATTTATAGCATAAGGAGATCTGCTTTACAGTGACCATTAGCCCTTGGGTATCAGCATCTGCTTTATATGCTAAGGAAAAAGAAAATCTATTCACTTTGCACTGTGTGCTATTGTTCAAAGTGTGGTATCAAGATCAAGGGGGTCACCAAGCTGAAAGCTGTCACGCAGAAGTGCTTTCTTGCTTCACAGACAGAATAATTTCCAAACAGATTATTGGCCCTGGCAAGAAAGAGCAAAAGTGTGCACAAATTCTTAATAAAAATTTCTTTCCTGGAAACTAGTATTATCCAAGTAATTTACCTGGCAAAGCAATGCCACAAAATTAATCTCCTCCCAGTCTGGACCCATTTGTGCTAATTGATTTTTAAATCTGATTTGTGATACCAGGAGGCATCAATCATATCTGTAGGCCTGGCACTTGAGTCAGTTGGTTGTATAATGCAGTCTGTAAGTCTGCCCTTTCTGCTTCTCTGAGCTTGGAGGCTCCCATCTTCAGTGCGATGGCTTATCACCTTCACAGGAACGTGCTGTAATTGGGGTTTTTGCAGCATGTGGTACCGTATGGGAGTCTGTCTGCTGGTCATTCCAATGTACCAAAATGGCTAAGTGTAGGCAGTCCAGTGTATGCTCTTCCCACCACCCAAGCTGATGCTTAAGCAAACGCCAATCTGGAAATCAGAGGTGGACTTCCTTTTCATGGCCTTGATATCATGCTCGCATGACTGCCTGGAATTGGCTGGCATCCAGCTAACTCGAAGTGCAACCAGAACTTCCTGTTTCCATAGATCTACCTTTACATGGTCTTACATTTGTTCTATGATGGAAATAGCCCTTTTTGATAGTGATTATTATTCATACAACTATATTTCAAGTCTCCATGTTCTTTGTGACATTACATGTTGCCTAATAATTTTTTTGGCACTTACAGAAAATTCCTTTTTTCTTTAACAATACCTCAAAGGTACCCATTTCTGATGAATTTGAATTCATGGCTTACTTGGCTTTCAGAGGAATTTGTGGCTCTCTTGAAGCATAATTTCAGTACTTAGTTGCAATTCCAGTTTATTACAGCTGGTGTCAGTCATAAATTCTCTCAGAATTCCATCACTAAGCAGAAAGCTCCTCAAATTACTGATTTCCATTCAGTCTGTTCAGTGTTTGCATTTGAAATAGTTTAGAACCTTGTAAATAGGTTCTAAGCAAAAATTCAGCTTCATATCATTGGGCTTGAAACATGGAGATGAGACTTGCAATATCTATTATACATTGTCACCCCATGTTTGGAAGTAGTTTTTCACTTCTTGCTTGTCTTCTGTGTCATGTGCTTGACATCTCATCCCTTTCAGAATGGCAGCATTTTCCTGTCTGCCTGCAATCACAGGGACTTTTTTTCTTTTCATATGAAGGGTAGTGATGGATATTGTGTCAGATTGCATTCGATATTGCAGATTGCAAGGTTATCATTGGGGAATTTACCTGCATGATGACCTAATTATTGTTAAAAAAAAAAAAATATTTCTTAAAACTGACTTTTTGTGGTGAAGGTTACCCCTTATATTCCTGAGCAGCGTCTAAAAATTTATGGATATATAATGGATCCTTCAGCTGGACTGGAGTGTCTTGCTTATATCTAAACATTAGTTGATAATTTATGCATCATGTAAATCTTTACATAATGAAGTGCTTTGGCATTCATCTCATGCAGCTGTATTTGCTTTTTGATGACTAACTAAACTGTCACCTGTATGTAGCATTCCAAGTGCCCTCTATGATTCCAGCCTTATTTGCTTCATATTTGTGAGACTGTATTTTAAATCAGGAATATAATATTAAAGAATTTACTGGAAATAGCAGGTTCTGAATACCTAACCCTCCCCAGCTGGAATCCCTGGTGTTTAAGTGTGGGTTTGATGTAAAAAGATGCTATTTTCCCATTGTCTTTCAAACAATTTGCTCCCTGTTATTCCACAACTGAATTTGACCCCCAGTTTGCAAGTCCCCTCATTTCCTTCCTTCTCAAATGCAATGATCTGTGACAATAGAAATAATGTTCAACCTTGTTTTGTCTTGCTAACAGCATGTGGTTAGAATCTTGTACTGCTATTTCAGTAATATTTTTACACTTGTCCCCTACTGTCTTGGCTGGTTGCCGGCACAGCGATTCATGCTTTGTTTGCCTCCAGATGTGATTATTGCTTTTCTTTCCTGCATGGGCTATCTGAATAAATTCTTCACAGGTTAAAATACTGGAGCTCTCAAGTCAAGGACTTGCCTAGACTAATTTTCAGTGAAAATGAGCATCAAAATTCCTGAAGGAACAGAAAACACCTGGACAAAATTTTTATTTCAATAAAATATTAGAAACTAAATGATCTTGGCTTTAAATGATGATGTAAGCTAGTAGAGATTCAAAATATGTAACCTCATCTTTTTAAATGCACCCCTGGGGTGCTTTTTCTAGTCAAGGGAAACTTTTCTATGATACTTAGTACATTGAGTAAAAACTCACCCCTCTGTGGTGAAAAGACAGCTTAGAACATTTGTATGAGCCTTTGATTTCTTTCTTCTTTCACTTTAAAAATTACTTTAACGCCCTCTTTTAAGATATGTTGAACTTCCTTGAAGTTAGAATTTTATATTCCTAATCAGTGCTGCCTTCAGAGCACCTAACCTTAAAAATATCCTCTGTTTCAAGTAAGACTCCCTTTTCCACCCACCTTCCCCAAGTATCTGCAGACAATAGTTGACCTAAGCAAGTTAAGATCAGGCATGTTGGAGACGAACCCAGAACTAATCATGCTTTAGTAACCCAAGCAAAGGATTTTGAATTTAAGAAACTATTAGTTTTTATCCTTCTATAAAGCCCTCTCCCCCCGCCTCCCCCAGTATACACACTCCTGAGTTTCTTGGTTTTAAATGTGTATTGCCTCGGAATTGGGTATGAATGATATACCAGCATAGTTTTGTGTAAGATGTAACAAGAAAATGCATCATTAGTTTGGAATACATATTATTAACATTCTTTAGAGGAAATTACTTGAATTCAGACATCTGGAAAATGAAAACATTATGTATTGACCTAGTGTAACTTGCTATGATACTAATAATTCCCTATTCATTTGCCTCGGTACCAGTGAAAACTATATTGTCTTTAAAAACAGAACTGCTTGTACTATATTTTTTAGAACAGTATTCCAAAACCAGAAATGACTGAAGAGAACCACCACAGCTGTATCTTATCAAGCAAGACACATTTCGACTCTGTTGTCTTTAAGTGTACAGGGTCCACATGTATTCATCTGCAAAGGCATCATCACTCCTGTAGCAACAGCAGAAAGATTACTTGTGTAAACTGATACCAGGTAGTGCAAAAATGCCCCACCAGCTACAAGAATTCAGTGATTTTTACAGAATAACTGCACCAGTTTGACTCTGAAAGTGCCTGACCTGAGGCAAAAAGGACTTTTTAAAATTAAATAAATAACTGAAGAAAACCATGAAATAGTAATGTGTGTGTCTAGCTTGCAGTTCTATCTATTAACAGCAGAACTGTGTGCTGCTTGTCCTTTAGAATCTGTTCGCACTACCTTCAATTACTTGCTGAGAGCTGCTTAGATCTGGCCTCTATGTCATTGTTTGTATTGCACAGAAACATGAATCAAGTCTGTCAGTCTTTTGATGTGTGTGCCAAGCCAACAGTGCAGTCATTGTAAGTACTTATCAAAAACCCCTCTGTGTTTTCTACCAGTGAAGACAGAACAATTTTTGCCCCTTTGCTTCTTTTTATCACTCCGTGGAAGTTACCTTTAAAAGTGACATTTTTTTGTCAGCTAGAAAAAAAATAATCTTGTCAGGTGTTGTTCTTAATTATAGATTTTGAGTTTTATGGAGTTTACATCTTATTTTTCACTTCAGAACATAATGTCTCAGAAAGCATGAATTAAATATTTGAGCTAGCATTGCATTGTTATGTTTTCTTACTTTGGCAGTTACCTTATAAAATTCCTCTACTTGTACGGAGTCAGATCTAGCAATGCCTCTTCCAGAGAGAAGAGGTTTGGACAGGTAGACATTTGCTGAATCCCAAAATACAGTTAAATACAAGCTATCCTAATCTGTTTATGGGAGAATATTAAGCTGACATTGTCAGTTTAATTTCTTCAAAGGAATAAATGTCCTGTTGCCCCAGGGATTCCAGGAAAGGGTATTTTGAGTTTTGGTCATTATGCCAGGCATAATAGTCTCTTTTCTTCTGAATCAGTGTTACGGTCTTATAATAGGAAAAGCAGCAGCATACAGAAAATAATATAGTAAAACCCCCACACACTTTAATTTATATTCTCTGTAATGGACAAAATCTCTAAGACAAGATAAAACTATGGTAAAATGCCAGCACTGGGAATTAGGAGGTCTTTGTTTCTGTATCAAATATTGTTAATCTCCAGCTTTCATTAGACACGCAGGTTTGGGTCCGCACTCCTTAAGTTCAAAGCAGTCCTAACTGAATAGTTCATGCCAGTGTCATAATTTAAGAACAAATGACCCCACAGAGACTGAGCAGATTCAGATACCAAAACACTTCAATCATAGATATATGGAGGTTTTGGAATTAAACATTTTCCCTGCTCTGTGAAAGAGGTGGCACTCTCTAGGAAAAGTAATCAATGGGTTAGCTTAATCCTTCCATCCATGCCACATGTCCTCCTTTAGACCATCTTCTTCCTGGCAGGCATCTCTGGAGATTGAAGAGATGGTTCCAAGACCTGCTGCAGGGCTGTGGGTACCCTGACTTCTCTCCCTGTAGGACTCCAGGTGCTATCAGTGTCACACAGCTAATACCCAGTTCTCAGCTGGCTTGTTCTTGTGTTTGGTGCCTGAGAACTGGCTCAGTGTTGTGGTTCACAGTCTGTTCCTCTTAAAGGTTCCCTGCCATAAGTGACTTCTCCTTTCTTATAAATAAATCGCTTCCTTGTGCTAATCGGGTTAACCTGCTACAGCAGGTTACAACCCTATTCCCTTTAACATGGGTCTGCAGTGAATTTCTCAGATGTGTGCTCATTCACTAGATGCCAGGTATTAACCCTGGAATTACTGTATTTAGACTCTCACCTATAGCCCATTACTCTGATACCTGGCAATAACCATCAACAGATTTTTTTTTTCTCCCTTCTATTACATTTAAAAGGCAGAAAAAAGTTGTGTTGCTGATAATGGAATTTGCCATAAAGCCTCAGCTGTAGGGAATTAGAAAAAAAAAAAAAAAAAAAAGAAAAGGTTGCTCTATTTAAAGCATAATAATAAAAAAAAATCAACAGATTCATTTGGATTTCTCTATCAATTATCTGTGATTCGTATTTACGTCTTGGAACACAATACATAGATGAGTCATACAGAGAACCAGCCTCTGCATAGGAAATTACACTGTTATTTCAGAGCAACATTGCTTTCCCAAACTGGAACAAAGATGGGCCACTAGTAATCACAGATAAATCTCCACAGAGATGGAGTACTTGTTTAGAAAACCCACTCCCTTCTGTGTATGCAAAACCAGAGCCTGACTCAGAGCATATGGAGTACCCACTTACTCATTCCCATTTAGGTACGGTGGTCCCAGCAACCTCTCAGGCTTATGTTTTTTCTGGGAACAAGGTACTTTGAAGGACAACTTGAACTTTGGTGTTCTAACTGAGCCTTCTTCCAGGAGCTATATGTACATCTGAAATCAGGTAGTTAAGCATCAGACTTCATGCCTGGTAAATACAAACTGTTACAGAGCACACACTGAGTGATATTTCAAAATGGTTTGCTGAGAACAGCGAAATCAGATGTGCCAGGATAAGGTCCCTCTGAAGTGAAACTGCCAGGGTGACAGCCAGTGGCTGTCCCAAATTTGACAGGGAGGTGAGTGGTATCTGTCTGGAGAACTGCAGTCACTGAAGGAAATTGTCTAGGGAGATGGAATTACTACTTCTAATGTAAGAGTTTTGAAGCAGCGTTCTTTCTACATTAATGTGTCATCTCCAAATTTCTGGAGGCTCTGAGAATAGCCTTGTCCTCCCGTTCTCTTCTGTATGAGATCTTCATTCAAGACAGGACTCAAGCCCAAGAGCTTCCTAGCTTATCCAGCATGCTCTGAATATTTCTGAGTTATGGAAATGGTAAAGAGAGAGAGAGAAAATACACCAACAGCATCTGCTGACTGCCAAATGTCTTGTAATTCCCTAGCCTTTTAAATAAATGCTATTCATATGCATTGCAAAGCCTGCAGGAGGAGGAACTAAACATATCAAGATTTGAAGCTCTGTACTCAAGAGGCTGGATATGATTCAGGCTGTGGTTTCTGGGTCCAGATATGAGTAAAATGCAAATTTTCCCAAATCCTGGAAACACAACACTGCACACCTTTAATCACTGGTATATAGTTCACCTGATCAGTGTTTTCAGAGCATTAGCAAAGTCACAGAGGGCAAACAGACATGAAAACTAGAACGCATGCATGAAACATCAGTGATTATGTTATATATGCATCTGAGAATTGTACTTTATTCAAGTCAGGATCTAATCCATCTCCTATGAAGTCAGTGGGAATTTTGCCAATGAAAACAATAGTAACAGGCTCTGGCCAAAATAATTTAATCCACCCTCTTCAGCTGCTGTGTGCACAGCAAGAATGTTGCCATTAAGAAGTTTATATGGACATAAATATTCACTTTAATTTCCTAGAGTTTGTCTACTTGTTTAAAATTGCATTTGTGATTAAAAAAAAAGAGCAACACAGTGTATTATGGCTGCATTTTAATCACTATATGTTCAGGAATAAATAGAAAAACAACCTAAATATTTTATACAGATTATATGGCAATCTTGAGTTAGCAATTCATTCTGGTGTTATTTATTTATTTTTTTTCTCTGTTGTTGTATTTTTCTTTTGTTGATTCAGGTTGCGAGGGTGACTGGAGTGGGTTTGGACTTCTTTTCTCCTATAACTGCATTCTGGAGAATTGTCACAACTGCATGTTGTATCACTGAATCACATCTTGCCTCATGTTGTGATTCCATTCCAAGAGGAGGACAGGTTTAGGGGTGTATCATACTAAGCCAATGTTTAATAGTCTGCTACAAACCTCTGGAGGATGCAAGACTCTAACGGGGCAAAGCCTCCAATAGCTGACCAGTTTTTGAAAAGAGCATTTAAAGCTTTACAAAACCAGAACCTGCTTGTTGGTGCTGCCCACTGCCTGGGAACTTTATTAGGACAGCCTGGATTGGGTACTGCTCACCTTTAGCTCCTTGGTTTAGAACTTCCTCAGGGAGAAGATGCCTTGTTTGGAGACCTGGTGGCTTGTCCCCCTGTGCCCGGCATATGTTCTGAGCTGACTACAGTTGTGTAGGTCTGCAACATTATGCCCTTTTTCCTCCCTTTTTAGGGTACAACACCGAGCCAATGAGCTGCGTAAGCACTACAGCTGCAGTCAGTACTTCACAGAGAGGGAAAGCACTGATATGCTTCAATCCGGGCTTCAAGATTTCTCAGAAGTGTGGGGGAAATATAGTTCTACTATTTGCTGAATATGGAAGGGAAAAGCTTGGGCATCTGTAGTTATGACCCAGAGTGGAAATGGGTGAGTTAGGGGCTGTGGCAGCTGCAGTTGCTGCTACCAGGATACTGCCTCACTTTACAATCTGCACTGTGCCCATCTACAGACACTAGTGCAAGGGTCAAGCACATTATGCCTCCTGAAACTGAGCTGAAAGCATCTGGGATTTGAAGCCATTGTCTCTGGTTTGTTTCCACCACAGCTTGGGAGTGAGAGGAGGCAGAAGCAAACCAGACAGCATGCGCTGTGGTTGCCATTTAAGAGTAACCATGTGTCTGATAGTACCTTGCACTCAGCAGCCACTTCCCCTTCCAGCTAACTTCCGCAAGGAGGAAAACCCTAACTTCTGTGCCTCCCCTGCCTCTCTTCCCTTTTTCTTCCTGATGCCCCCACAACATAGTAATATCTTCTCCTTTGTTACTAAGGTTAAAAAGTCATTGAACTTTAACTCTTCTCCCTTCTATCTTCCGTTTCTCTTTTGAGTCTAGCTGTATTTCTTCTTGTTCTGACTCTGAAAATCTCTCAAGGTTAAACAAAGGCAAAAAAGCACCATGTATTCATTTTTAACACCGCTTTATGGCCCCACAATGTGTACTATTCTCATTCTTATTAGGAAATCTGTTGATGTCTGTATCCAAGTTTTAAGTACCATACCAAATAAGATCTTCACACTGAAGCCTAGGCCAGGCAGAGGGGAATGCAGGAGGTGATAACACACCTGCTGTGTGTACTGCCATTCACATGCATTTTAGTTGCCTAATGACACCCCTGAGAATTTGTGTATTTAGACCCCTACCTCCTCATAGGCCAAACTTCAAATTCACTTCTGAATTTGCTCTTAGGTTTCTTATTCTTGCCAGGGTCTTGCATATGATTTTGGTGTTGGCGTCTGAATCCTTTCCTCCACCGTTTCTGCTGACTTTGATATTGTGGCTTGCTTTTGTCTTCCCCTCACTATCTAGTCTTGGTCTCTATGACTGTCTCTGTACTGCAGTGTAAAGATATGTATATCAGCTATGTATTTTTTAAAAAACATTAATATTAAACTGCAAAGGCTGTTATCCAGGAAATACTTGGATCATTTCACAGTGGATATCTGAATCCTATTAGTGGGATTCTCACACTCTCTCCTAAAAATATTTGGAAGGATTTTATGTGTCCTTCTGCAAAACCATTTAATTTCTGCATTCTTATGGTCTGGTTGTAAAGTTGTTTGTATATCAGATTTGGCTTGTGAGAAAGAGACAGTGAAATTCAATGGATTGAGTTAAAATCCTGAATAGGAAATGAGAGATAAAAACATTCCTCCTGGATATATTGACTTATGAGTTCTGTGGCTGAACATTATTTTCTATTTCTATTTAGTGAATTATTTATTCCAAACAGATTAATTACAAAGATTACTCTGAAAACAAAACAAAATCTCCCAACGTATGGTTGCTGATGGGGGTGGTGTTGGTGGGTTTTTTGATTACCTAACCTAGTAAGAGATTCCATGAATCTTTATTATACTATTTAATGGCCTGGAAACACATTACAACAGGATAGTAGCTTATTTATAGCTACATATAGCTGAATTACTTTTAATGAGGCATTTGCATACAATTATTGCAATCATGCTGAAATGGAAAATCTACCTCAGCATATTTTTGAGTCTTTGACTGAAGAATTCATTGCAGCTGCTGGAAAGAGTAAAGTTCTGACTCGTTCTCCAGGATGCAGCATATACACTACCACTGTTTCTGGAAGGAGGGACGCCATTGTTGTTCCAAATTAAATTGTGAACACTGATTCCCCCGAGAAGTCCAATATGCATGGTGCAAAATATGAGTAACTAATGTTTTCATGGATGTCAGCTCTCATAGTAAGTCTGTTTTCTATTTCAATTAATATTTTGCATAAATCAGTGTCTCAGTAAAATAAGCAATACCAGACTGAAAAGAGCACAAGGCAACTGTAATTAAGCCACATGTTTAGTAATGTGCTGAACAAACAATGGAAAAAAATACTCTTTGGTTACTAAATCAATTGTAATCAACCTCATTCCGCCCACTCATCCACCTCTATGAGGGGATAATACAGCTGTAGATATCAGGAACAAATCCAGCAACTAAATTAATAAAACAAAATTGGTGGTTCAGCTACACATGTTGGCATAAATGTATTACTCCCTACAGCTTTATCTCTACAAACATCTTTTTGCTCCCAGAAGGCACTTTAAAATACATACTATTAAAATAAATATAAAGAAATTACTCATCCTTATAGCATCTTTTAAGAGTTTCTCTGCCTGTTGCCAAATAGTTTGAAATATGATAGACTTTTACTAACAAACTATTTATCTTCAATTGTCAAATATAACCTATGGTTTTGTATTACTTTAATCTATATGAAATTAATAAGGCTTTCAGACTATCTGGTGTCAGTTTGCTGTCAGGCAGCTTGCCAGCTCAAAATGGTTGCATAAGATAAGGGATTCAGTGGTGCGGTGACTACCATCAAATAGTATAGGATAACAAGTCAATATGATTCTGCCACTTTGATGTAAACACAAGATAGTACAGGGTCATCATTCATCAAACCTTCCCTAATAGATGTGGCTGAGGAAAGGCATTTCCTGCCTACCAGAGTGAGCAAGATGCAAAGGGGTGGGGTTAACATCTGTAGCCTGAAGCCAGAAATTACATTCTTGTTAGCTACATGGAAGGCCTGGCAACTGGTCATGGCTGCTGGCTGTTCTACTGTGGTATATCACTGGTTCCTGCCAAAAACGAGTGGTGCTGATAACTAGGAGAGTACAAAACAGCGACTGCTCCATGCCCATGTGTTTGCAATAAGAAGCAAGGCAGCATCCTTGCTGCAGGGAAAGAAAGTCTTTAAGGCGCTGATACTCATGTACACAAGGCAGCTCTGTTGTGCCTGTCTGGAATATAGCGTGAACAGAACTGGACGACAGACTGAACCCTGACATTAGTTTTAAGATGTGTCACAACATGCAAACATTGCTGGAATACATGCACAAGCTTTTATAATCCCTGCTAACTACAACAAATGAAAGTCAGATAAATTACCAATTACTAAATTTGTTTATTTGGTAAATTGGAGTTTCACATGTGGCATGAAGTGTCTGAGAATTGATCTGGGGGGAAAAGCATGCAGAAAGTGTGCTTAATGCTTTCCTCTTATTAACCTGTAACTGTTAGTTAGCAAACTATATAAAGAGCTAAGTACTATTTTAAAATAAAGGACATCCCCTTGCCAGCTATTTCATAGTCTTTGAAAAGTAGAGATGGCTTATGGGCATGAAAGAAAGAAGCAAAAGTTTCTAATTCCTCAGTGGAAATACCCTGGAGGTGCTTGTCCAAAGAGGAAAAATCCAGACCCCCCGAGCCTATTACAAAAGAGAGTACAAAGCTCCATTACTTTTCTGTATTTCTTATGTAAGATTCCATTAATCAGGATTTCCTGGGTAAACGGATGTCAAGTAAATCTTAATTTTTGTGGGCTTCCCACAGAGTAGCGATTATTAAATCCAATAAATACCTCCTACGTGTATATATATGTGCAATGCTAAAAGGGTAATTCTTTTTGTAGGAAAAAAACCTTTACGGCTTTACTTGTGGTTTATAAATATTAATGAAATAATTTTTAGTAGATCCTTGTGAACTTAGAAGTTATCTAGAAGGTGCATTCAATTGTTACATAATGAAATCAGGAGTCTGAAAAGTGGAGACAAATCTTGAAACAATTTCAGTTTCCATGAAAGGCTTTCAGATATCACCTTTGGTGGTTTTTTTTTTAAAAAACACTCTGGGGTCTAAGTGACATTAATGCCTTGATGCTTTTGAAAATCTCCATTGCCTATAGTTATATTGAAATCACTCATTAAAACTCTTAGTGGCTTAACAAAAAAACACAAGAATGAGTGAGAAGTGAAGTGAAGAACATGGAAATTAAAGTCCTTATTTTAATTTTTGAGATCATTCTGCCATAACCAACCTGTGTGTGTATTGGACTGAGGGTTTTTTTCCCCAGTTTTCTTGACTAACAAGTTATATAAGTGATGACTGTCTTGAGGTGACTGTAGGTTCGACTTTGAATATTCAGTGAAATTATGCCACGATATCTGCAGATGACAATGAGACACCAGGCGTAGACATCAATGGACCTGGTGATTATATGCAACCCATTTAGCTGAAGGGACAACTGCAGCAGCAAACTTGTGCTCTCATGCACCTGCTTTGAACATTCGGTCATAGAGACTACAATAACAGCTGGATAAAGAAAACTTTAAACTACAGAGAAAGCATAAGAGAATGGAGGAGTTTTCAATGGTTGTTTGCAGATCTTCAGTGGGAAGTGCAATAGAAAAGGTGTCCTGTAAGTCCATTTATTTCCTCCAACACTGCAATCTTACAGGGTAGTTGGAATAATACACAGCATGCAAATAATTCTGGCACTGGAATGCAAGGGTACTGCACTGACATAGGATTGTTTTTCTAGGGAAGGAGATGGGTGTAACAATGTAGATGATGCTGCACTAAGGCGAGACAGGTTGTC
This sequence comes from Myiopsitta monachus, assembly GCA_017639245.1. NCBI lineage: Eukaryota > Metazoa > Chordata > Aves > Psittaciformes > Psittacidae > Myiopsitta > Myiopsitta monachus. The sequence goes on along the minus strand of CM029921.1, from coordinate 65,826,333 downwards.
ATGATTTAAGCCTCTCAGCCACACAGTTTTCTTGCTCGCTCACTCCCCCCTCTTTTCTCCCCCCGCTCCCAGAGGGATGGGAAGGAGAATCAAAAGAATGCAACTCCCACAGGTTGAGATAAGAACAGTTTAGTAACTAAGGTATAACACAAACCACTGCTGCTACCATCAAGAATAATAATGACCAGGGAAATACAAGGAAAGAGAATACAACCGCTTACCACATATACTGAGCCTGACCGAGCAGTGCACCCCCCACCCTTCCGGGTCTCTGCCCTCCGTTTTCACATCCTGGACATGACGTGCTGTGGTATGGAATAACCTCTTTGGTCAGTTTGGGTCAGGTGTCCTGTGCCTGCTTCCTCCCGGCTTCCCCTCCTCCCTGGCAGAGCATGAGACTCAGAAAGTCCTTGGTCAGACCAAAACATTCTAAGCTGTAACTATAAACATCGGTGTTATCAGCGCAGTTCCCAGGCCCAAAATCAAAGAACACAGCGCTGCACCAGCTACTAAGAGGGAGAAAAATGACTGCTACTGCTGAACCCAGGACACAGGTTTACTGGTGAGAAGCAACTGGCCAAGGCAGGTGCTCAGATAAGTACACTTCTCTATATTGCATAGGCATTAGTGGTAAAGGGTTAATAATAAACCCAGGTATTCTCACCAAAATTGAAGTCGCTCCAGAGTGAATAGCAGCCTACCACTTCTTTCATTCCACCTTTTCTTTACTGGCAAATAGAGAGTATGTGAAATCAATATTGTGACCATGTGACATACATCCAGGTGAGCCTGTATCTACAAACTTGTTCTGCGAGCTAGGAGAAGTGGTCTCCATTGGTTTGGTGTCATCAGCTGGCAAAGGGCCAAATACACTGCTAGCAATCATTTAGCTTATAAAAGCAATGCCAAGAAGTGCTCATGCAACTGAAGGATGGGAGGCTGAATCGGATGTGAGTCAGACCCTGAGTCATGTATCCTCCAAACAGCCAAAAGCTGCCTTATCATGTGTTACTGCCAGTGCACTTGAGAAGCATGTACCACTCTAGAAGGGACACTGGTTCCTCCTCAGAGGGGGATGCTGGAGGAGCTGTTATACCTTATTCCCTGTCACCCTGCTAGTGGGTGGCTGTAGGGTCCCTGTGCTACAGCTCTGCTTAGCTTTCTCCAGCTATACTTCAACTGATTTGAAACCTTTGTGTCTTACGGTATTACCAGCACTGTGGAGTGAGGGATGCTCAGGGGAACATCTGAGTCTCTCCCAGTTAGACTAGTGAGCTGAAAGGTGGCATATCAGCTGCTTCCTATGAGAGGAAACATTCCTACTGAAATCACATAAAGCTCAGTGGTCTTACAGTATGTTTATATGGATTTCAAGTAGAGTGAATCAAACAGAAGTAAAGGAAAAGGAGAACAAATGTTGACTTCATCAGGATTTATAACATGTCAAAACCCAGGAGAAAAATTTGCAGTAATGACCTAGCAGATGAAAATAAGTTGCTTTATGTTACTAATGGACAGTTTACATTACAAAGCTCCTACCCCATATTACACAATATGCATACATTATATAATGGCCTCCCTATCTCAAGTGGATAAGTAACATTAGCACAACACCAAGAAGATTTATGGCAAGAATGAATCTTTCTCTATTATTCTTTTCTGACTGAGTTTCTGTAACTATTTCTGTTGCATATGAACTACTTCACTGGCCAAGCTAATTCCTGGAGTAACTCCCTTGGCTCCAGTGGAAGCGTTCCAAAGATGACTTTGTAGCTGTACACCAAAATAGGTCATACATTGAATAGATGGATGTTATAAATCAAAGCACTCATGCTAATTGGCAATGGTATCATCCCATCATCCCAGAGCAAGGGGATAGTTTCTAGCCTCCATTACAGCTATCTCTGTTAAAGGCTAGACATTTATTTCTTTTCTTTTTCTATTGTTTGTATTCTAAAGCAATTAGCTCTTTGAAAACTATTTTTCCTTTCAGCTGGGGACAGATTCTTCTTCTTCTTATGTTTTTAGTGTTACTAGGAGCTAATGCGCCTTTGCTTGTTCTGACAGAAGTGTACCACTGTGCTTAGACTGCAGGTCACCTTGCAACAGAAGGTCTGCTTAGGTACATTACCAGTCTTATTCTTTGTAACACTCAGGAGGTAAATAGGTACTCTTATACATACTTAATATGCAACAAAAGTTAAAAGTCTGTCTTGCCTTGAGAATTCTAACAGGTTTAGGGTGCTTGCATGTTGGGAATGATCCTTGTAAGTTCACATAGCACATACCATTTCCACCTTTCTGGTGGAAAACTGAACTTTCTTTGATGGGCTGTGCATCTAAACTGAACATTGCTTGGTGGACTGTGCATCTAAACAGGCTTCATGTTGTGGGTGGAGGTTACATCAGCACACTGACAGTTTGTGTATGGTCCTGGATCTGCTGCAACAATCTGTTAGGTTTCTTCCTACCATGTGTTTCAGATCACTGAAGAATTATCACATCATCATACAAATGATCAATGCTCACTTGAATCCAGAGGGAACTACACGTAGAAGGAAAGTGCATATGTGCAATTTCAGGATTTTAAATGGGAGCTGCTGCTAACAGGCTCATAGGAAAATCCTGCTACGCATACTGAGGTGAGAAAAATACCTTTATAGATTAAAACGTTCAGATCAAATTTTTCTGGAGAGCTCAGCAGCATTAATCAAGAAGGAAAAAACCCCAAAGTTGCGTTAATTATGCATGTACAAAAGTCTGGGAAATGTGGGAAATCTTGATGTTATGAGAAAAGAGTATGATATTCTATTAAATATTTAATGTCCTTGACACCCCTCCCAATAAACAAAAAGCTAAATTGTGCCTGAACTTTTCAAAATGCATATGGACTCAGAGTAACTATGAACATTTTCAATCTTCAAGCAATAAAATTGTGAAAATGGCAAGCAATCAGAAACAAAAGTTACATTACATGCGTAACTATTGTATCTATAGTGGCCACTACTACTCCTATTATAATACACAAGAGAATTTGAAAGCATTTGGATTTGCTTTTTCAGCTGACAGTCTGCTGCAGGTGCTGCACTATTATAAATAACTATTCAGCTGTTATGCATTATTGTCTAAATCACCATTTTGAACCTGAAGTATAAGCTGTACAACCCATAGATCAAATCTAAGAAATTGGCTCTTGTTTGCAATGTAGTTATTTTAAAGGAAGAAAATACCAGTAAATCAAACTCGCAAAGAATTTTAATTATGCTACTTGTTCCTAGGAGCAGTATTACAGTTTTACATTCCAACACAGTGTGCATGGAAAATGAAGTACACAACACCTGTTAACAATACATACTCTGATGAATGCTTGGACAAAATTGGTTTCTGAGTTTTCTCTTTTTAATTATATAGGGTGGGGAGAAAGAAGATTGAGTCCATTTTTCCATAACTGTATAAATATTATCAACTTAGTGTAATGATGTACGTGTTACTATTGTCAGATGAAATCATACACGGAATTTTTTCAAATGGATATAAACCCAATTATGATTACCATTATTATATGAGTGATAATGTGATTCATGAATAGCAGCAAAAGGTGTAGGTAAGACTGGAAAAATGGTTTCCATTCTAATCCCCTACTTGCAGCCTCTGATTTTGAGTTCTTATTTGGCATCAGAAATTTACATGGCTGAGTTCAACTTTTAAAATGCTTTATTTGGATTGCATTCAATTTCTCTATATTTTCAAAAAATAACTTTTTACTGTGACTATGAGAGAAAATATTTCTCTTATATGTACATAAAACATCCAGTTATAGTTTAAACTTTAAAATGAGGCAGAGGCGGTTAAAATTTAAATAGTCATTTATCAAGCGTAATGTCTTTGTTGGCTTGCGTAAAGTGGAAAATGTAGTTAGCAAAAAGTATCTCATGATCCATGTGATAGTGTGAAAGCAAGGGGTGGAAAGAAAATCAGATTGTGCTTTATAGACCCAGGAAATAAAACTTTAACTCAATTTAGTGTAAGAAAGCCTATAATCATCTTTTGAAGCTAAATCTGGTTTTGGAGCTTCATCTTCTTTTCATCAAAGACACTTTCAAAATTTACAACAGAGGAAGTAAAGAGGAAGAAATCACACTTGAAAGAGCATACCTGATCCTTCCATTTTTGGGAATTTCCATTTTTACTGCATTTAAGTTCTAATTGCTAATTTTACAAATAAGTAATGGCTCAGTCCTACCATCCCTGTGCAAGGGTGAGCTCTGGATTTTGCTGTAAATCGATGAGCTGCTGTCCTGCTCTGGTGACTGCAGTGCTGATTTGAGAGAGCTCTGACTAGGGATGACAATGGGTGAGTGCATTGCTGGTTGTGAGAAAACTGAAAGGTTGAGAACAACTGGAAATACTGGTCATGCAGCTTAACAAAGCTGCATCCCTCTTGAAGACAAATGCTTTCTACACAGGATTCCCAAGGAACAAAGGAAGTTGTGGCCTTTACAAAGTACACAAATACTTGTATATAAAGACTGACTTGCAGCTCATGTAAAGAACATGACAAACTTCTTAGTCTAATTTGTTAACTCTAAATAATATCCTTTCAAATGCCATTCCCAGAAGCAGTTTCCATTGGAGCATTTTTTTCTCCTTTTGCCACAGACTGTTTTTAAAGAATTACGGGAAATGACAACAGTAGAACCAAAGTTCGATTTTTCACAAATGAAACTACAAAATGCATGGAGTAATGTAATCCAGTCAGACAAGTGATTAAATTGTATCTTGGTTGTAACAATGCACCACTGCTGAATATCAATAAGAATATGTTCCCTTCTTCAGAGCAAGAATAATATTTTCTGTTAATGTAAATGGTTCTCAATGTCCCTGGCAGTATATGCACAGATGCCAAACAGCATTAAAATTTGAGCAGAATCTCATCCATTTCGTTTGCAAGGAAGAGGAAGACTGTGTTCACAGATGTTAAAACCAGGAGGATTCATTTACATTGCTTTGCCATAATGAAACTCCATTAACTTCTATCATCTTCCTTCAAATTTCTCTTCAAGTAAATGAGAAATGAATAAGCTCATATTCAAGGAACACTGTCAAGCAGTGCACAGAGATTTTATTCTGCTTCTAAATTTCCTAGGACAAGCATCTGCTTCCTGAGGACCAAAATATACTATTATTCTTCATAACTCAACAGTCAACAGTATGTCTGGTGCTCAAGCTGAGAGAAAGTGGCACAGCTTTGTCTTTTGAATTTTGAGTTCCAGGATTCTGAAGAACTCAGGACTGGGTTAGACTGAGTTAGGATAATTAGACTTTCACTCTCCAATAAGCTAATTTTAGATTCTGCCTCAACTAAATCAATAAATTATTTTAATAAATACCTTATGGAAGCATTTGACCCCAGTTCTAGAAGAACTCCGTGAATGTTCCTTATGACATCACAGGCAAAGCTGGTGCGCAGTTAAAGTGATATTCTTAGCACAAATATATGTGCTGGCCTCGGGTCCTCTGCTCAATGAGTTTTATTTTTACTAGGGGTAATATACTCAAGCTCTCTAGAGCTCTGCAAATTCATTTTTTACATGCAACTACATAATCTTTTTTGAGTGCATATGGACGTTAACTTCTCCTTGCAGCTCTCTATAAACATCTGCTTGCATAGCAGATATTTCAAATTCAGAATCCAGGAAGAAAAGTGCTCCCAGGACTGATTACTGAGTTATATACCCTTTTATTTTAATGTACTCTGCCAAGATGAGTCCATAACCTCAGATGAGTCAGGGAAGAAAAGGGGAAGGGCAATAACAAACAGCTTCATTGTAATTTTAACCATATTGCCTAATTTAAGGAGACTACATGGACACATTCTTTCTGAGCATGCTCATCCACTCACTGGGATTTGTACTATGATGCCAAGTACACAAGGAGAAGATGCATGTGCTGTCTACCCCAATTATATTACTTGGTTCTGGTGGCAGGGACACTTAGAATATTTTGCTAGTGCACAAGTGACAAACTTCACTCTCTTGAATCGACCTTGCTCTGTAAAGTGGAGATAGGCTTGCCTTACTGACTCTCCAGATATTGCTGTGATCCTGCTCCAGGACATCGTTTAAACATTATGTTATGTCCCAGTAATTCAGGCTTGCCTGAATTATTATTTTTTACTGAAGTAAAATAATATTGAGACACCTTGGAAGCTGTTTGTGTAGTCCAACAGCAAACTTCACAAATTCACGAAGAAAAAAATACAGTCAATGTGAACTGGAAATAGTGACAAGCTTAAAGGTACACATGGATCCAGGCATAAAAGTCACAGTGCTTTTATTTTTAGTTTAGTTTGGGGTTTGTTTTTTGCTTTTTTTTTGTGTGTGGTTTTTTTGTTTGTTTGTTTGTTTTTTGTTTTGTTTTTCTTAAAGATGGTTTTGTAAGCTCCAGTATACAAGCCAACTTGAGTCTTGGGTAGTTACGGTCTCCCTATTGAACATCCTCCCAGTCCCTGTAATTTCAGCTGGATGTATTTTTTCACTTACTGCCCTAAATTGTTACATGTTATTCTAAAAGCTGGTTAACATCATATAGAGAAGGTGGCAAAAAATCAATACAGCTTCACAACAGAGACATGACAGAAGTAAAACATGAAGTCTCTGGAATAAATGATGTTCCCATTTGAGGGCAAAAGGGCAAGGACGATAGAATCAGTGAATTCTCTTTTTTTTTTTTTTTTTTGCAGGCTTTGCTATGCTATGAAGGTGCAACAATAGTTTGCGGCTTTTACTTTACACAGTTGTGCCTGTCTATCTTCCCTAGTCTGCCAACAGAATGAAGCAATACTTCAAATTGAAAAGTCAAGTTTTGACTATCAAAATGAAATTTAAAGACGGTTTGCCCCAAAGACAATGTCTTGTCTTTTGCGTGGAGTTCAATATTCCACTTCATACAAACTTGTAAGATTAATGGTAGTTCATATCTTTAGGACAGACATAGAGATGGGAGTCTGAGCTCAAAAGGTAGTCTGAAAAAACAATATGTACATATTTATTATGTAAAAATAATACGTATATGTGTTCAACATATATTTTATATATAAATACACGTAAAATTATATTTAACAACTTTCGTATCTGTTTGCCATTGTAATATATTCCGTTTATTTTTTGTTATTTTTTCTGGTAATTTTCCTTACTACATTAATTGGCATTTTCCATACTAACCAGCATGTCCCCCTGAAGAATATAGCTCTCATTCAGTGAAATTATGCTCTCCTATGCACTCACAATAAACCCAAAGACCTACATTAAGCTTATGTTAAATTATTTGTTTGCTCATTGTCACCAGTGTACTCATGATTATATAGCATAGAAAGTCAATTCCTGTCCCCAGGGGCTTAGAGTCACTCAATAGTTAGCACTGTTCTTTTTGTCTCTTGTCTTGAATTTGGTAATCCTTAGTGGATTATTCTGGTCTGAACGCTGACTGTGAGAAGTTGTTTAGACCTACAGAGATTTTGGTTTTGTTATAGTGATTGGTGATGTTGGATGTAGGCATTCTGAAATAGCTGTGCTCTTAATTACCTGCTTTATCTTATGTATCAGGTCTCATAATTTAGATTCTTGAACTAAAAGATACTGGGGGCAGAGAAAATCCTACACTTTCTTCATAATGATAGCATACTGAATGTTATATGCACATTTATGTTACTTCTACAATGTAATGCATAGTAAGGGACTGTCTTGAACTACTGGGTTAAGTAAATTCATATTTCTTCCTGAAGTTTGTGTTGGCAAGAAAAAGTACAGTTGCCTGGAGATGAGCTGCATGTCCTTTTAAGTCTTTTCTATCTGATTTTTAGAATTTCTGTGAACCTCAATTCAATTTCTTGGCACTAGATACAGCAGTCTTTAGGCTAAGATCAAGAATAGAATCAATCTAATACTTGCTTTTATCCTCCATTGAGCCACTTCTCTTTATGGGGACAGGATAATGGAATCATGGATAGAGTACATGCTTTACTTTCATTTCTCTCTATGCATATTGTTTTGAATAATTGAAAACTTATGATTTGCTAAATTTAACTTGTAGTTTCTTATAGCTGGGCCAAGTACTAATGTTACCAGTCACACAAAATCACTATCAAATCACATAGAAATTTTGCCTGCCTATTAATGACATAGTGAGAGATTCTGAGCTATATCGTATTGAAGAATAGTGAACTCAAAGAAATAGTATCTCTCTAAATAACTCAGGACTGTCCACCCTGCTGCTGATACACTGAAGCAGTTATTGTCTTGTACTTGTATCTTATTTTAATTGGATATTGCCTGAGAAATTGCAGGATTATCTTTTTGCTTTAAAAGCAAGTTTCTCTGACAACCTGGAATTTATGTGTTTCTTTTTCTAGTGCATAATCATGCCCTGAATTTTTTTCTGAAGATATATGATATGTAAACCAGCAGAACATTACCTAGAGGGAATACTGTTCCCTGGATAGGGTATCTGCGATGAATGTTAAAAAGCAGCTATGAGAGGATGATTAATTACTATGTTAATGCACCCACATATAATAATGCATGTCTCCTTATTAAAAGCCATGTAGCACTAATGTACTGTTGCTTTCACAAATTGCCCATTTGTTACTAAGAGGGTCAAACCCAAATACAAGATCTCCATACATGCCCATGTTTTCTTCATCCTTGTCATACAGGTCAAGAATATAAACAATTTGTTGCCTGGAGCACCGGCTGCCAGGGGAGCTGTATGTCCTTCTGATGTTGTTTTAACACACAAGGCTCCACTAGGAATACCCATCTGCTTTTCATCCTGAATTTGCCTACGTATAATTACTGTGCTTGGTGATGCTTAACTAAAGGTAAATGGAAACACGTTTCCAACTGAATGTTTTCATAGGATCCACATCAGTAGGAGGATGTGTGAATAGCCTTGGAGTTTAGAAAAACTACTTTTAAAAAGGTGGCTTCTGAAAATTCTTTTATTTTCTTGAATTCGTTAACTTCATCTACTGCTGAAATGTAAGGACTTCTGCAAACAAGTAACAAAATCAGACTAAGTCACCTTCATTACTAAAACTTTTGAGGACTCCATGGAATATTTTGAAGCCCTCTTCCAGCTGCTGGTTTTGTTCCAGTTGCAGGTGGCCTGCACCATCAAAGACCAGCTTCACGTGCAGCTCTGACCATTTTTTCTCTTCTGACATGGACTTGTGTTATGCAGGTGAGCCTGCTCCCTCCTCAGAAGATGTGATATTGTAAGTAAGAGGAAAGTATTTCCAGGAAGACACCAGTGACGTTCATTGTGTAGCTAGCAGCTTGGAGTTGCTTATATTCTTGATGCTTCACTGCATCATTAGCAAAATGAAAATCTGAGGACCAGATGAAAATTGCGAGCAACCAGCTCTGTGCCCAGAAAACTGAACTCTGATAGCTTCTCAGGTGAGAAGAGCAGCACTTACTGTGTAACACTGTGTAAAGCCAGATTTTCAAATATGGTCTGTTCAATTTACACACACTGCAACAGACACTTTCAGGGAACCTTTGCAGCTAATACAGCTACCCAGTAGGAGAAGAAGGTGTTCTGCTGCTGTTCTTCTCTGGAGTGTCTGCAACCATTAGCAATCATAGAAAATCTACTGTGGTTACCTGTAGTAGGAAAGGATTAGATCAGAGCATTAAGATCACTGCTTTTGTGTTGCACTTGCAAGTCCTGCATCTGAAAGAATTTAAAAAGCCACCTTAAATACTCACTTGTGAATACAAATGTAGGTTTTAAACATGAAGGAGCCACATGAAATTAGAAGGAATGGTTTAGTGCCACTGTTGAATATTTGTTGGCGGTGTCTCTTTTTATATCTAACCTTTGTGACACTGATAGATTTAAATTGAAAAGTAGGAAGTTTAGGAGCTCACTACTGGAAATGTGAAGTGAGCTTCAGCCAGTGCTCAGCTTCAACCAGCCTGCTCAATGCAGGTTTTGTGTAAGAAAGAATATATTCCTTTAATATTAGAGAACTGAAATTAGGTCCTTCTAAGGGCTTTGAACCTCCGTGAGTTTTACATTAAAAATGTTCATGGAAGTCAGTGGACATTTTCAGTACCAAAGGAATGCAGGGTTAAGTCCAAAATCTAGCTATTACTGACTAGATAACATCAGAGTGAGTGTACACAATGTTACATTGCACCCAAATATCACATTTAGTTCCCCAGTTTTTACACTTTACTGTGTGTGGTGCTTGCAGCTCTGAATAATATTCTTATTTGGTTAGATATATATACCCAGTAAAAGGGGAAGTAACTGCAGCTGTACTGCTGCCAGCTACAGAGCACAGCACAAACTGTAGGAATTCACAGTGTGGGCTCTATTTCTTTAAAATACTATGAATAATTCTACAAAACAATGCAGGATCCAGCTCTCTGAACCTCATTCAAACAGATTTCTGACTCCTTTTGGAAGCACAACTAGTGTACATGTGTCAGTGAGGGTCAGGGTGTCTGAGCAGGAAGAAGAGTTATGTACGTATTGAATCTCACACTATACATCAGAATCTTCTTGGGAAATGGGCAGGTTCTTGTCTCTTGTGATCCAGCTAAGACACAGGCACTGTATTTAGTGGTTTGTAGATTTTAAGAAACTGATGATGGCAACCCTCAGAAAGTGGGCAAGCTGCTCAGAAATAGTAGTAGACATTGAAACAGCTGCAGAAATCCCAGGAGGTCCTTGCTTTATGGGGGTACTGCAAAGAAATTTTGTCATACCAGCTCCCTCAGCACATCAATAAACTTTGCAAAGTTTTTTCTTTTGTTCTTGTTACTGTTCACCACCAAATGCTTGCATTTTGAGCTTGCATGTGCTATTACTCTGGAGTCTGCATGCAACACAAAGCTGACGTTTCAGCATATGTTAATCTGCTAGTATTCCAAGTTAAAACAGAAAAAATAGGACAAAGAGGAAAAATAATAAATACTGATGCATGTCATAATGAAAATGCAGTTCAGTCTCTAAGTCTTCTTCCACTTACTATAGCATGTAAATTGTTCCTAAATTGTACATGAAATATGAACATTTAAGTCCAGATCCTTAGCTGGAGTAACTCTGCTTCCCTCCATCGGTCCCAACAGACATGATGATTTATGCCTGCTGACATCTGAGCTATAGTAATTGCTGTTGACATTCTTGGACTGAATTTAGGTTTAGGTTTTTAGTTTGAGTATTGTTTCCAAACAGCTGAAAATTTTGGGATTTGTCAGAGTAACTGCAGGGAGAACTGCATGATGCTATCCTTGTAATTGCTGTTCAAACAATGCTTACAGTAATTACTGGCACAATCTGGATTAGGAAAAGATAATCTAAATTAAAATGGGCATGGAAACATTGCTTCACAGCGTGCAATGTTCCTAAGACATCTCCTCTCCTCACACACACTGTGGCAGAGGTCACGGAATCCAAAGGCAGACATGGGCACAGGCCCTGAGATGGCACAGCCCTCATGGCCCAGCAGTGCCTCAGACATCCTCTGCCACCTTCTTGCCCAGACCGGTCTTCTCACAGACTGCATGGCACTGTTTTTCAGTCCACCACATCCTCACGCTCCTGTGCCCTCCTTCCGAACACCACCTGTGATGTCCGCTTTGTCAACTCCGCACTGCACTGATGCTACTGACTGGTTGGACATGCTGCAAAAACCTGAGAGGATCAGGTGGAATCGTTAGGCTGATGGGCCCCTCCTCAAGCAGGCCTCTCCCTGGGTGCCTTGCCACCGCTACCGGTGAGCTGCATCCAGGGTAGGGGCTGTGAAGGCAGCTCACCGCGGGCCTGTCTGCGCCAGGCCCCATGAGCAATGCAGGGCTACCCTCCAGTCACTTGACACACAGGTCTGCCGCACCCCTGCTCCCAAGCCACCGCTGCTGTGCCACCGCTGCACACGCGCAGCCTGCGGAGGGGAAAGGCCGCCCGGTCTTCCCCACGAGACCGTGAAGGAACGCAGCCGCAACCACGCCAGGGAGCAACGACGGCGCCGGGCCCGGGTGAGCACTCCCCGGGGCGGAGCTCAGCGCCGTGCCCGCCCTCAGGGCCCCGCCCCCGTTCCCTGGGCGATGGGGACGCCGACCCGCGGGCAGCATGGGGGAGCCGGGACAGGTATTCTCTGGGGGGCCGCGCGTCCCACGGGCGTTCCGCCGGCGTCGGTTCACCCAGCGGGACCGGGAGGTGGTGTGAGGGGCCGCGGCGCTGGCGCCGCCGAGGCGGCGTGCTGCGGGGCAGGGCTGGGGCAGCGGTGCCGGCGCCCTCTCCCCGGCAGTGCCCCGACGCCCGCTGTCTTTGCACCCTCTTATTTTTATAGTGCATTTTAAATGCCTTCACTGAGCTTCGGAGAAGGTAAAAAGGGTGGGGTGTTTAAAAATGCAGCGTGGGTATACATACCTGCTCACCACAGCGGGGCAATTCCTCCCCAGAAACGCCCGGAGGCTTCGGCTGGCATGGGCCCGGCCGGCTCCATCCCATGCCTCGCCTCTCAAACGCGACTGGTGAGCTCCTCGCTCACCTTCCACTTCTCCCACTGTGCTCGCTGATTTTCAGTCAGTTGTGGACTCTGAATTTCAAGTATATGGCTATTTCTTGGTTTATTGGGTTTTTGTGGCAAGGTTTCAGTTGTAGGGAGGCTACGGGGGTGGCTTCTGTGAGAAGCTGCTTGAAGGTTCCCCCATGTCCAGTTGAGTCAATGCTAGTCAGCTCCAATGCCGGCCTGCTGTTGGCCAAGTCCAGGCCCATGAGCAACAGTGGTATAACAGGTTTCAGAAGGGGAAAAACACCCACACAAATACAGGACCCACACTGGAGCAGTTGAGGCAAGACTGTCTCCCTTGGGAGGGACCCCAAGAGGAGAGGTCCTGCCCTGAGGAGGAAAGAGTGGCAGAAACAATGTGTGGTCAACTGACCAGCTCCCCTATTCCTAATTGCCCTGTGCCATGGTGGGAGGAGGAGGTAGAAAATCTGGGAGGAAAGTTGAGCCTAGGAAGAAAGGAGGGAGGGAAGATGCTTCAAGATTTAGTTTTTATTTCACATTACCTTACTCTGATTTGACAATAAATTACATTTATTTCCCCAAGTCAAGTCTGTTTTGCCTGTGATGGTAATTGCTGAGTGATCTCTCCCTGTCCCTATCTCAACCCGTAAGACTTTCAATTGTATTTTCTTTCCCCTGTTCAGCTGAAAAGGGAGAGTGATAGAGCAGCTTTGATGGGCATCTGGTGTCCAGCATGGGTCAGCCACAACACTTTGCTTATTTGTTGTGGTAGGGTGGTTTTTTTTTTGTTTGTTGAGGGGAAGGTGTACGGTTTCCCTTCAAAGAGAAATGAGGGAGCAGAAGTGAGGTCACATCTTGCTTCTAGTAACATCACAGTTGTATTTCGCACCTTACATTGCCTTAGGTAGTCACAGTGCTGTAGAGAATTTCAAAAATCCATGTCACTCTCCTTAATGTTTTCTTTTTCTTTTTTTGGGGGTGTGTGTGTGTGTGATTTTTTTTTTATTTCTTGTCTTGGGGTGTTTTTATTTGCATTGCAGTTTTTAACTCGGTTGTCAGAGGTGTTATTTCTGACAGGCAACTCCTCTTGTGCTGCATGTCAAGAGAAACATAATAGAAGTTATTCCTCCCAGTAATGTATAAGGTGTTGCATCAGCTCAGAATTTCTCCCTCACGACTGTCTGTATAGTTGTGGCTACTGGAAGATAATTTGCTTCTAGTTAAATTGCTTTGTTGTCATAGATGAATGAGAAGCTACTGTGATTGTTGTGGAAGTAACTGCTTTCAGCCAGTGTAATACTTGCATCTGTTGGCACAAAGCTACTCAAATGGTTGCTGGAAGAAAAGCTTAATGTTTAAGTTTCCTTAAAGAAATAAATTCTCTTTAATGTAAAATGTATTATTATTTATTTTAAATGCTTAATGAAAAATATATGCATCTTTTACCATATTCTCTGTTAGTGTTCTCTGTATGTATTTTGGCAGTTGGAACAGTGTAACGCTGGGGTTATGCAGTCAGTTAGATCGTAGTAAAAGGATACAAGGTGTACTGCATGGGAAACAACAAGCTGTCAAAACTACATTGTACATCCTTTTGAAATATACCACTGAAATTATTGTCAGTTTTACTTTGTGGTTTTATAAGAAAAATCTTTAGAGGAATCCAGTGAATGTTTTCGGGGGGGTTTCTTTGATGTGGTTTTTTTTTGTTTTATTTCTTCTCACATACGTTGTGTTCCTTATGTATTTAAGTTGGTTTTGCACATTAGGTAACCTTTGTGATATTTCCTGCTATCCTTTATGATTTATTTTTGTGGTAAGCTCTGTGGATTTGTGCGATTTTTATAAATTAAATTATATAGTCTCTAGTTTTAGCTGAGGCAAGCTTTGCAAGGTCTATTTCTAAAGCTGTGGGTAACACCATATTATACCACTACTTTTTGTTATATTGTTTCTTAGATCTTGAGATAATTCCTTTTGATTTAGATTGAATATTTTTGTAATTGTTCTGACTTGAAATTACTTTCAGTAGAAAGTATGTTGGAAAATCTGACTCCTAATATTAGCAAGTCTTGCTGCTGCTTTATTTTTAACAACATTTTTTCCAGTATGTAGTCTGCAGCTGTGAAAACATCAGTAAAGTTTAATGTCATAATGCATTTGGTCACCCACAAATCTTGATGTTTGGACTGTGTGAAATTTTTGAAATATGTTTTGTTATTATGAGGACATTATCGGTGTCTCTTGTTTATAATGGTCCTCTGAAAGCTTTCCTTCCATATATGTTTTATTTTTTGCATTTGACATATCTGCATATTTCTCTTTTCAGTGTAGTTGAAATTAGTGTTACCATTTTTATTTCCTCGTTTGTTTGACAACAAAAGAAATATTAGGACTAAAAATAGTGACTATTGATTTTAACTTCCCTTTGTGGGAGCGGACAAGTGGGGCCTTTTTAAAACAAACAGGAACAGTGAACACATTTAATGCATTTTTGTTTCTGCCGTAACTATTTATGTAGACAGCTTCAAGATTTTCTGCTTCTGCTGAAGTATTTGACAGCTTGATAACGAAATGTGTATAATAATGCAAATAACAGCCTGTGTTGCTGGTGTGGGGTTTTTTGTTGTTTGGTTTTTTTTGTTTGTTTGTTTTGTTTTGTGTGGTTGTTTTTTTTACCCATTCCCATTTTGATTAAAGTTGCAACTGATATTCAACACTCCTTCAGTGTACATCTGTACTGCTGTCAGCAGTGTCACTCTGATAGAGGTAGCTGAACTAGCTTTAAATGAACTAGCTCAGATACTGGAAACTATCCAGGTATAGCAGGCAGAGTTTAGTCCAGTCTAATTTGACTGATGGAGTGAAGACAGGAGGATATTGGGTTCCTTACCCTCTGGGTATTTGCTATAATTTAAGAGATCTGTTAAGCTATTCCTTTGTGAATATTTTGATAGCCATGGTTTTGCGAAGCGTGGTGGTGTATTGTCAAATGAATGCAAATAATACCATCTTCAGTGACTGCAGAGGGCTCATCCCAAAGGACAAGCTTATTTTCCCTCAGGGACAGTGATGCTAGTTTCTATTGCTGTGTTTCAAGGTTTTGCCATCCTGGAAAGGCCCTCACCCAAACTGCAGGGATGACTCACTTTGGGCTTGGGGTTTTGTGAGAGAGTTCTTCCTCTCCCCACCCCAAACACAGAGACTTTTTACAATTTGCTAATATAACTGTACCACTCTTCTGCTGATATTTACTGCTTCAGTGAATAATGCTGAGAGATTCAAGGAAGATCTTATTCTTCTGTTTTAGAATAGCTGATTTGGTATTTTGATTTGATGCTGTTGACAAGGGGTGCCCAAAGCATTTGGAATAACGTTTTGAACATCCAGAAATATATTATACATTTGAAACAGCTGATAATTCTTTGAAGGAAAATAAAACAGTAACAAATAATTCTCTAGTACTCTGTATTTAAATAGGTTAAGTCTACTGCTGGGAGTGTGTATTGGTAGGACTGGTTTGGCCTGGGATTTTTCCTCAACACAGGAGGATTAGCATTACCCGAATTAGCTCACCTTGGATTACCTCAGTCAGTCACTACAGTTAACAGTGAAATGAACAATAAATTCTTTGACATCAGTGAACATGTATATAAAATACCTTCTCTTTGAATTTTCAGTGGTAGTTAAAGACAGCAATCAAAAGACAAAACAGTGTTCAATCAAAATAATTGTAAGCTTTTAGCCACACGTGTGTGTAGGTTCTTCCCAGACAGAAACTTTCCACAAACACAGGATTGTTCAAATGAATCATGGACTTTCACTACTTTTTTTAAATTATAGAAACACTGATATTTTAAAAATTAATTTTCTAAATTATGTACTCTTATAGTTCTTCATTAGTCATTTGGAACAGAAAATCTTATCAGATACCTGTGCTTGTAGTGGACAGTGGTGCCACAAATCCATCCTTATGAGCAGTAACAAAGATGATAGTAATGTATTAGTGGGCGGTGTTGCTGCTGGGTATAGATTGCAGATGCTAGGTGATGAAATAGGAAGCATTCACCTTGCCATGTGAACTCCTGGATTTTGATGTGCATATTACAGAGCCTTATCTGCAATACTGAGTTACAACAGCTTGAATATCTCTTAAGCTTAAACTTCAAACTTTAGTTGGTCAAAGAATATGTTTCTAATGCTAGAGCATCTTTAAGTGTGTGACTGAGTGCAAGGCACCTGGAGTTATTTTTAGATTAACTTTTGTAATCTTATACAGCTTATATATTGATGTAATACAACACTACATACTAAAGACTTCAGCAAATTTTCCCAGAGGTCTTTGCTATTTGTAATTCAGAGAACAAGATGAGCCTTAGCATCAGCATGTTAAGTGTGCTGGGCCTGTCAGTACGATATAGGCTAGAAAGCTTCATACTGAAATAAGCCAGGTACGTACTGGAGGCAGGAGAAAATTCATATTTGGACAACCTGTTTCTGACATGATGGATGTTGCCTGACACCTTTTCAAAAGCAGTGAGAAATTAGTTTGGGTAAGATTCTTGGGAGTTCAGATAAAAAGTTGCTTTCCAGAATGTTCAACTTTTTGCCTACAAACCTGTTCCTTACCACATAAGGTGTAAGGAGGGGAAAGTTAAAAAAGAAAGGCTTTTGATGCACCTCTATTTACAGGGCTACTGCTATGATCTTCAATGGTGGGGGAGTGTCATGCAGGTAACTGATAGTCTTGTGGGAGGGACTTTGTTCCTAACTAACGCCTGGCCTGTAACAGCAGAGGAGAAGCTGAAACGTAGCGCGATGAGAACAAAACCATGATATCTTGAACTTTCTTATGCTTTTGTTACTAAACAATGTTAAATTCCCTGTTCTATACTGATAAAGTCCATCTGGGGTGATACCTGTAAAATGTTAACATTATGTCTTATAAGAAGCATGGTCAGTAAAATGTTGAGTGACTGACTGGTAATATACCATTTATATAATGATGCAAAAATACATAGTAGAGTATCCTACGTATTGAACAGCCTGAGAGAGATGAACAGGTATTGATTCAGTTTCCCAAACATCAGTATCAGTTATTTCTTTAACTCAGTTCTTTTAACTTCACTACTTCTACTCTTGTTCAACAAGTTTCTAACACACTAGTCACTTCAGGAAAGTGTTCATGTTTTTCCTGATTATTGAAAAATACCTTTTATTAATCGTATAATATTAGCATGTTGAGCTATTCCTGTTTGTTTGGTTTTTTTCCCTTAGCTAGGGCATGCATCTTCAATTACATCAGCATTACTGACTGTACAAGTACTTCCTCTTGCACTGCAAGAATTGTTGCTGGTAAAACAAAAGCAAATTCTAACTATGCTAGCTATGTGAAGGAAGTCTTAGTTTACTTCATTCCTGTTGTTCTGATGAGACATTGTATCTGAGATTAACTTCTTTATAGTTGAGAACAATAATTTTTCATATTATAGTACATGTGAAAGTATCCTAGTACTTAAAGGAAAAAAACCTAATCTGTCTACTAAACGTTCTTTGTTCTCTCAGTCTTGTTTCATCAGTCTTGCATGTTGCCGCTCAGCTAGTCTGAATTTTAAGTGTATCTTGCAGTTTGGCAGCAGCAGGGGGAGTAGTGTAGCTTTATTTGGGGGCTCTCCTTCCCCAATGCTAGAGTTAGTTGATTATTAGCCCAGAACAATGCTGTTCAGGCTCAAAAATCAGCTCGCGGTAGGAAATCTTCCACTTTCTCTAGGTGGGCTAGAAACATTGTTCTGCAAGTTTTGCCTTGCTGCACATCTGTAAAGTCCAAGTCCCACAGATACAGAAGTGTACCTGCTACGAGTAAATTATGATCTGGTTTTTATGTCCTCTTGCAGAAGCAGGTCAGGCCAATTAGACCCACAGCCATGTGGCTGGAGGGATCCTTTGGGCATAAGCTGGTTCAGCTGGCTGCTCAGAGCTCGGCTGGCAGTGAATGCAGTCCAGGGCTTTGTCCAGTTCAGTCTTGAAAACCTGAAAAAATGGAGATTCTTGAACCTTTCTCACTAACCTATTCTAATGCTTAATTATCTTCATAATGAAATATTTTTCCTTGTGCTGTCACGTGCTTATGCATCGTAGATCCCTTTCAACTGGAAGAGTTTATTCTATGACTAATGTCCCTTGTTCCACTGCCATGCATCTCTGTAAAGAGTCTGCCTCCTTGCATTTTATAATGTGCTTTGACACCTTGCTTTATTGCCTGCATATTCTATTGTAAAACAGGGTTTTTTTCCTGCTGCTTTATTTATTTCATAGATTTCTTACTGAAGTCTCTGGTTGAATGTTTTTGGTTAGTGACACACCCTAAGGAACTAATTATCAAATTACTCTATTTTTCATAAGACGTTATTCATAAGTCATTATTGATTCATGCTTACTTTGGTATCCCCATAACATGTACATCCTTATATTTCTTATAAGGAACTTCCTTCTGTAATGCAAATATATTGACCATCACTGAAACAGTACTGTCAGATCCTTGTGTGTGTTTCACTGTGCTGCAGCAAACATCTTTGGCTTCTTTTTTTTGGCCTAGGGAAGGAGTTGGTGTAGACAGTGGATTTGAAAATGCAATCAAGTTCAGGGTGTAGATCAAACAGTATGGTAATGTGTATGTATACTCATAATATCCTAACCAGAAAATGATTTTAAAATTCAATTACTGTGCAGTCTAGTATCATGTTGGTCAAATCTAGATTCATAGATTTTCTTTTTCACCCTTATATTCCTGGTTTTTTTACTTGCAACTTAATTTAATCTTGTGCAGCACATAATATGTCACTCTGTTCCCACATGAATTTAAGATAAAAATGCTATTTTCCATATATCTGCCTAGCTTTTCTCTAGTGAAAAATAGTTAGGGTATTGTGTTGCTGCCATATAATTTCCGCTGTATTACATTTTTGGCATTTGTTGAATTAATCCCTTACATACTTCCTCAAAATAAAAATGTTATATAGATAAGTTACTGACATTATAAAATAAAGCTTTAAAAATTATATTTCTGCATATATGTGTTTGTGTAGGAAGAAGACCAAGATCAGGATGCCACAGGTGGAAAGAAGGTTATTAGTCGGACATTTCTTTCTCTTTCACAAATTACGGCTTTGTCAGAACAAAATGAGGAAGAAGTTCAAAAGTAAGAGGCAATGATAATAATTCTAGAACCAATATAATAATGAAACAGAAATTATAGACTATTTGTTAGATTTCTTTTATGATAGTTACATCATTAGTCTGTAGGGGTTTTTTTACTGTATTTCCCATATCTTATGATTTTACTTTGACTCCTGTCCTCCCACCCCTTCTCTTGTATTTCATATTTATATAGTTTCTGAGTTTACAATAGTATTAAATATGCTGTAAATGAAATACTAAGATGTAAATAAGAACAGGTAAATACTGAGCTTTTTCTATAAGTCTCACTTGGTAACTTTTTTGATAAGGCATGTAAGATTTTGTACTCTAAGTTAGAGTTACAAAAAATCAGAAACATCTGAAAAAGTTCAGGAAGGAATGGAAAGCAGAAGAAGGTATTAGGGGGCAGCCTTTTTGGTGCACTGGGGAAATAGAAGGCAGATGAAGGTATTAGGGGGCAGCCTTTTTGGTGCACTGGGGAAATAGAAGGCAGGCAAAGACTTTTGATGTAAGCCCATCTTGTCCCTTCCGTGGCAACATTCTCCTTTGTTATTAGTGCTTAATAGTGGCTAAATTTAGGAGGCCAAGAGTTCAACCTGAGACTGCAGGCTTATATTTTAAGGATGGGACTTTTCAAAAGTACCCAAATTATTTAGGACTTGTGTCCTCTAGCAAATTCGTAGTGAATTGAAAGTCAGTGGGCTGGTCCACTGGACTAGGTTAGAGAGGGGGATAAAAAATTGAACCTTGTCTCTCTGAGTAGATAAACTATTTATTAGAGTTTATAATATTATTCATGTTAAATATTCTGTTTCTCCTATTTTTCATTGTTCTGAGAAAAAGTTCTTTCTGGGATACTTTTTTAAATAAAACTGGAAAGAAAATTTGTTCCAAACAAACAATAATAATTGTTTAAAAATCTCTAATTTACTGTTTTCTCTTGCATGATAGGCCTCCTATTTTAGAAGAGACTGAAACGTACAGCTTGAGACTAAAATGTGCTTAATGATGCAATATATCGTGAAACTTTCTCATTAAGATTAAAAAGTATTGAAAGTTTGTACCTTTCTTCTTTGTCTCAACTGATCGCATGTGTGTATATATGCACACTGGAGTAAGTGGAACATAAGGTATATACTGCATTTGACTGAAAAGAGGATAGCTACAGGGCACTTTATCGACCCTAAGCAGTTTAGCAGCAGCACTGAAATTTTGGTTGTTTACCACAGTGCGTCATGTGTATACATAAAAGCAGTTTGAAGGCCACAGCTAAGCTTAGAAAATCAGAATGGATCTGATCTTAAGGTCCTTTTCAACCCTAACTATTCTATGATCCTATGATTCTATGATGCAGTGTGAGAATTTTGATATCCTGCATTCATATCTATCATGGAGTTTAATACTGCTGTCCATCTCTGTAGTACTTGAGCACCTTCCATGAAGGAAGAGATAGCGATCAGAGTAACTAGGGAATCTAAATGACCCATCATTTCCCAATCATTTATAGATACTGTTGTCAGTAACATGCCTTACAGAATATTGAAAAAATGAGTACTGGCATTGTTAGCAGCATCAGAGAAAAATCTAAATCCCTGAGAAGCTCTG
This sequence comes from Myiopsitta monachus, assembly GCA_017639245.1. Taxonomy (NCBI): domain Eukaryota; kingdom Metazoa; phylum Chordata; class Aves; order Psittaciformes; family Psittacidae; genus Myiopsitta; species Myiopsitta monachus. The sequence goes on along the minus strand of CM029921.1, from coordinate 65,804,987 downwards.
ATTATGAAAACACAGAGTTGGCAGGAGCTTCAGAGAGGATATGGACTGTTTCAAACCTTGGAAAGTTCAGCTGGCCGTGTTCCACTTCTATTTCAGTACACAGTTAAGTGTTTTTAACCGACTTGCATTTGTGCAGCCGTACAAATTTGTCATGCAAGAACAAAGGAATACATGTTTTAAAACTGATTGGATTATGTGGTTTACTTTGTTAGCTATTGAGGCTTTAATTAAAAAAAAAAACAACAAAAAACCCCAAAAAAACCCAAACAAAAAAAAAAACAAACCCAACCAACCAAAAAAAAAAAAAAAACAAAACAACAGAAACCAAGAGCTCATCTTATTTAACAGTGTATCTCTAATGGCTTGGTGTAAACCCTGAAAAATTTCTGCCTATAAATTTAAATTTAAATAAAAAATCTCAGTAGGTCTGAGATTAAGGCCCTTCTTAGGAAGGAATGGGGACATGCACACACACAGAAAGACTTTGCTTTCTTACAGGGGAAAACTGTGATGGCAACTACCATTTGCATTGTCAGGTATAGTTAAGAAGCCAAGGACTGCTTTAATATAAAACTTAACTAGCTGAGACATGGCTAAATTTCTACTGGCAGAACTGCAAAATGAAGTTCCAGCCCTGATCTCTTCTCTTCACTTGGAAAAATGTACACAGTTATTATGAAAGACATAACTAATTCTATGTTTGGATGGAGTAAACATAAATGTGTCAGCAGCAACATGGTCTCCTACAAGAGAGAGTATTTTTTCATTAATTTTTAAAGTTAAAGCAAGTGGAAAAATTTCCACAGTGTGCCCATAAGATAGGATGAGGCTCTTAAATGTCTGGACTATTATGAAAGTGAAATTTAAGCTCCAAAATATTTTACGTACTTTCAATAATTATATATTATATTATTTACATTAATTTTCAAACATAATTTTTCTTTAGAGGCAACATAAACAATAATCTTGAAAGGGAAGCAAGATCCTTTTAGTTTACTGTAAAAGTATCTCAATCTGAGGGAAATAGTGGTAGCCAAAGTGGAGACTTCCATTTCACCTTACAAACACCTTCCTGAGCAAACTGATTTTTCTCTGGGATTTTCAGTATATTTCTTTTTGGGTTTTGTAATGTTCTTACTATTGTTATTTCATTAATCATATCTTAACATTTAGTGTCTGTTGAAGCCTATAGGTGTTTGTTTTTTCAGTTGATATGTCCTCTGATCATAAATGTTCCTATCTAGAAATTGCTGTAGCTAAGTTCCAGGAAGATATACACATATATACAATAACAATATATATTATAGATAGAATTACAAACAGGCCAAGTTAAACTTTGGAGTCTGTAATTTATATTAAAATTTCATTATTTTAATCTTCAATTTCTTCTAGAAGCCTGGAAGAATTTCTGAATTTTAAACATTTAAACACATCTTTGAAAGAAGCTATTTTGCTAGATTATTATACTGCGGGGTTTTGGTGGGCTAAAGAAATGAACTTCAGTCTTACACAGCTCTCAGGATTCATGGATCTATTAAATTTCCTGTTGGAGAACCTCAGTGGTAAGTATAATTAAAAGCTGTAAAATAAATATCTGAAGTGGAAGGCAAGAATGTTTTCCAGTCATTTTAATGAAGCAATATTTATTACAAGTAATCGTAAAATTATTTATTTTCCCCTTGAATGTTGGCATGTTATACTGGTACCTGAAAATAACTCTTACTGGCAGTTATTAAACTTTTCTTAAAGATAAATGTAGTCTTTTTAGCAGAATATCACTAATTATTTGCTTGTACAGTAAGTAGTACAAATGCACCATGTCCTAAAAAGACCTCATCTTTGCTATGATAAAATAAATAATAATTACAGTAGATTAAGAGCAAGGAGCTCCTAAATTCCAATTCCAGCTGTCTCAGTGACTGACTCACTGTAGCCTTGGGCACATTTCTCTGCTGTTTGAGATATTCAGTACATCCTGTAGCATTACTGCAGGTGAATTACATTTATTTTATCCTTGGAGGTCAACTCTCAGGCAGATTTCTATATGGCAAATGCTGCACTTCTGGCACAAAATATATTGGTTAACTAAAAACTGGTGAGGGAAGTAAACTGACGTCACTGCTGAGGATGAAAAATGACAATGAGAGAACTGTAGCTCCTATGACTATGAAGAAATTTGCAACAAAGCATGTAGCTTGCATACAGTGGGAACAAAATAGCCAGAAAAATTCATAGCAGCATCCTCTAAAACCCATTTTCTGGAGATCACATTGCTTACTTAACATTCATTTTGAAGGTGATTATGTTGAGAAAAGTCCATCCCAGAGAAGGAGTGAAAGGACTCAGCAGTTCCATTCAAAGAGATGAATATTTAAAATCAAACTCATAATAGTTATTGTATTCTTTCATTGTAATTTAATTCAACAGCCTTTCTGACTTGGAATTTTGACAGAATATGTATGTGCTTTATGATCATTGGAATTCCAGTTGTCCTTCCTGTCTCCAATGAGAAAGTATCTTAACATATGTTAACTAGATTAATGTAGCAATGGAGAAGAATGGAAACATGTCAGAAATTAGTTTTATGAGACTGTATGTAATACATGTGTACCAGACAAGCTGGTAGCATAACCAATTATTAAAGCTGACTGATGTTTTTCAGGAATGTGGTCTTAGTTGCATAAAACTTTGCCAGACTTTAACTCTTTAAACAGAAATTTTCCATGGCAATGTCTGCTTCTGATTAATTTTTATATATAAAATTACGACTAAAACAGTTCAATGGGCTTGCAGACAGAGGTTGGGGGGGGGGGGAAGAAAAAGAAAGAAAAGTTTTTTGTTTGTTTGTTTTTTTTTTTAACAGCTCCGATATGTTTATGCTTTGGAATACAGACAAAAGGTTTAGCAAGCAACTGTTGTGGATTTGCTTTTTGCTGTCCTGTGGAAATCCATTCAGATTTCACTAAGATACATGTATTTTAGGGAAAGAAAATGAAGTTTGTAAATGTTTACAAGAGATTTCTTATAAAAATACACAGCTAAGTTTCCTGAATAAGCCATCTTAGAAAGTATGCTGTAGCCCAGGGCTGAGATAAATTTCCTTGTAATTACTGTTCTCAGCTGGTGCAACTTACAGGACAAAACATTTCAGCTATGAGCAAAATGCTAATGTCTTCTATGTTAATGACCTTTTTTGCTTTCCCCTCCCTACACTGGACCCAAGTGGTCTGAAATGTCAAGCTGATTTGACCATAATAGCAAGAATAGAATGAAGCACGAAGAATGGATTTAGAGAAGGAGGGTAGTGGAAACTCATTTGAGGCTGGCAAAAAAGAGGGAAAAACTGAGGTTTGGAAACTGGAGGCTTTGGTTGACTGGGAGCTGAAGTTAATTATATGATTTGATTCATCTTCTATACAATGAGGGTAAAGTGCTACCTACTGTGAGAGCCTTCCCGAGGCAGATAGTTGGGGCTGAAACTCAGGTGTACAAAGGAAAGAGAACAATTTAGACTAGCTGGTGACAGACCTGTGCCTGGGTGTTGTGACTTCTCAGAATCTTGTTTTATGGCTTCACTTCCCTACTAACTGATATTTCCACTTCTGTTACTCTTTCTCATTTCCCATGGCTTCTATTGGTGAAATTTTCAGGGGGTTGCTTGCTGTAGCATTAAAGGGCAAAACTAGACCAGAATCTTGTAAGTATTTTAATTTGTTTTCTGTACAAAGAATCAAGAAGCAGACCAGAAGAGACTTAAAACAGTAAGGGAAATAAATCTATTTCACCACTGGTGGATATTTCCCCATTTTCTACTGTAGATATTTTTAGACTTTAAAAAAACCAGGTAAATTTTACTCAAAACTTTATTTTTTTTAAGCTCCACCATGGTTCTAGTGATGGTACACACCATACACAAATCAGAAAGATGAATCCTTTCTTTTTAAAGGTTCAGCAAACTGATATATTTCAGATTTTCCTCTTTGTAAAGACAGTTAACAAATGGAATTTAAATTTTAACTCAAAGTTGGTTTGGCATTTGCTTTTGACTTTCAGGGTAAAAATGTAAAGTCATCTATTTTGCAGGGTGTGCAAAAATGTCTCCAAGTTTGAGGATACATGCAGAATATTATGCATATTAATGTTTAATTATGACTGTAAGCACTTAAAAAAATTGATTACCCATTTTAATATCTGTTCCTGTATTAATGATTTATGTCAGATAAGCCATTAATATGGACAAGGTCAGAAGAATGATATTTTAGAATACATAAAGTATAATAAATTTATTTTAAAGATAAACATACTAAGCATCTTAAATTTACATGCTATTCTGCCTGTGGTTATCTCTGAATAAGTAAAGAGGCCAAGCTGTAGTATCTTAAACACCAATTATTGTGATCCTTACATTATGAGGGTGGATTAGTGGTTTTGTGATGGAATTTTAATGTGCATTTTATTGACAAGAATAATGGCAACAGACAAAAATGTATGACTGCTGTTGCTTTTTAAGTTTCTATGTGGCTCTTAACTACTTAAACTTCAAGAAGTCGTGTAATTCAAATGGAAAAAAAAAAAAGCACAAAACAAAACAGAAAACCAAAACCCCACCCTGTCATATTTATATGTAGTTTTTGTTATTTGGGTCTACTTTGCAGACAAACATATGAGCTTAGGAGACAACTTAAAAGAACTTGGAAGAGCAATGGCTGGAACAGGAGAAACTGATGCAGAAAGCAGTGGTGACTTGAATTTCTTCAGCATCGAGCAAGCCAAAGCAGTAATTGATTATTTGAATATCAGGTATTTATTTCTACAGGATCTGTTCTTATTTGAATAATTAACAGGGTGTGGAAATGGCTGATAAAGTAGGTTAAGATTATTTAATTGGATATGTTAATACTGCACATGCCAACATAAGTGCACACACCACACTTCAAAACATTAAAAAGAAGAGAGAATATGTAAGTAGAAGTACAGATCTAGCTTCAGATGTCAAAGCCCACTAAATACATTTAGATTGGAAGTTTATCAAATGTGAGATTATGCTGAAAAGCTTCCTTCTGGGCTTTGTTTAGAGTGATAAAAGAAAAGGGGGAGAGTGGTGTATAGAGAATATTCTTGATTTTCTTTTAAAGCTTTCTACTTTTGCATTCCAGCTGAATTAAATCCTAGGTCTTGTCTATAACTTTAAGTACTTGTCTGGCCTTGACAGCTGTAGTGGACTTCTTAAATATTTTAAAGTTACGTACTTTACAGAATTAAGTCTATGGTCATATAAGAGTCATAAAAATGTTGCATTTCAAAATTAGCAAAAGTTCAGTATCTACATGAAAAGATTTTGCGACAGGTCTCAGCTATTAAGAGAGGTCTTCAGCTATTAAGCACAGAAAGAGATACAAACAGCAGTAATTCAATTATGTATCTGAGGAAAAAAAAAAGGATCTGATAGCAGCCAATCATACCTCTCCATGTAAAGTCTTAACTATACAGTGATGTATACAGACCTTTCTCCACTGAAATAACATAGCTAAGGCAGTGGCTATACTCATCTATCTCTGATTCCACATAGTAGATGGAATGCTTCTCAAGCCGTTGCATCATCCATGAATGTTGGGGGTACAGAGATGGCAAATTGGGAAGGTACTATTGTAGTTTATGCTCATACACTGTACTACATCTGTAGCCCTTCTGCCAATTTTCTGACCTGTGCAGTGGTTAGAATGAAGTTTTGTGGCAGATGGGCATAAAAAGTGAGGTCATGACTGCTAGTAAAACTTTAACATGTCAAAAAGGTTTTTTTAGAATGTTTTCCTGGATGCAGGAAAGTATTTCCTCTTGAAGATGGACAAAAATAGTAGGTTGGCTGGTGGCCTTCCAGTTTAGGGTACTTCAATTCAGACTGGTGATTTAAACCCATCACAGGCAATTTCTCTTACAGTTGGGCTATGTCTCTTTCTCCTGCTCTCTGATTTTTTGTTTGTTTGTTTTCATGGAAAATGTAAAAAACTTCAGGTTCTTCCTGTATGAAATGAGAACATCTCTTTAAATCTCAAATTTCTGTAGTCAAGGCAAACCGATGTCCTGCCAAGCACTACCCCTAAACTAAAAGGGAACTTGGCATTTAAGTTGTCTCACTCAATTTCCTTTACTTCTCCCTTCCTGCCTGAGCCTTTTGTGTATTTATTTGGAACAAATTTTCTTTCCAAATACCATGTTTACAGGTCTTGTGTAAATTATCCATTCAGAGATATATTGTCCATGAAGTAATTCCTACACAGTCACAATATTTTAATTCAAGAGTTTAGGTGCTCCATCCTACTATCACCAAGGTATTTACTGGGTGGGAATACAATCAAGCCACAAGACTTTTGTAGCAGAATGGTATTTTTTTCCACTGAATATGTAGATGTAAGATCAAACCGCTCAATTTATTGCAAGTATGCGCTGTTGCAAAGTCATGGATTTATACACATACTCTAAAATCTGTTAGATGTGTCCAGTTCATACAATCCGTAATTTCAGTAATTTGAATATTTTTCTTGTAAATAAGAACTGAATCAGCACACTTATGTGGGGTGTACTTTGTCTTTTAAGAACTCAAAAATAGATTGACTTAGTTTTATTGCAATTCAAATTAATGTATTACTTTAACATTTTTTTCTTGTTCTTCACTTTTTTTTTTGCTTAATTTTAAATGATAGGCCTATAGCTTCTTTCCTACTCAAGGTAGTATGACATATTTTAGTTCAGATCACATTTTTACAGATGAGATGTAAACCCAGGGGATAATAATGGAAGTGAGGACAAATACTTAACTACATTGACACAAACTGTGCAGCAACTGTAATGACACCTTCAGGTTTGGTGAAAGGTGACAGTTATCATCTTTTTATCTTTTCTCCTTGGGCAAACACACATCAACATAGCTCTTGACATTTTCTTTCAGGAAACAGTGGAGCTATGGAAACTTGTCATTGTTAATCACCTTCAGATTCTCATATGACATCATAAGAGGGGTCTATTCTTAATCTTACGTGCATGGGTAAAATTTTAATTGAGTAATTGCTAAAGACATTGGTATAGATATTTTTAATTGTTCACAACAAACAAAAGCATTTATATAATGTCTGATAGAAGAAAGAAAACTACACTGTTGTTTCAAAATAAATTCTGATATATAATTTACGAGACTTGATTTAAAGAGTGTTAAATGGAGGAATTCTTGATGCAGGATTAAGGGTGCCAGGTTGAACAGAGTTCTGTTTAAAAATAAATAAATGAAATTCAGAGTTGCTAAAAGTGCTAACTTGTATTTTGGGAGAATATTATAAATTATCTGTACCTGCAACATAGTCCATAAGAAATATCATAACATTTAGATGGGAAGAACTGATTTTTAGGTGTTGTAAATCTGGCTCATTTCCAGGGCACTTTGAAATGTGAACTTCTGCCAGTGCAGTTTGAAGGATATATACCTTATTTCTTGTGTGTCTGTCATGTCCATTAAAATATTTTTTTCTATTTCAAAAAATCCCTGTTAGAATTTTACCAAATAATAGGTGTGTATGTGAGGAGGCACATGTATTTGCATAAACTGGTGTGAGTCATTTCCAGGTTAAGTCCTGAAGTCTGCTGTCATGGTTTAAGCCATAAATCACACAGTCCGCTCACTCACTCCCCCCTCTTTCTTCCCCCCCACTCCAAGGGGGGGAGGGAATGGGGAGAAGAATCGAAAGAATGTAACTCCCACGGGTTGAGATAAGAACTGTCCAATAACTAAGGGATAACACAAACCACTGCTGCTACCACCAATAATAATAATGACCGGGGAAATACAAGGGAAGAGGACACAACTGCTCACCATCCGACGACCGAGCCGTGAACTGAACTCTTCCGGGTTCCTGCCCCCAGTTTTTACATCCTGGGCATGACATATTGTGGTATGGAATAGCTCTTTGGTCAATTTGGGTCAGGTGTCCTGTTTCTGCTTCCTCCCGGCTTCCCCTCCTCCCTGGCAGAGCATGAGACTCAGAAAGTCCTTGGCCAGCCTAAACATTCTAAGCTGTAACTATAAACATCGGTGTTATCAGCACTGTTCCCAGGCCAAAAGTTGAAAACACAGTGCTGCACCAGCTACTAAGGAGAAAAATGACTGCTACTGCTGAACCCAGGACATCTGCTTAAACCTAATTCTTGTATCTCCACTGAATCCTGGCAGGAATTCTTTGGTGACGTAGTGCAATAAAAATGTACTGCAAAGGAAATGGCAAATATTGTAACAACTTAATTCATTGCCTGCGTTGTTTGATGTGAGAGAGCTTGTAGTTTATGGTAATCAAATTTCTTTTGCAAGTTGGTAAAAAAATTTGTGTTTTAACTACTGGTAATTGAATGACTGAATTAAGTGTAGCTGTAGAATATAACTTTTAATGGCACATAGAACCAAATGTTCAATGAGGCTGCAGTAATACTTCTCAACAAATTAGGAAATGTACATGTGGGCAAAAATGTCAGAGCCCATTTGGGTAAAAATGCATTTGAAAGTTTCACAGACGCATTTGACTAACTACTGGAAGATGTACTGTTGTCTTTTAAGAGAGGCAGACCATGCCACCATTTTATTCTCCTAATTCCAATCTGCTTTCATGGGTTAGAAGAATCACTGATGTATATTAGAAGGCACTTTCAGCGCTGAAATTAAAGCAAGTCATCTCTGGTTTGCAGTATTTCATGGAACCTCTCATACTGTGGCATGTGGCATCATGTAAACACTGATGATGACTGAGGGAAGGACAGTCAGTAAAAATAGTGTGTACTGAGCACTGACTCCCACAACTGGCTTCTCTGTTACTTGCCAGAGCGAGGATTGCATTTCAGATACCTGTGCCTCACAACATCAGCCTCTCACTTTGCATGCAGCTGGCTGGTTGAGCCCTTCTGCCAGCCATATGGGGATGTGAGGCTGTTGGGTGAGAAAAAACCTTCAGTGCTGTAGGGCAGCCAGCCAGGGTGGCACCTGCAGTGACTGGCTCCCTGTGATGCTTAGGGAGCACCCTGTGTCAAGGAACAGCCCATGCTGGTTTGTGTGGCCATGCGCTGGTATTGTAACCATGCTTCCATTGCAATAGCATGATATTCTGCTGCTAGTAGTAGTGTCTTTAGCATTAGCTAGATAATTGTATCTGTTAGGTATACTAGTTACTTTCACAGACCCACAGAAAAATTGAGGTTGGAAGGGCCATCTAGTTCTGGAGGCCATCTAGCTCAAAGCCCTCCTCAGAGCAGGCTTCAGTGTTCCAGCTGTGGCCTTGCCAGTGCCAAGCAAAGAGGCACTGCTGCCCCAGTTGATGGCTCATTTAAGTAAGGAGCCTGTGTCCTGTCCTTAGTTGGAAAACACAGGAACCAGTTACAGCTGTTCCCTTCAAATATTGCTGTATCTTTCATGGGTACATCAGGCAGAGAGTGATAAACTCTTGGAATCATCCTTCAACCTGGACTTGCTATGAAATCACGGAGCTGTGTTTTAAATCATATGTCAAAATGACATGGCAGAAGCCAGAAATTCTGTATCGTGATTTTAAGAGAACAAGTAATTGTAACAGATGGGCTGTGAAACACCAAACCTTTGATTAAACACATGCAATATCATTAATCATTAGGAAAGGGAACAGGAAAAATTATTTAAAACTTGTGAAAAGGAAGGGTGTATATGTTTTAAGGCAGATAAATATTTTAGGGCATTGACAAATTCTACTTAAAGTTACTTTTGTTGTAATGCACAAAACTCCAGCTTGTCAATCTAGTTCTTTAGTTTTAATTTGAGGAAATACTACAGTGATTTTGCAACATGACCTTGAGAGAATAAATGCTTCCATTCTTTATTGTTTTGGTGTTCCAAGATCAACTTGATCCCCAGACTAGCAGTCCATCCCAGAATCTGAAAGCTGATTTGGCTTTGTTTATTACTTTTTTCAGAGTAGAACTGTCTTCTCAGAGTTCAATTTCATAAGGACAAAGTGGATGTATTTTGAAGTATCTTCCTGTATTTTTTATGGCCATATGACAGCAAATGCTGTAAATTAAATATTCTGCTTTTTGTACTTGAGATTAAACAACCATTTTTTTTTTAAAATTTGGAGTATTACCGTGCTGCAGAGTAACTCTTAGTTCAACAGAATTTTTAATATCATTACCTTTCCAAAGATTTGCAGCTGTTATAGTACTATATTCTCTTGTTTTCCAGCTTATTTACACGCTATAAACTATATGGATACCTCTTCCATAGTCCAAGAGAAGAACTTGTGACAAGTAATGAGGTAAGTCATTTATATAGATGGAACTCATTATGCAGAGTTATTTAATGAATGCAGTGTAGCATATGTTTTATATTGCTCAAAGCAACTTCGTGTCAACGTTACTGTATTGCTAGCGTAAAATGGCTGATTAAAGAATACAAGTTAGATGTTTTGATCCTTATAGTCAGAATTAATTTTGGATTTCAAAAAATTGTAAATTCATTGCTTGGTTAAGATGTTAGTTGTGTTAAATCAGGAATACTTTTGTGTATATATTTATAAGTTGATGCATATAATTTCAATTAGCAATGAATTGAATTAACAATGAATTTCAATTAGCAATGAATTGAGGCTGACTTTCAAAATCAACAATCAAAACCAGAAAAGGTTCCAAGCCTAGTCTGACCACAGTCCTAATATTTATGTACGCATGTGTATGTAAAGAGTTTCGTTTCTCCAACAGTTAATTATACTGACTGCAAGGAAACAAGTTAGCTAGAAATTCAGCATATTGAAAGTGTTCAATTAATAATAGTGAAATGGTTGACTGTAAACTTTGTCATGTATTCTAACTTATATGTGAAAAAATACATAGGAAATTGCATTGAGGCAGGATGTGGTCTTCAATCAAATGGACAGATGCAATTAATCAAATAAACTTTTCTTTAGCTTGACTGTGCATTTTAAGGATATATGTTAAAATACATTGAAAAGGATTTAACTTATAATTTATATTAGAAGACAACTGGTTGCTCAGAGAGGCAAGGTAGTGGAATTTTTCTGATGGCACTTATATTATTGTTTATCAGTACACAGTGAAGTTAAAATTAATCCACTTGAAAATTTTCTTCACACTCTCAAGCAGGTGATATAAATGATGTTTCATTTCATCATCAAATGATAATTTCTTTCTGTGTTATTTTAAATAACTGTATTATAAAAAAGGACTTTCCGTGATATGGATGCAAATATTTGGAAGTTATTCTCATAATTTGTAAGATAGGTTACAATTGCAACTGTGATGAAATCAGTGACAAAGCTGTCATTACATAAGTAGAGCAGGACTTCAGCGTTACTCTATTAGGGTTATTTTTTTAGATTAGCTAATCAGATCCATGGCTGGTTAGCACTTTCTAATTGGCAAAATTATTTTTAATAAGGTTTTGATTAAGTAATTTCTTGTGTAAATTTGAGTAATGCGTCCTATCAGTTGTAGACTAGCTTAAATGAAATGTCTCTGTGTTTTCTTAAAACCCATTTCTGAGTGGCTGAGATCAGTGTACACTGTCCCAGCCACAGAAGAATGTTCTGCACACTCTGTCTGCTGGGGAGAACCACCTCTGCTGAAGGTACCATCTCTACTAGGAATGGCAGATATGTGTTTCTTTGAATTATTTTGGTGACGATCCATCAAAATAACAAGTGCAATCTACAGTTATAACTGTCATGAAAATCCTCATGACAATTTTTAGCCTTTCATGGCCTTTTCTTACCTGTGCGACAGTTCAGTTTTATCGATCTGTTTTGTATTCTGAGTTACATGGCAGAAAGTCTTTAATTTGTCCAGCCACACTGCAGTCCCAAGAAAATCAATAATCATATTCCAGTAGAGTTTATTTTGATAGGGTGATGCATTGTTCTCCAATAAGTAACAGTTTAAGGCATTGAAACTACAAATACAAATTTATGGTATTTGCATTTGCTTCATGCGTTAAAATGTGATGGGAGGTGAACCCAACATAGACTTCAAGCTCTTTTGCTACAACTTTATAATATTTAGAAATTCTTATCCGTAAAGGAAAGCATTACCTTCTGTGTCTGCAGTCCCTTAGACTATCAGCTGAAACCCTGATGAATTAGTGGGGCTGCTGTGGTTTGGTGGGGTTGGCTATGGCAGGAGCATGCATGGAATTGCGTGCTCTGCAGTGCATCTGCTCAGGGAACAGAAGTAGGCAGGAGATCAGCTGGGAAATCTGCGTGGTGAAAGTAGGTGATAAATCTGTGCTGAAAGCCTGACTGCTGTCTTGCTATGTAGATCAATATCTTGCTAAAAAAAGAAAAAAGCCCATGCAGGCACACCATGGTCCTCAGCTGGATGTGATCCTTACTCTAAGCTGCGTGCTACTAATGTCTAAAAGTTTTCTTTTAGCTTCAGCAATAAACGTCTGTCCTTTTGGAACAGGGGGCTGTAAATTGTAATGGTCAGATTTGTCAAACTAACAAAGAACCATGGTTTTCCAAGACCTTAATTACAGTATTATCTCCTTTTGCAAATAAAGGCTTTGAGACAAGTCAGTGAAATGACTTGCTTTAACTGAAATTATTTGCTTCAACTGAAATGGCGTGCTTTAGCTCAGTGAGTAAATTTGTGCTGTGTGTGCCAAAAGTAGCACCTACAGAATAAAAGTCGAATAGCCTAATGAGAAGACCTGCTTCTTTAAAAGAGATGCAGCTTCAACAAATAATAGCAGTACTTTATGTTGTAATGGATACTGTTTTAGAGAAAATATGGTATGTGTTTTCCAGAGAAATCTTACCGTGATGGATTGTAAACTCATTGGATTTTATTTTTTTTCTCTAACACAGGCAATTATAACTGTGTTCTCAATCAGGTTTCCTTTTTGATCTTTCACTGCACTAATTTCCAAATGACCCTGTCATTTCCTGTGTAGAATAAAATCAGACAAGAAAAGGGAAATGACTCAAAACGCAAATTATGCACGCGGTATCTGTGGCCATGCCACTTAACAAAATTTAAGTTACTGAAATGTGGCAGGTAATTAGTGGAGCTTCACAGTCTGATTAATATTCTGTGTTTGATGCAGCTAGCATAATAGAACCACCTTTGTAAAATACAGCGTTTAAGCCTTTAAAAAAAAGTAACAAATGCCTGTCTAATTTAAATATATTTTTACATTGGCTAAAGCCTTTAAACCAGACTGCCTGAGGTGATCATATTGCCTACGAAAAAAAAAAGGTTAAAATTGAAAGACATGAATGCTTGGTTAGATGATAAAACACATATCGCACATCTAACCTACTTTGGCAGTATTTAAAATTTAAAACTTGCCTTTCTAGCTATCAAACCACTTACTTCTCCTTCATTCCAGATCTACAAAGACCTATATTTTATGTATGCATGAATACCTGTTAGAGAACAAGATGGTACAAGGAATTGCTGAGAAGTATTAAGATTGCCAAGTAAATTCGTTGTTGGGTTTTTTTGGGTTTTTTTTGGTTGGTTTTGTTGGGGTTTTTTTTGTTACTGTTATGAGCAGTTCCCCACATTTAGAATGATTACAGAAGAAGCAGTGCTTTAGCTGTTCTGTGGCTGTGATCCAAAATAAAATGCATGTAGCACTAATGTACCAGAGTTCTTCAGGAATATTGTTGTTAAAGATACTGTTTTTAACTTTTGCCCATTCTGGAGGTTTTACACTCTAGCTGTGATTTAGTACACCTATATTAGCTTGCAGTTTTAAATAGCAAAAGGAGTACAGACTAAATCTCAATGTGCAGGGATTCAATGAAGCAATTCCTATTAACATGTCACAACTTATAACAAAGGTTTAAATTGTTAATACGTGTATTATATAGAAGACTTTCTTTTTTGGTTTCTATGTTAATTCATTTTTGCTTTGGTAGGATGATATACTACAGCACATCTTGTGTTTTTTTCTCACATTTACAAATTGTACTTTATACTTCAGTTCATGTTTTTGCTGCTCTCTGTTGTGTATTTTTGGATGGAATGAGACTAAGGTCTTTTGGGATTATGTCTGCTTTGAAACATTTCCTAATAAAAATAATGTGGTTGGTAAATCTAGTTTTATTCCTAGTTGCTTTAGCCAGCCTGACGGAGTAATCTGCTATTTTATGGCCCAGATGACTAGCTAAGTTTGACTTCTTGAAATAGTAGTGTGCAATGTAATTTTCTTTAGAAATGTCATAGTGGGTCAGGTTGCAATAAAAATATTGAAGATTAAGTTTAATGGCAGTGCAGAATCAGTATTATAGCAGTTACTAGATATCATCCTCTGTACTTAGAGTTCCAAAACTGTTTCCATTAATGCCTTCTTTCCATGTACTCCTTACTTTCTGAAACACTAAGCTTTCAGACTATGTCTGGTCTTCATCCAATTATGGGTTGGTTTGGTTTCTTTTTTTTTTTTTTTCTTTTTTTTGAAAGTTTGAACAAAATCCCTTCTGTGTTTGAATGTAAGAGGGTTGTTAGGAAGAATATATTATTTGAGGGCTAATAAAGCTTTTTTTTCTGATGGCAAAAGCCCTGAAGTCTGGGACTTGACTTTAATATGTAATCCTCATTAGGTGTTGCGTATTTAGATTGGTTAATCAATCATGTTTAAACAAATTTGCTCAATGATTTCTCAAGAAGTGCATTTTAAAGATGTATGAAACCAGAATATTTCCATAAGCATATCAGTTCACACTAGAGAGACTCATTCCCCAGCTAATGGAGTGCATGTTCTTCAAAGCTTGGAGGTTTCAGATATTTGTAATGTTTAAAAACCACGGAGTTGATTTTCTGTAGCTTTGTTTTGTAAATATCACCATGGCAAAACATCAAGACTACTTTGAAGGAAATAAGAGCATAGGAGTGGAAGGGACCTCGTCAGTTGTCAGCTCCAGTGCTATTTTCTTGTTGGAGAACATACAAAATCCTCTTCAGAAACTTGTCAAATTCTGGCTTAAAAGCTTAATTTTTTTGTCTTTGCACTTCCAGACAGAAAGCTGCCCTAGTGCCTGGTTTCTGTAATGGTTATAAAACTTTTAGCTTCCATTCTAAGTGTATTCATGACAAGCTTATGTGCATTTTTCCTTGTAACAATTTGTGCCAGTGCTGACTTTCAGTTCTTGTTCCATCCCCAGTGTTTATTTTTCTAGTGCATAAAGAGACAGCCATCTTATTGTGAGCCTTCATTTAGCTAAACTAGAAAAGCCAGCCTTCTCTAATCTTCACTGTTAAGGTAGGCTTTTGATGCACGCATTCTTACATTCTTAAGGCAGGCTTTTGATGCATGCATTCTTACATTCTTAAGGTAGGCTTTTGATGCATTCATTCTTACATTCATACCAGCCCCTAGTCATGCTGTTGGCCTTTTTCTCTAATTGATCCACTTTAAATCACTTTTGTTTGAACACAAATGAACAAACTGACATAATATTGTTCCTGAGATAAAAGCAAGTCCTTGTACAGCATCAGTAGTGCTTTCTTTTTCTCAGGTGGGAATAGCCTACATGATGGGTCCTAGGAATCACATTTTATACCTGCATCATATGGCGCTCTCGTTGTAGGTCTGCTATTTTGGTTCTCCTTTATTACTGTATTTTCCAGCTGAGGTCCTGCCACTGCACATCAGCTTTTTTAAAAAATTATGTCCCTACAATGTCACCTTACAATTTGTCATTGAATACAGAAGTGAATAGTCTCCAAGGTCATTTAGTCCCATCTGTATTATATTCTTGTCCTCACATGAATTGTTCATGTCTCTCACATTTCTTTTGTCTAAAAAATCAGTTATCTTATTAAATAATCTATGAAATTAGTCTGACATCGTGCATCTTTGATAAATCGATGTTGTGTTATATTCCATTTTTTTTTTTTATTTCTGTGTCCTTATTTATTTTTTTCTTCAAAATGTGTTCCTCAAGCCTTTACTGCTAAGAAGATCAAAGCCACAGCTTCAGGAGTAGGTTCATTATTTTACAATTATGAACGTTTAAAACTAGCAAACTGGTACTTGGTCTTTTGATGTCTGTGGGGAAATTTTTGATGTCCGTTACAGAAGTGTGTAGTACCCAAGACCAGATTACTGAAGTAACCAGCTGGAGAGCCAGTCGGTTTTGTGACAAAAATCACTGATATTTAGTCCTTTGATCTTAAAGCTTGCTATGGCTACAACTAGAGAGACCTTGAAGAACTTGTGATTATTCTGAATGAAAAGTGGAGTCTGTTGGAATTGTCGGCAGTATTTCTTGCAAATTTTTAAGCATATCTAGCACAGTAGAAACCACCCTTTTCAAAGATTGTCTTTGGTATATTCATTTGCCAGTAGTGGACATATACTGATCTTTAACAGTTACATTTCCACGTAGGTCACATGTTAATAGTCTTCTATGGCAATTTTAACATTACTGAGATTTGGTAGTTGTGCTGTGCTGCCCTGACAGCCAGTGGGGGCTCCAGAGAGTTAGTGGAATTCATAAGCCAGTGCTGAGTACTTTTTACAAGTCCTGCTTTAGAGAATGATTGACAAAATGTTTTTAAAATTATTTTCTAAGGAAACATCAAATACAAAACAAACCTGCTTTTTAATTCAGTAACATGCATGAAGTCATGAAAGTAAAAGTTCAGGCAGGAAAAATGCCAAATAGCTGACATAGGCTATGCCTTTAGTATGCTGAGCACTATGGTTCTCACCCAGCCAGCATTTAAACAAGCACCTCTTTTTAAGCACATGGGAACTTGTATTTCAATGGACCTATTCACATACAGAATTTAAACTGAGAAGTGACTGAGGTCACATTGCTCAGCACCCTGGAGGATGAAAAGCTAAAGATACTACAGAAAACAAAACAAAACAACATTTTGAAGCTCATCATAACTTCTTATTTCAGTTGTACAGTTGACAAAGCATCACATTTTTTGACATATTTTAATGTTAGAGAGGTAAAAAGCTTGAATTGTTGGCAGTAAAACATTTCTAGAACTGTGCAGGAATTATTATATACACAGATGTGCTCTTTGAGTTATTTATTTAGAAAGTGGCTTGATTTCTGTATGTGTGTGTATGTAAACGTACTTCTGGTAACAGCAGTAATGACTTGTTTGCGGGAATGCAGTTCAACTAGGAATTGTAAGGCTTTGACTACAAGGACAGTACATTAATGGCACCATCTTTCTGCATTCATCAGAATGTTGTAAGATCCAAATGACTAAGTGCTATATCAGAAGGCTATTGTACATGTTTAAAAATATTAATCAATATATAAATGTAGACAATGAGATTGTCAGACATGTATTGACTTAGGGAAATTTTAAAGTAGCTGAAGGTAGAATATTAGGCTATGAATTTTGTTTCACTTTTCTAATATTCCTGAATAGCTTACTTGTTGCCCTTTGGGAGCTGTTCTTGTTTTACTTGGCCAGCATAAAACAAAATAATTGGAGCTGAGCAAAGATCAGTAATTTTGTTTCATAGAAGATTTTGAGATTTTTGCAGCTTGATTTAATTACAGTTTAAACAAAACAAAACAAAAAACCACCAACAAAAAACCCCACTTTAACGGAATTGCTATTCTTACATGCCTATGTTTAAGCTCCCTCACGCCAATGCAGTGCTTCTGAAGACCATTTCAAGCTCTGTCCTGGCACCATGCAGTGCAGTTGGCTTTACCAGAGCAAGGTCCACATGATTCAGGGATCTGCAACGTGCCCTCAGTTGTCCATAAGGTGTGTTGTTGGGGAGCCAGAAATCTAGAAAACAGGTTGCTAGGTCAGCCAGCGTGGCAAACTGTCAAAAGAGCTTTGTCTTGTAAATAAGCTGGGGAGAACCAGGTAGGCTGCTGCTGGCACATTGGTAAAAAATAATATGTGCAAACTCCATCCTAAGTTTTAGGTAGTTCAAAGAACATAATTGGTAAGGAATCTGCCAAAAAAACCCAAACAAACAAACAAAAAAACAAGACACATTTTACTTGAATCAAGGCCATGCCTTATGTCTGCAGCAAAACAATACTATTTTTAGTGTTAAACTCTTCCATGCATGGATCAAGGAGTTATTCAGGAAGGTATTGTGTTTCATTTATAATTTGCTGGATCAAATTTAGCTGTTTGTTAGACTTAGTGGATATTGCTTTGCCAGAGCAATTGCCCTATTTCCAAATTTCCAGCATTATTTTTATTAATTGGCAGGCAGACATCCATTAACTTATTCTGCAGTGGACAACTATTTTTATACCCCCTACCTTTATCTGCAGCTTTTCATCATCTGAAAGATTAAACTGTATTCATAAAAGAATCTGTGGAATAGACAAGTCATGTGATATTTCATGGGAATGTATCCCCATGAGTGAATATTTATGTATCAAACTCATACACCTTGTGACCTTATGTTATGAATAACATGTTGATCTTATTCATCTAAATGGCGTTTCTTTGCTGTGAAGATTTATAATCAGTATACATTTTTATAAATTTTTATCCCTTTAGTTGGTATTATGAGGACAAATGTATTCAAAGTCTAAATAGACAAGTTTTGCAGTCCTTTGAAGTCCCTTTTTAAAATGCATCAGAAAATTTGTATGTTTTGTAATTTCACCTTGAATTTTACAACTTGTCATAAGTTACAACATAAAGTATTTTTACGGAACATTGAATCTGATGTATTTGAATATTTAATTCATAAAATATTATTTTGATTTCCTATAAATATGCTATGTTCAGCAAAATGTAGTGTTACTAATTAGGAAGCTGAGTTTTATAGGATGTCTGGTTGGTATGTGAGGTAACTTATACTGCTACTTAGGCTTACATTTAATAAACCTTTGCTAGGAAAATTGTTTAAATTTCAAAGAAAAGATAATAAATAAAATGAGGGCATAGAATATTAATGTGAGCTGTGCCTTTATTTTGTTAAAGCAGTCAAAGTTAAATAGTGGTGGTCTGTTAACAATCTAGGACTATTTGGCAAGTCTCTTAACTTACTCAATAATCAAAACATAAAAGGACAATGGAAACTTTTCACAATAAAAGAAGAAGGAGTTGAGTACAGAAAACAAACAAATTATTCTTCGCTTTTTCTTGGTAAGGAGGTGAACTTTATAGGAAGGGCAGCAAGCTCTGAGTTAGTTGCCTTTTCCTGTCTTTGTTATAAATTACATCTGTCTCTGAAGAATCCTCTCCAGTTATTTTGTGGTTCATGGGTACGGGGGAGATATGTGTGTCTATCTGGAATGGAGCAGAGAAAGGCAGGCGGGGGGGGGGGGGGAGCCTTCTTTTAATTTTACTTGGGTTTTTTGATTTGTTTTTTTTTTTTTCACTTAGGAAATGGCAATTCTTCGCATTAATTTGCCTTGCTTACTAAATATACAGCTGGATAAAATTCCTAAGATCCCAGCTGTGTAAATAGAATATTAACAAAACAACTGTTTTCTTCAACATTTGTCTTATTTATTATTTTAGCTTGCTAGACTTTTGGAAGGACTTTGACACCATTTAGGTTCAGTGTAATCTTTCGAAGTGTTTTTATTAGAGCTTAGATGGAGAAAACATTTGCTAAAGGCGCAGACTTTATCCAAAGCATAATGCTTAGTTCTTTCATGGGAGTCTGAATACGCTGCAGCAGTATTATGGTCCACCAAAAATATGGGAAGAAGCTGTCAAATGGTACTAGGAGAGCCATATACTTGGGTTTAGTGCGCTCTTCATGTCCTCTTTTCCTTGTACCTAGTGAGCATCTAAAGCAAACAAGCTGAGATAGCCCATATGCAGCTAGGCAGATAGAAGAGAGAGGCCATCACCAAGTTCCTATACTTTTTCTTTCACATTTGATCCTAAAGCGGTTCTCATTTACAGGTTGCTAGCAATAGAGCAACTGAGGAAATTTTGTCCTTCCAGTCCCCTTCTTTGGTGTGGGCTGATGGCAGCTTCCACCAGCTCTAGCCCACTGATCTTCACTATCTTTTGTTCTTCTGGTTTAGGAAAAAAGTCCATCTGTAACTTTAATCAGTCTAAGCTAACCTCGCGCTTTGTGAGTCTTCCTTAGATCCACTTCATTGTTTATGGAAGCTAAGACTTCATTATGTATTTCCAGCAATTGCACTCAGAAAAACTACACTGAATAGGCAGGCTATACTGCATCTCCTCAGGGTGGGCTTGAAAAGACAGCAGCTGGAGTCTTTTAGAGTGTTTCATGAGTAAGACTATTATTTGATGTATTTTATGGTTTGGCTTCCCATTACGCTGTTGAAAATCTGATAATGACGTAATCCTTAGTCTCCTCTTGAAACAGCTGAGGAGGAATATTTAGTTGTTTATACCTACTGTTTGCTTTTTCTTATTTTTAAGAGTGGGCAGGATCTTTGGCTCTTTAGGTGGCATTTGTATGAACTTTTTTTGCATTTTTTTTTTCAGACTGATTTCATGCTCAAATTTTCTCTTTGTCTCAGATTGCAAAGCCTAGGCCAGAGACCACATAGGTTCTGCAGAGTTCCTTTGCAGATGGTGCTGTGACCAGGGTAGAGCCAAACAAACATGGATGTTTTCAGTTGAAATGCATCAACATTGTGCTCTACACTTTTTATGACGAGTAGCCCTTTCTATCTTTTGGGTTGGTTCTACAAAATCCAACAGTATTGTAAACTGTAAAAAGCATACTGCAGAAAATACTGTTATTATCCTCAGCACAGAACATTTTGCATGAATTACACACTAATACATGTATCATTGTTTTCTTAGTGTTAGAATTCATGCTTGGTAAAAGTTTTGTTGTCTCTATTCAAATAATGCTACACAAGGAATAATATCTTCTGCTGCAGTTGCTCTGTAGTTTGATTGTGCATATCAAATTTGGCTTGTGAATACAGTCTGAGGAAATGTCATATATTCCAAGTGATAAAGATGAATGTTGCATGCTTAATTTATAGCAGACCATCCAAATGAGGTCTCAGAGTTGTGAAAACATCCCATGCTTGAGAAGTTTTGAATTTTGGGTTGATCAAGGCTGTGAGCAAGTTTCAGGCATGAACAGGCTGGAAATCAGGTCTATAGCTTTACATTCACTGAATAGTGTGTGTTTTGAATAAATTGCAACCATTGGCAATGTGTGGAACGCTCTTGTTTAATAAAATGGAGGAGTGGTAGGAATGTTCCTTACAGAGTATTCTACTTTGAATATCTGCCCAACATTCTCTCAGAGTTTCTCTTACCATTCATTTTGTATTCATTACACCTATTTATCATTTTCATCTTTGTCTGTTATACCTTTAGGACTCTTAATGTTTTTTTTTTTATTTTAAGGAAGATACTTTACCAGTGTTTTGTATGCTTCAGGAGTTAGGATGTAGCTGAAGATCTACATTTGGTGAAATGTTAAATTATCTGTAATGATAGTATTTCAAATGAACTATTCAAAGGCTTTACCTTCACTTAGGCTTGTTGCAGGAGTGCAGGAGACTATTTGCAATTTTTAGAATTACTGTTGTCCCTGCTTTCCTAGATTAAAAGAAAGTGAGGGCTAGAAGCTAGGTTGCCGACTTTGGTTTTTTCTCTCTACCCCCTCCCCTTTCCCCCCCTTCCCCCCCCCCGCGCCAAGTCCTATTAGTGGTGCATCGTGGTGCTCTCCAGTGGGATTTCTAAAAACACACCATTTCTGTGCATTTTGAGAACGACCCCGTGAGTCATTACTTGATAGGTACATGCACGTTGGCATGTAACTCAGTACTGAAGCATTCATTTCTGTTTAATAATCACATTTTGTTTGAGAAATCAAGAAATTGTCAAGATGGAAGTACAGAGCCAAATATTACTCATTTTGCCATGACAGAGATTTTATCTCTTGTCCCTCCCTCCTTACTGTGCTTGCAAATATAGCTCTCTGAATTACTGAATGCAAAATTAATATCCTTCTGTTTGCAACCCTGGCACAGCAAAACACAATAAAGAAGTTAAAGATAGGATTTCAGTCTTATCTCCATGTTTCCTAACTACTGCTGGTTTGACTTCAGTTCCTACTCTTGTTATCCACACTGTTTTTATTGCAGTGAATTTAATTGTCTTTCTTTGTTCTGATCAATCCTCAATTAAATGGGTAAATCATAAAAGAAAGAGGGTACATAATCAAATTACCAGAAGTAATTGGTCAGTTTTGCATTACTGGAACTTTGTAATGAGCGGAAAGAACAGGGCTTTGGTATCAGAGTCATAAAGGCCAAGCCTTTAAAACTGACAATGCAAACACATTGCTACATTGGCATATTTTTTTGTGAATTTAAATTACAAATTATTGTGTATAACCAGAATCAGAGCAACTGAAAAATCATACAGCATGGATAGACTTTATTAATTTTGGATGCAAATGACAAACATTAGACAAGCTTAGAAGTCTGACAGACTAGGAGAATCTTATTATTTGACAAGTGCAAGATAAAATGAGAACTTGTCTTGTGGATTTTTTTTTTCTTTCATAGTAAAAGGAACATTACACAAACTAATAAGCAGGAAACTGTATGCATTAGAATAAAATGTAGAAGTCTGCGGTAAGGGAGCTTATTTAGCAAACAGGAAAGTTTAAAGACTGTACATTAAATGGCCAACAGGACATGGTATATTAAACAGAGGACTATAGGTTGCTCTGGGAATTGGGAATTAGGCACTAAAGTTTCCCGGTGCTCTATTGCCATTTTAATACCTTTACCACTTTGCAGATTATAACATGGATTTTTCTTGTTCCACTTCATAGCAAACAAATACAATTAAAAAGACAACCAGCTTTCTTCCTTAGCACTTATCTGTTGGTATACTACCAATTTTGGAAGTAAATTAATTGCTTAATCAGATAGGTGTCAATAACCCCAACCTACAGAGCAAGATAAATTTGTATTTTTTCATTTTTATTTCCCCTTTTCTCTTTCTGTCATATTAACTGGGGAAGGATGGATAAAAAGTAAAGAAAAGGTAGCATGAGTGTTAACAAACTAAACTCTGCTCTGTGGAATTCAGTTGTATAAAAGGCCATTATTATAGGTTTGTGCCATTTACAGGATTCTGTGTGTCAGGTTCAGTAAGATTAGTGTAGTGAGGGAATAAATAAAGGTTCTTATTAAGATTATGCTAAACTTGACCAGTGCCTCAATAAGCAGTAGTGGTGCAGCAGGGTACTGCAGCTTTATTTTTACCTTGCGGTCAGATTAACTAACTAGTTCCCTTTTAAGACCCAGTTTACTTAGGCCTGCATTAAAACTTCAGTGTGGTGCTAAAATTCTCTTGAGCTCTTTCAGGGAACAATAATTTCTACTCATCAATCACATCTTGAATTTGAAAATTAAAGAGATTTTTGAGATGGAGACTTGGACAAAATCACCATGGGATAACCCACAAGAAGGCTTTTAATGTCTGCACTTCTTTTACTGCTGTCAGGTATAAATTTTGAGTGTGCAGTTAGGGTATACAATCCAACTCAGGTACCCTCAATCCAGTGTACCCCAAGTAATCTCAGGGGATCTACTAGGATTGCATTTAAAATAGACACATTACCATGGTATGTAATGGTAGCAAAATCAGGCCTCAAACTGAAAACTATTAAAAAATATTCTTGCAAAAATGAAAAATCCTGTATTTACAGTTGTATAAAATACTGCTATAGCTTTGTGATGTGTGTGTATGTATGTGTAAAGTACAAAGTGCTGTATTAGATGATCTTGCAGAACATTCCCAAATAATACTTCATATTCAAAGCATTTTAACTAATTTCACTTTGTATTTTCTCTAGTAAATTAAGGAGCCTTGTTGGTTTTCAACATTAAGGGAAGGTTGCTGCAGTATTTCTGCAATATAACAGGAATTATGGTTAATATACTTTGGAGGCATTTAAATTCTAATCACACAGACGAAAGGAAATTTCAAATAATGGCAAGTAAATTTAAATCACACAGCAGTAAAGACTTTCATACCTTTGAAAATATTTCAGCACTGGCTTTTTTTTTTACTCACTTTGATTATCCATGATCACAGCAGCGGAATTCTATTGCTGTTGCTATAATTTCTAAATCATAACTGTGCTAACATGAAATATGTATATATAGGTACATTTGCCAACTTGTTCTAATTTTTTTATTTGCTTTCCACCTCATGTGCTGGGAGGGGCTGCTGATCAGTACACTAACTGAAGGCAAATGCGGAATTGTTGCAGGAGAAAATGGAGATATGCAGGCAGTCTTTGCAGAAGAAGTAGGCTTTTTTACTGGAGTTTCAAAACAGGACTAGGTTTCTGTCCCATAAAACCTGCCTCCGAGACCTTTGGGGATCCCTCAGTACCCTAGCCAGCATTTGCTGGCCGAGCATTTGCAAGTGTCTCACAAGCACTGTGTAAGAGAGTGGTTTTATGCCACATAAACTCGCCAGGTTTGCACCCATTGAAAACTCCTCTGGATCAAGCCTCACAAGCTATGTATGTCTAGAAATCTAATTCATATAGTTTAGCTCCTCTTCAAACTAAGTCTCGGCTAAGGTAGAAGAATGCAATGCAAAACAGTTAGTGACTGTGGAAGGGAGGAAGATTCTATCCAAGGAAGCATTTTCCTATCCTTCTCCAGCTTGATGCCTTCCCAGCACGAGACTTTCCACCTCTTCAGCAGCACCTGCTCTTTGTAAAAATGAGAAGGGAGAACCAAGCACCACTGTGACCAAAAACCAGAATTCCCCTATTTTTTTTATTGCCATGTTTAACCTCTGCTCTTTTAATTGCATACACAGCAGGAGAAAGGGGATGTGCTTTAACAACTTGTCAGGTATTAAGCAGTGCAACTTTTTAGCTGGAAATCATGCTGTCAGCTGGAAGTAAACAATAAGGCCACATATATTTAATTTTTAATAAATTTTGAGTTATGCTATTCTTTTAATTACATTAATCAGGCAGGCTCCAACACTGCAAGCCTTAGGGCTTGAAGTGCAATTTCAATGCCTTGTAATGAATTTGCCGAACTTTGGAAAAAGATGAAATGGCTTAATATTAAACATTTGCTTGATTTAAATTTTACTAACCCGTGCACTTTATAATTCATATTCTTTCAGTGCAACGTACTGCCACAGCAGAATGATGGTAATAGTAATTGTGAGTAAGTGTTCCTTTTGCACACGGGTTTTGCTTATAAACTAGATGAAAAAAGGGCCTGGAGTGTCGAGGGAATGCTAAAGATCTACAGAGCCTTTCACTTCAAGGTCATCAGTTCAAGCACACTTCATTGAAGACAGAAAGTTAACATCTGACTGCCTCTTCATAATACACGTGAAATGAGTTAGTGGTGTCAGTGGAGACAAGGAAAGAATACAACCAGTTTAATAATAACAGGTAGGACTAATGTGTAAGTCCAAAAAAAGAGAAGCAGTCAGGAGATACTCAGTTTACCAGGATGCCTCTGTCTTCTCCTGCATGCAGTCCTAAGGGCTGTTTTTGTTCTTCAACTTAAAAAGGTTGTAGCTACCCTTCTTCGTCTCATTTGATGTCATAAGCTTAATTGAATTGAGCTGGGTAAATACTGTGTTGGAAAGAAAAATTCAGGTAGAAGGTAGTTTGATGATGAAGTAATAGTGAACCTGGTTTAATGCTGCTAGGGCACTTCACAACAGGCTCTTTGAAGGAAGCTGCAAAACTGATAACCTGACCGCTTGTCATTACCTCAAGCATATGAATCACAACCAGAAAACTGCTGGCTGTGGTGTCCTCAAGACTGCCTTCCAAGTCAATTAATTACAGCCTGCCAATGGTAATTCCCCTGTAAAGTTAATTGAAAAAGGTACTCTCTCTTTTGATCAGTTGTGCAGTGTTATTGTTGTTTAAGGCTTTTTTTAAAGAAGTAGTTGCTTTTCAGTGCTGTGATCCCTTTATGTGGGACCTCTAAGAAGGTTAGGTGTGTTTAGAGGAAGGAGTGTGTATAACATGGCAGTGATTTTTATAGTCCATTTCATATCTAGTTGTCAAAAAGAAGTAAATTGGTTATGTCTACTGTTGTAAAAAGTGCATTATTTTCCCCTTCTGTTCTATGAACCACTGAGATTTTAAAGGTTACTGATCTGCAGCTGTCTTTTCCTTTGGTCTTATTGTTACCATTGTTTTGCAATCTGGGCTGAGACTGGACTCAGGACGTCTTTGCTCAATGTGTTTGGGGTTTAGTGAAATAAATTATTTCAGCCATTGTAAAAGAGCCCTATGACTTCTCCTTTCCATAGTGGCTTTAGTTATGAAGATATAGAAAGTATAAAATAACCCAAGCAAGCTTCATGTAAGTAGTTACTTTATTAATAAGCTCTCATGAAAGACTTTTTACGAGTAAGAAGGGAAATAAGGTGAGAAAGATGAGAAAGACCAGAGAAGCAGAAAGAGCCTTCTAGACAAGGGAAGAGAAAAAGGAGTTTATGGGAAGAAATAGAGATATGCAACCCAGCTTAGTCTGCTTCATTTCTTTTGCACTTTAGCCCCTGTTACTTGTATACTTAAATTTTTTAGACCTTTGGAAGAGGTTTTAGTCAGCTTTTTTGTGGTTTTAATATGTGTATACATTGAAAATATTTAGTCATATTTTATATGTAGTGTTGGATTTTATTTTTATTCTCAACACTTGCCTGGAGCAGAAAGCATTTTTTTTTAAGAGCTCTTACCTGTCTGAGCCTTGAATTAGTCTAACACAGCAGTTGTTAATTTATAGGTGGTTTCACTAAATTGTAATGGGGAAGATTCTGTAATAGAATTTTATGAATGAAATTATGGTTTACCTGTAAATTAATATGTGATTCTCAAAGAAATGATCTCTGGAGCTTTTCATAGTCCATGTTTGTTTTTATGAGTAAAGTGAAATTCCAAGTATTTAATTGAAGGTCCTAGGTGTCTTTTTGAGTTAATATGTCAGAAGCTTCTTTATAAAAAATACATTTCAAACTCTAGGTTTTCACATATTGGAAGAATATTATTTCTTTTCATAAGTGATTCCATCTAAATTCCTATCATAACTTTGTTTTTTGGCAGTGATAGTTTAAAACTTCATCAGGGTTGAAAAAAGGAAGGAGTCAGAGGTTAAAAATCAGATATTTTTGCAATAGTCCAGGGGGAAACCTTCATGGCATATGTCACTGCTCTTCCTGAAAGAAAAGATGGTAATTAATCCCTCACTTTGCAACTTGTTTTTTTCATCTCTGAATTCAAATACAAAACTTTTTTGACATAAAAATGAATTAGGATTTAAAATTGTTGTCATCGTGTAAGAAAATGACACAGATTTGAAGTAATTATTAAAAAAATCTTTAATCACAGGCTATGGCAACCTGCAGTATTTGGTTGAAGGATTTTTAGGGTTTGAAACAAAAAAATGGATCCAAGAGAACTTTTACATTTCAAAATATTAGTGCATCAGCTTTATTGGAAAAAGCTGAAATTGTTTGAGTGACCTCAGTAAAACAATTTAGACTGTGATTCCCGGAATGCTCATAAAGCTGACATGTCTACACGTTCTTAAAAAGTCATAATCCATCATTCTGATGCTAGATCGATGGATTATGACTTTCTGATGTCAGATCTGTGAATTAAGGCTTTTTTGAGTACAGCCTGCTATCCAATTATTGCCCCTATTCATATATTATAAATCATTATTCTTTCACCAGGTCATCAGCAGTTTCTATTTCCTAAAGTTTCAGAGCCTTCTTTTTTTAGCCAGTGTGGCGCTCCCATTAAGCAATCAGAAATGGAGAGTGCTGACCTGGAAAACAAAGCTTCTATCACAGCAAATTATTGAGGGAACAACATTCATTTCTAATTCTTGTACTTTCTGTTGAAATAAAAGCAATTAGATTAGATTGAAACAAATCTCAACCACTTCCTGCACAAGCAAGCAATGTAATAAATTAGCACAAAAGTTTTTGGCATGTATTGACTCAATTTTTAAGTGCTCATTCCTGAGTTTCTTAAAAATGATGCTTTCTTTTGATAAGTTGATGATTATTTTTTTTTTTTACTATATGAAGACAGATCAGCTTCTGATTAAAAGCTGAATATTCGCAGCATGCTACCTTAAGTGATTGTGTCTATTAGGTGCTGTTAAACTGAAGTTTCTTTGAATAAATGGTTTATAGAATAATAAACTTACCTCTAATGCGATGGAGTATAAGATAA
Source organism: Myiopsitta monachus (assembly GCA_017639245.1). Taxonomy (NCBI): domain Eukaryota; kingdom Metazoa; phylum Chordata; class Aves; order Psittaciformes; family Psittacidae; genus Myiopsitta; species Myiopsitta monachus. The sequence goes on along the minus strand of CM029921.1, from coordinate 65,776,792 downwards.
AAGTAGAAAATGCTTTACTGTAACCAATTTCGGTGCGTCAAATCAAAATGCATTTTAAACAACTTTATTAAAAGATATTCAGAAAAAGAAGAGCTATTTTAGGACCTATCATGCATCCAGAGAAGTCATTTAATTAAATGCAATCATGCTGTGTTGGAGAGTTATCTCAACAGATTTCTCAAGCTGAGGGAACTTAGGCCTAGTCCATATGTGGATGGAAAAAAAAATCAATAGTATGATCTTGTTGTTGGGTTTTTTATGTCATTTTACTGTACTGATAGTTCTTCATTAGGATGCAGTTTTCACACTAGATGGCTGTGCATAAAATGTGTCCAGTCAGTACATGGCTAGCAGAGTTGTTGTCAAAAAGGATGATAATTGATGAAAGGGAGGGTGATATAATGAACATTGTAGAACTCATCTTTTATTAACTATTTGTTCTAGTCATGTGTCTGTTATGAGAGACCTATTACAGCACCGGTTTGTGCCTCATTTTCTCATTTGGGTGGTCACATGGATTCTATGTTCTGTGTCCCAATGACTGTTTACGTGACACTTTCCTGAAAGACAAAACTGTGTATCTTGTCCTGCTTGTTATTCAGTCAAGGATGTTATCTGAAACCACACGAGAAAGTTAATGCAGTAGTTTGCATGTCCTATCATCAAGCAGTCAGTGGGGGTAATGCTTTAATATGTTTTAGTTTAATTCTTAAAGGAAGACATTGTCTTGGCATATTTGTCTCATTCGTTATTGTTTATTTCAGGACATTAATGGCATCTTTGCTCTCACCTTCCCTTTTCTGGTATCTGTTTTGCATTTTCAAATTTTGGCCATTAAGACTTCCAGAGTGATGTATAATGTTAGAAAGAGCTGGCTTGTTGTGAGAGCATAGAAACAGATATTCTGCAAATGCTTCTGGAGAAAGCATGATTTCAAGGGCACGTGCCAGCACAGCACGGAGCCCCTGGTGGGGCTTCAGAGCCTTCCTTGGTTTAGGCTGCTTCCTGATGTGATACAGCTTTAGAGCCCAATTCTGCTGATAGGGAGTCTAGCAAAACTCCTTCTGCCATCCACGGAAGTAGGCTCCAACCCATTTTAAAATTTCCTGTGAAATGCTGTTGCCCACTAGATGGAGACACAAGATTTTATACATTAGTGGATATACAGATGGTAATCAAACCCACCAGCTGCTGCCTGCTCTTTTCAGGCACCTTGCCAGCTTACTGGCAGTATGTTGACTGGAAAGCAGACAGTGACACACTTTGATCGAAAAGCTTGTATGATGATTTTTTTTTTGTAATATTATTGTTTTTTTAAAAAATGATAAAAGAGATCAAGACGTGTATCTTGATCAAAGGGTATTGCTGTCTGCTTCCCCATCAGCAACTTCTAATTTATAGAAATCAGATTGCGTGGAAAGCAATCAGCAAAGGTTTGAGGTCTTTCTTGTTCTCACTGCCAAGACATGCTGACAAGTGAGAAAATTAAAATCAGAGAAAGTAGGGAGAAAACTAGTAAAACACTGGTTGAAACGTAATTATTTAAAGTTCATAATTTTAATAATTTTAGGGCATAAAAAAAACCCAAACAAACAGTTAAGAGTGCTCGAACTGGCTATCCCTTATATTATAAGAGCACATGAAGATCTTTCTCTGTTGGAGGGTGTTGCTTGAAGACTAATTTACCATTGAGAGACAAATATATCTGTTAAGTTACTTGTCACAGAGAAATAAACTGTCTCTAGGTTTGGGGCCAAGTTTTTCAAAGGTATCCTATCAGCTCTGTTTCTTCCACATGGAGCTGTGCATCCAGCATGATTTATTAGGGTGTATACATGATATAATGAACACCTGCAAAGAACACTTAAACTAGTCAGCCCTGTAAATATGAAGATAGTGTGTGCAGAGAGACTACACTGAAAATTTGGCCATTAAATTTGGTAAGGTCTTGTCTCTTTAAGATCTCTAGTGGGGCATTTTCTTTTTTCAGCTTTTGGTATTGACTCCTTTAAAAGCCATTTTTTGGTTTAGGTTTTTTGGTTTGTTTTTTTTTGGGTTTTTTTTGGTTTTTTTTTTAGCTCTGCTAGGCTTAAACAACAATTAGCAGTTGCAGACGTATATGTGTGCATGTATATGGATTGTGTCAGCTGAAGAAAGACTGTGTTTTGGTGCATAAGTGACTATTTCTGGCCAACATAAAAACACAAACCCAGTGGCAGTTGTGAGAGTTGTTTCAGTTTCTGTCAGATGTTGAAATCAAATTGAAGAATTGTGACAGAAGGACCTAGGATATGTGACATTTTGTATAGATAAAGCAAGGATTTTCAGGTGGAAATAACCTGATGTAGTTAAGAAAGTGAATAGGGCCCACCTCCAGAAGTCTGTACAGTGCCATCTTTGATATGATATTTGGGTTATGAATCTATTGAGAAAGGAAGAAAAAATCTTGGTTTGGTGACAAGAGATATTGTGGTAGCCACACTAGGCATTCATCTGCTTCATGCAGCCTGGCATGCTTGGCAGCTGGGGCCAAAGGGGAGTGTGAGACTAGAATAAGCAAGTGTGCTGTTTAGCATTGTACTCTGGTACCAGAGTGGTGAAGATGGATCTGTTCAGCCTCACTGTCTCTCCTCCATGTGTGAGACATTCAACTCTCTTGTTAGCTACTTCCCATCGCTCATGCTCACCTCCTCTGCATGTTGACCCATGCTTTTGCAGTCAGCTGCTAAGTCTTTCCTTCCACAGGACTAATTTGGTTCTTGTGTCTCCATCACTCTGCCTTTCTCTATTGCCTGCTGAGCTTTCCAGACATTAGTGGGTTTTCTACCCTCTCTTCAACTTCTCTGCTGGGCAATCCAGACACATTTCATGTTCCTGATGGGTGTTTCCTTCTGACGCTTAGATGGAAAGGCAGCAGCTTCAGAGTAGGCAATGTCATGCTACCAGGTATAGCTGTGTATTCTTATAAGAAGGTGCTGCTGTTTGATACTTATGCTGCTGCTGTTCAGGGAAGCTGCCAGGGGAAAGGTATTGCTAAAATGAATGGATAAATTCCTTTGACATCATTGCTTCATTTTTTTTACTTTTCTGTCAAAAGCAGACACATTGTCTTTATCTCATCATGCAAACTGTGTGCAAACTTTATGATCACATTATCTTTGCCTATTTTTGTGAACAGCATTTCTCAAAAAGACAAAACACATGGTGGGGGAAGAAGAAAGCCTATAGTGTAGGCTTACAGTTCAACCCAGTACCTTTCATATTCACTTGTTCTATAGCCAACCCAAGATTTTCACTACAAAGTCTGAAACATTTGCTCTCAATTCTGACTTGTGTTAAAATTCTGTGTGATTGTGGAAACCTTTTCTGAGCACATTGCGTATTTTTGTTGGTTTTGATACCTATGTGGGAATTTTCTAGAAGATGAAGTTAACATAAAGTTTATAAGGGATAAGGAGGTAAATGAGTGTTGGTTTGTTGGGGCATTGGGGGTGGGTTTGGTTTTTTTATTTTTTTAGTTTGGGGAGAAATTACTTGGTAGAACTGTTTGTTTCTTCTCATGCTTTCTTTAAACAAATTTTGAAATCTCCACATTGGATTATATGATTTGTCATGAGCTTCCCAACAAGTCAAAGCAGAGTGAGATTTGTGGACTTTTTCCACCAGAAACCATTTCATGCCCCAACAGAAATGGAAATGACTCTTCTCAGAAACCTTCCAAGTTGAAGTGGGAGGAGATAATCTGTAAGGAGATGTTACCTTCTCAAAAACAACCTCACATCATCCAAGGTGTGGTTGGCTTTGGCAATTTACCAAGAGGAAATTTAGTAGATTTCAAATCACCCACCAAGCCAAGCTGTGCTGAAAACAAGACTTTGTTTAACTCTTGCATTCACCAGACTAGCCCTGCTCTTATACACAACTGCATTTTTATTTAACATGAATGACAGTATTTTAGGATAGAGTTAAAACTAACCCCAGCATTCAACATGAGAACCAGTATAAACAGATTTATGGACATGTACTGTAGTAAGGAGAGCCTGTTTACAATGGAGTATGAAATTCAAGTGTCATATAAAGAAGTGATGGTTTCTTTTGGCTAACAGGCTATGGTTAGAATACTGCAGATTCAAGTTATATGGAAATGCAGTTGTAAAGAAGTACTGGTGTCTTAGACTTAGGTGCAGTTTCGTGTGTACTGGTCAAATATCCTGTTGTTAAAATAGACATTTCACATAGAAAGATGACTGAAAACTGTAACTATAAAATTTGTGAGAAAAATTGGCTTACTTCTGAATTCCCAAATTGGTAAATGTATGTTAAGAACTTCATTTTTATGAACATGAAAAAATGAGTCCATAAAATAGTCTTGAGTCAATTTTCTGATAAATTTATTTTCCCATTTGTTATTAAAATGACCTACAGTAAGATTTTTTTTTAACCAGGTGTTAATTAAAAATATGGAAATGGGTTTAAAAAGCATTGCAGTTCACAGTGGAAGAATTACCATAACTGATTTGTTCTCAGAGCCATGCCTGTTTTGAGATGTTTTTAAGATGTCTAAGTTACTGGTTGTTTTTCTGCATGATTGTTTCCAAAGCAAAATGTGATTCCAATAAAAACAGTAATTGAATTACAGTCCACAGGACAAACTGTTGTTTTAACAGAAACTTACACACTCAGGCAAAGACTTTATGTTTTAGGTCTAATAACAAAGAACACAAGCTCCCCATTTTTATGTGATCATATATCCTGAAAAGTTTTGTAATGTAGCATATTTTTTAAAAATCTATAGTGTAGTTTTTAAATTGTGAGGGCAATTTTTTTTTTCTTTTTAGCTTAGTATCAATATTCTTCAGGTTGTTTGGTTTGTTGGTTGGGTGGGTTTTTTTTTTTAATGCAACCTTTTAAATGTTAGGGTAGCTTTTTTCTGTAGCATCAGCTAGGGGTGAATCAATATAGACAAGCATATACATACCTAATGCACCTGATAATTGAGAGGAGTGTAGAAAGAGCTTGTTCCTTTGTCATTGGTGTGGGCATGTACAGAGTATGAGACAGCTGTGTGAGGGGCTTATCCAGGACCAGCCTTGCATAGAGAAAATGCTGGTTTCAGAGGAAATGGGTAGGAAAGGAAGGCTCTTCAAGTGTGGGGATAGACAGAGGCTGGAGGTGGGACCTCTGTCCGGCTTGAGGCAGTGATTACACGTTACTGTATCAACACCAAAAGATAATTATTCTGCTGCCAGACTTTCTTGGCAGGAGCTTCCAGTCTTGAACCTTGAACCGTTTTGATTTCAAAAGTTTCTTTTAAAGTTTTCCTAGTTTGGGGGGAATCTTCCTTCATACACGTTGTACTCATGTAGATGAAACCTGAAGACTCTGCTTACTGAACCAAGAGAAACCAGGTGGGCATACACGCAGCTCTCTAGACACATGCCCACTGTAACTGATGTGTACGCAGCATGAGACGTGCCAGGGATAGCCATACATGCTGGACATAGGCATGTCTACATTCGCTTGGTTTTGGCAGTCCTAAGGCTGACCCTGTAGAACAGTAATAGTTGATGAGACATTGCTGCATCTCAGATGTAACACCTGGGAAAAAACAGCCCAGGATAGTGCCAGCAGCCATCTGACTTTTACAGTATGCACTCAGGGCTGCAGGAGGAACGTGTGGTGCTGTTAATCCCCACTAAGTTTTTATAGTCATCCTTTGAATAAATAAGAGAATATTTCTTATTTCCCAGCACCAGGCAAACTGAGTAATCCAGCTTTCCTCAGTTCCCTGTATACTCAATGGCAGAGGTAACAGGCTGTGCTTGCTGTAGTCCAGGGCAGGTATATTAAGCAATTGCTAGGTTCTTAATTTATCTTAGCTGCTCTGACTGTTTCTCAGGAGATGCAGTCATCTTTGCCCTTACTTACAAGCAGGGGTTTAGGGGGTTGACAGAGCCCCTAAAGCAGGTGTGATGGATTCCATCCCCCTAAGCAATTTAATTTTTATAGGCCATTTTGTTGGCAAATGCATATGCTCACATGCAAATCGATTTTCTGATAGTACGAGATGGCAGCAAGTCTTTAGAAAAGGTGAAGCCTCCTCCCAGAAAGAGGTACCAAAATGCACCTGGCCAAGTATGCTTTCAAATTTTTATCAGAGTGTTTTCAGCATTCTTTCAGGTACTAAAAAATACCCTTCACCCTTCCTCAAAGTCTGTATGTATTGTTTTTAAAGGGGGTTTGTTAGCCCCAGAAGTTTAAAATGGTGAGACAGACCCAAAAAAATCATGAGCGTTTCTTTAAAATACTTGTTTGGTTCCTTCTGCTTGCAGGCTGGTTTTTGGGCTTTCAAGATTTATGTTTTCAATCTTTTCTCTGCAACCATAAGAGCTAGACACTAACTTTATTTTTAAATGAAAACTGAGATGCTCTTGTAATCCCATAACTCTAGGAGATTTGGCAATGCTAAACACAATGTGAATCTAGAGTGACCATTCCAAGGTGAATCATTTAGTGATGTGTCCTCAGCATGAAAGCCAACTGGGGATTTGTTTTTTTTTTTTCTCTCTTATTTTGTCTTTCTAAATAATCTCTGAATTGGCAGTAATAATTGGAAGCTGGGTAAAAGCAGAAGTAGATGACGGCAGCCCAGTTAAATCAGTATTATTTTTTGCTGGTATGTTAGGATATTCTTACAGAATCTATGTATTAAGGTTATTCTGCATTAAGATATCTCTAGAGAGGAAGGCTTTGGTTGTTATTGTAGAAGCACCCTTTTCTACTCAGTCAAGCATTAAAATTGGCAGCAGTTCCTGGAGTAGCAAGAAAATCCTGGTTGTTGCCCTCATCTAGTTACTGAAAACAGTAAGAGGATATGTAAAAGCTTTAACTCGAAGGAAAAATATTTGTAACCGTGACAGTGTGTTTCCTTCCAATAATTTATGGGCAAAATGTAGGAAAGGAGGAACACAAGCTATAAATAATATTCCATATGTAAACATAATGGCAGTAGCAAATTCTTTTTATTTAAAAATTAATATTGATGTTCATTAATATAAATTACCACATTTCAGATGACTCTGATGTCCTTGAGGCCAGATGTCACTGACTGATTTACAGCTTCCTGGGGGGGAGGAGCAGATCCTGTTCTCTCAATGTAGGCATCAAATTGCTTCAGATAGCTATTTTGGACTAGATTAATTACTGATGTATTGTCAACAAAGTTGATTCACATCTCGGCTCAGAAACATGGAAAATTCTCTTTTAAAAGTATTAACTTGAATTCTGAAATGCAAGGAAAAGGGCATAAAGTATGTGTTTGACTTACTGAACTTTTGTCTCATTTGAGAAATAGTGGTTTGAAAGCTCCTGCCCAGGAACATGCACACAGAATTTCCATGTGTATCATTAGCAACTGGGGAACATAATTCAGAGTCCAAGTTTAATCCCTCATTGATCTTAATTCTACTTTAAATATTAATACAAATGTGTACAGTGAAGGCGTTCAGAAGAAAGCTCTGCCATCTTAATCACACGACATAGATCATACATCTGGATTAAGTTTTTAAGTGCTTCATATCCTTCAGTCCTTTGGACCTTGGGTATAGCACTGCTGCAGAATAGGATGGCAAATGTATTTGTAGAGTGATCAGCAGCCTTCCAGAAAAAACTCCTGTGAGAACGCCGGAGGGCAATGCCTTAGAAGGCAAGTAGGGTGGACCTGTGTTTCCATATGCTGGCAGGTTAAAGGTGGGGAGGAAGGCAGGTTTGAGCCAGTGTGGTAGTGCATCTCTGTCCATTAGTTATTCATTCAAATTCAACCATATGAAATACAGGCAGCTAACAAACAATATCTTGTAAATGCCTTTTATTCCAGCAACTGAAATTCAGCACATTTATAGGTGTGCAGCTGGGCATGCTTAGCATGAATGACAAACTAATGTAACTCCTGTATTAAATATTTTGTTTCATAGCAGAGCTCACATTCATATATGTATATATATATATATATATATATATATATGTACGTATATGAGAGAGGTCTGTGCAGGTCTCTGGTAGCACAAAGTCCTGTGGCATACTGTTAGAAATACGCAGATGATACAAATATAACGAATGACACACAAAGAACACCCTTTTTAAAATGCGCCTGCCATTCATATAAAATCAAATCCATATCAGTTGGAAAGCCATTGAAAGGCTTTGAAAGATGTTACAAGGCTTTAGAAATGGTCTGTGCTGAACTTGGGATATTTTTTCCAATCCTTATAAATCATTGTTTTCCTATGTTTGGTAAGATTACCTACAGAGAATTTATGTTAAGACTCTGTGGAATGGAGCACGGAATTTCAGATAATATTAAACTGAAACGGCGGTTTTAAAATGTTTCTGTGTTACAAAAGCCTTGTATCAAAGAGGCAAACACACCACTCCCTCAGTCTCTTTTCTCATTTCTGAAATAAGTAAACATAAACTATAAATTCTAATTTTCAGCAAGTATGTTAGTAAATCCAAACTGACCTTGACCTTAGCTTTGCTAATTTCCAAACTCTGATATTTATTCCCGGAGTGGATTGTTTCCCTTCCTACCACATACATAAATACTGCAAACCTTTCCAGTGACTTGAATTAGAGTGTAAGTAAATAGCTGGTTTTAATCTACATAATATTTTGAGAACAGACGTTCTGTGCTATGACTATTAAGATATGCCCAGCAGCCATTTGTATAATAGTAAAGCCTCTTACATATAGTATTAAAAGTAATGCTATCAGCCAGGGCTTGTTGTACGCCACAGAAACTTAAATAATAAAATACAGCATGGATAAAATCTGCAATAATAGTAACTTAAGCAAAATTAATTTAAGAAACAGATAAACATCTGGGGGAAAATGTAATGGCATATTGGTTAAGTTATGCAAAGCTAATTTTATAGTAACAGCCACATCTGTGGAACTCATTTATTAGAATGCTTTACCGATCTTCTTTCCTGCCATTATTCTGTTTTAAAAATTTTCCTGTATACTATTTTATTGTCTTTGCTCTGCCTACATTTGTAGAAAAGTAATTTGCTAGTTCTTAACAACAAGAAAACGGTGGGTTTACGTACAGAACAACATGGCACTTTTGATACTTACCTCTCTTTACGCACACTTTTACGAGAAAGAATTCCAGAGAAAAATAATGGCGTGGGGCTATACATTGAGAGCAATGTTTGAATACCAGCTACTCAGCTGGTACTCCACCAAGACTCCACCAAGGTGGGAAAGTAAAGGTAACACTGAACAATATTTCCCACATTAAGTTCTCCTGAATGTTACAGCAGCCTCTAATCTGCTCTAAGTTGTCCAGATTCAAGCGGCCTTTTGGAACCCCACCACACCTAGGAATTAGTAAGACTATTGCTATAGACTATATAAGACTATTAACTTCTGCTTCCTCCAGTCTCTTTAAGAGCATCCTTTTATCTGCAGCTGACACTAATATGCCATCTACATTTATGCAACTGCCTTATGATTTCTTTATGTTTGAATTCTCAAGCATCCATTGGACTGCAATGTGCAGAAAAATATTCCCAGTAATTTTAAGGCATTATCATCTTGCCAAACAGTTTCTCACATTTCTATAGTTATATTGATTCAAGAGGACACTTTGAGTAATACATCTTTGTCATAGTGAATAATGCTCACATAATGACAAATCTTCAGGAATTAAAAAAAGGATGAATTTTTTAATGTGGGTCAGTGGAATTAATTCACCATAAATATACCCAGACTTCAGAAACTAACAATGCGTTTTTAAAGCCACTGTAACTGTATAAAACTTATTGCGTCTCCTTCTCTGTTTTTAAATAGATTTTATTACAGAGCCATTGGCGCTATTAAACATGAGGTTTTGTTCAAAGGAAATACAAAGTCTTAATTGGTTTTTTTGGTGTTTTTTTTTTTGTTTTTTTTTTTTTTTGTTGTTTTTTTTTTTTTTAAGGAAAGTATTGCATCAGAAGGATTCATTTAAATACGTTCGTTGGCTTCGGGCTCTCACCACAATTCATTCGTTCTAATTTTCCCCTGGACTAGTTAAGGACACAATGTAGACAAAGCAGAAATGCAGAATGGCATTTTTAGGTCACTATATTTTGCCTGTAAACTGTAGTACTGCTCATAAATTTATTATTACTAAACAAAATACTTCATATTCAGCATTGAAGTTTCACTGCTTTAAAAAAAAAAACTTTTGGCTCAATGCTGAGACAATTATGGCTCATTAAAGAGACTAGTTCTGCTGTAATTCAGTTATTTTTTCGAGATCCAAGGCCTATTATTAGACATGGAACAGATGAGTAAAGGATGGCTCTTTTTAAAAGGATGCAGTGAAGTAAAAATATTATTCTAAAAGAGGACCTCTGAAAATCTTATCCATGCCACAAAACTCTAGTTGATCAGCAAGAAATTGATTTAAAAGCCCAGTCTAGTTTTTTTTACATTATTTAAGTCTTTTGAAATTTGAACTGGAGGGAATAAATGGAATAATGATTTAATCTAAATTAAGAAATTATTTTGAGTAAATAGTTAACTAACCAAAAATACGTTATTTTTGGGAAGGAAGCAGAAAGTAATTGTGAATTCTCATCCAATTCAGTGAATACTTTTCATAAGAAAATACAAGGTAAGAAATCAGAGAAAACTGAAATATTTACTAAATCAAAAGAGCTCCAGATTTTTGAATTTGGGTTTGTGGGGTTTTTTGGGGTTTTTTTTTTTTTTTTTGGAATTTGAGATTAAAATTCCTTTTTATTTTAGAAATAACATTTAGCTCAACTCAAGGATTTTGCATTTTGATGCTCAAACTACACTTTCCAACTGTTCCTTTTGTGAGTCTGTAGGCACTAGCACAGTGCTGTAAAATTTGAGTCATTAGTGATACAGAAAAATGTTTCAGTAAAAGCTGTTTTTCTTCTTACCTACATTCAGGAAATCTTCCTGTCAGACTCTTGGGTTCTTATAAGCATGAGTTAATACTGTCTACTTTTTTTAGTGAGCTCACACATGGCAGGGAATCTTGAAGATAAAGACAAAGTCCAAACATAACTTCTGAACAATTTCCAGAACTACAGAAGGGATTTTTAATGCGATAAAGTATAATGGCTAGGTCTCACTTCTTATTTTCAGTTTTTGTTAAGACTTTTGCGAATGCATAGACCCTTGAATATTTTCAGCATGTTTAACTGCACCAAGTAACTAAACACATCAAATATCAACCTAGCTGTGATTTCAAAGGTATGAGGAAATTAACTCATGGGAGCTGCAATTACCCTGATGTGAATTAATGTAGTTACGTGTTTGTAATAGCTGACTCAGAACTGGAACATCTGCCTAGTATTCTCAGTGGGCATTTCCCACTGCAGAGGCTCGAGACACACCATTTTAGTATTATATGCTGTTCCTTGCTTGTTCAGAAAATTTGTCCCCCTGTTCTCTCTCATCAATTAAAAAAAACCCAAACAAACAACAAAACACAACCCACAAAAACCACACATGCAAAAAAAGGCACAAACCCTTGTCCCTTCAGAGGATGCAGGGCCACCTTCTGCATCACTCACAAGAGCCCAAGCACAGAATAAGTACTGCATCCAGCTACTTTGGAGGGGAAAAGCCATTTCCCTGTCAGAGCATTCCTGGAGCCACAGTTCACATGCCAGCAGAATACCAGTGAGGTTCCCATGTTTACAGGAAAGAGAAGTGGGAGCAAGCATGATGAAGCAGCAAAACTTGTACCATTGGAAACTCTTACATTATAGCCACATATATCTTAGGGCCTTATTTGATGCAGGGTGATTACAACTTTACTCCAGCAAATCCCTTTGATAGAGTACCCTAGTGATCAGCTGGGCCCTTTAATTCCAAAATGCAACCAGATCCCCGTTCTGAAGTGACATATTTGTATTGGGAAGACTTCATGTTACCTACGCACTGTGTTTTCTAAACTTAATTATCCACATGAGTAAGAAGCTGTAGTGTTATGAAATTATGAAAATCATCTGTTCTTGCCAAGTATTATAAAGAGGGCCCCTTGAGATGCAGCTAGAAATTAAAGCTGATCTATAATCATTTTCAGTATGCTTTCCAGTTCTGAGCACCTGGATAGTAACAAAAAAGGTATTGGTTTTTGTTGTTTGCCAGCCATTTTGTTTCCACTTAGAAAAATCTGCAATAAACCTCTGAGCAATAATTGAACTTGAATTACTTTTTTTTTCTTACTCTTTTTTTTTTTTTGCATTGCCAGTCTGCAATTGAACTTGCTGAACCTGCCGATCCTCCCTTCCCTGCTCTGCTGGAAGAAGGCAAACCCTCAGATATCTATTCGTCATTCATAACATCACCAACAGCTACAGAGACAGGATCTAAGGTAGAGAGTTTTGTTCTTTGTTTTGTGTGGGGTTTTTTTAATAGTTTTCGATGAGTCTCCTGCCTCATTTATTTCTCACTGGAGCCCAGACACTAATGATATCTACTCTTAAGAACATAGCACGCATTCTCTCCTAAGATTGAATGAAATTATTTTTACTGCATTAATCAGTTAGCAGAGGACACTTATTTGAGTCAGCACCTCTGAGCTCTCAAGCCATGCAACTTTATAACCTCAGGATCTGCCTGCCCTGGGCAGTGAGAGAGAGACACTGATGGTATCTGTCAGAGCAGGAGTTCTCAAAAGCAGGCGTCATGTGTTGTTGCATGTCTTCAGGCTTGACACTGTTTGGTCTTGTAGACAGCAGAATAATGTTGTAACACACATTTCTTGTGGTTGGTTGCTGCTAGGGGTCTGATCAAGAGGAATCTGATCAAGGGGAAGAGCCCTGTCCAGAGGCAGAGTCCTTTGAGGTAGATGCTGTGGCTGGTGTCACTGCCGAAGATCAAAAGTCTGCAGAGTACGAAATCCCAAATGAAATTATTGGCAACCTTGAGGTACTAATATTAGAAAGCTATTCACTGATTTTGTCTATGGTTAATTAGATAGCTGAGCCTTAATGAATATAAACTGTATTCATGCTAAAGCTGGCAAAACGCACATCCATATGCTGTAAAAATGTGAATTAGCCTCTATAAATAGCTCCTAGTTTAGTCAGCTTACATGTGATAAGATAAAAAATATAACAACATATATCTTCAGCATTACTATGTGTTAAGAAACATGGGCCAAATCCTGCATTCAGTGATTTCAGTGATAAAATTTCTCCTCAGTGGTTCAGGATCAGCTGCTGTGATGGAGCATATGCAATGCAATGGAGCAATGTGTACTCAATATAAATTGTTAGATGCATCTATGTTACATATCCTTCACTATGCATAGGAAATAACACATTTATGCTAGATCTAGGCTTGATTTGGTAGGAGTGTAACTATACAGGAGCTGCCTTAATGGAACACATCAGGTGGCCCTGGTCTGCAAACCCTAAGGAGCCTGTGAGTTCTTTCTGCAGGGGTTCATGAAATGGAAGGAAGCTCCTGTCAGAGAATGGACTTAAATTTGTTGTAGGGTGACCTGCTTCTCTATGGGGAGGTCTGTAAATTGAAACATGTGGAAACCCAGCAGAGTAAATCATTGTTATTTCGTAAACTGCACCCTCAAGCGTATGAAATTATTGAAAGCAAACCAGCTGGAACTCACTTGCAACAAACAGGTGGCATTAGCACTTTCAGATTCAGATACAGCGCACTGGACGCTGCTGACAAAGCAGTTTATTAAATTATGAAATCATATAATCATCATTAATATAAAAATTGTTAAGTCAGGATTTCCCGAGGTGAGTATCTCCAGAGAGGAGCCTTCAACCCCGGAGCGAGACGAAACTCCGCGTCCCACAGCCCCAGCGCCGAGCACCAACAGCCACCGAGGGCGCCCTGGGCCACCGCCGGGCCTCGCCCGGCAACCGGCAGCTCCGCGGACGCGACGGGGACTCACAGGGGCGGAGCCAGCAGGGGCGGCCCCGCCCTGAGCGGGTAACACCCGCCGCGGGGAGCGCGGGGGCTGCGCGTGGCGCGGCGGTTGGCGCCGGCGGCGCGAGCCCGCCGGGAGCGAGGTGCAGGGTGCTCGGCTCAGGATCAGGGCCCGATCTGGGAGCTCTGCTCTGGCTGCCCCGGCGGTGGCAGCGTCGGCACCGGGCAGGGCCGGTGAGAGGGGAGGCAGCAGCACAGACCTCGGAGCGTAGAGAGCGCCTGCACTGGTCTTGTGAGGGGAGGTGTGCAATGGGCAGGGAAGATTGTGCCTGACCAATTTGGTGGCCTTCTATGATGGGGCTACGGAACTGATGGACAGGGGTAGAGCACTTGATGTCATCTACCTGGACTTGTGCAAAGCATTTGACACTGTCCCACATGACATCCTTGTCTCTAAATTGGAGAGACATCAATTTGATGGATGGACCACGTGGTGGATAAAGAACTGGTGGGATGGCTGCGCTCAAAGAGTTGTGGTCAATGGCTCAATGTCCAGCTGGAGATCAGTAACGAGCGGTGTCCCCTCAGGGGTCAGTGTTGCAACCGGTTTTGGTCAACATCTTTGTTGGTGACACAGACAGTCGGATTGAGTGCACCCTCAGCAAGTTTGCCGATGACACCAAGCTGTGTGGTTCAGTTGATACGTTGGAGGGAAGGAATGCCATCCAGAGGGACCTTGACACACTTGTGAGGAGGGCTGATGCCAACCTGATGAAGTTTAACCATGACAAGTGCAAGATCCTACAGCTGGGTTGGAGCAATCCCAGGCACAGCTACAGGTTGGGCAGAGAAGAGATTCAGAGCAGCCCGGTGGAGAAGGACTTGGGGGTGTTGGTCAATGGAAAAATGATCATGAGCCAGCAGTGTGCGCTTGCAGCCCAGAAAGCCAACCAGTATCCTGGGCTGCAGTCCAAAGGAGTGTGACCAGCAGGTCAAGGGAGGTGATCCTGCCCCTCTACTCTGCTCTCGTGAGACCTCACTTGGAGGATTGTGTGCAGTTCTGGTATCCTCAACATACAAAGGACATGGAACTGTTGGAACAAGTGCAGAGGGCCACGAGGATGATCAGGGGACTGGAGCACCTCCCGTATGAAGATAGGCTGAGAAAGCTGGGGCTGTTCAGCCTGGAGAAGAGAAGGCTGTGTGGAGACCTCATAGCAGCCTTCCAGTATCTGAAGGGGGCCTATAGGGATGCTGGGGAGGGACTCTTCATGAGGGACTGTAGTGATAGGACAAGGGGTAATGGGTTCAAACTTAACCAGAGGAAGTTTAGATTGGATATGAGGAAGAAATTCTTTACTGTGAGGGTGATGAGGCACATGGAATGGGTTGCCCAGGGAAGTTGTGAATGCTCCGTCGCTGGTGGTGTTCAGGGCCAGGTTGGACAGAGCCTTGGGCGGCATGGTTTAGTGGGATGTGTCCCTGCCCACGGCAAGGGGGGTTGGGACTGGATGATCTTAAGGTCTTTTCTAACCCTAACTATTCTATAATTCTAAATATCTAATATTACCTGAAAATAGTGTGGTATTAATAAATCGTTTTACATGGGTTGTGTGTAATTGGGGAATATAAATTAGAATAATGATGCCATCATTTGATCTACCTATTTGGTTTTGTATTCCATTTCAACACATCTCTAGAAACAGGAGGGAACCTTGCCTATGTTGTCTTGTTCCTGCTCCTACCTACAGAAAAAATTAAGTGCCTGGTTTTCACTTGACCTTGATTTCATTAGCTTCACTAGCTATAAGCTTTTTTCCTTTACAAAACCTGCACAGATGAGAAAAATGCTCCCTTTTTAAAAAAAAAAAATAAATTTAGTATTTGGAAGTCTTCCACCAATGTATCTTTTTCACTGATTTCTCAGTTTCTTGACCTTTGAGCTAATCTTACAAGTAGATTTTTACCTGATACGTGGTCAGACTCATCATTTTGTTATTATGAGTGAACTGTGATTTCACAATCTGCATTATTTCTCCAGGGAACACAAGTCAGCTGTTGCTCTAGTTGAGTATAGAAAATAACTTTTAGTCTGATGTCACAGCGCTGACACTCAGTAGTCAGAACAGCAACCATAGTGAAGCATGGTGGAAGCTGATTTTCACTGAAGGTAGAATTTGAGACGGAGGGATGTAAAAACTGGAGAAGAAAGGCAGCTGGATTGGCTGGGAGAGAATTGGCATGGAGGGTGAATGTTTCACAGCAAAGCAACAAAATATGCATGTAATGTGAAGGGATAGGAACATATTTGTTGATACTTGAGGATGGATTAAATATGGTGAAGACCGTTCCCAAAGATAATAAGTTGAGGCAGAAATTCCAGCTTTTTGGTGCTAATCTGAGCTACTGAGAACTTTGAAAATCTTTTAGCTGTTGTTGTGTGTTGATGGGTTGCAGTATAGCACTAGTAGGGATTTCTCGGACCAGCAAGCCAAAAAGTTCCTAAAATGGCAAGTTACTGCAAGCTTTTTTGGGCCAAATCAGTTCACTTTATCAAAATTACATGAAGCCCACTAAGAATGTAACTCTGAATTTTGGAAGTTTATGCCGAGTCTGTAAAGGACCTATGAGCCTGTTCCAGTTGTTTAAACAAAACCTTGTGACTCTTGGAAAGATTGTTATAGTAGTCCTTCCATTTATCACATATTTTTGCAGTGATGAATTCTGATATTGAGAAATATACATAAATTCCCCATAAAGCCCTATATTTGTGGCCTTTTTCCCAGTGATCCCACATTTCCAAATGCTGTAGAATTAAAGATTGCTATGCATTACCACTGCCAAAGATTTCCCTAAAAAATGTCACAACGCTTGTACCGTCCCCACAAATGTTACACTGTAAATTAAGCACTCAATGTCTACAACAGTCTGGAGTTCCAGAATCAGATGCACATTCATAATTGTGTTTGTAATTAAGACAGACAAGCAACATCACAAAAATATGGGGTTTTATTGTTCATTTTCAGTAATGCTTTGTAATTCCAGCAATGTTTCAATAAAACGTATTACACTAGAGAACAAACATCTGCAGCAAAGGAAAACAGTGGCAACAACCAAATCCCAAAGCAATTTTTCTGATTTGGTGTTTATTGGTAAAGGCTGTTTGAAAATACAGGCAAATTAGCCTATCTCCCAAAACAAGGTTACATGAGAAATGGCTGTTCCAGATCACTTCCTGTTCATGGCAGTCATACCATGCATCAGAATTGTGCACAGTAATATGATAAGGTGTTATCACGTAAGCACAGGCTGAAACACTGTTATGTCTGCAAAAACAGGAAGGTGTGTAGGATAATGTCTGTCTTACTGCACTACAGTGTGTCAAAACCACAATGACAATGTGCAGCCTAAGATAGCTCCATCATAACCAGTTTTTTTCTTCTGATTTTCTTTACAGGCAGACATAAATGAAAAGCTGCAAATGCAAGAAGCAGCTTATACTTCGAGTACAGAAAAATAAAGAAGTCCTGAATAGCCAGATAAGAATGGTGATGTTGAATTTCAGGATTGGACAGTAGGGGGTGGCACGCACAGGAGACTGGACCCCTGCCGGGAAGTAATTATGTTTGTATAAAGGAAAATGGCTCTGTTAACATTTACCTAGAAATAGTTCAGCCCAGTTCCTCAGATTTACTGTGTTCTGCCAGTGGTGTTGTTTATTTTAGACTTAAGTAGAAGATTATAAACAGAAGGATGTGTAATTAAAACATGTTGAAGTTCAGTTTATTTCTGAAAAGAAGTCCTAATTTAAAAGGAAAAAAACCATTACTGTAGTTTCGTTTTCTTTTTCCAGTTGTGAAATATAACTTTAACAGTTTCTGCTTTACACCTATGTTTTAAATGAAACCTTGCTAGAAGAAGAATACATGGAGAGAAAATCTCATTTTGAGGCACTGCAGCTATAATGAGTTAATTTAGTTAACATGTAATTACACTTTTCACTGTAGTTATTCATTAATAATATGTATGTTATTTCATTTTAAATTGCTTCCTAAGCTTTAATTTAATATCTTACACATCTTGTATTTCCACTATATTAAAATTGCATAAATGAAGAGTTTGCGCTTTTGCAGTATTCCCAAGAAGAGTTCCTTTAGATTTCAGTGGAAAATTTTCTGGAATACATGCAACCTTTCATCTGAGAATGCTTCTATGTTTTGTCAGACATTATAGAAATGTTTCAAACTCAAGAGGAATCCAGTCAAGTAAATTACCTCAGAAGAACTGGTTTAACATTTATGTTTCAAAACTGTAGCCTGTATTAACTGTTGTGTCACAGATCTCTGTGCCCTAGAAAGCATGTTAAATACAAGTCATGCTTTCAAGCATAAAGGCTGGATTGGATTACATGTTTAGTGGAATATTTGAGAAAGTGTTTTATTTATTACTATTTCGTATTTGTTTCTCACTAAGTAAATCAAGTTAGTTTTTGTTTCAGTTTCATCCCCATTTTTTATGGTGATAATGGAAAAGTTTGCAAGCCTGACTCAGCCCAGTCAAAACAGAAAATAGCTTGAAACAATTTTCATAAGAGGTCTTTTTTGGCATTGCCTGACTTTCTGGGCCTGCTGCTGGCTGGTGCAGGGAAGGGGCACTGCCTCCACGACTCATCAGTGGGGAGCAGTCCCACAGCTGAAGGCAAATTCCAGTAGCTGCTTCTGGGTACCAATAGCCTGGGTGTGCTTGTTAGAGCTCAGGTCACATTGGGCACAGAGCTCTTCTAAAGCAGTGGTTTGACATTTTAAGGGGGCAGAGTATTTTACTTGGTCTCATGTGTTGAGAAAAATTCTTCCCCTAGTACGTGATTGGGAGAAGTAAAGCTCCGTAACAATTCACTTCCAAGTTTTCTTGATTGCTCTTTCCAGTACTGGCCAGCAAATTAGTGACGGCTTCCTTTCAGCTTGTAAAAGCTAACTGTTCTGCTTTGAACACTGAAGGAATTAATGCAGAACTATTAGTTTTACGTTTAAAAAAGTGGGTTTTTAATATTTAAATTTTTAAATTAGTTAAGATCGCTGGTTATATCCTTTGTTGTTTTATTGCTTTGAAGTTGTATTTTTTTTTGCTATCAAAACTTTCTCAAATCAAAATGTCCTTTTTGTTACATGAAATCGGCTCCCAGCACATTATGCTAATGTCACAAGTTTCCCTGGTTTTGAACTCAAAGGTGAGAACAGAGCTTCTGAAGAGAGCTGTCCGTATGGAAAAAAAAAAAAAAGAGTACTTAAAATACTTTTTAGGGAAAATGTGTTATTGGCAACTCGGCATTGTTTAGCACTTCAGAATTTAATCTGAAGACTACATTCCTGCTGTAGCTTGAAGCAGAAAGGGACTAACTGTGATTTATGATAAGACCAATTCTAAACAAAGGCTTTGCCCGTATCTTTTCCTCTCTCTCCCAGATTTTGTAGAACCTCTGGGAAATTTTAAAGTGCTTTGAAGATGAGAAATCGTATATGAACATCAAGTATTGCTGCAATGATTTGTTAGCATTCAGTCTTAGTACATATGCGTAACAGCTGAGGTACTGCAGAAATCCAAAGTGAAGTTCAAATCCCACAAACTGTATTTGTAACTATCTTCCTGCTGAACTAAATAATGCTACCAATAAAAAATAGCCCTAGGGATTTTTGGGGAGTGAGAGGGGAGGATAGTCAGGAAGCTGAAGGAGGGAAGATGAGTAAAAGGTAGACATAATATCTCTCAAGAAGTCAGAGTGCGTGTTCTGACACAGCATATGAACATCAAATTGAAGAATCCTTTAATGTCTTCAGAATGTTAATATGAAATGCAAAACGTCATGCTTTGGATAGATGGGTAGGAACAAAATGTTCAGATGCAATATGGTGCATTAAGAACAGTCTCCATTCTGCATTCCTGGCTTTTCCATTGGTTTAAATCAGGCTTGCTGTTCCTCAGGTCTCTCGCGTCATGTTGAGTTACTGCTATAGTCATCTCTAAAAATAATTATACTGTCATTCCTGGGACCCATAGTTGAGGCTTTGGTATGCCAATCTTTGATTTCTATTTTTTTCTTTCTTCTTTTTTTTTTCCCCAACACTGTTGCTGTAACATTTTTTTTTACAATACACATATTTAACGTAGTTCCTAATGTGTTCCCACCCTACAGAGCTTTCAATTGAAATCAGATCTTGTGGGAAGGAAGGAAAGAGGTATTATGATCTACGTTGTCTGCCAGAGAAGTGGTAGTTTATCCAGGGGACAGAGGACATATTTTTTTCCTGTGTAAGGAAGGTATAATATTATAATATTGATGCTTTTTGGCATCATCATGGTAAAATCCTACTCTTCACTGGGATTTTATAATGAGACAGTGAACAACTAGTAATTATCCTCTAGCAAAAGAAAAGCTCTATTTTCAGGCAGTGCTTTCCTGCATTATACTGACAGCATGATGGAAGTTGAGATAGAAAGCATTTTTTCTAGTAAGAAGCTGGCTTTAAAAAAGATGGGAAAGGAGACAAAAAGAGAAGACAGTTTTTTACCTGTTTCATAGTGGTTTGCCATGACCTTTTCTTCTCAAGCCTTGCTTTTCCTCTTCTGTGCCAAAACTTGATTTGAATTTGAAAATTACCACATTGTTTCCTTCCTAAAATTGTAACTGGCATTCCTAGAAAATTTGCTTTCCCAGAAAAGCCACTCTGCGTAGGCTTCAAATTCAGCTTTTCACAAGTGAGAAAAATACATTTTCTTCCATAACCTACACTGCCAACCTGACCACAAAATGTGTGCAAAGTCAGCATTGTGCCCTTTAAATCAGACTTTTAAGTGCACGCTACAGCTGACCCCCAAAGCACATTCATCCAGGTATACATATCATAGAATAATAGGAAGGTTTTGGTTGGAAGGGACCTTGAAGATCATTTAGTTCCAAGCCCCCTGTCATTGTCAGGGACACTTTCCACTAGACTAGGTTGTTCAAAGCCCTGTCCAATCTGGCCTAGAACACTTCTAGGCATGGGGCACCCACAGTTTCTCCTGGCACCCTGTGCCAGCGCCTCACCACCCTCACAGTGAAACTTGCTTTTTTAGTGTCTAAATCTCCCTGAAAGTCCTCCAGAGAATAGGTTTGATCCTGCACTAACCTACAGGTGTGTGGAAGAGATCCGCTCAGAAGAAAGGGTGCCAATGTGGGCTTTACCCTCTCAGCTGCTGCTTGCACATGTTGGTGGTGGCCTGTGGATGTGACAGGTGAGATAGCAAGGCTGGTAAACTATTCACAGCTAACATTTACAGATTTACTTGTGTGAAAGGGATGTTTGCACCCTCCAGTATGGCATGGGATGCAGCAGCGAGATACACTGCAGGTAACTGGACAATTAACCCCCTTTCTTTGCTCTCCACCCTCCCTCATCTTAGGCTGGTGTTATACCTGCCCCTGCCACAACATGCAACTACATAGTTCTTCTGTAGGCTGCAGTCTAGGGAGGGAGTGTGTTCAAGGTGAAATCACCTCCACTTCTCTGCCGTGGTTCACCAGGAAGTAACAGTAATGACAAAAGCATGCAAGGCAGCATTGCATGCCATGAGCAACTCAAAACTGAATGTAACATTTGAGGCCATTTTGTGGCATTTTGGGTGTGCGGAGCAGGCACTGGGCTCCAGCAATTATGGCTTCAGATTGCCTGTATGTGACAAAAAAAAGAAAAAGAAAATCAAAGGATAGTTGCAGTGGCTCGTGTCATTGAGAGTCCCTTTCAGATGCAGAGCATTAAACAGAACTCAAAATCAGTAATACTGAAGAAAGAACAGAATGTAAACTATTTCCAGGGCAGAAACAACCTGACTTTTTACATAGTGGCACTTCTATAAAGCCTGTGCTGTCACTGATGCAACAAAGACTGCATTAGACATGAGATTTTGTTCATGCAGAGTTCTGCACTCACAGTGTTGCCTAGGCTTGCTAGCCGTTGTATGTATTTTGAATGTTTATGCAGATGATTCAAAGAACAAAAAAGGAAGAAGTGAGTTGCTACAAGCACCCTGGCCAAGGGGAGTTAGAGGGAAGTCTTATGGCCTAAGAGGAGGAAATTGTTTAGGGGGTAGAAGAAAGAATGATCCATAAAAGCTATTCACCTAAAATGGGTATGGTACTCTTCTTTGCTGGAAAAAGCTACTGGAGCTGTGTCAGTTTGGGACGCTGATATGGACAGTGATTCATGGTGGAAGCCTCTACAATGTGCTCTGAAGCACCATCTAGATAAGCCAGTTCCTCCAGTGACTGCAAAAAAGACCTCAGGATATTGCCTTCCTCCCCTGAGTTGGTCTATGTGAATATTTAAGTTTTTATTTAGCTCTTTTTAACCCTTTCTGAAGATGTCTTATACAACATGTTCTTAAAATTTGAATCTTACATCTCTTCAGCTCAAGACAAGACAATTTTTCTTGTCTACACAGTCTATTCTTATGGTTGTATTGGTTATAGCATAAGAAATATGACTGGACAGAGCCAGTGTCCCAGGGTCTTTCCCTTAGCATTGGCTAAGGGAGATGCTTAGGGAAGAGTATAGGAACAGAGGACCCTAAGGGTGGTTCACCGCATGAAGGCATACACTTCCATTGATCAGTGCTTTAGAAACTTGTGGAGCCAGACTGTGCACCCAGACCCAACAGTGGTTTGAAATCAAAAGACAACTTCTCCATGAATTTGTCCTATTTTGAACTGAGTGGTACTCCTGGCCACCATACTGTTCGATGGCAGAACGTTCCACACTTTAATACTGTGTTGTTGATGGACTCCAGCTGGAATGGATACAGGAGGCTGAAGATTCCTCATCTCCAAGGCTCTCAGGATCCTCAGTTTTATTGGTAGCCTCTGTGTGTTGAGGTGGTCTAAGTGGTTTACCATGAAGATGCTGACCTTTCACGTATGCCAGCAGGAGCTGAGATGCAGGTAAGCAAAAGCATGTGTCATACCCTGCAACACTGAGCCTACATTTCTGCCACCTGCCCTGTTACTTTTTGTCATGTCATTTTGTGCCATATCTAACTTACATTATAATGCTCCTGAGCAGAGATGCATCATTCAACCTTTATCTATGTGTTGAGGGACGCACATGTGGCCCTGCCTGAATAGAGAGATACTGACAAAGGGAGGAAAAATTACCATCTTTGGTCTGTCAGGCAGACAGTGAATATTTTGCTATTGTAATCATCGGAGTAGCAAGTTTCTTTGGAGTGTTAAGTCATAAATGACCATGCAGCTCCAAGAGGAAAACTTTGCCCTTTGATTGTTTTCCAGAGAAATGTTCTCAATTCCTTTTCTGCCGAATTCATATTACAGATCATACTAACAAATTTTCCCAAGCTTTCTTGACCTTCTCCTTCTTCACAGTAGTAAAAGAAACTTCACTTGCCACAGAGAGATGTTGAAGATCGCTAAGTTTTGCTGATTTAGGAACTGAGTGAATGAAACAAGCTTGCAAAAATGTAGATACCACACTGCAGAAGGCAGATAGCTCCACTAATAGGAGAAATGGAGCTTGTGATATTCCTGCTATTTCACAGCAGGTTAGTGAAGTGCCTGCTAATGTGCTGTTAGGTTGGGGGTCTGCAGGTGTTCCCTCATGTCAAGGCCAGAGGTGTGCAAATGGCACCAGGGAGCTCTAATTTGGGAGGGCTTTTTTTTTTTAGCTCCTCCATTGCCTTACTCCAGCAAATCTGTGCCTGGTCTTACCAAAGTAAGATAAAGTAACAGCAGTGTTCACTCTGTTGCTTTGAAAGGTGTTTTATTTTGATTGGAGTTCGGAGTTCTGAATGTTCAGAAGCATGGGTTCCTCTGCTACTAAATCGTTTGTAGGCAGCTGAGTGAGCCTGGCACACCTCTAGCCTGAGTACGGGGTTTGGGATTGTTTTTCTGAATGAGCAAGGTGAGAGAAAGCCACCTCTCTACTGTGCTTCCCTGCTATTAGAGTCATGGGTAATTGTCACAGGACAATTTTGCCACTAACATCAATTTTTCACTGGAGTTTTCTTGCCAGGTGGCTGCTGGGATAAAAGCAGGAGTCAGATTTTGTGTTTGTTTTGGTCTGAGATCACTCCAGCCTTCTTCTGAAATGTCACATTTCAACTTAACAAATTGCCAGTTCATGCAGCTCTGATGCCCCAGAAAGCATTTCCAATGACATACTATAAAAGCAGGGCTGATACAGATCTGACTGCATTTCAAAGACATACTTTTGGATTATGGGTTGCAGATGAGAGCTTAATTCTATAGAACTCAGTGGAGAGATGTTCATTTGCTACCAGACTCTTGCTTTAATTTGTTTATTCTTTTACTACAATTTTCTGTGAGTAATATTAATATGGGGGCTGATCTTCTATTAAAGAAGTCAAATCAATTATTCAACTGAATTCAATTACTATCAATGCCAATATTTCTGTGAAATTATTGTTGTGTAGGGCTACATGAAGGTTTGTCTTTGTTATATATGACAGCTTTTGATATTGTCTCCCAAGTATAAATTATGGAGCTAATTTTTAAGCCCTTAATCTCAGTTTTACTACGTGCCTACTCAGGCAAAATGCTTCTTGATTTCAATAGACCTATTTACCTTGACATGACTCAAGTGTAAAAGAGTCACGTTTGGGTTGCTTGAGGCTGTCGGCTTGGACAGCAGCAGTAGTAGCCTGCAATGAGCCAGGTGGAGCTGGGCATGAACCGGTGCTCAGGAACCAGAAGACTGGGGCTGAGTCCCCTGCACCCACCACATGGTGTAAGGCAGGTGCAGGCGCTTCCATGAGATGGGGGAGTCTCACACCCACTGGTGGTTTTCTCTGAGTAAATGCAGAGCTTTAAGCATCAAGCCCAAAGCAAGAGTTAGGATCTGTTTGCACATCTTTGCGCTGTGCTCCTAACAGGTTAAACATGTTTGTGTGTTACGTTATTGAGAAACAGTGTGATTTAAACAGATGCACTTTATTCCTCAGCTCTGTGTCAACAGTCAAAAATGAGCTTTTGGATTTATTAGTTCCCAGTCTTGCACCTATCTTAAATCATTACCATATAATAAGTTCTCTATATGGTGCATTGTCAATAAAACCTAATATTGAGAAGATTACTGATCATCTAGTGCAAATGGAGAGCACAGTAAATGATTTAGAGAATACGTGTCAAACGTTAAAGCTATCTAATACCTTCTAAAGTAGGTTGATACTCATAAATCTAAGATAAACGACCTGTAAAACCACTTAAGAAGAAATAATACTCATTTAGTCAGGTTTCCAGTGGAAAGACTAGGTAGGAGCACAATTCACAAGGAATTATGAAATCTCTTTTAATTCAGTACTCTGATAAAAAATGCAAACCTACATTTGACAAGCAGTCTTAGTTACCTAAAACTTGTTGTAACAGCACTAAATTATGACCGCACTGAAAAAAGAAAAGACCAAAGGCCTTCCTTCTCTTTTATGGTTTCTTATTTTTCCAAATGCAGCACTGTGTGTATCAGATGGACATATGAAGGGTACTTATGGTAATTATCGTTTTGCTGGATCACTGGGATGGAGTGCTGGATTGGTGTTGGTGTGGCTGTTCCCATTCACTGATAACAGTGGGTTCATTTAATGCATTCCTGAGAGGAGCAAGGCATTGTTTACTGGGACAAGCCTGATTAAAGTTACAGTGAAACTAACTCAGTTATCACATAGTTGAGGGGCAGCTCGTGCAGACTTAATCTATTGAGTTTAGTATTTTCTGCACTTAGATCCTGAAAAAAAAAATGTTTTCTTTTCTGCCCCCCCCCCCCCCAACCCATTTAAAGGTGGCTAAATGTGGGTGGTGGAAAAATTAGGTCATTGCCAAAGTTCTGTTTCTTCATTTCTTGTGCACACAAAACTTCCATTCTCTTCAATAAGCTTTTAAGGCCACTTGTTAATTCCTGTTCATCCTTTAGGCTTTATCACTGCCAACATTTATTAGAACTTGATGCAGAGCTTTTCTTGAAGCAACTGTAATAGTATATTTAGCCACAGAGCAATCTTTCCGAAGAGCAGTGTGCTGTGACTCATGTGACTCCACCGCTGCTCTGTTGACCCTAGCAGACTTACTCATCGTTTGCATAGTGGCAAACAAGATCAGATTCTGGCTCTATGCCTTGTTTCACTTGATCCAATAAATGTGCAACTTGCAAATGCATTCTACTTCAATTCACTTTTTTTAGAGATATACTGGATATCCAAATTCTTTCTTTTTATTGCGAAAAATAAGGAAGTTTGAATGCTGCTCTGAGTAGAATTAGTGAATGAAATGCAAATGCATTTGATTCATATATAACTCATTTATACTGCAAAAATAACCAGGGTATGACATGGTTGTAATCAAAATGTAGTATCACCTGCTTTCTTCTTGCTTGTCCTCACAGAGGGCAAAACATACACTCAAGCATGCATATGCTTGCTATGCAACGGCTGTAGTTACACTGAGTTGTAGCAGCGGTGTTCGAATTGTTTGGGTTTGTAATAGGGGTGCAACCTGGGCAGCAGATTTCCTTTGGCTGTGCATTTTTGAAGTACTGAAGTCTATCTGAAAAAAAACCAAGGTTATTGATTTACTTTCTGCTTTCTCTTCTGCTGGCATAAAGCTAGAGTCATTTTGCTAAAATATCAGTTGAACTGAGCATACATTAAAGCAAAATCATTTTGGATACCTGACAGCCTTGGGAACATTGCTTTTCCATTTCCTAAGAATACCAAGGACTCCTGCTACTCTAAGGCAGAGCAGCTGTTGCATGTAGGTATTGTATGTGCGGTGTGTGGGGGGTGTATTTTTCATTAGTTTAATTTAAAAGCAAAACCCAGAGGCAGCAGCTGGACTGACTTTTACCTGGTGGCTGGTGGTTACAGGAACTGCCCTGTCTGACTGTTGAGAGAGCAGAGAAAAATTCACACCTGACAGAACTGGAGAAGCCTCTGAGAACTGGAAGCTGAAGCCTTCAATCATGTAAAATGGCTTGTGAAGGGCAGAATTGCTTGGAGCTGATCAATTTTATTTTTATGTCAGTGCTTTTTAAAATCTATGTTTTGGGGTTGTGGGGTTTTTTTCAAACACTAAAGGATGATAGAAAGAGGATGATGTCAGGTAACTAGTTACATAGTTACTTTATGGTACTTAATTTATTGTCAAGTCTGGAAGATGCAGATGGCTCAGACCAGTTGGGAATTGGAAGGCACTGGGATTTGATTAGATATCAACAGTTTGTGTTGTTGAACCATAAAGGGCAGCTAAATAAGCACACAGGACTGTGGAGTGCATCCTTGACTTGCATCAGCTGCAAGAACAGCATGTAGGGGCCCTTAGCAAGGTGAGGACCTGCCCCCTCCTCTTCCACACTACATGTGGGAGAGACCTTCATTCCTCACTTATAAGCAGGCAAATCACACATGCATGCACACTCCTGGGTTATAATTAAATTAAAATCTCGCTAATTTGGACGCATACCTATCATGTTCTCTTCTAGGAAGAAACTATTATTTCTTTTTTTATTCTTTTCTGCTTGAATCCCAAGCTATCAATGGCTTTCAAAGAAAAAGGAGTTTTTCTGTAGAAAAAAGTCTATTCACATTATTCACGATTTATATCAAGAAGGGACCTTTCCTCTTTCAACTAGCAAAAAAGGGGGAGTTTGATCTTTCTCAAAATCATTTGAGAACCTTGTACGTTTCTTTCCAGAACTAAAACTTTCTTACAAAGCTTTGGATATTCAGCAGAATAATGACTGTTACATAATTGAAGCTCAATACAATACCATGGGGCTAATAAATGGTTTCCTGGTTCTATAGAAAATGTAACAAATCATAATAGCACTTATTGGGACTAGGCCAGGCACAAATGACAAAGCTGCTTTTGAAAGTGAGTTGTGGCCAGAAATACTCTTGGACCAAAATCATTCTCTTGACTGTCAGGGGGACATTTACTCCCTTTAATTTTCAGCCTAGGTTTTATGTTGATCCTGCAACACTGAATAAAATCAGTCCTGACAGAACTGCTACTGCAGCTGTTACAGATGTAAATGTGAAGAAGGCCATTTGAGACAACTCTTGTTTCCCTGAATATGCTATTTGGAAAGTATGCAGATTTTATGAAAAATGGCTTCATATGTCCTTATTGTGTGTTTTTTTAATGGAAGAAAAAGATGCTATATTATTTAGTGGTTTATTAACACTTCTGTTCGCAGCTTTTTTACTTAGAAAATAATTGTTCCATTGTGTGCTGTGAAGCTGCCTGTAAACAACTGGCAAAGCGGTATGCTGCTTTGTATTCTTCATGGATAAAATATCAAATTCAATTGATTAATCAAAGGAGACAGTCTTTGATGGAAGGGAATCTTTTCAAACTTTATTAAAAATATTGAATAAACCATGAGCAATCAAAGTCCATAATCTGAACTCCTGCTCTGCTTTCTCGGATACAGTAAACCTTCAAAATAACTCATAAAGCAGGAGATGAGATGTCTATAATAAAATATATATATAAGAAAAAAGGCAACTCAGAGCAGCATATTCCAAAACCTTTATCTTGATCTGGATCTCAGCTACACCATTGTGCTTCCTCTGCTTATACTGGAGTCACTCTGTATTTCAACTACAGAGGCTGATAATAAGAATTGAGCCTTGGACCTTTTTTCACAGAGTAATTAGAAGCATCTTTGCACCCTCTGTCTCTTCTTGGAGGGTTTTCCCCTTATTTCTAAAAGAAGAAATCAGATTGCTATCAGCAAAGCTGCCTAGTGATGAAAGATAATCTAGGTATATGACCTGCAGGCTGAATGACTGTCCTCTCTGTTTCATGTTCCAGGAAGGAAAGCGATCATATGGCCAAATGCAGGATGGCTGGTGGGAATAAAGACAAGTGAAATGGAAATTCCCAGAGCTGAGGAGAAATCAGAACTCAAACAGGTGGGACTATCATATCTCTATCTTGCAGTTGGCACTAAAATCATGGGCCCTATGTGAAATATTATGTGTAATATTATGCTGTTCAAGATCAAATTCAAATGGACATTAGCAAATAAAATGCTCATATTTAGCAGCAGGAAAAGGTTACTGGAATTCTTCCAGGTATTTTGATGGGAAGAAAAAAATAAACAAGCAAAAACAATTTAGTGAAAGAACAATTGAAAGTACATCAGCAGAGAGTGAATGAGAGGAAGTGAACACGCTGATCACGGCACACTAATCTGATGCCATTTTTAGTTAGGTCACAAGGTAGAGCAAGCTCAGAATAAGAAGCATTGAGACAGCACAGAGTGAGAGAAAGGTGTCCTCTGTGGTCACAGGGGCTCAGATGTAGACTCGAGTGAGACCCTCGGCAAGCAGTTAGCCCATATAAATGTATGACAGCAACAAGAAACTCGAGGATTTCATGGGCACCCTCTGCACAGGCTGAACCTCACAGAGGGATTTTCACAACTGCACCAGACCAGGAGGTGAGAGTGGGTAAAGTACAACTCCTGCCCGAAAGAACTGTTGGGCATCTGTCAGCAGAGCCTCTGTCTCTAGTTGAGTCCTTTGCACTGGAAGCAGAGATTTGCAGTGAAGACCCGTGCCAGTTCCCCACCAAGGTAAATACAAAACCTGTAAAACTTTGATTAGTTGTTTGGGTCGAAAGAGATCATACTGCACAAAAAGCGACCTTTCTGCATGTTATCCCACCCTGTGCAGTACTGCTGTTGAAAGGGCTTATTCTAAATACTCCATTCTGATACAAAACACATTAAGAAGAAGAAAGGACACTTTATTAAAAAAGAAGACCTTTTGCAGAGTGACAGATGAATGTAATGACAGATTAATATAAATTTTTAAACCTGAACATTATCCTCCAAGGGGAAAAAGCTCCTAAATACACATGCAAAAAAAAAAAAATGGAAGAGAAAAATCTCTGCCAATGCATTGCACAGAATCATTTACTAGGTCTCTGTAAGTGATCATTTACATGAAACTTGCATTTAATCTAGTATTCAACCATTCCCTTTTATCTTTTGGTCGCATATATTTGTGGGAGACAGTGGTCCCGCACCCTGTCTCATCTCCCTTTCTGTACCAAGCTGCTTTTTTTCACTGGAGTGTACGTGCAGGGGGGCATAAGGCAGAGAAGGGAATTTGAATATCCCGGTTTCAAACTCTTTCTGATTCTGGCTTAGACAAAAGAGGAGAACAACTACCTCTGCTTTAGAGGTGAGCGAGTTCTTTCAAAAACAAATAGAGCCTCTGTTGTCCTCTTGGCAGTACAGCCCTTTTGGGTCAAAGCACAGGGGAACTGTCTATAAGCTATAGTGTGGTCTAGGGTGCACAGAAATATTAGCTTCATTACACTGTGCCAATGGACTCTTTCTGGGGTGTTAGCAATAGCATGTGGGCTAAATACACAAGTTATTTACTTGTGCTGCTATTGCTAAAGCACCTAAGCAAGGTATTTCAGAACTAGTCCCATGTATCTGCATGTGTGGCCATCACTGATTGCAGTGTAAACTCAGCTTAATACCTTGGATTTCATCTGAGAACTGTTACACACCTGGGCTGAGAGCTAAAGCCATCTCCTTGACCTGCTCCTAAAACTAGTTTGCTTGGGAAAGTCAGCGTGATGTGAAATTGTCTCCCCTCTCAAAAGAAAGTGGCTTATTGCTTCTTTAGGCCAAATGACACCTCTTGTCAAACATAGGTGGACAGAACAGGTATAATACTTGGTTTGGAGATCTCAAAGTCTAAGTGCTTCTTTCCTCATGTAACCCCCTGTGGTGTGTGCCCAGCTGCCTTGCTAGTCCCCACCACTGATTTCAGTGAATGACAGCCAAAGGCATCTCAAACTGAAAGGAGGTATTTAAATACTGTCAGGGACAACAAAAAAAATGACCTCAAACAATTCCACATAAAGTCCTTTGTTATTTTCAAAGCATTTTCACATCTTGACAATTCAAAATGTTTTATTCTAGTGCAGTACATGAATATAAAATAAAAATATATCAAACCTCACACTACATTTTTTCTGCTACTGCTTTGAAAAAGGACCTGAACTAAACTCAGTGTAAAGATTGAGAAAATTATTGAGAAATTCCACTTCTCAAACTTTTATTTCCCATTGTCTTGTACACTTTTAGAGTAACTTTGCTCAAGCAAGCATGCTTACAGCAGTGAGGAGCAGCATGAGTGCAGATGGCTCTGCGGTCAACAGCTCAGGACTACCTGGGGATGAGCACACTGAGCTATTTCAGATATCCTTTACACTGGGGTCCCACAGACAGACTGGCTGTCCACTACCTCCCCCAAAACATCATCCCCTGACACCCGTGCTGCTCCTCTCCTTGTCTATGGCTTTTTTCCTTTACACGTCTTGTCATTACCATACTCTAGTTGTTGCCAACTTCTTGTCAAAGACAAAGGTTACTCTTATGCAGCTGCCGAAGGGGCAGAACCTGTTCCACTCACCTTTACATTCTCCTAGGCTCTGTATTGCTCCAGTATGACCCTCAGCACCATCTCTCCTCCCTTAGTGACTACCATTACCTTTGTTATTGATACTGCTGGGGAACTTACTTCGTGCTGCTGCTGTCCTCCTGTCCGGTAATCATGGCATCCTGCTGGTGCTCACTATTCTACAGGGTTTCTTCAGACCTGCTTAGTACACAGCTTAGTACAAGAAGCAGCACAATGACTTCCGTGCTGTGCATGGCTTGGGACAAATCAGTCCTTCTGGTCGGGAGCAGGGGAGAGAGCTGGAGTGAGGAAACACAGTCCCATCTCTCAGAAAAGTACCTGGGGCTGTGCAGTGAGGACCAGCGTGAAGGTGCAGGCGCTGGAAATCCCTCCTGGTTTCCTGACACCCTTTCTCTACGATGCGGAAGGTCAGTAGAAATGGTCTGTTGTGGTACTACACCCAGAAAGTTGATACCTGATTTCTGCTTTCTCTTCTGCTAATTGCTGTTATTAAATGGCTTTGAAATGATATCAGAGTAACTGGTTACAGGTTTGGGGCCCATGTGCACACAGAAATTGAAGTAAGTCAGTTCAAAGATGTTTGGAGTAGGCATAGCTGGCAGCACTCAGCAAAGCAAATAGTTGGGTGAATTTGCATCTTACTTAGTATGTCAAAAATTTTTAAGCTGTGACTTGAAGAAGTCAAGCCAGGAACAATAAGCTTGTCTGGAGAATTCTGGTATTAGAAACTGAAGGATATGGAATCATGTCCAAGGTAAATATTGACATGACTCAAGATGAACTAGTAAAACATTTAATGAAGCTGAAAATAAGGCATCTGGGATAGATGTTTATTGTTAAAAATGAAACATTCAAGCAAAAGTAGCATAGTGATGATGGAGGTTATTCATAGGGAAGCCAAGTTGGGGAAGCAGCATCTTCTGAAAGAAACTAACTCCAGCTATTTGTGAATCATGGAAAAAAATAGAATTATAACAGAGCTAAAAATGTAAGTGAATAGAAGCAGTTGTTATGGACATTCAGAGTGGATTGTGGAGAATGAATCATACCAAGAGCCAAATTACTCAGGTGTCGAGAATAACTCTATTGACTTTGACAAATTTCTATGTATTTGCCTTTGCGTAATTGAGAGTTTACTCCCCTACACCGTATGAGGGCTGAATATTAAGAAACTTAGTGAAAAAAAATCCCTGACTTTCTTTCATTCCAGTATCATTCTCTTGGTGATAAAGTAAGTCGCATTAGCTTCACAAGGCATTTCAGGAACACATTAAGAGCTTTTTTCCTTTTGTGGAACAGGAGAAAAAAAAACCCACAAAAAATCTCGTACAGTGCTATGAAAATAATCAGAAAGCCTCCATTACACTGGAAATTGGAATAAATTGTGCTGCTATATTGGAAGTCTTACTCACATGCAAGTCTGTGGTGTTATCAAAATGCTCTATTGTAAAATCCATCATGCCAGACTGTGGTGAGCCAACGTTACATTCACATGTTCACCAGTGGTGGAGATGCTGGGGAAGAAATGCCAGAAGCTGAAATTGTCTGCTTAGGAGTGCACTATAAACAAGCTTTTTTCTACCTCACTTATGCAACACTGATGCGTAAGGACTGGTGCATAGGGACTGATTACATTCGAAAGGTATGTTCCCATGTAGCGTGCCTATAGTTGTAGTGGCATTGCTATGTTATATATATATATATATATAAATATATATAAAAGTAGAGAGCGAGAACATAGCACATATATATGTATATGTATATATATAAACTCAACAAACTGTCTGGTTATTATGTAAATGCAGCTGTAGTCCCCCAGATGGATTCAGAGTGCAAGGCAGGGGCACCCATTCCCTCAGCCCCAAGGCCCAGGATAATCCCTATGGCTGACCATGTGGCAGAAGGAATAGAGGCAGGGCAGGAGGAGAAAGAGGGAGGGATGCCCAAGGAAGATGGCAATTAGGAGACCCTGCCATGCTGGGGCAGTGCTTCCATCCTTGCTCCTTGGCTGCTTCTGATGGATTCAGGAAAACAGAAATTATAGAGTTTGGCTCTGCTTCATTTCTCAAAACCTTTCTCCTAGGAAGTGGCAAATGCTACAATTTCTCTTCATCCCCCAAGCAATCTTTTGGATAGATGGGGTCCAAAATAATTTAAGACTTTAAGCATAACTACCAGCTTCTTGGACTAGATTTAGAAAATCCACAGCCAGCCCATCCACTTCCTTCATCTCCTGTTTATTGAGAAGGTTTCTTTTGGCTAGGCTTCTTGTTAAGGCCACGATCAAATCGTCGTTGCCAGCAGATTTTATTACTAACATAAACAAATAGCAGGTTATTTTGTTATTGTCCCAAGCTTCAAAGCTGAAGCTGGTCTTAGCATCAGTAGGTTCTACCAGTACTGGCATGCAATTGGAATACAAAGGAGATGATGATAATATAAAACAACTCGTTCATGTAGATCATTGAGAGTCACTTAAATGCTCTCTACAAAGCACCTTGGCATGTTCATTGACTAGCAACTCCAGCCAAAATAATGCTAGAGCTGCAAATTCTTTGAGAGGCAGCAAAGTGGCATCCCAAAGGGTGCTCTTCCCACAACTGCTCACACCAGAGGAGGATGTTGACACAAGTGGCAGATATGTAGGATTACTCCTGGCACTGCTCTCTGAAACTTATGGTGCAGCAAAGGTCTTCTCTCTGGGCACAGCAAGAAGGATTTAGTGAATATAAAAATGCATCATAAGCAAATAAGGGCTTTTTGTTGCCACTGCCCCTTCTCTCCCTCCCCCTCCCCCCTCCCCCCCCCCCAGTATTTTATTGGTTTTGTGCTCATACAAAACTTAGCTGATTAACTCACTCTCAGAAATGCAAAGCTGCTAACTAAAAGATGTGTGCAAAACTAGATATGGGTAATGCCTTGCTAGTGGTAGGGTGAGATTTTTCTTTTTCCTGCTTCCTTAATTTTAAAATCCAGCCAGTATAACTTTCTTCTATCATCGCAACATTTGGTGTTACTCCCATATGTACAGACTGCAACATCTGCAAGTTTTAAAAATTAATATAAAGTTCCGTAATTGTATAAGCCTTGCTCATTTTAATGGTCCTAAACAAGCAACTTGGCTTTGATGCAAACCAAGATGCAGTCAGTAGATAAAGCTCTTTACTTGTACAAAGCAGACTGTTCTAATGGGTCTGGTATGTCCATTTAGTTAACGCTCATGTGAATGATGATCACAGTGTAAGATCATGCTGTTGAGGAACAGAATGTGGACTTAAGTTGCTGGCACACAGAAACTTAGTAGGTTACCAGTAACTGGAATCACAGGTATTAAATTGCAAGGCAACTGCATTTGTTAGAGCTTATTTCTGTTGCCCAATGTACACTGAGATCCAGCAGGAAGGTATTCACAAGGAGAGGGTGACCTGTTGTCTTCTGCACTGCTAGAGATATTTGTCATCATTATGCATTGATCACAAGGTGATGCACAAGCAAAAGAAAGCTTTGTGGAGGACAGACAGTCATGCAAGAGGTGACGGAGCAGGCTGTGAGTGTCCTGGCTCTACTCATTAGCCCAAGTCATTGCACTGAGAAGTATTGTGCTGATTACAGAAGAGCTTGTCCAATATGAAGGGAGAGAAACCTTATAATTTGCCTGTTTACAAGTTGCCATTTATTATCTATGCTTCTCTTTGCCATATAAAGTTAGTGTTAAAAACTGAAAGTGAAACATTTTAACTCTTTTAACTGTGTTTAAAAATACAATGGTTGTGTTGTGGGTGAGAATTTGCTGCAATAGAGGGATTCCTGGAACTGCCTGTATATCTGTGGCTGCAGCTAGTTAGCATCCTGCACTGGGCAGCTTGTTGTTGCTGTGATGCATGTTCTGGAAGCAGATAGGCAGCAGTCTGAGACTGCTTCCCAACAGCAGCTGCCCCTGGGTTTGCAGCTCTAGCACTAGTTCTTAGTACTGTAGTCCATGTACTCCAGCATCTTCCTGTGAAGAGAGGGCTTAGCATCAATGTGGCTGATGTTACAGTCCAGATAGTTTTAAAGTTAAATCAAACAAGAGCATAAATTGTGGGCCATGCAATACACAACACAAGTAATCCCTGCTGATGTGTTCCAAGGAGCAAGTCATCTGTCTCTTGGCTTCCTTTTTTTCCTTTAATTCTCGTATTTCTAGGTTTGGTGTTTAAAGTTTCGTTTTGTCTCTCTGAAAAGCATATTGTATGTGGCTGTGCTCTTGACTTTGCGTGTATCTTACTGAAAGCCATAAAATGACCTAGTCATTACAGATTCAGAGATGTTGGAAGTATGGTTCAATATTCCAGGTTTATTGAAATAATGGTCCCTTGTTTGTTTTTCTAGAGACAGGCGAAGTAGAAACATAGCAAAGAACAATAACATAAACCTCACTACTACCAAGCACTTGGCAAGCAGTTTTAGGAATGCTTCTGCTTTGCCTATGTGTGTATAAAGCCTTAGAGAACTCTCTGACTGCAATGTATTTCAGTGTAAAGGAAGAAGAAATAAAACTCAGGCCCTATATTTCATGTACTTAGTAATGGAGGATCAAAGCAGGAAGAGGCAGGTGCTTTTCTGAAAAGAATGAAAGATATGAGCAGCTGATTCATGGTGAAGTAATATGCTTTTAGCTGAGAAGGTTTATTGTAGCTGAACCTCATGCCATCTCTAGCTGATATCTTAGATGAATCAGCAACTAGCTGGTTTTATCTCAGCTGTACCAATAGAGTTTATAATATTGTTCTGTCAGTGCTATTTATACATCATCACATGCCTGACTACTCCAGGCTGTGCTTTTTTTGCACAATCTTGGATGATGTCATCATGAAGTAGGCAGTTGTGTTGAACAAAGGCTTTCTCCAGAACAGAAACAATTAAAGCTTATGGCAGAGTACAATATCAGATGCCATTGAAATACAGAGGCAAGCTCCCTTTAGTTTTAAGGTAGCTCTAGACAGGGCTTCCAATGCTTCAGTAACTGGTTCCCCTGGGGAATGACTTGAAGAGAAGTGCTACAGCTGACAGAGCCACATCTGGCCTTTGAAACGTGTAGGGAGCAGCGTGCTCTGTACAGAGAACTCGCTAATTGTGTCATTATTCAGAGGGGGAAAAAGCAGCCTCCTCCAAGAAGGGAGATTTTCTATTGTGAACCCAGCCTAGATCTTCACGCAGCCACAAACAGAGAAACGGGGTTTCTCTTTTCTTCTCCCTGAAGATATTCGTCCACCTTCTATGTTTTTCCCTGTACTGGGGGGTTTTCAGGATGCCTGAGTAGGCCTGGCCAACCTGGAAGCCTGCAGCCCTATCATGTGTGTCTTCCTAAAGCCAGGGGACTGAAGCCCATTCTAGTATGAAGCAGTGAAAGATCTGCAGATGATTTTCAAAGGAAGAATTCAGAATCTTCCATTGATTGCCTTTTCATTTTTGATATTCCAGCGAGCCTGAAATTCTTCGCTCCATCCCTATTCCCCAGTGCGTCACGTGCATTTCCAGCTGTTTATCATCATCACACAAGGCCAGCAACATGTTAACATCAACAGCTGTGTTCTTATCTGCTACTTGTATTTGAGCTCTTCATTTTAACCACTGAAACTGTTGATTGGTACTGTTCAGATGCAGTGTGTGCAGGTTTTTCCTGGAAGCTGTTTCTTAGGAGCTCCATATGTCCTCCAGCCAAGCTATGACAAACACGTCACTGGATCACAGATGAAGGCAAAGGACAGAAGTTGTTAACCTTCACCCTCTGCCTATGTTTTGCAGTGTGATCACAGTAACTGAGCAATTTATTTCAGAAGTAGTCATCAGACACAATTACTGGCTACCCCAGAGACAGAGCTGGGACATGCTTATGCTGTGGTTTTCAACCTCTCTTGATTTGCAAACCTCTACCTCCATTTTCCAATGGAGGTTCAGAGCCAGGTGTGGAAAGCTGCTGTCAGCAAGGTTAGTCTTTCCCCCATTAGCCTTCATAAACTTTCCAGTATGTTCCACAGACCCCCAGGGAACTGCTGGTCCTTGCCAGGCAGGAGAGCATTGGCCTAGGCCTGCAGAAAACCAACCCAGTTGCCTTTTTACAGTTACAGTGGCCACCCCTCGCTTGAGAACCACCCTTCCCAGTGCTCTGGCATTTTTTAATGCCCCCTTAAATGACTCCTTTCCAAAGCCTCCTTCCAAAGTTTGGCTCTGTATAACACATGTCAGCATCTGATAAAGACTCAAACCAGAAACATTACGGTATAAATAGAAATTAAGTAAAGTAGGAAGAGGTGCCAAATGAGCAAAACCCTAATGGTGTTGTGGCTGAGCGTGAATGTGCACTGGAACCTCCAGCACTCAACAGAGTGTCAAGCTGCCCCTCAGTACTCTTAGAAACATGGCTTGGATGAGCTTTCCCAGCTCCCCACAGACTTTAGAAAGCTTGGGGTCCTGCAGAGATGTGGTGCCAGAGTCCCTACCAAGCCTCTTTGCGGCTGGAATTTTTCTACACTTGGTAAGCTGTGCTTGCGCCCTCTTGTCAATGCAAATAGCCTTACCCTTCCTCCAGCCAAATGATGTGGAAATTGTGGTCTACCTACATTGTCAACTATGCCATGATACTGTATGGTTTACTTCCCTCGTGAACTAGATGAAACCTGGGCTAGATTCCCAGGTCGTAGAAATCAACATGACTAAGGTGAAGTAATTTGTACCACTTGATGGTCTTCATTATAGCCAGGGCTGGAAAGATGGAGCACATTATTTGCTACTTACTCAGTACTGATGCTGGAATTTCTACAGGGCCATTGATCACAGGACATAAATGGGTGACAGCCATTCCCTGTAAGTTGCACAACAACAGTGAGTTCCACGTTGAGATCCTTCCAGAAACGTGGTGGTGGATCTGCTCAGGTAGCCCTGAACCCTTCAGCTGGGCTCCTGACAGTTTTTCACTTTTCCATGGAGGGCAGCTTGCAGTTTGTTCCCCACAGAGTTGTGCTGGACGTCACCCACCCCAGGCTTTTGTCAGTCTTGTTTTTCATCCCCACGTCTCTTTATCTTGCAAATTAGGACATTCTTAGTTTGAAAATATAGTCAGGATTTTAGGAATGCTTTTGGGATGAGAAGAAGATACGGAGTCTGGGGAAGAGGAATGAAACATGTCACTCTTGGGTTGCTAAGCCTATGCATATATTTTGACCCTACTGTATACTGAATTGAGGACCTGTGGTTTTGAGGGAGAAAGGGAGATTTATGAGGTCTTTATGGGATGCTGCCTTGCTCAAATTTTTGCTGATACAGATTGCCTTGTGCTGCATCTTTCTTGCCTTTTGCTGTGTCCTGATGCTCCTCCTTGCCAGCTTGGCTCGCAGGTATGTGGGAGGCAGGGGGACTCTGGTGCATGGGAGAGGTAATATTTGCTCTTCTGTGAAAAGCTTTGGTCTCCTGAAGCTCAAGGGAGCTGCCAAGTAGAAGCAGATGCAAACTGGAGGTTGTCTTCAATGCTGCAAAACAAATGGGGAAACCGAAGTGGTGTTTTAGGGAAAGATAACATCTCCTGTTAGACCAACTGATGCACTCAGGAAAAAGCGGACAAGGTTTTTTGGGCACATGATCCTGTGTAATTAAAAGGAGCATGCTGAATGAATAGGCCTGGAGTAAGGGAGGCAAAAATAGAAACAGCCATCTGTCAGTGCACTACTGGATGGCTAATTAGGAAGCCTCAGTTCTCAACTGCTAAATGTCCTGCCTCATTTCCTTACAAAAGAGAGACGGCATCAGCAATCTCTCCTTGGGGACTGGGCACAGCTCAGTGCAAAGGGGCGTCTGGGTGAGCTCCCTTAATGCACTGCTGCAGCAGGTTGGATGCTGCAGCACATGCCAGGAGGCATTTCTGTCCTGAGGACCACCATCTTCCTGTGGCCAGGCAACAGGAAAAGTCTTCATGGCAGAAAAGGTAGGGAAAGGACTTGAGGCGGGTTCATATCTGCTGTCTCCACCTGCTTGGCCAGGAGAATTTACCTCACAGTGAAAAGTGCAGCTGCAAAGCCTGAAACAGAGAGGAGGCAGTCCTGTTGGGGCTGTTAGATTTATCAAGATCAGATCCTTATATTACTTTGAGATGTTGTCTCTACAAATGGTACTTGAACATTACAAATGTACTTGCAACATGTATGTAATGGTTGATTTCATAGTCACCATACATGTTGGAAATATCATCAATGTTATGCTACAGACAGGATTTAATCAAAATGAAAGTCAGGAGATTCCGAGGTGGTGTTCTTATGGAAACTGTGACAGCCAAATTATATGGGCTTCTTAAGGGACTAAAGATAACCCCATTCATAGTAGATAAAAACATTATGTACAAGCAAGGAAACTGAATTGCAGTTGCAGTGGCAGCTGTAAGTCTGAATATCTTGACTGTTGTGTGCAGCAAATAGAAACTTCACCATGCTAGTATATTAATTTGGTACTTTTTATTTAGGGACGAATCTTGAAATTCTCCATAAAACTCCAGTGGAGGTAATGGGAGCTTTTAATCTAGAAGGATTCAGACTTGAGGATTCAATGTCCGGTTCATGTAGGTGAGATGAACCGCTATCTTGATTGTTTCTTCTGTCATGGCTTGGTGGAAGGAAAGCATCCTGAGTAGTCTTCATACTTGCTGGGAGGAGACTGTGTGACATATAAACAAATATTGGAATTCATTTCTTGCTGATCGCAGTCTCCTCTCCTGGGACAAAAACTCCAGGATCCTGGGGAATAAAAACCATCTGACAACATCCATGGCACACTTCAAGGGGCTGGTACCCCTTCCCACCGCACTTGTCTGGTCAGAAACTGGGCACTCACGAGCTGTGTATAGTTTCTCAGCAGTTCTTGGGATGACCACTGGGACAAAGGGAAATATCAGATATATTCTGGTGCCGTCAGCCCTGCTGTGCCCTTGCAGCTGCCAGGCAGTTGGCTTGGCAGAGGATCTCAGAGGAGCACTTTGGTCTGAGGAGAGCATCCTCAGTGGAATTCACTGTTACCTTTGTTTGGGGACCACTAAAAGAGGCAATGGGTTTTGGTACCTGCTGTCCCTACAGAGTGCTCATCCAGAGGGTGCATCCTGGCAGCTGCTAACCCGAGCTCCAGGCAGGCAAGAGGAAGGGACGCCTGTGCTGGCAGATCTGCAAGGGGATGCTCTCCTAGCATCAAGTCAGAATTTTACAGTATGAAAATGTGATCAATATTTTCAGCTGGTTGCTCTTCATGCAGTATTTGAAACCTGGCATCCGTGCACTGGCTGCACTTCTGAGACCCAGGGGAGCAGCCAGTCAGTTGGGCTTTCTCTCTGTGCTGGGCTCGGGCTCAGGCTCTGCCCCAGCTCTGGCAGAAAATGATGTCTGGGTTTTCCAGGGTGGCTATGGGAGTTTTTCTGTGATTTTATTGCAGCACCCCAACCTCGCCACTGGTGTTCCCGCTCTAGGGCAGTAATTGGTTTGGTTTGTTGCCATAACGTTACACACCTGGAATTTGAGACATTTTGCTTCTGCTTTGCTTTGTTTTAATCAGACTTGCTTGAAATGTCATGTTTAAATGAGACAAATGCCAAGCTGTAGAAATCTCAGCCATAGACAGCAAGGCAGTAACTGTGTACAGAGCTTGGCATGAGGCACTGGGACTACCTGAGATCTCTAACTGCCACCTATAAATATCAAATATCAGTGCATATAAAGGTGAGTGCAGAGGACAGAAAATAATTTTACTCTATGCTGTAGTCTGATTCATGCTTTTAAGATCAAGATTAAAAGTCTCTGTTAGGTTCCAGACCATGATTTTATTTTCATTTACATCAAAGGATTTAAGAGCCTTCAAAACCCAGCATTTTTAAAAATAACTTAAACCATACTGTCTGGCAATGTGAGTCCCAGTTAGCGCAGAAGCAGCCAGGCTCTCCTCATACAAAGCAAATAACTGAAAAATCAGAATTAAAGAAGTGCCTCGTCCTCAATTTAACTCTACCGGCTTGCATTGTACTTTTTGTTTCAGGAAAAAATACTTCATGAAACGTGGGCCCTGGTAGCCAGGACATCGCCCTGGGTGATAAACCCTGCAGAGCAGCAAAAACCACGCACCATAAAAGCTTGTGCTTTTATGCAAGGTTTGGAGCCTTCATTTGAATTTTTGGGCTTGTTTGTGTTTCAGAAGCAAAGCTACTGAACTGCATCTTGAAAACCATATTCCAGTGTAGGTTTCCTCAAAACACAGACCAGGTTTGATCAAAAGGTTCTCACGTCTGCAAACCTTTTGACAAACCCAATGAATGTTTACGTTTTCTAAGTAAACCCCAAACCAAGTGCATCTGCATGGGCTCTGGCACCTTCCTGGGGAGCTTTTTGGTTTGGTTTCTCCCCCCCCCCCCCCAGTTCCTGCCAAAATCCCATCTCTATGCCACAGAACTGGGCTTTCACAGTGGGAATTCGAGCATTTTTATTGATAAACAGGGCAGCAGGCACAAAAAATAAACATCTAGACCCAAACAAAATAGTTAGCTGTATTTGCACAACAGCGAATGAAAAGCAATTTTGTATTCGGGTTTAATGTCCGTTCATGTGGACCATGCACAGCGTTCACTTGTCCAAACCACGGAGATAATCCTTGCTGCATGCAGAAACACATTTTAATTAGAGAGGAATAAATAATGTGGGGTTTTTTTTCTTTTTTTTGCTGCATGCA
The DNA here is from genome assembly GCA_017639245.1 of Myiopsitta monachus. Classification (NCBI taxonomy): domain Eukaryota; kingdom Metazoa; phylum Chordata; class Aves; order Psittaciformes; family Psittacidae; genus Myiopsitta; species Myiopsitta monachus. The sequence goes on along the minus strand of CM029921.1, from coordinate 65,734,618 downwards.
TTTTTCTATCAGCAGACAAAGGCTGACGTTTATTTTACTGATAGCCCGGTATTCCCCCTCCCGCTACCACTGCAGCAGAATTTCTTTTGCCCAAGGAAATTGAGAGGATCAGAGCACATCTGATGTCCCATTAATTTAAAACGGCTGCCAGGACTTGCATATTGTAGCAGCTTTAAAGTGATTGAATTTGGATTATTTCAAACTCTGGAAAGTCCTGCCTCGCCTGACAGAGGCGTATCAAGTGACAGAATAAAATACGGCCCCGGTGCGAGATATCTGCGCGTACGTGCGTTCTCTTCCCCGCGCACGCAGTCTTTGCAGCAGGCAGATTAGAGGCAATGGAGAGAAAAACCCAAATATGTTTCCTCCCTGTTTTGTTGGGTTTTCCTTTGGTCGCAGCCCCCTTTCTGGAGCTGTAGCCCAGCTAAGTGGAGACACCTGGTGTTTGCTGCAGCAAGTTCACTGAAAAGCCTGGGAAAGGGGGCGAGGAGAGCAGGGGTGCCCGGGTGCTCTGTCCTGTGCACAGGGCTTGGCCATGCAGCTGAAGAACCCATCTCATTCCTGCTGCCAGGGCCTGCCAGCAGCCCGCTGCCTTCCTCTGCTCTCCTCCTGCCGAGGCAGCAGCGCCCGGACACAGAAGGGCTGTTACATGAGAGCCGTGTGCCTGGGGGGGGGGAACTTCAGCCAGTCAGGTGTTAAAGTTAAGCACTAACTTTTGGGTAATAACTGTTTTGTAATGCTTGGTGAGTAACTTGTGCAGCGTAGTTCCAAAAGCAGAAACAGTTTACACACGGCCAAGCGAATATTAAAGTTTCACTACAAAAGAAATAGAGCGGCTGCCAAGGCCTGATTACTCATAAAATCCACAGCATTATCACCATCCATCACTGCCGTTCTTTTTAATGACCAAACTAAAAAGAGAGACATCAAAGTTGGGGTGGCAGTGTCGTCGTCATTTTTTGAGAGTCAGTTTCCCAAATACAGGATGAATATAGAGCTCGACATATTTTTCAACCAAAAAAGAAAAGAAAAATCATTTGAATGAATCACAAAACATATGTTATGTTTCGCTGTAAAAGCCATGAAGTTTATGCAGTGCTCTATTATGGTGACTGCTTGGCTTTTCATGCATTCCTAAATTACCATGTAATCTAAAACCTTGTTTTCAGCTGCTCTATATTGGAAAGTCCCCTGCAATAATCAGGATGATTACGGGCTAGTGCGGAGAACAAAACTTGTTTGTATTATTGCAAATAAAAATGTGGTTTATCAGAAATTTTACCTTTCAAGGGAAAAATGAAAACAATAATAATGATAAACTTTCTCTTTTCTCTTGGAAACAGTTTAAGCAAGGAATTAATTTTGGCCACTCCATGCCTTAAAAACACATGGATACTTGGTGCAAAAATATGTTTCTTTCCTGTAGGGACTTGACTCTAATCGGTGAGCCAGAACTATCTCACAGAGATTTCATTGTCTTATCTACTTACATCATCTTAATGTGATTTTATTTTACTTTGTCAAAGTCATATTAATGTAAATGTGTTCTTGATAGCAAACAGAGTTCTTTTTTATGCTAAACAGGATTCAGCTGACTCTAATAAAGCAGCTTGCAATCCATTAGACTATAACTGTAATATAGTTATTTTGTTTCCCAAATAAAGACTGTGTCAGAAAGCTGTATAAGGATTTTTGTCTTGTTTTTCCACAATAATTGCTTGGGTGGGGTTACATTCTGATCTCTAAATGAATAGTATCGCTTGGAACAAACACTTCATATATCTTTTATCTTCCCCTCGCAATACAGTTCTGAGTTTTCTTTGAAAATGCAAAGCTACTTTTCCAGATAAGTCATCAAAATGTTTCCAAAGTATTTTAACTGCCAGATTAACTATATCTTGAATACAAAGATAGATGGCTTACATTCTTTATGCAGAAATCCTGCCAATGCATAGCAACCAGCAACAAATTAATTTCTTTTGCAACAGTGGGGGGGGGGGGGAAGGGGAGAAGAAACCCTGCTTTGCTATGCAAAGCTCAAAAAGGTAAATAGATATTTAAAGAGAAAATAAGGTTACTCGTTCTGAAAGAGTAATCTGTAAGCAAAGAACAGAGGATTAAACACACATTTGCTCTCTTTTCAGAGTCTGTGTTCTAGCCTTCCCTTAATGTATTCAGCTAATTAAGGGCTGCAGTGACCTTGTGGCAGATTTTGAAATCTAGGAATTTGGGGGGGGGGTATTTATTTTATTTTTATTTCTTTTACTGCTGCCTCCCCCCCAGAGCTGAATACAGTCTGTTTCAGGTCAAAGTCTGTTTATGTCAGCAATGTTCATGCTACACAACTAAAATGTTTTAATGCATTTATCAACTGGAAAATATTGCAAACATTTCATTTCCTTTGATACAGACACAAAAACCCCTCTGCCTTCATTGCAAATTCTTGTTCGTATGAATCACTCTGAGTAATATTTGCTTTAACTTTCGTGTGGTTCTACAAACAGCCTTTATATGGCTGGACTTCAAAGCTGGTAGAAATAAAGGTTAGAAATGTGATAGGAGTAATCTATTATTAGGCATGAAACAGTAAACCACTTTTAGTTATAAGCCTTAAAACCTGAATAATCTGGGTTTTTAACTTGCTGCATATTTATTATGTTTTCAGTTACTTAAGTCATTTAGCGTGGAGGGACTGTTTTGAACAGAAATATTTTCCATAGGGATACAAACCACAATTGGGTTTAATTTTTCCTAATATTTAATTTAGAAAATCTGCAGTATTATAGCAGACATCTCGTATGTCATAGCTGAAATACTCTGCTCGGTGTTTCTCGCAGTGCAAAATTAATCTCTTACCAGCACACTGACCCAAAAGGCAGGTTTTAGTAGAATAGGCACAGGGTGAAGGCAAGGGGGTGGGACAGGAAGATAAAATCTAGTCCTTCAAATAGAAGGGAGGGAGGGGTGGAAATTGCACAGAGGAATGTCACAGCCCACCATTGACATCGAATGACAAGACCTGACCCAAATATGTGTGCGAGAAGTTTCTTCGACCCAAACACCCCACATCATCCACCATTCATCCCTAGCTGCCCCACGTCAGGGGGCTGGTCACTGTTAGTTCTGCACACGGGCACTGCTTGTGAGGGAGTGCTTTGGTCTGAGAGGCAGATGTTGTGGGGGGATCGCAGTAGGTTTGGGGGACTTCAGGCTGGTTCAGCGGATCAAGGGGTAGGGACCACAGTCCATGTTCATAATGTTTTGTTCTTGGTTATATCTGTATACTAAAACAGTAGATTAAAAATAAGTCCAACAGTCAAAAACACATAGCAGTTCAAGCCAAACAGGTCAGCCAGAAATAAACCGCCGTTTGAAATCCAGATTCTTAAACCCTTATTAGTTTGGGAAAGTGCAGGGGTGCAGCCTGGGCCTGATCCTGGCCCCACAGCAGCAGTGGGAGTTCTACCATCGACAGTGTGAACCGCATTTCTTTTTCCTGTTGATTTCAATCCTAAACAATTGATTTTGTTTCCCCAGGTCCCGCTGTGCCAAGTAACTATGGCCACTGGCTTTCCAGCTGCCCTGCACAGGGTGGGATAGGCGGGATTCACTCACCCTTTCCGATGGAGGTATAGTTGAACTCAGCACCACTGTGGGCTGCAGCCCCACATCAGGACATCAACTGCCTTGGGTCTCATCGCCAGAGGGACCTCAGCAATGTGGAAAATCAACCCAAACCATCACCGTATTACCCATCAGAGTGGGAAATATCCGTATTTACAGCGCGAGCATGGTGCAGGCAGTGTCTTGGCCTGCCGTGCTCTCCCAGAGGTGTCACGGGCTTGGGGGGGATTTGGTGGTTTCCTTCACAAGGGTGTGCAGGACGGTCCCTGGGTGGGCGCAGGGGCAGAGCCCAGGGTCAAGCCTGGACTCGGATCTGAGGGAGGGAAGTGTCTCAGGACCTTTAGGCTGACTGGGCAAAGTCACCCATGTGTGAAGCTGGAGGAACCAAGCGAGTCCCCTTATGGCAGCGTGTCGGAAAGGTTCCCTTGGCAGTGGTTGTCCCGCCGGGGAGTGGAAAACTCTCACTGGCTATTTATATTTTGTCCAGTGGAAGAAAGAGGCCACCCCCCATCTCATTAGTGTAAAAAAAGCATCGACAGCTCTGTAGTCTCCACCTTTCCTTCTCCCGTGCTCCTCTATTGCACCTGGTCCGGAGCCAGCCCGGTTTAATAGGTTACCCTGCAAACGCGGGGGCTGCGGTGCTGTGCAAGATTGCACATTCGCAGGAAGCATATGTGCAGGGCGCCGTCACAGCAGCAGAGTAAGGAGCGAGAGCCCTGGCCAGCCACGGCGAGAGATGTTAATATTGCTGGGGAAGGTGAAACCGTAATTGAAACCATTTGTCTGGGGGCATGTGGGACTGGATGAGGTGATAGTTTCTGAGCAACAAATATCTGTAATTCACTTGTACTGGTCCTACAGACTTTTAATTTGCTCTACAAATTTGGTTAGCTGGAGAACATGTAAACACCAAGAACTGCACAGGGCAATCCATTAAACATTAACTTATTGTAGACTTAAAAAAACCCAACCACTCTTATGATATTAAAAACATAAGGGGAAAGAGATGCCAGGCTAGTGAATGAAGCCAGCTGACTGCTGAGAAGAGGCTATGGTTTTGCTCCATAGCTTTGCCGTTTTCAGTAATCTGACTCACTGAGGTATTTTTAGACACAGTAACAACCTCCATTGTTCAGTAATTTTTCATTTGATTTTTCCTCAAATTATGCTGTCCTCTTGGCCCCCAAATTCCTTTCTTCAGTGAGGCAGTGCTGCCCTCCATGCCCTGAGGAGGAAGGGGATCCATGGAGGACTCTGATGATTCGGACCACATGGTGGAATAAGATAGATCTCAGCGTCAGGTTGGCAGGATATTTCTCTTTCTTCAAAGGTCTCCAAACCCAGCAAGCTTTTCTTTGATACCTTTCCAAACGGATTTATCAGCACTGGGGCATACATTTGTTTAGATTGTTCCTGTAAGGTGGGACTTTCAAAAAAGCAGAATGCCAAGTGCCGAATTCTCACCAAGTTCTTAGCTCCCTTTGAAAATCCTAGCTACGTTCCACATCGCTCTGCGCATCCCCGCTGGAAAGGTGCCTATGGTACCCTCACAGCGTGGGCACAGGGGATACACGAAAGATTGTGACATTTCAAAAAGCAGGCGGAGGAAGAACTGGCTCTAGACAGAGGAAATGCACAAAAATGCGGAGGTTGGGAGGAAACAAAGAGGGAAACAGAGACCATACTCCCTAGACCCATCATCTTTCTTTTCCCTTTTTTATCCTTCCTTTCTGTTTGCCGTTTCTTCTGTTGGTTTTCCCCAACAGAAAGTTGTTGTTACAAGAGAGGGGAGCATACACTGTGTACAGAGAGCATGGGCAGAACTCGGATCCCACAGACACCTGCTCACGCTCTGGGCTTGAGGTGTGTTGAAACAGATGCAGGTGACCTGATGGCGCCAGGTCTGATCCTCCTTTGGCCTCCTAAAGAAAAAGCAGAGGCTGCTGCACCAGAGCAGAAGCCACAGAGGTTTGGCATCTGATCATCTTATGTACTTTTCATGAAGTAGCAGTAAAGACCACACCGGTTTTTGTGCACTACCTCAGAAGTAAGCAAGACATCTATGGGGAGCTGCATAGGAACATCCAGGCTAGTAGCTGCTGAATAACAAATGCACTGATGGCCAAGCAAGGGCTGCCAGAGCTATTGTTCTCCTGCCCTGAGGAAAGGGCCTGATGAGGGAGGGCTGTTTGGAAGGGATGTCAGAGAAGGAATCTTTATTTTATGAGTAAGGAGATACAGTGGCTATTTCTGATCTGTTATCGGTGCATTGATGATGTGTGAGCCACAGCAGGGTTTGTGTGTCCTCTGGTGGTTTTTTTTTTGGGGGGGGGGTTCAGATTGAGAAGTTCCTTCCGAGTTCTCTAATATCATATTTGTAGTCATGTATCTGGCTGGGGTTTTTTAGTTAGTAGCTAAAGATTGCAGAGAGCCATATTATGTCTTAATCCTAGTTTCTCCTTACTGCCTCTTGGTTTGCAGATGGAATTTAAGATGTTGATTTTGCTCCCAAACTCCCATGGCTTGGCCTTGGCAAGGAAAAGTGGTTCTGTTAAGACTTGGTCCTGCATTACAAGCTCAGTGAGCCTCAGCACATCCCTTCTTGTCCTACGTGGATCCAAGGATTAGATGTCAGCTCACTGATTCAGCCAGGCTGGGCACAGACTTGCTGCAGCAGCTGTGCCCTCGGATGAGGGCAAGGGCAGTGGGGTGCTGGGGCAGGGACGGCACAGGAACCCTTGGGTCTGTATCACTTGCAGGGAGACAGGGGGGCAGAGGCGAGAGCCTGGAGGGGGTTTTGGGGAGACTCGCCGGTTTGCATTGGGCACTGGGCAGTGCTGGCATCTGACCTGGGAGGTTCTCAGATCCCGGGAATTGGTGTTTGAAAGGAGCTCGGTTGGGCACTCCTGTCAGTAAACTCTGGGAGATCAGAGTCCCACTTTGATTTATTTTAAACATCCGGCGACCAAGAACAAGATGGGGACCTTTCTTACGTGTTTTGGAGATCTAATAAAACATACAAGTCTGCAAAAGTCCTTTGCCGTGTGCAATCAAACCAGCATTGCAAATCTGTCCGAACATGGCACTCCAGCATCAGCCTCCAGATGCCATGTAATGCGTTTGTGGTTTGATGGTCTCCACTCAGAGCGCTGGCTAAATTATTTTTATCTTTAGATTTATTTTTAGAGTTTATGGTTGAAAGATTTCAGCTCTGGGCAGCCCTTCCCGTGGCTTTGAGCAGCGACACTTGCAGTTGTGTTTCACGTAATTAAACAGCCAACAATATTTAATGAAGAAATAAATAACATCAATAAAGTAGTAAATAATTATATGCAGGCAAACACCGAAGACATTATCCATCAGGCAACAGCTGTGAGCATTAGTTTTGATTAATCAATAATGTTGTACAATAGGAGCAGGAATGCCGGGCAGACCTCTGGGGGAATCACCTATGCTTTTCCAAGCAGCAAGGTTTGTGATTTTAAGCAGAACTTTCAGCAGAATCCTTAATTAAATGTAAGAGCCAGGAGCTACTCCACCAGCAAACGCTCCACTTCTCAAAGCAGACCGAGCAGTGGGAGTTGAACCAAGGCTAATTTAAGGCCTTGCCTGTATTTTGGAAGGTTTGTTGGTGTATCTGCGTAACAGGGTACCACGTCCATCAGTAAAGGTGCCGCTTGGCTGAGGATGCTACGGCAGGGTCTAGGCAAACTTGGCAAGGGGTTGGCAGTGCCTGGCTTGCGCTGCCTGGGAAGAACAAGCCGGCACTTTTTGGCTGTGCCTCCGCAAAGACGCCAGCCCAGCCTGCAGCTGGTGGCTGCGGGGCCTCATCCCGATGCAGGCAGCTTCTGGAGCAAGTGCCATTCTGCATTTGGTTTCGAAATGTAAATACAGCTGAAATTCCACACGTGTGCTGTGACTCCTCTGGAGCAAGGGCAGGCTCGTGCTGGGGTCTGGTTCATCTTTAGGTGTCCCTCCTGGACAGAGGAGCCTCAACGAAGGCCTTCAGGAGAAATGGATCTCTTCCTGAGCACACCCCTCTTCCCAAGCACTCCTGCCACCAGCCCATTGATTTCTGCGGTGCCGCTGCCTCCTCGGGCAGCAGCCCTGAATTGTGCTGAGAGGCTCCTCTCCAACCGGTCAGACCCACTGCGGGCTCCGTCCTTGCCTTTTGGGGTTTTTTCCTTCTTTAATATACCAAGAGCTTTAAAGAATGCAAACCTTTCAAACAGACTGATCACAGCACTAGACCCCAGCCTAGAGAGCAGGCACGAGGTTTTATAGCCCTCACCCCATTAAAAGAGAAAGAGAAGGGACAGGAGGGATTTCTGGTGTGTCAGGGACAGGTTTCCAGGAACCCATGAGGCCTTGTTCCTCATGAAGCCAACCATCAATGGCTTCCTGCTGTCTAAATACACAACAGCACCACATCGCTTCCACCGTAAATCCAGTACTGGTGATACCTGTCTACCAGCAGAGATGGGAGCTCAAGGAGAAAGAGAGGAGCAAAGCAAACGGCTGTTGCTTGGCTCGAAAGATGGAAACAAAACGGACGTGCAGACCCACATCTGAAGGTCATTTTAATTCTGTGTGATGGCAGGTGCACGTACCAATGTTGCAAGCCTGAGGCACACTGGTTCGTCGAGCTAGAAATGGCGATGCTTCCCAGAGGTACGGACAGGGAAAGCCATCAGCTCTTGTTTGAGAAATGGGGGCTTGCAGAAGGCAGTGGAGGAAACGTCGCACTGCTTAAAAAGCCCAAGCACTTCCTAAAGATCAATCTTGGAGTCCTTTTTTTCCAAACCCTATCAGAGGGAGGACCAGGAACAGAAATATTGCATGATAATTGCTGATAGCACAACAAAACCCAGAGGGTTTCCTTACCCACTTCTCAATGTGCAAGTACTAATAAACTGCTGTGATAACATTAATACTCCTGATAGTCTCTGTGGACTTCTACCAAATGTGAATTTCATTATCATCTGCAAAAGCGAAATACATCGTGGGCGTTTAAAGGTGTAGCCTGTAAATTGTGGCATTGCTGCCTGTTCACAGCCCATCATATAACCCATTTTCAAAGCACCTCTCAGCCAAGTGTGGTAGCACTGTCTGCGCTCCCTGGTCTGGCACGGCAAAGAGGTATCACCAAATCTATGCAAATCCAGCCCGGTCCCAGGTAAACAATACCAAGTGAAATCAAGTGAATAGTGCTCACAGTTCCTCTTCAAGATCAAAAGATACGATTATGAGCCTCCTACTTCACCTGTAGAGTTTATTGGGCTTGTTTATCCCAGCACTGTGCAGAGCCCGTGTTCGGTCAGTCATCCCCCACGATATCTGTTGTGCACCCAGGGACACAGGCTACACGCACACGTTTCTCTGTGTGAACACTAAGGCTGATGAGGATAAATCAAATTTGTTTCCTGCAAAGCAAATTTGCGTGTTTTGAACATGTTTAAAACAGTTGCATGTTTCCAAACAATTAATACAGTGTAAGTAATGTATCAAATTTCACGGCTTTTCTTTTCCTTAGAAGACAGGAAAGCATATCAATAAGCCAAAGGTAAGGGCAGGGTTTGGGGCTGTTTAGAGTTCTTTGTCAACTTCTTTCAGAGATTGCCCCCACTGCCTGCAGGAGCAGTGCTTATGGAAGGTATTGGTTTGTTCAATGAGATAAATTAAAAATAAGTGCAAAGAAAAGCTTTAGGTAAGATATGGATCTCTCTCCAGAAATCATCTTAATAACAGATAATAATAAGATAATATTGGCCTGACTTCAAAATAAATCCTTATTCTAGGTCCAGAATAAGTACCTTAATAGGTACCTTATTATTTAAGTACCTTAAATAATATTTTTTTCTTAACTGGAATGAGGTTTGTGCAACCCTTTTTCCCAAGCAGACAATATTTGGCATCTTGTGCGCTGCATCAGATAAGACAAGTGGATGATATTCAGGTATTTCTCTGCAATCCTGTTATTCCTGCTTTGTTTTATTGAGATGAAGCCCTGTATTTCTAAACCCAGGAAGGGCAGATCTCAGCAGGCCGCCTCCTTTCTTGCTGTCCTGAGCCTGTGGTTCCCATTGACTCTGCTCAAAACAGGTTTTGACTTAAGTTAGTGTTTTCTGACTGGTTTTTGTACAGGGTAGAAGTGATGCCCCCCAGGGGCACAGTGTCAGGCAGCCAGGTCTCACCTTGCCTTCAGCAGATGACCCTGGGGCTGCCCCCATGGACCTATCTGCCCTCTGCTTTCACTGAAGTTCCAGGGTTGGGAATAAGATCTTCTTGAAGAACTGCAATTTTGGGAACCCTTTCTCCTGCAAAGCTAGGTAGAGCACCTCTCAGGATCATTATTCAAATGTGGCATATGTTTTGCCGTGAATTTTCAGTAGAACTCTCTCCAGTGATTTCCAAAATAAATGAGACTTTGCATAGTACTTTTTCCGTATTTAACACTGCCTTCCTGACGTGGCAGCCAAGGCTTCCTTTTAAAGGCGTGTGCATGAGATGATGCAATTGTAGTATTCTGGATACCCAAAGCAATTAAAATAAATCAGGCTAGGTATAATGAAGATGAGCCAAAGCATCTGTTTCTCAAGAGGATTTTTTAGCTCTAACCAACTCTGTCGTCCCCAGAGGCTTGGATCCATGGTGGTTAGACCTCAGGGAGCCTTCTACTTCGGAAACGTGTCCAGCGCTCACTTGGGCAAGAAAAGTTGGAGCTGGAAAGTCGAAGGAAGACTTTCTGGTATGGCAGATATCCGTGCTCCCTGGAAACAGCAGCTGGATAACCCCCTGTGTTTGGCGGAGCTGGACTTGCAGATCAATTCCTTTCCCTTTCCAGTATTTTAGTTGGATGTGTGTACCTGAACTGAGGGGAGGAGGAACGATTTTCGCATCCTCTCCAGTGTTTACCAGACAAGTCCTGTGTTTATGACCTGTAGTTATTTCAGCCCCACTGCAGGGCTGGTTTAGGGCCACAGAAAACACTGTCGCCCCTGACACCAGCACCAGGGACCACAGTGACCTGGGACAGTGGAGCACTCTCTATAGAGCCAGTTGTCCTGCAGGGCAAGAAGCAGCCTTCAGGACACAGAGCTGAGGTACCAGGAGCTATTTTGCTTTGTTTCTCTCCTACTGCCACTTGGTACCACATGCCAATAACCTTTTCCAGGCAAAATTCAGGAGGAGGGGAGTTGCTGGGCAGACCCCACCAGATTGTTTGCTGAGCTGCCTCAGGTATATACTTAGGTGGGAATGGCTTGAAGACAGCTTAGCCAAAGGTTAAATGTTGCTAAACTCTGCTGGATGGCTGACTCACCAGTTTTGTTGCATCTGTAACTCAGATAAAGGATGAAGACATGGGAATAAATGTGTAGAAGTGACTGCTACAGTTTGAGGGGAAAAAATCCCCACGGTTGTGGTGGGGGACACAGGGACACACCAGCCCTGCATCCTCCAGCTGTGAGCACAGGGTTTTGAACAGTGATGTTAAAAACGATCTCAGAAACTGAGAGATCAGATGTCCTCGCGCAAACCTAACTAGTTAAAAGCAGAAAAACTCAACCCCTAAACAGGAAAGCGAGAGCTGCCAGGAGCAGTTAGGCAGGGGCAAGGCATTCAAAGTCAATGAAGATGTAAAGTCCTCTGCTTTTGAATGAGGGCAGGGCTGAAAAAAGGCAAATTTTGAGTTTGGCTGGTGCATCCCTTGCCTGGGAAACCTGCTTTGCCCTCTCTGGCTTGCTGTCTGGTAGCACTGGCTGATCCCTCTGGGATAGCTGCGTACCCACCTCTGGAGCCGCCAAACGTATGAAACAAAAAGGCCGTGACGGCTGAGACCTGCTAAAGGGAAAGAGGTCAGCTTGTTTACTTAAACCGGTTTAAATCTGGCACACCGAGAATAGCAGTTTGCTTTGACCACTGACTTGGGTAAATACGGCCCGGCATTCTTAGGGCGGTATTTCCAGCTCCAGCTATCCGCATCACGCAGGGATATATATACATATATGTGTTTTCAGTAAAAACAGTTAGGGTAAATTATTTGACAGGAGCTGGATGTGAAATGGCTGGCGCGCATTTCCTGCATGTTGTTTGGAAACTGAAGCCCGCCTAAAGCCTTACCAGGTGACATCCCCTTCTGAGCTTTATGATTAAGATAGAAATAATTTTGGTCCAGTGGAGAGATTTTACTTGGGATTTTGTGAGAAGGCGGCTATTTTTAGCAGATAAATTAGCATGTTTTCTGAAGTGATACAGGCAAGGAAGGATAGCCAGGGAGAGCTGGCTGGGCAGGGACGGTGTTCCAGCTTTGAAATGACAGTTCAGCCCTTCTGACTCAAGATTAAACGATCTCTGTGGCCTCAGCTCCCCTTTTTCTTTCACAGCTGTCCACGCTACCACTGCACATAACAAGACATAATTTTACATAAGTAGAGGACTGTGCTCCAAGCCAATATACAAGTCATACCTGATTGAATATTGCCATTTCAGAGCCGCCATCTAATCACATTTTTCAGGCTGTGTGAACAAAATAATGTTGTTATAATTACACACACTGTTTGTGTGTATGCGCGCATGTGTATTATATATGTATAATGACATTAGGATGATAATATAGCTGTTTCTATTAGCTCTGTGGTATTAATAAGGTATGACAGAAAGTTATTTGATACCATTTGAAATCCCACTTGCATTTTCATATTGCTCTCAGATGTAATTCAGGGACTTGATTTTTATGAGTTATGGCTCTGATGTCACTTGTATTTTTGCCCGTAATAGGTCCCACCGGAGCAAAATTCATCAGACTCAATTAACAGCATCTGAAAAGTGTATCTTGGTTAGCAACCGATCAGGCAGAAACTGTGTGAGCTCTGTTTTACTGACCCATCATCCTGTGCCACTGCATGAAACCAGCTTTCCAGGCAGCAGGTAGCGGCCACCTCAGCTTACTGTTACCAGGAGACTTAAGCAAATATTTTGGGGGCTGCTGAACCGCTCTTCCCATCCCGTGGCTGCACCCCTTGTTATGGGGCTCCTAATGCTCTGTGACCGACCATCTGGGCACTCTCCTAGTTTCTGCATTTGCAGGTGATTCATCCCCCCACAGTCACTTTTTTACCATTAAAGCTCTTGATATGCAGTGATGATTGTTTTTCTTAACCAGCCTGGTCTGGGAGCCCTGGGGCAGTGGGGTGCTGCTAATAGTCCTACAGGGGAGCTTAAAAGTATGGTGCCAGGACAATAAAAAGAAATGGGAGGTAAATAAAAATAACTCCAAATGGAAATGTCAATTAAAGGCTGGGATTTGAAAGCTGATCTCACATCGGGTTTTACGCTCAGTTAGGTCACTCATTGGGGCTGGTGGACTTTTTGGAGGGAAGTTAAATGCTCTGACTCCTGGTATTTTTGATGCTTCAAGCTGGTGATTTGAATATCTGAGCCAGAGGGCTCCGGAAGCAAGAGACCAATCCTAAAACCTGCTGAATGAACACTGAGCCTCCAGGCAATGTCGAAAGGCTTCGCTTCCCACCCCATGCAGGAGCAGGAGCAGAGGCTGGCATCGTCCTCACAGCTCCGCCACAGCTCCAGCTCCCACCCTGAGCACTCACCGTAGAACTCCTCCGTGCCTTAAAGGCCTGGAAGAGAAAAGCTCCAAATAGAAAATCACCAAGCGACCTAAAGCACCCCACAGCAATGCTGGCTTGCCAGCCCTATGCCAGCACAGCCCCACTTGCAGAGTGGGTCAGGCTGGATATCCTCCCGAGCATAAAACCAGGCTTGAAGACTCCAGTTGCTTCCCGCCTCCCAACATGCCTGACCACAACTATTTTTAGTTGTAAGGCATGAAAATAAAGTTATTCAATCAATTAACGCTTTGAATGTGTTTTAGTCTGGCTGTTTATTAGGACCAGCCTTATTTGGCTTCTATGTATTCAATTCCAGCTACTGCTCAGTCTGATCCCCATCTTATTCCCTTAGTCATCTACTGATCTCTGTTGTTATCATTGCTGTGCTTTATGGGTTTGCATCACTTTATTGACTCGGCATACTGTAGGCTGCTTTTTTTTCTCTCTCTCCACTGAAAATAGCTTTTTATGAGAAGCTTAAGCAAAAGCCTGGAATGTCCAAAGGAAAGAGCAGAAACGACAGCATTTTGCACATTTCTTTTGGACAGAGAAAATTACAAAATAGTCCTATGAAGAAACTTATCCAGTGCCTGCAGGACAAAATCCAGTGTTTGATTATATGTGGAATTTCAATTTCTGCTATAAACAGGCTGTGTATTTTTTTCATTTATCATTTTGAAATATAAAGAGGTTGTGGGGAGGACAAGGCTCCCATACAACTGACGTAAGAGCCATGATGAATACACATACCCTTGCTGCCAGGATTATGTACTCCTCAGCACAGCCCCAGCCTCTGCTGCTATCCCATTCAAAACGCTACCAACATTGGAAACTCAAGCAAAATGCCGGAGGTCCTACCAGCCAGCAGCACTGGTCCAAAGAAGGCCCCATGGGCAGAGGGCTGGAGCTGTGGGGATGGAGGGTGAACACCCTCTTTTGACCAGACTGGGCCCCTTCCCCTGCCCTCCAAGCACTGAGATGGGGCGGCAGGGAAGGGACCTGCAGGATGATGGATGGATGGACGTGCACAACTCATTCTCTTTCGAGTGAAGCAAATCTATACCTGCAGGAGACTTAGATGTCCTCTGTTAGTGGTGACTGGCCCTCAGGAATTGCCTTTTGCTGCTGTCTAAAGCATGAAGTTGGGCCGCTAGCTCATTCTGGACACCAAACCTTCAGATAATTGAAGTTCAGTGAGAAGAAACCTACCTACTCAGGGGACAGTCTTATATCTGGGTCTTCAAGTGAGCATCAGATTGTCCTACCATCTGATTTCTGGCTTTAGATGTAAACTTTACAGACATAAGCTCAACTTTGGAGTTGAGGTCCCTGGAATCTGGAGGTGAGATGGAGCCCTGCAGAAGCTCAGTTCATGACTTGGGTCATCATGCATAAGCCCTGCTTCCCAGCATGCTGTACAGGTAAGCAATTCCTGTTCAGAGGAACAAAATGTGCCATTGCACGGTTATCCAGCCTCACCCTTCCTGGTAACAGTTGCAATGCCATGGCTTAGAGGGATGCTCGCTTCCTGTGGAGTGAGATTGTGGTTGGGGAGAAGGATGGGGCTCTGCAACCCTTAGAGCCGCAAGTGATGCTCCATGCAGTGGACAGGAGCTCAGATACAGCACTGAAGCTGCCAGTGGTGCCTGGGCCCCAGATGCTAGGGCAGAAGCAGAGGGATTTAGGCACAAATGGAGATGAGTTCTCTTTGCTACTTGGTTATATATTGTGGGAAAGGAGCAGCCCTACCTGCCTGAGATAAAGAAAATGAATAAACAAATAAAAACCTGTTTGTGCCCAATATATTGCAACAATCCTTTGAGGAGGGTTTTATCTGTGTGAGAATATAGCCCTGATTAAACACGCCAAGGTCAGTGAAAACAAAGGTGAATTTCTGAAGAAATGCAAGCTATTTGTGCCAGGGGTTCACTGGGGCTGAAATGGAGCAGCGCTCCCTGTTCTGCAGGGATGTGTCGAGGTGTGGGTCTCACTTGCATCACCTCCCATACCTACCTGGCCTCTGCAAAGCATCCTGCCCTGGGGAGACCGAGCTCCCAAGCACAAAGTGTCAGACTTTAGTGGTCAAAAGAGCTGGCTACACACAACTCTCCTGAGCTGTTCTGCTGGTTTGGCCCATCCAGGACACACACAAGCCACTGATGGCAGGTGAAAACCCAAGCACTGGTACCTCTGCTGGCTTCCAATCTCCTCCATCCAGCATCCCAGCGTACCTGCAGTGCTCGAAGCCAGCTGCTCTAGTGCTTGTCCTGCCTGCTCCTGGTTTCTGAAGCCGTGGGACAGCACTTCAGGTTTCCCACAGCTGAGCTCCAGCGTCTTCATCTCTGGCTTGCCAAACACTGGAGGCAAATTCCCCTTCCCTGGCACTGAAGATGCCATTCTTCCACCTCAACACTATGAGCTCAGAGGCTGTGGGGCCACATGCAGGACAGATGCCCGGGGCACCTTAGAAGGGTGTAGGACAGGAAACATGACACCTTTTACAAACTAGAAGGAAGAATTTGGCATTTCCTCCACAGGAGCTATGAGAAAAGCAAACTCCCCCTGGAGAAGCGCTCAGCATCCGATGGGAGCCCAGAGCAGGTGCCCAACCAGACACGCGCACCAAAGATGCTGGAGTGAAGTCCCTTGCCCTCATGGTGCCACGTCAAGCACTGCCCAAATTTCCATACCTTCACCGTGCCGTCTGCCCGGGGCCAACAGAACCTTCACCCACACCTCGCGCAGGGGTTGCTCTTTATCCCCCCTCACCAAAACCCACCCCCCGCGGCTCACAGCCCCCGCACGCCCATCGAGATGTCCAGAGCGCCAAGACAGCCCCGGCTGTTGGCACGCCATGCTCCGCCTCATCAAAACCATTTTGCCCATTTACGCCACACATGAACCCGTTTTCGTGACACGAAAAGCGCGTTTCTGCGCTAAATGTAACCGAAACCGCCGCGCACGCGGAGCAGCGCAACCCGCGCTATAGCCGGGGCGGCGGCGGCGGCGGCCCCGCGGTACGGCGGGCGAGCGCCAGGGGTCGCCCCGGCAGCGGCGCCGCCGCTCGCACTTGTTGCTGCCCCCCGCGCCGCGCTGTGTCGTGATGCACGCAGCGCTGACGTCACCGCTGTCGTCATTATTCAGGATTTATATTTATTTATTTATTTGCGGTTGTATTTATTTATTCCCGTTCCCGCTGTTTCGCGGCGGCAGGGCCGGACCCGGCCCGCTGCGGCAGCTACGAGAGAGTGCCTCTCTGCCCCCCCCGGGAGCAGCGTCCGCGGGGGGCGCTTGGGGACAGTGCGCCAAAAAAGGGGGAGAAAGTGCCAGTATTGGGGAACGGGGGACGGCCCCCAAGCAGCCGCTTCGTACCGCCTCCGCCCCGCACCTTCCCTCCTCGCGGAGCCGCGGTTGGCTGCGCTGGCGCGGAGCGAGGCAGCACCCGCGGGAACGGACTGAAGCCCCCAAAGTGACCTTCCCATCAGTGCCCAGGGGTGGGTGGGGGCGCCCGCCGCCGGACGCACCGGCGTCTACCTGTGGGGCGGCAGCTCATGGGGCCCCTATGGAAACTTTCCGTGCCCGGTGCTGCGGGAGGGCCTTGCGTGGGTGCGGGGCCGGGATCCCCCTGCGAGGATGCTTGCCCACAGTGGAGCAGGAGTAGCCCCCCGCCCCAGCTGCCCGGGGCTGTCCTTGGCTGCGGCTCCGCGGCGGTGCCCCAAGCTGCCCGCGTTAGCGCCGGGCCGCAGAGGCTCCGCAGGATGCGTAGAGCTCGCGGGTCTCCCCGACGTGCGGCGCTGCGCGGGGGGTCGGGCGGGGCTCAGGTGAGAGGCCGGGCCCCCTCCGCGGGGGACGTAGCCGCCCCACCCGCCACGCCGCGGACCCTTCCCGTCCCCGCGCTGGCGGCTCTGCCCGCGCCCGGCGGATCAGCAGTGCCGGCACGTCCCGCTGCGCGCTTCGAGGGTGCGGAGGGAGCGCGCCCATCCCCGCCGCGGCGGGACGCGCCTCCCCGCGCCCCCTCCCCGTTCCGTTGCTTTTTCTGGCCGAGCCGCGTCCCCCCGCGCGGCGCGGCGGCGCATGAATATTGATGTGTTTATATAATCGATAACCCACTTTTCCCCTTTCCCGGGGAAAAACGAGTAAGAAATTGCGGACAAGCCGCCCGCTCTCCCAGGGCCGCCGGGCTGGCCCGCTGTGAGGGACGGGGGTAGGGGACCTGGCGGCCGGGCAGCCCCCGCTCTCCGCGCTGCTCCGCGCCGCTACGCAGACCCCGGCGCTGGGAGCGCGGCGGCCCCGCCGGGCGCGCGCGGGGACGAGCAGCGCCCCTCGCGCTGCAGGAAATGGTCTTTATATTAGACATATACAGGCAGGTCCTGTCAGATCCGCAGCGCGCCCGCCCGCCCTTTTGGGACCCCAAAAATCGCCGGGCACCGATAGGGCCCCCGCCGCCTGCCCGCCCGCCCCTCGCCGCCCCCTCGGGGCCCGCCGCCGCCCCGCGGCATTTTTGCCGAGCCCGGGCGGGAGCCGGGGGTCCGGCCGGCGGCGGGAGGCGGCGGCGGCGGGGCGCGGCGGGGCGGCGGCGGGGCGGCGGGGCGAGGGGCGGGCGGCGGGGGGGGGCGTCGCCGTGCGCCGCGGGGCGTGGGGCGGCGGTGGCAGCGGGGCGGCGCGGGGGCGGCGGCGGCGGGGGCCAGCGGGCGGCGGGGCCGGCTTTGCCCTGCCAGGACCTGCCGGGCTCCATTCACGCCAACAAGTTTGGGAGAATGTTGAGTTCAATCACGCCGGAGCCGCGATGGAGCGCAGCGCACTGCAGGTACCGCGCCGCCCCGCGCCCCGCCCCGCGCCCGCCGCGCGGAGCCTCCGCGCCGCTGCGCGCCCCCTCCCCTTCCCCACCGCCCTCCCGCGCGCCCGCCTCCCTCCCTCCGCCCGCCCGCCCTCCCTCCTCCTGCGCGGCGCTGCGCGGCGCGGCGCGGAGCCGGCGCTGATGCCGCTGCCGTGTTGTTGTTCCCCGCAGTGGGTCGGCGCCCCGTGCGGCTCGCACGGCCCCTACGTCTTCTACAGGGCGTTCCGCTTCCAGCGCCGCGGCGGCGGCCGGGCGCGGGTCCTCTCCCTCGGCGACTTCTTCTTCGTGCGGTGCCGCGCGGAGGAGCCCGCCTGCATCGCGGAGCTGCAGCTGCTCTGGGAGGAGCGCACCAGCCGGCAACTTCTCT
Source organism: Myiopsitta monachus (assembly GCA_017639245.1). NCBI lineage: Eukaryota > Metazoa > Chordata > Aves > Psittaciformes > Psittacidae > Myiopsitta > Myiopsitta monachus. The sequence goes on along the minus strand of CM029921.1, from coordinate 65,716,164 downwards.
CCAGCGCCAAACTTTATTTTCTCCCCGAGGACACCCCCCAGGGCAGGACCAGTGACCATGGCGAGGTGGTAAACGCAGCGCCGGCTTCCCCCCTCCCTCTCCCGTGCCCGTCCCCACCTGCATGCCCAGGCTCGGATCCCCCCCGCTGCTCCCACCCGCGTCCCCCTCCCCGCTGTGCGTGGCGGGGCAGCGCGGAGGGGCCGCGCCGTCGGGGCGCACAGGGAACTTGTACGGGCGGTGGGGGGGGGGGGGGGGTTGGGGCGGGAGGGAGACGGGGACCGGGGCGCCCCCGGCCCGGCGGACAGCGGAGTGCGGACGGAGCTCGCCCTGCCCGTGTCCGGCTTCGTTAACAAAAAAACCCTAAAACACACAGAAAAGAGAAAAAAAAAAAAGAGAAAAAACCCAAACCGAAATGGTTGGGGGGATTTCGATATTGTTCGGGGCTTTTTTTTTAGTATTAGATATGTTTAAGAGGGCGGAAATTACGAAATGGAGGCTGAGGGAGATCAAAAGCTATTGAGCTGGCAGGGACGTGTTGAATAAAGTGATAAATGACAGGTACGGGAATAATACATTCAAATAACTTGCAGATATGTCTGGGCGTATTTAGGAGCCGCCGTGCGGCCGGCGCAAACACGCTGCGCGCCGGCACCCTCCGCTGGCGTCCGCGCAGCCCGGGATGGGGCCGCGGAGCAGCGCAGGTTGCGCCTCCCGTCCCCGCCCCGTTCCCGTTCCCTCCCGTTATTTGCTTTTCAGATTTATTGCTCCAGCACGGGCCGTGGTCTGGGGAGGGGGGAGACTGGGGTACCCTGAAAGGGCGGCGGGGATGGAGAGCGAGTGTCCCCGGGAGGGGCTGGAAACCAGACGGGGGGGAACACGAGATGTTTTGGAAGAACTTATATTGGATATGTGAGGGGGGTGGGGTGTAGGTCCAACGAGGGGCTGTTGTCCGCAGGAGCTGTTTCGGAGTCAAGCGTGGCTATAGGTGCCGACGTAGCTGTGTACCCGTACACATGCGTACGCAGTCAAAAAGCGTTTCAGAGCTACCTTTGCTCGCTGCCACCTCTTCACTTTAATTTTCTGTGCGTGCCGCTGAGATAAGGCACCCTTTTCCTAAGAATCAGGGAGATGACAGTGAGCAATGGATGCTCTGAAATTGCCCGTGGTGACTATTTAAAACTGTGCCTCTGTGTGTCTCGTATGTGTCTGTGTGTGCGTAAAATGAAAGATATTTGGAAGGGAGGGGGGTGGGGAAAGGGACACAAATCATTTTAATACGCCTTAATGATCAGCTCATGTTACTGTGGTAGGAACATCAGAGAAAATTAATCCTACCATTACGAGTAAAACGCTGCTCTGGTACGAGAGTTCTCAACTGCATGTACCTTCCTACTAATGTGCACAATTTTATTTATTTTCACATGCAAACACCGCTAGTAATTAGCCGTGTGATTATACTTGTGCATTTCATTGGGGCTTTAACTGATGTCATTCTGCATTATTCAACCATATGAAAACAATTTTCAATTAAGATAATAGCACGCCTTGAAATTATGCAAATGCGGTCGTATTGTGCAGAATAATTATGACAAATGTAAAGCAGGTAAAAAGTTTCCTAATGCAGTTGTGTTTTACACCCCGGTGATGTCATTTCCCCTCTGGCCTAAGTTAGTCATTCATTAGCAGAGTAGCAGCAGCAGCAGCAACAGCAACAGCTCTGAGTGATACTTCTCTGGCAGGGAGCCTACAGAAACCGGCACTGAGAGCCAGGGCCTAGAGAGGGCAACATAACACTCCCATTAAGAAATGTATTTTGTTTTCACTTACTCCATTAACTTGTTTATAGACATCAGAATGATTTTTTTTGTTATTGATTTTTAATAGTTTGGAACAGTCTGAGTTGCACTCAGGATTCGCAGCAGGCAGCCAAGAGACAAAAGGCTGGGTGCTGTCCGGCGCTTTGCAAAATGTTGTCTGGGTGGGGGCAACTGGCTTCATCCGCCACAGGGCACCCGGTTCACCTAACCACACCATGGGCCCAGTTCCTTACGTAAATGACATCCATTTCTGTCCCCAGAGCAGTGGCAGGGTCACCTCTGGGATCGCAAGGGCTCCTTCTGCAGGAGGAGATGCAGCTCTTGAGTCAGAGGCAGCTTACAGCCATCAGAGTAGACCTTATTTGTGGTGTGGGACTGCTGAGAGGGTAGAACTCCTTGTCTTGCATTCAGGGAGCGGGGATGGAGTGAGCCAGTGCTTAAACATGTATTTCAGATCTGTGGTGTCCAAGGCAAAGGGTGACAGAGGCGCTCACTGTCAATAAAATTGTTAGTGAGGGGAGCGAGTGGTTGAATCACACGCTTGTGATCGAGCCCACTGGAGATTTAGGCATAGTTGCTAGCAGCTACCTGCACTAGCAGGATGATTAATAGAAGCAGCTTACTGCCTGTTTTCTGTAATAGCAGCATTGACACTATGACAATATTCAGCTAGTGGCTGTGAGGAGCAAGGAGAAGCGACGAGATACGTAATGCTTCTGTTACTCAGAAGTTTCTGATGGTGTATTTTATCTGATTGCCAAATGTTTGAGCTAATCAGCGATGAGTGTAAATATGAGTCTTTTTATAGCTACCTGAATTCATCATCCAGATTTAAATATAACCCCAACTGCTGCTAAAACCGGATGTTTTCTTATGCTGTGGCCCAGACCCTGCGAAGGGTTTAAGCCCAGGGGTGCTTCTGCCAAGGCACCTCTCCTTCCGCCTCTGTCTCAGCATCCCAGTAAGCGTGGCAGAGAAGCTCTCCTTCGGCCCTAGGAGATTGCTTCCTGGGGTGTCTCGGTGGATGGCAAACTTGGGATGGGGCTGGTCGTACGCTGTCAGTACGCTGTCAGTTCCTGGCCCTAACTGATGCTCATCACATTCCGGAGCAACAGGCTGGGACCAGCTCTGGCATCATGATGAGACCAGGAGTCTTGCGGCACAGGAGTGGAGGCATTTTTGTGAGAGCAGTAGTGCAGCAGGGGACACTCTTAGATGAGATAATGGAGTTTTTTGCTCTTCTTCAGTGAAAACTTTGTTGCTGCTTTTGTAACACAGGGGCCTGAGTGTGCTGCTTCTGACCTCGCTGTCCAGCCCAAACACTGCCGGAGGTGCGGCGCTGGTCAGAGGGCAGGAGCAGCCCTCTCCCCCTTCCCTCCAGCTGGGAAGAAGTGTCTGTCCTTGGTACCCGGGAGGGCCACTGCTGAAATGGAGAAAGTGTCTGTTTTGCTGGAGGAAGATGCTACCTTGACCTGGTATTCTCCTCTGCTCCTGGGCCAGCGTGGTCCTCCATGTCCCCTCTCTCATGGGATGGGGAGACCTCTGTGACAGCAGACGCCTGGTGCAGGGCTTGGAGGAGGTTCCTGGGATTGCTGTGAAGGTCTGGGGGGAGCGGCTGTAAGAACATACTGTCACTCCTGAAACAGTTTCACAGGGTTTGTAGGAAAAGCAGAGCCCCGGCTTTTCTAGTGCCCACCTATAAGAAGTAGATGCTGGCTGTCTGCTGGCAGAAATCCCTTGCCCAGTCCCCTCACACAGCACCCTGGACCTGTGGCACTTGAGGGGCATGAGGTGGGCTTAGCTCCCGGCCCTGCAGCCCACGGGGTCCTGGCCGAACCCTCCTCCAGCTCATTTGCTCCTCTCTGCTCCAAGGGGTAGCACGAGGCTATGGAACGACTGACCTTTGCAGAAGCAATTCTAGAGCAAAATGCTTGTTAGTGCCTCGTATTTTCATGTTTTTAAAGGTGTTGGCATTAATTAGACTGGGCTTAAAAATATATATCGGAGCTCATGCTCGTTAAATCCAGGGATGGTATTTGATGTGATGTGTACAATTTCTAAAAACCCCTAAACAAGCAACTAATTCATTTTGCGTGATATGACGTTCCCTGCATTGCCCCAAGTTGTCGTGAGTGCTGCTTCCACTGAGGCTGGACTGTCAGTAGGGATGTGCCTTTGGTTCATTCGTCAACAGCTAAGTTTACTACGAACTCATGTTGATTTCATCTCTTCTCCCAAACTGGGTATCTGATGCAATGCTTTTCGCCTTGCAAATAATTCTTACTCATGCAAGTAATTTACATGGGTAAGCATTGCTCATACAGAGGAGAGGAGAGAACTAGTTTCCTGTAATTATTTCCCTAGCAATGTTTTGCATTTTCAGACTAACTGGGGAGGGAGAAAAATAAATGTATGTCAATAAAATGTCTCCATAAATGTATGTCATTTATAATTGTAGAAGAGATTCTTCCAGAAAGTTACAGGAGGCAGCAGGTTTGGTCTCTCCTCATTTTGGGACAGCTGCTCAACAGCATCCCTTGAAAGTTCAATTCATTTCTGAGGCGCTCTCTGTGTGTGGGAGGGCCTACCCCAGTGCATAAAGGTAGCACAGTCTGGCCCAAGTGTGGTGTCTTACGCTACTAGAGCTTATTGCCACCCCCATTGAAAAATGTGCTACTCCCTTTGCACAGTAATAGATTTTTTTGAGAGACGTAGGAATATGTATGCTCTTATTTGAAATGAGAACGGCCCCGTTTTAGTCTCCACGGTGTGTGCCTTATGCTCGTATCTGTCAACACTGGTAATGACAACATGTTTCAAACATGCAGATTATGATTATTAAAGGGTGCTCTAAAAATCATGCTAATAGCATCAATCTCCAGTGTACACTTGCTCAAATTAATTCAGCTTTGGAAATCAGGCGCACTGTAATAGCAGTGTTAGAGAAATGGCATTTGTCATAAAATATCATGGTTTTGGTAATTGTATATCCACTCTGTGTATTTTTATCTCTCTTTGCAACCAGTAGCATATGCTGGCAAAGCAAGAAGAGGGCAATGATATTACTCAGAGAAGCCACATGTTGCTAGCCATTAACCAGCAATCTGGCATATCTGGTCACTTAAGGCAGATTCTCTCTTTTTGTTGTTTTTGTTGGGTTTTTTTTTCCCTTATCCCTCCCCTTCACAGTGCATTCAGACTGTAAAATACACCCACTGCTCTCCAGAGTTGCTGTTCCCAGTCTGATCAGTGGCACTAAACATTAAACTCTTGTCTTTGGAGAATAATAGGCCTCACATGGTACACCCTCAAGCATGTTGAGATACTGTGCAGGCTGGAAAATAAAAATGTTCTAATTGTGTCTTTTAAATAAGCATAGGAGTGAATTAATTAGACTATATTTTGTCTTTAGTTGCTTAGTTACACAATAGTATTCCTAAGCACAAGTAAGATAAATTGGCTCTTTTTGTGCTGCTTGTCCCTTAATCATAATTACTGTATTGCTCAGGAGAGTAACACATACATAGATTTTGCATTTTTAATAATATTCAAACAATATGCGAATGATATAGAAAGTGTGTTCTGATTCAAGCTCTTGTATGCTTTTATTCGGGAAGAAGTTCTACTGCTATGGGAGCAATATTTGCATTAGTTGCTCAGAGATGTAGTTCTGGGAAATACATAATTGAAATATTCTTGCAATGCTTGTTCTGGCCCTTTCATTCGCATTCAAAATAACAATGCCTTAACTCTCTGAACAGTCATCCACTCTTGATTTAAGAGCTTTTTTCTTTGTGTTTTTGTGCGTGTGCAGTGTGGGTTCACACCCAGTGTTAACCCTGCAGAGCCTAGACGCTCGCGTGATTCATAGTGTCGTATCAAGTTGAGCTTTTTATTTTGTAGCTAAAATGCAGTCAGAAGGTCAGATGAACATCGGCATTTTATGGCATCAATCCAATGACCTTAGTGCTTGGCAGGCGTCCATGTTTCTATGCGAAGGTGCCAGGGTTATAGATAATAAAAGAGTTTGTTTTCATTTTCTGGACATTTTAATCTTCCTTTGCAAAACATCATCTTGGGTTTGCGGGGCTTGGGGCTGCTTCTGGGGTCCACAACTTTAATGTCTTCCTGGATTGTTGAATGCTAGCTGCTAATGATGGGCAGATTGATACAGATTCTGAACAATGGAAGGTTCTGGCAAGAAACCCCCTAGACATGCTCAGTGGATGTATGTGAAAATTGGCTCCATTGTTCTGCTGTATGAAAAGCAAGTAAATTATTTACAGATATTTGCTAATTAAAGCACATATTGTTTTACCAGCACAATAGAATACAATATAACAAAAGACAAAAGAATAAGCTTGCATAATTTAAACCTGCTAATGCAATGTACTCCTTGTTAAGAAAAATATAATTATGTAATCTATGAGGAAAGCTTTTCATATTGTAACTGTAGTAGGCAAAATTAGGAGTGAATTGCTTGTCAACTTGCCTGAACTGAAACAGCTCTTCGAGATTTGTGAACTATCTGACGGGAAAACATTTTGACTGAAGCCTATTTTCTCTGTGGTCAGAACTTCTATCTGCAATGACAGATATAAATTCAATTTGAACCTCTCCTCAGGAGTGGGAGGAGGGAGAAAAAACACCCCAGAAATGGAGGCTTACAGTAGAAATGTCAAGTCTAGCTGCTCACAGCTGGCCGTCCCCTTGTGTGCTCTATCTCCACCTCACTTCTGGCCCAAATGTACCACTATCCCACAAAGCATCCTGCAAGAACATAGTGCTGCCCTGCCCCAGGACATTTTGTGTGCTTTGCTCTAGATACACTGAGTTGTGCACAAAAAGCTGGTTGCTGATTACAAGGGAAAGTGAATACCATAGGACTTAATGTGCGTCACCTGCTTCCTTTGTCTTGATCTCTTCTCTGGGGTTTTGGACCCCAGCAGAAGGGATGAACGTGTCAGGATGTAAGGTTCTCTGTCAGCATGAGTTTCAGACAGCTATGTTCAGCTGTGCTTAGGCTAGAGAAACAGTGCAGTAGGCTGGGGGAATACCTGTCACCTGAATTTAATAAAATCATTATAGTCCTTTAAAGTAATTAGTGAAGGATTAACAGATGAAAGGTTTTGCCTCAGCCTCTTTAAAATTTTCCTGTGTGCCAGGTAAATTCCTGGGCTGTGTGTGTTTCCATTCTCAAGGCTCTCCTGTAGGTTGACGGGTAGAGAGTGGTGGTCTCTGTAGGTTCCTGCGTGCTGGAGGCTCTGGGGAGCACTGCAGGCTCAGACCCCAGTGGTCAGTTCTGCTTCACATATCCTCTGGGACATCTCTGTTTACCCTGGGCTAGGAGGTGCATGAGGAGACAACACCAAATGAGGCACGCAGGACAGATAAAGGGGAAAAGAAAGCTGCCCCTGCTCATGCTGAGTGCTGGAGCCTCTTATGAGGCTTCCCTGTCACTTGGTGATCCCACCTGCAGAATGGGAGCAGTGGTTTCCACCTGGCAAAGCTGTGCCCCAGCCGCCCAGGTCTGCAGCCCGCTTAGAAAGGTGTGCTGGAAGAGCAACATGTAATAAGGGAGTATGTAGCAGTATTAGTTTTCTTTGTAGGGTGGCTGAATGGGGGCACTTCCCAGAGCCAGACCTTTTCTATGGCTCAGCCACAGTTTTTCAGCTAGTCTGTGATCCTGCTGCCTTAAAAGACCCACTGTATACACCGAGTCCACAGGAGGCAACAGGGTAATGGGACCTTCTTACTCCGGAGAAAGGCTTTGAGAGCAAAGCAGTCCTGTACGGATATTCTCTGCCCCTTTTGGGCTGAATATGATCACTGGAAGAAAGCTTGGGAGAAGTGCTGCATGAAGGAGGTGACTCTGGAGACCTGGGTTCAGGTTCCTGAATGACTTTTGGCAAGTGGGTTAGGGCTGAATTGAGGTGACCTGGTTTGCACCAGTGTCCCAAAGCCCTGGTAGCATCTGTATGGCAGAGAATAATTCTGGACTATAGACTCTGCTAACAGGGCCTTTTGGTTGATTATGCTGTCGAGTAAGAGCAATAGTACTTTACTGAAACACCCAGGTAAATACACTGCTACAGGAGAGGTGCTTATTGGAAGTAAGCTCCCTCCTTCCCTTCTCCACCTCCACAACATGACTTCCCACTCCTCAAAGGGATCTAGAGCTGGGCACTGGATTCTCAGGGCAAGAACTGCATTGTTGCTCAAGGTGTGGGAAGGTCCTTTTCACCTAAACCCCCAAAACTAAAAAATACGTGGAATGTAAAAAAAGCCCATAATAATAGAGGCCTTTATGCCCAAATGAAATACGCAGTTCTATTATCCTTGGTGAATGCAGTCCATAAAGAGTTGCGCTGTATTTTTTGCTTCTGTGGATGAATGTGTTTTCAATGGCAGTGTACTGGGTTGTAAAATATGCATCCCCAGCTATCTAGTGTGCTAAAGGTTTCAGTAAAAAGGCTTGAAGATGTTTTCTAATGCAAATTGTGCTGATCAGATAAATGACACGCAGTGTCTCCTGTAATTATCAGCAAGAGTTTTTACAGTATATCTCCTGTTTCTCTCTAGGCCACGTATTTGATGTTAGGAGACAGCCAAGCAGGTGTTCAACTCACTCGTGCCCTCCAGAATTCCTTAAATGACCTCTGGAAGCACTGGAGTGAAAACAGCCTCAGCACGTCAAAATTTTGAGATATCTCAGTTGCCGTAATTCTTTTAAAGGCTGCCTCGGCGTCTCTAAAACATAAATCTTTCCTAGTTATTGGCAATGTGACGTACCGTATGCGGGTGTGCAATCAAGATGTATGACCTCCCTGTGCTGCCCTGTGACTCCCTGCCTTGTAAGAGTTAATATTTCTTCTAAAAAATAATTATCTGCTTTAAACTATTATAACTACCTGACCCCTTTCCCTGAATGTAAGTATTTCAACCATCTGCTGAGTCAGGCAATATAGCATTCTGTGCTTTCGGGAGGCTGTGATGGTTGCTTAGACAACAGTGACATAATATTTAAGCATAACGGCTCTCAAGAAGATGCTGTCCCCTTCTCCCTGGATGACTTTTCTGAAAATGCAAATCTGATACACTCTTAGAAAAACAAGAGAGGGATGAGAAGGGTTTATATCACCATCTTTCTTAACCATCTCCCCATTTCCCACTTGGTAGGTGAAAGTATCATACATTGCTCAGGAGTTTTGTAAAATGTGCTAAAATTGCAGGCTGACTAGATACCTGCTTTTATAGAAACAGAAGAAAAAGTGTCTCTTTTTATGGTCAGTGCTTATTTGGAGATTTAGACTACTTTGTGGCTGGGAAAAGTGTTGCCGTTGGTCAGTCGGCGTCCAAAAAGGCCCATCCAAGATAAATCTCATTCCTGAGCAGAACTGAAATCAGTGCTGGCTGTTTCCTCCTGCAAACCTCATCTGCAATTGAAGACTTAACCATGCAATGGAGTCCTCATAAACATATCACTTCAGAGCATAGCTAATACACCATCAGTTGATTTTTGTATATATATGTATGCAATGTATGCAATGAGGGTGGTTTTTCATGTTTACACAGTTATAATTATGAATGACATGAAGGTTATACAGCAGATTTCTTTAATCTTCTAAAGGTTTGTTAGTCATGTGTCACTGTGTACCTGGTTTTTATTTATTCAGCATCTGTATTCCTTTGTCATCTTCTTGATAGTGTTTCTCTAAAAGGGCTGCAGCGGTAGGTGCACAGCAGTTGATACCAAATGGTTATAAGGGCTCCTCCAGCTGGCAGAGCCCTGCAGATTCCAAAGTTGTGTTGTGACACAGGGCTGCAAGATGTTTTTGTTAACTAAAAACGAGAGGGGCCATTTTGTCACCTCCTGTTCCAAAAAAAAAAACCAAACCCAAAACCACCCACAACTCATAGTTTGGGTCTGAGTGCTTGGAAAGGTTGCTTAAGAATGTGTGAAAGCTTGGCAAGATGCATTAAAATCCCAGAGCTGATGAAATTGTTGGGTGACCTCTGTTTGGGTGGCATTGGGGCAGATGACCTCTTCTGTTAGCAAGCAGCCAAGTTGTGGTGAAGACATCTCTGGAAGCTGGCTGGGGTTGGGTTCCTCAGAAAGAAGGGGCTGAAGCTACCCACTGTGTTTTGCTGGGTCACAGTGCTTGTACGATGAGGTGCCAGAGATGAAGGCATCTCTGGAGATATGGTCTGTTTGCTAGCAAGATCAGAGTTGGCAGTGGTGCTTTCAGGAGGACCACAGGCTGACCTGTGACTGGCTGTGGTGTGTGGGCAGTTGGGAAGAGCATGGATGGTTGTCTCTGACTTGGGCACAAAATGAGCAAGAGCTTAAAAGATGAGTGGTGAGAGAGAACAGGTCTACTCAGTCCCACTGTGTACAGGGTAAGGCAACCTAAGGCAGGCCCCAAAATATATAGGGTATATTTTTGTTTGGGGTTTTTTTTTTGGCTGAAAGTGAGCTCGTACGTGTTTTCCTGGTGCAGCTGTGATGATCACTAGCAGTATAAGCGGAGCACACGAGGCCGGTGCTGGTGTGGAGGATGGCTGGGCACTCCCAGGCCCTGGGGAGCCGCCGCCACCTGGCCTTCCTCACGAGGGGCTCACCCTGCAGCCATGTCCTCTGCACGCCAGGCCTGGCCTTGGCCCTGCTTCCTTTGCCACAACCCCAAGATTCCACAGCAGTGTCTTTAATGTTAGGAACAGCTCTTGCTTTTGGGGGAGTTGATGGCAGTGGAGTTGCAGTTACAGCAGGTGCAAGATGGGCTTTCTTGTTCCAAAGGCCATAAAGCTGGTGCTGCCATTGCTTGGTAGTGGCGCAAGACCCAGCCTAGCAGCCATGAGTGCCTGGCTTGTGGTCAGCTATCCTCCTGAGGTGATCCCAGATGATTTGGGGGCCAGCCTGGTGCCCCTAGGGACATGGCTGTCACGGGGGCGATGGGAATTGGGCTCCTGGGGACACAGCTGCTGCGGGGGCAGCGCCAGCAAGGGGCCATTGCCTAGCGCAGCCTGCATGGAGGGGGTTCAGCCCGCAACCTGTGTCATGGTGCAGTAGCAGCCCGCACTTCTGGTTTTCATATTCATGCACTCCACTTGTATGCTTAGCTGCTCTGTGGTGCCATTCTGGGTGCCCCTTTGCACCACGGTGGCTGTATTTAAGAGTCCCAGTGCCATTTTGTGAAAGGCTGAGGTGTGTGCACGATAGTCTTTTCCCAGGATCTTTTCCCAGCCCTTCACATCAGTGTGGGGATGCTAAACACTACAGGTTTTCCTGGCCCTGCCACTGCCACAGAAAGCATATGGCCGGGGTATGTTCACCCCTGCCTTTGAAAGCTGCTTCTCCCCCTGCCCCTGCGTCCCCTGTTCCCCCTCCATGGCAGCCTGGGCAGAGCCAGCACCGCTTCACCCTCCGCCCTTGTTGCAGTAGGGTTTCTTTTTTATGCCCCTTCCTTTTTTTTTTCTTCCTGTGTACACATCATGTGCGTGTGTGCGAAGGTTGTATTCTCAAAAACAAGTTTATTCATTGATGATGTAATAGTGATTGTACTTTTCTTTTGGTTAATAAATTGTCTGCTCAGCTTACTTTGTATGCCAGCCAAAATTAGTCATACCAGTTCTTGGAAAGGATATGAAGAAACTGGTAATTGAAATCATAATCATTTGATCGTGAAAGCTATTTGGAAAATAATATTTTAACCAAAAACACATCTGATCTCCAACTCAGGTTGGTTTGGGTTTAGTTTGGGTTTGTTGGGTTTTTTTATACTGCTGCTAAACAGATTTCTCTAGTGTTGAATATTAGAAATTGTGTAGTAGCTGGTGACTGTATTCAACATCCTAAAAGAAGATTTCATCCAGAAATTGCTGAGACTGTCTGCAGGCAGGCTGATATTTATATATATGTATTATTTTTTTTCCATCCTGGCATTTAATAATCACCATGTAATAGCTATAAAATGCATAGCAACTACAGCTTTTTTATTTCAAGTGGATGTTGTAATGAAATTGGGTGAAACCATCCATTGAAATTGTAGTACCCAACGCTTGTTTACAAAGTATTGACGTTTGTCATAAACAGAGATTTAAAACATGACTGTTATTGTTTGTTGTTCTGTGGAAGCTCTTATGCTGTGCAGCGATAAAGGAAAAGATTTTATTACAAGCTTGCTTAGCATATAAGCATGCCATTCGTTTCTGGCCAAATATTTGTTATTGCACCAAATGTAATGAAGGTGCCTGCTTATAAAATGATTTTGTGTTATATAAGGGAGAGTGCAATATCAGATCTGCTTTTTTTACTGGAGATACTTCAGGTTTTGTATTGTGTGTAACTTGTCACAATAAAGCTTTTTTTTTTTTTTTTTCTCCTATTGAGCAGTATTTTATTTCCTGAGGAATGTGTTCAGTGGAAAAAAAAAAACCACACAGAGAGAATCAATCGTGCTTTTCTCTTTGTTTAATAACTCAAAGAATTTCTCTCCCCTTTGCAAATACTTGTGTTTATTTGAGAGAAAAATTGGATTCTGGTTTATTTATTTCAAGAAGCTGTAACCTTATTTTGTACTAGAAATGTGCAGTGTGCAAGGTGTGGTGTGCACCGAGCTCTCGTTACAACAGAAATTATTTTTGCTGTTTTAACTGAAAGATCAGGAGTATATCTTTCTGGATATGTGTGTATGTTTGTTTATTTTTGAGGCTTTCTCGAGCTCTTGCTCACTGGAGTCAGCTATAAAACATTGTGCTTATTCATCATGACTGAGAGGAGTTGATTGTTTCCTGGAAGGTTAAAATCCAGCAATTAGAGCTGTTTAATTCAAGTATATGTTCTGGAGGCTAAACTAAGTTTAAGTGCTTTTCTTAGAATGTATGTTTAAGAAGGAAAAAAAAATACAGTTCTGATCTTGAAAAAGGTTTTAAGAAACATGAGAATGTGCAAGTTTCTTTTGGTGGGAAGCACATAACATTTATGTAGTATTTCTTTTGGGATTACATCACAGTTTTATTTAATTTTTAGGACAAAAGTTAAATTCAATATTTGTGTATAAGCCAAGGGAAAATGTATTATAAACACAGGAATTTTCTGGTGAGTCAGAGTTCCAAGAATCTGAGATTTACTTAGTCCATTTATTTCAGGACTAGCTATAACCATTAGTCATCCAGCCATGAATTTTTACATTTGCAGCTAATTGCACCTAAAAAACAAACTTGCCCTCCAGGCCTTGCGTTATACAGAATGTGATTTGGCAACCGGCATTTCAAATGCCTTTTTAGGATCAGTGCGCTGGTCCCAGAAATTGTCTTAAGACAATTTGTATTTGCTACAAGTAAGCAACTAATATTTCCACTTACGTGACAGGAGGAATATATTAAGTACTGGCTATTCTGTATTACAGAAAAATTAACCTGCCAATAGCAAGATAGGCTTTTCCAATAGCCTATGGCGGGGTGGTGTTATGGGTTTATCAGTCATCATGGAGCCCTGCGTGACATGTCGTATTTTCATTTGACCGCTTCTTGCAGGATGAAGTTATTGCTGTTTCAGAGAAAGTTACTGTAAAGCTTGAGGACTTGGCAAAATGGGCACAGTCCGATTTCTCCAAGTGGAAGTGTGGTTTCCGGGCTGAGCCGGTCAAGCTGATGGATGTGGGGAAGAATGGGCAGAAGGAGGCTTTGATGAGATACAGACAATCCACGCTCAACAGTGGCTTGAACTTCAAAGACATTCTGAAGGAAAAGGCTGACCTTGGTGAGTATCCCATACTTTCTCCCATGGGGAGGGGCCTGTGGGTGGACACCTTTCGGAGACAGATGAGCCCGATCCTGCCACGCCATTGCCGATTCCCAGGGTATATCTGTGCTGTGGGTGGAGGTGTGGTGGTAAGATACCCAAGCAGTATGGGTGGTGGTGAGCTCATCGCAGGCTCCTTCGAGATTAGTGTGGGGTATCTCTGTGATACCTGTCTGCTCTATAGACATGTTCCTGAGCACTAAGGCTCAAACCCTGAAGATGAGTGCACGAATAATTGTCAAGGGCTCTCCCTGGGGCTCTGTAGGCGGAGGGATCAGGTCAGAGCTGTATACTGTGGGGACAGGAACCTGGAGACATCTTCCTGAGGCCTCCTCTGACAGGCAGGGGAGAGCAAACGCCTTTCACTTCTCATGTCCCACCTTCTGGAAACGCAGCATTGTAAACTGCTTCTGGTGCTTGTCCTGCCTCCATATGATTGGCTTTGTGTCCCGTTCAGTAGGGAGATGTCCCTTCCATAGCTTTCTATAGCATGTCCGTGTGAAGCTTTATGTTACTAAACCGCATAGGCCTCTGCAAGCACCTCACTGTTCTCTTCAGATAGACCTGTGCTTTCTGTCCCTGTCCATTTTTAGGGAGGAAAATGGTAGCACTGCTACTTTGGATGTTTGCAGACAGGCTTGCAGCATGGGGGCTGTTTTGGTGTGCAGACACTCAGATCTCTAAAATCTGGGGCCCAAGGTCTGAAGGAGATGGGTCTCCTGTTGGTAAATGTGCCTGTTTGTGATATCAGGACCTTAGATGTGTAATAGCTGTCAGAGATGGTGCTTTGAAGTGCATCCCAGGGATGTTTCTGTGCTGTACCAAAATTCTAACAAATGTTCCAAATTTGAAGAGCATCAAGTTTAGGCCTTAATAAGTGGAAAGGTAAGAAATTAAAAGCTAAGGCTGATGCATGTGAGGAAATGCTTTTGTACCTACGTGAACAGGAGGTGGAGGGCCAAGTTCAGTTTTATAATGGCATGACTGTGTTGGCATCGATGCCAAGTTACACTAAGTTAAAGATATGTCTTGAAGGATTTATCTTCTGCATCTCATTTTTCTGATCTTATCAAATGATGAAGTGATTCTGTCGATCTCACATTTCACCATTAGATATGTAGGTTGGAAGTTTAAAGTACAATTGTAAGTTGATCTTTCATTACAATTCCAAGGGAAAAAAACAAACCAAACAATAAAAACAAAACCATGCAATTATTTCTCTTTTCCTTTGCTTTTCTGTGTGGTTTCTTCTGGATCATAATTACATGCAGTAATTTTCTCTGCTATTGCCCTGGCATCTTCTTTACGTGTTACATTTATTTGCATTTGTTTGTTGCATCAGAAGAATCTTAATGTTTTTCAGACAGAACTTTTGTGTGTTTGTTTTCTTCTTTTGTTTGAAAGAAAAAACCCTCATGGTAAGTTCTAAAATTGCTGTTATGTACCCTAGGAGCCAAAGAAAATTATCTTTAAGCCTAAAGCTTATAGTTACTTGTTAAGCCTTTGAAAGTAGGGGTTATACTGAAAACATGTATGGAATGCAAACTATATGGTATAATTTTGATAACCCACATTCTGATGTTACTCATTTTCAGTTGGTGACTCTGGCTTTACTGTTGGGTGTTTTGTTGTTGTTGTTTGGGTTTTTGGGTTGGTTTGGGTTTTTTTTTCCACTAGAAAAGGGTATTTTGACTGATGTTTGATTATGATTGCTTTATTCTTCATCATGACTGGTTGGCAGGAGTGAAACCAACGGTTCAAGAAGACCTCTAGCTGATTAGGCACATTGATACAGATAACTGATCTAGCATTTTAGAGGCAATCAAAGAAATTTCTTAAATCTAGTACTGAGAAGATTTTTTTACTATTTGAGAGACACAAGAATTTAAGCATATTTTGCTTCCCAGATCTGAGAAAAACTCAGAACTTCATTGCTTGTGAGGCAGCCCTACTTCGTTGTATCTTGTAGGCAACCCATGAGCTTTAGCGTTTGGCTTAAGTATGGGATGGAGGTTTATCACCCACCAGGTGAAGAAGATTTGCTTCTCTCATTCAGAGTCAAGGTTGGCATTGTGCTCTGGAAACTGTCATCTCCCTACCTGTAGGGAAGGGCAGTAGCATCATGTGCAAGTGTCCAAGGCATAGAGATGTGAGCTGCTGGAGTTGTATCTTCTCTGCTGTCAGAATGGTGGGTTTGCTGCCTGTTACGATGTGTTCCCGCAGACCTTTTTCATACTCTGCATCTTGCCAACAGAGCAATGCTCAGCTGCAGTGATCAAAGACTTATTAGCAATAACTTCTGCAGTAGATCTCCAACACAATGGATATGTATTTTGGGTATTTTTTCTATAATGGGTATTTTTTCTCTTAAAATGGGGTTGTAAACTGTGAGAGTGCAGTGCACTGTCATGCAAAGGTTCCTCTGGTGAGAGCATCAGCGCAGCTATATTAGCAAGGCTGGTCAGCCCAAATGGAGGGGTGGTCTGCACATACACCACTTCTCACCACCACAGCATGGTTCCCCTCCCAGCCAGTTCCCCTCCCAACTCAGTGATGCATGAATGGGGATATTTTATGAAGGGCTTCCTCACTGAGCAGAGTGGGGTGGCTGTGACAAGGCAGACCACTCTGTCCAGAACTTGGATCTGAAGGGAAAAATTCCCTTCTTGTGCTAGTCTGGCAGGCAATGGAGGGGTCTGTAGTGATGGCCACATTTAACCCTGGATGTAGATGAGGAAGTTTCTGAACCAGGTGTTGAAAAGGCCAAGATAAACAAGGTGATTTCCTGGACCCCTTTTTTCCTATGAAACAGCGTGTTCCCATTACAGAGAAATCCTGTGAAGGTGAGTAGATTCTGACATTCTTCCTACTAGATGTTTTTGAACTGAGCTGTAGAAGGTACTAGGAAATTATTTCTCTATCAAAGAGCTCAAAAAAACTTTATGAAAGAAATAAAATCAATTTTCATACACTATCCAGGAGTGGTGCAGGATAAAATGAAAACATGATTGATACAGAACCACAGAAGTGGCACTGCACAAACATATTTAATTAAACATATTGTTCCTGGGAGTAGGGTAGCTTTAAACAATAACCAGGCAAAGTCTGAGCAGCGTATACTCTGTGCCATAGTTCTGTGGCACTTGGCTTAGCCAAAACAAAGGTGACACCTGGTTAATCCACAACCTGGAGAAACCAGTGCACCCGTAATTGCAAGCTGACCCTAATTCAGACTTGGTAGTTCTTTCTCCTTTTTTGTTCTTTTTTTCTATCTTTTTCTTTTTGTCTTTCTTTTTTGCTCTTTTCTTCTCTTTTTCCCCCTCTTGTCTTTTTTCTGCCGTCTTCTTTTCTTTTTCTCTTTGCCTTTCTTTTCTGCAGTAACAGGTATTTTTTTCTGTAAAATGCCGTTGTTTTTATCACCAGTGAATTATGCAGAACTTTTCCTTAGGACTGTATTAAATAAAAGTTCTAGCAATAGCAAATTTTTTAGGTGAGCTTCAAGTTTTCAGCCTGAAAAATGATTCTAAAGAACTATTTCTTTCTGCCTGTTGAGATATTTATGTTACACATTCTGTCCCTTTCTACAAATACGTCAATATTGAGTGCTAGCAGTTTATGTCTTAAGACTATTTATAGTTTTCTGAATATTTCTTTCAAATATTGAGAAAAATAAAGAATAACAACAATGCAGCATATAAAAATAGAGTTGCTCAGGAATGTATTATTCATAATGAACATGAGAACCTGTTTTTCCAGAAGAATTGGTCTGATAAAATCATTCACTGCTAAGGCCACTAGTTGTTTATTTTTGTCTTTAGAATTATTTTGGGGATTTTTCTTTGTAATAAATGGACTTGTATACCCATATTTGGTAAACCAGTGAGAAGTCACCAAATGAGGAATTATTTCATTTTAGAAAATTTTTAGCAACTAAGCAATGTAAACACTGTCGGTTAAATATGGCAAAGTTGCATATTTGTATTCCTTGGGCTATAGTTTGAAAAAAATTCAAATTATTTTATATAACACTGCTTCTTACAGACTTCCTTTAAGTGAAGTATGAAAGCTGCAGTGTAAGCTTTATTGGCCTATAAATATGTCATTATAGTTGGACTACATTTATATGCTTTGGATTGTTGTTTAAGCCAAGAAAATATGTCTCTACAGGTTGACTTTTTATTGAAACCCTTTGAGGCATACAACAGAATGTATTTTAGGCCAAGGTTATTAAAACAGCATTTTCATTTTTGCAGCAGACTCATTGTCAATTATGCTGCCACAAACTGTCTGTGGATAGGCAGTTATGAATGGTTTCATCTCTAAATGTGTCTTTAGAAAAAGAAATAAAAGATAGAGGAGTCAGAGCTGAAATTGAGAGAAGAGGCTGAGGGGAAAATGTCTGAATTTAGTGCTTACTGGCTCTGTTGGTTTGGGTTAGGCTGGGTTGCAGTGCTGCCTGGGTTTAGCTGAGCAGCAAATGGCTCCTGTGCCTGTGCTGGGTAGGGGAGGTGGGAGCTCCTGCTGCCCTGGGCTGGGCAGCCTTCATTCCTCTGACACGAGTCTGTCATGGCAGAGGTCTAGGTTTGGTCCCAAAACTGTCATTGCCACTCTTTTCTGTCCATCCTTTATGAGTCTTTATCATGCCAAAACGGATGGTTGAGGTTGTTGCGCAGTGGATATTCTAATTACTGTAGTGGCAGCATTAGTAATGGGGATGAGCAAGTTCTGGTGCTTACTGAAGAGGGTCTTGCTGCAGTTATTGTTTGTTTGTTTGGGTCCATTGAGGGGGAAGCCAAAGAAAATTTAGCAGTCAGCCCTGCCCTGTCTTTCGTTCTCCACCCTTCCACCCCCCACATTTGGGGGTGTAGAATCTGGATCTTTGTTATCTGAAATCCAAGAAAATCAAGTACGCTTCTAGCTGAGATTTATATTTTAGCAGTCACCCTTTTCTAGTCTATAGGTGGTGTTCCATCAGTTGTTTCCTACTTTGCTCTCTTGAACCTTCCAGAAGAGCTTGCTGAGCAGGGGATGGATGCCGCAGAACTGGCTCACCCTCTCATTTACTTCTCTTCTTTACCTTTACTCGTTTACTTCTCTTTTAGTCTCATAATTTGCATAGCTTCACCCAGGAGATTGCAGCTCCTCTTTGGATCTTGTTTTGCTGTATAAATTGGACAGTCTGCCATGGATTACAGAGAGTTTGGAAGGAAAAGCAGAGCAGGGATGAGCTGTCTTGCAGGAAGGTGCCCACTCCTCAGCGCCTGGCCAGCCATGGTGCCTAGCCCCAGGAGGCGCTGGGCTGTTGCACAGACCTGATTTTGCTTGCCAGTGGCCTTGCAGCAAACATGACTTCTCCAGATGAAGATTATCAAGTTGTAATGTAGTCAAGTCATAATACTATCAAAACTGATAATCTGCAGCTGTAGTGTGCAAGAGACACTTGTGGTGACTTCTGAATGGATGCTGACTCTCCTTTTTCGTTGTTTGTCGTGTGCTGCTGAGTTCAGGCTTGCCTGGCTTAACTTGATGCAATAATTTTCTGACCAACTAATTGTTAGTCAGAGTACAGCTACTTTGGATACTTCGTGCCTAAGTCATGCCTCTTAGTCTCTTCCCCTCCCCTTCTTCTCTGTCTGACTCTTTGCCTCTTCCTTGTGCCTTCCTGTCCCCATTGCCCTAGCTGAATGCTGTTTTGATCTTGATAAAGCTCATGTAAGTGTCCCATTATCCCATTTTCCCCTTTCTGCCCTTGTGCACTGGATATTGGCTTTTGTCTTGTGGATCAGAGTGACCTCTCTAACTCATTTTAACTAGCCCAATTGGTACAGCTCTTTTGCCGTAGATGAGGCTATTACATGGCTTGTCTGTTGTGCTCCACGGAGCCTGAATGGAGGAGGATGGATCCCTTGGAGAAAAAGGAGTGTGGCCCAGCATTTTCTTCTGTATTTGTGCAGCTCCTGGCACATGCCAGCACTGCTCTTGCAGAACAAGAGCACCAGTAGGCTGCGAAGGAGCACTGAGAGAGGAGCTGTGGAGCAGAAGTCTTCCTTTAGTTGTACATCTTTTGCTCTAATTAACACCTTTAATGTTATCATGTTTGGGATCAGCAATAACCTGAGGTGATGACCAGGCAGACAATTTTGTCTGTCTTTGCATGAAGAGGGCAAGAAAAATGTTTATTTTTTTTCAGCTGGTTGGTTTAAGACCACTGATACTTGCTGGCTTCAGTGGCTGCCTGCCTTTTAAATGCTAAAAGGTGATGCTGCTGTAAGGTACAGTGTATCCCTAATACTCTTGTGATAATGACATATTTTTTTCCTGGAGGTGGTAGCAAAAATAGATACTATCTATCTCCAGTAGCATTTCTGGGGTCCCTTCCTTCTCTTGAGCCATTGCTTCTCTCCTCTGCAGCTTCCCCAGCTTCCTTGGGAGGAGGTTGGTGAGGTCCTCAGGAGATTGTCCATAGCCACCTGGTCATTTCTGAGGCCATGTGTTTGCCTGAGCAAGGCTGTGGTGATTTAAGTGCGGTTAATTTCTTCCTTTCTCTGGGGATAGCCTACTTCATTACAGTGGAAGTGTATGGGGGTGACAAAAACATTTTAATATGCAGTACTGGCTATGGAAGCCTTTCATTTGCTACTGGACTGTATTGAGCCTCATCTGTTTGTGGCTCTTGAAAGTGTTTACACCACACATCTCAAACTTCAAGCGTGCCTTATCAAAGAGGTAAAATTTGGATTTTTTCTCAAACTTTGACCTGCCTTTGAGCTCTTATAAAAGGGGGTGGTAGTGTTGCCCCTGGGAATTGAGGAGGTGGGTATTTTGTTCTTTGAAATGCAGAAGATCTGCAAGAAATGTAAACAGAATCCCACGTCACTTCTCTCTAGATAGCCCCTAAATCACACTGCCTGTTCCCCACCCCCACTGATTCCTGCAGCAGGAGCAAGCTAACATGATTATCAGAATTGTGCTGATAGCAGTTGTCACTGTGTCAGCGTTTTCAATTATGAATTGATATGACAGGGCACTTTGTCGCTGGTATAGAGCACAGCCATTTACAATTTCAGTCCTGGTATATTCAGAAACATCAGAGAATGAACCACTACTGCAAAATGAGAAGAGGAAGAGTTAAATTTTACTGCCTTGTGAAGCTAGAGGGAACTGCCCCACGTTTTCCTGAAGCTGAGGCTGCAGAAGTTTGCACCATCAATAAAAGTTTTGTTGCAGCCTCTGGTTGGAAAAGGAGTAGCCTCCGTAATTGCAAAATAAGTAGATAAAAAATAAGGGCCGTTCGCAAACAGTGTCAAAGCAGCCAGTGAGGGACAGTGTCCCTTTAAAAATGTTTGACGGCTTTTTTTTATTTTTGTCCGTTTTTAGCACCGAGATTGACCTTGCCAGGCTGTGTAATAACCCACATGTGTCTGCTCTCCAGGATTTTTTCCCTTCTAGTCACTGTTGGATCTTGCATTTAATTCTTACTGACCATGAGGTTTTGTTCCAGTAACTGGAATCGTGCCTCCTGGTGCAGCGCTGCTGAGCTCTGAACCTGACTTTATCTCAATGTCTGCCTATTTTTTTTTTCCCTTTTTTTTATTCTTATTTAACTTTCAGGTTTAGAGGGTGCCGTTTTCCTCCCCAGCCTTCCCTCTAGTTTCCGTCCCTGCCCATATTGTTTCTGGGTCCCCGGGGGACCCAGTTTGGGATGTCTGTTGTTTTGTACTCTGCTTCCCTTACCCAGCACCATGGAAGGAGGTGATCAGCAGTCTCCTCTGTGTGCCAGGGTTGATGGTTAGAGCCATCAGTCCCTCAGAGATCATCAGTGCCTTTTTTCCTGCATTGTGTCCTTTCCATGCAGCCGGCCAAAAATTGGCTGAGTACCAAGACCTGTAAACTGAACACCTATATAACATGGTATGGTTGGGTGGGCCTCGAGGACATCCTCCTTCTCCTGCCTGACTGCTTTCCTGTGTTGTAATTCTGCTCTGCTGGAACCCAGGACTTGGAGTCCTGTAGTTAACTGACTCTGAGTGCTCCGCTAATCAGGTTGAAGCTGTCTTCATACCAGCTTATGAATCATTCTGGCTTGTGACCTGTGCTGCAGTGCTGAGATGTTCTGTGGGTGCTGGTGACACCATGGCCAGACCTGGGTGTCAGTTCCTTTCCAGTGGGGAGAAGAAAAGCCAGACCAGACTTACTCACCACCTCCTTTCCAAGTAGCTCCTCTGAGTTGTTCTTCATTACTCCCATACCCTGAAAGACGACTTGCCATTTGTTTTCACGTGCACTGCAGCATGCCTGGCCTGTCATCGTCTGTCTTCCGAAATATCTTAGTCTGGTTCTGACTGCTTTGTTGCAGGAAACCTAGTGCTTGTTCTCTGAGATACAGTATTCATCTTCTTATCGATGACCCATCTTGTGCTATGGGAGTTTGTCAGAGCATCCTTTATGCATCTGAAATTGAAGGAGGAGACTTGCTTTTTCTCCCCCTTCTCCTTTTGTTCGCAAAATCATTTCCTGTGACAGGCAAACAGGAGCAAAAGCTGGGCTGCCCCCAAGCTGTGTGGGGCTGTAATGCCAGTGCATGGGTATGTATGGCAGCATTTATGGGGTCTTCAGCAGGAGGATGTGGAGTTTTGCTTGGGCAGGCAAGGGAAGGTGGGAGATGGGTAAGCTAGAAAGAGGAGAAGGTGTTGGGCAACAGTGTGGGAAGAGTCTTGGCTCCAGCAGCTGAGTGGGCATTAGCAAACCTGTCTTCTCAATGTGGGCATTATCAAACCTGCCTTCTCAACATGGGCATCAGCAAAACTGCCTTCTCAACGTAGGCAGCCTTGGGGTTCTCCCACAGCATTTTGTGTAACCTTTGTGAGCACCTCGAGGGGCTGTGTGGGTACACTGGAGAAGAGTGTGGTTCTGGCACCCTTGTCCTTGTTAAACTGAGTTTTAAGACTTGGTATCAGTATTCCAACTGCTTAATCTTGTTTGGTTCATGCTTATCTTTGCTGGTTTGGTGATCCTTGCATGATGAGAACACTGATGAGGATATGTGGGAAGGGAAGGGTTAAACCCAGTATATCTATAAATTCGAGTGCAGTTTGTGGGAGTGGGTGATAGAGAAAGCATATATTTAAAAAATGTAGTAGCATGAATTGTAACTTACTGGGTAGCTTTTGTATTGGAGGGCATTGTGGCATATTTGCTTCATTTAGTAAAATCTGCACCATGTAAAATAAGTAAGTTCCTTCTTAATTTTACTGCTAGTAATAATTTGCATGTCGACATCAATCCTCAGCTCTGTAAACCTTCAGCTTAAGTCTCTCTTTCTGTTACATTGTGAAGGACAAATGGTTAACACCATAAAGAAGCTTTTGTTAGTGATAGATAATGTGTATTATTTTAGCAGGAGTATATTTTAGCAGCTTGTGAAAAATCAAGGTGATTTTTTACATCTGTGCACTGCTGCATAATTAATGTATGTAGAAGCTGAAATTCAA
The DNA here is from genome assembly GCA_017639245.1 of Myiopsitta monachus. NCBI lineage: Eukaryota > Metazoa > Chordata > Aves > Psittaciformes > Psittacidae > Myiopsitta > Myiopsitta monachus. Next base: position 65,693,053 of record CM029921.1, on the reverse strand, counting down.
AATAAGCTTCTGGAAGAGCACACATTTGATTTTTGTAAACATTTAAATATATGTATCACACCCTCATTTTAAGATGCTGGTTAATGACTTTATGAGCATGTTCGCAGCCAGAGCATTACATGTGGGTTGAGAAATGTGTCTGGATATGCTTGGTAAGCAGTATTGTTCTGACAGTGTACTAAAGGCCATCTTCAATTTGACTGTGCTCTGTTTTGTTATGCTGTGAAAGAAAAAGATAATTCAGCAGAGCATTGTGCTGTCGGCTGGAGACGCCACACTTCAGAATACAAATACTACTAAGGATAAATGAATCATTAAAAGAACAGTAGCATAAAATATCTGATGAATGAACTCCAGGAGTCTCTGCTGGAATAAATTTAGCATTCATGGACAGTACCATAATATGTGAAATAATAGTATCAGTTCTACATTCAGATGCCAAAAACATTTATAGACCCAGAATAATTGTGAATTACAAGGCTATAAATACATAGAGGGGATTTGGTGATATCATAATAAACCATGAGAAATTCACTAGGCTGGTTTCTAATGTTACCAGAACCTGGAGATATCTTTACAACCTTGTTCACAGTCTTGCAGTTTTAGGGGGCAATTCTCCTCTCACAACACGTTCGTCATTCCCATTAGTGCCAAGGGGAGTTATGCGTGTGTGTCATGGGTGGAATAGATCCACACATGTTGCACAATTCAAGGATCCTATAGCAAATTGAAAATCTAATTTAAGAAAAAACTGGGAAATGTTCCCTCTCATCTTCCTGCAAGTTCCTCCATGTCCTGTGCTGCTCCTGTGAATGAGGCTAGTGAAGGGAAAACAGGTAAAGAATCACAAGGTAGCTGCTGTGTTCCTGATTGTTTTATCCACAGCTGCATTTTTTTTTCCAGTCTTTATTACTGAGAAACAAAATAACCAAAGCCCAGATGTTCTGGTCCCAGGTTTCTGGGAAATGTGCAGGCTAATGCATTTTAAAAGCATGTTGTAAATACCCAGGGAAGGGTGGGATTGTCGACCTGTCCACCAAAAGGAGGCTTTGCTATTGTGATACCGGATCTATGCCTGATAAGAACAGTTAATTGGGAACTGGGGCTGAACCTGACATGATATTCAAGAGCATGTTCAGCTTTCAGCATATCCCGCATCACCTGTTTGTAATTAAGCCTGATGTCCTGTGTCTTCCTGAATTGGGGCAGTGATAGAGTCTCCACAGGTACTTAGTGTCGGTTCGCACATGTCAATATTAGCTGGGTTACAGCCGCTGCTGCAGGACCCCCTCCTCTCACCCCCAGCCAGCTGTACAGTGTTGCTGGCCTCATCCTTCTTGTAAATCATCAGCAAAATATGCATGTTCAGCATGGTGCAGAGCAAGTCTGCTCAGTAATTCCACATTCCTTAGTGTTGCAGTTCTCTTGAATGGCCAAGCTGCAGTCTTTCTGCTCATCCTTCTTGCAGGTTTATGTTCTTGGCTGTACACCTGGGCCTTCCAGGGCATTTGTGGCATTTGCAGTGGGAAGGGTGTATGGCTTGGTTGACATCCCTCCACACGATTCCTGTTTTACTTTTTGTGACTTGGTAGACTAACCCCCTGATATCAGCAGGTGAATCACGTCCTTGAGGTACATCCTGGACCTTTTGTTCTTGTCAGCTGATGAAGCGAATGGAAGATAATTACAGGACCAAAAACAAACCTACAGTGAAATGGTCATCAGAAAGAAGGGGTCCTTGGCAGCCTTGTAGGTGACTTGTAGGCTTTACCATGTGTCAGTGGTAGGTCCTCACCCCGCTAGTCACTGGGCCTGAGTTTTCTTCGATCGCTGCCAGTTTATTTCATTCTCTTTCACTCTTTAATTCGTGCATGGTTTTGCTATGGCAAGGTCATGGGATTATTGATTATTTGTTTTAGTTAACTGCTAGTGACTTTAACTTGATATTCTTGCAATATCTGTGTGAACTTTCGTGGCAAAGCCAGTAGACAGGGTGTAATGCAATCGTAATGCATGCTTGTCTCTTTAATTATTTTAAAACCACAGTCTCCACTTTTCTTTCACACTGAGTATTTCCAGATTAAAATCTTTGTGGGCTGGAAATTAAATGATAAGGTACTATAAAAATCTGTTTAAAGAATCTTGAATGTTTCAGCTCCATCTTTATTTTTAGTTTCCTTACTCCCTGAATGACCCTTATTTGTGGCAGTGTTTGTCACTATATGCTTCTAGTTTTGCTGCACAGAGAAAATAGCTGAAAAAGTGCTTTCACACTTGTGATTTTAGTCCTCTGTTCAGATACTTTAAAATGTGGCCCCATAAATTCTGTGGTACAGTAAAAGAAAACACAACCCAAATAATTTTGGCAGTTCAAATGCAGAAACTAAAAATAATTTAATCTGCAGTGTGAACATAGTTTCATATTTATACTAGCATCTGGCCTCAGGAATTGAATACTCCATTCTTTAAATAGCTTCACTCTGGCTCTTGAATGCTTTGTGACTAGAACATTACCCTACAGTCATACACCTTGTTTACATATTTCTGTTAAAAGGCAAAAGAACTTACAGTACTTCAAAACATTGGTACAAGTTCCCTCCTCCCCTCTTGCCTTGGAAAAAGAGAAGATAAAAAGAAAAAAATGAAAGAGTGGTCTGAAAGTGCGTTTTAAATTTAGTTCTCTCAGTTTGCTGCTGGGTACATATTTTACTGTCATTTGTATAAAAAAACTGGAAGAAAAATTTTCCAAAGAAAATGTGTGCCATTCCAGATGCCCAACAGTAGTCAAACACAAATTTATGTACACTTTATTTGTGTGTTTGTTTTTAATCTGGCAAATGTCTTTGTCTTTAAAAACAGTTTGCCTAGAGGCAGTGGATCTTTCTTGTTACACATATGGTATAAATAAGGAGTAGGTCCCTGTGAAGGAAAAATATCAGAATAATGTAATAAAAAGGTAAACAGTATAAACGGGTGGCTAATGATTAGCTTCTTACAGTCTTTAGGGACAAAGTGTCTTTTTATAGTTTTATGATCCTTGCCCAGCCCGACTTCAGGAGGGAATTGCATTTTCAGAATTATATATTTGCAGCTTCAGCTGAGCTTTACAAATTTAGTAGATCCCTATTTAGTGTCTGTTGGTGAATGTAAGTCCAGCCTAATAGTCTTACTGCTATTTTTTCATTCACATGTCTTGAGGTGAGCCTAGGAGCAGAAGAGAAAATATCCCATTTTTAAACCTTTATCCAGAATCCATTCCTATGACTCATTGAAACAAAATCATAGTGGTTTGGCTAAAAAAGGCTTCATGTCCAAAGGGAACGTTCCTTAAAATGCTGGCACTTTTGCCGCAATGTTTCTTGAATCTGTTTTATATGTTGTCTTTGTGCTACTGTAAAACATCAAAGATTGGATCCCTTAGTTTTGTGTGTGGGAGGCTCCTGGTATTTCAGGGGACTGGTCAACTTGAATGAGGGCAAGGGGCTTACTCCCTTGAGAGGTGTTCAGCTCCGTCATCTGCCTGCTCCCCTCCTCCTTTAGGGAATGCTTCCTGCTCAGATAGGGGGAGCTTGAAGGAGTATTTCTTTTTATTGTGGTAACTATTCAGTGGTGTACCATGGGCTTAGGCTTGCTGCTGTGATGCTTGGTAGCAAACTTTGCAGCAGTGTAAGTGGCAGGAAAATCGGGTTCTGTCTGCCTTTGTCAAAAACTTTGAGGGAGGGTTTATTGTTCTGTTTTTTTCTACCCAGCTGTTATATCCCTCAACAGGAAAGAGCCTCTGGAATAATCATCTCACTTGGGTTTTGGGTGATCAGTGCCATTTTCTGTATGCTTCAGACTAGCCTGGGATGTGTGAGAAGGTCAGTGCCAAGGCCATACTCCACCACAGCCATCAGCTTTGATCCTCCCCTGATGGAGCAAGAAGAGGCGGCACAAAGCTTGGAATAGGAGCAGGGATGAGGGTTGTTGCAGATAGCAATAAGGGCTGCTTCTCTGTGTTGTCACTAGGTTCTTTGGTGTGTGTGGCTTGATTTTTTTTTGTTAGCCTTCCCTGCAGGGAAGGTTGGTGCTCAGTTTTTACTTTAATTTTTAGACCTGGCCCCTCTGACTTGCATAGAATGAATGTGAATGGTACAGGATTTAGCCTTTGGTCATTTTAGGTACCATGTGATTCCAAGGCACAAATCATGATTTATTGGGTAAAGCCAATTTAATATCTTAAAAGCATAGAACAGGAGATCAGATGTGAGCATAGCAGCCTTAAAATATATTCCCTGACAACATACTTAAGAATGCAGAGGTCTATATGAAATACACAGGAAATGAGGCCAATTTTGTCCCTGCTATTTTGACGGCAGGGTGCTCAGGAGAGAGTGTGGACAGGAATTTGTGTGTTCGATAATGTGAGCCCAGCATATTTGCACAAATGGAATAGGAACATTTTTCACCCTCTGCTGCAGAGACTCTATCGGTAGTTTCTCTGCCTTTTTGAGAGACTTTTAACTGGTCAGACATACCAGCAAATCCGTATATGTTAATATGAAAAGTCATTCCGTCATCTCTGGCCAATTGTGTACTTTGTTTGCACAAAGCAGTACCTCTTTGCCATCTTTGTTGGCTTGAGGAAGCACAGGGACCTGATTCTTCAAAAGCAGAGATAAAGTAAAGCTGTTATTCTATATTAAACACTTCATCCCTCATTACCTTGTAGACAAAGTCAGAATAACAGTAAGAAAAAGTTTGCATACTTTTTACCAGGAAAACTTGTTAAGTGTTGTTCCTGAAACAAGAGGCTTTCAAGAACATTGAAGCATAGTATATGGCTGGTTTGCTTAAATAAGCACTTTGCTTTCTACATTTTAGGAAAACAGTGCAATTAAAGTTCTTATTTGAAGAGGAAAATTGTAACAATAGTGCTTGGAAAATTTACTGTCCTGACTCTGAAAACAGTTTGAGTTCATTTGTCTGAAAGTGTCGTTTACACCTTGCTGGGCATTTTTACATTTGCAAATTTCTTACGTAATGTAACATTTCTCGGGCAGCAGGTATTTTTAGTTGGGCATGTAACTAAGGTTTTGCAAACGTTTGGTTGGGTGAGTGGAAACTTGGAAAATACACTGTGGTTCAGTTTTCTCTTGTTTTTACAGTGATTTTGTCACTTGTGCTTCTTACAGTCACAGCATTTCCAGCTGCAGCACAAGCTCTCAGGAAACAGAAGTCTTTGGGCTCAGTCCCATAAAGTACTGAGTGTCACAGGTGATGTAAGGAATGCTCTGAGCTCGTTGAGGCTGACAGGACACTTACTCTGCATCACTGACGGTTGTCAAGACATGACAGAATGGGATGGCATTCGTAGAGAAAATGGGACTGCAGTTTCAATTTTGTTGCTCCTTTTTCTTTGGAGCATGTCTGTGTGGATTGCATGTAGGACTGCGTTTTCTCTGTGCCTCCTTGAGATCTTTGCCCCAGCAATCCGTAAGAATTTCCTGCCATCTCCATTTCCCAGTCAGTTCACTAGCCAGATTACCCGTACTAAAATAGGACACAAGGCTCCTTGGAGGAGTAGCTACAGCAACAATTTTGTCGTGTGCATTCACCAGAGGAAGTGATACCAGTCCCATGCCAATGATTGCTAACTCTGAAGCCAAGAAGCCCTCTTGTGTCTGACAGCCTGAACACAGAGATCAGATTTATACCAGAGTGAATCCTCAGTTTCATTTGGTTCAGGAACCATTTTGATATCTCTGCCTAAGACACAGAGGCATCATGGTATTAGCAACAGAGCTATGGTAAATTCCTGCCATTGCATTCTGTGTTTGTAAACTTGTAGGGATAACAAGTACCTTATGTTTGCCATCCTCACAGCTGTTGATGGCTGCCTCCCAGGTCAGAAAATCTATGTGTTAAACACAATAACACGTTGTAGTGACAGTCACTGTTAAGCACTCTGAAGCTCAGACTGTCCCGCCGCAGTGTCTCAAAATGAATGTCTTGAGGTATCATGTTGCTGGCTAAGTGTTGGGTGCACTTCTCCCATGGAGCTTGGAGACCTTGGGTGATGTACTTTTCCAGTGTAGGAATCCAAAGAGCAGCAAAGAAGAAAGCTTCTCCAGTTCATTCCTGTACTTGTTTGCGAGGTTGGGAGTCTGGGAGAGCATTTTTTCAGTCACTAACTCTGTTCAGCTGACAGAGTTAAAGCTTCCTTGTACTATCAAGTGAAATGGTGTGCTGAACGCAGGACATGTGACTTGGCAGTCATAGTGAAGACCTCACTGTGGCACACATTGGCTAGAGTAAGAATAGGTCAGTATTTGCCCTTCCTCTAGTAATTATGACTTTTCCAGATTTTACTCTCTGGACACTGTCACTACCTGTTTTTCAAAGCCCCCTGATAATCGCACTCTCGAATTACAGGGGGCTCTAGTGTTTCCAGGCTTGTGCTGGTGCATGAGGAAGCAGCTCATGAGCCAGGAACAAAATGCTTTGCATCTCTCAGAAATTCCCATCTCATTTGCATCTGGCATAAATGCAGTTTATTGAGTTGCTCATCATGGACACCATGGTTACCATGCAATAAGTAACTATTTTTTTGCATGTTCTTTTCTTCTTAGACATTGTAGGAATTAGTGCATCAGTTGAGTATGGGTGAGAATGACTATGAAATGTTATGGGTCATTAAACAAACAAACAACCCCACCTTCATTTTATTGAAGTTACCTGTAAATCTCATCAGTTTTCTTCTTTACAGCTAGTGGACCTGAGGGTCTGTGTGAAAGACTGGGCTGTTAGCGTGGGCAAGTTAGATGGCTTTAAGCAGCTATGAACTAGTTTTATAGGGCTACTGGCCTATTTGGTTTCCAGAAAGTGAAAGTTTGAAGTAGGTCCCAAGTCTGGTTTCTCACATGCAAGATCATTTTGGTACCCATGACCTAGAAATCAACAATGAGTATGTAAATTACAGTCAAGAACAAAATTCTGAATTGACTGTAAGGTGAGTGGAAGTCGAATAATTCCTTGAACTTAAACTGGGAAAAGAGAAGAGATCACTGAATTCTAAACCAGCCTTCAATATAGACAAAGAAAATGTTATTTTAGTATAGATTAAACTTATGACTAAGATATAGAGGGATTATTGCGTCTGTTTCAGATGTAATTTCATGCCTGAGAATTTACATTGAAGGCATACTGGTCTGGATCACATTAGCGAGGGCCCTGTTTTGCTGTCAGTTTAATTAAATGGAAACTGCTGGCAAGGAGACCCGAGTAGTTTTATAGAAGCAATACTATTTTGTATGTTGGAACAGGAAACTGTTAGGTCTTCCAGTTTGAAAGGGACACAAAAATGAAACCTGTGATTCATTTTTGTTTACGAACTCCCAGCATATACAATGACCTTAGTGATAAATTAACTGCAATTACATGTTATAGGTAGTGGGCTTTACAATAGCTGCAGACTTTGTAGTTATGAAAACCATGATCTTTGACAGGGAGGTTAGAGCATGAAGTTTTTCCAAACAGTGCCTAGATCTTCGAAAGTACTCATGTTTCCTTCCCTGTTTCATGTGAGTAGTTTGACAAGATGTGTGGTGGGTGTTCTGTTTGCTCACCACAAGATTGTTGTCAGGCAGAAACCCCCCAAAACAAAAAAGCCCGCCCTTCGGGAACATTGATTTATCTGTTAACTGTGCCTGGCATGCTGCCTTTTGGCTTTGATTTCAGAGAGAAACATATTTGGTTACTTTAATAGGCAAAAGCACTGAACCTGACTTGTAGGGGAAAAAATTGTTTTCTTTCCCTTTTTCAGTTCTGTTTATCATATCCTGACGTTCTGTATCGTAATTGTGCAACAATTCCAAGTTGGAGTAAAGAAAAGTAGAACGGGATGTCAGGCTCCATCAGCCTCATTATTTGAAAGCCGGCTTTTCTAGGTGACTCAGTGGGACTGAAAATGAATGTTTATACCGGTTAATAGCAACCCCATGACACCAACTTAGATGGTATCAAATGGTTTTTTGTTCTTGAGAATTGTTCACATCACCTATTTATATATCCTCTTTTTATTTATGCTTGCTTTTATCTTTTAGAAGTTTTTGCTGAGCTTGAGTTGATGTGCTTCTTCACTCCAAATCTGTTTGTTCATCCTTTTTTGCTTCTTTTACGTATGTTGAAAGAGAAGGGGGTTTTCTTAGTATTATTCTTTGTCTGAGGAAATTCAGGTCTTACCTATTTGCAGCTGATTCATGATGTCACAGTGTGAAAGTAAAAGTTGAGAATTTCAGAAAGTAAGGGTTTTAACCATGTTACAGTAATTATATTATTTATTCTGTATGTATGTACATATAGTCATCTATGGTTATGTGTGTATCCACACAACTGTGTACATTTCTGAGCTCTGATACCCATAAAGCTCTTGGCCCAAAGAGTATCTTGGAGTATTGTGTACAGTTCTGGTGTCCTCAACGTAAAAAGGACATGGAACTGTTGGAACAAGTCCAGAGGAGGGCCACGAGGATGATCAGGGCACTGGAGCACCTCCCGTATGAAGACAGGATGAGAAAGTTGGGGCTGTTCAGCCTGGAGAAGAGAAGGCTGCATGGAGACCTCATAGCAGCCTTCCAATATCTGAAGGGGGCCTCTAGGGATGCTGAGGAGGGACTCTTCATTAGGGACTGTAGTGATAGGACAAGGGGTAAGGGGTTCGAACTTAAACAGGGGAAGTTTAGGTTAGATAAAGGGAAGAAGTTCTCTACTGTGAGGGTGATGAGGCACTGGAATGGGCTGCCCAGGGAAGCTGTGAATGCTCCATTGCTGGTGGTGTTGAAGGCCAGGTTGGACAGAGCCTTGGGCGGCATGGTTTAGTGGAGGTGTCCCTGCCCATGGCAGGGGGTTGGAACTGGATGATCTTAAGGTCCTTTCCAACCCTAACTATTCTGTGATTCTGTGAAATTCTCCGCATTCTTCACATAAGTATCAAAAGTAATAAAATACACTGTTTGAGACCTACAAAGATCAGAAGAGAAAGAAGGGAGAAAAAGATATTTTAAAAAAACTGCAATAGCAGCGAGAAAAACAGAAGAAGGTTCTTGGAGATCTCCATCCCTGTGAATGCAGTGGGTTTTTTTTTTTCACTGAAGCTGTAGGAATCCACATTTTAATATTAACTTCAGTCATACTGTAGCCCAGTGCCTCCAGTGAGCATGAAGCTGTGCATGGCTGGAAGGTAGGTGGAGATGAGATTTGAAGAACTTGCATAACTGTAGGTGAGGGAAGGGAAGAAATGCCTTAGCCAGTGTCAGTGCTTTCCCCTCTTACAGTAAGTAACACAATTCAGTCCATCCCAGAGCACTTGGTGGGGTTTTCATATGCTGGGGGAAGCACTGGAGGGCACTTGTGCTCATCTCTGGTCCTCTGCCTCAGCTGGGCAGTGGTGTTCAGAGGGCTAGCTCCCAATGGCGGTCGCTTAGTAGTAATTAAAAATCAACAAACAGGCAGCAAACTCTCTTCAAATCCAGGGGCTGTCCATCAGAGCTTTCCCCTGGCTCTCACTTCTGTGTCCTGGGGATAGAGAAAGCAAGAAAGGGTCGATTAGTTTTGATCCTGACTGTGGTGAGGTAAGCAGTGCAGAGAGGCCAGGGAGGAGTTAATAAATTTTTTTGTGCAGATAAGCAGCAAAATAATTCACATGCTGGGACAAAGAATGCTCAGTTCACTCTCCTTCCACGGTAAGGAGGGACGTTAGCTGTCTCCCACCTGGGTTTCTAGCACAACCAGTGGGCCCAGCACTTATGGCAATACTCAGCCCCTGAACCTGTGGCCCACCAGGCATTTGAATGGCTACAGGGAGCTTGGATAGCTTTGTTTCTTCCAGCCGTGGCTCCCCATTACCCTAGACTCAACAGCTGCAATGCAGACACAACCGTCATGCCACTGAGTTGTGGAATTCCTCAGTGCAGCCCTGCCAGTTGTGTTGGAAAGCTGTAAGGAGGCAAAGTCTTTCAAGGCAACCTAGGAAGGAGAAAGGCTTATGCAGTTGTAGTGGTGGTGAGACTCAAAGCTGGGAAAGACTTCCAGTCTCTAGAAAGTGAAATGAGATTCTTTACCAGCTAGTTTATTTTAATTTTTCTTTTTCTGTTCTGCTTCATGACAGAACTTCAAATAATTATGTTGATTTATGATTACAGGTATTTTAAAGCTGTGGTATGCTGAAACAAAGCAATGCCAGCTTATTGTTTCTGGCCCTATCCAATTATACAATTGAGTGTAGGCATATAATAATGTTATAACAGAAATATCCATCATGATGGATTGAATTTCATGAAATACGACACAAGAATATTTATAGCTCCATTCTTAAAGCCATTTTTGGGTCAGAATATGCCTCTTTGGTATGGCCTTTAAAACCAGGATAAAATCTGAAACTTTTCTGTGTATGGCCCCTACCCCAGCCTACCACAGCCCGTTGCCTACATGGGGAGGGGAGTGTAGGTTGATGGTAAGCAGAAAATGATAGAATAGAATAGAATAGAATAATTATTTCCACTAGAAAATGAGGATTTGGTGTTATTTTTGCAGTTACACAGAGTCATTATTTGACTGTGCCACTGTAATGAAACAATAAAGATCATGCTTAATTTAAGTATCATCTCCCAAGAGACTTCTTGCTCTCCTTCTACCATTTTGACTATTAAAACAAATTTAAATTGCTGGTCTAGTTTCCCACTGCTTTTTAGAGAGCGGAGTGGGCAAAGCCTCCCCTCCTGCCAGCTCCGTTTAAATGTAGACCTTTGGCATTCCAGAAATCTGACCTTGTTTGTAGGGAATAGCTCATTTTTCTGTAATGTAATATGAAGCACTCCTGTGTTTTGATTCCATGAACTACAGAGTTTAATGTTCCAGCTTGCCATGATAAGGATATGATCTGATTGAGATAGAAACACTAAAGGAAATTAGCTATTGTACTATTCTTTAACATATTGTTTGCCTAGCAGTTTCATTTAGAATCATTTGGAATAATCTCAGAGTACTTTTTTAAAAGGATTTTTTTTCTTTTTCTTTTTCTTTTTTTTTTTTTTTGGCCTGCATAAAAAGTGGGGCTTTAAGATATTTCTCCTAAAATAAATGTGAGGCCGCCTCATTTATAGTCAGCATGCCTTGATTACTTGCAGACATGCTGGAAATTTACATGCGCTTTTCTCCATTATAAAACACTGATCTGTTCAGATCATTAGCTCCCTCATGACTAGAGTTTGGCAGCAAGCCAAGGCAGGCTAAATCTGTAGCTGTAAGTCGTGAGTTGAAATAGCAGAAAGTGGATTTGTAACATAAAAAGTGTAAACAGTTTGGAAAATGAAGTAATTTTAGAGTATGATTGATTGCCTTAAGATTGCACTTTAAATTAGCCTAGGATCTTCGATGCAGATATAGGCACTAACTGCTCATTATATATTTTCACTTTTCTTTGGAACAGTGGCATTGTTGGTAGGCTTCTAAACAATGTATGCTTCTCCTAGAGTGACCTTTGAGGAAATGAATAGTTTTATTGTGTGTCCATTACTTTGCCTGAAACAACATTTTTGAGTTATTAATTTGCTGTGGTCTATAAATAAAGGAATCAAAATGCAAAGCAGCTGTGTTATGCTGCATACAGTTCATCAAACTTGTGCTTCAGCATCGCTATTTGAGATTGATAATGCATTGTACAAATAATTTTTTTTCCCCCCTGAAAAATAAGTAATCTTTTGCTTAGCCTGTGGTTGCTGGAGATTGGTCCTTGAATCTCGTAGAAGCAAAAATGAAGATTATTTTTAGCACAATTAGTCAATGGTCTGGGGGACTGGCACACTGCATTCACATTTTCAAGGACCCTGGTTTGCTTAATTGTCTACTTGAGTGTCAGAAGTGCACTGCCAAGGGTGTCTGGAATAAGGAATTCGGAACTTGTATGGTCAGTGCTCTTGTCTCCCAATGGATCCCATGTATGCTGGTTTTCTCAGCACCTTTCTGGAACAGGAGCCATCCACTTAGCACCCTGCATTGCAGCGTGCTTGATCCTGGACAGTGCTGGGCTCTTACCATGGAGAAAACATCACTTGCCTCCCCATATGAGCAGTGGGCATATGCCAGCATAGCATTCCCCTGGCAGAAATGGGAGAACGATAATCCCAGGCTCTGTAGCCTGTGACCAGCAGTAGTCAGTCTGGGTTTCTGGGAGGCAGGCATGCCCAAGCGCTGGGTTGTAGCTGCCTGGTGCTGGTGATCCCCAGCAGCCATGGCTAGAGATGAGGAGCGTGGAGGCATGGGAACACAATGTGGTTATGAGGAGCATAAGGAGTCAGTGGGATGGGGGGCTGTGGGCTGAAAGGGAAGGTGTCACTGAGAGGCACGTTCAGGCATGTGAAAAACATTTGTATTAGATTTGGAGTCCTAATGGTTTAGGGTATAATCTGCCCAGCTCACTCTATACTGGTCAAGAGGAGTAAGTAGTGGGAGCTACAGCATGCAGATGGTTCAAGGAAGTGTGTGCCATTTAATACGTGGTGTCTTGCGAGCTCTGGCTGTTTGCAAATGGTGGGTGAAACCATTTGCTGCTCTTCCCAAAGAGATACAAAATCCACCAATTTTTGTATTCCTGCCTACCAGGTCACTGTGGTATCTAAAGTCACAAAGGTTTCTAGCATGAAACAACGCCTCAGTGTGACTTTGTGGGTGTGGGCACATAACTTACGTGTACATACAAAGAGTATTTATTCTGTGTGTCCAAGGACTGCTGCCTGCTGCCCTTGCATGTTCGCCATTGTAGAAATTGAGAGTCTAAAACTATTTAACTGACATTGGTGGTGGTTTCAAATCGCAATAAATAGCTGTAACTGCTTGAAGAGAATAAATAACAGAAGCTTACAGTTTTGTATCAGAGCGTGCTTTTCATCTCTCTCCTGGTTTGGTATCTGGCATTCAGTAGATACAAGGCTCTGTTTTGTTGCTGTTCTGGAAGCTCCTTTCCCAGAGAGTATTTTTTCCCGTTGTTATCACCCCTCCTTGATCTTCTTTCCTCTCTCCCTCCACATTTGAAATGAAGATTTTTCACTTGTGAAAGAGGTATGGCTGAGAGGTCTGAGCAGAGGTCTGGGAGCCAGGACCTGTTGAGACCTGAGCTGTGACTCATTTGGTGGCCTTAAGCAAGTCAGAACATCTCTGATGAGGTTATTTCATATGTAAAACAAGGGAAATAATACTTATCTATCTACCTGCTTCATAGGAATGCCCTGAGGACTAATTAGCGTCCATTAAGTGCTTTGAAATAGACAGCGCTATCTATTATTAGAGCAGGTTCCATACTAGTAGATAGTACATCAGGATTGTTTTCTACCTGGGAGCCTTCCTATCTGCTGGGTGTCCCATCCTAAGCCAAGCACAATCCGCCTGGTGTTTTCTGGTAGATTGGCAGCACTCTGCTGGGCCCTTCCTGGGCAGATTCACTGGAGATTGACTTGTTGAAAAGTTGGAAAGAGAGTTTGCCTAGAGAAAGGAGTGGGAGGATACTTGCTTATTCTTTTCAGCTCATAGGCATAACTTGTCCTGAAATCTTTTCTCACCCTGCCTCCACCTGAGGCCCTTTCAGATAATTCAGGTAGCGCAGCTTCTCATCTTCTCCAGGAATGGTTTCCTGGTCCTGCAGAAGAGGAAGAGAAATCGTGTATGAGTTCCCAGGAGGAATGTGGGTCCGGGCTGGTAGGTTCCCATCACAGGGAGCCCTTTCATATTCGAAAGGCCGTTCCTCTTTCTTGAAGAGCAAATGCTTGTATTCTTACCCTTCACTGGGTAACAGAGTCCTCTGCAAAGTGCTTAGAAGGTAAAATCTAATTTGGGGGATAGGATAGTAAGGTCTGCAGGTGTGTGTCAGCTGAAGTCTGGGAGTATTTTTGTCATTGTAACAAGGGTTGTCATCTGACCGGCAGCTCCTTTTGTTCTCTGGTGCATCTTCTCTCACCATATACTTCTGTACCTCGTACGGATGCCATAATAATCTAGTTCAAAGGACCCAGCCCTGTTCTCACTGAAGCCCACAAGCCTGTCTTTTACCAGTGAGACTAGGACTCAGTCCAAATTGACTGCAGAGAAGCTTTATTTCTCTCCATTTGCTCCTCACGCGTCTCTCAGGCCATGAGTAATGTGCAACAAGACGGCAAAGCCTGTGTGAAATTTTCCAAGGGAATTTTCTGTGTTTTAATAATGTTAATGAAATTGCTTAACACTTCATCAGATTTTTCAGCATATATTGCTTTGACTTTTCTTCAGGCACTCTTGACTTTTCTTCAGTACCAGAAGACTCTTCCCTTTGAAACAAACTGAGGGCTTGTGTGAGCGTTTTGTCCAATGATTGGCCCTTAGCCCAGCAGAAACCTTTTTTTGCACAGGTTTCAGTAGATACCATTTGGAGGAGGCTCTCTGCACCTCCTCTTGTGCCTGCAGGAGGGGGAAGGGATCGGGCTCACAAGTCCTCACATGCCTGCAACTAATTCCTTTTCCACAGAAATGAGGCTGTGCCATGGAAAGACCTAATGATCCAGCCTTTGTTACACAGGAAGGCCATGGTATTGCTGAACTTCAGCACAATTGGTTTGTTCACTTTGTCCTACATACCACTCGGTTCTTTGTCCTCATGTCCTAGATGGGGGAGTTCATTGGCTCCCTTTTCCTTTTCACGTCCTTCTATTACTCCTCTTCAGCTTGAGTCTATTTTGTTGTGATGCAGAATTGGATCAAGTGAGCAACCATAGACTTACTCGTATACCTTTAACAGCTACTGAAGCTACATGTGGTTTGTTTTTCAGAGCAATAATTCGGGGTGCAACGTGAAAGGTTCAGTTAGGAGGTGAGAATCCCCAGGTAAGCTGGGGGAGTGTGGTGTGGGGGAGTTGAGTCAGTGGCTTGGAGTTGGGCAACTCCCAACTGGTCTTCCCTCATGATAGTCCTCATGCTGAGTCTCACGTTGTCACCAGGAAGAAGGGGAAGCAGAGTAAGGTTGTATTGGGGAATAGGTGTGTACTACATTGGGATGAGATAAAGGATAGCAAATTCTTGGAAAAAAGTACATGGTGCTGGCATTTTTGTAATTGCCTTTTTTTTTGCTTTTTAAAGAAATGGCATCATGCTAATTCTAATTCTGTGCCATTCCTGGATTTAAGTGTTATTACACTGCAGATGATAACACAAGTTTATCTGCAAAATTCTTTAGCTGTGGTTTTTGTTTCCCAGCTTGACTTCTTTTTCTCTTCTTGTCTTTGATTGGCTTCCAGAAAAGTTATTAACATGTTGCAAAACAAATACAAGGGGCCACTGAAACTTATTAAAAATGGTTTCTTTTGTTCATATCTGGCAGCTGACAAATTGTCTTGTGCTCTATCTTATCTGCTTCCGTGTGAAAGGTTACATGAGAAAATGGCTGCAAATAAATTGCCATTGAATGTTGTTGAAGACTAAGCATACAGTTTCTCTATTAAGGACCTCTTTTAAAGCTTTCTATTCAGGCTCCCCCCCTGCATGTCTCTCTAACACTTGTCTGTTATATTATGTTTGGCACAGAAGGAAACATTAAATAGAAAAGCAATGTCTGACTGTGGTGTTTCTAGACCCTATTATCCCTCTGTCAGATGCCCACATGAGAAGGGTAAAATTTTTGTCCATATTGATGATGATTTCTGAAGGTTTTACTAACTGTCTTCAGAGGGAATTGCTAGAAACAAATGAAATTGAAAAGCATATTTTTGCAGCTTTGGAAATCTTAAATCAGTGTAATGAGACGCACTCAGTAAAATGTAATTATTCTCACTTCTCCATGTGTCAAAGAAATCAGCAGTATGGTTAGGGAGCGGAGGGTTACAGTGAGCTTGTTATTTTTGTATGGAGCCAAATACTGCTTGTGTGTAGTAAATTGTAAATAGTAGATAATGCAGTTTTTGTGTGTACTAAATACCCTGCAAGAATTAACAGGGTTGTTGCTTCATTAAAGGTTTCAAAGAGGGCATAAACATCAAAAATGGAGATAGACTGTTTAAATCACTGGACCATTCCCACCCTCCACCCTCATGACAGAGCTTTGAGGCCCACAGCTTCTGCCGTTGCTATTTCGAGGAGGGCGCAGTTCCTCCGAATTTTCAGAATGATAGTGAAAGGGCCCCATGTGAAACACCAAGATAAGACTTTCATACTTTTGTGGGTAATGGAAAATGAAGGCAGTTGATTTTGCTATGTGGAAGAGGTGGTGTTAACAGTCCCTTATAAATAAGGCTGTGTATGCTTCTCTCTCATTTGTGCCTGAATGGTGTGTGGAGGTGAAAAAGAGAGGAGACGACAAGAGACCTGGTTACTCTGATGTTAAGCCCAGGGTTTTTCATGCCTTAAAATTTTCTCGATCAAACATGGATTTGTTGTGAATCTCTAGCAGAGAGGGCAAATAACAGACCGCAGATTTAAAACTCATCAGGCTGGAGAATATCTTCAGGCAAAGAATATTCTGTCTTAAGCACTGGATAGGGGAACCTGTTATATCCTTGTGCTTGTTCCAGAGATCAGTTGTCATTACTGTGAAAATATGTGTTCCTCTCTTGCCAGTGGCTCCAGTTGCATGCTTCTCTGCAACACCAGTTTTTCATTCTCCAGTATTTTCTCTGTGCAGTGCTACACAACAGAAGAAGGGAGACCAAGACACATAAACATAGTAATAATAATAAGGATGATGAGGTGTTGTAGAAGTTACTGGATGTGACTCTCCTTGTGAAGGCGCTTTAGGGAATGTGTAACTTCAGTAACAGCAGCAGTGGAAGTACTTGAGTTTGTAGCATAA
The DNA here is from genome assembly GCA_017639245.1 of Myiopsitta monachus. Lineage (NCBI taxonomy): Eukaryota > Metazoa > Chordata > Aves > Psittaciformes > Psittacidae > Myiopsitta > Myiopsitta monachus. The sequence goes on along the minus strand of CM029921.1, from coordinate 65,676,210 downwards.
CTCCCATACTCAAGTATTTGAAGGATCAGGCTTTATGTGTAAGTACTGAAGTGTAGTTCAGTGGTATGTTGGATGGTGTTCAGAGATTGCTGAAAACGATGCATTAAATAGCACTTTGAATTGCAAAGTGCTGGTTCAGTTTTGTCTATGAGAATGATAACACTTATTATCTGATTGTTCCCTGTGCAAATCTCACCTCAGGAAAAATTAAATTATGTTTGAATTCAGCTAAAGCAAAGTATATCATTATTTCCTTTCGTTATTAAAAGGGATTTTTACTGTTCGTTTGTTAAAACTAAAGCAGCTGCCATGTTAGAGCCATAGATGATTTAAAAGCAAATACAGAGGCAGAGCCATTTACAGTACAATTGGCTTGTTTAATGTGATTTAATTTCTCTTCTTGGCTTCATCATATTACCAAATTATGTTTCAGCCCCCCTCCCCTTTTTAATTCTTTCTTCTTTTTGTTATCAGCAGAGTTGAAGCTGCTTATCAGTAACCACGACAACCAGAATAAATACTTGTTTTAAAGCTGATGCACATTCAACCTGAATGGTCCACATGACACAGAACATTCAAGAGGACAGGCAGCATGTGCTCCCTTCTACAATCAATCCCCCCCCCCCCCCTTCTCCCCATCTCCATCTGCTTTAGAAAGCTAACAGGGCAGTTTAAAAACCTTTTGTGTCAGAGTGGTTTTCCGTAGCCACCCGTGGCTGTTAGGACATGGGCTGGCCCATGCCTGTGGCCGCAGCAGTAAGGACAGAAGGAAATTTTGGGAGGTAGAGAGATGATTTCATAGCCCAGCTCTGAACTTGGCTGCACCCCCGAGAATGGGGGTGCTTTTCTGGTGCTCCTCCAGCTATCATTTCAGCCATCACCTACCATTCTGTGGGAGGGCAAACTACTGCATTGCAAACACTCCATGAAGGGGAAATATAATCCCAGCTGGGCAGCAGCTAAATAAAATGAAGGAGTGACTGGGATTGTGCGGGACAGTGAAAATAGCTGAGTTAGGAGACAAGCCCCTGCGTGGTTCATCCCATGTCTCTTCTGGAGGCAGGTAGGCTGGCAGGGGTGGCCAGAGACAGACAGTTCCCTTTTGAGGAAACTTAGGAAACTCTCTCTCACCCAGAAATCCCTCCAAAAAGGATTTTTGCCTGGCTTGCTTGCTCTCTCCCTTGCTTTCTAAGTTGCTTGATGCTGCAGAATAAATCCTTTAAACTCTCTCTGTCTCAGTTTCTCTCTCTGTGTAATGGGGATAATAATTTTTACTCATCTTCATAAAGCAGTTTGAGGCCTGTGGAAGGGATATATAACAGTTGGAAATGACGATTGTCAGTCACTCTTCTTTTGATTCTAGAAACACCTCATAAGCCTGCTTCCTAAAGTATAGGACGATCCTGGGAGAGCAGAGTAGGAGCTGCAGTTAGGAGGCACTGAATATTGGATTAGGGTTTGAAAAAGAATGTTGAATGCGTGGTTGGAACTTTTTCAGTATTAAATTTCTTTCAACTTCTTCAAAAATTGTATTTATGATTTGAATTCTAAGTGATTTAATGAGGTAAATATTATGGAAGATTTGATGATATGAACGTACTGTCAGTTATCGATCAACATACTCGGTTTTGTCTCCATCAAGTAGTAGAAGAACTGAGATCCAAATCACCGACTGTAAAATGTTCAACCATGTGCTGTCTTTTTTTCTTTTTTTAATGACTGTATTGCCATTGGTTTGAACAGTAGTTTCAATCTCCAGTAGATTCGTACGTATTCTCTTTCTTTCAAATGTTAAACTAATCTTAGGAATTCTTTGAATGGCTGATGCTCTGCTGGCACTGTGACAGAAAACAGAGGGCTGGGGAAGTGGCACGAAATTCTGAGAATTAGCTCTGTCTCCTCCTTAAAAGGAAAGAAATATCTGATACACGCAGAAAGGCTGTGCATTTATTCTGTATGTTGGCAGAAATGGCTTTTGCCTTTTGATCAATTTAAAAGCAAAATCAGGCAGGCAAACGTCCACCTAAGAATTACAGGCAACTTGTTAACAGCATCATCATTATCAGGTAAACATAAATGTAATCACTGCTTTCCCTATCCTGCAACATGTTGCCTTTGTTCTTGATTGCATTAGCATTAAAATAGAGGGAGGTTCTCAACACAAGCATGAGTAGCCTGTGTCCTTCCAATAAAGCAGTATTCTTGTTGTGTCAATAATGTACCCAAATTTATTTAAACCAAAACCACAGATTTACTGTCCCATCTCACGGGGCTATGTCACCACTGTATTTGCATTTATCTGAAAGAGAAATATGATTCTTAGATTAATATTTTTAGGTCTTGTGATTAATTGGCCAGCTAAGGCACACCAAGTGGTGCTACCAGAGTGAGCAAAGGCTGTGGGAATGAAAAAGCAGAGTGGATTGGAAGAGCTGTGTTTGATAAGTCTTCCCTAATCACTGGAGAGAAAGTAGATTAGTGTGCTAGAGCATACAGAAGTAGTTTTGTGACAGTGATGCAGCTATCTGAACTCCTCAGCTGTTGCTCCTAGATCACAGCAGCCTGGTGCAAAGGGACATGGATTCTTGCCAGGGTTCTTAGCTTTGTGTCTACACAGAGGCTTCAATGTGAGAAGTGGTCAAGGAAGAAGCCAGGCATTATTCTCCTGTAAATTATTATTATTCTCCATATGAAGACAGACTGAGAAAGTTGGGGCTGTTCAGCCTGGAGAAGGGAAGGCTGTGTGGAGACCTCATAGCAGCCTTCCAGTATCTGAAGAGGACCTGTAGGGATGCTGGGGAGGGACTCTTCATTAGGACTGTAGTGGTAGGACAAGGGGTAACAGGTTCAGACTTAAACAGGGGAAGTTTAGGTTAGATACAGGGAAGAAGTTCTCTACTGTGAGGGTGGTGAGGCACTGGAATGGGTTGCCCAGGGAAGTCATGAATGCTGCATCCCTGGTGGTGTTCAAGGCCAGGTTGGACAGATCCTTGGCTGACATGGTTTAGTGTGAGGTGTCCCTGCCCATGGTAGGGGGTTTGGAACTAGGTAATCTTAACGTCCTTTCAAACCATAACTGTTCTATGGTTCTATGTTCTGTGGTTTTGTGATGGTTATTTCATTGGAAGAACCATGCTTTCTCTCACAGGAGTACCCAGAGATGCAGATAATTGTTGTCATTGCTTCTTGGCCATCTGTAGTTACCTGGGTGATGATTTGGGGGTATTTGGCAGATTATGACTGTACTGTGATATGGGAACGTGTTCTTATTGAACGATTCACCTTATAGGTTTTTAGGTCATAAAGACCCAGTTTCTTTGTCTTTCTGGTTACTCTTTCATTGTTCTGCTGTTTCTGTTGCTTTTATACTTTTTGAGAAGTTCCGGGGTTTAATAATTGTGTAGTAAGTTCATTTCTGTCTGCTGGAAAGCTGTGCTATCTCCCTTTGGTTTGTTGTTAGAACAACAATCCATTTGAGATGCGCAGAGCCTGCATGACCTGCAGTCATTGGTTCTGAGGGGTCAGCTATACATGTCTTTGTCTTGTCTACACCTGTGTTTTCATGCCCATACTGCAGAAAGACTTTGACAAAGGCATAGCACAAGGGAAGAACTGGATCCTGTTTTAAGAGCTGGAAGAGCCAGAGTCCATTGCCACAGATGAGATTGACCTTTTTTATCTTGATGGCAAGTGTATCAGCTGGGAGGGCATGTTTTATCATGCATTTGGACCATCACTTTGACATAGAGTGCTTTGTCACTTAGGTAGAATTAATTTAAATCGCTTAATTTGATCTACAAGTGAAAACTCCAGACTAAGCTAGTTGTCATTGATGAGGGAGTAGTAGCTCCAAAGAGTAAGTTGATCCATGTCTTACAAACCAGCTTGCTGGAAGGTGACCTCTCTGATTACAGAGCAATCTGCACAACAGTCATAGACTAAAACTGCAGTATAAGATGTAATGAGTCCCATCACGTGTGCTCCCATGGGTTGCTGAGAGTCTTGGGAGGGCAGTGACACTTGAACACTGGCCTGCAATAGCCAAGAGACATCCCGTCTTCAGAGTTACAGGCATGTTCATTCAGGACAGGTAAGCCTTGCTGTTCCCAGTCCCTCTGGACATCCCTCTGTTACCTCTATGTCTGCTACATATTGATGGTATGGTCAAAGCCATGCATGCAAGCAATAATAAAATAATTATGATATGTGCATCCCCTGAGAGACCCCCTTAGTAACTGAAGGTAATGAAAGAAGGCAGAGTAGAGAGGGCGTCATGCAGGAGAGGAGTCTGATGGGCAGAGCCCTTCAACTTCTCTCATTTTCGCTCTGTATTCCAAACAACTCCCTTGCTCAATTTGCTACCCACACACCAAAGCATTGTCCCATTTTATCTGGTTCCCCTGATACTTCCATTGCTTATCTTATGAAGATCTGTGTCAACATTTATCAAAACAAATGGCAGGCCTGGGACCTTTTAAGTAGTTTTTTTAGTTAATAAAACCAATCTTCTACTTCTGTTATGTTAAAAGTACATTATCTTTTTATTACAAACTCTCTACAGCTCTGTCTGTTTTCCTTCTTGGCAATTTCATGACTGCTCTAGTTGATTGCTGTATGGAGAATTACAAAATCATTAAGGGTGGGGTTTTACCAGCTGACTTACAGTACAAGCCATTTCTCAAAATAACCACAACAGTGCAATACTGATGTGTAATTTACGTCACAGTATGTTTTTATGAAATAGTTTGTGGCTTATTCATTTAGATTTAGAACCGAGTATCTCTTCTCTCGCTTTTTAATCAAGCTTTCTTCTTTCTTTTTTTTTTTACTTTTTAATATTTTCCATTCCTAGGCTTGGCTTGCCTCCAATTTACCAGCTACAGTGAGGAGGAAAAAGATCTTTTTTTTTTTTTTCCTTTTGCCTGCAGTTTAACTGCAAGTCTCTTTTCCTCTTTGATGTATATATTTGTGTTAACTGCCTCGGAAGAGATGATAGATTTGTGATAGAATATATTGCGCAAAGCTTGAGCGGGGAATTGATAAAAGAGATGCAAAAGTTCAGAATTTCAAACCATGCCAAGCGACTGACGCTATTTAGCCTCCTGCTCTAGTACATTTCCTTTTTAAAAATGACTTTCTGTATAATGTCTTGTAATTAGAACAGGAAATCATTGAGTAACTGTAAGAAGAATAAGAGCACTTAAACTGAAAAGAAAATTACCTTCCGAGAAATTATATTCACAATTTTTTTTTCCCTTAAATCTTTTTTTTTTCTTCCCTTCAGATTAGTGCGTTGGTAATGATAGTAACAGATGTACATACCCTTATCTATATCATTGTTCTGCTTATGTTTTTCTGGGTGAAAAAAAAAGTCATTTTCAGTAAAACAGAAAATGAATGGACAGAAAATGAGAAGTGCCTAATTGCAAAAAATATTCTGTGTCACAACAGAGTAGCAATTAAATTGAAACTTCAATATAATTATCAATAACAGTCGAGCCTGGAAGGGTGCCAGGTGCGTAAAGTTGGTGCTCAGCCTTTATGTGGTTGCTAGGAGCATGGCGAAAAGTATAAAGCTTAGAGAAAGGAATGTCTAATGTAATAAAGTAACAGAAGGTAGCATAAATCATTGTGAGAGCAGTTCATATTGACATTATTTTACTTAAATTGGGTTGAAACTAGACATTTAGTCTTACAAGAAGCACAAATTCATATTTCTTCCGCAGAAATAACTGTGCTTTCTGGGAAGAAGTGGAGTGTGCTTTCCTAGCACCAGCCTCTTACATATTTGGAATCTTTTAAACAAAAATCTTTAAATGTTTGTTTCTGTTGGCATCCAGATGCATTTGCACTAATACGATTAAAAGAACTAAAGGGCAAAATACTTGGCAGCTTTTGCAGTTGAGGTAATTAGGTACAGGAAGGAACATGCATAGTTTTTCCATCAAGCTCTATAAAATCCTGGTGTGAAGGTCTTTAAAGAAAAAAATGCTTACTGATGTTGAGAGTAGATTATGGCGGTTAGCAATAACATTATAGGCTGATATTTCCTAAACAAGCAAACAAAAGGCCAGTTACAGTTTTTTATTTCTCTGCTCTCTCTGTAAATAGTTCTGGCTCTGTATGGATTTGTTAAGAATTCGTGCTTTCAGCAGGCTTTATTTTTTTCTGTGGGGGCTTTTAATTGTCTTGCATTACATATTAAAAATGGTTGTGCTGATCTGAAAGTCAGTTCTTGCATAGATTCATTGTGTTTGGCATTTCATGCATCTTTACTTACAAAGACAACTTGAAGAACATGTAATCCAACATAAATGCCAGGCTGTGCCAAATCCCAGCTCTCTTTACCCCTCACAAAAGGAACTGTTGGATTACATCTATGCATTTATAGGCAGTGCTCAGAAGGCAGAGGTGGAACCTTGACTCTTAATTACAGTTTCTCTGTTTTCAGCCCTGAAATACATAAATAAATGAAAAATTGACATTGGAGTGAGTTATTAGAACACACAATTATGATATAAGCATGGGATTAGAGTAATTTCAGTGGAGCCTTACAAGCAGTGTACTGTAGGTACCATGTTCTCTCAGTTGAAGCTAAAATGAGATTCAGAAATAAAGCATCTTGGTTTTCTAAGATCTCAGTTAAATGTTTTTAGAAATTACTTCATTTTTCTTGGTTTTAATGGAATGTGATGCACATTTTGATCACTGCTTCTCCTAAGAATTAACTCTAAGATCGTATTTATGGAAAATATTCAGCAGTATACACTCCACTGTTAGATAGCACATGTTAGATTTTGCTAGAAGAAAAAACTAGTTCTTCTTTGCGCTTGCATTTTATTAGGGATTGGTCTACTTTGATTTCTCTTTTCTCACGTGGGCGTGGTTGAGAAAAAAAAAGTCTTTGTTCCAGGAACACTCTGTTTGTCTTTCACTAAACAAATCTTCAGTTTATTCAGTCTTTGTTCATTCTTAGATTAATCTATTGAACCTGGAATGAATAAGGAAACAAATGCATCATGAAGTACTCGTTGCAGTTGCACAAGCATTTATAAAGGTGATCCTATAAAAAATGACTTGATTTTAATTTATGCCAGGGGTTTGAGTCAAGTCATCAGTTGTCAGAGGTAGAAAGTTTGTGTAATTCTGCGCAGGGATTTACAGCTCATTTGTCTAGAAACTAATGGTTTACTACAAAGGCACATGGAACATACATTTATATACACCCTGACCACAACCTGGCATAAGGAAAGTGCTGTCAGATCAACAGATTCAGCTCTCTACTATCTACACAAAGGTATAAAGTAGTAATAATTGTCAGGCAGGCATATATGAAACTCTCGAAAGAGCTAAAGGATGGATCATGTGCTTGTTAATTCCTAGAACAATTTTCCTGATCTGATTTTAGAGTTTCTTAATAAAGAAAAGAGTGTATTATTCCCAAGAGCAATTGGCTCAATTGTGCTGTTGTAGGCTTTTGGGATACTTACTTGTTGAAAACAAAGAAAAGCGTGACTTTATTAACCAAACATCCTTATTGACCAAAGTGGTTATAGGACATACATTTTATTTTCTTAGAAAAGTAATGTCAGTTTCCCAAAATGTATTAAAGTTGCTTTTTTTACACAATTTTTTTGATCTCCCCACCTACATCAGGGTAGTGGTGAAAGTTCAGTTTTTTAAAAGTGATGACTCTCAGGAGCTGTGCTTGTAGAAACAGTACTTCCCAAGTCCGTCTGCCATGTTGATCTTTTTTGCAGCATTGAGTTCATCTGCAGTGATGACATTCTAGGTGACATATCTGCTTCCAAAGACTTCTTAAAGTTTAGCCTTTTATGTGTCAACATTTCCATTGCCTCACCAAATCAAGATGAGTTGTGGCACTGTGTTTAGTTGGGCTGAACTGATATGACAATTTCTTTCAATATCTGAAGTGATTTTTACTTTAAGGGTAAGAAAGATGATTTCAGTATTGGTAATAGGATTAAATAGTAGACTTTTTGTCTCTGGCAGAAGAAATAGCTGAGTTATTCAGTAATCATACTACAGGAGAAAACATAAAGTGAATGCTCTTGCTTTGCCTTCATTGTTATGCATGGAAAGTCATGTTCAGTTACCCCACCTGAGGAGATAAATGAGCATAAAAAGAAGCACTGTTAACTATCAGCTGCATACCTGCAAATGAATAATTTCTCATGTTTACATCTCTGGTTGGGTTTTTTTGCTGTTAGGTTTCCTGCTGGTTATCATATAATGAAACTTGATTGTGATATTTCAAAATCTGCCACCTTTATTTCTAATATTAACTAAAACCTGGGGGAATGGAAAAATCTGAGCTCTAGATTGCTTTATATCTTGATTCCACATTTCGACAGTACGAGCTGTTTGAAAATTAATTTGCTCATTGTGCTCTGCAGGTGTTTTATTGAGTCCTGCTGCATTTACAGTTAATGTGAGGAAAGTTATTTCCACCTGTTGGGTTAGCTTAGCATCAATGACCAGGTCAGATCAGCCCACCTTGCTGGCCCAGGGCCCTTTAGTAGTTGCCAGTATCAGACACTGCAAAGGAGAATTGATAGTTGTATGCTCCTGGGCTCGTATATTATTATTTTTAAAAGACGCTAGCTGGTGTAAACATGAGTTCAGTAAGGCTGTACAGGCAGCAGAGTGAAAATGATGGATAATATTTCTATCAAAGCAGCCAAGTTGGCAAAGTGGAGCGCTTTGATTCAGGCTGATGGCTAACTTCTGCAGAGTGGTGTTTTCTTACTCATACAGGTAGAGTCCTTGTGGATAAGCATGGGAGAATTGAAGGGAAAGCCAGAAAAGAAGCTGCTCCAATAATATTTTTTTTAATTTCTTTTTTTAACTTTTCTTTTGAAAACCACTGTGCTATAGAAGACAGGTCTTGGGAAAAGATTGAACCAGTGGGCCATGAATTTTCTGACGTTTGAGTTACAGCTCATGTTTTGTATTTTTCTGACATACTAAGAGGGTGGGTTTTTTTATTTTCTTCTTCCAGGTGAGGATGATGAAGATTCAAACCTGCTAATTCTGAGCTACCCACAGTACTGTCGGTATCGTTCCATGTTGAAGCGCATTCAGGACAAGCCTTCGTCAATACTAACAGACCAGTTTGTTTTAGCCCTGGGGGGCATTGCAATAACCAGCAAGAATCCCCAAATCTTCTACTGTCGGGATACATTTGATCACCCTACTCTAATAGAAAATGAAAGTATATGTGATGAGTTCGGTAAGTTACATTACAGCTATTTTTCTCAAAAGTAAGGACATTTTCTTCTTTTTTAAGTTTCCATTGATTTCCAGAGTGAAGATGTGATTCCTGTGAAATGAAACAATACTATTTATGTTTGAAATGTTGTGTACCAAATGTGCTCTTTCCTCTGTGAGACTGAAGGATTCTAGTCACTGGTGATCTTCATATTGCAACTTGAGTTTATCACAATTAAAGATACTGTTACGTGGGTAGAGCGTGTAGCACAGTTACTTGGTATGAGTGAAAGGGTCCCTTGTCTGGATTTGAAATTTATTTACCTTATCTTTTCACCTATACCTTGTCTTTCCAGAAGCTTTACAAAGTGTGTTGGGTTTTTTTTGAAGTCATTGTTGGTGCAGTATGTTAGCAAATGTAAAATATGAGAGAGTCCCTGCACATCCCACTGCTGTTGCAGAGCACTCATCAACCACACGTATGCTTGTAGGGCCCAAAACAAATGTCAGCTATAGCTGGTGTGTTTCTGGCCTTCATGGAATACGAGCTTTTTCAGCAGCAGCTTTGCCAGTGCAAGGAGCTTGATTTTACAAGTGCAGGTACACTTCTGGGAGGTGACTTCTTAATTCAAAGGTTTTAGAGAATACTCTGCAGGTCCTTACAGCTGGGAGTGAGTGCTGCAAGATTTGACTCCTGATCTCTGTCAGGTGATTTCACACCTTTTTTTTTGTGTGTGTCAGATCAACCCAGGGGCAGTGGATGCACTGCTAAATGTGTGGCAGAATGCATGTTATGTACACACCCAGGGTTATTCTAGCAGTGGGTCCAGTGAAATTTCTTTAGCTGTGAACCTATGCTGTGAGAATTAAATTTATTACCCATATCACCTGATGGATGAACACAATGAGCTAATGCCAGCAAGGTCTGTTTGGAAAGCGATAGGTGCACCTTTGCTGTACAGGACCTCTGCATGTCTGCAAGGGAGCTCTTGTGACCTCTTAGAGAGAGAATTTCTATTATGCATTCAAGATGTAATAGTAGGAGTGAGAGGTAAGGGGTTCAGTGATGTCTGTGATGAGAGAATAATCTCCCCCTTTCTTAAACTCTAGCATGCTGGCTTTGAACTTGACGCCCAGTCCAGGCCTCCTTATGTTGACAGAGAAACACTGACCCAGCAGATGGCATTGGTTCATTTTGTGGGTGGCACAGGCCTGCTCCTCTGCTGCTGCGCCAGTCAGCTCCCAACAGGCAGGAGAGATCCTTACTCACATGGTGTTGTCCCTGGAGCACATTACTGCTGTGAATAATTATAATTTTGTCATGTCAAGTTTTTGAAGGATCAGGCCCAAACTGTCATGTCTGCTCACTCTCACACAAAACATTTACAGGCTTTGAATGAACTATGAATAAAACTGTTGGTTGCTCTTAGGGTGGGGGTGGTGAAAAAATGAATGAAATGCCCTGGAAGTTTGGTCCAATAACACAAAAGTATCATGTTGATTTTTATTTACACTGAGCTCCAGCTCAGAATATAACATTCAGTTTTAATTGACTATCCTTTTTATATGGAAAAGGTTATTTTAGGCTTGAAGGCGTTTGATGAGTGTACCATCTGCTTTCTGTGGAGTATTTTATTCAGGGTCATTCCTTGATTACAGGTTTGTTGAAATAGTTGGATCCATCATGTAAGCGTATCATGGAATATTAGTAATAGATGAATCAAAGGCATGTGGAGTGATGCAGAAACTACGCTTAGTGAACCATGGCAAGTGCTTTATTCAGTCTCTGAAAGCTAACTATGCCATTCTCTTGACCTTTGCAAGGCGATTATCTCATTATCAAACCAGAGCCACAGAAATCTTAGCCATAGAAAGTAATAATGTGTATTTAAAATTTAGTTTGGTTTAAGAAGCGGATTTTTAAAATGCCTATAAAACAAAAAAAAAAGCCCGTAGTCTTGAAAAGTATTTCTTATGAAAATAATGATGCCGTAAAACTAGCAAGCCCTGCTATATTATGAAGGAAAAAAATGGCCAATGTATGGTTGCATTTCTGTAGCGCAAAGTGTATGGTGTCAATTATATTACCTTTGTTAAGACAACAGGCAAAGTGCTATTTTATCCTTTTCTTTGCTGGCAGGACAATAAAATCTACAACACTTTGTTACACAAACAGTTTACATTGATATCACATAGATTGATGTCACATGTGGAAAGTGATGACTGCTAAAGCTAAACAGAGGCAGGGTGGTACAGTAGATAAATGGATTACTCTGAGGCACTGGTATTTATCAGTCAAATCTGAGGGAGGACCAGATTTCAGCAATATGACTAAAATTCTTGAAAGGTGTCTATAAGGAGATCCAGACACATTTAATTTGAGGAGCTTGGCCATTTCTTACCTTGCAAATGAAAGAAGTGTGCCAAAGGAGCAAGATAGGAACATATATATTTCCTTACCACCTGAGATTCTCCAAATTCTAAAGTGAGTACAAAAGTTGGGAAATATAGTCTACTAATGTCTTTATGTGGGAAGCACTGGCTTCCCGTACACATGCCAGGTCTTCTACAGAAACACCGCTGTTGGGGAAGGTGTTATATGTTCTCTGCACGTTAGAATGCTGTGTGACAGATACAGCATGTAACAAGTGAGATGCCAGAAACACCTTTACAAAAAGCCCCGCTCACTGCAGCATATAAGCTGTTGTCCTTGTTAGGCAGTTTTAATAGAGAGAAATGTTTTTCCAGGAAGTAGTCTCTACTTTTATTGTATATTTATAACAAAACCAGCTTTTTTTCAGTTCTGACTCCTTCTCATACTCCCTCCTTTTTTTCCCCATTCTGTAAGGTTTAACAAAAATAATAAAGAAGGAAATGAGGAAGAAAAAATAAGTTTTGTTGACAGTAAATAATGTGGGGTTTGGTGTGGGACGTTTTTAAGTAGAAGGGGGATGTAGATGCTGTCTGTGAGCTCGATGCTGTCTGTGAGCTCCTCCAGGGATGGCTGGAAGAGATGCTTTGATAGCTCCGGCAGTCCAGTGTGGATGGCTTCTGTATTTCCATAGAGCTTTGGTAAAGGTTTGGCTGAGGTAAGCTTCCCCACCAGCTTCAGTGTGGGCTACCACAGCCAGTGCACTGCAGCTGCCTGTATTTGCCTCTGTCCCGCCTGTGTGCTGCTCTATGGCACATGCCCAAGTGCCATATGTATGCAGGAATACTAAGGGCTGGTTTTCTTGCAGAGTCCTTTTCTGATTCTCTTCTAGCTTGGTTCAGTGTACCACAACATCCCATCAAGGAGGCCACTGGAGAAGTAGGCTGCTGAGGAATTGGCTCAGCGTCTGGAAGGCTCAAAGATTTACACCAGTTTCTTTGGAGCCTGACAGGGAAGAACTTGGTCTCCATTTACAAAGGAAAGACTGCTGGAAGTGGGAAGCCTCCTTCTCCCATTCTTGTTGATGTAACTACTGATTAATCTATCTTCCTTGGAGGTTCCCCTCCAGAATGCAGATAGGCCCAAAAGCTTGCTTTTCTTCAGAACACAGAGGATATAAGCCATGCTTGATGTCTTGATAGCAAAAGTTCATTGATATGACCACAGTCGGACTGTATACTTACTCCCCTCCTGAGATAAGAGCAGTTAGAGGTCTTCACCAGCATGAAACTGTCCAGGTGGATAATGAAATGCTGGTGTTGCTGTCTGGGAACAAGAAATCTGAGATTTGGAACCTGCATAGGAGGCTAGAGTTGTCCATGGTTGAACTGAAGCAGAAAAGCTTGATGCCTGCCTAACGGTGCCACCAGCCAGTGCAGGCTTACACGTCGTGCTGAGCAAGGGCCACAGGGGGACCTCAGGCTGGCCTCCATCAGCAGTGGCAGCAGCATCAGGACCAGTGGCACAGCAGGGCAGGTGAATGGGATCAGTTTTCTTGATGGCCTCATTTTAGTTCTCTGCACAGACTGAGAGTTCACCTACACATTCTTTTATCTAACTGCTCCTGTTTATTAGCATGTGGAAAAAAACAAAACCCTGTTTCCTCGTTCCCTTGCTCCCTTTAAATGAAAATAGTATATGCCAGCTGAACAATTTATTTCAGTTCAAGACATTTTTTAAAATCTTTTTCATTTATCAGCTGTTTGGGTTACTGTTACTGAATAACTTCTATAAATGCTTATAATCTACTGGCGTTTGCTGTATCACACATGATGCAAGAGAGAAGGAATGAAAAAATAGGGATCCTGATACTTTTCATTGTAGACGAAAGAGATCTAGCTGGAGGCAAGGCTGCCTGTGTGTCCAGAAGATGTATCTGAGGGTCACTGGGCAGAAACCAGTGTGCACTTGTTGCTAGAGCAGCACGCATCCTCTGCATTTGCTTGTCTGAAGGTGACTTGGCTGCTTACTAGACTCATGCCCACTCCACTGCATTGACAGGGTTCCTGGGCACATCAGTGAGCACAGATCCTTTCGTGACCCAGCTGTGGGCTATGTAGCCAAATGCATGTGGGCCCCTACAACAAGGGAGTGCAGAGGTCTATCTGCACAGACATCATCAACATGACCTCCACCTTCTTCAGGCCTGGGGACTTAGGGCAGATTTGAAGTAGAAGGGTCAGGTGCTTGGGTGATGGTGGATTTCTACAGCTCCATCAGCTTTGACGGGTGAAAATCTCGCACAGAAAGATTTTTGTCATGGTGCTTTGCTAGATAAATATTATGAATCTTTCCTGCTAAAGACGAACCAGAAGGCTCACTTTCATTTGTGAGCATGGGGTTGCTTTTTCTATAAACAGCAGCGGGAGAGAAAACTGAGTACCTTATTTCTTCTTGATTTTTAAAATCTATTTGGTAATTTTTAAACCATTCTGGATTATTTTTACAGCGTGCTGGGTCCAATATGCCATTAAACAAGCTGTTTGGTCCCAGGTGTGCTGTAAACACTTGTTCACCCCCAAAAGAAGGTTACAAGTTTTATTTTTATATGTGAAGACCAGTTTTTTATACAACGTTTCATATCCAAAAGTGAGAGAACTACATCTTGCTGTGGTATGAATATAATTTTTTCTCTGAAAAACGAAACTTCTTCATTTTACCATAACGTGAGCAATGCAGAGGGAAAAACTGCTCATCGAAGAAAATTATGTGTAAAGGGCATTCCAGTCTCCACTTCCCTCCTCTCCCCTTCCCCCCCCCAAAAAAAAGAGAACCCTTAATGCGGTATCACTTGCATCAGAAAAATCTTCTACGTTCAAAACAGAAAAAAAAACCAAACCTTCAACAATTTGGATCTCCCTGTAAAACAATGCAGAAAGCAGGTTCTCTCACTTCCACACCTGGGAGGGAGTGGTTAGGAGTGAGGGATGACTTCCAAATCCCTCCTAGCCACTGCATTTCTGAGCCAAGAATTTCAGGACTTCCATCTTGTCATTGACCAGGGAAGCCATTGCAGGACAGTGCTATGAAGAAGAAGGGACTTTTTAGGGTGAGGTCATGTGCCAGAAAAATTGTGTAGGATGAAAGCTGATGACTTGAGGATATGGAGTGGTACCATTACTCCTGCAATAGCTGAAATTTGGTCTTTGCTTTGGTTACACATCTCAGTTTACACAAGTTTGTGACTCAGATAAAATCAGTTGTTTAGGGGAAAAACATAACAAACCAAAACGTTGGCAAGGAATGAGACTTAACAAGAGAAAAAAAAATGGAAGAAGAAAGAATGTTTCCAGTCTAAATGAAGTACAATTTTCCTGTTGGTGGCTTGCTTTATTTGTGTGAGCGTGAGTCAAAGTTGGCTTTTCTTTTAAACCAGCTCTAGTACAAAAATTGTACTCTGGCCTGAAAGGGTGAGGGGGTTTTTCATGTTTCTCTACTGTCATAAAGTAACGGCATTATTGCTATTGACTATTTTGGCTACCTGCAGGGTAATTAGTATCAGTGAAATTCAGAACCCCCTGAAGTTTCCAGATAGGATACTTCAGCCTTCTTTGTAAATGTGATTTTAGAGTGGGATCGGTGGTAGTGCTCTTCTACGACTAGAATGTTCAAGCATTTAGAACTTCAGTAGGAAAAGTATAGAGGCTTTTTATTAGTGTGGATACTGGGGCTTCCTTAGATGGAGTTTTATGGTGGCATCTCCAACAGTCTGAAAAATATGCAAATCTTTTCCAAGGTCCTGGACAGGGTGGCTTAGCTAAATATTTCAAATTTTAGCTCTCTGAAAACAAAAACAGGACATAGCTGGAGGGGAAGTAATGATTAATGCATGATAGTGCTATATACAATATAGATAAATGTGCATTTCCTCTTCCCTCCCTCCCCACCTCTGCAAACATAAGCTTTTAGCATGAAAAAGCAAATCTGGAAGTGTTCTGGATTCTGGTCAGACTTCTTTCTTATTTTGTTAATTTAACTGTGGAGTAAGATATTAATGATTCCCAGATGTTGTTTATAATGATTGATTTTTCAGTTGTGAAAAAATACTTGCAGTTTTTTTAAACAATTGATATTTCATAGTGTGCTCTGCAGCGTTTGAATAAAATGTCTGAAGGCAGAGCTGTTTATGTGCCCAGCATAATTGCTTCTGTTAAGTGATTTCTTCATTCTTAACATTTTTAGCTCTTAATTGCTTTTTCCCCATACATCTAAAAATAAATATTTGCAAGTTTTGCATTCTGTCACTCATTGAAATGCATAAAATATTTGTATACTCAAAGCAAAAAGCACCGATAAGGGGTCACGTTCTGTCTCACTTAGTGGCGTAAATCCAAAATAACTTGATCCACTTCAGTGGCTGTTACTCAAGATTTTCACCAGTTAACCAAGGGCAGAATGTCACCCAATGTTAAGAGCAAGCTGTTAAGCAAACGTAAGTAATGTGTGGCAAAGTAAGATAAAATACCTTTCTGTCTGCAAGAACTTCAATAGAAACAAATGCTGTTAATTTGGTTTGGTTGTTTTTTTTTGGGGGGGGGGTTGTTGGGTTTTTTTGGTACATTTTCAGGAGCAACCATAGCTGTAACCTGGATAAATATTGAGATAGATATTTTTTCACTTTATAATCAAAACTCCGTTATGGAGAATACTGATTTTATTCAGGTTGCACATTCCCATTGCCCTCAGGAAGACAGCAGATGCTGAGTGGAGGGGCAAGAGCTGCCTGAAAAGCTGCTTCTGCCTGTTGCCCCATGCCCTTTGGCATCACTTCTCAGATGGGGCTGGTGGTGACTGGCTGTCCTACGCAAGAGTAGCTGCCCAAGAAGCCTGCAGCGGCTGCTTGACCCCACTGTGAGAGCACATCTCCCAGGGCTGAGGGCTCTCAGGAAATTGATATGGCCCCTTGCTTCTTTAGGTGCCCTTGGGTAGCAGTATGGGAGAGAGAGGGGCTGACGCTGTGAGCATGCAGTGCCATGTGCCCAGCTGCTCGAAGAAGTACCAGGGCTGTGAAGTGTGGGGTTGCCTGTACAGCCTCCCTGCAGGGACAGGAGGGGAAGGGAGGTATCCTCGCTCCTTTGAAGGACCCCATGGCAGAGCTGAGAGATGTGTTTTTAGCTGCTTTCCTTTTTAATTTTTAATTGAGTAGTGACTGTGTGGTGGTATTTTGGGGTTTACACATTTTATCGGCTGGAGTTTGGCAGAGAATTAATGTGTTGTTCTAGCAAATTAAAGGTTAATAAGTGAGCTGTTCTTCTGTGCCTGATAAGTGTAACTTATCACATGGTGTTTTGTCATCTATTATATAGGCATTGGTTTTATTGGTGTCCATTCCCTAAATGATTGTAGATATAAATTACTAATTCCTCCTAGATAAGATTCCCACTCGATGGCTAGTCTTATGGTGCAGCTATCGAAATGACTTTCTGTCATTATAGCAAAAAGTAAGCCCAGCTGCGTTCATTGTGAGTGTAAGCCATGTCCATCATACATGTTCTCATTTCTGAAGCCATCTTTTCTCCCTGCTCCCCGGTATGCCTTCATTAGAGCATCCCCATTTGACTGTCCCCCCTGGTTTCAGTGCCTCCCTTGGACCACCAGGCCTGCCCAGACACTTGAGCTTTGTTTCTGGAGAGCTTTTGGTCCATTGGCATCCCAAGCCCCATGAGCAGCGTCCCCAAGGTGCCAGGGCTCAGGGTGGCTGAGAGCAGGGGAGACCTTTGCACCCAGAGAAAGGCCCCTGTTCCCATGCCTATACAATGGAAAAGAGAAGTGGTTTATGTCAGAATATGGTCACATTCTTCTGATTAAGCCCACTCAAAAAAGACAACATTGTAATATTTTCCAATGACTGTTTATCATGAATTACGTCAGCCTTCTTTAAATTGCTATTATTTCTCCTTAATGCTTCTTGGTGCCTGCATAATTTACAGCATTGGCAGCTGCGGGACTATGAAATAACCTTTCACAACCACCATACAATAGTAAAGAACATGAAGTTTTTGTTGTTAATTATTATGGGACTCCTTTAAGATTTTTACAAAGTGACATAAAATATTGTTGAGGTATTTATGGTTAAAGCTACTTTTACATGGATCTATTTTGCTTCTGGCTAGTTCTTAACTAAAGCAGTCATTTGTGGTTATTATGCCTTGGGAGATATTATGTCAGAACTGGTTTAAGAGTATTATTATGTATCACATGTCATATATTACATGTCAGCACTTGAGGCTGTCTTTCAATAAAAACAAATGTAATTTTAGTTAATGGTCTTTTAGATATAGGCCATTTGTAAACTTACCTGAGTTCATTTGAAGGTATACTAAAAAGCTTTGTTCTCCCAGAGTGCACTTGAGTAATTTCATTCTTCGCTTCAGATGGAATTTCCAAAATATTTATCATTATTTCAATCAGAGGGTGCTGCCTCTAAAAAGCAAATAGTTGCCCAATACTGAGGTTAATGTACACATTTTAAGGAGCTGTAACTGTTACTCATTACTTTGTTTACTTTCCCCCCTTCCCAAGCTTGTGCTTCCCAGGTTCCCTACTGGTCAGGCTGATAGTAGTATCCCAGGCAACTAAGCCACCTAATGACGATACTGCACTGCGCTGTTTAAATTAATAGTTTATACCTTCTAGATAATCTGTGGGTGAAGGGGGTATAAATTAAAGCTTGCAGATGAGTTTTAGGTTCCCTTAAAGTTTCGTTTCAAATCTGGAAAACGCAAACTTGCACAAAGCAAACTTCAAATTAATATGTCATTCCCCGTGGTTCCAAATACTATGCATATTTTCCAGTCCTTTCTTGTTTAAAGCAAGAAATGAAGCATATAGGGTGTGCCAGAGCGTTTACAAAGAATGAAAACACATAAATGACTCACGAACTTTTTCTGATTTTTTTTCTTAATATGTAATTAATTATGTGCAAAGAAAAAAAAAAACCAACATGATTTCTTCCACCCCTTCCAATCTATGTTTGAGCACATAACAATGATCAAAGCCCCTATTTGCCTCTAGTTACATTTTCCTCCATGGGACTACTCATTTTGGTGACTATAGTAGGGAAAGGAAACCCTGCTGGGCAAAAAAATCAGTCTCTATCCCCCCCCAAATGCTCAGGCTGGAGATGTGAAGTTGCAAACATGAAATTAAAAAGGCAAGCAAAGAGCAGGGTGAGCATTTCATGTGTTGCTAAGGTGGAATTTAATACGAGGAACATAAAATGGAGCTAAACTTGCCTGGATGCTGTGGGATTTTTTGATATTAGCCAGCATGCTTGATTTCCCTGGAAATGAGTGAGCAATCTGAATTTAGAGTTGTTTGGCAGGGGGAGGGGATGTTTCGTTCTCTTTTTTAATCAAAGGCATTTCACAAGCCGATTGCAAATCAAAGTGGAATCTATCATTACTTAAGAATGTAGCAAACTTTTCCATTTACTGAATGAATATTAGGTATTTCAGGAGCAGATAAAAGAGGAAGACAGAGCTGAAGTCTTAGAGATTTTAATAAAGATTGAAGTTAGTAGTGAAAAGGTCAAAGTGCCATTTGTTAGCCCCTGCTTCTGGCATGGTTTCAAAGCTCGCAGTGCTGACTGGGGGCTGTGATGTGTGTTAATGAACAGTTGTGGCACTTAACTGAGATCATGGGTTGGTCACATGAATATATATAAAAGATATGAGTGAAGATTCCCCCCCCCCCCCCCTTTTTGCTGCAGTTTGGCTGTTGGAAGGACTAAACAATTAAAAGAAATGTTTGAAATACTTGAACACCACATTAAGTCTCCTAGTCTGTAAGGAAAATGAGCTATGAATAATAGAATACTGCTCTAGTTAAATATAGTTATTCAAAATTGTTTTTAGCTACAGATGTTATGCCATTTTAGAAACTTAGACTAAATAATGTCAGATCATGTTTGCTTTTTTAGTATGTTATTCATTTATTGGGAAATTCAAAATTTGAAACAGCTGGGAAAGGTTTTGGTGTTCACTAAGTAATCTTTAAAATGTGTACATTTCAGCCTTACTCTTATACAGCTGTTTAGAAATGACTGAATTGTATATTATAGTTATAAAGTTCTGTAAACATGCTCTACCATGTAGATGACAGAGAAACATGAAATGGGAAAATGAGATAATTCTGGAGCCAAATTTTATATATTACAGACTTGATAAAACAGCAAATGGCTTTCTCTATTTAAATAATTTGTAACTTTCCAGGAACATGCATGGGTGTTACGAACAGTATGTGTAAAATAGCAGCAGAAAATAATGTTCATTTTCCTTTAATTCTCCCTTTGATGTTTATGTCAAAACGAAAGAGTTAATTTATCTAAGAGTTTCACTGCATGAGTTGGACTGTACAAAACCAATCATGTAGAAATAATAGACTACCATTGGAAGTGCTGTACTATTGCAGTTTTAATAGCTCTTCAGTTCTGCTCAACAATTAGTCCATACATTTTATAGCTGTGTCTTTAAGAAACTGGCACACTCAGCAAAATCACAGTAATTGGGAGATGATGCAATGTGGGGAGAAATCAGAGGAAGAAAATAATTGAAAAATAGTGTTTTGTTCAGATTTGGGTTTGTTTTCTTTTAAAATTTTAAACACTGCAGTAGTAATTACTGATGGGTGAGACTTCAGCAGAATTTAAATTCCACGTGGCTGGGTTTTTCTGAAGTTGTTTTTACATCAAGTTGCAAAAGAGGCAAAATAGCACATTAAAATTCTTGCTATGGTTTTCTCTCTCTGAAATCAAGTGAGGGCATTAAGAGTTATCCAGAGGAGGGTTTTTTTCCCCCTTGATTGACATTAGTGCTGTTTGAGTAAGTTCTCATTACCTGTCAGATTCTTCGTAAACCAGACAGATCACAAACAATACGTGAATTAGTTTATCATTCACTCAGACAGCTGAAGAGGCCTCAAGGATCCCTTTTTGCTAGTGTCCAGTGAAGAAGGTACTAGTGTGTTATGGGTGAGCATCCATCTTCTCAATGATGGCCAGCGGATGCTGGCAGTTTCTTCCTAGGACCTTGTTTTTATGCGCAAGTACTTCATGCATATGAAGGCAAATTAACAAAAAAAAAGTTGCTTTTTTGTAGGTTTATCATTGGCAGTTAGGACTTTGTAATGGTTTTTAATTGATTTATTGTCCATCATGGGCTAAAGGTCAGTGAAGCAGCGAGAGTTTGCATTTCAGTTGGAGTTTGGGCCTTGGTGTTATATATAGCTGTGTTTTAGTCTTCTAGTGAGCAGACAAGCATTTCCTTGTGCCTCAGGGCTGCTGTATTGGTCTTAATGCCATAAATTACTTGAGGGCAATGATAGATAACCGATTGACTGGAGTAGGAGAGCAAACCTGGTTCTTAGATGAATAAGCATGGGAATAGTGAGTAGAAATAGAGAGGTATTACTACTGCTGCATATAATGCTACAGGAAATCATTGTCAAGCCCCCTAAGAGCTAACATTTTGGTAAGTCAGTCAAATGATGACTGCTTTCTGCGAAAAGGATGATAAAATTTCATGAGATAACTGCACTACTAATTCTCAAATGTATTATTCTGAACTATGAGCTGCAGAGATGGAAGAACATGGAAGAACAGGAAGAGTTTATTAGAGAGATTTTTCCCCACTTTCAGCTTTGTGCCTGATTCTGACACCCATGCTTTGCCCATTGTATTAAAATACTGGACAGGGTTAAGGAAGGACCCAAGAAATAGTTCATAGCACATAAAACTTGCCTTCAAGTGAAAGACTGTCAATTCACTTAGTGCATGGAGGAGAAGGCTTAAGAAGCAACCTGATCATAGTCTGTTAGCATGTCCATGAGGAGAAAAACTGTGATGGTAGAGGCCTCTCTAATTTGCCAAACAGACACATGGCAGGACCCCATGCTTCAAAGTGCAAGCAGATAAATTAATGCTGAAACTAAGGCACAATTATCTAGCAGCAAGGGGTAATTAGCCATGTGAACATCTTAGCTAGGAGTAACACAGATTCTTTATTACTTGAATCTTTTAAATCAAGAGTGATTTTGAAAAGACATGATCCTTACTCAAGGAAGAGATACTGTCTTCATCCAGCAGTTACTCTGCCATTAGCAGTATTTGCAGAAAGTAAACAAAGCAGAATATCCTACCAATTCTTTCTGGCCTTTGAAAATGTTACTGTATTAATATATGTAATTTGTAATATCTGGCCAGCAAAGGCTAAATTGTGCTGGATCTTGTGTCCATTACCCAATAAAACAAACCTTCCTAAAATTTGCTTACACTGTTAAAAAGACAAGGCAGAACTTTTCCTTTTCTTTGTGGACCAGAGGCTGAGGAACAGGGTTACAGAGAAAAATAGGTGGGTTAGGAGCTAAACACCAGTGTCTTCACTAGTCCACCTTGCTGGCTGCTGATACTCCATGTCCTCTTTGTCCTCCTTACCTGTCTCCATTCACTGTAAGCAGTTGCCTGTCTCAGCACCAATTGGCAGTGTGTTCCTCTCCTCTGGTTTCTGGGGGCTCATCAGTCCCTTGCCTGTTCTTTTTTGGGGAGATCAGTTCTGGCAGAATTGATCCATTTTAGGCCACTTCAGTAACTTCTGCAAAGGGCTGTCTTCTGGGTTGAAGTGTAGAAAATGTATCTCAGTAGCATCTTATTTAAATGGGCAGCCACACACTGCGAGATCATCAACAGACTTACTGTACCAACTTCATGAGTCTTCACTGATGGGTCCTTCACAGACATCTCCAGTCACCTTACTGTTTTGCATAATAGCTTTGAAAAACATGTTCATTAAAAAGCAGGTGTTAACAACAAGTAAGTAATAGAGAAGGAGGAATTTATTTGAAATAAGCAGTTTCAGCCCACAGAAAGGGTAAGAGAATACGTGAAAAGGCTAACGGTGATCATCCTGTTAACATGGGTAACACTTGCAGATGCTGCTGCTGCTGCTTCAACAGAGAGGTACTGTGCAGCCTTCCAGCTCTGTCATCACCCTGCAGTGTTTCATTCTGGATTTGCAACTGTTGTAGTAGAAGTTAAACTCCCAGTGAAAACAGCTCTTTGCTGTGGGGTGGCATGTTTACTTTAAGTGGGTGTTGATGATTCTACTTCTCACTTCATTGATTAAATAAGTCGCTTCATCTTCATCTTCAAGTCTTACAAACCTCAGCTGAACTTTGCTGAGATGAGCCTGTGTCCCATTACATACTTTAACAGAGGTAGGGCACAAGTTTGAAAAATGGAAAAGATTATTCCCAGGGTCTTCAGCAGCTCTTAGCAAGAATACCATGTTCAAAATTAGCAGTATCGTTGCCCTCATTCTTTTATAGCATCCTGATTTTGCAACGAACCATAATAATTTGATTTGCCAAAAAAATGATGGTTCTTCAGGGCTTTTTTTTTGTGTGTGTGTGTGTTGCTTGTTTTTAAAGGCAGCCTGTAATTAAGATGAATACATGTACACTGTGAGTGTTTAATTATGGTAGAGATGGGTTTGTTATAATTCAACAACAAGAACAACAGCAAAAAACACCACCAAAATTACCTAACTGCAAGTTATTGCAGTTGTTTAGTTTAGACATTTAAGTCAAGTTATGGAAGTCTGTGTTTACTGTCGTTAGAGCTTGATCATGACGTTGGAATGTGTTTTGGAAAAAAAGACCCCATAAAATGAAATCCACATTTATGGGTAAGAAGCACAGAGCACTTAGGATCAGCAGTGAGACTACAATATCTCTTTGAAGTGTAGCAAGGAGGAATACTTGCTGATGCCATTTTGGGCTTAGAAGGTAGTGAATTGATACAGTTCGTAAGTTCTAACACTAGCTGTAACAGCAGCTGACCCAACACCATTAATTTCATGGAAATGTGGATTGTAATATCCCAATGACAGCAGTCAAAAGATAAAACTAGATCTGAAGCTCTTCATTTAAAATAAAACTTTATAATAAAGTCAGGTCTCCTAAGACACTTCTTTTGTGCTGCACTGCATGTGAGTAATCTTGGTGAGTCATCTAGCCTCTGACATACTGCAGCCATCAACATTCCCAGCCGTGAGTGTTGCCCTGCATAAGGGAAATATCCTATTTTTGGTATGGCAATGTCCTCAGTTTTAAAGAATTTTCCTCTTTTAAAGTGCTCAGACAATTAATGCCTCATGCATGTATTCAACAATAGTTGCCTAGCAACCATCAGAAATATTCGGGAGAGCAAAGGAAGCTGAGATGAATGAGCAGAAACATTAGTTCCCATTTCAGGTGAGCTGGAGAAGGCATCAGGGCAGTGCTGAATGTTTAGGTCTAAGCATGAATATCCATTAAAAATGGACGGTCCCAAAGTAGCAAATACAATCTCCAACTTGCATGTCTGTCAGATACATAGATGAGACAAGTCACACAGCCAGAAGCCGTTGCAGGAGGTTGCAGTCAGTTGGGCTTTCTTAGTTTTAGAGCCTAGACCAAAACAATGTAACAATGGCTGAAATAAATTATAGAAAGTTAACAAACACTCCTTAATGGCTGAGAAAAGCTTTGCTAGCTTGTGTTGTATTCCACCTGCAGCTAGAGAATGGGTGAAGTTCCCACTTCTTTTGGTGGAGGTTTTTGGACATGGATCTAAGTATCAGGCAAACTCCTTGCATGGGGCTTGGCTCCAGCCCTTCTCTTGCATTGCCACCTGGTTCCCACATTCTCGTTTTGCATTTTAGTTCTGGCATGACTCTTACACAACAGAAGTTTTTCTCACTCTTCCGAGTCAAGTCCTTTGTGCCTTTTTTTTTTCATATCAGAGAGGTTGAAATTAAATGCTTGGTCTAGAGTTGGAAGGACTGAACTTTATCATGCTGGGTTGACATATTGTTGGGGGCAGCTCTGCCACAGCAATGTTAGCGTGGCCACGTCTGGTGCCTGTCTCTGTACCAGATGAGATTTGGTGCTGCTCCACTCTCCCTAGTGGTTGCTCCATCACAGTGGCTCAGGGCGCTTGGTGCTCGACATAGTGGAGCATGGGAGCACAGGACCCTGGGACCCATGGTCTAGTGAGACAAAAGAGGTTTGATCCATAGAAGTATTTTCAGTTGGTTTCTTTTCATTAGACACATTAAAATTAAAGAGCCTGATAGTTGCCCATTAGTGTTGCTCAGAACGTTTTTGTCTACCTGCCCAATTTGAAGAAAATGATGAAATTCTGACATTTTCCTGTTGGATAGAAAAATCAGATTTATGACCATCTCTACTTCAAAGGTAAAGGTTAAGAGCAAGATTATGATCTCCTTTCCACTCATGTAAATCCACAGGAGTCAATTACTTTGGATTGGCAGTGATGTGATTTAGATCAGAATCTGGCATTAAAGCTTTTGGGGGTTTGCTCCTATACCCATTGACTTCAGTGCCACTTGACTGCCGACTCTTTGCTTTTGGTATGTGGTGGTGGTATTTGCATGTGGAAGCGCCTCAGGGGCCCCGCATTAAACATTGGTTCACTAACTTTAGTGGGGTTTCTAGATTAGATGTTAAAATGTTGAAATCAAAATATGTAGGGGGTGGTTGGGAAGTAGCATATGCACAATAGCGATCGGAATAATGTAATTTTTTAAGTTGCTAACTCATGACTTAGAGCTGAAAAAAATCCTTTATGTATCTTGGAGGTCAGAGGTTTTACTCTTTCTGATTATAAAAGGCATTTATTTCTGGCCTTGATGGTTCATGAGATATCAAACTTAAAATACGCCATGATCCTATAGTCTGGTAGTGCTTTCTGGCACTGGTCAGTGACTAAATATAGCCAGTTTTGAACCACTGTGATAAACCTGGAAATAACGTTCAGCAGAAAATTCTCAGACAATTCCACAGACAAATGTGGAATATGAAATTACTTTTCTGGATCGCATCTAGTTCATACTGTATATGTTTTTGTGCCCTGTCTCTTTCATCCCTGTGTTTTCCAACATCTATCATACAACTGTTTTGTGGTACAGATAAATCTTAACCAAAGCATCTCAGTGGTTCATGTTGGCTCATGCTAAAGCAACAAATAACATAAAGGATTTTTAAATCCCAGTTATTTCTTGCATTCCTTTTGGCTTTGTAAACCATGTTGCTTTGTTTTTAAGAAAAGGTGTATTGTAAAAAACAAAAAAAAAAACAAACCAAAAAAAAACCCAAAAAAAAAACCCAGAAAAGATTATAGCGTGTGTTTCCAAAAATCAATGATTCAAACAAGCATAGTCCAGGAACATGCAGATTCTTGCATTGTATTATGGGATTAGTGGTATTCATCTGTCATGCATAATGTGAAGGTGATATTCAGAGGAAAAGAACCTTTCTGAAAGGATTTTTTTCTTTTTTAATTACATACTTTTTTTATTTTTATTTTTTTAAACTCGTATATAGTTCTACTAGGCTATGTTTAATTTCAAGATGGTGTCTTTGCTAGAAAGATAATCAAATGTAATGTCTTCCACAACCTCTTCATATGCATGACTGCATAAAGCTTGTGTAACAGTTTATTATTATAAAATTAGTATAGCATAGCATAGAGCAAACTGGGCCCCTGGCCAGATGAACTAGACAATGAATAGTTATATAAGGTTTTGAAGCACATGTATTAGAACACAAGCGCCCTGTATTTTCTTCTCAATTGTCTGCTGTTTGTTAATGTTTCTCTTTCAACGTGATTGCATCTCAGTTTAATAGCACTTGCCATTTCAGGGTTTACTGTGCCAGCGCTCACATAGTTACATCCCCTCTGTGCTGCAAAGCCTGCATGTATATTAAAACTGAACTAGGCATGGTTAGCTAATGGGTACTTCGAGAGATATGCACTTATAGAATTAAGTGATGTATGTAATTGTTAATTTTGTGTTAACAAGTCTGAAAAATGTGTTTCACCAATAATTGTAAAGCTTTGTTCTGTGCAAAGTCTGACATTTTAATTCTTGTGGAGCAGTTTCCTACCTCTGCTCTGTGTTTTCATGGCAGGGTATTATTTTACAATCAAGGTAAAAGCATTATTTATTAAAGGTCTAAAATATTACATTACTGGGAGTTTTAAGCTGCAGATCAATCTCCTGTTTCATAAAAGCATTTCATTGATTTTTTTTTTAATTGGTCCTTGAATTTAAATTTAAGTTCCACATTATAGATTGCATATGATTCCAGAAGCAGAGGGATGTTTAATTGGAGACTAAATGCAGTTTTAAATGCAACGATGTACCTGTGACAGAACTGTGGGAAAGGCTTGCATTTGGCATATGCAGCTTTGGTACTGTCAGATCCCAGCCTGCTGCATTTTTGGCACAGGGAGTCCATTGACTTGGGCTGTGGGAAACCTACATGCAGCACTATCAGTCCTTGTGTCTTTTTCTGCGCCTCCAAAGGAACTTTTGTTAGAGACTTCATGTCTCTGGGAGTCAAATAACTCTTCCACGCTTTTGGTGGTGCAGGACAGCCTTTCCACAGGGAGAAGGTGCTCAGTAGCCTCTGGCTGCAGTAGCCCAGGTGTCGTCCAGTGGAAGAGTGACACTTGCACCTGCCTTCAGGGTTTTACTTTCTTTCTGTGTGTAATTCAAACATCCCAGGAGTCCGGGTTCCCCTGCTCCCCATTGCTTCAGTCCCCCTGTTCATCAGTTCCTTGCGCCAGGCATTCATCTGTTGCCCTGCTTCACCACATGGTCCCATCCCTGTCCTCATCCCCACCCTGGTCCCTCTTTGTTATGCCAGAATAATGCCATTTCTCTTATGGCAGCCCTTGGTGGTTATTCATGTCATTGCAGATGTGGGACCAAAGCCTACCTGTTACTTCCTCTTGTGGAGAATAAACTAATTCTTCCATCCCTAGTAGGCTAAAACTATGAAATTGCATAGAGCAAGGCTCACACTTTTCTTCCAGCTAACAGAGACTTCATTTGCATGTTCCATGTCATCTCATCTGTGAAGTCTGACCTCATGCAGACTGACTTGGTTGCCAGTCAGCAAAAGAAGGCAATTGAGTAATGGGGAACCACCACCGTCCCCCACTGAGTTCAGGAGCAGCTGTGGCTAGGATTTGGCTTCCCAGTAAAGTAAGATTTTCTCATTTGCCAATAAAGATAAAGAAAGGGCAGGGTGGGAGAAGCATAATAGGCATAAAGCGCAATAAAAATAGCAAAGGAAACAAACAGTTTGTGCCTAATTTGAAACCAGCTGATCTCCATGGTGATTGCGACAAATCTGTGCTATGTTTGACTGTTCAGTGAAGACAAAGAGAAATAGGAGTTCATGCACCATGCTAGACCATTTGAATGAGCAGAGGAGTAGGAGGGTTGGTACTTTCCTGATCATTGAGTGGCTGTGTGAAGGTGCTGAGGAGAATTCAGGGAATAACCTCATTGAAACTCCAGAAGATTTGAGTGTCTTTCTTCCTCATGCATCTTCAGAAAAATCAGCCTTTATAAATTTCCTGGAATTTTTGTTTTCAACAGTGCTGTTCTGTGAAAAGAGTCTGTAACACTGTGGCTTCAAACAAAAATAACATGGGAGAAGACAGTCAGAAACCAGGCAGTAAGCTTGAAACCTTAGATAAATAACAGGACTAACGTACTTGCCACAGTAAATAATTGGACTATAACTCCCCAAAAAATTCTTGATTGACATTTTCTCAAAATAACTCCTTATGTGAAATAGAAGCCTCAGATAAAATTTCAGCCTTAATTTACAGATACTTGAGACGGAGGGAGGAGAGAGTGCATTAATCCTTACCAAAGAGGAAATTCCTGTTCATGGTAGTCTGAAATACTGTCATGCGATGAGTCAGGAAGTTTTTGTTGTTCACATCTTCAGAGGTCAGGGCTAATGAGTTTTGGCATGTAGACTGGGCAGGTAGCATTTGCAAATCAACATGTCTCCTTTTGCTGGGGCCGCAGACACGGAAACCTTCCTGTTTGCTGTAGGTGTGTGTAAGTTTCTGGGGGTTTTAAATATTAATTCTAGAGGGCACAAAATTATACTTTTGAAATCCTTAGTCACAATGAAAAGATTTCCAGAAACAGCTGATGAAGACGTTCAGAGCGTATGCTACTCTACATCAAGATCTAGATTTTCTTGAGTAAATATTGACCAATTTGACCTTTGCTTTTTCCTCAGTCAATATTTATCTCTTGGGACAATGAATCTTCATATGCACCTTAGTTGAAGTCCAAGTCTACTTAACGGTGTACTTGCAAATCCAGGAGTGGTGCTGATTTGCCTTTTATCTGTTCAATATTAGATATACAGAGTGTTTGGCCACTCGTGTCACTTTGCCAGATTTCCTGAACAAAGCAGCGTCAGGTTCATGGCTAGTGGGGAGCCTTCTAGGAAAAACCTAGATCTGGCAGCAGGCAGAGTGAAGTGGAACAATCCCTTTATTGGAAATGAGGGTGAGGATTGCCATACAATATCAAAGCCCTTCCAGATGCTATCAGGAGAAAGGGACTGACTGGGATTAGTCAGTGAAATTCTTGCTGTGTATTTCATGAGGCAGAAAGAAGATGGTTTTGAGCTTTTTGAACCTCCCACAGTCTTCCAGCAGCCTAATCCCACATTACCCTAATCAGGTATTGTGTAGTACCAAAGAAAGGCACAGCCCAGGAGACCAGTCTGCAGGCAAAGGGGACAGTGGGTTACCAGGGGTCCCATCCTTTCTTGAGATACAGGTGTGTGCATGCAGGTGAGCCGCAGCACAACTGGCTCAGTGACCAGTTACTTCCCTGTTTGAAATGGCTTTGTACAGGTCAGTATTAAAGTTACTCCCCAGCCACTGCTCCCCACTGCTGGGCTTGTTACGTCCCCCTGGCTTGAGATCTGGGCTTGGAAACCCTGCAAAAGCTTCTTTTGACTTTGAGAGCCAGGGTTCAGTCGCTAAGGGCATAGAGCAAATAGAGTAGCCCTGACCATGCATGCCCTGTCAAATGGAACGCTAATACCCCCCTTATTATTTCTGTAGCAATTTCAGTATTTTGGGGCCCTGGCTTAGATGAAGCTGCGAGACAGCTTTCCCCTAGAAAGTGGAGATGCTGGGGCAGCACATGTGGCTGGAGCTATTGGGTGAGGGTCCCTGAACAAGAGGTCCTGGCACCTCCCTACTGTTTACTTGCTTGATTGCTCTGCGTCTCCTCTTTACAGTGTCCCACAGCACTGCTGGGTGCTTCCAGCAAAAGCCTCCTGTCACCAACAGGGGCAGCACTTTGGTGTGGAAAGCACAATTCCTGTGCTTGTGAGCTACGCTGTGGGCGTGAGAACAACTGGAAAGTGCTATTCAGACTGTGGAAAAAGGCGGTGCCTTACAGATATCTGCTTATGCAGATCAAGTCATTTGTCTTTTCAAATGTTCATTTCGCCTTTTCCCTGATGATATTTTCTGAATTGCCATATATATTTCCTGTGATATTTCAGTCTTGTCAAATTAGGAAGAGAAAGCCTTATAATTAGCTTAGGATACATACCAAATAAAGTAATGTTTGTCATTTTTACTGTGAAATCAGTCAATAATATTACAGATGGCCTGTAAGTTTAAAAAAAAAAAAAAAGTAAAGTCTAACTTGTTTTTGTAATCTTACAGCTATCAAAGTTATTTGTTTGGGGAAGGGGCATTGAGAAAGAAGGTAATTTGGAAATTGCACAATTACAGTAGAAAAAGTCAGAGCAGGCAAGGTCAGGCGTTTCTGAAGAGCACACTGTTTAATTTTATAGAAACAGGATTTTAAGAACGCTGACGGTACATAGAAAAGAGATGAATACTTCTTATTGCAAAACCAGGATGGTTTGATGTATTCAAAATGGTAAGACTTAATCAGCCCTGGATTTCTCTTAAGAAAAACAGGACGTTTGGGTAAAAAAGAAAAGTGAAAAAGAAAGCCGTCTGAAGCAGTAGTGATTTATCAAAGCAGCATTCGAATAAAAAAGAGGTTTGGCATCCTTACTTAGGATAGGCTGGAAAATGCATTTATGTTTTCATGTACCTTTTTTTTTTTCCCCTGATGTGCCTGATTGACTTGTTTTAATACCGGTGTTATTTACATTTCAGGGATGGGCCTCTGTTATGCAGGAAATTGTCCAAACCCCTACAGCTGTATTTTAAATTGAAATGATTTTTTTTTTATGAAGTGATTGTGCAGACTTAATTTAGTAATCTATTATTAAATTTATAGTTTCAGGCTGTATAAAGTCTTTATATAGAATGAAAATGGGCACATACGAAGATCTAGGCTATATATACACCTGGTTTTGTATATTAAATCTTTTACATATGTTGGCCATTTTCAGAAACAAATAAACTGCTGCTTTTGAAAACTCAGCTTCTCTTCCATATTAGGGAATTTTGCAGACTCCCTATGTTCCTTAGCTTCAGTATAATGCTAAATCAGTTTGTACATTAGTCTATTTTTAGTTATGAATGAACTTTATGGAGTGCAGCGCACAGAGTGATTTCAGAGATTCTAGCTCATAAAACCCATGTGTCATGTGCCACAGTTACAGTGGTAAACATTATGCAAGCTCTGGGCTTACAGGGGCCCAAGCCCTGAAATTTCCAGGGGAGGAAAAGCATCCCCTCTTGTTCTTTTATACGAAACATTATGCATCTAGTAAATCTCATCACGTGAAATCAGGTTAAATTTTGTGACCTTGGCTTCAGCAAGCGGCGGGCAGGCTGCCTGGCATGGCAGCCGTGTGACACTAGAGGGCAACTGAGAGTTTTCTTTAAACCAGCCAAGCTGGAGATGGTTTTAATATCAACTAAGTGTTTAAACTTGGTGAGGATTTATTTTCCTGTTTGCAGATTTCACGTAAGTAACCTCCGAGTTTCCATTGACAGCAAGTAATAATCCAACTGAAGTTCTTCTGGGGGAAAATACAGTGGGAGCGGGTCCGAAGCCTGCTTTTGCCCAAATAAGGCTTTTTTTGCAGACCCCATGTGTTAGATAATGATCAACTGACAGTCGGTCATGAGTTAATAATGCTGGATGCTGAAATATGCATACCATGTGGTATACAACAGTTCTGTGGGGAGAGACAAACACAGCTATAATTAGACATCTGAAACACAAGGAAGTGTGTAAATTGTTTAATAGTCTTTCCACTTAATTCACTCAGATAATTTCCTAAGAACCAGTATTGACTGTGGAAGAATATTGCACAACCAACTTCATATTTAGTTTAAACCCTGACCTGCTCAGATAAATTAATAGATACAACTCAGATTTATTTGGATTTTTCTGAGTGCTAGAGATTTACTGAGGCTGTAATGCAGAGATCGGCGCAGTTTGGTTTGTGGTGGTGTCTGGGATGATTACACCAAGTTCACAGGCTTGTGCTTATTTAAACTGGGCACATGATCTTACCATCAGGACTTTAAAACCATAATTTTTCTCATGTTTTGGCGGTTATACAGATTCCCTTT
The DNA here is from genome assembly GCA_017639245.1 of Myiopsitta monachus. Lineage (NCBI taxonomy): Eukaryota > Metazoa > Chordata > Aves > Psittaciformes > Psittacidae > Myiopsitta > Myiopsitta monachus. The sequence continues at coordinate 65,644,141 of CM029921.1, read as the reverse complement.
CTACTAGTACACAACCTGACAAAGTTGTTGGAGTTCCACCACTGTGTTTTACCAGTGAAGAAGTGCAGATCCCTCCTCTGCTTAGCAATATCAAGCAGCATCACCTCTACACCCCAGTATTCAAGATGTGTCAGGTGTATGCAGGTCCCAGAGGTGCGAAGGCTTTGTCCCAAACTGTATGCCAAAGCAGAATTATTCCTGAACCTCTTTACAGCTATGTGCACTGTGGTGGGATGCCTGTCCAGCCAACTGCTGCTGTGAACTTAGTGATGACCCAGAGATGTGAATGGGAGCAGGGCTTAGGCTACAGAGGCAGCTGTTCCTGTTTCCACCTAATGCATCGAGTAGTCCACGTTGAGGTGGCAGCTGAATGTAGGCATCAAGGGGGAAGCTCTCTAGTTTCTGTGTCACTTCATTAATATCTTCATGCAGGTTGATTATGCCTAACAAATTTTGATTACTTTGCAGTGCAATGATGAAGTGCAAAGAAAAAAAAAGAAAGAAAATTATAATATTCTTACACTGAAAAAAAAAATCTTTCTAAATCTTTCTTATATAATCAGTTACAAATCAGAAATGCAAGAGATGTAAATAATGTATTTGCCATTTTCACGTTGTGTACAAGTGGATGATCATTGCTTCATACCTGCTGTTGTCATTCCTGAAGTCAAGGTCTCAGAAAACTATCCATTTTATGCTTCTTGCATTAATTTCTGCCTGTTTAGATTCAGGCACAATGTCCAGTCTTTACCAGTCAATTTGCCCATCTTATCTGTCTGTCTACATGTGTACAACTGGCTATGTGTCTATTGTATTTCTGAGGTATGTAGGTCACGTCTGCATTGGGTACTGCTGACTCCTCTAGACAGCAATTTCACAAATGCTGGCTTTTACTGGAGAGAAAAAGAAACATCGCTAGGAAGGCCGCCTTAAGATTTGCCTTTTATTTTCTAAAGCCCTCTAATGGGAAGGCTACCTTGGGTGTTCCGCTGAGTGTTGATGAGATAGGCTGACTTGCATGGGTTTGCTGAGCATTTGCACTTCTCACTGCCGTGTTTCCACTGCTTTTCTCTTGGCTATTACATAATCCATTTGTGCCTGCTCAGTCTTTCCTCTCTTTTTTCTTTTCTTCCTGTTTTGTTTTGTTTTGTTTTTTGTGTAGCCCAGGCTGCTCTGAGAAGTCAGATGTGCACTTTTTGAGTATTGCTATGACTCTCCTAAAGAAACTGGAGGCCCTGTGCACTGGTACAGCTTCCCATAAGGTGACCTTTGGGGGCAGAGGGCTTTGAGGCTGGAGATTGACTGCAGATTTCTGAGGTCAGGGGAAACTTGATGAACCCATGTCTGATTCTCTGATGCTGCCCAAGCATGTGATGTTTCATGTGGAAATACAACAATTTTTTTGTTCAGGGCTTGAATGCTTCTTTCCCACTAGTGACAGAGCCAGTCATGCTGGCTTGGTCGTTTTCGATGCTTAACACAGGCTCAGCCCCAAAGATGTAAATAGCTCCAGTGAGGTCATCAGAGGTCTTTGCATGCTTCAGGTCTTTGTAAGTTAGGCATGCGCTTTGCTGAATCAAGGCTACAGCTCTTCGTGTTCCATGTCCTGCATAGCACAGTACTTTACTGTATTTGATCCTATACTAATGCAGTTTCTCACCAGAAGAACCACTGAGTCATCTAATCTGGTATGAACCCCAAGTAGTGGCTCAACCGCCAAAATTACCGGCAAATGCTTTCATCTAGTTCACCACCTTTTTTCTGCAGGAGAAGGGAAACAGCTGTTCGAGCAAGGACCACAGCCAGACAGCTGGACGCCTCCTCCGTGCAGCCAGCCAGGCTGCTGCAGCCGCCCGCAGCGGCGAGGCTCTCCAGCAACAGCCTGGACCTGGCTCTCACTGTGACTGAGGCGGGATGTCCAGCGTCGGTCTGATACCTTGATAAAGCCCCTCAAATGCATTTCTTGCACGCATTTCTTCCTGCACTGTGCACACCAGCTTGTGTCTGGCTCAGGCTTTTCCTGAAAGCTGGTCATATGCATGCCTGTGTATATTTGCATTAGATCATATATATGGACTGCAGTGTCTAGGCATGCCTGGTTATGCCTCTTCGCTTCTGAGTACCAGCTTTTTCTCACCTTTGAGGCACGCAGATTACCTGGTGAAATCACTTCTTAGTCATTTTTGCTCACACTGAGCACAGCTAGAGTTATTCAGACTTCCTCCTTGAAGGCAGACCTCCCTTTGGCCACAGCATCTTCCTATCAGGTGTAAGTTGAATTTCCAGTGTGGGGTGGCCTGTGAAGTGTCACCCTTGGCTTGGTGAGAGGGACCTGTAGTCCTTGCTCACAGATTTCATGCTGGAGCTGTACTGAAGAGCATTGTGTTTGCGTGGTCCATTTTTCCTTCCAATTACTCATTTGTATGACTCAGTGTTAGCATTGTGCCAGTCCTTTTGTCAGTGTGACTGTTACAGTCAGGGACCTTGTATTTATTTCACTGACAAAAACACCGAATACTAGCAAGACTAAGAGCAGCCCCTGTAGAATCCCACCAGAAATATTTTCATTTGATAGAAATTCCTCACTGATACCTGCTTTTAGCTCTGTCATTTAGCCAGTTCTTAATCCATTTAATATATGCTTGAATAAAATTATGTAGTGCTCTTTTTTAATCAGCGTTATCTAGTATTAAATCATCTGTCTTACTGAAATGCAGGTAAGTTCCATGCATGCAGTTAGCTTCTCTAACCAATCTTATAGTTCCAAAGTATAAAATAAGGTGCCTTGGTTTTCTTTTCTGTTGTTTTAAGATCTGGTTTCTGTAAAACCAAGTCAATTGGCTGGCTTTAATTATATTCTTTTGCAAGCGTATCATCTGGCTTTTTTGCAAATATGGAAAAAATATTTACCGAACACCTCTGCCTTTTCTTGAATCATTAATAACAATCCTGTCATCTGTAGCCAGAAATAGGCCTACACTGGATTTTTATTACTATTATTATTGTTTTAATTTGCTGTAAGGTCTGCTTGGATGTCATGTATTTGTCAGCCATACATTTTTCTCTGACGTCTTCAGCTTCCCTTTTTTAATTTTCCACACTTCATAATTTCTAACACAAGTATAGATTTGGGGGGAAAAAAAAACCCAAAACTTTTTCAATTTTTTTTTTTAAACCAAAATTAGTCAGCAGGACATAAGGAAGCCCAGATCAAGAAAGAAAACTTCCCACCATGCTGAAATTAAGAAAACAAGACTCCAAGCCTCATCCTGAGTCTTGTCCCATCTTCCCTGGAAATGAAAAACATTCAATTTTGGCATAATTGGCCAGCGTGGTATTTGTAATGCCTGTAACTTTTCTGTTAAAAGCAATGCTAGTCTGAACTGTAATCCATGAAAAATACTACTTTTTTGGTTTTTTCCAGAGATTGTCTGGTCAGGAGGGGGGTCAAAACAACAGTCTGAAGCAAGTCATGTGTCTCCACATTAATCCACACAAGGAAGTGTCTGTTTCACTTATTTCCAAATGAGGAATGTTTTCTTTAGAGAGGTAGCAAATTGATTTTCCCCACATGGAGCATGGGATATCTCGTTTCCAAAACAAAACTTTAAGAAATGCCTTCACAAGCCCGCTCTTTCTCAGTGTGGGTTAGAAAGCAGTGTAGATTCTTAGTGTTCCCTGCAAGGCTGATCGCTGCAGCATTTCCAGGTCAGGTCTGGCATGTTCACTTCTAAAGAAAGGAATAAACAACAGTTTGCACTTCTAAAAAAGTCTAGTGAAAATAATATGAATACTCAAATTATGTGTAGTTTGAGTAAGCAAGAGGTGTGTGTTTGTAGATAGGCTGCGGGACCTCCAGAGCTCAATGAGAGCTTCAGTTCCTGATAGGTGCTCATCACTGTCTTACACAGGTGTACTTAGGATCCTGTAGAGAGTTTCCCCGAAATCAGCTGATGCTGTTGTTCCTAAACAAAGGGCTGGGTTTTTTTAGTGTAGTCTGATCTTTTGCTTTATTTTCCTGTTACTTCAGTTTCTGATCCTTTGATATAATACTAGGTTGGTTGCAACTTACTTCTTCCCACCAGCTCTGCTCAGTGTGCCTGCCTGATAAATGCTCTAGGCCCTCTTTCTTGGACCCTGTTTCCAGGAGGCAGAAGCTTTTAAATAAACTTTGAGGGGTGCAAGGAAAATAAATGAAATGTAAGATCCTGAACTCAGGATGCAGAAAAGAGAATGTGGTGTAGGAGAGAAAACAAAGAGACGGAGACGATGAGAAAATCAAGGAAGCAGCTGGGTCTCCAGGGCAGTATGCAAGATTAACTAACCTTTGAACAGTTTTTGAGACGGTGCTTAAATATAGCAATATGCTTTGCTTAACTTTCAGATATTGCAGAATGCCAGAAGCCCCCTAGAGGGGTAAGTGTTAAAACCATTAAAACTCTTAACTCTCTATTCATTACATTTTAAAAGGTGCAACATGTAAGCATGTTTTTCAGCCAAGAGCTAACTTTTGCTAGGTTGCTTTAGGGGTGTCCTCAGCAACCAGCTACTTGCCACCTGCTAGCAGGCATAGTCACTTCATGGATTTTCTGGAGATCAGGGACCATTCTTCTCACCTTGACACTGATTGTCAGGCCTCCATATGCCACCTCCAGCTTCTGTTTGGCACCTGAATTGTGAATAACTCTGTGATCTGACACATCCTGCCATTTCCACCTGCCTAAGAGGGAAAGTCTCCTAGTTTGCTGTGTATCTACTGATACTGGTTTTGGAGCTTAGGGCCAAGAATTCAGGTATCACAGCTTTTGTGCATGTGTGTCAAAACCAGAAGGCATATGAAGGACTGGCACAGTGCAGAAGGATTCTGTGAGGAGATGTTCTGTGAGGTGTCCTACAGGGAGGAGACACAGTGTTGATGTATTTAGCAGGTGTGCTGCAGTTTGCTTCTTGCTAGCACACTTCTCTTCTGAATCCAGCACCACAGTACATCCCTGTTTATTAACTTCTTGCACCTTTCCAGTGCTCCACCATTGTGGTTACCTCCCTCTGGTGCACTTGCACCTGTCACGTTTGTAGTTCACCTGACTGTGTAAGCTCACCCTAAATGTAGACCCACATCTTCCACTGGCCCTTCTTTGCTGATGGCCCTGGACATTTTCACAAGCTTGGTTGTGTTTTTTTGTGTGGTCATGCTCTTGGAGTTGGAAAAAATGCTGTCATTCCTTCCTTCTCCTTCATCTTTCCACAGGGCAGAAACATGGTCACAAAAACAACAGGCAGTCAAAATCTGATTGACAGTGTAAGTTGTAAGTGCATTAGCAATGCTGAGCAGCTATCTGGGTACATTCCTCAGTGAAATATGACAATAGCTGTCCTTTCCTTTTCTTTTCCTCTTTACTTTTTTTTTTTCTCTCACTTTCTAAGTGTTTCTGAGAAACTGGAGTACCAGCAAGCCAGGACCAGAAGTCATATCAGGAAATAGTTACACAGATCAGAGAGGCCTGGAAAAGGCAAGAAATATGATCATGGGCGTAACAGTTGCTTAGATGTTGTCTAAAGTAAGTAATGTGGAGTGAACAAGAAAAAGGTACATGTTTGAGTCATGAGTACAGTACTGTTTGCTTACATGGTTTGTTGAGCAGCCACCAAGATCCAAGGTTATTTTGGACTCAGCATGAGTAAGTTATCCAGGTATGACAAATGAGGTAATGCATTCCAGGCTCATTAAAATCGCTTGGCTACAGCACTGATTTTGACAAAGTGCCAACATGGCTTGACCTCAGCTGTGTGAGGGCCACTATTTTTTTAACACCCTCCCTATAACAACACATCTTTTACTTCAGCCTGAGTATGTGCATCTAGAAAACAGTGTTACGGGGACAGTTGAACTCATTGGACTTCTGGTGATAATCAGAGTCCTAAAAAAAAATAATTCTACTGTAACTAACCTGCTAAAGTGGGGTACCCCAAAACCACAACCATTGTTTCTTGACTTATTTGTGCACCTAGCAGTGGCAGTGTGTACATAGTACATTGAATTCTTGGCATGGACGTAGCTCAGGTGAGGCTGACTTGATCACAGGGAGATGGTAAGTCCAGCAATCACTTCCCCTTCGTGGTAATACCGGTAAAGAAGGTGGCTGGTTGAGGTGCTGTCTTCTTGTGGCAGCCTACACTTTTCAGTCATATGTAGTGTTCAATCATGGCTGACCTCGACAGCTCCCATTCTTTGGTATGTCTCTTTCCCCTGCATAGAACTTACATCATTGGGTTTAACTCACAGCTGGGAGTTGTATTAGGCGGTGAGGCTTGGAAATGCTCCTGTTTCCCGTGTCCTGATGAACAGACAACTTCCCTGAAAGCAGAGCAGCTGAGGGTGGTGAAAGTTGAGCAGCATTAGGGCAGTGGCCTTTAGAATTTTCTGAATATCTGCCTCCTTCCTCACCTACTGTCCCTTTTCCAATCACATACAATATTCTGATGCTTGTACAGGCTGATGAGAGTGCTGGAGGGGAAAATGTAATTTTTGAGCAATGGTACTGTTTCATGGCTTCATGAACAGAGAAGACCTCTAGCTTCAAGAAAACATCTAGCTGCTCAGAGCAGCATTAACCTTGAGCTCCTCTCTTTTCTGTGTGGCTCTCTTGCTTTGTGGGTCAGAACCTGGTACTGAACTTATCTCCAGGACCTGGTCTGTAATTATCTGCTGCAAGTGCCTTTGGATTCTCCTTGTTCGATTGTGGTGGTCTGTAGGCAGCTCATAAGAACAGGCTTTGGGCTTCAGGATCACCAGGTCAGCTTCTTCGTGGGGCACATTTTAGTCCGCAGAGATTTGCCAGTCTAGATCTAGAGGCTCTAGAGGCTGCACGTAACACAGGGTTTGCATTTAACCTCTCAGGTGTGACAGTTTGTAGTCACATGTAGGGCATTGCTGGTGTTCTGGCACTTGAGAGCTTAGCCACAGCGGGGAGAGAAGAGCGCAAGATACAAGTTTCCATCTAGGAAGAAGAGTGATTAAACCTGAATTTCAGTTTTTTGAGGTTAGTTACATTACATCAGGGACTAAATGCTTTCGGTTTGTTAAAGGCAGGTGTGCACGTGAGGATTTGCACAGAAGAGGTGGCAGTGGCAGTGGCAGCTTCTGCACTTCACCTTCCCTTTCACTCCCTACTCATGAAGACTATGGCTGAGTGATCCTCCTTTTCCCCTCCTGCAGGCCAGCAAAAATTGCTTCCCCTACCTAAACAGAAAAAGCTGAGGGCAGTACTCCTTCTCTTCCTTTCACCCCAGAGCTACATGCAGGGAAGGGAACAGCTGGGCAGGAGGATTATGGCTGCCTCCTCCTGCACCCTACTGACATCACACACTGGAGACTGGCGCAGCATGGGTGGCTGGCTGTGGCCTCTCCCACTCACTATGTGGCACAGGAGGAGTGTGCTGGGGTCACATCTCCTGTCTCTCCCCTCTCTGACTCTCCATCTTCCTCTCTCACTTCACTGGCATGGGCATGGGCTGTTCCCGGTTTTTTCCTCCCCAGCTTCCTTGTGTCCCACTCAGTCACGAGTTGACATTTCATGGTCTTCTGAGAAATACTGATCCCTCATGTTGAATGGGAAGCATCAGTCTCTGTGTGATTTTCATTGAGTACCTATTTCCAGACAACACGTAGGGGCCCTTTCAAACATGGAGGGGAAAAAAACATTCTTGTCTCTGGACAGATGCCTATAAATAATTTTCTTTTCTTGAGAGTTTACAACCAAGATGGCAATAAGATATATTCCACAATGGGAAGAGTTGTTAAGATACAGTTGTCGTCATGGCTTGTGTAACTGTTGATATTCATGACATACTCATTTCACATGCTTTCCCTGATAAGGAGCACAAGACTTTTACCACCAAGTAGTAGTCAGCTGAACAACGAAGTCCACACCACATGCGTATTAGTTAATAATCACACCTTTTGATCTTTATGGTTACAAATGCTTGTGCTTGAATTAGATCTTTGTTCATCTTGGATTCTTGCTTGATTCCTTGTGAAACCCCATGTTACAGCCTCAGCATCCTCTGCCATGCTGGGCAGCATTGCAAGCAGTGGTGGTCGCATGGCAGAGCCAGCCAGGTTGGTGGGCTCTGAGGGACAGGTTGGTTTAAATGATGCCAGCTAGATCTGCTGCTCAGGAAAACAAGGAATCAACACTGATATAGAACTGGCATCCAAGGAGTGCTGAAATTGTCCCTTTGAACATAAAGGTAGCAGGCACAACAGTGATATATATGAGAAAGATAATCAGCCCAAGGTGGGAAGTGTGCCCTTGTGCTCCTCCAGCTTTCCAAACAGGAATTTTAGCTTGTGCTGTGAACGTTTTGCAGTAGGCTGTGTTTTGCTTGGTCATACGCGAAATGTTTGCCAGGCTGCTTAGCAGGTAGAGTGGCTTTCCCTGCTGGGCTCTATAGCTATTGCACCTACAGATTTTGCAGGGAAGATAATTTTCTGTGTGTTGTTGCCATTTTCCAAATGAACTTGCCCTTTGTGATGACTAGCAAACTTGGGATGAGCTGTAATCTCGGGAAGAGGCTCCTTGAGTCAGCAAGGCACAGGTGTGTGTGGGCTCCAAGTGGATGAACATCCTTTTGCTTCTGGAAGTCTGAACTTGGAGATTTAGGCCATTTGTATTGTACCAAGCGTATGTCTCTGTTGACGGCCGTTCCTTGCCTGCCTGCCTGCCTTGAGCAGCAGCAGCTCTGTTCTCCCAGGGCATTGTCACCTGCTGATTGCAGGCACAGGGGTGTTCTGGTTTGTATCCCAAACCTCAAGCATACAGAGCACCTATGCTGTGCTAATAGCAATCCTTTGAACCACACCAAAGTAGAGGCAAAAAAAGTTCCCAGCAACCAGTCAAGCAACCAAATGTCCCAGTGGACATTTTAGTAGCTGATTTTCCTCCTCTTTCAGATACGTCAGGAAGCAAAAAGAAAGAAAGGAAGGGGAAAAAGCCACACATATTGGCAAAAGCAAACATCTTGTCAAATACACAGGAAAGAAAGTATTTAAACTGGTACCACATCATATCTCTAATACTCCTGTTTCGGGCATTTAGACTAAAGAGGTGGCAAATGAATGCGAACTTTTTCCTGTATGTATTTGTTCCATTTTTACTTTAATTTGCTTTGCTTATGTTCACACCTTCTGGGAATGTACAAGTTATCAGGTCTCACTGCCACAAATGCTTTCAGAAAATGAATTTGAAAGCCATATGCACAAACGTGAAGAAATTAAATTGTTTCAGATATTCTCAGGTTGTCATGCCGGAAGTTCTTCTCTACCAGAAAGCAGAAGAAAACATGTGGTATTCACTTAGCTGTCCAGTACATACTGAACATCCTATATCATCAGGACCACAGCATGTTTAAATTGCTTTAAAATAATTATGAATTAGAAATTCAAGAAATCTACAGTGCGCTCATGAGTATGTCATAAATGCAAAAAACCTGAAAAAATTAAAACAAGCATGTGACTTGTAAATTATTTCTACTGTCCTAGTCATATTTCCTAGCTCAAGAGAATGAAATGGATATAGATGCAATACAAATAATCTTCGAATAATGCATTTATTTATAATGATTTAGGAAGCAGATACTGATGGCTTTGTTTCAAGTGTGACTGGAACTATTTCAAATGTTTTTTTCAAATGTTTTACGGAGTAGATACTAGAGAGGACCTTCTCTTCTGGTATTAATTCCTGTTGCTACTTTCTTGTTAATTGTGTGTCTGATCCGAAATGGCTTAAAGTGATTTACCGTGGGATGTGTAGGATAGTCTTCGTGTGTGCTGCAGGCAGACCTTCCCTGCTGCAGCTCCTGAGCCATGGGGAGAATACAAATACCCCATTTCATAGTGGCTTTGTGCCAGTTCTGCCATGGAACCCTCCAATTTAAACTGTTTATATGCAAGCTCAGTATACCTGGAATTTAGAAACAAATGCCTTCTTGCTTTTAAAGCTTTTAGCAAAATACTATGAGGGCTTTATAGTATGATACAAAGTACAGAGTACAGTGCCAAAACTCAGAATAACAAGTACGTTTGGAAAACATTAAGCCTTGAATTAGTTTATTTATTAAGAAGAAAGAAAAAGTAATTCACATGCAAGTATATTTGATCCTAGCTGAACCACATCCCCCTCCAGCTGCTGATTGGACTGGGCTGGGGGGTCCGTTCATTCGAAGGCTAACGTTTTAATGTGTGTGCCGGAGTGTAGTAAACCGAAGGAACATTGCTGTTTTCTTATTTTTAAAGAAGGTGTGACTGCTGGGGCTAACCATGGATTGGGATCTGTCCATCCCTTCCAGGTCATGTGCAAAACAAAGTAGGCATCAGGAAGACATCAAAGACAGAGGGATGAGCTGGGTTTATAAATACAGGAGGGCGGCGTGGCTGGGGCTGGCAGTCTGGCAGCCAGCACTGGAGTCCTCGGAGTTCATCCCACGCTCCCGCCGAGTCGCTCATCTCTGTTTATATGAGTAATGGAGCGGCTGGGGGAGGGGATTTGTAAGCACGGAGCAAATACTCTTAGTGTTCATTTTGTGTAAGACTGACATCCACACCAAGTCAAGACTTCCAGCGACATAGTGTGCAGTCACATGCTGTAGCATTCATGAGTACAGATATAAATCAGGCAGATGTTTGTCGACTGGAATGGGTAATAATTTCTTTCTCTCTTTGTTTGATTTTGCATGTTAGCCTCAGATGACAATTTCAGGATTGCTTTCTGCCGTACTTTTCAATAAGCAGAATGTGCTTCACTGGAGGTAGATGGAGATATTTCTGTAGGGAGATAAACATATTTTTATATAGACACAATTATGGACTTACACACATATGCACATGCATATATATATATGTATATTTAATTTTTTTACCGTGTGCCAGTGCTGGGGGAAGAAAAAGGACATCTTTTTTGGTTTTAAACCCATGGCTTTTCCTCTGAACAGACCAAATATGACACTGTTACTCAAACTATAAGATCAAATTAGCACCCTTTATTGTGTTTGCAAACTAATTAAAATGTAAAATGTCATGAAACCACTGGCTTTCGGTGTGACAAATGTAAGATTAGAAACAATTAGAAGGCACTCAAGAGGTTTGTGGTGTTTAGATTTCTGACATTGTTCTAATCATCCCTTTAAGTAATGAAAACAATGGTTACCTAGAAATTAAAGGTTTAAAGGAAATTATGTTCTTCGGTGCAGTCATTAGCTAATGATTGTTTATCATTTTAAATGTTGCTATAGTAGTCTGAGGCTGATTTTTTAATCTGGAAGCAGGCAGGACACATAATAATGAGCAAACATCTGCTTCATCTATTATTTCTACATGCGAACATAATTTATATTGTAATATCACTATTGAAGGATGAGTCTGATATTTTTGATGATGATCCATATCCCATTCTGTGTATGGCTCAGAGCTGTTAGGATTTAGTCACTGTGTTATTTCAGAACTGTTTTATCTCAAGAATTGGACAAAGCTGAAAGTGATTCATGTTAATTTATATGTGTGGTATGTAACCCTTATGAAACAATCAATCACTTATTTCAGTACTTGTCAACTTCCAGAACTGTTGTTAAGGGGCTTTTTTTGATCCATTTCAGAACTCAAGGGTAATTTTTAAACTATTTTTTTTTTTTTACTTTTTTTAGAAGAACTTTGACAAGAATGACAGGATATATAAACAGTTCTTGGAGCTGTAAGGAATTTCAACATTTCAGAGCATTTCCAAAACCAGATGTTTCCTGAAGTTGGAAATTTTAGTTAGTACTAGTATTTGAAGATTAGAAATAATAAAAGCAGCAGACTGATTAATGCAAAGTTACCTATTAATATTCTGGTTTATTCTTTTTTGTACCATGGAGAAATATTTGCGCTTTTTCTCTGAGCCCTTTGGAGACCAGTGTTTGACTTTATATTAATTAGCTGTGTGAGAGTAGAATAGATTAGCCTTGAGGTATATTCTATAGAAACATATAGTGTGTCAAGATGTGTAACTCACGGAGGCTGGGAATCTTGTAATAAGCATTTACTATAGACTGGATGTGTACATTTCTGTGATGATTGTAGTGGAATTATTTATTATGCTTTCAGCTGTTTAAAATCCAGTATAGGACAATGTGCTCAAATTGTTCTCCATTAATTTTCAGCACCAAATCTTAAAGGCAGACCACGCAAAAAGAAGCCTTGCCCACAGAGAAGAGATTCATTAAATGGCATTAAGGATTCCAACAATAATTCTGAAAGCAAAGCTGTTGCCAAGGTAAATCACTTAATAATACTCTTTTCAGCTCACTCTCCTTTTTTAGGTACAGCCCTGCCTTTGTTTCCCAGCATGCTGTTTCAAATTTAGAATGTAACTTATTTTCTTCTGGGGATAAATGCAATTTTTTTTCAATAGTTCTATTCTTTACTTTAAATCACGTCTGTGTTCAAAGTTACCAGCAACTATAATCACCTAACAACCTACTGCTATCAGCTTGTTGGTAACTGGTAGTGCTTAAGCTTTCTTGGCATCTAGTGTTAGTTTTCACATTCTGTGACACACAAACATAGTTTGTGACAGTATCTTTGAATTAAAAATAAACCTGGGAGCAGCTCACGCTCTTACAATGTACTTCTAAATATAAGTTTGACGATAAACAGGCTGTGAAACAAGAGCCACTTCAGTAATGGTTTCTAAGAAGCACACACAAACGACAGTACCCTGATGTTACGATCTCACCCTTTTTAAATTAGATTTAAAAAAAAAAAAGAAAGATAAAAAAATTCAGTACAAAAGCTTAAAAAAAAAAATGGGCTGTTTCTTTAATACCTAGTGAACTGTGTGTTCCAGGGTTTGTTGAATAGTGCATGCTTTTACAGAGTCTTCTGTATGTGCTGCAGTGCTTAGCCCATGTTGAAAGTAAAAATTGGATCATTGATTTGTGTTTATGGGCTTAATCATTCAGATATTTATGGGTTTGTATCTTTTCCTTAAAATACTTTAAAATGAAGTTTCTGTGGTGTAATTTACATCCTATTTTCTATGTTGTCTAAGTGGCTTTAAATAGGAATTTGGTTTCCTCTGTAAAAAAAAATCAGCAGCACAAATGGCTCCTTTCAAGATGATTTAATTTGAAACTTTAAGATGCAAAGATGGAAAATTACTTTGAGCAATAATTGTAGATTTTTATCTGATGCAGAACTTTGTCAGTGTGATACTTTTGAGCTAAACAGCTGAATAGGTTTGCATAGACCGAATTTTTAGGTAAACTCCTCTCAAATCCATTGTTTCAATAAATTAGATAGATGTGTATCTGAAAAACGCCTCCATTGTTGTGACCATCTCTTTAGGAAATACACTGGATCTACAGATCCATTTGCCTTGGTATTGTTGTATGCAGTGAATGTCTTGGGAGATTAGTAGGTTAAAGAGGTCAAGTGGAAGTGTTCTGCTCTCTGTTTCTCATAGGAAGGCAAATTAAATTCCACCTCCTCCTCCTCTCTAAGAGTTCAGTTAAAATTGTGCCTTCTGTTGATGACGATAAAAGAGGCTGAAGTTCATGATGAAGCTCTGCCCTTAAGTCATTGTTTCTCTTCTTTTTGTGCCCTATTGTGCTCAGTTGGCGTCTATACTATCATATTAAACAGGCATGGTAAAAGGCAATGGAGCCTGGTGTGTTGAGTTGCAGGGTTCTGCCAGATACTGTAGAGTTTGCCTGAATGTTTTTGCTCTGTGGAAGAACATGCAAAATCTGTGGTGTGAAAATGTCTCAATTTGCCTCAATTTGTCTTTCCCCCAAGCAGTTTTTCATGTTAAAATATTACCAGCAAGCTGCAGCCTGGACTGTGTTGTCAAAGCACCCCAGACTGTAGCACAAGTAGTTCTGCCTATTCTGCACCTGATATATAGGTATTAGATAATTAAAAACAACAGTAACACTTCATACCAAATTGTTTATCCTTTCTGTTTGTATTTGGGTTCACACTGCAAGTCAAATGGGAGGATATTTCAGATAAGAAGTAATTCCACCTATTTATCTAGTCATACTGTGCTCATCACTGTGCAGATATTAATAGCATTAATTATCTTGGCCAGCTTAATTTCATTTTAAATAATAGGCATATTCATGATATAATGTCTTGCATGTAGTCACACTGACTTCACTGTGGTTCTTCACATCAATTTGTGTCTCAGGGCTTTGGATGTACTTTAATAACAGGAGGACAGTGAATCATAAGCCCTCTACAACAGACACACTGCAGTTCATACAAAACCTGCCTGTTGGTTTTCTGTGGAAGAAGTGTATTTGGGGGAGGGAATGGAGACTCACCTACTGTCTTCTCACTGTTGGGATATTAACTGATGGGCTTCACTATCAGTTTTCCACCTCTGACTTGTGCTGACAATAGGTCTATGGAGAGCATGATGGAACACTGTTAGTGTAAACGGGACAAATCCACTTGTGTCAGATGCTGAAGCATTTTGGCAGTGGTCCTGGCTGTATTCCTGTTCCAGCTAAAATCCCTTTTGATAAGAATTTGTGCTGCTTTCATGCTTAGATATTGACACCCAGTGTCTGACAGCAGCTTCATCTCTTGTGTAGCAGGGCAACAGCTCTGATGGAGATGCAGTGGCTGTACAGTTTGGGTCAGAAAATGGCAAAAAGGGCACTCTGAAGACAGTGGGTTTGAGCCTGTTACGATTAACACAAGCGACATGACTGTAATGACTTGCTGGATTTCATGTTCTCAGCTGCCAATGACTAGAAAGCTTTATATCTTTTTATAACTTCATTCTCATTAGGCATGCTTACACTGAACCATTTGCAGATCATTTTGTAGGCTTTTACCCTTACCTGACACAGAAGAGTGTTTGGTTGAGCAGGAACAGCTACAAGTAAATTCCATTGTAGGTGGCTTGTTAAAAATAGAGAGATAGCGGGACAATGTGGCTCTGGATATGCAGGTGCTGCCACGGAAAGTGGATCTGTCTTGTACCGCTTACTGGTTTTATGTCCTTGCTGATCACTGCATCCATTTTAATGCCTCCTGGGGAAGATCCCATGGGAAGATCCCTCCAGACTGGGAATGTAAAAGTCCCAAGAATATGCAGCCATCTACTGAGGCAGGATCAGCTCTCCTGGAGAGGCATAGATCAAGCTCTACTCTCCATACACTCTCAGGACTCTGAAGGCTTTCATGTTTCACATGTCATCAGCGCTGGACAGGCTTTTGGGACTTTCAGGCTCCAGCATGACCCTTGTCATACCTGCTTCACGCTCCCAAACAGTGTTCCCAAAGTGTGCAGAAATTCACTGTAAGACTTTTTAAAACTGAGTGATACGACCATTTTGAAGAGCTGAAAGGATTAACGCGTTAAACATGGAAATTGTCCCCAAATTAATCTACTTATTACATAGCCTGGTGCAAATGCTGAAGTAAATCTTTCGCTTCATTTTTACAGCCAGATCTGGGAAATTCGTTTGAAAGTTGCCAAGATATGCTTCTCCTGTGGCCACAGGTGGCCTGGCATGCTCTCAGACCTGGAGATGTATTCCGAGCACCTCAGCCATTACCTGATTGAAACTTTAAAATGCAAGTCTGTGGTGGTCTGTCTTGTGTGTGACCTCTGCCAGAGGACAAACACATGGGTGTACCCATGAGTGTTCACAGGCCATTTAATCATGGATCATAACCCTGATGGAACACACAGTAGGAGGTGGTCAGATGTTCCCAGTACCTATATCAGTGTACCCCAGCATGTCTATGCTGTGGCACTAGGTTGCCTGTCAGGGCCTTAGTCCTCAGTTTCATGTTGGAGCTGTTACATGGAGGCTACAGTAAAAGGGCTTTAACTCCTCTTGTAGAAATTGAACTCTGCGTTTATAATGGAGTCGTTCAGACTTTCTGAGCAGACAAGAAAATAGGGCAGAGCCAAGCAAAACTCTGCATTCAGGACCTTCCTCCAGATTTTTGCCCTCTAAGAAGATTCAAAATTGTGTTCTGAAAGAGAAGGGCATTTTGTGATGCCTGGTGCAAATCATGGAATCATAGAATCATAGAATGGTTTGGAAAGCACCTTAAGATCATCCAGTTCCAACCCCCCTGCCATGGGCAGGAATGCCTCACACTAGACCATATTGCCCAAGACTCTGTCCAGCCTGGCCTTGAACACTGCCGTAGATGGAGCATTTACCAGTTCATTGGGCAACCCATTCCAGTGCCTCACCACCCTCACAGTAAAGAACTTCCTCCTTATATCTAACCTGAACTTCCCCGTTTAAGTTTAAACCTGTTACCTCTTGTCTTGTCGCTACAGTCCGTAATGAAGAGTCCATCCTCAGAATCCCTATAGGCCCCCTTCAGATACTGGAAGGCTGCTATGAGGTCTCCACACAGCCTTCGCTTCTCCAGGCGTTTCAGCCCCAACTTTCTCATCCTGTCTTCATACGGGAGGTGCTCCGGCCCCCTGATCATCCTCGTGGCCCTCCTCTGGACTTGTTCCAACGGTTCCATGTCCTTTTTGTGCTGAGGACACCAGAACTGTACACAATACTCCAAGTGAGGTCTCACGAGAGCAGAGCAGAGGGGCAGGATCATCTCCCTCGACCTGCTGGTCACGCTCCTTTTGATGCAGCCCAGGATACAGTTGGCTTTCTGGGCTGCGAGCGCACACTGAAGCCAGCTCATGTTCATTTTCTCATCGACCAACACCCCCACGTCCTTCTCCACAGGGCTGCTCTGAATCTCTTCTCTGCCCAACCTGGAGCTGTGCCTGGGATTGCCCCAACCCAGCTGTAGGACCTTGCACTTGGCTTGGTTGAACTTCATCAGGTTTGCATGGGCTCACTTCACAAGCGTGTCAAGGTCTCTCTGGATGGCATTCCTTCCCTCCAACTTATCAACTGAACCACACAGTTTGGTGTCATTGGCAAACTTGCTGAGGGCGCACTCAATCCGCACTTGTCCATGTTACCAACAAAGATGTTGAACAGGATCTGGCATTGCTGTTACTGGCTTTGATACTTTTATGCTGGATTTACACCAGTGTTACCCAGAATGTCGTTTAGCCCTTTTGGTTCTCGTTAATGACTGGTCATTGCATTCATCTGTATCTCCTGTCAGACAGTGGGGAAGTTCCAGAGTGAGGCTTGTGCTTTGAGCGCCAAGTGGGTGGAGCATTGCAGCCTTCACCAAAGCTTTGTTGAATCTTACACTGCTTGGAGTCAATCCATTGCATATTGGCACCTTTGAATTCCACAGGCGCTTTGACCTCATTTCTCTGTACACTTGAGTGAAGGAGGCTGTGCGTAAGATGGGGTATTCTCACTCCTGGTGACTTTTTAAATCTTACTTCTTTGTTTCCTTTTGTCTCCTTGGAAGTAACATCCCTTACCATTAGTTTACTTGCACAGCAGTGAGCTCTGATTTCATTTAGCATTTGTGCCTAGCATGTCTTGCAAACATAGTTTTGAATTGTCCGGTTTGGAAAAGAAAACCCATTTAAAAGATTGATTGATTGATTGATTGGCTTTACCTAGCAACTGGGTGACAAAACTGAATAATTGTTCCCAGGTCCAGTGAATTTGTTCCAAGTTTTTGTTTGCAACAAATTTGCAGCTCAAATTAAAACCCTTAAATTTATTTAAATCAGGGGTTCATATCGGGAGTGCTAAACCAGTCTTCAGTATAGCAATGGAAACTATGACAGTGTAATCTAAACTTTATAAGGGGAAGCTGTTAAATAATTTTGTGAGGAGCCAAAGTAAAAATGTCAAGGGATTTTTCCAAACTGAAAAGTGGACGAGGAAATCCAAAGTTAATTTAATAGGAAAAAAATTCCATTAGCTCCATTGAGTTTTGGATGAAACCCAGGATCTTTATAGAAGTTTAATCAACAAAGATATCTGTTACTAAAAGGCAGAGCACGGTGTCTTATGCCATAGGAAGACAATATCTCTTTGAAACATACAACCAGAGAATATCGAGCAGTAGAGCGGACATACTTCAGCAGCAAGTGATGAAGAAAAGTCACACAGGAGGACCATTTCCCAGTCCCTGCTGCATTGCCTGAGAGGTGCTGAGCCTGTACCCTGCAGTGTCTTAACAGCGAGATTTTTCAGCAGCATTGACTACCTTGGAAGATTTTGGCCACTTGTCTCCTTTGGTTGGTAGTTGGTGTTGCTTTGTCTAACATTTGTGGAAAAGCTATGGAGGCAGCTAACCTTAAGTCAGTGCTTTCTGCAAAGTTAATACTGTGGAGGAGTAGGAAAGATTTTGCTTTTACTGAGCCTGAAACGCACAGTAGCTTTACTGAGAAAAAATAAGCACATCACAATCTTTGCAATTATATGTTTGTTGTTTGCTTACAAGCACCCATGTCATGCTCTTCATAGCACTTACTTCCAAAATGCCAACAGATTCCCAGGAAGCGTTTGGTTTAAAAGTGACAAGAGTGAAGGAGAGTCAATGGCTTACTTGACCAAGAGCTCCTGTCTTGTTCAGCAAGATACCCTGCTTTCCAATGCTGTTCTCCTAAAATACCAAATACTGTCTCGTACAGTTTCCCTGCTCCTTCTGGGAGCACAAAGGACATGTCTTGGATGGGGTATGGAGCTGTCAGAAGGCTCTTTGCAGCACTCAAAAGCATTGAAGGAACAGTGCAAATGAAAATACGTGTAGCCATCTCCACTACCTTGTATGAGAGGACTTCCAGTATTTCACTGGAAATGCATCCGGTACTCGGTCATGGACAGCTTTTAAATATCAGTTTGCAAAATTCTGCTCCTTTTTGTTGTTGTATACGTAAATTATGGGAATGCTTGAGTTGTAATTTGCTTGATTCAATGAGAGGATTATCTTCAGGAGGACTGCAGGTTTAAGCCAGGCTTGCTGGATAGTTTTCCCCATGTTTGAATACTGATGAGGTAAAGTGGTTCCAATTTGTCGACTTCCTGACTGGCATTCATCTGCTGCGAAGGCCAGTGGGAGACGTGAAGCTCTGGAGCTTGTGTGCATTGGGGCTGCTAGTGTCTACCAGTAAAGGCTTCAGGCTACCAGCCTCTTCCGTCTGCTAAATACTTAGGGCTGTACTTAAGTTTAAGCAGATGCTCAAACCCACTTGACTTAAGTCTGTGCTACAGCAGAACCTCCACTTACGTGTAGTGAGAGCTCTGCCTGGGTAAGGCCTGCCAAGGTTTGCTTTTATTTTGATGGGCCAAAGGAGGGAAAAATGTGTCGTTTCAGAGATGGCTGCTGCGCGTTCCTGAAAGGGGCTGAGCACCCTCAGCTCCGAGGGTTGTCTATGGGAGTTGACAATGCTCAGTGTCAGTCCTGGAACGAAGGTTATTATTAGACTTGCTAATGGCAAGTGTATGTGAGAGATGGGAGCTGTCTGTGACATAGCAATGTATAGTCATAAAAATGCAGATCTGGAGAGCATTACCAATGGGTTATAATGATTTAAAGATGTGGCTATTTAAAAATGTTGTGACTAAGATTCAGAACAAGACATTTAGCTCTATAAATAGCTTCCTTTGTTTCCCTTCAAACACAGTTGCGTGGTTTGGCCTTCATTTTTTTTCAACAAACCATTCTGCTAGGAAAGGATATTTATTCCTTAAGTGAAAATTAAAGGTTACCCAGATCTGATATGACATCTTTTCTTTTCCCAGGTAAAATATGAGGCTAAGTCAGCTTTGCCCAAACCCAAGAGTAACAACAGCAACTGTAAAAAAGGCTCAAGTGAGGATAAATCAAAGATTGCCATAGGTGAAGAATGCAGAGCTGATGAGCAGGCTTTCCTTGTGGCTCTTTATAAATATATGAAAGAAAGAAAAACACCAATTGAACGAATACCCTATTTAGGTTTTAAGCAGAGTAAGTATCTTTTTTCTCACTTTCTTGTTGACATTTTAGAATGGTTTGGCTTCTCTGGAGAAAGCATTTGCACACAAAGCCTAATTTAAAGCCTTATGGATGGGGGGACCATGTTTATATCTACCCATTTTCCAGCCCAGGCATTTCACTCTTATGCCTAGATTTTCATATCTTCTTTCTTGGGGTAGTTGCTGCCAGATATTTATAGGTTTAAATCCGCTGATTATGACTAGAAATAGGCATGTTGAAAACTCTCTAGTTTTCTGGTTTGCAAATCTGCAGCGTCTGTAATGCCTTTCTTCTGAGTTAATAATATGATGTATCTTTATTGTGCCCAGATGTTCCTTATGAAGGGACAAATATTAAAGGAAGACATTTAAAGGTGGTCAAGAAAGGCACAAAAGGGATCATATTTTTAAGCCCCAAAATGTGTTTATAGTTAATAAATTACTGACTTCGGAGAATATAAAACCAGACTGTATCTGTTTAATACAGAATGCAGTGTTTAGAATTGCTTTGGCATGTACAGTTTGTAGTGACACAATCTGTAAAGCAATTGTTGGTGGAGAAGATACAGTTGCAACTAAATTTTACATAAATATTGCAGTGCAGTGCAGATCTTTCAGGGTTTCCAACAAAAGCTGTAAATGGGGATATTTTTTCTCCTTATCTATAGATCGAATGTTCTATATTTCCTTTATTTCCTTAAAGGGAAAACTTCATGGATTGAAATATTATTTACTCTAATTTATCTTCCAGATTAAAACCATGTGTTATTTTGATGAAGAATGTCAAACCTGTATGTTTTACATAACAATTTACATACCTAATAGCAATTGGCACTGATTGCAACAGGCCTCCAGCAGCCATTATAAACTTAAATAACTCCGAATGATTACAGTGTTTGTCTGAAAACTGGCTGCTTGAAATGGAAGTAAAATTAATGTACTATGAACAGCGTTGTTGCATTATGCATTGATTCAGATTAAATCAAGGCCTAAGCAAAGCTCTTGATAGCTTTGAAACAGTACAAGGTTCAGTGAGGCTTTCAGAATATTTTGTGTTGAAGAGAGGATTTCCCTCCTTCCACCCCATTTTATTCTGCATTTCTGCAAGAATGGGGACAGGGTAGGTTTGAAAGACAAGCTGAAGTATTATTTCTAAAATGCTCCACCATTGGTAGGGCTCTCTGCTAATATTTCACTGAAAAACACTGGAAGTTGCCTGACATTCATTATAAATTAGGGGCCTGATCCAGCAAATACTTAAATGCCAAGAGAAAGTATTCCAAGAGGAGTAGTGTTTGCAGGACAGGGCTTTGTATTTGTCCAGCAAGACTTGTGCAAACATTGCCAGTATAAATAGGTTAGTGGGAAGAGGCAGTATGTACACACAGGAGAATCCCCCTGTGAAGGAAGAGATCCTGTCCTATGTGGTCCGCAGCATTATAGCTGAGCCTAGCCTGAAGTATTTGTAGTGCATCTATGGGGAATCACTGTTAGTGAAGTTGTGCATACACATTTCATAGAGCACAAGATATTAATTTTTTTCCTAGCAGTTAAAATAAGATAAAAATTTAAAATAAAATCAGAATAAAGACACCAGCAGCAAGCAGTGCCCCATGCAGTAGTTGGGCACATTGGAGGGGAGACATTCTTCCAGAAAGAAGAGTTAGCACATCTTTTGAATTGAGTTGCCTTTGCTCCTCCGACCCCACAGCCATGTTCAAAGCACAACCATTCATACCATAATTATTATGGTAATTTTCATTTGTGCTCCCTCTGGGTTCATTCACGCAGGACCTCTTAGAACACAGCTTATTGTTTATTGATTATGGAGGCCATTATCTGAGCTCCCATAAATACTGGATATTGTTGTTTAATCAATAGTCTTTCTCTGTTATCCAGTGTGTGGCTCACGCTTGCTTGCTGATGAACTCAGTATTAAACAAATAATTAAAAGCAACATTCTTCCCAATGAGTAATTTTTATTATCAAAGTTATGGAAACATGCTACAGTCATTACACTGTGCTCTTATCAGCAAAGTCAAATGAGCCCATTACTTTTGTCTCAGTGTATTTTTCCAATCCTGTTAAGGAATCTTAAGTGTGTTCTCTCATATGTAATTAAAATTATATATAGTATGGGCTAATATTTACTCTTCAGATTATGTAAATACCTCTTTGGAAAATGTTACACAGAAGCTTTTTTAAGGGCTGTGAGCTTTTTTTCTCTATTTTTCTTTTCTTTTTTTTTTTTAATGTTTAATTTTCATTTCTTTGAAATATGTTGGTTAATGCAATGCTTATCTAAATACTTATTGTCCCTCTAACAGTTAACCTTTGGACTATGTTTCAAGCTGCTCAAAAACTGGGAGGATATGAAACAGTAAGTGTTTAAGTAACTTAAATGAAATAATTGTGCAATCTTAACTTTTCCCTGTTAGAAAAAAAATGTGAAAGCAAACAGTCATTTGATGCATTTTAGGCTAGCTGTACACATTGTGGGTTTATTGGACCGTTTTTGGAAGCAGTCCCAATTAGTTCCAGGTTTGGCAAAATTGTAAACTTGTCGTAAAAACTACAAGTGGAAAACATATGTAACTCTTCCCTGTCAAGGAAATTAGTTGGGTCTGTAATTTTTTCCCATGTTGAAAAAAGGCTATTATTGTACAACAAGCCAAGATTGCATAAAAGAAATTTCACTTGGCAACATCCCTGACATCTGTTCATGTCTAATATGGGAAATGTATTAAAGGCTTTCAAAAGTAATCAGCATTGTCCATTAAGGAATAGTATGCTGCAGTATCTTCTCTTATTCCAAGTGTAAAAGATCTTTATTAGACAAGGGTCAGTACCACATAAACAGGAAGTTATCAGAGTAATTCAAAAAAGTCTCTGACACTTTTTATCAGCTAACCGTATCTGACAAGAGCAGTTTATTTTTAGTTCGCAAGAAAATTTGATGGCCATGGATTTTACAGCTTGTATTTTTAACCAGTAAAATATTAGAGCAACAAACTTAGATTAAAATCTTGAAATGGGAAGAAAGACCTGCATTAATACGGCACATCAAGATGACATCTGTAATAAAAAACAATTGACATCGGAAGATGTCATCATTGGAAATATTTTCTTTGCACACAATGATCAGATTAAGTTGTTCAGTTCCTGCCGCAGTTGGACGAAAGAAATTATTTTTGCTTTGTTTACGAAGAAATCTAGGACATATCTGGGCTGCAGAGAAATAACAAGAAGAAATGCACTATCAAGAAACTGAAAGTCATTTGAACCAAAATACAAAACTCACTGTTTTCCTTCCTTACAATAAAACACATTGTTCTATAAATCAGTAGCCCAGGTTGATTAGCATGGGTGTGGCTGGGATTTCATGAAATGTAAAATCTAACATTCTCAACAAAAATCTATGCTTGATTTGGCTTTTATTCTTCCTTTATCTTTCATTAATCAGCACATACCATGCTTATGTACAGGGGTGTGTGTAGGTGTGCTCACGGGTATATATGAATGAATAGCTACTGTAGATAGATTGTTACAGCAATTATGAGCCAACAGTAATTGCTGTGAGTTGTAAAGTGCAGTGAAAATGAGGGCTAGCATCTAGAATTTGATTCAGAGCACAAGGGAAGGCTGGGAGGGAGACTGAGAGTTGTGTGTTCAGAGTGCCTAGGGAGGTGGGAGATTTTCACAGCAATGTTTCAGATCTGCTTGAAGGAACCAAGTAGAAAAGCAGGGATACCAAAGCAGTGACTTGCTGGAGAGATCTGAATTTTAGTGCCAGAATGAGAGGGGAGAGGGATGTATTTAGAAATGCTGGAGAAGGTGAACCTCGGTGCCTGGAGCAGAGCAGGAACAGGATGGAGAGTTTGTGAATACAAGGCCAGAGCGCCAGGTCCGGTAGCAGAAACATGAGAGGATTAGAGGGGAAGGATCACATATGTGAGAGTGTCATCCAGAGTAGCATCAATCCACCCTTGCCTCAAAGCTCCTGTCCTTTTCTCAGTGACAGATGTTCTCTGTTGTTTAGGGGCATTTGTCACCTCTGATGAAATGTACCAGGGCTGCTTATTTCTTCATAGGGAAGAAACTAAGCAATTGCTTGCTGGTCAGTAAATGGCAAGACAAGCTTATCTGACAACTTCTAACACATCTGGGAGCCCCGCTTTGGTTTGAGATTGGCTGAAGTGGTGGGCCTGATACTGTTTTTATGATGTGAATGGCATCTGTGCTCTCTGCAGAAGAGCTGAAGTTGGGAGGACCACTGTGATATAACTTAAGTTGTATGTGCAGCATGAGGTTTCCTGACCTCATTCTCTTCTGTTAACAGTCTCATCCTCAATATTTATCTGCCTTTGCTTTACATTCCTTGAATGTTAAACCAATAACTGTTGCAATACTTTGACCTGTGCACACCCTGGATTTTATTATTTTATGACCAGTTGATACTCATTGAGTTTGCCAAGCTGTGTTTGTTTGTATATATTTTATCATGGCAAGCACTGCTAAGAGGCTTCTGTGTTTGATCATGAACCATTTTTCAGCAAGACAGTGGATGACTGGGGTGACATGGACCTCAGTATCATTTCGAGAACCTTAGGCAGGTCTGCTTAGATATAGAGATTTTGAATGAGTGCTGTAATTCAGTAATGACCAGAATCCACCACTCAGACACAATGTGCCAGTATCTGTTGATGATGCAGATCAAGGGCTTTCTTGAACTTGTTCTGAATAATATATGTTTATCTAGGGACCCTTCCATCTGACTTGAACAAGTGATCTGTCCATTATAAGAGCTTCATCATCTTTAATTTGTTTTAAAACTTCGGAAGTTTCTGGTTTGGGCATTGAGATAGAAATGAGTCTTTTCTCTTGGAAGTATTATAAAGAAAATAATATTTGAAATTAGATGTTTGGCTTAGGGTGTGACAGCAGTTTTATGAACAGGAAACAAAAGACTGGTTAAAATCACATATGGGATCTTAGAGTGGTCAGACGACTAGTTTTTTACTAGTAAGTGTAGAAACCTTCCCAATTAAAGTAGTTGCAAACTTTACATCCTTGTGTTTGGTAGAGCAATGATAGTCAGCCCATTTTCAGTTTTATCTTGGCCCTGTCCGCCTTGTCCATGTATGGATGCTTCAATGGAGTTTTAAAAACATCTTTGAGAAATGCGCAGGCATTATGTACAGTGCTTTCCAGCTTCTGCCCGGATTATAGAACAGTGAAAGACCTCTGAGTTCAGACCTGTTGGTTAAGAATCTGAAAGTGAATAAAACAGCCAGTGATCGGATTTGAAATGCAGAGAACAAGTTTCTTAGCCATCTCCCTGACTTTCCCTTATTATTGTATATCAGGAGCTGGAATGTATCCAGTGAGGCTTGACAGAGAGTATTACCTGTACATATGGGATATACATACGGGATACCTGGTAGTGTCAAGTCATGACTGTGTGTCATATTTAAAAGCTCTCCTGTTTGAGTACTTGCAAGGGTCATTTCTCATCTGCCCATTATCTGTTTGATTACTAATTCTTAGCTATCGTCTGTAACTACGTAATACTACACTCCTATGCACTTCTTGTTGAACATAATACAGGTTTAATAAAAATAGCAATCTGTACAAATTGTTTTAAGTCCTTAACAAATGAATCTGCCTCTTTGGAATTGGTGGGATCATGTTTCTCTTGAACAAAAGATACATTAAATGAGCATCTTTATTACTAATAATAGAGTGCATTGGTAAGCACTGTATAGCAGACCTTCACAGTATGAATGATTTAAAATGTCCCCAAATCCCTGGATGAAATACAAAACAATGTGACATTCTAGAGGGCTCAACTGCAGTGGAATTTAACAACCATTACCTGGGATTTTCTCAGTCAGCCTAAGTCAAGTGAGTGTAAGGTTCATAGATGGGAAAATTCCAGGACTTACCTGAAGAGTTGTCCTTGGCAAGTAGTGAAGTGGTGGTTTTTGTTTAGAGCCAAGACAAAAGGCGTCCCTTGGTGTGTTTGCAGAAGGCTGCCATGCTGAGTGGACTCTACCTGGAGATACCTTAGAAAGATAAAAGGTTAAAAATAAAATCAGGTAGAATTTAACCTTTGTGTGTAGCAACTTAATTTTTGTGGAAGGTCAGTAGGATCCCGTTTAGCTACTGCTCCCGGAAGCAACAGTAAAGGGCTTTCGTTTTTAAAAATTAATGATTGACATATACAGCAGTCCTGCATCTGGGCTGGCCCAAAGAAACTGATATATCAATGGAATGCAAAGCTACCTGGGTTTGTTTCATATAGCGCTAATACCCAGAGCTCTGTTTTGAAGTGTTGTGAGCATCAGATACCATGACCAGAAAAACCCCCATTTTATTTGCAGCAGGAAATAAGCAAGAAGCTTTTTCATGAGGAAGGGAGCTGGGAGCTGGGATTGCAGTACAGAAGACCTTAAGATTTCTCAAAGCAGAAGACATCATTAAAAACATATGTGTAAACAGTCCTTTAATAGATAAGATCATTGCTTTTATTTGGTTATTCTTGAGTACCAGTCACTGCCTGATACTGTGCCTGTAGGAACCAGATCAGATCTGTTGTCAGATCCGTGGGCAGAGCAGTCTCTTGCTTAACTCCAAAGTCTGTTGATTGGGAAAGATGTCATGAAGGTTTTCAAAGTTCCCGGCTTCCAACGGGCCCAGCTCTGGAACAGTGAAGCTGTAGGTTGGAGCAAATTTTGGGAGGGGTCTGGAAAACAGAAGACTACTTTAAAACTAAAGCCATCATTGGAATTGGACCCTGTCAGAGATGAGATTGGCCTGTGCAATTGCCTTGATTAATGTGTAAGCCTGCGCTTTCAGAAATGTGGCAGGCACTGAAGGGATGCGTATACTGGTAGGAGTAGGGAAAACAAATTGGAGAACTAAACCAGCAAAGGTTCTTTGTCTTCTGTATGTTTTCTGCTGGAGCGGGTCAGCTTACATCAGAAAACTGAATTAATCAAAAGTGTGAAATGAAAGTGGTGAGGACATTTGTTAAAAGCTTTTGCAAAATCTTAGTTGTCTTACCCCACTACAGCTCCGTGCCCTTAAAAAAACACATTGCTTCTGAATATTCATGGGAAATTCACTGCCCAGACAGCTAAAATATATTACCATTTTCATACCTTTTGTTACCTGCCTTTCTTTTCCTCATGTGGCCTGGTCATAAACATAATACTAATGAGGTGCATATATAGGCCCTTTCAGTTACAACCACTGTGTAAGAGAGCCAAGACTGGCATTTTTGGTAGGAACAGTAACCATAAGCAGAGCACTGCCAAACACTGCCCTTTCCCGGGTCTTCAGAAAGTTCTTTATCACTGTGGTGGCCGGGACAGACCTGTATGAGAGAAGAAAGCAGTCCTCAGTTTGGATGTGGCCAGCATGAGCATCCATCTTAAGCAGTACTGCCCTGCATGACAGCTGAGAAGTTTCTACAGTGCAGCATTTTGCTCAGATTGTTTAAGGATGTAATTTACCAGTTACTTTAGTCCTTTGAAGTTTATTAAGCATAAAAAATAAAACATTCCAGAGCAGAGGAAAACTCAACCCCAGGCTCTGTTGAGTTAAGGATAACAGTCATTTCAGGGAACGTCAAATTTAAACTCAGGTCTGTATGTGGGAGGGCACAGCTCTGCTTATTACTGAGGAGTTCTGGTCCATTGTAGAGGCAGAATTGGATAAAACTGGGCAAGTGTTTGTGAAAATGCTATTATTCTAAGCCACACAGAGGAAAGAAACACAAAAATGATGCAGGGATCTCAAAGGGATTCACTTTTCCTGCTAAAGTTGTGTTTACTGATGTTCCAGCTTGAGGATTGACAGGAGTCAGCTTATAGTTAATGCCACTTGGGCTCTAAAGTTTACATTTTACCGTTGAAAATAGAGACCGTGCTTCTTAGTCACATTGAGATGTTTAAAAGGGGGACTTGCAGTAGTCCTCTTGCTGATTAATCCTTTGCTTTCATATATAGCTTCCTGCACAGCATCACTGTACTTAGCTGAAGCATCAGGTTCTGGCCAACAGCCTTGCAAGCCAGCCAGGCTGTGCTTGCCAGAGGGGCAGAGCATAGACCCCAAATTGGCTTTGTGCATCTTTCTTCCCCTAGTCTGCAAAGCTGTCAGAGACTTGATTTAATATAAAACCACTTGCAGCAGTCCTCAGGGTATCTGTGAGCTACATGAAGGCAAGGGCTACTGGCCATGCCTCTGCCTTTTGCCTGTCCCGCCAGATATGCATGGGAGGCAGGACGAGGAGTAGCTTCACATCCAGGCATTCCTCCACAGCAGGGTACTTGGTCCAACTTTTTTTGGCCTTTCAGGTTGCAGAAGATATATCTGTTCATGTTCTCAGAAGGTGATGTTCTTTATGTTTCATTCATTATGACTCCAGTTCTTCAAGACTTTTAGCAGTAATAATAGGTAGAAGTGTGGATAGCCTAGGGAAGAGACTGCATAAGAACTTAAACAAAATAGACTTAAAATTAACCTGATCCTCAAATGAGTGTTTGATTTGTGTGTGAATAATTATTTTGTGCAGGATTTAACCTTGAATTGCAGTCCCTCTCTTGTGCCTGTTGTCTTTGGGCTGGTTACAGAAGACAGAAAATAAAACTAGTGCATGCAGTTATTCAGTAATGCAGTCCATTTTGCTTTAAATAAGGTTTAAGATAAGATACTTTTTTTTTATCTATAGGTGCAAAATACATAAAGGTGCTAATAGTGAGTTGGAGATGGTGATGTTTACTAAGGAGAACTGTATAAACAATAAACTTGAAGAAATCATAACATTATCAAATGATAAGTATCCAGCCACACTTTTGGCTTTGGAGAATAATTTCTGCAAAGGAAGGATTTTCCTTTTATACTGAGCAGAAAAGAAATGCCTCTTACCCTATAATATTTAATGATGGTAGCTATCTCCTCTTGTTTAGATTAAAATTACAGGCCTCAGATTGCAAGTTGTAATATTTGTTTTCTCCTGATTGCTGCCTTTAGCTCCTCAGTAAACGCCATTGACTGCTCTGTGGGTAACTCAGAAGAAGCCTCCGGGGCTGAATATATTAAAATCCACAGCATTCCACAGCAAATGACAAAATTCTCCAAAAAATTGCCCCCACAGTTTTCCGCTGGCCTTCTTTATGAGCTGCAGGCAAAAGAGGGTGATCTGTTGTGTTTGTCTTATTCCTGTTTTTCTTCCTGTTTTAAATATAGCGGAATATATAAAATAATGAAGTGGTATTCAGAAACAATTCTTTTGCCAGGTCTTCCATCTGTTATTCTGTATAATCCTAATTTCTGTACAGAAAAAACAGAACCATGGTATGCAACTCAATATGTTACGAGATGTTTATTTTCATCAGCGTGATCCAATAAAGTACATAGCTCAAATATTAACATTGGAGTATGTTTTCATTATTATTTGATCTATATATTTTACTGACATAAATGGATAAAAATAAACAGCTTGTAACATATAGAGTTACGGACTATGCTTTTGTGGATTTACAGAATTCTGTGGTGGATTTGGGTTTTGCAGCAGATTTATTTTCTCTAATTCAGTTAAAATAACTATGTAATCATTATTTGTGCTGAGTATGGTTTGAGGTTCATGTTCATAATTCACCATGGGATTTGTCTGCATAACTTCTGATGGTTAATGACCCTGCATTGATTGAGATTCCCTTTTGTGAGGCTGTATTGCTTGTGACTTGATAATGAATCAGTCAGAACACTCCATTTTAGAGAGAAAGAAAACAGACATAGTGCTAACTTACCAAAAAAAAAAAAAAAAAGACACCCAAAGCTCTGTGTACTCTATATGTTCTGTAGGGACTTTTATAGTGCTTGTAGTACATGCTGTTCTGAAAGTGTCACACATGCATTTGTTGTTGTGAACTCAAACACTGTAGAATCTGTAAAGATACAAGATTAAATTTTCCATTGCCGTTTTTACAGATAACAGCCCGTCGACAATGGAAACATATTTATGATGAATTAGGTGGTAACCCTGGAAGCACAAGTGCTGCTACATGTACTCGCAGACATTATGAAAGGTAAGATAACAAATCTGAAATGCTTGTTTAATAATGAAAAAATTAATTTGGAGAGCCTTCAAAGCATTTTATAAAGAATTAGAGAAAGAGAGAGAGAGTGAGGCTTCTTAAAGATATAGTTAATATTCCCCCAACAGTTTAGTCAGATAATCCATTGCAATTTAAACCAGCGTGTATGTCTCCAGCGACTAAATAAATAAAACGAGCATCTGATTTTTCTTTGGTACGTATCTTAATTTTTACAGCAGCTTTCCAGTTAAAGAAGCTGGAAAATTGAGCAAAACGTACTCAAGGAATAATAAGAAGCGACAGCTAATTGATGCAAACACTTGTCTTCTGTCGTTTTTGAGGAATAGCAATTAAGCAAATTGTGGTCGTGATCAAAATAATGGGTGGCCCACAATGCAGGGTGCTGTTAATGTTGTAGGTCATGCAGAGCGTTGCATTCCTCTTCTTCATTGCATTCCTTCACTCCTCCCTGCCTCCGAGCTGCTGCCAAACACTCTTTCTCTGCAGCCATTGTTGCTGGTCAGAACTGTTGATTTCTTATTCTTCCCATGTAGATAATAACTTCCAGGGCTTGTGAAGCCAGCACACATTGAATAAAATACTGGAGCTGGAACGTTATTTTGGTTTGGTATGGTTTTTAGAAACGGCTCTCCCCCTCCCTTTTTTCCTTTCTTCTTTTTTTTCTCTTTTTTTTTTTTTTTTTAAATTTAGGCAAGCAAATGTTAGTGAAAGCTCCAATTTCAGGCTCAGATAAGGGAAGTCCAGTCTTTTGTTCATTGATCATAAACAAGTTACTTTGCTGGGGTCAGGAAGAGATTTTATTTGCCTGTGCACAAGGTGGCACCCCAGAGCTGAGCTCAGTGGGCAGTTGTTCACCTTCTTTTAATGCTAATGGAGGGGAAGGTTGATCACCCTCACTTACGGGAGATATCTCCAACATAAGAGCTTGGGTGCACAAACAAGTTGCATATAATGCCACTATACAAGTTAGAGTTAGAAGCTTTCTGGAGATAAAGCCAAGCAGCAGAGCAAATAGAGTGAGTTGCTGCGCATGTCAGACAGGGCTTTTCCCTGCCTTTGTGTAGCAGAAAAATGTTATAGATTGTTTTAACTGACTCATCAGATTGTGCGAATTCGGCTCTTCCCCTCCATCATTACAGCCCAGAGAGTCTCAGGGCTTCCTCTTGCACCCAAGCCAACTGATGGGTTTCCAACTGGCAGTCTGGGTCTTCCCTCACCAGATGTGCTTTGTAGGATGCTGTTTATTTGACAGAGGAGACTCAGGCATGCATGAGAGTTAGGTCTCTGCAGGCTTAGGTTGGAGAGGGAGCAAACATTGCTGGGCTCTGTGTTGAAATCCTGGAGTTACTGAGAGAGCGCATCTCTTGTAGTTTTGGAAAAATAAACGAGCCATTCACAAATACTCCATGAACCCTTGTCTCTTTCTTCTGCTTTCATGATAGTGGTTTATTTTTTCACATGCAAAACCCTTCACTTGCGCTCCTCTTTGATGCATAGAGTCTTGTCCGTGTGGCTTACTCAGCAGTTACTCAGGGGTATGCTACATGCTATGAAGTGCCACAAAGCCCATTGTGCTCACTAGAAAACTTGAGCAGATTCATGATGCCTTCAAAATGGAAAAGCCTTTCCAGGCTACCCAAAAGCAATTCTGCTTGCCTTGAGCCAGTCTGAGGGAAGAGTCTTTTAGTTTATGGTTGAATGTGTCTTAGCACACCAAAGAGCTCAAATCTGAGTTCTTGGATGCCAGTCTATTGTGTAATTCTAGGTTAGGTCTGATATGAGGCAGCACCTATTTTCCAGTTCTCTGGCAGGCTGTGGAAAGATGGCATTTGGAGAAAAAGTCTTGAAGGATTTCTGGCTTACCCCTGAGCTTACCTAAAATATGCTTTACCAAATCTGCTCTGAAAACCAAGGCAAGTGTACAAAATAAACCTCAGTGACTGGTCCAGTCTCTAGATTTCTAGTGTTAAGCACTTCCATTTTTCCACCAGAGGAAAGCTGTATTAAGCCTCGGACTTGGAAAAAAGTAAATGAAATTGTCATGGTTTGTTTCAGCTGGTAATTCTAACTGCAGCACCTGTAAATGTAAAGCTCATTTATAGCCAAAGTGCTCAGATGACATTTAATCTAAAACTAGAACTGCAGTACAAGAATACACGTTCATGATTCAGGACATGCATTTTCTGTCTTGAAGGTGAGCTGTAAAGCTAAACTGGAAATTGAATTAAGCTGGGAAGTAAATGTTGAATAAACCTCATGATTTTTCCTTTCTGAATCCCACTGGCCTTTCCTTTCTTACTGGATGCAGAACAGGCAGTACCCTGACTTCACTGATCCTCTTGATGTTTGACTTAGCTGTGCCATTCATCTCTACAACTAGATCTCAAGGGCATCCATGTTGTGTTAACAAGCTGTCTTCCAAGATGACAGAGAAGCTTCTAGCTGTTTGCACCAGCGTTAACATATCAAGGCTGCTTAGGTGGCAGAGATCTTTCAATGAGATACTTAGGATGCTGAGGCGCGTATGTCCCATTCAGGTACTGCATCCCACCTTCCTGCCCTCTTCAGGTTCCCCTCTGCAAGGTGAAGTTTGACATACAACTTCTAAGGGCAAAAAAGAGGGTAAAAAGGCAAAACAAACAAACAAACAAAAAAACACAAAAAAAAAAACCCAAAACAACAACAAACAAACAAAAAGAGAAAGTCAAAAAAGAAGAATAAATCAAGAGGACAGAACTGGCCCTCTGTCTGGCAAATCCCATAAAGAAATGTTGCTTTTCTCAAAAGGCGTTTGTAACCCCTGGAAAGCCAGCATGTTGCTGCAGATCTATGGTACCAAGGATGGCAAAAGCTGAAGCAATGTCGTATTTAAAGGCTGTGGGGAACACTCTGCTCTCCTCTCTGCTCCACTCTGGCAGGGGTTGTAGTGGTCGCTACTGCTATGCTATAGGTAGGCAGAGTCCTTCAGTCAGTGTGGTGTTTGCTTTGTTTCCCTGGTAAAAGGAAAAAAAAGATTTTGTGTGCATTATCAACTGATTCATTTTTCATGTAGTGCGGTTTGTGTTTCCAGTAACTGGTTTCATTTTAAAAGAAGGCGAGCCTGCCAGTGTTTCAGTAAGTGTTATTTGTATATTAGTTAGACAACTTTTGTTTTATTAATGAGTATAATAATGAAAGTGCAGGTTGGTGAGTAGAAGCAATGGGTGTTTTTATTTAAAGCATAGCAGGCGTCGTATAATGCTAATGAATGCGTTATTGTCACTGTAGGCATGGCTGGTCTGAACCTGCCTCTGATTGGGTTATTCCAAATAGGCCCAAGCACTCCATAAAAATGTCTCTGTCAGCCTAGTTTTCCTTCCAAACCTATTCATCTCTGTCAGTTTTTAATATTAGTACCAGGCTCTTGGCTATAGTCCATTAGTACTGTACTTAATTGCTCATGTTACAGATGATTACCAATATAAAAAGCATTAATGTTTTCCCATCGTGGGGCTGTTGCTCTGTGCACAACTCAGACTGTACAGAGCTTATGAGTTGCTGTTGTTTAGTCGTTACTTTCTTCATTTGTGTTCCTTTAATGCCCTTACCTTGTATGATCACAGAAAAGTAGAGGCTTATGTGGTGGGTATTGACTGATTCAGCCCGAACCTTTCCTATGAAACTCTTACAGCCCTTGTCAGTACCCTACATCTCTCCCTCTATTATCAAGAAACCCTCAGAAATGGCTACTTTTCTGTGAAGCACTCTTCTCCATGCTGCCTTCCCCTAATAATGCAGATGTGGTTTTCACATACAGGATTTGAGGTTTCTTTTGCTTTTACACAAAACACTTGATCACAGTTTTAATTTTCCGGCATGAAAGATAGGCTGTGTTTCTTCAGTGCTCATGACTCTGTTAGGGATTTTTCATAAATATTACACCACCACCACCTCCAAAAAAAAAAAAAACCAAACCAAAAAAAACCCAGCGTCCTATTTTGCAAGGTATATAAAGGACCCAATAAAATGCATTGAACAAATATTACAAGCAGTTGCCTTTTTCTGCCTCCAAGCCTGGGTGTGATTCATTTTGGTTTCCTCCAAAGCAAGCCTTGAGCACAAGCTATGCACAGCCTTGCAGGGCACGGGGAACCGTGATGTGCAGTGGCACACAGTAACTCCTCAGCTTCTTTGGTGGACAGACATGTGGATGTTCAAAGACGTCATGGCAGGCTGGTGAACAGTTCCATAGAGCAATAGGCCTCCTGGCTTCTACAGGTGCTGCAGGGAACCTGGGTCACTTAGGGTCTCCAGCAGGGATGGACCCAGAGCATCCCACAGGCTGTCCTGCTCTTCAGCAGTGTATCTCATATCCTGGCCCTCAAGAATCACTAGTGCCTTGAAGACCACAGTCCTGGTCAAACTCATCTGGAGAGGTGTTTGCTAGGCTTTATACTCTCATCAAATTCTGGCAGCTGAGTGGGAAATAGTTTTACAGAGCTATGACCACATGAGACTTGATGAGGAGCAGACAGGTGAGATGGGTGCCCAGAGCAGGCCATGGTTATTTGCAATCCAGCAGGTTGGCTGTGCCCTGGGTTTTGGACACAGACCTGCAGAGGGTTTTAGTCTGGCTGTGAATGTGGCCCCTGGGCACTTGCAGAGCACCCTGCACATCTCTCTGTTGCCAGGGGACTAAATGCCAGGAGATACAGTGTCTTGCACAGTTCAGAGCCAATTCTACCATTTTTCTGTCTAAATCACTCACACAAATGCTATATATTATCAGAAACACAACGCAGGTCAAAAATAAGTCCCTTATATCGTTTCCCTTTAACAGCCGTTAAGTCTCTCTACCCTAAGGGTATTGTGCAGCAATTCAATATGCAAGAGAGCCCCATGTTCCATGCAAATGCTGTTTGGTTTTGTTAAAGCATTTGTATAACTTTGGTAACGTAAGCATTCCAGTGCAGTTTTGTAGCAGCCAATCTTTTAGAGGGAAAAAAAATTAGGAGGCTAGTATAGCATCTACATGAAAATGCTTATGGTTATCTTTTAATACACATCATAATTAATATAAGGTTTTGATTTACACTCTTAAGTGTGAAAACATCCTCAGGCAAAAATTAATCAAACATTATGTCATGCTGTAAACTAGAGCTAGTTCTTTGTTTGACCCAAAGGAAAACTTGCCAAGCAGCAGTTTTTTCTTGTCATACTAACTGGGTTGTTTTATTTTTGTCTTCACCCCACTTTCCTGCTCCCCTCCCGCTTCAGCTAGTCCCAGACTCCCAGAAAACTTTGCAAGTTGCAAATTGTCTCAATAGTTTTCCATCAAGCACGAATTTAAGCCTGAAGATAGATGAGGTGTCTCAGTTCTCTCTTTCTTTTTCTGGGTTTTTGGTTGGGTTGTTTTGGTTCTTTTTTTCCTTTTTGATAAATAACAAGAGGTTTCTACTTATGATTTTCTGCCCTCAGGGCTTTATCATTAAGATTAAATAACTGTACTCTCAAGCATACCACTGAACAAACATCTTTTCAATTATGTGAGTAACAGATGCTTTAACAAAGGAACTATTGAAAATTCAGAAAGCTTCCCCCCTCCCCAAAATTTAAAAAGTATCAGATGACAGAGGAATGTAATTGTTTACCATTAAAACAGATCCTTAGCTGTCCATTCAAAACATATGAAAACACACAGGTTTTTTCAAAATTTCTGGGTTTTTAGTCTCAAGAGACTTACTGGCCAGCACTGGAGTCAGAGGGAGTCTTTGGCTGCAAGAGTGCTGGACGGTTGGGCGCTGCCTTGGATCTCTCTCCTCACAGGGAATTGTTTTCCCATTCACATCTTTCTTTCCACCCAGGAGTTTGTCCTATCAGAATTGGGTGATGCTTTGTGCTACCCAGTGCTCCTGGATGGGTTGTCACCTAAGCAGGGGGAAACTTCCCAGACATGCCTGCCATACACACGTGCATCAACACGGTCTGGGTACGGAGGCTCTGCAGTGTGCCCAGTGCTCTTGAGCTCCCAGCACCCCTATAAGCTGAGCTGAGTGCTTGTGGTTGGTCAACATGAGGTGAAGTGTGTCTCACATGGTAGCCTCATTTCTTGACATCCATGGGTAGAGACAAGGCCCTTTTCCTTGCTGGGAGTTGAGTTGCCCCAAGAGCGTGCTGTGTGATGGGAGATATGCCATTCTCCTTTGCAGGAGCAGCATCAGAGATGGAGAGCAAGATCCCCCTGATTCCCTTCAGATTCCCCAGGTCTGCTGGGAATCTCCACCTTACACTGTACTTACACTGTTCTGTTATCATAACTTTTCTAACATGGCAGGGGTTGCCCCTCATTTGTTCAGCTTTGTGCAATGGAAATGTGGCCTTAGAGCTCTTAGGGGAGGATCAGCAGGATTTTGGAGTTCCTCCAGGAGACCTGCATCCCATAGGCTATGCAAAACAGTGTCTATAAGCTTTTCCTGAGCATAGGGACCAAGCATTTCTGGGACTATATGGATTTACTGAACTAAATGTGTGTCTGTGTTTAGATGTAGAAATGGTGACTGTGGCCAAAACAGAGGCTTGTAGCAATTCTAGTAGAGGGACCTGGGGAAGCCATTCTGCCTTTGTCACCTTTCCTTTGAATCTTTCCTATGCAGTAAATCTGCACCAAAGGCAGAAGGCTAGGGTTGTTCATTTCCCCCTGCTGAGCTATAGGATTGAGAGTGCCTGAGCTTCCCTTCCCTGGCTGTGCAGCTAAATCAACAGCTGTGTTTGTAATGTCATTAATTTCTAGTTTACTTGAAACAAAGTGTCTTTGAATTCTCTTACAGCAGTGCAGTTCCCACCTTTCGGCAGTAAGCCATTCTCATTACCCACCAGCACTCCCAGTGGGCTGTGAGGAAAGTTGTTGACGAAAGGATGAAAGAGCCATTTCTTTAAGGAAGGAAAGTTCTTTGGGAAGAAAATTGAACTCAAACATTTTTTGTCTTTGCTGATAAAATACATGCCAGTTTTGTACTTCAGACAAATGGAAATAAACCCACTGCTATTGTGCTCTGCACAAAAGCACCAGGCTTGCTTTTGTAACCCCTGGATTGTACAGTGAGGTCCAGAGAGGTCAGGCTTGAGGAACACACTGATTGATTTCCTGAATGTATTTTATAATTTATAAGACTGAGACCTTAGAGTTTGGGTTATTCCTTTCCCCTTTTCTCTGATGAGAATTTGTCCATGCCCGTGAAGAACTGCTTCCTGGTCCAGGCCATCCCTACCACCTGATTGCTGTTGAAGGTGGCTTATTTGCCTTGCTGACACTGAGAGCCCTGCTCCAAGATTTATGCCTTTTGAAGAGTATCAGGGTAAAAAAGACAAAACTTCTCTTGGCATCAGAGCTCAGGCATTCCTGCTGTTCCCTTAAAACAACCGAATGCTTACCCACTGAGATTCCAGGGAACAAGCATCAGGTTTCTGTCACTAAGGTTATCGATACGGGCCCCTTTGCACTGTGGGGGCTGTTGCTGGAGCTGCCCCAGCTTGGCAGCCACTCATCCCAACCTGCAGTCAGACCCTCTGGCTGCTGGGAGTGCGGGCATTTCTGCCCTGCTACTGTGACGACCTATTGAAACAGAGGGTTGCCCTATTGAACCAAGCAGACCAGCTGTCTCGACCCCAGCTCCAGCAGTGCCTTCAGAGGAAGGAGCAAGAGCTGCTGTGGCATAATGTGCCCAGGAGGGAAGTGTTTTCCAAACTCCTACCAGTAAAGAGATTTATTGCCTGTCCCTTTTCTGTGTTTTTGAAACTCTAAGAGCTTAATGTTCTCATGATTTACATTAGCATCTAATCCTTGCGTAATCTCACTAATCCCTTGGCCCCAAGATATCTATTGGCAGTGAATTTCATGGGTTAACTGGTTGCTGTATTCATTTGGTGGAGCAGATTTAAATCTTTTTTTCCATTCCCATTGCAATCAACCTTCTTAACCTTCTGGCCAAGCATGGGAATGGGTCAGCATCTCCCAAGGAATGAGCTTCGGTATTTTAAGTCCTTCCAAGATTATTCTTGTGGCTGAGAGGCTCCATTGCACACTGTTTCGTGTTGGGCTTGGAGCCCTTGAGGAATCAAGATGATGTCAATGGGAGACATACTGGAATATTTTATTTTGCCAGAAAGAAAACAAAAATAAACACAGAAACAAGCGATCTAAAGATTATTGTAGGGATTGTGCTGAACTGCCTCCTTCCCTCCTTTACCCTGGGTGTCCTGGGCATATGGTTCCTCCCCAGCCTGAAAGCCCTGTCATATCCATACACAGTGGGGAGAATTAAAGAGGAAACTGGCAGCCTTAACATTTAATTTCCTTCCTGTTTCTGGGCTTGTCAGATCCTTTGCATTATTGTAACTACTTTTTATATCATGTCTATAAATAGATATGCTCTCATACGTCCCGTGAAGCAGAGTCTGGCCAAAAGGGTCATTCATTGTGCATAATCAATACATGAAAATGTAGTGGTTACTGGCACAGATGAGATCTCGTATTGTTAGTTCTGTAGCTGGGAAAAAATGTTGACTAATAAAGATTAAGGGTGCTTTTTATTTTTTTCTTCTTATGAAATGCTGATGATGAAGCCATGTTTGATATACTGTGAAATGCATTTCTCTAATGTGAAGTTTCTGCTTTTTGTTGGGAGAGAGATGCAGTCCCTCGAGGATTTTCGAATTTGTAAATATAAAATTATCTGCTTCAGTGTTTTTTAAAAAAGATTGGCAGAAAGCCAGATTACTTACATTACTGTAATAGATTTGCTGACCTCCGACATCTGCTGCAGAGAGGTACATTGAATTTTTCATAATATCAGATGATGCAGATCTAAAAACTCAGTACACTCTGCGCCATTATTTAATTCAAGACTTAGTAAAGCTAAATCTTTTTTTGAGTAGTAGTTTATACGTGATTAAACTTCATATTGCCGATTGTAATAAATCAGGATTAGTGTAGTACTGATTTGTTAATCTAACTTGTATTGATTTTAAGTTGTCTTTATTTAAAAAAAAACAAAAAAAACAAACAGAAAAAAAGACTGGCTTTTCACAGTGACTGAATTTAATAAGAAGCCCTGTGATAGCAAAGACTCCCCTACTGTTTCTGCTCTTGGCTGGAAAATGTTATTCTTGTATTATTCCAGGAAAAAAAAAAACCTTCATGCTGCTAAAAATCTGCTGCCTGTGGAAAGATTTTTTAATACACTAGTGCTTACATATTCTATTTATGTTAATTGACTTATAAATAATACATTTTATTAATCTTAATATTGGAATCTTGATCATGATAAAGACCCTTTTATTTGGTCTCTTCGTAGGCTTCACAAGTAAGTATTCTTTAGACCACAAAATATTTCCCCTCTTTTTCTTTTTTATTAATACTTTGATACTTCCCCCCTGCCGTGAAACACAGCCACAGTTCAAAGCGACCCAAAACGTGGATGTTGTGTCCAAAGTGTGATACAGTCAAGGTATCTAGCTCTGGTTTTCTGGACGTCGTCTTTACCTCTCCTTGCACAGATTGATTAAATCTTACCTGCGCTGCAAATATTTGTCAAAAAAAAATATTGCGTGCTGGTTTCAGACATGTCACATTCTGCTAAACTATTTGGCTAACAGCAGATCACATTCTTCCGGTGTTGGGCAATATTGACCTTAAATTGGCTAAGCCAGCTGCTTTCATGGCATGTGAGCTGGCTGCTTACATGTTCCGAGAGCTGTATTAGCTTTATTACTCCTGCACCATAAAAACTTCTAATAATCAAATGATAAGATCATATCCTGTGGGTAATTGTGTTGTACTATGACAGGATAACTGAAAAAACATTCAGTGAAAATTACAACCGACGGAAATCTCTACATGTAGCGGCAGTTGTTGACGTTGCTCGACTCGGTGCTGCTCCCCGAGGTCTCGCAACCCGTGTTCCTGCCTGGCTCCTCCAGCTGCCCCCAAAGGCCACCTCGGCAGCAGCAGGGAACGGCAGCCTGCTGGCCCTCGTTTCAGACAAGGAGGAGAAAATCCTAGAACAAGCCATGCTTGTGTTTTGATTCAGTTTTACCTTAGTCATGCTGCCTCCCCAATACATGAAACATTTAATTCCAGATTTCCTGCTGCTGGCTCTGGGCCTTTGACCGGCTATGTGAAATGTATTTTTACTGCTGTCGGCCTGCCAACTGCTGAGCTCAGTGAAAAATAGCTAAAATGAAAACCTTGTACTCCCACATGAACCCTTAATATCAGAAAAGGAAATTTAAGCCACAGTTACTAATTAGCACCAAAGCTAATGAGTTCTGGTGAGGTGCAGCAGGAGGAGGAGGAGTTTGTGTCCCACGTTACCCTGCAAGGCTCAGCAAAAAGCACATGAGCAGTGATTAATCGTGTCAGCCTGGGCCTTGCTCCTGTCCTGGCCGTAGCCGTGGGGTTAATCACACGGCATCATTGATGGAAAGGCCCACTCGTGGGCCAGGAGCATCTGCATCTCCCAGGGGGCACGGGACAGTGTCTGAAACCTTTGCGGATGGAATATGTAGATTTTTAATGGGCGACGTGTTCCCATGGAAACAAAACAAAGTCAAACACTCCCCTTGCAGTGCTAACAATTATTGTAATAAAATGTGTTTTTATTAAAAGCAATTTTAAATATTTAACACATGGCAGAGCGGCCTCGACGTTGCCCTATGTGAAACCCAACCCTGTCTCTAGCGAAGTCCAAAGCGCTTTGTGCAGCGCAGGGAGGAATTCAGTGTTTTCACCAATATTGCGAATGAAATGCAGCAGCCTCAAGTATGAACAAGATTTTTTTTTTCCTTATTCTGCTTAGTTATGCTTTTTATTATATAAACATTAACTGTAATATTACAGTGGGAAGCAGGTATTTGGCAACTACGTATTATTTTGCTAAGTTTGCATAGAGGGAGCAGTTTCCAGTTTTAGCAGCTGTAACATGTTTAAACTCAGTTTGTAATGGGATCTGAAGATGAATATTCCCTGTGGGCTCTGCTTAGCTTCATTACTGGAGCCCTGCCAAATTCAGGGCTAGAAAGTATTATTCACGCCTCTTTGCACATACCGTGTCAGAGCATGCTCAGTTAATGAATTTTGTTTCTAATATAGCATAAATTAGGTTTATATTTTAACATAATTTATGTTGTATTTTATTAAAATGTAAAATATTATGATCATGAGCAATCTAATTTCTGCTCTCCTAAGCCCAAACTGTGTTTGAACATCTAAGTATGTAAATCAAAATTGCATGCTTAGAAACTGATTCTAGGATAACAAACGAATATCTGAACCAAAGAGGTTTTTGCCTTGGAGTCTTAGATTAAAGATAATTAAGGATTTGTGGTATTTGAACAGATTTATGTTGTTTATAAGCAAAGTACATTTTCTTCATACAGTCAACTTTTTTTTTTAACAAATTATGTTTGCTGTATTAAAGTTTGTATTTTAAAAGTCTGAGTCTTGTATTAATCCCACAGTGAGTCATTAATCATACCAAACACATTATAAAAACTTTAATCACTGAAGTTGAAACTGAGATTGTAATGCAATCCATCCCTTTTAATTATATCTTTTATTTTTCCCCTTTTAGATCAAGATTGCAAAGGGAAAACAGATAGATTAAAACTCAGTGTGTTTGGTGCTTTTGGGGGAGGGTATTTTTTTGTTTGTTTCTTACTTGCTTTTTAAAAGCAATTTTGTGCATTTTGTGGTGGACAGTTACACAGTGAAAAAATCCTTCTCTTTTAACTCTTTTCCTCTCCCCTTCCTCTTTAAAAATGACTCACTAGCGAAGGCAGGGAGCATGGTGACTGTCAGCATATGGGTGCGTTGCAGTGGTGGCGGTGGGCTGGTGCTGACTGCAACTTGCTGGGTGCTGTGCCCACCGCTGTAGGTTTCCTGCAGCCCCTACTTTCATCTTCTGCCAAGTTCCTCACACTTGGCCTTGCACTCAGGGGAACCACCAGCCTGGAAATTGTGTAGCTGTTATCAGCTTGGCTGTGGCTTTGTAGGTGTTTTCCTGGTGTTTGTTGCATGCTTTTAAGGGTAAGGAGGGAAAATAAAAATAAATGGTGGATTTTTTTTTTTAAATCAGTCTAAAACATAGTGGTTCATATTCTCATCTGATACAAACTGGTGTAGCCACACAAACCACTGCAGCATTACTGACAGCCATTCCACACCAACTCCACTGAATTTATGCCACATGATAGTCTTGGCAAATAAATTGATTTATCATACTTGGATTTACAGATGTACAGTTTACACCATTGCTTTTATGGTTTGGAAGAAAATGGATTTATTAAGTAAACTGCTCATAGTAGATACATTTTGTTCTTCGCTAGAATGACAAACCCTGATCAATTATTTGTTCCTTAATCCCCTAGATTAATCCTGCCATATGAAAGATTTATTAAAGGAGAGGAAGATAAGCCACTGCCTCCAGTGAAACCTCGAAAACAGGATAACAGTTCCCAGGAGAGTGAAGTGAAAACAAAAGTGTCTGGAACAAAACGCATCAAAAATGAAAACCAAAAGAGCAAGAAGGAAAAAGATAATGCGCAGAAACCCCAAGATGCATCTGAGGTTGGTTGCTTTCCTGCTTTTCAACTTTTCAATTAAAAATGTGCAGCTTTAATCACGTGAAATACAATGATAAAATGCATAATTTGAGCTGGAGAATTCCAGCCAGTTGGCCTTTGAGTTTGCTTGGAAATTCAATTGTTATGGTATTGTCTGTGTTGGGATTTTGCTGGCCTACAAATGGCAACCGGTTTGCTCCATACTGCACAGCAGTGATGGCAGAATACCAAGCACTGGATGTAACAAGTACCATTTCTGCTCATTGTATTATACAGTGATCACCTGCTAAAAGATCAGCAGCTGCCAAAAGGAAACCACACAACTACCACAGTTATTTCCTAATCTAAGTATAGGGTGCGGGAACCTCTAATACTGTTGATAATACTGTGGTAACTGTTGGATACAGCTGATTTTTGTAATGGTAACCTCTGGATCAGCCCCTCTGTGCTCACAGTTGCATGCATGTCTGTCAAAAAACATACGACTTCCCAGGATTTTTATCATGTTATGCTAAATTTCTCTTTAGTCTAAAAGGTCAGAGTTTGAGGGAACCACCTTCCAAGCCCTACCTGAGACCAACTTGCCTCTCACATGATGGTTTTCAGCTGAGATAGGTTCTTAGTCTCTCACCCGCTTCACCTGGGCAGGCCCTGGTTTCTACATAAAGCCATGTTACCTGCAGACATAGGACAGCCCTTAATAGAAGAGATTTTATATTCACAGCCTGGGGTAAGAGAGGTCAGTAGAATTCATATTTATCTGCAAATAAGGGTAAATTTCATATGTTGTTAAGCGATATAAATCAATGGAAGTTTTGCTACAGTATTACTTATGCACTTTCTTTTGCACGTCCTGCCCACTCTCTCCTGTGCCCTGCTTGCGCCCTACGCAAACAAGGCAGTGAAGTTCCTCACACACAACCGCTACGCAAGACGTTGCTTTTCCTGTCTCAGTCTGCCAGATCACAGCTGCCTTCAAGGCGTTGCAATGAGAGTTAAGTACTTAAAGAATGTCGAAGCACACGAGGTGCATAGCAGACTATGGCTGCTCCTTTGACTTCATTGCTGTCTGGCAGGTACGTAAGTCCTGTACCTAAACCAGTTTAGTACTGGGTCAGCTACCAGCAATCCTCCTCCTCATTGTTAAAAAACACCAGCAGTTCAGAACCAGTAAACATGGATGCCTCAGAGACTCTGTATACCCAGTTTTGAGAACAGGAGATTTCTATTTTCAAGTTCCACTACCTTTTTAAGTTGTGCTTACAAAGAGAATTTCAGCTCCTGTCCAAACCAGAATTTGTGTTCTAAATTGCCTTGATCAACAGTACCTTTAATATCTAGTGTAAGAACATTCCACAGAGAGAGGAGGTACTTTTGTTTTCTCTTGCACTGTAATTTTGAAGCAGGGAATCCTGTTGGGGGAAAACCTATCAAATTCTGAAGAAAAATACATAGAAAGTGTGCACAAGCCTGCTTCAGTGACTGGAAGGTTGCAACACAAGTTGCCCAAAGCAAGGAGATGTACACTGAAGACTTGTCCTCCCTTTCACTGTCATTTCTTCGTGCCCAGTTATTTATTGAGGGGTCTTGGATCAGCACGACACACTGCACACTGTCCATACTGCCGCTGCTAAGCACAACGTAACAAATCAGCAACAGAGCATCAGCCTTAACTTTGAATTTCCTTGCTTTTGTTGTTCCCTA
Organism: Myiopsitta monachus; assembly: GCA_017639245.1. Taxonomy (NCBI): domain Eukaryota; kingdom Metazoa; phylum Chordata; class Aves; order Psittaciformes; family Psittacidae; genus Myiopsitta; species Myiopsitta monachus. Next base: position 65,599,796 of record CM029921.1, on the reverse strand, counting down.
TCTCAAACTTCCTGCTGCTCAAACTGCAGTTATTTTTGTGTGGTTTGCAGGAAGCGCTCTTAAGCTGTGCTTATCGGAAATGTGGGGAGCATAGATGAGACAATAAAAATGTACAGTTACAGCAGTTTCCTATTGTAAAAATGGTACCTTTTATAGCAGAATTCACATCTCTTCCCTAACTGGGATGGAAGACATGTCCTGCCCCTCTTCAATGAGGGTGGGCTATTAAGGACCTCAGCCTTCACACAGGTCACCATATAGGTAGTTGGTCACATGGCATCCAAGCAGCAAAGGCGCCTGCAGAGGTGGCTGCTTCCACCCAGGGTGAGTGCAGGGCTGCAGAACTTGTGTGCTGTGCCACAGGGAGGGCTCCCTGCCAGGAGCATGGCCCTCATGGGGCCAGCAGAAAGGAGACTTTCAGCTTCTTTGGGTGGAGCAAAATCCAAGTCTGCTAGAGCCAGGCAGAAAGTTATATGTTGCTCTCACCCCAGGTGACCCCCAGCAGTGGAGCCACGTGCCAGCCTCCACATTTGGGTGCAGTCCTCATGCGGGCACAACAGTGGTGGTGTGTTGCTCACAGGTAGCCTCGATAACCATACATGTATGGCTCCAACCAAGCCACCACTTAGGCCATTTTTGCATGTGGCCTAGAAGCTGGCCATAACCACAAGCTATAAAAGAGTAATCAAGTTACAAAAATGTGTTTTCCTCTCAATTGTGTGCTCAATTTATACACTGTTAAGAAGTCTGCAGAGAGAAAATAGAACTTTAATTTATTAGGGTTGCATTTGCTTTTGTGCTCTTCACTGTTTTCCTGCCATCACAATGACATTGTCAATGTAACGAGATACCAGACAAAATGCTATTAGCCTTAGACTGCACATTTCCTCACAATAGCTGAAACTTCAATCAAAATGTTGCTTAACAGAAACAAAGAGCAGAATGTACAGTTATTAAATATTATTTCTCTTTTTTTTTTTCTTTTCCTTGCTTTGCTCATCTGTCTGGTATTTTCCTGTAATTTTATAAGCTCAAGAGACTAGTGATGGTACTTTATAAAGGACGTAATGATGGTGTTTGGCTGCAAAAGGCAGCTATGAGTTTAAAAAGAAGTTAGGATGACTAACAGACATTGTAACTAATAGGCCAACCACACAGATAGGAATATTTAAAAGCAGCTGTGAAGAAATAAATCTCTGAGAGGGTTGGATTCGTTAGGACCTTCTCCAATCCCCCGCTCCTGTGACAGACCATAAAGCAGCATTTAGATAATAACTTTCTCGATGCATCTTATCTTTACAAGGAAGAAAGAAAGAAAACAATAATAATAAAGGACTCACACAATGCTGCTGGTTTATGACTGTCTTCTACCACAACCTGTCAGAGGAGAGTGACAGCAGTTTTGAAAAGGTCTGTCAGTCAGCTGGTTCACAGATGGGACGCTCTGGTGACCTCTGCGGGTCACAGTTCAGCCAGCTACATAATGGGATGAATAGTGTGAATTGTGCACACAGCCTTTACTAATGGGGGAGCAGAAAGAGCTGCAGTCCCATTGACGATAACGTATAAAAGCCATGTTTGTAGTAGCAGGCGCACACACTTACTGAATGTTGACAACTTCATTTTAATCCGTTAATAAAAAAATGTGTGTCCTAGTTAAGCTGTGGCAGTGATTTGCTGCCTACAATAGGGATTCCTAGTATGCCATTTCTATCATTTTCACATTTTAATGCAGAACTGGGTGTGAATGATCTCCTCTGTGATTACTGAATTGGAAGACAGCTATGCTGGAGAGACTTTATGTAGCAAAAACATGGGAATCATGTCATTTTCATAGGTGGAGTTGGCTAGTGGGATAAATTTCTACAGCTTTATCATTTGTGTTCTGAAATCTGCTCTCCTGCATTTCCCTAATTAATTTTAAAATAGTATAACCTCAATGTTTAGCTGTCTGCTCAAGCTCATCAGGTTACAAACATCTGCTGTTCTGAAATGCCTTATTGTGACCCTGGCAGGGGTGGTGTATTTCTTAATATTTCCAGGAGGTACATCTCTTTGTTTGAATCCAATACCTGGCGTTAGAGCCTTCACATTGCAGCAGGGTGATTGACAAGTACTCCTCTAAAAGTAGCCAACTGCGTACTGTGTATAGTCTTACGCACAGTCTGCCAAAATGCACCACATTCTGATTACTGTCTGTTGAATCATTTTATTAGGTTTCATCAGAACAAGAGAAGGATCAAGAACCAGCAGACCAGAAAAATTTCCCTGAACACCCTACAGTGGGAGAGATGAAACAACCTGTGCAAGGCCCTCCGTCTCTTTTACCAGAGACAGCTCGGCCACTGCCCCTGGAAAAGACAGACCTGACAGAAAACAGCATAAACAATGAGAAAGCTAAGGAGGAGGTTCAGCACTTGTCCTCTTTCTCAAGTATATCCGTACCCCCAGAAGAAGACACCGTTCTGGATGCCACCATCACAAAGCGATTACACCCCCCAGCAGATGCCCTGGAAGACAAAAAGCCCGAACAAAGACTACACAAAGCTTTTACTGACAGCTTAGAAAACGAACCTGCAGAAATGCCCTTCACAGCTTTCCCAGTCCAGCTGCCCACTCAGAGCGACATGGAAGATGACAAATTGCCGGAGATGGCCGATTACATTGCAAACTGCACAGTGAAAGTGGACCAGCTGGGAAATGAAGATATCCACAATGCACTAAAGCAAACACCCAAAGTACTGGTGGTACAGAACTTTGACATGTTCAAGGAAAAAGAGCTGCCCGGATCAATGAGCGATGAGTCCACTTTTGGTTACACACCGCTGCTTTACTCAAAGGGTAATCCAGGCATCATGTCACCCCTGGCAAAGAAGAAGCTGCTGTCTCAGGTCAGTGGGGCAGCCCTGTCATGCAGCTATCCTTATGGTTCTCCTCCACCTTTGATCAGCAAAAAGAAACTGAACAGCAGAGATGAACTGTCCTCAAGCATGTCACAAGGTCCCCATGCCCCTAATTCTGATCCTGTAGCAATTAACAGGCCCTCAGTCATACAGCATGTACAGAGTTTTAAAACCAAGGAAGAAAGGAAATCAATTAATGATGTTTTTAAACATGACATGCTAAGTAAACCGGATCCTCAGCGCTGTGATTTTTCAAAACATCACCTCAGTTCTCTTGCCGAGTCATACGTACCGAAGACAGATGTCCAGGACTGCAAAGATAAAATGAGTGAGAAAAGGGGACTGCAGCACTCCCATGTGCCCACTTTCTTGGCAGATTTTTATTCATCACCTCATCTGCACAGCCTTTATAGGCACACAGAGCACCACCTTAATAATGAACAGACATCAAAGTACCTCCCCCGGGACATGTTCAGAGAGTCTGAAAATATTTCTACTTTTACTCAACACAAACACCCAGAAAAACTAAATTTAAATTATCGCCCATCTTTGCATCAGCAAGAAAAAAAGGCAGCAGTGGAAGCCTCTTCAGATGATCAGCCAACAGATTTGAGTCTTCCAAAGAGCATACACAAACAGACTGCAAAGGCTCTGGGCTCCAGCCTCCCTCATTCATCCATGGCCCAGCAAGAAGGCAAAGGTATCTCCCCATTCCAGGCTGCGAGCAGCCAGGCAGTGAGCCTAGACTGTAACCCCAAAGCTTGCCGTGTGTCCCCCATGGCCATGACAGCCCCGAAAAAACACAGTGAGTTGCTGCACAGGTCTGGGAAGCAGCAGGCCCAGAGGCTGGAGAATCTGAGGAAGATAGAGGGGATGGTGCATCCTATCATCAGGAGCAGAACGAGCCCTCAAAACGTGGGGGCTGCCCGGCCTTTGAAACGGAGCCTGGAGGATTTGGACAAAGTCATTTCTGAAAAAAAAATCCGAGCTGTCTCTCCTCTGCACTTACCAAAGGAGACCCCAGCGAAAGACAAGGTTCCCGACCCAGAGGGGGAGGGCAGCAAGCCAGTGCATGGCCTCCATTCTGGCAGCATGCTGGAAAGCCACAAATACCCCCTTTCAGCCCCCATCTTCCCAGGCTTGTATCCAGGAAGCCTGTGCACGGGGCTGAGCAATCGCCTCCCGCCTGGGTATTCTCATCCCCTGCAGTACTTGAAAAATCAGACCGTGCTCTCCCCACTAATGCAGCCTTTGGCTCTTCACTCCTTCATGGTGCAGAGACAATTTCTCACATCCCCTGCAAACTCTCAGCAACTGTACAGACACTTAGCTGCAGCAACACCTGTAGGAAGTTCCTACGGTGACCTTTTGCATAACAGCATTTATCCTTTAGCTGCTATAAACCCTCAAGCCGCGTTCCCACCTTCCCAGCTATCCTCTGTACATCCCAGCACAAAACTGTAAACCCCCTCGCTCACAAAAGAAGGTCTGAGCAGAAAAGTTAAGTTAGCGACATTCCTCCCCCTGTGACAATGCCTCACAGATTTAGCGGTCTGTATTTTTGTCAACCAGGATGCAGTCATGTCTTGCCTAGGGGAGCGCTTCAGCGTTTGATGGAGACAGGACTGCTTCTTTAAATCTGGCTCTCACATCAGTCCCCTCACCCTTTATCCCTGCCCCAGAGAAAGAAAACCAACAAAAAAAAAAGAGAGAAAAAACCCATTGGATCTTGCGTATGTGTTTTCTGAAAGGACTTGTATATGGTAAGAGCAGATGTCCAAAGGGAGCCGTGGAAATGCAGGCCCAGTCCTGAGCTCACTGAAGTCCCATGCGAGGGCTGCATTTGCCTTTCACTGAGCCAAGGACCAGAGGCCATGCATTGTTGCCAATGACTCAAGGACTTGAGATGAACCTGGAAAGGAGAAGTGGGCCAAGAATACATACAATCAGTGGATGTGCTTTTTTGGGTAACTTTTCCTGACTTTTAGAGATTCAATCAATGCAATGTATAGTAAAACGGCAATAGATTCTTCATTTTAACACTATTAGAACAGAAGGGTAAACACTGTTTAATTTGACTGTACATATCCACTTCGTAAACTACCAGTGTCACATTTGGTCACAATAATTTATATAGTTTTGTTTGTCCAGTATATTCTGTGCTCTTTATGTTCGGTTTTTTGTTTCGGGTTTCTTTTTTTTTTTTTTTAAATTAAACAGTATCATTTTATCTGCAACTTTTTTAAAGGCTGTGGCTGGCCTGTTGTTTTCTCTTCTTGTATGTGTCTGTAATGTTTCCAGTTTCTTTGTACTTCTGAGCAGCGTTTTTGTCTTGTTTTTGTGGTAACGTTTACTGTTTACAAACTGAAACAACTGGTTCAGATTAATCTGAATGGTTATAAGCATACTGTAGGTAATGTCATGGTGCAAGGGTGCCAACAAGGTTCCTTTCCCCACGATCTGCCCCTGTGAGGTGCAGAGCACCTCTTGCGCTCCTCCCATAGTTGGGATGGCTCCCACGCTGCTTCTCCCCTCCCACCGAGCTTTGCTTTCCCGTATTGTGGTCCATGAATTTGTTGAGCATTGTACTTAACCTTACCTAGGCTGTGAAACCTTCCTGCCTACCAGAGAAACAGTCTAGAAAACAAAACCTCCCTGGCACGAGCTGCTGGATGACAGAAGAGCCCAGAAAATGGATTTGTGGTTTGTGAGAATGTCGAGAATTTCAGAAATCAGAACAGGGGCCAGTGCTGATTTGGATCAGAAGCGTACGGGTCCTGTGCCTCATGAGCAGGCCAGGCTTGGTAGGATGGGTAGGGGATTGCATGCAGTGGTTGGGATGGACCTTTTACACCCCTAAGGGTATCTCAGCCTCTCCCTGGGCATCCTTTCACAGGGGGAAACCCCAGATGTGAAAGGGCTGAGTTTTCCTAAAGAAAAAGCTTCCCTATGGCTGTATATTCACTTTGCAGGACATCACCACCGCACAGCCGAGCATAGACATTGATAAAGCAAAGTGTGACCTGGAGGCTTTTTTGAAAGTGAAAATTGGTTGTTTTTCAAACCATCTCAGTTACTGTTCAAAGACATCATAATCGATATGAAAAGAAAAATGGAAACTACTAAGAAACACTTTGCATGCTAGGCATGTCATTAAATTTTCCCGTGATATGAAGCCAAATACAATATATATTGTATCATATTTAATATCCAAAGGTGGAAACCAGAATAATATACTCATCTACTGTTAAAGATCCAGCTTCTTCAATTAAATACTTTATATTCCTGTGGTAAAGTTGTATTTAAATGATCGATAAACAGACTAGTAGAACTTAGAACATGGATGTACCAGTGCAGAGCATCCTGCTGCTCCATAAATCGTACAGGAAACAGAACCACGGGCTCATCCAGGCAGAGGCCACAGTGTGGAGGACATCTGTAGTAAAGTTGCACTAGATCTTAATCACGTGAGAATCAGGGGTTTGGGGGTAGGGAGGAAGAGGGCGGGGGGAAGGGGAGAGAATATCAAAATCTACAGCAAATGCAAACAGAAGCTTATTGTGTGTTTGGCAAAGCAGACGCTTCTCTTCCGTCTTTTGGTTGTGTGTCCTGGAATCGTGCATTTGTTTATGCGAATTGTCTGATTTCCCTTTTGGTCACATCCTGTTGGAGTTCCATGGTAGGCTTTTTGGGGCTGTGCTGGAGCAGTGCAGGGCTGGGGGACAGGGAGAGGGAAGAAAGGATCCTCGCTTGCCCCACGAGGAGGCTGCCCACTGCTGGCTGGGGAAGCTCATCATATACTGTGCCAATAGTAAGGGCAATGGAAAAGAAATGATAGCATAAACCCCAGCAGAAGCATTATTTGTTTAAAAACTTCTAACAGAAATCCTGGAAATCTTTCAAAAGGCTATTGAATTCCCTATTGGCTTAAAAGTCCTTTTTTTTTAAATGTCTTAAATGGGGCTTTGTTTGCATTGTTTGAGTTCAAGGGGCCGTATTATTGAATGAAATTGCACAAGCTTTTCTTTGTGCAATCAGACCATTGTTATTGGTAGGTTTGTTAAGGAAACTGTGGAATCTAATTGGTAATAGAGTCATAAATCTGTTTACCAGGAGCCAGTTCCAAGAAATGTTGCAATTCAAACGCACTATGTCCAGGATTCATTAGGGATGCTCAAGGTTGTGAGATTCAAAGGAAAAGACCAGGCAGCAAACAGCTCGCGTGTAGCTTCTGGCCGCACGCTGAGCCAGACTTTGCGGAGCACGTGGGAAGTAGGGTCCGGCTCCCAGTAAAATCCAACCCCCTCGCTGGGCTGGGCAGGAACAAGCTGTGTTTTGCAGCAGGTGTGAGGCGTCCCCCCGCTGCATCTGCGCTTAGGAAGCAGTTAGTCCAGGCTGCAGAGGTCATCTTGGCAGCGCCTGTAGCTGGTGCAGGGGCAAGTGCCGTGCTTGCCCCTGCTGGCACCTCTGGCCTGGCTGGGGCAGCGGGGCTGCTGCCTCCTAGGGCACCTCTGGGGTGCCCCCCGGTCCCTTCCTTTGCAGTGGCCAGTGAAGGAGGTCGAGGCTGGCAGGTGTCATGGTTTTAATGCCGAAGGGGACTTCGTGCACTGGTGTGAAGGGGCAGCGTGGGCAGTGCTGCCGTGAGCGCGCCCTGGGTGTTTGCTGTACGGGTGGTGGATGTTTCACTCGTTCTCTTCCTCCTCCTCCTCCTCCCCTCTTCCCCCGGTCCCGCAGTTTTAAATATGTTCTAATAATGGCAGCATAATCTACTAGCTGTTTATACTTTTTTAACTTTCTTTTGTTGTAAATATTGTATACTTTTTGTGATTCAAGTTATGTAGCCTATATGCTCTGTAAGGTGATGATTTGTATATATAAAAATGGCCCAGTAATATTATATAGTTTCCCATTTAAAAGGTTATTGAGTAACCTTTGCGTTAGTTTAAACACTACCAGAAATAAAGCTGAGCCAACTATAAACACTCAATTTTTGTATGTTTTCCAAATTGTACTTATTAATGCTTTTGATACTGTATTATGTGCCAATAGTTTCCCAATCACATAGCAGGCAAAAGATATTTTGTACTTTTTGATCCACTGTAATATTTAATAAAAAATGTTACTATCTGTTCCCTTTTGCGTTTGATTAATAATTCTGTAAACAGCCCTTATCGCAATGGATTACATATTATCCCATCCGACCTTTCAGCCCTCTTATATTGGCTTTTCTGGAGAAAGTATCTCCTCCTGCAAATGATTAGATTAAAGAAATGGAAGTCTGCAATTTCCTAAAGGAGGAAGAGACAAGATCTTCAGGCAGTGCCCCTCTATTTTTGCCGTGTGCTCACATTAAAGCGTGGTGAGGCTGACTGGAGGAATAGCTTTGGAGGGGATAACATCCATGCTTAGCCAGTGGCTTCTGCAGCAGATTTGCTCCATTTGCGTCTCAGAGAAGCTTTTTTTCCCACCAGTGCTGCAGGCTGGAGCTGGGATGTGAAAATGGCCCCATTCTTCCCGGCACAACCATGAGTAAGATTTTGGAGTCAGATGCTAGCTAGTAATTTTGCAATCACCAAGTAAACTTCATGTGGACTCTGTGCCTTGATAGGTCCAAGAAGTCCCCCTAAACTGGTGGCCTTTGAGGAGCTCTTTGCCACAACATGCGCTGTCCGAGCACTCTTTGCGCTCCTGGTCTCCGTAGATGAGAAAATCACCTGGCTTTGTGTAGGTCAGAACTGGCACCGCCCTCACCCAGCACATCCCATCTGCAGGGCCAGGGCCACCTGGTAATCCCACATCATGGCCTCGCTCTGTGGTCCTAGGGGAGCGTGTGCAGAGAGCCCTTCCCCATCCCAGGGGTCCCATCCATCCCCGTCCCTGGGGTCCCAGGTGAGTGGCACCGGGTGCATGGCTGAGGCTGTTTGCTGCACCGGCCTCGGCTGGCGCGCAAGGAGCTCCTTCACACTCAGTGCCTGGGAGGGCAGCACAGGCCCAGGGAGTGGTCCCAGTGCACAGCACTGTCCGGGACCCACCGCAGCCTGTGGGGAAGCACAGGGGCACCATGAACCGCGGGGAAGATTCCCCCCAGCGCTGCTGCAGCGGGGCAGGCACAGACCAGTTTGACGTCAGCATCAGATGAGGCTTCCAGATAGGTGCTGTGGTTGAGGGAAAGTTTCACGAAACCCCCGCGTTTCGTGTGTGTGCCGGGAAATGAGGGGAAATACCACCTTGGGGAAGAGCAGCCGCTGGGCGGGCGCAAAGCAGCGCGGGGCCACTGCGCACGAGGGGCGGTGTGGATGCCCCTCTGGCTGTGCCCAGGGGGAGGCAGGGTGATGCCTGCCCCCACTGCTGCTCCAGGGGAGGTGGTCCCGGAGCAGGACGGGCAGCAGGCTGTGGTGTCCACGGTTCCTGCCAGCACATCTCGCACCAGCACAGTTCCCAGCAAGGCGCACCCTGAGCCAGTGAGAGGGTCAACGCTATGCTTAATTGCACTCCATAAGTTCTCTTCTGATATCTGAGTCCTTTTTCAACCATTTGCTCTTCAGGGCCAGGAGTGCCACGGTTTCAGTATACACTGTGTATGAGCAGACAGAATAAACCTTCCTCTGGTTTAACCTGCTGCCTGGTAACTTCCTTTGACGCTCGTATTGTGAGAAATGGTAAATAACCACATCATATGTGTTGTCCCCACGCCAGCAGTGAGGCTATGGGAGAAGATGGGACCCTCTAGCAAATCATTTCCTCCATCCACTTCTGTTACTGCCAAGCTGAGGCATTTTATTCTTCCCATATTGAAATACTGCCTACTGGTGAGCACCTGAAGGAGGTGGGGGTGAATGCAGACACATACGGGCGCTGGCCTTAGCAGTAGCTGCAGAGCTGGCCAACGCAACTTGGTTTCCATCCCCGTGCCCTCTTCCCTGTGTCTTTTTTAGCCTGTGGGTTAGCGTGGGCCGACGCTGCATGTTCCTGCCGTGCAGGGGGTGCCTGTTGTGCTGCCCTGCCCACACTGCGCAGCGTGGCCGGAGGAAGGAGCGGCGCACTGGAGCTTTTCACACTCAGATGAGCCCGGCCTGCGATGACACTGAGGGATCGCAGCGTCCTCCCTTGGTGGGTTGCTGGGGTCACCTGGGTGTCGGTGAACCCCTACTCATGTGGAAGCGATGGAGCCCAGGGGCCTGTGCTAACACGCCCCGGAGGGCTTGCAGGGGAGCACAGGCACCCCCCTGGGGCTCAGTGGACCCCACCATGCGCTGGTGAGGTCTGCAGGTCAGAGCCACGCTTCGGAGGAGTTTGTTACTTCGTCAGCGACTGGCAGCCGCTGCTGGTTTTCAAAGGGAAGCGTCCCGCGGTCCGGGTGAGGAAAAGGGATGCTGTGCCGCTGGCTTGTCACCTTGCACACCTCTTTTCAATTCAGCTGCCAGCAGTGGGGGGTGAACAGTTCTGGGAGTCTTGAAGCAAAGCAGAGGTGCGAAAGGAGGTGATGCTGACTGCAGTTTAGTTCGAGCCGCGCTCTGGATCTGTGTCCTGCTGGCTGCCATCCTGTGATCGCACAGCAAGGCCCCGTGCCGTGCTCCTTGCGGTCACAACCAATGTACAAGAACGATCTGGAGCAGTTCCTCTGGTGTTCCCTGGTTTCTGGGCCGTGGCAGCCTGCACGCCTGATACCCCGCGGGACCTTCACAAGCCTTTCACCGGCAGGCAGGGCACGGAAGGCCGGAGGCAGACGGGTCCTGGGGCAGGATCCTGGATGGATCCCAGGGTGTGTGGCTGGTTGCAGATGCTCAACCAGCAGCTGCATCTCCCAGCTGTCTCTTGGGGCCGTTCCCAGTCCCGTGGTGATGCTGAGCCATTGGGAGCAGAGCCCTTCCTCTCCCTCTACGCTGCGCCAGCCATGTCTCTGCCCCGGAAGATTTGAGGGACAATTCTAGCCACGTTTGTGGTGCCGCCAGGAGCAGATCAGGCACAGGCATCACTGGTGATCCTTGCTGGCACTGGAATTGCCCTGGGAAATGCAGGGCTCACCTACAGGTTTTCCAGGGGTATCAGACACTCTCGACTCCTCCTGGAGCAAGAGAACCTGAGCCCGTATGTGCCTTCCCCAGGTGGGGCCGGCTCCCAGCCGAGGTGTTATCAGAGGGTGCTGCCTCCCCAGCTGAAGGGAAACCTGGGAATGGCCTCGAGGAAAGCAAAAGGAGCGGCCACCAGAGCATCCCCTGTCCCCCTCGAGTGCGCTTGCGCCTGCGACTGCTGGAGGTCTGCGTGTCTGCAGGAGGAACTATTGCTGGGCCCCGGCGCAGGCATGGCCGCTCCTGCCCGCTGCTGTTGAGGAGGCGCGTGTCCAATGAGCAAACAGGGATGCAAGGGCTGCTGGATACGACTTAATCTGCGTTTTCATTTAGCTTTTCACTTTATCCGTCATGGGATTAAAATACCCGAGTATTCGAGATGTGAGATGCTCCATCTAGTGTCTCACCTGGGGAATGAGCCCCCAGTGCCACGGCAGAGCCTGGGATGGGACATCCGTCCCCCTGTCCTGTGCTCAGTACACCGGGGACCGGACCCTCCTTCCCCGCAGAGGGGAGGTGAGGGCTGGGGCGCTGGGGACAAACGCGTTCAAACTGGATCAGGCAAATGCATGAAGACTTTCGCGGCTGCTGAGAACCAACGGCTCAGGTTCAAGTGCTGCATTCCAGGGAACCCAAAGTCCTGAGTCGCACGGCTGCGGAGACCTCCCCGTGCTCACCAATGGGCAGGAGGTGCTGGGTGGGGTGGCCAAGGGGCAGGACGTGTACCTTGTCCTCGGGTGCTGCGCCGGGCTCTGTGGGGTTGGGGGTGTGATGAGCATAAAAGCATTTAACAAACTGCTGATTCGCCAGTTTGCATCTAACAGCCGTCACCGTCACCGTGGCTTCCAGCCCCAGAGGGAAAACCCCAGAAATTGCAGATTTCATTCAGTTTGCTCTGAAATGTACTCAGGAAAGAAAAAATCCCCCCAGTGCCTGAGGCAGTCCCATCCCCCAGAGCACGTGTGGCCATGGGGCGGTGGTGGTGGGCTCCCTCCTCTGCTGCAGACCATGCCATGGGGCAGCACCGCGCTTTGCGGCGATACCACGAGGTGATGCCATGCCATGAAGGTGATGCTATGAGGCGGTGCCGTGCCATTAGGTGATGCCAGGCCATGAGGTGATACGGTGAGGTAATGCCATGCTGTGAGGTGGTGCTGTGAGTCAAGTCATGCCATAGGATGATGCCAGGCTGTGATGTGGTGCTGCAAAATCTCCACATCTCGTACAAGCCACGAGAGATGCCCTTCAGCCATTTTGGTGCCAAAACCATTTGTTTGTTGAAGTAGCCAGTTTCTGACCTCCAAGCACCTGTCCTCTCAGCAAATGCCCCCTCACGCTGAAGACACCAGAAGGATGAGCAATGGCCCCTGTATAGGGGCCCCCGCACCAGAGTGCAGGAGCTGCAGCACCAATGGGCAATGCTGTGCCCCCGGGGCTGGACGCTGTCCCTTGCATGAGGAAGCCACAAGTGGGGCTCAATGTGTAAGTACCACTGGGTTTTTCCGGTGGAGCTTTAGTCTGCAAGCCCCCCTAAAACCAGCCAGGCAAAGCAAACTCTCCCCCTCCTGCCCCCAACCCCCCCAGTGCCTGTGGAGCTCTCAAGTGAGGAATAAAGCCATTTGTTTCTAATTATATTTGGCAGCCACTCAGAGAATTTAGGACTAAAGCACGCAATTTTTTTTGCTCCTGATTAAAGCACTTGACCTCCTCAGCAGAAAGCAAAGATTTCAACACACGCCCACAAGTAGGCAAGGAACAAACTGCACAGAAGAGACCAGAAAGAAAAACCTTCACTCAGAGGCACAAAATAATCCATTATGAAACAAAAGGCAGAATATTTAGTGCGCAGCTCAAGCCTGCCCAGGGCTCAGCCAAACACCCAATTACTGCTTTAAACACCCAACTCTCTGCTTTGAAAAGCAGAGAGCTCTTACTCTGAGCTAAGACTCGAGCGGCTGAGGCCCATATGCTCCATTTGGCCTACGGCACAAATGCGACCGAGACCCATTTGCTGCCCATGGGAAAAAAGCATCTTCCATGGGATGGTTCAGCTCGCCTGGCCGGCAGGACAGCGCCGCCAGAGACAGGGGTATGTGAGTTGTCATCAGCTTTTGGGGGGTTTATCCCACATTCCCAAGCCGCAATAGTTTCTTCCCATCAGAAGAAGGATGCAGCATCCTCAGTGCCTAATTTCAAGTCGCGGCTACCCTGGGGTGCCTGGGACAGTGAGGCAGAGCCTCCTCCCTTCTGCCCATCAACACGAGGTAATGCAGCGTCCAGCTCTCGTGCTTACTATTTTCTCCGTCTTTAATAACCTCACAGGGATGTGTCGCAACTGCAGAAGAGTCGGCTGGCTCCCAACCAAGAGAAATAGCAGTGATCTTGATGGCACCCTTTAAAACAGCGGAGAAAATAGCTCAAACAGAAATTAACTGCCCTGCGAGGTTCTGTGGTCTATAAAATGCTTCCCCTGGCTCCATGGTTTTAAAATAACATGAAAGAAATACTTTCCATAAAAAGCAGTTAACTGGCTTTCCTTTAGCCATAACTCTGAGAGTCACACCCAAACAAAATAGTTATACAAGCATTAAATTATACATGAAAGAAGGCTGATAAAGGCAGGGAGTTACAGAGCTACCATATAAGATTTCAGATATACAGATAGCAAGCGTTACTAACGTTTCTATTAAAGGTGACCTACAAAAGAGGGACAAAAATAATCTGTGCCACTTCTGATTTCTTGTGATGCGGGAGGGAGTGAATGTGAAATGGCTCCAGCCCAGCTGCCACCCAGTCCCTCTGTCACCATCCCTCTCGGTCTCTGCTCATCATCCTCTTCCCCAGCAACAAGTGAAGGAGAGCAGAGGGTTGCTTTCTGCCGGGACTGCAGGCATGGAACTGCTGATGTTCTCTGTCTGCTCTGGGCAACTTGCTCAGAGGGCAGAGAGAGGATGTTTTCCCCAGCGCTTGCCTGGAGCAGCCTGGTGGTGGGATTTAACGGGGAGATACTCACTCTGCTTGGTGGGCACCAGGGGTTTGACCACAGGAGCCGTGGGCAGGGCTGGTTGCAGGGCTGGGAGGCTGCCTTCTGATGGGTAGCTCCTCACAGAGGGCTCGCTCTGCAGGTACGCTCTGGCGGTTCTTCCCCTGGGGGGTTCCCCAGGGCCTGTGAGGGTTGGTCCTGTGCTTCAGCTCTGCCTGGGGTCGGGGTACCAGCTGCCTCCCCCTCCAGCCACCTGCAGGGTTTCATAAAGCCTGTGGGCGCTAGAAAGGTGTAATTATTAAAGTGTATATAACAAAATACATTAAATCTATATTTATATAGAGAAAAGTATATAGGATTTCATTGCGTATAAATACGTAATGAAATATGTAACTACCTCCAAGACTGCTGCTGCTCCATCCCTGCTGGGCGGGATTGTTTAGCAGGTTATGTGGTTGCTGTTAGTTTCAAAATACATTTGGAAGAAACCAAGGAACAAATTGAAATGCAGAGGCACACACGGAAGCACACCACAGCTGCATGAGCAGCGTGTCCGTAGGTGATCGAGCTCACAGAACGAGGCTGCCCAATGTGTTTGCTTTTCCCCGCAGCCCACGGGCTTGGCTGTGGGGCTGCTGCTACCGTTCTGTCCAGGTCCCCCCCCCAAGCCACACGTCACATTTGAGGACCTGTGGATAGATGGGAGCTGAATTTCTGGTGGAGAAAACAGCCCGTAAGGAGCAGGAAACATTGATTTTTCGATACAACGCTAACATAGAGTGTGTGTGCTCAGTGCTGCTACTGCGTGCCTGCAAGACTGTGTCCCCGTCAGGGCGGCAGGGGCTGCTGTCCTTGCCTCTCGCCAGCTGGATGTGAGGGAAAAGTCGTTTTCTAGATGTCTCTTAAGCAAGGAAGCGAGGCCAATACAAAATAATGCAGAAAAGAAGGTTTATTTCTGTTAAGCCCTAAAGTCCCAAGGACTCAGCATTCGCCACCAGCGCAACGAGGTTAACAGGGTCATCGTGGGCTTGCACCTGAGAGGCTTTCTGCGAGGAGCTGGTGATGGTTTCTTGTGGTGACATCGTCCAGAAACCGATCATTCAGCTCCGGTTTTCCCAACCTTTCAGGACAGTCGGAGCAGGGCTGGGGATGGGGAAAAGCCACTGAGGAGAGGAGGGGTGGGAGAGGTGGCCCCGTGCAGGGCAGCCAGTGGCAGAGCCCATCTCTGTCTGGGGCAGGCCTGTGCGGTCAAACACTGACACCGGGGGGGCCACAGACCATCTGTGAGCGGTGTCAGCCCTGCTCTGTCACTGCAAGCCGAGCACTTTTGTCCCATCGGGGACATGCTTAAAGCCAGTATCTCACTCTGGTGCTCGGTCTTTGGCAGCAAGGGATGGAGGAAAATGGATTATGTTTTCCCTCCTGGAGTTACATTTCAGCCCAGGCAAACATTACCCAATAACTGATACAAAATAAACTTGAAATACATAAAATAAAGCCTGACAACAACCCACTATTTTATGAGTTTACCTCAGTGAGGGCAGGCAAATCCATTTCAGTGCGGACAGGTTTCTGATCTGAACCAGTAAGGCTGATGCTGATGCTGCTCTTCTCTAAACTAGTACAAAACATCTAAGGGTAGAAAAGAAGAGCCTGCACTGCAGCAAAGGGACTGGCCTCTGAAGCACGAATGGGAAGACAGGGGTGTCAATCCTTAAAGCATTAGGTACGTCAATGGGAAGGCAATCTTTCTGGCAGTAACTCAAAATGAGGATGAAAGGCGTTCGATCAGGTTCCACCCATCCTCGCCTCTCATAGAGGCAGACCCTGACCTCCATTTGTCTCCGTCACCATGCCCTGAGCTCCTGGCTCGGCAGGGCTGCAGGGGAGCTCTGAGAAAGCAGCCATTACCCCAACAGCCCCCACATTGTCCCCTGCACCTTCTGCTTTCAGCTGCTAATGGAGACTGAGGAACAACTCCGGGAGTGGAGCCACCAGTTGCACTTTGCACGGGCTGCAGTCGGGATGTGTGTTGGTTTGTTTGTCCCCTTCTCCCTCCAGCGGTGTGCGATAGCTGTGCTCAGAAGGAGCGTCTGTTCTTCATTTAGAGCCAGCATTAAGCTACTTTTGCAACAGGATTGATGGAGACAGGGGGAGGTCAAATGATTTATCCAAGTTCACAGGGAGTCCCACTAAATATCTTGCCTGTAGCACCTATCGATTATCGGTCCTCCTCTGCTCAGAGGAATTGCATGGATCGAAGAAACGAAATGAGCATGGCAGGGAACAGCAGTTCCCAACCCTGTCCAGATTCAGCTTTTCAGATTGGCCCTTATAAGGCTATGTAATGAGAATCCCAGAGAAGGCAGAAGGAGCTATATGCTATTAGAAATAGGCTACATCTCCCTATCAGATGCAAAGGAAGTACAGCTGCACACTGCATACTTCAAACAATGCAACAAGGTCACATGGCCAGTAGGTTACATGGGCCCCTCCATCTCCAGCGGGCTGGCTAGGGCTTTGCATCCTGCTGCGTCCTCCTGGTGCCACTCCTCTCCTTGGTGCCATCCCTGCTCCTCAGCACTGCTCCCTTCTCTGACGCAGCAGGGTCTGGATACATTATGAATCCCCATTCTTACTGGACTTTCCAAAACCAACTTTCTCTGAGAATTCCGCTGTATTGCTGTATGCACGGTTGCTGTGCTTTCTCTCTACACAATGACTCTGGGTCAGGCAGGGTGGTATAGCTGTGCATCACTCTAGAGGCAGGTAGGATACCAAAAGCTTCCCCAGAGATACCCATGTTCTAAGCAGGCACAACAAACCACCAGTAGCGTGTATATGCTGAGAAAGAAGAGGAGGACCAAGAGCACAGGCAGCAAGGTCAAACAATAGACTGTAGTAGAATACTTTAGCAATGGAAAATAACATGGCCAAGCAGCGTGGGGCACTGATGGTTTCCTTTTACCCTCATGCCTTCCCCAGGCAGACACACACACACAGGTTTAATGGGCAGTAGAAACAGGCACTGCCTGGTGATTTCGTAGCTGAAGCTGCTCTTCCCCTGGTCTTCTGTCCTGGCTGATCTTTCTGTCCACCAAAAAATGCATACCTGCCCAGTTTTCCCCCTTCCAAGGACTTCCTTTTCTCTGTTTCCCTTGTTTGCCACATCACTTTTTGCTTTAATCTCACTATTGTTCACTGTTAAAGGGAGGTTTGTCCTTTTTTGTGGATGAAAGCAGGAGCAGGCGGTCCGGTACCTCTTGCACTGAGAGTGTGGGGAGCAGCTTTGCCCGACGGGAGCAGCGTGGCCAAGGGCTGCTTGCTGCCTGCTCTGCAGGTCAGGGGTGCGCCCACACCTGGGCCCCGGCTCTGCCCATCACCAAGCTCTCCCTGTCTGATCCCCTTGGATAACCAGGCTGCGCGGCATAACTCAGGATTAACGGCATTAACCAGGCAGTGGAGCTCCTGCTTGGGCTGATCCGGCCTCCTGAATGCAAACTGTACTTGATAGAACAGCACATCTGATGTCATGATAGCTGCTCCTGCCCAGGCTGGCTGCTCCTCATGGCCATAGCTACTGTCGTGTACCATATCACCTGGAGCTGAACTGGGCACCGCTCCTCAGCACCCTGCTGCAGCATCGGCACCCTGCCTCCCCTCCACCAGCACAGAGATGCAGCTAGCAAACTAGCAATAGTGCCCTGTGGCCAAGTGAGAACTGCTTCGTTGACATGGCTGCCTCCACCAGGTGAGCAGCCCGCAGTTTTGACGTCGGTATAACCAAAATAGACGGTCGAAAGAATTGCAGAAATTCTGCTTGTGCCCTTTTATTTTATTTTCCTTTCTCAACTGAAAAAGTAGGAGGAGGGGAAAGGTCGGATGCCACTGCTTGGATTCATCAGGCAGATGCAGAAGTTGGCTGGTGCATTTTACAAGCACTGGGACTGTGATGCAGGGCAGCCTGAGCCCCATGAGCCCCAGAGGCCTGGGTTCCCACTGTATGCGCCTGAACAGGCTGCAGGCAGCGTTAAAACTTCCACATACAGGTGCGTGCACACAATAGACAGCACAAAGGCTTTAAAATTTTAACCTCAAGATCAATGGCATGATTATTATCTGGAGTAAGTACGGATGCAATCTGTTCCTCCACTCCTTCTGTTCACAGCCCCTCAATTACATTCTGAGTACTGAAGAGGCAGCTTCTTAAACACTCTGGTTTAGGTCGTAGTGACATGTAACGTTTTGGTCCGGCTGCTGAATGTGTTCAGAAAGGTTTGACGCCTTTGGATACTTGTCATTGTAGGAGGATAGATTTAGATCGGATATTAGGAAAAACTTCTCCCTGTGAGGGCTCCCCAGAGAAGCTGCTGCTGCCCCAATCCTGGTAGTGTTCAAGGCCAGGTTGGATGGGGCTTAGAGCAATCTGGTCTGGTGGAAGGTGTCCCTGCCCATGGCAAGGAGGTGGAACTGAGTGATCTTTAAGGTCCCTTCCAACACAAACCGCTCTGTGATTCTGTGCTGAGGAAGGTGATGATGCTGCAAGCCTCTGCTCTTCTGAGGAGCTCAGGTGTGACCTCTGCAAGAGCTGACGTATTTCTGTGCTCAGGTATCATCTGTACCAATTATAACCAACTCTTCTGTCAGGTATCCTGTAAGTCATCAGGTGGGAGAGCTTCTGTGATCCACCCTGAATGAACGTGAGCTTGTGCTGCCCCCAAAGATAATCATGTATGAGCTGTGCTTTGTAATGACCTGACTTCTCCCAGCTTGTACCATCCAAGGTTAGCTGGCGTTAACCCTCTTACCCACTCACAGTGATAGAGGGAGTTTGGTGGTGAAGGGATACAAGAGAGCTGCAGGGCAAAGTCGAGCTATCAGAAGAAAAATGCTCAAGCACTTACTCCTGCTGCCATGGAGAGTGGAGGGATATTACTCAAGGTCAGTATTTTGTATGAAGACAATTTACTGCAAGCGTCTCTCAGCTGAGCCAGGCTGGACTCCCTCCAGGAAGAAAGACCTAGCGCACATGGGCTCCACTGATTCCTAATTTCAAGCAGCTTGGAGGCACCCGTGATGCAGTTTGAATGGTGCTTACTCCTGCAGGAGCATGGGAAGACTCTGTGTCCACAGCCACAGTGAGAAACCTGACCAGCAGCATTTCACTGACTTCCATTAAACTGTGAAGGAAGTAGGAGGGAAACAAGCGCCTGGCAAACCTCTCCAGGGCTTCAGTGAAGGCTGCTGGGCACGAGCGGGGTATCCGTCCAGGGAAGCTTGGATTTACCCGAACAGCACACCTGGTGGAGTTGTGACAAACCAGATCTCGCTGTGGTGCCCAGCTACGTGTGTCCCCCCAGGCTGTCCCTGTGCCAGGAGCTGCTGTCCTGTGTGGCTCCCCCGAGCTGTGCTGCAGGCAGCACCCACCCTTCACAGCCAAAAACCTCCCAGCTGATCCTGCGCTGCTCGGGCACGGCTTTCTGCGTCGTCCTTACGTGTGTGAACAGGCCTTGCGCTTGGAGCCTCCAGGCATGAAGGCATAAACACGGCTATTCTCATTAACAGATGTGCCGCGCGCCGTGCGCGGCAGCTTACACAATCCTGCTTCGAACGAGTGTGAGGAATTCATAGAATTCTCATGAACGTTGATCACTTCGCTCTCACTGAGGGGTTTTATCATTCCTTTTTTAATTTCGTTTGCTCTCTTTTCCTCCCCCCGTTAATCATTCTCTTGTTCAGAAGTTTCCTCTCTCCGGTGAGGGAGAATTAAAAAGCTCTGCTTGGCAGAGCTGGCGAACCACACCAGCTGCATACTAACGAGGACGAGGATGGCTCTCGAGCAATGTGTGGGCAAAGAAGGGACGCAGCCACTCAATCCAATATGCAGTCTTCAATAGAAACCTGGATGCTCTCTGTAAGCAATGCAGCTCTCTGAAGGAGTAACCTGCTCCTAACCTCAGTCTCACCGGCTTGGGGGATGCCACTGCAGGCATCATGACATTTGGCCATCTACATCATGCTCCATCTTCTGGAGTTCTGCGGTTAACCATGTTTTTATGTGTATGATCTACTCTTTGGCTAACCTGCTCAATTTTAAAAGGTTCAGTACCTTGAAACACTCTCCTAGATGACCATTGTCCTCAGATACGACACCCGGAAAAGCAGAGAATGGGGCACAAATAAAGTGGAACCAGAGGATCCCACTGTGACACTGGGAGCCAGCCAGGAGGAAGAAGATGAGTGGAATAGGCCCTGAAGTAAATACAGAGGAGATAGGGCTAGAGGGATGCTGGAGCAAACCATGGGGTGAAGCTGGAAGTGTGTCAGCACTGGAGCACGGAGAGTTTTGCTTCAAACAGGCACCTTGGGGGGTTCTGTCTAAAAGCACCATACTCGTGAGTCACACCTTTCATTACAAAATAGCCTTGGAGGAGGAAAGTCCCTGAGGTGTGAGCTGCTGGACTGAATAGCCAAAATGACAATACGAGTATTACTCTGTTACTTTTTCAAAGACAGCTGCCTCAGCATTAGGATCTGAGGCTGGCCAAGGCCTCACTGTTCTTAGCAAACAGTTGTGCTTACAAACCTGCTTTATGAGCACATGTCTGGGAGCCTCTAGTCCTGGTCAGACACTCACCTGGAGAAGGACATTGCGAACGGAGCATCAGACTTGAGTCCTGCAGAAACCCAGCGGTGCCACTGCCCCTTGTGCTGGCAGAGCACCCCCAGAGGTGGGAGCAAGCGTGCGAGGGAGCCCACAGATCACAGCTGACCCCCGTCCTCCGAAAAGCAAAGAAAGAAAGGGCGGGTTGGGGCTATCAGCAGCAACAACCCCGCAGCCTCTGACCACGCAGCGTGTCACCGCTGAAGTGGCTTTGACGTGCCCCTCGCCCTGATTATTGTATTTTTAATAGCAGCTCGGTGGTTAATCACCTGAAAGTTGCAAGTGAAGTCTTGTTTTTCATATGTGACCTAGTAAGGAAGTTACCCCAGTTGCTATTGCATCATGTACGTAGCAGCTACATGATTTTAAAAGAAGAGTCAAATTTGGCAAACAGTTTAGAGTAATTTCATTTTATATTGGAGCCCAACACTAAGAGATTGCACAGAAAGCAGCAGGCAGCTGCCTGGAATAGTTTGAAATTAGCCTGTGGAAACCAACAACTATTATTATTGCATTACTGCTTGAAATTCCCAAATGGAAAATTAAATTTCTATAATGGATACAGTTTTTTAACAACAACAAAAAAACCAACGACCAACCAACCCAAAATTTTCTTTTTCTGGCAAGGAAAATTCTGTTAGGAAATGATACCATTGAATGCACCTTTCCCAAGTAAGAAGTGAGGGGGGGAAATACCCAAGCTTGCAAGTCCTCTGCGCAGGGCTTTGGCCTTCTGCAGATGCCGCTACAGGGTTGTCTGAGGTTTCTTCTAAAGGGCTGGCAGAAAGGCAGACTAGAGAAGAGAACAAGTTACTTAGCTTTTGAGCTGTAATACACATTCATGGCAACTCCAATTAGCTAGGAATTCTGCATTCACTGGCCAAAATATGAGATATTCCTTCTCCCCTACAAACTGACAAGCCTGACAACATGCATCTGACCAAGAACAGTGCGGGGAATTACAGGGCTGGTACTAGGAACACAGGATCACATTTCAGGCTCTTGGAGCTTGATATTGGCCAGTAAATTTTTGACCTTAATTTTAATAGGCTTTTACTTCTGCATGACAGTTTCTGTGGGAAGGTTGGCTCAGGCATGAGGACCTGGCCACCAACCTGGTCTCCCAGTTGGACCAACAGTAACTCAAACAATCAATGCATCTTTCATCTGAGATGCTTGATGACTAATCTCTTGTTTTCTTTAATTAACGATCTACAGTTAATCATTATGAATGGTAAATAGTCTATTTCAGCATTGTTAGCAAGATTTCCTATGGGAAAATCTTCCCCTATAGCTTTAATTTAAATATGCATTTTCACATCATACTTACCAATTCCTTACCTTTATGCTATTGCATGATTACAGGTCCATTAACTAATCACATTTGACAACTTGTTTATTGAGGGGAGCAACTACTTTACATCTCTTGCCTGGGAAAGAAAACACTCTAACAAACAATTATTCAGCAGCTGCAATCATGGAGCACTGAATTAATTGCTTTGAAGATCCCAGTTAAGATCTCGATAAAAATCAAAGGAGATGTTGTTTGACAGAATGCATGAATGAGAGTGCCAGAAGGGACTCTGGCTAGGGAAGGCACAGCCCTGCTCTCAAGGATCGCACCTTGAAATGCCAGACTGCAACAGAGGAGGCGGCAATGGAAAAGCTCATTTGCTTGTTTGTTCTTTTATGATTTAGTTTATCAAAACCAAAACTCATACATATATTTTGATTATAAGATCAGGATGGTGCTAAAAGGGCAAACAAACCGGAGCACGCTCAGGTCTATAAAGGCTAGCACATGGACATTTCATACATGTAACCTCTGTGGCTGACTTCCCTTGCCATACAAATAATTAACCTAAAGAGTAATGTGAGGCTTAATGATTATAAAGCACTTCAAGACTTCCCCTGGAAGGGAGCTGCCGTGATTGCACTGGCGTGGGACAAAAAGCAGAGCAAGACATGAGGCCCTCTTGGCTCTGGACCTGGCTGGGCAAAAGTGTCTTCATGCACAGCGGTGCTCAGAGTCATGTGCTGGGGAAAAACAGCAGTGCTGGTGCCGTTTGCTCTCTGCCATGTGTCCAGGGCGGTGTCAGGAGAGTTTTGTGTCTCAAGTGTGCATACTGGTACTTCGCTAAGACTAGAGCGAATGAGCATCGCTTGGAAAGGAGTTTCTGGTATCTCTTCAGCTCCCTTGTCTGCTGGGCATTCACTGGAGTAATTGCTGCTCTTTCAACAGCACAAGGAGGATCACAGTGTCTCACAGGAGACAGTCCCAAACTCTGCTCCATGGACAAGACACAGCCTGCAACACTGGCCAAACACAAGGCCTTCTTTCAGCTGCTGTACCTCATGTGCTTTGCATGTCAACTGAGATGAAATATGCTCCTGCCAGATAAAACTAATTCCTATAGTAACCCTGAAAGGGAAGGAGAGCTTAAAGGTTCAAACCCCTCTGTTGTAAAGGGCTTAAAAAGTGAAGTACAAGGACCAAACGATATAATTTCTGTATATTATGTCACTATTAAAACCTGAAAAAGTTGCCCAGTAAGCTGGAGGACAGTCATAACACCAGGTGGCTCTGCAGAAAACATCCTAATTGAGCCTGTGGGTCACATGAAACTCCCAACAGTCAGCTTTTCAAAACTGCCCTGTTCTCACATTAAAAATATCTCTGTTAGTGTCATCTCTCTAGAAACGGGGAGAGCTTGAATTCTTTTCTCTTTCCGGCATGCCCTCAGTTTAGACGAGTCTGTGAGGAGGGTGGTATTTAGGTCATGGTCATGAAACGCCTTTACTGTTTTGCCAAATCCAGCACCACGAAGGACTAACGCCTCAAAAGGTGTGATGGAAAATACTGTCATGACTGTCCCTATTAATAGGTGAGGAGCTGAGAAGCCGTGCCCCTTGCACTGGCTCTTGTTCAATATAGGTGAAAGCCTACATTGAACAAAAATTTATACAACAGGATTATACATTTGCAATTATGTATCCTGATTCAAATAATCAGTTCTGCAGTAACCCCTTGGCTCTCTTACATGCTTCAGTATAATATATATAATATATACTAACTAAATAATTGGCTCTATCTTTCACTTTTTTTTGCAGGTATGGTTGACAGAACTTGCCCTGCTGAAGGAAATGTGGAAAAAGAAGAGTAAACAAATCGTTGCTGAAGTTTGTATTAATCACCCCAGCAAGCTGTAGAGTAGAAGACGGCTGATACATTCTGGTTATCCTGATGAAAAATGTAAATAGCAGGTTACACATTAACACTTGTAAATCACAAACTTCATTTGCCAAGGAATTATGCAATTACTTTAAATGGACGGCTGGAAAAGTGTGCCTCCGTCTGTAGGCTTTACTGGCTGTTGCATGCGCTGGGATAGACCTGAGTTGGTCCCAAGACAGCAGACCTTTACTGAATTATAATGATCAAGCAAATATTTAAGAAACTTTCTAATGAGACCAGGAGTAAAATGTGATGTATTATTAAACATACAAATGAACTCTTATTAAAATAATAACAACTGACATATTAAAGGCATAGTATAATAAATCCAATTTGACCTGCAGTTGTGCGTGGAATACCATCATTAGGATTTGTCCTTAATAACAAGCTTTCCATTTGCTTCATAAAATTTAAGCAAGACTCTAACTTTGAGCAAAGTTTCCTCCATGTTTGGAAAGCCAGACTGCCCTACGTCATTTCAAATGGCCCACGCGGTGAGACAAAGCTATGCTGGCGCGCAGAGCAGCCTCGTCCTCTGCGTTCAGTCAGTAAATCTGAATTCAGGCCCTCAATTTTCCCACAAGCCAAATACATGGGCTAAGCATCTGGCAGCTCAGAACTCTGACAGTTACAACTCCGGCTGATACATCCACATCATGAGAACGGTCAGTAAAAATGCGCTCAGTTTATTTTAAAAGCTCTCAACCCTTGCATACAGACACCAGGGACTGCAGAGAAACGATCATCCAAAACCAAAGGAAGTAAAGCAGCTGCTGCCATCTGAAAAACAAATGCTCTGTGGACAAAGCGACTTCCTTGCGCCAGCTACGCCTCCCTAACGTTCTTCCTGCTGTTGAGAAAGTTGTCAGATGTTAAGCTCACCATAACAGCCCCAGCATCTTTCCTAAGGTGCACCTTAACTTAAGCACAGACTATCCTGGCCAGAGAGTGACGGCTGATGAAGAAGGAGCAACTAAAATGGAGACAACACTAATGAACATATTATGTTCTTGTAAACCAAGGGTACCCCTGAGCTAAACGCACGTGTTCAGCTCTGGACACCCAGCTCAAGAAAGATATCGTCAAAATACAGGAGGGACTTTGAAATAGACAGTAATTAGAAAATGGAAAATATAACCCAAAGAAAGATGGAAAAGACTGGGACTGTTTCCCTTCAGGGTGAAAAAACTTAGGCAAATATATTTGTATTTTGGTATCACCTTTATAACCAGTGACAAAAACAGGAAGATGATGGACTGGCTCTTTCCATCTTAGCAGGAGAAGATACACAAATTTTGAAGTTTGGAAAGAAAACTCCGGTGGCACATCATCAAACTGCAAGTTCCACGGGCAACAGTGATGCCAAAATGTAATTATATTAAAAAAATACAACTTTTTACTTTTAACTGCCACTATGAATTCATGTCCAGACACAGACACGCAGTGAAACTTTGACAGGATAAAAGGCTTCCCATGTCTGCGTATAAAAGAGTCTGTAATTACTAAGGGCTAGGAAGAAACCATTTGTGTGTGAAATGCAATTTCCCAACTTCCTTCTACAGGTATTCCTGTATCACCTTCTGACACAGGTGACACTGGACAATATCAAAAAAACCCTCAGGTGAGACAATGTATGTTACAAATTATGTTCTTTCAAAACTATTTGGGAAGAAGTTTGTAGAAATGTGAAGAAAACCCTTAACAGAATAAAAGAGGCTTCACTCGTTACTATAATTTTTCTCCCTTTGGGGAAGTACATAAAGAACATTTAGAAAGCTATCTTGAGATAACAATCTTGAAAGATTGTTTTTTCCCCATGAAAAGCAAGTTATTTTGATGTCTCACAAGCCGATTTTTTCTGTGGATATACAATACATATAGGAAGGATTACAGTTTAACCACTTGCTAATGGTTATACAAAGAGATCATCATATCTTACTTTACTATGATCCCTTAAAGCAAACTGCAGCATAACTTTCATTAAATCACTCAGCTGCATTGGCTTGCCTTGCAATTATCAATCACACTTTGTTTTGCTCATGGACTCTTAAGTCAGTCACATATTCTAAAACTAGAAAGTCTAACAATTCCTTCTACTTTTATTACCATTCTATTACGATTATTAGGCCAAAAGAATACTTTACTTGAATGGCACAGTTGGTTTTAAATTAGCAACGCTATACCGAGCTCTAGCCGGTGAGGTGAACAGGAGTTCCCCTTCAGCACAAGGCTGCCTATGAAAGAAAAGAAATTAACGGATGGTATTAGTAGTGTCAGTGACTCATTTATGAAGTCACCTTACACAGCAGATGGAATTATGTAAATCTGCTTCATGATGCATTTTTTTGCAAGAGTATGAGAGAAGTAAAAAAAAGCACCTAAACTGTTCAGGCACATTTGTGGAAACAAGGTGCAGCCCACATAACATCTCTAACATTACACATTCACAGAGATCTGCTGGATACATTGGACAATTTACTGAGCAATCATGCTAGCTGCCAGATGTTTGGGGTTTTTTCTCCCTTCCTCCAGTTTAGAAAACTGAGGCAAATACTGTTTGCTACTGTCAGCACCTAGCCTAGAGGGATACTTTTCTGCTGGGCCTGCTGTATGTATCTACCTGTAAGTTCTTATTTTATAGCAGCCATCACCCATGGTTTATAAACTGGAGTAAAGCTTAATGCAGTTTTAGATTGAAGAAAATTACACCAAAAGCCTTTTACTCTACGAACTTTAATTTCACTTGCATATTTTAACAGACATACATTATGTTAGCAGCAAAAGATTTCTATTCTAACATTTCACAATACATTACTGTCCAAATCTGCATTTTTCTACCAAGGTAATCTACATTAATTGTACATCAGCTCTGACAGTGTTTCCAAATATATACACACCACTGTAAAATAACTACTACTATAATTACCATAGAAAAACATAAAATCACAATACTAGTAAAAATGTAAACATTTTAAGGTGATGTCTTTAAAATTGCAAAAGGTACCGTCTACCATTCCAAGACCAAGTGAACAGCTGCAGACATTAGATATAACATTAAAAGTTACTAAATTAAGTGCTCGTTCAGTTAATATTTCAAAAGGTGTTCCTGTTTTGTGAAATATATATTCAAGTTTGGACTAGAAACTGCTTTCAAGTTGTACTTTCTAAAAGAAGAGTTCAGGTTGACTATTATCTCTGACCGACCTCAAGACGGCAATCCCACTACTTTTTAAGCAGCAGTTAATTCATTCCAGCAGTGAACAAGCAGGTACAGTTTTCAGAGCAGGCCTGATACATTCCTCATATAAGTACCTAATCACATGTGTAGTTCAGCCGTAGCAGATGCTACCAATGTCTTTACTGTGCTACACTGGGTAGTTCAAGCTGTTCATTCTGAGTGCAGGGACTCTGAACAAACGCTGTGTTTCCATGGACTCCACTGCCAAGCAGCAGCACACCAACTTGCCTGCACACATGTGAACATGGGGCAATGGGACTTAAGGTCTACAAGAAGCCACAGGCCTCCTGCTGTCTTCCAAGCCTTGTCCCAGCAGGAGGCTGGCTAACATCACCTGTGCCTGTGTAAGATATTTCCTATTTTGGCACTCCTTATAAATTCTAATCAAGTAACTTCCGGGTTTTGATCACTGATATTTTGATGCATGCAATTTAAGCACCCTCATGATTGAATGCAACTGACAAGATGACTTAATGGGTACATTCTCCTTCAGTGCAGAGAAGCAGCAGTTTAACAGTTTCCACCATGTCCCATAAGGAACAGGCTGCTTCTACCTCTCTGCTTCTTGACTTCCCTTCACCGCCACTTTGAAGGATGGAAGCCAACAGCCCCCTAGCCCCACACACTACCAACAGATGGGCTTCCATTGCTGTCTTGGGCCATGATCTTGAGACAGCACAGCCCGGGAAGCAAATAAGTGCAAAGTCTATATAAAGTGTCACTGTACCACACTGCAACACAGCTGCCTTCAACATATTAGTTCATGTATTCCTCATATACTGCTTGGATACAAACAATGTATTGGTTTTAATTCCTGTTTTGAATATTCATCCTCATTATAGCCAGGAAAACTTGGAAAAAAAACAAAACCAAAACCAAACTCCAAACAAACAAAAAAACCCCAAAAAACCCAAACAAACTAAGTTCTAATTTCTGAGTTCTAATTTCTGAGCAAGCCTATGCAATGATAAGGGACCAGTATCAGTAATAACGTGTTATAATTTGTCACTATGTGGAAAAGCCAAAAAAAAAAAATGACCATTTTTCCTCAGAGATATATCTTCTAATTACACTCTTGAAATTGTGCTCTGTTTTTATTACTAATATTTATGTTCTCTTGCATAGACAAAAGATGAGTACAAATGTATTTACTATAACTGACTTTATTGTACAGCTAAGATTTGCTGGTAGCCTGCAGTTTTTATCAGTTAAACCAACTTGCTTAACAGAAGATTCAAATGCAACAATAAATGGCAATACAAAAGGGAAAATGAAAACCCCAAATCAACTGAATCAGTAACAGTAAATACTAAAACCTGAAGTCAACTGATGCTTCATAATAAGGATTATATAGTGGTTTTTTAAAATAACAGAAACTACTTTCAGTAGCTGAAGCCTTTCCAGCCATAGGAGCTTAAATGTGCAAGTAATTAAACAAGTCTCAACATTGCCATGACATTTCACAGGACTGTAAGAACAGCACTGATGTTCTGAAGCAAGATGATCTGGGTAATTAATGGTCTAGTTTGTTTAGTAGGGATCAGGGTAATATAGTGAACTGACTCATACGAGTCTAATTTAAGGGTAGATATAAAATGTCAATCAACACAGCTTCCTGGAGAATAAGTGTTGAACAACAGGCTGAATTTTGCTCTTCGATATAGTGAGTTTGGCTTGCAAAGACACCTGCCCTGAAGCGTTATCCATAAGAACCCTAAGTCACATATGAGATGAGCATGTAATTTTCATTAAAAATATCAGTACCAGATCAAATCAATATAGAATGTTATGCTGAAGACAGAAAACTGATTTCAAAATACGGTATTAACAGGGAATCTTCAAGAACTACAGCTGTTTTCCAATCTCCTTCAGTTTTTTAAAGGTTCTGGGGAAAAAAGGGACACAAACTCAATGGCCTGTCTGTTTGCTTTTCCCCACCCCCTACCCATGTCACTGATGTAATAAAAACTGATCACCTCTCTCTACAAACCTTGCCTTGCATTCAGTTCTAAAAATCAATGATCTGGAAGAAACTGTAAAAATCACCTGCAATCAATTTGCAAAGGACATGCAGACTGCTAGAGTAGTAAAGAATGAGGACAGGTCACTTACACAGAGCAATCTGGATAGCTTCATGAGCAGTATTTTAATGCTAGTAAATACAGTGTAGATTTCTAAGAAAAAATAAGGAAGGATAATAAGAGGAAGATGTACCGCATTCTTGAAAAAGGCTCTGAAGAGGACTTGAGCCATAAAAGTCAGTATCCAAGGCAGTGCTTCCACAAAAAAAGGATAGTACCATTTTTGAGGGAAGAAGGGAAGGAGATATTAATCAGAGTTAAGAGGATCACGTTATGTTTCTATATAGTCCTTATGGATCACTATTGACATGTGGCATCTAATTCAGATGTCGCACTTAAAAATATTTCAATACATGAGAAGTACAGAGAAGAACGTGAAGATTAATTAGTCTTGTATAACATTCATTGCCATAAGAAAGTTAAGGAATTCAGTGCATCTCATCAGAGAAAAGGTTAAAAGGGACATAATCATGATTTATAACTGCACACAAGCAATTAGAAAAGCTGATACTACAGAGATCAATATAAGCAATCAAATGCATAAAAAGACCAAAATAACTCTAGGTGGAGCTAGAAATGCAAATAGAAAATCAAGTGAAAAATGTACCTGGGATAATTAACTGTTGCAACAGGAGGTATGAGTGAATTCTCATCACTTCAAGGCTTTAAATTAATATTAAATGCCTTCCTAAAATATGTATGTTCAGTTCAAAACAAAGCCACTGAATTTAAGAGAAACTGCTCGTTGAAATTCAATGGCCTGTTGAATTTAAAAATAAATCCTCATTACAGTGCCTTCCTGCCTTATATATTTATGAGATTTATTTTTAAATATAACAACTAAATGGAAGGGGGTTACCAGGAAAAAAGGTATTCACTCTTTCCAGGGTACAGTAACGTTTATGGCTAGATTTAAAGCTAAGAAAACTGCAGCTGCATTTTGGAAAATATGGCTTTTCTTCCCCTCTGTATTTTTTTCTATTTCTTGTTCAGAGTTGCACAGTCCACTTAGTCGACTGTGTCTGATTTACATAATCATGCAGTTATTCTTCAGTTTTTCTGCTCCTATTTATAAACCATTCACAAACCATACACTTAAATAACAGCACGATTTATTGTAAGAATGATTATGGTTATTTCAGAGGGAAAAAGGAATGTGATTAAATGAAGAATGAACAAGGACATTCTAGAACCAAAGGGCTCTAATCCTGCAAAAGGATTTGTAAATGAAACCTGCCTCTCAAGCCCCATCCCAGATAGGCAATGAACTACTGAGGGAATTCAGCAGACACCTTTACAGCTGTGCAGCCAAGAGCTTACCAAAAGACAAGAATTAGATAAAACAAACCAACCATGCACACAATATCTTCTGGAGAAAGAGTAAAGCTCTCAAAGCCATCTGCATTTTAGAAAAAAAAATAAAACAAAAATTAACTGCATGTATACAGTTGCTCCTGGATAAGTTCCAGCATCCGACATAAATGCATCAGCTAAGGAAAAGGTTGGATATTTAGGTTGTGGATCCAGGAAAACAGAATCTTTTCCATTTGCAATAGACGTTTTGCAGGTGCCACAGGAATCATAATAACCCATGCTTCTTACAACAATGGTAAGTCTAGATGGAAGAATAAGATGGAAGAATATCAAAGTTCAGTATTTTGACCTTAAGTACTTACTCTCTGCTATTTCAGAAAAAAACAAGTGGTCAAATACCTGACTGCTCACCAGTAACATTGCTGTGTTTACAAATCAGGAACAGCTGAGAGGCTCCACAAAGGAGAAGCTATGCTACTGTTTGTCAAAAAAAACCCAACCAACCATAAAAATGAAATCCTAAATAGGTGTTCATATGCAGTACAGCTTTTAAATGTTCACGTTAGTCTGAAACAAGTAGCAGTGATGGATCACACTCTTGCTCATACACAGATAATCCCAGTCTACTTGGACAGCACATGCACCAGCAAGAATGTAGGCGATCCCATGCTAAATTGATAGAACTGTTTCAGAAATTCATACGAAGTTACAGAGCTGTTCAGAAGAGTACAATAACTTTTCACAGAATACCACATTATAAGGAGTGGCTCCCAAACAGTGAGGGAGAGGGAAAAATATTTTAGGTGATGCCAAGCATGGAGCCCAAGAAAATCAATTTTGCGAGATCTGTGCTGAGTCTGTACGAAATTCCCACTTGGACTAGACTGAGAAGATGCAGATGGGCTAAGCTAATGGTCTGGTAGAAGGTAATGGTAACAACCCTGCTGCAGGGATACTGAGTTACCCTGAACACTACAGCTTTTTCAAGGCAAAGGTACTGAACCACTCCTCAGAATTAGCACAGTCATTTCAGATAGAGATAACTCCCCCAGTTATTAGTGCAATTATTTAGATGTTAGTGATACTGAGTACAGCTGAGACTGCAGTTAGTAGTAATGCCCTACCTAAAAGGAAAAAAACAACCAACCAAACAAAACCAAAACCAAATCCACTTCAGCTTCAATACTTATAAACTATATGCTAAAATCTATTTTCACTCAAGAGATGTAGAAGGCTGAGAAACTTAAAATTCCAGACACTTCTCTAAACTAATTATGATGTCTATGGCTGTAACCAGGATCTAGGATCTAGCATTTCCCTGATGCATTTCTGTCTTGGGGCTGGTACTGGTTTGGTTTCAGACTCAGTCTTGTTAACCAATGAAATGGGATTCCCATGGCCAGCTGAAGTGCTTTTATTACAAGGACCAAGTCTGCGAGGAGCAGCAGTGGGTGTCTGCAACTGTTGCAGTTTTGCAGATAACTTTGAATCAAAGGAACTATTAGCAGATGTGCAGTCAGACTTCTCCCAGTTTTCCTTGCCCGGTTGCTCTGTGGTCACCTGCTCTTTTGCACTGTAGGGTGGCTTATCGGAGGGTGGAAGTGGAGCTCTTCTTTTCTTTCCTCTGCTATCATTAGGACTTGTAGTATTTCCTTTTGGGCTTAGATGCATGTTTTTCTGAACCACCATCTCATGAGATCCATCAAAGAGTGAAGCCCACAGGGAAGATGGAGACTCTTTTTGCTGGCCAAGCAAGAATTCACCATCAGTCTCTTCAATTTTTCTTTGTATGATATCAGCTAAGCCCTCGTGTTTCACTGGAGAATCAATGCCTATAATTTTAAGGGACAGCAATTAACTCAGATTAAAATGCTACCAATGATTTTACTGCTACCTATTTTGTTATTACTATTCAGAATACAAAACTGTATTAACAGTGTCTTGTGAAGTCCTGACTACTATTAAGAGTATTAATGGATGAAACGGAAAAAATTATATATGCTTTCAAAGATTGCTCAGAGGCAACAGGAGGGAACTGTTTTCATGACAGCTGTCATTCAAGCAACAGTGTAGGGCATTGATATTTCTTCCCAAGTAAAAGCAAAAAAAATGATGTGCTATTAGAAAACCTGTATGTATTAGATATTAAACATCTTTTGTTGTATAGTGCTTTGAAATTTTCATTTCACAGAAGGCCTATGGAAAAGTCTATGACTAAATATTTTTGTACTTCCAGCCTGCAGAAAATGGGGTATCTTCACATATATCATTTTTCTTCATGTGCTTTAAGACTGTCTTTTCCCACTTCTTATCTGTCATATTGAGTTTTCTAGGTATACTGCAGTAATACTAGCCACAAACAGCAACAGTGTCTTTGCTATTGCAGGCCACATGTTAACAGTTTTCAGCACATTTCTAAACACAGGGTTTTACATACAGAAGCATAGAATCATTTAGCTGGGAAAAGACCTTTAAGACAATCAAGCCCAACCATTCATCTGCCACTGCCCAACCCACCACTAAACCATATCCCTAAGTCCCATATCTATGTGGATTTTGAACATTTCCAGGGACGGTGGCTTCACCACTTCCCTGGGCTGCCTGTTCTAATGCTTGACAGCCCTTTCAGTGAAGAAATTTTCCTCATACCCAGTCTTAACCTCATCTGGTTAAGGTTACAACTTGAGGCCATTTCCTCTTGTCCTATCACTTCTTACTTGGTAGAAAAGACTAATCCTCACCTCGCTACAACCTCCTTCCAGGTAGTTGTAGAAAGCAATAATGTCTCTATTCAGCCTTCTTTCCTCCAGACCAAACAATCTCAGTTTCCTTAGCTACTCCTCATAAGATTTGTGCTCCAGACCCTTTACCAGCTTTGTTGCCCTTCTTTGAGCCTGCTCCAGCACCTCAATATCTTTCTTGTAGTGATGGGCCCAAAACCAAAAACATTATTCAAGACACAGCCTCACTGATGCCAAGTATAGGGGGACATTGAGTACTATAAATAAGCAGGAAAATTTGTATATTGAGAGCAAAACAGAGTATGCGTGCTGCTCCTCACTGATGTTCTTGAGTGTCAGCAGAATTATACTACTGTATTACCTTTGTAAAACTTCCATATAGGCGATTTACTGCCTTTCTGCTCAGCATTCTTAGCTTAGATAGGACTCTCTTGATTGTTCAGAGCTCTGATGCACAGTAACTCAACGATCCACATGGCATTTTGAGCATCTTCACAGTTCCAATCTTAAGCAGCAAGCAGTCAGGCATTTATAGTTATACAGTATTTCTCAGCCAATACTGTATCAGATCCATTAAAACAAAGTCACCTACTTTTTCTAGTCTGTAAATACTACTTCTGTAATGAAACTGTTAAAATACTCCTGCTGCATACCACTTTCCTCTGTAAAAATACAAGTCTCAAATACATGCCAGCTAGATTTTACAAGCATATTTTCCAACATCATTACCAAAGATCAAAACCTTTGATAAATTCTGTTTAGTAAGCCTTTAAACAGCTTTAAGAACAGCAGGTTAATTTCACGCAACTAGTTAAAGATATTATCAGTTTGCAGACTAGAGTATTTAACCTTTACGTTTCTTGAGCTTTATATTACTCTTACAATGATCATTTACTTCTAATGACGCCTTTTTGAATATGCTCAGAACTCCCTGGTTATAACTCAGATTACAGATTTCTATGGCTCAAGGTATAAAAATGTTCATTATTTGTGCTATTACAAATTCAGATTTATTATGCACTCCTTGGTATGCAATTTTGTTGCTCTCTCATTGTCTGAACTGTCCTTGAAAAACTCAGTGTTTCGACATCAACACCAGAAGCCATTTGAATACAGACAGTGTTGTTTCTGTTACCCTGCAACTTGAAAAGACAAATCCCGCTTACACATATCATGGTAGACGGAGGTCGCTTCTTTTGTCAAGAACAAAGGTGGTTTCCGCGGTGACATCATCTCAATTTTCATAAGTTCTTCACAGCAATGTTTCCACTGGCCTGAGAGAGAAAAAAAAGAACAACGACAGGAACTTAAACACTTCAGCTTGAAAAAAGTTAATGCTATTCGGTTGTCTTAGGAAACTGTCTCTAATGCAATGCTAATCAATAGGCATTTACTTTTGTTTAGCAGAAATGCTCAGCATGCATTTTTGTTTTCAACTCTGTACTCACTCTCTTAGCACACAGGTCTACCTCCAATTTAAGCATTCTAGCAGTATTGTTATACTATGGACATTAAACATCATAATTTGCCTTCAAATCCCCACACACAGTATAAATTCACCAATAAAAAAAGCTCCATGAAGTTATTGAGGACAAACTCCAATATACTGCAAGACGAATGTTATACAACTGTGTTACAATGTTCTAGTAAAGGAACGTTCTGTCTTTAATAGAGGATAACTTGCCTTTTATCTGTTAGCAGACAAGGAAACCTCTTTTTCTATTAATAGATTTTGACCTTAAGGAAAACAAGACACAGTAAAATTACTTTGCTCTTACCAATCATTCCAAGTTTTCTGAGCACATTAATTTTAAGGGAATTTTAGAAGCAAGGAAGTAAAAAGGCATTTAAATGCCAAGTGACCCATTTTTTCTGAACCTAAGGAAAATGTCTCAAAAAATCCATGGGTATTCTATCTATAATGAATAAGAAGTAGTTCTGTTACCCCACTCTACAGCTAATTTAAAGATGATGCCCTAGTTTTTGCTTGGTGTGCTTCTTTAATTGATGGAGCCTTTCTCTCATTGTAAATCAGAGCTGGAAAGGACTAGAAATACAACTACAATACCGAGTTTTCACAAGCTCAATTCACTGATTTTATTGGTGCGGCCTCTGACTAAAGACTGATATTTCATTCATTGACCTGGTTCTGTTTTTTGAAATTATAAAAATGACCATCAGAAATGGTCCATATTGAAAATGACCATAGAAACCAACTAAACCTGTCAATATTGGCACAGTAACTGACACTTGTTCTCCACTCTCAATAAACCTGTGAGTCAAACTACTAAAGCAGAGGAAAAAGATGGAGAGAAATTAATCTATATCCTTCTTATAATAAATATTTGGTGTTAAAAAAGCAACAGTATACTACTTCAATACCATTTCACTGTTTTAAACCAATAAATGAGTTTCTTCTCTTATGAAAGAAGAGTGTTGCTCCAGAGGTCAGCCAAACAATCAAGGTGCCAATTTCTCATCTCATTCATAATCACCTATTACAAAGCCTCAGATACAGATTTTACCAGGTTCAAGAAGTATGTATTTACATGACTGGACTGGAGTGTGGCTGGGTGAGCGTATTTCTGCATGACAAGGAGTACCAAAACCTTAGAATTAGCAACAGAATCAAGTAATCCCTATTACAAAAATTGCAATTTAATTAGCTATTAATACTGCTGAGCAAGGAATTCCCCAATAGATGTGCCTCCTTGCAAGGGCTGGCTGAATCTGCATCCTAGCCAAAGCCCGAAATGAATCCAGCATCTTCACCACTTCCCACTAAGGCTTCCACACCCAAAGGTTTCATACTTGCAGAGGCTCACAAAACCAACACAACAATGGTAGGATGCCCAGGCAGAGGTGGACTCTTCCTGCTACAGTGGAGGAAGAGATGGAGAGAATGTGGCAGTCCGTAAAACAAATTAACGAGAATACTGCAAAAGACACCAAGTTCACTTGAGATTGATGGGCCTATTCTGCCTCTGATTTCCTGCAAAAACCCACACCAAACACATTGACTTTGTCTAGTCAAATATCACTTTCCAACTGCCTTAGACCACCACCAAATATTATCCCAGAGAACATTTTTCTTCTCTTGGTTGCAAACAAAGGCTTACGAGGCAGTTCCAATTCAAATTGTTCAACGATCCCTTAGATGTTACACAACAGCCCACTTGGAGGGCACACTGCCAGCACTGCCTGCTTACTTACTTAGGTCATAAAAGTGCTGCCAGAAAGCCTCCATCCACTCATGAAGTTCGTCCCTACTGTCAGGAGCAAAAAGTTGCGTCACAGCCTCTCCAGACACAGGGTTGATAACAGAGAAGTTATTAGTCCTTCTCTTGGAGTCCTTATCCACAGCACGAATTCTGGTTTCCTAGGAACGACAAACTGTGATTAATGAGTTGTTGCTTCAGCTCCACGCTGGTATCACC
The DNA here is from genome assembly GCA_017639245.1 of Myiopsitta monachus. Taxonomy (NCBI): domain Eukaryota; kingdom Metazoa; phylum Chordata; class Aves; order Psittaciformes; family Psittacidae; genus Myiopsitta; species Myiopsitta monachus. Next base: position 65,563,131 of record CM029921.1, on the reverse strand, counting down.
CTATGGCAAATGACACTGTAAGGAATGTATAATTTGTCTTTTTATCTAATCCATAGTATTTCCAAAACAACCAACTAACCAACAACAATAAAAAAAAACAAACAAAAAAAAACCACACCCAAAACCAATGTCAGGAATCACTTCTGAAAATATTTTCCCATAAAACTATTAAAATGGCACAAAATACGAAAAATAAGGGAATGAAGCACAATTATTGCTGTCCAGTTTAGCATGTACATTTTATGTTTTCCCTCCCCCTGCCTTCACCAGCTCATCTCACACTGCTCATTCTTCACAGTAGTTAAGTGAATTTATGTCATGGGTTCAGCAGCAGCAGTCGTTTTTCCTCCTTCTTGGTAGCTGGTGCAGCACTGTGTTTTTAATTTTTGGCCTGGGAGCAGCGACCAGTGTTTATAGTCACTGCTTGGCAATGTTTTGGTTTGACCGAGGACTTTCTGAGCCTCATGCTCTGCCAGGGAAGAGGGGAGCCGGGAGGAAGCAGCGACAGGACACCTGACACGAACTGACCAAAGAGGTTATTCCATACCACAGCACATCATGTCCAGGATGTGAAACCGGAGGGCAGAGACCCGGGAGTGTGTGGTGGTGGACTGGGGATGCACGGCATGATCAGGTTTTTGGTACTGGGGGTTCACTGCTGGGAGGTGCACTGGCTGGGTCGGGCTTGGTGAGCAGTTGTATTCAGCTTTCCTTGTATTTCTCTTGTATTATTATTGGTGGTAGCAGCAGTGATTTGCGTTATACTTTAGTTACTAAACTGTTCTTATCTCAACCTGTGCAAGTTGCATTCGTTTGGTTCTCCTCCCCATCCTTCCGGGACTGGGGGAAGAAAGAGGGGGAGTGAGTGAGTGAGTGAAACTGCGTGGGTTAGGGGCTTAAACCACGACAATTTAAAATAACAGCAAGTAGCTCCTTTTCTCCAAACTCCTCAGCTGGACAACCACATTGTTACAGCCACTGTTTAGGTCTCCTACTGTACTTCTGTGGGCCGCTGATTATGCAGTCTGTTCTAAACTTTTATTATTTTATGTTCATCTTGGTGAATCAGGACGTTCAGGGCTCGTACTACGGTGACAGGAAAGGCAAAAATAAACTTATCTAGTCCACATTTAAAGAAGATTTGTAGCAGTTACCCATGCAGTTCTGACAGAACAAATTTCCAGGGTGAAAAAAACACTTTGCTATAATATAAAAAAATCCTATTTGTCATTTCAAAATAGACATTTTTGTTCTGCCTTAACTAGGGAGAGCTACACAGAAACAATTAAACCAATGTATGTGAGAAGTATATCACAGGTCTATCAAATTTCTTCAGCTAATGTTAGACAGACTTTCAGATCACACAGCAGCACTGTTACAGCTGAGGTTTCCCCTTCTGTTTGGGGATGTAGTTCCTTAAGTGGGGAAAAGAAAAAAAAATAATTCATATATAAAATACTGAAACATTTTGGTGGAAGTCTGGTAAAACACAACTGAAGAACTTTCCAGAACACAGCTGGTCAACATTGCTGCTCATCACAACCTGATGAACAAATAAAAATAATTAATGTCCCTTTATTTACAAAAGTAAATGCAGAAACCCTGGGAATATCTTTGCATATTTATACAATTCAACCTGACTGAACAAGCAATGGCCTGTTACAACATAGCCCTTAAAAGGAGTTTTGGCATACCCAGGAGAACAGCATAATCCCAAATCCTGTTGGGATGATGAGTTTTGGCACCAGGGAGCCAATTAGCACCCTACATCTGGCTAGCCCTGGAGCTTGGCAGGACACGAGGCTGCCTAACACACGTTAAGACCACATAGCACCCTCCTGACACACAAGAGTGTCCCCTGGCATGAGAGGAATGCCCCGTGTTTTGAAGGAAGCCAACAACCACAGCCAGGGCTGTGTTCGAACATCTCCTGTCTCGCAGGACAGTGAATCTGACCACAAAGGTGGCCTCAGGCATTCCTCAAAATACAGTGGGGACAGCTCAACCGTGTTCATTTTTACACAATTCAACCAAATGTGAAACATCTGCTGAAGATGTTAAACATACACCTACAGAAATTTACACATGGGATCCCATGGGGATAAGCCTAGTTCTAGCACTCGGAAAACCAAAAAATTATTCTACAGAACAATCCTCAGATTTTAAATGCATTACTGAAGTAACCATTTGAAATACCAACAGCTGCTTGTAGCATATCTGATGGATATGCTCATTTAAATTCTTCTGTCTAAAAATAGGAGATGAAGTAATTCATCCATAAGTGCTCTATATCCCATTAACTCAGGTAACCATAGATACCAGAAAAAAAAATTAAATCAAATAGATTAACATTTGACAGGTAAGAACTTCAAGCATACCATACACACAAGTTTATTTAATGATGTTTGCTGCAGGTTTTATCCCACAACTACGGTATGATTCAAAGGAGATATATCCTCAAGCAACAATCTATATCTGATGCTTGAATATTTAAGGAGTGAAACAAGATGCCCTTACAGTAATGAGCTTGATGACTTTATCCAAGCTTGGATGAATTACCTTACATGTCCAGTTCCACTTAACCACAAAACAACAAAAAACCACACACAAAACAAAACAAAACCAGAAAGAGAGAGAGGAAGTTTTTGTATTGCTGAGATGCAACACTTTCCTGCTAGGCCAATCCCAACACACTGAGGAGCAATGGTTATAAAGGTCACTTTAAGACATCAAAACAAACTACAGTTCTTGAGAAAAATATTGAATAACCTAAGATCCAGACCTGTGTATTTATTTTAAGATTAAACAAATCAAATCACATATTAACAAACTTCCTTCATGTTTTTAGTACCAAAAAATAAGCCAAGAAATAACATGACACTGGAAACAAAATATAATCTCTTCATGTGTTGGTTTCTGATGTAATGTTAATAATTTCCACAGGGCCTTTTTTAGGTAAGCAGGGAAATTCAGTTAAATTTAAAATAGGCTTTCAAACACATTAATGCACAAGAGTGGACTCACCCTATCAGCTATGAATACTTCCTCCTTTCACCTTCATTGTTTTGTGAACTTCTATCAACATAGCATCTTTGTGGCCACTGGGTGGTAAGTATTATGTGTAAGTATAATATGGATTATATTATATAGTATATTAGGATTTCTACGTTATTTTGGCTATCTTAGGTACAATGCAGCAGCTAAAAACCAGGAGGAGATGGTATTATATGACCAACCAGCATTCTGTGGAGCACCAGGGAGCCATAACACAGTTTCCAAACCACTCAATTTGAGCATGTGTGTTTTAAGGTCCACTGGGTGGGATCTAATTATTATATCTGCTTCCCCTGCCCACATTCACAATCTTTTTCAAGCAACTGCAAGACTAAATTGAGCAATATAATGTGAGATACCAGACATTTGGAGGCACTTAACTAGTCTGTGCTTTTCCAAATTATTTTCACATGTATGAAGGCTTGTTGAAGTCAACCAGTGGGACAAAGTCCTTACTACAGAGAACATAGATGTTCTTAGGGCTCCTCTCATTTCACCGCTGCTGGAGCTCCCTGACGCATACAGAGAATATTGCTCACATTGCTGGCTCCCTAATGTTCACATGGTCAAGAACTCAAATCAATATACCTCCGCTCCAGCCCAAGATTGAACTTCCCTGGTTGCCTAGAAGTTATGCAGCTGCAGCCATCATTACCTTTTCCAACAGACTTCTCTACCTGACCTAGCCCAGAACAGATGTTCCAACAAGAACTGTCATTCAAGGTAACAGTTTGCAAAAAAATCACAGTCCCATAGAATGGTTTGGGTTGGAAGGGACCTTAAAGACCATCTAGTTCTAGCCCCCTGCCATGGGCAGGGACACCCAGGTTGCTCAAATCCCCATCCAACCTGGCTTTGAACACTGCCAGGGATGGGGCAGCCACAACTTCTCTGGGCAACCCTGTGCCAGTATCTCACCACCCTCACAGTAAAGAATTGCTTCCTAATATCTAATCTCAATCTATCCTCTTTCACCTTAAAGCCATTTTCCCTTGTCCAATCACTACATGCCCCTGTAAACAAGTCTCTCTCCAGATTCCTCATAGGCCCCCTTAAGGTATCAAAAGGCTGCATTAAGGTATCTCCCAAGCCTTATATTCCCCAGACTGAAATACCATCTTGATTTTGCCCTTTCAGCTCCTGCTACACTGTTTAGCAATCAGTCTATGAACCCTGAGCTCAAGGCTGCAAACATTTGCAGTTTCTCATCCTGTTGACCTCAACAATTAGCATGAACAGAGATAGCTCTAGGCCTGCTGCACTGCATGGCACCACAGCAAAGACTGCACTGGCAAAATATGCCAGGAAGGAAATCACAAGCCTATGATAATTTGAAACGACAACCCAGAATTCCTCAAGCTTCAGGCATACATAGCACACACAAAAGGTTTTATAATCTATAACCAGGATACAATAGAATATGTATTTCAAATAGTGAGCCACTAACGTGAAATGCTGGCACACACCCCTATTTGCTAAGCTATCAGGTGTAGGCAAGGCCTTTATTATTCATTCAAACTAAAGAAAACTTGAAAAAATTTCAGGAACTGGCCCACAAGGAATATTTCTTGTTCAAATTGGATTCCAGCAAATTTTCTTTGCTACAGAAAATATAATTTCTCTTTTCCTACTTAGTTGTGCAATATAATATGTTATAATAACATTTAGCTGGAACAATAATAGTAACACTTGCATAATAGGAACTGCAGAACCATTCTTGCTCAACAGCAGTAGCAGTGAAGTCATCTGAAGTTGAAGTAATGACTTTGCTAGTCTTAATGGCTTCTTCGAGTCTCAATTCAAAAGGAATGGGAAATAAGGCTATCAGTGTGAATATTTTCCAGAGAGTTTCTCATAAATCCAGATGATTTCATTACTTTTCAAAAAGTATCTTTCAATTACATGTAAAGGATCAGCTCCACATTACAGATGAAAATGCCACATATGCAACCAGAAGAGATTTTAGTTAGAATGGCTAGAGTGGATGTTCAAGCTCAACTTTCATTTTGAAATTGCTGTTTCTATAACAACACATAACAGACTAGCCCATATGATTAGTCTGCCTTCATTTAATCTGTAAGAGAAATTTCATAACAAAGAAGTCAAAAAATATCTGCAGGCGTTAAGTTATTTTCAAGAGAAACTGTTTAAGTAGTAAAGTATCCAAATACATTTAAATTGATTTTTTTTTTCTGGTTTTAATTTAAACTGAAGAAGGATTCAGTCATATTCTCCAGCAGTCTGACATTTCTGTAAAATGATATAAGATACATTATTTTTGTACCTTCTACATGTTAGTTTTAAGGATACTCTGCAAACATATGGACAGTTTCTAGGCAAAGGCTTATTAAGCTGGATTTTAAGTTCTGAGCATATTGGTAACTTGGAGGGAGCAAAATATCTTAGTAGAACATGGATATTTTAAAAGGAAAAGCAAAACTAGGATATTGACCAAAACAGAGACAAGCCAAAGATAGATACAAGGCAGCCTGATAGATACTTTTAAAAAATAATTACTGTCACATTTCAGAATATGGATTTAATAATTCTATAATTTACTAAAGTTTAACATTTCTCAACTCCTATTGTGAGCAGCTGGAAAACAGTATTATGGCAAAGGCTGAGTAGTGCAATTAAAAGTGATTGAAGATGTATGCAAGTAAACCTGCTTAAATAGTTTCGCTATAGCGACATTCAGACATTTAATGTAAATGCACTGAACAACTGGAAGAAAAAATGACTTTGTTAATAGATACAGCACTAGCAGAATGGTGGTTTTATTTAAGGAATCAATTTGAATCTTAGCAAATCAAATAAGAAGTACTAACCCAAACAGGTGACAATTGTTATACCTAATTTAAATGTTTGGTTTACATACAAGTCTAGCTACTAGGTAAGAATACAGACACATTTTCCAGAAACTTTAAAGCCACCAAAAGCTGATATTGCTGTTGTAAGAAGCAGTTTTTTATTAATCCATGTCCCTACTCATTCCCAGTTGTAGCCTAGTCCCTTTCTTGTACCACACAAGCATTTGTGTAGCCACGTAGTGAACTGGCTAAGAGACTTCATTAAAGGGAATCACAGTTGAAGCCAACCCTCCTCCTGACCCCAAAATGAGCTAATTTTAACCCATACCAGTTTTCTTGTCCAATTCATCAGCCAGCTGCCCTAATGCCTGCCCTGTGTATAAAGCAGCGCAGTAGCAGTAACAAGTGACTGGACAAGAGGAATGTTTCTTTCAGAATTAGTGTTGGCATCAAGCATTCACAGTAGTACAGCAGCAGAATCCAGACTGACCTGTGCTTAACAGAGTTTTCAGACGTGTCTGTCTACTTGTATAAGATGAATCCACCTATGTCAATTGCAAATAACATTAAATCCCTCAGCTTGCCCTAGTGTGCTACTAACTCTTGATAACTGCGCCAAAACCAGTTTTTGAAAGCATCTGTTCACTCTAATGATCAGCATTCTAAAAAGTCCTTCCAATAATATCCCTACATTGAACACTTAAGCATTACTTCTAATTAAATACTTAATGCTTCTTTAGCCAAATAGTAAGTAATATTTTAACTTTACATTTTAAACTTAGCCTTTCTAACCAGAGCATGAAAAGCAGCAATAATGTCATTCTAGGGAGCAGAACTTCCAAAGTTATTGTGCCTTATAAAAAAACGCTATTAAGAAAAGCAGCTTATTTTAAGGCACTGAAATATTTTGAACAATTTTCTAGCTCTCCTTCTAATTAAGACTGTGGCCAAATAACACAAAAGCAGCTTTTGTTAACATTCCACCTTGCTGAGGACAAAATTCTACCAGAGCTTTGCTAAGGGACTGCAAGCAATACATTTCCAAGGGCTGTCATAAGCAACTGTCATATAAGAAGTTACTGCTTTTCCTAAAGAAAAACATCCTCTTTTTTACCTTTATGCTAACCAGTCTAATGCAATAGAAGGAACTTACCTTCTCAGATAAGAAATGTAACATCCTTGCTAAAAAGTTCAGTGACTGCAAATTTCACTGAAGCATATCCCACCCACATACTAACTATAGAGCATTCTGCATACCAGCAGCTTATAGCCCAAGTGACAGTATGTCATTAAAAACATCTGCCAACCAACCAAAAAAACAACCTCCCCCAAAATAAACAAAAGCCAAACAGAATCAAAAAACCCATACAACAAATTTTACCTTGTTGATGGGAACTGTCAATGCTGGCTCCAGTTTGGCCTCAATTTCTTCTGGTGAGTTGTAACAAAAGAGTTTGCCACCTCTTAGTACGCAATACAGCCTCCTCCAGCTAGTTAGACTTCCTAACATTTGCTAAGGGGAAGAAATAGTCAGAAATTGCCAAACATAAACTACAAATTAAAAGCGTATCATAAGGTTCAGATCTGCCTTATGTAAATAAAACTTTGCCACACCTCATTCTTTCCTAAAACAAAAACTTTCTGTTGCAGAACATTTCAGAGTCACTGATTTTTGAAATGTTAGCAATGCTTTAAATGTCTTTTAGTGTTATACAGGTTTTGCAGAATTATTGCCAGGTTACACTAACAATACAGAGTTTGCTGGTTCACACAGAATGAAATCTAGAACCGATGCCCACTGTTAGAAACAAACCACCTTCTATTAGCCACAGTAATCACACAGTAAAAGAAATAAAAGGAGTATCTCACTTTGGAAATATACAGTACGTTCAACAAATGTCAAAGACATTTGTCTAGCGTTTCCACTTTCTCAAATTAATTTTATGAACAGCTTTCATAAATGTATTACAGTTTCACAACAAGTTTAAAGCCTGTAATTCAGCACTCCTGACAAATAACCCAGCCCCTCTGGCCCTCCACTAACACCTTCCCATTTGCCTAGTTGCGCAACGAACCAAAATAGAGAAGTAAACTGAGTTCACATGAATCATTTTTGAAGTGATGAGTTTAAATACAGCTTGGTTCACCAGTCAGATTATCCCATGCTGTGATATAAACTCTTGTGCTAGCACAATGAGAGGCAGATACAAGGATGCGAGCCATAGGTTTATTAGGACTATTGCCATCAAGTCCCAGCCTAAACCAATTCTGAAACAACTACTAAACTTGATATTTAGGTAACAGCCTAAATAATTTTATTGATAAGCATGCCAAGGAAACATCTATTTCTTCACACGTAGCCACTGAAGATACTGTTTGTGAACAGTGTTTTGAGATAGAGTTTTCCCCTTGCTCTAGAAAGAACACATGAAAAATAACAGTTCTCAAGAAACCACTTCAGGTAAAAGCAAACATTTTAACAATTGACTCTTAGTGACAGCTATTAACAGAAGACGATGTAAACACAAGCGAGGTCTTCTTACCTGTTGATTAAGAAAACCTGCCATCATATCCCTAGCCATGCAGGAGGGCTGAGCCACTAAACGGCAACACATGTTTCCGTACAGGGGTAGCCAAAAAGAGGATTCCTCTAGAGGAAAAGATCAAGTAAAAGAAAGACAACACTTAGTTGCAAACATTTGCCCAATGTACGTAATTTGACTTTCGATATCCGTTTTTACATTAAGGTCATGAATGTAAAAAAAAAAAATTTTATATTTAAAGAAAGTTTTCATCATGTAACTGAAAACTAAAAATCAGGTTTAGTCTAATAAAATTCTTTTTATTAAAAAAAATCAAGTAAAGATGAGATATTATTCTACAAGAACAAGTTGTTCTTACATAAAATATAGCTCTAAATCTCATTTCACAGCTAGAAACATTTTGAAAGATATGGTCACCTCATTTAAGTAGGATCCCTGAGCCCATCCCATCGCAGTGCACAGCTACATTTAAATATGAGCACTTTGCTGAAGATTGTTTAATTAAGGCTTAGAATTTGTGTCTACTTCTGTCTTCAGCACCAGAAGAGCATTTAGGATTCCAAAGAGTTTCTAATGAATTACAATATCCCTCCTCACTCAGCTCTGCTACGCAATAGACTCTCTCTTCTGTAATTAGAAGCAGGTAATACAAATTTCCATTGATATTACTCTGCCATAGAATCATAGACTAGTTAGAGTTGGAAAGGACCCTAAGATCATCTAGTTCCAACCTCCCTGCCATGGGCAGAGACACCTCACACTAAACCACGCCACCCAACACTCTGTCCAACCTGGCCTTGAACACCACCAGCAATGGGGCATTCACAACTTCCCTGGGCAGCCCATTCCAGTGCCTCACCACCCTTACAGGAAAGAATTTCTTCCTCATATCCAATCTAAACTTCCCCTGTTGAAGTTTGAACCCATTACCCCTTGTCCTATCACTTTGGCCATGTTTTAGAAATGCTTGTAATGAATCAAAATTTCCAGGTATGTAATTTCTCACCAGACTAAGCTATGTAAATTAATGACAGAAAAAGGAATTTGAAGGAGGAGTATAAAGTAATAAAGAAAGGGTTACAAAGATACTCAGAATTATTCATCCAACCCTTCAAGAAACAAATGCCCCATAAACCTTCAAATCTGTACTTATTCAGAATTAGTGCAGCGTAAAGAATGAAATTCTCTTTGAGGTCAAATTTACCCAAGTAAAAGATAAAGTTCCCAGATGCTACAGTGAAATACAGCGAAAGCCCCATGTCTGAAGTCAACAATTACAGGGTGGCTTGTGGGAGGGGCCATCCTTTCAGAAAATAATGGACAAAGTATCAAAAATGGTACTCCTGCTACCTAAATCATTAACTTCAGTTGCAGCATAAACATAGTCCCTGTGTTAGCAGCTAGCTTGACTGCTGCCAACTTGTGCTGCCCCAGGGGTAAAGTACACTGACAAACACAACATGCAAGCACACATGCTTACGTCCTCTGCTAAATTTGGGCCCGAAACAACCTAGCTGAACTGAAGCTATTTTTCTACTTTCCTCCTGACTACAGAGGAAAAAAGCATTTTTTCATTCTGATACCCCTCCTTGGTTGTGAGAAAGGGGAAATAATTTGTATATAGCTATAACTCACTTAAGACCAAGATGCAAATGACAGAAGAAACTCCCAAAAGAATTAAATTTTCATCTGGACTTGAAATTTTATTCAACTTATTGTTTACTCAGCTGTGTACAAATGCCTGGTTTAGAGCGTTAAATATTTTATTAAAGTTGTTCTATATTAAGTATCAAGAAAAATAATATCTTTAAGCCCTTAGTTTACAAGAGAGAGAAATGCAAAATGTTACTGTTTTTTTTATTTTCCTTAAATTAGTACCACATGTACTTACCATTTCCTGTAATAGTAAGGTTGTGAGTCCTAAAATTGTCCTCAGCACTCTCCAGCCCCAAAGTGGTATATGCTAGCATACTGTATTTTGCTCCACTAAATGTGAAAGAAAAGGCGCATTTAAGACATTTTTGCTTCACACTGCTCAGGCAATAATTAAAGGGAGTCTTGACAAGCCTGAGGTAACACATTTGGATACTAGGGAAAGCCAAGGTGCAAGGCAGCACTTGTCAGTGACCAAAGATTGGCACCCCCCAAAACCTCTTCCCACAGAACTCCCATATCTCTGCTTTTCCTCATAAACCAACACTGCCCCACAGTCTGTTCATCTGCCTCCTATAAGCTTATCTCCTGCCTCCACTCAGTGCATACCTCTAGTTCCCCCCCACCCCACAACTTGTAGCCCAGTGCCACAAGGCTCCATCAGGGGGCTCTTTCCATAGCCTTCTCCTGGACCTGTCCGCCAGACTTTTGACCAGGGCTGCCAAACCAACCTATAAAGGTTGTGCTATCTTAACTCTCTGCATCCCGAGGATGATAAAAGCATCTCCCTCCTCTAGTCAGACACCAAGTAACTTTAAATTGCTTTACAGCTTTTATTCCTAGGCCTAAAGCAACTAGATTTGGTAATAGGTTCAAAACCTGCTATAGTTCGTGGAGCAATGGATGACAAACTTCATCTGAAAATGCAGGTTAAAAATTAAAAGGCTTTATACTGCTCCTCCATGATGCTCTGCTCTTCTATTTTGCCTGTGTAGGCTACAATTTATAGAACAGTTGTTTATATATGTATTTTTTAATATTATCTAACAGCTTGATTCTTTGCATGCAGAAATCTGCGCAGAAGTCCTACAGTCAGTTTTGTTGCATAAAGGACTCTTTCACTTGTGCTTACAGGTTTCAGAATGTTGTATCTTTGGTTTGGATTTTGCCTAGGGAAAAAAAACGCATTTACAATTCAGCACAGTGCATGTGGAATGCAATTCTTGGAATAAACTAGTATAAATTTGGTACATGTTTAACCTCTTTCCCCAAATACTCTTCAGACCAAGTAACAGATTTACAGTTCAGTGATGCAGTAAGAATTCCACCTGGCTAATGGCTGTTTAAACAAAACTCACAAGAAAGCAAACCCCTCAAAGTCATTAACTACTCTCCCTAATAGGATCTAGCATAAGATCTCCTCAGGAGAGCATAAGACAGCTTAGCGGTATAAAAGATAAGAAGACACCACTGCACTAACATCACTAAAATAATAGTTTTCTATCATAATATTTTTCATATGTTATTTTTCCTAATAGCACATTGGGAATTTATGGTGTCCTGGGTTCAGCAGTAGCAGTCATTTTTCTCCTTCTTAGTAGCTTTTACAATCTTTGGCTCTTCAGAGAAACAGAGCAGATGCCTACCTAACCCTAATGAAAGAGGAGAAGGAAAGTAGCAAGTTTGTTAGCAGGCAGATGTGCTATACATCTATCTTAAGGGAAGAAAGAGAAAATTAAATATGATATATCAGTCCAAGTGAAGAAACAGTACAGTGAAATATTACAAGAGGGCAATATGAATGAAATCTCATCGGCATTTGTATATATTCCCTGCTAGACTGTTCACTAACAGCAGATTCTCCACTGATTATGTTCTGCTATGCAGTTGAGCAATACATTGCTATTCTACATCAAAAAAGTTCAGTTTCTTTTCACAGATAAAAACTTCTTTGCTGATTTTAAACTTACTTTTTTCCTAAACCATGATTAATTACCACAACAACCTTGCCAAAAAAAATAGCTACTTCACTTTTAAAATATGCTTCGCACTAACATTTTCATTCTAAAATACAAGTCGCTCCTTTCAGCCAGCTGCAATATGACTTAGAAAAGTTTCATCTGCAAACATTTTTCAAATTTAACAGGCTACTCAGGGTTGTTGACTACGATTTGCTTCTACATTTCACAGAATTAGCTAACTGCTTTAAATGTCGGTACCTCTGTATAACAAAGAATAATCTGCCTGCTGCATCTCATTCAGCGCTACTATAGTATTCTTCCATGTAATAACTTTATTAAAAAAAACCCAAAAACCAGTTTATCTCCACAACATGTCTGTGGCAGAGGTGCACTGTTAAATCTGTTTACTGACCAAGAGACAGAGGCACCAAAGCTGCCTCACAGACACTGGCATGGGAAGATGTGGCTATATCATCCTTTCTATCAATGCATATTAATACACCTCAGATGCCAGAATATGAGCCCCAGTATTAGAAATCCCAATGTTAGTTCGCTCATCCAGATATACAGAATGGAGGATTTGTGAGTTAAACAAAAAAAATAAATAAATCTGAAAAAAGTCTAATATGCTCACCTTTCAATCAGACCTTACATAACAGAAGGCAAACCCAAAGATAACCTTCAGGTACTAGAAAGAACCCAGTTGTAAAAGTGAGGCCATTAGACTATGTACTTCTAGCAAAATATCACTATGAATTTGCCAATTCAAACAGACACCACAACCATGCCTCCAGCCCACTGGAGGACAATACATAAAAGGCAATAACAAGCCTATGCAGAGGCCTGTTCTGCAAGTGAATAAACATGAACTTCATGGAGTCTCTCTAATGATTTATCCAAACAGCAACCTACTCACTCTGGAATTCAATAATACAACTTCACTATGACAAATATATATATATTAAAAAAAAAAAAGGCTAGAATAGAAAAAATAAACAGGCAACAAACTGTATAGAAACTAAAAGACAATTAAGGGTAGAGAGAATATGAGTTAGTATAATGAAAGCTAACCAACCTGAGCAAGCATTCAAAACACTTTGTCACTAAGCTTTTACAAGAAGTTACAAGGCTGACACTTTCTTCACTAACCAGGGAGATTTCTAAGCTAAGAAGTTTCACACAGAGGGATCACAAAGTTTTTGGAAAATGGAGAGCTTCACCCATAGGTGCTCTGAAAAGAAAAATGCCTGTACAAATTAAATCTACCGAGAAAAAGGTGTTAATATAATACAGAAAGTTCTTCCTTGTTGCAGTTGAATTTCACCTGCTGGACTAGTAAAGCGTTCTGGGAATACTTGAAAGATCTCCTGTAATCTTGCAATCTCTTCCCTTTTACAAGAGCTACATACCAAGGTCTTACAAATATGTATCTTAAGGAAAGTCTATTAAAAAAATTGAAACAAAATTGTCAACTTATTTTCTGCCTATAATAACTTCCTTCTTTTCAAGAATCCCTTTTAATGACCTAGCAAAGCCATCATTAGACACATCACTGCTGATTTGACTTTTTTAAACAAGTAACAGTCACTGCGAGATGATTATTTACAGTAGAAACAATAAACTTCAAGATGGAGGAAAGGCAAATGCAATTACAATCAAGAAACCAAAAGCTAAACAAAAGGGAAGAGGCAACTATTTAGATTATCTACTGATACTTCTTCCTTGAAAAACAGGCAATCTATATTCTAGAAGGTATGGTCAGAAAATAAGCTAGTGGTTATATCTGAAGCAAACTGTAATGATAGTGTGTCATCGCCCAAGTGGAGCTTGTAGAAAGCACGGTGACCTGAGATGATGTAGATTGAAAGATACATTGTCATTAGGCGGAACACACTGGAAAGTTAGCAATGAAATTTGCTTTGCTCTGTGACGCAGATCTCTTGGATGTGTATTTTTGATTGAAACAGTAGTATCCGTATACAGTAATATCAGTTTGACAAAGATAGAATATGCTTGAATGTTTCCTTTTAAAATCCAGGCAAATAGATATACGAAGGTAGACTAAGACTACATTCAATAATTAGAATTAGGCATTGATTCTTTATTGTTCAGCTGCCTAAAATAAAGTAATTTCTTGAAAACATTGCTTTCTTTAAAAATAAAAATAACAATTTAAAAAATAAATATCATTAGTATTTACAATTTAAGTACTTGGCCTGCTTAAACCTTAATGAAATGTAAGTAGATAAGAAATACTAGCGGGCAGTTAGCTTCTTAAAAATATGCATGAAAAGACTTCAGATTGTCTTGTAAAAGGAAACAGTTAAATTACTGGGAACAGCACTTACTTATACAAACACTGAAAACCAGCAAGACATTTTAAAATGTTCTGTGTTAAAGTCAATTAAGAAAACTCCTGTTAAGCAGCTTGTAACTGCAAAGTGCCTTTGACTGTCCAGTTTTACCGAAAAGCCAGCAAGTGGAATGGTCCCCGTGTGCACAGCATATACCCCAGGCACAACAAAAGAAGTTGGTCAACTTCATTAGGGGAGAGGGTATAAGAAAGGGCTCTCCTGCCTACAGACCACACTGCTTTATTTGACGCAACCTGTAGAATTTAGACATGTTTACCTCTCTGTCAAGTACAAGTAAAATTGGCTAGGTGCAAAAATAATACTGGGGAGGGGGTAAATGGTAAAGGGAAAAGGAAAGGTAGATGGACAGAGGGACCCAGACAGACAGATTGTACAAAAGCTTGATTTCCTCCAGAGGCCAAACTAAAAATACTAGAGAGTTTGCAAGTAACAGTGGATTTGCCAGCTATTTAGCTCTATAGCAGAAAAATAAAGCCTCCTTTTGTGTTTCAAGATCAGGACCAGGTCCCAAGGCTGAGCAACGTGACTGGAATTCACACCTACTTTCTCATTTCCTATTTAAAATGTATTTTTTTTTTCACTTGGTAAGTACAGAAATAAACAATTCATTGGCAATTTGCCAAAAGATTACAATACATTTGGCTTATTTGTATTTTAAAAACAATAAACCCAGAATACCAATATGTATGCCTTACTGGATGACAGGGTCAGGAGGCAAAAGGGATTCAGTGCTGTCTTCTTCCAGTGAAGCTTTGAGTTTCTTCCCTTTAGCTTTGCTGAGGGATGTTTTAAGCTTCTTTGCTAGTTTCTTAGGTGTATTTGTAACACATGAAGACTCCTCTGAACAGCAACTATACACTTCAACCTTCACCTGGAAATCTGGTCTTGCTTCATCACTGAAGGGGAGGAGGTGAAAATTTCAGAGCATTTGTTAATAAACAGAGTATGTAAGCAAGGAATGCTACTGCTACTTTATATATTAAATAACATGTATTTCTAATCAAGGGAAGGAATGCCATAAGATTCAGGCAAATACATACATTAATATGGAATTAAAGACTAGAATACACAGGAGTAACATAGTGCTGAAGTCATGAGATGGAGGTTATAATTAAAGCATAAACAAATGCAAACAGGAAATTCAACATTTAGGCTAAAAACTGAAAAAACCCTCCGTGTTGTGGAAATACACAGGCAAGACATTCAAACGTACTTAAATCTGCCCTCTACTGTTACACAAAAATCACGATCGAAAACCTAACCATGCCTATGGCCCTAAATCAGATTGAGCTGTTTTAAAGATATCTTAGTTGCACCCCATTCCTTTCACATTACTTCACATTTACAGGAAAAAAAAAAATAATCCTATTTCACTTATAACCAACAAAAATTGTCATTCATAACTTCTGTCCGCAGCTTATGCTTTCTCTTTTCATTTCTATTGATTGTCTTGTTCTCAAGCTCAGTCATCAGACTGGAAGCCTGACCTCATCTTTCAGGTACAAATCATGTAATTACGCACATGCCCATAATGAAATCATCCCAAAGGCTTCTATAAGAGAAGGTCTGTCTATCTCGGGGGATACAAGGCAAGTTAGACTGCCTCTTCTGCTTTTGTTGCAGTATTTCACAGAAAATTCTAATGGTCAAGTTGCATACCTTTGAAGAAAATCTGATTTAAAGATCTACTTTCTCTCAACCACTCAGTTTTCAGGTTCTTTATTTAAAATTTTCAGTAGTTTCGGCTTTCCAGCCAATCTTCCTCAAGAGACCAAATTTAAATTGCTAATATAAAAAATAAAGGGCAGGGAAGAGGGCAGTTAAGTACCTCTCAGGACTCTATTAAAAATTCTTAAGGCATAAAGAATTATGAGAACACCTTTCTACTGTTTTCCAGGTTACTTTTGAAGACAAGTGAATAATTTCCTGTCTAGTATTCTTCATATTCTTCAACTATAAGGACTGTGGCTGTAGCACATGTTCATAGGTGCAACAGAACATGAAGTGTGGAAAGAGATCATAGCCTTCTGTACTGAACAGCACTTGAAAAGGTGGGGTGCAACGTCCACGCCTATACTTTCATAATTCTTTCAGGTTCTAGTAGTAAATTAATTCTGTCCTTGAGGTACAAGTTTGTTTATCTCTTCATAAAAAGAAAAATGCTTCAGCATAGCAAAAAATGAAAAGCAGTACAGTTCAAGTGGCACAATCAGCATCATTATGTACATGAAAACCAACCTTCCAGGGAAGGGGTTTCACCATCCACAGGACCTCTACTGATTCCTTTGTCCACAGAAAAACTTAGTGGACCTCAGTCAGTCTTAGTCATAGTCATACCCACTTTCAAAAGAAACAGCAATATTCATACTTCATTCAACAGAAGTAAATTATACTCACAATATGGTTACATTTTCAAAACAGAGGTCTGTTATGGCTTTATCCACAATAGCCACCTCTGTATCAAAAACCTCAGCTCCCATTCTGAGCAAACAAAAAACTGCATAGCGCTGTGATTCTGGAGAAAGCCAAAGAAATGTTTTATTAGCCATATTACATATTGCAATACTAAATACTTCCAGTAAACAAAAGTAGAAGAAATGGTAATTCTGACCTCTAAGGAATTGCCCTCCAATTCTTCCCACCATAAATTTTCATCACTGGATTTCACTGATAATTGAGCTATCAAAGCTGCTATGAAGGTAAAGCAATATTCACAGAGGAAAAAAATGCCTACCTCTGCTCAACTTTTTCTGATAATCACTTATAGTTTGTGGTAGCAACTTCAGAAATGTTAGTAAAAATTATAATTTTGTTAAATAAAGCTGCTATTAAGCAAAAAAACCTCTAAAATTTGATCCAAAGCCTATATCATTTTATGGATATACTACATAGGATTAGAATATTTTGCCATGCTTCACCCCTCTGACCATATTGAAAACCAAAGTAAAATCAATGCCAGGTGACAGCTGGAACAGATTTAAGGTTAATCTCCATGGCACAGCAAAACGCGTGCACTTGAAGACTATCCAATAGTATATTTAACACTAACATACAACTTTTATTTAAATTTCTCACTGGAAACAGGCTCCAATATACTCTCTCAAGTGTAAACAAGACATAGGACAACATGTTTAATAAGAAGTTTCTCAGCTATCCATTTAATAGCAACATTTGTCTGTTGCTTCCTCTGGAATTTCTCCTTATGAGGCCTTCTTAGAGACTAGGGTCTAAACATTCAAAACCACAGGACTTTGAACTAACTCAGCCTGCCACAGCCAACAACTTCAAGAGCAACTACAGTGAGTAAAACATGGACATACTGAAGGTCAAAGAAGGGGTTAAATGAGTATAGACTTCCCCATCCAGTTTAAATTTACAAGCATAAGCAATTGTTTATCACAGTAGTTATTACATCTTACATACTTTCTTTATTGCTGAAGTGATCGGAGCCTTTCCACATTAATGGTATTCGAATATCTAAAAAGAAAAAAAAGGTAGGAAAATTGAGTTATAGCCAATACTGCAGATCTGTGATCAAAACAAATTACAGAAAGTGTCTTGTTTCCTTTCCTAATGTTCTGGAGGAAACAGGACCTTCTACCCAAAGAACAGCATAACTGTTTCAACTTTATTATCCATTTCAAAAGAAAATTCATCAATTAGTTCATCTTGAAATGTCATTTTCTTTTAGAAATGCTAGAATAAACAATATTTTAAGTCTCATTTGAAAGTACCTGAAACGACATTTCACAGTGGCTGTGTAACAGTTCTGAGAGAACACAGAAGTTCCGAGCCCATTATTAAGTACAGATGTAAACTGAAACTCTGTTTGCCTTGTGCTGGAAACCACTCATCCAACTGCAAGAAGAAAAACTTCCTGCTTTAATGGAAAGACTGGGATACTTATACTGCAAAGACTTAAGTCTTGTTTTGCTAACCACAGAGAAAATATTACTTATAATCACATTCCCAGTTAGAATTGTCCAAGTTGGCACAAAAAGTTTAGAACTCTTTGTTTTGTTTTTTTTTTTTAATTTAAATACCCTTGCACTTCAGAACCGTACCAGAGAGGCAATTACAGACCATTATTTTAAGTCATGCTTTTGCCATTTTAATACTAGAAAAGTATTTTCTTCAACAAATTTTCCAATTTATCTACTCACTCCAGCAGAGTAGAATGACATTTTCCTCCAGCTTCAAGGACTCAGGTCTAGCTATAATGTTTCTTATTAGTCCCTTGTTGAAAGACAAATGCAGCGGGGCCCTTATAAATCCAAAGTTCTTTTTTTCAGTACAACATAATGTTGCTTAAAAGTATATGCAATATATAAAGTGACACATGATGGCAGCAGTGAACAGCACTAGCTCAACTGTATTTTGGTAAAAATCTGTAATAATGCTATAAGGAAGCACTGTTGTCTCCAGTGTTGATCTCCATATGAGACTGGTGGAAAAATCCACATATAGTATGCTAAGATGCAAAACAGTAGTGGTATTTTGGCACGGTTGTCATGTATTCTGACAGGGTTTTAACTCACAGAACTTACTGTTGATTTAAGTGAAACTGCATATAGGCAGAGTGTTTCAGAAGTTATATTAAATAAAAAAATAAAATTTAAGCTAATCTTGATTATATTATGGGACATCTTATTATACACACTATTTCAATTTTGAAACTTGCAAATTCATCTGGTTTTAAGTGTTCATGAAAACTAACGAATTTTCAACAGTAAACTGCCAGTATACAGCTTTAGGCTGCCACAACTTCCTAAAAATCAATACATCACCACGTTCTGAAACTGCCATTCAAAGACACATTTGCATAGTAAGAATTTCTAAAAATAGTTTTTTAGAATAAGGAAACAAGTAGTTTCATAGAATCATAGTATGGTTAGGACTGGAAAGGATCTTAAGATCACCTAGTTCCAACCCCACTTCTATGGGCAGGGACGCCTCACACTAGACTATGTCACACGAGGCTCTGTCCAACCTGGCCTTGAACGCTGCCATGGATGAAGCATTTACCACTTCTTTGGGCAACCCATTCCAGTACCTGCCCACCCTCACAGTAAAGAACTTCTTCTTTATTTCTAACCTGAATCTCCCCTGTTTAAGTTTAAACCCATTACCCCCATCACTATATTTTCATATTTCATTGAAACAGTTACAGAAGTCTCTCTCAAAGTTTAAAAACATACATGTATTTATCTCTGTCAGAGACAAAGCATAGAACGTTTCTTTCTGAAAAGACAAAGGTCTTAAATTTACATAAATATGTGAAATAGTTACAATAAAAGCTTTTTTTTCACCTTTAATCGTAGCAAACTATGAATGACAACTTTAAAGTGCTCAATAGGTCTTGTTAACAACTAGATCACTAGGTTAAAGATTACTTCTGCATGCCACTTTCAATGTCATGCAAGCTGAAAGATTTGTTCCTTAGAAAATCGTCAGGCTACAGACAGCCAATTGCTTGAACAAGTTTCCAACATGTTACTTGTAAATCAGTTTTCAGTTCATTCTTGGATTGAAAGTGCTGCCATTTATCAAAAACAAAGATCAATTTTCACACACCTTAATTTCAGTTACCATTAGCTGTAAATCCACGTGGATTCAAATTGAACACATTCGAAGACTACAATTAATCCTATTTAAAGCCAATAATTTCTTCTTAAACTTACTTTATGATTATGCTTTTTGATCAACATTTAATGTATTATCTTCCAACAAAATAATTGATAACATAAATACATAATTTATTCACACATGTGGGGGATAAGTAAGTAAAAATAATACAAGTGTGAAAATCTGCAGATTAAGGAATGTGCTCCCCACACAGTATCTGACATACAGTTGCTTTCTGTGGGAGTACATTCCTCAGTACTCCTGCATAGCTGTTCCTGAACTTTTAGTGTTGGCCACATGATCACACTTTTTTTTGGTAATAGTTTAAGCTTCTGGCATGTACTAACCATATGATACGCTAATATATTTATAAGTAGATGGATTACTTTCCCCTAAAAAAAACCCCAGTATCTTCAGTTCTTAAATTACATGCCCTGTCATATTACATGGACTACCACTCACTCCGTTATTTCCAGCCTCTCCCAGACAATTCAGTCACGACATCTCCTGATTCACGCTGCTTGTATTCACAACTACATTCACAACAAGGCAGGCACATGCACGCACGTGTGCCTTCCAAACACACAGGGCAACTTCAGTTTCAAAAACACTTAAGGTTGGCATACAAGAGAGGAGAAATGTAACATGCTGGTTTGCTACACAAGGACTGGGAAAAACAGGGAAAAGAATAATAATGGCACATTACAGTATGTGAACATACTGCAGCTGTGGTAGCAGACAGGACCTAGTCTGGCATGCTAAATTGACACAGGGTAATGGGTCAGAGGGCAACAAAAGGAGAAACCAAGGAGGCATTCATTTATCTTGCCCAGAGGCCCCTCCCTTGCTAAGCACAAACAAGCCTGTCCCCACAATTACTTCTCATGTACCCAATTTTTCTCTTCTTAGGCAAAAAACCGTGGAAAATGAGTTAATTACAGCAGATCTACAGACAGCATAAATGTCTCAGCAAAGGTCAAGAACATAATTTAGGTTTTCCTGCTGTAAAACAGAGCTGACTAAGCTTCCTGGCACAAGTATCTGAAGAGGACAAGGCATGGCAGCACCCCAGCACTCAGAGATTTGAGTTCACAAGGTAGTTGATGTCTCTCTGCTCTTCACCTCAATCTGTGCCATACTTCTGAGGATCACAACCTCCAGCTTGAGAACCACTATGTTAGCAACTGGACAGAATCCTTACCAGATGGCATGTAATAGGAAATGGTGTATTTCAACCTTCTGCTGTCTTGTCCCATCAAAAAACTAGCTAAATGTTTCACAGTCTTAAACAAATTTCTCGAACTAAAAACACAGGCCTTACACAACTCTGATTTTCTAGAGATAACAAAAGTTTATTACTATGATCCTAAAGACTTCACTGCAGATAACTGTAAATCCAAAGAAAGGTGCAACCACAGCTCAGACAGACAAACATACCATAAGGAGGAAGGACAGACGCATTCTGCAAACAGCCGTGCTGGCAGAAAACATTACTGAACCATGGGCTCATCACTCTTCTACTAGAGGTTACCTTGCTTAAAGGTATATCAAAACATGTGGAATTAACCTAAACAGTTTAAGTAGTGAGCCCTCCAACACTATTTTATTTTTAACTAAGCAGGTCAGGAAGCACAAACAGATCTCTTCGCAGAACTAGCACAACAGCCACAATGAACAGCTACAGAAATGCTGAATGTAGCAACATCCACTACAGGCAAACAAAATGGTAAATTCATAGTGCTGAAGTCTGAGAACTGGCTAAGAAACAGTATACCGGCCTACTGGAAATGACTGCTAAATATTATTCTTGCTAGTTTGCATGGAAGCCATACCACTGTACCTTTGCTGTAGTTATCTAATTACTGCAGATTACATTACATTTGCATACTAGTTATAATTCTGCCCTCAACTGGTTAGCCACATCCTGTATGATCCCTTCAAAGTTTGTCTTTGTTGGGAGAAAAAAAAACAAATTATCAGCACATTCACATTTACTTAGTTTTGAAATGTATTCAGTATCTCATGACAAATAGGAAGAAAGTATGTTCCACTGTGAAAGCCCCTGAACATAAAATGGAAATACTAGATAGCATCTTTAAAAGCAGGCGCGTGACTTAAACGCACAAGTCTCCTTGAAGCACAAGAGGATTTATGCTCCCCACATACACACTTTAAAAATACGATCTTGTTTGTACAGTTTGTATTACAAGTTACTGTCCAGCAAATTAGCTCCCATAATTAAGTAAATACCCAGCCACTTACCTGATATAGCAACCTTTGCTTTGCATGCCATCCGTTTTTTTCTCCCATTTTCTGAAAACCTGCCAAAAAGAAGAAAAGAAAAACGAGGCTTGAGATCTGTGCATTCAGACTTCGAAAAGTCAACCCTTTAAACATCAAAAAGCATCAGGGTTTTCATATTAAAGCTCATTTCAAATGCTTTTCTTTTAAGTTAAATTTGGTATCTCTGGTTTAAGATATGAGTCATTAAGATTCTTGAGGATAATCTGGAAGGAAGGGTACATCATCAATTTTCTTAATTCCCTAGAAGACTTTACTCCAAAGCTTATTTAACGCAGGTATTTAAAGACAAGTAGATTTGTCTTTCTTGTCTTTTCTAGCTCTAACAGAATTAAATACATTACCAACTTTTCTCCTGCTGTACACATCAATGAATAAGCAATTTAATTTATCAGTTCTATTACTGGTTAGAGAATTGCTACCTCCTCTATTAAAAGACTAATTATAAAATGTTGCATTGTTGCTATTGTGATTTTACATGGAGACAGACACTCTGCTAAGCAGCCAGAGTGTAGATCTCTAAGTTAACCTTAAATTGAATCAAAACAACCTATAGATAATGAGTAACAATAGAACGCTTTCCTTATATCTGCTACTGCTCCTAACTCCTAACCAAATAAGGTGAAATGAAAATTTTTAGCTGCAACCAATATCCTAACTTCAAGAGACAGTTTTAATATCTTCTGAACTCACAGATTACAGATGCGCATAACAAGAAATGGGCAAAATTCATTTGAAAATCCTAGAATTTCCTCTCTAAGACATCATCGTTTTATCTGGATTAAGCTTTAACCAAATTCCAGTCTTGGGCAAATGCTGGAAGAACTGCAAATGCATTATCAGCTATTAAAGATACGATCTAAATGGTAGAGAAATAACTCTGTAGCATGCACCTCTTCTTATGACTTTCACTGACAGTTCAAAGTACCCCTTAAGACAGACTCTAAGCAAAGCATGACACATAAAAGTCAAGTAGAAAATACAGCTCAATATTACTGTAGGAAAGCAATACAGCTGTTCAGATACATCTTCAAGTACTTCTGCCCTGTTCCAGACATGTGTTCTAGCCATCACCATTCTGCAGTCAACAACATCAAAGACAGAGGGTTGAGTAAATACCTGATACTATTCAATCATTAAAAACAGAAATTAAAGATGAATTGCTATAAAGGTCTTCACCTTAGTAGAAAAAAGCAATACAGTTGTGATAATTACAGAACACCATACATTATAAGTGCTAGTTTTCAGAATCAGCTTTCATGGTAATGGTTGATGTAGTCAGAAAATGCAGTTCTTTCCTTCAATAATCTCCTATAGGGCCATATTTGCAATAGCAAAAGTAGCAGGACTGTTCCTATAGATACAATTAACTGGAGCTAAGCGCATACTTGAGGAGTTTCTATGCTAAAGTGCAATGCAGTATTTCATTAAAGCAATAACATAAGAGCAGTAGTGTCTCTGCACCATGATTCTCAACACCGTACCCAAAATATATTTAATTAGGCAAAAATTATGACACTATTCAAATAAGCACTCTTCATTCAAGAATTATAATGTAAGAATCTTTTCAACTCAACAGTTTTTTCTTCGTATTTATTACTTTGCTGTAGTTAACAGAAGTGGCCAGCAGAGGGTACCAATTAACCATGATGCTTCCATCATTAAAGTGACCTTAATAACAATAGAAAGAATTAAAAATAGGTGTATCCTTGGACAGTTTTGTTCCTTCAGATCCAGTCAGGATCCTTTTCATATGCTAAAGGTAATCAAGTAAATCTGACTATTATGTTATCCGATATTCAGATGCTGAATTGCAGTTTAATTTCAATAAAATCTATACAGAAAAACTTGACTTGTATTTCATTTTCTAAAGTAAAAAGAAGATATTGGAATGGTCCTATAAAGTAACGTTTTAAGGCAACAGTAATGTATGCTTGTATGGGGGAAGACAGAAAGAAGGGTTTAATCCACTTTCCTGGACAGCCTGCTAAGAACTCATGTAAGCAAAAGCCTGCTTCATAATGCTTCATCTGAATTTGAGCTGTTACTCACTGTTCATTGGTTCTGCATGAGATCAGCGATTCTTTCTGATTCTGTAGCTCTGTCCTGTATGCAAGTATACGAGCATTGCAAACCATCAGGTTTTTAACCGCTTGTAAGAGTTGGTCTTTTTGCGTGCTCACTGCAAGTAGCTTACAGATACCTTCTCGCATGCGGATTTCAAAGTTAATCTTCTCCTGAATGTCGTACTCCTAGATATGAAAAAAAACAATGGACTGAAAAAACCAACAGTATGTGGAATTTTTAAACAAGCTCTACTTCTTTCCCAGTTGGAATAGAAACCCCTATGTTTTAATAATATGCAGCCATTACAACGGTTATTAAACATAAAATGTTTCTCTTTTCAGGAAAAAAAAAAAAGAGTAAAACACAGGAGGTAGCAGATTGACTATATCCATTATGCATGCAAATTCCATGGTAGCTAACCACAGCATCTAGAAGTTACTAAAAATTTACATGCCTGAAGGTGTCATTCATAGGATCATAACATATGGTTCCCTCATATGGTCACTGAGCAAAGCTTATAATTTAATAACCAACTTTTTATAGTAATCCCTATTAGAATAAACCCTAAACTCTGGAAAAATATCGGAAACATTTCTGATTTAAAATATCAGAAATTCAATCTCATTACTTCTCTGACCATCTCTAAAAAGGGTTGAAAAAAAAAAAAAGTGGGTTTTTTTCACTTCTGGTTGATACAAAATTTGGGTAACACAGGAAGCAAAAAAAAAAAAAATAATAATATGGTAATACTTGACTGTTTCAGGCTGTGAACTGGAAGTCAGACAGCTGTGGTAGCTTCAACACCACACAAGCATCTCACCTACTTGATGACACAGTCATAGAATCATTGAAAGGTTTTGGTTGGAAAGGACTTTAAGATCATCTAGTTCCAAGCCCCTGCCACAGGCAGGGACACCTCACACTAAACCATGCCATCCAAGGCTCTGCCCAACCTGGCCTTGAACACTGACAGGGATGGAGCATTTACCACTTTTTTGGGCAACCCATTCCAGTGCCTCACAACCCTCACAGTAAAGAACTTCTTCCTTACACCCAACCTCAACTTCCCCTGTTTAAGTTTGGAGTCATGACCTCTTGTCCTATCAATACAGGCCTAGTGAAGAGTCCCTCCCCAGCATCCTTGTGCAAGATAAAGCGCTTTTTCCACGTTCAGACCAGTGCAGGATAAAACAACGCACCAACACCCCCACATCCCCAGCATCTGCTTCTCTATCCATACTTTTTCTCAGCACTTGTCCCTGAAGAGAAGCAAACTAGCTTTCACCAATCTTCTTTTATTCCAAGTCAAATCTTACATTGCTATGGAAAGCTAAGCAAGGCATACACCCGTCCCTAAGAAATAATTACTCATTCTTTGAGCCTAAACTACTAATACATCAGCTGTTACAAACCTGAATTTCATTTCAGAAGAGTAAAACAGCACTTCCCCCTAACATTCCCAGGGCAACAGGCATCTGAACTGACCCAGCACAGGCTGTGGCTACTCTCCAGGTTTATCACCTGGTACGTAACCATGGCGAGAAGATAAACTCTCATAGTTCAGGGCATCTCCACATATCTCGACTAGCACTAAATGGCTGCTGGACCATAGCTTAAGTAATTGCACAATATAAATCTCATTTGAAGGAATGGCTTAGCAGCCGGATTGGGAGTGTATGAAGTTCTTCATGCCTACCAAAAAAAAATTAAAATAATAATAAAAAAAATTGGTCAGCTCTTTTTTTGTTTGTTTTCAGTTCCTTCTAAAAATACAAGCACACCATCTGGACTTGAGGAATGACGCAGCACTGTTTTGCCATATGCTGTCTAGTAAAGCACTGTTTCCCTTGTGGTCTCCATCCTTTCCACACCAGTCGCAGCATAACCCAGACAAGACTACTAAAAGCTGCTGAGATTTTCAGCCCTGTCGTTGTTTAAGCCACTCTAATTCACCCAGTTTGCTCACTCGTTCCCCCCTCTTTCTTCTCCCCAGCTCCTGGGGGGAATGAGGAGGAGAATCAAAAGAATGCAACTGCCACAGGTTGAGATAAGAACAGTTTAGTAACTAAGGTATAACACAAATCACTGCTGCTACCACCAGTAATAATAATGACAAGGCAAATACACAGAAAGAGAATACAACTGCTCACCACGTATACCCAGCCTGACCAAACAGCAAACCCCCCTTTCGGGTCTCTGCTCTCCAGTTTTTACATCCTGGACATGACGTGCTGTGGTATAGAATAACCTCTTTGGTCAGTTTGGGTCAGGTGTCCTGTCTCTGCTTCCTCCCAGCTCCCCTCCTCCCTGGCAGAACATGAGACTCAGAAAGTCCTTGGCCAAACCAAAACATTCTAAGCAGTAACCGAAAACATCGGTGTTATCAGCGCTGTTCCCAGGCCCAAAGTCAAAAACACAGCGCTGCACCATCTACTAAGAAGGAGAAAAATGACTGCTACTGCTGAACCCAAGGACAAGCCCCACACTCAGGAACTGCCTACGCAACACTTTCAGGAAGAGCCTAGGTATTCCCAACCTAAGTGTACCTAGGATATAAGAAAATTACAAGGATTGTCA
Source organism: Myiopsitta monachus (assembly GCA_017639245.1). NCBI lineage: Eukaryota > Metazoa > Chordata > Aves > Psittaciformes > Psittacidae > Myiopsitta > Myiopsitta monachus. The sequence continues at coordinate 65,536,165 of CM029921.1, read as the reverse complement.
ATTTTACACAGTGGTGGAGTCACAAAACAACAACAAAAAAAACAAACCCAACAACTAAGGAAACTATACGGATACTACTGAAGGCAGGACAGACTGAAATTTTACTTTATTTAATTGATATCTTAAAAACAAGCTTTCACAATCTTATTCCAAACTACACTTCCGATTTATTAACACTGTCGCTTACATCTAAAGTAGTAGGTCTACTATATTTATTTAAAATAAGCAAGTGGTCAGGCAGCAAGTATTCTTCTAAAACAGAGTACGAAGGCAAGATACTAGCTCAGGAACTTTTCTAGCTAGACACGGGAATGAGTATTTGTCACAACTGACAGCAATAGTGTTACAGATACAGTTTAGTGCATCTAATTCAGATTTTTAAGTGATTCGACGTTTAAGAACACCCTTACGAACAGGAAAATCAGTGGCTAAAAGATTAAAGAGTTAGAAGGATCAGCTTCACATTCCGAGCCCCTGAGCAGGGTGAGCAGGGAGCTCACCCCCAAGGCAGCATCACCTCTGCCCGGGGAGCCATCCGGCAGCTTCCCTAACATACGCCGTGCCCTCACCGACCCGCACACGTCCGCCTGGAGGACTGATGTACCGCGCCAGCCCGGCGCCGCGGGGGTCGGCTGCCGCAGGGCCCACGCTCCAGCCCCACGTGCCGGCCGCTGGCGGAAGGAACACGCCAAGCTCGGGAACAACGCAGGCTCCCTGCCCTCCGAGAGCCGTCCGGAGCCCGGCAGCACCCGATACCCCACCCCCTGGGAGCTGCTGCGGGCCGCCGGCCGCTTGTAGCGGGAGGGAGCGCCCGTCGGCCCGAGCCGTTAGCGGACGGCACCAGCGCCGGAGCAGCGCCTGTGCGGCGGGGGACCGCCGCGTCTCCCAGCGCCGCCGCTCCCGTCCCACGCTCCCGCTCCGCTCCGCCCGCCCACGGGGAGCGGGACGGCCGCGCTCACCGGCTCCTCGCCACCGGCGCCCCGCACGCGCCGCCGCATCCTGCTCCCCGGCGCTGCCGCCGTTCAAAACTCCCGCCCCCCGGCAACGGCCGCCGCGGTCCCGCCCACCGCCCGCCCACTCCCCTCGAGCGGCTCCGGGACGGCCGCGTTTTGCGGGCCTGGGCAGCCTACGCGCGGCAGAGCAGCCCGTGGGAACGGGAAGGGGCGTGCGGCGGGGGCCGCGATCCACTCTCTTCCCCTGCCGCGCCGGCAGAGAGCGGGCAGCGCCCTGGCGCTGCGGGGAGCTGCGGAGATGCTGTATTGGCTATAACTGATAGCGGTGGCGGTACTAACTCCCAGTTATGTAGCTGGAGTAGTGAATCATACCATATCTATATCGCCATATCACGGCAATACCTTTCCGGCTCCCTGCTGCTTTGTTCTCCGCTGATTTCCTTTTCTGAAATAGGCCGATGCCACTTTTCTCTGATGAATGTTCTTTAAACGCGCGGGAAGGAGAGGCTCGGAGCTTCTCCTTCCCCATGGGCAGCTCCGTGCGCAGCCATCCCTGCTCTGAAACCAGCCATGAATTTTTAACCATGTTCTCGGGTTTCTGCAGTTCACTTAATCATGCATCTTTAATATATCGGTATTTCAATAGCTGAACTAATAGCATAGATTGTGGAAAGTATATTACACTATTACAGATTAAAATAAAAGTGTGTTAATTATTCACTGGATTGACTGGAGAGGAATAGGAGCCATCTCTCTTGTCTGCTGCCAGTTCTACAGCTCTGGTTGTCTTCAACACATACAGCAAATGAGCCAGAATTACTTCTTCCATCCATGCCGCATCCCTGATTTTGTGGCTTTCCTTGCTGAATTCCTCCTCGGTGGGTGATGGTCACAAATACGGATCCTTGTCACTTCGCACATGGTTGTCAACATTTGCGAGAAGTGAATGTGCTGGAACAAGTGAGATACACAGTGTTGCTAACAGCTTTCCATAGAAGACAGAAGTCTCCTGGCTAACATATGCTTATTTAAAATATAAGAAAAGGCAGTTAGAAGGGAAGATTTGAAAAGCCTCTTTTCTGAATCAGGATTTCACATCCCGGTAGCTCTGCTTGTCCCCTGACATTCAGAACCAGGGCACAAATGCAGGGGGCTAGCCTTCAAGGAAAACCATGAACTTCTGGACCAAAGGTATGTATTCTTTGATGGAATGCAGAGGACAGGGAGCTGTGTTTCCCTTCACAGCATTTGAGTCTCACCTCAGGACAGAGATAGCAGCAGCAGCTGTTCAGCAGTTTCTGTTTCCATCTTGGGCCACGTTCCTGAGGGTAAGGAGGCATTCTGATATTTGTATATTGAAATACCTTCATACCATGCTGAAGTCTTCTGCATACCACTGGCAGGACGCATGCTACAGCGGGGAAGCCCTACCCTAGGTTATATATTTAGAGACACTACAGTTTTTCCCATTTTTAGATACTCCCCCCTGTTCTTTTAGCTACTGCAGCTTTCCCAAAAGAAGTCTTTCTGCACTACATCCAGTGGAGCCATCCTGTCAGGAAGCCAAAAGGCTTTTGCTTGTTCAAGGTATGGCCCTTACAAGCTGTGTGTGGACGGCCCAGATATCAAAGAGTGAGTTTGAGGCAGATTGAATGTAATCCTGGTGCTTCATACATCCTAGAAGAAGCCTCACATTCTCATCTCTGCTAGAGTAGAGGATTTCAGGCACATCAAGAGATCCATCAAAAGAGGGGAGAACAGGAGATGCCAAAGCAGAGTACACTTTTGACTCACAGTAAGGCGTACATCTTAAGGTGAGATCTGACCTCTCCTGAATCAGTCAGGCATGGGATTTGAGCCTGAAAAAATTCCAAATAATTATCTGGTCTACAGAGGAAAACTAGGAACAGGAACATGTCATGGAGAGACCATTCCTGGAATTGAAAACAAACACATGAATGTTTCAAGTTAACTGAACTGCATTATTGCTGAATCAATGCTTGACAAAAGTAAGTGAGGAGGAGCTCCAGTCTCAACAAGTATCAATGACTGAGTTTTATGTAAGCTATGGGGAGCAGCTGGAAATTATAGCCTTACCGTATAAATAAACAAATAAGGAAAGAATCCCTGTAATTCTGTGATACCCAAATCCATTCATCAACTCACAAGATAGTGCACTGCCACAGAAAACTAATACAATAGGCAAAAAAACACACTGAAACACTTTCCACCCAAGTGGTTCATCACTCCAGATTAGACTAGAACAAATCACTGGTTCAAGTTTTCCAGAAGCACTCCTCCCTGTGAGAAGAGCTGTCTCAGGTGTGCACAAAAAGGGCTTTGTTAAAAGCCAGGGTGGCTACCACGAATGTGGTAAAATATCACTGCAAAAGGCAAGTTATGCCCCAACCTATTTCAGGCAATCAGCATCTCTAAAGCCATCTTTGCTGGTGGTGCAGACAGCTCCCAGGAATCTGTGGCAGCTTTCCAAGAATTTTAGATGCTAATTAGCATGGTTTTGCAGTACAGTCTGTTCAGAAAATCCTAGTCTTAATAAGTCCCACAATGTGAGTACTAACAGCAGAAAGAGCCCGTGCCTGCAGCCCTTACATATTTCTACTGACATTGACTTGAATTGGAACCCTTAAGAAATCAGTGGGAGTTAAACGTGTAGGACTCAGCCGTAATTAACTTGAATAGTATCTTCCCAAGCTCAGTGTATATCTGCTCTTTAGCTAGTTCAAATGCCCAGTTTTCCACTACGTTAGAAACATGTTACTGCAAAATCTGCTTTTCACACTCTTGCACCTGCTTCTGCTTTGGTCTTTCTTTGCATTCACTTCCTAAAGACATTCAGGTTTTTCTCTATAAAATCAAGCATCATAATTAACTTCATCTGTCAAATGCTTAATTAAAAAATTAAACATTTCACTGACATTCTAGTCCTTTCTCCTAAAGGAAGATGAGCCTTAGGCTTTAAGCGGCATTTCTGCAGGTGTTATATCATGTGAGAAGTTCTCACCGAACACCAAGCCTAACTCCAGCTACACTATCCTGCTCTTGCAGCACGCATTCAAACTAGAAACAAAGAAGGCTTTATGCCATCTACATTATTCAGAGATTTGGGATTAAGCTAGCAACTATCCTGCTCCCTAATTTAAGAGTAGTCCCACCAGACAGCAACAAAAAAAAAGGAAGCACTGTAACTGCGTCTTCTTCTCCAGCCAAGCCTCCACCATGGGGCAAAGAAACACAAGGCACAGCCTACGAAACAAGGAAAAACCTGTGCAGTCACTGCTTCACTAGTGCAGAGAAGCCAGAAGCTGGTAGGGTAAATTAAACAGGGGATCTGTATCCTGCATCCTGGGGTTTCTCAAGTGAAATTTTTTTTTCAGATGAATCACACCTTCACACCATTCTTTTATTTGCCACTCTATTTGCATTGCAAACCATTTGGCTTCCTTCTAGTATTAGGGAAACTGGATAGCAGAGGAAAGATCATTGCCTATCTAAATCACTATTCTGCTTGAGTGTTACATCAGCATATTATTTTAAATGTTAGGCCCATCATTTTGGTTTAGCAGGTACAAAATGTCTACACCTACTCTTGACAGCACTGCAGTATTTTTCTTAATTTTTTAGTTCCTACAGCTTGCTACACCTACTCCTTGAATATCATGAGAGTGTGCCAGTAGAAATCTATTCAGTTCCTATTCAGATTTATCCTAAGTGGAAATATATGAAGGTTTGTACTGGACACATGGAAAAGAACTTGAAAGGCTTTTTATAACTGACTTCTACTTCATTAATTTTAAACTGAAAACCAAATTGTTGCCATTGATTGCCACTGATTTTGATTACCAGAACATAAGACCATTATAGATTGGTTAAATGGGCAGAGACTATCGAATTTAGGCTGTTTACCTGAATGCTTAGGGGTAAGTTAGCTTAACCTAGGGGTAAATCAAAAGGCAAAATGATTAACCCTGGTAACTTATTTCTTCATTTCAGCCTGCTGAGGTCAGTTGAAGCCTTTCCATTCACTTAGCTGGGGCAGAAGCTCAAGGTGTAATCCTATGAAACATTAAATATGGGTAACTACCTTACTACCATATGCTTCTGATTCATTTTGGATAAGGTGAAAATTAATCATCTGTTCAATGACAGTGAGCTAAAACTTAACCCTATCAAGGCAAAAGCAACAACAAGAGAAAAGTTTGTAGGCTTCATTTTACTTAACTGAGCAGTGTGAAGTAGCTGTCTTCTCTAAGGTAGTCATGGAGTCAGTCACTGAAGATGACAGCTTAAAACATGTGGATGCCTAAATTACCTAGGATGCATCATCCTTATCCTTCTGTGATAATTAGACACAGAAGCCAGAATAGCTTGGAGTAAACTCTCATTATTTCAGGTGTTTTCAGATTAATTTTACCCTGAGAGCTTGCTCATCTTCTGCTCAAGAGTTTTTAATATTCTGCAGTCCTCCTTCAACTGCTTCGGTGCTCCAGATTGCACCTGGGGCCATGTCTCTGCGTGACGCCATCAGTAAAACATTGATACCAGGTGCTTTAAGGAACTATTTTGTTGATCATTGTACATTCCTGTAGGATTTCTAAAAGAAACTGTAAAAGGCTGAAAAAGTACATGAAATTGTTTTTCCTTTTCCCAGAAAAGTGCCCAGAAACCAGCTCCTCCCAGTATTTCTGATGTCTGTCTCTTCTTGAAATTCTCCATACTAAATTACTGTAGCCTCTCTAAATCACTGTATGTAAGACAAATGCACTCAAAATATATTTCATAACAGAAATAGTAAGGCACAAAAAAATTTATCCCCATATGAATTTGGAAGACAATTTCTGAGATCAAACCTAAAACCTTAAAAGTCAAATTAAATACTACATGACTTTAAAATGCAGTTTGATGATCCTCTATGTCTTAAAGTTGCTCATGTACATGACAAATTATAAAGGGTGGTTTACTGAGGTAGACCAGTCACATGTATTCCTCTTTTTCTGCTTGGGAGCCCAGGGGCATTGGTTTTGAAGCCAATTCACATGTGGTTCCCACAAAAGTACAGAATCAATGCCGTCAGAATTATCCAGAGGACAAGGATCCTCACAGGTGATTGACAGCTTCACTAGAAGCCTTCCTGCAGCTGAGAAGACACTTAATGTGGACACACAGTGTCTAACAAAGCATAAGTTTTGCAGCCTTTCCCTAAGTTTAGAAATTGATATGGTCTCTCTTTTTTATGTGACTTCCTGCCTCCACAGCAGTTGAAGGAACAAAATTATCTACAATTCCTCTCAGCATCAAAGTTGGTTGAAATTGGCTACTTAGATCCATTGCTAATAGGGGACATTTGCACACACAGAGTAATTACAGCCACACAAAAATGATGCTGTTAGGTAACCAGAGAGGTCCTTTCAGCTCAATATTAAAAGGATGTTCAGTATGAAAAGGATTTCTTAGAAGTTCTACACTGTCACTCCCATATCATACCCTTATACCAGGATTTCTTTGTTGGGTATACAGTCCTGCTTTGATTTCTTGTGCATTTACTGCAGGTGGCATTTGGTGTGTAAAATATACATCGAGATGGTTGCATCCAAATGTTTGCTGGACAGTCTGCTCGGGAGGTCACTATTGGAGACCATGGGAGAATCTAACTGAGAACCATAAGTTCTGGTCTTAGGGCAAGGTCTGTTACTGAATTTTTCTAACTGATTTTGCACAGACAAGTGAAATGTCACCGGATCATCTAATGGATTGTCATTTTGAATTTGAAACGGAGTAAGTACACTGAGAGTATCACAAATCTAAACTCCTATATGAGAAAGTAATGACAGAAAATCACCTTATTTTTGATTGCCAGAGGACTACCACCTATTTCTGGCAGAGAAGATGTAATTGTACTTCTGATAGCAATCTCCCAGGAAGAAGGACAGATTATCCAGTTAGCTCTCAGGACTGGCATCTGATTTTTTTTTTGTCTGAAGGTGGATACAAGCTGCGTATCTGCAGATGGTCTTTTTATTTCTCTTTTTAACCCACACAATTTAGACTATATCTGCAGAATACAAGACATGGCAAATGGTCTCTGCCTGAAGTGAGTGTGTAGTCTGATCTGATTTTCCAAGTACTGGAGTGTAGATATCTAGGGAGAGAAAAATGGCACAGCAACACTGATCTTGAGGTTAAGCAGCATCAGCTGCCCTCTGGGCAGCCACAGGCATTAAAGTTCCCCCTGCACTGCAGCATTGCTAAGGAAGTAAATGGTGACTGCCCCTTACTGAGGTGCGTTTTGAGATGACAGTTGTAAATAACTGAGGCACAATATCCCATGTCTGGTAGGACAAGTGACTCAAATACAATTTCTTTGCATTTAACACATTTTTTGGACTGTTTTGGTCCCATCTCAAGGAGGATATTCAATGGGCATGGGTAGGAATCTATAGGTTACTCAAACTCTCACTTTGCCTGAAGAAATATTTGTCATTGGTAAGCAAGCAACTGGTTTGTCTCAGTAGCTTTCCCAGTTACAGTTAGGGCTGTAACTGTCTATAGCTCTGTAGTTCTCCCTGTCTTGTCACAAAATTATGCTTTTTTCTGCATTTTTCTGAGTCCTGAGTCAGGTACCTGCTGCATAAATGAGCATTTATCATATGCATCAGGCCAAGAGAGAGAGAGCCAAAGCAAGCAGGATTAAGGCGAATGTTATTTCATGAAAATAACACAGTAAAAATGAAATAGTATCTCATTATAATTAATATACTTTTTAAAAGCAGTATAATAACCATTTGTGGTTGGAAATTTCTACCAAGAGGTTTTAAGCCCTGGTCCTTAAAGAAAAGCTGGCTTGTAATTACGCCTGGTTTCTCACAGAAATAGATACTGAAAAACTATTGAGCAGTTCATCCACTCAAGTGCTTAGAGAAATACATCCACGGGGATAAAAGGATTTAAATTTTTTAAACTTCCAGTTAATTTTCCATTCTGAGCATCCCTAGTCCCTGTGTTTCCACCAAGCTTCCCCTTAAATCCAAACTTGGCTGTGCTTTTCTCCTGCCAGCAGTGACTAGAGGTAAGGCAGTGCCCTTCCCTCTCCTCCCAGAGTGCAATAGCACTGTGAAATAACTTGCCTCCATGAAGCCCCCAAAGAGTCCATAACGCGACAAAACTGCTTTTGCTACAGTACAGCTGATTCTGGGACTCTGCTCAGGGACATAAGGCTGTTCTTGGGAATAAGCCCAGTATCAGAGACTACATCTTTTTACAGGTGATGATTTTTGCTGAATCACTCCAGTGTTGGATCAAAATTGATGGTTCATGTGTAAGAGTGACTAAAATATCTTTTTTTCCTAAGGTGGAAAGATCTAAGGAGAGAAACTTGCTGCAAAGCACACTATGCCCTGTGAACGCCCCACAGCTGAGGTGACAGGCAGCATAACTTTCAAGCTCACCACAATTTCACCGCAAGAAGCCAGTCCAGCTTTTTTTCCTGTTACTCCAGTTCTCCTTGAAGTTGAACCACAGGGAGGGGGTGACACTGGGCTACACCTCTGTTTTCCTCAATTTGAAATGGAAACACTTCCTGCTAATGATACTATTTTGGGTCTAATAAGATGACCCTTTTTTTTTTTCACTAGTATGAAAAAGCAGGGTCGAGCAGCAAACATGAATAACTATATTTTACCTGAGGTCGGTTTGTCAGAGATTTCTGTTACCCTTCTAACCATTTCATGGCCTGTTAAATGAGCTGAGACAACACTTCATGTCACTGTTAGCATTTTAAATTATAAATAATGGTAACGATAAATAGCACCTCATGTTTTTACAGGCAATTTCATTTGGATGAATAAAAATAACTAGTTCTGCCTGGATGCGTGCATGACTTACATGCACATATTTACTTGCTTATTTTAAAAAACAATTTGAGTGCTAGGAAGCTATTTCTAGTGCTTGGTTCTAACCGTGTGTTTGTATCGTGTCATCAAATATAACCAGACTGTTTAAAGAAAACCCAACAAACAGCAGGGAAATTTTCACAACAGGTTCTTTAAGGAGCTGACACAGACTCAGAGAGGAAGTTATCTGGGACACAAAGGATCACCTTTTTACAGAATTCCCAAACATGTGCAAACAGCTTTTTGTGTACTAAGGCCTGCAACTGGCAGTTTTAACCAACAAATTAAAATCCCTGCCTTCTCTTATTCTTTGCCTGTTGAGGAATGTCTTCCTTGACCATATTCCATCAACAATCTCTGCAAAACTGAGTCATCCCACTTACATATACAGGCATTAGATTTTGTGAAGAAAAACACAAAAGCAAGCCAACACCTAACATAAAGACCATTTTTACTTCATTTATTTCATACTACAGCCTTAATTTTTTAAAAATACCCCTGCTGTATCACACAGTCTTTTCGAGGGCTGTTTCAACTTCCATCTTTAAAACACCAAGCCAGGAGGGAGCTTGGGAAAGCATGAGTGGGTTGCTGCTCCTCAGCTGCCCCTTGTGTCACTCAAAGTCTTTTACACACGTGTTGATACATCTGTCTGCAACACAGACAAGTACATGCTCTTGCTGAATTGATTTAAACACCCAGAACTTTGTTGGCAGCTTTCATGCAGGCAGCACACACATTAATAATCTGAACAGGTTTTTCTCATCACCACTCCAGTCACACAATTTTTTAGGGATTCCTTCTACATTATCTTACTATGTGGTATCACTAAGTTGGTGGAGAACAACTACATCTTTGATATTTGAGAGGTAATAACTTTCATATATAATTGGCACCATATTGGTTTACGTGCTGCCAACTGAATGTTACTGGCAGTCATCTCAATAGTTGTCTAGAAAGTCAACCATAGCATAAAAGCTTCTACAAGCAATGTCTCCAAGGGCTCAGATTTTTGTAAGGGACGAATCATTCTCTTGCTGTTAATGGTTTTACCTCTGCGCGTTTCCAAACTAAACTTACGGATCTAACCGACCAACCTGAGTTTAGGATAAAATGTTTCAACAGAAAATGGGAAGCTGACAGTGTATCATAACTCGAATCTTTTGTAGCACAGTAGCTTTCGTGTAAGCTTCCGAGAGAAACTGCAGGTAAAATTTCACAGGCTGGGAAGGCTCACCCGAGTTGAGATTTAAGTCAATCTGGAGATGGGAGCAAGCCCCATTTGAATGGAAGCAATCTGGGCTCTGTTCCTGCTCCCTGTGGGAGGATCCTTGGCTGCAAAGCCTATAAAGTTAACAGCCATGTGGGTGCAAGAAATCTGAAGAAAAGAGAAAGCACCACCCCACAATCCTTTTTTTTTTCCCTTCGTGAAGACATGTTCCAGTTTCCAGCCTCACATGGAGCTAGAAGTGTCTAGTCACATATAACACATCTGTTTTCGAGAATCTTATTACATAGCAGCTGTTACTGACCTTTCAAATAATAAGCGTTCCTAGGTTTTCATTGTACATGTAGCAGTGGCAGGAGCACAGTATTTCCTAAGGACTGTGCCTTTTACTTATTTATTTTTTTCAAGGATACATATCTGAATGAGGAAGCCATTAGCTTCAGCATAAAATTGTTAGCTAAACCTGCTCACATGCTCATAGTGACTTTTAAGTGGTAAATATTAAAGATGATCCATCACCTTGCTCTGAGCACTGCAGATTTAACAATTGCAAAGGGTAGCATTCATTATAACAACAAAAATAAAATTGTTCTTTGAGGGACAATGAACTCATGCCTCATTTTGCACTACACAAGACATTGTTTTAACATTGGCCATTTGGCACAAAATACAAGATATAAACACAGGCCTATTACTGCAGCAAGCTAGCACCTAACACTCCCGCAGTGAGTACCATTTAGACAAGAGCAACAAGGGACAAGTAAACCCTTGCTCTCATGCTGGCCCCATGTGCTCAGGTGAATTTTATCCTCTATGTCTAACAGATTTCTGTCCCTGACACATACAACCTGTTGCAGAAGAGGCAAAGGACTTCAGAAGGGCTCTGCACCCATGTTGCTTTGTTGCCCACTTTGAGCTGTTGCTTGACTGTGACATGAATATTGAACATTTGCCAACAAAGCAAAAACACACGCAACAATCACACTGTTTCATCTCACTACCCTTAGGAACTAGTAACTGCTCTGTACTTGTAAGTCAGTCCCTTAACTGTAGATCGTACCCTCCTTCTCTTCATCATACAGGAATCCTGTTGGTTTAAGGGAGCCCTTTTCCACTTACTTTGAAATCCCCACTACTTCTCCCCATTCAGTTCCTGCCCAGTTGCAGGAACCTCCAGCCTACCAGTCATTCTCCCAGGACAGCAATAGCTGATCCCCCAGACACCTACACATAAGGCAAACTAGCAAATGTACTGCTTGTGTGAATATCAGAAAAGAGGAAAGAGCATGAAGGAATAGAAGCAAATTGTCTCTAAATAGCCAATAAAATCAACATACTCTTCTGTGTTCCTATGTGATATCTGGTGTCTGTCCCAGTAGGACCAGGTGGAGGCTTTGCCTGTTTGGTTTGGTGGTGTTTGTTGGCTTGTTCTGCTTTGTTTTCATGTTATGTTGAGTTAGGCTATACTTTGAAGACAGATTCCAGACAACTCTGATGTGAGCTACTATCACATGGCCTTTAAGAGACCTTTTGTCCATAAAAGAGGTGAAACATAGTTCTGCCATACTTTCTCCCTTCTGCAGAAATGCAATTCTCCCTTCCTCAGAATGTTCCTTATAGCAAGGGCACATCTTTGATATAGATACACCAGCATAACATTCCCACCCAGCAGGAGAATTCCCTACTTGGTATTTGCAGGCAGATAATTGTTTTCCATTTCTGATATTGTTTTCCATCACACATGGGATGTGAAAAATGATCCACTCCTCAACATGGACACTTGCTGTGCTTTCCCTATGACACTGTCTATTCAAAGCCAAGTGCAAACTCCAGGAGAAGAGAATACCTTTGCTTTAAAGGTGACTGCCTCTCACATCCTTGACAAAAGATATTGCCATAAAAAGCTGTCCCCCCTGTCCCTGGCTTGGATATCAGGGATATGGCAGAGCAGGGGAAGGGGAAGCACAGACGCGCTGCTTTCTGCAGGGCTTGGGACTGCTCTCTCACATGGCTGGATATGGCAGAGGGCTGAATTGCCACCACAGCTTAACACTGTTCTTTTTATGTCTTTGCTTATGTAAATTAAAAACTTTTAAAATCCCAGTGCATAGGCTTAGAGACCAAAGCAGTTAATTAAGATGGAAATTCTCAGCTCTTTTATAACCATTCTGGGCACTTTTTCCAGTTGGGAAATCAGTGTGATTTTTTTCACACTTAATTCCTCAAATACGGAAGGCATGAAGTTTGAACTTTTAAAGGCAATGTTCCTTAAAATCTGATGTCCATTGCAGAAAGAATGGTGGCATAATGAAATAGCTTGAAATTCTGCTTTCATGGTGTGCTTTGTACTTCTCTTTCCTTTGGAGAAAGTGCCTGTATTTTAATAAGTCCCACTGAGGGAAAGGCTGTACTGGAGGGAGAAACTTTCTCTAAAGACATTCTGATGCGGTTTTTTTGCTGTCTTTCAGTTTCTTTTTTTGAGTGGGATAGCTTCTTCCAAAGAAAAAGACCCCCTCTCTGCTGCAGATTGAGTCTCATTTGGAAGAGGTTTAGGAAGAGCAATTGCTGTACAACTCTGCTCTGTTCTGTCTTCTTTCATTCAGTACATAAATCTGAACGGGAAGTCACATGCTGCACAGAACTGGCTTAAGCCAGCTCAGTTTGTTGCAGCCATGTAAAACATCCTTTCCCAGTTGGAAAGCTGTGCTAGGTTTGTCCCTCACTGCAACCACCACTGATGCCCTGACCCACTGCAGCTGCTGTCACTTGTCCCTGTGAACCAGACCTCCAGGTCCCAGTGCTGTTGCCAGAGGTGCTGCTACAGTGGGGGAGATTCCAAAAGGCCACCAGTGCAAAGAGCAGGAGCAAGACAGCTTTCTTAAAAGGCTTCAGGTTATTCTCGTGCACATTACAACTTGGAGCTTAGACTTTCATCCTCTGAGGAAAAGGCTTTGGAAGCTTCGTATGTTCCTCTTCCCCTTCAAAATAAGCACAGTAAAGAGTAACTCAGCTGGAAGGCAAGTCCCCCCAGTATCTCTTCTTTCGAGAGGTATTAGTTACATTTTGGTTATCCTCCTAACTGAAGTAACTCTTTTTTGAGGAAAAATCAGTATGGTTGAAGTGCAGGCCAGACCCACTGCTGACACTTTCCTCAGCTCTTCTGTCTTTTGGAAAATATGCCTGCAGCCATCTCACACCTGACAGCTCTCACCAGGTATGGGCTAAACTGTGAAAATCAACACAGAAGAGAACACTTTGCTTTCCTTTTTACTCAGAAGAGCATGCAAAAGTAAAGGTAGAGAAGAGAAAAGCTAAGCAATTTTCTGGAGTCAGCTCCCACCAGAAGTTACCTGTAGGAACACTAATGAGTTTGGAGAGTCCACAGAAAGGCAGCAAGGCAATTGCAAACTGGGCAGGATAAGCTGCTGCAGGACCAAGAACACTCTCACAGCACACTGCCTCTCCTGTTGCTGTGACAACAAAACTCATTTGAAAGCAAAGACTTGACTTTGTTTTTTATTTCAGAATTTACTTCCAGTGATAAGACTGAAGCCCCCCCACAAAAGAGAAGAAGTGCCATGGTTTAAGCCCCTCAATAACTCACCCAGTTCGTTCACTCACTCGCTCCCCCTTTTTCTTCCCCCAGTCCCTGGGGGGATGGGGAGGAGAATTGAAAGAATGCAACTCGCACAGGTTGAGATAAGAACAGTTTAGTAACTACGGTATAACACAAATCACTACTGCTACCACCAGTAATAATGACAAGAGAAATACAAGGAAAGAGAATACAACTGCTCACCAAGCCTGACCCAGCCAGTGCACACCCCCAGCAGTGAACCCCTCAATGCACCACCACACCCTTCTGGGTCTCTGCCCTCCGTTTTTACATCCTGGACATGACGTGCTGTGGCATGGAATAACCTCTTTGGTCAGTTTGGGTCAGGTGTCCTGTCTCTGCTTCCTCCCGGCTTCCCCTCCTCCCCAGCAGAGCATGAGACTCAGAAAGTCCTTGGTCAGACCAAAACATTTCCAAGCAGTAACTGAAAACACTGGTGTTATCAGCGCTGTTCCCAGGCCCAAAATCAAAAACACAGCGCTGCACCAGCTACCAAGAAGGAGAAAAATGACTGCTGCTGCTGAACCCAGGACAAGAAGACAACAACTAACCAGCACCAGTCATACAAACCCAATCTGTACTTTCTTGTTCTCCTCCTTCCCCTTCACTCTCTTCACAAGCAGAGTGCTACTCAATCAGTATGCTAGAAACGCACCACAGAAAGGCTCTTTCTTACTGGGTGGGTCTCAGTGCCTGTGGCAGTAAAATGAACTTCGTTGTACATTTGCTGTATCCTGAATATATCCGCATGCAAAGCTAATACGAACCCCAGTCTAAGGCACCATTACTGTAAGAGTCACTAAAATACTTCTTTCAAGTTTCTAAAGCCTTTCCTTAGATTTTGCTATGCACTTGTTAATTGTTACATCCTCTCAATAAACAGAGAGCAGATGGTAAATATTAAATGCAGGTAAGTTTCAGCAACTTGAACTATCATGTGTATTTGTGGTTCGTGCTCAAATGCTAAGAAAAACATGGCACTTCCCAGCATACAAATTAACTGAGTTGAATAGGAGCACCTATTATAGGCACAGCATTTACATTGGAATGGGGGGACTGTGCTACTTGCCAGAGCCAAGCTCACAACCCCATCTGCATGCAGTGGTAGCAGATGTGCAGTTGTGTGCATCTATCTTTATATACCCATACATAATTTAGTATAAATTCACCAACAGAACCTGTGCAGATTCATGTCTCCTACAAACTAGGTAGATCACACACTGAAAACCTGGGTGGGGAGCATTGGTGTGAATGGGAGAGGCAAAAATTTCTGACATGCCCTTTTCAAAGCAAGCCAGTAAACAAATGAGGGAAAACAGAGGCTTCCAAATGCAGCCAAAGTGATCATAGTGAATCCAGTTATATGCCACATGAAAAAGGCCCCCACAAACATGTCAGCACTGTGAGCCTGAAGGGGAAAGTGGCTGCAAGTAAAAACAAAACTGACTCACCTATTTTCCGTGCCTGAGAAAAAACTGTCAGAAAATAAACAGCTACGGTAATTCTTGAAAAGCAAACTGATTTTATAAACCTCCCTTTTCTAGCCACGTGAAGTGGAATTATCAGCCAAAGAAAATTTACCTCACTTTTGAAGTATGACTTTTGAGCTTGCAAGAACCTTCAAAATAAGAAGAGGCCACCCAAAATCAGCAAGTAGGAGACCCAGTACAGCAGATACAGATCACTACCTGAAAAAAAGCTGAATATTCTAAATATTCCACCTTGCTTGCAGCGCCAGGCAGGTTAGTACATGCTGGTTTCATTTAAGTAACTTTCATCCTTCTGGAAATCTCACTGCAAAGTGTTTAAAGTGAACTTGAAAGAGAAAGATGCATGCAAATAAACTGGATAATGTCTCCCCAGCACTTGGCAGAATTTCAGAGTTGAGTCATACATTATGGCTCTGTAAATTTGGGCTTTGTGTAAGTGATAGTGTTAGATTCTACCCACTCCAGATTTAAATCACAGGGGATAAAGCTCAGACATGTAATGGTTGATATATATCCTCCACTGTAAATGCACACTTACTGATATATCAAAGGGAGAATGTTCCTCTCTGAATGCTGGGAGAACAACTGAACATCCAAACGGAAGCATCAGTAGTAGGTAACTGAAGAGATAAGGAGTTGGATCCCAATCCAGCAAACCAGAGTGCAAGTAAACCTTGAGAAACTTTGAAAGAAGAATTGCTGGGGCTAGATGGTTGCTGGATTTCAGATCTAACTGACCAAAACCACAAGCTCAGGCTGCAGATCAATGGGCTTCTTCAAAGCCATCAACATATTCTGTTCCCAAGACCATGAGGGCTCTTGTTACCATCAGCTGGAAAGGGGTGGGTGGGCGTCAGCTCCGCTAAATGTGGATGGAACCTCAGGTAGCATTCCACCAGGCTAAGTTCACCTCATTTGTATAGCGTTCATCTGCACCTTTGATCATCAGCACCAAGTACCTTTAATGTGGAGGGGAAGGCAGAAAGGCAGCAGGCACAAAAGAGATAATGGAAAATAGGACAACAGCCAAGAAAATAGGGACCAAAAAAGTCATATCCATACATCCAGTCCTGCCAATGTTGGCCTCCTTCAAAGGCCCCAGATGTGGGGGCAAGCAGGGGTCAAAACTGTTCCCTCCTGACCTCCCTTCTGGTTTTTTGGTATTGCTTGATAACAAAATAAGGGAAAATCATCACATTTAGACAAGGTAATACAGGACAACTAACTCATGCAAAACAGTTGCATCCTGGATGGTAGCCCACACACTTCAGAGATTAGCTGAAGCTCTGAATTGCAATTTGAGTAACTTCTTTTGATGTGCCATCTGGTGAATCATTTACTGGGAATGTCTTAATCACATCAAAGGCATCCATCAGTGCGTGTGGATTTTGTCAGTGATTAGGGCTCTGCCTGTATATTGCACTCAAGGAACAGATATATTAGTACAGAATTAAGCTTTACCGCAGTGCTTTCTCTCATAGTAATAAAAAAATATGCAGTGTATTACCACTATGGCCTCTAGCACTGGTTCTCAGAAGAGCAGTATTTCACTAGAACCTCAAAAAAGCTGCTACTCTGCAATCAGCCTTGCTTGTACTTCTGAAAATCTGTAAAAATAGACACACATCTGTGGAATAAAACAAAAATGTAGAAGCATATTCCCCTACTGAGAGGACCCATTGGCATAAAACTCTAATGTCAGTTACACTTGATGTAGATCTAAGGTGGATATAAGGAAGAAATTTTTTTACAGTGAAGGTGGTGAAACATTGGCGCAGATTGCCCAGAGAGGTGGTAGATTCCCCATCCCTGGAGACATTCAAGGCCAGGCTGGACAGGGCTTTGAGGAACCTGATCTAGTGGAAGGTGTCCCTGCTCATTGCGGGGGGGGGGGGGGGGGTTGGACTAGATTACCTTTGAAGGTTCCTTGCAACCCAAACTATTCTATGGTTCGATGACATCCGTTCCCCATGTTCAAAATGCAAATCTTATTACTACTGACTCCCCTTCCCTGAATCCTGAGGCTAAATTAGGGTCATACTAAATAAACAAAAAAAATCATAGATAAATAAAGTCTTCCTAGCTACTAAATGTAGTTTCAAAGAACCATACACAATTACATTGCCAGAAAGCCAAGGCCAGGTTATACCCATTTTCACGTCAGCCCTGTCTTGCTGTGTAAGCACTTTCAATTGTCCTATCCTTCAGCATCTCCCCAGCATAACCCCACAGCTCACTGCTTTCCCACGGCCAACAGGACGCCCTCAAAGCCCCGCAGACCCCAACACCAGGTGACCACAAGACGGCTCCCCGGGGAGCGAACAGCCTGGCTCGCAGGCCCGCTTGGCCCCACCGGGCCTTGACCCGGCGCCTCCGACCCAGCCCGGCGGCCGCGGCAGCCCCATCCACCCGCTGTCACCCGCGCCCCCGGCCCGCCCCGCCCCGGCCCCGCCCCGCCGCGGCGGCAGCGCGGCGCTCGGCCCGATTTACGGCTCTGCTGAAAACGGCTCCCCGCCGCCGCCCCGCCACGGCAACGAGTCCCGTGAGTGCCGCGGCGCGGGGCGGCGGTCTTGAGGCCGGCTGAGGCCCGCGCCGAGCCGCGGCCCTGTGCCGGTCCCGCTCCGCTCCGCCGCGGCGAGGCCCGGCCGGCGGCCGAGGCGAGCGGAGCCGCGTCGCCGGGGCCTTGCTGCTGGCCGTGCCTCCCCGGGCGGGCGCCTCCCGCGGCGGCGATGGCGCGATCCCCCTGAAGATCACCGGGAAAGTTTCCCAAGTTTCCCGCGGGCCTGCCGGGCTGCCCCGACCCCGGGCGGGCGTGGACGCGGGCTGCTTCTCCCGCCCAGGGTCCGGCGAGGAATGCAACAGACGACCCGGGATGAAGGCAGGCACCGCTGGCAGGAGCCGCTCGGCAGCGTCAGCCTCCCCTTCCGCTGCCCGCGATGCGGCGACCACACCAGGTTCAGGAGCCTTTCCTCTCTGCGGGTGCACCTGGAGTACAGCCACAGCTACGAGGAGAGAAGCCCGCTGGCCAAGAGCAGCCTCTTTTTACCCCTGAAAGAGGCGGAGCTGATCTCCCCGCCGGACCCTGCGCCACAGGGCAGCCTGGGGAGCCCCAGCAGCGCCATACAGCAGAAAGGGCCCTACCTGAGTTTTCTAGGCGATGCGTCCTGCGACAGCACGAAGCGCGGGCAGCCTCTGGAGGTGGAAGCTGAACGGCCCGTGTCCTACGTTGCAAGCTATGTGTCGGCCGACTCTCCCAGCGAGCAGGTTTCTAAACCGGGTCTCCCGGCCGCTGACTCCAAAGCCTCCTTCGAGGCACATGTCAGAGAAAAGTTTAACAGGATGGTAGAGGCCGTGGACAAAACAATTGAGAAGCGAATCGACAAGCTTACCAAAGAGCTGGCGCAGAAGACGGCGGAGCTGCTGGAGGTGCGGGCGGCTTTTGTGCAGCTGTCCCAGAAGAAGCAGGAGGTGCAGCGGCGGGAGCGGGCCCTGAGCAGGCAGGTGGACGTGGCAGTGGAGATGATCGCAGCCTTGAAGCAGCGCCTCACCGAGTCCGAGGAGGAGCTGCACCGGAAAGAGGAGTAAGTGGGGAAATGAGAGCTGATGGCTTTGCGCGGCCTGGCCAGCACCTGTGCGAGTGAAAGCCTTCGGGGGGGGAACAGAGGGAATGGTTTGGTCGCTTGCTGATTATGAAAGGGCCTGGAGCTCTCCAGCTTCTGATAGCTGTATTTCTAGAGCTGTAGCCCATGTGACCGTGTCCCCTGCAAGGCAGGACGCCCTCAAAGCCCCACAGACAACAACTACCAGGTGCCCCTGCAAGGCAGGGGGACTGCTCCTTGAGCAGGTGGCTTTCATGTCTGAGTCCCCAGTGACTGAGTTCTAGCCTCTCTAGTGCCTCTGTTGTGTCCCAGGTTTCATGGGCGTAGAGACAGGTGGAAGCGATCATCAGCATGTAATCTGACTTACACTGACACCTCTAATCCATTTTCTTTTTAAGAAGAGATGGGTGGATAAGTGCTGGAGGAAGTATGTAAGAATACCGAATAAAAACCTTCTCCCTGAAGTCATCCCTCCACGGTCAGCAAGCTGCCTGTGGTGTGGGGTGGTCTCCCATGCAGCAGCAAAGCTGTACTGGAATCAGTGCTGAAAAGGCCATGTCCAAGTAGGTGTTTCAGATGGACACAGAACTGTGAAACTGGAATCACTTTTATGGGAATGGGAAGCAGATGTCAGAGTCCTTCCGACTAACCTAAGCCATCTAAAAATATGTTTGTGATGCATCCATTAAAAATGTAGTGACAACTGATATATTATTTATACATGAACTACTTAGTTTATTCAGCATTTGCTGAAACCTTTCGGGCTCTTCAGAGCAACACAACTTATTTTACAGGAATGTAAAAAAGAGCCTTGGTAACGGAGTGTCTCTAAATCAATTCATCAGCTTATAAGGGAAGATGAGAAGTGCTAGTTGCCATGACACTGATCTTGGAAGAAATAAGGAAGGTAGTGTAGGAGTTCAATGTAGGAAGTTTGCAGGGCTTTCATAATTCCTTCCTGTAGTCTAAGGACTAGACAGAAAAGATTATGATGGCTCCAATATCAGTAGGAAAGCAGAAACCAATCGACAGAAAAAACAGTTCTGCAGTGCTGCAGAGGAAAAGGGCTCACAGAAAAAGAGGAAGGGGGGAATAGAGTTTTCTGTGTAGAAAGAATGGGTATGGTATGGGGAGGTTGACAAAGGACACTGATCTGAGAAAAGAACAAGACAGCAAAAGTTGTGATTTTTTTATTTTTTTTTTTTAACTGTATTGGGTGAAGGCACAAGGAAGAGTTTGCTTACCCCCTTGGCAGGCCGCTTTCTAGCAGGAAAGACTGAACACAGAATGAAAGGAGAAGGGGGAAACAGTGTCCTTCCTCTTAGAACATTGCTAGGCTTGGGAAAGGGGCAGGAGTTCAGATGATTGCTGCTAGAATTTTAGCCATCTCTTCAGGAGGAGTGTGAATGCGTGAGCAGATGAGGAGGTAGTGTTACAGGGAAGACTGAAGGTTATTTGACTGGTAAGAAATGCTAACCAGAAGAGGCAGCTGCACAAGAGACTTAACCTGAGTACCCAGGATTACTGCTAGCATGCTTCAGCTTTCAGTAAAGAAGATCAAAAAACTTTTCAGCAAAAGCATCAATACATACACAGTAGTACGTTAATTTCTAAAGGGAAATGGGCCTAATGCATTTCAGTGCATAGGGCAAAAGAACATCAGGCCAGAGTACCAAGGGGGGGAAAAGGGGAGTCATAGTGTTTTGCATGTGCCCATGCCTAGTCCCATAGTATTACCTCTTCTAAGAAGGTGATTTGCACCAGCAGCACAGAAGCACTGGATGGTATGCTCCATCCATGAAGAAGGATGATCATGATTTTGGTAACAGTGGTGCACTTGTCTGGTTTTCTCTTGGACTGCTGGTAAATTCTGAGATCTGTTTATATATTCAGTCCGTTGTGTGTTCAAAAACTTGTTTGGTGTGCTGGAAAAACTTTCTCCTTCAAAAAAGGAGAATCCCAAATTTGGCTTCGATTTCTGGAGGAAGTCCAGATGATTAGAAAGCCAAACATGACTGCTTAATAGAAATTGAAAAAGCAGGAGTTCTCACTGCAGATTATGGGAAGTCAAAGGCAGTCCTTAGGGACTGCTTTGATACTTGCTTACCTTCGGAAATAAATGCTTTCTTCAGTTTCTTTGGGGGTTTTGGGGTGTTTGGGTTTGTTTGTTTTGGTTTTGGTTTTTGGTTGTTTTTTTTTTTTATAAGCAGTCTTGTGAATATGGGTAAGTTTTACCAAAGCTAGCATTGGTATTGAGCCACTGTAGCTGAAAATTGTTCCCCTCTCTTCTTCGGGAAAAGAAAATGCCTCTTTCTCAGAAATACCTCCTTATCCAATTTTTAAGGAAATAAAGAAAACCAGTCTTCTCTTGGTCTCTCAATGGCTGTCCCTAATACCAGAGATTATGGTATATGGTGCATGTGAGGGCAAGAAAGGGTTCGGAATTAGTATGCATTTCTAGATCTCAAAACGACTGAAACTCTAAATCAGTCTGAGGGGAAAGAAGGCCAAACAAACAAAAAAACACCACCCTTCAAACTATCCAAGAAAGAAAAAAACTTCTAGTCCAAACCTTAGACAAGGTCACAGAAACTCTTCTTTGGAGGCTTTTCTAGAGAAGAAGCTGAAAACTCTTATGGGGATCCCTTCAAATAACTCTTAAATAATAAGTGTTCTGATAAAAAAGTTACAAATGTTTGTACTGGGCTCATATTAGAGTATTCCTCCACGTCCACCTACTCTGTCAGTATCTTACATAAATGGACAATCCCCGTAAGTGATACAATTATCCATAATACTGAATTTAACAATTCAGTATATTTTCAACTTTATAAAGTGTGCCCAGGGACCTGTCTGGGCTATTGAGCTGGGCCTGCTTCTACATGTAAGAACAAAAGAATTAACCATACCTGGGAGGTAGAAGAGGATGTATTTGCAGGTTGAACCATCGCTCCTCACCTATAAATTGGTGGGAGGGGAGGGAAGGAGAAGAGGGGGAGGAAGCTGGGATTTGAGAAACTTCCTCTGTAGAGGAATACCATACAATAAGATGATGACAGAAAATACTGGTACAATCACACTTTGGATAATGGCTCTGATTTTGGATCTGATTGTGCAGTCAAATGGAAGAGCTAAGGGAAGGAAAAGATGTGCATTAGCAAGAATAATTTGGTTAGGAAGCCCTCAGAAGGCTCAGGGAAGATAGATCCAAATTCTTTGTTTAAACATCTGGTTTTCCTGAATATGGAGATGATGCTCTTGTAGGACTCGTATGTTTCCTTTGTGCCCAGCTTAGTGAAGGCAGACTTGGCACTGCTGTGGCTCTGGCAGTCCTCAGCAGAGGCAGTAGATCAGAGGTCACTTTGATGTGGTAGAATTTAATTTTGACCTCTCTGTTCTACCTGTAAAAGCCCTCGTCCTGAGCCTTTGCCTGGACCAAGCACTGAGATAAATACATAAAAACTGTGATTCACCAAGTGGCCACATTGTCAGAAGCTGGTTTCTGTGGTATGGTCTTCAAAGCAAGCAGTGAGCCTTTAAACTTACTCTATGGGGAGTAAATTCTTCTCAGAGTTACATTGTTGCTGCTAATCAAAGCACTAGCTTCAAATGGCAGCACTATGAGGTTTTACTGCTGACCGCTCATTCCACCAGCAGGAGGAGTGTTGGCTTAGGCCACCAAGCAGGTTTGGGGCTGCCCATTTGAGGCATTTGTAGGGTCAATAAGGTTACTTCTTTAGACTTGTCAGTTGATTTTTTGTTTAAATGAACCTATAGCAGTCCAGTAAAGGCAGTGCTAAGTGAACATATCTTTTTAGCTAAATTTTATTTTTGTTCCTTGACAAAAATGGTTGTGCTAATGTGCATGAAGGTACATGCTGTTACATTAGCGTGATGCCTTCATGGGGATGAACTGTGTTGAGGGGTAGGACAGGTGGAGATACAACACTAACTACACCAATAAATACCTTGTTGAAGTAGTATTACTCTAAGCATAGAAAAGTTTTACAGCAGCCACTCTTGTGTCACTTATTCTTATATTTAAAAGTCCAAAGGCCAAAGCTTTTTTTTATTTTATTTTTTTTTCGGGGGGTGGGAGAAAAGAAAACTGTATGTTCTAGAGAAGCAAGCTACCAAGGACAGGTCC
Organism: Myiopsitta monachus; assembly: GCA_017639245.1. Taxonomy (NCBI): domain Eukaryota; kingdom Metazoa; phylum Chordata; class Aves; order Psittaciformes; family Psittacidae; genus Myiopsitta; species Myiopsitta monachus. The sequence goes on along the minus strand of CM029921.1, from coordinate 65,513,225 downwards.
CAGTTCCCCAGCCTGCCTCAGTTGGGCCCTTGACAGTTTTGACATGATGGCTACAAGGTCAAGCTTTCAGCAGAGCTGCTGAGCAAAGGAATGATTTAATTAGAAAGTGTGCCCCAAAAGGGATTATTCAGTGTTTGATGAAGGAGAATGCAACATGAGCGGGTACTGTGATGTTAAAGATAACACAGAAGCCTGCCTAAAGGGAAGAAGACTGTGTTGAATAAGATGTCAGGAAAACCATTTAAACTACAACCAGCTATGAACTCAACTTCTAGAGGACACCAAAAGGCTTGTTTCTGGAAGTTATATAAGAAAATGAAACCAGTAGAGTTTGATTTTCAGCAAGCCTAACCAGGATAAGCATTTTATGTTACGGTCCTCAACTGGAAGCTACAGTTGATATGGTGACTTAAAACAATTTCACTTTGTCTCCTTACTATAGGGTCAAAGCATTAATATAGTACGTTGCCACATCCCTGACACTAATGTCTTTAACCAGTGTAGTGCATTTGTATTGAGAATGGTCATGCATCTGGTTCTGGCATAGCCTGGAATGGAGAGGCTATTTCAGAATAGCTGTGATGGGAAGTAGTTATTCCTGCCCTGACTTCACCTTAAATTTGCAATTAATGGGATTATCTGTGCAAGTAACACCTCAACAGTGGGATAAAAAGTTGGCTTTTAAAGATCACTGCAATATATAATTTATAATTTTTGTTGTAAAATAACAGCTCTCCTTAAGGTACAGATTTTAGTTGTATAACAAAACAGTTTTGATTTTGCTCTGAGTAGAATGCAACCACAACTATGCATTGTTCTTCCACCCTCAGTTTCAGGGGATCCCAATCCCTCTTCCCTGTTTCCTTTTATCTTCCCACTTGAGAGATCGCTTCCCCCCAGCAGCATTGGTTCAAGTGTTAGCATGACTATCCCACAGAATGGCTCTGTGAAATAAAGCATTTTAATCTTCATAATGTCACCCCAGTAAGTTCAGGGCTCAGATCTAGTGTACAGCTCACTGAATGGGTGTGACTGGTAAGACAATAACTTTCTGAGGGGAGGAGGTGTGAACCGCTTAAATTGAATGTGCTGATAGTGGTGTAGGAATGTGAAACCTAATGAATAGCAGTTAGCAGCCTTCAGGCAATAACACCAATAGGATGATGGATGAGGTCAATGGTGTTAATACTTAATGAATGTACATACTAAATATTTTCATTAGTAAATCACTTTAGTACTTACTGTAGTAGGAATTTCCCCATCTTCAGGTAAAATAAGTGTTTGGTTTTCTGGTAATTTCAGGCAGACTTATTCCAAATACAATTCTCTAAAGTGATTTGATACTTGGGTGCAGAATCTGCATAGAGCTTCATGCTTGTCTCCACCTACAGAATAGTTGCAGGTGTAGAAGGTGCTGTAAATAGTCCTGGGACCAGTGTTATGCATCTGTAAGAGGGCTTGGTTGCAATATGAGAAATCATTAGCCCTTCTTATCAGTTGTTAAGGAGCTGGATCTGTCCCAACCCCTGCATCTACTCTGTTTATCACCTGCCTAACTGCTGAAAGCCATACAAATACAAAGGGTATTTTCAGGGTCCACATGCCAGCAACAGCTCCAGTAAAAAAGAACTGCAGCTTACTAGTCCTATAAGGAGCACTGTATGTGGTAAAGGCAGAAGAATAAATGTCACCTAGTCAGTCCTGTGATTTATAACTTTATCACATCTCGTTCTGGTTTATGATACAGCCTCCATAAAGAAGGTTTCAGGATAAGTTTTAAGGCAGGCTATCTGCAGTTTTTCTGCGAGGGCAGCTAGGCTGCAGTTGGAATGGAAAACACCAGATTACTTAAGTCTGGTTAATTATAACAGGTTAACTCCCTGGCAGAGTCAGATTAAAATAAATGTTTTGGTAGCAAGTCTTTCTTGCCTAAAGTAATTCCTTCCCTCAGTACTTGGTTTTATTGCTGAGCATCTCTGAGTTGCTGCTGCACTGCAATGTTTCCCCCAGATTCCTCTGGCTCTGGGAAGATCTCTTGCCCAGCAGTTTGGCAGTACAGGCACCTCCTGCTCCTCTTGGACACCTCCCAGGGTGTATCCCCCTTTTCTTTCCTGCTTGCTTGCCTCACGCTGTCTCAACAAGCTCCTGGCAGTTTGATGTACCCTCTGCTTTCTGAGCAGCAGCAGTGATCCCTCTTCCTAAAAGGTTTTGTCTGTCAAGAGCACCTATGACAAAAAAAGAACCCCACCTTTTTCCCTGCTGCTGAGTCGCAGCCCTTTAACAAAACGTTTTGCTATACTACATACCTTAATGTTAGTATAGTAAACTATGAGCAAACAGATGAAATCACTATTCTTTACAGAGATCCAAGCTGTGCTGAGCATCATCTACTCCTCGAAAAATTTAGTGTCAGGATCCAGAGCTAAAGCAAGTGCCAGGGTGCAGCTGAGTGAAAAGGGGCAGGAGGCTGCAGGCTGATGGATATAGAGCAAAAGGAGGAGCAGAGCAGAGTGGGAAAGAGATGACGCTGAGAGTGGAGTAGGTCACAAGGGTTGTTAATAATGCCACATAACCTTTTTCTCAATAGAGCAGCAGTGCTCCAGATGTAGAATAGTCAGCACAGGGTAGCAGAGACCTCTCATTAGAAAGGGCAGTGCTTCAGGTCTGAGCTGGGCTTTAACAAATGTTTCCTGTTTCAGGTGAGTGCTGCTGACAGGGCTATTCTGTCAAGACACAAAGCCTAGTGGGCCCATGCTGCTGTGTCTGGTTTATGCCTCTACCAAGTGAGCCCCACAGTATTCACGAGCTCAGCTTCGCCCTGACTTCATGAGGAGCTGCATCTGACTTCTGTGAACATCCATCCTTTCACAAGCAGAAGGGCTGAGAGTAAAAGATAGACATTGTATCACATAATCCCCCAAAACTTGGCAGAGGCCTGGGGAAATAAATTGCAAATAAAATAAAGAGCATAAACAAAATATCACATATCTAGAAACAGAATTGAAGAGAGAAAGTCATCAGTATGGATAAGAAAAAGTCTGGGAAACTACAATAGACAAGAAAGGCAATTAAACAGATAAACAGCAGCTGCAGGAAACCGCACAACTCCTCTGAAACATTTTCCTGTTGTTCATGGTGGGAAGAGGGTAAAATTCTCAGAACTCCCTTCGAGTAACAAAGGCATAACTGTGCACAGAACAAGCTCTCTGAGGAAGAGATGTTGGAGCAAGTAGAGAGACCCATTAGCAGTCACTCCTCAGGGCTTGATGTTGTTCTGAGAGATGAGAATGAAGTGGAAACAAAGGAAGTAGCTGAACTGACAGAAGTGCTGCTTATCAGGACAAAGCATGTGACTGAGATTTATTGGGTGGGTATATTTTGGCTCCTATCTTTCTGAAGGGAATTTACAGAGTGCAGGTACCATTCCAGTCCAAAGGAAAATTTTTAGATGAAAGTCATTAGAAGTGTTTTATAGGCTGTACAGAGCAGCAAAAAAGAGAAGAATTATGAAATGCTGCTATTGCTGCTAAAACCAGTTCCTACAAATAATGACGCATAGGATGCCGAGTTACCTTGAGTAGTCTAAAAAGCAAGGGAAATACTAGGGAATTTATTGACATTAGTGTGTGTTCTCCTCCTGAGAGTCAGCTAAATCTTCAAAAAAAAAAAAACCAAACAAAGAACCCCTCCTTCCCCCTGTCCTCATTATGGCACAGCTGACAAAGGAGATATTTGAAGGAAAGGAAAATCTGTGATTCATGCTGTGGAGCAGGCAATTAATGAATGCTTTTTAATTACCTTTGCTGAGATAATTTCAAATGTTAGCATTCTTGAAACCGTCACCCTTTAAAAAACAAATGCCAGGTACTCAATGTATGTGGCCTCACGCTGTAGCGAAACACACAAGCTGACTGTGGCCCCAGGAGGGATATCCTTGTGGTGTCCCAGGCTAGCAGCTCCCAGCTTTACCCAGCCTTCTCACATGGAAAGCCAGCAGCCTGGAGGGCCACATGCAATTCTCCTTCCTTACCCAAGGGATAAGGGGTTTGGAGCCAACCTGCTGAGTTTCTGTCCTTTGGAGCTTCCTGTCAGCTGTAAAAAAGAGCCCAACAGAGTGCCAGAGGCTTCAGATTGCTCCTATGCTAACACAAACCCATAGTGGTATCATGAAATCAAAGAAGTTACAATGATTTAAGCGTGGTGAGAATAAAGCCCTAAAATTGACCTTAGTGAGTTTAGATTGGCTTCTTCCTAAGCATTCCTCAGTGAATTTTTATTAGCAGGTTGTTCTGGCAAGCTGATAATCATAGAAACTGTACAGAGCCTTGAAATGGGATTGATTAGCTAAGCTTAACAGCAATGTACTTGTCTGTTTCTTAAGACAGATTTTGTGGGTGAGTTAATATAAGATTCATTGATGCACTTCATCCAAACAGTACATGCTTGCTTTTACCTCATTCCTGCCATTAGATCAGTCATGCAGAGAGCCTCTTCCTGCACTATGCTGTGGTATAGCTATTTCTGCGAAGCAGTCATGCCCTTCCTCATCTGGCAGGCATTGGTTCCCTCAGTTCCCACCCTCTCAGTTTTGTACAAAGCAAAAATTAACATGGTTCCATTGCCAGAGCAAGAACTGTTTATCCAAGTATTCATTAACTGGGAAGTCTACATGCTCAGATTTGCCAGTTTTCATAATACATGCTTCACTCTGTAACCAAACTTCTTCCACCTAGAAACTCCTCTGATATCAGAGGGCCAAATGGTGGCCCAGTTACCGATAGAAAACTGACAGTACGCAGAGCATTTCACAGTGAGCTGTGTCTCAGTGCAGAGCTGGGACCTTTCACAGTGAGAGGTGCTATCTGTTTCCTCCAGTTGTTACCAGATAAGGAACATTTCTAAACTTCTGACCTAAAACTTGTTTTTCCCATGTGCATACTCCTTGGTCTGTAATCTGTAGATTATCTGTTAATCTCCCATGTTCCCACTAGCTCCAGATCATAACACTGCACTTTGATGTACTTGCAGGATTGCAGCCAAAATTAAGTTTAATGGCCACAGTAGCTCCTTTAAGTTAGGAACCACCTCAGTAGCAACATTAAACTACCATTGTAAGATTGTGATAAATGGGGAAGATGAATTTGGGGGTTCATCCATTTCTCCTCATGTTTCAAGGCCAATATTCACATGGGTAAGTTAAACAGTAAAAGAAAGAAAGTGGCTGTAGTTGTCTCCAGGTACCTCAAGGGGTGATGCTTAATGACATTTCTACCCTGTGGGCCACTAAGGAGTATTTCTAAGAGACATAATGATGTGGCAAAAAACCCCGAACCCATTGCCCATAAGCTCACGTTTTGCATTCAGGTTTCCAGATATTCTCTGTGTCCACAATAAGGTTGAAATCTTTTAACAGAGGTGAATAAATTACAGTAATTAGCCACCATGAGCTATTGCCACGAAAAAATGGAGAAACATCAGTAAATTTTTGACAGCAGTGAGAGAAGTGCCTTTCCATTATTTTAATGTGGCCACGTTGCAATGTTTCTGTCCTGCAGAGAAGTTGTTACTTTCAACCACTTCCTGGAAGAAGCAGCAGAAAAAGAAGTGCGGGGAAAGGCCAGACTCCAGCACTTCATCGAGAATCTGTTGCAGCGTGTGGATCTGGCAGAGAGGCAGCTAGAATATTACCAAAATCAGCAGATGGTGTGCAACCACACCGATGTCAGCGAGCATGTGGTAAGCCAGCAAAGCCCTTCCCTTCATTGTCACCATCTACCAGAAGGAATACTTGAGTTTGAATACAGGTGGAATCAGTGGCTTAGGTTAATTGCCACTCAAAACAGATGTGGATTTGTGAAATGTTTCTTTAGATGTGTTTTACTGATGTTTTATACTGCCACTTTACATGAGTGAAAGGAGCAGGGACTGCAAGAGCAACAGTAGCCAAAGATGTCAAAGGTAGAGCAGAGAATCATGAAATATTTGCCAGATTTTTTTTTCCCTCCCAGCTTTGGCTCTTGCTGCTGTTACCTTTGCAATAAACACTTTCCTCCATGTCACTGAGTGACCTGGCAGTTTTTTGGAGATGTCTAAAGGTTTTCAGGGAAGATGTGGATCCCTACAGAGGACATGTCTGCCTGCTCGCAAATCGTCTTGCTTTCTGTAATTACCTACCGTGGGGCATTTAGATATGGAGAATGGATTCTTACAAGCCTGTAACCAAAAATGTCTGAACATTGGTTTTTAAACTACATTATTTCTTTAAATGCCCTCATTATTAATACTTAAGCTAAGAATTTTCCCTACAATGCATTACATTTATATGGCAAGTTTTAGCCACATGACTTCCGAAGAACATTTCAGTTAAATGAATACCACATGCTGCCTATGCTAAATAATTGCTCATCCTAGGATGTGAGAGGAAAGGCATTTGATCATGCACAGCACTGAATAGCTATTCAGTGGTGGAAAGAAAAGTTCCGAAAGAGCTTTAGATAAAGATCTGAATAAATGTAGATGTGCTAAAATCTAGCACAGGACAGCTCAAACAGTGTGAGAACACTGAGGGGGACCGTAAGGATAAGCCTCAGTATTAAATCATCTCCTTCACTCTTGATATGTTTACTGGGATCCCTGTCTCAGCAGTGTCCTTTGGAGAAGACACTAATTTTTGAGGCAACTGCCCTGCTTTCTGAGTCACTTCAGCATTCCTGTAAGGTCATGCATCCAAATATTGACCAGCCTGACCTTCAGGAGGTAATTACAGAAAAGCACACTATGAGGTGGCTCCAGACTCTATCCAAGACAGATGACAAGCAAAGTTAGGCTGGGCAAAAATCCATCTGCAAAATGTGGACAATAGCAGGGACAGAGGGAACATTTACAAGAACAAAATCATTTTCAGATGCCAGATCTGACTTGCTTGGCTCAGTGACTTCATTAAATGATATTCAAAGGCTCAGTCTAGTTGCACTGATGGGAGATCAGTACAAAGAACTGATTTAGTACCCAGACCTATTAGAGCTGAGCTGGTATTAAACAACTCCTTTCATGACCCCCACTAAAAGAGGAACTAGACAAAGTGTTTCAATACTATGAACCAAACTGTTGAGAAAAATGAAGTCATGCAAAGTTTTGCTGGCACTGAGGCTGTGTTGTCCTTAGTTGGTCTCAGGATTAGGAGTGGAAAGGGGGGAAACACTTGTGTTCTTGCCCTCCACCCTTCAGTGCTGCTATAAGCAGAGCCAAGGGCTTCATAGCTGGGGTTTCTTAGCTGCTTATGTAAAGGAAATGTATCACTGCAAAATTAAACATTCTGAGAGAAAGTTAATTTAATACAGCTTATTCAGGCAGTGTCCCTTATTGATTCTCTTGAACACAATAATTACTTCTCATTGTATCCATACTGTTTAATCCCATGTGAAAGATCGCTGTTCAGCCCACACTTCTTTAGCAATTTACTTTGATTCTACTTGTGATAAAAATAATGGGGAAGAAAATCCAACCACTAACAACTCATACATTGCAAATTTTTAAAACAGATATAATAAGATGGAGGAGTAATAATCTGTACAAGTTTGTGGGGTTTTTTTTCAGTTTCTTTCATGAATATTCTTCTAGTTTTAACAGCAGGTGAGAATGGAAATATGATTTTGAAGACTGCACCTATTTTATCCCTGCGCTTTAATTACTCAAGAATTTAATATTAATAATCTGTTTCTGTTTTCTTTGCAGCTTACAGACATTTTGTTAAATAAGAAACCCAGATGCCTGTATGTATATCTTTTTATTTTTCTCTTACTTAAATACACTATTTTGACATACTTACATTCCTGCTTTTGCATTTCACGTGGTCCAAAAGCCTGAGTCAGGTTGGGTTTGGAAGAGGTTCTATACCTGAATATGATCTATATTATGTCATGTAATAGAATAAAACCAGACTTCTGCTAAATCAAAGCTAAAATCAGATATTGTTTGGAAAAAAAAAAGGAAAACAAGTTTTCCGTTAAATGAATGACTCTGTCCTGCTGACTGTAATAGCCTCTTGCAAAGCTACAGTAGTTGAACCTTTTCAGCAAACACAAGCCAAGTTTCAGATGAAAATATCATTCTATAGGTAGGAGAGAGACAGTTGTCATTTCCTAACTGGCAGTAATACTGTTGTCTTAAAAATCACATGCAAGCAAACAGGCACCCCAACAAAGTATGAGCACTAACAACATCTCAAGTTACTCAGCTGTCCTGGGAGCAGCAGAACTTATTAGGGCTGGTTTCCCATGACTTTGTGACTTGATCACGAGTCCCAGTGACTGATTTGGAGCATAATGCATGCTGATGGCAACTTTCTTGGTGGGGACATGAGTTTGGGTCTTTTTCCCATTTCCATGAAACTTAACTTGTTGCATCACCACAGGTCTGGGACTTCTGTCCCTCTGCCAGATTTGTTTGTGTCTGACCAACAGGTTGAAGAATTACTGGAAGACTGAGACACACATGAACAGATGGATGAGCTGGAAAATAAACTGAAAATACAGTGTATAGCCTACTGAGAGGGGGCTTTTTGCTCTTTGGTTGGGTTATTTTTTTTGCCATATAGATTTGTTCTAGCAGGCAACTGGCCAAGTACCTTTTTGCTGATAAGCAGTGTTTGCATTAACAGCATGGGCCTTTAGTTTTAGTTTTTCTACTTTTTACTGCTTTTATAGTTGTTGTTGGTTTTTTTTTTTTACCTACTGATTTGAGATTTTGAAAAACCTGACTGGCCAAAGTAGACTTTGAGCTGACTGTGTATACACTTTTCAGGCTTCTAGATGTCTTAATATGATTGGAATCAAGGAAAATAGAATTAAAATATAACTAGTGACCTGGTGAGATACTGACAAGTCTTTGGTCTAAATATTTGTTATGTTTGGTAAAACCCAGTCATTGCTGGCAAATAGTTCAAAGGCATAAATGAGATTGTTTAGAGGTTTCTGTTTAATGATACACTTCTCCTTTGAAAAGACACTTTCAAAACTAGAATTCAGTAGTAGTCTTTATTTGGAGTTACCAGATTAAAAATATCCCTATTTGTCCTGTGAAGCAAGGAGGGTAGAGGAGAGGATGCTCAGAGGGGTAAGGAAGTTTTATTTTGCTCTCCCTGTTCTGTGGATGAATCCAGCATTTGCATTCACCACACTAGATGAGGTTTTAATGATATTTACCAGTTAAAAAAACTGGGAAGTATTATTACCCATCCAGAAAATTAAGTGTAATCTGAGGGGGTTTGAGGCCACTGATGGCTTATGTTACTTGGTATCAGTGGCGGGACTCGCAGTCCTTCTTGCTCCAGTGCCTCCACTTCGCTTCCCAATTCCTTTTCTGCAGTCTCTCCTGGCTGTTTTCAGGAAATGCCCCACTGGGGGCATGGCAGTCCTTTGCTGATGTTCACTAGCTGTTTCTCAAAGGCACTGAGATTTGCGGCACATCTGTGCCTAAATCAACTTTAAATGCCAGCTCCCATTGTGAAGAAGCCAAGAAATGAGTCTTTTAGAATCATGAGGCTTTTCTTGAAAAATACTTCATGTTTGTGAAATGCAGCAAGAATGGGATTGTTCTTAAGTGCCTGGGGCAATGGGGTGCATTTGGTCACATCGTTTCTTTTTCCATAACGTGACAGGTTAGGAATATGTTTGAGTAAGTTCAGACTCTCAGTCACTTGTACGGAGGAGCTGCCGATTTCAAGAAAAAAACATTTCCTGTATCTGGAGCTGGCAGCATTGCATTTCCTGTGCATTACTTGCATCTTCATCCACCTTAGGTACTTTGTTACCCTGATTGTGAATTAGAGACAGACATCCATTTTCCCTACCATAAACTTGTTCCATTTAAATACAGTTTAGCTCTTTTAGACAATCCCCTCTGATCATACTAACCTTGACCTTCTGGTTTTAATAGCATTACTCAGTACAGCAGAGGAGTGACTAACATCATCTGCAGTCACCTGCAGTAATGCCTGCATGTGCTTTGGGATGTAACTTTTTCCCTGTAACAACATCTGAGAAAAACAGAGCAGTACATCTTTTAACAACTAACATTAACAACACTACTAGCAACTGTAAAAACAGTGCCCAAGAAGTGATGATAAACCAATGGCCAACCCTTGTGCATTTACACAGGTCATTTCAACACCCCAGCCAAGTGGTCAGAGCGCAGGCCTGCACCAAGCCAGCATGGCACCGTGCCTGCAAACTCCAGCTTGGACCTGTGTGACGTTTCTCCACACACACACACCCCAGACTTCCCCATAGTGAAGTCTGGTTGTCAAAGCTGCCAGGCAGGTAAAACTGTTCCATGGGTAAGGCTCCTGTGCTGTTAACTGGCACTCACTGCCTCCCACCAACAGACATTTTCATGACACACCTCTGGTCTTTTTAAAGAGCAGGAGTGCACTTGCACTGTACACGCTTGAACAGAAGTGCTTTTTCCAAAACTGGCTCTGTCAAGTGAACAATACTGTTTAACTTCCAGGTGAAGTAATATAACAGATACATGGTTTCCAGAAATAATGAGCTGCGGAAAACAGCCCTACAGGAACCCTTAAGAGATCAACTTGTACATCAGCACATCTGTTCTTCGCTTCAGTCACAGTAGCTGGGAAGACAGGAGCTGGTGCCTCACATTTGTCATGCTGCTGTAACACTACATGTATTGGCAGTAAAACATTTCAAGATTATGTTGAAAGGGACTGTAATGATCTTACTTAGCTGAACTGTGGAACTGCAGCTTCGACGTAAGCTCAACTCTTTCAGAGTAAGAGGGCATGGTTCAGCCTTTGCAGCACCAGGCGCTGTGCTGTCTCTCTACCTGAGCTCACCAATTTCAGGAAATCCTGCTGAGCTTGAACCATCACAGGAACAAAGAATTCAGCTTACTTTGGCCTTTAAGCTTTCATACCCCTCTTCCCACCATTTTCTGTATTGTATTGCACTCTCCTCTTCTGTTTTAAATCAAATCCTGAAAGCAAAGCTAAAGGTTCCCTAGATGGGGGGCTAGCACACAGGTAGAGTGTGGCGTTTCCTGTGCTATTCGCCTTCAGTAGCAGCAGTTCCTTGGGCCCTGGCCACAGTCCAGGGAAGTTCTGAGATCTCACCAAGAAGTTCCTAGAGTACTTGCACTTTGTACTATTATTGGTGCTGTGTGATCTTCCAAAGACCATGGGATGTTCATTCTTTGCAGAAGGTTGCATCTTTAAAATCCCCATAGATCACCAAATTATGAGACTATAGACCTCAGTAATGTTTCAGCACTCCAAGATCAGCAGAATTCTATCTGAATAGAAGTGTAGATGACAATACGTAAAGAGTCTACCAGCAACACATCTAGGAGTTCTTGCAACTCTGTTTTTACTTTCAGCCTGGTCCTGTAAACCAAGGCTATTTCTGTCTTAAAAATGTATGGGTTTGGAACATTTTGGGGACCTACCACTTTGCAAGACTGAATAATAGTTATTACTAATTATTATTAATTTCAGGAGCCGAGGAAGTCAACACGCTTCATATAACATCCCCGACGCAAAGCCTCATTCCTTTCAAAAAGGAAGAATCTTGTTGAAAAAGACAAAAGATGAAAAAACCAGCTTGCAGCCAGTGAAGTGCTTCTATGAACCTATTGATTGCTCAAGAGAAATATGGAGAGCACAAAAGAAAGGTGAACAAGTCTGCTCTGCCAGGAAAGTGAGCACAAAATCGAAGATGGGTAAAAAGGCCAAACCGCTATAGGAACGGTTAGCAATATATAGTAACACAGGAGCTTGGCTTCAACTGTACAAATACTGAATGAATTAATAGTCATCCTACCTTCTCCTATCTGGCCATGCCAAACATATCAGATATAATACATAGAAATATATATAGTATGGAAGATTTATATTATTTAGTTATGCCATTCCCTCTTTGGGCGCTATATGAGAAGGGACATTTTATTCAGTTTACATGGAGGTTTTTCTATTTATTTATTCTTTTATTTATTTATAGAGCTTGTTTTAAATGACTGCAGTTACCTTGCTGGGCAGTACCGTGGCTGTACGTTTTAATTATTTTAGTGGCAGCGTGTGGCTTGGTAATTTATTTCCATCTGTGCTGTTGCTGAAGTTCAGAAGAATCCATTTAATCGGCACCTAAATATTCAATTTTCAGTTTAGGTAGGTATAAGATCAATGATTAACTGTTACCTGCACAGATACACTTCGATGCAGAGCATCTACTTGAGTTGCTTGAAGGCTGTTTATAGCAGGTAGATTGCTACCCTTGATTTTCTGCCATAGGCCTAGTTGAGTGCATTTACATATTTTATTACATACATAAAACAGCTTGGTCCTGCCAGCAGCTATGTTGTCTGCTGGTACAGGTTTGGGCTGCTTCAGTGTGTCAAGAATAGCTTGCAAATTCCAGAAGCTTTGTGGCTTTATCATATGTACCAGCGTCTGGTGTCACTTAGCAAGGAAATCAGAAGCTGGTACCGTGGCCCTGACAAGCACGGACTGCGTTGAGCCAGAGGAGAAGTTTCAGTACCAAGCACCAGCAGCAGGTTATCAGCTGTGGTGCAGCAAGTGAACAGCTAAAGCAATGTATTATGTTGCATGGTACCATGTTCAATTCCTGTGCTTGGTTTCAGGCATGAGAGGCCTAAAATGGCTATGATCATAACTGAAACCCTCCACGTTTTTATCTCTGAAGAATTTTACAGGGTCAAGAGATCCCTGAATTTCAACTAAAACCCAAGAACACAGGAATTAGAGGTGACTGCAGGATGGGAATGCGCATGTTTACATTGCGTTGTGCCAATTAAAAGGATCCTTATTTATCAGAGTATTTATCAAGATTTTTTTTGTGTGTACAGTTTTTTGGTAACATGAATCCTCATGCCATGTTTACAGATATGAACATCCTGTCGATGTTACTGATGAGATTTGTTTTCTCAAGTAAAAGAAACAATTGGTGAGACAAGTCGGTGTAATTTATTTTTTAAATGCTCATAACAGATGTAAATTGTTTATGTGGAAGGTGATTTTTACAGTATGTGTATAAAGATTTGTGAAAAATGTTTTTCATTTTTTATAACTATGACTGTAAGCAGAACTGGGTATTAGAAGACAGTGTATCACTAGGATTACTGCTGCAATAAGCACTTGAGTTGCAATATTTTTAAAGCAGAAGATGACCAATCAGTCAGCTAGGATCAGGTAACTACAGATGTCATACATCTGTCAGTGTACAGGACTCCCAGAAAGTAGCAGAGTGAAGAGAGTAGTATTCCTCACTTTTATTTTAAATATTGTATATGGAACAATCAGATAGATGTTTAAAGTTTCTCAACACTGTTTCAGTAGAAAGTCACAGTGTAAGACCAATCCAGGTTTTTAGGTTGTAATGACATTTTCATATTTATTTATGTCACAAGGCCACGCTTGGCCTTATGCTAGGCATTGTGTGTGGTGCAAAGGAGTTGTTAATTTTGTTGCATGGGCTTGGCTCAGATCATGTGTTACAACAACTTTCTTAGGCAAGCCACAAACTAGAAACATCCTTGATTTTTTCTGTTGCTTCACTCATCCTTTTACAAACCTGAAAAGAATCACCCTTTTTGAAGATAATGAAGGTGAACTTTAGAAAGATGAAGTAAAATATTCATGTTCCTTTATCCACTTGACACTGAAAGAATATTTTTATTTTTAAATGCCTATCTACGCTGTTAGTCACCAAAGTTAAGTGCAAGTACAGGTTCACAAATGAGATGTTTATTTTATTATCTATCATGCCAAAATCTTGACTGCAAGTTGTCCTTTTGGGGAAGGAAGAGAAAAAGAGAGTAAAAGCAGTTGCATGTTCTTAAACTTTTCAAAGTCTAAATCACAGTTATTTGCTGAACAAATGCCAGGTTAATTAATTAGAGAGAATTTGGATTGTACTGTAACCCCAGATAAAAGTTTTTAGAATATAAACGTTCTAATAATAAAGATATATTTCTCAGTTCCTGTGTCATTTGACTCTGTGAAACACAATGTTTCTTGCAAAAGTCTATTAACAGCAGAGAAGAAGAAAAGAAACAGCTGCCCTGCTTGGGCTCCTGTTCATTCCTCAGGTAAAACACGTCAGTGAAGCTGGGTTGTGATCTATCAAAACATTACAAATTAACTTGAAAGACAGCTACAGCACATTGCCCACATAGCTTGCACATGTCACCTGCCCCTCTTCTACTCTAATGATGTATGAAAATTGTTCTTGAGGTAACCCACATGGTCAGATAACCTGCCGAAAGCATAGGTGGTAGAGTGGAGGGAAGGGTGAGGTGAAGGGAATTAAGGGCAAAAGGGATCCTGCAAATGTAGGTGCTAAAGTGTCCCTCACACATTGCCAGTTGCTGAGTCATCATTCCATCAGGTGTCTCCCTGGTTAGGCTTGGAAAGAAAGGTTTTCCCCTTGGGAAACCAGATTCCTGTTGAGAAAATGAGCAGGCTTCTGTGTGCACTCACAGCCCAGAAAGCCAACCATATCCTGGGCTGCATCAAAAGGAGCGTAATCAGCAGGTCAAGGGAGGTTATCCTGACCCTCTGCTCTGCTCTCGTGAGACCTCACTTGGAATACTGTGTGCAGTTCTGGTGTCCTCAACATCAAAAGGACATGGAACTGTTGGAACAAGTTCAGAAGAGGGCCACAAGGATGATCAGGGACTGGAGCACCTCCCGTATGAAGATAGGATGAGAAAGTTGGGGCTGTTCAGCCTGGAGAAGAGAAGGCTGCGTGGAGACCTCATAGCAGCCTTCCAGTATCTGAAGGGGGCCTATAGGGATGCTGGGGAGGGACTCTTCATTAGGGACTGTAGTGATAGGACAAGGGGTAACGGGTTCAAACTTAAACAGGGGAAGTTTAGATTGGATGAGAGGAAGAAGTTTTTTCCTGTAAGGGTGGTGAGGCACTGGAATGGGTTGCCCAGGGAAGTTGTGAACGCTCCATTGCTGGTGGTGTTCAAGGCTGGGTTGGACATGGCCTTGGGTGACATGATTTAGTGTAAGGTGTCCCTGCCCATGGCAGGCAGGGGGGTTGGAACTAGATGATCTTAAGGTCCTTTCCAACCCTAACCATTCTATGATTCTATGATAACTTGTGGGGGAGGTGCTGTAGAAGAATGGATGACGACATGAGGTCCCTCTGACACCCAAAAGCTTGGATTGTTCATCAGGAAATGTTCATCAGGAAAAAAAACAAACCTCCTTCCCAGTCATGTTTACACTATTTACTAGCTCATTTTTAAAGTTAATGTCTGGTCATCAGCAGAACTTGACTGCTGGATGTGTGTATCCTGTCTACACTACATGCCCCGTTAACAAAAGTGGAACACTTGAGAAAGATCAGTACACACACTAGGCTGAATGTAACTGATATTACCTTGGGGGTACTTCACGAGGACTGCAATCATAAAAGGTCAATTCTTATAAGATTTTTTAACTCTGAAATTTGTGACAAAGTTGACCACTCGTATTTGACAAAGAATTTGAATCGGAGTAACTACATTTTGCCCTTTGACACCCTTTGAAGACATCCGGGTGGGTTGTATGCTTGTATCAAAGCGAAAATCAGTAGGACCTGGATGCCTCATTACCACATATATTTTTTAGATCACAGCTCATCTATAATTAAAAATATCTCAGAGCAGTCTGTATACTGGTTGGTTCCTTATAAGTGAGCTTTCTGCTTAAAATAAAATGTTCTGACCAACATGTAAGATTTTAAGCCAGGAAAACAAACTAATTGAAACCTAGACATTTATGTATGTATATGTATATAGAGAAAGCAGTCATTTTGAGATGCTCCTGCCAGTTGAAGAGAGAGCATGTTTTTAAAGCACTTGATAGCATCTGACCCCCCTCTGCCTCAGTAGTAAAAAGTCTGCCCCTGCCCAGAGATGTGAACACATTTGGTTTGTTTCCAGGAGAGTTACTGGAAATAGTCAACAGGATATTCATATTCAAAGGGATCGCCACCAATTAGAGCAGTTACTAGGTCAAAAAAAATACTACTTCTATCATCCCTAATAATCCTTTCAATGCCACTGGCTCTTGCAATCCACTTGAGCAAAATCCCGCTCTTCTCTGTCATCATTCTGCGTCACCAGATAGTTACCTCTATTTGTTCTTACATCAGACTAATGCTGATTGTTTCCATATATCCTGTCTGAAGTGGCTGGAGTGGACTATTTTAATGCTCTCTGCAGTGGGCATGGGCATTATTTTTTTAATTTTTATCTTTCTTTCTTAGAAAAAATAATCCCACAAGTGATTTTATGACATGAAACATACAACGAGCTCTTAAAAATAGATCCTGTTGTGACATGAACAGAATGTCCTTTCCCGTTTTGTTGCTAATGCCACCCTCTATCTAGCCACGCTTTTTTATTCTGGTCTCTTGAATTTTCATTTCTACATCTCTCCAAGGAGAGAGAGAAACAAGCAACATAAGTTAAATGCGATCATTGGATTGACAGGCCTTTTCCCCCTCGCTGTCTCTGTCCTAACATTGTACACTACAGGCAGGTAAAAGTTGGCTTGAATTTTCAATTAAATCATGGGAAAACACATATGCAACAGATTTCGGGTTCATTATAATGTTATGAAAGAGGAAGAGGCTCTTCTCAGCTGGGAAGGAGAAAGAGGAGGAGAGATCCTCCGCTTGCCTGAGGAGTCACTTTCAAAGATAAATGTGGTGGGTTGGAGGAATTTACTGTGTGCTGGTGCGAGATGGAGGAAAAACAGTGAAAGGATGGGGACTCTACTGCCTGCTGTCTTAGAGGCTTTGACCTACAAACATCAGAATATATATAATAGCCTGACACATTCAGTCCTTAAATCACACATTAGATATACGTCTAAAGCCTAATTACTAATTTCAAAGTTACAGACTTTAGGACCAAGCTTCCAAGAAATTCCCCTAAGCTTTGTTCACGGCGCTTATTCAGACCACAGTATGTTGGCTTATGGTGGGTCACTGTGCTAAAGGGGGGCTTGCCAGCAGTGGGGATTTCTGTGCTCTTTGGCTGCTTTCCTCTCTCCTGTCTCTGCTCAGTGACCAGCAGCTGCTGGCTGGCAACAGCAGCTATGCCCGGGCACTACCCTGGCTGACTATCAGCTGGTTCCACAGCAATGCTTTCCTTTACTTTGCTGATCTATTTGCTTCCCAAAATCCCTCCCTCTTCTTTCTGCCAACTCAGTACCTTCAACAGCTTCTCTCATGCAGCAAGCACCTTTCCTGGGCCTCAGCCTGCTAATAAGTCACTCCATTGCACCAGAGACACCTGCAAAATGCTTTCTTTGGCAGGCAGGGGCAACTGCTGCACTAAAATGGCAGATTGTCCAGCTGTGCACAGCATGGCTGCTTCGCTTCACCTCACCAGGTGGGCAGGGGAGACGGAGTATTAGATACGACACCACACATGCAAGATACTGGCATTCACTCGTACCCCAGCAAAGCTCAGCCTGTCTACTCCAGCCATGATTACACTTTCATGTACTTTTAAGCCAATCCAGAGAGCAGAAGGCCAGGCAACAGTCTTGTGTTTAGATTAAATGCACTTTTGGGCCGTACACACAAAAGGCATTGTGTGAATATACAGCCGCATGCAGTGCAAGAGATCTTGATCTTACAGCATGTGGTCAGCCTCAACTACTTGAATGATTACTCGAAGCCTTGCATGCAGGCTGGATGTGCTGGCATAAAAGAGGCCCTGCCTTTCAGCAGTATGCAGAGTTGGTGCTCTGGTATCCTCTGCTGCAGCCACATCTCTGGACCAGATGGTTGCTCGGGCTTTTGTCCCTGACATAGCATCCCACTTGCTCTGCCAGCTTTTAAGCCACCCAGGTGGTAAGACTGCCTGTTGCCATTTGCGCACCTCATGCCTGTTTGCAAACATACAGTGGACCGACACAGAAAGGTCAAAAGTGTGTTTATGAGAAGACACATGCAGCCCACTGCCCCTTAGCTGGAGAATGAGGGTAACCTTGGCTGACCATCCTACGCTTCAGAGGTATTTTCAGAAGAATATTATACATATGGTAGTTGCCCTTCACTGAAGTACAGCTCAGGCAGGCATCACAGACCTCTGCTCCCAAAAGGATTTCTGATCTCGCACCAGGCAGCACAGTTCGGGGCACTTTTATAAGAGAGGGGAGGCTGAACATTGATCATTTGAACTACACAGTATACACGCACATATACATACATGCGAACTACAGCTCAGTTACACGCACTAGCAGAGAGTCAAGAAACCAACTTAAAGAGGGTTGGTTTTGTTCTGATTATACTCTTCATTAAGATTGTATCACTAGTAGATATGCCAAAATAAACTTTTCAAAATAAAACTGCCAACAAGCTAGTTCTGGAACTGTATATACACCTTCCACTGAAAATCACTTTTGGCATCACAGAACGTATTCACCTGAAGCAAATTTTCAGCAATTTGCCCCCCTTGCAGAAAATGGTAGGCTGAGAAGATATTTTTTATATTTTTCTCATGGGGAAGAAAAAAGAGCCAGAAAAGCTGGAATAGTTTAGCATGGACCAGCATCACCACAAATCCATGAGGCCTGTGCTGAGAAACTCACCCACCAGTGAGCTTTTAATTCCTCCTCTGTCAGCCTGCTTGGCCTACCAACCATCCCAAGGCTCAGGGTATAGAGGTTTAATTATCCCACCCTCTGAAGCATTGTGCAGGCACCTGTTAAGAGGAGCACGTGAAAGTCACTAGTTTTGCATGTCACCAGGGTTTGTGCCAAGTTATGCCAGGGCCACCCCCAGGCAGAGGCCCTTCATGGGACTAGCCTGAGGAGGCAAGGGATGGATCAGGCATCACTCAGAAGCCTGGCAACAGCAACCAAAGCAATTCAGATTTATAGGTACTGAAACCATTTCCGTGCCACGAGCCATGACTCTCTGGCTCCTTGGCAAGCCTGTGTAGCTGTGTAGCAGCTGGCATGGCTGCTACTTCCCAAGCCTGCCTTGGGCCTGCACCAGCCCTACAGAAGACCTGGGGTAATGGGAGGAACGGGGATACATTGAAAAACTCTGTTGCACACAGAAGCTTTGAAAACAGGGTTTAAAGGCATGGAGGGATGATCTCAAAGGGCACATCCAAGCTCATCCTGCCCTTCCCTGGTCCCCCAGAGGAGAATTTCAGCCATGCTGCGAGCTGCCTGGTCTGGAGAAAGGGCAGAGGGATCCTGCTATCCCAGCAAACACCCTGTTGATGTACTCTTAAGGGCATGTCATTTTATCCAGTTGTATAAGGGCATCAAACATTTTATCCATATGCAAATCACAAAATTAAAAAGATAGTCATAACTATAATGAAGGAGCTGTAACTTCTTTCTCAGTTAACTTAATTGCCATGTTGAGCACACTGACCTTGTTGGGAATAAGTTTTATTGTAGAGTTTTTCTCTATCTGAAGAAAATGTGGTTACCAGACATTATTTGGATTTCACCTGCACATTCCCCTCCAAGGGGGGCAGCTGAGGGCAACAGGCATAACACTAAAACCTGTGTCCCAGTGAACCAGGAAGAACATTTGCCAGGGGACAGGCAGAAATTTGAGCTTCCAGAGGCATGGCTGGGAAGAATGAAAAGGAAGATGCATCTGAAGAGGTTGAAACAGATTAATGCCACACACGCTGAAGAAGGGACCAGGACAGCAATATAGTTTTTGTTCCCATCTGTTCTTTATGTGGGCTTCAGTAATTAACTTCTGAGTTTTGTTTACCATTTGCTAACCCATGCTACCTCAATATTGTATAGTATTTCCACCCTTGTTTTCTCGGGTACACCGTTAAAGGACTTGTGAATCAGATGATTTTTTTACTTTAGGGACAAGGGCTTCTATTCTTTTTGTTGAAAACCCATATCACAGATCCCCATCTCCTTGGATTTTGGTGTTTGGGTTATATTATGTGTAACTCTGAGTGGTGTTAAAGGTCTGTTCACCTCCTGGGCAAAAGCTGAAACACTCCCGTTTTTTTATATATACAGACAAGGTGTCTAGGAGGCAACACACACAAGTCAGTGCAGATGTCAGTTTGCAAGAAGCAGAAGCGGTTCCTTGCGCAGAAGGAAATTTCATGTTGCCATAAAAGCCACTGTGGGTCCAAAATCAGCCCAGTAAATGTGCACTCTATCTGAAAATTCGCTTCTTTTTTTTTTTTTGGGGGGGGGGGGGGGGGGATCAATCGTTTAAAGAGACTAAATTAATCCAGACGGGGCTTTTTTGCCACTAGGTGGTGATGGCTGACAACGAATTGGGGCAGCGCGTTATCCGTCTCTGCCCCGCTGCACGGGGAAAGTGTACACCCTCCTCACCGTTCACATCCCCTTTGTGTGTGTGTCACTTACACATGCTCTGCTGTTATCAGAGACAGCCCACTTCATCTGACCTCAGCTTGAGTTACACATTAATTAGAGGACTTTACCAAATACATGGAAGTGTCATTTAATTAATTAGAGATGGTGAATGAAGAGGAGACCAACAAATGACATGTTACTTGCAAGAGGGTG
This sequence comes from Myiopsitta monachus, assembly GCA_017639245.1. Classification (NCBI taxonomy): domain Eukaryota; kingdom Metazoa; phylum Chordata; class Aves; order Psittaciformes; family Psittacidae; genus Myiopsitta; species Myiopsitta monachus. The sequence goes on along the minus strand of CM029921.1, from coordinate 65,492,650 downwards.
CTAGCAACAAAGGTAGTATCAGTAGCTAAGCCAATCTAAAAATCACACAAACTGAACATAAATGATCAAAATTTCTTTTTCTGACAGAGCCAAATCTGCACAACATCCACCACAGTCCACTGGCCACAGAGTTTCCTGTAACGGTGGCCGAAAGCTGTGGCACAGGGCAGGCTGGCAAGGCGCAGGGATTTTGGCACATGGAGACAAAAGCACTGGTGCCAGAAGAGGCCAAGCATACCTTTCTGTGGCCTCAGCAGCACTGGGAAGCAACTCCCTGGTCACAAAACCCTTGGGCTGGGAGGCACCCATGCAGCCATTCCGGTGCAGGGCCATACCCTGCACCATGCCACAGCTAGCCCCAGTGCCTCTTCCCCATTCCATCCCCTTCTGTGAGCTTTATAGCTACTGCCTTTCCTATTAAGCACATAATATTCTGCTTCTTCATAGTCATAATTAAGGGGGTTTATTCTTATTATAGAAATTAAGTCTACTTGGAACAAAATAGCAATTTTCTGTTATAAAATGATGATTTTCTGAAAGACATAAGAGGACTAATGCACTCAGCAACAGCTAACAACTACATGCCAAATGGCCTTTTGCTTTTAGTGGGCACCTATCTGCTTCTTGATGCTCCGCCATGGCTCATGGGTTGGAGTCTATTGAAGACCATGCAAGCCAGTAAGGGTACCTCTAAAACAGGGGTTACAGAGGACTCATCCCCTCCACAAGGAGACACCTAAGCCTCACAGACTGCCCTGGAGCATAGGGTTTGCTGCCCTTTGCAGGGCAGTAAGGCATGGGAGAAAGGAGAGAGAGGATGTACCATGAATGGCTCGGAGCCATGGCAGGGGAACATTCCCTGCAGTCCTGTGCGTGGCAGGCTCCTGCTCAAGCCACAGGCAATGTCAGGGATGCAAAATGACTCAAGCTATGGTGAGGTATTAACAAATTCCATGTACTCATTATGCCCGTCTTTATTACACTGATGAGTTCAGCATGCATACAAGCCTGACAATCAGCTCTTTCCTACCTCAAGAAAGGTTCAAGGGGCTTAATGGTTGCAAATATGTATTTTAAAGGTTAGGGGTTTTGTCCAAACAACATTAGATGAGCTAAGAATATTTTAAACTAGATGGCATAGCTCCTCCTTCACTCCAGAAATTACTCCCACTCTCTCCTGGAGTGTCTGAAGGGCCACCCTACCTGTTCGTGCCTCAACCACCAGCATCCAAGGAGGTAGAGAGGCCTGCCTGGCTGAACTGACCAGTCACCCACAAGCAGTGCCAGAGAGTAACAAGTTAGTAAAAATGCAGTGTTTTCCACTCTTGGAGCAATCCACAAGCAGAAATGTGTTTTTATGAAACATTAGTAAACTTAGATAACAACAAATCAGTACAAATCCCATATTCACATAAATTACCAGCTCTGAATAGCTGACCCACTTTATATATAATCTTGGCACAAAATCTTTACTATGAAATTTGAGGCAGATTGGTTTCACTTTGGTCAACTTGGAAAGAAAGAAATAAAAATCCTGTTAATATGGGCTCAGCATGAGGGCTTCTTTCCACTGTAACTCAGGCTGTCTTGTTCATCCTACAGTGATATAGGGACTAAAACCTTCTGCATCCTGTTTAGATTATCTTCAGCTCAGTTTGCCATGGAAATAAATTCTGGTGACAGACAAGCTTGAACCTGTCCTTTCAGCACTGTACTCTGAGTATGGCAAGTGCTTCTCTTTGCTACCATACTCCAAAAACTGCATTACAGGGCTCCACCAAGAGACCATTTACCCATCACATTGTGCACAAATTTACTCATGAGGCAGTGCACAAATTTCTGAAGGTTGCATTAAGAAGAAAGGTAACCACTCCATGCTAGGATATACACATCTTATAGCAAAAGCTTCAAAGCATTTCTAATCTGATTCAATTTACCCAGTCTCTGGGACCACAAGTCCTTGCTGTTTAACAAGCCTCTGCGGCTGTTGCAGGGTTGTACGGGCTGTCCTATATTTTCAAGGAGCCCCAGCAAACCTGGCTATTGCCAGGTTGTTTCTCACTGTAGAATTTGAAACTGGAGCCATAAGTTTTAAATATATGATGTTTTTTAACAAAAGTACAGGATAATGGGAAAATTAAGTTATATTCTAGCGATGTTACAAATGAGTTGGAACAGTAGATCTACATCACAAGTTGGCCAAAAATTCAGCTGAGCACCTGAAACATGGTCCAAGTGAACACCAGCTTGCACTAGCATATAAAACTCAGTCTTCAGGAGACCAGATGGAAACCAAACTCTAGTCCATCACCCAGTCCTTTTCTAGATAGATACCAAGACACAGTGCTGTGTCCTCCTCTCCCACTTCCAGCTTCAAAGACACATACAGCGGAACTACAAGCCATCAGGAAACTTAAACCTTCAGCCTTTGTGCTGAGGGTTCAATACAAAATCTACACAAACTTTTAATCAGCAACAGCAGTCATGCTGTATGTAGAAAAACTTCTGGTTTTAATAGCACACAAAAAGAAGACTGAGAGCAAAGCCATTGATTCACTGTAACAGAACAGCACGCCTGTTTTACAAGTTACAAGTGTATAATTTCTGGTTGGTAAAGACTGAGGTGAGGGAATACAAGAGACAACTCCCAGGTAACCAGAAGGGAGAACTACATACAAGAGACAGGTCTAATATTCAGATCACCTGCAGACATTAACAATGGAATCCTGTCACTAATCATAGCTTGTAATGAACAGCGGCAATGGGGTTCTTGGGAATTGGACAGACTCACATAGCTTGTTATTTTAAATAAATACCATAATAGGTATGCAAGCCCAGAAACTAAAATATGAAAAACAGTATGCTTTATGGGACGGAAAGAATTATCTATAGCTATCCAAAGGCTAGTTTGGCTTTCATATACTTGCATATAAACCATGAGTCACTTTACATCATCTTGCCTCCAACTCTTTGCAAAATATAGAGGTTTTGTTAGTGGTGTTTAAGCTAACTGCAGGTATTCTAGGTTTAGTTTGTGTGGGATGGAAAGAAATACTAGCCTTTTGCTTAAAAGGAGGGAAAGTGTAGATTTATATTGAGAGGAGAACAAGGCAAGGAAGAGTACATAAGCAATTGCATTATGAAAATCTTAATATCAAATACTAGAGAGGAAAACTATGAATATTTCTCATAACAACAGACAGAACCAGCCCCAATCCCATAAGGAGAATACGGTTGATCTCACCCGCAGTCCCTCCAAGAAGGTTCTGCAGGAGCCACCCCTGCACACAGGCAAGCCAATGTCCTATAGCTGTGTGCTGTGTACAGACCCATGGTATTTCAGAATGTACACGAAGACTCCTGCCTTAGGCAGTGCCCCTACTGCTTGCCCAGACTTTGCACCTAATGCCCCACAGGAGAGGCATGGAGAAGCCTGGCTCCTGCTGCTTACCTCCTCTGACAGGTCACCACAGTTCTGTTTCATTTTCCCCATTTACAAAGTCAGGATAACAAATACTCCTTTAACCACTTCCAGCCCTTTTGATGGAGGTTGGTATAATCACAGTCACAGCATCACCGTTGCAGGATATTAGATAAACCTCACTACTCTGTGGTGGAGTGTCCAGGTGAGTAACTTGTCCATTTTACAGACAAACTGAGATACTGAGATGCTAACACAGTAAATTGGCACAAGAATGGAAAAAATAGATGATTCATTTTCAGTTTCCTTCCCTTAACAGCTACCAAATGCTCATGAGAGTACAGAGGGCCCATCCTAACAGCTGCCCTAAATTTTAAGTGCACTCACTCATTTCAAAGAAATTTATAGTACTTCTCTGTTAAACACTCTGTGCATGTGCAGCTCCTAAAACTGACACCAACTCCAGTGCTTCACAGCAACCTGCCAACAGCTGGCAGTGAGCTGGCTGCTGCCTCTGCCAAAGAGGATTAATGCCGAATAACGTTGACTGGAGGTAAAAGACCTAATTCTATTTCTAGCTGCACTGGTATAAACCAGGAATGAGTAATGTTGTTTACAAAAGATGAACACAATGGTGTAAAAGGATTGCAGATGGAGAGAGTCAGGCTCGGAGGAACTGTTGGTGTATTTTTTTCTAGGACATACCTGTTCAGAAACTAATGGAAAAGCAAAATTTGCTGTAAAGATTTCCAATGGAAAAGTAACATTACTTCCAATAATCTTAACTGCTGCAAATAAATGTAATTAGGACACATTCAAATTTGTTTAATAGTTACCGAAAAAGGTTGTTTGCAATCTGTAAAGTAATATGTTCCTCGGTGTTAATGGTAACGCGACTTTTTTAGAAGCAAAACAGGCAAAATATATTGCAAGCTGCAATTCCTTCTTCCCCCACTCTAACAAAAGCTCTCCTAACCCTTTATACTAGAATAGTTGTGGTAGAAAAAAGCCTCTAAGCAGTTTATTTGAATTTTGTTGGTTCTTTTTGCCTGTTTTTTTACAGAACAGGAGACATTTCCCAGTCTACTGTGTATCATTTCTCTTTAGGCAAAAGCACAAAAGGACATTCACAATTAGTGGAGTAATTACAAATTCTAACAAAAAATACAACCAAAAGGCTTGCAGTAGCTGTAAGCACTTCCCAGAGTCCCCCTGAGCCCCTGTTTGCCCTCCATTTGCAGAGACCTTCTTCACGCACTTTCTGAAGAAGTCAAAGGTGTGAGGAAGCCAACCATCCTGCAGCTTCTCCCAACGGAAACCCAGGTGCATGAATCCTCCCCTAAGTGAGGAAGGCAGTTAGGACACAGGCAGCCACAGGATTCTCAGGTGTCTGAGCAGGTTACCCTGGCTTCCCTGGCACATTCAGACAATAGATTATGGTCTCAACCCACGTAAGCATCTCTGTTAGACACAGGAGCTGTGCTGGGAGCAAGGATGGGGCTGAGATGACCAGCTCAGAGGGAGCAGCTGATTGGGCCAGCATCTCCAGTCATCTGGGTCACCCTCTCCCTCAGCATCTTTCTGGAGCTTTTTGAATTTCTGCTTTCTGAATTTGCTGAGACCTAATTGTATTTCCTTGAGCTGCTCCAAAGCAAGAACTTGTCTTCAGCATGCCCTGGCCAGCTGGGAGAAGCCATACCCCTGGGCCAAGCACTTCTCTGGTTTTCGTCCTTCCCTACTAGGGCAGGACAAGGCACCCATAGCAATGCTGACTCGATGTGTGAAACTGGGACTGTATGTATTGCCGCCAGGTTACAAATTCAGGCTTTTTGCCAGACACATAGCTCTGTATGGGCCGAGACTGCAGAGAAAGAGACTGCAGATCTGCCCTCATCGTGCTTTTTGCTGAGGAAGTGGCCATCCTCTGGGAGCCCAGATTTTGGGCCAAACCAGAACCAGCTGAGTGTCAGTCTGGACATGAAGAGGTGAGCTGACTTCCTTGTAGACTAGCAAATGATTTGGTGGCACTTCACAGTAACCCTTCCCTGCTGGTAAACTAAATGTAAATTATTTCTTCAGTTTATTCTCACTGATCAGCACTGGGCTCAAGAATGTGATGGATCATGGAGAAGATCCAGAGAGAGTACCCAATGCCAGGATCTTATCCAAAGCCAACAATGCAGCCTCACAGACCTGCCATGGATGTGCTGACCCCGACACCCTGAGTAACTACCACAGAGTAGTAAAGAGTGTGGGATGTGAAACCTTGTCCTCCCCATCCCAAATATTTTCAGTGTCAGGAAATTAATAAAAATGAATACAATAAAGGAATACACAAAGGATTACAAATATCCCCTTTGTTGTATCTGATTTAGACCTGGAGTGTTTCCCAGCTTCAGTCTAGCCACTCAATAATCTGAAGTGGGGAATGCTACATAAATTACTCATTATTCCCACCAGATGAGCTGTCAAAGGCTGCGGAAACTAGTTCATGTTCACCTCACCTCTCTCTGCCTGCTCTCTGTTGTTACTTTCTTTTCACTCTATTAAGGTGTGTTGTTAAACACTTTTGTCTCAAGATGCTAAGAGAGAGAAAGAAAAAAGGAAAGAGATAAAGAAACCTTCTGCCAGCATCCTGGAGTTTAATATTTGAACAAAATTCCAGAAGGACACAATAAAAGCCAAAGCAATTGTTCTTTCTCTGTGAGCTCATCCTTACACCCCACAGCTGTCAAACAGCCTTCACAGCCTCACTGCCTGCCTGGGGTTACCGCCAGTGCAGATACAGGTATTCAGCTCAAGGACTGACGTAAAATGTAGATTAAACTCCCCTCTTGCTGGGGATGATCTGTAAGAAGAATAAAGGCAGCTATGGAGCAGAGCTTTTGCATTTCTTGAGTTGCAGCTGCTGCAAAGCGAATTACAAATGTCAGGATATTGCATAAATACCAAGTGCTACTGCTTTGTTGCAGCTGCGGTATCTGCTCAGCACACCTAGAAGCTCCAGCCTCCAGTTCAATCAACTCAGAACTTGGCACCACAATTAAAGTAACACCTCACTTTGATTTTTCTAAATTAATCATTAATCTTTGGTGTTTCCAGTCAGCCACTAGAACCTATAATTCTGTCTGAACCTCATCCCTAACGTTTCCTGTTTGTTGTTACTTCCGTGCTACAGACAGCACAAGATGCAGAGTGCTATTGCTCTTGAAAAGGGTGTTTTACACATGGCTCTGCCCCAAACACCTGGAAGTACTTGTAGACCTGGAAAGGCAAGCCCAAATACTGGGTGGCCCTGGAAAGCCAAATGTCATTTCAAGTTTGCAAATGCTTCCTGTCATCACTTTTGGGCCAGACCAAAGCCCTGGAGTGAGCCGTCCCTTGGGTTGAGTGAGACAAAGTTTGAACCTAGGGTGAAATCTGGCACCTTAAGTCCCTCTTGCATTATCCTGATGCTTCCGGTATGCCACTGACTGGCACGCCTCAGCGCAAGCTGCCTCTGGTTTTCCTGTGCTGCGCAACATCAGGTAACACCTTCAAATTTTCTGCAACTGCAGCATAGTGCATTACTGTCAAATGTTGTATGACCCAGACCCACCAGCAAAGAGCGTTTGGGGCAGTCAGACACCCCAGTAGCGCCCTCCAGCCAGGAGGCATCAAGAATCATAGGGCTCGACAAAAAGCCTGGAAGCTGGGGAACCAACCCAATACTAAATTCCTTGGGGCAGCAGCAGTAACAAGAGGACAAGTGACCCAGGAGGGAGCCCTACATCTCCCTGTCTCACTAGCAGAACAGTTATAAAAACACCAAGTGACGGCTGGAGCTGCACTGCTACTTTCTCAGTACAGAAGCTTCAGCCATTTGTGGACACCGGTTTGCACTGAACTCACCACGAGTTGGCTGGATGCGTGACAGCTCCAGGCCATGCAGGATCAAAGAAAAACAGGGCTGGAAAGGCCTCATGGAAGTCATTTACTCCAGTCCCTCATCCCCAAGGCAGGATCAATTTTCCCCTCATCATTCTTGGCAGACTAAAAGCTAAAGAAGAATAAGGAAACCAAATTTCAAGGAAGTGGGGCAGGCTAAGTATAATTATGAAAGTGTAGCCTGAACAGGGATAGCACTGAATGCACTTATTCTAGAAATCCATGCCACAAAAACTGTGTCAGGAACTTGAATTTAATTTTTATTTTTAAAAATGAACGAACAAATCTGGAAGCTTTAAAACCCAGGGTATGGGTTGAGAACTATTTCACAATCCTTAGTCACCTATATAGTCAGCCAATGCGGAAACGCACCATATCACATCCTAATAAGCAGTATGCAAATATTTTGTAATCTAGTGCTAATGACACCAAATATTATTAATATGTCATTTGGCACACTATTGTAAAAATAATATTTAACAATGTATTAACTGAAGTTGTAGCAAATGATGTATTTAGCTAATTGAATGCAATTAAATTAGAATTAAAAAGGGGATGTTTCATAATCTTCCTTGCTTTTCACTAAAAATCTAAGCAGGAAATTCAATAAATGAAAGCTGCTGGAAAATCACATGAAGCATCAAGTGCTGTAAGATTAATATAGCACAAGGGATCATATGCTGTTCATCTAACTTTATTAAAAAGCCCACCAAGTTTAAATCTTTGGGCATTTCATTCTGAGCAGAACTTCACTCCCTTTTTTTTTTTCCTGATTCCTCATCCTGTCTGTTTTATCACACAGGCTTAGATCTGCTGCATCATTACATCCAAAAATGCAAACTAAAAAGAAAAAAAAAGAAAACACATTTATGTGATGAAATGCCTGTGTTTGGACTGCGGACAGAATGCAGATACAGTACTGTACTTCATCTCGAATAACTTCTCCCTATAGCATGCACTTTTGTCAGTAACTGGCAATACATGTGGGCAAAAATAGAAGTGTTACAAACTGCAGCATGGTTTCTGTTATGAGTTTGTTCATTGCTGAACCACTGGTGGTTAACAGTTTGTGTGAATATTAAATGCCTGGATGTGCTCATGCTTTTAGACAGAATGACTGGGAACTCACCCTGTGACTGACCATTTTTGCAGCTACTTATTTCAAGGGTTACTCTGTGGGCATTGCTCCAACTTTGTACATGCAAGTGTTCTTGCTAGTACTTGCAATGCATTAACAAGGACTTGTGCATATAAATTTGGCCACTAAGGATGCAAATGGACAACATATTTGCACATTTAAAATAGACAAAACCAGTTGCTTGTGCAGCACCAAGTCCTCACTTTCTCTTTTGTTTTGGGAAATACTCGGACCCCTCTGAATGCAGGGACGTACACCTGATCCTACTTAGGAGAGAAGGCTTTGCATTCGCTTTCTCTCTCTCTCACAAGGGCAGCCCTGCCCCGGCTCTTGCTGCAGTCACAAGCGGTATCAGTGCTGACTGCAAAGGAAGCTAGATCAACTCTGCACGTCACGCATTTTAGCTTGCGTAGATTCAGTATAAAACTTTGGCAACACATCAGGAATTTCTTCCCAATGACTCCAGCTGCTGTTTCTACAATTTCATGTAGGCATCCATATCCATGGAAAGCTTTGGAAATGCATTTTGACTTTTGTATGGACATCACTGATTTCATCTACAGAGATAGAAAGATCTGCAAAGATCCACAGCTTTCCCTTACCCCTGTCTGATACACTGAAGAAGACAAGTTTGCCTGTGTTTGGTAACCCACTGCCTGCACCCAGAAATTCCTTCTCAGACCTAAGGAAGAGCAGAATTTTATGGCAAATGGGTTGCTTATCAGCTCACTAATCCTTATTTCAAGTCCGAACTCACTGAAAACTTTTTCCATGTCTGTGCTTACTACCTGCCAGAGAAATGAGGCATGATGGAGAGGTTGGAAATACAGGCATTTACACAGCAGGAACCTACAGAGGAGTCCTTGCTATCCCTACCGCCATCCATGTCTGTTGAGGTGGGGGACACAGGCCTCTGCATGTGGGACCCCACAGTGCCAGAAAATTAATAAGCATGGGGACGACCTTTCTGCCAAGCTTTGTCCCACGCTGCAGGGAAAGCTTGAGGATCCCTTGATTTAATTCATTGTCTGTAAAACCTTTATTCAGATACCAGGGACCAGCCTCTGCTCTTAGATGCTTGTAGCCAGACTAATTTTTTTTCTAGCTTAGTGGACATGTCAAAGAGTGAAAGTTAAAAAACATCTTTCCTATTTAATCAAAGAAACTTTGCTTTCATACAGTATTGTGGTTATCAACCAGGACCTGATGGAGACAGAGGGAAGTTTCCACTTGCTGTGCCAGTGCTGGCTGGGGGTCCCAGCTCTTAGCACCTCCTGCCATCCCCCGCCTCATGTTCTTCAACATCCTTCCATCCAACAGTGGCAACTCAATGAAGCACTGCCACAATTTAAATAGTTATTTGCATTTAATTAACAATGACAACATTTATTTTAATTCAGTTAAATCAGAGTAGCATTTAATTTAATTTTAACAGGATAGTTATTAAGCTAACCAAATATCAACTGATTGCTGAAATAACCACATTGTGAAACAAATAACTTGAGAAATAAATCTTGTTGCCAGGCCATTAATGTAAAATCACATAAATAGTAAATGTCTAATTAGGTTCCCTCTAATGAAGAGCTCCAACTGTTCATTGACACTCTTCGGGAGGGCTGGTGCCGTTCCAGGTTGGCTACTGGTAGAGAGAGGCCTGATCCAAGCACTCAGAAGACTATATAGACTGACCCACATTGGGCAGCTGGGTTTAAAGAGTCGCTCAGCCTCCCCACATGCTGCCTAGTTGGAGCAGCCTTGCTCCGCACCCCTCCAGCTCCTGGGTCTCAGAGATGTGATGCACCTTGCTTAGGTATGGGTGGGATGCCAAAAAATCAGAGAGCAGGGATACACCACTGAGGTCTGCTCCTGCCAACACCATGGGACTGCAGGGTGTGGGGGTCATCCCCCCAAAATCACCACATTTTAACCCTGTCCTTCTCAGCATGAGCAGTTTACCATGCTTTCCTGCAAATTACCCTGTGTCTGGAGTACCAAAAGCTGTCCGTTACAGCACACATAAACATTTCCTTTTCTACTATTGCTAAGGACTTGTAATTTTCATCCATTTGTATGCATGAATATAATTTTCAAGGAGTTTGTTTGTTTGCTTATTTAAACAGAGAACTCTTAGGGGGAGTTATTTTCATTGCTTTTCTGACCATCTGCTCTGTCCAGCTGCACAAAACAGACAAAACCAATCTCACTCAAGTCTGCAAGTTCTGCTACAAGCATGTTATAGTACATGCAGGCTCAGTTTAAAGTCTTCAAGTGACAGAAAATCCACTGAATCCCTACACAAATTGCTCTGATGGTTCACTATGCCCACGGTGAAAAACGTTCACCTTTTTCTGAGCCTGAATTTGTCAAGTTTTAATGCTTATTCACTGACTCTGCTTGTGCCATCCTCTGCCAGCTTAAAACAAAAAAATACAATCACGAACAGTCAGAAATAAATTATTTGGTCCTGGAAAATGGCACAGGATTAAGGTATAACCAAATGAAAGCAAACCAAAGAGGTTCATCTGTGTGGCCTCAAGTGGCCCTTTCTTTGCCAGTCCAGCACTCCCTCAGCCTCTGCCTCCCAGTGAAGGAAGCAGCTTCTGCCTGCCATGGGAGAGGGCAAGGGCTCTTCCCTCTGCCATCAAGTCTATAGCAATTTCAAGGAAACAGGGTCAGAAAGCCAGCTAACTATAATGCAAATTAGAAGTTTCCCTTTCTTAAAAAGTGAGAATAACCCACGCCTTGTATAGACCTCACCTGAAAAGAAGACTACACACAAGCTGTGCCCTCAGAAAACCCCCACAAAACTGCACTTCCCCTAGAATTTCCCATACAGGCATATAAACTCCTTTGCAACTGAATCACCGGAAGAGAGGGAGTAGTTTTCTGTTCTGTTTCATGGGTAGCCATTGGGCTGTGCATATTAAACTTTGGTAAGTGCCCAGTGAAAAGCTGTTGTCTCCACTACAGCTGGGGAAGGCTCAAGAGAGCTTCTTTGCCTGAATTGCATTGGAGAGGTGTCACCAAAGGACCATCACCTCCCATGGATGGGCACTAGCAGCAGGGGACAAAGGGTGGGAAGGGACATGTGGAAGCTCAGATCAGGTGCGTATGGCCCCTTGCTCCCTGCAAACCTTGAGGGAGCTTTTCTGGGTGAACTGCACTCCAAAGTAAACTGTAATGGATTAGTCATGCCCATTAGATAACCTGCACCTGCAGAATTGAATTCTTGCAGTAAATAAGGCTGTGGTTCACATCAAGGCATAAGGGCCCATATAGCTGAAAGCACACTTCTACTAAGGCAAGACAATCTGTCCAGAGGGTCAAGCGCTGATACAGGCTAATTTTGCACAATTTTGCTGTACCATGCTAATGCAATGAAGCCACTGCAGCCTTTCACAGTAGTGTCCCAGCTCTACATGATCCTGCCACGTGATGTCCAGCACCAAGCCTGACTCGCTCCACTGGCTCTCTCCACCCTGCTTGCTTGAGCACCAGGAGCGGACCTCGAGCAGAGGCTGAAACAATGCAACACGTACATCCCTAATCACAATAAAAGCAGTGGGCTGGATTTGCTGGTGTTACGTTACACAGATCAGAGACTGTGATTTCTATGAGGGAAGCAGATGTTTTGGAATATGATCTATTTTTCCAGAAGGATGTAATAAATATTTTTCAGTTAATTGTTTTGTGCCAAACCATAAAGAAATCATCTTCAAATAGGACTTGTCAGCTTGGAAGATGCTCAGGACTTTAGACCAAATTTTAGGCTCGACAGTGATCATAGGGCAGGTTAGGTTGTGGCAGCAAGGAAGCCAGCCTGCCTCAGATGAATCTCTACACCAGTGACACAGCTTCACTTGTAGCCAATGTGCAGTAAGCCACACTTTTCTTTTTTTTCATCTTTCCATGGCTGTTTTCCAAACAAAGCAACTTAAACACTAAGCAATTAAACAGAAAATGTCAGGGACCTTGTGCAGTATAGATGAAACAGCTGTTGAAGACTGGCTGAAATAGCCAGAGGATGCATGGGGGCATAGACAGTACTGCAGGCTGGGGAGAAAAGGTTGTCAGCCACAGAGCCAAAGACCATATGACAATTCCTTCACAATCAAAAGATGCTCCTTTTGTGAGATCACGGACATCCATCACCCCTAAAATCACCAGCATGCAACAGGTTAAAGCGGTTATGCTGAAAGGGGAGAGAGGCTGCAGTGCAAATATTGTTAGCACATCTGTCACTCACTAAAGAGTAAATTATTAACTCCTCCTAATTAGGTGCCACTCCCATCCCACCTCTAGGTGTTACCAGGATTTGAAAGGATGGAGCCACCATGCCTGGAGGTTTAACAATACAATCTCCTCGCCACATGACTAAGCAGGTCTGTACCAACACCACCCATCCACCGGCTCTTTTGGCCATCGCAGATGAAAACTCACTTCCCCTGTTTACCATCTTGTGATAAACCTCCAACAGAAACGTTTTTTCTTCCTGCAGTAACAGGATTTTGAGAAAACACTCATAAATCCTTCCCCAGGCCTTTGTGATAGGCCTGAGACACCCCTGCCAGTGCCTGTCAGCACAGGAGGCATCTGCAAGGGCTCAAGCCATCTCTTCCATTTGTGGTTACGTGGTGACCTGCATAAAGAGCCACCACCAGCACACAAGAGCCATTTTCTTTTCTTGTAAGGAAACAACAGATAAGAAGCCTGAGTTGATGGTAACAGGATTCCTCACCTCCTACCTCGTCTTCTCCCTGTCACTTGCACGTGCTTCTCTGCCATCTGACCAGCACTGTCATCTTTTTATTACACGGGAGCAATGGGACAGGCAGGGTCCCACAGAATGCAGGATGGCCTGCCCACTCCCTCCCGTCTCCAGGACAGGCCCACCTCTTCTCCCAGCTACAAGGGGCACATCAGCCGCTGCAGAGGGAAAAGGCAAGGTAATGCTCAAGACAAAGCAGGAGGAGCGAGGGAGACCCAGGCACTCTGTTCTGGTGCACACTGGGAAGCAGGTCTGGGTGTTTAGGAGCAACCTTTACTCACTTAGCTGTATTAAATGGCATTGAGAACCATGTTACCATTTAATAAACTGATGATGGGTAACACAAGAAACTCTGTAATCTCAGGGCGCAGTATCATGACTTAGGAATTACCTTCTTTCCCAAGGTTTCCCTTTACAGGGCTTACTAAAACCTGCCTGGCACAGCACTTCAGTTTCCAGGTACAAACAGTTTGGAAAAAAGTGGGGAAAGCAAAGCACAGCAAGTGTGCAACATTATTATGAGCTCAGAAGATGTTAACTGAATTAATTCAATTCATTCTTAAATATAACTGGCAAGATTTAATGGTTCACATTGAAAGCATGAATAACTATTTTGTTCCATGAATGACTATAGTTTAGTAACTCTTGATGTCAGTGTATTTTGCCCAGGGTAGAACTTGCTATATGAATTATTCACTGCTGAGTGGATGGAATGAATGGGGTCATGCTCATAGACAGGATGCCAACTGTGGTTATTTGACATGACGGGGCAAACTCGATGCTGACAAAGGACAATAGTTAATTTACAGTGTGGTACTGGGGCTCAGTCATTCTCCTTAAGATCTCTATAGAAAGCAGGGCACTTTTTGTCATGTACTCCACATTAAGATGGATTCTGTGTGCCAAAAAACACTGAAGCATAGCTCACTTTTAAAAATGTTCACTAGTTTAAAGGAAAAAAAAATAAAATAATGTACCTTCCTGTCTTGTTTGGCTGAAACATTGCTCCAAAGAAAATGTGTTTAAGAGCAACTTAAAAACAAATGGAAGAACGCATCTATATATCACTAGAGCATCTTGTCATAGATGCAGTAGTTGATAGCTGCTACGATCTCTCTTTGATAGAAAAGGATCTGGCAGTCTCTCACAGGACAGGGTCTCAGGCTAGAAATAATAGCACTTTTACCTAAGCTTTTCTTTCCAAAGCTGAGAGACAACAGACGGGGCAAAGTTTCCACACTATGCATTTACATTGAGCAATCACAGTAAGGCATTTTCCATGCCTTCTTAAAAACCTGTTGCTTTAATGCCAGCCATTTGTAATCTGGAAAGACAGGACAATTCAGCTTGATCTGACAAATGGGCCACAAAAGTTTACTTACGCATAATAATGATACATTCATCTTCACTTTACACTTCCCAACTGCATGCTTATTGCAAACATCTGTGTTGCTGAAATGACTGGCATTACAACTCATTTATATGGTTTAAAAATAGAGATAAATGAAAGCCAGGGGGTGGCAGGGTGGTGTGTGTGAGGTGCTTTTGCTTCCCAGATTTCATAAATTTACTTTCATCGTTGAACAGTTTTCTGTGAATGGGCTGAGTCAGTGCCCTGGTGTGTACAAAAATAACTTCATGGGTAACTTTCAAACTATCGATACAGCACAAGCTTTGCAGGCATCAATACTGCACTGATAATACACCTAATACTTAGAAGAAAGGCTAAAGGAAGGATGACTAAAAGGTGGCTTTGATTTTCCCTCCATGTCACACACGCCCTACCATCCACTTGCAGGAGTGGCCATGTATGCCAGCAGTTCCCTTCAGACAGCAGCTACATGGCCATATTCAGATCACCAGTAAAGCAGCTCAATTCTTAATGCCATCCCTAAATGCAAGTGTTTCCTTGCCTTACGCTAAAACAGTACACTTTCTTTCAAACTATGATGTGCTGGAGATCGTGCCTACCTCTAAAATGAGCCTGCCTGCCTGAATTTGTTGGTTTTCATCCCTCCTGAAGCTGGATGATTTGGCATAAATCCTGCCTGAAACACATTTTGCATGGTTAACAGTGAAATGGGATATTTCTCCTTGGCTCCCAGATCTGTTAGGTATTGCATGTATTTCTTTTTTGACCAGATGGCACTTCTGCTCTGTAGCTGCACATGAAGTATTGAATTTCTGTGCTTACATTTGGCAAGCATATAACATCCCTGGGGATCACAGATACAGGTTAGCATACTGAAAAAGCTCCCAAGTAGTCTTAAGAGGCTTTCTCTCCTTGGCCATCCAGGTATTATTTGACTGCCTTTGTTTATGCCATGACATTGTGTACTCTTCATAGTCACGAGGAACACCTCAGTTACCCTCTAGCCAGGCTGATGGACAACTAGGTGTGAGTATTTCAAGCTGTTGCCATAAATCACTTCATAGCAAAGCTCTTTAAACTAGTTCATGGCTGGCTTGGTTGATTGTTTTGGTATGTCTCAGTATTAACAGCAAAATTAACAGGTCTGTTGTATTCATGCCAAGCTAGTAGAATGTAAGAAGTCAATTTTGAACATGATGTATGATGCATCTCCTTCTCTAACAGTGCTCACATGCTACTCTGGCACAGCACTCATAGTAACATGCACTGGGGACACTGAGACCACAGTGTAAAAAAACCTCCAACTGTTTACAAATGCTTCCCACTCACACGAATCCCTGTCTCAAAAACACTGGTCAAACTTTCCACGTGATCCCTTCTGCAAGTCGTTCCATTTTATCACCTCTTTGCTTAATGGTTGCTAAAGATTTAACACTAAACTAAGGGCCAGCTCTGCCTGGAGGAGCAATGCCTTGAGTGTCACAACACTGCTGCTCTGTGCAGAGGCTACCTGCCAGCTAATACACCTGCTTTCTACCTGCCTCATGCTGATGTAGTCCCACTCCTCTCAGCTGTTTCTCTACTAGTACAGCATGAATCACCAACAAACTTGAATGAACTTGGCCAGGTGAATTTCAGATCCCAAGAGCTGCCAAACTGAGTTTGCTTCCTCACATGTGAGCACTTTTGAGACTGCTTCTGCGCATTCTGGGTCAGCTGATCGACAGGGGAAAGCTGAGTACATCACAGAAGCTACTGCAGCAATTACCTCCCTGCACATCTGCTCTGGAGGCAGTGAGAACCTTCTCACAGGTGAGACCCACGGCCATCTCATTTACACACTTGCATTTCACGTGATTGTGTTATACTCAAACATATCACTATTAACTAAAACTACAAGAATAAAGAAATAGATGAATTCATCGGAAGGGTAAAAAGCGAGAGCCTGCTCTGCAGATACCCATTTAAGCAGCCCCTCAGCCCAGCATGGCAGCCAGCATGTGGGATTCATTTGGCTCAGGCCTGAGTTGCAATATCTCACCTGCCATTTCCTTGCACACCCTTGTCCTGGGCATAGGGGCTGAAAAAGGAGCAAGCCATTCTCACCCTTCTGGCTCCTGCTCTGGTAGTGTCGTGGTTTAAGCTGTAACTCACGCAGTTTGCTCACTCACTCCCCCCTCTTTCTTCTCCCTGCTCCCGGAAGGATGGGAAGGAGAATCGAAAGAATGCAACTCCCACAGGTTGGGATAAGAGCAGGTCAGTAACTAAGGTATAACACAAATCACTGCTGCTACCATCAATAATAATAATGACAAGGGAAATAACAAGGGAAGAGAATACAGCTGCTCACCACCTGACACCAAGCCTGACCCAGCTGCGAACTCCCACCCTTCCAGGTCTTTGCCCTCCGTTTTCACACCCTGGACATGACGTGCTGTGGCATGGAATACCTCTTTTATCAGTTTGGGTCAGGTATCCTGTTTCTGCTCCCTTCCAGCTTCCCCTCCTCCCTGGCAGAACATGAGACTCAGAAAGTCCTTGGTCAGCCTAACCATTCTAAGCAGTAACTGAAAACATCGGTGTTATCAGCACTGTTCCCAGGCTGAAAGTCAAAAACACAGCACTGCACTCGCTACTAAGATGGAGAAAAATGACTGCTGCTGCTGAACCCCTGACAGGTAGACAACTGGAGAGGCAAAATTAGTGTCTGAGGTTGTATGCACCACCCTACAGGGAGAGGCATGGAAAGAGACAGCATGCAGGGACACAGCAAGGACTTTGGGGTGCCTGCTGCAGCCATGGGGGAGGTTCTGATGCCTGGAGGGGCTGGCTCCAACCTGCAGTGGAGGTTACACGAGGCTCTCCCTCCAGCACTTTCTCACCTGCAGGTATGAGGAGGCCAAGGGGGAAGACAAGGAGATGGAAAAATCAAAGAGCTGACAAAGAATGAGAAGGAAAGTAACCAAAAAAATGCAAATGGAAAAAAAAAATAAAAATCCCACTTCCCTGATTAATTTTGATCTCATCATTCACTGAAAAAGGACTGGACGGTGCAGCGAAAGCAGGGCACACGGCTGTGTTAGGAGGAGCATCTGAATGAAACTGTCTCACCACCACCACCTTACAAATATGCTCTGCAAATATGGCCCACTTGTGCCACAGCTGAACAAGTGCAGCATGTCGCAGCACTTACACAATGGCACAACCGGATGGTACACAGGGAGAATAGACTCCTTTTTAGCCCTTTCAACAAGAAAAGCCTGTGCCACTATGAAGCCTACAGTTGAGAAGCTATTAACTTGAGGTATGTTTTCCAACCCCTGCTATGTTATTTTCAGGGCTGACTGCTGCAGACTGGAGCATACTTCCTCAATTTTTTTTCTTTCCGTATGTTCTGAATGTTTCTTTTGCGTAGACATTTGTCCAATTTCCGATAATTTCATGTCTGGAATGTCTACCTAAGTCAGTATATGGGACCATCACAAGGCAAAAATAAACATTGTTGCAGGAATTGCTTCTTAACACAGGACTTCTCATGGAGCTTTGTGCCTTGGTGTACATGTGCTATTGACAAAGATTTACTGCAAGCAACAGATTTGGGTTTTGTTTGTTACAATTTCTATCTGTCATGCACAGAAAATCCCTTTCATTAGGAAAGATGAGAGCTACAGAGCTCTTCACTGCTTTCTTTGTTGTCCATCTGATTTCACGTACATTACCGATGAATAATATCCTATGATAAAATACAAAGATTGCAGTAATTGGACACGTTAAATATCAGTGATGCAAGTGGGCCTCTGGATTGCTAGGCAGTAATTCAACAGCACCCTCTTAAAGCAGAAGCATGCTGAACTATGCTGTTCCCTGCTGTTTCCATCTCCTACTGATGCTGGTAACTATCTTTCTACAAAGCATAGTTGGATGAAATGAAAACAAAAAGGTAAAAGAGTGTTCCTTGCTATCTATGCACACACAAGTGCCAATCAGCTAAAGGCCACCTGGAAACAGAAAGACACTGCTATTATCTCCTTTCACAGTCCATACTGCCTTTGCTGAGATAGGATTTTTGAAAACACACATGTAAAGTGCATCTTGTTATTTAACATGTTATTTAACATGTTTCTTTCCACTGAATTACATAGGAACACTGCTCTTTCTATACTTGGATTTATTAGGTCTGCGCAGGTAGAGAATCAAACCAGACTTGATGCTTTCTAGAATTTTTTGAATTGACGGACAGAGAAAGCTCAGAGCTGGTTACAACCTGCCTCACTGATAGCACAATGCATCAGGAAGTAACAGCACCTGATGCTCACCCCTCTGGCACAGCTACATCAAGTCACTCCTGGCAGCCATCGCTGATTTGTTGAAAATCTAAGTCCAGCTATAAACACTGCAATAGTACCAGGCTCCAATCTGGAGGTCAGGCAAGTGCTTTTGAAGTTTATAGTGTCCTAGGAAGTTCCTCTAAGTTATAATGGACTGAATATCTGACACATCCTGTTTTACTCAATGGAAAACTCACATGATTACTGAATGAAAAAAAACAGTACTCTGAGAATTCCTTGTCTTTGAGCCCCGTGTGATATTCACCTGTTACCTGTACCATTGCCCACATGCTCAAGGGAGGGATCCCAAGCTAAGCAGGAGTCTTATACCTGGGTTTGGGCTGCGTGCTCCTCCCTGCTGCCATGCACCATGGGGGAGTTTGGCTTTAGCTGTCAGAAAAGCAGTCACAGATGCGCCTCTGCACATCCTTAACCCAGCCCTGGGATGTCTCTTTGGTTTGAACAAATGGCCTCCATGGGTGAGGGCTGCAATTTTGTGTGTCCTGGGCCTGCTTCTGGTCGCTGTGAAAGTAATCATTCTGCTCAGCTGCTTAACAAGAAGTCAAAGAATCTTGTGGAGATGCCGAAGCAAAGGTACTAAGGTTGAAGACCTGTGTATGCCCATACACAAATTTTTCTATTCCCATCACACAGATCTGCTTGTCTTTCTAAGAGATAAGAGTGGGCTTTCTTATCATGAATGTCTTGATCTTTCTTACTTGTCCCAAGTGTCACAGGCCCCTTGGACAACTGTCACCCACCTCCTGACTTGGGCCTTTCTCTTGTGCATCTGCCTGGAGCACAAATGCCAAAGAAAACATGCTAGATACAGAGGCGTTTCTCAGATTATTACAGAACCTATTTTAACAGATGACTTATGTCTGTGAAGTAATGCATGTGGGAAACAGAGATACACTTCACACTTTTAGGAAGCTTAGAATATTGCGATACATCTAGGAATACAAATGACATAGGTTTAGGTACATTGAAAAATCCCTGCTACCACCCTGCTTAATTTCCTTGTGCCTGGATTTCAACTCAGTTTCTATGTTAACTACCATTTAAATGGCTAACTGAAAAAAATCTTCAACTATGCTCATGAATATGAATAGTCCCTGGTTTCTGTTTTACAGGATTTTGTTTACATAGGGAATGGAAAGTTTGTTGTGGTTCACATACACAGAAAGTATTTCAGCTGTAAACACCAGTTGCTGAAATTGTGCATCACTCATTCATTACAGTCTTTGGGTGCAATGGTTATGTTTAAGCACCTGCAATCTCTCTTAGGCAAATCTAGCATTTAGATTTCCATTTATTTAACAGGAGGTAAGCAATCAGCTGTAGAAGGGACATTTGCAAGTGTGAAAGCAATGAAACTGTGGGGGAGGAAGAAGGAGAGAGGATGATGAGTGCTTTACTGAAGATCTCAACAAAATATTGTTACTAGACAGGATTTCTTGCAACAAAATGATTCAAACAGAAGGGACACATCAGGGAGGACGCAGACAAAGCTGTGATCTACAGGAGTGGAGCTCAAAGATGCTGTGGATTTGGACTATTCAGAAATACCACACAATAGACTCCTATAAAGATCATGGTCTATTTTTCAACAGACACCTACACATCAAAATACTGCCTACATTTGGTGAAATCTAATTATTTAGTTCTTGTCACTCATAACTAGTGGAGTGCGGGAGCTGAAATTTGATTAAATTTTATTTGGTTATATAAGTGCTATTTATTTCTGTAAAGGTCCTTCTCCACTTTTGCCACTTCGAGAGCAAAACTGAAGGTCTGCAAGTACAGATGGATGACACCGAACTCCACTGTGGCTTCTATCCATAAGCAGAGATCAACTATACTGAAAAGCTACTGAAATAGAAAGAGCAAGTCTCTGAAGAAGCCTGAAAGAGAAAAAGCAGCCAGTGTTGTTCTCTCCTATAAAGGAGGGATGCAACATAAGAAAAGTTTGAATGTCACATGGATTGAGACTTGCAGAAGGTGGGGAAAAGTATTCTCCAAAGGACATATTTTTGGAGCTGCTGTGGGAAATCTCTCTACAGGCAGATCTTGCTGAGGGGGAAGCTCACACCCTGCCATGAGGGAGGACTGGCCCATTTGGAGCTCAGGATAAACACTTGGCAGGAAAACAAGCTCCATCAAGGATCTGTATCAGGACTGGGCATGTCAGTCCTGCAAAGATTAACACATATGCTAAGCTTTCTGCACATGAATGTTCCCACTCTAATTCACGGGTGTAAACATATGCGTGTGTGTAGAACCAGGACCTCAGCGCCTTTCTTCTCTAGATCACATGGAAGTTTTCCTGACTGTAAACGTGCAGGAAGGGTTTTGAACAGAGTTAACTGAACAGCTTCTGCTGCAGGTCAGAGTGTTTTAAGACCACCACATAGTCAGAAATATGACTGGTCCATATGGCTTACTGCTATGAGATTCCCTCAACAGAAATGCCCCTGATAACCAGGAACTATTGGTTTTGGTTTTTAATCTAATTTTTTGATTGCTGCTAAACTTGTTTCTCATCTGCTTAAATGTACCTTTATTTAATGGTTCATCTAGATTTAACTACAGGTCACTTCGTGACATATGGGAGACACATAAAACTAATCTGAATAATTATTTATTTTCTGGAAGTTTTGTCCAAATTACTTAAGATTGTTCACACTCCTAAGGGAGCTTTTGAGCTTTTGCCTGCATATTCCTTACCAAGGCTAGCTCACTCAAGATTTGATCAGATTTATGTCATTCTCAGAAGTCTTGTTAAGGGGATTCAGGACATTTAAACTCAGCTGTTCATTACGTCTTATGGGCTTTATATTAGTATTCTTCCGATTGTGACATTAACTTGTATAATCACATTTTGTTATACCCTGTCTGATCTGCTGCTGAGCTGCTGGAACTTGAACTTTGAAGCAAAATGATTACATGAGATGTGGTCAGAGTAGACAGCTCTTTGAGCAATGATAGCCTTGATATTCAGATCAAATATTTGTTCATAGTTCACCAACAAACTTCCTTTATAAAAAGGATAATTTGTATACTATTTGACTAATGTGCTGTTCGCAATCATGAACAGAAAAGCTGCTCAATGTACAGGATGAATTAATCTTATTGAGGTCTCAGCTGACCACTGTAACCAAGAGCATTTCTCCTGTGTTGGGAAACAGGTCTCTTTGCCAGTTACTGCAGCCTTTTTGCAATCAAAGATGGGGAGGAGAACTTTGAGGCTTGGATTCCATGATGATCTGATTGAACCATGAGTAAATCAAAGGGGAAGATGAAAAGAATTCCTGGGAAAGTATTTATAAACCCGAAGGACTGAACAACAAGCATCCAAGATTGCTAGCAGAGCTAATAGAGGGAAGTGCGATACCTTGAGCAGCGATTTTTGAAAGTTCATGGAGAACAGATGAGGTGCCAGAGGATTTCAGAGCCACAAAATACAGCACTCAACTGAGTTATAAAAAGGGGCATCCAGGAATTTACTAACTGATTCATTTAACTTCAATAGCAAGTAAACTATGTAAGGAGTCATAAAGGAGCCATTATGAGAACTTAGAGCAACCCAGAATCATAAGTAATTGGGTGGGAAAGGGCTTTAAGAGGTCATCTAGTAATCTCATTAGAAATTTTGTAAGAGTAAACATTCAGCAAAATATGGTACTCTGATACACGCATTTCAGCTGGCCCTTTCTACACATCTGAGGATTTAACCATTGCTTGGGGAGGGGGATCATTCCTTGAACAAAGCCCATTTAAAACAAAGGACTTTCTTGCTTTTTCTGCACAGTTTTGTCTCAGTATTGAGTGAAAATCCCCAGAGGTGACAGGAGAAATTACAGCAGCTGGCACAGGAAAGGAAAGCCGCTAAACTTGATGATCCTCTTTTTCAAATTAATATACCCTGGACTGAGACCTAAGTAACAGATCAACTGGGAGGCGAACTGATAACATAAGCAGCTAATGCTGGGGTGAGGGGGCTGGGAGGCAGAGCACTCTGGTAAAGGGATTGTAAAAGAAATCCTCTCCTGACAAACAGCACAGGGCAACCAAGAAGTCAGCCTGCCTTGCCAGAGAAGCAGGAGAGGCCGCAGCCAGCCCCAGGGGCAAGAGGATTCAGCGTGCCTCCTAAACTCCCACCTGAGGCCTGGGGAAGTGTGAGCTGGCTGTAGAGGCGTGCTTTCAGGGGTCATCACTCTTTTGCCTTAAGCGGGGCATTTCTTAAGCTTCCTGGAGCAACAGTTATTCCTCCTCATGGACAAACCACAGCTCCCATGGTGAGGAGGGTGCCTTGAGGAGGGACAGGCATCACATGGGCAGCCAGCAACCGTGTGAGGTCTAACACCGCCTTAGGATGGCAGCCAGCAAGAGGAGCTCTGCTGTGAACAGAGACGAGGGCAGAAGTTACTTTCTTGGAAGGCTCTTTATCCATTAATTAGAAACTTTAACAAGCTTTACTTCAACTCATGTGTCTGCAAATTTTTATATCATTTAGATCCTTCACTGCAATGTTGGAAGGTAACTATTAGGTCCTGAGTATTGTATTGAGCTTAGTAGAGTAATTCAGGAGATCCAAAGAAATACTGAGTGATGCAGGTTAGATTAGGAAACCAGGATGGGGCCTCTAGCTCTCACCCTAAAATGCTGAATTGCAACCTGACCTTGATAGAAAACCACTAACCCTGAAGCACCGAACTGCCAAGAGCGTTGAGAGAACTGACAATACAAGAGCTTTACCTCTCAGGTGAAATTTGGCATCTTTCCTTCTGCTCATACACAGCTGCTCACCAAAGCCAACCAGCCAAACTGCCTGAATTCTGAATAAAGGAGCAATCTATGATCACAAAACTTACCTAGGACAATGCTCAGCCACATGCATGTGTCTTTCCACTGTAAATGCAAAATGACATGAGGCCATTATGAAAGGAATGAGGAAAAAAGAACAGAAGTTTACTTGTCATTAGACATAGGTAGTAATAACAAAAGGCAATAACCAAATCATGTGAGGAAACTGAATACAGACAAACTACTATGCTAAAGGAGAGAGGAGCACCAATTACGTGCAACAGAGCTCTTATTATATGGCATTCTGATTACTTAAATTATATTTTTAACAGACATCCATTTTTATTTTTGCTTTTAAAACAGGTGAAGTTCCTTTAAAGTATTGACGTCAGCTACCCTCATCAACTGTTCCTGTAATAGCTCAACTACCACTACAGCCACAAATGCTATGAAAGGGCTAAGTACTCCCTGCACAAAGGGGATTAGGTTTGGTCATTGCCAGTGAGTAGGCATGGCCTAGTCTTTTACAGGGTAGCAATTGATATTGATTTTGTGTGGTAGCGTACCCCCCTCCACACACTGCTCTTTATTTGAAAAAAAAAAAAAAAACAACAAAACCAAAATGAAAACCAAATCAAAAAAACCAAATAAACACAACAACAAAAAACAAAGCAAAACAAAAGAAAACAAAACAGAAAAGTAAGTTAAAGGCATCATGATCCAACTTGAAAATAATATCTGATTTTTTTTTACCCCTTTAAAAAGCGCAGTAAATTTATTACTCATCAGAAGTGCTGGACCAAGTCTATGGCAGACTTCCAGCATGCTCTGAGGAGAGCAAATCTCCATGTGGGCCTGCCTGTGCTTCTTGGCCATGCCTCTGAGGTGCCCTATTTGGCTAGCACAGCAGCACAGCATGGACTTCTCTTTGGCATAAAGGCTCCCACTACGCACAGGCCATGTGACAAGAGTACCATGACCCACTAGAGCCTGGATCACAGGCCACGTGGTTGCCAGTTCAATGGTCCCAGGCACATCTAACCCCTGCTGTGTCCATTCTTCCCCTTCTCTCTCTCACTTCCTCCCTTTTCCCCCAAATTATTTCCTGTTTGACCTTTCCTTCATGTTTTGACCCTTAGTTATTACTAAAGCTGCATCCTTCTCTCTCACAGGAGTCCTGGATTGCACTATTTATTTACTATTGCTCTTATTTCGTTTTAAAAGACATCCACAACCTGGGGATGTGGTGGGGGAAGAGTGGATGCTACCATGAATGACAGTTCAATGGAAAACTTCAAGCTGTGCCAGGCTAAACAAGCAAGGCCACAAGAGCTGCAGAGGCCAGCTGAGTCCAAGGGAGCACCTGAACTTCCTGAAGAAAAGGGAAATGACACTTTTGCTTCCTTCCTGTTTATCAGGTGAACCCAACTGGGGGTTTACATCCAGGTGTGAAGAAGGTTTCTACCAACAGGTGGTTTCACATGGCTCCACAGAGGAAGAGCCGAAGGTTACTGATGAGATGGCCACCCTCCGAGTCCCAGATGCCAGCAGCACGCGGCAGCCCAGCAGCTTCCCAAAGCCACGCAGAGCCACTGCCAACTGACCACTCAAGGCTGCTGCTGAAACCTGAACCCTTGGGTTCATTTACTCCTTCTCTGTACCTGGAGAAAGCTTTCACGTTTACTGAAATACCTTCACTGGCCGCAGGTTTCAAGTGCCCTTGAATGCAATTTTTGCTTAGGTATTCTTTTCATTTATGTCAAGTACCTTTTACAAGCACAAGCATACCTGTTTCAGCTAACTGGTCAACAAACCAATGTTAGAGACTCAGATGGCAGCTGGCTTCTACCCAGGCTTTACAGATAAGAACAATTGCCTTTGATGGTCAGTAGGAACGTGCTCTCTCACAAGATGTCCAGCATCTCTTGCTGCAGCCTAGGCTAAAAATATTACAAGCATAGTTCAGGCTTTTGTCATTCCCACTGCCCACGGGAGCAGGATGTGCAGAGGCAGAGGATCAGAGGATATAAAAAGTTCATTCAGTAGTCTGTGTTTTCTACATTCTTAAAGTGACCCCAAACACTGTAAGCTTCCCGTTCAGTTTTGATTGGAAAGTTTGGCTTTTTCCTGAACCTCCTCTGGCCAGTGGGAAGCAGGAGCTGGGTCTTGAGCCATCACTTTGATGCTGCTTTCCTGCAACTCTGACAGATCTCCTGGCCCCCATGCCCATGAACTGCCCATGACTCCCCATTCCCGCCCAGTGGAACCGAGCACCCCTAGAGCACCTGTGTACCAAACTCATCAGCAGGGCCACTGCCGGCTGAGACTCATAACAACCCTAACCCCACCTCTTGCTGGTACCTTGTCCTCTACCAGACTCCCAGCCTCACCTGGCGACAGCAACATAAAATGTGTCCCATGACATAAAGAGTAGGACAGACTGGACCTGTTGCATCCTCACAGGAACTCTCAGATTTAGGTCAGGATATTAACTAAGGCTAGTTCCCCTGAAAAGGCTATAAAGCAAAATCTTACATTTCTTCTTTCTGCTCTTTTTTTTCAGTCAAAGATTAAAAGCATTTTTTTCTGAAGCCTGAAGTCTTGCTGATAACCCTGAAGTCCTAACACAAGTGGTGGTGTGATTTGGAATGAGGTGGTAACCATGTATAGAAGATGGAGAAGATACAGAGGTTTCATTTCCTACAAATTAATTCTCTACAAGCTGTGTAAACTTTCCTTAGTATAAACAAAGTCTTTACAGACAAAGATGTTAGGGTTTTTTCCCCCTTTCAATTATTTAGAGAAAAAATAGAAATGGGATTTTGCTGTCTAGGCACTTCAGCTGGTAGCAGCAGATCGAAAGCTGCTCTTGCTGCCTTCCACAGTGCACTTCCTCACATTTCTGACTATAAAAGAAATGTAAATAAACCTGCAAAGAAAGAAACAACCTTGTGCAGCCGGATGTTACTAAGCAGTTTCAAGTTTCTACACTAGACTGACACCAATTTGTAGTTATCCCCCAATACAAACACCATGATCTCTTACTACAAATGGGTACAAATACCGTAAAGCCAACACAACTGCCCATAGCAACACCATGGTGTTATCTTTTCTCCCATCATTTCTTCATGCCCTTTCTTTAGGGAGGCTCAAAAATTCAGCTCAAAGAATGCACCAAACAGTAATTCTGAAAAAGAAGGAATAATCGACATAACCAGCTTGGTGACCTGATTCCGACTTATGTGTTTGCTCTCCATTACCTGCACACATACAGTGTGTTCCAGACTGACACAGAGGCAGGGAGGGGAGCTGCCCATTTTGCTTTGCTGTCATTGTTGCACTTTGAGTCTGATGGAGCCTCTTGGGAGGAGAGGGGAAATGTCCATTCTCAGAAAGCTCAGGGCACCCTCAATTTGAAGGGTGTGAGAGCGAACAGAGATGACTGCAATGCCTGGGGCCTTGGCATGTCTCCTGGGAGGAGTGGGGAGCAACCTGGCGCCAGCCTCAGTGGCAATGGAGGGGTGGTGGCTTGTCTGGGGACACAGAGAAATGGGCTGGAGGATGTAACATGAAGGCACTGGGCTCAGATACAAGACTAGAGGAAGGACATGCCTTCCAAGGACACAAAAAGAGCCTTTTATTTTAACCTGAGGGTTTTTTCTCCTTCAAAAAGTTAGGCTGTGGGAGCATGTTGTCTGAAAACATGGCAACAGGGAGTCCCTGGGAGTCTTCTCATGTGCACAGTTTCAAGAGAAACGTGGGGGTCTACCAAAGAGCCTGACTCACAGGCCCATTAGACATAGCTTTGTCAGATAGACAAACAAGTCATTATGGACAAATATAAAAATACCATCAGAAAGCAGCAGTATCATCCTTTAAAAATATTCCAGAGCACTTAATTCCCACTCATATTCAAATGTCTGTAGGATCAACTAGAAATGCTATTTGCTGTTGTTTTCCTTCATTGTATTATTTCATATCAGTACACTGCATCTCATTTAAGAAGAATTAATTAAGAATCAATTAATTAAGAATCAATTAAGAAGAATTAATTTTCATACATCAGAAAGACATTTTTGTTGCATTAATGTCCTACGCCTAAAAATAAAACCAGATGATTTAAAATGAATGTTCATGGTATTTGCCTACCCTTAAAAAATCCCCAAACCAAACACCTCCATGCCTAAAGATGTGATTTCCTAGAGGAGCAGTGGACATCTCCTCACAATGATGCTATTTAGAGCAAAAAAAAACCCGAAGTCCCTGGTGCTCATGGCTCCTCATGTGGATCTAACCTCTTCTGCATTTAAGTATTTTGCACAACCCCATGGGGAGCATTCATGGTGTGCCCTTGGCTGAGCACCAGGGCTCAGACAACTGACAGCAGCAGCGTTGCCCTGCAGCTGAGAGCCTCTGCTTTTGCCTGCAATACCAGCTAAGTGAAGGGCTCTGGAAGATACTGTCATGCCTTACTCTGGCTTGTTCTGGAGTACTTGAGGATCAATTCTGGAGAGTGAAATTTCAGAGTGATGACTTCTAGAGAACATAGTCTGCATCAAAAATGAAGTAACTTGAAATATTTTGTCAGTACAACCATCTGTACTTCTCTGAAACAACCTCATTGGAAAATAGTACCGTTACCCAGTTCTCTCTGCGTTGATGATGTACATCAGCCATGCATGACAGCCTCATTTGAAGGCAGGGCTACCTCCTTCTGTGTCACTGCTGTCTGCAGCTACTGCTTCTCCAGACATATACAAGCAACCTGCAGCTGAGAATAGTCCACAGCTCAGCTTGGGATTTTTTCGCCTTATGTCTTCCCAATGACTGTATTACATGTTTCTGACAGTACCAGTGGTCTGACTTTTCAGCTTTCACCAGGAAGAAAGACAAATACCAGCAGTGAAAATAGATGCCTTAATACTGCTGTTCCTTAAGTTAATAAAGCCAAATATGTATTGGAATCTGATTTATCTTTTTTTTATTTATTAGGTACTTTATCATTTAGGCTCCATTTTCCAACATGATTTGTTACTACAAGATAAAGCAATTATGTGCTCAAACATGATTGCACTGTAAAACTCCAGTATGTGAATTCATGGCCAAACGACAGACAGGGCTCTTCTGGTGATAACTGCAGCTAGCAAAACCAGATTTGTTATGAGTGACACTTGAGGAAAGCACTGACTGAGCATCCATGCAAACCCTCTGCTCTGCTGCTCCCCAGATCTCCCCAGAGTAGCACAGCACCCAAACTGGGTCTGCTGCAAAGGGCAGGGAGGCAGCCAGCATATGGGGCCAAATGCAATCCAGACCAAAGGGGAGCAGCAGGCAAGAAAAGGAAGGGAATGGTAACCCGGAAGGAAACCAAGTGAGAAAAAGGAAAGCAAACCTTTCTCTCAGGAGCTGCAGAACACTTTTGCCTGACAAAAGGAGAAGCCAGCACGGCTGCTTGCCAAATCCCTACTCAGATGTGCCACATGGTGCCAACTTGCAGCTGCCCCAGTGCTGGGGTGCAGCGCCCAGCTCGCTGGTCCTTCAGCCAGTCCAGTGGGCTTGGGCTGCTTTCAAGCAGGGTGGAGGCTGACAGGCCTCCTCAGGACCCCACTGAACTGCAGGGAGGCTTACCTGATAGCTCTGCCCGCAGGGGGTTATGTCAGAGACAGCACCCTGCCAGCCACCGGCTCCTCACCCCAAGTGCCAGGGCCCGCCAGGAGGAAAGGCGGCTGCTGGCCCCTTGCCAGCACATCTTGCATTGCCTTAAATACTGTGTTCTGACTACATGTCCTGTTTGGTATGAAACAAACCTAACAGAGGAAATGAACAGGATTTTGCTTTTAAAATTACTGTGTCAGGTACATTAACAGTTCTACCATCCATGTTACTCAGCTCTTCAGAGAGTGCTTGGGTTTCATTTCTGCTGTAATTGTATCAGCATCTTGCTTCAAGCTTTTCCTTGGATTTCCTGCTACTTAATTTATTTTCCTTTGCAGTTCATGTATTGAGCTATCTACAGTGCTCTGGTGGCTGCTGAACCTCAAGAAACACATCACACCAAGGTGTTTTAGTGAGTCACCTACTGCTCTTGTTTGCAGTTTTTACTGATGTAGCAAATACCAACTCTGTGTTTAGGACCTATTACTTCAATGATTACTCCTTTTTAGCTTAGCAGTTGCTGAGCACAGATAGTAAAATTTAAGACTTCTGTGCTTGAAAAGCAGTCATTTGTTAGGCTTTAACAAAATCTCTGATAGGGAGGTGGCTCACAGAAAGCAAGGAACTATTGTCTAGTTATTAATACAATAAAGGTGAATATCAACCCAGTTGACATCCAGGAAGCAGTGAGTCATTAAGCAGGTACTGCAGTAAGCCAGTGAGCAGTATCAGTTCAGCTCCCCTGGCACTGGCGCTGGGCTGAATGTCTTTCACCCTGTTTATCAGGGACATTATATATTCTGTGTTATTTATTGGTAGAATATGTGAATTTGACAGTGATCCGTCAATGACAAGGAGCTAAGAGGTATAACAAATGCAGAAGCCATACATCATAAATTTAGATGATTTAAAAACCTTGGAGATCTGTCAGAAAGACGAGATGTGAGTTTTAAGGGGGGTGGGAGAGAGAGAGGGGAAAGCATGTCAGACTATACCTGGGACAGACGTTTGCAAGGGTGGATGAGCCAGACTCACTTCTATGGAGCAAGAGAGAAAAGAGGAAGGTGACAACCCATGAGTGCTGTCACAGCCATCAATGCTCTCACAGATAAACCAGCTTCAAGAAGGTGATTCTTGACTGGAGCTGGCAGGTATGCAAACTCAAAGAAAACTAAATTTTGCAGCTTCAGGGAAGAAGTTGCCAAGCCCAGAGCCATGTGGCCTGACAGGTACTGCTGCTGCTCCCAGGGAGCAAGGGGCATGCATTCTGGGATGGTCTGTATCTTCTCTTACCAACTCTCTACAGTGCTAGCAATGGCAAAGGGGGCAGCTAAGCTATAGCTCTTTCTCTGTATTTGTGAGTGTTTAAAACAAGGCAGAAACAGAGTCTGAAGAGTAATTATTGATCCCACGGGCTCATTACAGCTACCTTTACTCCCCCTGCAGTGATTATGAACAGATAGAGTGTTTTAAACAGCAGGGTTGTGTCTACATGTCTGCTAAGCGACATTTAAATGAGTTAACTAGTACCTGTGAGGAGATGTATTTTTCAATGATGGCCTTTTCTTTTTCCCTATTTGGCACAGAGAACGGCAGCAGGTAGAGTTCTTCCCTCCACCATGGGTGGGCTGGGAATGGCCCCCCTGCACCTTGCTCGTCTCACCACCTCCTCCTGCCACCTCCAGCCTCTGGATGCCTTATCTCTAGGTGTAAGTCCATATGCAGCAGGAAGGGGTGCAAAAGGAGGGGAAAGCATTTTGTTTGCTTCAAGACTTGAAACATCTTTTTCTGGTCTGGGATAATGCTAGGATCCCTGGAGGATGAACTCCTGCATTGAATTCCAAAATTCAGAACAACTTTAAGACAGCTCAAGTTTGGGGGCCAAAACTGGCTACCCCAAAAATCAATAAACATCATTTAAAATAAACACCTAAAAGGATCTTGGCCAAAGTTAGGAGGAGCTGTCACAAGCAGATCACAAGCAACCTCTGTTTAAATGCTTTGAGATTCCTGGGTGTCACAACTGAAAGAAAAAAGGCCCCCAGGAGCCAGATCTGCGGCACAAAACCATCCATCTTACAGAAAGTGGGGGAGATATTAAAAGTTAACCACTCCAGGGAGCCAGCAGATGTTAAGTAATTAATTTAGCCTGAAATGGGAGAGCCCTGTCATCAGAGAGCTCCTGTCCCACAAGTAGGACATGGGCATCAGCTTGACGAGGTGTCCAAGAAAATGCTTTTCATCAGGAGAGGATGTATGAGAATTAAAGAACAGGTGAGAATATCACTCAGGAAAGAAGGTCGTCTTTAACTGGACTTGTAACTGTTTACAGGCAAAAAGCACTTCACTGGAAAGAAATGAATGTAGTCTCAGGTTGAAGCAACGGCAAGGGGTCCAACACTGAGGTCTTACAAAGGATATGAACCCAAATAACAAACAGGATGGCAGGGGCATATCTACAGCAATGCTCCTTGGGGCCTGAAGAAGGAAGGTGAACAGTGCTGGCAGGCTGCAACAGCCAAGCAGGAAGCCAGGAACTCCATGCATGAAGCAAGCCTCCGTGCAGCCCTGCCCACAGCTGCCAGTTGGCAGGTGCTGAAAAAGCTATTGCTTCAACTCAGCCCCATCCACGAGATGGGATTCACACCCAATGGCAGGGACCATGGTGAAGGTGGGTGGAAAAACTCCCAGGGGTCTGCCACAAAAGGTGGGTGGGAAAACATCCGGGAATAGACCCTCTACTGGGTTCTTGAGAGTGGATTCACAGTAACAAAAGATCTCAAGAGAATGTTGTGGAAGGCAAAAAAAAAAAAACCACCAAAGAAAAAGGAGCCCTTCCCCCTCATTTCTGGCAGTTTCCAGATGGGAAACTGAAATGAAACTTCTTTGAATGTTCAGAAACCTTTTGAACCTCATTAGTTTTCATTTCATATGGCTCTGCATAGAAAAAGTACATAAACCTGCAGCTCTTTTAGATGAAATGAGGTAATGTTCAGATTATATCGACTGGAGTGAGTAGGGGAGTATTAATTTCAGTAATATTTTAACAAAAGAAGTCATTTTATGCAGTCTTTACAATGCTTTCTTATTTCAGGGTCATGGGAGCTACATAACACCAGGTCTTCACAGCCTCAGAAACCAAATTACTTAATTTTGAGGAAACAATACCTGAATGCAATTAAGCTCTTAACTTTACCTATGTGAGTAGTTTGAATTAGTGCATGGAGAATACTTGCAGGCTTTCAATTGCACATGTTTAAGTTTTGGCAGGGCTTGGTACTTAACCGTGTTAATCTTGAAGCCTTGCTTTCTTTGTTTTCAGCAGCAAACCTAGCAAAACTATAAATACATTATCCACTTTGAAAATCCTGTAAAATCAATTTCAGAGACTTCAAGGAAATCAAAGGAAATGTGATAAAATTAAAATGCTCCCACTTAAATAAAATTTTATTTCCCTTCCAGTAACATACAATATTTAACTAAGAGTTTTAATACATTCAGTAAAATATGAGCTTATTATTAACCTCTTCAAAACTACGCGATTTACTGTAAAGTCATTACCATTCTGTTCACTCATGTCTGGCCTCTTTGTTTCAAGTCTGTTTTCCCAGCTTACAGTATCAGGTCAACAGACTCTAACATAAATGAGTAATGCGTCTGGAATTTTTCCTCGCAACACCAAACCTCAGACCAAGTGCAGGCAGAAGGGCCATACTGTGAATAGGATGGGAAGTGGCTTCAGCTGTACCTCTTCTCTCCATTCTCCATCCTGTTCCACTTTTCCTTGCAAGGGACTCCTACATAGGCTGCTGTCTGTCCCTTACTTCATTTCCTCCTCTCACAGCTCTCAGAAACAGCATCTGGACTTCTGGAAGTCCAAACCCACCCTTTCTCAAGGTCTAGTAGACAAAAACATTGCTGTGCTTCCCACATCCTCTTTCAAAATCTGCAACTGTGACCTTGGAAGTCCTGAGGCAAACTTGTTTCTGCAAGGTGGGACAGTTGGAGGGGATCTACTCGGATAAAAGTATTAGTGGTCATTTCTGAGGTGCTGCCTAATGTTAACTTGGTGAAGCAAGGGTGTGCCTGGCTTCTTGCTATCTGCCCAAGCTGGAAATGAGTGCCCGGCAATCAGTAGAGCTTTATTGACAGCGCCAAAGGTATCACAGCTCAGAAGAAATGTCAGTCTCTTACCTCGGCACTTTACATTTCTATAACCTTCAGGTTTGGGGGAAAAGGGTGTCCTTCTGAAACTTCCTGGCAGTAAACCTAGTGTTTTATACGGATATTAGCAAATAAAACTTAAGTTGTGTGAAAAATGTCAGTTCTATTTTTGCCAACTAAAATATAACAGGAAATTGTATGCTTAACATATGTGGAGAACTGCAAAACTAAACCACAGATATGTACCCGCTATTATTAAGAATGGCAAATACGGCTGTGGAGGTGAAATGTATTGTGCCGCTGGATATTTCCTTTAACATGAATTCCAGCTACAGCGTCGCTTTTCATATAAAGGCGAATAGAAGATCCTTATGACAACTTCAGGAAGCAGAATTGCATTCTTAGAAATCAGTCATATATTTATCTAGTCCCTTAATACACTGATTGGAAAACAAATGCATTATGCTACCCAAAATAAACAAAAGGCTTCTGAATACATGGATTTCAGAAATGCACGAATAGCTTTGAAAGGAAGGACCTGAATATAAATGTTTTACAAACCAAAAAAAGAAAAATCAATCTGAGCTGCTAAGCCATGAGCTATTTTAAATGACGCCTGGAATTCAATGACCCAAAGCCTGTCACACCCCAGATCTGAATCATAAGTGCAGGTCTCCTTTGGGATGCTCTGGAAAGCACCACGCAGAAATCTCAGCTCCTCCGAGTTGTGAGCCAGTGGAATGCTCTGCAAGGGTGCCCAGCTGCTGCTGCGCCAGGAAGGTGGGACACTGTTGACCCTCAATGTGTCTGCCCACTCCCTCCACTGTCATCAGAGTAACTACGCAAGCAAGGAGTCTTAAAAACACTTTCGCCAATATTTTTATTTATCAGAAATGAAGGGGTTTGGAAGTTTTCTGTTTGTTCTTAGAAAGCACTCATTTTCGTAAAGAAACAGCCGGGCATCTTTCCACAACTCTGAGGCTCAGGCTAAATATTTTTCACACTAACTTTTCCAGCAAATGTAGTTACACCAGCATCTAAACCTCCCCTTTCCAGTTGCCCATCCTGCCAACACCAACAGAGGGGCTCCGGTGGAACAGATCATACACCCAGGAGGGAGGCAGGTTGCTCTACTATTCCACTGTCCTTTTTTAAATGAGCTGGAACAAATTGGAAGCAAATACTACTTGTACCTAACAGTTCCATCAACCCAGTGTCCCAAATGAAAGGAGTCCCACTTTCAGATCATCTGACAGAAAGTCATGGTATGACATAGAATCATAGAATAGTTAGGGTTGGAAAGGACCTTAAGATCATCCAGTTCCAACCCCCCTGCCATGGGCAGGGACACCTCACACTAAACCATGCCACCCAAGGCCATGTCCAACCTGGCCTTCAACACCACCAGCAATGGAACATTCACAACTTCCTTGGGCAACCCATTCCAGTGCCTCACCACCCTTACAGGAAAGAATTTCTTCCTCATATCCAATCTAAACTTCCCCTAAGTTTAAACCCGTTACCCCTTGTCCTATCACTACAGTCCCTAATGAAGAGTCCCTCCCCAGCATCCCTAGAGGCCCCCTTCAGATACTGGAAGGCTGCTATGAGGTCTCCACACAGCCTTCTCTTCTCCAGGCTGAACAACCCCAACTTTCTCAGCCTATCTTCATACGGGAGGTGCTCCAGTCCCCCGATCATCCTCGTGGCCCTCCTTTGGACTTGTTCAACAGTTCCATGTCCTTTTTATGTTGAGGACACCAGAACTGCACACAATATGAATTAACAGAAGTGAACTTCTTTAAAAGCTTCTAAGCAAAGGAACACTAACTCCCAGCAAAAACAGGGTTTCAGGCAGCACCCTTAAGAGTGAAGGGAGAATGGGGACAGTATATGCCAATAGTAATCTATAAGATTTTTTCCTTCAAATCCCTATTACTGTATTCATTGCACAGGAATGAAGTGATGCTGAGTGCAATGGTACACAGGTGGGAACTGCAAGTCAGAATTGGCTGCTCCTCACAGCCAGCCTCCAGCCTTTGTTATTTTGGCATTAAGCTCATACTCAAGGCAGCAATCACACAAAAGAACCTACCTGTGAGAAAACAGAGCACTCAGCAGCCCACTGGCCACTACTGATGCCAGCACCCAGCCCACTGTTTCCGAGCCCACGGGTACCCATGCACAGCTGGGATGGGGATCCTCTCCCAAAAATACATGTGGGGGAAGGTTCCCAGCACACTCAGGGCTGAGGGCTACTAATCTAATTTCATTTCAGACTGGTAATTTGTGACTCACAGACAGGCATCTATTTTTAGGCATGGCTTAATCCAGCTCCAGATGGAGTGCAACAGACTGTGGCCTCCAGCAATTGCCACCACTTTTACAGCCCAGCTCCTGACACAGGTCCCCTCAAAGCTTTGGCCAGTGCAACTCAGGCACAGACTATTACCATACAGTATTGTAATTGTGTATTACAACCTGTGGGCACTCCATCACACAGGTTATTCTGAACTTTGCAAGAAGTGCCTTGGCTTTGCACTGTTTTTCCTCTCCCTGACCCCTCACAAAAAAGCTGGGAGCCTTTTCCAAACCACCCCGTCACCAGCACAGTGTCTTCCAGCACGGACTGTCTGATACACTCTGAGTCAGCTACATCCGACGAGCCACAGCTGGCTTGGAGCTAGGCCAGACACTTTTCACTTCAGTTTTGTTGCACAACGTGATCTAAATAACTGGTCCCATCTAATTTGTTTCCTTCATGGGTCTAAGGAAACTGTATTTCACTTCATGAGGTCCCAAGTTAGGGAAACATGGTAAGGTCAGCATCCAAAACCAATTCAGACAGCAATACAAATAAACATCGATCGGAAAAAGAGACACAGTTGAGGAAAAAAAAAACCAACAAACTTGTGACTAGACTATCGCTTTCATTAGCATCATGCTCCGGAATTTAAGTTTCATATGTTTCTATGAAAAATATGAAAGAAGAAATGTATAACCAAGGAATGAATTCTTCCTTGACTGTGTAACCGCTTCCTTCTGCCGAATTTGTCAAGACGGTCTTTTACCAAAAGTGGTTTTAAAAAAAAAATAATTTTTGGAGTGAAGCTGAATCACTAAAACATTTTAAGGTGAACATTGTGGCAGAGACTGCATTAAGAAGCAGGCTAAGATACCTTTTCTTTAGCCTTGTTTTTACTCCTGACAGACAGCACTTATTTGAAAAAGCCAGTGTATTTCAAGCATTTCTATTTTACAACTTTAAAAAGCTGTAATATGGTGTAAAAATGAAATGTGATTATCCAATGACACAGAATTTTGGAAAAAAAACCCAAACAAACAAATGAATAAAAAAACCCATCATCTCTACCCAAGAAGGAGTAAAACTTTAAATGCTAAATCAATTTTCTTTTTGGCTCAGAATTTTGAGGCAAAAGGGTTGGGTTTCTTAAATGCATCCATGTATATATGGGTATGTTTATTTTCTAGTGTTCTGTTCATATTCTAGGAACATCCTGTCCTTTGGGGAACCATATATCAATTATTTTTAGTGTAAATTACATTAGAAAGGGAGGGTTTAAATTACATTAGAAAGGGAGGTCTATGTTGTGATTCTGGTAATGGAACAAGCAATTCACCTTGTTTCAAACTCCTCCTGTGGTGGCAAACATCCCTGAAATCACACCCAAATATGG
Organism: Myiopsitta monachus; assembly: GCA_017639245.1. Taxonomy (NCBI): domain Eukaryota; kingdom Metazoa; phylum Chordata; class Aves; order Psittaciformes; family Psittacidae; genus Myiopsitta; species Myiopsitta monachus. The sequence goes on along the minus strand of CM029921.1, from coordinate 65,455,373 downwards.
TGTGGAAAGCAAATGAAAGGTCTTGGCTGTGCTATACACATCCCCTAAGAGATAAGTGAATCTGTCCTGAGTGACAGAAACTCATGCTCACCTAACAAAAAGGCAGAGAAAAGGCAGAGAATCATCAGCTTGCTGCCAGCACACCTGGGAGCCCAAACACTGGGGAAACATCCAAGAGCATACTGCATGACATGAGCATTTCTCAAGATTTTCTGGAGTTTTCTCTTGTGGTGTTTGGCTCCTCAGTCTTGCCCAGTCCACTGCTGCTCCATGCTTTGGCAAGAGGAGCACGTTGTTGACCCACACTCAGGGACCTAGAGCTGCTGCTTGTCAGAGACACTGTGCACACTGCCCTCTGTGCAGCATCCTGGGCCACAGGGCAGCTCCTCTGCTCTACTGCAGAGGACCTAAACAACTGCCACCTAAATTGCCTTTTTGTTGCATTTTACATCCCCTTTCAAGATGCTCTTTGGAAACTGCTAATCAATAGGCGTATTTTGGCCCTCAAACTGGTGTTACTGGTGTGAGGAGGGTGGCACTACCAAGGAGAGATGCTCCATTGGCAGAGAGCTGCACTGGCAGCCTTTCTAAAAACCTTCTGATGCAAGAGGAAGGGCACAGCCAGAGCACACCTTCCTAATCTTCAAAAGCCTTGTGATGACCCACAAGGAGTAGTGAGAGCCACTGTGACTTTGCAGGCTTCAGATCACCTAATGTTACAAGTCAGGAGACAGTCCAGGCTGATGCAACACAGAGGTCCCCTACCTGTTCCCCTCTTCCTCTGCTACCTGACTTGGAAGCTCATGTTTGCTGCCCTCTGAGGAGCAGATATAATCCTCTTTCTTCAGGATTACAGCTGCACCACAACATCAGGGTAAGAGGTTTCCATCCAACACAGATCTTCCACTGGTGACCAAAAATGGAAGAAACGCTAACAGCAAATCATCCTACCAGGAGTTTCAAAACCCAACAGATTCCACACCAGGGTGGAGAGCAAGTTTTCAGTCTGACTGGTCCTCTTATTTATTTGTTTTAGGGCTACCCCGGCAGCAAGCAGGGAATAATTCCTTCCCCATATAGAAGCGTGCTGCCAACTTCCTCTGACTTGCAACAAGACTCACAAACATTTCCTGGTTCCCTCCATCACCGAACACTACCAAGAAGCCTATTCAATATCTCACAGCAAACAGCAAGATCTTTCATACCTCAAAAGTCATAATTTAGCAATGGGAAACAAATTTACCTTTTCATTGGAAGCCCTACTTTGAGTATAGCCAACTGAATGTATTTCCACATAAACTGGTGATAAATGGAGAGGAGGAACTCTCAGAGAAAGAGAAGTGCTAATTTGCCTGTGCCCAAATCAAACCAGCTGCTAGCTGCTAGCATTGGGGCAGCAGCATGTGCGGAAGCACATTGTGCAAATGGAGTTCCTATCGCAAAAATAAAAGCTTGCACATGGTGAAAATAAGGTACAAAAATCTTACATTCTTTTCCTCGTTAGCACAGTGGGACAATAGTATCAGAGGTGTTAACTGGCAGGTGTGTTTGTAGATAATTGCTTGTGCCTGTTTTACAGTGCAGCAGAGAGAACAGAAATCAGGTTTAAAAGCAATCATGCACCAGGTCGCTTTTCACTGAGGTTGGGTCCTATGGCCATAATGTATTAATCCAGATAATACATGTTGTTCAATAGCTCTGTAAAGCCTTTTCTCATGGATTTTAACCCTTGGAGAGACACAATGTGATTTCTAGAGGTCAAGGTCAGTCCTTGGAATAAAGGGCAGGGCTGGCAAAGTCACCACAACTTGAAGCATCTAGTTCACTATATGCAGCAGCAGGCAGTACATGCAGGCAGCATGTCTGGCTCACACCCTCAGGGCTTCCTAACACACTAACATCAGAAAGCACAGGTGTGCATTGCCAGATCCTTGTGTCCCAACAACAGCAATAAAGTGAGAACCAGTTTCTAAGGAGACATTTACATGCTTGCAGGCTTTTAAAACCCTAGCATTCAAAGGCTCAAAACAATCTAGGAGGATCCACTGCAATCAATGGAGATGACCATGGTGATCTCGCTGCTGTTGGTAACTGTCTCAAGGACTGACCCATTTGTTTTCTTTCTGAATGAATCACTTTTCAGACAGCCCATCAAATACAAATCTGTCTTGTTTATACACATAAATCTAGAATTAACCCATCCATAAAAACAACAAGAAATTAACAAGTTCAGTTATCAGCCCCAGACATAATCAACTACACTGATTGTGGCTTTTCCTCTGTCACCCGTTTGTGGCTAACATAACCAGTTTGAGCAGTAAACACCAACCTGATAGGTGCTGCCGTGGTCAGGCTCATTTCAAACTGTTTTCCTTACAATAAACCCCCTTTTCATTCCTTATTAATTTTCTGTAAATAGGAAATAATCTACAATAGTTTTTTGAATGAATCAAAGGATACTGCTTCTAAAACCTATGTGTGCTCACCATGGTGTGGACAGAGTGCTTCATCTAACAGCCTTTCTGCTGGTTTTATTTTTGGGTTTTTTTCTGTTTTGTTTCAGTTGGTCTTTGTTTCTTTGTTTTGTTTTCTGTTGGTGGGGATTTTTGTGTTTTGTGGTTGCTGGTTTTGATTGGTTGGGGGTTTTGTTGTTGTGATTTGGTTGTTGTTGTTGCAGACTTGTAACTTCTTCAGACAGTATAAAGGAAACTGTTGCCAATTTGGCAGGCCCCTATACCAGCACCAGAACAGAATCTGACTCCAGAGCTTTAAAGAAAATTGAGGGAGACAGGGACACTACCCTGGGTTTCTAAATGCTGGAATCGTACTGATATGATGCAGCAGGTTGCTGTGAACCAGCTCCTCTTCTGTCTAAGGTTGGTCACTGCTCTCAGGGGGAGCTGAACTGGATCCTTTTCTCTCTCATTCACATTTTGGCTGGATGAAGAATGTTTTCAATCAGGGTAGGATGAGAAAAATTAAGAGCCTTTTAGGAATGGCATATCCTGAGTTTCCAGGAGCTGTCTAGGTCAGCCCAAAGTCTAGCCGGCCGGTGCACTCATCCCCAGTATTTACACTGACAGTGGAAACAAGCCTGGAACAGCTGCAAACAATTATGCCTCTGACCCTCTCACAGCGAAGCCCTGTAATGCAGGATACTTCCATTCACATTGCACACTGCCGCAGCTAATGCTCACTTCCGTATGAAAACATCCATCCTAAACTTATTTCATTATGGCTAATTGGTACCCAACTGAATTCTTTTAAAAGGTGTGCTTTGCAATATCTGTCATCTGAAAGCTTCCCTTACCAGGAGGAAACATCTGTCATCTTTGCAGTGGGTTGAATGTGAAGGTTTTCTGTTTGCACATTATGTATATCCCAGAAAGTGTCAAAATAGAGTAAAAAGAGGGTTCAAAATCACAGTGTGTTCTGCTACTGCCCACAGCTGTGGGTACTATCACTGAGGATTCACACCCATCTCCATGCTCTTTTCCCCACCACTATTATCCTCACAAGAGTGGCCCCTAAGCCTGTGCCCACTCTAACCACAGCAAATGCCCAAACCAGAACTCCAACCTCAAGTCATACCCCACACCAGAATCTCTTCTTCCTTCCTTATTCCCACACTGGGTCTGCTCCCACAAAACCTATCCCTATGTTACCAACCCAGGACCCCTCACTCACAATACAGCCTGATCAGTCAACTGCCCAGCCTTGCTCCTGACTCGTGGGCCAGGAAGTTCACACCTTTGCCACTACCCGCAAGCAGAGCTTCAGGCAGCAGCAATAGCTTCTCACAACCACGCTACTTTGAAGAAGCCTGCTGCTGCTACACATTGCGTGATTTAGGCACCTCTGGAGTAAAACCTAAGAGCCAGGCCTGGCATCCACCCGTGAACTCTTCCTCCTGTACTACTCAAGCTGTGCAAAGCAAAGAAAGAAAGAAAGAATTACCATGAATTCCCTCAGCATGAGTGGATGCTGGGCTGACATGGAAAGGATTGCTAGCGCCTCAAAATAATCCTGGCACAGGGAGTGCGTAGCAAGGTGTTTTAAGAACAGAAACATTAAGAGGAAAACAGAAACCAGCAACCCCGCTGGCATGACAGAAGGCATCAAATGCCAAGTCTTTTCATATTTACAGACTTACGCAGTTTATAAGCTTAACCAAATGCTTCAGTGAGAGAAAAAGAATAAATAGTGGAGTCACCAATTTATAATCCTTGAGACTAATGGAAAGAATGTCTGGACCATAACAGTGAAGCCATGCTATAGTCTCTTTGGCCTTGTTTTAGGATCCTCCTTCTCTTGCTTACAGACTTCTTAAGCATACAGAGAAAGCCTAACACACAAGCTGATAAAAATACATTGAGTGGAACAGCACAACAGCCCTGGACTTTGGCTGAGCCAGCAATCAGGCAGCCTACATTTTGCAGTGTTCCTTGATGGGCTGAGAGTAGACATTCATACAAGTGTTACTCTTTGCCCTTCCTGATATGGGCTTGAGTAATGAAAATGGAAACAACATATAAAGCAACTCTGGTTATTCTGATGAATGAATTGAAAAGTTTTCCTCCAAGGAATTAGATAATTGAAAAAGCAGATTAGAAAAAAGTGGCATAAAATATTACTATAATCTCTCTGAGACTAGAAAATGTATTACATTGACTAATAAGCAACAGGAAGAGACTTCACATTTCCCTTTACACTTACATTTTTAGTTATATAGTTTCAGAAGAAATGATTAAGAGGTTATTTTATTTGTGGACTCTCAATGGAGAAGACAAAAGATTGAAGAACGTAGAGCATTCGAACATGAGGATAAAATACAGGCATTGTTCAGGTAAAGATGCCAACTTGCAAATGGCAGAAGAGGCCAAGACTATAGCTCACTGCCCTCTGCCACCTGATGGAAGCTCATTGTAAATTGTTACTCTCCTTTCAGGACACTGTGAGGTTAGCTGCAGTGAGGTACAGTTGGTAAAACAGTGGTGAGCAAGAGAGCTATGCAACACACAGGTCACACCTGCTGGAATCACCCTTTAACCTTAGGTTTTCGGAACTGTCCCCGAGTCTTTGCAAACACCTGGACCACTGCTTGATATTATCCAGAAATACAAATCCCCTCTGAAAACAGCAAACAAACATCTTACCAAAGCGTCACTGGGACAACAAGAAGTGCCCCAGCAAAGCTGTTCATTGTGGTACTAAAATAGCAAAATGCAAACCACAAAAGCCAACAAAAACACTCATCTAAGCAGGGGAAAAAATACTATCACTAGCGCTTGGGAGTCTGAGTCGCCCCCAGAGCTTAATGGAGCTGCAGCTGCTCCCAGCGAATTATTCACCACCAAACTCCACTGGAAATGGTGTGAAGCCCGCAGAAGAGGGTAAGCACTGCATGCTGTGTCGCAAGGGTGCAATGCTGGACTGGATCTTTCCAGCCCAGCTTGTGTGTTCAGTGTGAATTCCTCACATGCATTACATGGCAGGCTTTCCCTGAGCAAGGCAGGAGCAGGGAATAAAAGAAGAAGCTAGCCTGTGATTCATTTTTAAAAGAAATTGTATTATTTCATGCAATAGATTGAAAAGATGTCTGCAAAGTGAAAGCTGGTTTTAGATTCAAACTAGACTTCCTATTTGAATCAAAACACATATCTAGTTTCAGTATTAGTGAAAAGGACAACTGACTTGTCACTCAGTAGATTATTTGGATGTTTTACTACTAATACTGAGATTTTACGTGCCAGTGCTCAACTGTTCAGGTCCTGCTGCTCAGGAGGTTCGAGCTTTTGGACGCATTAAGTGGAAGACTGCTGAGTCCTGATCATTTCCAGTCATTACTCACCAAAATAAATGGTAACCAGATCAATATTACTTGGCTTGACGCTGTCATAAGCAAACTATGTTTGGGCTGTAGTTTGCTGTTCCAGCATTGTGTTTGGATAGAAAAATACAAACAGACAGAAGAAAAGAGACCATGGCCTTTCAAGGCACCACAATCCAGGAGGCAAGACAGATGGGACTGTCAGCATCTTGGAGGATAGGCTTGGATTTAAAAACTTTTTTGTCTGCTTGCAGAAATGCTCAGGGGGAAAAAAAAATCAGTGGAGAAAACAGAAAGAGGCTTCTGCCAGGCAGGAAGAATCAGCTCTACAACTACAGGAGGAAAATAACTTGCCCAGGCAGCAGCTCTGTAAAGAAGGACCTGGAGGTGGACTGATCACAAGGAAAACCAGAAGTCAGTTGCACCATGGTATTGCAGAAAACCAGTGCAGCACTGATAAAAATAGACTGAGCTACAAGCCTACACTGCTTATGATGCCAACCATCCAGTGATCACAGCCCTGCTCCCAGGTCCCATCTTCTCCATGTCTGTTTCAAGGGCTGGGCACTGTACCTGGTGAAATATTGGAATGACTGAAAAAGGGAACAGAAGAACGAAAAAGAAAAAAAAAACAACGACTAGAAAGTAGTACTGAAAGGGAAGAGAGGGAAGAAGATGGGATTATTTCATCTAGAGAAATTAAACAGGAGAACTCACGAAAGTATTTTTTGGACATGCAAAGTCTGTCACTTAAAGAAAGAATGTACCTTCTAATGTCCATAATGTGCAAAAGAGTGTAGAAAATTATGAGTTTACTGCACAGCTGGGAAGATGCAGTTCAGATAAGAGATAAAGCCTCTCAATGGTGAAAGGAGAGAACAGCTACAGCTAGCATCATAAAGTTGTGAAATTTCCAGCATCCTGAAACACTTTGGGCAAGCACCCTTCAGAAGTGAGAGGTAGTACCGATCCTGCATTTGGCTGAGAGCTTCTTGAGGTCCATCTAGCTCCACAACTACATAGAAATGGTCTTTCCAGACCACCTGTGAGCCACACCACTCTGAACTTTAATACTCACAGAAATTAGGTAGTAAATTGGAACACTGCAAACAACAGTTCCAGCACATGCTGGAAAGACTAAATTTCATTTTACTCTTACTAGGAGAATATTATAGAACGAGGACATAATTTAAAACTAAAAAAGGAAATAATGCCTTTACTTGCAAAAGTGGCACTCACCTGCATGGTCAGGATACTACTCTTTACAGTGAATAGTCATCTAAATCTACTCTAGATACCATATTGCTGGAGTTTCTTGCTTTGGTTTGACTTTCAATTACAACAGCCTACCTCATGCAAGAACCTAGTAATCATGGAGTCACATACAGTAGCTGGAAACACAGAGCTTGACTTGTCCAGCCCTGAGGCAGATGGGCTGTGTCTGTCCCATAGATACCCACCCCCTCCCCATGAACATGGACAATTAACAGAGACCGAACACTGGATATGAGGAAGAAATTCTTTCCTGTAAGGGTGGTGAGGCACTGGAATGAGTTGCCCAGGGACGCTGTGAATGCTCTACTGCTGGCGGTGTTCAAGGCCAGGTTGGACAGAGCCTTGGGTGGCATGGTTTAGTGTGAAGTGTCCCTGCCCATGGCAGGGGGGTTGGAACTAGATGATCTGAAGGTCCTTTCCAACCCTAACTCTTCTATGATTCTATGGCTAGAAAGAAACTTTTAAATGTATCCTCTGAAAAGATATTAACCATCCTTCTACTAATATTTTATAGGCATAATGAAAATACGCAAGTATTACTTTTTAAAAGTTGCCAGACCTCAGCTAGACATGTAAATAAAATGCCACTTGCCTTACACTGACACAGGGACATAGTGTAAAAGTACCCAGGAACCCACAAAAAGTGAGAGGGGCGTCTGCTGCTGTTAGAGAAGGAACAAGAGACTCAGCTTTAGAATTATTTTTCATTGACATGTAAGTCATTTGGGAACTTTATGAATCTTGGTCTTGAAATATCAAGCCACCCTTCCACTTTTGGTAGGGTACATACACAAGGAGCAGAACACAACTGAGACTCAACACCAGCACTAGCCCCAGGAGATACCACTTGGCTCTCAGGACTGCCTTTTCTCTGTGTACCTGCCCAGCATGTGCAAGATAGCCTCAGGCATTCCCACCAGACTTTTGCAGGAGTGCAAGGTTACTGGTTTGGGTTTGATCCAAAGGCATTTATACTTTTCCCACGCAGTTCACTTTGATGTCTTTTAAATATACCCTGAGCTTGTACTTCCCCAAAGAATAAATACAGCCTTGTTCTCATTCATATTTTAGTTGTGAAGCATTTAGTTCAGAATCATTTGCATGATAATTTAGCAAGAGGTAAATGCAGGTAGTAAGAAAAACACTGAACGTGCTAAAGGCGCATATTATTGTCTTGCACAGAGCTGTTTACCTTACTAAAAACCTCCATTATATTGAAAGAAACAGAGCTGAATCACAGCCTCTTACTGTGTTATCTTCTACGCACTTACCACTTATGCCCCACCTAGGCACTTCATTTGCTTTCAGTATGAGCTCAGAGAAAGTTAGAAATGACTGAATTACTATTTATTATTACTGCCAACTGGGCTGGAAGTGGGTCACTGGCAACTGACAGCAGTCAACACAGCTGGATCCACTGCTGTGCATCAAGTTCAGGGACCATCTACCCTATATGTTATACCAATATCTCACCATATTGGCATCCTGTTACACGCTCTACAGGCTAGACTATCCAGCGTGTTGGAAAAACATGTTTAGGTAGTGCCACAAGAAAAGGCTACCCATGCACGGCACTTTGGCCACTTTGTGTCACTAGAGTAACACAGATTTTTATTTTTAAAGTAAGTCACCTCAAGTGTATCACCAACACAGCAATGTGTAGCCAGCAGAAACAGACAGGCCTAGTCCACTGGGTTCATTAATTCCATTTTGCCATTTAGAAATGGTTCCATCTGCAGTATGTATAGTCTTAGCTTTAAGCCTTTTTTTTTCTAAGAAGCACAAATGCCTTGTATTTGAAAAATCAGAAATAAGGAACATAACGAAGCTGTGTTAATATTAGAAGGAGTTGTGCATCAGTGGTTCATATTGAATGGGTATGGGCATTATGTTCACTGGTGCTAGGATACCATGGTGATGGGCCCTGAAGAATTACCAAAAATAGATCAAATGCATGTGGCAAGTGATAATAAGCACAAAATGTTTTCCATACAGTAAAAATGCCGCAGGAAAGCAGAATAACATATTCTATAAAACAGCACAACAGAACAACAACTTCCAGGCAGAATACTCCGGGATCTGAATGAGTAGTCAGATCTGAACTCCTAAGCCCAAAATTGCCAAGAAACCAAATTTGGCAATGGTGTGTGTACCTAAAAAATTCAGACCCAAGAGACTGGCACAAGATCTGCTGTTGCTAGCAAAAATGTATGAAAAGAGCTGAGAGGTTTGGATTTAAAGTAAGAGACGTTAATCACTGGGTAACACCTACCACAATAACTGCGTCTTTCCAAGCTGCTGGAGTATCATCCCTTTTTGTATTGAGTCAATCAAAATACTAAAAATGTCATTCTTTGAAGCTGTGCTGAGCCAGGCTGCTTGTTCACTGCCATATAAAACAAATCACTCGAAAGAGTCTCACTGAAGCTGCCCACTGATTCAGCAGGGTGCTCATACACAGAATTAAAGACACGTGCAAGCACCAGCAGCTCTTGTGTGGGAATGACAGGAGACGACGCACCCCACTTTCTCATTAACAACCACTATGCTGCCTTACCACAAAGCGCGTGACATCAAAGGCACATGAAACATCTGACATGGCACCGTTCTATGCTCACGACTGTCAGCAGTACTTTGCTCAAACCATCCCTTATAGAGAAACATGCACAGCAAAACCATTTGCTTATGAAAACAACAGCTACCTAATGCCACATTGAAAATTCATTAACTGGGATGATTTACCACTACCAAGGCAACACACTGTGTGGAGACACATATATAATATTTAGGTTGCTGCTCCAGATGTTAAGCCACCCACAACCCTAAGTGATGACCGTTTCTGAAGCAAAATTGCTTGTGCTTCACAGCTTGCAAGAGCTCCCACTGAAGGGTGTGTCACCAGAAACAGGTACCAGAAAGCTATTGGGATGGGATATCCCATTGCACAGTAACATGCCAGAGGCATTCAGAGGAAAGCATGTGGGGCTGCCTGACAAATGCTGCAGGAAAATACAACAAATGTGGCCATTTGGGAAAGATGTGTCCCACATTTCTATGGCTTTGAAACACTGGTATTACTGAGGTCAATGCAAAACAAAACACTGTGCCAATCAGCCAGGCAGCTCTGAGGGAGACAACAGCAGCAGAGTCTTCCCAAGGTCAGTAGGATTTCTTAACTTGCAGGAGAGAGAGATCTAATTGCTAAGACTGTTACTAGGTGACACGCTAAGTCCTGAAAAACTATACTGGATAGTATTTTGATACATTGGTCTATGCAGCAAACTCTGCACCAGAAATCCACCTTCCACAATCTCCACCCTCTGCTTCCTTGGATGGCTGAGAAACAGGGCCTCCAGAGCCATACACTCCATATGCTGAGAGAAATCTTCTGGAGACCAACAGGTTAAGAACCCAAAACATCCTGGCTCTCTCACTCTTTTCTGTAGGAAATAAAAGAAAAAACCCTTAAAATTGCTAACATAGACTCATAGAATCATTTAGGTTGGAAAAGACTCTTAAGGTTGTCAATTCCAATCCTTAACACTGCTCAGTCCACCACTAAACTATGTCCCTAAGCACCATATCTACACATCTCTACCTCCAGGGACGGTGGCCCCACCAGTTCCCTAAGCAGCCTGTTCCAATGCTTGACAATCCTTTCTGTGTCCAATCTAAACTCCCCCTGGCACAACTTGAGGCCATTTCTTCTTGTCCTTGTTACTTATGAGAAGAGATCAACACCCATCTCACTACAACCTCCTTTCAGATAGTTGTAGAAAGTGGAAAGGTCTCCCCTCTGCTTCCTTTTCTCTAGACTAAACAACTCCAGTTCCCTCAGTCACTCCTCATAAGCCTTGTATTCTAGACTTCCCTTTGGACTTGCTCCAGCACCTCAATGTCTTTCTTGCAGCAAGGGGCCCAGAACTGAGCAAAGGATTTGAGGCACAGCCTCACCAGTGCTGAGTATAGGGGGATGATCATTTCCCTGGTCCTGCTGGTCACACTATTTCTAATACAAGACAGGATGCCATTGTCCTTCTTGGCTGCCTGGGCAGAAGCCAGCTCATGCTCATTTTGCCTGTCAACCAACCCTACCAGGTCTTTTTGCATTGGGCAGATTTTGAGCCACTCTTCCTCAAGGCTGTAACACTGCATGGGGCTGTTGGGACCCAGGTACAGGACCTGCCACTAAGCCTTGTTGAATCTCACACAACCAACCTCAGCCATTTTCCAGTCTGTCCAGATCCTTCTGAAAAGCCTTCCTATCCTCAAGCAGATCAATACTCCCACTCAACTCAGCGTCATCTACAAACTGACAGTGCACTTGATCCCCTTATCCACATTATTGATAAAGATGTTTTCTCCAAAATTATTTCCACCTGATAGCAAACAGGACAACAGACTGAAGGATGTGCAGTGAAAACAAAGCCCAAAAATTTCCCCAAAACCATGGAATCATTTGGGAAATTAACTTGTCTTAGTAAAAAGATAGTCCATAGCATTTCATACATCTTTCTGGAGCAGTGAAACACTGAGAGGATAAGCATCTCCATTCTCCATGCAAGACACTCCTTTGCTTAAGCACTCTAGCTCTTAGTCAAAAGAAACACATTTTTCTTGCTTTTTAAGCAGTGTAAAACCAAAAACCCACTTGGTCCTGAGGACACAGAGTCTTTCTCATCAGCCTTAATACCTCAGTGCGACCAGGTAAAAGGAAGAATATCAGCATGAGATCTCAGACCTTTCGGCCACCAGAATGCTGCTGGGCTTGATCTGGATTCAGTAATGCTCAAAGGACCGCTACAACATCAAAGGCTCACTGCAACACTGTCCAGCCTCACCGGGGAGCAAGTGCAGTCCAGCTATCTTTCAACTTGGGCCACACTACAGAAATTCTCAGGTGACTTATTAAACCAACTTCACAGTCCCTTAATGACATAGGAATAGCAAAATGAACACAGGATCTATTGCAACAAGAAAAACTATAGCAGAAATATACACTGTACTAAAGAAATGAGCAGAGGGGAAGATTTGAGCTTACTGCTCCCCGCCATCTCAGCCATGATAAAAACCTCACAGTATAAAGTACAAAATATTGTTAATTATTGCAATACTTCACATTTTAACCTGAAAGCATGCTGACAAACCAAACCCCCGATGCTTGCAGAGCTTTTCCTCAAAGAGCAAGGCAAGAGCTTACCACTAGGCCCCAGGGAATGTCCCCAGCCCTGCATCATGCCCCTGGCAAAGGCTGGCAGACAGCTACCCTACTCAGAGCAAAACCCTCCACACCTTGTCTTTAAATGCTCTGTGTTGACTGAAAGCTTGCACAAATACTGAAATATATCACAGTACCAGCAAACAAGACAGGACTGTATACCACTCAGGGCTCCTAGCTGTATCACCTGCCACAGGGGATCTCTTTTCTTCCCTTGCCCCTGCTGACCCAGCAGTGTCACACTCAGAAATGCTGTAGGAGGGCACATTACCACAGTACTTTACTCTGGTGCAAAAGGAGGACTTCACACCACAGTTGATGTGGTACCCTCTTACAGGACTTGTTTTGTGCCTGCAAGCTACCTCTGTGCACTGCTGTACTAAAGGTATGTTTACAGGGTTGATGTTTTTGTAGTACAGCAGGTAATGTCAAGCACAAGCACCCAACATATCATGAGAATCACCTTCAGAACAGCTTAAGAAGCTGTGACTCAAGATGACCAGAAGACAGGGCAAGATGTTGGACAGATGGTAACTGCAGTGCAGTGCTACAGAAACACACAGACACCTTTATCGTAAGATCTGAAGGGAATGTCTGACTTCTGCTTTATCATTCCCCAGCAGTTGGGCCTAATATGCTCAACACTCAACATGGTGTTCAAGAAAGCAAAGGCCTGTTACTTTCGTTATCACAAAATACTGCTCTGAGATGACAGGGCTAAGTTTCATTTTCTCACAGCCTTCGGGAACATAAAAGATTTCACATGCAAATTCTGGTATCCGACACAAAATTAAATGGAGACAGTAACATGAGGAAAAAGATCTGAAATTAGCACAAATAATACTCCCAATCACATGCTACTTAAAAAGTTAGCAAACCCAAATGTTCAGGCTAGGTAGAAAAGTGATTTGCAGTGTAGAATTGGTATCATTGGTTATTGCTGTTATTCAGCCAGACCGGATCTTCTCACTTGCAGTATCTGATATCGCCCGAGAGCTCCTGGCTTAATCAGGCCAGCCTCCTGAACCGGCAGCGGTCAAGAGCCCATGACTCTATCCTTACTTGAATTTGAGAGGCTCCAGAATGTTGATTAATTGTTCCCTTATTAGAAGAAAATGCCTTCACTGACAGGACTTGGTTTTGAGGAAGTAACTGGGGGAAAGCAGCCATCTAGCACACGTTTGCGAGGAAAATGCTGCTACTTACTTCTCAGCAGCAGCCTGTCTCTGTTGTCCAGTGCAACTTAACTGAGACCTAAAATTTCAGGTTTCTATTCTTTCTAGCATACCAAATCCCTCAACATTTACGGATCCAAAAATAAGGAGTCTTCTCAGCAGAGCTACTATACGTATAAGCAGGAGACAAGTGTTATCCTTTGGGCATTGATGTGAACTTTGTGTTTGCCCTGACCCTTCTCCAGCTGAATCGAGCACATCCTGCGCACGCAGGTAAGGGGAGCAGGCTCACGCCGTACGCCGGGAAGGGTTAGCGTCACTCCGCAGGACTGCAGCGCCGCCGGGTTCAGGAGACTGCCCAGTTAAGTTCGCAGCTGCCGCCGCCGCCTACCCCTGCTGCTGCCTGGCCCCCCATCGCGCCTCCCGGCCCGGGGCGGTGGGCCCGGCGGTGCGGAGCCGAGAGAGGGCGCTGGCGCCTCGGCCACCGGCGGAGCACGGGGCCCCGGGCCGGCGGCCCGCCTGTGCCCGGACCGGGCCCTGCGCTGCCCGCCCCCCAGCCGCCGGGGGCACACGCCGCAGCTGACGGGGGCTGCAGAGCGCCTCACGGTGGAAGCATCTTGCCTGCTCCCGGTCTGAAAGGTGCCCGTGGTCAGGTGTGCGCACAGCTCCCGGGGCGCAGGTGGAAATGGCTAGTGATGGGAAAGTGGAAGTCGGAGAAGCGGCTTTGCTTTTTTAAAGACTAGTTATATACACAAGCGTCTTTCAGGGCTTTGAAGTGCTGAATTCTCATAGGAAATTGCATATATTGAGGAAAAAAAAAAAAGTAAACATCCAAGATGTCTAGGAAAAGACAAAAAGCAATTTTCAAAGCACAGTAGTTCACCATGTGTTTACATTTAGTGTGAAGATACCAAAAGCAACTTCAAAAAATTCTTATTTTGCCTAATGCGCTCTCCTGCGACAGGAAAGTTGTCAGCCAGCTCTGCCTACCCAAAGCCTCTCCCTTCAGCCAAGAGGATATAAAGAAAGCAGTTACACTGGCAGCACATCCCACCTCCTGCCACCACGTCTCAGGGACATCGAGTCCCAAACCGCGCTCCTGCTGACATGGACATCAACACAGAGATGAGGAAGACTCCACAGAAGTAGAGATTTACAAAGCCTCATTGCAGAATTTACAAAAGATTTGCCTTTTCTATTGGGCTGGTCTCTTCAGTTTCACATAAAGCAAATTCAACTAGTTTCCATTTCACATAGTCCCGAAAAGCATTCCTCCTATCTCAACCCAATTACCCCAGAGTTTCCTTGAATATACCTAAACACTGATTTTCATAAAAAAGTTCTGCAAGTTAAAGAGAAGTCTAGTCCCCGTAAAATAACATTATTTCTTCTTAATATTTCACATGAAAAGCCTTGGTTATTCTGCTCTGTTGTCTGTTTTGCACTTAGAGGTTATCCTCAATGTTGGTCACACAGACAACACTATCTCTCATATTAGCAAATGCTGCGTAGGGGAACTGAAGTACTGAATTCAGTATTCTCTAATAGTTCTTTCCAAATTTTTCCAACAAATACCTTTAGATCATAGCCTAAACAAAGCACTGTGGTGGCTTCCAAGTAACTTTGGCCTGAAATACACTGCTGATGAGGTGTCCAGAGCAGGGTCAGGTATATAACACAGTTTTAAAAAACAAGGTTAATTAAGGCTCCTGTCCCCAGAAGAGAAGCTGTAGGACTAAAATCACTGGATAATGTTGAATATCCCCAGAGTGAGCCTGAGTGTCTGCAGTCTCACTCATCTTGTGACTCTCCAGCCCAAGACATATTTCTAGGCTGATTCCATATTAGGCATAGTGCATTTGTTGAGGAGAACCAGGACCATTGCCAAATTTTATGTCCTGATAGAAAAATGGAGAACTGGTGTCAGTAGACTTTTCCTCAAATTTGCAGCCTGAAACACATTCCTACTTCATTGCCTACATTAACATGAGGGATCCCAGAAACAGGCTGTAAGATCATGATCAGCATAACAGTCATCATTGGAGACAAACATCCTGTGCTTCATTTTGGCCTCAGGTCCAGAAAGGAAGCTGCAGAATCAGGATCACTACACAGCATTTGAAAACCTGGGAGAGTTAAATTGATATTGGTACACAAAGACTCAAGTCTTCTTCTTTGACAAGAAGGATGTTTTGCTGTATTGTCCAGACCAAAAGGCTAAGTAGGGTCAGAAGGCATACTGACAACCACAAGTACGTTTTTACACCTTCTGTAGGTAGGGTGGAGGGCTGCCCCTCTGGATGTAATGAAACAGTCTCCCTGTTCCAAGTTGCCCTAACCCTGTGCCAGTGCTTTATGCTGGGTCTGCCATCTCTAGGCCGGAGGCTGCAGAATCAGGAGGTTTTCATTCTGGGCTCATGGGAAGATCTCAGGGCTTGCTGACAATTGACAGGAATAAACATCAATTGCTGGCACTAGCCTTGACTGCAAGGCCAGAGGGCAGAATTAAGACCACTTTCACACAACTAGGGTTTGCCAATGTCTTACTCCATTATCACTCATTATCCCAGGTATGGAGGACCCAAAGATGAACTAGAGCCTTCAAGGCCACATTGCCCCAGTCTTTCAGCAAACTTTTACTCCAAACTTAACTACAGACCATATTCAGCCCAGACTATACAAAACTCAACCTATCTCTACTGGTAACCAAGTTTATTAGAGCAGTGCAGACTCAGCAAGATAACTGCAGAGGAAGGGAGGATGTAAAGAGGCTTGATCTGGAAAGTAGAAAAGTACCAGTGAGGGGAAGCAGCCAAGGAGCAAATGAGCTCAGTATTTCCCAGACATTATCAGCAAGCCTAGACACCACCAGCAGGAACAAAAAGGAAAGTAAGATTTGGTCAAGAACATGTGTGAAAGGGAAGCCTAAAGGATAAGAGGACTAAGAGTAACAGAAAAAAACAGAAGCAGGTTGATTTATTTATTTTTTGCTTTAAAGGAAGGGGGCAAGAGGAAGGGCAAGAACCAGGACTGTATCTAGTCACTCGTCTGTCCCCGCCCACTCTGAGAAGCATCAAAAGAGATCTGGAAAGAGAGAGGGAAAAAACGACTGTCAGATATTACTGTTCCAGCCACTGAGTCATGGCAGGAAACTACTGATACTGTAAACTACTACTGTAAGGTCAGAGACTACTTGAGTTTTACCAAGGCTCACTGCAATAGGAACAAATATTCAGTGGTGAGGATTTGTTTCTTTCATAACTTCTGGTGTTACCATAGAACCACTTTATCAAGGGTGTTCACAAAAAGCTGTCTTTATTTTAACATCTCACATGAGTGCAGATGATACTCTCCCTCGCTTTCTGCATCTTTGCTTTTATTGCAATAGATGCTTATTAAGAGAAAGACTTGGAGAATCAGCAGAAAAAGCCACCAGTCTTTGAGGTGCTACTGGATGCCTGAGCTATTTCAACGCTTACAATTGCTGTGCCACAGAAAAACCATTTTATTACAATCTTCTTATCTTTCCATCAAATTAGTCACTGATCATTGTCACCATCTATGAAGCCTTTTCAGACACAATCACTACCCTCTTGCAGCACAATACAGGTGCAATGGATGGAATTACTTCCATCAGGATTAACACAGTCATTCTAATTCTCAGAGGACCACAGCAAAGAAAAAAAGCAGTAATTTACTGCTGTGGAGAGGGCTCAGCAGCCTCCTGCCAGTGCCCTGGGAGAGCTCCCTTACACTCCCTACTTTGCCAAGACCCAGCAGCCCAGACAGAAAGGCTAAGCCGTGTTTTTGGCATTTTTATTCCCCACCAAGAGCTGACAAGGTATTCCCAGCTACCAGGGCAGACACACATGCTGACCAGTCACATGAATTACATTTTGCAATTCACTAGCCTGGTTGGAAAGCTAAGATGCCACCTAGCCGAAAATTGCTAAAGAAAGGGAAACAGCAGACACTGGGGATTCAGAGACAACGGGGGAAGGAGCAATACAGCATCAGACATGGATTCATGGGGAATTGTTGACTGTGTGCTACTATTTGTTAATTAAAGTTTTTAATGACACATTCCAGCTTTGCTCCTGTTACCTAGGCATACACAATAAAGCTTTGCAGCCACCCATCACAGTGGATACAGATAGGAGGCTTTTATCCCACTGCACAGGTTAAGGCATAACGGGATGATTGTGTGCATCTGCTATGGTAACCCACTGTGCAACCCATTAAGCAACTTCCCAAGTTGGTCATCTTAAACTAATTGCTTCCATAAGTCCTGAGGGTCTCAACCCAGCTCATCTGAGTCACAGCACCAAGCCTGGGCCAACCTTGGTCGAGTACGGTTCAGCAGAAGGACACGTTCTCAAGAATAGCCCACTGCTTTTAACGTCTCCCAGATCAAGTCAGTCATACCAGGGAAAGACACCGGTGACTCTGGCAACCTATTCCCTTCTTTCTCCACCAAGAAAACAAAGCAAAACAGAACTTGATATATCGGACAGGAGGCATTTAATCCAATGATACATGGAACAAGGGGATACAGGGATGTTGTAGGGCAACATCCTGCACAGTCCTGTAAATAAACTGGGAAGTCATGGCTGGAGGCAATGCGTCTCCTGGCAAGCTATGGGTAAGCACGAACACAGGCACCTACAGTTGACAAAAGCACAGAAGAACCTCAAGTGTGGAATCCCTCCACCTTTTCCTGACAGTAGCTTTAAAGGCTGCTTAATAGCTTTGCTGTTTTAACAAATAAACGAATTTGGGACATTACAGGAACTAGCCAGATGCTATATACAGTGTATCACCATAACATAGCATGGCTGAACTTAGAACATTTCTGTCAAAGTTCACTGACCAAAAAGAAGCAACTCTATTTCCGTCTTGACTGGGCTTACAGGTGCTGATGAATTTGATGACAGGATGATGATTTCCAGCAGGGGAGCAATATTTGTTTCAGTTTCCACACCAAAAGCAGCCATGGAAAAGGGCAAAGAATATAATGAGTCACTAGCACAGGGCGGAGGCTAATTAGCAGCAGATTAGGAGCAAGCAGTGGTCTCTGGAAGAAGGTGCTTTTATGAGCAGAGCATGATCTTACTCATCACCTGTCTTGATCAATCTTAATCAACTGCAGAGGTTTCCATGAAACAAATGCTAAGACTGCCTCACTGTCACAAAGTGAAAAAAAAAAACCCACAACAACCAAAACCAAACCAGCTTTGGTACATATATTTGTTTGTTTTAAAAGAAGTGCCACTTTTTGGGGCCATCCCTATTCTTCCAGCAACAAGTTTATTCTGGCAGGGAAGAAGCCCCCCATAGTAACCAAACTCTGACTGTACAGCAGGAGTGCTTATCAGTCAGTGCTTTCATCAGCTCTCCCAGTTCACCAAGGACAGATAACAAAATATTAAGAGTATGAGAATAGCACAATCCTTTGTCTCAATCGATTCAAATGAGGGTCATTTCAGCAATTGCTTCTTTCAAGACATGCTATTCCCCTCAGTGATTTCACGCAACCAGCAAACTGATAGCAGCTACCTTTCCACTGGGTCAAAACCATTACAAAAAGCATTTTATCTAATTAGTTATCACATTACCCCATCAACAAGCTGAATTTTATTCCTCAAACAAACCTGTCATTGCTCTGGGTTTATCAGAAAAGTATGCCACTGAAAGATAATTCTCGTCTTATACATGAGTTAGCTCATTTTTCTAGGAATATATTGGGAAATGCTGGCAAAACGAAGATTTTAATCTGGGTCTCCTAGTGCTCCTGCTTATTCTTAATGTCATTCACTGGACTGCCTCCTAGTAAATCTTTTTTATTCTAAAAAAATCTATTGCTTACTTAGGGAAGCTTAAATGTACAAAAGCCCAAGAATTGATTTGTTTATTTTTAACTAAAGTAGAAAGTGCATTTTATAGCACCTGATGTATCCCATTCATATTGAGAAAGGCTTTGGCAATTAACATTTACCTTTAGTTTTGCAGGACTGATAGAAGGCATTGACTTTATAATGGGTCTCTATTCCTCAGGATAAAACCAGAAGTGGGGAGTGGAGCTCCTCCTGCCATGCTCTGCTCTCAGCTCAGCTGGGACTGCAGCAGGTCAGTCAGGATGCCCTATGAACCAAGAGAAACTGGGCTATCTGTTGAGCACCAATCTCTCTGCTGGTACATATGCCTCTGCACAGCTCCCCGATCCCACAGTGGGCTGGGAGGAACTCTTTCCTGAAATAAGAGACCCTGCTTGAGTACCACTGCTTTAAAAAAAATACAATGGAGATGGGAAAAGGCATGGCCTATAGAATTTTTTGAAGGATTTTAACAATCACCTTATTATTTGTTGACCAGGAGTTTGAAGCAAAGGCAACAGACACCACTCACTCACCCACCCCAGCTGAGGACTGAACCATGCCATCAATGTGACACAGTGACAAGGCCCTCTGACTCTTTTTTGCCTTATTGGCCTGTCATTACAGCATTTCCTCAAGGCAGCAAGGACTCTGGCATTCCCATAAATCCCCTTCTCCTAGGCAAAAAACTGATTGACTCTCCATTTCCTACATTTCTTCGGTTTATTCATTCATTCTTCACTGCATAACTGGTAATTCCATCCACCATGTTTTCTATCTCTGCAGATCAACATTTTTTTAAGCCAAGGGGATTTAGGAACTTAAACCTCCCTTCAGCAGTGGTTGAGCAGGCTTTTGCCAAAACCAGCTAGGCTAGGATAGGAACAGAAAGCACTTGCTTTGACCCACCATAGCCTGAATGATACCCGTGAGTGCTCACATAAGATGAGAAGGTGTGTGGCAATCTGTGGCAGGATGGAAATAGCAATGAGTGGAGACAGATCCCTTACTTTATTTTGAAAGCACCATTTGCAATCAGTTAAACTTGTTTCCTCCATGCATGAGAGCAGGCCCTCAGTTTTATACCCCTCCTCAGCCTGAAAGGATATTTCAGCTATAGCACCCGTCAGCAGTGGCACAAGTGGGAGGCAGCAGTCTCGTATGTAGGACATGCCTCACTGAGGCAGCCCTTGTCTCTCTCCTCAGAAGGCACAGCTGGTGAGAAGTACCCAAGAGCTGACCCTGCTGCATCAGCAGACCTGCTCGCCTGTCTGAAGACAGAATTTCACACCATGTCCAATGCTGTGTGATGACTGCACGAATGTTGTCTCCACTTGTGTCCTCAGCCTCATGTCCAGGGCATGAAATCTGCCAGCTAACTCGCAAACATCACCTCAGACAAAGGACATGTCCCCACAATCTCAAATCTCATTCCACTCTTGTGACAGCTGCAGAAATTACTATAGAGAAAAGCAGTTCAGTACTGAGAAAGTACCACAATGTGAGAGACACTTTCTCTCTCTACAGTTCATCATCAGAAACAGAGATGTAAGAAAGCAGGTGGCTTTCTTGGGTCTCACAACGACCTCCACAGCCCACCACTGCTAGTCAAGCTGCAGCCCACATACCTCTGAACTACTTGCTGATCTTCTGCACAATAGCTCTATAAGCCTCAAACTAATGGATATGGTTGACATACATATATAAATTTCAATCATGTATAAGCAACCAAATTCATTACACCTTAAAGCATGGCAGTGTTAAAGTTTTCAGGCTTTTCCCCATCTTTTGCTGGCAAGACCACTGTATTTTCTCATACAAGTGAGGAAATTTTCCAAAATAGTATCAGAGGGAAAAAGTATGTGCATCTCTCTCTGTAGGCTGCCCAAATTGCCAAGCTTTCAGTGAGTGACGCAGTAGCTAGGGAGTAGCTAAGAGAATTGAGCCTGTGCCTGCTCAGTAGGAGGCACGAGGATCTCCTCTCAAGGTGTCAGCAGATGGCTGTGTGCTGAAGGTATTTCTGTAGTGACACCCATGGAAAACAGCTGGCAGAAACCTAGGACAAGAGCCAGTTGCCTGAACAACTTGTACAACACAATTTAGCCACTTCTGGGCATCTGCAATGACTGCATAAGGCTGAGACCGTGGCACAGGACACTTGGGAGGACACTGCTCCTCTGCAGCAATAGCTGAAGTTCAGGCACCACATGTGTGGGCATCTCAAATGACACTAGTCCTCTGCATTTATGCACCTGAACCATTCCTCGGCAAACATAGCTAAAAGCAACTAGGAAAGCTGGTAACCACAGGAACTCAGGTTCTCTCAAGTTCTCTCCTGTCTGCAGGGTTAAAACTCAGGTTTAGGGTCTGACATGTGAATATCACAATCTGATAACAATTACCAAGAAAATACCAACCTAAAGGGCAGTGACACACCCTCCCTCTGTTTACAAATGTCATGGTCATATGAAATACTAGTCAAACACATCAGCAGACTAAAAATAAACCACAATAGGATATGTTAATAAATATTTATTTCCAAAGAGTATAGCTTTTTACATGACTAATGTTAATGTGATTTCAGGCTGAGAAGAAAACAGCCAGTGTTGATTGCATGCTAACTGCATTCAGAGGAGCAAAACAGGTAACTACCATCAACCCTGGCATTTTATTCTCCTATTAGAAAATGTTACTAGGTATATCAAACAGTTAATGCCATTATTGTTTCTAGTACACCAGTGAGTACTAGTGCAGGACACAACTATAAGGCCCACATGTATCAGCTTGGAAGAAGAGCAGCCATTTACAAGCAACAGGGTTCATACTTTTAGTACCGTGTGGGCTGGTTTCATGCACCAGCCAATAGAACCCATATCATACAGAGATAAGAAAATGTCTGCCCAGACCCCTAAGAGGATTTTATTCCCAGTTAGATCATCATCAAACCATTTTCACAACAGCATCTGCCACTGAAGCACTGCTACTTAGTCAGTCCCCCCTTCAGCAAGGGAAGAAGACGTGACAGCAAAGATAGAATTCGTTTACAAAATGGCCAAAAAGTCCCGATAAGGATTGCAGCACTTTGTGGCCTAAACCATGCTTGTCACAGGGCAGGGAGAGGGGATCTACATTTTACGGCATGTTGCAATCGCTGCGGAAATGTCTTTCTCTTCTTGCTTCCTCTCCACCCTTGCCACACAGTTAAGGTAACATGGGAAAGTAGCTGTGGCTTTTAGAACACCACATCTGGGGACCCAGGATAGCAGTGGCATTGCTCCTTCAGTGTGTTCTATAGCCCCAGTTGCTCTAATGTTTTCTCTGTAAGTATCACTTCTCTAACCATTGTGAGTAGCATAAAGAAAATTCATGAAAGATCTTGAACGCTCTGGATCGTATTGTAATAGGGGCCATGTAACAGACAATGCAGCCAAGGATCTACCGAAGCAAAAGGTTCTGCCTTGAGAGAAGAAGGGAAGAATCGGGAAAAGTGACTTAACTTGTGGAGAGGGATTCACAGCTTTGTGAAAGTCTACGGAATGATTATTCCAACACTTCCATGAAGTCTTCCATTCTGCGCACTACAACCTCGAAGTGGAAAAGCAGGGCTCTTCCAGGGATGAGTTTAACAGGCTGAAATGTCCATAGGGAGAAACACAGGAGCCCCAGGAGTGCTGAAGTCTGCATTTGGTCTTACAGAGATGTCAGGACAGATAGAGCCCAATTACCTAAGCATGTAAGCAACTTTCTTGGAATTGTCCATTATTCTCCCAAGAATATGGAGAGGAAAAGGGAGATTGCACGGCTGGGTATCACTGCAGTTCCTCAGTGAGGACAGAAGCACGTGGCCAAGGAGGCTTAGAGAGAGCTCTTTGAAAAGCAAAAGCAGTGTGTTTCAACTGAGACACCCACCTTCTGCTCTAGGATGATGTACTGACAATGCCAGAGTACAACAGGCTTCTCTGCTGGTTCCCTGAAGACAGGAAAGCCTGGCTGTGGATAGCAAATGCTCCATCTCCTCTCTTTTACCTCCCTCCAAACAAAGCAGGGCCTACAGCACTGAAGGGGACTGCTGCTTGTAGCTATAACCCACTCACTAAGATAGCCTCATCTATCTGAAGACCCATAGAGCATTACTTAGGCTACACACCCACCACAGCATCTGCCCACTCCTTATACTACAAGGGCACTAGAAACACCAAGCATACTGGCCCAAAAGTGATTTTCGTTCTATCTCAAACTGCAACAATGCCAGCACAATGTCCATCCTTCTAAATGCACTCAGCTCAGCAGTTAACCAAACACACTTGGAAGCTGAAGGGCCAGCAAGGAAACAGGGTATCAATTCTGACAGCCTGTATTTTAGTAGCCAAAGATAAAAGAAAGGTTATAGAAAGGAAGTGAAACACTTCAACATACATACTTATTTTACAGGTCTGTCACATATCTGCTCAAATTGCATTAGTCTGCAAATTTTCTCTACAATTGGCCACTTCCATGAAATAAAACTTAGTTCTAGTGAAAAACAATATATAAATAGTGCAACACTGTGCATCATTCATGCAAAATGGGAAAGCATTCACCGCAGTGGGAAAAGGTCATCTTCTGAACCCATAAACAGATAAAAGTTACATTCAGTTATAAGTATTAGGAAATACACTTAAAAAGGAGACCTCTGACCAAGATGGCAGAAAGCTCAAATTAAAAGAAGAGGGAAAGGACAGTCATGGATATTCAGGCACACACTTCTTATGAGCTCTTCCAAGAACATGTAATTTCAAACATACCCACCCATGACAGGAATTTGCCAGGTCCACAGGTAAATTTCTCACTCTCGGACAAAGCCATCCACTTTGGAGAGACTCTCTGGTGGGCAGCTGGCAATAGGAGCACCAAGACAGTATGTTATGCCCTTGTTGTGTCCTACTAATTTTTTATTATCAAGGAGCGCTCTCCTTAAGCAGAGTACATGAAAAAACATGTCTGCACAGTAAGGTAGATTCAACCAAAACAAGCAGCAGAAAGCCTTTCTAAAAAATATGTTCTCTCCAAATACTTTTTACTCTCTTAGTAATTATACAAGTTCCGAAATTAACATAACATTGTGAGGTGTTACCTCAAGAAGTACATATACTTTGGCACTTGTGCTGTGTTTGTATAAACCCTTGCTGAAAGCTCACGGGCTTTCTGAAATGTGCCATAGGGTAAATCTCTGCTTCAGTCACATTCCATTTCTCTGTGTGGGAAACTAAACCAAAGGCTTAGCACTCTACAAATCTGAGCATGATAATCACCAAGTGGAAACTCATCATGTTTGGGAACCCAAGACTTCTCCCCTCATTTCCAAGACATGCTTTGCTTGATCCTGGCCAGTTATGGGAAGATGGAAAAATATATATGGTCTGACCTGTCGACCAGTCAGAAAACCATGTAAAAAAGTCACTCTCCTTTTCCCCCTCATTTATTTCCCCCAAGCCTCTCCTATAGCCTTTTTCCTCCACACAACCCAAATATTTGAAAACCATGGGCCTCCGTGCTATTGGATTGCTTGTTTTTTGAAATGACTTCTTTTGTGAAAATGCTTCACAACATTCTAACACAACAGTTTTAGCCAGTCCCCTTCTGTACATGTGGTTATTTCCCTCGTGTCAATGACACTAATTTAAATAGTAGTTGTTATAAAACAGGAGAAAGGTTTTCCTAGTAAGGTGTTAAAGAGCCAGTACCACAGCATGTTAATTTTTAATTACATTCTGTATGTGGTCATTTCAGACACTCTGGAAACAGAGGAATTATTCAAGTAACTTTGTTAAATATATTACAACAGATATATTTAAAATATATTCCAGAGACACTGCCACAGATTTATACAACACGACAGAAGCCATCAGTTAAAAGGAAGGAGTAGCTTTTCCTTGCGATGGAAAAGATATTTTAAAATGTGAACTCAACAACATGTTCTTTAGTATGTAGTTACCAACATTTAGCCTTTCTGAATCTGTAGCAAACCTAAGACAACAGCACAGAGAAGTGCATAATTATACATTCCATATTAAAACAAAGCCTTACTCTGAAAACCAATTATCATAATTAGACATTAATACAGACAACTATGTCCATGTTCAGCCCTGGAACAGGTTTGTGCTTGCTCAGAGCTTTCAGATGTGGTGCACAGGTTGGAGGAGGACCACCATCATTTTGGAACAACAAAAAGCAGGAATTAACAATGTAAGTCCCCAGACTGAGGCCTTAGCATCAAGTCAGACCTGACCAACAGCACAAGGGAAAAGGAAAGAGAAGACACAGAAAAAATGTCTTTCTGATCTAGCATTTCACAACTGTAATCCAGTTCTAGTGCTTTCCAGGCTGGCAGATCCACCTAACCCCATCTACCACAACTGCTCATCCAGCCTCATCACGTCTTCAAACACAGGTAGCTCTGTCCTCTGAACCTGCAGAACACAGCCTATGCAAAAGACTATCTGAGCACAACATAAGACTGAATTTACATTCAAGGAGTCAACACAAGGAGCAAGAACAAAAGGCTTCCAAGCTTTGTGCTTTCCATAGTAACAGCTTAATTTATGAGCTTACCTGTAGCTGCCATATAGTTCGGAGTTCGCTGAGGATTCATAGCTGTCCACACATTTCCATCACAGAGGTTCTGTTCTTTCTGGGAGCAACAAAAGACAGAGGCTATTTGGAGGACTTTACTGAACACATATTTCAGTCTTTTAATTAAAGAACAGGGGGAGGGAGCAGAACAAGGGGAAACAAAGCCAGACTTAAATCAGCTTAACAACCTCTACGCCCATGTGTCCACACTTTTGCATACATAAGAGCAGTATAAAGATGCCATACTAACTGTAAATGGTGGCCAAATCAATAGAGAGTCTACAGATCTACATAGGCAAGTTCTCAAGGAACTGGGCTGCTTGGCCCAAATATCTTGCTGCACTGCTAAAACAGCTGATACTCAAGACTACAATGACATGAAAATACTCTGATTTGGATTTGGCCTTGGTAATAGGCCTTTAGCACCAGCACAGCAGGATATAAGAAAACTACACAATTAAGTAAGCAATGAAACACATTCCAGTCTTTATTTTTTTAGTAGCCTCTTTATGCTGGCATAAGAAGCCCTGAAATGGGTGTTCTTAGCATTTATTATACATGGTTTGTTTTAAGCTTAGGATTTTCCTGTGCTAGTGATGAGTCTAGTCCACTGAGGCTGCCGCAGACCACTGAGGAGCTAGTGACAGGAGAGTTTTGCAAGGCACAGCATCATGCTCCAACGCTGGAACTTACTGCCCACTAGTCTCTCCAGAGACTACCATGGCATTGCCAAGGCAGAAATTGCCACCTATTCTGCTCATGTGACAGTTTGGAAGTCCTTTCTCCACCCTTTCTGCAAGTGAACTTACATTCAAAAACACAGTCTGTCCTATTTTATCTATATTCAACCCAGCAGCTTTACATCAAGGTCCCTGCTAACAGAAGCAGGGGTGAACATCACAAGCTCAGCCTCATCTTAGTGGTGTGCTTGAAGTGGCTGGGTGGAGAGCAGCACTTCCTCAGCTCTTCCACAGGGTGGACAGGGAAGGAGAACAGCCAAAAGCACATTAGGAGAACTGAATTCAGACCTCTTTTAGACGTTAAAGCAAACATTTTCAGAAAGGAGAGCAGGGGAGAGCCACATCTACATACACTACCTGGCCTTCAGCCACGCCAGTGCAGCCATGCTCACAAGGCAAAGGCTGCCTGACCCTCCCCGCACCATGCTCTAAGCCACAACAGCAACACACCGCCCGCCGCCCCCTCAGACCCTCCGAGTACGAGAACCCGGCCCACAGCCCTTTTATACCGACAGCCCTGCCTGCTGGGAGGACCCAGCCAATCCTGTCACAGAGCGGGAGAGGCGCTGCCCTATGGCTGCAGGGCAGGAGGCCCAGAGCCCGCCCACGGTGGGGCGGGCCTTCCCCGGCCACCAGAAGCGGGCATGTGAAAAGGAGGAGCGTTTGCCTTGAAGCAGGAGGTCCCTTGTCTGGATATGCGTGAGGGAATAGGGTAGTGCCTGTGGTTACGGGGGAAGGGGCGCTCTGCCCAAATGCGCAAGAGGGCCTGCTGGGAACATCTCAACTCCAGCTAAACACTGATGGGGGGAAATGTACGAGACGTGCAAAACATGAACATCTCCCATGTGTAGGCCCCTTCCCCTCCTGGCTGCCTGAACCATGGGGAGACCCTGGGGAAAAAAAAAACAGGTCTATTTAAGATAAACAGCAGCAGTCAAGCTGTGATGGTGTTGCTGGTACATCCCGTGTGGCGTTGCAGAGAATACTGGCGAGAACGGGGACTTGAAAGCCTTGGAGGGGCTCTGGAAAGCCACCTTCTCCGCAGGCTGGCAGCTGGACAGGTGCTCACTCGCCTTTGCGCAATCACTCTCTTTGGCCAAAAGCACTCAGAAAGGGCAACAGGCAGCAGATGGGGGTCAAGTGGGCACGGAGGTGTGAGGTCACCGGGCGGAGGAGGGAACCAGGACATCTCCCCTTCTCCATAACCCCCTAGGACACCTCAGTCCATGGCTACACCCCATCCTCCCTGCTAGCACTGAGTCACTGCTCAGAGCATGCTCTCTGCAGGTTGACAGGGCCAGAGGCAACGGCCAGTCTTCTTCAGTGACATTCCCATCCCTAAATAAGTTTTCACCACGGAAAATGCCTCTCTCTTTCATCTCTCATCCCAAGAGAAACAACATTGTGGGGCACCAGCTCCTGCCTGTTAGCTCAAACCAAAAGGAATAAGTGTAAACTAAGAATAAATACTAATTAACCTGAATCCTTTTCATATCGTGATCTCAACCAGACGCTATATCTATCTTTAACTTAAGGCTGCTTTGAGATGCACCCTCTATCCGCAGCAGGCAAAAATAAGATTCTTGCTTTTGAGAAAGTTAATTGTGGGCCTCAACAAGTCACATTTCTTGGCAATACTTATGTTTAAATGCTGTGAACTCACAAGGGTTTGAGAGGCCATATATTTTGAGTGCCTCTGATGCAGCGAGTTTTCTGATCGAGGAGCATTTAATCCAGCAACTTTCCCACATCCTGCTGGAAAAAGAGGTGAGCTATTTCTCACAGTGTGGACAGCTTTTGCAGTGCGCACAAGTGTTGAATATAGGCTGTCTCACAAAATCCAGTCAAAGGCTGCACATGAGCACAGCTGAGATTTAGTCCCACCAGTGCAGGGGAGAGGAGGGTGGAAGGCATACACTATTCCCCATTGAGCTGGTTAAAGTCTATATTTGGGCTTTATATGGGTTCTAGTATCAGAGAAAAATAGAACAGGGTTGAAAATGAAGATTTATTTCCTCAAGAATTTCAATATTTTCAAAGCTGCTTTGTTTTAAATTTTTTTTTTTTTTGTTAAAAGTAAACAGTGTTCAGCTGTGAAGAGCTGAGCCAACAATAATAGTTACCTCTGCTCTCCTAGAAAAAAGCCCACAAGTCTATGCTGAAGGAAGGAATGGCAGCACCATCACTCCAGGAGAGCCTGAACAGCTATCTATCTGGTAGCCAAAACCACTGAGGATTACCTATCATTCCACCCTCTTGGCAAGTCCAACTACCATCTGTCTGTTCTCTGTCTTGCAAAGTGGCGGTGTTTCCTAAGGTAGTGAGGTATTAAGCATGCAGAGAAAACCGTATGGGACAACCAGAAGTTACCTTGTTCTTACCAAAACTGATGGAAATTATATACCAAAGTTTTTTGAGAACCCTGCTAAATTTAATGACTAATTTTTTCTGAAGTCCTCTATTTAAGGTGTTGGCTGGCTGTAAATCTCCAAAGGTACCTAGTCAGTAGGAAACACTAGCAGAGTTTAAGCTATGTGAACAGAGTCCCAGGTGCTCATGTGTACTTTAGGCACATAAACCAACCTTCAAAAGCCTGGTCAAGAGTCGTTTCCTTGAACCGAAAGCTCATATTCTTAGATGAGTCTCATAACCAAAACTCGCATTGTAACAAATGCACAGGCATCTCCTTTCCTGGATGTGGGTGGTTTTGATGCCTGCGCTAGTTATAAGAAGCAATGTCCTGGAGAATGTGAAATTTAGGAAGATGAGTAATGTACAAAGTGTGGAGGCAGTGAGAGATGATCCACATATTATGTGCTTTTATTTAATAATTTATAAATAAATATGTGCTTTCCCAAACTGCCCCTCAGCCTAGCAATTATATGTTGCCTGATTTCTTGTTAGTGCTGTTCTTTTAGAATAACAAACTGTTCCCAAAGCCTTACATACAGAGTTAGACAATCAAAGCACTGTGTGCAATTTTCCACTTAATTCATTCAGTTAGCTGCAAATAAAACAATACAACTAAAAGCTTTGTATATTTCTCTGAAAAAATACAAAACTTTAGTTGTTACTATTAATATATACAACCTACAAGAAAGAGTAACAAAGCCCCTTTGTTTTCCCTGTTGTAGTAATTTTCTTATCCTTTTTCGCAGATGCCCTGGCAGTCATCAATATTTCTTTCAGTCACTGTTCTTCAAAAGACACTCACTTTTCATTCACATGCACAGAATACAAAGGAATTCAGTGGGCCAGATTCCCTTGGTGATCAGATCCACTGCAGCCACCCAGGGAGGACTCAAGGTGAAGGTGCAGCAGTCTCATCAAGAACAGAACTGAACCGATTTAGAAGGGAAGAGGTCACTATTTTAGCAGGCAGTGATGACATTTCTGTTCAGATTTTACCTACATATTTTACCTAAATATTTCATATTTCTGGAAAAGCAGCATCTTCATGGCTACTTATCTCTGCTCACCCACTTAATATAAATGACATACCAAGTTTTAGTGGAACTGTAAAGCCATTCCTTTTATGGTTTATGGGGCTTCACTAATGAAACCTAATTATAATCTAATATTATACCAATTCCACAGGTGCAAAAGAGAACAGAGGCTGCATCTTGCCCCACAAGAAATTGATAAGCCATCCTAATAGAGCAGCTGTGACTGTCTCCCATTCCACTAAACTCCTCCAGTAACTGCGCAGATTTCTGTCAGCCAAGAACACACTCGGAGTGTGCAGTGCTCAGCAGCAACATCCCTGCAGTCTGAGAATGCACTGTGTTTGTCCAAGTCTTACATTTCCAGAGCTTTTATGAGAAGGGTACATGTCAGCACTGTCCCAGGTAGAAGACTTGATACTATCTGGTATGTTAATTCAGTATTTCAGCTCTGATTTTTGGCAGAGGCTTTGATTCAGCCTACTCCTGCAAGAGAATAGCAAACTGCTGATTTGGGTCTGCAGACTTAATTATTATCACACCAACATAAATAAGAATTTCATTTATGCTCAGTTCCTGAAGAAAAAACTATTGTGCCGACTTTGATAAGATGGTATGAAATCTATCCAAACATTTATCAAATTATGTGAAACCTTACTGGAAGAATATGTTCTGAGATTTTGTGAATAAAATCCCCCAGGAAGCAGTAACACCAAAATGTGTGTCAGAGCAGAGACTCACGAAGTTTGGTCCAAAGGGAATTCATAGCTCATCTAGGGCTCACCTTTATTCTTTTATCCCAGTACGCAACAGTACAAAAAGGGGATGGCAAAGTAAAGAATCAAACCCAGCATTTCTTTTCCAGAAAGCCAGAACTCTGCCAAACCCAGCTCAAATTACAGAAACAATTTCCATTATTTTTCTTCCTTTCAGTTACTGCAGTTCTGCAAAGATGTTACACAGTGATGAATGGCAAGAAAGACAATTCACCAAAAAAGATACTTATTCCAAAGTTATTAAAAGAAATGCTAATACCATTCTCCTGGCATATGACTCTATGCTTGAAGAATCTTGCAATTTGCATATAAGCTGGGTGAAAGAAATCTGGTTGAAAGACCACACATCCAACTATTGATAAATATTTCTAGCAAATCTAATGAAAAAAAGGCCCCAACTATCTCTGCTTGGCACATGTTTTTTCCAAATGTGTTTTCTTAGCTTAGGTCACTATGACGGAGATAACACTAGGCAGATAGCAACTATATGTCTTCTGTAATAAAAATACTTTTCATAAGACATATCAGGGAAATTGGATTACTAACAAACTTTTTATAAGTTAAACTTATTATCAGTGAATACCAAGGATCATGTTATTACAGTAAACTATATATAGTAAGGCACTGTCCATGAAATCAAAGAGATATTTCATATCACTCTAATATACTGACATTATCGACCAACCTATAAATACCGATAATATTTTCATTATCATCTACACTTAACCTTCTTTATGCTTTCAAGTGCCCTTATGTTCTATACCTGAAAACATGCAATTTAGCTCCACAGAATAACTCCAAAAATCAAATCAAGGAAGTTCTTTATTGGTTTCACTCAATGACTTCCAGACTAAATCTGCTCTTCTATAAACAAAGTAAAGGCTTTCTCTAAGTGTCTAGTCTAAAAACACATGGTTGAAGTTAGTAGATCTTTTCAATCCAGCAACAAAGGACCATGAAACTGGAACACAGCTGATAACTCTGATGATGACACGCATACTGGAACAAAAATCAGTGACGAGACACTCAGTACGAGAAGAATAAAAGCATATTAAAGAATTAGAAGAAGATTATGGAGCATACAAAAGGAATACTTTTGAATGTGAAAGTACCTGCCTTTTACCTACTCACCTTTCAGACATGTGGCTTCACTAAACTCCCAAATAGCAATGCAAGAATAAGCATAAATGCCAGAATGCCAAGGTAAGGAAGAGGCACTCTAAATCTGTTCACAGTAGTATTCCAGATTGGTGCTAAAATAAGAGTTATGAGCTACATTCATTTCAAGTAAATATGAGAATGTCTACACTCAGTTCAGGCCTTCTTTAGACATCATCTACTCAGGAAGAAAGGAAGAAATTATAGCTTCTGTAGAACAGCAGTGAAAGTGACAGAAAGTGACAGAAAGTGACAGAAAGTGAAAGCAAACAAACTCTGGTCCTTCTTCAGTTCAAGTAAAGGAGACTTATAGGTGCGAATCCCTGAGGGTGGCATTCTATCCAGCCTAACATGGCTGTGCTTACCCACACCGCAAGCTCCAAGATCAAAACAGTTGCCTCAAGCCTCCAGAAGAAAAATGGTTTCACAGCAATGTACTGTTATAAATAGAGGTTGGGTGGACAAACCACCTCTCCTTGTAAAAAAAACTTTATTACTGAAAAGTTTGCTGGCAGACGTTATCTATACCAGTCACATCGGAAGAGCAGAAGAGCAATAGAAACTTAACAGTGGCATTTCAGACCCATGCATCTTGAATAGTTTCTCTTGTGAATGGATAAATATTCTCCAGGCCTCCTAGAACGGGGAAACAAAGAAGAGCAAAAGAAGCCCTGGAGTCCTCCAAGGTTTCTGGAGAATCTCAGCATTTCCATCTAGCTTTCCATTCGAGTATTTCTACCTTTGGTTATTGATACTAAATAAAGCCATGGATGCACTGAATAGTAACAAATCAGCAGCAGCTAATAAAATTACAGCAAGCTAGACAACATTGCTACATAGAACAAAGTAGATTCTTCCCTCAAGCAGCAATGACAAGAGCAGAAAGAAAAGCAGCAGATGTGTGCTGCTGCAGACCATCAGCCGCGAAGGACTGGCAGTTGTGTAAATTCTGTGGTTTAGGTCCTGGAGATTGTGGCTTCAACCCCAGGTCCCAATTCCTTACCACAAACCACCAGAGATCTCTCCGAGTAAATGCAAGGCCAGCTTCTTCTCAGCGAGGCTCCATCAAACTTAAATACAATCCATGCAAAAAGCCTCCAGCTTAAGCATCCTGCCATAGGCATGGTTGTTCAACACAGCAGTATGCAGGCATGAACTGGCTGGAGTGTGACATAGCTGAGATCGAGACCCATTCAGTGTGACAACCAGAGAAAATCCCCTGACCACCTCCCATCAGCTCAGGCTGCCTGTCTTGTTGGACAGCCTGTTGGGAACACAACTCAGCTGCCTTCTCTGAGTCAGACATAGAGGACTGCAGATTGCTTAATATTGCCTGTATTCCAGGAGCATCCTGGAGACTTTAATCATGCTAATCAGGTATCGGAACAGGCTTTCCAGGAAAGTGCTAATCAGGTATTGGAAGAGGCTTCCCAGGAGAGTGGTGGAATCACCATCCCTAGAAGTGTTCAAAGACTGTATAGATGAGACCCTCAGTGATACGGTTTAGTGGTGGACTTGGCAGTTCTGGGATAATGGCTGGACTTGGTGATCATAAAGTCTTTTCCAACATATATGATTTTATGATTCTATGATTCTATGATTCTATGATAATGGCCCTTGGCCATGCTTTGCTAGACACTTTCCATACACTGGGCAAAAGGCAGCCTCTGCATGTTACGGCTACTCCAAGGAAGGCCCATCCACTTCCAGCAGTACTTGAAGAGCAGCAGCTTTTGAACCACTCCATGCTCAAGGATGCCCTTCCCAACATCTGAACAAAGCTAACAGCCTCTGCTTCTGAATAGTGGGAATAAAGCAAACCTATATGAGCACAAATAGCCAAAACCACCCAACCTGTTGACAGTGGAGCTAGGCAGATGAAAGCCACATGTGGGGCAGCCCCTGCTTTGCATTTTGGTACAGATGTACACAAAGAAAGGAGTGAGGGCAGAGCGGAGACAGTGGGAACCTTGGACAGTGTGTCTGTTACTTGAAATCACTCTAAAGCACATTATAGATCTGTTAAATCATTGTGGCTTACCCTGTATTTCAGAGTAAATTAGTAACTTTTCAGAGGGAGTGAAGAAAATACCACTCCACTTTTAAATAATGAAAATGCTAAAAAACCTACACTTAACAGCTCTAAAACTGCAGCAAGTCACCCACCAACACCCACTCCTCTTGTCAGCAGGCTTTTTTCAGCTTTGCCTATTATTTGTGTCGAGCCAGAGATGTTTAATGTTTGCTGTGCTTATCTGCTCAACTTTCAGGAGCCACAGATCTTAACAGTATGTACCTGTGCCACTGACCTCTTTCCCCATAGCGTTTTGATCAAATAAGTAACAAACACAGAGTTTCAAGAATCATTTGGATTCACTGGCTCTGAGTGCATAGCTGTAAAAAATCTGCTTTAAGATTAACATCCAATTTTATTCATGCCTCAGGCTTCACCACAGCATCTATTTTTGTAAGATTAACAGCAAGATCCCAGTTCTCCAGAAATGTAAAGAGTAACAGCCAATTGTAAAAGGAAGATGATGTTTCCTAACCTACCCTTGCTCACATCCAGGAAGGTACATTTTCCTCGCCTTTTCCATGGTGGGTGTAATTTCTATTTGCATTTTTGCACCCACAACATGCAGCATGTATATTAGTCCTTCTGCCTCCCATTAGCTGAAATGCATTTCTGATGCAACTGTGGGTGCCAAAAAATACTAACATGTGCAAAGTGTACCCTGAAAGACAGCTTTTACTCTGGAGGAGTTAAGAAACAGCCATCTTCCTCTACCTTGCACAACAGCATTTTGAATCATCTAACTTGATAATACAAGTATAGAAAATGAGCACTTGATATTTCAGCTAATCCATTTAAAACAAATACACATGAAAACACTTATTTTTGAGCATGGCAATTGGAGGACAAATTGAGGGTCATTTCTAACCTAAACAGGAGAAGAAAAGTTGCCTTAGGTAGTGCCTTCGGTCAATCTGTCAATTAGAGCTATTGCATTGCTGTCAACTTGCACTCCTTCTTTAGCTCCAGCTTTGCTCCATCCTACACAGATCTGTACAAATCAATTGTCTCTTGCAAACATGCACTAACCACTGGAAACTGAAATTAATAAACTGTGAGAAAAGCTGATTAATAAAGCTGACACTCCTCTGCCCAACAACTCTGGCTTTCTCCCCTCCAGCTAGCTGTTTGAGATAGGCAGGCAAAGTGGTAAAAGATTATCAAATTGCAGCTGTCATTCCTGACAAAATGCATCTCAATGCTGGAAGGAATTTTAGGTTTTAAGCTAAAACACCACCCTAAAGGGTTCCTCAGAGCCTGTCAATATCTGTACCTTGGATGGAAAGCTACCACTGAGCGCAGTGTGTCCAACATATAGAACCTGCCACGAAATTAAGTTCTTCATAAGAAAGCTCATCTCAGTCTTGATTGGTAACAATAACAAGGAGACAAGATAAGACCATCAGTCTCAATTGTGAAGACAATGTTTTCCTCCCATATTATTCTGTCTGTCATGTTCCCTTCAGGTTCCAAAGGAATCCCTGTCTCATACATCATTATTTCCCACAAAGCTTGAAAGCCTTCAGGGGGGGTTTCTTCCTGCCCACTGTACCAGCCTTGATGTCTGAGTACCTTCAGAACAGTGACAGAGGCCTCTGCCAGCAATAAAGGGGAACATCTGCATACCAATTAAACTGCTGAGGCTGAAGAGTTAAAAAAAAAAAGAGGGGGGGAAAGCCTTGAAAGTAAATCTGAGCCAAGTTCTAATTAATGCCCTAGGCCCCAATTCACCACAGCACTTAGGCATGTAGTTAACTTTAAGCATATATCTAGTTCCACTGAAGTCAAAAGACAGCGTCGAAGAGGCAAACTACATTAGCACAATTTAATACTCTTTGGGCTAATTAATCAACCATAAAAATTAACTATGAGAACTGTATTTCTTATTTCCCTTGCTGTGACATTTCCAGATAAAAATACTTGGATGTTGCTGGAATAAACAAAAAGCACTACCTTGTTTGCCTGTCACTGGCTGCTCAGTCCTGCAGCTGTGAAGGCCAGTACCAAAAAGCAGCAAAAGGAACTGAACTCTCTGCACAGTCACAGCCTAATATCTGTATCTTCTATGTGATGGCAGCTTGCAGGCACAAAAAAACACAGCCCTTGTCCTGAGAAGCAGTAATCTAAGAAATTAAAAGTATTGACAACAGATGAGCAAAGCCATCAGGCAGTGGATGGCACAGCAAAGACATCTTTCCTTTTCTCTGCAAATAGGCATTTCTTCACAACAGTGCATTAGCATCAGTTGTGATCAGAGATGGCAAAAAAAGGCAGCAAACAGGGTAGGGTAATCAAAGAAGGCTGAGGGTAGATGTGAGTTTGGAGACAGAACTTGTGAGGTTACCAGGAGAGATGCTGTTAGGCAGAGCTGGCAGGAGAGAAGTAGTGCTCATGTCTAAAGCTTAGGCAGACTGGAGTACGGTCTAGCCCCAAATGTCCGCAAGGGCTAAACTCTCCTCAATGTCAGTGGAGCAGGACCAAGCCCTGTAAAAAGAAGCCCAGAGTGCAATCTCCAAGCAGCTGAATAGCCCTGGAGACATCCAGACCTTTTCTCCACTTCATAAGCACAGCATGGTGAATGGCTGCAAAAGCTGCACCAACAATGTGCAGGCTAGATTTGGCCTGAACATGGTCTCCAAGGGCCAAATATGACCAATTTTCAAGCCCCTGTTGACTTCACAAAGGCATGTGCACTACTAACTATTCTGCAATCAGGATACAAAGAGAAAAGCTAGCTGATAAGGGTATTCTTGATAGGATTTCTACAAAAATGTAACCATGGAAAGTTTGCCAAAATATCATTAGTGCTGTACATGGGCCTATAAAAGCCAATAAATCGAAAAGAGGGGACATAAACTCCTGGCTGACAATACCTCTTTATCTCATCCATTACAAAACAAAAAAGAACAAAACCAACCCCCCAACCAACTAAAACACAATGAGCATTAAAGAAAGTACCATTGCAGCTTTTCAGATTAACTTTGGATTTCCATGCTCTCATTGATTTAAGAGGTTTATTGTTACTGTATTGGTTTTTTAATTGCTGATACTAAAAATTCCTTTATCTTTCAAAGACCTTAAAGTCTGTTATATAAATACATAATTAAAGCCTCTTTCAACGGGGTATAATTTACTCTATAGTTTACAACAGCTGCACTAGAGCCATTACAGTTTATCATTTAAAAGCCTAATTAGGGGCTTCTTAATTAGTGGATCCTTCAGTCACTAGACTGTGACTGTGTATAAGACACTTGGCAGCTATCACATGTTACAAATCTGCACGAAATGTTTGTGTGAAAACAGGGTGTGTACAAGCCCCAAAAGACATTCATTGTCCCTGCAGGTCAGCCCATCCGAACACGCAGGCCTCCATGCTACATCTGTACTCCCCTCTCTAAGTGTACGGCTGGTCTGCACACAGCCTTTCCCTCATGCACATGTTGGAAACCACCAGCACATCCTGAGGCAAGCCCCAGCCTATCTGAGCTGACCTGATATGATAGCCTATTCTGATCTGACCATGCTCATGTTCAAACACAACTGAAAGAGAGGATGGGACTACTGCCCACTGACTACTCAGGTTGTCTTTCACTTGGCTTGTCAAGTGCTTTCCCCAGCAAATGTAGCTCCTTGCTGCTGCCACTCTCTCCCTCAGCTCTGCACCATGCTGGATTCAGTAGGCAGCTCCTGTGTGCTGCCCAAAGCACTTAGCATTACTAGAAGGAAGAAGAGGGAAGCCAATTACTGCATTTCACTTATAGACACTGACATAGATTTCTCGTTAATCACCACCAAATTGGCAGTAACTGAGAATTTAAGTGCAGTATTTGCCCAGAGAAAGAACTCTTTCATCTTTTCCTCCGTGTGGCATAGTGCAGGAGAGCAGCTGGTATAGTCCATAACTACTCTTTACCGGGAATCGCTCACCAGAACGAGCCTCGTATCAGCTTGGGGCTCACAGAACCCACTGCTCAGTGAGCAAAGAGCTTGTCCAGACCACACTCTGGAAGACTAGTGGGGTTTTGTTTTCACCTGCTTGTAACACAGGAGCTGTGCTGTTACACAGGACCAGTTCTGGGGCCTGACAGCGTTTGGGAGCACTGCTTTCAACCATACAGTGGCAAAATCATGAGCTTTATTGACTGCAGGATAATAGAAATCAGCTATTGAAAACCTGTATCATTAGTGCTATTGCTTTCCAGTGTTAGATAGCTGCAGTAATGGATTGGTGTCTCTATCTCATCCTCCCACTGGAAAGCAACATATACAGGACCGATCAATAACCTGCTCTAAGTAACGTGTAGACATGTCAGGTGCAAATATCTCCCTTTCTCAAAGGTACTAAAGACCAGATATTTTTGCAAAATTTAGGTCAGGCAAAAAATTGCTTTGGGTAAACTTTTGTTATGGCAGAGTACAGCATAACCAGATCCACCCACCTGGTTACAAGGAAGTTTTAAATAGTAAGGAAGTGACTATATGAATGTATTACTTTGCAGGGTCAATAGCTCAAGATGTTCCTTTGCAACAGGATAAATTTCTATTTGAAAAGCATTTTCTGTAACATCCATGTTGCTGAGGATCCTCTGACAGGAAATAACTAGATTATTTCCTCATGATGTTGCCACTACCTTCTACAGCCAAAATCCTAAAGTACCTTCAAAATCAATACCAAAATCCACTGTCATTAATAGGGCCAGTATTTAATCCTATTGTGTCACAGCATGTTACCCACTTAATTTAGTGTTGCCAAATTTGAAGTCAATTAAAACCCTACAGATCACAGCCTTGTTTGCCCGTGGATCAGTGCAGAGGCTAGAGAGGTATTAAAGGGCATTTTCTGTATAAAGATGGCATCACTTTGACTCCATCATTATGATTAAAACATGTACACGTTTCTTTCCCTTACCCCACTCTCTGTGCCATTTGCAAACACACAGAGGGATTATAGTCAAGATTATAAAGCAGATCACAGAGGAGCTGAAGGTTTCACATATATTATTATGTTACAGCTTCCAAGGATGTTCATGGGCACAAAAAGCCGCAGATGTACACTGAGTCCTAGCCTGCTGTGGTACTGACATCACATCAAGACAGTCTTTTCAGGGGAGAACAGACAAACAGGAGCCAAGGCTTTCTGAAAGGCGAGTTGTCACCTTTTGAAAATCCTTGTGTCAGGCTGCCTACAGACTCAACTGAGAACTTCACAGGGACCTTCACAGGGATGTCATATTTCCTTGAGCTGACCTTCCAGAATACTCTGCACTACAAATTCCTGGAAATCCTTGCACCTTAAACTAAGCACCCTTTTAAACAGGTCCTTGTTGTGCAACACTTACACTGTGAGGCCAGTAAATTCAGTGGCATCCAAGTGATGCCACGGAAATGATTTTATCTGATTTCATTTTGCATTGACTTCTGTGATGCAAGAGCAGGGACAGCCTTTCAGAAGAGAAGAGTAACATAGCGGCTGGGTTCAGGTAGGCACAGTCATATGGTGGAGGTGAAAACTGAAGACAGAGGAGAAAACAACAGCATGGCAATATGCTTTATTTTCAATTACTTCTACCCAATTTCCCCACTGGCCTCAAGCAAGTACCGTGAACCTCCTTGTCTCTGCAGCAGGGCAGGCATGCTGCACCCCACCATGGAAAATGCTGGGAGAGCAGAGCAGTGAGCAGCCTGGTGAGGCCAAGGACCCTCTGGAGCACAGGGCCTGCAGAAGCTGGGTGAGCATGGCACTGCTACAGCTCCCAGCAGGACAGCTCACCACCTCAGCTCCTTCAGCAGCCGGGGCACCACGGCAGGGAATCCAAGTGGCACCTAGCACACCACTGTCCTGGCTG
Organism: Myiopsitta monachus; assembly: GCA_017639245.1. Taxonomy (NCBI): domain Eukaryota; kingdom Metazoa; phylum Chordata; class Aves; order Psittaciformes; family Psittacidae; genus Myiopsitta; species Myiopsitta monachus. Next base: position 65,415,353 of record CM029921.1, on the reverse strand, counting down.
ACCCGCTCCAGCCCCAGGGCCACTGCCTGGACCCTTGGGTTCAGAAGAAAGAAATGGATCCTTCTGGCAATCCCTTTCGTGGGGGCAGGATCATGGATTATCATTTGGTGTAGTTCTCAGCTGCTCTCCCACACACACTTTTTTTTAATAAATGAAAACACTCCAGAAGAGCTCAGTGTTTTCTTTCAGAACTCCTCTATTCCACTGACTTGTTCCAACCTTCATCACAGCTCTTCCCTTGTCAGCAGCTGTACCACTGTGCTATACCTCTGCCCACGCACAAATGCACTGGTTGAAGGTATGAACTGGAATCTCTCCCTTAAAGGAACAAGCAGGCATCCCAGAGACTGACACAGCTGCTATTTGCATGTAAAAGAGGAAAAGAAGGTGCATGACTGAGCCCAAATTAGCATGAGCAAAGCCTCCCACCACATTTGCAAACTACAGTTTGCACAATGGCGCTAACAGAGGTGCGGGCTTTCCTCACAAAGATTTCTACCTCAGCCATAAGGAAAGCTGGCTAACAGTGGTTCACAAAATTTAGTATCACATGAGCTTTTAAGTTCCTGTTTTCCTAAAATTTAAAGAGTACTAGAAAAAGAGAAACTTGGTGGGTGCAGGGTGAGCTGGATATGCCCAGGTTTATGTCATCTCCACTTCCAGCTTGATTCCTGAAACTGACTACCTCAGCAAGAACCATATTTTCTAAGGCCTCCATCACTTCTGTACCCCTCGATTTTTGAATGTCCAGGAATATTCACAGTTCTCAGTGCACCTAAAAATGAAAACCAAATTATGCAGGGCAAATGCAGATCTAATGCTTCATGTCTCATTTCCACCTTTCAAGAAATGAGTACCATTAACCAATTTTTCACCATCAGTTCTTTCAAAGGGATGCTGTGGAGATTCATTTATGTCTGCAAAGTCTTGCTGAAGACACACACTTAATAAACTGTAAGATTTCTGTATTTTAACACAATCTTTGACTTTCTCTGGCTATGTACACACATACCTAAGCATCCATGCCTGTGCACATACCTATGGGGTCATAAAAAGACGATTAGATGTCTCAGTAGACTATTTAAGCAGTGTGATTTTATTAAGCGCTGTCCTCCAAACCAAACTGTATTTTTAAGGTCTTGCTGCAGAGAAGTTACAGACTCTTTTTACTTTATCATCATACTTCCATGGAAGCTGTTGGAACAATTCAGTGCCCCGCTATTTCCACAGTAGGTTTAGCTTATCTAAGAGACTAGAGAACAGTAAATGCAGACGTTAATGGTAATAAAAATCAAAGCTAAGCCCTACATGAAGAGAAACAAATTCCAAAATGAAAAATTCGATTACACAGTACCTGTCTCCTGTCTTGACTTCCTCATTATACGTAGAAATTAACCCTGTCATTAAGTACTTTGATCAGGCTGTAAATAAACAGCTTATAACGGCATGAAATCTACCACAGCAAGCAGGCAAATGAACAAGGGGAGAAATACTGACATCTGGGGCTGCTGTCAGACATCAAGTGCTCCTGCTCCCTCAGGGCCAAGCTGCTAGAGTAAATGGGGTTACTCCAAGAATTAATTGCTCCCTTTTGGTTCTCACTACTTCCAGAAAGTTTCAGTAATAATATCTAAGGGGCTATCATTTGGAGATCAGTAGCATTGTTTTAAGATCTTTGAGAGATTTGTAATTGTTGTAACTGCTCTTAGGCTAAAACTTGGCACAGAAATTCCCGGCCCATGGCGGAGCTGAAGCAGTATTACCTCTTTAAACTCTTCTGAGGTCAGAAGAAGAAAAGCGTTGTTTAAGTAGGAATAGTTATTATAATCTTTCTACTCAGAATTAAGACGCCAGAAGAGAGGTGTCTGTGGTCAAATTGGTCCAGGTGTGCATCACTCAAAAATGAGGAATGGCATCATTTCACATACTCCAGGGCCAAATATTTGTCACTTAAATTTGGAGAATTTCTATGCACTAATAGGTATCATAAACAAGATTTCTGGGAAATTGAGAGGGCTTTTTTATGGTTTGTTTGTTTGTCAGGATTTTGGAGTAGAAGTTGCTTCTGGGATGCACCCAAAGCAATGTAACTTTACTTACTTATGATACTATCGAAATTCTTTGCACATGTAGACTGCTACACAATCAGAGGTGGTCAGGCCAACAGGGTCTCCTCCCAGCTCTGCCCCTGGCCTACCAAGAGTTCCTTGCCATCTCTGAGCCCTGTTTTCAAACAGCTATGTTTCCTGTTGGCTCTTCTCACCCCTTTGCTCAGGAGACCCTCAGCACGAAGACGGACTGAGGATGGCCAGATACAACATCCACCCCAGAACGCTGCCTGGGACGCTCCATTTTGTCTAGAAAGTACAGTTTAGCTGCTTGCTCCTCTCTGCCTTCTTAGGTTAGCTGCGATGGGGTTTCTGGTGAGTTGCCAAGTACAGCAGGCACGGACATAAGGGAGAAATCCTGACCCAAAAAAGGCAAAGGCAGTTTCCCACCATCTTCAAGCTGGCCAAGATTTTACTTCTAACATCCTAATAAACGCTTGGAAAAACACTAAGGAACCGTACAGATTATTTGTTTCTGTATTCATAGCTGAATATGTTGCAGAACAGACATTTAATTATTCCTAGGAGCACTAAAGTCCAGTATTTCCTCTGCTTCTCACAATCCATTCTTTTATCCCATTGCTACAATAAGCTCCAAGATGTTATAGCAAGACATTGTTCAAAACAGCTATCACCACAATTCAGACAAATACTGTCCTAGACCAGAACAGCTCAGCCAAAATATCATAGGTGCCTTTTAACATCCCAGCATACTGCTCTCTATAAAACTGCGTAGCTGTTCTTACTCATGCCCCACATACCAGTTGTGTGCTCAAAAAAATGGTCCTTTCCAGATCCGCAAATACTCAGACACTCTTTTCTGTGCAGTCATGCCAAGAATGCAACCATGCCACACCAATATGGGTAAGCACAGGCAAATAATACTATAGATTTGAATATACTTGGAGGCTTTGATCTCAGGTACAGAGGGGGTGGGCACTTTGAGGTAAAAGTGAGAGGATGATCACTCACCAGCTGAGCACAGATCAGAGGGTTCATAGGAGATGGGCAGCAGGGAGGAAAGGCACTCGCAGAAGGCAGTTGCAGAGGATGGAGTTAGCTGGAGGCAGCATTTTTACATCTGGCTTTAACAAACCAGACCAGGTTCTTTCAGCACATGTGTAGTCCCTAGTAATAAAGCAAATCAGACTTTTCTCTTGGATTTGCAATTCTTGTTGCAATTCATTTACCTAAATAGTGCTGGGTATTTTGCCTACACTGAAAGTTGCAGTAAGGTTGTACCTGGAATTTCTAGCAAACCTAGAAGTGCCTAACAATCTGGGATGCAACTGCACATTACATATACTAGCTGCCATTATCATCATTTGACACTTTTATAATATGTCAGCTTCCCTTCTAAACATAATTCGCTATTAATATCAATTTTATGTAAGTAGCAGCATGCCAGGGATTTCTCATAGGTCCCATCCCTGAAGAATCCCCAGATTCATCAAGGCAATCAAATCTCATTAGCAAAGTCTTCCAGCGATTACTCTTTCATTCACTTCTTCAGCAGTCTGGAGTTTGGTCTTGCTCCCACTGAACCAAACCCAGCCTTCCTGGTGAACTGCAGCATGCAGAGCAGATTAAGGGCACCAGTCCTGACTGAGCAAGAAATTTTTGAGCATGTCTTACCTGTAAGTGTTAAGTGTTGCTTCAGTAATCAATGACAGCACCTAAACGTGCAGTCGAGCAGGTTGTTAAAACACCTTTCTGTACAGCTGTTGCCATAAACTGGGAAAACTCCCTGGCACAGCTTTGGAGCTGCACTAGAATAACTCACGAGCAGTGTACACTGGCGCTGAAACTTGTCAGTCAGAAAAAGCATAAACAAGAGGAGCAATAACAGCTAGAGGGACACTGCTTTTCAGAACACACTGAATGGCTGTTGGGAGGCAAGACCTGAGCTTTGGTTTAGGTTTAAAACTGAACTTGGGAGGAAATGCAGCTGCTCAGGGACCCAGCTGAGTCACAGAGGGTGCGTGGAGAAGCTGTCCTACCTAAACAACTTTCAGGAGATGGTAAAAATTGCAGTTAAGATGAACAAAGTTTTATTAAAGGCTTGATTTTACTAAATCTTTGTTCCTGCTGTTAAATTGGATTTAAAGCAGTGCAGTAACTTTATTCCACTAGTAACAAATCCCAGCCCAGGAGAACAGCATGCATCTGAATGCAGTTGGATGCATCTGGAACATCTGGCTGCAGAGTAAGGAATGACAGTATGGTCCTCCCTTGCAGGAGGTGAGGCTTGGGGCCAGATTCTCGCAGATATAACCAGGACAGTCAGCACCTGCAGCTGCCATTGAAGTTAATGGGAATTGCTGGTACTCAGCAAGTACTACCACTATGTACTTGCAGGATGATAGTACTAATGTACTAAGTACTACTAAGTACTAAGTACTACCACTAAGTACTTGCAGGGTGATAGTACTAAGTACTAAGCAAGTACTACCACTGAGGCTTTCTCTAGGAGAGAAATTTATGATTTATCAGAAGCTCATTGATTACAGCAGGAGTCTGCCACAAACTGTGGAAGAAGACACATCCTTGAAAGGAACCTAAGTTCTCAGTCCTCCCCTTGGAGTACACGTATACCTAAAGGCTTCCCTATATAAGATGATGCATGAACACCAGCCACACATCTGAGAAGTTGGTGTCTCGGTACAGCCCCAGCATTCCATCAGGGAAAACCTCTCCAGACAGCTGCAGATTAAACCCACGTCACACATCAGGAGAACATGGCTTTGATAAGTCCAGGTCTTCCCAACAGCAGGCTGGGATTTCTGGCTAGAAGAACATACAGGCTTGTTGAAAAGCATGCTAAATGCAATTACCTTCAGGAGGCACTAAACGTCAGGAAAGCCGTACACGAAGTATTTCCAGACGAGAATCAGAGAATGAAAGCATGAAGTTCCTTAGTGCAAGGTCTAACTCCCTTTCATATCTACAGGCCTCAGAGGTGATGTCAGGTAAAAAGCATGGGTATCTATGATGTCCCTTCTCAGCAATGTTTATCCTATCACTCTGCCATTGCTCCTCTGCTAAACAGCTAGAAAATCATGGAGAAATATTTCTTTCCCATTTTATCTGTACATGCTCTCCAGAGACTGAAGAGTAAAGAAAGCAGCAAGAAACATATAACCACTTTCAGAGGCCTCTCCCTGTGACAGAAGTTCTCATTTCTTCATGAATAGCATCATGTCACACCTGCCACAACTGCTTCCATTCAGAGACATCTCTGCTGCGGTGCCTACTCAAAGATGCAGGAATCCTTTGGGAAAAGGGCCTGGTTGCCCTCTCATTTTCCCTGCAGTCTGTATTCGCATTCTTCTGTTTGCTGGCTAGGAAGAGCTGATAATGTCATGCCACAGGTTTATTAACAAAAGAAACATCACTGCTAGTAGCATGGAGCAGATCTGCAGTGCCTGTAAATGGACAGTGCTCGGCTGAATTTCTCAGATTGCCAGTTACTTACACCACCCAAAGATCCTGCATCAGATTCTAGCCACTGCTTTACGTATTATGCACTCTCTTCCTCAACGAGATTAGGTATCATGATTTAGAGAACAGAGTGAGTAAGAATTGATATGGTTTTAAAATGGGAATCTTTGCTTCCAATGCATAAAAATGATTTGTAGCTTGGACACTTGTTCTCAAGTAAACAGCCTCACAGAAACTAAAGGCTTCACTCATCTGAAATTGTTGGCATTTGGTATTTAAAAAACTCTTCAGAAGACATCTGACAAACAAATTACTTCATCTTTGAAGAAAAGTTCTTTTTGGGGGGAGTCAGAGAATGTTATCCAAGTAGTTGACAGAACAGACCTGTTCAGGATTTTCCTAGGAAATATGTGAAAATTAACCAAATAGCTTCAGGAGCAACGGACTGCTGCAGTCAGGTTCCCTATTCATCTTTGTCCAAAGGCTGGATTCCTTGGTATGAAGAAGGTACAAGCCATGGCTGATATTTCCCTGCACCTGAGTCTCTCACACCATCTCTCTTCCAAGTGTCTTTCTCCACAGCCTTTCCTCTTGTGCGCTTATCTGCATTTTCTTCCCCACTGCCACGTATGCATTGAATTTGGTCACAAAGGTATTTCCAACCACCTGTCAAATTCGGCTAAAACTAGTCAGGATATCCAAAGCTTCACAGCAGGAAAGGCCCACTTGCACTGGAAGCCATATTTTAGCAGCATGATGAAAACTCCTGTAACTGTTTAGCACCTGCATTGCTGTAAGCCTGAAGAAGAGCTTCATCACAACTTCACAGTGAGGACCCCCCAGTAAGGAGCACAGTCCCAGCAAATCCTGTGCCCTAGAGACTGCCTCACCTCCTGCCCAGTACTCCAGGGCAGCTATATACTCCAGGGCAGCTATATACTCCAGGGCAGCTACTCCAAGCAGTAGTGTGAGAAAAAACCATCCCCTGCAGAGGCTCACTTCTTACTGCAGCAATGGGCTGAAAGCAAAGCACAGGGCACTTTCACATGGACAAAGGTAGGGATGGCATTCCCATTCTTCCTTTTAATGCCAATATGCAAAACCCAGATACCTATGAAAAGTTTAGACCTCATCCAACAGGCCACTTACCTCCTCCGGACAGCTAAGCTTCCAATGTACAGCCCGCACAGTAAATGAGATTTTGATGTGGGCAAGCAGGAGGCCAGACACAAGTCTAGAAGGGAGTTTATTTCTTACTGACCAGCTTGATAGCAGAAGTGCCACGGTCATTCTTTCTAATTTCAGGGACCTTTTAAATAAAGTTCCACTCCAGAAGCCAAGCATGAAAGGAGAGGAATGAAAACTCTTTGATAGATAAGATATTACAAGAGACTGTCAGAAGCTTGGTAGGAGAATGAAGTAACACTCTGGATACTGTCATTGAAAACAATAATGAAAGAGTACACCATTTTCTTAACTGAAGTACTATCAAATCTATGTTACTGCCACACAACATATTTTTCCTCCAAAGGTGCCAATTTCAAGCTATGACTATTGATCTCTATCTAACACTCAAAATTAACTGCACTACTAAGGAAAAGTGGCACCAAATCGTTTGAGAACATCAAACAGTAAAAAGCCAATGGGGTCAAATCAAGGTCAGATTTTGATGAGTAAGGTGTCAGGAATTTAATCCATTTTGTCTAAGATAATGTATAGAGCCAGTATTGGGTTGTGGGGTTTTTTTCCTTTCTTTTCTCTAATTTTTTTTAAGCCAGCTTCTCTCAAAAATATCACAAAAACCTCAACTTTTTTATGAACTTTTTTCCATGACTGGAGAAAGAAAAGATTAAATGGACTGAAACACAGATGGCAATTATGTCTCTGTTTATTTCCTAATGAGTCACAAGATTATTTTTTGCCTTCTGCCACATCATTTCAGAATACAAGAAAACCTTATCTTGAAGGAGACTTGTGGAGACAAAATAACGCTGTTGAAAGTCCCAGTCCAGCAAGACACATATAGCATTTAAAAAAAAACCAACAACCCCAAACCTTTAACCACAAGTGAAGTCCCATTCACCTAAACTCAAATTCAGAAATGATGGGTAAATCTGTTCCACTAGCTGATGAATATGGTGGCTATCAAATTCGATAGTGGTCTCATGACAAAATATTCAACAGTTCTCATAGTGACATGTTGCATCTCAGCATTTAGGGGGAATTAAGTCCAGAAATATGGCTAGAAAAGGCTCCCCCTCTGCCTTCCCACCAGAGCCTGTGACGACCGCCCATGCCCTCTAACCACCTCCCATTTGAGTCTGCATCCCCCCTGCCTGCCCAGGGCATCCCCCAGCCTCAGACACCTGACTGAACTCGCATCCAGGCTGAAACCCGGACCCAGGAAGCCTGGCTACTTCTCACACTAGAGGCAGTACAGCTACGAGCACAGTGGCCCAGCAATGGCTGGGCTCTCAAACTTGCCTGTGGCCACTTTCTTTTAAAACTCAGGATGAGTAACTAATTTAATAGCAGCACCACCGTCTGCTTCTCATATCACAGTCTAGTAATTAGCATGCTCTTGAAAGGAAGCAGAAGATACGTATTCACCAGTTCAAACCCATGTCTCTCACCTCCTCAGAAAGTGCCTTAACCACAGGGCTTTGGATAGGGGACTCCCATCTTAACCTACTGAAATCATGCAACAAAAATTCAGGCTTACAACCTAAAAGGGCTGAATATTCAGCCCAGTGATTAGGACACATGGCTGAAAGAGATGAATCCTTTATCTGATGACTTTTCATATGTTTTAGGCAGTAACTGGAGGAGGATAATATGAATTTGGATCTTGTCAGGAAGAGTCTGAGTGTGACCTCCCACCTCCTACCAGAACACAAAATCTGCAAAAGAGGATCCATTTTAAAGGGAGAGCAAGACACACACTCCTCTCTAAAACAGTGCTACCTCCTTGCTGGAACACACTTGCTTTCCACAGCAATAGGTAAAGACATCTCTACTCGGGAGATGGCTGGTGCTTCAGAAACACCCATATCCTCAGGGTATTTCTGTTTCCTGGGTCTAGGGTTTCCCCCTTCAGCATCTGGGTATTCCTGCAGGAATAAGGGAGCCTCAGGCTTATCTGTCCCAAGGCAGTTTAAAGGCACGTACAACTGGTGTGGCGAAGATAGGGCACAGTTAGGTTGAATAATTTGTTACCTAAAAATGCTTCTGACAGATGGCAAGGCTGTTCTGGAATACTGTGAACATAACAGATTTTGGGACAGGGTGCTGAAGAGAACTGATTTTAGTGAAAAGTTGGATTTTTATCAAAATGACCTTTTTACTCCAAATGCCTGCTTTGCATAGAAAATTGCAAAGAAATTTCCCAAATTTGATAAGAAATTGTTCATCCCAGCAATTTACTGGAGTTATGGCTTGGATGTCATTTTGCTTCATGGACAATTTCCTGCCACTGGACTCCCTGTCCAACATCCATCATTGCCAGATGTTCCCATGATGTATCACAACAGCACAGGACAACGGAAAACCATCATTCACATTTAAAAGAGCTGTGAGTTTAAGGAAGAGGTTGGTTCATTTTCCTTGAAGACTTCCAAGTTCCTTAATCTGATGTGGAAAACAGTTGCTTTTACCTTGTTTCCTCCCCACCCCCCTTCAAAACCCCCCAAGAAATAAAATATTCCCAATCCATTCGAGTTACCAAGACATTTTCAGGCTACATTCCTAAAGAAATGAGGCTTAGTTGTTGGCACTATGTGTCCATTTGTCTGCCCAAAGATCAGTTCTGCATCCCTTCCCTTCCCGTCTCCTCAATGCCTTCAGAAACTACCCGACAGACAGAGAAGGGGAAGGAACTGTGAGTGCTGGGTGGGAAGAGTAGATATAAAAATCCTTGGTTCTGTTTTGATATTTTGCAACAAAGTACAGATCTACATGGCAGATCAGCAAGTCTCTGAGATCTTAGAGGAAACACTGCCAAAAGATGGTGTTTCTTTTCCTTTAAAAAAGAAGTCGAAACAGTTTATTACTAGGTGTTGTATCGCATCTGAAACTTTCAGTTTCAGTACTTACTTGTGTGACATATATACCAAGTGGAGAAGGATCTTACTAAAACCTTCCAGGATAAAAACCTTCACACTAGCCAGTCTAGACATTTTCTAGCAAATACAAAAGAGGGATTAGATGGTGCTGCTATTCTGACTCAAATGAACAGGACGATAATTAAAAGAAAAACAACCTCTTGAACAAAACCAGGTAAACATTAGCTAAAACCAAGCTTAGTTTGAGATGCTGAAATACTACAATATAGATTATTGAGGTAAATCCATTAAAATTCCAAGCACTCTCAAAGCATGTTTAAATCATGCACTAAAGTGTATATTTGTCTTGTGATCATGTAGGAACTTTTTTTCAAGTAAGAACCTAATTTAGCTTTCTAAATTAGGGTGGAAACCAGCCCATTGGCTTCTCCTTGGTACTTAGCCTCATTTATATCTATCTACTACGCTAAGATCTTACTTAATTTTTAATGTCTACTTAATCCTTTAGCTTACTTTGGACTCCTTTTCTAAAAGGTTTCACTTGAGTGAGATGAAAATCACTGATTTCTGACACCGTTTCATAGCTAAGAAGAAGAACCATAGGACATGCACAGCCTTAGGGAGATACATCTGCCTGCCCAAGAAAAGGTTGTTTGGTTGGGGTTTTTTTTTAATGGGCTTTTAATATATATTTATTTTTTCCCAATTCCTGGTAACTCTCCTTGCTTAGTTTCCACATACATATTCCACAGAAGAGATAAAGGTTACCAGTGTATTAATATTACTCCTGTAAATGCTCTATGTTTTCAATTAGGCTCACTCCCACAGTGATTTCCATATCTAGCTACTTGCTCTTCTTATTTCTTGATAAGTGATGGCCTCTATCAGGAAGTCGGGGGTGAGTCTGTTACTGCTTTGAGTAAACAACCTAAAGGTCATTTTAGATGTTGGCTTTGACACTGTTGGTTCAATAGCCACCCACCATAGCTGTAACCAGTAAGCTGGAGTTAACCTCATGGAAAGGCCTTTCAGTGGGTCCTGTCACCTCTTCAGCAGAACAACCCCAGTGGGCACTTAATGGTGGAATGAAGAAAATCCTATGAAATTCCCCTCACAGACACCTGACAGAGGCATTTCATCTGACATGAGGGTCTAAGTGCTAAGAACTGTGTCCACATGGGTGCCACAGTTCTCCTAGCCAGTGCTCAAGGACCTTTTTAATGAGATTTCCCATAGCAGAAATGAAAGTGGCAGAAGACATTCCAGCTACATGTACACAACTGACTTCTGCAGGCATGCCTATGTAAACTGGAATGTGAAGGGGTAAGACCCGTGGCTGATATTGGACCCCCCCTTTGGGTGTCCACCAGCATTGCTGTTACACACAGAACACCATCGCCCAACCTAGACTTCTGCAAGTATTGTTTCTTTCCTTCTGCTCCCACAAGATTAATTAGTAGGAAGCACAGCTTTGCCAAAATAGATGCATCCATTGCTGGCGCGTGTTGCCGGTACGCACCATCAGTGTGCTTCTGTAAGTAAAAGGTCATTATGCTACCGACACGCCTGGCCACCTTCTCCCACATACATCTTCAGCATGAAAGCAGGAAGACAGGTTCAAAGATACTATCATCCTGCAAAAGGGGAAGAGTTGCATGACTAGATCTAAGATCCAGAGCAAAGGCCAAAGCACTCACAGGGCTGATACAGCAAATATGCCTTGCATTGACCCCTCTACAGACTGAGCTATGTGAATTCAATGAGGGGGACCACCTCCCAAGACAGAATCCAAAGTACATTACAAAATGACCATTGAAGACCTTTCAGGAAACTTTACACAAGCAAAGGACATTTTCTTCTCAAAATTAGGTACTTCAGGGTCCTAGGCTCTTGTTTTAGGCATCTGAAGATGATCAAAGAGGATGGAAGAGATGACGCTCACTGAAGTGGCATGTAAAAAGTCACTGTGGATTCAGGCCCCTAGGACTCTATTCTGATACTGCCTTGTGCCTCATCTCTCTCCCCTCGCACCAGTTTGCCACTAAGTGTAACAACTTAGTGGCAGGGCATCTCAGACACTCTTCATACTCCCCAGCCTGAACACAGTACCTCCAGTAACGGAGGCACTGTTGGGTCTTGTAGTGTCGCATCATGCACCCTGCCAGAACACACTGCCTGCATCTACTTTACAAAAATGGATAAGGCACAGCACAACCCAACCCTCCTTGTTCAGCTGGAGAGATAGGTCTGAGTGTCTTCTACACAACAGCTGTTGACTGTTGGTAAAAAAGTGATTTACCCAAGAGAGGGGGCAGGTTGTACTGATAAACTATCTCCACTTTCCTGTTGAGAGAGGTACATGCTAACACATACGTTCTTAAATTTCTACACAAAGTGTCTTTTGTCTTTGTCTCTTTTCTGTGTAGCTAAGAAAAAAAAACACCCTTGAAGAAGGGAAGACAGCAAAAATATGTATATGCTTCAAAGGTGCTGCTGCCTTCTCAGAGGCAGACACCCAGGCCCTTCAAGATACACACATGGCAGTAGCTGCCAGAACATCCTGTTCTTCTTTTCCACCACTATCTGTAGGATCCAGCTATATCCATTGTGACCTCTGGCGTTTCTCTCAGATACTCATTCGGAGTGGCATTATCATGCAGGTACTAATAGATAAAAACCTCTTGAGACTGTATCCCATCGCTCTTTTTCCTTCTCTCCCTCTACTCCGCAGCAAACAGAGCTCAAGGCTTCAGAGACCTTCGCAAAAGCCGTCAAGCCCAACTTCCACACAGCCCTATATGGTATTGTATAGGCACAGTCATAGCTATTTTCTCCAGACACGGGGCTTCATTTTCCAGTACATATTTTTCACTTTGCGCTAAACAGACAACAGAGTGCGAAAACTCCCATTTTTGGGTTTGACATTATCGTACATACAAGAAAACCATCTGCAGTTTTGAGCTTCAGCTTTTGCTCCAAGTTGGGATCTTTCAGTTACTTTTCCCAATACATTTTCCAGCCCAGACACTAATTCAGTCTACTCCCTGCTCCAGCTGCTCTCCTGTTCTGCAAGCAACGTCTGCTTTCTAACATGATGCAGGAGTCACTAAACAGCACCTGAGACAGTGCTTATAATCCCAGGATGCCATATTACAAAGCAGGATCCTACAATCCAGCACTTACCCAAAAGGGACAAGCGCATGACAGTTGCACAGTCCCAGCACTGCGCACTCCTGAAGGGTAAAATAGCACAGGCGGGGCTTTGCTGCAGTCCAGTATCACAACCTGTCGTATCTTTCCAGTTAAAGGAATCCGGGTAAAGAAAACACAAGCTGTATTTAAGCAATAATACCTTCTGGGAATGTCTAGCAACAAGTGTTCTGAGGAAGGAGATGTGCCTCTAGCCCTTACCCTCACCAGTCAACAACTCCCAGGCTGACTAAATTAAAATAGCTGCCTTGAAAGTCATAATTGCTATTCTCAGCAGTACAATCCTTTTTTCTTCTTTTTTTAATGTACTTTCTAACATGCTGCAAAGTTAAACATGGCTTGCCTGTTACCATGGATATAATTTCATGTTTATGAGACTGGTCTTTCCTGGCAGCTAAATGCCTGCACGGGAACAAATAGCAAAGTGGGATTTTGTTTACCATTTGCTCCGTTTATGATAACAGCTAACTACTTCTTCTATTAACAAGGCTTTGATTTTACTGGAGTTTCTCTAGGGACAGAGTTCCTCTCATTGGCATGAACACATTACAACTGATCCTCCAGTTTGTGTAAGCAGAGCCCTGAACTCAGTGGCACTACTCATGAAATCAGGGCCACAGAATCAAGTCCCACCATGTTTACATATCTTCCATAACTGATATTAGACATTATACAGTACACGAAACCATGTTACATCTCTTCCTGATGAAGAGTCCACTCCAAACCCAGAGTGCAGGGGCTGAGCTAGAACTAACTTTTATTCAAAGTAAAACCATGATAAATTCTGACTAAACTCAGGCAGTGAAGTTAGGTTTTCATTTGAGGAAAGGGGCAGTCTTATTCCACAGGGTCCCAGGAAAAATCTCCCAAATAGAATTGCTAAATTCATTCATAGAATCATAGAATCATAGAATCACAGAATAGTTAGGGTTGGAAAGGACCTTAAGATCATCTAGTTCCAACCCCCTGCCATGGGCAGGGACACCTCACACTAAGCCATGTCACCCAAGGCTATGTCCAACCCGGCCTTGAACACCACCAGCGATGGAGCATTCACAACTTCCATGGGCAACCCATTCCAAGTGCCTCACCACCCTTACAGTAAAGAATCAGTTTGAAATCAGCTGTGTTTAAGCAGAAAGGCTAATGGAGTAAGAATAAAATCCAGACTGGAGGGGAGGTGTTACCAGTTTAGAGCACCGAATCTAAATGCCCCGGTCACATCCACACCTAATTATCTGTGCCCACATCTATTTACAAAACTGTGCATCCACTTCTAGCCCTACTGAATGACTTTGTGCCAAAAGTCACCTGCTCTTCAGTAGGACAACATTTCATCCCTCAGTGAATAAGCCCAGGAACAGCATTTGACTGCTCGTTGGTGACGTGTAGGATTGCAACAACTCAGCTGCTATTGCTAGAAGTTCTGAAAATAAGATGTAATAGCACAGACAAACCTGGGGATTACAGCACATTGTGCCCCTCCAAATCATGCAGCCAGAGTGTTTACCTGTGTCTGTGTGTCGCTGTCATGACAAGTTCGGTATCTATTTTGGTATCAGAGGTATGTATCAGTCAAACTTGACTCCAGCTTTTGAAGTGGGTGGAGAGCAACACCACCCCTTTCCTGTGCTGAAGTCTGCAGCAAAATTGCATTTTACTCACAAACATTTCTGTAGTTCTGTTGTGTTCTGACTTTTTAGAAAAATAATCTCATTGGACAGACACCACCAGCAAGTTTCTCCACTCTGTGGAGTGTCTTCACAGCCCTCCCACATAGTGAAAATGACTCAGACAAAACTACTAAATTTAGGGCATTGGTATTCTATGTGTTACGCTGGTGTTCATACAAGTAATGCCTTAAACAGTAAATTTCTGAATTAAGCATTCAGGCATCTCTTCTGTGCTGCATCTGCCACTGAAACAGAACGGCAATGAAGGTGGGCTGAGGAGGAGGTTACTTGGATCGTGATGATTCGGGTTGTGTTTTGGCTAGAGCTAAATGTGAATTTGAATGAGGTTTTCATATACTTTTAGAGATATCTATTGACCCGATATCATGATGTTTGATCTCAAGTGATGAGATCGTGCAAGATTAGCTGCCCTTGGGAGATTCCCTTCATCTCAGGCAAGAGACTGCAGGCTTTGACTCACAAATGGGGATGATTTCTCTCGGGATGACTAGACCAATTCCCATCTCTCAGCATCCAACTCACCAATCTCTCTGAGGTTCCCCTCCTGCAAGGATGGCTCATGAAGCAGCTGCTGAATTCCTGGTTGCAATTCCATGCAATCAATTAAATTGGTTCTTCTGTAATTCAATACAGAGTACATAGAGTTCTTGCAATTTTATAATTAGCAAATCACCCCGTGCTTCGCAAGCAACAGCCATCTCTGTAGCAAGGACAAGGCACGCTGGAAGATAGCAGCAGTGGCCTTTGTTCATCTGGACTTCTGTAAAGCCTTTGACTGAGTCCCCCACACATCCATCTCTCTAAACTGGAGAAATATGGATTAGAGGGGTGGGCTGTTTGGTGGATGAGGAATTGGCTGGATGGTCACATCCAAAGGGTAGTGATCAATGGCTCAATGTTGGGATGGACACAAGTGACAAGTGGCATCCCTCAGAAGTCCATACTGGGACCAGTACTGTTTAGTATCTTCATCAGTGACAGAGACAGTGGGATTGAGTGTGCCATCAGCAAGTTTGCAGATAACATGAAGCTGAGTGGTGCAGCTGACACACCTTAGGGATGGGAAGCTATCCAGAGGGACTTGAACAGGCTCAAGAGGTCCAATGGGGCCAAGTGCATCCTGCACTTGGATCAGGGCAACCCCCGGTATCAATCCAGACTGGGAGATTAAGGGATTGAGAGTGCCCCAGAGGAGAAGGACTTGGGGGTACTCGTGGATGAAAGATTGGATGTGAACTGGCAATGTGCATTTTTGGCCCAGAAGGCAAATCATATCTTGGGCTGCATTCAAAGAAGCATGATTCTGCCCCCCGCTCTGGTGAGACTTCAGCTGCAGTACTGTGGTCCAGCTCTGGTGTCCTCAGTACAGTACAGATATGGACCTATTGGAGAGGGTCTAGAGAAAGACCACAGAAATGATCAGAGCACCTCTCCTATGAGGAAAGGCTGAGAGAGTTGGGGTTGTTCAGCCTGGAGAAGACTCCAGCAGACCTTATTGTGGCCTTTCAGTTCTTAAAAGGGGCCTATAAGAAAGGTGGGGAAAGACTTTTTAGCAGGTCCTGCTGTGACAGGACGAGCGGTGATGCTTTTAAACTAAGGAGATCCAGGCTGGACGTGAGGAAAAAATTCTTTACAATGAGGGTGGAAAAATACTGGAGTAGTATTTTACTGCAATATTACTGTCCAGAGAGGTGGTAGATGCATCATCCCTGGAGACATTTAAGGCTGGATGTGGTTCTGGGCAAATGGGTCTAGTTGAAGTTATCCCCGCTCAGTACAGGGGAATTGGACTAGATGACCTTTCAAAGTCCCTTCCAATCCAAGCTATTCTATGGTTCTATGATTCTGTGATTAAAGGCAAGAAGTTTTACAGCTATCACACACAAGCCAGGGCTTGGCAGAGAGAGAGGCCATGTGTTCACCACCCAGAAAAATGGACAGCAAGTCCCTGGCCACGCGGGGAAGCAGGAGAAGCAATGAGAGGGACGGGACAAGAAGGGGAAAGTGTGAAAGAGGAGTGCAAAAGCACCTTCTTCATTAAGGCAGTCTTTCCTCCCTGCTTGCCTAAAACTGCCAACAAATCAGTGTGAGATCAAAGTCAGGCCAGAACCAGGCCAAGAGACCATGCCCTCCTTCAGGCTGACCACCTGCTGAAGCCAGAAAGAGTTCAGTGTGGGTATCTCAGGGCAGGACACAGAAGCAATGACTCATCTATGAAATGAACTTTGGCTCCTTATCTATTTGCCAGAAGTCTCCAGAAGGGCATGGCTTTCTTAAATATTTTGGGTTTTTTTTTTTTAAACTGCTGAATAATCTTTACAAATATAGTTCATGATCTGCTACCCAATTAAAACCATGCAGTTGCTAGGAGCACTATGAGCTGTTTACGCTGCACATTTCCATGCCATGCCCTTCCTTTGCTCCTCATCGTTGAAGCATAACTTTCATAAAATTAGGTTCATGCCAAAACATTATCAGGTAATCTGCTGTAGCCTCCAGAAATGCTTATGCTGCTCTGATGTGCAGCCTTCCAGCCTGCGACGCTGGGCATCCTTGTCTAGAGTTCTGCAGAGCAGATAAAGAAGAATTCTTTTCAGTACAACACAGAAGTCATGCACCTGCCCTGAGGAACATTTCTATAGCACAGTGTTTATCCTTGTCCTGACTTCCACCTGAGAAGCAGGGATCTTAAAAATTCCCAAAGTGTCTTAAAAATCCATGCCTAGAGGCGATCTGGAGGGATTATTTAATCTCTTCCCTTGCTCTAAGGCAGAATAAATAACTTAGATTACCTTTGAAAAATATTTGTCACCCTTGTTCTTGCAAGATTCAGTCAAGAAAACTCTGCTTTCTCCCTTAAATAACCTGTACTGTGATTTCATTTGTGCAATTAGAAAACTTTTCCTAATGCTTGAGCTTTGTCTCTTTACCTTATCACCTCATTAGGTTATCTAGCCAGCCAGGCAACTTGACTGGGTCAAATTACCCAGTCTTATCACCCACATTTTGACTGGTAACCTAGTCAGGGAATATAGTGAATGATGATGCTGAAAGCCAAGATCCAGAGATATATCAAGATCAAAAGAATATCTGTATGACCTTTACTGTAAGGGTGGTGAGGCACTGGAATGAGTTGCCCAGGGAAGTTGTGAATGCTTCATCCCTGGTGGTGTTCAAGGCTGGGCTGGACAGAGCCTTGGGTGGCATGGTTTATTAGGGAGGTGTCCCTGCCCATGGCAGGGGGATTGGAACTGGATGATCTTAAGGTCCTTTTCAACCCTAACTATTCTATGATTCTATGATATCTCCTGCATATTCTTTTTTTTTCTGAGCAAGCTGCCCTATAAACTGGAAAATTACATTAGTTTAAAAAGTAGATGTCCCATCCCTGGAAACGTTCATACCTTGTGAAACAGAGTTGCCCCAGTACATCCCAAGATGATGATACATTGAGAGGTTTTGCCCAATTGCCTTTCCATGCAACATCCAGATAAAGTGTCCATTGCCACTGAGGACTTGGCTACTAAGTGCTTCCAAGAATCACTCGAAACATCTTTCCAGTACTCCCAGGGTGGTGGCTTAAACTACACCCACCTGTCAAAGAGGTTCTGTTCTTTTTCTAACTTGACCCAGACAAGTCTGTCCCTCCTTTTTTCCACAACTTCAGAACAAGCATGGATAATGCTTCTCCATTTCTCCAAGCCTGTCCTTCCATAGTGAGCTGTACAAATACCACAGTGCTGTGACTTATCCCAGCAAATTTCTAATGTGCCTGCCAGTATATAATTTAATTCTATGCTACAACATCAG
The DNA here is from genome assembly GCA_017639245.1 of Myiopsitta monachus. Lineage (NCBI taxonomy): Eukaryota > Metazoa > Chordata > Aves > Psittaciformes > Psittacidae > Myiopsitta > Myiopsitta monachus. The sequence goes on along the minus strand of CM029921.1, from coordinate 65,397,029 downwards.
GTTCTTTCCATTTTTCCCATGTTTGTATTGACATTTGCCCTCTTTACCTCCCAAAGGTGTTTCTGTGATATTTGCCCTTAAACTTTCCGATTTTTTTCTTCAGCGTTTCTTAACTTTTACTTACCTAGGTAACTTCTGCACTGGCCTCTTTCAAACTGCACATGAAGCCCTCTTCTCACTAGGCTGGTGTGTAGCGCAATGTGATGGACTCCTATTTCTTCATCACCTAAGTGCCAACTCTTCCCAGCAGGCATGTGTAAGTACATCCATTCGTGTGGAAGGGAGAATGTCCTGTCAACACCCGAGAAATTCTTACCCTTACCTTCAAAATCTGACACTAGAAAGTGCCAAATATTTCACTTCTGCACTTTGGATGAAAACAAATGAGTGGTTTTATATTCCTGAATTGAAACATTTCATTTCAATGAGTTGAACCAAACCAAAATGTTCTGGGTTGACATCAGTCTGTTTCCATCTTTCTAAATCAAGACACTCTGACCAAGCTCTTTCCCATGATCCAGCACCTACTGCAGTAGGTAAGAAGAGAGACTGCAACACACCCTTGGTTAGATAATATAGAGGTGGGTATGGCTGAAAGAAATAATCCTGGATGCCATGTTACCTGCCCCCCAAATACCATCTGCAGTTCAGCCAGATGGCTCAGACTTAATATTAAGTAATACACAGCAATCCAGGTCAACAAACTGGTTTGAAATGGATCAAACTGACTAAAACCAAAATCTTTCAGTTTTACCTTCCTGGTGAGTCCTTGTATCTCAACTTCACAGAAACTTTGCATAGAAGTCACTTCAACACCAAGTATTTTTTAACATAATATAATTAGCAACTGTGGAAATAGATCAGTCATCATGACTTGCTGCATGGGAAGATCAGAATACTGATTCATACATACTTCGTATACATGAATTACTTCAGGAACTCAGTACTTTTGCATCTTCTTCATATCATGACACTTCAAAAGGAAGTCTTTGCTCTCCAATGGCTTGCACATGATGGGAAGTGATGCTAATCATGAGAACAACCAGAAAATTCTTTTGAGCCAATTAGATGGTACCAGTCACAATGCCATTAGTCATCCATTCCTCAGTCTGAGGAGAAGGAACCAAAATTATCATTCATTTGCTCCTGAAGCTGCAAAGACACAAGGGAAGTAAACTATTTCCCATGCTTATTGTAATTATCATCACACAAAGTGACACAAGCTGCTATTTTCTGCTCCTATTCTAGAGGAACGGTGGTTACTCTCTGTCAAAAGAGAGACTTTGATCTCATCTAACTGTTCTATTCTCCTCCTGTCCTTGCCTGATCAACATGTGACCACAAAACGAAATGGAACCGGAAAATGCTATGCAGTAAGAATATATACAGCCTGATGCCATTAGCCTGCAGCTTGTAAGGTGACCATGATATGACTGCTGGTTAGCAATGACAGTGACAGAGGAGAGAGAAGTGGTAATCAGTGGGTGGAAAAGTGCACACACAAGGAAAATCTCCCAAAAAAGTTGATAGTGAAGCATCAGGAGAGGTTAACTGCAGAGGGTTCAAAGTGGAGGACTTTAAGAACAGATCCAGGAATAATACTAGGACAGAGAGACAGACTGCCCTGGAGTAGCCGATCTAACAAATCACACACGAAGTCTTCACACTGTCAAAGTCTTCACACTGCTGAGATCAATGAGATACATACCACTTATCTCAGTAAACTGAGAGGCAGGGGAAGTCCAGGAGGAACGGACAGGCAGGAGAAGCTGACCAGAATCTGTCTCTACAGCAGGATGGTTTGGGCATTTCAGAAATGCTGGGGGAGCAATCTAGCTTGCTTCCACTCACAGCCATGAGACCAGACTACCTAGCACGCCTGGTGAGCACAAAGACCTCTGTATACCATGTTGACCCAAAATGAGAGATACTCTTGAAACACTCAACAGCTACATATATCTCCAAGGCACAGGCTGGCCACCTCTTTAATTCCCTCCAACACTTTCCAACTGTCACTGGAAGACACGTGGTGAAAAAGAGGATGAAAAATCAGAAACATCAATCCTCCTGAGAGAGGTGTAAACAGAACAAGTTAATGGTGAAGTAATATTCTAGAGAAGCCAAGGAAATATCTGTGGTTTGGGAAGCCCAGACACCTCCAGCATATCTTGGGGAGCTCTGCCAAGGTTTTCCTGGCAATTGCTCCTCTGGAGTGACATTTTGGTTCACTGCCCAATTGAAGGACATTATGGGGTAGATCCTCAGCTAGCATAAACAGTGCTGCTACTTTCTAGAAGCATAGTCAATTTTTGAGCAGGAGACAATTATGTTGCAGATCCCAGAGCGGCGGGGAGGTTCTCTCAGGGAACCACCTCTAACAGGTCCACAGTGAAGGGCAATGTTATCCACAGCACGGAACTCCAGTTCAACAAACAAATTTGAAAATGACTATAAGAAGAAGTCATATCAACAGATGGTACCAAATCCAAGTGGCAGAGATCACAACTACTTACATTTTGCATTTTGTCTCTTTTTTGTGTGTGTATGCTTCAGACAGAGAGAAACAGATTATGACTCAAGATGTTAAGCTAATTAAACTATAATATACTAAAAGAAGATCTGGCTGTGTTGATAAATCTGGAGTGTGGTACAGCAGGGTTCTCCTCTGTAAACACTGAGATATCTCCCCAGGATTTCTCATAATTATAAAATAATTCAAATTATCTCCAGAAGTAATCTTAGACTTGAACGCCAGCACTAGAACTAAAGCATGCCTGAAACAGACAAATGAGATACTCTAAACCCACATTTATATATGTATAAAAAGATGATGGAGAGGGACAACTGGAATAGTAGCTGTGTACTGCAGTTGTTGCTAGACTTTACCATTCTACAGACAGCTGCACTGAACCCAGTTTCATTCTCTTCAAAAGGTGGTATCTAAAACTTCCTGATTTGTCTTTCACACTATGCACAATAAATAACTTGACCACAGTGGAATAAAACCCACAGCAGCCTTCTTCTTCCCAGAGAAAGAAAGATCTTCCGTAAACTGCAAAGATACATTTTTAACTATGTTCCAGTGCTCACTTATAACAAATGTCTGCTTGCACCATGCTAGCAACATAAAAGGTCTCTAATCCTGAGGTGGCCCCTGCTTTGCCTGATATAATAAAGCAACACTGATCTAAGAAGTGCTGATGTGTTCTACAGGAAGGGGAGCAAGCTTTCAGCGCAGAGCATCTTCACACCAGTACACTTTTATCTTCCCAAGAGAAGAAGCCCTTCAGTAAAGAAATCTCCAGCCTCCAACTGACCTAGATACACTGCTGGCATGAGAAAACCAGGAGTGAGGTTTCTGATAGATGAACTCAGCCTGAACTCAGCCCACCTTTCACTAGACTAGATATTTCCAGCGTAGCTGTCTAGGTACATCCTTCCAGAAGCTACAGCTGCCTTCACAAAGTCAGCAAAACAGAACCCCTGTCTACGTCTCATCATGCAAGAGATGCTCACTGAAGATGTGGCAAAGAGAAGCTTTGGGCATATACAGTATGCTCAAGCATCTGCAGCACATTGATCCATCTGTGGTCAACAGCTGCCTTTGCAGACATGCAGCACTCCGGGCTCTTTTTATGCTAATTTGCATCTAAATACTGCTAACTGGAAATTAAACTCACACTTCCCTGGCTCTGAGCAAGAAAAGCATGCCTCTTTGGCCTAAAGTTAATGCCTAGTCTACACTAATCGTCCCAGCTCTCTCCGTCACCAGCACAGACAGGCAGTACTGCTAGATGATTCAGACTTATGTACCTGATGAATCACTCTGTCTACCTTCAGTGATGAGGGAGAAACAGAGCACCCATACACTTTGCTTAGACTAGATACCCAGCCTTCAGTCTGCTCAAGTAGCAGATTCCCACCTGTATGGTCTTTTCTTTTGAATGCGTCCCATGGACAAGACAAATGAAAAAGGGACTCAAACTGTGGCTTCTTAACACAATAACCATATAAAACTATCATGAAAGCAGTAATCAAAACCCACTAATATTAATGATAACAACATAAAGCTACCTTCTGTAGAAGTCAACTGCTGTTGCACATGAAACTCAAGTGTGCCACAACCTGTGTGTAGATGTGTATCACACATCAGTATGAAAGCCACTGCCTGGTCACATGCTGTGCATGTTTTCAGACAGAGAAGAAAAGAAGCCATTGGCCCAAGGGTTTGGAAGAGAGATTCCTTCTGCATGATTTTGATATCCTGCATGAATCTTTGTGTTGAGGCTAACACAAAAAGCTGCAACCCTGCCCTTTTTTTAACATAGCTCTGATTTATTTCTTTGCCTTGGATTGTGCAGAACTTTTAACCCTCTGAGGGAATCTGCTTGGGCCGAGGCTGCACAGCTGGGGAAGTCGCAGGGAGGAACAAGGCCCTGTCAGTGCGAAAGCAGCGAGACTCTCCCGCTGGTTTCAAAGCTCTGGCAGGGGCACGCCAGGCAGGGCAGCATTGCCAGGAAGCAGACATCACCCAAGGGATCCACAACATCGTACAGAGGTACAAGATTTGCACAAGTGACCTTGGAGCAGCAGCCCATTTTGCAGGGGGGGTTCTGCCATGCCCATGTAAGAGGGCAGTTTGAGCCCCAGTGAAATACACCCAAGGACAGGATCTGAACACCCAGCTGTCTGATGTGACATGGCCCTTCATCTCCTGCAGGGGAATGCAATTTTGTGCATTTTCATTCCAAACACATAAAGCAGGTAGCTAGATGAAATATGGTACAGTCAGGCTCTGAAAAGGCTTCTTACAGGTGTGAAGACTGCCAGAGACATACATCATTCTTCATTTAACACTTCATTGATCATTGACTTGTGGACTGTTCTCTCTCTGAAAAATTCCAACTATTCTTTTTAAATGGGAATTTTGACCACAGTAATTGAGATGCCTTTAAACATAGATTTGGCATAAAGACTCCAATGGCAGCGAGATTCCAGTCTGGCTGGGCTTGTACCTACCCTGTGGCTGAGGCAGAACAGCAAATGCCTATGTCAGGTACAGCTGGAAAGAAAAAGGTTTTCTATTTGAGTAAGCAAATAGAGTCAGGCAGGCAGGCATGACTGCTCCACTTAGGCTCCCCAGGCTTAGGAGAGCCTCCCTCATCAACCAGCTTTTAAAAGATCAGTCACATTCAAGCATATGCCACCAACTGAAGTATGCTTATTATGCAAATATGAAGGGAACACTTGGAGAGCAATACTTACAGCAGTGTGTCCTGTACAGCTCCTTATAGGATCCTGCTTCCATGGCTTATCATTAGCCAGGCTGTCTAGAACAAGTTCTGCACGTGCCACAGATAGGTATACCACAAACCAAGAGAAGCAGGAGGACACTGTCTCTTCCCTGCAAGTATTTCATAACTAATAAAAATCAGTGTATGAAAGATGGGACAACACTATCAAGTGTACATGACATTCGTGACTCACACCTAGCACAAATGTGTGCAAACACGTAAGCTGACTTTGTTTTCACCTGGTCCACATTTGACCTTGCAAAGTCCATTCAAATAATGGAAGAGCTACAAAATGATAATTCAAATAGTATTTTTCAATTTATAATATGCTCCCACACTTAAATTAACCAAACTTCGAACCACCCTTTAATTTTTCATTCTGGTATGAGAATGATAGGTAGAAGAAAATATTATATTTGGTATAAACATGTATTTTAATAATTGACAGCATATGTCAAAGTCAACAAATCACAAAGCTCGGGCAATGCAATGTAATGCATGTTTTCATTCCACGTTATTGGTTTCTTAATTTAGCAAACAGGGGATTTTTGTCTGCATTTAAAGAGGAAGTCAGCAAATCAATACTAAATTTTCTGCAGAAGGGAGAAGCATAAAATTACTCAAGACACCACAGAAGAAAATTTAAGCAAACTGGTGCCACAAATCAAGCAATTAAGCAACAAGAAAAATTAAATCTCTTAATAAAATATTGATTTATGATACTGTGTCAAGTTTGGGGCCTAAATATTTGTTATCCTGCAGCTCCTATTCCTTCAACACTTAGATTAATTTTATTCATGCCTTCCTAATAAAGGGCAACTCGGCTAAGTCCAAGTAGCAAACAGTAAGACAATAAATACTCTGTTACATTTGCCTCTCCCCTGAGAAGTAGAGAGCACATTTTATGTCAAATTATTCCATGCACAGAGATCACTGCAATACTGGATACGTATGAATTCACCATGGATTACAGGATTTGACCCGTGTACAGCCAGGAGCAGTCTAATAAATTTAAATCAAAGTGACATCACAGGGGCAGTGTTCTTAGTTCTGACCTAAAGTACAGGGAGAAACGTATCACAAAATCATAGAACAGTTAGGGTTGGAAAGGACCTTAAGATCATCCAGTTCCAACCCCCCTGCCATGGGCAGGGACACCTCACACTAAACCATGCCACCCAAGGCTATGTCCAACCTGGCCTTGAACACCACCAGCGATGGGGCATTCACAGCTTCCCTGGCAACACATTCCAGTGCCTCACCACCCTTACAGGAAAGAATTTCTTCCTCATATCCAATCTAAACTTCCCCTGTTTAAGTTTGAACCCGTTGCCCCTTGTCCTCTCACTACAGTCCCTAATGAAGAGTCCCTCCCCAGCATCCCTAGAGGCCCCCTTCAGATACTGGAAGGCTGCTATGAGGTCTCCATGCAGCCTTCTCTTCTCCAGGCTGAACAGCCCCAACTTTCTCAGCCTATCTTCATAAGGGAGGTGCTCCAGTCCCCTGATCATCCTCGTGGCCCTCCTCTGCACTTGTTCCAACAGGTCCATGTCCTTTTGATGTTGAGGACACCAGAACTGCACACAATACTCCAAGTGAGGTCTCACGAGAGCAGAGTAGAGGGGCAGGATCACCTCCTATCGCTCTATGTATTTGCCTTATTACTGCTTTCTTCCTGTCAAGTAGCAAGTTTTCCTAAATACCAGAAGCAGACAGAGAACTCTGAAGCTTTAAACCCTTAATCCTTATGCTCTTTTAGCTGGACATCAGCAGTGACCATTTCTTCAATAACACACAGTGAAAAGGCTTGGTGTTTTCACTGCAGGACCGTAATCTGATAAGGAGCTGGGACTGAAGCCAAATCTCAGCAAAAAGAAAGAAGAAATAATATGTCTTCCTCTTTTTCTTTCCTCCTTCCTCTGCACAGAACAGCGCAGAATGTTACCAAACTGGCATCTAGTTTAAGTTCAGCTCACAGAAATAATTCTTGAAAACCCATTGGTGGAGAATCTGTTTCCTTCTCCTTTCAGGTTGAAAAGGAAACTTTTTGTGAGTTTACTGTAATAGAGTGTTTGTCTGCATCAGAAACAGCCTGACCTCTCCAGCCACAAGATGAAATACCAGCAGCCCACTCTGTCACTAGTTCACTATTAGGAAATTACATGGGAGGAAAGACACAACACAAAATTCACAGGGAAAAAAAAATAAAGCAGAAAGAAAGAAAAAAAGACATCAGCAGTGGTGGGAGTGGATGAACAAGCTTAATAACAAAGCCCGTAAAAAGGAAAATACCCTCTGGCCAATTGATAATAAAAGGTTACTTGAGGCAAAGGGCCAGATCCTGAGCAGCATAAAGTGGCCCAGCTTCCCCAACCTCAGCTAAGCAACAGTGATTTACAGCAGCTGCAAAAAGCCCCAGGAGACAGAAAAACCCAGATATAAAAATGGAATTAGGGGCCCACATTTTGAAAAGCTTCCACTCACTTTTAGCACCAGACTGAGGTACAGAGGTGACTCTGAGGGCTTGTTTCTGCGGGGGAGTTCCTGTGAAGTAAGCTGAAGTGTGAATTTACACTGCATTTACTGCTGGGTCTTTAAGTAGGCTGTAAATTCATACCCTAGCCTATTTTGCAGGGATTTCCCCAAGTAGATAAGCCCTAAATTTGCCTCCTAATCATGGAGGCAGACAAAATAAATAGATGTTTTCAAAACTGCAGACCCACACAAGAATCCCTCTATTGCTTGCAGGGCCAAGTGGGTACTGGGTAGTATATATTCTTTTGTTGTCCTGCAAGTGTTTGGTGCCCTTCTTTCTTCTATTGATTCCTCAAAGCCCTCTCCAAACATCTCTCAACATCCTTCCACTTCAAGAAACACCTTTGAAACCCTGGCCCGGTCCCAGCTTCATGCCAGATTTCCGTACCTTGGCCCCTATTTCCTCCTTTCACCATTCCAGTTCCACATTTGGAAGCCCATGTTCTCCTTACCTACTTTCCCCAGACCTTCTGGGGGAGCAGTAACACTGTCCTGGTGCAAAGCAGTCTCCTCCTACCAGTTTCTTGCCTCTGAACCAACCTAACCATGTCCTGTCCATTCATGCCTCACCCATTCTCTAAAGCAGCGGATCCTCAGTTTAATGGATGCCCTCTGAAACTTCCTTCAGAAACATAATTTTAACTCTAGGCCAACAAATGCCAAGAAGCAAGCAAGATTGCTCACACTTTCTTGGCTGAAAGATGCTTTTACATGCAGCCAAATGGGAGGCCAAAGACAGAGGAATAGAAATTGTAAAGGTACATAGACACCAGAGAAGAGCAATTGCATCATCAATGTGACGCAAGTAGGAGAGAAGGTGGATACTCTGGAAAAATTCTTCTGTGCGAATTATTCATTGAGCTGAAATAATTTCTCTTTCCTTTTCATCTTGCCCTGTTCAGGAAGAAAACCGCATATTTGAAAATAGGATACCATATAGTATTCTCCACGTATGGTTCAGCACTTGCTTCTCACTCCAGAACACTCACTCCAGAACACTCACTCCAGAACACTCCAGAACCTTCAGACTGGGCCGGTCACATTAGAAAATAAGAGTACAAAAAGATGGCTGTGTTTTACATCCTGAAATATGAAAATCTGAGGTGTCAGAGATGATTATGGATGTTATGTTCGTCTTACACCACTGACTTCAGCAATGCATTCTATCATCAATGATTCCAAAGCCACAGTAGCAAGGACGCTTACCTGCTCCCCTACAGGCTGGCTCCACATGTCATATGCCCACTACAACTAGGCTCAATCTCATGCACAGCCAAGATGACACAGTATTAGTGCCATGCGAAGGAGGACAGCCAGCCACCTTTCCAGTCACAATACATGTAGCAATGTCTGCACCAGGTCCCCCTTGATTGCTCATTCAAAGGCTGTGCTAGAAAGTAAAAGAAAACACCCTATGTGATCAAGTTATGAAATGTTGTTTCATTGCACATACGCGAAACAAGGCTGAACTTCCACTGTGAAGCCAACCTAAGTTCAGACACTTCAGTTTCTGAACACTTGGTGACCTGAATATATGCCAATCAACTCTAATGTTATTAGCATACTCATACACTACGTCCTGCATTTTGGATGCCCAGTACCCTTTTAAAAGTACTGGTGTTTGAAAAGAAGAATGGCCCCACACAACCCACTTACATCAGCCCACAGCCTCAGGCAACTCATGCAGAATCTGAGACAGACAACAAACTACTGGCGTACAGGGAGAAAATTATGAAGATACAGAAGAACAGTGTAAAAAAGGAAGCAGACAATGAAGGTCACTGCATGAAGGGGGCTCTGAAACAAACCTGTACCTACCAGTATTTCTCTCTTATGAACAGCAATAAGACAGAGGGTGTGAAGGGAGCAATGCTGTGTTTTCATAGAGGTAAACTGTAATGGGTTTCCTTAGGTCTCAAACCTATTAACAGCTATATTTTGTTTATTCATACAATGTACCATTTGGGATAATGTATCTATAAATGTTGAACTTTTGAAAGAACATTTTATGGTTTTAATTTTCAGGGTATAACTTCTTTTGTTTGTAGCTTCCACAGGCTATAGATTTCCTGTCTACTATCTCTGTCATGGTGTTTAAACACCAGAGCCAAGCTTCTCCAAGTCCTTACTGAGCCTTCCACTTACACAATAACAGGGATAACCACCAGCATATTCCCTAAAAAGAACATCCCAGAGAACTCAGTCATCAAAAAACACCCAGCAAGGCAAAAGAACAAGGCCCTTCACATTAATTTAACAGCCTACTATTCCTTGAAATCACTGCCAATACTAATCTGTTTATGTAGCAACTAAACAAATGTATATGATTTCCTATGCAATAACACACTGATTAAACCTTGGAACATTTTCTTCAAGGCATATTTCTCAAACAAAAATAAGATCTTATTAAAGCTCAAAGAAAATTCCACATAAACACATAGCATCAAAAAGCCAGGAGCGTGTAAGAATCTGGGCAATTTTAGTCAATATTCAGTGTGTTCTTCTCAATTGTTTCAGTTGCAAAGTTTTCAGAAGCACAGAAAACTGTCCCTTTGAGAGCTAACCAGTAAAAAGAGCACAGCTCTCCGTCTCACACTGTCACACAGTAGGGAGGCCTCTGTGCCCTGCTGGATGTGAAGTGTTTCAGAAAAACAAAACCAGGAAACAAACCGGGATTTGGTCAAGGGCTCATGCTGGCTGAATCACTGTGGTATGGAAACCACCAGCTCCAGAGATGGGAAGACCGGAGCCATTCATTCCCTCAAAGAAACTAAAAAGAAAAGGCAAAAAAAAAGAAAGCATTAAAGCATTAAAGATCCATTTTGCTTGCTGGCAAGCTCCCTCTACATCCGAAACACAGGCAAGGCTACCTACAGGTAGGGGCCTTGACCTTTTTCCTCCTCATCTCTCTTGGAGCACAGCCAGCAATTTAATCTGCACCACAGTGTTTCATATTGGTGCAGTGAGACTTGTTTAAATGTCACCCTCTGATTCAACATGTAGAAATGCCGCAGGGTCATGGCACTGCTTCTTCCCTCCACATCCTGCACCTATTGCCCTCTTCTGCCTTTCCCCAGCAAAGGCAAGACAAATCTACATGCTTTACAGATTGAACAGGGCCCGTTTCTAAGTAGAGATTCATTCAGACTGATCTGCCTTGCCTTTTGTTATCTGAGGGCTTCCAAGGAAATATTGCTCAGAAGCAATTAAGGACAACTGTTACTAGAGAAAGACACACAACAATTAGCAAATTTAGAGAGGCAACACAGTCAGTTTGAAAGAGGCCTGGAAAATCCTAACATTGCTAAAATTTATCCTCACAACTGCTGACAATTATCTAGTAAAGATGTTTGTGTTCTGCTCATGCGTTTCATCACCTTTCATAAGGCAAAATCTTATTAGCAAATCATTTTAGCAAAGTTGAAAAGCCAAACTGTTGCGTATGCCCATTGCTTGTAGCAAGGGTAACAATTCTGGACAATAACCCACTGTCCATGCATTTTTTACTTTCCTTGTTTTCAAAATACTGGCATATATAAACGTGCTGTACTTAGGTACTAACACATTTGTCTTGGTTAATCACAGTTATTTGACATAATCCTATCACTAAAGCTAAGACTCCTATTAGCTTTCTGGTAATGTGCAGCCTCACTAGATTGCTCTTTCTGCAGCACCCGTTTTGGCTGTGCTGGATGGGATGACCAAGGTCCCCAGCAAGAAAAGAATAAGCTGTGCTGCAGAACAAGAGGAGAGCTAGTCCAGCGGGTAAACATCCAAAGCTGAGGAAACTCAAGACAGTTCTGCAACATATTTCTTTCCACAGACTTATCTACATCATTTATTCTCCCTGTGCCTCCGCTCTGTAAAATGGTACTTTTATATAACAGGCTCTGTGAGAATAAATACAGTATGAAGTGGCACACTGACAGGGAACATGGAAATACCTCTGAATCTATGATAACTCCTCATTACCAAGCAGTCATATTTAACACTCAGAAATGAATGATTCCAGAGAACGTTACAGTGGAAGTGACTCACAAAAGACTGAAGAATCAACACTGCTTCCTGAACTGAATTCAGTTTTGTAAGTGTAAGTTTTAAAGGGTTCATTTACCAAAGTGATTCCATTTGGAAAGCAGTCTTTGAAAATTATAAGCAGCTTTCTACAGCACAAACCACCAGCTAGCAGCAACGTTATTTCATAGCACTGGTCGCAACGACCAAGGAAGCCTTTCAACACAGCAAAGCATGTTCCAGGATGTCTTAAGAAAAAGATCTATAAAAACCACACATGAAAACTTGGGACTCTTGTGCATTACTTTTGCCTATTTCTTGATGGAGCTGGTGTTACAAAGCCTCATCAAAATTTCACAGGCAATACGTCAGGAGGGAATCCATCCTGAAATACTAAATCACAATAACCTTTAAATAGGCACCAACTTTTCTGAGGAGTTCTTTATCCTGAGGAGAAAACAGATACTGCAAAGCGTTAGCTAACTTCACTGTCACCTTGCACATGTCTAAAAGGCATTTTTGTCCCCTCTGTCGAGAACTCACTCACTGGTAATGTTATTTCGTTGGACAAAGCCATCCAACAATCCTCCTCCTAAGATGTATGTCAAGGGAACTGCGTCTTCTTTATATTTTTAAACACACCTACACAGCCTTGCATCAGCCATTCTCCCTTTCCTGGGGGCCTTACCATGTGCTACAGCTCCTGGTGACCTCATCAGATGCCGTACCTACCCCTTTGGGCTTGCACTGCCCTCAGCTCCACACACTGCCATGAACAAGCACACTCTGAGTATTCCCTCTGCCTGTCCCATGTCACTACTCCCACCCTAAGGTTTGGCAGGTTGCACTTACATTAATGTTCAAGTTCGGAGCAGCAGTGTGCTTTTGAAGACAGCCCCTCCAGTGCCCTGCTTACCATGGGCATTACTTCTCCATGCCCTGCTTTGCATCATGGAGAAGTCCTCAAGCGTGCAGACCAGATTCCTTACAGATGCACCTGAGCTGGAAGAGGTACCCTGGCAGCACAGGCAAATCACACAGCATGCAGTCCAGGGGACCTCACTAGACCTGCAGCTCTCCAGGCTCACTCCTAGTTGCTACTGTACTTGCTTGTGGAGAAACTGCCTTGGAGTATCAGAAGCTCATTCTCCATCAGGATATCACAACAAACCCTTTCTACTCTGTACAACCACCGCAAACTCACATTGCTCCTCTCCACCCTCCCCAAAAAACTCGGTGCTTGTCTTTTCAGTATTTACCCAACCAGCACCTCCAGTGGATCATATCCAAACTGCTACCATTTTGGACTAATCTTTGTTAAAACTGTCTGTCATCACTTAGGCCCTTGCTCACCTGCCAGTATTTTGTCACCCACTTCTTCCTTTTTTCACCTACTTCTACTCTTCCTTTCTTTCTTTTGGACTTTTTTGTTCTATTCTTTTAGTTACAAATAAAGCTTGAACTCATCGCTAACACCAAATTCATCTGAAATAATTCCTTTGTCTTCCGTGATTTCTTTGATTTCATGTGGCTGAATTTCTACCTGAAGAAGTTCTGAAGTTCTAATGGTGCGAACTGAACTTCACATTACCTATAGAAAAATTACCTTCTCTTATTTCTCAGCTAGCTACAGCCCAGTCTTTTTATCTGTGGGCCAACCCCGGACCTGCTGAACTGAATGGAAGGACCTCGGCTAACTGGAAACAGGCAGTCCCCTACACGCATTAATGAAGTCATTCAGACAACTGATACTGTTTATGCTAAATTTCATGACTATATGGCATTCAGAGATAACCATGTACGTTCTGTGTCTTTTGCGAATACACTTTTCCTATTACACAATCTGAGAAAATACTGGGCTTGTTCTAATGTAATTTTAAGAATCAAGTTTATATACAAGACCTTTAGAAAACAGAGACCCACCTCTACATGCAAAGAACAAACATTTGCATTACCTATTTATATTAAAATATGCAGAAATTTCCACAGTATTCAGTCAACTTATAAATTTTTATAACTTCTTCAAATTGTTAACATTTTTTTAACACACAGCATTATTTCAGCTCTGTGGAAGGCTCAATAACAATCTTTCTGGTCTGAAGAAAAGGAAAGAACATTATAATAAAGAATGCAGAATAACTAAAAACAAAACAGTACAAGCCGTACATCCACGCATACAAAGACAACTTTCATGGTGAGCTATAAGGAATTATAATAACACAATGTGCTGCATGTTGATTTCACCAGTGAAAAGAATTTCTCCAGTTATTGAAGACTTTCCTGGCAGAATTTCAGAATAAAAAAAACCTGACATTCTCCCAATCTGACTTCTGTGCAATGCAAGTCATGCACATTTTAAACACCGTGGAATAATACCGCCTTTCTTCTGCAAACTGTTAACAGCTGTAGAAACTATTATAGCCTGCTTAAAATCATGTCTCTGTAGTCAATACTCTCCAGACACTTAGCAATACTAAAGCTATTCCTGGGGCTAAACTAGAATTGCTATGTGAATACAAAGTTTGATTTATGTTGAAATGAAACAACAAACATCTGATCTTTCTTTTTTTTAAATAGCCATTCATATAAACACGAGTATCAGCTGCATAACTAGAAAGTGATGTACCGAAGTTACAGAAATTAGACAAAGGAAGACCACCCACAGCCACCTTCAAGAAGAAAGGATTTGTCAGAGGGTGAAAGATTGCTGGTGAAGATACTTTGCACAGTTGTGGCTGCCCTAATGTCCTCATGGTGAGGGCTGTAGTTTAGGATAGTGATGTCTCATGAATCTAGTTATTCTTGATAAGCAGTCCAGTACCATATCTTGGTGATGCTCACCATCAGCTGCTCTCAAACTGATCACAGGCACAGAGGACTGCCCCATAAATTCATACAGATGCAACCAAGAGGAAGTCCAGGTCTCTCTGTGCCAATGTTATTCTTTCACGTCCCAAAGCACAGGTGGGAACAGGAGAAATGCTCGGCTGTTGTTCCTCTGACGTTTTTGAAATGATGGTTGGGAAAAGGTGCAAGTGGAGCAAGAGCAAACCTTACAATACATATAAAATTTCAGACATGTTCTACGGATTCACGTACATTCCTGAGATGCGCTGAAAATGCAGGTTTGACTTCTAGCTGCAACAAACTGCTAACAATGCTCCTTTATGTTTTTATACAGCTTCACCTTTCAAGAAATGAAAACACAAAGGTAAATACAGTAAGACTTGTGGAGGGTTTGTGATCTCTGCTGAAGACAGCAGTTAATTTGACCAGTACCAATAATAAAGTGAGGGTTAAGCTAACTTGAAATTGATACACTCTTCCTCCAGAAGTACCATAGAATGATCAGGAAGACTTTAACAGCTTCGAGTTAATGCTCCAACATGTTTTTAGATTAATTGCAATATTAATTTTAACTCTTCAGCTGTTAAAGTATCCAGAAAGCTGAAAGATGAGCTAATTGTTCATCTCATTACTAGTTTTTGTTCTGTCAGTAAATTACCTTTTCTAAAGCATTACATTTGCATCTCCTAGTCAGAACTCTTGGAGAAGTTTCAGGTTTCCCACGTTGCACAGGCATGCCTCCACCTTCTCCAGCACACCTACAAACACCAGAATAGCCTATCTGCCCTTCAGCTGCCCCAGATTTCATCAAACAGACCTTTCCACACACAGTCCCAGTGCTTGGCTGGGGAAAACGCTACCCAGCCGTGCCTATGGCAAAATCAGTGCTGCTTTCTGAAAAGCTGCTGTTGCTGGCTCCACCAGATAACCTTCACTGCAGGGGCAGCCTTCACTAAAAATGCACATGGAGCAGTGCAGCTGCCCGAGGGTAGGAACTCACACTCACTAAACCCTGCATTGGTACCACTGCTGTAATGGGACTGTGCAACACTGAGGACTCCAGAGGCAAAACAAAGCTTGAAATTCAAAATGCAGACCTAACACACAGCAGAACTGCTGTAATTCTCTCTGCTTTTGGGTCAAATTCAAGTCTTGAGACCGCCATTATTTTTAGGAAAACTCCCTTGGACTGTGCAAGACCCCAGGTCACATTTACACAGGCCTATCCCAGGCTGCCCCCAACCCCTCTGCCTTTTCTTCCTCCCTACTCACTCTCTCACTCCCTCTGCTTTGGATGGAAGCTTTTGGGAGGGCTTTGGATGTCATGCCTCCATAAATCTGGGATAACACTCAGATTCAATGGGAGCCAACCTGACCCGCATCATTGGGTCGCTCTTGCCAAGTATCTTCTGTCGTTCCTCCTGTCTCTCTGCTCAGTCTCATCCTGTCTTTATTTAGAATCTGCAACTCCACCCCTTTCTTGACCTTACCTGTTGTCCTGCATTTCAAATCTGCTAATTCTGCCATTCCTAGACTGAGCGCTCCTACAGGCAGAGTACAAAGTTACTGAATTCTACCTTCCTTTGCCTATTAAATGGTGTGCCGTTTAAATGCTTTTCCTGTAACAACAGGAAGGGGTGATCTGTTTAAAACACTAAAGCATGTGGAAGGAGAAGGTGCGCACATAAGGGGGAAGAAGACCCACTATTTGCTTAAATTTTAAGAGGTACCTAAGAAATAACTTTTTTTCCTCAAAACCACTGACCATTACAAGGCAAGAAGATTTTGTTTAGGGGGGAAAAAACAACAAACAGCTGAACAAACAAAAAAAGGAAAACCACCCCGGCATAGAACGGCACCGAGGTTTCCAGCAGCCATCATATCCTCTGGCCTGGGAATTTCAGCAGGGCTCTGGCTCTTAATTCAACACAGTCACAAGGCAACGCCGCAATGACAGTCCTCTGGGGACTGCAAATGACGAGGAAGTGATGTTCAAATCAACCGACTTCCAAGGTCCCACATCTGGGATGGGGGCTGCAGGGAACCAAACTGCCTTACAAAACTTACACAGTAAGTATAAATCATGCAACCAGGAAATTCTCACAGGTATCCTCTAAACACCAATCTGATTTGCTAACCTCAGTGGTCAGTAGTTCCACTGAACAGAGTAAGAAAAATTGGGCTGTGGGTTACAAGGGCAGATAATTTACAATGGGAGGTTCACAGTGGACCACATGGAAAAATAAGCAGCTTGGACTACGGAGAAGCTTAGAGAGAGGGTGAAGCAATGACTATTTTGAGAATCCCTATTGGGCACAAAACAGCATTCTGCTATGGAGCACTAATAACATACATTAAATGCACTAACAGCTGTGACATAGGCAGAAAAAGTCAAATAACTTTTCAATATAAAAAAGAGATTTCAAGTGATTTCATCCATCACAGAAGAGAAATTAACCAGAAAAATCTCCAGCATGTAGGCACACTGTAAATGGGAGAACAGAGCTTCCCAGCAAAGGATCAGGAAGATCTGATCCTTGGCACTAATTCTAGAACAAGAAATCCTTCAGACAGGTTACCTTCTTACCTGCCTCTGTGTGGAAAAGTCACTGATAACCGAAAAACTCTTCAGCAATTTTCTGTGCTGCTTTTCTATTACAATAATTACACATTGGCTGCTCAGAACTGAATGGTATCTGGTGTCATTGCCCTAATACTAGAAACTATCCATCCCAGATCTTCACACTGTGCCTCTCATAGTGGGGAGGGGTGACGAATACAGGGCAAACAATACTATTAACACTTCCCATTTTGGCTGGTATTGCCGTGTTAGTACAGTCCACAGGCAGGTGCTATCATTTCTGACAAGCCTGTTGGGTAACTGATAAGAATCTGTCAGATGCTGCCCACACGTGGGCCGTGTCCCGCACAGCACGCTGACCTCCTCCTAAGACGTTTCATTTTAACATTCCACTGAACACGTTACGAGTACCAGCTGGCAACGTGCGATATATCGCAGAGAAAGGGAAAGACATAGCCGTCAGGACAAACCAACAGGGAAAGAACCTGCCAGGGCAGCAGTGGGCTTGCCGGAACACATGCTTGTGCGTGGTTGGAGACACAGCTGGATCTTTGTGACAGAGGGACGCTTGGCCCATCAAACAAGGCAGTGTGCAAAGGCACCTCTGCGCTTCTTGTGCAACTCCCTGAGGGTGCAGTTGCCAGAAGATTAGTGCTGTCATAAAGAGGACTTTAAAGCAGCCTCAGGCTTTGCCAAGAATAAACCACAAGTGCCTTTACCTTCACAAGATCATACCCACACCATGTGCAATCCTTTTCCCCAGGAAAAAGCCCTGTGCTAATGCATAAGAAGATGCATACCGAAGACCTCTGACATTGCCTCAAAACAACCACACAGGCTGCTGTCTGATCTCCCCTCGGACAAGGAAATTCTGCGAGATCTACCTATTTCTGCTTTCTGCCTTCTTTACGCCGTTTAAGATGCAGAGCTGCTGCACATGACCAACCAGTTACACTTCCTAGGCAGGCAATAAAATACTGGAGATTCTCAGCTCGCAAAAGAGCCTCTGCACACCTAGCCAGGACAGCTCAGAGAGCTCCTGTTCCCACGCAAGAGGTTATCAGACCCACAGCAGAGCTTTAAACTTTAAGCTAAGTTATTGGACTACCCACCAGAGCCTGTGCGACACATGTGTGGGCTCCCCCTCTCTGCCTTGCTGCAAGCAAGCTCTCCGCTGCCAGGGAGGGAGCAATTGTATAGGTGGCAATATCTTCACTACCCAAACAGGTCTGGGTAGCTGGGAGCTTGGGTTCAGTACAGCACGCAATGACATAATGCCAGTATTCTCTCTGTAACAAAAACAAAAAATCTCCGAAATTATTATTTTTGCCTCTGGAAATTATACGAAGACCAGCACAGAAACTGGCAGCAAAGAGAAGATTTATGGATATCAGCAAAGTGGTTCACCAGCCCCTTGCTAGGAAGTGATTTCACTGCACCACATCTCCATGAGAATAGCAGAAGAGAAGCATTGTTTCACAGAACAGGAAAGTGATGTATTCTCCAAAAAAAAAATAATTATTAAATCTGCAGGTACCTATGACAAACTAGAAGGGGGCAAATTGTCAATGCTCTGGGTAGTGAGTTAGGTGCCCAGAACCTACCAGATGCTTGTAACGCTACTGAAGAATACCAGACCATTTCCAACCTGGACAGGGATAAATTGCAAGCCCTGGGTACACTGTATAATCCCCTCACAATCCAACCAAATTCTTCTCTACCTGTTCCATCGCTCCTCGCTCCATCTCTCAAGCCACAAACAGTAAAATCCTTTCTTGCTCCCTGCTTAGCAGCCATTTAGTAAGCGTGTTCTCACATTCTCCTACTTAGTCCCACACTCTCTGACCCACAATAGCACCTCCACACCCCAAAATGGGCTCTTGGTCTTGCAGGGATCTATGCACCTTAGCAGTTTGTCTGCTCCATCCCTTTACCTTGCCTAGCACCATTATCCAGAGGCTCTGGTGATTTTCAGGCCAAAAAGCACAGGACCACTGCACATCCAGCTGGCCTAGGGAACACCAAAGCTCTTCTGATCACGTTGTGGCTCACACTAAAGAGAAGCTGAATGCATGTATGAAGCTGCTGGAGAGGCAGAAAGCAAGGGAGTTTTAGGTTTCAGCATGTATGCCACATGTTATCTTGAGGAGTGACACACTGGATAACAGGGGGTTTTGAGATCTTAAAACCATACCTTGTGTTGGATATGACCGTGCTCTCTGCAGTTGCTCTGGGCAGTATCATCTTGTCAGCACCTCAAATGCCTAAGCATGATGCATTATTCCACGCCCTGTAATTAATGTCCTGCCTCTTGCAAAACAGGCAGCAATAGGCTTGCAGCTATGTAAGTACTGAACTGACGATGACAAACCAACATGGCCCAGATCAAGAGGATTTTCTTTCTGTTAATCTGTTCCCTGGAGTCTGGTGCTGTAGATGCATAGGCAGGGCTTAGAGAGCAGCTCTGTGATTTGCGAAGTATCCAGCCACACTTGGTGCCAACAGCACAAGATTCCTCATGCAATCCATCTGCTTCGTTGGGTTCACCTGGAAAAGCAAGCCAGCCACCCAGCTCAGTCCTCGGTCATGCCCAAACAGCAGTGCAGAAGGACTACTCTCTATTCCAGCAATGCCAGCAGGCTCTGGCACACTGACCAGCAGCCCCTGTCCCAGGGAGCCTACATCTAAGAGGACAAAGTCAAAGGGAGGAGACACTCACCAATGGGGAACTTGATGGTGCGATTTATCTGTGAGGTAGGGCACAAGGCAGACCATATTCTTGATACAGTTTCAGTGTTTCTGTGTATTAGACATGATCATAGGGGAACTCAATCAGCAACAGAAAATGCCCCTTCCTTTGGCCAAACACACAAAAGAAGTCCGGGGCCTGATTATCCACTGGTGACACTTACTTAGCATCCATGTAAGCCAAACAATTTTCACAGTTACTCCTCATATATCTAAATAAGAAGAAAATATAATTTTCCATTTGGCTTAGGAAAGTATACTGCTTTTGAAGAAAACAAACATAAGTAACCTGTTGGCAATTATTTTAGAGAAGATTTCACTTTGGTGAACATATTCCCTCAAGTTACTTCTGCGATCTAGATGAGTAGGACCTGTTGTACTCATCTCTTTAAAAATTATCAATTATCATCAGTTAGTGAGTCCTGTGTTGCAGGGTTTCCATCCAAAGAGCCTCCTTGCTGTGCACACATGGCACTCTGTTGAAGTCATGAAGACATACCCCAGCCAGAACAGACTGGAGCAGATCACACATACCCATTTTGTATCAACTACCCAGAAAAGCGAATGGCTCTTCTGTGTCGTATAAAACCTCACGTACCACAGGACAGAAGCTTAAAGGCCACATAGTACGTTCACTCCGTGTGGGCATCTTCCAGTGATGTAAACTGGATAAAGCTTTTGATTCTCAGCCAGCACAACTTTTGCCAGGAAGTATTTTCAAACATACCCCAGTGGCTCTGGGGTCACACTTGTGTCCCAACCAAATCGATGTCTCTCCATACCATCCACACTTCTACATGATCGAAGGGGGGAAAGAAAAATAAATAAATAAAAGAGGAGATTGCATCAGCAAAATTTACTTTATCGAATGATTCTGGAGGACCTTTGAAAGGTGAAAGCATTTTTAAATCTTGGCCTCAGGAATAACATTCTCTGAGCTGAGGAGTCAGAATGGGATGGTCACACTTCTAGACATAAGGATAGCCAATAACTTGTGGTGAGATTACCACAGTTTAATAATTTAACACCATAAAGATGGCTCAAGCCAACAGGTATAATTTCACCACAGAGCACAAAAGCAGGATTGCTGAAGTTCAGCTGGAGTGACACTGTGTTCAGCTACAGCAACATGATTGCTTCTGATTGTCTCTTTTGTATTCCAAGAGCTAAACTATCCTTGTTCTGACACTTGGGTCAAAATACTGCATGAAATGCAGGGCACAGAAGACAAGTTATTTTCAACTTCATAGGCTTCCCACAGTTTTCAAATTGTGCACATAGATTTAAACAATTTCACCATTTTGTTGCATCAGAACATAGAATCATAGAACAGTTAGGGTTGGAAAGGACCTTCAGATCATCCAGTTCCAACCCTCCTGCCATGGGCAGGGACACCTCACACTAAACCATGCCACCCAACGCTCTGTCCAACCTGGCCTTGAACACCGTCAGAGATGGAGCATTCACAGCTCCCCTGGGCAACCCATTCCAGTGCCTCACCACCCTTACAGGAAAGAGTTTCTTCCTCATATCCAATCTAAACTTCCCCTGTTGAAGTTTGAACCCATTACCCCTTGTCCTATCACTACGGTCCCTAATGAAGAGTCCCTCCCCAGCATCCCTAGAGGCCCCCTTGAGATACTGGAAGGCTGCTATGAGGTCTCCACACAGCCTTCTCTTCTCCAGGCTGAACAGCCCCAACACTCTCAGCCTATCTTCATTCGGGAGGTGCTCCAGTGCCCTGATCATCCTCGTGGCCCTCCTCTGCACTCCTTCCAACAGTTCCATGTCCTTTTGATGTTGAGGACACCAGAACTGTACACAGTCCTCCAAGTGAGGTCTCAGGAGAGCAGAGCAGAGGGGCAGGATCACCTCCCTGCGTGACCTCCTGCTGATCACGCTCCTTTTGATGCAGCCCAGGATACAGTTGGCTTTCTGGGCTGTGAGTGCACACTGAAGCCAGCTCATGTTCAGTTTCTCATCAACCAACACCCCAAGTCCTTCTCCACAGGGCTGCTCTGAATCTCTTCCCTGCCCAACCTGGAGCTGTGCCTGGGATTGTTCCCACCCAGGTGTGGGACCTTGCACTTGGCATGGTTAAACTTCATCAGGTTGGCATCAGCCCACCTCACAAGTGTGTCAAGGTCCCTCTGGATGGCATTCCTTCCCTCCAACGTATCAACCGAACCACACAGCTTGGTGTCATCGGCAAACTTACTGAGGGCGCACTCAATCCCACTGTCCATGTCACCCACAAAGATGTTGAACAAGACCGGTCCCAACACCGATCCCTGAGGGACACCACTCGTTACTGGTCTCCAGCTGGACATTGAGCCATTGAGCACAACTCTTTGCGTGCAGCCATCCCGCCAGTTCTTTATCCACCGAGTGGTCCATCTATCAAATTGATGTCTCTCCAACTTATGAGACAAGGATGTCGTGTGAGACAGTGTCAAACGCTTTGCACAAGTCCAGGTAGATGACATCAAGTGCTCTACCCCTGTCCATCAGTTCCATAGCCCCATCATAGAAGGCCACCAGATTGGTCAGGCAGGATTTCCCCTTAGTGAAGCCATGCTGGCTATCACCAACCACCTTGTAGTTTTTCATGTGCCTCAGCATGCCTTCCAGGAGAATCTGCTCCAAGATTTTGCCAGGCACAGAGGTGAGGCTGACTGGTCTGGAGTTCCCCACCTCATCCATTTTCCCCTTCTTGAAAATGGGGGTTATATTTCCCTTTTTCCAGTCATCGGGAACTTCACCTGACTGCTGTGATTTTTCAACTATGATGGACAGTGGCTTACCAACTTCATTTGCCAGCTCCTTCAGAACCCACGGATGGATTTCATCAGGTCCCATGGACTTGTGTATGTTCAGGTTCTTAAGATGGTCTCAAACCAGATCCTCTCCTACAGTGGGCCCAGGGTCTTCCTTCTCACAGTCCCTGCGTCTGCCTTCCAAGACTTGGGTGGTGTGGTCAGAGCATTTGGCGGTGAAGACTGAGGCAAAGAAGTCATTAAGAACCTCATCCTTCTCCAAGTCCAGGGTAGCCAGTTCTCCTGATAGCTTCCGGAGGGGGCCCACGTTGTCCCTAGGCTGTCTTTTATTCGCTATGTACCTATAGAATCCCTTCCTGTTATCTTTCACATCCCTAGCCATATATGCTTATATCAAAACTACCAACTTCTTACCAAACCCTTTTTTTTTTTTAATTCTAGTTATATGCCACCCCTTTGAAGTAAAATAGCTCAGATTCATGCATAAAGACTGTGATGAGATAATGGAAATAAAACATAATGAACCAACTGGGTTTGTACACAAAATAAGCATCTGTAATTACAAAGCAGCCAATGTGCTGACTTTGCCTTGAGTTACATTACACACTGGCCCCTTCGATCCCAGGACTTAAAATCACCTTTGCTCTCTCTGTCACAGGTCAAGCACAGCTCAGCCAAACTGGGAGATTTGTGCCAAACACTCTGTATTTCCAACAATTAAATACTGAATTCTCCTCTTACAAGTCACTTAGGAGTCACGCTTGTACGATTATTTGCATACGCAGCCACTTTATTTCAGCCCTAAATACAAGAAAGCTATTAACAGTTGGCCAGATTCTGCTCTCATTTGCACCATTGCAAACCCATGCCATTTCCACTGAGATCAGCGGAGCCTGAGTTTCGTACCACACATGGGAGAGCAGAACTCCTTTTTTACTGAGGCAACTCACATCACCACTGAGTTGCTGTGCCTGTGGGACACATGGCTTGAAGGTTTCCATTCTGCTGCACATGTTGCCTCCTCCTCTGCTTACCCTCCTAACTCTTCTGCAATCCCACCACATCCCTTGTGGGCCTTTATTTTAAACCTTGTTTCACAGACAGACTGGAGCAAGCTACTCATACCCTGTAATTCACTGGATTGACAAGAAGCACACCAGCTAACACTGAACAAAAGGCAAAATTGTTTCTACAGTGTATTTACACACAATAAAATGAACCAATCAAGCAAACAAACTGTACACAATGTGCCCTATTATTAACTGAAACCAGCAGAAACTCTCTTCAGTACTTCCAGCGCTTATAAATGCACGCTTATGTCCTAAGTAACCTAGAGCTTCCAGCAATTACTTAGTCCTCAAAGCTTCAAGCCAAGTTTTTTCCACAGTGTTTGCTCCCTGGGGCCCACAGGAGGTAACAGATAACTGGTTTCCAACCCTGCTTCTTCAGAGCCCTCCACACTGAGGGCAGATTTTGTGCGCTCTCCCTGACCGACAGATCATCTGGTTTAACTCCTCTCTGGATTCCCTTTATGTTCTATACCTGCCACTGTCAGACCCCCAGGCACGGTACTGCTCCCAGGGCAAAGCCTTGCTAGCAAGGGAGAGATGGCTAGGTGCCAGGTGACACCAGGAACTGTGGCACTAGGAAGCAAGCACTCTGCTGCCAGTCAGGAGGCAATGACAAGAGGCGCGTGAGCTTGCACAAGCAACAGCCCGAGGGAAAATTTAATCTCACTGTCCCTGCATGCCCACAACAGCTGGGTTAGGAGTTACTGTTCTGCTCTTCTACAGATACAGGGATTGGAAGTCTGCAACCATTGCTTTGTGCTTTTGTTTCTTTCTGGTAATATAATAAAGCAATTCCCAGCTGCGAAAAATGTGACTTTGTGACTGTGATGAGGTATGTCAGGAGGCACAGGCCTCAGTATATAACACAAGACAGCACTGGCCAAACAAGCTCTGGCTCCTCCCAGCAGGCAGTCTGACCTCAGATGAGATTCACACGCCACCTCATGCAGCAGCATCCCGCAGGATTATGTGTCTTTCTGGAGATGCATTTTTCCGCCACCTTGAATGACCACATCAATAGCCACAGAGCCTGAGAGGCAAACTCCCCCAGACAATTCCCCTTGCATAAAGGAAAAAGTAATTGATTACACAAACACAAGGCACAGTGAATCACCCCAGCATGACTACTGATCCATGTCAAAAAAACAGCGCTAGTTTCAAGGGCCCTCTTCTGCCACCCTTCCACTGAATAATTTGAGGGAAAAACCTTGACATGTCACAGCACAGTATTTCTGATGCTAATTCATGTGCCTCTTTCTCCCCCTACTAAAATTCACGGAAGCAGAAGATTGTCACATTTTTTTAAGTGGGAGATGCTAAGAACTGAGTTGCAACTCTCTGGTAAACCTGGAAAACAAGGCAAGGGGCCAGCTCCTCTGCATGCAAAACCCCAGTGACTCAGCTGAAGTGTGCATAGATGAGGTGAGAACCAAGGAGAGAACTGGATAATCCCATTCCAACTGTGTATAGCCAGGTCTGTAAACAGATAAACTGGTCACTATTTTTGAAGTGAAACATCATCATCTCAGTAAAGCAGCAGTATGACTATGCATTCAGTGTTTCAATTCTCAGACAAAGCTAGGGTAAAAGCACATGAAACTTACGAAAATAGCTCTTAACTGATGGGAAAGGACAACTCCAAGGCTGCCTGGGCAACCTTGCTTGTACGTGCTTGTATAAAAAATCAGTGGCTGGACAGTGTTACCTACTATTTCCCTATAATGCAGTCGACTATCAGCTTCAGATCCTTCCATTCTGCCTCAAATACCCATATGCTGACACGGCATATATATGGTTTACATAGTATGTTTTATTTAGCACAAAACAAGGAACAGCACTGCATTTAGCGTTCAGTTTTAACATTGTATATACACAAACACAAGATGCAGATAACTGAGAAATCAAGCACACACGTGAAAGGTTTTTTAATACTCTCACAAGCATTTCTCATCATTACAGGAATCCCTTCCGAAGTCCCCCTAGTAGCATCACTACAAGTCCAAAAGACCAGATGAATGAGGCCCTCGCTCCCCCTGCACACCAGGAAGAACTTGCCCCAACACTCAGTAATAAGGTTAAGCTTTCGCCTTTCATTCAGCAGTCACCAGGACATAGCTTACCACAGGAAGACAATAGAAGAGATCAAGAGCATTCCCCAGAGACTTTGTTAGGTGAAAAAGATAAAGTGCACAAGGTTACTCAAATGTTTTGTGGACTTACAGTTCTGTTGGCATCCTCATACAGCGTCATATATTTAAGTGTATACACAAAAACCCAAATACAGTTATAATTCTGCAGGATTTCCATGCGAACAGCTCTCTGAAAGCAATGTCAGTTCCTCCTATGGGCAAGGCCTTGCCTACACAGGGCTCTCTGCAGGATTAGGACTGTACACTGTGTACATGTATGCTGGTAAAGCGTGTTTACATAATATGTAAATAGATAAAGAAAAGTACATTCACACCAACTACTGAGGAAAGAAAACAAATCATTTTCCTACTGCTAAAAGTACTGAATCACTTACCATCTGGTTTGGAGGGAAAGGAAAAAAACCTCAGTCCAATTCAGCTATGAAGAAAATCCTGCCTAAAAAAAGTAATCACATGCTAGATCCCCCTAAGCTCAATTTCCAATCATTTTAACATGGAGAGTTTTGTTTTCCTGGGGAAAAAACCAAACAAATCAACAACCAACAACCACCACCAAACCCAAAATTAAACAAACAAACAAAACCCACCAAAACCCCACAAAAAACCAAAACCAACAAAACACCCCACCAAAAGAAATAGTAAGAAAGATGCGTGGCTTGTTAGGCCCTGATCCTGCAAGCTCTTAATGCTCAGGTACAAGGAACAAAGCTATTTCTTCGGAAAAAGCTGCAGCTGCATCAGTTTCTGTGGGAATGCATCCTAATTTTTCAAGAAAAATCTGCCACACTTGCCATCATGCTGCGAAATGCAGAAGTCTAGATACTAAATACCTGAACTAATTTCCCTTTATACCTTGGTAATCTGAGGGGGTTTTCCTCACTCATCTGAGGATACACCTATGCACACTGTAGCACAGTGCAGAAGCAGTGTTACAGACAACTGTATTATTGACTGAAAAAGAGCATGTGGTCACGTAAATACTCCGAGTACCAGAGCACAACCTGCGAAGGTCATGTTTATAGCTCTGGCCCGCATTTGCCATGTCCAAACTTGTGGCTTTTCACTTGGTCCTCAAACACACCACTAAAATTTTTAAAGAAGCGAAAAGTTTTATATCACCATTTCAATCCACACTTCAGAACCCAGCTGACACATAGCACTGGTTTTCCAAATGCATTTGTATGTTCCCTTTAACAGTTGCTCATCCACAACTGTACGTTGTGGAATCAAACTGCCCTGCTCCTCCTTGTTTCATTCACTGCACATTAAAACACCTCTCTCTGCTGCTTCTCTGGAACATCCCCCTGACCTCATTCACCAACATTTCACCCACACTGGCATCTCTTCCTTTCTTTCTTCCTCGTCATTTTTCTCGACTAGTTGCCAACATTTTCTAATTGATGTTCTTGTATTTTAGTATGCTTGTCTCAGAAGTAGTCAAATGCTGGTTGATAACCACAAATCAAAGAGAAATCAATACTGCTGTGCGTGGGCTGCTGTAACACTTCTGCAGGTCCTGGCCTTTCTCTTCTGCTTCCCCCAGTCTGCTTCCCTTGTTCAAACACTTGCCTAAAGCTTCCTTCCTCCTCCTGGAGGCCTGGAGTTTAATACGGACCCTTTACCTAAAGGGACAAAGGATTTGACTGGATTTACTGATTAACTGACAGACACCTCAACACACTGACATTTTCCTGTCCCACTAAATACCTTACCCACTAAATTTTACTGTTCATCCTTTTCTGCTGAATGCCAAGTCTTTCCCATGAAAAAAATGTATCTATTCTTTATTTAAAATAGAAAAATGTTTCTTGACTGTTCCTTCCTGCTTAAATTTAGCACTATTGATCAACTCTTTACAGATTCCCACTGGAACAAATTTGATCCCAAATCATTAAACATGAAGCAGTTCTCTCTCTTGCTGAAAAGAGATTCCTAAAATAATGTTACATGTTTAACCAAAGACAATCAAGTTACTATAGCTTCATGTGTTACTGCTTACCACCTGTATGACTACCATACCCAGTCCTCACTCATGACTGAAAAAGAAAGGCTTAGCTTAAAGATAGTCTGCGCTAAAGCATTTTTGACAGTGAGGGAAGGCAATGAGTGAGCACCAAGCAGGATACAGTGACTCAGCTGCAGAGCAGTAACTCTTTAAGCCATAGAAACAGAATTACTTTAGGCCTTGCTAGTAAGGTTGCCTAAAAATTGGGGTGTGATCACTACTTAGCATGGCACAAGCAGTGGTAGACCCCACACTTCACGTTCTCTGGGACCCCATTAAACTATCCACTTCCAACTCTGAGTCCAAATGAGCAGAAATGCACCCTAGCCAGTACAAAAGTACTTGTATACTGCATCTATCACAGAGCAGATGAAAGTAAATATGGCACTGAAGTCAGTAGCAATAGGCAAACGGGAAGTGCACAGACCTCACCGCTGCCTGATGAGGAATCTGTAGTCTTCATACACTAGCCAGGTCTTCCCCCTGCATCATACCAACAAAATCTTCCCTTCACCATTTGAAAGCCAGCTGCTAAAAGGCAGGCCAAATAGTGAAAAGGAGCTGCTTCCAAACAGAGGTGACCTTGCAAGCTTTCTCCCACCCTCTGTTCTTTCACTGAGCAACCAAATGGGACCCTCGGGATTCTCTGAGAGAGTAACAGAGAAATTAAAAAACCAAACAAGCGCAGTTTGGCACTGATGTAACAGAGGCCAGCGGGGCCTTACGGGTCTGGCAGCCAGTGACAGAACCCAAAGGACCTACAGGGAAGTGGTTTCAAAACAGTGGAGAGGGCCATGATCTGATTCCAGGAAGCTGCCCGGTGCCAGTGGCAGCACACTGCAGGCATCTCCTCCCCAGCATGCCTGGAGCAGGCAGTGGGGTGTGACCCGGCACCACTACCCAGGACTGCAGCCACAGCAGGACACACTCCGGATGCTCCACTTCACCACTATCCAGGACCTGCCAGGGAGGAGACAAACCCCTCATGCTAATAAAGCATTGGGATTACAGCCAAGTACAACTTCAATTCTGTACCAACTATCCCAGGAAACAGATTTCAACTTTCCCCACAGGTAGTGTCAGCATTTAAATTAACATTTAAATTAATTTACATCAATAACATGATGACTTCTATGCATTTTGCTGCTTTTGAATGCACTCACATAGAATATCAGATACCAAATTATTTAAATAAAACCAGAGAAAGATAAGCAGGGAAGAAATCACAAGTAAACATACCACACCTTTAACTGTGTCTTTTCTGCTGTCAGCTGAAAAACTGAAAGGGAATGGTCCAAATTATAGCGTCCCATACGCTGTAAGATTTCCTTTTATCAATGGATCAATGGTTCCCATTTATTTCTAATTACATCCTTCATAACAAAGAATCCATACGCATTCCTGTTGATACTTTATTTTGAAAACTGTGCCCGTAACAAGGCAGAGGGATAATACAGCTTTTTGTGAACTCAGAATTACATTTGCAAATTGAACTGTAGGTTTCTTTCATCTCAATAATTACCAGAAATTTTTTTACCTTCCTGCCCTGTATCTGAGCACTCAGGACTGTGGACACTTCCACAATATCCTTGAGTATATTTTTAAGTTTTAGACATAAAGGTCATATTTTTCCCAAATTATATACTCGGATTGTCTTTAGAAAACATTAAAAATACACGATAAACTTTGAAGTCAAGTAGTAATTCTTTCTACAGCCATTAGGGGATTTCTCCTCTATTTTCTGTCCCCACTGCGTATAACTGGTGAAAGTGTCTTGAAGCACCACAGCTGCAATAGCCAAGAGTGATACCACACAAGTGGTTCCGGCCAGAGATGCCTTCTTGCAAATCACATGCTGAGAAAGAACTGTGTGAAGGGAGGGCAGTTTCTAACCATGCTGGTAAACATCTTCTTCCTCACATCCAGGATCAGCCCTAGACAGTCAAGAGCTCAGGAGTCAGGCTGTGATGAACTCACAGCACCCACTGCCACAGTCTAAACTGGGGTGGCATCACAGACACCAGCATGGATGTGATTTGCACCAGTGGAAAACATCAAATCAGTGGAGCTAACTCAGAAAATCAGAATGAGGCTCATTATCTCTGCAAATTCATGCACAGGGAATTGCATGCTGCAGAGCCTTTCCCACTCTGAGTCACTCCAGCTCCTGCTCTAGGCTGTTCAGAAGCAAACTGTCAATAAAACTCATTAATGACGTGCTTTATATAGAAATAGTGCATTTAACTGAGAGGCTACAACAAATGAAAAGAGCAGCGAGGGGAGAATTACATTGTTAATGGAATACAGGATGTGTGTCAGTAAAGTGGTAAAAGTGGGTGGGAGTCTTAATATTACATAGATTTGCTTGAAGTTTGGTATATATATGAACCTAATTCCCCTTTTGATTTCAGTACAGTTAGATCTAGCACTCCTCTGTTTCTACTGGTATATAAATTCTCTGATGAATAACTGATAACCAACTTTCTTTTGCGTAAACCACTACTGGAGAGCCGGCAAATATTATAGATGCGTTATTTGTCTTCTCTTTTTAGTCTTGTTCTCATCTGAATCATGTTTAGCTAGCATTTGTATCTATCTCCTTGACTGGTGGTCACTATAAATATACAGTACACACATACCCTTGCAGAACCAGGGGCACAAACAGTGCAAAAGAGATGCTCTTTGCCAAAGTAAGTGTCCTATTTTTTGTCCTAGCTAAACACACATCTGCAGTTGTTGGCAACATTATAACAGAGAATGGTTTCTGTACCCCTGTACAAGTTCTATACCTTGTAAGCTATTCTATCATTGTAACACAACTTTCATTTATAGCTAACAACTGAGCATCTAAGCAGACATCTCTCATGTCTGCCCATTCAAGACTGCTGTTTACCTTATGCTTACAGGTAATTCTGACTTCTTAAACCAATTAGGAGGACCTGGGAAACAACCCCAGAAGAAAATGAAAATAAGCAAGGGATATTTCATAAATTTGGGGGGCAACAAAGACATAAAGAAATATGTTATGTCATAACAAAGACATAAGAAGCTGAAAAACTGTCAATCCCATAGGAGAGTTCAGGTTGAAAGGAGAGAAGTTCTGGTGTGTGGGGTGGCGGGCAGGAGAAAATAGCTGTAACACTTCTCAACACATTTTCTTTCCGTGTTGAGGGGGGAAAAATACAGGAGGAGACCAAAACCACGACCTGAACCTGACCTCCCTCACACTGGTTGTATCATAAAACCACTGGGCAGAACCCTGGCCATTGCATCAATGACACGAAGCAGTCTCAAAGGCCAGCCAAGCGATTACACCAGAAGTTCCTTTTTAATTCACATGAACTCAAGATGGTAGAGGCCAGCTAAGAGTATGGCCTTTCAGAAATAAAAACCCATCAATTTAATTGTCAGTTGGCTGGACAGCTTGTTTTTCTGTTAACGTTAGTTGTTTTGGGGGGAGTAATATTACTGCACTGAAAAATGTGGGTGTGATATGGCATTTAACTGGAACATTAAGTGCCTAAGACATATTTTTGTCTATATCTGTCAGAAACTGAGATCAATACAGTAGCTGAAAACACTAAGCATCATAAGGTGATCAATTATGCTAAATATAAAACTGACCACCAGGAAAGATGTTCTTAAAATCTTAATAAATATCCTTGTGTGCAGGATGCATTGATTCATGGTTTACAGAGTGATAAGCACTAAAAGGGTCAAGTAACTCACCTAATTATCACTCAGAAAGTCAGGATCAGGCTGAAATGAGAACTCGGGATCCTGGTTTTCCACGCTGATCTTTCTTACAACTGCATACTATTCCAAGCGCATAACGTCCTACCAATATCAAGCATCTCTGTTTCCACAAAACAGCTTATTTTTGTGCTGAACAGAAAAAGAACCACTGTGTTCAAAGTGAGAATTCTAGCATTCACTTGCACACATAAAATGTAATTGCTGAGCCAGGACACAAATGCAGAGCTTGAGCCAATCAAGAGATAATTAACCATTATCAGTGGAAACTGCCAAAAATTCCAGTCCATACCTCCACATTAAACTGACTGTCCCAGCAGAAGCAGCCTGAATAGAAGAGCACACTCAACATGGAGCCTTCCAAAGCCCTTGGCTTCTGGCAAAATGCCACTTGTCAGTCAACGCAGCAGCAGCCAGACTGTTGGTGTCCTCAGCAGTTCACTCCAGAACAGAAAGGCTCACAGGCCATTGAAGACTTTGCCTCTCACCTCAAGATGTCTGCACCCTCATCCTAAGCATCCTGCGCCAGGCAGACCTCTTCCTGCATGCAAGGTACAGAAGCACTCACCTGATCTTCACCCTGTGCTCCCAACACAGGCACTGGAGAGAGAAATTACCTAAAACACTGGGGTGCGAATGTGAAAGAGCTGAAGGCTGCAATGCCTTGTAGCTTCAGGTGGAACTCAAAAGCAGAACTCAAATGAACAACCTTCTCCATGAAGAAGAAGCAATAATGCCATGACCTGAATTTGCATTCTGTGCACCAAACTTATTTTATGGGGAGGGAAATAAGGTTTAGGAAGAGAGATTCAAGTCGCCAATCTTTGTTTACAGTATCAGTATTTAATCCTCTACTGGGCCATCACGTGCCCACAACATCCACGTTTCTGACTGCTGTACACAATTTCTGATTCATGTGATGGCAGTGAGGCACTGGCACAGGTTGCCCAGAGAAGTTGTGGATGCCCCATCCCCGGCAGCGTTCAAGCCAGGCTGGATGGGGCTTTGAGCAACCTGGTCAAGCAGAAGGTGTCCCTGCCCATGGCAGGAGGGTTGGGTTCCAACCCAAACCGTTCTATGATTCTGTAGTGGTTCCATGATAATAGCGCAGAAGGCCACATATCTCTTACTTAAATTTAATGCATAATGTAAGACTGGAGTTTACCTTTAATCAAGGTGGTACTTTTGTGATCAGAGCCTAAATTTCTTTAACAAATCCCAGCACTAACAAGTTAATTTCTGATTTCAAACACAAGTATTTTATAGGCGTGATCCACTTGAACAGTCATGTGTGTAAGAAATAAGGTAATAAGATCATTGCCACAGATACAAGTGGAAAAAAAACACTGCATGCAATGCCCTGGCAGAATAAATGCTGTACCCTTTTCATACATCAGCCTGAAACCACATGCTGGCTCCACCACGTTGGAACTGAGCCAAAAGATTATCCATCCTTTCTGTCACACGTGGATTCTCCGAGGATCAACATCTGGAACTCCATGTGCTTGTTCTGTTCATCTGTGGTTAAAAGTAATAAATTCAGATGCAATCACACTCAAAAGTGATGATAAGGAGACACACCAAGGACAGTGCATGCCGTACAGAAAGACCTCAGTGTAACACTCCAGTGGGAAAGCGGCGTCATAAACTGAGTTGAAACCCGATGAATTAGCCAAAATGTCTTGGCTGTAGCAAGTAACTAATGACAAGAAACAAACCGTTTACACAGTTCATTCTACGCCCATGACACCGTACTCGGTGTTACCGCGCTCAGTTTTACGTGGCTGAACTACAAGCCAAGTAAAAAGCACCTCGTGCCCATTCTCACCACCCCAGAACTATACGGGACAAAACACGCGGCGCGGGAACGTGCTCACAACCGCGGCTCCCCCGTCCCGGCAGGCAGGGCACCGCGCACACCCCTAGGCAGGCGAGACCGCCCGGCTGCCAGGACCGGAGCGGCGCCGTGCTACTCCGTGTGCCCGCGACCCCACGGCCGGCGGCCGCCGCCGGTCCCCAGGGCAGCACCGCGGAGCCGGGCCGCCGACGGCACCGCCCGCACGCCTCGCCCGAGCTCGCCCCCCGCGGCGGTAAGATGGCGGCGGCGGG
Organism: Myiopsitta monachus; assembly: GCA_017639245.1. NCBI lineage: Eukaryota > Metazoa > Chordata > Aves > Psittaciformes > Psittacidae > Myiopsitta > Myiopsitta monachus. Next base: position 65,363,146 of record CM029921.1, on the reverse strand, counting down.
CGGCGCCGCCGCACCCCGCTGGGAGCCAGCCGGCCCCACCGTGCCCCGCACACCACGGCCCTCACCAGCCACTCACCTCCGCCGACTCCGCTGGGAGCCGTAGCTCTCGGCCCTCCGCCGCCCCCGGCCCTGCGGGACCCCGGGGGGCAGCCAGGGCCGGGGGGGGGGGGCCACGGCCACGGGCAGGACTACGAGCCCCGAGGTGCACGGCGGCGCGGGTGCGCCTGCGCGGCGGGGACAGGGGAGGAGTCGGAAGCGGCGAGGGGACCGCCCTGCGGCGGCCGGGCCGGGTCGTGCGCCGCCATGCCCCGGGACAACATGGCCTCCCTGATCCAGCGGGTGGCGCGGCAGGCGCGGATCACCTTCCGCAGCCCGGCGGGGCCGACCTTCGGGGAGAACCTGTACCAGCTGCAGCAGCTGCTGGACGAGGTGCGCGCCGAGGACTTGCACTTGGCGCCGCGGGGGCCTTCGGCGGCGGCGGCGGCGGGCGGGGGGCTGCCGTGGTCCGGCGTGGTGCCGCCCGTTAGCTACATGCACATCTGCGAGACGGAGAGCTTCAGCATGGGCGTGTTCCTGCTGCGGAGCGGCGCCTGCATCCCGCTGCACGACCACCCGGGCATGAACGGCATGCTGAAGGTGCTCTACGGCACGCTGCGCATCGCCTGCTTGGACACGCTGCCCCCCGCCGCCGCCCCGCCGCCCCCCGCAGCCGCCGCGGGGCCCTGCCACCGCGCCCTGTACCGCTCCCGCCAGCACTACACTCCGGCCTCCCCGCCCTGCCTGCTCTCGCCGCACACCGACAACCTACACCAGATCGACGCCGTGGACGGGCCCGCCGCCTTCCTCGACATCCTGGCGCCGCCCTACGACCCCCAGCACGGCCGGGACTGCCACTACTACCGCTTGCTGGAGGGGCCGTTGCCGCAGGCGGGCGCCGAGCCGCCTGGGCTGCCGCGGGAGGTGTGGCTGATGGAGACCCCGCAGGCCGCCGACTTCTGGTGCGGGGGAGAGCCCTACCCCGGGCCCCGCGTCTGCCTCTGAGGCGGCGGCCTGGTCCCGGCGGCGGCTGCTGGGACCGCTGGCGCTCGCCCCGCGCCCGCCTCAAGGACCGGCCTGCCGGAGTGGCCCGGAGCCGCGGTCGCGCTTCGCAGTGTGTCGCGGGACCGCGCTGGGGCTCCTCGGGAGGGCTACGAGGCAAAGAGTTCTTCTTTCCACGGGCCGGGTGTGCTTTGCGAGTCGGGGAAATAAAGCGCGTTTATGTCCTTTGGGCTCAAAAGTGCGGAGAAGTGGCAGCACGGTTAAACTTGTGCTCAGCTGCACAGGCTGGGGAAACATAATCCAGCGTGCTGTGTGTGTACATAGCTGGGTCCGCGCATCACTGAGGGAGGGTCGGGCTCTGGCAGGGAAAAGTAAATGCAGTAAGAATTGTTGCGGGGCGCCCTGGCGTCCCAAGAGGAGTCCCCGCTGCCACAGCAAGCTAGCAGGGGTGTAGCGACAGCCAGCCTGCAGAGTGCACCCACCCAGCCCGGGCAGGGGCTGGCCGGGCTGCAGCCTTTGGGGACGCTACCACCGGAGCAGTGCTCAACCAGAGTTGTACCTGCCGGCCGAAAACAAGCCCCGAACCGCTCCGGAGCCAGGACATGCTCCACCCCTAATCCCCACGGCTGGAGCGAGGGGAATTTCCTCTCCGAAGGGACGCTGTCTGCTCCAGAGTTACTTTCTAACAGTTCTTTCAAGCGTTGCATACAAGATCTTGCTATTGCAACTGAGAACTACCGAGCACGTCTATGCATATTTCCTTCAGCTAGGAGGAGACTGGCCCTCTGCTAACTGCCCTCGCTCAGAACCTCTCATGCAGCAGTGTCAGAGGGTAGCGGAAACTGGTCATCTTGAGAGAAAAAACAATTCTCCGCTGTTGTGTCAAGGAAGCTGTTTCAGAAACACGACGTATTTGTGAACCCTGTATATACAGCGGCACGCATACGCTAGGTACGCGCAGATAAGGTTTGACCTGCTGTCTTCTCTTTAAAGCATGGCCTGTGGTTTTATATGGACAAGTGAAGGCTTTGGGCTTTTGAAGCCTTGCGGTTTCCCTCTTTATACTATTTATAAAGACTACTTTTTCATAAGGCTTTTAAATAAACGTAGCATAGAAGAGACACCATGAATTTTGCCTTGCTGTGATGAAACCAGTCCGGAGATGCGGTTTGCGCAGGGCAAGGGATGCAGTCTTTCTAACAAGGGAGAACCTTTCTCTGCCGGTGAAGTACTCTCTACTGCATGGACTGGTCTCCTGCCGTCAGCCTAACACACACTTTGCACCACAAACGCATGCTGAGGGAGCCTTGGCCCTCTTAGTCATGTTGTGGGAATTTGAATAAGACAGCAACTTGCCAGTCTCCTAAGTGATGTACCAACCTGCTCCAGAAATCATTCCACAACTGGCTTTAATTTCCCTTGGTGCATTTAGAAAACAGACTTGTTTTTCCTGTACAGTGGCTTGTATGTGTGAATTTTTAAGTTATTCTGATACAGCATTGCCTTTGTTTTCTGGTTTTTTTTGGCCTGTAAGAGAATGAATGTAAAACACCGTAAGCATTATGCATGCGCAGATTAATTCTTTTGCAAGGAAAAATTGGTGGAAATTATTTTGGGTGATTTCCATTTATCCTTACAGCACTTTAAGGTGTCTGATATTTCTGCAGCTAGCTTACCTGTTTTTCCTGGAATTCCCCGCAGTTTAGCGTTAGTTAATATTTAACAATTCTCCATCAAATGTAGTCCTTAACTATAAGGCAATGCCTCCCTGTGTTACAGCCTGGGTCTGACCCTCACCGATGCTAATGAAAACCATCATCCTTTCTCAGAAGTTCACAAAGATAGCGTGGTTCATGCAAACAGCTGTACGGGAAAAACAGACTGCAAAAAAGGAGCGTTTCTTATCTCCTCTGCTCAGTCCTCCCATTAGGTCTTTCTGCCTGGTTTTTAATTTTTCTGTCTGCGTATAAAGTCTAGTTGAGATGTTTAATGGGATAGGACTTTAACACATCTTTCCATAGAGGACAGCATGGTACCCGAGGCTGTGTCATGCCGCTGACAACCGTGGCAAAAACTTTCTTTTTTAGTGAAGGTGTTAGCATCAAAGTATTAAAGATGAGGAAAATGACAAAACCTGAAATGCATTAAGGAAAATCTTCTTTGTGTAACTTCTTGCTTACGCAGTAATTGAAACTTACTTCGCATTTTCTGGATATCTGTAAGTGGAAGGTTTAAGTCTGTAATGTTAGTCCGTCTCTCTGCAGTCCAATTATTGTGTTTTCACAACAGCAAAATTACTGTTATTGCTGAATTTTAGAATAAATAGAGGATATCTCACCGCTGAGCAGTCTTTGCTTTCCTTCACAAGTGCAGCAGTCTTGAACCGAGCATGGTATAGAGTGCACATTTCTTTTGCCTAACGGTCCAAATGGTGCAACTGGCCGCCTTCAGGGAGGCAATGCTTGACACTGGCTTCTCAGAACAAGTCTTCCACCGGCACTTTGCAGACAAACCCAGGCACATGCTTTTGAAGCTGTCTGTTACTGCAAGGCAAAGGCGCAGGTGCAAGGTCGCTGATTCTACTGCACAATGTAAGGTTCTCTTGTAGCTGCATGCTAGCCACCGCAGTTTCTTCAATTCGGCGTATTTTCAATTTCTGTGCCGTTTGTCTCACTTTGCTTTTGACTGGGGTTTTAGCCTGGGAGTGTGGCTGTAGGCAGGAGTTCGAAGAGTGTGAGCAGAGCCTTAGACTGTGCGCCCGGGTAGCCGAGGTCCCAGTTCTGCTCACGATGGCCTGGCTGTGGCCAAGCTGTGGTTATGCGTGGCCGTGGCAGTACCTCTGGGAACCCAGCAGGTTCAGAGCGGTGAATCCCTGTCCACCTCCCCGTAGCACAGCCCATTGATGCTGATCAACCCGTGGGGCTGTGCTCTTGTGTGGCATCCCTCCGGCAGCATACCGTGGTCTCTTTTGTGGGGGCAGGAGCACATGGGATCAGGTGGCAAAGCTGCAACCCACTAAGAGGTGCAGCAGGAGAGGTGAAGGCTTACTTGCTCTGCTGAGGTGGATGGCAGTGATGAGTGGTGGTGAGCACAGAGGCTCTGGAGCTGGCATCATTCTGTGACTTCTCCATCCCACACAGATCGATCCGTGCCTGGCTTTGGAAGCCTGCTTTATGTCTGCTTCAAAACCAGACACAGTGTTTCAGCTACTACTGACGACCACGTTTCCCAAGCAAAAGCCAGTGCCAGTTCCAGTAGACAGTGAGCAGGGTGTTTCAGACAGAAAAGGCTGGTGACACTGGGGCTTTGTGCAGTGGGACCCAGCACCGGAGCAAGCAGAGGCTGGGAGCCACTGGGCAAGGGCCTTGTCCCCGTTCCCTTCGCTGTTGGGCTGTGGCGTTAGTGGCGAGGTCCATCCCACATAGCTCACCTGTGTGGTGCGGACCATACCGGGCATCTGTGCGGCAGCGGGGCTAGCCTGCGGGGCCCCTACAGCCCTGCACCAACGGCAGGGCCTGAGGGTGGGCCCCGGTAGGGAACGGCCAGGATGGCATCTTAAAAACCAATAATCAAAACAGGTTAAAAAAAGTAAAGGTAAAGCCGCGCGGTGTTGCGGCGGATGGGTGCAGCACAAAAGCTCGGCTGTCCCGCAGGGTGGGCGCCGCCGCCCGGGACCCGTGGAGCCCCGAGGGAGGGCGCGGGCGGCGCCGCCGGGAGCCGCTTTCCCCGCGGGGAGGCCGTCGAGGGCGGCTGCACTCGCTGCTCCGGAGCTCGCTAGGGGAGGTTGTCCCGGGCGGATCGTAACCACGGAACACAAAAGAGAAGTGAGTCAGAAAAACCCACCCCGCTCCCCGGTTAATATCATCCCGTCTCGTTCCGAGGGAAATCCCCGCGCCCGAGTGGCGGATGTCAGTACACCGGGGCCGCGGTCGCTGGTTTTCCGCGCCGGGGCGGTGCGAATGGCCCAGCGGCACCCGCGGCCGGGAGGGGGGTAACCTCCTCAGGGCCGGCCAGGGGACCTACGGAAATAAATGTGTCAGTTTAGCATAATTAAGAGATTTATTTGTCGTCTTTTACAAACGTTGTAAGCACCTACCCTATTGTCGAAAAGTTTATTTACAGAGCGGCCGGAAAGAAATCCTCTCTCCTTCCAGCCTCCGTTAGTGGTTGTGCATTATTCGCGTTACCTGCTGCGCGCATGGCCCCGGCGAACAACGGGCGTCGGTTCCAGCCAGAGTATTCACATCCCGTCACAAGTCCTACTACAAACGTAACACTTTTAAGTCACCAAAACCAAAACCCTAAACCAGTGCGTACAAAAATATAGTCTCCAAAAAAAAAAAAAAAAAAAAAAAAAGGAAAAGAATCCCAATATTAATAGGCAGAAATGTACAGCCATACTAAAACCAGGGAGGGCAAACTTTTCGGTCTCGGTGTCGCCGCTGTCGTCGGAGCGGATCGGTAAGGCACCCCCCACATGCAGACAGGGGACCGGGCTCTACACCACACAAGGCACCAAGGACACCTCACCACGACTGGCACTGCATGCATCCATCCATCCATCCTCCCGCCGCAGCCCCTATGTACACCCTCCGGCCGGCCGCCCCGCCCGGCCCGGCCCGGCCCGGCCCGGCCCGCCCCGGTCCAGGGGAGCCCGCGGCGCCGCCGGGTGCTGATCGCGCCCTGCCGGGCTCCGCTCCGCGCCCCGCCGCGCTCGGCTGTGGCTCCCCGGCTCCGCGGCTCGGCGGCTCCGCGGCTCAGCACTGGGTCCCGCGCGCCCCGCGCCCTCAGGGCGTCCGCGTCCGCGCCGCGCAGGGGGCCAGGGTGGCAGCGCCGCTCCCGCCGCCGGGCTGCGGGCACCCGCCGGCGGCGGCGGCGGCGGCTCCTTTCCGCTCCTTCTGGCGCAGGTGGATCTTGGTGTGCCGCTTCCTCTCGTCGGAGCGGGCGAACTTCCTGCCGCAGAAGTCGCAGGCGAAGGGCTTCTCGCCGGTGTGCGTGCGGATGTGGGTGGTGAGGTGGTCGCTGCGGCTGAAGTTCCGCATGCATATGCGGCACTGGAAGGGCTTGTGGCCCGTGTGGATGCGGATGTGCCTAGTGAGCTCGTCGGAGCGGGAGAAGCGGCGGTCGCAGCCCTCGGCGGGGCAGGGGTAGGGCCGCTCGTGGACCGGCGTCTTGCTGGGCCGGTTGGGGTACTTGCGGGGCCGCAGGATGGGCCGCAGCGGCAGGTGGTGCGGGCTGTAGGCGCCGGCGGGCAGCCGGGCGCCCGCGCCCTCGCCCCCGCCGCTGCCGGGAGCAGTGCCGGGGGCGGCGCCCGCCGGGGGCGCCCCCATCGTGAAGTTGCGGATGGTGGAGAGCGGTGTGAGCGGCGGCGGGACGCGGAGCGAGTCGAGGGGGCAGGGGAAGGGCTTGCGGTCGGGGCCGGCGTGCAGCTCCCGTTGGCACTGGGGTGGCGGGAAGAAGCCGCCGTACTCGGGGATCATGGTGAAGAGCCCGCCGTCGGCCGCCGCCGCCTTCGGGGAGGGGTAGGAAGGCGGCGGGGGGAAAGGCAGCGCCCCGCCACCGGCGGCGGGCAGGAAGGCTGAGGAGGGGTCTTGCGGGTACAGGTCGCCGCAGCCCGAGTAGGGAGGCGGCGGCGGCGAGTAGAGGTGCTCCAGGTCGGGCGGCTGGCCCTGCGCCATGGTGCAGCCGAGGGCCCCGGCCAGCGGGTTGGGGGAGGCAGCGGAGGCGGCGGAGGCGGCGGAGGCAGCGGTGGCCGAGGAGGCGGCGGAGGAGGCGGCGGAGGAGGCGGCGGCGGAGGAGGAGGAGGGCGTGCTGACCCCCTGCAGGATCCCCGCGCTCACGATGTTGATGATGCCCTCGGGGTAGCAGCCGGCGCCGGGGTACTGCGGGTCGATGGAGAATTTGCCCATGTAGGTGAAGGTCTGGTTGCGGGAGGCCGGGGCGTTGGGCGCGAAGCCGCCTCCGTAGGGCAGGTCCAGGGTCCGCTTGTCGCCCATATCCACGTTGATCATACCGTCTGGGGGGGCAAGCAGCCGGTCAGCCCGCTGCGCCGCGACCCGCCGGGCCTCCCGGCCCCGGTCCTGACCGCCACCCAGCCCAGCCCGGCCCGGCGCGGGGCTCCGGCGCGCACATGTTGCGCTCCGGCTGCGGGAGCTCCGCGCCGGTCTCAACTTTTCCCCCCCGAAAGGGGCGCGGAAGCAGGGTTGCCACGAGGGGCAGCGGGAGCCCCCCGATAGGACTTCGGGCGAGGCCGGGGGGCCGCGATCCCCGTTCCAGTCCTCCCCCCGACCTCCCGCCCGCCTGCCGCCCCGGGACTCAGCCGCCCTCCGAGGTCCCAACCGCACCTGTGCGGGCAGCGCTTACCTCCTGCCACGCCGCTCATCTGGTCAAACGGCCCTGCCAGGTCGGCATTGGGGAAGATCGCGACCGAAGTTGGCAGCGCGGCGGAGATGTCATCCGCGGGGTAAATGCCCTCGGGGAGCTGGTGTACAAACCCGCCGAGGGTCACCGGGATCTTGTCCACCGCCTTGGCGGTCATCATGGGGGCGGCGGGGCGGCCGGGGGAGCGGCTGCTCCCGGCCGGCGGTGAGCGCTCGGGGCGGGGAGGGGAGAGAGAGGAGGGGGCGCTTCCCCCTGCCTCTCACTACCGGCGCGGGGGGACGGCGGGCAGGCGGCGCTGCGCGCAGGGGGGCATGTGCGGGCGGGCGGGCGGCCGCCCCGTCGCGGCGGTGCCGGTGCCCGCGGTGCCCCGGGAGAGCCGCGCTCCCGCCGCAGCTCGCGCTGGAGGACAAGTCTGGCGGTAAGTATTTATGGGGGCCCCCTGAATGCCCGGGACGTCACTGCCCATATAAGGACTGAGGAACGGGGCCCGGCAGTCACGTGGGCGCCCGCATGCGGGACCCGCAGCCCCGCTCCCGCCCCGACTCCCTCCCTTTTCCCCCCCCCTACTCCCAGCGCTGCGCGCCCCGCGGGGGCGGCCTCGACCCGCCCCGGCCGCGCTCGGCCCCCGCCGCGCCGGCAGCGCCCCGCCGCCGCCCGCCGCGCCGCCCAGGGGGGTATTCCGGTGGCGGGGCCCTTGTCCTAAAAAGGCTCTGATCCGGCCCCGCCCCGCCTGCCCTTTTTAGGGCTCGTTCCGGAAAATGTTAAAAAGCTCGGAAAAGCAGAGGAGGTCCCGGGGCCGCCCCGCCGGACCTCGCTCACTTTCTCAAGCAGCCCTTAACCGCAGAGCGGCGGCGAGGCAGAAACCAGCCGCATGCACGGAACCCGGCTGCTCCTTTCTTAACGACAACAACAACAACGATATTATTTTTGTGAATTACGGGTGGAAAGAGCGGCTGAGCGCAGCGAGCGCGTCGTGCTTTTGTGGAAAGTGTCAGATCTATATATACCCCAGCGAAACGGCCCCGCCTGCTCCGCCGTCGGTGGGTTGTTATTGTTGCCGGCGGGAGCGGCGGGGACGGGACGAGGCGGACGGGGTGGGGGCGGTGGTACCGCCGCTCCCCCCCCCCCCCCTCCCCTTCGCCTCGTCCCGTCCCCGCCGCTCCCCCTTGCTGGTACCGGTGCCGTTTCCACTCCCTTTTTTTGCTTTCCTTTCCCTATGCTCTCATCCACGACGAGAGTATCCAACTAAAGAGTGCTTAAATTCTAGCTTTTTCTTCTTTTTCCCCCTCCCCAAATACTAAAAATAATCTCCCTTGTGCCTCCCTTCCCAGGAGAAGCCAATCTTTCATACACTGTTCCCAAGCTCAGAGCTTGCAGCCCTTACATCTTGTTGCTGATGAGGGTGTCAGATGTAATGATTTCTGAGAGCTGTATCCCATGCTATGCTCATGTCACTAGTCTCGTTACTTAGGAATATTTCATCTCGTGGCTGTTTATTCCCGCCTTTTGGAAAGCAACTCTCACATATGGTCTGTAGCGTGCAAGGTCCCTCTTCAGTGGTCTGCAGAAGTAAAAATACCCCATTTGATGACCCAAGCAGCAGAAAGACATGGCAACATACAAGCGATGCTACAAAAGCACACTCCTGCTCCAAAGCAACAAGCCAGAGGATACATGGGAAGGCTAAACATCCTTCACTTTAATTTTTAACTGCAGGTACCACCATTTACAGGGGTTAGCACATTGCAGCATGTGCCACAGACGTGCAGCATGCTTGTGTGTCCCTGTGACTCATGCACTTACCCTGCTCTGGGTCCCAAATGCTGTCCTCAGGTGCCTGTTCCCCAGGCCTCTCTTTAACCATGCAACTTGTCACGCCCCACCTGAGAAAGGCTTTTTCAGCTCTTCCATTTTTCTTTCGCTGGCATTAGTGAGGGTCCAGGTTTACTACTCCTCTGGTCACCGTGAAGCTCCGGATAGACAGGAGCATACCTGAAAAAGTAAAGGTTTTGGGGGCAGTTAGGGACCTAACGTAGTTAGGGACATAAACCTATGTATTTTCCTTGATAGGTGATTGGGGAAATGTGCCCAGTAATTAGTAAACATGTAGTACTTGTTGGGTTTTAATGTAGAGTTTGTTAGCGGTCCCTTCTAGCACTTAATGTGCAGCCAATAGTTTGGCATATGAGACTTAGTTGAAAGGAAGCTTGTGTTCCATTTCAGGAGGATTCTAGATATTTTCGTTTAAAAAACCCATCTCAATTTAAAAGTAAAATTGTGACAGAGAGACAGAGAGAGAGAGGGAGACAGGTTCTGGGAAATTTGACTGAGAAGTAGGAGCGATTGTATTGTACCTTTCCATTACAGCTGAGCTATAATTGGGCTAATCGCTACTATGAAAGAACAAAATATTGGAATCTGTTGTGTGCTAGGGCGAGTTACTTTACATGAATTTGAGAAACAGGTAATTCTAAGTACAGTATTCTCCTTCCTGCAAAATGTCGCAGGTGTATCAGATACAGGTTTTGGGAATACCCTACAACATCTTCCTGTGTTATTTGAAAATACCACATGCCCGCTGGTGTCACACAGGAGGAAGAAGAACCAAGGTTTCACATCACATCTTAACCTCTCCACGTCTCAATCCCACCTTTGAACTAACATGGGAAATGTAATGTTCTTCCACTACAGAGTAGGATTAAATGAAAGATGGACACGAATAAAATGTAAAGTTCCTCCTGGCTACTTCACCTAGGGAATTCTACTACTAGTTGACTTTGTTGGTTAATTTTAAAAGGCTTTTCAAGAATGGGGTAAATTGTGCCTGATTTCCAGGCTTTATAGGGACAATCAAATAACTTGACTTCTCTCAATGACAGCTTTGTCTTAATGGCAGCAGGATCTGGTGCAGAGCAATTTGGAAATGTAGTTAATATTTGGTCTACAGGAACATGTTGACAGATGAAACTCAAATGTTTCTGGTCCCTTTTCAGATATTCTTGCTGTAGTGTTTGCATGTGCTTAGAGCCTTTGATCCCCATTTGGCTAATTATAACAGACTCTGAGGGTTAGACTGTCCAACTTGCACTGACGTCAATGAGCCTTATACACAAAAAAATCCTACTGATTCCTGTGGTTCCTATAAGCCACGTGGTTTCATATGATGGACAGATTGCTGGTTTAAACTGCCCAAGCTCCACTTGCACCAAGAAGAGCTGCGCCTCATACGAGTATGACATGTCTGATTGGATATAGCCTTGACTGAGGAGGCTTCAGAGCTGAAGGGCAGAACTTCTGTTATTCCCAATTTCTTTGAAACCAGCCACCTTTGGGTTTATTGTATTTACTCTTTTAACAAGGTGCTAGCTGACATTGCACTGGGTGTATTTTCCTGCAGTCATTCTCTATCACAAGAACCTGAGACAGAAGCTGTAGAAATAAAATTATCCCTGCCTCCGTACCTGAGCTTGAGAGTGGCTGGGCAAGAAAAGGCACCTTATCATCTGTGGAGCTGGCAACACCATTTAACTAGCTTAACATCACATTTGAGTCATCTCTTCAGGGGTTACTATGCTTTTGTAGCAAAAATCAACCCATCTCACATGCTAACCACAGCAATGCTAGTGGGCCTGCTTGGGAAATGCACCCTGCCACTTCCACCGTGCACCTCACTGCTTTGGGGAACATTAGGGTGGCCCCAGCTCAGCAGGTGCCCTCAGGAGCAGGACTTGTTCCTGAATAGGAAATGAACAACCCTGTCCTCTTACCACAGCAAGGGATGTCTGTCCTAAGTCTGGGCTAAATTCAAGTTGGGATTGGTGGGGTTTCTTTGCGTTTCACATGAAAGAGAACTTCTTTCCAAAGCTGCATTTCAGAGTTTTCAAATTTGCCCCTTTTCACTGGAGAGTACAGGGACTTGCCATGTTCTCACAGGAAGAAATGCTGATTTTTCTGTGCTGTGTTGACCCTGTCTGGACACCAGGTGCCCACCGAAGCTGCTCTATCATTCCACTCCTCAACCAGGCAGGGAGAAAAAATGTGACAAAGGGCTCACGGGTTGAGATAAGGACAGGAGATCACTTACCAATTACTGTCACAGGCAAAGTATACTCAACTTGGGGTAATTAACTTATTGCCAATCAAATCAAAGTAGGATAATGAGAAATAAAACCAAAACTTAACACATTCTTCCAACCCCTCCCTCCTTCCCAGGGCCAACTTTCTTCCCAAATTCTCTACTTTCTCCCCCAGAGTGGCACAGGGGATGTGGAATGGGGGTTGTGGTCAGTTCATCACATGTCTCTATCTCTCCCCAGAGAACTCTTCACACTGTTCCACTGTGGGGTCACTCCCATGGGAGACAGTCTTCCATGAACTGCTCCAGCAAGGACCCCTTTCATGGCATGCAGTCCTCCATGAACAGACTGCTCCAGTGTGAGTGCCCCCCAGGGTCACCAGTCCTACCAGCAAACCTGCTTCAGTATGTGCTCCTCTCTCCACAGGTCCTGCCAGGACAGGCTCCAGCACAGGCTTCCCACAGGGTCACAGCCTCCTTTGGGCATGCCCCTGCTCCAGGGTGGGGTCCACCCAGGCTGCAGGTGTATCTGCTCCTCCGTGGACCTCCATGGGCTGCAGGGGCACAGCCTGCCTCACCATGGTCTGCATCACAGGTTCCAAGGAATTTCTGCTCTGGTGCCTGGAGCAGCTGCCCTCTTTCCAGATGGACCCTTGTGTCTGCAGAGCTGTTTCCCTCACATATTCTCTCTCCTTTTTGTGGCTGCATTTGCCTGTTTTTTTTCCCCTTCTGAAATCTGTTATCCCAGAGATGCTATCACTGTTGCTGATGGGCTTGGCCTTGGAGCTGGTTGGCATTGGCTCTATTGGACATGGGGGAAGCTTCTAGCAGCTTCTCACAGAAGCCACCCCTGTAGCATCCCAGCTACCAAAACCTTGAGATGCAAACCCAATACCTTTTGTTTTGCCAGGGGTGCCTGCTGGATTCCCAGGCTGCAGGCAAAAGCCACTTCCCTGAAATCTCCCGTGCCTGTCCCTCACAGGCGTGATACAAACTCTCAGCCTGTATGGGCCAGTTACTGAAACCTGGTATCCAGCCAGGGAAACGTGCTGTAAACACGAGCCCACAGAAAACAGCTGCTAACTGCTGGTGTGCTAGGGGAAGGGGATGGTTACAGAGTAGAGGAGAAGGCATCCCAGTCTGCCCTTAATTACAGTACCTTAACCACACTCTGCAGTTTTCAGCCAAGGCTGCTTGTTGTCTTGGGATGAATGCCTGTAAATTGGAAGTAAGTAAATGACTTCATTGTGAGGATTTGGCTTGAGAGAGCCTTAGCAGCATCCTGAAGAGTTACTTAAGTGTCAATAACGTTTTCTAGTTTGGGCGATAGGAATTCAAGAAACCTGTGTGGCATCGGCAAGTTACTAGTTTAAGTTTGCGCGGCTGAGAACAAGTGTGCATGACAGAGAAAATTTCCAGTCAAATAAAAGTTTGCCCAGAACCTATTCTCGTTATTAAGTGCGCAGAACATTTCCCGTACATGGCTTCTAGCGCATTTATTAAATCAGTAGCCCTGCTTCTGCTCACCGCTTTCGTTCCTCACGTAGTACCCGGGGAACGGACGCTGCTGCGGCCGGCGGGAGGGAGCCGGGAGCGCGTGCGGGCTCCACTGCCCTCTCCTGGGGGAAGGTGCTCCCTGGAGCCGGCGAGGACACGGACGCTTAGCAGAAAGCCGTGCCCTGGGCTGAGAGTGCTGCTGGTGTTTCACCATGTAACAGCACCCCGAAAACTTTACATCACAAGCGTGCTACCTAGAGACATCAAAGCATAGTCCTGCAGAGTCAGGAATCCCAGCAAGGGCAGCAGGGCTGCCTGGCGGCTGGCCCGCAGGCTGTGATTGCCGTAGTCCCAGAAGCTTCAGGACAGAGACCACACACCTGAGAGAGGTGCTGGAAGCAAGCCACAGAGGGAGCATCGCTGCTAAAAGGTTGAAATATTGGCTTTGTATGATGCTTGCTGGAGGAACAACAACAACAAAAAAAGGTTGCTTCGCGTAACAGGGAGAAGAACTTGGACATACATATCATTCATGAGACAAGACTCTCAAAATTATGACGTCTGTTTCTAAATAACAGCAGTCTGACTGCTAAGCTCTACTTTCCAGTCCTTTATTCCAAAATTAGTTTCACTTACCATTTTATTTCCTGCTCTAATGGGTCTCCTCTGCTTTGTGCAAATACCACCTTGTTCTATGGCTGCCCTGAGCCTTTAGTCCAGAGAGAGACTAATCGAGCACATCCCTTAACGATGCAGGTGGCCTTCTTCCTTGAAAGACTGAAATAAAACAGAAAGTGTGACAATTTCAGTTCTCCTGTCAGTCCTATTACCTAGTGTTTGAGTACTTTGAAAGCTTGTCAGAAGGTTTTCTGGACATACTCACTTTCATAGTATTGGATACGGCTTTTCACCCTCAGCTGAACAGTAAAGCCAGGTATGGCATCTCTTCTCAGCCCATCAGAAGAGAAAGCAGAACTCTGGCACCATTTTTCAGGCAGTCTTTCGAGAAGCAGGAGAGCTGTGTGGGGTGTTTCTCAGAAACTTCCCACCCCTCCAGGGAAGCTGGAGCATTCACAGTATTTCTAGATTGCCAAGGACTCATTTGCCTTTGCCCTGTCTATGCACCACTCTCAGAACCTGTTTAAATTTATGTCTTATTTCCCTGTGCTTTGGTCTTAAACCAATCTGCCTTGAGCCTTGAAAACCCTCAGCTCTTTGTGCTGGGTAAGTCAGCCTGAGTGTGATTCTGGCTTTTCCTTAGTTTTTATCATGATTTATTTTATGCTCCTGAGGACATGTCTGCATGCTCCAGTCTCACCAGAAGACCATCCTGACTGTGAACTCCGGAGGAGAAGGCTGTTCAGGTTCCTCGCCAGCAAGTTACCCAATGGATGACTTTCTGTCACAAACTGCCAACAAATTTTCTTGGAGCAGAATTATTACTTTTTTTAAATCCCACAAGAGATTAAAATAAGCAACATGTTTTGCTTCAAAATTTGTAGGGCTAAATCTTCAAGCAATTAGTGAAAGTTTTCTGATGCTATAACCTCTACGAGTCTGAGTAAAAGTCTTAATTGGACATGATTTTATTCAAGGTTTGGTTACTTTTTAAGTCTAAAACTCGAACTTCTCCTTAGGGTGAGCAAGGTCCTTTTCGTTCTGTATTTGGTCTGCTTCCACCTGATTTGCAGGAGTTTGTTTCTATCTTTATGTTGCTTTCGTTGCTGCAATGTATTGTCCTTGTTCTTTCACCTCCCCTCTCATTCATCTCTTTCTACTCTCTATTGTCCAACTTCTTCAGCTCTCCTTTCTCTCTTCCCCCTCCTGCCTTTCCTCTTCCTTGGTAGTTCCTTTTCCTTCCCCCTTATCTCAGCAATTGCTGTCAACAGCTATATTTGGAATAGAGTGGGAACAAGCTATTCTTGTGACTTTACTTTGAAATAACTGAGAGGAGCAGATGATTTTCTTTGAACAAATAGAGGATACATTGAGGAGAAGACAGACTAGTAAACTCAAAATTATACTGTTAGGGAATACCTGCCCAGCAGGTTTGTATTTCCCAGCTCCTGGGATGACTTAACCAGCTATTAGTTCTTGTCTCCTCTGTTTTATCTTTAAATCTTCCCTTTGTGCAAAATTCCTCTCTCCACGTTAGTAACCTGAGTTTCTAACAAGGCCTAGCTCATCACCGCAATGTCTGAGCACTTAAGCATCAAGAGGAATGCCTGCCACCTAGAATCTCAGATGCCAGAATTAGCTGAAACAGGACATATACTTGTTTAACACTTGAACTCAATGCCTTCGTATCTTCCGGTGTAGTGACAGAATTATAGAGTCCCATTTGTATGGGATAGAACAGAAATATGCTGGGAGGAACAATTTCCTATCAAGGAACATGATTTCTCAATGTCCTCTCACATTAACTCCTCTTCACCTCCTGTTCCTCATCACCATTGCCCTTTAAACTGCTGTAAGCAATACATTAACAAAACTAGTGAAAAGCAGAGCTATACAAACAGGAGATCATAGACTGTATTTCTCCCTATCCCCATATTTCTGTGTTTATACAATTAACTCCCACATTGGCAAACCAAACAAGAAATGAGGCCAAATGAGAAATTTGGCATCACAGCTTAGTGTTTTGTGCTTGTGCCAGAAGAAGACCCAAGTCCATTTGTCTGCTCCCAAGTGAAGCCAGTTCTATTAAAACTGTACTGCTGTACACTTGCTTGTGTGTGAAACTGCTTCATACAGGGAGATACATGAAATTGCACACAGAAAGATGCACGGACAAGATCTTTCCTTACAAATTAAACAATCGAGAGAGGGATGGCTGCTAGAAATTAGACAAGAGGCCAGAAGGAAATGATTTTTCTATCCATCAATGACTTCCTGGGATTTTATAAAGCAGCTAACACAAATGGTCATGATGACATGCGGCTTCCACTATTGTCTCTGCAATAACTTAATAGATTCAGTTTGCCAGCAGAATACATATAGATACAAATATCTTAGGAGAGCAGGGCTGACACAGCTCTAATGTTTTTCAATCAGACCATCTAACAGAAAAACAGATCAGTCTTCAAGCAAACAGTCTTTTCTGTGTCCACACTGCTACTACTGCCACCACTCTGCAGATCTTGAATGTGCTATATCAAACAGAGGCTAAGCAAAGGGATAAAAGAATGATCCAGGCTAAGATGTGACATCTACTCTCAGTGCTACCACTCATCCCCAACAGAAACTGCCAAGTGTCTCTTTGGACTTCTGTCTTTTAAAACTAAGCTCAAGGGAATTTGGTGCATGCAGTGGATAGAAGAATATAATAACATTTCATAATGAATTAAAGGCAAGCTCAATGGCTAAGCATATTTCACTGGTGTCAGATGAGTTTTTGCAATTCTGTGCTGCCATAGAAAGTGAATATATTTTATTTATATGTTTCCAAATTCAGGTCAACAGACAAATGAACTTGGACGCATTTGGAAACACTGCTAAATCCATGATGAACTCACAGAAGATTTAGCCCTTCCCCGTTACCTCTTATGCCCTGTCCCATACTCACCATGCTGGCAACTTGCAGTTTTCCTCTTAGTCTCCTCAATTCCACATGCTCAGCAGAGCTGAATGACACAGCTGCAAAAAGCATCTGAAAAAAAATCTTTGGATTTAAGGCTCCCAGGGCAAAACATGGGGGACAGACTCAGGCCAGTTTGCTGAAGAGGGAGCTAGTCCACAGTTGTAGGGCTACAAACAAGTCTGCACTCACTTGTCCAGGGACCACAGACTGCTTCCCAGGCTCTCAGGAATGCCCATGTGCCTTTGCTTTTTATTATTGAGCAGATGCAGATGTGTCTAAAGCTCAGCTCATTCTAAGCCATAAGTAAACCCCACTGAGATTTGAAAAGCAGGCTTTTCCCAACCTCCTTAGTCTGGACCAGCTAAGCTGAGCATTTTGTGAGCCTTTTTTAACACCACCCAGAAGGGAAGGATTTTTATACCCAGAGTTAGAGTCCTTGCACACGGTGTGTGATGTGCTGGACTCAGCCTTCTTTTCCGCCTAAATGCAGCGGAGCACATTTCTTCCACCACCTCGTAGGACAATGCCCAAACCCATGTTTTAGACTCAGTCTGGGGCCCGCCTGTGTCTTTCTGATGCAGACTTTGAACTTTACATGAAGTAAGACAGCTGGACTGGCTCCACAGCAGAGGTCAGGATACCTGCCTGGAGAAGAGCCAAAATCCAGTAGGAAGACACAGCTGGTGTCCCTATTTCCGCACTCTAGCTTCTAGCAGGTCGTGAGGAGCTGACAGGCTGTGCATCTGGAGGAGGTTAATGAGAAAACTTTAAGTGTTCTGTTGCAAGTACAAATTTGCAGTTACAACTACAACCTGCAAGTACTTCCCAGACATCCAAGCAGGGACAGCCCCTGTTGCTGTAACCCGCACAGGCCAGGGGAAGAAAAGGTGTGAAGAAACAGCACCAAGCAGATGATGTTTTTCACTTTTAATCATACAAAATCATCAAGAACAGGAAGTATTCACCCTGTGATGTAAAACAGACCTTCCTTAAACCTAGGCTGAATAATCACCATATCATAAACCCCATCCTGTGATTCAGGATAGTGCTTGTGCTGGATCACACCAAAAACACCAGGTCTGCAGCATGCCTGGATAGGCTGACCAGAGCTGACATGGACTTTGCAAGCCTTCGAATAAGCATGCTTACTGTAATATGATTTAAAGTTGACAACATGTCTGAAAACACATACAGTATCAGAGAAGGAAAGAAATATTGCTTCCCTTTCTCTCCCCCAGCCTCATTACAGGCAAAGGAAAAATAATGTATGTAGAATAATACTTCACAATCTAAATAGTTTTTTCGGGGTTTCAAAGTCTAGTGAAGAGTCATTGTATATTTTGACAGAAAAATGAATCAAAATAATAAAATGAATACAAAATTATATTGCTGTCAATAATTTAATTTACACAAAATAGCACTGTGACATGGTAATTGTTATATATGATGCAGCATTCAGTATAATATTTGGAGAATGCATTATAGAAAGTCAACATTTAACTACTAAAATCAACTTACATAATCAAAGCTGTCAGGGAATCTTTACAGTTTCATATTAATTTGAATGTAATTTACGATAGAGGTGTCATTCTTAGAGGTGCTTACAATAGTTAATGATCTCTGCATTTCCATTATAAAACCCTATTTTCAAAGGTTTATAACTTGGTCCTAGGAACTTTCAGCCCTCCGGCACATTTTCCCTTTCCTCACAAAAAATATGTTAGACATTCTAAACTTTTCTCTCAGAGCAGAAAGTGTGGTTACTTTCAAAATTCATTTTGAGGATTTGCTAATTGCAGTTTCCCTATCCAGGGAACTCAGAAAAAGAAAGGTTCTTCACAGCAGGAAGACATTACAGTTACATTCTTTTCTTCCACTTTCCTGAGTGTATTATGCCTCAACCCATTTTTCATGCTGAAGTGTCTAAGTAAGTATCTTCCAATATTACATCCAAAACTTCTCTGCATTGCTCCTTCTTTCCTTCCTATGTTGCTGCCATTAAGCTTTTTTCTAGCTCCTTCTCCTCTTCCCAGACTTTGACTCCTGGCTATGTTCTGTGTAAGGTTCCATGGGATATAGCCCAAGAAGGCAGGGGGGCCCAAGACTCTTGGTTGATATTCAAGGATCACCTGCTGCAAGCTCAGGAGCGATACATCCCTACTAGAAGGAAGCGCAGCAGGAGGGCCAGGAGACCTCCTTGGATGGATAAGGAGCTGCTGAGGAAAATCCGAAGGAAAAAAGAGGCTTATAAAAGGTGGAAGCAAGGACAGGCTGCCTGGGAAGAATACAGAGAAGTTGTTCGGGAAGCTAGGGACCAGGTTAGGAAAGCTAAGGCCCACTTAGAATTAAACTTGGCCACGGATGTGAAAGATAACAGGAAGGGATTCTATAGGTACGTAGTGAATAAAAGACAGGCTAGGGACAACGTGGGCCCCCTCCGGAAGCTATCGGGAGAACTGGCTAACCCTGGATTTGGAGAAGGCTGAGGTTCTTAATGACTTCTTTGCCTCAGTCTTCACCGCCAAATGCTCTGACCACACCACTCAAGTCTTGGACGGCAGACGCAGGGACTGTGAGAATGAAGACCCTGGGCCCACTGTAGGAGAGGATCTGGTTCGAGGCCATCATAAGAACCTGAATATACACAAGTCCATGGGACCTGATGAAATCCATCCGCGGGTCCTGAAGGAGCTGGCAAATGAAGTTGCTAAGTCACTGTTCATCATAGTTGAGAAATCATGGCAGTCAGGTGAAGTTCCCGATGACTGGAAAAAGGGAAATATAACCCCCATTTTCAAGAAGGGGAAAATGGGTGAGGTGGGGAACTCCAGACCAGTCAGCCTCACCTCTGTGCCTGGCAAAATCTTGGAACAGATTCTCCTGGAAGGCATGCTGAGGCACATGAAAAACTACAAGGTGGTTGGTGACAGCCAGCATGGCTTCACTAAGGGGAAATCCTGCCAGACCAATCTGGTGGCCTTCTATGATGTGGCTACAGAACTGATGGACAGGGGTAGAGCAGTTGATGTCATCTACCTGGACTTGTGCAAAGCGTTTGACACTGTCTCACACGACATCCTTGTCTCTAAGTCTAAGACATCTCTAAGACGTCTCTAAGACATCAATTGATAGGTGGATCACTCGGTGGATAAAGAACTGGCTGGATGGCTGCACGCAAAGAGTTGTGCTCAATGGCTCAGTGTCCAGCTGGAGACCAGTAATGAGTGGTGTCCCTCAGGGATTGGTGTTGGACCGGTCTTGTTCAACATCTTTGTGGGTGACATGGACAGTGGGATTGAGTGTGCCCTCAGCAAGTTTGCTGATGACACCAAGCTGTGTGGTTCAGTTGATATGTTGGAGGGGAGGAATGTTATCCAGAGGGACCTTGACACGCTTGTGAGGTGGGCTGATGCCAACCTGATGAAGTATAACCATGCCAAGTGCAAGGTCCCACACCTGGGTCAGAGCAATCCCAGGCACAGCTCCAGGTTGGGCAGGGAAGAGATTCAGAGCAGCCCTGTGGAGAAGGACTTGGGGTGTTGGTTGATTAGAAAATGAACATGAGCTGGCTTCAGCGTGCACTCACAGCCCAGAAAGCCAACTGTATCCTGGGCTGCATGAAAAGCATGGCTGCATGCATGACCTGCAGGTCAAGGGAGGTGATCCTGCCCCTCTGCTCTGCTCTCGTGAGACCTCACTTGGAGTATCATGTGCAGTTCTGGTGTCCTCAACATCAAAAGGACATGGAACTGTTGGAACAAGTCCAGAGGAGGGCCACGAGGATGATCAGGGGACTAGAGCACCTCCCGAATGAAGATAGGCTGAGAGTGTTGGGGCTGTTCAGCCTGGAGAAGAGAAGGCTGCGTGGAGACCTCATAGCAGCCTTTCAATATCTGATGGGGGCCTAAAGGGATGCTGGGGAGGGACTCTTCATGAGGGACTGTAGTGACTAGGACAAGGGGTAACGGGTTCAAACTTAAACAGGGGAAGTTTAGATTGGATATGAGGAAGAAATTCTTTCCTGTAAGGGTGGTGAGGCACTGGAATGGGTTGCCCAGTGAAGCTGTGAATGCTTCATCTCTGGTGGTGTTCAAGGCCGGGTTGGACAGAACCTTGGGTAGCATGGTTTAGTGTGAGGTGTCCCTGCCCATGGCAGGGGGGGTGGAACTAGATGATCTTAAGGTCCTTTCCAACCCTAATTATTCTATGATTCTATGACTCTCATAGCGCCCACATTCACTTTGGCAATTGCAGCTTCCACCACATGCATCAGTTAATGGGTCCTCCTGGCTACACATTTCCTCACCCTCACCCCCTTTTTCAAGCTGCAGCCCTAATTCACTTTTCCAACTCATTGGAAGTCCAACAATTAGTTTTGCTCCAGTCAAGTACATTTTTCTCCCTGATCTTACAGGCTTGATTCATACTAGACATTTTCCAGGAAACGACCTAGACCTGCTCTGTTGGCTGGTGATTTTCAGTTTACCATCCACAGGAACTACACAGCCCTGAGGCACGAAAGCTAGGCTTTCTGCCTAGGAGGTAGGACATTTGCAAACCAATTGTCCTTAAACACACTGTTACAGATCATTTCCAAAACCAGAATTTGAAAGGGAAGTTGTCAGCACAAAGCTATGATCCATAATAAAAGCAAAGCCAATAATTACCTTGTCTGCTTTGGTAGACCTGTTCCAGTTCATGGGTCTAGCTTTCACATATCCTGCTCAGATTCACTTTTTTCATCCATGTCAGTCAGCTGTCAACTTCGAACCCCTAAACCCTAATTTTTATGGAACCTCAAGTGTTTTAGACCAGACATGTTTGATCCAACATGCAGAACTGTATCCAAAATCTAAATTATCACTACCATGTAAACATCTAGATTTACACATAAGTAATCATGTCACTCGCCCAGGATCTCTATTTTCCATGCAAGAAGTTTTTTAAGTATTTGTGGTGCTGTATTCCAGCCATTCTGTCTTTATATGGCCTCTTTCACTCAGTTCCAACACTTACTCAAAATACTTACCTGCCTTTTTCCATCTTTGCCATTTTCCTTGTTTGAAAAAATGACTGTATTACTTTCTAATAATTTGATGATGAAACAAATAAGATGGGAATTGCCTTTCTCTTATGCATACTGAGAACAGATCTATAGTTGCGGAAAAAATATCTATTGCTTACATATCATATTGCTGGAGCTGGAAAGAAACACTATTTCATAGACACGATGTTTTGATGTGGACTTGATTCAAGAAAAATTTGGTCATATTTAGACTGGATAGAACTGGTGGCTGACTCATGATGGCTTAACTCTGTAACTAGGGCAGATAGCAATGAGAAAGACAACACTGGGAGTATTCTGTTTGATCCTTCAGATCAGATTGATAGTTTAGTAGTATAAAAGAACTCTAGAAATCACTTATTTTCCCCAGTTGTTATTCAGCTGGACACAAGCAGGATGACTGTCTGGATAAATCAGATTTTACACTTCAGATCTTAATTCTGGTTTTGGAAAAAAAAAAAAAAGGATACTAGAGGATTTGCTATAACAAGGACTACTGGCTGAAAGTTTCCGGATGTTATTTCATCATTCTTTGTGCTGAGAAGAAAGGACTAGAAGATGAAACTTTAAAATCGTCAGAGAAGCCAAGAACTGTAGAGATCTCTTTTTCCTGCAGAATGAATACAACCTCACAAACACAGGCCCAGAGAGGACATTCTTCCAGACTGGATGATGGCTCCTGCATTTTCACTGTTCCTCTCAGAAAAACGTACCAGACCAGTTTATCTCCATTCAATATTTTTACTCCTTGAATCTGAATGAAGAGGTTTTCCTGTAACGTAGGTAGTGCTGCCCGCTCTCCCGAGGTTGACGCCCACTTCATTCATGTATTCCTAGAGCATCAGGGTTGTTAGTGGCTACTGGCTTGCAGCCAACATCCCACACATTTCCTCCACAACACAAATGCCTTAATTCTGACCCACTGCCTTTCAAGTAGATAGTGAAAAAAATCAGTCACAAAGAGCTTTGCTTTTATCTGTATTTCTCCTTCAGAAAGATCTGAAGAAAAGAAAAAAAAAAAAAGAGACATTGTCCTTTTCTTTTTCAAGGTCCACGGTCAGCAAGGGTGAGATTTGGTGCCTGAGCCCAAAAAGAAGCTGAAGGCACTCAGACAGTGGTGCTTATAGATTTGGGTAAAGGGAGTTTGTAAGCAGGGTAACTGCAGAGGGGGTGGACCAAATGGCCTTCTGTTGTGCCAGCAGTCACATCCAGCACCTACTCAGCAGCTCTTCTGCACACCATTCCTTCTGAAGCAGTTCAACTATCACCTGCTATAGGAGCCTGTGTTTTTCAGGAAGGGCACTGAAAAAAGATAAGAAAGGACAGTAACTTTTGGTGCCCAGATGAAGTTTTCTATCCTTAGCACGGAAATTAAGAGCACAGCTGATGTTACCTGATAACTGTGGGGCAGTATGTTCCAAGCCCAGCATCTAAATGGGCAAGAAGAAAATGTACATGCTTACAAACTGGGCACATCACAGGCCTGGCACAGCCACCACTAGTGAATTTGAGTTATACAAATTATGCAACACACATGCATTCTTAGACCCACAAAAGCCAAGCACATACATGGTTTTAAGATCAGTCCTTGTAAAAAAAAGATGTAGTGGAACAATGCTGTCCATTTCATAACTCCATTGCACAAAACCCTAAAAGCACGGACAGAGAGGTCTTACATTTATTAACCTAGCCAAGCAGAAGTGAGGAGAGGTTCAGTGATGTTCACAGAGGAACATAGAGCCCAGAATTACAATCTGATGTACTAGGAGGGCTGGAATCAGAAGCCAGGGAGAAGAAAAGCATTGGCAAACCATTCAGTTGATTTCCAATGGTGCTGTTGGGATAAAATAAACTATCCTCCAGGTTAACTAGTTATGTAGTCAGAAATATTTGAGGGAAGAGTTTAAGAAATAAATATAAATCAAAAAGGAATCAGGAAAGAAAACCCCAAAGACAATGACAATCTGGGGAAAATCACCAGCAAGTGCAAGACAGATGGCCATATCTCGTGATACAGATAGAAAGATAGTCTTACTTCATTCAGTCAAACAAGAAAGTCTGGAAGACTAGAAATAAGAAAGCTAATGAAAGTAGAAAATAAGGATTTATAGAAATCATTAGACTGACCTTGCATAAATAAAGCCTGGAAGACTGCACATATGCTAATCTGAGGAGCAGGATGGCTAGGAGTTTGGAGACAAATGAAAAATTTCACTCCTTGGTACAAGGGGCAAAGGTAGAATATGAATGGAGGTTAAATGTATTTGGTACTGTTCCAGCTGATTGCAATCTCAGAAAAATTACATGGAAACCAATGTTGCCTTATACTGAATTTAAGGAGAATTGCAAAATATACAGATGAACTTGAGGAATGAAACTAAAATAGTAAAAAGAACATAGGTTAAAATACAAGCTGCAGAAAACTGACAGCAGGAATGATTTCAGAAAAAAAGAAGATAGGTAAATTGGATAAAACAGAGGAAAAGGCTGGCACCCATCATTGCCATGACACTTGCATTACATCTCACTTCCAAGTGCAGAGTCCAATTCGGGAGAAGGCAAGAATCAGAATATTCTTTTTATAGGGAAAAAAAGGCTTCTTTCTTTTGCAAGTTCTTGTGTCAGTAGCCATTTTATGGGCCTGCCAATCATGGCAAATCAGCTGAAAAGCCAGATCATTTTCTAAAGCATCTACCTTCCTAGAGAAAGATTTTAAAGTTGACTGTGTACAATCCAGCTGCTGCTTTTAATCTTTCCCTGACAACAGTAGTTGTTTTATTACTTTGACAGTCATTTTTAGCCCATGAATAGTACTACAGTCCTTGTAAGATAGGAAAATTCTTTTGATCTAGAATTCCATAAGGTTTAGCAATAGACAAAGGGTTTTTCCGGTATACTTGACCACACACTTGCTGAAGTTTAGGCTTAGAGGCAATAAAAAGGCACTAAGCTACCCATTTTGAGAAACACAAAAATCCTTTTTGACAAGTAATGACTGTCAGAAAAAGAAAATATTCCAAAAATACCACTTATTAATAGAAAATTAAGAGCAAGGTTACCCCTGAAATAATTTTGATGCATTGCCAAAATAAATTTTACATTTCATACTGTTTTAACATAGCGTGATCTAGAGGGAAAAAAATATGGATGCAAGATTGGCATTGTATGTGAGCACAAAAAAGGAAGGCATTTCAAGCTGTCTGTAATAACTAAGAAAAACTGGGAGAAGACTTAGGCAGACATAGGGCAGTTTTCCAGCATCATGGCTTGTTCGATTTGCTCTACAAGTAAGATCTCTGTTTTGTGCAGCCTGAAAAAACTGAATAAACTCAAAAATAAAATATATTTCCAAACAAGAATAAAAAGCCATTCATCAGCCATTTTGAGTGAAAAAAAGTATTTAAAAATTACTAAGCCTGTAATTTTTATTAGTACAGGCTGCAGTACTTCAAACACATATGTTTAACTTCACACACATGTGCATCCAATCTTCTTGTCCTATTTGCATTGGAACCCATTCTATTTTTGCTTATGTGTAAGGAAATAAAACAGAAGACCTTTGTGAAATTAAAAGAGTAAGGGCAATGTTTTTAGGGCAGCTATCTATTTAGTCAGGTGAGTACATATCTACCTATGGAGAATATTCAGATAATGTGCTGAACTGTAGTCCAACTTCAAGTTCTTTCTAAAAGAAGTGCATCAGAGGCTGTAAACACACACACGTGTGTGTGTGCGTGTGTTAGTAACTGAACTGATGAAGCCTGGGTTGAGTTTCCTTTGAAAACTCTCAGTCCATTGGCGTTGCCAATTTCCATAAAAACTTTCATTCCTAAAAATCCACAGCAAGCTTAAAATTTAAGCAGAGTGGAAAAAAAAGTAACCTTTTTTTTTGTTGGGTGAAGTTAGAAATTGGTCATCTTGATACCTAAATGAGATTGGCTAGAAGGAAATTAAAGGAAGATTAAAAAAAGATCCTCTCCCACCTCTGCACTGTTCAATTGTTCACATATTTATAGTATTTCTTAAACAAGTATTTCAGGAGACAAACCCATTAGATTTCATGCCTTTTGCTAGACAGCTTTTGTTTA
Source organism: Myiopsitta monachus (assembly GCA_017639245.1). Lineage (NCBI taxonomy): Eukaryota > Metazoa > Chordata > Aves > Psittaciformes > Psittacidae > Myiopsitta > Myiopsitta monachus. The sequence goes on along the minus strand of CM029921.1, from coordinate 65,337,422 downwards.
CAGTCTCTTGAAATTTCCACAGAATTCCCCAAAATCACATTTTCTGGCAAAATACCAGCCTGACTCCTACAGTCTAACATTTACAACACAGTATTTTCAGCTAAACCACTGTCCTTTGGTTTCATTACATTCTCTTGGCAAAATACTGAGATGTCTCTGTGCAATTATTGAAAAAACACAGAAGTCCTCTACAACCAGTGGAAACTGACCCCAGTATCACTGATCTTCAGAAATCAACTCTCAGTGCAAGCAGAGATCTTCACCTCTGTTTCTCCAGTTTTCTAGATCTCTAAATGAAAGTCTTTTTAAAGGTTCATCTTCACCCTAAACTCTTAAAGTTTAGGACAGCTCCAACATTTTGGAAAAATGCACAACTGAGCTCTGCATATGCAAGACATTTCTTTCCACTCTTTCTTCCTGATTAGGAAGACTCAGAGGGACGAATTTTGGCCTCTGCTTTTTTTTTGCTAATTATGTTTAGCAGTTCCTACAGAAAATCAGCTTCTTGCTACAGGCCATGACTGGCCTTACAATGGGCCTAGCATTTTCATACTTGGCCTGCTTAACTGATTTACTCCCTGCCCTTATCAGCTCTTGGACTTCCCTTTGAGACCTCAATCCACTAAAGAGGGAAAGATGGTCTTACTACAGGAAACATGGCCTCATGTTTCTGCATTCTTTCTCCCACATCTTGCAAAGTCCTTAAGATAGTACACTGTGCAATAAAAGTTAATGAACATTCGAAAGCACAAGCAGAGCTGTGCTCTGAAAATCCATGCAAAATGCAGTTCATGAAGATGTCTTTTCCAGTAACTCCAAATCATAGAATCATAGAATTATAGAATAGTTAGGGTTGGAAAGGACCATAAGATCATCTAGTTGCAACCCCCCTGCCATGGGCAGAGACACCTCCCACTAATTAAAAAGAGGTCTGGCTCCAAACCCTACTGATGCTATGAGCAATTGCCCCTCACAAAATAAGATGCAGCTTTTGGACTGTTCTGAGCACAGCAATGCCTGGGGAGTTCCTGCTAACCCAGACTGCCACCGTGCAGCTGACAAGCAGATCATTGCACGTACAAGGCAGCAGCGCTACAAGGCCAGCAGGAACTTTGTGAGAGTGAGACTGGTCAAGCTCTGGGGGGCAAAGACTACCTCACCATTCTGTTGTCTACAGTAATGCTTATTTAGCTGATGATTTATGTCTGCAAAAGCATCAATTTCTACACCAATTATTTATCAAAAGACTAGATCCACTGTTTCTGATTTTCATCACTGACTTTAGGAATATTTCATGTAACAAATCTGAAGTAGGTATGAATAAACAAATATGGCATTATACTAAGCTTGTTAATTATCCACGAAGCTACACAGCGTTAGAAGTACACACAGTACTGGGAGTTTCTGGAAGATGAATTTGCAAAAGGTAAAACTTATCATCTACATGATCAGTAACCTCATTTCACTTTTAGCTTCACTTGTTTTGGATGTTCTGGTTAAAAATGTATTAATAATTTCCAAGTTGTTATTGTCTGATTTAGCATATTACATCTTTGTATGAGATTTCAGTGTTCTACACACTGTACCTAAGAACAATCACACTGAATTCTTTCTAGTGCAGTATTCTGACTCTGTTAATTTGTAAAATAACAGCTATACCTCCATGTGCGAAACCAGAGAAACAATATAAAGACTTCACCTTATAAGGGGAAGAAAGAAAGAAAAAAAAGAAAGTTCCTTTCTCAATTGGGAATAAAGGGCCTAATCTCTTGGCATCAGCACACTGACTCAGATCATCTCTTGCAGAAGGACACAAATGTTGCCTTCTAAATTACAGTCCCAGTTGAAGCTTTTCTGCATAGTGGAGCAAATCATAAATGTAAGGCTGTCATTAGCAGATAAAGCTTTCCTCAGGTTTTCATTCCTGAACACCCAGCATTTCAGCCATCAGCCCCAAGACAAAAGGAAAGGCCAAAAGATTTGGCACTAAGCTGTGTTTGAAAGGACACTTCTGCAAAACCTCTTCCGTGCACTTAGAGAACAGTACCGGCTTTCATTCAGGCCCATCACCCTTACAACTCCCTCATCTCCTCATCTTCCTCCTTGATGTGACAGTGAGCTCTGCAGCAAGCACATTCCCACACCTTTTTCAGAAGAAAGGATGCTTGTTTTCTCCTGGCTTCATTTACCTTGTCTGCAGTACCAGCCAATATTCAGTACTGCTGTACCGAGGGTGCTGCTGCAAAATGCAGGTCATTGTTCTCTCAGTTCCATGGTAATCTAAGAAACAAATTACACAGCTGTAAAAAGAGTTTAAACAACCAAAGGACTCCCATAGCCTATACACTCTTGCGCCCCATTTCTATGTCATTCTCCCAGCAAGTGGTCCTGGCGAGGATGTTGCAGTATCATTCTAACAGTTGGCATAAGCATCGCTGATTCACCTTCCTCTCAAGTTCCCATCTTCTCCCCTCTATCTGAAACTGCTTCATATTACTGGAGATAAGGAAGCATCCTCCCCTAGTAAGAGATTCTGTATGTATAAGGAAAAGGATGAAAAATCAAAAATAAGTTTGTAGGATTTGCATGGGCTATAATATGTATATACACACACATATATATAGCATTTGTTTGGATCTACCTGTTCAAAATTTCTAACATGTAACTAAGAGAGCATTTGGCTTGCAGTTTGGGGTAGATGGTTTCTCATACATACATATAAGGCTACATTACAGCTACAAATGGTTTTGTTTGAACATATAACACTGCAACAGTATATACATGCAACATGCATATACATGTAACAGTATATATATTGAACATATATAACAGTATGAAAATATCTGTGATAAGCTTTTACAAATGACGTTCTTAAGCCTTGCGCTGGTGTATTAGTGTTGCTAAACCAAACAGACTACAGTAGTATCTCCTTGATTAAAACTCATCAATTTTCTATGAGCAGTTCTATAAACAGAGAAAATGTCTGTATCCCTGATAAACTGGGTATTGATATGAGACAAAACCCAGTGCTCAGAAAATTTTCAACAAACGAGGTAATACTGTGATACGAATGAAGACCTCTTAGAACGGGGTACATTTATTGCTAACAAGCTTCCAAAGGCAAGCTGGATACCTAGGGCTGCTGGATATTCTTTTTTAATATTTTTAATCAATAAATTGAGGAGGAAATTGCAGAATTGATATTAATCTTGCCCCTTAACACTTCATGCTGTGAGATTTCCTCAAGGTCTATTTAAATTTAATTTCATAAATATTCCTTGAAAGTAGAGGTTTTAGAAAACTGAAATGACCCTGTACTGAAAAATGAAATGGGCTATATTTAGAATTACCTTTGCAGAAAGGGAACACCTCAATAAATGCTCTGCAGGGCCATTTGTGACAGAGGGTTATATGTCTGCCAACGCAACCTACATTTTTTACGCTAATAGTACAAGCCAGAATAAATATTATCTCCACTCATGTGACAGACCTTTGATAAAGCAGAATTGGCCTGGTTGATTAGGAGTATTTGTCAAACACAGATAATGGGGGAATCCCTTTCAGCAGCAGCAAACCACCTCAGCTACCATAATGAGACCAATTTAATGAGCCTTCTGTTTTACAAGAGATATTAATTGCAGTCCTGTCACATAAGGTACAATTCAGATAAAATACACAAAAAGGAGGAAAATTGGATTTCATTACATTTTTGTCACGATTATAAATTTTTTTGCAGGGTCATAAATCTCCCCAATGATGATCTAAATACTCTGGGTGGCTGACAATGCTGCCATAGAACAGTGTGCATTGTTATGAAGGATATTGAACACTGGAAGAATGTGAGGCTTTCCATTGCATCTTTCTGCCATTATGATTTTTATTCTACTCCAGGCAATTTTTGCATGTTTGTTTTGTAAAAACAAAGAAAGAAGGCACCATTCCTCTATATCCAGCCACAAGGATGCTTCCTCAACTCTCAGCAGTATGATCATGATCTTATATATGCTTCTGCAAGTACTTCATCAATACTTCCTCAACGAGGCTCACAGACTTACAGTTAAACATACATCCAAGCATTGCGCTGGATTGGAGTACAAATTATCTGCATGCAAGTAAATGAGAACTCCCAGTTCAGTGTTTCAATAGTTGCATCTTCATCCAATTACTATTCAAAATAGAATATGTGTTTGTGTATTATATAAGCTTTGTATTGCCAAAAAGAGTGCTCTCAGGCAGGGCTCCTTCAGTTAAGGAGATGGTTGACCTGCCAGATGATAGATGCTCCTGGCTGCTGCATGGCAGCGAGGATGCTCTCCCACATTACATCCTCACCTGTGAGTCAGAGCAGCTGCAGGCTGATCACCTGTATGTGGCAGATGCTGAACAAAGGGTGCTGTCCCTGGCTGTGTCACAGCACTGAACAAGTCCCAGCTACCAAGCTGCACATCTGCTTGTGTTGAGGATTTACCATTAATTCTAAAAAATACATTGTTACTTCACTGGACATAATGTCCTTCTGAACGCTGTCTTCCAACAATGAGTAGGTATACTTGCAATGAAACAGTGGCTGCTAAGCTCTTACTACAATATATTCAGCCCTAAGTATTACCAAAATATATAAAAATTGGAGAAACATAAATTTAGTCCTAATTCCTAATCCAGCTGTCAGGATCAAAGAGTTCAGTTTGCTTAAAGACACTGCAACAGCAGCTTTGCAGATAGCCTTGTTGCTGAAATGCTGAACCTTAAAGCTATTCATAATCTTAAACCTCTTGTCCCTGCAATGCCAAGAGCTTCAAAACCATGACATGTACAACCTGTGAAACTTGGTCATTAAAAGCTTGATTTATTTCCTCGTACTGAGAAGGAACTAGGTGGGGAAAAAAAAGCAAATATGGGGTATTTATTCTACAAAATATGTTAATGGAAATTTTTCTTTTTCAGCAAGGAACAAGGACACCCACAAGGACAAATAGATTCAAGACAGTTTAGGACATCATAACAACAGAGAGACTAAAGCCGCTTGCTTGTGAGAATTCAGGCAAGCCTATGCTCACCAGCAGAGTGGTTGACTTAAGGGACTTCAGTTGACACGTCAGGCAGCTTCTAAGAAAACTTTCACACATTGATGCCAGCAGTAAAGTCGATCATTTTCTGCACAAAGCCCGCATATTCAGGAAACGTAGTACTGAAATTCAGCCAGCCATACACATACTACAGAATTCAAAGCATGGTGTAAGTCTGTCAGCCAAATTAAATGAAACATTGAAACTCACTTTTTAAAGTCTGGTCTTGTTCAGCAAAGTATTTGCATGTTTTGGACACATCTCTGAGTGATAGTGGTTCCTAAATCCATCCTCAAAAAAAGACTCTGGGCCACATATGTCCCTAAGATGCAAATATGTACTAAGCCTGGATTCTCAAAAGTACCCTGGAGTCCTAATCTGTATTTTTAAAGTCCCATCCAGAGTTTTTTTCCATTTTAGGAACTTTGATAATTTCAGAAAATCTGTCCAAAGAGTTTAATTAGCTTCTGAAAAGAGGTGCATTAAAAATTATAAATATGCAATTCACAGTAATAGAACCTCAGCATGTACTCCCATACCTGTTGGACTGGAAAGGAAGTCTGACATTGGAAAGAGCAGCTTTTTACTGCTTGTATGGAAATACTGAGATCATCTCAGGTGACCCTGTGCAGAGATAAAAGGAACAACAGGGTTTTTGTAGGCAGTATTTTCTGATCGTAAGAAAAAAAAAACCCAAAACCAAATATGTGAGAATATTCGTTGGTAAAATTATTGAATAATCATTTCATGATTTCAGTTTTTGGGGGTTTTTTAGATTTTCATTAGGGAAAATAATTATAAGGTAAGACAGTGTAACATACCATTTCATACACTGCACCCTGACAATATCCTTTTTGAGATTATTAATTTAATTTTTCTGAAAAGTACCATGTACATATAAAATACTTAATGAAATACAGGAAGCCACAGTCTAGCAAGCCCCTTCTGCATTCTGAACATGAAAGAGTAAAGAGTACATTAGAATATTGATAATCCAATGAAATATTTTGATGTTGGAAAATATATTAGTTTTCAGTAATTAAGACTCATCAAGAAAGAGAAAGAAGAATTAATACATTAACTCATTTTGATTGTCTTTTGCACTGTCACATCATGAGCAAATAAGAGCCTCATGTATGTAAAAGCAGCATTTGCTCTCTCCTGCAGGGAGATCACTTACCCACTGAGCTGGGATGGACCCTTTTCCATGACCTTTGTGAAAGTGACCCCCGCTCCCCTGCAGTTAACATGTTCTGAAGATCATCCTTTGTTTCAGTGCCTTTGGTCACATACTAGCAATGGACTCTGCTACACTGGAATTATCAAACAAACTGCTCCAAGCTTTAATCTTCCATACAGCAGCTAGCGCAACAGAGAATGTCATCTTATGAGTTCTGCATTTGTATGCATTCAGCAGATAAAAGCATGTGTGGCATTGCCTCTACTGTGATCAACATGCCTATTGACATTTTCATTTTGTTCCATGATAGCTGCTTCCTTAAACAAGCACCTATCAGTAAATAATGTCAAGGACAGATCTGTCTTCTTATATTGAATTTCAATGACCATGATAAAACCTGTGAGTATCCAGAAAACCAGCATTCCGGTGTGCAGGAAAACTAAGTTGTCAAACCACCAACAACTGACCTGCCAGACAAACATCTAGACTTCTCAGGATCAGTGTTCAAACGCCACAAAGTAGTGTTCCCCCACTCCATAGCCTGGGCAAGACATATGGGAAGGTGCCAGATGCATCCTAATGGTTTTGTATGGCTTTTCCTGGAGACCTGGAACACCTCAGGTGAGCACATATCTCACATCCTCTTGACCCTTCAGTTTGCTCTCCCTGTATGGCACCAGCAATCTGGGGCTCTACAAAAAGCAAAAGCTCCCAGGAGCCCCTGGTGCAAAGTGGCAGCTGCAACAGGGTAAGACATCCAGTTATTGGTATATACACCCCAGCCTTCTTGCAAACATCCCAAATCCACAGCTCGGCCCAAACCCTTCCTTCCTTGCTACAATAAAAGGTTAATGTCCAAGCCAGAAGTGCAGAACAGTTCTGGTACCCTGGGGTGTGAGATTTCACATGAGTTGGGGAGTGTGTGTGAAAAGTGTTGTTAGCTAGTCTCCTCTCAGCTACTGTTAGAGGAAGATGCTTGTTATTCCGGGGGAAATTAGAATACTTTCAGATCACAAAGTACTTAAAATGCAACTACTTCAAAAAGACAGGCTACAACTGAAGTTTTCAGCAGGCTTTCAGAACCCCACCCTCAGCAAAGCAGAAAGAAAAGAAATGGGAGCTCAGCATTTCTCACAAAATAGGGCTGTGTAAAGCCCCCAGGCCAAAAATACTCTTCAGAGATCCTCGGAGAGCATAAAAGATCAAAACTTCAACCTCAGCCCTGTGTATCTGAATTGCTAATAGACGCTCAGTACTGTCTCCATCTGCAGCATCACACAAGAAGAATTAGAGGTAATAATGTTTTTAAGGAAAGGGAGTGTTTCACATTGCCAGAAGCATCTTCAAGACTCAGAATTATGATACAGCGTCTTCCATCTTGCCCTGAACAAGGTTTTCCAATCACCAGTTTATGAACAGCTGCACCAATACTGAGCTGTTCTTATGTGTGAAATAACAATGGGACATTGCAAAACTACAAAGGCTCGTCCTGTCCATTTAACCAGCATGTCACATGGAGACAAAGCATAATGCAGCCCTGTGAAAAGTCCACCCACAAACTTCATCTCACACTACAGAATGAGGCACTTCAGTTCTCTGTCTTCTTTCTCTCAACATGAGTTCACACGGCAGCAACTTAAACACTTTGGAGACTGCAAAATACAGCTTTCCACAAAGTCACTTGCTTAAAAAAAAGAAAAATTAAAAAAAAAATAAATTTCAGTTTAGCTTCCTATTTCTTTCTTCTTCAAAACTGCTGTGTCTGGTTCAGTTTAAAATGTAAATCGATACTGAACAATAAAACAGAATAGTTGCCATTGAAAAGAAAAGCCCTGTCATCTTATTGAAACTTAACATTACTGAATTTGAATCCACAGCACTTTGAAGTGAATATAAAATGCTATTACTAGAAATACAATTTTTTAATTACTGAAATATACTGCCTTAAACTGTAAGCTAAAATCTAAAAAACACCACCTTTATTTGTTATCAAACAGGAGATATTTATTTCATCAATTTAAACAACAATGAAATGTCCATTAAACTGACACAGTGGTACCAAAAAGGACAATCCCCTTCCCTTCTCACACACACATGCAGACATACAAACACATACTCATCTTACTGAAAGCTGGCAGAACAGCCACACAGCTCCAAAAGGAGGGGCTAAAAGAGCAACAAACCCAAATATTAACTGTCAGAAAATTACATTCCTCAGCAAAGCTTTATTTGGAAGACACTGCCATGTTGTTGCTGCAGTGTGTTGATGGGACTACACAACAAAAGCAAAATAACAGCAAACAGAAATTAAAAGGAAGGGATAGTGAAGTGGATTTAAAACTACTATTCTAGTTTATTTTTCCCAAGCAGAGTGGTAGGAATTAGTGAGGACGGTAGTTAAAAAATCAAATATTCCTGGAAGAAGTCCTTTATATGAAAAACTGAATCATTCCTGTTTGGTTTTATTCAGATGCTATAGGTTCCATAACAATCCATTTAATTTCATATTTAATTAATTCTCAGCACTGGAAACTACCACAAACTTAGAAAAAAATTCTTGAGGAAGCTGATGGCTCAGGTTTCCCAACACTGCTCATCCTCAGCCTTTCTAAGAATTCACTGACAAACTTCCCCACCAAAATCCCCGTGTAGCAGAGTCCCAGCACCATAAACCACCAGCATTTACAGTTGGTTTTAAGAGTCATGAAAAAAATTAAAAACATCCTTCTGCAAAGCAAAGGGAGGGTAACAGCTTTATGTTAAAACTGCATGCAAACAACTAATCAGGTCCTGCAACATGCTCAACATTTGCACCTGCCATAAACTGAAGGTGCTGCCAGGGTGGATCCAAGAACACAGTTTAGGGACTTCTGCCTGAATACACTTTTGGATATTACTCCAATAACAGTTACACCCAGAAACTTCTTTATCTAAGAACAGTCAGTACAAAATGCAGTATTTCCCGTAACAGTCTGAAGAATAACTTCTGTGAGCAGTCCTGCTAAGTCACCTGCCTTGATGATAAAGGCCCTGTTTTGGTCACTGAGTTTAAGCACTAGTGCTGCTTTTCTGATTTTGCCAGATTAAGGACTGCAGGAGTCAACAGACATGTCAGTCCTCACAATCAGAATAAAGAACCCATTTAAATGTTAAATAAGGCCTTTAAGACCCACTGTCTGACATGCAGGTGAGCACAATGAAATTACAGTAACAAACATTATGGAGGTACAACTGGAGCAGGATACAGACACAGAGCCAGCTGGAAGCTGCAGAGAACCAGATGGGAGATCTTCCAGATGGCATAATCACACCGTCAAGAAAAGTAAAAGAAAATTTTGCCAGGTGCCAGTCTCCCTGAGCTGAAGCCATTGAACAAAAAAACCTGCAGGAATGAAAAACAGCTTACCTAAGTGCTTCTGAAAAATTAAGCTAGAAGATGGTGATGAGAGCAGGATAAATTACATCTCTGCTGCATACTTAGGAATTCTTAAGGTAAAATAAAATTTAAAAAAATCCCCAAAACAACAACAATAACAAAAGCACCACCAAACCCCAAACCACAGTAGCAAAATAAATCAACAAATTTATCACCGTTGACTGACTTTCCTCAAGATTACATGACCCTCTCAACTCAAGAAGAAAAACTATTTCTCTACAACCAGGCTGTTATGACACTACCTTGCAAATAAGAACTCTCTCTCTCTTTATTGTAATGGGTCTTGACATTGACTTTGTCATGTTAATTTGCCAAATTGAATCCCAGTATTGGCTTGAATTGAGGTAGCAAAGAGATATGAACATCAACCACCAGCTAAGTCCATGAAGCACAAAAGCTGCCTTTTTATGGTCAGTGGTAGTCTCTGTACTTTTCTTCCTTTTAACAAATTTAATGGTCAGACGCAGGAAAAATGCAGACTGCCTAAATCGTAAGTTATCTTCTTGTTTCTGGAATAAACAGGGAATCTTCGGAAAAATCAGCAAACAAAAAGGGAAAGGAAAAAAGAAAGAGGGGAAGAGGGGAAGACTGAACCCCACTGAATCATTTGACAGATCTTGTTTCTTAAAGAAAGCAAGCTAAAATTTTGTCACAGCTAAAGTAAATTTGAGATAGGGGAGCAGAAGAACTGAGAGCAGCCTGTAAATGGTAGCCAACATGAATGCAAGGACTATGTACTGCATACTGGTATCTGCAGAATATGCAGGAAGCAGACTGAATGGGTATACAGACACATCTGCCAAGCCAAGCATAGAAGAAACAGAAAAAATATAAAAATCCTATATTGTATTTCGTATGGGTTTTACAAGCACCTTGCTGATGCAGGCCCCAAAGACAGGAAGAGGATGATTGCTGTCTCACTTTGTAAATGGGAATTTTGGTATCTTTGGAAGACACTGGAGTGGTCCAAAAACTTTGGGGATGGCTTTCACCTACCTTGTTTTACCTCCATCTGTCTCACACACACCCTCAGTCTCATGCTGGCTTATAGCCAGGTGTTTATGTTTCATGCTTGATTAGATATGTAAGAGAACAGGAATTTGGTACAAACACAGGAGGAGCCAGGCAAGAAGCTGCACGAGGAGGTTGCAGGGAATGAGCATGAAATACTCCTGTGCTGGCTTGCCTCATTTTGTGGGCTGCACTTTGTCTCAGGGGCTAGGGTCCTTTATTCCTACAGCTCAGAGTGCTGATCTTCCAGCAGGAGTACATCAAGCTGCTACTCTAAGCCATCGGCAGTCCCAGCCTGCTGTTTTTAAGAACAACATTGCTGCCCCACCTGCCTTTCTGGGGGGAGATACATCTTTGCTACAGACAGATTGATTACTATGAGCACGAGATCTAAACAATATATACATTTACACAGATTACACATTGTGTGAACGTAAAGCTTTGGTTCAATCAAAGGCAGCAGCCTCAGAGGGAACCAGATAGGGACATGAATAGGTTGAAATTAATGACTCCCAGAGATAGAGTAGAATTCAGCATCATGTTGTGTCTCTGGCTAAGTTCACAAGCAAGTGTCTCAAGAAGATAACAAGCATTTAAAAGTAAAATCAGCCTCAGCACAGCAATGGGCAAGAAATTTGATTGTAACCTGTAAATCAAACATCAAAGGTCTTACAAGGTTACTGATCACAGGTGGACACTTAACAGAAATGTGATACTGTACACCTGATATAAAAAAGCTATCCTAGTCTCTTCTTTCACATGGGTGACTCACAATGCATGTAAATGTCATATCTACTAAACAATTAATTTAAAATCATTTACGTACAGCAGAAAATGTATTTTAATGGTATTTTTCTATAGGTCAGATAATGCAAAGAAAAACAGATAAACAGGAGACAAAAACTTACCCAGGTAATAATTTGACTATCCTACTAATAGCTTATATAACATAATGGTATTTAAAAAAATTAGCACTGCATAAGTGAGAAGGAATAAGTAGCATGGCAGGGTCAAGATCAAGACTCAGGAAATTCCCACTAAGGTAGTTCATCCCAAGATTACTCTTGCAAAAAACATCATAAGAGAGCTTATTCTTGGGTAGAGTGTACAGTGTACAAGTATATCAAATGATTATAACATAAAATTGTAGTATTCTATTTCCAGTACAGATGTGCTAAACCATAGAATTTGGCTCCAGATCTGATTTTCATTCCCACTAGACTCTGGGACAGGCCACATCCTATATTTTGACCAAGTAATTTCAAGGACATAAAGTGAGAAGTAGAAATGAAATTCACTTTCCAAAACCCTCAGTACCCAGAAGTCAGAGGAGCTCTGAACTTAGAGGACTACCCCTATTCTATAGCTTGCCAGACAAGCTTGACTTTGAAGGTTGCTATCAGGCCAGGACAAGTCAGGCTTTCTGATGTATACTGGGACAGTGCCTGGTGTCATATGCATACTTATACCTCAGACAGGCCACACTGTCAAAAAATGTGCAAGCATTTTCTCTCCATCCCTAGACAGCACAAACAAGTGCACACACACACACAGGGACAATTTCAGCTTAGCAACAAAAAGCTTCTAACAGGAAAAATATCAATCCCCTGGCTTTCCTAATACCATGCTGGTGTTTACACATGCACATACATCTCTGAGAGTTTAGAATAAATTTAAGGCATATTTTGCCCCTACTTTCTATTTGATAGTGTTTCTGACCTGCACTACAGCGCTGTTAATTCTGACATTCCAAGATGTTCTCTCTTTCAGAAGGAAACAGCAAGACGTGCTAAATACAGTGTATGCTTACTAGCTGTGTAGTGGCTTCTCAAACAGCAACAACCATAATAAAGTTGTCAGATCTTACTTCTCACTTCTCATTTAACACTATAACTGTCTCTACCATCTCAAGTTATTGTACTTGGTAAGAGTCACAGCAAATAGCTCCTGTAATTATCAGCATGTTTATGCATCCCCAGATACAGCTATCCCCCGGATTTCCAAGAATATTCCCAGAGTTGCATATGAAAAAGAAAATATTTTAAACCACAGAGAAGAATGCCAGTTGCCTCCTTGCAGCACGGACAGGCTGTAAACTGCAGGAGATTTTTCATTCTTGCCCAACAGTTCCTCTCCAGAGCAAATAGCTCAGACATGCATCTGACAGTAGCAGTGGAAGGTTTCTATCCCCTAAGCTTTGAGGACACCTCAGCCTCCTGCAAGAATAGGCTCAATCTCACCTGGTAGATTCCTTCTGCTGGTGCCATGCACTTTATCTCAGTGTCCTGGGCTCAGCAGCAGCAGTCATTTTTCTCCTTCTTGGTATCTGGTGCAGCATCTGTGTTTTTGACTTTTGGGCCTGGGAACAGGCACTGATAACACCAGTGTTTTCTGTTACTGCTTGGTAATGTTTTGGTCTGGCCAAGGACTTTCTGAGCCTCATGCTCTGCCAGGGAGGAGGGGAAGCCGGGAGGAAGCAGGCACAGGACACCTGACCCAAACTGACCGAAAGAGGTTATTCCATACCACAGCACGTCATGTCCAGGATGTAAAACCGGAGGGCAGAGACCCGGAAGGTGGGGGGTGCACTGCGGGGGGTGCACGGCATGGTCAGGCTTTTGGTATTGGGGGGTGAGCAGTTGTATTCTCTTTCCTTGTATTTCTCTTGTGTTATTACTGGTGGTAGCAGTAGTGGTTTGTGTTATACCTTAGTTACTAAACTGTTCTTATCTCAACCTGTGGGAGTTGCATTCTTTTGATTCTCCTCCCCATCCCCCCGGGACTGGGAGAAGAAAGAGGGGGGAGTGAGTGAGAGAGTGACTGCATGAGTTATTGAGGAGCTTAAACCACGACACTGACACTCTGCAGACACTGCATCCAGCAGTCATGTGGCAAACATCTTGGAGATGTTTAAGGGAGAACACTGATGCATCTTTACTGCACCACACTGCCCGAGCAGCCAGGCCCTAGTGTTGTTGTCTGCACTGGATCTACTGAAGATGTTGACCAAGGTGTCTCACAGCCAGCTCAACCGTTTGCTATGTCAGGGTTGCTCCTTTTTATAGACTTGCACACCTAGAGATCAGTCAAATTTTAAACTTTCTCACAGTCTTCAGCGGGTCCTTCTCCAGTGAGCAATCACTGTGAATTCAGCAGCTGTTGAAATACCTATTTACATTTTTTATGCTGTTGGGGAGGGGGGGGTGTCTAAAGATGCATTGTGGTCCACAGTTGCCTTTCCCCTAGAGCACGTGCTGCAATGTTTTGAGAGTTTGCCAAATGGGCCAAGCCTACAAGGTTCCTAAGTTCCCATTAACATATTCTGCCACATGAAGCAGAACAGCTTTTCCTGGGGAGCTGCATGCAAGGCAGCATCTCATTGGGCAGGTTTACCACACTCCTCCCCCCAACTCCCCCAACAAGCATACAAGCATCCAGATAACACTGGTCTGAGACAGGCAATTAGGTTATGTGGATGAGGCCTGAATAGTCCATAGGATGCAGACTTGGGTGTAGGCCTGCTGATTGATGAAAGGTTTTTCTCAATCTGGTGCATGGCCTCTAGCAGCCTGAGGAAAAATTTGATGACATCATTTTCCTGTCCAAAATTATGTCAGAGTTGGTGCAGATAGTAAGTGCAGAAAAATAACATAGGGTTCTTCCCACCTTACATACTGAGTAGATGAACTGTTCAAGTTACCCCTTCCAGCCTTCAGAGTAATCCATCAAATAATGGACTTGTAGATGGAAAGGTTGTCCAGCAAAAAGAACTGGAAAGGACTACTGGAGTCAGAAAGGCATTTGCCCCAGGCCAAACTGTTATTTTGCATTTTATTGATATCTGCTGCCACAGCAGTGACCTAGGGCATTCCTGTGGCACTTTCTAATCTTGTGGCTTTTGATCTTTTACATTAATGGTCTCAATTTCATTAGACAATGCTAGAAAGTTTCATAACTTGGGAAAAGAGGGAAGAAGCTGTATGGATGCTTTGTGGACCAGTCAGAAGCACAAGTGCTCGGCAAGTCTGTTTGCCTAAAATGACAAATGACACAAAAATATATAATTTTTATGGATTTTTCAAATGTTATGCTGAAGGAGAAAACATATTTTCAAAGTACGGTCTCTAGATACTACAAGGAGAGAAAGGCAAATGAGGTATAGAGGCAAGGAGAAAAGCTCTGATCCTAAGAAGCCTGGGTAAATTTACTCACAAGATCAGTCACACAAACCAATCCCTGAACTGCATATTTGTGGATCACAAGCATACTACTTGGGAAAGACAGATCAGTTAAAATATTCTTCCCCAAAAGACTCCCCAAAAGACCAAAGCAGTCAAGGGTCTTTATTTGCTGGATAAGGCTTAAGCCTGTGGTGAGCTCTTAAAAATTATAGTAATTATTTTCAACAAAAGAATTATAATAAGAACAGAAATTAAAGGCATGTTCCTAGATACCTATAATTCTAGGTGTGAAATTCTTTTATCATGTTACAAAATTAGTTTTATTTGCTATGCTATTACACAGGTTTATGCTTTTTAAATTCCCTGTTCACTCACCTTCTGGAGAAAGAAAAAGGAAATCAAAAACAAAAGCTTATAGTAAACATACATTATGAAACATGAAGAATCATGGGACCAACTGACCACTCCAGTGATTATGAAAACTGTAAACTATTTAAAGAGAGCACTTTTCACTGCTCTTCATTAGTCTGATTACCTCAGCCATTAACATTTGGCTCTTATTATTATGATTGTGAAATACTATTCACACTAATGGACAAAAGAAAGTTGACATGGCTAGCTTGATTAACTCATCAATAATCATTTGGAATAATTTTTCTTCATTCAGTGGATGAATCATTCACATGTCCTTTAATAATGCACATTGTTGTATAGTAAATTAGCATTAAGATTACGCACCTCTGGGAGCTACACTCTACTTCAAAGCATTGCTCAAAAGAGATCTCAAATGTGAATTTTACTTTTTTTTTTTTTAAAAAAAAAGAATATCAGAAAACAATGACTTCTTTGTAATTGTGCAGTACATGAAGACACATAGCCCTCAGGTTACGCAACTGAGCTCAACATTTAGGCCACCAGATACTCAATATGTAAAAAACATACTCCCTATCTATTTGCATTTTTCTCTGGAGAGTAAAGCAAAACTCTCATTCCTCCTAAGGCAAATATAAATTCAGATAATAAACTGTATGAAGTTATCGTTACCTAAACAGATAAGCATATAACCAAAGCCCACCAGGCTGTTTGTGGATCTAACCTTGCAAACCTCCACTCAAGCAAGGTTTCATAGCATAACTGCATACTCCAAATCTGCACATGGAATTATGTCCTGATAGCTCAGCCCTATTTCCATGCAAAAAGCCCTGACACATCAGCTTCTTGCTCAGGTTTGTCTGTGCTTGCAAAGGAGGTGAACCTCTCCCAGCACTGAGCAATGCCATGGTCACCACAGCAGGTGATGATCTACCCTCAGCTCTTTTTTATTCCAAGACGCTATAGCATGAAACTGCTCTGCACATCTTTTAAAGCTTTTTTTTTTCAGTATATTTCTTTAGCTGTCCTTATTAGAATCACATCTGTGAACACATTCACTACACCTCACCAGCTTCACAAGTGATTACCTGTGAAGATGTAGAACAGGCCAGGACCAGCACTATCTCCCAAAGGACTCTCCTGTGATGTTTCTTCACTGAGCAAGTCAACCATTTGTTCTTGTTCCTTGTTTTCTTCTTTTAAATAACTTATTTATCCATGTGAAGAACTTCCATCTTTCAAGTTCAGTTTCCTTAGGAAGCCTTGGGGAGATGCCACGCTAAAAGTAGTCTAAAACTGGGGAAGAGGAAAAAGGACAAATAACAAATCACTTCCACTCCTTTATATCTCACTACTCCTCATTCAGACACACATATCTTGGTTACAATCTGCCATGAAAATAATTTTTCTGAAGACTACTGCATTTTCTCTTTGTGTAAATGGTCTTTCTTAAATAGCGTATTTCCCAGTTGCTGTTACACAATTATTCTTACAATAGCAACAAAATCACCAAGCATCATTTCATTAATTCACCCACTGAAAAACTATTTCACAAGAAGAAAGGTACCATTGGGGATGGAGGAGAATAACATTTGTTTGATAGTAAGAATTAATTGGAAAATAAACAGTGTAATGGATGCTTGTGGAGAAATAAATAACATAATGGAATATTTGGGGTATTTTCCTGTCTTTATGTACATCAAGTAATCTATATAAATCCCCCACTCTGAGATGAGAATGAATGCCACATAAATATTAAAATACTTTTTACAGTTACAATGGGAAACATATCTTCCTGTGTTTTACAGCTGAAATAGTGCTTATCTGCTCTTTTCTCCCTGTGCTTTATGTAGCAGCTATTTCAACATGCTGTATCTGCCTGCTGAGTGAGGAGGGCAGCTGTTCATCTGGTGCACATTTCTACTGCAACAGCTCCGGCAGGAACATTTGCACCTCCAGCCAACGCTATTGGCATCAGTGTTGCCAGCGGGATCTGCAAGATTTCCGCTCTTTCATACACCTATCGTATGACAACACTTGAATTGTGTAGGTTTGTCATTTGAGGAGACACAATTCAAGATCTCTCGAGCATATTCTCAAAGCTCAAAATGAATATAAACAAAGGAAATGACGTGGGTTTATGATCATTGCTATAAAACATTTTATCAGCTGAGGGACAGTACCTCAAGCTGCAAGATATAGTCATAGGAATGATTCTTGGTTAACCAGGTAATTCCTGTGATTTTGTTATTTTTTTATTTGTTTTAGCTTCTGAGCCATCATAGGACAATCTCTGTGTCTGGTCTGGGGAGGGATCTGGCCTAGCAACTGGATATTTAAGCCTACAGAAGAAACTACTTTTTTGCCTCCATCCGCTACCAAGATTTGCAGAACAAGAAAGAATTTCATTTTTTCCCTTCTGCTGCCCTGCCATTTTTCTGAAGTCTGAGAAGATGTGTGACTTGAAAAGTCACCACAGAGGAAGAAATCAAACAAACAAAATGAAATTAAGACTTAAACGTGTAACCAGTGGCTCTGAATAAAAGATCCAAGGTACTGAAATTCTTGCATTTAACAATAAGAACATTTTCCATCAAAATCTACACCCTTTACCCAAGGAAAAAATTCTATTTTCCAATTGGATATGGTTTTGGCTGAGAAGCTTTCATGAGTTTTACTGGACCAGTCAGTGTCTGTTTGCCTTTTCACCTTCATTATATGAAGAAGTACTTATATAGAAATAGTCCTCCTGCAGTTCAAAGTCTTCCATGTTTCAGCTAAACACACTTCCTTTTTCAGCTAAATACACTTCCTTTTTTTTTTTTTTTCCTACAATTGCACATTTGCAAATCTTTTCTGGGACATATTTCTGTACACAGATTTAAGTTTCATTGTTCTCTTGTTCCCAGAAAACTGTTCCTTTAACCGCTCTGAATTAAGAAGCTTTTGTACTTTTGATCCATATCATCTTTTCCTTAATGATTCAGGTATCATAAAGGTAACAGTGGCTAGTGAACAGTGGTTAGTGCTTTTCTTAATTATTTTACTTGAGAAACCAAAAGTGGTCCCTTTATTCATTACTTTAGTCAAAATTGCATCAACAGGGGAGTACATGTAAGTAGAAACTCTTAGAACAGTAAGAA
The DNA here is from genome assembly GCA_017639245.1 of Myiopsitta monachus. Lineage (NCBI taxonomy): Eukaryota > Metazoa > Chordata > Aves > Psittaciformes > Psittacidae > Myiopsitta > Myiopsitta monachus. Next base: position 65,319,033 of record CM029921.1, on the reverse strand, counting down.
GTGAGAGGGTGAGAATGAATAAAGACAACCGACATTACTTGCCTGTTCCAGCACACAGACATGATCTGTCTGCTACACAGTGGAAGCTATTTCTGTACTGATGAACCTAATATGCATTAATGAGTTCACTTGAGGAGCTGTGCAGTACCACTATATGATCATAAAAGCCATTTTTGGAAACAAAAAAAATAACTGTGAAAAAATAATCCTTGAGGTAAAATAATAATAGATTATTTTTTTTTCAGATATTCCCATCTGTTAAAAATCCAGTGCCATTAATGTACAGTTTGGTTTAAAGTAAGTGGTGAGAAGACTGGGTCATTAACTGCAAGACTCGCAACTCTTCAATAATGTGAAGTGCTGACGCACTGCCATGTAAAGGCAACAGCCCATGAGGTCTAGGTAGATAAAACCAATCAAACCCTGTTTTGAAAAAAGATATAATTTCCAAGAAGCACACCAGTATAGGAAGACTGGGATATAATCTGGATGTTACATTTTGGCTCCCAAGTTCTAAAAAACTCCACCAAATCAACAAGAACACAGAAAGATATCCTTCTATATTTCATACAGAAATACATATACTTGGCTTAATCATGTTAAAATTAGAGGAGACTAGGATCAGTGGCTTTTCTCCCATTTTGAATCATGACACTCCTTCACTATTCCAGCACCCTTCAGACAGAGATCACATGTGACTGGAACAGTTCAGATTTCACCCATCTGAGTGAAGTCTTGAGCTCTGCTCTATAGGAAATACACAAATGCCAAAAATAGCTGCTTGAACTAGAATTAATCACAGCATCATGCCCCATTCCCAAAATGGCTCCTGTGACAGGAGGTCTGAGGAAAAGCATCTAATGGTTTTGAAGGAGCCGGATCAGAGTGCATATTTGATTTACGCAAAAATAGGATGCCATGTCACCTGCAGCTATATGTTATTGTTCTCTTTGCATTAATGGGGCTGTGCTATATCAGCATTAACCAATTAACAAAAGCACTCACTTTCTGAAACCCTTCAGTATATACAGATTCTTCAGCATAAGACGGAGTATGTGTACTTTATTTTGTGTATTTAATGTAATGATGATTGGCTACTTCTTAAATTAGTATCTACTGCTTCATCGACTGCTTCATTGATATCCCTCTCTCTGTTACCTTGGTTCTTTGTTTTTAAGTATTCTTTAAAAATCAAACCTCTAAAAATTGCACAGTAACATCCTCAATTAAAAGGATAATGTTACATTTCAAATAAAATCATGGCCAATTAGGTGTCTTTTATGCACAACACAAACCTTATTTCCATGCTTTAAAAATTAACCTACCTTTCATTGAAAAATGTAAAGCCTATGGTTACATACAAAGGCCACCTGATTTTGCAGCTTGATTAAAAAACAATGACCATAACAATATGGTGATAACATATTAACCCAGTTTTATGATACACTAAATAGAGCTTGAGTAAACAAAAATAATCATGAAGGGAAAAGTTTAATGCTAAAAAGCATCCAACACAAGAGCATTTTTCACTATTGCAGTTCTCAAAGCTTTTGAGGCTGCAGGGAACACCTGGATCCAGAATACCACTCACAGCCCTGAGGGGCCACCACCACCCCACCAAATACAGGACAGGGTGCAGTAAATGAACACCATGCTGACATTCCAATCATAGAATCAGCTAGGTTGGAAAAGACCCTTAGGGTCATCAAGTTCAACCTTTACCCCAGGACTGCCAAGACCACCACTAACCCGTGTTACTGAAGGCCTCATCTACACTGTTTCTGAACACTTCCAGGGACAGCAATTCCACCACTTCCATGGGCACTCTGTTCCAATGCCTAATCACCCTCTCTGTGAAGAAATTTTTCCTAATATCCAATCTAAGCCTCCCTGGCACAGCTTGAGGCCATTTCCTCTTGTCCTATCACTTGTTACTTGGGAGAAAAGATTGACCCCCACCTCACTACAACCTCCTTTCAGGTAGTTGTAGAGAGAGATAAGGTCCCTCTGAGAGCCTTCTCTTCTCCAGACTAAACAACCCCAGCTCCCTCAGCCGCTCCTCATAAGACCCTCACCAGCTTTGTTGTCCTTCTCTGGACCGACTCCAGCACCAGGTCCCTTGAATCCCCAGGAATCCCTGGCTCATGTCCTTTGCTGACTGCTGCTCCACTATGCTGGCATGGGATGACAAGGGAAGGGAAGCAACAAAAGGGCAAGGGGTATTCAGATAGCTAAACCATGCCATTATCTTTACCCTTTTCTTAGGTTTCATGAAAAAAACCTGCAGCCAACCTGGTGACTTTATCTGAAGCACCCACAAGCCTTAAAAATGCAATTAAATTCTTTCCTATAGCACTTTGTTCTGAATAAGTCTCTAAATCTCTGTTATTGTCTAGGATTTCATTGATTTTTAGAATTTATATATACCAATAAACAAGTAGTTGCAAAAGACTGAAACAGCTGGGATATAACATGAGTCATATTAACTGGCAAAACATGAATACTGTGAGTGACAAGTGTTCTATAGCCAGGTTTTTCTGACAATGCAGAGTTAAGTGCAAAGAAGGGCCAAGACTAGAACTGCCAGAAAAGGCTCCCTCTTTGTGTCCCAGGCAACTCCTGGAAGAAAAAATCTTGCTGATTGCAAGACCTGGCTCTCAAGGCTTCATCCTGCTTTTAGTCCAAACCTTTCATTTTGGGCTATACAATTACTGAGGTTTGCAAAAGGTGAAAGACTCCTGTTTGCATATGCGCACCCCCATTTATGGAGGTACATTAGGAGACAAAAATAGGAGGTGCTTCATAGCCACAAACTGCAATTTGGCTCTGCATATGCAACCAAGTAGGTGAGACCTCTCACAGCTATAGCAAGTGATATTACCAGATCTTGTGATGTTACTAAAAGCCATGTGTGTTTCGGTGCTTTTCCTCAAGGTGCTCCCTGTTAGAGGTATGTTGTTCTGGAAAAATCCCTACATTCATTTTTTTTAAATGCTGCCACACAGCAAATTTGGACTTAGTGAGAAACGTTAGAGACTTCGCAGGAGCTCTGTGGAGCATGGGCAAATAAACCTTCAAACAACTCCTTTTCAAAATCTTATTGATTTTTAAGCTTGCTTTTTCTCCCCTGCCTCCCTCTACCCCACTCCCCTCCCATTATTTGACTCATGATGTCAGCAGAATTGAAAAGATGGTGGTGCAGCTTAGAAGAACAGTTGTTAGCACATCACCTACCACCCATGCCTGCATACTTGGTGTGGACATGGGCCTGTATACAGACTTATGGACGCAACTGCTGGCCTGTCTTATCTCTCCTTCCTCCCCCGAAATGTCCTAGCTCAGGCCCCGCGACAATAAAGGGCATGCAGGCTGCTTTTTTACTCTTTGAAACACCCCCGGAGAATCATTCCCAGGCAGAGGAATGCTCACTATGGCCATACCCAGTTGAGCTAGAATAGCAGGTCTGCATGACAAAACTCTTCTTAAAGCTATCCCATTCACCACTGTTATTTGCTTGCCTTAGATTTCTTGCCTTTCACTTCCTGCATGTGGAGAAGGTGTGGAGCTGAGCCCTTTTGAGTCAGGGTAAAAAACACCAAAAGAAGGGCTTTTTGCTCAAAAATTGAGAATGCTTTCCATTAAACATGCAACCATCTAAGACCCTGACTGCATTTTCTTCAGGTTTCACTAAGCCTAGCTGTGCTGCTCTTCAAGCCATTTCCACCCACAGTTACCCACCCATCCACCCTTTCTTACGCATATAATGAAACAAACAGTAAGCATTCAAAAAAGTATCCTTCCACTGTGCCACTCAGAGTTACCCTGTCACATTTGTGAGTCTGCCTGTCAGAATAGAGATGCTGCAAGTCTACCTGAATGCTCAGAGTCAATAATTTCATGACTGGAGGCTGTGAACTGCAAATAGCGCAAGTACTAAAAATCATAGCTCAGTGCCAGCTGCCCTGTGGGAGGGACTATAAACTCTGCAGCCAGAGTAAACAGCGGGATACTTTGAGTGACCACTGCTTCATCCTCCCACACATATCTTATTCATCTTGTCTCCTTTTGATGACATTAAAAGCTGCTGTAGCATAAAAAGAAATATTAATCTGCAAGAGAAATATGAAGAGCAATTTAATACTCAGGCAAGCTAACAGATCTGGAGTGACGGCATAGCTGTTACTGTCATCAACCAGCTTTCTAACTGAACCAAAGTTTTGGTAAGTTATGATTGTCAAAGGAATACAGAAGTAGAGGAATACATGGAATATTTATATGACTTTTCACGTGACCCAAAGAGGTGCAAAACTGACTGTGCTGTATTTGATAGTGAAATAGTTGCATTTAAGCCATTGTGCAGAAGACATTTGTGTCTCCCTTTTTTTTGCATGGTTTTGAATATCATCATTCCCTCTCCTCAGAGGTTATTGAAAATCATTACTGCTTGACTTGAATTGTTGGTGCAAATACAAAGGAGAAATGAGATGCTGAACTGCCCCCACCTTCCAAGCAGCCAGGCAGGTGTTTTTGAATGAATAGCAGAAAGTTCTGCTGCTAAACCTGCAACAGGGTTAGTGTGTATACATAACAAGGGACTCCTTACAAAACCTCTCCACCAACCTTTGTCAAAGACCCAATTCCTCTGTTAGACCAGCACAAATCCACTGAACTTAACAGGTCTAATTTTCAGGATACACCAGTAGGATATCCAAGGCAGGCCCACAGTTACCAGCTTGGTTAAACTCTGGTAAGGAAAAAGCCCATGCAATCTTCAGAAGAAACCGAAACAAAGGCTCAGCAGCCAGCCATTGTGGCTTTAACTAATCAGAGAGAAACCACCTGCAGGAATACCCCCTTTTCTGTTTACTCCCAGCAGAACCTTCCAAATGATGATTAATCACTGAATAAACTGAACAACTGACAATGACATAATGACAAAGGGAAGGCAGAGAGGGGCACCAGCAATGGTGGATGTGGCTCAAGGATGGGTGGGTGGAACGGCCAAAGAAGATGGATGGCCTGAAAACGCTTGACACTTAAGTATCTCCTATGTAGCAGGAGGATGGCTATGCTAAAGGGAGCTGCCAACTTCAAGCAAATAATGCTCTGCACAACAAGCTGACACACTTCCTTCAGCTGTCAGCAGCAATGCAGAGGGGCAGCTTCCTCAGGAACAAACTAATGAGGCTTTTAATTAGGATGTGAAGCCCCGATAATAACAGAAATAAGAGATACTGTAAATGACAGGATAATCCATTACAGTAGAAAGCATTGTGAATGTTTTACTGATTATATCCACAGATTATCCTACCTATGTCCCTACTAATTTGCAAAATGATGAATCATAGGGTTCAAACAGGACTCAGATGAGTCAATTAGACTAAGTAGTGATATCAAAAGCTCATATTTTCTGCACTTAGGAATCAAGCATATTTTGCCTAACAACAAACAAAAATGAGCCGTGTTTTACACTCTCAGTTGACCAAGTCATTAGCAACATGGAAGAATACTTCTTTAAAGTTTCCATTTTTTTTTCTGATGTTCTTGCCCCCATAGAGTCCTTTCTGGCAGACGTTTATTAGCAAGAAAAACATTTGCAGGAAATGAATTATTGTCTTGCAGCATTCTGCTGATTCCACTACTAACTTCACCAGTTCAGGGTTAGTTTAGGCATTTCAGCAAATATCAATGTAACAAGAAAACTTTGACTGCTATTAGCCAAACTCTGCACATTCAGTACTCACACCAAAACTGAGCTCCAGTGTACAACTGGGGTATCACTTTTTCTCTCCTTATGCACAAAATGCTCTCTCTGAACTTGAAATGCAACTGATACAAGGTTAAGCTTTTGGGACACAACTCGCTATACATTGTGGTTTGGGCAGTTATTCACACACATGCAGAATTATCAGGTAAATCTTCACACCCATCAGGAGGTACATGGGCATTAAGCACCTTACTGTCTTTGAAAATGTGGCTGATAGATCGCCTGATTTGAAAGGTGCTTTTTACTGAAGAAAGATTGCCTGGCTCAATCTTGTGCCAGGTTTGCAGTGCATGAAGCAAGTAGCAAAATTCAAATAATGTCAATAGGAGCACATCCTCTTCCACTTATCTTGTGATCAGCTTTGTTCGATCTCAAGTTTGATCAAGTCTCAGATGCTTTTATTTTAGCCTCAGGTTCAGTTAGAGCATTTTCTATTTTGAATTACCTCACTGAAAGCAGGAGTATCTCCACGTATCTGAAAACTACTGTGAATATTTTTTATATCTCAAAAGGCTTTTTTTTAAGGGGAAAACATTCACAAACCATTTCAGCTACCCAGAATATAAATTAAGTCCGATCTCATTCCAATTATGGCAATTTGCATTTTCTCACTGATTTAACAGAAAACAGACAATTAAGATGAGAGCTACTGCAATGATGCATCTGCACTTCCAGACGTTAGCCTATGTCAGTATTTTTATAGTGTACTTGGCCAATGGTTTAGTAAAATTTAGTTTTCCCTACGATTTTATACAAAATGTCTCCGTCATCAGATGCAGGCTTAGAAATATCTTAGCTTTGAAAAAGGAAAAAAAAAAACAACCAACCAACCCATACATTTAAGGACAGAGACATTTATACAAACACAAAGTAATTTTCTGGGGGCTGAAACCACCATCCAGTAGCTTTTATCATTACAAAACTGGGATCTTGTGCTTTGCTCAGAGTGCCTTTCTGTAACAAGCAAAGCAGAGACTATTTCTTCTGTACAACACTCCTTCCTAGCACCACAGGTGGATTAATTACATGTAATAACGTGCATTTCTGTGCAATAAGCTTGCAGTTGCCAAATACATGAAACTGTACTGAGCACCCTCCATCACCCCACCTCCTCAGTAGTATGGGCATTTTCCGGCTTTCCTGTTAAGCTGCTTTACAAAAGGGGGGGCCGAGAAAAGTGAGAGTAGAAACTGTAGTGCAGCATTTAAAGTATGTCTTGGAACATAGTCATTGCTCAAGGACTAGTTGTATATTCTGCATATGACATCGCAGGTCCAGCTCAGACACTACTCCTTCTGCGGCCTAAACCCATTTTAAAGACAGGGTATGGTTCCCAGTCTCACTTACGAACTTTCAGAAATTTTATCTCCCTTTAATCACAGTGTCACAGGACTGCCAGTACTGCCCAGGAACACTGCTACGTACACTAGAAGAGCTTCTGAATCTAAGTGTGTACATCTTCACTTCCGTATTTTCATGCTGCCATATTTGTTCCATTCCTCCAGCATATCAAATGCTTCCTCATGACAGCTGTCCTGCATGTTATCACCAGCAAACTGCACAAGCATCTTCATGTTTCACAGTAACTGTTTTTATCAGTTCAAATTCACAACACTCACAATAGCTGGTCAAACTTCTCCATTTGAAACCATTCCTTCCCTTTCACTGGCACAGTGAAACAGTCAGCGCTAATTCTCATTAAAGTTCTCCCACATCAGCTGGATTCTCACCCCAAACCTTTCAAACTCTCCAGTAATTCCAAGGAGTCTTAACTGTTAACAAGAATTGAGTTCATGAAATCATTTAGAAGTCTTGGACCCCAACATTGTATCCGCCAACTGCTTTGCACAGTCCTTTTTGCAAGAAACACATAAATCTGAGGTCATGCAATGTTAAAGGTACAACTTTTCCTGACAGAAAGGAATATTTTATTTTCAGCTCTGCCTGGACACTAGTAACTGTTGCCAAATTTGCTAAATATATTTTCTCTACACTGACATCTATTACAGCACAGACTTTTCCACAGAGTTTTTTGAATACCAGTCTATGATCTCTGCTGTCCTTTCTCAGAGATAATCGTTATACACAACCTCACTAACTGCAGCTTCTTAATGCTATTTTTCTTCACATTCATACTTCATCTGTATTTTTTATTAAACCCCCACCCCCCAGCTCTTTTTCAATGTCTGTTTTGAAAAAATATTTTGCTTGTTTCCTTTAGATTTTGTATACATACTTCTTTTGATCCAAACAGGATCAGGAGATGAAGATAAACTCCTTTGAGGAAAAGCTTTCTGTCTGTATTTATTCTTGCTTGTTATTTTGCATAGCTTTCTTCACTTAGCTCTTCAGAAAGAAGTTCTGGTGACCTTTGAAATGTACAGTTAATTTAAAAGGGTTAGCCACAGACAAGGTTAGAAAATCTGTGAACAGGCAGGGAAGAGCAGATAGTTTGCTTTGTTACTGTTCATTTTCTTAGATACTTTTTTTCTAAATTATTACAAAAACATACATCCCAGTGAGTGAGGAAATAGTAGAAGAGAAATAGGAAAGTACAGACAGCGCATTTTCCCTTCAAAATGTTTAAAACATCTTGTGCTGTTTCTTTGCAACAGTGAAGATTGATGTCTTTTTTAGGATAATGCTTCAAGGAACTACATTACAAAAAATACCAGCTTCCTTTCAGCTAGTTCTCTGCATGTGGCAGGATATTGGTAAAAATCAGCAAATTCGGGATGTTAATGTTCAACCAGGTACAGTGAAGGGTGCAAAGCACTTAAAGACAGATCAGCTTGACAGACTCTGCACTCCAGCCTATTTAGCCAGGCATGTACTTCAGTTGTAAGTTGCCTTGTTTAATTAGCTGCTGAGGTGTTCCATCTTCATCCCTACTGCCTCATGCCTCATAGGACGCAGAAGCAATCACTGCTTGGGACTATGACAGAGCAGGGCTTGATTGTTCTACAAGATGTCCCATGGATGGGGACCAGACACTGTTGATTAACCATTAACTTTGCAGTTCTTAACATCAGGTTTTTTCTTTCAGTGATGCTAAGATAGACACTTTGGAAAGATCTGAAATGTTGTGTAGAAGATGACAGATTGCTTTGTGTATTTTAAAAAGGGCTGATCACAGCAGGCTCTACCACTAGTTTAAGAATGAGAAAAACATAGAGATGGTGGAACTTCTATGAGACTTTAAAAAAATACATACACACACAAGCACATTTGAAATGAGTATAGAGATGTCTCCATTGAACATATTTCTAATGAAATACGTACGCAGGTTTAAAGCATACCTTGTTGAAAAACTGCTGCAAAAACAGTTCTTGGCAATCAGAAAAATTCATTAGTCCATAGGTTTATGTTGCTTTTACAGAGGGAAAAAGAGACATTTGCAGAAAAAAAGGTAGAGGCAGACTGCTCTGAACTAGCTGCAGAAACCATGCTGAAGAAAGAGTGTTTCTTAAAATATGTATGTCCTGTGTTCATTGCAAAATCACTTGGAATCTGTTGCACCATTGCCTCTTTCCATCTTGAATTACTACCAGAATTTAATTCTCAGATGCTTGAAGAGGATTTCTGGGAGCTCTGTTGTATGGTATTTAGTTTTCTTATGGGCTCAGGTTATGCATTTAGGGTTATTTTGGTTATTAGTTAGTTAACAGTCTAGACTTTCATACCTAATCCTTTGCTCCTGACTCCAAATAACTGTATAAATAACCTATCTTCATTAGTGCGTGTGAAAACAACTTTAGTCCAGTGCTGGCTATTACAGTATTCACGGTATGTGTCAGTTTTAACTGTTCAAATTAGTAAACCTGTTCTCCTAACCTCTGAGCTTTCTTTGTCCACCCTTCAAGAAAGCATTGCAGAGAAGGGCACAGGAATCAAGCCCTGTTATTGCCACAAAGCCTTCAGATTCCTTCACCACTTCAATTTGTGTTTAGGCTCACCGAGATCACAGAAGAGCACAGACCTCTGGTGGTGATCGGCACTTAGTGCTGGGCAGAGAGCCACATTTTATGATCCTATTTACTTGGGTTTAGAGCATGGTGGAGCTGACATCTTGATTTGTAACAGCCCAAGGGAGGTTAATTCATGTCAGAGCTCAGGGCTGACCATGAAAATGGCCAGCGTGGTGTTTTAACCAAGCCATGTCAGGTAATGCCTCCAGACATCTCACTCCTATTGACCAGAGAAATCAAATGACAACACTGAAAAGGTACTCATCTACCTAAAAGGAGTCAGCTTAATTTTCTCAACTTAATATCTCCATTTGTTTAGGAAGATGAGGATATTGCTCTGCTTCCTCCCAGATGTGTCAATAACTCACCAGACAGCAGGGATGAAAACACTGCCATGTTCAGCTGCCCATCACACACCTCTGTGAGTAGCAGCAGCAGCAGCCTTTCAGCTGCCGCAGCTCATATCCAGCATGTCCACTGAAAGCAAACCTACCATAGGGCATTTCACCTATTCAATCTGTCCCACAAGCCATCAGTTTCACAAGCTTAGTTCTTAGTAACAGCTATAAGACACTCAAGAAACTACTGCCTTCTGGCATGGCACCTGCTATGCAAGCACTTCCTAGTCGTTACATGGCACAGACAGCCCTGTAGTTACAGAAGGATCTAAGGTCACAGGTAGGCTATCTGTACAATTGAGGAGACCCCATTGCCTGAACTCTTCCCTCTTGCCTCTCTAGTCAACAATAACTTGAGTGTACTGAATTTCAGGGCATGCTGAAGAATCCTGCCATCTACCAAGCCCTCACAGAGGCAATTTTTAAGAAGATTCTTGAAAGTTTTTTTGCAAGGCACAGCTATTTTTGCCTTCCCCCCCCCCCCCCCCAAGTCCTTTAACTGACACAGAATGAAAGTTGTGTGATTTACATGTGCCTGGAAAGGATGGAAACAGCTATTTTTAACTGTATCACTTGCTTTTAATTCCATCATTCGATTAGACATACATTTTAGCTTCAGGAAACTTTATTTTCAAGAGGTGAAATGCCAGCTCAGTACACTAGCAGAACCATTAGCTGTCAAAATAAAACAGGCTTCATATTTACAGAACAACAAGATCAACTACACGAAACAGAAATAAGACGGCAGTGCACTTTTCCTTATCGGCAGCTAGTGCAGCATTTTCTGTATTAAATTTAATTAGGCATTTTACATAGGATGTCAGATATTTTTATCTCGGCAAATAGGGTTCTTTCCTTAAAAAAAAAAAATAAAAAAATTTAGGTTTCCTGCTGCTTTTATAGGGAGATCATTTAGGAACAGCTTAGAACTGCAGTCTTACACTAGCAATGACTAGGTAGTCATCATTTTTAAAAACAATGTCACAAAAGCTATTTCGACATTGTCACTCTTAAGAATAATTAGTTTCCATCAAAGCAACGGATTACCTGTTCATGTTGTCCACTGGGTCATTACAATGGGCAACCAATACAGATAAATGGTATCTAATCTTTTCTGTTCTTCTATTGGACTGATTGATGGTTATAACTTCTCCAATATTATAAGGCAGAAAAATTATGCTGACATTTAGAAGCAAAAGCACAGAAAGATAAAACTAAGTACAAAGCACATCCAACACCATAAAAAAAAAAGACAAATAGAACAGAAAAACAAAAGACAATTAAGCCAAAAGAGAATTATAGAGGGGAACAGCTATACGTTGTGGGTGGCAAGGACCTCAATTAATTATAGAACATGAAGGGAAATCCAGGCATTTCCATTAGATGTTATTAAAAGACATATTGACTGAGCTTTCTTTACATGTTATGCCTTAGAAGAAGACAAAAGGATTTCCCTAGTATTGATTTGTTCCTGGAACTGGTCGACTTTAAGACATGAAGAATAACATAATGAGAGGCGGCTGGGTAGCAAACAAGAATGAATGAATTGCTGCCACTGACACTCATAGATATTTGTGAGCTTCCATATATTATTGCCTTTTTCAGTTTAGCATTTTTTCATATTGCTTGTCAGAAACCACTAAACTGCAAGACATGCTCTAAACTAAAAAACCACAATCTTAGAATCATAGAATACCAGGTTGTGAGGGGACCTCAAGGATCATCCGGTTCAACCTTTCTTGGCAAAAGCAGAGTCTAGACAAGATAGCCAGCACCCTGCTCAGCTGAATCTTGCAAGTGTCCAGTGCTAAGGAATCCACCACTTCCCTAGGGAAATTATTCCAGCGGCTCATTGTTCTCAAATATTTTCCACTTGTGTTCAACCAGACTCTCCCCAGGAGTAACTTGTACCCATTACCCCTCATCTTTTCCATGGGACTCCTTGTAAAAGGGGAATCTCCATCTTGTCTGTTGCCACCCTTTAAATACAGGAACATGGTGATAAGTTTTCTCCTGAGCCTTCTTTTCTCAAGTCTAAACAAACCCAGTTCTCACAGCTCTTCCTCATAGGTCAGGCTTCCCAGTCCTTTGATTATCTTTGTGGCCTTTCTCAGGACCCTCTCCAACCTGTCCACAACTTTTTTGTGGACTGGGGACCAAACCTGAGCACAGTATTTCAGGCATGGCCTGGCAAGCACTGAGAATAGTGGGATAATGACTTCTTTATCTCTGCTGGTGATGCCCTTATAGACATAACCCAGCATCCTCTTGGCTTTCTTTGCTGCAGTAGCACACTGCTCACTCATACTGAGCTTGTTGTCCACCAGGACCCCCATGTCCTTTTGCATAGAGCTGCTCCCCAGCCAAGTAGATCCCAGCCTGTGCTGCAGTCCTGGATTGTGCTTACCCAGGTGCAAGACCTTGCACTTGCCCTTGTAAAACTTCATGAGGCCCATGTCTATCCAGCTCTTCCTGCAGGATGGCTCTCCTGTTGGAAGCATCAACTTCCCCACTCAGTTTAGTCTCATTGGCAAACTTGTTCAGAGTACAGCTGGTCCCATCTTCCAGATCACTTATGAAGATATTAAACAGCTTTGGGCCCAATATGGATCCCTGGGACCTCACTAGTGACAGGTCACCAGTTTGAAGCTATTTACCACCACCCTCTGGGTGCAGCCTGTCAGCGAGTTCCCCCCCCACCACATAGATCACTTAATCTAGACCATAACCTAGTTTCTCTAGGAGGCTGTGGGAAATCATATTGAAAGCCTTGTAGAAGTCCACTGCGTCCCTCATATCAGCCAAGCAGGTTACTTTGACATCAACAGGATCAGGTTTGTCAAGCATGGTTTGCTCTTGGTCAATCCATGCTGGCTTTTTGCAGTCCCATGCTTCATTTGTGAAAACTGCCAGAAGGAATCATTCCATAACTTTTCCAGGGACTGAAGACCAATGGGCCTGTAAATTCCCAGATCCTTCTTTAAGCCCTTCTTGTATAAGGGGTGACTTTAGCTGCCTTCTAGTCTTCTAGGATGTCCCCAGTCTCCACAACTTCTCAAAGATTACAGAGAGTAGCCTTCCAGTGGTATCAGCCAGCTCTCTTAACACCCCCAGGTGGATATTGTCAAGGCTAATCAATTTGTAGGAGTCAAGCTCCTGTAATAGTTCATATACAAACTACTCCTTCACTAATGGCAGGTCTGCACTTGCGCCAACCTGGATTTTTGTTCCTAAGGCCTGAGGCTGAAGACCTTTTTAAACAATTTCAAGTGTTGCAAGTCTTGCTCATATAGGCTATATCACTCCTGAGGGACAATTACAATACATAACAGCTGAAGTAATGATATTTTAAATATTAACCTGTGCATATCAGGTTAACACATGCTATGGTTTAAACCCAGATAGCAACAAAGTACCACACAGCCACTCATTCACCCCCCCTCCCCTTAGCCTCCCCCTGAGCAGGATGGCAAGAAGAGCAGAAAGAATGTAAACCCCACGAGTTGAGATGAAAACAGTTTAATAACTAAAGTACAATATAATACTACTAGTAATAATAATAATAATAATGGCAATACCAAGGGAAGAGAATGTAAAACTAAAAGGGGAAAGGAAAAGAAACTAATAAAAGTGATGCACAATACAACTGCTCACCACCTGCTGACCAGTACCCAGCCCGACCTGAGCACCAATCATTCCCTTCCGGGTAATTCCCCCAGTTTATATACTGGGCATGACATGCTGTGGTATGGAATACCCCTTTGACTAGTTTGTGTCAGGTGTCCTGTCTCTGCTCTCTCCCGACTTCCCATGCGACTCCTCACTGGCAGAGCATGAGAGACTGAAAAGTCCTAGGTCAGCATAGGTGCTGCTCAGCAACACCTAGAACATTGGTTTGTTATCAGCATTATTCTCAGACTAAAGCCAAAACTCATCACTGCATCAGCTACTAGGAATAAAATCAACTCTGTCCCAGCTGAAACTAGGACAACACAGATACCTGCAGCTAAATAGCATGATACAACATAAATCTTTGGAATAAATTAGAAAAGCATATGCACAAGTTCCAAAGCCTATGTTTCAAAATTATTAAATTATATCATGTGATATCTTGAAAAGAGAATTTCCCATTGCAAAGTTCTGCTCAAGTCAATATAGTGCTATAGATTTTGTCAGCAAGTCATTTTGTTTCTTTTCTTTAACTGTATCCCAAGGCATTAGGATATACTTGAGTCTGGTTTGTTTCATTTTAAATAGAAATTTTCCTAAGCAAGTCTCTTTCATAGAGAATAATATCATGTTATTTCTCCAGGTGCACAATAATTTGGTAATAACTTCTAACTGCAAAATTGGTACCAGTATTAATTTACAAAAGGCAAGGACTGAAATCTGAAGTTCGAGTGCTTTTGTCAAATAAATGTTACTCTCTAAAATTTTGATTTTCCTTTGTTATGTTTTTTCCTTTAGGCTATCAAATAACTTCAGGGTTGGGCTAACTATGAGATGGATAAAACAGATCAGTCTTTCACTTAACCAGTAGGAAATAATAAAGCGTATCCCACTTCCCCAAAGCAAATGCAAATCCAAATCTGCTCTGCGATTTGGAGCTAATCTGGGCTGCTAATAGAAGTACCTTCGGAAAAAGCAGAAATTTCGATGTGGCACTGGCTGGAAGGGGCTTGTGCCTCTGAAAAGTGCAGTTATCTTCCCACTCTTTTCTCCTTTTCTCCATGAAACTCCCTGTATACATAACCTTAGGGTTTTCTACTGTTATCACCAAGCACTCCTGTGAACTAGAACTTGTGCAAAATCCTGTTTTTTTGCTACCTGTTCAAGTAAACGGGATAATATAATTTCAAGTCTAAGTATTAGCTCTTCCTCTCAATGGCTCAAATAACAGTACTTAAGTTTCCTCAGTAAGCCCTCTATTTTTAGGAAATAATGGAATCAGAATAAAAAGATGAAACTTTCCACAAATGGAGACCCAGATACAACACAGATTAAGTCAATCAAAATCCTTCAAGATTTTTTTAAACATTTCACTTTGGTTTTTTAAAATCAATTCAAATTCCTAAGTGAAAACTCACTTGGACTAAAAATGTAACTTTTACTTTTAAAAATATCCAAAGAAATAAATCCAGAGTTTCTTCTATATTTTTTTTTAAAAACACTGTGATAAGATTATCCTTTCTTTAAAAAAAAAAAAATAGCTTTCATATCAGACTCTCATTTTCTGGGGAAAAAAAATATGAAATAATATTGGCTGCTTCTACTAATAAACAATGGGACCTTTTTTGGCAATTTTGCAAATTAAGGGGGATCTATTTATCACTCTCCTTGTGATTAGTAAGTTTCAAGGCATGATAATGCTCTAATGTTACATGTGATATTGCTGAGTGAATGAATGTAAAGTAGGAGGATAAGAAACTGTTTTATCTAGTTTTTTCTTCCCTTCTGTTGTCTGTTTATGCTGTGACATTTTCTTGTTTTAGCTCTCTTCTGCTTCTTTGGAAATTAAATGAGATACAGTATCTCAGAGACTACTGGCACTTGTGGATTAGTGAGACTAACGTAAAAGCAATTAGCTAGGGAGGGAAAAAAGAAACTAATTGCCTGAATTTAATAAAAAAAAAAATTATAAAGTGCTACAACAAAAATCACCAAAGGTGAGGTTTGATAAAGAATGGTGGGCTTTGGAAACTCAAGACAAGAGAAGGTGCAGGCAAAGCTTCTCTCCTGAATTACAGGGACAAGAAGAATAGATCAAGGAATGGTGGGGCTGTAATGACATTGACAGAGTGGCAGCCTCATGTATTCATCCTCACCAGCAATCTGCCAGCTGGCACCAACATTTTCTAAACATATTCAGGATACTCAGAACAAGATGTTAAAAGCAATGTATTGTACTTGATTTGTACCAGGGAACCACAGACGTATTCCACCTGGATGCCAGAACACTTAAGTCTCGTGTGTTGTACATGGGAAAACTATATTTGGAAACCCATTCTGACGACTACATTTCTTTTCAGTTGTTCTCTGCCTGAACTCAGCTTTTATCAGTTTGAAGAAGAATGAATCTATCTAAAGCTCATAAAAAGGAAAAGGGTGTTTGTGCTGTGATGGCCCTTTGCCAGCATCTATTCAAGTTTATCACATAGGTACATAGACTTTGAATTTGGAGATCCTGTGAGAGAAACAGCTATAGGTACGTACTTTCCTGTGCAAGTTGTTAAACTAATCTGAAGCTCTAGCTTGTCATCTACTTTAGAAAAAGCTCTATTTAAGTCTCTGATATACTATTTATTTTGATGAAACAATTTTGAGTTTAATCTTGTACTCAGAATACACTACTCCACACTGTACTCTGCTTTGTTCAAGTTTAAAAGGTAATTTTATAGTTTTATCTAAAGGGGTACAAATAAGCAATTAGCAGAAGATCACCACAGAAAAAGCACAAAAAGCTTTTCTTTTCTGTAGATTTAGAGATCCAAATAAAAAGTCACCACTAAGCCATGTAAAATTCTCTAGGCTGATCACAGACTCCCGACTGCCAAGGAAAATATCATGTAGCAAATTATAGGCAAAACTTTTCTGCTCTTTGTCCTGTACAATGGTAAGCAAAACAGTACTATCTGAATGATACTTCTGATGACTGCCTGCCTGAGAAAGACAGAGTTGCAGAGGCAGCAGACTTCACAAGTCTCCATCCTCTTGTTCCCTAGCAGAGCTGATGAAAGGCAACATAGTGCATTTGTATGTGAGTATCCATGCAGTGGATCATCTAGCCAGTCTTGCCCCCAGAGCCCACAGGCTCAGGAAGCAATAGATTCCTATCATCCAGGTTTTCAGGTTAGTATACAAAATAGAGAGAGAATAAGGCTACCAAGACAAATACAGACTGTTTAATTTTAAGCATCTGACTTAAATGCAGTAAATTATACTCCGAGGGCATCCTTCTTCAACTACATATGCAGAGAATTTGCCTGTCTCAGCTCAAATCTAAGATCCAAGTGGTACATGTGTGTTCCCCAGAGTACCCCAAAAGAAAGACAAGGTCCTACCTACAACTGCTAGCCACTTGCATAGACAAAGTTGCACCATCTTTTTTCCTTTGAGTCTCAGTCAGGACAATGGGTCCCAGACAGCTCTCCCAAACAGGCTGGTACAAGGACCACAGAGTATGGGGGAAAGGGATTAGCAGTTCCTTCACCTTAAAAGTACTAGCTCTAGGTCTTTCATATAAAGACCTTTAATGGTCCAGATTTCTCTCTAATCCAAATACTTCACAAGCACAGACACTCAGACAGCCCAGGTGAAACTCAGGCTGGCCTTATGTGACTCCAGCTGTAAGTACTCTGAAATATATACAAAGTGAATGCCTGCAGCAGATGGCATGGATATCATAACCTGTAAGGATTTTTTTCACCTGTGAGAATAGTGCAAAACCTGCAATGAGTTATTCACCAACTCCAGCACACCAGTTTACAGGGAGGTGGCTTAGGCATGGAGTCCCTGGTACGTCATTATTTCAGCTTTCTGCATAAAGAGCCAGTTCTGTGATTTCCTTCTAAGTTTGTGAACAAACAGCTCTCAAGATCACCATTCCTGCCTTCAGCTAGCACTGAATGTACTGTCATTTGCAAAAGGTCAAGCTAGATTCAACTGTGATTAATTCAATGACTAGTTTGATTTTTACATTTACTGCCACACTTCAAAGCAAGAACTAAGAACACACTGTAAATATAACTCTTCCCATCAAGCTATTCCACAACTTACGATTACAGAAAAAATTAAAGTTCCTTGTTTGAAACCAGATGCATTTTCAAGAGCTCTTCTACCTGATTTTGTGCCCACACACTTCAGATGTATCTGCATGCTACATGCTGAGAACAGCTTACATGTTGCAGTCATACGGGAAAGCGTTCCTCAGTTCCGAACTAACAGGTAGTGAGCAAAACCTGACTTTTCAGGTATGAAGGATACAAACATTTCTGAGATAGGAAACTTAAGTGCTTGACTGTAAGAGCAACATGAGACAAAAGGCTAATTCATTAATAATCTAAATTTGCATAAGACATGCTTAATCATACGTACCTAGAAATTTTTGAGAAATATATACATTTTTATTGAAAGCAGACCATTTGAAAGGAAAGATGGTTTTGATCAACCTTTCTAAGCTTAAGATAAAAGCCTCCAAAAGGACTTCTAAACAGAGACAGTGGGTACTTGAACAGCTAAAGAGCTTTACCTTCCCAACCAAAGCAATTCAGGGAAGCAAGTGCTCAAATCAGGATTGACATGAGAAAAAAAATTAATTGAAAGTTAATTGAAAACATTTATTACTTGTAGCTTGTACTACTCCATGACAGCCGCCTTCACTGAACCAAACTGGTCTCCTTGCAAACAGAAGTATCAGCCATTCAATACTTGTGTGTGTAAGAGACATTTGTTCTTTGCCTGGGAACCCATCCTGGTTGGACAGGGCCTTGAGCAACCTAGTCTAATGGAAGGTGTCCCTGTCGATGGCAGGGGCGTTGCAACTAGATTATCTTAAAGTCTTTTCCAACACTAACTATTCTATGATTCTATAGTGCTTCTTAAGTGCAATTCACAAACCACTTAGACTCAGGGATGTTGAAAGTATGGAAGAATGAGAAAAGTGGCAATAGAAGACTGCAATGATTTTTTTTTTCCTCAGGAAAGTAAGATCCAGGTCTAATATTTTAATACTGTATTAGTTCTTAGACCCTTTGAAGAAGTTTTGTTTTTCTGTGGTTGACAGACACAAAGAGCAACTGGAAGAACGTTGTGTACAGATGCAAAATGTATCACAAATTGCCACTTAGCCACAGACATGGAATTAAGCAGTATTCCAAAGTGAGATCTGTATCCTTGCATTTCAGTGACTAAAATCCTACCTACTTAGTAAATCCTAACATGACAGGAGTCATTAAGTTCCTCAGGACTCATCAGTGTTCCCTGAGTAGATGCTGTAGGGTTTTTTTAGTAATTATTTTTGCAGTGCTATCACTGGAACTTCAGAGACACTAACACAACCAACCTATGTAACGTATTAGTCGAAACAAGCTGTAACATATTCAGGTGTAATTTACACAGAAAAGACAAAAGACTACATCAAAACATTTCATCACTGTTCCCCCAGGTAACAGTATAATTTGGAATGTCCCAGAGCATGTTTGCAACAATACATCTACACAGAGAGCGTAGCCCACACTCAATCTTCACACACCCTGAATAAAAGCCTTAAGTCTTTATTCACAGAGCTTGCTCTCTTGCCTGCTGGGAATACTGAACTGAAATTCAGGACTGGGGCTCCTTGGTGTTCTGCATCATGGAAGGTGAATGCAAAAAGTAGCCAGTCTTGAATTCTGAGCAGGAAATCCTGCTCATATTTGCTCATTTGAAAATTAGTTCTAAAAGCAAAGCCTACCTAAATGAACATTTTTACCTCCCATTCTCTTTCCGTAACTGACCCAAACTCCAGCCTTCCATTTGAGAGGTCCACTAGAGACTAGAGGACTGCCTCCTTCTTTACACCTGCTGACAGTTACTTCTTTCTTTATCCACTTATTTCAAGTTGTGCAGAATGTCCAGTCAGACATTTATTGCAAGAAAGGTAAAAGACACCAGAATTACAGACTGACATATTGCAGGTTATAACTGAAAGACTCAATGGAGAATCTCACAATTAAATAAGATAAATACTTATGAAGAAGCAGAATTTGACAATAGTCATTTTTGTCAAAGCATCATATTCGAAGCAGTGGAAAAGGCACTGTCCTCGGCATTGGGAAATTTTATCCAGCAAGACAGAATAGTAGTTTTCTTACCCTACGGCTGAAATTCTGCAGTTGCCTCCACAGAGCCATGCTGCTCTCAGAGCCTGGACAATTTTCAGAATCATCCATTGGCACAGGATCAGTTCCAGCACGTTTTCATTACTAGAATAGCAATACAGATAGCTCCCTCCAAACAATCTATTGGGGTACAATCTATAGACAAAAGCACATTCCTGGAATTTACCTGGACTAAGTAACTAACCTTTACAATGGAGAATAGGGAGGGCTCCATCCTGGAAAGCCACAAGACACCTCTCCTGTGACTGCACTAGCCACTGTGCTGCCTTGGTACATCCTGGTATCTAGAGACAGGGGCTGCAGGAGAAGCCCTGAGAAAGAGGGGTCTGTTGTGCTTACATGCAACCCATCCTTTTATAACTGGGTATCCTCAAGCCCTAGGAAAGACATTTTGCAGCTCTGCAGTTGCTTCCACTGTCCAGCAGCACTGACTTTCTCCCTAACCATGAAGGAAGAACAAGCAGTATGTCTCACATCCTTTGAAGTCTTGCAGTCATTCAGTCTTGCAGAGAAGTCTTGAAGTTATTCAGTCTTGTAGAGAAGTCTTGAAGTTATTCAGTCTTGCAGAGAGGTAAAAGGACAGGCAGGTCTAAGGTCTTTATTAAAGTGGACCGTAACCAGTTGCCCCACATATAAGAAAGAAACAGCCAGAACAACAGGTTTCCCTTTATACGATTTTGATTACATAGCCAAGAGATAGTTGATGGAACTTTCTGAACACATAATATGAGCCAGAAGCAGCTTCAGACACATGTACACACATAGCCCATAATAACTTCTTTGCCCTCAACATTTTCTGCAAAGAGACAAGAGCATTTGATTGCATAGGGCAAATGAAAGTGTGCGACTATAAATGAAGCCAACACCTAACTTGAGGTTGGAACAAGATGTGAAGCTTCAGTCAGAAGACCCCTGGTCTCTCAGATCTTACATTAAATGCGTATTTTAAAGGAATATTTGCTCTTAGCCGTCAAACATGCACATATACAGCAATGTCAGAAAAGATCTGATGCTTACAAATTAGTAACAGCTTTAAAACCATGCAGTTTTTCCTGATGGAAGCCTAGCACTCTGTAATGGGTTGCACTGCTGTTATGGGAAAATATCTATAGTTTTACAGTAATTTAAGTTTCAATGAAGGGTATTTTTCACTCTAGTCTCTTTAACAGTCACTATATGAAGTGCAACAGCTTGTCTTAAATTTGCTATTTACCAAAGTGAAAAGATTTCCAGGTATGAGGAAAATGCAATATTATCTGTTATAGATCAAAAAATAATAATGCTTGTGATAGGATATGATTTTTTATTTTTCACATATTTAAGTCTATATATTGTCTAGTATTGTTTCACCATTGTCTCATCATCAAGATTAACATTAAATCAAACAATGAATTATTCATGAGGTGTGAATAAATGGAATTAGCCTTTCTAGTGTTCACTCTGTAAATCACATCTTCTGGATAAATGCTTCTCTCCCCCACCCCCCTTTCTTTTTTCTTTAATGTCTGAACACTAGAAATAATGACCTGGCTTGCAGCTTTGCCAGATTAGCTCTTGTTAGGGTGATATTTTTAGATGAACACAGGTCTCATCAACCAAGAGATGTCAGGTCTGATATCATTCCTGTTAGCTTCCTAACTTGCAACAGTTTCCCTGTCCATCCCTAAACTCTACCTTCACCCCTAGCAGCCATGGTACCTGGAGCTCAGATGATTTGTTGAGCTTGACTCATTATCTACTGTGTTATAACAGCCGTTAGAAACTGAATGACATACAATTAAAATGATATTAGCAGCTCAGGAGTGATTTTGTTTAATTTACTCCTACTCAGATGTAAAAACATTAGTGACTTTTTTAATTGGACCTCATAATGTCTAACTCCTACTCAAATGCAATGAAATTAAAGACTTTGGTGGCTAAATACCGCTTAATTTACTCCTACCCATCTATAATGACATTAAAGATGCTTTAGGGTAGATATTGTTTCCAATCATTTATATTCAAAAGAAATCTGAGCTTATAGGTACTATTATTGAGGATATAATAAAATCATACAAGAAATGTATCTATACGGTAGGGGATAGTTGGTTACAAGTAATATTAAAAAGTAATCACTCATTTTTAATGCAAGGATATTAAAAAGTAATGTTAAACAGAAGAATTTGTGAAGTTTTCTGTTCTTCACAGCCTCTTCAAGGACACAATCCTTTCCTTTTTTAATTCAAAGTGTGGATTTACATGAAACATTTTTATTAAATTGCACATGGTTTTAAAATCTTTCTTAAGCGGTATTTATATGATAAATCCAAAGCTGACTTTTGTCATTACAGGAATAGAGAGCAAAGCATACTTTTCAGTAATGGGGTTCACTTTGCTCTCTGTGTAATACAACTTAATGGATTCTTCTAAAGTTCAAACATTTTAGAGGAGCATGTGGTTCTCTGTCACATTTACACCACATCGCCTCCCTTTTAAGTATGACTTTTCCTATACTGAGTTGATGCTGTTTGCTTCTAATACAGGTACCTGACCTATATTTTGTAACATTGATGAGGCTGGACCATCCAAAGCATTCATACCTTTTGTACACAAAAATTCCATTGATTTGGCCATTAGCATATTCCTTTCTCCCCCTTCCCAGCTTTAAAAAGCAAAATAGTTATTTAAAATGCCTGCCTTCACTTAGATAAACCTCTAATTACTAAAATGAAGAGAACTTAGAAAATTTCACTTATGTTCTTATTATGAAGACAAGCCATGTAGATGACAGATTTCTTCTTGAGATGGCAGAAGAAGATTTCTCCTTTTATCTTGCACCCTCATCTAGAGCATGGCTATGGCGATATTCAAATGAAAAGGCCTGTTCCAGGTAACTAGCATAAAATATTGCTAAGAGAGACAGAAGAGACTTCTTCCCTCTTGGTGATACACAGCTAGCACCCTTGTCCTGCTGACTGGTGGGTGATTCAATGACTGTCTTTCATCCTGTTCTTCAAGTGATGATGCCTTATACCAGTTTCTTCCCATTCCAAATGGAACACAAAGAGCAAAGCCTTCTGGAAACCATGATCCCCAGTTCATTTCCTGATTCTGAAGCAGGAGCCAATGTGTTACTTCTGGATTTCTTGTGCTGCAAACTATTTTAAAAAAAATTGCTAGTTTATAATGCTTACTTTAAAATAATTTTAAGGTTCCATTGTAAAAAACTGTTCTAAGCCTGGAAAACATTTGCATGCTATTTTGTAATTCATTCCCCTTAAATCTGGAATTTGGACATGGGAGGATTAAGAATAATTTTTCCTTGGGTAGAGGCTTGCAAGGGGTGAAGCACTGCAGGCTTGAAACACTGAAGAGCTCCAACACTAGCAACGTTAGTAACTAGGTAAGCACTGTCCTGGGTTCAGCAGTAGCAGTCATTTTTCTCCTTCTTAGTAGCTGGTGCAGTGCTGTGTTTTTGACTTTTGGCCTGGGAACAGCGCTGATAACACCAATGATTTTAGTTGTTGCTAAGCAATATTTACTCTGACCAAGGACTTTCTGAGTCTCATGCTCTGCCAGGGAGGAGGGGAAGCCGGTAGGAAGCAGAGACAGGACACCTGCCCCAAACTAGCCGAAGAGGTATTCCATACCACAGCATGTCATGCCCAGTATATAAACTGGGGGCAGTTACCTGGAAGGGTTAGATCACTGGTGGGTCGGGCTGGGTATCGGTCAGTGGGTGGTGAGCGGTTGCATTCTCTTCCCTTGTTATTTCCCTTATCATTATCATTATTGGTGGTAGCAGCAGTGGTTTGTGTTATACCTTAGTTACTGGACTGTTCTTATCTCAACCTGTGGGAGTTACATTCTTTCGATTCTTCTCCCCATCCCTCTGGGAGTGGGGGAGGAAGGGAGGGAGTAAGCAAACGGCTGCGTGGTACTGAGTTACCAGCTGGGCTTAAACCAAGACAGCACTTAAAGTTAAGCACCAGCTAACACGGATCCTTCATGTGTCTTCTGCTCTGATCTGCAGCAGGTCACACAATAAAAGGGACCGCTCTGCTCAGCTGGAGCTGGGAAGTATATTCCCTCACATGGTTTGTTTGGATACTGCACCCAGGTGAACAGCACTCTGGCCTCAGCCACAGCATCATGTCACACTCTCTGTCCTGCTCTATAGCCTGACCTGCAAGATAGACCACTCTAGGAACTTATTTGTTATGAACTACACACCTTCAGGTGGTGAGTTTGAGAAATGAGTTCACTGCGAGGTCTTGGGCTCAGAGCATGAGATACAATAGACTGGCATAGGTATTTTGCTAGAGGAAAGCTAGAGCCTCCAATACTTTACACCCTACATGTTTAGGGCACATACACATGGAAGTGTGGTGTCATGACTAAATATTTCAGCAGTATTTGGGAGAAACTCTCCACGACCCCTCTGGTGCCTCTCCTTACTTCTCAGACCAGAAACTGCCAAGCTCCCATAGTGAAACGCTGAATTCGTGCATTGACCTGACACACGTGTGAGTATTTGGGTCTGGACAGGGTCTGCCACCATCCAGAGATCAATGACTAGTAGGCTGTGTGTGCTAGTATATCCCATGTTATAACTGTGTATCTGCATGCATCTGCACATTTATTTCATGGCCATAAGTACTCCTATTTTACCCTTGCTGACAGGATTATCTAAAACTTGTCTGGGTTGACACATTGGATGCATATTGTTAGTGCTGTGGAGGAAAAAGGGGCACCCTAGGTACAATAGAAGCTCTCAGAGTAACAAGATTGCTACTATAGTTTGCACATGGCTCAGCTATCAACAGAGTAAGTACAATTTTATAATATTAACCTAGTACTGATATTTAGCATATTTACTGTAGGTATGATTAATGAAATTGTCTCCACTTAAAAAGTGGTCAACAGGGACCACTGAGCATTTGAATTTCTGTTGTCACTACACCTTTGTTTCACCACTTTTTTCTGGCAAATAACCTATTGCCAATAGGTACCACATAAGGGAAAAGAAGCACAGTTACACTAGAGTGAATGAGTATTGATGGATAATGTCTGCAACAGGGAAAACCAATAAAACACTGTAGAAAAGAAGGTGGATATTAAAAACAGTGATTAACTGATCAAATGATGACATTCCAGGAACACCAAAGTCTGAAACATGCAAAAATATAAAGGGACTTCTGCTTGGCTTCCATGTTTCAGACATTAAAGGAATCATTAACAGAATATAGTTCTCAATACCTTGCACATATATTAAAAATGACTCAGCATCATCAATTCAGGTGCAAAATGACAAATTTCAAGATACATAGCCAAGTACATATTTGTCTACACGGGAAGCCTCACAGGGTGCAGCACAATAAAGCACAAAGACTCTGATTTAACTGCAGTTTTCTGTGTACTCCCCCTGAAGCCAGAAGTATTTTTGAAGTCAAGGATACTATGACCAAGATGAAGTCCTTTAAAGGATTAAGACTAAATGCGTACACTCTGCAGAGATGCTTTATATTAACAAGACATTTTATGTTAACAAAGAGCAAGAAAGAACACATATCTTCAGCATGAACAAAACAAACAACAAACCCCCAAAAAACCACCAGAAATCTGTATAGTTGCCCTTTTTTAAGTGGGCATCTAAGATGGTCATACTTAAAATGCCAATTGATCTTAATTTAGTTCCCCAACTCCAGTAACATAGGCTATAAGCAGACCACTTTCCATGGAAGGCCGCCTCACCAACTACAGGAAAGAGCAGTCCAGAACGGGCAAAAGAGCATCAACTCTTTGCCACCACAGCGCTCTTCAGGCAATCCCATTTAATCTTGATAATGTGTCTGCAACACATTTACAAGGCACCCTAATTCTCATTCTTGACTCATTATATAGAGCACTCGAACAGCCTACATCTTCACCTATCCAACCTCATTTTATGAAGCCATTATTTAAGAAACACAACTAATAAACCTCATGCTTATATATTTTCTAGTTTTCTGGGAAAAAGAAAGCTTTCTTTGTTTTCTATCTCTAACATCTATTTCTAACATCTTAACGAAATGAAATGATTCTGTTGCAACTAGTTCCAAATTGTTTTGGGAAAGAGGAAGATAGTCTGTAATTTTCATGGTGTAAATTTTAATAAACAGCACCCTCAAGAGGATTAGAACTCACTTCCTTCACTGTTCAAGAAAAAACAAAAATCAGTTGCTAGGCTACCACTTTTGAATACAGCCAGAATAATTTCCAAGGGTTATTTAAGGTGTTTAACTACAGAACAGATACTGTGCGGGAATCCATGCATGCACTAATAGTCCCAGTCACAAGAGCTACTGTGGTGGCCCTGAGGCATGTGGTTTAGTGTGAAACTGAGGCTTGCCAAGATCAAACAAGCAATTGGTATCCATTCTGAAACCATCCTTTAAGGAGGATGACTTTGGAAAGGGATAAGGAGACAGGCTGCTCTGGTGCTCCATGCTGCTTGGCACATTTGGGAAAGTCCTTGTGAGAAAACCTAATGCAGAGAGAGGTCTCATATTTTGATCTGAGAGGGATGAGTCCCATGGACTTCCCAGCTTGTGAGCTGAAGGCATGACAGCACACCTAGACTATTTCCTTCCACTACACCAGGGTAAGATTCAGACACATGCTGTGGACATTTGGGAAAGAAGCATAGCAACTATACCGTATACTGGGTAATGGAACGACTGACTGGAACTAAGGGCACACTGCCAGTGCCCTTCTGCCCCAGGACAGACAGGATGCCACTAATTGGGGGCAGTGTGAGGAAGATTATAACCTCTGCCCCTGTAAATCTCAGCCTTAGCTGAGTCATCTTCAGAATCTTGAAGGACAGCAACCTGTGTAGTATGTCTGGATTTAACAGTGAAATCTTAAAAAACACGTCTCAGAACAGAAACTGAATGTGCTGAGGAACAACCACAATTTGCACAGCATCAGAAAAGTCACTGTGGTGCTTCATTCTACAATATGATAGAGTGTATATATTTTCTTTGCAGAAGTAACACCGTCCAGATGTCTCTTCCCTCTTCCACTCATTCTTTACAACTTCACACATATATCAATACCACTAAAACTGATTCTCTGGCTTCTTAGTGATAACTTCACTGAAAAGCAAGATTTCCAAGAATACCAGAACACTCAATGTTAAATACAGCAGTAATTTACAGACTGAATAAATCTGATTCCCATTTGGATGTTTCTCTACAATGTGTTCACAATGCCCAGGTACAGGGGATTAGATATTTGACATTAGTTTAAAAAGAATCTTGCAAAAATAAAGCAAACCCTTAAGATTGAAAAGTTAATTAAATAATTCAGAATAATTATTTTGCACTTACTTTAGTAATCTGATTTCCAAAGGAAGTATGTTTGGTTCTGTAGTGCAAAATTGCACTCAGATTTTGCTATATTGGCAAATACTGCTATTTAGAATTTTTGCTTTAATTATGAGCACTTTCCCTGTGATTATCAATTTTTTAGGATAATTTTTATGGATTAAAAATATGTCCTTACCACATAAAAAGTCACTGTGATCTAAGGAAGCCTAAGCAAGGGTAGCCTTCTGAAAAGTAGCCAGATTCATGCCTAATATTGTCTCAGAAAAGTGTGAATTCTTAGAAATGGAGTACCCAGCCAGATACAGATGTGACTGGGACTGTCAGAAAGCACATTTAATTCATCTGCCAAAAGGAAGCAGCTTTGTCAAATCAGACCTGACAATTCAGAGCTGTTTTCACAGTTACACTTTGGCATGAAATTACTTTTTAAATGCATTTTTATAGCACTTTTATTACTTTCTTAAAAAAATGTAGATGCTTTTATTAAAGCTAGAAATGAGATGACATGTATATGTTGAAGAAAACTTTGACATAAATAACTCATATCTGATCATTATTCCCTGGAACAAAAATAAATAGCTGCTTATCTGTGATCATGCTTGCTACTTGGCTATAGCATTAGCTTAGATTTAACTTTCAAGATTCACATTAATGTGAGCTCCACAGATTATCAGCTATACATACATGAATGGCTCTGGTCCCATTATTCTGAGATTATTCATTACGTCCCCTTCTCCCAGGTTTTACCATCCTTTCTTAGCATGTCTGGCCAATTTTCTGACATGAAAGCCTTACTCAAGCATACTGATTGCTCACTTTACTTGCCATGTTCAGCAATTTTTGTTAATTATTTTAAAATCCATATATATATCTCTATATATGGGCTACATATGAATAAGAGAGGCTAATACATAGCAATTACCCCCATCTTCTAATTGCTTTACTAATTTTATTTCAGATAAAAATGGGTAGGAAATTTCTGCATAACTCTCAATTAAGATTTCTTTTTCACCCTTTTATAGTAGTATAATATATTGGGATAGAAATACAGCTTAACTTACATTTCACACTCAGCCATATTCGTTTTTATGCTGTAGTTAACAAAGGTGTTCATGAATCAGCTGAAAATCTCTAGTCATAGTTGGATGACACTTTTCCTTCAACTAACAACAATCCTCAGTTACAAACGCCAAACAGGAAGAGCACATCTGTGAAAAACAAGCCTCTGAAACTGAACGAATGAATAACAATGATGTGTGGGTTGTGCTTTCTATGCTGCAAACTCTGGGAAGACCTTTCCGTGAACAGCTATCTAATAACAATTGAAGACGCTTTGGTGTTCCTACTCGCCTCCCACAGTCCTTTGTATCAGCAGCTCAGCAGAGAGAGTCTGACAGCAAGATTCCTTTGTCATTTGAAATTGCAGGTACTGTAACTCAGCTCAGTGCTGCACAAAGGGACCTCTACTGAGTGGCTGCATGTTTGTACAGAAAAGCCAGAAATTTCTCAATGGATGGTTCTCAATGTGCCGCATGAAATGGTTATCTATAAGTTATCTCAACTAAATGGCCCTCTGCTAAGTAGCCTCTCATTACCTTGGCCCCCTGATTTACACACAGCAGCACCCCCATTTCCAAATAAACAAACTAGAGTCATACAGCACCTATCTAAAGCCTACGCTGTACAAAAGAACCTATGCTGCGTACAGCTCCTCTCCCAGTTAGCTGCAAAGGCGAGGAGAACAAACCACCTGTGCTTAAAGCATCATTCGGTTCTCAAATATGGTACCTGAAACCTGTAATGTACAAGTCTATAAAAATGGAAACTACAACCAGAATAAAGTTTATCTTCACAGTCCAAAGCTTAGTGTAAGAGCCATTTCCCCATCATTCTCCCAGGCCCACCAGAGAGACATTGGATCTGAACATAAATGCATGAAGTATGAACATAAGCAAATCATTCTCAACTTGCAAGCTGCAGTCGGCCATGAACAATCCCCCCTCCCTTTTTTGTATCCACAAAATTAAGGACTAACTAAAAGTATTTGCAATACTTCATTCATTGTATCAGAGACTGCTGCAAAGAGAAAGGAGAAGAATATTAGCACTAGTAAATTCACATTGCTTTTTTTCCTCAAGCCCAAACAAATTATTTACTTAATCTGGCAACATAAAAACAAGGAACTGTCAGAAACCCTAAAGGAACCCTTAAAGAAATCCCCTTTGACTTATAAAACACAGACCTCCCTAGCTCAGAAGAGCAGACTGAACCCATGCAAAGATTCTTACAACAAAAAAAGGGACACACATTTTAGATAGATGTAACAAACACTTTCAATTTTGCAGAAAGTTCGTTTCCATCTCAGCAGAAGGCAAGATTTCAAACACTCGAATGACATGAGAAACAGGATCTTATCTGCTCACTTTCCCTCTTGCCAAAACAGGCTACAGTTTTCCAAATACATGAGACCATATTTTCCCAAACACTTAAAATCCCAATCACGGGTATCAGTCTGACAACAGTTAATTTATTTGGACTTCTTCTACCTCATCAACATGCTAGAGTTCCAGGCTGTAGCATAATTGCAGCATTTTTCTCTCCTGAAAAACAGATGTTACTAAGTGGAAATAACTTCAAGTGCTCTGCAGCAACTGCCACATTCCCAAAGATGACTTCTAACTCCTTCCATCAAAAATTGAGCAAAATAGAATCTTTCTTGCCTCTTAGGAGTTCCATGGCTTTCCCTGCCTATGCTTGATGCCATTTGTCCAGATACAATGAAGATGAAAAAGTGAAACATTGTTTAAAGTCACCAGATCTCTGATTTGGGTTTTATCCTATCTCGAATCTGTGAATGTGAAGGAAAAGAGCTTGCTTTACAGAAAAGGCTGGAAATGCATGTTAGATGTAGCATGCTATTATAGCGACGAATTGCACTGTCTCAAAGTCAAAGCAGAGGTCTCTGGGGTATAGCCCACAGTTCTGCTCCTGCTAGCTGAACAAGGGACCTGTGTATCCAGTGATTCTGATTTCACCACTCGTAAAAATGTGAATAAGCAACTGCTTAAAGCAAATGCTTCAACATCCATTGCCTTAGCATTTGCAAGCCTTTACATGTCCTAGGCTAGAGAGCACACACAAAAGCTGGAAGTAATATTAGTTTAGAGCACATTTTCTGCATTTTTTTCCTCTCGCTCTTAGTATTGAAGGACAACTGCAATTGCAGTTCATCCATTTAGGCTTATCCTAAAGTCATTATTTGTTATGATGCTGTTCCTGCCTTCAGCTACAGAGAAAATGACTATCCCTACCCCCTCACAGGCAGGATTAACAGCCACAGAAAATGAGTTATGGTTAGTCTAACTGACAGGACCTGAGAAGCAAATTCATTTTCAGAAGTCCACCTAAGCCCAGGAAAGAATTCTGCATCCCGTGTCTTCTTAATTCTTTCTTATGGCTATGTAAAGAAAGTACACAATACATTTAGTTCACCCCCAGTCTGCACATTCAAGACACGCTGAGAACTAATGGTGCTAAAGGTAGTGTGTGAACTAAGTGGTGCAACAATATACAGTGCTTGTGCACTCACACTTATATGTTTTTTTAACATAAGCAATGTATTAAAAGTATTGTTGGCACAGGTGGATCATTTTATTTATAGGTGGAAATATCATTATTTTACTTATCTCTCTGCCAATCTCCAACTAAGCATGCTAGAGGGGAAAAGAGGCTAACATTTAGTGAAATTCTTTACAAATACATTTGGACAAAATCAGTAGTGACAAGCCTCATCATTTTTTCTTTGAGCCATAGTTTCACCTCTCTTAACAGAATAGGTGCCAGATGGAGTTGCATGATCTTATTTTGGCTGAATTTAGTCTAGAAGATTCATAGACCCTGGCCTGAGTGTTTTTAATTCCTCAGTAAATTGACGGGTAAGCTCATCCACCTTGCTCAGAACGAAGCTGCTATCCAAGTAGACTATGACTGCTATCATCTTCTGTCCGCTAGACACTACTGAAGAAATGGCCCTTGAATCAGCTGAAGACAAGACATTGTGGAATAAAAATGTAGACTGGATGCTGATACACTGCACATTGCTTATACAGATTAACACCACACGATGATCTCCAAGCAGCCTTCCAAAGTGGTAATATTTCAGTTTAGAGATCAGTGCACAGCTTCCAACCAAATACACTTCAGAATCACAAGCCATGCTAAAAAAACACACGGCATTTTGAAGATGTCTAGTTTTTGAAGTTGTTGTAGTTCAAAAATGAACTTATCTACCTGAAGCTGCAGCAAAAATGTTATAGTGTTCTCTATGGTTCAGAGTAATCAATAAAATGAAAACTAAACAAATTAAATTCTCACAAAAAAGTGAGAGAATATATGAAGTAAATAACAAACACACAACAGCTGCAGCTTCTCAACATGGGACTCCGGAACACACTGTAAGTGCGCTTCATGGCATACACAGTGAGTGAGCTGTACCAGAAGTCACTGAGAACATTCAGCTTGTTACAAATGAAGCACATGGGTTCTGATCTGTTTTGCATCCAGCTCTGAGCGCAAGTACACACATGGCTGAAGATCCACATGTGGACTCCTGTCACTACAAACAGCTCCACTGAGATCCAGCACACAATAAAGAATTTTCTACACAGATCCAGGCTGTAGCATCCATGCCTTAGCTGCTTCTTGCCACAAATACCAAGAAAACAATCAAACATCTCTCAAAGTCTACCTGTATAACATGTCTTACTTCATGAACTGAAGCCTAAGGATGTAAAGGGGCTTCCTGAATTCTGGAAAGTCTTTATATGTTTCATGAAATACTTACTTACAAACATGAACTTGAGTCTTACTGTCTTCCATACCTCTTCTACCAAACTGGAGTAAATGCTTTGCTGGATTAGGTCATATAAAAATTTTGCATATTAAAAAAATAGATGGAAATACATATTACATTTATTTTAATACAATTGTGTAATTTGAGGTTTATAGAGCCATGCATAAAGCATTTGTTACTCCACCTATAACAAAACTGATCTATTAACTCTGACAATATTTTTAGTACATATTTTGTTAAAAAAGCATTAAGACACATTATGAATCATTCTGGCATCATGAGAGTTACCAGAATACTACATATTTTTCAGGATTATTAATATTTAGTGTCGTTCAGTAAATTAAAAAATCAAGTTTAACTAAGGTTAAAAATATCTGATGATACAGTACATAGATGATTGTAAATGTATATTAATGAAGCCTTACACAATTGACTGGGTATCTTTTCGTTAATCACTCACAAAACCATGCCAAACATATATCAAAGACTTCAGCTCCTTTTTCATCCAATCTTCCGACATTTCATTATTATGGTTACCTGATTAATGGATGCAATAATATATGTGGCATGATATGATATGTTCACATTAAATTTTAATCAAATATTACTAAATTCAGAAAACATTAAGTAAATCATGACTGATGAGGCAATATTGCTGTACTGTCATATTGATGGTTAGAGAAACTCACTATGGAGAGTTACAGATTAAGGAAGAGAAGTAAATCTTATGAGAAAATAGAAGTATCTCAAGTTTAACTAGTTGGTTCTTTTAAAATTGCCTTCCAGCCAAAGGCTGAATATTAGATCCATCAAAAGTATTCCAGTGTCTGTAACTGATATGAATGTTTTGTTTTCTTCTACTGCAAGCTGTCTCATTCTTTAAAAAGCATGGATTATTATATACTCTGCAGAAGGGCCTTTTCCAAAAGATGATGACCTGTGTAGTGAAAAAACCCACATTATTCCTCACTGCCGCTGGGAAAAATTTTCCCAATTTATTTAAAATCTTGTTATGATCTGAGAAGCAGGGTGTCACAAACATGGGGTACACTTGGTCTCGTGATTACCTCAGTTACACTACTGTCACTTTGCAGAAGGTAGACAGGGAGACAGATGGGGTTTGCAGCCTAGATTTGCAAATGGAAGATGGCTTCATCCTGAAAAAACAGATAATGGGCCTCCACTGCTGCAGACAGCAGCTTTCTTTCCAGCTTTAAACCTGTTCATCTGAAAATTCGGAACTTATATCTGGCAATAATTCTATATTTCATTTTTAACTGGCAGCAAGGAAATAAAACACTGAACTAGCTTTTTACTGCTATGTTTGAAACTGAGAGCTAATTGTATTTATCTACTTACATTTCCTGTTCTTGTGAAAAGTCAGATGGTATTTGTTTCTGTTGCCCTCTGCCTGCCTTGGACATCCATCTCCCCCTCTCCCTGCCCCCATAACTGAAAGATTCAACTTATAAATTCAAGCACTATTCTTTTGTTTATTATTTACCCAGAAAATAAATTCCATCTTAAGAGAGTTAAATGATCTCCCAGAAGCTAAAAGATGAACCCTGAATACCAACACAGGAGGGAGCACCCCCTAAAAGACTACAACAAAATAATCCAAGCAATAACCTGCACTGAAAAAAAACCTTATTCCAATGAGTTTAGAGCTCCTAGAAATAGATATTCTCAGGAGTTAATTCTAAACTTTTAGTATTATAGTCCATGACTATGCTTGCATAGAATTTCAGTCCCATGGTACAGACTAAAGGACTCTCTTCTTTCATTTGTTTGTACCTTAAAAACAGACATTAAACCAGTCTTGTCACATGACCATCTTTTTTGGTAGACTCTGATGTCAATATAACAAATGTCACTGGATCTTATTTTGAGTAGGTAAGTAGTTTACAAGTCCTGCTTAACTGCTTAATTAATTGTATTCAAAAATGTATTTCATTGCATAGTATTTTCCATGAGACCTTTCCAGTCTGTTTGCCTCCTGGTTTTACTTTCAGTCCCTTTTTTTGTCTTGAAAGATTGTAAGGGGTGCAAGACTGCCTTGTATTATGTGGTCATGCTTACCAGCAAGGGAAATCTCAGTACTAGTGCACTTCACAGATAAATACTACTCAATTCTGCAGCTATACTATGAATATTAAGAGCAATAAATATTAACATGCTTAGCTGGAATTTTTTTTGACCACTTGCTTTTTGCTAGAAGTCATTCATATTAACTATTTTAAGGGAAAGCATACAGATAATAAAAGGGAAGAGAAAAGGAAATTAAAATGTTAGAACGGATACAATGAAGTTAATGACCAATAGGGATGAACTGGGAAAGAGCTCTGAGTATTGATGCATCTTGGTAGCTCAGCTGAGCTACTGGTTACATGCTGGTTAGATCTGTGGCACAAGGACTTCAGTTAAATACCTTCTTGCTGTAAAAATGTGTTTGAAATTTTTTAAGTGAGACTCGCTCATAATGTGAACAGTTATGAGAATAATTAAAGCAAATCACTAAGTTATCTTCCTCCATACCGAGATAAGTTTTGTACAGTTACAAGATTAAAAAGCATAAAATTCCTGTGAGTGTAAGACCTAATAAAAATGGAAGAAGACATCCAAACCCACAGCTCTTACCTCAGGCAAACTCCCACTGGTGTTGGCACCTCATGCGATGCAGAGAAGAGCGCAGACACTTCAAACAAAATTGCCTGGAAAGGTTTGATTCACTCTCACTTGATTAATTGAATGATTATAAGTCAGTCTTGCAGCTCTTGCTTTTCTCAGGAATGGAAACATACCAGAAAAAAAGGAGGTAACTCAAGGTGCTCAGTAAATCTGAGATCACAGATTGTGATGTTACGGCTCAGGCCTCCAAAAAAACTGCTGGCTTCCATTAGAATCCTTTATTAAAATCAAGGTCCAGCTTTTAAAGACCCAACATAGCCTTGTAGTCTACAGGGTTGTGCCGAATACCAGGCCTCTCTCTTGATAAAAGTCAACTTGAAGTGGCCACATTTCTTTGCATTTCAGTCTAAGAGAGGAAATCAAAAACAACCCAGATTTTTTTTGCCTGAGAGGTCATGATAGGTGATGTTCATTGGATTTCAAAAAAAGAAGTAATTTTATGAGCAAGGAAGGGAGTAATCTTCTGTCCAGATAAAGAAACACTGCTGTGGAGTTAGGGCCTGAGAGCCAGTTTAGAAAAAGAGAAAGAAATCTGCGCTAGTGATGCAAGAACAGTACCTTCATACCCTTTAGGAAAGTAAAGCTGCTAAACAAACCTACTTTTGTCCAAGATTTTTAAATCCCCAGAAACCAAAGCTGAAGGGTCTTTTATTTTTTTGGATAGGGCCAGCTGAGAGAAGCACTGTTCAGCTGGCTGTGGTAGCATTTAGGAAGGCAGTAACAGAAGCAATGATGCAGCACTCTCAAAGATGAGCATGAGTGGAGCAGCAGATCTGACTTGCGGAAACAAGGGCAGGTCTGTGGGTTATAGGTGAGAGGGGATTTGTGTCAAGGGTGGGAAAGTGATGAAAGGGAGGGTGGTGGCTTTACAGGAGTGCTGTAGCAGAGAACATGTATTAAGAAATGTTAGGAAGCAGCCTGAGGCAATGAAGCATGAGCAAAAAACACGGACATCCTCACACTCCCAAATTTGACTTCTCATCACCACTTTCAAATGGCCAGCTCCTTCTGACCCCCATTTTTGCTGTCAGAAATACATTAGCCTTAGTCAATACAAAGGAAGAAGTTCATCATTATGCCTTCTCAAAACACCAAAAATAGGAAAGTTCTGCTCAGCTTAATACTGAGAGCATATGAATACAATGACAAATGGTTTTCTGGTATCTTGCACCTGGACAAAGTAATGCAAAGGAATACTACTCAGCCTTTCACCATTCCCCAACTCCTTTACCGTAATTAGTTGTACTGAGCAAAGAAATCACACTATAAATATAATTAGTTACTTGGAACCTGATCTAAAGCCTAATGAAATCAGCAGAAAGCTTACAGAGAGAACAAGCTATAAAGAAAATATTAGTTTGATTGCTGTGGGCAAAACTTTCAGATCTAAGCAGAGGATTTAGCTATTTCAGTCTGTAAGCAATGAGAAAATATCTTCTTGATTCTAAAACTAAAATAAAAGACCTAATTAATTCTAGAGCACCACAGTAATATACATTACTTCTTAATATGCAGGAATCAAATAGCTTCTTTTTTCAACAGTAATATTTTAAAATACACTTAATGTAAATGGTTGTGGTTCCCCTTTTCAGTAAACACATGTGAAGGCTTACATTGTGTTTAAATATAATAAATACAGCTAAAATCATGCATCTGGGTCAATCCTCCGCATGTAATCAGGATTATGAAAATTTAGTTTTACTTATCTTTCTCAATAAATGGTCTACATACAGATGACTGGAAATTTTTTCAGATGTGGTCTTGGTTATGTTGTTGTTTTTTAACCCACCAGTTTTTTCTTCTCTGCAAATCTGACTGGTTTCTAATTCTATCAGTTGCTCCGCTAGCTAAGAAAAGTGCCAAACTGTGGTTGTTGATTTCTAAACTGTGCTGAGGTTCTTTCAGAAACAAAATTTTCATGCCAAGGCATTCTCATTGTAAGTTTTTCAGCCATTTTAATGACTAGCTCTTTTGTTTTTCCGTTCTGTTTGCTGACCACATGTAATTATACAGGAAAAGGTCACAGAAGACCTTAAGAAGTCAAAATCCAAACAGACACAAAAGAAGGGGAATGGTATCATGAAAAGGTTTTCATTTAGTTTATACCTTCTCCAAGATTTCACTGTCCTGAACCTTCCAGCTCTCTGAATGAGGTTCCTTCAGTGCCAGTTGTCAAAGCCCTCCCTCATCCACTGCCTTGCCCACAGCCCTTCTCAGGCATTCCCCAGAGGCGACCCAAAGAGACATGGCACATCTATGAGGAGATCCTGAAATCCAGTTATTCTGAAAAATCTGACAAATGGAAGGAAGCCCATCGGTCCGATCGCTCTGTACATGTGTGGTGGGAAATTGTCAGAGGCATAGGGGAATCCCTTTTGTTTCAAAAGTGCTTCTTCAAAGAAACAGACATCCCCATCTCTCTTTGAGGAAGGCACTGTGTGGGAGTCTCTGTGGGCCGTCCTACAATGCCGTGACTGAGAAGCCTGTCTTTAACTGGAGCTTAACTGAAAATGCACAGTCCAGATAAAATGCAAAGGCACAAAGAGTAAATAAAGAAGTAGTCAATGCTAAGCAAAGTGTGGGCTGAGGAATTCTGCCTCCTAAGGAGGTGACAGTCAAATGAAGCTGGCTCATCATGTGTGTCAAAAGCAGCATCAGACAGGTAAATAGCAATTCTACACTTCCCTCCTACTCAAAAAATTCCACTCTTAAAACACAGGGTATTTTAGGAAGCTTCCTGCTGACAGGCACATCCTGCCCAGAATTACATTTTAATAGTTCTTCTTTCAGACAAACATTTAATTTATACTTATACAGTCAACATGTTATTCCCATGCAGTCCCCAGGGAGGAGCAAAACATGCAAAACACAGAAAGGGTGGTAATGAAAAGAAATAATGATCCTGTTTTCATTGATGAATTTACAGATAATGTAGTATACTATTTACTATGGTTCTGTTTTCTCTGGAGGGCAAATTTAAATCTCTTAGATCAACCCTGTGAACACTGGTAGAAAATGGCAGCCATTTTCAGTCCAGTGCAATGGATGTTATCAAGCCATTCGGAATTAGTATGTAACATACAGCACTCTTGGATCTTGGAATTTTGGACAAAAATCTAAAAAGTGTCCCAAGACTATTCTCCAAATAAAGGAGAATGTCTATACAAATTTAGAGTTTGAACTAGCAATAACATCACTATACCGCATTGCAACTTATGCTACAGTTATGGGTTTTACTCACTTTACACAGCTGCTTCAGGACTTGGCAACATGGTGCTTCTTGAAGGACTGGCACACACTGATTTTTTCGTTTTGCCATAGCCACAAAGTACTGGGGGGGGGAATCACATTAGAAACTAAATAACTTGAATACAGTGTTGCAAGTGGCAACATTGATGGTTCTGAAACAAATCCTGCATACCACTAGCAGCTTTTAAAACATAGGTTTAAGAAGTTATTTTGTCATAGAATCATAGAATCATAGCATAGTCAGGGTTGGAAAGGACCTTAAGATCCAGTTCCAACCCCCCTGCCATGGGCAGGGACACTTCACACTAGACCATGTCACCCAGGATTCTGTCCAGCCTGGCCTTGAACACTGCCAGAGACGGAGAATTTACCACCTCTTTGGGCAACCTGTTTCAGTGCCTCTCCACTCTCACAGTAAAGAACTTCTTCCTTATATCCAACCTGAACTTCCCCTGTTTCAGTTTAAATCCATTACCCCTTGTCCTATCATGTTTCTTTTTATTTGCCTTCAATTTTTTAACAGATTTAGATATAGGAAACAAAGCATTGACACAAGTCAAGAGAAGTGCCCCATTTAAGCATCTGTTAACAGTCCCTGGATGAGAAGAGGCATCACCAGGTCCCAGGGGCTTACAGTCTCTGCCAGCCTTGCTGGAGGAACAGTAATGACCACTGCTGGTCACAAGAACAGGAACCCTGTAACGCATTGGCTTGACTCAGCAACACAAATCCTAAAGCCTTTGTTCTGTTGATACAATATACCTCACTCGTTTAGCTCCCATTCCACATGTGGTAAATTGGCCCAGAATCTTACTCCCTTTTCCACTAAACATAATGTGCCTTGAAATAAATATTGAAGTCCTTCTTATAAACCAACAAATAAAATTATCTTTCCTGAGCCAAAATACTCTTTCCAGGAGTAATGGAAAACATTTCTTAGAACTAGTTTGTCTTATTTCTACAAAAATGTTTGACCTAATGGTCTATTTTAGCAAATTGGTATGATTTATGGAGAACTGATGAGCACACAGCAAAAGCCAGCTATGCAGCTATGTGTCAAAAGTCAAATATTTTATGCAAAATTAAAAATCGGATACAAACAGATCAGCAATAGTTTAAATAAATGAAGACTATGCAGTTCAGACACCACAGGTGAAAAAAAGTTAGTAAAGTGGCTAGAAATAACAGCATGACAGCATGCAATTTAACTGCCAGTGTAATGTAATATCTAGGATAATATTTAGCAAGATCACCAAAATTTGCCAGTGGTTAATGCAGTATGAAAAAGGATAATCAATGAGCTAAGTGTGTAAGATCTCATGTACAGATGCAAGGGAGTCACCCTGTCACACTTCGTGACACATGAACTCAGTATAACTTCATTAACCATTGAACAACCAAATTTTGTGTTCAGATGTAAATACATTTCCAGACTTTCTGCTATTGTAGCATTACTATAAAGAGAGAAAAAGGGCAGGCAGCAGTAGGCTAAAGGTTAGAGAAGGACTTGTTATGAAGAGGAACAGTGACCAAGTGGGATAGTCAAGATGGGAGCTGTACTACTACAGATGATAGATAAATGTTATCTCTTCACGAGTGTGTGTCCATTAACTAAAAGGAAGGAAAACACAATAGTTTGGTTCAGCAAAACAATTAGATATTATCATATGTCTGAGTGTAAGTACTGGCAGAGAAGCACCAAGTAGCCTTTCTTCTTCACCCTGGCTGACCCATACCTTCAATGGCTGATATAGGACATTTTCATCTACCTACTGTTCAATCAGCAAGCTCTAGATCAAAACATCTACAAAGGGTACAAAAGGGATCCTGGAGTTTATTTACTTGTTGCTAGTTAGCGTTTAGTATAGCGTTTTTCTAGGTGTCTCACACCCCCCCCCCCCCTTTTTTTAATTGCCTTTGTTTCCCTTTCAGTCTATAGCTGCCATGTTCCTATGAACTAATGCCATCCTTAGTTCCACCTAAGAAAGTTCTAGCAACCCCTTTATGGCCGCTTTTTTCTCTGTAGTCTTCATAAGACACAATGTCGTATGGATGAGGATGATCATGACACTCAGAAAGTTAGCCCTGCTTGGCTGATCTTTCTCAAGAAAATTTATTTTGAATAATTAATACTGCCAATTTGTTAGCATATACATGGTGATTTTGGTATCACTGTCATTGATACCTGTTTTCCTTATATTGTACACAGTTCCTGCAGTGAAGAGCCACGAAGGGCAATAGCTGTTTCTTCTCCCCCTCATGGAGGGAGCTGAGCAGGCCACCTTCCTTGACTAGCTCTATGCCCGAGGCTGAAGTAACAGCCCAGATGTCATTACCTCCGTTTGTATGGGGTAAAGCGCCTCAGGGCAGCACTGAGCTCTCCCGGCCGGTTTGGCATCTTTGCGATGGAAGGGCACTCCTCGCCGTCCCTAGTGTCTGTGGCTGCCTTGCGTGACCTCTGATACCGGCACTGGCCTGGCTGCCCTGCGGTGATGGGTACTTCCACCGCCACACACCTCGCGACCGTGCCGGCTGCTTTTTTCCTCACAGAACTCCCCGCACCCACAGGCCGAAGACGCGTGCCACGCGCAGCAATAAATAAAAGGGGAGGAAAAAAAGGGGGGGGAAAAATCACGGATGCGTGGGGCGGGCGCGGGATCCTGGTCCGGGTTGCGTCTGTGCCGGGCAGCGCGCTCTTTGTCTCCGCCTTTAGGAGGCCACTGACCCGGTGCCTCACACCGAGACCCCGCCGCCACCTCCCCTCACACGGCACCGGAAACGCCGCCGGCGGCGCGCACTCTCCTGCGGACGGGAGGCCGTTGGAGGGGCGGGGCGAGGCGAGGAGCGGCGCCTGTTGCCCTGGCGACACTGCCCGAGTCTCGCGCGACTGGAAGGGTCTCGCGAGTCACCGCCCGGTGCGGGCCGGGCGGAAGCGGCTGCCGTGTCTACAAACCCGCCGGGGCGGGGACGCGGGAGCAGCGGCGCCGGTAGCCGGGCCGGGCGGTGGGGGCCGGCGGCACCGGGAGCGGCGAGGAGGCCGCCTCCGCGCTCATGTGCCCGCAGCCCCCGCCGTCCATGGAAGTGATGGAGGGACCCCTCAACCTGGTGAGCGCGCGGCCGCGGGGGCGGGGGGAGGGCTACCTGTCAGCCGGTCCTGCTGCCGATCCCGGCCCTGGGGCGAGGGCCAGTGCCCGCGCCGGGCGGAAGGTTACACGGCTGATCTCCCACCGGTAGGTAACTGAGCGGAGAAGCGCGACTTAAGCAGTAAATAGGGCCCTCCCTTCCCCCCTCCGGTTCCCGCAGCACCTGTTCAGGGCTTGTGCCAGGCCCTGCCACAGCGGCACCGGGCCCTGGCCTGCGTGGAGGAGAGTGGGGCAAGGCGGCTGTCCCCGACTGGAGGCGGTTTCGGGGATCGTCAGGGTGCTGGGCTCCCGGTAGCCCGGTCCGGTGGCTGAGAAGCGAGGAGAAGCGACGGCCAGGCCGCGGAGCACTGGACGGCGCTCCTGTGAAGCCCGCGGCTGGGGCCTGGCGGCTGCGTGCCCAGGAGAACATGGGCCCCGCGGGAGAAGAGGCAGCGCAGGGTGCGTGTAGGGGCCTGTGTGGATCGGAGGGGGTGCGGGGAGTGTGTGTTAAGTCTGGGCCAAGTTGCAAGCACAAAGGACAGGGGAAGTTCTGGAACGAAATGTTTAGGTGACACAGGCCATGTCTATGTGAGCTTAAAAAAATTTGAGACCCCCAGGGCCCACTACTGACTAGATGCCTCTTAATTTCAGAAGATGAAATGCTTTAAAGCCTTAAAGCTGCAATTACTCTGCGTAAACCAAATCTCTAAGGAACTTCAACCGAAACATAGATATCTGAAAAATGCATATTCACAGATTTTAAAGCAGCCTAAATCAGTAGGTTTCTGTCAAATAAAGAAGATCCAGGATAAAGAACAGTTAATTCTCTGCTGCCTTAGGGGTTTTATTAAAGCTGTATCTTGACTATGCCTCAGATTTGGTGACACACAGAGCATTCCCTTAAAAAACTAGCTTTGGTCCAGCAGTCCAATTAGTCAGAAGCAGCACACCAGGAATACAGCTGCCATGCTTCCAGGAATTAGCTCAATCCAGAAAGTGTTTAGCCATTGTCATGTGAATCTCAGAGGCTTGTGTTAGTTTTCAATCAAAGCTTGTTTGCTCCAGCCCTGATAAATTTTTTTGTGCTCCATACAGAGTCAGGTATTTCTGGATTGTACTCTCCAGTTTCAGAAAGGCTTGTAAATTTGACATTGCAGAACACTCATGAAATTAGGCCTGGAACTGTAGCAGGAAGGTTGTCTGTTTGGGTGTGAGCTGATAGTGCAGAACCACTCTGGGTATGTCTGTATGGTAAAAGCCTTTTTAAAAGTATATCTAGTGCATGAGCTTCTAAGGAGAAGATGGTAACTGAATATTCTCTAGTCAGTGGCTGAAAGTAGCAAGTTTGTGGCAGTATAGTTATCACCAGTTAGTAGTGCTACCTCCTGTGACCCCTTACTAAGGAGTATAAAAGTGACAAGACTATGACTAAAGCCTGGTTGATGATCCTCTGACCATCATAGGAGTGCGCAGTCTAGCACCAGGCTTACAATAAAATCAAGACACTTCTACATAATGGATAATACAGAAAAAAAGTTGCTTAATAATACATTGGTACAGAAAATTGAGTTGCTTTGTGCATACGTTCCTACTGCTGCCTTTTAAGGAGTATTATGAAATACAAAATACTTCCCTTGAAACTGCTGCACAATATAGTCATGAATCGTCTTATATAGAAGAATGACCTGTCTTTTCAGGTTGTGTGAAAACCATGAAAATTCTTCATGAACGAGAGCTTGAATGGGTACAGTATCGTAGTTAGAACATGCCTACATTTTCACAAGGACATGAACAAAAGTAACTAGAGTTTTGCAAACCTCTCCTATTCAGAGCTCCTTTGTGCAGCTGAGTTTCAGATTTGTAACAGCATTCAGGGAAGGTGCCAACTTCCAATATAAGAATGTTCATATAAGTTTTTAATACTATCCAGTGTCATGCATTTCATATACTTCTCCTGTAAATCTCTTCTCTTGACCTAACTATAGTTCTTGTGGACTGGAAGAGCACAACTTTTTTCCAAAAATGCCAAACCATTATTCTGATGAGGGGAAAAAACCAACCAAGCAAAACCCTAAACTACAAAGTGGTTTTGGATACACTAATCATTGAGCTGATTTATCTGCTATAAGTGACTTAAGTACAAGACATTTTCCTCCTTTTTGTATGTCATGGCTTGCTAACTTTTGTGAAATTGAGGTTTGTTGTTTTTCACCTTTAGTTAAGGTGTTTTATTAGGATTTGCT
This sequence comes from Myiopsitta monachus, assembly GCA_017639245.1. Taxonomy (NCBI): domain Eukaryota; kingdom Metazoa; phylum Chordata; class Aves; order Psittaciformes; family Psittacidae; genus Myiopsitta; species Myiopsitta monachus. Next base: position 65,275,516 of record CM029921.1, on the reverse strand, counting down.
ACAGTTCTTTGATGCTGCTTTGTCCTGTAAAAGTTGTTCATTAGTTGTGTATTTGGGCATCTAGTCTTAGTTACTGGAAAGCACAAATACTGTCCTAAATTTCTGGGAATGTGATATGACCAAAAAAAAAAAAAGACAAAAAAATATAATAATTCCTTAGCAGTTTTGCAGTATCCTGGTGTCTCCATTTCTCTGTCAACTTCTCTGTCAATGTGTATCACACCAGCTGCACTTAATGACTTGTACTGGTGGCTTTCAGTTTCAGTTGTTTCTTATATATTTGACTATTTGCTTAACCTTCCTAATTACAGGTGGCATGCTGTACCTTGTTGTATTCTGTTGATTTCAGTTACATTCTTTTTCTACCTTCTGAAAGATATGTTTCCAGCAAAATAATATTTTATCTTTATGCATCTGGGTCTTAATTAATGCCTTAAACTATCTTATGATTTTTTTTCTTGAGCTTAGTTATATTTTGCTTTCCCTCATCCACTGATTTACTTGTGTAGATAGCACTAGACAAATACTGATTCGCTTTCCAGATCTCTTTAAAAATAATAATAATCTATAACTACAATGGATTTTGTTTAGTGGAAATTTAAATCATTAAGCTTCAGGTCTAGTGACTTCAATGAGAACAGACCTATCTTTCTAGAATTTGGGCTTAAGTTTGCACTTGGGTTTTTTTGTTTGGCTTCTTTTTTTTGTTTGTGGGTTATTTTAGGTTTGTTTCATTTTGTTTTGGGTTTTTTTCCCCTCGCCCTTTTAAGTTAGTATAATCATGCTGAGTCTAAACCCATCTTTCCTTCTTTTAACCTTTCTAGGACTTACACTACAGTACTAAATGCTGATTTGATTTTTCTATTGAACTTTCCTCAAGGTATTCATTGCATCCAGTGATACTTCGTTTAGGAATAAATCGAAACAACTTTTCCAAAATCTGTTGCCATGGGCTGAGTTGTTAGAGCCATGGAAAAGTGTTTTAAGGCAGCCTCTGATACTTGAGCATTTATTTTGTCTCTTGCCTTTGCCCTTTTTCTTCTTTCCTTCTCCCCCTTTAGGGTACTATATGCTTTGCAGATGAGAAACATCATCTAATCCTGAAGGAATGGTTTAAGGCCCTGATCGTTATGCTTTTACTAATAAGGAAACCAGTTCTTCAATCTTACAAATAAAAATATTTAGGTTGTGCTGTGGAACTTAAACCAGGTATGGACCAAGTGCAGTCCCTTCACCTGCAGCAACCGTATAGTGGATATCTAGTCCAGATGAACAATTATTTCACACAGTCCAGTGCCATAAACTGCAATATCTCAACATTTTAACAGATTAAAATTTATTCTGCAAAAACATGGAGGTAAATTTCGTTAAGTCTTAGGTATATGAGCTAAAGGTATAAGTTAAGAAGAACAACAGTACACTGCTGACCATCAGAATTTTGGAAGTGACACAGTAAAAATATGAGGCAAACGGTATCAATCTCAAGAAGAGACTAGAAAGGAAACTTGCTTGATGACCAGAGTCTCATATGCAGGACTTTGTAACTCTGCAGATTCTGCTTTAATACCTCAGGTATTTTCCTATGGAGTATTTGCTGAGGAGCTTTTTTACCTCTGTTTTATTCTTCCTATAAAGTAATAGCACTTTGTATGGTTTATAATAAAATGCAGTCCAAAATCTGGTGAATAGATACTGCCTACAAGCTTCTTGAACTGTAAGGAAAACAGCTTGAAGAGCAGTTTTGGTGAAAAACAGAAAGCACTGGCCCAGTGGCTGGAGTGAGAATAACACAACAAAATGTATACTGCAAGATTCTCATATAGCGGAAGCTTTTAAAATTAGTACTCCAAGACATTGGTAGCAACCATTCCAGTGCAAGCCAATCAGTGGTCTGTTTTATGAAAGAGTTTAAAAGTTAGGTGAATACTACATCTACATGAGGACAAAATACCAAGCAGAATAAATATGCAATATGAGGGAGGAGGAAGAGATAATACAATCTATGTAAGTTTACTAGACACCAAAGGATTTAATACATGGGCCAGTGTGTTTGAGACTTAATGTCAGCCTACACCTGTTGATTCAAAACCAGGAATATTATGTTAATCTACAGAAGCATCCACTGAATCCAGTTTGTTTTCTTTGATATTTTTTTTTTTAAATCAAGCTTAACCTGAAAGCTGTTCTATTTGTTTTTCCAAAATAAAATGGGAAAAAAAAGACAGATGCGCTCAATTCTGAACTCAAACTAGAGAAAACAAAAGTTCAGGTAGTGAAAGTGGAAGTATGGTTATATAGACATGCCTAACACAAAGTCTGTTTTTACCACAGTCGTGGAAGCCTTGTCTTGGTTTTCCCAGTAACAGCATCAATGTGAGCTATATGGGACCATTCATTTCAGCTAAGGGAAATGCAAGCTGTGGACCCACAGAGGCTAGCAGCATACCTGCTGAGTAAAGTGACTGGAGGTGCTGAGGTGATACGTCAAATACTCAGTTGAACAGCTGGATCAGTTATATCCTCTTTGGAAAAGCTTTACAATGTTGTATTCAGTCATATAACTACTGCTGAAGCACAACACTGTTCCATGTTGCACATATAGCAGCTTGCAATAGCTCCCAGTCGGTAACATAATTAACTAAGCTCTGGGTGGTTGACAGAAGCATTATCTCCTCATCTGGTATCTGTGCTGTTTGGGTACGTACCAGCGGTGCCTTTCTGCTGTGTCACACTGGCATCACAGTGTGTATTGTCAAACCTACGCAGTTCAGCCCTGAGTAAGTGTGCCTAACAAATTAAAGACCCAACTGAAGCCTTGACTAAACCCTTTCTGCCCCACTTGTTTGAAATTGTTGCTCCTGGAATAGGTTGTCTACTGGACCATTTGATGTGATGATTCAATTGTCCCTACTGAGGTGTAGCTCAGTTGTGGGAACAGCTTGAGCCATGTGGTTTAGGGCTACATATAGGAGCTGAGTTAGTAAACAGAAACAATCAGGGCAGTGGAACTGTTCTCATTTAGCTTTTAACTTCCATTTAGCAAGACTTGTGTAGTACCAGCCGCAGCATTGTATATGGGGACAAGAAAAGGCATTACCAAAGCAGCTGAAAACTGTAGGTATACAAAATGGCTCTGGCAAGCAAGTTGAAGTATTTAGTGTTTTGATCATATTAAATGGATGAAAAGGAAGAGAATGAGGTTGATTTGACTGTGCAATAAGTAAAAGGATACCACACCTTAAAGGAGTTGCAGGTGATCAGGGAAAGAGCTGCAGCTATGCCTGTATAAGGTTTTGAAGACTCCACCTAACCTAAGCAGGGTGAATGTGAATTGGTTTCATATCAGATCTCTTAATTGCATTTGCATGGTAAAGAACTCAGACTAACCATTTTATCTTAAATTTGGAGTAGGTTAGGAACACATGCATAGTCAGAGCTAGTCAGTGAATTAATACTGGCTGGCTAAACAACTGATTGCTTGTCTACCCATATATTTAAATTCTGTTACTGTTGCTTACAAGAGAGCTGAACTTCAGCATTTCTACAGTTCAATACAAAGTGAGTGAGGAATCTGTTAATATTGAGAATACATTCTTGTGAGACTTTCACATATTTGTTTTGCTTTATAGTCACACTAACCTGTAATTTACAGTTGAGTCATTATTCTGTCAGGCTTTCAAAGACAAAAAAATTGAGCAAACATGTAGCTAGTGGTCTTGGTTGAGCAGCCACAACAGGTTGTGCCATTTTTTGTTTCTCCTTCAGTCAACTCTGTCTTTCTCTACAGAATACAAAGGGTATTTTTAAGGGGGCTTGTTTCTGTTGATAAAACTATACATTGCTATTTCTTTAGGCTTAGTGGCAAATATATTCCTATTATTTAGCATAAGTAACAGTACAACTCTTTGCTTTTACTGTAACTGCCTGTAAAGACACTGTTTTCCGTAGTCACACAGAGTTCTATTCATCATTATTGCACTTATTTAAAAAATTATGGCCAAGTTTATCAGTTGTATTCTCTCCTAATCCAATTTTTCAATACATATGTAGACATATGCATGCAAACCTTTCTAAGCTCACTATTTCCTACTAAGAATGGGCTTGGAAAAGTTTTCTGTAGGTATAGCAGTGACAGAGTGGTTGTGGGGTGGGGGGAACAATGGTCTACCACCTTATCCTACCCTTTGTGGCCTGCTGCTGTAAATATCTGTGAGGAATATACTTGGAACTCTTTTGTACAAAATGGAACCAGTGCAGTGTGCACTTTCTGACTCTTCCTTTCTTCAAAATACATTCTTAGAAAAACAGCCCTGTATCCTTAAGGAAATAAATTCCCAGATAGATCCCTCATCATTCAAAAAAATACCTTAATCTTTGCTTTCAGCGTTATTAGAACATAGGTATTGATCCTTTCTGAGAAGCATAACTGGTATACACAGTCCAAAGCATAAAATAGATGATGTTAGCAGCAAACAGTAGTTTCATTTAAAACATTTACAAACTGTTCTAGTAGGCAGAACTTCTCTGCAGTTAGCTTTCCTCAGGCCCCATCATGTAGCAGCTGGGTTTTCCTGCCTTCATTTGTAACTTTTTTAGTAAGGCATTGTAATCTGTGCTTCATAACCGTATTAAAATATATCACTTCCTGGAGAGTCTCTTGCAGTGAACAAGAAGGCTGTAAGCTTAACATCTTGTGCAAGGCTTTGTCCAGTGAAGAGCTGTTCCCATTAGGAGAACAAACTAAACCAGAACGTACAACAAGATTGTCTGGCTCAGCTACAGGAGGACTGTTGCAAATTACTGGTCTTTAAAAAAGGGTAGTAGGTGTACCCTATTTGAAAATGAGTAGTACTTCATTTACCTCTTGAAAATACTGTAGGATTGAGTGTGGTTTTTCCTGTTGCTCCCCTTTCTGTAATAGCTAGCTAGCAACTGGCATCATAGGGGAAAAGCAGCAGCTGCCTTTTTTTTTTTTCTATTCCCCCAACCTAAGATAGGATCATATGGCTGTAATCCTTTAAGTTGTAATGGCACACTACCTCTAGAAAAAAACCCTAGCATTTTTATTATTGAGTTTGAGGGAGTGGTAAGAGATCTGGTAAGTAGGCCTTACAGCTTCATTTCTCATGGCTTACATCAGTATCATTGTCTAGTTTATATTGGAAAAAGAGGAAGCTGAGTGTTAATTTTTGGGCTGCTAAAGAAAGCTCCAGGCAAAGAGGAGACCTGCTTTGCTGTTTTAGAGGATGGCTTCATTCTGTGGCTCAGAGATCACACAGGCAATGATTTGGACTAGTTAGGTGGAAAAATCAAACAGGAGCACTTTAATGGAGGTGCAAACTTAAAGATGCAGGAGTCATCCTTTAACATCTCAGCTACAGCTGGAAAGTTTGAGGAAAGCTCTCCAGCTTACCTGTTTTCTGTCGTTGATCCAGAGTGGTTCAAATAAGGCATGCACAAATTCGTTATGAACCAAATACATTGGAGCAAGCTGAGGAAGCTTTTTAGCTTGGTCATGCCTCACTCACATCTGCTTCCTCTTACTAGTCAAATTGTTATACCTGTCCATTTGCCTACTGGGAATTCCTGCTCATCCGGACTGGGAGGGACATCTGGAAGTAATTGTCGACCTGTTTCCCCCCTTCAATTCCATAGCTTGTTAATAAATTATAATTATTCTTACACCACATCCTACGTTTGTTTCCAGCACTGCAACTGGAAAAGCAAAGAGAAATCAGATATATAAACCCACTGCAGTTATGCAGCAGCTGTTTCTGTCATCATCACAGCAGCAGGACCAAAGTCAAAGCAGCCCTGCTTGAACCTGTTGGGAACTAGCATAGCAGCTCCAGAATTGTTGGTGTAAACACCTTCCTCTAGCATGACATCAAACCAGGAATAAACTTGACAGCCATTTTTTTCACTTTATGATATAGGACTAGTTCTTCCATTGCCAATATTATGATGTGGTGCAGGCCACTCTGAGTTCAAAATGGATTTACTAACAGTGGTTGGATGCTGTGTTGCTAAGTGTAACTGAGCACGAAGAGTAAACCAGCAGACTAGACAAGACATAGAAGTTTATCCTTGATACATGGCTGTTAAGCACCCAAGTACTTCTGTTGCAGCTTCATCACTTGCTGCTAGGAAACAGTACCACTAATTTCTTCAAAATGCTGGTGATGAATAATCAACCATGAAAACTGCAGAAATTCCGTGGTCCCTCCACAATTAACTAATTGGAACAAACACTGGCAGGGTAGAATAAATGAGCAAATATTTCCTAGTCAAGCTGGCAGGAAGACATACAAAATGAGGAATTCCTCCCCCATGACTGAGTGCAAAACACCTTCCTCACTCACAAGTTGCTCTCTTACACCGGCTGTCCTGAAACTGATTTTTCTCAGCTGCGGTTCCTATTGTTTCCACTGAGGAAGTCTGTCGCTCTGGATCAGAATAAGGTGGCCTGGCATCTATATATTTTGATGTAACAGCAAGAAAAGCATTTTGGTCCTGTAAACAGAGGATCCTAGCTTTTTGTTTTGTTAGCAACTCTGGACTGTTGTTTTCCTAACTTTATTCACAGTCTAGCCAAACTTCTTCAGACTCCCTTCAGCTTCACTGGGAGTTAACTGAGAACAGAAATAATTTAATTGCTCAATCAAGTAGCAGCTGACTGTCCTCAGATGTTCTGTATGTGCTTAAGTTATTTGGGTAAGATCATGCTCCAGGAGTTTACAACATATGAAAATAACCTTTGAAAACAATCAGACTCAAAATTCTTCTATGGAACCAGGCCCCTGACTTGTTGACTTGCTTCGTTAGCTCTTCTGTTTCTTGCTACCCTGTTTCCTCCTCTCTTGTTTTTTAGACCTGCCCATGCAGTTTGCAGAAGTAGCTGAATCAGTACTAATTTACTGAAAAATTGTTTTGCAAGGAGCTAGCTTGGGTGTTTTTACATCTATGACATAGCTAATTTGTAACTGGATGAGCTGCCAGGAGTAACCCAGGAGATGGCTCTATATGACCTGATACTGTTCATTCCTGTGGGAAAGAAGCTTATCTTTCTGGCATATGTCAATTGTAGGAGTCCATAGAAAAAGGCCATAAAATAGATCATTTTCCAATAGGAAAACACTTCCTCTTCTGAGGTTATTAAGACTCAGAGCAGAAGCAGCAGGGAATGCTGACAGTGCTCTGAAGATTAAATGAAGGTAAGGAAGAAGAATATAACCAGAATATTTATTGTGAAGAATCAAGGAGTCATGGTTTTTTTTTTTAATAACACTTCATATTAGCATATGAAGTGAGTTTTAGAAAAGCCAAGGGTCTAAATGCAATGATATAACTGCTAGAGATTGCTTAAGGACAGCTGTTCTGGCATCTTTGGATATGGACAAATGTGCTTATTTTTATGTTCATCCTAGAACATGCTTAACGTGAATTGGTGACTTATATTCACCAAATATCTGAAGTCTGATATGTTTTTTGATGAAGGGGGGGAACAGAGAATTTGGATGGGTCAGAGACAGAATTATAGAGGCAGGTTTCAGGCTGTCGGCTCTGTTTCCCCTACAGGTTCCGTCAGTGTGGATTTGGTAAAGGCTTTCTTGGGAAACAGTAATTTTAAAGAAACAGGCAAGCATCTTCTTCAGATTCAGAAACGTCTCGTGGTGTTTCACAGAGTCAGTGCCCAGTACCTGATGTCTGTTTACTTCAAAGTGAATATGTAGTAAAACACTCATGAATACTCTCTGTTACCAACAGTCTTGCCAGTTAGTGATTGTAGCCTTTTGTATTACACAGCTTGTGTTGGAGGAAGTACCATAAAATTCATGTCTTTTAGTAATGAAAAAAAGACTCGCTTTCATGAATGTTGCAGTGCAGGTTAAGCAGTGCTCTTTCTCACCGAACATATGCAAATGTTTGCATCAGTCGTTTGCTTTCAGCAGCATCCTTAGTCTCCATAGTGGTTTACATTAGTGGCTTACAAATGTAAGTGTAGACTTAACTGTTGTACAGCAACAGCATGACTCTGATATCTTGAGTATAGCTGTGCTGCTTCCGTTAATCGGTGCAAACTGCAAACAAAAAACCAAAGATCTTTTGCAATTTCTTCACCCAGCAGATAAAGCCTCTTGGGCACAGGGCCGCAGAAAATGTCAACCCAGCTGTAAGCTATAACGTGTCAAATATATTGCATTCTGACAGATAAATTGGTTCTAAATACTTAGAGCTTCTCCTAACTTCTTATGGCTTGCTGGTCTTTTTACACGACTACAGTAAATGCCTGCCTACAAAGAAGAACATGTGCTTTCTGAGGAACAGCTTAAAAAGGATTTTGTTGTGTACACACCATCTTTGCTGCATTAACAAACTTCAGTAGCTGCCTGTGCAGTACAGATTTTTTTAAGGTAGTAGTAAAGAAGAAGTCAAATTATAAAGCTTGGAAGGGAGCGGGGTGTCTGAGCCTAAATACCTGAGAAATGGGATCAGTACAGGTTTCTTAGATGTACTGATTATTTTTTAAACCAGGTATAACCATTTGTCAAGTAACTCATTGGTGTAATGCCCTTTTTATTTTAAGGCTCACCAGCAGAGCAGAAAAGCAGACCGTTTGTTAGCAGCCGGGAAATACGAAGAAGCAATTTCATGTCACAAGAAAGCTGCTGGTGAGTAGGAATTTCTTACATTCCATATCTTAAAATCAGTTTCTGTGTTTGCATGCTTCATGAAGGTAAACGATCGAGTTACTTGCAGAATTTTTATTCTTAAAATGGTACTTTGGTTTTTAGTCCAGATCAAGCGCCCTTTTGGAAACATTTTTCCTAATACGAATGGCTAAAGTCACATGTTTCCAAGGTTGTTTTGATTGGTGTGGTTAAAAAACTGTTAAGGCAGTTCCAGACCAAAGATGAAGCCAACATGCAGTTGGGACCCTGGTGTAAGCCAGCTTCACTTTATACTTTGTATTTTCTTCACTGCTTTCATAGCCAAAGTCACCTGCTTTCTCTGTCGATGAAGGAAACACTTAAGACAAATGTCTGCTTGCAGAGTACTTACTTCCCTTTCCTAATGTCTGAATCAAGACAGCTAAGAAGAGGTGATGAGCTCAGCTTTCCCAGAACTTGAACAAAACAACAAGTCGCATTGCAGGCCTTGGCACTGTGATTGACAGCCTCTCCTAAATGAGACTTTGTGCATTTACCTGTCCATTTAACTAGGCATACTTCATTATTTGTGTTGGAGTCTGTCAGGTGTGTGACAGTGCAACTACTGCTTGGCCGAAGAAGAAAGAGGAGGTCTTAACTGGTGCAACAAGTAGGACATTTCCAGTGACAGCACTTGTGCGGAGACAAAATAAGTGGCTGCTCCGAGCATTGTAACCTAGATACCAGGTGTTCTCACTTCGCATTCATAAATACTAGAAAACCCCATAAAATGAGAAACTGGTCGTTTGTTTAGTATTTATGAGTAGTCAGAGCAATGAGGGATAGCACTTACATTCTAATATGCAGACTTCTCTTCTTTGTTTCCTTCACTCCGTATACCAAGACAAAACCCAGAAATGTGTTGAATGTTTCTTGCTTTTCGTTATCTGATGACTCTGTGCCACTATTTTACATCCTTCTGTATTTGGTTAAGAATTCCTTATACTTTGTCATTTTCAGCCCTAGCGAGGTAAGTGCTGCTCTGACTTTAAGCCAGCACGTTTTCTGGTTTGGAGAGGAAGTTGATGAAAGAAGTGGAGAACTACAGACTATATACCTCTTTGTCAAAAAGCATGACTTCGTAATACTGGCTTGAGATGGGCGACGGGATTTTACTTATCCCATTTTGTCATTAAATGGTTGTATGCTAGAAGTCTGGTCCTTGGCTGTGTTTCTTCTCTTCAGGGGAAAGTTGTTGTTCCGGGACTTTCTGGAAATGGCTGCTGTCCTCCCCTGAAAAACAGATTGAAACAACCGGAGCTAACAGGATGCCATGGGAAGGGTGTGGTGCTTGTTACATGATCTTACAGTAATTTTTTCAGACCTCTGAAAAACATCAGGTGTTTCCAGCCACTGTAACTTGGTAAATACTTTGCCTCTGGACTGCTGCTTTTATGTGGGGATTCAGAATACTGAAGGTCTGAGGCCTTTTCTTAGCTTTTATAGAAACATTCAGGTTTTGTAACCCTCTCCTAAGTGTTTATCAATTTTCTCTTCTGCAGCATACCTTACAGACGCTATGAAGCTGACCCAGTCAGAGCAGGTGAGACCAAAATGCAGCAGATGCCAGAATCAGCCATAGCTCTGTTGTATGCCTGTGTGTCATACTGTCCCATGACTGATCATACCCCTCTTGGGCATTAGCCTCTGCATAGTTGCCTGAACTTGTGTCAGCGGCACCAAGAGGTTTTGGAAGTGCAGGATGCTAGCCTTCCTTGAGAGTTTTTCCAAGTTTATGTGGAGCAGGGATGAGAGAACTGCTAACCCATCCACGGGTTCTCCAACAATGGTTTCTAGTTTGCAAGGCATCTTCAAGTAGGTGATAAAACTAGTTTCACATTTAACTTTTGCTGTGAGGTACTTAGGCTGTTCTGCTGAGGCACAAAGCTGAGCATCTCGGCTACAGTCTGTAATTTTGGATTTATTCATCCTGACTGGGGGACCTCCAGAACAACAGCCCTACACCTTTCGTTATTGATTACACAAATCTGTCTGTAAATTCAGCAGTGTAGTCTGCTTAGTACTTTGTTAGCAGCAGGCTTTTAGTTTCGCCAGTATTATCAAAGCAAATGATGCTTGAAGATCAGACACCTGTCTTTCATCCAGAGGGTCATTATTGTAGAAAAATGGAAGCCTCTTACCCAGGTGGTTCCTGTGAGTTATTAACCACCATGCCACCCCCTTCATTAACTATGGCTGAATCATCTGGGACCATATCTGGCCTTGGAGCTCTTCTCTGCTTAGTGTTGGGTGTTATTAATGTCTACACAGATACCATCACAGAAGCATACACATACTTTGTATTATTTAACCAAAGCATGGCTCTGCATGCCAAGTGACTCCTTTCCTGGTATTGGTCATAGGTCAGTTAAACAACTAGTGCCTTCTCTCAGAGGTAATGTAGCCTGGTCAGTGACTTAAAAACAAAACCCAAGCAAACAAAAGACCATATGTTAACTCCTTCACAATTCCAGTAGTTATGCTAAATTTGGGTGACCTATCTGAATCTGTTGCATAGTACAAGCAGCAAGCACTTCTAGTTGGATTTAATATCTGAATAACAAAAGCTCCTCCCCTCCCTTGGGCATGCTGTGATGCTGTTTATATAAATACTTACATGTGTGTAACTTTACTGTGTGTGAATGTTTGGGTGAGATTAGGAGTCCCCAATTAAATTGTTTAATCTTGTTCTTACCCAGGCTCAGCTGTCACTGGAATTACAAAGGGATAGTCACATGAAACAGTTACTGCTCATCCAGGAGAGGTGGAAAAGGGCAAAGAGGGAGGAAAAGCTGAAAGCCCAGCAGAACGCCGACAAGGAAATAGCTGCACACCTTCAGACTTCTTATAAGCCATCTGCTGAAGACTCTGATGATCAAAACGTACTGGTTCCTGTTACTCAGAAATACAGTCCTTCCACAGAGAAACATCCACATGATATTCAGGGTGTCTTTGACAGGGACCCGGATACACTCTTGTTTCTGCTTCAGAAAAGAAAGGAGCCGGTGGAAGCATGCATTGGGAGCAAAGCTCCAAAAGACGACAAAACAATAATAGAAGAGCAGGCAACCAAAATTGCAGATTTGAAGCGGCACATAGAATTTCTTGTAGCTGAAAATGAGAGGTTAAGGAGAGAGAATAAGCAGTTAAAAGCAGAAAGAGCGAGACTCCAAAAACCTCCGGTAGACAAGGAGTTGGATGTAGATGCTGACTTTGTCGAGAAGTCAGAGTTGTGGGGTCTGCAGCAACACTCAGAAACGACTTCTTCAGCTGCAACTTGGCAGAAGTTTGCCACAACTGCTGGGAAGGCGAAGGACATTCCCATACCCAACCTTCCCCCCCTGGACATCCCATCCCCTGAACTCCCTCTGCTGGAACTCTCCGAAGATATACTGAAAGGACTGATGAATAGTTAAAAACCAGGAAAAGTACTCAATTTGCTTACTCAAGAAAAGGGAAAACCACCAGGACAGTTGTGATACCTGAGGGCAGGAGCATCCAACACAATCCTGCTGTTGGAGAAAAGGCATGAAAGCAACTTTGTTACTGTGAAATACACATCATATCTGATCTACTTCATAAAAGTCAAAGGTACCATAATCGGTATAAGGTGGCAAGCTCTTTAGTCTTTCTCCCATTATTTCAAACCAAATGACTGCCTGGAGAATGTTTCAAGTAACAAAATCCTTCAGGGTTTTAAAGTATGCTATATGTAATAGTTATCTATAATGCCATAAATGATGGTGCAGAACCTAACTGTTATGGTTGCCGGTCGGCTGCCACATATTGAAAAAATGCTTTCTAGCATGAATTTAAACTGTGCATTTCATTATGCATAACGTTGCTAATTCAAGTACCGTGCAATTTATACACCTCCTAGATGGATTTATGTGCCACACTCTATACTCCTGACCATGTTAACCTCAAGTCAGGAGGGATGTTAATTTCCATTCTATGAAGGAACCAGCTTATTAGTTCTGTTGACGAGGTTTTTTTGGGGGTTATCTGTTTACATAACTAATCAGGGTGCGTTGAATCTAGGTATTGGTTTCTGTATAAAGTGACATCGTTTAAAAAAAGAAAAACATCCTTAAGGAAAAATACCCTTTTTGGTTTCAGCGATGCATGAATGGAAGTAATTCTAGCTGGCAGTATTTGATTGAAAAAGAAATTGTTTACAGCTTAACCTGATTCAAAAAAGGATATGAAAATAAAAACCAAGGTGTTTTGACACTAAATGTGTGTTAAATCTCTACAGATGTTGCAAAGTGTAAGTAACAAATTAAGATTTTACACTAACAATGTTAGTACTCACCTACTGCTGAACTTCTGTGGTCTTCATCCAGCAAATTCAGGAACGCTGGGATGAATTCAGAGGGCCTTGCCTGTACATGACATGACTTGGCCAATGCCTGGCTTCTAACGCCTACAGAGGGCTGAAGTGGAGGAAGCAGCGCTTGGTTTTGCTTGGGGACAGGCTCCCTGGAGCTGAATGAACGGTGCCAAGAGAGCTGTGCGCTCCCACTTGGGGCTTTGGTTCCTGAGCCCTCCTCACAGTCAGCCCCTCTCAGCGTGGCTCAGCTCATGCCTGCCCCTGAGCTTCATCAGCCCTAACCCTGTGCTGGAGCGTTACCTGAACCTAGGCTTTCCCAAGCGGAGGCAGGGGGGCAATGTGTAGTGGAGGCATTAGTTAACTTCAGCAGTTAAAGAAAAGTGTCGAGTGTTGAAAACTAAACAATTTTAAGTTACTTTTGTGCTGTTACAAGGTAAGCTTGCTTTCCAAGAGTACCTTTTTCTTCCAGAAGAGACTTGGAAATGCAGCCATTTTCCTTTTACTCCCTAGTGCTGTGCAAGTTCTCCCCTTACCTCTGTACAGCTGGCATCTCCTGTGCTTGCTTGAAGGAGAGTAGAGACTGGAGGCTAGAAAAAAAGCTCCGGAAACAAAGGTAAGACCGGTTCATTAGAGGAGGTCCCCTGTGCTGAACTGTATGAGGAAACTAATTTCGGTGGGGGAAAAAGGGTTATTTTTCAGTTGGAACAGTGCAGCACGTGGCCCCACAGAACGGCTGTGTTGAGGTGACCTGTTCCAGGTCAGCCCCAGCTCCCGCTGCTCCCACAAAAAGGCAAGTTACCTTCTCCACTGTCACCTGCCTGGCTGGCTGTTGCAGTAACAAGACAGCAGTTAGTGAACGGTGCTCCTATTTGTGTAAGTAAAGCAAAGAAAACGGTATGTGCTCACAAGAAGGAAATAAAATTGCTTAAGCACCTATCTCATGTCACTGCCAAGGGCTGTAAGCTACAGACAGACATTCAGCTGTCTGCAAATAGCAGCCAGAGGAGAAGAATCCAGTTTCTAGTCTCTTTAACCTCTGCTGAAGGGTCAGGATTCTTTGGAGGGCAGGTAGGGGAATTGTGAGCTCCACCTCCTGGTTTCAGTACTGAACTATTTCATCATATATAGCTGCATAAGCAGAACAGCAGGTTGATCGCAGGGAAGCTGCTTCCCTGTAGGAACACGGCCAAGCAGGGGCAAAACTCCACACGGCCACTTTCCAAGAACCTTGTTGAAACTTTTCTCTCTCCTGCATCACAAATGTTTGTTTGTTCTCGCAGTCCTGCCTACTCAACACAACTGCTGCTGAGACCGACCTCCATGCAGCGTGGCTTAGCTCGAGAGTTCCAGTCCCGTGAGTGAGCCAGAAAGAATGACTGAAACATTCCCTTTGATAGGACAGGAGCACTGAGCTGCAGTGTGAGCCTCGCTGGTGTTCCGTGAGCCCTGGGAAGGTGAGGTGGAAAGCTGGGCATTTCTGTGTAACACTGAGAGTGTCCCAGAGCTGGAGCAGGTGACACCAGTAAAGAGTCCGACTGGGACCTGGTGCACTGCACAGGTGCTGCTGCTGCTGAGAGCCTTAGCACTGCCAGCCTCTTGCCTCCTTCCCTCCCATGCAGCAGCACAGTCAGCCACCCATGAGGCCTGCAGAGAGAAAGGTGGGTGGGAGCAGGTAGGGTCACCTCTTTCAGCAGCAACATCCTATAGCCGAGAATTCATTGAATAATGGATTATGCAGAGTAACTTCCTGCTCCTTCCTGTCTCCAAGTGTTTTCCCTGAACATGTATAATAATAAGTTAATTACATCTTTCAAATATCCATAAAAAGAAAAGATCCTTGGAGTGTCGCAGAACTGTTTTTAGAGAAAACAACAGTTGAGATGTGTTCGAAACGAAAAATGCAAGACCGAATTAGTATCAGCGAGTGTCCCTGTGACTTCTGCCATCTGACCTGCACCAAATAGAGCAGGTGGGGAAGAAAGGGCAAGGGATGCAGCATCCGTCTCTGCATTGAATAAAGTTACTTTTCCTTATGAAGTTCCTTACGTTCCAGGCAAACAGCTAAGGGTATGAAGTAAGAGGAAGTATTTTAGTTTTTCACGGTAAGGAATTCTCCAGTCTGAATTAAGAGCTAAAGGCTTACACAGTCTGAAGAATGGAAGGTTGTATGGAGAATCCTCGCCACTAGAGGACAAGTTTTATGGATGCAGTGACAAGCGCAAGGAGACGCTTCTGCAGTGTCTGTTGGAGGTCAGTTTGTGCCTCAGCGGTTTAGAACTGTTTTAAATGATTGTCGCCGTTCAACTCGTCCGAGCTTTGGCCTCGGGAAATGATGGAGACTCCCGGTTTAACTCCCCCGCACGTCTGGCCCTTCTCCCTCCGCCCGCCGGGCCGGGGCCGGGCTCGGGTGCCACCTAGCGGAGCGCAGGCGCCGTGCGCGGCTCCTGCTGGAGCCGGAGGACCCCGCGCCGCCGCAGTGCCGCAGCCGCGGCCTGCCCTCAGGCCTCCGGGAGCCGGCGAGCAGTGAGCGCCCGGTCCTGTACCCGGCAGAACTCAAAGCGCCTGAGGTAGTTCAGAGCGTCTCACCAAGGGCCGATTTTAAACATGTGCCCCGACGCTGCTATCCACAGAGTTCACTTCACCACAGAAGCCGCTCTTGTCTTGAGCACAGAAATACCATCCCTGTCACATACAGCCAGCATACCCTTGGCAAAAAGAGACGGTAATTACCCAGCCTCTGACGGTGTCTCCGCAGCAGGAGAAACCAAAGAAAGGCAACTGAGAAGCAATGTGGAAAGTCTTGAGAATAAAACCTGCAGACTGCACCACCCATTGCTGCTTCCAATGGCAGCTGAGGCCAGAATACGCAAGCGCTGGGGGTTGCGTTTTGGTTTCATACAAAGGGGCGCTTCCATTTTCAGGAGCTCGGCCCCGAACCCCTTCCTGGTGCCCCGGCAGCAGCAGCGGCTCTTCAGCCGTCTGCAGTTCCTGTTGACCTGCTTTCAGCGGCCGGGCTACACCTCACCCAGGCCACCTTCCCACCAGACATGGGGCCAGGTGACCTTTCAAGGCCGCTTCCACGCCCGGGCTGTTCTGTGCTCCACAGATCAGGCTCACTAGCGAAACAGACGAGAGAAGCCAAGCACAGCCCCTGACAAAACCCCTCACTGGACCGGCCTGCAAACACGGCAGAGAACGCAATCAACCAGCCCAGCCCTTCAAAAGCAACCGCAGTGGTAGCATGGCTGCTACAAATCAAACGTAGGCTGGGCACCATCTGCCAGACCTTTCTGCCCGGGTATGTGGCCCGTGGAGTTCAGCTGTAGAAAGAGTTCATTGCTCCCCCCAGACTCAGAGCTGCAGCCCTCCCGTCCTCCACCTCCTTCTCTCCCATGGTTCTTCTACCAGAAGTAACCTAAACTTACCCAGGCTTTGTGTCTCGCAATCATCAGAAGTGCTCCCTCAGGCTCACTTGCTGCAGGAGTTCAGGTATTATTGCGATCAAACAGCACAAAATCCTTAGAGCTGTGAAAATACAGGATTTCCTGCCTCAGAGCTACTAAACCCTGCAATTCCACTAAGGAAGCAGAGAGCTAGGATAAAACCACGCGCTCAGGGACTGGAAAACGAAACGCATCTGTGACAAGACTACGTCGTGTTGGTATGATTGGAAGATACCAGAAATGTTCACTTTGAAACGTAACAGTAAAAATCCCTCAGTCTACCACGTAGCCTTAGAAAGGCCCGCGTTTAAAGTGCAACACACCAGGCAAAACACGTCTTAATTTGCTGAGGCAACACTTTCCTGCTTGCTATAGACAGAGCATCACTTCCTTTTCACACCCACGAGAACAAACGCAGGACGTGCAGAGGTTGGTCTGTGTGCGTGGCTGAGGCTGCGGGTCATTTGCTCCTTGGTCAGAGCTTCCTCAGCTGCCCCGCTGAGATGGGAAGGAAGGGACGCGGTGGTGGAGGCCCCATCAGAGGAGCCCCCACGCCACCGCGTGCTCCCCTGCCCTGCTGGGGCACACGTACCATGGGAACACAGGCGGGGAAGGGAAAGCGGCACTCGGGCTAACAAAGCGCAAGTCAAGCAGTGGAAAGCGAAGCTTTGTTGAGGCAGAGCTGGGGGTTAGGAGGGGAGAGCACAGCAAAGCCCCCGTCCGGGAGTCTCCACAGGGAGAGGCTCCCTGTCCACTGCGGATGTGGGGAGAGCACAAACATCCTGCTCAGGAAAGCAGCAGAACAGGGCGATGGTGGCTGTGGAAGGAGGAAGGAAGGAAAATTCCCAGTGATGGGCTCTGGGGCAGGGAAGGCCGTCAGCTGTGAGAGGGCTCGACAGGATGTCACTGGAGAGAGTACAACAGAACTACCACCTACCGGAAAGGTCAGAGAGCATGAGAACGTAGAGCTGATCAGATGGGGTTCGGTTCACACACACAGATCTGAGCAACTTCCGTGAAGCTGCAAGAGTAAAGAGATTTCTAAACCAGACTGCTACAAACCCCGGCGCCTCTGACCTGTGCAATGGGGACCACGGTTTCCCTGCCGGCAATTCCAGCAATCCGGTAACATCTGTTTCAGCTAAACCACCTATACCACCGCCCATCCGTGCTGAAATTCTCCATGTCACAGCAGCCCTGCTTTATTCTGTGCCAGTTACTTGCTCTTTGTTAGTCACCTCTGCAGTTACAATAGGAAGAAAACCGTTAGGTCATTTACTGTATGGCAGTGCAGTGTACGGAGATGATGATGATGAGGTGGAAAGGGGCAAGGGAAGTGGTGGTGAAGGGCAGGGCTTGCAGTTTTGGTGCCTTTGAGCTTTCAAAGGATGGACAAAACCAGCTTCACGGACAGCACAGCAGATGAAGACAGCTTGGCCTCAATAGGGAAGTGGCAAAATATGATACCGCATGTCATATTCTTGTTCTAAGAGTTGACAGTGTTCCTGCACTTCAAACAGCTTCAGCTGATCCCATCAAATCCTCCTGACTACAATAAAACAGTTGAGATTGTAGACCAGCAAACCTTCTACAGAGTCTTTAGGAAAGAAAGATGGGAAAACCATGTTCAGTAACACCTCACAGGGCATGGAAATGGTTGAGGGGAAAACTAACCTGAAAACAGAACTCCTCCCCACAAACTCCTCTTTAGTCTCAGACATGAGCAATGAAAATCTCAGTCGTGCTGGCAGTAAGCACACCACCAGACCCACTTCCTGCTCTGATTTCCTGTAGTGGAGTGGGGAGCTCTGCTTCATTGTGATGGAGCCAGCGGATGCTGAGTAAGCTGAGTTTGCTGCACCACCTACTTAAAAACCCCAGAATTTTTGTCCTCTCTCAGTGGCACTTGGAAGAGCTGCTACCTTTAGCTCCTTGCGGGCTGCCAATGCCTGCAGCACGCACTCCTTTTGAGTCGATGCAATAACCGCTTTCCAGCACTCCCTATCCAGCTCAGCTTGTGCCACGTTTTCCTTGTGCACACGCTTTTGGCTTCTTCCCCTCCTGCCAGTTACTGGGAAACACCGTCACTGCGGCGGGCAGCTCATGAAGCCACCCCATACAGAAGCGCAATTCCCAAAGTGATCTGCAGAACCCATCAGGTTTTGTTTCCATGCGTTGCAAATCCTCCAGACTGCAAATCCACCCATGAACACACCACTTTAAAACTGTTCACCTGGCGTAAGTACCGTGTTATTTACTGTAAACTCTACTGGACAAATGGATAGTTAAAACTCCAGTGACTACGGACAAACCCTATTCATGCAGTTTGAGCTAATACATTAATTCATCTTCGCTGGGAAAGCAGTGAAAGATCTACTTACCCCAGTGACAGTGTAAGATGCTGAGCCACGCTGCTTGAGCCCGTCGGTTTTGCTTTTCCAAAATGAGACAGTGTCTTGAAATCCCAGCAATCTCTCAGGCTCTTCTTTGGAAGGATTCAAGCTGCTTCACGTTTCACCCACATGCTTTTGCAGTTAACAACTCTGACGTACACTTAAGGATTCATCAGCAAAGGTGGCAGGAAAAAGGTCACAAAGGCAGAACTTCAATACTCACACTTGGAAATCTGAATTATTCTCTGCTCAGCAACTCCTTCAGCTGCCACCTGAGAAGGGAAGAACCTCTTCAATCTCATAGGCAGACGCAGGGATTTCTCCTGGGTCTGCAAGTGTTGCAGGGTGATGGGCAGCTGCCTGTGCCCTACGGGAGCCACGGGGATGGTGCCAAAGCTCAACCCCGGAAGCAGCGCACACTGCCTGCTATGCAGTCACTGGCAGCGAAGTACCTGCACGCCTTTGAGAAGAGGCAGACCTTGGAGCCCCAGGCTGTGGCCTGGACAAGGCACTGCAATGCGATGCTCCCTCCGCACACCCCAGGGGAAACCAACCCATTCCCTTCAGCTACGAAGATGCCCCAGCACAAGGAGGCAGCTGTGATCACAGCCATGGCCCGGGCCCGAACAACTGCTCGTTGTGCAGAAGAACAAGGGGAAATACAACCATCTGTGGCAGGAACGCAAGTACAGCAGCCTCAAGAAATTTCACAGATGTTAAAAGCACCTCACCAAAACTCAGTTCAGGGGGAAAGAGACAGCAACTCGACAGAAATCCACCCTCTTACAAATCCTGAACTCTAAAACAAACACACAAACGGTACATGCAACTGAAGCCCACTTGTTGTTCAGCGAACGTACACTGGCAGCTTCTGCATCGTCGGCCAATGCTCCAACCCTGTGCCACACACAGCCTAAAGGAAGATGCTGCATGGAACCAGTTACAAAGCTGAGAATCAACCGCCAAGCACAGCAACATTAACCCCAAAGTATTTCTTTACAACTGCAAATAAATTCCACATTTTCAAACGAACTGAACAGAACTTCACGTTTGGAAGCAGCAATTGCTTTTGTGTTTCACGGTTTCTTCCATACGGGGGTTTTGGTGGGTTGTTTTGGGCTTTTTGGTGACCCAGAACCCAGTCAGGTTTTGTCAGAGTGGGAGCAGTAACCAAGGGACTACACCCTTTAGAACACATCACAAGCTAATGGCTGCACCTAACTTTTGGCATCAAATCTAAACATTTGGGTAATTCCAATAATTAAGATCCATGTATATTTCAAATTTTCAAACCAACTCCAGGAGCTGGAACTGCGCTCTCACATTTGGTATTATTAAACCAGATACAATTAAAAAAACCCCACGCATTATTTCGTGGTATTACTTCAAGTGCAAAAAGCCAAGATGCTGCACAAAATTGTTCTACAGGAACACCTTTCCCCCTTCACGCAAAGCAGACACTGGGTTATTAAAGGCAGAACGTAAACGATGTTCCAACTGTCAGGGAGGTGCTTTGGCTCAGTGACGAGCGGCGCTCAGCGCTTTCCCTCGAGGTTTCGCCTCAAACCCGAAGAGGGCAGCGCACTGCCGGTGCTCCCACGGGAGATGCGGCACTGGGAGCAAGTGACACGGGCCACAGACGTAAAGAACGAGTACCAGGAGGCAAGGCTTGATAAAGTCATTTTAATGGAAAATGTAAAACCCCTTTCAACTTCAATGTACAAAGCATGTGTAACACTTGCACTTTTAACAAATTAAAGCAAGCCAATGTTTTAAAAAAATACATCATTGAATGTATATATGTATATATTTACATAGCATATTAAGTTTAATATTTAGCTTTAAAAGTTCACATAAATTTTACCAAAATGAGACAATTTTTTAAATAAATTACACCTTTTGAAAACGTTTCATTGTACACTGAATAGCTTCAATAAAATACTGAAGTGTTTGTATTTAATATCTACTTTATATACTTTATATTTTACAAAGTTTACAGTTATTTGGCAGTAATTTTCAGATTATGACATGACTGCTGTGCGGACTCAGCAAGATCCCAAATGCAGGCAATAGCTGGTGTTTGTGTCCTACTCTCACAGTAACTGTCTCAATGTAGTGAAAAATATCTGAATTAGTTTAGCAAACTGTACAAGTCACATTTACATTTGATCAACAATATAGCATAGAATTTTGTGGGTTTTTTCCAAAAATAAATACATCATCTTAAATCTTTAACATTTCACAAACTTCATGTACATTATAATACAGGACAGCAGAAGGCTGCTGAATCGTTTGCAAGTCTAAGATGTAATCACAGTGGCTGTGATATGAAGCTCTACCGTTGCAGTGTCAGTAACAAGTAAATACGATGACTATTTTTTCTTGGCACTGATGGTTTGTGAAGCTTAAATTACTGTGCATACTGTTCACCTATTAGAGAAAATAACCCAGCTGATGTTACCGCAAGAAAGCAGAATGCGCTCAGTTTTCATCCATGTCTTCCAGTTCACCTTCGTGAACCTTCAAAGCTCTCACCATTTCCTTAACTGCATGATACAAGATGTTTTTAACCTGCAAGAACATTGGACAGATTTTAGTGAGGCCCTCCATGAAGGAACCCTGCAAAGTGACTACATTTAGGACTGAGCCCTAAGCATAGTGGATGGAAAAACCAGGAAGGCTACATCAAGCCAGTGCTAAAGGAAACACCTTCTTACACATTTCAAAAGTAACACAGCATAAATAAAACCAGCAACTCAAGGGAGAGTCATTTACACCCCTGCATTCATGCTGCTGCTCATTGTTATTCTGTGTGAACAGCAGCAAGGAAGTAGCTCCACACACTGCTCCGCATTTCAATGAGCCTGAGCATGCCCTGCCTTCCCAACAGCTTCCAGAGCAGAATTCATTTCCTACCTGCAGTTTATCATCGTAATTGATTTCTTCCTTTGACAGCCTCAGCTCCTGCGTTAAGTGAAATGACTGCACAAGATGTTCTGGAGACACAAAGTCTTCAGTTACTTGAACGCAGCTGTGAAAATTTTGCACCTATCCAAAATAACAAGAAGAGGAGACTGATAATTAGTACTTCGGAGTTATTCTTTGGCAAAGATATCCGGGATAAGAGCGGGCCTTGAGATCTCTTAAAGCACGGGCTCATCAGACTGAAGGACGTCTCTATACGTCTTATGCAAAGAGCAATTAAGTGTATTCATCTTAGATAAGCTAGTTTCTGGCAAAAGGTACACTCTGAACAATGCACATGTGCTTCGGCACTTCTTCCTGCAGTCGACATGCTCTGATGTGCCGTACTCCACCCTTTTACCAGCTGCACAGGCACTGCTGCCATGGACTACTGCTGCACAGCCATGTCCAACGCACTGCACAGACCGACTCCACGGCAGCCTTGCCCTGCAGGACCCAGCTCCTTGGGCCACGGAGGCATGCTGGAAGCCTGCGCTCTGCCAGGCGCAACTGCCATGTCCACTGAGAAGGAACTGCGGATGGAAATGAAAGTATCTGAACAAAGGGCAGCTGCAGAAGGGGGGAGGGAGCGGGTTCTGTTTTCTATAAGCACACTTCCTTACTGGTAAGAGGCAACTACTGACAGAAATGGACACCACCTCCTGCCACACAGCTCATACCTGGAGGACAGGGGAAAGAAAAAGCAACTTCCGGGTTGTGACCACACTACCAAACTCCTGTTTGTCCTCTTCAGAAATGCACAGCATCAGGTTTTCATCCCCGAACACTTACAAATTGCACATGTCAAAAACCTGATCTCCCCAAATTCTAACAACTGCTCATGAAGGTGTGCAGCATCAATTCTGCCTCTTACAGAGGCTGGAGAGCCCCTGCCATCCCAGCAAACACACAGTCCCGCCCTGCTCAGCACTGCTGAAGATCTGCCTATCTTAAGCTGCAGCCTAACAAATGCTAGCTTTTTTTAGTGCAAACACAAGAACTTCTATTGTGATACCTGACCTTCAGAAAACCTTTGGGGTCCACACAGCTGAGGACACAGCACTTCACTTGACACACACTTTCCTCTTAAAAAACGTTGCCGAGCCTGCATTTACAAGGTAACCTGCCCCATTACAGGTGATATCCCAGAGGTAATCCCTAGCTCAACGCAAGTGTTGCGTATGGAGTTTCTGCAGCCTTGCAGTCATCAAGGACAAAGCAGAGCCATTCCCCCCTGTGAATCAATGACAGCAGCAATGCTTACAGAGATGAAGAGGGTTTGTTGGTGCCACGCAACCCGTGAAGGGCAGGAAGCCAGGAGCAAGGGAGCAGCTGCAGAAGTGCCAGCGCTCGCTCGGGGGATTTCCTGGAGGTTGGCCGAGACACCCTCCACTCCTCCCTCTCAGGCTTCTTGCCTGCTTCAAGTCTCCACCCGCCCTAGTTTTCCTTTCCACCCCGGCAAATCCCACACCACTCTTTCACTTTCTCCTGACTGAGACAAGGTTTTACCAATTCCCACCCCCCCACTGCAGAGTGGGCAGTATTTGCTGCCCTCTTTCATTCTGCCGTGCTTTAAACCTCCTTCCCTTCCAGGGCCTGTCTTATCAGTGCGCAAGTCTTTGCAGGGAAGACAGATTTTACCCAGCCGGTCTGGTACTTAACATGGGAATGCCGAGCTGACAGCCCACAGGCAGTTCTATTTATAATAGTTATAATACAAGCTGATACAATGACACACACAAGTAAGTATGTTTAGCAAAGATTCCCCTGAGGTTTGCAGGGAGAGGATTACAGCACTCCCACGACTGTGCCAGCTCCAGCTGAACAGAGGGAACAGCTTCTCCCCAGCCCATGCCACACAGAGGTGTTTCAGCAGGGCAGAGGAGACCGGTGGAGAGCTGTAACACTCAAACCTGGGCCAGGACAGGGAAAGGTGAGGGAGCAGGGAGGAAAGGAACATCCATCCTCGTGGCTGCAGCTCCTCACAGCACAGCCGTCTCCCTCCTGTCCTTACATGCTGAGATCAGCCATTTCCTGCATGTCTTAACTCTGGGACCACGCTCAGCCCAGCAGCTCTGCATATGCAACTCCCAGACCTTTATCCTATATCCTTATCGCAACATCACCACGATGTCGCATTACCTCCAGCATGTTATTTTACAATATATAATCCTGCCATTAAGATAATACCACTACAACATTGTAATAACCTGTTTCTACTATGAACAGGTTTTGCATGTAGCCTGACAACACATCTCAATCACCAGCTCAAGTATCTCCAGCTTTCAATTTATCACTAAAATACTTCGCAAATTTGGAGTCACCAAATTAAAACCAGGAAGGCCATCCCTAGAGGACAGCTGTGATAGGGGATGACCCAGAGCGGAGCAGGAGGAAGAGCAAATAGTTCAGAGCAACAGTAAAAAAACCCCTTTTTTAGCTGGGTCAGTTTCCAAGCAGAACTAAGGGTTTGCTGTTACAAGCATCAGAGAGAGAACAAGGCCCAGATGCAAAGCTGAGCTCCCCCACTTGTACAGCCAACTAGAAAGGAGATACAAGCTTACAGTGCACCAGGCACAGCACATTCAGGGAAGCATGGGCAGAGGAGACCAGTCCAACGCTGTATCTATTTCTGGTTTCCCCCCACAGAGCAATTCCTTCCACAAGAGGTACTGACAAGGCTATTCGGACCATCACAGCTCACAGGAGAGGCTCTCTCCCCACCCCACCACTGGAACAGTTTGCCTGTTGAAATGATCCCAAGGGGGATGTGACTCCTGCCTGGAAGTATACAGGGAAGAAGGGGAAACCTAGGAAGCAAGAGGAATGCTTTATGCTACTATAAAATACTAAGAACAAGTTACTTTAAAAGGCATGAATCCACAGAAGCTGAGGGGGGAAAAATAGTGTGTATATATATATATGAAATACACACAATCTCCTCCATGTGAGAGCAATAAAACTCTAGACCAGCACATGAGAAGCAGTAGTGTGACAACAATCCTAACTGGCTCCAGGATGGAAGTGTCTGAGCTCCAGTATGCAGTGACCACAGGCTGCTGGGCTCCCTAATTCCATCCCTCAGCCTAATTTTCTCTGCTCCACAACATTAACAACGAGCAAGTAAAAATAAAAATGTTAATTTACCACCAAATTTAGTATCAACTCTCATCCAATTTTAATTATTAAATATTCATGAAGTGCATGTAAAGCTGAAACACTTAACATGTAAACTTAACCTGGAATGCATTCTTGTGCAGACTTATTTTTAAGTGTTTAAATGTGCTTTGTATATGTGAAGTGTTGGTGCTGATCCTTAAGGTCAGTATTTATGCTTCTCTATATAGAGAGTACTATACAAGTACATGAAAGAACATGATGCTTTCATTTCCTCCTACGTGGCAGATTCACAGGAACTTCTTACTGAAGATGAAAAGGTTCTCAGCTTCACCCACTAATGTTTAAAACCACCATGTTATTATCCCCTTGGTGCCAGAAGCTAGAGCATTTTCACTTCCAAAAGCAATCTGAAGTTTAAAGCCAAAGAGATAAAGATAAGAGCAATCTTATTTTTGGTCCTTAAACCTATGAACTGCAGGGAAGCCTGGAACAGTCTTCCTACTTCATGTTTTACCTTCTTTATACCTTTATATGTCACATGCTGCACAAAACAAATTTCCCAGGATGTTTGTTATTTCCTGTGGGCTCCTTTTTCACTCTTGTATCTGGAATATCTCCTGTGTTTCAAGAGAACAGAGTAAGGCTGCTGGAGGATGCAACACATGACTCTGGGTGTCCTAACTGATTTAGCCTAAAAAGAGCCAAGAATAACATCAATGCCAGACGTCCTTCGTGAAGCCACATCAGGCCCTGGAGACAAGGTACAGGGAAAGGCAATCTACAACAAACCAAGATCCGGTCACCTGGGTTGTTTTGGGGTTTTTCTGGATTTTGGCTTTTTTTCTTTCTTTTGCCAGAAAACAACTCCAAACAGATCACCCAGGGTTAACGTACGACCATGTGAAACCACCTAAACGCTCACTGCAATGACAAAGTAGTCTAGTCTTCTAAGCTATCTGTTGCTTTCAATGCCCCAGCAACTGACATAGCCAGCAGACAGTGAGGGACGTAACACCTGTCATTATTATAACCCTACTGCTCTGGTCATGGTGACATGGTAAGCCATTGCTTCCTCTCTGCCCAGAAAAGGCAGCGGATGGAAGCTTATCTGCAGATTAGAAACCATCCAGCACCTTCTTCAGAAAGGCCTGGCCTTCCTTGAACCCAAGTGGAGATCAGTGATAAATCTTTGACAGCAAGATGGTGTACAACTCCTACTACAGGGTGGGGATGCTTCTCATTCCTTGATAGTCAGCTACCTAATTAGTGGTGCCTGACAGCTGGCAAGACAGCAAGAAAGCAGGCTCTCTGTCCTGTTGAAACAGGGAAAGGGTCATGGAGTGAAGAAAGAAGTAAATCTAGAACTGCCCCAAAATCATATCTGAACAATCATATTTTCTTCCTCTTCCCACTGAGCAGTTTGCAGACTACGAGCAAAAAATAGATTTAAAAAAACCAAACACCAAACAAAATGAAGTAAGTAAACCCTATGTGCTAGGAGAGGATGAAGCTTGCCGCGTATTCATGCTGTTTCTTGAGAACTGCCCTACTGGCAGTACTTCTCACATAACTAAGAATTAAACCCTCCCGGCTGCTGCAAAGGTGGCATCACACTTTCTGATGGTGAGAAAAGCTGCTGAGGGGTCAGTGATGACCCCTAGTGATTCATGTACCTTCTGTGTAAAAAGTAACTAATGTGGTGCGGGAAAACAACCTCCAAAGCCTGTTTCAGAAACATCTTGTTACACCCAAACTGTTCCTACAATTCTCCCACCGATGAAGACAGAAACAATGACACACGACATCCAGGTACTTCTATCTGCTTGGGTTGCTCTCCCTGCTTCCCCTGTGTTTAGGTTAACTTCCAGTTCAGAATTAAAAAACATTACTAACCTGACTTTGCCATAACTACCCCAGTTTATTTAGAAATCTGATAATGAAATGCTGGAAAAAAGTGGTAATAGTGTGCTCGTTTTCCATTTTAAAGGAAAAAAGGAACAATGTAAGTTCAAGCGCTCAAGTTGCTCTATGTTAGTACTGGCTGGTCATCTATGCAAGCAGATATACCTATACACTAACCAGTAAGAAAATAAAGTCTGATTTCAGTACAGGTGTAGTTATGTCCTCAAAAAAAGTTATTTTATTGTATTTATGGTTATTTAAGCATGAGTCTTTAAACATATGTACATTACCTGATGCAGTGCTCCTGCTGGTAGAATAATAGCATCACCAAGAAACTGAATAACTGTACAAGTTTTCACTCCGTATTCTTCAAGAAGTCTTTGGCGAAGTTTTTTGTTCACATACCAACTCTGATCACGTATTGGATCATGCTCTGGTAAAAGGTCTAGGCCTTGCTCTTTTGCTATCTGTAAGCAGAGAAAAGATCCCAAGTCACTTTCGAAAGAGGCTGAATCTTTTTGCTGATGAGTTGTAAGCACACCTAACTTAACAAAGCAACACTACTGTGCTCCCAATACCCAAATGAGACTTTAGTTAGGGACTCAAAGGCACCTCAGAAGGAACGGGGAAGTCCCACTGAGCTGAAGACATCTACAGGACTCTCATTCCAAACTGTAAAACTTTCAAGAACTCGGCACAACAATCTATTAGTATGCAACATGCTTTGTGTGACTCCTTTCACAAAGAAAATAAAATCTGACCTCACGAGTTCCTATGCTGCCAATTCCTCAAGCTCACAACCTTCAGTTTTGACACCAACACAGGAAAAAAAACCCCAGCAGATAGAACTAAGGGTCATATGGTGCTGGGCAACTCTGCTTGAGAACGGGGCTGGACCTTCAAGAGGTCCCCTTCCAATCTCAACCACTCTGTGACAAGAAGCTACTTTCCTACCACCCCGTCAAGGAATCCATAAAAAAATAATGGACATAAAAAAAATAATACTTGCTGACAGCAGTAGATTTAACTGCAACAACCATTTGCCATCAAGTTAACCACAGAGGAACAAATATTATCGTTAATCTAGTGCTAACTGCCAATCATAGTGACTAAAGATAAGAAACACATCACTAATCCACCTGTCATGACTCAGGGGCCAATTATCTTATATTTTTGTTCCTATTTATATTAAATACACTTAATATGATGCAGAGCTTGAAACTGTTCTTGTGTTATCACCTTTCTTCTGTACTAATAAGATACTGAGATTTTCTCTTATCAGCAGGCGAAGTGGTCCAAAGGTCCTAGTCATCAACTGATCTCCAATTCACTATTTCAAAAATACCACACCACAAATACAAGGCAGTGGCAGCAAATGACAAACTTTGTATTACATAGCATCTTAAGTGCTTTGGGTTTGAAACTGCTGCTCCCAAAGAGTTCCACAGTATCCCTTAACTGCTCTGGAAGAAGGAACTCAAAATAATACCCATCTGTCAACACTGCATTCGTGATTTTGTTCACAACTCTCTTTTCCAAAGGAAAAAAGAGCCACCATCTACTTTATGAGCATGTACTTTGTGAATGAACAGAAAAGCCTTGCTGTGTAATTCATCATCTCCTGGAATTAGCTTTATTTTATTTACTAATGCTCAATTTTCCCCACAGTTCAGCTTGCCAAAGAACAAATGTTTGAGTCACCAGAGGACAGCTGCCCTGGGACTGAAACAGTGCCTCATTGTCCAAGAGAATTTTTAGTGCTAAAATTCTCGGTCTCTTCCTGCTCACAGTAGAGACCTTTGGCCTCTGGCTTGTTTATGGTCCCCTTTGGTCTAGCCCATTAAAATGCATCTGATTTTTTTCCCACAGCAGAAGACAGTGAAGACTTCCTTTCCTTGTGCAGCCACTTCAGTAATACTTTGGTATTTCTCTCGCCCATCAGGACTGCCTTCTACAACATGAAAGCATGCTGAAGACAGGGCACAGAAAACAGCTTCTACGATGGTACCTCTAAATGTAATGCCATCAATGGATATACATCCTGCATGGTAATGACCTGAAAGGTTCTGCTGTGGTTCTGAGGAAGGCTGCCAAAGGAAGATCTGCACTGTAGCTAAGGCTGAACAAGTCTGCTGCCCTTGGGTGCATTATCCCCCACCGTTTCCATCTTCCCTAAGAGCCAAGGCATGTTCTTTGATCTCCTGAGCCTCCAGAGTTTGCAGGCGATCTGTAACTCTTGAGAAGCGAATATGTACCACGTTATACCGCTTATTTGTTGATGATGTGGCAGGTCAATTATAATTTAAGTGCTAGAAAACATTTTGCTTCCTTTCCTGTTTTCCCTAAGCACAGGGGTTTGTAGTTTTTGCCAGTCCTCTTTGATTTACCAGTTACTTGGATTACACTTAGAAAATACATATTATGAATCTAACCTTTTGCAGGAACTCCCTTATCTTGTCAGCATCTTTGCCAGCATAAATGTGCCATAAAGCACCAGGTAATTCACTTGAATCTTTCAACCGCTTCCTTAAAAGGTCATCCAAATCTTCCTCTTCCAACTTCTTCAAAACTCCTAAGATCCAACAAAAATGTTTTGGCTTAAGTGAGACTGAGCAAAAACTTGAACTAAACACCTTTTCAAATTTCTTACATGAAACTGAGCAGATCAAAGGTTGCTGAATCCAGCAGAAGCCCCCAGGTTACCTGTTCGGTGTTTGTACAGAACACGAATGCCAAAAGGTTTTAAAGAAAATATTTTTAAGGTAACTTTTTTACATCTTTTGAATTCGATATAACACATTTTCCCCACCTGAAATAAACAAGCAGGGCTGGAACCAAAAAATTACAGATGAAACCAGCATTTCCCTACAGTCAGCAAAAGCAGCGTTTTACGTCCCACTCTGCAGCAGATAGTCAAGAAGCTAGAGCTCTCCCAGTATGTTCAAGTTTGGCTGCGGTTAACTCAGTGTGCACACAATTGAAAACAAAGCAAATTAGAGACAGCAAACCTTACTGCAGCTGTATTAGTCACACCCAAAATCTACATTTGCTGATTATAGAATAAGAGGATGAAAGAATAAGGGGAGAGAAACAAAACTATTTCAGTGATTTAAAGACTGTTTCACATAAGCAATAAACCTCATCCAGACAAGCAACATACACCAATTTCAGCTCTCTGGTGCTGAAAAATTACATTACAGTCCAAATCCAATAAAGCAAACAGTGCATCCAGAGGGAGCAGAATAAACACAAGCTCTAGCAAATACATCATCCTGACATAACTGTTAGAACTACCACAGCTTCCAGAGAAAATTCTTCATCTTGCACTTTCATTAGCTCTGCCAGTACTAGCACAGGAATGGTACATCAATTATAGGTAATGGCAAAAAAAAAAGAGAAAGGAGTTTGAAATGCCATATCATAATTCATGAACTGCAGTGTATTTTATGAAGAACTAATGTGTGTGCAGATTCTTGAAAGAAAGAAACTTCCAGGTTTAAGCAAGTACTTACGGATACATCTTTCATCTACTTCAGAAGAACAGCATCAATTTTAAAAGTGGCAGATGATTCAGTCCACCTACATCTCTTACAAAGTGTGTGTTTACCTGATTTGGAAAGCACTCCATTTCCTTTTGCTATGCCAACATAAACAAGGATGTTCACGACATCAGAAACTTCAATATGCAGATTTGTGGTTCCTATATCATGGTCTTTAGTAGCAGCCACACCTATGTAACAGAGTAAAATTAAGATTTGTTATATTGTATATTCACCTTCAAATAGAAATATGCAACAGCAACTGAGAAAAGATTTCCGAAAGTACACTAAACATCACAGACAAGCATCTTATGTACAGGCAGGATTTAATGCGAAAATACTGAAATATACAAACATGCTTCTGTTTCACTTGCTATTTTTAGCAGAGACCTTGAGGTATGTCTTGGCCCAGGTTAACTGTCCCTAAATAGCAGTTGTGTCAGAACAAAGCACATTTCAGCAGAACAGTCGATGACATTCCCTGATGACTGTGTTCCTTCCCAGCCTTTCAAGTTGTTTGGGGCAGAATGCAAGTACCGTGAATACACACAGTTATTGAAATCAATTCAAATTTGTCACTTTTATGCCTGGCTGCAATCAGAGTTCTTAATCAGAAGAAATCTCCAAGCAAAGAGGAAAATTAATTTCTGTTCTAAGAAGTGAAAACATACACGCTTAAGTCAAAAGGACATTTCAGAACCTTAAGTCTTGCAGCAGTATAACATGAAAGTGCCACCAATGAGTAAGTTCTTCAGACCCATGCCTTGATCACTACTGTTAATATGTTTATTTAAAGGACATCTGGAGAACTTTTTAAAACAAAGCCATCACATCACAAATTACAACTAATTTATTGCCCTATTGCAACAATTTGTGAAACAGAACTGAAGCAAACGTGTTTGTAGAAGAAGGAGCAGCTGGAAAAGGTCTGAGAGGCACAATCTTTTCTAAGCAGGTTTCTGAGTGTCTGGCACACAATACAAATGCAAATTATGAAAAATACACTGAGATTTATGTATGACCAGAAGTATGAGTACAGTAGCACTTCAGGAAGTATTTTGCCATACAGCATTATTAAAGACAGGATCTGTCTTGTGTAAAATGTAGCTAACAATTCATATGCTTCAGAAGACAATAACAGCACAAGAAAGATAGAAAGAAACATACAAAACTCTCATGGCAGGAGCTGCATGTACGGCTAATATGCAAGTCACTCAAGTATTTCTCCTACAGTCAGTGAATTATTACCTCCAAGTAAGGTCAGCTTTCTATCAAGTATAGTAACAACTGCTACAATTCTAGGGCATACTCACCATATGCACTGCACAGTCTGGGTCCCAAATCTGGACGGACAAAAAATCCTGGCAGATGAGAAGCCAAGTTTAGTTTTCCTTCTGGACTACAATATTCAGGCAAGGGTAAACTTTTTAGTAAATCCTCGTATCTGGAGGAGAAAAGAAAGACGAAAGTAACTGAATTTGTGTCATTACATAGAGAGAAAAAAAAACCAACATGGAGAGTGATTTAAGGGTATCTAATATTAAACTCAAATACCTTGCTGGCATCATAGCCTTGAAATCTTCACCAGAAGGCCAATCTTTCAGTTTTAGTAGAGCTGTCTCCCCATTTTTTATTTTCTGCCGTTCTGCAAGTAACATAGACATTACTTGAACCTAATACACTTGTAGGTGTTTCACTTGAAAATATATAACAGAATTCTGAACCTGTTTATGAAGATCGCCATAAAATGTTAAATAATTAATTCTGAGACTTGAGAATGACACAAAACAAACTCAACTACTCAGGAACAATGACATTTTAGTCGGACCTAACTTGTATATTAATCTATCTTCCACTTCTGCAAAGGAACAAAACCAAAGTTTCCATCATGTTCTCTGGAAACAGATTCCCTAGAATTTTCTCTTCAAATCTTTAAAACTTTTTTGAAGTCTCTTCAAAGCCTCCAGATCCAAAAAGGATGTTTTTAACTGTTTCTAACGCTGTGTTCAGTATCAATGGAATAATACATTTAAAGTAACGTACTTGAAACATCTTCAAAACCGTCCCAGAACTCCTTGACATTGGTGTTTGAAATAATACTGTCTTTGCAATTCAAGATATCAGCTTGCTGGTTTCCAAAATCTAGACTAATGGACTCAGCTTTCCACAGGCTGAAGTTCATTTTCTTATGCATACCAGACACTAGAACAGGCTGTAAAAATAAAATAAAATTTAAAAATCAATACTTATCCTCCACCTAACCTGGAATACAAATACAGGTGAAACACACGCTGAAGACCTTGGCCCTGCCGAGCTGTTAACACTTCCTCCAAAAGCAACCATACCCATTATGTCATACACACACATTTTTGCATTTTCAATCTCCATAACAGTAATTTCTTATTCATTATTAGCAGTTAACTGCAGTTTAACCTGCACAAGGTCCATACACAGGCTACACCTGACAAGCCTTTGTCCAATGCTGACAATACATTTTCAAACACAGTTAGGCAAATTTGTCCTGTAAACACAGCTCTCCCAGAGTTTATACTGAGGTCACTTTATAGACCAAATGACTCAATACTTACCCTTCCTTGTTTCCAGCACTCTTTGAAGAGCTTCCAGTTGTTGCTGTTTTTATGGTCTCTGAGCCACAAAACATGCTTATCACAGATCCACGAATACTGAATGTCACTGTATCGTTTACTGCAGTCATCCTGAATACATTTTTTATCATCCTTTGGCTCATCTTTTATTTCAGATTTTACATTTATCTTTGGTGCTCTATTTGGTGGAATCTTGTTTTCTACTACTGAGGCAATTATGTCATCAAGAATGTTTGGCATAGTCCTTCCACTCTTGCCACTCTATCATAGCAAACAAATGTACAATTAAACAATGTAAAAACAAATAAAGTAAATGCAATTCCTTTGGCAGTAGAATGACAACATTTCATTACTAATTAGAAGCCTGCAGTTATCTACTTCCTTTATAGAAAACTGCAGGCATTCTTACATAGAAAAAGTTAGAAATATACAGTTATTACAAAGCTCAATATCTACGAATATTCCTTTACTTTTCAGGTTAAGGCTTTATCTAACTTCATGGACACTGTATGAATCCATTATCACTATATATTTAAAAAATACAAATATTAATACAAGTGTGTGCACACACACAACGTTTTAATTATAAATGAGCTTTTAAAGCAATACAGCTATCAGACTATTTTAACTACAATGTACCAAAATAAATGATAGAGACTTGCAAATCCTGATATAAAAACCACGCATCTTGTCAACACTTACTGCTGTTCCTGTAGAGTAAACTGGAGCAAAAGCAATACCAGCATCTGTAGAACCTAGACGCAGTTTGCCTGCTGTTGTAGTTAACAAATCTCGTAACGTTGAGCCCTGTTCATTGTTCTGGGATGCAGGAGGAGAGCTTTTACAGTTCTGTGACTCCAAATTATCCTGGTCTTTCTCTTCCTTTGAATGTTTTCCAGAAGAACATTCTTTGTTCTCTAAAACAAAAATTATCATTTGAAGTTTACACTGTTGTATCACCATGCAGACACAGGACCACCACCAGTACCCTGTATATTACAGTGGTGGTGGTAATATACTGTAGCACTAGCACTTCATTCACCTGAAGACACACCAGAGGATGAACTAGATCCTTCAAAATGCAGTGAAACTGTGTGACCCTGAAAAGGCCACCCTCAGCATTTCAGACATGCAGCTGAGTATCTGTCACAAATGAGGAATGCTGTAACTGGAAATACTGCCACATCACACATGCATTCCAATAGTGGTTCTTCTGGTAAGAAGACTCTGACGCCACCAGGAGAAGGCATTGCAGTCACAAGATTAAAATTAAGGGGAAAAGAACATCATCTTTTCTTTTGTTGAATAGAAAACTGTGAATTTTTCCCAATTCAATTATCTATCACTGGTGCCCCTAAAGTCATATATGACATGAGAGTTTCAAACATGTACCTTTCTTTTCTTCTCTGGCTTTCTGCTCTGCAAGATCAGCTAACCAATGCAGTGGTGACTGCGATTCAGGTGGTGTTAACTTGCTGTCTGTGCTTACATCACTCCTTGGACTTGTATTACCATTTGTCTCGGACTTTTGAGGAGGATTCTGCTGTTGAGACTCAGGCATGCACAGAGAAATTTTATTACTGTGGTTAAGGACATTCTGCAAAACCTGTAAGGAACAAGATTTATTTTTAAATATGTAACTTTCCCTTAATATACTTCAAAGACAAGGCGCTAGTATTTAACCATCATAGATGCAAATTAAAATACAATCTCTCACTCAAAACCAAAAATCCACAAGAATCAGAACTCCTGAATAAACTGCAATGTATACACATATTTTAGACCCACCTGAGACACACCATTCATCGCAGGAAGCTTGCCAGCTTGTGTGCTCTGCTTGCTGGTACACTGACAATGGGATTTGATTTCAAATTTTTCTCTAATATTGTGCATAGCATCCAAAAGATCTGTCAAAACTAGAAGACAAGAAGAAAACCACCAGCAGCTCTCAGTCATTTTGTCACCCTTTTTACAGTACACACACCACGACGCCAAAATGCCATCTCTAAACCTTTTAAAAATACAAACTTGTAGAATTGCTAAATTTAACACTCAAAAATATTATAAAAGGACTGTCCAGTTTACCTTAAAGCTTGTGCAGAAAGAGACAAGGTCTTTCATTAAATAATTGCACACTACTCTTCTGAATAATCTAACCTTCACTCTGCATTCCTATTCCATGGTGCACACCAAGCAAGTCACTCATTCATTATTTACTCCTCATTGTTCAACGGGTGCATCATTGCTTCATTTAATGAAACCGTCAAACTACAGACTGAAGTGAGCCATGTCTTGACAAAGAAATTAGTATGTGATTATGCAATTTAAGGCTGTTTGGTAATGGGTATGCACAGAAGAAGAAAACTGAGGTTACGTAGGCAGCCTTCCCCGTGCTGCTTCCAGGTATGTGGTTCACTTCACAATTTAAAACAGTTTCAGTCTGGAACCTGTTCTGGGGAATGTCACAATTTGAATTTATTATGGAATCTAACCAACCTTCATTTCTTCCTGAACTAACATGCAGAAACCCATTTAAAAAAAAAACCCAAACGACTGGGTGTGTATTTCCAGCTTAAAAAGCTTGGGAATTTACTTAAGTTTGAGGGCACATTTAATTTTCTATTCTCTGCATCAACGCTGCCAGAGATCACAAGTGAAGCTGCACTAACAACAACTACACCTACCTGCAGTTCTTCGTAAGACTTACTTGGCTTTAAGAAAAATTCTGAATTCAGCTCCATTTAGTTTTTTTCTGTTTTGTTTCTTAGTTTCTCATTTATAATAAGCTGCTTCACTGCATTTTAAGATGTTCAATCAGATGTCCAACAAAACCACACACGAATCTTCCTCTTTTGGTGGGTGGGTGAGCGGGACAGAAAACAGTGAAAAGCAGATCCCCAAAAATCTGTTGCCACATGATGCTCCTCGGCAATACTATTTTAAGGTTTACATTTAACAGCCAAGGTCTGACTTATTAAGTGCATTCTTGGTGTTTTCTTCTGCTCTGAAAAGGTACAAAACAGTCCTAACAAACACCCTGAATTTCTTCACTGCCTATTTCCAAAAATCTCTTCAGGTATATGTCAGCACACTCCTCTTTCTCTCTTCACAAGCAGTGCCCCTTGCTGGTAACTGCTCAGAGTCACTTGCCTTACTGCAATGATTTGACAGAATTTGCAGGGTTTTAAATGGAAAATAGGAAGTTTCAAGAAATAGCTCTGGCCTTTCTTCACAGAAAAGGCCTGGGAAAAACCATATCCTGCTTGTTTGCAGGCGGCCTTACCAGAGCCTGGAATAATCTGTGTTGGCATCAGGTGTTTGTGATCATGAGGCTGTCCCTTCACACACTTCATCCAGGCATATAACTCCTTATCTGCAAAATAGCATTGCCAGTTGTTTTACTTTAGTGTTACATAAGACAGCACTAACATTTTTCAGTTTTTAGTCAGAAACAGTTTTCTATACATACTGTAAATTGTCTGTCCTTCTACCTTGCATAGCAAAGATTTGCATACAACAGCTACTTTTCACAACAAGAATAGAGTTTTAACAATACTGAAATCTGAAATAGCTGCATCTGTAACACAGACCCTTGTGAAAAACCTCAGTTTCAAAGTATATTCCATACATTACATTTAATTAATTGCCAATTTAGCATAAGCTGAAGTCCTTTACAGTTGCTACTGAGGCAGTGAGACTCCCTTGATGAATTCTAATACAGGAAAGAGACTCAATTAGCCTGTTATTGTATAGTTCATTAAATTTGACACAATCCATGCTCCAACTGAAAGTGGATGTCTTCAACCAGAGGGCCAAAGAAGCAAAAAGATGAACTTCTAAACTGAATCAATTCTCCGATTTAGCCTACCATGCAGCTGCACCAGGTGTTAATGGTGGCACAAAGGAGAGAGAATTTGCATCACAGATGCACATCAGATTAAAGCAACCAGAAAAGCACAAGTCTCTACATACTGGTTAAAAATTGTCTATGGCAGCAGAGAGGGCCTAACTGGTAGGAGAGAGAGGCTTCCTATGAAGTTTCAGGAAGATGGCCCTACCAGAAAAATATGGAGTGTAAAGATAAGACAGAGGAAGAATGACAGAAAAAGATGTCTGGCCAAGCCACTGGTCACCACTCTGCTGTGTGATTTTGGGGCAGAAACAAAAATACAATTTCTCTCTCAATCCCCAGTCTTGTCCCCATATCCACTGAACTGCTAGTTTTTTAAGAGACTCTTCAAATCTTCTTCTTAGTTTTCTCAGCCGTAGCAATGTGAACTAAGAAGTACACTACAGGAAGCATTTAGCACATTTAAAGCATTATTTTTGTCCACTGCAATAGATGTGCAACATATCAAATGTTCTTTTCAAGTATGTATTAGATTTCTTATCTATTCTGTAGGTTTTGGAACTCTTAAAACATTGAAACATATGATGGCTCCAACGACTGGTGTGTTGGAATGGGAGGTTACAGGCTCTTTAGGAAAGACAGGCACAGCAGGTGGGGAGGGGGAGTTGCTATTTATGTTCCGGATAGGCTGGAGAGTATGGAACTCTGTCTGGGGACAGGTGAGCAGTCGACAGAGAGTTTGTGGGTCAGGGTTAAAGGGAGAACAACGATGGGAGACGTTACTGTGGGGATGTGTTACAGACCACCTGACCAAGAGGAGTCGGCGGATGAAGCGCTCTATAGACAGATAGGAACAGCCTCATGCTTGCAGGCCCTTGTTCTCATGGGGGACTTCAACCATCCTGATATCTGTTGGAGGGATGGTACGGCCCGGCAAAAAGCAATCCAGGAAGTTCCTCGATTGTGTGGAAGACAACTTCCTTCTACAAGTAATAGAGGAGCCAACAAGGAGAGGTGCCATGCTTGACCTTGTGCTCACCAACAGGGAAGGGCTGGTTGGAAATGTGACGCTCCAGGGCAGCCTTGATTGCAGTGATCATGAGATGGTTGAATTCGAGATCCTCAGGACAGTGAGAAGAGCGTGCAGCAAGCTCAGTGCCCTGGACTTCAAGAGAGCAGACTTTGGCCTCTTCAGGAACCTGCTCAGTAAAGTTCCATGGGATATAGTCCTAGAGGGCAGGGGAGCCCAAGATTCTTGGCTGATATTCAAAGATCACCTGCTGCAAGCTCAGGAGCAATGCATCCCTACTAGAAGGAAGTGCTGCAGGAGGGCCAGGAGACCTCCTTGGATGGATAAGGAGCTGCTGAGGAAAATCCGAAGGAAAAAAGAGGCTTAGAAAAGGTGGAAGCAAGGACAGGCAGCCTGTGAAGAATACAGGGATGTTGTCCGGGAAGCTAGGGACCAGGTTAGGAAAGCTAAGGCCCACTTAGAATTAAACTTGGCCACGGATGTGAAAGATAACAGGAAGGGATTCTATAGGTACGTAGCGAATAAAAGACAGGCTAGGGACAACGTGGGCCCCCTCCGGAAGCTATCAGGAGAACTGGCCACCCTGGATTTGGAGAAGGCTGAGGTTCTTAATGACTTCTTTGCCTCAGTCTTCACCAGCAAATGCTCTGACCACACCACCCAAGTCTTGGAAGGCAGACACAGGGACTGTGAGAATGAAGACCCTGGGCCCACTGTAGGAGAGGATCTGGTTCAAGACCATCTTAGGAACCTGAACGTATACAAGTCCATGGGACCTGATGAAATCCATCCGCGGGTCCTGAAGGAGCTGGCAAATGAAGTTGGTAAGCCACTGTCCATCATAGTTGAAAAATCATAGCAGTCAGGTGAAGTTCCCGATCACTGGAAAAAGGGAAATATAACCCCCATTTTCAAGAAGGGGAAAATGGATGAGGTGGGGAACTCCAGACCAGTCAGTCTCACCTCTGTGCCTGGCAAAATCTTGGAGTGGATTCTCCTGGAAGGCATGCTGAGGCACATGAAAAACAACAAGGTGGCTGGTGACAGCCAGCATGGCTTCACTAAGGGGAAGTCCTGCCTGACCAATCTGGTGGCCTTCTATGATGGGGCTACAGAACTGAGGGACAGGGGTAGAGCACTTGATGTCATCTACCTGGGCTTGTGCAAAGTGTTCGACACTGTCTCACACGACATCCTTGTCTCTAAGTTGGAGAGACATCAATTTGATAGATGGACCACTCGGTGGATAAAGAACTGGCTGGATGGCCACACGCAAAGAGTTGTGCTCAATGGCTCAATGTCCAGCTGGAGACCAGTAACGAGTGGTGTCCCTCAGGGATCGGTGTTGGGACCGGTCTTGTTCAACATCTTTGTCAGTGACATGGACAGTGGGATTGAGTGTGCCCTCAGCAAGCTTGCCAATGACACCAAGCTGTGTGGTTTGGTTGATATGCTGGAGGGAAGGAATGCCATCCAGAGGGACATTGACACGCTTGTGAGGTGGGCTGATGCCAACCTAGTGAAGTTTAAGCATGCCAAGTGCAAGGTCCTACACCTGGGTCAGAGCAATCCCAGGCACAGCTACAGGTTGGGCAGAGAACAGATTCAGAGCAGCCCTGTGGAGAAGGACTTGAGGGTGCTGGTCAATGAGAAAATGAACATGAGCCGGCAGTGTGCGCTTGCAGCCCAGAAAGCCAACCGTATGCTGGGCTGCAGCAAAGGGAGTGTGACCAACAGGTCAAGGGAGGTGATCCTGACCCTCTGCTCTTGTGAGACCTCATCTGGAGTACTGTGTGCAGTTCTGGTGTCCTCAACATCAAAAGGACATGGAACTGTTGGAACAAGTGCAGAAGAGGGCCACAAGGATGATCAGGGGACTGGAGCACCTCCCATATGAAGACAGGATGAGAAAGTTGGGGCTGTTCAGCCTGGAGAAGAGAAGGCTGTGTGGAGACCTCATAGCAGCCTTCCAATATCTGAAGGGGGCCTCTAGGGATGCTGGGGAGGGACTCTTCATGAGGGACTGTAGTGATAGGACAAGGGGTAATGGGTTCAAACTTAAACAGGTGAAGTTTAGATTGGATATGAGGAAGAAATCCTTTCCTGTAAGGGTGATGAGGCGCTGGAATGGGTTGCCCAGGGAAGTTGTGAATGCTCCATTGCTGGCGGTGTTCAAGGCCAGGTTGGACAGAGCCTTGGGTGGCATGGTTTAGTGGGAGGTGTCCCTGCCCATGGCAGGAGGGTTGGAACTAGATGATCTTAAGGTCCCTTCCAACCCTAACTGTTCTATGATTCCATGACTGGTCACAAACATAAATCAAATAAAAACCCAAAACAGCATATACCTACTTAACAATATATTATCACTGAAACGCCATAACATGGCATTCCACTTGATGGTGCCATGAATTGTCGGAAGATAACAATGAATGCACATTCAATCATCCATGTAGTAAGGATAGAAATCATTGTTAAGTATCTGAATATGAAATATTCAGACCTCTAACATTCCTGCTGAAGCAGGGAAAAACCAGTGTATCCTCTGTTACATTTAGCAACTGCAAAAACAACTATCGGTTCCAGGAAAAATGGTGTAATGTAAGGTGCTATTATATAGAGATGGGTGGGTGGTTCTGAACTTCTTAAGAGACTGCCAAAAGAGAGAGATAGTTCACATGAATCCTACAGCATTATTAGAAATAAAGCCGCAGAGAGGGAAGCTATCATACTTCTGCTTTTGCATGTAGTGCGATGAACAGTAAGGAGGTCTTCCCTGTTAGAAAACTGAAAAGAAGCCTGCTTCTGCATACTGCTTTTTTAAGCTTTTAAGACATTTTACTAAGATTTTCCTGGCTGGTTAACACGCACACTATAAAAAGCCTCTGACTGCATATTCCCACTACGGTAAATAATGCTCGGCATATATCCCAAGCCATGTCAGGCGGATGCACACATACGCGCACTCACAGACTTAAGCCAGTTAAGAGTTGCTGAAACAGCCTCCAGCCTTAAAGCATTAACAACTGTTCTTGGTTTTGGAAAACACCGACATTAGCTCTCTAGAAGCTTCAGGCTTTGATGGAAGTCTCTGGGAACCTCCTGTAGCTGCACTGTAGGAAGCCTCTCACCGCCAGCCAAGGGCAAAATGGATGAGCTTATTTATCAAAGATTTGCCATCTAAACGTTAAACTTTATTTTACTAACATCTCACATCTGTGACATTATGCTGCTATGAGAAACATAAAAGTGCTTTTCAAAACAGTATTATACTTGAATTGGTTCCTGGCGCAGTGTCTGACTGCAGGACTATGCCAGGGCACAATGCCTGCCACACAGGGGAAAGCAGTCCTTTCCAACAAGCAGCCTGAGCACCAATGTCACAGTCAAGGGCTGAATGACCAGATGAAGACTCCAAGGCATTCCTCCTTTCAATTGGAAACAGGCTGGGTTACTCAGAAGTCATAGGTTTGCAAGTTAACCTTTTTATACTTCACTACAGTCTAAACTAGACATTTCCATTTAAGCACAGGATAAGCAGAGTATGTGTGTAGGCTGCTGGACCATGAAGCCTCCAGTAACACTCATTTTAAATACTATGTGAAGTATTTTTCTTTCTCTTTTTATAATAAAAAGCAGGCTGTTAAGCCAGTATGACAAACCATGTACTTCTGAAGGGAGAACTCAAAAAAAGCACTCAAATCAGGGCAAGTCTTAACAGCAGTGAGTTACTATAACGCAGGGAGGTGTAACTGAGAGCCAGACTAACAGCCGAAGAACACGATTTAACCTTGAGGGCAAGGCACAAGCAATCCAAGACAATCCACACAAAAAGGCTGAGAAGCAGACAAAGACCTAAAATAGCCCCCACAGCAGTTGCTTTCTGAATGACTGATTCTACGTTGACCTGCAAAAAAAAAGAGGCAAAGAGAACCAAAACACACAAGCAGTAATTTAACACTTAACAGAAAGGCAGTTACACTGGTGGATCGGCAGCTCTACAACAAATGAGAATAAACAGCCTATACAATACTCTAGTTCATAAAGAACTGACCTCTAGAACTTTTTCTTTCCTTTGCCTTGTAACAATCTAGGCAGACCACAAATCCACATTTCTGGCAGACCCAATGAATGTTAAATAATGTGGCTTCACATGCATCGCACATCTCACGGACTCCTCTCACTGCTCTCTTCCATGCAATTTTGGCTGAAATACAAAATAAGCAGAATAAACCGACTGAAATTTAAGTGCAAAGCACAGTATGAATAGTCTTTATAGACTAAGCATTCGTTATTTTCCCCTCAGATGCAAATGGGTGAGGGGGGAGGAAAGCGATCCTTCGTAAACAGACCATCAGCCTCTACCCCCTTAGTTGCATTACACAACATCTCCATCAAATCTGCTATTGATACACTGGAAAGAAATTAAAGCATCCAAAAAGCAGAGACTAAAGTAATACAGAAAGAATACTCCTGCTTAACATGAGCGGGCTGCAAGTATGACAAACTTCTCTAACATATACTTTTACCCCACACAATGAGGAAAGCTGGGTTTTTCACCTGCCTGCCCTATGGGATATGTTTTATCTCAAGGGCAGCCGAACTAGTGAGTTTGGACAGTTAAAGGCCAGCAAGAGCACAGAGAGTGCCTGTTCTGGACAGCTGGTTACCACTTCTGCTTTTCTGCCCTACCTCCTCCTCCTATTGCTTGGAGTTAGTGGAGCCATCAGCCTGTTTCCAACCTGTGCCCATCTGCTACGGACCAGAAGGAAAGACTAACTGCGGCTTTGGTGACGAGGAGGTGACGGTGTTAGCACTTGTTCTGTGGGACCCATGCTGTCACATTATTCTCCTTTGTTTTGGGAAGGAGACACGTCAGAAACACATTGTCTGTTGGCAGCAGTCGGTACCTGGCTCACTGTGGGCCTTGGCTTGGAGATCGCTGCTCTGGCTGGAGAGCTGGAGGCCAAGCTGAGAACCAAGGCTGCTCCAAACCCAACAGCAGCCTGGCCCCAGTCCTGGAATAGCACAGCCATCAGCACAGGGAGGAGGAAATAGGCTGGCCTACTGAAGACAATCTCTGCCCCTTACCAACACACCCTCTTACCAAATAGCCTAGGAAAATCCCATGTGACAGTCCAGTGAACTACTCAAAAGGAAGCAGTAGGTCACGATGAACACAAACAGCTGACTAGAACTGCAGAACATTTAAGAGCACTTGAGACTGACTTACCGTCTTTTTTCACCCAGGACATGGCTGTTTTCTCAGATGTTACTAACTGACAAAATTTATCACCTATGATATCTAGAATGTATTTAGAAGTTTCTAGGTCCAGTTCATCATCTTCATAGTTTTCATGTGTCCATAAACTCAGTGCTTCATCATCATATTGATCAGGAGAGGAGAAACCATCTATCCTAACCACTCCATTCTTACTGAAAGATAACCTAAAAATGAAAACAGGTAGTTCAACTGCATGTATCATTACATTCCGTGACATACAGTTTACTTGCTATTACCTTACTGTTTATGTCTTACAACAACTAAGTTTACCATTTTAGCATCCTGCCATATTTTTTAATTTAAAAATAAATCCCACTGCCAGAAATGATTTTAAAATTAAGAGTAAGGAAGCATGAAAACTAGAACTAACTTCCTATCCACATATTGCATTCAGTTTGCTTATAATTCTCTCTCTCTCTGTAACATTTACTACTGCTTTAAAATTGCAGACAGGAAAATTATCTTATTTCTCTCTCTCTTCTTTTTTTTGCCAAATTTTGGTTCTACCT
The DNA here is from genome assembly GCA_017639245.1 of Myiopsitta monachus. NCBI lineage: Eukaryota > Metazoa > Chordata > Aves > Psittaciformes > Psittacidae > Myiopsitta > Myiopsitta monachus. Next base: position 65,231,835 of record CM029921.1, on the reverse strand, counting down.
ATTCCCCACCTTTAATTTTTGGAGTGTCTGTGACAGCAATCACTCTGACTCATATTTAATAGCTCTTTTGTCCTACCGCTCTCATGCTCAGAAAACAGGAGTTCAACACTTGAAATCTTCCTAAGCAGAACAAATCACTAATACAAGATCATGGTTTTTGCATCCACTAGTTCCTGATCTTTAAAGTAACTGAAGGCTTTCCTACCTGGTATCATTCCACTAACCCTGGTTATATTTAGCCTACTTTTAAGCACTGACAATTATTCCATCTTGCATAATACAGGATACTTCATTATTCACATGCAATTATGATAATAGTCATGGAATTTTACAGCCATGACAGTAAAATAGTCCTGAATTCAGAACTAAGTACAAAAAGTGATACTTATATATTTAATGAACAAGAAGAAATGAGAATTTTTCTGGTACAACTTCCAAATGCTGTGCAATTTTTGTGTACAATTCAAGTCCTGTTGTCTAAATACAACGGAAATAACTAAACTGCTATAAAATTTACCACAACAGATTCAAAACATTCAAATTTTTAAGTTCCATAACTGTGTTTTAAAACGTTGGCAAAACTTTCATCACTCATGTTCTCTCCTTTACACAGGGTTGAAAACCCCAAAACTCCAATACTGCCACATTAGGAAGCAAATATTCTTACACAGAAGGTATTCCGAGTCCAACCTTGAAATGATCCCTGGACTATCATACCAAGTCTTGTAACTAAAGCTTCACTATAAAATATTAACCCCAGTCTTGGGAACAACTGCCTGTCCAAAATGAGATGGATATATAGTGATGACACAGCCCACGTGCAAATTAAAGCTGTTTTGTTCTGTCTTGATAGCTGTGCTGCATGCACCGTGCACGTGATGTTGCAGCCTGGGAAATTTTCTTCCTGACTTGCGAGTCTTCCTTGACTAGCCATTAATGTTAAAAAAAGGAAGTCACAACTCCTCTGTCCCAAGAAAACTCCCAGAAAACCCTGAGCAGCACTCCCACCATATACTGGCATCAGAACAATAACAGGTAAGTGCAACTCAGTGCTTGTACAACTTGTCCAGAATAACTGAAGCATGCCTTTTGAAAATCCCACTTCAAATGTCAGACACCTGTGTAATGATGATGCGCTGTATTTTCTGCTTGCCTAAGGTACACTGGGCAGATGTTCGGATGTCTTTGCTATAAAGCTTTAAACTGCAATGAAGTCAATCCACAAAAGAAGAAATACAGATGTAAATACTGTTAAATTAGACAGTGTCTTTTATCAGACAGACTGACTGAGCCAGAAAAATCAGACGAGCTTTCAAGCATGCAAGTCCTCTGCCAGTATTATTTTTAACAATTAAAACACCACATTATCAGGAAAACTAGCAGTACTTACCGCCGAAAGTAGTAAAATCTACAAAACACTGGGGAGTGAGAGGGTTCTTCTCCTTTCTTACTTCTTATTAACCTACATTCTCTGCACTTTTGCAAATTTGGTCCTATTTCAGAGCAAGAATCATCCTGCAGAAACGACTCTCCTGTTTGCTTCAGCTTCTTTACTTTGCGCCAATCTTTTAACACTGAGCGAGGTATACCAGCTGCAAAAGCAAGGAGGGTTTCACGTGAGACACTGGCAGCCCTTATTTGCAGACCCCAGTCAGATCAGTCAGTATTCAACATTTCTGAAAGTACATTTGTTACCCTGCATAACACATTCCATTATTACTTCCATTTGTCTGTTTGTCAGTGCCGAAGTTTAAAAGCATAGCAACCAGTTAGACTTAGACAGGCAGGAGCACATTTATTTACCTGCTGAGCTACCAGAAATACCTAGGACACTATTTTCTCTTATATTAGCGTACTGTTCACCACATACTCCAATAAAACCATCTTCAGAATTTCCTTCTTACAAGATAAATGAAGAAATACAACACCCCAAGACAAGAACGGTTTGAATTCTGTTTCAAGTGAAGACGTATGCAAAAAGAGGCAACAATTTAATGAATGGAAGCTTAAAAAAATTCCCACTTCTTCAAAACTTATTTTTGCTGAGGGTTACAGGTATGATTACAGATGAACACTCTATTAACGTGTACCTCATCTGAACTTACCGTAAAGTATCCAGCATAAGGAAGAACAGAACCCATTTACTGTCAAGTTTGTTAGCTTTGCAAGGCTAAGCAGTACAATTCCATTTCCAATATGAAAGTCAGCAGATCTGACACTGAGTTAACACAAGCAGCGAATCTATTGAGTAATACATGCAGTTTTCACATACACACTCTGAAACTGAACCCTCTTGGTTTTTAACCAGATTTTCATTTTAATGAGTTTTAAAAGTGGTACAGTTTTTTCTGCAGGTAGACAAAGTACCTGTCATTTCATTTACCACTGCTCTTGAAAGGAGATCCCTGTTTACAGGACATGACATGTAGAATGACAGAGAGGTCAGGGAGTTAACTTTGGACTTGGTACCTGGGTCCAGATCTGTATTTTACCAGAGATGACTTGTGCAAACTTTGCAAAATGACAGTCTGCCTATGCCTCAGTTCATGGCCTACAAAACACAGTCCAAACTCATCCAAGGAGTGTCACTGCAACTGGATTAAAAATTAAGAATAGAAAAGGCCAAAGCGCAGGTTTTCTAGTCCAAAACCAAGTTTTCTGCCTTGGAACCAGAGACTCTGGGTGTCATCTGGAAGCTGCTAGACTTCGAGCTCTGTGGGCAGGAACTTGGAAGATCCCCAGGGCTTGCAGGACTGTAAAATGCCTTACTTTGCAGGAGGGAGCCTTGCAGCCTGGAGCTCTGAGCACTCTGGCTAACACACAGGCTTCCAGGGCTTTCTGAAACAGCATCAGGACAAAGCAGTTCTCAACCCTGGCAGTATCCAGATACCACCCACATTGTGAAACGGCCATCAAGCTCCAGATCCTGAAGTACAGTTATCTTCAGCCACCTATAGGGAGCCCAGGCAGCTATCCAGTGAGGACCCATTCTTTCCCGAAAGCTCCCCAAGGATGACTATGTTTTGTATAAATCTCTGTGGAAAGTCTTTTTAGTAAGAAAATCTCTGATCAGCTCTTAGAAATTACAGCAAAGCTTCCCCACAATAAACTGACAGGAGTATCTATGTTCAAATATTTAATGGGTCACACAGGAGAGACAGGAAGACCCCCTGTCTTGTTAAGATTTCAAAAGGATGGTAAGCATATGCTTCACTGCTGCCACAGCCCAAACAGTTAACATGCAGGACACAGCCTGTGAGACGCGGAACATTCCCACCCATTTCCCAACCTAAGTTCCATGAAATAGTTCCATAATGTTTTATCATATATCACTTCTATAGTCAGGTACCGCTATCCAAAACAAGAAGTTATTGCCTTCCCTGAACTTAGTTAAGCAATCCTTCTACAATAAACTCTCAAAAAAAACCTTTTGCAACAATGCAAAGGGCAAAGACCTAACATGTCACATGTATGTATTTAGTTTACTTTTAGAACTGAAACTGAGAAAGACCTTATAGCCATGTTCTCCTTGATCTTCCCTTTAGCTGGGAGGAGGATAAGTAATAGTGCTAGCACTGGACCCAAGCCAGAATATCTCAGACAGACTGCAACACTTCCAGCACCCAGCACAACTTGGGGATCAAGTACCCTCAAATACCAGAAAAGTTACTATACACTAGGCAGTGAAAAGCCAGAGAATGCAATTACAGGAAGCAGTACTCCTTTTCTTACTACTTGTTCTTCAAAATTCTAGTGAAAAGTAATTTAATGGTAGACATTCTCAAGAGAACAAAGGCAAGAGAATAGTCCTTGGAGAGGAATAAATTGGGATAAAAAAATAATCTAAGTTCTTAAAATAAAATCTCTCATGCTGGCAGACCAGTTTCTCTTTTCAGACAAATCTAGTTACAATCTGCTACATGTTACAGTATTACATTTAAATTGAATGTATTTCCCTATATTTATTTATTCCTTTAGCAAGAGGGATGTTAACACGATGTAATACACATACTAGTTAAGAGTGTGAAATGGCTCTCCCTCAAATCTTTCATTAAATTAACCAAATTGTAACAAAAGTGGCATCAGGCTCTCAAGGAACTGCCTCTGGCTTCCTGATCAAAAGATGTATTAAAGTTCAACAACAGAGAATCTTTCCCTCCAGTAGTGCTCCAAAAATAAATGCATTAGATCTTAAGAAAACCTCAACAAACCACCACATATATATATCTCAATAGTAGCGGCACAACTATATGCACCAGTCTGTTCAATTCTGATGGACAGCATAAACCAGTTTACTGCTTAACTGCAGGCCAAGAACCAGTTTGTTAACACATATATACAAAATGCTGAACTTCTTAAACCAGGATATTACAAATGGCCTCAAGACAGATAAATCTGGACTTACTCGTTCACACAAGCATGCTTTTTAACTCTTTTCCCAGCGATAATGTATGACAAACCCTCCAGGATTAACACTGTCAGACATCACATTAGCATGTCTCTTTCAAATCAGATTAATATACTCACTGCTGTTACTGCCGCTCTGTAACTTCAGCTTGCTTTTTTCTTTGGCGCTCCTGCTAAGAACACCATTCGGTTTTACTTCTTCCTCTGTATCACCTTTTTTTCTCTGCAAATCATTTTGTTTCTTTTTGTAAGTTGGCTTGGGCTGCCGTTTAGTCCTTTGCTCTGACTTGCTCTCACTTTCATCAGAGTCTCCGCTTTCAGAGCCAGACTCATAAGTTCGTTTTGCTTTTCTCCTAGGGTGCTTATCTTCCTTAGCAAACTTGTCTGCCAAGATTTTGCTATCTATGTTATTTTGCAAATCATTTGATGTAGAAGCTATTAAATTGACAGTACACGGCTTAATAATTTCTGAAACACTGTTCCCTGAATTCTCTTTTTTATTAGTGTTTTTATCTTCCTCAGAATGCCTTGTTAGCCAAGCCTTTTTCAGTTTAGTGTGGTAGTTTGGCTGACTCGTCTGGGAAGTCTGCCCACTGCCTACAGAGTTCGCTTTGTTTATTGTATTACAGACAATAGCACTGTCTAGGGAGAGAGAGGTTGAAAATGTCTGATTTTTCACAGAGCTGGATTCAGTCTCACTGGTGTTACTACTTTTAAACTGAGCTGCAGCCAACGCTGCCTTGTGCTTTTTCAAATGAACAAAGTCGGTGGAGGTGGAGAATCCTGAGCTGGGTTGAGCAGCGCTGCCTGTCTTGCCAGCAGCGGGTGTAACCAGAGGATGGAGTGCTGACCTTGCATTCCTGGGTCTGTGCCACTGCCTGACCTGCTGTTCTAGAGGCAGTACACTCCAGTGGTGCACAGGCCAAAACCGCATTCGATAAGGAGTAAGTCACTTCTGAACTACCCCAGCTTGACACGCTGGTAGTTGTTGCTGCTGATGTGGTGACATCCGTTTTGGTACTGCAGATCATAGTTGTGGTAGGGGTGATAGCATGAGGAACGCTGCCTTGCGAGACAGCTGGAAATTTCTTTTCATACTGTGTGCGAGTGCTGTCTGAGTTCATATTTGGCAGAATTATTCTTCCAGTCTCCCTGGCTTCCGCTGTTTTCAGGCAATCTGCTTGATTTGTCACAGCTGAAGATCTCTCACTAACTCGATCTTTGGAAGCAGACTGCATTACTGGTACGCTCTCGTATTTTGTGCTAGAAGGAGGACGCACAATAACAGATGCTGTAGCGGACTGTGACTTTCCACTCATTCTTTCAACATGCCAATCCACTTTTTCATTCTTCGGGGCATTATTTGACTTCCATATTTCAGACAAATTCTGTTCACAAGTGCCCTTGTAAACAGCCTGAGCTTCCTTAGGCTCAGGTACTAAAGTTGGTGGTTTCTGCAACTCCTGTATTTTGCTACCACCAGCATTAACGGGTTGAACAGGGGTTAGGGTTGGAGGTGAAAGACTGCTATAGCTGCTTTCCTTCTTCTCCAGGTTCTGATGCACTGGCGGGTGAAACACAGGGGCTCTATGCAAGGCAGGCATACTTCGGAGTGTATTTGAAGAAGAGACTGACAACTGAGTAGGGCTCCGGCTGTCACTCCTAAAAGAATTTATAGAGTGAGACTGCACCGACTGTGAAAGCTGCTCGGGTATCTTGCTTGTAGAGCCTTCACTCTCTGGTTGGTGCTTAATTAAAGGTGGGGGTTTCGAAAGAGAAGAAATGTAAGAGGGGAGGGTCTGGGGACTAGCTGCTGTTGAAGGACAATTACTTTGCTTATCAACATATGTACTCGAAACTTCCTTTGATGGGTAGGATCTTGGCGGTTCATTTACAACACTGTTAGACAAGGTGGTGAAATAGTTACTCTGTGGCAAACTCTGTGGAACCGAATGCTTCATTTTATACAGTTCTGACACAGAGCGCTCAGTATCTTTGTCATATTTTACTGAATGGCTTTTGGGACTTGAAGACAAGGACGTTACCCTGGGGTAGTTCTCTCTCTCTCCCTCAAGTGCTTTTATTTTAGCTGTAAAAGGAGCAACTTCAATGCTTTCTTGTAGTATCCTTCTGTGTTCTTCTTTGTATTTGCTCAGTCGCTCCCCAGTCTCTTGTGGTGGCCTTGGCAGCTGGTTCAACATTGGATCTGCAAAATGCCTAGGCACATGGCTCTCCTTTGCCGTCTGTGTTCTGCTTTGCTCTAACTCTGTTTTTACTGGTGCAGTTGTAACAGAACGTAATGGTTCAATAAATGCTGTCCTCTCCAGCTCTCTGTTTTAAAAAGGTTAAGCAGACACAGGTTAGTCTGAATGCAGTGCAACGTGCTGAACGAAGACATTTTCTTCCCATGCTCTGAACAAAGTTATCTATTAACACAAAATAAACTTTTCCTTATACTAGGTACAATTTTCAAGCCTTCAGATGACTCATGAACTCAAGTACCATTCTAAGTCAACAGGGCAGCCTGTTTTGCAGCACACTGAGAAGCTATCAGTCCCCCACAAATAAACTAAGGGGCAGCTAGAAGACAACATCAGCTGCTGAAACGTACCCTCTCACAAAGAATTAAATAGCAAACTTACTCTTTGTGATGCTCTACAATACTTTTGGACAATGGTGGGCTGGAATGCGCTGTCAGTTTGAGAGGCCGAAGGGGATCTGCACTGGATGGTCGCACAGGAATGTGACTCAGTAAACCAAGGCTGTCAGCTGAGGTCACTGGGGTGGGCTGGTGTAACCACGGGCTGGGAGAACTCTGTTAACACCAACCAAACAAAAAAAAAACTAAAATCAGATTTCAAAATAATCATGGGACCACAAGAGTTACTGTATTGAGTCCTACCAATGATCACAGGGAAGTAATGTATTTCAGCATCAAATCATGCACAATAAATAAAATTTAACATTTTAAGTCACTTTTTGATCAACTGGAACATCTGAATATATTCACGCTGGACTTGTAACACAGAAAATAGTTAACACATTTCAGAAGCATTCTTAGAACTGTTTCAGTATTCAGCACGAATAGTTAATTCTTGAATGGCATCTCAAGCCCACCAAAATTAGAAAACCAGTGGTAGTCAGATGGCACTTGACTTCAGTTACCAGCAACCAGACCATTAGCGCTTCAGTGAATTGCAAGAAGTACTTCTTTCAAAAGACAAACATGGTTTTCTAGTATTTCTGGAAAACAACTTCATCTCCAGCTTTATAACAAATCTCAATGATATGGGACAGAACTATCTCTTCCCTGGATGACTCCCCCCCTAGACAAATGATTTAAGTATAATAATCCTAATTAATCTGCTTTACTTTGCAGGCATTTTTATTTGGCATGATTTCAGTAGCAGCACACTATTAAAACCATAAATGTACGTGCCTGCCATACTTTGCAGCACTGCAAACACACAGTACACAATTTTCTGCTGCGTACCTAAATACTCGAAAGGTGGGCAATACTGACCTCCTCCTTTACACACACTATGACAGTTTTAGTTTATGAAACTGTTTTGTAATTGACAACTTGGGTAGGTTTCTATTTCTCTATCTGCTCAGAAACTTGTGTAACAACTCTGCAGAAAAGGTAAGAGCAGCTTTTTGTATCTCCCCTCTTGAGACCTGCTCACAAGAAATATGCATGGAGGAGCGGAGAGGCAGAGTACTCTTTTGGAGTGGCGCTCAAATGCTAAGGACAAGCCAAGAAGGGGCTGGGACAAGTGTGAGTGGAGCTCTCATGCACCACGAAGTGCTGTTCCACCCCGAACTCCTGGCACTGCCCAGAACTTCTTCCCCTCCTCTGCTCCCCACAAGTCCATCCCTCTCCTCCCCAGTCTTGATGACTCCCAGTTGAGCACGGCTCCAGCAGAAGGGAGCCAAGAGCTCTCATGACACACGCACACACCACAGAATAGATATGCAAGTGCTACAACTTTTGAAGTTGTGATTTCTGTACTTCTGAATATTCAAAGCAACCGCCTGGGTTTGCACTGGCAGTTTTAGTGCATGTTTCCTAGGCCAAGAGTTCCCACGCTGCGTTGAGTTCCCACAAACAGCCTGTAAGCTGTATTACAGTACTGTGCAAAAAAAGCCCATCACCTTCTCCCTAGAGGAGCTGGGGAACAACTGCTTGAGCTCCAAGCATTGCCCAAACAGCTTGTGATCCCACTTGCAACCAATTATGGCCCAGCTCGAAGACTGGAGCTGCCACAGCCACCTGTGGATGGGAGGAAAAGGTGGGCTTGGGGGCATGCTTCCTTCAGCACACAGACATGGCTCAGCCCTGAGCCGAGGGCGCCTGCTACTGCTGTTGCAGCTGAAGCACATATCCCTTTCTGCAGCTGTGGCATCCATGCAAACCAACTTTGGAAACGCCCATTATGGGTTTCTAAGATGTATTTAAAAAAGGCCTTCAGTGCGAAAGCCAGAAGACAAGCCACCACAAGACAACTGCCACATATCAACATAATTAAAAAGCTATGTGCTTCGGTATGCCGGGCTGCATACTTTAGGCAGCCAAAGTGAAAACAGTCTATCCTAACTTCTTTAAAATGGACTTCAGCATGGGGTAGAGCAGGCAGCAGCATGAAAAGATAAATCCACCTATAGTTTTCTCTTAGGCTTTTTTTCCCTGTTGCATTTGACTTTACCACGTTTCAGATCAAACTGTCTTCGTATTACAAGGCCAACTCAAACTGACAGTTTGGGAAAGACTTAGCTACAATCCTTTGGCTTTTCTAAAGAATGAGGCTGGGTAAGAACAGCTTTCCCCATGAAGAAAAAGAAAGAATCTTTATAACCATTCAAGAACTTCAAGCTTTGACACAAAGGCTTACAATCTGGCAGAAGGACAACTGTCAGCGACATGCCTTTTGTGGTCCTGTGAGAATCTGCCCAAATTAGGCCAAGATGTAAGCCTCTGAAGATCAGTATGCACATGCTCAGTGGAGGTTTGGTTGAAGCTGGCAGTAAAGCCCTCCAAAGTTTCTGTCTGCGACCACAGATGCTTCACCTTAACACTGTTTCTCTAAGGTGCCTGCAATGATGGTACCATATCCCAAGCCTCCAGGAGCTAGGAAAGTTTTTCTGCGAAGGCCATGTCTGCCTGCCAAACACCACGCTACTGCCACATTGGGCACTAGGCTGAAAAACACAAACCATTTCTTTTGAGACTTGAGTGGTTATACCCAGCATAGAGACAGAGGAATCACCCTGACTTGAATACAGAAGAGTAGAAAGCAGATGGGAAGGTAGGGATGCGTGTCAACAAGAACGGAAGAGAAAAAAATATGCTGAGAGGGTACACAGGTAAGTGCAAAGACAAGAGAAATGGGGGTAACAGCGCAAGAAACATAAATGAACGCTAGTATTTCTCTTCAGAACTTCCCACTGTATTTAGTACTTTTTCCATCTCAGCCTTTCTCCATTATTTAGTGAGCATATGCAGAACTTCACTACAAAGATGACTGTTCTACCCCTCCTAGTATTTAACTTACACAATGACTTTCATAGTTTGACATAGCAAATATTTACCCTGGGGAGCTGAGGTCTCAAACCAGCTGGCTGACCTCGCCTGGTCATAAACTAAAACCAAATATTTTGTTTTTCTTTAAAACACTTAGGAAATTAATCTCTGGAAGAACTCCCTACTCATGTCTCACGTCCACTGCGAGACAGCAGTTACTAGAGGATTTCCATTCCTAGTTCTCTGCCTACTTAAAAAACCCACCATCACCGTGCACTCAGCATGACACGAACTACCAAAGCTGTACCTAGAAAACCACTGTAGGGAGACATCAGCCCCAGCAAATTATGTCATTAAGAAACGAGCTCAACTTACCCTTCTCAAGGAAGCCTCTGCGTTAACAGGAGTTTCTGGGTGGACCCATTTGGAGGAGGGCAGACCAAGTCCTGAGTAAGCATGTGTTCCATTTGGATACTGCCAAATAATTGGATAAAGCCCTAGCTGATTATAGGAAGCAGAAGGATGAGCTTGTCCAAGAAGATGTGGAGACTGGTGTTGTAACATCTGTTGCTGCTGCTGGTGCGCTAATGCCAAATGGCTTAAGCTGCTAGCATGAGCAGTCTCTAGTCGTGGATGGCCACCCAGCAAGGAGGCAGCAGGCACTCCAGGTAACACTGCAGGAAGTAGATGAGGGTGATGAACAGAATGGTGAGATGCAGTACTAAGGGGGTGAGTGTTAATAGCGGACAAGGGAGCCTGAGCTGAAGACCCAGGTAGCAGATGGGATGAACCAGTTAATGCAGGATGATGAGCATTTGGATTTAAACAGGTTCGGTGGGATGAGGAATGCAGAGGATAATTATGCTGATGCAAATAAGGTGAAATGTGATTAGTTCCTGTTTCTTGTCCAATCAGAGTGGGGTCCCTGTACACTGTGAAATGTTCATTCTTGTCAATGATAAGAGGACTTTTAGTAGCTTCTAGAGCACTAACTCTAGCTGGAACTGGATGAAAACTAGACCTAGGCAAATCATGATCAGTTTTACTGGCTGACCTTGTTAATCCAGTAGCATGGCTGTTTTGGGAACTAACCTTAGACTTCACAGTATCAGAAGACTGGGTGAATTTAGGCTTAACATCAGGTGACTTTGTTTTAGGATGATCAACTGAAGCACTAGGTTTTGACTTCACAGAATCAGGGACTGGATTTTGCTTATGCAGTTTACTCTCTTCTGCTAGAGAAGCTACATTTAATGAAGACATAAACGAGCCATATTGCGCTTTTTCTTTTTCAGGATTTAAGTGTTCGTTTACTGATAATGTTTTTACAACCCCAGGTTGTATCAAATCCGTTTTCACAACACTGTTAGCCCAACTTTGATCAGCTTCCTGTTTTCTTGCTTCAAGGAAATTTGCATTAGCAAACTGTTGTTTTAAATCGCTGCTGTGAGATTCTATTTTCTGAACTGTTTGCACACCAAAGGTACTTGCAGCATCATCCTGGTTCTCCTTTTCAGAGCTGTTTTTATTAGCAGCATCAACAACACATTTTGGAGTAGGAGGCCTGGGTAAGAACTGCTCATTCTTAAATTCCGCTGTGTGATGTTTTTCAGCATTGCACTCCTGAACATGTGGATCCCTGGCATTCTGCTCATAAGGTGTTGGCTGCTCTACTGCATGGAGTGAAGATTTTTCTTGCTGATCTACGACGGACGACTTCAGTCTTTCTGTCTCTTCATGGGTTTTATCCTCCTGTACTTCATCCCACGGAGACCGCCCATCCATTAGCGTCTGTTCTACCCCCTCAATAGTTTGGGATTTTCCTTCCTCTCCGTTTATCTTTGAAGTGTTCTTGCTTTTTAACTCATTTTCTGAATTTTGCTCTGAGGACGAATCTGTTAATCTTTTATTTGAAACTTCTGAGTCACTGCTCTCAGAGTAATCTGAGATATTGTCTGTCCTCAGTCTCTTCATATTTAGTTTTTTTTCATCCTCTTCAGGTTTTCTCCTTTTACTAAGGAAGTGTTTATTTTTGGTTTTGGGGTTTTCTGTAAAAGATAAAAACATGTCTATCACAGTTTCAGTTTAATACGGTTTTAAGAAGCTCTCCCACCCTTCCCAATAACTGCGTTTACCTCCTCGACCTATATAATCATATCTATCTTCTTTCATCTTCTCTTCATCAGGCATGCTGCTATCAGAGCCTTTCCTCTTATTTGGCCGAGTATTCCTCTGCTGCTGGTGCTGGTGAGAATTCTGTTTTGGTGCTGCAGTTTGGGAATTCATTGCTGGTCTGGGACTATTTGCTTGTGCACGTGTATAATGACCCTAAAAATAATTCTGTGATTAATGGACTTAATGCAATTTTAATTAGCAACTTTTAACATGTATCTTTAGTATTTGCAATACACAAAAATACTTAGGTAAAAAGATAAATGTATCTACGTGGACTGTGTTGCTGTTCTGGTTGGAACGAGACCGTCGGCGTGAAGTGATACCAATATTTTCACCTTTCAACAAAGAGTGAACAACATCATCTAGAAAGGTCATCTGAACCATAGACGGATCAACATTCTGAGGTTCTAACACCTGGTTTAATAAAAAATAAAATAAAAAAAATAGTAATCAGCAGATGTTCAGACACTGCCCAATCTGTCTTTTCTGTATCAGTGTTCACCAGTCTATTTTGTGTGCTAAAGACTAATCAGAGAAAAACCCCCTTAATCCTGACAAGCAGAACTGACATAGGACTCTCAACAAAGGTTGGGAATAGAGTAAAACCAAGGGTAACATAACAGAAAAAATTCACTGGTCCCCCCCCCCCCCGAAAAAGCACCCCACCACCACTTCTTCCCCCCCTTCACTGACCTGCAGATTTGAAATTAAGACACTGAGCTTGAGTAACCCTTAAGCAGCAATTATAATATGCAAATATTTTATAAAATTAATATACAATATAGTGTGTGTATATATATATATTAAAAAAAATACTGCAGAAACACACTAAAATAATGCTTCCAGCAGAAGAAAAAATGCTGACAGAAAGGAACCAAAATGAACGGAAAGAAGAACTCTAGGTCTGGCAGAGTGTTAACTACTGAGAGATATTACAGAAAACCAGAAATGCCAACCGGAACTTCAATCAATGTGTCACTAAGTGAAAAACATAGTATTTGGGGAAAATGAATTAGAGCAAATTATGGGAACGAATGTACGAGCATTAGACTAGTCTTAAATTTTTATTGTCACATGTGATTTTGGCAGTTACTTTAAGGCAGATGGGTCATTTGCTGTATTAACATTGAGTCATTACTCTGGTCCTCTGAAACAGAATTCATTTCTGCCACTAAAAATACCACTATGAATTCATTTTGTAACAGCAACTTCAGAAACACAACTAAAACCCACTACAGTAAACTTGGGTTACAATAAAGGCTTAATTTACTAAATTGCAGACAGCGGGTACTTCACTTGCTTGAAAGAAGTAATCGCTACTGCAGCGCTAGAAGACCTCAGCACTGAAAAAAGAAATTCTCAACAGAGCTGACAGGGAAGACCAGTTCTCAAATCTAGACCACTTCACTTCAAAGACTTCACTAGTCTAATAGCAACAACAGAGAAAAGCAACACTGCAGGACTGGTATTAACCACATCATTGCACAAACTTGATACTTCAGGACGGTTTTAACTGCTAGCCCAATGCAACGTCATGCTGTAGTTTCAGCTCAGTAATAGGCTCATCCTGCTGGAACTGAACAACTCAGTGGATTTCAGAGTACCACAAAACCATACTGAGAACTCACAACATGTAGTTTACTGAAGATTGTTTTCCAAGTTATCACATACCAAACTCACCTGGTCATTCATAACAACCATAGTGCGGGTGAAGAGATCATGATGAGTAATGATACCAGTAAACCACTGGGTGGCAGAATCCTGTCTGTACACTCTCACCCTATAACCATTTAAGGAGTATGGACCTTTAGAAGGGGAAGAAATAAAAAAGCCATTGAGGAATTCAGATATTTAAAAATAATTAAAAAAATGTACAAATGGATTTTCCTGAGTTTTGATTCATAGCAAACACAGCATGCATGGCATGGGCAGCAAACTACAGGTAATTCTGGCACAGGACTGCCTGTGGATTTTACTTTCATTCAGGAAGACATTTTGAAATGCAAATGGTACATTTATGTGTGCTTTAAGGTCAATTCTGCTAATGTTTTCAACACACAGTTTTCTTATCTAGCTAAATCTTTCTGCAACCATGATGACAAATGACAGGAAAGTCCCACCTACTAACAGCAATCACAGAAAAGCAATGTGAAAGGATAGACTGTGGCAGTAGCAGGTTATACAGAGGCTATTTAACAGGCTAGTCACATGCCCAGATGCTTTGCTGGCGAGAAGATTTACATATCTTGGTGGTTAGGCTCTGCATCTGCCAAGTCTTTCCCATAAGTGACCGCAGAGTTTCTCTCCATTACAGCAGTCAGAAAGGCAGTGGAAGTGATCCTATCCCTGCTATGGCCACACAGAACACTCAAAACCACACACACTATGAAGACTTCAGCTCCCCTTTTCAGATACATCAACTCCAAATAAATCCCATACACTGTACCTTTGCAAGGATCAGCTTAATTCACCTCCAAAAGCCCATGAAAGTGGGGACATACTGTATATACTATTTTATAAAAAAGTTATTTGATAGTTGGTCTGAAGACCTTGAAACTTGAGATCCAACAATTTTACTCATGTTCACATGTCTCACTTGACCACCAGAGCCCTACATTTCATCACACTTAAGCATTTGTATAGCATTTGGTATGACCAAGCAGCAATGCCACCAAGATCAGTTCCAACTGTGTGGGTTTCACTACTTCTGCAATCAAACCCCAGGTCAGGCACGCAGGAACGGAAGCAAAACCAGTCAGTGATAACCTACAAAAAGCCTAACTCAAATGATTTAAGAGGGCTTAGTTGCTCAACTGCACAGACAAGGACAGAATTCCCCTGTCTTTCCTAAAGACCATTTTTCCCAACCCCTCTGCCTAGTTCATTGAGCAAGCTCAAACATCTGCAGCAAACGTGCCAGGGACCTCACAGGTGACAGCTTTATCGAGCAAAATATTCATCTTCACATGACTGGGTCCATTATACTGCCTGCATGAGAAAGTGTGTGATCATAATGACTGTTATTAATGTCAGTATTTGAGAGATCAAGAGAAGTGTAAAAGCGGTAATGATTTAGCTGTTTCCAACTGGTCTTAGGGTTTAATTCTGGAACTTTAGCACGGCCTTTTGAACTACTTTTTGCATGTGATTATCTAGGTTTTGGAACAGCTGGGCACAGAAACAACATGCAGTGGCACACTTCTTTCACCCACATCCACATCATTCACTACTGAATTGAAACCTTGAGACCTGCTGAACTGTGTAAGCCACAGGCATTAACTCATCCCCAGAGTACGTTTCCAGCTGCACAGACAAGGGTGAGAAATGTGCCAGCACAGGCACTGCCAATCACCAATACATACAAGCAGAAAAGGAGGAACAATCTACAAGTTTATGTCTCACATTCCTAATCTTGGACCAGACGGGGTTCCCATGGGGACACATTTCCTGATGGCTTCTCTCCAACCCTTACTCCACATACCCCCCCCCCCAAACGCCTCCAGCTCAGCTCCCACACTTCTGGCTGCCTGACCCACCCGCATTCTCCATGTCTCGAACTTTTCATGGCTGTCCCAAAGCTCTACCTTATTCAGACAGCCTCACTGAATTCTGCCTGTCTCTCTTCATGCAAATTTCCCATTCCTATTTTCCTATCCCAGCTCCTCCTCTCTTGCACCCTACTGTTAACTACACAATGATTTTCAGTCTCTTGCATAACCACGACCAGCCTCTCCCCAGCTTCTTGTCTCATTTTAGCAGTTTACAATTCCAGGCCACTGTCTTCCAAGTCCTTTCCCAGTCTTCTCAGCTTGCAAGTTCCATCCTTCCTTCTTCATCAGCTTCCAGCTTTTCTTACTCTTCTGCACTGACCCAGTGCCAACTTCTTTCCTCTTACTCCTTGTTCTAATCTGGGTCTGCCCTTCATCACAGCTGTTATCCTATCTATTTTCGTAAGAGACTTTATCTACCTTTAAAAGCAGTGGTGATTTTTTTTTTCTTACATGCTGCTGGGATGTCAGAAAGAAGGCGAAAAATTCAACTGTGGTCAGACAACACAGGACAGTCCAGGTCCAGCCCAGCCCAGCCACAAGCAGCCATTACAGGAAAAGCCTGGCTTTGTCCCCAGTCCCTGGTGAATCACGCTCAGCTACACATTGTTGAAACAGCCTGGGCAGTACTGTGAGGAAATATCTTCAGGGCTGAAGCACACTCAGTGTTTCAAGAGGATTATTATGCACGCAGCCTCAGAGATTGTAGTGATAATAAATCTAACAGGAAGAAAAAAAAGTCAAAGATTTTAATTGTTGAAAATTAAAGACACCTTACTATGATCCTTGAACTGGTTTTATTTGTCCCAAAAGCTTTCAACTTGGCCAAGTTTGGGAGGAGTTTGTTTTCTTAAAACAAGGAATATAAACTACTTCCCTGCCGAACCTAAAACCTCTACTGAAAAGCATGCTGCTGTGACTGCTGCCCAAAGAAAACGTCACAAGGGCCAAGTTTTTAATTTAGTCTCATTCTTGTAAATTGGACTGGTTTTGACAAAAACTCCCCCTCCTCTAATTCTTTCCAAACATTTAGAACTCAGTGTTAATGGTTGTATCCAACCCTCCTCTTTCTTTTGATAAACTGCTTTTTAACTTTTTTTGCACGAAGTAGAAAATACTAAGATATGAGATGAAGGCTGCAGTATCCCAGACAACAAGGGAAAGGCTGGATCCTAAAAATGCCGTAGAGGATGAAGTAAGAGAATATAGTAACAACCTTAATAGATGCATCTAGACATGGCACAACTGAAAATGTCGCTTTAATTGCAGGGAACTGGAAAATTATAATAACGGAGAAGGTGAAGAAAACCAGAGAAGGCAACGGAGAAGTGAAGAAAACCAGAGAAGGCAAGGGAGAAGAAAAGGATAACATCACTAGATTACAGCAGCTAGCACTGCTAGAAGGCTGCCTGTAAGCCACTGAACGGGCTTGTGCCAAACGCAAAGTCTCCATGCTGAAGGGCAGATTATGCCCCAGGAGAACATGACAGCAGGCTCTGCTGGCTGACCACCATCCTGTGAGGCTGAGGTGGTGGCAGTGAAAAGGCCCCTGCGGTGAAAGATGCATCACTGCCCGAGGAAGCACATCTCTCTTCAGGCCACACTGTCACACAGGTGAGCAAATGGATTTGAACTACAGCTTCTCCTTAGACAAGACAGCTAGTCTGCAAAGGATGTTTGGATTAGATTCATTGCGTCATCTAAAATATTCCTAATCTGTGCACTTCTAAGCATTCAAACATCTGTTTGAGAAATGATACAGAACCATCTACACAAAGGCAAAAATACAGCTCCTGGAATGACAGGATGTAAATGAGTTGTGTGGATGATGGCTGGCAGTTTCATTTGGATGACTCTAGGGCTTTGCTCAAGTATTGATTCTGCAACCAGAGTACAAACAGGCTTTTATAATTATCTTATTATTGTTACTATAATGAAATACAATAAGCAAGCTGAATTTCAGTTTCCTTTTCATATAGCCCTAATTTGATTTCACATCATCTCTCAGTCCAGTTGATGCAGATTTCATCAACAGACTATTAACTCATGTTGTATCTGAGGATATTGAAATAAAATATAAAGTTATTAACACCAACATACCAACTTACACAATTCCACACATTGCTTTTGTCAGCATCCTTTCTCCGTGGCTCTTAAGAATAATTGCATCTAGTCAAATTAGAAACTCCGCAGAAGGCAAGTTTTTTACTGTAACTTCAGTATTATACTTACCGTATTCCTTTGGTCTTCTAATCTCAGTTTCATCAAAGAAAACAGACAGCAAGCAAACCTCAGCACCATCCTTAGAATACCACATTATTTGCTGCTCCCCTCCTAATTTTTATTTAAGGAATGCCTGCTCAAGCATTTTTGTCCTACAATTGCTTTATTGCTTGCCTGAGTATTTTAACCCAGAGCCACAGAAGATAGTTTCTGCCTCCCTTTGCTAGGAATGCCTCTGTAGAGCTGCCTGTCAGGTCTGCAGGAAGTTAATGAACATACTGGGAATGCATACAGTACTTCTACTGTTAGCAAGGTTGAGTCAAAGTAATTTATTCTAATTCATACTAGTCTTCATGTAACTTGTCTCTACAGCGTAAAAAATGATGTCTACATTTGCTGCCACCCTCCAGCACTAGAATCAAGTTACAAAACAGTAGCTTATTTGAAAGGCATTTTTCAGTCAGGGGGTGAGGGCGTGGGGTAGGGATCTGAAAGTATTCTTCATCTGTGACAGAACAAGCACAGACATATCTGAGAAGTTATCACACATGATAGTAATGCTAACAGAAAACAGAGCAGTTTTAAACATGCTAAAAGGCGTGTGGTTGCCATTCATACATTTTCACAACAAACTTTATAAAACATCTACTTTCAGACTAATGATATTCAGCTTTTGCTGTAATCACTGAAACATCAAACAAGTTAGGAACAGTGAAGAAGTCACGCACAGCTTCTTACATGATCTCGTTTTCTTGTATTAACAAATACTTCAAAAAAGTAACTTCCAAGTAAGAAATATATTCTTCATTATAGCACAAGTGCTATGGGACAAATCCCACAGAACTACTGGCCTTAAACTAACTAACACAGCATAAAAATAAGACAATATCCCACATAATTACCTTGCATAAAAATCTCCTGAACCTTTTGCTCCTTTACCCAGGCTTTTACCTCCTCATGTAACTGCGGGTTATCCCTGAGAACTGGGTTTAGACTGTCTACGTCGTCCTAAAGTAGAGATTAAAAAAAGAACCATATGTTATGTTTACTTGTGACATTTCTGTTTAAATTCCTAGATGTATTTTAGAGTACAATATTAAGAAGTTTGGTGCTAATTTTACTGATTGCCTACAAATCCCTGTGCTGTTTTTAGAAAAACTTTGAAATATAACACAGTACTAGAAGTTATTTCATGGGAACATGGTATGTCAGCTCCCATATGTGGCCAGACTTGTAAAGTATTAATAGGATCACATTTTCATAAATACTGTCTTACTAGAAGCTAAAATTGCCCTCCAAAGACTTGAATGCGTGCAGATATGCAGAAAGAACTGCTTAAATAATGGTTAAATTAATCTTAAAAACAAAACCAAAAACCCAAAGAAACAAAACCAAAACCCAAACAAAATCCTGTTTTTCATATCTGTAAAACTTAGTATGGATATATTGTGCATAAACATAGATATAAAACCCACAAAGATAATGCATAAGAGAGCTGTATTTTAAGAGAAACAAATATTCTGAAACACCGCTACTGCTACATTTTCAAAAATGTAGGCCTTTATTAATTAGGCAATTTCAAATAAGACACACACCTTTTTTTCCAGTTCTCCTGGAAAAGATTCTTTTTGACTACTCAAGGAGGACCATCATCTGGGAAATTAAGATATGTTTGGTGGCACTGTCCTTCTAAAGGGGAAAAACTAGGTACAAAATCTGGTCCATATCCTTGAAAGCATGGTTTAAATCATCATTCATCTCTAAACTCTTGTAACACCTGTTTCTCTATTTCAGAGCAAACTTGCTAGTTCTGCTTTTGAGGCTGTAACAGAGAAATAAAGCAGCACCACAGCCTGGCAACAACTTGTGCAGAAGATGGCCTTGGAAATCCATGAGCTGTAGGAACATTCATTTGTACCAAGAGAACTTCAGACAGCTAATATAATCAGAGTGGTTCTCCACATACAAAATGTAAAATGTTTTATCAGTACTGCAGCTAAGATCAAGCAATTTCTTTCCTTGATCTCCAACAAGTTCCTTGATGTTTCTCAATTATTATGAAGAGTTACACCCACAGAATACAAAGATACAAGCAACACAGAGAATGGCTGCACTGCTGGCAAGCTCTCAAGTGACATGAGCAATTTCTCTCTATTCATCTGGACAAGATTATTTCTGCTAACCCACTGATCACAGGACATCTATTTCAAATTCAAAATTCACTTCCTGACACTTGAAGATTTGCTGTGCTCCATTATGGAGAATGCATCGATGCTTCAGTTATTAGAGAAAATTGCTCTCTCGCCTTGTGCTTTTGAAGGCATTATGCCATCAGAATCAAAAGAAATGGTCAACATTATTTTTTTAATACATGCAAAGTACAACAAAGTAGAAGTAAAGATCAACAAAACCTCTACCACCCGTTAAAAACAACCACCATGTAAGTATGCTGCTAGCATTATCAGAGGCCAATGCTAAAATTTATTCCAAGATGGCAGACTAGCAATGAGGCCATCTAAAAAGGGGTCTATTTTCCTGTGCAAATCTATTTTTGCACTGATCCTACATGCAGAAGCAACACCACCACTGGAAAGAGAGAATGATTTGACAAGGGAACCCAAAAGATCCAGGAACTGGTGCTGTGTGATGTTCATTTGTCTGTCCTTCTTTTGCACCCTCTTCCATAGCAGCTGTATGAGTTTTCTGTACCAAAAATTTCCCCTCAGATCCACAAGTATTAGATCTAAGTAACAGACTGAAGCACTGCAACACTGGAAGTCTGGCTGACTTAGAAATGCAGTTAACACGCAGATCTTGTACATTTTGAGTAATTCCTTCAGTCCCATCTAAGAAAATTTGCATTTTAATTTTAAAAAATATACATATTGATTAGGTACCATGGAGTCAAACCTATTACTCTTACTGTTACTCAAAGACGAGCTACAAAAACGAGATCAAAGATCCAGTATGCAAACTGCATGCAGGTATGACCATGATTAAGTAGAGGATATCAAAGAGAACCCGGGGTTTTCTAAATAAATACATGAAATACAACATTTACCATCCATGACTTAAAAAAAAAAAGTATTCTGCTCCTAGACGTGAACATGCTATACGTAGCTCAACAGAAATCAGTACAGCAAAGCAAAACATAACTGACAACTGAAGCTCAGTATCAATCTATCAAAACCACCCACAGGTTCCTGAACTCTGAGAAACTCTGTTCTTTTGTGTATATATTACATACATCTATGAAAAAAGGTGTGTGCCATGACTGACCCTTTTCTGCAATTAATCTTAATTCTGAACATCTAAAATCCAGGATATTTATTGCATAATGTGTTAAACTATAAAGGTAATAGCCTTAAGCACAATGGTTTAGCACACACCACAAACCTCGGCAAAAACAAGGAGACAGGGTAACAAGCAAGGCTGACGACTCGCAGTCTCTCCCCTGTCTTAGCACTGATGACTCTGCAATGCCCAGGCCTTTCCCTCATACTGTGTTTATATTGCTCAAGAAACAACAACTCTTGTCTACGGATTTGAGCCTTGGCAATTATGCTTTTCCTTCTCCTTGATTGAAGTATCAAGACTGGCAGACTAACACACAGAAGAATTAAATGCTCTGTAGGATTTTTGTCCAGTCTTTTCCTCATTTGAAAGTAGTTTTACTCACAAAAGTAGAGTATGGTACCCTCTCCTAGACTAGTTTTTCCACAAGTCCTGGAATACCGCTTCCAGGAAGATGTTAATGCTGGTTTGAAAACCTCACAGAATGCAAATCGGAATGCAAATAAATGGGATTGCAATTTTCCTCTTCAAATTTACTGTAGGAATCTCTTTACATACTTCGTATGGCAGTGCCCCTTGCTCCACAAATCACTATATGCAACTGTGGGAAAAAGACAAAAGGCACATGGGCTAGAAAGACATGGTCAAGATAATCCTTCCTGCCCTTCTGGAAGACAGTCACATGAAATAATGTGACTATCAGAAGCTTTCCAATCAATGTCAAGTTTTTAGACCCTCGCTCTACTCTTCCTTCTTCATAGACCAGAAGAAGAACTGGAGTCGATTTTCTGTTTAATTATCAAAACAATACTTGAGTCAGCTGCATGTCTCTCTAGGTGGTAATTCCCACCTGCTGGGGACTTACTCAACACCTAGGAATTCCCAAGAAGGATAAAGAATGAATTTTTTGTTTCCAACGAATTAAGTGTTTCCAAAGAATTAAGTTTTTATATCTGTTCTTTCTACTGGTGCAAAATGATAGAGCAGGTTGGAAAGTATAGGCCACACCATCAGGTTAAGATACCAAGCTGCTCTAACAAGGAAGTGGAAATCTTTGTTCAGCAGTGTTTTCAGAGAGCTTATTTGGACAAACATAATTTATCATTCAAAGCCATAGGTGAACGAGTGCAGATCACTTATAATGCTTCAAAATTCCTTGGAATTTTACAGACAGTACCCACAGAAAAACAAGTCAAAATCCAAATACACACAGAATTCTCCTAGTTAAGCCTCATCCACAAACAAAATACTGTCCAAGATACTAAGAGACATTCTTGGATGAGCCAAACCTGCATGTTGCCCAAAGGCCATACAAAGAGCCTTCTGAAAGGCTGAAATGACCGCAAACTCCTTTTCCATTTTGGGCAGAAGGGCATGCCTGTGGAGGGAATGCCTGCAGATTTCCACAGCTCTCCACCTTCCTAACAACACTTGAACTAATGAAAGAAGTTGTTTCCTCAGTATTTTAAAATACTTCTCCAAGTCATTCTTCACAGACTTGAGAGGCAGCGAGTTCATTAAATCAAGAGACGAAACCGTGGAACACAGAACTACAACTGAGAAGAGGATTCGAGTAGCCACTCCCACCCCCCTTCACACAGACTGCGTGCTGCTTACAGGAGGGTGTAGAAACTCCAGTCAGCTGCAAACTGTCCATTTTCAGCGAAGAAGAGAACCGACAATATGCATTTCCAGGAAAACCGGTCCTGGAAAAAGAGCAGCTTTTGGCACTAACAAGGCTTAAATAACAGCCTGGAAGACCAAGCTTCCACATACCACATGCCATACATTAGGAACCTGTGAGCATTTAGCCGGTGAAGTGCCTTCCTTGGCCATGGTGTCTCTGCATTTGGCTTCAATGCATCAAGGACATCTTTTTAATATCAGTAGGAACTCATTTCAGCTAGTGTTTTACAGGGAAAGACTAAGTAGATTTTGCAGTCCTCACAAAGGTCAACACCACATTAGTCCTCACCATCTGTGGCTTAATTAACTATAGCTTCCTCTGGCTGCTTAGAGGTTTTCTGATAATTTAGGACATGAATTAAATGAAAACTAGTACACAAGTGACTTGAGGGTCCTGTTTACCGTATTTACACAGCATGCGCTGCACAGGGAAATAGGCATTTTGTCAGTACTTTAATGGTAGAGGGACCACATTTAAATTCAAACAGTGCAAATGAAGAATTCGGACATCAACGTATCAAAAGAAGAAAACCTTCAGTTTTCTTGTTTCATTACTATCTTGAAATCAGTTTCTACAAAAAGTGAGAGCCCCCTTTTCCCTTTTTTTTTCCCCACCAAATCATTTTTACTACTGCATGGAACTTCAGCTGCACAGAAATAAAATTTCAAATGCCACTCTGCAAAACAAAGAACAAGGTAAAACAACACACGCCAACTGATTGCCACAACAGTCTTCAGAGAATAGTGGCAGAAGAAAGTACTGGTTTTGAAATCTAGACTGCTCAGAATTTATACTAGACCTCTAATGCCATCATTTAGAAGAGTATTTACTCCCATTAAAAAAAGAAAAATATCTTACCTGCACCCAGCCTCAAATGCGTAAATGATTTTTACCCCTCATTTAAAAGGTCAGTATAATTTTCTCCTTATTTTCATTCCTTGATAACTAACCATCCATTTCTTTTTTCTTCCTCTTTTCATTTTCACTGATTGTGTTACCTGACATATCTGACTGTACCACTGATCTGTAATCTCTCTCACTGACTATACCTTTTGAACAAACCTTCAATCTTAATATTGTCCTGCCTGACATCAGAATGAGCAGGGGAAAAAACCAAAACAACACATGAAACAGAACAGTGACACAAGACATGGACAGGCAGAATACCAAAGATCTTAACAAGATCTATTAATTGGCAGTGGATCTCTGCCACGCTACAGCACCTTTTTTTTTCCCCCAGTGGCAAAAGATGATAATCTAACTAAAACACAGAAAAATTGACAGCAACTGACACCCCCAAAAGCATCAACGGGCAGGTGCTGCCAATGCCACACAGACCACATCAAAACCCTACAGGGAATCACCAAATTTAGCCCAGACTAAAACACAGAGATCTTCTATTGGTTCACAGACACATACACATACCACTAATGAACAGCATATTCCTTACTCCTTTCTGACAAGTGAAAGGCTACCCCTGCTGCCACACCACTGCAGCTGGTGGGGCAGGAGGTCAGTGAGGCACTGAAGGCTGCGGGGCTGTGCAACTCCACAGAAACGCGTAAAGAAACGCCTTTCCAGAGGGGACTGCTCCAGGCCGAGCAGTGACCCAATCCACAGGGTGCCCCTGCAACAACAGCCAGAAACGCTGAGGTTACAGAAGGCTAGAAAGTTTTTTGGGAGATCGTAACTTCCCGGGTTACCTTAAACAGCTTTGTCTGAGCTGAGAGAAGAGGCTTAGGCTTACCAGGCGACGCTAGCGCTTTCTATGTAAACCCAACCCACACTTGACCTATTTTCTGCTGTTCTGAGCGCACAGTCACGATTTACCTCATTCAAACCCGGCAGCTGCTGGGCTACATCTGAACCAGTTAAGTCAAGCTTGAAGGCACAACCCTGACCCCTAAACCAGAAACAAAGTCGAGCTGAGGTCAGCCCTGCTCACACGTGCACAGAGGCACGCCACACAGGCAAAAGCAGGGGCGGGCAGAGACGCTCTCCCTAGGCGAAGAGGCCAAGCCAGACAACAGGGATAATGAATCCCTTCCCAACAAGGGGCTCTTGATGCATGGTTCTGACAAAGACAAATGTTTATAGATATTTCGGACCACAAACACTTAAGATTAAGGGTTATTTTCAGTGTATGATAGCTCCAACTGTTTCTGTAAGTAGAAAGGTATAATGACAGGAAAAAAAAGATGAAGACTAAAAATATAGTAATTTTCCAGCTGTCAGTAAGCTTAACATCTCCCAGGAAAAACTATCAACAATTTCTATTTTGTTCCCCACTCTTCCCTATACCTAATACTTCTCACGCACTCCTACTTCCTCTTTTCACCTGTTCAACAGCTAAGGAGTTGACACTGATTTTAAAATACCATGTTTGAGAATTAGGGGAGCAGGGCTGCATACACCTTTCCAAGTCATGATTTGGGGCTTGAAGAAGCACCACTGCACCAGTTAGTTCAGTTCTGGAAGAATAACTCACACCTGTAAGAACAGGGCTGTGAGTTATTTCTATTTAAAATACTAAAGGTTACCCTATGGAAAAGATATTAAAGTTAGGAACATAAATATATGGTGGGGGGGGGAGGAGTGAGATCTCTCTTGTAATCTAATATTCTCCCTGATTTCAAGTCACAAACACAAAAACAAAGCTATTTGCCTTCCTATAAGACTAGCAATGTCTCAGGTGAAACGGGCATGCTGGAAAACTTGCTTTTCACAAGTCACCTCACTACTCCTGTATCAGTAAGTAAGAATCTAGAATGGGAAGACAAAAGGGAAACAACAGCAGCATACAGAATGAGCATGAAGCAGGTAAGCGAGCAGCCACAAATGGACAAGCAAAACCAAACCTGAGCCAGGCAGACACTTGTCACAAAACAACCTAAAACCTGCTCTGCTGACTTCTGCAATAGTTTTGCATTTGAAAATAGAGATAAAGAAAAAAAAAATAGAGGACCCTTAGGCTCATGGGTTACATCACCCTCTCTTCAAGCAGCTGGGACAGTCTGGGTCAGAAAAGCACAACCTCTTGGAGTGCCAAACACATCTTCTATCATCTGATCTAAAGACTTCCCCGAACAAGCAGCTCCTATCGACAAACCTAGTGCACTGTCAGTTTCCACTTAAGAGCACATTTGTACTACTTACATTCTCCACATACAAATGAACGAAAGTCAAGTGAAAAGCACTGTTCCATGTCCACCTTCTCCCTCATTTTGATGACACAGCCATACATTTGTTTTTCTTCTGTTTTCCACTGAATAACATTTCCTTCCCCTTCCCCACTGCAGGCTCCTTATATTTATCACCACCTTCACGGCAATATGCAACTTTGTCCTCATTTTGCATTTTGTTTTATCTAGTCCTAGGAGAAACAGGGAGGAGTACAGGCCCTACCCCACTCAGTCAGTAACTTTCAAGTCACGTGGTGATACTGGAAAAAGCCTTTGAGTCACTTACCAAGCAACTCAATGCCACCATGGGAAAAAGAAACCTCAAAGTGCAGACATTTCCTGAAGGAAGCAATCAGCAGAGTGAAGTTGATGCTAACAAGGAGAGTAGCTCAGTAGATTTGAGAAAAGTCTTTTAAACTGAAATCCAGACACCCTGTGAATTGCGAACAGCTTTCAGAAGGTATCCAACAACTCCCCAGACCACAGCAGCTGAAGGACATGCTGAATGCACGGAGGTGTCTAGGCAAAAGGAAGTACATTCTCTTGATTACCAGTGGTCTGAACTACTGTGCTGCTAGAAAGGCAGTCGAATGCCCCCAGAAATCAAGCCAAGAAATCAGTTCTTGCTCAGACTGATCATTTTACAGAAGACCCATCCTCCTTTCATCAGGGACAGCAGAAATTACTTGCAGCAGCTTCAACTAGCAGAGCTGGAAAGCTGTTTACTGCCACCGACAAAAAAACCCAGCAGACTGGATAGTTCATCTCTTATCTCATGGTAGTTACCTCCATCAAACCTTTTATCAGCTGCATTACTCAGCAACAGTGTTCTTTGACAAGACCACTGATAACTAAGAGCTTACTGTATTAAAGAGCAAAGGTCTCTCAATTCAAATCTGAAGAAAATTGCAAACCACTATCCAATACGTGGCAGACTGACAAGAGCTCCTAGAATCAACACCACCTCTTAGAAATGTGCATCACAGCATCTCACTCTTGTGAATGACTTCTGCTCTGTAATCTGAACTACCACCAACTCAGATCACCAAGCAGCCATGGAGCTACCCAGTCCCTTCTGCAAATATCCTCAACCCTAGTTACGAAATAGGAGCTCTGGGAACATGAAACTTTGCAGCTCCTTTGTCCCTATAACTCATAAGGATTACAAGTGGAATACAAATCCTTCCCAACAAGAAAAAAATCTTAACCGGTTCTTTTGTCAAGAGGAAAGAATACATCAGATATCTTCAAAACATTCCTGAAAGCCAGCTTCAGCGGAGTTTGGTTCACTTAATTACTATTACACTAATGTTTTATTTTCAAGTGGTTTTCCAGGGTTTGTTTGAAAACATGTTTCTTAGATTGTGGGCCCACATGCCAATAATATGAAAGTAGTTCAGAATAAACCATGCTTCTCTCATGGTTTAAACAAGTACCACTGTATTTGCACAAAGTTTTCAAAGTTCATTTCTAAATGGTATTTAAGGCAGCACTGCACAGAAGCAATACATCTGGGTTGGAAAAGCAATAAGCACATTTTTCTTGCAGGATTTTCTTCAGAAGAACAAACTTCTCTGTCTCAGGGATACTGTGAAGAGACTCTCCAACTGTCCGACTACCCATATGACAGTGAGCCCATCACTGTGCAAACGTGGAAATACTGCCTCTCCTCCAAGACAGTATCAAAAGCAACACAGCCACCATTGTGTGCCTTTTTTTTTTCCCCCTGCTAAGAGTGCTGTTCTGACCTACTGGAGCCACTTTAGGAATTTTCCCTATAAGTAACAAGAGGTCTGACCAGCTTGGATGTGTATCATATTTGGATTAACACCACAGTTCTCAACAACTCCAGAGAAAGCAGTGGCTGTGCCTTTTATAGAACAGACAAATAATGGTCTTGCAAAGAGGAAAGATTCATTGCTAATCAGGAAACAGATATTTCAGTTGTTGCTGCAATAAGCTCCTCGGGGTAAACTTTGGAAAGTCATTCAGTGTTTAAAATTGACACTATGCTCATCTATTTAGCGGTATTTTTCCATCGATAAATCTACTAGCACATAGAACCAAAAAATTCCTATTGGAAACATAACTCAAGACTGAACTACACCACTTGGAAGGCAGGAAGCCTGAGTGTGTCAAGAACCATACACCAGCCACTATGTCTTATGCACCCTGAAATCTGCCTTTATTTGCTGTACACCAAAGTGGCATAGAGTGGTGAAAAGAAGATAGCAAAAAGGAAGAAAACATTCATGCTGGGTAAATACCCCAGCCTCTATGGCTGAAACATGATTTCTAAACTGGATGCTAAAAATTCACAGCTAAAATAATAAAACAGAAAACAGTCTGTGATGCACAGAAATTACTATGCTCCAAACTCACTTGCTCAATAAAAACACACTAAAATACTACTCCCTGTAATGCTGGCAGACACACACAAACAAGGGGGATACAGGGGACAAACAGGAATAGTTTATTTTAATTCCATTCAAAAGACAGGAAATGTTTGCTAGATTTAAGGGGGGGAAGGATCAGTATTTACAAACAATGGTAGCAAAAAACCCCAAGTATATTTAATTACATAGTGTACTGCTAAAAAGAAAGTAAGATTGATCAAGAAATGCACTGTACACCAAGATCTCTATATCAAAACATATACTATGCTTTTTATCAGTAATGTGATTCCAATGCCTAAGAAAGATTCATACTTTTTTCTGATTTTAAGAGATTCAAGTTTGGATAAAATTACTTGAGTGTCTCCCCAGATGTTTGGCCTGGAAAAGGAATGCCATATACACACCTGGAACTGCTACAGCTCTCAATCTCTACTCTACAAACTGTAGCTTGCCCGAGTTTGCAGAGCAGTTCTCACTATGCACTAGACTACAAATTAGTACTTCTATTAGGCGTAATTTCAAAAATGCATTTTGTAGGAATATGTTATAGAGTAGCAGCCCTGAACAAAGGAATATTGTATCACAGGAAGGAACAAAAGCACACAAACCCATGAGCATTTCATCAAACGAGCTATTGTGTTTATCACATCAAGCTAAAGCTTAATTCTGTTAAGAACACATCTCAACAAAACTCAGTTTCCCCCCCCACCCTGAAATGCAGGAAGGCCTACTCTTTTCCTGGGCAAGCACTCCCATACAATGACTGTGGGGTTTTACCCTGGATGGGTTTGTCAGTTCAGTAATCCCAAGACTGCTTTTGCGAAGTACTAACATACTTCAGTGAAAAGGATTCAATCTTCACCTCCAAAGAAGAAACAAGTTTTGTTCTGTCTGTTCTGAATGCCTGACTTTTATATTATTTAACATTACCTCCTACAGTAGAATTGTGGTCAAACCATTTAAATGACCATGATTTTCAAAAAGCTTGTAGGAAGAGCAAAGCAAGTTCCTCTACAAGAGTGGAAGGAAACCTGTTGTCCCATGGAGTTGACTTACCTCCACTGGACCTCACAACTCATTCATCTTCTTCCTCATCTACCTTCCCACAGCCCTCAGCAGTTCCTACTACCTGGAAGAGCCACATTATTTGTAGCAGCTATGCCACCCGCCTGCTGACTGATGGCTTCCCCTTCACGCTGCCGATTTCTCTAAGGTTTGTCAGATCTGGAAGACCTCCACTCCTGTATCAAACCTTGTTGAGAGATTCAAAAAAGTAAATAAAGCCTTTATTTCTTAAAAAAAATCAAGGTAGAACAGACAGGTACAATTTTATTCCACTTATTTTGAAAGTAAAGACAGATAAAGCCTTCAGGGAAGCAGCTCTTTTTCAAAGGGAGACACAAATATGGGCTTGGGAGAGACAATGTACATCTCCCTCTGACTTCACAAAAGGAGGGTGCATATCCCTCCTCCCTCTCTTCATGAGCATTCCGATGAAACTCTTTCTGCCCCACATGTGTAGCTGTGAGCGAGGACTGGTATGAGTCATCTGACCCACTTCTAGCTGGATTCAGCCTTTTGCTTCCCCTCATGCTGGAACCACATACTTAAACATAGATGTGTCAGTAACAAGCTGTTTAGACCATCACTCTGTGCAACACCATCAGAGAAGCCAGCTGGACTGCTTATGGGTGGTCCAGACACCAGAGACATGGGAAAGAACAGGCAGCTCTTAAGTACGATTTTGAGAAAAGTTAAAGATACAGAAGGTTGTGTGCGCTCCTGTTACCCGTGGAGGAAATGAAAGCAGGAAGGGAGCACAAGACGGCCAAGGCTGCCAGCTGGCCCTCACCAGGAGTTCCCAAGCTGCTACTGTCAACCTGAAAGGGTGGGACCAATCCAAAAGCTCCTGCCTGCCTGATCACTGGAGGTACAAGTTTACAGGAAAAGCAATTTTCAGCTGCAGTTGCTATTTTTAAGCCTTAAGTTTAAAGTAAGAGAAGTCTGAAAGATAAGTGCACATGTGACTATGGGGTGCTCAAAGTACAGGGAGAAAACATATCATTTACCCCTGTTTCAAGATGTTTATAAGCATTTTTTTATGGGCACATGTCACTACTAGACAAGCCCTGCTACACGATCAGCTTGCTCTTCAGGAGCAAACAACTCATGAAACCCAAAAGCATACAGACCTGAAATGCCCAATGTCTGCCCATAACAAACAGAAAATGAGAGTATCAGAGTTGCACAATGCTCTTTTCTCAATCCTTACTTCATGGCATGTAGAACTTGAATTTGTAACAGGACAGGTGAGATTAGTGCAGTATTAGATTGTTAATCCGAGGTACCTATTTCATAATTAGTGAGAAAGTTTGTTATTACTATTTTGACAATGTTAAGGTGTGTTAGACATTTGACCTGTCAGATCTCAGACATGCAATGCATGCTTAGAAAGAGAGCAAAGTACACATGCTGCATCTAATAACTCCTACGGGGGATTTCTCAGTGCCCTATCTTTACATCTGCAACCTTCAGCAAAGACGTAGGCAGACAGACCTTACCATTTTGAAACACTAAGGCAATCAGCCCTGTCTTAAAAAAGTTGTTCCAAAGGAGAAAGCGAATACAGAAGAACTGAAACATGGGTTTGAGTCATTCCTAGCAGGGTTGTTGTTTTGGGTTTTTTTAAACCCAGTACGCAGGAGGACTTTTCGAAGACTGCGGACACACTTCCACTTTCTTCCTTGAGTGGTCAAATAGCCTCTCTGCAGGAAGTTTCATGATTGTGAAGGAAAATCTGAATTCTTTGCCCTGTCTCAGCAGCGCACATTTGTTCCAGTGCTGTACTGGTCACAAATCCTTTGGAAATATATTATCACACACGTATGAAACAAATGTGTGTATGTATTAGATTATATATTTGGAAATACATCCACGTCATGCACCCTGCTCTGCCCGACACAGACAGACAGCTGAAATTCACTGAGTGCTTGAGGAAAGCAGAGTCCTTCTGGGTCTTTCCATAAAGTGGAAATAAATACACTTTCCATAAGTGTATTTTATAATGGAAAAACATAACATAAAACCACTTTGTTATTCTTTATTTGCTTGTTCAAAGTATAATGCAGTTGACTCCAGCTGCTTCAGCCAGTAACAGCAGGATCACACATTTCAGTCCAACAGTGCCCATGACTGGTACTGACAAACACCACCCAGACAAAACATCACACTGATGAGGTCACATATACCATATGCTGATCTTTAACACTTTACATCCCCATCTATAGTCCTTCAAGTAAACTACAATGCTTAAACAAATTAAAGCATGATCAGCTTTGCTGCTGCTTAACTTACTACATGTACCATAACAAACACAAGAGATGTCATAATAGAACAAGTAACTTACTACAGAAACCATTTCAGTTCTAATTATTTGAGTTAGGTCACAGCTGTATTTGTGAAGGCTTTACTGTAGTTTTGCTTAAAATATTGTATTAACAGATGTATTTGAAAGTGCGTTCATTTTCAGTCTGTAACAAAAGCCACTACAAACCCCACTACATGTCAATTTTTACTTACAAAATATGCATAATATATTGTGAATACAAAGTAGAAAAATACAGGGATTTGACTTACACATCCCATTTCAAGACTACATTTTCTACAGATACTAACCTGACATAGAAAATGCATGTTGTAAATTTTGTCTATCAGTTCCTGCAAAGGAACAGAATTGTCATTTCACTGCAAAGCAAAGTACTATGGCAAATGTTCCTGCCTCCATTACCCGAAAGATCCCCTTGTCACCACCATAAAAAGAACCATATGACTAAATGGTCTGACCATTCCAGAGTCATGAATGAGCCACTCCCAGTCACACACAAGTTCCATGGTGAGAATAACACCAGTTGTATCCTCTATGAAGCAACAGAGATAAAAGTCACCGGAAACAAGTTGTAGGCTGGTGTTACAGGTACCACACATACGGGATTCAAGGAATTTTCACAGAGAAGGGCAGGATTCAAAGCAGTATACATGTAAGGAAAAGTAAAATCAGGTAACATCTGCAAATAATGAACTTACTGACAAGTGTAATACTTGCTATAGAAAGCCTCGTGATGAAAAATGGGAAAAGGCTCATACACGGCAGCCCCATATCCTACTTTAAGTAATGATATTCATCTAGCTCTTGTGAAAGTTGTTCAATCTCTTAACAACTGAAACATGTTTGTTTATGCAAAGAGCAGATATGGCAAGGGAAGCCATGGCTCAGGATTCTTCATCTAGTCCTGCCAAGGTCTCTTTACTCTTGTTCTGGAAGAACCACTTCTGGTAATGACAGTAATTTAGTTCTTTCCCTATTCAAACTTTGTTTTTCCTGCCAAGACTAAAAGGATGCCAAGTGTGCTCTTTTCTTTGCCTTGAGCAGCTGTCACCTTTTAATGACAGCACCACCTAATTCATGAAGCCCTTTAGCCCAACAGTTATGTTAAACAGCACTGTGTTTTTGATGAGAACTGATCTGAGCAGAATTCATACCAAATGCTCTCTGATGCCCATTACTAGTATTACAAGTATACGCAACAATGGAAAACTTACTCAGTGGTTAAGAATTGCATCTGAAGTGAAACGGAGACTTCCCACACATATTTATCTTTGTTTGTTTTGGCAGAAAGGTACTGAAATTGAAGGCACTAACAGCAAAATGCAGTAAGAAAAGGGTTTAGATCACCATGGTCTATAAGGACTTCATACTTGAAAATGAGCAGCCATGAGAGCTTTCACCAAAAACTAAACACATTTAGAAACACTCAAAGTTAACTCATCTCTGCGAAGAATGGCTCCTTAACTCTGTCTTACGCTCTAAAGCAGGTTAGCTGTATTCCAGACCAAACAAGGGAGCAAAAAGAACTTCTCTTTTTAGAAAAGCAGATTTTCGCAGGAAGTTCACAAAAAAAAATTATCCAGGACCTGTTTTGTTGACAAAGAAAAGGAAAGTTTTCAAGAAAAAAAAGGTACATGCAAAAAACTACCTTACATTAAGTGAGCAAAGGCTAGGAATATGATTTCCAGCATTAACAAAAAATAACAAGCAAAACAAATGAATGCAGACGATTCTCCCACTTCAGGTATCTTTCAGGAGAAAAGAGCCTTATGATCACCAAGCTGTTATTTCCATTTAACACACTGCTGGTACATAATTCAGTGAGCATGTTTAAAAAAGTTTCTGTTCTCTTAAGGACATTATCACTCAGTAAGGGTCTTATCTGTACAATTAACTTGTAGACCTTTACAATGAGACACTGCTAGCACTGCAAACATGTCTACATGAGGTATTTCTAAAGCTTCTTATAACCCTTCAAATAAAGAAATCTTTGCACTATTCGTCAGGAAGCTCAGTTTTATTATGTTTCTACATTCAATATGTGTGGAATATCCAGTTAAGATGTAAATTTTGGATGCCTTAGTACTTTAAAGGAATCTCTGTCAACAACCTCCTCCTAATGCTAAAACTAACAGACAATTTAGGTCTCTCTTGTCACCAAACTATTTTTGATACAGAACACTAGCCTCCATCTTAGGCTTTAATAGGTACTTGTTTGGTTCATGAGAGGGGGACACAACCTCACCTCACACAAAGTTGCTCTCAACATGTCAAAAAGGGAGCCCAAGAGTTAGGGAGACCAAGCTTGTATCTGGAACTATTTTTCATAAGCTACTGCTTTGTACCAGAATCTGGTCTACACCTCCTTTAAAACTGAAGTGCTAATGCTGTTAAATACAGGATTATTTACCAAGATATTACAAAGCCAGTTGTTCACGTGACACATTTTCAAAAATGACACCTTCAGTTTGTAGGCACCTCCCAAATTAAGGTGCTTCTATGTCTAATACTGTATCTGTGAATACTCCTTGAAGTGAAGGGCCTAAAATGCATATAGCACAGCTAAGTTACTGCCAGCCAGGCCTGGCAACAGGATTGTTTTACAAAAGGCAGTCCTTCTCATCCATTCGATTTGTTTTACTCAGCTCATCTCGCAAGAAACCAAAAGGAGATTGCCAAGAAGAGATTGATTACTGTTACTGGAACGAATGTTAGAGACATGATCTTGACAAATTTCAGGCAAAGGACAGACGCTAGCGCAAGTATTTGCTTCTTAAAATGCATCTGGAAGATTGCGGCTGGACTCTGAGGGTGAATTTACACTTCATAGCGCAGCTGATTTAAGAGGTCACTGCTGCCAAAGGAGGATATCCCACACTGCGTTGCATCATCCTAACCCCCTCCCTAGAGGAAGCCACAGCACTTGCTGCACCCTGGACTAATCCCCAGCCCAGCTCACTAACATCACAAGCTTTCTCTCACCCCCGTTTTTTAAAAGCAAGGTTGTGCTGGCTTAAAAGGACAAAGGCACCTAGCGTGGGGTCCAACAGTGGGAACCGTCCTTTGCGGCAGAGCCAAGCTGTTTGAGCAGCTTGATTCACAACATGTAACCTCACCCTGACAAAAAGCGTTGAACTCGTTTGGCTTCCCCACCAGAGATACATAAGAGCACCAGCCCTTCCACAAACTGAACCTCCCTCTCCCCAGGATTCTCTCTCAGTCACTTCTCTTTTTCTAGCTCTATATTTGGTATTGAGGGAAAAAACAACATCTTCATGGAGCAGAAGGGAAGAAGGGGTGTCAGGACAAAATTACATAGCATTTATTCAGGGCCATCTGTTATTCCAAGTCTCAAAGTACTATTTCTGTACCACCGCAGCGTACCATCCAAGCCATAAAAAAGAATTTATAGCTATTCAAGTTGAAATCAGTTTCAGCACAAGCTGAAATGTATCAAATGTTTTTCTAATGTTAGAAGATTTTTTTTAAACCTCCTTCTGAAGAGGTGGGGGAGAGGTGGAATAACCTCTTGTTCTTTAAATACACACACTAATACATTAACATGTTTCTAATTAATGAAAAAGGCATTAAAATCAAGGCTACTGGAAATTTTATCATGCTTAGAAACAACAGCAAAAGGCCTTTTTTTCCCTTTGTAAAAATTCACATTTTCTGCTATTCATTCTCAAAAAAAATCCCTAGTAAGTCAGATACCACTGTATTACTGCAAAGACCTAGAAACGAAAGCCCAGCTTCAGAAGGGTGGATACTATCTTTCATCTGCTCTACAATTAATGATACTGCTTAACCTTTAAAGGAGTCAGGTATTTTACTTAGAGGTGGTTCAATAACATCAGTTGCACGGTACTCCTTGACATGATCAGATTCACTAGACTCAGATACAGTATGGGATATAATCTTTCACAAAATGAGCAATAATCTTTGCCAATAATCAATAGGAAATTATTCAAGTAACAGAATTTGACCGCAAAATGCACTTAAAAATAATAAACACATGGATTTTAACTAAGCCAAATGTAAAGCACTTATACAGTAATGCATTTCTTACCTGATAGGGCTGAAAGGCACTATCATCAGTTACAAAATCCAGTTGTTTGTCCACAAGGAATTCTACTGCAGTAATTGAATTGTATACACTTTTTCCAACCAAGGGCTTGAATGTCTATTAGGAAAAAAAAAATTAAAATTAACCGGTTAAAAAAAAAAAAAAAAAGCTCAGCACATCAAACCTCAAGGACTATATGAATACTGATGTAATTATTCCATCAAACCAAGTTAAAACAGAATAACAATTACTAATTATATAAGAAAGAAGGATTTGGGGTTGTGCCGTTTTTCCTTTGTGCCGTTGGTGGAAAACCAACTAGAAAAGGGAACTACACCATGTATTTTCCCTTCCCACATTGTGCTTGAGCAAGAGCATTTACCACAGAAGCTCCAAGTACAGGAGCACGATTAGATCTTAAACATACAGCTTAGCAGAGAGATCCTCTCTCTCTGCCTGCAGGACTAGCTAGCGCAGTGGTAATTACAGTAAGGACGCTGAAGTGGAAGCAGACTGCAGATGTGAAACGCTCCCCCCCTTCCTGTTCTGAAATCGTTCACCTTGCCTGGAGTCACCCGTCTCATTTCCCTGCTCTGACTGCTGCTGCCGCCCCCGCTGCCGCGCCTCCCTGCAGCAACCGGCTGCTCCGGCGCAACCGCTCTGGAGGCGACAGCGCTCGGTCCAGGGGCTTTTGCAGCGGGGCCGGGAGGTTTCCTGCCAACATTCCAGTTGGACAACTGACCCCTCGCCGCCTCCCCAGCACGTGGGAGGAAGCAGGAAACCTCCTGGCCCCGCTGCAAAAGCCAGGCATGGAGAAAGCGGAGCAGGGAATAACGGGCTCCTCGACACCCTATGCAGGCAGTCTTTGCCCAAACCCTCCTCCCCCCCGCCCAGCCTCGCCCAGGCGCTGTGGGATGCGGTAGGCAAGTGGGAAGGGAGCCATGACTTTAGTGGGTCTGCCCCCAGAGGGGACGAGCAGGCGGTCCCCTCCCCTGCTGGCTGAGTTTCCTGTAACAGAAACGCAAGGAGAACGTGACCGAGTGGGGATGTACCGAGGGGATGAGTCAGGTGAAAAGGAAATCCCAGCGGATGGAGAGGAGAGAAAACGCCGCTCTGAAGACACACAAGAACAGCAAGAGGAAGGCACGGGTGAACAAAAGAAATTACTAGCAGAAAGAACGCGCAGGATATAAGGGGAAAACAAACATGGAGGGACAGAAGAAATAGAGGAAAGTTATTCTACAGGATGAAACGAAAACAGCGAAGGAAAAAAGCCCTTTGAGATCGATTCTAAATTTAAAATGCAGGAGGAAAAGGCGAAGAGGAGAATTAAAGGGCAGATCAAACCCCATGAAGCACCGTGCAAATGCTACACTAACACATGTAAGATGCTGCTATCGCCAAAAGGACATCACTGGCTCACATGCAACACCCCACAACAACAGACCCCAAGGACTTACAAGGAGAGGACAGGATCACCACTACCTGTTTAAAGTGAGGAAACTGAGGCACAAAGCAATCCCGTAACTTGACAAAAGCCACCTAAGCAGGGGGGCAGCAGCAGTGACCTGCCCCTAGCCAGCCAGCAGGCAGCTTGTCAGAAATGCACTCAAGGTTTTATCAGACTTCACTGCCTATTTTACAAAGGTGTTGCCTTGCAATCAGGCTAAATCTAACCCAAATTTCTCTGGAGCTTCAGCTATGACACTTACTAAACAAATGAGAGAATACTTCATTGGAAATACGTAATACTTTAACAAATCTATCTAACTTAACAAATGCTCAGAATATAACAATAATGTGCTGCATTCTTCTTTCCATTTCATCCAAGGTTTCACTTAAGCTGATACCTTTTCTCACATAAGGAAAAAAATAACCCCACTCTATCAGCCACCCAGCCATCTCAACAACAGGGTAAACGAGATGAAAGCGCTGGAGGGGGCAGGAGATTATGACAGTATGCTAACTACAGAGTCTAAAGAGTAAATAATTATTTAAGTAAATAATTATTTAACCTCTAATAGTTATGAAAGGGCCTTTGCTCTTGCATCACTTTTCTATAATGGATCTTGTATTGCTAATGGTTGGAGTTGAGAGGGCGGAGTTCACATCATGAAATTGCCAAGCATTGGGTGTATGAATCCAAAAGCAGACAGCCTTCCCTTTAAAGAAGTCAACATTGTAGTGCCTTTCGGTTCCGAACTCACCCCCACAGCTTCAGAAGCATCGTTCTACTTTTTTTCTTTCTAGCTTTCTGGGCTATTATTCAGGTCAAGAAACATATTTCCAACTACAAACAACAGGACATACCACACCATTAGCTGAAATGAGACCATGTGGAATGTGTCTCACAGTTACCATTCACGATTCAGACAGCACTACAGATTAAGGTACGCATGAGCCACTGGTTTATCTTACTGCTGGTATTAAAAGAACTAGTTCCAAATATAGATCTGTGAGCGTGATAATTCTGAGAAGAGAAACGTAATGCCTTCTCACTTGCTTTCATAGATCTAAGCCTCTAGACAGGCCAACGCCCCCAAAATACGCATGTGGAGGATGCGGGCTATCCCACAAGCACAGAGAAAAAATATGTAAATAAATAAAGCAAAACTGCCATGTCACACACCTCCTCATCTGCGGATATCTGCTCAGCTGCACACAAGTTCAGATTTCTCAGGCGCTATTAGAAAATATTTCCACTATCAAAGAACAACAAAACCCCACCCTTTAATAAAAGCAGGCCTTCCTGGGAAAGCAAAGTCCAGACACCATCAGCTCTGGGAGATAGGCAGGCCACCAAGGACAGGAGAGGGATTTGGAAAATCTTAATATGGAAGACATGACCAAACTTCACACCACACATCATGTATGCACAAAGAAAAACAGACTAAGAGCACAACAGGCAAGAGTCAGCTACTAAAGGCAAGCATACGAGGCATGTAACAACATGAAAATAGATGTAAGAAGGTCCAACAAACTCCTTAGACTTTCAGAGGAAGACGCTCCCTCTTTCCGTTCCAAAAGTGGAAGACAGCTCCTGGGAGAATAAAGCTTACTGGCTGAAACCAGGAAAACCTGAACCTCTTCAAACAAAAATCTCCCTTTCGAACTTGCATAAAGCTTTCTTTTACCATCCACATTAACTCAACTCCCTGAAGACCACAATTACGCAAAGGACTCAGTTTTAAGTGACATCTGACTTAAGCACTCTTCTAAGTAGCTGCTTGGAAAAAGTCCCACTTTTTTCCACCAGATTTCCCTGCTTGGCCAAAGGCAGCTCGGTGAACACAGACACAGACAGACAGACACACACACAGATACTGAATAAACCACATTTCTTACTTTGCCCCCATTGCCATCCATATCCCCATGATACTATCACCACAGCTCATACAAGAAACAACCTGCCTATGACAGGCGCCTGGCACCGAGACCAAGAAGAAGAGCTGGTTGTGGACCTTCTGAATAATTAAACAATTTTTCAGAAAATATTAGGTACCATCATGTCACAGCAAACAATCTCAAAGGTATCCAATGGCACTCACCATATACTTGCAAATAGAGCAGATTACTCACGGACTGCTTTTCCTAACGCCCAGTAACACAACTCATCTATTTATTTGTTGCTTCAAAACCCCCATGGCAACCACAGGCCCCACTTTCTCGAGGAAGCAGTACCGAACAAGCACACAGTGCGCTTTTACCTCTGCCTAACGCAATGAAGCGGCTTGGGGACGCGGTGAGCCGCCCGCGCCGTGTGAGCCCGAGCTGGCAGCTCCCTGGCACCGGCCAGGGCTCCGGGAGCCACCGCACCCCGGCTGCTGCAGCCTGGCGCTGCCAGGCCGTGACACCCCGGAGGCTCACTGCAGCAAGCGCTCGGGTTACAGCTAAGCGCGCAGCTGCTGCCCGGCTCACCCTGCACGTACCACTGCCTCCCAGGAGGGAGCCTTCGGCCTGCTCGGCTACGCGCCCCGCGCCCCAGCCGCGCATTTCCCTATGCACGGCCACTGCCCTTGCTCCATTTAAAAAAAAAAAAAAGCCTCTAGCGAAATTTATGCCGTAAAAGGAACTAAAACCATAAAAACGTATTCAAGAAAACCAGTCTGACGCTAAACCCCGCAACACTGCATAGGTTTTCCTCTTTAAACCAAAAAAGAAACCGACAAGATCGTGTAAACACCATTTCTGCCTACTATTCAGCTAACTTTTCCACACATTGTTCCTCAGCCTCGCTGGCTAGGCTGCAATAGCGCAAAACCTGGCACCTCTTCATTATGACACTTAATCATTCAAAATAGCTGGCGCTCTCTTCCAAGGCCTGTTTGTTGCCATGGTTTGTACTCAAAGGCAGAATTACCGAGTGGAAAAGAGCGGAAGACAAAGCAGATTTGACATAAAAATCCAGCGTCGAGTTTCCTCGCACTCCCCATGGAAGAGCTCGTTCCCAGCCAAGACGTTACACCGGGCGGGACTCTCCCAGGCCTTCCCCAGAAGGGGTGGCGGAGCCCGCACGCAGCAACCCGGGGAACGGGGGTGGGGGTGAGCGGCCCCACAGGAAGACGGCGCGGCCCGACAAGCCGGGCCCTCAGCACACACGCCCGGCGGAGGCGCCGTGCGGCACCGTGCTCCGCCTCACCGCTAACGGCCGGACAACGAGCCCCTGAAGTTTAACAGCCGCTGCGGACGGCAGAAACGTAACCTCGCTAAGCAATGGGAGCGGGAAATCGATTTCTCCATGTCCGCTCCCCCCCCGCTGCCTTTCCCCGAGAGCGCGGGCCGCCTCCCGGCGGGGGCAGGGACGTGGCCGGTACTCACGGTGCCTCCGGCCCACGTTCACCCGCCTCCGGGCTGAGCACAAAGCAGCCGCCTGCCGCGTGTGCGCCCGCGGAAGCCCGCCCGTCACGTGCGCCCCTCCGCACACCGCGGTGAAGGGAGCGGGGGAAAAAGGACTCGACAGCCCCGGGAGCCCGGGGCGC
Source organism: Myiopsitta monachus (assembly GCA_017639245.1). Taxonomy (NCBI): domain Eukaryota; kingdom Metazoa; phylum Chordata; class Aves; order Psittaciformes; family Psittacidae; genus Myiopsitta; species Myiopsitta monachus. The sequence continues at coordinate 65,190,972 of CM029921.1, read as the reverse complement.
ACTCCGCTCCGCCCCGGCAGCCCTGGAGAAGAAACAAAGACCGTGGGCGCCCCTCAAAAAGTTAAATATGTCCGCGGGGGGGGGGAGGGGAGAGAAGCGCCCCCCCGCACCCGAGTTACGGCGGAGGATTCACCGACCCCAGCCTATTCCCGCAACCCTACCCCGTACTCACCTCCCTCGGCGGTCCGACCAGACCAGATCCGGCCCGGCCCGCGGAACCTCCGCACCCGCCTCAGCCTTTGAACTCACAAGGAAAATGGTTCTCGCCGCGCCGCTTCCGGGTCGGACCGGGCGGCCGCGCCGGGGGCGGGGACGGCGGGGCCGGGGGAGGAGAAGGAGAAAGGCTCGCCGCCCGCCCTTTGTAGGGCCGGCGCGGGCTAGCGCGCAGCCGGGCCCGCTGCGGAGCCTGCGACGCGTCCCCGCTGCTGGGTCATGGCGCGCTGCCGCCGCTTACATAAGTGCCGTCGCGCGGTGCGCAGGGCCGCCCATGGCAGCGCTCAGCAGGGGAGGGAGCAGCCGGAACGCACCGAGCCGAGCCCTCGGGAGCGGAGCGAGAGGAGCACGCCGCGGGAAGGGGCGGCGCTGCCCAGGCGGGGGAGCGGGCGGGGAGCCACGTCCTGCGGGGCGGAGCCAGGGGCCACGTGTGGCAGTGGCCCGGGCGCGGGGCCGCGACTGCCGGGGGCCAAAAGCCTCCCGCCTCCAGCAGGGCGGGCAGAGCGCGGGACCTGCAGCCTAGTTCACGGCCCGAAGCGCCCGCAGCGTGGCACGGCTGCCCCTTGAGGGGAGGGAGTCCGTGCACATTCCTGTATCACACACACCACCATCACCACCACCCCACCCCCCAAAAAAAACCAACCAAACACCAAAACCGGAAAGGGAGTGTCAGGGCTGACCTCAGAGCCGAGCCGGGCGCCCAGGGCTGCCCCGCTCCTCCTTGCATCGCCAGGCACGGTTAAAAGCCCGCAGGGGCTGCTCAGCCAAAAGCCTTTCACGAACAGCGAAGCACGCCTCGCCCTGATCAGCAAGTATTACAGCCCGTCACCTGATGCAAAACGTTCTCAAGCACAGTTTTCTAGTTTTCATCGTACCACCTATTTTATCCTTGATGACCAGAAAATACCACATAAAACATGTTTTCCCATCATTGACCAGAAGTTACTGTGGCAACAACTGGTTGTTTACAGTTGAGATAAAAACATAAATTCACCTGACCGGTCAGGAGCGGGGGTACGGGGGGATGTTAAGGTTAGGGAAGTGCATGGTGCACGATCTAGTGAGAAAATGGTTTCCAAACAGACATACAGCAAGAACACCTGTACAGCATTCCCTGAGTTTAGCTCACATGCACAAAAATTGATAGAAGAAAAAAACAAAGATTAAGTTCTCAAGAGGGGGTTGCAATAGAGGCATTTTTTCCTCTGAACCCTTTAAGCATAAACAGATGTACATTTTTTACTTCATGGAAAAGAAAAAAAAAATACAAAGTGTGCAGTTCGCCAAGAAAGCATGAGAATAATGGGGAATCAATGCATGACTACCCCTCTGTTCTCATCTTGACTTATTCCAAATGATGTAAGCTTAAAGGTGCACTGGAACGTTCTAAAATACTGAGCCCTGAAATAATAGAATTCTTAAAGCACAGCTAAAAATTGAAGTTGAACTGCAAGGTTCTCTACCCACCATTCACTTGTCTCCAGCAACTGGATTTCTTTCACAACAGGCCATGACACTGCATGCACACAGCAGGCCAGGAACCAGGCTACCTGTACATGGGGTTTGTACGCTTCTCAGCCTATGCTCAAACCACGGAACTGCAGAACTGGGTTTTGTTCTGAAGGGACACTGGCAGAGGCTGTTTGTTGCATTGATTTTCCCTTTTAAGTGGTCTTGCAGCCTGGCGAGCTGCGGCAGCTGTGCAGCCTTATATGGCTGCAAGGCTGCGGGGAGGCGGCGATGCCCTCAGCAGTCTCCATCTATTCCTGACCAGCCAGGCTGGACAGTTGCTACTCTCGTCTCCCACACCCCTGCACAGCCCCTCACCAGATCCTCTTGCCCTCGGGGCCAGCCAGAGAAAAGCTGCCTTCCACTGCCAGCAGAGCACAGGCCTCACTAACCCCCCCTGCCCCCACCCGGCCACGGTTGGGCTGTGTAGGGGGGAATAATGCCTTGTCCACTTCCACAAGTGCCGAGACAGGTCATGCAGCAGCAGAAACTAAAACGCATCCTTATCCCATGTTTGGGCTGCAGTTAGCACTGCCTTTACCGCAAAAGCTGCGCCGAAGTGCTGCCCATTCTCTGCCACCAAACAGCAGCAGGGCAGCCTGCCGTGTGAGCAAGGAGTCCTTCACAGACTCGGTGAGGCCTCAGCACCTCTAAGAAATAAAACGTGACCTACCAGTTAAGAGCTGACACAAGGAAATATCCTGAAATCAGACGTTACCAAGTGGTCAAGAAATAAAGTGTCTTTTCCAAACTTACTGCTGCACTTGTGTGATCTTCTTATTTAACTTCATATCTAAATTTAACGCATTATATATCAATATCTAAATTTAAGCACATTTTAGATTACCTCCAAGAAGTACTGAACATCCCAAGGACATCTTTGCTACTACTACCACCGAATTCACACACCTCTCACATGGTTTCAGGGGGTTTGTTGTTTGTTTTACCATTTCTCTCAAGTAAGAGTCCAAATACTAATAGTTACTTCAGAAAGGGCAAATGGAGAAGTTATGCCTATTACAGAGCACAGCATATACTATTAAACTAATGGCGCTGTGATAGCTGTGTGGAATGTAGTGCAACTGTCAAAGCAGGCAATCCTTAATAATACCCAAGACAGACACTGTTAAAATACAAATCACAAGACTGTCTGGAGGACAGGCAAGTTTGCCCGTTTGGACAAAGCTTTATTAATAGACTGCAACTTAGTAACAAAGAATATTAATACCCACTGCAGCACCACCTATTCATTACCACAGAGGGATTTTGCTGAAAACTCTCAAGTGGCATCAGCTACGTGTGGAATACTAACCCAGCAGCTCTGTTTCCAAGGGTTTCACTTAAGGTCAATCTCAGTAAAAATCCACTAAGTGGGAAACACCTTTGAGAGTACAAAAAAAATAATGAAGTTGCTACTACTAGTACAACTGCTAATGTAAGCATGCTAAGGCAACATGAAGGGAAGTTTACATCATTATGGCTTGCTAAATTTACTGCAATATATATGTGTGCATTCTTAAAAAAACACAGATTTGCCATGTAAAGGCACTATCACTCAATTTTGAACTAGAACTTTAAAAATGAGAGCTTTAAGAGTCCCAAAGCCTATGTAAAATATTCCTAACAGAGCCTTATTATGACATTTGCAAAATACGACACTTTAAAGTGGCTTATTTAATAGTCGCATTATTTTAGCACTGTATCCAACTACTGGTTGCTTCATCCCATAATCAGGCCTGAACTCTGTCAAACCAGCCATACTATAAGCTTGCAGAACAGAGCTGCCTTTGTTCTTTGGCACTGCCAGTCCCCTATGGAATCAGGCAGCACACTGAATTGCACTGGGCAAACAATCCCTGACCTTCAATTACTGTCTTGGCTCGCTGCCACAGGATACGTGTATTACACAGTGTGCCCTATTTTGCAGATAATCGCGAGAACTACAGATAATCATGACTATCAATGGGAAAACGCAAACATTCCCTTCCTAAAATCGCAACTGTAGCTTCAACTACAGCAAAGCGTTCCTCTGGCGTGCGGCAGCAGCACGCCCAGGCCAGGCTCAGGCTGTGCGTGCGAGGATGGCAATACTGCGGGTTTTGTATTTTTAGAGCCCGCATGAAAAATTCCAGGTGGCATATGGCTTTGCCTTCCTCTGCTGGAGGTTTTCGGTTGGGGCCGTGTTTGCTCTGTGGCGGAAGGCACGCCGGGTTGCGCCGGCAGGGTTCCGCCAAAGCTGCTCTTTTTCCCCTTTCTTTTTCCCTTTTAGAACAGTGGCAGGTTTTTCACCCAAGCGCCCCAACACAGAGGCGTTTGCTGGTGCCCAGCGGGGCTGGCTGGGGCCAGGGCCAGCTGCAGCCCGGCTGCCTGCCAGCACCCAGGCCCTGAGTCACTGACCGTCGGGGAGGCTACTGGCACGGCGCTGCTGCCAGAAACACCACAAGGACATCAGGAAACTAAAGCACGCGCGGCTGGGAAGGGGGTGGTGGTGAAAGTTCTCCCCTAACCCTCCTTTTGTTTCTTGACGGCAGTAAACCCGTGTGACTGCAAACCACGCCTCGCCACAGGAACCCATCTGCGTGATGCTGCTGGCGAGGAAAGAGCGCGTGTAAATATTGTGAATGAGTAAATATTTAAACTTCAAAACAAATGAAAGTTATTTAAACCGGTCTTCATCATTTAAATTAGCGTTTTTATACTTATCTTCTTCCTGTGGGTGCCACCCTACATTTGCTTAGCCGGCAGAACTGTTTCATAGCGATACTCCTGCAGAAATAATAGTGTAAGAGCAGAGCTACACCAGTCTCACATTAGTGGAGAAATAAACCTTCCTTCTGATTACATGTTTGTACAAACCAGCTGAGTTCAAATGGTGCACTTAAGTGCAGAACCTGAAGTCCAAAGGAGGAATTAACGTGGGTGAAACAATCATTACTACTAAGGCTGTAACATGTAAAATAACCTGTCATTTTTAGGTGTCAGTTCATTTGGCAAATTCTTCATTTAAACTCTACGTTTTCGTTATGGAGGTGGATTAATCTCACTTCCAGACATGTAAAAACCTCACCAGGCTATCTTCAGTAGCTTTTCCAAATTGAGAAGCTGAAGACAATAGTGTTGGGCAGCGGAGTTCAATATGGAGGAACATGAGCAACAGTACAATTAATACAGCTGCATGTCAGCACTAACTGATCCCACAGTATATTTCAAATTAATCCAATTTAAAATACAGTTTCTATCTTTGCAGTATTTTCAGTTAAGTTCCAAAATAACTTTTGTTCTTTCCTGCGCAGGCACCATGGGGTTTAATGCTGCGTGCACCAACGTGACTGTGCAATTTTCTCCATTACTTCATCCCCATCTACTTCATCATATCAGCACAGCTCTGGGAATAAGCTCTGATAGTAAACTTGAACTAGTTTTGTGGCTGAATTGGTGTCCCTGCTGCAACAGGAGACCAATAATCATGGTAAAAGAAAGAACATAAGTAGGCACTAAAAATAAAAATAATGCATCATTGTAGGCAATAGCATTGCATGAGTTCTCTTATTTTGGAGTTTTCTGCTAGTGCTTACATGATCTGCAAACTTCAGAAACTACAGATTTTGAATGCTGACAAATAATGTCACAGTAAGTTGCTTTCAATCCTTCTGTTTTTAAAAAAAAAAGAAAAAACAAATAAAGAAACACACACACACCCCAGCCCCCCCAAAAAATAATAACCCACCAAAAGCCAAAAACCAACCTATCCTTTGTACACATTCAAGTCATTCTTTCAGGTCTCAGCCACGTAAACAGTATATTTTACAACTGCTGCCCCTAGTTTCTTTTCTTCCTAGCCCATTCTACACCTTCCCCTAATTCAGCTTCTGTTAGCAGCCTGCCGCTGACATTTTTCTATTTAGCCTCTGCAGCATGCCATTTACAGATACAAATCCCTGTACTTAGAACCTACAGAACAGTGCTCTAACTCCGGATTTATGTTCAAACACAAAATATTGAGCAGTCTCTCAGGCATCCCCTTGTGCATGTCTGTCATCTCAAGCCTAACATCACTATAACAGATGTATCCTCCTATGCCCTCTTCTTTTGTTAGCTGAGCAAAAATGATGTGACCCTGCCACTTACTCAAGTCCAGTAATATCAGTGTCATCTTTAAGTGTGAGCTGCTCTCTTTCATTTCGGGCTCCAAGTTACATGAAATGCCTGCAGATCTTTCTTATAAAGATTACGAAACACGTGTGTTTGTACCCCACAGTTCAGAGCACCAGCCTACACTAATCCTGCATTTTGATCACTGAAGCCTACTTTACTCTGGCCTTAAAAAATGCATACACATTCACATCCATTCAAAATGCTGCCACAAACATCACTAGCCTACAGTGTCCACTCTTTGCACTCTGTCCCCCAGCAGTCCTGTCACATCAAACTGCACTTTCAGAAACAGCGGCTCCCAATCCTGCCATCGCTCATTTATCAGTTTCAGGAACAGCCTACTGGTAACACTGGCAAAGCTGATCCATTGACATCTTTCCCTTTTCTCCTTAAAACTCTGCTCTGCTGTACTGACCTCTGAAACCTTGACAATGGCTTGGCCAACGCTTTATGGAAGCCTCATAAGCAATGCCTCCTACTTCCCATCTGCCTTTGTGTGTCATCTGGCCTTGACTTACTTTCGAATTTTACCTCAGTGGAGAAAGGAACCCTTTTTCATTTGGTGTTAGTTCTGCAATTCGGTGCACAATGGAATTCTGGACTTTCATACAAGTTTCCAAGTGTTGCAGCAATGTGCTACAACAGTCATTAACCTTAGGACTGGATTCTGTCTTCCACAAAGCAAGCACAACAGCTTCAAGTTCATAGTGTTCTTACTCACACTCCTTCTGCAATATTCATCAAATCCCTTTTTAACTTGGGTGCCATCCATGTTTTTCAGTATTCACACTTCTTCAGCCTTCTTAGTTTCCATCACAATAATGCCAAACTCCCTCCAACTCGCTTCTTGGCTTTATTCTTTTCTTCCAACCCTATCGCCAACATTCACAATACAGTTGCATTCTTTTCCCCAAACTGACTGGATGTAAAATTCATTTACCCAGCCTCACCTCCAGAAAAACAACCTGATTGAGAACATCAGCTTTAGGCTTCTTACATCCACTGAATTGCTGCTCTTCTGATTCAGCACCTGATACTGCCTCCCTCTCATACTTCCAAGTAAGTCCATTAGAGAACAGGACTCCGCCTTTCAACCTCCCACTACTTCCTGCCCCACTCATACTACATTCCCATTTGCCTCACTGAAGCTTGTCTCACTTCCTGAGATTCACCCAGATCTAGCTTTCGCAAGATCCCTTTCTGCTTGTATTCCCCAGAGCTTACATACCTGCCTCACTTTTTTCCAGCTCGCCCCCTACAGTCCTGGTTAACTTTCATTTCCAAAACACTATTTTTTCCCCCCAGTTCTTCTGTTTCTTTTTCAGTTCTTCACTGCCACTCCCCTCTTCTCTTTCCTTTGTCTAAGGCATTTCATTCACCAGCTTAGTCAGCCTCCCACCTCTTAAATGGACTGCATTTTATTTTGCGCTTTTCCTATTTGCTCTCCTCCAAACCAACTCGGGTGCCTCCTCACCACAGAAAGCTTGGCTTCCCACCGCAGTTCAGGCTCCCTGATAGCTCAGGCTGCTGGCAGGCCCTGCACTCCAGGGCCGCCTCCTGGAAACAAGCCACTGGCTCCGTGTCTGAGGAGAAACGGGGTGCGGTTCGTGCCAGGCATCACTTCCTCTGTTACAGCAGTGGTGAGAATGCACCCAGTGCCGATATTTGCCATTCCCACAGCCCTATGACAGTATCCAAGCGACTCCTTGTAGTATCAAATGCTCCGCACATACCTGACACCACACTCACGGCAAGCAACATATTCTTGACATCATGCTATGAAATGGTCACTTGAGTAGGCTGTAACAACTCTGTTAAGTAGAAAGTGTCTACAGGGAGTGGAATTGGCTCTTGAAACAGAGCTGGGATCAGGAGAAAAAGGTATGCTAAACAGGAGCTGCTGTTTGGAGCTACCTGGCATAATAAAAGCCTACAAGCCATACAAAAGGTCAAGTACAAAAATCTTCGGAAAAGAAAAAACAAGAACAGAGAGCAGTATTTTAGAACAATACCTTCTGCAGAAGCTGAAAGAGGGAAATACCTGCTTCAATTATCATAAGAATGACGTCGTTACACATAAATGTGGATTCCATTTCTGAGAAGTAAAAGACTCCTCAAGGCCTTCTTCCAGTCTTTACATTTATTCCCTTTTACTGATAGCAGTGTGCTTTACTGTTTGTCAGGCGGAATAAGAGCTGTGGAATAAGCACATTCAATTTGCAATATATTCAGAATGGGAGTTTTTTTGGTGAACAGTCAAAGGCTACAACTTCTGTTCCTTTCTCCTTCTCTGAGTTCATTGTCTCCAAAAGATTACGAACCCCTGTTTGCCAGTTCTGCAGGCTTTCTATCTGGCTATCTCTCGATTCCCTTAATAGGGAAAGGCTATTCAGGGAGGGAAAGGATTACTCATTTTGGATTCAGTGCTTCTGTGCTCTCCTAGTCCCAGCTTGTTGGGAATGAGAACATACTTGGACATTTCTCTGTGTTTTGCGATATATCCTGGTCATATCCTGAACATGTACACTTTAAGCATAAGAGTATCTTACCTTAAAAGTAGTATTTTCCTATTTCCAAACACTAAAACTTAAATATTAAGTAACATCACTGCACTGTGTTTTAATGGTCTTTGTAAAAAGCTCCACCTTACTGAGACAACATGCTAATGTATACTTCTCAAATAAAAATACCAGACTGTTCACCTCACCTTCATGTGTCGTGTAAACAGGGAGAGATACAATCTAGTTTCAGACTATATACAGAAATACCTTTTAACCTTCTTGAGCAGTCTATTTTCCTGCTATGATTGTTTTAAAATCATATTGTGACTGTCACAGACAACCCACACTGAGATACAGCTGCTAATACATTGGTTTGATTCCTGACTCTGTAGTATAAAAGGTTTGGGAAAACTTCTCAAAGACAAAAACCACACAGGCATAAGCCACTAAGAAGTCAAGGTTAAAAGTTTACACTTGATAATAAAAAAGCCTGATGGAACAGACGGGGTTTTAGTCAATATATCCCAGCATCAGGATAATGCTGAAATGATGTTGAAACACCATCAGTCTATCTAGTAAACGAATTACAAACTAACCTAGATATCGTAATGGATTCCCCCTGCAGTGCTATTTTTAGATTCTCACATCTGCTTTCCTACACGCTTGTTCAGGAGCAACCCTGGTGGACAAACACATTTTTTCCTTTCAGGAAAACACAGGACAGATGGTGTTGAAAGTACTTCTCTCTAAGTTTTCTGCTTCTTATGAATTCACTCATCTTCAAACCATGACAGCTATGAGTTTAAAGATAAAAAGCAAAAGTATTCAGATCTTGTTCATCTTCTTTCTCTAGGGTCCCCGAAAGGTCACACAAACACACCCCACTTAGAAGTTTCCCACTAAATGTGAAATGCGTTTCTTTTCCAAGTTCAATCTTACTGTAACATTAGAAAGAAGAAATGCACCCCTGCACTTTCAAATTCATGCCCTAGGCCTGTATAGTGAATTCAGGATCTTCTGGATCCATTTGTATAGTATATCAGACAGTATTTACCTCCAAGAGCTATTTATAGCACTGATTACACATTCCCTCATTTTTCCCATACTAGCGTACAAGGCAACGTTACTAGCCTCCATTACCTACTCCCACTTAAGTCTCTCATGTTGGACTGTACTCCCGCACTGTGGTTATTCTCATCATCAACCCCTGTATCCTGTTCAGTTTGAATTTGTCTTCCTCCAGCATGGCTGACCAGAACTGTGTGTGTCAGTTTAAAAGCACTCTTGGAGGCAGCTGCACGGGGACTCTAGAACGCCTCCTCTATTCCAGGAAGATACATTTCACGTGTCTGAGTCATACCTATGACCATCTCGACATAAACCAGCAGGTTCACAATCCTCTTTCTGACTTGCCAGAAGGCCTGAACCTTCTCCATGCCAGTGCTTCCACTATAAACTGGGGGTGTTTAGTCTGGAGAAGAGAAGGCTCAGAGGGAACGTTATCACCCTCTACAACTGCCTGAAATAAGGAATGGAGCAAGGAAGTGGTTTGTCTCTTCCCAAGTAACAAGTGATAGGACAAGAGGTAATGGCCCCATGCTGTGCCAGGGGAGGTTTAGGTTGGATATTAGGAAAAAATTATTCACTGAGAGGGTGATCAGGCATTGGAAGAGGCTGCCCACGGAAGTGGTGGAATCACTGTCCCTGGAAGTGTTTAAAAACCATGTAGATGAAGCCTTTAGTGACATGGTTTACTGACTTCGCTGGACGCTTTAGTGTCCAACCTTTACATGTGTCCAATTTACTAAAGCAGTTCTGGGGTAAAGGTTGGGCTTGATGATCTCAAATACCTTTTCCAACCTAGTTGATTCTATGATTCTATAAACTCTACATTTGCCATCTGCTCCTAAATCCACCACTTCATATGGAGTTGAGATTTGTTCTAGTTTTATTACTTTATTTTTCAGGGGCATTTGAGTTGCATAAAAAAACCCTCACCTTCTGTGTTAAGGGCTCCTCCTATTCTGTAACATCTACAGATCTAATCAAATTTAATCAATCAGCCCACACATTTTAGTGAAAGTACTAAGCAAGTCATTGTCAAAATGCATGAACAACTATGGGTAGACAGACATATTTCACCACTACACTGCTCCACCTATTTCAACACCGCATAGCTAACATAGGACAGTTCCTACCTAATCTACTGTTCACATCATTAGTCCCCATCTTCCTCTGATTGTTCATCACTTGACATATTGTGGAATGCATTACAAAAGTAACTGTAATTTTTAATTGCATTTTCTTGCCTCAGAACAAAGCCGACCAGCCTTTTTGTTCAAGTGGGTCCATGATGTAGATTTTCAAAGTGCTGATGGATAACTAGAATAGCCCATGATTAAGGGGAAGGGGAAGAAACACGTAGTAGATATAACCAGTCTGTTTGTAAAGGCTTAAAAGAAAATAAGGTGATAAGTAAAAGCCACAATGAATTTCAAAATAATACATTATGTCAAAGCAAATTTCCTTTGTATACAGAAGAGCAGACTTGAGAAGCAGATCTATATATCCTGAGTTAGAAGTTTTTTGGCACTGCCTCTTATGATACTCTTGTACACAAGTTAAATAGATTAGACCCAAATGAAATTAATGTGGATGCATATCAAGGAAAAAGGACTACACAAAACAAGCCCCAAAACATTCAGAAATCATCACCAGCTCACTGTCAAAATACATATCTAGAATGCAGTTCCAAAGCCATCCTACACTGGGTCTGCTCTTACTCACTATTTTCATTAGTGACCCAGATGACAGAACAGAGACTACATTTATTAAATTGACAACCAACCAGCTTGGTGAGACTGCAAATTGTATTGGAGGACAAAAAGACAAACTGGGTAAGTGGTCTGAAAAAAAAAGATGACGCTGCAAAACACTGCACGTAGGCAGAAGTCAACAGCAGAAATACTGAATGGTGAATAACTGGCCAAGGAGAAATTGCACAGAAAGAGACAGAAGCTAGGTTCAATTTATGAACTGCTGTGAGTTAATGGTATCATGCTATAGAAACGCAAACGCAATACTGGGATGTGTGAATGTTAGTACAACCTGTGTTCAGTATTCAAAAGCCTCATCTGGAGTAGTCTAAAGCCAGCAGAAGTTTGGAAATTGTTCTTCAAGGCAGGTACATGCTCAAAAGAGAGCAAAAAAATGAGCAGTTTTGGAAAACACCACGGATGAATACAGACTGAAGAGACTGGGAGGGGAAAACAGTTGGGTGTGTCTGCAGTTATGAAAACAGGATGCTGCAAGGAATAATTTCTTCATCTCTACAGCAGACACAACAACGAATTTTAACAGGTCTCAATTTAGATTCGATGACCTCAACGTCTTTTTCAGTCTTATGATTCTAGAGTATCTGCAGGGTCACTTACCTCTCTCAAGTAAAACAGCAGTGAGAAACACGTCCAAATTAATGTTACATTTAAGACTGCTTTATTATGCCATCTGCCTCTCTGCCCAGCTTCTCTGCCCAATATCACCTACTTCATGGCTTCTCTCAACAGCTACAAACCCTTGGTCCTTCAGGTACCAATAATGCAAAAGGAAGAGTCTCAAGACCTTGCTCCCTGGCAGCAATATTACGGCACACTCTTGAGAGCTCTGTGGTACCAGCATCCCTCACCCACACTAATCCCAGCCTGCAGGTTTCCTCTGATGGAGCTGAACAGGAAGAACTGCCTGCAGACGTTGGGAAAGGTTCTGACAGACTCCTGACCTGAAGGCCACATGCTGGCCTTCACTGTCGAGGAAGATACTTCTTCTCAAAGACAGGTATTCGGTCACGAAAACTTGCTCTTTGAAGTAGGTACATTGTGTTTTTCTTCATTGGCTTTCATCTCCCAAGCACTTGATTTTATTTTTGGGGTTTTTTTAATACCTCTCAAAGTTTTACATATTTTGAGGGCAGACTGACAGTCTTTAATTGGTTGCATATTTCTTCCTTTCCCCCTCTTTATGTTGGCAATCCAACCCAATCGTAGGTACCTCCTCCAATCATAGGTACCACCCTTAAGGAAAGATTAGCTAAAATAGTTACAATCTGCACTAATTTTTTCCTAATTTTGAGATGGAAATTTCTCTTGTTCTGAATATTTTACAATGCTTAAGTTCCTTCTGGTTGTACTGATTTCCATTCTCTTATTATGCATCTTCCTTTATCCTTTGTAGTTTATTATCATCCTGACTGAAAATAAAGTAAAAAACATTTAATGTTTTAGTTGTGTATTATTGTTATTCTCTACCTTTCTCAGCATACAAAAGCTTCTTTTTATGAGTTTTCACATCATTTGCAAGATCAAATTCAATATTTAGAAACAAATCAGAATTAAGTCTTCTCACATGTGCACACACTGCTTACATAATTCCTGCATCCATCCATCCATCCATCCATCCATCCATCCATCCATCCATCCATCCATCCATCTTCAGGCTGGCTATTCATACATTTTGGTCTGCAGACCAGGAGAATTCATCCTTACTTGGGATTCAGTTTCCAGACAAGTTTTATATATCTGTGAGTTTAAAACATTGAGTCCTCTGGCTCCTTACACCTGTGATCAGCTTATTTAAATTTGCCACTAAGATTCAAAACCTAAATTCCAAACCAACTTTCCTATACTTTTTCTCACGTATTTCAAACTTAACTCAGGATAACTAAGGGTGCAATTTGAAGTTCCACTTCACGTGATTAACTGCAAACTGCCACTGAATGGGGAGGTCTTCAATGCCTCACCAGCCCCAAGCACTCAACTCTTCCTCCTCTGGCAGCCTAATGCACCAGAGCTCACCCGCCCACCCTGACTGACTCATATTCTCTAGAGTCACCTTGCTGATGTAACTCATGCCTTGGCTGTGCGACTGCTAGGATCAGCTAGGCAAGGGCAGAAAGAGCGAAGCCAGCTCTTTCAGCAGCTGATTAAGCATAAAGTGAAACTGAATCCTCAATCCAAAATTATTTTCTAGAATATCCTCATTGCTTTTCAAAATGAAGTCTGAAGCAACCCTAATTTCCTGCTGGTGTAGTGAATAGCTTAAGGAAGAAACTTGCCAGCAATCACATCCAGGAATACCTTGGCTACCAGTTCTTCTCTAATCTCTACCTGGGAAAGTAACCCACCTCATAACAAGGTATTTATCTAACAACACTACAGAGATCCCTATCCCTATTTGAGTCTAACCCTGAGGCTAACAAAGCATTCTTACTCCTTCTGTCATCTTCCTCCAAACTGATTTTGAGCCAGTCTGTCATTTTTACACCAAGATATTCTTTTCTCGCCTACTATATAATTACTACTGCACAACTTTTGCTTTTGTTTGGTTATTTCTGAACAGCATAAAATGCTTTAATTACATCTAGGCCAGTTATTAAGAACATTCTACTGTTCTTCTGATACTCAAATGTTTTATATCCCATCCTCTATCAGAAGCTTGGATTTCTCCATTTTGTTGTCCAGGCTCTCAATATGTATACACAATATTTTTGTTGTTTCTTAGTACCTACATCCCATTATTCAGTGAAACCTTTTCCCTAGCTGCAATGCTTGACAATCATTTTCCTTAATCTTGGAGCTCTTTTCCTTCTCAGTTCGTACTAGTCCTCTACACGCTGGCACTGCTCCATATGCTGAGACAGAAACAAAGGTTTACACGACAACTCTCTGAGGAGAGCTAAAGCTTGAATGGAAGTTGCAAAGGCTGGTCAGAGTTTTTTTTCCTTATGCTCAAGTTCCCAGCCATTGAATGAGCCTTCTTCTCTAAAGGCAATTTTTTACAGGTACTTGGGGGCAGAGCTTAGCTGTAAGAGTCAACTCCTCAGGGCTCTCTCCTCTAGGGAACATAATTCCACTGAAGAGCATCAGAACAACTGTCTATTCCTGTATAGTATGCACATACGTAATCCACCACAGTAGAAAATTAGGCTAATGATGGAGTCTTTCCTTCCCACTCCCACTCAAATCCCTTCAGGATCTTTCTCAGCTTTCTCATTCTTCCTTATCTTCCCATTCAGGAACATCAAAAGTTCCACCAAGAAATCTGCAATTCCAAAGCCACATGAGCCTTAATTCCTGGATCTGATTTAAGTTCCAGCCACATCACCAGTTACATCTTGAGCCTTCCCCCTTTTCTACTTTTTTTCCCTCTTCACTTTTGAACTGCATTAGTGATTTGATGCATACTATATTTAGTAATCTTTATGAAATCTGTCATTTTCAGGTTTCTTCCACTGCTCCCTTGATTACTAAATCTCGTCTCTTTCAAGCCCTTCCCTTCAAAAAGGGTGCTTGCTAAAGTCCCTTGATATACTCACCAGTTACATAACAATTACTTATCAACTGCTTGACTTTTCAAAGTTCAGCTGTGGTTAGAAGCAAGATTTGGTCTCACGCTGAAGTTCAAATGCTGTCCATAAATTACATTCGAATCAAACACTAGTTACTGATCCTCAAGAAACAAGATTTACTTCCCAACCCTCTGGAAAGGGTCCAGCGCTGGCTTTGTTGACCTCTACTAAAAGTTCAGTGCTTTTATAACAAACTGGATGTGTCAAAGATGGCTGCTTTGGCTATTCCCATGGAAACCTATCCAAATTTGGCACAGTTAGAAGCCTCAAATAATAATAATTAAAAAAAAAAAGATGAGTTCACAGATCTTTAACTGCAACTGTGCTTGCAAGCAAGGGGCTGTTTACTTTCCGCTCTTCACAAGTGAGGGCCACAGCCTTGTTAATGAGAACAGAAAGTGTCCCCCATTGCCAGCACCCTGCACTAAAGGAAAAGGAAGATGTAAACTGAGGAGAAGGCACAGAGGGCAGGGAAGAAAAAAAAAACACCAGAAGGGCAGGAAGGAGCCAACAGACACAACAGCTGGCAATGGATAAACAAGAATAGAAAGCTGGGTGTACTACTACCATACATCCCCCTTGGAAGCTGGAAATACACCTAGAAACCACATGCAACATTCCTATTTTCCTACCAAGACGACTTACTGCTTTGTTTGTAATTGGGCCAGAAAACCAACCACCCAAGTGGTGTGAAAACAGCAACTCTACCCTGTGAAGTGCTTAAGTACTATACGGTAAACTGAGGAGTCAGGCTTCTTTGCACCTCACTACCTTCTCTCCATCACTGAAAACAAGCCTCCTTTGGGACCATACTCTCCCTCCTCAAATCGACTAGAAGAAGCAGTTCTTTACTTCTAAAAGTACTACCTGCTCTCAACAGTGTCAAAGCAGAAATCACCCATTCACCCTCAGCATTCTCCCGTTATACCATTTTGTTTGACACTGTTCTCTCTCTCCTGGCCTGTACCACTACTAAGTATTTTTGCCATCTGCAAGATATTGCATGCTTATGTCAGGACGGGGAACATTGATTTCAGGTGGGGATTTTTACCTTTCAACTTAGTATAGCTCCTGTAATTTTTTTTTCTTTTAGTTCTCCAAATCATGTTCAATTTTTTGAAACATAACTTAATTGACTTTTAAAATTAAATTATTATTTTTTGGCCCAACAAGCCAGGCGGAACTGATACAAATCTATCACTGAATCAGATAATGGCATCCCATCTTGGAGTATTCAGAAGTTTTTTTACCCCTATTTAAGACACCCCCAAGCTGTGCTCATTCAAGATATAAAGCAAGCAATGAATGGAAGTTTAAAAATGAAGCCTCCCTTTGGTCTTTATATTCTCATACCTGTAAAATAATTTTAAGAACTTTACTCCCTTCCCCACCCCCAAAGTAACACGAAAAAGCTTTACATTAGCTACGTATTGAGGGAACAAAAAAGTAAGTCTCACTGACAGGTTTTTATTTGTCTCTGAAAGATAGCTCTTTCAGACCAAGACCCACAAATGGAGCTAGACAACAGGGCAAGCACTAAATCTCTAGGCTGCTTCCCCCCCATTTCATAGTGCTGTAACATCACACATTGAATTACTCCAGGAGAAGCTATAAAATGAATGACCCATTTCTTGTCAAAAATCCCAGCTGTGAATCACAAAGACTATAAAAAGCAAAAAACATAACCTCCCCACCCCCGGTCTGTTCTCAACGGTACAAAAAAAAAATTAATAAAAAAAAGGGATGTTTTCCAATTAATATAAAAGGTAAGAACTTTTTGAGAAAGAAGCGTAGCTCCTTTTAGAACTACCTGTCCTTATGAAAGGTACACCCTGGTGTACCTGTATAGAGATGTTTCATTTCTCTCTCCCAGTCACTATTCAGTCTCTGAAACAGCTTCTCTGTTAAGTTCCTCTATATCTGAGTTATACCTCACTTGCTCTGTAAATGGGCTAATCTTGAAAAGAAAGGGGATAAAGAAAAATATATCCACAATTTTGAGCTTATTTCAGCAGAAGACGCTTTGTATTAGGTGGCTTTAATAGTGGCTTTAATGATAGAAGAGAATGCATATCCAGTGTAGGGAGATGGAACAGAGATGCCCTAGCTACGGAAGCTCTCTCAAACTCAAGTACATTTACAAGAATTATGCCTTCCCCCCTACTAGCAACTTTTTCTGTGCCTTCAGGCTAAAAGATCACTTAAGTAATGTACCAGTGGACTTCAGAAATAAATACCTCATCACTGTAATGAAAAAGAAATGGACCACTAGTTGTCACGGCAGAATCTAAATTAGGTTTCTATATTTAGAAATACCACCTTTCTTTTGAGGATAGTAACGTGCTTCAGTTGAAGGGCAAAAGAACGCATGAAGCTGGTGCAGAAGCTCATGAACACAAGGATGGGTGGCAAAAGAGAATGAAGTGTACAAAATTTTTATGTAATGACAGTGAGTATTGAATGTAATTGTAACATCAAAATTAAAACTACTCTTGTAGAAGATGGGAGGCATATGAAACCGGAAAGTGAAGTTTACTAGTTCAGTTCTAGCTCTTCAAAGAAATTAAAGGGACAAAGCTAGTCATTCCGTTATCAGCTTTTTACTTACGACCTTTCAAACACAAATGAATTAAAATATTGTAATAACACCAGGTATTTGTTACAGTAGTACTGTTGTAGTTATTAAGGTCTAAGGATGCAGACTGACACTTCCATTTCAGAACTGAAGCAGATTTTTGCATTATTAAAGCTTAGCAGTTTAATTCTTTCTGTATCTGTCAATCCAATAAAATATATTAGCTCTTCCACAAACTTTACTCCATCTATTATTTCACAAAAAACGTTGAGGATTTTTCTTCCACTGCATCCTTCCCCCCCCCCCCTCGTTATACTTCAGTTACTCCTTTACTTTTGGTCACTGACACAGACTGAAGAAGGCTGATCCTCTGTAAGTGAAACAGAGTGTTTTAAAGTGGACTCTATGAGGGAAAATTACTCCTACTTCATTTTGCCTTCCATTCTGTCTCATTTTCTTTGTCACTGAAATGTTCCCAGTCTGCATTTATTAAAAATAGTCAAAGTGACCCTAACTCATTTAGTATCTGAAACATTCAGCAACTCCAGATGTTCCGTTCCAAATATATCCAAATTTATTTTCATTTCAATTTAACCAGACAGCAGATCCTCTAGGACAGATAATAAGAAAAAAAATGCAACTTGCTAAGCAAAGCTGCACAATGCACAGTGTGATGGACTTCATATTAGAAACTACTCTGATTCATACATATCAGTAGGAGGAGAAAAAAGGATTAATATAAAATATATTGTATTAGCCACAAGACTGGAACATAACAATTAATTAGGCTGGAAGAATGTAATTCCCAATAGTATTCAGCATGCATGTAATCTTAACATTCAGCCATATAGCCATGAAGAGGAACTGACTGACTACCCAGATGTTTAAGCATTTAACAGAAGACTGGCGAGTTACTGAAATACTTGTCTGCCCCTTGTTAAATCCTCCTGCCAACTCCAATTTCAGTATAAATGCTTTCGGACATGATAATTTTAGAGAAAAAGTGAAACCTAGCATTTTTGGTCTCCAGTCTTGCAGCTCTACTTCTTACATGTGAAAAACTTAGATGTTTTTCAGAAGTGCTTTCTCTGTGATTTACAGACACATCCCACTGAACTCCAGGTTATAAATAGTTTTAACAATATAAAACGCATTCCTTATTGGAGTTGCCATTTTGCTGCATTATCTAGCTTTTCTAAACAGAGGACTAACACTGGGCTAAAAATTATGTTTTAAGGACCAAAGCAGCTTAATGAGGCTGGGAAAGAGCAAAATACATATATTCATGCAAATGTTGCTGGGGAGGTATTGTGCCAGGCAGACCAGAACCTGACGTTCAGCTGGAGTGCAGCAGGAGGCAGAGAGCAGAGGTACAGCCACTCTTTCGCATACGGCTTTGTAGCAACATGACTGGAAAGCAGAATCTGCCAGACCACAGTAACTGTGGTGCACTGGCACCACCTTCACCACCGCTCCTCACCAGTACTCAGCATGGTGTGGGTACTCCCAGGCCACATTCAGTGCAGCTATGAGAGTGCAGTGAATTAGCTCTTTCCTTTTTCCTTTTTTCATCAGCAACATTTTTGAAACCAAAATCTCATTTGAGAGGACACTCCATACCGAAGCTCGATGTCCATGAATGCTTCTCAAGGTATGCAGCTCAGATAAACATGTTTTAAAATATTTTGCCTATCATTTTAGGAATTAAAGCATGAGCAAGAACTGAATTTCTGCTTGAACATGAGTTTGATTACATCAAGATTATTATTAAGATATTATTAGGAGCATTCAACCCAGATTTTGTATTAGGTGCAATACAGCCATTTAAGCATTTACTCTAGAGCTTCCCTGCATGTCCCCTGGGAGGCACTGGGGTGAAGGGGAATTCCTGAACATTCACACAGGCTGAATTCCTTCAGGTTTTATATATTAGCGAAAGACATCTACTAATAATTTCATTCTGAAAATCAATACTGTTTTGCACTTTTGGGTCTCTAACGTTTACTGGATCATTTGTTAGTTTTTCTGCCTGTTGCAGAAGCAGACAGTGGAGCAGAGGAATGCAAACATTTGAAAAGAGAAGCCCAGTTTCAAGATCCTCTTCTGTTTGCCTCAGAGCAGTTTTTATTAGTCCTCACTCTGAACCAGTAACCTGAACCTCTCTCTCTTACCTCCTGCATCAGCAGAAAAAAGGACCAGTTGACCAAACATCCTCCCTGTGAAGGTTTCCATGAGATTTCTCTACGTTTTAGGAACAGTTTATTTTGCCAAAAACTGCATTTCTGTGGGTACCTCAACCGTGTAACAATGACTGATGGCCTAATCCACTTTGGTTTCCTAAAAATTAGCTACTCAGCTGGAAACGGAAGTTACTTCTACATCTACTGTATTATTACAGCTGACTGGGGGGAGAACCCCTTGCATTAGAACAATTAATATTATTCTCCACAGCACAAAGTACTGAATTCTAGAGGGTATCAACCGTGAACTCTGACGTCCGTAGAGTCTTCAGTGAAAGGCAGCATTTAATCCAGAGAAAAAAGGATCTCCCATGGGTAGTCTGCTTTGACAACAGTTACCACATTGGGACATATGAAACTACTGTCGTTTTTCCCACACTAAAAGCAAACCCTACAAGACCATCAATTTCAGAAACATTTGGTTTTGTTAATTAAATGTTCAAATTATCATATTTACAAAGAGAAGGGGTAAAATGGGACCAATCAAAACTTACTAAACTAAGCTTTAGGTTTATTCTTTAAAACAGAAGTATACAATAGTATGTTTTCTTCTAGGCACCTCCAAGTTAAATAAATGTTAACTTTTGACTGATTAAAGTAATACAAAATTAAGCAGAAGATCCTTACAATTATTAAAATGAAATATTGTGTCATGGTGTCAATTCAGCTAGCTAAAACTCATTTACATGAAAGACTCTCTCCTCCCTCTCCTGTAATAGATGAAGAAAAGAGAAGATGGGTTATGCTGTTGAGAGCATTAAGTATGGTTAGATGCTTCTCAGAAAAGCACACCTGGAAAAAAGATCCATTCCTATAATAAGAACTGAGCTAATAAGGCTCTGGGAAGAAGCAACCAGGCTAATTTACACATACTGTGTAAGTAAACTTACCATGTAAATATATTTGTATGATAAGCAATTGGAAAAAAAAAACCCACTTTTTCGCTCAGATTATTTTTCTTTAAGTTATCTACCTTCTTACTCTTAACAGAAACTATTTAAAACAATTGTGGTACATAGAGCAAGAGTCTGCCCATGAAATTTACCAATTTACATTCGAGTTGCTCATAACTTAAAGGTAGCAGAAGCAGCTGACTGACGTAGCCCATACATTTACGTTCCCTTAGAGCCAGACTGAAGAACTGCAGCCATGCCTATGTAAGCCTGCAAGTTTGCTGCCGGAGCGTAATCAGGAACAGAACCCCACGCTCTGTCCTGCACAGCGCTGGGAACACAAATCACACATCCACAGGAGATCTGAGCCAGGCATGCTCTTGAGGAGCTCCCACTGTGCTCCCATCACCACTGGGAGTTCCCGCCTGGAAGATGAGGCAACAGCGGTCCAGAGCAACGACCAGAGTGAGCGCAGTGAGGCGTTGCACCCTGCCCATCTGCCACACTGCTCCACATCATTTGCTCCAGTAGGCATAGCCTGTGTTACAGACTGGCTCAAATGCTGTTGCTTGTCACTGCAGGGTCACAAGCTGCTCCAGGTTCCTAAAACTGAGCAGGGGCCCTCATGTTAAAGGTATCAGCAGCTTCCCCCTGTTCGCAAAATAACAAAACCTCGCATCCTTTTTAACAGTACACTTAAACACACAGGAATCTTTAACCTTATCAGAAAGGCCAGGAAGTCCTGGGCTAAGCTGGTAAGCAACTGCACACTTCTTTTTCCTACAAGAAGTCTTGCGTTGGTCTGGTCCTGGCAAGGCTCCCTGAGAAGTCATGTGCTCTGGCATTTACTCTTTTACTGCAGTATACGGCTCCTCTTAACTTCCCAATCTACCGCTTCTGCTTCTCTGAGGAAGCAAGCAGATGTCCCTGTTATTTATTACATTCACACCACATTTCAGGATTTCATTTCCAGACACGACTGGGTTTGGGGTTTTGGTTTTTTAAAATAAATAAATAAATTCCGATTTGGCCGTCCTCAAAACTGCAGGTGTGACGTACCAGACCAAAGCCCTGACCGCATCGCCCCGTCACATTTCTTTCAGTTCTGATAAACCGCTTCCAGCCCCGCAACGATAATCCCCCCAACTGAGAAACCTCAGAGACGAGAAACGCGCCGACGTTCAAAAGCTACCCAGGGTGTGGCCGAAAAAAAGCAGCTTTTAATCACAGGTCTCAACATGCAGAGCTGCTATCAAAACATCCACGCTTACTATCAGAAAACACAAAGCGTGCCAGGTGGATGTTTACTTATTGTACATGTGAAAACGTAAGCGCATGATACACTTTTTTAGCGCTGATGATCTCAGTACACATGCTGCAGTAGCCTACTGATGCTCACATGAATTGCACAGCCTGGCTTCCGGCACAGAAGACAGCTTAAGGCTCACCTGTAGAGCTCTACCTAAATGTCTCTGGATTTGCACTGGAGATAATAAAAATGTGTTTCCCTCCACCGTTACATATGTAAAAGCCTAACCAGTGAAAACACGGTACGTCTGAACATTTACATGAGGAGTGTTTAAATGCAGAGGCAGGATTCAGGTGCTTTGTAGTACACCTTACTGAGCTCCTTCAACACAGGTGCTCAAATTTACTATGGGGATTTTGAAGTATGTGTTAACAGAGGACTGCTCATGTCACATCGCAGTTTATACTTTATAGATAAGACTTCAAAGTACTGACCTACAACATAGAAGCTTAATCCATATTCCTGTTATTAGAGAACATTCAGTTCGGAAGAAGACTGCCAGCCAACACATATGTGAAGATCACAGACCCTTGAAAACAGCATACAAAAGACGGCTCAGGAAGCTTTGTGGCAGTACCATGTACTATCCTGAACTTTACATTTTTTACAAAAGTAAAAACTGCTTCTTCATATCAATTCTCTCAGTGTCTGAGATTTCACACCCTCTTTTTGTTGCAGCTTTGTTGCAGCTAATGCAGCGATCAGGTTAGCTGGTACCTTCTTCAGCAGGCATCCCCACTAATTCTAATTCTCTTGCCTTTTCTGGTGGTTGCAAAGCAGCTGATTGCATACATCTGTTACCAGGGACCGATGGCAGGAAGTTGTCTTCAAGGAGCTTCATTTTTCTCTTCAAGGCACACAGAACAGCACTGGATAATATAATAAAACTGAAGACTCTTTCGTACAGTTGATGAGGCTCTGTGTATACAAGGATATCAGGGAGCTGATGAAACACTGGTTTTATCTCTGTGCCTCACAGACGTGTAAGTGGTAGCCCTCAACGCTGGCTGAGATATGATGACTTTGAAGCTAAACCTCAGTAACGGCTTTATTTTGGGGGGTAGAGGGGTTGTCTTTTTTTGGTTGTTTATTTTGTTTATTCCTTGCATTGACATTCAGGCTAACCAATAAAAGTTACCTTGCATTTCCAAAGCCCAAAATAAACCATATCCAAACATAGGGATTACATGGATTTCCTGCAGAAACCACGAAAATCACAAACTGAAAACTATGGATTCTTTTGTCTTGGTGTGTGGATTTTTTGTTTGCCCGTTTTTGGTTTTTGTTTTTGTTTGTTTTTTTTTTTCCCCTGGAATACTTCTAAGCGGTCACAGAAGATCTGGCTGCAACTTCAGTCAGAAAGCCAATCTCAGATACATGCCATGCTTTGAAGTCTAACAAGAAGTACTTTAAGCTGACAAATACCCACAGCCATGCATGGCAGCTAATGCTATGGAACTGAAGCTGGGATGGTCACAAGGGGACTGGGGAGAGTGATGGGAGTTTACAACCCAGGCAGCTGCTGAAGCAATGCTAATCAAATTCTGATGCTAGGAAGGGAAAGAAAACTGGGAAGACCCAGAAATTTGATTTCTTTGTGCTGTTAACATCATTTATCCTGTGCTCCTTGTGCACTGAGGAGGATGAAATCACTACAGGGAGAGTTGCTCACTTTAATGCAGTTAAGGGCACAAGAGGACATAAAAAGAAACACTGAAGAGAGGCTGAAGGGAAAATGGAAGAGCATAACTCCCTCTCTGACCACACATATAGCTCCCTAAACCACATCAAAGGATGTTAAGAGAAAAAAAGAAAAAAAAAAATCATAAACCTAAAAGGAAAAAAAGGAAGTACTTCCTAAAGAAGGTAGCTAACAAAACCTTGTCTAAGTGGTGTATAATAGCAGAAGGAACTGCTCGCTACTGTTATTCCCATCTCTTCATAGGAATATGAGCAGCAATACTAGCTCAGACTAAGACATTACCTGGTTTCAGCTGTTCCCACACACAAACACACTTTCCCCTCCTCAAGCACAGCAAGGGGCACACAGAACAATCTAGCAGCTACTGGCAAATGGTGGTTTACGGACAGACTTCCTGAGTGAGAGCCCGCATCCTATTTAATCTTCCTCTCCCTGAGTCAGCATAACCGCTTGCCATATCCATGCGCATTTTTTACCACCATAGCAGCACAGCATTCGGCAGGATGGTAGTGTGGCAGTAACTTTATTATTCCCTTTGTGAATAAAGTACTTCCTTTTGTTTGTTGTGAACCTGCATTTCTGATGTTTCATTGGGCATCCCTTGGTACTTCAAGGCAATTAGTTCTGACATGCCACCTCAACAGAATTCACTGCCATACAAAAGTCTGCCCCCACCTTCAGCCCTCTTCTAAGTTAGAGAACACAAGCCCACTTAAGACTGAGAAGTTACTACTTACTCAATATTTTATTTTGACCCTCTTTGCTTTTACAGTTCGGCTACACATTCCTTGAGGCAACCAGACTGCATTTACTATGCCAGGCAGACATGCGCCGTTACTTTCTACACCTTCATAATTTTTTGGTTTTGCTTTGCCCTTACACTTACTCTTTTTCTATTGCTTGCTGCTACTCAGCTGATCACTACAGCTAAAACCAAGACAGAAACCACAAGCCATAGTTAAGGTCAGTTAAGGGCATAAGATCACTACCTGCTCTTTAGAATGATGCTAAAATGCTTGGTGAATAATCAAGTGTGCATTTAGACTTAGCTATTTTAGAGGGCTAATGGTTCTCCAGTAACAAAATATGGGGTTTTTTTAAATGCCATCAATGCATTTCTGAATGAAAGAGCTTTACAGAGAGGCTTACAAAGTGAAGAGCTTGTACGGGGAATTTTTTCATTTTATGGGACTCCAAGTTCATAAAAATTTGCAATTAGAAGTATTTATTTTAGACTAACAGCTGATCTACCACAACACTGTGTATCTGTTAGTACTTGACACTCTCAACACCTGTATGAAATCAATGTGCGCCTCATTGGGAGACAGGTACAAACCAAAACAACAAAACATTTTAAGTTGACAGTATTATTACTCTAGGGTCCTGAAGCAAGCTTGCATTTGTAAAGACCTGTTATTTGAGAAAAAAGGCTGTAGTAATGGCTTTATTTCTTTTGTTACTGCCAGTAGTTAAAAAGATGGCTTAGATGAACACCTGGAATGCATTTATTTCATGCATTTTATAAAACCTGAAGTAATTTTTCCCATACAAAAGGCTTTATTTAAATCTACTGTAAAATCACCATAGTCTTACAGACAAAATATTAGAAGAAAGCATTAATAAGGCAAGGCTTATAGGGAGAATATCAAAAGATACAACTATAAAATGATAGTAGACCAATTGATGACTTACAAAAAGGAAATCTGCAAGCAAGAGTATCTTTAGACCATCAGAAATCTGTACCCCTTACCAGAGAGAAAGAGATACTTCCTCCAGTTGCATTACGTTCTCCACAAAGTCTTTTGTGCATTGAATCTCACAAGGTGTTAAATCTCACCTTGGTGTCCTGCACAAACACCAACCAGAATTCTGAATCATTGCCTTGGATGAACTTCACATGAGAACACTTCGTGAGGCTGTTCAAAAGGATGTTTGCCAACAAAGCAGCTTGTTAAAATGCAGACTGAGCAGGAAAAAGATATACTGATACTACTTTCAAGATCATACAAAAGACCTATACACTTCAGCAAAGAAAAAAATTTCCTTCACGTTTCCTGAGCATTTAAAGACAGCATTTATAAGGTTCTAGATTGTAAGAGTGCATTCTTAATGGCGACAACATCCTATGAAGCCTCTATCAACAAAACCCTTTTGGACAGAAAGGGAGACAAAGGTATTGTAGTTTCTTCTCCAACAATGGCTTTTAGTATAAATAAAAATATTTTTTTCTTTTGGGAGTTCAAAAGCATTCTGGAATTCTGTGCTACACTGGCATAAAACAATCAAGTGACCTGACCTCAATTCCATCTGAGCACACAGCATTACTGATACATATTTTTATAAAGGAGGAAAACAAGGTATGGCTGTCTTCATAGTTAATGCTTTTTAACCGGAAAACTATTTTGGGTGCTAGAAAGTAGAGCAGAAACTATGTTTTAGGAGTACTAGGAATAAGCCTTATATAACTCTTGACCTAAAGTAAACATTGAAAAAAAAGTGATGCTCTTATTTAAAAGATACCTATCACTTCTATTGTTATAGCATCAGCAATGGAAAGGAAGAACCCAATTCCTGATTAACATTTAATATGATATGTATCAAGATACCGTATGCTCAGCTTTTTCTCTTTTTTTAGGGGGGACTGCAACAAAAATACAGTAAAAAACTGTGTTTTGGATATTTTATTGAAGCATTTAAAGTACTTTTATGTAGAACAACTAGAAGACACTTCAAAGTATTACACATAGCATAGATTTTCATCAACTAGGTCTCTGCTGCAGTCATTAAATTAGATCTCATATAATTTCTCTGGCACATTCTACCATGGCGGTTTGTAGAACTCCACAGAAATTTTCTATTTTCATCTGTCTTTTACCCATCCTAGCTATTAAGCAAACTTTTCAGGTTTTAGGAATAAGCATGTTCTGGACAATTCCCAGCACTCGGCTCAGGGTAATAGGCAGAAGGGAGAATAAAGATGCATCCCCTGCATTATTTAAAAATCTTCAGGAGTGTGAGAATGATGGGACATGCACAGTGAATCACCAGGCTCCAGAGAAGTACCATCTAGCACCGCTGACAAGAAAACCCACAACCTAGTGGATCATCTCTCTGCTGGATTTGGAGAGATGAGCAAGACGGAATATTAGGCATAGATATTTTCATTACACATGCAACTTTAATCTCAATTTCATTCAGTTCCTCTCAAGAGGAGAGGATTGAAAAATTAATCCTCCAGCCTCATCCACACATAAGAAAGCAAAATGTTTTCCAATTTTTCAAATGGATGACTTTGCAGCCTAAATAATGGCTTTAAAAGTATGAGTTCTTTCATCTGTGATCTCCTAAACTCAAAACTGAAACCAGAATTACTGAAACTACATCATGTGGAAGTATACCAGCCCACAGAGATCACAAGTGTTAATTTGAACTTTTATATTTCACTAACCAAATGAAAGGCACAAAAAAGCAGCAGGCATGGGGGCCCCTGTCTGGAACTATGTGTATTCACTTACTCTAAAATATTCTCTCTCCTAAACCAAAATGATAGGCTGAGATGAGGATCTTCTCAAGCTTCCAAAATTGAATACCAAGTGTTTCACTGCTCAGAAGCCAAGCAGCTATGTTCCTCCAAGCAACTGATGAACCAGAAACTCTGGCAGGCTGCCCCAGAACACAAACCCAGAAGACCTTGCTCAAAACCAGCCTACCTCGTCAGATGCCTTTTGAGCTAAGGAGCCTAAAAACCTGTGCTGCAAGGCAACCACAGCAGCTGGAACAGCTTTTAACAGGAGACTGTTCAGACCAGTCCCTAGAAGGAGATGAAAGGCTGTGTAAATGAGCATCATAATTATCTGGTAGGCAAGTTTTGATACTCGGGATTCACAGGTTTTATTTTCAGTTCTGAAAGGAAGCATGCTTTTTTTATGGTCAGTCCCAGTTGGCCTCTTTCTGCTTTCACCGCTCTTACCGATTTAGCAAGAGAAATTACAGTACTTCAGCTGCTTATCAGTTTTCCCATAATAGTTATATGAAACTGGGATGAATTGATACCCACATTGTTACCCTCAGAACTTTACTGGACAGGTGGCCACAACCAGAATTAATGCATAATTAATTTCATACTTATGCTTCATACAAAATTCTGGCCTTACATTTAAAGAGCTATTTACTCAGCTCGAGCTGTAAGCATACATACAGCATTAGGGATATCAACCAGACTTGTATTTACATAAAGGAAGCGCAAGCCCTATAGAAATGGACTAGCTAGACCTTGGGCACCTTAAAGAACTCTTTCTACCTGTACATGAGACTCTCACTACCTAGAAATACAACATACTTATACTATTGGGGTTCCCCCCCAACCAGAAATATTTTTCTTTTGAAGTAACCACACTTGCTTTTTTATTTTAAATCATTTTCTTACAATCAAACAAATAGAGGTTTGCGCTAGAGACACATGTGGCCCTGCAGACTCATGATCATGAAGGAGGCACCGCCGTGATTCACTGTACTCAAATAACCTCCAGACTGTTCTGACAAGAGCTGCAGCAGAACACGCTGGCTGCTGACTCAAACAGATGCACCACGCACAGCCTCATTCCCTCACAGAGCGCAGTGCCTTCTCTGTGCCATTAAATATGATTCATACACAGGACATTGCCAAAATCAAAAGAACAGATCAACATTAGCAGACAGTAAATTCTAAGTCTACTCCTCTTTGAATATGACTCGCAAATAATCTCTAGTATAATTCTGCATACAGCAACTTGCCTTTCAACCTCAGCAAGGATGTTACACATTTACCACCTTCAGTAAAAACATACATCCTTCTTGACCATGTAAGAACCCAAAAGAAACATCAGAGATGCCCGACACCCAATTAAAGTAAATAGATGCCAGTGTTTTGCATCAGCTGTTTGCTACTAGCAGACTGTGGTGAAAGCATTCACATCAAAGTCGTTAAAACCACTTCCAAAACACACCTTCAGATTTCATAGAATCTAACACCCATCTCGACCCCTCAGAAAATGAGCCAGGGCCTTTGGCAGAAAGGAGGACTTGTGATGGAAGAGCTTTTGAGAAATGCTGTCAGACAGCCTGGCATGAAGCAGCTCCTGTTTCAACAAGAAAGTCAGAGAGACATAGATTTGGCTAATAATCCCATCCTTTTCAACCAGGCAGGATGTGGTTCTACAATAGAAAGACACTATTGATTCCATTAACCTACAGTGCTGGAAACAAGTAATGAAATATGTATTAATTTCCCTGCTCATTACCACCCTCAGAATAGCTGCTACATGCTCAGCTATCACTTGCAGTATTTTCCAAGACAATATTGTCATCTAGAGAGCAGCATTTCTTATCTCTAATACTTACTTAAAGAAAGAACAAATCCATGAGTCAAAGCAAGCCTTTTTATCTGCTTATATTTTTATATATGATTAATTAGTCCCTTCCTATGGTACGGCACACTCTCAAAGTAGAAGAATCAACCTTGCTGCCTAGAACGTGAAGGTTTCACTACCAAGAAGTTTAACTTTCGGTTCGCAGTGATGTAAGTTTTGGGGTGTTTTTTCTGGTAAAGCAGTAAACTGGGACAGAAAATATGTTTTGGGACTGGTACTAACACGGAGATCAGCAAATAACTGTGTGAACATTTTACACAACTAAGTTTTTACAAGTGAGACTTGAAATCTGTACCATAAGCACGAATATAAAATAGGAAATCATTTTACTCCAGAAAGTTATCAGAAAGGATTATGTCAACTGCATGACCAATACATACAGATCTTTAGCACACCATGGCTTGATAAACAGAAACATCCATTCAGTTACATAGCTATCTGTAGACCTCTCTGGCTTTTGGTGGGGCTTTTTTGGCCTTTTTTTTTTGTTCTTTTTTAAATCTCTTTCTCCAACTTGTCCTCCATAAATCCAAGATGTGTAAGTCATCATGCTGTTCCAGTATTTAGCTTACTGAGCCTTTTCCTGCCTCTTCCTGTTTTTACAATAAGAACTTTGACAAATTAATACATCCTGCACACTCTAACAAATACCAATTTGCAATGGTCATGCCACTGAAACCATACAGAGAAACTGTCAAGGTATAGGAAAAATCCCTTCCAGAAACTATGAAACTTTATAACGTATTTCTGAGACTGGGTTATAATCCTTGAGTAACTTATTCCCCTCCCATACAAGTAATGGTTCTCCATCTTTGGAATTTAGGATGAACAAGAGGCTTAAACATCACGTTCAGCATCACAGGAGCATGATGGGCTTTGTGGTAATATTCAAGCTCTTAGAAGTTCCAGTGAATGCTCCTCCCAGAGATGTAACTCATTCCTGTGACGTGTCAGAGCATAGCACGTTGGGAATTGCATCACCAGCCCCAAATGGGATTTTGTGAGGAGTCAGCCCCCATCCCGAGATACCCATGAGCATCACAGAACAGTCACCTGTGACTCACAGCAAGCAAGAGCCTCTGCCAGTCTCTCCAGCTGCGTAGGGACAGGGCTACAGATAGGAAGGTTGTTCAAGCAGCCACAACCCACTTCCTTTCACTAAAGGCCCTCCAGCAGCTTGGTTACCAGACAGACAGCAAAGCTGCAACAAAGGCACACAGCACACGTGGGAAATGCCTGCACTTCAGCCACGGAGCCTGCACCCTTGTCAAGTGACTGAACACAAGCTGTCTCGTGTGTGAGCTTCATCCCTTTACAGAGACATGTTCCGGAAGCAGCCGCACAGACTACTTACAGGAGATACTTGTTGTTAAGAGTCCTATACTTCACGGAAAATGCAAAGCTCTCTGAACTCACTCATGTGGAAAGCACAGCCACAGAGGGGTATGCACCCTACACATGAGGCAGGTACCAGCACCAAGAAAACACAGCTGAATAACACAAAAGGGGACCGAGGATACAGGACAGAATAAATACCAAATGGCACTCAGGAGTTGTAAGGGGAATGAGAAAGAACAAATGGCACAGTGACATGTTGTGTCTACATTTGTAATGCTTTTTTTTTTGTCTTGTTTAAACTATTATGGCTTTGAGTTTCTTTACAAAATTAAGGTTACTGAAGCTGAATTCTCAGCAGACTCTGGAACCAGAGTTCCCACGAGAGGAGTGTTTTGAGAAGGGAGATTTGAAGGTAGTGAGAAACCTGTAAGAAATGGTTTTAAGCGGCACTGGTTTTTAAGACAAAGCTTTAACAATCAGAAGGTGGCAGAGGACAAGGTGTCTGCACTCTTAAGCTCTGAACCTGACTTCAAAGTGCATGTTCTACACACTGCTCTGACACAGGATTCAGAAGTGCGGTCCAGAGGACCTTGTATCTATTATGCCCACAGGAAGACATTCATCACAGACTGTTACATACATCTGTGAACTTCTTCAGAAATCCAGTCAGAAATCCTCTTCTAACACCACTTATGAAGAGGTTGTGTGTCTCACTGCTCAGTTCCTAAAGGTTTAGTAAACACTGGTATTGAAAAGCTTTGACTGTATTACACGGGGAACTTCTCCAATCTGGCCAAGACAACCCCCCTAGTCATCCATCTTGTGAAACGGATCTTTGCAGAAGACCTGGCAAAATGAGGAAAAGAACTGGGGATGAAGGGAAGAACGGAGCTAAATAGCATCTCCCTTCGTCATCCTATGTGTCTTAAGTGAGGAATCTGTTGGCATTACAGAAAAAAAAAAAATCAGTGATTCCGCAAACCTAGATTATATGGTGAATTTATGAAACAAAAACATAACTCTGTCTGGGGTGACCATCACTGCAGTTCCTTCGTCTTTGTTATGCAGAAGTAGCATAGGGGGTTTCCTGCTTTTAGATTTTCTTCCGAGAGCTCTGATGAAGTCTGTACCTCACTGGTAACCTGGGACTCTACAAACACGCATACTCCTTTCAGCAGCCACTCTTCTATTCAACACCGCACCTGGAATCAGGACAAGGGATTCTCTCTCACTTTCTCTGCCATCCAAGAATAGCAAAAATGACAGCGTGAAAACATTACCATAAAGGAACAAAAGGTAGAACCCACTGGACTCCATCGTATTCTGATCTGCAGTCTTCTGCGGCAACAGTAATCCTTCTTTCAAAGGTGAAAGAGAGACAACAGCTACCACCAGGTATTCTATGATTCTGTTTATCTCAACAATTAGGATCTATGTGCACTGGTGAAAGAGCAGAATCATGTGAACCACCTTCAGTCTCTTCCTGCAGAGAAGAGAACAGGGAGAACAAACACTCCCCCTTTTGACACCAGTGAGCTCCTACAACAGTTCTCTTGATTCATAAAATGATGACCTTACATTCTGGCAGTCACTTGCCTGCAGAAGCTATGTTTTAGTGTATACCTCATTCTTGCTACAGGCAGGAAGAGACTGAACCAGCAACTGCTGGAAACTGAGTCTTACATGCCAACAAATTCAATCCAGACAAACAAAAGCTGATGTTGAAACAGGAGAAAAACAATCAAAACCACCAGAAGAAATGGTAAACACCACAACTTCACTTTCCTCAGTTCTTCTCACACTGAAGTTTTTTTTCTTTGCTCATGAATTCCCAATTCCCTTTTTGACCCTGTCAGCAGCCTCTGTCCCAGCAGAAGCCCCTGAGACAGCTCTAAAAGCACCAACATTGCTTGCACTGTTATCAAACAGCAGCAGAGAATTAAACTAGGCACTGGTCACAGCTTGGAAACCAATACGAGCAGTTTAAGTAGACAACTCTACTGCTTTCACACCTATCCCATTACTGATGGTATCTCCTTTCAAACAGCAAGATATAACCTCCTATCTCAAAAACAAGAAGCACATCCTGGAGGCAAAGGAAGAAGCAACTGAATTCTCCTATCTCAGCTAAGCAGCCTTCCCAGCAGACAGAGGAGGAATTACAGAATAATGCATAGTCAAATTCTTGCATGACTGCTAAAATCGTATCAAAATTGGTAATCAGACAAAAAGAGGGAGGGAAAAAGTCCTCTTTACTATTCTTGTGATCCCTACACGTAGAAAATCACAAGTGAACTCACCTCCTGCCACAAAACTACTCAAGAGAATGACCTTCTCAGTAATCAAACTGTATTTTCAGCTTCCGTGGTTGCAAGCTGAGCCTAGAAATATTAACAGGCTGCAAGTCATTCCTTATACGAGTCTGGAAAAATGACTCAGATCTGCAAACTGCCCTGTTAATTTCAAAGCAGAGCACCACTGAGTCGATGCCCATGCAGTAGGAACTCTGCCCTTTCTCCCCATATAGCATAAACAGGAATTTTTTGCTACTGAATCTCATGATTTGGTTGCAATTGGGAACAACACTATTTCCCCCACTCCATAATGGTTCCCACTTGCAAACTCATCCCCCAGAGGGTGACTAACCCACAAGACAGTGCAATAAGCAGTAAAATGTAAGGAACAAAGAGAACACAGGTTTTGTCTGCCTGACAGAAGAGAAAAATATGGTCTGGTGCATGATCAAAGCCACTGAAGGAGGGTGAGGGGAGGTTCAGCAAAGGTGGATCCAAGCTACAATCTCTGACACAGAACACCCAAGACACTATTAAAAAGAAATCTGTGCAGAAGAGATTACTTGAAGAGCATGATAAAAACTCACTGGCCAAGAATTACAACAGTTGAAAACGTACAGGATTGAAAATAATTTTACACATGGATTGTTTAAAACTTATTTCCACTACTAGAATGGGAAGGTTGCCTGAAGACCACACTGCTTTAAAGAAGAAGAAAAAAAGAAAACTGATTAGCCTTAATTATTACAGTTAATCTGTGAGTAGCTCATACCCATATTCTCATGTCTACCTCGGAAATAGAAAATAAGCCTCAGTTCTTGATAAATTAACACGACTGGTTTTACGTGTATACACGGTTACCAATATCCCTTGGCTCCAAACAGTTTTGGATCATGGCTTGAAAAGAGAAATTAAATAAAGAAGCAAATCTGCTTTGGCCTAATGGCTTATCTTCCAGAAGAAATTCGATATAAACAGTTACTAGGTTTTCTCAATTTACTTTTTATAGTCAAAATGTTATTGCTGGCCAACATAACAACAGTATTCAGAATTTACTGCATTTTATAAATCTTGCAATGACTTTCCTGTTATCGCCCATCTTCATTTCTCTTTCAGTTCATTTCAAAGATAAACTCTAATGGCAACTAGCACTCAGCCGGATTACATTAACTGAAAGAACTCTACTGAAACTGTACTGAGAAAGCAAATTACAGCTAGTGCTTTAAACTCACAATGTATACACTAAAATATACCTGGTTAAAACTAGTGGAAAAGGTTCATATATGTTAAAGAAAAACATTTCCCCAATAGAAAGTAACTAACTATCGACTGTCTTTCATAGTCTTAGTATGCCAAAAACATCCATATATAAGTAACAGATCCTTACTTTCTTTATACAATTAAATTGCTTAAAGAACCCAAAACATCAGTGCCACAGTGTAAATACATATACTAAAGCATATGTTAAAATAAAATTAATATACAAAAGTAAGTATTTAGACTTAGTACTTAGAATTAGAACAGGAGGCAATGGGTGTATCTTAAACAGGGGAGATTCAGGTTAGGCATAAGGAAGAAGTTCTTTACTGTGAGGGTGGTGAGACACTGGAACAGGCTGCCCAAGTGAAGCTGTGAATGCTCCATCCTTGGACAGCAGTTCAAGGCCAGGCTGGACAGAGCCCTTGGGCAACACTGTCTAAGGTGAGGCATCCCTGCCTGATGCAGGAGGATTGGAACTAGATGATCTTAAGGTTCTTTCCAACCCTAAACATTCTATGATTCTATGAATCCTGGAAAAGTGGGTGAAAAGTCAGTCTTTCTCCCCTACTATCCAAAATTTGCTTAAAATAACACAAACAAAGACCTGGGACAGGCACTTTTCTAATTCTCTTGGTAGGTAAGATGTCATACACTGTATTACCAAAAGGCAGGCAGATACAGAACCAGTCAAATGACATCCAGTAGAACTGATCTCCCCTGCCTGGAGATGCGGAACAGTCGCCCTTCCTGCTTTCATTTGTACTTTGTACATGCACTTGTAACGTTTAAGGAATTGACACTGGTCATTTTGCCACTCTGAAAGTAAGTTTAGGTTAGATATTTTGAGGAGAATTTGTAAAGCCCAATAAAAGATATAGTGATTCTTCTAATAAATTACCTAGCATGCTATCTTATGCGTGTCCAATAATGTCATTTGTATTGAAGGAACTCCGAGTATGTCTATCATTAATAGGTTGTGCAATTGCAGCAGCCAAAGATGTCGAAATCGACATTCTACAGCAGTGGCAGTAATTTCAGAGCCATGTGCCAAAATATGATTAATAACAGTTCACTGGGTAATTTGATAGTAACACAGGAAAATAGCTTGTCACAGAAAAACCTTATGATCAATTAAGAATGCCTTCAAGCCGCCCATAAACATAACCTTCTAGTAGTATGAATACCACAGTGCTTATATATGTAGATTAACTGCCAAGATGCAGGTTACACACACACATATATATATCTCAGACAAAAGATCAAAACTATTAATAAGGGAGCATAAGGAAAACTGCAGAAATTCTTCCCTAAGAAAAGCTCATCCGAGATTATGCACATCTAAAGGAAACACAAATTGCTGCGCATTCAGACAGACAGCAGAGCTGCATTCCTACCCTACCACATTTTAAAGGGGGACAAAAAGAAGTGAAGAGTCACAGCAGGTGATTCTACATACTAAGACATACTGGCCAGATTTATAAAAATCATCTGCAATCCCTTCACCTGCAAATCAAGTCAAACACATTATTCTGGTAGGACTGCACCAGCTTTGACTGATCAGATACTGCTGCTGTCCGAAGCTACCTTCATCAACAAATCTGATGGCACTTAGCGGAGGTTCACAGAATTCTGTCTGTCTAGGTGATGTCTGACAGAAGTCAGCTTGCCACAAAAGTTCTGATGCAATCTCAAACCCACAACTGCTTTTATACAACAGGACAGAAGCTAGTATCTTACTATAAAGTAAGAAAACGCCCATAAAGCCCTAAGGACTTAATAAATAAACGCGTTCTGTAATTCTATTTTAGTTCTACATTATTTCCACTATGACAAAGTTCCAAAAGACATCCTTGGCAATTTAATTCCTCCACAATTGTCAATATATTGTCCCAAATATTTCTGATTTTATCCTTATAAATTAATTACACCCTGAGTCTTAGACGATGACTGCATACAAATACTATCACTCTACTTTCCAATAAAGGATCATTAATGAATTCAAACTACCGAGTAAATGCTTCCGAACCAGAAAGTAAACCAGCATTGATTACATCTGTCCTGAGTAATCTACAGGAGACACTCTGAAAGCTGGATGTACTGCCCAGTCTTCAGGTTTAAAACTATCAGCATCTTGCCTCAAACTTCAGTAAGGATATGATCCTGGCAAACTTACAGCAGTAATTTACAGAGGTATCAAGACCTCTTCTTATACAATCCATTACTAATATGATTCCTGACTGGGAAAGTGGTTTTGGTGAATCTTCAAACTATCCTAAGCTACAAAGACATGCCCTAGCATTTCTGTAATACTTTAGATAATCACGATATGAAAAAAAGAAGCTGAATTTAAATTTAAAAGCAATAAATAGAAAAAAGTTTTATTAATCATTTACAGTACCTAAAGCACTGTGAGTGCTAAAAGCACAGTAATTTAGAATAGTAAAAGTACTATAAGCAAAACCCCACCTGGACATATAGAAATACCGGAACAAAACACCGAAAGGCTTTAGCTTGGTAACAGACTGTCACTAGAACACCAGTTAGAACACAGCCTATTCCAGACAAATACACCGAAACACTTAGGAACATGGCTCTCAAAAGAGCCAGCTATACTTTTAAATGCAAAATAAATGGGGAAAGAAAAATCTATAAGGGACATAAATCGATTCTGGCTGTATTCATAATAATATATAGCTTTATTAATATACTTTCAAAATGGCTAAATTCATCAGTGAACTATAGGAAGTGCTATTCAGCTCACTTCAGGATTCAGCTAAATGTTTCAGTGATTCCAAAAGCAGTGATTCAGACAGCCCTACAAATCAGAATTCATTCTTATTGTGATGGTACCAAAATAGTTTGTAGCTATTCAGTATATGCATTTACAATCCCGGAAAAGTCCTGCAATGAGACATGTAAGAATTTTTCAAAGCCATCTGAAATTAAAGCCATGAACAGAATTATATTTCTGCATCACTTATTGAATGAAATTAGGTACTTACCCAATGTCTTAAGACTCAAACTGATGAGAAATTTTAAATTAAACCACTTTTAAATTAAAATCAAGAGGTTTTCAGGATGATGCATTACACATGACTATTTTTTTTTCTTAAGCAGTTCTATTAAAAATTGAATATTGAGAGGTTCCATGTTAATTTCTAAAAGCTGCTTAATTAACAGACCAAGTATTTTCCATAAAACCATCAAAATGGAACACAAAAGCAGCTAATAAAAGACCAAAAAGCTTAATAAAATACTTTTTTTTACCCAGGACTGGTGTAGACCCTAAGACAGTCAGTAGACAACAAAACAACACTGTATCATTGACTGTGTTAATAATTCACCTCTCCGTAAATAAGAAGTCAGACGTACTCAGGGTTAGGTGAGGTCAGCCACATTTCTCTAGTAAAAAATTAATTACTGCTAAAGTATATTATTTTCAAACAAGGACCCACTCCCTAATCAATAGTAAACCATTTTGACTAGCTTATGAAGTCACACTAATGAATATTTTTCTGACATTGTTTTTGTTTCTGAAGGCTTTATATCGCCCTAAACTTACAGTTCTTAACATTAACTCACTTTCTGGTATTAAATATATTCTATGTAATAATGCTTCAAACATGCAATGCACACAAAATATCTTAAAGAATTATCGATAATTATTGTTCAAGTAACCTCAGGCTTTACTGCAAAGAGAAGCAGATAAAACCCCAAACATAAAATGAAGTTTTACTGTAAGTCCTTTCCCCATTTATGTGAATATTCCATGCAGCAGACGACTGAAAAACAGAAGTGTTGCAGAACCACAGATATGACAAAGTAGCTGTTTCTCAATACCTGATGAATTTCAAAAAATTAAATGGTATCAGTGTTGTTCATCATTTGGTTAAGAATGACATCATCCTAACAGGACGCACACTGTGAAGAGAAACACAAACGTCTTCAGTTGAAGGTTTTGCTTTTTCTTTTAAGTCATCGGAAGTGTATTTGCCATTTCTAGCCCTTGACTCTTATTTCCTGCCTTTGGCCAGCAGCTGGAAGGATGTTAATCCAAGGGTACAAGAAAGGAAATGGTAAAATAATATACTCCCAGCCCTGGCCTCTGCATGCTCACAGAGAGAATGGATTTTGAACCCACTGCAGACAACTGGATGTGGCATGTAAAAGAAAAACAACTTTTTTTTTTTAATTAAAAAAAAGAGGATAAGAAAACTAATGAGCAGAATAGACAAACCTGTTCCTTCAGCAGCTTCCTCCTCTATACTTCTCTTCCCATTAATGCTCCCAAAATACACAGGCTTCCAATTAGCCTGTGGTTACTGTCTAATCACATCTTAATTCTTGTCATGAGTGACACAACCAGTGTTCCTGCTCTTTAGGTCCAGCTGGGGCACACTCAGAGCCACCAAATCTAAGAAGGGCTTCAGAAATGCTGATGAAACCCATGTCAACATAAATGCTGCAAAATGAAGTTCAGAAAGTAACACATGTTCCCATACAAACACACACCTGAAAGGAAATGGCAAGTACTTCAGGAGAGTGCTGCTACAACAGTGAAGCCAGGAATAGAGGACAGAGGACACAGGGGTTTTACTAAAGAGTTTGGTTTTCAGAAAATAAGAAGTTGGCTTTGTTTTGTTTTTCAATTCCATGTTCTTGTTATCCCAAATATTAACACCTTTTTCCACACCACAAGGGCACAAAAGACTAAAAAGTCTTCCACTGTGTCTTCTCCTCAATCCACAGTGTCCTCTTTTTGACTCTAGCAACACAAGATGCCCCACCATCACTTATTCTGCTTATTAAAAACTGTGAAACATCACACCCAATGACAAGACCTGCTGCTACTGCTGTAAGAAGTAGTGAAGTGCTACAAGAAATTACCAGAAGTCAACGGAGTATTATTTCATGGGCCCCAGCTCTTGTGGTAGACCAAGGAGAAGCTAAAATACCACAACACAATCATGACACGACAAAAACGCCCTGTGAAGTCACTCCACCAAAAAAGAGAGACCTAAGAAGCAACAGCTGCCTTGCTTATATGCCAGTAACAAAAAGCCAGGTGGAGCCGAAGTATACACTTTTTTGACACCACCAAAAAAGCTTTCTTCAGATTCTCAGTACTTTGCAAAATGCACAACTCCCTAACCTAGCAAAACAGTGTTTGGCCCCGACTGCAACATTTTGACTTCATCCAGACATTCATTTCACCTGAAGCTCCTTTGTCTCAGCTGTAGAACAGACTCTATTCACACCAAGACATGTGTATCCAAACAGTAATGTGTGAGCTACTGGAATACTTTTTCAGAAAAGGTGCTTCACATTTTGGGGGTTCTCCATGCTGCTACACGTTCAAGGTAGACACTGAGATTTCATATGGCACATCATACGATTCACAATGAAACCCAGAAGAAGCTGCTGGAATTCTGGGACAGGAGAACAAGAAACTGATAAAATTCTAATTATGCCTTCCATAACTCATTCAAGTGAGCACGAAGAGAGCAGTACTTCAGGATCGCACAGCTGACAAGTCATTAATGCACAGAAGCAGCAGTGGATATTTTAACAGTGGGTGGCTTTCAAAATTAGCTGCCAAGTAGATTTGACAGGCATAAATCCCAGCTGCTCCACCCCACCACAAGAAAAGTACCAAGCAGTTGCTTCTGGATAGATGTTTTCTGGCACAGCTTTCCTCATTCTGAACTGCTACCATTTGGATGGAGGACAAGTACCATGCTGACATCCTTCCCTCACTGCACAGACTCTCAAGAGGTACAGGTCAAGAGATCTTGGGGGTTTAAATATTTTTAATAGAATGAGAAGAATATATTACATATAATGTATATCTTATATATTATATAAAATATGATATACACAATAGATATGTATTGTGTATATATGTCTATATACACATACCCCCCCCCAAGAATGTATATGTAAGTAATAATTTACATTAACAGCAACAAACTAGACTGCAAGTAACCAGACTGATGGAGATACACAAAAGAGACTGCAGGCACTCAGTCATTCTTCCCTTCTGGAAGCTGAATTTCCAAACTACTGTGCTGAAATAACCAACTGCATCCACATGCCTATATTCTGCTGACACTGTATCTGTATCTCCAAAGTTCAGGCTATCCTTCTAGTTTACTGAAGGAGTTCATTTATTTATTCTCCGAATGCTGGGGGTGGGGGGTGTGTGCAGTATCAAAGACTTAGGACTTCCCAGTCGATTCCAGAGGATCCAGCACAGCTCTTTGCTTTAACACCCAATGAAAGTGTGGAGTAGGTCAGTGTTGAAGCTGGAAGAGTGAACGCAGTTTAGATACACCTACATTAACTTCAATCTAGCTGACTAGGGTATCAACAGGAGTATAACCGTGTACTGAACCAATATAGGTTTAAGCACCAGTTATAAATCAGCATGCAAGCAGTTATCCTCCATAGAGCTCCCTGCACTTATGGCTTCTATTCTTCAAGTGCCTAGCCTGAATATGGAACTTCCAGAAGCTTTAAATCTATCTTTTACAGAAACACATAGAAATTATTATCAGCATTTCACTGCTGTCAGTCTTCTGCACAAGGTGCAAGTGACAGAGGCACACTCAATTGGGCACGCTTAGTGTTATAGCCAGTGGACACTAAACATATCTTATTTGCATAACCCTTGGAGAACAAGGAGAAATGCTTTACCAGCAGGAAAAACCCTGAAGTACAGAGACCTCCAGGACGCCATGGCGCAATAAAGCAGGCTTCTCTAGAGGAGCCGCCAAAATAGCAACTCCCATACTTTGTATGGCCAAAATGACTTGTGCTTATTGTTACTTTAAAGCTAAGTCTAGAAAATAGTCTGTTTTGTCTGGAATACTAGCACTCCTGTAAATGAATTTGACATTAAAACCAATTTTTAGCATAGCACTTAACTACAAAACATATTTTACCTGTTTTTTATATGGAAACATACATTTACAAAACTAAATCCTTTCTAACAAAAAGGGTCTCCATTCCTTTGAGGGGCAAGTTTAACAAGAAGAAAGTGAAAAACAAAAACTAAGTACAAACTTGCCATTAGACAACACCCTGAGACAAAAAACTTTGGAACAAACAATGCAGTAGTGTAATGTGCACAGAAAGTACCAAGGCCACATACAAGTCAGCACTGCAGTGAGGCTTTCCACTTCGTCACTTGTTTCCAGAGTGGGAAGCCACAGGACAACACCCAGATTTCACAACGGAGCATCTGGGGAGGCAGATTCCAGTTTATTGCTCCTCATTTTGGGCATGTCCTGGGAAGGTAATGGCCTCTGCCTAGAAGGCTGTGTGGAGAGCAGTGGCTCCCACTAAGCAGTAGTTCAAAAAAGCAAGCGCCAAAAGTACACAGGCAGGACATGGTTGAGACGTTTATGTTCTGTGGGAATATTACAGCAACATACTCTCCAGCAAAGTAATCTTTGAACCACCTCCAAGCGCTGTTTCTGCATGTTACTGTCTTTCACAATGCAGCAAAAATCAGGTCATTTATGCTCTGCTGAGTCAGTTATTTAGATTTTCTCTTCCAAAGCTCTAAAGTGTCTTAAATCTCTTCCAAGAAGCTGATATTTTCCAAGCATTTTCTCCTGTTGTATGGATCTCATCTTTATACCATATTAGCACGGTATACAAGCTCTAGAATTCTGAGGCAGGAAATGGAGAAGCTAGGGAAAAAAGTCCACTATTAGTTTTTGATCGTTTTCCCTGGAAGCTACAGCACTTCCTCCCCTCAAATTTGAAATATCCTCAAAGTTTTTACTTATTTTTAGGACTTGGGAGACTGAGTCTTCTCTCTGCATTGCTTTCCATACACACAGGAATCCTTCATGAACTTACTTCTTTTTACTGCTGGAGTATTTTGAGTGTCTGCTGAGAATTTAATCACAGTATTTGGCAGTGAATACCTCTGTTTTTTATTGTGCAGAGAGAGGAGATCAGGCTGCAGTGAAGTAACTGAATACACAGGGAAAACATCAGCAGTATCTACAGAAACACCCAACTTTGAGGGAGATCAATTTGATCCATGGGACCAACATATAAAGGAGAAACTAACTCAAAATAACTAAAATTAGAGATCAAGACAAGGAACCCAGGACAAAAACAAATTCTTTACAAGAGTGAAATAGTAGTAGTGTGTCATGATATTAACAGGAATGAAAAAGGGACCTGTTCTACTTTCCATCATCATGCCAAAAATAAAGAATTTGATTTGTCTCAAGAACCTCTGGAAGCCCTATAGAAGCTTGTTATTCTATCTGTACACTTTCGTCTTTAACTGTAACACAAATGCCAATTAACTGGCACTTTATAAGTATTTGCTTTATAATCCAACACAATCAAGCCAGCCGAACCAGAATCCAGTCAAGCAAAACGATTCTGCAATTGACAGCTGGGACAGAGGGGCAGGGAGGGAGGTGGGAAGAGGCTACATAAGGTCAGAGGACAAGTCTATTCTTCACGTGCCCATGAACACTTCTACTATTATACTTCACCTCCAAATACCCAAACAAGCTGTCAGCACATGAACATATGGCCTCATTCGCATCTAACTGGAACAAACGCACCCACTACTACCCAGAACAAACCTCATCTCATTCTTCTGCAAGACCTCCTCATTAGTGTGATGGTCAGACTGAAGGCCCACAGTGCTACAGGTGCCACTGGCACTGTCCACCATAAATCAGCTCCAGATTCTCAGTAGAAAAGAGTTAGCCATTGCCAACAAATACCCACTCTTTGTCCCTGGTTTTGTTATAAGCCTGGCTAAAGCTCTATGTTGTTGCAGGGCCCTGGACAGAGTCCCAGGGAAGATCATTCTCAAGCCACTGGTTTAGCAATGCCTTCACTTGCTTAAAGAGAGAGGCAAACAGGCACTGTTTTACTGAGAGGAGAAGATGGAATAGGCTCCTTCAACTACCCTACGTTAGTAGACAAGCATATTCAGGATCTCATGAAATGTATTTTAGTTTTTATACATGCACTCTTCAGAAATACACAGTTGGAGGAGAACCGGCTCTTGCTGTATGACAGCACCAAAACTGGAAACAATACAGTAATTGCAGAAGTTTGTATTAGACGAGACATTAGGGAAAATCTGTTTGCTAGATTTGTAGTACTCACCCTTGTCAAGACAAGTACTGTCTCCATATTCAAACCAAGAGAGGAATTAGTATAGATTCTTCTGATTTATTATATATGAATGTATACTGAATTCACAAGCAGCACTGTTTCATTTATAGGTGTAATAAAACAAACCATTCCCAGCAGAACACATGAAACCCCTGACCCATTCCTGCCTGTAATCTTACAAGGCACTCAGCTCTGCCCGGTCAGCTAAGTGTACCATTCCTCATCATATTAGACCAAGTCGAACTGTTTCCTCCTTTAACATCTACCCTGCATAAGACTTTCAGTTTCTTCCAAAAGGAAAAGGCCACAATAAGGTAATACTTTTCCTTCCTCTCTTCTATAATATTCCTTTTTTCTTGTTGCAAGTGCAGAAGTTTCTCATGCACACTCCCATTCAATGCACTCACTTTTCCTTATCTCCAATCCCAATCCTTTTTTTCCCTATCTCCAATCCCAATCCTTTTTTTCCCCAGTCCCTTATATTCTCGTAGGTTCTTTTCCTGGAAGTACAAAATTACCACAATTTATCCATCTTAAACACCTTTAATGTTAATTGCATTTTCAGTTACCCTTCTTGCCTTATTTTCTTTCTGAGATGATGGAACATGCCCCTTAAATACCCCTCTTAAATGTCTGCTTTTCAGTTTCTATCTGTAGACTGAATCAATGATAATTTTTAATTTCAGCACATTACTGAAGTTCTCAAAATCATCCTCCTCAAACAAAATTATTAAGAAAATGCACTCATTCCACACCTTCCTAGGTCTTAAACATAGCTGAGGCTGTTAAAAAAGTGAACTGCTATGTTTCTGCCATGGTGCCCTCACCTATTTAGTCTATCACCTTAGATTTTCTTCCACATTATTCTATTATTCTCTAAATAGCCTCTAGCAGTTTCTGTCCTTAGTCCTCTCTTTTTCTTCCTCGACACTTTACTTCTAGATACCTTAATATGCAACTAGAGAGTAACTAAATTCAAACTGACAGCTCACAGAAGCATTCTATTCTGTCCATGTTACAACCTTGCTCCAGTCTGTCACCCTGCCCACATACTTATATTTATCTCCTTGGCTGCTGAGGGGATACCATTATACTCCTAAGACTTCAGACTGAATTCTGTGTATCACAGGCATGATTTTATCACTGATCTCCAATGTCCAAGTACCCACACTACTTCTACATAAAGGAGAATTACTCCCCCTAAAATATTCCCACCCTATCATCTCAATTGCTTCGGAGTTGTTTCCTGAGGAGATAACAAATCAGTTCTGCGTCATTCAGAGCAGCCCTGCAGAGAAGGACTTGGGGGTGTTGCTCAATTCAAAAATGAACATGCGCGGGCAGTGTGTGCTTGCAGCCCAGAAAGCCAACCGTATGCTGGGCTGCATCAAAGGGAGTGTGACCAACAGGTCAAGGGAGGTGATCCTGCCCCTCTACTCTGCTCTCGTGAGATCTCACTTGGAGGATTGTGTGCAGTTCTGGTGTCCTCAACATAAAAAGGACATGGAACTGTTGGAACAAGTTCAGAGGAGGGCCATGAGGATGATCAGGGGACTGGAGCACCTCCCGTATGAAGACAGGATGAGAAAGTTGGGGCTGTTGAGCCTGGAGAAGAGAAGGCTGCGTGGAGACCTCATAGCAGCCTTCCAGTATCTGAAAGGGGCCTCTACGGATGCTGGGGAGGGACACTTCATTAGGGACTGTAGTGAGAGGACAAGGGGTAACGGGTTCAAACCTCAACAGGGGAAGTTCAGATTGG
Source organism: Myiopsitta monachus (assembly GCA_017639245.1). Classification (NCBI taxonomy): domain Eukaryota; kingdom Metazoa; phylum Chordata; class Aves; order Psittaciformes; family Psittacidae; genus Myiopsitta; species Myiopsitta monachus. The sequence continues at coordinate 65,146,251 of CM029921.1, read as the reverse complement.
ATATAAGGAAGAAATTCTTTCCTGTAAGGGTGGTGAGGCACTGGAATGGGTTGTCCAGGGAAGCTGTGAATGCTACGTCGCTGGAGGTGTTCAAGGCCGGGCTGGACATGGCCTTGGGTGGCATGGTTTAGTGTGAGGTGTCCCTGCTCATGGCAGGGGGTTTGGAACTGGATGTTCTTAAGGTCCTTTCCAACCCTAACTATTCTATGATTTTTGAGGTGCTGCTAATTCTTCCTATGCATTCACTTTGAGCATTCACTCCCCTCTTTTTATATCTTTTCGACACACACTCACCCTGTGTTTACCAAACTAAGGTGGCAACCTTCAATTTCAACACCTTATTTAAGCTACTTTTCTTAATCCCTTAACATGGAAAGATATTAGTCACTTTCACTACCTACACTTTTTAAGTTTTCAAAATACGTACATTTTTTTCCTACGCCTGCCCCTTTTGGCCAGTAAGTCTTCTTCCACACTCATCTGTAAAGCACCTCCATTACACCACAAGCATTGTGTACCGAACACTCTCTTCCCTAATATTTAGTCTACATTTTTGCTGGCATCACTCATCTCCACTGCCATTTCTTTATGCTTCTAGCAAGTCTTCTCTTCTATGCTTGTAAATACCCCACATGCAAGGTGATTTCCAATTCTCCCAGTCAGCTGGCCAGCCAAGAAGTCATCTCACAAGAAGTATTTGATTATAGCATGACAAGGTGAGGCCCTATACTGCCTCTCTCTTTCACAGACTTGCATAGTGGCCCAGAACAAATACCTAGTCAACTTCATCAGAGTGACCCTAATAAGATGAAGCATGTTGCTGCCAACAGGACTTCAGGCTCGTTTACAGTCAACTTTTCACCTTTGGCATGAATGAGGCAGGAACGCTACTAAAAGAAAATCTCATCATGACAGAAACTGGATTCAGGGGATAATCTATCCCTGCTCTGTTACCAAGTTTCTAAACAAGAAGAAAGAGTTGGTACTTCTCATTTCTTCATCCTCTCAGCACCTGACATAAGAGCCTAAAAACTTAAAGCACTGCTACACAAGGTTGATGGACCCTGTGCTTTCAGTAACAGCTATACTTAGGCATTTAAAAACAGCAAACATCTGTGACCAGCTTGCATTCTGTCAGTTTCATTTATAAAGTGGAGATTACACTGTATTGCACAATTGAGTAATAAAAGACATCAGTAATTGCGAAGTACATGGATACTAAACTGATGTCTCCCCATAGAAAGCCCCACAGAAAATAACAAGCCTTCTTTGAACACCATAGAGTAAATACAGAATATGTTAATCAAAGAAGAGAAGGTGACAACCATCCAAATAAATAAGCACTTTCCATTCACTCCAATAAAGGCAAAGATCCTATAGAACTAGTACATAAAATGTACTTAAATATTACTTTGTTGCGTACATGTTAGCATCCAAAAGAAAGCTGCACCAGAAACTTTTATTTTGGTGTTTAATATGAAGACAAGATAGCCAAGTACATGAATAACTGTCTTCAAAATAGTTCACATGCATGGGAAAGATTGAGACTTTTCCTTTAATAACTACAGCACGACTCAACTTTTCCAAGAAGTATGTATTCCATCCACATTCGGGGTTTTACATAAAAGTGCAGATATTCCTATTTGCTGTCTAGCAAATGAGATTTTTTTTTAACCACCTTTTCCATTGCTTTCTCGTTTTTAGGAAGTTTTGCTTTAGGGAAGAAAAAACAAAACCAAAAAACAAACACACCACCACTTAAATTTTCATGCTGTCATAGAGGTCATCTACTACATCAGAGTGTTCAGGCAGTCTTGAAATAAAACCCAGAAGTATTATGGCAATTTGAGCACCATCCCTATTCCCCAAGGCCTGGTGTGCTCAGTACAGCTACTGATATAGAGCAGAAGTTTGGGAGGTCTCTATGGAAGGAATTTACTCTAACTAGAGTTAATATCCTGTATCCGCACTTTCCCTCAAATATGGGTTTTCTGGAATTGATGACTAGAGGGTAAGACTCAGAAAACAATTGCTAGCACATCTGTAGGCAGGCCAAGTACAAATGCTGAGAACTTAACATCTTTAACATCTGGAAACTGTGACCTGACAAGCCAGTTAAGCCCCACTTTGGACTACATGATTTCAACTTTAATTGTAAAAGCAGGAGGCAGATCTTGTGCAACCCTCCCTTCTCACGCCTATCAGCGACCTCAAGAACGTAAACATTAAAACAAGAATAACAAATAATTTGTAAGGTGGAGATGGAACAGGAAAAAAAAGAAGTTTCTACCTTTTGGCAGACCAAAGCTGGTACCAGCACAAGTTTGGAAAAGCCACTACAGAGAGAGAGGTTTGACTAAAACATTTTCAGACATTAGCAAAGACATACTTTTAACTCGGGCATGGGATAAGCAGCCAGCCTAGAATTCTTTCTAGAAATACATCCCTTCTAAACCCAAGAAGGGTTTCTACACTAGAGGGTGAGATTAGAAGCATGTAAAATAGCAGAGTACTGAGACACTAAGTTCCAAGTTGCAAATAGATTCACAATCAAGGACAGATGGATAATTTCAACAACTAACTACATGACTCCCTATAACTAAAAATTCTTGGTTCAAGGATATACTAACATGAAGCAGAAAATTTGCCTGTACAGATAAATACATTAAACAGCCTGTACATCCAGAAAGTTAACTTGTTTTACTCATGCACATTAGCACAAACATATAAGGTGAGTCAAGTAGGAAGTATTAATTGAAGAGGAGCTAAGTCCATATAAAGCATCTATGCATCTCTTTCCCTGTCAGGCTCTCTTGGACAGCTCACTTTATGACCTTCGGAATGACTGCTTCCTGTGACAACATTGTAGAAAGTCTGTCAAGCGCTCAGAGATAAGAACAGGAAGAGAATATTTAAATGAATCACAGATACAGTTAAAGACCAGAGGGGAAAGAAATACCATCATCTTAATTTATTAAAACTGCAGATTTCTAAAAACCCAAGACTGAAGTTACAGATACTAAGCTTAATATCAATTCCACCTAAGAATTTCCTTCACCATTTTGACAAATTTGTTGGAGCTCCCTTTTACCTGCCGCTCTGTGAGAAATCTCCCCAACTCTCTAGAAAGCACAAAAACCCAATATAGTAGGTTTCTGAAATCTCATCATCTATTTGGCTCTTCTGAAGACTTCGACAGCACTCCACTTCCTTCGGATAAAAAAGGAATATGTGCTTCATTGCTTATTAGATTATCTCATCAGCTCCTTAGCATTCACTGGGTCTACCTAAAGGCATGACAAAATCAGACATAACCTCCCAGCAGTTCTCTCAGCAGCTTTAATGCTTGGGCATCAATCCAGAAAGAATGAGAGTCATAAACAGTCTCACACACCAGGCAAGCAATTATCACTTTATCGATCTTTGCTCACTTTTCCTGTCTTTCTGAACTCTGACATGAATTGCAGGTATGCTCAACTGCCACACAGAAGGTATCACAAGCATAAGGGTTTATTTTTCACCTTAGGTTCAATCCTCCACAGAGCAATAGGATGTGCTGCTGCTAAGTCTGTATTTGTAAGCGGCTTTGACTATGTAAAGTGTCATTAGCTCCATTATGTCACTCAGAGACTAGTTTTGCAGTGCTCTGTTGATTCAAAAGAGAAGATGACTACTATCATATCACTCCCATCACAAACATGCTTTATTAGTATTTTGTTATTCTTTCCTTATCCTCATCCCCCTCCATGCTTACCACTTTCCACCACTACTTAAGTAACCTAGATGGTTTCCTAAGGACAGAATGAAAGAGATTAAAAGAGTTTAGTAAATGCAATTGCTCAAGTGTCTTACCAATGCAGGCCATTGAATTTGTTTGATCTTTGATCCCTGAGTCTGGCTTGGGTCCTTTCTTTTTGCCCAGACCAGCTGGTACTCCACCAAGAAGGTTGCAAAATCTTCATAAACTTTAACCCATTCTCGCTTTTCCCATTCAAGGTCATCAAATTCCACATATACCTGGAGAAATTTAAGAACAGGAAAGGACATACATTATTACATACACACAGCACATGTGCACCTAGGTGCATTTTTGAAAACATGATTTAAAATTGATGCAAGAGTTTAGTATTACCCTTTTTACTATTATGGCACTGAAATTATATAATTATTTCCGCACTATAGAAGTATTTGTGCTGAAGAGAGGAAGGTTACATTTGCCAAAACACTGCCATTAACATTGGGTATCTTATCTCATGAATGAAAAGCGTAACACAAAGTAGTTCAGTAGTGTCATTCCAGTAATATGTAAAGCTATTTATGTATTAGTAAATAAGTTTAAAGAATACTTATCATTCTTAGTTGAAATACTTGTCATGTAACACAAACCAACCAAACGAACACTGTTTCAAGAAAAACAAAACAAAACAGAACAAAAAAAAGGGGGGAAAAAAAAAAAAGGCATTTGGAACAGAACCAGAAAGGACATCCTGAGCCTGCAGATTCTGCTACTGTACACAAGCCCCACAGAAAGCACCTAACAGAAGCAGCTCAGGTTTTTTGCCACTTCTGTCCTTGAAAAAACAAACCAACCACCCGCACTTTGTTTCTAGCCAAATTAATGTGAAGCCAGTTTGCAATTACTTGATCTTGTGCCCTCTCTGTCTTGTAGGTTATACAGTTCTACCCAACACATTCTAAGAGAACAATCATACCCTCGCTCAGCGGCATTCACAAAGTTAAATATGCCAAGCCTTTTGTCTCCTCAAGTGAAGGGAAGAGGGAGCCTGAGCCAAAATCCAAAAGCCATTTGCATTAGCAAACACAAAACTCAAAAACCATCACATTTCACAATTATAATTTAAAATAAAGTCAACATAATAAATTGGTTTTTTTCCGAAAGATGAGAAAATTAAAAAAAAACAAACAAAAAAAACCCAACCAGCTAGCATTATTTAAAAAAAAAAAAGAAAAAAAGTCACTGCTTGTCACACAAACTGGAGAAGAAGGGAAGATGCTTTGCCACCCTCCTGAATTTCAGCTCCCAGCCACACCCAAGGCAACTTCTGAAACTGGGGTTTCTTCCTGTATCTCCTTCTGCAACAGTGATTTCAGCTGATCACTGTCACAGAAATACTCTTCTAACTTTGGTTAATTTTAGGCCTGCAACATACTTCCTTACCTAGACTTTATCTCACAAGTTTCCAAAGGTGTACTACATAGTGCCTCTTCTCATCTTGTCCTTCTCCCTTCTGTGTACACAACTTAAATCTGGACAAATTCCTGTATCAAAATTCAACATCCCAGTTTTCACCCCATACTCTTTTTAACCCATATTACCTCCATTATGTTCGTACACACTCCCTTTCTTTTCCCTACCCTCTTTAAAGCATCAGATTAAGAAGATAACTTTGTGCAGTAACTTTCTTCTATGACAACCCACTACTACATCTCCACTTACAATTCCTCCAAATAAAAAGGAAGAAAGCAGTCTATCCACTTACTTCACCATTTCCCCCTCCAACCTCCACACTGCTCACTACTCCAAGCACAGCTATTGTTCACTGCACACCTGACTCCTTTTCAGCCATAAGTCTGCCACCTACTGACACCCAACCTGTCATCATGGGCACCTGTTGTCACCAATATCACATTCACAGCCAACCAGCCTTTCTACCTCTTATCTCACATCTCATCTTAATATGCATTTTCTTTCTTTCTGGTCCTAATCACTGGGTCAAGGTAGAGTATGCAGCAGTTGTCTGCATTAAATACTGTTCCTTCTTTATTTCTCAAGGGCAGAGCTTTTCCTCTGGATTCACCAAGTTAACACCTGGTATTTCTGCCATTTGTCTGCTGCCACTCCTCTGACATTTCAATTACTCTGGCTGTTTCCAGTCATCCCCACCTCTGCATCACCTTGCTCATCAATGCAACTACTTCTTTTACCTTTTCCCTTCGCCCACTTCACTCGATGGAACTATCAAGAAACTATTGCTAGTCTTTGTGGGAGTTTTACAGTCTGCCCTATAGGAACAGTTTGCATAAAAAAACCTCTCACCTCAACAGTTCATTATTACAGCTATTGCCTGTTATTTTAACAAAGCTAGTAGAAAACAGAAGTCAAAACTAAAAATGGTAAATTGACACATTTCATTAAAAAGCACTTTTTAATAATTTCTATAAATTAATTTTAAAATACAAAGTGAAGGTACAGAATAATAATTTCTCAAAGAAAACAAAGTTAACAGTAAATATAGTAACGCTTTAAAGCACTTACAGGAAAGCACATCCTATCTCGAAGTGATAGAGGAGCCAACAAGGAGAGGTGGTATGCCAGACCCTGTCCTCACCAACAAGAGGTGGGGAATGTGAAGTTCCAGGGCAACCTTGACTGCAGTGACTATGAAATGGTGGAGTTCAAGATCATTAGGGTAGCAAGGAGGGAGTGCAGCAAGCTCACTGCCCTGGACTTCAGGAGAGCAAACTTCAGCCTCTGCACGTATCTGCTTGGTACAGTACCACAGGATAAAGCCCTTGAGAGAAGAGGCACCCAAGAGAGCTGGATAATATTAAAGGATCACCTCCTCCAGGCTCACGCATGATGCATCCCAACAAAGATGTCAGACAAAAACACCAGGAGGCAAGGAGCTCCTGGACAAGCTCCAACACAAAAAGGAAGCCTACCGACAGTGGAAGCAAGGACAGGAAGCTTGCGAGGAATACAAAGAAATTGTCTGAGCAGCCAGAGATCAGGTTAGGAAAACCCAATATAATTAAATATGGCCAGGGATGTCAAGGTGCTGTGGTTTAAGCCCAGCCTGTCACTCAGAAACCATACAGCCTTTGACTCACTCCTCCCCCTGTCCTCCCACCCCTGCTCCCAGAGGGATGGGGAGGAGAATCAAAAGAATGTAACTCCCACGGGTTGAGATAAGAACAGTTCAGTAACTAAGGTATAACACAAACCACTGCTGCTACCACCAATAATGATAATGACAAGGGAAATAACAAGGGAAGAGAATACAACTGCTCACCACCCACCGACTGATACCCAGCCCAATCCAAGCAGTGATCTAGCCCTTTCAGGTAACTGCCCCCTGTTTATATAGTGGGCATGATGTGCTGTGGTATGGAATACCTCTTTGGCTAGTTTGGGTCAGGTGTCCTGTCTCTGCTTCCTCCCGGCTTCCCCTCCTCCCTGGCAGAGCATGAGACTCAGAAGGTCCTTGGTCAGGGTAAACATTACTGAGCAACAACAAAAAACATCGGTGTTATCAGCGCTGCTCCCCGGCTGAAAGTCAAAACCTCAGCACTGCACCAGCTACTAAGAAGGAGAAAAATGACTGCTACTGCTGAACCCAGGACATAAGGGAAACAAAAAAAGCTTCTGTAAGTATGGAGGTGATAAAAGGAAGATAAGGAAAAATACAGTCTCTCTCTGGAAGGAAAGAGGACACCATCTGCCTATACCATCACACACCTGATACTGTCCCACACATTGGGACACTCCTCCTGCAAATTCCTCTCAATTGTTCTGGACTGGTCAAATAATTTCATGTTACTACCTGGAAGGACAGCTTGTTTGGGTAGTCTATAATAGGGTTTAAGACCTCACGCAGCAGCAAATAACGAAAAAAATAATTAAAAGAAAGAAAAGGAGGCAGCAAGGGGAATCAGTGAATAAACATTAGAAAAAAACCAGATAAACCTAAACTGAAGTTAGCAGTTTAGAAACTGCAAGCACTAAAACATGCTGTATCTTCTGGACACTAGCCAAAACTTGCGGTTATCTGTGATACAATCTAGTGTTTGCATGCAAGTTTTGCACCACGAATCAACTGAAATCCGGTGCAATGACAGTGGGAGTTATTGCTGAGCTATCTGCAGAGTCTCCTGGCACCATATAATTAGATCTTCAAAGGAGCAGTTCCAAGAAAAGTGGAGAATAGAGTGTGGCGCAGAGCCAGTCTGCCATTGCCCAGGGCACCATATTCTTCCTCAAGTATGATACACACACAACCTTACTTGGGAATTACTTCTGCCAGCTTCCACCACATTCAAGTTTCAATGCCAAGTCTATCAACTATCTGCTGGCTTTTCAAAGTTGATTTTTGAAAGGCAGAAACAACACAGACAAAACAGAGCCCAATCCTTCACCCATCCTCTCTTTTTCTCTTTTCAGTTTTTTTTTTTTGTTAGAAATACCTAAACCAGGAACATCCACGATGGATTTTTCTAAGGCAACAGTAGAACCTCTGAAGAACACAGGCTTCCTCTTTCTTTGCACACTGACCTACTGCACGGAAAAGAGCAATATCCCAAGCAGCACAGCTTATGAAAGGGAGTAAAAGGCGGAGAGGAGAAGGAAAGGAAGCAATCCAGCAACCTACGCCAACAAAATAAGATATAGAGCCAAAGTCAGACCCCCTAAGGAGTGCAAAGGCTGAAAATATTTAATCTTTCTTGCTTCACTGATGAAACTCCATACAGCAAGAAACTCTATAACATTTGCCTCCCTAAGAATGAGTGTTGATTTTGAGAGTTTTTGGCCAAATTCTGCTTCCTTGCCTTGTCAGCTATACAGAAGTTTGTGTTCCCAGTGTGGCTGAAATCTTCTCACCACGTACGCATTCACTTGCATAAAGAGGCGAATTCCCAGAGGGATGATATTATACTTATAATTGGCATTAATGTGCTAATTTTGTAGCTCTATTTTCCAACAGGAAGCAGCATAAGCTTTAGCATGTTTTTCCAAGTAAAGCAAGACAACAAATTTATTTCCAATGGAGTTTGCCAAACAATTGCAATAAAATATTGCTGTTTCAAAGCCAAAACAGAACAATAATGGTGAAATTCTCTACATGCAGCACTGTGATACAGAGTTTTCCAGTCACTTCTGCTCCAAATAAATGCGCCTGACCAAACAAACTCTGAAACCCTTTAAACTGTCACAAAAGCAACGCTTACTTCCAGCAAATTTGACTCACTGCTGAAAAGCATAGTCCATGCACCATCCACTTTCTTGAAACCAACTGAAGGGGTGAATGCTGTTCTTAACTTTCCCAGCACTACAGTACGGCAATGTGCTGCCCATGGGCTGGTTAGTGCTGAAGACAACTGCAGCACTAACAATCCAAAGGCTGACTTCAAGTTAGGTTTGCCCTGGCAAGAGCTCCAGGCCATACAGCTGCAGGAAAACACTTGCATCATTTTAAGGTGTTGTGGTTTAAGCCTAGCCAGCCACACAGTCGTCCTCTCACTCCCCCCCCCTTCCGCCCCCCGCTCCCAGAGGGATGGGGAGGAGAATCAAAATAATGCAACTCCCACGGGTTGAGATAAGAACAGTCCAGTAAGTAAGGTATAACACAAACCACTGCTGCTACCACCAATAATGATAATGACAAGGGAAATAATGAGGGAAGAGAATGCAACCGCTCACCACCCACCAACCAATACCCAAGCCAACCCCAGCAATGATCTAACCCTTCTGGGTAACTGCTCCCAGTTTATATACTGGGCATGATGTGCTGTGGTATGGAATACCTCTTTGGCTAGTTTGGGTCAGGTGTCCTGTCTCTGCTTCCTCCTGGCTTCCCCTCCTCCCTGGCAGAGCATGAGACTCAGAAAGTCCTTGGTCAGGGTAAACATTACTGAGCAACAACAAAAAACATCGGTGTTATCAGCGCTGTTCCCAGGCTGAACGTCAAAACCTCAGCACTGCACCAGTTACTAAGAAGGAGAAAAATGACTGCTACTGCTGAACCCAGGACATAAGGCAAAGTGATATCTAGTAACAGGGAATAGAGTACTGCATAGCATTTATTTACTAAGTTTTTAACCCAAGATGTCCAAAGATTTGTATTTAATTGTATATAATTAATAATAAATTGTTAAATTGTATTTGACAGAAAACAAATTCTCTCTCCTAAGGGAGAAGTGTACAGGTTCCTCCTCAGCACATAAAGATTGTTAGCAAAATACTTATTTCTAGGAAGAAAAAGAAAAATCAAGCAATCTGCCTTAAGATGTTCTTAATAAGGCAAAGGAAAAACACTTCTACCTTTGTACCTTATGAGACAGTTTTTCATCAATACAAATCTGGCTACTGACTTCAGGGTGATTCCCAGAGAACATCCCACTGCATTTTGTACATAACATTTTTAAATTAAAGCAAATACACAGAGAATTACAATATGTACAATTCTAACGCATATACGCTTTATATACCATTTATAATAGAGTTGAGAACTGAAAACTCCGGTGCTAAAAATTATCTGTAGAATTCAAGACTTTTAAGTTGTCCAACTAAAGATAAACCTAAAACTCTTATAGCATGCAATCAGGCATCATAAGCTAGTTGTCAGAGACAATTCACCAACCTTGAAATGGACGGCAATGGACGGCCCGGTAAATACAAGAATGTAAACCTTGCACGTAATTTAGCAGAAATTTACTTGAAAATACACAAGAGTGTTTCAATAGCAATAAATAAAATCTTTCACAGAGGGAGGGGAGTTGAAGGGGTTAATTTTGTTTGGTATTTAAAACCCATGGTACCATGATGAGAGGAAAAAAAAAAATCCTGACACCTCCAACTTATAATGAATAAGAGAAACAGAAACTAAAAGATGTCAGGACAAAATTCCCAAATTAGCAAGTTAAAATGCAAGTCCAAGTTAGTTCTTCCCTCTTCATATTCTTCAGTGTTAAATGCAACATGCACTCTCTAATTCTAGGGTATATACTTTTTACAGGATACTTAAGAATAGTTTATTCTTGGCCCAGTAAAAAGGGTGTTGAGAGTTTCCTGGTTTTGAGAGAAAATCTACCTTCAGGAAAGAAAATCCAAGGAGCCAAGCGAGCAGTCAGTGCCTCCCCCTGCTGCCCACAGAGGTGGATGGAGGCAACAAGTCTGTGGATCCCAAACCAAACCACCACCAGCAGCAACGGCAGTCTGAAATTGCCAGGAAGGTTTCCAGAGCCCTTAACGCCACACAGCTCCAGCAGTCGCTTTGCTTTGGTGGGCAGTTTTAGCATTGTATGTAGCTGAAAACGAACACAAAGCACACTAGACTCCAAAAAACTTCTTTATCTACTTACTGAGATGGATGCTATTGCCAAGTATCTAACTGGTATAAACTAAAGCTAGTTCTAAGTACACAGCGAATGGATCCAATAAGAGTGAATTCATAAACCTTAATCTTCCATCATGTTCCAAATATCCTTGCCTTCTCAGGTTCTTACAAATTGTTTCTTTGATGGAACAGGCACTACCCAGCAGTCAAGTCTTTCTAAATATATCTTTAACTAATCAAATGCAATCAAAGCACAAATTATTATAAAGCAAAACAGCTACACACAGTAAAATTATTACTGTGTTATACAAGTGCTACCCATTTCTGCATGGAAAAGTGGTGAAATAACAACCAAAGACAGCAGCACTGTTTCCTGTTTAATAAAGGGCTTGCAATATTGTTCGATGCTACCAAAATTTCCCCAATCCTTCACATCAGCATGTCATAGTCACTCTACATTAAAAAGAACTAATAAAAGAATCATCGTACCCTTTCCTTTATATATTGAAATACTACATACATTTGTATTTTACAAACTCTTCAAGAAAAACAGTACAGAAAAAACACTCTTGACAAAGAAACACAAACGTACTGCACAGTTTTTAGCAGGGGTGAGTAGACACCCACTGGGCCACAGTAAGTCTTTAGAAGCCCTGAAAGTGCTCTTAACAAAACTGATAGAAGTTCATGAATTAGACGTTTACAATTCTTCCACCATTTAAAGAGCATAATGGCCTGCCTCAGAGATCCACCAGCTCTGCATCTAACTCTGGAGCACTAGGAAAAAAAAAAGCTGTACCATCAGATGCTTTACGTGAAAGACCACTGAAAGCTCCTTAGAAGACAGGACAAACTAGCAGTGTTCATTATTTTATGCTATTTTAACACTTACAGAAAAACATGCAGTTGTTTGGACATCTGTTTTGATTATTTGTGGAGCTTGCAAGTAGTAGCAAAAGTTTAACAGCAAAAAATTTAGTTCTCTTAAACGGAAAGTCCTTCTATTTTCAGATGAGCTGTGGAAGTCAAAAGGACAACTCCTCAAAGATTAAAACCCCTTTGACACACTACTGCCATGAAAGATCATACTCATTACTCTTAAATTCTCTCTTTATTCAAAGGAAAATGGAACCGGGATACTATCCCAGAAGCACCCTCCAGTTATAACCTGGGAAGTTGAAGTGTATGAAAAAAAAAACCGGCTAGTTCATTACATGCAGGGTATTAAGTCTCCATTGTTTTAAAACTGCCTGGAAACCCTTTTTTGCCACAGTGGTCCTGGATCCATCCAGCAGGAATGGACCAACATTTAATTCTTGTAAACCACTGACAGACCCTGCGTAACAGCATCCAGCTATAACTCCTCTGAAATACAAAGACAGAAGCCCTACAAAACCCCTACTTTCAGTGCTCTTGTTACTGAGGGAAAAAAAATCTGCAGACTCAGGATCACCTGTTCTAGATTTCTAAAACCATATAAAGGAGCCTGTGTCCTTGCTCGAGACACACAGTGACAGACGCACTCAAGCTGAGCCTGTGCTTTAAAAGCCAACTTGCTCAATACACTTCATACATGGAAGAATAAGGAACAACCATGCCCTCTCAACAGGCTTCTGAATAAGCCAGAGGACACACACTTGATGGAAGACATGTGAAATATATGCCAGGTGCAGGAGGGAACATGACCAGATGTAGCCAATACATGCCTCAATAAACATGAATCATCAAGGTAGCTTCCTTACATCAAGCTTTAAAACATAAAAATCAAAAAAACACAGAGAGGCCTTAAATAATCATTTACTTCAAGCAAAGAGTACTCTAAAGATACATTACTGGGGAATAAACACAGAAATTATGAACGTGTACAGTTTATGGCTAATTTTCAAGGCCTAATTCTGCATTCCCTGAAATTCATGTTTGAACATTAACAATAAAGCAGCTTTTGCAGAACAAAATACAGAGAAAAATGGTTGAAAATTAAAGAAAAACACCAGTATTATCACAACAGCCTGCTGCAGTCTGTAGCTTGCATTGCTAAGCAACCAGCACATGATGTAGAGTACAAAGTAAAATAGCAGGGAAGACGACAAAATAAAGAAGCCTCCTACTTACATGCACCAATACCGTCTCTGAAAAAAGAAAAAACCCCAAAAATTTAAAACATGCTGGCGTTTCATCCCTCAGTTTAAAACGCATATTCTAAAGACAAAGCTGAAGGGAGAAAATATGAATGACTCTGAAACGCAAGGGGGAAAAAAAAGACATCCTTCTTGTATGTGATTCAGAGTTTTAAATGAGTTTCTCAAAAAAAACATAGAATCACAGAATAGTTAGGGTTGGAAAGGACCTTAAGATCATCTAGTTCCAACCCCCCTGCCATGGGCAGGGACACCTCCCACTAAACCATGCCACCCAAGGCTCTGTCCAACCTGGCCTTGAACACTGCCAGGGACAGAGCATTTATCACTTCTTTGGGCAACCTGTTCCAGTGCTTCACCACCCTCACAGTAAAGAACTTGTCTCTGATAAAAAGGTATCCATAGGAGCGCCAAATTTTATTTTAAAACCTATTTCAATAACATATTCATATAAAATATTTGACACACCTATTTTGCAAATCTCACACCCACCACCACCACCACCACCCCCACTCAGATCTTGCCAGCAAAGGGAAGTAACATGCAAACCAGAAATTATATCATGACTGTACTGGACTTAAAGAAACCGAAGTTGAGCAGCCCCATTTTAAAAATGCTTTAGATGGCAAAAATATACTAAATTACTCATCCAAAATGAGAAATAGAAATGACTTACTATTTTAAGAAAGCACAAACTATTAAATCATTGCAACAACTAGTTAAAATATACACATACTCAAAACCTTCCCAGTCCTTCAAGACCTGGAAAAAAATACCCCAAACGTCTTTTGAATTCTCTTTTCCATCACACAACACAGGAAACTTCATTTTACCTGAATTTCTCAAAACAACTGTTAAGGAGCATACATACTATAGAAAGCCTACATAGCCAATTTAAAAAGAGGGAATTTTGCATTTGAATCAGACATTTGTGATTTTAGACAAGGTGAACAACAACAAAAAGTTTTTCAAAAATAACCATTCAGCTATTCAGATGGCTAGCTAAAAGCCATTCACATGTGCATATATGCACTTTTTCAATGTCACACCGAAAAGACCGACATCTGTCATTTAATAAGGAATCATTATTGCTAAGTCTCACTTCAAAAAGGATTATGCTGGTTTAAATCTGTATAACTCTCATATTTGAAAACCTGACTGAAAACAACTGAATGGAGATAAGACCATTTAAAACACTAATTATTAGTTGCTAAATGTTAATGGCTTTCAGTCAATTTTTACAGTTCAATGGCTTGTTTATGAAGATAAAGTTTGTCTAGCAGGTTGTCAGCAGACACACAGCACTACAGGAAGCTGAATTAAAGTGCATACTGAAAGGAGCAGATTACTTCCTGGTTTGAATTTATGATTTGCTATTGTTCCTCATCCCCAGGGCAGGAAACTTCATCCAATCATCTGACAAGGTATGGCTGTAAAGCCACTCATGGGGAAACAGGGCAACTTCAGTTCTCCTGGGACAGTCTGAACTTAAGGAGACAACCAGGACATAAGCAGAAAGCTATGATGATTACCTGAATTTTTCTGATTTCTCACTGCAGTTGAATAGCCCTAACCAGAACAACTGACTGAGGGAATCAATAGAAGTGCTAAAAGCACAGGACTTCCTCCATTTCTACCAAGACAGTCCACTTCGCTACCTTCAAAAGTCATCTTTCCAAGATTCAAAGGACTAACCAGCCTCCCAGTGTCTGAAGGCAGTCTAGAAGGATGGTGGACAGGGACTGTAGAAATAGGACAAGGGGCAATAGGTTCACAAACTTTAAAAGGGGAGATTTAGTTTAGATATAAGGAAGAAATTCATTACTGTGAGGGTGGTGAGGCAACAGGCTGCCCAAGGAAGCTGTGAAGGCTCCATCCCTGGCAGTGTTCAAGGCTAGGTTGGACAGAGCCTTGAGCAACCTGGTCTAGGGGAAGGTGGCCCTGCCTATGGCAGCAGGACTAGAACTAGATGACCTTTTATGCACCAAGTGCCTCTCAACTGCTCTATGTATCCACATTATTCTCTGGACACCAGGCCAAACAAACCAGGAGTAGGCTTACAAACAATTTCCTTTTTGTCAGCTAAAGCCAGGGATAACAAAAAAGCATCAGCAAAACTTTAGCACAGCAACAGACAACACCAGAAGAAGCTGGTCAGCAGATTTTGTTTGTACCGGAGACATTTTCTGAAGGCCTAGTTACTACCAACAGCAAGAATTCAATCAGACAACCCTTCACAATTCATTGCTGTACTTTGATCACCTTATAGGAAACAAGAGAACGATGGAAAAATATTAAAGAGTAATCAGGAAACCAAGAGAAAAGTTCATCTACCAAAAAGAGACAGTACATCATATTTTTTATAAATATTATCAACTACAAAATGGGAACTTCCTGTGTTCTGACAGAAATGCAACATTTGCGCTTATAACCAAGATTATCAACCTTAAGCAACAAGCCAATCAAACTTCATCAAGAACATGAGAAAATTGTAATAATTATATATAATATATATAAAAAAAATCTTCAAAAGCATCAAAACAAGAATCCTGAAAGGCAAAAGAAATTTAGTGAAATATTTATCTACTTCATGGATTAGCCACTAAAATGTTGGACAGTATTTTCCAGTTGTTTTTCCTTGTAAGAGGACTAGAATATTTGAGATGGTAACTTATTTTACCATATCAATTACTTGAAAGCTGTATCTCTTTTCAGAGAAGAACATCTCACTGCCTTAACAGTAATTTGCTGTTCTCTTTCCTCCACTTAACATCCTACCTATAACCAGACTGTAAACTATTTCTCCTAGTCCTGCCTAAATCACCTCTAAACAGTACAATAAAAGCAAACAGTTTTTAAGTTCTTCCTAGCTAAGACATAGAGGTATTTCACTTTTGCTGTTGTGTCCAAGTTTCAATTTTGGCAATCTGAATTCTTAAAGCCTTCTCCTTTTAGTGTTGTGATTGCATTCAGTGCTACCTTGCAAGCTGAATTATTCCTTTGTTGTTTTAGGCAGAGACCACTTCTTACTATTCCAGCTTTTGGGTTTCTATCTCCTCCTTTGAAACTAAATCTCTATTTCATTCACACAATTGATCCTCGTCTACTCCTTCGTACTGGAGAGTCACTACCCAGAAACGGATTCTCCTATAATCTCTCTGATGTAGCTAGAAGCTTGAAGACACTTGCTAACAAAGGATTCACAAACAAAGCTCACAGAAGTCTATTCCTTTCCTATGAATCAAGTGCAGCGTTAGAGAAAAAACCCTAAAATCTGTGCTCGGAGGCTGAAGCTTCAAAGGATTAAAACTTTTCAGGCATACATAATCTTCCTTTACTTTTCTTCTTGATATCAAATTGCAAGGCTAGACTTGATAGAGAAGAACTGGGTCATTACAGTTCATAGTACACCAGTGCATAAATGTCCACAAACTGGGATCAAGGTTCATTCTAACACTGAACTGAGGTATCTCCAAGTATTACTAAAGGCCAGAAGAGATTAAGAACCAAGGTGGTGACACATATGAGCAAACAAGACATCAGGAAACATCCTGCCACGTTCTCAACCTCTTTTCTTTGCCATAATGGCCACTCATTAGTAACATGCACAATCTGGTCCAAACTTAGCCAAACAATTATCTTTTCTCAGCGAATTTCAAAAATCTTCTAATAATTGTTCATTTGTGTTAAAAAACAAAAGACCCCAAGAAAAAACAAAACCAAAAGAACCAAACACACACCAACAAAAACACTCCCACGCTAAACTTTAGACACTGATATTGAATTGGGAGTTTCTTCACTCTGTTCACAACAGCAGGCAAGTCCCAATCTCTAGGTGCTTTAGCACACATACTCTACAACAGGAAGACAATCATTTCAACCCAGTGTTGCTTGCTTGGAAAACAAATTCTTTGGGAACTGAGATTATATGTTTACATGATACTAAATGTGATGGAGATCTAGTGACTGGTTTTTCACTGAAGTGCTGCAACACAAACCTGCTGCTCTGAACAACTACCCACTTCGCTGTTGCTGCTGCTGCTAAGGATATAGCACAGAAAGGACTGCAGCAAATAAATAGAACTATTGGTGCATAAAAGCCTCAGGAATACAGGGGTGGAAAGCACTTCAGGTTACAGAAATCATTCACAATACATACATGAAAACCCCCAACATGTTTGTCTACTAGCGTTTTTCAGAAGATACACTTTTTCTCTCTAACGTTATTTTTCATCCTGCAGCAAAATTTCTGAAGTATGTGACAAAGGTCATTCAACTTTTGATATTTTAAGTATTAACTAATATATTTCAGTACCACAACTCTGCAAACTACAGAGAAACGTTTATGATTTGTACTTGATTGCATTTAAAAAAAAAAAAAGCTTACAGCATACCCTTTCTTGTTGTTGTTTTTTTCTTTTTAATTAGAAATTGTCCTACAAGTCTCACATGTACAACTCAGACAAAGAAACGAAGACAGCCTAATTTTATGCATTTTCTGCTCTCCTAGTAATTTCCTGAAAAGCTCTTTTTAAGGAAGAACAATAGATCCATTGATAACACCAAGAGAACAATAGATGCAACAGATAACACAATCAAACCCTTAAGGCTTAAGCCCAGAAGACAGAAGAACAAAACAGTGGCAATGAGTATACATCAAAAGCTGCCTAATGAACCACGTGAATAACCTTAATTACTGCATCAGCTATCTCTGGGTAACTTACTAGTGAAAAAAGACAGACATTCCCTGTCACAATAGCAAGAACAATATTTTTGAATGGCATTTTAAACATTATAATAAATTAAAAGAACGTTTCTGCACAATGATTTTATAGGCTGTAACCATAAAGGACTGTGCCTGGGATTAAGAAGAAGAAAAAAAAAAAAAAGTCCTCCTGCAATTCAAAATGAATGCTGCAGACAATAACAAAGCATTAATTCAGAACTGTAGATAATTTGCTCACCATCTGTGCAAGCTTGAGACACAAAAAAAGTTTGCTGTACGTGCTAAGCAGCTTCTAATTCTAGAAATGATACATATGATAAATGCTTCTAATGTGTTGACTCAGACATTTATAAAAGTTACTTAAATCCTTTATGGAATTGGACAAATAAAACACTAAGCCTGAAGCACAAATGCAAGGACTCTTCATCTCCTTTCCCCCCTTTATTTCTCCATTAGCATCTTGATGATTAAGATCCCCCAATTCAATCACTGCTATAGAAAAAAACTGCAGAATAACTTCTCCCAATTTTTTCTGCACTCATTCTGTATTTGCAAGTTTATCTTCTAAAGAGCTCTTCGTAATTGTGATTATCACTTAAACTTAGATAAAGTGCACTAATATTTGCTACAGAAACGCACTTGCTGATGTTGATATGCTTTAAAGATTCTGATTAAAATCCACTTCAAGTTTTGTGAATGAGGAAACATCTTGAAAACTAAGAAAAAAACCCATGAACTGCAATCGGTTGTACACCTACGGGAAGACTTCCAGAAAAAATTCAAGTAACTAAGTAGGGCCTTTATGACCTCCAGAGGTAACTTAAGCAACCACAGCCTTCCCTGATTGAAACTGCCTTTGAGAATTTTACTGTACTTACGATATGTCAGTGCAAGAGAAGATATAGCACACTCACATCATCGCTGTTCCCAATCCCCGTGGGAATGAGCAAAAAACTACTATTTAGGTTAAAGGACACAAGTGTTCCCTTCAGGAAAATGAACACACTGTAAGAAGATATTTTTGACTGAAGGAGTCACCAGCTGCAGAACTCTTAGTGTAAGATAACGGAAGTATTCAGTGATAAAGAAGGCAATCTGTTTTCAAACCATACCAGAGAATGACAACTAAAGTTTCTACCTTGGTTTACCAAATGCCTTCTGCTTCACTGTGTGGACTACTTAAGATCAGGATGTTTTTTCTAACATCTCATTTCCTATGTAAATTGTATGTGAATGAGAAAGGAACAATTCATATTCATATGAAACTTCACTTAGCATCCAAGGCAAAAATATAAGGAGGAGATGTCTGTCTTCTACTGCCAACAAACATTAATGCTGCAATAAATTATAAGAATACACAACAAACACTTTTGAAAGTAATGCTCATTACTGGCTTTCTCACAGCTTTTGGTACATTTATTTCACTCTGATACAAATATACTGCACATTGTAGTCTTTAAAAAAGTACTACACATAGCCAAGGCCTGCAATAATGCAACTGTGATATACTTTGAACAACATCGCAACACTGCAAACAAATACATATACCAGTATTTCTGTTCAGTGTGTGTACGAAAACTAACTGCATGGAGGGAAATAAAGACAAAAAAAAAGTCATGTTTTTCTCCCATGCATTTCACTTCCCACAAAACCAGAAAGACCAAGATGTTTTATTCCCCAGTCACTGCATGGAAAAAAGGGAGGAGGTCTGAATGCCACAGCTAAAACCCATTCTTAAGTCTCTCTCTTTGGATGGACAAATTCATGGGAATCATAAAAATAAAGAAAAATACCTGACAAGTTCCACAGCACTGGAAAAATTAAGTGCTCTTGAGCACTGAGACCAAAGGGCAAAGATTCCCAGGCTTTCTAATGTGTGTGGCTTCTCTTATCAGCACATCCCTTCCTTCCTTCCTAACCTTGATTAAAAAAACCCCTCTGTATTCACAGGATACATTCTGCCCAGGAGTCCTCACCAGCAGGACTACTTGCTCAGTTAAGACTACCCCAAGCCTTTGGTACAGGCTGATTTCTTAACATGTTTTCTGCACCCAAGATGTCAATTAAAAAAACAACCCATCTCTCCTGCAGAAAAGCACACAAGTATGCAAGACATCTAATGCCAAGACAAGATTAACCCTTTTACAATTATTTGATTTTTAAATTTAAAACCAGAAATAGGCAATTTAGTCATGGCATTTTTTCATGTTAAACCTATAATCTTTACATACTTTTTCTTCCCACATGCAACACACTGAAAAACAATTGTAGAGCTCTGAGGAAAGCCAGCACCTGCAGGAAAGGGTTTAATCTGGCAACTGCTGGTGTTGTTGAGTTATTCATCACATAAATCTCTTATTAAGTCCCACCTCTTTCCTGTAGTTCTAACCGTTGGAGTTTGAGAAAAACAGACCTCGTTTCATGCTAAACTCCCACCACTAAGCAGCTGAATCGCCTATATTACTTAGGATACTGTTCGTGAGAGCAGACTTCACATGGAGTCATGCAACATCCTGTTCCAAGCCAAACGCTCCAGATGGGATATGTTTCACTGCTGCCTCCCCCTCCCCAGCCCATTTAAGTTTGTTCTTTTTTGTTTGAAAGCATTTATCCCAAATTGATGCTATAACAGCATGCTAAAATGGACCTTTTGAGAAAAATACAGAGAAATCAAAACTTAATCAAAATCGGTATGTCTTTACTACAAAAAAAAAAACCATGCCACTTAAATTATCAAAATATTTGTATTAGCTCACTAATTATCAAAACCGTGTATGTAAGAAAATAAATGACTTGGTGCAGCAGCTCTGCACTGCAGGGAAATCTGCCTTGTTTCAGAAAGTTTACTAATAATTTAAAAGCTTAACATTCTCACACACGTTACTAACCTAATGGAAGTTCTCATCGACATAACAAGGAAAAAACTGTCTAGTCTGCTGATCATTCTGAATGCTGGCAATTTCTCAAACATCTGCTAAAGGTCAGATTTCCACTGCATGGAACCAATCAATGAAGCTACACAACACTCCCAGCACCATTGGAATTGCCAAACAAAGACCACTGTTTTACATAAGCAAAGAAACTCAGCCTGAAATCTTTCAAAACACTTCCAGCAATGTCTTTGCTCCATCTCCACACAGTCTACCTGGCAATGGTTGTTAAGATTTATTCTAGTTTTGCTTTTTATAGAAGAGTTTCTTAATGCCAACCCATTTTTCTGCATTGTTAAACAGTATGCAGCCAATACCACATACAGGCAAACATTACAAAGAGGAAAATGAATATAATATTTATTTAAACAAAAGGGGGTTATATTTATGTGTTAATCACCACAAGTTTCAGAAAACTGAATATTCACAGATCTGGTGCCTTTGTTTTAGTAACTTCAAAAAAACCTCACCCCTACCAAGTTCTAAAAAACAAGATCTTAGTGTTAAAAAGCAGCCTAAAATCACAAAATTCTGCCCTAAAATCCTTACTAAGCATTCTCAGAAATATAATCCCAATACTTTAACAGATTAAGGAATTGTTGGCTCCTGCTAAAAACAACATGCTCTATATTTCAACAGCTTATCACACACCATAAAACCAAACGCTTTAGCAAGAGCCTACACAGAAGAAATAAATGATCGATTCTGATGCTGCTGAAAAGCTGAGCTTGTTCTATTTTTACAGATAAAACATTATTTTATATATGCACAATCTGGTATTGATTTACAAGAAAAGCCTTCTGCACACAGGAGAGAAGGGCCAGTAAAAAAGCAGTCTGATGGAATTTCAGGGTCCTTTTTTTTGGGTACGTCACTGATTTGCAAACTACAACTTTATGCATGTTTATCATTTCTTGATGATGTTAAAATCCATTTTAACTTCAGAGCTACCATGGATAAGAAAAGGGAAGCAGAAGCCAATAGAAATTCCAGTAAGTTTAGCAGAAATATTCTGCTATCCCCCTAACTCAACAGCTAATACAGGTATGGTGTGGTTGTGGGGCAGTCCCGAATAAGGCAATATCCAACTAAAACCCCCTAGTTATTGCTAGGTAATCACATCACTTCACATTTGACAGCCTTTTGCTGTAGCCCCCGCTGCACAATGCTGCAGTGCTTGAAGCTTTGCTCCCAAACCCCAGCTCTCCTTCCTGGAACACAGCTACCAAATGGCCTTTCAACTCCGGTGCCCAAGGTGAACCTCAGTCCTTCTTGCAGAGGGAACACTCCCCCAACATATCAGAATGAAACTACCATGGCCAGGAACCTGTACTACCCGTGCGTCAGAGAAAGTTATTATCCTGCGTGAACGGAGAGGACTGTACAGCAGTCTCATACACGGGAGAAGGGACCAGCACTTCCTCAGCAAGACCAGACTCAATAGAAAGTGGTGCTTCATGACAGCAATGGCAAAACAACAAAAGCATAAGCTGCTTCTACAAATACCTACCCAAAAGTTTTAACAGCACAATAAAACTTCATATTATCCAAGACACAGAAATGAAGTTACTAAAATGGAATTCAAATTTGTCTCTCAAAGAAAAGATCCTTCAGTATTTTTTTATTTATTTTATTAAAGCTGAATAGCAATAGGACTCTACAGTATTTCAAGGAGACAGTTATTTCTCCATACTAGTTCTACTTAATCTTTGAAAAATGTCTTCAGCTCCTTTAAGCAGTGTTTTTTCATGATAGTTTCTTGCCACATCTAGCTGTCAGTGTTTGGGCTGATCACAGTTTTGTGGGACACTTAGGTGTATGGAGTTTTCTCATACATAAAAAACAAAGCAGCCCCAAAAATGCCCATAAGTATGCAGCTGTCTGCCAACTTTCAGTCATTCAACCATCTCTCCATTCAAGAGAAGCCAAAAAATTGAACAAACATCCGTATGAGATTCTTTAGGGAAGAGTGCAAGAGTGCAATGACCAATAGAAGTATCTATCACGCTCTACGTTTCTTCCACCAGGTCTGTACAACTTGCCATTACAAAAAGATTTCTTCAAAGCACGTTTAGAAGCAGCTTATTTCCCATAAGGGAAGAAGCATAACAACATATGCTTCAATAGCAATTCAGTACAAAGATCACAGATCAGTAATATCCTATACCCATGACAGCTAGCAGAATTTGGGTGCATTTATATGCAGACATTATCAATTGCATTACTGTATCTAAGCAGAGGTTTTATTTAAAACAAATACCGTACTCAAGCAGCAGCCTGGCCAGATGGGAATACAGAATATCTACGAATTAAAATTACTTACATTAGTACACCTCTACACACACAAGCGTGGGAAAGTATTGGCCTGGCATTCCTATTACTTACACTTTTAAAGAAGGAAAGAAAATGGCATGCTTAGCTCTCAGCAATGAAATGGAACTGTATTACAAACAGTCAGCAGAATTTACTCTTGGAAAAGATACCAAACAAGGTTAATTTTTCCAGTTTTCCAGTACATGTAGATCCACCTCTACCTTGGAGAGGTTTTCAGCCGTTAATGCCAGTTTCCAGAGGTTTTTTCAGTTACACACTATTAACCCCACAAACCAACAGTAAGATACCAAGTGCCTGATAAACGTAAACTGCACATGCAGAGTGTACCTACGCTACCTTTACTCATTTAGTGTACAGTTGGATGTTACCCAGCAAATGATGAAAAGAGATGTTAGAAGTGAACTAGAAGATCCGTAAAGACCAGGTTTATGAGCGCAGACTAACTGCCAAGGCATTTACTTTGAACTCCATGTTAAGGTGAGTACACGTGTTTAAACCCAGCTTAAGAACATCTGCTCTACACTGCAGTGCACATCCAGAGCCTTGTCAGCTTGCTCTGCTTTACCCTGTGACATGGGTCACACACTGCTCTTAGGAAAACACTGAGAAGCAAATTACTGAAGTCCTGGATAACGACCTTCAGAAACACACTCGGGTCTCAATGTCTCCTTCTACCTGTGAATGAGCTGTACTATGGAAGTCACAAATTTACTCATAAAGCAGAGAAAGAAAGGAAAAACAAATGCCTAAATGCTGCCTCCAGAAGAGCTGTGCAATGAATGACTAACCCAAAAAAAGAACAAGTAGGTCATCTTTAGATAGACACTATCCTAGCTTCAAAAGGCTAGGAAGAAGTTCAGTACCTCAACCTAAGATTTAAAGCTCCTCATCCTGCATAACTGCAGTTATGCCCTACAGAATTATAGCACTTACTCACCCGGTACTGAATGGATTTTATTTGTTTTATTTACCTATCTATTTTTAGAAAATTCTCAGAAGTTCACTAGTTCAAAGCATGTAAAATGTTCTTTAAATATGAGCTACCAGAACAGCTTCCCAAATCATCTCCATGTATGTATATTTAAGATTAATATCTTACAGCTTTCTTAGTGAAATGGAGAGGCTATAAGAAGAAATCTAGATTTAGCAGCAATTTTCTCCCATGGTGCTTCAGAGAATGAAGAGTAATGTTCTCCGGAGGACCTCTCAAAACAATTGCCCTTTTTTCCACAACAGCTGCCATTTACTTACACTCTCGGAAGGACGGATGCCATAGGCTGCCTCTCAGCAAAGAATAACTGTTACCTCACTTTCATCCTTTCTCAAAGTCATCATCTATATCCCTACAGATAGGAAGCCACTTTCCCCCCTGGGGGCAATTGGCTTCCTTCCCAGTAGTGAAAACAGAAGGCAAGTAGTGGCCATCTTTGTTCAGGCAGTTGTGGCTTCAATCAAACTGAAAAATGAGAAGTTGCAGGCACAGTGGAGGGAAACACGCTTTTAGGATCTTTTCCCTAAAAATTTATCTCAGTTCTAAACATCCTAAGAACTGCTGCAACCGAATTAGCCAGCAAAATGGATGCATGGAAGGAGGAAATAGGTATGTATGTGAAGCGTGAAAAAAAGGAAATGAGAAAATTCAGGAGTTCACAAAACATCAATAATGAAAATAAACTGTGGGTCCTGTTGCCCTGAGTCAGTGAGGTGAAGCAGCTATAAATCTGTCTAAATCAGCTCTGCATTCTCCAGTTGCTTTGTGGCCCCAGAATACGTAAAAACAGCTATCACATGCCAGTCACTCTGACCTTCTGAATTGTTAGAAGTCTGCTTTATTTAACACAGATTCACTCTTTAGGGATTTTCTTTTGTACAAACTGGGTAAGAACACTGCCTACATGGAGTGTGAAAGATGGGTCAAGCCAAAGAAATTGCCAGAAGAGAACTACATACAGGCTGAGTCAAGTCAGTAATTTAGAATCAAAAGAAGCATTTTATTACTGGGCAAGAGGAGGAGGGGGAACAGACACACAGAGAAAACAATCCTTCAAAGTTTAAAATATGTTATTAATTGCACTTATCATAATTAACTGCAAAGTCAGGTAAATTCAGGCTTTTGCAAGACACAGGAAATGCCACTTCTGTTGAAATTTTCTGTTAGAAGTTACTTTTCAATTGTCTATTTAAAAATGCTATTCTGAAGTTTACGGTTATACTACTCCAGTTGTTCCAGGGATGTTTACATTCTTCCCCTATCCTAAATTACCAATCAAATTCTCTACCTTAACTTAGCAGTCCTTAAGACTTTTCTGCAATGTATTAGAACTACAAAGTGTGGAAGGTAGGATTATTCTGCTGAATTGACAGCATTACCATTTCCTGACATTTTAGTGCTTCACTCAGAAGCCTTTAATTACATTTCGCACTGGATTAAAAAAGAATACAAAACAATATGAACTGACATAAACGATGCGCTTAACTAAAGCTGCCAATATGGTTTTATCTGAGAGATATCAGCAGGTTGCTTCTCAACATGTTGAAAAAAGCATGAAAGTGAAGTGCAAAAAATGTTTCATACCTTCTTCAACATTTTGAGAAGCATGCCAGGCAGACAGCTAATTCAATGGGTTTTGTTTCATTAAATATTCTAGCATGTAGAATTTGCAACACTCCCCTCCCTTCCCACTTGCAAGCATGCGAATACTCCATTATAAGAAAATTTAATAGAAATATCAAAAATAAATCAATTTAGAAAGCACAGTTGCACTCTAATCTACGAACATACAAATAAGCTAGATCTCTAGTTAAACTATTGGCAGGGACAGCACTGTGTAAAGTGAATTAAGCATGCCATGTAACATAACAATAAGACCAAATAAACTCCTTCACAAGATAAAAAAGAAAAATGGGAAAGAAGGAAAAAAAAACAACCACCAGAAGCACCAAAGTCCCCAAATTACCAAGGGAACTAAGAGAAAGTCTGCACTGCATGTCCTACAGCCAGGCAGAATCCAGAACGCAGACTATTCATTAGCACTGTTAATGCCAACAGGTACAGCTGAAACTGCCATCATACACACAGTGCCTATTATTTCACTAGAGATTAAATGGGATTAATGTAACATCATCTGCTTATGCAGATCAGGAAATTAAATTATCAATCTGTATGGTTCAGACAATACAGAGAATATACTCTTACAAAAGATTCACAAATACAATAAAGCCATGAAACATAATGAAAAGGTTTTACTGTGCCCAAGTTTGCAAATGCCAGATCTCACTACTGCTCTGGCACCACTGTCCAACCAATAATTCACAGACTTTGCAGGGCCAATTTATAACAACTCATGCAGATGACAAGTTACCCACATCCGAGAGATTAAATACAGTAGACATATACTGAAGACATTGCTAGAGTGTAACTGAAGAACATTAATATCTATGGCATTTCTTGAATTACTGTAATTCTTATAATCATTATACCAAATTATACGCACAACCTACTCGTGATCAATTCTAAGAATTAAGAGATCTACCCCTTTGCAATGCAATGGCTGAAGGGACTTAGTAATCAAACCCAGATTCTTGCAGACTTCTAGACACAAACTTCCAGATGGCAACAGCTACTTACTTTCACAGTTACATAGGCTCCTCCACTCAAGTACTTCACCAGAAAATGGAAGGGAAGCACACAAAAAGTCCCAAGATAGCCTGCTTTTTTAATTTTTTAATATGTGAAAAAGTTTTTGATTCACTGCTTTTATGCCGTGACAATTCCCTTATTCTAGAAAGACAAACATATTCAGGAATACTTGATAAACAGGCAAGAGTATCACAATTACACAATCTGACAAGAACACTTGCTTTATTCTTACCTCCCAAAATTAGCACCTTTCCATATTTCATTAAGTAACCAGGCAGCATACAATTATTTCTCAGAGTAGCATCACATAAACTTACAAATCATTGACAACTTAATTCATCTATCAGCTGGCCTGCCAGTACAATTTCACAGAAGAAATGAGCTGAGAGAAAACAGCATCATATGGTCAGATAAATCTGAAAGTGTGGAGGGAAAAGAAAAGGAAAGAAGAAACAAATCCTAAGAATTAGTATGTCAAGGGTTTTTCTCGGGAGCTTGACTCTGATGTTTCAAAGTCTACATTCACAAGATTCTAGCATTCAACACCTAAGAGAAATAAGGGCATGTATGCAAATAAGGTATACTATACACAGTGATGAATGCTACCATGGTGGGGTTTTGTGGCTTGCATTTCTGCACAGCTCAAGCCCAACAAGCAGTATGGACATATTCTAAGTCATTAAGTCTTACAGAAATCCAATGCAACATTTAAACTTTCCTTCCACCTGCAAGAGAAAGCATCAGAGACCTAACAAAACTAGTACTCTACTAGGGGGGACTGCAGTAACTTGCTAAGTGTTCAGGCTCTTCTTGGTTTATGCTGCTATCATTTCACAGGTGATTTATTCATAACCTGACAGCTGAGACTTCATGAAGGATGAACAGATTTCACAGTCTGCAGTTCCAAGTTGTTATTACATATCCTGAAGTCTCCCGTGATTTTTCAATAGCAAAAACCGAGTTTCTATGACACTTTCATTCCTATATACCGAAAATATGTGGCAGTGCCATTTTGAGCCATGTTACCTGGGGTGCAGCTATTAAAAAAAACAAGCAAAATACCACGCATGCCTTAATTACAATCTCCACATCACATACATAAACTGCTTTAAAGATTAGCCCTTGCTTCAATGTTTATACTAATTAAAAGTGGCTTTATATAGGACACCTTCCACATCACTCACTACTGTCTTCCTTTTCTTTCTTTTAAGGAACTAACTTGTTTTTCCCAGGAGCATATGACAAGTGTGTGGTTTTCTACATTCCCAAATAATATACTCTCATCATGTTACTCTGAATTCCCTATGGAGCTGCAAAATTGAGTTCCCTTCCATAACATGCTCCAATCTCTTACTATATCCTGAAGTTTCTTCCCCTCTCACCTTGCGAGCTTACCTCCACAAGACTATCCCATAGCTTTATTCAGCCTGGTCTCCTAGGTATATGACAGCATATGCTTGTGGCTTATGCATATGCATGACTCCTGCACAACTGGTATGTGACCAAACCAAATCGTCACCTGCTGAGTTCCCTATGCTTTTGTATGCAAAGTGTCAATTTGGACTCCTGTCCACCACCCCAACCATTAGTTTTCATTGAATTTTCTATGAAAAAACCTGTCTGTAGTTACCAGTTTCATGCACCATATATTCACTGAAAATGGACAAGAGATTCAAGTATCCGTGAGAGGAGAGAGACAGATAAGACAAAAACATGGAAATATTTGAGCTTTCCCACCACTGCCCCACTTTTCTTTGCATCTGTCCTAACACCAGGCTGGCAGAAAAAAGAACACAAACTTGAAATAAACCTAATGAGACAAACTGTTGGAGACCTCTGCCTTTGAAGGCCATGGGGAGATGTGCCCATCAGTACAGTCCTCCAAAACTGCCAGTAGGAGAAGCTGGTAGAGCTGAAGAAGAATGGGCACAAAAAGTGAGCCTATATGGTACAGAAAAGAGGAAATTCTTATTTAGCAAGACAAAAGTAAATGAGGTTCTTCAAGAACATGTGGTGGGTTTGGTTTTTCTTTTAGCTTTCCAAATAGTCTAGAAACTTCCCCATTTCTCTAGCTTTATCATGGAGAGAAGAAGCAGTTGTTTAATTAAAGTTAGTACACTTAAAGCAGCAGCTCCAGACTAAGCACTTTTAAACATTCAGTATTATTCAGTACACCATGTAGTCTCTACTTTAAACCATGCTACTACAAGTTGAAATGCCTGTAAAAATGAGTAGAGTTAAAAAATTCAGCATAATATGTCTAAATTCATTCTTTTACTATTTACCCATTTTCCATAACAGCATATCTACAACCTAGCAACAGCCTCCCACCTAAGTCAACGTTTATGGAGCAGGAAAGAGCAGTGTTCCTCTGCATTCTTGACAAACTCTTGGCCAGACACCCAAATACTTTTAGAGAGCAGACCTTTAAAATTATGATTCTGCCAACTGAAAGGGGGGATGGAGAAAACCACCATGTTTTCTTCTCTTGAAAAGTGTGGATATGGCTCATATAACTAATCATTTTCAGGGGGATGTCTAAGCAGCAGTAACACAAGAAAATACATTGGAAAAATAGAACCAGAAGCTCCTGGATGGGTGATTGTACTTGGCAGGAGAGACATAAACTCACTTGAAATACTCTTCTTCAAGACATAATCAAACTACTGTAAAACATCAAAACCTATACGAAGGCATATATGTAAGCAGTATTTAAGACCATCCTTCCCAGTCTCTCACAGGCTCCCCTAACCAATAAAATTCAAGTATGACCTTTCAAGCAGGCAAAAGGGCTTTTCAACCAACAGCAACAGTGATCCCGCAAAGCAAGAGATAACACTAATGTGAGGATCAAATGTTGAGTCAACAGCACTTGGGAGTCAGCTGGAATCAACAGCCCCCATGTGCTGCACCATTACTGATGTAGTGATAGAAGGATCCAGTCATTTTTAAGTGATCACAGTCAGTTCTGACATACTGTCAAGAAAAAATAGGGGGCACAATGAAAGTAATGATTTAAACACTTGGGGGGGGGGGGAGAGAAAAAAACAACCAAAAATGAACAAAACTTGACCATCTGCAGCTACAGCATCTCTTACAGCCTTTGGGGAGGGGGAAACCACCACAAAAAAAAGGACATCTTGTATCATCTAAAGCATATTGCCTCTTGTCAAAAAGATAAAGCAGCTAGCTGCTACCGGGTCACCTCATATATATACATACGCACACAAAACAAGTCACTCACTTCCCCCTTCAGACACAGCTGCTTAAAACATTTTGAAATGGGTTAGGAGATTGCCTGAGAAAGCCAGAAACTGATGAGGCAAGGAAAAACAACCTGGCAAGTTTCCTTCTGAAAAGAGTAGCAGTTGTTTACCTACGAATACTGTACCTACCGAGCAGTACCAGATCCAAAAATACTGCAGTAGCTTGTTGATTTATCTGTGCAGAGATATTTTCATACGTTTGGCAAGTCATAACTTGCAGAATAATTTAGCCCTTTTGTGAGACTGCCAAAATGGCAAGAGCCAGGCATCAGATTTCTTCCAACAATTAAATGGGTCAGACAGAAACTACCAATCAACTTTCTTCCACAGAATAAAAATATCCATAATACCAATAGCTGCATTGAATAGGAATATGAAGAAATTGAATTTATTATTAGGTAAAGCTAGCACTTTAGATATCACTGAATTAGGCTGCAAGCTACCCGAGAGCTGAAAGCAAAGTCTACAAGGTCTCCTGATAGTTTGATTGCTCTGCAGCTAGGAATGAACACAGACATGCTATCCTACTCAACAGGAACAAAGGCCTACAGGACTAGGAAAATACCTATGAATTCTTCTTTTAAGTGGAAAGAATTAAACATGCTTTGGAAGGACCAGGATGGAAGGCAGAGCAAGCAAGCAGCAAACACACACAGGTTTTGCATGTGAAAAACAAGAACCATCTTAAAACAGTGAATCAAGTTGAATTCATTATATTTGAACTACGTATTTCTGTAACACCACGCATCCACGTGCAACTGGAAAGGACAGGATGATGCAGACTTCATCAAAAAAAGACTCTCATTATAGCAACATTTTTTTTAATGCTTGCTAAGATTAAGGTGAGAAAATGGGCATTTAGAAGTAGATAGCAATAAAAGCAACTGTAGTTTAAGGTTCATTTGTTGTTGGGGATTTTTTAGTTCCCTACCAATAGAAATTAGTGAACGTTTACTACACAAACATATAAACAGAATGGTCTACCGCATTTACTAAATAACCTCTAGGGACCTAACTTCCTCTGTCAGTGAGCTTAGATTTCTTATATAACGTAACTTAAAGCAAGCAACATAATTATTTTATTGGAGTAAAGGGTATCAATGTCAAGAGGATTCTTCAGGTACACTTGTACTAAATTCACAGTCTAGGAATGTACATGAAATCATACAACGATTCTGCAGTTTCAGTGCATCTGTGGAAATACTGAAAAAAACATTTTTATCTGCTTCATCTCTGGCAAAAACATTTACACCACAGTGTAATTACTTCAAAGTTATGCTAACGTAGTAACCACAATTCAGATTATTTTATAGATATGGATCCTACTCATGAATGTACACATTCAACATCAGTTCAGAAAATAGTCTTCAGCAGCCTCCATGAGGGGTCCCACAAGCACCCTTCCTGCCCTTACACTCCCACGCTGAGGCACATAAGGGTCAAGGCAATCCACGCTGGCACACAGGCCCCACCGCAAACAAAACTAAGTTGCATGAGCAGAGGGCAAGTTGCTGCATCGGCAAATACAGAACATTTCTAAGCACAATAGTTATATTAAGTAACAGCTTTTTGTTCAAGTATCCATCCATGTGACCCTCACTTATTAGCCTGGTTGTGTAGGAGAAGGAAGCTAGAAATTCAGCTGAAAGATCAGAGCGCTAACCCTCACTGCATCTGTTCTCAGGGCTTCCATCAGCACATTGTTCAATTAGTGCATACACAAAGACAGCGTAGCCTCCCTCCAACCCTCACCACAGGGACCTCACTGAAATAAACTGTGGAGACAGAGACTTAGCTGAACAACTTTCAATACACAGTGGAACATTTGTTAATATCATTCATTGTTATGCCTCAATCTGTAATCCACTTCAGTAGCATGTGCCAGGAACTACTGGTCCTACATTCAAAAGAAACAAAACAATCTAGGTGTTGAGCAAAGAGATCTCATTTTACACAAATACAGCATTTCAAATCAGACTATATCATTTTGCTTCAGGCTGACAGGCAAGAGTCAGGCACTCTGGACTGAAGAAAGGTTCTTGGTTTGTGAAAACTGAAGCGTGATTGTTACTCTGTCAAAAAATAATGCTATAAACTAAATATCTTGCTGTACAAGGTTTGAGTAAAAAGAAACAGTAAGGCTGTTCCACAACTAGTGAGATTACCTGGGCCTTTAACAGTCCCAGAAAAGAAATAAGACACCAGTTAAGCCAAGATCTACAAGCAACACTGAACCTTTTCTCTTGTCAGAGTATGTATCGCCGTGGAAGCAGCAGGTCTACTTGAAGGATTACTCATTTGAGGGGCACCAGACTCAGAACAGACTGCCTAGAGACTATTTTATGAACCAGAGGTTCTACCATAAAGAAGGTTGGCTAATTTGTCAATCGCTCCACAGCCATGAAATGTTTCAGGTTTAGAACCAATCATACCCACACCTGACCCGCTTTAGACAACTTGCTTACCTCCCCATTGATGAAACAGTGACCTACTCAGCCATTCCTCAGAATATCCCAATTTTCTGCGCAAAAGCAGATGGAAGGATCTTCAAGTTTATGACAGGTTGGTTGTTTTCAAAAAAGTTCACGTGAAATTTAATAATCACTGATCAAATGATCGTCAGGCAATAGAAGAGTGAATACATTTCCAATAAATTTTTTCTTTGTTCAACATTAAAAAGTCTTACATTTATTTACATTTTAAAAAATGGCTGATGCATCGGTGCATCCCTTGAAAGCAGTATCACGTATGTACGGATCGGAAATGCAGGCAATAACATCTATTTATTGCTGGTGGTGGGTAGCTTGTAAGCTTAGCAACAAACAGCTTTACATTTGAAATGCATCTTGAAGGAAATCTTTCACAGTCCTGAAACCCCAAGACCACTGTAAAAATTTACGCAGACCAGGACAGCCAGATTTCACCTTTCAACGCTGACCTTGCAGGTCTCCAGGGAAAACAAATCACAAATGACTCTGTTTTTCGAGGACGGATTATTCGAGCATCTTCATGTCAATGGATAACTAAACCTACAGACTTTGCTAGCGACAGATACATAGCTCATAAAATTGTGAGCTGCTTAACCACAAAGACTTACAATGAGTTAAGTGCTTCAATCTTTAAACCAAACCAAACCAATGCATATAATTTGTTCAAAGTAGAGTTATTACATTATCAGCTAGTATCTCCTGGGGAATACCAAAATACTGCTATAATCAGGAATCTACCTTGGTAATAATTCCAGCATCTGCTACACCAAGATACTGAAGCATTGCTCTGACAATTAACCATTATCCAGAACAATCTGGCAAAGTTTGCTATCAAGCTCCCTGTTTGCTTGACAGAGGAATTAGTGATCATTTTCCCGGAAAAATTTCATCGTACAACTTAAGAATAACCTGTTCTGCCTGGAAAATAAGGAGGAGAGGAGGGGGACAGGGACAACAAGAGAAAAAAAAAACCAAACAAAACCCACCATCTGCCTAAGAGATTAAATGTCTTTTACGCACAGTTGTTTTAATTTCTAATGGCCATAACTGCTAGGAAGAACTGAAGAGTACTGTAAAGATACTCAAATCCATTGGATGGTATCCAACTGATGTGGTTAGAATGGTGTGATGATGTTGAAACAGAAGATAATGTGGCCCACAGCTCTTTGGCAGGCTTTAAAATATCATTTTTCATGGTAAAACTATTTTAAGCAGCTGATTGAAAGGTCCTAATAAGGCACTTGGGTTGAGGTCTACTGCTGTGAGGACTGCACCATTTCTAAAAGAATTTAAAGACTCTTGGCTCACCTGAACAGCTCTTGAAAGTCCTCTATTTAAAGTTACCTACCCAGCATATCGGCCATCAGCATATTGAGAACTCTGTCAGACCTCAGACAGGACAGGGCTAAGAAACAACTCTGATTAGCCACGTGTCTTACGTCACCAATATAACTCCTCTTGTTGGGGCCATAGCTAAGAAGAGATCAATAAAGTCTTGGTTTACCAGTCAACCTTGAGAGAACCATAAAAAAAACCTGCTTTGACAGCTAAAGCCAGAAATGTTGTTTCAGACCCATAAAAAAGAGAGGCATTTGAAGATCCACCTCCCTGAAAGAGCTCAAGGAAAAGAAAGATCTCAAGTGAGGTATATTCAAAATTGAGTCACTTCACTGCACAGTTCTTACTCAAGTACAGGACTAAGGCACAGGACTGCACCCTTAAAAGTTAGCAGCTTTTTCTTCCCTTTTTATTAGTCTTCAGTGCATAGACACAAAGCTGCTTTCCCATCCCACCCCTCTTACATCCTAACTGCATGAATACTAAATTTCCCAGACTTTCTACTGCTGCATATTCTCCCAAGACACAAACCCTCAGTCAGCAAATACACCTACTGGCCTCACACTCTGCTGTGTTTGAAAACTAACAAAAGCACTACTAAATGTAGAGTCAAAGCAGACTTTTTTGTCACACATCGAAATATGAGGTATCGAGAACTGTGATACCAATTAAAGCTGCTCAAAGTAAAAACAAGCTGCATGTCCTGATGCTGAATGAAGTTGGCTTAGATTACGGCATGTCACAATTTAATGCACTGCAAATACGTAGCAAGCACTCTCTTGCTGGCAGTTTCAAATACAATGTGACTGTAATACTGAGGTCTGCTACATCAAAGCACAGGCAAACACTCAGGAAGAGGATCAGGTTTTCTTTATCTCAGCCAATGCAAGATGCAACTTGCAACTAATAGCTCTTTTCTTCCTTTTTTCTTGGGACAAAACTTATAACATTAAAGGCTGTCTCTCCTTAAAGCAAACAAAATTATTGATTACCAGTGATCAAAATCATCATGAATAGCATCCATTTAAGCCAATCGCCAGTCACAGCACCCTTTCTACACAACATCTTGAAACTTCTCGAAGTCCTGATCCACTGAGCTGGAATAGACATGCTGGTTATAGATATTTAGGTACAAGTTAAACAGGCTTTCTACGACTCCCTGAATTAGAATTCTTTAATTTCTATTCCCCTTAGAGGTACCCTTCTACTCAAGGCTCCCTTGCCTTCTCCATTTGTTCCCATACAAATCCACCTCTAAACTCCCAGTGCCCCAACACAGAAATGGAGTCATCCTCCGTAAGAGGATCAGTCTATAAAATCTCACTGAGGGAACTGGCTACGCCTAATTATTTTTTACATATTATAAGCAGCTCCCAAATGTTGGGGACCACTGACAGCATTCAGTATGCCTTCCACTGAGCACCTTAATCAAATTTAGATTATTTTTCAAATATAGAGGCAATGAAGTTTTGCAGACATCTTGCTGCTAGGCCCACCAGGGACACACAGATCTCTCATCTCAACAGAGTACACTAAACAGCACACTGCCACAGACTAGGCAGCTACGTCTTTCTAGTTGTTCACATAAAAATACATGAAAAAACAAGTCACTGTTCCCACAGTTTACAGGAACAAACCTTCCTGATACAAAGCACAACGAATAGATCGCAAATCTCTGCCCAAGCACTGCAGAACATACTGATAGTTTAAAAATGCCCTTTATGCGCTTGTGAACACCACAATGACAAGAGACTTCACATACAATCTTCAATGTGTATTGTTGGTGAAAACCTACCAAACTTCCCATGCAAAGGGTATCTGCCAACAGCGACTCTTGATTTAGACTAACTGCATGATTAATCCAGTAACAGCAACGGCAGTAACTTAACTTTTGAAAATTTTAAATTTTACATTGCTTCTAGGTATAAGAATTAATTTTTTATTTATTTTAAATCGAAGCATCAAACATCTTTCCATTTAAATCAGTTTTCAAAATGCAAATAAGGAACTACACAAGTCACCCAAGTGCTAATGTGAAAGTCATGACCAACTGGTTCCAAACAAGGTTTTGGAAAGTCCTCCTGTTGACATGTTGTTTTATAAGTTTTTAGTAGGAAAATCTTCTACCTGCAAATACAAATTAAACTTGTAAGACGTCTGCTGTAACAGTACCTTTTTTTCTTTAATATCTGTATACAGAACAAGCTATGAATAGCCAATTCCAAAATCTTATTGATGGCTCAATTATAGTTTATGTTGTCATGCATCTGGCATGACAATATCACCCATTCACTGCTATGTGAAGAGTTCATGCCAACTCTGCCCCCAGGCCTTGAAAGAGATGGCCTACCAGTACAAGCAGAAACAAAGCTGAGGTAAGGTGAAACTGAAGAGATAACAGGTAAGCACAGAGGTAAAGAAAAAAAAAAATATGTACTGGCCAAGCAGTTTTGGGGACACTATTCAATCAGCAAAAAAATAACCACCTATGGCAAATTCTAGCATTTTCCACTGCTCCTGTTCAGGGTTCTGTTATCTTGTCTGTGTGTTTCTGAAGTACAAGATGTTACAATGCTCTTTTTCAGGGATGTAATCTCTCCTTAAATTATCTTCAAAACAGAAACAGATCACTTCTGTAGGGCTTCTTTTGTTAAAAAAAAAAAAAGGTAGTGATTTGTATTTGCTATTTACAAGTCTGAGATAAGGATTCAAATGCTAGAAATTCAGATTTCTTCCCCAAAACAGTGTTTCCGAAGACTTTTCTAAGCTACATAAATGATTTCTATTCTTCCCTGCCCTCTCCTTCCCCCACCATCTCTTGAGAACCGCCTGAAGGCAAATATAATTGGAACCTTGCACTCGCTGCAGACATGTCATGAACAAGAACATAATCCAGGGTCATCAGCAGGCTAAAGCTAGCGCACTGCACGGCCATGCAAGATGATCAGCGTCTGGATGATAAGCATGCCTACAGGCCAGCACTGCAGCCAACACAAGCCTAACAGACCTGAGAGCAGGCAGCTCACATTGTTCTCAAGCAAAATCTGTTCAGACCATCTACAAAACACCCCTGAGAACTCTGAAAGGAATTGTACCTATTCCCCCCTTTCCGGTTAAGAGGATAAAACATAAGGTCCTAAGGACGGGGGGAAGGGAGAGGGAAGGTTGAAAGCAAGGATCTGCTTACAGCCAGAGAAGAATATCATTAACTATTAATAACAAAAAGGCTGCAATGCAGGCACTTGAAATCTGGTACAGCTTACTAAATCACAACTGCATATGAGACCATTATACTACAGTACACCAATAATAGCTCCACAGTTCAGAATCCTTACCTTGAAATCTCAGTTTCTGTGAGAAATTCATTAATTTATATGAAAACCACACAGTACGTATTTCCAGCAATACAGCACTTATGATGATGATGAGAGCTGTCTGAAAATGGGAGGGGAAGAAATCCCAACAAAAAACAAACTCTTCTAGTTAAACATTCATTTTAAAAGTAGGTCCCTTCTGACATAGGACGGTTTATGCCAAACAATTTACACACAATATTCAATAAAGCCTAAGTGCAGCTCTTATTCAGACTGCAGTAACACCACGGAATGAGAGGAAATGCAAGTCATGCGTACCTAACAAAGCTTCTTTATTAGGAAGAAATAACGAGTAAGTTTCCTCTGGAAAGAGTTCTGTGAAAGCCAGCTCCTCATACCAAGAGAGTGGTTTGAACTTCTTTCCACCTCACTTCAGAAAACTGGCAATCAGTAAGCAGTTAATACTGTATTAATAAGCAAGGCATGGCAGAGAATTTTGCTGAGCGCCAAATGCAGGGAGGGTGGCTTGGTTTGGTTTTTTGTTTGGGGCTTTGATGTTCAGTACACTAGTGGCTTAGGTGAAGCCCTCTACTTCACATCTAAGCAAATCAATTTAGCTGATCCCACTTTCTTCCCATTCCCTGGACAGACATTTCACAACGTATTGATCTGCCCTTTCAGGTGCAATCTTCCTTGGTGAAATACTGAGTAACTGCTATGTGTTTTCCAGAATGACAGGAGGACAAAGGGCTAAAGAACAACAGGGGATAAAGTCTGCAGGAAGAAGGGCTGGATAACACTGGTGCTTTTATCAGAATCTACAATGGGCAATGCCAGGCATCTCAGAGCTGTGAGGTGACTAAACAGCAAATCAAATTGGGATGAGAATGCCAGTGCTGAAGCACAGAGAGCTGCAGCTGTTTCAGCGCTGCAGTTACCCACTTGTCCTTGCTGCAGTAGGTTCACAGAGCTGGAGTTGTGTGGTCATGTTCTCCCTGTTGCACCCCACACCACACAAGCTCCACAGCGCAAGAAGGAGCTTAAGAACCCAGCCCTAGAGCTGGGCCTCACTATTTACATGCTGTCTTGTCTTAAGCCAGGTGGGTCTCATAATTTGGAATGTATTTTGTAAGAAGGGCATATTTGATCACAGCTAGCTCTGGCCTGTTAAGCCTCTCAAAGAGTGGAAAAAAGTTGTCCATACAAATAGGTGTTGCATAGAGACAGGAAATAACAAGGGAAAGAGCCATTAACAGAAAATCTTTACATTGCATTCTTAAGTTTGCAAATAACATGGTTTCAAAGTAACCCATACAAGAAATATGTTTGAAACACTTAGGATAATAAAATAATAAAAAGAATAAAACACTTAGGGAACTATCTGTAAGTGTCCAGAGCCGCACCAAGAAATGTCAGAGTGGAAAGCCAATCGGGACTGTTCTACAACAAAAACTGCAGATAGTAGAAGAGTGGTCCACTTATTAAACAAAAGCAGAATGAGGAAGATAACAAATCTTGAGTCACAACCACATAAAAAAATACTGCATGTGTTTAAATGTTGTTTCTTTCTGGTTGTTAATTTTATTTGGGGATTTAACTATAGCAATTCATTATCTCTGGGAGTAAAAGTAAAAACTCTGGAAAAACTTTAAATATTAAGAAATCTAAAAAAAAAAAAAAAAACAAACAAACAAACAAACAAAACAAAACAAAAAAAAACCAAAAAAAAACCCCACCACCAAACCCCTTCTTTCCCTTCTTTCCCAGGCCTGAAAAACTTGCACAGCTCACTGTTTCAGTTCTTTTTCTAGAACACAAGTTGGCAAATTCTCAAAGTGTTTAGGATAGTATTATTTTTTTCCCTTCCACTTGAAGTTAAGCAATCTGGTTAAGCTTTCCTCCCACCTTCCCATTCCCCCTGAGTTTGGAACACGCCAGGAGCCAAAGCCCAACTTTTACAGAGACAGGACACCAAAAGACATCAGTGATTTACAGCATCTTATCACAGTGAGAGACAGTGGATATCTACTCCTTGCTCTGAGCTCTGCAGGGACTGCAGTTCAGCAGGGCAGCTTTCTACCCTTATGGCTAACAGCAGACCACAGCCATTCTGAGAGAAGCTCAGTCCAAATCAGGACCCGAGAGCTGTTTCCACTAAAAGATATGACCCACTGTTCACAAGCCAGTGCTTTCTGAAACACTGAATTTGCCATGTCAGAGCTTGCAGGCTCCCTCCGGGAGGATCAAATTTGATGTTTCACCCTCACATTCACAGATTGTTTGTCAAAATTTTAACATACCCACAGTAGAGAAATGCAGTTATGCATCCAAACACAAGATAAAGATGAACAAGAAAAATTTAATGTTTGGCATGGATAAAGAGTATGTGTTCATGAACTACACTGATCATGAGCTATACAGTTGACTGTAGCAGGGCAGCACTCTTCTCAGTAATGCAGTGCCAAATTAATGAAGCTTTGGGGTACATTAGAAACAGGAAAACAGTAAAATTATTTTACCCAACATTTAGCTGGACTCAAAGAGTCGGGTCACTGGCTCAATAGCCAAGTGGATAACAGCGACAAGTGGCAATCCTCAGCAGTCAGTACTAGAACCAGCACCGTTAAACATCTTTGTCAGCAATGTAACCTCAGCAAGTCTGCCAACTACACCAACCTCTGTGGTATAGCTGACACACTGGAGGGTAAGCGATGCCATCCAGAAGGACCCTGACAGGATTCGAGTGGTGTGCCTGTGTAAATCTCATGAAGTTCAACAAGGTCAAG
Source organism: Myiopsitta monachus (assembly GCA_017639245.1). NCBI lineage: Eukaryota > Metazoa > Chordata > Aves > Psittaciformes > Psittacidae > Myiopsitta > Myiopsitta monachus. The sequence goes on along the minus strand of CM029921.1, from coordinate 65,106,215 downwards.
TGTGCAAGGTCCTGAACCTGAGTCAGGGCAATCCCAAGCACAGCTACAGGCTGGCTGGAGAATGGATTGAGAACAGCCATAAGAAGAAGGATTTGTGGGTGTTGGTTGATGAAAAACTTAACATGAGCAGGCAGTGTGCGCTTGCTGTCCAGAAAGCCAACCGTATCCTGGGCTGCATAAAAAGAAGTGTGACCAGCAGGTCGAGGGAGGTGATCCTGCCCCTCTACTCTGCTCTCAGGAGGCCTCACTTGGAGTATTGTGTGCAGTTCTGGTGTCCTCAACATAAGAAGCACATTTAGCTGTTGGAGCAAGTCCAGAGGAGGGCCACGAGGATGATGAGGGGGCTGGAGCACTCCCATATGAAGAAGAGAGATGGGGCTGGTGAGCCTGGAGAAATCTCCAGAACTGGCAAATACTACCAGGAAATACTTGACAAGAAAACACCAGAGAGTAACAGGTCACTATGACAAAGTCATGACCGGTGCTCCTTACAAATTTTTTCTTCTTTTAGCTGCCTAAAACCATAAATTCACTTTCTTTCTTACCAGCATTAAAAAAAAATCTGCAGTCAGCAGCCCCCAACTTACATAAATAGAGATATCTAAGTTTCATAGAAAACTGGTATGTCATTCTCCTTCTCTTTGCTATTCATGAAAGCTAGGTATGTTTGCATGATTCAAGCAAATCATCTGCTGAGAAGACAAGCAATAATGCTGTCTGAGCCATCAGGATCTGAGACTTTTGAAAAAACAGCTTTGCATAACAAAATAATACTCCATCAGACAGCTTTTCATTTGCAGAATGCTAATAAATTGATAGCCTCAAGTAATTAATTATGAAGACACTGGGCCACAGGAAGTCTCACAGCAAACATGTACACTCACTTTTCACAAAGTTGCTTTGCCCCAGTTTGAGCTTCTGTTTGGGGAAGACATATGCCAGATGAATGGAGAAACTGAGTTTATTTCTAACAGGCTGCAAATCTGTTCCACGAGTTCTCAGCTGCACTCAGCACAGTTAACTCCGAAAACCAAGCCAAACACTACCAATGGTCATTGATGCTTTGTTTCTTTCAAAGATCTCTGTACTTTAACAAAATATTATTCACTTTAAACTTCACCTACATATCTTTTGTACTGAAAACCTGTCTCTGGACAGCACTGGAGGATTCCAAGACCTCACGTACTTATCAGTCTGTAAATCACAAGGCTTTTGCTCAAGGACTAAAAGAGCGAGACTCACAACAGCATTAGTCAGAGACTTGGGAGAAGGCAGCAGAGCAGCAAGAGGGAAATCACAGGACTTTAAATTTACCCTGTTGCGCTTCTCAACAGGAAATACAATGCTATTTTAACAATGATTAATCACTAACAAACGAAGACGGATTCACTACTCAGAACCTTCAAATCAAACCTGAATGCCTCTTCTGGAAAACATGCTTGCATTAAGCGTATTCTGAAAACCATGCAAGACTACCTACAAAGCTTTGCAGCCTCAGTTATTCAAGAGATTGTTATTACTAGATCATCTAAATGGACTCTTTTGATTGCCAACAATGCTGAACACTGTGTTATACACTGCACTGATAAGTAAACAGACATTTCTAATATAAGAAACCCAGATTTTCCTTTTTATGTTTAGTTTTATCAATAAACTAGAACAGAATATACCAGCAAGTGCCAGTGACACAGGATCTGCAGCTCATCTGCCCAAGTAAACTCAAGAGTTTTGGTACTTAAATGGCAACAGATTAGTCTAGAGTGCCACAATAGCAAAAGCAACCTTGGAAGAAGGGTAGGCAAAGACCAGGTAAGAAATTATTAGAAAAGAGATAGTGATCCATGAACGTGAATATGAGCAGCACCTGAGCATTCAAACCCACAAGTAAACCTACAGTTTGTCAAAATTCTCAGTCAATACATGACAACTGGTTAAACTGTGAGCAGGACTCATGGTGAATAAACAGATTAGTACTTAGTACAAAAGATCACAAATCAGTTTATGGTTTTGTTTTACAGGGTTCTTTCACACAAAATACTATGCTGGCTCCTGTCCCAGAGCTTAGCAGCTACATTAGCACCAGATAATGACTTGCCAGCACATCTTATGCCACCACAGTAAACACATTCTGCAACAGACATCAAAATCCTGGGATCTTGCACCTGCACTTTTCAGAATGTCACATTCCTCATCCAATGCACTACGTGCCTAATGGCAGCTAAGCAGCCACTGTAATAGTGGAGCTCATTAAAGAGACATTTATAAAGGACAGAAATATTCATCTGCCAGAGCAGGACATCACTCAGAAAATAATCACTCTGTGCTCTCTGCCCAGATCCAAAGGGAAACCTACAAAATGTATTGCAAAAAATGAGACTGGGAAAAAACTTCACTGAATATCAAACAACGTTATTTCAGCAAAGTGCCATAAACACACTAATTTTACTTCCCTCCATTCACCTCTTCATGTTCCACACAAACTATATGTATTTTTCTTGCCTTAGAAAACACTTATTTTAGCACTTTTTTCTCTCCGCCTTCCCCCTTACTTCCATTTCAAAGATTTGGGTGCTGAAAACCACCACCTACACCAAAACATGTAATAGTAAGTTTATCTACCTTTAAAACTTCATTTGGTACATCCTCATACAGTCACACAGTAATGTCTTTCAAGGGATCCTATGTTTTCTTCACATTTGCCAAATCAAGATGTCCTCTTTTCTCAGTTGCCCTTTTGACAGCCTACTTTGTATACGCACACCATAAAGAGGATACAACGCCTGCCATGGATCCAGTTCATAAAAGCTTTTTCTTACAAAGGTGGATTTCCCCCATTATAGCAGTGTAAGGCAGGAAAACTTCACTGATTCTTCTGAGGAGTGAGCTGAATAAAAATAGAATTTAGGTTTAGTTACTGAACTAGCTTTCACTCCTACTCATGGTTCAGCACACCCGCCTCCAGGGACACAGATGCTGCAACAGAACCTATCCACACAACCAATTCCTCCAACTGTGCTCTTTGAGGAAACCTTGTAATAGTCACCATTCGTACCTTTCATCACCTAGTGAGTCTACCTTGTTTACCAACTTTGATACTTTAGATAATCTTTTCAGGATGCGAATAAACATATTTCCTGATTTTATTTAAGCACAGAGGAGAAAGATTGAGAACTAAGTCTACAGAAAGCCTTAAGTAGCAATAACAAGATGTTAAAATAGGCAATCTTGATTTTTTTCCAGGCACACCCATTTTCAGGGCTTCTACATCTCAGTCTGCATCCTTGAATTATTACAACCCACTCTTGTGAGTGGGAGTAGAAAATTGGGGGAAAAAATATATCTTCTTTTACATATTCAACTTTGGCTCTTCTAAACACCACCATTCCCGTAGGCTTAATTAAACATAAAGAAGATAAAAAAAAAAAACCAAAAAAAGCAAAGAAAAAAGCCAACAAGGGACGATAGAGTCACTGGCTTAACAGCACTTAAATTCTCTGCCAAGACACAAAATTCTTTCTGTTCCTGCATATTTTCCCCAGACACCTCCACCTCCTCTTCCCTGTTAAACTAAACCAATATGTTGACACAGTTAAGCGTTCCAATAACTTGGTCAATATAAAATATTCATACAGGCTCCAAATCTATCAAATTAGGGTAATTATTCCCCCCCCAATTCAAGAGGCATAAAGCCTTAGAGGGCTGGTAAGCACACCAATGCTCCTGCCTTTTCTGGCAATTGTAAAAGTTTATCCTTCAGTGGAAGAATTAAGAACTAAATCATGGGTGCATTTAATGACAGCATGGTCCAGATTTTATCATGTTTCATCACTTTCACAGGTTGGAGATGTTAAAACAAGAGGGTGTCGCAAACCCTACTTAACACATAAAATTTTGTTAGGCAAAACTGAATGAATACAAATCAGAACATACGGAGTATTTCTTCTCTCTTTCTTGATGCAACCCACAGAAGTCATTAGCTTGGCTTGTGACCAATTTGACATCTTGACAAATTAGTCAGTTCCTTGCAGATAAAGGATCTCAACTATGAAATGTTTAGATAATCCAGGTTAATTTGATTATTACTCAAATTCTCGTCACACCCAATTATTCAAACCTCTACAGTAAAGTGAAAACCAAAAGGTCTTTGCCACATCTATAACAAAACACAACTCACACCATAATGATATATGAAGAAGCCTGCTGGCAATTCAAGTTGCCACCAACCCTTGTCATCAAGATGCCAATGACTGTGAGCCTACTAAACCATCAGGAACATGCAAATAAAAGTGACTGCAAAGCCTTCAGGACTAAAAAGCTACTGCTAGTGTTCAAATTTTTTGAGATCAGCATTCACTTAAACTTTCATTAGAAATACTTGCCACTCAGTCTCCTAGACCCCAAATGGTCTGCGCACAGTTCAAAAGGCACTAGTGTAACCTATTTCAAAAGTTATTTCCTGAGTTCATATGATAGAAACAGGAAATATGTCATGAAAATGAAATATACATTCTCTGTACTGGGGGAGGAGGAATCCAGAATGTATTTAAATAGGAGCTGAATCAGACTACTTAGCACAACTCTACGGTTAGGGTCACAAAAACCATTTAAACTCACTCCTTGACATGAGCTTTCATACTCTGCACCCTCAAGGACAATGTGGCTAAGATGGGAGTTTTCAGTGTTCATCCCAGTATCAACTCCTCCAAGGTCTTTACCCTCAGACCTGTATTTATGTCTTACCTAGGTTCTTACCATCACTTATTACATCATTTCTTTTTCCTTTGGACTTCACGGAACTCTGTTTCACACATCCTCTCACAATACTGATACACAATAACTGTTCTACTACGTCACAATGACAGCATCTGTCTTTTTTAAATAATTTTTCCGCCTTTCTCTATCAATATAACTTATTAGGGCTTGATTTTAATCTCTTCAGACTCAGCTACAAAATGCGAAGCCCTGCTTCTGATGCATATTTAATCAAAATCTTTGTCATTGGCTGCTTACAAAAAACAAACAAAATCAAAGCAGTTTCAGCCCGCCACCTTTGAGTTTTATCCCTGGCTACCCTTAATGTTTGACAGCCATAACAAAAAAAAACAGTAGAGCTACTTCATTATATGCCTCAAAAACCTCTCCTACCTCTCCTGTCACAAGATTTCCCAAAGGTTAGGTTGCTGTACACAAACAGCACATCATTATAACCTCATTTCAGCTCCTTGTCCTTCCGGATTTCACAAACTCCGAGGCACAGACAATTTTAGCTCTGTGTTTGCATAGCATCTACCACAGAGGTCTTGGTCAAAGAGTGTCCTACAAAGTAAACAGAATTGCATGGACACAGAAACGGTAATCTCAGCAACTCCAGCACTGAGACTTGGCAGAAGTTTATCATGCGATTTGCAGTCTATTTACCCTAGAACAACTCAGTCTTACCTTCAGACAAACACAATCACATACATACAAATCCATTTTTTTTTAAGTTAATCCCCCCAATCTTTCAGATCGCCTTCAGCAAAAACACACCACTACTTAATCTTTGCTCCATTTATTACCTACAGAAGCAAACAGACAACAAAACTGTGTAACTATCTACTGCTAACACAGACAGCCTTGACATCTTTTTTAAGATGAGCAATCAACAGATTCCGTAGATTTGAGCATCACATAAAGAATGGAATTTATTGGTTAGCTCCCCTGAGAGAACGGAGGTTTACTGGAAGACTTCCAATTGTGAGGACAGGACAAGATGTTTATGAGAAGACTGAAGTATTCTGACCATAGAAAGATGCAATATAGAGATGTGATTTAAGGAGAAATTGAAATATAGCTTATCAGTGGGGTACCTAGGGAACAGGAGATGCTAAACAGGACTAGGACAACGTAAGATTGAGTGTTTTGCACAGGATGAGACAAGATTAAAAGCAGTGTCAATAACTCTGACTCATGCATCCAGAAAGAACAGTCTAATCTTCTTCTATTTATACTTACACGACAGTAAGATGACATCTCCCTACATAACACTTGTTATTGCCAATTTTCTCATGCTGGTTATCTTGGTGATTTGATATTTCTAACATTAGAAGGCAGCAAGGTGCATGGGGATGCTATTTTACAGCACTCATTTCAAAGCACCTCCACAATGCCTTTTAATTCGAATGGCCATGATATTAACTGCTCTGTGAAAATGTTTAAAGATTTGTCATTTATTTTTTATACATTACAACCTGTAGAATTTTTTTTGTTGCGTCTTCTTCCCCAGGTGTGCATCTTCCATAATGCACACATACTTTAAGCTATAAACTGCTGCACATTTGATCCAATGTCACAGGCTGACCACCGTTCACATTCCTAAACCATTTGGCATTATTCTGTTAAAAGAAGACTTCATTTTCTTCCAGATTGTTAGTAACATCTTCCATTAGAGTAACTAAGCAAGTATTTTCTATTTTAAATAATGCTAATAAAGTTTCGGAAAACAGTTAAAAAGTCTATACAGAAACAGTCAATAAGGAAATAGAAACTTAACAACATATACTGCCCTAGCCCATCATTAGTGCTCACCATAACAGCCTTCACCACTACTACAAATGCCATACACCACCGGACCCACAACCCTAACTCTCTTCTCCTAACCATGAACAGAAACAAAGCTGAGCAGAGGTAAAGCCCTGCATGCTCCACAGCTCCGCTCTGAAGGAAAAGGTTAATTCTGCAGCTCCACTGGTTCAGACAATAAAAATCCCACTGCAGAGGCTGAATAGCCTAGGGGCGGATAAAGCTGCAGTCAGAGTTTGCAACTTACTAGACATCTGATAAACTAATCCCCGACAAGAATACCTGCCTGTTTAAGTGCTCATGACTAACACAATTCAACAGCAGCCTTAGTTAAAAATCAGCTAAAAAAGGGCAGCCAACCAAGTGGCACAAACTCAGAGACAACTTGACTGCATTAGCACAGACACCCTCAGAATCACTTTGCTGTGACCCACAGGTAGTTGAAACCTACCACAGTATCAGGCAACATCTCCCTCCACCACAGTATGTATTAGGAAAGCAATTTGCAAGACCTAACTTTCCAATTCCCATATTATGTTGCTGCATTATTCCACATGGTACTCAGATAGTCAGCCTACGGTTATATATCCAAGGTACCTTGCTATAAAGTAAGGTGTGAGTTAATGCTTTCTGTCCTATACGTGCAATACTACGGAAGAGTCACAAAAAAGCTCAGTTCAACAACTGCCCTGAGAAATGCCAAACTGACAGCCTTAGGAGCAAGAACTACACATGGCCCAAGCTATAATTAAACAGCGATACCAGCTCCATGTCTGCTCTCTGACTTGAAATAATCAATGCTTTTTGAGTTTGCTTTTTTTTTTTCCCCCATGAGGTTCAGGAACCATTCGCTTCCAGTAGAACTGTGAATGTAAGTATTGCACTTTAACATTTAGAATTTTCTCTTTACAAATATCTTACTGTTTCCCTGTGCTCAAGAACAGACCCACTGCTTCAGGAGCAAGAAGCCTTACAGGAAGGGATGCTGCACAAAGAGCCTTCCTTTTGTCCATTTATATCACATGATGTATGGGTTCCTACATCTAAACCATTATGATCCTCTCTTCTTTCCTTCCTCCTCTGCTAATTGACCCATACAATTTAGTTCCTATATATGCCTGCCGTCTTTCCACTGATCAAAAAAAGCTCAAGAACTGATAAAAAGGTTTTCGGGGGGAAGGAATCCATTCTTTCTCACTTCCAAAAACTGGCCAACTCAGCCCAAAGATCCCTAAGGACCATTAAACATGTCCTTATTTTGTCCTCTTCTCAACTGAAGACATACTATTTAAAGCATGGGGGGTGGAGGAGAAGAAGGGGTTGAATAATACAAATGATACAATTGACTTCACCATTTTCAAAGGTACCAACTGAACAGTCTTATTAAGTTCCATCATTAGTTAGGTCTTTATTGCTCATTATTTTAGCAGCAAAGTAATGTATCAGCAAATTCAAGTCTTAACTTGCATTCTGTTGATCACATTTGAAACCAGTCAGTGAACAGTGATCAGCTTTGCCATATTACTGAAACATGAGCCATGCTTAAAGGAATATGAAAACTATTAAAAAAAAAAAAAAACCCACAAAATTAGATAATGGAAAATCCATTTAAAGTCCAAAAAAAGACACATGGGGAAAAAAATGTGCCAAAGTGTACACACACTTCTCACATTACCTGGACAAGACATTATTACAGAAATAAAACTTAAAAAACTAAGTAGTGTCAGCAAACCATTTTTCCAAGCGTCAACAGAAAGCCAATCTTACAATTTTAAAATACAAAAATCTTTACAATGCTTTATGAAAGTACTACTGCCAGTTAAAAAAAAAAAAAACCCACAACAAAACAAACAAACAAAAAAAAACCCAAACCACATCTGATGGAATTAGAAAGTAAATTAGTCAGTGAATAAATTGAATAAATTAGCAAATGAGATTTTTCATTTTATACTTTATGTAGTCTTGGGTCCCACACTAAGTTGAGATTTCATAAAAAGCAACAGATAACAAAAGGAACATATTGATCTAGACTACAAATTTCTAATGGAAAAATAGGGAAAATCCTGCCTGACCAATTTGGTGGCCTTCTATGATGGGGCTACGGAACTGAGGGACAGGGGTAGAGCACTTGATGTCATCTACCTGGACTTGTGCAAAGCGTTCGACACTGTCTCACATGACATCCTTGTCTCTAAGTTGGAGAGACATCAATTTGATAGATGGACCACTCGGTGGATAAAGAACTGGTGGGATGGCCACACGCAAAGAGTTGTGGTCAATGGCTCAATGTCCAGCTGGAGACCAGTAACGAGTGGTGTCCCTCAGGGATGGGTGTTGGGACCGGTCTTGTTCAACATCTTTGTGGGTGACATGGACAGGGGGATTGAGTGCGCCCTCAGCAAGTTTGACGATGACACCAAGCTGTGTGGTTTGGTTGATATGCTGGAGGGAAGGAATGTTATCCAGAGGGACCTTGACACGCTTGTGAGGGGGGCTGATGCCAACCTAGTGAAGTTTAAGCATGCCAAGTGCAAGGTCCTACAGCTGGGTGGGAGCAATTCCAGGCACAGCTCCAGGTTGGGCAGGGAAGAGATTCAGAGCAGCCCTGTGGAGGAGGACTTGGGGGTGTTGGTCAATGAGAAACTGAACATGAGCCGGCAGTGTGCGCTTGCAGCCCAGAAAGCCAACCGTATGCTGGGCTGCATCAAAAGGAGCATGACCAACAGGTCAAGGGAGGTGATCCTGACCCTCTGCTCTCGTGAGACCTCACTTGGAGGACTGTGTGCAGTTCTGGTGTCCTCAACATAAAAAGGACATGGAACTGTTGGAACAAGTTCAGAGGAGGGCCATGAGGATGATCAGGGGACTGGAGCACCTCCTGTATGAAGATAGGCTGAGATTGTTGGGGCTGTTCAGCCTGGAGAAGAGAAGGCTGTGTGGAGACCTCATAGCAGCCTTCCAATATCTGAAGGGGGCCTATAGGGATGCTGGGGAGGGACTCTTCATTTGGGACTGTAGTGATAGGACAAGTGGTAATGGGTTAGAACTTAAACAGGGGAAGTTTAAGTTGGATATAAGGAGGAAGTTCTTTACTGTAAGGGTGGTGAGGCACTGGAATGGGCTGCCCAGGGAAGCTGCGAATGCTCCATCACTGGTGGTGTTCAAGGCTGGGTTGGATAGAGCCTTGGGTGGCATGGTTTAGTGTGAGGTGTCCCTGCCCATGGCAGGGGGCTTGGAATTTGATGATCTTAAGGTCCTTTCCAACCCTAACTACTCTATGATTCTGTGGTAAAATGTAACAAAGCACTTGGAATATTTTCTATTTGTACAAACATAGACATTTCTTTCAATGAGTCAAAACTTATTATTTCTTTTAAATATCATGCAGAAGGAGATAAGTAATCTGTTCATTATAAAAGTTAAGCATCAAATTAAGAAGTGGTCATGACATTGTCTAAAAATATTCATGTCACATTCTGGCCTATATACAAATGTTAAAATATGACAGTATATAGAAGGATAAGGTATATTTAAGACAGCCCACCTGGATTAACAGTTAGCACGCCATAAATATTTCACTACCACCCCCTGCCTTTTTCGGTTACCATAACTGGGAGGAAAAAAAAAAATCATCAATATACTCTGGTGGAGAAAATAATTTTTACGATTTAAAAATTATTTGAAATGTTAGGGGGGGTGCCAGGGGAGGAGGGGGAAAAGAAAAAAACAAAAGGAAAACCAAAATCAAGTCAACAGTATTAAATTAAATCTATCCAGAAGTATCTGCAGAAAGGAAATAATGTGAAGATAAGCATCTCCATGCTTATAGCCATTTAAGATATGCAAACAAACTGCAAGCTTTTTGAAATAATATGGTTCAAACAGACATTTATTTGGACAGGTTTGGTAGAAACTGACAGAACAGATATTTCGAGTCTCTTGTGTTAAGAAACAGTAAAGGAAAATTGCCAGATTTATACACTCCAGTAGAGGAGTATTATGTAGTACAGCAGAGCTATTAAAATCAGAGTGGCATGCAAATGGAAAACAAGGGTTAACTACTAACTTTTATCTCACAACACAGAACAGCATTTCTGAAACAACAGCAAGCAATTCAGAGTACAATGCACAGTTAAAGGCTGACCTTTTTTTTGTCACAGGATGTTGAAGAATCCACAGGGATTCAAAAAGGTTTCCTACAAATTCATTTAGGAAAAACCCAGCAAGGGCTACAAAACCCAAAGACCTCTGCTGCAGATTCCTGGAGCTCCAAATCACCTTAAGACAACAGTGAGAAAGAGCAGCTATGTACCAGAACTGCAGAGGTATGATAGCTAAATGTCATGGCAGCTCTTAAGATCACAGCATCTCATTCATATTCAGCCTTCAACTACACCATCTTCTCTATTTTTGACTGAAATATTGTCACTACACCACTCTTTGCTCCTAAGTCTTTAAACATCACTATAGGTCTATAGCCCAAAAATCATCAACATCTCCCATAAAAGCAGCTCACACCATTCCTTGCTTGCATGCACTTGCTTCTGTCTTTGATGAAGACCAAGGCTCTGAAATGAAATGTTCGAGTTTTGCTTTAGGAAAAACAGGGAAGCAAGAAAAGCTACAGATAAACAACAAACTCCAGTCTAAGACTTCACTACTAATTTCGTGTCACTCTTTCTCCAAGATCTTGTATACTAACTGAACAGTTTAAATCACCTATTTCCTATTGCCCCAAGTTTGTTTGCCTGTTTGATATTGGCTTCTTCAGTCATTTTGGTTTTGGGGAAAAAATAAAAAAAACAAACAGCAAGCTGGTGGACTTTCAAAATAAACCATCTTTGCTACAGCTCCTCAAAAATACAGCTTTCCAGTACCACCTTTCCAAACAAGAGATTTGACTTGGGCCACTCAGCAAGTGCTCTCTCTTTCACAGAGTAATCACACTCCAGATTTTAAATCACCATTTTATTAAAGAGCCCTGTTCTCTTTGCAAAAAAGTAAACCCATGGTGAGTCAACCTAACTACTACAACAGCAGTGTCTACCCAAATTGTCATACACAGCAGGAAGTTACTTGCCGTAAAGCCAAGCTGCAATCATTTAAATGTCCACATTAATTACAGTGCTGACCAGAACAATCAAAAAGATCATATTTTTTGCAGAAATGTTATAAGCAATATTTCACTGAGGCATCAGAGGCATACACATTTCACCATATAAATGCCTGTTTCCCTCAAAGCATTTGATTTCACATCTCTTCTCCCAAAGCTTGCCTTTGTAAAGAAGTATAGCATCAACAGATTTCAAATTATGTTATGGGTTTTAAACATATATTTCCTTGTTCAAGTGAAAGAATAAGTTATTTATACTGAACGAATAAGTATCACTAGTTCAACTGCAATTCGTAATTCCTGCATTAGAGCTGAGCAAGCTAAGACAGATTTACTAGTTACAGAGAATGAAACTCCCTAAGATATTTAAGTTAGTTTTCAACTACTTCATGCAGGCCATGGTCCAGAGACATTTCTCCTGGAAACAGTGACAGCTTAAGCTGCACCTATCCTCTGCCGTTTGCCTCCGTTTGATCCCATACCACCTCCTAAGCCCCAGAACAACTGCTTGAAGTGCCACACCAGGATCAGGAAACTGCTCAGGGTTAAAAAAATATTAAGCCAGCAGTGCCACCAAGAGAAATGTCTGTGGAACCACAGTCTCCAAAGCCTCTAAAAATGCTGCCATGGGAGGGTCAAGCTAAAGCGCCTTAATGTTTACCCTGCACCTTCTATGCCCATGAAGCTCTGAACTGAGTACATGAATTAGGTCAAATACAGTTTCTCTAAGTAAAAGGAGGCAATTTCCTCGTGAGCATGTTAAGATACTCTATTTCACTCAATTCTGAAAGTCAGTAACGGCTGTTTAAAGTAAAACAATGACATCTTTAAGAAAATTACTAGAAAGCAAAACCCACAAGGTCCTTCTAGCTCCCCCGCTCACAACATGAAAGTTAGGTGATGTTAAACCTATGTACCACAAAAAAAAAAAAAGAGTAGCTTTCTGGATGAGTCAATTTAATGAAGAAACATAGCATCAGTCTAGCTTGGAATTCTCCACTATCTTCAAAGAACAAGCTGGTTACAAGCAGATCAGGCTTCAGACCCTACCTAGTAGGGATAGGAGGGAAACCATCCTTGCAGCAACACTGAATGTCAGTGCCCAAAACACGAAAGTGGCCAATAAAAGCACGTCATAGCAGTGTCTCTTTTGAGACAAACACCTTGGTGTCAACTTGAGGTAAACTTCTCATATGATCAATACTTACTTTGCTCCATCAAAAGCAGAAGCAGCTTACCAAGTCCTACCAAAAGTGAATGTCAAGCCTGATCCCAGCAGAAAAACTCAAGATCACTGGTGGAACATCTCTACAAATCACTGACAGTAAAATCAGAAGAAGGTTGAGCTTATTTTTGGCCAAGTTTTAAAAGGACCACATTTAAAATTCACTCAGTTTGTCATTAAAGAACAGTTATGCTGTTCTCAACCAGGTTTTGAGATGTTGGTATGTGCACAGAAAAAAAAAGCTTCTTCTAAAATAACTACTCAATCTTTAAAAATCTTTACAATGGCTATTCCCTGCTGCGTGTTGGATTTTTGTTGGTTTGTGTTGCGTTTGTATTTTTGAAATACCTCTGAAGATTCACACAAAGTTCTGGACCAAGAGAAGTTTGATGTAATGTAAATCTGAAATAATACACTGTTTGTATGGATAGCGTATAAAAGGCAAAAGCAGATATTTTTTTAAGAAAATACTGGATACATCTTTCTTAAAGCCTCCTGAAAGATGTAAGTACAAGACCAAACTTTCTTTTTCCCGTATTTCATTTCCTGCTGCATACTTTGCAACTATGCAGCAAATAAATAAACTGATTAATGCCTAGCTCAGGACACCTAAATTCTGTTTGCAATCTTGACATTCAAATAAACTTTCCTCAAAATCCACCAGTGTAAATATGTATTTACTTGTTGATCTGTATCATATTCAGGATTCTGTTAGTATAAAAGCAAAGAAGAGGGAAAGGCAGAGAATAAACCATTGAATCCTTGAAGCCAATTACATCAGAGCACTTGTCTGTTTAATCTTATTGTCAATTACTTTGAAAAAAAGATGCTCTTTCCTGAACACTATCTTCACTTGGCAACTCTGGAAGACAGATGAGGTGACATTCATAGGCACAGGATGACAAGCTCAATCTTATTAGAAACACAAAAAGGAAACAGGAAGTTTTCTTACTCCTAAGCCAAGAGAAGATTAGTTGACATGCACCAAAACTTACAAGACTCCTGTTGGCTTCAATACCAGTACAGAACAGTAGAAACAACTGAAAATTGTCTAAATCCCTGTTGCATTTTGAGCTTCTCCCAATCCTTTCAAACCAAATTCAAAACACATACAAGATGCATCCTACAACATCCCTCTCTGGATCCAGAGGCAATACTGATGTGATAAACTCTGGCATGTTTTCAGCATCATCTCCAATTTCTGGAGTCAATAACGTGACAAGCTCCCCACCAACAACTTGCTCTTCATCTTTCACCCAGATGCTGGTACAGAAACATGTAGCATTTTAAAATTCCATTATCCACCACCACGCTATGCACAACTAGTTTAAAGCTTGTTTCTGTATTTACTTTGTACAGTATTTTTATGGGAGAGTTTTCCGCATCTTCCAGTTTATTTTAAGGTTAACAAGAAAAAGCTGCACAGCACGTACTTCTAAAATAAGGAATGAAAAAAACAATTTAATTTTTAATCAGATTACCTCAAATGTATTATGAACATTCAGTTTCTCCTTATCAGTGGAAAGGAAAAGCACACTGCACTAGAAATAAATATATGGCAGAAAACAAATGTAACCCACAATGTATGATAAAGCCATATGCCATTCATAAGGTTTGGGAATGTAGAAGTAGGAAGGTTACAACTATGACAAGTCAAAAAGACTGCACAAGAGCAGTTCCACACACTGTGAAAGCAAGATTAACTTCATCTTTTAGTGAAAAGCTATCAGTGCATGGAGTACTCCTCTAAAATACCTTATTTCCAAATCATCAGCAATTATTTCAAATTATTTTTATGTTATCTAGAATGGAATATTGATTAAGTTTCCATTACACTTTGTGAACTTCCATTTTACTGTTAAGTGAGGGCAAATTCAGCTAAAACAGACACACAAAGTCTGCAGTCATTCTCCTTAACTGTTTTTAACAGAAATACTGAATTTTTAACAATTCATTGTTTGCAAATTAGCAAAGATGAGCTATTTAAAAAATACTTTACCAAAACTGTTAATGCCCTGTTTTCTCTACTATATCTTAATAATTTTACTGCAAATAAAAATCAAACAACTGCTTCAAACTATCACTAGTATTTAGCGTTTTATGAAGGAAATCTAACACAGTGATTTATTGCTATAACGCATTTCCCTATACACAATTACTACATGTTACATCTGCCAATCATAAAACATTAAAGCCTACCAAAGTACTCAATTCTTAATTCTGTCTTCCAATCCATGAACATCATGGCAGCAAAGTTCCCACATCAATAAATACACAGTTACAGATCACTGCAACTTACAGATATACTTTTTATTAAGGGTTGCACATTATGCGTTCAGAAGCTTATTTCCATTTTGTTTTTCATGTAGAGAAAATATATAGCTGACTATAGGATTATACTCAACGCACAACTGCAGGACCACGAAAAGTCAGACAACTCTGAATCACTTCTGGCAAGCAAAACCATTTTAATAATTTGGTTTACGTTTAAAAAAAAAATAAATACTCCTCTAAATAATCACTTCTTAAACACAGTATAAGAGAACACCTCTGCCATTACCATGTCAAATCTCATCAGTAGTTATTAAATACACATTTTGCAATGTGTGACCCAGATAGCAATTCTTTTGGGACAGTAAACCCAGGGAGATCATATGACATTGACTCCACCTCTTTCCTCCTGTCCCTTTCTTTATTTGACTAGAGTTACCACTGCAATCAGAGAGTACACAGGCTTTTCCAAGCAGTTAGCAGCAGCAAGGCAAAACAGAAGCTTCTTCCTAGCAACACTCACTGTTATTTAACCAGAAAAAACAGTTATGAATTCTTGTAACGACTAGTGAAACACACACATATACACACACAAATACATGTACATATGTTAAACTTCTTTTTGCTTGTATTTTTATTAATAGATAACTGGTTTCCATGCAACAGGAATGTTCAAGAATGGAAGATCAAAAGGTCTATGAAGTTGTGACTCAGACCACGAAAATCATCAAGAAAACTCCTGGTTTACATTTTATACATTGTACATATTGTATAGGTAGAGCAGGTATTTTAAAACATCTGTAAGCATTACACAGTGACTAAGAATGAGGCATGAGTTCCAAACCCTAGCAAGAAGTATCTGTGTGTAACGGCAAGGGCATTCATCTTCTGGAAGACCAACAGCACTCACACCCAGTGACAGCTGTGCTCACCATATTCCTCACTAGTGGTACATTAACAGCAAAGCTGAGGAAGGCAAAATTTCAGTAAAATAGTGGAAAACACTTTGACACTGTTCTTCTTTAAAAAGAAAAAATTAAATCAATCAATAAATCCATTTTACAATGAAACAGAGACCATATATCAGCTATGTTACAATCATAATACATATAAGTAAGGAGTCATTCAACATACTGTCACGGAGTAGGAGAGACCTATCAGGAAGAAGATACTGGACAACTGAGTTCTTTTCTATATTTCCTTACCACAACACAATTTCAGCAATTAGAATATTAATTACTTTAGTTATGAAAATCACAAAGCACACTTAGGAGCATATGAAAATTGGAGTCTTCATCTGCCTGCTCACCAGCAGAAAGCAGCTAGACCAGCCTTCAAGGCTGGAGTTCCCAAATTAACGAGTAGTTCTATTTCAGCAAAACTAATGAAGCTCCGTTTCCTGCAGATTTGCTCTTACAAGCCCTGTGGCCACTTAACATTAACTATATCAGTTGCTTCTAACCTTGCCCATGTCTCGGTAAGATCCGGCATCTCATAAAACTCTCTATTCATCCATATATTCCCATATCCACACTCACGCCTGCACTCATGCTTTTGTCAACACTCGGCTCTTTCTCATGCCTTTAAACCCACCTTCACATACCATCAGTTCCATCAACTACTCTGTATGGTGATAAACAAGAGGCAGCATATGCTGTGGCTGGTTTGAAGCTTGGTACATGCTGGTTGGCCAGCTGAAGACCACCTCTTCGCTTCCAAAAGGAGCACACAAAATGCCATAACCTCCTCACCTTTATGAGGTTTTTATGGGAGGAGAGCTCTCATGCCCCCTCAGATGTCAGCTTTCGCAGACTGGGGGAAGATAATCTTTCTCAGACCTCTCCCCACTCTCATATTGATTGAAACTGACTGCAGGGTTCATACTTATTAAGGAATGAGAGATACAAAGACAATGTAATGATACTTCCTTCCAAAGCCAGGATTGAGAGATAACTCAGTTTTGGTTGGTTGCAAAGCATTTGAAAATGCCCACTGCTGCCCTACTCCGTTCCTGCAGCTGAGGGCATCTTCTGTACTTCTGCCACGTCCATCCACTCAGAGGGACCAGATATACACAAAATTGTCAAAAAGTTAATTTCAAAATTTTTATGCTGCATCCTGTGGCAGCAATGAAACTGTCAACAAGAACTATCATTTCACTCCACCGATGAGCAGCAGAAGGGTTTGAAGCTATTCATAGGGAAAGCCACCTCAAAACAAAAGCCATGGAAGGATAAGAGCAGCACTCATCTATCTCAGATAGTTCATGTGGAGGTGAAGCTGAGAAGAATAATCTTGTCCTCCATTGGGGGCAGAGAAGAGAACACTCATGTCAACCAATATCAACTAACAAATGTAAAAGGAGAGCCTAACCCACAGAAACTACCTGTTGCTAGCAGAAACCTTATCATTTCTTCCTCTACCCACTCCCTCTTCGATTTATGCTTGTTCGTGCCTTGGGGACAGAAAACAGGTAACACAAAAAACAAATACTGCACTTAGAGGGGCAATGAGGCTCCTGTAGGTAAGTGCTAATCTGTGACTCATTAGACCTAGACAGCATTTCCAAAACCTTCCCAGGCTTACAGCACTCCTAGGTGACTAGAAATCTATCTACACAGCATAATGCAGCAGCGTGTTGCTAGCTTGAATACCAGAAGGAATATGGCCACAATAGCATCACACTGCACCCAAGCCGAAGCGCAGACTGGAGCATTTATCCTGATCCTCAGGTAGTTTGGATCTATCCAAATAGCACTCTGCTACAACATACAAGCATACCCTTAGTTATCCTGCCTCAGAAAACAGCTATAACACTACAGTTCTTCCTTAAATTACTAAGAACTGTAATGAAAGAGTATATGAAGACAAAAACACTCAGCAAAGTTAGGAAGAGGAGCAACTACTTATGATAGGCAGTGTACGTTATCCATTTAACATAACAGATACAACCCCTGAAATGCCTTGGTTTTAATGCCCTTTCTCTATCAGCTCTGCCCCTAGTTTACAAATTATGGCTCTGAGTTGTAAATGTTAGTAATCTGACTTGTAAATGTTAGTAAACAGCTCCTTAAACCTTACTGTTTCCATAACTGTATATAGATTCTAGAGAATACTACCCTGCAAGAACAACATCCAAAATAGGTTCTAAAAATAAAACATTCTAGACTATTCTCACATAGAACCAAAGGCTGAAAACACAGGCCATTTCATAAAAAAGGGCATGAACAGCATGCTACTTGAATTATAGCGGGGGGGGGGGGGGGGGGGGAAGGGGCATAAACAGGCCATAATATAGCAGAAAAAGTAGCATTTCAAGTGCCACATAAATTCTGATTCTAAAACAAGGCTTAAAGCCTGGGATGTATGAAAACAAGAGTTCTCCATTTTTGTGAGTCGCACTTTCTGCAACAATCAATAAGCTCCAAAACCAGGCAATTGTTTGCTTGATGAGTTTGTAAAAAAGGCAACATTCCACTCCGAACTGCGCTGTGAACGCCTCCCCCTCTCCAGTAGCAATACGGATTGCCCAGCGCAATTTGGTGATTCCTGTTTTCAGCCTACGTAATGCCCATTTACATAGTCGTGATATTTTTAAATGTGCGTTCAGAAGCACCAAATAATGTAAAAATAATGGAAGAAGACAGCCACAGCAGTAGCCTAGCACTCGCTTGACCACAAAACTCGCAAATGAAATAACGACGAAGTCCACGGAGCACAATAAAACTCCATTTTACAGATTATGCATTCAGAACACTAACCCAAGGAAATCCTGGTCGCGTTTCCCCCCCAGCGAGAGTGTGTTTGAGCACAACAGAACGTATCCTGGTTCCTTCGCTAGCCTCCACGCACATTCCTACACCCCTTAGGAAAACAGTGACAGCGGACATAAAAGGAAGGGAAACAATGACATTCTTTCAATAACAGCGATCACTACCGCGTCCAGCACGTTAGCCTCCGTCGGTCAGTGCTACATGACGACGCCTTCTGCATTCCCCTAGAACAGGCGCATTCACCCCCAGCCCAAGCCCCGCTGCTCCAGGAGCAGGCTGCTTTTCCCTCGGCGGCCAGGCCAGGTATTCTCCCTCTCTTAACGCTACCGCAGCCGGACGCAGCTGCAAGGCCAGGGGCCGCATCCGCACGAGGGGCGCTGAGGGGACTCGTCCCCCCGCGCCGCGAGCGCACATGCCATGGACAAACACGTCTTGCCCCGGCCTCGACCCCCTGCGGCGGGGCGGGCTCCATGTAAGCCGTCCCCGCCACCAGAGCGCTGACACGCATTCTTCCCCCGCACAGCCACCCCCCGGCCGAAGGGCTGTGTCACGCCGGACCCGCCCGGAGCGTCCCACCGCCGCAGGCCCCACCGCCACCGCCTCGGCCCCACCGCAGCCCCCCGGCCCGGTATGGGACGGGACGCGGCTCTTACCGCCAGGTCGGGGCTGTGGGAATCCCGCTGGGACACGGCACGGATGATCCCGGCCCGCCAGAGCCCGCTCTCTGGCGGCTCCTCGCCACCGACGCCGACGCACAGGAACCGCTTCCCCACAAGCTCCGGCCGCGTCTCCACCGCCACCGCCATGGCCGCCGCCGCGCAGGCACCGCAACCAGCCACCGAGCCCCCTGCTCTACGGGCCGCCCATGGCGGGAGCGGCGCGGAGCGGAGACAGGCGAGGGGCTCTTCCCCTCAGCGGCGGGTCGGGTGGGCACCCCTCGGCCGGGCCAGCGCCGCGGGGCCGCTCCGCCGCTGCCTGCAGCCTGACACAAACACCCGAGGGGCGGGAGAGGGCCGGGGGCCGCACTCCTTCCTTCCCTCCTTCCCTCCCTCCCTCTCTCTCTCACTCACTCACTCGCTCCCTCCTCCCTCCCTCGCGCTCTCGTTCACCGACGCTCTGCGGTCCCGACCACTCCGCCCACGCAGCCCACTGCCATGGAGACCGGCACCACGCGCCGTCTCCCTCCGCCAGGCAGCGCGCGGGGAGGGGGCGAGCGGTCGCCGCTGCCGCGCGGCAAAGAATCCGGCCGCTGCGGCGCCGTCACCCGGGCTGGGCCCGCACCGGGACCCTGCGGCAGCGGCTCACGCCGCCGGCAGGGCGGGCCGGGGGCCCCGGACGTGCGCGGAAGTTCTGGCACCGCAGGGCGACTGTCCCCCGCGGAGGTCGCCTCCCGCCAGGTGAGCCCCGGGCGGTGGCCCCCTGCCCAGCCCCGCGGCGGGGGAGCACGGCCCTCACCTGCAGACCGCGGCGACCGCCCGCTCCCACCGCCCCGTCTCGCCGTCTGCGGCTACCGGCACCTGCGCGCCGTCCTCCCGGCTCCGGTCCCGCGGCGGGGTTGCAGGCACAGCTTCTGCCGGCCACGTCCCCCTAGGTGGCCCGGGGCTGTCCCGCGCCATGATCTGGGCGCACCGCTCCTAGAGCTCGGGCTGGGGGGACCGCTGCGGGAGACAGGTAGCAGGACTCCCATGATTCCGGCCCTCCACGGGTCGGGAGAGTTCGGAGAGGCGCTGCCCTCATCTGCAGCGCCTTCTTCCCCCAGTTTATCTTCTTATTAGCTAAACAAAGACAACCATCCAGCTTTTCCTACTGCAAATAAGGCCACGCAACGCTACGAGAACAGTGTTTGTTTGGTCCATTATAAATAAGCCTTTACAGGCACGAACAACACTTCAGACCCAGTAGGCATTATCTAACACTGAACGCAAGTGAACAAAGGACATCAGAGCAGACAGCTCAGAAACTCACATGTACTTCAACCGAGAGAGCTTGTGTTACAACACATAGCAACTGCCACAGAACATGGTTTTGTTATCACCTTACTGTTTTCTGTATTGAATCCTGCCGTCATGCTGTAGTAATGTAGTAATGCTATATTCACGTTCTGAGAGCTTTTCCTTCATGCTGTCTAGAGGTGTAGCTTTCATCACTGGTATCCTTGCTCCGAGGAGAGCAGGTTAATGATCTCTCATCTAGCACTGGAAAGCAAATTTGAATAGTGCATTTTTTAAAAATAGATTATGAGGCTAAAGCAGTAAATCAAAGGTGCAAACTTAGCACATTCCCAGATATTTCAGTGAAACAACTTCTGGTACAAGGGGAGTTAATTAACAGGAAAAAAAGAATCATCATTCACCATGACAGGTTTGTTCACAGTATTCTACTAGCTTATAAAACATAACATTTATACAAGAACCTACATCTGCCTGTCAACCCATTGGCAGTAGACTAGGGATGCACAGAGGTGTGCTCCTTAGCTGTAGAAGACACCAGCAGCATGTTTGAACTATATGAGATCTTCATCCACATGGGAAAGGTATTGCTACAATCAACCCAAGTCCTACATTTTGCAGAACAAGCAAATATTAGCTAAGTACAGAGCAATTATTCATAAAGGGTTTAAAAAGGAGTTAACAACTAAGTAAATATAAAACTCTTTCAAAGTAGAAAGATTTGATCCCCTCTTGTTTAGCCAAAGAATAGTTTGAGATTACCAAATTATACACTTAAATAGTGTGCAAACCGTATATGAAAAAGTTACCCGATTCTAGATTGAACTTGTAAATTTGTCACAGAACACCAACACGTTAATAAAGTATTTTTAATTTGTTCCAAAAAATCATATCACAAAGTGAGGATACCAGAAACACGTTTTACAGCATCATTTTAGTACAGATTAGAATTCACTAAAGGTTATTGTATCATTTTGTAGTTGTTATCACATTTCCTGAAGATATCAGTAAGATCAAGTAACATCAACCTTGAGGTGTAAATTCCCACGGTTGGCTGTCAGTTCACAGATGCCTGGTGAGAAGGGCAACAAGACCTTTGCTCAGCTCCCTGCCACAACACTGAGCACAGGGCTCCTCAAACAGCTTTCCAGGTAGACCAGAAGAGAGCTTAAGGGAGAGCTTCAACATACTGTCAGGGCAGCTGCACTCCCTGGTCACCCTGCAACTCAGCTTTATTCTTTCAGTTATTAAGTTCTGAAGAGCTTTTGTTACCTGTGTGTGCTTTAAGAAGGTCAAAATTACTATGTTCAGGTGGATCAGCACACAAGAGACCCATAGGTTGCTGAACACATTTCCCACCTTAGGCAACTTACTTCCTTAGCCTCTGTTCACCATTTCTTGTTTGCTTCCCCCTTTTCATCTTTTTTCTCTGCAAAGTGCTGGAAAAGGGGAGAGTGGTAAAAGTTGAGGATATGAATAAGTCAGCTCGGAACCCCCAGCTGCAACAGAACATAAAGTAATGGTACTGTGGCCCAAGGCCTGAAGATAATCTAGAGACTAACTTTTAGATAATCTGCTCTATTATACTTCAGGATTTCTTCCTTTCTCAGAAGTCTTTGCAGGTGTCAAACCAACACATTAATTCCCCTTTCCTTCCTCCTCTATTTGCTTGATGAGTATTATGCAATACATCAATCAAAAATTCCAAACACCAAAATTCACAGGATTGAAAGGATTAGGGATGGTATGAATTGATGCATCTTCTTAAGAAAGTGGCATAAGGAAGCCTCTTCTCATAGATTACTCTACGAAGGCCAGAGGAATCATCCTCTTGGAGCTCAGGGGCAATGCCCAGAGGCAGGTACCCATGGACAACAATAAACAGAGCTGACATTTTCAGGCTGAAAAAGTCCAGAAAACACCAAAACAAAATGCCTCAAGGGTGAGCCCCAGGGAAGGAGGGCTCTTCTTTGGAAAGGGATTGTGAGGAAACGCAGCCATTTCATTCCTATGTGGCCCCAGTGTAGCTCTGGCAGTAAATACGGTGAGTATTCAACTGAGTCACCAAGATTTACAGGTAAAGTAAAAAAGTTCAGCCATCCAAACAACGGAAAAACAACAGATACTAGATATGATCTGCTGTATCTGTCCTCTCACCCCAATTGCACATCAAACTGGTGCTAACCACCTGAGCATATCTGAAAGAGGTAACCAGGTCATGGCGATAAGAAGATGGGTGAAACAAGACTGTGTTCTATACTTTCAAGTGTCAAGTAGAGATTTACATTATTTCAAGAATCGTTGCATCTTCCTTTTTTTTTTTTTTAATATAAGTGAAAAAATATTGATGATGCTGTTTATATCTTCAACAAGTGGCTTCTATGGCTATAGACCCCACTTCAGCTGGGCATTTAATCATTTGAAAAAGCTGTCATGCATATACTGTGTTGATAGCATCCTTAAATTGCACAGATTGCTAAATAAAGGGTGTGTGCGTGTGTGTGCAGATATTTTCAGTCCCACTTCTCCAAAAGCATACACATTGGTCAGTTGCAAAATTAAGGTCTTTACAGCGAGCTACTTCTAACTTTCAGATTAAAATCCAGCACAGCCTGTATTGACAGTAATTGTACCTTGTCCATATAGATAAATACTGCATTTAGAAACAGTTATTTCCACTTTGACAGAGGAAGGCAAAATGAATTGTCATTGTCACAACTCTTAAGCAGAATGAATATTGAACTCTTCCTAAAATTCTATGCTATATGCTTTTAGATCTGTTTTACCTTTCCTTGGGAGATAGCAAACATCAGTTTCCTCTAAAGTCATAATTCCTCAGAAATTTGGAAAGTCATATTTAATACTTTCCAGAGCTCAGCATCAGAAATTAAGAATTTACATTTAATAGAAATTTGCATCATTTGGTTCAAAAAGTTTTCTAATATGAGAATTCATAGCCAAGAGAAAACCAGTTTCTCTCAAACATCAGTTATTTCTACAGCAAAGATAAGGTAAGACAGTTGGAAATAAAAAGTTATCTTCTATGTTGAATCCAAGGGCTTTTCTTAATGCATCCTACCAAAACCATCTTTCTTGAAAAGAGAATTACTTCAATGGTGAGACAGTCCTTGAGAACTGAATGGGACACAAGGGCCAGTAGGAAAATATGATTAAAGACAGCTATTTAATGCAGGTGCAAAGTCTGCATTAAACACCCTGGGGTACAACGGTAAATAACAGGAGTTACGGTTCATGGGATTATTTCCCCAGTTCTACCACCAACACCTCCTATGGTGATTTACTATTACTTGGATCACTGCCTACAGCCACAACTCCATCTGGGGGTGTCAACTGGCCACTAACTGATCTTTTCCTGTGTTTTGGCTTTCTCACTTGTAAAAAGGCTGTAAATTTACTGCTATATTTACACCACAGGTGAATACAGCACCCCACCATGCCTGGTATTGCCTTCAGAACTTCCTTGATACCATCCTGGCTGTTGCTGCAAAGGAGAAAGATGTAAGTTGATTGCATTTGCAGATCGTTCCAGCCATACCTGCACTAGAAAACACTGCAGTTCACAGCATGCTACTCCATCAGTGCTTGCAATAGTAAGGAGCACTACTGAGCCTCCATGTGATATTTCACAGTCAGTTTATAGCCTAGAATAGATAAGCACTCACAGCACACTCAAATTCCTACATTTCTTTCTGTTCCAGTTAATGATATATCACCAAAAGGTGTCTAAACAAATTAAATGGTCTTCAATACATCCCCTTCCTCAGAAGCTTGCTAACATCTTAAGATATTAATCTATCCATATTTCCTCTCCCTTCACACACACTCCCCCTGCCCCCAAGCCCCGTATCATTCCCAATCACTTACCATTGCCTCACACTTGAACTGATAAAACAGAGTTCACAAACATCCCACATCTGTTTTAAATATGCAGTCAGCCAGCTTAGCCCAGTGAAGCTGCAAGGGCAGGTTTTCCTGAGCCTTAGGACTTCTGCCCTGGAGCTGCTGAGAGGCACACATCCCTTGTCCTCTACAGTGGAGCTGGCCACTTTTAACAGCTGCCATTGTTTCTGCAACCTGAAGACAGAATGTTATTGGTACCAAACAGTTTTTCCTACTCCTGATGAGCTTATACTCTATGGAGATGAAAAGTAGAGGGTGGGGAAATAGCAATAACAAAGCTGTTAGTCTCCACCTTTCCCTTAATATCTACATGCTTGATTTGTTATATGAAACTTAAGGACCCTACCTTGGCATTATCAGATAATGCCTCCTTCTAAAAGGACCTCTTTGAATTTGCTTAGAGAAAAATGTTCTTAGTTTCTTCCAACCACAGATGGAAGATGCCATTTCCTAGTTGGCTAATGGTCGCTCAGCAGAGGTGCAAGTAATGAAAGCAAGGATGATGCACAGGCTGAAGCAGTATAATGTTTTTGTGTCTTTTTTTGTGGCCATCCTAGTAATGTTAGATATCCATTCAAGTTTCTTCCTTGCATTTCAGCAAGCTGTTGATACCAGCTTGAGGCTTTGGTACTTCTTGGGAACCAGACTGAGCTTTAGGCATATCTGTCAGTCCCTAACAGAGCTTTTCTGGGACAACACACACTGTAACATGCAGAACAAAGAGCCAGAACTGAGAACAAATTCTCACTTAGCTGAGGGGATCTGGCTACAGAACAGAACTCTAGGAGAGGTCGGGCATTTTCAGAACCTGAGCAGTCTCAGCAATGCTGATGTTCCTCCTGAAAAGGCCTGCCTTTCAGTGGATTGCTCCCAGCATTGGTGCTCCTTTCTCCTGTCAGTCTGAAACCATCATCCTTAAAAATGAATTAATCACTTTTCTGGGAACCTTTGCCTCCAGTAGTGCTTCCTCCCACTTGCACCTAAGCTGTATAAAGGCCAGTAAGTGCTTGGTACTGCTGGCAGGGTATTAGGTAGCAGTACTGTTTGGTACACAGAAAGGCTTGCTTCTTTCACAGAGGTCTCTAGAGCACAAATTTTGTGGATTATCCAATGTGTGAGTGTATTTTTACCTGATGTTAAATGTTCGTTTTTTGTTCTCTCTCTGTTTTCACAATCAGTAGGTATATAAGGTTAGCAGATGGGCAACAGTAAAAAAAAACCAAGAAAACAACTCTGAAAATCTAAGTAACTGTGAAGGCAGTTATTACTTCTTTGCTAAAGTCTGCTAGAATCTCGTAGAAGAGCTTCTTACTGGGTTGGATGAAAGGGGTGAAGTAGACCACTTTATGAGTAAATACTGTTGCTGATGGAAAAAATAGCACATATTCAGCACTGAAATAAATATTTAGATATTCTTTGAAGTAACTGAGAGCTGGATCATGACTCTTATCTTCATTGGAGATCACTGGTGTATTATGTAGTAAAGATAAAAAAGGGAAAATGAGCAACTCTGCAGTCTTCCATTCCAAGTGCTTCAACCCACCACATAAGAACCCACCACTACACTTCAACCCACCACCATAAGAACCTTCAACCAACTCTAATTTAGGAGGAAGAAGTGTTATAATCTGATTAGTACTCTGTATGTAATTTCCTCAATGTTTGTATCAAAGCTTCTTACTTATCTTTTAAAAAATCACTATTAAAAGCTGCATTGGTGCTGCTATCCTGGTGATTTCTTACCTGCTAAACTCCAGTTTCTATATGAATTGTGTTGGGGTTGTGACCCCTTTCAGAAGCAGGAGCTCTTGCAAACAGCAGCTTTAGACAGAAATCACTTTGATGTTGATGTTACTTAGCCTGACATGACTAACACAGGTTGTGGTTATGGTGAAGAAATTGCTTAGCATGCTGCTACACAATACACACAATAAAAAGCCAATGGGAACTTCTAGGGTCTAGAACAGCTCTAAAGCCCAGATAAGAAACAGCTGAATTTAGCTATCCTTAGACTATGCACTGCTAAGGGACAAAGACTTGACAATGTCACTTATGGCTACTTCCTTGTTTGGAAAAAACAAAACCAGGTGATTGGGTCTTTCTGCAACTGAGGTAGAAAGAAAAGTGCATAATCACTTAAAAAAATATGTATCTTTCAGCTAACTCTTCTTTTGTAAGGTTCTATAATAACATTTATCCTCACTTTCTTAGTCTCACTCATACTACTCTGCTATCCAAATTCCTTTGCATTTTCTTAATGCAAATTTAGTACTTTCCCTTTATGTTTATATCATTAAGCAGAATTATTTAATATCAGCTTTGTCTAAACCGTAACTATCACATGTGGTAACTATGAGTTTCTGTGTCAGGAAGGGTTAACAAATTAGTGTTGATTGTGTCCTGCAATTCAGCAATAGCTACTATCTAGCAATTTTTACCTCTTTGGTAAAGACTGTCTTAATATTTCACAGTGTTGTATAGCACAAGATGTAAACAAAGATGTTACAGATGTAAGATGTTACAGATTCTGTGCTGATCTTCTTTTTCCTGGCATTGTTATCCCAATTAAAACTCACAAATTTTCTAGTGAGCCAGTAACTTCTTCGATTAATTTACTGTTCTTATTAGGAGTGTTCTAGGGTCTGTCTCACATTTGTTAAGGCTATACTCAAAATTGGTCGTGGAAAGGGTTATCTCAAAAGCCATAGACATAAATAGAGAGATGAGAAGGGAGTTGCCCAGATGTGCTTAGTCCTCACTAGTTGCAGGTATCTGCATTACTGCTGTTTCCAGTGTAACTAATGCTCAATCACATTTATTTATATCATTATTTTCATTTTGCATATGGCTTCTGGACCTGAACTTGCTATTAATTCAAAGAAATTCGTCTCTTCAAATTTTTACCTATACAGCGACTTACTTATCTGTTTCTGTGCCATCCTATTTTGTAGTATGATATGCAGGAATCCTAAGGAACACTATCTGTAGATTTATAATATTCCAAAATGCTCTTAATATAACACCTGAAGTAATTTTAGCAAGGTATGTGTAGGTGGTTGCATGGACACAGACCTGAACGCAAATTGCACAGGTCTCCAGGAGACCAAGAGTTTCAGTGGGTGGTCTGAACAGCTTGCTCTGGCTGTTGAGTCCTAAATCCAAGAAACTAATGGATGCCAGTTACTGCACTACCCTTTCTATACTTAGATACTGATCATGCTTTAAGAGTAATAGGCCAAAATACTTGTTAGCTCTAATACTAGAAGTACCCGAAGTGAGGCAAAAGGAAGAATAGCAGTTGAAGATAAATTTCTGCATCTCAGTCCTCTATTTTTTCCCCTCCCTGTTATCTTTTCCCTTTTAATCAAAATGCTTTTTCAAGGTAACTTTGGTATTACTGAGTCGCAGCAGTAAACTATATGGGAATATTCATTATTTGACCACATCTAAAGAAAGATGAGCCCAAATTATAAAACATTGAGTTGTAATTGTAACTGCATTAAGAGAATACAGTGTGCAGAAAATTCCCCAGCACAAGCTGATCTCTATCTAAAAGCAGTAGGTGTAACCTGGACTTCAGAAAAGGCCAGCAAGTAATTTCTGCTAGCCCTGTAATCCCAGTGGTGTTATTTACCTGGAGCAGACTTTAGATGACTGCACAGAGATTTGAGATGATTCAGAAAGGTGAAGGTCCAAGGCAGGTTGTGAGCCAGCCTGTGTGGCTGTACTGGTGTCCTAGACCGGAGAGTGATGCTCTCTTTACAGGAAGAGGAGTCAAATGGCTCTTATTAAACCCGTAATTTGTGACTCTTATATGCCCAAATGTAATGCAAATCTACAGTCCTTCTTGTTTGAAATTACTGGCAACAGAAGGTGGAATGGAAGTTCAAGGAAATGGTTATAATAAGCACCACTTCAGAGCCTCATGCTGACTTCCATTTTCTTACATCTTTCCCTGCTTTGAGCTCTTTAAGTTATGTCCCAGCAATTTAACACTTGTGTTTTGTGTTAGGTGAACTCTTTTAATATTAAAAAAGTCTGAAAGTGCATGTTTGGTGGTAACTGCTAATTCAGTTGAGACTGAAGTCATCAATACAAGAGATTTTGGTAGTGCTTACAGTTGTGATGCAAATCATTGACAGGGAAATAAAGTAAGGGTAAATATTAATGTCTTCCTTCCAGCATTTGCATTAGCTACGAGACTTGTTCTATGCCAAGGATGAGAGAATTTGAGTATTTGATTTGTATTTGAGAGTCCAGTGGGTCAACTGCTTAAAACAATAAAGTTGACTTTAATTCAGCTGATCAACGCAATTAGTTGTCGATCATGCATCTTTGTGGAGTTAGTGGTCCTAAGTACTTCAGAGATCACCTGCTGAGGATCCTGAGTTTTAGGTTGCACTTCAGGGATGGTGCTGGTGGGGTATTTTTTTGTTGTGATGGTTTTTGGTTTTGTTTTTTTTTGGGGTGGAGGTGTATATGTGTTTGGTTTTTTGTTGTTCTTGTTTTGTTTCTAACCCTATGTGTTCCCTTAGGTTTTGTGCATCTTGGTGGATTGTTTTCTAATATGTGGGAGAGAGAAAAAAAAAAGAGCATGTGGAAGAATTGTGTCCGTACAGGAATATGGTGGGAAAGGAAGGTATAACAAACCAGCTTCTGATTCCTGTCTTTGACGTGTTGGATGGTGCCTTTCAATGTCACTTTTGATGGCTAACAGTTCTTTCTAGCAACTTCTGGGAGACAAGAGGTATGCAAAAAAGGGTAAACCTTTGTGGGAAGTTTTGATTTGTCTAGACAGAGCTTCCTTGACATAATGTATATAACTGCTCCCTAGCCTCCTGCAGCCTACCAGCTCTGAGCAGCTACAGCAGCAGTGTATTTATGCCTGTTAAACCAGAAGTTCTGCCTGTTGTTTTTCCTGCCTCCATCACTTTCCACTGCTATAGTCCAGCTATGTTATACCAGGACATTAAACATTTAGCAAACAGAATGTCTAGACAGGCTGAAGACTGTTTGTGCTCCGTTTTTGAGAGTCAGCTTTTCTAAGAATTAAAAGGCATTTTGGAAAGAGAAAATGGCAGAGTTCTTACTATGAGGCACCTGCAGGCTGCCTTCTGAAGTGAGCACGGAGTAAGAGACTCTGGTAGAGATTTCTAGCAGTGCACAAAATTCCTGTGCAAACCTCCCCTTCTTCCCCAGAGAGGCTTCAAGTCTTCGATAGTTATTGCTAATGTCTTAAACAGCTTGCACTTGTATTCTAAGGACACAACACTACATAGAAGTGTACCCTGTTAGCTGGTAATGTCCTGTTTAAATAACAGAGGAAAGGACTAAAAGGTGACTTCCTTTCCACAGAAGAATGGGGATCCATGGATCTTCTGGGGATCAGTGGGGTCCAAAAGATCAGTGGAGTCCATAGGGATCAATGGGGTCCATAGGCATCAGTGGAAGTCCACAGGGATCAATAGGGGGTCTATGAGGGTCAATGGGGTCCATAGAGATCAATGGGGGGCTATGGGGGTCTATGGGGGTCAATGGTGTCCATAGGGATCAATGGGGGTCTATGGGGGTCAATGGGGGTCCATAGCGATCAGTGGGGGTTTATGGGGATCAATGGGGTTCTATGGGGGTCAATGGGGTCCATAGGGGTCAATGGCGGTCTCTGGGGGTCAATGGGGTCCATAGGGATCAATGGGGTCCATGGGGATCAATGGGATCCCCAGACATCAATGGGGTCCATAGGGATCAATGGGGGTCTACGGGGGTCAATGGGGTCCATAGGGATCAATGGGAGTCTATGGGGTTCAATGGGGGTCAATGAGGTCTGTGGGGATCAATGAGGTCTATAGAGATCAATGGGGTCCATGGGGATCAATGGGGTCCATGGGGATCAATGGGGGTCTATGAGGGTCAATGGGGTCCACAGGGATCAGTGGGGGTCTATGAGGGTCAATGGGGTCCATAGGGATCAATGGGGGTCTATGTGGGTCAATGGAAGTCTATGGGGGTCAGTGGGGTCCATAGAGATCAATGGGGTTTATGGCGTTCAAAGGGGTCCATAGGGATCAATGGGGTCCATAGAGATCAATAAGGTCCATAGGGATCAATGGAGTCCATAGGGATCAATGTGGTCCATAGAGATGAAAGGGGTCCATAGGGATCAATGGGGGTCTATAGGGATCAGTGGGGTCCATAGGGATCAATGGGGGTCCATGGGGATCAATGGGGTCCATAGGGATCAATGGGGTCCGTAGAGATCAATGGGGTCCGTAGAGATCAATGGGATCCATAGGGATCAATGGGGGTCTATGAGGGTCAATGGGGTCCAAAGGGATCAATGGGGTCCGTAGAGATCAATGGGGTCCGTAGGGATCGATGGGATCCATAGGGATCAATGGAGGTCTATGAGGGTCAGTGGGGTCCATAGGGATCAATGGGGTCTATGGGGGTCAATGGGGGTGTATGGGGGCAATGGGGGCCATAAGGATCAATGAGGGTCAATGGGGGTTTATGGGGTTTCATTGGGGTCCATAGGGATCAATAGGGGTCCACAGGGATCAATGGAGGTCTATGGGGGTCATTGGGGGTCTATGGGGGTCAGTGGGGTCCACAGGGGTCAATGGGGTCCACAGGGATCAGTGGGGTCCACAGGGATCAATGGGGTCTATAGGGATCAATGGGGATCAATCCAAGGATCTTTTTGAGGGAGAAACAAATAGTTTCCATTTGAAGTATGGTGCCTGTGGACCAACAGAAATATTTTGCTGTGCATATATGCTAGTTTTAGCAATGCTACATAAGCAAGCAAAGTAACTTTTTTCCCATATAACCTTTGTTTTCTTCAGCACTGATCTTTAGTCACTCTGTATAGTAAAAAGCAAGTACTTGTTTCCTGCAGGGTGGAAATCAATATTGTCTTTAGAAGCTTTGTAAATTGAAAGTTCAATAAAAAATAAGGGCTGATGATGCTGTCACTGTCACTACCTGCACACTCTGTATGATTGTGCTATAATGCCATAGAAAACTTAAGCTTTGATTTCAGGCCCCAGAAGAAGCCTGGGAGGCTTTGCAAGAGGATGGAGGAAGGGAGGGCAGTCACCCTGTGCAGCACTGGCTGCTGAATCCTTGTGCTGCTTACAGGAGTGAGGACACAAGGGTGCTCCTATCCAGCCATGCCTTTGGGGTCCTTCCCAGCTCTCCCTTCCCTGGGCAGCTGAAGATTCCTGGGAAGCTTTGTGATAATCTTCTTAACTTCCAGTGAGGTTAGAACAGCATCCTTGTGTAAGTGCTTAGTAACCTGCACTCTTTAAAGCAAAGCAAATTTTGCTGTGTTAAAGAAAGATGAGCCCTCCAAGAACAGAGAATATCAACAAAGCCTTCAGAACCAGTGGCCAGGGTATTCAGAAGCAGCACACAAGATGCCCAGATGAAAAAGGACAAACAACTGAATGTGAGCACCCACTAGATGGAGTGATTAAAAGGGTGTAACATTTTTACCTGTATTAATGACAATAAAAGGTAGGTGGCAGATTTACTATCTTATGCCATTCAAAGTCATATAGAGTTAACAAAAATTTGGTTACAACATTCAGTACATGAAAGTACTGAAAAAGAAATATCGGTTAGAGCTAGAAATCTACCATGAAGCATTTGGGGACCAGAAAAAAGTCATTTAAAGAAGGTTGCAGTTTAATTTGTCAAGAAATTGAAAGGTGATTTAAGCATGCATAAATCCTTGTGGAGAGAAAATGAGTACAAAAGAGCTCTTTAATCTGTCACTTAAGAGTATAGCAAGAACCAATGACTGGAAACTAAAGACAAATGCAAAGTTTAAAAGCATGTGCCCTTTTTCCTATAGGGAAAAGCAATTCACTAATGAAAATTAAAAAAAACCAAAACAAATAACAAAACCCTAAAGTTCTGATGCCTTCAAATTAATATCCTTTGTCAGCAGCACTGCTTCTAGAAAACAAAGGTTGTCTGACACATTAATGATTTCTGGGTCTTGGGTTTAAGTCAGATGAAATGATTTGATACTCCCTTGCAGTTTATGATCTGTAAAATGAGACCCTTTCCCCAATTTGTGGGAGAATGCAGAGAGAGGTTAATTCTTGTGAGAGAAGGAACCCAAGCAACAAAGAGACAGAAAACATTGCTCCAAGAAAAAAAAAAGTTTTATAAAACAGCCTCCTTAAGTGCATTTTTTCATCAGTAGTTTTGACTACACCTGCCATTCATAGGACAAACAAGGAAGGCACAGCAAAGTCAGCTGGCTGAAGGCTAACTTTTACTTCTACATAGGAATTGCTATCCTGGCTCACAGCAGTGGTCCTCCAGAGTAGCTCTCCCAGCTAATCATGCAGTTATGCCCTGGGAGGGTGGGAGAGGAAGAGAAGGAAAGGGAAACCTGATAGCTCAGTGTCCTTTGGCAGCCTTTTGACTTGCTGGATAACGTATGATGTAGTCCTTCAGCTCTTTGTACAGATTAGTCTCCTCTGGAGCTGTGTGTGGGAGTTCGGGCTCTGCATTTCGACAGAGGTGGATGTAATAGAATCTAAAGGTGTAGAAAATGTGCCATGAGAAACTTGGCTTGTTTCTTCAAGGGAATATGTAATAGCTTAAGCACTGGTTTCAGTTTTTAAAGTTGCTGCAAAAGAAAATTAACATTTTTCCTTCAAGTGTTGAAGGAGATGGGATTAAAAGCTCCTGAATATCCCTTAACTCCCTAACTTCTTGATACAAGGCAAAGCTTCCCAGTAGGGTAATGAAGGACTAGTAAACACAGCTAAGAAAACATGTGTAATCTCTGTTGAAGGCTTCAGGGACAGGTAGGACAAAACATCTGTCCAAATGACATGGGGTGACCCTGGTTTTGTTATGATGCAGCTAAACTTGGGGTTCTTTCTGGCTGTAAGATTCTTTCCCCTGCTTCTTTTGGGCTGATGGCCATGGGGTGGTGCACTGTTTAGCTGGAGGCTATGACTTTCTGCAAATGGATATTGTGCTGAACAAGGTTCTAAGTGTTGCCAAAGAATGTACATCTCCTCTTGATTCTAAGTAAAATCTATCAACCAGTTTAAAAGGCAAACATTGTTCCCTGATAAAATGCAGCTGGTGTGCATATGAGCTTAGTCAGCAGACTATAAAATAGCATAAGCTTTCCATAGTGATCAGGAACATCAAAAGCAGAAAGTGTATTTAAAAAAAAAAACAAAACCCAACCCTCCAGCAGATTGTTATAATTATTAAATGTGATACATCCCAAGTAGTGATAGAATATAGCTGACTTGATATTACCCAGACAGGAAGAAATGATATGACTTTGGTCTGTGACTCTGTATACAGATTTCAAAACTCGGAGAGAGGGTGAATCATCAGATACCAGAGTATGTGTAGCCCATCATTTAAAATGGGTTTGCTATCATAAGAGAGGCATATATTTACTGTAATACACACCTGCAACTTTTGAACAAGTTAACAGCTTTAATGCCACTCTACTTGGGAACAGGGGAAGATTAAACTATGCAAATCTGTTCAGTGAACTGCCTTAATGAGATGCACTGATGTATAACCCTGGTGTGTGGTTAGACTTACCAACAGAGTAATGCTTGCAGGTTCATGTGCAATACCTGTCAAAAGCCTTCCTGTTTAAAACTTAACAAAACAGAAGTAGGGGAGCAACAGGAACAACACTGCTGCTTTACGGGAGTCTCTCAGGTACTCTCAATGATCTGGAAATCAGCTTCTTTGTTGCCTCTGCTTGCCCCTGTGGGGCTGTATCCTGTATGATTTCAACTCCAAACGGAAGCAATAAGGTAGGATGGACACATGACTGCTGCCAGGAGAGCAAGTCCTAGATGGAGCTTTTCTGAACTTAAGAAATGTGATCCTCTTTAGATCACATTTCCTTAAGAAAAAACCTAGGGAGTGCTCTTATGTGTCTGCTGAGAAAAAAAGGAACCAGAGGCATTTAACCCATTGCAACCAGTCTTTAAAAACTGATAAACCAATCAACAGTTGCATGAGAAGCCTTTCCATAGCATGGTGAATTTTCTTTAAAAGAGAGAAGTACCTTTTTATTATTTGCACTTTTAGTCAGATTAATTGGGTTCTGTCTGAATTTCTGAATTGCCTCCTTCTATTATGCTGCAGTCAAAACAGGCTAGTTGGTGGAGTGATGAAAATGCTTTGACTTTTTATTGACAGGGCTGTTCTGGATTTCTTTCAGTGCTCTGCCTTGGCCTTATCTAGTTTCTCTGACCTATAACTTGCTGAAGTAACAGCTAGACCTGTCTTTTGTAGTCTGGGGGCTGGGAAACCTCTGGGCCTGCTCTTTCATTTGCTACTTTCTCTGCTTGCAAAGATTTCCCTCTAGTATGTAGTTCAGTCATCCCACAGTGCCAGCTAGATGCCTTTTTTTATCTCCAAATTCTGTACTACTGAAGATTAAGAACTAACTGAAATTGTCAGGGCCCCACAAGTCAGGAAACTGGCTTCAATAAACTCCCCCCCAAACCATTAATTTTATGTTCCTGTTGCTTTTTGAGTTTTTGCAGGGGTATCTGCAAACATGGGAGGAAGAAATTATTCAAAACCTAAGGATTTTGCCTATTAATATAGCAAGAAGTAATAATATTAGTATGAAGAAGCAAGAGCTTTAAAAGGAATGTGACGCTGTGTAATAAAACTTTGAGAACAGTGGTTAAGCCTACCAAAATAAAAAAAACCTGCAGAAACACCTAAACACCCATTTTAAATTTAATTTTTTTTATTAATTTAGATGCTTCATATTGCACACAAAGATATTTCTGAAAAACAAGACAACTTACAGCCTCTTGGTATGCTGTCTGTCTCTGGATTTTGAGGGAAAAACCCCACTTGAGCCACAGTTGTGTTAGACACCAACTGGCTTTGCCATGTTCCCCAGTGAGATGCTGCACTGGGAGGCTGGAACACACATAACAGCAAGAAGTGGCATGTCCAGAATTTTGCACAAAAGCTTTAGCAGTTTAATTTTCATAAAATGTCCTCAGTATTGCCCAGTGATCACTCTAAGATGAAATCTCATCAAGGCAGTATGACTACCAGGCTATTTATCTTGTGATCAGAACCTACCTTTGCAGTCACTTCATGCACAGGAAAGATCCATGAAGAGTTAAATATTGGAAGGTAGCATAAACCATAAATTTCAACTACACTAATAATCAGTTATGAGAATCACACCAGCTTAGAGTATTCTAAGGAACAGTCATCTTCATCTGTTCTGTATTCTGTTGTCTCAACAAATAAACTGAGAATATGGAACAAATAATGTTCCATATTCTGGCCCCAAAAATGTCTCTGGTATGATTCAGTAACTGACAGAATTCTGTTGGTTTTTTTTTTTCAAATTGTTCTATATTTGAGACTAATTTAGAACATTCAGACAATCCAGCAAAGTTAAGAAAAACTCAGCACTGACTAAGATACATGAATTTCCAGGAGCAGCATGGAAGTGATAGTGGCTCTGGGGAACTCACCCTCCTAGTGCAGGGGGCCCACAGTCACCATTGAAAGCTGTCAAAAACTAGCCAGTGCCTTCCTAGATGTCTCACAATTGCCGTTTTTGCATCTGCAAAGTAGGAAAAATGTTTGTTTACCTCTAAAGGTGAAAGTTAAACATCAATGCTTATATGCATGCATTGAATTATACCAAAGTGAAAAGAAAATTGATGATAGGTGACCTTTACAAGTGACTTTCCAAACACTCTTACAACTATTTAACTATAGTAAGTGGCTTTGGAGAGGGGGGATTAAAAAATATCCTATAATGAGAGAGCTGTAAGTCTCTTCCTTATGCAAAAATAGACATATGAGTAAGACACCCCAGGTCTGAATAAGTACATGGCATGGATTTAATTGTCATGCCGCTCCCTGTGTTTCTGCCATGCAGGAGCATGGATTATCACTCAGTGTGAACCGGAATACAAGGAAGTCCATGTGGCACCCTTCTGCCTGTCTGCTGGGGGCCCAGCAAACACCACCCAGCTTCTTAAGCTGAATTAAGTCTCAAAACATTCTATGAAATAACGCATAATCTTCATAGCAAGATAAAATACTCTTAGGAGCCACCTGCCTTTACCCTTTAAAAAATGCCTCTTTAAATGTAAATTTAGCTTTCCACCAGAGACAGTATTGCCATGGCAACAAATGCAAGAAAAATAAATGTCTTTATACAAAATAGTGGGTTTTTTTTTCCCCTCTTAAGCATACTTTATATGAAATAAAGTATGCAGCGATGGAATTAATGTATACACTACCTCAGACAGTAAAAAAGAGTATCTGTCTTTTTCTGGAATGGTTCTCTGAGGTAGAATCAAAAGCACAATTGCTTGCAGAAAAGAAACATATTGTGTACTTACTTAACATGCTGTAAACTAGGGCTCTCATCTTGCAGTTTGCTCTACATGGACTGGAATGCTACAACCTTCAGTGGAGTACTATGCAGGCAGCAGGACCTGCCTCTGCACAAGTTTACAGAACTGGAGTCTAAAATGTAATCTCTCCGAAGTAATTTATATTTCAAATGCCTTGTTGTGCAAATTTGCTTTGTACAGTCTATCACTGGAGAGGTTTGTTATTCAAGGCGCATATATGTAGTAGTTCAAATTTCTCCTTTCATTTAATGCAATTGAGGAATGCATTCAGGTTAGGTTTAAAAAATAAGATTGATGAGTGGTGTACTTTAAATTATCCACAAACTCCTCCATCTCTTTCTGCATCTGTTACCCCCTACAGAGGTTGAGGTAAGAAGAGACCCAAGATGGTCGGTATCATTATTTTCAAGACCCAAATCCCTGCATGGTAAAAATAAACATTATTTTTATATTATTGTATCCTTTCCCATGTCAAGCTTCAAATGTCACAGTATAGAACTATAGTGACAGTTTTCAAACATTGTTGAAATGTTCCATGTTTGTTTATTTACCCTCTTCTTTCTTTCCCAAGTCACTTTTAGTCATTTTACTACGTGTTGTGTTTCAAGGCTGCAGAAGAGTTAAAATGCCTGTGCTTGGATTTTACCTATTTGAGAAGGTGAGGAATTCTGTGCTTGCCTGTGGAACAGAAACCATTCTGTACTCACCTTGCACCTCTCATTGGAATAAGACAATAGGTTACAAAGATTAAGCCACTTCTTCCTGCTGCATGGCAGGCAGGAAAACTACATATTATCCTCACTTAAATATATGTTGAAGAACTGATTTCTGCTATAGATTGTGGTGCTGACCTTTGTATGTCACTCACTGTGACGGAGTCAGCAGGAATGGTGTTGAAAACAGCAACCTCTTCTTCCTCTGTCTGAACTGCTGATTGGCACGCTCAGTAGCATTGGCAGCTATTGCTTTGGGTTCCACTCTGTTACATTTGTTGGTATGAAAAGAGTAAAGTTGAATGTTTCCAGCAATGGGATGGGCAGAACATTCTACAACCTCCTCTTCAGAGAAAAGATAAAGCAGTCTGTTTTGGAAAAATAATTGTCCTTTTACATGTACAAACAGTTACACATTACATGTAAAGCTGGTATGCAGAGTTGGATTGCAGTGGATTAGCTAAAGCATCAGGGGGTAGTCAGTCTCCCCTGCATGTCTTGGCCTGCCAGACTATGAGCTTGACAAGAGTATCTAGGCTGGGTCATGCTGCACAGTCTTGCCCAGTGTCATGCCTTGGGCAGTAGCTGCTAACGAGGTGTCTAAGGAAGGAACAAATGTAATAAGGCACACTGGCACTAATCCTTCCCACATGTACTCTCCTGTCCTTACAGTTACCTGAAGTTTTGGATCAACTACACGTAGCAGTCTGCACAGCCTATGTAAAGATGTGTCCTTAGACAGCCTTTGGGACTGAGTGCTTGTAAACAAGTATGGAGGAGAAGCACCTACCTGAGGCAGTTCATACGGGTGCTGCAGCCCTGGGGAGTCAGGCGGCTCCACAGCTCTGCTCTGAAAGTGGGGGCTTCAACCAGGTAAAGTGTTGTGCCCTTATCCAACCCCTTCTGCACACGCACAAGGGACTGTGAACGTTCTGTCCCACAGCAGAGAGACCTGAATGTGTGGAATGAATGTTCTGAGACATCCTACAACAATAGGATATGAGTGCATGGGGAATGCAAGTAAAAGGCAATGGCAACGGCTCCCAGCCTGCCTTTCTTCTACAGTTGGTCGCTGTGCTCCTAAGGGAAGCGATGAGGGGAGAAAGGGTACCTCATTGCACTCTTAGTTCACTGTATCTTCTCCTTTCTCCTTCGTGGACAGGCCTGGTTGGCGCTGTGCAAAGGCTGTGTTCCCATGTCAGTCTGAAACCAGGCAGCACTGCTGCCGGACGAACCTACCGCGCCGGCAAGCCAACCCCTCACCGGAGCGCGACCGGGGTGGGGTGGGGTGGGGTGAGGTGAGCCGTGCCCTGCCCTGCTCGCCCCTATCCGCCCCTCTCCCCCCGCGCGCACCTCCCGCCGCTCCAGGGCCAGCGCCGCCGCCAGAGCGCATGCGCGCGTCCTCCGAGCCAGTGCGGGGGCGGGGCCACACCGTTCGGGCACGGCCGGCGGAGGGGACGCGCGGCTGCCGCGATGGTCTCCTGGATGATCTCCCGGGCCGTGGTGTGAGTGCCGGGCTGCGGGCGGCGGCGGCGGGAGCGGCTCCTCGCCCGGGCGCGGGCGGGCCCCGGGATTCCCGCGGCGGGGCTGGGCCGAGGGTGGTGGGAGGGAGGCGGGTCTCCTGCTGCCTTTCCCCCTTTAACCCGTTCTCCCCTTCCCTCTGTCCCTCTCAGTTGGGCGCCCTGAGCCCGTTAGGCGGCCGTCGAGCCACTGTTTGTTGGGCCTCGGGCGGCAGAGCGGCCGGCTTCGCCACTCCCGGCGCAGGTGGGGCGGCTTCCTCCGGTGCGGCGGGGGCCGCGTCGTGCGGGGCCAGCTGGGCTGCGGTGAGGGGAGCGGGCGCTGGGCCGAAGTGCCGCGGTTCTGTGTCAACCGACGGCTTAGAAGTGCTGTGTTTAAATAAACTAGTCCGCTTCCAGAAGTTTAATGGGGAGCAACCTATTCTCTTCCCTCCTCCTCCTCTGTCCCCCTCCCCCCTCCAAAATGGGCGAGGTAGTGGGCGCTGTGGTTCTGCCCGAGAGTGACACTTAGATTTGCCTGGCAGCGGTTGAGCTGTCT
The DNA here is from genome assembly GCA_017639245.1 of Myiopsitta monachus. Lineage (NCBI taxonomy): Eukaryota > Metazoa > Chordata > Aves > Psittaciformes > Psittacidae > Myiopsitta > Myiopsitta monachus. The sequence goes on along the minus strand of CM029921.1, from coordinate 65,066,218 downwards.
GGTGCCTCTGAGGGTCGTTTCGCTCCCAGAAGCGCCCACAAAGCCAGCGCCGGGCTCCCAGAGAGCACAGGTTGTCCTGGTCACACGTTGTGTCTTGCTGTAAGGGCATGTTTCCTAGGGCCGTAGAGGCAAGAGGCTTAGGCTGCTGGTGTCTGGCACATAAATTGTGAGCGTTGCTTGTAAATTGATTCAGGTGAACCTATAAAGTCTGTTTGGTAACTGTTTTTCTTTTTAGCTTGTGTCAGAGCTGAAAGGGCTAGGAGAACACTGGGGAGCGGGAAATGGGTGTCTGTGGTGCGTATAGGTCATCAGCTGATGTAGAGGTACACTGACACTGTTATGTGTACTGGTGTTGTAAAGCTGAGTTTTTGGCACCCAAAGGGTCAAACTTCCTTAGGTGAGAAGTACCATCTTATGTGTTGTCCAAGTTTTATTTGAGAAAAGGTAAACTCCAGTGCAGCCTCTAGTCTTTTTCTTACGCATTGTACTGTTTGTTCATGAAACTGATGGGTTATTTTGCTCAGTTGAATAATATTCCCTAATAAATGTTGAGTAATATTTGAGCAGCTGAGTCTTCCTTGTCCTCCTTGCTGAGTAGCTCTGTGACTGTGGGGGCCCCTGTGCTTATTGGGTTTCTTGAGCTGAGATTTGCTGTGTGTGACTTTTTGCTAGGTAAATGAAGTGAATCTGCTCACAAAGCAGTCCAACAAATGTCTGAATTAGTGCAAAGTATAGAGCAGAACTGTATGACCCAAAGCAGGGTCTAATAGGATTTCCCTGTTTTGTTGGTGACAAACATCCTCCTTAAGCTGTTCGGTGTTAATTTCATCTGAAAACTCTGTTGTCAGGAAGCCTTCTCATACTGCCACATACATTTTCCTTCTGTGATCTAGCTACCTAGATAAGTAGCAGTCACTCTGCCTCTCCCTGCCCTCCCTGAGATTTGTCAGACAATTGAAACTTGTGAATAGAGCATCATGTTCCAGGATTGGCAAACCATGACATTGGTGTGGAAGAGAGAAGCTGTGAGAAGACTTTTGCTGATACACTTTGTCAGTGTGGCCTTCCCATGGCCAGTACACAAGCATCACAGGCAAGAGACATACACTGACTTTCTGTACATCAAGTGTAGCTGCTGAACCTGTTTCTGCTTTGTTATGTAAAAGCACTAACCAGAGAGTTTTTATTTTAACAACTTAGTCTGTGTTGATTCTAAGGGTAACACCAGCGATGCCAAGTTACAACTGGATTCTAGTGAAGTTAGTTGCTTTTCCCCAGAAATGGGTTGCGAAGGGTTCTATTTGAATTTTGAGGATTAAGTCCTCTGTGGGCCTAAACCAATAGGCAGGGAATGAAGAGAATAGCTACTGCTATCCATGGTTTCACTGCAAGAGGCAATAAAGGACAATGTGCAGTTCTGTGTAGTTTGGTTTTCTGGTTGCTCTTGGTCAGTCGTATGTGTGCCCTAATTATTTTTGCTAAGAAGGGAGTCCTTAATGTTATTTATAAATCTTCTTCACCTTTTTGTGTCCTTGTTTCGTAGCTGTGGGACTTAACTAGTTTGCTAGTGTTCAGCTTCCCAGGAAGGGGAAAGTGTTCAGCGAGAACGTGGATGGCTTTGAAACTTCTGTTTAACTTTGCATAATAGGGCAAAATTCACGTGGAAAAGGAAGATGGGAAGTCGCACAGAAGTAGCTGTGGTGTGATACAAGAGGTTTTAATTTCAGTGGTTTTGAGGCTCTTCTCCTTGACCTTTTTCTTAGTGTCCACTATGTAATCTTCCTCAGTTTGATCTGATTTTCTTCCTGTTCTGTTTCTGGAAATACCTGTTCCAGTGGCTTTGTTTCTCTGACTTGTTTGTCATGAGTTCAGAAGGCATATACTACCTTTTCCTTAAAGGCCATAGGAAAGATAGAAATATTTTTAATCACCACGTAGCTGCTGAGACCTGGCGTTGTCTCTTATGTAGTCTTGTAGTTTTGGTTTGGTGGCTTTCTGTTGTATGGGAGAGTGATGGGTATCCTATGTTGTTCATAGCAAGTCCAAGAAGCCCTGTTAGGCAGCCATCAGGAGTACCTATTGTCTAGACTAGTGACTGGAAGGAGCAGCAGTTGTTCAGGCTGCAGCAGAATTCTCCTCTCCTGACTGACCTACTAATTTTCAGGGCAAAAAGAGCAGCAAAATATTAATTTGTAGGTGTGTCACAGTGCCCTCTGCTGACTTTTGACTTGGGAGATTTGTTCTGACATGCATGTCCAGAGCAAACTTGTCTTCTGATTCAATTTGGGAGCTTGCAATTTGGGGTTAGTCAACTCCACTAGAACCGTTTGGGTAAAGCTCTAAGTAACTAGGTAATGGAACTAGTAGAGACGTACAATTCTTAATTGCATTGAATTGTCTCAGAGTCATGCACAGGAAACAGGGAGTGGTTCAAATTCACTGTTCCACATAATAATCTTTGGCAGAACTTCATCTTAATGATTTTTTTTTCCCCTTTGGTTTATAGATGCTATTATACTTGGGCATCTAAACATGTGAAATACCTTGTACTAATTGAATGTCTTGTTTCGGTCAAGAAGCAGAAGACTTGAAGCACATAATTAAAACATCTTTTCATTTTAAAGCTTTGCGTGTATGGGGTGCTGTTGCAGTAAGTATAGGTTGTTACTAATTCTAAAACACACTGGCTATTGCAACAATTCTCAGAATGATTACTGCAAGGTTTTTCATTTCTTCACTTCCAAAACCAGCAAACAGTAATTTCTCTCAGAGGCTCAGAAAACTTCTCAAAATGGTAAAGCTTCTCAAGTTCTCAATTTTTTAATGATGGGAATAGCTTTTTAAAAACTTGTGCTGCCCATCTTGGTAACTTCTAATAGTGCCTTTGCCTGACATGTAGACTGCTTTGATTACTCGTTCTTATCAGTTGTGAGGTCTGAGCAATTGTGTACATGTCAGTTGCTGAGGCAGTATTTAATAGTAAACACTCTGAATACTTGTCAGTCACAGCCTGGAATGGATGAGATCAGACTATCCTCTTGTGCCAAGCAAAGATGTGAAGCATCCTAAATACAAAGTAGATGGCCATTTTGTTCTTGCAATCTGTTAAAGCAGACTGTCTGCTGTAATCTGTTAGCTTCTTTTTTTTCCTGTCCTCTTTTAAAAAGAAAGTTCCCCCATCTGTGTTGGTTTGTACCACCCTCTCTACCCCAACGTTTAAGTACATGGTGTTTTTTTTTCCAGTTAAGTTGGTCAGTGGTCATGACTGGTGGAAGGGAGAGTTATAAATGGTCCACAGGAAGATGTGTTTGTCTTGGGTACTAGTAGTTGCTTTTCTGTCTGTACCTATAATGCCTGCCTTCTGCGCCCCCATTTTAGAGCCTTGCAAGGAGCAAAAGATGTACAAGTTAAAGATTTAGCAAGTGTTGCTTGGTTCTAATATTAGTTTGTAACTGTAACTACATTAAGCGTGTCAAAGACTGAAGCACACAGGAGGTGACCTGAAGGTAGGTAGTAGTGTTAATCTCTTTGCCACTTTAGATTGGAGTAGTTTCATTCATGGTAGTTTCCAAGGCATCCTCTTACTCTAATGCCTCTGCTGTTGTTGTTCAACCATTTCCAGATGTCCAGCTGCTGCTAGAATTACTAGAAATCTGAGAATAGGTGGCTGAAGCTGTAGCTTCAGTACTGATTGGGTTGTCATCAGGAGTATCTGGCTTAGTGTGGTGGTGATGTTTTATGTAACTGTCTGTGCTTTGATTGTAAACCTGGATTGGGTCTTGCTCTTGAAATGCAAATATTTTAGTTGGAAAAAGTAAGTACAAAACCACTTACCCTCTTGCTTGCTAACCAACATGCTGTCTTGAAACACACACAATTTATCAGATGGAATTAAATAACAATACCACCACATGCTGCATGGGTGGAGTAGCTATATACAGCCTCATCTTCAAGTCACAAGGATCATTTGTGGGAGAGTTTGGCTGTTTGTAGCCTGCTCTTCTCCTGGCAGGATGGTTCCAGCTGAAGTATGAAGGATATTGTGTGCTGTTGGATGCTGAATGCCTGCTGGTATCCTTCCAGTTTAAATGCCCATGAATTGCTGCTACACCTGTGGGGGAAAAGGAGTTGCTGTCATAGTGTGAGTGACTGAGATGGATAGATGTGCTGAAATGTCTGTCTCACCACAGAACTGCAGAGATTCAGTCACCATGTATGAGTTATCCTTGGCACTTCATACTGTGCTTAAACAGATCTGGCTCATCTGTTTCTGGGATTGGCTATCCTGCCCTTCACCCCTGTCCTCATTCCACTTTTCAGAGGGTCCAAAAGTTGTGTCTGTTTTTTTTGTCAACCCAAATGAAATTTAGTATGCTTGAAAGAGGTCAGTCTTTTGCTTGTTGCAGTGAACTGTGTCAGCTCGTGTAGTTGCTAGGTAAGTGTGTGTTGAGAATGAAAAGTTGCAGGACAAAACCAGCATTGTTTCTGGCATCAGTATGTTACCAGCCTGGTTAACATGTGCTCTGAAACTATATACTTCACATGCACATTGCTGCTTATTCTTTCTTGTGGTGAAACTAGTTCCGGTAACGGCGGTGCAGCTGTTGTAAGCTCTTCTAACCAAACAAGGTGTCAGATTTTTTTAAAGGGCCTTAAATTTTATAGGCTGAAATCTGTAAGCATATGTAAATCTAGGGATTAAGTGTATTGTCTGTGTGAAAGCTTAAAAACGTTTACATAACTGAGCAGTGAAATCATTAGAGCACTTCTGTCCAGTAGTTCAGCTTCTCAGTCAGTCAGTCCTAATATGTACAGCAAAAAGGGTCTGCTCACTAACTTGAGTGGTAATACCTATTCTGTAAGTGCAGTGCAAAATGACTGGCTCTGACAAATTGTTAGAAGTGTCTCCACTGCCTGCCTAGCACACTGATTTTGTAAATTAATGTTCACTATGCAGTGTAGCTGCTCTTCTCTCTCTCGTGTTTTGGGATAGTGTAGGTTCAGAGCATGCGTGGTCAGTGTTCACAAGCGGGTGGACTAAAGCTTGCTCAAAACAGATGGAGCACAACTAGAGGCATACTGTGGAGCCTGACATTCTTTCTTAATGATCTTGGCGTATACTCTGTTACAAAACGTGCTGAAATCCACATCTGTGTCCTATGTATTGTAGGTAATGAAATACCAGAAACTGCCTGGGCTGGCACTAAAGGATGTTTCTAATTAAAGCAGACAACCTCCACTCTTGCAAGTCCAGCACACCAATGTCTGCTTTGACTGAACATATTTTAGGCTCTTGAGCCTTTCTGCAATTTAAATGGAATGGCTTGTATTCCCTGGTTATTTTGTATGTAGAGCTAACTGCTACATACAAACACGTAAGGCTGAGGAAGATCCGAAGCCAAATTCTGATATATTAAACAAACAAACAAAAAAAAGTTGTTTTGGCTGAATAACTTTTAATCCTTGCTAAGAAATTATTGAGAAATATGTAAAAACGCATCTGGCAGAAACTTCTGGTGCTTCATGTGTAAAGAAGTTTTCTCTAATCTTTTTGAACCCTTTTGTTCTGCTTTTGAATTTTTGGAATTTCAAATCCTATACTATTATATAAAAGTATTAGGGTTTTAGGGAAGAAAATATTACAGCTGAAAACAGTACCATCTCTCTGTTGTGACTCTTTCAAATTTTAAAGACCCACTAAAACAGAGTCTCACAACTTAGTGCTGAACGAATGAGATGAGGTATATAGTCTAGATAGGAAAGATTATTGCAGGGTTTTTGGTGACCAGTCTGACTTTAAACATGACAGGTCTCGATGGCACTGAAGAACCAATCTGACAAAATGCTTTTGGACATACAGGAAAATAAGACAGTCCATTGTGGCTAATGCTGTATTGAGCCTTTGTTAGCTATCACTGTCGCTTTCTGGTTGCATGTTTCACTGACAAAATAATAGGGCATTACTTCTGTTTCTGTTGTGTCTTACAGCTAGTCTGCAAGCATTGACATGGAAGTGGGTTTAACTAGATGAGTGCTTTACCTGTGTTTATCATCTTTGAAATATTGCTCACATATCCTGAAGACGGTTGGAACTTGTATTTGGTGTTGAAAACTAAGTGCAATTTCTTTGAAAAGCCTTTAACCCAGCATTTAAATGCAAGGATTCACAAAGCAGTGTTTTTCCTGAAGTGTGACGTCTGGCATAATGCTTTACTCTTGTCTGCTAATAAAGCTGTTGGAACTTGCAGTGGTCGGAAGGGAAAATCAGAGAACAGTTTGTGCTTGTACCTTCCTACCACTTTCTGATTATGGTATTTCCTCCCCCACCCCGTTTTGTAACTCACTGATCAGAGCCATGGAAAGGAAGGTGAGGAAAGTGGTCACTGGGTTAGAGATACCTTGATTAGCTTTGATAGTATAGTAACATTATCTTAAACAGTTACAGTAAAAAACAAACAAACAAAACCCCACATTATTTATTTGGCTCTGTGCTCTTGTTCACTTTTGTCTGCTAATCTTTTTCCCCCAGACTAGAGCTTTGTTCTAGAGCACATGGCTTCCTTTATGTCTCAAAGCATATCTAGTTGAAGTGTATTTACTGTTAGACTTTCAGAAGTCAGAAGAAGCTGACCTATTCACATTTTCCAGCAGCCAACACTGAAAGTTTACTAGAAGACAATATACCCACAGAAACATGAAATACACATTCATTTAAAATATGTATTTGTTAGTCATTAGCTTTCTATATATGCAGTATAAGCAGTGTTGGTTTTACTCTTCTACATATAAACTTTGTTATTTTCTCTTGAATAAAAGTTAATCTTGAATGCTTGACACAAAATGGAATTTATCTTTGTGTGTAAAGAGTGTAATGTGAATCAGGCAAATTACCTTTCACCTTTCTGGAAAAGCGCACTTAGATTTGCTTTGTATTTTCTGGTTTCTTAGCCTAGTTACCTATTACCAATATATTGTATTTGTGTTAACAGAATTATCTCAAAAATGAACTTTTGGTTAATTAGCATAGCATGCATTACCTGTTTTTGAGAGCCAAACCTACCTCTCAAACTAATGCTAAGTAAAAACCAGTAAATGATTTGGGTTCAGAAGGGAAGAAATGGCAATATTTTTTAGCATGGTATTTTGACATAAAGTTTAAGTTACTAGTACAACTATATGAATAAGTTTGGTAGAGATTTAGCGTGTTGTCAGTTCCTGACTTGGTATCTAACAGTGTATTCACAGAGTTCTCTAAGAACTGGTTATAATTGAGGAAACGTATACTTCAGAATGGCAAGTCCGGATGTTATCTCAGTGGTATCTGCTAAATACAAATTTCATAGAAGAAGCATTTTCCTGTGTACAAGTTTGGTTTCTGAATGCTCAAAAGAGGCTTCAGTAATACTTTTCTGGGTCATAAGAGTTAACAGAACTGTTTGGAAATCATGATCTTTAAGGTAAAACCTGAGATGCACATAACTTGTGATGGTCAAGGCGAGAAAACCCTGTTGTCTAGGGAAAAGGTAACACAGGCTGATTTTTACTTAGAGTTGGTGTTGTGCCGTTGCATTTTTATTCTTTGCTCAAATTCATGTAAATTTGTAGCATTTTTGGGGGAGTGGCAAGACCTCGAGGCTGGTCTGCAACAACACACTGAAATTCTATGGTTTGCAGCCGTTAAGTAGGAACTTTCCAGGCCTTCAGCTTAAGACCTTTGCTTTTTTCTCTAAAACCAGCTAGCCAGAGTAATATTGCAGTGTGGCCTGTAGCAGTGTTGTAGGTTTTTTTTATTTAAAAGTAAAAAATGACCCATATGATGAATGTATGCTTACATGCAGTGTGGCTTGTCTTTCACTTACAATTGGCACAAAAATAAAATGTGGTTTTTCTTGGAACAAGCAGAAGCAATTCTTAGTTGGGACCACTCCTATTTAAATGTTAGTTTCTTATAGCTAGTTATTTTGATGTTGATGTGCTCCAAGAATGTTGAGAAAAGATGCTCTCCTAGAGCAGCAAACGATGGCATGATTGTGGGTTTTAACTCTTGACTTGATCTGGGAGGCCAGGTCTGCTAGAGGCTGGTGGAGCTGGTCTGACAATGAAGGGGAAAAGCGGTTTTGGTAGGAGGCTTGCCAGGCTGGTCAAGAAAGTTTTAAACTAGATCTGTTTGGGGGAGGGGGGCATCATTCCATCCCAGCACTCCCAGTCAGTTGCCAGCATCTATAATAAATGCTTGGAGCAGCATAGAGATAGTCCAGCCGCTCCAGCCAATGATCTGGTTTCATTTGGAGCTTGGCTCAGATGCCTCTATACAAATGCCAGTAACATGGGGAACAGACAAGAGGAATTAGAGATGTGTGCACATCTATGCAGGTGTGGTATAGTAGGTGTCACAGAAACATGGTAGGATGGCTCCTACGACTGGAGTGTTGGTATGGAAGGTTACAGGCTCTTTAGAAAAGACAGACCTGGTATGAAGACAGGCTGAGAAAGTTGGGGCTGTTCAGCCTGCAGTAGAGAAGGCTGTGTGGAGACCTCATAGCAGCCTTCCAGTATCTGAGGGGGCCTCTAGGGATGCTGGGGAGGGACTCTTCATTAGGGACAGTAGTGATAGGACAAGGGGTAACGGGTTCAAACTTAAACAGGGGAAGTTTAGATTGGATATGAGGAAAAAGTTCTTTAATGGTGGTGAGGCACTGGAATGGGTTGCCCAGGGAAGTTGTGAATGCTCCATCGATGGCAGTGTTCAAGGCCAGGTTGGACAGAGCCTTGGTTTAGTGTGAGGTGTCTCCACCCATGGCAGGGGCTTGGAACTTGATGGTCTTAAGGTCCTTTCCAACCCTGAATATTCTATGATTCTAGATTTTCCAGTCTCTAGGAGATCAATGTAAAGTGAAAAAGCAAAGCTGACAAAGTAAAAATGCAAGTGAAAATATTTTTTTGTTAACTATATGGTATTCTGAAGTATTAGAGGGAGTGAGGCTAGAGTATAAGTGATGGCTGAGGCCAGGACGGGGAAACTCCAATGCAGTGGCTAGATTTAAAGCCACTTTCCAAAGCTGAAGAAAGCTTTAGGTTCCAGAAATGGTTGAGGATGAGCACAACTTCCTAGTCTTATTAAAAAGTTGTTTTGAAGGTGGTAGACACACGGCTGAGATTACTGAGTAGGTAAATAAGAAGTCTAGTAATTTTTTACTTCAGGTTATCACAGCCAGGAAACTAAGCATCAAATACATTATATGACTTTAAACATCATGACAAAATTAAACACCTTGTATTTGTAATGTTCATGTTGCTCTTGTTCAGCGCTTCATCTGCATTAAATTATTGGTGTCTCAGGAGCTCGTCAGAAGTATCCTAAGTTGAGAGGATCATGTTGCTCATGGAAACTCTATGTGTAGAGGCTGTAGTACCTCTAAGAATAGGAAGCATAAAGGACTTTTTCAAAACCATGGAAGCTCATAAATGTTATCCCCTGTCAATTACCTTTATTATGTAAATTTTTTTAAAGCATAATCACCTAAAATGAAGTTTATGCTGTGTGATAGTTTCTTTAAACATCCGTGGTAGGTTTAGGCTTTCATCTTTAAACTGAAAAAATAGTTGTGGCTCTAATTGTGTTCTTTTTCACCTGCTCCATGGAGTAAGCTTATTCATGCAGGTACTAAATGCAAATAGAAAGTGTCTGCTGAAACCTAGAGTTTGTTTGTTTGTTTTTAATCTTTTTTTTCCCCTCAAATGGAAAGTAGTGTATTAGTCAGTTTGTCTCTTCTGGCATCTTTACTCCAGCTGTTAGTTCTTGGTGATCATTGAAAGAAAAGCACGTATGATTTTCATTGAACAGAGTCATGCCAGGTTCTTTCAAGAGCTATGTAGGTTCTCAGTGTTCAGTTGTGGTCCTGCCTGATGCCACAGGTGTCTGCCGTGAGGCCACAAGTACCTTGCTTCCAGTGGTAAATGGTCCTAGCAGTGGGTGAAATCAGGGACTATATAAGGTAATGTGAAAGAAGATAACTTATTTGTGGTTTAGGTAAGTGCGAGCAGTTTACTTCTGGAAGTAGGCTGGAAATACTGGAAATACTTCTCCACCAGGGATGAATATCTGTGATTGAGCTTGAGCTAAGAGCTAGGCAAAATATTTTAAGTTCCCTAATAAGGGTTACTCTGTATTGAAAGCCTTCACTGTTTGCTCTATGTCATGTGGAAATGTTATAGATGTATTTTATTTCAGTTCCTCAGTGTGGGTGCTGGAACTTACGAGCTCACCTGCTGACTGTTCTGCGCACATGGTTGAGCTTAGTCAATCTGTAAACAGGAAATAGTACTGGGGTAGTCAGAGTGCTGTTATAGTAGTTGTCAAACATGTATGTTAAATTAATGAATAGATAGGCATGCTGAGAAGTGACTAGGAGTTTTGTAACAATTTTTATTCCTGCTAGGTTTTCTATTTTGCTTTCCTGTACTAGCTTTTTGGCTTTTTCTGTACTCGGTTTGTTGGGTCTTTGACTGTGCATTTTTAACAGGATTTGAGAGCTGGTGTGGGGTTTTTTTGATTTTTTTTTTTTTTTTTTAAATGACATGGTGATGGCTTACACCTTTCTGTTAAAATATGTAACCAATCCAGCAGCACAAGAAAAGTTGGTCCATCCTGAGCATGAGGTTTGTACACCATCTCTAGACATAAGCCCACCAGAAAAATCTATGCCTGATGTGCAGTAGTTTCTCTCCAGGCACTTTTGCACTGCATGTGATCCACATGTGAACAAGAGGTAAGTTGTTTCACAGAGTTTGTGGGCCAGTGATGCCCTGTCACTCTCTGAGAAGAGAGTTACTAGGAGAGCTGTATCATTAGAGCACTGATGCAGCTTGTCCTTGTGAAGAGCAGTTTCTAGGCTGACTTGTTAGAGAGGGTAGCCTGAATTTTTCTTCAGGAGTTGTTTTTTGGCAGTACCTTGTTCCAGACTGCCACAGGCCACTGAGAGAGGGCTGTTACGATGTGCACGCAGGAGGTTTGGTACTGGGAGAGTGGAACCCAGAGGGACTTGGGTTTGGTGTATATTGTTTGCTGACTGAACTGGCCTAATAGTCTGCAAAGAAACATGTGGGCTGTGAGCTGGAAATTCAAAGTTAATTCTCACTTAAAGAAGTAGCCTATCTAATATGTGTTTAGCTGTGAGGGTAACTGTTAGTTAAAGCTGCTCTCTGATCTTTATTGTGTTATGTAGGGTTTTGTAGTAGCAGGTAGAAGGAGTAGCATGCAACCTAGAAAATGCTATGAAAGTTTCCAGTGCTTTCAAATTTTTTTTTTTAGCCTGTGGAGAAAACAAATGTGAATTCTTAGGAGGATGCATTTATAGGTGAATCCTGCTTAAGATAAGAGCCAGAAATGAAAATCTTACTTTTGAACTCAAAGACATATCTTTGTAGAGGAAAGGGTTAAAGGTTTGAATGTTCTCTTGGCAGCTAGGTCTTGTTTTGTCAGAGAGAAACCTGGTGAGCCTGTGTGAATAAGCGATTAATCTTACGGATGTATCTTGCCTGTAAGTATGTTGCTACTTCCGCACAGATTTCGGTACACAGCATCCCTTACAGAAGATAATTTTTTCTAATTGTTTTGGTGTGCCCTTTATAGATTTCTTTCTAGGTTCAGGCAGGGATGTTTCTGTTCTGACAGAACTTGAAGAGTATCTGTCAACAGGTTCCCTATTGTGGGAGTAAAGTAGTAGTCCATACATGCAAGTGGGTAGGATACATGTGATGGAGCCTGAAGCTCTGCGTTGGGAAAAAAGCTTAATTGTCTCCGAGCAGACTGCTTGCAGTTATTGTACTTAAGACTTATTAAATGTTTGTGACAGAGCAAAGTTCAGCTTTCTAGTGGGATTTGTAGGAAGGCTATTTTTCCCTTTAAAACTTTAAGGTGATTTTAATAAGTAATTACTTTTGGTTATTTTGTGCTTCGGAAGAATCTGGCAGTTGCTTTGGAGAATTCCAGCTTCCTAAGCTGGAAAGTTAATAGCTTTCTTGCTGTGTTCAAGAATGTGCTTTATTCAGATCTGTCTGAGCTTCTGGGTATGTTCTTTAACTGTTAAGACTTTTCTTCTCTGGCTTTTTTGGATATTCTGTATGTAAGAATGCTGTGAAGATTTTAACAGACTTGTTTCTGATGGCATTCCTGCCTTCTGGTAACTGTAATTTGCTAAAGGAATTACTGACTTTAAGCTTTGCTACTCTTAGCAGATATGTTCTTTTAGTGGGATTTATGTGATGTTTCCTGCTCCTTGCCCAAAGTGAGGGCTGTAAGAAAAAGTAGGATACAGTTTGGTGTGAGGTTCAGGATCTTGTCTTCAGGCTCTCCTGTCCCTGTAACAGACTAGCATTTTGCTCTGAATGTGTTTGTAAGCACTTGAACATGTAGTCTTTTAGTGTAGATTATGGTTAGTGTTGTATAGTTGTATGGTAGCAAAAGGGAACTGAATTCTGTCAAGTGCTGGAGAGAAAGACTTCAGTTTTGTCTAGTGCCTTTCAAAAACATTCAGGACAAAAGTGCCAGGGTGAGGAGAATTGAAAGAATGTAAACCCCACAGGTTTAGATAAGAACAGTTGAATAACTAAAATACAGTATAACATTAGTAATGAAAAAGGAAATAACAAGGGAAGAAAATACAAAACCAAAAGGGGAAAAGGGAAAAAGCAACAATAGACCCAAGTGATGCACGATACGATTGCTCACCACCAGCTGACTGATACCCAGCCCAACCCAAGCGGAGATCAGTCCCTTCCAGGTAACTCTCCCTAGTTGGGCATGATGTGCTGTGGTATGGAATACCCCTTTGGTTGGTTCGGGTCAGGTGTCCTGTCTCTGCTCTGTCCTGGCTTCTTCTGCCCCTCCTCACTGGCAGAGCATGAGAGACTGAGAAGTCCTTGATCAAAGTAAGAGCTGCTTAGCAATAACTAAAACATCAGCGTGTTATCAATGGTGTTCTCAGACTAAAGCCAAAACACAGCTTACACCAGCTATTAGGGAGAAAAAGATAACTGTCACAGCTGAAGCCAGGGCATACTGACAACATCAGGCTTGATTTCTGCATAGATACTGCAGTACAGTTAAGGCTTTTATACCACAAACAGCTGTGAGTCATCTGTGTTACTTCTGGTGTTTTCATGGTGGCTTACCAGCTTTTAGAAAAGCTTCTGTGTGTAGATGGCTAGAATTGAAGGTGCTCCTGTCATAACTTGCAGTGAAGACTAGTATTGGGAAGGGGAACTGGGCATGGTCAGTGAAGTAAGGAAGTGTATCTGAATACCAAGATGTTGGTGTTTGTATTCATTTTGTGGAGTCGGGAAGGATTCTTTTATTCTCCAACCTGCCAATGCTGTCAGGTGGTACTTCGGGATGTAGGTGTGCATGTCCACTGTCTATGCACGCATTAGCAGACATCTGGCTCTCTGCCAGTCTGTGCCAAGGTGGTCTGTCTGTCAGTGGGTGGACAAATCGGTGTCATCTCTGCTGCCAAATTTTTAAGTAAAGGGAGCTTAGCAGGGAGAGACTTGTCCCCAAAGTATCTCTTACTGAACAGTGTTTCCTGAATGGCTTTTACTGTAGGGAACATTTGTGGCCCTTGCCTTTCTGCATTTCAGAGGAACCAAAGAATAAAGTGCCAATTCCTATTTCTTACTACTTGGCAACTGGCGATGAGAACAGACTGAAGTCTTAAATGCACTGTTACTTGAATGGCTTAGTGTTTTGGGAAGCTGGAAGCAAGTAATCCTTTTGAAGACTTGGTGGCTTTCATATGTCTTTTTTCCTTTTTTTTTTTTTTTACATTAGCTTTGGAGTTGTTTACTGTGCAGGTTAAATGTGCTCAGTGCCAGAGTAGGGTTTGTACAGGTGACTCTTCTTTTCAGTTGTCACTCAAATACAAACTCAGTTGCTTTGCTTTGAAAACGAGTTTCTCAATTAGTTGTGTGTGGCAGCTGAGGCATGGACTCCAGTTGTGATGCGACCAAAATCATTTATTGAGTGAGCATACAGGCTTCTTATAGACCCCTGCTGAGTGGTTAGTAATTGTTAGTATTGGTTAGTTTCTTTTTGGTACTTTTCGCAACATCATACGCTTTTGGCAGCCAGTGACATTACTGACCACACACCTTTTCAACCAATCACATTATCGTCCATGTGCCCTTGCTTGAACAACTTATTTGTACTCAGATGTATAAGCACATTTTTTCTGTTACCACTTTCTGCTACATTATTACTTTCCATTTTTTGTGAACACACATTGTTTTTCCCCCTCAGTCCACATTGGAGACTTTCATTAGCTTCTGGGAAAGTCCCTGGGGACAACGCCTTGTCTTTGTCTTCAGTAACTTATTCGTTTCAGTATCTACAGTTCTCAGCCATTATCTTGTGTTCTAATTTCGACTCCTCTTGACTGCCATGGTTTGCAGCTGATGGGGATTAGGATGTTCGTGCTCCCGTCCACGTCTGCTGGCGCAGCTTCTTGTGCAACATTCCCCACAGTTGTGCGCTTTAAAGCTGTTTGAACTGTGAGACTGTAGATAATGTTATAATATAGGCAGTAGGCTATGTTTGTTTCAGTACAGCTATAGGGATACGCAAATACATTGTTTTATTCAGATTTCAAAGCTTTTTGATTTTTTTTTTTATTTCATTGCATTTTTATTTTAATCTTCCAGTGTATTTGAGAAATACTTCTCTTGAAATGAGCAAAATGTCTGTAGAGGAAGGGACTGTACCAAAGCTGCTATGCTACATTAGTTGCTAAGTACAGCTGAAAAAGTGAAATAGCTAGGCCTACAACTGGCAGTAAAATTACATTGGTAAGCAGTATTATTCATATATCTACTAGTAAAATAAAGTAAGTGACGTCGCACTCAGCTGAAATCTGTTTCCGTCTGTGGAAACTGGCCTTGGGTTTGTCTGCTACGTTAGTGCAGTGTGCAGATGCCCAGTGTGAAATACAAACTGCACTTTAAAAAAAAACACTTTAAGCTTTTAAATTTGACAGTCCTTGGAATAATGAGGCGTGTTGTACGGTTACTGTAGAAATACCAGAGGAAGGATGCACTTATAATGCGTAGCAGTAGGTGTTGCTAATGACATTGAGATTTTGGGGGGCATTGATGCAAATGGGAAACCTACTAGAAAATGCTCCACTGTTGTAGCTATCTATGTCAATGATACTGTGTCCAGGCTGCCTGCTCCTGTTCTATGTGTTTCTGCTTCAGGCAGCTGCAGTGATGTCCCTTTTGCCTGTATGCTAATCTGTCCTGTATAGCTTAAAAGTGAATTTGCTGACCTTCAGCTACACTCATGGGCTTTTCTACTGTTAAGTTTCCCAGTAGCTTTAAGTAAGGTTAGATGATTTTCCCCACGTGAAGGAGGTAGTGATGTCAGAGATGACAGCAGCATCATGTCACACTTCAAATGTCAGGTATGGCAGTTAGGAAGTAAAAACTCTTGGATACTGGTTCCTATTATTGCTGATGAAATGTGCTGATGTTTTTCATTTTAGCACTGTCTACAGGCTTCTAGTGAGCAAGTGACATTTATCCCAACAGTTCTGTTTTACAGCAGCGTTGATCCCTAATAAGTCATGATATATTGTGGTGTTAAGTTTCTTTCTTCCCCCCCCCCCCCCCCCCGGCCCCGTGGTTAAAAAGTGTTTTCTAGAATAAATAAAAAAAAAGTGCTGAAGTAGGGATCTTACTAACTCCTGATTTAACCAGTGTTAAGTAATATAAAAATTAAACTACTTGTGGAGAACCAGATACTTTTATTATGTTTATCTTCTGCTAGTGTTCTCATTAAACTTGAAGTCATCTTAGCTTAGGCTTGTGATTTTTTTACTGTTACTGTAATACCCTTTCTGCTTGAGAATGAATTGTTTCCAAAGCAGTGTTCTCAAAATTCTGTTCTGTCCCATTTTTGTTTCTGTCAGATTTGAGAGGATGGCACATTCAGAGGGTAAATTGCAGTTTAAATTTAAAATGTAATTTCCCCCCCCCCCCTTTCTCAGTAGAAGTGATGCCACTAGACATTAAAGTGAGTGGAAAAGTACGGACTAAAAACCTTTTAAGTGTAAGATTCAAACTATTTCTGTATTGTATGCTTCATAGCAAGAAACTAACATGTGCAGGCCACTGGTAGCTATGTAAATAATTTTGGAGTGTTTTTTGACAATTTGGGGATGTGCATAGATGACTAGTAACTGCTGGCATGGTAATTATGCAGCCATCTGACAGCTGGTAGTGGTTATGGTGTTCAGGAACCTCTTCTGTACCTTTTTGTTGAACAGGTAAATTTGTTCCCTTTATGAAGTCTGTGTTACGTTATTAGGATTATCAAAGCTTTCCTTATCTCTGATACTTAGTGGTTATAATTTCAGCCAGAAGAACAGGGAAAGGTGAGAGCTATTAGATTTGGTGGGTTGCTGAACAGGATATTCCACAGGGACAAAAAAAAACCAACAAAAAACAAACCAAAAAACAAGGGAAGAGCTATTGTCTAAACAATTGTATTAAAGTAAGGGTGTTTGGTCTAATGTTCCTTCTGTTTCCAAATCTCCTGTTATTTGGGTGAAGTGAGGTTTCTAACCTGTGTTGTCAGGCTTTTCTCATAGTTGGGAATAAATCCATTTGGGGTTTTCTGACTACTGTTTTTCTTGGCATTAGGTTGAAAGGTCTTTGGATTGTAGTAAGGCTGTAATTGGATAGGCTTCTACAGCTTAGCTGAACTGGAATTCAAGTAGTCTGGACTCTTTCAGAAGGTATTTCAACATCTGAAACATGTAGGTAAACTCTGCTGCAGCGGATAGCAGCTTGCCCATACACAGGAGCTTCAGGATCCATCTTCTGTGAACTCCAGTTTAGTGTGATTTGTGAAATTCTGAGCTTCGAGATCCAGGTTTTAAACTGTTGCTATGGTACACCAGTTATGCTTTTTCGTATCAGTATTGTTTCAAGTAATCTGCAGTGTGTTGTCCCTCCTCACTACAGAGGAATCTTACCTTGTGGAGGACTGCTTGAAGTACCCTTTAGCTTCTCTATTGCTATCAGCTATTAGAACTCTGTTGTATGGGTTAAGGCCCAATGTATGCAGAAATCGCAAATGTGCCTCAGAAGATACGTTCTCATCAAGTCTTGTGTTGTAGAAGAGAATGCGTTCTAGAAAAGAGCTGTACATGATTAACTAGCCTTGACTCTTACTTATAATCAGGTACTAATTTGTTTATTGTCCCAAAATAAAGCAAATTATTTTTCTTATGATCTTTTTTATTCTTTAAAGGTAAGAAAATATATGCTTCAGTGTTTGGGGATTTTTCTGAAGTTGAATTTTATAGTTAGATAATGTGGAAAATATGAGGAAAACATACACATATTACAGATTCAGGAGAGGATGAGGACATAGATGTGAAGTTTTCTGCATTTGACTGTGTCCAGCTTTGAGCTCCTTAGTGCAAGAAAGCTATTAATTTATTTGAGGGAGTTCAGTAGAGGCCACCAAGATAGTCATAGCAGGTGGCTTCTGAGGGGAGTCTGAATGAACTGGGCTTGTTCAGCCAGAAGAGAGAAGGGAGATTTGTTAACAATTTTGTATGACTTTGAGTTTACGAGAGCCAGGGCCATTTTCTTGCTGTGCTACTAAGTCAAGGGATACAATGGTTATAAACTTCTGGTTCTGACTGGATATAATTGAAACTTTGCACTGGGAGGCTCATTAAGCATTGGAACAGGTTGCCCAGAGAAGATGCGAAATATTTCTTCAGAAATCTACAAGACCTGAGTGGCCAAAGCCTTAAGTACCCTGATCCAAATCTGATGTCAACTTTTGCTTGAGCGGGAGATGGGACTGTATGACTTCACAAGGCCCTTTCAAACATAGAGGGCTCTGCAATTATGCTTCCGTAATTTCATCCTCCTTCCTCAGTTGTGGCATTTATAGCTTAACATTAGTACCTCTGCCAGTATTCCCCTGCCCCTGCAGCAGGCTTCCTCCCATGTGTTTGTCTTGCACTCAAGATTGAGAAACGTTCTGTATGGTATCTGTGATGTTGAAGAAAGTATTTCACCTTTGCTGTTAACAAATCCCTTTTTTCTTTTTTTTCCTCACTTGCATATATAAGTACGTGGAGATGACTTTAGTACTCTACATTGGTTTCCTACGAAGCAGAAAACTTCTACCTATGTAACAGAGTGGTGCTTGGAAGATGATGTATATCAAACTGATTGAATTCAGATCCCATTGATGTTTTGCATACTAGGGAAGTTCTGTGGTAATCTTTGCAAATAACATCTTGTAGAAGATGAAGGCTGTTTGAGTAGTTGCTTATAAAAAGCCAACAACAACCGAACAGTAGAGTAGGCTACAAGATCTTGGAATTCTTTTCTGGATTTAACAGTAAAGCTTGGTAGAGTCATGCAGTCTTCTGCAGTGGCTCTGTAGGTAGAACCACTCATTTAAAGCTACCTGACACAGCAATAAAAAGTTAAAATTTAGTTGATTATTTACTTTAGTAAACTTCAGCCATTTGAGTTGAAATCTCAGGTCAGGTCTGTCCCAGGTGGACTCTTATCAAAATAAAACAAAGCCAACAACAAACAAAAACCCCAAACCCATGTGATGTACCTTCATTTGCGGAATGGTAGGAAGTTGAATTACTTAAGAGTTATGAATTTTATTAGATCTCTGGATATCCCTACAAATACAAATTTCTTCCACGTATTTCCACAATTTCTTCCTGAGCAAGTCATAAGTAATGCTGCAAAGATGCAGCCAGACTTTTGCGTAATTGCTGCTTGCTGGAACTAAGGGCAGGCAATTGCTTGACTTTACAAAATGTAACAACCCGGTGGAGTGTAAAAGGTGGAGCTCTTGCATTTGTCAAGGACATGCCAAATACTGCTGTTCAGTTTCTCATGAAAACTGTTCTACAATTCTGTATCCAAAACTCTGAACTAGAAAATTCTGTATTGTAACAAAGTTGTGTTAGAGAAGATCTCTTTTTTTCTGATCCTCTAGTTGGCATGGATTGCTTGGCACCCTCTCACCCTGCTCTGCGCCTTACTTTTGATGAATTGTAGCAGAAACTTCTTGTCTGAGCAAAACTGGTTTAATTCCTACTTGCTTCCATTTCCATGTGTTTTTGCTGCAAAGTTCTAGCAAACGGCGGTTAAATAATGTAATTGATCTTGTCCCAAATTGTTTTTGAAGAGTCTTCTGATAAAAGCAGGTAATTCTGGTTACCTACCTATAGTTGTTAGAGGCTCTTTAAGTCTGAGAATGCTACAGGTGTGTAAACAGTCTTTTGGCATGGAGATTGCAGGACTGGTTTTACTTGTGCTGAACCAGAAGAGCTACTAGTTTTACATTATCTACTAGAGATGGTCTTACAAAACTCTTTGTTGTCTTCAGGACACACAGCCTGTTTCTGTTCATGTTACTCTATTTTGTGTATTGCTAAACTTCCTTCAAGCAACCTGTAACATTGTGGGTTTTTTTGGTTTGGTTTATTTTGGTTTGTTTTGGTTTTTTTCCCCCAAACTAGAGAATGGGATTCCTTTTTATTAAGTTGGCTGCATCACTCTAATAATGTATTGTCACTGTTCTGTCATATACAGTATAACAGATTCTGAATGCGCTTTTTATTTTCCAATAGGCTGGTGTTCGGGATGCTGTATCCTGCATATTACTCATACAAAGCTGTGAAGACAAAAAATGTGAAGGAATATGTAAGTCACGCTCCTTTTAATTGCTTAATTACATGCCTCTGCTGACGTACAGCTGTGAAATTTTCATTACACAATGCAGTAAATCACATGAAATCTTTATTTGACTTAGTATTAGATACAACACTTGTGTGAGCCTAGTGTTAATCCTGGGATTTTGTCTGGAGGGCTAAGTTTAAGGTAAGGTTTCTCAGACTTTTTCTCACAGACTTTGCTGAAATGTGTCCAGCACATTATGCTGTATATAAATGTTCTTAGGAGGAAGTTTAAGCATAATCCTTAAAGCATTGACTGCATTTCAGTGAAGTGCCCAAAATAATGCACTTTTGGGTGGGGGTGGAATAAAGGTTCCCTAATTCTTCTAACACCTATAGTATAAGCAATGGCAAATTGATTCTCAGTGACCACTTGAAGAGTAATAGCAGTATAATTCTCATTTTTATAGAGCTCAGTAGGGGATTCAAATCTACCCAGAAAAGGGTGGCTGTGGCTAATCTAATTTTCCTCAAAGAGGAGGAAAAAATGTAACCAGCAAAGGAAAAGATTTGGTTAAGGTGATGTGGAGGAAAGAAGAACAGACAGAAAAGTAAGGTGAAGAAAAAAACCAGTTACTGTAGTTACTGCAGTTTAGAATTAATCTGTTAAATTACTTACTTTTCAGTGTAAGCAATGATGATTACCACAAGAATGTTACCCAGTTGCAGTCACAAGGAGCTTTTGGTCATTGAGTTACTTCCCTGTCTTAAGAGGCAGCCTTTTGGCAACTAACCTATATTCTCTCCTGAACCTTGTTCTTAACTTGGCTGCCTGACTCAGGATGGAGTCAGTGCCATCACTTTAACTTGGCAGCTGTAGCTGTGACCTAATGCTGGTGTCTGGATGTATGATGTCTCTGCTTTGTACGTGGTTGCAGTAGTAGAATGCAGTAGCTGTTGTTGCTCCCCTTGTATGTAGTCTGATTGCTCCATCAGGGCTCCAAAGTGTACATTGTATTCATACTACTGGTTTCTGGGTGCAAGCTGATTAGAGCTTACTTGTGCACATAAAGCTAGTGTGTGCCAGACTGAAGCTTCTGGGAGATTTAAAAAAAAAAAAAAAAGAAAAAAAAAAGATTAATTTTCTGTCTCATGCTTACTTTACCCTGTCAGGAAAGTACATAATGCAAAGAATTTATAATCTGCTTTTCTTCCCCACTCCCTCAAAACGGATAAGTAGAGCATAGCAGTTTAGCAGTTTCAAACTCTTAATAGAAGAAATCACTTGAAGAGGTTACCGTTACCTCTTGTAATGTGTTTCCTAGGAAAAAAAGTAACGTTTGTAGAATGCTCACATTTTTCTATTCTTACCTCTTGTCCAGTTAGCTATGACTTAGCTGTCTTTCTTGGGCATTCTTTGTTAGGTATGCCTGTCATTTACACAAGAGCTTTAGTGGGGCCTGGAAACATATTTTTCCAATTGTGTTTTTTCATTTAGTGTGGAACACTGCTTTTCAGTCATATGTGGTCTTTGAGTAATACCTGAACTTGCAGTTGCATCAAAAAATTCATGGAGCTGAGATGAATGACACCTGTCACAGTGACTTTTCCACAGGGAGGGAATGGCACTGATTCATCAGTGAATTGCCACTCTATTGCTGGTTGGGTTGAACGTCCAAATATATCTTGAGGACAATCCTTGGCTTTAATCTTCCCAGCTGGGTCAATTTTCTTTCATGGAGGTTTAACTGCAGCCTTCCAAATGGCACACCTCTGCTGCCAGCCATGTAATGGGCCAAGCACAGCTTCCTTTCCAGGGTTATATGTGGCTCAGGAGCCACCTGGTTTTGTTTGCTGGGTTGCAAGAGCTTTGTAACAGTGAAATTATTTACTTACTCACTGCTTCCACCAGTAAAAAATCCAAACACAAAGTGCAGATATCTTCACTTGCTGCGTAGGTCATGATGCTGCAGATTGTTTAAAGATTATTTAAGGGGGTGAGAAGAGTTAATTCTGGTCTTGGTAATCTAAAAGATTTACAGACTTTAGTTCTAGAAATTAGGATCTGTGCCTTTTAAAAGATGTACTTGTGCTTGTAATTGCCCTGGTTTAATGGCATTGACTAACATCTTTTGAGGACTTTTTTCATCTGTGTTACACCAAAGTGCTTGTAATAAGCCTCTGAAATGTAGTTTCGAAGTCTGAACCACCAGTCTTCTCAAATCCTGGCTTCAAAATCCTGACTTGAAAAGATGTGCTTCAGACAAAGCCAACAAAGATGAGCTTAACAGTTGGATGGTAGAAAAAAAAACTCGACAAAACAAATTGTAAGTTCTCTTGGCATAAAAAGCAGAACTCCATCAAAGCTTCTGTAACTTCATCTTTAAGAGTTAAGTACATTATAGTCCGGGCAGTATCAAATAGGACCTTCTGTTTTTCTTGTTGTTTTCACCACTCTGTATGAAAACCCTGTAAGTCACCCAGATTGTTATCAGGGATACTTTGGTACCTAATGCATTAGTTGTACTTGAATATGATCTGGCTTGTATTTTTGAGAATCTTTGCCCAGACTTCAGCAGGACTCATGATCCCATGTGCCCTTCTGCAAAGCATTTCTTACTGTTCCTAGCAGCCCAAGAGAAACTTCACTTCTAGTGTTTCAAATTGAATAAGTAGATGTTGATTCAAATTAATAGCCTGGATGAAATATATTGGGGGAGGGGAAGAAATCAGTCTTGCATGGCATCCTAAAAATTGCATTGCATCATTCTTAGGTTGATGGAGCAAGGGTGGATGTTAATTTTATCTTTGTTCAGGTGTTGACTCTGGTTCATGGAAAGGTCACCAGTCTAAATGTCACATGTCCTGCCAGGGATGACTTCAGCTGTTGTGTACCCTTGTCTTAGTTTATTCAAGCCTGAAATACCTAAATCCTTTGAGAGATTGAAGTGAAGAATGTCATCACATGACTGAGCTTCTTTTCAAATTAAAATGCAGAAAAGCATTTAAGATAAATGGGTCTTGAGTTGTGACAAAGGAAGTGATTTTTAAAGCATAATGTATGGCTATGAAGCAGGCAGCAGTATAGCATTAGGTTTTGAGTACTTAAGTCCACTCCAAAAAAAGATTGCTTTAAAAGTGAAGATTGTCTAAACAATGTCCTCTGTGCAAAAGTATGTATGTTCCCTCTTTTAAAAGAGGGTACCATGAATTCAACAAATACGGAGTTTAATGCTTTGCGGGTATATCAAAGAGCTAGTAGTCTGTATATTACAAATAAAATGATGTTTTTTTGGACGGTGGTGGTTTTTTGTTTGTTTATTTTGGTTTTATTCTAGCATAGGTAGTGTTGGAATTTAAAGAACATGTGGGCGTTCATTTAGTATGAATAACTAGAGATGGTTTCCACTGACCTGTTTTGGAAATACATTGCACTTGGCCACTGATGTTGTAGAGAAGACAAATGCATGGAACTACTACTGTAGTATTTATTCTGGAAGGTACAATCAGTTTAGACAATCAGATTTAAATAAATGTTCAAGGAAAATGAATGATTTAGTTAAAAGCTAGAAAACAAAACCAGAGCCTATATTGTAAGAGCATTGTCTGGTTTCAAAACAATGATGTCTAGAGTAAATCTGAAAACCAAAAAGCATACAAATGTAACCCCCTGAGGTATTAAGATGCTTACATGTGAGCTCTCCTGTTAATAAGAATTTTGTGGTTCTTGGCGTATGCATAGAATTAAATCTCCATGAAAATGCTTTTTTCCTGCCTTGCCCCATGTTAATACCATAATGCTAAGCACACATGTAGAACTCAACTGCAGAGTGTAGCTGAATAATCTATATTGTGAAATGAAAGCAAGGCTACCTGACATACTAATGCTGACTTGTGTGTGTGTAGTATGAACGTGGATGAGTATGGAAGAGAGTGAAATATCCTTTAGTGCTATAGTGGGAATTGCACTGCATACTTGTGATAATATAGTGGTCTTTGCAGTGGTCTTTCTTTTCTTATCACTGAAACTTTATGAAGACAGAATAAAATATGTGGAGCCAGCGTAGGTGAGGTTGTGACCCAGCCATTTCACTTAGTTTGTTGCGGTTGCTGCTAGTTCTACTTAAGACCAGAAACGCCTTAGGACCTTCATAAGATTGCACTTCAAACCCAGTTGATGCAGGCTGAGATACTGTTGAATGTCTTGCTCTGACAGCTCTGAACTGACTGTACAGTGTGTAGTGTATTCTGTACAAAGATGAAATCAGAATTCTTACTGAAGACGGTGTTTTTATTTTCAGGTCCGCTGGATGATGTATTGGATTGTGTTTGCTCTTTATACAGTTACTGAAACAATAACTGACCTAACAGTCTCTTGGTAAGAGCCTGCTTTTTATGAACTCTGGATGAAACCATACTTGTTTCTCATGGTTTTTAATTTACAATGAATTTTTATAAAGAAGTTGTGCTTGTTGGTAGTCCTTTTTTTTTTCCCCAGGAAAAGATCTTGGTGTTTGTGAAGAGTAACATCTGTTTCCAAGCTTGCTGTACAGTGTCACTGGGAGTAGGGACTATAAAGCTTCCACCTTTGCTGTAGAAACTGAATAGCAGAATGAAACTCGTATAAGGATGGACTGTAATTTTTCTGTGTAGGAATGTATAATACGAAGCAAGTATATTAACTGTTCCCATTTATTAAATGACATTGCAGTCAATGAAAAGAATTAAATCCATATTTAATTTTTGTCTAATATAACCTCTTGTATGTGAAGAACCCTATATGCTAATATGGAATTGTTTTTTTTGGGTTTTTTTAAGAAATCTCTTAATGGTGATTAATTACCGTGCATTTTCTTAATACAGTTGTTGATTTCATGCAACCTTTAACTTGTCTATAGGTTTCCACTGTACTATGAACTGAAGATAGCTTTTGTTATTTGGCTCCTTTCCCCATATACTAGAGGGGCAAGTTTAATCTACAGAAAATTTCTCCACCCACTTCTTTCTTCTAAAGAAAGGGTAAGAAGTAACTTCTCACATTTTAATGCGTAATATGGGAATACCCTATCCTGAAATACTAACTATTGCTAGATACTTGATAAAAGCAGATCAGGATGTTACTGGTTTGCCAGGCAGCATGAACTTGGACTAGCAGAAACAACTGCGCATGTCTGTCCGTGTACATACTTCAGTTTGACTTGCATGAGCAGGCAATGTACTTACTACTTTCTATTGACATAGCTTTTTGTTCTCTGGTCTACCTAGTGCACTTTGGGCAGCCCAGTTGAGTGGAAGTAATTTAGTTTGACTTTCTACTGGAATAACATGTGCAGTACTTTATGCAGAAGCATGAATGCGGTTTTAACAACTGTTCATGTTACCACTTTTCCTAGCGCAACCTAGTAATAACATTTATCAGGACAAATGACATTGACTTCTCTGGTGTGTGAACCGACCTGATAGGAGGAGAGACTTTCTACTGAGGTTTAAGGGAAGACCATTCAGGAACAGAAAAAGCTAAAGGATATTTAGCTTTAGCCAAAGTATGACAGGGCCACGGATCTGCTTAACTCTTTTTCCATATCCTGTTTGGATGTGTGGAAAGAGCGATTAGCAAAGGTGGTAAGACTACTACTGGAAAACCTCACAGGACAAAAATAGCATTCATAAATGTCAGTGCTGGGCTTGGACTTTATTAGGCAAAACAGGTAGTTACATGATTGCCACTGATATGAACAGTAAGGTCATCTTGACCTGAAGGTTGAGCTGTAAACCATTTGCAACTTCATAAACTAAAGGGATTTTTCCCTGTAGTCTTCTAGCTGTTGTGAACTACCTTGAAGCCTTTATCTCCAGCTCTAGGCATTTACCACAGCTGGGAATAAATGTTGTGACCACTTGGTACTTAACTATGTTGGAACTCTGGCTTCAGAAGTTCTTTGTGAGCCAACTCTGCTTTCTAAGGAGGTCTCTGATTTCATCTGAAGCATTTCTTGAAGACCTTTTGCCTTACAAGTTGAGCTTACTCTCTGTAAGGAAGTTGCTATGTAACTGCTAAGTTTCTGTACTGGGCAAAAGCGATCTGTTTTATCATCTTCTTTGACCACACATCCTCTTTTAAATGAGAGAGTATAAGTGAATGAAACATTAGTGTACAAAGGCAAGAGTAATTGTCCTATTAAATATTTTCTTAAAGATACCTTCTGTTTTTTGTTGATGGAAAAATAATACTGTGGGGTAATGTGACTCTTACGCATGGACCTCTAAAATTTAAGTATGTTTTGGTTTTAGGAGATTGACGAGTACATCGTACAGGCCAAAGAAAGAGGCTATGAGACCATGGTGAATTTTGGAAGGCAAGGGTTGAATTTGGCAGCAACTGCTGCAGTGACAGCAGCTGTAAAGGTAATTTTCTGCTTGCATTAATTGCTTTGCTCCTTGATCTAAACCAGTGTAATTATGCTGAGGATTTGCCATTTGTTAACAAAAATATTAATTTTGCAAATGTATTGAAAACCTGGAGCACAACTTAAGGGTTGCAGTCCTCTACTCCTCATCGTATATTTGTTTTTTTAAGATAGCTTGTAGTTTGTTCTTGGATAATGGGGATCAGTTTACTGTAATTCAAAAGATACCATGGAGATTTCTATGCAGGCTCTTTGTAAAGATGACTTGTTTCTTTTCTGTCTCTGTTATGCTTTCTTGTTTGTAAACAAACTATTTAAAGGATTTCTGGCTTTTCTGCTGTTTTTCTCCAATCAACTTGAGGTAACTCCACATATGAAGTAAGGCGTGAAAGATTGCTAGCACAGATAAAAGTTATCTTGATGACACAATTAACTTGTTTGCAACTTGTTGGCTGAATTATTAAATTAATACACTAAGCATAAGCTTGCATATTACTCTTTAGCATACTCTTGCTTTGGCCAATTTCCATGAAATCATGAAGTAACCTGTCATTGTTCCTACAAAACTCATGGCCTTCAGTTGAATCTCAGGGAAAAACAAAATGTAAGCTTACAAGTAAGATTTTAAGCACCCTATGGCCCACAAAAGGCCTATAACTTCAGGCAGTGTGTATCCTACCTAATATTCATTTAAACCGAAACACAAAAAATAAGTATGGGAAGAAAGATTAGTATAATTAGTTAAATGATCGTTTTAAGGTGATCAGGATAAATTTCTTCCTGGGAGCTAATGAAACTGCTGTGTTCATAGTAACAGGACTAGAAACCTGAACACTGTTAGTAGATGACAGAAAGCAGGTCTGTGTAGAGGTCCCTGAATGTCAAAGTAAGTACAGCTAGCATTTAACTTGTATTTCTGTGCTTGTGTGTGAACTTCTTACTTTATGAATCGAAGACATCTCTAAACACCTACATTTTCAAATGCTGTCTCAAAAATGTTTGGAAAAAGTTATGCATTTCTTGTTTGTCCATTCTCTCTCTTTTTAAAGATATATGTGGGTGGCAACATAAAATGGCACTTTATGGCAGTTTAAAAACATGGACATAATGAGCCTAAAATACTAAGAGTATGACTCAATTTGATCACCAGTTCTTTTTTGTTATTCGAACTCTCAGTATTGCCTCAAGGCATGAAATAATTTAGAATGAAACAGAGTACACCTCTAAAGGAATGAAAGTATTAATAGTGAAAATAGGTTATTAAAAAAAAGGACACCCCCCCCAACCAAATCTAACAAACAAATTCTTAAAGTGCTCTACAGGGGAAAATGTTCCAGAACTAGGCTGAATGCTAAAATGCAAATTCTTTGCCAAACAGCAAATCATAATTTATTACAGTGTGCACCTGTAATTATATTTTCCTTGTGTCTGAGTGTCTGGCTACGATTTTTTCCTATTTCCTTGTTAATCCTTATGGTGTTACAGAAACATTGTTAAATAAATAACACAAGATCTCCTCCCACTTTCTACTGAAATAATGAGTAGCTTTTTCCTTAATGGGTGTGCTTAGATTTCATTGCCATTCAGCTGTGACTGGCAAGGTGCCTGCTCTATTTGTTAAAACTTGTTAAACATGCTCATGAATATTTGTACAGAATTAGTTCAGTGTAGATGAGATGCTTGGGCAAATTGACCACCACAATACCAAAGACCTAAAATAGATGTGATATTTGAACAGTATGAAAGAGGAGACTCTCTCAAGATCTTTATTTTGGCATGTTAAACTTCTCTTTAGCTTGTCATTCCAAAAATCTGACTGCTCCATGCAAGCAAATGGAGACAATGCATGTGTTCCTGATTTTGTTCCCTGTTTTTCAAGAGTTGACTGCTGCCTCCAGCAGGTGAAAAGATTATTCCTTCAGCATGAGCTGGTGGGGCATGCTATAGGATTTCAGGAATGGAATCCTACTGGTGGGATCAGTTTTGATGGGAAGGAGACACACTTTCATCACTTTTCAGGAGCAGGCTGCTTATTCTGACAGATCTTAAATTAGGAGTAGAGAATGTGGGAGGCTAAACACAAGAGCTCCAAAGAAAGCTTCTGTTCACTAAAGTGTCCAAGCAAAAGACGCTACAATGTCTGCTTATGCTGACTTGGAGGGTGATAAAATTGTTTGAAATTCTCTAGAATATTTTCAAGATCAAGTGTGGGAAAGAGTGGTTTACTGCAGAGCCTGTCAAAGGAATTCAAAGGCTAGTTGGCTCTGTAGGGGAGGCTGGAGCAGGCAGCCAGGTCAGCCTACTGAAATTTGACATAGGTTTAAAGCTGCTCCACTGTAGTCAAGTTGAAATGTAATTGGCAGGAGTCATGGCTTATAACTTACATTCCTATACTGGTATTTTTAGCTGGCATTAGTTAAACACTGTTCACAAAATTTAGTGTTTCAAAACCTGCTAAATAGCATGCATTAACAAAATTGTGTTACTTAATTTATCATGACAGAAAACAAATCTTTGTAAAATCCCACTTTCAGAAGTTTGAGATGAAGTATGGTCTGGGCTGACTTTTCTTGTTTAGTAATAAAAATTTTCTTTGGGATATAAAATAATCAACAACAAGGTGCCTTATGACAGGAAAGTTATTGGAGCTCTTTCAGCTCAATAGTATATGGATAGGTGGAGATCGTATCTACAACACTAAGTTCCATTGATATATCTTGTATTTTGATGCATCTGCCTTCCAGATGTTCTGAGGTCCTAGTTACCTGTACAATTACAATTTTTGACATCACATAAAATTCTGACTTTTCAAGTTAGTAGCAAAAACTGGTCTCTATCACCATGTGTGGGATGGCTGCTGATTAAGCTGTGACATGCACTGTCCTTAATGAGGCCACACAATTATTATTCATTTGTAAAGTAGTATTTGGTGGTGGTGATGATAATATATTTTGAGGGCTGTGTTTCTGCATGTCTCTGAGTCATCCTGGGTCTGCTGCCTCTTTGCTGGTTGAATATTAGTCTAAAGGCCTTGTACAGACTCCTCTCTTCTTCCCACTCAGAGCATGGCAGAGGAAGGAGGTATCTTGCAGCCAGCTGTGGCATACAGCCAGTATCAGTATGAACAGCTCAGCTCACTAGTAATACTGCTTTCATCCCTCCTCCCTGCTGGGACTGCCTGGCATGCTGCAGAGGTCATTCACGGGACAGCAGTCCCTCTCCAGGTTGAGGGAACAGAAGTCATTCCGTGTCAACTCTGATTGGATCAGGGAGAGAACAGCTGGGAATGTGGGTGCTGCACACTGCGGCTGGCTCCGTAGCCACAAAGCTCCAAGCATTTCTGTGGATGCAGATCCATTGAGAAATTGTCCAATGAAGGCAAGCAGCTTTATTCAGTGATCCTGACTGCTGAGGGGGGGTGCAAGTCCAATTTAAGCAACAGGAGTCCTTGTAGCAGAGGCTGCGTGTTGTCTGGTTAGAGCAGCTTTCTTGGGTTAAGCATACAGACTATAAAAATACATGCTCAGTAACAAAATAGAGAATGGCATTTCATATATGAGGGTCAGCTGATGACACTGCATACTAATAGCTTACTGAAGTCTGAGTAGTCTCAAAAGGAGTCGCTTAAGCAGGCTATATTTATAAAAAACTGGATTTAGAAACCTATTACAACTTCAATTAGTGTTTCAGGTTGGTCACTTCTAATGAATGTGGTCTCTCAAAAGTGTTTTGTATGTTTTAGGAAATACTGTTGAATAAGTAAACTCATTCTTTGATGACACAAATTTTGTGGTTCATCTCTTGAGCATTCACTTACATAGATACTTGAGCACTGAAATTGTTCTGTGCTTTTTTTGCCTGCATTGTAAGTGTGTGTGTCTCAATCTTTTGTAGTGTAATGTAGTTGGCAGCCTCTGGGCTGGATGCAGCCTGCTGTGTTTCTTCCTTACTGGTAGGAACTGTTGAAATAATGGGACAGCAGTGCAGGTGTGGCAACTGCTCTGTCATGTTCTTGTGAGCAGCATTCTGGGGCTGTGTGTATGGCAGGGAAGAGGTGATTGCTGCTGTCATACCCATGGCATGGGTGTGGATGTGGGAGATCCCCTTTCAGGTCCTCCTGCAATTGGATTGCTCTACTTTCTGTTCTGTGGGCAAACATCTTCCTTCCAAGCTCTGACTAGTAACTCTCTCAGCTTTGAAACAAGGTAGCAAATTTCTTAATGCATTAATATTCTAAATGTGAATGTTACTTTCACATTTCCTGCAGTAGAGGGTATTAAATATTTTTCAGCCAGACTTTCATTCAGAGCTGATGGTAATCCAGATCTGTAATGCTTTGTTTCAGCAGAAAGCAATTATCTGCTGCTTCTGGGCGTGGAACATTGGAACATCGAAAAACCTTTGTAAATCTTAAGTGCTGTATGAGCATAGTGATGTGTTGGGTTGGGTTTTGTTGCAGCTTTTTTTGTTGTTGTTTCTTTTCATAATTAAAGCATACAAAACATCTCAAAATGTGGTCTCCAGCTGATCTGTGCAGTGGTGTGAAGTAGAAATCAATCTTGATTCGGCTAGACTGGATCTTTGTAGGGTTGGGATGGAGGCTGCATTCAGGCAGGAGACTGGGGGGGACTGTAGGGAGTACTCGCATCGGATTAGTATAATGTGTGACCATGACTGTGCAGTACAGCCGTGGTTGTGCAGTCCTCATTCCTACTGTGACTCTTGGGGGGTGTGTGTGCTGCATCTCTTATTTGTACATGTATCCTTTCAAGCTTCTTAACATTTGCTGTGTGTAACTTGAGTAAAACTTTCCTTCTTGGTAAGTAGTTTTAGAATGAAGGGCCTATGGTATGAATCCGTTTGTCCTCCTGAATGAGGCAGTGCACCGCAGGAGCTCTAGCCTCAGCCAGAGTGCAGTGTTGTTAAGGAAACAATGTTATTTTGTGGCACATAGTTGACTTTCTTCTCCCTCTTCAGAGAACAAAATCCTGTGTCCAAAAGCTGCCCTGAAAAATAAGGCGTTTCTAGCTTGGATCTAGGCACTATATTTATAATGGAATATGAAGTACAGGCTCATAATGTGACTTCTTAGCATGTTAGTTATAATTTTAATTACATTATCTGGTACAATTTCCACATGTCTTTTTGTGGTACATAACATATTGAATGAACTCACTGTGCAACTGTTAGGCTGGTGTGTCTTTTTATACTTCTGCTTCTGGAAGAATCTCGTGCCTGTCACTGGATTATGTTCATGCTTAGTGAGTGGGGTTGTGCTTAATTGTTTCTATGGATTCTGCTGAGAACCAACTGAATCCATCTTATGCTTTCATAAGTTTTCAGTGATGGAAACCTGAGTCCAGTTGTTTATCTTCACACAGTGGCTATAGTGTGATCAACTGTCTTATGTGTTGTAGCAGATACTGTAAGCTGTTACTTGTCAAAAGGAGCAGTCCTGTCTCCAGTTCTCTGCTATAGTATGCTAGCAGCTGACTGTAAGTTCTCAGGCACAGCTAGCTCCTGATTTGGTATACTGTGCAAATGCTTTTCAATGCAAGAGGTGGATTAGTGGAAGAGCAGGATTCCTGGCTTAAGGCAGGGCAGACCTGCCTTAAATAAGCCATTTTAGGAAATAAATTTAAGAATTTCTACAATAGTTTACACACAGACTGTATGTTGTCCGTAGTACATTTTAACTCAAAGGTGAGCTGTAGCAGTGTTCTTGAGACCCATCAGTCATCCTACGTGTGTGTAGGAAGAACTAGAAAAGGAAAGGCTTCCACTTCTCTCATACAAAAACCTTTTGTTATTGCTTAGTGGCGACATATGAATGGTGTTGCAGGAATTAAAGTTCTGATGGTGTATGTAGCACACGTAGTTTTACATGCTGTACTAATTACTAGTCATTAGAAAATTAATATTAAGTTCCTTTCCTCCCCCTGCCTGCCCTTTGGTAGCCATGCAAGCTTAAGGACTATCACTACTGTCTCTTCACAAGCTATTTTTAACATGGAATAATTTAGCGTGATGGTCTACCATGTGCAAACAGTTGTTGACATGAGGGTGGAAACAAATGGCTGTGGCCAGTGGTGCAAGAACTGCCTTATGCTTGTACTGTTGCAGAGAAAGGAGTGTGGATTTCTGCTGCTGCTAGCTAACATATTGCTCAAATGATGATTTTCATGTAAAAGCTTCATTTGTAAGAATGAAAGAATGTCGTTTCATTTGTAAGAATGAAATGAAGTCTTGAACCCTTGCTCGAAGGAGAATTAATGCGTAGGCATGTTAAACTTCTGAAACAGTTACTTTTTTTTTAACTGGTATGCCAGAAAGGAAAGAATGAAATGTTATTTTAACATGACATTGAGTAATGTGCTTGCACTTTTAGTGGCTTATACAATAAACTAATCTTCAGTGCTTTAGTAACAACATTATCTGATGTAAGATGAAAAGCTGCTTGCTGATCATTCTTTCCAAAGAGGAACTTTCTGTATGTCCCAGGTAGAAAAGGTGTAAAGCCAATCAGAGAAGGAATCCAATACTAATGTTCAAATGTGCTCAACTATTCTTACCTATAGCATTAGATTTTTGGGCTGGGATTACGTCAGTATAGCTACATTAGTATGAGAACCTGCTAGGTTGTAGTCCAGGCAGGACCTCTTTGGTTTGTGGTTTCAAGTTTCTGACAACTAGAGCTGTTGTAGTGCTGCCAGTTTCTCAGTCACTTGAGTTAATGTTGCAGAGTGTATTTTTAACACATGCATATTCAGATTTGTGGAGTGTAAAATATGAAATAGCGGATATCCTTATCTTCAACCACACTTTTAAAACAGGAAGTGTTAAACCCACTGTCACAATACCTAGCGCTGCTGGAGAAACACCAAGTTTGAAGTGAATCCAGTGTTTCTGATGTGTGCTGTGTCCTGCTCCCCCTCATCCCCATTGAAACACTTCCCCTCACCAAAAAAACCTTTAGTTGCTCAGATAAAAGGAGTGAAATGAGGCATTTGTAATGAAACTGCTGGTTTCTGTGACCTTTTCATCTAGGAGCAATATACAGTTAAGCCGAGTTAAAGCAGTAAAGCAAAGGCAAATCTGTTGCATGCTTATGTTAAATGAATTTTGTAGTGCAAAAGGAAGCATGGGCTTAAACATCCTAACCCAAATTGAATAGCAAAGTTAAACCTCTGCTTTGTTTTCAAATATATTGTTGCTGTATTTCAGAGTCAAGGTGCCATAACTGAGAAACTGAGAAGTTTCAGTATGCATGATTTGACTACTATACAAGGAGATGAGCCAGTAGGACAGAGACCGTATCAGACATTACCAGAATCAAAAAAGAAAACCAAAGCCTCTGCAAGTGAGTCTTCAGGTAAGTATCTATCTTTTCACAGCTAAAAGGAACAATTTACGGAAGACAGAAGTGGGAAAGCAGAAATACATTTATCCGTTGCAGAATGGAAAAGGCCTCTAAGAAGAATTACAGTACACTTAAACACAGTTGACTTGAGCGAGATATATTGTGACAGTTGAGGAAATCCTCCCTGAATTATTTTCTTATTGCAGCCACTGAATGTGTAGTTGTGCTGTACTTGTTACTCCTAACTTATGCCAGTTAGTGGTGAGAATTCCTTGCCAAAGCTTAATTGGAAGTAACAAAAATATGTGATTAAGTGGTGTTTCTGTGAGAAATATACAAAAAGTTAAACATGAAAATTTTTGAAAGCTCAGTAAATTTTGAAGAGAAAATGAATGGAAATTAATTCAGTAGGTCTTAATGGTAGTTCAAAAGGTGAAATGGCTTGTGGTGATAGGAATAACGAAGGCATTAAGATGTCATAATGGACATCAGTGCTCAAAAGCTGATGGTGCATTGTGTGGTGAGCAATATTTCTGCAGAGATACTTTATTATTAGTCTTATTTTATTTTTACATTTGTTGTCATCACTTTGCTGTTGAGTCTGTGATTTTTGAAGGAAGATGTCAGTGGAAGGCTGTCAATTGTACCTTTCTAAATGGTGAAGCTACACTGTAAAGTAGTTATTTCCCACAAAAGAAATAGTTCTGTTTCTTTTCTTCTCACCTAAGCCCATCATTTCTTCTCATTACTCTGTTTTGGGAACAAGTGATGCCTGTAGAGTACAAAGAATTCCAGGAATTGAATGGTAGCCCATGGTGTTTCTGAGGAATAAATGGCCACCTGAATGGCCCTAAGCTGCATTGTTAATTGAGCCCAGAAGGTATCCTGCGCAGGTCGTTGTAAAGGCAGGGGGCACTAGCCATGGTGTACAGCCCATGAATTTATCGAGTGCATTAAGGATGATGTCACTGCAGCTGTTTTGTAGGCGCTATTCCTCAGTAAGAGACCATCAGTTATCTATCTGAAATAGCTTGGAAATGCTCAAAATTCCATTAAAAAAAACACAACCAAAAAACCAACAAACAAAACTAGTAGTTTATCTGGTGTAAATAACCACTGCTTGTAAGGTTGAATCTCACATGTCCAAGTGTGAGCTTAGAGCTAGTTTAACTTGATTGCTTCTACTTCTGGACCTGAATCTGGTGTATTGCCTTTTCTAATTCCTTGGAATTTTTTTTCAGCATTAAAGATTTTAAAAAAGAACAAACCACAGATAGTTAAGAGTGCTGTGTAGCAGTATTCTGTTGCACTTAGCAGAACGTTGGATGTTTTTGTCTGAGCTGGGAGGTCCTTTGCAAATTAGTTGGAAAGACTTGGTTGTAGAAGGACGTTGATAATAGGATGACTGAGCTGCCAGTATGCTTGCTGTGAAGAAGACATATATGATTTTGATGCATCAGAAGAGGCATTAGAAGTAGAGATAAAGCAGTACTGGTGTCACTGCAAACATCCTTAGTCAGGATGCGATTTAAATCTTGCATATTGAAAAAGATGAATTGAAACTGTATTGGAGGCAGGCACATGTTGTCTCTACAATGGCAGAAGATTCAAGTCTCTGTGAAGTGGGTGATTGCGATTCCAATTTCAGGAAAAGAATGAAATGACCGAAGGAAAAGAATCTAAATAAGCCTAAGGGAAACTGGCTTAAGATGAAATGTGCGTAAATGAAATTGGGTTTGGAGTCTAAAAGGTGTCCCTGACTGTTACATCTTGTAGGTTCTGGTATGGCCTTATAAAGGAGGGCTTGGCGAGGGGGAAAGAAACAGGCTACATTTGGGGGTTTTATGTCTGTGATGGAGATTCAGGGCTTTTGGACCCCAAGGATCTTCTCAGGATGTGTTTTTAAGCAGTTTGCGCCCTCTAGTGAAAAGCTTTGGTAATAATCTTGGTCCTATTTTCTCAGGATGTAAACAACCCGTGCTAGTAAGTACTTGGACATTGTAGCCATCTGAAAAGGACTTTGGTATTAAATGACCAGGGGTGTGCAAGTGGGAGAAAGATCCTACGAAGTGTAGAACGATTTGGATTGGAAGGGACCTTTAAAGATCATTCTGTCAGACACTCCTCCTGTGGGGATTGTGGCCAACAACCTGAAGTGCTTGTCAGGATGACCACTGAGGCTTTTGCAGTTCAGTGTAAAGCAGAAGATGGTAGCAGGCTGATGGTTTAAAGTTTGGTGACTGGGGAACCACTACATCACATACCTACGGCACAAACTGGCTTGTTACTTACAAATGGCAGAATCGTAAGTATCCAGCTCCTGGCAGACAAGGTGTTCCACTGTTTTGAAACAGCTGGCAGACTGACCATATTGTTTAAAAGAATAAAGGATGTATGCTAAAGATGGAACTCCTGGCTTTCTTAGGAATCTGAAAGTTACAGTTACTTCTTCTAAAACATTGTTATGAAACTGTTTTTTAAAGGTTACAAAACTCCACTGGAAAAAAATAGTGGAGATGATAAAACAGATGAAGAGATGGAGGGGACACATTCAGAGGATGAAATGTTTGCTCAGAGAGGCCTTCGAAGAACTCAGAGCATGAAATCTGTGAAAAGTATTAAAGGCCGTAAAGAGGCAAGTATAATCTTGGTTAGGTATTGATTTTGGTTTTAGCAATGTACCTTGGCATTTTATTTTCTTTTCTAAGTCTTAGAGGGTTTATCAATGATAGCTGGGTTGTAGAATGCTAAATGGAGAAGGAAGTATGTGGTAACAATATCAGAGCTTGGAGCTTTTGTACTTCGGGGTGTTTACAGGAAAAACATGAACAAGAAGAGCTAAGCGAGGAAAAAGGGTGAGGGGTTGGAATGGACTCTGCTTGTAATGCTAATTCTGGCATCACCAAGCCCAGACTCCAGGAGCTGCTTACCTTGAAAGGCATGTAGATAGTGATATTGTCGTCTGCATTTGTGTGTCTTGGTTGTGCACACTTTAAACATCTGGTGGTCAATTGGATTATTGAAGACTCAGGTTTTTTTAGTTCCCATAGACATGTAGCCTGCTTTGACTTTAAGCACCAAAGAGAAGATTCTATGTAGATTCAAAGTGCTTTATATTCACGTGTCACACGATTTAAGGATACTTCAAAATAAGTCTCTATAGAATCTTATAAAAACTTCGGGGATAATTCTAGGAAAACAGTAGAAACTTACCTATCTTGCCCAATTCTGTTGAAACTATATCTTGTTCAGTCATAGGCAGATTCTTTTACTGAAACTGTGGAGTGTCCAAAACACATTTGAAGATGCTTACTAGATTGGATTAGCAGAAAGGTAAATAATACTTCTGCCTGAAGTGATCTCAACTCTTTGTTTTAATTTCTATTTTCCCTCAGATACGGTACGGATCACTGAAATACAGAGTAAAGAAGAGACCCACTGTATACTTCTAAGTGTACTGCACAATGCCTGCAAGACAAACTGCTGTATTATAAGAACTTGAATGCAGTGTGTCAAGTGATAAAGATCTGTGTATGATTCATATAATGACTATATGATAGATATGGTAGGACTTGGTTTTATCAACCTAAATGGTCAGATAAAGTATTACTCTGCTTTTCTGTAACTGCTTGTTGCTTAGACTTAAATCTGGACAAGTTCTAATATGGATTTCAGCACTTCTTAAATGGGAGTTAAATGAGTAACAGGAAACAGTCTTTTTCCAGAGGTAGTGAACAGGCAAAAATAATTACAACTCCAAATGAATCAGCAGAAGCTGTAAGTATTTGGAACTTGTGAAAATTGAACCCAAAGTGTCCTCAAGTTTACATAGAAAGATAGGCATACTTGAAATATTCTTCTGAACTACAGCTCCTGAAAAGGCTTTTGTGTAATTTAAATATGTTCAGTTTAAAGGACGGTCGATGATGGTAGGGAAGGGAGAGGAAAGACAAGGTAGATATGGTACATCTTTAAGATTATCATCTTTTTGCATTGTATTGCCAAGTTTAACAAACTTACATAATAGTAATAGGTGCAAACTGAGGGTACATTTAGCACTTTACGCAAAACTCTTTAGTTTTGCACACTTACTGATTTGCAGCTGCACATGTCATTTTAATGACTTCTTAGGTAGGTCAGACTTATCTTTTGAATGCCAGCAATTCTTGTTTTTCATGATCTTATTTTAATTTATCCTGATTGCTTACATACACTTAGGATGCTGTAGATAATTGCTACTAACAACAATCTTATCAGGTGCCTTTCTATATATTACAAGGCTGTGTGGTTTTTTGTCTGTGTGGGTTTTTGTTTTGTTTTTTTTGTGTCTTTCTTCCTCCTTTACCCAGAGATATGTTACATGATTTAGGTCAGGTTTTGGTTAAAATTGTGGTAAGTAAAACTAGTAGCAGTTCCAATGATAGACCTCAGGGATCTGATCAGCCCATCAGCTGTGTATTTGAAGTCATGTTGACATGAAGTCATATATGATAGATGTTCAGGCCCTGGTTTGGTTTTACTTAGCATTGCTTTACAAATGAATATATGTATATATTAGAACCTGTATGTGTGTATATTTCATATATATATGTGGAGTCTAATATTGGCTGTGTAGTACTTTTAGTAATAAAGTTATTACTAAAGTATTTACATACAAATAGCCCTTTCTAAAACACTAGCTAGTTTAGACAGCCATTTTATAATCTAGAGTCCCATGGCATAACCGTTTGCACAGAGATTGATTTTGGAATGTCATTCAAGGCCGACAATTGTCAAAATTGTTTTTTGAGGTCCCCTTTGGTTCTATTTTCTGCAGTTCTGAGAATTAGGCTGACTTAGTTTTCTGTTTGACTACATTTCTACTGTGGATTCAGGAGAAAACACTCACTTTTCATAGACAGCATTTTGTTACTTGGCATGGGGAGAGATGGTATTAACTGTTCTTGAAGAGAAAATGGTATGTGACCCTTCTTATCCTTGGATCTTGGACTACAGTCCTCAAGCCTTTCCCCAGGTATGACAGTCATCTGCAAGTCTACTGCAGTGTTTTTAAACATAACCTAAGGCTTGGGCCTGCCACTGTTCTTGTTTATATTACAGCTATAGCGGGTTCACTGTTGGTATGCACTTAATGGCCTGTTAATACATACTGGCTTTTGAAGTAGTCTTCTGAGAACTTCGGGCCAGCGTTTGAGTTATATGGCTAAAAATGCAGCCATTCTGTATTGGCATTGTGTAACTCGCTTGGTGTTGTAGGCATCTGTAAGCCTAGCGCAAAGCCTTGATCAAATATAACAATAATGATGATCCAGTGCATTTAGCATCTACAAAGAAGCTAAATGCTTTATCAAGAAGTTGCAATGGTCCATGTCTGATTAAAGGCCAAAGCTTATATTAGTTGAAGATGCAGTTTCATACCAGAAAACAGGAGGGCTGCTCTCTGCAAAATGAATATATAGTGCAAAAATTCTATCCTCTAGCCAAAACTGCAATTTGTGCAAAACTGCAAGCTTTTATAAAGAGCTGTTGTCTGTGGGGAAGGCAGTGATGAGATAAAGTGGTTTATCACTTGTGTCCCAGGAATGTTTGTGCTTCTCATGTTTCCCTGAATGTAGGGAAGGGCTGTCTGTGTGTTAAGGTATGTAAGACCTTAGAGGAAACTGAGGCTTTTGTATTGTATCTCACCCCGCTCTGAAAATTAGACTGACCTGGGCCTTGTGTGGTATCCCTTAACCCTTACTCTCTAGTTGAGCATCCTCCTTGGGCACATGTTGCCACATCTTGCTTTAACTCATCGTGTGTTTTACTGGCAAGCATGGCAGTGAAATTGCCATCTTTCTACAAATCAGAATCCTGCATGACTGAGCAGGGTAAGCCCTTCTTTCAGAATTACAGTTCCTGTTACAGGTAGATCCTGTGTAGATCCTGTTTCAGGGCTCGTGTTCTTCTCACGTTTCCAGGACTAGGGACCATTTGAGTAGTTTAGGCTCTACCACACTCATGGTCAGTAGGTTGCTCTGCGTGTCACTTTTTACTTAAGGTTATAACTTCTGGCAAACTTAACTTGCTAATTAAATAGTGACAAAGGCTAAATAAACTCTTTTTTTCTGAACTAGGAAACATGGAACATGGAACTAGGAAAGCTGGCAGTATTACTCATATCGTTACTGTTTGCATATAAATATACATGTGTTCTCTCAGATACTATCTTAAGTGATAAAAATTCCAGTGTTTTCCTGCTGGTTTTTTTTTGGTCTAATACCCTACTGTAAAATTCTCTTGATGCCTTGATTTTGTTCTTTGAACTCATCCTGCAACTGGTTCACTATATTATCTTAAGGTTTGGTTTTGTTTGTGTTTTCCCTTGTTGTTCATTGTCAGCTAATGCTTGACAGGGCGCAATGGCATGATTAGCTTTCATCCTAATGACCCTGTATTTCTCTCTGCTTGTTGAATTTAGTTTAGTTTGGTTTTGAAATATTACACAATCTTTTAAACTTTGTGTGTAAGGAATTTTCAAACGTTTTTGCCTCAGCTGCAGAAGTCGAGCTCTTGCCAGTAAACTTCTTGGAAAAATGTTAAACAAAAAATCAGAATTGAACTTAACATTCTTTTTGGTTTTCAAGTGTAAAAGGTAGTTCATGTCAAGTTATGTAATCTTATGAACAGAGCGTTTCCTGACAAGTAACTGACTGCTACTAACAGGATTGCTAATATAGTGAAAGAAGAACTTAGAGGTCAAAGGTGCTTTAAGAGAGAATGTGTACTGCTTGTTAAACCATATGAAGGTTTCAAGCCTTTCCAAAATACATCTGAACTAGCTCAGATTTCTTAGCAAGAGCCTACTGTACATGGTAAAATACACATCTTGTGGTGATGATTAAATCAATGGCCTTAGTTGCAAGTAAGCGTTGGTCAGATTCTGATTACAAGGTAATTGCCAATATTAGCTACTTGATGCTAATTGCTTTGTTATCTGAAAATAACTAAATATTATCCAAGATACTTTTTTGCAAACTAATTTAAAAATGAACGGAATATAATTTTGTTAAACAGACTGGTGGAGTAAATGCTAGATGCATTTAACATCTGTTCATGATAAAAGATGTGCTTTGGTTTTGGTGTGGCTTTTATTAATGGGAAGTTGGTCTTTTAAGTATTTTTCTACAAAAATGTGTATATGCAAAGGTGATACTTTAACATTTTTCAAGAACTCATATTTTTAAATGCTACAGACCAGAGACTGTCTACATTGACTAAAGTTAGTAGCTTTACAAAAATGCAATGTAAGCTTTAATTTTTATACTGTAATAATAACTTGCTGTCAACTTGTTTACATATTTGTAGGAGGGAAGGCTTCATTATGCATTGACTTATCTTGATACTATCTTTAATAAATGCTGCTTTGAGCAGGATGCAGTGGATTTTTTATTACCTGAAATACAATTAACAAAGCAATCACTGTAATGTGTATTCTATTACTTATTACAATTATTCCAGTACTGAAAGAACCACTCTGACCCTTTGAAGAGACTTTGAAATTGTTTGAAGTACAAGTAAGGTGTCATTGAGGTTTTGCTGGGGAGCCTGGTGCTGATTTAGACTTAAATGAAACTTCGTGTGCTAAAGGCAACTTGAAAATGCTGTAGCCTTGCCTATTTTGATTAGATGTTCAATTCAGAGTAAACTCAAAATAAGGCGCTTAGTCTCCCAAGAGTGCATAGCTTCCTGGGGAACTGCTGGATTTTCTTGGCTTTTCTTTTTTTAATCAAACTATTTCTAATGCGAGCCTCTTTTGTTGATGCTGGCTTTACTGTTGTTTGTGCCAACAAGCAGATTTTCATTTGTACTTCCTTGTCAAACAGAGTTCTTCTGGTATCCCAAAGGAGGAGATGTGTAGATGAACTTGGGCCTTTCCTTTTTCAAACCTCCCTTCAAGTAAGCTGTTAACACCTCTAGGCAAAACCCAAGGAAAAGACCTCTGTTACTTCTTTTTTTTTTTTTTTTTTTTTTTGCAAGGCTTCCTGACTTATTTTCTCAATGGAAAGAATTTCTTGATATGGTTAATTGAGGAGGAAGACTTGAAAACTACAGTTTCCTGCTACTGTCCCCTAAGCAGTATGGAAATACATCCCAGGAGCAAATAGTGTAAGGGACCTTGCAGTGGTTGTTTCTAATGTCAAGTTCATACAGTACAAAGCCCCTGCCTCTGAAGAAACTGTGGATGTCAGAGAATGGTGCTGGTTTGGTTTTTTTGTGGTGGTTTTTTTTTTTTCCATTTATTTGTTCAAATAGATGTTTTGCAGGTAGCAGGATCAGTCGTGAATGTGGGATAAAAACTGTCTTCCTGCTGTTTAACATGATGCTGATGAGACCTGCTCAGGGAATGATTATCTAGTGGTTCTAAAATAGTCCTGGTGCGAATGTCCTAGGCTAAAATGTTCAAGACTAAGCAGATGCAGCAATGATGACAGGTTTTTGGGGCACTTTTTTTTTTTTGAGACCTCATGTGTTCTGTATTTTCCACACCAATGTGGGAAACCAGACAATTGAACATGAGGGGGAACCTTATAGGTCTCTAAAATCAGTATACTTCACAGATTATTTTCATCCTTTCTGTAGATCTGCCCAGGAACAGAACCGAGCCTGTCTTGTTTATGGTTGCCAAGGTTCAGTAGCAGATTGCTCTGTTTGAATTAGGGTAGGAATCATGAAAGCAGCTGGAGCAGAGGCTATAAGGACTTCAATAAATCCTAGGATTTCACTACTGCCTGCTAGTGTACAGTGACTACATGGATGAGGAAGCTCAGAAATGGTTTAGAAAGTCTTTTATCCACCCTGTCACAGTTCCAAGGTAAGCAGCACTTTGACACTCACTTTGCTCTTTCTGGGCAACATCCTGTATGTAGCATGGCACTCACTGCTTCCTCAGTGAGCTGTGTCGTCCCATCCAGTCTTTCTAGTAATTTTAGTTCTCCTTGGTAAGAATACTAAGGGGAGGTCATCCTAACTTACTGCCTCGAAGGAAAGAATTTCTCGGTATGGTTAACTGGGGAGAAGGACTTACACCCCAAACCGAAACAAAAGCCATGTATAAAGCTAGTGTAATAGTGAAGTTGCATCTTCAAATGTAATGCTAGAAAAAACACATAACCACATGTATTGCAGTCTTGAGGGAATTACACCAAAGGCGACTGCTCGCCATGCTTTTGTCAAACCCCTTTCCCCCTGATAATAGTTAATCTCTATTCTAAATACTAGAATTGCCAACCTCACTGGAGTTTCTCCTGTTGTCCATAGGATGTGGAGTGTTGAGGTGGTGCTCTGCAAACTGAATGGAAGCCACAGGGTGAGCAGAGGATTTAC
The DNA here is from genome assembly GCA_017639245.1 of Myiopsitta monachus. Lineage (NCBI taxonomy): Eukaryota > Metazoa > Chordata > Aves > Psittaciformes > Psittacidae > Myiopsitta > Myiopsitta monachus. The sequence goes on along the minus strand of CM029921.1, from coordinate 65,023,361 downwards.
GGCAGTTTAATTCGTTTTGCTGAATCAGCAAGCAGCACTGTCTTGATCTGCAGGTACCCAATTACCAGACCTGGCCACAGGTAGCAGCCTCCAGAGCAGGCTACAGGGCAAAGTTGACCTTTGGTAGCAAACTGTAATCATCTAGGCTAATTAATCCTGATGAAAAATCCAGCTTCTCTTAAAGTGGAGGTCATGAAAGGGGGAGACTTGCTCCCATTTTAAAACAGCTCTGCAGCTGCCAAGCTGTTCTGCCCTTCACGGGTGTCTCCCGGAGCTCCACTGCGGGTGCCTTTTTGCTGGAGAGATCGGGCCGTATCCTTTGCATCCTACCATGAGCAACCCGGTATCTTGGTAGCCTTTCCTTCCCCACCTGCTGATGCTCTTCACTCTGCTCAGCACATACAGACAGTGATTGTTCCGGATCGCTTTTTAACTAATCGAATACTTCACCCCGTGAAGCGGCTGCTTTGATACTGGCGCCTAGAGCTAGGCTGCTCTGGAAGTGTCCTCTTCAAGCAGGTCCCTGCCCTCAGCTCGGGACGTTGCCGCTCTGGCGGTGGGCGCTTTGGGGCGCAGACCCCGCAGGTGAGGTGCGGTGAGGTGAGGGCGGGCGGTGGGGCCGGCGGGCGGGGCGGGGCGCCAGCACAGCGCGGCGGCGGGCGGGCCATGGCGGTGGGGCTGGAGGAGGCCTTCGGGGCCGCGGGCGAGTTCGGTGGCGGGCAGCGGCGCCTCACCGCCTTCCTGGTGCTGCTGCAGGTGAGGCGGCCGCGGCGGGGGACGCCGAGGGCCGGTGCGGGGCGCGCCCGCCGCTCCCCACGCGGGCTGAGCCGCTGCGAGCGGCGTTCTCGCTCTTCCGTGTTCTCTGGGTTTTGTTGAGTTCGTTTGGGGCTGGTTTGGTTTCTGTTTCGCTCCCCGAGCGGCAGCATCCTGGGGAGGGCGGGCGGCGCGGCGGCGGGACGGGCGGAGGAAGAGCCGGGGCCGGCGTGTGTGTCAAGGCGGCGGGCGCTGCGAGCACCCGTTCGTACGTGCGCGGCCGCTTCTCCCGCGTTCGTCAGGATGCCCGTGCCCGTTCGGGACCCGCTTCCTGACCCGCCCGGCGGCGGGATGAGGTGCGAGGCACTGCCGGCCCCTTGTGCAGCGGGCTCGGGTGGCCTGGGGAGGGTGGCGAAGTGACCTTCCTCTGGCATTTCTGCGGCAAACAGCCTCGCGGACCCCCTTCAGGCTCGTGGGCGTTTCAGAAAGGATTTGGTGGGGTTTGTTCCTTTCGCGAGTTGCTTTTCAAACCGCTTTCTCGCCCGAGTGCTGTCTTGCATCGCAGCTTGGCAGAGTTTGTGATGCTTTCCTTGTTTCTGTGCCTGTCATTGTCGCTTCTTTAACAGAGCCATGTAAGTGTCTGCGAAGTGGAAGGAAATGGAGTCTGACCGCAGCAACTGTGGGTTTTGGTTTGGTTTTTCTTAATTTTGCATCTCTTGTGACACGTGGCGTTCAGGGTCTGCCTTAAAACAGTGTCCACACACGGTGTGCAAACGCTTTCACTTGCTTCGTTTCTTCCTAACAGCTTCCTCCTGCATTTTGAATCGGACTGCTGTTGTGAGGAGGGAGGGAGACGGTGCTGCGTGCAGGTTTTTGTTGTAAGTTGTTTCTGGAGGAGTGTCCTAAGTAAGCACAGGGTAAAATGGCAAATTAAACCAATGTCCAGCCAAATGCACCATGCAAAGACTTGTGGCCCTATGTAGGGAGCCATTCAAGATTCAAAACTTTTCTGTCAGTAGTAACATACTGAAAGTCACCAGTATGTGGATATGCTTAAGGTCAGTGTCATTTTACTTTAAGGAAAAAAATAAAATGAGATGTAAAGTGAAAAAATCACATGTAAAATGTAGGAAGACATTCAGACCACCTTGTCACCCATATTGATGAACAAATATTCTCATAAAGGCATTTCTTTAATGAAAATGGTTTTGTTCCTGCATATTACTGTTTTTTTATAAGTGACCAGGTTAAGTTTTCAGTCTCTGCAATGGAAAGAACAACCAGAGACTTTTAGAAATATAACTTTAGATTTCTTTTATAGGTTTGTTTTTTGGTTTTGTTTTTTCTTTAATAATAATCTTGATCGAACTGTTAGATCTCAAGATCTCAGCTATGAAACTGTGATGTTCATAAGACCTTCCATTCCTGTGCCTGGCTGCAAAACTGCAAAAACAAATGTAACAACTTTGCCATAGGAAGGAGAGTGTCAAGACGAAGTCTTCGCTGGAAGTGTACCAATATCTCTGGAGTGGTACCCACTGCGCGCAGCAGCCTCAATGACCACATCTGGGAATTTAAACACACTAGACTGACTGCATTTTCTTTGTGGTGCTGGGTAAAGGGAAATCATTAATTTTCAGTCTAATGAAAAGCATACAGTATTCCATGAGGTCTCTTGGGATTGTTTGGGCTAAATGACTGTGCCTTATTTTAAGGTATATGTGGCTTGTCAGTCGATGCTTATCGTGCTTGTGGGAGCTGTGCCTGAGTATCATATAGACCAAGAAGGAATTCCAGCGAATAGAGCTGAGCTTGCCAAGCATATCCATTTTGTGGACAACTTCACCTCTATAGTAACTGAGGCAAGTAATTCCATGCATCTAACCATTTTTTCTTGGGATTTGTGTCCACAGGTGCAGGAGGTGCTGCTTGTAAAGGCTGAGCAGGGCTTAGTGTAATGTTGTGCTTACGCTGTTAAGAATTGTTGGAACCCACCCCTCTGGCTCTTTTATTTCGTCAGTTACTTATATACTTTAAAGTATTAGTTTAGCTTTCCTAGCATAAATCTAATACTTAATAATTTATGTTAAACTTTCCGTATATGATTTATTTTGTTTTCAGTTTTCTTTCATTACTAATGAACAAAGACATCACTAAAGAAGAATGATTATTTAACTGCAGTTTACTACTCTGGAATTTAAGATGAGTTCCTCCCAGTGCCTGCTTTCTGCCAGGCAAAGGTTCAGTTTGGTGTGTTTCCACAATCTGCTGTGGATGTAACTTTACCAGGTTGTGTTAGTTTCCCACAGAAGATATATCTTAAAGATTAAAACTTGTATGAAACTCTTGTACCACAGGTCTGGGTATTTTTATGTGTGGTGAAATCAGAAGACTGGAACAGATTGAAGTTTGCTGAGTGGGACAGGAGCTTGACCCTTCATCCTCACGCCTTATGAATTCCACGCAGGAGGCTGCATTTGTGTTTTGCTAGTCCCTGGGCTATAATCACTCAGGCAAGCAGGAATGACCTAAGCATCACTGCCAGTGCCAGAAAAAAGTGTGTGGGTGGCTTGGCTTGTAGCATGAACTGTCAGAGTCCTGCTGCTTGAATTCCTGGAGCGGTTGTCAGTAAACTTGGATAAGACAGGTTAGCACTTGCTGTAGCTGGTGCCAGATTCTTGCTTCCTTCCCATTATCCCACATGTGAGTGTATAATGTTTTTCTTGGAAAAATGTAGTGACCTGACATAAGGAGTGATGCAATATTGGATCGTATCCCCTGTCAGAAACAGCCTGTTTTCCAAGAACACCCCTCAGTTTCAGACTCTCAGCAAGATGCGTGATGCAGGGTAGTGCTTAATTTATAATCAGAAATCAGCAAATTTTAGTGTAATATTATGTTTCTAAAGCCAGTGTCCCCATTTCCAATATGCAGTCATTCTCAAGAGTTGTCAAAACAAATTTATATTGCCCTTAATTTCCATAGCTTATCTGAAGTTTTTAAAAATATGTTGCTAAATAGTCTTTTCATGGAGTCTTTAGATGATGGCCAATGTTTTGCTGTGTGCTAGAGGTCTAGTAACTAAATCAAACTCCATGTGGATTTAAAGAGCTGAGAGGATGCCTGTTTTGGTGATAGCAAAATTGGCAACATTTTTGTTGGCAGGCTACAGTTAATTTTGACAAATACTTAACAAGTTCCTTTTGTGCAAATAAAGTAGATAGACACATGCTTTTAAAAGTTATTCTTCACAGATTATTATACCAGACTTGCTAAAATCTGAGCATCTTCCCACAACATGCAAAGCAGCACAAGTAATGGTTTGCAAAAGCAATCTTTTCTCTTGTTCTGTGTTGAGAGAGGAAGCTGCTTTTGCAAAGTTTATTTCCCTTATTTTGGTGATGGAGCTTAATCCATAAGTATTTTCAGTTCTGTTCTGGTTTGGCAGGGGTACTGTTCAGGTCTTCCGTTCTGCTTCAAGAACTAATTGTTGTAATTAATTTTGGCACAACTAAGACTTCACAAATAACAGCTTGGGCTTGGTGTGTGGAAAGTAACAGTTCTTAAAATTACTTCTTGATCTGGCATCAGCCCTTGCTTTAACAAGTGATGGTGCTTAGGAAGGCCGGTCCAGGAATGTCTTACATTTGCTGTAGAAATGGTAAGTTACTTATGAGAAGTTGATTTTTGCAGCCATATCCAGGAGCATGAAGTTGTTTTGCTTCTTTGTATCAGCCTGAAACACTTCACAGACAAGAAATTGGAGTGCTGTGGAGTGCTAGCATGGAGAAGAAGGACTTAGCCAGCAGTGCTCTGTGCCTTGGAGAGCACATGCTGTGATATTTTTATACTTGAGTTTCCTGAGGAGTTGTGCCCAGAAATATTTAATTACTGAAGTCTCCTCAGAAAGTTAAGAGGCTAAGGTTTGGGGCTACATCTTTATCCAGTGAGACAGGGTACAATCTACTGCTGGGTGGGGTATAGTAGAAACCAGCTGCAAGTGTTGCTGCACAGGAGTTTTACCATCACAGAGTATCTGGAAGTTCCCCCAAACTCTGAAGTGCTGGAACACTGTGTACCTCATACTAAAGAAGATGTCCTGTAAACATGCTGAATCTGTTCCCAGTACCCATGTCTTGCAGGTTGCTGGATGGGTAGAGCACAGGTAGCTGGTGGGTTGCTGGGCGGATGGTGCCATGTCTTCTCTGTACTTTGCAATTATGTGAGTTCCAGTTGAGTAAAAGCATATGTTTTGTGATGTTGCTGTAAGTAAATTTTCCAGTAAATACACTGGGAATTATTTGGAATACTTAGCGATTAAATATTGGTTTGGATAACATTTTGCATTAAATAGTTAAAGTCTTTTCCTGGAAAATCACTTAGGATTTTCCGATTGCCATTCTTTCCCAAGTTCATGATGTCAGGAATGTTTGTAGTCTCCAAAGTGCATTTCTGAGTGTTGATTCTCCTAGTTTGTAGTGCAGGGGCTGCACAAGCTGCCTCTGTGCCTTGCCCCCTCAGGAAACACTGCAAGTTTCATTCCACCTGTCTGTTCATTTTCTTCTCACAGTTTTTGATTATGCTGCATAGGTTTAGCTTTTGGATGAGGTAAAAGTACATTTTATAGAGAAACCCATCATTTGTTTCTAACTTTTGTTTGATTGCAAATGCATGTGCACAGTAAGATACTAACGTACCAATGAGTAGTTGATAACTACAAAACAAGGACATTTTTCCATAATCCCTTCCTGCTTTTCTTCAACAGTTCAACATGTGTGTATGATGAGGAAGGGCACCAGGGATTACTCATGATCCAGGCAGCAGAGCTGCACAGCATTAACTCTCTAAGTACTGAAGTACTGAACAGGCGTTTTTCTTGTTAATGAATAATTTTTATTACCTGCTTATTGAAATAGTTAAGCTTGTTCAATGTTGAAATGGCTAAGCTAGCACCAGTTCAGGCTTCCCTTGTTTAAATAACTCAAAATAGGTTGCCTTGCCAAAGCTTGGGAATTGGGGTACAACTAATTACACTTACTAAGTTGAAAGTTTATATTGTGATGACATTTCTCGGGGAAGAGAAAGTAGAAAGAGATGAGAGTGTCTATTAGGAAAAAACCAGGACTACTGTTAGTTTACTTTGAACAAAATTTGAGTTGGATGTAAAGCAAGTGGGAAATGGCAAAAGAAGAATTTTAATAGTTTTTGATCGGTTTTGTGTCTGTCTGAGGAAGTCAACAGCTTGGTGTTGATACTTCTAACAATAAGGACATATTATTTTTTTTGACAGTGGTACCTAATCGAACAAGAAGCCTACAAAGTAAGCCTTGCATCATCTCTGTTTTTTGCTGGATTGCTTATTGGAAATGTCACATTTGGCCCTTTGTCAGACAAACTGGGCAGGAAACCAGTGTATATCTCAGGTAAGATTGTTGAAAGACTTTTCTTAAGCATTTTATATAGATAATGTAATCTCTTTCTTTGCTGCCTGTGGGCCACTATACCTGAAGGCTGCCCAGTGGGTCACCTGCTCTCTCAGTGATACAGAGTCAATGATCTGTATAAGCATTTCACGTAGAGTAGAGTGCAACTAAAACCGGTTTCTATGACTGTGCTAGTGGGAGATGAAAAGTAATGTGGTTTTCCTATGCCTGTCACTTTTGGAGCACCATATTCCACACCCTGCCTAGCCATACTGTTCTCAATAAAAATAATTAGCTTTTGTTTGAAGGGGGTGGAGGAAAATTAATACCTGAATACTGAACATCTTTAGAGTGTGTTACTCATATCCTGGGTTCTGTTTCCCAGCTGTGTTTGCAGCTGGAAGGGTGTTTTGTTTAATGGTAACATGGTCTCAAGAGAACGTAATCTTTGGCGTGGCAGACCTCAAGTGTGTGACTTGAAAATGATTGTAATTTTCAGATGGTGTGATTTCAGAAAGCCAGATGTGAGAGGTGAGAGACAAGAGTACTGTAGACTACTCATTACAGTCAGTAACTGACTGTGGTCCCTGCCTTTCTTTTGAGTTCAAGCTGTTCAGCAAAGTGCTAATTACTAATTTTATTCTCTCTCCACAGGTCTATTTTTCGATGTCATTTTGGGGTATGTCACAGCATTAGCTCCGAGTTATGACATATTTGCAGTTTCACGTTTTTTTGTTGGAATTGTGAACGGTGGAATGGCTCTCGTGTCTTTTGTCCTAACACAAGAATATGTAGGAAAATCATTTTGGTCATTTACAGGTGGGATTTGGGAATATTGAATCTTTTATTACTATGTGATGTATTGTTGTGACTGTCAATGCCTTATATTTTATGTTTGTACCAACATTGTCAGGTTGTAGCGTAAGTCAAGAAAGTGTGATGCGATTGATCCAAGTTCTTTGTGTGGGAAAGGTACACCGACTAAGGAAGATGGGATTGAGTTTGATAAATAGCAAAACGAAGGTTTTAAAAATTGGTACATTGAGTCCTAAAATTTCTCAGTTTCTGTAGTGCATTAGATTAAAAAAAGAATATATGCTTTGGCAGATTCTGCCAGCTTCTGAACAATGCTGTATGTATGGTATCTTGGGGAAGGTATTATTCAAAACGTTCTTCGAAGCTTCCCTGGACCATGAAATGACTTAGTGCCTGGGTAGTGTTTTTTCTACTGCTGAGTGTGCTGACCATCCAGTATTTTTAAATCTCCTTTTTCATATGCCACTGCCAGGACTTAAAAAAATATAACGCTTGCACATCAGAGTGCTGTAAAGCTGGAGAAGCTCAGAGTGTAATGCCCTTTTGGCTAGCACAACATGGGAAAAAACATGGTGCAAATGCTGACTTGCTGTGGCTGTGAGCATATTTCTTCCTCTCTCATTTCTTCAGCTGCCTCAGTGTCATGCTACTATTTTTCTTATTTCTTCTGTGGACTCCTGGGGAGTTACGAGACAGTTGTGGTTCACTTATAGCTTACCACTTAAAGTACTGAATTTTCTTCTCCTGGATTCACTTTTTTGACTCACGCCCTCTGTCCCCTCTGCCCCGCATTCTACCTTGCCCTTTTGTTTCTCTCTGCTCTTGCCAGCCTTTCTCCCTGCAGGACCAGCATCCTGATGGACCAAATACACAGTACTGTTGCTTATCACTCTAGGTGCTTTATTCTAGTTTTGCTCAGCTGTTGAGAAAGAGAGGGGTGATGAGGGGCTGAAGGAGGGGGAGCTGCTGAGTATGCTCAGCAGTGTTAAAGAAGCTCTCCTAGGTGTTGGCTGTGAGCTAGGCTTTGTGGGGGATAGCTGAGAGTTTCTAGGTTAGTACAAGATCTCTTGTTAGTCTGCAGGGGGTTTGTTTTTAGGCTTCTAGAGTTCAAGTTGATCCTGTCTTTTTAACACTTTTATTTATGCTTGTTCTTCAGAATTCTGCTGCAGTAAACCTCTGGCTTGCAGCTGGCTTTGTACTGAACTGTCCTTGAACTTCTATAACTTTCAGTTTCGGTACCAGCTTGCCGCCTCTATTGAAGATTAACTTAATAGGCCAAAATAAATTGTTCACTCTCAACACTTCCTTTCTTCTCCTCAGGTTTTCTCTTTAGTCTGTAGGTTTCTGTTCATCTCTTGCTCTCTCCTATGTACCACCCTATATTTTTGAAAGGGGGAACCCCTCATACATTATATGAAGTTATTCTTCATTAGGATTGCATATTATACTTAATTATATTATATGGGCTAGGGATTTGGTTGTTTTGCTTGGTTGTTGGGGTTTTTTTGTTTGTTTTCTTTTGCCAATGGTTTCTGTAGTCACCATTTTGGTCTTGTATTTTCAGGTTCATTAACTAATTTGACATTTGCTGTTGGTATTGCTGTTTATGCTTTTCTGGGTTACTGTGTAAGAGAATGGCGCTACCTTGCCTTGGTATCGAATACGCCAGGTGTCATCTTCCTTCTTCTTTCTTTGTAAGTGGTTCATGTGAATTATAATGATAAGGAAAAATATGCAGCAATTTAACAGTTACTTTTTCTTGTCATTGTTCAAGAGAGTGGTGGATGACATTTTTCTGTATGGCTTTATGAACCAAGCAAGAGCAAAAGCGTGTTGTGGAGGAAGAAGTGGTTTTAAATGAAGCAGGTCAGGGTTACTCAGAAGACAAGCTTTTGTTTCTGCATGCTGTTACTGTTGTGGTGGCCAGTGTTGCAAAGAGCAGCTGTGTGCCAGCTGTCCAATAAAACTCAATTACAAATCTGCTTGGGGGAGGGAAGGCCTGCCAGAGGCTGTGAGCTGGAACATCGGCCAGGAACACTGCCTTCTGCCAAGAAAGGGTTTCAGTGCTTGAGAAGTTTTGGAAGTGATCCTAGAGGGATTTGAGAGTTTCTTTTCGTGAGACATATGCATGCAAAGGGAAATAAATGAGAGTACTTGGAATTGCCTTTTTAGCATGATATGCTATGTATCTGCTTGCTTTTGAGGTCCCTTGTGTGTGTTCCCAGCGCTGTTGTGATTAGGTGCTCCTATTCAGAATTCCTAAACAGGCCTGAGCATAAAAACAATTACAAAATGCATCAGTATTTAAGGAATTGCAAGTGCTTAGCTTCGTCTTGGCTGTGTTGATACAAAATATTCTTATAACATATCAAGTAATATACCTTGTATGCTTCTGACACTAGTGAAAGCTGTAGAAGAAATTAAAGTACGAGTTTAGTAGGTTGTCTGCACATTAATACAGGGAATGTCTAGCATACAGCACAGAAAAAAACCCTTCTAATTTTTATTTCATTCTTAAAAAATTTTACTTCTTTTTTAGATTGATCTGATCTTGAAATAAGTGATCTTAAAGAATACACAAAAAACCCCAACCCCCTGCTTCCTGTAGTCAAGGAAAACAAAGCGTTTGGGCTGAGGAAGGAGGTTCTGCATAATGTATTTTCCTTTATGGTATTCTATTTCTGGTGAAATAGAATTTACTTCTCCCAAATACTAAAAACATTGGGATCCTCTGAAGTAATGAAAACTTAGTTTGGTTGTAGGATGTATATTTGTTAAGAGCATCAGAGAAAATGAAGGTTCAGTTAAAAATATTCCATTATTTGTTTCATGGTTCATATAAAAGTAGAAAGACACTCTATGGCCTAAAAAACAGAACAAAACAAACAACCCAAACCAAATCGGGAATCATGAACTGAAGTTGTGGTAAGTAAGGATATTCTGATTATACTTGGGAATAAGAGATTTACAACTTAATGTGGGCAGCAATGAGCTGGTACTGGAGCCTGACGAGTTACTTTCCCATCAGTTTTCTTCCTTTCTTCACTCCAACTTGGAGCCTTCCCATAATGGAGGAGCTTGAAATATACTTTGTCAAAACAAAGTTTTGCCTGGGCAGTTCGGACAGGTAGGATGCAAGATGCTTCCCGGATAATGCTAGTGTAGCATTTCCTAAGAAGTCAGTTCAGCAGAAGTCAAGATTTACATTTAAACTCCTCTAGCATGACTGAGTGCTTTGTGAAGCATCTCCATCAATCCTTCTCTGAGATGACTGTATAATTATCAAGTATGTGTAATTTGATAGTCAAAACAATGTAAGTGGAATGATTTCTCAGAATTTTGTATGGGTACTTTAAACATTGATTTGTAAAGTGGGAAGATTGACTTCAGTGAGTGCTGTGTTAATAGGAATGAGCTTGTCATTGTTGATTTTCTGTTCTTTCTTGTTAGTATGCTCCCAGAATCACCACGATGGTTGTATTCCCAAGGGAAAATGGCAGAAGCTGAAGATGTATTGCAGTATATTGCCCTTGGTAATGGAAAAGAGAGATTAAATCTAAAATTAAAACCAAGTGCAGGAACTTTGAGAAAGGATGTGTCAGCACCTGGTATCCTAAATTTAGTAAAACACCCCGTCCTTCGGTGGCGAACTGTCATACTGATGTACATCTGGTATGTAATAACAAGGTACTGAGGCTGTGACTGAGTCAGGCACAAGGAAGGGATTAGGAAGTTTTATCCTTTTAAAAATCTTGTCCTCAAAACTAAATAGAATTTGTGAGTTGGTGGCAGACAATAGTAATCAGAAATGATGTGTTGTAAAGTTAATGTTTCATTATTATAGCTGTTGTGTTTTATTTTCAGTGTTACTTAGAAACTGCTTCCAAACCTACTAAGAGGTAATCTCATGAGAACATAATATTTACATGGAGTGAAATGAGAAGCTGAAGCAGAAATTTCTGAGAGGATGTGGATTTGAACCAGCGTTAGTAAGAAAAGGACTATGTGGATTAGACAAGAGTAGAGATCTGCAGCAAGAATAAGCATTAATAGCCCTAAAGCACATTACACAGGTTCAGTGGAGGAAAACTGGAGGCAAATAAAATACAGATTGCGTAGATTTATATTAGGTGCTGTCTTGAAAAGCCAGTGTTGTTTCGGGGGGGGGATGATGATGTGTGGGCGTTGTTCTTTCCAAGGAAAATGACAATAGGTTTGTTGGGGAAGCCTCTCCAAGGTTTGGAAAAGATACTTGGTGTTGATCAATGATTGCAAAGCAATCCTAGGAAAATAAACCGTATGTACAGCAGTTAAGCATCAGCTGCTTACAGTTGTTAGCTTTGCTGAATAACCTAGGGAAAAAAGGTAAGCTAATAGAAAACTCTGAAAGTTGTGCTGTGTGTATGTATGCATGCATGCTTTTTCTCCTTTCAAGAAGTTGCTTTGCTTAATTAAATAGCAACTGTTCTCTTTGCTGTGTTTTCCTTGTGGGGGGAACTAAGAGCTGTCTGTCTGGCAGGTAACTCAATATAGCTAATCCATAACTAAGCATAATCTCCCCTTTAAATACTTTCTTAGTCCTAAAGACAACTTGTGTTAGTAATGTAACTTCTGTGGGGTTTTTTTAGGTATGTCTGCAGCTTTGTGTACTATGGACTAACTTTAAATGCTGGTGAATTAAGAGGAAATCTGTATTTAAATGTGGCTCTTTCTGGTCTTGTAGAAGTTCCAGCATTTCCTCTCTGCATATTTTTTATTGAGAAATCCTGGTAAGAAAACCTTATTTCCTAGTTTTCTGCAGGCTTTTGTTTATAGCTTAGAACAATGTTAACCTTTTTCTGAGTAAGAAACTGCCCTGGTTTTCTAAACAGTGCTGATTTTTTTTAAATTTAATTTTCTCTGCTGCAGGGGTTTCTGCAGTTGATGGGACAGAAACGGGACTCTGATTTTTCTGCCCCTTCTTTTAGTTTTGTTCATCTCTGAAAAACTCATCTGGAGTAATTCGGATGATTAATGTTCTTAAAAAAAGCTTGGTCTTTATGGAAAAAAAAGTGAGTAGCCTAGTTATTTCAGGATCGATAGCTTAGGTGGATCTCTTACATATTTTATTCAGAATGACTTATTTTTGTACTGCCTACCAACTGCAGTTGAAAGCAGTTTTTAGCATTGGCCATTTTTACTTAAACTTTTCAAAGAGAACTTTGAAGTGAGAGCCATTCAGTTTTTGTTAAGGTATGAATGATCAATGTCCTTGTTATTTTCATACATTTCAGTGCTGTTTGGAGGCCATCCTTTATGTGAGTAGTTACTTCTGAAGGCCAGTCTGGCAACCCAGGGCTATTCAGGGTTTTATGTAACCTTCAGTTTGAGTATCTTTGTAATTGGGATCACTGAGATCAGTGGCAAAAGTCCCATTTTCTTCAGTTAGGTGAGGATGTCACTTTTTCAATTTTTTTGGGCAGTAAAAATCTGTCATCTTTGTGAAGCTAGAAAGCAAAACCACCAGCCAACCTTCACCTCTGGCCCAAGAAGCCTGAGTCAAGGACATGCATTTAAACTGCAGACTGCACAAGTCCTTTTATATGTCCTTTATTTCCATTGTTATTTGTCAAATTAATTGTAAAATGAAAGCTTTCGGTTTCCTGCAGTAAGGATGCGTGTAATTCTAGGTGCTTAATGCAAAACAATGTGACAAGCCAGCTGCACTGTTTTCATTCAGTTTTAGTGGCTATTATCCTTAAAGTATAGCTTTTTTTGTTGCAAAAATATTTAGAAATATTATGCTTGTTATAGATAAGCTGTGGTTCTGCTACTATGGGGCAGTAGTTAGAAATAGCTGTGAGAGTTCACGAAGTAACAAGCATTTATACTATTTCTACATGCCTGCAAACTGTTACTGTATCTTTATTTGTGACCCTTTGCAAATAATGATGAAATAAATTGCAATATTGCAGATGTGGAGATGGACTGGTGGTTTTCCATCCATCCCATTGTTGTCTTTTAAAGCAGTAGGCAGTAGAAATAGCCTTCGTTTATTTCTATGTGTATACTACTGGACAGAAATGCATACAGAACAGCTTTACTGTGTGTCATGACTGTATATATTTGTGCAAAGTTGTCAAAGAGAAACACAGGTTAGGAAGCATTAGAATTGCATTTTCTTGACCAACAAGAAATTTATCTTTGTGTGTATGCACTGTAATACCCTTTTGGTGACAGGGTCCATTGCCTTGCCCATATACAGAAGAAAAAAAGTTGGAGCTCTCGTTGCTGAAGTAGATGGGTTCTTCTCAAGGCTACATATTCAATAGCTTGAAAATCAGAACTTTGCTAGAAATCAGAAAACTTTTGTGGGAGGACTTCAGTATGCAGAACTAGAAAAATAAATGAGGCAAGATTTGAAGCACTTACCAACTTACAGTAGGTTTAGTTGGTGTCTTGCAGGCAAATTAAAAATATACTGAAGGACTTTGTTTCTGTCTTTATCTGGATGCTCTTTTGCTTCTAGGTCTGGAAGACGTAAAACTATGATATGTTTTCTGATATTTGCAGGATTTGCCTGTATATTTACCATGTTTGTACCAACGAATGCAGGTAAGTGTGTTATGCTGCTCAAGTAGATGTTTGTTAATTTAGATAAAAGCTAACAAAACAAATTAACGAGTATTTTGTGACCAAGTATATGAGAGCCTAAAGGCCTATCCGTTTATACCTTTTTCTTCTTCTGGGGCTAGTCAGGGAGCCAGGGTCTTGTCTATATTGCTTTTAACTTGTTGCGGGCATAATTTGATCCTGTTAGTTGACCAAGTTTGACTGCAAGCCCTTGGCTCTTCGAAGGTCTTACCAAGCTTTTACATTCTGTCTCAAATATTGACACTGCCTTCATTTATCACTTTTAAGCAGTTTACCCTAAAATACTGGATTTAATAGCCAGACCGCAGTGCAATGTAATGTTAGTTTGACTGGATCTTGACAATGTGGGATGCTGAGCTTAATTTTAAATTTATTTTGGTGGCTTGTAATATTTGTAGAAATAGGAATGGAGGTTTTCCTGCATTAGAAAGTTAATTCATCATTAAAAAACCCAAACAACTAAGAAGCTTTAAAAAATAATTCGGTACTTGAAAATTAGAAATGGAAGACCTGCAATATGGAAGCCATGGGGATGGCAAGAAGCTTGCTGCCTTTCTCAGTCTCATGACACGCATTGCTGTGCTATGCAGTTGTGAGGACGCGTCATGCTAACATGGAGTATCATCAAGTATATTTCTCATCTCAAAAGACTGGTGTTTTTTTTTTTAACGTTGTCAGTGACACATGTTTGGTTTTGTGTTTTCACTTTTGATTTCAAGTACAGTTTTTCTTTACTAATACTTAGGTAGTGAAAACTCGTGTCTAACTGACTCTGTCTGACACTGACAGAAGTGGCTTCTTGTGTGTTTTTTAATACTGCTTCAGCAGATACTCTTTAACCTTAAAAGTGTTTTGACTGAGAAGCACCAGTGATGTGATTACAAGGTAGCCTTCTGTAGGTTGTGTTTATCCCTAACAGTTATAAATGCTCTCTGGCATCCAATACAAACTGATCTTAGAAAAGTCTCAGGAAGAAAAACAGATGGAGATGAAAAATGCTGTAATCCTGTTTGCCATGCTTGTGTTAGTTCAAGTCCTCGGATGTTTTGCTGCTCCTTTTGTTAAGAGTTTTTTTTTCCTTTCTTCCAACAAGTTTGCTCTTTGGCCTTCTTTTTATATATTTTAAAACAAAAGAAAAGCAGTAGTGACTAGTCAGATAGGGTAATAATTCCTGAAGAGTTGCCAAGTTTCAGGAAATCTGTCTTTTCCAGTTGACTTAACTTTAACCCCATTAAAATGTCTTACTTTCCACTCTGGTAAGAGTAAAGCTGGTTCTTGGCTCAGAATGATCTGTGTCAGTTAAGTAGAAAGCAGTTCGGCTCCAAGCATGATGATGATGAGTGAGGGTTGTTGCATCTCTAGTCTGATGCTCCTATCAGTGAGGAGAACATTTCTTACGTTTGTCTAAGTCTGCATTCTTCTGAATGATAAGATCCTTGATTTTATTACAGGGGATTTAAGATTTTAATGAGGGGTTGGGCACTTGCCTGTCATGTCTGTAACCTTCACTTGATTTGAGAATCTGATAATTTCCCCTCTGGAATAAACCAAGAACATTTCTGTTACTAAAGATCTGTATTGAGGTGGAGCCTAAAAATCTCTTCAACGTTTAAGTAAGAACTGATATATCCCTCAGCTCCCTCTTGCCTTATCACTTAGAACTCATCAGTTAATTTGTGTATCAGGTTGGAAGACAGTGAGGGAGAGTGGCAGTGGAGGGGGAATGGAGCTGTAATACACTTTTTCAAAAGCTGCTGTGAAGCATAAAGACATTGCTTTTTGTGCCTGTGTTATGCTATAGCAAGCAAAGGAGACTTCTAGCCTAGGGGTAACTAGTTTTTAACGTTCATTTAGATTTATCTTCTTTTGCTGAAGACATACCAACTTTTTGTGACTTTCATTGATACGCTTTTCACTGAAGAAAGCAAGCTGAGGCAAAACTGAGTTACTGTCAGGTATTTCCTTTTGCACTGAGCACGACCCTTTCATGGTGGATATTTTTTCTGAAGTAAATTTAAAGACTTTCTTAGTTCTAGAAGTACTGCCTAAGTTACTTAAAAGAATTTTTACTCATGATGATGACAGCCAGAGGATGAATCTACATAATGGCACTGCAAATGAGACTAGTAATGACAAAACTCCTATTCCTTAAGGTCTTAAACATCGGCGCCTTGCGACCATTTGTTTTCTCTGCAAGAATTGTAAAAAGTATGTTCCGAGGCTCTGAGGAAAATGTAATGTCAATGTCTGGGCTTACCCAGGGAAGCTGATGTGCAGGGCTTAACACTGTGACTCTAATCCTGCAATAATTCGCCATGTGGCCAGCCTTCAGGCTCCCCTGAGGGAGGGAACCTGGAGAAGACTGCGTTCTAAATTCACTCCTGAGTGTGAGTGCTAATTTCTCTGTCTAGACAGACTCTTTCTTCTGTTTCGATCACAAGACCAAAACTTCCCAAGTGCACTTGTGCTACACTTCTAATAGATAGATATGCAGAGTTCAATTTAAGTCTCCTCGGGAGAGAAGCAGCAAATTTTAAAACATGTTTGCGAATTACAAATCTCTTCATCATTTCATCTTTGGATGATGGAAGAAGAGGGATGTCCCAGCTTTCTGACAGCACCTAGTGAGGCTCTGAGGACCAGGTTCACACCTCTCCGTCTTGTGGTTGTACGCAACATTCCACTGAGCAAAAGGAGAACTTGGATGAAAATGTCGTATCTGTTTTGCTTGAAATATAGAAATAACTGCAGAAATGCATCACACTTAAAGACATTAAATAAAGTTTCTGGATTTCAGCTTATGTACAGATGAATTTCTGCTTCAGTCGAACTAGAGTCTGATTTGATTAGATGAACAGAAGAGCAAGAATTAAAAGTCAATTGAGAAGCAATCAGATTTTCCATTACTTAACATAATTTGATCCAAACCAAAACATGCTGAACTTCGTGCTGAGGAAGAGAACCTGAAATGCAGCTAATCAGAGCATTCATTCTTTCTTATGATTAAAAACCATAAATTAAATGATATATATTTTTTTAATTAAAATGGATGATGCAAACACAGCCAAATCAGTATAATGAAAGACAGGTTTCTTTTGGCCTTTAAATGATGCACACTTCAATTTAGCTGAAGTAGCTCTGTCTGTTAGTAAACTGGGTTGCATTAGCACTTGTTCTTTCCAACAGCAACGAAGCCGTGGCATTTTAAGTCCCAAAAGGATGTCCTTGGGGAGACAATAAACTGTTGAGGTGAACCAAGTTTTATGCCTTTAGTCTAATAAATAAGTTAAGGAGGCAATGATGTCTGTCTGTACTTGTCAAAAGATGTTGTTGCCTGGTAAGGTGTTCTGACTGCAGAACTGGAAGTCTTAGCCCTTCCATTTTAGAGCTGTGATAGTTTTATACTTCCCCTGCCAAAATGGGTCCAGTTTTCTTGGTGCTAAATATAATTTTATGTATCTGTTCTGATTCTAGCTCTTAAAATGGTTGGGAAGAACTGAAATATCGCTTTTCAACACAGTTAAAAAAAAAAAGTAAGAAACCAGACTATTTATGCTTGTTCGGTTCTGTTGTTTGTTTGTTTTCCCGAAAGGTCTGCTCTTCAGTCCCACTTCGTTAGCTTTGTGTGGAAAAATGATGGTCAGCGCTGCTTTCAACATCTTGTATATTTATACATCTGAACTGTACCCAACGGTACTGAGGTAATTACCAGAGCTTCTAGGTAAATGAAAATACTTTTCATGCATGGTGATATTAACTGCTGGTGTGCTTTAATGTTTATCTGTAATGACTTTTACCTGAAATATCAGTATGAATTCTTTCTGTAATTAAGGCAGCTTAACAGGGCTTGAAAGGGTTTTTTGTACCAGTCACACATTTTGCACCAATGCAGTTTCCTGGGCTGTTTGTGGCAACCGCCTTTAGCTTTGAATCTGGAATAAAAGTAGGAAAAACAGCTTCTTACACTGCAATGCTAGGTGCTGTATTTCTCATTTATTGATTTCAGGGGATAAAATCACAGGATGCAGAACCAAACATAATTATGTGATGGAAGTATATGCTGACTTAAGCATAAACACAGACTGTGCAGTAAGGACTGCTAACAGTGCGTCTGTATACTTACATCTCCCATATGATTATGCTTGTTTCCCTACTGAAAAAAGCAAGTGATGATCTGTAGCTTTGTTTTTAATTAAGTATTCATAATGTAACTCATTTTAATAGCTTATGTATGACAGTAATTTGCTTTATATCACGTAATTCATGAACAAGTGGGCTAAAACCTTATTTTTTGTAGTTCTTATGGACTCTTTCTGAGGTTACTCTCTCTCCTGTTGTCCCGAGATAAACCTGAGATAAGAAAACACAGTATCACAGAGTGTTGTTCTTCTCACCCCGTCTCGGTTCCACCTGATTTTCTGAACTGAACTTTGTGTTCAGAATTTAAGCCATATTGCACGAGTTGCCCAAAGGCAGCAACTGCAAAGCCGCTGCAGAAGTCGAGTCCTTCTTTAAAGACAGCAGGAAAGTTGAAAGCTGATGTGGAGTAGGAAGGCGTTCCAGCTGGTGGGTGTGTCCTGTAGTGCTGCAGAAGCAATTAAAGTGGTGACATAAATCACTTGATTCTAGGACACTGAGGTCTTGATGGGGAAAAGTATGGGGGTGTGTAGGTGAAAACGTGGGTGACTTCTTGGATTGGCTTTTTTTCCCTTCTGAGGTTCACAAATTGCCATATGTTCTGGAGGCATGAAAGCTAGACTCTGAATGCAGGTTTTGTGTTTTGCAGTCAAACGTGTGAGGGTGGAGGTGGATTGTCTGTTTTCAGATACTGAGCTTGTGGTTCTTGGCACAGATTCAGGTTTAGTATGCAAGTCCCAAACACGCTGATGGAATTTGGGTGTGGGGGTTTGTTTACATTCTCCCATTCCAAACTTTTGTACTTTCCTTGAAGTGGGCAGTCTTTGACTTTTCCTGTCCCCTCCGCTTCTCTGGAGTTGAGAATCAAGAGAGAGGAATCTCAAAAGATTGTAATATGTTGATAATTTGTGGTACTTTTGCTTGTTCCACTGTGTCTCCATACGATGCTGCCTTCCTAAATCTCACTGATGTTCAGTGCCAAGCGTGTGGCAGCTCTAACCTAGCAGGGATTTCAGAATTGTGCCTGTGCTTTTGAAACAAAGTGTTTGTGATTAGGAAGGTTTTTAAAAAATTAATCGGGCTGTTCCGCTTGAGAATCCGCACTAAGATTGTGGCAAAAAAAGGTAACTGTGCGTGTCAAATACGCAGCTGCCCGTGGAGAAAATGCGGGAATAAGGACAGTTCAAGAAGTTGCATGTTGTTAGACCACTCACGGTTAATAATGTGGCAGACTTAATTTAAACCGTATGAGAATTGCTCGCGTGGCAACTTGTGTGTTTAAAAATGTTTGCTGTCTCTCTGGTACTGTAATTGCGAGAGTTCATGCAAGGAAAGCAGCGAGGGGCGAGCGTTTGATTTAAAGCGAACCACCAGCACCATCTGGTGGTCTTTGCAAAGCTCTGTCCTGATCCTGGGGTGGCTCTGGCGGCAGAGCTTCGGCCCGCCGTGTGATAGGCATGGACCATTCACAGCCAGTGGAGAGAGGTGGAATGCACTTTTTTATGTTGTCTATTTTTTTTACTCCAGTTGGATGTTTTGCAGGAAAATGGAATGTCTCCAGTATAACTGCTCCTTATTTAAACCTCCTTACTGCTCTAAGTGTGAGAGCTGTTAGGCATATCTTCTTAAGTTAACTGATACATGGGGTAATGACAATTGCACCTCATGTTAGAAATGGAAAGGTGCTGCAAGCTGGCAACTGTGTACGTGTTTTGGGCTTTTTTCCTCTTTGACATGTCTTTAAAATACCTTTGGGGGAACAAAAAAGTTTTAAAAGAAAGAAGTTAAAAATACCACTGCATTTTGGACAGAAGGGAAGACTGTCTTTGGGACCAAGGTGTAATCATAGCTCTAATAATGTAGACTTAAGCCCAAACTCATGGTTGGTTTGGTTTTTGTTGATGTTTATTTGGGTTGGGGGAGGGCTGGTTTTGTTGTGTTTTGGTTTTTTGGTTTTTGGGTTTTTTTTTGGTTGATTTTTGGTTTTTTTTTTTTCCCCATGCAAAAATGATTGATGACATCCTTGTATGTGATGAGTGAAACTGGAGTGAGGCCACTGGACTGTCTAGGGTAGTTTTGGAAAGCTCATTTGCTTATTTTTACTGTGGGGAAAACTGTTGTGTTTTCACTTAATGTCAGTGGTAGTAGGTAAAGTTTGTACTCCCTTAAAATACTTGCCCTTTTGATCTCTGGTTGTCTTTACAAGGAACAGCCTGCAATTTCTTTTCTGCTGAAATGCCCCTCGAGGAGTGCCACATGGCATGTGTTCTTTGGCAGGCAGCTGCAGCAGGAATAACTGGCTTGAGCAGAGCTGTGATTACCCTGGTTGTAGAGCTATTTTGGCTAGCATTAGCTCAGCAGTGTGCTCCATGGGATTGTAGGAGCACATGCAGTCAGTCAGGTTTAGTAGGTGCTCTAGTGAGAGTGGTGAAACCAGGGCAGTAAGGTAAGACAGGTGGTGGGTGGTCAGATGTTGGCAGTGCAGCATCTCAAGAATACTTGCTAGTAGTTCTTGGGCAATAATGCATTTTTCCTTTAGATACCGTGACATTCTTCTGCATAACCCAAATCGTGGAAATTCTCCATCTCTGGATATAGACAGGCTTAGGGTCTGTGGGAAGGTTGCTTCTAAACGACTGGTTCACACGCAGACTTGTGTGTCATCTGTTCAGGGATTTTGTTGACAGGGAAAGATGCTTGACCTTGTCTTTTGGGGTTTGGGTTAATGTTGCCTTAATGTGAGGAAGTGTGGGTTGTGAATTCTCTTTTCCCAAGAGGACCTGATAAGCAAGAAGGTTGCTTTGTCTGTTTATTTTTATAGCAAAGTCACTCAAAGTTCCTCATTGTCATCCACTTCCTTTAACCTGTGCAAAGGGCCATTAGGAAGAGATGTGCAGGTGGGTGGTTTTGGTATACTAGTGACCTGTGTCACCTCTTTACTTGTCATCTTTAATCCTGTTACTGCTTTCCTGTCTTTGGGGGAGGAAAAGGAAACAGGGTGAGCCAAAGCAGCTCAGCTCAGCGCTGTGACTGAGGATGATAATGATGAATGAGAGGAAGCAACTGAGGCATGTAAGGAGAACAACAGCCACTGTGAGCTGGTTCTTGCTGTCTCAGTGATGACTGGTGCCAATGTCAGTCTCTGAAGGAGCTCTTAAATATCGTATTTAGGAGTGATACAGAGATAGAAGATTTCTGTATTTATCAGCAAGGATTTATTTACTTATTTATTTATTTAACTTTCTTTGAAGAGGCTCCTGCTGTTCTAACCCGTGCTTCGATTATCACAGTCTAGATGGGACTTGTTTTAAACTTGGCTGAAAATTGAAGGGAGCACAGAATTCAGCAGCCCCTCTAGTGACACATCTGGCCAGATGTTTGAAAGCTTCACACTGGCAATTAATTAGTTTCTGTTTGGAGGTAAGCACTGCTGTTTCATCTGTGCAGCCTGAGGCAGCAGAAGAGAGGCTGCTACTGACAGCCTGAGCTAGAGGTAGCATTCAGGATCTTCTGCCTGAAGATCCTGCCAGGCTTTGAAATCATGCCCCATCCAGCAGAGGGATGTCCAGTTAAATTGCCCTATATGGCAGGTTGAAAATCTCTTTGTTCAAACTTCTGTGAAGGATTGCACAGTCAGGGTGGCTTCGTGAGGGTTTGAGAGGGTATGACTCTCCTTGCTAGCAGAATCTCTTAGAAAATCTTCAGCATAACTGGTGGAGGCCTTTGTCAAACCTTTTTTTTTTAATAAAGGCTGTTGATAACGTAAAAAATAAAGTGTATGTTGGTTCTGGCAGTGCCACCACATGTTCATACATGATTCAGTTGTGTATTCTGAAACTACAAGTCTTTCATTCTTTGTTTGAAACAGAAATGCTGGCTTGGGTGTCTGTTCCATGTCTTGCAGATTTGGAGGCATTTTGGCTCCATTTGTGCCATCTCTGGTAAGATTATTTTCTACTTATAATGCAACTTAGATTTATTAAACTGTCTCGAACGCACTTTGCTGAATTTTTTTCTTGAAAAAGATTTGTTTTATGAAAAATTAAATAACACTCAATTTCAAGAATTAATGAACAAGATGTTTAGAAATACCTTGAATTCTATGCTTTTTGGAAATTAGATAACGTTCTGTGTTTAATATTTTATCTGTTAGTGAAACGAATTGTCATAATGCAGTCAATACCGCTAAAGCTCACTCAGTGTCAGTTCTTTTAGTAAACAAAATTTTGGTATGGGGCTCTTTCTGAGAAATGACATTTGTTGGGGTTTTTTGTTATGTATGAATGTGTATGAATAATTGCACAGGTTGCTGGAGTGAAAAGTTGTGGTCTTCTGGTTTTGACTGGAGCTCATATGGATCGTATAGTTTAAGAGAAGGAAATAATGGTGGCTTTTTACTATGAATTTTTATTTTTAGAAGTCTCTTAGTCATTCTGTACCGTTTGTGGTGTTTGGAATCACTGGGCTGTCGGCAGGATTCCTGACTCTCCTTCTGCCAGAAACACTGAATAAGCCAATTGCTGAAAGCATTGAAGATCTCCAGAGCCCCAAATACGAAGTGCTTAAAAGTAAAGAGGTAATTTTCTTTTTTTAACTGTGGCTTTACATTATTTCCCCCTCTTTCTTTTGTGAGCCTAGTATGATCTATACATAAGCCTAGTATGATCTATATGTGATCTATTACTGTGAGCCTATATGATCTAGTGCATGTTGGTTAGATTATGGATGAATGAATGTGTACATGAAGTTTTGTGAAGTTGTTTCTCTTGCATTCAGTGGAGATTGTTTATTCTTTATTTGTCTCGTAAAGATGGAAAGGCTGACACCTGTCACCTGTATGTATTAAATTATATATGAATTAATGCTATTTTGTTTCCTTAAAGGAAAAGAAATTGTAGAAAGGCGGTCTGAAATAGTCAGGAACAATACATTTGGCAACATTCCTGGTTTTACAGTAAAACAACTAGGCATATTTTTCCTATGTTGGATTGTGCCTGTTTTGTAGTGGAACATAATTTGTATACCTGAGGAAGTGTTTTATCCTTCATTAGTCTCCTGGGTTAGACACATTAAAAGTGTTTCCTGTTACTGATATGCACTAAATAAAACTTAGGCAGCGGGAAATGAAAGTTTTCTTTGTTTCAGCAGGTAATAGAATAGAAAATGTGAAGCACACCCCCTAAGTTTGGAAATGGCTTCCTAGAATAATTAGTTTTAAAAGAAGGGGAGGGAGAGGGGAATTCCCTAAAGAAAGGAGTTGTTTGCTTAGAACTAAGTAGACTTAGTGTAGACACATTTCTTATGTTTTTCCCTACTTAATCATTTTAGTCATACTACACACACTATTGTGCTTGCTTTCTTAGTAATCTGCATTCAGTTGGAATGGGAAAAAAGTTGAGCTTTTAACTTATCAGTTTTTTAAAAAAGATTTCTCATTTTTATATGTAATATTAACCTGTAAAATAGGACAAGAAAAATCAGACATGCAAACTGGTTTTCAATAATCATTTTTCTTCTGTCTGACAGGCAGTGTTAGAAGAAAACACTTAAGTTTCAGAAGGCTTGTCTGTGATGGAAAATGCAGCTTCCATTGAGAAGATGCTCTAACGGTTGAAGAGCAGATTCTTGCCCCTATGTATCTGACAGGAAATGTTGGAGCACTCAGTTTACAATGTTATTTGTAGCATGTTAAGCAGTTTTATGTGGAGGGAAATTGAGAAGATGGAAGAAGTTGATCAAAGCTTGTGAGAAAAGAGATGACAAATTGGTGCATTAATGACTTGGCATGCTGTAGATGTTTGGACTTCTTTACAGCTCCTTAAAATGAAGTATTAATTTACTTTACAAAATGCAATTGCTTGCTTCAGATGAAGCTATAATGTTGTAATTGAATTTATGTATATAATATAAGATTTAGATGGCCTTATAGATACAGGCAAGCTGTAATCATGAAAAGTAACAGCATCCTGTATATACTAATTTTCTCTACAGAATTTTTTTTTCCTCTCTGAACTACAGTATACCTCACAATGTGAAGAGACCAAAGATTTCTATAGGTTATTTGCCTTAGTGTATCTAGCATAAGAAACCTGAATAGGAGATCTGAAAGGAGTGTAAACAGATTTTATTGAGGGAGTAAATAATTTTTTAATACAGTTGTACACGGAAAGATATGTAAAGTTAAAAATAATACTGTATTGGAAAAATTATGTCAGGCCTTTAAGAGGGACATTTAAAGGAGAGAATGGGTAACTTTTTAGACAAAGGTTATTTCATTTAATTAACTAGTAATTCAAGTTGTAAATGTGGGACTAGAAATTACTGAACAGGTCATATATTGTATAATATATGTAATAATATGTAATCCAGTACATTTTACAGATGAGTTGGAAATCATTCCTGCAAGAGGGGATTGTGTGTTTGGTTAACAGTTAATACATTTATGTTGAAATAGATGCATCACATGTTATAATATTCTGACAGCCAACACAGTTTTGTTATTAAAAAAGAAAATCATGTAACATGGGTACTATGAGTGCTGCTTTTTCCAGGATGTTCACCCAGGCTTTTTTTGAAGACTACTTGTATTATTTTGATTTTGGCTCCCTATCTGATATGTCTGATAGGAAAAGGTTAATTAAAGTCCTCTGTATTTTCAGCAAGTTCCATAGTTAAATAATAATTCTGCAAATGAACACGCACCCATGCAAGCGTATGTGCATTTATGCATACATATATATACAAATAAGCAGGCTGCTCTGCTGAGATGTCTCAAAGAAATCTGTGCTGTGTCTATGCATGCTGTACAAAGGGCCTGATATGTCCTTAAGAGGTGAAAATCAATTGGCAATCAGAACAACATTTAGATAATGCTGATGTACAGGAGGATTACATGTACATTTATTTAACCTCTGGGGCTGAAGCTTGATGACAAACAACTTACAGAATATGCTGCAAACCCTTATCTTCTGCTCATTTATTTATTCATCATTTTTGTAATTTTTCACAATTCATGAGGATTAGAATTAAGTCTGTGAATTTCTTTTTTCTGAATACTAATGCCTTCCATTGCATGAATATTTATAATCATAGTAACTGATTGTACCTCTTCAGAGGATAATTGGGTCAGCAGGGATATGGTAAAGAGCAAGTTTTGTTATTGTTGACTTCAAATTTTATTACAAGAAATAAAATGTAATAAGAAATAGAATGCTATAAAGTTGTACTCCCAAAGCAGAGATAAGACTGGAACAGGAGGACCGTAAAGGTACCATTATGTGATGGGAGTTTTTCTCCCTTCTGCCACGTGTTATCAGACTGTATCGTGACATCTCCCCTCTGCATTTTATTTGACATCATGTGAAAAATGGGTAACAAAGATTATTTACATTTGGAACATCCTTATTTCTGCTTTATTTGACCTGGAATTTTGCCTATGATGACTTGCATGAATTTTGTGGATTGATAACGAGAAAACTGCCTCTGAAAAGAAGTTAATGATCTTTTTTTCAACTCTGGCATTACTCATGGTACCTGCAGCAATTTTTGAGTGTAGGCTAGTGTGGAAGCTGGTTTGGTACTTTGTCTCCAAGATCAAAAAAAGGATATGGATAGAAACATTAACTTCTATTTTTGCTTCTTTTCAATTCAGCACCTTGTTTGACTTCTAAGTTAAGATATCCTTGCTGCATTTTGCTATTGCTGGCTAAAAAGATGCAATTTAGAAAAAATAAAAAGTTGGGTTTTTTTGTTTTTCTTTTTTTTTTCCCAGTTACATGCTTAGAAAAAAGGAAACTGTTTGCAGCTATATTAGATTTTTTTTCAGTTGGACTAATGTGATCAGTGCATTACATCTTACAAGGTCCCAAAGTTAAAAAAACAGCTGTCATTCATTACTGTTATATGTCACAGCAAATCGGAAAAGGCAGCTTTCTTTTTTTTCCAAATACCTACTCCAAAAAGCAGTTATCTTAAAACTTTTAACTTTGTACAGTTAGAAATTCTTCACTTAGAGCAACTCTTTTTCCTATTATTTTTTTAATGGAGACAAAGCAGTTTTGGGGAGGGATGTCCTAATAAATTCTTGACTCAATGTGGAACTATTACCTATTGCTTTCCATTTCTCTGTAAAAAGAACAAAAGCAGCTGAGTTAATTTAAGTGGTTTAATTATACACATTAGGTCACAATCACCATCCTTAAGTACCACTTCTAGCTCTTTCCCTGTGCTTTATTTGTGTGTAGAAACTTGATTATAATTTTACATCTGTACTGTTCATCTGCTTGTATTAGAACAATGTCTTCAGTGCTTAAGCACTTAGTTGTGAAATTGCCTTTTTCTTTATCTGTTTTTAAATTTATTTGAAGACTTTTTACTTCAGCATTTGAGATAATCGTGCTGCTTTCTGGCTTTTATGTTTCAGCTGCAAATTTCAAGGTTTAAAAAAAGGAAGCTAGAGAGTTGGCTGATTTGCACTGTCCTTAAGTACATTTGTGATGCAGGTTGTCAAGACGGGAAGTTTGAACTAATTTAAGGGTTTTTTTCAGTCCTTTATGTGTTTCACTTTTAATCTTACTGTATTCTTCCTGAAGGAGTGAAGGAGTGTTGTTTTTTTGTTTTGTCTTAGGTGCTTAGAGTGCTGAGCAGAGGCAAAGCTTGAACATGCATTTATGCCACCTACATTTTAATGCCATTTTCCTGTCACTATGCAATATTTCTCCTTTAATTCGTGGGTAGGTTTGCTTAAGCCCCAGTTTTTCCCTTATCAGAGGAAGAATATAAATTTTAAATATTCAAAAATATTTTTCCATTGTTGCTCCAGTTCATGCTATCTTTTGTATTTCATTTCACATTTTGTGGTTCCACAGCCCTCTCAGTGACCCACTCGGCGCAGAGAATCAATGGGAGATCAGCTGAATATACATTTCCCTGGCTGGCAAATAACCTCTTCTTTATTTTGTCATCAGCCAGCAATATACACCCACACACTGTGTTAAAAAGCAGGTCAGGTATAAAGGCAGGACTTGAGTTCCTTTTCCTCGAAAGTAAACTTTGCCCAATATTCATGTCAGGCTCATCTCAGATCTTTTTCATTACCCCATTTGATGTTTCATCAAAGCTGTTTCCTCCATTGTTGGAGCACTGTATGCTATTGCTTGAAGTGAAGTCTAGGGATTCATTTTTAGATTTTATCCTTTTTAATCTGAGCAGAGTGAAGTACAGATAATCATTTGCTTTGTTGACTAATACTCTTGCAGCTAAGCAGCTGAGAAAGGAGGAGGTGAACTTTTCACACTACAATCTGTAACCAGCTGGTTCTGGCATTTAATTTTTAGTTTGCTCGAGGCAAATAACTGTATCGTGTATTACAGCATGCAAGAGATCTAATTTTTTTCCTTGCAGTGAGTTATCAGCAGTTCATTGGAAAGGTCATCTTTTTCCTGTCACTTGCTACAGGAGATGTAAAATTTCCCAGAGATGACTACTGATAGATGCAATCTTTCCATTAGAGTTAAATCTGTGAAAATAGTGGACAGATGTACAGCTATAGGCAAACTATATGCAAATCTGGGATGATCTTTTTTTTTTTATCATAGCACAGCTTCCTTTATACCAAGACTTCTGAATCTATGAAGAAAGGTTTGGGCTGTAAGGTGCAGTGGGAGCGCTGTCTGTGGTAGACCAGAGTGGCTGGAGATGTTCGTGAGGAGAAGAGAACGTGGCAGAAGAGTAGCAGAGATTCGGGAATCAAACTGTTCCCAACTCCTGCATGCCTTGTGACATGATCCTGCATTATGCCAGCCTCATTTTAACTTGGTATTAGTTATAGTACTTTTTATACTAGATACATTCCTGTTCCTCTGATTAGTTTCCTGGTTTAGGAAACAAGCTAGGATTGGGAAGAATAAACCAGAAAACAAACATGGTGCAGCGATTTTGACAGGTATGTAAACACAGTACAGCTCTGCCTGGACTGGTTTGACGGCATGGTTTCCTACAGTGGTCCAAAGATACTTGAAGCTGTGCAGGCTGATGGCTTTCACTGAAGGAAGGAGTGTGTGAAACAGTGCTTTAGTGACATCTTCCCAGGTAACAGCAACCTAATCATGCTAATGGCAGGTAAGGCTGAATAGATTGGCCAGCTCTAACTTCTTCAACAGCTTCAGCCACTTGTGCTGAAAGTTTTTTATATTAGGCTTTTGTCAGCCAGGTAGCAGTACTGCCAACATTCTGTTGACTGTATTTAAGTGTCCTTGTCATGAAAGGCTCCAGGAAAACACTGGTCATTGCATGTTAACTCTTTTTCAAAGATATTATGCATCTGCAAATTTGTTTGCCACAGCCTCACGTGCATAATTTTCTGCCTTCCACTGCACTTTTTTCCCTACTATCCCATCCACGGTGATGCAGGGCAAGGTTGAATCCTCATCTCTGTGTACCACCGTGCAAAGAAAAAGAAAGAGGCTGCAGTATATTGCTGGCACATCTAAGGAAACTAGGATCTCTACACGAAATGGAGTTACTCCAGATGTGTCCAGGTTGAAAGAAATTGCTATTTCCTTTCACCATCCTATATCTCATGGTTGATAGGTTTTATAAATGTTGGTGTCAGTATTCAGTGACAGCTGACTCTGAACACTGCTGCAGGAAAGCCTAGCAAGCAGCAATGTTACACTCTGCTCCCTCCACTAGTTTCTGTTGCAGCTCTGGACATATTTCATCTGTTTCGAATACAGATGCCTGATCCTTTTTTAAGGCCTCCTGATCTCTTGATTTCAAGAATATAATATGACAGTTCAGGAGTCTGTCATTGCATTATATTCGTTTCCCTTTATTGTTTCAGATTGGCTGCCTTTTAGTTCCACTGGAGACACCAGTGATAGGAATGACAGCAAATAGGGATGCTTGACTTAAAGATACATCCTGCAGTTTAATGCTGTGTATTTTGTATTGTCTTTTTTTTTCCTGTTTTGAGAATGTTCCAGTTATTTCTCTGAATGGACACTATTCCAGAGTGTCTCATTTTTATATCTGTGTGCCTTGAAATGAGTAAGCAAATGGCTCAAAGTGCTTGTGTAAAGAAACTCCCTCACCATGAGCCCGTTTTACTTGTGTTAAGACCTGCTGATAAACCTGTAGCATGAACTCTGTGGGGAGTCGGAGTGGCTACTCTGACTTGCAGGAGCGTGTCTGAGAGAATTATTGCCCAGGCTGCCTGTTAACAGTAGGGTGGCTCTTCAGCGTTGAATTCCTAAGCTGCTTTGATGGGATTTGAGGGACATTTTCAATGCTGAGATTTCTGACTGATTAACCTGTGAGTATAGTGACCCAGATGGTTGGGGCCAGAGCTGGAAAGCAGCTCCACCTTCTGCCCCCCTTGCTATGCTCTCACTCCCCAGGGCACCGGGCTGGGGTCAGCTGTCAGCCAGGCTGGCCTGATCATGCATCTTTCATCGTTGCTCATCTGCTCTGCTGCACCAAATTTCTGAGCTTTCATGGGGATTGAGCTTTTACAGAGCAATTTCTTGGTATTTAGCTCCAGAGGAAGTTCCTTCTGCTGTGGTCTGCGGAGTTTGTCCCAGCTGTTGCAGCATCCTTTGGGTGTAGAAATGGAAATACTCTTGCTGGAGCAATGTGTGCTTGTGCACTGTACTGTGCTGCCTCAGGGGCCCTTCTGGGTACAGGCGGTTGCAGGACTAGTTCAATAAAAGCCTTGTAACCAGCAGCTTCTTTCTCTGAACAGTTGGCTGCTTGAGGGGGTGATCATTTCTCCTCAACTGGAGGGAACTTTTTACATTTGACTCGGTCATTCTTAAAAGCAAACAAACCCCAAACCAGCGCAGGTGAAAATGAATTCTTAAAATGACAAAGCAAGGAAGAACTATGACTTATGCAGCAGTTAGTCACCTCTGTTGAAGAATATCACAGAAAAGTAAAATTGGCAGCAGGAGAGCTCCAGCACTCATGGTCTTAAATCGCCATGGATCTGATTTGACTTTTATTATCTTTAATCCTAGTGGTCTACCAGGAAGGAGGGAAAATAATTACTAATG
The DNA here is from genome assembly GCA_017639245.1 of Myiopsitta monachus. Taxonomy (NCBI): domain Eukaryota; kingdom Metazoa; phylum Chordata; class Aves; order Psittaciformes; family Psittacidae; genus Myiopsitta; species Myiopsitta monachus. Next base: position 64,993,546 of record CM029921.1, on the reverse strand, counting down.
ACAGATTTTAGTTAAAGTTAATTTATTGGTGGTGGAACTAATTGTCTGTTCCAGGTGTTCATCAGTTTAGCAAGACAACATTTAACTATCAAATGTTCTAATTACAATGTGGTTAATTAGACATGATTAAACTGTTGGGTTTACAGACACGCAACTAATTACACATAATTACACTTCTAGTGGGTTTATGGTATGCATCATGCAAGGTGTATGTACTCTTGAAAAGCTGCTTTTTTGTAAGACACTACTGTATCTTTATATGTTAATGTATAGGTATTGGCAGTTTGCTGTGTTTTTAAGCTAGAAATACACTGTGAAAAAGTAGTGAGATACTGAATTAACAGATCAGGTTAAGAACCGTAAAAATGGTGGGAGGTGGAAAGGAGGGGGACCTGCTCAGAATTTGCAACTGAACGTGTAAGCCTTGTATGGATTAATAAAAGCTGGTATTTCTTTACTGTTCAAATTCTCCTGCTATTAAAGCAGAAGCACAGTCCTTTGATACAGTAAGATCAGTGTTCGCTGGGTTCTCCGGGTTGCTGGTTAGCACCTGCCTCAGAGAGATTTGATGAGAGAATGGGGTGTTTACTGATAGACTGAAAGTCTCTGAGGTGGGTTTCTGGGGCTCTCCTGCGGTCCTGGCTCCTGTGGTGGGTTTGCTGGAGATGGGAGGTGGCCCCCAGTGTAATAAGGATGTGGAGCTGTTAGAGTGAGTGCAGAGAAGGGCCACAGAGGGCTGGAGCACCTCTCCTATGAAGGCAGGTTGAGAGAGCTGGGATTGTTCAGCCTGGGGAAAAGAAGGCTCCAGGGAGATCTTAGAACAGCCTTCCAGTGCCCAAAAGGAACATACAGTAAATCTGGAGAGGGCCTTTTATAAGGGCATGTAGTGACAGGACAAGGGGGAATGGCTTTGAACTGAAAGAGGGTAGATTTAGATTAGATATTAGGAAGCAATTCTTCACTGGGATGGTAGTGAGGCTCTGGCACAGGTTGCCCAGAGCAGCTGTGGCTGCCCCATCCCTGGAGGTGTTCAAGGCCAGGTTGGATGGGGCTTGGAGCAACCTGCTCTAGTGGAAGGTGTCCCTGCACGTGGCCTGGGATTGGAGCTCTGTGATCTTCAAGGTCCCTGCCAACCCAAACCACCCTGTGAAGTGTGTGTGAAGCAGGCTCGTGGGCTGACATCTCGCCTGGATCAGTGCAGGCAGCCATGTCGTACTCGAAGCCAGCGCTAAACCGAACCGAGTCTGCCGGATTCAGTAACTGCGGTGTGTGAGTTTCAGCACGTCTCGAACCCCCCCCTCAGCCCGCTGGCTTCGTGCCCGCTCCCCCCCGGCTGGCGCCTGCAGGCGGAGGTGGAGAGGATGAGGGGTACGCGGCCGGGGATCGCGGCGCGCGGCCGCCTGCCCGCAAGATGGCGCTGCGGGGCGCGGGTCGGAGGACGCGCGGCTGGGGTGAGCGCGGGTAGTCGAGCCTCGGGTCCCGGCCGTGGGCTCCCGCCGCTGTCCCTTGCTGAGGTGTTGTGCTCTTCGTTGTCCCGGGGCAGTATAGACGCTTGTGCCTTCTTCAAACTTAAAAAGTTACGACGTGGGTTAGGTCTTTGATGCTTAGGGTTTGGGTTTGCTGTCGATTATTGTCCTTTCAATTAGCGCCTCATAGCTTTGTCAGGTACGAGGTCTCTGTAGCAGTCTTTTCTTTTAGGTTTAATTCCTGTCGTGATGGACGCATGTCCCACTTAATTATGAAGAGTGCTTTTGTTAGGAAAGCTGTGCGCTGTGCTTGCAATAGAGGTTATTTTAATCTTTAGTTGTTATTAAGACTCTCTTTAATTCGAGCCATGGAGAAAGGGGCACCAAGGAAAATGGGGGTTAGTGCATGAAGGGGTTGCGGTGGCTTAACATAGGAGATGTGGAGCGCTTGCCTCTCCTGGAGTGTTGGTTACTCCAATGGCTGTGTCAGCTGGGACAGGGGGGAGCCATGGAGGCCGGTGTGAGCATATCTGCTCTGTGAGCTGGCATCTCCTCCCCAAGCACCAGTGCTCACCTTTGCTTCGGACCTGATCTGATGACGGGTGAAGTCAATTTTGCAGGATTTCCTGTACCATTATCTATATAATAAACACAGTGGTCTTATTTCTGTGCTCTAGAATAGAAAACATTCCTGCAATCTATAGATGCGTATTATGGAGACAGCTGCATCAAGGTTGCTTTCTAATTTGGCTTGACTAGGTGGTTTGCATATTGGAGAAAGAAAATATTTCCTGCTTAAACATCTTTATTTGCAGTGATAATGTACACACTGTTGACCATCAGTTATGTCCTAATGAATTTGCTTATCACTGTCCTGTGTGAGATTTGCAGAGCACAGAGTTTTTTGGTAAACTTTGAGTTCATTATTGCATGAACACTGAGCGTTCATGGGAACGTAGTGCTTGCTTTTCGGTGCATGTGTTTCGCGTGTGTCACTGGTACCCAGATGAATATACTGGAGTATGCTGAGTCCTTCACTTTGCACACGATTTCACAGCCATGCAATTGGAAATCCACAGTGGTGTCAGGCAACAACTGGAAATCCACAGGAATATCAAGCAATTCAAGAAATCATGTCCTTTTCTCCATAGGCATCAGTGAGTTAGCCTAATCATTAGTAATAAAATCAAATGAATGTCAATAAACACTTCTAAGTGTGTTTTCTGGGTGCTTTCTTATTTCAAGTCTTGTTCTCTCTTTTTGTGTGCGCAAGTATATACCAAAAAGTGCAAACAGCTCCTTCTCTAGTTGGAATTTATCTCTGTGCAAACATCTAATGCCAGTAGGATATACTGTAAATACTAAAACTGCAATGGATTTATGACTGTTTTGGGTTTTCCTAAGCCAGGAGAGCACTGTGTGAAATGAACTTGCCTTAATTGTCATGTCCTGTATTGGAATGGAATTTTGTATTGAATTTTCTTGTCTTGCTCAAGACAATCATCTGGGCTGTCAAGCATAGCATTGAGGACCAGTGTGGCTGTGCCAGGTGAGTGTCCAGCCTGGCAAGGCCTCTCATTTGAGGTGACAAGCCCTTTCCTCCCATGTTGCAGGTAATACGGAGATGGCCTTTGGGTGGAGCAGCTTTGCTCTTGCCCCCAGGCCTTGTTGGGCTCATGTCCGTTTCCCTTCCAGTTGCTAGAAAAATAACTTTTGTTTAACTGACTTATTCCAGGGACAGTTAGTTGCTCAAAGAAACTAATGATGTATGTGGAAATGGCTGGGAGATCAAAGTGTCAGGATGGGTACTGTGCCAGCCCGGAATCTGTACTGTTATGGGAGTGTCGTGGTTTAAGCCTCTAAAACTCATGAAAGTCACTCCCTCCCTCCCTCCCCTCTTTCTTCCCCCTGTCCCGGGGGTATGGGTATGAGAATCAAAAGAATGCAACTCCCACAGGTTGAGATAAGAAGAGTTCAGTAACTAAGGTGTAACACAAATCACTGCTGCTACCACCAATAATAATACAAGAGAAATACAAGGAAAGAGAATACAACTGCTCACCAAGCCTGACCCAGCCACTGCACCCCCCGGCAGCGAACCCTCCCAATACCAAAAACCTGACCACGCCGTGCACCCCCAGTCCACCACCACACTCTTCCAGGTCTCTGCTCTCCATGTTCACATCCTGGACATGACGTGCTGTGGTATGGAATAACCTCTTTGGTCAGTTTGGGTCAGGTGTCCTGTCTCTGCTTCCTCCCGGCTCCCCCTCCTCCCTGGCATAGCATGAGACTCAGAAAGTCCTTGGTCAGACCAAAACATTACCAAGCAGTAACTGAAAACACTGGTGTTATCAGCACTGTTCCCAGGCCCAAAATCAAAAACACAGAGCTGCACCAGCTACCAAGAAGGAGAAAAAAAACCACTGCTACTGCTGAACCCAGAACAGGGAGGAAATGGAAAAATTGGGAGAAGATGGTTAGTGCTCCCCTTGCACCTCTATATTATTGTTGGCAAAAAACCTTAAACAAAAAACCAAAAGCCAGACCAGCCCTGGGGACAGCAGTATACTCAGATTTCCTTGCAGCCTGTTCCCAGATGTCTGTTTGTCTCTTCAGGCTGGCAAGCCACCCTGTGATGAGCTCTGCTTAGTGCCAGCAGGCTTTGTCAGCCTGGACACAGGACTGGTGTTTGGGTAGCTGCCTGTGATACCTGCAGGATCTGTGTTGATGCCCATAGGAGTGCACTGGGCACGAGGCACAGGGACTTCTCTGGTGCCTGCTGATGTGCTCCTGAATCAATACCTTGTTCATCAGGGCTCCTGGTAGCCCCATGTGTGTTGCTATGCCATGAAGGTCTGGAAGTGGCATTAAAAAGTTTAATCTAATTATTATTATTATCATTATTATTATTTTTGTCTTTTCATGAGCAACAAGTTACAATGAAATAAAAGAGGCTGAAAATAAAATTTTATATTGTGCCTTTTAGGCAGTTCTATACTTGTCTCTGACAAGAAGGCTAAAAGGGCAAAATAAATATTGATTAAGTGTCTGGTCTTTACTTAAGTGCTTTTGAAAGTTAATCAATCCACTTGTGCCTAAGCGTTGTTAGCTTTTCAGTTCAGAGGGGCTGGGGGAAAATTCACCTTGCTTTTCTGGATTAAAAAGAGTGGCAGAGCTGGAAACAAACTATAATGAGCTTGTTTGCCTATGCCTTGATGAGATTAAGATAGGATGATATACTGTCCCTCAGATCGTGATTTCTTTATATTTAATTGCCATTGCAGCTTGTGAACAGCCCATTATCTAGTGTATTTATGCTTCAGGAGGCTAATGCTGAGTGGTGATAGTCTCTTCATCTTGCATTTGTTATATAAAAACATAAGGTAATTTGAGTTTGGGGAAAAACAAGAACAAAACAGCAGAAAGGTGGGTTTTCTCTTTGGGCCTATTAATAGGCCTGTATACTTGGGAGGTTTTGTTGACGAGTATTAAAATGCATAGACTTTTAATGTAACTGCAAGGGAAAACAGAATGAATCCCTACGCCTTAACCTAACTGTAATTTGTTCTCAAAAAATGAAAAGGGATGTAAATGTCCTTCTGACCTCCAGACCACCCCTGGTGCTGTAGCCCACCTCTGACCACATCAGAGCAGCACTAGGCAGGGAGAAGAAGGGTGACCTCTTGGTCTTTGGGACAGCTGTGTAAAGATTTGGCTAGCTTTGAAAAAGAGCATGATGGTTTCTGCTTCTCTGTCAATAACACGGATGAGGGCTCTATCTCTGGTGGGCTGTCAGTCTGAATGTGAGCCAGGACCTTTACGTTACCACACTGAGATGTTTTCATTTAGGTAATTTATTAGCTGTTGATGTCAGCAATATGAAGATTCTCCATTTATGTTAATATGCATATATTGGTGTATGTTTTCATTTGGAGGGTTTCTGTGTGCTACAAGTGCCACAGACAAACACGCTACACCAGACAGCCACATTTTTCTGCATGAATTTTTAAAATCTATCCAGGAAGACTGTTTATCCGGTCTGGAATAAGTCACCTGGTCTAGGTAGAGGGGACCTTCCTGTCTGGCTTCTGATTGCCCTGGGCTGCTGGACCTGTCTGATCAGGGCAGCAGCCTGGCTATGCTAATAGCTATGCCTCACCTCTGCTCCATAGGGAACAGAGTTGCTTGCCTTCACAGGTGGGCGGCAGTTATTTGGGCTTGTAATTAATAAACCTCCCTGGCAGTTTTGGTCTCTGCATCCCACTATACCATAATTGCATTACATGCAAAGACTGTGTGGTGGAATGGGGTTAAAAAAAGGAAAGCTTCAAAATGTGGCTTTTGAAAAGGCTCCTGTTGACACAGGCTTGATCTTTGAGCTTTGTCTTGCTGCTTTCAGAATGAAATTCCTGCTCTTGCATCACCCTGGTTTCCTCCCTGTTCCTGGCTTGTGGCTTCGCCTGATCAGTGACGTGCAGTGATGATCATTTGCATGTGCCTTTTTGTGTGACAGCTGGATTAGTGTTTTTGATCTTGCTCATTGGCGGTGTGCAATCCCTTTTCCTTCCCCTCTTCCAGGAAAGGTGCCTTCTTGTTTTGGCAAGCTTTGGTGGTGAAATGAGGATGCTGGTGCTTGCTGCTGTCTTCTGGGCAAGATCTTTGCCTTCAGGTTTCTGGGACCAGCTTAAGAGGTGGAGCAAACACCAAGTTCTGCTTGCCCAAAGCCTCTTAAAACAGTTGGGGGAAAGAAAGAAAGAAAGAAAAAGGTACAATAAACCACATGAAAACCTTGAAGAAGGTGCAGTTGAAGCCGCTTAATGACTGAGGAAAGGGCTGAGTAAAAGATGAAGGAAATTACTTGAAAACACAAAGTAAATTACCATAAACGTGTTCATGCACAGGCAGGTGTGTTGCTCTCTGCTTCAAGTTAATGAACAAAACTTTGAGACAGTTCTTATTCAGATGTGATTATTGCCAGATTTGTCCATGCAGAGAAAGGAGAGGTGATAAAAATAATAAGGGCCACTGACTATAACAGGGGGTGAAGGTGAGCAGGAGTGGATGTGTGTGACAGTTCGGCCTCATCCTCTTCTGCGCTGAGCCAGAGGGTAGTTTTGCTCTCAGTGTCTCAAAGTGGGAACGTGCCACCTATGCATGCAAGCAACACTGCTTCATAATTGCTCCTAAAATAAAGAGATGAGTTCGTGCACCCGGGAGAGAATCTGAAGTCTGTAATGCCTGTGCTTTACTCCCTGTTTTTGCCTTTGGGAATGTGTGTGGTGCCTGCACCCGGGGCAGCTGCAGGGCTGAGATTGTGAGGAGAGGCTGGGGCTGCCCTGGGCCTGGCATGAACAGATCTGGTGGCCCCATGGCTATAGGCCCCACTGAGACCCTCAGGCCCACAGATGGCACCACAGGGGGACAGAGATGAGAGGAGAAGAAAACACTGCCAGGAGCATGGAGAGGCAGAGGAGCCGGGAGTTGAAGAGGGAGAGTGAGGTGGGGTAAAGGGGGCAAGGGAGAATAATTTATCTTTGTTTCTCATCACCCAAACATCGTTTAATTGGTAAGAAATTAATTTTCTTCAAGTTGAATCTGTTTCACCTATGGCAGTAATTGGTAAGGGATCTCTCTGTCTGTATCTGTCTTTGTCTGTATCTTGACCAATGAGCTTTTTCACTGTGTATTCTCCCCTGCCTTGCTGAGGAGGAGGAGTGAGGGAGTGGGCAGGCATGTGGCTGCCGGCTGTGGTCAACCTGCCGCAGAGAAAAATACTTACTGGACTTCTAAAGCATAACTGCAGTGGGGTTTAGAAGAAGAGGTTCTGGCAGTGACTGCTGCTGGGATTTCTTGTGCTCTACGGTACGTGTATGGTCATGGGGAGCTGCCCACTGAGGAACTGTTCTCCAGGTGTGCAAATTGTACCATACAGGAACCCATATACATGCTTAGATATTAAGTTGTCGGCCCTGAAGCAATGCCCGAATCACTTACACGTATATTAATTATTTTAAAAAAGTATTTTTGGTTGCTTTTAGATTTTATTTTTATTTGCAACAGGTGGTTTCGGTCCAGCATTGTGTTGGCTATGGCAGGAGAGAGTGGCAGGGAGCACGGTGCAGCTTCCAGGAGTGCAGCAGGAGAGACCATGGCTTTGCCAAAATTCATGCCAGAGTGGTAAGGCCAGAGAAAGAAATTGAGAAGTGCCTAGATGCTGTTTGTCATCAGGGTTTGCATATTTGAATATGCACAATTCACTTGCACAAGGGACAGCAAACACTGCAAGGGCAGAGCTTTAACCTGGCAGGCCTCTAAGGCTGCATCCCCGTGGAGTTTGGGAGTGATTTCATAGGTTTTGGAAGAGGGAGGTTGTGTGACTAAGAACAGGATGCAGCCCACTCTCGTACAACAAGTACAAAGCAGTTAAGTATTAATTGTGGAAAGGATGAGCTTTACTGTTGCCTGGTTTGAGAAGACATCCCAGTTTCGTACCCAGGGGTATGCAACAGGTTCTGCTTGGAAGTGGAAACACTTAATCAGAGTGTGTATTTTATGGGAACTGCAGGTGGCAGTAGGGGCTAAGTTTCATGGAAAAAAAAAGTATTAAATTTCCTTTCTCCACAGCAGCTTGGCATATGGCAAAAATTTGAATCTCTGCAAGAAGCCTTCATTTAAAGCCAAACCTCCATATTTTTAAGGACTTGTCAGCTCCTTTTAGGTGTAATGTTTTCAATAACAGTAATGACACTTTCGCTCCCTTTGGGATGCCCTGCACTGCCTTCCCCCCAGCATGGGATTCTGGTGGTTGTTTTGCAGCATGGGCACTGATCTATAAATGCTCATTGAATTCTGCTTTTATTTACCTTGTTCCAACTGGGTAAGTAACTTAAGGAGTCTATTACTTAACATACACCGCAAGCAAAATCGCGTCCGTTTGAATTTAAGAAGAAGGTGAATTGCTGTACTTTAACCACAGGACTTCGAAGTCCCTGTGTGTTACACACAAAAACCTTGAATAGATCTGAATAAACTTAAATACAGATTTCTATCAAGCTCAGTTTGGTTTCTAGTCATTGAGAAGACCTTAATTCAAGGATTAGCAAAGAAATAACAAGCAGACTGTTGTCCTCCATGCTTTGTGTATTTTTGGCATAGGAGTTATCTGTCGTCTAGTGCTTTCTCATTTAGGATACATACATTTATTTGTCTGGTTCAGCTGGCATAAATAATGTACTTATTGCATGCCATGGGGAACTTGAGAGAGGCGGTACACTGAAATAAAGGTGGACTTGCATGGTTCATACAGCTCACTGTATACGCAGACGCGTGCCCATGTGCTGTATATATGTTGGGCTCAGCTGGTGGGTGTGTGTGTGATTTTTAAGTTACAGTGCACCGGATGATTATTGTGCTGGTAAAACTTTTCAAAAAAGCTGCTGTTTCTGACCTCCAAGGTGAGGCTGACTACAGAAGAATGGGGTTTTAAAAGTACTAATTGTTGTTACTGACGAAGTTGTGCCATAGCAAGCGAACATCCCAGAGGGACTCATTCTGTTACTGGCAGGGTCAGTTCAAAATCTGCAGTAAACGTTGTTGGTAGCATGTTTTCCAATTAAAGAGCAATAGCGAGGTACTTAAATGTACTGCTGGGAATTAAATACTTCTCTGGAGCTAATTGCTTCTGTTAGTAGTTTTTCAGATGTACACGGAAAAGATGATAGCTAGTTTGGACTGTGGAGGAGTCCTATGTATTTTGAAAGCCTTCCCTGGCGCAAAGCTCTCTGATGGTGTTTCCCCCCCTTATGCTTTCTCCTTGGTACTAAATGCTGATTATAAGTCATACATCTTATAATGTATCATGTTGTAAGTACACATACATCTGTGTATTTGTTCCTGGTCAGAGAAGGAGCATCAGTGAATCTCCATACAGGAGCCAACACTGCTAGAGAGCATGTCCTGGCCTTCCGGTGGGAAATACAAGCACAGAGCATGATGTCAAACTGTATAACCTATTAAAAAGCAATTATTTAGGGCATGTAGAAAAGAGAACACATTATAAATTAAACAGGGAACAAGAAGCATTTTAATAATGGTTCCTGACTGTTGTAACGGTTCTGGGAAATCTCAGACTGTGCATATAAGGTTTTACTGTCAATATGCTGCTGTTGAGCAGTGGGCTCAGGAGGGAGAGAGGTGTTCTGTGCACATATTCAAACACAGTTTAAAGATAATTAGCACAAGCTGCACTTATGGACCCTTCCTAGGCCCTTATCACAAACATCCGTCTGAATTTATTTGGCTGAATGTCTCGTGAAAGCAAATGTTAAGGTTGTGTTGCCTGCCCTGAGTGCCAAATTCGGCTTGTGTGCAGGCATGAGCCTGTACTTGTCCAATCCAGGGAGAACTGGAGCACCCTGTGATTTACCTTAACAATTATAATCAAAGCCACACAGCTCAAATTATGAATGTTTGATCTTCAGAGCTTAGAAGCAACCCAGAGAAGAAACACCCCAGAAGCTATTTTATTGAACAAACTTAAATAAAGTGTTAATTTTAGAAAATAATCACATGTGAGCAAATGGCTAAGTTAATCAAAGTATTAATTTGTTCAGCTCTTAGGGGCATGTAAAAACTTAAATAATGTGCAAAGAATCACATTTTGCATATGCATACTTACTCCAAAATCCGAGTAAGATGTAGTGCACACATAGCTGAATAGAGACTATGTAGATGTGTTTTCATGATGCTTAAAGTGGGACTGACATACATCAGCTTTGGAGATGGTATAGGAAACTGCACAATTCCAGTTTTGGTACACAGGTTAATGTATATTTCCCTTGTCACCAAGCTCTTGGTAAAGAATCCCAGTCAGTGTCATAATGGAGCCATGCTGGTAATACAGCCATTTGGCAAAACCTCTCTCATATAAGTAAGTAAATTAAATGCAAAGCATACCTGTGTTTATTAAGTATCCCAAACTGTGCAACTCAGTTGGAAAAAGAGAGAAACAGGAGAGGTGCCATTGCCATGTGTAATGCCACCGCAGCTGGCGCTACAATCAATAAGAGGGAGGCGAGGCATGCAGGGGGTCACGGTTTGTTCCTCTGCTGCCTCCAGCCTCAGCAGCAGTGAGCAGGACCCATGCAGCCCAAGCAGGTTGGGCTGGAACTCTCCAGAGGCTTCCTTAGGAGCTGCAGCCTCCTTTTTGCAAGTGATGTAGGAAGTTACGAACCTAACTTATGGTGGCTCCATAACATGTATAGGTCTGTGGCAGATGTTGAGGACTGGCAGCAAACTCTGGCAGCTTTCACTGCAGTTTGGCCACCCTGTGCCACAACCCATCAGGGATTGCACCATCTCGGCATCTATACTGAGCAAACGGTGGCTGTGGCAAGGAGAGTGGTGATACCGTGCCAACACAAACCATAGCACAGAAAGTGGATATTTAATGTTGAAATTCATGTGCCTGTGGTCCTACTGTGCCTGCTTTGTGTGTCTGATATAGTTATGGGGGAAAGTACTGTGTTATTTTGTAGATTGACAGGGGATATTAATTTCTTACAATGTACCAGTCTTGATCTTATGTAGCTATTTCTATGCTGGCATGTGGCAGTGGTGCAGTGTATTAACACTCTCACAGCAGTCTTTAGTGGGCTCAATAAAATTAATGTATTAGTCAAATACCGGCTGACAATTTTCTTACGCTGGGCTCTGACAAGAGTTGTGGTTGGGAAATTATGATTTTCTTTTGTTATTTCATTTCACTTAATATTGATGTGTGGGGCAATATATATGGTGGTTATTTTTTTAAGTAGGCTCTTTATCCTGGCTCAGTCAGGGACTGGAGTCTGGTATTTGTGTTAGATATTGTATCAAGTGATTTGCAGTAGCTGTGGGCTTTAGTAGGATGAGAGCTATTTGTTTTTACACAGAAACCTGTGGTTCCTTTTGTTAGGGCTTTGGATTGCTTTTATGTTCCATTCTCATAGGAGAAACACAAATGCTACTGAAAAATTGTATTTTGGTTGCAGACAGATAGTGGAGAAGCTTTACAGAAGAACGTAGGTTTGTCTGCTATTTGCTTGATTTTTTTTAAAAGTATGGAAATTATATTCCACTGCCCTCCTGCAGAGAAAATAGCACAGAAAAGCTTGAATGAGAAATGCAACCTTGCAGCTGCTGTTGGCCTGGGCTTCAGTGCTCCTGCCCTGCACGAAGTTACAGGGGAAGACACTCAGGGACAGCAGGCCCTTATGGGTATTACAGGGATCATATAGGAAAAACAGGCTGAGAATGGGGTGAAGGTGGAGAAATCAGTATGTGCTTTTTGAAGCTGGACTAGCAAAGATGCTGCTGCAGCTCACTCAACAGGAGGGCTGTGTCTGAGCAGGATGAGGAGGGAAGCATCCAAAATAGTCTCTAGGGGCTGCTTTTGCCATAAGCAGGAGCCAGCAGAGACTTTTCATGCCGGCAGCCTCCAAACTGGAGTTCCCCTGTGGCTTTCTCTTCATTTTGGTGATGGATCTCTCTTCCTGCCCAGCCCTACAACTGGTGCTAGGGAAAGATTATTGTGTTCCCTACACACATATTCTTCTGTTCCTCATTGATTTATTCATCTTAACTCACTAAAGTAGATTCAGTGGATTTATTGCTGTTCTCCCCTAGGAGGACGTGACCCTGTCCTTGATCAAGCCTATGCTATCTGGTGGCATGTGACACTGTCTGGATGTGATGATAGTTACCTCATTGGTTTGCTTGGCTTGCTTTATCCATGAAGCTTCTGAAGTATGCATCTTTTGGATTTTACTGTCACTAGGTAATCTGATCAATATATTGGATGACTGCCAAAATTCATGTGGGCCCTTGAAGCTGATACACGGGATTTACTACATCATGAGCTGACCTGTTGCACCTTAGGTTATGTCCTTGCTCATGCAGAACAGCTATTTCATTTTGTCCTGCCGCAGCTCCTGAAGAAGAGCAGGGAAGAGTAATAAGAGTGTTCTGTGGAGGAAAAAGGGTGTTTCTAGCCAGTTGAAAGATCCACGAACTCCATTTCATCCTGGCTTACAAATCAGCACTAGAAAAGTGCTATAGTTCTGCTTTTCTTATTATCTAGTACATTTGGAACAGAAAGTAGTGTGTTTAATCTTATATACTTAAATGTGTTGGCATTTATCTATTCAGTCATGTTTATTAGGGTAATTGCAAGTCAGATCAGGTGTGATGATGCTTGCTGACCTTAGAGCAAGGGACAAAACCAAAAGGCAACACAAGTTTTACAATCCCTCAACTACTTGCCACAGTCTCACTACATATACATGTAAGTGAGCATACGTAAAAAGTAAAAGGCTTGATGAAGACAAAAGACATTCTGATAGGTCCCATAAAAATTTCAGATGATAGAAGAAAAAGACTTGAAGAGAAATATTCCCAGCAGAGTTTTCTTCCCTGATAGCTAAGGGGGGAAAGGTTGCAATCCTCCAATTGCAATTTTTGAAAATGCAGAATAATCAGTGCTAGCAGCAAAAATAGGATTCTCCTGATGTTTTCAACTGTGACTCAACTGTTAAACCTTGATTAGCTTAAAGACGAGTCTGTTATTTAAACGTGAAAACAATTTATAGTAGCACAAGATAGAAATTGGAACTCAAGCGAGTAATGTTGGCTATTTACTGGTTGCCTCCCATGCTAAGCAATTCATTTGAGCACTGAGGTCTTTTCATGCATTCTGTGGAATGATGTTATGCAATTTGCATAGAGAAATGGCTTATTTTACAAATTACATCTCATGCACTACAGAAATTTCCCCAAAGTGGGGTTGCCTGTTGGAGTGGGCCACGGAGAGCTCATGTTCCCATCCTGCCTGGCAGCTGCCCTGGCCCCTTCCTGGCATGAGCAAAAATTCTCTTCCCATCACATGGCTCTGCAAATCATAAGGAAAGCAGCTTGGGTCCCAGTTTGCAGCAGGTTGTGCTCCAAAGGCAATAGGCTTTGCCTGTGGGTGGGTGTGAAACCGGGGCAATTCCGGCAGCTGAAGAAAACCACTGCTGCTTCTCAGTGGGGTGGCAATGCCTCTCTGAGGATGGAGGTTTGCAAACTTTGGTGACTTTGGGACAGCTCTCTTTCGAAGTGGAAGAATTTGCCCAGATGCAAGCGTTGCCATGAGGGGTCCTCTGAGTCTTTCTTGTCAGCCGATTTGGTTATGGAGATTTGGTTTTGTCTTCTCTGAGCATCCATATGCATGAGAGAGAGAGGTATTTTATTAATTTCCCACTATCAAATGCAGAGTCCTCTCAGCACAGATCCTGTGTGTGCATGACCCATTGGAATTGCTTTAGTAACAGTGACAATAGCAAAAATTTTGCCTAGGCAACAGAACCATCACAGAGATTTTAACTTTAATATTACATTTAGAGTATTTCTCCCACACCACCTATCATGGGCTGTAATTTCTTCTTCCCTTTTACTGAGAGCACCTGGAACTGCTGTGTCACTGATTCTGCTGGTGACATTTCTCTCCCAAAGGAAAATCTAAAGCTGATTTCCTGTAAAATGACAGTTGAATTCTGTCATGCCCCTAGCTATGCAAAGCTATGTAAGCTTACCCCAGGATGTTGCAGACTCTCATCTGTGACCAACTGTATTTCTGTGGCAGTGTTAGTTATCCTTCTAGACCACTGCCTGGTTTACTTTGCTAGGGGACAAAACAAGCACTCACCCCGTGATTGAGATCGTAGTCACTGGAAGGGCAGTGTGCTGTGGGACAGCATGCTGACTGGCAGTAGCCCAATCAGTATCTGTGTAACTACTGGGTCTTAGGGTCTCATTTCTTTTTTGTCAAGCGGGTTCCTCTGGTTTGCCAAAGATACTTAATAATAAAGAATTACTTTGGATTGCTTGAGCACTTTTGTTTCCTTTCCTTTGTTCCCTGCTAGAAGGAAAAATGCTTCTGGCCTGTCACCTTGGTTTTATGTTAAAAAAGTTTTCCATGTTTTTCTAAAGATGGACAGAATTTTCCGTAGGGGACAGGCACCACACCATGTCTTGCAGGACGTATGTCCTGAGGCAGATGCCTAATTAATGTATTTCACATGAATGAGAGGCACATGCAGAGAGGGAGAGCAGATCAATGTTTAATTATGCAAATAGTCTTCTAGGCTTTAATATTAAACTGGAATAAACCTGTCATAACAGCTATGCTGGGGACAGGCAAGAACCTGGGTGCTGCATTAATGGAGGGGTGCAGTGGATGTAGGTGCAGGGAGTCAGGGTCCAGCTGGCAGCTTCCAGCATCACTGGAGAGCTGCACCCAGGGGCTGAGCTTCACCTGGCTCCTGCTCACAGAAAGAGAGATGAAGTGTATATGCATATATATATACACACACACGCATACATATATATAGCTATAGTATAGCTTGGTACAATGTTATTTAAAGAGCTCTCAGTATTAACTGAGCCTCTGCTTGGGTCATCTACCATAGACATATGAAGACACTTGCCTCTTTTGTTCTCCCGCCAGCTGTGGTTGCAGTGACTTGCATGGTGAGGACTGTAGTGATAGGACAAGGGGTAACAGGGTTCAAACTTAAACAGGGGAAGTTTAGATTGGATATGAGGAAGAAATTCTTTCCTGTAAGGGTGGTGAGGCACTGGAATGGGTTGCCCAGGGAAGTTGTGAATGCTCCATCACTGGTGGTGTTCAAGGCCGGGTTAGACAGAGCCTTGGGTGGCATGGTTTAGTGTGAGGTGTCCCTGCCTATGGCAGGGGGGTTGGAACTAGATGATCTTAAGGTCCTTTCCAACCCTAACTATTCTATGATTCTATGACTATCAAGTCAGAGGTACTGCACTCTGATAAGCCTGTGTTCAGCAGAGCTTTTGTAATGAGGAGGCTATTTAATTGTGATGGGTTTGATGAGCTTGTGTAGGAATCCAGGTGATCCTGGAGAGCCCCAGGAAGGAGACACAGCACGCAGGCAGTGTGTGCCTCCTGGCAGGCATTAGGCTGTTTGACCATGTGAGTGTGTTCAGATCCAGAGGAAAATTAAAAGCTGTGCACTACAAAGATATTTTGAGGGAATATGTATATATGTCTATATATATATAGATAGATTTCCCCCCCCCCCCCATTTATATTAGGAATATTGCCTGCTGTTGTGTTAGATTAGGTAATGATTTTCTAGCTCTTACAAGCTATATCAGGTTTGTTTCAGTGTCCACACAGTGCCTTGATTCACTATCAAAAGAAAGTCTTGAATTATGCAAACAGTAAGGTTTAAGGAGCAGAGCTACTGCTGAGCATCGTTGTACATTACCTCTGTTGAATATTCATCATAATCAGAGATCACACAACTTTGCCTTTCAGTGTTAAAATTTGATTTGATAGACTCCACAATTCCAACCTGCACAATAGGTATAGATACAAATATCAGATAACTCTGTTACCTCCTCAGAAAAAAGGTGGTTTTAGGCAGTGGACAAAGGGACTGAAAATATAAGTCATGATAGTATTTTTGGTATATCTGACAGAAACAAGCACTTCATGTTAAATTTTATTCGTGCCAGTTCTTTATTCAGAAGTCTTTGCTCTAATAGAGTTCAAAGCCAGAATATGAGCAAAGGCAAACTGAAATAATGGAGTTTAATTGCCATCTACCATGCTTCTGAGTTACTTAGTTATGAGAAGACCTTTTATGAGGTACATGGTACTGTGGGGAGGCAGAAAATGAGAGTATTTGTCAGCTGTAGTTTGTAGAACCGTCTCACACTTTAACACTTGCTCAGGGAGGGGGAGGCTTGTGTAATGAACACACAGCAAACGCATCTGGTTGTGAAGAAGGATGGTATGAAGTGGAATTGGGCCAGTATTTGCCTGTTTGCTTTTATGATATGCTAAGGAACCTGCTTTTCCCTTTGAGGTCTGCATGTTTCACTAGGTTTTGCAGTTAGGGAGAGAAGGTAATCGAATACATTTTGGGCTGCAACAACGAGCGCTTCCCTCCAACAGAATCATGTTTTGCTGTTTTCACTCTCAGCTTGCTGACAAGATGATAAAAGGTAGTGTGTGGTGTGTGTGCCTTGTTAAATAGGCACTTTACTTCCAAAGGTAGGTGGATAATTTAAAAAGCGCTCTGCTTGAGAAAGGCAATGAGAGGACATGCTGTTACTGAGGAAGGAATTGATCTTTAATGAAGGGGTAGTTTAGGGGTAGGCAGGATCTAAGCTGGATTTCTGGCTGTCCCCTCCTGTTTGGCCTCAGCTGTGGGACAGTCTCAGAGGCTTTTGAGGCTTCCAGTGACTGCTCCTAACTCTGCCTGGTGTGCCAGCACTAGGGAACAGCTAAATGGTGGTGCTCAAACAGGACTTTAAATACTGACGATAGGAGGGAATTGCCTGTTAATTGTAAGGGCTTTTGATCTTTCCTGGTGGTTTTGTGCTAAGTAATAGTGTCCTAGTTAAGTATAAAGAGGGCAGTGTCAGTGGCTTGTTTCCTTGGTGCTGTTGAGGGTGGGTGACAGCTAAAGGGAGGACGAGAGATTTCATTTCTTTCTGATGCTTGGTGTGGCTGAAAGCTTAGGCTGCAACTCCATTGCGTCAGCAGACAGACATATGTGAAGGTGAGAAGGAATAGAGATGTTAGCGGTGGAAGCATATGTAGAAAGCAGAGAGGCAAGGAAAGGGGAAGGGATGAACAGATGGGAGGTAGAAAAAATAGCGAGTAAGATGGAAGGCGAAGAAAAGGCTTTCTGCCAGACACATACCTGTTTCCATGCCTGGGAGAGGCTGTTGCCCAGCAAGGAGCCTGGGTACCTGCAGATGGCAGCTGTGACACAGGAGATAGAATTTGCAATGTCTCTGGCAGCAAAATAAAGACCAGTATGAATCAAATGCAAGAAAACAGCCACATTTCTCAGTCTGCAGTCTGCCTGTACTGCTGGCTCCCAGTTGCAAAAGAGCTTCTGGACAGTAAACCTTGCCAGCAGAGCAGAGGCTACGTGGCTGTGGGAACTTTGCACTGCCCCTCTGTTGGTATTTAATAGGGGCCAGGAAGGAACCATCACTGCATTCTCGTTATCCACTTAGTTGAAACAGCTGAGAAGGAAGAGTGGGGGAGTATCAGGCGCTGCTTCACAGCTGGTTGATGGCTATAGCATGGAGAATGAGACCTTGAGAACCATAGATGCTTGTAGGAAAGCTCCTGCAGGGTTTTGTTGTTCAACACTAAATCCTTCCAGCTTGCTGTCTGGGTGCAGTGCAGCCCTGTTGCTGATGGTGCAATGCTGGGCCCAGGCAATGAAACCTCCGTGGCTGCTTGAAACAGCCAAAGATTAAAAAAGGTTACAAACTTGAATAGGAAAGTGGCAAGAGCTGAAAAATCAGTAAATGGCATGACGAGTGAAGGACGACCTGGAAAACCCTCTCTCATCCCACCTGCATCTCTCTCTCTCTCCAGTCCTCCTTACTGCTCTGCTTTAATGTTCCCTTTGGGATCATGCAGGCAGCAGGCAATCAGACAAGGATTTTCAGGTGAGATTAGGAATAAGTGTTGGGGCTTTTTTTAATGATTTTTTTTTAAATTATTATTTTCTGTAGCATAATAGAACAATGCCAATGCACGTTTTTTCAAAAGCACTTCAATCCTTTTGCTCTTTTTGTGGATCACTGAGGATGAAAGTAAAGTGGTCTGATTGCTGCACTCTGTATACGATGCATTTGAATATATTTAAACATATTCTGATATTGCAAAGTCATGACAAAACCAGCTAGGAAGTGTTAAAAGAAAGCTGCTGGGGAAAAATATGTTGGACTTTGCAGGCTTTCTGCAGGTAAAGCAAGTTGCCTGGTTAGCTACCCACACTTGGCAGCAAGCCAGTCAGGACTAGGCTTGCTAAAACTGCAGACTTGCATAAGCTTGATGGCATGGAGAGAGGATCATCTGCTATGCTCTTCTCACATGCATGTCTATGTTGGACTCTACACTTGGGCTTGTGGTAAAGGGGCTGTTGCGTTTCCTTGATTTCTGTGATAATCTGGTGTTCTTGGTAAGGTCTAAGCAAGCCCATATTGTGTGTGGATACTCTTCCCCCACGTTGTGTGTGATGTGCATGCTCAGCGCTGGTATCACAGACGGGTTTTGAGTAACAGATGAAGTACCTCCACCAACGACAAACTCCTCTTTATGGCCTAGGTTGAATATCAGTGAATTGCATCTGTAACAGATGAACAGACCCCTGTGCCATCTCTACACCATAAAGCTGAGTGCTCATGAACTCTGCTGCTGTTTTGGTTGCTCGCATAACAATTTTGTTTAAAGCACAGGAAAGGACAAACACTGTTCTGCAGTCATCCCTTTCCATTTCAAAGAGCAGTAAGTTAGGCAGGCTGCTGTTGCCTTTGCAAATTCTGATGGTTAGAAACACCGTGTGCATTTTTGTATGATGAGGATGTTAACAGGAAAAGTCGCTCTGCTGCTTCCTGGTTTTGTTCTTGTACCTGGCAAAGTGAGTTTTGGAGGACCTGCTGTAAGCTGCCTTATATGTTCCTGTATGGCTTTTAGGCTGAATATCAGAGAAGAGCAGAACTCAACTTTGCTACTTGAAAGCTTTAAGTGTCATTACAATAACCTGAATTTATAGCTATTTGGAAAGGATGCGACAGAGCAAGTTGGGGAACCCCTGATCGAGACAGAAATTTGTCTTCAAGTAGTAGGCATAGCTTTCACTGTGGTTGCTAGCAAGGAGCTTACAGCCTCTGTTATTTGATGGCTAAAAGCATCTTTACAGCTGTTTAAACTTACAGCAGTTTTGAGAAGGATGCAACAGAGTAGAACAAATTGTTTTTACAGGTGGTATGAGCCCATGCAAACCCGGGGTGTGTGTCCTGGATAAACAGGTGTGCCTCTGTGGGGTTTGTCATCTCCAGGGCCACCCACCAGCAGCTGAGCTGCAGGATTGGGATTTGGGCAGGGAACAGCATAACCATAGAAAACCCCAGCTTTAAGCAGAGAACACTAGCATTCGGAAAATGAGGAGGCAGAAACCCAACTGAAAATGCTTTCCCCAGAGGAAAGACATGCTGAGAAACTGTTCTTGTCTGAAATATCAGCCCTGAGGAGCTCTTACCTAAGGCTGAAGATGTAGCTGTCAAGTTAAATGAGTGTGGCTCAATCTTAGGCAGTCTCCTTGCTGCAGGTGTGTGTGTGCAAGTCCCTTATGAGTCAGGACATGTCCATTGGACATGACAGGTAGCAGCCAGTGGCTTCCTAAGTATGCCATGGTCCCTAGGATGAGCTTAGCTAGGACATCTTGGAAGTGAAAGCATGCCCTAAGAACAGATCTTAACTGAGATTTTAATTCCCTGGACTGACCATAGTGGAAGTGGTTTTAAAGACAGGACATAGGGATTGATTTTCTGTTGGGAACATAGGTCTCTGCCAGAGCATCCAGAAAAATGCAGGGTCTTGGCTTTCCCTCCTGTTCTTTATACTGGTCTACTGCTTCAGAATGAAATTGCGGTGCTCTGTACAGTACTTTGGCCTTAAACCTTCACAAACATACGGAAGTGCTTTAAAAAAGCACACACCAAAAAAAAAAGAAATCAAGCAAGAAACCCCACAGCAACACGTATTTTTTCCAGTGTACTTCGAGAACCTGCAAGCACATATTTGCAGTGGTTTCAAGCTTTTTATGGATCAGAGGTTGCAGAGATGTATGTAGTTTTAAATGAGGCTGAGATTCTTTTATACGTGTGACCTAAGAAACCTGAATTTAAAGCGAGTACAGCACTGCAGCGCCACAGTGAATTTGGGAGACCTAGAATTCAGGGTCTCCTCCAGGAAGCGTTGTTCTCCCAGAACTCGCCTGTACAACAGGTGCCTCCTGTTAATAAGAGAGAAATGTGAAAGCTTCTGCAATAGCCCTGGTTTATTCTCTGCACGGATGGGGAGTTCTGGGTGCTGGGAAAAGGCAATTTTAGGGAGCTCCAGTGATTATCAGTTCTGCCTACTCTCATGACTTTACTGGCACCATGGCTTTTGGTGCTAATGCCACATCTCCTGGGGAAATCTGAGGGTGTCAGAGTGTTGGAATCTTTCAGACTTGTGATCTTGTGGTAAAGGGGGAAGCTAAAAATAAGGCACAGCTGCAAGAAGCAACATTCCTGGGGTGGGGAGGGAATATAATTCCCCAAACCTTTTTGAGGTTTAGGATCTTGGTTTGAGAAATCTGTTTTGAAGACACGCTTGCTAATAAGTCCAAAAAGCACTTTATCTTTGTTTTCACTGAGATTTTTGACCTGGGTACAGTCAGTGATCTGCTGTAACCCTAAATCAATTCTGTCATCTGACCAACTGTTATCTGTTTTGTCTCTGCTACTGAGCTCTCTCTCTCTTCTTAAATGTGGTATAAAATTTGTATGCACTTCCTGAAAATTTAAAGGTTTAAAAGTGCTTTGTGGAGTGCTCTTCAGTAGATGTGCACATGGCCCCCAGGAATTTAGGGGTAAAAGTGCTTTTAGAGGTGTTGAGGGTTATAGTCCTGCCCAAAGGTTAGTCAGAAATTCAGCTACACATTTGTCAGAACCCATAAAACTTGCCAAGACTGCAAATAATACGATGTCTGGGTTTGGTTGTTGACCAAGCACAGTGCAAATACAGGCAGGTACGAAAGCTGGGAACAAAAGGTTAGTTATAAAAAACACAAAACAAAACCCAAAATGACAGAAGAGACAAAAATGTCCTGCTAAAAATACCCCTTTAATTGTGCACTGACAGAAAAGACAATTTCTGGAAGAGATTGTCTTCCCAGATGCAATTGTGGGAAGAAGCCTAATTACTGAACCAAAATCAGGCGCATACTGTAGGCTGATAATAATGTATTAAGTATAAAATGCAGAAAAAGTCAGAAGAAGCCATGCTGTATTTCGTTCAGATTGTGGATCACCTCTCTTCCAAAGGTACTGGACAATTACCTTCCCAGTACTTACAGCACTTACATGTATTTGCTGTTTGTAAGTGAAATATTTTAGTTGGAGTTGAAGGCTCAGGATTATGAAGATTTTGACTGCCAACAAAATGCCCAGGTGCTGAAGGAGCTGGCTGCTTGTTGGTCGGAAGGTGCAGGTAAAGCTACCTTCTGATTATCAGAGATGATTCAGACTCTCAGACATTGCCTGACTTGGCATCATGTTGAATATCAGGCAGAGAAGAGGGTTCTTGTGTCCCTGTCTGAGATGCAGAACTGTGATTTCTGCTCTCTGTCCCAGGTACGTGCTTGTGCAGGCGGCTAGACAGGAGTTTTCCCTCTGCAGGGAATAGCACTCTGGGGTTTGCAGAGAGTAATATTTTCACAACTTTGTTTTCAGCTTTAGGCAGGTCTGGCTTAATTTTTCTGGAGATGCAAGAAGGCCCTTCTATGTGGAGGGTGTTGCACTGCTGCACTGTGCCACTGATGTCCTGAGCTCAGTGAGTGTCCCTAGTTGTGAGTAAAGGATCCTCAGTAGGCCTGGGCTGGAGATGTGCTGCTTTTTGCCCCTTCTGCCCCTCTTCTGAACATCTGGTCGAAGAAATGCCTTTGAGAAGGGGTTTTCAATCTGTTTCAATGCAGTAATGGGTTACTGCGAGACAGCAGTACCAGGGAGTAGGAATGCAATTTTCTCTTTCATGATTTGGCTGAAGATCAGAAATGTGCTTCCATGAATAGGAATACTGTTGATTAAAATGGCATGGCTGTTGATGCCATATTACTGCGGACCCTGCAGTGTTGGTAGCTCCAACCTATCTTTTCTTCTTAACTTAAAGTTTAAACTCTGAGGAGACTGTAGGATTTTAAAAATTACCCCCTGCAACCTGTGCAGACCTTGAGGTATGAACCAGACTGAGAGATAAGCAAAGAAAATGCATATTTGCTTTTCATTCACGCTTTCTTATCCAGCTGAAAGAGCTCTATATGGCTTTAAATGATGTTGCATCTCATTTTTAGTTAAATATAAGCTGATGGTAATAGATTAGGTGTCAGATAGCTTGTGAGGGCAACTACCTGGCAATAACATATTATTAACTGTAGCTTAAATGATTGCACTTGTTTCAGAACAAAAAGTGGAGTTCTATCTATTTTTAACAAGAGTGCCTGAACTATCTGATGTTGGAACTTAGTACTGGGGAGGCCTTAAAATAAATTCAGTTTTTCTTCCTGGTGATCATTAGGGTATGATGGTTGTGGGTTATTTTTAGGTGGTATTGTCAAATCGGAGGGATTCAAAGCTCTCCTCTCATCTAAATGTTCTGGGTGGTGGTGTGTGCTTTGTGGTTTTCTTCTTAGCAGCAGATTAAAATCTGTATATACTTACGCGTCCCTTCTCCGTGGTTGATGGTGTTTACATAAATGTTTAGGACATTTTCTAAGCTGTTTCCTTCATACAAGACTGTCTGGAATCACCTTAAGATAGCCTTTTACCCAGCGCCTGAGAAGGAGCACTGCAGCATTGGGGACCTTGGCAGCTCCTGTCTCTGAGGATGGCATGTGCGTGCACAGCATTTATCTGGTGTGCTCCTGCAACTCCCCAGGACAGGGCTGCGGCCAGGGCCAGGGTTTGTGAGCCCTGTTGCCTGAAGGTTACCTGGGACCACAGCATCCATGAGGGCATGAGCAGAGGTACAGGGAGGAGAAGCAATTAGCAATATTTAGCAGGGTCTCTCACCAAACCAGGCTGATCTGCTCTGTTAACCTGGGGGACAACTGTTACCACAGATATTTCTGGCACTTGTCGCATCAGCTGATTGTCAGTGGGTCACATTGGGAGCATATGGTGGAAAATAAGAACCCGTAATGGTCATACTTCAGTGCTATGAATTTTTTACAGTGTTGCTTGTGCTGCACAAATCTAAAGGTCGGAGAGGAAAATCGCAATACAAACTTCAAATAGTAACTGAGAAAGGGAATTACTGTCATTATGTGTCAGAAAACCTCTCCAAGCCCTACAGGAGCCTGCCGCCTTCTCTGGTGGTAGGTAAGAGGTGCAGTAGCGATACAGCAGTGGCTCCTGTCAGGCAGAAGAAGCAGGCAATGCTGTGCCATAAAATGAGATGGGAAAGCAGGCAAGCTTCGTTCGTGGAGGATCTGTCGTCCCATAATCCATACCCTGCCCTTATTCACTGGAGACCAAATATGAGGATCTTTGTCCGTTGCTTTTTGGTTAGTTGTTTTTGTTTTGTGTTGTTTTTAGGGTAGTTATAGGAGAATTGACTAAGGAAGACAGAGATCATCTGGTGATGTAAAGCCAGCCCTGCAAGAGCCGGGGAGCTTGGCTGCGAGGAGGCCCAGAAAGGGTGAAAACAGCTGCTGTAGAAATGCAGATGAGCGGTTCAGGTACATAGGAGGGATCAGGGGTACAGTTTAAAGGATCCATAAAGGGATGGGCTTCACAGATGATTGTTCTCTCCCTCCCCAGTGCTATGAAAGATATTTGTGCCCAGGACTTGTACCAAGGAATTGTCATCCCCTTGTGTATGGTGTCTGTTGCACAATTAACTTTGCAGTTTTGAACGGCTTCCCTGTCTTGAGGGAGATCCTAAGTAGTAAAATGTTTTAGGCTTGTTTTTCTTCCTTGCATGGCAGGGACAGGCCATGGCAGCATGTCCTTACAGTGTCTCTTGGTGGGGAGACTTGGACTTGTCCTCTACAAGACATTAGCTGTGCTGCCAAATGATTTTCTAGAGCTGGCTGCCACAAAGAAATGCGGTGTCCATGCTAAGGAGGAAATGAGAGAGCTGCAGCGGGATAGTCTCCCTTCCAGAAGCAGAAGAGGAGAATGAGAAAAATGAGGGATAATTACAGACTGTTTTGTAGTTACAACTGGCAGTTTAATTTGCCTAGGTATAAAGGAGTGATTAGATAATGTTAATTGCTCCCAACAATGTTGTCTATTAAAATCAAAATGGGGATTTTTTTTCCTTCAAAATTTCTCAGGAAGTTTTTGATGTTATTGGACTCTCCAGTGCAGAATGACATGACAACTGCAGCAGTGTCCTAATGACAGGACTTTTCCAAGCACGCAGCTTTAGAAATAGTCTATGGAAAGATGTCCATGTCTTGGGTACCACGTATTAAAAAAAACAAACCAAAACAAACTTGAGGGGAAAGTTAAGTTCTCTCTCCTCAGCGCAATAACCATGCTCAGAGATGTTGAATCTCTTTCTTTTCAGCTTAAAAGATGGAAGAAAGGTTTGAAAATAACCATGAAAGAACACCTGGTTTGCAGGAAAATCTATGGGAAAGAGTTATCAAAAGCAGCTTGGTGATCCCATTTTGTTTCGGCGTTTTGTTCTCCTGGTTTTGTCTGGGTCGGTTGGTTTGGGGGTTTTTCTTGCTGGTCAGATTGAGGAACAAATTTATAGGATTTTCTTAAAAACGTTTGCATGTGTAAAATTTTGACCCTGTAAATCAAGACTCGAATGAGACAATATTCAGGGTGGAGATGTTTTGTTTAGTAGCATAACAAGTTTGGAACAATGTCCTCCAGTTCTGGGCTCGGCAGAGAGGAGTGAAACACCACTGGAGTCATAGCGCTACTTACTTTGATTAAATATTTTGTTATAACAATGTTCATTTGAATCTTTCTTTTCTTACTGTTGTAGTTTTCTACAAGAATTCATCTGCCTCTTCCAGTGTTTAATATTCACATGCTGGAACAGTATTTTGAATAGGTAATAGATACAGAGTGTAACCATTAAATCTTGTTCCTAACAATGCAGACTATTGGATGGCAACAATTGCAAATATATGCCTGGCTTTGCAGGATGCCAACGCGTTGGCTTGGGACACAGAGCTCACCTTAAGTGACAATAAACATTTTATATTTAGGTGTTCATTGCTGAGCCAGATGAACACAAAGAGCTGCAGCGTTTCTTTCTTTCTTTTTTTTTCCCCCCTTTTTATGTAGAGGCCTTATGCAGACTGATGGCAGTCCTGGGGAGAGATCCAGCCTTGCTTGAGTGGGATGGATACACATGCAGATTTTAATCAGAAACTGACAGCTATAAAGCAGCACTCTGTGCAGTGCCTCTGAGACCTGTACCCTTGCTGGTGCTCACACTTGCATGGAGAAGGAGGTGAGCAGGATGCTTAGCAATAAGAGAAGGATAACATTTGAAATTTCTGGAAGAAATGCAGGCATTTGTTTTTGAGAAGAGTTATTTCTGCCTCTGTTTTTCTTCATTCGTGTCTTTTCTGCTCCTTCTGATAAGTAGTGTGGCTATCTGGTCAGAAGGTTAAGCTATGAAGCGAGTTAAATGAGAAGGCTTTCCTCTGAGGGGGGGAAAATAGAAGTGGCTTGGACTCATATTTTGTAGTTAAATGGATTATAGCTGTCAAAATGTGCTGTATCTAGATGATGAGTAAGGCTGGGTCATAAATTGGAGAAATCGTGGGTGATTTAGGACATCTGAAGGGTTTTTTGTTTGTTTGTGATGCATCTGTTTTTTAAGAGCTTCTGGAGTGCTAGCTGGATAGCTTGAAGGATAACATCGGGTTGTTTGGAGGTCAAAAAGAAGTGCTAAATTGCTTCAGGAGGAGTGTGTGGGGTTTGCTGTGCCTGGAATAGCTTTGTGGGCATCCCTGGAGGTGCAGTGTTGTGGGCAGTGTGTGGTGACACCCCCAGAGGTGCAGGGTTTTGGGTAGGGGGTCAGGGTGCGCTCATGTGGCCTGTCACACCAGCCTGTATGTGTGTAATTCTGTGCTTGTGTGGGAGCTGCTGGTGTCTAGGTGAACAGGACCCCAGTAACACCTTCCTTCTCATGTTGGTTTAATGTTGCCAGATTTTAGTTTGTCTCCCATTATCAATTATTGGATTGACTTCCCCTCAAAGCAAGTCACTACTTTTTCCAAGTACTGAACTGAAAATTGTGACCAAGTCTTGTATACTGATGATACTTTGTGCTGGAAAGTTATTGAAATGGTTCAGGCACCCACTTTTGTGCTTATCCATTAGGGGAGGACTTCATACATGCTGTATTTTGGGAAATGAATGGGCATTTATTTATCTGTTTAATTGGATTCTTGTGTGAGAGAACTCTGTTAAAATCATTCGATTGCAAACTTTGCTGGCTTGCCATAAAATCTGCCCCAAAATAGTTAACAGATGTTTCTAAACAAGATCCTCCACACATCCTGACAGACGCATCCTGAACAGTTGAGATGACCTGGGAAGTGATTGTAGCTTCAGATAGAGTTGCTGTTACAATAACTCAGCTGTCATATTGTCAAATTCTCGAGCTCCCTGAATTGCTGTTCTTGCTTTTATGCTTTCTCTTAAGTGGAACTTCTGAGTCCCCGGTGTAAGAAAAGCCTCAGCAGCTTTTAGCGATCTTTTTGGCAACTTCCATCAAAATTTCTGACTAAACTTCACAGCTTCCAGCTGCCTACTTGTTACTAGCTTTAGGGAGGTCAGCCAGTACTAATGCCAGCCTCACTGGGGTCTGTGCCTGTGCTCAGGTTATGATGGCTGGTGTGATGCTGGTGGTGCTTCTGGTGCAGAAAAGGAGCCTTCCCTCAAACACAAAAACAAGGCACAAGTCAGCTGGCACCCTCAGTTCATGCTGCTGTAAATAAGCTCACGTCTTCTGAAGGACGGCCTTTTCATCGCCACAGGAACATGAAATTCAGTAGTAAAGATTGTAAAGTAACAAAAGTCCATAGTGAAGATTTCATCCTTGTGAAGCTACAGACAGCAACCTGTGCCTGAAGTTATCAAAGAGAGTGTGTTAGCATTTAGAGGGTAACAATTTTCTGACACATGTTGATTGCAGGAGCTAAAACCAAGAAGTACTGAATGCTTATCTGGGAAGTACAGCAGAAAATTGAAGGGGTTTGGAGAATGTCGGAAGAAAAATGTTCTGTTTTCTTAAAATAAACACACACTTCATATCCTTGACCTTTTATTATCTTTTTCATTTCTACTAGTTGAGAAAACTGAAAGTGAAACTCATTTGTTATCCTTGTTTAGCCAAAAGCCCTTCCTGTAGGAAAGAAATGTTAAGAAATGTTTAATATGCAAAACTAGCAGGGTTTCTTGCAAACTAGGACAGGGCTTATCAGGCATAGCATAGGCCTGGCCATTTCGCCCTCTCAGGGTTTAACAGAGGGCTGGGATTTACCTGAACTCAAAGTTTAATCAGGAGAACCAGATTTGCCCACACCAAGAAGCAAAATACATAGTTGTCTTGCTAGATACAGTGTGATATAGCACAGGAGAAATGGAAAACAGCAATGGTTTGTGCTAATGTTATGTGGAAGGAAGAAGAAAAGCAACCTGAGAGAAAACCTATCAGATAGCGGAAATATCCAGTCACGATCTTACTGTTTGCAGTAGGGTAAACTGCAGCTGCTCAGAGCAAACATAAATGTCAGAAACCTATGGGAAAGATGAGATCACCCAAAGGTTAGGTACAAACCCAGAGCAACTTCGGCGTATTGAAATAAGCGAAACTCATACTGAACGCTAAAACATTCCTCTTCTATCAGTTCAGTGCTAAACGGAAACTGCAAAACTGAGTGATAAAGTGAATCAGATCGAGCAATGTATGTTTGGCTGCTTATTGCCGACAGCCGTCCCTGGCAAAGGCTGAAATGGTTTTGTGGGTATCAGCAGGCTGCTGCATTCCTGCGTTATTTGCAGTTAATGAGATTGTGGGATTGTTGTGTGATGTATAAAAAAAGCTAATATTGTATCTACAGTACCAAGATGTCTGGGCAAGTCAGAGATGTGGAAAGATAAGATCAGAGTGAAGGCATGGGACTTGCACATGGGGATGTATGTATGAGATTTTGTCCATTTACTCTACTGCTTGCAGAGAATAGAGATGATTTACTACCAAGTCCAAAAATGGCAGTCGTATGCTACATTTGAAATGCATACCTTAATCTTATTTACTGTGCAAGGAATTTTAATTATTCTCTAAGGCTTACAGGAAAAATACTGCCCAGGAAAAAAAAGAAGGACTAATGCTGCAGTAAACTGACTTTGTCATTTGCAAGCTTTCAGCAGTAACAAAAGAGAAAATGTGGAAGTGTGTAAGCCACATACATTTTTTACTACATTACCTTGTGGAAGCAGTATACAAGAGCTATTAATATTTTATTTCAGATACCTGTAACTGTGCTTGCAATTGACTGATATGACTATGATAAGAATTAAGTTGACAAACAGGCCTTTCTCAAGCGCAGTTCTGGCTTGTTTGTTTTCATGGACAACTGCTAAGCTGTATCAGCCAAGCCACTATGTTGTTATGCAGGGTTTCCCTTTTCACACCATGTATTTTTCTGCACACGTTGCATGTGGCGAGGCGCTCGGAACAGAAAGAACCTGCAGCCAAGCGCAGATGATCTTCCTGGTCCTTCGCCGGCACCCTCTCAGAAACGATGGCAGTACTGTTACATGCAGTACTGTTGCTGAATACATAGTTGCTTGATTTGTGGGGGGTTGCTTGCTTGTTGAGTTTGTTTGGTTTTCCCCTTGGTTTTTGGCTTCTTAATTTTTTTCCCAGTAGTACTTTGTAGGCCTGATCTAGCTGAAAACTCCCCACTGCAAAAAACCTGCTTTATATCATGATTTTGTAGAAGATGAGCTGAAACCAAAAGATAGTGAGTACTTGGGTCCTGTTCAATGCTTGCTCAAGGTTGGCATGCTGCCACAGCGCGCTGCAATGCTGGGAAGTGGAGCTGGCATGGGGGCAGAGGGGGACTGCTGTGTGGGGCACCCTGTGGCTCTGATCCTGGCTCTGTGATCCTGTAGCTGGAGGGTGGGTTTCTGTGGGTTTTTGTTTGTTTGTTGTTCCAAAGTCTTATTATCTTAGGACAGATAGATTGATAAATCCATGTGAGTGCCATGTTGAAGTCAGTGGAAGCAAGAGCAGCTTTTGGTGAGACTAGAGGTGGTATTTGCTAAAAGCAGGCATTGGTAATAAATTCTGAAATTTTACTATTAACTGAGTGTACCACATAAACATTTTCGGTTTTATTATGTTAGGAATTTCCACTGGTTTGAGCCATCTTCTGTGCACTTGCTTGGGTGCAAAAATTTCTCCGAACAAACCTCTAATAGTTTTCACTGCTGCCTTCTTGAATTTTTATATAGGAAGAACCATGGTAATTTCTTTTTAAAGGTTGTTTGTTGTTTTTTTTTTCTTAAGCATTCAATTCCAAGCCCTTGGGATACAGTTAATTTCTCTGGCTCTGTATCTCTGTTTTTCCAAGGATGAGAGTATTGGATGGCTCATTTGAAAAACAGCAGCTGATAACTGTGCTTAGTTTCAGACAGTGTTAAACTTTTGTACCTCATTTACTTGATTCTCTCTAAGATGCATTTGATATGGAAGACCTAATTCTGGTATAATCCTCTTCCTGTAAGGTTTAGACTGCGCTGACACAGCAACTTTGTTACACACATAGCAAGTTATCCTGATAATAATAGAAGAAAATTACTCTGAAGGAAATGGCACATGTATGTGCTTAGAAATACTTGTATTAAATTGAGTCCAATTATTATGAATTTTAAATATCAAAATACCACAAACTTCGCAATACCAGATATATGCATATTTTCCACAGGGCTGAATAAGACCATCATAGAAACTTTGGGATAGAGTTTTCTGTTTGGACACCCTTCTACTGTACTGCCTTCTCTGTCAATGTTGGGCCAATCTTCTCTCATAGCTGAAGTTCATTGAGATGAGAAGTTTGAGAGCATTCTGGTCTTGTATAGCTGCTTTTATGTTTTTTGTCAATATGTGTAATGGTCCCCCAAAGGCATCCTAGTAGTGTGATAGTCTGGCTCTGAGCTCAGAGGTGGGTTTTGATCTTAAGTTGGATTCACCTGGCTGTTTTAGAATACTCATGATGTGGAAACAAATGCCTATTACAAGGTGAGAAACAACATATTAAGGGACCTTGAACCTGCACCTAGTAGCCAGATAAATTCCTTCTAACTTCTACTTCACAAATGCCAGTACTTATCATTGGTTAAAATTACTGTGATGTGATGTAGAACAGCCAAGTACCACTACTGTACTGAGACCGAACAGAGGCAACTGCTGTTGACACACCAAGCGCATCTTGTAATTGAAATGTAATCTCATGCTGTGACGCTGCTTTCCTTTAGGCTGTATTAGATGATGGGAGACAGCAGTGTTTGACTGTCCACTTTTTCACCATTACAGAAATGCTATTTTCTTTAATTTCCTCTTCACATTTTGCAATGTTTGTCCCTACCGTTCACTGCAGAAAGTTATCAAAGGTGTGTTGAAGAGACTGTGTATCAATATCTGGGCAGGAGGCGGGTTTTTGCAAGCTTTTGGGCCTCTCAAGGAGTAACTTAGAACATTCAGAGCAGGTAAGTAGGTGGGTTTATATTTTCAGTGTGTGCATCTGTTCGCATAGAGAGGAAGTTCCCCAAGTGCAGTTTTGGTGCTAGGCAGAGGCAGGGAGAGTCAAGGGCCTGTCCTGGTGGCTGGATTTCTCCTAGGGCCAGCCATGGGACACTGCCAGCATGGTTTTGGCACTGGAGAGATGAGCATGGGCATCTAAGCTAGGCTATGGGTGAACAAGGCCTTAGTGGTGTCTCCCTTGGTTTCGTGCTGATGAGGAATGGTGGCCGGAATGGTGGCACCTTCTGGTGCTGCTGCAATGGGGCTGTACATGGCAGAGCCTGGGGGCATGCTGCCTGCCACCCAGCAGAGTGTCAGCCTGCTACTGGCAGCAGGATGGGGCATCCCTGCTCGCTCACTGCGCACCACCCGGGTGAACACTGTGGCCAACATGTGTGACTCAGTTTACATAATGTTAAAACAATGGTGTCTGCAGTGCTCTGGCATTATTTCTTTTCTGCACATTGCAGCAGTGTGTTGTGCCAGTGAGTTACCAGAATATCCTGGAGCCCACCCACAGCTTCAGCTGGGAATGGATGGTTTTCATCAATTTGTCTTTTTTTTTTTCCCAATCCCGCTGAGTTTCCTCCCCCACAGCTCAGTGAAGCAGGGATGGACCTTGCTCCCCTGGCATAATGCGGCATGGCGCAGGAATACAGAACCTATTTGTCTGTCTGCCGATATGAAAAACTTGATAGGATCACAAAAATTGATGGCTTTATTTTTTTCTATGCCAGCGTATATTATAATCTCATCTGGATAAAACCACACAACTCATGTAAATGACCCTCAACATAAAGTGCAAGTGAGAGCTGGTTCCTTTAGGCACAGAATTAGTAATTTTTAACTTGATACTGGCATATCAAATTGCATGCAATTTGAGGGTTGATAAGGTATTTATGTTTTTCCTATAGACTGTGTATGAAACAGTTTTCAGACACTATTAACTCCTTTAAAAAACAAATTCTCTTTGAATTCTGTGCTTTTTAAGTACGCCAGAAAATTCTTCCAAAACAGATACCACATAATACTTGCTTATGGGAATCAAACATATTGGGAAGCGATAATAACAATTGCAACGAAGGACTTGCAAAGGCAGGACTTAAATTTGTTTGTGTTTTTTTTGTCTCTCCTCACCTGCCAGTGACTGATGACAACACTTTTTTTTGCCTTTAGGAACACAGTTCATGATGACCTTGTGATCCACTATTGTCTTCCTGGGCTGCCACAGTAAAAGAAATAGTTTCACCTGATAGAGGTGCTTCAGAACTTCTCCAAATCCAAATGCTGTCCAGGCGCAGTTTTTGTCCTGTTATCTACCTTTCCCCTCAGCCACCCTCAGTCAACATTGTACTCATGCATGAATTACATCCAGTTTGCAAAAGTATTGACTGCTACAGAGCAACCCTAGTTAGTAAGCAGAACCACCAGGCCAGAGAGAACTGGGGTTTTTCCTGTTCTTCTCTGTAGTGTTGATAAGTTATTGATTCCAGCTCCAGCTGTTTAAGATGATTTTCTGTGGGTGTTTTTCACGCATCAGTCTGAGCTCAGGTCCTGAGGCCAATAATTTCCTGCTTTGCCATCTGTCAGTGTCTGTAAGATACATTTTTGGGGGCAGCTGTTCACAGGGGCTATGGTGGCAGATGTTAGGAGCTGTGCTGCATTCCCCCAAGGTGGTTCCTTCTCTCTGCTTGAATGGTTACAGCTGTAGAAGCCATTCTTCCCTGCTGCCTGCAAATGCCATCTGACCTTGCCTGCAGGATGTCTGCAAATAGTTTGGGTTTGAGTCTTTTTAAATGGTCCTTTGGTTTGCCCAGCATGTAATTTCCTTTATTGGCAGGCCACTGCATTCCCCTCTCCTCTCCTAGTACGATGACTTTTCAGAATTTGACCCAGAGCATGTGTATTTATTCTCTCAGATTCTCCTGTTCGAATCTGATGAAGCAGAGCTTATTGCTCATGGTCAGGGCAGCACAGCAAAGACTTGCCACGAAAAGCCTTTGTGGTGCAAAGCTACCAGACTGGAGTGTCCTTTCCTGCCACCTCTCAGCTTGCTACTGACTCTGGCATTGCAAAAGGTCAAATTCCCCTTGTGCTCCCACATTTAAGACCTATGACCTGTGCCATGGAGAGCCCCACAAAGAAATAATCTGGGTGCTGACCCACTTCCCAAAAGTCAGCTTCTCTCCAGAGAGGGGTTTCCACAGCCTTCCGCTTGCCTCACTGTTGTGAGCGTACATTCATTGCCAGATAAAAACTCTTTTGCCATTTTGTAGTTATAGATTCCATCTGAAAGACCTGAATTCAGGAGGACCCCACACGTGGCAGTACTGGCATGTGAAGGCAGGACAGACCTTCCTATAGCCTTGTAAAGATGCAACAACAAAATACTCAAAACAGCAGAGATGCACTTTTGCATCTCCTGTTGGGAAAGCTCTTACCTGCAAAGGTTGGAACTCCTCACAGCCCTAATATGTATTATATGGCGTATAGATAACACCTGGGAGGTATCACTGTAGTGAATATGAAAGTGCAGTGTAGTCCTTGGCCTCTCAGCTGAGCTGCTGAATTTTCAGTCCCGTGTCTGGCAGCGATAGTAAAAACGGTGGGTTTGTGCCATTGACAGCAGCAGTCAAAAGGCAAGAGGCAAAAGGCACTTCTGTTTACTTTGCTGTATTCTCAATCATTTCTGTTTGTTCTCCTTGTAGTTGTGCTATGTCATTTTGGTAGAATTACTATAGCTGAAGCATTTTCACTCAGCTGCAAAAGCTCTTCAAATATTCTTATGAGACAATGTCGCTTTATAGGAAAATAGAGCACAAATTATTACCGGTCTGGAGCTGACATGGAGATTTGGCACTCCATCTGGAGTGCTTCCTTTCAAGAGGTATTTCTATAAATTCTGCCCTGTTCCTGATGAACAGACAGTGTCTGTTGTCAGTCTCAAACCGTATGCTTGTCAGACGTGATAAAGGCAAAGGAATATATACAGTGTGTGTTGGCTGATTGCACATTGTCTGGAGCTGTATAATTTCCCTACACTGTTATTGCTTTCAGGTGATTTATTTGTGCAATTTCTTGGGGAAAGTCATCTGCAGGTTTCAAAACGCATAGTGTTATGATCTTAGGGATTTATTCTCACTGTGTAAATGAGGACTATCAGTGTCATCTGTGAAACTACACTAAGACTCTATAGAAAAGTAATCAAGACCACTTTTAGAACATGGACCTCAGCAGAATGACTGCAAGTTTGTATTAACACACCTGGCGTATAATAATGTGACTGGAGAGCAGTTGATAGTCTATCTAAGAAGAAGTACTACTTTTAGATAAAAATTATTGAACATTAGGGCAATGAAGAGAGGGTTTTAGAGGTGCAGTGTGTAGAATTTCCCATATCTCTTGAAAATAAATGTCTTATTTTCTTGCTAAGTACTGTCTTTTTCATCCTCTACAGAAAATGCTTCAACACTCATGGAAATAAGTAGGGAAGATAATTATAGTTTCTTACTCATTTTTGCCCCCAGAAGAAGGAGACCAACTTTTCTTTTAAGATTATTCTTACTGTGATTGAACTAGGGTAATTACTATGCAAACAATGCCTGCTTTTCTCATAGCTTCAGGAAATTTGTGATCTTAGTATTTGCGTGTTTGTTTTCCACTGCCTGCAAATCACTGGCTAGATAAAGGCTGGCTTGGGGAGCCCTTCCATAGCTTGGACAATGCATCACATACGCAGAGCAGTGAGGTCCTGGCTGCAGGAAAGCCAGGGCAGTTCAAGATGCCAGCTTATTCCTCTCTGATAATTTGTTATTTCTTGGCTGTGAGAAATAAATACGTTTCTGGCTGATGTAGTAGTACAGGTCACATGGCTTAAGCTCTTTTCTGTTGGCTGGAGGAAACTTTAAGGTATTTGATGCATTAATTTGGTTTTTCTTTATGCTGAAATCGTGTGCACTAGTGTTGAAATCTCTCCACAAACAAAACTGGTAGTGATGACTTGTCCAGCTTTTGCATATTGGTGAAACTCCTTAAAATCAATAGACTTCTCTCTGGGCTGTGAGATGGAAAGCATTTCTAGATATAAGAACAACAATGCTTGGTGTGGGGAAAAAAATTTCCTTCTGTTTGTAGGGCATGTGTAGAGGTGAAGGTAGTGGAATCACCAGGGTAACATGGTGTCCTGGGCTCAGCAGCAGCAGTCATTTTTCTCCTTCTTGGTATCTGGTGCAGCGCTGTGTTTTTGATTTTGGGCCTGGGAACAGCGCTGATAACACCAGTGTTTTCAGTTACTGCTTGGCAATGTTTTGGTATGGCCAAGGACTTTCTGAGTCTCATGCTCTGCCAAGGAGGAGGGGGAGCAGGGAGGAAGCAGAGACAGGACACCTGACCCAAACTGACCAAAGAGGTTATTCCATACCATAGCACGTCATGTCCAGGATGTGAAACCAGAGAGCAGAGACCTGGAAGGGTGTGGTGGTGGACTGGGGGTTCACTACTGGGGGGTGCCCTGGCTGGGTCGGGCTTGGTGAGCAGTTGTATCCTGTTTCTTTGTACTTCTCTTGTCATTATTGTTATTGGTGGTAGCAGCAGTGGTTTGTGTTACACCTTAGTTACTAAACTGTTCTTATCTCAACCTGTGTGAGTTGCATTCTTTCGATTCTCCTCCCCATCCCCCCAGGACTGGAGGAAGAAAGAGAGGAAAGTGAGTGAGTGAGTGAGGGAGCGAGCTGGCTTAAACCACGACACATGGGCACATTAGAAGAAGTTAATTCTTTTCCAGTGCTGTGGTATGAGGAAGCAACTTCTTGGAGTTTCTGGAATAGTGGTTTGGATTTTTTCTCACATGTCCAGGTGCAAGCTCTGCCCTTGATCTGCCCTCAAGGCTGCTGGGAGGAACAGCTCCTGTGGCTAGCCGGACTCTGGCTTAGTACTGGCTCCTGAGGAACAAACTCCACATTAAACATGCTGCAGCTGTGGCAGATGACCTTCCTCACTGCTACCTTTCTTTTAAGATGGACAGCATTGCTGGAGTGCTTTTTTTTCCCAGCTGACACAGCTTATTTTATTTACTGCAGGAAGCAGAAATATCTGTGTCACTTTTGGTCTGACTACCTCAAATCACATTCCCCCCGTTCTTTTGTTTTATTGGCTTGTTGGTCATGAAAGTGCAACCTCCTACTGTTTTGTCTTTGTTGCTCAATAAATTACTGAATATTGCCATGTTTCATCAGCTCAGAGTGAGGCAGTTTTTGTGGTTGTAGCAAGCAGGCGTTCTGCACTTTTATATCCATTACTTTCAATGTAGTTGTGTTGTGTTTTCTGCTGATTGTAAAATATGACAGTGGCACATGGGATTCTTTGTATGCTGAATACATAACTTATGATCTAGGTAGTGAATTCAAATGGAAACATTCCATTTATAAAAGAATTAATTGCCAAAGTACCAGCACTGCAGCCCAGTTTGGTGTCCTAGTAAAACTGCAGAAACAGAGACCTCAGGGAAGCTCTGTAATTTACTGTCAAGTGCCTGAAACTAAATGAAGTCCAAATAAACAGCATTTAGGGTTACTTGATGTTTCTCTTCCTCAGGTCTGGCAGTATCTTTTTCAGTCCACAGGCTTCTGAAATGCTGTAAATTAACTAAGCAAGCAGAAGAAATAACTTTATCAAAACCGAAGGTAAAAAAACTAAGGTCCTTCAGTTTTGCACTACTATATACACAAGATCTTTCTGCTCCTTAGTGTCTCCACAGATACTTTCTCAGCTGAAGCCCTCTCATTAACCCCTTAGGAAAGCATGAAGCCTTGAACTCCTACTTATTGACCAGAGTAGCCAGAAGTCTTTAAAATAATGGGGAAAATGCATTGTGTCCTCTATGTGCTAAGTATGTGCTAGTGCTGAGCAAGTGCTTGTGAGTTCAGCTTGGATATGAGATGTCTTCCAGCTCCATATCTTTGTGCTCTCTGTAACTGTGTTTTTTGCGCCTAATATCTCCCTCTATTTCCCCAAGATGAGACATGTTTTCCTCAGACATTCCCAAATGTGCTGATCCCCAACTCAGCTTGTGTCAAGTGAATCAATATTTGTGAGATACAAAGCAAATGCCATCCTCTATTGCGTGTGTGCTAAAAAGGGAGACAAAGAACCAGTATCTCCATATCTGTATTACTCTTTATCAGTCTCTCAATCTGCAGCCTTCTGGACCTGTTCAAGTCCCATCTCAAATGAAGAAAGAACAGCTTATAAACTGTCTGCATCAAACTTATTTGCTGGTGACTTGATTGTTCCACAGGGACCTAGTTTGGTCCTTCCTGACAGCAGACAGAGCTGCAGAGAACTCAGCATTTCCCTTGACTGAGTTATTTATTTTAGCAACCCTAAGCTTACTTTCTGAGTGACTGAAAAACCCCTTTAGCACATTTCATATGCTCGTTAGTACACCAGGCTTCTCAGTTAGCAATTCCTTCCATATCTTTTTTCTTAACCGGTAAAATTTTGCAGGCTGTTCCACAGAAAGTATGATCTCACCATAATCTCCTATACCTTAAAATAAACCAGCCATCCTTCAGTCCATTTCCCTCTCTCCATCCCATCTTCTTTCATCCTAAAGCTTAATTAACTGCTTTCTGGTGTCTTATTGTAGATACTTTCCAGTTTATCCTTGTTTCTAAGTTGAAACACCTTCAGCAGTGACAGATCTTCAGTGGAGGTCTAACTATATTTTCCTTTTTCCCTATAATGCTCTATCCCTGGAAAGGTCATAAATGGACTCAGGTTCAAGAATACATGCACACTTAGCAAATGCAAGCAAAGGCTGTAGCATTTTGGGCAACATTTTCAGTTAACAACATTCAGCCTTTTGCCCTTTTCTTGTTAAAGGTCACTCTCTCAGGTTTTTTCTTCTTCAGTCACTGAAGCCAAGACTACCCAGTGTCTTTGTCATGGCCCAGCCTGCAGCGAGAGTGTTATTTCCCTCATCTTCCCATCCTAATTCCAAGTCACCTGTAATTTCCGGTTCTGTTCTGTGCAGCATTATCTCTGTATCTGCACAACTAAAATTCTGACTCGGATTTCATGCTCACACTCCATTTATGTTTGTGTAAAATGCTGCTACTGAGATTTATTTCTTGCCTTGTTAATTTAAGCTTTTCATCGCTTTTCTTGCATCTCTCTAGAGGCTTGCTTTCCTTCCCTCTATACACTCTCATTCTTTGCTTTTTAACACCCTTCCAGACCTGCCCCATGAGGCTATGAAGATGTTAACTCTTGTTTCTGCCCTGAAGATGTTGCCAGTCTTTCTCACCCTCCTGCTTCACCTTTTATGTTTCTTGCCAGGGTGGGCAAAGTTTCTTGTAACCTCAGCAAGGCAGCTCTGTTGGGTGCCTCCTTGGCTAGCCTTGAAATTCCCCTTAGCAGTAATGCCTG
Source organism: Myiopsitta monachus (assembly GCA_017639245.1). Taxonomy (NCBI): domain Eukaryota; kingdom Metazoa; phylum Chordata; class Aves; order Psittaciformes; family Psittacidae; genus Myiopsitta; species Myiopsitta monachus. The sequence goes on along the minus strand of CM029921.1, from coordinate 64,955,230 downwards.
TGTGACAGCAGACACCCCAGTGCTCTGCCTGTTCTGGCTTGTGTCTATGCCCCAGTGCTGATGTCTTCCAGGAAGGTATTTGAGGGGACAGAGCCACCTTGCTTTTTCACCCAAAAATGAAACCTTTAATGCGCTGCTATAATATGAACAATGCAACTTACTTCCTAGGAAGATTCTGGGTTATCTATATGCATTACTTCCTCCTATACAAATTGTTTAGTCTGAAAGTATCTACATTTTATAAATGTAATTCTATATATAAAATTGTTTCCACAGATCACACTTACTTTTTATTGCCCTCTGTTATTTGAGGGCATATGGTAGCTTTCTGTAAAACGTTGCCTTAATTGCCTTCTGGATATACCCTATAAATCCTGACAAATGCTTTTAAAAGCGAAAACAAAGGCATATTTTTCTTCTATCAGAGCTTGCTCAACAAAACACCTGTACCTTTTCCATGGGGCCTCACAAAACAGTGTTATGTCAAGAAGAATAATGCTATTTAATTTATGAACCATTAATATTTATTGCACATGCCATCACTGGCATTTCTGTGAGAGAGCTGGGCAGCAGTTAATAAAATTGGGAAGAGGTTATATATTTAACAGGGCTATTCAGATAATTCATATGGGATAATTTTCGATGAATTTATTTCTTTATGTTGACAAGTTTCCAGGTAGTGAACAATGAGGTCGTGATTTTAAACTTACTTGCTAGCTCATAATGAATTGCTTAGTAATTATTACAAATAAGTCAACTCCTTTATTAGTAGGGTTTCATAAGTGTGTTGAGGAAGACTTGCTTATACCACTATGCAATTAAACAATAGGAACTCAGCCATATTTCTGAGTTGAGATTGGCTTATTTTTCACAAAGACGAGGACTGGGGAATCCTTTTACTGTATTTTGAATAAGGGCATTGAGAGACCCTGGTGTATAATGCTGCTGCCCAGTGGAAGGGATTGGTTTTGCAAAACTTTTATCAGGGCTTAACTTTACAGTGAGTCCCCCTGCAAAAACAGTGTGTGGAATAGTGGCCCGAGAGAGGGCTCTGGTGCAACAATATAATGTTTTGAAAAGAATAGGATTAATCGTGGGGCATGAATTAAACATATCTGCAAGTCTTTGTAGAGCAGGTTGCCTGAAAATAACTTGTTACAAGGTTTTGAAATTCAGGTTGTGTTCATTTCTACTGGTACGTGTCTGCTCTTTTCAGTTCCTCATGGGGAATAATATTTTCTTGAATCAGGTTCTGTTTGCAATGTAAGTTTTATTTCCCTAAGTATTATATGTGGCTTACTTTAGAATTACCTGCTTCTAAGAAGGTTCCAGCCACTAGATTACTCTGGGAGATGCTCAGAGAAACATGTGAGTACAGATGATAGCCATATATGTAGAACAGGTGGGAATTCCATCCAGTTTTGATTAATGTTTGGGTGGGGTTTTTTGTTTTGTTTTTTAAAATATTGTGATGCTTGCATCTGTAACAGAATGGAGTCTGTGACTGTATCAAAGAAGAGACCAAGAGAGGAATATTATGCCTAACACACAGATAGAAATACAAATTTTATTCCCATACAAATTGGAAACCAGGAAGGCAGCAATATTACAGCCAATTAAAAGGCACAGTCAGCGGTGTGCTAGTGAGAACTGAAGTGCTGCAGTGATCAATTTTGGCTGATAATGATGTAAGAACACAGAGAGAATGAAAGCTTTCCCTGTGTGCCTGAGTTATACAATGGGATTAATTGTGATTGGATCTAGGGTATTATTTTGATGAATTATTCCCAGTAAGATATTCACAGAACAGGAGGGACTTCAAGACTGGTGAAGCACAGCAATCCTATTAGCTGGTTTGAGAAGATCTAATTTAGCTTTGTCTTCTAAATTCAGTCGTTGGCGTCTGGGAGAGTGGAAATGGCTGCTAGAAAACAAAGTAAGAGTCCTGATAGGAAGAGGGTAGGCTATGCAAAGGACTACTGCCATATAGCCCCCTGGATCCTCACTGGTGGTGTCACATTAGACTATGTTCTTCCACATTGGAAACTAGGCACAAATATCTGAATGTGTGTAGGAGAAGCTAGTAAGTACAAGTGAGGGAGAAGATCTGAACCCCTTTTTGGACTCCAGATAGGCAGCCTTGCAGAAAACTCTTCTTAAAAGTTTTGGGCATTTTGCCTGAATAAGGACATCCAGAAACTCTCTTTGGTAGTTTATCTTTCAGCATACTGGGTCTGGAAGAGATTCAGGGAAAACCTGGCATTGTTAGCAATTGTAAGCTTCCAGCACGTATGGCAGGCCGGGTCCCTCACTCACATTTTGAAGTCGAAATGTAGTAACAGTCGTATGAACTCTTGCATAGTGTCCCTGTCCGTGACAGAAGTTAGAGCTTCTAAATAGAAAATTAAGAAATATTAGAAGTATATAATCTGTTAACTCCTGGACGACATCAATCTTTTCTGCGGAGCGATGCTATGTAGTTACTGGCAACTTCTATATTAACGTTTTAATGAGCTGATTTTTCTGATGTGGACAAGCAGAAGAAGCATCAGCCTTTTATTTGATTCCATAAGGCTGTATTAGAAGCACAAAGCAGTGCTTTTAAGTTATGAGGAAAGATGAACATTAATAAATAGGCAGGTCAAGAAACCCCACAATACAAACGATTTTGTTATTACTTTAACATCTGTCACCAGATGCTAGCACTCCAATAAATCTTGCTGTGAGAAAGTTTCTAAGTCTTGCTTATATCTGACAGCAGTAAAAGTCCCTTGTGAACTCTGAAAAAGCAATCTCAATCTAGCTGCTGGTGTTTAGGGCTACACAAGATGAAAAGTGCTGTAAATGACAGAATCTATCTTCTAATAGATTTGACAAAGGCAAGGGCTGAACCTTTGAATGATGGGAGCTTTTTTATTGACTTGCCAAAAGCAATGGCTTTTGTAAGTGGCACAATTGAAATAAACAGTGAAAACATGCAGTGATGCAAGTTGCTGAGTAATCATGTATCCTTCCAGTGAGCAGTAAATACCTTTTTGCTAACTAAATGCTATGTTCAAGAACAAAATATAGAGAAGACACAATAAACTTCAGAGTAAATCTGCCACCTGGGTATTCAGCACCAGGCTGCGGTTACTATGTGACTTTGTGCAGACTGCCTAGTTCAGGCTCCTCAGCTTCTTCCTCTAAACCAGTGGTTCATAAGATTTGTCAGATCACTGGCTGAAAGATTATTACTCATATTGGAGTATTTTTAGGAACTTGCGAATTACTGCCATCTTGGTAGGGTGATGTCTCTCACTTGCTTCCAAAAATGTTTGTCCATTTTTCCCACAAGGCCTGAATAGAAGATACGTGCTTACCACCCAACACTAGTAGTTTCATTGTAGTATGTGTGTATATATATATTTACTTTTCCAAAATAAACAGCCCTTTTAATTAATGTTTTACAAACAGTGTTATCCAAGTAATAGGATTTACCACTATAGTCATCTCCAGGTCAGCTTCTTGGAGACTGGGTTTATCTGTGTGAGGTCTGTTGAAAACAGGGAAATTCTGACATCAACTGAGTTTCATCAGATATCAGAGAGGAATATTGCAGGGCTGTAGCACACACCTTGGCTCCCAGACAGGTTGCATCGCTCAGCAGTGGCTGGATGCACATGATCTTGATGGGGACTGGGATCCTGTGCAACTGCCGGGAGCATGGGGGTACTGGCTGTACTGCATGCCATGTACTGCAAGCCCCTTGGCTGACTACGGTGTGTGAACTTCAGAAGCAGTGGTGTGACAGCAAAGCCTCTGGCTGGGGAATGCAAAAATTCCTCAGGCAAACATTAATCTTTCAAGAGCATGTGCCCTGTTGGTAGCCAAGTAGAGAAATCCACCTTTTGCTAGTGAAATAAATCCACTTCAAATAACTGTGATCTGCACTTAATAACACAATCCATGGTAACTTGTAAAAAAGCCAGTTGCTTCCACACATGCCTTTCTAGCTAGAATTGGGGCACTGAAAAAATTAAATCTCATCATTCTGCAAATCTCTAAATATGTTGATTGTCTGCAGTATAGTGACGTTAGGTCAATATACCGAAAACAACACTGCAAACACAAACTGCAGTGTCTCTCTCCAGCAGATACCCATGGCTGCTTATCAGATAAAATGATCTGAATCACTGGTTGCTGGTGGACATGTTTAACTGCAGCTAAAGCCCAGACTGCCTATCGCATTCCCCCACAAACATCCCAGCAATATACTATCTTAGGAACGAGTCTTTGCCCTTGGTGCAATGCAAATTTTTGTTTGTTGGGGTCTTTTTGTTTGTTGGTTTTGGGTTGTTAGGTTTTTTTCCCACTAAGAGCTTGGGTGTAAAAACACAGGTTTAATTCTTGTTCATTGCCCCTACTCTTTTTCTTTGACTTTTTTTTGCCTTTTTAAAAAATCCCCTTTATTCTTTTTCCCTACTGGTTTAGGATTTCGCAGCAGCAAAAAGGAAATTTTGTTGGTTTTCCGTACAGGTATCACTGAACATAATGGCACTATATAAGTGGCACTTGATTTTCTCCATGGCCTAGATGTTTTCTTGTCTTTTCACTCAGAAGTTGGTTTGGGAATCTGCAGCAGTGAGCTGGAGGAAATGGACAGCATGATAAATTCAGCAGAGGAGGAAACTTTGGGGTAAAATGCTGTAGCTTCTGTGCTCTGGGGCGATGTAAGTTGTTGCCCAGTTGCAGTAGGGCACAGATGGCTGATGTCACCATCTGTCAGGCAAAAGCAGGAACCTTTCAGCACATGGCCATCCTCACATATTCAGCTGTAGCAGTGAAGTTTGGTCCCAGGACCACTTCTGCTTGACTGGCGGAGCTGTCCCAGTTGATTGTGGGATCCTGGCACCAGGCTGAGCCTTAGAAGCGGGGCTGAAACTGATGTGCAAACCCCATGCACTGGCTTGGGCTGCAGTCTGTCATGTATTTCTTGTTTTTCCTAATCCTGAGGGAGAAGGAAAAAATTACTGCTGCTGAGCATGGAAAGAGCGTGGGGCTAAGTGTCTGAATGTTGGTCCCAACCACAGAAGCTGTGCCGCACCGTAACAGTCCTGTGCTTTGCTTTCTCTTTTTTTCAGGTTTCAACCCACATAGCCTAGGTGTGCGTGCATGCAAAGAAAAAGGTGAGAGAGGGAACACTGGATATGTGGTATTCTTCCCATGGTTCTTATAAGGCACTAAGCAGAAAAGTGAACAGCATGGTTGCTTGTTAATTCTGCTGTAGCATAGGCATATGTGACCACAGACTGGCAAAAGACATTAAATTTGAAAAGTCAAGCCTTACAATAACTTGTGCAATCTTGATGCAGCCATCTGAAGTGGCCTTTAAATATAAAACTGCAAACTGAATGGAAGCATCAGAGTGGGAAGAATGAATAATGGATGTGAGTTGCAAGCTGTTTCTTGGGGCAGATAATGAAAAAAAAATTGAGGAATACAGGGGCAGCCAAAAGAATGAAGCGAGGGCGTGTTGAGTGGTCTATGCTGTATATAGCTGGAGATTGCAGGGACACAGCAGTGCTGTCCCAGTGAAGGCTCACCTGAACGGTGCATTGGAAAGCTGGCTTTGCTCGGTGCCTTTGTCAGTATATTCTTATGGAATAAGTTCTGTGAACTAAGCACTTTTCTTCTGATTGCCTGTGTGATCTTTTCTGTGATACATCATTACAGACCCTGGAGTCTGATTTGCAGAAGTGCTGACTTGCAGCTGCAGATCAAGTCAGTGGTAGATGTGCTTTGAGCTGATAACCACGATGTTACGTTAGCTGGTTCAAAAAGTCAGGCATGAGGTGTCTCATTTAGGCACACGGATGTCCTGTGTAATATTTGCATTAGTTTTTAGTCAGTTCTTTGCCTAGAAGTGTCTGTAGGGGAAGATCCCCATGACCCCCTTCCCCTCCCTTCAAACTAATGGCATTTATTTCACAACATCTCTAATATTTATGAAATGCTAATATTATCAGGTGCTATAAAAAGCCCTGAGGAAATTAATAACTGTCTCCAGAGCAAGCTTTGAGCAGTGTGAAGTAAATATGTCTAGGTGGCAGGGCATATAGGGCTAAGTGAGAATACAAATAAAAGTTGTGCTGAGGTGGACTTTGCAAAGGTACTGAAGCAAAAGGCTTTTAAGAAGTGGGCTGCTATGGAGATAGAGGAGTGTGAGCAGTATGGTGCCTGATGTGGTGGTCCCAGGCTAAATGGGTCCTTCACTTCAGTTTTTCAGTTAAGGGGGTGATTTTTGAAGGAGGAGAAAAGGCCAAGTGAGTTGTGGAAGCGAATGCATGGAAATGTGAATAATAGACCAGACGCAGAAGTCATAAGCAAGGGAAAATTTGGCAAGTTTTAACCACAGCACTCTGTGGGCTGGTCATGTAGCTTAAATTTCTGGTCCTAGAGCAAGTACTTACTGCAGAGTGATTGTGGCTGATCAGGTGCTATATGGGTGCAAAATGGTGAAGAAACTACAGGAAAGCAGGGGGAGAGATGAAGAAGAATGTAGCCAGCAATCTTTGGCAGAAACACAAGTGTAGGATCATGCTGGGAGAGCAAGCCTGTGGTGGGCATAGTCAGCACTTTGGCATCAAGGGCAGTGCTAAGACCCTGCAGTTAATCGCTATAGCAATTCCCTATGGCTGTGCTCTTGGTTTAGATTCAAAATGACAAACCGGTGCTTTGCCGATCCTCTGTGGAGGGGGTGGCATTTGCTTCTGGTTCTTATCTACAGAAATCTCTAATCCTCTCTGCTAGGCATTTTCCCTCTCTGTTGACTGTTGCAACACTTTACAAGAGTCTATATGCTGTCCTTTTAAAAAGGAGAATGTGGGGCTTTCTATCATTTGAAAGTGTGCCTTTCAGTTTTCGTGGTGGCTTGTTTGTTTCGCATCACAGGAGGATTAACTGGAGCATTTGGCTTAACTTCTTTATGCTGTGCACTCATTTGTATCCTTCCAGCATGTCCCCTCTGATTCATATTCTTACTAGAATAAGCAGTCCCAGTTGTTCCTGGTTCCTGGCAGTTTCACTGGATGAGCCATGGTCCTTTGTGATACTCCTGGGATTGTTCAGATAAGTAGCATTTTTCTTTATATACAGATCTCTTTCTAGGATATTAATTATATTTATCTTTTTTTGTATAATAGGTTTTATTAATAGGCTGAGTTTCACAAAGTTCTCACTTGAAGGTTTCAGGTGGAAAAAAGGAGTAAAAATGGGCTAATCTTGAGAAATACAGGAGCAGTTAGCACAGCTTCTGCCCCAGGAAAGGTTCTGGGACAAATTATGAAACAGTCAATTTATCAGCTGCTGAAGATGATGAACCCTCTGGGTTTGTGAAGAATAAATCACATCAAACTAATCTGATTTCTTTCTTGGGCAGGATAACAGACACAGTGCATAGTGGGATATATAATTTGACTTCTCTCAAGCTTTTGACTTTTTCCTCATGATATAATAATAAATTACACAGGGAAGTATATCCAGTATAAGAACACTGCACACAATGGTGTAGAAATCACTCAAAACTAGTAGGTCACTGTCAGAGTGAGAGGATACTTAAAGATTGCATTATATCGAAACTAGCCCCTTTCTAGTCAGTATTTTCATGAAGGACTCAGGTAGTGAAATGGAGGTCATTGGTCAAATGCACAGAGAGCATCAAGCTGTTATGCTGTTAGGATGGAGGAAGACAAAACTGGAATTCAAAAGGGCCTTGTTAATTTGAAAGAAAGTACTAAATCAACAACGCCAGGTTCAGCTTTTCAAAGGCCTATACCTAGTTAAAAGAAGGGTCAAGCCAGAGTGGAAAATGGAGAATAGTAACTACCCAGGCAGTGTGAATGGCAGGAAAAGATCTTGGAGTAGACAATAACTGAGGATAGGTCAGCAATATGGTGTTCTTGCGAAAAAAAAAACCAAACCAACATATTTAATTGCATAATAAAGATGTGGACAAATTGGAGGTACCTCAGGGGAGAGTTTAGAAAGTGTGGAATGTAACTTGAAAGTAGTGGTCGTGTTTAATATAAAGAAAATAGACAGGATAACAGTATCCCAATTTGCAACAAGTTTCATAGAGGGGGTGGCACGTAATTGTTCTCTTTCTATACTTGGGACAGAGCAGAAAAACACCAGTTTAATGTTGAAGAAAGCAATTCAGATTGGAGCCTAGGAAAATGTGATGGAAAATAGGAATAGATCCCTCAGAAGGGCTCTGAGTACCTCTTCTGAAGGTGCTGTGAAGGCTGGCCAGATATTTGTTAGGAATGGGAGTTGAGATATACCCAACCCCTCCATTGACAAGTAGGGTGCCAATTTGACTTACTTTTCTGTGACTATTGTTCTCCCCAACCCCAAGGAAATCAGTATTTTTTGATTCTCATTTATTGTTTTTTTACCTTTTGAGTAAAATCGCTTAACAGACTGAAATTCCTATCTGAGTTTGTTAGCTCCATGTTAGTGTCTTCCTTTCCAGAACTGTTATTCTTGTCGTGCTCTAATAGCTTTTTCTATATGCTGTCTGAAATCTTGCTCACATGAGGTCTTTTATCTTGGGATGGCTGTTCCAGCTACAACACTGAAAACATGCTCTGGGAGAAGATTTGAACTGTTTGATCCCATGTAATACCTGTTACAATTTTAAACTTATGAGGTAAGACAAACCTAAAAAAGCTGGAGTGAGCAACTGGTGTAAAATATAGGTATGGGCGATGAATTTAGAGTGAGTGTCAGGAAGCCCCATCAGACTTCATCCTTTTGGGTGAAGGTGTAAGGTGTAAGGTTGTGCAAGGCTTTAGTTACATGGTCCAAAGAAGCTTTTGTTTTCACGTTAGCAAGTTTAAGAGGAAAGGAGGGGTTGTACTAAAAAATGTCTGAGAAAACCAAGGTACATCACGCATTACAGAACTGGAGTGTTGTAGGGAGCAAAAACCGAGAGGAACGTGTCATTGAGTTTGTGGCACTGAAGAAAAGTTTTCTTTGTCTGTGGTGAGGCTTCAAGCTGTAAAGACAGGCTCTAGTGTCTAATCCTGTGATCATGGAAACAGAACTTTGTACATCCTAAATAAACATGATTTTAATGGAAAATTATTTGGCTCCATCACTATGTCCTGCTAATAAAAATAATTGTCAGGATTCTGAATTTTGGTAAATTGTTTGAGTAAAAAGTGAATGAATGTCACAAAACCTCAGTTTAAAAAAATACTGCTCACAGAAATAGGAAGTTAGCTGATACGATTATTCCTCCTTTATGGTGATGACAGAAGCTGCTTCTTTCTTGAACAGCATGCTCCAAACAAATAAGCAACCCACTGTCCTTTTCTCACTCTGTCCTGGGTTCAGCAGTAGCAGTCATTTTTCTCCTTCTTAGTAGCTGGTGCAGTGCTGTGGTTTTGACTTTCAGCCTGGGAACAGAGCTGATAACACCGATGGTTTTAGTTGCTGCTCAGTAAGGTTTACTTTGACCAAGGACTTTCTGAGTCTCATGCTCTGCCAGGGAGGAGGGGAAGCCAGGAGGAAGCAGAGACAGGACACCTGACCCAAACTGACCAAAGAGGTATTCCATACCACAGCACATCATGCCCAGTATATAAACTGGGAGCAGTTACCCGGAAGGGTGAGATCACTGCTGGTGTCGGGCTGGGTATTGGTTGGTGGGTGGTGAGCGGTTGTATTCTCTTCCCTCATTATTTCCCTTATCATTATCATTATTGGTGGTAGCAGCAGTGGTTTGTGTTATACCTTACTTACTGGACTGTTCTTATCTCAACCTGTGGGAGCTACATTGTTTTGATTCTCCTCCCCATCCCTCTAGGAGTGGGGGGGGAAGGAAGGGAGGGGATTGAGTGAGGGCTGTGTGGCTGATTTGCCAACTGGGTTTAAACCACGACACACTCTAATTTCCATGATCTTATACAGGTGAGGTAGAGGAGAGATGCAAACTTTTGCATGAGGATCTGGATACTTTTATTTCACTTCTACTCCCAACCAACAAAGAACTCAAAAACTTTATTTCTTTAGATCTTGTAAAGGACTGTAATGGAGGTGCACAAAGCTCAGGCAATACAAATTATTTAAAATCTTGGATGTTCATTAGAAGCCGTTTGCTTTCAACCTGGTTTTTTTTTTTTTTTTTTTTTTTTGTTGTATGTTTGTTTGGTTTTTTTTTTTAATTTCTAAGGGAGAGAAACATTCTTATAATGGAAGAAAAAGAAAGATTTCTCTCACTGATCAGCGTTCATATTCACTGTCTTCGGTATCACAATTAAAAACATATTTTTAGGTACGTTTAGTTAGAGCTCAGGTTCTACAGCTCAGTCTTTTACAACAGCTTTCTTGTGGGCAGATCAGTTTGTAACATGAACCCACCCCTTTTCTTCTACTGTGAGCTATAGTGGTTTTGTTGTTCAGAGAGCAGTCAGACATTGTTGGATTTTCTAACACTGGATATGTCTTGTTTTGTACATTGAATGACAGAATCAAAGGCAATTTTAGAACTGCTGTTGTATTCGAAGGGCAGTGCCATCTGATGACTGTGTCCTGTGTAATCTGAGCATTTTCTGAAAGCCCAAAATATCTTTGTTTGTAACCAAGGGTAAAGAAACAAATATGCTTTCTTTGACAGAAACACCTAGGTGTAGAGCAAGTCCTGACATTAGTAAAGTGGTTGTTCTGCTCTTTTAGAAATAACATAGGGAATAAAAAGAAGTAAAACCTGACCTTTTGCCAATGATAATGTATCCATGGGTCTGTACAGCTCAATATGCAATGCCTGTATAAAATCCTTTCGCATGAGTGACACACGTCAGATTAAGCTTTTAAGGGATATTTGGCATCATAGACACTACAATTATATGTTTGATTGCACAGAATATAGTATCAAACGATGCTGACAGCTCCTGTTAAAGTCACAAGATAAAATCAGGCCCAACTCCCAAGCATATTTTACAGACTCTTTAGAGGTGTCGTTCTGTGCTATCCTGTCTTTGTCTTTGATTCCTTTTCCCTCTAACATTAATGTTTCTTCTAGCTTCAGTCCTTGAATGTGTGTTTTTATGTTGTATAATCAATGTAATATTAAGTTGTAAAGCGCTGTATACAGGTTCTACATGGTCAGTAAAATATCAGGCTGTTGTGTGTGACCTACAGTCACATTCAGAGCTGACTTTTGGGGTTCTGTTCCAGCTACCAGTCAGAGGCAGGAGGTACCTGGGGTGGCATAAGGGTGCTATTGATGTGGTAGTTTTTGCACGCATGTTCTCGTCTGTGCCAAAAGCAGGTACCAGCATCTGCATTTGTGTGATCTGTCAGCAACTTCTCTCTGATGAAATGTTTTACTTTGCAGCAAAGAAACTATAAAGTTGCTTAAAAATATTGGAAATGACAGACTGATTTACTGCTATGTCATATAATGACAATTATTGGTATATGCGCAATTACCTTGTAACTAGAATCAAATGAAAGAACATACATGAGGCAAAGATGTGTGCATGATTTTTTTTGATCTCTAATTGTTGCTTTTTCCAGCAGTGAAGTTTCTATTCAGTCCTCATTCATGGCAAGCACCGAGGCAACCAGTCTTATGTTCTTTTTGTTTTGTAGTAGTCTGGCATCAGTATCCATTTCCAGGACTTCAGTTGCATTGACATTCATGAGCAGAAGTCACGCATTTCACCTTTATGATGCCCTCCCCAAAATCAGCATGATGTTGTGCCATATGCATAATTTATCACTTATCCCATGACAGTGAAACTACACAAGGATGTCTCTAACATTATCCAGGGTGACAAGAGAACAATTTTTTTTCCGTGTCACAATTTCTGTCAAACTGCATATCAACATATCTTATTATCAGACCATGAATATCACCTGACCTGTTTGATAACCTTTGTCAGAACATTGACCAAACACCAAATTAAGGGATATTTTAGGGCCCACTTTTCTGCCATCCCTTGTCTGAACTTGCTAACAACCTTAGCATAATAAATGGCAGACAACCACGTAGACAAAGGTGTAGAGATGGCATTGCTTACTGGTAGCACATTGATTTTTAAAAGCTGAGCAGGGGAGCTTAGTCTCTGTGCCTGTTAATTCATTCATTGGCACCTCTACTGTGATTGCTAACAGGGGTGGGTACATTCTTCATTTTTAATCCCCAGGACCTGATCCTGAGAAGTAGGACATGACCCTACTTCTGAAGTCAGGGGGAAAATGTTTCATTGGCTACTTGGGAGCTGGTTTTCATCCAGAAGCAGAAATGGAGTGGTCTTGTACACGTTGAACCATTCTTCTGATACATAACATGATTTTGGTACCTGTCTCCTTTCTGCCATACCATGGCACCTATGTAGGGCTTTGCAATTCAGTTTTTCAGACAAGGGGAAAGCAGTGATGCAAGTATGGTGGGTAAGGGTAATTTAAATATATAAAATGTATGTATGTTTTATTTAAAGATATATACCAGTCCTCAGACATAGGGATATAAACAGCAGGTCTGTCTTCCATGCTTTCTTAATTGAAGCTCCCAAACCAGTTCCTGTTTCCCAGAAAATTCCTGGGTCACAATAATTAATTAATTATTTCTAGATAGAGACAGTAGATAAGAGTGTAAAACTCCTGAGCTCTGCCTCAGTCCTTTCAAAGCGCTGTCATATGAAAAGCAAAGAAAGAAAGTGTTAAGTTTTTTTTTTGAAGATGAGAAACACATCTTTTAAACACAGCTTTTGAATAAGATTTTTTTTCTATACCAGGTAGCAAGCACCCTGAAAAGAGTTCATTCTAAAATAGTTTTTTTGGTTTTTCTACTAAAATGAGATTGGAGAAAATATATAATTTTTAGATAAAATGGTTTTTATTTCAGCTTTTAGTAGTTACGAAGACATAACCACCTGAAAAGTTTATATAAAACAAAATTTGAAATGCATGTTTCTGAAATTATTATTCTTTTATTTTCTGTGTTCCCTTTTTCCTCCATTTTTTTCCCTATGACGAGTGAAATAGCTTGACAAATCGTGCCTTTTTATATGACTGAAATGTGTAATTTTAATTGAAAGAAAGCATGCATGTGTTTTTTCTGTATGTTGCTGTGCATAATTGACTATAACATTGCTTTTCAATGGCAGTTGTTTGAAGAAAATTTTAAAGCTACTTCCTTTTGACAGTGTCTCACATTTGATACCTATTACGTTTCTTTATTATTATGTCACATTGGAAATTGCTATGTTTCACTGTAAGAGAAAGAAAAGCTAACATGTTGCTTTTGTAACTGGCAAAGGTGATCATTATTAGGTAAGTTCAAGTAGAGCTGTTCAGAGGCAAGAAATTTGCACTTAACTGTGAAGTAATTGGAAGAAAATGGTAATACAGTGATTATTGAGAGTGCTTTGCTCAGATTGAGTCAGTTATTATTAACCAATTGCCAGAGAGGGTTTTGCAAATTGAACTACATTAAATTATTGTACTATGATTTTATAAACCACAGTAGCTGCACGAATCACAGTGTAGCAAATTACACCACCGGTCAAGTAAATACATGGTTATGCCTCAGTGTATGTAAAGTGTCTCTGTGCTCTGATGGAGATAGTCCCATTTAAGAGCAACAATCTTCATGGTTTTGAGCTCACATAGTTTGCCTGTATTGTCTGTAGTGGAAATGTCCCTAGGGTCACTTTCATTTTGTTACATTAAGGTAAAGGCCTGTGAAAATGGAGTAAGAATAGTACTTAAATTGCAAAAGCATCATTGTAAAGTGTGTTGGAAGTGAAAACGGCTTTTTGTTATTCTGGTTATTGTGCCCATTAGACATTATATTGGTTAAAAAAAAAAAGGGTACCTGTCAGTGTATTATGGTGGATACATATGGATCACTTCTTATTGTCTTTCCTACTGCATTATGTATCATTCTACTTAGAGATGGCGTTAGCATCATTGCATTGAAAATAAGATTTTCTTCAATTCTGTGACATTTTAATCAAGAAATGAAAAAATATTATTTGTACTTTTGCTGAAAAATATAGGTTTATTCCTTCATATTAACTTCTTTAACCTGATTTAAGTACAAATTCTTTTTACAGAATTCACCACCAGCAATATCAAATGTGTACAAAGCCAAAATAAATATTTATGGGGAAGATTTTCAATGGCATATGTCGGTTAGCATTTCCTTTTCCTTTTGGAAATCTCTTCTACTTTATTGTGGTAAAATGACCTATTTTGAGCGAATTCATAGTTATTGTATTAAGCAGTGCACTCTGGATATTACTAGATGAGCCCTGTCAAACTGAAGAACCGGAGCATTTCTGAGTACTTTTTTTTTAACTGATGTATCCAACACTTTTAACTACATTTCAGCTATGCTGTAAGCAAAAAATATGAGCTATTTGTTCTGGTGTATGGTGACGCACTGTGATGTGAGGTGGGGTTCATCTGGCAGCAGTACTGGGACTGACTAAAGTGCGGCTTGAACTCGGAGAGCTGCTCTGCAGGGGAGACAGCAAGTTCCCCCTTCACGGAACCAGTGCCATCATCCCAAGAGAGGCTGCCGCTAGCAGAAGAAAGAAACTTCCAGGGGCTGGTTCCTGGGGCTCAGAGAGGCCGAGGAGGGTTCGTAATTGGGGATTTCCATGGCAACTGCCTCGGGGAGTTGCCAAGGTAAAAAAGGAAGGTAAAGGACAGAAAATGCTCGGGAGAGGCAGCAGGAGGAGCTGATGAACTGTCCCGAGGGTTGGTACAGGGACTCGGAGAAGCACTTGGCCTTGGGGCATGACCTGACGGGGGTGTGCAGAAAGCTGAGGCGGGCTTGCTGGTGGTGCCTGGGAGGAGGCAGATGCCTGGAGGTGAATAGGCAGAGCTACAAAAGGTGTGAAAGTGCTAAGAGTTGAAGACTTAGGAGCCAGCCATGCCACAGAGCAGAGAGAAGACTGAGGGCAGCTGTGATGCCCATCTCTCTCCAGGCGTTGGTCCCCGGGTGGCAAGTCTCTTGAAAGCATGCTCAGGTGGAAACTTTCAGTTGTACGCATGGAAAAGTATTGCCGTTTACATAAAAACTTGAATATAAAGGGTAAATCAGCATTGTACATCACTTGGTACTAAGTGGTAGACATCAGACGGAGCTGCTCTTTTAATGGTAGTAGGAATTAATGTAAAAGATATTTTGTACCTGCTATTAATTATTGAAGGAGTGATAGAATGAACAAAAAAGATTGAGTGCGGTAAGTACAGAACTTAGAGATTTCCATAGAAATACTTTAATATTTGATGCAGAGAATGTTTTTACGAGCGAACATATGGTCACAGCAGGTATTAACTAAAATGGCCTGAGAAGGGAATGCGATTTCCCCTTCCTCCCCCTGTTTTCCAGTCCAGTGGATGTGCTGCTCATGGTGAGTTATATTGAGTGTCTGTAAAAATCTGCAGCACAGCTCTCCCTCCGCCTTTCAGATGTGGGTTGTGTTTCTCTGGGATCACTGTGGCAATGGGTTTAGCCTCTGGGAGCAGGGTATACCTCCACAATTTATTTCTCCATTTCTAATTTCACACTGCAATCTTCCTGAGCGCAGTTCCCGGACAAGGGCGGCTTTGCTGCTTGGTCACTGGTGATAGATGCCTCAGGGCAGCCAGGAGGAAGGAGAGGAAACACACTGTGCCTCTGCAGCTGAATATGTGATGGAAAGCCTGTGTGCAGGGCAGTCCTGTCACTCGTTTGCCCCAAATAAACCTCAGCCCACAAACCAGCTGTGGAGAGGTCATGCTAGTCACTCGTGGATAGCGTGTGTGCAGAGCAGAGGCAGGGTAGTGAGCCCAGAGGTGACCTGGTGCCAGTGGCGGCCCTATGGCAGGGGAGAGGTGGCCAGCATCTCCCTGGGTACAGCTGCTCCAGCACGGGACTCCAAGTCCTGCTTTGGCCCTGTGAAAGGTACAAAAGGAAAACTTCTCTCTTTGGGCTGTCTGACTTCAGTGTGTCCTGCAGCTCTCGGCACTCCAGGGTACATAGGCAAAGGTAGGAGTTCATGTGGCCACCACTTGTCTGAGGTGGGCATTTGCCACTGTTGCCCCACATGGGATGGCCATTTGCCAGAGGCGGCCATTTGCTTGCAGAGCTCCATATGTGGTGGCCATTTACCTGAAGCAGGTATTTGCCTGACGTTCTCCATTTGTGATGATCATTTGACCCAGGTGGCTATTTGTCTGAGGCTCCTTATGTATGGTGGGCATGAGGTGGCTGTTTGCCTGAGGCAGCAGCCATTTTCCTGAGGTGGCTGGTATGCTGGTTTTAATCTCTCAGGGGACAGTGTGTCCTGTGGGCTGTAACTTGGGACTACTGAGAAGGAAACATTGCTGATAACATCTAAGAGCAGGGCTTAGTGACAGCCAAGAGATGAGTGGGCCAGGAAGGGTTTGCTCTGTGCTACTCTCTAAGCCATTGTACATGTGAATACAGGGCAGTCCTTGGAGAATGGCCCCTGGGAAGTGCAAGCCCAGAGCGACTGGTACTGTATCCTCCCAGGAAAAGCATGAAGCTTCATGAAGGAGAGCTGGTTTGGCAGCTCTTCTGCTTGGACCTTGAAGTTGGTCTTTGTAAAAAGCCTAATGCTGTGTTGCTTCTAGCCCTGTTCCACTGCAGACAGGAGTCATCTGAGCTACTGACACGGTATAGAGAAGTAATGCTGTTTGCTGAGTAATACAATTAGGGATGATATTAGAAAAGTGTTTTTCCCTCAGGACTTCATGGCCAGACTGCCTTTGCACTGGTAACAGTCTTCTCCATGTAAAAAGAGAAGCACAGTTTTGCTCAATTACTGAACAGGAATGCAGTGTGGAGACAAGGAAGTCTGGAGAGACGGCTGATAAAGTCTGTCTGGCATAGAGAAATAATGCATCCAAGGAATGCAAGAAGAAGTATTTTCCTGTAAAATGTATATTTCTTTTATTTCAGGGCATGATGTAACTAGGCACCCAAAAGGTAGAAGATTTCCCCTCTCACATTTCCCTTCCCTGTAAGGGAAAGTCATAGAATCATAGAATCGTAGAACAGTTCGGGTTGGAAAGGACCTTAAGGTCATCTAGTTCCAACCCCCCTGCCATGGGCAGGGACGCCTCCCACTAAACCATGCCACACAAGGCTCTGTTATTTAAAGTTAGGATGTTTAAACATGAATTACTGTAAAGCAATTTTGTGGGGGATTGGTTTCTATCAGGCTTGTGCTTAATGTGACAAGTTAGACTTGAATCAAGATGATTCCCAAAGTGAGAAAGGAGTGAGGACTACCTCCTAATAATAAAATAATGGTAACATCTAAAAAACAAAGGAAAGTAATTTAGGAGGAAAGACATCAAATTAAACACAACTTAAGGAAAACCACTGAACTATGCTTTGGAAGTACTGCTTTTTACAAATAAATCTTGTGTTCTTGGTATGTGAGTATAAACAGGCATTTTATTGAATGGAGATGCTGTTACTTGTGTCTTTTCTCTGTGGTTTAATCTAGATTTCAATCACACACAGACAAAAAGTTGTGAATAACTGTTCATCCTTATTTTTGATCTTTTTAAGAACTCAGATCAGGCAGTGTGAAAACCCTTTGAATGCACAGGAGGGAATAAATTTCTGAGGGGAGCAGAGAGAATAAAGTATGAGGCTTCAGTAAATTAGACAGCAAAGAGTGGAAGAGGAAAGGCCCTTGCAAGTCTGGAAACTGGTGATCAAGAAGAAGATGGGAATGGATAGCAGTATAAGAAGAGAGACAATGACCAGACAAGAAATCAGTGAAGAAAAGGTCAGATGGAATGGTGCTCAGCGTTGCAGTGTCACAGGAGAGTCAAACTCTCCGAGGGTGCTCTGGAGAGGTGAATGTGGGTGCATCAGGCTTGTGGCTTCTTGAATACTACCAAAAAATCAAGTGTAATGTCAGCCATAATGCCTTCACTTCTTTGTTTAGCACCATATTTATAATTGATTTCTCATAGTGTTTGTTCTTGAAGACTGCTCCCTCCTGTGACTGGACTGGATTTGACTATATGTGGGAATGGCCTTGAAGACCTTTCCCAAACAGATGCAAAACAGAAAGGTGCCTGGCTGCTTGATTGTCCTCCCTCACAGGTATTGAGAACATCAGCTTTCCACCACTGGCTTTGGTGTTCCTTAGCTATGTTTACTACTGTAAGCAGCATGAAAGAATAAATGGTCTGTTTGGACAATGTGACATTCTTATCCTTACCTAGCAACGAACAGCAAACATCAGTGAAATCTGAGAGTGCTTTGCAGCGCAAGAGCTGCCTTGCTGCCATTTTCCAAGAGACATCAAGACTCACACTGCAATGGGAGAACGTAGTACCCTGCTGCTTGGGGGACACTTTAATGCTTGCAGCTAGTAGTGCACTTTCACTTCCTCTGGGCAGGACCTGCCTCCTCCAGCTTCCAGGGAGAAGTCTGAAATACAGTTACTGCGTGCAGAATCTCAGTAAGTAATGAGATGAAAACCAGGCAGGAAGTAAATTCTACTTTGACACATGTGGTCTTGTCTAATATCTGGGCAGTTTCATCTGAGTTTGGGTGAGATTTTCAGAAAACTCCTTAGCTACTGTTTCTCTGCATCTACATAATTTCTCTGTCTGGATTTACCTAAGCTTGTGATGCCTCCAGAAAGGAAATCTTGTCAAGTCATGATAGACGCAATCACACAATTGAACTCTTTTTTTATACAGTAGTTGTCACAAATGCTGTGTTGAAAAGAAGCATTTCTTTAGCTAAAATAAGCTCTCAAGTTCTGTTATCCATGTTCATAACAGTATTAGTTCTGTTTTATTTATGTGCATTTGTGGGGAAAAAATTGAGGCACAGCAATAAGAATTCTGTGATGATAGACTGTTTTAAGACAGTTTTGGTCTTGGCCATCATAAAATGGAATATTCAGGTGGAAATATGCAAAATTGCATTTGTTTGCGATTAAAGAAAATTGAGGGTAGGGAGACACATTTGCAATATAAACCAGAGTATGTTGTAATAGTATGATTAATATTTTTTAAAAAAAACCTCCTAAACTTCACCTTTAATTCTCATTTTGAAGAAGCTTAATGTATACTTATTGTCTCAGAATAGCAGATGAGTTGTCTGAGCAAAGCTGTGGGAAGTGGATCTAGATGGTTTGGAGAGGGCACAGAGAAATTCTGCAGCAGTAGAATTAGAATAGAATGAGAAGGGGGAGAGAGAAGATTTTTGTCTAGTTCAAACCCCAATTTCAGGTGGCAGCTTTTCTAACTGCCCACAGGGATCAGTTGTAGAGATGACATAAACAAGAAAGCTCACATTGCTGGCTGTGAACTGCTGAAATCACCTCTTATGTCAGGGTCTGTAGTTAGATCAATTTTCCAACCTCCTGGGAATACAGGCCATGTTTGACCTAGTGATCACCATGTTTGAGAAAAGCCGCGTTAATAGAAAGGCATTCAATCATCTGAAGATATTAGGAACAGGGAGCTTGCGATTTCTTCTCTTATTTCAGTTGTTTATTATTCTTACTATTAGAAGCTTTATCTAATTTCAATGTGCATCACTTTTGTTGTCATCATTGGGTCTTGTTAGACTTATATTTCAGGATTTAAGAACTATGATAGCAGGATAGCAGGTATTTTCTCTCTCTTTTTTTTTTTTAAGTGTATTTAAAGCAGCTTTTTAATATTTTATGCTTTGTCCCTTAGTTTGATTCCTAAAACCTCTTCTGTGCATCCTTCTGAATTTTTCAATGTTCTTAAAACATAAGAAGTGCATGTACAGTATTTTGTTATGGATCTCAACAGTGCTTCAGAGATGAGCAGAATGACTTCTGGATCTCTTGTTACTTCTCTTTCATTCAACCAAAGGTTATACTGGAACTTGGCACTTATTTTAGAGTTGCTGTTGTGCAAGGCTGGGTTCCCTACTCTGTAGGTGTGGATTACAGTCTTCATTCACAGCTTTATAACTGTAAATTGGGGTTCATTACAACTTCACAGGGTTTTTGTGTAAATTCAGCTGAACAAGCATCTGTGTTCATGAATACCCTCTCCTCCTCATTGTTTATCAGTCTGATTTTGTCTGCTGCTAGTTGTATTTGCAGAGATGGGGTATTTACCTCCAGAGTGTAAATACTCTGTTGTCAATGGAATTGACTTCAGTTGAGTCATAATTATCTGTAACCGTTTTTTCTTTTTTCATTTCTTTTTTTGTCTTCAATGCTTATGTCATTTAGTCAGTATTTAATCTGTTAACTATATACTTTAGAACTCTAAAAACCTTACAGAATTCAGGATATATTGTATTTCTGCTTTTGTCTTTATCAGCAAAACTTGTAATCCCATCAAAGAGTGAGGCATCTTTGTGGGAACTGCTCTTGGAAAATAGGCTACAAAGATATTGGGAAAACTGTTTTATTTGGGAATTAAAAAGTTGTGGAATAATGTAAGTAAAAAAGACTAACTTTTCCAGACATATAGTGTTTTCAGATATCCATGCAGGTTGACTTTGGCATCCTCTCTAAGTGTATGTGCATGGAGTTTATGGAGTTCTGCATGGCATTTTTGCCAACTTTACAGGTCTGGGTCTTTGGTTGAACTTTTATTCAAATCTTGGGGATAAGAGCAGTGTGTGGCACCAGCCACACATTCACTAATTTATTCAACTTGCAGTGTGTGACAAGTTTGCATTTTTAATAAAGTGGGCACTGTTTAAGTGCATTTCTGTTTCATTCCTCGCAACACTGAAAAATTATAATATAAATTTGGTTTTCTTTGCAAATATTCCTTTCATATGCATTAAGCACCTCAAGGCTCAAACTGACCTGATTTGCATTTTACTTTCTCTCTCTTTTCATTCTTGTAAGTCTTTTCCTTACAGGTATTGAGATCATTTTTAATAAAATAAGTTAACTAGTTGCAGGTTTCTTATAAGTCCACATATATAAAAAATCCCAACCAAACAAAAATACGCAACCTACTATATTCTGCAACAATTCAAGTATGGGAGGCTGATAGCATGGTTGTAAGGTAGCTTTCCTATTGCCTGAGTATTTATTTAATATTAAGGTAAAATAGCATGAGTTATTTCTAAGTCTCCTTTCCCTTTTCTTCCCTCAGCCATCAGTGAAGACTTGATGCTTCAGAAAGAAACTGTGTATTAAAAGTGAGTATGTACAGGCAATACAAGGGCAATGTCAGAGTAGTAATGGCATTCCTGTTGCCTTTGCTTATCATTGTTCATGTGATTTATCAACTGTGCCTGGTTTATCAGTTGTGGCATTTTCCCCTGCTTGTATTTGGCTTATTTTTCTGTGCAGTAGTAAGTAGCTTGGATGCTACCATTGGTGGTTCTGTTTGCTACTGAATACTTACTTTCATCTGAGATTAAAGTGTGCGTCATCTGTGTAGCTATCAAGGAACCATGTGATTCCATCCTCATTGTGCAGAGGAAAACATCTATTTCAGTTTCTTTTTGCATGCCTGTCCAGGGCATGGGTAGCTTCTATGGAAATTAGATGGTTCATGGGCACACTACAGCTTCAGCATCAGTTTAGTGCAAACCAAAATGAAAGTGGGAAAAGGAATTAGCATGCAAGTTGACTGTCTCTAATGTTTAGAAACTGAATAATTTTTCCTCCCTTATAAAAGCCTTTTGCTAGAAAACCGAAATTATACTGAGAATGTGCACTGATTCTGTCAGTGGCAAAAAATTTTCAGCTTATAATACTACAAATAAGGTCAAGAAATTAGCAGTTCCAAGCCTTGTAAAACCCTCCTTCTCCTTTATCGTGAAGTTTGCAGTTGTGATACATAGGAGCATATATTTAGCCTTCAATATAAAGTTGGGGCTGTTCAGCGTGGAGGAGAGAAGGCTGAATGGAGACCTCATAGCAGCCTTCCAGTACCTGAAGGGGGCCTATAGGGATGCTGGAGAGGGACTCTTCCTTAGGGACTGTAGTGATAGGACAAGGGGTAACAGATTAAAACTTAAACAGGGGAAGTTTAGACTGGATATAAGGAAGAAGTTCTTTCCTGTAAGGATGGTGAGGCACTGGAATGGGTTGCCCAAGGAAGTTGTGAATGCTCCATCGCTGGCAGTGTTCAAGGCCAGATTGGACAGAGCCTTGGGTGACATGGGGTTGGACATGGGGTAGATGATCTTAAGGTCCTTTCCAGCCCTAACTATTTTATGATTCGATGATACACATTTCTAATGTATAAGAACTTAATGAAACAATAAGAAGATATTCAGGTAAGCACTAGCACAAAATCAGCCACAGAAGATTTAAACATAATCCTTGATTCTGCAGAGCTCTTTTCACTGATTTAGAGTCCAGTGCTGACTCGAGATGGCTTG
Organism: Myiopsitta monachus; assembly: GCA_017639245.1. Lineage (NCBI taxonomy): Eukaryota > Metazoa > Chordata > Aves > Psittaciformes > Psittacidae > Myiopsitta > Myiopsitta monachus. The sequence goes on along the minus strand of CM029921.1, from coordinate 64,932,843 downwards.
ATACTCCTGCTTTCAGTCCTGTTTAGTAACAAATGGGCATGAGGAAAAGCTGCTGGCAGAAGTAACAAACAGCTATGTTAATAGTGTGCCATTGAGTTTGCTAAATGTATTCAGGAAAGAAAACAATAAAAGATTTCAAGGTTTGGACCAAGCAATTACTCTGGGACTTGCAGCAAGGACTTTCAGAGTGGTTGTCTGTGAGTGCTATGTTGGTTTCAGAGATTACAATGTCCGTGTTTTATAATGCTGATTCTTATCAGTGCAAGAGACCCATAAGCACAGGTGATTTTTGTATTGCTTTATGTAAGAGGTTTCAGAAGGCTTGTGAAATGTTATGGGCTGAAATTTGGAGAAGATTTTGAGTCTAAATTTCAAAGGCTTGTTTTGGCCCCTGTAAATACATATTATTTCAGGTAAGATGAAGTAAGCTGGGGAAAAGGGAGCAAAAAGATCAGAACACACCGTGAGCTATCTTATACTGGTGCTTGTTCAGTGTAACTCTATTTTAGCCAATGCAGGTGTATCAGCCTAAGATGACTGGAGCTAGCAGAGGAATACAGACCCCTGTGGATCCAGGCTTATATTTGGAAATGGGGAATTTATTCTCTAGGATCAGTTGTTTTTCCTTTCAACTTCTTTAAAATTCAGGATGTTTTAAGATTATCTGACATGAATACTTTAAAGCAATTCCCAGAAGAAATAGAAAGTCATGACTAATATCCCAGCATGCACTTATCTTAGCATATGGTTTATGTTTCCTTGAGGTTTCTTTGTAAGCTCATGAAGGAAGGTAGTGGTACTTCTGTGCATATACAACTCAGAGGGGTTTTTAAAGTCAAAGTATAGAACAGTGTGTTTAGTAGTCTCTTTCTGTATAGTTGGCAGGCCTGCTTTTTGGGGGTTTTGGTTGGTTTGGTTTTTCTTCAACATGTCAGTGAAAATTGAAATAGGCTGTAGTGAGCCAAATAATAAAATATACATGGACATTTATTGATAGCACTCCTTGTGCTCTACTCAGTCACAAAGATAATAGAAATACTTTCCAGTATAACCTGAGAATTTTTTTCTGACCCTTTGCAATTTAGGAATTGTCCAGCCTCTGCGGTAGATGTTCATTTATCTTTTCCATTTGTCATTAGGTTTTATATTACTGGGTTGGTTTTTTTTTTTTGGTACATAACATAATACCCTTTATGTGTATAATGGACGTTTTTGACAGTTTCATATATATTGAAATCTTCCCATGGGGAATGATTTAGTATAATGGGTTTTATGTTGTTGGAATCAAAACTAAGCATATACTTTTGATCTACTTTGTCGCCAGCCCCATGAAGAAAATTCTCTCCAAAATCTCAAAACTCTTTGTTGCAGGCACTGTGTTTTCTTAGTTCCATTTTCACCACAAATTTTTCACTGGAAGGGGGAGCTAAAGAATTCGATTACTTACAGCTCCATTTAGCTTTGTCTAAAGGAGTTGTGCAAGATGTACAAAATAGGGCTAGTAAATAGAGGAAGGAAACTCCAGGTGGGTGAATGTGTTGTTACTCAAAGCTGTGCCCGGGGTGGTCTGGGTTGTGCAGTGATAACACCATGAGCATAGCATTGTGTCTGTGCAGGATCAGGCTGACCTCACCGGTGCCACATGTAGCTTATAAGGTCCTGCTGCTCTTCAGGCAAGATTAGAGCATAGTGTCAAACAAACTAACTCCTTTATGCTAACTACTATCACAAGTGCTTTTGCTTTGTGCTCTTACTTTCTGCTATATTGTCTGCATTCTGGCAAGGATCCAGAAGGAAAAGAAAGATCTTCCCTGAGGATGTCTAGGGTAGTATGAAGTACCATTCTAGCGGAAGAAAAACGGGTGAAAAAAGGCTTGATTTTTTGCCACTGTGGTTTTACTGCTTGTTGGGTTTGAAGTCTGCAAAATGCGTAGCTATTTGGCTCCTTGTGCATCACCTGAATAAATGTAAGTTCTTGCACTTCACATAGCAACCCTGAAAGGATCAAGAAAAGGGGACTAATTTAGCAAGTAAATGACAGAATAAATTGGCTGAAAAATCATGTTCTGGGGATTCTCCTACCCCCCCCCCCCCCCCACCCCCCCCCCCATTTTTTTCCAGTGGTCTTTAGGAAATGAGGCGGTTGCTGAGGACTGGCCTCACTGAAACAAGGGGGAGTTTCTGGTTGCTGTTCGCACCAGCTGCCTCTGCAAACGTAGGAGTTACTTCTCCACTTGTGGTCTTCTCAGATGCCTTTTAGCAAGGGGGAGTGCTTGTGCTTGTTATTTTTACTACTTAGCTGCTTTATTCCAGGTAAAAAAAAAAATAAAAATTAAAGAGATTTAGTCTTTTCTAGGCAACTGTTGCTGAAGAAGAATGATTTACTACTATTGCTGAGCATAGAGTAAAGGAGAATTACACCAGGATTTGTGCATAATTAGAGATTCATGAAGGGACAGAGCCTTGAGGAACCTGGGGACAGTCATGCCACATTGACCTAATGGAGAGAGTTAGCTCTACCCTTGTACTTGAGACAGAGAAGCAGCAAGAAAGCTGAAGCATGTTCTTAGTGGCAGCACGAAACAAATGCTGCAGTGAAATATATTTGGAACAGGGACAAATGGGCAGACAGCAATGTACATGTCTGCTGTGACTTTTAAAATGTGAATATAACACTTGAAACTAGTTGATTGTAAAATTCAGGAGCATACTTCGGGGTTTAAATTGTGATGTGCCTCCCCCTCCCCAGCATGCCAGCTGTCGTTCTGTAGCCTTGCACCTTTGCTGAGGCCTGCACTGGAAACTCTGTCTTGCTCCATCAGTTGAGGACTGAGGGCTAACAGGGGGTAGCAGGCTAATGGAGCAAATATCAGAGTGGAGGAATGGGTAGCAGAGATTCAGCAAAGGGCTGTAAATCCCTGGCAGTGGAGTTCCTGCCTATAAGTATCATCAAGGTTTTTGTAACAGAATTGAGTTTGAAACTGAGTCATCTTACCTCCATCTGAGTCTCTTCTTTGTCTTTAAAGATGTATTCACAGATTCTGACTGTGAAGAGTCAAAACATAGTCATTCAAAGTGAAAGATTTTAACTGGGAGAAAGAAGTGGTTATTTTAGAATCATTTGAGAGCAAATTCTGCCATTTAAATTTAGCAGCCATAAGAACTGATAAATAGCTTCTTTGGAAGAGGGGTGAGTTTTGGAAATTAAATCTGCTAATCCTTACGGACTATGGCATGCAAACTCTACTATCAATGGCATTGATGTAAGCACCTTGAAGGTGATCTGAGTAAACACACACATAAAAAACCCCAAACAAGCAAACTAAAAAAACTAAATCCCAAACAAAAAGCATGCTCAAACTGGGTAATGGAGTAGTATGGTATTCAGTTATTCTTGGCCCCAAGGTGTCCTGTAACTTTTCCTTGTTTTAATGCTTTGTGGTTGGCAATGTGGATATGCCAGAAAAATATTTCTAAATCATGCTATATTGCCGTATTGGATTTTTGTACTTTGCACTTGTAGTTATCCCCCCCTGCCCCCAGGTGAGATAGCTTAACTCCCCAATCTTGTCAGTGGTCAAATATCTATTTAATTCTGTGCAAAGATATAATCCACATGCCTGTTTGCAGTACCAGAACTTTAATACCTGTCAGCTTTCTCAGGCACTGACTCTACCCCCAGTGCTTCACAGAATTAAAGGCATCCTATGGTGAGGTAATCCCTTTCTGCTTTGGCTCTTAGTTACTAGAAGTTAAAGGCAAAAGAGATCTGTTCAACTGAGATTAAAAGAGAGAGGGAGAGCATGAGAGAGAGAAAAAAGACGAGAGAAACAAGGAAGGCATTTCGAGCAGTAGAAATACGGTACCTAGGGTCACGCTTGCCATCATAAAAAAGATGCTTGTGAAAGAGTCAGTATTTTGTCGCCTCTCACAGAATTGGGAGAGGCAAGACAATGTGATAAAGGAAGAAAAGAAAGGAACATCCAGCACTCGAGCTATGGGGGACAATTATTAATTACAAATCTGCTCAGAAACGGATGTATGAATCTGATCTAATTTTTTGTCCTTGGGATAAAAGTGGTTTTAGCACTGGCTATTTTAGGATGATGAAGGAGTAAGCTTGAAGGAGAGAGGGGAGATTTCCCACTCATCCTCCTGAAATACTGATATATGAATATGATCTAACTGTGCTTTTGGGTTTCCCTTGGGGCCCTTTGCTTTATATACTATCACCTAATGAATTATTTCCTTGCCATATGTGGTATATAGTAATATGTGATGCTGTGTAAACATTCAGATCTGGAATTTTATTGCAATACATTAACAATTTAAAAATTACACAGTGAAAACCAGTGGGTGGTGTTGGGTTTAGAGATATTGCCAAATGATTCCTGACCATCATGTTGGTTGTTTCTGCTAGGGAACTTGTTTGAAGCTGAGGTATACCCTTTCTTTCTCAGTGACAAGAATTTAGGGTTTTGCCTGTAAAAGTCATCTAGATCAGGGGATTTGACCCAAAAACTTGTCAGACTTGGTTGTAATAGTAAAAGAATTTCATGTTGTTGACTTTTCATTACTCTTTGTGTCACAAAAATTAGTTCACTTCAAATCTCCCATGTTCCTGAGCTGAATTAAATTGGCTGAGTTCTGGATTGACATAATATTTATTCTCTGTTTTCTAGATGGACATGAACTGTTGTAATCTTTTATCCTCTGAAGGAAATTAAAGCAGAATAATAAGGGGATGTGCTTTCGGATAATGAGAAGGAGGAAAGTGTGCATGAGATGACAACAGAAAACAATAATAGGAAAGAGCATTTTCTCCTCATTTCAAGAAGGAAACATCAAAAAAATAAGGGGAATGTTTTCATTAAAGGGAGAATCATCTCTAATCATACTTTGTCATCTTCCGCTGCAAAGCTTTCATTTGTGGTCTTCCACATCCTATCTGATTTTGAAAACAAGAATTAACATATAATAAACTAATAATGTATTATTATATGTTGAAATGAATTGTTGAGTCAGCCGCTTGGATATAAACACTGCCTGGCTTTGGGGAAAATGTTGTTCAGTTGCTTCTCTTAAAAGATCAATGGCCAAAGAAACAATCTGTTGGTCAGTGTGTTCATACCTCAGTAGGACATTCTTGCTTCACTAAGGCTGACAAATTGATCTTGACATATTGAAAGATGGTGCAAATGTAATGACATCTGGGAAATAAGAAATTTAGTGAACATGACCTATGAAGGAAGGCAGAAGGAATGGGGTTTGTTTCTGCTAAAGAGGTCTGGCAGAGGAGGCAGGGGTTACATTTGATGATATGTAAGCAGTTGCTGGAAATGGAATAATTTCTGTCACTCTTTGGCTAAGGAGAAATGCATTGAACTGGTGATGCTATTTAATTTGTTTCAGTTATTAAACAGGAAAATGCCCTAATCTTAATGGTAGATTTGAAAGGGTGAAAGGTATCTACGGAAGTTGTATGAACCCTTAGGGGTTTTTAGGGGTATGACAGATGAGCATCTGCTGATGTCAACTTACTTGATCCTGCATCAGTGATGGAGTACCCAGAAATCATTTTCAGTCCACGTTTCTGATTCACAACACTGTCGTGGTTTAAGGCCCTCACGCAGTTTGCTCTCTCACTCTCCCCTCTTTCTTACCCCAGTCCTGGGGGGATGGGGAGGAGAATCAAAAGAATGCAACTCCCACAGGTTGAGATAAGGACAGTTTAGTAACTAAGGTATAACACAAACCACTGCTGCTACCACCAATAATAATAATGACAAGAGAAATACAAGGGAAAAGAATACAATCGCTCACCACCTATACCCAGCCCAACCAAACAGTGCACCCCCACCCTTCTGGGTCTCTGCCCTCCGTTTTTACATCCTGGGCATGACGTGCTGTGGTATGGAATAGCTCTTTGGTCAGTTTGGGTCAGGTGTTCTGTTTCTGTTTCTTCCCGGCTTCCTCCCAGCTTCCCCTTCTCCCTGGCAGAGCATGAGACTCAGAAAGTCCTTGGTCAGACCAAAACAGTACCAAGCAGTAACTGAAAACACTGCTGTTATCAGCACTGTTCCCAGGCCCGAAATAAAAAGCACAGCGCTGCACTAGCTACTAAGAAGGAGAAAAATGACTGCTACTGCTGAGCCCAGGACAAACACAAAGGGTGGAAAAGTATAAACTTTGTGAAGAATAATTCAGACTCTTGGGGGAGGGGAGCTGTGTTTTAATGTCCTCCTCCTTTCCCTCCCTTATATGAAAGCCCATGCCTGTCTTTAATGAGAGCCTTTCTACTAACGCTGTAGAAGAAACCCACCTGAATTAAAGTTGCAGATCGAGATGTCCTATTTCCCCCTTCCTTTAGCCCTTCATGCATTTAGGACATCTGTGTAAATATAGCTAGATTTTGAGTTATCTAAGCCTCGCTTCTTCACTCCTCAAGGTGATAAAGGAGCAAAAGAAGACCTTATGAGACAACACACCCAAAAGAAATTTGGTGTGCTCTGGCTGACAAGTATATGCCAAAACTGCCTTTTTGCCCCTTAGTGTTTCAATGACTAGTTGTGAAGAGTCAGGAAAATATATATTTTTTTCTGATTAGAAAAATAGGATGCTTTCACCAACCTGTCCACTGAAGGCTTGTTGAAAGCTGAAGTCTAAGGGGGCAGCTGAGATTACCAAATAAATGTGGCAAGGCTTAAAAAGTTCCCTGTTTCTCTGAGAAGTTAGACTTCTCTGACTTTACGTATTTAAGTCCATCTTTATTCTCATGACTTTGATCTTAAATTTGTCCTCCTAGTATTTAGAAGAACATTCTCCCATTGCTCTGAAAGACAGAACCTGTCTTATGAGATTTCCATGCATAACTTCAAGCAATTTGCATACAAATGTCAAGGTAAAGCTTGCGATTGATTTACCTTGAGGGCTCACATATGGTAAACAAAATACAATAGGATTTGGGTAGTAAAATATGAGTGTTCATAAGCTCAAAGATTTTTTTGTCTCACTAGCAAAAATAAAAAGCTTTGTTTAAATTAATAATTTTATTATTATCTGACATGAAAAACAGCTGTAGAATGCACTGAGAATTGAAGAGAACTTAGTTGGCCTGTAGTAAAGCAATGTAATATTAACAATCTGTCTATTTTTCCATGTAATTAAGCAATAATGATCAAAGCTCAATCTTTTTCTTGGAGATTAATGATAACTTTGGAAATTAATGGTGTGAGGTGAAAGCGAGGACCATTAGCTGTAGCAAATTGTTAAGAATCCAGAAAACACACTGGGCTGAGTTAATCAATTTGTTTTATGATTATTTAAACACTGCTTTTTCCTCTGTTTTTTAGAAAACAAATTGATATTCCACATGTAAATAGTGCAAGATTTAACATTTTCATAGAAAGCAGTCAAATAAAGAGCAGGCACAAGTTCCAGTTAGGAACAAACTCTTGAGAACAACCATAATGACTATTTCTGGCAGCGTTACCTGAAGTCTCTACTTCTCAGTCTTTTCACTGCATGGATTCCAAGATTCATTACTGGTACTTAGTCAAGTTCCTCTCACTCGTGAAATTACTCTCTTACTGGGTGATTAAAGCAAAACTAGCATGTGATGTTTGTAGGACCAAGTTCCACATATTACTGCCTGAGTGCCTGCTGAAGAAAACACATGAGCACTTTCACTCTGCTGTGAACAGTGGGAGGGACACTTCTGAGATAATTTTTTGCTTTTTAAGGTTGCCCTTTGATATTAATGCTTTCAGGTCAAATAGTGGACAGAAAAAGAAGAAGAAAGAAAAAAGGAGGAAAGCAGAAACTGTCCATCTAGGTCTTCACTCCAGGGAGCTGCAATAGAATTCACTATATTTTGTAAAATTGTGTTCCTCAGGCTCTGAGTTGAATCTGGCACTCACTGCAGTCAACAGAATAACTGCTATTGACTTCTCTGGTACAAAATCAAGATGAAAGCTCTTCCTTTCCCTCTTTTTTTCTTTCTTACTATAGCATGAATTGTAAGTAATTTAGTTGAAATCAATGAAATTACATCTCTGAGAGGCAACTCAAATCTGAGCTATTGCCAATTTGTGCTATACTCATCTTACCCTACTTCACTATGGGAATACTGTTTCAATTAGACATGTTGGGAGAGAAATCTTTTTCACTAAGGCTTCTAAAGTGGGGATAGTTATTGAGATTTAAAACTGTTTCCAAAATGTTTCCTTTTAAGGTAGGAAGTAGGCAAACACCCTTTGCTTCTTTGTTGTCGGGGAAGTAGTTGTACTCCAGTATTTGACAACATTTTCACTAACCTCCTCTTTTAAACATTCCTTTGTGCTGACTGCAAGAGAAAGCTCTAATAACTCAGTAATAGCCAGAAAAGAATAATGTCTGCAGACAGCTGTAGTGTGAAAGATCATAGAATCATAGAACTGTTAGGGTTGGAAAGGACCTTAAGATCATCTAGTTGCAACCCCCCTGCCATGGGCAGGGACACCTCACACTAAACTGTGTTACCCAAGGCTATGTGCAACCCAGCCTTCAACACCACCAGGGATGGAGCATTCACAGCTTCCTTGGGCAGCCCATTCCAGTGCCTCACCACCCTTACAGTAAAGAATTTCTTCCTTATATCCAGTCTAAACTTCCCCTGCTTAAGTTTTAACCCGTTACCCCTTGTCCTAGTCACTACAGTCCCTAATGAAGAGTCCCTCCCCAGCATCCCTATAGGCCCCCTTCAGATACTGGAAGGCTGCTATGAGGTCTCCACACAGACTTCTCTTCTCCAGGCTGAACAGTCCCCAACTTTCTCAGCCTATCTTCATACCTCTAATACTAAAACACCTGGTTTTCACCTAAAAATGATGAACTCTTTTACGCCCTGCTTATTTCTCCTGTGCATAGACAGATTTGTTTGCAAATGTTTGACAAATAAAAGGGAAGCCTGCTTATCCACTTATTTCTTTAAAACTGTAATTCTATTTGAAGACAAGAATAAATCAATAAACTCATTCAGAATACTGTCCTGCATAACACAATGAAGCATGTTACAAAGCCAGATGGGTGGATTAGAGGGTGGGGGGTTCCATTTGTTTGTTCTTCTTTCTTCCTGACTGAATTCTTCATTGTAATTTGTTTCTTTATATTTTGGTTGGAGATTAAAACAACAGAAACAGTGTGCAACTTACTGAAAACCATCCAACAAACCAATCCCTCCATTATTTTGGTAAATGTTATCTTTGTTCCTGATCTTTAAATGCACAGAAAAAAAGCACAGGTTTTGGCAATATGTAAAGCAAGATAGAACAAAAGCCATGTTTTCCTGCAGCAGATTGCATAGCATACAGTGGGACCCTGCAGACATTTATGAATAAAATAGTTGCATGTGAAAATGTTAGAAGCCTTAAAACAAAGACCAGTCTTCTCCTTGATCACAGTGTGGATATCAAGTCTCATTAATAGTCACATAAAATTATATGATGTGTGATTTTGTTTTATTGTACAGCTTTCCACTATGTTAATTTTTGTATATGTTCTTTTGTGGCAGTCAATCCTGACCATTTCCTTTCAAGGTCTGATGTTATGTTCCTTGTGGCTTTTTAAGGCAGCCTACAGCAATTGCTGAGAGGTTAATTGCGTGCTGGAATCTTCTGGAATCATACAAGTAAGCAGTAGCATTTTACTTCAGTTTCATAATCCATTTGTAAAAGCCTACACACTGTCATCCTGCATTTTTTGACAGGGATGAAAAGCTGAGCAAAATTGGTAGCTGCTTTGTAGTGCTGATAAGGCAGAAGTGAAAACCTCAGGGAATTCTGCATGGGTGCTGAATCAGGTGCCTTATTTGTGCGATCTGGAGTAAACTGGGGAGTGCGTGTCTCCCAGTATAGTGATGCACAGTCTAATTGCTTTATTTGCTGTAGGCATTGCTGAAACTGCAAAAGTACACAGAAACAGCATGTGGCAAAACAAATTGTAGAAAAGTAAACCTCAGTCTCGTGTCAGTGTGGAACTGCAGTGTAGCATTTTCTTGCAAAATGTTGACTGAAAAAATGGGATTGTGTGGCAGGCAGCTATATCTGCTTGGCAAGTATCCTACGTTCTGCTGTGTTGTCTTGGGGCATGAGAGTGTCTAACCAACATGCACGCACCAGCCCAAGCATAGTACTAAGAAATAGCAGAGTTTGATGAGCATAAGAAGCTTCTATCTCTCTATCCCAGAATAATACTGGGAGAGCCTGGATGGTGCTAAATTCAGAGTTCTCTGACAAGAAAATCTGTCATCCCTCTGCCTTTTTCCTTCATCTTAACTGCTGTACTACTTAAATCCTGCCAGGTGTGGTGGCTGTGGTGACTGATGCAAAGTTTTTACACAGCTTCACAAAAAGGTGGCTCGGTTTATGCTCACTCTTCACTTTGGGTTACCTCACATACATTTTGTGTGTAATGTGGCTCGGAAAAGGCATAGTCTCTGAACAAAAGAAAATTTGCAGGCTTCTTGTTTTGTCCGTGAGCCACTGAATTCAGTCAGATTACTAAAAGGGAACGTTCATGCAACTGCTTTTGCATGCAACACACGTACAGAAATTCCAGCTGTCTACCTACAGCACCCCATGTGATGTGGAAGCAAAATGCAGCAGAATTAGAGCAGTGCCATGATCAGCTTTATAAAAATACTTTTACCAATAGCTGCTCTCATATGTCCCCAGGCAAATGGGTGCCCCTGCCACTGTTTGGGTGGTGGAGAAACATGTTCAGAGAGAGCACTGCAGAGGCTGCAGTGACTACCCTGTAAAGAGGCATAAAATCTTCTTATGCTAGAGAAGCAAGCTGTGGAAGACAGGCCTCAGCAGCACTGGTGGAGCGGACTCTTAACGTGGTGGAAAAGCATGAAGATTGTTCAGTGAATCCTGGCACAGTCCTTCCTTCTGGGTCTTATGAGATTTAACTTGACTTTTCAAACCCCTAGACTAGTTTCATTTTAAATACAGTTAATTAGGCTGTTCTGTTACTGTCAGACAACTGCTGCTTCCAAAACAACTTTACATTTTCCTGTCACTTTCTGTAGTAACAGCTCCAGAGAACATCATGCCACAGAGATGCTTATCTATACTTCCCTTCACCACCACTACTATCATCTCTCAGCTCTCCTTGAAGTCAAATCAGAGATTCCTGCTCATCCTGTAAAACACCATAACATGGTCCCTTCTAGTCCCTTCTAGACTCTTCTCAGCTCAGTGGAAAAGGAATACAAGTACTACTGTGTGCCTAAACTACTAGCTTGCAGTTGCTGAACAGTGAGGCAAGACAAGGAATTGGTGTTTGTCAGAAATTTTGGTATGTGTGCAGCTCATTGCTGAGAATGAATAGGATATCCGTGAAATCTGTAATTTAAATACAGCTGATATAATGTCTTCACTGCTGTAGTATCCACTCTGCTATATGATGATGGTAAGACACATTCCATTTTGAAATTTGTAATTTTCTAGTGCTGTTGGCAATGCAACTGCTCACTGAGAAACTTGTTATGTTGGGAAACAGAGAGACAAATGTGCTTCAGTTCCTCATTCATTATCTTGCTATGAAATACAAAGATGAATTTATACAGCTACTTCAGACAAAATACTTCACTCTTGTTCTGTCTCGCAGAATTCTTCTTCCACCGTGAAGTTTTACTGCAGCAGTTTCCACACCAGGAACTTAATGTATGTTGTCAAGCAGTTTTGGTTTTCCAAATACAAAAAAAAAAAAGAAGAGAGAGATAAAAGTGGCTAATCCTTCTCTTGTTGCTCACAATAAGCGAAATGAATGTTAGATGACAGTATTATGGGTGATGTGAGGGTCTGGGCTGCTAGAAAGCTATGCTGTTATTTTAACACCTACTAAAGCTATATAAACACCTGTTAGAACTCTAAACCAGAAATATTAGAATGTGAACAGCATATCCATGCCACGTGTAGTGGTTGTTCTTCATTTCAGCCCTCTACATTTTCTGCATTGAAACAAATTTGCCAGAAAAAACCAGCTTTCAGCCCCTGTCTGCTATTACTGCTCATTGACAAATACAGCACTGAGATCAGACTGCATGGATTAAGTTAGGTAAAGGACTATTTAGCATTTACTTTTATTTCTATTGATGGTGAATCTTTCAGTCTTCCTCCTCAGAATTAAGGGATGAAAAAAATTAAGATTATTTTAATTGCTTTTTCAATGAGGAATGGTAAAGCTCTTTCCAAAAGCTTCATTAAGTTAAAGCGAGTGCTTGAAAGTTCTGTAGATGAATGTTGCAGAAATTGATACTTTTGGATGAGTTTGAAAATTAAGGCAATTTTTTTTCATCTATTTTGCCTTTTGCCAGTTGTGTCTTGTTGCTGTTAAATCAATGACTATAGCAAAAACTCTTTTGACTCAGATCAAGATCAGCTTCCTGTGTAGGGATGTCGGGCTCCCAAACCTTAGGAGAAAAGCCATTCATACTAGTTGCTCATTTGCGTTGTTACAGCAAATACTAGCACACACTCTGATTTGTCAAATTTAGGTGTTTGGGTTTGTTTTGCCTTTTTTTAAATTCATTTGATCCTTGCAAATGGTTATAGTAGGAATCAGCAGTTTTCCTTGATACTTCATGGGACTTGCACCCAGCCTGCACATCATTGAGTCATCTGGGGTATTCTAGAGTTAATGATCTGCCAGGACCTCATTTGTCAGCATTTGACTCCAGCTTCCCTGGCTGGAACCTGAACAACTTTAAAAGGAAAATATACATGCTAGAAAAATACATGCCATTTGTGAGCATTTGTTTCAAATGGTTCTGTGCTAGGGAGAGGCTGCTGCTGGTGGCCAACTCAGCAGAAGAAGGGGATGCAGCCTGCGGAGAAAGAGGATAATGCCCAGAGTCCCTGAACTGGCAGTCTGGGTCAGATAACATGTGCTGGAATTTGCATCATCTGATTATTGCAGGTCATTATTGAGAGCAATTATCTGCTTTGCTATCTGTAATAACACTTCAACCTCGCTGTTATCTTTGACTTATTTCAGAATTTTAAACCTGACTTCTGAATGTTATTTTTAATGTTATTGTTTATGATTGTGATGCCTTACCATCCACCTTGACCCCTTTTTCCCCAACAGTAAAATACAATATTGCTGAATATATTTGTCTCAACTGGAGTTGTTAGCTAAGAGTTGTATATTTATAAATAGGTTTGTATGCTACAGTGAAGTTAACACTGAATTTACTGTGTAGTCCATGACCACAAACTCAAAGCAACAAGGTCAAATCTGGGAGAATGCCATGGCAATCGACCTTGTTCTCATGGGGGACTTCAACCACCCTGATATCTGTTGGAGGGATGGTATGGCCCGGCACAAGCAATCCAGGAAGTTCGTGGATTGTGTGGAAGACAACTTCCTTCTACAAGTAATAGAGGAGCCGACAAGGAGAGGTGCCATGCTTGACCTCGTCCTCACCAACAGGGAAGGGCTGGTTGGAAATGTGACGCTCCAGGGCAGCCTTGATTGCAGCGACCATGAGATGGTTGAATTCGAGATCCTCAGGACAGTGAGAAGAGCGTGCAGCAAGCTCACGTGCCCTGGACTTCAAGAGAGCAGACTTTGGCCTCTTCAGGAACCTGCTGAGTAAGTTGCCATGGGATATAGCCCTAGAGGGCAGGGGGGCCCAAGGCTCTTCGTTGATATTCAAGGATCACCTGATGCAAGCTCAGGAGCGATACGTCCCTGCTAGAAGGAAGTGCTGCAGGAGGGCCAGGAGACCTCCTTGGATGGATAAGGAGCTGCTGAGGAAAATTCAAAGGAAAAAAGAGGCTTATAAAAGGTGGAAGCAAGGACAGGCATGCCTGGGAAGAACTGAGGATCTGGTTCGAGACCATCTTAAGAACCTGAACGTATACAAGTCCATGGAACCTGATGAAATCCATCTGAAGGTCCAGAAGGAGTTGTCAAATGAAGTTGGTAAGCCACTGTCCATCATAGTTGAAAAATCATGGCAGTCAGGTGAAGTTCCCGACAACTGGAAAAAGGGAAATATAACCCCCATTTTCAAGAAGGGGAAAATGGATGAGATGGGGAACTCCAGACCAGTCAGCCTCACCTCTGTGCCTGGCAAAATCTTGGAGCGGATTCTCCTGGAAGGCATGCTGAGGCACATGAAAAACTACAAGGTGCTTGGTGACAGCCAGCATGGCTTCACTAAGGGGAAATCCTGCCTGACCAATCTGGTGGCCTTCTATGATGGAGCTATGGAACTGATGGAGAGGGGTAGAGCACTTGATGTCATCTACCTGGACTTGTTCAAAGCGTTTGACACTGTCTCACATGACATCCTTGTCTCATAAGTTGGAGAGACATCAATTTGATAGGTGGACCACTCGGTGGATAAAGAACTGGCTGGGTGGCCACACGCAAAGAGTTGTGCTCCATGGCTCAATGTCCAGCTGGAGACCAGTAACGAGTGGTGTCCCTCAGGGATCGGTGTTGGGACCGGTCTTGTTCAACATCTTTGTTGGTGACATGGACAGTGGGATTGAGTGTGCCCTCAGCAAGCTTGCCAATGACACCAAGCTGTGTGGTTTGGTTGATACACTGGAGGGAAGGAATGTTATCCAGAGGGACCTTGTGATGCCTTGTGAGGTGGGCTGATGCCAACCTGATGAAGTTTAAGCATGGCAAGTGCAAGGTCCTACAGCTGGGTGGGAGCAATCCCAGGCACAGCCTCCAGGTTGGGCACGGGAAGAGATTCAGAGCAGCCCTGTGGAGGAGGACTTGGGGGTGTTGGTTGATGAGAAACTGAACATGACCTGGCAGCATGCGCTTGCAGCCCAGAAAGCCAACCGTATGCTGGGCTGCATCCAAAGGAGCATGACCAGCAGGCCGAGGGAGGTGATCCTGCTCCTCTGCTCTGCTCTCATGAGACCTCACTTGGAGTACTATGTACAGTTCTGGTGTTCTCAACATCAAAAGGACATGTAAGTGTTGGAACAAATCCAGAGGAGGGTCACGAGGATGATCAGGGGGCTGGAGCACCTCCTGTATGAAGATAGGCTGAGAGTGTTGGGGCTGTTCAGCCCGGAGAAGAGAAGGCTGCATGGAGATCTCATAGCAGCCTTCTAATATCTGAAGGGGGCCTCTAGGTATGCTGGGGAGGGACTTTTCATTTGGGACAGTAGTGATAGGACAAGGGGAAATGGGTTCAAACTTCAAGAGGGGAAGTTTAGATTGGATATGAGGAAGCAATTCTTTCCTGTAAGGGTGGTGAGGCTGTGGTATGGGTTGCCCAGGGAAGTTGTGAATGCTCCATCGCTGGCGGTGGTCAAGGCCGGGTTGGATAAAGCTTTGGGTGGCATGGTTTAGTGGGAGGTGTCCCTGCCCATGGCAGGAGGGTTGGAACTAGATGATCTTAAGGTCCTTTCCAACCGTGGCTATTTTATGATTCTGTGTTACCCAGGAAGGAATTTCAGAGAGATTTATGACTGCACTGGAGGAAAAACTTGCGGGAATGATATAGAATAGGCAGAAGACATTTTACAAGGGGTCCTGCCTGGCAGAAACCCTGCTTTGGGCAGAAATGGTCTCAGTGGTGCACTGCTAGGGAGCTGTCAGGGCAAAGATAGAGCTGTTTCTTTCTCCCTTGATGTTCAGGATCATCACCCTGTACACGACGTTTTGGGAGAGTGGAAAGTAGCTGATGTAATCAGTGCTGTTAGCTGTGGAAGTATCCCAGGTCTGCTCTGTCTGAGCAGTGTGCTCACTTCTTGGGCCTGCTGTTCATATGTGGCCCCCAGGCTGCTAACGTATTTGAAGAAATGGTTATAACATGGGGTGTTTATGTAAGAGTTGGTGGCAAGGGGAAGGGTGGCTTTGCAAAGATCCTGAAAGCGAAAACAAGTAGCACACATTTTTGCTAGAGAAATGAGAACAAGTAGAGAAAAAGTGTGATGTGAGTCTATGGCAGGTGAGGATAAGAGTCTTTGCATGCATCAAAAAAGGAAGAGGATGTCTCTAATACACAGATGACTGTTGTGTGAGGGCTTGGTTGAGGATTTTGACCATGTGATCTTGCTAGTTGCTGTCTTAGAGATGTTACACAGGAAGAATTTGCAGTGTCTAGATGTAGTCCAAGCGTAGTGATGAAGAGCAGTATTTAACTTTTTCTGCAAGCTCTTAATCAGAGCTCTACATTTAAAGCCGCTTTAAGTAACACCTCACAGAGCTGGCCTTGTATGGGTTTTGCTGAAAGGTGAATTACCCTCTTCTGCTGCCATGCCCGGTTCCTTTGACACTGCTGCTGGGTGTTATGGTATCATAACATAGTATGCTCTCAGGACTCTACTAGAAAGAAATAAATCAACTCTGGATGAGTTTCCCTTACACTTAAGGAGAATCAAAGTTCATAGCAGGGAACTGCAGCTAGATGAGTCATTTTTAAATGGCTCCTCTAAAACAGGCCAGCACATATTGGCTCTGTGGTGGTAAAGGGGTGTATGTGGCATTGGTTGGAGTATTCAGGACTCTTTGCAAATGCTCTGAGAGAAGAGACCACCATGCAGTATTTTTATGCTGAAATCTGTCTTCTTGTTTTCATCTTAAAAAGCAGGATATGCTTCACATATGTGTTTGTTTCCTTTTACCAGGAGAGAAGGGGAAGGAGTATGGGTTGATTGATCACATGCAGACCATAACATCTTTCCTAAGTTGAAAGGCCATCATATGTCCTAATGGTCTGCCACACACCACACTTGGATTAAACTTCTACCTCAAGCTAAGTGTTTAGTTCATTACCCAACCCTTCTGAACAGCACAGGGCAAAAGGAAGAAACTGAGGTACACATGCAGTGTTCACAGAACTATTAAAGATTTCGCCAGGGCCGATGGCCAGTTTCGCTGACTGATGACAGCATATTGATGTTCATTTACTGCAGTGAGGATGTCACATCCAGGAGGACTTAACCTTTGCTTCCTGCATGACTGTAGGGGAGAATGTCTCTCTTGGTCGCAGCATCAAGAACAACTGTGATTTCTGCACTCCAGAGAGCAGAAGTCCTTCTTTCAATAATAAACTTCTGGCAAAGCCGCAAGACTGCAGTATTTTTTCTGATCCTTCATGTAAACTAACAAACTGGCTGGGGGAGAGACATGTGGGACCATGCATATTGATGCTACTCTTAATGGCCATGTTACCAGTGGAGCAGTTTAAATCATCTGAGAATCTGGTACAGCAGGCTGGGCAGATGGAGTTTGAGGAAAATACTGCCCATTTAGACATTTTGTAGCACGGATTCTCACTATGCAAATTCTGCATTTGTGGATCTTGTGTTCTTGCTTAAGAGC
Organism: Myiopsitta monachus; assembly: GCA_017639245.1. Taxonomy (NCBI): domain Eukaryota; kingdom Metazoa; phylum Chordata; class Aves; order Psittaciformes; family Psittacidae; genus Myiopsitta; species Myiopsitta monachus. The sequence continues at coordinate 64,915,494 of CM029921.1, read as the reverse complement.
AACTGAAATAAATGACCCCTGTGTTTTTCAGTGGAGGAGGAGGCTGCACATGTAACTTTGCTTTATTAGCTAAGTTAAACTTCTCTCCTGGCTACCTGACTGTACGTGCAGTGGAGTTTGCTAAGTGTGTTTTCAATTGTTACTCCGTATCTGCTTTTGTGTGAAAGAAACATGCTCTATAGGAAGGAGATGAATTTATTTCTGAGGCGGTTTTAATTCTGATTTAATTTCTCTGCCAAATTTTGCTTTGGGATCTGCACAAACAAGTTCTTGATGGCAGAGAAGATGAATGGGAGATAGTTATCCTGATGAAAGCAGCCTTTGGTAATGCCATGTTTCAGCGTCAGTTGTTGATAGTATCCTGAAGTCAGAGATGGGCAACTCTTGGCTTTTCACTGAATGGGATAGTCATGGATAAGCTACAGTTCTACGGATAATATCAGTACCTGGTGTTCTTTCTACTTGAACATATTCCTTTTTGCGCTATGAAGTGTGAGTACCTGCAGCTGCTGATCTTTCTTTGAACTTCTACTTTTCTTTTATTGAGTTTCCTTCTGTTTGCTTTGTTTTCAAGGTCATATGCTATCAAGAAGTTTTCCTCAATTAATTAAATTTTGGGAGCTGCAGGAATTGCTGGCATGAAAGTCTATTAATGTATGAAATTTGCTGTGATCTCTGATTGCAAAATTTGTCTGAGTAGTATTCATCAGGTGAGAAATCTATCTTAAGGAAACAAAGACTCTTAAGCAGAAACTTTTCATAATAATTAGGAGGTATAACCATCTTACCTAGCCTTTTCTTTGTGACCATGAATCTAAACTGAAATGAGCTGAAATGAGGCCCTTGTTCCCTTATATTGAAAGCTTCAGTCAAGTCTGTACACTGGGCTTTTTGCTGCACAAGCCAGCTTTGTAATTTCCCGAGTTACTTAGCTTTCTTTTCAGGTGATTCTTTTTTCTTACTTTTTCTTCTTTTTTTGTCCTCTCCCCCACCATTTCCACATCCCACAACAACGGAGGCTACAAGCTGAAGGGAGACATTGAAGCAAATATTGATGTGCATCTAGAAGTGCAAGATGCAGTCCTGAAGGTTTTCACCCTCTTCTCACTTGGGTTGCTCTTTCATTAATTTTCTGAAGTTATGAAACTCAAGGTGAAGTCCTGAAGCATTACAGCTTGAAGTCATTAGTCATGAGCAGAATCCTGAAATCCTTCCCTCGTGCTGCAGATGATAAAGCTTCTTCTTGCTGAGAGAGCTGGAAGTTGCACTGACACTGTCGAAAACTGACTGGTGTTTGTGCAGCAAGAGGCAATGCAACATTTCCTTATTCCTTACGAGTGCCCAAGAAAACTGGTGCTTATCAATACTTTCTCGGGAGCAAAAACTAAGAGATTTGGTAGTTTCTGTTGCTCTGGATTGCTGCCAAAGCATATTGCTGGCGCTCATCTGAACAAAACTGACAGTAGTATCTTAATGTTGCCTTTGAAAGGAGTGTTGCAGGGGTCACCCTAGCCCTGGTAACGTGGTGGTACAGTCCATCTTTCAGGAACACTGTCAACCCATGTCATGGAGAAGACAGCTGAAATGAGTGCAGAGATCCCATACTGGAACTGGTGCTGTTTAAATGCTTGACTGCAGTGCACAGGCCAATTGTTGAGGAGTGCACTCTTAATGCCTGTTGTGTGTCTGAGAGCTTTCCTTGAGTCTTCCTGCTCCTTTGTGGCCCTGGAACTTCTCTGCTATGTTTTGCATTTTATTTTCTTTCATTCCCTATGTGGATCTTGGAAATGGTTCTACCACATAGGTCTGTAAACCCACTTGTGGTTTGTAAGTGCTTTGACTTTCTGTCATTGCTCGGTTCCCAAGGCTGTCTTCTGCAGCCACTGGCCATTCTGTCACAAAACAGGTGTTTTTTGAGAAAGTTTGCAGAATTGAAGCTCCTTTTCCTATATAGATAAAACAGTATGTTTGCCTTATTTTGGAAGTGGGTTACAAGTGTATTACTCTTAGGTGTGCTACAGTTATTTATTTCCTGCTGAAGTACTGTAATGAGTAGAGTTGTTATCATGCTTATTTTGAGGAACTAGGAAAGTGGTAGATCTCAATTAATGATGTCTTGTACTGATTCCTTTTCTCCCCAGAGCCTTTATAATGGCCTAATAGCACAGAGTAACTTTAAAAAGGGTGGAATCTGTTTGAGGCTGCTAGAGCAGCATAAAAGAGGTGGAAAGACTGAAGAATTAGCTTACTGTATGCTTTTTTTATGTAATCCCATCTTGATCCTTTTTCCTTACATCATTTTAGTTCATATCCAGGCAAGTTCAGTGCTTCTGAAGTGCATGCTTCTGTTGCTAAATAAGGTAGGAATCACAGAGACTGTAGGAATCCAGGCTGAAAGCCTGAACGTATTGCTCTTATCATGTTACTAATAAAAAACATATGACAGGGAGGCTAAGAGACAGTAAGAGTTTATGTTGAACGCTGAGGTCTCACCTGAAGCTGATGCTCCCTTGGGCTAAGTTAAAGGCTACTTTTTTTTTTTTTTAATTATTTTTTATGTTAAAGTTAGAAGGTGCTGCTAGCCCAACAGGTTTTCTGGTCTTTAATGTTTGTTTCAAAGGCAAGGTAATCAGCTAAAACTATAAACTGATAATCCCCCTTTATAACAGTGTTGTATACCTCCTTTTCTGGTAGCAGCAAAATAAATGCTTAGGAAGAGGCATGGACCACATATGGGACATTTCAGAGTGAGAAGGTGCTGAATGCCAGAAATCACACAGCTGATGGCTTTGTCATTTCTTCAGGTCACAATCTGCAGTCATCAAACAACCACTTGGAGCTCAATAATGGAATCATTGGTATCCACAAAACCTTTTTTTTTCTTTCTCTTTTTTTTTTTTTTTTTTTTTTTTTTTTTTTTTGTTTGTTTGTTTTGTTTTTTGTTTTTTTGTTTTTAATACGCTAAAAGTGGAAATTAAGCATCTAAAGTCAATTTGCCATAGCACGGTGGTGGTAATTCCATTGCTGGTGTCCCTGTCTTCTCTTTGTTTTGCCTAAAATTCCATGGCTGAGAAAAGAAATACACAGTCATTATCATATGATAACTTTCCAGCTTGGCCATGGGCTCAAAGTTCACTGTTACTTTGTAATTAATTAGTAATATATAGACTGATTCTTGTATGTTCAACTTGAATTTAAATATATGCTAAGTACATCACAGGTATCATATAAAACCTGGTCATGTGGGTCTTTTTAGAAATTCAAGAACTGAACACTCCAGATAGGTGCCAAGTGAAATTTTCAAAATCATATTGGCTGTAACTCCTGTTTGAAAACAATTCTGAAAATCCCATTAGCACATTAGACATTACCTCTTTCACACTTCCTGTTTAAAATGTGCCCTAGGGGCTGTTATTTATATTTGGAAATTACCTGGCTATTTATCTGCAGGGTTAGCACTGTAGGAAGAGAGCAGATGAATAAGGACAGCAAATATTCAATAATTTTTAATTACAGGTGATATATAGATTATCAGAGGCTTTTTGAAATCACGCTCTTTGGAGGACTTAATTTTTCTTATTTTGTTACTCCATTAGTTAAGAATCTCTGGAAGAAAAATTACCTCTGATGTATATAATTCTCGCAAGTTTTTTCCTCCAGTGCAGTCATAAATCTCTCTGATATTCCTTCCTGGGTAACATAGAATCATAAAATAGCCACGGTTGGAAAGGACCTTAAGATTATCTAGTTCCAACCTCCCTGCCATGGGCAGGGACACCTCCTACTAAGCCATGCCACCCAACGCTCTGTCCAACCCAGACTTGAACACTGCCAGCGATGGAGCACTCACAACTTCCCTGGGCAACCCATACCACAGTGCCTCACCACCCTTACAGGAAAGAATTGCTTCCTCATATCCAATCTAAACTTCACCTCTTGAAGTTTGAACCCATTACCCCTTGTCCTAGTCACTACTGTCCCTAATGAAGAGTCCCTCCCCAGCATCCCTAGAGGCCCCCTTCAGATATTGGAAGGTTGCTAGGAGGTCTCCATGCAGCCTTCTCTTCTCCGGGCTGAACAGCCCCAACACTCTCAGCCTATCTTCATACGGGAGGTGCTCCAGTCCCCTGATCATCCTCGTGGCCCTCCTCTGGACTTGTTCCAACACTTACATGTCCTTTTTATGTTGAGAACACCAGAACTGTACACAGTACTCCAAGTGAGGTCTCATGAGAGCAGAGCAGAGGAGCAGGATCACCTCCCTCAACCTGCTGGTCACTGCTCCTCTTGATGCAGCCCAGCATACAGTTGGCGTTCTGGGCTGCAAGTGCACGCTGCCAGGTCATGTTCAGTTTCTCATCAACCAACACCCTCAAGTCCTCCTCCACAGGGCTGCTCTGAATCTCTTCCCTGCCCAACCTGGAGCTGCGCCTGGGATTGCTCCCACCCAGCTGTAGGACCTTGCACTTGCCATGCTTAAACTTCATCAGGTTGGCATCAGCCCACCTCACAAGCATCACAAGGTCCCTCTGGATAACATTCCTTTCCTCCAGCGTATCAACCAACACAGCTTGGTGTCATTGGCAAGCTTGCTGAGGGCGCACTCAATCCCACTGTCCATGTCACCAACAAAGATGTTGAACAAGACCGGTCCCAACACCGATCCCTGAGGGACACCACTCGTTACTGGTCTCCAGCTGGACATTGAGCCATTGAGCACAACTCTTTGTGTGTGGCCATCCTGCCAATTCTTTATCCACCGAGTGGTCCATCTATCAAATTGATGTCTCTCCAATTTAGAGACAAGGATGTCATGTGGGACAGTGTCAAACGCTTTGCACAAGTCCAGGTAGATGACATCAAGTGCTCTACCCCTGTCCATCAGTTCCATAGCCCCATCATAGAAGGCCACCAGATTGGTCAGGCAGGATTTCCCCTTAGTGAAGCCATGCTGGCTGTCACCAACCACCTTGTAGTTTTTCATGTGCCTCAGCTTGCCTTCCAGGAGAATCTGCTCCAAGATTTTGCCAGGCACAGAGGTGAGGCTGACTGGTCTGGAGTTCCCCACCTCATCCATTTTCCCCTTCTTGAAAATCAGGGTTATATTTCCCTTTTTGCCAGTTGTCGGGAACTTCACCTGACTGCTATGATTTTTCAACTATGATGAACAGTGGCTAACCAACTTCATTTGCCAGCTCCTTCAGACCCGTGGATGGATTTCATCAGGTCCCATGGACTTGTGTATGTTCAGGTTCTTAAGATGGTCTCGAACCAGATCCTCTCCTACATTGGGCCCAGGGTCTTCCTTCTCACTGTCCCTGCGTCTGCCTTCCAAGACTTGGGTGGTGTGGTCAGAGCATTTGCTGGTGAAGATTGAGGCAAAGAAGTCATTAAGAACCTCATCATTTTCAAATCCAGGGTAGCCAGTTCTCCCGATAGCTTCTGGAGAGGGCCCACGCTGTCTCTAGCCTGTCTTTTATTTGCAAGTGTACCTATAGAATCCCTTCCTGTTATCCTTAACATCCGTAGCCAAGTTTAATTCTAAGTGGGCCTTAGCTTTCCTAACCTGGTCCCTAGCTTCCCAGACAACATCCCTGTATTCTTCCCAGGCTGCCTGTCCCTGCTTCTACCTTTTATAAGCCTCTTTTTTCCTTTGACTTTTCCTCAGCAGCTCCTTATCCATCCATGGAGGTCTCCTGGCCCTCCTGCAGCTACTTCCTGCTAGTAGGGATGTATCGCTCCTGAGCTTGCATCACGGTGATCCTTGAATATCAACTGAAGAGCCTTGGGCCCCCCTGCCCTCTAGGGCTATATCCCATGGAATCTTACTGAGGAGGTTCCTGAAGATACCAAGGTCTGCCCTCTTGAAGTCCAGGGCAGTTACCTTGCTGCACGCTCTTCTCTTGATCCTCTCTTGTCCTGAGGATCTCGAATTCAACCATCTCATGATCACTGTAATCAAGGCTGCCCTGGAGCGTCACATTTCCAACCAGCCCTTCCCTGTTGGTGAGGATGAGGTCAAGCACGGCACCTCTCCTTATCGGCTCCTCTATTACTTATAGAAGGAAGTTGTCTTCCACACAATCCAGGAACTTCCTGGATTGCTTGTGCCGGGCCATACCATCCCTCCAACAGATATCAGGGTGGTTGAAGTCCCCCATGAGAACAAGGGCCTGCGAGCGTGAGGCTGTTACTATCTGTCTATAGAGCGCTTCCTCCACAAAGTCCTCTTGGTCAGGCGGTCTGTAACAGATCCCCTCAATGAATGTCTCCGATCTCTGTTCTCCCTTTAACCCTGATCCACAGACTCTCTATTGACTGCCCACCTGTCCCCAGACAGAGTTCCATACTCTCCAGCCTATCCCTAACATAAATAGCAACTCCCTCTCCGCCTACTGGGCCTGTCTTTCCTAAAGAACCTGTAACCTCCCAATCCAACACACCAGTCATAGGAGCCAACCCACCATGTTTCTGTGATGCCTATGATATCATACCCCCATAGACGTGCACATATCTCTAATTCCTCTTGTTTGTTCTCCGTGCTACGGGCATTTGTATAGAGGCATCTGAGTCGAGCTCCAGTTGAAGCTGGCTCATTGGCTGGAGTGGCTGGAATATCTCTACATTGCTCTGAACGTTTACTGTAGGTGCTGGCCAGTGATTGGGTGTGTTGGGAATGGAATGATACCCATCTACTTCTGATCTGCACCTTTAGAAGCATGCAGGGGAAAACCCTTGTGCTCCTGAATTTAGTGGAGCCAGAATTTAATCCTTGCTACAGGGAAAACTTTATGATTGAGACTAATAAGAATATCTTTGTAACTAGTGTATGCTGTTGCAGTCTCTGACATTTAATCATCCGGAAACATCATAATTCTGATATTAGAAAACTAAACTTTAATTTTCAATTCTGATCCTTGAAATTATGCTGACACATCATCTTCTGGGAGTGTTTATAGGGTGTAATTAAATCATGCTATTTTTTTCCACCTACAGGTTATACAATAGGTAAAGTGAAATTGAAGCATTGAGGTGAAGTTGTTCTTTTGCTATAATTATCTGAAATGATTGTATAGTCTTTACAGTTACTTTATTTTGTTTTACATAATGCTGGTGGTATCTAGAGCTTTGTTTATAAATTTTAGTTCTGTATTATTCATATGCTGAGAGAAATATGTAATTTAATAATATTTTCTCTCATGCTCTGTTTTCCAATATCCTGACTTAATCCCTATGAAACTCTATTATTTGTGCTCTCAATGAATATTTATCTCACATCCCTTTATTTTAGCCTTTGTCCTAGTGACAGAGGTTCCTGTAGTAGTATGTGTAAAACCAGGCTATGACAAATGGGATGCCATATCTTTTGCTTAGATACCTGGAGTTAAAATACCAACTCCATAGCTGGTAAAGCAAGATTAGGTCTGCCTTCTGAAACAGTGCAAAAATACTCCTGAGGACAAAAGTGATCAGATCTTCCAAAAAGAATTTAGCAGTCTCCATACAAGAGTTCCACTGAGTGTGGAACTAATGTGTATCACCAAATCCTGAATTTCACCACTTGTTAAAACGGAGTCATCTCTTGCTCCTGCTTTCTGTACGTATGGGACCACAGGAGTGTGGTTTTAAGATGTCAGGAGATATGAAGTCTCAAAAGTTGTGCCAGGGGCGATTTTAGTTGGATATTAGGAAAAACTTCTTCACCAAAAGGGTTGTCAAGCACCGGGACAGGCTGCCCAGGGAAGTGGAAGAGTCACCATCCGTGGAGGTATTTAAAAGATGTGTAGGTGTGGTGCTTGGGTACATGGTTTGGTGATGGACTTGGCAGTGCCAGATTAATGGCTAGACTCAATGATCTTAAGGGTCTTTTCCAACCTAAATAATTCTGTGAGTCTATGAAAAGAAGCCTGAAATGATATAATATGTAGTTTTTTCTTGGTCATATTTCTTGGTGTCCCATGTTCTTAGAGTCATCTGTACTCTTCCCATGCGTGCTTTTTGGAAGACACTGAGTGTGACAGAGGTACATTAATGGAGAAGGTATTCTAAAGGTATGTGGCATTCTGAGGATCTGTGGGTGCTTTTGAATAGAAGGTGGAATTACTGCTGTCAAAAACAAGTGCTTGTTTCTTCAGGAAACTCCAGTGTCTCCTAAGCCTTCACCATAACACCAGCAAAGATTATGGGGAATGACATCTTTTGCTTCTATTGTTGTTAACTCACTCATTCATTATTTTGTGATGCAAAGTGGAAATGGAAAACATTTACATTACAAAACATGAGACATGAAGTCTAAAAGTCCTTCAGCATTGACTTCTGCATTATGTGCACACAACATCTCTCTAATACTGTTATTGCACATAATCCTGTTTAAAAATGCTTCAGTGCTCTCTCTGAATCAGTAATATGAAAGAAATAAAGTACAAAACTGTCATTTTCTGACCATACAGAGACAATCACAAGCAGTGAGCTCACTTGCGTTGTCTCATAGGGAGGGGTGTGACAAAGCGACATGTTTCCATTTCAGTCCTACCAATCCCGAAATATAGCCCAATGGCCTTTGTGTGTTTTCCATTACAGTGTGTTTCCCTCTTACTAGACTTTGATTTCTTTGTTTAATGGCTGCACCATTTATCTCAGGGAAGAGTTACTTTACAGGCTGCATTTTTAGTTTGTTTTCATTGTCTGATTTTATGCAGTGCACAGATATAAAACATCGATATACAAATTACGCATAATAATTTGAAGAAAACTTAGTCTTAGGTCTCACACTCTTTGTCCTCTGGTCTCTTTCTCTTCTCCACCAATACGCACCTAGGCTAGAATGCTAACCCCATTCTTTGAAAAGGAGAGAAGGAAAAATCTGCGCTGAGATGCTGCTTAGAGCAGTTATGGAGTCAGCAGCACACAGGTTCACTTTCAAAAATCCCTCCCTGGAATTTAAGTGACAGTTCTCTCTTTTGCTCAAGCAGGAGTTCTGTGGCCTTTCTCTCACCCACCACTAATGGAATTTGTTTTCAAATATGGTTCAGGGAGTCCATTGACTTTCAGTTGAGAATGAAGGTGATAAATGCCTTCCTTACTTATTTTGATTTTATTGCACAGGAAAACATTTTATGCTTGAGTTTTCTGGCAGTGGTTCCTGTGGCTGTTGAGAAAAGGTAATAATTCATTCCAGAGCTTATTTAATGCTGATGAAACTGCTGGGTTTTAAAGAAATTTCCCATTGTCATGCTGTTTCGTGATCGTTTATTGTGGAGCTGTGCATTGATCTGAAGGACACTGGCTGCTCTTGGCTACAGGTGTTTGAATTAAATTCTGCATTGTTCTGGAGTAATAGTAGCTGAAATGTTGGCTATCCATTTTAGAATAATAAACTGGGGCTGAGATCTTGGATTTCCTAAAATGAATGTGTGGCTTATCATTAATGTCACTGGGGACTTTATTTCTTCATTTTATTCAGGGTTATTTGGCATAGTCACATAGATAAAATGAAAAACAAAGTTTGTAATTAAAGTAGCTTAGAGTGCCGAAATCTATAGAGATGGCTCATCCTGTTATAGGGTGATACAAGGTGGATTTCTATTCTTTCCAGCTAAGAAAGTGCTTTTTTAACTAAGTCCCGTAAGTGCTCTCATGGGGCTTGCTCTCAGTTTGCTGTGACTAGTGATTCTTCTTATCTTCAGTGCTAACTGGTGTAAAAATCGGTATTATTTTACTGTGCCTATTTGCATCATCAAAGAAATAGCTGACAACATTTGACAAAGTGATGTAGATTTTTTTTCTCTTTATGAATAATTTAAATTCCTTAAGTGAGGCACTGGATTTTTTTCTGGAGGCAGGTAGATCAGCTCCTGTAGGAAAAAGGGTACCACTGGTATACCATGCCATCATGAAAGTGTTCTTCAGCCCTACCATTTAAATTTGGAAGGAAAATCATTCCCTAAAGGAATTAAAAGGACAGGATTGGTGGCCAAAAAGTCAGCATGAATTAGTCACCAGAAAAATCTTTTATTCATGGAATTAATAAATGAGGAAGAACTGCAAAAGACGTGCTGCTGGGTTTTGTCACAAAAATGAAATAAAAGGAATTGCAAAGCTGGCTTCCTGACAAAACGTCATTTCCAGTTTAAACAATGCATATTTTAAAATTGAATGCAAAACCTGCTAGTAAGTTTTGTTCTCTTTTGATTTTGTTTGTATCTTCTTGTGGATATTTTTTAGATCTGAAGACTTCCTTTGTCAGAATATCCATGGAGGGCTGTGCTCTATGCAGAAAGTTTGTCCTATAGAAATCTTTCCATTTTAAGCTGGTCTTGTACCACCTTCCCTGTAGTGGAAAGTCTCCATACTTTACTGGAGCAGCCACTGTACCAGTAGGCTCCAAACAAATAGGAATTTGAGCAGAAGTGATCTTCAGGTGCTCAGGCAACCCTGCTTCTCCCTCTCCCTTATTAAATAGTGCTACTAAGTGATGAAATTCGTACCTTTTGGCTTTAGAAGATGGACTGCCAGAAGAGAAGTCTGTGGTTTTAAACAAACCTCAGCCTTGAATGTGACAGTTTAGTTTTTGCTTGTTCTTTTTTGTCTTTGCCTAAAAGCTCCTCTCTAGATGTTGCATATTTTTCATCTCTGTGGTCTGATCAAGCTTGTTCTGTGAGATAGTTGAAGGGAAAAGAACAAAATGGTCTTTTCTTTCTTTACATAAACATACAGAAAAAGCACTCCTTTTTAATGTCTTTTTTTCCTGTTTAAAACCCCTCAAACTTTAACCATTCAAATCAGTGAAGGTTTTGTTTTAAGAGTGCTTTAAAAGCAGTTCACTAGGATGGGAGACTTCTAGGAGGCTGTGAACTGTGACTTTCGGGCTGAGACATAGAGAGGCCGGCTCAAGCAGTAAGAATGAACACTTGCACTTGCAGATAGTATGGAAATGAAGACATTTGTTCCCCTGCCACTTCAGGAGAACTCTTATGAGAGGATCAGGGGATCTGGTAGCATTCCTTCAAGTGTTCAAATTGCTGACTTCCCTTTCATGTGAGACAGGAGTAGCTGTTATCTAATTCCTGTCACGTGAAGTCATTTTCAGCAAGAGAAGAATAAGACTTAGAGTCTATAAAACATGAAAATTTTCTAGGTTCAAAAACTTGTAGTTGGAAGGAAGCTCTAATACTTTTTGGTAACATCCCTGACCCTATTATTTTTCATCATGCTGCAGTAAATGAATTTTTTTCTTGGATTATTTTATTTTTTTTAGCATAAAAAAGTTAGCATAGGAGTAGTTTTGAAATGTCATACATGGTGCATAATGATAAATTAATGTTCATTCTGTACTTTAAAGATTTGAAATGAGAAAAATTAAATTTTACAATTACAGTTTTATCCATTAGACAATGGCACCAGCATAGTGTATGACCTATATTACTCTGAATCAGCTTCAGTTGAATTTAAAAATACAATCTGTGCTGTTGTTTCTAAATACAGCAGGCAATGAATCTGCTCTGGTTTGTGCTGCTGAGCATCTACCCAGGCTCCAACCCATACTAGTTTGATTTTCTTCTTGTATCAGTTTGACCTGATGTAATTACAGTGCCTTCAAAAGGCTGTCTCCTCATTTTATGTGAACAGGATGTGAATTAGACCTAAAAATATAATTTAGGATAGATATAATCCAAATTCACTACCACTGTGTTATTAACATATCTTTATATTCTGGCAGAAAGTATTCTGTTAAGAATGAATTTCTATCAATCATGTTACTGTTATCATAACAGTCAAGGTGAAATGCCACCTGTATTACCCATTACAGTCACAGAATAGACAAGCTGTATTTTAGTGTCAAAACCTGAATCAGTTTTGCTGTCTGAAAAGGTACCAATCTGTTATAACAAGGTTCTGTCAATGGTATCTTGCACTGGGTAGGAACTGATCAGGTGGCCAAGCTCAGATCATGCATCTGAATGCCTTTCAGCTGTGAGATCTGGGACTATGGATTCTTTGACTATAGGACTAGCAGATTAGATTTATTCACCACTAGTCTGCAAGTGCTCAAATTGTTTTTTGCTCCATTCAACACTTTTTACCTACCTTTTGTCTCATATTCCACATAATAACTGAAAGCTCAGTGAGTACATAACACCCCAATTACCAACACTGTAACTCATGTTGAAAGGACTGCATCACAGAATTCTAGAATCATAAAATAGTTAGGGTTAGAAAGGACCTTAAGATCATCTAGTTTCAATCCCCCTGCCATGGGCAGGGACACCTCCCACTAAACCATGCCACCCAAGGCTCTGTCCAACCCAGCCTTGAACACCTCCAGCAATGGAGCATTCACAACTTCCCTGGGCAACCCATTCCAGGGCCTCACCACCCTCACAGTAAAGACACCCCCCCCCCCCTTATATATAACCTAAACTTCCCTTGTTTAAGTTTTAACATGTTACCTCTCGTCCTGTCACTACAGTCCCTGAAGAAAACTCCCTTCCCAGCATCCCTATAGGCCCCCTTCAGATACTGGAAGGCAGCTATGATATCTCCAAACAGCCTTCTTTAATTGGCTTAACAGCAGCCCAGGATACAGTTGGGTTTCTGAGCCAACCCAATGGTGCACACTGAAGCCAGGTCATGTTCAGTTTCTCATCAACCAACACCCCCAAGTCCTCCTCCACAGGGCTGCTCTGAATCTATTCTCTGCCCAACCTGGAGCTGTGCCTGGGATTGCTCCCACCCAGCTGTAGAACCTTGCACTTGCCATGCTTAAACTTCATCAGGTTGGCATCAGCCCACCTCACAAGCATCACAAGGTCCCTCTGGATGGCATTCTTTCCCTCCAGCATATCAACCAAACCACACAGCTTGGTGTCATTGGCAAGCTTGCTGAGGGTGCACTCAATCCCACTGTCCATGTCACCGACAAAGATGTTGAACAAGACCGGTCCCAACACCTATCCCTGAGGGACACCACTCGTTACTGGTCTCCAGCTGGACATTGAGCCATTGAGCATAACGCTTTGCGTGCGGCCATCCTGCCAATTCTTTATCCACCGAGTGGTCCATCTATCAAATTGATGTCTCTCCAACTTAGAGACAAGGATGTCGTGTGAGACAGCGTGAAATGCTTTGCACAAGTCCAGGTAAATGACATCAACAGCTGCTCTAAAAAGCCATTTTCTGTGTGCAAACCAGAATACGAAAAACAACTCATACTGTACTTCCATGGAAAATTAATAATTGAAAAAATGTTGAAATGTTGTGTTAGAAATGGAGTTTCAGAAGCTGATTCCTGAAACCTCTTTCTAATGCAAATGCCAAGTTATTTAAAATGTTCAGGAAAAAATCAGCCATTGCATTTTGTGTATAAGTGTAATCTAGATCTAGCAATTATTTAACCATTTAAGTAGCACAACAGCATATAAAATATTCAGCAGCTAAAGTAGAAGTTATAGTTCATCAGAAATAATCTCATAAGAATGTTCTCAAGTTTAATCATTCTAGTAGTTTACCACTTCACATTGTGAGCATTTCTGGAGCGGCCATAGAATTATTAGCCTGACATGGAAGTGTTCATGGACATGCAAGTTAGTCAAGAAGGCAAAAAAAAAATATCTAAGCATTGGCTCAGTAAACCATAAAACCACATGCATATTTACTTATGCAGAACTGCCCTTCTCTGCTATTACATGTCCCATTTTCAAATCCAAGTAGAATGGTAAGTGCAAGGATTAGATAAATGCAACATGTCTTTTGTTTTCATGTCATTGCACCTTCTGGTTCAGATCTTTAAAGTCCAGCATCATTGTTGCTTGCAAGGTGGCTTTTTCAGCAGCAAATGAAATGTCATCAGATGACATCCACAAAACTCATGGAAGTCTAAAAGCATTTTAATGAAGGCAAATACTTCGCATGTGCCATTCCCTTTTTGCTCAAACATAAATTAAATGTGCATTTCAGATTGTTGGAACTTTATGCATCTCACATTATTATGTGGGAGTAGAAGCTAACTTAGTCCATTGCAATGATTCATATTCTGTCAGAGGAACACAAATATTTTCTGACGAGACTGGGGACTGAAGCATATTAATGCAGTTGAAACTTTCCAACTCCCAGAATAGACAGAAAAATTGTTACAAGGAATAAAACCAGAATAGCTAATATTACTATCTGTACAAATACAGTAAAAAGGCAAGTAGTCTGTATCTATATTGCTCGGCACTGCATTCTGTCTGGTTTTTATCAGCTGAGCTGTGCAAGACGCATCCAAGCAGAAGGTGCTGGCTCTTGATGATGTGCTCTTTCAGCTGATCTGGTTCCTGGTGGGAGGAAGGGGGTATTGTGTCAATTGTGCTGTCCACCGAACACAAAGTAGAAGTGAGATTTTTAATTCCTTTCGTCATTAGAAGCATCCTCTTGCATCTTTGTGAGGATTAACAGAATGACGATGGCACTTGAGGCAAGTTTCAGGAATATATTCATCTGGTAAAGAGGAGTGGGTAAGGTAAATTCAGCTCTAACAGCTTGTGAGCAACACGTACTTTCTCATACCACACTTGCCTGCTGCAGCCACACAACTCTCCCCCATCAGATCAGGGCTCTGTCCATCCCAAGTAGTTTAATTACATTTCCTCTCTAAATAGCAGTAATTATTTAAGGTTTCCTGGGAGGCTTGGAGGAACACGATCAAGCATTTTTTCTGTGCGTTGTTGCTTATTTTTCCTCTGAGTCTGCTACAGTGTGTAGATGTGCCTAGTGAAAATGCACTTGCAATGCATCAGGGAGACAGATGTATTTGATTTGTGATTTCAGTGATTTCCATATATGAGAGGATCCTTAGAGATGTCTGTGCATGAAATGAATGCAGCTGCTCAGGTTGTTGCCTAGAAGAACAAGCATATGGAAATTAAATATGCCACTAAGATGCTCTCATTTTCTGCCTATTCTCACTGATGTGAACCTCCATCTGTCTGCCCAACCCTGAATCTTCCCTGTCGTTTACCACAAATACCTCTCCTCCACCTTATGCCAAATACTTGCTCTTGCCGCATTCTGACAGATCTCTATGAACTGCAGGCTTCTTTCTCTAAGGAAATCCCAAACTATTGCTCCCTCCTATGCCACCCTGTAGCATAGTTCCCTGCTCTGCAAGACAGCTGGGTGAGGGTGAAGAACTGAACCCAAACAAAGAAAGTAAGTCACCTTTGGCAAAACTCTGGTTTCTACTTCTCCCCACTGCCTGGGCTGTCCCAGGTCAAAGCTTAAGATTTCAAGCAGTTGTATAAATATACCCCAAGATTTTTCATATCCTTTATGGTGGGGTATTGAAATTTTAAGACTGGCTAATATGAGCCCCTTGAAAAAAGCCCTCCTCTTCTTTTGCATATTCCTTCAATATCTTATAGTGCTACTGCCTGAAAGGTCTAGAAAAGTATAGAAGTGGACCCACGCAGGAAGTATGAGTATCAGGGCGGCTTGAACCACGGCCTTTTTCTGAAGTGACCTGAGAATCTGGCTGGTCATCTTTTGTACAGTACTTCAGGGTTAAAAAGTACACTATACTTTTTTGTAAAGTATTCTGCCTTGCATCCTCAAAGGGTATCTGAAACCACCCCAAAGACACCATGAGCTGAGACAATGGCTTTCATCTGTGTGCTCCTGTTTCCTATGATCTGTTCTTAGGTCAGACTGTGTCTTATCCAAGCAGATAACAATATGCATCACTACGTATGTGATGAAAGGGTTTAAAGATTATCTTTGTGGTGCTGTGCCTTGCATGTTGCTGCTAACATGTAGACATAACTGAATTTGCTACTCTGACAAAAAGGGTGCTTTGGTGGAAGGACATAGCAAGGATCCTTTAGCTCCTCTGTCTATCTCTCCCTCCTTCTCATATGCTCTATCAGATTTGCTTGGGTGCAGGGTGGGAAACCGATGTTGCTCTGTCAAAAAGCCAGGCAAATGCTTCTCCAGTGCAGCCAGCAGCGCCAGGCGGTTCTGAGTGCCGTTGTTATACACAGACAATATAATAACCAGAGTCAAAATACAGGTGTGTGTTGCAGCAAGTGCTGTCACTGAGACTTTGTGCCAGCGGTATTCAGCTGGGAATGGGTAAAATTTTTGTGTCTGTGGGGAATTTTGTGCCTTCTTTTCATACATCTGGCTGCTGGAGAGTGGATGGCAGCTCATCATGGGCTTTGGTGTGTCTCAGATAAGCAGTTCCTTTGATCTTTTGCAGAGGCAGCTCCAGTGGTACTAAAGCGTCATGTTCAGATTCCTGTGCTAGATTTTGCCAGTGGCCCTTCTCATCCAGCTGGGAATTCATTATTATTTAACCTTGAACCTGAAAACCTTTTTCTAGCTCAAAGCTCAAATATTTCTAACTTAAAAAAATGTCACTTTAATTAATCTGAGAAAGTACTAAAGCAGTCCCACAAGTTCACTTTTCTTTGCTAAATACTAAGTCAGTTAACACAAGTGGGTTTCTCTCAACAAGGGACAGTAATACTCTAGAGGGCAGGCTTTGCCTGTACTGGAAAAAAGCATTTCCAGCTTAAGCCCAAATTCAGTCAGCTCAAGTAACATTTCAACTACTTAGCTTTCTTTTTATTCATAAATCAGACAAATCAATAATTGTTCAAAATGTGGAAGTTCTAATTTGCTGGCATTACATGAGAAGTAAAGGCAGCATTAAATTAAAGATGATACTGTGATGAGGTCATGATGTCTCTGTAAGTACGCAAGTCACCTTTTCAGTGGTGTAGGCTTTTCCTTTTCTCTGGTATTTTGTAGGTTTTGTGTTGAAAATTAGAAAAAGTCATCAGCCAGTTATTTTAAGGTTTCTTAAATTAAGAAGGTTGCAGTTTCAGAGAATACAACATTTTAAGAGCACATGTTGCTCTCTCGTAGAAACTCTTGTAAAGAATTTACTGGGGAGGTCTTTGGTCATTCCCTGAGCAGTGATATTTGTCGCCTGATCTTGTCTTAATAGGTGGTGAAAAATTCTGAATTGAAAAACATCGTCTTATCCCACAAGGCCTAGTGGTTTTATGGCTGTGCGCTTGCAGACAGGTGGGAGGATTAAAAAAATCTTTGATTATTGATGCTTTTAAGGAAAATATCAATGTGGTTTGAAATGGTATAACTATACTGTGACCAGTGAAGTTGGTACGATATACCTTTCCTGAGGACTTATTTAGACCTGCTCTGGGCATAAGCCTGGTGTCACAGCCTGAGTATAAAATGCAGATGCACTCACCAAAAATAGATTAGCAGCACTTTGGCTTGAGGCAGAATGGCATTTCTCCTTCTGGCTTGTGAAGCTGCTCATCCACTTTTGGTCAGCTCTGCGCCCAGCTGAGATGTATCAACATGCACTCAGTTGCCAAAATGAGTACCTTGACTGAGTCTTCCTGGAGAAAAGAGTCTCAACTCAAAGAAGGCGAAAGAAAGCTGACTTTATTCAGTGTTTTATGATTCTGTATATTTTTATTCCCTATATATAAAAGCAAAGGGAAAAAACTAAGATTAAAAGCATAAAGAAGAGCTCTAGGTTGTTGAATAAAATCTCATCTTCCTTTTATTTGGTGCTGGGCTGGTCAGTAAGGGTAAAGAAATAATCATCCTTGTTTACGGCTGTTTCAATTGAGTGAGGAGGTTGAGAACTGTAACAAGATGATGAGAGACAGTGTATAATTTAAATATCAGTTTGAAATGTCTGTCTTCTAATTATGGAGTGTTTATATAGCAATTTTGCTTTTTACTTTCTCTGTGGTTGTGTGAGGTTTTTTTCTCAGACCTTTACAGCTCACGTTTTAAGGCATTCACAGTGCTTGGACATGGGGTGAAATGATTACTATCCTGGATTGATTATTTTTTTTTTAAAATGAGGAGATACTGTAGCATGAAGCAAGGAACAGCAGACTTAAATTTTCCATTATGTTTTCACTCCTGGAGAGAGTGCTTGGAAATGTCTATTTCTGTCGGAATGTCAGTGAGTTTCTGAATATTATCAGTATTTTCTTATATTTCTTTTAAGGCTGACAAATGCTTCCATTTACATTTTTTTCTCCTGCAAAATTCTTGGTTCTCTTAGGAAGTGATCATATTAAATAGGATTTTAAAACAAAGTGTCAGAAGAAATAGATTAGTTGTCTGCCTCTCTGTACATGATTACCAAATGAACTGTGTATTAAAATGGTGGAGCAATGGGGCATGCAGATAGAAAAGATCATTTTTTAAGGAATCTGTGAAAATTAGAAAGCCAATTACTATTCTGGCAATGGAGATTTTTTCACTAAACATGTTGTAGTAAAAGTTTAAATGCCTATTAATTAATGTTTAACTGATTCTTAATAGCAGTGAAATCTAGTGACAGTATGACTTCCACATGAAAATTAGTCTTACATTGGCTCTGTGAAATGGGGAGATATATCACTCTTAATATGGTAGCCCATTTATTACCCTGGTGTCTTAATTCAGCTGCATTCAAGGGCAGTGAAGTGAGAATACCATAATCAGTTTGAGTAGGAATTTAAATTAGAGGTATGTCAACATGGTGGCTGTGCACCCATGTGAAGGTCGGGAGAAAGGCAAAGGGAACTTCAGAGAGTGGGAGCTGTGTAAAATTGCTGACCCCGGCTTTTCTCAGCCTCAAGCTGCTATGAGCAAACCCTGACCGTGGACTCTGGAGGTGCCTCTTGCTTCATAGGGTGCCATTGTCACTGAGGGCCTAAAGATACGTGCTGTGAGGTGCCTAAAAGACCTTCCACTGAAATTTCTTTTACAGCTTTACATGGTGCAAAGCTGTATTCTAGATTTTTCTCTACCTGATCCATCTTTGTTGCAATAAAGGTTGTCAGTGATCCACTAAGTATATTTAATGGCATTTTGTCTCAGAGGGGCCTGAGTATCACCAATAGGAATGGGAGAACACAGCAGCAATGTTCTATTCTGTCACCTAGATTCAAATAGACCATCTTGCCACAAGACTACAGGAGCCACAAGACTACAGGAGCCATGTGTACTAGAGCTCCTGTACAAGACTACAGGAGCCTAAGGCATAGGATGCTTAGTGGGCCAAGCAGTGAACTCCGATGTGCATAAAGATGGTATGTCCTATTAATATGAACTGACTTCTTTGGTTCTGCACTAATTTATAGGACATTTTCTGCCCTCTGTATGATTCAGGAAGGAATTTGGTCAGTACATTGTTTTAAAAATAAACAGAGATAAGCTGAGATATTGTTTTGTTTTTTTGTTGTCTCAGGTATTTTAATTAATAAACTCTAGCATGTTATTTCAGAGGTACTGATAGCCTGGAATTCCGGCCTAGTCAGAATGATCTTCCACTTCTGATCTGACACCTGTAATTTCCGGTTATTTTTATTTCTAATCTGCTGAGATAAAAGAAGGACCAGAAAGAACCAAACTGTTCCTCTCCTCAGGTAGGAGTAGAGGGAGAGTACTAAAACCTCCAAATAATGATCTCCTTGTAAAACCCTGTCCTGTTCTGCAATAGCCTTGAAATTCCTACAAAGTTAAGGATCTTAAAGGGTATTGAGTTTTTATCCCATGAACCACTGTCCCTGTAGCTGTCAGTGAGCCCGTTCCTGCTTGTCAATGGGGGACAAGACATCTCCACCTTCCTTTTGCAGCAGGCTACCTGCCGTGGACACACATGCACAGGCTCGGGAATGGAGCAGAAGCCACAACAGGACGGGAGACTTGCAAATGCCCATGTTCATTTTTGCCTGGAAGTCACTGAAGATTTCAAGATAATGTAGAAATATAAATGCAGCTTTTACTTTCTTGACTTAGAACTGCTCCTTTATCCACAGCGAGTTCTGAGCTGAAGGCTCTGAAACTCCGGGAAGAATATGCAAGTTCCCGGGGGGGGTGGGGTGGGGGGGGGTGCCTCAGTACTGTGCCTGCATGTTCCACCTGATCTTTTTCTTCTGCGGTTCCATTGATATATGAGTGCTATAGTTACAGTTGCCTACTAGGGTGTTAATGACTTGCAGTTTGAGACATAAACCCTGTGTTTTGCTTGGAACTTTGTTCCTTAGCAGAAACTAGGACTTTGCATGTTTCATGTTTCCAGTCTCGATTCTAGTCTTTTCACCATTTCTTTTAATCATCCTCTATTCCTGTGTTATGAAGAGGAAACCCCACACCACGACCATCGGTGCATCATCTTGCTACAATTTTTCCTGTTTAGAAATATACATGGTATCTGCATCTGTAGATCAGCTGTTTAAAAAGAGTCAACAATAAGACTTGTTTCAGTTTTCCTCTCCTTTTTTCATGTGGGTTCTGATTGTGTCCACATATAAGTGTAGGAATGAGTACCCCGTATAAAACTTAATTTGTCTGCAAAAGATAAATTGTTCATTTAAATGATTGTAGAACTGTGTTGAGCACCTTTGAGTCAAAGTATTATGCATGGGTGCTTGAAATATGACCAGTAATTAATCAAATGAAAGAGAAAGTTGAGGATTTCACTAGTGTGGTGTTCTGGAAAAGATATTCAGAAGACGAAGCTTAACAGTCTGTGAAATCTTTTCTTTTAACTTTTAGAAAGGTTGCCCTTAAACCTTTGCTTCTGATATAGGCAAAATGGTTTAGATTGAATTAAGATGGGCCTGATTTTTCCATCCACACATGAAATAAACACAATCTAACTTTTCCCTTAATGTTATATTCCCCCCTCATTATAGTATGTATGTTTAATCTTGTTCTCATGCAATATATTTCTTCAGCTTGATTAATTTACCTTTATTCAGTATTGCCTGAGAGAAAATGTTCAGAATCAAAAAGCCAGTCCTGAGTAACTGTAACAGGCCCTACAAATTGAAAATTTAAGTACAATAAATAGTAGGTTTGTGTTCCCTGCCATTTTACTTGTGATATTTTAGAATATGTTTCTTCTGGCATGTACGGGTTCTACACACGTAAATTTTAGTAAAAGCTTAAATTGTCATGCACTCTCTTCATTCTAGTACTGGTGCTTTACATGGACTTCATTATTCTTAATGTTATTTTAAAGTTGCAAAAATTTACAGTGTTGCCAATTATCTACATACATGCGAGAAGTGCGCTCTCATTAGAGAGCTGCAGTTTGTCTTGCTCTGGAAAATGAAAAGGAGAAATTACAGGAAATGATGGAGAGAAAGTATTGGTTTTCACATGGAAGAAATGGAGAGACACAGCGGTAAGTGCTGGGAAAGAAACAATTTTTCAAACGTTTCTTGGCACAGATGTCTCACAACTCAATAGCTGGGAAAGAGAATTAATGGCCAGATTCTGATCCAGATGCTTTGGGCTTTTTTTTGGAAGGCAAATAATGTCCTATAACTGTCCTATAACTGATTGGCCTAAAGGATAAGGTGTCTCCTTTGCTCTGCGTGAACTATATTGTGCACTGATGTCTTCAGAGAAGGAAATAGTAACATTAAAGAGTGATTTGATCTTATGAGAAAGGTGTAATAAGGAACAGTGACTGGATGCTGAAGTCAAATTCAGAGAAGAAACTAGACAAGCATGATACGGTATGTTTACAGCAGTGGAGCTGGACTAAGCACTGAGATAAACCAGCAATTACAGCAGTAGTTGCTCTGTCTGCTGAAGCTTTGCTGCCTTTCTGCAAGCTGAAGCGCAAATGGTGAGCTCAGCACAGAGTGGCTACTTGACTTCGGCACAAGTGCTGTCTGCTGAGTTTAGATGGCAGTGGGGTGTAGATGTGCCTGTACACTCACTGCTCAGCCAAAACCAGCAGGGCTGTTCTTGTCAGTTGTCAGACTCAGGCCCTCATCTTGGTCAACTGAAGAATGGGCTGTAATTATATGCAGTAAAGATGTGTCGACCAATTTAGAAAGAAGGGCAAAATTATTGGAAATCTTATCTAATTGAACTATATCTTGCCATTTAAAACTCTTAAGATATATTACGCTACACCGCTGAAATTAAGCTCTTTTTTAGTCCTGTCATGGGCTGCACTCATGTGATACTACAGGTATGCTGGAGCTGAGCACAAGGGTATCCAATCTGACTGTACTGCAAAGCCATCACTGCAGTGCTCATAGAAATGATAAGTCTCTGATATTTTGTTAGTTATTATTAATAAATGTGGGAATGGAAATTAATGATCAGTCTTCATAAAAGAACTGATTGTGCAATTTGCATCAAGGCAGTTTTAATAAAACACCTAATCCTTAAATGTGCGTAATTAGATTTACATATTTACATCACTGCAATTAGAAGTTGGTATTTAAAGGGCACACTTCCTGTTTCACATGCTTTTAATCTCTCTTCTCAAGATTGCTTTTCAAATTACAGAGTTAAGGTAAACACACTTGTTTCATTTTTTTCCCCAGGCATGTAATATTTTTTCCTCTGTAATGAAATTTCTATATTTAGTTTGTGCAAATCTGTAAAATATATAAATAAGTGAAGAGATAATCCCGTTCAGCATTGGAGACTTTCAAACCTTTAAAACAATGTGGGGTTAAACAATTTTTTTCCAAGTGTTGAAATGTTCTGGCATACAGCTTAAGCTGCCTCTCCTCCCAGCCATGTGTCTTTGCTACCTAAAGCAAAGACCTTAGTACAATCTTTAACAGATAAAGTTCATGGACTGAAAACTGCCTTGTTAGTTTCAGACCCCGCACAGACTTCCCCAGCCCGTTTGGTCAGATTTACAATAGTTCTATGAAAGGCATTTACAAAGTCAGTGGGGATTACTTCCAAAATCAGAGAGAAGCATCCCTGTGATTTTTATGAAACTAATGTCTTGCAGTGGAAGATGCAGTTGGAATCTGTCCAGCCCAAGTCACAGAAGGGAAAAGTGAGGACTGGAAGAATGAAGTAGCGCTTGCTGTAGGAGATCAGATTTGAGACTACTCAAGGAACCTGAAGGTGCATGAAATGCATGAGACCTAATGAGATGCCACCCAGGTCCTGAAGGGAACTGGCAAATGAAATGGACACTAAGCTGTGGCAGTCCAGTGAAGTTCCCACTATCTGGAAAAAAAGAAACATAACCCGCATTTTTAAAAAAAGAAAAAAGGAGGCTCCAGGGAACTACAGGCCAGTCAGTCTCATCTGAGTGCCTGGCAAAATTATGGAGCAGATCCTCCCGGAAACTATGCTAGGACATGTGGAAAAGAAAGAGGTGACTGGTGACAGCCAGCAGGGCTTCAGTAAAGGCAAATTGTGCTAGACAAATTTGGAGGCCTTTTATGACAGGCTTAGTGTTGGTGGATGAGGGAAAAACAAATTGGACTTGTGCTAAACATTTGACACGGTCCCACACAAGATCCTTGTCTTTGAACTGGAGAGACATGAATTTGATGTATGGACAACTCTGTGGATCAGGAATTGGCTGGATAGTCACACTCAGGGTTGCAGTTAACAGCTTGATGTCCGAGTGGAGATTGGAGATCAGCGGTGTTCCTGAGGGGTCAGTGTTGGGACTGGCACTGTTTAACATCTTTTTCAGCAACATGGACAGTGGGATTGAGTGTGCCCTCAGCAAGTTTGGCAATAACACTAAGCTGTGTGGTGTGATCGACATACTGGAGGGAAGGGATGTTATCCAGAGGGACCTTGACATGCTTGTGAGGTGGACACATGCAAACCTCACGAAGTTCTACAAGATGTCCTGGGTTTAGCAGTAGCAGTCATTTTTCTCCATCTTAGTAGCTGGTGCAGAGCTGTGATTTTGATTTTCAGCCTGGGAACTGCACTGATAACACTGATGTTTTTAGTTGTTGCTCAGTAAGGTTTACTTTGACCAAGGACTTTCTGAGTCTCATGCTCTGCCAGGGAGGAGGGGAAGGTGGGAGGAAGCAGAGACAGGACACCTGACCCAAACTAGCCAAAAAGGTATTCCACACCATAGCACATGCCCACTATATAAACTGGGGGCAGTTACCTGGAAGGGTTAGATCACTGCTCTGGTTGGGCTGGGTATTGGTCAGTGGGTGGCGAGCAGTTGTATTCTCTTCCCTCGTTATTTCCCTTATCATTATCATTATTAGTGGTAGCAGCAGTGGTTTGTGTTATACCTCAGTTACTGGACTGTTCTTATCTCAACCTGTGGGAGTTACATTCTTTTGATTCTCCTCCCCATCCCTCTGGGAGTGGGGGAAGGAAGTGGGAGGGGGAGTGAGCAAGCAGCTGTGTGGGTCTGGGCTGCTGGCTGGGCTTAAACCACGACACAAGGCCAGTGCAAGGTCCTGCACCTAGGTCAGGGAAATCCCAGGCACAGCTACAGGCTGGGAAGGGAATGGATTCAGAGCAGCTATGAGGAAAAGGACTTGGGGATGTTGGTTGATGACAAGCTCAATGTGAGTCAAAGGTGTGCGCTCGCAGCCCAGAAAGCCAGCTGTATGCTGGGCTGCATCAAAAGGAGCATGACCAGCACATTGAGGGGGGGCGATTCTGCTCTCGTGAGATCCAACCTGTAGTACTGTGTTCAACTCTGGGACCTCCAAAACAAGTGGAACATGGACCTGCTTGAGCAAGTCCAGTGGAGGGCTACAGAGAAGATAAGAGGGCTGGAGCACCTCTCCTATGAAGACAAGCTGAGAGTTGGGCCTGTGGAGAAGAGAAGACCCAGGGAGACCTTAGATCAGCCTTTCAATACCTGAAGGGACTTACAAGAAATCTGGAGAGGGGCTTTTTACAAGGGTGTGTAGTGATTGGACAAGGGGGAATGGCTTTAAACTGAAAGAGGGTAGACTTAGATTAGAGATAAGGAAGTAATTCTTTACTGTGAGGGTGGTGAGGCACTGGCACAGGTTGCCCAGGTAGCCTGTGGAAGTCCCCTCCCTGGAAGTGTTCAAGGCCAGTTTGGATGGGGCTTTTAAGCAACCTGGTCTAGTGGAGGATTTCCCTGCCCATGGCGGGGTGTGTGTGTGTGTGTGTGGAACTAAATGATTTTTAAGGTCCCTTCCAACCCAAACTATTCTATGAAAGTGAGCTGTGCTGTGCATGCCGTGGTGCTGTACATCCCTGGGTGGTGTGGCTCTCACAGCAGTCTTGGCCTGGCTTTGATGCTCAAACCCATAGGTTTGAAGGAAGTTTCCTCTGAGCAGGCAGCTGCCTCTATCTGCATCTCAGCTGTCTGCAACAAGATTGAATCCACCCACTGCTCTTCATGTGTTACACTTCTGTCTGCCTCCACAGAACACTCTCATCCTGAAGGCATCACAGAGCCTACACTGTATGCCTTCCTGCACAAATGTATCTGCAGTTCTGCTGGTGCTGAATGGTAACTGCATTTGGTAGAAGTTTATTTTGCACTTCAAGGAGCCTGTATTGACAGATATGCTCTGGAGGATTGCTGCTTCAGAGACCTGAACTTTCTTAGATTATATAAAGACTTAACATTATATAAAGAATTAAAAAAAAAAAAAGCTAAATGTGACCAGGATGAGTAATTCAGAACATTGAACTGAAAGATGAAAATAAGACAGGCAATAAGTTAATGCTTATGTTCTGCTGACCGTACACGCTTCAGTATGAAATGCTTTCTCATCAGCTGTCATAAATTCCAAGGGCCGTAGTAGCCCTGTGGTACAGCTGCCCTTCTTTTACTCAAGCAACCACTGAGAATAGTTTTATCTGTCCTTTTGGGAGCATATAGGAGATGCTATTTGTTTTGCATATGCTGGGAGAAATAAACTGCATTTTAATTTTTTTTAATTTCTGTTTCATTATGATCCTGCTTTCTGATCTCCTCAGTTAAACTCTGGTCTCCTGTGTTTAAAAGGATATTAGTCTTTTTTTTGTTGTTATCTTCCTCTCTCCATTTTTTACTTTCTCCTTTTTTTCCCTATCCATTTATTTCCCCCTCAACCCCCAGGTTTGTTTTGCCTTTTTTTCCTATTTTTCCTTTTTTCTTTTTCTTTTTTTCTTTTCCTATTTTTATTTCTTATTTTCCCTTTTCATTTTTCCTTTCCTCCTTTTTTTTTGTATTTTTCCTCCTTTTCCCTCCTCTGTTTTTCCTTTTTCTTTTCCCTTTTCCTCTTTAGTAAGTGGTGCACAGTCTTTGGCTAGGTGGGGGCCAGGTAGTCTTACGATGGAGACGCTGAAAGGTTCTACATCTTGGCATGCATCTGGAACCAGAGTTCATGGCCAATGGATGGAGAATGAGAGGCTGTAAGGGTTCTGCTGGTGATCAGGGTCCTCCAGAGGGCTGTAGGGTGGGCAGCCCAGTTAAAGTCAACCTACAGACCTTAGCTCAGAGCTCTGCTCTCAGGTGTTGACAGGGATAATGATTTTCTTGTTGCCATCTTGAAGGCAGATTGGTGCAATGCAGATCCAACTTTTCCCACCCTAGACCTGAAGCAACATGCATACTTTGTCTGGTTAAAATTATGCAGAACTGTTGGTTTCATCTGTGTGGTGTGTGTAATGATAAGCAGAGAGTGGTTCAGAAGACTTTTTTTTTCCCTGTTGTCACACACTCAGCTAAGGAGTCACCTTTTCCTCTTTTGAAATCTTGTTTTGCTGCTATAAACAGAGTGAGAAGCTCTTCTCACTGAAGAAAAGGTGACTGTAGGAAAGTGAGATAACAAGTTTAGGCAGAACTCGTACTGATGTAGGAAAATTATGATGTACCTTAATTGCATTTATTTGTGGTGACAGAGAGAAGGCAGGCTGTAGATGCTATAGAGCATCTCTTACAGATATCAGTGCTCCTGCAAACCCAGTCTTGCTTCAAACCAGGGTAGAAATTGGGGTGACGGACATCCTTACAAAATGGGAAGGGAGTGCTGCAAATGTGAATGCAAAGGGAACAGCTCTGATTTATTCAGTTCCCATATGTGCTGCCTAAATGCTGCATCCTTTGGGCAAAGCAGAGACCAGAATCTGGGATGTTTTTACATCATTGACTTGGCAAAGGGGAAAGGCCAGGACTTGCTGCTTTTGGACACATTTTTGCAAAGCTCCACAGGCAAAATTGTCAGGGTGGGAGTGGTAGGAGAGAAAAGGACAATCTGGTCTAAAATGCATTTTACTGCAACTTCATGAAACTATAATCCTTGGGGGACAGCTTGGCTGGCACTCCTTGAAGAACGTGGGGATGAGTTACTTCCTACCAAACTAAGCATCCATACTGCCTCTTCCGTGGCTTTGTCTCTTTTCCTCATAAGCAGTGAAAACAGATATCACAGCTGGCTAAGCACAGGTTTTTCTTTAGTTTGAGTATACACTGCTACAGCATGCTTAGTTTTTCATACATGCTCAGTTCTAAGTATGATATTCTGAAGAACTCACTAACATCAAAGATGTATTCAAAATCAATGTTTGTGTAACATATTAATGGAATTCGGCTGAAATGGTGCTGGTTATACAGGTGCTTTGGTTTTGAACAGTTTAGAATCACCAAATAGCATGTGAGGTAGAGAATTGCAATTGAAAATGAAATATGCTGTGCGAAGTGTTACATTTAATAGAAATGTGACTGTTTCAATATCTCTATTATACTTCATAAGTCTGAAGTAAATGAAAAAGAGAGAGATCAATATGTTATTGGTATCTCCAAGATTGCATTTCATAAATTGCCTTTCTTGACCTTGGCAACATATGATGAGCCTGATCAGATTAATCACAATGAATTTGATGTGCCTAATTCAAATCATAATGAACTTTGTTCTACATTACAGTGATATGAAAAGATTGGTACATTTGGCAGCCATCTATTTACAAAAGGTTTCCACAGTGGAACAAGCAGAGCACAGTGTCAGAAACACAAACACCCTAACAAGCAGCGGGTTCTTCCTCTGATGAGAAATAAGTGCGCGCTTTTGGACCAGTAAGCTAGCAAGAAGTTAACGTTGGTGCCTGAACTTACTTGTAATGGCTGACATATGGCTTGTTAATTTATTCCTACTGATTTTTGTTACTTCAGAGCATCTTTTACATGTAGCTTTACCTGTCTGCTTTTGCTGCTGATGGTGGAAGTCTGTATTTTCCTTATTTCCTACCATTGCCTTGGTGTCAGACTGATCAAGACCTTTTAAGTGGTTATCACTGCTTTAAGGAATGCCAAGGTGCAGGGACAGGAGATATCAGTCATCATCACAAGTTAGTTCATTAAAGAGGAGGAACTGTTTTAAATAGAAACTTCCATGCCAAAAGGGCAATAACGGGTGAAAGTGTTCATGTAATTTATTCAAAGAATTTTGTGATAACTGTCAAGTTATTCAACAGTTTTCTCTTATTATCATTTACTTCATGTATCTTGACTTGGCAAAGCCTTTAGGAAGACATTTAATCAGATGTATGCAAATGGTCCTGCTAGTTTCAACAGGAAATTGGCACTTAGGAATAGCAAATCTTAAATGTTTTCAGAAATGTTGAGACATATTGGTACTAGTTACATACGATGAATTATGCAATCGTCATTGTCACCTTTCTTCTTTCTTTTTCTCTGCAGTACAGTTGGAGAAATTTTCTGCAAGTTTTCAAATATTCTCTAAGCAGGGCTGAGTAAATTATTCTAGGTGCTACTGGGTGACCTGAACCAAAAATGTTTCTGGTTCCATGCAGAAGAGAAATCCTAGGGAGTGAGGAGAGAAAGATTTTTTGATCAAATAAAACTTTTTATTCACCACTAAATATTTTTTAATTGGATGTGCTAAATCTGGTCCCAGAATAACACTTGGAATTAAAAATCCCATGGGCTTTACTTAGAAAATATATATTTTTTTTCTGACATGCCTTTTTCACAATGAAATTTTGCAAAGGTGCTGGTTTCTCCAAACTGCCTTCCACAGGGAATTAAGCATTTATAAGAAAAATTAATCTGGCTTTCTTTCTATCATGATTTCTTCAATAGAGTTAGTCAAGTGTTTCAAATACTTAGCGAGTGCTCCATATTGTATTTGTTCGCTATCCATCGTGATTGAAACAGGTGAGAAGGGCATGCAAGGTTGACGCCCTAACTCTGGCTATATGTACTTATATGTGATTCATGCTGTGTGTTTCCTTTCCATAAATTGAAGACTTTGCAAAAGAGGCTAAAGGCTTAAATTCAGACAGCCTAATTTCTATCTCAACTTTTGTACATGTTTCCTACTGCCTGGCCATAGATCTTCAGAAATGTTTACCAGAAAAAATATTTTGCAAATGAATTTAGGGGAAAAATAGTCTGAATCTGGGCTTAGAGTGTCTATCTCCTTGTTGCAAACATGCTAGCTAAAGCACATGCACTGAAACAACTCTCCCAAAGTTACCCTAAAAGAGAGGTGGAAAAGTGAAGAGCACAAGTTGGTCGTCCAGCTCCTCCCTGTTTCCCCTATGCAGGGTTATACTTGTATTTGGTGGAGCATGGTAATGAAATACAATCAGTTCTTTATGTTTGGTTATGCTTGTTTCATTGTCTTTATCAGAGGGCAGCAAGGGGGCCTTCAGAGCTGCAAATGCTTCAGTCATTCCATTTTGGATATTGCAGTGATTGTATTTTTGATTGTGGAACTGTGACAATATTTTGAGATCCTATGTGTGC
Source organism: Myiopsitta monachus (assembly GCA_017639245.1). Taxonomy (NCBI): domain Eukaryota; kingdom Metazoa; phylum Chordata; class Aves; order Psittaciformes; family Psittacidae; genus Myiopsitta; species Myiopsitta monachus. Next base: position 64,885,979 of record CM029921.1, on the reverse strand, counting down.
CTTGTCTTTCCTTATAACCACCTAGGTTCAGGATGCCTAGAGACGAATGATATGGAAAAAGGCCTCTGTGACACAGATCCCTATTGGCACTGACTGTACAAGTGGAAAGACACCTAGACAGAAGGTAAGAAAAGCCTCTTTAAATTTTTTAACTTCACTGATGTAAAGCCTAATGAGGTGATTTTAATTTATTTGGCTACCAGCAATGGTATTTAAATGAAGCACATAATTTGTTAAATACTAAAGAATATGCTTCAGGCTGTAAAGCCAAAGTAATTTTTTGCTTCACTGGTAGCCCTGGAGGCATTTGATTTCCCCTTGCCCAAACTTCAACTTCATCTGTAGGCAGGCCATACCAGCAGATTTGATCAAGCTTTTTTGTTTGTCACATTTTAAAATATGGCATTTTAACTTCTTCTTTAGCCTGTTGGACCCTTCCAAAGCCATTGCTGCCTGTCCATCTGCCATTTCCAATGTGTGTCTGTGCAGGAACAAGAAGTGAGCTGTGCTGTCTGCTCAGCTCTTGTTCCACTGAATGTGTTATCCCGTGCACATATATAATTCTGCTGCTTGGTTTGTTTCTCTCATTTCATTCAGCTTAAGCAGTGAAGGAGTTTCTGACAACTGAACACTGAAACCTCCTCTAATCATTTTGTCAAACAGAAGGCTATAGATTTTAGGACCTTGTCACAACTTTCATTGCAAGTACTTACATACATCCTGAATTTAAATTTTGTTCATCTTTTATTGGCCTTGACCCTGTATTTCGTGAGACAGAGCAGGCAGCATGGAGTCCTCTGGAGCCATCATAAGCTAAATGCTCACACTATGTCACGCTTACTACCTTGCCCAAGGAAGAACATGGGATATTTGAATACATAATAGGTTCCATGTATAATTTATTATTTCAGAGTATTTTATGAAGGTTATGTGGTTATTTTGGGAGAGAGAGGAAAGGGAGTATTGTTTGATTATTTTCCATACAGAATGATGTATGAAGCTCCAGAGAGCTATTTTAACCATCTGATACGCATAAAACTGGACTAAGAGGTAGTTTGAATGATAGATTTTTTTATTTTTTGGGGGGAGAATTCTTTCAAAATGAAGCCACATAAATATTGGGGTCTTTTATAATGACTGTAGTTGCAGAGAGCTTGATGGACATTTTTAATACATGGAAGTAAACTACTATTAGAGGGAAAAATGAAGTGCTTTCCAGTTATAGAACACTGAAATGAATGTGCATCTGTGGAGATACTGGAAGTGGTTGTAGGGGGCAAGACCAGTCTTAAAAGACCAAAGAAATGTTGATCGTAGTACCTGTGTTCAGTAAAAACAAAAAGGAAACACTAAAAATTTTCAAGTAATATACAGAGTTAATACAATGTTCTTGCAGGAACATTTTGCTGGGAAAAAGGGGAAATATTCTTTTGTTCCAGATAGGGGGAGGAAAAGCATTATTTGTCTCACAAATCTTCTGAGAGAACATTTACGTTCTCTGTCAAATATATGCAAATGAAACCATATTTTAAATCTTTTCACTGGGTCCTGCTGGATGGAACACGTCTCAAGGGCAATCCAAGGAAGGGGAACATTTGATAAACACACATGGCTCTGGGCAGAGTTCTGTGCATCTCTAGGGAGCCATGATGGTAGTGAGCTTTCTGCCATACCACACGTTTCTTAATCCTCCTTCAGGCTCTGAATCAAATTTATTTGAAATCACTGGGGCTCTCTCTGTAGCCTTCAAAAAGCTCTGGATCAAGCACTGTGGAGGAAGTGCAGGTCAGGAAGTACTGATCTGAGCTTCATTTCCTTTTGCTTGTCTTTTCCCTTACTTGCCCTAATTTCAGAATGGAACATGGTATATTCCATCTGTTCTCAAACAGTCCTGGGCCATGAGCCACCAGGGCCTGGCACCATGTCATCGGGCTGTCAGAAAGGGAAGGAGTGCAGTTTTTCTGTTCTCCTGACTCCCTCAATGGCAGGCAATGGCAGGCTCCTTCCACCAGATCTTCTTTTCCTTTCTTATTATATGGTGCAGTGGAAGAAAATATCTGGCATCTTAGTATTAGTTTTTGGTAATCTGGTTTTCAGCTGTGAGATGAACATCAGATGCTTACACGGTCTCTCCATCCACAATGTGTGTTTGTGTGCATATAAATTTATACTATACCGTTGCTGTTATAGAACTTTTCAAAATTTAAAAATTGCTATGAGTGCGTATTTACTTGAGACAGAAATAAATGATATCCCCATCCTGCTACAGGGATAACTGCTGTTGCTTAGCTCTTTTTGCATCTAATGGAAGGACAAAAGACTCTGTGGAATCATGATGGTGAAAACAGATTCAATTTCGGAGGCAAAATAATCCACTTAACATTCTTCCATCTGCATGCAAACATGCGTTTTTCCAGGCAGGCCCACACAGGCTTATGGCCATTTGAAAACCGGAGTTGAAATATTCTACCCCTTTCTCTCCCTGCCTCTGTCCTTCCTGGTGTTCAGCTTCATGTCCTTTCCCCTCCCTTCCCTTCCCTTAAAAATTTCTGATTACTGAGCATAACAGTGCTTGCAAAGGGTCAGGGCAGGACAGAGCTGTTGTGATTTAAGGTTAGATACTCTGGTGAGCGAAAACTTGAGGCATAGCCAACCTTTTCCAAAGGGCAATACAGCAAGGTTGGATTTCACTTGTCAAAATAAGCAACAGTGCTATTCTGGAAACAGAGCCTTCCTCTCTTCCATCAAAACCTCTTTTGATCACATTCAGTGTGTACATTTGTGATGACCTTCCTGTAGCGCAGAAATTCTGCTTCGGGCAGATTTTTGCACAACAAAATTCTTGTAATCCTCTCCTCTGGGAAAATACATTTTGTAGTGAAACATTGTCTGGAGATGGAATCTTAGGCGCCCCTCCCATCTCTTCTTCTTTCCTTCATACCAAAGAACGATTCCTAAGTGACAACAAGAAGATGCAAGTTTATAGTTAGTATTTAAATGTATTTGTGAGATAAGCTGTATCAATGAAAATATAACTCTCCTTCCCATTCTTTATCCCAAAGAAAACGGAACAAAAGCCCAGCTTTTACAAAGTACTTAAAGCTTCTAACATGGTATACAGGGGATGTAGTCCAAAATCTGAAAGAAGATTAGCCAGGGAAATTTCATGTAAATTGTATCAAACACCTTTGCTTGGGGCCATCTCCCCTGCTTGCTGCTGCTTTCTGCGCTGCTTCCTAATGTTTGAGCCCTTCCATTTGTCAGAGGGGAACTGTGGGTTCCTGTGCAGACCAGCACTAGCACTGACAGCCCATAAAGGTGCCCACACAGACACTGCCTGTTGTTGGAGTGGGTTGCTGAGGTCCCTAAGAGAAAGTGTGAGTCTAGTGTTTAGCTGAACAGTGAAGGAAGCTGAATTGGGAAAAAAAACCCACAAACTATCTGGCTTTGCTGAAAGTTTACCCAACAGTTAGCTGGTAACTTACTTGGTAACTCCAGGGTGTTACAGGTTTCCATGGTGGCAGACTATCAGAAAAAAATCTGAACTGGCTTTTTTCACTCCTACAGTTCTGTAGCACCTTGAAATACAGAGGTTTGCTCACAGACTGCATCTTGAGTAGAGGGTGAAAAAGCTGGAAAATAGACCATCCACCCATGGAACTTGCTGTTCCTGCCCAGAAATCTGGAAAGGATCGAAAGTAATGTATGTCTTCTGTGCTGGTTTAATGCCAAAGGAGTTTTACTCCGAGGACAGATCTACCAGGAACATGGCATTTTTGTGACCAAATTCTTTGCAATTTACCTATGTTCATTGTGTTTTCTCCCTTACATGTCTACAGAGTGAGACTCTGGAAACACTAGCAAATATAGTATTTTTACAGTTGAACCATTTTAACATGAAAAATGCTCATTAGGAAAGAGGACAGAACAAAAATCATAGAGACAGATGCATTAATTTTTTTTGTCTGGTATGAGCAGAGCAAAATACTATTTTCAAATATGATGTATGGAAATCTTGTGGGGGAAAACAACAGAAGGAGTCATTGATTAATCATGCAATAGCAGGGAAGAAATCAAGTATACAGAATCCCTAGCTATCTTTGGACAAGAAGCTCAGTATAGGTGAGCAATATGCTGCTGCAGCAAAGAAAGCCAGCAGAATGCTGGGTTACATCAACAAGGTCATCACCAGCAGAGACAACGATGCCATTATCCCACTATTCTCTGTGCTTGTATGGCCACACCTGGAATACTGTGTTCAGATCTGGTCCCCACTCTACAAAAAAGATGTGGACAGGCTGGAGATGGTCCTGAGAAGGGCCACAAAGGTGATCAAGGGACTGGGAAGCCTGATCTATGAGAAAAGGCTGAGAGAACTGGGTTTATTCAGCCTTGAGAAAAGAAGGCTCAGGGGAGAACTTATCACCATGTTCCAGTATATAAAGGGGGCCAACAGTGAAGATGGAGATTCCTGTTTTACGAGTTACATGGAAAAGATGAGGTGTAATGAGTACAAGTTACTCCTGTCGAGAGTCTGGTTGGACACAAAGGAAAATTTTTCAGAATGAGAACAATGAGCCATTGGAATAATCCCCCCAAGAAAGAGGTGTATTCCCCAGCACTGGACACTTGTAAGATTCAGCTGGACAGGATGCTGGTCATCTTGTCTAGGCTGTGCTTTTGCCAAGAAAGGTCAGACTGAATGATCCTTGAGGTTCCCTCACAACCTGGTATTCTATGATTCAATTTCACACACAGGGTTATATTCTTCTTTGGAACTCTAATTCAATTGGTTTTTAAGCAATCATAATAGAAGACACTGGCCTAGAGTGAGGGTGCAATTGTTAAGATGAAATAAAACTCAAAAACCCTGTTATTCTCTCTTTTATGAATAGAATCATTGACTTATAGAACGGTTAAGGTTGAAAAGGACCTTAAGATCATCTAGTTCCAACCCCTCTGCCATGGGGGTTGGAACATTACATTAGTATTCTTAGTAGGATTACAAGCCAGAAATAGGTGCAAAAAGCATATGGGCCTTATTCTGCTGCCTGTGTCAGGTGTTCCTACTTATACCTGCTTGGAGCAGGTTCAAATGAGGAGCTCTCTTGCCATGACATTTTACTCCCATGCTAAGAGTTTGTCTTAATTAAAATGTGGGTAAAGCTTATAAAGCAAAGGGCGACAAGGAGAAGGAAATAAAGTGGGTTTATGCCTTAATGCAAATATCCTAATTCAGAATTTCAGTGTTATAGCCACAGTGGGATTGAAGTCTACATGACAAGTGGCAGGGTCCTCAGCTCTTTTTTGTATAAACCTGTTTGTTAAAGGCTGTGCTCTGACATGCTTCCTTAGCTGTTTCAGTGCAGCTGCATCTGTTGTCATTCCCAGAAAAGAGGGGTGACATAGACGTATCATTCAGGTCCCTGGGAAGCTCAGTCAGACCCTTCAGAAGAAGAAAATCTTTGTAGAATTACAAAAAACTATTTCCAATCTCCATTAGGTAGTGAAGGCAGAAACACACCTGTCCTTTAGCATCCCCTCCCTTGACATGGTTTAACATAACCTCATTGCTGCATATTGCCTCATTGCTGCGTGCATAGACAACCCTCTCTGAATGACAACTCACACCAGACATCTGACATCTTACTGGGATGAAAACATTTCAAGAGTTGTTATTAATTTGAAGGTGGAATTTTATGTTTGGACCACATGCATAGCTACATATATATTCAATTTGGCTTACATTTTCCACATCCTTTTAAACAATCTGCCAGTAGGTAGTTCAGGACATGGATATGACAAAGTGTAGCATGCTGAATATAAATAGAATCTTCTCCACATATGTCTAGAATTTGCCTTATGACTTACATGTAGAACTGCATGTCATTTAGTAAAGAGAATGGTATATTTTTAATGTAGATTTTCACAGTTGGTCCGCTGATGGCAAGAGGAACAGCAGTGTGAGAGTCTTTAAGAACAATAAAGGCTTACTTTTTTCCCTGCCCAATGGAGTCTATTATCCTCTGAGTGCATTCCCTTATTCTGGCTTTCCCTATTCCCCCTTACATGTGTGTCACTGCTGGCACAAGACCCAAAATGCTATGGAGATTAATTGAAGAAACGCTTTTTTCAGTCTATTTTTTAAAAGAGCCATCATGTAAAAATGTTTTTACCTCTGTCAGCTCTCTTCACATGCAGCATAATGCAATTTATTTTCATTTTCTTAGCTGATTTGCACTGTCATATGTGTTAAACCTTTCAGTAAATCAAATACTTTACCTTACTATGTGTAAGCAAAAGGCCTTCCTTTTATTTTAATGTCAATATATTTGGCTTATACAGGCTTTTTAAATGATTCACAGTATAAATTAACAAACCTGTTGAACAGAAAATAATAATAATAAAACAAACCCGGTTTTCACTGATCAAAGTTACCAGCTGTTTTCAATGAAAATGAAACAATGAAGGGCTATGAAAGATTTAAAACAAAAGGATTACCTAATTATCTGTATGCATATGAAATTATACCATCAAGTTTGCGGATGAAGCAAACAAAATTTCCATTTTCTGCTCATGTGGAATTATGTGGATATTGCAATTTACCTTCTATTATTTTAGCAGGGGCTGAACTGGAGCCATCTGCAGTTCTACTGTATAACAGAGAGAGATTGTGAGAGCTCTACTTTCATATCCTTCTGATGCAATAATGGATTTCTGTGATAGAAAAAATAAGAAACAAGGAATGATTCTGAGAGGAAAGAGAAGATCAATTGAGGAATTTGGTTAACACTTGGATAAGTAATTTTAAATTCTGGATTTTCAGTAATAGGCAGAGCTGCTCAGAACAGCTCATCTGAGCTGAGGCTTTTGTTCAAAAGGTTTGATAAAACAAAATGAAACAAAGCAAACTGTGAGTAGGCATTTGCAATAGAAGGAGAGGAAATGGAGGGGCCAGTTATCTCAACTGAAAGGAAATTTATGCATCAGCATTGGTTAGTTCCCTAAAGAAGCCCTGCCATTTTTTAACTTGCACTGTGCATATAAAGTGGGTGGAGGAACATGAATGAAGTTAGGGTTTTATATCTCTGTGTGTGCACTTTAAATGCAGTTTTACCATTCAGTTAAGCCCGATGGTCTGATTTACATTCCCAAATTGTGGCACTTTATGTTTGGGAAAATGAATACAATTCTGAGCATAAGAATGAGATGGCCCTGATGCAAATAGGTTTTTTTAAACAGTTTTGTTTTTTTTTTAATTATTATTTTTAAAGATAAAAATAAGGAATTTGTTGTACTTGCAAGTCGTAAGGAAGAAATTCCCCGTAGTGGAGGTGTTAGCCATTACAAAACATCCATGTTCAGTCCCTGCCTAATTTGTCCCTCAGACGGAGTGGAGATAAGATCCTGCAAGCAGTTCTTGCTTTGAGAGGGTGTATCAAATCCTGTATCTCTCTAGCAATGAAAATATATTTATGAGTGTAAAAGTCCATATTCCTTGGGGCTGGGAAAGGGATGCATTACACCCATTTAAATCTAACATAATTTTATTTGTATATCTAAACTCCAGCAATTATTTGGTGTGCATAAAAGTCTCAGACTTGTAGTCTGAGAGGAAGAGTGGAGATGGTATTTGTTTATGGCAGCTACAAGCCATTTCTGTATCCTTCTGGGTCTTTGGCACCTGGTGAAACCAAATGGCCATAGAGGTCTTCTAAAGTTACTTCAACTCAGACATTGGACCAGCATGGCTTCCTGTTCAGGCCCTCAAATGACAGCCTAGGAGTGGTCTTCCTCACCAGCCCTGCTGGGGTGGAGAGTGGTGATGGGGGGCAATGCAGGCTACCCAGCTCAGGGACTTCAGGCTAAATTGAAACTTTCCTGAAGTTCTGATACTGTTACATGGTAGAAAAGTGCCCTTATGAAACAATTACATCACTTGGGATTTAAATCTATAGGTATCCTTTTTACATAGATGCTTTGTTCCCCCTTCCTAGAATAAATGGAAGACAGAAGGGATTAAGGTCCTATTTACCATAGCAGTTTCTCACTGTAACAGGCAGCATAGCTACAGCATGGTGACAGCATTTCTCAAGGCCAAGTTGAGGGATAGAATGAAAGGCAAAATAAGAAACCTGCATAATCAGAGGTATTGATAGAAGCTAGCAAGATACACTGGTAGGCTTCCTTCTGTGTAGGATGTGATAAAACTGCACTTTTAAATCAGCAAGATACTCTCGTAATAAATGTCCAATTTTTTTTCTTCTCCTGTAGTTTAGCTCTGGTATTCAGGATGATCTCAAACAACATTCCTGCCAAAATTTATTTTATAATATAGGGGGTTGTCATGACACACACCTAATTTAACTGGGAATAATTCAGAAGAGAAGATGTTCCAGCACATTCCCATGTGTGGTGAGCTGTTTGTCATTTTCTGTTTTAATGCAGATGCTAGCAGAGTACAGACCTGGAGATAAGTGGTTTAAATAGAGCATCCAATAGGTCTGAACCAAAGAGTTTCATAAATATTCAAGCAAATATTGCTTCTGTTGAAGCCTGTGGTAAAATTTGCCAAGCCCTGCAGCTTCAACAAAATTGTACAGTTGTGCTCAGTATGAACCTTACGATCTTAAACTTCAGATCGTCTATTGCCATTTTGTAAAATCTACCAATTATTTAAAGGACTATTTTTACAAGACATAGTTGTCTGTGGAGAAAATATGATTGAATGTGCCATGAGTCCATATTTAATTAGGCCAAAGGAAAAAAAAATAAAGGTGGGGGTTAATAGAGAAAGAGAAGGAGAATAGAGAACGAATGAACAAGAAGGGCACACAAGAACTGCAGATATTTAAATGGCTGCAGAAAAAGGAATTATTTGCTGTCCATTTCTGAGGTGAAGGTATAAGGTCCTTTCCAACCCTAACTGTTCTATGATTCTATGATTCTACATCCTTAGGTCAAAGCAAAGATGCTGCTAGGAAGAATTTTTGAACGTCAGATTTCTAAAGCATCTAGAATCCACAACTGTTTAATTCCTATCCCACCCCAGAGAGGATAGTGGGGAGAAATGTCTGCCAAGAGTGATCCTCTGTGTTTGTACAATCTTCCTGTGTGTTGTTCTCCTAATATGGGACCTTCTAGGAAGTGATTCATTAAGTGAATATTCAGTTACAGTGAAGCGGTTCACCTGGTCTTTTAATTCACCTGCTATCTATATTTATATTCTTGCTATTATTTAGTTTACTTGGTTGAAGAGCTACACCAGTATTTTCTGTTGTTCCCTAAATATAGATGAGAAACAGATTTATTGATACATTTAAATAAGGTAAGCAACAGAACTAAATTCTACTCAGAGTACATTGCCACATTGAATGGCTAAATTAGACTTTTGTAAGGAAATATGATTGAACTGCTGTGGCTCTTGCTGTTTTTCTGGAAATGTACAAGCACAGAAATGGGGGAGGAAGGGAGAAGAGAAACAAAACATGTGGAGTCTTCGGACTGGAAAACAGCCCCAGTAAGTGAGCTCAGATTCTCGTAAGGCACAGACTATTGAGCCTACGCCTGTGGATTTTATAACTTTAGTAATGTTATCTTTGGATGTGCCAGTCAAGACAAGGACTTGTAGGACTTGTAATGTAAACATGAGCTATCATTTTGCAAAGAATTGCATGTTCTGAACTTCAATTCCATGCAAACATCACCTGCGCATTTGCAGATAGTCTGAACAGCATTTGTTTGATGCATAGCATTTGTTACAGAGTATAGCAATTATTACTGGGGATAGTGAAATGGGGAGATGAATGCCCAGTCTCGATTCACAGATTTTGTGGAAGTGTTCACCAAGCCAAGTCAAAACCTGAGTATAAGTCTCTATTGAAAAAAAAACAACAAAAGGCAAATCCACAAGACTAATGGTTTCTGTCATGAGTGTTCTATTCTCAAAGTACTGATGTAAAGGACTCTCTAGATTAGTTTGACTTAAGAGTTTTTACAAAATAATTTAAAAAATGCTTTTTCATTTTGACAATGAACATGTGAGAGCAAGTCTGTACGCTGTGAATGCTTGAGTCAGTGCAAATGAAATGTGATACAAGTACTTCTTTGTTTGAAAAGAATAATATTATCTTTTTGGTAAGGGAAGCTGTTTCCTAGCTTCCTCTGTTAGCAATATCTAGGCCCTTCCCAGTAGTGTATCCATCAACAGGAGCTCTCAAAGAGACCTGGACTGTTGCCAGCAGTACAGTGTGTTCTGTGTTACTCTAATGCTGCCATCACAAGTAATATGTGTCATCATGTTTGGAAATCAGACCTGTCTACATGTAAACCCCAGTTTCCTTAATTGACTTAAGAAAATGGGACAGCTCCTGTTTTCAGGTTTCCTTTTGAAGGAGGTTGAATTATAGGCTTTTAGATGTCTAGTTTGTTTTAAAATTTCATTTCTTTTCTATTTTTTTACCTCTACCTTTTAAAGTTATGCTGCAGGAATGATTCGCAGCTGAACTTGCTTCCTTTATTTGAGGACTATTATGTTTACTAATTCATAAGCATTCACAGAAATTTCTGAGAAATACTTTCATTTTTGAATGTAATAACATTGTACAAATACTAATTGTTTTCACAAAAGTGTAGTGTCTGACAGACATCATTGTTAAATATATTCAGTGCTGACAGATCTGTAAAACATTAATGGTTTGCAGTTACACATCTACCTACACTGGGATTTCTCTTTTGTACATTATTGTAAACCTAAACTATTGAAAGTTTAAGGCTTGTTCTAGCAGGGAGACAGCAAGGAAGTGGATATTTTCACCTCTATAATAACAGATTGACTAGAGTAAATGACTTTTGAAAACAGACTCTTAAGTAACTCATTAAAACTATCAACTAAGAAAAATTGAATCTGGTAAAATAACCCCTTTCAGCAGTCATAGCACAAGCATTGCTTTTATGTCCTTCTGCCATAAGTAGTATTTATTTTGTGCCATTTTACATTGCTGTCATCCCTTGCAAGGGTAAAATCTCTCTGAGACTGGAAGACTAATTATGAATTACCAAATTGCTTCGAATCAAAGAACAACAAACAGGAAGAAAGCACAAGGCACCGCAAAATAGTTTATTTTTTACTACAGTAATGTGGCTAAAACGATTTTTGATGCTATAATACCACCATTGTCCATGATGTACGCTAGCAGTCAATTCCAGTCCTTTCTTAGGCTCTGAACTCCAGGGCCTGGAGCTCTTTCTTACTCTAAGACATTCAACACAAGATTTGCTCACATATGTGTTGTCTTTCAGAGCTTACGGTGACTAAGGGATTGGTTCAGATGGTTCTGTAAATAGCTGGGACGCAAAAGGGACTCTCTGCTTCTATATAAAAGCAGATCCTCTCCTTGGTGATGAGCAACACTGAAATCTGATGAAAGGAAATTAGGGTAATTAGTACAACATGAGCTGAAGAGTATCTCTTACCCCACAGCTTATCCACCATTTGTGTTGTGGCAGCACAGGTCCTCCAGCCTCCATCTGGTCCCCAGCTCATCCCTCCCTGAGTACCAGCAGCTCCAGTTCCCCTGTGTAGCTCCTGATGACAGACAATCCCAGTGGATGGATTTTGCTTTGTCAAGCTCTCAGCTCCAGCAGCAGTGGAGTAATGTGGGTGAACAGCAAAGTCCTGCCTTTCTATTAGCTGGATGTCTCCCTTAACAAAATCATGTGGATCAGTAGGGCTTTTCCTTCTTAAACATGTTGGCTAGTTGTGCTGCACTTCCCCTGCGTTGTCAGTTTATCCATTGGGCTAGCTAAGCACCACTTGTGGGGCTGAACTCAGGTATTCCTCTAGTTTGTTTCTGAGGCAAAAGTAATTTTTGAAATCAGATAATAATTTATATGTGGACAGAATACATTGATCTTGCTGGCTTTAGGATTTTGTGGGTAGGAAGATTATTCCTGAGAATTTTAGAAGGAAGTGATAGTTATAACATTGATGCCTGGTTATTTTTATCCTAGTTACATCTCTTCCAAGTGTTTTTGTGAAAGAGCCAGATTGTTTAAGGGTGCTTGAGCATTTTGTCTGAGGGTGTGTGTTCGTTTTTTTGTGTAATGCCTAGATTCCAGATCCTTCAAAAAGATCCATGCTGAGCCTTCTACTGTGTGATTAGGCCATCTAAATTCTCTTAGGCCATCGAAATTCTCTCTAGAAGGTAAACTGAAACATTTTAAAGATGATTTTTAAACACGTTGACCTGTGAAATTATTGTAGTGTGTATTGAGAGTAAATTACCAAATAGATATAGAATCATAGAATCACAGAATCATAGAATAGTTAGGGTTGGAAAGGACCTTAAGATCATCTAGTTCCAACCCTCCTGCCATGGGCAGGGACACCTCACACTAAACAATGCCACCCAAGGCTATGTCCAGCCTGGCCTTGAACACCGCCAGAGATGAAGCATTCACAACTTCCTCGGGCAACCCATTCCAGTGGCTCAACACCCTCACAGTAAAGAATTTCTTCCTCACATCCAATCTAAACTTCCCCTGTTTAACTTTGAACCCGTTATCTCTTGTCCTGTCACTACAGTCCCAAATGAAGAGTCCTCTCCCCAGCATCCCTAGAGGCCTCCTTCAGATATTGGAAGGCTGCTATGAGATGTCCATGCAGCCTTCTCTTCTGCAGGCTGAACAGCCCCAACTTTCTCAGCCTATCTTCATACAGGAGGTGCTCCAGTCCCCTGATCATCCTCATGGCCCTCCTTTGGACTTGTTCCAACACTTCCATGTCCTTTTTATGTTGAGAACACCGGAACTGCACACAGTACTCCAAATGAGGTCTCACGAGAGCAGAGCAGAGGGGCGGGATCACCTCCCTCGACCTGCTGGTCATGCTCCTTTTGATGCAGCCCAGGATACAGTTGGCTTTCTGGGCTGTGAGTGCACACACTGCCGGCTCATGTTCATTTTTTCATTGACCAACACCCCCAAGTCCTCCTCCACAGGGCTGCTCTGAATCTCTTCCCTGCCCAACCTGGAGCTGTGCCTGGGATTGCTCCAACCCAGGTGTAGGACCTTGCACTTGGCATGCTTAAACTGCATCAGGTTGGCATCAGCCCACCTCACAAGCATTCACAAGGTCCCTCTGGATAACATTCCTTCCCTCCAGCGTATCAACCGAACCGCACAGGCTTGGTGTCATTGGCAAACTTGCTGAGGGCGCACTCAATCCCACTGTCCATGTCACTGACAAAGATGTTGATCAAGACCGGTCCCAACACCGATCCCTGAGGGGCACCACTCGTTACTGGTCTCCAGCTGGGCACTGAGCCATTGACCACAACTCTTTGCATGCAGCCATCCCACCAGTTCTTTATCCACCGAGTGGTCCATCTATCAAATTGATGTCTCTCCAACTACCGACAAGGATGTCGTGTGAGGACAGTGTCAAACGCTTTGCACAAGTCCAGGTAGATGACATCAAGTGCTCTACCCCTGTCCATCAGTTCTGTAGCCCCACTTATAGAAGGCCACCAGATTGGTCAGGCAGGATTTCCCCTTAGTGAAGCCATGCTGGCTGTCACCAACCACCTTGTTGTTTTTCATGTGCCTCAGCATGCCTTCCAGGAGAATCTGTTCCAAGATTTTGCCAGGCACAGAGGTGAGGCTGACTGGTCTGTAGTTCCCTGGGTCTTCCATTTTCCCCTTCTTGAAAATGGGGGTTATATTTCCCTTTTTCCAGTTGTCGGGAAGTTCACCTGACTGCCATGATTTTTCAAATATGATGGACAGTGGCTTAGCAACTTCATTTGCCAGCTCCTTCAGACCCGTGGATGGATTTCATCAGGTCCCATGGACTTGTGTATGTTCAGGTTCTTAAGATGGTCTCGAACCAGATCCTCTCCTACAGTGGGCCCAGGGTCTTCATTCTCACTGTCCCTGCGTCTGCCTTCCAAGACTTGAGTGGTGTGGTCAGAGCATTTGCCGATGAAGATTGAGGCAAAGAAGTCATTAAGAACCTCATCTTCTCCAAATCCAGGGTAGCCAGTTCTCCCGATAGCTTCTGGAGAGGGCCCACGCTGTCCCTAGCCTGTCTTTTATTTGCAATGTACCTATAGAATCCCTTCCTGTTATCCTTAACATCCGTAGCCAAGTTTAATTCTAAGTGGGCCTTAGCTTTCCTAACCTGGTCCCTAGCTTCCCAGACAACATCCCTGTATTCTTCCCAGGCTGCCTGTCCTTGCTTCCACCTTTTATAAGCCTCTTTTTTCCTTTGACTTTTCCTCAGCAGCTCCTTATCCATCCAAGGAGGTCTCCTGGCCCTCCTGCAGCACTTCCTGCTTGTAGGGATGTATCGCTCCTGAGCTTGCATCAGGTGATCCTTGAATATGCAACCGAACAGTCCTTGGGCCCCCCTTCCCTCTAAGGCTATATCCCATGGAATCTTACTGAGCATCTTCATATGATATACCTTAGAATGGGCAAGGTAGCCTCAATAATGGCAGTCAATTAAATCTGAAATTGGTCTTGGGTTTGGTCTGCTGAAGACTTCGTGGCTGGCTTTCAGTAACAGTTCGGACAATGGTAACACCCTCTTAAATTATATATCCATAACTCATGTTTATTTAATGAAGTGTGAAATGTACTTAGAAGCCACACCAAACTTAATTGCTTCTTATATAATAGCAACATGTCTACAGTAGTAAAACAATTGGTTCTCTTGTCTGGGTTAATATTTTTCTAGTTTATAGAATAAGAGAATAAATTGTCTATTAAAAACAACAAAGCAGACTTTGAAGATAATTCACCTTCAGATAAATAAATACACAAGCTGTGAAAATTATTTAACCAGCTCAAATAGAAGAAAAATACCTAATCCACAAAAAACAAAAACTGTGGAAAATTTTTGAAGTTAGAAAGAATATTAAAGATGCAAATGGAAATGGTGGTTTTGTATGATACGAATTCAACTATACATGCATTGGCAGATCAACCTAGGCTAATAATAACAGCCATTTCCACCTAATTATTTAGGGATTGCAACTGGAAAGTAGTCATTGCTTAATGCAAAGGTTGCTGGGGCTATTATTAAATCATTTTTCTCCAGTTAAAGAACGTTATTTCCTTGTGGGATGGAAAAAACCTGCATTTTCCATTTCTGAATGACAACATATATGCTCTTAGACATATTCCAGCCTGCACTTTTAAACACCTTAAAGAGAAACTGGGTTATTTGGAAGGTTTTAGGAAAGTGAATGCATACACAGATATCTAGCTAAATTCTAGTTGCTTATAAAAGGAGTAAAAAATATAGAATCATAGAATAGTTAGGGTTGGAAAGGACCTTAAGATCATCTAGTTGCAACCCCCCTGCCATGGGCAGGGACACCTCACACTAAACCATGCCACCCAACGCTCTGTCCAACCCGGCCTTGAACACCTCCAGCAATGGAGCATTCACAACTTCCCTGGGCAACCCATTCCAGGGCCTCACCACCCTCACAGTAAAGAATTTCTTCCTTATATCTAACCTAAACTTCCCCTGTTTAAGTTTGAACCCATTTCCCCTTGTCCTATCACTACAGTCCCAAATGAAGAGTCCCTCCCCAGCATCCCTAGAGGCCCCCTTCAGATACTGGAAGGTTGCTAGGAGGTCTCCACTGCAGCCTCCTCTTCTCCGGGCTGAACAGCCCCAACTTTTTCAGCCTATCTTCATACAGGAGGTGCTCCAGTCCCCTTGTCATCCTCGTGGCCCTCCTCTGGACTTGTTCCAACAGTTCCATGTCCTTTTTATGTTGAGAACACCGGAACTGCACACAGTACTCCAAATGAGGTCTCAGGAGAGCAGAGTAGAGGGGCAGGATCACCTCCCTCGACCTGCTGGTCATGCTCCTTTTGATGCAGCCCAGGATACAGTTGGCTTTCTGGGCTGTGAGTGCACACACTGCCGGCTCATGTTCATTTTTTCATTGACCAACACCCCCAAGTCCTCCTCCACAGGGCTGCTCTGAATCTCTTCCCTGCCCAACCTGGAGCTGTGCCTGGGATTGCTCCAACCCAGGTGTAGGACCTTGCACTTGGCATGCTTAAACTTCATCAGGTTGGCATCAGCCCACCTCACAAGCATGTCAAGGTCCCTCTGGATGGCATTCCTTCCCTCCAATGTAGCTTAAATATGATTTATTTTATAATGACATCAGGATATTTCTGGCTGATAAAATAGCTATTTCAGATAATAAGAAAGGGTGAGACAAAATGTGTTGAAACTCATGCTGATAGCATAAGCTTTCAATTTGCAATATTTTTTTGAGAACTTTTAAAAGTCTTTGTGATAGGGTAAAGGAAATATGAGAACAAATTATCTACTTCAAGTCTACAACTGTATGAAAAATAATAAATATTAGCAGACACTGAAGGGGCCTTTAAGGATGAAATACCTAAATGAAACAGTCAAATGTAGGATCATTGTGTGCTTTTGCAAGCCTCTGCAAGGCTGATCACTAGTAAAATATAGCATAAAATGACTAAGGGAAAACAGGGCAATGAAAGTGGAGAATCTATAAACATAGTGCATAATTATATAAGAAGTTAAGATGTTTTCAAAGTCCCTTACAGAAAATAAAGCTGTTTGTTTCCCTGTAGCATTTTTTATTAGATGCTTTAAAATCCAACTGGCCTTCCAAAATATGAAAGAACAAGTAGGAAAAAATAAAGATCCGGTGGATACTTTAGGGGAGTTAAGAAGCGAAGTCACAAACTTGCGAAGTGCCACTATTATTCATGGTTGATAACTCAACTGCTTGGAGATGATCATCTCCTGATAAATATCACAGTTAATCCAGATGTGAAAATGAAGAAGATGATTTGAGGAGGATGACTGACCTTTCTGTTAAGTAGGTCAGTGAGCAACTGGGTTTAGATTGGTGGCCTCTTCAGTTTTGTGTGTATTGAAATGCCGAGAAGTAATGTGATGGGTAGAGTACAAAGGTGCTTTATGGTACTTTGTCCATAGGTCATCTAGCCTTTCCATGCAGAGATAAGTATACACAAAATAACATATCAATTTACGATATTACTATGTTTCTATTGCTTCTGAAGATGAACTATGAAACATAATCAAATAGACTTATATTTTTTATAAAGCCTGACTTTCCTATCTAGACCAGATTTAAACAACATTGAAAGGAAAACTTGCATGTATTTTAGCAATGTCAAAGCAGCAAGTTTAGCTACACCAGCTCTTTTCAGCCTTTCTCTGAAATATCTTTGGAAGAAGAGCCTCTGCTCTCACAGATTTCAAAATATCATTCGCAGTTCAGTGATTCTCAGATAGGAAGTTTACTGATGAACTTTTGTCAAGAAAAACCTTTGTGTTGTGGACTCCTGTGAGAGATTTTGCTCTAGAAGCTGTGTCCAGGCAAGTCACAATTGTTTTCAAATGGTATCCTCATACCATTTATTTATTATTTACCTATTTGTACAATGGTAGCTTGCAGGGAAGAGAGCTAAAAGGAATCAAGGGTGTACCTCCATCTAAGCCTGGGGCTCTGTCAGGCCTAACTGATTATAAATACTCTCACCTCTTGCTCAGGCAGGATTCACCTTGGTTCCCCACACAGCCAAACAAAGATACACAAGAGCTTCCTATCAGTAAATTCTCTTCTCCACTATCAAGGGCTTTGAATACCTTGAGCAGAGGAACAACTTCAAAGGTTTTGGTAGTTGGATGGGGTGTTTAGTTTGAAAGGCATTGCCTGCCTTTCTGTGGATTTTCGGTGAGCTAGTGAAGATTTGTAAGCTCCTTTGAACTCTCTAAGCAAAAACCCATCAGAATCAAATAAAACCATATAGATTCTACTTGTGAAGTATAATGGGCATTTCCTATGGTCCTTGCAAAACCAGGTTAAAAGTACAAAGAATATTGTTTCTTTTTTATGCTACTTTCTTCTCTTTCCTTGCTGGCAGTATACATCTTTTGATAAACCTGTAAAGCCTAGCACAAAGGCTAGCAGATTTTAATGTGCTTTCTTTTCTATCTTGATGGAAAAGTCTTGTATTGATTTAAAGATCTGGAAGGAAGGAAACAGACTCCTACCTCAAGAAAGAACCAACTAAAACATACATCATTGCCGTGCATCCTGTGCTCAATCATGTCAAAAAACTGATTTCAGGGTATTCTAGAATAAAACCAGAAAAGGATCCCCCAACAATGTTGTTATGTTTAGACCCTCACTTTGGGTACTTCTGAAAGCTTATTCTAAAACTAGTTGTCTTAGCAGCAGCTTCTTAAAAATAATGCGTGTATTTGTAAAACCAATTAACTGAGTTAAGCTTAGGTTTTAAGCTTTTAAAAAAACCATTATCCCTTGAGTCAGATAAGCCATGAAATCATCAATAAGTCAACAATTAAGCTCATCTGTTGTTTCTTTGTTTGTTTCTTTCTTTCTTTAATGGATAAAAGATCAGATATATTTGAATCTTGTTCAAGCCAAGCAGTTCATTCCAAACAAGTGAAATGGATCTAACTTTGCCCTAGGCTTTTACCTACCAAATCCACGCCCCTTTGGTGGTTTCTCTACAACATATCAAATATATAGTGTTTCCTTGTTACTGTTACCACATTTTCAGGTGCCTTGTGCCACACAGAAAAGATTACATAGTTCTATGTCAATTTACATAATCTTAATGAGAGGGTTGTAATAAGTTGGAAATATTCTGTGGGGTCTTCTGAGGTTTTAGTGTAATCATTACAGATAGAGATAATAAATAGCAGTAAAATTGCAAAAGGTGTCTTTTTCAGGCTGTATCTGTTTTCAAAACTGCTGGGTCTCGTTCCATGAGTGTTAAGTTGAATAGATGAAGGATTTTATAAACTGTATACGAAGAGTTTGATATCTATGCTGATTTTTAGTGAATCAAGTTGTTACTATTGCCTGAATTGACACAAGGACCAAAGGTATATTGAGGAAGGTAGTAACCACAGAACTTTCTTCTCCTTCACAAAGCTTGGAATTGGTTCAGTGTGATGTGACATTTCAGTTGAATTGGCAGCAAGTGTGTTTCCTATTCTTCATTCAGAGAGGAATTGTAGACATTTACATTACAGAACATTACAGACTGTTAGATCTTGATTTTCAATTCTTTGTTGCTGACTGAAAGCTCTCACATGCATAGTAATGCTGCCTTAACTCCAGGAGAATAGACAACTCCACAGTCATCTCTTCCTAGGGAGAAGTGCGATTCTAAAATATGTTTTTGCATAATTTGAAAAAATCTTTGGAGGCAAATTTTCAAATTAATCTGTCACAAATGCCATTTATTTATGAATTGTATAACTGAAAACATAGACAGTTATGGTATTTGATGTATTATTGTTGAAAGATTGCAGTGTTCTGTACTAGAAGCAGCACATTAAATCTATTAAGTAGGGTATTCCTTGATGATTATTTCAAGTTAATTAATCTGATGAACTATCAACAAATTAACTTTTTTGTGTCCTGTCTTTTGACATGAGACAGACACATACCTTCCAGAAATAAAAACTCTGCCTACCAAGAGTATGACTTCATACAATCATAGAATCATAGGTAGATTGATGAAAACAAGGCATAAAGCATTTGCTGATGTTAAATTTATGTATTCAAATGAAAGAAAAAATAAAGAAAAAGAGAAAGAATGCACTTGGAATCTTAGAATATGAAAATATTTATATGGAACATGTTTAATATTTGTCCAAACAATCCAATATTCAATGCAGGGTCAAATTCTGTTCAAATACAATTTTCATATTAGCAAATTTCGAAAGTTTCTCATGGACAAAGTAGGTTGATGACTAAATAAAGAAATGCAGCTGGGCAAACCCAGAAGCAACTATTCCCAGACTTACCTGACAGGTAGGAAAAGAAACAATAATTACAAGCTAGTCTTTTCAAAAAGGCACTGGTGTCCACCTCAGTGTTTTACTGTACTGGAATATTTGCTTTGGATAGTTTAACACAAGCAGTATCTTCTGCTTTCTGCTGCCAAATACCAATTCATTTATTTCAGCAAGACCCTCAGCCACTGTATTCTGTCTCCACTGTTCACTTTTGTAATTCATTCAGCCTGCCCAGTCTTACTTAAGCTCAGAATGAAAGCCATAATTCACATATAGTGTGGTAAACCACATCCTCAAGCAGTGACAGCGTAGAAAGCCTATTATACAGGTGCTTCATCACATCTGCTATATTGGGTTCTGGGAGGAGAAAAAAATAATTCCTGTGATAGATTAAGCCTAGCCATATAAGGGCTTCATAAATCAGTGCTACCAAAAGCAAGAGCGGCTCTGAATGTCTACTGAGATCCAGGAGCGGCTGTAGTCTGGCAGATAATTTACAAAGAAGGAGAAATGCTATTAATGGAAAAAGAGAAACAGCCAATCAAGTGTAGGGCAATGCTTTAGTAACCTCTCATTACTGTAGGATTCACTCACTCATTCCTTCATCTTACCATTCCTCCAACAGCAAAACCAAAAGGAAAGTCAAAGCATGCTCAAAGAAGGAGTTTGACATTCAACTGGGAGAACTCACTGACTTTGGGGAGAAATCTCAAATCACTGTGAACCACTTAAAGGCACGTAGAAGGAAGGACATGATAAATTTTGTTAGAGAATTATCAGAGTATTTTTGACCTCGGGGTCAAGGTTTTGATGAAGGTTTGGTGATATTATTCCTTTATTGGAATTGTTTTGCCCAGTATTACAAGTAAGTGTACCAGTTAACACCTGCAGAAGGGAGGATACAGCTCCCTACTCTTTATTAGTTCAATGCAAAAAGTGTAACTGAGTGTGATAATGACCATAACTTTTCAGACAAGGTTAGTGACAGATTATCTGCCAAGATACTGACAAGTAAGCAGTTTCCAGTAGGACAGATAAATCAATCTTCCAAAAGGTTATGATGATATAAGACCTATGCATGAGTGAAAAGAGGAACATTAGAGAGCATGTGGGTGTGCTGAGTTCTTGTGTGTGGGATGCCACTCATATCATTCTGAGTGTCCCCTTCTCCTAGACCTGGCCCACTTTTTTGGATGCCATGGCTATGTTCAGAGTTAAAAGGTGAAGAGGATTCTGAGTAATACTCAATCCTCTGGGACAGGTTATGCAACTGGATGCTATTTTAACTCTACTGACCAATTTTATTTCAGTAGGAAATACATGCTGCACTGTCAACACATATTTTCATCTCAGCCATGTACATGTTAGATAATACCATAGGAATAATCCTTTGGATTTTCCCTGCATTAATCAGTAATGGATAGATGAAGTTTTCTTGGCTCTATTTAGCAAAATAGACATAAATCTAGCAAGTAACTTAAAGATAAGAAAACTAGACAATACTGGATTATGTGAGCTCAAATCTACTGCAGAGAATTTCTACGCCCCATTGGCAGTCACAGTTCTAATCTCACATGGCTGCTGCTTTGAAGTGGCAATTTATTTCCTCTGTTTCTTTCTGGCTTGAGAGATGCCTGTGAGTTCTGATGAGCCATCACAATCACAAGTGCTATGTTGGTGTTTTGTTCCTCAGTTACCTGTTTGTGTAGAATGGAGTTCAGTTTTACCTGATGCACCTCATTACACATTGGTAACCTGTGAAGAAGTAATGTGTAAATGGAGTACACATTCATAATCAGTGGCACAAAGTCCATGTGGAGGCTGGTCATGACTGGTGCATCCCAAGGGTTGATGTTCGTGCCAATATTGTTTACAGTCTATTAATAACATAGATGGCAGAATGGAGTGCACACTCAGCAAGTTTGCAGACAGTAAGTAGGGGGAGTGCCTAATGCACCAGCTGGTTGCGCTGATGTTCAGAGGGATATGGGTAGGTTGGAGAAATGGGCTGACATGAACCTCCTGAAGTGTAGAGGAGGCAAAAGTCAAGCCCTGCACCTGGGGAGGAATAATCCCAAGCCTTAGTACAACCTGTGGTTCAAATGTCAGGGAAATGGCTTTGCAGAAAAGGACCTGTGGGCCGTGGTGGACACCAGGCTGACCTTGATCCAGGATTGGGTCCTTGCCTCCTGGGCTGCGTTAGGAAGAGTGTAACCAGCAACTTGAGGGAGGTGATCCTTCCCCTCAGCCTTCGTGAGATCAAATCTGGAGTGCTGCATTTTGTGCTAGGCTCCCCTATACAAGAGGCATACTGAAAGGAGTCCCACAAAAGGGTACAAAAATGACTAAGAAACTGGAGCATTGATCACATGTGGAGAGGCTGAGAGATCTGGGATTGTTCAGCCTGGAAAGGAGAAGGCTCAGGTGGATCTTATTAATGTGTAATACCTGATAGGAGGATGAAAAGAAAATGGAGCCAGATTGTTTTCAGCAATGCCCAGTGATGGGGCAAGAGCCAGCGGGCACAAACCAAAACTGGAAAATCCATTTAAACATAAGAAAAATTTTCTTACTGTGAGGGTGCCCAAATGTTGTGACAGGTTAGCTAAAGAAGCTGTGGGGTCTCCAGTCTTGGAGATAACAGGAATCCAAGTTCATATCTCTGAACAACTTGCTGCCTTTGTCACCTGTCTTTCTGGGGGAAAGGGCCTGGGGTGGGTGTCAAACTCTATGACTCCCAGAAATCTCTTCTAGCCTCAGTGATTCTGTGACCTGTATATAATTGGAACAATCCTCAATGTATGTACCACCCCATAAAACTTGTGCTTTTGTAATAACAATAATGCCACTGGCAGAGTCCCGCTTTTCTGGAATATCCCACTAGTCAGTTGCTTCCTCTCAGAAAGAATCCCTGATGAAATTTGTGGAGCATACCATTACAGAAACAGCTATTTTATCTGTGAGTAGTTCTCTTGCTCTCATAATTATGCTATTAGCCAAGGTAGCTCTAACTTAGTTTCTTGAGGCATATTACTCCCACTGCTTGATAATCATGGACAGGCTATTCATAATTCATGGAATATCTTGAATACCTGTCAGATCTGCCCCCTGAGATGGTAGATATCTAGCACTCTCTCCTAAAAATAAATTATTTGTAAATTTTCTTCTTTTGAAAAGGAGAGATAATGCTCCTTCGCACAATTGTGAGTTTTGGAGATTTACCAAAATCACTGGGGATGATGAGTGAACTTAAATTCAGCATTTGTTTCTTGCTGCATAGTTGAACACTATACACCATCATTATTACAGACCATGCCCCCCGCCCCAGTTCTTCACTAGGGTATTTATTGACATTTATCCAGAAGATTTTGTTTGGTTTTTTTTTTTTTGTATGAAAATCTATTCAAGGGTCTTCCCTTCTTCCTGACTTAACATAGTATTTGCCACCTCTCTACTCCTTGGGTGTCTCTCTGTATCCTGCGTTAATATAGTCAAATGCACACAAATGTTCCTTCTTTTCTCCAGCATACCTGTCCATTAGGTGATCCAGTGAATTCATTTGTGAATAGCTTACAAATTTGTTTTGATACCGAGGTCTCCTTTTGTTTAACTTGAGTATGATTTATATGAAGTTGCAGATGAGAACTTGGCTGGATTTTCAAAAGCAGGACTGTGAATCCTGAGGTACAGAAAGCTTTAGAGGATGTTGTCCAAAATTTCTTGCTCATAGTTGCTCAGTACATGTGGGAGCATTCCAAGCTCTAGCATGCTCTGCCTGTTTGTTTAACTACTCTTTCATTTCCAAGGCCAATTTTTGAGGAAGTTGTGATATAAAATACTGTTGGCACAAACTATTTTGCAGTCATTTATCTTCTATTTCCAGTGAAGTGATCAGACTATAATTAGCAGCAAGCATACGTCTTTAAAAATAATAACTGACTTTATAACTATGGTGGAAGGCTGGCATGGATATTATTAATATATAAAAAATATTCAGATTGTGCCTTCAAATATAAAAATATATTTGAAATGACAAGTTACTGAGATCTCCCCTGTTAAGAACGAGCTTTAGTTAGCGAGAAATGCTGTCTGAAACAAATGGAAGAATCCAGTGGTACAGACTGGGTGAGGGCCTGCATCTTCCCATCCCCTAGCCTCTGGTGTGGACCAGGAGAGGTCGCCATCTTTTAACCAACTCCAGTAATATTTTTGCTGTACAGACATTTGTCTGTGTTTACAGTGAATTCAGAGCATGCTTCCACTGCCAGTCCAAACAAATGGCTCTTCTGAGAGCTGACACTAGGCAGAAGTACTGGATGCAACCCTGCAAGCTGGCCTCATCTGCCATCCCTAAAACAATACAGAGGAGGGGAAAAACAACCCTACAGCTTTCAGGCCCTCTGTGCTGGGCCAGGTGGCTTTCCTGGCTCCTGTATTCTCGGGGCCTTCTGCCCATGCTGCAGGTGCGGTGCAGATATGCCATCGGGCTGCCTGCTCACTGCAGTCAGGTCATGTAGCGGTGCCACGTGGTGAGAAGTGCTGGTCCCCCCGGTATGGCTGGGGCTTGGCAGGAATTCACTGTTGCTGTTTGGTTCCTCTTTGACATATGCAAACTGCAAAGGACCCTGAAGCGATTACCCTTACTTTATTACACAAAATATCCACGACTGAAGTAGTGTTTTTTGGTAGTTATAATGTTTTGTCAAAGGCATTTCTATTCTCTCTGCTTTATGTTGCAATTGCTGATAATTCGCATGTGTAGTTGCTTTCACCATACCCAAAATGCTTAAAAAGTCGAAGAATCCAGGAAGCCTTTCAAATTGGTTTATGTGTTTTGTTTTAAAGTTACCACTCATAAATATTTCTGTTTATTATTTCAGAGAGTAGTCCTATGGACTGTCACTGTATTACCACTCTTCTAGGTAATTACTTGCCTTAAGTTATTGCTTTCAGAGGGAGGCAGATATTTCTAATATCTTATTTTTAAAGACCTGCAAAATTAACTCTTAGATTTCTGCTGAGCCTCACACATTTCAAATATAGAACTGTGAGAAAATGCTGCAAATTTGATCTGAGTTACTCCCACTCTCTGCACTGCAATTACTGTTGTCTGCCTGTAGAAAGAGAACTAGCTCTGCTGGAGCAAGATCTGCATTGCTAGTGTTCTGTAATACCCATCTTGTATGCTGGTGGCACGCTAGAATAAATTGATCTGGCTCATGCACAGATTTACTTCTTAATGAACAAAGTTTAATTAAGAAGACCAGTGTTAATTTAAAGTCATTAAAATACTCTTAACATATTGTAAATTTGTTAGTGCTAAAAAGCTTGTTATGTGTTCAATCCTGCTAACATGAATAGTGATGTATGAACCCATGTTATCTTTGTTTATAGTATTCTTTGCTGACATCAAAAATGTGCAATAGGTATGAAACCTGACCAATTTTTATTTTGATGGAGTTGGCCTCTATCTTTGCAATTTCTGCGCTGTCACATTGAGTGCAAGTTTTAGCCAAAATGGAGAGAAGATGAAAGTCTGAGAAAGTCAGCATTTTTAGAGCCCAGTGGGACCGTATTCACTTTGAATGCAAAAGCAAGGAAAGCCATGCCTCTCACATTGCCTAGTTTCTCCTCTATTTACAGGTACAACACAGCTTCAGTCATAATTTCAGTTCATATTATTTCTGGTGGCTGCCTTCCACTTTTTTACCTCTTAAACAGGACACTGACACTTTATGAGTCGGGGATTTCTTCGTTATGTGCAGTACTTTCGGGCTCTGATACATCATATATAGAGAAAAAAGTTTATAAAGTAGATATTTGGAAAAATCTGTGGGAACTGGTTAGGCAAGCATCTAAATTGGGTACATTTCCATGCAATCACTCCTGAGCAGGGTGGTTTCAGGTACCGGATGCCCTAATGTTCCCTCTCAGCCTTTCTTTCCTCTCATTCTCATTTTACATGCTAAAAAGCAATGCATTTCATCCAGAATTTCATCTTTCTGGCAGTGGAGATTTGCGGTTTGTTTTTTAACAGTGTGACTGTTCCTTTACTTGAGATTAAAATGTTATTCATGTTTTCGGTGGAGGTGGATAACTAAACAAAAAATTAACCCGATTCATAATTGCTTTAAATTTGCTTTGTTCCACTGAATTCTAAGCAGTAACGCCAATTTCACACCATGTAAGTATGTGAACCAGTATTTCATGGGCACAAAAACATTCATTGAAGACAGGGCTTTCAAGTGAGTAGGTAATGGAGGTGGGCATTTCTGGAGGCTGACAATGCTACACACACAAAACCATTTGCTTATAATTTTTAATATGCTCTCACATGGGGTATGCATATGTATTTGAACTTTCTGAAGTGACAAATTATAACATCCTTAGAAATTAAATGTGATGCTTAAGAAAGTTACTGAGTGTTAATGGATTTTTTCATTTTTTTTTTTATATAGTGCTTTTTATTCTAAAGCAATTCAGGAAAACAACAGAAGAAGCTACAAATGTTTTGTGAATATTAAGATGAAGTTCCAGAAGAACTAATGAGTATGTAATTGGAAACACAAATTTGCATACAAATTTGAACATGATATTTCAAAGCTTGCAAACATCAAAGTGTATTAAAATGACAAGCTACCCCTGCCAACGTAGTTTTTATTTTAAATGGATGAAAGAATAAAATATAAAGGTTTTACTTGTGAGATGGCTAATTATATTAAATTGCTTTAGGCAAAAGGCAACGTCAAGTCATCGTGACAGCATTTACTTCGCTTTTTTTTCCTGTTATTGTATGCAATTTCTGTGTACCTTGGGGGTCAGAGAAGTGAAATGTGTCAGGCATATTAAGATAATAGACAGTCGCAGCTTTCAGTGTAGCAAATAATAGAGGCATGCTTTACTCCTACTTTGAACTCTAGGCAACGCACATCATCTTAATCATTCATGGAATCATCTCAATTTCGTTCATGGGGCATAGTAGAAGCTATCTCATCTCTGCTTTGATAACCTAAATCTCCAACAAGCTGCTCTGGTGATAAAGTCTGCAAGTTCGTGAGTAGAGAAGTGCTATGCTGAAGGGAAACCAGGGTTACGTATCACCTCTCTAACCACCACATGGTGCACATTGATGCTGCTGCCCCACATGGCTTCACTGTGACCAAGACTTCATCCCCTGACCTCTCTGACTCTTGCATTTGCCTACTCAAGTGGAGAAATTGGAAGCCAAAATGGATTCAGGGTTATACTGTTCCATTTGTATGTTCTCTGGCTGAGCTCATGCTGCTGCAATTGGCTGTGTAAGCATCCTGGCTCATGTCACACTAACTTGGGGTTTTCTGCACCATATTTCATTACTACCTGCCACTTTCTTGGTATGTTCTGCTTTGCATCAGGACTATTAATTTCACTTGGGAGCTAGGAAGGCTGTTACATCTGGCTAAGTAAAACGTGAAAGTGATATATGAAATGAGTAACTGGTAATATCTAGATGTGCAAAGTAATTGTCCGTTTACTTGGGGAGAAGTTAAAAAAAAAATTGCTTGTGCAGAAAAGTAAAAAATAAGTAGTTATGGGCTTTTAAAGTCAGTCAGGAATGTCAGTCAGATTCCTCACATCTGCAGAGGACACCAGGTCATGACAAGGATTCTTATTAATGGGTGAATTTTCCGTAGTTTTCAAATGCAACTGCACGTGAGGGTTCAGCAGGTCTAGTGGTATAATGCGTGGCAGCAAATTAGCAGCTCTGTAAGAAAAGCATGGATCAGTGCTCCTCTCTTGTATTCCAAACAGAAATATATCAGAGAAATTCAATACTAATATAAAAGGATTCTTACATATTGACTTTGCCTATTTAGTGACCTTTGGCAATGAGTCTTTGTGAGAGAGTCTGTATAAATATATATATATATCTACATGAGATAGCACTTAGTGCTGACAAAAAGCCTGACAGTCAAGGCTACACAAGACCAGCTCTTTTCTGCATCTGTCTAGTAAGAGGCAACAGGATGAAAGTGAAGTTATTAGCCTGAAGACTTGCCACAAAAAAGTCTGTTTCAGCAAAATTGTAGCAATAGGACAAGGGGTCATGGGTTTAAACAAAAACAGGGGAAGTTCAGGTTAGATATAAGGAAAAAGTTCTTTACTGTGAGGGGGGTGAGACACTGGAACAGATTGCCCAAAGAAGTGCTAAATGCTTCATCCATGGCAGTGTTCAAAGCCAAGTTGGACAGAGCCTTGGGCGACATGGTCCAGTGTGAGGTGTCCCTGCCCATGGGAGGGGGATTGGAACTAGATGATCTTCAGGTCCTTTCCAACCCTAACTATTCTATGATTCTAAAATGCACTAAGTGTACATCAGATAAAGTGAGTGCTAGCTCTAATTATATGAGACTTTGCCTGCATAGAAAGGTTGGTTTAGAACTGCTTCCATTACTATCAGAGACATGTGGGGTTTAGCTAGAGTAGGAGGTTCCTGTTTTTTTGCTCTGGCAGTCTTGTATAGGGCTTTAAAACCTTGTAGGATTTTAGGAAGCAAAATCCTAAGCACAGGGTTAGTTAAGCTAGTGTGTTATAAGATAATATGTCTGATTTCATTGCAGAACTAGAGTGAATCTAAGTATGTGTTTAAAGTTCAGGCCAGGTGAGAATGGCTACTCAAGTCAAATCATGTTGCTTGTCCTTGAATTATATGAAACCAGTAGCAGGAATTATGTAAAGCAGTGCTTGCAGGGTAGGACTTTATAACCTTCAAAGCTCTTCACAGCGTTATGCATAAACTAGCAATTTTGTGTTCTTTTTATTAATGCTTAATTTTCCAAGAAAAAACATTAAAAAAATCAAAATTAATATACAATTTATTGAGGTAAAAAAAAAAAGAGATGCCATTAGGTATAAGAAGACAACAATGAAGGAACTGCTGTCTTGTAATCTTCACAGGAACTATGTCCATCAGGGCTCTCCAGCACAGCACTGGAGTAATTTATAGAGAGAAGAAGTAACTACATGAGGCTAAATCCTCTGTTACTGTTAAAAAAAAAAAAAAGAAAAAGAAGCCATTTAGCATGCAGAGCAGGAAGGTTTGCCAGATTTATCTCCCCAGGTTTCCTTAGCATACTGGTCTCTGTAACAAGAAGTCACTGGAGGAGTCAGAGGTTCCTTCAGGATGCTGCATCCTCCGTGGAAGAGCAGTTCCCCCTATAAAGGTGGGTACTTGCCACATGACTACAAAGGTCTTCAAGATGCTGTAATCCATGTCCTGCACCAATGCAAACATCCCCATACAGCTGAAATAAATATTTTTCTTCCATGAGCTGTAGCTCAAAATGGCTGAGAAGGAGCAAAGTATACATTTGTTTGAGCTGAACATCACCGTGCAATCTCTGCCAATGAAATATGCTGACAAAATTGTTTGAAGGGCATGGAATTACCAGTCTTCAGGAATTTTAAAAAGACTAGATAAAATACTGCAGAATAGACGAGAGAGAGAAATGTTCTATCAAGGTGACATGGATAACCAAATGTGTTTCTTTCATCTCTAAACTTCTGAGGCATACTCTGTTATTTTCCATATTTAGTATACTGTACGCTATCAAAGCCACACAGAATTAGTGTAATCTGAATGAGTGTTTCTCACAGCTTGCCCTGAACCTAGAATAGGTGTGGTAGGGGGTAATTTTAGCAGCTGCTGCTGAACATTTTGACTGAATTTTTCCACGAGATCTACGTGGATGTCTTCTTTTGCTTGTATTGTGGACATAAATTGACCACTGTTTTCCTTAATCTTTTAGCAAAGGTCCTCCTGGAACTTTTAAGCAGAAGGCAAATGGGAGTTTGAAGGTAGTTTTGTTGATTTCTGTAGGTTCTTTTTTTCCTCTGAAGTAGGAAGCATGGTCCTTGTAACCTAGGTGTGATTTAGGGAATGGCCAGTAGGCTGGAACACATCTGATCAACTGCGTTTCCCTGGGGCCTCTTTCACAGTACTGAATCCACGTGTGAAGTGGGAGGGTCTGGTGGATGGATGCTGTACCCAGATGTGGCCAAACCTAGGAGCTGCTAACTTGCCTTTGTATGACTGGAGGAGGCATCCTGGTATTCTGTGCCCACCTAGAAAAATACTGGACTATGCTGGTCTAGCCCTGCTGGAAGGAAGAAAACAGAAAATGGATTCTTTACTCAATTTTTCTTTCCTAATATAAAGTAAAAAGGGTAGTACTTAGTGTCCTAATATTTATTATCAACTGTTAGTATCATAAATTAGTCTTCCACAAGAGAAATACCAAAAATGGGTTTGATGATGAATATTTTGATAACTGCCTGAGCTGAAAGGTTGGACTGCTGTATTGTTTCTCATTGCTTTATACAACAGTCAGCAACAAGTGCATTAGTCACCTGCAATTATTACAGTGCCAGTGACCCTGCATCTTACTCCCAGAGCAGGGAACATAGCAGGGTTTGTATTATAAGGAATTTTACCTCTCTTCAGTACACAAAGCAGATTTTGCTAGCAAGAAACTTGCATATTTAGCAAGGTGCTGTAGCCAAACTGGATATGCTTTCCTTCCAATTTTACAGGGTTCCTTTCCTGTAATCTCCCAACTTTAGAATGATGCAGGTGTGAGTGCCCCATGCACATGCTAAGTCTAAGGTACTCCCTGCCGTTGTTAATGAGTGCTCAAAACTCCAACTCCTCTCACAAGGAGTCACAAAATATGTGTGCTTGTTGGATTGCATCTCCCCATCATTTTGTGGACTTCTATGGCAGCTTTTTGTAAACAAAAAAGCTATCTGAGCCCTACCAGTTTGTATACCTGGGTCTCAGTGCATCACAAATCACAGGGATGTTGGAAATTTCACATCTAGGTTAATATTGATGCTAAACGTTATCTACAACCTATTTTTAATTCTTGTTATAAAACCGTTGATGGGATGGCTGATGAAAATTATTAGCCTCCTTTTCTGTGGATAACTACCATCACATACTTTAAAGAAAAGTAATATAACACCTTCTAAAGTAAAACATCTATTACAACATGCAAGAGATGCCTGTTAGTAAGCCAGCCACCTGTGAGGATCATTATAAAACAGATGGTGAAGAAACAATTTAGCCAAAATGTCAAAATCATGGCATAATCCTGGAAAATATCACCTGATGTTTATTATTACAGTAGTGATGACCCCCAATCATTTGTGCATTCATAGTTATTTGTGCTTACTCTTTTGAATGAAATATTCATTATGGAAAGGTGCTTTCTGGCCTGTGCAAGTGTGAAAAAAAGTTGCTGCAATGTGAGTTAGTCCATTTTGATCCAAATAAACCACTGACTTTCCCTGTTACTGTGTTTGTTATCTTGCATATTCTGCATATAGTGTGACCTGTTAAGGGGAACAGACGTTGTCTGTTGCAAATTAATATGTCGAAAGGTATAATTTCTTCATGGTACAGCTTCAGGTGTTGAATTGGAGATACTTGTGTACACAAATCAATCAATTTGCAGTGTTTGCTTTAAAATCTGCTCAGTCTGTTTTGCCTAGGTCAATTGAGAAGACTGATGTGAGAAGTCTCAGTTTTCTCTCAGTATTTGCCCTGGGAAATCTAGTGAAGGGTAAGTAATGATGCTGTTTCCTAGTCTAAAGCTAATTATTACCATCTTGGTTTGGGTTTTGTTGTTTCTTATACTTGGTACTTACACATCTTAGACAGCACAATTCTTGCTCGCCAGGCTGAACAAGTGTTATGGGGAATGATGAGCAACCTGTTCAGCATGAACAAGGTCCTTGTTGGATCTGGTCTTTATTTCCATGCAGAGCTTGACTTTTAACAGGTTTCCCCTACTACCACCTCATCTCCAGGAAAAAGTTTATTTAATAAGTTATTTTCCGATCTTGTAAAAAAATGCTTCAGAAAGTCAATTCTTGATCATTTTGCCAGTGATCTTCACAATGAATGTGAGTCGAAGGGATTTGGCACCTTGATGAAATAACTCTCGTGAGCCTTTTCCTGTTTATAGATTATCACATTAACATAATTTATATACTATCTCATTAACATAATTTTGAAATTTCAGAAGAAAAGTGGATGTCCCTTTAATTTTTATGTAATATTACATCAAATTATGGTAGATAAAAAAATAATTGTTTGCAAGAGGTGCTGCTTTTCAGGCTATTTTTGGCATACATGATAAAATACTGTGAGGTTCAAGACATCTAATTGACGTTATTTATCCCTGTTCTGAAGCTTTTGTCCAGAGCAAGAGAACTACTGTTCTTATGAATCTGAAACCTGTGAGCTAACTTGTGAATTTTGAAAAATCTATTAGAAGATTTTTTCTGTCTTGTATTCGCTATGTCTACCTCATCTATGAATCTGGAAACAGTGATAAGCTTGAATATACATCAGTAGTATTAAAATATACGGTAGAATTAAAATTTACTTCTGAATTCTACCAAATAGGGTTTTTTTGTAATATCTTGCTTTCTAACAGTCAATTTATTTTGCATGACAGAAAGCTATTCTAGTAATTATTATACTTCAAAGGACTTTCTGGGCTGTATTTTAGAAAGCTGTACAGGATTAATTTTCAGCTGTGTATGTGAGTTTTTACAGTTCCATGTAAGGGTACGGGTTTTTTGATGCATGAAATATACAAAATGGAAACAGCCCTTAAGGGTTAAATTAAATCCCACCAGCTTTCAAAGCAGAGCTCCTAATTACTGTCAACCCCTGACTGCAGATAAATTATAATAGAATAGACCCTTTCAGTTGCAATGATCAGCTAGTCCAACTGCCTGACCAATTCAGGGCTGACCAAATTAAAGCATGTTGTTAATGGTGTTGCCCAATTGCCTCTTAAACACTGACAGGCTTGGGGCATTGACTGCCTCTCTAGGAAGCCTGTTGCAGTGCTTGACTACTCCCTTGGTAAAGAAATGCTTCCTAAGATCCAGTCTAAACCTCCCCTGGCACAGTTTTGAACCATTCACACATGTTCTATCACTGAATACCAGGGAGAAGAGATCAGCACCTCCCTCTCTGCATCCCCTCCTCAGGAAGTTGCAGAGAGCAAAGAGATCACTCCTCAGCCTCCTTTTCTCCAAACTAGATGAGCCCAAAGTCCTTAGCCACTCCTAGCAAGCAAAACAAAATTTGAACTTGTATTTCCATTGGACTATTAATCGACTATTAAGGAAATAACTATGAGAATAAAAGTGAACATGAGGAAGATATAACTCTGGATGAGAAAATAATAATGTTTAATGCGTAGTGAATTACATACACAGTTAAGTCCTTTGCTATACTGAGGCCAGAATGCCTAGGCCTAAAGAAGAAACTCATTGGGATAAAAAGATTGAGAGGGGGAGGAAAGAAGGAAACAATGGTGAAATGGCCTTTGTGCTAACAACCATGCTTGTTTTCCTCTTTCCAGTTTCAGAACTAGTGTCTAGAATCAGCAGACAGCTAGTTGAGCTATGTCTTGCTTGCAACAAAGCTCAAAACAGCTCTTTGTGAGATGGTATCAATCATTCATTTGCCAAATCATAGTGCTGAACTAGGAATGATAAAATCTCCATTGACAAATTAACGGGCAACAAATGTTACCTACTAGCTAATCAGGTAGTGTTGTTCACACTAAAATAGCACTAATTCATTTCATTACTATCATTCCTTCAGTCCAAGCATTGCGATCAAAATAGAGGATGCAGCTCAGACCTGCAATCTGGAGATAATAACGTGTAGCTGATTTGGCTGTTACAAGTGGAAATAAATGCTCCATTACGTATTGAGAGTACAGAATTCAAGAAGAATAAATATGCCAAAAGGTTATTTATAGATAGTAAGACAAAAGTTGCAACAGTAAAACTTAATACCAAAGTTATCCCTCCAAGCCATTGTTTCAGCTCCTGCTCAGTGGTTTGAACAGCACTTAGACACTTGTATTACATAGAAAGAGCTATTTCTTTTTAGAGGAAGAGGTCTCACCCACCTTTTTTGTTTTTCCTCTCTGTCACGCAGCTAAGAGGTCTAGACTATTGACCCACATGGGTAACTGGTGTCTTTCAGTGTGGGAATTTACAACGATGAATGCATTTAGGTGCCCATGGCTCTCTACATCAGGCACTGAAACATGATTAGAGATCAGAAAATATCCGCAGTACCTTTCAGCTACTGTTTTCACATCCTGCTTTGTCATGCATTTTTTTTTAAGGCAACATAAGAACAACTTTGAGGCCTATGAATCCACTGGAGAGAAGCAACTTCCTCCTTTGGATCTCAATTACTTGTCTCTTGGATTCCACGTGATTTGAAACAAAGAGGTCTGAGTTCATGCCTGGCTTGTGTGATGGCCAAATCCTTAGAGGAGCAATCTAGATCTTTCTCACTTTACCATTTTTAAATACATACTGTGACAAGTGTCCATTCATTTTCCAGGAACATACTTGTCTGTGGAGAATGAAACTGGGAATTTAATTTTCAGTTGCAACTCTGGAAGGTGAAAATGAATAAGTGTTTTAAAAATGACATCTTCCAAATTGATAGCCTTTTCTGAGCCCATGACTGTGTGCCAACATGAATATTTGTTACTAGGAAAGTGAAAGCTATACCCTGGCTTTTTGTTCTGAAAAGTTGAAAAGCTATGAATTCAGCACTCGCAATTCAGGAGGAAATAGAAATCTGTTTATAGGCCTATTAAAATATTCTCCTCAATTGCCATTTATTCCCCAAAACATTATTTTGAAAAGCGTCTTGAAATAATTTCTGTTAATCCTGGGCTCCTCCTGATTATTTAAGCCTTCTTCACGTGCTATTTACAATATCTGGTTTAAAAAAACTGTTTCAGCCCAAATCGACATGCTCGTTTTCACAGGAAAACCTTGCTTCTTGGGTGTAAAATCTGAGTGTTTTGCCTCTGGGAGGACTGCTGATTTAGCCCTAGCTCTGATTATTAAATACAATCCTGCTTTAGTGTACCATGTTTTTCACTTGCAGTGAAAACTTAGTGCTGTAAAAGTAGTATTTTTTTAATTAATTAAAAAAGTAAAACATCACCTAGTTTAAATGACTCACAGTAGCTTACTTAGGGTGGATTATCATCTTACATTTCACATTTATATCATCTTAATGTTATTTCTGTCCTAGGCAGTGTAATAAGCTACTCAATTTAAATAAGCTCATTGCTTGAATATTGGAAAGAAAATTGAGTAAAAAGTAATTTAAAAAGTCAAGTTCAGAGCAGCTCACCCTTCCCCTTATATGTATCTGTCCTGACATAATGAAACTGGAATCTCAGAAATTACATGCTAGTAAGAAAAGGCAAAGCCACTTGTTTCCAAAAGATTTTTACAAATGCTGTAGGTATGGCATTTGTATTCCATGAGCTGTAGACTAACAGCCTCAAACAGTTATTAAGCTCTAGATGGAAATTTTCCATCCAGATTGGAAAATGGTCATTTGACTAAATTGAACTGTGT
Source organism: Myiopsitta monachus (assembly GCA_017639245.1). Taxonomy (NCBI): domain Eukaryota; kingdom Metazoa; phylum Chordata; class Aves; order Psittaciformes; family Psittacidae; genus Myiopsitta; species Myiopsitta monachus. The sequence goes on along the minus strand of CM029921.1, from coordinate 64,850,638 downwards.
GAATTCTATTGACACTTTTGATCCAGCACAGATGAAATTCAGGTTTGCCTAACAGGGTTCTCGCCATACAGCAGCCTGGAAGGTAAGCAGGCTGTTTGGGACCTCTGTTAGCAGCTCTGTGCCTTTCCAGTGTCCTCAGGGGTATTTTAAGCTAGCCGCAGTCTGTAGGTAAATAAGCAAATCCCAGCCTGGCTGATTTGCTTTCTGGTTCCTTTCTTGCCTGGCCTCTTTCAGTTCCCCTTGTCTCCCTGTATAGTGAAGATGATTTCTGTTCTGCACAAAATTTTATGTTTACATCTTTAGTATTAAAAATGGTTTTCATAATGAGAACTCTCCTGTAGAATGGAAATTCCAGTTCCTACCAGTAAAAGACAGGAGAATTGATCCAGGAACCTTGTGGCCTTTTTGGTGCTGTGCAATATGTTTATAATATTGTTGTGCTTGTGAAGGACAAAAATCTAAACGAAGGAGGAAAAAACCCTGATCATGGTGAAGCACACTCTGCTGGGATCTCCTTATGCACTGTCCCCGCAGCTGCTCTGTAGGAAGTGTGGCTTGCCTCCACTCTGCACTTGCATGAGTGTCACATCCAAATGCTGAACTAGCTCACCAGCTCTAAACTGCCACAGCTCTCCCACAGGAGAGAATCAGTGGTCATGCCGTGACAGCTTCTGCTAGCCACCCTCAATCAAATGCTTTAATAAACGAAGTTTCAGCTCTTAAAAAAATTCTGCACCTCGTGTCTTCAGCTTACTTGCAATTATAGAATCATAGAATCATAGAATAGTTAGGGTTGGAAAGGACCTTAAGATCACCTAGTTGCAACCCCCCTGCCATGGGCAGGGACACCTCACACTAAAGGATGTCACTCAAGGCTCTCCCTTGAACACCACCAGGGATGGAGCATTCACAGCTTCCCTGGGCAACCCATTCCAGTGCCTCACCACCCTTACAGAAAAGAACTTCTTCCTTATATCCAATCTAAACTTCCCCTGTTTAAGTTTTAACCCGTTACCCCTTGTCCTATCACTACAATCCCTAACAAATAGTCCCTCCCCAGCATCCTTATCAGCCCTCTTCAAATCATGCTTAATTCTCAGCCTGTAAGTAGACTACCCAAATGGATCATGTTGCTCCTGTGTATATATGATTGGAGTTGTTCAGGTTCCAGGACACAACAGTGGTGAACTCCAGGACAGTCCTTTCCAGATAAGGCTCAGCTATATCTATCCAGACAAGCACACTCATGCCTTTTCTCTTCATGCAAATATAGGTGATAAAAATGCTACACACATAGCATGAAATGCTGCTTCTCTTCTCTTCCTGCATATCTCAATCCTCATCCAATGAACATGTGTCATGCATACCTTGCCTATTGGTTTGTGTTATACACAGGTTGGTATGTCTCAAGAGTAGACAAGTAGTTCGCCTAGCAATTCATGCTCTGGAACCTGGTGTGATTTGGTGACCAACAAGTTTAAAAGTATTTTCCTTCTTAATGAACCATTGGAGTTATTGCTGGTTTTCTTCGTTGCTGAAACAAATACAAGAAAATGCATTAGTTCTAGAAATTGTGGGGAGTAGAGTTGATGATTGACTGATATTTTCACAGCACATTCTAGAATAATTGGTTTTGGAAGATGATAACACAACAAGGTAGCACCAGTTTTGTCGTTACAATACGGTGTTCAGCTCTGGGTTCACCAGCATAAGAAGGACATGGACCTTTTCAAGCAAGTCCAGAGGAGGGCAAGGGAGCCTCTCCTATGGAGACTGGCTGGAAGAGTTGGGCTTCTTCAGCCTAGAGAGGACTCTGGGGACACCTTATAGCAGCCATCCAGTGCCTAAAGAGGCTGACAAGAAAGCCAGACTGGTGCCTCAGCTTTTGAGGCTGACCTCTGCTCTGCAGTGTAGTTTGATATATCAGAGACTGTAATCTGAATCTCCTGCCTCTAATTCACACTAATTTATACAAGAAGTGAGGTTGAAAATTAAGTGCTGTGTCCCATTTAAACTGTTCCTTGTAAAAAGGATTTAGAAGAAATACGACCCAGATTGACTATTTTCCATTCTACCAGGAAGAAGAATGGGAGCAAGGAAGTGTGACTCAGAGAACATTTTGCTCATCAGCATGATCTCAGCTCTTTTGGTCCAAAACCTTCCCAGTTTGACACAAATATAAATGTGACCTGCTAGATATTGTTCTGCCAGACAGGGGTATAATAGTGGCTGTAAGGGAAATGAGAAAAGCAGGAAGAGAAAGAAGAGGAGCCAGTGAGATGCAGCTATAGCTACTGCTATTTTTGTAGGAAAATGAAGAATGGGATTGTGATGATGAGGTTATAAAAGACATTAGCAGCATTCAAGCACGTACAATCAGTGTAAGGAGAAAATAAGCCACCCAGGAAAATATATATGTTAAAGTTATAGAATAATTTTTGTTGGAAGTGACATCATCTGGTCCAACCATCTGATCAAAGCAGGGCCAACTTCAAAGGAAGGTCCATCTGTCTTGTACTTGGGTTTCCAAACTGGATGGGGTACAGCAGCTATAGTCTCACAGGTATCAAATGGGGGGAATAGCCACTTCCTTTGATCTGCTAAACATGCTCCAAATAATGCCGCCCAGGATTTTAACTTGGTTTCTGCAGCTCCCAGTGTTTTCAAAGACCCAGGAGGACCTGGAACAGTGGCATAGCCTCTGGAAAAAGAGGTTTGTTGTAACTCAGGTTCTGCTCATGATGAGAGCTTGCGTGGAATGGCAGGTCTCCTAAGTTGCCCAGAGAAGTTGTGGATGCCCCACCAGTGTCAGTGTTCAAGGCCAGGCTGGATGGGGCTTTGAGCAACCTGGTCTAGTGGAAGTTGTCCTTCCACATGGCAGAGGGGTTGGAAGTAGATGAACTTTAAGGTCTCTTTGAACTTTATTGTTCTATGATTCTATGCCATCATTAGGATCTACAAGCTACTTTCTTGCTCTAACTTATGCACTGAACTCCTACTGACATGATTTCTCTCCCTCTTCTTTCTTTGCTTCTTTCCTTTCTTTTTTTTTCTTTTTTTCTTTTTTTTTTTAACCTTAGCAGAAATGGTGGGGAACTGTTGTGTTGCACCTCTTTGGTCTTTTCACAGCACACAAAGGGACACATTGACCAATATACATTGTGATTCCTGACTATAGCCTTGGCAATGCAAAGCTACCGTAAGCCGTCCTAACTTGTAAGTTACGATAGGTTCATGACTGTTTTAGTCAATGATGTGCTGCAGAGGCCATAGAGCATGGCAGTGACTCCTGTTCTTAATCTTTCAGCAGCTGAGTGTTCAGAATCTCTGAGGCTCAGAGATTCATTCTGATCTTGGTTGCACCTTGGTAAGTAACTTTGAGGCAGTAAATTCAATTATGTTCTGGGAGGGGGCATGAGGCCAGAACAGACCATACCGCACTTTTTTTTTTCTTTTTAGGCATTTATTTTTTAAAATTATTTAATTTAGAAGGGGATTAGAATTCTACTTCGAGCTTTTTTTTTTGGTCTTTATTATTTTTTTTTCCTTTGTTTGCACTGATACATGATGTTTTCTTTCTTAATCACTTGCTAGCATGGTAATTTTTCTTAACATGTATTCAGATCACAACAATTTTCTGGCAAAGAAAAGTGTGAAATTCACTGCCCTTGAAATTCTCATCTGTATGGAGGAAAATATACCCTTTCATATTTCACTGTCAGAAAAGAATAGTAGCCATGGAGTTATACTTAGGTATTGAACCTTGCAATATTCAGAAGAGGAGTCAAATAATCTATAAAGGATGATGATTTTTCTCTCATGCAGCACATATATGATTTAACTGACAATGTTCAGATAATAATTATAAAAAGCTGCATGTATTTCAGAATAATATAGGAGGATGACACTGAACAGACTGTCATTACTGTCCATATGGCTGTGGTCTCAGACTCCCTAACAGAGTCTTCTAGCCAGTTAGAAGGCTGGAGAAAAAGCTGGTCAGATTTCCAAGTCCGCCTCACTTTCTTTGCCCTGAATGCTAATCCTGGTTTAAGGTGGAAAACTTAAATTTGAAATACTTCTTGAAATACTGCATAAATGTAAATGCTTAGTACATATTTTGTACTTCTGTTCTTTGAGCTGTTCTTCTATAATTTTCATACAATACACACAGAGTGGCTGAAATTCGGAAATCATGTGGCATCAGACTTGTGAAGGGAATCTATAGGTCTTGTGGGTAATACAATTATTATTTAATTTACCTATCTGAGAACAGCAGGATGGAGCTCAGAACTTGTGGATTTGTATGAAAAGGACCTACAGGTCTTCTCAGTTGTCTCTTGATTTTGGGAATGTGAACTTCAGATGTGGTGGGGAACAACTGTTCCTGAACAGAAAACTGACTGGAAAATCTGCTGATTTCTATAAATGAGCTTCCTGAATATTGAATCTTTCTCATCGTATTTAGTGCTATGAAATTGGGTATACTAGTGTATTATTTATTAACAGAGTTATAAAGTCAAGAAGAAACATTGCAGCCAATTTCCTCATTTGTAAATGACAGAATTTGGGAAATTACTTTGTATGCTTTATAGCCAATGGAATTTTTCAGTGCCTTTCAAAAATTAAAATTGCACCAACCACTGTTTTTATTTCTCTTTACCTAGCAGGGCTACTTGCATACAGTAACATCCTTATTTCTTTTTTAACTAGGTTTTAGTTTGCCATCCACATTCTTTATGGTAAGATTCTAACTGAGATGTTTCACTTCCATACTTCCTTATACAAAAGCGGTTCTCTGGGAGGTGTACCAGTGTATACTGAGGCTCCCTGGATCCAGTGAATATGTAGAGGACAGGGGAAAGACAAGACTATATCAGACATTTGCTATTTCCCTTTCGCCATAGTGGAGCACGAATTCCTTCTGTGTCCTTTTTCAGAATTCAGCATTACCAGGCTAGCCTTTTAGCTACCTCTGAAAACCAACAGATTCCAAGTTCTTCTCCTTCCTCCAAGTGTGAGGGATCTAGAGGAAAATCCCTTCAGCCTAAGTATGCAATGCAAGAACTGAATTGAATGCAGATGGAGTCCAGCAGGACAGTGTAGCTCCTTGAGCTGAAAGGTGTACAGACTTTTCCTTGCATAAAATTAAAAATATACATTGTCCAGTTAAACAAGATATGGAAACCTTATAATCCACTGTTGGACAACTACTATTAAGTATGTATTTTCCTCTCTTGTTTTCCCTTAAATATTTAAGTAGACAATTGCCTTATTTGTATTAACCTGTCATAGGGCAGCTCTTCTCAGTGTATTATCTTACTGCTGATAGCTTTGACGAAACTGAACGTTCTTAGAGAAGCATGTGTGTGATGTCTGTCTTCTCTACTAACTCTGTTTTGTTCTATTTCAGATGAACTTCTGTTCTTTTTCCAAATACATACCATTTCTTTCCTTTGTAAGAACCCAGACCAGTGATAGAAGGGATGGCAGGCGCCAGCCTTCTTTTGCTCTTCATTTCACAGGATTATGTAGACCCTAGGGTGACTGTACTGCTGTATTACATGTCTCTGAAGCCAAAAAATGTGTTTCTATTGGCATTGCCAGTGCTGTGCCCGTTTTCCTGTCACCTGTCACTGGTTGGTATCTATACTTCTACTAGTATCCTGCTATCACAGTGAAGATGTAGGCCTGCTTCCTGGTACAGAGAGCGAGCCAGTCCTAGGTAGCTTCTGTTAGGCTACTTTTTACTTTGTGTCTGCATTTTAGCACACACCTTTAGTAAGTGTCCTCAGGCATGCCAATTTGGCTCTTCCCCTTCTTTGCCATTCCATCTGAGCACCTGATTGATGTAAGTAGCGTGTTAACAGATGGCAGATATTCTTTTCCTGTCAAATAGATAACCTGAAAAAATTGTCAGCTTCTATGAAAAAGGGCTGGAAGCCCCATTCCTTGGCTATAATTTGTCAAAGCATATCTCAGTTCTGTTTACACCAGGTACTCACATGGACCCCAACCTTTAACAGTTGTGCTCTACACATACACTATGTTATTTCAAAGTATAGTGACAAGACAACAGTTTCCTGGGCTTTCTTATTTTTTCTTTGAAGAAAAGGATAATCACCATTTATCCAAAGAAAGTCTGAGAACCAGTGATGTGTCCACTGAATGTGTAAACAGCTGCCCAGATAGCCTGCTTTCTGCGCACTCTGACATAAAGCAGTCTGAGTGTGATAGGGGAAAAGAACTGAGAAGCATAAGAAAAGTCAATACAGATTTTGCTTTGGATGTGGTATTTGTTCTATTGTACTTCGGACATTGCACACTGGGGAAATGCTTAGAAGATAAGTAGAAAGAGCTTGATTAGTTAAGGTGTTTCAGACAGACAAGTAAATCGTCCTTTAGATGAAGCAGCAAATCTAATTGGCTGCATTCACTGGAACTGGAGCTGTATTACACAAATATGATATGTACATTTGATTTTTTTTCTTCTTTTTTTTTTTTAAGAGGTTTCAATATTTCACTCACAAATGCATAGATTTCAATAGTGTTCTTTTGATTTTTGTTAGTTTGGATAAATGCTCCTGGAAAGTACAGTAAACGCAGCATTTTGCTTGAGGTATTTGTACAGGGAGTTCCATTAAATGTGTACAGCCAAAGGGTAAAATTAATCTGAAATTAATAATGTAGAGCACTGCAAGAGAACTAGCAAGTGTGCTTACAAAAATGGGATCTAAATATCTCACCCAACTAAATTTTTAACATGTACTCAGAGGAGTGAGCAAACATTATATATTCAAGAAATGTTTGCCAAGTCTGCCACAAGAAGTGTAGACAACTAAAAGATGTCAATAGGGAATATTGTCATAACACTAAGAATAATATGTTATCTAGTGCTTAACGCTGAACACCAGTGTAAACAATTAATCACAGAATAGTCACTACTGAAAACAAGCAGTAGCATGAAACTTGTATTCACAGCCTTGCACTAATCAAGGAAGTTTATTTATTGCTTCTAATGGATAAATCTTCTTGACCTTTTTTGACATGATGCACCAGCATCTTAAACACCTGCATCATTGTGATGCTTCTGAGATCCTGTTTCTGGAGGGAGAGCGAATACGAATGTTTATTTTTCTGCAGTGGAATGAACCTTGTAAAAAGACAAGACCAATGAGAAATATGATTGCTAAACCTTAGGGTGCAGTGCTGCTGTTCATACTGTATGGTCCCATATACACACATGTATAAAATAGCCATGATAAAAAGGCATCCGTTTTGCTCAACAAGTTTACCACTATCTACCAAACTCAGTCACTGAGTGACATGCACTGAAGTTTTAGGTATTTCATAAAATGCTAAGGCTGTATTGGTTTAGTTATGGTGCAAGAAGTGGTAGTGGGGGGTTGCAGTGCCCCAGTCTTGTGAAAAGAACTCTTTGTTCATGAAACAGGTTTCACAGTAATTAATCTTACAAACCTTGTAAGACTGCAAGGTTTGTAACATACCTATACTTTGCAAGTTAGGGAAGAATAGTCTTTGATAGGAAAGGACAGTATTTTGTTGCAGGAAGCTGGTCTTGAGTTAAGTGGAGAGAGTCTCTGACCTCAGATCTCATAGGAGGTGGACAGTTGGTGTCTCTGGAACAAAAGGAGTATGAGCAATACAGGCAAAGCCCCTGCCAGGGCTGGGCTATTCACCATCAGCAGGGCTGTGCCCCACAGGGTCTGACAGGTCATCAGCACCTGAGCTGGTGAGATGCAGTGAGTTATTGGAGCTCTTCAGAGCTGAGGTTACCAGTTATCACTCCTGGTTTTCACCCTATGCACAAGCTGTCAGCCTTCTAAAAAGTGGCCTCTTTCTCCATCCACGGAAATGAAGTATTTCATTATCTCATTTAATAAAAGCAGGACTCTCTCATTGCCGTATGTGAATCAGAAGTGGCCTGTTTTGCTTGCAAAGAATTTTTCTCTGAATTTCTATGACCAAAGGAGGTTTCAGAATGAGAAGAAGGTCTCAGTGTTCTCTGAAATTTCCACCTGAAAATTGTTACAAGCTTTGTTTCTGAAACTTTCTCTTGCTACTGGTGTTAAATGGCTTAACAATAAGGAATTATCTTTTTGCACTCAGAAAAGTTGTTTCCATTTGAAATGATGTCTCATCACAAAAGTTAGTATATAAACTAGTTGATCTCATTCACATTTGGAACTCAAGGAAAAGTTGAATGTATCTTCATTTTGTCTAAAAGATTCTCAAAGGCATGAAAGATTAATCTCTTATTAACATTTGCCTGCAGCTCTTTCTAAAATGCATTAGTTGGTTTCTGGGAAATTAATTAATCCTCAAGGAATGATCAAGTGTTCTTAGCTTTGTGGGTTTTGTGCAGGACTAGGTCTTCATCAAAAGAAACACTATTTCAACAGCAGAGCATTAAAGGTGCAAGTTCAGAGCAGTGCAGCTTGACCTTTTCAGCTTCCCAGCTCTTGTAGAACTCCTGTAAGGCTCATTTTCATAAGTCACAAAGTGACTATTGCACCATAAAGAGCAGCAGAAAATATGTTAACATTTCTGGTAGTTAAACTGGTTTATCATATTAAAAAGATTGTCTTAGCAAGGCACTGAAGTTCATGTAATAATTGAGTATCAAGGGGCAGTCTGGCCAATCTTCAGGACCCTTTTGTTCCTATTCTATTTCTATGTTCTGTAGCCAGGCATGTCTATCACCGACTTCCCTGGCAAAGGCAAGGTGCTGAGTTCTTAAGGCATTTCTGTTGAGACCTCACCCTTCAGATCTCTTCAGGATTGCAAACTGCTGCTTTAGAGAAGTCACTGAAATCTCTAACCCAACTTGTACTGTAAATTCCTCTTATGGTGTTAAAGTCATTATAAATCGCTCTGTAGCATTCATATCATGTTTGATAGGACAACTTCACTAATGCTGCTGCTGCTCCAGAATAGGTATCATCAGCAAAGCCTGCAGAGAAACCAGGGATGGAGCGTTACTGGCTGTGCTATGATGCCCTTCATAGACACTAGACTCTCACCGATAAGTGTGAGTTCAAGACCTATAATAATGGACTTAAGTGCTAACATTAAGGGGATGAATGTCATCACTCCCTACATAGGGATGTGACATGAAGTATGAAACATAAGGGAGGAATCGAGGAAGATTGTGAATTAAAACTGAGAACTCACAAGATAGGTGTGAAAGATGTGATATGCTATAATAGGGTGCACACAGACAAGTGTCAATACTTAAACAGGAATAATTAATTGCACAACTACCATTACTGCAACAATCTGAAGATGCTAATGGCTCACAAACTGAATGTGAGTCAGCAATGTCATGTTGTGAAGAAAAGTGCAAGCATCCCAGTGGGGATGTCATAAGCAAGACAAGAATCTGCAAAACAAGATAAGGAAGTCTTCTGCTTTACTTCACACTGCCAAGGCCTCAGCCATAGTACAGTGTCCAGCTGTGGGCATGCATGTTAAGAAAGATGTGGGATAGTTTTCAGAGATCCTAATAGACAGCAGCAAGAACTATTAAGGGTATCAAAAACATGGACTATGGGGACAAGCTGAGGAGTAGGGCTTTAGCTAAAGAAGGGGAAAATGGAGAGAGACATTATTTAATTTTCAGCTCTCTATGAGATAGCTGCAAAAAGAAAGTGAATCTTCTCCATCTCTGCTTACTGTTGGGATAAAACTTAACAGATTTAGCAGGTGAGATGTGGGATTAGAAGACAGGAAAACCTGCTAATGACTGGAGTGATTAAATGCTGGAACAGATCAAGGGATTTGGGGGATATTATGGAGTTGCTGCTGGTTGTCTTTGAGACAGTAGGACAGATCATCAGAAATTGCTTCAGGAGTAGCTGATCTTTAGTAGAAAAGATGGATTTGGGTTTTCTCAGTCACTAGAGCTGCACAAGGGTGGATTAATTCTACTTTCCCATTGATTGCTGCCCAGAGAGATCTTTTGGTCACCCATGGAAGGCTGTACCAGGATTTCTGTAGTTAGCCTCTGACCTGGGTTTTATATTAAAAAACATGGACTTCAGCTGACAGGGAGCCAATCCTGAGTATCACGACAGGCTTTACAGCTTTCTCCCACATCTGCTAATTTATTTACTGTGCTCTCCCAGGATCTGTGGTGTGAAGTTAACTTTATGGTTGACTCTGTATAGGCTCTGTAGCAAAACAAACTTTTGCTCTCAGTTTGCACAGCATCTAGTACAATGGAGCTTCACAGTAACACAACAAGAAACAACAGTAATAATGGCACGGGGGGAGTTGTTCTATCACTAAAGAATATTTTTCTTTGGCTTTCTTGTGGCTCTGTCCATCTTACATACAATGACAGCACAGAGAAAGAGCAATCTGTAAGCAAGCCTATTAAACTGACAGCTTCTTACTGCTATTCACTGCAGTCACATGCCAGATATTAAAAAGAGTGCTCTAAAAATACCAAAATGAACAATAACATCTACATGATACCAACAGGAAAGGCACTAAACAAAACAAAATGAAGTAGAATGCACCAAGGGTGGTAGTTCTTTTGTGCTTGTTCCTGTTAAGGTATAAATAATTTCTTAGATGATTGACACATAAGATTGAATTAATCTGAAAAAGTTTACTAATTTGAATCTTTGACAACTGTTGGCCATACAAAAGCCTGGGGGAAGTTACATTACTGTCATCCAGAGTTGTGCATTCAATTACGTGCCAAATAAGTTGAGCAAAGTTATATTTCTTAATGCTTCTGTAAGAAGGACTTCATAATTCTACAATAAGATAACAAGCCTGTTATTTCTCTGCACAGTTTGGGAACATAGATGTTTACCTTTAAAAACAGCAACCTAACTACCCAAAGAACAACAGTCACAATTAATTTTCTTACAGTTCATTTGTGCTTTCATTTTTAAACAGTCTTGTCTTTTTTTTCCTCTAATGCCTTTTATTTCATTTTTAATACCAGCTTGATTCAATTTCTTCATTCATCTGTTTCTTAATTTCAGTTCATCTGAACTTCCTCCCCTGATGTAGGTTACTCATCTATGTAGATAACAGGCATTTAAGACTGAATTATCTTAACAAGTGTTTGGCTTCTCTTTCATAGAACATCGGGACTTCTGTGTCCATGTAACTCATGTCTCCTTAGTCTCCACCTCAGTGACGCAGAAAGTGTAGGCCCTAAGAGGCCAAGACCATGTCCAGCCACGTCTAGGGTTTCAGAATTCCATCACCCCTTCACCTGCTCCCTCTGGAATCTCATGACTTCTTTCGCTCTTTTCGGTTTAACATATTCAGTATATAATCCTTTAATTGAAAAAAATAGCAGATTTGACACATCACACTTGCTTTACACATCAATTCTTCACAAAGTATGCTATGATCTTCTAAGAAGATAAGGTGACATGGGACCCCCTGGGGCACTCCTGGGACCCCTGCAGATAGTGGAGAGCCACTGAGCATGGCTAGGGGAGTAGGCTTGTGAAACAGCAAGGTTTGGCAAACAGTTGAGTTATAGCAGGAAGCCAAGAGCCTGTGTCTCCTACATAAACACTGCAGGACTACCAGGAGAGGCAGTGAACATATAGGCAGACCTCCTTGTGGCTGAAGGGGTCCGGTGACAGAGTGTGCTGCTACTTAGAAAGATTCTGAGTTGATTAAAAGCAAAGACACACAGTGCTTTGAGCTCTCTCTGTTTGAAAGGAAACATTTCAGGCTTTATTCAGACTAAATGAGGCTTTTTTTGCATTTAAAAGTCTTTCAGTCTTTTTGGTAGACTATCCTCTGGAGGAGGTCTAGATATGCATCTACCTCAGAACACTGGTCAGCTTTTACTCTTTCTTTCTGTCAACTCTCACAGCTAATTATGATATACAAGCAGATGTTTGTTCAGATGTGTCGCACAGGCCTCTGTAGTTCTCCCCACTGATAAAGTCCTTCGCAATTTTATTGCCTGTGTGAATTTCCCCACTATACTATGCTAGCACTCTGTAAGCCATCTTCGGTTTCCTCCTGTCTGTCTCTATAGGAGATGAACTGTTGGGTTTTGATGTGGGTCTCTGTAGTCCTTAATCTCTTTATGTCTTGATAAAGCCTTCATAACTGATATACATTTTCATTGCTTCTAGATCTACCATATCCATATATATTCCATGGGTTTGTTAAAAAACCCATGTTGTCCACATATGTTGTGTCTTACACGTAAAAACATATAGCAGAACTCTTTCCGCAACTGCAAACAGTACGGGTAGTTAAGAGCATAAGGTGTTCCAGATGCTTCTCCTAAGACAACATACGTATATACCTGCTTTGCATCAATAGAAAGTCCTAAATCATAGAATCACAGAATAGTTAGGGTTGGAAAGGACATTAAGATCATCTAGTTCCAACCCCCCTGCCATGGGCAGGGACACCTTCCACCAAACCACGTCACCCAAGGCTCCGTCCAACCCGGCTCTGAACACTGCCAGGGACGGAGCATTCACAACTTCCCTGGGCAACCCATTCCAGTGCCTCACCACACTCTACAGTAAACTCAACTAGCTGATAAAATGGGTGCAGTGCTTTCTCTCCTGCAAGAAGAAGGGAAAAGCAAAACTTAATAGCATGCTTTATAAGCAGCAGGCTCTTCTGTCTTTGTCTGTAGCTTGCCTGGCAAGGAAGGAGATTTTCAGGAATTTTGTTCTTCTTACAGTACAGAACATCCTGATAGACTGATCCTTTCCCTCCAGTCATTGATTTTTTTCATTACTGTGTAAAGGCAGGGAGAATATTAAAGGCTGAGCTGTATCCTCTCCTAGTCCATGAGCAGGCCAAAAGCATCTCACATTCACGTGGCGGGAGCAGACATTTGGCAGAAAAGCATTGCTCTGCATCATCTGTTCTTGGTCCCAGCCCCACCCCTGGTGCCAAACATTTTGAGAAAGAAAATTTAGCAAACAGTTCTAGGTGTGTCATTGAGAATCATGTTGCCAAGACAGGGCAGGGGTAGCTCCCCTAGAATCACGCTCATAGCTTAGGCTTGTGGCTGTGAGATAGGTAGGTTCAGTGCCAGAGTAGGATTTCGTGGGGCTCCAGAGATTTCCCAAGATCAAGGAAATATCTTGGTAATCTTTTTTCAGAGACAGCTGTTACTTGCGTATAAGCAGAAGGAGACATGTCTCATGCTCCAGGATTACACTAAGCAACAGGTTGCTAATATTTATTATAGTTGCTTTCGCTGGTTTAGGTGGTTTGGAAAGGAAATTAAATACTGATAACACTGGAGTGTGGCTGAAGATTGAGAATTTACATATTTAAGTCTGGATGTTGGTTTGGGCATTGTTTGCTTTAGTTTCAGGAATTGTTTACATCTACAAGATGAATGATGGATAAATTTTCTGGTGGGAAAAACTACTGTTTCAAGTAAGCAAAAAAAGAGAAGAAGCACACCTTCAAGGTAGCTCATCCAGTTTTAGCTGAACAGTTTTTTGGATCTAACAGCTTTACATTGCATAAGCAGTGTTCCTGAAGAGCAAAGACTGGCGATTTAGTAAATCTGTTGTCTGCAAAATACAACTTGTGTGACTAAGGCAAGCAATATTCTTTCATATAATAATGAATTTATTTCTATATAATGACCATTCTCAGACTTTCATTTTCAAAACTTTGTAGCTATTTATGTAAAAATACAGAAAAATGTTTATATAAACTTCATCTGTTTTCTCATTATCTTGTGTCTATTCTGGTATAATTAAAATACAAATTAAATACGTTTTAAGTGCAGGGAGCAATTTTAATAGAAGTTGAGTTTAAGAAGTAGTGGAAAGAAACTAAGTTGTATGTCAAATCTCTTAGATCTCAAGTTAATAATACGGAAAATCCTGTAGGCCACTTTCACTTTCATAAAATTAACATACAAAAACACCAGCAGGCAAAATACAATATGCATAATTGAAGCAAGTTAAATGATATGAAGAATGTCTTGAACAAATAGCTGTGAGGGACATGTACTTATACATAACCATTAGTGTAACTCCATAACTTTACTTAATTAGACTTAATTACAGTTCTGTAGAAGTCAACACAGAAGCTGTGAGATGTGAAAAGAGACATTTTACATATTGCTGTAGGGATCATTGTATTTATGCAAGACATTGACATGGCTTTACTCTGAAGGGCTAATTGAAGCAATTGATTTTGACTACACTAGCAATATGGAAACAGAGCAACTAAAACAATGGCAAGTGCCGCAGGACTGCTCAGGAGTCAGAGCGGTCATCTGTTCTGATTTGCACATGTCATATCAAAAGCATTCTGATGCTTTCCTCCAAACGTTTTACTCAAAGAAATGCACATACACTGAAACCCAAATCTCATCAGAATATTTTAATTTCATCACAAATAAAACATTGCACAGTCCTGACAACATGCCTGGAAAAAAGCAATGATAAACTATTGCTACCCTGAGTCATCTAGCTTGGAGAGAGTCAGAGTTTGACATTGATAACACTTACATTGATTTTGTGACAGCTAGTGGTGGTACTCCAGTGAAGACCTGGTCTGACACCAAAATTAGGTCTATGGTTTATCAAAACGACTAAAAGCAGGGCAGGACACTGGAGTTCGAAGAACATTTTGTAAAGTTAACTGTGAAACATAAAAAGTTCTCTCCATGCTGTATTTTTCCAAATGCAATAGTTGCTCAATACAGTCATTTTCTAAAGACAGTAGCGAGGCTTGCAACACTCTTCTATGGTATTACTCTATCCAGGTCAGAATGTTGCAGTCAGAGTGGGTGGAGAACTGATTGGGTGGACAGAAGGCTCACGGGAAGTCTTCTACTCAGAGACCCATGACAAGTCCACCACAGGGGTACCTACTGAACCTATCCTTTTCAGCACCTTTGTCAATGGCCTGGAGGAGGCGATAGAGTATAGGCTTATCGAGTTTCCAAATGAGAAGCACAAAGGCACCTGAGAATAAGAAATGCTAAGTCCTGCGGCTGGGTAGGAAGAACCTGAGTGTCCTGACAGGAACAATCTGGGCATGAACCTGCAGTGTGCCCTGGCAGCAAAGGCAGCCGACAGCATCCTGGGCTACACAAATCATGGCAGAGTCAGCAGACTGAAAGGAAAGTGAGAGCAAATCTGGATGTTCTGTCAGGTTTTGGGCTATCAGTACAGAAAAGACACTGGTAAACTAAAGCAATTCAGCAGAGGGCCACTGACATGCTTGGGGGACTAGAGCATTTGTTCAGTAAGGTGAGGCTAAGGAAATGGGGCTTGTTGCCTAGAGTTGGGAAGGTTTTCAAGGTGCCTAACGGCAGCCCCCTGGAACCCGGGAAGATGTTATGAAGACAGACACTCTTTCACAGTGGTGCATAGTGGGAGGGCAAGAGGCAATGGGCATAAATTGGAACAAGAGGATTTCAGCCTGGCTAAAAGAAAAAACAGTCTAATCATGAAGGTTGCCCAGGGACATTGCCATCCTTGAAAGTTTCTGGGATGCAACTAGATAAAGCTCTGAGCAACCTGGTCTGACCCCACAGCTGACCCTCTTTGAGCAGGAGGTTGGACTAAAGCCCTTCTGAGGTCGCTTCCAAACTCAGTTATTTTGTGGTTCTGTGATTTCATGATCATTCTAAAAATCACTTGGTTTTCAGAGTGCTTCCATAGTTCTCAGGAGTTTATTCAGGGAATTAATGCAGAAGATAACAGTAGAGCACATAAAAATTTTAAGTAAAATTTTGAGAATAACTTTTCCGAGAAGCAACCAGGCTTTCTGGAACACTTATTTTTTGTGGTGATATTTGTTTGTTTGGGGTGTTTGTTGTCCCCCCCTTTTTTTTTTAATCATTGCAAAATTTGGTGAGACACAAGACAGAGATCATAGTATCATATAATGACATAATCAGATAATGACCTAGGAAAGCCATGCACAGATGCAGAAGAAAACAGTGTTGGCTCTGTAACTGTAAAATCACTCTATTTCTCCCTTCTTCTGTTTACACCACTCTTCACAGCCCTGGACATGAACCTTATTCATGGGAAGAGTTAAGAGGTATGATGAATCTGAGGAAAGGATAGGATTAGGGGGATCCTGATTTAATAAGACAAAGTATACTTTACACTGCATACTGCTGATTAATGCAGTTAGGGGGCTAGAAGACATAAATTTTACTGTAATTGCTCTTCTCAGGAAGGATGACATTTAACACCCCCAACCCCCACCCCCCCAAGAAAGGATGTTTTTTTCTGTGCCAAAAGCTTTGAGTGAACCATTTTGAAAGCATCTTAATTTTAAAGTAACCGTAGATTTAAGACCTTGGGCCACTTCCTCAGGTTTTGTGAAGTAGCATGTTTCTACTGACTTCTGTGGGATAAATGTGACTCATACTGGTGGAGCATAAAGACCTAAACCCCCTTCTAGGCAGAAGAAGCAGGCAAATGTTCCTACATGTGAAAAAAGCTTAAAAAGATGCTGTCTGAGAGTAGATGATTACCAAAGACCTTTCTCCAAAAAAAAAGGCAATAGACTAAGAAGTCACTTTCAGGGCTAAGGAAAAGAAAAGGAATACTTTTTTTCTCAGATCAGAAAGAAACACATCAATGAGATAGCGTCCATCTGGCTCCTGGACTCACGAAATATGAGAGCCCCTGAGGCTGAATTGTCTTCTTTCGTGTTCAACCTACCTGTCACTCAGTGACAGAAAAATAAGTTAAAAATAAAATTTATTAGGGAAGAAGAAGAAGCTGGAATTGTGAAGTCCAGAGTGGTGAAATCAATTCACTCTGGACAAAATGATAAAGCACCTCAAGAAGATGAAGGAGCATATTTCATGGGAAATAAAAATACCTGCCAACAATTATCACTACACGGAGCTGAACATTTACATCAGAGCAGATACCTGTTCTTATGGAGAGAGGGGAAATAAGGTTCAGGATCTTTTTCTTCTTCTTTTTTTTTTTTCCCCCCAGTGCCCTATTAATTCTGATTTATCAGTCTGAAGGAGTATTAGTGATTTGGAAGGAAACCATTCTGGGAGAGCACGAGGAATGTGCTGGTGTGTCTAAAAGCTAAGATCAAGTTTCTTAATCTCAAAAGAATTCGCAAACAGGCAAAGAAGAAAATAAAGCCTGTTGTAATGGACAACCACATCTGAAATGTTTTAAAAGACATCTTAAACCAGTGTTCTCCACTGCCTGCTATAAATCCTCTGTCTGGGTGGACTGTAAAATCTTCATGAGACTGTTAGACTGGAAAATAATATGAATAATACTAAGGCATTGAGTGATGTTAAATTTCAATCATAAAACAGTATCAGTGCTCTAACAAATTTTAGGATGGTATTAGTTTTCTGTATCTTATTTCACTGTACTAATATAAGAAATTATGTTATTTAAGGATAACTTTATAAAAAGATGGATTCAATTCAGCTGTGTAAGTCCTGTAGTACTAGTATTGGATTAGTGTTCATCACAAAATCAGATAGATGTCCTTTCTGTAGTCAAGGTCATTTTTGTGGAGGGTTTTTCCTGTGCATAGTG
Source organism: Myiopsitta monachus (assembly GCA_017639245.1). Classification (NCBI taxonomy): domain Eukaryota; kingdom Metazoa; phylum Chordata; class Aves; order Psittaciformes; family Psittacidae; genus Myiopsitta; species Myiopsitta monachus. Next base: position 64,833,095 of record CM029921.1, on the reverse strand, counting down.
AGAGAGAGTCCATGCCCCAGCGCACTCTGTGTAAGACAGTAAAGCCGAGGTAGTGAAGTGTATGCTAACGAATGATAGTGTCAAGTTCAATTTTACATGCGTGTACATGTGCACAGTTTACTAATATCCTGGTGTTTCTGACCAGAGAATTTTAAATGCTCCTGATTTTTGGCAGTACTTATGTTCTCAAGGTGGAATGCTTAATCTTTTCAGGCATTTTTAACACCTTCCGAGTGTTAATTCATGTTATTCCACCAGAGGAATTTTTGGGAAGTGTGCATGGTGACTGCATATTTTTTAAAAAAGTTTTCCAAAGATTCTTTATGCAATGAAATGCAGGTTTCATAGGCTCCTTAATTAGATCTCCTACATATGTTTGCAATTTGGGAGGCTGCAAGTGGCTAGCGGGAAGTCTTGGCTGCTGTTTCTTTCTGGCTAGAGGACCCATACTCTAGTTCCATGGATTTTAGGAGACTTAGAAAAGCAATTAATGTGGTCTGGTTTACTTATTATACTTGTCAAGCACTTACACAATGTGAAATCAGATCAGTGTGGCATGTGTCAGATCTGGTTTGCACACTGTAATTGCACAATTTATTTGCTCCGCGCATATACCTGAAGCATACAGAATGCACTGCACTGTAATGGAAGGCAAAACTAAACATCTTGATTTCATGTGTAGATGTATTAAAAAAAGTATTTTCAAGCTGAATTTCTGCAAATAAAATCATGTTTCAAGTTAAGATATGCATCCAGCTTTCTACATTAACGTTAAATTTTGCACCTCCACTCTGGTCCTTGCACCAATCTGCAGAGGCTTACCCAGTGGTACACAGCGTATCAGACTGCTCATCAGAACTGACTGGAACTGGAAACATGCTGTCTTACAGGGCTGTTTCACTCCAATAAGGGTTTTGTTTGAAGCAACTGAGCCTTTCCCGTTGCTCAGAGTGAAGTAATTTATGGGTGTATGGAACAAGGGCAAACTAGGGCTCTTTTTCAATTTATCCGCCTTGATTCTGACCAGAACAAGTTGTTTTCTGAAATGCTAAAAGTCAAGTTCTTCTATTTTAACTGGAATAATTAATGTATATATTTATGCTTGTTCTTCAGAAAGTTTTGATTTATTTCTCCAAATACAGCTTAATAGAGATTCTAATCAGAATGTTGTCTGTACAGACTCAAACCATTTAGCTATAAATAGCTCCTTCCAAAAATAAGTAATTGGTCTTCTATATGAAGATAAAATATGTTATTTGCTCAGACCGATGCTAAAGATCATCAGTAACTGATGCTATAAAGGTTCAATTAAGATGTAAGTGTAAATTGTCCACGGTAAACTTCAGAAATTAGTCTTCTATGGGACACATCAACATTTCGGAGTTTTAAAGCAGTATGTGGGAGTATGAGTCACTGAGCTTATCCTGAAGCTTCATCCTGCTTAGTAAACTAAGATATTTAAAAACCTGACTGGGCATGGCCCTGAGCAACCTGCTCAGGGTTGACCCTGTTTTGAGCAATCTCCTGAGGTGCTTTCCAGCGTCAGCTATTCTCTAGATTTGGAAAATTCTCTAAACTCGCCCTTCTGGTGCTATTCTCTCCTTATAAGGAAGTTCTTGTGGCAAGTTATTATATAAATTTGATTTACAGGAAAGCCTCTACTTAACCTGTTTTCAGCAAATGACTTTTAACTGAATTTTAAGCTTGTCTTTGGGGATATGCTATAGCTACCCATGTAGTGTTTCTGTTAATTAAAGCAAATAATCTTCATGAAGGTTCTTGAACTGTAGTCATCTTGAAGTGAATATTATATATGCAGTAGCATCTGAGTGTCCTTGCCAAAGCTAGGCAGCAATTTCTCTTGCTGATTGAGCACTCCATCATGAGAACAAGGAGACAACTTCGACACTGTCTTGTACCTGGCAGAACTCCATTGACTTCATTAGGTAGATTTATCCTGAGCATTGTAGATTTCTGAATGTTATAGGAATGGGATATAAAGAGACACCTAGATTTGAAAAATTAAAACATAAAATGTTACTAGCTCTGGGCCCCTAAAAACAAAGTGGTAATGTTGGTGATGTATGTTCCAAATGCAGGAGGCTGAGTTCACTAAATTAACTTCAAGCTTGGATTGGGATGTGTTGGACTGACAATAGTTTTGAAATCACTTGCAAGACAGAATTTTAAATGGCATTTTGAGCAAATATAGTATTCCTCTGATCAAAACAAAAACTAATTGATTGTAGTTTTGATCAATTTCCCAATAAAGACAAAAATAAGCCTAAGAAAAGACGGGGCAGAAAGTCCTTTTTTGGCTTTTTCAGAATTTTACTCTGGACTGGCATAATCTGTATTGCCTCAGTGTATGTTGGTGAGCACTCTGCTTGACAGGTTGTCAGCATCTTCAGCAGGAAAGTGTTTTGGAAATCCCAGCACTTGTCTGCTAGGCTGCAGTGCCAGCAGTCAGTCCTGGGGATTAGCTGAAGTGTTTAGGTTTTTGTGATGTCTCTCACAATGGGATACATGCCTGGAGGTCCACCAACTAATGATGCTCAAATATTCTTCCTTCCACTTCAATCCAGCGAGAAGAGACAAAGAGTGGAAATGAGAAGAGGGAAGAACAGACAGAGAGGAAAAATATAGCAGATACCGGGAAAAAAAAAGACAAATGGTCACCCAAAGAGTGAAAGAGAAATTTATGAAGAGCCTGGGGAAAAGAGATTGGTGAAGTTTTTCTTCAAGATATTTTTACAGGTTTATTGTTAGTCTGCTTTTTTCATGGAGAAGCAGCATACCTTTTCATGCTTTGTGCATGCATCCTCTATTCCCATAGAAGTTGTTGAACTACTTGACCCCTGTAAGTTTCATTAGCATGAATGCCGGTGCAGGAGAAGAGGAAAATCTCTTCCTCTTTGGGAATGGAGGGGAAGATGTAGCACACATACTATGTAACCTGGAGAATCCACAATGGAAAGAAAGGTCATGAGTACCTAAACTCTGGAAAAGCTTCAGGCAGAGCTTATACACCAGCCTATCAACTATGAAACCCAAGTAAGTAGGAAACAAGGTTTTGTTAGTTATGAAACTTTTGGATTTCCCTTTAGAGAAAAATTTGCCAGAGAATGAGAAAGATGAGTGACTCCCACTAGCTCCCACTATTTTCTAGAAAGATTTTCTTCCATTTAACATAATTCTAATTGCCATATTTCTTCTAATGTCAAAGCTCATATAATCACGTGTTCCTTATATTTGAATGAAAGTAGGCACACACAGACAACATCCAGACTAAATACAATTTCTAACGTATTTTTTTATAGGGTCTAATTGTCCTCGATTTGTTTATATTGGCATAGCCACACTGACTTCAGGGGAACAGAGTATATTCAGGCAAAGTGAAAATCTAGTCCATGAAGTCAAGTCCTCTCTCTCTCTCTGTGACTGAGCAAACTATGTTTTTATTACAGCACACTTGTTTTTCTTATGTGGAATGCAAAAGGCTTTATCACTCTGTTGTCAAGCATCCCATTCTAAGATTTTTAACATCAAACAGACTTTTTAGAATAATACATTCAACCTTTCACCTTATTAGATAAATATCATTATCCAACCGCCCCCTTTATTCTTGTATCAAACACATTCTACTTTTCTAGGCTATTTAAACCGCTTGACAAAGTGCAGTTAACCAGCATGGATGGCCACCATAATTTTATGGACTGTATTGTGTGAAAAATACATTCTTGTTTAGACTTGATTATGTGATGGCAACCATGACTGCTGTGGAATTTACAATATATAACATAGCTATTTAAAATAGAAAAACAGCGGAAAATACTTTATTTCCTGTTATGTGGGGGTTTGAGTAGAAAGCTTGACTATACAAAAACATTTTGGAATTCAGTATTAAAACAAATAGCTTTTTTTCAGGGTAGTCAGCATTCCAAAACCAAATATATTGCAGTTATAGAAAATTGCAGTATATTTTATTCTACTTCATGCATCATTACCAAAATTGCCTGTTCACTTCTACTAGAATCCACATTGTGGGTGCTAACAGTAATAATAATAAAAGAAGCACAGAGAGAGTTTTAGCTATTATGTGGTGAGTGCAAGCCCAAAGGTTAGAAAAATTGTGTTTTGGCTGGTATACAGGGAATTGTTGATACCTAGTCCATTAAAAAATAATTGGATCAACTTTTTTGGTTTTTTTTTTGCTGAGGTATTTTGCCAAGGCAGCAACAACTTAAAAAGAGATTAATTTAAATGATCATAGAACTCTGCCCGTGTTTCTCCCTCAGCGATCTTAAATTCTGACCCTGTGCATGATTTAAGCCAAATGGTGTCAAAGAGGATGATGCAGGGTAGGGACTGTAAACTTTATTTTATAACTATTGCAGTGGAAGGAAGTAGATATAATCACTGTGCTCTACAGCAGATTCTCAGAACATCATAGTACCTTGACTCTCTGCTTTAAAATAATGCCTATAAAAGAAGACCAATTACAAAGCAGAACATTTCACAAGTCATAAAAAACAGTCAAAAGAATATTTTTTCACTTAAGATGAATATGTCTGGCATTTCAAGTGACTGGAAAAATTGTCTGAGTGTAATTTGTTATCTTTACACACTTGCTTTAACCACAGCTATAAGTGCTTTATTTTGGAAACTGGGAATAATACCAGCACTAAAGGCATACTCTCGCTTTGATTGAACTATATTTTTATTAATGCAAACTTTAGATATATGATAGTTAAGGCTGAACTGATTTCAATTTACTTGTACAGTTTATGCTGCTGTTCATTGTTGCAATTTGTTAGTCTAGTACTGGGACTTTCAAATGGACCTAAAGGAGCTAAATGTCTAAATCTGGCTGAAATTTAGTGGCAAACAGATATTTAGTTACCTTGGGCCCCTTAGAAATTCCTACCAAGAAACTTGTCAGCTTCATCAGTTTTTATAACACATAAATACAGGTGACATTTGCTGATTTTTAAGGCAGAGAAAGAATGGTTCATTGCTTTCCCCACACACAGAAGCATAAAACAGCTGGGTCAAATCAGGCATAGAGTGGCTGTAACTATCAATGGGGAGCATGCAGGCAGAGGGCTCTGACTGTGCTGAGCCCACCTGTTTAATTACCCTCCCTGGTGTAACAAAGGTCAGTACATACTCTTGAGATATTCTGACTATATCTAATCATTCTTGCAAGCTAATGCAAACCAGTTTGTTGCTGGCTCCCTCTGGTAAAGCCTTGGCTAAGCAGAGCAGCTGAAGCAAAGCATCTGCTGGATGTTGGATGGTCTGCATCCCCGAGCAAGGATAGCTGTAAAGAAGGTGGGCAGCAGCCCCTCTTGACTCATCCTGATGTGCTGTGGGAGGGAAAAATGCTGCTGGTGGCTAAGGGAGACAGGCAGTGCACCCCACAGAGGGCTGCGGTGAGTTACATGGTGGCAGTGAGTGGAGCAGATGCATGGGACATGGGATAAGTGTCTGGAAGGCATGCTGAGGTTGCCACAAGTGTTTGGGGGATGCTATCATTCCCGAAGGTGTCACCATCTGCCTGCAGTCAAGGGGGTCCCATTACTAAAGAACAAAGCTGTGAATACCTGTCCTCTGGAGCTGTCTGTGCTTGAGGCACTTGAGGACCAAGCCCTCAGGAGAATGTGCTGACATCATTATTTGTGGGCTTTTGTAAAGGTGTTTTCTCATGTTTATGATGTGTTTGTATTGGTCTTCTCTCCAATGGTGCTTGTTTGTTAGTTTTCAAATGAGAATCATATAAAAATTACAATCATAAATGTCAGAGGCTGAGCCTAGAGAAACAAAGCAACCAGAGGATCATTCACCCTGATTTCTTTGTCTTTGAAATAAATTTGAACATATGAATGGTTTATAGGCTCTGTTTCATTTTCAGAGTGTTCTATAGACTGAACTTGTCAATGTTTAAGAGTACCTTGTTAAATCTGGAGTCTCAGGTTGCATACTGGTAAATTAATTCTTTATGAAACCGGAAGTATTGTTCTGGCTTTAAAGTGATAACCTAGATGTTTTCATGTGTTTTTCCTGACTGTATGAGAGCCTTTTTCTCCCCCAGGTATCCCACTGTCCCAGTCCTCAGTACACCAGCAGATTAACTAGTTTATTGTCTTGATATTTTCTTGAAGGATGTGGGTTATGTGAGGATTTATTTTCTTATTCTGCTAGTTTTTCATGGTCTGTGTTGGAGGTTTGGAGTCATCAGATTAGAAGACGGTGGCTTCCATGCTGCTGTCCAACTTTGTAATTATTGGTTCATAAGTTAAACAAAAATAATGTCCTTTTGAATCATAGAATTTTGGTTTTACCAAAAGATCATGGCATTTCAAAATCACATGATCTTGACACATCTTCAGTGAGAAAAAAACTCCAGTGTTTCAATTTTTTTTGGCATTTTGATATGTTCTGTCAGGGCATATCAGTCATGCCCTGACCACACACAGCAGTGTGATTGACAGGGCTATAGGAGCATGCAGCAGTCTCAGCCTTTCTCTTTCTCAGTAATATGTATTCAAAGAGATTACAGATGCTCCTGCTTCTCATATTTTTAAATGAGGTTTACCACCCCAAGCATACCCCACACATCTTCCTCAGCTCTTTAGCTGTCACTAAAGCCACTCAGTCACATCCATTCCCTGGTCATAATATGGCCAGTGTCTGCCTGAGGTACAGGAGCTAACGACTTGGAATCTCATTGTCCTTGGGTGGTGTTCTTTTCACTAACCAAAGAGCACAGCTCCCTCCTGCTTCAGAAAGAATGCGTGATGCTGAAAACACTAGCGCTCATGTGGGAGTATCAGGTTGAAATACCCCAGACCAGTGAGCAATGAAGGCTGGAGTGAAGAACAATCCAGCCGATGCTTTCATCGCTGCTTCAGTGTTACAAACGGTATGGTTTTGCTTTCCACTTCAGTGGCACTTGCAACTGTCATTGTCAGTGATGCTTTCAAAATCAGTTGTGCTGCACTGTGTTGTGATGTGCCTGGAGAAGTCCTTCCCCTCTCTTGCTTGCCGGTGTTGGCTGCTCCTTACTCTTCCTTGAATGGTGAGCTGGAGAGGAGGAGCCCTGTAAAATGTGAAGGAGTAGCCTCATGGAGCTAACTTCTTCAAGCTCAAAAGGCATCTAGACTCCCCTCACTGTGTTGCCCTTTTCTTCTCATACCCAGGAAAATGCGTCCCTGGCAGTTGCGATTTCAGCTGTTGCTACAGTTGTTGGGTTTGTTTTTTTAAGAGCAAATTCACCCCACTTTGCACCTCACCTAACAACGCTCAAGCTGCCTGGCAGCAGGGCGGCCGACCTCCTGTTGTGGGCTGTAAGCGTACTACGGCAGCCAGCCCGCCCGCCTGCCTGGGGCCTCCGCACCCGCGGAGTTCTGCTACAGGTGAATGTCAGAGAGGAAGGAGTTCAGCTTTCGGTGTGAGGGGTGGCCTCGTGGGTTTCTCCATGTGGCGGGATGGTGGCTGCCGGCGGGTGGAGCTGGGATTTACTTTGGTTTGCTTTGCTGCCGGGTTCCTCATGCATCTCTGCCTCTGGTAATGCCCCAAGGCCAGACAAAGAAATGATGGGAGATTGTGTTGTTGGTTTGGTGGTTTGTTTTTTTCTTTTTTTTTTCTTTTTTTGTGGTTGTGATTTGGTTTTTTGTTTGGGTTTTTTGGATGTGTTTTTTATTTTTTGTTTCCTTGTTTTTGGTTAGCAAGAAATAAGAGAGCTTGGAAAACCTGAATGTGGTGCTATTATTCGAAGAGGGGGAACGACTCGGTGCCTCAGTGCTGGCCGTCGCCCCAGGGTGAGCGGTGTGAGAGAAGGAGGGGTGGGGGTAGGCCTGGGCTGCCGAAGGGTTTTCCTGAGGCTTCATCTTCTAGACCCTGCGTCTCTAAAATACCGTATTAATAGCTGCCAAGTGCACAGACAATAGTGAGCGAAAGACACGTGCAGCTGTGCTTGGCTTCGGTGCCTGCAGAACCTGCGTAGGGCTAGTCGGTGTTGAAGAAAATACTGGGTTGTACGTCTGGGTTCCGTGTGAAAAAGGGTATTTGGTATACTTGAAAGCAGGTTGTTTGGAAAACTGTTATTACGTGTCAGGATTTTGTGCTTATTCCTTTGACTTCGATGTTTTTATAAAAGGAGCTGGGTTTTTTGCCTCTTTTAGCCTTCCCCCCACCCCCAACCCCACCACAAGCACCTTTAAAGGTTGCAAGCAAATGCAAATCCGCTGAAATACCCCAAGTCTGAGGTGTATTTGAATGGATTCTCTGAGCATTTTCTGAAGGCTGAATTTGAAGAAAGGGATCTGAAAAAAACAAACGTTATATACCAAGGGTTTTGGCAGGATTTGGAAAGAGAGAAAAAGGCTGATTTCTCAACTGGCTTTGTTGATTGAAATTGAGCTCCAGTGATTTGTATTCACTAAGGACTTGGCCTGGTATGGTGAAAGGTTAAACACAGGCTTAACCTCTTGAAATCCTTCAGGAATATTTTGCATTCCCCAGTCAAATTGCTTGTGAACATCTTTATCCCATGAAAACCCACTAAGTTGTGAAAAGCTCTCTTCTTCTAACACACCCTGCTCTAGGGCATAATCTTAAGTAATATCTTGACAATTTCATATTGTATAGTATATTGAAGACCAAATGAACAGCAGCCAAGAAGAAAAAATGTGAATGAATGTATTACTTCCAACTAATTAACTTCTTTGGAGTGCCTGATCAGTGGCAGTATTAGCAGAAGTCGTTGAGAGAGCAGAAGTGGGATTCTGATTTTGTGCTTCACTGGAATGGGAAGGAAAACCACTTTAAATTCCATTTTGTTTTACTATCTCGTCATTTGCTTAACAGTGTGGAAGTTGTTTGGTTGGGATGAATGGCACTTGCTAGTTGAATTTTTCATCTAGACACCTTAAATTAAGTTGGTGTTCAGGGGTTTTAGTCAAAATTTGCGCACTTTATGAAATACTGTCACTCATACCTGCAGTGAAAAAAATCTCACATTCAGTGGTATAATTGTTCTCTGCTTAATCTGTTAGCCTTTTATGCTCTTTGTAAAAAGATGTTGAAATGCTAGTGTTTCTTCTTGATTATAGGTGAGAATAAGTGAGTGCTGTGCATCCGTCATGTAAGGTACTGAGATTTGGCTTATATTGGCATCCCCACAATGGTGACTTTCCAGGTCCTGTCCTAGAGTCTTCCAGTAAAACCCTGGGATGCATATAAAATATAAGTCCAGGGCTTGTCTAGAGAGCTGGCACCTAAATGTGCTGGTTTAGGCACTCTGTAAGGCCCAATTAGAGAATCATAAGACCCACTTCATCAAATTGCTTTGGCATTTGGTTAAATTGAGCTCTATCTGGAATGGCTCAGAACTAGGTTAAAGCCAATAGTGCTTTTAAGTGCTGATTCAAGGGAACTTCAGAATATCCTTAAACTTCTGTAGATGTCATTGTGAACACAGCAGCTTTTTTAAATTCTAAGTGAATTAAAATGCAACAGGTAGAAACATCTGTTATGAGTGATGACCCAAAATTCAGGGTCTGGCAATCATAGAATAGTTAGGGTTGGAAAGGACCTTAAAATCATCTAATTCCAACAAACCAAGCGTTTACTTTGTGAAATCTTCCTTGTTTGCAAAGGAGTGTGTACAGAGTAAAATCAACAATAAGAAATCTAAATTCTTAAATCGTGGCCATTGTCTTTGCAGTGTGACTGTGGCCTTAGTGGCCTCCATTCCTTTTCTTCCCACAAGGGTAACAGCATGACTGACTTTCACGGTCCTTCCAGTGCTTTTTATCTCTGGTGTACTCATGAATACTTAGTACTTAGTCCCCTTGCTCAGGAAATGCTGGTAACATGACTTTATTTTGCTCACAGTTTGCTTACTTTTCAGGTGCGGAGAGAGGTTTGTTCTCCGTGCACTTCCATGGTGAGCCCTGTTCTGTGACCTGCAGAGGTGTGATGAGCGTGGCTACCAGCTTCTAAAGGTACTTCACAATTAGCTGTATAAGTAACCTACTTAATGACAAGTGCTAAGAGACTAGGAAATCTGTCTATGCATGTTGATGTGTAACACAGAGAGCCATTTTGTCCTTAAATGGTCAGCAAATATCAGCCGATTTACCTTTTTGGCAAAGAACAGTAGGGGTCATATCACAATGTGCTGTCTGGCTCCCTATAGGCTCTGGGTTACCAGAGCTTGAGGAAAATCAGTGGAGTAAGTCACTGATATAAACCAGTGAGGGAAGTCAATATGTACTCTATGGGGCTAGAATCTCACGCATTAACAAATCTGACACATACAGTTCTTCTGTAGAGGTCAGGAGCCATTTATCTCTTTTTGTGAAGAATAGTGGTTTCCGTTTCTCAAATTCAATCTGTGTATGAGCTTTCACAGCAAAGATGAGTGAATTTTCTTTGTTCTTTTTCTTTCTAAAAAAAACCCCCACCAAAACCCCAACAAAACAAACCCTGTGAAATATGTAGCCTGTGTATAGAATCCCAGTGGAGGTGAAGCATGAGCTCTTAACTTCATGCGCGTAAATCCCACGTAGGAAAGAGAAGAAATGATCTGACAATATATAAGCAAGTCTCTGACAAAACTTTCACTGGGAATTAGCTTTATCCTCACAGGATCGACTAGTGAATGTGAAAGCTGTACTTCTGAGACTAAGTTCTTGTCCAAACCTTGTGGGGATGCAATTGCTTGTGCAGTGGTAGCTCAGGGAGCGCTAACAAAAGCCCAGTCCCAGAAGCAGAGCAGTTTCCACATTCAGAATCCATATCTGCATCACTATTGACACCATTGTGCTTTAGGTGTTCTCCAAGGTGTCTGTATCTGCTTAAAACTCCCACTGCATCACAAGGGTATAATGTATTATGAGCAGGGATGTTGGATTTCTGTCGTCAAAAGCAAAAATGAAATGAGATAATGTAGATGGAGGTTGTCATGATTTCTTTGTTGTACGTGATAGAAAAACACCAACATGCTTGAAAAAACAGCAAACGAAGTAATTTCTTTTTCCGACATCTGCAGTGAATTTCTAAAGGATGCTTTGTGTATATAATTTTTTGTTGGTGGTGGTTTTTTTTGGTTGGGTGGGTGGTTGGTTTTTAGTTTAGGGCTTGACCCTGCAAGTATTTTTGCGTGTTGAATAACTGCTTATACAGGCAATCCCAATGGAAAAAATACCCTGAGTATTCTTCTAGAAAGCAATCTCTCGTGTACTTCACAGTTTAAGGCTTTGTGATGCAAAAAAGGACCATTTAGTACTGTAATCTTTATTTCAGAAATTACTAACTATAGATAATTTAGTTCTGTATTTATCCCTAAAGTAAATTTTCAGTATGAAAAAAAAAAAAAACCAAAACCCTTCAAACTTAACTTTTACCTTAGGAAATGGAGAAGTTTTGAAATAATAGTTTTAAATTTTCTGGGGTTTTTCCCTCCTTGCTTCTACCCTAAGTTTTGCTGGCCTTGAAGCTATTTTTTTATTGGTTTGTTTGAAAAATGGAGTATCTGTATTTGGGAAGAACAAGGTGATGTTATTTGAAAGAAAGAAAGGAAATAGAAATATGAATTATTTTGATGTTTCTCTACTTGAGGGATTTAAGATAAAAGAAAACCAGTTGAAGAGAATTCATTGTTGGATACTTAAGATCAGAAATTATTGAACAAAAACGAAGTAGACTGAGAAGATAGTTTAGCTAGCAAGGGGTTCCTTAGCTCTTGACACTTGAAGACTTTGAAACTGAGGAACTAAGAATTTCATAAGGGAATAAGTTTTGGTGGTGATTTTTATTTTATTATTTTATTTTATTTTATTTTTTCTTTTTTTCTGGACTGTGGTTGCAAATCTAATCTCTTGTCCATTTTTTTTTTAAAGTGCTTTTTCTTGCTTTGCTTTTAAAAGTTTTGAAGGCCAGAGCCTTCACTGGACAATCCTTGCCCAACTGTGATTACCGCATTTTCTAGGTCTGCCTGTAGAATAGGCTGATTAAAGTGTCAGTGGTATATGAAAAATTCTTGACTGCTTGCAACTCTAACTTGTATCCTTCCCTTTCACACTGGAACTAATTGTAGATGAGGGCAAGAAAAAAACTTGCTGAGGCCTTTTTTACAGTCTGTCCTCAGTCACTGCTACTAAGTTAACAAACTATTTTCTCTTTCACCTGGTTGGCTTTGTCTGTGTTAAGTTAACTTAACCCACACCTGGCTGTCAAAATACAGTTTCATGTGTCCTGTACCCGCTTACACCAGTATGTAATTCACCTAGAAACTGAACAGTTGAGGTTGAATTATCCCTTAGGAGCTTAGGGTAATAAGACAAGAATCCTAGTGCTGTTTTTTATGTCCATGCAGCAGCGAGTGCGACCAGGACTGAACAGAAATGTCTCTCATTTCACATTCATCTTTCAGGTGAAACTTTGGTGATGAACAGCATCTTGTTTGTTTGTAATGTCACTGGGGAAACATAAAGCTCACTGTCCTTATAAACTTCGAAGACTTCCTGCTCAAATAATGCCTCAGCTGTAAGAATGCAGTAGAAAGCTGTTGTACATAACAAGGCATGGGAAAGCAACATGCTTTAAATGGATTTATTAATTGTAAATCCTGAAAATCAGATTCTTGAAGAGATTGGAGAAGCTGATATCTCAGAGGAGTTGCAAGAACCTTTTCATGCTGCTGGTTGCAGACAACACTAGTTTAAGCTGGGCTCAGGCCAGCAGTGTTTGTGCTAGTTATATTTAAACTTGTTGCTATTCGAAAATCACCTATTGTATCAGTGTATCAGGCTTTGTACCTGGCAAATTGTTTGCAGATCTGCCATACTTGGGAAACAAAAGCAAGCTCCTGAGCTGGGGGAGAGGGAAGGATGTGAGAGAGGATTGTCAGGCTGTATGGCTACGGAGTGTCTAGAACAAAAGGATGCTATCACATACTGCTCTCATCTATTTGAATAGACAGAGGAAACAGCAGTCCAGGCATACCCTTTGCCATCTACTATTCTAGCATTACTTGATGCATCAGAGACATGGTTTATTTACAGCTTAATTCTTATGATGTTAATATTTTTCCAGTATTGGAAGGCTTATTTTCTCTATTTTGTCCATTAAAACCCCACCTCAGGCAGGTTCTGAATGTCAAAGGAATGATGCATATTACCTTTATATTACTTAGTAACTTCATTGAAGGGATCTAGCTGCCAAACAGCTGCCTGAGCTGGCAAACTGAAGTGAGCTTGGTTTGTGCCGAAGGGCTGACTGGCTGCTTTCAGCTGCGGAGGCTGTTCGTGCCTCCTGCTCAGCCAGTGCTCTGTGGAGGGAAGTCAGGACATCTGCATGTCGGCAGGTATTTGCGTGCATGCGCATCCTCTGCAGCTGTCCCTGTACTAGATTCGCAGAAGCAACCTGCCTAAAATGTGTGTTCTGTCTTGCTAGAGGAAAGGTAAACAGGAAGATCACAACCTGCCCAAGAGGTTGACAGATGAGAATTAGGGTCTGTTTTTTGAGTGGTAGGGACAGGTGGCTGCCTGCAGAAAAGTGGGACATAGTCCAGAACCTCTGCATCTGGAGAAAAAAGTAAAAATCTCATGCCTCAGATGAGAGGAGAAGAAGCTATGGAAGAAATGGAAGGAGGTAGTGTTGCCACCTGCATCAAAATCACCATTGGTTTCTCATAGAGTTGCTTTCTCATCAAAGTTACGGGTTTGCTCTTGCAAACCTGATGAAATGGTGCAGGTTTCTTCCTTTCAGCCTTCTTCCTCACTCCCAGTTACTCTCCCGTCACCTCTGCCTACATTTCTGAATGGTGTTGCTCAGGCTCTATCATCTCTTTTCCAAATAGTCCAGGAATATGAGGACAACAGCAAGAATTCCCAGTAAATAAAAAATGAATGACTATGATTATTACAAATATATTCTCCTATTAAATGGTGCAGATTAACTCACTTGATCACAATGTGCATTGGCAAAGTGTATGGGAGATTAAACCTGGAAAAGCTATTAAAAAGCTCACTTTCTTTTCCAGTGCCTTTGTATTTGAGAAAACAAAAAGTAAACAAGCTCAAGTCAATTGAAAAATTTGTTTTTAATAGTTCTAAAAAGTTAGCCAGCTATTTTTAACCTCATTAATTCTATCTGGAGTGTATGTTCTAAGACAAACATAAGTTTCACAAAACCTTCAGAATGAGTTTTTCTTCTAATTTCAAATGTGATTTCTTTCTTAGTGACTAGAGAGAGGACCATGACACAGAGTGGTCTCAAGGAGCTTACCAGAGACAGCAGTTGTGTTGCTCCTGACTTGACCTTGCTTAGGGTAGAGTCCTGGTCACTGAACTCTACGGACAGTCCTTCTATGACTGTGACAGGAAAGATCACTTTGACAGGTCCAATCCTAGCTGTCAGTGGTATGCTCATGCAAAGCCTTTCTGACTAGCCAACTAGCACTGTGCAATACAAAACCAGTTTCTTCCGAAGATAGCGTCTGCCCCTCAGTATCTTGGAAGTATCTCTTACCCAAAATCTCAGAAGACATGTATGGTCATCTCTATTGGGTTTGCATAGCAAGGTTTTGGTACTGGGAGGGCTACAGGGGTGACTTCTGTGAGAAGCTGCTGGAAGCTTCCCTCATGTCTGCTAGAGCCGATGCCAGCCGGCTCCAGGGCAAACCTACTGCTGGCCAAGGCCAGGCCCATCAGTGATGGTGGCAGGACCTCTGGCATAAAATGTTTAAGGGAAAAAGTTACTGTGCAGGAACAAGTGCAGCCAGAGATAGGAGAGAGAATATGTGAGGGAAACAGCTCTGCAGACACCAGGGTCAGTGCAGAAGGAGAGCAGGAGGTGCTACAGGTGCTGGAGCAGTTTCCCCAGCAGCCCATGGCATGGCAGGCTGTGCCTCTGCAGTCCATGGAGATTAAAGGGGTAGCAGGTACCCAGCTGCAACCTATGGTGGAAGGATGAGCCTGTGCTGTGGCAGGTTTGCTGGCAGGACTTGTGACCCTGTGGGGAGAGATCCACACTGTTCCCAAAGGACTGCACCCTGTGGAAGGGACCCTCACCGGAGCAGTTTGTGAAGAACTGCAGCCCGTGGGAAGGACTTGGGTTTTAGAATTTCATGGAGGACTGTCTGTCATGGGTAGGACCCCACACAGGAGCAGGGGAAGAGTTTGAGGAGTCCTCCCCAGAGGAGGAAGGAGCATCAGAAACAACGCATGATGAACTGACCACAAGCCCCATTCCATGTCACCCTGCACTGCTGCAAGGGAGAAAATAGAGAATTTGGGAGGAAAGTTGATCCTGGGGAGAAGGGAGGAGCAGGAGGGAGGTGTTTTTAAGATTTGGTTTTATTTCTCATTATTCTACTCTAATTCGACTGGTAATAAATTAAACTAATTTCCTCAACTCAAGTCTGTTTTGCCTGTGACTGTAATTGGTGAGTGATCTCTCCTTGTCCTTAGCTTGATCCGTGAGCTGTTTACATTTTCTCTTCCTGTACAGTGGTGAAGAGCAGTCATAGAGTGGCATTGGTGGGCACCTAGTGTCCAGCCAGGCCCAACCCACCATATCATCCTAGGTCTGCTAACCTGTAGGAGATCGGGGGATGCTTTTTAAACAGTACCTACAGATATGGGGGAGAATGTAGTTGGTGTGAAGCATAGAAATAACTGCTGTGGGATTTCTTTCGGAGCACTATCAAAACCTGCCAAGAAATATTTTGCGTTCAATATGCTCTTAAATGGTAGACCTGAGTTAATGAGTGGGGTTAGTAAATGTCTTGTTATGCTGCTTTTGCTACTAAAGGGAAAGATTACAGCTAATACAGTCGTCAGCCTTCCCTGTGCCCAGAGAAGAAGCAGCAGCATTAAGAATACTGGGGGGATTTAATATTTCTAGAGTGTGATATTTGTTCAAGTTCTTCAGAATGCTGCAGCAGAAGAAAGTAGTCTGAGGTCAGGAATGTGTTAAGGTATTGTCATGGTTTAAGCCTCTAAGCCACGCAGTTTTCTCCCTCCCTCCCCTCAGTCCCGGGGCAATGGGGAGGAGAATCAAAAGAATGCAACTTCCACAGGTTGAGATAAGAACAGTTTAGTAACTAAGGTATAACACAAATCACTACTGCTACCACCAGTAATAACACAAGAGAAATACAAGGAAAGAGAATACAACTGCTCACCAAGCCCCACCCAGCCAGTGCACCCCCACCTTCCGGGTCTCTGCCCTCCGGTTTTACATCCTGGACATGACGTGCTGTGGTATGGAATAACCTCTTTGGTCAGTTTGGGTCAGGTGTCCTGTGCCTGCTTCCTCACGGCTTCCCCTCCTCCCTGGCATAGCATGAGACTCAGAAAGTCCTTGGTCAGACCAAAACATTACCAAGCAGTAACTGAAAACACTGGTGTTATCAGTGCTGTTCCCAGGCCCAAAATCAAAACCACAGCACTACACCAGCTACCAAGGAGAAAAATGACTGCTGCTGCTGAACTCAGGACAGGTATACAATGGCAATGTTAGTCAAGGATGGTGGGGAGAAGGAAAACCGAAGGCTTTATTGCCTCCAGTCACAGGAAACAAGGGAGTGAAGCCTACCTAAACAAGGGCAGTCTCACTTGAGAAGGTATTAAAAGGGGTCATGTCCTTTGCTTTTTGTGTCTTTTGCTTTTGGGAAGGGGACGACAGCATGAATGGGCAGATGGTGGCAAGAATGGCCATCATCTTGGATAACAGAAGCACAGGAGGTTTCCTTAACGTAATCCGACTGCTCAGCTTTAAAGCAATTCTAATAAACAGTTTCAAAAGGAATATAGCAGATCTGTGTTGACCCCTACTGTGCAGTAATGCTGACTGTGGGGGATCTGACCAGCAACAGTGAATTCTGCACTGCTGCATCCGGCAGACTTGAAAGCCCAGCAACTGGGAGGACTTAACAAGCATCTGCGTATCTAACCTGTCAGTCCCACAACGCCAAGAAGTAACGGGGTTTCACTGGGCTATTTACATGTGCTCTTTTCAAAGCCAATATCACTGAGATTCAGCAGAGACAAAAGAATATTGCAGTGATGTGCAATAATCCAAGTAGTTAATTGCCACATATCAATGAATGGGAGGGTCAATGGAAATAGAAAATACTATATTTCATTGTTTAATCCCCAGTTCCACCTTCTTACCAGTACTGGAGGCAATTGGCAAAGCTGCTCTGATAGTAGAACTCCTTTTGTCAGAGCCAAAATGATGTGTCATAGATTGCTCTTCCTTCACCCTCTGTGGAAATTATTTGATCTTAAATACTTCTGTGTGAAACATTTAAGTAATGCTCAGAGCACTTTCATTCAATAATTCTTCATTTTGAGAAGTCATTTGAAATAATATGTTCAAACATAATTGTCCAATACTCACTTTTGTATTTTTTATTTTTTGCCCTAGGATGAGTTGATACAGTATTTCATTTTGAATTTTGAAAAAAACTGTTGTTTCATTTAAAATTTCAACTTGTTCTACCCCTGCTCGCTTCCCTGCAATTTCCCTATGTGCATCTGCTAACACTAGGTGAATCTCATTACTTCTGATTTTAAACAAGATTTGTTTTCTGCTTTAGGTATCACTAGATACCAAGCTCTTTCTGCTCATCCAGAGGAAGAAGCAGAATGTAATGATGGAGAAGCTGTTAACTGCTTTGCTCCAAACAGAGCTTCCCCCTCCCAGTAATACTACTCAATTTGCAAGCAGATTTTTCACTAGCTTCTGTACAAATTAGACCTCATATTGCTGAGATCAGTTTGGTTCCCCTTAATTTTATTTATTCTTTGAATTAGAGGCAGATTGAAGTAGTGACAACATAGTGGGTAAGGAGCATGGAAAGGGCTATGCCTGAAGTGGAGAACTCTGTTATTCTAGTAGGGTTGCTATTATTTGAACTATACTTTGCCCTTTAAAATAAGCCAGTTTAGTTAGACAAGCACTCATTATTAAGACTTCTGATAAACATAGCCACGAAGATACAAGAAATCGCCTCTGCCACTCAATTAAATTTTAGTAAAATTTATTACATTTGAAGGTTCTTTAGTGTTAGAAACCATTTTCTTGTGCTATGCTCTCTCAAATGGTAAACAGCCCCCTTTTGACTGTTGCTTATTTCTGAAGTTTTATATGATGATTTCACTGACACTGAAATGGGTGTGTTCTATTAATCTTGGCAGGATCTGAGCTGATGAATATTTGCAATTCATTGTGCAGGCTAGGGCAGCACTGTTCAATATAGCCGAAGACTTACTGTGGTGGTGCTTCAGAAAAAGTACATACGAGTGCTCAGCTAGTAGTTTGTTTGGGGTGTTTTCTTTTTTGTTGTTTGTTTGTTTGGGGTTTTTTTTTTGGTTTGTTTTTTGTTTTACCCCAAAGAATTTTCATTGCCACATGTCTATGAATAGAAAACTTTTCTTTTACCTTGATTCCAAGGGTAAGTGCTTAAAAAAAGAAAGAGGGGGGGAAAGAAGGGAAGTGAGGTTTGAAAGACTATCTGAAGATCAGAAAGGTCCTCCATTGTTAAAATCTCTTGAAAAGCATTGATGGTAACAAGTGGCAAAGTATTTTCTTGTTTTCCTTAAATATTTAGAGGGTGTTACGCACTTGCCTTTTAGATTAAAATTAGAATTGCTAAAATATCATGAAGAATCTTACAGTGAGAATATTTTTAACTGGACAAAATGTGTATTCCAGTCACAGTTGCAGAAATGTTTTCCAGACTTGGATGACAAAATCCTGGTCTTGCTCTGGATGTTCAGAGAGTTCAGCCATGCTTCAAATCTTTTGTTCCACAGAATCGTCACCTACTGTATTTCTGATTTTAGGGAATTCTATTATTGTGCTGCTTCTGTACATTGCATTAGCTTTTACACAAGGGAAAAATGGCATATTTTTTTGAAAAGAAATGCACTTACCTTTTTGTGCACACAATAATCACCAAAGTATTCATTCTGCTCATGGTAAAATAACGTCAAGCCCTGAAAATGGGGTTTAGTTCATTCAGAGAGAGCTGCTGAAGACTTCATTCTCTATCCCAGTAGTTTTGTTAGCCTTGTTTCTAAAGTTCTTAATGGGCCACAGACAATTGGTGATGGTGTTATTAAATAAACTGTCGAAGTTGTTGGCTAGTGATTTTGTTCATTAAATATTGATTAGACTGTGAATAAGCTGATAGAAAGTTCTTTTTTATTTTCTGACATGCTTAGGCTTATGAAGATGTTATGTCACATTGTATCTTATCACATTATGTTAATTTAGCGCTGTGTAGGCTTTTGATGTGATGTGCTTTAGCTCATTATAATATTTTCCAACTTTAGAAAAGTTTGTTACCAAGAGGCACAAGATTTGGCTCATTTGACAAGCTATTACAGCCTAATGGAGTAGCAAGATTTTAAAAGCTACCAAGATAAAATGGGAAGTGTGTGTGTGTATGCACATGTAGGTGTGCCTTAGTTTTAAAACTAGTTCTAGGAATGGGCTTTTCACTTACCACTAGGAATGGTCAATGACTATTTAGCTTTCCAGACTGGGCTTTAGAAAGGCAGGTCATCTTGCCAGGCTTCCACAGAGGTCAGGTAAGGTGTCTGAAGCGGAAAAGTCAATTGATTCTGTTTTCAATTCTAAGGTTATTTTTTCTTTTTTCATGTCCTCAATGTGCATATTTTTTGTTTTCATCACTGGCAACTGGAATTGTTTGACATGAAATTGACAGACATCTTGCAGGAATGGCCTTTGGAGCCATTCCTTATTTATTTAGATTTAAATAATATCCATGTATATGCAAAATTAAAAAAAAATAGCAAAACCTTAATTGACAAGGGGAATTAATTCACAGCCTGAAGCAAGAACAGTCCTTTCTTTTGACTGCAATTTTAGTGCCTAAATCTGAATCCAGCATGGCCTGGATCTTTGTCTTTCAGTGTGCTGTCAGACATCTCAAGGTGAAATTCATCTCCCTTCTTGTTACAGTACTGGCAAAAAGCAGAGATAGGAGAAAGGTATTGCATAAAACATGAATCATTCTGTCTTGAGTCTTCCTTTGTTGTATAAACCTACCCCTCCCCACCCCTTGCTCCTCCAAAAACTCCCCTCTCTCCGCCTGTGTTTTCTGTTGTCATGTTCTTCCTACCTGTAATCTCTCCTGAGGCATGACCAGGTCCTTTGCAGTTGTGTTACCACACACACCAGTCAGTTTAGAGGTGCATGGATTAGATATGTACTGCAAAAAGAAGAAAATCTTGTAATAAAAGAGCAGATTTTGGAAGGTAGTACTCAGAAGCAAGCTTACTTGGTCTTGTGCTGGTGGGATTGGGCAAGAGTGCTGCATGAACCAAAATAAGTCTAAGTCCTGCCCTAAGGGGCAGATGCTCTGAAGCTGCAGTGCTGCAGCAGAGAGCCTGTGTGCTGCCTTCTATGTGCGCTCTCATCCATGCAGGAATCCCCTGCTTTATGTTTCTTTTCAGGACCCTGAAAAGGCATTTCATAGCACTTACCTAAAAAGTAGAGTTGTTTTTAAATCGGTGTTTTCCACTATTACATAGGCACAGATCACTTAAACACTAAGAATGGAATCGATTCTAGACATCTTCCCTCCCTTTCCCCTCCATGTTTGCTTCATGTCCATCTTTTGCTAATCTCAGGTATTTTCCTTCACTTCAGAGAAAATGACACTGGAGACTATTTTGCTGGCTTTTTTGTTCTGTTCTGCTGTCCTTTTCAGTATGTTCATGTCATTAAATTCTTAACTTGATCTCTGTGAGACAGCTGAACTCAGGGAATACTCAAGGTGCATGATTAATGGCAAATTATCTGTTAACAGAAGTGAGGCTGGAGTCAGTAGTATGCAGGGAGAAAAGAAACTGAAAATTTACAGGTAAAGAGAAGTTATTTAGTGCTCAATAGCTGGTGAATGCCAAGAGCAGCCACTAAAAAGTGACAAGAAAATAGTTGACATAAAAAAGGACTAAAATAAAATCTCCTAAATTAATTCATAGCATTTATGGGGGAAAATAAGGACGACAACAATAGTTCCAGTGTGATTTAGTAATTATTCTTTCAGTATATGTAGGGTTGAACCTTGAAAACTTTGTGCATATGTTTTGAAACAGCAATAAATGATAAAAATAAAATTTGAGACAGATTTATAGTTCCTCATGAAACATACCATTTGAAGAACATAACTCTAATGGTGTAAGTTTGGCTTCCTGTTTTATGACCTTGCCTTCTACCATGATCCTTATAATATCTTACACTTGATGCCTTCAATGAGAGCCAGGAATCTGCTACAGAGAAAGGAATGCTGAGACTGAGAGAGATTTATTTTCTTTTATAGGATGCTTTATATGGTTTCTTTCTCTGTGTTTGTCACAATACACTAACTCCTATGAGTTTTATGCCAAATAGTATGACTAAGTCATTTCACCTGCATTGTAACTAATTCCTGTCTTGTCAGGTTTTGCTTCATATTTTTTGTCTTTTTAGGTGAACAGGGCAGGGCTGGTCTTCTAGTTTGGGACTGACCTCTAAGAAAACTCTGTCTTGTATAGCTGTCCTTTCTACTCTCCATACTTTGAAGTCTTTCATGCCTGAGGAGCTAATTTCTAAGATGTTTTGAAGCCAGAAACCAGGCCACCGATTAAAGACAGTAATTGAGCCTACCCAGCGTTCTATAGGAAGCCAAAGTAGGGAGCAGGAATGTTGTTCCTTCTAGACTTTTCAGAGGGCTGAAGGATACATGCCAGAAGTGTTTGATTCCTGAATAAACCAAAAGGTCATAGCTGAGGCCAGATAGTTGTTCACCAAGAGGATGTTGCCTGTTAGCGCAGGCAGCACTGTCAGTATTGTTTTGAAGTGTTACCATTTTGCAAGAGCTTAATTTCAACAGGAAGTCCAAGAGCTCCTTTTCTAACGAATTTGTGTAGTTTAAACAAAATGTATTATTGATGTGGTGTCCCCCGTCCCCCCCCCCCCCCCCCCCTCCCCCCCCCCCCCCCGTTCTCCAACACAACATTCTTTTTTCACTTGTATTCAGCTTCTGTTAGGTAATCTTGCCCCGACTGTTAAGTGTCTTGTTAATGTTTGATCATGCAGGGCATTTCTTACTGATGGACTTACAGCTATTCTAGCAAATCACCCCTGACTCTTGTGAACCTTTTAGATTGGGCAGCTGCGTTGCTTGATTAACAGCGTCAGAAGGTTTAGAGAGGTCTGGAAGGATGAAAGCTGTGCTTGCTTATCATCTGTTGACATTAGGAGACCATCTGCTAATACTGTGGCTGCTTAGAGCCTGGCCTGAATCCAGGCTACACTGAGTACAGTATGCTGGATTCAGCTGTGAGCCCTTCATTAGTTTTTACCTAGTTCTCCTATGACCTTTAATCAAAATGATGTTAAGTAACAGTTTGGCTGTGATCCATGTGTTCTTTTTCCCTTTTATAAAAGAAAAAAAATCTCACTTTTTGGAAATGCATTTTGAAGGATGGAAGGAAAACTTTTTCTCCAAGTCAGACTTGGGCAGCTGTGACTAGCTAGAAGTAGAAAGGCAGGTGGTACCTTTCTTAGGCGCACGCTCTGAGCGCCCAGGGCTGTGGGCTTAGGACCTTTCTGAGACGAAGGTGCCATCTTTGAATTTTTTCCACTCTGGATTTTTCCAGTTCCTTTTTGAACCACACTATACATCCACAAACACTTCCACAGTAGACCTGTGTATTCTGGAAGTAACTTTGCTCATGCTAATTTTACATGGTTCTCTGTTCATATTTTGGAACTGTGTGTACAATCATTTCCTTTCAACCTTTTGGTCTGTGAACTGAAGATTTGTTTACTGTTGTGTCTGAAGTTTTCTACTGTTAGAGAAGAATTAACATCTCACATAAGGCACACTATTTACACTAAATATTTTAAGAGAAAGGCAGTATTTCATCTTAATTTTGGTGTCTTTAGGCCCGTGATGGGTGAAAAAATCCACTGGCAGAATAAAGCAGTTTAGCAGAAGTTTTGATGTCAGATCTCAAACA
Source organism: Myiopsitta monachus (assembly GCA_017639245.1). Classification (NCBI taxonomy): domain Eukaryota; kingdom Metazoa; phylum Chordata; class Aves; order Psittaciformes; family Psittacidae; genus Myiopsitta; species Myiopsitta monachus. The sequence continues at coordinate 64,810,038 of CM029921.1, read as the reverse complement.
TGTCTTTGACTGCTGTTTCTGGCTTTGTTAGATACCATACACTGCATGTTTTAGCCACTGGGAGCTGTTGTTTTTCCTGAGTTCTGAAACTGCATAGCCGCGCATGCATAGCTGTTTACCCAGCTGCCTAACAGTGGGAACAGCTCTAGCAAAACTTCCACATAGCATTGGGATAGACATCTGAACTTCTGCATGCCCAAATTTCAGAAATGTGAAAGGTTTGGATGTTCTTTTTCAGAAATGAGAGGGAGAGCACTGGAATTTTCTAAAGAGAGAAAATTAAAAAGAAAAGAACTGCTGATATTTAAACTGCACAGTCTTTAACCCAACTTCTTCATTGTGTCCCACTTGCTGACTTTTTTTCAAGTGTACGCCTGTGTAGGCAATGAGTTTTCCTGAAGAACACCCCCCCAAAAGCAAACCCTAAACCCAGACTCTTGTTGTGTTTGTTTGTTTTGTACAGACTGGAGGTTGCTACAGTTCTGAGATTAACTCATCTTTTTATAGGAATTGAAAAATTCTGTCCTGATAAGGAACACCCATCCCTTGCTCAATAGGTATCCTGTGAACATAGGTCAAGAGCCTAGCTTTTGTAATTGGAAGGGGTCATAAAATAAAAACTCTTGGACAAGAAACCTAGAGCCTCATAAATCTGCAGAGCTGTTGCTCCTGTTAAACAGGGTTAAGTGGGTAGATGAGAATTACAGTGTGAGAGAAAATCATGAAATAGGAACCTTACCTTTGCTTTCCTTAAGTATGTGGCTATGAGGGGGTGGAATTGAGGTTACTGTGAGCAATAGTGGAGTACTTAAAGTCTGCTTATTTTAATTTTTTAAGTGACTATTCCAATACCTTTCAAATGCCTTTTATCTTACTGCAAAAAAGGTTTGCTATGCTGTTTCAGTACACTGCTGTTAAAGTGGCAGAACTGTACCTCAGAAGCTATTTTGGAAAGTGTTCTTCTGTTCAATGCTTGTAGCACCATTGAGAGGTTGCAACTGTCATTCTGAGCCATGGCAAATGAGATACATATCAACTGTCAGCCAAATCAGATTGTATGCAAATGCAGAGTGACAACAGGGTAGACTTTAGTAAACAATCATGACGAGAAATTTATGATTTATAGATCTATAAAATCCCACTAAATTTCTTACTTTGGTTTCAGGTAATAGAGATGTTCCTTTATAGTCATAGAACAGTTAGGGTTGGAAAGGACCTTAACATCATCCAGTTCCAACCCCCCTGCCAGGGGCAGGGACACCTCCTACTAAGCCATGCCACCCAAGGGTCTGTCCAACCCAGCCTTGAACACTGCCAGCGATAGAGCATTCACAACTTCCTTGGGCAACCCATTCCAGTGCCTCACCACCCTTACAGTAAAGAACTTCTTCCTTATATCCAGTCTAAACTTCCCCTGTTTAAGTTTGAACCCATTACCCCTTGTCCTATCACTACAGTCCCAAATGAAGAGTCTCTCCCCAGCATCCCTATAGGCCCCCTTCAGATATTGGAAGGTTGCTATGAGGTCTCCATGCAGCCTTCTCTTCTCCAGGCTGAGCAGCTCCAACTTTTTTCATCCTATCTTCATACAGGAGGTGCTCCAGTCCCCTGATCATCCTCGTGGCCCTCCTCTGGACTTGTTCCAACAGTTCCATCTCCTTTTTATGTTGAGGACACCAGAACTGCACACAGTCCTCCAAGTGAGGTTTCACGAGAGCAGAGCAGAGGGGCAGGATCACCTCCCTCAACCTGCTGGTCACGCTCCTTTTGATGCAGCCCAGGATACAGTTGGCTTTCTGGGCTGTGAGTGCACACTGAAGCCGGCTCATGTTCATTTTCTCATTGACCAACACCCCCAAGTCCTCCTCCACAGGGCTGCTCTGAATCTCTTCCCCTGCCCAACCTGTAGCTGCGCCTGGGATTGCTCCCACCCAGGTGTAGGACCTTGCACTTGGCATGGTTAAACTTCATAATATTCAAATCCATTCAGTAAAGAGTGGGTGGGTGAAACTACTTGTTATGGTATATAGAGCAGTTATTTATTTAGCTCAAGATTTCGGGGGCTTCCTCTGTAAAAGAACAATTGCTTTACATGTTATCATACAGCACCTTATATTATTTTTTATCAAGGATCTTGTAATACAAGAAGAATTCCCAGAAATTTGAAAAGGAGAAACATAGTACACTTATTCCCCTTTGAGCTGTAGTTACTGAACTCCTTTGCAGTTTATTAACAGTTAATTGTGGCAAGTCCTTGTATTCTGCATTCTTCTCCCTCTTCCCTCCCTCCCCTCTCTCCCCACTGGAAACATCAAGGGAAGAATTGAAGTAAAATTGAAGTAAAGCAATTGAGGATGACCACTTTTAACTTTTTACAGGGTTCAAATTGTGAAAACATCAGTTTGCGCTACAAAATATGATTTTTCCTTTCCCTTCCTCCACACACTGAGAAACAAATAGTTAAGTAGAAAAAAGGAGGGATATCAGGGAGAGAATATTTTCTTTCTTTTCCAAAGCTTCAGAAGGAGGAGGAGATTTAGTACACAGGAAACATTTTGCAAGTTGTATTTTCACTTCAAATTCTTCACTGGGAATTGAGTTGGTAATGGAAATGATTATTTTTTTTTTATTTTATTTTTCTGGTATTAGAGTTGTATTTATTACAATTTCTGAAAGTTTTATATGAATATACTACGATGAAAAACGTTATTTAAGAGACTCAGTGTTTGTCAAGCAAGTTTTTATTTCAAATTTAAAACTATTAGTGTCTCTCTCCAGGATTGGTTTAGATGGAATGGAAATTGGGTGTAGCAAAAGCATATCAGATTTCTAAAACTCTTTGGAAATCTGAGTGCTCAAGCCCCCTCTGAATTAGCTAAATCACTTCATTATGGATTTTGAATTTAAATTCACTCTCTATGTTCTGTGTTACTAACTCCATTTAACAGTACCTTAAAAAAATTAGTTTTTATATAAATATAGCAAAAAGAATATAAAATACAATATGAGATCTTTTATCTTTATCACCATTTTTGCAAGGAAGAGAACCTGAACCAACCTGATTGGTCCAGGACTGCTTTCTATAGAACTGAAGTCTCCCATAATAAGGTAGTGTCTCACAGCTGGGAATAGACTGGAGTGACTGCATAAACTCCAAGTATGCACATTGCCTGTGTGGCCTTGTTCCCTTCAACAGTAATTAACATCTGGCTGGGGTCTGTCTCAGAGAGCCTGGTACAAGTTGAGTATGGTAGGTCTGAGACCTGAGTACAGCCTCCCAGAGAGGGAAAGAAGAGCTTTGTTTCGGCAGGCAGAGAAAAGTATGCTGGCTCTTGCATTGATCCTGTAGGGGGGGAGTGTTGGAACGGTGAGAGTTTGGGAACTTGTAGGTTGTATAAACCATGTCCCTGTGGTCACTTCTTCTCTGTGAGGGCTTATTGCCTTTGTCACAAGTATGTGCAAGCAGCCCAGGTCCAGCTCTGTGCCTTCACATGTGTAGTAGGCTGGGGAGCTGGACACAGAGATAGGCAATAGCTCTGTATGAGTCTGTCTGTCTCTGGGAGGTCTGATGAGTTGTGGCTCAGGGCTGTGCCTGCCAAATCCAGGTTGGTGATCCACCTGCCCTGCTGATTCTGGGATATATACCATCTGCCTTTTCCTATATCCACAGTGTTTCAGCTCCCATCATCTTGGGTAATGGCTTAATGATTGTGCTGGAGAGTACTGGCTATTATAGATGCAAGGATATAGGTTATGCTTTTGTAGATCTGATAATTTTTACTGATAATAGCATTGCTTTGTACCAAGGAAATGAAGCGCTAGGGAAGCAGATGATGCTTTATGTCTTTCTTTTCTTTGGTGGTGGTTGTTAGGTTTTTTTTGTTGTTGGTGTTGTTGTTTTGTGGTTGGTTTGTTGTTGTTGTTGTGGTTGGTTGGTTTTGTTTTGTTTTTTTTTTTTTTCCTTAACTTTACTAGCTGAGAGGCCAGAAATGCATGGAAATGATGAGCATATGAGAATATGTGATGCATATATTCCAGACTTCAGATTTCAGCTGGAACAAAATTAAATGTGAAAAGGAGAATTTGTTTTGCAGTATGAAGTCAAATGATCGCTGTGGTGTCAGGTACAAGAGTGCTGTACGCTGCACAAAGTGTGGGATCATTTCAGTCTATGCTTCATGTGCTCAAAGTGTTGCAGACAAGACTATAGGGATGATGGGAAATCTTGTTTGAAATGGCATGGACTCATCTGCTTTCCAGCTGTCACGTTACGTGGGCTGGGTAGTTTTTTTCTTCCCTTTTTAGCTGCTGCTTCCCTCCCCTCCCACTCTCTTCCTGTAATATTTTGTACTTTAAAAAATTGAGTTATTCACTTAAGGCCTTAGGAAAAAAAGAAAAAAAAAGAAAGAAAAAGAAAGCCAAATACAGTTTGAAAAGTTAGGGGAGACGAGGTCGTGTTGTTGTGGTTCAAGCCCAGCCAGAACCACTCAGCTGCTCACTCACTCCCCACCTTTCTTCCCTTCCCCTGGCTCTAGGAGGGATGGGGAGGAGAATCAAAAGAATGTAAATCCCATGGATTGAGGTAACACTCCAATAACTAAGGTATAACACAAAACCATTACTGCTACCACCAATAATAATAAGGGGAAAAACAAGGGCAGAGAATATAAATCTAAAAGGAGAAAAGGAAAAGAAAACAAACACAAGTGCTGTACAATACAATTGCTCACCACTCACCGATTGATACCCAGCCCAACCTCAGCAGTGACCTGGGCCTTCTGGGTAACTTCCCCAGTTTATATACTGGATGTGACATGCTGGTGGTATGGAATACCCCTTTAGCTAGTTTGGGTCAGGTGTCCTGTCTCTTGCTTCCTCCCAGTTTCTTGTGCCCCTCCTCACTGGCAAGGCATGAGAGACTGAGAAGTCCTTGATTGGAGTAAGCATTTCTTAGCAAGAACTAAAAGCATTGGTGTGTTATCAGTGCTGTCCTCAGACTGAAGCGGAAAACACAGTGCTGCACCAGCTACTAAGAAGGAGAAAAAAAACTGCTATGGCTGACCCCAGGGTACGTGTTTAATTGATTTTAAACAGTAGACCAAAGAAGAAAAAGTCCCCTTTTACTACATGGGAGTTATTCTGTGTCCCTGTGGATTCCACCTCGTTACACAAGTTACCATTATTTTTGGTGGTTTGTTTTGTTTGGTTTGGTTTTATTTCTGTTGGGTTTGTTTGTTTGTTTGTTTGTTTTAGTGGGAAAAAATGTTCTTTCTGTATGACAGTGGTGTCTAGACATACAAAAAAGCAAGCATAAAGCTTTTTGTCAGGGCAAGCTGCTTTTAATACTAGCTGAAGTTTTGTTTGTTGTACTCAAGAGAGATTTGTTGCACTCAAGAGAGGTTTATAAATTACTAATTTTTCATTATGGACAGGTGGTTTTAGGAAGATGACATTACATTTCAGTCAAAGAAAACAGGCATTTTACGTGGTGTTACCAGCAACTGTGCTGTATTTTGCTAAAGCCTCAATGTACCCAGCGTCACAGCCCTCCCTGTTAATGTTTAATAGGAAAAGCAGCAGGCTTCCCACATTAGTGCTCCAGCATGGCAAAATAAGTTTGGAAACTGCACTATAGTTGTTAGCAATTTTTTTTTCCAAATACCTGGCTAACTAGTTTCAATGAAGCAGTACTGAGAAGCACCCGATATTTGAATCAAACAAACACTTGGCAGTGATAGGGTCACAAAGTATTATTTTATTATAGATGTTTATGTAAGGAACAATTGTGCTGTAACTTTAAATTCTGTTCCCTGTCCCTGATCATCCAAACCTAACAGTAATGATGAGAATGATGTAGTATGGGCAAAGGCATTGAAGTAGGGAGAGCTGCTTTTCCAAGGTTTGTCTCCAGCAACTGCAAACACATGCTGTTCGGAGTAGTCAATGAGCTGGTAAGTTAGCTACTCTTACTCAAGGCAGTAAAACTTGAGTCAGGCTATTCTATCAGTATAGTATAGTAAAGACTTTTAATATATAACAGTCTTTCCATGAGATGGGTTTTTCCCAAAATGGTCACTGAAATATATCTCCAATGCCATTATTTCAGTGTGCTTGTTTTTCTGCTATCACTGTTTTTAATGATGTGAGGAGGGGATTGTTGTGCAGTTTACAATACCAAATTTATTTTTTTGGTAGGGTGAGCCTGGTTTATTGACTTAAATTCTCTCCCTTCTCAGGTACTGCTGTTCTGCCTTTTTAAGTATTATACCTTCCAAATGTGTTGGGATTTTTTGTTCATGGTGTGGTTTGTTTTTTTTTTTTTTTAATTTTCTCTTGTGTGGTCAGTGCATCATTTTTAATGAAAGTGAATTCGTGGTACTGTATCCAACTTTTTGACAGCACGTGAAGGTGCAATAGGACTGCTGAACTGGGCAACTCTTAATGTTATAACCCATTGACTTTGTGTCCTGAAGTGAGACTAGATTTGTGCCTGAATCTTCTGAAGCTTGTTTCTAGGCTTGTTTAGGGGGCTTCATAGGTCACATATTGTCCTCTGGCAATAATAAAATGTAAGCAGGATCTCTCTAGGTAGAGCAAGTATGGGCACAGACTTAGCACCATTGAAACCATCCCAAAACCTATCTGTGGTGTAAATTAAATGAATCTTGTGAAGAAATTCATGTCAGCAGAATGTTTGAAGGGTTCATGAAGTGACTGTGGTCTTCAATGCTATATGAAGATTCAGAAATCTGTAGAATTGATGGTGCAATTGAATTTGCCAGAACTCAGCAAAACACCCTGAGATGCAATGGGTATATCCAACAAAAGCATTCACTTAAAAAATACACCTGTGAATCACCACTTCCAACACCACTTCCAACAGGTAATAGGGGATCACATCTAGCAGCAAATCAGGCCTCATCAATTCTTAGCCCACGTAGAGAGAGAAAAAGAGAAAGCAAGTTAATAAGCTGTATGATTGAATTTCTATACAATTTTTGATGCATTTTTGTGGACCGCTATAGGGAAGTACTGTATCTCAAATTATCTTGCAGAGAAGCAGATATGTTGTTCTGGATCTACCGCATGCATCAAATAGTAGTGTAAACTGCTAGCAATTGTTACTAAAGGTATGGGTATTCTTGTACTTTGACTTGAGCTTAATAATTTTGGGTTTTGTCTAGTCTGTTAAATGGGAGCTGACACCTATACAAGGACTGTTATATCAATAAAATAAAAGTTTCTACAAGCTTAGGAACTCCCTACAATTTCTAAAACTTAGTGTCTTTTCAGATTGTAAGAAACCAAGGGCTGTCTTTACACCCCTGACTGTACTACAGCTGAAGGGGACAAATGTCATCAGCTTCTCTGCTAGAATTGGTAGCATTGACTCAGCCTGTTTCCATCATCCAATGTATATTCAGCATGTACCATGTGCGGATAATCAAACATGAGCTGGGAGACTGCCCCCACAAAGTATACCTTGGAGCTTGTAAAATGCAACTGGTGGTTTTTACTGAATCAGAGATTCTGTGTGTTTTAATAATGGCTACAAGCGCACAGATATGTATATGTAAACTGCCGTCTTATACCAGTCAAGAGATTCTCCAGATAAAGTAGGCTGGTTTTCAGGATCATTGCAAGGAAATCCTGAGGGAGAGGAACTGTACATTTTAAATGTCATTACTTTTTTGTGCTTTACGATTATTCAACAACACAACTAACTAATTATTCTCAGAAGATACTGTTTATTTAAACAATAATTCTTTAGTTCCCTATGTTTACAATATTCTCAGTGGGACCAAATATGTCTTTACCATATTAATCAGTAAGTAGAAAGAAATAATTTTTAAGAACATAATTATTGGTACTGCAACTATCATGCAGCAGAATTTATTATAAAATCTACAGATACAGACAGATATGAATGTCTTCAAAAGGCATCATTGAAACCCACCATTTCAGCATGTGAAATTGAAATTTGTGATCTTAGTGTAGTGACTTCGAACTGAAGGCAGTGAAGTCACTGAGCAACTTGCGCATCATCCATGAATTTATGAATCATAGCTCTCTAGCTCACAAAAGTCTAATTGCATGGAAAACCCTCAAATATTATCTGTTTTTCTGATCAGCTGAAAAAGCAACTCGCTAATCAGGTCTCATCCAGAGAGAAATTCTTTTGGTTCCAGTCAGTTCTGCCCCATACGTGAGAGATGAAGATTTGGAGGGAGGGAAACTCCTGCTCAGGCCCTCTGTATGAGCAGGAAAGACAGATGTTTTCTGCTTTCATTACCTTAACTGCTAATAATTTTGCTTTTCAGACCAGTAACTAGAGCAGTTTCTTCCCTCTCTATTTTAATAAACTGAGTAAATCATATGCAGCATAATCTTCAGTGGAAAGTTTCACAATTTATACCTGTACTTACAAGCCCAGTGAGCTCTGGGATGTCTGCTCTCTAATTATAGCATGAGTGGAGCTTTTCTTGTATGAAGTATAAAAAGTGGTCCAGACAAAATAACAGCTGTGTTTTGCTTTTGTAACACCTTGGCATGTATCACTTCACAGTGACAAAAATGAATCCCAGTTCTAATTTTGGATTCCTACCCAAAAGCTGAAGTTTTGTTCCCTTACATAGTTTGGTATGTCTCTTTTAATATACATTTTGGGTTAAGAAGCAGGATGCTTTTGTATGAGACAAGCTCTAGAAGCACTTCTGCTCTATGGGCACTTCAGCACAGCACTAAAAGCCCTAACAGCTGATGTGTCCTTATTTGCAGTTCATCTTCTATTATCACTGTGGCATTGTGCTCTCCAGCACTTTGGTTGTTGCTTTCTCCTTCTCAGCCACCATGGAAAGGGTGATTTTTTTATTGGTTGCCTTTGGTGCTAAAACTTGGGAAAGGACCTTGCTTCCTCTGAGGAAAAGCATTTATGTTGAGCTTCCACAGTTGTTTGCTAGGAAGTACAGTTATTTTGTCAAGTTTGCTCATCAACCTTAATCTTCAAGACTATATGTAAAGACAGTACTTTCTGAACTGTTTTGATGGTGATAATCCATTAGTTGGGTGCTGAAACAGCTGAAATTTGCATGTCCTGGGGTATGAGTTTTCCCAGTTAAGGCAAAAAGCAATTTTTAAGGATGCATCAAATTGTTCTTTGCTCTGCATAATGCTGTTAATAGGCAGACAAGGCTCTAGCTGCACCAAGCTTGATGTAGAAATTATTGTATGGTTTTATTACCTGTATTATTCAGCAAGCCAGACAAGATGATGCTAATACTCTCTTCTGGTCATAAATTCTGTAAGAAGCTTAGATACCACATGGTTACAGTGTTGGCGTAAATATGCAGATGGATACAGATGTAATTAATTTTTAGATGTTTCTTGTAATTATTTCGGTGATAGATGTCTTAATTTGTCCGTAACATATTAGAGAAAATGTCCTGCTGTATTACTGTTACTTGTAAAATTTAATGGCTGCAGGGCCTGAGATTGTGGTTCTGCTGTTGCCTTTTTGTTCTACAAGTGTACTTGTGGTTCCACTAAAATTATGACCCGAACTGCACACTAAAGCATGTAGTTAGCTCCTGGTAATCACAGCGCATAAGTGCTCAAGAAAGACTCTGGCTAAGAGGAAGAGCAGGCTAGTGAAGTGGATAGAAACGTGGAACATGGGTCTAAAGCACCCCAGCTGGTAACAGTGGAAGACTGAAGATGCTGACCTCAGTTTTGAGGCTGAGAAGTATTACCTAAAAGACAGTTTCTGAATTTTGGGGTGGTACAGAACTCCTCTTTTACTCACAGAGAAGTTGTTCGTGCTACTGTTCTACAGTAGGTTTTAACTTCCAGGGTGTCGCAGTGGTTTGTAATGGAAGGAAAGGTGACATGACAGGTGTTAGCCTTTTTTTTTTCAGTTACAAGAAAATATGGCATCTATCTTTATTAAAACTCCTGTGTTGCCAAAAAATGTCCCTGGAGGTGCAAGAAATAAACCAGTATATGGTCAACTAATTTATACATTTTTATTTTGCTGTAGCTTTTGACAAAAGCAGAGGTACCATCAGGGCAACACTACTGTACTTTGATATACTTCGTTGGTGCCAACAGCTTTCAAAAAGTAGTACTGTTTCAGCTAGGATGTTTAAAGAGAACAGACCTGTATGTGTTAGCCTATGGATTACTATCAGGTACTGCGGTGGTATCTGAGTGACTTTGGCCTGCTAGGACTAAACAGATGAAGTTCAGGGAATGAATGAGAACACTGTCCTATTGCTTATTTTCCCTGTTAAGAGAATAACAGGAAAGACAGCTATGAAAATGGATTAGCCTTCTGTCAGCCTTTGACCCATGGTGGGCTTTTTATCTTGTATACTTTGGCAGTCTGATGCTCATTCAGGCTATCTGATTGCTGCATGGTAAAGATGAATTAAGTATTTCCATTTTTTAAAGTGTGGGAAAGATCTGAATATTCTATAAAGGAGCTTTGTGTAATTATTAATTGTCTCTTTAGCAACGAATGCATCAGTCACATTTATGGTCAGAGAAGAGTAACTATATTTGAAGTAAATAATTTATTGTTATTTCAAATGATTTTTTTAAAGTCTAATATTTCAAATCATTAGTCTAGTTAAAATAAACACTCATTGTCCAAGTTAACATACCAATAGTCAAATTTAGTTTCCTACAGCTGGTAGGGATCTCTAAACTGAGAGTGATTTGGAGTTTGGAGGCTGAGTACTAGCACATACTAAAACACCTTAGCTGGGATATGTGCAAGTGCTCCTCAGTTATGCTGTTTATCAGCAATGCCCTCTGAAATGGTGAGGCCTTGCTACAGTCATAAAGCTTTTCGAGCTTCAAAGGCAGGTGAGTATTCACTGCACAGTACAAATGAGTAAGGGAAAGGGGCTACCTTAGACATGAAAGAGGCTGCACAAGAAAACCAAGAGTGATGCAGGCTGATTCACACAGTCTTGAGTTTTGCAAAGCCAGCAGGTATGTGCTTTTAGGGAGGATGCAAGGCTGCTAGACCCCCTCCACTTTGGCCAGTGAAAAGGTGATGTCTCATTCCCAAGTACCACCTCTGCTGAAGACCAATGCCTTGGGACCAGGCTGGGGAGGCATTGGATTCATCCTCTCCGTTAGCTTGTGGGCTGCTGCTGGGGAACAGACAGCAATTAGTGGGTAGGCTAAAGCCCCACTTGCCTTCCTCAAAAATGCATGCAGATGTATTTTCCTTTTTTATTTTTTTATTTTTTTTTAGTAGCTGCAAATGCAGGTTCTTCTATTTCCCTCTTCCCCTTATCCCCCAGTCCCAAATGCTTCCTTCTCCTGGAGAAGGGACAGGAAAACTTCAGGCCTTCAGGCTTTCCCTGTAATGTTAATGTGGTAACCTGCTTTTGTGTCAATAGGAGCCTCAAACTATGTGATCTTGTACATGTTGTTTTAATATATCGACTTGAGTCACTTTAAGTGATCTCGCTGTGAGCAGCTTCTCATGAAAAAAACATGTAAATTTGCAAGGAGTTTTTCCTTAGGGTGATGATAACCCCTGAGAAAGTCTTCAGTTAGTAAAAGAAGGAAACAGTCTGTGTAAACTCAACAGTCTAAATCATGTAGGCGAGAGATTTTAATTATGGTGGCTCTGTGAGGATGCAGGTGGTGAGCAGCTGTCTGCAGTATGGAGCCTTGCTCTGTGATTGCTTAGTGCACCTTACTGGTGTTTCATGGCAAGTGCCTTTGGTTTGCTGCTGAAGCAAACACTGATATATACTTAATGTGACTTGGGATCTGTTTGCTTTCTGTTCTTCCTTGCAGCCAGAAGGACTAGAAATCTGCCACTTTTAATGGAAAATTGAATACTGAAGCATGAAGTAGCTGGTGATTAGCAAAACAGTGTTAGGGAATTATATACTCTTCAGTGTACAGCCTTTTTGTTAAAGCTTTATCTTTGTCAGTAAAGTGCTGTGTCCAAAGATGTACTTGATTTGGAATTTCAAAAGGAAATACTCATTTGTGTGATTAAACAAGCGTTAAGCCTTAGAAAAAAACCACTTGTCCATCTTTCTTGCTGATACTTACCTTCCTAGGATGTATATTTATAGACTTACTGTTCTAATAATCTTGAACAACTAGCTCTCAAGATAACTGAAGCGTGACATTGTTTGGAATTTATCTTTCTTGCTGAAAGGGATTAAATAATATGAATAGAGGGTTAGTGGAAGCATTGCCTTGAATTTTGGATGCTTTTCAGTGCATCTTTTAGGAGGCTTTTTTTTAATTTCTTTGTTCAAAATGCTTCTGCAGGAGGAAAAACATCACTTGAAATCTGTGTGTTATTCAGTGAATGTTGTGCTGATTGCCATAGGATACAATGGGTGTCAAAAGACCCAGGTGCAAGAATTGGTTTCTAGAAGCATAGCAGTACTCTATTCACAAGCTCCAGTCCACGTGCTATATAGTACTTAGTATGACTGGTGGCAGCCAAAGTTTTATATGGCTTTAGGACTGGAGACGAAGCCTGTGCTCATTTACAATCAAAAACTGTTTTTAACTGCTTTGGACAAGAGAATATTCAGCAAATTGTAGGTTTTCTTGGAAAACACCATAATTTATAGCCTGCTCTGTTTTGTTATCTGCTGACCCCACTGGGGCTGGCTGTGCTCTCTGCTTGGTGCAGCTGTGCTGAAGGTGACCCAGAGTGTTGATTGAGAAAGGCTACTACATTGTTTCTCTAATGTTTTGATGGGTGCCAAACTTTGTTCTGTCTGGGCTGTCCATGCTTCTGTCTCCTGGAACTGCAGGCGGGTACTCCTCCCTTTTAAACCATCCCTAAAGCTGATAAGAACCCCTCTGGTACAGATCAGGTCAGGAATTTGATCAGCTCCAGAGCCATGCTTCATTCATAGGTGGAAGGCCTAACAAACTTAGTAGGGCTCTCTGTACTTAATTATTTGTAACGAGTAAATAAAATTTAACCAAAGTTTGGTTTTTGTATTTTGTTTTGTTGTTTGTTTTGTTGATTTTTTTTCTTAGTTGCTGATGCTGAAACAGATACCAGAGTACTAATGGAGAGCATATTGAATGTAAACCATCTTACAAAGACATACATTTTGAACCTTAAAATCTGTCTTAATCAAATTCTGTTTTCATCATCTATTTGAAGGATTTTCTATTACTGCAGAATAAACTGCAAAGGGTATTCATAGATCTGCTGATAAAGATAAATGCAGTAGTACTGTTGGAGACCTTGATCCATAGCACAGATTGGTGGTGCCCAATCTTTCTGGCCGGCTGACTACTTAGTTTCTTTGTGTGCCAGAAGAGCACCATTCCTGCCTCCCACTTAGGTGGGGTGGCAGTGTGATGAAGAGTGTGATGGATGCGATGCTGTGGAGGCGACTGCTGCTGCTGCTGTTTGTTTGGCTGCTGCCTGCTCCCTCCTTGATCACCTGAAGACACACCAGGAGTGGCTGCTGGTGCAGCATCTTGAGCTCTGGGGTGAGGATCTGACAGCAGCTCACCATCCCTGGTTGCAGGACCCTCATCACAAGTGCTGTTTCTACCACCAGAACAAATGGGTCTTACCAGAGCTCAGGGTTTACCTGTGCGTTTGGCCTTTTCAGGCTTACCCTGCCCCTCTCAATCCCCAGCAGACAAGCATTTACCTATTGCATTTTATTTGCCCAAACCACCACATTGTTCTCAAATCAAGATCTTGAGGATATAGCTCTTGTGACTTGCTATAATTATACTACAGAGGCCTGAATTAAGGCCAGAACCTAGAGTTCTCGTTAGGTACAATGGCAGACATATGCTGCAGCAAGGTCTCGCATCACACTCCTACTTGTTGTAAAACAGAACACAAGAGCAGAGAAGATGATACAAACCAGTAATTCTGGTGTGGCCTGGATATGCTTCATACACGCAGAAGGAAAGAGTTTCAGGCTTCTGCCCTTTAAGATTGTGCTCTCATATTTCATGGTCATGTTTGTATAAGGGAAGCAGTAGTATAAAGGAAGGAAGATGGCCTGGCAGAGAAACAGTCAGTTGCTATGTGTTGTGGTTTAAGCTCAGTCAGCCCCGCAGCCTCTCTCTCACTTATCCCCTTTTTTCCCCCCTGCTGCTGGAGGGATGGGGAGGAGAATCAAAAGAATGTAACTCCCACAGGTAGAGATAAGAACAGTCCAGTAACTAAGGTATAACACAAAACCACTACTGCTACCACCAATAATAATAATGATAAGGGAAATAACAAGGGGAGAGAATACAACTGCTCACCACCCACCAAACGATACCCAGCCCAGCCAGAGCAGTGATCTAACCCTTCCGGGTAACTGCCCCCAGTTTATATACTGGGCATGATGTGCTGTGGTATGGAATACCTCTTTGGCTAGTTTGGGTCAGGTGTCCTGTCTCTGCTTCCTCCCAGCTTCCCCTCTTCCCTGGCAGAGCATGAGACTCAGACAGTCCTTGGTCAGAGTAAACATTAATGAGCAACAACTAAAACATTGGTATTATCAGCGCTGTTCCCAGGCTGAAAGTCAAAATCACAGCTCTGCACCAGCTACTAAGGAAAAGAAAAATGGCTGCTACTGCTGAACCCAGGACAAAATGTAGAGAAGATTTGGGGGTTTTGTGTCATGATTTGACCAGAGTAAAGATGGAAGATGATAGAAGATCCATAGAATCAGAATACTTAAGGTTGGAAAGGAACTTAAGATCACTTAGTTCCAACCCCCCTGCCATGGGCAGGGACACCTCACACTAAACCTTGTCACCCAAGGCTCTGTCCAACCTGGCCTTGAACACTGCCAGGGATGCAGCATTCACAGCTTCCCTGGGCAATCCATTCCAATGCCTCACCACCATAGCAGTAAAGAACTTTTTCCTTATATCTAACCTGAACTTCCCCTGTTTAAGTCTGAACCTTTTACCCCTTGTTCTACAACTACAGTCCCTCATGAAGAGTCCCTCCCCAGCATCCCTATAGGCCCCCTCCAGATATTGGAAGGCTGCTATGAGGTCTCCACACAGCCTTCTCTTCTCCAGGCTCAACAGCCACAGCTTTCTCAGCCTATCTTCATACGGGAGGTGCTCCAGTCCCCTGATCATCCTCGTGTCCCTCCTCTGGACTTGTTCCAACACTTCCATGTCCTTTTTATGTTGAGAACACCAGAACTGTACACAGTACTCCAAGTGAGGTCTCAGGAGAGCAGAGCAGAGGGGCAGGCTCACCTCCCTCGACCTGCTGGTCACTCTCCATTGGATGCAGCCCAGGATACGGTTGGTTTTCTGGGCTGTGAGTGCACACTGAAGCTGGCTCATGTTCATTTTCTCATCGACCAACACCCCCCAGTCCTTCTCTGAAGAGCTGCTCTGAATCTCTTCCCTGCCCAATCTGGAGCTGTGCCTGGGATTGCTCCCACCCAGCTGTAGGACCTTGCACTTGGCATGCTTAAACTTCATCAGGTTGGCATCAGCCCATCTCACAAGCGTGTCAGGGTCCCTCTGGATGGCATTCCTTCCCTCCAATGCATCAATTGAACCACACAGCTTGGTGTCATCGGCAAACTTGCTGAGGGTGCACTCAATCCCATTGTCCATGTCACTGACAAAGATCTTGAACAAGACCGGTCCCAACACTGATCCCTGAGGGACACCACTTGTTAGTGGTCTCCAGCTGGACATTGAGCCATTGAGCACAACTCTTTGCTTGTGACCATCCAGCCAGTTCTTTTTATCCACCGAGTGGTCCACCGATCAAATTGATGTCTCTCCAACTATAGACAA
Organism: Myiopsitta monachus; assembly: GCA_017639245.1. NCBI lineage: Eukaryota > Metazoa > Chordata > Aves > Psittaciformes > Psittacidae > Myiopsitta > Myiopsitta monachus. The sequence goes on along the minus strand of CM029921.1, from coordinate 64,794,246 downwards.
GGATGTTGTGTGAGACAGTGTCAAACGCTTTGCACAAGTCCAGGTAGATGACATCAGCTGCTCTACCCCTGTCCATCAGTTCCATAGCTCCATCATAGAAGGCCACCAGATTGGTCAGGCAGGATTTCCCCTTAGTGAAGCCATGCTGGCTGTCATCAAGCACCTTGTTGTTTTTCATGTGTCTTAGCATGGCTTCCAGGAGAATCTGCTCCAAGATTTTGCCAGGCACAGAGGTGAGGCTGACTGGTCTGGAGTTCCCTGGGTCTTCCATATTCCCCTTCTTGAAAATGGGGTTTATATTTCCCTTTTTCTTGTCATCGGGAACTTCACCTGACTGCCATGATTTTTCAAATATGATGGAGAACTTGCTTTTCATGCAACAGTCTCCTTGCTTGAGCTGTAAGGGTTAAAGCTGTAGCTCTTCAACTTGGGAAGGGAAGGAAAGAAAAGGGATGTTAAGTAGCCAGTTTGCCAATCCTGGGTGTATTTGTGAAGTGTCACAAACTATAGTGCTTGAAAAAAAAACCCCAAGCAAAGCCTTTTAGTGCTATACATCAAATTCTTGTGTGCACAATTGTGGATAGACTTTCCTGTTTTTTATAAAAAAAACGTTTTCAAACCAAGATTCCAAGAATACCGGGTAAAAAAAAAAAAAAAAAAAAAGATGCAAATGCTTATAGTACAACTTTTTTTAGCAGAAGCAATTTTTAGTGCTTTGTCAGAAAAGTTAATTCTGCCTTTCTTGTTTTGTTTTTGCTTATTCTATATGTTCTCCCTTAAGCTCACTCAGATCCTGCACAGGTTGATGGATCCTGTGCTGGCAAAGCCCTCATCACTGTGGTGGCTGAGGGGCTGGCACCGGTGGAGCTGTTCCCAGGCTGTGTCAGAGAACTGTGTGCTGCAGCCACTACCTGCTCATCTGTGGTTACAGGTATCAGACACTGGCTCTGTGCTTCCAAGTCAGGATATCTGTGCATGTAATGTATCAGATTAACCCCTTGTGATCTCACTATCATATTTTTGAAGTTTGCAGTAATTATATACAGCAGAAAGTGAGTGAGGATGTCTGCAACCAAAGCTTTAGAAAATAGTCTGTGGTCATTTATCATCTTCGTCTCTAAACAAGAAACAGAAAAATTCTCAGGAGTCTTTTCAAAACTATTTTCAAACAAAATTTTCTTTCATATGATGTCAGAGTGCTCTGAGTTCATACACTCGGAGTTGACTACAGAAGTAGTCAATATGGAAACCAAACTTGTGTGAAAGTAGCAGCATGTGAACAGGAACTGAGAAGCTTGATATTTTCTTAGGCAACTAAGTGCTGTTAAGACTATTTATTTGGAACATTTAGCTATGGTTAAGATTAAATGTAGGTCAGATGTATGTACAATGCCTTTTCAGTTTGTTACAAAACACAATTTTTTTTCCCCACCATTTGGCTTCTTTTGGCTATGGCCATTGTTACACTAATTTGTGTACAACAGTAATTTCAGTCTGTTGTCAGTAAAGAATGAATTCTGTTTGTCTGAAGGCAAAAGAATGAGATTTTTCTTTATGGAGCATAAAGTTGAAATAGCGTGCTTTCTAGTTTTTTGCAAAGAAAAACTCTGGAAGGCTATTTGTTCATTTCATATAATTATGAAATTAATCAGCAAGTATTTTTGGAAAACATACTCTGTATGCACAGCTATGCACATGCACAGCTGTTCTTAAGTATGGAACAAGTGGGAGCTTACAAGCTGTGGGCTTACACTATTCCAGAAATTACTTCAGTGCTTCCAGTGCCTGAATCTCATCGATTCACTATTGGTTTGGGATTTCTTTTGTTTAGAAGCTGTGAACTGGGAAGCAATTACATGGTTCTTTCCTTCCATGGCTACTCTGCGTTGGCCAGTGAATAATTCCCTACATTTGTAAATTAGCGATGTAGCTTTTCCTGACTTTAAGCTTAAACATTTCATTTGCATATGCAGATGGTGTTTTGAAAAAGGTAATATGCATAATGCTAGATTAAAGAACAAAATACTTAATAGGTTGTCAAGTGGTAATTTTTCAGATAATATACTAAAATCAGTGATTTTGTCTAGTCCTTAGGTATCAGTACAATAGGCTCCTAAACCGTTTTAACTAAAAGATCTGTATTTTGATAGTGTTTATATTTATGTATTTTCTTCATGTACTTTCTGTGATTTGATTTGCTTTTTGAAGGGGCAGAAAAAAAATCTGCCATGTATATTCATACTAATTACGCATTACTTAAAATATAGACTCAATAATCTAGTTCTTGCAAATGTCTTTTTAATACTTTTCTGTAACTTAAAAAAATGTGTTTCCATTAAAAAACAAATTTGTTATTTTTCAGTAAAAAATAAATGAAGTGCGCATCCTGACTTGTAAGTAAGAAGGTAGGGAAGGGAAAGAAATGCCCAAAACAGTCAAATCTGTTCCTTATTAAGACCATTATCTGCCTTAATGTAATCATGTTCAAGTCCAGACATCCCTTAATCAATGCAGTCTGGACAGATGATATCACAACAGCTCTTCCAGAAGTACAGATAACACCAGTGTCAGTAGACTAACTCAGGGACAGGCTTAAATGTGCATCCAGAAAGCAATGAAACCAGGAGGAGATAAGGGAGAGAGCTGTGATCTGTGTCTCTGGTGACACAAGTAGTATACTTTGGGTAGTAATTTTTTGATACTTGACTGTACATTTGTCATCAATAAAGGCAGAATAACCAGAATAAAAAGTATATACTGCAAGGGCAAAAGCTGAAATAATTTCTTGGGGACTTAACATTTAGTGGTTGGAATTTTTAGTATTTCTAAGTAGCTACAATTAGAAGCAAATACTTCAAACCTTCCAGCAAAAGAAAGTTAATGTTCTTTTTTCTTTTTTTCTCTCTTTTTTTTCCTCTCTTTTTTTTTTTCATTTATTTTCTTTTCCTTATTTATTTTCCCCTCCAGCTTTCTTTAAGTATTCATTTTTCGTGGTTTACTTGGGGATGCAAGCTTCTGGCCAGCCAGGTTGCTTTCTGGTCTGAAGTGTGATCCCTGGCCCCAATAAACCAAGGAAAGCAGTGATGGTGGGAACTGAAAGGTGTGATGAGGGAGTCAAGATTTGCTGAGGTAGAATTAAGTTTTCTTTGTGTCCCTGGTCATTACACAATCTTCTTGTAGAAGGCAAACAATCAAGAGCATTTAGGTACTGGTAAGTACCTTCCACCTTTTTACAGCTACTTAAAGGAACTGAAGGAGTTCTGTTGACAATACTGAGGGATCAAGAGGCTGGGATTTAAGTGTTTATGTATTTTAAAATAAATGAAAGAGCTTACAAAGGACCAAAAAAATGTTGAGTATAATAAATGGTGTTGTAACCAACAAATGGTTCATAACTTCGGCATTACCCACCTAACTTGTACCCCCATATTATGCAACACGTGAGGAAAATTAAAGAGCTTGCCCAGTGTATGACTAAATGACTGCCTCCCAGGATATTCTGCAATAGGTGGGCTTAGGTGTTAAATTGCTGGATTTTTTGAAGTCAGGAATTAGGCCAGTTGCACTCAAGAGACACGTAGGCTTCTGCAAGCATAAGAAATCTCATTTGTGTGCAACTCTGAGGTTAATGACCTGCAAGGGGAATCCTTAAAGGAGAGGACTGACCCCTGAGAGAGCTGCAGGTGTTCAGAAAAGGATCTCATTAACACGGTCCCAAAATTAAATAGTTTAATTGGAGGAAGTAGAACTAAAATGATGCAGAGAGGGGCCAGAATGGGAGAGTCTCTCTTAGTGTGCAGAACAGCTAGACAACTGTTGCCTTGTGACTCCTCCCTGCCAGGTTCCAAAGGGAAGCATGGGACTCCCATCCTTTCACTACTCCTGCTGGACATGCTCTGAAAAGCCAGATGAAGCTGTTATTCCCATTTCTCTTGGGGGAGGTCAGGAGCTTTCAAAATAATGGATATGAAATTAAAATTGTTAATACAGGCACTGCATTGTGTGTCCAGCTGTCTTAATGCTAATCCTGCAAATTTCTATTCCTGTAGAGTAGGATCAGTACATAGGCATGCATTTCTAATCACAGTAATGAGACTAGTCACATGCAAAAACCTGCAGGGTTACAATCAAAGCTCTGAATGTGTTGCATCTGAAATGCTGCTGAGACTGCCTTCTGCAGGTACTTACGCTTGGTTTTAACAAGGCTTGCCTAGCCATGGAGCAGCTCTTACTTCAGGTTTTCCCTTTCTTCTTACTGTCCCTTGTGTTAGATCTCTTTCTGTATCAGCAGGATTGATTGAGAGCCTTTTGTGGTATGGAGGATATTTCCAGGAGGCTCGCTGTGATCCCTACTACAGTTAGTTTGTGCTTCTGGAGCCTTCCAGAAGGTTAAGTTATTGAAGCAGAATTCTTAGAATAAAAGATTTTAGGTTTCTTGAAAGGAAGGGTGAGTTTTTCATGTGTTCTGAGAGACTCAAGGGAGTAGACAAATACTTTCCTCCTTTATGGCTGAAAAATATGAAAACTCCTATGCAATAGATATGCTTAATGTTTGTACAAGACTTGCCTCTTGTCCTGACATTAGTGGTGAAAAGAGAAAAAAACTTTTTGAACTGAATCTTATTTTATTCTGTACATTGATAATAATTCTAGTGGAATGATAATAATTCTCTCTTGACACACTCTATGAAAGTGTGGCAAGAGAGAACAACTTGTCATTTCACTCTACTGAGATTTTCTGCCTTGCCCTCTGAATCTGATTTTTCCCCTCCATTTCGCTGATATGATTCCTGATAGAACTGTTTCATTCTCTCATTTAAACTAAAGAAAGCATTGAACATGACCATGGTAGTAGCTGCAGGAGAAATACACTTTTAACTACACACCTTGTGCTCTGATATTTGAATGATCTCTCAGTGCTGTTGCTGCTGTGCAGGTTTAATGGCCACCTTGCATGGTTCTTCCCTGATTTGCAACTACAGTAGGATTGCAACTTCAGGGCTTGGTCCTTTGGATCCATTTTCTTTCCTGACATGATGTGTGCAGGAAAGAAACTGACTTCATGAAGTAGGAGTTGCACTGTGAATTTCAATAGCTTATCTTCTGGCACTTTCTGACTGCAGAAGAATGATAAAAACATTGCCCTAAGTAGTCTCCACCAATAACTCCTATGGGTGTCTTCTGGAACAAGTTCAGGCTTTTTACCCTTTTTCCCTGGCAAAAGGCAGTAGTCTTGACCAAGGTTAAGAGTACAGTACTGCTAGATCAGCAAGGGCAAAAAGATTAATGTAGGTTTTCTGTTGTTACCATTTCCAACCACTGCTTAATTGGAAGAATGTAGGTAGTACACTGTATTTTACAAATTTACTGAAGTGCGCAGGGGTAATGTTTAATTAATCCTTTGTGATTATAGGCACTGGCCTCCAGCACAAACAAAGCTGCAGCTGTTTGGTATGATGCAGGTTGTGTAATCTCTACTGCATAGACCATACTCACTGCCAGAGGGGAATGAAAGGGAGAAAACAAATCACTGCCAGAGCATGCAGCACCTTGCATGGACCTAGAGAGGAAAGCAGTTCACTTGCATACCTTTCATTTTAGTGCTTTGTAACATCCAAATTTGGCGTGTTGCATATAGGAAATTGAGATGTAGTCAGTGTTTACTTTTTTGCTATTTGGATGTTATTTTGTATATTCTTCTGCTTTTGTAATTGCTGCTGCTTCTTGTGTGCTAAGTTATTTAGGAAACAGCCTACTTGTTAGGTGTATCCCAGAAAAGGATTGTGTTTAGCCCTCTCTCTAGACAGATCAGTGCGAGGATGTGGCTGGATAGACTAGACTTCTAATGGATTTCAAGAGATTAAGATTTGAGGAAATAGAAGAGATCAATGACATTTTGTGACAGAGAGGAAGCAGACTAGACAAAAGAATATTAAATATCAACCCTGTGCAAGTATTGAAAACTGGGGGTAACAAATGGAATTTGATAAGGATTTCATAAGAAAAGTAAATTAATAGGGTAAGCTGATCTAGCTATTATAATGATAACAATATGAAGGCACTGATGTATTTGTATAGAGCAATCTCTTTGTAAGCAATAATTTTTGTCTTTACTTGAAATAAGTGTCTGTTACTATGTAAATACAAGACGCACATGGCAAGTTGGAGAAGAAAATTATCTTGATCAAGTTCTCCATCTTCTGAATTTGAAAGAGCCTTGATATCACTTGTATACACCAGTCAAAATAAATCTGGTAGGTAAGATGGAGAAAGGCTAGGGTTTGGATTCTTAGTTAGCGTGTGTGGCTAAGAACTGGGACTTTGGTGCTTTTTCTGTTGTTTTGTTTACTTCGCTGTAAGATTGGTAACCTGTTTAGCCTCCCTGTGACTTTGCTAACCCACCTTTACTTGGTGAAAAGGAAGATTTGCTTTTAAACAAACAAACAAATATTGTGAAATTCAAGGGTGTGTATTTTAACTTCTAATATTTTAATTGGAGATATATCTCATTTAGATATATTTTCATTAAGAAAATGGATTTATCACATATAAAGATTATTAAAACCGTAACACTTGAAATCTTAGGATTTATGTCTCACGATGTTTAAGGATTGCCTACTTTCATCTTAAATCTCTAAGTAAGCAGTGGTATACTTCTGTGCATTAGTTATAAAATAGTGCTCCAGAGTTCAGCATTCTCTTGCTGCTTTGTCAGTGAGATTGTGTTTACTTCCAGCAAGTTACTCCTGCCCCTGTCTTCCCTCTGCAATATGGGTTGAAATATTTTTCTTCAGGGTAGTGCTCTCTTCAAGCCTTCTGTTCTAGTGAGAGATGTTCAAGTATTACAGAAATAGAATATGGAAAGACTGATAGGTAATGCCATGTGTTAATGTTTTGATTCCCATTTCCCATAGACAACCAGCCAATAATTATGCATGAGAGAGTAAGTCGATATCGGAGACTTCTTTAAAGACCTGTTCAGATATGCTTTGCTTGAAATTTTGTTCAGGTACATGTTGGTTGAAGTAACAGCAGCTGAATGGGGATTGACTGAGGACTTCATGAATGTGAAAGTCTCTGGAAAGGGCTAGCAAGACTGTAGACCATAGGATTCAAGAACTAGGTCTGAGGAGAGCAATAACTATTCAGATCAAAACCTGAAATGATCACAAAATAATCTTTTCCGTTCTCTTACTTTGTCCTTCTTCCCCAGGATTTTGGTTAAAGGGAGGGATCATCAAAGCCTGTGGTAATATATTTTTGAAAGAATTAATTTGCTTTGGGTGCTTTTTCAAGCAATGACCTTTCCCCATGTATGTGCGAAGAAGATTGTCCTCCTCTCTTCTTTGCTTGTTTCACAAGTGGGAGAACTGAACAAGCGTGGAGATTGTCCTCAAGAGAGGCTATGTAACAGCAGAAATAAGGAAAATGTTTTTCCCAAACATCTGATTTTTTTCCTCGAGAGTAATAGAAAATGAAATTTTGAGAAGGTAAGTTAAGAAAATAGTAACAAGGAAAGCCTTTATTTCTCTGCTGATTCATCTTTGACAGTCAAAAATCATGGGGAAATAAACATATTGGGTAAGGGATGACCTTAAGAAACTCAGAAAGGATGCACGGAATGCAAGGAATAAATAATGTGTGTGAGGTTTTTTGGTTGTGGTGGTTTTTGGTTTTGTAGGGATTTTTTTTTAATTTAATTTTATTTTGCTTGTCTGTTTTTTGCATTTTTTTTTTTTTCAAGTTTTCAAACAAACTGAAGTATTTGAAACTCTCTGTGGTGAAGCACCGGGTAAATGCTTTTAAATGAACAAGTCAATACCACATGCTGCTACAACTTAACAAGCAACTGAGAATATGCTAAGACTACATTTGTTTGTGCCTAAACACGAGAGCTTTTATTATTTTAGTAGTGCATCTTTTAATTCTTACATACATTATGCAGCACTCAGATCATGCCTTTTATTACTATAAAACATTGAAACATGACTTGTAACTATGCTTAAGCAGTAAATCTCCACATAAACCAAAACCCAATGCATCTTTAGTGTGGTTTCATCATTCCTTAGTAATACTGTAAATGGGGACTATAAATTTCCCTCTTTACAATACATGTAATAAAATACTCAATGGATTGTGAATGACATATTATAAAGCTTGGCATTAGGTACTGCAATTTATATCGAAATGCATCTCAGACAGAAATAAATGATCTATAAATAGAAATCTGTCTGAATTCAGAGTACATATAATCACTTATTTGGGTGTAACACTTTGGGTGATTAAGTCATTAAATAATAATTTATTTCTGCAGAAACACGCATTTGTTTTATTCTGAAGGGAACTCCCCCAACCAACCTGAATAAACATTCTTAAACAGAAGAGAATTTTTACAAAAAACTAGAGGTGGTGTGTGTATTCCTGGCAGGATTTCGGTAACCTCTAAACAGAATCCATAATTTCAAAAGCACCAAATGAGAGTAACAGCTGCAAGTTAAAACAATATACATGGGGAACAAGACTGGGGGCCTGCGGCAGATGAATGTGACATGCTCACCTAAACCACCAATTATATTCAGATTCCAACCCCTCAGTGCATTTCTCTTTGTGGAAACAACTTAATTTTAGATTAGAACTGATATAGCACCACTTGCATGAACTGCCAGTTAGCCATGACACTTCCTTATTACAGAAAGCAGGTGTTGTTCAGTGATGGAGCAAGAGGGAAGTATGAGACTAATGAAGAGGTTAAAAAAAGAAAAAGGTCTTCCAGAAGGACCAAGAAAAATCAGAGTAAAAGCAGTTTCACAAATCTTAGTGAGGGCTCATGATCAATATGTTAAACTGTGCATTCAGTCATGATGCAAGAGCCAAAGGATCTCAAGGACAAGTTTGGATGAAAGTGGTTCATTTCCAACATGCAGAGGAATGAGGCAGGACTTGGAAAAAGGCCACTGAGTCCATTCCAGATTGTTTCCTTCAGAACGTTCAAGTGAAGACAGTTTAGGTATTTGGATGGGTTCAGAGCTGAGCACTTATTTCTTCCTCTTGTGAGGGAGGTTAGTAGACATGCCCCCAAGGCAAACCGTGCAGAGTGTCTGCAGCACAGCTCAGACCTGAAAAAATGAAATAATTTACCTGCCTTTCTGCCCTCACTCTGTCTGCCTGTCTATACCAGCTATGGTTTGGGGCTGCATCTTACTACCTTTTCCACAAAGGGTAGAAACCAGGGCTTTTTAAAATTGACGTTGCTTTGGGCCAACAATCAGAAAACAAATACAGAACAGGTCTGCATCAATTCCTTTAATTTTTGCATGTCCGCTCTCTTGCTGCTGCTAAAGATATGTAATTTAGGAAGTAGCTCTTTCATTAGCTTGGGGTATAGAGTCTACTAAACAATAATTTTCATTTTCCCGTGTGCTTTGGTGATGTTTTCTCCGGGTGTGTGAACATGTGCTGTTCTGCATGATGCAGAACAGGGGGAACAGCTGGGTCACAAAAGATTCCTAATGTTTAAAGCTTCTGGGACATGTTTTGTGGTGGGCTGAACTTGCTCCTTGGGCAAACAAAAGTTAGTAAAGAAAATACAGACTCAAAAAGGGGGCAAGGAGGCAGGGGAGACAGAAAGGCTGATTTTAGTTATGATTGGCTTTTTCTTCCCTGCAGAGAGAAGGGGAGGCTGCAGTATGCAGGGATACAATGCTAGCTCTTGGGCTTCTGGAAGACTACTTTTGTGAAATCAATGTAAGGGGTTTGCTCCATTGCTTGACTTGTCTTCTTAAGTGAAACTGGACAGAGATTAATGTGTTTCCATTGTAGATGGATTTGGATATAATCAGACAGATACTCTTTCTACCAGCAGCAGCAGCATAAAGGAACATGAGGAAACTATTGGGTGATTTCCTGGAGGGGAAAAAATCCCAAACCAAACCAGGAAAAACCCAAATCCAACACAACCCAGATGGTGCTGGGGGTTAATCCATGCAAACATCTACCTATATCTCAGATTTGATTGAAATTGATTGAAATTGTAGTGGAGAAGGGGCAGAGATATGATGGAGTGATTGCATAGTTTTATTTCCTTAAGAAAGATGTTTGAAAATTGTCATTAAGGTTAGGAATTGATAGTTGCTTGGTTTGGCTCTAAAATGAGTTATTCTCCAACAGAAATCACAAAGTAAATTATAGCCTGGTGCTGCTGTCAATCTGTGAATCTGTACTAAGCAGAATTGAGAGAAAGCAAGGACCAGGCTAGTACCAGTATGTACAGAAGGGGTTTATTATTTTTTTTTTCATCCTGTTTATTTTTCACTCTTTCATGTTCTTGTAATTCTGGTGGAAAGTGGAGAATCGCCAAGGAGCTGCTGTGGAGTCTGGGGATGAAACTGAGCTATTGCCTCTGCATGTAACAGGACATCACTGTTTCATAATATCCCTCCGTGATTCTGTCCGTGTATCAATGCAGCATGCTTGCTGAGCTGGCTAAGCCAAAAAGACAATTTTGTTTCTGTCTCTATAGTGGGAGAGAAAGAGGATGTGTACTTTATCTGGGCTGTGGCTCTAACTCTTTGTTATATAAACCTGCTATATAATTTTAGCCAGCAGTGCTGCTAAACACTAAATCTATGGATATTGACTCTGTTACTGCAAAGATGTTGAAAGAAGGTGTGAAGGGTTTGAATACTTTTGTTTCCATCAGATTACAAGTACTTCTCAAGTGTCAGTAATAACTAGAAAAGTGCTCTCAAAAGGGAGAAAGTCTTCTTGAATTTTCACTTTACTGTGTTATAGAGTTCTTTTTCCTTGTTACAATTACTTCAACTTGAATAAATTGAAGATTTCTTTTTGAGAGGAAGGTCTCTCTTGAGCATAGAGATTCATTTTAAGGCTTTGATCATGTGAGTCACTTGATGTCTGAGGCATTCCCAATAAAAGTTACGTCCATTTACATTGCTAGAAAGAAACCTCTGTATTTCTACATAAAAGGTAGAACCTATATGGCGCCTTGTACTCTAAATTCTTGTGGTACCACTGTGCTAACATCTCTTTGGTATATCCCATAATCCTTCATTTTTCAGACCTTCATTATCAGGAGTATCATGAGATGTCATTCAGTACTCAGCAATGCCTAGGTTGCATCAGTACCCCCATACTCAGATGGAAGACCGCAGCCCAGACCATGAGTAGTTTGATGTAAGTCTATTAATGTTTCATATGTTTCTCAACAGGACTCAGGGGAAGCTCAGTCTATGCTTATAGAAAGACTTCAGGTGGTTTGGTTTGGTCCAAAGCTGTCATACTGCCTCTCTCTGAGAGGTCAAGGGTAAAACTAGCTGTGTGGTTTTGGTGTAAAGTTAGATCTTGGTAGCACCTTGAGAGAGTTTCTGGGACATTTGCTTCACTGGAGAAAGCTGTGATAGAGCAGATGCTATTTAAATGGTGTAGGTATACTTTAAGAGGAATGGTTGCCATCCTTTCTGTTTGCTTCTTTTCTCAGATGCTTTTTAGTGTTCTCCCTGATTGTTAGTCTGTAGGGCTAATACTTAGAGTTATTTATTAAATAGTCTTACTGGCTGTAAGGTAACTGAATTGGTTGGTTTCCCTTTTCTTTAGGGGAAAGGAGTGCAACCAAGTAGGCGCTTCTTGTTGCACCGTTTCACAGCTCAAGTGGCATGCAGCCACCAGAACTGAATTAACTTGAAACAACTCATCTTAAGGCCAAAACAAAAACTTGCTAAAAGAAAGCAAAAAGCAAGTAGATTTCATTTCATTAATGCTGCATTTCCTCTGCTTGGAGTTGGTTCATTAAACTGAAAATTGTTCAAAGCAAGCATCTCTGTAAAGAACACTTCGAGCAAAATTAATGAGTTTTGCAAGGTTAGTAATGCATCTTGCTTGGACTGAAATTGAAATTATTTTTTGTAATAAAGCCACACCACTTTTTATCAGAATTGTCAGTAATTGTAGGAAATAAGAATGGGATGGAAGAATTTGTAATGTTTAATTTATTCATACAGTGACCCTTAAAAATTGATTTGCCTCATGAAAAGTAGGATGTAAGGCTGCATCTGAACATCACCTAACCAGTGCTGGAGCCTTTATCTAGTTTGAGGGCTTTCCAAGCCATCTTTTTGTATTGTTGAGCAATAGATGGGTAAATGATGCCTAAGGGTATTTGTAAGGTGTCGAAAAAGAATTACTTAATCTGAACATATTCATGTCTGCTGTTCCTTTTTTTCAGTCACTCATGGTCATTTTAAATTGTGGTACAGGTTGGAGAAGAGCTTTGTTTCATGTTAACAATGTTTGTGTGTGGTGATCCCCTGAAAAATTAGCATGGGCTTGTAAAGCGCTACCTAATTTTAATTCTGCAGCTGTTTCTTTGATACTTTGCCTGATTTTGAAAGTTTTCAGTGGCTGAGGCAAAACACAACTGAGATGTAAACTGAGATGTGTCAGATGAGTAAATCTTGTTAACAATATATTTGTTGGTGTTTCTACAATGAATCTTCTCAGAAATCTGTGACTGCCACAAAGGTGCTCATCGCTGAAATTGGGTTAAAGGCGAGCTATGGAGACAACATCCCCCTGCTAGATTTTTAAAGCAGCTCAAGGAGTTTCCAACTGATGCACTGAGAATTTTGGCTGGAAATTCCAAACAGATTCATTTAATCATCAGCAGTGCTCCCTTCTGGTAGCTTCCCTAAGTATTTTTTCAAATGAAGAATGAGGGTATATCATATGTGTGGTAACATCACTTTAATCTCTCCCCATGAGAATGTTGTCATACTTCTAAGGCTGACTACAGTTTGGCCTTATCCTGATATTCTGCTTCCCTCTGAGAATAATTGAAATCTTGCTGCTGCAGTTTCAACAGAAACAGCATGGTTTGTTTTCTGTGGGGAGGGCTTATTTTTGTTTTTCCCAAATACAACTTTGAAAGATTTCTTGTCTTCAGCAGTTCTTTTGTCTCTCACAGCGTCCTCACTGTGTCTTTTTGGTTTGCTGTCCCCCCACTTTTCCCCCCCCCCTCCTTATATGTGTATATTGATGCATAATACACTTTTCTTCCATGGCATTCTGCCAAAAACATAAATACGGGAATAATAGGGACAATAAGTATCAGAAATATTAATCGCTTTGGACATTTTAATTCCTGCTGGAGTCCCTAATTTCCTTCCCTCCTCCTTCTTCCCCCCACTAATCTCTTCTGTATTGATTGATACATACATTCATTATGCTTCAGTGAGGTTTTACCCTCCTTTTTTCCTCTTGTGTAGAGAACGTTTCTGCTGCAGCATTTTATTTTTATGCCTCTGATAAGCTCATTATCTTTCTTTCAGTAACTAATGTATTATTAATATATTTAACTTTCTTTCATGATACCAAACCCATGGAATGAATAGACACCACTTCCCCTGACCCATTTTATTATCATAGCTTTGAAATGGTTCAGCAAAACCTATTGCAAGTATCAAATTCCTTAAATTAAAAATCATGTTTTGCGTGTATCTTTGTCGTGGTTTAAGCCATAAATCACGCAGTTTGCTCACTTACTCCCCCCTCTTTCTTTCTCCCAGCTACCGGAGGGATGGGGAGGAGAATTGAAAGAATGCAACTTCCACAGGTTGAGATAAGAACAGTTTAGTAACTAAGGTATAACACAAACCACTACTGCTACCACCAGTAATAATAATGACAAGAGAAATACAAGGAAAGAGAATACAGCTGCTCACCACCCAATACCAAGCCCGACCCAGCTGTGAACTGAACTCTTCCGGGTTCCTGCCCCCAGTTTTTTCCATCCTGGGCATGACAGTGCTGTGGTATGGAATACCTCTTTGGTCAGTTTGCGTCAGGTGTCCTGTCTCTGCTTCCTCCAGCTTCCCCTCCTCCCTGGCAGAGCATGAGACTCAGAAAGTCCTTGGTCAAACCAAACATTCTAAGCCATAACTATAAACATCGGTGTTATCAGCGCTGTTCCCTGGATGAAAGTCAAAAACATAGCGCTGCACCTGCTACTAAGAAGGAGAAAAATGACTGCTACTGCTGAACCCAGGACAATCTTTTTGTTAGGGACTGTAGTGATAGAACAAGGGATAATGACTTCAAATTTAAACAGAGGAAATTCAGGTTAGATATAAGGAAGAAGTTCTTTACTGTGAGCGTGGTGTGACACTGCAACAGGTTGCCCAAAGGAGTGATAAATGCTGTGTCCCTGGCAGTGTTCAAGGCCAGGTGGAACAGAATCTTGGGTGATATGGTTTAGTGTGTGGTGTCCCTGCCCATGGCAGGGGGGTTGGAACTAGATGATCCTAAGGCCCTTTCCAACCCTAACTATTCTATGATTCTACTTGGTTTAGATGTAACATCAGTCTGACAGGATCTTTCGTTTTGTGGGCTACTTGATGAGACTGAAGACAGCCTGAGCCATATCTGCACAGCATGCAATTTGTGGGGAAAGTGTTGTCCCCGTTTCCCTTCCACAGAGGTGAAAGCATTAGCGTCCAGAATTCTCTGCGTACCTTTCTAATTGCACAGTAACTAATGTGGCTACAAGTGGTGTGATAACAGTCAATATGGAAATAGTCAAAGGGGTTTTGGTGCTGATTGGTGTTCCCTTCTCTGCTGGTTTGCCAGAACTTCAAGCATGAAATTCAACACTTGTTTTTGCATGATAGGAGACCTGTCGCAGGATTTTATTTTCTACATTTAAAGCAAATGTGTCATGCCTGCCACCTGAGGTTAGGATGTGACTGATCAAAATAAATGAACAGTTTGTTCTGGGTTAGAGATCTGGCTTTGGAGGAACGGGCAGAACTGTTGATTTGGGAAGGGGCATACTTTGGAATGAGCTGAGTAATTTCTGATTTATAGATTTTGAAATGTCCATTTTCTCATTTAAATGAAAACAAAGTAATAGGATGCAACAGTTTTGCTCTTTTTGTTTTTGCTGGAAGAAGTATTTGCTACTTCTGAGATTAATTTTGAATATTGTTTTTGCTGAAATGGAATGTAATTCAGTGGTTGTGAGGGTAAGACTCTGCTCCATCCCTCTCAAATTACTTCTAATTTTCTCTAAACATTTTGCAACTGTATTCTCACCCAATCTCTTCAGTTGCTGTTGTACCAGTCTCTTGCCTCATGGTGTTTCATAAGGCAATAGTGGTTTCAACTTGCTCCCAATTCACACTACAGAACGTGTTAGCCCTACTTGTCCTTTGTCACTGCAGGCACCCTTCTTGTCTCCATATTGATTTACCCATCTAATTAGTTTGGAGTTCAGAGATACGATAGGAAATGGGAGTTCAAGGGGGAGATACTATGTGAACACTCCTCTGTTCTTGTCCTGCTTGCTTTTTGTTGCTTAGCAATTGTAACTGATACTTACTTAAGGCACTCGGCACAGGATTTGGAAAGAGAGTACTTGGAAAACGCTAGTTTTCGGAAATCTTGCTGCAGTGTAATACAAACTGAGACTTTTAAAATGGATTTTTGCACTGGGAGTATTACATGGATAATTCACACTTTTAATAAATTGTAATTAATGTGTAATGTAAAGCATGTGTTCCAAATAGCACACTAGGATAATAGCAAAAGAAAAATTATCCCAACTAACTAGCCAAGACCTGTGTTTGAGAGAAGCATGGTAAAAAGATTAACAAACAGCTGTAGAGCAATTTTGCTTTCTCAGTGGGAACTGAGCAGCATTACTTGGATACTGGTGAGACTCCAGGTGTTCCTATTGGGAAAAGATGTGTATGTAAACTAGCAGAAAATTTCCTAGCTATCAATAGGTAATGCTGAATTTCTGGTCTGACTTGCACCACTGCCAATTACTGTAGTCAGGGTATATAATTCGTTCAGCATTCATTGCTCACAAATTGTATTTAGGCCCCTCAAAGTGATAATGAGACTGAGTGGCATATTAAAATGTATTCAAGAGCATGGAAAAGGGTGGTGGTGATACAGAAGTGTAAATCACGAATGAAGTAAATACAGGAGACTGGCAGTTCCATTGCATCCAAAAGAGCACATATGGGTGATCTACCAATGCATTGCTGAATATGACTAACTTTGAGATTCTGTTGGGGAGTTTGTCTAGAAAATCAAGTATGTCTGTGTTATATTTAACCTTGACAGGTATTGTTTTAATCATGTGCTAGCTTATTAGATACTGCTTGTCAGATATCATCTTAGAAGCTCAGCAAAGCTTAGCTTCTCAGGAAGAAGCAAAGTGGAAAGTACAGAGAAACATCTGAGCTGTAGCGGGTGTCACTAGCTCTTTGTTCTAGGCATCCTTCTCACAAAAGCTCCTCTGCATTGTGTTTTCATTATGCTTCCCATGAAGAGAGGTTTCTGTGTAGCAGCACACACAGGACTAGTAAATATTTTTTCTTACAATACTGAGCAAATGTGCCAGGTACTGTCAAATCACAATGAACTGACTAGCTTGTTTTTTCACTCTGTTTTGGCATAGAGAGGACTCCATTACACTAGTGTTCTTTGCATAGATTGTTGTTGCAGCTGAAGTACTGTGGAAAATGACTATTTACACTGTTGTCTGTCAAATAGCAGGTCGGAAAAAGAATTTACAGACCAATGATACTATGCTATTCAGCATTCCTCTCTACTCTTGTTTCCCTGTAATCTCTGAAGAGAGAGGTAGGGATGTTTCTATGATTCTATGTCATTTTACTGTGTGAGTTGATGGCGGTTAAAGTCAAGAACCAGGTATTTAATAAGGCTTTAATTACCATAGTTATTTAAACATTTCTGGGAAGCAATATTATAATGAATTACAGTTATTAATTGTAGGTTTCAGTACTTGTCTTTGAAAGCTCTGTGCTGCTCAGGTCTCCAGACCTTTTCTATCAGCCTGTGAATCAGGTTCCGGAGATGATAGACTCTCTTGAGGAAAGCACCATCTCTGTACTGCCCTTGACGATAACTTTCTGCCATGTCTTGCATTCCCCAGGTTGGTTTGTGCAACTTGTGGGGAAAGGAGAGTGAGCAGGGCAGGAAGCTTGCCCTTGAAGGAGAATTAAATGCCCAGGGTAAGTCAGAAGTATTGACTTGCCCTGTCAATACTTCTCAAGTATTCTGAAGACCTGAAGGCTGTCAGATTTAGATGACTGTTCCAGCACTAGGAAGCTCTTGGGAGGCTTCAATGAGAAGTATTACGACCAGCAAGCAAACTGTTTTTCAGTCCCTTCTTACTGTGCACAAGGCTTCTTGGCATTCCCGTTGGAGCACAGCTGTAATGTAATTGTAAGCTGTAACGTAGAGTATTAAATATGCCAGAATTTATTTTTAAAATACCTTGGTTTCTGTATTTCACCATTTAGATCTATTACATTCTTGATAAATCTTTACAGAATCCATGTGTGGATTGTGAGGATATTCTGCATCCTACTATATATTTGAAAGTGTTTGTTAGCTTACAATCAAGTACTTGCTTCTGTGCAGTAAAATCAACTCTTTGAAACTTCATCATAACCCTGGTAGCATTTCTTGAAATAAGAAAGTTTTCAAGATCTGTGTTCGGAACTGGTTTTTGTCTTTTGTAACTTCTTTATAATCCTTCTAAAAAAGGATTGCGTTACTTTGACAGAAGTATGGTTACTACTTCATCCGATCCCTACAGCTTTTGATAAAGAATTTCTTCTATGAATAATTTTTTCCAGACAAGAATTTCAAGTTTTCAGACAGGTATGCTGTACAGGTCCTCCAGTTCTTGTTTCCCAAGGTTTTAAACTTCTTTAAACAGACTGTCAATATGCCTTCTTGCACAATCAATATTTTTAAGACCAGTCAAAGCTATAAATATGAATATATGGGTGAGTTTGAGCAGGAGATCAGAGTATGTCTGTGTCTGTGGAGCTGAAATCTGTGGCTCAGATTGAGGATTTCTCCCATCTCTCTGAAGGACACTGCACATAAATAGCACACTCAAATAAAAACAGCAGGGGTGTGCCAGCTGTTACATGGAGATGGTTTTAATGCACACATCTGTACCCCCATACAGCAGCTTTCTGTGTAGACACTGGCACAGGAGCCACCTGAACGGAAAACTGACTATGAATAACTGTGTAGGAAGAAGTGACGCATTCCTCGCCTAAAAGCTTGTTGTGAGGCAGGTGTTTCAACCAGACACTTCTGCAGAGATGTGCAAGGAATGAAGGAGGTAACTTTTCTAAAGCAGTCCTGTGCTCCAGCAAGGTTTTTGCGCTTTAGAGTCCTGTTTCTGCTGAGGAGGTAGAAGTTCATCTTGTGTTTTGTATCTAACACATGAAGGGGTTTGAGACAATGTCTCCCTTTAAGCCACATCACTAGTGCTGTATCTGAGGAAAGTATCCCTACTGTGGGACTGAAAGGTACCCAAGAGTCTTCTGAAAGTTCAGGAGCCTCACTGTTGCAAGGGCAGCCTCCGCTGGGAAGGCTTAGTTGCCCTCATGTTGGGCACAAATGCGGTAACACCTTGTGGAAGCCTGATGCTGTTGTCCTGTTGTGGTTTTGTAGTTGTTTTCTAAAAGCAAGAAACTGTTTTTGTCATGTCACAAACTTGGGATTTATTTATTTACTATCAGAGATCCACACTGCTGTGCTGTGATCCCTACAAACACATAGGCACCAGTGAAATTTCAAAAAGCCACAACATTTCTGTTGTGTTTAATAAGAAATTCGTTTTGACTGACAGTTTTAAGAAGGTCACATTCATTTAATTAGGAATTATATTCAGGCCTTTGTTGTTTGGTAAAGATTTTTTGTGCAGTTTAAATCTGTTTTCTCTAGTCAGGGAACTTAAGATGCGGCAAAAAGACAGAACCAATTATCTATCAAGCACTTGCATAATCCTAAAATATACCTCTCTGTAAGTATATAATGACAGTGTGCACTTTTAAATCAGTTCTTCTAGCAGTAACAAAACTGGGGATTTGAGAAATCTCACGGGCCAATTTCGAGTGAGCAGAAAGAGACAATTTGTCACAGTCAAATGATTTTAGGACCTGCTGTCTTTACTTTTTTTTTTTTTTTAAATACGAAGTATAAAACCCTAATGCTGTAATTTTATGGAGATGTTCCTAACTCAATTCACAGGGATTTGAATACAACAAGGTAGCAGTATGTAATAGTTTTTGTGAAAAAAAAAAGTGCCTGGTGCCAACCCACTTAAATAGAAATAACCACCAGTTGTTAGAAGTTAGGGGGAAAGGCAGAGATAACTGCATGAAAATACCTTCGGTTATTTTATACTTCTGAGCTCAAAATTCTAATTTTTTTCTCCTCTGGAAAGCAGACTCTAGATTGCAACTGATTGACTTGTATTAAGCACACAAGAAATTGGGTTGTAGAGGATGATTTTATTTCACTATCATACCTGCTTTACTTTCTCCTTTTTACTCCCCTTGGTTTTTCTAGTCTAATAGCCTCATTTGTGTGCTTTATACAGGGACACCAAGCATACTCTGAGTGGGTTTTTTGACAGAGTTAATGAACATGGTTATACCGCTCTTTGTGCCTCTTAGGCAGCAAAAACTCTCTGCAAGTGCTAAACCAGTGTAAGTGACGAAAGCAGGAAGTAAATGGAAAACAAAGTTTTTGAAGTAAATATTGTAGTATGAGTGATCTTTTTTTTTGCTGATACAGTGTGAAAGTGGGCAAATTGAATTCGGACAAGCCTGTGCTCCCCTGTCTGATCCCTGATCTTCCTTTCCCAAGGCTTGATGTGGATACACACCTGTCCCACTCTTACCTCCTGGCACCTGCAGAAATCCCTTGGCTCTACAACCTACACAAGTCTTTGCGACATTCATATATTTCTGTACCTCTTTTCAGTGGCCCTGGCATGAGTCACAGGATGAGGAAAAGAGGCTGTGAGTGGAACCCTCTATATGTCTGTTCATTTTCACAAATAAAGGGAAAGAGTGTTCTGGAGATGTGATTTGACCTGTGTAGGAAAACACAAAGTTTCTACTTAGACGTGATTTACTTTTCCTGCTGTTAATGTACTGAAGATAATATTTTGTTCTAAACTTTTAACTCTAGTTTATAGTAAGAAAAGTAACTCCTCACGTTCCTGTAGTTATTCAAGTCCATCTTATATTCTGGCAAGTGACCATGACACCCATATATTATAATCAATTAGTTTCATTTTTCAGTGTTGAATTTGTAATAAATGACCTCTACAAGAACTGGATGATGGTCACAATATACAATACTTTACAGTACTCTTTATTTTCTGTGTCTAAGTAAATATTCAAATGTTGTCTTACTACATGTTTGCTTAATTGTAGTGGTTGGTGTAGGAAACACTGTTAGAACATAGCTGTGTTGCTCTGCCTGTTGTTTGTTATCACCTATCTTAGTAGGAATATATAGAGAAGTAAGCATGGGTGGGGAAATTTGTGGGGTTTTTTTGAATGATTTTAAATTACTGTGTAATACTGTGCAAGATCTTTATTTTCTTTGAGTAAGTGAATAGTAGCTTGTGTGAAGCTTCTGGATTTAATGTTGTAGAAAAATGTCAACAATTATAGTGTAGTGTGGTCAGATGTGATTTGTTTGACATAATGGTACCAAACTGATGACTTGCGTATTACCTGCAGTTACAGCTGAAAGGACTCATAATGTCTTTTCACTATAATGAGAGAAAAAGTGAATCTTACATCAGCCTGTTGACTTCCCTCAAAGAAATTAGGAGAGCAGAAAACCAGCACAAACTGATGAAGGACATTATAGTCTGTAGGAGAAGAAAAGTTTAAAGTAATCTGACAGAAATTCTTAACTGTCCTTAAATTGGGTAAAATTGAAGAAAGTAGTTTCATATGGATTTATTTACCCTTTGTTAAAAAACCACAAACCTTTCTCTCTAATCCCTATAACAGCACAGCAGTAATGTTGCAGTGAGTAGTCTGCTATTTACAGCTTTTTTGGTGGGTAAATTGTATGCATATTCTACTGCTTTTAAGTAGTCTCTGCTACTGCAGTTTATGAAGAAAATGAATCAGAAAGGGATAATTCATATCAACGATCAAATGGAGTTATACTTGCAAAAATAACCTATTTGATAAAGGTTGTTTTCTTTAAGTGATGCAATAATTTCAACCAAATGAGGGCTACAAAATGTGGATACCAAACTCATATTAGTAATCCTTTTCCATACTTCCCGGAACAATTGATGCTAGCTGCAAAATTTAGATAGACTTTGAATTCTTGCCAAGCTGAGCCAGATTTGCATCTAGAAATTGAGACTCCATTTCTGTGTTAAAATATTGACTAAACATGGAAACAAATTTCTTTAATTAATTCATGACAAGCCTTTGATTTAGTTCTTCTTATCTGTTTTCCAATTTTATTATTCTTAAAATATTTTTCTATCCTTTATATTACCATGTTGGTTTTAGATATAGAAAAATTTCTAGTCGTATATTGCACTTTCAAGAGGAAATAGGAATTTGAGCGGGAAAACAATCCAGATCATCTTTACATGTTTTTGAGAAACTGCTGTAATATCTCAATGCTATATACTGCTGGAGGTACTGAATGTTTCGTTTTTTTTTCCTGCTTTGCTCTGGGATGTCTCACAGAACAGTGTAACATTGTCCAAGAGCTGGAGTCAATTTAACTTCTTTCAAGCGCAGCATTATCGATAAAGATGTGACTTAACCTGTCCAGTTGGTTGTGCAGCTGTGTTCTCATGTTGACACTGATAATGCCCCTTGTTTATGAGAATATCATGTTGGGATAGCACTGAGGAGCAGGGTAATGATGATGTTCTGCAGGCTGGTTACCACGAAACTGAGAGCTCCTCCCTGGAAAGAAATGATTGATTTGATATTATTTGTAGTCATCTAAAAGCAGTGTGCAAATGCCTGCAACTTCTTAGTCAAGACTTGGAAATATTCTGGAATAAACTTAAGCTAACTTACTTTATTTTGGTTTATTTTACTTTGGGGGGGGGTAGAGTTAGGACATTAAAGGTGCAGAGTTTCATCTAACATTTTATGTAAGGAACAGTGGTTTATATCAGGACCATCAGGTGACTTGGACAAACCTGACTTACCTAAATATTCTTCAGTTGGTTCTCCCTGTGCAGGTGAGTAAAGCAGAATAATCAGGCCCTGTCCTTCCATGACTGTCTTTATCCATGATCCAGCATTGCATTTGGACTATCCCTGCTGAATATTAACAGAGCCTTGGGTGGCGTGGTTTAGTCTGAGGTGTCCCTGCCCATGCAGGGGAGTTGGAACTAGATGATCTTCAGGTCCTTTCCAAACCTAACTATTCTATGGTTCTGTGATTCTAATATTGCTCTGAAGTTAGAGAAGTTTGAGGAGCTGTGTGTATTAGAGGAGCTAGAGGTAACCGTATGGCTGAATACAATTCTTGCACACCACTGTCAGAGTTGTAGGACTGCGGATGGTCTTATGCTTAAACCAAAAATCCTTGCTTTAGGTATTGTAGAGCTGGCTGTGCCCCAAGGGTGAATAGCTCATTCTTTTGGAAGGCCAGGCAATATTTATTTCGTGATTTTTCTCAGGAGTTACCTGGGAGTATCAATTCAATCTGGACCAGTGGCTTCAGAGGAGCTCTCTTACTAGACGCTGCCTGGGAATGTGCCCTTCAGACTGATACGGATGCTGCTGCTTGGGAAAGCTGCCAGATTCTTTTAAATATCTGCAGCAGAAATAATGAAACTCTTTGGAATGTCTCATGTATTTTAAATATCACTAAATAATTTGAGTTGCAAAACTGGAAGAGCAAAACAGGGTGGGGGGTTTAAACTCAGTTGTGTAATTTGTTGAAAACGTTGTGAGACCTAAAAGGAATAGTCCTATATGAAATGATCATTCAGCTTATGTAGAAGTCTGTTGCCTAGCAACTATATGAGTAAACTTTCACTTTGGACTGTGTTTTCCAGATCTCATTAGATTCAAAAAATAAAATGAACTTCATCTTCAAAATATAGAACAAAAACTTGCAGTGTAGGAAATGTTGTCTTCCTGTCATGTTACATGTTTAAACTTACAACTTGGAAGCAATATGTGTAGCAGAAATTGATTTATAATCTTCCTACAGTTTGCTAGGATAATAGCTTTAGATGATTTTGCTTACCTTCTGATAACTGTAACTTTACAGGGCTTTGAATACAGCCATTTTGCCAGCTGGTGAAAGTCCATTGTATGTTTCTGAGATGTTAAAAATAGTTTATCTATAGACCACCTTTACCCTTCTAAGTGAGTGTGTACTGTTTGGCAGTGCTGAAGGTACTTCCCATCTTCATGCTACAACTTACTGAGTGGAAAGCCTCAAATGTGCTCTGCTGCTTTTTATTTATTTTTTTTCTTTAATTGTGTTTTAAAGAAAGCTCTTTAACCTCTGTAGGTGAATGTTAAATTGGGTAACAGTGATGTGGACGTCCAAGTGAAGGATTTTTATCATAGAATCTTAGAATCATAGAATAGCTATGGTTGGAAAGGACCTTAAGATCATCCAGTTCCAACCCCCCCTGCCATGGGCAGGGACACCTCCCACTAAACCATGCCACCCAAGGCTCTGTCCAACCCGGCCTTGAACGCTGCCAGCGATGGAGCCTTCACAACTTCCTTGGGCAACCCATTCCAGTGCTCCACCACCCTTACAGTAAAGAGCTTCTTCCTTATATTCAGTCTAAACTTCCCCTGTTTAAGTTTGAACCCATTTCCCCTTGTCCTATCACTACAGTCCCAATGAAGAGTCTCTCCCCAGCATCCCTAGAGGCCCCCTTCAGATATTGGAAGGCTGCTATGAGGTCTCCACGCAGCCTTCTCTTCTCCAGGCTCAACAGTCCCAACTTTTTCAGCCTATCTTCATACGGGAGGTGCTCCAGTGCCCTGATCATCCTCGTGGCCCTCCTTTGGACTTGCTCCAACACTTCCACGTCCTTTTTATGTTGAGGACACCAGAACTGCACACAATACCCCAAGTGAGGTCTCATGAGAGCAGAGTAGAGGGGCAGGATCACCTCCCTCGACCTGCTGGTCACGCTCCTTTTGATGCAGCCCAGGATACAGTTGGCTTTCTGGGCTGTGAGTGCACACTGAAGCCAGCTCATGTTTATTTTTTCATCGACCAACACCCCCCAGTCCTTCTCTGCAGAGCTGCTCTGAATCTGTTCTCTGCCCAACCTGGAGCTGTGCCTGGGATTGCTCTGACCCAGGTGTAGGACCTTGCACTTGCCATGCTTAAACTTCATCAGGTTGGCATCAGCCCACCTCACAAGCATCACAAGGTCCCTCTGGATAACATTCCTTCAACGTATCAACCGAACCACACAGCTTGGTGTCATCGGCAAACTTGCTGAGGGCGCACTCAATCCCACTGTCCATGTCATTGACAAAGATGTTGAACAAGACTGGTCCCAACACCCATCCCTGAGGGACACCCCTCGTTACTGGTCTCCAGGTGGATATTGAGCCACTGAGCACAACTCTTTGCTTGTGGCCATCCCGCCAGTTTTTTTTTACCTACCGAGTGGTCCACCTATCAAATTGATGTCTCTCCAACTTACTTAGAGACAAGGATGTCATGTGAGACAGTGTCAAACGCTTTGCACAAGTCCAGGTAGATGACATCAACTGTAGCCCCATCATAGAAGGCCACCAGATTGGTCAGGCAGGATTTCCCCTTAGTGAAGCCATGCTGGCTGTCACCAAGCACCTTGTTGTTTTCCATGCGCCTTAGCACACCTTCCAGGAGAATCCACTCCAAGATTTTGCCAGGCACAGAGGTGAGGCTGACTGGTCTGGAGTTCCCCATCTCATCCATTTTCCCCTTCTTGAAAATCAGGGTTATATTTCCCTTTTTCCAGTCATCAGGAACTTCACCTGACTGCCATGATTTTTCAACTATGATGGACAGCAGCTTACCAACTTCGTTCAACAACTCCTTCTGGACCTTCAGATGGATTTCATAAGGTCCCATGGACTTGTGTACGTTCAGGTTCCTAAGATGGTCTTGGACCAGATCCTCTCCTACAGTGGGCCCAGGGTCTTCATTCTCACTGTCCCTGCCTCTGCCTGCCAAGACTTGGGTGGTGTGGTCAGAGCATTTGCTGGTGAAGACTGAGGCAAAGAAGTCTTTAAGAGCCTCATCCTTCTCCAAATCCAGGGTAGCCAGTTCTCCCAATAGCTTCCGGATAGGGTTTACATTGTCCCTGGTCAGATTTTTATTTACTATGTACCTATAGAATCCTTTCCTGTCATCTTTCACATCCGTAGCCAAGTTCAATTCTAAGTGGGCCTTAGCTTTCCTAACCTGGTTCCTAGCTTCCTGGACGACTTCTCTGTATTCTTCCCAGGCCGCCTGTCCTTGCTTCCACCTTTTATAAGCCTCTTTTTTCCTTTGACTTTTCCTCAGCAGCTCCTTATCCATCCATGGAGGTCTCCTGCCCCTCCTGCTGTGCTTCCTTCTAGTTGGGATGCAACGCCCCTGAGTTTGTAGTAGGTGATCCTTGAATATGAACCAAGAGTCTTGGGCCTCCCTTCCCTCTAGGGCTATATCCCATGGAATCTTACTGAGCAGTTTCCTGAAGAGGCCAAAGTCTGCTCTCTTGAAGTCCAGGGCAGTGAGCTTGCTGCATGCTCTTCTCACTGTCCTGAGGATCTCGAATTCGACCATCTCATGATCACTGCAACCAAGGCTGCCCTGGAGCATCACATTTCCTACCAGCTCTTCCCCATTGGGGAGGACGATGTCAAGCATAGCACCTCTCCTTGTTGGCTCCTCTATTACTTGCAGAAGGAAGCTGTTTTCCACATAGCCAAGGAACTTCCTGGATTGCTTGTGCCTGGGCCGTACCATCCCTCCAACAGATATCAGGGTGGTTGAAGTCCTCCCATGAGAACAAGGGCCTGCAAGCGTGAGGCTGTTCCTATCTGTCTATAGAGCGTTTCATCCACAGAGTCCTCTTGATCAGACGGTCTGTAACAGATCCCCACAATAATGTCTCTCATCTCTATTCTCCCTTTAACCCTGACCCACAGGACTCTATTGACTGCCCACCTGTCCCCAGACAGAGTTCCATACTCTCCAGCCTATCCCTAACATAAATATCAACTCCCCCTCCCCATCTGCCTGGGCTGTCTTTCCTAAAGAGCCTGTAACCTTCCATTCCAACACACCAGTCACAGGAGCCATCCCACCATGTTTCTGTGATGCCTATTATATCATACCCCTGCAGACATGCACACATCTCTAATTCCTCTTGTTTGTTCCCCATGCTATGGGCATTTGTATAGAGGCATCTGAGTCGAGCTCCAATTGAAGCCGGCTCATTGGCTGGAGCGGCTGGAATATCTCTACATTGCTCCAAGCATTTATTATAGGTGCTGGCAACTGGGTGCATTGGGAATGGAATGATGCCGCCCCTCCCCCAACACATCTAGTTTAGAGCATCCTTGACCAGCCTGGCAAGCCTCCTACCAAATCCACTCTTCCCCTTCTTTGCAGACCAGCTCCACCATCCCCCAGTAGACTTGGCCTACTAAACTGAGTCCCATGTTCAAGATACCCAAACCCTTGACTATGGCACCATCCTTCTAACCATTTATTAACCTGGCCAGTCCTCCTAGCCTTTTTAAGTTCCTTCCCTGCATCCTGGAGAATTGATGAAAAGACAGTCGTAGCTCCAGAGCCCCTAACCACCTCTCCCAGAGCTCTGTAGTCCTCTTTATGTTCTCCAGGCTACTGCTGTCTATATCAGTAGCACCCACATGGATCACCAGAAGTGGGTAACAGTCAGTGGGACCGACTAGAGCAGGCAGCTTCACTGCAACATCCCTTATTCAAGCCCCTGGCAGGCAACACACCTCCCTTGAGGCTGGGTCAGGCCAACAGATGGGTGTCTCTGTTCCTTTCAGAGTAGAGTCCCTACTACTACGGCCCGCCACCTTTTCCTGGCAGCACCAGTAGTGATCTTCTTCAGCAGTGCATCAGCCAGTTGTTGCTGGTGGGAGTGCGGTTCCTCATCAGCCCCCTGCAGGACAGCAAAGCAGTTCTGGGTGGGGACAACAGATTTAGGAGGAAGCCCCTTGCTTTTAACTGTCCCCTTCCTCCTTTTTTTTTTTTTTTTTTTGTGTTTTTTTTGTTGTTGTTGTTGTTTTTTCTGTTACTGTTTCCCAGGTTCCTGGGTTAGCGGCCTCCTTCTTCCCTCCATGAGCTACAGTGGACGCTTGAGGCCCCTGCGCAGTTTGGGCCTGGAGCAAGCTGTGCTGCTTCCTTTCAGCTTCCCTGACATCAATCAGCCTATTGACAGCATCCTGTAGCTCAGACACCTGCTGCAGGAGGACCTCCACCAGGGAGCACTGAGTGCAGCCCTGCCCATTGTGCACCCTTTGCCTCAGGAGACCAGTGCAGGCACTCTCTACACCCCGAGCTCTGCACTGCAGCCTCCCCTCTCATCAGCTCTGCCTGGGTGCCTACGCTGGCCATCGCCTGGGCAGCCAGAGCAGAACTCCCAGACCGGGTCCTGGACATACGGTGCGTGTTCACCATCCCTCACCCTTGCCCGCACGACCTGCCTCACCGCTCCCTGGGGCAGGTTTTAACCCATTCAGGGCTGGTGCTGCTCCTCCTGGCGCAGCCCCCTGTGAGCCAGCCGCAGGTGTCAGCTGGGCTGCCAGCTCCTGGGCAAGTCCTGTCGAGGACTTGAGGCTCCCTTCGGTGGCGCTCACCACTCTGAGTTGAGGCTCCTGGACGCTGAGCTTCCCCTGACTCAGGTGTTGAAGGCGTCCTCTCTAGAGCTACTCACTTCAGCAACTGGAAAATTGCATCATTGCTGGATGAGGACTGCGTTAGAGACAATTTGTTATGCATCTGTTAGTGTGCGTCTGTGCCAGACCAGTGCCGGGACTCTTTCAGTGTCTTTGTGGTATAATAAGTTTGAAGTTTTTCATGGAGACTTCCCTTTATGTCCAGAGATTTGTCTTCAGATCACAAACTGATGTCTTCATGTTAAGTGAATTAATGCATGAAACTGCATTTAAAAAGAAAGGTGTACAGGAGGGAGGAACAGGAGTCATGCTCTGGAGATGCAGCTCTGCCACAGAAAACTGCTGTCCTTTGCTGAAGTTTGATGAAAATGCTCAAAGTTGAAAACTGTGTTCAGGACCAGTGAGTTAAAAATGGCATAACGTAAGGTGAATCTGAAGCCGAGTTTCACTCTCAGCATCACCTTCAACGATCTTGGAAAAAAATCTTGCCACACAAAATCTAAAAAATACTCAGCTGAGTAAACTTATATGCTAAGTATATATATTGCTATGAATGCAGCGTGCTTTTCATTACATTGTGGTGGAACAACGCTGTAGGGTTCAGTCAGCAGGCTACATGTATGAATTTAAGACAGTATTGGATTATCCCTTTATATGATTAAGAGCCACATGTGTCTTGGAACAGTTAGTCCTGAGTTCTTTAAAAAACACCCTTTGATTCTTGCTATATAAAGTGCACTTCGGGTATATGCAGTTTTTTATACATATTTTACCCTATTTCAAGAGCTGTTGGAGAGTACTTAATGGCTAAGCTATAGCGATTTCTCGAGGTGGTGGCATGAGTATTTCTAAATAGGATTTTCCAAACTTAGATTTATACAATGAAAATTGCTGTGCAACCTGAAGACTTTTCCTGCACTGGCAGAACAAATCTTTGGATGCTCTGGAAATGTCTGTTTCATGCAGAAACATAATGAAGTAAGTGTTCAGAAAGTATGTAGAGATATATAAAATTGTTACTGTTCTACTCTGAAAGTTTTTAACATTTAAAAAAAGCCCCCAAAATACTGTGCACTGATCCCACAGCAGTTCTTTCCAGGACACGTAAGACTTTGCTCACAGGAACTGATCTGAGATTTAGAATTAAATCGGAAAGTGGAAGATATAATGTATGTGTGATTAACTCTTGCTTGAATGGGCCACTTCTGACCGAAATTAAGTGTATTATGTGGCCAGCTTGAGAGTTGGGTATGTAGTTTGAAGATGAGTTTGTAGGTTTAGGTATGTAGTTTGAAGATGAGTTTGTAGGTTTAGGTATGTAGTTTGAAGATGAGTTTGTAGGTTTAGGTATGTAGTTTGAAGATGAGTTTGTAGGTTTAGGTATGTAGTTTGAAGCAGAGTTCCTGTGAGGAGCTGGGTACCTCTGAAACTTGCTGAGGTCAGAAATTACGGCCTCAGGACAGTAAGTATTCTGAATCCTGGTGTACTTTGGCAGTTATTAATATGTGTTGAAGAAGGCATAATGTGTGTGTGTGTATGTATAAAAGAAGAACTGAAAGCCGCATTATGTGTTTGGTCTGAGGCCAGAATGAAAAGAGGAGCACAGATTTTCTACAGTAAGAGTTTCCCATGGAGCACTTAACTCTTGGGCACACTGAAGTGCTTGAAATCATCTCTGGCTGCTCCATTTCTTGCATGATGCTGACTTAGTTCAGTGATCGAATACCTGTTAATAAGCATTCAGCCTGACAAGTATGTCTATAATTATAATATAAAAAAAAAGACACTGAATGGGAACTCTCCTGCTTTAAAGGGCTGGTAATAATATTGCCTGGCATTACAATCAGGTACTGAATCTCTGCGCATTGTGTTGATGTGTATTTATGAAAACAGTGTCTGTGATGTAAGGGCTGACAAGTGAGTTCTTGTCCAAGGGTCAAAAAACTTCTCACCAAAGAAAGTGCAAGACATGACACACTGTAGGAGATAATGTCCAAAATGAAACAAGTTTTGCAGACCAGCAGCACCTGATTTCAGGTAAGGTTAATATTATGTTTCTGTGGAGACATCTATTAAATTGGTTGAATTTGACTGGTCAAAGTTGATCTGTTTCAGTTGAGAATTACATCAGGGACAAATATGGTCCATGCTTGGAAAGCTTAGGCTGTAAAATCAGAGATCTTCTCAGAAGAAAGGTCCATTGATGTATAACACCTAGTACGACTAGAGAAATTTGAGGTATGTGTACTAGGTTTTTGATCTGTTGCAGAGAGAGGCTGGTGCCCCTGAGAGGTCCTCAATGGTACCCTGGATGAATTGTTTGTTTTTCCTTCTTAATAGGGCTATTTCCTTTCTGTTCTTTGGGAAGGTGGCGCCACTGTGGATGTTTGTGCATCTCTTCCATGGTAAAGATGCTATGAAGCTATGGTACTTAAGCTAGATTTACAATTCCTGCAATTCACACTTCAGTGACTTGAATTTAATCTTAAAATTCAGCAGCTCTTTAAAGAACAATTAAAATTTTCGTCATACTCATTTGCTAAAGCATTTACCAACATTTGCACAGGGTACAGATTACAAACAGTTCCTTGAGGAATTCTTTTTAGGCTGACTATTTTTCAAGTCAGTTTCACGTTGTTGTCCTGGGTTCAGCAGTAGCAGTCATTTTTCTCCTTCTTAGTAGCTGGTGCAGTGCTGTGTTTTTGACTTTCGGCCTGGGAACAGTGCTGATAGCACCAGTGTTTTTAGTTGTTGCTCATTAATGTTTACTCTGACCAAGGACTTTCTGAGTCTCATGCTATGCCAGGGAGGAGGGGAAGCCAGGAGGAAGCAGAGACAGGACACCTGACCCAAACTGACCAAAGAGGTATTCCATACCACAGCGTGTCATGCCCAGGATGTAAAAACTGGAGGCAGAGACCTGGAAAGGTTAGATCACTGTTGGGGTCAGGCTGGGTGTTGGTTGGCCGGTGGTGAGCGGTTGTGTTCTCTTCCCTTGTTATTTCCCTTGTCATTATTATTATTGGTGGTAGCAGTAGTGGTTTTGTGTTATACCTTACTTACTGGACTGTTCTTATCTCAACCTGTGGGAGTGACATGCTTTTGATTCTCCTCCCCATCCCCCCGGGAGCAGGGGGGAAGAAAGGGGGAGAGTGAGAGAGCAAACTGTGTGGCTGATTTACAGCTGGGCTTAAACCACGACAGTTAAACCAGGCGCTTAAAGGGAATGATTTCCTTATTCATTTTCCTTTACTTATTTATTTTCTTTTTAATGATCTCGAGATGCTGCAATGCAACCTCACAAGGGAAGGTGGCTTGAATTGCTTAAACTTGCAAGTCTCAGATAATGCTGCACTAACTTGATAGCTTTTCCACCTTTTCTTTCACCTTTGTTGTTACCATTATCCCAGACAGATGGAATTCTGGTGTGACTGGGAGCAGCTGGTGAGTTTCTCTGTTGCATAATGTGACTGGGTAATGTGCTGCATCTGCTATCAGGGGTGGAGTCATGTATCTGCACATAAGGAACTTAGAGCTGGGCCTGAAACTTGGTGTGTATTTGAATATATGCATGGAGAAATGTGCTACACTTGTCTATCCTCTGACATCTGGGACTCTGAGACAGCAAACGTGTTTAATCAACAAGGGATATGGGTGATGTGGTTGGCTGCTACCCACTATCAACCAGCAAGTGGTTTAGTGATTCTGTCTTGACTGACTGCTGGTTTGAGCCACTTTCAAAGTATTCTCTATCCTGTATGGACGCGTTTAGTGAGTCTTCAGTGAATGCAGTGGTGACGTGTGATGGAAAAGTGTTCCTCTTTGTCCAAAACTAATCACGCACACAATAGAGATGTCCATTTTGTTCACGTGGAATGTTCTTGTGGTTATTACTTCTCATGTTATTCACATCTTTTACAGTTAATATAGGAAAACACAATACTTGTTTCTTTGAGGCAGACCTGATAGGGTTTTAGTATTTATACTGAGACTTTGGTCTGTGAGTGGGAATACTGAGAAGACTCAAGGAGGCCAAAATAATCACCTCCTAATAACAGCTCTGACTCAATAGGAACAGAGTCCTAAAAGGTCATCCTTGCTTTGCAGTTTCTGCATCTACCTCTTGTTAGTAATCAAATCAGAATATCAATATTTGGTGCTCTCATGTTTCTACAGATAATCACATTTAACAGCTTTAATTTATCCTCTTGAGGAAGAACTGCATTGTATCTCAGTAGTATTTTTCTTCTGTTTGACTGAGACCAATCAGGCAGACAGAACCGTGCATTTGTTCTTTGCCTTCTTAATTTAACTTCCCTATTTTTATACTTCCCTCCAGTTTAAATAAATTTCTTTCTTGGCTACAGAGGACTGTGATGAGCTTTTAGTGAAAAATATGAAAACAGAGACAGCATTTAATCAAAACAACTGTATATTGAACTTAATTTCCCTGAGTTTGTTTATTTTTTCAGATACCTGGTATACTAGTTAAAGTGATGGGGCTTAATGGTAAAAGCAAATGCTCACACAGAGAGTCTGCTGGTTCCCATAGCTCTTGTCTTGAGTTAATAGTATTTCATTAATTTAATTTGAGATCCTATGTGACAGCATAATTATGATATAATAAGACTTAGCTAGGTGGCATAAAATTGTCTGCCAGTAAAACCTCAAAGACAAGGTTGCATAGATGTCATGGGTTCAGCAGTAGCAGTCGTTTTTCCTCCTTGATGGTAGCTGGTGCAGCACTGTGTTTTTGATTTTGGGCCTGGGAGCAGCGCTGATAACACCAGTGTTTATAGTTTCTGCTTGACAATGTTTTGGTCTGGCCAAGGACTTTGAGTTTCATGCTATGCCAGGGAGGAGGGGAAGCCCCAGGAGGAAGCAGAGACAGGACACCTGACCCAAACTGACCAAAGAGGTTGTTCCATACCACAGCACATCATGTCCTGGATGGGAACACAGAGAGCGGAGACCCGGAAGGGGTGTGGTCATGGACTGGGGGTACATGGCATGGTCAGGTTTTTGGTACTGGGGGGTTCGCTGCTGGGGGGTGCACTGGCTGGGTTGGGCTTGGTGAGCAGTTGTATTCTCTTTCCTTGTATTTCTCTTGTATTATTATTGATGGTAGCAGCAGTGATTTGTGTTATACCTTAGTTACTAAACTGTTCTTATCTCAACCTGTGTGAGTTGAATTCTTTTGATTCTCCTCCCCATTCCCCCGGGACTGGGGGAAGAAAGAGGGGGAGGGAGTGAGTGAGTGAAACTGCGTGGGTGGGGGGCTTAAACCACGACAATAGAGTACAAGTAGACTTCAAAATTATGTTTGTAGAGCTAAATGTTGCAGCTACAGAAAAAATAAAAGTAATGTTTTAATTTTTGATGCCACTTCTAGCGGCTGCAGAGCAGTTCACCAAAATGATTTTGCTAAAGCACTTTAAAAAACCATTGAAGTCAATTTAGAATTCATTTTTTGTTTATGCAAGGCTATATTAAAAATCAGTTTTGTGGATATGAAGCTGGAAGGTATGAAAGCAGTAAACAGGTCTTCAATCATCTACTCCATTTGGTAGGGCAGCTTTAAATTTGCTATTTCTGATAATCCTTTTTATGGGATTGATGCACAAAACTGAGTAGCGCAGGTGCCTTTAGATAATAACATACCTTATGTAGGCTTTTGCTGTTTCTAGATCGTTTCTCAAAATATTTTCTTAACTTACTTAGTCCTGTTAGTAACCATTTTCATAGCTTCTTCTGTGTAGGGCCTACCCTGTCATTCCCTATATTAAGAGAATTTATAATATGAAGATGAGGTTTTTATTCATCCCCATTATACAGGAAAGAAAAAAGTTCCCCCTAGGACTTAATGCCTATGAATGCATTTTGCAAGACAGCCAGTAAAACCATTAGGATATTTGATATGTATTTCATTTATATTCCAAGTAGTGTAGCAAGATGTGTCTGGTGACTAAAGCAGACCTGTAAGCCAGATTTATTTAACTTTGAAGAGGTCACTTAAACCACAGCCTCCCTAGTGAATGCACTAGGACCAGCCTCAGTGTACATGGGCTCCACAGAGGTTCTGCGCAACCATTGCTGGCAGTGATGCGAGTCACTGGGGTTAATGACATATGAAGTCACTTAGGTATTCAAACATAAAATCTGCCCAATGCCTTCCTTTGTATCAATTTCCTTGCCTATTAAACAAGAGCCTGCTTTACTGCCTGTATCAAGGGGTTAATCAAGCGGGCATTTTTATGAAGTGCCTGGGGTTCCCAGGATGTATCCTGGGGCATTGCAAGGCATTTGCTGTTGATGCTTCTAGAAAATAAAATCAATATAAAAAAATTTCTATAATTGCAACTAAAAAAAATTAAAAAAACACATTTTTTTAATTGCAATTTCAAGAGTTTTTAGATTAAAAGGAGTATTCGTGTCCATTTTCTTACAGAGATGTGTGTTATTGGGTCTGCTACCTTCCTGCAGGAGACAATATATTCCTATTTTGATCCAGAATAATTCTGATAAGTTTTTCCTAGATTGTCTTGTATATATGTTTATGGTTATATCTCTGTATGTGCGCATACAGGTTTATTTTATAGTTTGTACCATCAACCGAGCTAACTCTGGAGCTAGGTGATTTCTGAGTTTTTTGTTTGTTACTGCTTTAAAATCTGTCCTAGTCACTGTTATATAGCAATGATGTATTCTGCTTTCCTTTGCTGTTTTACCTCTTCTTTCAAAATTTGACTCACTTTAAATTCTTCATAACTTCCTCCTCATTTGGATGCAATATTTTCTTTAGTCTTTGCGCTTTGCTACTTGCCATGTGAAACTACACTTACTGTTTCTGTTGCCACCTTATTTGAATTGAAAGGTAAAGAAATGTAGCAGAGGTAACTAAAACTACTTTGCTGATGGGGAAAGGGTAACTTTGACAATTATTTTTTAATTAAAGCTTTAAATTACTCTATATCATCAATTTGTTCACCACAATCAACAGTGATTTTTTTCTCGGCTGTGATGCAGCCATTTGTCTTTACTATCCAGTCTGTTTCACCTGATCATGTACATGGCCTGGGAGAAGGCTATTGGAGCAGAAGTGGAGTATATGAAATTTTGCTAGCTAAAAGGAAGTAATTGTTTCTCCTTTTGAGTTTTCTGGTTTTATATTATTTTTTGGCCTTTATCTTGAGTCTGCATTTTACCAACAAACTTTTATAAGATAATTATTTGTAATTCATAATGTAAATCATTGTGTAATATTTGATCAGTTAATAATATCTTTGAAATGGAGAAAGCTTGTCTCTGTAAATAGTTCAGAATTCAAGACAAGCAGGCAGCTTCCTTTTTGTTGTGCACCAGAGCAATGAATAATGCTTATGCCTTGCCTTGTAATTTCTCTTTCTTGATCCTGACCTGTCAGTAATATTGTCTAGGAATGGAAAATGCTAGATGGTGGGGATCATTCAGCACAATCATAGTTAGAAATGTCACCTTGAAAATGGCAAAGGCGTTCCATAGTATGAGACCTGCATTTCCTTGATTCTTCTATTCTTATTATGATTTAGTTCTACAAATAGTCTTTTCAGCAATTTTAAAATATGCTAATTGCCTGGAGTTGACATAGAAAAGTGGAACAATCCAGTAACATCCCCCCCCTTCTTGTGCCCCCCCCAAACCCTCTAAAACAAACACTCCCCTCACAAACCACCTCCCTCAGCTGTCTAGGCAGTGTAAGACCTGGTATGTTGAAAGAGAGAGGGTACAATTTCTCATTAACATCTGAGCTGATTTCTTCATCTAAGTTTATTTCCACACTTTATGGCCAACTCTACTGTCCAATTATTATTTGCTTTATTTTTATTACTACAAACTTCCTAAATAACTGGGAAAGACTAGTACTATAGAGAAATGGTTTATTTGTGCTTAAATCTTTGTATTTTAATTTGAATTATGTTGCCTTTCCTAACTCAAATTGTGATTATTAGTTTCTCTTTTCTTATTTGCATAC
The DNA here is from genome assembly GCA_017639245.1 of Myiopsitta monachus. NCBI lineage: Eukaryota > Metazoa > Chordata > Aves > Psittaciformes > Psittacidae > Myiopsitta > Myiopsitta monachus. The sequence continues at coordinate 64,758,480 of CM029921.1, read as the reverse complement.
AAATTGCATTCTAACAAGTAGCCAGGTTTCCACACTCTACATTTTTAAATGAAAGTAAATTTTTAAATGTAATGCCAGTCAATGCATTTTGGTTTTCCTCCCTCTCAAGATTCGGTTCAATATGCTAAGGTTATGGGGTTTGGTCTCTGAGGGACTCCAAAACATTTTTGCAGGTCATCATTCAAAAGGAACAAAGCAAGAAACAAACTTGGAGCTTCATTTACGTGTAGATGTCAGGGTTGTGATATTTTTATACCTTCTCAGGCTAAACTTAGACCAGTGTGATTTACGGTGAATGAAGTTTAGGGCCAATGTTGGATAGACAGCTAGCTGTTAATTCAGTCATACTACTGAAGCATGAGGGCTTAGCACAGCATTGAGAACTCAGGAGTAAGTATTGCCAAAGGAAGCTCTGAGTGTCTGGTGTGCTCTCTGGGTATGACTTGTACATCTTGTTGCCAGCTCAGTTATTTTAATGCAGAAGAAAAGCTTGACCCTAATGGGTCAAAAAAAGATTTGTTTTGCCCAGTGTACCATCTGCAGAAGTGGCAGTATGCAAAATGATTAAGGCAAGTGGGCCACCTACTCAGCAAATCAGATTTTTCTGCTTCACCTGAATACCCAGTGAATACCTTTTGGTGCCTAGCGGTTTTGTTGTTTGTTTTGTCCACTTACTCTACATCTGATCCTGCAATTGCTTCAAGTTCCAGACTGATCTCTCCAACTTCTTCTACAGTGAACATTTATACAAAGCTTCCCTGTGACAGCCCTGTCCTTTGAGTGCTCTTTGTGTCCTGGACATTGATTGCCCTTAATGAGACTTTGGTACCTCTGCTTAAGAAGGATTAATGTGCTAGTTTTGTCTGGGATAGAGGTTATTTTCTTCATTGTAGCTGGTATGGGTCTGTGTTGTGGGTTTGTGCTGGAAACTGTTGATAATGCAGAGATGTTTTTGTTGTTGCTGAGCAGCACTTACACAGACCCAAGGCCTTTTCTGCCTCTCACACCCCCTCACCAGCAAGTAGGCTGGGGGTGTACAAGGACTTGGGAGAGATGCAGTCAGGATAACTGATTCCAACTGACCAAAGGGATATCCTATAATGTGTGACATAGTGGTCAGCAATAAAAGCTGGGGAAGAAGAAGGAAGGGTGATATTTGTCTTCCCCAGTGACTGTTACTTGTGATGGAGCCCTGCTTTCCTGAAGACGGCTGAACATCTGCCTGCTGATGGGCAGTAGTGAATGAATTCCTGTTCTGCTTTGCTTGTGTGCACAGCTTTTGCTTTACCTGTTAAACTGTCTCCATCTCAACCTATAAATTGTCTCACTTTTACTCTAATGATTCTCTTCCCCGTCAGACCAGGGAGGGAGTGAGCGGTGAGTGGTGCTTAGTTGCCAACTGGGGTTAGCCCAAGACAGTCCTCTTGGTGCCCAGTGTGGGGCTCAAAGGGTTTAAGATGATAGGTTTGATTGCTATGTGCTAGATCAAATTTACAGTCATTATTGATGTTTAGCTATTAATTGGCAGGCTCCTGTGCTTGCCATGGGGCCTGTTAGTTTTGATTTCTTTGTGCCTGGATGAGTTTTGCCTGTCTTACTGTGGTTTTGCATTTATGTACCATTTAATATTTTCTTCATTTCAACACAATTGCAGCTTTTTAAGTCTGTCATCTTGCTTCTGATAACCCCTCACTGTGCTGTTCAGCTACTCCAGCTTCCTTCTGCTTGTTCTCCAGCTCCTCTCAATGGCACTGTGACTCCAGCATGCTGCCCTTCAGCAGTCTTCACCACTGTTAGCATTCAAATCTCTAAAACATCATTTTTAGCTGCTTCTTAATAAGTTTCCTAATTTTTTTTTCATTTGTTTGCATCTGCTGTCCTGAAGTTAAGTGTCACTAGAGGATTATCTTTTTAATCCATTTTTTATTACTCCTGCAGGAGATTGCCTCTAACTACTTTGTGGTCACTTCTGTAGAGATCGCATCTAGTTGCGTAGTTCTGATTGGCCTGTACCTACTTAGGACCAAGTAGGCTTTTGCTGCTTGCTTGTGAGCTTGAAGCAAGCTTCTTCTCAGAGTTACTGGCAGCATCTGAGTAAATGTCCTCTCTGCTTCCTGTCGCAGTGTGATGCCTAGGCTGTGACAGTAACTGAAGCCTCCCTATTGCTAATTTGTTTATTACCCTTTCTTATCTATACTGGCATACTGTGATTAGTGTAGTCACCATGTTCAGCTGAGAGGTAATATAGACCCCATCCTGTATTGCTCTGTTTTAGGCAAGACATTTTAAAATGCGTGAGTTCTGGGTTACTTGCTGAGATGACTAGCGTGTTACTTTGATTCGACCTTTATCTCTCCCTATTATACATCACTTCAGTATAGGTAGCTCATTTTCTTGTCTTTTCTGGTTTTGGGCATTTGGTGGGGATTTTTGCTCCACTTCCCTCCCCCCTCCCCTTTTTTTTTTTTAGTCCTGCTATTAAATTGTCTCTTTTACTGTGTTCCTCCCACAGGTTTTTCATATGCATTGTATGTCAGTGCGTTCACTTAGTGGTAGGCATTGCAATTCCTCAGTCATGTATTGTTGGAGTTTAGGATAGGAGAAACTATTAAACTGGGCATCCTGTTAAGCAATTGGAAGCGAGTGTATTTGCTATTAATTGATTCTATTGTGCATTGAAAAAAATTGTGCTGCTTCTGAATAGACTCAGAAGCTGGTCTATGCAGAGATTATTTTTTATTTATTTTTTTTTTTTTTGGACTCCTATAGATTTTGAGAATACTGCATTTGATTCTAATTGATCCACGGAAATTTAAAACCTTTGACCAAACCCAAGGTATTTCAAGCATGGCTCTAAAATCTATAGACAATGTTGGAAACTATTGGCAGTTGCCCATTAATGACTAGCTGTCAGCAGTCAGTGCACTGCTGCTGGGAAGAAAGGCCAAATAGTGATACAACTGCTCTCTGCATAGTTTCTTCCCATACCCTGCCCTCTTTCTTCCCCTAGAAGTATGTTTATTTCTAATGTCAAAAGGTGAAAAAAGGTGTAGATTAATGGTGGTGGTAATTTAGTGAAATCTCAAGCACAACTTTCATATGTTGTATCTGCTACCTTTTAATTCCAGTAAAGGATGTATATGGAGTAAACCTCTTATGCTAATCTGGTTTCTGGAGTGCTTCATTTCTTGGTACAAATATATTTTAAATTACAAAACGTAACAGTATTTGCCATTAGTAAAATTCCAAAGACCGTATACATAGGTACCACTGGTTGTCTGCAGAAAGGTTTGTCAAATTGACTCCTTTCAGCACCTTCAATGCTATTATTTTAATGGGGTATCTTCCAAATATATTCCCATTTTAAAGCTTAACTGTTTTCTTTCCATTCTTTATAACTGAATGGGAAGTAATTTTGTATCAAGAGATTTAGGTTATGGGCTGTAGTAATGGAACTGTCTTTTTTTCCATTTAGCGAAATACCATTAAGAAGTAATTTATGGCCCAGTTACATTACTGAGTCATAAAGGTATGTAGGAACTGTTACAATCCAGGTATCCTTTCCAACAAAGTTCTAAAGATAATTTTTAAAGTACAGACACTTTACTCCTTCATTGCACTGTAAGTCATATATATAAATATGATTTAGAGAACATGTTTTTACCGGTGATGCTGAGGTAGCAAAATGTACAATTGCAGGTAACACTCAACAGTGTGACATTCTATGTATTGGATGTGACTTTGCATTGCATAAGCAGCAAATGGAACAAAGGATGATTACTTTAAAGTGAAGTAAGATCCCATCATCCATTAGTACAAATGTCAAATCCTGGGAGGTAGTTCTGCTTGACTAAAGATGAAAAATAGGGAAAAGGAGCCCAAACAAATATATAAGAGCCACATCGTACACTGATGGACTATGATGAAAAGGTTTCATTTGAGAAGGAGGTTTCTGGCAGGTCTAGACGATGTGGCAACATAAGCCCCAACAATAAAAACCCCACCCCAGACAACCTACCAACAAAATAACATAAAACACAAAAGAACCATTTCCACCCCTTGCCCTCAAACCATGCAGCCACCCCAGAAAACACCTCAGAATGGGGAGAATAAGGAACGCCTTGATGTCACAGTATATGTGACATCATTTCAGTGATGTAATGTGCTAACCTAACTCCACTAGCATGAAGTGACAGCATGGATAGTTGAGGAGAGTGAAAACCATATCACCTTTCACCATTCAGCGATAAAGGATTTCAGTCACCTTATTCATATTAGCTGATACCATGCTGTAGATGCCTTTATGTAGGATGTTATCTAAGGGACGTGATCATAGTGGGTCAGACTAGGAGGGTGGTATATGTTAGGACCAGCTGTGGTCCGGTTCAGTCATAATTTTTTGATTGGGGAAATAAATACATTATGACCTAAAAAAAATACAAAATTTAACACATGATAGGGATGTGTGGAATGCAAAAGGGACAGAATCATAAAGGTAGAAACATTGGAAGTGACCTGAAAATGAGAGAATGAAAAATACATGCTCTTACTAAGCTTTCTTCCAAGCTGAAGTGTTTGGGTTAAAGGAGGATGAAATTACTACAGAACTTCTGTGTTCAGCTCCTTCCACTTAACTCATTTTATGTTATAAATGTGAAATCAAACCTCCCTGCCCATGGCAGGAGGGTTGGAACTAGATGATCTTAAGGTCCTTTCCAACCTTAATTATTCTATGATTCAGGAGTTCCAGCAAATATCTTGGAAGCCAAGGCTGCAGAGAGGCAAAGGCAGTGACTCTCTGTTCTGCACTGCACTGCTATGCTACTTTGAAGAAGGAAGGGTTTGGAGCCATTGTGTCTTCACATTCTCTATTATGCTTGAAATTACCTTGCTGTTCTACCAGGAAGGAAGTATTCCCTGGAGTGCTTTGTCCATACTGGAAGATAATTCCATAATTTGTAAATCTCTGTTTTCTTCTTCATCTGTCCTGCGACTTTCGTAATTTCATGCCTGAAAGGTGTCTGTAAAATGTTGCATAGCGGAAACAGTAGTGCTTTACCTAAGCAGGTGAACAGCTCTTTGGTTTTCAGGCGATGATATATACTATATTTAACTTGAGTAATTTCCTAATGGCAGGATTTCTGCCTAGTACATATTGGCTCCTGGGGCCCAAGAAACTGGGCTGATTTATGTTTAGGACCTGGCCCCTTGCTGCTGTTTCAAATCCTTTTTGCTGTGGATAGTGATCTTGATGTTAATCTATCAAAGTTGGGATTCACAGGTCGCAGTCTTACAGCCAAGCTAAAAGAGTCTCATAAAGAAGGGTACATTCATCTTGTGACTGCATGTAAATATTCCGAGCTCCTATAGCTTTAGCTAGATGACTGTATTATCTCATTAATCATTTTGTGAGGATTTCTGTGGTGGTGTTCTCTCTTCTCAAGGATAGACAGACATTTAACACTTCTGTGATCAATAACTGAGTTATTGGAAGGTGTAGTGCTTATAAACTGAAGGATAAGCATTGCTGTCTGCTGCTTTTGTTCGCTGGCTTCTGTAAGATAGTCTACAGGTGAAAGAAAAGGCCAGTGTGTAAGAGCTGGCAAAAATGCAGACTTGCTGGATTAGAGAAATCTAATTTCAAGAAGAAATTGAGTTTGGACCTAATGTTTTACTGGCTCTAAGAAGCAATTTTTCTATCCTTTCTTTTAACCTCTCAGGGTATTGATTCTTCGCAGTAACTGGTGTATAGGAGCATCCATCTCCTTCAGCTGTGGAGAGCTGCCCAAGCAAACCTGCCAGAGGTGTGCAAGACCAAGGTAGCAGGATGGGAAGACTGTATGCTCCCTGCAACGCCTTTTCTCATGGTTTTACTGTAGCTGCTCCTGCCTTTTATTGCACTGGCTATTAGGGAAAAATATTAGATTGGATATCAGGAAAAATTTCTTCACCAAGAGGGTGATCAGGCACTGGAAGAGGCTTCCCAAGGAGTGGTGAAATCACCGTCCCTGGAAGTGCTTCAAAAACTGTGTAGATAAGGCGATCAGTGATATGTTTAGTGATAGACCTGACAGTCCTAGGGTAACAGTTGGACTTGATGATCTTAAAGATCTTTTCCAACCTAGCTGATTCTATGGTCAGGAAGCTTGTTGAGAGAGCTGGTGGGGGTCAGAGACTGGGTACTCTGGTATTATCCATATGGAAAGAAGCTGAACAAAATATTTCTCCACTGACTAGTGGGCAGTTTTACTGGAGTAAGTAACTTATGGTACTCTTAAATCACAGGTTATCTGCTGCTTTTTCCCTGCATGCAAGGAGGCTGTCCAAATAGATTAAACCAAGACTGTTGCAGCTGTGTGAATAGTGCATGCTGGCAGTATATATTCTGTGTCTCTCTCTCTATATATGTTTTATATATTGTTTTTTATTTTAAATAAAGCTGGTTGTGCTCCTGAGAGCTATCAAAATGTGAACAGGACACCTACCATCATGCCTACTTTCTCACACAGCCACAACAGTCCTGAGTTTAATCTTTTCCTATAGCCTCTCTGCACGCTAGGAAGAAGGACTGCAACTGTTTTTTCGCTGAAGTAGTTTGTTTCTTATTCTTAATTTTGTTTTTAATTCCTAAAGGAAGCCCTGTTTAGCAACCTTGCCCATGTTTTATAATTTACCAAGTTAACTGAAAATTTATGTGTGGCAATTTTATTTTCCTCAGGCAAGATCTTCTTTTGCTTGCACTGCCTCATGGTTGATTTTAACCAGATGTCTTTCACATATCTCATCTCTCCTTACAATTGTTAAAGAAAACGCAAACTGTCAAAATGACCTTATACTTTTCAGAAAATTCTAATTAAATTTTTCTCATAAAACAACAGAGGAAATTATGGTTCTAAAATAAATGACCAGCCAGAGATCATCAATGACCTCGAAAGAAAAAGAACACTTACACTGACAAAGGAAAAATGCTACAGTCAAGTTTGAAAAAATTGAGATGTAATGAATATGGACAAAAACCTTGGTAAATGTCTGAGAAATAACTGACAACGTGTAGTAGTTCTCTAATGTAGGTTTAAAATGTTTCTGACACAGATGTTTTTTCTACTGCAAATTTTCTGGGATGGTAATTTTTGGTAATGCTAGTTTGGTTCACTATAGCATTTCACAATGTGCAGTATTTGCTTAATTTGTTGAGCTGAAAAGATATGTTTTGGTTTTCATGTTGTCTTTTTTTTTTTTGTTTGTTTTTAAAGTGTTAAGGAAAACCTCTATTATATGCTGAATTTAACAAAGTTAGTTGTCTATATTCTTTATGCTGAGGGATTTTGGTGAGTTTGGGGATTACATTTTTGTTGTGGGTTGGGTTTTTGTTGTTTTTCTTCACAGCAGTTTATATAAACCAGTTCAGAAGAGTAAGATGCTAGAGAAGATGTTCAACTTGGCTATCCCAGCAAGAGGTTAATTATGTCCACACAAAATAAAGCTTGAATGCTACCTTTATTGTGTTTGTAGGGCACACATTTATGGCCAGTCAGGTATTTTTATGCTGAAATCAGGTCACTGGACTATAACCAAAGCTGAATAAGAAGGAGAGTATTTATCTCATCAATCATTTCTGGCCACTGAGACGACTACATCTGCTCAGGTGCAAATGGTGTAGCAAGTATCTTTTTACCTGAACAGCTGTGATAATCAAGGGCCTGTGTTACACCATGCATGTTGATGGACATACTCTGCCTTTTCTCATCCAGCTCACTACTGCTGAACAATGTGAACTTTGCTTATAATCCCTAGGTCCAAGAGCATGTGCAACATCTTAATTAAATTTGGAGAACAGCGGTAAAGTATACAGCCAGCTCTTGCATGTAGCCTTACTACAGGGCAAGCTTTCACTTGGCCCAATTCATCATCCAAGTGATTAATCCTAATCATCATGCATATCAGAGCTCAGAATACTTTATTATGCTCATGAAAACTATAAATGTAAAAGAAATCATTCTAAAATTTAAGGTGCATTGTCACTAGGTGACTGTCGGCCCTTTCCAAGTAGGAAGGAGCCACCACACCATGAGTTGATGTATTCCTAAATTAGGAGAGTGGTGCACGCCTCTGGGGCTGGCACCTGCTGTGCCAGGAAATCCCATGTAGCTGTAGAGGGATAAAGCTCTGATGAAGCAACAGCCCATTGTGACCCCAGTTTTTTTCTTTGGTTTGGAAGCCCCTTTTGATGTATCTTTCATGGGCCATTTTATCTTGAAAAATGTGTATCTAGAATGTGAGTGGTCATGGCTTGTTGCCTGCAGTGAAGGGGGAGGAGGGTAATTTGGTGGGTCAGTCATTTTCTGCTGAGTGTTTTTTATGGATAACTTTCACATTTAGCAAATGGTTTTTTTTCCCCCATGTACTTGTGATTTGACATTTAGAGGCCATATTGTGTGAATTAGGGAAATCATTGGGTACTAGAATGAGAAATGGTCTGAAAGAAAAATTGATCAGTAATTAGGAAAGTTAATCCATTCGTGGCAGTGAGCCTGAGATTTATCCTGATGTACTGCCAGTCAGCTAGCATAGATATAAATAAAGCAAGTTGAAAAAAGTCTCAGAAGTCCTAGAAACAATGACATGGGTTAGGATTATTCGTTTTCTCAACAGAGATTTTGCAGATTACGGGTTTATTAATTATATAAATTCTCTAATTTTCTTTCATTCATATGTTTCAGCTATTGAATATCTGCCATTTGACTTGTACTCACATCTTTCCAACCATAATCTCACAAGATAACATTTTAAAAAGCTAAAAATAGAAGAGCAGGGAGCATCGAAGACATCCACCTTCCCTTTGCCTTGTCAAGGAACTATTTCCATTGCAGAAATAGGATTTCAAGCAAAAATGCAGGCTTAACATTTTTTTCTATAATTATTTTCTGCAGTTTGTTGTGCTAAATATAATCATAGAGATGCTTTATGACAAGAATACTTCTCATAAATATGGCAGAAATGTACGGTTCTGTATTTGAAATTAAGGCAGCCTGTGGCAAACTGTCTGCACAGTTGTGATAAGGAAACCTGTTGAAATCTCTTCGTTTACATACAGTATGGTCAGCCATACAAAAAGACTATTGTCTACAGATTGTTATCTTACTGTATTTTCTTACTCTCTTATGGTTGGTCATTCATTGTAAAGTTAAAACCAAAATCAAACATTTAATTTGAACGTGAAAAACGGATAAGAAAGCCACTGCAGATAGTTGATTTTATCACGTTACGTGAGCATGTCATTAGGAGGATACATACACCACAAATCCAAGCTGCAGGTGCTGCCTCTGGCCATTCCCCTGGTCACCACCATCCCTCCTGTCCTCTTAGGGTTCACTCTCTGGCATGAGCTTGCTGATGGTGCTTGGGGCACGTTGTGGGCTACAGACTGCTGCCATAGATGTTTGTCATTTGATGCTCTATAGAGTGAGATGGGAGACTAATGTTCTTCTTTATTCCCTACCACCCACTTTGCCAAGGAATAGAAGATTTCTTTAGGTTCTCTGTTATTCCCATCCAGAAATAGCTTCTGTGTTCAGGACCAGCAACTGTTATGAGATTTCTGTCTCATCTTCCCCACTTTCTCTGTTGCACATTTTATCTCCAGCTACATTTGAACAAACTTTCGGTTTAGTTTGTAAGTGAGCAGTAAATTTAAGTTAGAAAATGCTGATAAACTTAAGTTGAAAATTATTATAAGCTTCAGTGTTAATTTGAGCAAAATGGTATGTTGGCATTGCCAAACCTTGTAGATGGAGGGAAGCTAAAAAGGGAGAAGAAAAAAAAAGTCTTAAACTCAAACAAATCCTTGGCTTAAAAATTTCTAAGTTCAGAGGGGTTTTACTGCCTCATACATGCTGTACTAAGTAACTATAATTCCTGTTTTCAGGAATTGCTTTAAAAATATTTTTGTTTTTTCTTTCTCTAATGATCATCTTGATTTTTTTTTGCATTGGATAGTTAGACGTTAGCAATGACTTAGTACATATAATTTTGTAATAGTGATCCTTTTACAACTCCTAAAGGATATAATAGAAAGAAATACCCTGATTGGAAGCCAGAAAAACATATACTTAACAATTTAATTTTACTTGTTTGTAAAGTAAACTGTAACACAATGAACAGTGGGATGTGGAAGAGAATCAGAAGAGTAAAAGTGAGAAAACTCATGGGTTGAGGTCAAGGCAGCTTAATATGTAAAGGAAAACAGGCATTCATTCACTACTGCCCATCAGCAGACAGGTGTTCAGCCACCTTCAGGAAAGCAAGACTCCACTGCACATAACAGTTACTAGGGAAGGCAAACACCATAAGTCCAAATGCCTTCCCTTCCTTCTTCTTCCCCCAGCTTTACATTCTGAGCATGACATCCTATGGTATGGGGATATCCCTTTGGTCAGTTGAGGTCAGCTATCCTGGCTGTCTTCCCTCCCAGCTTGTGCACCCCCAGTATACTTGCTGATGGGGTGATGTGAGAGGCAGAATAGACTTTGGCTCTGTGTTAGCGCTCCTCAGTGAAAACCAAAACATCTCTGCATTATCAACGCTGTTTCTGGCACAAACCTACAACATAGCTCCATACTAGCTACTATGAAGAAAATAAACTCTATCCCAGCCAAAACCAGCACAGATGCTTATGTACAGAGTGCTTTTTCTGTAGTGATCTAGACAGGGAAGAGAGCTAGGAGTAACAAGAAAATCTGTATAGACACAGTGATTAGCAGACCAGCAAGTGGGGAGAAAAGGAGGTAGAAAGAGATATATCTGTACTTGGGAAAAAAACCCAAAACCACTGCAGAAACAGTAGATATTCTTAAAGTTGGGAGATCAGCACCTACAGGGGATAACATGTTTGCCAAACCATGTGGAGGGGTGGAGGGATGGAGGACTCACCAGGGACCAGCTTGATAAAGTAAACTGTGACTGTGTAAAGTGACAAATGTACACTGTCAGTCACGTCTGTAGGTGATTCCAGGGATGTGAGTAACCATGATCCTGGTCCCTTTGAAGGGGACTCTTCAGTACAAAATCTTTCTACTTCAGGCAGAATTAATCCTCTCAGCCACATCTCCATGCTCCTGAAGTTGGCTGAAGTTAAAATAGAATGACTACTTGCAGAAGGATATACAGATTCACATGGAGACAGAGCAAAGGACAGACCTTCGGGTGAAGTTGACTGCATAGAACATGCTAGGAGCATCAAAGGGGAGGCTGCCGCAGCTCCACAGGCTTCGGGAGGCAGGAGGTTGTTCAATAATAGAACAGTGCTGGCAAAGCATTGTGATAGGCATCAAACCTTGTGAGTAAAAATGAAAGAAAAACAAGAAAACAATCCTCAGTGGTGTCATTTTAGTGATTCTGCCCACTTAAGGTAAGCCTGGAATGCCTTCTCTCATCTTTGTCAGAAGCCCTTAAACTTTAATGGGATGGCATTGTTGCTCTCTATTAGAAGTGTTATTTGTGCTCTGCACAATCTGCAAGTGGTATCACCTTGATGGAAGAAACAGGCTAAAACTGGAGTAAAGCGGGACAAGCCCACAATTTTCAATCACGTAGGAATCCTCAAAGGAGGAAGAGAGAAAGCAAGACAACAGCAACGAGAAATCTTCAGACAAGAAGCTTCCACCAAAGTGAAGAAAAACTACATGAATGATTCTATTCATTTACCCTACAGATACCAAAAGAAGGCAGAAAATAAGAGACTGAAGAACTGTCCTAGCAGCGAAGTTGGACTATTTGTTGAAACCTTAGACCTGCCATCAGGATCTCTTTATAGACATGAAACCTGCAGTAGAAGCCATGGAGTGAGAATGAATTCAAGCCCTTAATTTCAAAATGTCTTCAAATGAGTTTACATAAACTGTTCTGATAGCCGAAAACTAATAATTGCATTAGAAAGAAATGTAATCATTTGGTCTGGTGGACATGTGCTGGTAGAGCTAAAAAGGTGGAAACTGAGCCAGTTTTGCCATAGGATTAGAGTAACATGCCAGGCAGACACTCATCTGCAGGGAACAAAGACTAAAGGATTTCTCAAAGTCAGAAATAAATAAATGCATCAATCAGTCATTGAGTATAAGGGGAAATTGCAAGCTAAATATCAGTGAGTATTTAACAAGTCACTATCTGTGCTTCTAAATGATAGAATCATAGAATAGTTAGGGTTGGAAAGGACCTTAAGACCATATAGTTCCAATCCCCCTGCCAGGGGCTGGGGCGACTCCCACTAAACCATGCCCTCCAAGACTCTGTCCAGCCTGGCCTTGAACACTGCCATTGATGGAGCATTCACAAAGTCCCTGGGCAACCCATTCCACTGCCTGACCACCCTTACAGTAAAGAACGTCTTCCTTATATCCAGTCTAAACTTCCCCTGTTTAAGTTTTAATCCGTTACCCCTTGTCCTATCACTACAGTCCCAAATGAAGAGTCCCTCCCCAGCATCCCTATAGGCCCCCTTCAGACATTGGAAGGCTGCTATGAGGTATCCACGCAGCCTTTTCTTCTCCAGGCTGAACAGCCCCAACTTTCTCAGTCTTCTTCATATGGGAGGTGCTCCAGTCCCCTGATCATCCTCATGGCCCTCCTCTGGACTTGTTCCAACACTTCCATGTCCTTTTTATGTTGAGGACACCAGAACTGTACGCGATACTCATGATGCCACCTTAAAACTGAGTCAAGAGCAGGAAGATGAAGAAAGGTCTCAAAAATTCTCTCCTCAAGTAGCTCAAAAGACTTCTGTTTACAGGGCATGCATTAATCTTGCGCAGTAGATAAGCTGATTTGATTTTCATTAAAGTCTGGTGTACATACAGCATAAGAAAAATGTGAATTCCAAACGAAGTGAAGAAAAGGGAGAGAAGCTCATGGCACTTGAAATGCTAGAGGAATATTACGGGAGGCTAATTCTGTTTTTGAAGCTTAAGGAAAGGAAAACTGATTGGTCTTGAGGCTTTCTTAACTTCACCCACACCCTCTGCAGAAGTTTGTGGTGTAGGAATTGATTCAGCTCAGGCAAGTCCTGTGCAAGGGTGCATGAACTGCATGGCTTTGATCTCGATCTCTGTCCATAATCTAGGAGTGGGAAGGGAATGTGTATGGGTATACTGGCAGCTTCTTCAAAGTTCAGTGCTTAGGGTAAGGTGACAGGTTGTGTAGTAACCTAGCAGAGGAAATTACTGCTTGTGAAGCAAACATTGTATAAAACCTGGTGAAACATAGGGAATTTTTTGGGATATATATATAAATATATATGCATAAAAATATGGTTTGCTACTTTGTAGCTTGACCGTTGCCAGAAAGTTTCTCTGCTTCTTGAGGGTAGGGGTAGTAGAAAGCGCTTTAGAAATTATGAAACCCCGGGTTTTCAAGTAAAGTATTTCCTCAGGACCTGCTACTCAGTGGAATTGATGCTGTCTGGCTTTTGGGAACACCAGTTTGTGAAATACAGGAAGATTCAGGATAAATCTGTCAGCCTTTTGGACCTGCTTGGTTTTGCCTGTCTCCCTGTGAGACTGAGGGCGCTGCACTGCATCCTCTGGGAAGTATCACTTCAGCCCTATGCTGGGAATTTGTTTCACTTGCCACTAACTGGCCTTCATGCTGCAAAGGTAAATGCAGGTTATTTATAATGAATTCTGCATATTTGAATGATAATGAACCTGGTTACTGAATAATTGGCATTTTTGGTGCAGTATACAGTGGAAAACAATGGGATAAGCTGGAGCAGCAGTGAGCTGTCACTGCCACAGAACTGGGTTATAACAGTAGCTGGGAATAACTGAAAATGGGATTTTTCTTTAATTGCTCTCTTTCAAAGAAATTCTAATTATTTTTTTCTGTCAGAAATGCAAGCATGCTATAAAGTTGAATGCAAGAAAGACCGGAGCAGTTATGACAAATGCAGTTTACTTGATAATAACCCCAATGGTTAAGAGTCACAAAGGACACCATTGGCTTAGAAAACTGCCATTATGATATCGTTAATCCTGCATTGTACACAGTACAGCCTAACAGAAAGCACACTTGAGAAATCTGGTTTCCATTTTTGACTCTGCCCATGGCCTACTGATTATCTCTGTCTCATTTCTGCCTCCTTTAGTCAAATAATGATTCTCATTTTCTTTGACATACACAGAATTAAAGTGTTATGTCTTAAAAAAGAGGTCTGCAGTACAGTATAGATGTTATTAGAGTATGCTTATTTTAATCACTCTGATGCAATAATATTTAGCTCATCTAAAATAAACCCCTGACCTCAGCCTGCGAGGAATGGCTGGTGCTTACCCTGGAAAAGATTTTGGACACTATTAGCAATTGCATGGTCTTCTCTTTCTGTGGTGGAAAGTTAGTGAATTTCGGGACAGAAAAGGAGCAACCCCTGATGTTTATTCTACAGTTTAGCAGCATTGCTGGCTCATGTTGCAGACATTGTTCTGGCCTGGCCACTAGCAATCTTCCTAGAAATTATGTGTCTCCTTAATATTGGCTTGTTTTGGATTTAGTTTGCATCTTCAAGAAGTGTCACGCAAAGTAAGGAAAGCATATACCCTGAGGTATTTGGAGAATAACTGTGCCAGTTTAAGGACTAATGACAAGGAAGTTGGTATTTTCAGATGTTGTTTCAGCCAGCTTAGGAGCACTGCAGATCAGCCTTCAGAGATTGTGTTAGCATGTCTCTGTGACTCCACAGACTGAGCGTAATGTCCTGACATTGTTCTAGGGCAGACAGTCTGAAGTAGTATTTTGCAGTCCTGCATGGGGAGTGGTATGTTGGCAGTGGCCTGACAATGAGCTGCTGTCTGTGGCTGCTGGCCTAGAGTGCCCCTGCCTGAAGTGAGTCTTTGCTGTTATGGCCCATCAGCTGCATTGTAATCTTTGGAGGGAAGAGCAATGAAACTGCACAACTTCCGTAGCCTTTTGGGAGTTGGTGTTAGACCCATCTTAGCACATTTAGAAATATGGTTGATATCCTCTTATGAGCATGCTGTTTCTGTTACGTATGTTTTAAGGTAATTTTATTCTGTTCAGACTTTCTGTATGAGAGAAATTTTGGAGAAGATTTTTGTTCATTAGTTTCAAGTTAGTAGCATGTGTAACTAAGCCAGAATCTCCTGCATCTTTTCTCATTTGAGATTTCTTTCAACTTTGAAGAAGTTTAGTCTTTAATTTAATCTCAGCATGTGTGCAAGGCTGTCCCTGAAGTAACTGTTATCCAATGATTTTAGCTTCTGCATTAGTTGACTAGCACAGTATACTCGATACTTTTTCATCTATTGCTAATAATACACCAGGAGCAAAGAGTTGTTTCATAGGTCTGTTTTACAAAAAAAATAGTGACAGGAAACTCCTGAGAAGTCTTAAGTTAAAAAAAGGTGAATGAAAAAAAAAATAGTTCTTAGTGCAACTTTCATCTACTAACCATATGGATAGGATTGCATCAGAAATTACAGCAGTGCTGTTCTCTCCATTACATTTGTGATTGGGTCAGCTTTTATGCAATAAACCCATATTTTCTGGGCATGCTATAAAAATTCACAAGGGGCTGGAAATTGCTGTGCATGTGCTACATCTTGGCATACTAAAAGTTGTATTAAAACTGAAGGAGAATTTTCCATTCATGTCTTTTAAAAATATTAGAGAAGAATGAAGACTTGATGCATGTTGTCATGCTTACTGCCAGACAAAATCCACTGAGTTATGCATTGCGAGGTTATCTTTGTTCACTAGCTAAGAACCACATCTGTGTGCTTGCTGTGAGCTATGCATCAGAGCATCTATGTAGTAGCTCTTACTTACTGCAATCTCCATCAAAGGAAATTATTAAAAGGGGAAAAAATTGATTCATATTCACCCTCTCCCTCATTCATTCCTTTTAAGTGGAATGGGTTTTGTTTTCTGGTGTCTATTTATAAGAATCTCATTATGGCCTTATATATAGGCAGACAGCTGCAGTAAAAGTCGGATGCAGTGCTGGTGGGAGTGGCTTAGTCTCTGTGTTAGCTTTCATGACCTCAGAGCTGGACCCAGTAAAAGGTCACTTAGAATCATAGAATCATAGAATAGTTAGGGTTGGAAAGGACTTTAAGATCATCTAGTTCCAACCCCCCTGCCATGGACTTACTGGAAGTGTAAGGCATTCTGGGGAATGGGGTTTAAGTATATAGGTATTTGTTATCCTGGCCTCATAATAAGATCCCTGAAAAGCTTAACGATAAGAAGTGTGGCAGGCTAAAGCTCTTATGAAAGAATTTAGTTGAATTAGCCTTCATGACAATAGTTTGAAAAGATTTGTCTTTCTAGTTACTCAAAATATATGAAAAAAGGGAGGAAATACTTTTTTTTTTTAACCATTCAGCACACATACACAGATAAGTACTTTGGAAGATTCTAGATTGCAACAAGTAACACTAACATGATTAAAAGTAACCAATTAATATATTGGATCAAGTGTGTTCTGATTGCTTTGGATGAAGATGACAACCGTGTCCTGTTCTGTAATTCAAACCACACAGGGAAGTGTGGAGCTGTGTAAAAGCCAAAATTTTCATTCTGTGGAAAATGGAGATATTTCAGCTTTTTTTTTCTTCTTAAATCTTACCAAATAGTTGAAACATTTAAAAACTTGGTTTGGGAAAAATCACAATGTTTACTTCTTTGGCTGTGCTTATGGCTAAATTAGAGCTACTTCAACTAAGCTGCTGTCTGTGGTAGCAGCAGTGTGGGTGAACTCGATTGCTGCCTGACAACAGATTCTATCTCCCATAAAATCATAGAGTCAGCTAGGCTGGAAAAGACCCTTAAGATCATTAAGTCCTACTGTTAACC
Organism: Myiopsitta monachus; assembly: GCA_017639245.1. NCBI lineage: Eukaryota > Metazoa > Chordata > Aves > Psittaciformes > Psittacidae > Myiopsitta > Myiopsitta monachus. The sequence goes on along the minus strand of CM029921.1, from coordinate 64,741,617 downwards.
CAGGACTGCCAAGTCCACTGCTAAACCATGTCACTGAGGGCCTCATCTACATGATATTTGAGCACTTCGTAACTTTGGGACAGTGATGCCACCACTTCCCTGGGCAGCCTATTCCAATGCCTGATTACCCTTCTCTGTGAAGAAATTTTTCCTAATATCCAACCGTAAACCTCCCCTGGTGCAGCTTGAGGCAGTTAACTCGTCCTGTTACTTTGGGAGAAGAGACCAGCCACGTCTCTTCATCCTCCTTTCAGGCAGTTGTAGAAAGCGACAGTGTCTCCCCTGAGTCTTCTCCAGACTAAACAACCCCAGCTCCTTCAGCTGCTCCTCATAAGACTTACTCTCCAGGCCCTTCACCAGCTTTGTTGCCCTTTCTTGACCTGCTCCAGCAACTCAGTGCCTGCGTTGTAGTGAAGGGCTGATGGTAGCTAGGCAAGGAAAAAAAAATAGTGTGAAGTTTTTGGTCTACTCTAGGACTATCTTGGCCATGAGAAAACTTACTAGAGGGGTAAAGAAGGGGAGAGCAGAAAAAGCACTGAAGTTTACTCAGGAGGTCATCTTTCGTATGCAATAAGAGCATGTTTTCCTGAAAGTGTATTTTACATGTTGGAATGGATTCTGTAGTTGCAAAAAACGTTTGCATAACACAGTCTTGGTACAGGCTTGCTATTCTCCTGTCTACTCTTGTGTTTTAGTTCTTCAAATGTTTTAGACTTCTAAATGTTTGAAGATAATTTAATTAGCAGCAAGGGCTTCTCCTGTCTAGGACAATCCCATGCAATTTTATTAAGAGGAAAAATGGAAAAAGATAAAGATCAGGGCCATCATTTTTAATTCAGTATCAGTGTCTCCAGTGTCTCATTATTCTCGTAAATGATTCATGGCCAGTAATTGTCTGTGAAGAACAAACAACTCCCCTATTCCCAAATCTCCCACTGCTCATCCTTGAGCTACCTTATTTTGGAGTAAGACTTTCCCCTACAAAGGCTGCACAAATGTCTCTTTCTGCATGGCTGTTACCAGTCATAAGAGGAGGGCTGGCTTGCAAATTGTTAGCAGGGAGGGATGTCTGCAATGTCCGGGATGGCTGCACTCATCTGGCTCTGTCAGCAGGTTGCTTTGTGGTCCTGGATAAATCCTCTTGCTCCTCAGACCTTATTGACAAGGTGTCATGCCAGGAGCTTGTTACCCAGAAAATGCCCTGCCTGGGAAGCTGTCATTGATGGGGTTGCAAACAGCAAAGGTTGCACTTGCTCCAGGAACAGTATTTGCTAAGTTGAAGCAGCTGAGGATGTCACCTCTGCTCCTTTCCTCAGTCTGGTGTGTGCCAAGGTTCTGCTCAGCAAGACCTTAATAAGCCACTAGAGATCAACCTGGGAGCAGATGCCAAAGCTCAGGGATCATGAAGGCTAGCTGTAATCTGTCCAACTCTCTTGGAGGGAGACACAGCTGTACCATGACACTGCAATGTAACCCAGCCACTTTGAAGTCTGCTGTGTGAATGAAATTTGGCAGGGGTTGCACTGCTGCCCTTTAAATCTGTGGCAAAGCCAATAGTTATCATTTTGTGATGGCTGTGATACAAAAAACCCACACCTCTTTCTTTTCTTACTAGAGGATAGGAGAAGGAATGTATATAGGATCTGTGTTCCGAGGTAGACCAGGAATGGGTTTGACTTGATCTCTGTAGGTGAGAAGGAAACTGCTGTGATAAGAAAGCTGCTTTGGTGTCTCAACAGTCTGCCGGACATCAAAACAAGCACCTTCAGGGTAATCCATGCATTGTCTTGTCTGTTTCTAATCTTCTGATAGTAGTTAGTCTTTGCCTGGATCACATACTGTCCCCTGGACAGTATTGCCTGTTGACTAAATAGCTTATCAGTACTCTTCATTTAGCTTATCAGTACTCTTCATCCATTAACATGCCACTCAAAGCATTCAGTGAGGATGATGTCCAGGAGCAGAATTACCTTAATTATCATATGAAAGATACAGCAGTGGTAAGGCCATGGCAAGTGAAATGATCTTAAAGGCAAAAATTCACAGAATAACTTGGCTTGGAAGGGTCCTTCAAAGGTCACCTAGTCCAACCACTCTGTGATGAGCAGGAACATCTTCAACTACATCAGGTTGTCCAGAACCACATCCAGCCTGGACTTGAATGTTTCCAGAGATGGTGTATCTACCATCTCTCTGGGCAACCTGTTCCAATATGTAACAGTATGTTCACCCTCATTGTAATTTTTTTCCTCGTGTCCAGCCTGCATCTCCCCTCTTTTAGTTTAAAACCAGCACCCCTTGTCCTGTCACAGCAAGCATTACTAAAACATCTTTCCCCATCTTTCTTATAGGCCCTTTTTAAGAACTGAAAGGCCACAATAAGGTCTCCCTGGAGCCTTCTCCAGGCTGAACAACACCAGCTCTCTCAGCCTTTCCTCACAGGAGAGGTGTTCCGTCCCTCTGATCATTTTTGTGGCCCTTCTCTGGACCATCTCCAGCAGGTCCATATCTTTCCTGGACTGAGGACTCCAGAGATGAATGCAGTACTTCAGGCGGGGTCTCACCAGAGGAGAGTGGCAAATTCACATTCCATAATTACTTACTCAAAATGTAACTCTGTAATTAGGGATGCAGCTCACCATTCAAAATTATTTCTGCCAGCTGCAGAAAACAGAGCACTCTGAGCACTCATTCATGTCACCTCCTGGCCTCCTGCACCAGCTTTGGTACGCCAGGAGCTCTTGCAACGTGTCCCTGCAGCTGTAGGACACTCATTTCAAAAGCAGCTTGAAAAAAGCAGTGTCGCGGTAGCCTTGGGGTTTGTGCTCACTGACACACCTTTTGTTTCTGCACAGTGTCTGGTTTCTAATTTCAAATGTATTGGATCCATTTCAAAATTAAGTAGTAACCTTCCTGCTTTAAAAAGGCACGCTAACTTTTCTAGTCAACAATAAAAAGCTGTTGCAAACTGATTTATTAGAAAGCATTAAAAATATCAGATCTCAATTTTGTATGTCAATATTTCTGTATAAACAGGGTGTGATTACAGAGCAATCACATTTGCCAAATGTGGTGAGTTTTAATTGTGCCTCACAAAATATTATTTTGTTTTCTTATGAGAGTTGGCCTGAAAATATGAGTTGTAATTTGTAGACATTTGGAGATAGACATATTATTAGCAACATCCTAACAGGAATGTTTTATGTGTGCTGTTGTAAGTGGACATAACATAAAAAGCATGTGTATTTAAAGAATTGCCTTTGACATTGTGAAGTCAAGCGCCTAAAAATCTGAAAGTGCTGCAGCTAAACCATTTGTATAAACTACATTTTCCCCTTTTAGGCAGGTGGGAGGGAGCAGATAAATAGGAGGAAACTATCTTGAAATGATTTTTAAGGTTGTAGCAGTTTCCACAGTTGCCAAAGAATGCATGGCTTATTTGGTGTATATTCACTGACCAGTTAACAGAGGAAAGAAGAATGTTTGTTAAATAAGGCAGCCATTTAGTTTTGAAATAAGGTGTTTGCCTTGTTTACTGCAGAAAGTGAACGGTGGACACTGAGCAAGAAGGGGCAGGAAGAGGCAGGTGTAAGCTATCAGACACTTGGGTGCTGCATGACAAAATGGCCTTCTTGCCTGGTGTTGGCCACTGGGTTCCTTAATGATGGTGAGTTTGGTCATTTAACCCAGATTTCTTATAAACCTTTTGCTAAACCAGTCTCACATTCTGGATTCTTGTAGTTGTGGCATAAATCAGGCCATGTTTGCTTTAAAATTATGAAGTTTTTAAAGATAGGTACTCTAGGGAGAGATGGGGGAATGATTGTAGGAGCTCCAGTTTATCCCCATTCTTGAGACTGCTGCTGTGAAGGCAGAATAAATTTAAGGAGTAACTGGAATAGAAAGCTTGAGTGCAATTGGCATGGAATGTATTTGTCCCGTTTAGGAATAGCTGCACTACATAAGATACTGCCTTCTTTGCCCTCATTTCCTTATCAGCTTCTTATTTTCCACATGCTGAAAGCTGTGTCATCTCATCCTAGTGGAATGGATCATGCAGTGATCTTTTCTGCTTCATTGCAAAGTCAGCCAAGTCAAATTAAACAACCTTCAGCTTAAACAGGCGCAGTTTAACCCAGGTGACTTTGTAATGAAGCTGGTGAAAAGCAGTTTCTGCAAAAAATTGTATTGGATGTTTGTGTGAAGCACCAGAAGAAGCTAGGATTTCTAGAGCAGGATTTAAATAGTTCAGAATGAATAAACAAAATTAAACAGAAAATTGGCTAGGTGCTCATTAGTTGACTCCAGTTTAGCCTGTGTAAAGGGTGAAATAGACTTTCATGAACATCAATATGGCAAGACTGTGTCTGTGAAGACTATATCATAAATCGCCTGTTAGAGGACCAAACTAGTATTACATTGTGTAATCTTGATCCTGGTTCTTCTGTAAAATGTTTTGCTTTGCACATTTGTGTCCTTTTAAAACAGATGATAACCTGCATCAAAAAGTTGCTAGTTTTTATGAAAGGGGCATTAGCATTTCAGGCTTTCAGTCTTCAAAAAATCTCACCTATAACTGGTGTGGAGAGCAGGTTGTCCCTTACCTCCATGGTTAATAGATGGTATCCAAATGTGTCTGGTACCAAGTGTTCCCAGGGATATGATTTTAGGCTTGGGTTTAGCCAAGGCTGGAAAACTGTTGAAGCTCTGTTTCTTGTGGGGCTCTGAGGATAAAGCCTATTCTTTTCCAGTGGAAACACTGGGGTGCCTTGGCTTCCACCAGGTAGGTGCATTTTAAAATCTTTCTTGTTCCTTAAGTTGCACAAACTAGCAGGGTTCACAGATACCCATAAAAGCAATGAGGCTGTAGTCAACTCTCTTGTTATCAAATCTGGGAGGAGGATCAAAGCTTAAACTGGTATAGGCATTCCCTGCTTCTGCAGAATACTGGTGTCTAGACTGGGCTTGAACTGTGTTGGAAGCTTGCAAAACTGCTGGAAGCCCCGTACATAAAGCCAGATTTTAATTCTGCTATTCTCTGTTTCAAACAGCCATTTCTTATGTTGCACCACAGGAAAGAGACCTCTGTACAAGAATCATTTGAATACATTGGAAAACAGATCAAAGCACATTTCTGTTGCAATGAAAAATCAAAACACGTTTTACAAGCTCTTTTTGTTGGGCAGCATTGTCCACAATTCCCCAGTACTATATTAGAGGGACAGTTCTGTTTACAGCTCCTAAACTGGGTTTTGGCAACTTGCAAACAATGACACTTCAACGGCAAGTTTTTAGTCATATCCTGGAGCTTAAAGCTTATTTTGTTTCCCTGTCCTCTTCTTTCTCCCCTTCCTGTCCTTTGCTCAACCCCCTACTGTCAATTTTTGTTGTTATTTTTAAATTTAAATCTCAGCTGTCCTGTGGGTGTTAAAGTACAAATACATATTCTGTTCATGTTTTTTAGCAAGTACATCTCCCTCAAACTCAGCTAAATTTAAGCCAAATTCAAGTACAAATAGGCATAATGCACAGGTTTCAATCATTTTGTGGCGAGTGCATAAAGGCACGGCACAGTGGCTGGCAGCGGCTCATTGTTACTTCCCGTCACACAGGGAACTAGATATTCACTCAGTAAAAAGCATTTTTTGCCCTGTTAAACAATAGTAATGTACTCAAGTATGAAAATCACTTTTAAGCCAGTAACAAGAAAACCCTTTTAGCCTTTCAGATGCTTTTGCATATTGAAAAATATTTATTCTGATAAAGCGTTGTGAAACTGTGTTTTGGAGGTTTTTTATATCCTTTTCAAATGGGTATACATTGACTACATCAAAATGAAAAAAAAGAAAAAAAGGATGTATGATTTCTTGTCTGTTAGAATTTTCAGACATTCAGCTCTTTCTCTTTTCACCAGGATGTTGCATGTGAAGTATGCAGCCATTTTATATTTTAGGTTTGGAAAGCTTTTATTGTGGAGATGAGATACCTGCTGTGGCTACTGCTATATGCACAAAGATGTGTGAATTTATAGTTGCCTCTATTCCTGTGGCTACAATAAATTGAAATGGGAAGGGGAACTCTCACTGTGTCAGTCAAGCAACAGAAATGTGAGGAGGGAAAATGAAGTTTAAGCAGGTTAGAGAGCCTAAGACAGAAGAAGTTCCCTCTGCTTTTTGCAGAGGACAAGGAGCTTTTCTTGGATCTCTGCTTAACTGTGGTGTTCTTGTGCAATAGTGCTGTGCTTATCCTAATCAAATGGCATTCACACACAGCCCCCCTCTGTCACTATGCATTTTTAAAGAGTGCCTGATCAAAGAAACGCTTGTGAATAAGTTAGATGTGTTAGAAATTTATTTACATCTTCTTGGTTCAGTTCAGTTCAGTGTGCTGGAAAAAGAACACCCTACTTTATGTTTTCAGACACCAGGTTTTTTTAAAGTATTTCTTTTCAACCTCAGCTGTGGGCGTTGTTTAGTTTACGTTAAGAACTCTGTGACCTGACAGGATTTGTGCTGAAGTAAACCTATTGAAACCAAAGCTCTCCATACTCTAACAGGAGGTGGATCCTTCGTGGGCAATGTTGGGGAATCTGACACCATGGGTTGTATCTGGGATCGGGTGGGAGGTTTGGAGAGCATTGGCATGAGCTGAAGTAGAACAACTCAGAAGGCTGTGCCTTATCCAATTGTAACAGCCCCCAGTAGAAACACAATGCATGCTCACTCCCTTGTGATCTTTTTCTTTAGTGTCACGACAGGTAAGCTTAACCAACATCAAAGGCTCATTCCAATTGAGCTCTTATGTATATTTCTCCTTAACCATATTTTAGGAATATTACACCTCCTACAAAGGTTTCTTTTATGTATGAAATAATTGGGTCAGAAAAGAAAGGTTTTTTTTTAAATAGTATTTTTTCTATTCAAGATAAATAAGTGAAATGAAAGCTAGCTAATTGAACTTGAGGCTTTTCATAGCTTTTCTGTTCAAAGAGAGTAACCCTAGCTAACTTTGGAATACCCAGGAATGCAGTGCAGAGCGACCTGTGGGAAGATAAGACATCGGTGGATCGAAATCCTGCTGCTTCTTGGAGAGTGGACTTGAATCTTCTTTCCTCTATTGCATAAAACAGACCCAGCCTCCAGGCTACTTCTCTCTTTCTCTGCAGAAGTTATGAGTATAAACAAATACGTGGGCATTTTTACATAATGAAACAGTTCCAGTGGAAAAGATGGATGAATCAGTACATCTGAACTTTTGCAAATCAATGTCCTTACAGAGGTTTGTTGGAGATAGTTAATCTGCCTGTTAAAACCAGCCTCTCTTATACATACCTCCTCCTTTGAAGCTGGAAGATGGAGTATCCTTCCCCTGCCCCCTCAGTAAGACCTGCCCTCACACTTCATGGCTCCTTTATCCAGGCAAAGGGCAGTTTGCTCATTCATGGCTGGATGAGGATCGTTCCAAAATTTTGCCTGGGTGGTATGTGGCATGCTAGAAATAACTAATGGTCACTATGCTCTAATATTCTGTGTGTGTCACCCAAATATCACTTCTTCCAGGGGAGGAAGTAATTTGTGGCATGTATGCCACTTTTCAGGGTTATGAATTTAATGAAGATGGCTGAAATTGTTCAGAAGTACCTCAGCTCCTAAGCTTAGGTGGTGGGGAGTGGTTTATCTTTCCAATTGTTTGTTTTCCAGCTGGATCTGAAGTAACTAAGGTGGACACTGGTGTGTGAAGGGTCAGCGATGGCATAGTGTGTATAGGGCTGGGGGATTGCAAGTGTTTCACTTGTAAGAATTGTGACAGCAGGTATCTAGAGCGGCTATGGAAGGCTTTGCTTCTGGTGCCAATCAGTGACCTCAGCATGCAGTGATTTCTGGGGTGAAGGGTTAATTCAGCCTGGGATTAGCTCTCAAGCTCTTCTGCCCTCTCTCAAGCCACTACAGATGATGGATTTTCAAACTTAATGTTTACCTCCCCTTTTCTCTTGGCTTGTTGCAAAGAAAAGCTCCTGAAGCTTGGGTTTTCCTAAACCATTCAGCATGTGTTTCTACCTCATTTAAATAATAACGATAATAATAATAAAAAAGATTACTCACAGCAGTGAGCACAGCTTACAGTAAACAGCTTTTGTTTAAAATCTGTGTTTAATAAGAAATGACGTAATTATCTTCTTACAGAGAAACATGCACATGTGCTCTATTGAATCACTCCTTGTGCGGGTGATGTGTCCATGCCCTTAGTTGTTTCTCTGAATACTGGTAACATAAGAAAGTATGTACCAGAAACAAAATACCTGCCTGGTTTTTGGAACTCTGTTGTATAAAGGGATGATAGGAAAAAAATAAAGGTAAAAGGCCTTTTAAGAAATACTGCTTTATCCTTTTTATGAAGAGATGGATTAAAGTATTCAAATTAAAAATCATTAAAGATTAATAAAGAAGAGAGGCAACAGGAATAATTTTAATTTTCTTTGTTACCATATATAATGATAGCCTTGGGGTAGCATGAGAAAAATGTAGAATGTATGAACAGAAATATATCTATTAGAACTATACTATTTTTGTTTCCCTCAACGTGCACACATAGCTAACAAAAATACTGTTACAGTGCAAATGCTCACTCTGTAAAGACATTAACTATTAGCTATGATAATGTACAAACCATGAAATGGCTGTAGGAGGAGTTCTCTTTCCTCAACATGTAGAAAAGTTCTAGCTACTTGAACATTGTATTAATTTTGATTTTAAGCACCAGCACCAAATTCATCCCTGTAACAATATCAGGAATAGATCTGGCTCCTTGTCCTGATGCTAACATAGCACAACACTTCTGTATCTGCAGAAGCAAAGGTGAAACTGCCTGGAGTTTGGGGTGCAGGAGTAGGCTCTGCAACAGAGAAGCTCCTGTTTAGAGGATCCTGTACCAAGGCAGAGTAAGAGCATGCTTTGCAATACCTTTGTATTGCTACATTTTGCTGCATAGAGAAAAGTGCATTTAGATCTGATGAAGGAAGGAGAAGCTGTGCCAAATAACTTGTATCTATATTTTTAATGAAATCCACTGGACGAGTGGAAAGTAATGCTATGGTAGCAGTAGTGATGAATAGTCACTATGCTGAGCTCTCTCTTCACTGACAGTCCTCTGTTTTGGAAGATTAAAGTCCCTTTGCTTTTGTGCACATTTACGGTGAATTTTCTTTTGTTTCTTCTTGTACTTCTAGTATTCTGATTGCTCTAGAGGTGCTTGCCTCTAGTTGGCTAATTGTATGATTCAAAGTTCCTAGTGTTTATGATGCTGAATAGCTGTTATGCTTCCAGGTCTGTGTTCTTTTGCATGTATTTCCTAGCCTGTGTCATAGTATATCCAGGTATATGATTGCTAATGAACAGAGAAGGCCAGTTGGCAAATCAGAGCAGATGGACACATAATCAGTCTAATGACTTAATGTCACAAATGAGATGATGTTGCAATTAACTGTTCTTCATTTCTACCAAAACTGTTTCTGAAACCTTAATACAGACTCTTAAGGCTGCTGCTTCCCTACTTACAGCAAATTCTACAGCCTTACCACCCTGGTCATATCAGTGCACGTTGAAGTCCCTTGCTGTACCAAAGGATGATGAGTTTTACCTAAGAAAGCTACTGCTGCATTATGCCTACCTGTTTCTTTGTATTATTAGAATGCCACACAGATGATCACTTTTTTCTTGAAATTTAAAAATCTTTCCTGAACACCTTGCTCTCATGTAGTCTCTTTGACCTGTATGCTGTGTGTTCTTGCACATGTTCTTTAGCTCAGTATCTGTGCTGCTCTTTTTCCTCTGCAAATACTTGTCACACCTTGTTGTGTGGCCATATTCACAAAAATCATCCTTGTCTTTTCCTATGCCTTTTCATATAGAAAAACACTTAGACCTGTGACTGAGTCCTCATTAAATCAGGAAGGCTTGGAGAGATGTTTAGTTTTTATGTTGTGCGGGAGTGATTTGAACAGTTGGGGGCCAGAACTCACCATGACATTGCTCATTCCTTCTGAGCTACACAATTTTTTGAATTTCTGTCCCCAGAGTATCTCATTAGAAAAAAAAAAAACACAAAAACAAAAGATGGTGGTGGTGTACTGTGTTGTGTAGCATCCCCATACTTAGTATTGTATAACATTTCAAAAATAGCATACTCCTCTCCGCAAACCAAGAGGTTTCAGTTCCCACTGTGCTTTCCATTCGACTTATAAGCATGCACTGAAGTGCCTCTCTTATTCTGGCCTGAGTAGTTTGTTGATGTTTTTAAAAATGAATAGGTTTTTCAGCTGATAATCTCAGACCTATGAGCTTCTGCCATTTCTGTGCTGCAAAAATGTTCTTGTTTTCCCTGTTGAAAAGAGTCAATCATCAGAAGAAGTAATTGCTCATTAGTGAGGAAGGGAAGAGGGTAATAAGGTGGCATCAATTATTTAATGCGCTGCTGATCTATTAATGTTGTCCTTAGTAGGTGCATTACTGAAAGAAGACATAAGGCACTTAAATTCCTTTCTAGGTCTCTATTTTATCTTTGCAGTTTTTCAGAAAATTATAAATTAGGTTGTTAACTAATTGATTTATGGTATACACTTATTGTGCCAGTAATTTTCTGTGTCAGTTGTAAATTACCTTCTTTTATTTTGCCATCTGCATAATTATATTTTACCCTTTTGCCAGTGTACATAATTTGTTACCCTGACAACCTTTATCATTCTAACCTTTTTGGGGGTTTTGTCATTTTTTGTCATGTGAACATCATACTGAAAAAATAGATATATACCTCAGTGATATGAAATTTTAAGTGAGAGCACTATCTAAGGCTTAAATTAACTAACATGCCTGAATAAAATAAATGGAAAAAATGTTTTTGAACTGCACAAAACGACATGTAAAATAGCCTGTTTATAAACTGGAGACATGGAAAAATCAGCACTTGTCTTTGTTTGTTTGTTTTATAGATTTATCTAGTTGAATTAGTTTGACTTACGGTAGTGTGAAATGTGGGCAACTTTAGTCATTTTTGCATTGACTAGTTGAGTAATAATATCCTCGTTTTTCATCTCTTTTGAATATAAAAATATCCCTGTGGTACAGGTTTGGTTTTATTATAACTTAAAGGGTATTAATTCACATTTACTTTTAAAAAACTATATCCTGTACAACTACTCTATGGTCTACTCTAGGAATGGAAAAATAGAAATTTGTATCTTGTATATCTACAGATAATCTCTCTTTATGTATATATATATATAGTAAGATAATAATCCAAAACAAAAGCAAAACCAAAAATGTGTCCACTTTTCTGTATAAAAGTAGACCATATAACTTTACTAGTATTAACCTTGAATTACATATAAGGGGCTTTATTTGTATTTTTTACCTGATAATAGTGTTCCACATCAGGTTTGCTACATAGAACCTCCCATTGATATCACATAAAGAAATAGGCAACAATAAAATTGTAGGACACAAATGAAAAGATGCTGTCTAAAACCTGATCTATTATATAGAATTACTTTTTTTTTTTTTAGCATCGAAAGAAAGATAGAATGCAAATAAAGGAGACCTTAAATTCTCCTTATGATTTTTATTTCTTAAATTTGCTACATCCAGAGGAATTATATTAAAATAACTTATCCTTAATTTCATCTTGTCAGAAAGAATTATTTGTAACTCAGTTCCTAAATATAAATACAGTCTGTCCTTTTGTAGAGGTCGTGCTGGCATGTAGTCATAAGGTGATTGGTTTTGCGGGGTGTTTTTTGGTTTTTTTTCTGATGGATGGTTATTGAGTGGCTGGATATTGCTAGTTATTTCTCAGTTATTTTAATAGGATTTTGTCTCAAACTTTCCATAAATGGGAGACAATGTCATTTAATGATCTTTCACAGAGACAAAGTTATACCAGCACCTTCAGAATCAATCACATGATATCAACTTTCTGGCATACTGAAGAGCCTGCAAACTTACAGCCTCTGAGCTTTATGAAATGCTGAACTTTAGTTGATACCTTAATTTGGAAGCTCAGATATCTTTTTCCAAGTTGACACTTGCTAAGGATGAGCTCACTTAGTCTGGTTTGAGTCAACTTCTGGTACCTCCTGATGAGCCTTACCACGCCAATGTGATTGTGGCACCAAGGAATTGCCAGGGACGTAGCTGTTCCTTACTTTCCCCTGTCTCCTGGGGGTCTGCTGTGCCTGGGCTGGCAGCCTATGCCCATTAGGTACTCAACAGACCTGGATGCTGGAGTACTGGGAAGGGTGGAGACCACCAGTCACTGCCTGTTCCCTCCTGGGGTCTGTTAGCTGAGGAAGAATCAAGTCCTCCTTGGTTTGTATTAGCAGGTATAGATATTCCTGTCCTTGTATGTGCATATGAAGCAGCTGCTGGAGAATGAGGACCCAGTCAAGTTTACAAAGCTCTAAATATGAGCTCAGAGAAGCGTTAACATGTGTTTTGAAGTATGGTAGGAGGCACATTTGTATATGTAACAGACATATTAAATGCTTCTGCTACTCTGGCTAAATTTGCTGCATATTATCTTTTCCTGCACTTAGAAAGAAAATCTTACACATAGTCTATGATAAGAATGTGTAAGGCATATTTGACTCCAGAGTTGTTATTCATTAGGTGATAACTTATTTTATAAATATCTAGCTGTTGTCACAGTAAAGATTAAATTTGTTGAATTTTTTAAATTGGGTTTTATAACTAAACACATTGAAATTTCTCAAGATTCAGTCTTGTAAATTCAGTAGATCAGTGATTTTGTTCTGTTAATTCCAATGATTTAATTTGTTTAGAGAACAAACTTCAGGTTACACTAACTTCTGGACTTTCACTTAGATAATATTTTGGCTCAGCAGGTGTCTGGTGCTCTTCTATTAAGTAGTGGTTTATGTTTAAGGCACATCTCTGTTTTGTTGCTTGTTTGGGTTTGGTTTTATTTGTGTAGCAACTGTAATAACAGGTCATCTTATGGCAGCTTGTTTCTTTTCATCATCAATGTGGATTCCAAATGTCTAATCTGAATGGAAACCAGCTAGTCCATCTAAAATATTGGCTAGTTACATATAATTATCTTCACAGCAAGTTGTTCTTAATTACTCTCAACCTTCCTTGGCCTTGGACTATTTATCACCTTAAAGTACTAAACCCGCTGTTGTTTCACTCTCTCTTCTCTGAAGGTGTCTCACTTGAAGTTTTAAAATGTTGCAATTCCCAGTTTAACATCATTTCAAGCAAGTGTCAACAATGCATTTTAGAACCAACATAATGCATTAGTGATTTGAAAAGTTGTAGGAAGTACCGGGTTTGGAAATACACAGGTTGAGGGTGTTTACTTCGCTGGAAAGAAGGACAGGATGGATTTTACTAATGTTCCATAAACAATGTATAGCAGATCAATTTTTTTTCTTTGAGACCAGAACTCTGTGAGCCTGAAGTTTGCAATCTATTAATTGGATGTAAGAAAAAACCTTTCACCCTCTCAGTTTTAATCTTCATATTGATTTAATAATGAAATATAAGCCCATATTTTAAAGAGAACAGTATTAGGTTTTTAGATCTTATTTAATAATGCTTCAGAGATGGTATAGGAAATGAAGAAGTGAAGTTCGCTTAGGAAAATAACCTTTAGAAGGCAGAACCTTAGAAATCTTGTCTGCTAGTGATTTTGGCAGGTAGTTGCAGCAATGTTGCCAGGACATGAGAATTCACTTGCTAGAGCTGAAGATGAAACAGTTGTGAAATATCAAGAAATAAACGAGCAAAATTAACATGAAACACCCTCATGCATTTCTTTTGCCTCCTGAAAGATTACTATGAGTTGTCTTTCCTTGAATTCGTCTGGTTGAGTTTCATTTAATAATTTCACTGATCTGTCAGCTTGACTGTTTTAGTGTTTGTCTTATTAAATAGGAGTATACATGTGGGTGAAATGAACAGCAAATATGAAGATTCAAAAGCCCTATAATTTAATTTATCTGCCCAAGAAGAAGAAATAAACCCCTTCCATTTAGAAAGTATTTGAATACATTAGGGTTACTGTTTGGGGTAAATCTGATGTATTTTTGTAATGTTGAGTTCTAGAAAAGATTTTTTCCTAGAAAGATGGTAACTTCATTTCTGAGGAAATGAAAAATGTGGTCTTTCTTACAGTGACCATGAGATCAACTTTAATTTCTTTGTTCTGTAAAAAACTGCAGTGTTTCATATAGGAATTTTACTTATCCCACTGAACAACCTCTTTAAAGAACATACACTACATACAGAAAGTAGCGCAGCTCTCCCAGAAATAAGATACTGTTGTATCTGCAATTATAAAATATAACAGAATGTGGATGATCCTAAAAGCTTAGCTATAGCAAAATTATTTTATCACAAACCTATGAAAAATGCCTATTGCTGAACGGAAAGATGATGTGTAACTACTGGATTTTCAAAATAAGCATCAAAGTGGTAGGAGCTGGCAGACTTATACAGTGGAAAGATTTAAATCTATCTTGGCTTTAAACATTGTGGTAATTATTACTAATGTGGATAAATGTTAGGTGAATATGCGTGGTGTGTGGTTTGAGGTGTACTTGCATTTGCAAGGCACGAAACCAACTGGAACTGACTGAGTTTATAAGTGCATTTGGAGTAGAACACATAAAGTAAAGCAAATAATTCCTCAGAGAGCCGCTTATCAAATTATCATATTTTTTGTCATCATGGTACTTTCATGAGCTTCCTTTGGTCTGTACGGTTTAATATAATCTCGATACGGGTAACAGGGTCCTGTGAGTGAAGGTTTTAATGCTCTTCACAGGGCTTTTACATACACTGCTTAACACTTCCGTTTAATGCCATGGCTTGTAGATTTTAAGATCCGTAAACTGTTTTAAAAGAATACAGGTTGCTTCACCACAAAATAATTACTAATGACGATAGATAATAGATTAAAGAACCAGGCGTTTGATAAAAAAAAGTACTGATGACACACTAACTGGAAGTAATTTCAGAAGATGTTGAAGTTCTGATGCGAATGGACACCTCTTGGACAAACATGCTTGTTTTCTTGTAGATAATGTGGAAAGGACTCCTGCACCAAGTTGCTCTCCAGCATTAGAGTAAAACCTTCCTTTAAATGTTTGCAATTTCGATACAGATAAATTAAGTTGGAGGTTTATGCAAATAAATAGTATCTGCTATAAGTTGAGTGTGCTGTAGCACAGGACAAAGGAGAAATAACAGCTACCAGAGACTTGGCATTTGGATAATGCTGCCAGTTGGCAGCTACCAAACCTAAAACGTCATAAAGAAGCAATCCTCCTCTTCCTAAATGAATCTATTGACTTTCAATTAGCACATGTGGTTTGATGACTACAGCATAACCCTTCTTGCTTATGTTCGGCAAATTTGTTATTTGCATCTCTGTTCTGTATGCAATAAAATAATGTAAAGGAGTTCATTTACAGCACTTGGATGAGGTGCTTGCCCTAGCTCCAAGGGGAGAATGTCAGATATATTATGGTAATTTGGACCAGTTAGCATACCTATACTGCCCAGATCTTCTCTAGCATGAAGTGTCAATGTCTTTGTGGCATCGTGCTTTGTGCCACTAAGTTTTAGCATGTTTTCTTGCTTGCACATCACACAGCTTACTGAGAAGTTACTATAAAAGTGCTGACAGTATGGTCATCCCTGTGGACAATTTTTAGGGATGGCCAAAGGGAATTTGGTGAGTGTGTTTACAGGAACTTTTCAAGATCTGTCTGATGAGAGCTAAAATTGCTTCCGATTTATTTGAGCTGATGGCCCTTAAGCAAAGTCCGTCAGTCTCCTGAAAGACTCCCATTTAACCTAAGTGGCCTCTACATCAGGCTTCGCATCATTAAACAGCTATATTTCCTGGTTCTTGGAGATGAATGCACTGGATACTTGCAATGATATCTGAATTAAGCTTTATAAGCCTGAAGTACAGTGATATTCTGTAATGTAAATTATAAAGGAAATTGGAATAGAAAATTGTAATGGTTCCAGGGGGCCACAGTGGTTATTAGTCTTGTTATCCGTCTTCCATCTGTCACCTCCCAGAGTCAGAAAGTGGTGTGGAGGCAGCGACCACAATACTGGGGACAAATATGAATATCTTTGCAACCAGCTTGTTGAATTGAAGCCTGCTGTGGCTTTATGAAAGGTAGCTAACTGTTCCTGTCAGCAACATGCAGTTTAAAGTATATTTATGGGGAAAACCAGCTATAGCTATACAAATACAAGAGTTTTCTCATAAAACTGAGATGATAGCGAAGAAGTCTTTATATATAAAAATTTCTTTTTTTTTTTCCTCAGAGGCTGAGGCAGACTGTGTGAATTTCACAGTTCTAAATACTAAATTTGAATAAAAGAAAAAAAGAATTTCAGGTTAACACTTGAACTGCATAGAATTACTTGGAAAGGTGCCTGATTTTACCTCTTATTTCTCAAAAAAAGCCTAAACATCTGATAGCCGAAGTGACTAAAGTCTAGAATTGTGGTAAGTGATACTGTGCTAGGTTTTCAGTGACTGTGTTCTGCCTACCTGAAGGTTGAAGCTGCTCAGTTTGCTTGTCGGCTTTATGAGTGGTAGCAAAGTGAATGGCCAGGAGATCTCAGCTGTCCACAATTACGGATGGGTGCACTATATAATTCCTCCTTAACATTTATAAAGTGTGTAGGGTATGTAAAATTATGTTTCCTTAACATATGTACGTCTCCTGAGTGTTCTTGGGAGCATTCACATTGTTGTGTGCGAGTGCTTTCCCACAGTACCTACCTAAGCAGTGACATGGCTGCACTGTCACTTTCTAGATGACTTTCCCTGAGGTTTGGGGGTTTTGTGGGACTTTTTTTATTTCTTGGAGAGAGGAAGAACAGAATTGAGGATAGAGTATATTAAATCCAAGTAGTTGCCTTTTCTATTCCATGCTGTGTCTCATTCCATTTTTTCATCTGCATATTTATGGTGTGCAGTCCTATTCAGTAGCAGAGAACAGGCAGAAGCCAGAGAGAAATCTGACTGATTTGCAAAACAGGAATGCAGGCAATGTATTGTTCAGATCTGAGTTATATTTTATGTGCTTCCTTGTTTTTCACAGTCTTAGCTTTAAACCAAGTACATCTCAAAAAAGGTTAATCTTGTCAGTTGACTTGATGGTACAAATTCTAATCTTGCATTCTAAGCATGAATAACAAAGGCTGTAGTACAGAGAAAATCAGAGGTGAACTCATTTTTCTTTATCCTTGATTATAGAGTTCAGTGCTTGCACTGCTCCCTTCGATGAAAAAGCACTGTAATCACCTTCTGCACTTCCTTTTTATGCTCTCCCACTACTCAATTAAGAACTCATTAAACTGCACACCTGCAGTGTCTTTCCCTGAACTGTAGTTTTTAACCCCATACTTCTACATAATTATAATACAGCCTGTGGATTGCTTGGCTTCAGCCAAGTAAAAATCACAGTAAAACTTATGAAAATAAAACTACTGGATTGTTTACACCCAGTTCATAAACAAGAAGTGAAACGTTTTTTTTGGTGAGCACTGAGGACTAGAAATTATATTTACCATGGCTTTCTGAGTAGCTGGTGCAAGGTACAGTGCTGACTGGTGAATTACTGTAGTGAATGACTGTAGTGCGGTGATGCTCCCATTTGAGTGGATTTGATAGAGCAGAGGCTTGGGGATTTGCTGTAATATTTATGTTGGATGTAACTCGCGAGATGGTACTGTTTCATGATTTTTTTTTTTAGTGTCCTCTCTTGGCATATGAGCTTTAAGTCTTGGAGGAAATGTTTTGACTCTGGTTTGGTTTGGAGGATCTGTTGAAAGTAGCATGAGTTTAGGGTTTTTCGTGGTGTTTAGCACAGGTTCCCTAACGAGGGCACTGCCTGTATGCTGTTAGTGACCAGCTGTGTTGAAGGAGTAGTGAAAATATATAGGATTCATTGGGAAACACAGGAACTTTGTGTCCTGCTTTTTTCTCCAGCCATAAGGTTCCATAATTTGCGATAATCATTGATGATTTGCTAGTACTGCAAGAGAGGCAGCAAAATAGTTAATATATATATGAACTATATATATATAAGTACAATATGAACAATAAGATTTGAACAATATAACCCTCATTATATACTGAGTGATGTTTGCATATGAGCTCTGGGACTTAAGGTACTTTTTTTTACATTCTTTCCTGAATTAATTTCCTTCCAAGTCTGCTATTTAATGCCACCATAGCAAGGTTTTATAATGTTTCTTTTTTAAAACTCTGTACTTACTGTCACTGTAAGATGCCAATGGTAACGAAGCTGCGAGAAATACCTGCTTTGCCTTAATAATGGTTTAGCATCCAAAGAGTGATTTTTACTGTATGCATCTCTACAGTGTCCTTTATGTGCTTATTCTGCCTACACTGAATAAATTTTATGTGCCACTGCCAGAGAGTCATTTAAGTGCTTCCTCCTCTAAAGTTTTAAATGACAGCAAAACGAGTGATGGTAGAAGGACAGACAGGAAGAGGTGGTGATTGCAGGTTCTCATTGTTTAGAAGAGACAACAGAGACAGGTCAGAAGCAGGGGAAAGATGAGAAGCTCTAGGAGGGAAGTCATAGGTGCTTTAGAAACATGGAGAAAATGAAGGGTAAAGGAAGAGACGGTAGCAGCAGAGAAGTAAGCGGGGAAGTTCAATGTCATGAGACACAGTTTTTTATGGGATACTTAGCTACAAACAGGCTGACACTCCTGCAGCAAATGAAATGTGAAAACTTGGGAGGATGCCAAATGTCTACCAAATGTCCCAGTAGCACTCCTTCAAAAATAATGTGCACGTTCAAAAAAACAAAGGGACAAGTGTCTTTCCTGGCCAGTTCTGGTGGGACATTTTGCTGCCTGTGGGAGGAGCCTGCGGGAAGCATGCTGGAGCGGTGCCTCGCTCAGGGATAGCTGCTGTTTCTGGGGAGGCTGCAAAGCCAGGCACAGGCGGTAGTCTTGTGAATGTGCATGTATTGTCAGTGCTGTGCCTGCTGATAGGTAAATACTGCATGCTGTTGGAGGGCAGTGATGGCTGATTTTGTGCCTTAGGTGGTTCCCCTACAGGTGATGTCTATACTGCAGATATATGCAGTGTAGAATAATAATCACCTCTCCCACTACATAACCCTGTCTGGACTCTATAGCCTTCAGAATAGCGGATAACAAGTAGATCCCCTGTAAGAACTGGTGTTTCACAAATGTATCAAACTTAACCGGGAGCTCTGAAACGTGGTTCTTTCAGGTATTTTGTTGCATGGGGAAGCCTTAATGTGTTAACTTTAAACTACATGTAAGAAGGCAGCAGGGAGAAAAAAAAAACAATCAGCCTAATGTTGCAGCTAAATGAGCTTTTATCAAGGACATGAGCGAACACATAACAGTCAGTTTGATTGCAGTTCACAGCCAGAAAAGTTGTATGCTTGATGGGCTCCATCAGGAGCACCTGTTAGCAGGAGGGATTCCTCTCTGACAAAGCGTGAAAACTCCTTCCCAAAAGGTTGGTTTGTTTGTTTTTTTTTTCAAATGCTGCTGTTTCTCCAGGCTATTGCTGGAGCTTGCAAACTCCAAAGCACCAAAGGGAATCCTACCAGATCAGAGCAATGACGCCAAGTGTAGCACTTCAGCGCAGCACTGAGCAGCAAGGGAATGCAAACAGACAGCAGGAGGCCATGCATCCCTATGCACGAGATGGGAGAAAGGATATTGTACTGAACCAAAATAGAATAGAAATCCATTCTTCTCCATTGTATACCCCAGGGAGTGATTTGGGGTCTTGATCACAGAGTGTGAAACCAGATGTAGCTGACCTGTGTTCTCTATGTATTTATAGTGTGTTTACACATGTGTGTTATTGTTACACATATTGCAGGGTAGGTATTATCAAAAGCATGAATTTGGAAAGGGCCACAGGGCATGAGGCTGTTACACATATTGTCTCAAATGAAGGGCTATAAATCTGGTCTGAATTTTCCAACCATGTAAAATTTGCCAACAGTTGATACAACTGCTTGAATATTACTTTTCTCCTGTTAACAATTTATGTGAAATTGTTCTCTCTAGTCCCTTTGGCTATCCATTCCACTGGCTCAATCAAATATTTGTCAAAATACAGCTCTACTGGGATAGCAGAGTTGCTCTGTAGCATGGACAGCATGGAGCAGAATGGATGTAACTTACACAAATGGCAGTTGCAGACTTTAAAAGGTGACTTGCACAGAAACTTGAAAGTGTTTGGGAGTTGCCTAAGCGAGTTTGCCTTCTCAAAATGCCAAAGCTTTTAATGATGCTATCTTTGGATCATTTTAATGCTAAGTCCATATCTGCAGTTTCTTTGGCTTTGTGGAGAAGTTGCTAATGCTAGCTCAGGCTGTGGGCTATAGAGTAAGAGAGAGAAAGAAGACGAAGAATTTCAAGTGGCATGACTAAACCATGTGATTGCTCAACAGTTTAGCAGACAGGAGTTTATGGACACTTCCTCAGTTTCATAATGCTCTTTCTTTACACATGAAGAAATTATACAAGCTCATTGAAGAGAACGTGTCCTACTTGTATTTCTTTCACAATCAATAATGAAGAGACTGTCTTCTCTTGGAAACCTTAGAGTAGTTTTTTTATACCAATATTTAAGATGTTTTTATTTGTTAGAACATTTATAATACTGTAAACCTAGGCTCACTTGGAACATGCAGAGTTTTATCAGAAGCGCTAAGCCAGGTAACCAAGATGATGGCATCCGGAAGGGATTTTTATTGTGCAACAAAAATAACAATTAAAATACATTTTTCTTAATAGTGTCTGAGTTATGACTCATCAGATCTATATCTTTATGTAAGTATTTTGGTCAAATCAAGCAGTATTTATGCCATGGTACAATAACTGTGTTCATTGGCATTCTCTGACTGTAGGCTTTGGTGGTTTATTCTTCTTTGCTCAGCTTTCTTCCTAGTGGATGATGCTATTTATCCTCATCCTGAAAATCCAAGTTGGCTTTGTATTAGTCAGTGTGACATTTTGATTATTTTCTCCTGGGAAAATGAAATTATTATGGAAAAGTGAAATCTAGGATTTTGCTTGGTGATCAGGATGCACTTGGAAATGCTAAGTGAAGGCTGCCCATGATTTCTTTTTATTGGACCCCTCCTGTGTATTGTTTCTGCAAAACTGGTGCCCTGTTCACTGCTCATACTAAGCAGCAGTTAGAGTAATTCTTCAGCATTTTTATTCAGTCAGAAAGGAGTTCTTGCCCTATTTGCATTATATCTGTGCTGAGAAATTAAGTGGGTATTGTCCTCCATAAATTACTGCCAACTTTAATTGTCTGATGACAGACAAATTCAGCAGGCACACATGTTTACACCGGTTTCAGCTGAACCTGTTCAGAACTGGTTCGTTGCATAAATCTGTAATCAATGCAAGAAGTAAAAAAGTGAAACTGTTTTCTGAAGACTGAATGCATATTCAATTCATGCATAGTATGCAATTATAACACATAAGTCCTACAGTGTAAAAAAGAAATATCAATGTTACAGTTCTAAATTCTGTGCTGAAAGTACTTTGTCCTTGAAGAGCTTGCCAAGGGCTGTATCCCACAGAGACTGGGTAATAACTAGCTTTAAAAAAAGATTAGCACATGTGGTGTTTCATGGAATGGGGCCTAATCCTGACTCTGACTTTTAAGTTCTGCCAAAGTACAAATGCTAAATCAGATGGGAAGTAAATACAAAATCTCCTGAGGTAACATCAAAATTTCTGGAGTAACTGCAATATTTTGAAGAGACCAATAAAGCTGGCAAATACTGAAATAGCTTTTCGTAGGAAATTGACATAACTTTTTAATTGTGCTCCTAAAAGGTGCAGCATAACAAATTAGTTATTAAGCCCCAGAAGCAGCTGTTGTCTGTGAACAGTCAGTTTGTATCTGCTAGTTATGGTATTGTTTTCAGGACTGACTTGTGGCTTTTGCAACCTGAGGCAACACGAAACTGCGTGCTCCTGTGTTTTTCAGTTCCTGTATGTAGTTTCTCCATGTGAGATGTACATTCTTCAGCTTACGTTAAGATGGACCCCACAACTTTTTATCTCATCTCCATCAGGCAGAGCTGGAGATAAAATCCCACTGTAGAACAAGTGCCCTTGAAATGGGGACCCCTGAAGTCAATGCACCCATCAGCCATGCACATGTGAGCTCCTGCAGAGGGCTGAGCAGTGCTTTGCCAGTGGCTGCTGTTTCAAGGTCTGTAGGGAAATTGAGTGTACCCGCTGCTTGCCTTGGCATCTCTGCCTTGCATGAATCTTGTATCGATAGCTTCAGCTAGGACTCATCAGTGTCACTTTTGTGATTTGCTGGTGATGTCAATACAGCTATAATTTCCCAGTGTAATTAAAAAAGTAGTATGCTAATGCTGCTACTCTTAGGCTGGCATGGAATGTAGTTATTTCTACTGAGCCATACCATCCGTAATGCAACTAAGCTATGTTCACTGTTCGTCACCCCTTTTAGGGTTGTCCAGGTGTTCAACTTAATGGGGCTAATACCCATCTTTTTTGTATTTTTCTGTGAAATTCATGAATTGAATCAGGTGCTTCATGGGAGCACTGCGGGAATGCATTCAAGAAAGAAAATGTTAGTATTAAAAGAAGTTGTTTGGGTTTTTTTTATTTTTTAATTTTTAGTTATTTATTATTTCTGTTATCCTGGATAGGGTTCCACACTCAAACATGCCTTTACTCCAAGTTGTTGGAATTTACCTGTCGCTGTTACAGCATTTTCTGATGGTATTCTCATGTCCTTTGTGTAGCAATTGTCTCTCTGCTACCTTTCTAGAAAGATCACAGAAATTTGCAAGGCCAGCATATAATCCCAGCAAGTGCTGCTGGATGAAGCATTCTTACAGCTTTTACATGGGGCGCTGGAGGGACTGAATCAAAGAAAAGCCAACTGAATGATCCAACTTCTTTAAAAGCAAAAGTTCTCCCTCTGACAAAATTTGGAAAAATAATGGACCAACCCCAAATTCACCACTGATGTGACCAGAAGGATGAGTAAAGGCTGGTGGGGAATTTAATTCCATGCATTTGCACACACAGAACGTACACTTTGACAGGAAACACATATGTAATAGAGCAGGATTTGTGGTTATATTTGTTTGCACTGGCAGAGAAGTTACAGGATCGGTGTGTACGGTATTTGATCATCTAAGTAATTGATTTTATTTTTCACTTTTAACTGCCCTTTGTGTTCAATGCAGAGTACTTCATATGAATTCCATCATTACCTTTTGTATTCCAAAATATGGCAGAAATCTCTGAACAATAAGATCAAAGGTAAAATTCAGCTGATTCGCATCTGTGCAGTCTTCAGAAAGACTGTGCAGTCTTCAGAAAGGCTGCACATGTATAGTCAAGAGCCAAACTTAATCCTCATATTTTTACATTTTAATCTAATATCTATATGGAAAATATTTTTCTGTAGTGCAATAGATTATTGTTACATTTCACCTCAGAAAATTATCATAATACTGCAAAAATGATTGACACTTTCTGAGATTCAGCCCTTGCTTATGAAAAGCTTTTGCAGCTTTGTTCAAATCAAAGTTCAAATGCTACTTTGATCTGAATGCCTATTTTTGTATTTTTATAAACATAAGTAAATAGAGAACCTTTTTCCTTAAATCAAAATGTGGTGTTTCATCTGAGAACATTCTGCTTTCGAGGAAGCCTTTAGGAAACTTACATCAACATTCTTGTTTTGATTGTATATTTTTCTGAGACCATCACAATGGAATCAAATGAAGTTAAATTCGGTGTCTAGTGATTATTTTTCTGCTCCTCTTGTGGATTTCCAGTAATTTTCTGTATGATTAATTGCTTAATCTTTAAGAAACCAGATCTATATGCTTTTATATTCCCTAAGAAACTTAGTCTTGCCTCAAGCAAGAAGGGATGGCCAAGCAGATATGCTTGTGCATAGGTAATATGCCATCCTTAACCTTACAGCACAGACCTGCCTCTGAAAGGAGAGCATATCTCATTTCATTCCTAAACTTTAAGATTCTTGTGTTTGTCTTTATTCAGTTGTTTCCCAACACTTACTAGCCAGCTCACTTTTATTCTAAATAATGATTGCTCAGCTATACCCCTTCAGTGTGGAGAAGACATAGCTATGCCAGGCTCTTTGATGATCTGTATTTAGCAGTAATGTAATTCTCCCTTTTTTGAACCCAGATTCATGACCATATCTCTTCTGCCTACCCATAGCTACTCAGCCAAGTTATAAAATCAGCACCTATTCAGGGCTAGTCTCTCAAGCAAGAGGCCTAGGGCTTGACTAGAGTGCAGCTTTCCTGCTGTGATACCTGTTACTAAGTCTGTGATCCTCATGATGCTGACAGATATTTGGGATGTAACCCAGAACCGTAAGCTGTAGTGTTTTCTCTGAACAAGCTAAGTAACAGGTCCTGTAGACATATTGTCAGAAGCCTAAGATGATAATTGCAGAGTTGGCTGTGAATGAAAATTAGCAGTCTCACGATATACATTTACCATATTGTGCTCTCTGCACTTACTGTAATAACTAGGTAGGATGCTGAGCAAATGGGAGGCATTGCCAGGAAGAAGGGCAACATCACAGAAACTGAAGGTGCTGTTAAGCCGCTTTCCAACAGTCTCTTTGATAAGGAACAGTCCAGTAATCAAGGGGTTGTTGGGATTATTGGTCATGAATGCCCAACCTGGTTTGTCTCATCAGCAAGTTCTGGGCAGTCATACAGGTGCCTCTGGCAATGGTTTGTATGTGCTTATTAATAAATCGGTTTCTCTCCTGTGTCCTGGCTCATACAAGCCAGAGAGCTGAACTAACAGTGGGACAGAAGGGCCAAGTCTCTCCTTCAAGCTGGAAGTGAACAGCTGCTTTGTGCATAAGCTCATCTACCCCAGCAGAGGGTGAGGGGCTCATTTTAAAAAAAAATGAAATGTGTCGTTGGGCGTCACAGACGATAACCTCCAAGCACGTCCTTCAGTTCACACTGAAAGTTACGGGGGAAGCTGCTACATATATTCAACATTTTAGTTGAATGCTGTTATCACAGGTATGCCTTATTGTGTATTTTCCGTGTGTGTCTGCTACCTGACTGTGACCTAAGCTGACTCTTCCACTTTCCACATAATTAATGAAGTTGAAATGACTTAAGTACAAAGTCAAGTCATATTACTGAAATGGTATATGTTGTTATTAACATGTTATCTCATTTGCATAATGAAATCAGATGGCTTTAGAATGTTTAAGCTTTTTCATTTTAGATGTAATTGTCATCGTGTCTTTCATTATTAACTAAAAAAAGTTACAAGAATAATGTGTATGAACTTTTGGAATGATTGATTTAAAACTAAAAGCCAGAGCAAATTATTTGCCTTGTACTGATGTGATCTGGCACCAGTGAAGGACAGTAATGGTTTGAAGACTCATCTGTTTAGCCTCAAGCATGTTTCTAGATCTGATCTAAAGTAAGACTAACAGCTTAAGCTATAAGACAGACATGCCTTATGGAAGACTCACAGAAGTTTCCTTCATACAGACATCTGAGTTATCCTGGAAACAGTATAGAAAGCAGATAAGCTTTGCTTAAACTTACCTTAACAATGCAGTTGAGGGTAAGAAGTGGACTTAATCTGAAAATCTGTATATTCAAAACCTGACTTTTAAAGTTAAAATCTGGGAGCACTCAGCTCTTTGTGTAAATGTGGTAACTGAAGAAGCAGGTAGTTGACAAAGTATAGCTATTTGTATTCAATCTTCAGGCCATGTGCATGCATATATTTGGACATGTAACTCCTAAGATCTGCTATATAGTGTCACTTCCTGAGCGTTACATCTTTCAAAAATGTCTCCAGTGTTAAATGGGCTGCAGCAGATCTATGCTGGCCCCTTGGTAAGTTGCTTATAATTTAGAATGAAAATTGTCCTGCCTTTTTCTGAGGCGTTTTCTGAAAGGCACTGAAAGAACACAGTTAAAAACCTACTCATTCCGCAGCGCAGCTGGAAAAAAGCATCTTCTTACTTAGCCTTTTGTAGGGTCCAGCTTCTCAGGCAACAGTGGCCAATAAACCAAAAAAGTTTGACCAAGCTTCTTACCATACTGTGAAAACTGCTTTAAGTAAACCTGGAGAACAAGGACGTTCCAGGAAATCATTTGAAACAAATAGCCCTGACATGGAAGGAACATGCACCAAACCTGTTCTCAAAATTCCCTTGAAGAAGTCCAGTGAATTGGCTGTAGTTACAATTTTGCAGTGTATATCTGGGGTTGTTAAGTGTCTGACATAATATGGTAACTAAATAAAATAAGAAGTATAGAACAAAAAGAAAATGTACTAAGTGTTGAGCTGAAGAATGCCTGCAGGCATGCGAAAAGCTTCATGGGGTTGAGGTGGAGTCTCAGATCCAGCTTCCCCAGGGAGAGTAGCAGAGGTCAAAGACTTTCTTGTCACTCATTCTTATCTGAAGGCTAAACAGGGCTATAATGAGATATTAATTAGCACTTATTTACTATTTTTCTCAGAATAAATTGATAGCTTGTAAGGAAATTATTGTGTTAGAGCTTAGCCTCTCATTTGCCTTTAGCAGGCTGTCATTCTGCTTTCCTCTCCTGATAGAAGTTACATTTTTTACAATTAATCTCAAAGTTTGCAAGTTACAGATGAAAGAAATTGCTTACATTATCTCCAGTCTAGTCTGTGGGCCGAAGAAAGCAGCAATACAAGTTCAATAAAGAGACTTTAAAATTAGCTTATACGTAAAAAGATGTTACCGACCAATTCAAACTCAGCATGTCTGAGTGTACCTTATATTTGATGGACAAAGGCTTTAGTTCTGATGAGGTATTATAATTCCATTTTCAAGAGCAGACAGGTTTTCAAGTTAGAATGAAAGATGTTTAAGCAGATATTACTATAATGAAGATAAAGAAAATACTATAGTATCAGACAGAAGTAAGTTTTCTTCCACTGATAATTTCTATAAAATTTTGAAAAGCTGCACAAGTGTATTGACATGTAGATAGTGCCAACCAAAAATCCCACTTCCACAAATTCTCCATGACTTTGAAGTTCAGACAGTAATCCAAAACACTGATTGTACCATTAAAGAGGAAAACTTAAGATCTCAGACAGCTCCTGAGCTCTAGGAGATACTAAATCTCTAAAAAAAGAATGAAACATCCTTGGTGAACAAGGATGATCCCTTGCTGAATAGCAAGTTCTGCATTTTTCTGCTCAGGGGCATTGTAGCCAGGGATAGTTTAAATCTGCTGATGTAAAGCTGATTTGGCATATCATGGTACTTTAAGCTGTTGTGATCTTATGTCAGTGTGACTCTAATAGGTGTGTAATAGGCATTGCATGGGAAATGCTGCCAGATTTTATTTCCCTTGCTTTGCTAGGTAGTGTCACAGTACTTCTTACATACTCCAGTGCTTAAAATTGCATAGAACCTCATATTCCTCTTTTCCTTCATGTGACTATTGGACTGCCCCTAGAAAAGGATGCAGCCTCTGATTAATAATAATTAGCCTTTTCCTAATGGACAGAAGCTTTCAGGGTGCATAGAGCAGCAGGCAGACGAGGTTCAGGAAGGAAGGACTTGTAGCAACTTTCTGAGATTTGCAGCTTGTGCAGAGAAACTGAGCGGCTGCAGAAGTGAGAAGGGAGCAGACCCAGCCAAACCTCAGAGGTACTAAAGAGAAAAACTTCCTAAGGGCCACAGGAAAAAAATGTATGGTTTGGTGCAAGCCAGAAAGGCAGAGCTCATTAAATATCCACCTGGAACCATAAGCCCATCCTGCAAAAAATCCTGAAGCTCTGCTCTGGTCAGATCACCATCACACCCAGCGTAAGGTGTAGCTCTCACTTCCCTGGTCCAGATGCATAATGGTGAGTCATCATGTGCTCTGAATTGGTGCAGCCAAATTTTTTATCTGGTTTGGACTGAAAACTCGATCTGGAGCTGAGAAATCTTTGTCACTGAAAGTTTTTATATTAACTTTCCTAAAAGGTCAGGCCTCAGCAGAAAAGTGCTTAGATAAATCAGTGAATTTGCAAAGAAAAATGTTTCAAGAAAAGTTCTCATTCAGCTGTACTTCTGTTCATATAGTGTGGGAGGATGTTTCTTTAAGAGAAGCTGGTGAAATTAATAGTCCTTTTACTATTCTACCTTAAGGTTTCTTCTATTTTTACAGGTAAGTATTTTAAAAGGTTGAAATCCCATTAAACAGGGAAGGAACAGCTGCAATAGCAAATGTACCCTTTGATGCAAGCAGCATAAAACAAGAGGAGGTCTGGAAACTGAAAAGTTACTTTACTTTGAGGTGTCACAGACCCAGTAGGAAAATCCCAAACACATCCCATTAACAACCTGCTCAGAAAAAAACAGGCTGTAAAGAGTATGTTTTTGAGAAGGTTCTGGCATATGTTTTCCAATAAATCAGAAAGAGACATTGAATGTTGAGTTTACTTTTGGTGGAGGAGAGAAAGATAATCTATTATTAGCAAAGGTCTGGGCTGGAACTGGAATGTAATCCTCTCAGATGTGTTTTCCTACTTGGCTGAATCTTGAAAGCCAGTAGTCACGGTGTATAAAATGCACGGTGTCAGGAATGGTTCCTTTCTCCACTCAAAATCTGTTACTGGAATTGAAGAAAATTACGTACAAACACTGTGCAGAAACAATTGGGACATAAACTGCTGATCTTTATTATTTATTTATATGAATTGGAACATTACTGTTAAATCTAGTAGCTCTTGCAATAAAGTCTAACTGCAAGTTTGTTTGTTATCTGTTGGCCTCAGAAAATATTGCATGTCTGGACTTCATGTGTTTTGCTTAAAGGAAGAACATAAACCCTTACCCCTCTGTATTAGCTTATGAACTACAACAGCTCCTAAACAAACTTCACTTTGACTTCATTGGGAATCTCAGATGGTGGAAAGGTTTATTTTCATGTCTTCTGAAAGCTGCTGCACAAACCTGATATGATTTCTCCATTATATATTAAAGGAGAGACTTCATTTTTTTTATGCACTTCCGACAGTTATAGCATATAGACATCTAAGAATATATGCATGTATGTATAAAGTAATTTTTAGTGGATTTTGTAAAATATACTGGAAGCAAAAACAAGGAAAAGAAAGAAAGGGGATGGCAGTAACAGCACAAAGTGACCCAGCACATTGCTTTAGTCTTCTTTTTTTTTCCTTTGAAATAATGTCTCCTACAACCTGGATGTGCGTGAGCTATCTTTATGTGGATTATCATCAAAACTTTCAACTATGATGCCTCAGTGTTTCTTCCTAGGTGAAAACTGGGTTGTATTAATCACTGGAGGCTGCTATTAGCAATATTTAGCATTTATTAAAAACTTTTAAAGGGAATGGATGCCTTGGTTCACTACTGTTGACTGATGCTCCAATATGAAGTATTTAAAAGAGTTCCAGAGAAGATTCCTTCCTGACCTTGGACTGCAATATGCTTGTGGTATGATATTGTGGACTTGGCGAAGGGAGAGACTAACAGAACTGCTGATCTAAATGAAATTTTGCAGAATCATCTAAATACTGCAAGAGAGATGGTGATGACCAATGTCCCAGAATCCTTGATTTGTTTTAAATGATGTACATGTAATTATCTCTGAATTTCTTAAAGAAAAAAAATCCAAAAATCCCCCTATCAAGCACACAACAAAAACAACAAAAGAAAACACACCTCCAACCACCCCACCCCCCAAGTCACTATTTCCTTATAGATTTACAAGAAAACAGGAAAAGCTTAATGAGAGTCATGGAAAGGTTGCTGTGGAAACAAAAGGGACAATGAAAAATATCTTTGAGGATGTAGGTCAAGAAATTTAGGTAAAAAATTAGATGTTTAATTATAACTAAAGAAATCTTAGGGGAGAACTTTTATCTTAATTTTCTGTGGAAAAGCTCAAGAACAAATCTGGCTACCCTGGATTTGGAGAAGGCTGAGGTTCTTAATGACTTCTTTGCCTCAGTCTTCACCAGCAAATGCTCTGACCACACCACCCAAGTCTTGGAAGGCAGACGCAGGGACATGTGAGAATGAAGACCCTGGGCCCACTGTAGGAGAGGATCTGGTTCAAGACCATCTTAGGAAACTGAACATACACAAGTCCATGGGACCTGATGAAATCCATCTAGCGGGTCTGAAGGAGCTGGCAAATGAAGTTGCTAAGCCACTGTCCATCATAGTTGAGAAATCATGGCAGTCAGGCGAACTTCCCTGATGACTGGAAAAAGGGAAATATAACCCCCATTTTCAAGAAGGGGAAAATGGATGAGATGGGGAACTACAGACCAGTCAGCCTCACCTCTGTGCCTGGCAAAATATTGGAGCGGTGTCATGGGTTCAGCAGCAGCAGTCATTTTTCTCCTTCTTGGTAGCTGGTGCAGTGCTGTGGTTTTGATTTTGGGCCTGGGAAGCAGTGCTGATAACACCAGTGTTTTCAGTTACTGCTTGGTAGTGTTTTGGTCTGGCCAAGGACTTTCTGAGTCTCATGCTATGCCAGGGAGGAGGGGAAGCTGGGAGGAAGCAGAGACAGGACACCTGACCCAAACTGACCCAAGAGGTTTTTCCATACCACAGCACGTCATGTCCAGGATGTGAAACCAGAGAGCAGAGACCTGGAAGGGTGTGGTGGTGGACTGGAGGGTGCATAGTGTGGTCAGGTTTTTGGTGCTTTGGGGGGTGGGTTTGCTGTTGGGGGTGCACTGGCTGGGTCGGGCTTGGTGAGCAGTTGTATTCTTTTCCTTCGTACTTCTCTTGTCATTATTATTATTGGTGGTAGCAGCAGTGATTTGTGTTATACCTTAGTTACTAAACTGTTCTTATCTCAGCCTGTGTGAGTTGCATTCTTTTGATTCTTCTCCCCATCCCCCTGGGACTGGGGGAAGAAAGAGAGGAGAGTGAGCTGAGAAAAACTGCGTGGCTTGGAAGCTTAAACCACGACAAGCGGATTCTCCTGGAAGGCATACTGAGGCACATGAAAAACTACAAGGTGGTTGGTGACAGCCAGCATGGCTTCACTAAGGGGAAATCCTGCCTGACCAATCTGGTGGCCTTCTATGATGGGGCTACAGAACTGATGGACAGGGGTAGAGCCAGTTGATGTCATCTACCTGGACTTGTGCAAAGCGTTTGACACTGTCCCACATGACATCCTTGTCTCTAAGTTGGAGAAACATCAATTTGATAGGTGGACCACTCAGTGGATAAAGAACTGGCTGGGTGGCCGCACGCAAAATGTTGTGCTCAATGGCTGAATGTCCAGCTGGAGACCAGTAAGGAGTGGTATCCCTCAGAGATTGGTGTTGGGACTGGTCTTGTTCAACATCTTTGTTGGTGGCATGGACAGTGGGATTGAGTGCACCCTCAGCAAGTTTGCCGATGACACCAAGCTGTGTGGTTCAATTGATGCATTGGAGGGAAGGAATGCTATCCAGAGGGACCTTGTGATGCTTGTGAGGTGGGCTGATGCCAACCTGATGAAGTTTAAGCATGGCAAGTGCAAGGTCCTACAGCTGGGTGGGAGCAATCCCAGGCACAGCTCCAGATTGGGCAGAGAAGAGATTCAGAGCAGCCCTGCGGAGAAGGACTTGAGGGTGTTGGTTGATGAGAAACTGAACATGACCTGGCAGTGTGCATTTGCAGCCCAGAAAGCCAACCGTATCCTGGGCTGCATCCAATGGAGCGTGACCAGCAGGTTGAAGGAGGTGATCCTGACCCTCTGCTCTGCTCTCCTGAGACCTCACTTGGAGTACTTGTGTGCAGTTCTGGTGTCCTCAACATAAAAAGGACATGGAACTGTTGGGACAAGTCCAGAGGAGGGCCACGAGGATGATCAAGGGACTGGAGCACCTCCCGTATGAAGACAGGCTGATAAAGTTGGGGCTGTTCATCCTGGAGAAGAGAAGGCTGCATGGAGACCTCCTAGCAACCTTCCGACATCTGAGTGGGGCCTCTAGGGATGCTGGGGAGGGACTCTTCATTTGGGACTGTAGTGATAGGACAAGGGGTAACAGGTTCAAACTTAAAGAGGGGAAGTTTAGATTGGATATGAGGAAGAAATTCTTTACTGTGAGGGTGGTGAGGCCCTGGAATGGGTTGCCCAGGGAAGTTGTGAATGCTTCATCCCTGGTGGTGTTCAAGGCTGGGTTGGACATCGCCTTGGATGGCATGGTTTAGTGTGAGGTAGTCCCTGCCCCTGGCAGGGGGTTGGAACTAGATGATCTTAAGGTCCTTTCCAACCCTAACTATTCTGTGATTCTATAGCAAATAAATTATTTGCTGTATTAAATGCATAATTTTGTAGATGAGTTTTTTCCATGAAAGCAAAATTGATAAATGGAGTAATACTCTAATAGGGAAAAATTAATGGAATGAAGTTGGAGTTGCAAGGATGTGCTGAAGAAAGTGGTCTGTTTTCTTACTGCCCACAGCATGTGCTTTGTAAAGAGATATTGATTTGCATGGTCAAATACACTGGTGATTGTGTTTAGGAGTACCTCATGAAAAAATGCTTTCCGTGCCAGTAAATCTGCTCTTTGCAGTTTGTTGGATGGGATGTCAGGTAGCAGAAAATGACATTGTGGCTTCCAAAGATGAGATGCTGTATAGCAAAGTTATGCATTAGGAAAGTTGAAGTTCATATTAGGATTTTCATCAAGATATATCATGTGCTCATTTTTTTTGTACCCTGGTTGATGTGCCATAACAAGAACACCAATAAGAGTGGTAGAAGAAACAAATCAGGCTATTCATAATGCCGTTTCTCAAGCAGTGCCATCTGAGAGCTGCAAGCACAAGTGCTAGCTTGATGGGATTTATGAGCTGTTACGTACGCTGTTATTGTTTTGTGCCTTTTTTCTCCTTGCAAAGCACAGTGGCCGTAAATTGGCTCAAAGCATCCAGAGCTTATTGCAGAACCTGCTGTCGAGTTTTAATTTTGGATCTTGGTCATGTTGTATTTTCCAGTGTTTTCAAATATTTGCACAAACATCCTGTGGGAAGACAGGTCTCGCTAAAGGGCAGCATGTTGGCATAAAGGAAGAAGACCACTTATTTTACCTACAGACCATCTCACAGGTGATCTTTGTTATTCAATCGTATTGTTACTATGTCTGTGGACAGAGATGCCTGACATGTAATTAACATATTTTGAGATGCCCTGGAAGACAAAAAAAAAAAGTGGAGGGGGGGACAAAATGTGAAGTAGATAGAATAGTTGATACGGTTCTTTGAAGTGGCAGTACTCTTTCTGCTGCTCTCAGTGGCAGGTTCCTAACCAACTAAGAATAAACGATGGCATCAGGCAGTTTTCCTCAAATCTAAAGGGCAAAATACAAGGGAAACTCAGAAGAATTTAACTTGATTTCACAAGATTTCACTTCCTAATTCACAATTAGGAAGAATTATGCATAGAAAGAAGTGTTAAATAGCATTCAGAGTTTTGATGTGGACCTTCCCTAAGCAGGTTGTTAAATGTCTGCACCCCACATCCTCTGCCAGCAGTACTTTGCACAAGGCTCTGTGGCAGAACAGACATTGTTTTGGTAATGAGATGAGACTTATTATGAGACTGAAATTAATTTCTTTGTAAAATTTATCTGTGTAGAGCAGTTATAAAATTGCTTACAGCAATCAAGATCCTGGTAGGTTGCCAGCTTTTTAACAGATAAGCAGTTTTGAAATAATTATTTTCCAGTAGTGTCATTGAAGCTGAGAACATTTTTGTTCCTCCTACTCTTTCAGCTTTCTTTTTAATTGGGGGGGGGGGCACATTTCT
Source organism: Myiopsitta monachus (assembly GCA_017639245.1). NCBI lineage: Eukaryota > Metazoa > Chordata > Aves > Psittaciformes > Psittacidae > Myiopsitta > Myiopsitta monachus. The sequence continues at coordinate 64,707,683 of CM029921.1, read as the reverse complement.
AGAAATGTGTAATGAACAGGCTGTGAATACCAAGTGTGAATATTGTACTTCTTTCAAGTGTTCTCAGGGGACACTTGAAACACTTGAGCGGTACAACATTATGTACTGTTGTGTTCTATTTTTAGTAACATTTAAGGTATGTCATAATCCATATCTGTAGTGCTATTAAGTAAATCTATCTGTGTTGTATGAAAATACTTATATGTGTCTTTGTATTTAGCTGGGAGAGAACATCTATGCTCTAAAGTAATATAAAAAATAAAATTACATGAAACTAATTGATATACATGTAGAAATACATTTCATACCCCAAATCAAGGTGGTTGCACCTAAATGCAGTTGTGGAACGAGAAGGGAATGTAAGGAACAGATTTACCTGTTTGTGAGGTTATCTTGTGTTTTGTAAATCAACATCCTATCCCAGTAGCTGTGTGGGGCATATGGTCACTTCATGAAGCTCAAAGGGCAGCTGGCATGCTTTTGTTAGAGACTTGCCATGGGCGCTAGGGAGGAGAAGGAGGACTTGATTTCCTTTTGGCAGGCTTTCTTGAGTCCAGAAATTGTCACACACAATCTCCTTGCAGGTGAGATAATGTGGACCGGGGAAAGAGTGAGAGAAGAGATACTTTCAAAAGCAAAGACAAGCATTTCTTCAGTGGAGAAAGCTGTTCCTCAAAGATGGGCAGAGCATGGCTATGTGCAGGAAGAAGGGCAGACCTCACTGCTGCTTTTGGCTGGGCAGAGAGCACTCAGTTACTCTGTGGGGAAAGAAGAGGGGGTGGGGTGGGTGGGAAGACCGATTAGGACATTTAAGACATTGTATGCCAGAATATCTGCAGTACACGTTGTCCAGGCCAGCAGGAGGTGTGATTGGACTGCAAATTACTTGTTTAGAATGATGAGTATAGTCACTGCAAATTAAAATGTTGCTCAACCTGCAGCCTATTACTTTTCAAGTTCAGTTACACACCTGTTGTATTTTTTTACTTCTTTTCCTCTGTGTGAACAGCAGAGAATTACCGATAAGTTAGAAAATTATGTGGACAGTCTGTCGTTTTTTAAACTTATTTTCTAAAACATATCCCCAAGTAATGAAGAAAAGGTTTTTAGGACAGCAGCAGAATTGCAGGAAATATGTAGTATTGATTGATGAAACTGGGTGGAACACAAAGCAAATGAAATGAATTTGCTACCTGTGTCTCTTTCTCTTATTTAGTTAATAACCAGATAAGAATAGTTTGGATTATTTGCAGTGCGGTAGCTTTCAGAAGCAGTGACAATATGTGGTAGATAACAACATATTTATAGAAAGAAAAGTAATTTAGAAAATTCATTATTGATGCAAGGACATGGAAGCACCTATTTGTTGGGGTTTGCATTTCATTGGCAGAAACAGCAAGGACAGGCTTCTTTACCTAATGGCCCTAGAATTGTTTTGGGCTTGCTTCGGACAGAGTTTTCCAGGACAAAGATTTCTGTGTGAATCTTTTACCATACAATGGAAAAGTCAGCCTTACTTTTCCAATTGGAAATCTGTGAAGACACAGATGGGCCAAAAATATGAAATGGAAGCAGAGAAGTCGGAGCAGGCATCAGCCAATGTGATGTGGTTTTGACCACCCTAAATAGGTTGGTGAATTTCTTGGTATTTTCCATTTCTGGACTAAATCCAGAAGCACCCATAGGTGCCTAAGATACATGTGTGTGCAATCTTCTGTCTCAATGCTCCCTTAACTAAGGAATCAGACCTACACAGTGTCCTTCTAAAAACACCCTAACCAAAGCAGAAGCACCAGAGCACTGCATTAGAAACTTTGAAGTAATCCTACTTTTTTTTTTTCTTTTTCCACACCAGCATTCTGGTGTTCCCTTGGAGTTTAGTTGTCATTTCTCCCATGCATACCTGTCATTCCAAAGCTGGGATATATCCTTCCTTTCCAGTGGAATTACCTGTACTAAAATGATCTTGCCAGTTCCTAACAGCTATGTGGCCAGATGACAGACACATGGTTTAGAGAAATGCATTTTTTGTTGCAGAACATGAAATTGCAGCCTCCTTGATATGGCAAAGGATAAGAAAGAGAACGGAGGAGATACAGTGGAGATGAGAAGAAACTAAGTGAACTATTCAAAGGATAGCCACTGGCTTTGTGTTCTGCAGGGCTGCTCAAATATTGAGGATTCGCAGTCACAGCAAGAGTGCAGTGCAGTGGTGGCACCTAGTAGGATGCCTTTTTCCTGAAAGGGAGACAGGAAGGAAAAGCAGCACTGGGAAGATGCAGAGCCTGAATGACAGGTAGAGGAGTGTCGTGAAGTGGCTTTGGGAGAAAGCTGGCAGACGTTACTACCTTTCATGAAAGGTGGGTGCTGGTGAAAAGTGTGCTGTGCGCTCAGTAGGGCTTAAGACTTCATGGTAGGAAATGTGGCCTGAAAAAGGGCAGTTCAGGGAAACAGAGCAGGCTCAGGTAGACCTCAACAGGTAACTGCAGTGATGATACTACATTTTCTGAGTAAATTAGGCAGCAGAAATTGGCTATTGAAAGACAAATTTGCAGGCATGTGAGGAAGCTTCTAAGGTAAAAATTACAACAGAGTAGGGCTACATCTAAAAACTCCTTTTGGCTCCAGTACTGTTTGTGAACTAGTGATGTACAATATGAGAGAAACTGCATATGGGTCACCCTGGGGGCTTGCAAGTGCACCTGGTCCCTGTGTATGCTCCTTGTAGGCTTGGCTTGGGCAGTCAGCAGGAGTGCTAGGACTACAGCTATCCTGTTTCTGGCAGGCTACATCTTGTTGATCACTTCCTTATCCAGAGCAGTGAAAACAAGCAGGAACTCAGATGTAGGCAGTTAGGCTTTGGCCTAATCATAAGGACTTTTTCAGCTGTAAGAATAATTTCAGAAGAGCGGACTAAGGGAAATATTTTTTTTTGCTTAACAAGTTATAGCATCTTATCAGTCACATACCACACAACACACAATTTTATAAACTGTTGCAGTTTGCCTGGATATAAATAGGATTGTAACTGATAACCCATAAAAGATTAATAGTTAGTTGTAAGAGTTTTAATGGAATAAAAAACATCACAGTAATGAAAAAGCTGATGTTTTAAGGGCTGATAAAGCAACAGATTCATCAGAAGAATGTGCTAGCAGAAAGGCTATGAGTATTCTTGGCTATGTATAAAGACCTATTATCACAAGATAGCAAGAGTTACAGGATCAGGATAACCAAAAATTGGGGGTAACTAAAAATCCAGGAAATTGAAATTGGGGTATGTGAATTTGTAAAAGATTGAAATTGGAGGATAAAAGTGTCTAAAAAATGCTTGAAAGCTAGTACTTTGGCAGAGTTGCATTCCTGGAACTCTCGATCTGGTCATTATCTTGTATGATTCTATGCAAAATCGCACCACAGGATTGCATGGTCAGAGCAGAGATCTGAGCCTGTGCTGTTTTATTGGGTTTTACTCTTTAATGTATTTAATTGGCCATTTTACCATTCAAGTTAGATGGAATTTTTATAAGCCTCAGTCATTTTGTTTTCAAGAATTCCATTTTCCTCTGTCCTACAGGAGGTGTGTAACATTTGATTCCTAATGACAGAAGGAATCAAATGGGAAGTCAAACAATGCATGACCTAATCAATATTAGTAAATGAATGTCATTGAGTAATTAGTCTGTGTTTTCTATGGGTTTTGTAATAGTGGCTTGCTATTGTAATGAGTGGTCAGCAGAGCAGAACTGGTCTAGACAGAGGATAAAGGTCTCTGCTGAAAATCAGCCTTTTTCAAATGGAAATTAAGAAAATACTGGAACACAGGGCACTTTATTTATTTTTATTAGATACAACTTTCTTTCTAAATCAGCACCAGTACTTCCCTAAATTAAAAAATGCAGTAAACACTGGAATTATTAATGACATTGTGTAACTGTACTTTGGGTTACCTCTATCCCCCTTCTGTTATTTTTAAGGACCTGTTTACTGAATTCAACAGTAAAATCCCATTAATTATTTAATACTTAATTTTCTTTTGAGAGAAAAAATAAGATAAACGCTATTTTCTTCGGTAATTCATGATTATGAATTGAATGACTTGTTTAAAATCAACGTTAATAAATAATGTGTAGCACTCTTTTTCAGCCACCCCAGAAATACTAAGCTGATTGAAGAAAACAGAGAACATACAAATGGAAATGTATCTTTAGGCAGTGATAAGATTTTTGTGTGTATGTTCCAATACGCATGAAATTGATTTCACACTTCTACTGGCAAATTAAGCTTTGTATCAATCAACTGAAAGCACACATGAGCAGGTGAGCACTTAAACATAACTTTTGTCTTGCTTAGTTGCAATGTTGTGCTGAATCTGGTCTACACATGTGCCCCATATAAGGATGGCACCTTGCCTAACTGAGGCAGAAAAGGCACTACCAAGTCACTGTTGGCAGGCAATGGCAGTGTTGGAAGCAAATAAGGGCAGGACAAAGGAGGAGAGCTTCTGTTTTTCGGCTGCAGCGATCCTGAAGCTCCAAGAAGGTAAAGTGTTAAAATGAGCCCTGAAACCAGCAATAGTACTGAGGACTGCTAGACAATGCAGTATGCAAAGAAGGCAGTAAATTGTATAAAGTAATGAACAGATTCATAGGCTTGTAAAATGGTGAAGAAGAAAAATGCATTTAGGTTAAAAGCAAGCAGTGGGTTTATAGACAGGTGTGGACATACATCATGAACAAGAGAGAATGAGGTTGGGAACAGTGCATGAGTGCCTGCTATGAAACCAATCTCTCTGACTTTGAAACCTTGTGGAAGTGACATCAGGCTTAATTATGTGAATACTCTTACTTTTGTTTTAAGAAGTTTCAGCACAATTCATGAAACACTCCAGAAATCAATTCAAGCAAGAAATGTCCCAAACTCTCACCAGCTTCTGACTTTTCAGTGTGCCCCGGCAGAGCTGAGTGTGTCGCTTGGGTTAGCACATGGGCTTTGGCCTGCAGAGTGTGTTAACTGAAAAGAGGGCTACACAAACAGAAACTTTGTAGAGAAAGTGCACCAAAAAACAGTGGGTTTGATAGCCTGTGCTTTCACAATATGCTTGTAAAATAAAATAGGGTGGATTCACACCCATCTGTGCTAATGGTGCGCTTTTTGCGCTGCTCTAGTTTTTGCCTTATAGTTTTGTATTAAAAGACATCTTGAGAAGGTGGGCATATGATGATGGACAGCCTTATGCCTTTATTAGCTGCTCAGAAGACATTTTTGTAAGGAGTAACAGCGTATGGTATAAAGCCATAAAAGAGCAGTTCCAGAAAGGTTTGAGATTCACTGAAGTTAAGTAGTGCCACAGAGAAATTGCAGGATAAGTCAGTAACTCAAGCTATAAGAAGTCAGTATAAGGACCAGAAGAAAGAGATCAGAGTTATGAAAAACAGATTAAGATCACTGTTGGAGATAGTGTTTACTGATCCAGAGTTGCAGCAGTGCCAGCGAGCACAAGAGTCATACAAGTGAGGCTTTTGGTATGAGGATTCTCATGGGAAAATTGCCTGTTTTCAGCTGCAATCATAATAATGAGATGTATCATAAGAATAAGATGATAATCTCACTTGAATAACCTTGCAGTGGCAAGTTTTGTTAGAATTAACAGTATATTATGCCTTGTTTCCAAATACTATATGTTTCCTCCTCAGAAAGTTGCGTATCAAAGACACGTATCAGTTGATACTTGCACATTTATTTTTTGGCTTGGGATGTTCTCCAGTGTTACTCTTATCTTTTGCTCTTGTCTTTTCCAGCAGTAGAATTACAGTTAAAGCCTAACACATGCTGACTCTTTCCATATGTAAAGCAGATCCTATTTCTGTTCCAAAGTATCATATTACTGATTTGGATCATTTATACTCTAATTTCTCTCTAGTCTTTAACTGAAAGCTTCTCAAGGACAAGTGGTTTTCTTAGGTACTAATTATGGTAAGATTCTTAATCATTATTACTAATTATGTCCTTTTCTAGCATGGAATTTCTCAGCACCTCCATGCAGAGGTCAGTAGGAGGGTTACAGCATGATTGCTCTCTCAGTTGGAGCTCTTCTGTGGCTTCCATTTTCAAAACATTAAATTGAAGCTAAAACCAAAGTTAGGTCTTTATTTTCTGGCATTGCACTTTCTTTCACTTCAGTGTTTCCTTTTGCATGTGACAGCTATGGCCCTAAACTTTGAGGTCTGTGAGCACATGTCTTTGGCCCTAAACTTTGAGGTCTGTGAGCACATGTCTTTATTTTATTTGCCTCTCTCACATCATTTTGATGACCTGCATTTCTTTCAAGGGAGGAAAAAAATATACTGATACCAAACACAGCAGAGACAGAAAATCACAGAGGAATGACATTTTCAGAGAAGCAGAGGGCAGGCATCCCTATCATTTAGATCACTGAAAGATAAATTTTATTACTCTGTAAAGGAGTATCAGCAGCTACCTCTTGATAACAAGGTTATTCCAATGAGATGATGTTGTGCTATGAGTCACCTCCTCCCAAGAAGAGAAATGGGGAGAAGGATATTTTCACAACAGCTCTCTTATAGATAAAATAGAAAATAAACTGTCATGAAATTTGTCTCCTATTGAAATAGGAGGCATAATGCCTACATGCATATTACATCTTGACCGTGGCTCACTGCAGAGCAGTTTGGAGTACTTGTGTACACGCAGTTTTGTGTATGGGGTAATGCAGTTCTGTGGGACTTCTTGAGTATAGGTAACAAATCACTGAGGGTATAAATATCTCTTCTTTAAGGATGCTCTAGAGGAATGTCATTTTTCTGGGGAGAATGAGGCTTCAGCTTTGTCATGTTTTAAGCCCAGCCAGCAACCGAGAACCACGCAGCTGCTTGCTCACTCCCCCTGCCCCTTTCCTCCCCCCACTCCCGGTGGGATAGGGAGGAGAATCCAAAGAATGTAACTCCCACGGGTTGAGATAAGAACAGTCCAGTAACTGAGGTATAACACAAACCACTGCTGCTACCACCAATAATAATAATGATAAGGGAAATAACAGGGGAAGAGAGCACAACCACTCACCGCCCGCCGACCGATACCCAGCCGAACCCAAGCAGTGATCTAGCCCTTCTGGGTAACTACCCCCAGTTTATATACTGGGCATGACGTGCTGTGGTATGGAATACCTCTTTGGTCAGTTTGGGTCAGGTGTCCTGTCCCTGCTTCCTGCTGGCTTCCCCTCCTCCCTGGGCAGAGCATGAGACTCAGAAAGTCCTTGGTCAGAGTAAACATTACTGGGCAACAACTGAAAATATCAGTGTTATCAATGATGTTCCCAGGCTGAAAGTCAAAAACTCAGCTCCTAAAACTGAGAAAAATGACTGCTACTGTTGAACCCAGGACAAGCCTTTATCTCCTTGTGCATGCTTTTGCTAACATGCTTATTTTCCTCTGGTTTCAAACAAGGCTTTATGTGCCCATGTAAGGGAACCATCAGATGATTCCTAACCATCTCTCCTTATCTCTCCTTAACCACACTGTACATTGTATTTTCCAAATGCTCTGCAGTAGTATAACGTCATAGCAGGCCAACAGAGGGGAAGGATGAATAAGAGCCTAGTGTGATCTGTGCAACATGGTCAGCCCCATATCTGACCTGAGCTAGGACCAGAGTTCTACTGACATCCCTTTCCAGTCATTTATATATCATAATTTAAATTATTTACATTTTCTTTTGTCTCAAAACCAGAGTCAGTGTTTAGGTGCTTGTGTTAATCAGCAAGGAAGACATTCAAGTAAAAATTCCTGAAGTTACAGTGGTTTTGCCTGCAACAGTAGAGTCAGCCCAAGGCTCTGTATCAGGACCGGCATGTGGAGAAATTCTCCACTGGTATCTACCTTTGAAATGCTCACTGTGTTTTTCATTTTGAGATCTAAAAAGTTTGTGCATTTGAAACAAAGGTAATGTAATAGATAATGCATTAAGACAGGATTCCTTTTGTAGTATCTTCTATTAGATGATGTTAAAATCACACAGGGAATAACCTTATCTGAAAATTTTAGTAGAACTTATTCCTAAATTTCAGTTAATAGTACTTCCATAACTTTGGTTATTGGTATTTAAGTGAGTGCACTGAGTGTGCCATCCTTACTTTAAATTAATATCTGATAGAAGTCTTGAGAAGTGGTTCTTAAATTGGACTTGCATTGTGTATTAATGATAATATGCTCTCAACTGTTCTCAAAATGCTTGTGATGAAACAAATCATTCCTCCAGGCCAGATGGTGCCTTTTGTCAGGTTAACTAAAATACTGTGCCTACTGTATGGGGACAGTTATGCAAACAATTAGTCAGTTCTTTGGCCAAGCTAAGAAAAGCAAATGAAAAATCCATCTAGCAAAGCTCTGCCCAAAACTTTGAAAATGGTTTGTGGAGCTGCTGGATTAGATTCAAATCCTTTTGCTCCTGTTGATTCGTACCTTATTGTCAGGTCTTCTCTGGCTTCAGTGGCATCATTTGTGGAGCAGAATGACATTCCAAAGCCCAGGAAGAGTGAGAGTAAAATGTAATAACAGGTGGAACATTGGTATTGGCCAGCCTTACTGGCAGCCAGTAGTGGTTTCAGCTTTTGTTTGTTTGGAGAGCAATGTAGTATCAGTGTGCCTTCCTTCTCCCTTTCTAGTAAACATCTCAGCAGCTCACAGCATGAGAGCCTTTGACTGGAAGCATTTTTAAAAGCAAATACAAAGAGACAGATTTGCTTTCCAGGAATAATATGCACAGTGCTGGCACAGAGCAACAGATACTTCTGCATGGTGGGACTTCATTGAAGTTTATTTAATCCTGCAGATGTATTGCTATGTCTCTGTAAAATGTGGCTCCCGAAAAGGCAAATGATGTATTACAATTTACTTTCCATCTCATCCTTCTGGAAGCCTTGAGTACTGTAATTTATTATCAGCATTTTAAGGAAGAAGCTGGGAGGCTAGTGCAGAAAAATATGATAGGAGTTTGAAATTCTTCTGTCTCTACAAAGATTTAAAAAAACTCTAACCCTCCTTCTACCAAGACAATTAGCTTGTGATCACCTAAGTTGTTGTTTTAACCTTTGAAATGCTGAAGAACATTGTTCTATTAATCACTAATCTATTAGATTATTAATCATTAATCTATTAATCAGTTGTCTTTCAGGGCAACTGGGTATGGCTTTTGTAACTGTTCAGGAAATAGGTCAATTTTTATAATCATAGGTTTCTATCAATGTCACGGCGGCATTAGAACATGAGCCAAACTTGTTTGGGGATGGTTGTTCTAGTACATTTCTCTTGCATTTATGTTCAAACCACCTCCTTCACTTTCTCTCATTTGCTGTACAAATACTGTACCCATGGTGTTAAACATAATGGAGGAAAAGTGTTTTGTTTCACTGATGCAACAGAAAACTTCCTTAGGAGTTTGAGGGGGTAAACTTTTGAGGGAGTTAGTTTCTTCATTAAACTGCAAGGTAACCATGCATCGCAGTGCTTTGTTAGAGGCATCACCTTGCCATTTTGTTTCCTACACATTATTTCTAGTAAGACTTCCTAGAGAGGTACCTCTCTCCTAATTTCCACTCCTAAAGGGTAAGAATAAGATCTTTACACACTCTGTGGATCCTCAGTACAAAGAACAAAAGCATACTTTGGGGCTAGCACCTGCATAACAAAGTTGAGTTGTGTTAACTCTCCCATGTTTTCAGGGTAAAATACAGCATAGGTGTGGCATGGGAGAGGAGTGGACAAGTGATATCAACCATTGTAAGAAGAGTCTTTTAACCTTTTGAATAAATTTCTATCTATCCCCAAGACTGAAAAGAAAGTAGCATAAAACAATAAAGTTCTGCATTTGAGGAAGCTTGAAATACTGCTTGAGGAAAATAGGGCTCTTGTCCAAGATGTTGGTGTACATTCTGGAATGACATTTTGTTGTGATTTAATCCCAGCTGGCACCTACGTACCACACAGCTGCTCACTCACCTCCACCCCATGGTAGGATAGAGAGAAGAATCTGAAAAAAGGTAAATCCCATGGGCTGAGATAAGAACAGTTTAATAATTGAAATAAAATATCATATAGTAATAATACAATTTTATTGAAAAGGGAGACAAGAAAAAGGGAGGAATAAAACCCAAGTAAAAAACAAGTGATGCACAATACAATTGCTTGCCACCTGCTGACTGATACCCAGCCTGTCCCCAGATGGTGATCAGTGTTGCCTGGCCATCTCCCCCCTGGTTTATATGCTGAGTGTGACTTGCTGTGGATGGAATACCCCTTTGGCTAGTTTGGGTCAGGTGTCCTGTCTCTGCTTCCTCCTGGCTTCTTCACTGGCAGAGCATGAGACTAAAAAGTCCTTAATCAGGGTATGTGCTACTTAGCAACAAACAAAACATTGGTGTTATCAGCATTGTTCTCAGACTAAAGCCAAAACAAAGCACCATACCAGCTACTAGGAAGAAAATTAATTCTATCCCAGCTGAAACCAGCACACATTTGTTACCTGAAGGTCTGATATACAACCACCTGTTAGTGAAAAAGCCTGCTTAACTGAGAGTAGCTTGATAACTCCCTGTACCAGACATTAGCACAAGATGGTATGTTTCATGAGCTCAACTCCTCTTTTTACATCTAATGAATAATGTAAGCAGTGTGTTTTATTGCTGCTTACTTTTCAATGAATGGCAGAATGATGTGTGACCTGAATAAATATTTAAGTATATTAATGTCTGTGAAATTTTCCCTATGCTGTAAAATGCATCTAAGAATATGTTAGGCAATTCAGAAAGGTAAAAGCAGTAAACTGGAATTGTCCCAGATTATATGATAGAAAACAGATTTGTAGTTTACTCAGCCTCTTCTTTAATGTAAAGGCTAATAAACAAGTTTCTGATGAATTATGACATCATATTTTTTAAATTGCAGCTGACTTTGTTAAAGGTCAGCTAGGCCATATAAAACAATACTGAAATTGGTAAAACATCATGTGCAATTATGTACGGTGAACTGGATAGGCAGGATTAAAGGAAGCTGCAATGGGAATAGGTTTAACATGGCAGACCATGAATTTACTCATTTAATGCCAAGAGAAGGATGGAGAATGGGTACTTTTCGAAACAGGAAACTGGGGGTAAAACTATCTCACCTAATTGTGGAAGTAAAGTAACAGCATCTCTCTTATGAGTTCAAACTCTTAACTATGAATTTTGTTCGAGATGGAATATGTCTTACAGTGATTCAATCCATGCTAAGCCTAAAACCTCATTTGTCTTAGACTCGGTGAGCTTTGGTGCTGGTACTTTTTTGGCTTTGACAATTCCACCACAAGAATTGTTTGCCTCTGTGCTTTATAGGTTGTGCAAGACACTTTTGATCAATTGACCTAAAGGTTGTTGCTGTGGGTCTCTTTTATCTCCAAATGGTTGATGCATCATCTTCCAGAGCCCTCTTTCCCCATTCTAATTCTTCATACAGGAAGGCAGAAAATGAAAGATGACTATACTAAGCATTTTTCCTATATTGCTTTACCTGATTATATTTCCAGTGCATCACATTCAGTTTGTCGAAACCTCTCCTTTTCTAAATACTACTCAAAGTAGCACAACTGCTTTGGTCTAAAGGAATTCTGTGCCTCCTTCTTTGCAATTCTTAATGTTGTTTTTACTCATTGTCTTAGTGCCCATTTTTGGATGGATTTTAGGGGTTTGAGATGCACAGTGAAAGCACAGCTGCTGATTTGTTCTGGCAATTTGGGTGGAAATTGCCGGGTACTGAACGCTCCCAGACTTTTTAATGGGAAGTTTCAGCTGGACTGTCTCAAGGGTGTGCATTTTTTTGTTTAAAGTGGGTCAGTAATTTCTCATAATTCCAGAAGCTGTTGCCCTGGTACCTTTTTGAGTGTCGATTCAAAACCTTGTCTATCTCATGTTAGTATTTCTATTAATAAATACTAAATAAATTGACCATTTCTAAAGTACATTAAGATTATTTACAATTGATGGTATCTTTTAGAAGCAGGAAAATCAAGTTGAGATTTGTTTTGTTATTGTGCTAAATTTGTGGTTTTGTCTCCTAGTTCATTACAAGGAAAAAACAATAACTTTTTAGTAACTATAAGGACGAGATCCAGTGATCTCAATTAACATTGGTCTCAGTGCGAAACTGAGAATTGTCAAGATTGTCTGTCTAGAACACCAACAGGCAGTGTGTGAAACCCTGTCTGGTCAGGGTGGCCAGAAATCATCCTATCACTCGATAGTTAGCTTGGAAGACTGAATTATCCCACAACAAACTGTATTTCAGTTTCTGTTTTTTGAAGGAGCACTAGTGCTATGAAGTGTATTGGCCAGCCTGTTTACGCTGGGTGTTCAAGTCTGACCACATTATATCATTATGGATGCAGGGGGTAATTCGGAGTCCATATGTGGTTTATCATCTCTTCTAACCAAGGCTTTAGGGCAGAAAGTATCTGCCATTTTAGGGATGCAGAGCAAATGTACAGTGTGCCTGATATACAAGAACATCTCCTGCTAGTGACCAGCAGTCATAGTCACTCCCAGTCATTGAGGACGCATGCGCAGCGGAGCGCACAGCACTTCTTACTCTAGCATGGATGTGTATTAGTGGTGGCAGCATGTTTTAAGCATTTAGCAACCAAATAAACTGGGTTTTGCCAAAAGTTTTGCAGTTCAGAGTTTGTCACAATGAACCGCATAATTCTAAGGCTCTATAAAGCATAATGAGTTATTTTAACATTTGTAGTGTTTTCTGTATTTCATATCTCTTAAAAGTATATGCATGAAGATATGTATGCAAATATTTGCAAATTTTGGTGCCTTTTGCTTATTTATGGAAGAAGGCACCCAATTCTGGAGTGGGATCCAGAATGCTGTGTATGCATGCCATAGATTGCGCAGGGCAGGGGAAATCTGCAAAGGGGTTTCAGAACAAGCAACACTGAAAACAGTCATCTGGGGTTAAGTAATAGGCAGACTGGACAGTGTATTAGTCCATTTCCACATCTGTGGAAAGTATCTCTGTCTGCGTGACACGCTTAATTCAGAACCCTGTCTGGAAAGCAAGATTGTCTTGAGCACGGCATAAGCACTCAGAAAACAAGGGCAGCTGTCACAGTATAACTCAAAGAACAACCCCCTGAAAAAGGCATTACTGCCTTGAGTGGCTTATGCCTCTGTGGAAAATGCTGCACCACAGTTAGAAACCTGTGGTCAAAGTCATCCAGACTTTCATTAAACTCATCTGTTGAATTTCTTGAGTGAAATCTTGATGCCACTGAAATCAGTAGCAAAACTTCCACTGACTTTTTACTAAAAGCAAGATTTTCTTTCATTTGTGGTAAGTACAGAGAAACTGTAACTAAAAAGGCCAAGGTTTTCAAAGCTACCAGAAGGATTTCAAGTGCCCTGAAAACATGAATTGTGGGTGTTTGTTTCCCTTGGGCAGCTCTTGCAGGCTGAATTCTATGCTAATGGAAAACTATGATGAAATATTAAAGACCCTCAGAGTCAGGACACAAGAAGTTCACTGTATGTGGGTTGCTGAACTGACCATTCATCGAGGGCCAGCCCTTGTCCATCAATGCATGTAGGTACAATTCCAGGGCATGAGGTTTGCAGCATGCCTGGGATTTTCATTGCGAAAAGAAAATTTGAGTTCCGTAATTACCAGACATAGACAAAAACATGTAAAGGAGAAATACACACAGATACACTTGGGGTTGCTGACACTGAGTCAGGCTGCCAAGGAGCAGAGCTGAATAAGAGTGAAAATAAACTATAGAATAATGAAGTTCTTTTTTTTCACAAATCAATGCTTTTTGATCTTTCCAGTAGAAAACCAGATAACATTCTTAGTTAATGAGGTATCAGATTAGAACCATGACACAACCTAATTAAACACTGGTCATGTTAACATGCTGGTAGTAACTGCTGAAAATAGCTTTTTTTTAACCCTCTCCCTTCATTATAATCCATATATTGGTGTTACAGGGCAACACTTCTTGTGAAGCAACGCAACTTTTGTTTAAACATTTGGTGGGTATTTAGTTCTTTAAGACTGAGTTCACCTTCAAACTGTAAGAAGTGTATCTATTTGCTTGAGATTATAGAGTACTTTAATGCTCCCTTTGTCCTTTAGATTGATAGGGCAGGATCTTAATTTCACCAGTTCACAAAAAATTACTTCCGTCATAACAGAAAGCAGCAAGGGACCCCAAGAGAGGAGTGGGGCATCTGTGTCTGTTCCCTCATTAGAAGGTTCATAAAAATGTTCTTGTCTTACAACAACAGAGAAAAGCCAAGGTTTGAATGTTTTGTGAATGATCTAAATCAGTCCTTGTTCTGAGCTGCTCTCAGGAATGTCAGTGTTGTTTGATAAGGTTTTTTTTGAACAGAGATATTTCTTGTTAAGGAAAGAGAAGTGGAATAGTCCCTGCAGTCCCTGAGGGAGTTAGCCTTTTTGCACAAATGTTTCATGCTTGGGTATATGAAATGAGTGTTACTGAAACTCTAAAATACCTCTAACTTTTCTTTCTTGAACAGCAGTGAACATCACGATCAGTATGGTCCACTATCATTCTTTGTTCCAGTCTTGAGCAATGTCTTCCAGCTTGAGTTTAACTAGGACATCATTTTCCTATTGTGGTCTGGTTGCCTCATCTATCACAGGGGTACGGTATTTTGTTATTCATTCATTTGCTGAATCACATGCTGATTTTGTGTTTCTTCCTCTTCCTCTCCACTCCCAGTTTCAAAAACTTAACAAGGCTAATAATTTCAGCTCTCAGACTTCCAAGAGAATAAAATGAAGAGAGTTCTGTAACTGGGAAAATTTATTAAAAAGCCACTTCTCCCGTTTATGCCAGAGGATCTCTGTGGTCTCTGAGTTTCAGACCCCAAGGCACACATTTCAGAAAGACTGCCTGTCCTTTACATATTGCTCTGCAATGTAGAAAATCACTGCTAACTGTACAGTCTTACATTCTTCAGCTGGTTCATTCAGATCAAGAAGTTAAGCACTATGTGTCTGTCAATCTCATCCATGTCTTTGTATAAGGGGACACTTTACTGTTCCCTACTTACATACCTAGAAAAAAAAAAGAGAAATAATCCTATTTGATGCACCTAAATGAAAAAAAAAAAAGGTTTATATTTTTGTGTGCTTAAATTGTATTTTGCGGTTTTTATATATGATTGTGCTAATAATACAGTTCTCTTCATTAAGGAATATGCATTACCAAGAAACAGAAGCTCTCTTAGAGGTCATGTTGTTCCCTGGCTAACTGAAGTAGATACTCCTGCAGACACTAAACAACTCTAAACTTAAACATTTGTGTCAATATTCCCCATATACAGCAAATTCATAGGCCTGATCCAATGAAAATAGGTATGAGTTAGGCCTTTAAATACTAACAGTTCTGTATTTACAAAACGAGTGTAATAACAATCTAAACAAAGACATCTTGAAGATTTTCGTTGGAATCTGGATGTTGTATTAAATGGAACTAGTTAGAATTACAAAAGCTGATAAAACTGTGAAATCTGAACTGTTCTTGCTAACAGACCTTGTACTTACTGACTTCTTTCACATCTTAAATTTTGCCAGCCTGGGAGAGTGTGGTAAATCAACTTTAATCACTGGAATATCCCACAGTTTTTGTCCTTTCAATCTGTAACACAAAGAGAGAATAACTGCAATCTATGTATCTTGAAAATAGGTTAAAAAACCTGAACCAAGCCCAATTAACATGGAGGCCAGCTGCTGAACAGGGACACAGAAGCACTGCCAATGCTTCCCCTGATTTTGGGGCTTGTTATTGTTTTCCTCTTTGTTTTCAGGTATTGATAACCTAAGACCTGCAATTAGGAGAGCAAAGGGAAGGAGAGTGGTTAAATTAACATAACCAGAGTCACTGAATGGAGCCACCTGAAAACCCACAACTGCCAGAAAACTTCCTGCTACCAGAGGGAAGCAGTCTAGTTTCTGGCTGATGTTCTGGGGTTTGGGTAAGTGAATATTTTACTGAGTCATGTTTGTGAGTTTGGGTCACAGAACTTGGTGAAAGCTATGTGCCCTGTGCAGGTGGGAGAAGTCAACAGATGCAGAAAAAGGTAAATGCTCCTGTTCGATTAACAGAAGTCATTATGGTTTTAAAATATCAAGGCCTATCCCCACTTTGGCAATACTTAACAGTGGCATTATTGATAATAAACTTATTTTGGTAGCAAAACGATGACGTGATCAGAAGGGAATTTCTGTCCTGCAGGTTGTCCTAACAGTGAGGAGTGGGGGATGCCCAAACTTTTACTGGAAGACTAATATTACACTTAAAGGTGTGATATCAGGTCTATATGTTGTTAATATGTAATCTATAGAAGGTTTATGTTAACTTTCCAAATTAGACAGTTTTGTTCTATAGTGAACTACACAATGCAGGATGGCATGGCACATTCTCAGAAGATTCATGAGAACATTGGTTTGCCCTGACAGCAGTTGTGTTTCTCTACCAGAAAAACTCTGCTTTTCTTAAATACATCCAACATAGCACATGACATTTATCTTTCTGCCAAATTAATTATGCAGCTTCTCTTTTCACCCTGTCATCACTAACATTATGTTACCCAGGGATGAACGTCAAGCTGGCCCAGCTGGGCTGGGTGAGCCGAGGCAAGCCAGGCCAGGAGTCAGGCTGTCCTGCATTCTTCCCCAAGCCAGGGCAATTCTGCTCCACACCACAGTTCCAGCTCTTCTGGTTTCTGAGGTGTTTTCTGGGGTGTGTGGCATGTCTATTAAACTTACATGGCAGATCTGCTTGTGTGGATATGGCAGAACAGTCCCCTTTATAGATTAGGGAATGTTCTGTTTCACATCTCAGAATGCCACCAAAACCACAGCTGTACTTCATTCAGTATCCAGTGTGTCCTCTCAAGAAGTACAAAGGCAGCATTCCAAAGCCAAGGAGGCAATGCTGTACCCTTATTACCTGTATCTTGTTCAAGTTTTTGGTAATACATTCTTGGATCTAGAAGCAGGTCATAGGTAATATACTCTCATATCCATGCTTGCATAGAAGACCTACCTGTGATTCTATATATGTAATGTTAATCACAGCTTGATGTGATTTCTTTAATGTACTTGCAGCGCTGTAGAGAGATTTAATTATTATGATTTTGTTATTATGAGGTTTTTTTCCGCCTAATTCCTGTCCAATACTGTTCAACTTTTTGCTAGTCTGTCAAAGAAACATTCTCAAGGGAAGGTGGCACATTTTTTGAGACCAGCTGTAGTCTAAAAACAAACCAAACCAAACTGATTTAAAGATGAGCTTGGGAGGAATTTGGGTCTTTGTTTCTTTTGTAACTATAATGAGCTTATGTTGGATGCATGTTCCATTATTTTCTTCAACAACATTTTCTATGGTACAATAACTCAAAAGAATAATTAGACCTGCATGGTTAAGTGTTTTCTTGATCATTATATTGTCTCTCTAACGCATTGTTTCAAGTAGCCTATGGTTCGATCTCTTTCTGCCTATTTATTATCTCTGGTGATGTTTATTATTGGATACACTGCTCCTAATGGAGATAGGTGTTCAAGGAAAGTTTGGTGATCTTCCCTGCAAAACCCATTTCCGACATACTGAATTCAGATAGCCTGAACAGAAGGACTGGGTTTATATTTTGTTATAATTTTTTAATTACAAGTGACTCTATAAAATATTTTGGATATTTGGAAGAAATAATGCTTTGAAAATTATTTACAACTTTGCAGAACCACTTCAGTAAGCAGACAGGTTGTTTTGTTTGACCATGCAGCAGAGGTATTAGATTACTTGTCATCAGCTTTGACTTTGAGGGGTGAAGCTGCTGTCAACAGCAAAAACTGCAAAGCACTGTGGAGAGTTCACTTCCTATGCACAACATTTTAACGTAACGTTACCTGATATTGCCAAGACTCTAGATATCAACAACACACTGCACGTTTCCCGCTGTCTTCCGTAACAAGTAATAATTTTTGAGAGGCCTTCTCAAATAATGAGTTAGGTCCCTTCAAACTGTATAACTAGGTGGTCATCCTGGCTATGCCAGATGTTTTTCCTTAATATACTACCTAGTGAATTTGGACAGCGGCTGCAGTGACAGCAGGGATATGGGCAGGGAGCAGGGCCAGTTAACCAGAATCTACAGGCAGCCGTAGAACAGAAAACGTTCTTTTCATTATTTCTGCTGTCTCTCTTCTCAGCTTTTACTCACTGTAGTTAATGGGAGATATATCTGAAATACACAAGGGAAATAAAAAGGACTATGATAGAAATATCAGACAATTCGTGTAATAATAGGACACTGAAGATAGAGCAGTGTGTTTGATTCATTGTAGTGTCTTGTAGTAAACAAAGAAGCAAAATACTGCTCTTGAGGTTTTTGTTCTATCTTAATTTAAAACTTGAATGAAAGCTAATGCGTAGCAAGAAAATTCTGCTATCTGCAATGTTATCCCCGTATTTTAACATCCTAGATGATGGAATTAGGAACCTGACTGCATAATTCTTTGCCTGTGGTACCCCTTTGGCCTTTATAAACATTTCCATTTTGTAAAGAAATAGTTCTCAGTTATTTCTGTTATTTTCAGTGATAGAAGTGTTCCTTTTTTCTTTTTTTTTTTTTTGGTTGTTTTTTTTTTTCTTTTTTTTTTTAAATACTTTAAAATGCTCCTAGGTGTGCTCTCCCCCGTCACCGCACCCCAAATCTCTTACTAACAACAACTAATGTTTAGTATGTGCAAGGAATTCAGGCAGAGACGTGATTTACATGCCAGCTCATTGGGTTGTGTAAATGACCACACTTGCAGGTGGTTAAAGTGGCAATGAGTGGGAGTGTTCGTGACAGCAAGATCCTGGTTATGGATATGGCAACTGAGGCAGAAAAAGTTTGAAAGAGGCAAGATGACCAATAGGTTAATAGTCAACAAGTACTTTACTGTCTGGTTTTATTTGCCTGTTATCTGCTAATACCACCATTTACTTTTAAGCATATAACACAGGACTTTTTCTACCTTCACTTTAGCGCCTTGTTAACTTTGCCTTTTGTCCTCTTTACTGGCAAGCTAAGGAAATATTGGTCGCCTCCTTTGTGTCAATTGATGAGGTAATACACAATCAAAGCAGAGCTCAGTACATTTGAATTATGTATTTTAAGATTTCCAATAGAATATTTTCTGTAAATTAAGTTCTGCTATCTCTAAACTGTTTTCATTTGTGCTTGCATCTGAAGTCAATGTTTACATGCGTTGGCTATTTGCTGAGAGTTTCAAGACCAGTTTTCTAGTTTGTTTTGGGATATCTTGTACTGCTTAGCATCGTTATTTGTTGACTTGTGACTATTCTAAAATATATAAGGGACTAATTTTATAAGATCCTGAGGGGCCCCGTGCACTATCTCCAAATGGTACTATGGCATAACAACATAGATTTGGATCAGTAATTTAACCTATACTTCTCCCCCCCAAGCCCAGGCTTCTCTACAAAACGACTTGAAGGTAATCAGATCAGAGCCACTCTGTGGATGCAAGTCTACATTAATATAGCGGTGGTATGCTTATAATTTGTGTTTAGACACAGTAGAAGAATGTGTTATCATTATCAAAAAAGCCAATGATCTTTTACACTAGTATTTTCAGAGTTGATTACTATTATCTGTAACTATTCAGAGTAATTAAAAAACATGAATGAGCATAGTTTGGGCACTCAAACTGCAGTAGCAATACCCTGCAGTGACTCCGTACACTAGCCATATGGCTCTAATTAAGGCATCTTAGTATTAGTGTTTGCATACTAGAGAAAAAGAAACAGATATGTCTTGGACCATAATTTAAACTTCTTCTTCATTGTGCCACTTTATTCCATAATTAAGGATATATGCACATCCTAACTGTGCTTCTCCACTTTTAATATCTGCCGTTTTATTTTAGTATGACAAATATTTGAATTTGGTTGTAATTGCAACAGTTAGGCAAGGAGCTTTGTGGCACACTAACACTGCAATTCCAAACCAGACCCCTGTCGTCAGCCAGCTTCTGCCAGGAAACTTCCATGATCTGGCTTTGTTTAGTGTCAGATAAGAATATTTTAATGAAAAATAAGCAAGCATTAGCACATAGTATTATCAAATAACAGTTGTTTTTTCTTTTGACTTTTCTGGTCCTCATCAGTCAGTTCTGGCTCCTCTGTTTTTCTGGGAGAAGTATGAAACCTCTTGATCATATTTAAAATGGCTTAAATAATGTTTGAAGTATCCAGAACTGCAAAAGGAATTTGAGGGCTTTTTCTCTCCATTTCCCTACCTACTGTCTTTACATTTCCTATCTTTCCATGTTTCCCTATTCTTCCATCCTCTGTATTTGCCTCACACAAATACAAACGACATTCTGCATGTCTTCCCTGCAGCTCATATTCCTTCCATCACAGCTGTGCTATTTTCACTGCCAGGCTTGTTTTCAGAGCCCTACTTTTTACTTACTGTCTTTACTACTGAGATGTAAAGGAATAGGTAAGTTTTGAAAATTAATATGTTCGATTAATATGCATAGTTTTGTTCTTCTATGGTGAAATTGCAGTGTTGTCTGCAGGAGTCAATGCATTATAGATGTCAGCTTTACAGAATTCTGTACGTTCTCCTTGTTCAAAATGGCTACTGGTTTCCATCATATAACTGCCTGTGTTGAATTTAAAGTTCTTCCTTCTCTTTATTAACTGAATAATTATGGCAATTAACACACAGTTCTCATTTATAACTTTATTAATTACAATGTAAGCATTTAATTAAATACATGATTAAAAATAATGCTAGATATTTCTGAAAGGTCTTATCTACATTGTTAAGAATCTTCAGATAAAGACAAGCCTAATGTCTTTAAAAAACATTAGTTTTGGTCAATTTTAATCCCTATTTTTTAGAAGATACTGTTTCAACAACCACTGTGTGGTAACCAAAGTTAGATTATTAAAATGTTTTTCAAACCAAAGTTATTCCTCAAAACTTTTGAGGAAAGTTTCCTATTTAGCATACTTTCAATGAAGTTCATACAGTCTTTCAGTCAATGCAGCTTGCTTTAAAAACTTTAAATCTCAGACAGTTTAAAACATGTATTTTTAAGAAATGTAAATAGCTTATGCAAGTTACTGGACTCTTTTTAGGGCCGGTGTCCTAAGAACTAACATCTTTATCTCACTGAATGGACTCTCAGTTTTATTGATTATGAAATATTTCTGATTAACTGTCTTCTTGACTGGCTGGTAACTCCAGCTGTTGGCTAGTGCTTATTACATTTGTGAATAAAGTGAAATATTTTCAAGTCAGCTACTCAGTCAGTACATGGAAATAGACTTCTATGAAATATGCACACATTATTTTGGAAGGCAGTCCTGCTTTTAAAAAGAGGTAGTGTTTAAAACATAATTTATAGAATCATAGAATCATAGAATAGTTAGGGTTGGAAAGGACCTTAAGATCATCCAGTTCCAACCCCCCTCCCAGGGGCAGGGACACCTCCCACTAAACCATGCCACCCAAGGCTATGTCCAACCTGGCCTTGAACACTGCCAGGGATGAAGCATTCACAATTTCCCTGGGCAACACATTCCAGTGCCTCACCACCCTTACAGGAAAGAATTTCTTCCTCATATCCAATCTAAACTTCCCCTGTTTAAATCTGAATCCATTACCCCTTGTCCTATCACTACAGTCCCTCATGAAGAGTCCCTCCCCAGCATCCTTATAAAACCCCTTTCAGGTACTGGAAGGCTGCTCTGAGGTCTCCACGCAGCCTTCTCTTCTCCAGGCTAAACTTTCTCATCCTGTCTTCATACGGGAGGTGCTCCAGTCCCCTGATCATCCTCGTGGCCCTCCTTTGGACTTGTTCCAACAGTTCCATGTCCTTTTTATGTTGAGGACACCCGAACTGCACACAGTACTCCAAGTGAGGTCTCAGGAGAGCAGAGTAGAGGGGCAGGATCACCTCCCTCGACCTGCTGGTCATGCTCCTTTTGGTGCAGCCCAGGATACAGTTGGCTTTCTGGGCTGTGATCACACACTGCCAGCTCTTGTTAAGTTTCTCATCGACCAACTCCCCCAGGTTCCTCATGATCCTTAGATTTTCTATGTATTAGATTTTAATATAAATGGTAAGTTTACTATTATACTAAGGAAGACATCTTCTCTTTATATGGAGTTCTGTGTTAAAGTTTCTTCCCTAGAGCTTCATAAACTTGTCTTAATATTCAGTAGTCCCTTGTACCATGTGTACACCATGCCATTGTGGCACCAGCTTTCAGAGCATTGTTGGTGCTTCTGATGAATTATTACTACTAAGAATATAAATTCTGGCATATGATTTTCCATCATGCAGGTGTCTGACTGATCCACTGCTTAAATAAAGACATAGGTCTAAACTAGAGTCAGTAATAGCAAGAAATGTCACCCGATGTATTTTAGGACAACAACCAAAAAAATTAGATTCCTTTGAAGTTTGGGGGCAACATGCCACATGTATAACTACTTATGAGGATTCAGGGGGTTTTCTTCCTTTTTTTCCTTTTCTCCCATTCCCCAGAATGCTGCTGTGAGTGAATAAATGCCTTGCTCTGTTTATATGTTATATAACTCCTTGCCTTAAAGAACTTGCCTCCTGTTGCACTCACTGAAATCACCAAACCCTAACTGATAGATGAGAATCGCTAAGAGAAGCAGTAGCACAGTGTGAAGATATTTGTCCTGGGTCTCAAGACTGTTGTTTATGTTAGAGGGGACATCAGATAAGATATTTGGAGGAAGGACTCAGAGCACCTTGTTTCCTCCTTTCTTTTTTTCTTTGAGATGGTTTTCCTGGTGGAGCCTCTGCAACAGGAGAAGGGATTGTCTCCTTGCCCTGGAGTCCTGCCCCTCATTTTAAAGACAGAAATGTGGGAGTGTTTGGGGGCTTCTCCAAACTCCTTCAGTTTTCGTCCACTTCAGGACTCTATATAAGTGAGCCTCTAGTTTTAGCAGGAAAGGTGCTGGGGACAGAAAGGAGCTCTGTCAAATGGCAGGGGCTGAAGGCAGCAGGGGAAACTGGAAAGGGACTGGGAGAGAAGGGAACAGTCTAGACTGAAACTGAACCTACCAATCAAGCCTGCCTGAAGCATATTGCTGAAACAAGCAATAAGGAGGTCACTATTAGCATTATTGTTAGACAGGGGCTGGTTACCAGGCTTCTGGGGTTGGTGAAGCCATCTGGGGATATTTCATAGCAGTGGGACTGTATGTGAAGGGATATTAAGCTGTTATCAGACACTTTTTCTGTCTGCTAGCTCTTTCTGCTGCAAAAATATTGCTATGGAGATAAGCAAGGGAGTACCCTAGAGCAACAGTGACAGGAACTCCTCTTTCTATTAGGCTTTCTATAGCCCCAAAGGAATAAAAAGAGCTTTATGAATGGGGAAGAGTCTGTTCAGTTAGTGTATTCCTCTTACTGTGACTGGAGTCACCCAGAACGAAAGTAAAAATTATCAAAGGTGTTAAAGGTGGTTATAATTTCAGTGATGCATCCTGCTCAATAC
Source organism: Myiopsitta monachus (assembly GCA_017639245.1). Taxonomy (NCBI): domain Eukaryota; kingdom Metazoa; phylum Chordata; class Aves; order Psittaciformes; family Psittacidae; genus Myiopsitta; species Myiopsitta monachus. The sequence goes on along the minus strand of CM029921.1, from coordinate 64,684,036 downwards.
TGTAAATAATGCTAGTACAGTTATTTTGCTACTATGACAGTAATGTTTACTCTTAACATGCTGGGTGAAAAGAGGAGAGTACTGCAATGCAGTCTTGCAGCTGATCTTTTTGCTCAGATTATTCTGTGTAAAAAAGAGCTCTTTTTGTGAAATTATGATGGTAAGAATTTTGATGAGAAATTGATTAAGCTATGGCACATGATAGCTCCTAATTAGATAACTCAAGCAGAAACTGAAAACCCAAGATTTTTTACTGTAGCAATAAATGCATATCATTCAACCAACAGCAACCAGCAAAAACTCCCAAACTGCAGAAGAAAAGATTAGTTTGGACTTTAAAGGATTCAGAATGTGGCAGTCAACATAAAAAAGGTAAACACATGGTAGCAGAAATCTGAATACTTGCTAAGGAAGCAGTGTAAGTGGGCACATTCTGCAAATGTATGTTAATGGTGCAGGCTCCATATACCATAAAGGGGTAATTTCTAATTTAATGCATTATAATTTGTTGGTGGTGAGCTAAATTTGATGTCCATAAGGCTCCTGGTGATAAGCCTCCTTGTTATCCAATGACTCTTGAACAGCTTTTAAAACATATTTCAACATTTTTGCAGAGTGCAGATGCAAAGTTTGCAATCATGGCTTTCAGCTGGGGAATTAGAACAAGTTGGGAAAAAGACAACTTAGAAATGGTCAGAAGAATAATTCTGAATAATGAATTAATTTTTTTAATATGTTAAAAATAACAGTCTGTAAATAGAGCAAGATATGAATTTTGTCCTAGAAAACACATTACTTCTGATTGATCTGGCCTCTGAGCGGTGATTTTGGCAGTAGCAGCCAAATGATGCTCTGCTGGCACATTTGTAACAGGAGAATCCAATGTTAGCTGAAAAGAAAATCCTGGAAGCTCCTGGTTGGGCCCTGGTTGCACTTAATTGCCCTGATGAGCCTCACCTGGGCCCCTACCTGCCCCTGCCCCAGGGGTCAGGAGGCCCGTATAAGTGTGGGCAGGGCTCTCTGTCCTATTCAACTTGACCTCCCTGGCAGTTCAAATAGCCCCATACTGTCATGTGTCCTAGGATATAAGGTAAGGGGAAGGTTTAAAAGGGGATTTTGTTTTTTCTCTTTATATTTTTTGGGATTTTTCTTCCTCATGCTGGTAGGATTGTTGTGAAATGGCAATAGACAGATATTCTTGTTGGGAGAGAGAAACTGGTATAGAAATAAAGCAAAATCTTGTCTCTGTTTAAGCAAGTGAGTAGTATAAATACTAAGGTATCCAGGCTGCTGCTTCTAGCCTTGTTACCATTAGGTAATTGCAGAGGTTTCTGTTTGTTCTGCTCCAGGGTGCAGTACAATTCTGTTGAGACCTTCTGGTTCCTTGCATCCAACTGTGGGGGGTCAGGTGGGGAAATAATTTCTCCTGGGATGTTTGGCACCATGTGCCGTCTGCTGAAATAGTATGCTGATATAGTCTTATAGCTAAGTTAACTTGGAGCTCCTGGTGGTGTGCTTTGAGGTTTCTCTGCCCCCAGGGGCTGGGAGCAAGAGCTTGAATTGTTCACTGCCATGTCAGCTGGGGATATCTCTAATATGCTGCCACTTTTACTGGGGGAAGGAAAAATTTGGGTATTGTCTTGTGAGACAGAAATTCTGTATGTTCCTTGACTCCAGTGACTTACTTAAACTGGCTGAGGACTCGAAAAAGCAAAGAGGCTGGCATGGAAGTCTGTCGTGGAAAGCCTCTCTTTTATGTGACTTTTATCTGCTCCTTTGTCCATTGGCTTTTTTTCTTTTCCCTCTGAGACTGGTTCAAGAATGTTAGGCTACTTTTTATTCTATGACTGAGATTTTGCATACATTTCAGCTGGTTATTTCTATACCATTTATTCATAAAATTACACTATGGGCATGCCTGGGTTTCTGAAATATCATTGTCCAAACCAGTAATTTATTTAGGATGGGAATGCTGTGCTTGTATACTGAAGAACTATGCTACTGTAAATAATAAGAACTAAATTTGGTTGTGTTTATCTTTTTATGCAGAGCAGCGAATAAACATTAAAGAAATAAGTAGCAGCAGGATAAGAAAAAGGGAAGGACTGAATGTAGAGGAGATTGTTTTAATTAAAATCTGTGAGAGCCTGTGATTTCTTTGATGTTTTAAATTGCATTGAGCTGCAATGTAATTTAATTTTGAAGACATTTAAGTAGTCAATTCTTGAGTATTGACTGATTATCTTTTGCTTCATATACAAAATTGGAATAACCATTTACTTTACTGTTGGAAAACTGAGTTCTGCAGCATAGCTTCCGCTTTAAAAAATATTTTCAATCAGTAATCAAGACAACATCAGTTACTGTGAATTAATGGAATAAAACTCTAATGGCTGCAGAAGGTTAATAGAAGTGCAGTTAAATCTTGCACCAGAAATAAGTCTTACATGAGCTATTACTGCACATCAGGAAAGTGTTCAGCAGCCTCAAATTAACTCTAAATTTCCTTGCTCATTTGATTTGGATTTTTCTTGCTGCTTTGCACCTAGATAAGTATGTATAGTACTTCTGAAATCCAGTTGTGTTGGCATAGTTTTGACCCCCCTTGAGTGATTTCAGGGAATCTTGTTTTGCTTGATTCTTTTCATTATCACCTCTGATGTCTCATCCTATCAGAAAACTCACTGATCATCCTTCTGTAAGTGGGTTATAACAGCTTGGCCTGGATTTGCAAATGATGTTTGGACTTCTGCTTTTGTCAGCTAAAACATTAGCTGTCACTCATCACTGAGTCCCCATGATCTGCTGAGGAGTCTTAGGGCTGGGTTATGCCAAGTAGCTGGTGGTGATGGAGGTATCCTTTAGGAGGAAGGGGGGATCACCCAAATCACAACAAGGAGCATTGAAGAGCATGCTCAGGCCGCCTGATTTCAGCCCTTCTGCCCATTGTATGGTCTCACCATAGGTGGGTGCAACCGCTTCCTCCTGTGGTGGGAGTTTCCTGGGGCATGTGGCTTGTCAAACCGTGCTGGGAAAGTGAGCCACACTTCTGGGGCATAGATTAAAGTATTACATCAGCGTGCAATTTTACATATACGCACATGCATAAGGGAGCAAACTAGGTCAGTTAAACATAGGAGTATAGCACTAGCTTTTGAGAAAAATGATTTCAACATAGCTAATTTGCCATCTTTATAACTGAAATTTGGAGCTCTGAAACACTTTTACGTAGAAAGTAATGACTGTTCTTTCACTTTCAAGACTTATCTATTGGAATTAATAATTGTCCTGGGAAATTCTCTGTTTCTTGAATAGGAAAAAATGCTGTAAAAGCAAGCTTGTTTTCAGGCTGTTAATCGTTCAGATCAGGTACTGCAGCATTACAGCTACTGGTTCTTGTTATTTGTGGGCTAGCTACATGTTTTCCTGTCTGAATTAGACTTGCCTTCTTCAAAGTTAACCATAGAATGGTTTGCGTCGGAAGAGACCTTTAAAGGTCATCTAGTCCAAGCCTGCTGCAATGGGATGTTCAGCTAGATCATATTGCTGAGAACCTCATTCAGCCTTGCCCTGAATGTTTCTAGGGATGTGGGGCATATGCCACCTCTCCGAGCAACGTGTTCCAGTGTTTCCTCACCTTCTTTGAAATAAAGTTCTTCCTTATATCTAGTCCAAATCTAAACCGTTTGGTTTAAAACCATTCCCCCTTGTCCTATCACAATATGCCCTTGTTAAAAACGCCTCTCCAGATTTCTTGTAGTCTCCTTTAGGTACTGGAAGCTGCTCTAAGGTCTCCCCAGAGCCTTCCCTTCTCCAGGCTGAACAACCCCAACTCTCTCAGCCTTTCCTCGTAGAAGAGGTGCTCCAGGCCTCTGACCCTTTTGTGGCTGTCCTCTAGACCTGCTCCAACATGTCCATGTCTTTACCCTGCTGAGGGCTCAAGAGCTGGATGCAGTACTCCAAGTGGGCTCTCACCAGGGAAGAGTAGAGGGAAAGAATCTCCTCCCTTGATCTGCTGGTCACACTCCTTTTCATGCAGCCCATCAAGCACTTGGCCTTCTGGGCTGTGAGCATACATTGCCAGGTCTTGTCCCGCTTTTCATCACTAGCATCCCCAAGTCTGGGGGTAGCAGCAGGGCTGCTCTCAATCTCTTTGTCCCGCAGCCTGTATTAGTACCATGGATTGCCCTGAGCTGGGTTCAGGACCTTGTATTTGGACTTGTTGAACCTCATGAGATTCACATGGACCCACTTCTTGAGTTTGTCCAGGGCCCTTTGGATTGCATCCTGTCCTTCAGGCGTTGTCAACTGTGCTACTCAGTTTGGTTGTCTGTAAACTTGCTGAGGGTGCGCTTGATCTCACCATTGATACTGTTGATGAAGATGCTATACAGTACATGTCCCAGCAAGGCCCCTGAGAGAAACTACTTTTCACTGATCTCCATCTGGAGTCAATAAATTGTGACAACTTCTGATTTGTATCTCTTGTTAATATTTGCCTTCCTATTTTTTTTCTTTTTGGTCCCCTTTCACACTATTTAATTTTCTTTGATGCTAAGATTTCCCATTATTTAAATGTTTGCTCAGCTGTATTATGGCTGTTAGCCGTTTACTGCATGTTTTGTAGATTATCTACCACAGCTATTTTATTCAGATAAAATTGTTTTATAGCTGGAGCTGTTGCTCAATAAATATGGTTCTCATGTTTTTTCATGGGATTCCAAATTAATTGGATCTGCAATCTAACTTCTCCAATGTTTAAAATTCTTATTGGCCTATGTTGTAGGGACCTTCCTATTTATTTGAAGCTAATTAGGCCTGTGAATTAATTGCAAGTGTGAATTCCTGCATATTCAGAATATTGTTGTATACTCTAGAAAGGAAAATGCCAGAAAAACACTTAGTATTTTGAACATATTGATCTTAATGGATGATTCCCAATCTATAAAAGTGTAAGAGAAAATTATTTTAAGCCTTAAAAAAGCCATGCTGTATCCAGCTGTGGTAATAATTTTGGAAGATTTCAACATTGATCATTTTACTATACACAACAGCTTGAGGTGATGCAAAGTGTGTTTAGTTTCATGAAGCTACTGTGCTTGGAAAGTCTTAGAAATTTTTTTTTCTGCTTGCAAGAAAAATAGATCCAATGTATACATTTTCTCCTAAGTTGTTTTTACAAGATTCAATAGTAAGAAATTATCTTGAAGGTGCTTACAGAAGGATTAATCTGTAGCAGTTCTGTAAAAACTGAAGCACCTTAATTTTCTTGTTGTTTTCTTTTTGATAGAGACAGTTGCTATATATTGTGAGATTTTTGCAAGGAGCATCTGCAGTGTTAATCCATCAGATGAATCGTGACCTTTGGTCCATGAGAATGAATGTTGAAGTGCAACGCTCATATGGAAAAGGATCCCGGAAAGATATTTAAATGTATTCCTAACCTTCAAATTGATTTTTTTGGTTGAAATAGGTTTAAAAAAAAAAAAAAAAACCATGGCAATAGATTGCTTGGGTGTTGTGGTTCATGCAACTGTACCTCTTGTTGCTCCAAGTAAGTAGCCCAAGGGACCTTGACATAAAAGCGGAGGGTTCCTGGCTTCTGTAAAAAGGGGAGTGAGTCCAGCGTGAGGAGATGGTCTTTTCTGATAGATGTACTTTATGTTGATGTAGAAATTGCATTGTGAAGAAACTTGGAACTCATTACTGTGCTGTGTTAATGTGAATTAGGGTAAGATGAGCATCACAGGAAAATAAATCCATGGGCACTCTGACCTCTGAAGGAAGTCTTTGGTTTAGTTTTTGGCATAAGTGTATCCTGGGGAGAGGAAAGGGGTGAGTAAGAAGTCTTACGCAAGGCCAAGATGACAATCTGAGCAGTGGCTGCCACACGCATGATGCAGGTCAGGAAAAGGACATGTGTGATCTTTCAGAAGGTGCAGCAGGGCTGGGCCTTCCATGCCAAGGAAGAGGAGTGAAGAACTTCGGGGTGTTGGGTGATGTAAAAATGAACATGAGGTGGCAGTGTGCACTTGCAGTCCAGAAAGCCAACCGTATCCTGGGCTACATCAAAAGGAGCGTGACCAGCAGGTCGAGGGAGGTGATCCTGCCCCTCTACTCTGCTCTCGTGAGACCTCACTTGGAGTATTGTGTGCAGTTCTGGCATCCTCAACATAAAAAGGACATGGAACTGTTGGAACAAGTCCAAAGGAGGGCTACGAGGATGATCAGGGGACTGGAGCACCTCCCGAATGAAGATAGGCTGAGAAAGTTGTAGCTGTTCATCCTGGAGAAGAGAAGGCTGCATGGAGACCTCATAGCAGCCTTCCAATATCTGAAGGGGGCCTCTAGGGATACTGGGGAGGGACTCTTCATTAGGGACTGTAGTGAGAGGACAAGGGGTAACAGGCTCAAAGTTAAAGAGGGGAAGTTTAGATTGGATACGAGAAAGAAATTCTTTCCTGTAAGGGTGATGAGGCACTGGAATGGGTTGCCCAGGGAAATTGTGACTGCTCCATCGCTGGTGGTGTTCAAGGCCAGGTTGGACAGAGCCTTGGGTGGCATGGTTTAGTGGGAGGTGTCCCTGCCCATGGCAGGGGGATTGGAACTAGATGATCTTAAGGTCCTTGCCAACCCTAACTATTCTATGATTCTATATGGCAGGCTAATAGCCATTGTCACTTGGGCACATGAGCAACCCTATCTTCACCTTTTGGGAGCCTTGGTTTCTAGCTGAATTTCCAGAATTGCAGTGGCTTGTGCCACACGTGTGTCTCTCCTGGCACTTCTCACAGGTTTATTTTTGAAAGTGATATTAGAGCTTGTTCAGGCGATACCCTGCTGTACTGCCATCAGTCACTGTCTTAACTACCTTGTAGTCACTGATCTGTCCATCCAGTTTCTCTCTGTCAGCTCCATGACTCTCCCACACTTTCTGTTTCCAGGATAAAATCTATCTGGAAGAAAAAATCATGTACCCTGTATTTATGATCCTGCCACTGTCCCTTTACAGCTCTTCACCATCAGCAGCAGAAACTACAGGTAGTCAAGCTTGCATCAGTTGTTTCTCCTACATTTCCCTGCCTTGAAGCATTGCCCATTTGCCCTTTCGAGTGGTGAGCAAAGGCATCCTTCAGCTTCTTTCTGCTAGTACCTTTGTGATTCCCAGTGTTCAGGGCCTCTGTTTTTCTCTTTAACAGACTCCCTAAGTACCTTCTCACTGCTCTCCAGTACTGATGTTTTATGACTGTGTACTTCTGCTTCCTAGGGCAGCATTGTGGTACTGGCAACTCTGCTTTTTCTCTGGCTTTTAAGGCACCCAGGCAGACTCTGCATGGGGTCCTCTCAAGCTGTGTAGCTACACTCCATGGTGTTCAACCTTGCTACCTGCCTACTCCTTTACTCTGTTCCTGAGCTTATTCCTGTCCCCTCCACTGCTTTGGTTCCTAATAACTACAAGTTGTTACTAAAACTGCTGTGATCACAGCTGGTAACTTAAATTTTGCAGGTAGATGGAGCTATTATGTTCATGCATCCAGAAATCTTGAGTTGTGCCTTCAGAGCTCTCTTTATGTTTGTTGTTTTTATTGATTCATGCTTTTGTGGGTTTTTTTGCTCTCCCTTATTTTAACATAGAATTGACATAATTGTCTATAAATGAGAACAGACGTAATCCAATACTGAATTGCTTCAAACTCAGAGAAGCAAATGGATTGAAGCTTGTCCATGTCTTTTTAATCTCTATTTAAGGTTATGTTGGTGGGAGAAAGAGGCATTTTTTGGAAGGGGAGAGCCTTAAAAAATTGATTTCCCCCCCCCCCGTGGTTTCAATGCTACCAGGTTAAAATTAGTTTTTATCACCGAAGACTTCTAGCACAGAGATGCTTTAATAAACCCTAGGGCTTTAGATTCTTAAAGAAGCCTTTAATTGTTTGATGTTTGCTTTTTTCCTCTAACTGTGGCTGTTCAATAAGAACATATGCTTGTACTCTAGATGCTTTTAAATTCAGCAGTTTTCCTTTATCTGAACTACTTCAACTTTATTTGTGTATCTTCTGTTTTGCTTTTATGAGTCACAGTATCCAATTCTCTAAAGCATTATCTTGGTCTTTTATCTCTCTGTAAAGTGCTAGGTGATACCTTGTATGCAGGATGTTTTATTAAATTGAATTTATTTGCTTTGCATTATACCACGGATACTTTAGTCTCTGTAAATCTTATCCTAGACAGGTCTGTTCCTCCCTCCTTCCTTCTTATCCCCTTGCTCCCATATCTTTTTAATCCAGATATCTCTTGGGTGAGGATGAAAGGCATTGCTCTTACACAGCTATTCTAAGTGGAGATCAGACATCCATGACTTTGTGGTATTTCCCCAGTGAACACATTTGTACCTTTTTGTAGCTTTCATCAGAGATACTTTACAGAGTGGAAAATTCTTGAGCTTAGGTTAGAGATAGTGGTGGAAGCAGCAGCAGCTAAGAGCAAAGTTGTATACATGAAAAGAAATGAGATCTTCCTAGGAAGAATGGAGGGGCCAGAAAAGATCAGCAATTGTTAACATCTATCTTGGAAGAGGCCTTGGAAGAAATGGCTACTGCAGCCTTCCTGTGGCAGGCAGAATCTGAAGGCAGGTGGTTTATTTACCAATAAAACTTATTCTTAAAAAGTTAACTTTTTAAACTTTTACTTATTATTCTTCCAGAGTGGAACAAGACAGGCCAAATCCTCTTTCACTCTTCCATTTTTTAAGCCTTTTCATTCTCAGCAGCATTAAATGTAAGATGCTTTAAAATTTCTTCAGCATTTTCAGGAGCTACTTGAGATAGAAAATAAAAGAAACCCAGCTTGATTCTTGTGCTGAGTTTGTGGGTCTAAAATCTTCTTTATTTGGAAACAGAGCGATTGTGCTCTGGTTTCCTCTTTAATAGACTTCCTGAGTACCTGTCACTGCTCTCTAGTACTGATGTTTTATGACTGTGTACTTTTGCTTCCTACAGCAGCAAATTTATTTGAGTGTAAATCATTAAAAGGGAGAGTGCCCTGCCTAATGACAACAGCCTTTAAAGGAAAAACAGTGTCTTCCATCATTTTGGAGAAACATTACTTCTCAATCTCTTGATGATTTACAATATGTTGCAATTGCAAAACCCCACCTAATGATCTTTATTTTACAAGTTTTTAGAATAGAACTTGAGGTTATAAAATAAGAAATATCAGAGCTAAATACAAAAGCAGAAAAGCAAACTCTCTGTTCTTAGTAAAATGAGTACTTTGGTTTGGTTTGTTGGTTTGGTGTTTTTTCTTATAGACCAGTTTCCATTTTGTGGATGTGGGTCTAAGGCGTTCATATAGCAGAGCTGTTTAAAATGTCCGTCTACTCTTTTCTCTTAAGCAGGCAATAAGAGTGAAATTTTTTTCATACATGTAATTCTGCTAAATATCAACTACCCGATCAAACACTTTGCATTCCCATCTTCTGTGTCCCTTTTTGAAAACAGCTCTTTATTTCACTTGTTAAATTTTAAAACCACTTTTGAAATGGGAATCAATCCCTATCTTAATTTAAATCTAAAATTGCTTGCATATCAGATCAGTCTGCTCTCCTTCAGGCATTTTATTATGAAGTATCAATTAGGGACATAATTAACTTGTGAATTCTGTGTGATTTTTAGATTTCACATGTGCTGTATACAGAAAAACATGTATGAATATCATGATTTATGTATTTCAGAAGTTAAATTGCCTGTCATCATACCCCAGCCCCCCTGTGCACTTGCCTCATTCTCATTGGTTTAAGAGTGCAAAAAGGAATTAATAATGTAGGCATCATTTGTATTTAAAAGGGAAATGAATCTATTGGACATTTGTTCATGTTATACCTAGCAGATAAATAGGTGCAGATTTTCAGAGTAAAATGTAGCCTCTTGGGTTCCAGACCAAATTTAAGCTGTTATTAAAACCTGATGCCCAAAAACAAGACATGCAGGAAATTTTGGGTCATGGTAATCTTGCTGAGATTTCTGTTCTCCCTCCCTGAACCCATCTCTTTTGTTTATCAAACTTGTTTGTGTCACAGTGAGGTAAAAAGAGGCTAAAGAATTTTCTCTGCCTTCATGTGATAGGCATCACCTCGGGGATTTAGGCAGGGAGATGAGTGCTCGAAGCTTCAGTTTGAGTTGAAAAACTGTCATTTCTGAATGAGACTTTAACAGACTTGTATTTCCATAGAGACTTTTGTAATTATGTGAGCATCATGTAGTACTTCAGTGGGTACTAAAATCTGAATAACACGTATGGGTTCTTTTTGCTAACAAGTAACCCCTGTCATAGTGTGCTGCTTGTACAGGTAAGATATTCCATCTGTTAATTCCATACAAGTTACTACATACTATTTCAGCTCTACCATCTAATTCATATTACCTTTAAAAACACAGATTTAATTATACAGTTATACTCTCAAGATTAAATATATACTTGCCCAGAGAACAAAAGATAATAGAATAAAAATCAGTTAAGCAAATTCTAAATTAAATTCGAACTATATTGAAACTGAATGTGGCTCAAAAAAAGATCACAAAGAAAGGAGGGTAGGTCCTTTGCTTATTGGGTTGGAGGAGAAATAAATACAATTAGTGACAGTCAAATGGCTTTTGTGTGTACAGTCAGATTTTAAGCTAGATGAACATTTTAGTTATTCTTTGAAGAAGAAAATATATCTAAAGAAGTTGCCTGCCTGAAGCAAAACTGAGTCATGCAGAATAGCAGAAAGGAGGGTTCCTGCAGCGCCTTGTAGGGTGCTGGCAGCTCCTGCCCTGGTGCAGGGAAGTAATACAGGCTGACTGTGTTGGACTTGGGGTAGGAGTGGCTGGGCTTGAGCATGGCAAAATCATGAAGGTGACAGGTTTTGCATCAAAGACCTGGGAACAAACAAGAACCTACTTGAAGGCTTCGCCTGAAGAAACTGGGTGCACTGTAGTTTCATGACAGACCCTGTGTGTGTGCTTGAGGGAAAAAAATGCCCAACTTTGACAGTTAACTAAGTTGGTAAATAAAAACACTGGCTGTGCCCTTGGCAGCTACTTGTCAGGTGGTTGTGGTTTCCCCTTGCTAGCAGCAGGATGGTGTGGGGCAGCTGTCTCTGATGGGAGGGCATCTGCTGCCACTGAGACATCTCACCTTGTTGTGGCCCTTACCTAGGAGAAGACACATGCAGATCCTCATACCTTGGAGTGTAATGCAGATGACTTAGTGTAAATGAGAAACCCCTTTGTGTTTCAAGGCCTTAAGGAAAAGGGGGGTCTTGGCACTGTGGTATAGGAAAAGGGAAGTGGGGAAATAATTCCCATTTTAGTGTGGAAAGAAAATACCCTAACACAAAGGAGGAATCTTTCTGGCATATGGATTGCACAAGGCATATGGGCATCAGTGCCATTGCATCAGCTCACTCTTCAGGTTTGATTACATACTGTTGTAAGAATATCTGTCCCAGGACTGAGAAGTGGTTGTGTCTGGCAGTGGCTGCTAGCAGGTGCCTGGTAAAACATAGAAAATGAGTAGGAATGATGCTTCTGAAAGCTAGACCAGAGGTGTCTCCAGGCAGATGTCTTTGCACTTAGGGCTAAATGGATGGTTTTAGGTTTTTCTTGGGTAGGATTTTTTTTTTTAATAATTCTATTATCTGATTGCTTACTGGCTCTGTATGAATGTAGCATCTGTAGAAACCAGGGCAATTAAGCCAGTCCAGTCACTTTGTGACATCTTTCAATTTCTTTGGTTTGACTCTATATCAGATAACTTCACTTAGTGTCCCCTATTTCTTATATGTGAGACAGTTAATACTCATTCCTTATTCATTTTCCCATGTCACTACTGAGTTGGCAGACCTTTTTACAGTGCAGCTTTGCCCTGATTCTTCCAGATGACAGGTTTAACTTGCCTGCTCCTTGCACTGAAGTACTTCAGATCACCCAGTCTACCTTTCTACTTTCCTGAACATACAGTACAGAAAGAGAGGCTACATCTATGCACGGTATTTGAGAGGATGGTTGAGCTGACTGGTGACTTGCTGATTTGTTTTCTATTTCTCTTCTAACTCACAGGCTTCACCTCTTTCTTTTCTTTTGTTTTCTTTTTTTTTTTCTTCTTTTAATTGCTTTTTTGACCAAAAGTGAGAGCTGAACTGATGTTGGCAGCTATTGAGCATGCATGGTATTGACTCAGTGGATTATATATCTAGTTAGCGTGACTTCTTTCATCAGAGCATGGAATGTGGGATAGGATATTGCAAGTCAGTGATAGCTCCTTAACAGAAGCAAGGCATAATGGAATTGTATTTGTTTATGTTAGAAACACCAAATTTGCTGAAGGCCATAGAATCATAGAATAGTTAAGGTTGGAAAGGACCTTAAGATCATCTAGTTCCAACCCCCCTCCCAGGGGCAGGGACACCTCCCACTAAACCATGCCACCCAAGGCTCTGTCCAGCCTGGCCTTGAACACCACCAGGGAAGAAGCATTCACAACTTCCCTGGGCAACCCATTCCAGTGGCTCAACACCCTCACAGTAAAGAATTTCTTCCTCATATCCAACCTGAACTTCCCCTCTTTAAGTTTGAACCTGTTACCCCTTGTCTTATCGCTACAGTCCCTAATGAAGAGTCCCTCCCCAGCATCCCTGTAGGCCACACTCAGATATTGGAAAGCTGCTATGAAGTCTCCATGCAGCCTTCTCTTCTCTAGGCTGAACTTTCTCAGCCTGTCTTCATATGGGAGGTGCTCTAGTCCCCTGATCATCCTCATGGCCCTCCTCTGGACTTCCAACAGTTCCATGTCCTTTTTATGTTGAGAACACCAGAACTGCGCATAGTACTCCAAGTGAGGTCTCAGGAGAGCAGAGCAGAGGGGCAGGATCACCTCCTTCGACCGGCTGGTCACGCTCCTTTTGATGCAGCCCAGGATACGGTTGGCTTTCTGGGCTGCGAGTGCACACTGCTGCCTCATGTTCATTTTCTCGTTGACCAACACCCCCAAGACCTTCTCCTCAGGGCTGCTCTGAATCTCTTCCCTGCCCAACCTGCAGCTGTGCCTGGGATTGCTCCCACCCACCTGTAGGACCTTGCACTTGTCATGGTTAAACTTCATCAGGTTGGCATCAGCCCACCTCACAAGCATCACAAGGTCCCTCTGGATAACATTCCTTTCCTCCAACGTATCAACAGAACCACACAGCTTGATGTCATTGGCGAACTTGCTGAGGGCGCACTCAATCCCACTGTCCATGTCACCAACAAAGATGTTGAACAAGACCTGTCCCAACACCAACCCCTGAGGGATGCCCCTCGTTACTGGTCTCCAGCTGGACATTGAGCACAACTCTGTGTGTGCGGCCACCCAGCCAGTTCCTTATCCACCGAGTGGTCCACCTATCAAATTGATGTCTCTCCAACTTAGAGACAAGGATGTCATGTGAGACAGTGTCAAACGCTTTGCACAAGTCCAGGGAGATGACATCAACTGCTCTACCCCTGTCCATCAGTTCTATAGCCCCATCATAGAAGGCTACCAGATTGGTCTGGCAGGATTTCCCCTTAATGAAGCCATGCTTGCTGTCACCAACCACCTTGTTGTTTTTCATGTGCCTCAGCATGCCTTCCAGGAGAATCTGCTCCAAGATTTTGCCAGGGACAGAGGTGAGGCTGACTGGTCTGTAGTTCCCCATCTCATCCATTTTCCCCTTCTTGAAAATGGGGGTTATATTTCCCTTTTTCCAGTCGTTGGGAACTTCACCTGACTGCCATGATTTTTCAACTATGATGGACAGTGGCTTACCAACTTTGTTCGACAACTCCTTCTGGACCTTCAGATGGATTTCATCAGGTCCCATGGACTTGTGTATGTTCAGGTTCCTAAGATGGCCTCGAACTAGATCCTCTCCTACAGTGGGCCCTGGTCTTCCTTCTCACAGTCCCTGTGTCTGCCTTCACGATAGCTCTCAAAATTCAAAGGGTGAGGGTTCACATCTCAAACTTCCTTTCATTCAGGTTAAGGGTTTGTGGGTAATGGGATATTACAAAGAGATTCATACTACATAACACCTAACCTGGAGTGTATCAAAACTGTTTTCATTAATTCAAAGCAAAACAAAACAAAATCCAAAAAAACTTGGTCTTCCAGTAGTACTTTTCTGCTATTAATTTTCACCCTTTGCGAAGATACCAGTAGGATACACAGTTAATTCAGTCCTGCCCATCTGCTGGTTCCTGTTTTGGGTAATGCATTAAAGATTTACTCCTGTATGATTCCTTCTAGGATGCTATTTGTTAATGGATTAAGAATGATCTTTTGAAGTGAACAGCATGTGTGCAGCAAACCATTTTGTTCAATTTAAATGAACAGAATGAAAGAAGTGCTGTTAGCCTCGTTCTTTGAAGATGTTTGGTCTCAAACATTCTGTTTGAGGTATTGCTGTACTTCTTTTTTCTTTTTCTTTCTTTCTTTTTTTTTTTAATAACATGCCCTTGAAACAAACAAATTTTAAGGGTTTTCTTTTACCTTTTTATATGAAGGTTCTCTTCTTCAAAGACATAATTACCTGAGGGACAGGCAGTGCTTCTTGCACCCAGTGGCATGGTCTTGCTACATCAGCACAGTCTCTACTGCTGTAGCAGCAATACTGCCATGGGAGCCTGTTGTGCTCCTTTGCCCAGAGGGCAGAGGTGGCTCTGCCTGTATCCACGCTATGCTCACCAGGATGGATGTGCAGCTGTGGCAGGTGCCTCTCTAGTCTGCACTGGTAGGGAGGTTTCTGGGCAAGTTTTGAGATAGGTGTTCCTGGAAGGAGACCCATGGTTTCTTGCTGCTGAAAATCCCCTGAGGACAGGAGAGATGTATCCTGGGCTCCCATCTGCCTCTGTGGCAGAGAGGATGGTGCTAGAGCTTGACTGGAAGTGTTGGCACAGACCTGGGAGGTCTCTGTTGCTGCAGCATGTGAAAGTTGGCAGCATCTGTAGGTTTGGATTGGTAGGTTTGTAGGTAGCTCTTATTTGCCTTCAGCGTATCGTGGGAATTTTCACTGGTCATTGTGAGAGGACAAGTAATGTGTCAGAGCACCAGTAGTGTCCCAGGTTTATTTGGCTGGCAGCCTTCTTGTATAAATCCAGGTGGCCCAAATAAATAATTAGAATAGAAGTAGTAAATCCTGATGTGTGCACTGAGGCCGAGAGCTACTTTCTGATCTTCTGTAACTGTCCCCAGTCCCAAATGGTATTTTGTACTCCTCTTAGTTCCCACTAGGTGACCGTGGTGACTGGAACAATGACAAAGGAATGAGAATAGAAGTAGCAACGGCATGAGGAAAAACAGTTTAGCAGAGCTTTGTTTAGCCTCAAGTTTTCTATTAACAAGCTATATTGTGTACTTGGCAGAGGCATTCAGAGTTCAATGAAAAGCATCGAAAACCAAGTTGGTGTAAGTAGAGCAAAACCAACGGATTTCATATGAGTGGAAGCTTCCTTTTCATAATGAAATGTGGCGTTTGTGTGCACTGGCTTGAAAAAGGCATAAGAAATCTAAGGGAAAGGGCTGAGGGGAGGTTGTCCTCCCCCCTAGACTTATATTTGCTTCAGTGCCTAAATCAATCCTTTTGGGAAGAGCATGGAGGCTAGGGATGACTTCTGTAATGTGCTTTACTTTCTGCATGTATCTCCCAGCTACATGGCATAGTGATTGTTCAAAAGCATAGCTGTTATTACAGCTATGCATTATTCACAAAGAGAAAAAAGTGTTAATTATTTCTGCTGGATACATTCAGTGTTAACCTGCTGTTTTAATAATTCCCTCCCCTTCTCCTCCTCCTGAATTTCTGGAAGGATTTTATTTCTTTTTGCCAGGAAATAGACCATTTTTAGTGATGAAATTGCAGTTCTTTACTCCATTCCTTTTCAAAAAGGGTGGGTCCAAATGCTACAGCTGAAAAAGTTTTGTGGCAAAGAACTATTCATTTGTTTTAGCTGTATCAAATTAGAGATTAAAACAGTATGTGTAGCCTGCCATGTAAAAAAATAATTGATAGATTAGATTTAATCACTAAAGAAAAAGATAGTGCTTTGAGGGTAACCCCCAACCCTAAAAAAGATAATTCAGAGTGAAAATACAGGACAATTTGATGGATACTCAATACTATTTTCACTGTGATACTCCATCAATATAAGTAAGTAATGTAAGTAATGTAAGTAATGTAAGTAATGTAAGTAATGTAAGTAATGTAAGTAATGTAAGTAATGTAAGTAATGTAAGTAATGTAAGTAATGTAAGTAATGTAAGTAATGTAAGTAATGTAAGTAATGTAAGTAATGTAAGTAATGTAAGTAATGTAAGTAATGTAAGTAATGTAAGTAATGTAAGTAATGTAAGTAATGTAAGTAATGTAAGTAATGTAAGTAATGTAAGTAATGTAAGTAATGTAAGTAATGTAAGTAATGTAAGTAATGTAAGTAATGTAAGTAATGTAAGTAATGTAAGTAATGTAAGTAATGTAAGTAATGTAAGTAATGTAAGTAATGTAAGTAATGTAAGTAATGTAAGTAATGTAAGTAATGTAAGTAATGTAAGTAATGTAAGTAATGTAAGTAATGTAAGTAATGTAAGTAATGTAAGTAATGTAAGTAATGTAAGTAATGTAAGTAATGTAAGTAATGTAAGTAATGTAAGTAATGTAAGTAATGTAAGTAATGTAAGTAATGTAAGTAATGTAAGTAATGTAAGTAATGTAAGTAATGTAAGTAATGTAAGTAATGTAAGTAATGTAAGTAATGTAAGTAATGTAAGTAATGTAAGTAATGTAAGTAATGTAAGTAATGTAAGTAATGTAAGTAATGTAAGTAATGTAAGTAATGTAAGTAATGTAAGTAATGTAAGTAATGTAAGTAATGTAAGTAATGTAAGTAATGTAAGTAATGTAAGTAATGTAAGTAATGTAAGTAATGTAAGTAATGTAAGTAATGTAAGTAATGTAAGTAATGTAAGTAATGTAAGTAATGTAAGTAATGTAAGTAATGTAAGTAATGTAAGTAATGTAAGTAATGTAAGTAATGTAAGTAATGTAAGTAATGTAAGTAATGTAAGTAATGTAAGTAATGTAAGTAATGTAAGTAATGTAAGTAATGTAAGTAATGTAAGTAATGTAAGTAATGTAAGTAATGTAAGTAATGTAAGTAATGTAAGTAATGTAAGTAATGTAAGTAATGTAAGTAATGTAAGTAATGTAAGTAATGTAAGTAATGTAAGTAATGTAAGTAATGTAAGTAATGTAAGTAATGTAAGTAATGTAAGTAATGTAAGTAATGTAAGTAATGTAAGTAATGTAAGTAATGTAAGTAATGTAAGTAATGTAAGTAATGTAAGTAATGTAAGTAATGTAAGTAATGTAAGTAATGTAAGTAATGTAAGTAATGTAAGTAATGTAAGTAATGTAAGTAATGTAAGTAATGTAAGTAATGTAAGTAATGTAAGTAATGTAAGTAATGTAAGTAATGTAAGTAATGTAAGTAATGTAAGTAATGTAAGTAATGTAAGTAATGTAAGTAATGTAAGTAATGTAAGTAATGTAAGTAATGTAAGTAATGTAAGTAATGTAAGTAATGTAAGTAATGTAAGTAATGTAAGTAATGTAAGTAATGTAAGTAATGTAAGTAATGTAAGTAATGTAAGTAATGTAAGTAATGTAAGTAATGTAAGTAATGTAAGTAATGTAAGTAATGTAAGTAATGTAAGTAATGTAAGTAATGTAAGTAATGTAAGTAATGTAAGTAATGTAAGTAATGTAAGTAATGTAAGTAATGTAAGTAATGTAAGTAATGTAAGTAATGTAAGTAATGTAAGTAATGTAAGTAATGTAAGTAATGTAAGTAATGTAAGTAATGTAAGTAATGTAAGTAATGTAAGTAATGTAAGTAATGTAAGTAATGTAAGTAATGTAAGTAATGTAAGTAATGTAAGTAATGTAAGTAATGTAAGTAATGTAAGTAATGTAAGTAATGTAAGTAATGTAAGTAATGTAAGTAATGTAAGTAATGTAAGTAATGTAAGTAATGTAAGTAATGTAAGTAATGTAAGTAATGTAAGTAATGTAAGTAATGTAAGTAATGTAAGTAATGTAAGTAATGTAAGTAATGTAAGTAATGTAAGTAATGTAAGTAATGTAAGTAATGTAAGTAATGTAAGTAATGTAAGTAATGTAAGTAATGTAAGTAATGTAAGTAATGTAAGTAATGTAAGTAATGTAAGTAATGTAAGTAATGTAAGTAATGTAAGTAATGTAAGTAATGTAAGTAATGTAAGTAATGTAAGTAATGTAAGTAATGTAAGTAATGTAAGTAATGTAAGTAATGTAAGTAATGTAAGTAATGTAAGTAATGTAAGTAATGTAAGTAATGTAAGTAATGTAAGTAATGTAAGTAATGTAAGTAATGTAAGTAATGTAAGTAATGTAAGTAATGTAAGTAATGTAAGTAATGTAAGTAATGTAAGTAATGTAAGTAATGTAAGTAATGTAAGTAATGTAAGTAATGTAAGTAATGTAAGTAATGTAAGTAATGTAAGTAATGTAAGTAATGTAAGTAATGTAAGTAATGTAAGTAATGTAAGTAATGTAAGTAATGTAAGTAATGTAAGTAATGTAAGTAATGTAAGTAATGTAAGTAATGTAAGTAATGTAAGTAATGTAAGTAATGTAAGTAATGTAAGTAATGTAAGTAATGTAAGTAATGTAAGTAATGTAAGTAATGTAAGTAATGTAAGTAATGTAAGTAATGTAAGTAATGTAAGTAATGTAAGTAATGTAAGTAATGTAAGTAATGTAAGTAATGTAAGTAATGTAAGTAATGTAAGTAATGTAAGTAATGTAAGTAATGTAAGTAATGTAAGTAATGTAAGTAATGTAAGTAATGTAAGTAATGTAAGTAATGTAAGTAATGTAAGTAATGTAAGTAATGTAAGTAATGTAAGTAATGTAAGTAATGTAAGTAATGTAAGTAATGTAAGTAATGTAAGTAATGTAAGTAATGTAAGTAATGTAAGTAATGTAAGTAATGTAAGTAATGTAAGTAATGTAAGTAATGTAAGTAATGTAAGTAATGTAAGTAATGTAAGTAATGTAAGTAATGTAAGTAATGTAAGTAATGTAAGTAATGTAAGTAATGTAAGTAATGTAAGTAATGTAAGTAATGTAAGTAATGTAAGTAATGTAAGTAATGTAAGTAATGTAAGTAATGTAAGTAATGTAAGTAATGTAAGTAATGTAAGTAATGTAAGTAATGTAAGTAATGTAAGTAATGTAAGTAATGTAAGTAATGTAAGTAATGTAAGTAATGTAAGTAATGTAAGTAATGTAAGTAATGTAAGTAATGTAAGTAATGTAAGTAATGTAAGTAATGTAAGTAATGTAAGTAATGTAAGTAATGTAAGTAATGTAAGTAATGTAAGTAATGTAAGTAATGTAAGTAATGTAAGTAATGTAAGTAATGTAAGTAATGTAAGTAATGTAAGTAATGTAAGTAATGTAAGTAATGTAAGTAATGTAAGTAATGTAAGTAATGTAAGTAATGTAAGTAATGTAAGTAATGTAAGTAATGTAAGTAATGTAAGTAATGTAAGTATTATATATATTAAATATATATTTATATTATTTATTTTTTAATATATTATTATATTATATTATTTATATATTATATAAATATATATTAAATATAACTAAATATATAAGTAATATAACTAAATATATAAGTAATATAACTAAATATAAATAAATATAACTAAAAATGAAGATTTAAGATGAAATTTTTCATCAGTCCTTAGAAATACAAGGCAAAGGGTGCAGAGCCAGAATCTAGCAACAAAGAAGTGGAAAGAATAGAAATGAACCAGTTCTGAATGGACTGGCTACTTAACAGTTTTTTCTTGATTCCTGTTTTGCTTTGCTGTACCAGAAAATATTTTGATTTATCTACATGGAAAGCTTCATTAAAAATGTTTAATTTTTCTTTACCAAATCTGCTCCCAAGTGGAAAATTCATTTTGTATTCATCAAAAGATGGTTATGAATGGAACGGCATCGCTGAGCGTAGTTGACTTTAGGGGGGTGCAGTGTTGATGACCATGTGAGGGATGAGCTGTGATCTGCTGGAGCAGCTGTGGCTTGAGTAGACCCTCTATGTTTGCATCTCCTCACTTTCTGTGAGCAAAGAAGTCTGCACACATACTTGTGCAGCTTCCCCTGCCTAGTTGTAGCTGAAGCATTCACACAGCAAGTGAAGCTGTTGCATACGTGGTGGTTTGCCATTAGCTATCAAAACAGATACAAGACCATTTACACCAGCATTTCAAAACTACGATGAAAGAGCTCTGTTTCCAATTCAGACACGAGGCACACAGGCTTCTTATATTTGCTCAGTCTTCCCAGTTCACCATTAGACTGTGGCTGCTCTGTGCAATCTGTTTTGATCTGCTCCCATCTGCTCTAATCTGATGGTTTTTTTTTTTTTTTTCTGAAAAATGAAGCTGGGGGTGTGTGATTGTTGCAAAGGCAATCAATTACTGAAGCTGTAAAAGTGTTCTCCCTTGTAGAGATGGAGTGTGCTCCTACCAGTCTGCTGCATTTCTTCCATGCCTTAACATTGTGCAGGTAAACTACACCACAGGCTATTGCCACAGTCTTAAACTGGTACTAATAAAGCAGCTCCAGCAGATGTGCCCTTGTATGTAAGGACAAAAATCCCTGCTGTATTTCTTGTTTTGTGAGGAGACTTTGTTAGTAGGAACAGGTGATGCATGAGTGGCTGGAAAATGGCATTGGGTAAATAGTTTTAAGTGGCCAAGTGTGAAAGGGGACAGATACTGATTTGGAGTTGCTCAGCAGTCTGTCCTGGTCTGCTACTGCTCAGTGCTTTGGGTTTTTTTTTTTTGTTTTTTCTTGGGGGTTTGTTTGTCTGTTGGTTTTTTTTGGGGGGTGTGTGTATGTGAATGACCTGAATGAAGGAATAGAGAATATACTTAAAATTGCATGTAATACCAAACTCGAAGAAATGGAATTCCAAAGAAACATTATGAATTGCAGAATACATCCCCCCGTGTCTGCCCCCCCCCCCCCCCGCCCCCCAATCCAGTTTTACTGGTACAGCAGATTTAACAGAAGTGTATAAACAGAATCTATGCAGACATGGGGTACAGAATAGCTCTTCAGAAGAAAATGCTGGGAGATACTGTGTGCTGTTCACTTGAACCTCAGTGCTAGCCACATAAAGCTTTTGTGAAAAATATTGACTCTGCTAGGATATAAGAGGAAGATTTATTTGTCTGCAAGACAGGAGGAGTCATCCCCCCACTGTGCTTATTATGCTGCCAGGTGCAGCTTGGCGTATTGCAGCTAGTTGAGGCTTCAGTCTTACAGCAGGTTGCAAACCAGGTAAAAGTAGCCTGGAGAAAAGCAGAGTGATCAGAGGTAGATGAAATACAGTCTTGGGGAGCCTGAAAGAACTGTTTGCATAGGCCTACAAATATAAAATTAAAGAGTGAAATTTGGAGGTGACATCAACTTTCAAATGCAAGAGAGACCTGTGGAGCACCAGGTAATGATCTGCTCTGTCCCCCTTCTCTAGGAACAAGAAGCAATGCACTAGAGTTACTGCAGGAAAGATGTGGCCAGAGGAGATATCCTAATGATAAAATAGTTGATTTTTTTAATACAGGCTTTTGGTTCATGCTGTGGACACTGGGCCAGAAATAACAGAATCATCCCAGAACAACCCAGGTTGGAAGGGATCTTGAAAGGTAATCTGCCCCAAGCTTTTATGGGAAAGGAAGCCTAGGTGAGATTTTCTAGCTCCCTGTCTGGGGAGGTTGTTTCAGTGAATGATTGTTCTGAATATAAAAAAAAAAAAGAAGATGAAAATCATGATGTAGGTCTGTAATGTTATGAACCTGCGACTTGCTGGCTTAGAGAAAGGGTTGAAAAAACCTCAGCGTCTTCATTTATAAAAAGAAGATGGCATTTTCTGGGTTGGGGGAGGTCGGATCATCTTGTGTAGTAGAGACTTAGAATCGTTTGCCTTTTGCTGCTGTCTTAAGGAACAGAATTTTCTGCCAGCTAATACATGGCAAAGCCCTTACATGACACTGGGAGGGAAAGCATCCACATGTTGCTGCATTAGGCTTCAGATCTAACTATGGTAGACCCTGAAGCTTCCGTGTACTTTAGCAGTAGTTTAGACTTTCAGTAGGTATATTTTGAGAATACCAGTACCTGCTACCAGATGTAAATAAATACTGCTTGCTTCTACCTTTTGAAATCTCCATATTAATAAATACTGTATTCCCCTGGATTACAATTATACATTGTTCCTCCAACATAGCTATTACAGCATGTACATGTGAATCTTCATTTATTATTGTCCAACTTTAGGCTTTGTAATAATAATGTTTTGGAAAGCTGCTTACATAAACTATTCTTTTAATAAAGCTGGCCCAATGAGAAGCTAGTGGTGAAAAGCAGTTAAATGATGCTGTTAGGCAGAGAGGACAAAGACATATCAAACTGTTCTAAGAAAAATACTGATTAATGCTATTTAGCTGTAAACTCAGTGAAGTTTAGATGTTGCTCTTGTGATCTTTATGGGACCGGTGCCTTAACTTTCAAGGAGTGATTAAGTGCCACAGCATGGTGGCTGCTATGTGAATTATCTTCAGACTAACATTTACCTAAATAAGCAATTTCCCAAATTACGAATATGAGAAATATTTTTGCTATGAGTCATAGAATAGTTAGGGTTGGAGAGGACCTTAAGATCACCTAGTTCCAACCCCCCTGCCATGGGCAGGGACATCTCACACTAAACCATGCCACCCAAGGCTCTGTCCAACCCAGCCTTGAACACCGCCAGTGATGGAGCATTCACAACTTCCCTGGGCAACCCATTCCAGTGCCTCACCACCCTTACAGTAAAGAATTTCTTCCTCATATCCAATCTAAACTTCCCCTGTTTAAGTTTGAACCCGTTACTCCTTGTCCTCTCACTACAATCCCTCATGAAGAGTTCCTCCCCAGCATCCCTATAGGCCCCCTTCAGATACTGGAAAGCTGATTTCCAGTTCCATAATTACTGCAAAGCTGTATTGGCAACAATCCACCCAGTGATTCATTCTTATTTGTGACAGAGTGCTTCAGTCTGCCTCTGGGAGGGAATTTGAAGAGTAGAGTCACAGTGAAACCCATGACCATGAGGAGGTCATATGGATTGATGGGCTTGATTGGCTCACAAACAAGCTGTTGGTTAATTGGACAATGGATGCATCTGTGGAAACTGGAGGCCTTTTTATACAGGAACTTGAGTAGTTATCACTTCAAGGGAAGATGGCAAAGTGAATGTGTCTGTGCTTTGAAAGTTAAGGTGCTTAAAGTTTGATTCTGATCTATGTCAGATGTAACTGACCATGTAGTATGTATCTTCACAGTTTTACCTCATTGCTGCATCATCAGTGTCTAATATTCAGGTTCACAACTTCCATTAACCACTTGCAAAGCATTAGACTGTTCTTCTGCTGTTAACTGAGCAAAAGCTCAGGTGCTTGGTGTATTCTTTACAGAATGTGGCAGGGTGAGCCACTGAAAGCAAAAGAGGGGAAGGGCAAGGTAACAACGGAAATGAGGGATCTGTATTACGAAGGAGTTGGGACATCTCTGCATTATTTCAAGGAGTGTGTCTTGGGGGCTGGTCTGCTCTGGGCAGTGAGAGTCTGTCTGGGAACAGTGAAAGAGTGTGAAATGCCCTAGTGTGTCTCTGCACTGGGATTAGTGATGTTTTGTGTGCTGCCGCAGCATGACTGTGCAGTTGCTGAAACAGGGCCATGCAGGCTTAACACTCTCGGTATGCTTCTGTCCTGGAGAGCTTTAGTGTTTACCTTTGTTTCTGCTGCTGGGTTTTTGTTATGTCCACATGAACCAGACTAGCACTTTAATGAAAAGTAATAAGTTTTAGAGTGTGGTGTCAGACCTTGATGAAGCAGAGGCTGGGACTGAGTCCAACAGACCCTCGCTGCGCACTTCCCTTGCTTTCCAGGCACTTCACACCCAGGCCCTACCCTGTTTACACTGCACACAGGTCAGTGCTGTGGTGCTGACTACTTTCCTCTCCTTCTTGCCTTTTAGTTTCCCATTTGTCACAAACTTGCTTTTTACCCCCATGTATGGGTAGGTCACAGAGTGTTCTTGACGTGTTTGTATCAGCAGAGCTCCCTTACAGTGGTGTACAGGGAGAATTTTCTGCCAGGGCTGGGCTGTTGTGCACTTTTACTGCCAATGCCATTAAGAATGCTAACCTGACTCCCAAAAAAGCACCCAAATCAAGTAGCTCCCATTTTGAGAATCCCCTCATAGTGAGGGAGGAAATACTAATTAATGTTGCTGCCATATTCCCTGGCCTCAGAAATGTACAGCTGAGATTGTTCCAGAAGGTTCCCACACATCTCTAAAAACAAGGTAAAATCAATTAAAAGACATACAGTAGGTTTTTAAGTCAAGATGCTTATCTGAATCTTAGGAATAACTCTAAAATTGAGTTGGTACTAGGAACAAGCTTTCTTAGTGTAATAACTGAAGAAAAAGAATGAATTTTAAATTGTGATCCCCTCCACTCCCATCTTCCCTGTGTGAAGCCTGTCGAAATAGTTAATGTTTTGCTTGGATGATTCCCAGCCTCCGTGTGAGCAATATATTAAAAATACTCTTAAACATTCATAACTCACAAGGGCTGCATTGACAGGTATGACTTCAATTGGTCTGAGTTTTTGCTAAGACTTACCCTTTTTTTTTTTCTTTGAGTTCTTGCTTGCTTATTTTACTTAATACCTCTCAGCTTCTGATATTTGTGTTTTGCTAGGTCTAACATATTGGACTCCTTTTGCAACAGCTGCATTGAGGTGTTTTTTAGCTTTCTGCTCTACTGTTCAGAACTTCTCTTCCTCTCCCCCTTTTTTATGTATTGAATTAGACAAACTATGAATTCCTCTCTGATGAAAAGAAAGATCCAAGAGTTAGGAAATACCAGATGGTGGCACTGGTCTTTTACATCTGACAAGTCTGGCTCATGCAGTGAAACTAAGAAGTTTATGCAGGGTGTGCTGCATGCCATCCTAATTTTTTCTGGTTTAAGCTGCACAGCTGGAATGAGGAGGGTGACATACTTTTATGCTTATCTTCAGAGAGCGCTTAAAGAAGGTGAGATGTGTATCTAAGGGAGTAGGAAGGATAAGCCATGGCAGCCTCTGATCATTAGTAATACTATTATTTTCTGTGTTTGTATCGTGCCGTTACATTTCATTACATTCCATTTGAAATGTAGTTCAGATGCCAGCTGAGCTGTGCCATCTTATACTAGAAGAAGCTATAGCTGTGAGTCTTAAAATCAGACAGGTACCTTTGATTCTGAGTCTCAAAATATCACCTGTTACAACCCTGAGGCTCACGCAGCATTGTCCTGTGCTACATGCAAACAGTGCAACAGAAAATTCGCTGACCATCTGTGCTCCTCTGTAATCTGCAGAGCAAACCTTCACCCAGGGAAACATCCCAACACTGCAAAAGAGGCAGAATATGGGACCTGCGCCTTGGGTTTCATCCACACCAGAAAGTGAACTCTGAACCCTTAAGGTGTGTTTCTTAATGATGCTGTCAGCACATTAGCCTTGAGGCAGTTAAAATTCTGGTGACCTTACTAAAAGCAAGGTGAATTGGAAAGGTTCAGACTTAGTGCCCTATTTGATTTCATGAGAAGTTAACTGCCTTCCAAAGCCACCTGTGACCATTGTTTCAGGATGTTTCCTTATTTTAATTATCTCTTGAATAAAGTGGTGGTGAATGTTTTCAAGTCACCTTAGCCTCTATGTAGTGCATTCTATGGTTACTGAAAGGAAAAAAAAAGAAGTTGAAAGGCAGTTGACTTCACATAGCGTGCACTCTGTCTTCAAATATCTTCAGGAAATTTAGGGTTCCTACATGCACAAGGTTTTGTCCACATCTGTTCTGTCATGGCTCTAGTGCATAGTTCAGTTTAATAATAAAGCTTTGACACTCACTCTGAAATCAGAATTTTTTTCTTTGAATTACTGGACTGAGATTTTGCCTTTTCTTTGGTATTAAGTCAAGCTGTATTTTCTAGTCTTGAAAAAGTGAGAGAAGCGCCCACTTGTCCCATAAGACATAGTTGTTACTTATGTATTGATGACTGTAAGAGAAACCAGCAAAAAAGTAAATTGATGTAATGACCAATGAGTATGTTGTTATTCAGTGGGAAAGTTGGGTGTTGAGTGTGTGCTAAGAAAGATTGGTGGCTTTTTAATTAAATATGTTTCAAAGTTTCAGTCTGAAGGAAGTATAGACTATGGATCAAAATAGAGCCTGAAAGTTGCAGTGTGAAATTGTAGGATGTCTGTGTAAATAGTGTGTGCTTTTCAAATGACAGAATTTAGTAGCAGCTATTACACAATTTCTGCTTTCTTATCAGCACCTGGCATTCTGTAGAGTCAAGCCTTTATCAAACACTTGAAAAATACTTTTCCCACTTTTACCATATTTTTACAATTTACTTTCCTTTTGTCCCTTAACATGACTTCAGCTGTGAGCAGTTAGGAGAAGGAACATTATATGGCTTCTTGCAAGCTGTCATCCTGACAAATGGCACTGGTTTGCAATGTAAGCTGTATCAGTAGCGAATTGAGCTCTTTGGCCTGAAGTAATATTTAATGGCATACAATTCTTAAGTTGTTTGGTTTTGTTTTTTCTTGCAGGGAACTGCAGCCTGCGTTTCATGTCAGCTCGTGAGCTGATCATGTGCTAAGAGCTGCCCTTCTGATTTCAGTTAAAGCGCTTTTATAACCAGAAACTTGTAGAAGTTAAGACCTATCGTTACTGTTTTTCATCTTAGTTGAGGTATTTAAACTGTTTTGTCAATGCACAGGTATTGCATCATCTTATTGCTCTCGTGTTGAGTAGGATGTGTAAGGATCAAAATGAGTATGAATGAAACCAAGGAACTTAGGTTGTGGCTTACTACTTGAATAAAATTAGAGTTACTGCTTTCATTCTCCATTGTTGATTCAGACTGTTAGGGGTTACTTTGGCGACGCAGGTGGTCAGCTGTGGTGCAGGGAAAAGCAAGCATAACATCACTCTTTCAAAATGGGGGGGAGAACCCTGGAATGTTGAATGTTACATGCTTAAACTGGAAGAATTTCTCTTTGTCAGTACTGATAAAATGAGGAGGAAAGTTGTAGTCCACACTGATGCAATTTGTGGTTGGTAAACTCATCTGTCTTCTAAGCAGTAAAAATAGGACTTCATTGCAGGAGAAGCAGGGGCGGTAAGTTTAGTGAAGTTTTTGACATCCCATGTAAGATTCTCTAAAACCAGCAGTGGTAAATTGGAAATACTCATGAAGTAACTACAGTTAGATACAGCTTTGGCTGAAGATTGCTAAATGTTTTGGCATATGACCTAGCTGGCAAGTCTATAGAGAGTAGAACAGATGGATTAAGAGTGTGACTGATGAGAAAAACTGTCCAGAGAAATAAAGACAGAAGGTGGTAGAGTGATCGGGTGGGGAAAGGATGCCCAAAATGGATTTTGAAAGCAGAACAGTCTTATATGTTCCAGCTATCTGTAGTAGTTAGAACAAAAAGCTAAAAAGCCAAATTTCAGCAAGAAAGGTGCAAGGTAGGAGTTGAGAACTTCCTTAGCAGTAAGACAGCACAAGGAACAGTCCCTGTGAAGGTTTAGGCTCCCCACTGTCAGAAATTATCAAGGCTAAATAAAAGCTGTCAGGACACAGAGGCTGTAATACTGGCTTCTAGGGAAATCATTGGTGCAGCAAAAACCAGAGATTTAGGGGGCTTTCTCCCTCTCTCCCTTTCTCTTTTTTTTTTTTTTTTTCTCTTTTTTTTCTTTTTTCTTTAAGGAAAATCCTGTCGTTATTTAAGTAATATGGAGTAAGATGCCTGTGAAAGAAGTATCAAAACAGCCCACAAATTAGTCTATAAACCTGCGCTGCTTTAAACAAATCCCTGAAGCAAATTCATGTTTCAAAGTGGTCTTTGCTAAAATACAGATCACAAAATAGTTCTGCCACAGTATTCTGTCATTACATGTGTGGGTTTTGGCTTTTTTTCTTTTTTACAAGAGCAAAATAATTTGCAGATAAAAGGATTCCTCAAATAAGATATTTTTCTACTTTTTATTTATGCAAGCATGACAGTAGTTATATTCCCCTTAAGGTGCTTTTATATTCCCTTTAAGGTGCTTGTGGTTCTATTTGCTCTCTTAGCTACATTTAATATTCCCAGTATGTTGCCCTTATTCAAAATTTAGTCCAAGGAAAGGCATGTAATACTTGAGCTTATAATGTGTCCTGTTTTTTAAATGCTTGCATATATGGTGACTCACTTGTGTGAATTCTAGGCATGATCAGTTTTGCATCAGGTTGTAAGTAAGTAGATCAGAAAGCCAACATTTCTTACACAATTACTGATGTTTGGTTGCCCAGTTTCTGCAATGAGTTAGTCAAGCGAGAGGGCAGTAGTAAAAACAGCAGTTTTAATGCCTATAGTCTGAAGAACCTCAGCTCTTGCATTTTCACTGGTGAATGCTTGTTTATCCTGCACAGATATGCTTCACTACTTTAGTTATAGTTTAAAAAGGACAAGCAAGTCACTGTGTCATTGTGATTCAGACTGACAGAAAATACCGGAAGGCTGATAGGGAGGGGAGAGTGTTTCTATCTCTTCCTAATAGGGACAAATATAATTTCTAATATTACCACTGTGGGCACTGTGACCTGAAATTTCTTGGGAGAAGATGTCAGGCTGTGCTTTGACCTCCAGACCATCCAGAAGAGTCTGGGTATAACCAGTTGTGTAAGCTTTTAAGCAGAGGCAGCATGGCATTTCTATTTGCTCTGGTGCTTGTGCTCTAACTTCTCGTTTGACTCAAATGTTGAACTGTACCTCAACCATTTCATGAGTTGCTGCCTAAAAGTATTGCAGTTGGGGCCTGTTGTCAATACCAGGAGGTGGTCAAGGAGGTGAGCAGTCTTGCAGGAACCCTAGGGGACAAGGGCCCAGGTCTATGGGAGCCATTTCTCTGCAGGGCCAGTGGATATATCCAGTGAGTTTCAGTGTCATTTATTATTGCAAGAAGTGTCAACCTGGACCATTTTGATTGACAGATACTTAATTTGGTTAAAATGCTGTTGCTCTGTCATGTGACAAGAAGGAAAGTGGATGTAGGATGGTGTGTTTTAGTTTCCAGAGGGAAGCTTGAGTTTGCATTAAGTTGAACCTATCTACCTAGTTTGCCTCCCACTTGGCAAATGGGTTGTGCTGTCTGCTAGACGTGACCACATTAAGTCTATATGTTTTATGAACACTTGATGTAATTTTAAGATTCTAAGAAAATGTCTCTGAAAAGATAGCGCATGAAAATCAATAGTTCTTTTTTATGTCATCTTGTTTATGAGCTAGAAGCAGAAAGAGGGTTTGCTGGAGCAGGGCTAAGATCAATAGCACTGCGAATTTTAGTTGGACCTTCTTTTACTACTAGCTGAGTGCTGTCTGCTTTTAACCCTGTAAGAGTAAAATATATAAGACCATTTGGTGACTAGTGACTTCTCCATCCTTCAGTCCTATTGGAGCCACTTGTGGACTATCTCAAATGGAAAGTGGAAAGAAGGGAACTGAGAAGTGATGTGATTCTTACTACTGTCATATAATTTCATATAAAATAAACAGGAAGCCAAAATAATGGGAAGTTAAGCTTGGTTAATATATTCCTTTTTTACTATCATTTTATCTTTTCACATTGTCCTTGTTTCCAGTCCAAGTGAGTTTTCCTGCATCCCCCCTACGCTTTACACATGCATACATGTGTCATCTTACTTTGCAGTGTATGCATGCAGTGTGTTAATAAAATCACAATCTCCATGGACCCTATGGAATGTGGAGATAATGATAAAAAAATTACATCCATATTTCCTTATAAAGAAACAGTCTTTTCTCAGTTTCATTGACCCTTCTCTTACTCTGTGATTGCAAATGATGGTGGCCAAAATGAGTTTATGCTTCCTTTTTCAGCCACTCATATAAAAAACTATTTTGAAATGCTTTTAGTAACGTTCATGTGTCATTTTGGGTTCATCCTCTATAAATGCGCAGAGCCAGGTAAGTCTCTTTTTCCTCCAGAAGTCTCACTGGCATCATTGCTACTGTGGTTTCTTCTTCACAATCCCTCTGTGTCAAGTTCAGTATAATATGATTTGTATACTGGCCTACGCTTTTCCAAATCCTCTTGGTGAAACAGCTCTGTCTTCTGGCAGCCTGTGAGTGTTAATGGGAGGAAGACTTTTCACAGCATATAAAACTTCAAGAGGACCACTTACTCCCTCCTGCCAAAGGTCCCAACCTCCACTTTAACTGTTCTTAGATTCTTATCAACTGTGAACTGGTGGTGAGGGATATTTTTATTCTTTCTTCTGCCTGCACCCATGGAACTAGATCTCATCTGAGATGACCGCTCCCCAAAAGTTTACTGCAAGGACAATATGGTGTTACTGCTCTGCCTATACCCTTCAGGTTTCCATTGAGGAGGAATTTTTACCACTGACGTGATTTTTATGAACAAGACCAATACCAGGTTGCGTTTTTACAGTATCTGCTAAATAGCAGGTTGCTACTTCTTCCAGGATGTCTGTCTGTGAAGTGGTGATGGGATTTATCAGAATGTGACTTCATTTTGTGTTTTGCAGTAGGTTGGGAGGTAGGGTTCTTTCTGCTGTTTGTGGTGACTTTTAGGTAGAAATGTTAAATGCTGTGGTGGTCTCTAATTTTAAAATTCCACAATAGCATAATTTTGCTGACTCAAGTGGTATTTTTCCCAATGTATAATATTCTCCTCTGAAAAGGAGAGGATCTGTTTTGTACCAGTGAGGACAGATTCTAGTCAAAGACTGTGTTTTATGAATATATGGATTTCCTCTCATTTTATTTGAAAATACAGCTGATGGCATTTCATGCTGTTCTTGTAAAAGGCACAATACAAAAATTGCAGCCTGGGAGGGAGGAGGGGTTATCATGGTTCTTGTTTCTGGTCCTGTTCCAGAGGGTGCTGTAGAATTGGTAGAGGCTTGATGGTAAAACAGAAGGATTTGGGGACTTCAAAAATGTAGTGCAGCCCATTGTGACAGCTTTGTAAGTCATGATCAGAAATGTCTGTGATGCCTTTGTTGAGACTTTTTATTGCTCATATGGTCTCTTTTTTCCCTAGCAAAGTCCTGACCAGTGCCAGCCATGGCACTTCCCTTCCTTTAATAGAAGCTGGAGCATATCAGCATCCTTACACTGGTTAAGCTGCTTAAGCATCTGAGTTGGAGCATGGCCAAGTTCTGATTCAGGATGTTTACGTTCAGCTACTTGGGCTTGTTTATGGGAATCCTTTGACTCTGGCAACTGCAGGAAACTATGACTTCACCAACTGTGGTATTTTTCTTTCCCCTCTGAGTTTTTTCACTTGTGAGACGCTGCCTCATCATCCAACTGATGTATGTGTCTGTAGGACTCCTGAACTGCAGCTGGCTTGGGGCTAGTACTGCATACAGGCCCAGAGGGTCTTCAGTCTGTATTCATGTAGCCCGTGCCTAACTGTACAGACATGCTTTGAGTGTGATCTGTAAAGTGCACTTGTGATTTCAGATTTGTGTATGTACAGATTTTTTTTCATGGAAAAATTAGAGTTGTGAAATTATAAAACACTTGGATGAGGGAAGCACAGTAGCCCACACAGTTGCAGAACTACCCTAAGGAAAGGACGTATTTTGTTGGTTTTGGTAGATACTGCTTAGCAGTTGCGGAGTTCTGGAACATGTGTTCATTCATATTTTTCATTCATAATTTCAATTTTACCAAGAAACTTGCTGCTTATATTCTAAAAACTTTGTCTGTTGTCAGCTCTTCAAAATATGCAAGTAGAAAAGTGATTTATTTTTTGTATTTACTTCCATCAGATCTCTTCGCAATTGATATCTAATCTTCCATTCACTGTCACTCCAAGACTACTTTTGGCATTACTGCTTTTCAGTTCAAGGCATCTCATTGACTCCATATTTCAGATTCATTCCAGATTATTTTTCACTGAATGATTTTATCAAGTTTCAGGCCAGAGGCTCTCATAGAGTCGTAAGCTTCTTAAAGAAGGGAAAGTGCTGACATAGCCTTAAATTTGTTGTATGGCAAATGTTACACTGTAATTGCCTTTATCTATCACCAAACTCCCTTTCAGAGGTCTGGCTGTGTGCCATGTGACTCCTGATGGAATGCTCTATTACAACGAGATTTTTCATGGGGGGAAAAATCTCTAAGGCAAACATGATAAAGTACTTCTATACGAGTAGTCTTAGTGCTGGTGACAGGCTGTTGAGAAGAAGAGGGATGGTGGCGAGTTGCAGGAGGAAATACTCTGTGGCATTAGTGGTAGATCTGTACAAATTATTTTTTCATACCACTCTGTCTCAACCACACTACTATGTGTCTTCCAGATGCTTTGACAAGTCAACATCTGGCATAAACTGTGAAATTTAAGCAAATAGTATGTGTATTTTTATTATGCACAGGAGTATTGGACAAAGACATTGAAGTTGGCAGACAGCAGGCAATCTGCAAAGTGGAAAGCAATATAATAATGTTAGTGTGCTATTGCACTTAAGCTAATGCACCTGGCAAAGTACAGCTCTGTAGTTCTGGCATGAGTCTGCATAGAAGCTGCTCTGCTGATGTCATGACTGATATGGAGTGCATGGACTGTTTCATACCCTTGGGTACAGTGCTCATTTAGTTGCCCTGTCATCTGGCCCACACTGTTAATTGTGTGGGTTTGGTTTGTCAGCTTCATGTCCTTATAACAAAGGTAAAAGAAAGGAGCCCTAAACTGAAAAAGATTGGGGAAGGGTGAAATTCACACCAAGAATGAAGGGGTAGGTGCTTCCGTAATGCAAAGATTTCAGGTGCAGGAAGAGAGGCACAGTACTAAAGCAGATTTTCTATGGCAACAGAGTCTTATCTTAATATTGCAATATGACAACACACCCTCCTTTGTCTGTTTTTTTTATATTAATAATAGAATAGTTAGGGTTGGAAAGGACCTTAAGATCATCCAGTTCCAACCCCCCTGCCATGGGCAGGGATACCTCTCACTAAACCATGTCACCCAAGGCTCTGTCCAACCTGGCCTTGAACACCTGCCAGCAGATGGAGCAGTCACAACTTCCCTGGGCAACCCATTCCAGTGCCTCACCACCCTAAGAGTAAAGAATTTCTTCCTCATATCCAATCTAAACTTCCCCTCTTTGAGTTTTAACCCGTTACCCCTTGTCCTCTCACTACAGTCCCTCATGAGGAGTTCCTCCCCAGCATCCCTATAGGCCCCCTTCAGATATTGGAAGGCTGCTATGAGGTCTCCATGCAGCCTTCTCTTCTCCAGGCTGAACAGCCACAACTTTTATCAGCCTATCTTCATTCGGGAGGTGCTCCAGTCCCCTGATCGTCCTCGTGGCCCTCCTTTGGACTTGTTCCAACAGTTCCATGTCCTTTTTATGTTGAGGACACCAGAACTGCACACAATACTCCAAGTGAGGTCTCAGGAGAGCAGAGTAGAGGGTCAGGATCACCACCTTCAACCTGCTGGTCACGCTCCTTCTGATGCAGCCCAGGATACAGTTGGCTTTCTGGGCTTCAAGCATGTAAAGCACAAATAAAAGGAACACTTAAGGACAGCAATGAAAACCTGTTTGGGAGCTCTGTGTGTGTTACATATGCACAGAAAAGCTTTTTTGGATTAAGTAAAATAAGCATATTTACATGTTACTTGTCTTTGTTGGCTTAAGTGACTCTTGTATGGTTGCTGTCTGCTGTTAAACTGGTAAGGACATGGTGCATCCATTACTGAAATGTAGTCATGATTAATGCTGTCTAACGTGTATGGGAGCATTTCACGTGCAGGTGCTATGTAAATAGATGGAGAAGGAAAAGAAGAGAAAATATATTGGAGAATATTAATATTTTGGGCGCAGATGGCTACTGAGATAAATTAAATTTCCATAGAAAGCTCAAGGGAAATTGTTTTTTATACTTAGGTCATTAGAGCTAGTTTAGAGTACTGAGATTGCTTTTGAGTGTCCTTACGTTCCTGCTCAGTACTTTGTTTTGGTGGCTAACAGTTCTGATTTCTGCCTAGCGTGTGCCACAGGAGATAACACTTTTAAAAAAAAAGTGAACTAAGCATGTTGTAATTGCATTTCTTGCTCTGCATGTTTAGTTGTTTCACTACAATGTGAAATATTCCAATCATGTTGTGTTTGGTTTATTCTTCAGTAGAAATGAAGAAAGACTAGTGTGTTGAGAATTGAGGTAATGGTTTCTAGCCCATTACACCTTTATGAAATAGTGAAGGTACTAAATACTGTTAAAGACACACAAGATAAACTAATGTTAGGCAGGAGTGAAAAAAATTCAACTACTTTGTAATGGACTAATAGAGTCAACTGAGGGGAATAGTTGATATATTAAGTGGGGGCCCTATTTCAGTGTAGAGCTGCTGTATGTAAGAGAAGCTGTGCAGTCCCACAGCTTTCATGACTGAAATGTGCCCACCAAAGTATGAAGAGATGCATCTAGGGGGGAGGGTAGGCAGGGGAGATTTTGCCATTGAATTTTTTGACAGAAAAGTGTCAAAATGACTTGAAATACGACATGAAACACCTCTTTTGGCTTAGGATCCTCTTCTGTGAGTTCCAACAGGTCAGCTTGAGAAGAGGTGGTAGGGAGTTTTGGCACTGAGTGGGTAGGTTTGCTCTTATGTGCCCCCTGCCTTTCTGCCTCCTGAAAAAATAAGCAGTCTACAGTAAGACACAGTATGTTTAAAAAAAAAATAAATAAAAAACCAAGGAAGAAAGCTCGAACTCTTTAATTTTAACATACATAATGAGCTGCAGCAGGGATTTGAAATGGTGGTGTCATCTTGAACTGCCTTCATCTGTGTTGGACATGAGCACTGGCCTTTCTCCTGGAGTAAGGGGGAACTAAGGGTAATAGCTGATGATTAGCTCACCCTGTAGTGTGGTTGGTTTGAAAGATAAGAGCCTTATCAAATTTCTGCAGCAATCAGGTGGTAGCTATGTGCTGAGAATTGCAAAATGTAATTCTATTGGTTTAACCTTCAATCATCTATAGCAATTCTACAAGAACTTAACTGTTGCAGCTCAAACTAAGTTTGACAGTCTACAGACCTAGGCTTGAACATGTATATTGTGAACTGTATTCCAGTTCTGTGAATATAATAGAGTGAGTTTGGTTTGGGTTTTTTTTTTTTTTTTTTTTATTTACCTCGGGTACTTTAAGTCACCTTTTAGTGTGCAGCTGCTATTCTACAGGGTGGGATTGCTGGGAAAGGTGGCTTTTGCTATCATGTCATTAATGGGTGGGTGCATGGCCCTTCAGTGTGGAACATGATTATGTCTGGAAGCCATCTATTCAGGCTGAACCTGGGTTATTAGTGCTGGGTTGCCCAGAGTATCTTGTCTACATACTGTTTTTAAAAACTGTTTTCGAAGATACCTTCACATAGGCATTGATTTGACCATAGTTCTTGCCTTCTGCTCTTCAGGTTGAATCTAGAATAGTATTTTCCCTGACATGACAAAGAAATGTCAATATGAGCAGATATAATTCACAGTTTATTATGCTTTTATAGTCTTTAGAAGAAACAGTAGGATCCAGTGGGCTATTGAGTGTTTATATAAGACCTACTTGGGAGTTACAGTAGACCTTACTCTGCTGGTTTTGGCTCTTCTACTGTTATTAAAATGAGAAGTTAGCTTCCATTTCAGGATATTAAATGATGGCTGCAAGACTTTCTCATCTGTAAGTCTTGTTTAAACTTAGACTTCTTTCCTCAAAGCACTTGGCTCTGTTTTAATATATCTTTATTGGTCATTTGAAGCCCTGTATATTTCTAAACATGAACACACTGTGCAATCAGAAGAAACATTCAGTGTGTTTTAAGTGCAAGAATTTTCTTCTGACTGATATTTATCTAATGTGAAATACCTAAGCAACTGAGACCTGCTGTTCACATCTGTCACTTTTAAAAATGGAAGTCCTGATAAACGGCATCTGTGCTGTTTTGAGTGCTCTGGAAAATGTTGGTGTGCTTGAGCATAATATGTTTGAATGCATTAAGAATGTTTGTCTTAGAGTAGCTAGTTCAAATGTATGGAGACTGACATGATCTTTTCCTGCAGTAGAAGACTCACTATCCTGCAGGCTGTGACTGAGGGTGGCAGAAGACTCAGAGCTAAACTACTATTCTTCCACTGAAGAATCAGTCAGAAAAGCCAAATAGGTTTCGCACATTTCTTACCTAATAAGATAACACAGCTGTTCAAATATGATTCTCTCTGCTCTTTCCAGGATGTAGACTTGTATATTTTTTATTTCAGATCACTTTCTGAAAAAGATGGGATAATATGATACAGTGAGCATCTCATTTTCCCTTTTTATGTGGGAGAAAATGCAAGGAATCCATTGGGTTTGCATCTTCTTGCCTTAAACAGTTACTTCTGTGGAGCTCTGGGAGTCGATGTGGAGATTAGGACTTGCAAGGAATTAACCAAGTAACTATTTGTTGAGGGGAATATAGTTGTTTTCCTTTGCACTCAAACTCCACATCCATTTATAATAAGGGTGAGTATATATTTAGCTTTGTTTACATGTACTAGCTGTTCTACCCTCAATAGGCATTAAAAAAAACAGCTTCACTGTCATCATTCTAAACAGGCTTTAATGTCTCAACAGGGCGAACTTGAAACAAAAGGCAGTGATAATATGGGCTAAATTTTGGGAACCTTCCATGAACATTTATATTTAACATATTTGTGGCAAGATGGAGGCATCTGGAGTGACCAAATATAGTGCTTTTTACTCTGAACCTCAAATAGCTTCTTGTGGATCTATATATCCATTGCCTGCTTTCACTATGAATTTTTGCTGAATTTTGTTCCTGGCATTTCGGTTTTGTGCTCATTCATGGTGACATGAGGAGAATAGAGTCCCAAAGGATTAGTCAGATGATATTACAGCTTTTCAAAATACATCATACTATCTCTGGGTAGCAGTACAGTTTCCACAGCTGGACTTATTGGTGTGAAAGCTGACTGATGAGAGTTACTGAGTTTGTGGAACTGAATGTGTAGGAAATAAAGCAGCCAGAAAGCAAATAGCCAGAAAGCATTGTTACCAGCAAATATGAACAACATGGGATAAGATGGGCTCTCTTGACCTTCCCAGCTGCTAGCGCAAAGGTGGAGACAAGGGGAAAACATCACCTACATCTTGTGCGTCCCAAACAGCAGCGTGACATACACAGCAAAAGTACCTTAGTTGTGTGGTATAGATGCTCAGCAATGGTTCCTCCTTATGCACAGAGCAGCATCAGAAATACAAGGTCTGTGCTTCTTGTATAGATGTATGATCTGCTGAAACAGTGTGAGCAAAGGAAAGAAGAACTGCAGGTCTTTGCCAGGGAAATAGCCATTGTATTCTCTGTGGGGGGAGCATTCTGTGCTCATTGCAGTTAGACTAGCTGTGTTTTCCAGTTTGACTTTGGTAAATCATCAGTCACTAATTCTGTGACTTTCTGCAACATAATTATATTAATATGGGTTCCTTCTAGAAGCCTGGGATAGCTTAAACTGAAATGTTTATATAGTTAATAAATTGCTTTTGTATTACTCTAGAGTTGCACATCCTTGGTTTACAGGCAAAGATTACAACACTGTGCTGGGTGCAGGTTGGTTTGTTTGGGAAGTTTCGTTTTCTTTTAAGGTGGACAGTCAAAAAAGGCAGTGACTTTCTGGGAAATGGATGGCATCAGTACACCTAAAATAAGCGAATCCAAAAGTGTTTATCAGTAAAGCTAGAGGGAAGACGGCAGAAGAACAGCAGCTGTGAAATGCTCAGGTCACTGAGGGCTAAATAAGTGAACTTCAGCAGACAGGGTTTTGAATGCCATATCTGAAATTCAGCTGTTGGGGTCAGAGGGGGACTGCTCTGCAAGCAGAGCTTGGGGGGGAATGTGACAGGGTTTGGGTAGGGTGTTAGCTTCCATATCGGCAAGTGGTAGTGCAGGACCTCAGTCCTCCCACCCTTGGAATCCCACCTCTCTGGCAGTTTCACCTCTGGGGCTCATTAAAGAGAGAGTTCACTGGTCTGCTAGGAATGTTACTGTCTTGGGACTTGACACAAACTATGGGGTTTTATGCTTTGAGGTTGGTCTCTTTCACAATTCTGTTGGGTGTCTATGAGTTATTTTAGTGTGGTGTTTTTTTTTGTCTCTTGTTACTTTGGAGTCTACTGGGATGGAGCAGGGGATGTGTTTCATTTTAGCTAGCTGGCAAGTGCCTGGTGCAGCTCCTTGCTTCACAGGGATGCCCATGTTTCCATTAAACTTGAAGTGGGCTACTGTAGTTGTTCTGCCTAAAGAAACAGCAGGCGAGAGAGAGAACAGGTTCAGGGCTTCTGCTCTCTGCTCCCACCAAGAGACTATATTGTGTGGATGGGACCGACAGATGCTGGAGTCCCACGAGGTAGGTGACTGCAATAGCAGTGACTGGCACTAACCTTAAAGGAAATGATAACCAAGGAGTCCTGGCATGTTTAGTTAACTCTTCCTGCACTGCTTCACAGGGATTATTTATTATGCTGCAGTAGTGAAATATGTATCAACATATCCACTGAAACTTGCTCTGTCTGTGGATGAAATCTGGAATAGAGAAACTGCACTTTGAAGGTTGACGTAAACTACAGAACAAGAATTTGAAAAGCCTGAAGTAAGGTTGTTTGTTGTGGGCTTTGCAGGTGTGGGGTTTGGTGTGTTTTGATTTTTGTTTTATTTTGTTTTTCAAGTGTTAATTTCAAATTGTGTCTTGCACGAGAACTACAAGAAAGGCAGAGGCATGAAGCTCCTGCATAGGCTGTATGCAGTTCAAATCCTGCCTTACAGGAGAGGTATAAAGATTCAGACAAAGAAAAAGTGAACTTGGAATGTATCGTTGAGTGCAATAACATTATGAGGACACTTTAAATAGCTGAGTAAATGTGCTCTTACAAGATCAGTCATAGCTTTTAGAGTGTTTGATGTCAATCATCTTAGCAGTACAGCAAATGCTAAAGAAGTTTCATATTATAGGTCTAAGTAAAATGGAGACAGTCAGTGGCACGGAATGGTCCTTAGATCCAGCAGGCAGTAAATATATTGTAGAATTGGATTTAGACAAATGGAAGCATGGGCTGTATCATTGTGTTAATGCCTTTCATGCATGTAAATTGTCTTCTGCCTTTAAAAAAAATAATAAAAAGAAACCGAAAGCAGTGGATGGACACCACCTGTACTGCTAAATGAAGTGCAGTTCATAGTGTTCAGTTTTCTCTGTTGATGGGAGTCTTCCTTTGATTTACTGCTCTAAGAAAACCCCCTGCAGAATAATCCCTATATTCTTTTAAGCTTTGTTACCCATTTACCCTGGCTGTTCTGATTTGTTTTACTGACATGTTGAGCAGCTGTTGTTCCAAACATACAGAAACATAAATAAAATGAGAAAGAGAGGCTACCATCAAAAAGAAAAGTGCCCAGCTGCAAAGCTAAAAACTAGCTCTTGAGGCTGCATCAGCTGTAGAGCTATAGGAATGACTGTTACATGCTAGCATTCAGAAACTAGAGGGAGAGGATGCACGAGAAAGGGATGGGAAGAAATAGGGGAACAATTTATCACAGTACTGAATTTCTTCCCTTGCCAAGGCATCACCTCGTGTGCTTCCCCAACACCAAGCTGATTGTACACAATGCATCTTAGCATGGCAACTTGTGCTGGTTTTGACTGGGATAGAGTTATTTTTCTTAGTAGTAGCTGGTACAGTGCTGTGCTTTGGCTTTAGTCTGAGAGTAATGCTGATAACACGCTGGTGTTTTAGTTGTTGCTAAACCTTCAGTACTTACCCTGATCAGGGACTTCTCAGTCTCTAATCCTCCGCCAGTGAGGAAGGGCGCAAGAAGGTGGGAGGGAGCAGAGACAGAACACCTGATCCAAACTAGCCAAAGGGACATTCCACACCACAGCATGTCATGCCTAGTGTACAAATGGTGGAGGAGTTACCAGGAAGTGACTGATCGCTGTTCAGGGACCAGCTGGCTATTGGTCAGTGGGTGGTGAGTAATTGTATAGCGTATCACTTGTCTGTCTTAGGTTTTATTCTTTCCTCTCTTTGTATTTCCCATTATTATATTAACTTATGAAGCTCTTCTGATTTCAGCCCACTGGTTTTGCTTTTTTTTTTATTCTCCTCCCCATCTTGGTAAGGTGGGGGGAGCAGGTAAGGGGCTGCGTGGTACTTAGTTGTGGGCTACCTTAAACTGCAGCACAACTGTACAACCTTCCCTGTGCATCATCTCATTTGTTTGTATTATTAAAAAGAGCAAATCTGAAATAGCTTTTAATTTTGTCAGCAAATAGGCAAGCATAGAAGTCCTGTATGTGTGAAATTTCATGCCTTGAATTAGTCTTCAGGTTGGAGAGCTTTGAGGAGAGATGAAGGAAAGCAGCAGAGAAACAGATGGATTACCAGAATTCAGAAAGACAGAAAATAAAAGCAGGATCAGAGGTGTTTACAGGAAGGAAAAGAACTTCAAAGATTGCAATATAGAAATGTTAATTGTGCTTTCTGGAAGGCCTAGGGAATGCAGCTGAATGTAGTCTGTAATGGAGAAGCCCGGCTATGCTTAATAAGACTGACTTGCCATTCCAAATGCTAAGGAAGGATCTTCTTGAATCTGGTCTCAACCCTAAACAAAGCCATTGGGAATTTCTTCTGTTGGCCTCTGACTTTAGCTGTCGACTTATATGTGTACTTTCTGACAGGGACTCTCCTACTTGGAGGAGAGGATTTTATAAAGCCTTGCACAAATACATTTCAAAGTACAGATATTCTTGCTATCATTTAACAAAATGGTTTATCAGCAAATACACTTTAAATTGAAAATTGTGCAAACAGGCCTGTAGATGAACACAGAAGTTAAAATTTTGCTTGTTCCTGCGCACTTTAATACCAGTAGTAATTGTACTGTGTTGGCTTAGATTTTTTAAAAAGTGACCCAGCTTGACTAACATTAATCTTGTACCTCAGGTCAGTTGTGCAGTAATATTTAGAACATTAATAACTTTTCCAGAGCTTTTTAGTTTTGTGGTCTAAATTTTTTTATTTGCTCTCCTATGCTTCCCACAACATGGACAGCTGTCAAATGCTTGGTCAGCTGCCTCGCACTATGTACTGCCATGACTCTGACAGCAAAGCAGTGTCAACAGAGAGAACTAATTGCTTTTCTTATTCACTCAGATCTAGGGGTTAGTATCCTGAGTATATTTTTAGCATTCTTTTGTCTTTTAATGCGTTTAAAATACTTGGCTGTCTCTAGATCTATTCTATGGTCTCAGTGTTGCCTTCTAGCATCACTTTTTTTTTTTTTCCCCTTGTGTACACACGTGGAAACTTAATTTGGAGCCCAACAATTGCAAATAAATCTCGTGCCCAGGGGGTTCCTCTTATGGGACATGTTTTTCTCACACCTTTTTTGTAGGTGCAACTATTTGCTGAAACATTAAGCAACAAAACCCAGTTAGGTTAACAGGGCTTCTGTGTTTCATAGTATATCTAGCAGAGTTACAGTAAATACTTAATAAATTGCTTCAAAATTAGGAGTTTCCTGGGTTCATTGCATCTTTGTTCCTGTTTTCATTCTTGCATTGGTGTTTAGAGGAGGCTTCTAAGACACAGAGGGCAGGTAGGTCTCAATTGCAATACTTTTTTTTTGTTTTTTTTGTTTTTTTTTTAGTAAGAGAAGGTTTTTTTTCTGGTTTTTTTTTGGTTTTTTTTAGTAACTGCCCTGGAGAGATAAGTTATTTACATTGTATGTATTTTGTCTTTAATATTGTTGAAGAGATTGCTTTAAAAGTAAAAAATAAACATTCTACTGAACTGTGAAGAAGCTTACAGAAGTGGTTTTGTTTATGTACTGTCTCCAAGTGGAACTGCAAACATAAGCAATACTTTAATATCTTACAGGCCATCTGGGAATGGGATTTGCTCAAGGGGAAAGCATAGCACCATGGATGACACATTATGTATTTCTCTCCATATTGAACATCTTTGCCAAATACTCTTCTGATATCTTGTCTGCGCCTCCTGCAGAGAGAAGCATCTGCTGTCCTAAAGTGACCGTTTGCTCACCATTTTAGAGGCTACATCTCTTCTTTCTGTCTCTTTTTCTCTTATTTTCCTCCTGAGAAGCTGAAGCCTAATGGAGGCTTTTAGGAAAGCTGTCAGCTCCTTGCAGTCCTTTCTGTTGATAGTTCTGTAAGTCTCTCTCCCTACCCCCTGCAGAAAAATTCTGCAGCTCAGTTGTGAAGTATCATAACATTACTGGTATAGATATTGCATATTTCCATATATGCTTAAGAATACACAAAATAGTTCATTATTCTGTTCTTGATCTATTACAGAGTTATAAGTGCTGAGTAAATGCAATTGTTACCTCTCAAATGCTCTAATATGGCTAGATTTTACTTGGTTGTCTTGATGTAGTGCTTTACAGTGAGCTGACATTTGCAAAACTGATTTAAAAAGTCTTCTTTCTGGATGTCAAACCAACTGATGAAATATACTGTGAAATGGGTTAACTTGCTGTTTCGGTATATACCTGCTGAGGGCAAAAAAGGTAATTTCTGTGATCTGGATTGGTTTAGGATTAAAAACTTAAAAAAAAGCTGAGCTTTTGACTTGAAGTAATACAAAATTACCAGAATTGGATTCAGTAAAGTAGTGCACTGCAGGGTGAATATTGGTGGAAAAGAGAGATCAAAAATAATACTGATGGACAGTAGATAATTGCTTCCCATCCTCCAATGCAGATCATACTTTCTGACAGATTGAAAAACTGAAATTAAATCTACTTGTCTGCACAGGTTGCAGACCTGTAAATCTACCTGTTGCTTGATCTTTTTAGCACGTATTAGATGGGATAGTGCCCACAAGCTGACTCTTATGTGAAGCTTCTCAACACATGACTTAACATGTCCTGCAGAGCAAGCCAAAGCTGTAACAGGATTTATCAGTGCAGTAACTGAGTCACAGTCGGTGATGTGACTGTGAACGTTTGACAAGCTATGGCATAGGTGTGTGTATCAACCATTCTGAACCTGCCCTGCTGTATTCAGTTGCGACATTAGAAAATCTGTATATGCAAAAAAGGATGCTTTGTTAAGAAACCTTGGGTGGGGGAAGCCAGGGGGAGAGGGAGTAAAATCCAAGTGCAACAGTAAACCTTGCAATTACACCAGAAATTTGTATTGAAATCCATTCCCATTCTACTTTCTCCAAACTAAAGAAATTTGTGCTAATGCATTTCATATCCTATTTTTAAGAGCAACAACTGTTTTACATTGATTGGGTGCCGTCTCTGTGAAATTGTTGGGAGTTTTGTTCTTCTTGTTGTGGTTTCTTTCTTTCTTTTTTTCTTCTTCAGCATTGATGGAGAAAAAAATGCTCTGTATTTGAAACAGTTAGCAGCACACAGCATCCTGCAGTGTTGGTGAAATTCTATCCTGTCTTGAGTAAAGTAAAATATGTATCTTCTTAGTTTTTATTCTACCCTTTGAAGATGGGCAGTTTCATTCTAATTAGCTTCCAGACAGCTCTAGTTTATCTAAACTCAGAAACCAAATTTTGATGGGGCTTTTTGGTTTGGGTCTGCCCCCCTTCCCCAAGAAGTATTTCGTATGGATAAATAAACTGCAGTACTTGCTATATAGTCTAATGATGCTGGTTTGATTCAATTAACTGGTTTTGTTAAGCTTTGTTTCTGAAAATAGTATCCTAGCTCAAACAGAATCCACTTGTAATAGCAGTTGGTTGGTTTATGTTGTCAAGTACAAAAATGAAAAGGTAGGCTTGCTTTACAAAGGGATTTTTCCAAAAACACCTTCCTTGTGGGAAACATATAACATACCTCTGAAAGAGGGGTGCACTGAGCCTTCTCTGAGGGAATGCATGGCTTTTCCTGCCTCACTGAAGTCTGTTTATGAATGTCTTTTTCATTAGCATACAGATGATTTACTTGTAGGAGTGGATTCAAAAATCGCTTTGTCTCCTCTCAGCATTACAGCAGATGAGTATATTTTGGGACTCAAGTTTGTAAAATAGTTAATTTAGCCAGCTACAAAGAACATGGAACTATGTACTGCAAGCTGTTCCTTTTTGCTGTATGTTCAAAATCTCTTCTTATTTGATCTCAAGGATATAAGAATTGGTGACCTGAAAATATCCGTCACAAACAGGGTTTAGAAATGGTCATAGACAAATGAGGAAAGGCAAAATCAAACTAACAGGTAATTTTGATAGATTAAAAGTAGCATCTAGGACTGCTATAGCTTTTACATTGCTGTAGGACCTAATTAATTTTCCAAAAATATGGTCATGATCACTTTTATTGTTTGCAGTCTTTTAAAATAATATCATTATGTATCACCGAGTAAAATTAACACTTAATTTAAAAAGCTCTCCAAGCTGA
Organism: Myiopsitta monachus; assembly: GCA_017639245.1. Classification (NCBI taxonomy): domain Eukaryota; kingdom Metazoa; phylum Chordata; class Aves; order Psittaciformes; family Psittacidae; genus Myiopsitta; species Myiopsitta monachus. The sequence goes on along the minus strand of CM029921.1, from coordinate 64,639,278 downwards.
AACCATAAGCAGTTTGTTGTAACTGCAATGATCCAATCTCTGAATTGCTACCAACTTTTTTATATTGTGTGGAGAGAATGCTTCTATTTTAAAATGATAAAACTGGGCAAAAGGAAATTTATGATCTGAACTTGCTGCAAATCATTTGTATTGATCTGTTTTGTTTCCATTCTGCTGAAGCTAATGGAAATCATTTGTCACCTGACTTGTCCCAGTTGATTTGGAAAACCACCATACCATTTATCAGGCCAGTTGAAGGTCTGAGCAAGTGTGCTTATGTCTGCAATCACAAAGATCTCTTTAACTTCTGGCGAAGTATTAAGCATCAAGCCAGAGTGTTTTTGTTCTAATATTAGCCTGAATACACTGTCTGTATATTCATGTGAGTACCTTACTGAAATTGAGTAATTATAAACCCAACAAAAGGATCATTGAGGGTTCTGTCTTGTGTTTGTTTTTTTTTTTCTATTACAAGGTCAATAAGAGGTCATTGGTTCCTGTAAATCAACGTCTTGCTACCCAATTTAAACAAGTAGGTAACCATTAGAACAGGACTGATGGTAGCCCTATGTTATCATGCAAATGATATCCTGGTCTACATTAAGTACATCATTTCTCCTGAAGGGATAACTGTAGTCTCTTAATAATCCTTGCACGTATATTTTCACCATGTGTTCTCTCTCTTCTGGTGGAGGGTGGGTGTGGGAGAGCAGTTGTGTCACTGCATGGTGTGGGTGCAGGCACTGGCTGTAGCTTCGTGTCTGCACCAGTCTGCTCCTGTTCATTATTCATATGGATGTGATGGGGTTGGGAGGAAGAGACTTTAACTTCACTACAGAAATAAATTAAGCCTACTCTTTACATCTCTAGGAGATTTATTTATTTTTTTTCCTGATTTACTTCCAGCTGGCTGCTCTCCTAGCTGTAGCAATCCCTTGCTATTCCCCCAGACTCTTAAAACTGATTCTTTAACTTTCGTCTGAAGAAATGGTCGTAAAAACTGTCTTTCTCAACTCAACTTACAAATGTGGGACTTCTGATGACCCAACATGTATCCTAGAGGATACACATCACTGTACACCAGTAGTGCCTTAGAGCTGAACAAGATTCCACATGCACCCAAGACTCTGTTTGCATGGATAAGATTGAGGGCGCAGGCCCTAAAAGCTGGTTTGTTCAGGGTTTTTGCATCTGCCAAGGCTTCATGATTGGGGAGAGACTCTTTGTTAGGGACTGTAGTGGTGGGACAAGGAGTAACGGGTTGAAACTTCTATAGGGGAAATTTAGATTGGATATAAGGAAGAAGTTCTTTACTGTGAGGGTGGTGAGGCACTGAAATGGGTTGCCAAGGAAGTTGTGAATGCTCCATTGCTGGTGGTGTTCAAGGCCAGGTTGGACAGAGCCTTGGGTGGCATGGTTTAGTGAGAGGTGTCCCTGCCCATGGCAGGGGGGCTGGAACTAGATGATCTTAAGGTTCTTTCCATCACTAACTATTCTATGATTCTATAAATCAATGTTACTTTGAAATTGGGAAGCTAGGTTTTGCTATTCTTTCCACCATAACAGCCCGAAATCCTACTTCTGCTGTATTCTCCATTGCAGAGTCATTAAGATGTGGCAGCAAGAAGGAACATTATCTAGCTTTCATAAAGCTGTTGATTAGGACAGTCTGAACATACTGTGATTAAAAAGTATTGAAACAAACTGTAAAGCCTACAAAATAATTAGATTCACATTTTATAACACAAGTTAAATCATAGTTCAGTTAGTTTTAAGGCAAGGTCTGAAACATTTTGGTTTTAAATCTGTCTCCTGCAGTTCATTACAGGCAAAAGCCTTAGACATCCCGCTGTCTGATCTGTGAGGTCAGGAACTGACAGCTTTTCATGGTGTATGAAATGCGACTATAAACAGTGTGTTAAGAGAAACTGTTCTATAGGTGCTAATTGCTCTCTTTGAAAATAAGAAAAATATTTGAAATGCCTGATGTTCAGTTTGAAACTCCTACCCATCTTCCGAGTTTTAAAATGTCCTAAACTTTTTTATTATTTTTAAAATGATAAAACAGTTTGAAAATATAACAGTTATTTCCTAAAGCCACATAAACTGACTCCTCCCAAGTCTTAGTGTCTGTGGATACGGTATGTTTTTATAAACAACCCAAGTTTTAAATTCACCTGCTGTACAAACATTCAGCATAGTTTACGTTCGGTGGCAAAGTTGGTGAATGGCAGTGAGAATTTAATTTTGGTGTCTAAATACAGAAGCCAGCTTACCAGCTGACTCTCACCTCTTCCTGAGGTTTAATCTCACTGTTTTGCTCATTTTTAGAATTCTTCAAGAAATCAGCAATTGGTCTTAGCAAAGCTGTATTAGCAAAAGGTATGCTGCCAAAGATGAACTATCTTATACAACAGAAGAAAAAGTATAAACTTTAAAGGTATTTGTTTTGTTTTCTCAGCTTCAGTAATCAGAGCTCTCTTTAGTATGTTCCAGTTACAGTTTAGGGATGTACAGAATTTCCTTTGCAGCTCACTCTTTTCTGGCCTCTGTCCATACATAGTTTCTCATATTTGTCTCCAGGATAGTTATAAGTTACTGTGTAGGCTTTTAAGTATCCACTAATACGTGACACACACATTGCATGAATTGTTTTTAATGTGTACTTGTAGCACAGTTGGGGCTTTCTGATTCAGCTGTCAGCTATGTGGAGCCACTCTTCCTAAAGAGCAGCAAAACTGAGTAAATTCTCTTTTGCTTCCCGTGTGTGAGATGCTCTCTTCTATCAACAAGTGCACCCAACAATTTAAGATTGGTTTGGGGTTTTGTTGTTGCTTGTTCCCCCCCCCCCCGATGTAGTTGTAGTTGCTCTGCTGTGATTTATCAACCAGGTCGGAACTAATGGTTCGTACTGCTTAATTAAGGATAACTACTGCCTATGGGATTTGATGTGCCTTCTTACTAGAATTTCAACACCGAACAGTACAATCTTTTTATTCTTGTGTGGGAAGAGTTCTCCAAAATGTGGTGTTTGACTGGCAACTGATGCAGTGTAACTCTACATTTCCTACCCTGAATCTTAATTTATTTTTTTTTAAATATGTGGGAGAGTGTGACTGACAGCATAGGTCTGATGTAGCAGACATTTTTAAATGAGCTCTGCTCCTGAATTGTGTTCTTTATTTGAATCTGGACCCAGTATTTACCATTGAGAAGCTTCCCCCAGAGTCTCTTTCAGGATAAACATTTTTCAAACCAGGTGACTAAATCTATATTTGGGTACTCTAAGAAGCTGTCTCTGACTTTCTTGGAAGTTGAAGATCACTCTGAAGTTGGTATGAGCTGCAGTTTATAGAAAACTTGAAATAATCAAGTGAGATTGAAGAGACAATGTTTAATTAGCATTGTGATATGTATAATTTTCACAGTTCGCTTTGTCTCTCCATCAGCCTTTGTAAAACTAAATAAGGCAGTCTAGTACTCATTTGCTCTACCTATATTTACTTCAGTATTTTACATTCTCTGCTTCACTGACTTCAAAACAGTATCAGTCTGCAAGCAGTGAAGGGAAAACTCAGATATGGAAAGACTCATTATGGAAGGCTGAAAGAGAGAAAATGCTTCTTTAAGGGATTATGTGGAGCTCTGAACAAGGAGATGAAGGCGAGCAGATCTCTGAACTCTTGCTAACATCAGCACTGCCTGTGTACAGTCACAAGAGTCAGGCTTAACAACATTCATGACTGTTTTTTGAGATGTATGGTATGTTCACCAAGTACATTGGCCCTAGCTGTTAGATTTTTTTGAGAAATATGGACTATTTCTTAATTTTTCAGATTCACTCAGCCGCACTCTGCCTATTCAGCTTGCATTGGGAGATACCTGCACAAGCTGGAACAGCTATGGTTTAGTCAGACGGAGGTATACAAATTATCAATCTGATTAATATTGGCTAAATATCTGCCCTGGAAAAGGCAAAACCAGTTAGAAATGCAAATACTTGCTTCCAAGAGGAAGCCGCTGTCAAAAAACCAAGGTAGACATGTAATTCAGTGGCAGTAAGCTAAAATGAGAGGAGGTTTGGTTTTGTTGTTGGTTTTTTGTTTGGTTGTTTTTTTTTGTTGTGGTGGGTTTTTTTATGTGTGTGTGTGGTTTTTTTTTAAGGGAATTTGTAGAATGAGAATTGGAATTTCACATGTGCTGTGGTGAGTAAGACCTAAGATACAACTGCCTCCTATATTCTAAATTTTCACAGTAGATGCATTGTGCTTTTCCCTGACTTGATACACTGCATCATTCCAACATAGGCAATTGATTTGGCTATTCCCCATAACGCTATTTGAGTGGTATGGCCAGGTTCCTTGTATCTGGTCAACAGCCTCCATTAATGTAGTAGTTAGTTCTTCATTATATACTTGGAATCTCCATAGCTCTGGTATTTAAATTGCCCTCTCATCATCTTATGGGTGTATATGTCTTGAAGTAATATTTCTACTGTCTTTACGAAAGCTAGGCAAATTCTATGTCTTTTTTGTGTCAGGGTTTTCTAGCAGAAGACTTAGCCAAAAATTCACTTAGTAGGAAATGAAACTGTTTAGTTGAAAATATGATTGTCAGAGAGATGAGTTATTTAAAAACTTGTGGATCTTCCTGCATTCTACTGGGTATGTTTATCTGGGTGCAGCTTAATGGTTTGAAAATATCAAGAAGAATAAAGGAAAAATGGCATATAGCTGAGGAATGAAAAGATTCTTGTCATGTGAATTGGGAATGAGCTCAAGAGGGAGCAGAGGTATCCCATGGTTACTTCTGCTCTTAGATGTGAGAAGCTTTTACTTTTGTGTTTGTAAAAACTACTGTTTATAGAGAAATATTCAGGAATATTGTATAAAAAGAGAAGTTGAGAGTACAGTGGGTGTGAGTGTATTGCTACCTTCCCCTTCTAAATTACAATTTCAAACAATGATCTAGAGAGCATTGATGAAAATACATTAATAATTAATAGTACAATGCTCACTCCCTGTCAGGTTTATCTTTGTTAGATATCTGAGCTGGCTTCGGGAACAGCACAACTGGTTCCTGCTCACATACCCTCCAGGTTATTGTTTATAATTATCTCATAGTATATAAGTATCTCTGCTGGTATTTCATTAAACAGAAGACCTTCAAAAATTGTGATAAAAGCCTATGGCTATACATTTCTTAAAAGCTTTGTTACATTTGTACTTTACAGTAGCAAGAGTTGATCATTCCACCTATGAAATGGTGCCTTCAGTTTGGTCTTTGCTTGTGGGCTGTGCTTGTGGGGTTTGGTTTGTTCACAAAATAATGTGTAAATGTTAATGTGTGAGAGAGCAGACTGCCAGCCTCGAAGTGTAGCAGTGACTCAAACACTGGCAGTAGGTACTTCTTTCTGCTACTCTCCTAACGAGCCACCTTCAAAGTGCTTCAGCCTTAAATATGGGATAGGAGCAGAATCTCCTCATTTACTTTGTAGAGTAAGTAAATGCTGCTTGAAAGGAGGGCTATGTTTAGGTGATGTTTTTTTTGTTTTACTTTAACACAAACAAATGAAACATCACAACAAACCAAACAGCAAAACAAAGCTCCATGTGTTTCCAGTTCTCTGTAACTATTTATGTTGGGTTGAAAACGTATTCACCGTTAATTCAAGATTATGTATGTAGCTACATTTTAAATATCAAACACACTTAAGCATATACATACACCTGATATTTTAAGTTTCTATGTTGATACTTACCCAGTTTCTGTTACATGCGATGTTACTCTTCGTCTAGTTCAGTAGGTGTGATATTTTACATCCATTTGCAGGAAGATTTAACCCCCAGTACAGATTTATAATTACTTGTAATTATCATACATAAATTCAAATAATCCCCTTATAGCATTTAGTTAAAAGTATAATCTGTAATTTAAAGGAAATACAGGATTTCAGTAAGATGAAAGTAAATGTATTTCTATATTTTTCAGTCATAAGTGGGCGTACTGCAGTGCTGTGTTGTTTTTTCTTGTTAGTGCTTTAGCTGGTAGATCAAATAGATGCTTTGACTGACACTGCATGAACATTTCAGTTTTATTATCAGTTTATGTTGCCTGTATATTTTTTTGTACAATGCTGCCTTTTGATCTGATTCCCTGCTTGTATTGTCTACTGTAAAATAGGAGTTAAGGGCATATCAGGAGTTTTTCAGTGCCTTGTTAGCTATGGGCTAGAGCTGGTAGTATTTTATTGAAGGCACCACAGCTTTCTTTTTACCTCCTTGCTAGAGTGACACACTGTTGATTTTGTAATTTCTGTTGGCTTCCCTGCTAGCTTCTCTAGTTATGTCTCTATGGAGTATGGTATCTTTTAGGATGCTGGTAGGTATGCATGCCTGACTTGAGAAAGAATCAAAATTATGGTTTAGGGTTGGCTTTCATTCCCACCACCCTTTTCCCTTTCCCACTATAGCATTCCCTGCCTCTTTTGTGGATGTGCTGGAACTCCTCACATCGCTTAGTCTATGGAGCTAGACTGGCAGACTGTAAAATAGTAAACTAGAAAAACATAAGTGTAGTCTTGGAGAATTCTTATCATCTTGAAGAGCAAGGTATTTAAAAAGTTGCGGAAATAAATGTCGATTCCGGTTACATCTTTATAGTGTGGGTCTTTTGCATTTTATTCTCTGGTTGCTGTATCTCAGGAGACAGTGCAAACATACCTAGCCTCTACAAAAGAGGCAGCAGTCTCCTTCCTTTCCCTGTACTCTTTGCCACAGGTCACTGCTAATTCCATTGCCTTAGTGCTCATGTTCCTGTGCAATAAATTGATTTCTTGAAAAACTAATTCTTTGAAGAAGGAAAGGGGAACTGAGCCACTTTCCATGGGCATAGTTCCTGGACCATACAGTCATGTGAAAGCAAAAAAAGTCTGTAGGTGTGTTAAGTTTAACAGTTTCACCATCTGATTCTTGAAATCACTAGATTTTTAGCAGTTGCAGAAACTGCTAAAGGGGAAGGTGAATTATTTTGAGCCTGGTGGGCCCATGACACTTCAGGTCATCAGGGCAGAGATGCAGCATATACAGATGGACTCATGATCGAGGGGTGGATTTAGCAATGGACACTATTGCCCAGGTTATTCATGAGTGTGAACACTGCACACACCCTCTCCTGCTCGGAAAGGCTGCTGCAAGAGATAGAGCCCAACATCATGGACTGGATGTTCTCAGCAGCTTTATAGGTATTGGTCCATGCACTAAAGAATGATCTCTCTCTCTCTCTCTCTGTGGATGTGTATGAGATAAGAGTGATGGTATATTGAAAATGTGGGATCTGAGCATGATGTGAACAGTATGGAATAAGGGGTGGATACTGTCCTGGTTTCAGCAGTAGCAGTCATTTTTCTCTTTCTTAGTAACTGGTACAGTGCTGTGTTTTTGACTTTTTCAGCCTGGGAACGGAGCTGATAACACCAACGTTTTTAGTTGTTCCTCAGTGATGTTTACTCTGACCAAGGACTTTCTGAGTCTCATGCTCTGCCAGGGAGGAGGGGAAGCTGAGAGGAAGCAGAGACAGGACACCTGACCCAAACTAGCCAAAGAGGTATTCCATACCACAGCACATCATGCTCAGTATATAAACTGGGGGCAGTTACCCAGTAGGGTTAGATCACTGCTTGGTCGGGCTGGGTATTGGTTGGTGGGTGGTGAGCAGTTGTGTTCTCTTCCCCTGTTATTTCCCTTATCATTGTTATTACTGGTGGTAGTAGCAGTGATTCGTGTTGTACTTTAGTTACTGGACTGTTCTTATCTCAACCCATGGGAGTTACAGTTACATTCTTTTGATTCTCCTCCCGATCCCTATGGGAGTAGAGGGGGAAAAGGGAGGTTGAAATGATAGAGTGCCTGTGTGCATTACGGCTGGGCATGACCGAAATAAACTCATTTCCAGACTGTGAATATCTAACTGAAAATCCTGATTGTATCATCCAATGGATGGCTTAGTGCTTGCTTAAATTTTTAACTGTTTTAATTTACTGGAGGGTTTATGGTTTACTATGTTAGAGAAAAAATGAAATAATCCAATGAAATCTGACATTGTTAATGCATTAAAATGAAGAGAATGGTTAAGAGATTACCTGTTTGCAAGGTTAGATTTTAAGACTGGGTTATATTGCTCAACTATTTTTGAGTGCGAAAAAATCTTCGTCTTCCAAAGAAATCAGACTTTACTGATGCTTTGATCATGTCTGATGTTGCCATTGCAAATACCTGCTGTTTTCAGTGCTCTTCTTTCTTGCTGTTTCTTGCACTGTTGTGGAGTGCTTATGCTGTCTAAGGCAATGATGACAGTAGCCATTGGATGCTGGGTGATGTATTCTTTTGTCAGGCATAGGACTCCTCTGGAGAGATCAGCAGTGTGCACACAGAACATATTGATTCTCTAGATTTTTGAGAATCCACCACAGTTGCTGTTTCATAGCATGCCTAAGATAAGAGACTAAAGCATTTAAAACTATGTATGGCTAAAGGGCACTTCATCTTGGTGTCAGACAAGTGCTTGTTCAGTCCTCATTTCCTCAGATATGGGTGATTTTTCATAAAGTGTTTCTGGTACTGAGTTCTCCTGCTTGTGATTCTTCTGGTCCCCATGAAAATCTGGTTTTGCAAGTTGACAGTGAGATGAGCAAGACTTGGCTGGTCTTGGATATGATGCTGTATTCACAAAGAGTTTGTCTTTGGTTCCCTTCTGCCAGGGTATGTCACTAAGGGATCTGATAGCTGTGCAGAAACTTGTTTATAATAAGTGTCAGCAGCTGTGTGAGGCAACATGGTCCCTAGCTAGGCTGATTTGGGCCAAATGAAATCTGCAGGTTTGTCAGGCAATTGATACCATAGTTTATTCTCAGCTGCCAAACTGCTAACAGGCCAAAATGATAACGGGCTTTAAGGGAGTCAGTTTTCCAAATTCTTCTGGGACCAACTTCAGACACTCAGATGGTAGCCAGAAGGAGAATAGAAATGTATCAGCAGCAAGAGGTGCTCTTCAGTTTCTGTGTGAACTGTTAGGATATAAGCAGAGTGGTTATTCTCCCCTGATAGCATGATTTTCAAAGTGTTTTGAATACACTAATCCACTGTTCTTTTAACAGCTTAACCTTCCACTGTTGCAGCTTGTTGTACAGTGGTGTTGAAGTTGACAGGAGATTGTTGTGATGACACTGACAGATGTACTTGTGGAAGCATGGTGATGCATTTGTTAGGTATATAGCAAAGTGTCTTTGCTTGCAAACTGAGGATGTCCAAATCCATCTGCTTGTCTCTGTCATTGCTGTGCCCTGCACAGCAGCATAAGGATAGGGGTAAAAACATTCTGTTAGTCACTGTAGGAAGTTGCTGATTTACAGCAGGAGATGCAGTTGTAATCAGACAGTCCAAATCCAGAGAGTAAGCAAGTTAATGGATGTTACATGTTTATGTATCTTAATCTTGCTTTATATTAGGTATGTAAGGAAAGATGTGGATGTGTTTTATGCTCTGTTACACACTTTTACTAACACTTCAATGTAATAAGAATTTTGAACTCATGGGTACCTGAGATTTTTAGAGAAGAAGTGCAGAGCTCTGGGAGGAAGTAAATGACGTGGGTGCAGTTTCACTGATGACAATTTTCTGAATTATTTTTTTTTTCAATAATATCATGGTGGCGAGCAGGGCACAGACCAGCTGCCTGTTCCACGTTTTAGCTTGACTTTGGATCCTTTCCAAGTGATCTTATGGTTTCTAACGGTAACTGTGGTGTAATACAAAGATCCCAGTTGAAATCTCTCTACAGCAACATGAAGCACAGCATGAGCTGACATGCCAGAAGTGTCATACACCATGACATAAGCATCTCTCCTTGCAGAATGTATCCAGGTATTGATGAGGATAGGAGTGTAGAGTCAGCTGCTTGGAAGAGCTCTTTTGGCTCTATATGTATGAAAGAGTTGCTGAGGAAAGAAAATAGATTTTCCCCTTAGGGAGCAGGCTAAAAAGATGTTCCTGGTGTTTGAAGGAGCTAATGTCAGGGGCTCAATGTTCAGGGGGAACCAGGTAAGGTGAGGTCTTGTCAACCATAATATATAGAGATAGAATTGGTCAGAAACTACTGGAAAGAAGATATGTCTTGGCCAGTAATCTGAGTCTCATCAGCTTTGTGCAACTACTTGTCAAGCCTGGAATGCCATTCCAGAACTGTAAATGTAAATTGGCTCCTGTTTTGATAGTATATCTGAGGATACTGCTGTAAATTATTCCCATGACATCATCTTGTGATGTTTGTATTGGTGTGAGCATGTGAATGTTTTGAAGCAGGTGTATGAATTTGCATAGTAACCTGATTAGTCTTGAATGTTTGTATTTAACAAAATGTCTTAGATATGCAGCAATATTACCTCTTTCTGCAAGTAATTCTGATGTTGTTAATGGGTACTTCTACATATTATTATTAAAAATATATATTTTCAGAAGAAAATTAATGGCGACAGAACAAGAGTGTGACATAAAGAAACATTTTGCTGTCTAGGCCACCAATGTCTAGATTTTGCTAGACAACCAGTGCTAAAATTTTCATGAAGCAGCTTGTACATAGTGAAGTTGGTACTTTGTACTCCAAGTTTGTACTTGGAGAATTATTCATATGATGTGCTTAGAGAAGGTAGGCAGGAAAAGAGTAAAGGCAAACATGCCAGCACCTTGGTATAACTCTGTAAGGGCTCCTTCATCATATTTTTCAAATGGATGTTAAGCTAGCTTCAGTACAAAACATACTGTGTGGAGCCTTCTGTATGTACAGTTGATATGGTTGTCCTGGGTTCAGCTGTAACAGTTATTTTTTCCTTCCTAGTAGCTGGCGCAGTGATGTATTTTGGCTTTAGTCTGAGAACAATGCTGATAACACACCGATGTTTTAGGTGTTGCTAAATAGTGCTTACCCTGATCAAGGACTTCTCAGTCTCTCATGTTCTGCCAGTGAGGAGGGGCACAAGAAGCCAGGAGGAAGCAGAAACAGAACACCTGACCCAAACTAGCCAAAGGGGTATTCCATGCTACAGCATATCATGCCCAGTATATAAACTGGGGAGAGTTACTTGGAAGGGATCCATTGCCGCTCGGGTCAGGCCGAGTATTGGTCAGCAGGTAGTGAGCAATTGTATTGTGCATCACTGCTACTTATTGTTGTTTGGGTTTTTTTTCCTTTCAAGTTTTATATTCTCTCCCCTTGTTATTTCCCTTGGTAGTAGTAGTAGCAGCAGCAGTTTTGTATTATACCTTAGTTACTGGTCTGTTCTTACCTCAACCTGGGGGTTTTACATTCTTTTAATTCTCCTCCCCATCCCACCTGGAGTGCAAGAAAAGGGAGGTGTGTGTGAGTGAACGACTGTGTGGTTCTTCATTACCAGCTGGGCGTAATCCATGACAATGCTCTAAGCCAAAGACTTGCCTTTTATTTTATTTTATTGTATTTTATTGTATTTTATTTTTATAATACCCAAAATAATTGGCAATGTTAGAGGTGTATTTTTGACAGAGCTTTGAATAAAATGCCAGTGCATTTTTCACTTGTTTAAAACATCATGCATTTTACTTTCCATTTTTCCCATGTTATCTAGAGGCAATTCTTTGTATGATCTTGTATCTTTGGTAAAATGTATGAGATGGTTATGCCAAGGACTAGAAATGTTTCATATTTCATCTAGTCTAGTTTACAAATGTAAACAGATATATTGCAGCTTGCTTTTTTTCATATTTCATTGTTTTCTTGTTATGGCATCTTAGTTTGAAATTCAAGTGAAATACCTTTATGAAAATATCTATGAACTCCTACTGCTAGCTGTAAGAAAACTATTTCTAAAAGCAGCTCTTCCAGATTTAAACTTGATGGGAGCAGTATTAAAACAAAATGATTTAACAGAGAAGATTTGTTAAAGTACTTGTGTCTGAGTGGCATCTAAATCTTTATGCATTTTAACCTTTTCACACATTGGTTAATATAGCCAAGAGATGTGTTATGGTCTATGGTCTGTGTGGTGGCAGGGGGAACTGGCTGACAGGCCACGCCCTGAGGGTGAATATGGTAAATATTATAAGTTATATGGTAAATATAATAAGCTATGGTAAATAGCTCCTTTTCAAACTGGCAACCTGTCACTAGGTGGGACTCCAGGGATCCATAATGGGTTCAAAGCTGTTCAATATCTTCATAAGTGAGATGGAAGATGGGACCAGCTGTACCCTGATGAAGTTTATCAGTGACACCCAACTTAGTGGGGATGTAGACCTTTTGGAAAGGAGAGCTATCCCGAAGGAAGACCTGGAGAGGCTGAAAGAGTGGGCTAACAATAACCTCAGGAATTTCAACAAGGACAAGTGCAAGGTCTTGCATCTGGGTAAGCACAATCCAGGAGTGCAGCACAGGCTAGGATCTACCTGGCTGTGGAGCAGCTATGTGCAAAGGTACCTGGAGGTCCTGGTGATCACCAAGCTCAGTATGTGTGAAGAGTGTGCTGCCGCAACAAAGAAAGCAAATGGGATGCTGGGTTACATCAGCAAGAGCATCACCAGCAGAGATAAAGATGTCATTATCCCATTATACTTGGCGCTTGTCAGGCCACACTTGGAATACTGTGTTCAGGTTTGGTTCCCACTATATAAAAAAATGTAGACAGGCTGGAGAAGGTCTGAGAAGCATATGTATGTGTGGAGCTCTTGTGAGTATAAAAGCCCAACTTCTTGTGAGCTCAGTCACAGAGACCTGGAGAGGGAATGACGTCCAGGCACTCAGATGACCAGTGAGTGTCCTGCAAGCAGCCCAGACAAGCTAGCGCAATTTAGACTTCCATTGCTCATGGAAGTCTAAATATGAATTTCATATTTCTTAAGGGGTGTTCATGGGTGACTAAATGCCTCTTCTAGCATCTGTCTGCATGTCCTATGCTGTCATTAACCCTACATTTGTTGAAATAGCCATGAAATTAGTTAAAGCTTTATAAGATCAGGAATGCAGACTTCCCTGTATCATGAAAAGTGAAGTCCTTTGTGTAAGGTAAAGGATTTTGGAATTGGGTATAACAAATGTTGCTTACCAGGAGAAAACGCTGAATAATTCCATAGGATAGGTTTCTGAGAGAAGACCACGCAAGAACTGTATTATTTTGACAGTGAGAGCTGACAGATATGCAGTAAGCAGCCATTTTTCATCAGTAAGAGTAAGCATAATTTAAAAATTAAATTTCATAGTTTCGATTTTACAGACCGCCTATCAAAATGTATAGCACAGTTAATTTATAAGGAAATCACTGTAGTACAAATTACAGTTTCTGTTATTAAATTCCTAAATAATTTTGGATTGCATCCAGGAAAATGAGAATGAAACTTGATTATTAAAAGAAATAGTTTATGAAGACAAAATATGTCAAAGGCTGACATTGAGTACTTTCAAGTGAATATAAGAGAAAATGATGCAGCATAAAGTAACAGTCAGTGACACTGTGTATAAATCATGCTACAAAGTTATCGTCAGTTTTGTCTGAAGTTAATTCTTTCCCATTATTCTTTCAGTCATTTGTAAGAACAGTTTTTTTCATTGTCATGGTAATAAGAGCAAGCCTGTCTTCATTTGTAGTATTTTCTGAGATATACAGAAGGTATCTTTAAGCCCAGCCAGTAACTCAGAACCATGCAGCTGCTTGTTCACTCCCCCGCCTTTTCTCCCCCTGCTCCCAGAGGGATGGGGAGGAGAATCGAAAGTATGTAACTCCCATGGGTCAGGATAAGAATAGTCCAGTAACTAAGGTATAATACAAAACCACTGCTGCTACCACTAACAATAGTAATGATAAGGGAAATAACAAGGGAAGAGAATACAACCACTCACTGCCTGCCGACCCATACCTAGCCCGACTCAAGCAGCGATCTAGCCCTTCCAGATAACTGCCCCCAGTTTATATACTGGGCATGATGTGCTGTGGTATGGAACACCTCTTTGGCTAGTTTGGGTCAAGTGTCCTGTCTCTGCTTCCTCCCGGCTTCCCCTCCTCCCTGGCAGAGCATGAGACTCAGAAAGTCCTTGGTCAGAGTAAACATCACTGAGCAACAACTAAAAACATTGGTGTTATCAGCTCTGTTCCCAGGTTGAAAGTCAAAAACGTAGCACTGCACCAGCTACTCAGAAGGAGAAAAAAATGACTGCTCCTGCTGAACCCAGGAGAGTATCATAGCAGCAGTCAGTGTAAAACTGAGCTTTCAGCAGTGACTATGGATTCATTGGTAAATACTGGATGAATTTATTGATATTTCTGTAACAGTAGTTCATCCATAGTAAATCTCATGAAATAGAGGGGAAAGAAGCATATTATCCTGATCTTCACTGTGTCAAAGAGTAAATATCTGATTTTTGGTAAAATTCTTCAGACACTGCTAAGTGGAATAGTATTAAATTGTTCCTGGTAGTAGGAGTTAAGGGTGTAAATCAGTGGATTGAATTGTAGTTTTGAAAATTATAATCCAGAGTTCCTGTCTCAAAACCAACAAGCAGTTTTGAGCTAAGTTTTGTTTGGAGCAGTAGGGGCATGGTTATTAAATGCTTATTGCTTTTTTTGAAATGGAAACTTTGGCTCTGGAATTGCTTTTTGTAATTTTGTTCTCTCAGAATTAAAAGCTTTTATTCTTATCTTAGTTCAGAAACATAATATTTTACTTCTTTAATTTTAAAGCTCTTCATACATTATGTTCTTTGATATACTTAGAAAAACAACTTAGAAAAAGATATACTTAGAAAAATAACAATATTCTGAGGCACTGTAAAACCTTAGGTGTGTAATGGCACTTGCAGAATGCTATATGACACCAGTAAAATATTTACAGTCAGATTTTTAGTCCCTGTGTTAGTGGTATATTGATTATATGCAACTACAAAGCAGTAAGAAAGGATCAAGATATTGTGAAGTACTTTGTTTACACTGCCTTCATAGAATACTCCCATCACTCAAGAGCCCTATTCAGTCAGTTATATGGCTTTCCTGTACATATAATTTCCAGTAGGATATGTAAGCTAGCTTAATATACCGTGCCAGCGTATTCAGGGAAAACTTGATCAGTGCTGCTGTGCTGGAGGGGGAAGAAAAACAGTCCTACCCGACAGCTGATTTTTTTTCAAGTTTTTTTTTTTAATTGTTATTTTATTCTTTGCTTGGAGCTGAGTAGTGTGTGGCTGACAGAACTTGGGCCAGAGGACCAGGCAGTTTGGTGTGTTTTGTGCAGGGGACTTCACCTTCAGAGGAACCAACATAGAATCATAGAATAGTTAGGGTTGGAAAGGACCTTAAGATCATCTAGTTCCAACCCCCCTGCCATGGGCAGGGACACCTCACACTAAACCATGTCACCCAAGGCTTTGTCCAACCTGGCCTTGAACACTGCCAGAGATGGAGCATTCACAACTTCCCTGGGCAACCCATTCCAGTGCCTCACCACACTCACAGTAAATTTCCTCCTTATATCCAGTCTGAACTTTCCCTGTTTAAGTTTGAGCCTGTTATCCCTTGTCCTCTCACTACAGTCCCTAATGAAGAGTCCCTCCCCAGCATCCTTATGAGCCCCCTTCAGATACTGGAAGGCTGCTATGAGGTCATCAGCTATTAAGAATCTGTAATGAAATATAGCCTTGAAGTAGCAAGTAAATGTTCAGTTACTGATTTGTTAGGTAATTTTCAGAGTCCTCAACACTTCCAATAGATAGCAAGGGGTCTTTTCTTTTTTTCCCCCTTCCTTCCTTGTCCTCTTTCTTTCTCTGATTTTTGACAGACTACACTTGTTGTCGTGGTTTAGGTTGTAAATCACGCAGCCCACTCACTCACTCTCCCCTCCCTCTTCCGTCCCATTCTGGGGGGGGAAATGGGGGGAAGAATCGAAAGAATGCAACTCGCACAGGTTGAGATAAGAACAGTCCAGTAACTAAGGTATAACACAAACCACTGCTGCTACCACCAATAATAATAATAACCAGGGAAATACAAGGGAAGAGGATACAACTGCTCACCACCTGACGACCGAGCCATGAACTGAACTCTTCCGGGTTCCTGACCTCCATTTTTATATCCTGGGCATGACGTACTGTGGTATGGAATAGCTCTTTGGTCAATTTGGGTCAGGTGTCCTGTCTCTGCTTCCTCTCAGCTTCCCCTCCTCCCTGGCAGAGCATGAGACTCAGAAAGTCCTTGGTCAGACCAAAACCTTCTAAGCCGTAACTATAAACATTGGTGTTATCAGCGCTGTTCCCAGGCCGAAAGTCGAAAACCCACCACTGCACCAGCTGCTACGAAGGAGAAAAAATGACTGCTCCTGCTGAACCCATGGCACTTTCTTCTCCACTAATATTAAACATCATTAAATGGAGAATTATGGAAAAACTTTGCAAAGGAGAGCTTTCATTCTGACTTGTTAAACTAAGGCTGCCTTAAAACTGAGAATGATTGTTTGAAATTGTATCTTTTCCACAGTAGATGATTTAAAAGTTATTTCCTGTTGTAACTTTGGATGTTTTTCTCTGCCTTATGGAAGATCTCTTCTTTTGTGGAACCTCACAAAGGTCTGACAGCTTGAGTTACCCAGCTGAATTTTTCGCTGGACTGATGAGCACCTTTAAGGTGATATGCTGGTGTCTAAGCAAAAAGGTTAATAAAGGAAATAGCCATAACAGAAGTAACATCTAATGTTTCCCACTCTGTTTGTCCTAGTGAATTGTAAAAGAAAAAGAGTATGTAATAAAATAAGAGACAAAAAGTGGTAGCTATAAGTTCAGAGTCTGAGAAGGCTTTTAAAAGGAACTCGGAGTGTAATGAATACACCTTGACACCAAGGAGATGAAAAACATGGAAATTTTGTATTTTTGTATTACAAAATTGGTAATGGCAATTGTACTGCTTTGAAGAGGTTCTTGGAGAACTGAATTCCCAGGTGATTGAGGAGAAACAGTTTTGAGAGATAGCAGCCTATGCATAGGGCATCCACTGATTTCAGAAGCCTTTAGCACTGCTAAAAAATTTGCCTTGTCATTTCAGCTTTCCCACAAACCCTTAATTTCATTGGCAAATTCATGCAAATGGATGACTTTGCCAGGAAAAAAAGATGGCATGCAAGACTCATTGAGTAGAATTACCTGGTGGTTTCTGGGGAGACTACTGACACAATTCTTCGGTTTCCCTGCTGCCTGCTGGGCTCCAAACAGGACCTGATTAGTGCCACCAATTTCCATTCAGCAAATCTTTCAAGGGCTGCAGAAACACAAGCCATTGTGTTAGTATGTACTGGATGTTTGTTTTCATCAGAGATTCTGTACTGAATTTTGAGGAGATTTTATTCAGAGCTAGAAAGAATGGCATGGCCTTTAGGAAAAACCTGGAATTTGTGCTGCAGAAGTTGGTGTCTTCTGCTTCCCATTTCCTGGTGGAAAGCAAGAGGATGGGTTCCCCCCTGCTTTCCTGCATTTTGAAAATACAAACTTACAAACAAGGAAAATATCTTCACTCAGTTTAATGTTTTATGTTTCCAGGTAACATATATGCATGGTATTCCTACAATATAATGGATTAACTGAGGCTCCTTAGTGAAGCTGGAGAGGTAATATTCCAGTGTTGAGTGTTGAAGTTCAAGTTAAGAAGTGCTCAATACTTTATAGGAGGCATTCTTGAGGATAGAAGTGGAGTGTGGGATATTAGGAACATGAAAATTTAGGAAGAAATAAACATCTGTTACTAAAAACCAGGTCAGAACAAAACTACAGCAGTGAATATACTTAAGTGTTAATTTTCCTAGGAAAAAAAATTGCTTCATTCTTTGGTTTATACAATATTCTTTGAAACTTTCTTCACACTGAAGAATTGCATTGATCTCAAAATAGTTATTCATTTGTGTAGATCTATGCATGTGTTTGAGTTGTTACAGCCAGGGGATCTTACCTAGTTTGGGTTGCACTGAAATTTATAGAGAACTTTGGAAGAATCATAGTGACTATGGATTTTTAGCCATTACATTTACAGACAACTGTAACAAGAAGAATTAGGATGCTTGCAAATAGGCAGAAAGACATGTTTGCTCTAACAAGTAAAAGGTGGATAAAAGGGATGGTGATGACCTGTAACTTACTAAGATAAAGCATAAAGTAGTTCCAGGAGATCTAATTAGTAGGTGAGCTTTCAGTTTTATCTCGTGATCTGCCCAATTCTTGCTATTATTCCATTAAATATGATCAGTAGGGGAAGAAATACGACAGAGCTCACTGTTTTGGGCCTTTCAGTCAGGAGTTATTCAGATCACGCCTGAAATCAGATCCCATTGTAATAGTATAAATGTAGTAAGCCATGCCTTACATTGTATACTCTGTGTATTCATCTTCAAACCATTAATCTTTCACATGCTTCCAAAGATACAGGATAACAAAGTGATATTTAACCGTAAGTTTCAGGTATCATTTGCCAGATGGGGCAAATTGCTGCTTTTCACTTCCTCCCTTTGTCACAGACCAGACAAATGTTTTTGCTTAGTTTCTGAAAAATGGCATATTTCATTCTATAGGGAAAAAAAAAATGGGAGAAGTTCTGTTGGCCATGATAATTATATCAGTAATGGAATATAGATATCCTGCCATATGTGTATTGATTTTACTAACATGTAATTAACCATTTCAAATAATTAGGGTAAAAAAGTTCACTGAACTATTTTCTTGTATATATTTTTGGCTGATGTTACTGGTAATATATGCCTTAGAGGGGAAAATCTTAAAGGAGAAAAATCTGTTTTCAAAGAGTCCTGCAGTTTTGTTTCATGAATGAAATTTCTTACATAAGAGAGCAACCATTTTGTAAACACCCAAAAAAAGAGAATATATTCCAGCAATATATCTGGTTCATTGTAATCAGCTTCTCCATGGTGATTAAAGAAAAGAAATCAAGAAAGGTGTAAAAGTTTATTTTGACTCTGTCCAATACTCCTTCCTCCAGTACTGGAAAGCTGACCTGATAGTTTGTACAGATACGAAGGCTTATTCTTTTGGAGGTTCTTGTGTCTTTGTCCCACTGTGAGCAAGGGATGAGGTAAAAGTCTCAAGTAGAACATGTTTTTCAGTTTAATGTTAAGTGTCCAAATTGCATTGCTATGCTCAAAATCCTCTTGTCAGCAAAAAGGAAAACCACCTTATGTAAAGCCAAGAATTTATTGCTAGTATAATAGAAACCTTCACAGTCTAATTGGAGAATCATTATTTGTCCACATCCATTTACTACAGGAAAAATAAATCAATGCTCCATACAGAAGTATATCCCAGTAATAAATAATACAGGTTAAAACTGCTATACTCACTAACTAGTTTCAATCCCTTTTCCTGGTGTTACATTCACCATTCCTTGCTCCTCTGAATAATTAAGAGCTTCAGTCAGGTGTTCGGGGTTAGGCGTGATGCAGTTGTGGCTGGGCTTAATGGCCGGCTTTCTGTTTCTGCTGTTGCAAGCAGAATCTTGTGAAAATATCCATGTCTGGGAAGGTGATCTCTAAAGGAAAAAAGTTTCAGGAAAGGCTGGAGAGGCCCTGTTCAAAAAAATAGCTACCAGCAAAGGGAAAACCTGAAAAAAGAGAACTTATATTAACAAGCAAACCACTTTTCTTTAGTCTATTGTCCATTCTATATTTAATAGGTCCTTTTTGTTAGGCATGGTGAGTCTTCAGGGCCAAGACAAAATGAAGCTCCCTTTCCTCTGAAAATTAGGATTGTCAGGGGAGTATTTTCCAGTATGCATGTGGTACACGTGGGTTATGGAGCTTCCTGTGGTACTGGCAGGTTATTTGTAGCAGTACACCTGGCCCATGCACAGTCTATTTGGTTGTCTTTGTCCTGTTACCCCCATTCATCTGTGTCCTATCTGTCCAATACCCTCCTCAGACTTCAAAGATGACCTTGTGTGAAAGTTGTGGGTTTTGTAAACTTAGAGCTGTTATCTGGGGTTGCAGTGTGCCGAAGGGCTTGTGTAGTGTGTGGGGAGGAAGGGGAAGGCTTGCATGGTGGTTTGCAAAAACACCATTTTGGGAATGAGCTAGCCCCTTTGATTTGATGTGCCTTTATCATCATTCCCCAGACTGCTCCCTGCACACACCTTGTGCCTTGCCTGTTACATGAGCCCAGAGGGTGGTGGAGCCTGGAAGGTTTTGGGGGCGGGGCTCCCTGTGGGGAAGGGATGCTCTGGAGGGACACTTCAGGGCAGGGTGTTCCTTGGTGAGGGGCTGGGAGTGGCTCTGGACCTCTCTGTCCTCAGGGGTTTTATTTATTAATTTATTTTTGGTGTTTGGTTGTTTATGGTTTGGGAAGATTTGGCCAGAGCATCCAGTTTACCTCTGGTACTGAACCGACCAGTACCGAAACAGAGGGGAGGGCGCTGTGGCATGGACAAAACAGGAGGTGAGAGGAGGGGTGAGTGGGCTGTGCTGAGGCAGCAAGGAGAGCAGCATTTTTGGTAGGAAGCACTAGAGCAGGATTAGGAAGGGTCATGGCAGAAGAAAGGTTGGTCTGTGCAGGGAGGAGGCTGTGGGAATGATAGTGTATGGAGGGTGAACGAGAGCCTGAGGCAGCAGGCCCTCCCTGAGCTCACAGTGGTCTCAGACCTGACTTGTTAGCAAAATTGATTTTGATGAAAATGAAAATTCTTCCCTTTTTTTCACCAACCAAGTTGGATGTCCTGTGGAAAACATGTGGGTTGGATAGTTTACACGTGACCATACATCATGCGACAGGATTTTTTTCCGAAGTCAGTGCCCATATTAAACACTTTTTTTCTAGAATACATTAACATGTACTAGAAGCTGCCTGTAGAATTGTAATGTAGTAACATAAAACATCAAGATGCATTGCAGACTGTGTGCAGAACAAAGAAATAATCATAGACTCATTTGGGTTGGAAGCGAACTTGAAGATCATTCAGTTCCAACCACCCTGCCATGGATAGGGACACCTTCCACTAGACCAGGTTGCTCAGAGCTCCATTCAGCCTGGCCTTGAGTGCTTTTTTGGTTCTAACTGCAAGTTGTCTTCTTTCAGATTGAATATATTTTTACATGTATAAAATGTATAATAGCATTATAAAACAGCCCTAATCTATGTATAAATTAGTTGATGCAGAAAAACTGTATAACAGCATCATGACATATAGCTAATATATGCTTTAATTACAAGTAGCTGCCAACTATTCCACTATAAAATTAGATGATGTAATAATTCTTTTTCCTTTTTTCTTTTTTCTTTTTCCTTTTTTTTGCGGGGGGGATATCTGTACCAAAAATCACTGATTTATCTTTGCACTTAATTTTAGCAAATATAAACCAACAATAAGGACTGTAATACAGATAAGGAACGACATATGCCTTACTGCTTTTTAATTATGTAGCAATTTCAATTGGCAACAGTCAGTGTGTGTATCTTCTCATTTATAGTTCACCAAGCTCATCCTAGTAGGAATGGAGATTCCCAAGAAGAAAGCAAGCCAAAATAAAGCTCAGAATTAGTGACAGTTGTGACATCAATTGTCTTTGAAATTACCTGATTGAGATGAACTAAATGTGCACTCTGGTAACAAAGTGGTTGTATGTCATGTAGCTAATATGCTGAACAGTTGCTCCAATTTTTTGTCAACTTCCATAGCTTTCTGTGTGTTTGCTTCTGAAACATAATTCAGACTAGGAGTGTGCACAGATCTAGGCAGTAGATCTGATGACTGAACTGCAGTGCTGCTGTCCTTGTATGCTTCTGACACTGCTAGCTAGCAAAAAACAATTGTTCAAACATGATCCCCTGGTAAGCAATTCTCTCTGCTTGTTCATCTTTACAGTGTAGCAGCATGTACAGCACCCTATAGCTTTAGATCTGCTTCAATAATTAATTACTTACTGCATGTGTATTTTAAGTATTTTTCTTCATGTTAGGTGTTGGTGCACTGAAACCATCTCTCAAAAGCATGTGAAAGCTACTAGACTAATTTAAAGTTCAAAATCTGAAACTGGATAAGCAGTTGTGGGTTATTAAAATAAATATGGGAAGCAGTAACTGTGTCTCAGTAAGTAAATTCTTTAAAACTTCAGAACTAGAATCTAATATTGTTGTCTTGCATTGCTAAGGTTGTCTTCTGTCAATGAAAAGACCGGCTGTCATACACACAAAACTGACATGTTGGGTAGCATAAGTTTGCAGCAGACAACACGGAAATCAGCTCAGTGGAGTGGAAACAAAATCATCTAGTCAACTTCCTTGAAAACAATTATCAGAGTTTTCTTTTCTAAAACTTTTTCATTCCAGTAACTGAGGAATTTACATTGAGCAGTTGTGTGCAATTATGCTGTGGCACAATCCAATTAACCACCCAAGGTAGCACAGTTTAAAAAGATAGCTAAATAATACCTCTCAGCAGTAGTACACATTTGTAAACCAGGGGGCTGTAGCAATGTTTTTTTTGAGTGATGAATCCATTTTATGGTGCTTTCATGCTGTTTTAAGGAGTACAGTTTTTCTGTTCACGTGTTCATTTTAATGATGAATGTATTTGTGCCTAATTACTCTCCCCCTTCCCCTTTTTGTGTGGGTGTGTTGTGTCCCATCCTTTCCCTGCACCGGTATGTCTTTGTTCCCTTTTTTTCTGCCTAGTGCATATACATATAAGATGTGGAGGATGTGATTTCAGTTTCTTTCTGCTGCCCATATGAAATGGAGTGCATTGCTTCTGAAACACCTTTCCAGTAGAGCAGCAAATGTTTTGTGCTGTTTGCCATATACCGACCTTGACCTAGCCTTCCTCTTGATTGGCTACTGCTTGCAGTGGTTCTGCTTTGTCATCTGCATTCCCCCAGTCTGTAATACCATTGTCCATAAGGAAAATGCTATGTGTGCAAGCCATCCAGGTCTCAGATAAAGTATGTGTAGAGCTCAGTCTCCACAACTGCCCCTTCAGGAATGTGACATGTCCGGTTTTGACCATTCAGCCTCATTTCTGGCAGCTCCAGAAACTTCTAGCGCAAATCTTTTGAGTCAGGCAAGGAGACCACTGTCCTTTTTTGTCATCTGGCAGGTGTGTTGTACCTAAGCTTCCTTATGACTGTGATGAAGCTCTCATAGTGACTGGAGTTACTAGGCGGTCTTGTCAGGTAAGTGACATTCTTCTTGCCAAAGCAGTCATCTATGGCTGTGGGCTGCTGTTGGCAAATACTGTAAGTTTGGTTTTCTGTGGGACTGAGCAGCATCAGCTGGCTTTTGTCATTATTCCTGGAGCCATTTGCAGGCTTCAAGGATGGTAGTGGCTGCATTCCAGTGCTGGCAGTTGAACAAGTCCCTGCTGTTACACTTTTTCGGTCATTTATCCTCACAGATGTGCTTTTCCAGTACAGACATTTCAGCAGCAAAAGCATGAAGCAATATTCCCTCCCAACACTGCAGTTTCTCATGAGCAGCCCTTTCATACCTATTGCAGAAGGAGATCTTGCTGCAGAAACGTAAAGGACATGCCATCCTTTCAGCTGGTGCACTTCTACATGGTCAGAGGGAACAGCAGGTTACTGAGGCCTATTTTTAATCTTTTCTATCTTGTGGCTGGCACTGGAGCTTATACCCTATCTTTCAAAGTCTCTGCAGTGGCAGTGTTCCTTAATCCTTAAACCCTGGATCCTTTCCCTTGTCCTGGAAGAACATGGAACTGATTTTCTAATAAAACCAGGGGACTTTATTCAGCTTCTGTGAAGCATACAAGAATACATGCATGTTTTCCTCTGAAGCTGAGTCCTACTGTATATCTCACACTATCTTATTCTGTCCCTTGGATTTTGCCACATACCATGCTGGAGCTGGTTCAGATAGGCACATGTTTAGTTTCGTGCTAGTTTGTGTCCGGTAG
This sequence comes from Myiopsitta monachus, assembly GCA_017639245.1. NCBI lineage: Eukaryota > Metazoa > Chordata > Aves > Psittaciformes > Psittacidae > Myiopsitta > Myiopsitta monachus. The sequence goes on along the minus strand of CM029921.1, from coordinate 64,615,316 downwards.
ACTTGGTCTCAATTTTCAAGGAGCAGAACGCCTGCGTCTTTGCAGCACATTTTTCTGTGATGGTGGCAAGTGCACTAAGGAAGGCCACAACTGCCTAAAAGATGTGATTGTGAAGAGAGCAGGTGATCTTGAGAAACTGGCTTACCTCTCATGTTCAATTTTGCCTGGCAAACTGTTACAACTTGTTTAGCCTAGCAAGGCTTCAAATTACTGGGCAAACTGACTTCTTTTGTGGTCTTTATTCCACGTTTATTGTGATAGATATACAGATGACTTCCCACACCATCTTCCAGGTTTTCTTTAAATTGGAGAACATACTTCATGAAGTAGTGTTGTTAAGAGTAGCGTACCTTAAAAAGTTAGCACAGTTTACACTAAAAAAAAAATAAAAAAAAAATGCTATAAGTACATTGGAGAAAATAATTTTGATCAATTGATTTCCCTTCCCATATCTCTCTTATTTACAGACATGATCTTAGAAGTGATCTATTCAGCTTTATAATTTCGCAGCCAGTGCCTATAAAAATACTTTGGAGCAAGCATTATTATTGGGTATCAGTTTGTTACACCTGAAACATTGACGTTTTAGGGGTCAGTGCCAAGAAGGCTGATTTTTAGGTGGTTTGGGTCCTCTTCCAGTTATGGTTTGTTTTGCCAGCAAAAGGACTTTCTTATTTATTTATTTTAGTGAGCCATTGTAAAACATTGCGTGAGATACAATCCCACAAATTTCATTAGCCCCAAATCTGCAGAATCCTCTTCTCAGCTTTTTGCCACCCTTTTGGAAGAACTCTAAACTCTTTCTCTTATTCTCTGTGATCTTCAAGTAATAAGGCATATTCAACACACACAGCACCACCAGAAGCAACCCGAAAACCCTAAAACAACCCAAAAGCAAAAGAAAACTCCAAAACAAACCCAAAAGCCTAAACCCAAACTTGAAAGCCTAAACTAAATGTGGGACAGAATCAGAATATGACTGTAGTCTAATGTGAATACTCTCTCTGCATTGACATGAACTTCAAATTAAGGTAGTAAATAAATATGACCCCTCATGATATGCAGCTGAGGATTAGGCTGTGTGGTGAGAGCGGTGTAAAGTAAGGTTGAGGGCTTGGAGTCTTTTTGTGCATGTGACCTAGGTTTGAAACGGAATAGCCCCCATCTTCCAGCATTTGGTGCCAAGATATTTTACTTCTGTGTAGGTGGAGATGAAATCTTTTTTTGAAGTAGTTTTCCCATGTGCTCCTGAAGCTGTTTAGTTCATCATATTTGTGTTGTCTTTTGCATCAGATTTCTTGGGTTCCTGTGTTTTTGTCATTTGTTTGGGTTTTTTTTAAAACTGAGTTATCTATGCAGAAAGCAATATAATTAGGTTAAATGAGAATGAAAGATAGCAGTAGGAAGCTACTTAGACAGCTGTAGATTATAACCACCACCCTTTCTAGTATTAGTCAAGAAGAGCGAGTATTCTCTTTCACATGATTTTATTGGCTAGTTAGGAGCTTTGACTAATGCAAGAGTTGTGTAACACTCAAATTTCAATACCAATTTTCAGAAGTATTCTGTTCGCATACCTACACTTTAATGAATTTCAGAAAGTAATATTTGATCTCCCAGGTTGGCATGCAATAAAAATATTTTTATTATAAGCTAAGGTATGTTATAATGAAAAATACCTTAATTATTTTTTTTTGACATTTAACAGATGTAGTGTTAAAAACAATAATTTATGTGATACATGTCATAGAAAGAAAGCAATAGGGAAAGGAAAGTACTGAATAAAATGACATGGTTAATTTATTAAAACTCAGGAAACTACAAATTGCATTTCTCAAGAGTGTCATAGCACATCTTTAATTAGCTTGGAAATAGCCGTAGCACTGAGTCAGGCAGTCAGACTTTGTACGAGTTGTAACTGGTAAAATACCTCTGTTAGGTGATGATCATGTTTCCTTGCAAAAGCAAAATAAGCTGGGATTTTAAACTCACTTCACTGTGTATACAAAGCATTTATTTATAAACACATTTAAGTAGACTGAGATGAAAACCTGTACTAAGTGCTTTTGAAAGGGGGTCGATGTGATGTCAGCCATACAAAATGATTGTTCGCTCTTTCTTTCCGTTTCAGGTATTCTTGGATACCTGATCAGTCTCTTAATAGAATTCGAAGAGTGAATCAGTATGCTGTTATTTCACATTAATGATCTCATTAACAATGTACTTTCTTTAGCAAAATACTGCTTATCAAACCACGTCTGTAAATACAGATTGCAGTCCTATGTGGTTTTGCCAAGAATATTTTGACTGTTTTTAACACAATAAACTTAAGCGCTGCTTTTTGACTTCAAAACCTGAATTATTTTACATGGAAAGGGGAAAATGTACTAGTTTCTAGCTAAGCTACGTGCTCAGGATGGCAACCCTCTTAAAAAACTATTCCAGGGACTGAGCAGCCCATCTTTATTGCAAAGTATTTCTTGTATCATATTGTGTCACATTCAGATGCATGCTGATCCGCGCTTTATTCTGCTTTTGCCCATCAATCAAGTGTCATACTGTCACCTGCTTGTAGTTCAAACTTTGGGATGTTGGTGTTAGTTTTAAACTAGAATCATAGAATCATAGAATAGTTAGGGTTGGAAAGGACCTTAAGATCATCTAGTTCCAACCCCCCTGCCAGGGGCAGGGACACCTCACACTAAACTATGCCACCCAAGGCTCAGTCCAACCTGGCCTTGAACACCTCCAAGTGATGAAGCATTCACAACTTCCTTGAGCAACCCATTCCAGTGCCTCACCACCCTTACAGGAGAGAATTTCTTCCCCATATTCAACCTAAACTTCCCCTCTTTAAGTCTGAGCCTGTTATCCCTCGTCCTCTCACTACAGTCCCTAATGAAGAGTCCCTCCCCAGCATCCCTATAGCTCCCCTTCAGACATTGGAAGGCTGCTATGAGGTCTCCATGCAGCCTTCTCTTCTCCAGGCTGAACAGCCCCAATTTTCTCAGCCTAACTTTACACAGTCCCCTGATCATCCTCGTGGCCCTCCTTTGGACTTGTTACAACAGTTTCATGTCCTTTTGATGTTGAGAACACCAGAACTGCAAACAGTACTCCAAGTGAGGTCTCAGGAGAGCAGAGCAGAGGGGCAGGATCACCTCCTTCGACTGGCTGGTCACGCTCCTTTTGATGCAGCCCAGCATACGGTTGGCTTTCTGGGCTGCAAGCGTACACTGCCGGCTCATGTTCATTTTTTCATCAACCAGAAACCCCAAGACCTTCTCCACAGGACTGCTCTGAATCTCTTCCCTGCCCAACCTGGAGCTGTGCCTGGGATTGCTCTGACCCGGGTGTAGGACCTTGCACTTGTCATGGTTAAACTTCATCAGGTTGGCATCAGCCCACCTCAGCAAGCAGTGTCACAAGGTCCCTCTGGATGGCATTCCTTCCCTCCAACGCATCAACCGAACCACACAGCTTGGTGTCAACAGCAAACTTAATGAGGGCACACTCAATCCCACTGTCCATGTCACCTGACAAAGATGTTGAACAAGATAGGTCCCAACACCGATCCCTGAGGGACACCACTCCTTACTGGTCTCCAGCTGAATTTTTCAATTCAGCCATTGAGCACAGCTCTGCGTGCGGCCATCCCACCAGTTCTTTATCCACCGAGTGGTCCACCTATCGAATTGATGTCTCTCCAACTTAGAGACAAGGATGTCATGTGAGACAGTGTCAAACGCTTTGCACAAGTCCAGGGAGATGACATCAACTGCTCTACCCCTGTCTGCCAGTTCTGTAGCCCCATCATAGAAGGCCACCAGATTGGTCAGGCAGGATTTCCCCTTAGTGAAGCCATGCTGGCTGTCACCAACCACCTTGTTGTTTTTCATGTGCCTCAGCATGCCTTCCAGGAGAATCTGCTCCAAGATTTTGCCAGGCACAGAGGTGAGGCTGACTGGTCTGGAGTTCCCCATCTCATCCATTTTCCCCTTCTTGAAAATGGGGGTTATATTTCCCTTTTTCCAGTCATTGGGAACTTCACCTGACTGCTGTGATTTTTCAACTATGAGGGACAGTGGCTTACCAACTTCATTTGACAACTCCTTCTGGACCTTCAGATGGATTTCATCAGGTCCCATGGACTTGTATACGTTCAGGTTCCTAAGATGGCTTCGAACCAGATCCTCTCCTACAGTGGGCCCAGGGTCTTCATTCTCACTGTCCCTGCATCTGCCTTCCGAGACTTGGGTGATGTTGTCAGGGTCAATTGCCAGTGAAGACTAAGGCAAAGAAGTCATTAAGATAATTAGCCTTCTCCAAATCCAGGGTAGCCAGTTCTCCCAATAGCTTCTGGAGGGGGACCGCATTGTCCCTAGCCTGTCTTTTATTTGCAGTGTACCTGTAGAATCCCTTCCTGTCATCTTTCACATTCCTTGCCAGGTTTAATTCTAAGTGGGCCTTAGCTTTCCTAGCCTGGTCCCTAGCTTCCCAGACAACATATCTTTATTCCTCCCAGTCCGTCTGTCCTTGCTTCCACCTTTTATAAGCCTCTTTTTTCTATTGAATTTTCTTCAGCAGCTCCTTATCCATCCAAGGAGGTCTCCTGGCCCTCCTGCAGCACTTCAGCAGTCCAGGTGGTCTGTCTTACAGAATAAGATATATTGATTTTTAACCAAAATGGTTACTGTAACCTTTTGGAGGCTTAGATTCAATATGTCAACTAATAATAATAGATTCAACATGTCAATTAACTTGGAATGCAGCTTGTTTCTTAGGCTTAGCTTTTTTTCTTTGTAGAGCTGAAAAACATCAGTGGGGTCAACCATATCCTGGGCTGCATAAAAAAGGAGTGTGACCAGCAAGTTGAGGCAAGTGGTCCTGCCCCTCTACTCTGCTCTTGTGTGACCTCACTTGGAGTTCTGTGTGCAGTTCTGGTGTCCTCAACATAAAAAGGACATGGAACTGTTGGTAGAAGTGTAGATGAGGGCCACGAGGATGATCAGGAGATTGGAGCGCCTCCTGTGTGAAGATAGGCTGAGAAAGTTGTGGCTGTTCATCCTGGAGAAGAGAAGGCTGCGTGGAGACCTCATAGCAGCCTTCCAGTATCTGAAGGGGACCTATAGGGATGCTGGGGAGGAAATCTTCATTAGGGCCTGTAGTGAGAGGACAATGGGTAACAGGTTCAAACTTAAACAGGGGAAGTTTAGATTGGATATTTGGAAGAAATTCTTTACTGTTAGTGTGGTGAGGCCCTGGAATGTGTTGCTCAAGGAAGTTGTGAATGCTTCATTGCTGGTGGTGTTCAAGGCCAGGTTGGACTGAGCCTTGGGTGGCATAGTTTAGTGTGAGGTGTCCCTGCCCCTGGCAGGGGGGTTGGAACTAGATGATCTTAAGGTCCTTTCCAACCCTAACTATTCTATGATTCTATAATGTGTCTTCCTTATTAAGGTGTGTGTAATAAACATAAGTTGGGAAGATGGTCAATATAGAAATTAATAACTAATCTTTCATTTTAGGATTGTTTTACACTGTTACCTCTTTAATTGCTTGAATTTAGTTGGGTTTTTTTAATAGTAAAAATGCTAAGTATAAACTCTTATAAATACTGTATCTTATTTAATAGATCAATTAAAATGCTGCTGTATCTGGAAGTATTTTACTGAGCTTCCAGATGAGATTTATGATTGTTTTGCTGTATCTAAACCAGGTGCTCATAGCTTCTACACACCGTTTGTCAATTAAGAGTAATTTCTAACTTATTTAAACTGTAGCAATTTAAAATGACAAATTAAAATGTGTTGATTTTTGATCACAGATTTTAAAAATGCACTTCTTAAATACACAAAAAGTGTAAAAAGTGTGTGTTCTACGGGCATTGAAAACATATTTGTAGTATGCAACATATCTACTCAGAGCAATCTGCTGATGTTATTCATGTATTAAAATTGTAGTTTCAAATCATTAGATATTTATCTGGAAGGCACTGGGGAGTGGGGAGGAGAGCACTCCTATAAGCCTGAGGTTTTTATAGCATTTGCAGTCCATTAGTTAGAAGACGTATTACTCATTTTTTTCAGTAGTGGAAGATTTATATTCTGCAGGTAACTGCTTGTATTTATGATTTTAAAGGATATATTCACTTGAGATAGTATTGTTTCATATATATGAGAATAAATAAATGTGAAGCTATACAGAAACTCCAGTGTGTGTACTATGAGGTACAACTAACATGCACACATTAGTTGGAGTGGAGAGTTCAGCAGAAGGCTCTTAGTTGTGTGATTGTATACTATCAATCCCCCCCCCCCCCCCAAATCTCTACAGTTTGTATGTTGAACAGTAATCTTTTAGGCAAAAAAGAGCTGAGTGCTCTGGGTTTTCTTTTTTCTTTCTGCTAGAAGAGTTATAGGGAGCTACAAAACACAGGTCCTGTGTCTATTGTGGCTGCAAGCATTATTATAAATCTGCTAATTAGTAAGAAGACAAGAGTTAAAAGTAGTCTTAAACCATGCAGGATTCAATTTCAAAATAGGAAGGAAATAAAATGCAGTGGTAGTAGTTACTAAATCAAAGAGAGAACAAAGAAATAACTTCTAAATAACTTCTGCATTTGTAGGGACAGGTATAGTCAGTCATCCCTTTTTTTTGGAAGCTAGAAGCATGGCTGTAGAGTGCATTTAGAGTTTTAGAATATACTAAAAACATGAAATCTGAGGAGGAAAAAAAAAACCACCCTTATTTTGAAGAGTGATTAAGGCTGGAGTAATTCCTGTCTGTGCTTTTGGAAATTATTCTTCAAAGACAAAGTACAAAAATTATAAACAGTTACTTTGGAATTAATAATGACAGTACGGGAAGGCATGTGTTTCCTCTGGTTTGCTTTAATTTCTTTCCAGAGATAGTTGCAGCTTTTTCTTTTGTTGTTGTTTCCACCTTATGGTTTCTCCTTCATAGTAAAGTTTTGGAAAAGTTCTCACGTAGTATATTTTATGTTTTGAGAGCCATGTGATTTGTGGTTCTTGTGAGACTCCATCCAGAGCTGACTTCTATAGGCTTCAAGGGACCGGCTCTAGTAGATCTGCCTCTGGGCTCTCATGCATTTTATCTAGGTTTAACACTTCAGATTTTCCAAGAAGGTAGCCAAACCTGCGTTATTTATGTCAGAAAGTTAAGGGTGTTTTTGGTTGGCACAATGACAGTACTTAGAAATACTTGAGCTGGCACTTCATGATCTAAAAGCCATGCACTAGTCTGGGCAATGCCAGTGTTACACAGTAGATATCTAGCACTGCATGTTTCTTCACAGTGATCTGAGCAGCTTCTTAATTGTCAGTTTTGTGAAAATTCCTTTGAATTTACAGTGAAGCTCTATTATAATAGTATAAATAGTTGTGGGGCACCTTCCCACTGGGGCTTACACAGAGGAATGCACGTACAAAGAAAAGCAGGAAAATAGAAACAGTGAAAATTAATATCTTCTACAGTGTGGTGATAACTTGCCTTGTTTCTTCACCTCTGGAGGCATCTGGAAAACAGTATTTGGTCAGTATGCCTTTGGTCATTGCCTGGCCTTCTTTTCTCTAAACTAGACAAGTCTGAAGTCTTGACAGTTCCTCATAAGGCATTCCTTCCAGCCCTTTCACTGGCTTTGTTGATCTCCTCTGGATGTGTTCAGGGCCTCCACACCCTTCTTAAATTGTGGGGCCCAGAACTGTACACAGTATTCAAGGTGGGGCCACATCAAGACTGAATATAGTGGGATAAATGACCCTTTTGACTGGCTGGTTATGCTGTGTGTGATGCACTACAGGATGTGTTTTGCACCTTAGCATGATTCATGCACACACGAGGGGGCAAGGAGATAGAGGGTAATAGAAGGGGGAAAAAACCTTTTCCTGAAATGATTATCAACTGTTTTCTTGCTCAGAAACTTCTGGGCCTCTCAGCTGTGCGCTGTAAAAATCTAATGCTAGTTTCCTGTCAAGACCATATTCTTAACACTGGCAGCGTTCTTCTTCCAATACTCCTTGCATTGTATTTGCAGAGATTCACTTCTGCCCTAGCTGTCTGTGCTGAGGTGAGAGACTTTGTTATTCTTGATGAGGTGAAAGAAGACTAACTGGCACAAGCATTGGCTTTATTGAAGCCTTAGGATTGCCTTTGGGTGCTGGGCTCCTTTGATGGCAGCCATTAACACCTTCCAATATAGTATCATTAGGATACTAATAATGGTTGTAATCCCTTGTTGAACTTTACAGAGCCTGTTTTGCTTAAAATGTAATGGGAAATCACATGTGAACTGTAGATTAGAGCTTCTGCTGCCACTATTGTTGTTTGCTGCAACATTCCTTAGATGTATTATGGATTGCTTAGTATGAGGCATGCATTCCAACACAGTTTCATATATTTACATTATATGTATAATGAATTGATGAATGGCCCAGTAGCACATACTAGAGAGGCTGGAGTCTGGTCAAGAGTGTTTATTGCCAGTTAAGCCTGAATTTAGCACAGGAATAAAGAAATGTAGTCAGCAGAGTGATTAATTCTATCTGATAATAATCCTCTTTCAGTTTCTCCATACATCCTCTTTGAAATGATGGATCTGCAGTATCCACAGTATTTTACAGAGGTCATTAGCATTATGTGTGGAAATGGAAAAACTTGCGAAGTGATGTGATTATATAGCTAAGAATTACTCATGCTGGTGAAAGTTAATTGCATCATTCTCCATGGAATCAATAACTGTATTCCCAAAAGATATTCATTAAGTTTAAAGTAGTAAGAAAATGACAGCAGTAACGTAATAATCTGTAATTTTGATAATTTTGTTTTTAATTTTTTTTTATTTATTTATAGCCTGGTTAACTAACCATAGAATTGATTTTTTGACTAACAACACTGATTAGAACAGAGAGAGTTATCTCTAATGATAACTGATTAGTTTCAAATCTTGGCCTTTGTAAGTCAAAACTACAGTTTCACTGAATTCAATTGTTTGTTACTTAAGTGGGGTTAGGAGGGATAATTCCTGTGAATATGACAGAGTTTAGAATGAATGTATTTGTTCAACTGAGTTTCAAAGGTTGAAATATTATTTTAGTAGTTCTAGGAAGGAGAAAGAAATTAAGAAATTATTATAATTTTATAAGATGGGTCTTGGGTAGGTTTGTATTAAAGTAGCAACTTTAGCAACTTTGAATAAATGCAGTAACAATACTAGATGTTTAGGGCTCTTATTTTCCAAATGTTACTCAACAAAGCTCTTAAGTTATTTCAAAATGACAGCTTCTTGAAGATAAGAACGCTGTACTAACTCTACCTAGCTGAATAGGTATGGATGGGAGGTGTGCTAAAATAAGATTAATGATATACTTGCATTTCCTTTTGTCTGTTTTTTCTGAACTTTCAGGGAGATTCAGAAAAATCTCCAGAGAGAAGTGAATGGGAAAAAATAGTTGTGCTAAAATGCATAAGTTGAACAATGAGAAAAAAGTTAGAAAGTGGATTAATTGGGCTGTTACTTCCTCAGGAAGAAAATACCAGGCAAAGAAAAGAAGAAAGCAAATTGGGTTTGGTCCAAGTGTAAAAAGCATACAAAGCAAAACTGCAGGATAGGAAACACATTTTTTACTTCAAGAGAAATATGTTACAGTTTGGGGTAGATGAAGTGTGGCTACATGGAAAAGCAGAGTAGGGTCTTGAAACACCAAGACAAGGTATTGTAAAAGTATGTTTTCAGAGGATAGGTGGCAAAATGTCTGCCCTAGGTCTCATATTGCTGCTGAGCCAAAAAGTGACTCTGCAGATACTTTGCGGCTTCTGTGATGACTCTTCAGCAGCACAGGAGGGCAGTATGTTAAGCTGAACTGCAACTTTAATTACACTATAGAAGTGGCAGGAGGTCACTAATATTTGTAATATGAGCATTTGTGACAGATCAATTGTATAATGAAAGTGATTATAACATCATTAGAAGTCTGATAACCCAATAACTTTGTGGTAATTACTTCTTGGTTAGAGGGAATAATTTACCACAGGAGATGCTGGAATATTAGATACAAATGCTAATAGTTGTAGTCATATATGAGGCATATGTGCCATTTAATAGCAAGTTTGAATCTCATCATTCATTTGAACATTGTAGATTCTTGACAAGCAAAAGGTGGGTTTGGAAAGGTAGTTAGTTGCACACAGTCTTTGGGTCCCTAAACTTGAGAAATATCACTTTAAACTTTGAATAGGAAGATGTTAGGGGTTGTTTTGATATTTGGTTTTGCTTGCATCCTCACTAGGCCCAAGGCAAGGGGGGAGGGCTGTTACAAGTGGTGGATGGCAGAAGTTGAGAATGAGAGTCCACTTTTTGATAGCACTTAGCAAAGGCAGTGGTTTATGTCCCACATGAAATTGTACCACACTTCTGAAAATTAATTTATACTCCTGATTAAGTTCTAAGGCACTGCCCCTGCCCCCATGCCTATTTATTTAACCTATATAGAGGATTAAACTAATTGCTAGGAACTGTGCTTGTGAAGCAAATACTAGGTTGTGCTCTAAGACTAGTATGATAATATGATTTATTATTTATGAAACTATCCTGTTTGAAGAAAGGACAGTCATTCCCTGTCAGAAAAGTTTTTATGCCAGACTATTGACTAACAAGCAAAAGTTAATTTTTAATTCTATAATTTAATTTTTAATTCTATATATTTAGTACTTCCTCTATTTTCTATTCTGTATCTCATATGACATGAATCAAAAAAAAAAATAGGTATCATGCTGAAAATAAAATATGTGAAGAACAACTTGGTTGGGTTATTCCTGAACCTCATGAAGGAAATTGGTGTGCATTCACATGGCTTCTTATTCAGTTGTACACAGGTTGTCTTTTTGCTTGGTAGTTGTTAGCCAGTTTTGTAGGTGGTTGTTTTGGAGATGCTTAAAATGCTGACTCTAAAAGCTAGATATTTTAAAGAAAAGTATCATAGTAAGGGAGAAGAAATAATATTGGAATTACAAGTAGTAGCTTGGGAATTAAGTAACAGAATTTTGACTTATGGGGGATTTTAGTTATCTTCAACTGATTTTATGTTGTATATTTTTGCAAATAAAATTTCCATCCCTCTGGAACATACCTGTTGAAGAGAACGAATTGCTGGTTGTCACTGATTCTAGCACACTGATTGTAGTGTCACTGCACAGGGGTGTTACATTTCACTCCTCGCTAAGGTGAGGAACTGTGGTCCATAAAAAAAATAAAATAAAAATAATAAAATCTCCATGGTGATGTGTTTAATCCTTTTGTATAGACAGCATGCTTTCTCCTTTCATATTTGTTACTCTGAGGAAGAACATCCTTTTCTATATATGCATGTGTGCATTTAGATGAGTATAACAGTAACCGTTTAAAATTAGATGTGTTAAAGAACTGAAGTTGATTTTCTTTAAGAAGACAAAATACAGCAAACACACAAGACCTAAACTTGTCAGAGTTCCCACTGCTGTTCTGTGATGCCCTAATTCAAAAAGAATCCTTCTCTTTGCATTTTGTGTGCCAAAGTGTTTGCCTGTGTTTACATTTGGTGCTGTTAAAGTGTGTGTTACACTGGATTCCCCTGGTATTTGTCCTTGTGCATCCATGGCACACCCTGTTTCTTGCTTACTGTTTTCCTGGTCTCATCTTCATATTTTGCTAGTCATTTGTTCCCATCAGGTGGCTAATTGCGAAAAAACTAATTATTAAAAGCCTGTAGAGCCTTCAGGAACCCATTAAAAACTCTGCTCTCCTCATGAGTATTTTCTGCTTAGACTTTCAACTGAGATTTGTCAGTTAATCAGCTTTTAATCTGATTAGCACATGACATATATTGACTTTGTTTCATTTGAGGCTTTCAGTCAACTCGGGAAGTAACAGGTCTAATTTATCCACAAAAAGTTCTGACTACATCAAGCAGTTTTCTTTTTAATACAAACTTTTAATCTCATCAAGTTAGTTGAGATGCATTTTCTGTAAACGTATCCTGGTTGGCATTAATTAGATTACCATCCTTTAATTTGTTTATGAAGATATAACTGGATTGTAGTTTGTGCAAATTATTATAGACTGGATAAATATTAAAAAAGATGAGGTTTCTGGAAATAAGTCCATTTCACTCTGTTTTCAAAGTGGATCAGATTTGGGGTATGTTTGGTGGGTTTTCTAGCATCTTTTGTCACGGAATCAAATGTCTTGATGCTAAATGGTACTAGTGCTGTTGCACTTGGAAGGAAGGATTTGGTTTTAACTGGGATTGGTGACAGGCAGGAATGTGAGGGTTTGGTTTTTTGTTTTGGTGTATGCCCTTTGTAAGCAGTGTAAAATTAGTCTCTTGCTACCTCAGTAAATATTTTTGTTATATTTACAGGAGTTGAAGGCTACTGTCAGAACTTCCAGCACCTAAGCTGAGTTAAAAGGCTTTCTTTCCATCTGTTTTATCATTCTAGATGTGAAATGTTTGTTTAGACAAAAAATTAATGTGTGGTTTCCTTATGGTAGTACTAAACTGAGAGAGGTTTGGTTTTTTCCAACTTCTGTGACAGGAGGTTTGAAACAGATAAAACTGCAGTTCCTCAATATTTATCCTTGTCTATAGCACTGAATAAATTAAAAGAACTTGCAAATAGCCTCTGGTTTTCCGATATTTGTCATGTGTCTCTTGTCATGTCATGTGCCCCTTGCCTTCTCCCTTGTAAGAAAGAAATTGTTTCATGTACATCTCTCGTGTAATGATTTTTTACATTAATCAGTGTGTTAAGGCTGTACTGAGGTTTTTATTAGTGTAACCAGTACTTGGATCAAAAAGTAATTAGCAGAATCATAGAGAAAAGTGACTGACTACTTAAAGCAGTAAGCAGAATTTGAAGGTACTTAGGCAAACAGAAGTCTGAAGTCTTGACTGGCATAAAAGAAGTTAGTGGAAAAAGACTGGCTGCTTTTTAACACGCTTTCAGGAAACACTGCATTTTAGAGGCTCTTGGATCTGTTTCATGTTAGATCATTTTCACATTAGTTTCTTGCTAAAATTTTCAACATAAAGATGTGATGTTACTGTGCATTTATGTGCATCAAAATGGAAGGTGAATACTGTACATTTTAGGTACATGATTAGTACTTTGCCAGCAAAGTGATGTGAACATCTTGCTTTCAATGAGAAATTTAGTATATGTACTTAATTCTGCACTGTACTTTTATATGTCCTTAATATTGTATCTAAATAGACCTTCCTGTGTGCAATGGTTGTTTCTCTTCACCTCTGTGGAGTTAATTAGCAGGAAGTGTTGCTTATAACTTTGATCACTCAGGCTGATGTCCAGTAGCAGTAGGGGACACTCTGAGATCTCTCCTTCCCATCTCCAACTGGAGAGGATCTGTTTCACTTAAGATACATTTGTTAAACCTCACTTAAAACTAAGGAACATCTCACAGCAAAGGGGTGTTGCATATCCTACCATGTATTACAGCACAGTGCTGAAATTGGTGAGGGACTAGTCGTAGTACAGTGAGTAACACGCAGTTTCTACCTGTGGAGAGGTTTTTGCACAACCTCCATCTCCAAGAGGTTAAAAGTCACATGTAGCACCTATTCTTTATTATCAAACTCCTGATGTTTCTTGGTTTATAATGTTAGCACTAGGCACACAAGATTCTATAAGCTTAAACTGTCATTAGCAGTTCAGTTACATATAGTATCAGACAGCTCAAATACTTCTCTTATAGTAATATATTTTGATTTTATTGGTAGTCCATCTTTCAGCCTGTCTTTTTAATGACTACAGAGTAATTTACTCTCTGCTTGCACTATTTGATTTCAAAAGACAATGCAATAAGGAAAATTATTGCAAAAATAAAGTATTTATGTTTTTACTTAAAAGAAAATGGTAGAAAATATGAGGCTTTTAGATCAAGGGTAAGTAATTACAGTCGCATAGATTTGTTTTGTTGGGTTTTTTTTTTTCTTATTTTCAATTCCAAATCCAATATCTGTGAACAGTGATTAAGTTAACCACATGCCTTCCTCTCCTCATCCCCCTGAGGGAGCACCTTCTTTTTAGTGCTTTTACCTGTATTTGCTTGGAACTGAAACAGCCATTATGAATTTACAGTCGTTATCAAAAAAGATGTCAGGAACTTTCCTACAAGTAGACATTTTTTAAAGTCTGTTGCATTCTACTTCTACTTCCTGTTCTAAAATTCACTTAGTTTAAACATGAGAAAATAGTGAGAGTGTTCTGCCTTTAAAGTCTTTTTGGTATTGCGAGCCTGAAGGAGGGCATGGAAGCTTTGAAATGAGAGGCCAAACATGCAAATTATATAGAACTACAGAATGACATAGACTAAAGTATCTCTAGAAGTCATTGTGTCCAATTCTGCACTCATGTGCAAGCCAATTTGAAACATGTTACTCAGTAAAGTCACTTTTCAGTTTGAAGATTCATGATTTTTTGGTTTTATGGCCTTGTTGTTTCTGTATTTCTCTTTACTTTTTGTCATGGGATTTGTTGAAACCAAAACTGTTTGGGAGAAAGAATTATGCTTAGTCAAAGAAATCTGCCAGCTTTTTGAAACCCATGGATTTATTCATCACTCAGCTAGTCACAACACTTAACAGCAACTTGACAGAGCTGAGCCATCTCATCTGCCATATTGACCAAGGTACAGCCACCCTCTTGTTTCATCTTTGTCTTCTCTTTCGTCAGCCATAGAGTCCTAAGGTTGATGAGCAATTTTGAAGTTGGTGCACTGCAATTCGACATCAGCGTCCAAAGTTCCCACAGACATCCCTGATGCCTTTTACCCTCCTGCCCACCTTCCCCCCTTGCCCCCCCCAATTAAGCTCACTTGGAGGTGTTTCATACAATTGCTCTAGCAGTCCACCTATTTGTTCCTCACTGGTCTGCAGCCTTATGCTGCCCTGAAATTTTGTATAATAAAGTATACTGCTAACAAATACTTGGTATATGGTATATTGCAGCATCTGAAGTTAGGTCATGTACTTTACATGAGTGTTAGAGAGTAACTGTATATTATCTTTACTCTGACTATCCTCTATTCAAACAATACATCAGAATGTTTAAGCAGAGGAGTCCCAAAATCCTGCAGTTTTCACCAGAAGCTGATGGCTAGGTAAGCAGCGCCATTCTGACCATAAATTCCAAGTGATACAATTACGCTGTGTGAGATGAGTGCCATCAGTTTGGACAATTGAAAGAAATCTACTGTTGCTGTTTAGCCCTTCTTACTGTATAATACACCCTTCTCATTTCTCATTGCATAGGCTTAATTCTTTTTTCAAATGGGTGATTTAAAATTCTATAGCAGTTTTCTGTGCAGCGTATTGTACTCCTCAAGCTATGAAAATGTAACCAGAAAATTACAGAATCTAGGTACGGAGTTCATTGAAATAATGGCAGAAGATGTGATCAGCATTTCTAATAAAGGCATAAGGCATGTTATTTACAACTACTTTGGATGTTGTACTGTAATTAATAGAAGGTAGCCAATGGGTACTCTCTTTGACAGACTGAGTTAGGGTAATTGAGCAGTGGTCAACCTCTGTTTAAAAAATGTCAATTTAATAACACAGTTATGGTCAATAGGAGCTATATCTGGCACTTTCAGAAATCAGGTCAGTGAACTTTATTCAATGAGTTAGCTTAGTCTAGTTAGTATCAAGACAACAATTTGGTTTATCTAGAGCAAGTCAATAGTTAGAATTTCTTTCAGGCTCCAAGTCATTTTGAGGGGTGATCAGTCTTACGTGTAAAATGAACTTTTATTAGTAACACAGTTCACAGTTCTATACACTACTGAATTTTGTCACCACATTTGCAGTAATCTCTACAAAATAAAAATACTAATGGGGCAAAGTAAATGTTGCAGCTAATCTGAATCATGGAATCATAAAATGATTTGCTCTAGAAGGGACCTTAAAGATCTTCTAGTTCCAGCCCCCATGCTGTGGGCAGGGACACCTTCCACTAAACCAGGTTGTTCGAAACTCCATCCAATCTAGCCTTAATCAGCCCCTGTGATGGGGCATCAATAACTTCTCTGGGCACCCCACCCTCACAAGCCAGTGCCTCACCACCTTCACAATGAACTATTCCTAATATCTAATCTAACCCTACCTTTAAAAAAGTTTAAAATGAGTTTAAAGCCATTCCCACTTACCCTGTCACTACATGCACTTGCGAAAGTTTCTCTCCATCTTTCTTGTAGGCTTTCTTTAGGTACTGGAAGGCTGCTGTAATGTCCCCCTGGAGCCTTCTCTTCATGTTTCAAACTGTAAGTTGCAGAAGATTAGTCATGGCCATGGGCAGGCAGGCAGAGACAGAATTAATTATATCAGTATCAGTAAAAAAGAAACAATTCTAAATGCATATGGGTAAGGAAACCATATTTTTGGATGAAAAGTGTTCATTTTACCACACTTAGTATTTTTAACATGGTAGCATAAGACTTAATATCAGTTTAATGTTATGATCTGTGAACAGCACTCTTAACTTGAGAGCTGGAAAATGAAATATTCATAATTGAGGAGAAAAAGCAGAGGATAAAGTTCAGCCAAAGGTGAGATGAAATGTGATTTATTAGGAAGGGAAGGGGAGATAAGGGTTCTGTTACTAGCCTGCTCTGTGACCTTGGGCAAGTAACTGTCTCTAGCTTTCTCCAATATTTCTCCTGTAATTTTCCTGTCTTGGCTGTTTAACTTGTGAACTCTGAGGCAAGGACTGTGTCTTGCTACTGATGCACAGCACACGGGGGCCCTAATTTTAGTTGAGGCTTGTGCATATGGCTGCATGTGCATGTGGCTTGTGCATATGATGCGAGCAGTTGACTTGCAGGGGGTGGCGCCAGGAAGAGCGGCACCAGACCTGACTGCTTAAAAACCTGCCCCAGGGAGTGCGAGTGACCAGGTAGGCAGGCAAACAGAGTGGGTTCAAGGCAGTTCGCGCGGCAGTTCGCATGGGCAGGCAAGCGGGATGGTAAGCACGCACCTTATGTCCGGGGCCCATTCTGGGAGCAATGCTCTGGCTGCCCCGGTGGTGGCCAGCGTAGGCACCCAGGCAGAGCCGATGAGAGGAGAGGCTGAAGTGCAGAGCTCAGGGTGCAGAGAGTGCCTGCACTGGTCTCCTGAGGCAAGGGTACACGATGGGCAGGGCTGCACTCATGTGCTCCCTGGTGCAGGTCCTCTTGCAGCAGGTGGCTGAGCTGCAGGACTGCTGTAAATAGGCTGAAAGATGTCAGGGAAGCTGAGAGGAAGCAGCACAGCTTGCTCCAGGACCAGACTGTGCAGGGGCCTCAAGCGTCCACTGTGGCTCATGGAGGGAAGAAGGAGGCCGCTAACCCAGGAACCTGGGAAACAGTAACAGAAAAAAAAAACAGCAAAAAAAGGAGGAAAGGGACAATTAAAAGCAAGGGGCTTCCTCCTAAATCTGTTGTCCCCACCCAGAACTGCTTTGCTGTCCTGGAGGGGGCTGATGAGGAAACATCCTCGCACCATGAACAACTGGCTGATGAGCTGATAAAGAAGATCACTACTGGTGCTGCCAGGAAAAAGTGGCGGGCCATAGTAGTAGGGAACTCTACATTGAAAGGAACAGAGGCACCCATCTGTCAGCCTGACCCAGTCTCAAGGGAAGTAGTGTTGCCTACCAGGGGCACGGGTCAGGGATGCTGCAGAGAGGCTGCCTGCTCTAGTCAGTCCCACAGACTATTACCCACTTCTAGTGATCCATGTGGGTGCTACTGATATACATAGCAGTAGCCTGGAGAACATAAAGAGGACTACAGAGCTCTGGGAGAGGTGGTTAGGGGCTCTGGAGCGCAGATTGTCTTTTCATCAATTCTCCAGGATGCAGGGAAGGAACTTAAAAAGGCTAGGAGGATTGGCCAGGTTAATAAATGGTTAGAAGGGTGGTGCCATAGTCCGGGGTTTGGGTATCTTTGAACATGGGACAAAATTTAGTAGGCCAGGTCTACTGGGGGCTGGTGGAGCTGATCTGACAAAGAAGGGGAAGAGTGGTTTTGGTAGCAGGCTTGCCAGGCTGGTCAAGGATGCTTTAAACGAGATGTGTTGGGGGAGGGGGGGCATCATTCCATTCCCAATGCACCCAGTTGCCAGCACCTATAATAAATGCTTAGAGCAATGTAGAGATATTCCAGCTGCTCCAGCTAATGAGCTGGCTTCAATTGGAGGTCGGCTCAGATGCCTCTATACAAATGCCCAGTAGCATGGGGAACAAACAAGAGGAATTAGAGATGTGTGCACGTCTATGGGAGTATGATATAATAGGTATCACAGAAACATGGTGGGATGGCTCCTGTGACTGGCGTGGAATGGAAGGTTACAGGCTCTTTAGGAAAGACGGGCCCAGTAGGAGGGGAGGGGAAGTTGCTATTTATGTTAGTGATAGGCTGGAGAGTATGGAACTCTGTCTGGGGACAGGTGAGCAGTCGACAGAGAGTTTGTGTGTCAGGGTTAAAGGGAGAACAGCGATGGGAGAAATTATTGTGGGGATGTGTTACAGACCGCCTGACCAAGAGGATGAAGCACTCTATAGACAGGTAAGAACAGCCTCACACTCACAGGCCCTTGTTCTCATGGGAGACTTCAACCACCCTGATATCTGTTGGAGGGATGGTACAGCCCGACATAGGCAATCCAGGAGGTTCCTCAATTGTATTGGAAGACAGCTTCCTTCTGAAGTAATAGAGGAGCCAACAAGGAGAGGTGCCATGCTTGACCTCATCCTCACCATCAGGGAAGGGCTGGTTGGAAATGTGGTGCTCCGGGGCAGCCTTGGTTGCAGTGATCATGAGATGGTCAAATTCAAGATCCTCAGGACAGTGAGAAGAGCTTGCAGCAAGCTCACTGCCCTGGACTTGAAGAGAGCAGACTTTGGCCTCTTCAGGAACCTCCTCAGTAAAGTTCCATGGGTTATAGCCCTAGAGGGCAGGGGGCCCAAGACTCTTGGTTCATATTCAAGGATCACCTGCTGCAAGCTCAGGAGTGATACATCCCTACTAGCAGGAAGTGCTGCAGGAGGGCCAGGAGACCTCCTTGGATGGATAAGGAGCTGCTGAAGAAAATTCAATAGAAAAAAGAGGCTTATAAAAGGTGGAAGCAAGGAAAGGCGGACTGGGAGGAATAAAGATATGTTGTCTGGAAAGCTAGGGACCAGGTTAGGAAAGCTAAGGCCCACTTAGAATTAAACCTGGCAAGGAATGTGAAAGATGACAGGAAGGGATTCTATAGGTACATTGCAAATTAAAGACAGACCAGGGACAACGTGGGCCCCTCCAGAAGCTATTGGGAGAACTGGCTACCCTGGATTTGGAGAAGGCTGAGGTTCTTAATGACTTCCTTGCCTCAGTCCTCAGTCTTTACTGGCAATTGACCTTGACCACACCACCCAAGTCTTGGAAGGCAGACGCAGGGACAGTGAGAATGAAGACCAGGGCCCGCTGTAGGAGAGGATCTGGTTCAAGACCATCTTAAGAAACTGAACATACACAAGTCCATGGGACCTGATGAAATCCATCCACGGGTCCAGAAGGAGCTGGCAAATGAAGTTGCTAAGCCACTGTCCATCATAGTTGAAAAATCATGGCAGTCAGGTGAAGTTCCCAATGACTGGAAAAAAGGGAAATATAACTCCCATTTTCAAGAAGGGGAAAATGGATGAGGTGGGGAACTACAGAGCAGTCAGTCTCACCTCTGTGCCCAGCAAAATCTTGGAGTGGATTCTCCTGGAAGGCATGCTGAGGCACATGAGAAACAAGGTGGTTGGTGACAGCCACCATGGCTTTACTAAGCGTAAATCCTGCCAGACCAATCTGGTGGCCTTCTATGATGGGGCTATGGAACTGATGGACAGGGGTAGAGCAGTTGATGTCATCTACCTGGATTTGTGCAAAGCATTTGACACTGTCTCACATGACATCCTTGTCTCATAAGTTGGAGAGACATCAGTTTGATAGGTGGATCACTCGGTGGATAAAGAACTGGCGGGATGGCGTTTGCCGATGACACCAAGCTTGCGGTTCAGTTGATACGCTGGAGGGAAGGAATGCCATCCAGAGGGACCTTGACATGCTTGTGAGGTGGGCTGATGCCAGCCTGATGAAGTTTAACCATGCCAAGTGCAAGGTCCTACAGCTGGGTCGGAGCAATCCTAGGCACAGCTACAGGTTGGGCAGGGAAGAGATTCAGAGCAGCCCTGTGGAGGAGGACTTGAGGGTGTTGGTTGATGAAAAAATGAACATGACCTGGCAGTGTGTGCTTGCAGCCCAGAAAGCCAACCATATCTTGGGCTGCATCAGAAGAAGCGTGACCAGCAGGTCGAGGGAGGCTATCCTGCCCCTCTGCTCTGCTCTCCTGAGACCTCACTTGGAGTATTGTGTGCAGTTCTGGTGTCCTCAACATAAAAAAGGACATGGAACTGTTGGAACAAATCCAAAGGAGGGTCCTCAAGGATGATCAGGGGACTGGAGCACCTCCCGTATGAAGATAGGCTGAGAAAGTTGGGGCTGTTCATCCTGGAGAAGAGAAGGCTGCGTAGAGACCTCCTAGCAGCCTTCCTTTATCTGAAGGGGTCCTATAGGGATGCTTGAGAGGGTCTCTTCCTTAGGGACTGTAGTGAGAGGACTATGGGTATGGGTTCGAACTTAAACGGGGAATGTTTAGATTGGATATGAGGAAGAAATTCTTTATTGTAAGGGTGGTGAGGCACTGGAATAGGTTGCCCAGGGAAGTTGTGAATGCTCCATCGTTGGTGGTGTTCAGGGCCGGGTTGGACTGAGCCTTGGGTGGCATGGTGTTTGGGAGGTGTCCCTGCCCCTGGCAGGGGGGTTGGAACTAGATGATCTTAAGGTCCTTTCCCACCCTTACTATGCTATGGTTCTATGTTCCTTTGAAAACAGGAAATAACTAGCACAGTTTCTGTGGATCTCATTAGAGGAAGTCTGGAAGATGAGAGAAGTAAAGTAGAATGGTTGCAGCAGTGACTTATCCTTCATCCCTGGAGTGTGTATGCATTACACAACAGTGACACAGGAAAATGAATGCCCCTTGTACTTGCTTTAGGCTGTGACTTTAATGTACTTTCTAAAATTTTAGTAATGTATTTTTTTTAAAGAGTCATTCTGGCAGTCTGACAAACCACCATTTAGCTCTAACTAAACAGTCAGTTTTATCTTCATCCTGAGTAATGGACTTGTTGATTACATAGCAAAGACTGAAGTTGCAAATGTGTCAGACAAGAATAAATTAAGGAGTTGAACTTGCAGAGGGACAGAACAGGGCAGTGAGAGTTTGCTATTTCCAAGCTTGTTGCTGACTTTGAAGGTTTGCACCATTCTTTTTTTGCTATCTAGGTTTGTGTCTTATTTTCGCATGTCCTCTCTTTTGTCCTATTAAAACTTTGAGCTTTGCTTTCCCGCTTGCCCAGTTCCCTCACACAGATATGTTGTTATTCCTCTCCATTGACTACTTTGCATGGGACAGCTCTTCTAAACTAATTTCTACCAGGTTTCTCCATGTTGCAGTGTTTCATAGGAATGCAGCTGTTGTGCGCTTGTTGGGAGTAAACTTTGGTATATGCAAACTTAGACTTCCTCTGAGGAAAACAGCTAAAACTGTTACGTATGTTACATTCTGGAAGAATAGCACCAGCAAGAGCCCTTTAGAAGCAATTACAGTCTGTGTCATATAATAAAAACCCCAACGAAACCAAAAACAACAAAACTAACCAAAATACTCTAACCATCTCTGTCGCCTGTGTGGAGAATTGTTTTTTAACAAGTACTGTAACCTTTACTCTTTGTCTATAAAATGTAAGCAATTTGGGTGTAGACCTTTTCTCGCATTCTGTTAGAAGGGTTACAAAGCACAGCAAGCATGTGTTTGTCCTATACTCCTTTACTGTTACTGTGTTTCTATTATTACTTTTATTTGTGCAAACTTTAATATACAAGAACTCGTAAGAATTGCTTATTCCAAACTTTCTTCAAGGGAAAAGATGAAATGAATATTCATCACTTCAGGGTAGAGGTACTGTGTGTGAAAACATACTTTTCTTAGAGCTGAGTCAGGTAACAAAACCAGCAAACCAGAAATCTAGTTGTATGTTTTTGCGAAGGAATATCTGCAATTTTGCAAAGAAGAAAATCTTCACTTTCAATCAAACCAGTTAGCTTAAGTCCTTTAATGGAGTAACTATATGTGTGTGGGGGCAGGAACGTACTGGGAAGAAGATTAACTTTTTATCTACAGATATATTTGAATATATAGCATTCAAATTAGATATAGGGATAAATTCAATAGTCTACAGTACACTAGTCCACTTTTTTCCATATCTTCCAGAGAAACTAATTTCTTCTACAGCCATTTTCTGCCATTTCTACACAACTACTAGGTTGCTGTATCTCTTGAGTGAAGAAAATTCACTGATGCAATTCCTTCATATACAGTTCATACTAATTCCTACTGCAGAATGAACTCTTACTACATTCCTTTCTTATATTGCTTCTTGCCAGCTGTGCCAGAAGATAGACTTAACTGTCTGTCCATGCAGCTAGTATTATTTTTAATGTTTGGAAAATGTCACTAGGGAAGCAAAAAGAGCAGGTTAGAAAAGGGGCGATTTATATTATTTCTATTATGCGATGCAACTGACCTGAAATTTTGTTTGCTTAAGCATGTTTATTCATATCAATCTTTATGCTTTAAAAAAAAAAAAAAGTTATGTTGGAGGGAAGAAGAATTAGAACCTATTAGAAACAGAATATAATGTCAAAAATCCTATTTGAGCTTTAGTTAGTCTTTTACAGATGTAACATGGTCTGAAAGTGATTTTTAAAAGATAGCTCAATTATAATATGAGGATGCAATAGGATATGTTTTTGTGTTGAGCCAGCACACTGCCTTTGCAAAATCAAATTTATTTTTCAGGATCAATACTGTTAAATTACTTTTAGAAACTTTTTATAGAAAAGGAGTTAAAGTTATGTCACTCAGGTTGTCACTCATGTTGCCCAGGGAGAACTGTGTTCAGGTTATTCTGACAAAGGACTTTGTGTTTCTGTCTGTTGGACTTGACTGGAATGTTGAAGATTAAGGCTTTGCATCAAATTTGAAGCAGGAATTTAAAACTTATTTGTCCTCATTTGTCCTACATGAGGAAAATGAAGCCATGGTGGTGATCTGGCTCTATTCTGCTTAGCGTATGCTAATGTATTCTTCTCAGTGTAATCTTTTACCTTGCCTAAATAAACTTTTAAATACATATTTTTCTCAAGGTGCTCATAGAAGTTTATGTTAGTCTGCAGTGTGAAGTAATTCCCAGAAACATAATACCAGGAGAAGTCACTGTGAATTGTGTTATCATAAAAGCTAGAATCACTTTTTTCCCCTTACAAATTAAAACGTTGCATAAGATTCTCCAGGGTACAAATAACATCTCCAGCTGGCCTGATCTGTGTTGCTAAAAGTAAAAACACCAATGAAGTACTGCTTTTTATAATTTGAAATCAGACTTTTAACTTATTTCTAGATTAGGAAGAATGCGTTTCACTGTAGTTCTCATGGCAATGTCCATCAGCAAGAAAAGAAGAAAAGGCAAAACAGCCCTCACCTTATTACAGAACACCCCGTATCATAAACATTTGGTAATGAAAATTAGAATTCAGTGAAAATCTACTTGAAACGTTTCAATGAAAAGCAGTTTTTATGGAGGCTCAGGGTATAATGAAGCTTCTCAAAATTAGTCTTTTAAAGTTGTGCCCATTTTGACTTTCTGAATTCACTTTGTGGCTTCTTGTCTCCCTGAACGGATTTAACTGTCTCTTGATGAAAGACATGAAAAGATTAATTGGCCAAAATATATATGAATTAAGAAGTGTTCTGCGGGTCATGGTGTCTAGATTAGTGGGCTTGTGCCAGCGCAGAGGGAGTGATGCTTCATATCAATGTGTGAAGGGTATTTTAAGTAGAGCAGACATGACAGGGCTGTGGCCGCTATGTTTCATATCTCTTTATAAATACAGAGTGCAAGGAGAATCAAACACTGCAGGGGAATACACCCTGCACTGCTCCAGGTTTTAGAGAGTATGGTAGCTCCTCTAATGAATTATATGAAATCCTGGATGTTGTTATGGGTAACAGGGTGAAAGTCCATCAGCATTTGTCAAAAGTCTTGTTGATTTGAACGAGATGAGAGTTAGCTCAGCTGGGTGAAAGCTAATGTAAAAGGATGGGAAAGGAGCACACGCTGTTAGATGGCAGGTCTCTGAGCAGTACTGTTGAGGCCACACCTTGAATACTGAGTTCAGTTCTGCACCCCTCAGTACAAGAGAGATACTGAGTTGCCGAAGGAGGTCCAGAGAAAGGCAACAAAGCTGGTGAAAAGTCTGGCGAACAAATCTTATAAGGAGTGGCTGAGGGAACTGTGGTTGTTTAGTCTGGAGAAGCAAAAGCTCAGGGAGGACCTTATTGCTCTCTACAACTACCAGAAAGGAGGATGAAGAGAGGTGACTGGTCTCTTTTGCCTAGTAACAAGTGATAGGACAAGAGGAAATGGCCTCAAGCTGCGCCAGGGGAGGTTTAGATTGGTTATTAGAAAAAAATTCGTCACAGAGAGGGTGATCAGGCATTGGAACAGGTTTTCCAGGAAATGGTGGAATCACAGTCCCCGGAAGTGTTCAAAAACCATGTAGATGAGGCCCTTAGGGACATGGTTTAGGGTGGACTCAGCTATCCTGGGGTAAAGGTTAGACTTGATGATCTTAAAGATCTTTTCTAACCTAGTTGAACCTAATTGATTCTATGATCTGTGTATATAATTTTTGTGACCCTTCTGAGGTTGTCAACAGGTAGGCCTAATGGATTTAATAATTACAGCTTAAACAGTTACCTCCGATAATTACTGTGCTATTACATCCTTTTGTTTTGGGTTGCTGGTTCCCCTGCAGTGACTGGAGATCTGAGTTGCATTCCAACCTGAATTATCTCAGGATCCCATGAACAATCTTGGCCACTTCAGCGGTAACTCAGGCATATGCACATGTTTTCTTCAGTCAGCACTGCTTTGGGGCTACAGTTTCTGATAAAAAGAGGTGGAGCAGACTGCAGTTGAAGCTTCCATAAGTTGTTTGGTTTTGTGTGTGGAAGAGTGGGAAGCCTTCAATTAATTTGATGCCTTGATTAGTCTGATTAATCTATGGTGCAACTCAGCTAACTTCAACTGACCCTGCAACATCATTAAAATTACAGAAAAGTATTGATATTGGTGCAGCCAAGAAGTCATCCTAATTTTTATATAATGGAACTAAAAACCTGCATGTACTTACTTTCTGTTCTGTAAATATATTGTCTTATATAAAGCAGTGATATTTTAGTTTGCAGCAGTGAGTTTATGTATCAAATTCATTGAATCCTTTGTAAAAGGATGTGTCTGTTAAGGCTTGAAGGTATACTTGCAGTTTATGTAGATAAGCAGAAAAGGAAGAAGAATTGGAGGGACAGTATATGCTCTCAGACATAGCTCATAAAGCAGTAATGGTATTGGGTATTATTTTTCTCTTAAAAGAAATACTTATTCAGCATGATTAGGCATGTTTTCGATGGTCTTAAGTTATATTGTTGCTAGGATTTTTTTTGTTTGTTTTAAATTCTCCCTTCTTTAGAAGATGGTCTACTTGATCTCTACTTAAACTTTGATCAGTTCTGCTACATGCATGTGTACCTTTGGAACTGCTGCTTCTGTTTCTGGTATGAAAAAGGGCTTTTTATCTGAAATGTTGTCTGGCTTTTCCATGAGTACCAGTTGGTCTAATGAAAGATACTACTTCTACCCAAGATGCTTTTTCTGCATATGTGTTTGCTCTGTTATAGCTGATGTAAAATATATTGCAGCAAAATGTTTTGCTGTTGCTAGTAGGATCAGTTTACAAACCAGCTGCGTAATTGGTCATTGTTTTTTGCAGTGAATTTCTTTTGCTAAAATGATCTGCCATGTGAAAAACCTGAATCAGGATCAGGAATGACTAAGCTATATTGGATTTACCGAGTCACTGAAAAAATATTTTCAAGTCCCTCAGGGAGTATTTTGAGCCATATTCATTTATTGAGCATCCTTTTGGTTTGGTGGTAGTTTTTTGACCTCATCCTTCAGGTCTGTCTTTCCTTGCGAGCATCTGCCTGACACTGAGTCTGCTTGCAGCCCTGGAGCAAAGTAGAGTCTTTGAAATAAATGTAAGAAATAACTTCTGAAGTGGGTATTTCCAGAATAATAGCACAGTTTTTTGTAGGTTTTTTTTTTTTCTTGACCCTGCAGACCTTGGTGCTAGCTTATCTGTGTAGGGTTGAATGCAGCAAAAGCAGGAGAAACAACACATGGGTTTCTGCCTGATGCTAGCAGTCTTTTTAAAGAGGATCTGGGGGCATGCTGAGGTACTTTAGGTGGTGATACTCGTGAAATGAAGAGGTTAGTGGGTCTCCACTAAGGGTTGTGTGAAGATGTGTCTTTTGAAATGTCACAACCTCAGACAATTCCTGGCCAGAATATGCAAGTTAGCTGTAAAAATGTGCCCGACTTCTCAAATTCAAAGATGGATGTAATTTTTTTCCCTTTTGCTTCTCCCCTTCCCCCCTCCACCCTTGCTTTTAAAGTGAGAGATCTAGATGAGGGAAATACCTCACCTTAATCATAGAATTGAGGGGAAACTATTAGGGAACAAGACAATATTCCCAGTCTGTGTTTAATTCTAGACAGGCAGTGTCCCTCTGCAACAAAAGTAAGTAAACTGCTGGTTTAGGACCTCAGATGTCAAGTATATGCCATAATCATTTGCTTGAAATGCTGATTCATTTTTGCCTCTTTCCATCCTGAGATGGTAGAACCAGCTATGTTTGTAGAGCACTCAGTAGCAAAAGGTGCATCTAAAGTAAGACTTATTACTAGTTCTTTCTCTTCATGGCATCTGAAAGGAGATGTTATGTGATGTGTGCTGCTTGTCACACCCCAGCTTTGCTGAATGTGTATTCATGGTACTTCTTCAGGATAGCTTGTCCCATACTTTAAGGTTTGTCCATGTCCGGTCAGTGAACGTGGTGAGGCTTTTATTCAGCTGAGTAAGCAGTGGTTTCTTGGAGAACATGCCCTGAAAATGGCAAGGGCAGCATGCCAGTCTGTAGAAAGACTACTCTGAGTAATGTATTGAGGACGGAAAACAGGAGGCTGCCAGGAGGGTTGTAATTTTTTAATTCCGCTTGCAATTGAGAGAGGAAATATTAAGTAACGACTTGTCTCCCTTTCTTCACTCTCTTAACTGCTTCAGTCTAAATAATAATGAGAACCAGCTATTCTCTTGCTCTTTTCTTCACTTTTACTGATATTGTTTACAGAAAAAATATTACTCAGTTCAGTATGAAGCCTGCACATTTATTTCCATCAGATTTATCTGAAACCATTCTTTCTTTCTTTCTTCCTTTCTCTCTTCCCTCACCCCACCCCTGCTGCTTAACTGGCAATGTAGAAAATGCTTTGGTGGAAAATCAAGACTGCTGTTTTTCCTGCCACTATGTAAATGATGCATGACAAGTGGGCATAGATATTTAAATTTCTAATATATTTCTCTGAATACATTGCTAGTTCAGACTCTGCTTCTTATTTTCTTCCTCCTTATTATAGATGATATATTTGTTTCCAGAAGCTGTATTCCAACCTTTCTGTGAATTTGTTTTCTGCAAATACTTGTTTTAATTATGTCAACACAATCAAAGCATCAATGATAATGACCGAATAAAAAGTTGTACATACAAAGAGAGAGAGAAAATGTTCCATAAAAAGAAATACATTTGGTTTTATTGCATCATAAGATCATAGGATTACTGGTTGGAAGGGACTTCCAGAGAGCTGTAGTCCAACTTAGTGCTAAAAATAGGATGCAGACTGCAGAACCTCTCTGGGTAACCTGTTGCACTGCTTGACTGTCCTTGAGAGGGTGCAGAGTCTGAACCTGTTTTGTTTCAACTTCATTGTACTGCGTTATGTAATAAAATACCTTTTTCTTAAACTTGATGCTTACTTTTGACAGTAAAAAAATGGTGGGGATGATGTAATGGAAATGTAGTGCTATATTTGTTACTGCTGCATGGGTCAGGAGCTACTCACAGTATAAGGCGGGTTTATTTACAGTTTGAAGTTGGTTCCTACTGTGATGAAGTGGAAGGCTGTTCAAAAGATTTTGGTGTTACGGTAGCTGTCCTCCTTTACTTGTGTAAATATCACATAGTTTGTGAGTGTGCCTGATAAATTATATCAGCGAATTGATCCAGTTCAAAAATAGGCACGTATTTCACTATGATCAGTTTGTTCTGTGGCTAACAGCAGGAGGATACAGGCACAGAGAAGAGGAGCTCTGAATTGTCTTTTCTTTCAGTAAAGGGATAGAAGGAACTCTACCTGCAGGCTGCCGATCTGTAAAGAATCTAAAGAAAGCAAAAACTTATGCAGAAGTGTAATGCACAAGATAAAACTATGTCTGAGTGCAGCAGTTCTCTTAGAGCAGCTCAGGCTGTCAGGCTGTCCAGTTTTGACTGACAGACATTTTAGGAACAACTGCATTTTTTGAATAAGAAAGTGACACTGATGTTTTCATGACCACACTGAGCAGTTTATCCTCCAAGATTGCTGTGGAGACAGCACCAACATAAACCTCAGTTTTCTTGGCAGACACTTACCTGTTATCATGGAACAAATTTAATTCTTGGATCAACTTCCATTTATGGATCCTGATGAGAAAGAAGAAAAATAAAACTGGAGGTAGTACTGTGAAGCTGAGTTAATGATCTCTGTCTACTCCCTCTCAGTATTTCTATATGAGACCTACCAATGTTTAAGCTGGGGCCCAAAGCAATGAGGCCCAAAGTATAAAAAGCTTCAGACTAGGTTCAAACTTCATTCTGTTACTACTGAGCAGAATTCCTGTTGAAAGAGTTAGGTGCCTTTCTGACTGGAAGTGAATCATTGCTGATATAATGGTCTGAGATACAACCTAATCACTTCAGCAGTAGGTAAAACTAGTAAGAATGTTTTTCACTTTCTGATTGGTAGCTATATTAAGATGACATGTTGATCCTACAAATCATTTGCAAATAATTTGCAAAGTAATGACTGCTATGGTTGAGGGCATGTGGCTTATGAAATGGACTAGAAATAAATGTCTTTCCTGCAAAATGGCAAAGAGGACAGATAACTGGCTGTTGTGGTTTAAGCTCAGTCAGGCACGCAGCCTCTCTCTCACTGCCTCCCTTTCCTCCCCCCACCCCCGCTGTCAGAGGGATGGGGAGGAGAATTGAAAGAATGTAACTCCCATGGGTTGAGAGAAGAACAGTCCGGTAACTAAGGTATAACATAAACCACTGCTGCTGCCACCGATAATAATAATGATAAGGGAAATAACAAGGGAAGAGAATACAACTGCTCACCGCTCATCTCCACCCGAGCAGTGATCTACCCCTTCCGGGTAACTGCCCCCAGTTTATATACTGGGCATGATGTGCTGTGGTATAGAATACTTCTTTGGTCAGTTTGGGTCAAGTGTCCTCTCTCTGCTTCCTCCTGGCTTCCCCTCCTCCCTGGCAGAGCATGAGACTCAGTAAGTCCTTAGAGTAAACATTGCTGAGCAACAACTAAAACCATCGGTGTTATCAGCGCTGTTCCCAGGTTGAAAGTCAAAACCACAGCACTGCACCAGCTACTAAGAAGGAGAAAAAATGACTGTTACTGCTGAACCCAGGACACTGGCAGCATAGGGCAGAGGAGATGCTGAACTCTCACAGTACAGCCTGCATAATGGTGTTCTGAATTACGGGGCATGCTTAATCTGAGAAAGGAATGCATCTTGGTGTTGATTTAGTATTGGTATGTGCTGCCATAGGATCATTCAATGAGTCCCAGTGCATTACTAAAATAGAATAATCTCTGTTCATTTCACCTGAAATGCAAGAGGAAGAATGGCATGGAAATAGTTTTAGTAGAGTAGAACAACAGGTGCTCTAATCCTAGTGTTTCAGCTGAACAGTATAGGATCATCTTCCTGTTACACATTACTTTTATTTTGTTTTCCTCTTTAGATGTCTTAATGCCTAAAAAGTCATAAACACTTTTCATTTTAGCTTGAGAGTCAAAGTTCTCCTTAGTTATCTACATCAGCTGTGCTTCTTGTTATTTCTGTGCAGAAAATGGAGCACAGGAACTGCTTTTCATTACAATTCTCCGAGATAGTGCAATCTTGTCATGATTTAAATTAGAATTAGCTTCTGAAAAAGCTGTCTAGTTGTGGGTAGGAAATCAGTGCAGTGTGACATGCAAATTTCTCTATGGCCAATTGCCCCATGACTGATTTACTATGACCATTTTTAGTTTATACTAATAGCTGCATCAGATAGTGAGAACAATGTACTAGATGGGCATCTAGAAGGCAGTTGTGTTACACTTAATTATGTAAATTTGACAGATAAAGTGTAATAAGCAAAAAAGAATCCATTTTTAATGTCCCATGGTATCACGTGTCAGTATTTGTGCCTTAGCTGACCACAGGGGCTTCCAAACAGGATGAGCAAATTTACTGTAATTCATATAGGATTATACTTTGGTCATGTTCATATAATTATAAAAATGAATCTTTGGGGGATAGTTGGGACAAGCTGCTGTAATATGAATGAGGGGATGCTGTTTGTGTCACGTGATGGGGTGTGTTGTGCTCATGCAGGCAGATGTGATAAGGGCAGATCCAGAGTTTAGTGTTTTACGAAGGAGAGGTGGGCATTTCTCAGCTGCAAGCAGTGCTTCAACTTCTCATCTGCCGTGGGACCTGATGGGCAAGGCTGACATCTGCATCCCATATGTTGTGTTATGGAGTTGGAGGAAACAAACTCGGGCACAGTGGGAGATGCAGACTAATGATCCTAATCCGTTGTGCCTCACACTCTTAATCTGCATCTAATTTTGCTTGGTTACACCAGTGGCACTAGCAGAATATTTGGAAGCTTCTACTTCACAAATAAGATGAATCTTCCCTAATCCTTTAAAGCAATCAGGAATCACAGTATGACACTCAAAACCAAATGAAATACTAAAGCATACTGAGCCCACTCTGAATTTAGAGCAGCTGTGGGACAGTCATTCACTGGATGAAACAAACTGTGGCACTAGAATGGGACTTTAAGGTGCAGCAAAGAAATAATACTACAAAGAATTGAATATAGATGAGCAAATAACTTGAATATCATGTGACCGCATCAAGCAGAGGTATATCAAGATGCTAATTATTTACAGAGCGCTTTGTGTTCTGAGGACTTGCAATCTTCCTTTTGACTGCAGAGGATGATATCAATTACGCTAACCCAGAACATCTTATTTGACTATTACCTGGTTGTGGAAGACTTATGGAAGAAATGTGCACTGTAGTAAAATTCAGGGGTTCCTTTTCCTTTTATCTGAGAAAGCAACAGAGCAGAGTCTGAAATTCCATTTGTTTCAACTTTCACTTATTCCTTGTTCCTGAAGTTAAATCACCTGCTCAGAATAGATCTTAAAGGAAGCATTAGAAATTCAAGCCGATAAAGACCACCTGATATCTTTCCTTTTGGTTTGGTTTGCAGTATTAGAATGCTTTAACTTCTTCGTTCTTCTTTCAAGTGGCTGTAGCATGCATACATGAGTAGGTTTGGGAATGTAACGTGCACTTGCATCACGTGTGTTGAGCTGTAACAGTCATACCATCGCTGAAAATGGGAATGTCCTATATAATTGATAGATCAGGTCATAGAAAGGTAAAAGAAAAACGAACATGCTGCTGATGTATTTGGTGGACATGGCCCTTATCCTTTCCTGCTACCATGACAATGTTGGATATGTGGTTTTATAAATTCTGATGTCAGCAGGGGTGAATCAAGCGTAGAATATAGCCATGTATATTAATTTAAAGAGAACAAAAGTGGATTTTTTTCCTCCTGCTAAATCCCTGGAATGTATTACATTAGTGTACTATCTGCCTCATCAGAAAGCCTGTATATTGTGGCATGCATCACCAAAACACTCTTGCTCTAATGATTCATAACAGAACATGCTGTATTAGAGGTAATCCGTTTTAGAATTGCCAGGAGTCTCCAGAATAATTTATACTAGTTTTTCTTACAGAAAGAAAAGCTAATCTGCACACATCTTCTAATGTATTGAACTTACACTAAGTTCACAATGTTAATGTATTTTTTTTATATTGCAAAATCTATTCATGTGTTAAGAATACATTGTATAAGCAGTGAGTAAAGTAAAGCTGCCTTTGCTGTAGAACTATTAAAACCATTGCATTAATCATTATATAGATGCTGCATGGGAACTAAACCAGATATTATACCTATGGCTATTCAATTTATATGATAGGAAAATAAATATATGTTGATTAACACCATTACTAATTTGTTTAAGGCAAGCCATCGCAGAATATTTGAGAGAGAAACCAAAATATTTCCCTCTCCCCTGCTTGTGTTTTACTGTGGTGACATTGTTTGGTGAAAGTCCCTGTCCTGTGACCAGTTCATTATCAAGCAAGGAGAAAGCCATGTCATGTGAGACAGTGTCAAACGCTTTGCACAAGTCCAGGGAGATGGACATCAAGTGCTCTACCCCTGTCCATCAGTTCCATAGCCCCATCATAGAAGGCCACCAGATTGGTCAGGCAGGATTTCCCCTTAGTAAAGCCATGCTGGCTGTCACCAACCACCTTGTAGTTTTTCATGTGCCTCAGCATGCCTTCCAGGAGAATCTGCTCCAAGATTTTGCCAGGCACAGAGGTGAGGACTGACTGCTCTGTAGTTCCCCACCTCATCCATTTTCCCCTTCTTGAAAGTGGGGGTTGTATTTCCCTTTTTCCAGTCAGTCGGGAACTTCACCTGACTGCCAGTGATTTTTTCAAATATGATGGACAGTGGCTTAGCAACTTCATTTGCCAGCTCGTTCGGAACCCGCAGGATGGATTTCATCAGGTCCCATGGACTTGTGTATGTTCAGTTTCTTAAGATGGTCTCGAACCAGATCCTCTCCTACAGCGGGCCCTGGTCTTCATTCTCACTGTCCCTGCAGTCTGCCTTCCAAGACTTGGGTGGTGTGGTCAGGGTCAATTGCCAGTGAAGACTGAGGACTGAGGCAAGGAAGTCATTAAGAACCTCAGCCTTCTCCAAATCCAGGGTAGCCAGTTCTCCCGATAGCTTCTGGAGGGGGGCCGCATTGTCCCTGGTCTGGTCTTTTATTTGCAATGTACCTGTAGAATCCCTTCCTGTTATCCTTAACATCCCTTGCCAAGCTTAATTCTAAGTGGGCCTTAGCTTTCCTAACCTGGTCCCTAGCTTCCCAGACAACATATCTTTATTCCTCTTAGTCTGCCTGTCCTTGCTTCCACCTTTTATAAGCCTCTTTTTTCCTATTGAATTTTCTTCAGCAGCTCCTTATACATTCAAGGAGGTCTCCTGGCCCTCCTGCAGCATTTCCTGCTAGTAGGGATGTATCACTCCTGAGCTTGCAGCAGGTGATCCTTGAATATGAACCAAGAGTCTTGGGCCCCCTGCCCTCTAGGGCTATATCCCATGGAACTTTACTGAGGAGGTTCCTGAAGAGGCCAAAGTGTGCTCTCTTCAAGTCCAGGGCAGTGAGTTTGCTTCACGCTCTTCTCACTGTCCTGAGGATCTTGAATTTGACCATCTCATGATCGCTGCAATCAAGGGCTGCCCTGCAGCGTGACATTTCCAACCAGCCCTTCCCTGATGGTGAGGATGAGGTCAAGCATGGCACCTCTCCTTGTTGGCTCCTCTATTACTTCAGAAGGAAGTTGTCTTCCACACAATAGAGGAACCTCCTGGATTGCTTATGTCGGGCTGTACCACCCCTCCAACAGATATCAGGGTGGTTGAAGTCTCCCTTGAGAACAAGGGCCTGTGAGTGTGAGATTGTTCCTGTCTGTCTATAGAGCGCTTCATCCACCAAGTTCTAGTCTTCTTCCTACTAAGGCAACTTTGGAAGATTGTCAGTTGAGTCTTTAACTATGTGCTTTCTGATTCCTTCGGAGAATTCCTGGAGATTTGTGAGGTTTTGCATTCTTTTAGGCATTCCATGTTAACCCTTTCGCAGTATATCATACTCATCCATATGATCACAAATTCTCTGTACTATGGTTTCTACTAATTCTCTGTCTGCAGGCATCAGATCTACTGGTCTGTACTTCCCACTTTTTCTCCTGGAGCAGTTTTTCAAAATAGGTTTCTATGTGTGACCTTCTAGACTTCTGGTAGTCAGGGACTTTTAAACAAGGGATTTCACAGTTGTGAAGGCAGCTTGGAAGCTGTCTTCCAAGCAGTTGACCCGGGTTTGATTCCTGGCCAACACACCAATTGCTAAGTCCACCCCTCGATCATGAGTCCATCTGTATGTTGCATCTCTGCCCTGATGGCCTGACGTGTCATAGGCCCACAAGGCTCAAAATAATTCACCCTTCCCTCCAGCAGTTTCTGCAGCTTGTCGCTGGCGACTCCGTACAGCTGCCTTCCATCTCCGATACTTCCAAAGCACTGGAGGGGCCCAGTGGACTAGATACTTGCCCATACAGTCCCACACACCCTGCCACTCATGATTGTCCATCCTTGGGGAAAATCTCTTGGTCATCTTGGATTGTAGTCTAACCCCAGACAAGACCCACACCCCACTCTGCTTAACTCTCGGGACCAGATGAAATGGTCAGGGGTAAAACACACTCTGTGTGCATGCTAACATGCTGATCCCCATCACAACCAGCAGGCAGGTCTCAAGGGTACCCAAAGGCCATTCAAACCATTCAGAGCTCTCCAATGAGGCTGCTGTACTTGTCACTGGGTCTGGTGTAGCTGCTGTGCTTGCCGGCTCTCTCACCACCAGCTGCTCTTTGTCTGAGTCCAGATCTTCCTCCTCTGCCTTGCTGGGAGGTGCTGCGTGGTCTCCTGCATCCTCCTGGGGCTCGGGCTCGCGGGGCTCTGCGGGCAGCTGCTGGGGAATGCTCTCGGCTGCTGCGGGGCTGGGCTCGGCTGCAGGGCTCGGCTCATCCGTCATCTCCTCCTGCTGCTTGGCAGCTGTGGGCTGGGCTTGGCGGGGGGGCTCAGTTCCTTTGCCGTCTCCTCCCGCTGCTCAGCAGCCATGGGGCTTGGCTCCTGGTCCCTGGGGCAGCTCTCCCGGGCCGGTTCGGCTGCTGGCGGTTCCCTGGGCCGCCCCCCCCTCGGCTCCCCACAGCCTCACGACGACAGAGACGAGGACGAGGGCCAGGGACGGTGAAGAGCAGCCAAACGGCCAGGTACAAGTCCATGTCCACATTCGCCCCCCCTCCCCTGCTTCCGGAGCCCACCCGTATTACAAGCCATTCCAATAAAGTACAATGAAACAAGAACCTTAACCCAAAACCCATATCTGAAAAATGCTAAGATAGCAAATGGCGGCTGTAAGTAAGGTACAACAGGCTGAAACCATGAACTCAAGAGAATCAAGAGCAACAACTTTGAGATGTAATAAATCAGCATTGTGACGAGTGGCTATTAATCCTGTCGTTATCTCAACTCTGTGAGCCCCACGTTGGGCGCCAAAAAGAACTGTCGTGGTTTAAGCCTCTCGGCCACTCAGTTTTCTTGCTCACTCACTTCCCCCCCCCCCCCCTTCTTTCTTCCCCCTGATCCTGGAGGGATGGGAAGGAGAATCGAAAGAATGCAACTCCCACAGGTTGAGATAAGAACAGTTTGGTAACTAAGGTATAACATAAATCACTACTGCTACCACCAATGAGAATAATGACAAGGGAAATACAAGGAAAGAGAATACAACTGCTCACCACCCGATATCAAGCCTACCCCCACAGCCAACCCCCACCCTTCTGGTCTCTGTCCTCCATTTTTCCATCCTGGGCATGACATGCTGTGGCAGTGGAATATCTCTTTGGTCAGTTTGGGTCAGGTGTCCTGTCTCTGCTTCCTCCCAGCTTCCCCTCCTCCCTGGCAGAGCATGAGACTCAGTAAGTCCTTGGTCAGGCCAAAACACTACGAAGCAGTAACTGAAAACACTGGTGTTATCAGCACAGTTCCCAGGCCCAAAATCAAAACCACAGTGCTGCACCAGCTACCAAGAAGGAGAAAAAGGACTGCTGTTGCTGAACCCATGACAACAGAATAGTTAACTGCTCAGTTAAATCATTGTAGGTTTTGTCCAGGAGATCATAGGTGAACAGAGTCTGACCCAGTGACTTGTTATTGTTTAAGAGTGTTCTGAGTAAAAGTCATTTTGTCTTATTACAGTGTCTTACAGAAGCCCTTTGATTTGAAGGGAGGATGGGCAGGGGAACCCTTTCGTATGCCTTTCAGTACTAGGGGGATCCAGTAATGGAATTCTCTTTAAGGTGCTCTACAGTAAAAATTAATAATAAAAAAATAAGTAGTGCAATAACCTTATCTTCCTTGAGCACTCCTTTTATACCTTGAACAGTAATTGCTTCTGCGGATTCCTAGACAGGTGTTCTGTTCCTGATCTTTGAAAAACAATGCGTTACTAGGTTTATGACTCTTATAAGCTGATCTTAAAACAATTCGTGTGTCCTTTTTCCTTGCCTGTGGTCTTGCATGTAGCCTGCCAGAATTTATGATCCTTTCTATTTCCTCTGGACAAGCCTTCAGTTTTCTGAAGGATGTCTTCTTGCTTTTCAGCCACTGTTAAGCCATGTCTGCTTTTGCATGATGCTTCTAACACCTGTTTGATTTTGAGGGCAAGCACTTGCATTGAGCCTCCAAAACAACATCTTTCCTTATTATCCATGTGGAGAAAAGTACTTTGCTGTTTTGTGTGTGTGAGAGAATTTAGTTAAAATTAAGTTAGAACGAAACCCAAAGGCCTTGATGTTGTGATAATGATACTCTAATGCAGTGTGATATTTGGAGTATATATAAAAAAATAAATAAAAGGATTAAATCCAGGATGGTATTTACTTCAATAAAGAAAATCTACATCATTCAAGACTCACACAATTAGTTAATGTAACACTGCATTCCATGGCAGCTGAAAGAAACAAAGAATGAAACTTCTTGATCCAAATCCATTCTTGATCTCCTTAGCGGGCCTGCTGAAAATTATAAGACTAATTCTCAAGTAAGATGAAATTAATGTTGTGTGAAGCTAGTTAGCATTTCAGTGTAATAGCATAGAGTTTAACAGGGTTATGAAGCAATGGCTGTGGTCATAGTAAGATATCTCTTTTTTTTTTTTTAATGTTTGGTTTAGTCCTGTAGTAAATACTGAAAAAGGCAGAGGTGACATTTGGGAGGATTTTAATGAAAGATGTCTGGGAAGAAAAAAAAAAAAATCTCACCATATCAGCTTGGAAAAGAGTATTGTTGTATACAATAACTAATCAAAAGATTAAAAACAAAAGGTTGTGGTAGCAATGGAGAGAACCTTGGATGTTTTCATGAGTGGGCAGGAAAGTCAACTAGCACAAGTGCATGATTTAAACATATTTTGAAAAGTGCTTGTTTTTTAAGTGAAATGTGTTTTTTCTCACTATCTGAAATGGGACAATGAGTTAAAAGTTCAGTGGCTGAAAATTCATGCAAATGCTCTGTCCATGTAATTTAAATAAATACATTGCAACGTTACTACATTAATTCACTGAATTTTTCTAATTCTCTGAGCTGGATTTCAGTATGTGACTTACTTGAAAGGGGAAGCTTTTCCTTGGTTTCTCATTAAATTTGCAAAGAACTTTCCAGTTTTGTCCCTGCCGTACTACCTTTGCTTCATTCAGTCTTTAGAATCTTTACATTGTTCTGTAAGAAACACCTTCATGAAGCTGTTTGGCAAAATGTCTTAAGAGGAAAGCTCTCACACCAGACTACTTGAAGCTGATAGATGTCTAGAATATGCATGTTTCTTATGGTTGTTTCTCTGTAGATGAGGATCTTGCTCATTTTGGTTTTCCTGCATCAGGACGTTTGGCAGAAGAGCATGTGAAAGCAGATACTGTACAAAGCTGACCAAGAGCACTATGGAATAGTCTTCACACTGTCTTTTTATTTATTTATTTCTTTGTATTGATTGTGGCTAATGACAATCGTATTCTGCGTCTTTGGAGGTCAATATCATGAGTTGTAGGTAATGTTATTTTTCATCTTACATTTACTGATCAAGAATAGGTCTAATTGGAAATAGATCCTTAGGTCCCCAAGTGTTCTCAAACAATGTGAAGGTAATGCAGTAGTTTAGGAATTTGCAATTCCAGTACTTCTCAATCACCTGAATCAGATTTTCTTGCTCACATAAAATATATATTTTGAACTAGCAGTGCTGTTTTCCAAATTGGTTATGTCACTTTAAACTTTTGTTTAAACTACTATTGAATATTACACAATTGTATGGAAAATCAGTGTAAAAAATTTTGCTACATTTTATTTTAAAGTTATTACAGTAATCTCCTACTTTTAGGCTCTTTAGCATTAGATGGCACTGTTTTCCAAGATTACTTTTCATGAGTCTGAGCATTTAAAAGCTAAAATTGAAATGCAATCAAGTAATGGAGGTTTTAGTATATTTACCATAATTTAATTAAAATGTGGTAGTGTGAATTGGCAATGTGTTGACCATTATCAGATGAAAGCATAGAGATTTTCTGAGTTAATGCTGTTACAATTTTAGATTAATAAGGCATCCCATCAATACACTAGGCTTGAATACATTTAATAAAGTCTATTAATTGAACCTCTGGATTTAGCCTGTACTTGTGGCTGGTAGGGGTGTGACTGACACAAAACCAGTGATAAGTCCACCTGATTTTTATCTAGTTCATCTGTTTATTTTGTTTGGGTGTGGGCTTGGGTTTTTTTATTTGTGTGGGGGTGGGTGGGTGTGTGGGTGAGTGGGTGGGGTTTATTTCTCTCTTTCTAGCTTCCTGTCCTTGTAGTCCTTAGGGTTCTTGTAACAACTTTGTTTTTTTCAAGTGAAGCTCACCTGTGCTGTCTTAAAATAATTTGCCTGACAATCACTGCATGAGTTGAAATAAAGAGAGTTCGGAGCGCTTTTATTAGCACAACAACAGGAGGAAGAAATATGTCTGAACTTTCTTGCTGAGAAAGCAGTGTGTTTCTGCAGGTACATACCTAGTGAATGTCCTGGCTTGCCCTTTGGGGGTTTCCCCACTTCTTTTTCTTTCCTTTATGACTGGGCAAAGAAGGGATGTTCACCCGCAAGAGGAGCTGGCAAGTTCATGTTACTGGCAAGCTGGAATTGGGCTACAGGTATGGAAAGGTAGAAGGGTTGTCAGGGTAAATACAGGCTGTGCCCAAAGCCCTTGTGATGATTCAAGGAGTAGAGTTGGCAAAATATTTCTGAGCTTTCCAACACTGGAACCTGCTCTGAAGGCTTTCTAGGTCCAAATTCCATGTGCTGTCTGTGCTTAGAAAGGCGCAACCAAACATGAACGTGAATGTGAATAGTGCTTTTGCAGTGCTGTCTCCCGCAAAAGGGAGCCATTTGCATCAGGAGTATGCATTCTGCTGTTCAGAACTGGGATTAGCTGCCTCCAGAGTAGTCATTTTCTGAGATCCCCAGGATTAGCTGCTGCTTGGTAGGATTTGGATGCATCCTCACATACTGTCCATGCTGTTGGTATCTTGTCAAACAACTTTTTTGTGGATATTTAAAATTATCATTGGGGATAATTTTATCAGTGTGTGGCTTAAGTATTTAATAAGAATAATTTGAGTGCTAATGCAAATTCAACTACTGTTTTAAGAATGTATTAATTTAATAGCATGAGTTAAAAAAATCAATGATTACTTTCATTTTATCAAAATTCTAAAAGAACAGAAAAATAACTTTGTAACTGAAAACTTCAGGTTTACCTTTGGGATTATTAATTTATATAACTTTCCTAATCTTTTGAGGTATCTTTTCTGATTGAACATGTGAGAAATTTTTTTTTTATAGTGGCATATAATATATATATAAAAAAAAACCCCAAACATCTAGTAAAGAAAGACCAGAATGGTTGTGTTGAGACCTGGGTTGTTAGAGAGAAGTGGTCTTGCTGCAGGCAAATCACTCCTTTACTTCTCAAGTGTTAACATCTTAATTTTAAATTAATTTTGATTAATCAGTGGGACTTAAGTTTAAATTAATCAGTGGAACTACACAGGAGTGTGAATAGTCTCTTTTACTGTGAACAGCACTGTAATGGTGCCACACTTAGGAGCTGCCTAAAGGCTTAAGGGACTTCCCTCTTCTGGGGCAATAGCCTATATCCCTCTGCTTTCCTACTGTGACTGTTTATGTCCTTTTGCAGTGAAGTAATAGCTTTAGTTAGTATCTTAAGTTCTGATATCGTTTGGTGATAATGACAAAGTTAACCAGCCACCTTTCACAAGATGTGGTATTTATTTAGGGCAGCAAGAAATACAAAGAAAATGAACATTGAGTCAATAAGCAGTTCATACTTGCTGGCTATTATCCACTACCTGTGCAGTTCTGTTGTGTGTGTATGTGTAGGTAGTACACTGTGGACAGATAAAAGCTCGTTTTTCACCTGATCTGAGTTGAAGAAGAATTCAAGGCCAGGTTGGACAGAGCCTTGGGTGGCATGGTTCAGTGGGAGGTGTCCCTTCCCATGGCAGGATGGGTGGAACTAGATGATATGAGGAAGAAATTCTTTACTGTAAGGGTGGTGAGGCACTGGAATGGGTTGCCCAGGGAAGTTGTGAATGCTTCATCCCTGGTGGTGTTCAAGGCCGGGTTGGACAGAGCCTTGGGTGGCATGGTTTAGTGTGAGGTGTCCCTGCCCATGGCAGGGGGGTTGGAACTAGATGATCTTAAGGTCTTTTCCAACCCTAACTATTGTATGATTCTATGATCTTAAGGGCCTTTCCAACCCTAACTATTCTACGATTCTGTGTTTGTAACTGAACGAATATACCCAGCACAGGGCGGCAGGCAAGATTATGAGACATGGTCCATTGGGCTAGACTCTTATTTCTGTTTGGTCATGTGTGGCTCCCTCCTGTCCTGGAGTGTTGACAAAGTTTACTTGTATCTGCTTGCAAAGCACAAACCAAAGACATCCCTCAGTAATCAAGTTTATCAGATTGTCTTATTCTATTTTTTTTTTTTTTTCACTCAGGAAGCATTTGCATCAGTGGAATCTATTAATTCAGGTTGTCTTTCATTTGTAATTGACTTTCTTTGGTTCAGGATATCTGCTTCACCTTGCAGGGGTAAGAATCCAACAGTCCTGTCACTTGCTTCTGTAATTTATATTAATTAGTTTCTCCTTTTCCCCTCAGACTCCAGTTCCACAATGAATTAACTTTGAGCACAAGTACAGAAGTTTGTAGTCCTTGCTATGCTCAACATTACAAAAGTTGATCACTGCCTATGGTATCAGAGGCCTCTCAGTGTATTTGTCATGTGAATGAATGCTCTGAAGACTCTGATTCCTCTAATACAATAGTTATCTTAGGGTAATAATGCAGTGTTAAGCGTTTTTTTTAAGACATGCATGTTTATTCACTGGGGTATTTATCAGTTACTGAAATGTTTCTGTGTTACACCAGCCTGATCTGTTTTCCTGAGTTCAGCTGTGACAGTTATTTTTCTCCTTCTTAGTAGCTGGTGCAGTGCTGTGATTTTGACTTTAGTCTGAGAACAATGCTTATAACACACCGATGTTTTAGTTGTTACTAAGTAATGCTTACCCTGTTCAAGGACTTTTCAGTCTCTGGTGCTGTGCAAGTGAGGAGGGGCACAATAAGCTGGGGAGAATCGGAGGCAGAACACCTCACCCTGAACTAGCCAAAGGGGTATTCCATACCACAGCATGTTGTGCCCAGTATATAAACTGGGGGAAGTCACCTGGAAGGCCCTGGATCATTGCTCGGATCAGGCTGGGTATCGGTCAGGGGGTGGTGAGCAATTGTATTGTGCATCACTTGTGTTTATTGGGTTTTTTTCCCCTTCCCCTTTTAGTTTTATATTCCCTTCCCCTTGTTATTTCCCTTATAATTATTACTACTAGTAGTAGTTTCATGTTATTCTTTAGTTATCGGACTGTTCTTATCTCAACTCATGGGGTTTACGTTCTTTTGATTCTCCTCCCCATCCCTCCGGGAGTCTGGGGGAATAAGGGGAGGAGTGAGTGACTGCCTGCGTAGTTGCGAGTTACGGGCTGGGCTTAAACCACTACTCTGTATGCATATGTTTTTTTATTGAATACCCTGCTCAGTAGAAGACCTCAAAATATACTGAAGTATTGGGAGCTATTTTGTAATTTAAGAAAATTCTGTACTGTTCTAGTTTACTTACTATTAGTTTTACTGATTGGCAGTTATGTACCAAATAAGGTGGGAGGAAATAAGGTTCAGTGTAAGCTGCTGTCTAGTAAATATTTGAGTATTGTTAATAGACAATGCCAATTCAAGAAAATGCCCAAAGATATGGCAAACCAAAAAGCTTTGGGAGTTTCTCCTAGATGTGTAGATTACAGCAGACTACAGGCATTTTCTGACATGTCTGTGGTATCCTGAGGAAATAAGACATCTGCAGCCAATCTTTTACCTAAAAGAAAACAGTCTGTAGTCCTATGAGAAGGCTTTGTTTCCACTACAAAATTAATATTATGCTGATTTCAAAGGCTCTCCTGTCACAGCATGCTAATGCGCAGGACTTGGGAAAATATTTAACTGAATCTGCTGAGTGAAAGCAAATAGAATCTGTTGGCTCTGAGTTTTGGAAAATTGCATAGTTGTGCTAGCAAGGACAACAAGAGTAAGGTATTTGCTTCATAATGGTTAGAAGAGAAGCAAACTTACATTACTCCACCTACATATGTAATATTTTATCCCACCCCGTCTTAGCTGGTGGGTGAGGGAATAATAGCTGCTGTGGAAAATGTGGATGAGGATACTGAGAGCATGTGTGAAAGTTCCATATCTGCTCATCTCCAAACCTATTTAAGATGAAGGATAACTCTGCAGTTTCTGATTTTGCCTGTATGTAAAGAAGCCATATTTCAGTGATGGTGTCTGCAGGGCATCTCAGTATGTGTCTTTCAAGCAGTGCCCTTAAGGGAGTGAACAGAGCATGACCACTGCCTTCTGTCACGTTAGTTGAGGGCGAAGGAGATGTTAAGTGATTTTTCTTGATTAATCAAAAAGGCAGCAAGTACAATTTCCATAAAAATTCTAGGTGAGCTTGCACAGTACTCAGGTATACTTACTGCTTTTTCTAGAAAGGCATTTGGAGAAGTAGTTATAGCTGGAGGAGTGGAGAAACAAGAAGAGAATTGTCTCCATTAACTATATGCTGGTACTTTCCAAATAGGAACCATGAACATGCTTTTAAAAAGTTATAGAAGAATGAAAGTAAATAAAAATACAAGTATTAGAAAAAATAGAATATGTAGCAAGAAAGAACTGCCTTATGGAGTCTTGTATTAAAGAGTCTTTTATAAGAATATAGAGGTACACTGAAGACCACAGAGACAATGGAAATGTCTAATTGCAATAGTTTGGTTCAACACATAAGAGTGATATATTCCAGTTTGTCTTGGAGAAGGAAGGCTATTGAACTGAAAGTAAAAAAGCTCAGTTTTCACTTCATTTTTTAATTGAATTATGCCTTACCTGTCTGTGCTGTAAGGAAATCTGTTGAAGCACCATGATATATGCAAGTGTTGCATGCTGA
This sequence comes from Myiopsitta monachus, assembly GCA_017639245.1. Taxonomy (NCBI): domain Eukaryota; kingdom Metazoa; phylum Chordata; class Aves; order Psittaciformes; family Psittacidae; genus Myiopsitta; species Myiopsitta monachus. Next base: position 64,571,477 of record CM029921.1, on the reverse strand, counting down.
AGAAAACGTGCTCTGTTAGTGTGTTTAGAGATGCTGATCTTCAAACTTCTACCTCTGAAAATATTACAGTATACTTACCTTAAATTTCCTGTATAAACCAATATGCATCTTTCCAAGTCATCATTGGAAAAATCTAGTAGTACTGGGCATCATAGGATCTTGTACCTCTGGTTTCTGAGTGCATGCCTCTGGCAGTGCTGTCTATGAAATCTAATTGTTGCTAAAGCTGAACTGGCATTGCAGGAATCTGGTGTAGTTTAATTGTCAAGATGTTTTAAAAATAGATGTTTGAAATATTAAATAATATGGTTCATGATAAACATTTTTAATTGCCACTAGAAAGTTTTGATACTGTTCTACCTTAAGGGGAACAAATTCAAAGCTTAACAACTTGATTCATTTTTTTTTCTCTGTTCTCCTGTATGTGAACTCAGTCTCCTGAATATCAAGTGGTTATGTTACCGAATACTTTTAGCTGCAAGCCATTCCAGCATACTGCATTGATGTTTCTGTCCAATGGCTTAACCTGCTTCTTTCCACACGCTCCAAAGACAGCCAGATGGTTCCTTAATGTACGTCAATACTCAAGCATAAAACTCACTTCAACAGCACTCTATAGTTTCACACTGGTGGATCCCAGTGCAGTATTTTCAGAATAGTGATTACTTCAAAGGAAGGCAGTTTGACAGAATGTGTTTCATGAAGGTGGTTATAGCTTTGTTGATGGATGTACATAAAATTCTGAGGCTGTTTTCCCTCTACTTTTTGTATAAGAAATGAGGTCAGTTAACCTGCTCTCTCAACAAAAATCCCGCTCCAAAAGTTCCCTATTCCTCTAAGAACTTTAGCTGTGATGGTTATAGTGCTCTGGTTTAATCATGTATTGTAGCAGTATGCACATATGCACATATATATTTGGAGGGATGGATAGTGTAAACACAACGTAAAAGTTCTAAATAAATGGTCTTATTGCAAGGTTGATGTATAGCCCCATTCTTGGGGTAAGGAAGATGAGAAAAGGGTGGTTATAATTATTGTGTCATTTAAGTCAGCAGTTGGAGTGTTACATACCAAGTATGTACAATGTTTTTCATCATGGGAGCGAAGATTTTTCAAAGGAACTCTGCTCCAAGAGCATAATGGAAATATTGCACACTGCAATATTGCTTGTGAGGTACAGTGTTAATATTTTTCCTAATGAAAATATTCCTTCTCCTCACTCTTTCATAAAAACTGAAAGAAGTTGAAATTTGAAGTGCATTCAACACCTTTGTAGGCAGTTAAAAATAGATAATCTTGAAGTAAAGTGGATATGGGTTAGATGTATTGAGTAACAGCCATTGAAGTAGGAATATGTGTGCAACTTGGCTTCTCTAAGTTCCTGTACATCCATCTGCCTAAGAAATGGTGAAGATGACATTTGTAACATACATCAAGAAAAGTAAGAAGACTTTTTTAGCAAAATTATCCCATGTATTTTTTATTAAGTCTATGGTAAGGTGGCTTGTTGTTGTGTGATGTTTAGCTGTAAAGCTTAATGAAGAAAAACCAGAAAACAACTCTAACTTATGATGGGGCCTGGCTGATCTGGTAACAAAGGCAAGTAAACAGATTAAAATGGATCAAGTACATTGGCTAGCTCCTTGTCTTTCATATTCCTCATATCATCATTGTGCCTGCCCAGCAACGTGCTTTCTCTTCTGTCCCCCCAGGCATGAAGGAAATATGAAAATATTTCCAGGAAGCTTAATTATCTTTGGCTCAGTGAATGTCTGAAAAGCACAGGCACTCCAGTAATGCAGCGCTCCTGAGAGCTGGGTGAGTCAGTAATAATAAATTTTTTTTAAAGAGCAAGTGGTAGGACAAGGGGTAATGGGTTCAAACTTAAACAGGGGAAGTTTAGATTAGAAATAAGGAAGAAGTTCTTTACTGTGAGGGTGATGAGGCACTGGAATGGGTTGCTCAAGGAAGTTGTGAATGCTTCATCTCTGGCAGTCTTCAAGGCCAGGTTGGATGGAGTCTCGAGTGACATGTTTTAATGAAAGGCATCCCTGCCCATGGCAAGGGGGTGGAACTAGATGATCCTAAGCTCCTTTCCAACCCTAACTATTTTATGATTCTGTGACAATGTAACTTTTTAGGCATTTCTGAATATACTGTGCCTTTTTTATGTATACAGACAGAATAATGGTGCCAAATTAAATGTCAAAATCCCCCATATGGTTAAACCCTACTCATCATGGATGTTTTGAATCTGACCTTATATTGTTTTTTTTTCATATGGGGAGTTGGGTCTGGAAAAATGTTTAGCTCTGGGTTTTTTTTTTGTGATCATCAGCTAATGACTTCTGATACTGTTATCTGAAGGAATGAATAAAGGAGAAGAAATTAGGCCATTGTAACTTGAACTTGGAAATTTCAATAGCTTGGATTCTCATCACTAATTGCTTTAGTTTATGCTAGTGCTTTAGGACTTAGGAGGGGAGAAATGAAAATTTTTACAGGGCAAACATCTTACAGCAGGGAAATGGCAGACTCCTATTGAATGGAGTGAGAAAAGAAAGTGCCTATGGAAACTCTACTTATGGAAACTCTACTTATATAACTATGTGGTTATATTGTAAAGTAGCTAACGTGGAAGGGAGAAAAGGCACACAATTTGAAATGTGTCTGAAAGGTTTTATCTCTAGGAACTTCTTTAGATACCCCAAATGGGTGTTTTGAGAAATAATGTTGCTGTCAGTGGCAAAAATGCACTTTATGTTAATATAAATATCTTTGCTTTGGGGAGTATTCTGTGTTCTGCTGGAACATAAGCCCTTTTAGCATCTCTGTATCACTACAGATTACAGTGCAATAATGCTTCTATGTGGTACTTGCTATCTACTGTGGAATACTACAGCTTGTGCTTCTTACTGAATAGAGCAGTATACAGCATCCAGATGAGAATACTAACTACACATAATAATTACTCTATTTTTGTCAATAAGTAAATCTCTAAGTAAATAAAACCATTTTTGCTAAATGGGAGGAGAGAGAGCAGTCACTCCTTTAGTCCCTGAACTGAAGCTAAAGTTTCAACTTTGTGCAGTGTGTATCTTCTAGTATCTTCTATAGGCAATCAGACATAAGGCTGGACTTTCTGTTGCAGTTACCAGTATAGGAAATTCCATAGAGACCCTAAAACACTACACAAAGTCTATTATATAGTATAAAGAGGTTTTCGCTTACAATATTTTTGGAATGTTTGTCTGCTTTCTACTAACAACACAAATCATAACTCATTATCTAGTGGGGAGTTCCAGACTGAACCCACATCATTTTAGTCAGCTAATGGAGTTGTTTAATTTAGGAGTGGTATTGGCAGTTTCCTGTTAGTGTCAGGAGAAATAAAAAAGCAAATGTTTTAGTTCAGAACATTGTCCTGTTCAACTTCAAAACCATTTGGATCTGATTTTATTTTAATCAATATTTTAATCTTAACTTCCCTTCTTCTCAAAATATGTCTTATTTTTAATAACAAGATGAAGAATCTTGCTTGAAACTTTTCTCTCAATAGTATTGTGTTTTGCTGCTAACACTTGGTGAAGACGTGAGCTCAGGAAAATCTACAAAGAGCAGTAGGTTGAAGTACAGAAGATAGATGTTAGTGTCATCATCTTTTTATTGCCAGATCATTACATAGCAGTCATAAAAGAAAAATTCTAGTATCTCCCTATGCAATATAACTCCTCTCTCAAAGCTGTACTGTTCAGACACAGACTGAAGACTGTGTTTCTCTTACATATGTATTTGATGAAATAGGATGTAAAAGTAGTAGAACAGAGTAAGCATTCTGATTTCGTTCTGCTTGTCGACTTTACATGCTAAGAAGCAGCATATTGGGTGATTGGCTCTCATTCTGAAACCAAGAAAGTGTGGTATGAAATTCAAGATTAAATCTCAAATCTTGTCATTAAGAGCATTGTTTCTACTAATACACAATTAGTTTCAAAGGCAAATTATTTCTTTTAATATTTTAGGAAATGTTAAATAAAGGTAATGCTTGGAGCATTTAATGACACTTAAGGGATTTTATTCATCTTTCACAGTCCTTGCCTTGCAATAAGCAAACTAGTTCTTGCAACACTTGAGGTAGTTGATGAGGGGGATAGGGAGCAAATTCTTACTGCTGTTGATAATGGAAGTTTCTGGACAGTTATAATGATGACTTCTATCTTATCATGAGACAATCAAAGAGTATGGCACTTGGTAGTACATTTAATGGCTTATGATTAAGGATATCTGTTTGAGTTTCTTTTTAGACAGATGAGGGCAAAGTTATTTATCATTTGTGTTCCTAAAACTACCCTTGAGATACCTTTTGTATCAGATGCAGATACACTATACTAGCAATATCAGTAATGAGGTATTAAGAAGAAGAGTAATTTCACTGTTACTGTGCTACTGCATTATCTTTAATGCTGCACAGAAATTTTTGGAGATGACAGCCAAATACAATTTTAGGGATAAAGATGAATGACTTCCTACAAGCAGGCCTGTTTTTTGAGCTTAACAAAATGGTAGGCATGATGATGCTAGATGCATGGCAACAAAGAATTGTGACTAATATGTTATGAGAAGCCAAGATACAAGATTTTACAGTGCACAAAATTAACGAAAAATATAAATGAAAAGTATTTCAGTTAAGGAAAACAGATGAGTAAGTTTTAGAGGGAGGTTGCATTGCCCTTCTATATTGCTTACAAATACTGAGAAAAAATGTTTTACTATTGCAAGCCTCAGTTTCTTTTTTTTTTTAAATTGAGTTTTCTCTGTTCTTAAAGGTAGGTATTACTTTTGTGTGTTGATTTACTGAAGAATTGGTTCTACAGAGTTGGAGATTGAAATGTGTCAAAACCTAGACATTATTTCTAGACAAGAACTGTCCAGCTCTTTTGGTGTACATATGAAAAGACATTGTTGTGTTGTACTACAGTGTATTTTGTGACTTTATATGGTATACCACTTTGGACATTTGATCCCTAGTATGACACGTAGGGCTTGTGTAACAAATGTATTTGAAGTTGGTAGTGTGAGAAAGGAGACTTTATTTTCCCTGGGATAACAGCATGTCAAGCAAGAATACACACTACCTCATGCTCCAGATACATATGACAGAATATTGACCTCATCTGCTTAAATGTTACCTTTCTCTATGCAGAGCATTATCATTGTGATTATCTCTGCTCCCCCTCACCCCCCACTTGCTTTGTCTGCTTGTATCTCTGTGCGAATGCTCGTTTATGTAGACTATTTAGAACTAAATTTGCGTAGCTGAAAAATAATCCACATGCAGAACAGTAGATTATGTCCACTGGTTGATCCCTCCAGCCTTTCCAGAAAACCACATTTATCAGTGACATTGAATAGACTTTTTACTGAATTAGGCAAAGATAAATCATCTCTTGAAAACTAAGTTGGTCCCCAATGAAGGTTTATTTGATGGTTCTTTTAAACCTCTCCTAAGCATGGAAATAAGATGTGATCCTTGTCTTTATTCTGGTACATACCATTCATTCAAATAAAACGCTTTAAAGTAGTTCATAAGCTGCTTTTTGATATGTAGCTTGTCTTTTCCATGTCAAGTGGCTAATTAATTCCTCTGATGGTATGATTTATGGTTAAATATTTCAGTATTAATCTCTTGCCATAAAAAGATTTCTCACCCCTGGTCAGGGCTCTTGGTTGACTTTTATGATCTAAGATAAATTCATTTGCATGGGATATCAACAGAAGCAGCAGTCACTGACTTCTCATTTGCATCTTTTAATGACTAAGCTGATTTCCTTATCAGGCATAATTTTTCATGTCTATAAAATCCTGAAATTTACAGTTCTTAAGTAGTTCTAGAATCAAACAACAAGATTTTTAGCAGCTATGAAACATTTGAGGGCTGAGGCAGGTAATTAAGGCATCTTGATTCGTCCTGGTTCTGAGAACTTTCTTTGCAGCCCAACCCTAGTGGACAGACCAGAGGAGCTAATGCAGATTTTGTTTCCTAGCTGTGTAGCAAATAGCAGGTAAAATTTCTCTTACAAAAAGGCAACTTCTCCAAGTGCCATCAGGTTTGAGCAGAAAGGCTAAAAACTGAATGAAAATGCAGGCTGCATTTTTATTTTGGATGAGTTTTTTTCTGATTTTCTGATCACTGAGGCATACTGAGGTGACAGAGGGCAAATAGCAAGCATATGTGGATATCTGGCACTTGAAAGCTGCTTGTTCATGAGTCTTGCACCTTGTTAAGCACTCAAATTAATTGTATAATGAATAAATGTATGTTTACAAAGAAATGCAATGAAATGAACTGTATTAGTTTCTCTGATGGAACCTGCAAGGAGTATTTGACACTGAAAGGATTGCTCAGTGCTGTCAGGTGTGTATATACATACATATATTTGTGTATATGCACACAATCCCTCCTTCCCTAGCAGTTTCTCAAATCTGTACATACAATTTTGTGAATATGACAGGATGCTCACAACTAACGCTTCCAAAAAATAGTGTATAAAAATTCACCCGTTACTAAAATACTTATTGCCATCTCTTTCTGGAGCCGGACTTTTCTAACCTGTTCTATATTTCAAGGTTTTTTTTATTCGTTACCATAGAGTTGGTAAACGGGGCTAGCATAAGAGTACAGCCTGAAAGTGTGTTTGAATAATCTCTTAATGAGACTAAGCATGAAGATTGCAAAGTACTTAGTTGTTCAGCTTGAATAGGTTGATAGGAAACCAAGTGTTGATCAACTTTCAAACTGAAAGCTAGTTTTGTAAATCTTTGTGAAGAAATAAGAAACTGTATCATCATAAAAGGCTATTGGATTTTGGAGGATTTTGAGAAATTCACTTCTCCCTTTTGCATCCCTTCTGTGAATCCCAGCTTCTTGTGATGGAGGTCAGCTGCAGATGTAACAGTCTGTCCTAAGACAGTTATGAGACTTATTAATAAGAGTAATAACTAAAAACTGCTGATGAATTTTCTGTGAGCAGCATTCATGTTTTGATCTGAGTGCATTTTACAGGTCACATGGCAAAGGACCAACAGTAAGGATTTTTCTCTAGTAGCTGCTTTTTGCTTATTCAGAGGTTATTTGAAGCTTATTTCTCTTGCAGAAAGAGAGACATCATGTTGTTAGAGAACTGCAGAGATGATCTTTGTTCACAGGATCCTGTCAATTTGATTGTCCTGTGCTGAACTGCAGCATGGGTGGGGAAAGAAAAGCATATAGCTGTATATGTGGTACTGTGGTTTATGACATCCGTGACTTAGAGCCATCAAAGAGCTACTGTAAACTTCTGCTGGGTTGGTTAAAAAATTAATCAGTTATGAATTTCTTATTAATGCTTTGCATATCCAAGTTATAACAGTTAATTATTATTCAGCAGGGAAAGTAACCAGTCCCACCAGTCCTGCCTTTCTCTCACATATGAATTCTATGTGATTTTCAAATACAGGAATACAATTTGTTGCCATATATGCTTGATTATTCAAGCTCTTTTGCAAAGAATCATTTCAGTATCTGTTATGCTTTAATTACATACTACCTTTCAATATTTCAAACAGTGTTTAACATGATATAGTCTAGAAAATATTTTTATGTCGACAGCTAGAGTTCCTGAACACAGCTAAATTAAAGTTATAAAGCAGAAGTTCTCAAACTACTGAATAGCACTACAGATCAGGGTTTAGCTGGTGGTACTAGCAGCTTCTGGGTGTTAACAGACACAAGGAAAAAAATCTGTTGTTTACTTGAATTATTGGTAGCCATAGTTTCTTTTATTATTCCTAAGGCTATAAGTGGCACATTTGGCCTACTAATGCAAACAGTTCAACTTTCCTTCCAGTCTAAGGCCCCCCTGAGACAGTACTTGACATTTGTAATGGAAACCACGTATGTTTTAGTTTAGAATTTTTTTAACTCCTGTTTCAAAGTGGGTTTTATTTTACTTTGCTGACATATCTGCTGAGTCTTCATTTATATTACTTCAAGTATCAAAATGAACTTTAGCTTTCAAATAGCACCTTATTGGAAACTTTAGTGGTTGAAGAAAGTATGTGGACAGTACTTATAGCTCTATAGAAAGGTTACTGCTTTCTGTTTCCAATTAGAAACCCCCATATGATTAATCCAATTTTGTGGTTGAGAAGGTTCCTAATGGCCTACATTTCAGTGTTCTATCTTGTCTAATGAGTCAGCTCCCTCTTGCAGGGAATTTGCCTTGTATATTGAAGGTTTCATGTAGACTAGTCAGGCTGTTAAAAAACCAAACCAAAGTAACGAAAACAACAACAAACCCCAAACAAACTAACCAAACGAAAAAGACCATCACCCCCAAACCCCAAAACAGACAGCCCACCCAAAACCCACCAAAACTCCAAAAGGTTATCTTAATACGTAACCGAGCTAGTGGTGTGGTCAGTATACTAGTTCAGTACTTTTAACAATACTGTTGGGTTTATTTACTGCAGTTCAGGAATTATAAAACTAATGTAGTACATTGCCTATAAATGCTTGTGCAATGCAGTAAAATATTAAAAATTAACTCACTTCAGTTTCTAAACATTCGAAGCTTGTCAGACTGTCATGCAACCTGTAGATTCCTCATACACTCACTCTGCCTTATAGTAGTGGCTTAGGCTTCACTTTACAATGTACTGCACTTCAGCAGCACCTATTAGACATAGCTATCGTCTTTTGGCACTCATCTAATTAAACGAGCACTCCAATTGGGCTGATGAAGTTTGGTAAATCAAAATCTTAGTAATTTGGTTCCATGCCCATCCTGATTGGAATCAGCAATGTTGCAGTAGGGAATGTTTGAATAAAAAGACAGTACGTATAGTTATCGCTAAATTAGGCCTGTTTGCAGGTTTTTACTTACAGCTGGCTCATGGCAGCTTAGCAATATTTATAGGCAGCACTACCTAACTAAAAATGTCCCTTTAATAAAAATCTTAATTAAAAAAAAAATTTAATCCTTTACAGTTCTCTAAGCAGTATCTGTGTTCCACACAGTAATAATGGTCATTGACTTTCTGTGAAATAGAAAGAAGGATAAGCCAAACTTTGGTAATACCTCTTCACTACATACAGATATTTCTTGCACTGTTTGTGTCAGTAATGTACCATATTGTTTAGTGAACGTTCTTTTCATTTCATGGAAGTTCTGGTGGGCGTATCATTTAGTATATTGGCACAGTCCCAAGAAAGCATTTTAAGAATTAGGAAACATAAGAGAATTTTATTTTTTTTTTCTTTGAGGGCAGTTGGTTTTAATTTTTGTTAAACTAACGACAGATACTCAACTAATGCTGTATATTTTTATGAAGTAGTCCTGTTGCTGTAGCGTTAGAGGATACTGTTTAGACATGAAGCATTATACAAGTAGAAGGAGACAGTTGACAACTAAGTAACTAATTTTTCAGTTTAGTGGCAAGGGAGCTGGGTACACTCTGTTGCTTCTGTCCATCTTCTCCTTCAGCTAGGTCTCTATACTGTAAACAGTTGCACTTGGTCAGCCTGTCTGAACTGAGTTAAACACCATAGGTGAGAGAGATCCATCTTACCTGTCTTTAGACATTCAGAATATGAGTATGCGAGAATAGGAGCTAATAATCTCATATTTCTTTTCTGGTCAATGAAGAGAAATGGGCATTTCCTGAGGGCTGTGTATTTGACCAAAATGGTATGAATCACAATCCTGACAGGGGTTTCCTTCTGTCAGACTCTTCTGAATAGCTAAGAAGACCTTTAGGTATAGTCAGCTTCCTTCTGAAATTCTCTGAGCGGGTCTTTGGAAATGCTTATTTCTCTTTACTACATAGGGGATCTCTGCACTTGTTTTCACATCAGCTGTAGCCTGACTTAGGGCTGTTGCAGAAGTACGTAGTCCTAACTCTGTGCTTGGTCTTCTTACCAATGCATAGTGACAAGTTTGGGTTGGATCATTTCACTGATCAAGCCCTTACTCCCTCAAAAAACCCAAAAATTTTCTTGCAGATCACCTGAGCAATTCAACTTGCCTTGCGGCCGCCTGACCTTTATATTGGATATATGGCAGGGAGCAGGGCAGCCCCCAGCTGTAGGTGGGTGAGGTCGTGTAAGGGAGCAGAACTGACCTGTTCAGCAGACAAATGTAGTTGGATGAGGGATGAGGTGATCATGGGGAAAATGTATCCTTAATGCTCCTGTTTTCAGTCCTCTGCATTGCACCTGAAGTACATGTGCAACAGATGGTAGGCTAACTGAATTTATATGCAAGTTTTATATTCAAATGCTACTTTTTGTATGCTCTAAGTTAGAGATTGAGAGGGTGAGCACCAGAAGGGAAGGTTCCTTTTTGCCTGATCTTGGCTCTTATGTTCTGGGTTTTGAAGCATCTGCATGCGTCTAGGAGGTGGAATGCGCAGGCTGAAAGGAAGCTTGCAGCTTTATTGGCAGATGCCCCAAAAAAAGGCAAGAACCCTGTGTGCAGTTGTGAAAAGGACCAAAATTCAAGGCTTGGAAAGTGGAAGATGTTCTGTTGGGGCAGGAAAGTGAAGTAGGAGAGAGGACAATGTGGGGTGTTTGCCTCAGCTCAGGCTCTGCTTTCTTCTGGTTTTGAAAGAAAAATGGGAAGATACACACTGGAACCACGCATTGCATTAAATGTTGTCTTTTGTTCAACTCTGCCTTCCCTCTGTGCCTAGGAGCTTTGTTCAGGTTTGCTGCTCTTGTGTTTTTACTCAAGTGTTGTACTAGTGAGGGGTTTCAGAGGTTTTTGGAGTGCTTTTTTTTCAATACAGTACTACTTCAAAACAAAGTTCATGTCGGTTTGCGGACACATTCCCTCTGCTAAAAAAGGAGACCCAGGTTGGGTTAATTCTTGGCCTTCAGCATATTGTACCAAGTGTCCAAGATACCCACAGGTTTTTATCTTTCTTGAGAGCAGTAATTAGAGTAACTGTTTTCCCCACATATTTTTGTTAAAGGCATTTGAATTTTTTTTAATACATGAAAAAAATGACTTGCAGTTATTGTGCTTGATGTACAATTCTGCAGAATTTGCACTCATCTTATACTTTGCCCTTCTATGGCCTATGTAGTTTAAGTTGTGTGAAGTGTCATCCATTTTAGGTAACAAGCTTTACAACAGCTTTCTAAAGTTATATGTAAGAATCATTTCATCCACTGTTTCATTAAGCTAAGGTCAGCCTGTCACCATTTAAATTATCAGTCTCAAAATTGTTGGCAAATTCAAGATGCTGCTGTTAGAGGTTTTGAAGGTACTAGCCCTCTTGTCAACTCAAAATAACTGTGAGCCTGTGATCTTGGCACTGAACTTGGGTTTGTATCTATCCAATTTCTCCAGTTCTTTTGAGAACAAATGAGTGTCTCATTACTGAAAAGAGCAGCTTGACACCTGACTCCATTCATATTCGAAATCTGGCCACCTGAGTCTTATACATGTGATTTCTTGAGGGCACTGAACAGCAGCAGCATTCAAAGTCACTCACAGCTGATGTTTCTCTTCTTCATATAATGGAACTGTCAGCTGGAAGCCTTGCGAGTTCAGGAATAGGTTTAACTGGAAAAGTTAAAGCTAGACATAGACACAGCAAAAACTTGCATGATCCTTGGAAGCCCAACAGCTCATTTTTGCCATGAGTAAAAAAATAATTAATTACAAGTTGGCAGGATCTTTTAACAATATAAACCCAGAAAAGACCTCTGACTTTTCACAATTTTGTTAGCAAGTATTTGTGTTAGATACCAAGTTTTACACTACTTATTTCAGATGCTTGTAAAGGTTGCTGTAATGAGCCAAGTGAAAATTAGTCTCCTGCATATGTTGCCCCTTGATTACTAATTTCTAGAGTCAATTTATTCTTCTCATGTCCAAACCATCCTTCTTAATCCCTGTGTCTCTGACTACTATCTCCTTCCTCTGTGACACAACTCAACTGGTGTCCTGGCTCCCAACCTGTCTCCTGGCCTTTCAGACTTGTTCTCTTCTGTTCTTTATTTGGAAACAAACTGGGTTTGAACAGTGTTTAGGATAGGGAAGTGTCTTGACTGAGCACTATAGCTTTTCTAACCTACAGTAGCGCAAAGAAGGGATGGATTATTTGCAGAGGTTAGCTTGATCTTGAACCTATTATCTGCAAATAGACTGACCCTGAAAACTTACTGTTAAGATGCATGTACTCCTATGGCTGGTGTTTTTAACAAAGAGCTTGGTTTACATAACAAACATATTGTCTCCCTTTTGGCTTCTACTTCCCTGACAGATTGATTATACAATTAGAAGCTCACGAATAATCATATAAAATCACACAGATAATCACAGATGAGGGATTTGTTCTTGTTCTGTGAAAATAACCACTGAACTCTCAAATATCAATACTGCATCTTTTTGTACTTGCAGACAGTTTAAAGGCTTGGCTGTATGTCTACCGGAGCACCACCAGGAATTTCCATGTAACAATTTGGCAGCCAGAACATTTATTTGCAACCTCAAATGATTCCTGAGGTAGCTGATCCAGTAACAAAACCAACCAAGGATCCTTTTTTCCCCTTTTAATTATCATGAGGTTTTAAAATATGAACAATTTACCTTCACTGCAAGCTCAGAGAGCCAGTAAAAAGAAAACCAGACAAACCTTACCCCTTAAATAAAATGCTTGGTTGCTTTCTTAAGTCATATTTATAGTCATATGGAAATTGGGGGAGAAACGTGTATGATATTTCTAAGTGTTTTCAAACATGGCATGGGAAATAATTGAGAACTTGAAACCTTTTTACATTTCTAGTGCAAAGAACCATTTCATTAGAGAGCTAATTGTGTCTTTTCTGATAATATAATTTGGGGATTTTTTTTTTAAAAAACAGACTTGGGGGAGAAGGAGGCAATAAATTTTGTACAAAATCTGTTGGTTTCAACACAAATGAAACAATAGTTTACTAGGTCCAGGACAGATTGTAGCCAGAGGGAGAAAGAAATGCCAGCATACTCAGTACTGCTGATATTAAATACTAGCATCAACCTTGTCCAAGAGGCTAAAAAGATACACATACCTCTGGAATAAGCTATTTTCTGGTCTGTTCCTCATGTTCACTTTTTAAAACAAATACAAATATATATTAGTTTAGGGATTCAGTCCTCATCAATTGTTTCATAGATGCATGCCGCTTCCATTGGAATCCTGGAAGGTGAAGTGGAAAGTGGGCTACAGAGGTCTGTTCAAGTTCTGGCTTTACCTTAGTGATGAAAGGGAATCTTCTAAAAATAGCACATTTTTGGGAGTGTATTCAGGGATTCATATCGAGCAGATTTCAGTAGATAGTAAGTAAGAATACTTCAGGGGAAAAAAGGTACACAAATCCTAAGAGGAAGACAATGCTGGCAGTGGTAACTTTAAGGTCTCTCAATTAGAAAATACATTTAATGTGAAATGTTGGTGATCAGGACTAACTGAATATAATAAATAATAATCAAGTTATGTGTCAGCTATGTCTAGACCAAGCAGGGAAGGGTGATGCACATAGAAATTTTGCTGACATAAGTTACTACAGCCTACATGACACACTCAGCCACTGGTGGACCCACCAGCATAGGTGCAAAGACTGTATGTACACACTAGGTAGCAGCCCACCTTTGTTCTACTGATGGCTTGGTCCTGGCTTCGTAGGTATGGTTCCATCTGGAATATGTACCAACCTTCTCTTTCATATTGGAACTGAGATCTTTTGTGTCTTAAGTAATTGTTTTTTGCATTTTATGGCTCAAGGTAAGCATAACCTTTTATTAGAAATGATGCAACAAGAAATGGTTCAGTAAGTAAAAATATCTGAGATAAGATGTACTTCAAACTTGATGTTGAGGGACTGTGAAAGATTAAAACATTGATAGAATAGAGGTGGATGAGTAAAACAAATAAAATACAGGCATGAACCAGCATCATTAGTCTTTTCTTTCAACAAGGAAAAAAATCCAGGAAGCATTATAAACTGTTTTGGCCAAGGGCCTGTCTTTATTGTGAATAGCACAACATTTGCAATTTAAATAAAACTGAAAAGAGAGGGACTCATATTGGTCTCCTAGGACCACTTCAATTTATCACTTGAGATTTTTGTGTTTATGACTTAAAGTGAACCAAACATATTTAAGAAATCCCAGCAACTTAAAATTGATATTTGACTACGCTGTAGTCCAAATTAAAAATACAATTAACCCCCCTGGAAACACTTGCTGCATAGGAAAATGATAATATTTCAATATTGCTGTATGTGTAAATGTAGGCTGAGCAGTCATTTTGTCCTTTTAGTCAGGGAGGAGATGAAGGCCAATATCACTTAAGATTTTAAAATAAATATTGGGAATGGTATGTATGGTCCCACTTGATAGTGGATTTTCTAATGTTGTACTTAAAGACTCCCCAGACAAAGCACTATTGTATTTTGCATTGATGATTTTAAATCAACAATACAACATAGCAAATAAAATTTAAAAATTTGTCCTGAATTTGATTGATAAAACCAGAGTTTGTCAGTCTTTTCCACACTCATTCAGCACAGACATGAAAGTAATGAAATGTATAAGGTTTCCAATCTAAAATAATAATCCCAAGTTATTTTTCTGAATTTCATCTGCAGGTACACTTGAAGACTGATGCTGGAATCCTGCATGTAACTGGATGAACAAATAAACGCATAACACATACTCATCATGTTTGCCACATTTGTTTTATTTTTTGAAAATTAATCAAATACCAACTTTTCATTTCAGAAAACTTCCAGGAAGTATTGGTTGTAAAGGTAGAATCATATTCAACCTTGCTGTAAAAGTATAATCTTATGAAATGTTATGAAATGTATGCTTAGTGCATGTGACTATAACTGATATAATAGAAGTGAATTCAGTTACACGCACTGAAAACTGTAGTCTAAGATGGTATAAAGTGTTCACTTTCACACTTCAAAACCTGATGACAGTAGTCAAATTTATTTCTCTCTTTCAAGTAGCCGGTACCCAGAATAAGATGCTCTTGATGTAAATGAAATCAATTAGTGCATCTGCCTTGAGATACTGAATTCAAAGTTCTGTCAATTTTTCTCATAACTGATATACATAATATGGTATCTATTTCTGGACAACAGTAAAATAGATCTGATTGGACTCTGTAGATTTTTAAGAAAGATCTCAAATGGAACGCTTTGAATAATCAGGGAGAACCACTTCCTGTGATTTTTGGTTTAGAGGCCAATCCAGATCATATTTCTTCATTGCTAGTAAAGCCCCAAAGTCATGATGCTCTGTTTTACTGAAAGCTGTGCATAGTATCTCTGTAATTTACAGATAATGTCATAAACTATCAGCAGTGGCTTTTGGAAGACAACTTACTTAGGGTTTACCCCGTCTTTATGCTGAAGTGTATTTCAGCATTTTGCTCTAGGTCTGGGAGCATCAAGTACATTTGGACATGAAGAGGGCATTCTAATCTATATTGAGAGTGTGTGCAAGTCAACCTAGGAAAAAAAATATGAAAAGAGTCAGGTTAATACATTTAATGCAAAATGCTAATCTCTTGGATGGAAAAGGTAACATGCAGATTGAATTCCCTTCTACATCCTTTTAAAGATAGATGTGGATTCTGACTCCTGTTACCAAAATTTATTGTTCTTCAAGTATAAGGGATGAGAAATGATACTCATGTTTTTGAAGAGACCAGGGAGATAGAGTGGTTAGCTTGGCATTAATTGCTGATTCCTGTACCATGTAATCAGAGTTACAAGTAGGATATCTTTGCTAATTAATTAGTTACTCTAGCCCTTGTCCTTTGTCTCTTCTGTAGCTTTTTTAAGAATGAGAAGAACCTCTTTTTCTTACTACTCTAGAAATAGTCTATTTCTATTGGTGGCATATACATATAACCTCACAGTTCTGAAGTAAGTGTGCTGTGGCAGCCAGCAAGCAGCCCTGACTACTAAACAGCAGAGTATGTTATTTTCAAGAACCACTCCTCAGCTAATGGAGTTTCCTGCAGAGCCAGCCTTCATTGTCTTGTTGGCTCCACTGGAAAGCTTCAGCTCCTCCATGCCCTGGCAGATTGAAACTTTGGGGCCAGCTCCAGTTTGGAACCACTGCCCCTGTTCATTGAAAAGGCCAAGAAACAGTGGGAGTGACTTTATAACCATGTTTTGTAATGCTAGGTGGAGTTTAAATGTAAGAAGGAATGTCATTATTCATGAGAACATAGGAAAAATCTGATAAGCAGGTCAGGAAGAAGTCAAAGTTTTAAAGATTTGTAGTTTTGCTGTCCAGAACAGAAGCCTGCTTTCATGTAAGCCTTTTGAAATAGTTTTAAGAAATCTCATGGGGCTTTTAAATTCTATTCAGTTGGATAATTGTTTGGTACATTTTTATTTCTATAAACTTACAAATGCAAGGCATTAAATATGAGATCTTGAAGAAAAAAACTGCTCATATATGTGATGGTGCAAATGCTCTTACCCTCTCAGCCCTCCTAAACATTCTAAACAACATAGAATTTCATGAAAAAAGCCCACCCAGACATATGGACACCACGGAACAACAGGCAAAATTTTGATCTCAAGAAGAATGCTAATTAATTACATGTTAACATTGCAGATGCAACTAAAAATCACACTTTGGATCACACTGTTGACAGTCTGAAGTGTTAAAAATCATTACTGGCTTAAAGTGATAAGGTTTTTCTATTTTTAAACTGGCATCTGTTTTGTTTGCTGTATGTATGTAGGCATTTTAGACTTCAGTCAAGTTTTACTGTCTAGCTTAAAGTGTCCATGCTAATTGAGTGTTAATCTCATGAATCTGAGGATCAGAAATTTTAAAAGAAGAATTTGAACTACTGTGCAATTCTTCGGTTATTGACAGTGCTGAGATAACTGAAATAATAACATAAGAAAGGAGAGGAAACCTCAGATCTGTGTGTCACTCTTGAGAAATATATTTCTGTAGTGATGCATTATGGTATGCTAGTTCTCTGTATTGTAGTGCTTTTCAAGCAAGGTAATACTTTTCATGTAATCAAATATTAACACCTGAACTCAATTTCACTGTTTGTTTCTATGTAGCTTCATGTTACAGTTACTAAAGGGCATTAAACTTGGGCTAGTGAGAAATTATGCTTATGAAAATTCAATACAGATAATTTTTTTCCAATATTCCTCCAATGACAAAATACTGCACAGAAAACACAAATGTAGGTTCCCAGATATTACCTTATTTTTGTTTGTTTAACCCTGGAAAGGAACCATTATTGTATCTGCTGAGAGCTCCAACAGTGGGATCCCGCCCAATATTCTGGCACTTTGTTATATTAAGTGTGCTAAGAGGCATAGTTGCTGCAGATTTCAAATCTGTGTGTGAGGTTAAACTTTTAATGATAAATCTTGTGGAAACAGGCCTTTCCCCTGTTGAAGGTTTTAGTATCTTAGTGATATTTACACATTTAAAAATATTTCTTCTTCATATTTAGTCTGTTGGTGAATGCTAATTTTTGCACTTTTTTATAGCAAGCTATTTATATATCTTTGTAACCATTTTCTATTTCTTTCAGATGTGGCAAGGAATATTTTCAGTGTAGTGTATTGACATTTCTTCACAGTCCAAAAGAATTGCCTTGAGATGCATCTTTCATAAGGTAAAGAAAATTAAAAGATTGATCCCAAGCAAAGAAATGTATTAAGCTACTTACTTTCATCCATCCTAAATCATTCAAATATATGTATATTTGCATGTGAAAGCTGCTGAATTATCATTCCAATAGAATTGTTGGTATAAATAATGCCAATCACTGTCTAACTTCTATTTTATTTGTATCTAGAGAAGCCTTGCTGGAGAAATACCAATTCCTATTTAATTGCCATAGAATTTTGCAGACAGAGATGAATCCATTAATGAATCATGCATTGCAGTGAACCGATAGGATTTCTGAAATGTCATATAATCTAAAATTGCCATCTTCAAAAACAAAAGATGAAAAGTTTCCTGTGTTCAGAATAATGACTGTATATAAAAAGAACTTCCTTGTTTGTGTTGTTAAAACCTCTGTTGAAGGGTAATGATGACACTTGTACTATTATGTTTACATGTGTGGTTATGTACTGAAACACTTTTCCACTTATAGGCTGCAGTGATGGGAAAGCTGGTCATGTTTTCAGACGTGTCAGAGGTGGTGGGACAGCCTTGCACTGAGAGAGATTAAGTTGTGGGTTTACCACATTAAACAAAGGGAAGCATCCAAATGTCCTCAAGTGGATACCCAGGAGATGCAGCAGAACTTCAATTTGGGCAGAAGGATGGGAGATTGCCAAAGGACAGAGATTCCAGCTCAGCACCTCTGAGTTGTTTCCAAAGGTGTTGTAGCTGAATAAGTGATTAAAGATATGGGTATAAAGAGAGGAGAAAGGGAGGAGCAAAGGGCAGCACCTGGCTGGAAGTGGAATGAGAAAAAAAAATCTTCAAAGAACAATTTAAATAGGGAAACATTTGGAAGCTTGGGAGCATCCCAGTTTTACAGTATCCTATTCCCAGATATGGGAAACTGAGAGAATCTTATCTAACATTCAGATAAACCTTCATTTTAAATGTGCAGATCAAAAAATTAAAATCTGCCTGACAGTTTTATATATGCCTCTGTAAGATATATAGATATGCTTTTATTTATTTTGTAATCTTAGAACTTGCAAAAAATTACCAATTATAAATAAGTGGTTCTAGTTACTCATCTTATTTTCTGTAACCCTTTTTGATTTCTTGACTTGCACATGTAAGCAGAAATCTAGCTCACCAACTCAGAGCTAGTGGAACTCTGGATTTAGTGCCTTTTTTTGGGTTGGGAGGGAAATGTCAGGGAGAGGACAAGGATTTGCAGCTAAAGAGAGAATAGAACTAGGCCTTCAGTTAGCATGTTCCCTTCACGGACACTAATACTGCAAATACATTTCAAACTTCTATGTTGATGCCCTTAAGTATATCAGATAGGACAAAATCCATCAAGCTTTGAGTTTTGAAGGACTCCTACATGGAAATCTTAGCCAGATTACAAGGTTGCCTCTTCAAAAGCTGGCATCTCCACAGCAGACATATGCATTGGAGGCCTAGCAGTGAGAAGGGGAGCTGTACAAGTGCAGGCTGATCTAGTTAGAACTCTAAATCTGACATAAAGTTGGGGCTGTTCAGCCTGGAGAAGAGAAGGCTGCATGGAGACCTCATAGCAGCCTTGCAATATCTGTAGGGGCCTATAGGGATGCTGGGGAGGGAACTCTTCATGAGGGACTGTAGTGAGAGGACAAGGGGTTCAAACTTAATCAGGGGAAATTTAGATTGGATATGAGGAAGAAATTCTTTACTGTAAGGGTGGTGAGGCATTGGAATGTGTTGCCCAGGGAAGTTGTGAATGCTCCATCGCTGGCGGTGTTCAAGGCTGGGTTGGACATAGCCTTGGATGGCATGGTTTAGTGTGAGGTGTCCCTGCCCATGGCAGGGGGGCTGGAACTAGATGATCTTAAGGTCCTTTCCAACCATAGCTATTCTATGATTCTATAATATATCAAAAAGAGAAAGGAAAGACAAGAAGAGGAAGGGAACTCTTTAAAATAATTAGCCCAGAGCAGCTCTCCAAATAGTGGTGTTCTGCTTTCCTGGAAGATATTTTGCTCAGCTTTGCTCTGAATGAAAATGCGGGAATCCTTGGTAAAATTACTCATCTTTTCCCTTTTCTAATGGATACTGGAGAAGTCCCAGAGTAAGAGTCCAAAGTCGCTTCAAAAACCCCCTGCACTCAAACTGAAACCTAGCACATCACAAGAGACAAAAGGCCCCATTAAATAAGATATAAAATGAAAAGATTCCCTGTTTTAATGATATTAAATGATTGTGTAAGGGAAAGAGAGAATAAGAGGATCCAGGAAGAAATTAGGGAGTGTATTAATACCTCATTAGTGTGTGTTTGTGTCTGCTGCCAGCTTGAATTGGCGAAGGACAGAGAAGCTTGATTATTTGACTTTTGCAGATTACCAAAACTGCAATTACTATTTATTTGTTCTTACCTGTTCTATATACAGGCATAGCCAAGATAAAGTTTCCCTTTCCCCATATCTTCAGGCTGTGTTATAGCAGAGACCCTATAGTGCAAGGAAATGCCTTTTGAAAGAACTCCAGTTCGGTGAGATTTGGTTGTGATGGTGAGGTTGTAATAATCCTGGGCTCTGAAAATTTGATAGTCAATGTCATGTATTGTATGAGAAGGCCACACAATTCTATGGGAGCATTCTACCAAGCTTCTACCAACACTGTTATCCTCCCCTGCCGCCCAGTGAATAAAACAGCTTGGTTGGCAGCTCTGTAACGGGTGGTCTGGTGGGAGAATATTTTATACCATATTGTTCTTACAAACAGCTCAAATTTTTGGTAGTAAACCACGGGCCATATTAACTACTAAGTGTTGAGTCATGCCTGGAAATTGAATTACATTTCTCACAGGCCAAAGTTTCTAGTATTACAGTGATTTCTGAAAGCCTAGTCAAATGCAGATGTTGTGTATGCATTAACTAATCAATTAGACTGGCTTTATTGATGGGTATAATTGGGAGAAACAGTTGTTTTGTCTGGATTTTTTTTCATGAGTATCTTACACAGCAGAAAGGATATAAGACTTTACAGATGGTAAAGTCATGTCTTAAATCAATGTAGACTACTTCAGGATCTTTATTTAATTTTTTTAATTTGAAGTAATGAGTCTTAGAAAAGGCATTGAAAATAAAAAAAAACTACGTTGATTTCCAGACTGTGTATGCTTACATTCCATCTTCTCTACTGCTGTATTTTTCTCTCTTGGTCTTTAATTGTTTTTTCTTTTTCATCTGGGAATCTTTTTTTTCAACATTTGTGCAGTTTTTATTTATCAAAGTGTCGTGGTTTAAGCCACTCAATAACTCACGAGTTCGTTCACTCACTCACTCCCCCTCTTTCTTCCCCCAGTCCCAGGGGAATGGGGAGGAGAATTAAAAGAATGCAACTTCCACAGGTTGAGATAAGAACAGTTTAGTAACTAAGGTATAACACAAATCAGTACTGCTACCACCAGTAATAATACAAGAGAAATACAAGGAAAGAGAATACAACTGCTCACCAAGCCTGACCCAGCCAGTGCACCCCCCAGCAGTGAACCCCTCAATGCACCACCACACCCTTCCGGGTCTCTGCTCTCCGTTTTCACATCCTGGGCATGACGTGCTGTGGTATGGAATAACCTCTTTGGTCAGTTTGGGTCAGGTGTCCTGTCTCTGCTTCCTCCCGGCTTCCCTCCTCCCTGGCATAGCATGAGACTCAGAAAGTCCTTGGTCAAACCAAAACACTACCAAGCAGTAACTGAAAACATTGGTGTTATCAGCACTGTTCCCAGGCCCAAAATCAAAACCACAGTGCTGCACCAGATACCAAGAAGGAGAAAAATGACTGCTGCTGCTGAACCAATGACACAAAGTATTACAAGTATCTACTGGCAAAACCCCCTTTCCTTAGGATTATGGCTGCAAATCCTTATCATAGAAACCTGTACAAAGCCAAGAAGCCCCCAGAGCTGTTCAGAAATTGTAATTTCTCAGTCTCTTACTTTGCTATACTATGAGAGACTGATCTGAAATCAGACTCCATTGTCTGATGATACCTCATGGGTTTTGAAGAGTTATGGCGCAAACTTACTTCTGGGCTACCAAATTGGATATGGTTAAAGTATTTGTTTGTAATGATTTTAATAATAATTATTTGTGTTTGTATGCTAGCAAGCATGATTCAGTGTTGCTGTTCACAGTGATGTTTCAGAATTAAATATGGGAAGATAATGAGTCTTATAGGATATATGTGTATCCTGTAAGCCTCAGAGTGAGGAATTGTAAGCTGAAATGCTAAGTTGTAAATTAAAACCACACTGTTAATTGTAAGCTGTAAATTGGGACCCCTCTGTTGAGAGCAAGATGGGGCTGGTTCTTCAAGGTAATGAATAAATCAGAACAAACTGACCTAAACTGTGGATGTAGTTGTTAAGTAATTCACAAAAGTCTTTTGTATGTGAGCAAGCACAGAGGTTAATCAGTGGACACAGGTGAGGAAGACTATTGACGACCACCAGAGACCCCTTAAGACCACCACCCAGCAAGGAAGCGCATGTGTGATTAAAATGCAAATATTGTAATTCCAGGAAATCTAGAGAATATCTGTAAACAAATTGTTGGCTCTCCAGGTGGCTCAGTCACTTGGGGGCTTTGATAAAATATTGTTACAAGTTATAAAGTATTACAGACTGGCTACCGGGAACCCTAATGAATTGATCATCAGTGCTTGAGAACCTATTTATAACTTAAATTGCATTATTTGGTTACTAATGAACCATGCCCTTGATCTGTTAACAGATCAGGCCAGGAAAATGCAGACAGCAGTATTTCAACATTGCTTGGTTCTCAACTACCTGCTAGCCGTGGAAAGGGGGGCTTGTGACAAATTAAATGATGCTAGTTGTTGTTTGAAAATTGATAATGGTAAAGTAGCAAAACGAGTCACATCTGGAATTAAAAAAACAACTGGCTCATTTTTTCTGTCCAAACCTGGAAAGGATGGAAGTTTGACCCTTTTTCCTGGCTTCCTGGAGGCCTATGTGTTAAACGAATTTTACTCTGTTTGTTATTTGGCTTTTTCAATTATTTTATTTTGTATTGTTCCTTGTCTCATTCAATTAATTTGGAGTGTTGTAACAAATGTGCAATTTGTAACTACTGCCTCTCCTGATGGAAGTAAGCAAATCAGATTAATATGTCCACATAAACCATTGGTTGTAGAAATAAACCACTGTTCTTTTCATTCCTTGGCCTCTTTTGCACTATCTCTTTCCTAAACCCACCTGGATCCTGAACAATCTTTGAGACACTGGTGGTGTGAGAGACTGATCTGAAATCAGACTCCACTGTCCATTGTCTCAAAGATTGGTCTGAGAAGCTGAGATGGAAATCCACCTATCTTTTGTCTCAGAGATGTTAGGAGGCATAAAGAGTCCAATATCCATTGCCTGGGAGAAGGGTGTGAGGAGCTGAACTGAGACTCCACCATCTATTGCTTAAGGGATGAGTGGGAAAGAGCTAAGACTCTTTTGTCATTAACTCAAGGATTGGTGTGAGGTGTTTCTCCCTGATGTATAACACGCTTTTAGGGGGGTGGGGGGAAAAAAAAAAAGGTGTTCCTTTTAGGTCCTGTTTTGACTTGAAAGTGAAAACGTTTCTATTTTTCTAATCTAAAATTATTGGATTGTTTTTTCGGTCACAAACTGTTTATGCAGGGAGCTGTAATACATGACATTTCAGATAGGTTTGTTTACCCGCTTTATTGCACATTCTTTAAATGTTTGTGGGTTTACTTGCCAGTAATTTACATATTCTGTCAGAGTAGGGGAAGTTTAAATAGAACATCATGTTAATAAGTGTATCTGCCTTGTGAGTATTTCTCTATCAGTCAGAAACTCAGTGTGATTATGGTCAGGGTTATTGTTATCTTAAGATTGTCCACCTCATCTAAAATATGTGATTGAAATGTTGGGAGAGTACTGATATAGCAACTTGGCAAAGAAAAAAAGAAAACAAAACAAAACCAATCCTTAAACCACTGCAAATCAGTGGTTACAATAGTTGCCCATGAATTTTTTTTTATTCTTTCTTTTAGGCTCCATTGTATACAATGAGAAAAAAAAAACCTCAACTGATGACACCCAAGAAAAAGTTAGGGGCTTATTTTGTTTGTTTTTGTTTGTTTTGGGGTTTTGGGGGAGTTGAGAGTGTGGCTTTCTTGTTTGTTGGGGGAGGTGTGGGTTTGGTTGTTTGTTTTGTTGGTTTTTTTTGGGGGGGTGGTTTTATTTTGTTTTTTTTCTAATCTTAGATTTTATTTTATTTTTTTCCTTGGCTATTTATATTTTCCTGGATTGGATGCTATACACTGATGTGCAGAATGCCTCAGGGTATTGTGCTTTTTCTGTCCAAATTTCAGCCAATGCGGTTCATTTTGATGTGCAATTGTTAGTATTTTCTATAGAGAGAATAAATATCAGGGCCCACTTTAAGTTGTGTGTATTGTGTTTCCTTTTGGCTGAATTGTTGCATTTTCGAGAGCAGTCTTTCTAGATGGAACTAAATACCATGGAATTTGAAACACATTCTTAAATATTCATTATTTATTTAAATAAGCATATAAATTTTACAAATTATGTTTCGTATTTCCAACCTATGCCTATCATTTCTTTGGTGATGGTTGAATTAGTTTAGTAATTACTTCCCTTACTATTGAGTAGTTGAGCAATTAGTAGGATAATCATTAAAGTAATTACTTCTTTGTTGACTAAGAGCAATCTTGATGGTGAAAATCCATACATGTTAGCAAATCAAAATGTGAGAGCTTTTCTGGTGCAGAACTCATTCAAGCAGACAAAATTAAAGGGTTATAAGATGTGGTGGATTGAATTTGTGTTATAAATAGGCGCATCCCCAAATACGTCTTGAAACTATGTTTCAAACTGTATATTGTGTTATTTATTTGTCTTAAGGATGAGAATTTGAGCACCCATTTATTCTTTTTAAAGAGAAACATTGGTGAATACTGCAGTAATTGAGCTGCTCTTCACATTTGGTAGCATCTCATCACTCGCTACATTTCTGGAAAATTAGACGTATGTGAAAATTAAAATTGAGAGACTCAACAGTATTTTCATATGTTATATATGTTAGATGTATACATATTATGTGTATCTGAAGTATTATAGGCTAAAGAAGGTCTAATTCATCAGTGCAACAGACTGCACACAAATATCTGGGTGCTGCACATGCCACCTGGAATTTAGAGAGCTCTATCAGCCTCAGCCTGTGCTTTGTGGGCCACAAAGACTGACTCTGCAATTTGCCTTCCTTAGTCCCCTAACAGGCGCAAGTGCCGCTGCTTTATTTACTTCTCAGAACATTCTTTGACTCGGGTCAAAGTTGTAAAGAAAAGGCAAACTTGAGCTGGGCAGCCTAGTATTTTACCATAATTTGAAGCTCTTGCACCATAGTTATTGGATTATTCTTCAGCGTGAGACTACCCAAGTGCTGAAAATGTTGAGTCATGAAACTATATACATGTATATATATTTTCATGAGACACATGAAATTAT
The DNA here is from genome assembly GCA_017639245.1 of Myiopsitta monachus. Lineage (NCBI taxonomy): Eukaryota > Metazoa > Chordata > Aves > Psittaciformes > Psittacidae > Myiopsitta > Myiopsitta monachus. The sequence continues at coordinate 64,546,223 of CM029921.1, read as the reverse complement.
GTATATAGCCCAGAGGGTTTCTGCAAGAGAATTGCTTGTAATCAGTATATGAGAACTACTAATATTCAAAAACTACATGCTTGGTTCAGTAGAACTCTTCAAAACAAACTTAATTGAGTCAGTGAATAGGGCCTTCAGTTCACAAAGGTGCACTATGTTAGCGGTAGAGCACGGCTTTCTCATCACTATGATGGTACCTTTTTGTCCATGCGCTTGAAATGTGATCATAGGGCAATTGAAGGGCAATTTCTGGCATTCAGGTGTACCTAAAACCCAGCAAAATTTAGCTACTGACTCTCCCCATCCTTACACCCCGCATGCTAGATTCAATTGAGGGTATGGTCCCCAGTTATGATATAATAGACTTATCTTTGTGAAGCCTTCAGGTAGTCAAGTAGTATATATGGTGTCTCTAGGTTTCCCCATAGCTTTTTTGAAGAAAACTTGAGATTATTCTGCTAAATATTGTAAGAATCACCCAGCTTGCCTCCTTAGGCACCCTAGGTATCATGTATTTGAAAGCTTGCCCATGGGTGGGCTTTAAAAATGCTGTAGCTAGCATAAGACAGATGGACTTGTGGCTGATGTTCCAAATAATATTACAGGAGTCATGCTTATGTAGTATGAGAAGTTCCCGGCACTTAAATAATTCTTGGAAAGTGATTCTTTCTTCTGAATGTTTTTTTGTGATTTACTCTTATAATCTGACCCTTGACAATCTTTGCATTGACTGTCTGCCGTTAGCATATTATCAGTTCTAATGTCCTCACAGTTTACATTTGCTCTTTAAACCTTTAATCTACATAAAAATCCAAAATAACATTTCATTCAGAAGCACATATGTTTTGGGATTGTCACATGTAATGTGAAGGACTTGCAACCTCTCTGATAATGATATACATAGGCAAAGTAAACGTTATCTTGCTAGCTGACAATGTCTGCTGCATAGAATAGAGAAATCTCCCAGATGATGGTTGGAGTTAAGGATTTGTGTTGGTGTTTGCATTTACAGTAAGGCTGGCTAATAAGATACCTTATCTGAGTTATCTGTGGGTTGCTGATTAGTTTGGTCTTCATATAGACATTTAAAAAGGATTTTAGCACTACAGGCAGTATCCAAAAAACATACCCTGGAAAAATCAGATTGCTCAACATTGGCTTTTTACTGGTGTGAACTGTACTCAGCCTTTTGTGATTCTTTCAGGTTTCCTGGAACAACTCTTTTGGCTCTATTTCCTTGCCGTATTTTCTCAGAGTAGAGCCCTACTCTATTTCACTTTTACAGTTAATTGCAGTGGTTGGAGGTCAGCCAGTTTGACCAGAGATCTACCAGTCCCTTTTATGATCCTGAGGTGCTTAGCACTGAAGATTCTTTGTAGAGTTCATAGTATTGAGTTGGAATTATGCTCCACATATCTGAAGTATATTAAACATTTGCGCTTGAAAGGGGCAACTGGTAGGGCAGGAAGTATTTCGTCTACAGTGGATTGAGGTAGGAACTAGATCATCTTTAAGGTCCCTTCCAATCTTAGCCATTCAATAAACTAAGATTGTTCTAATCGCCCACACTGGCAGTCAGGGAAAGGAGCATGCAGTCTAGGGGAACAGGGAATGAAGAAAAGGAAGTAAAAATCCAACAGGAGTGTTAACTTTCAAGAATTCTAGCTCTGCAGCTAGCCTTGCCTTTGAGTTAGGAGAGTGTCCTTCCTAGACTCAGGCTGGAGGGAGAAAGGGGGTCCCAAGTTTCAAAACAGCAGAACGGTTGTTGGCTGTATAGGTTCACAGTACTATCGAGTATTTGAACGAAAGGCTCAGAATTTTACCTTAGCATTGAATTTAAAATGAAGCTTAACCGTAAATGTTGCCCTTTTAGAAAATGAAACTACTAATTAGCAACTATTATTTTTGATTCAATTCCATTTTTAGAAAATACTAAAAAAAAAGGGGGGGGGGGGGAAGGAAAAAGAAAAAGAGAAAATCACCAAAGGTTAAAAAGGCATTTCTGGATACAGTGTATTTTAAATCTCATGTGGCAAAGAAGATCACATAATTCTTTTGAGTTTCAACTCTAAAAGTTGGTTTTGCAGCTGTTTTATTGCATATGTTCTCTGGCTCATTTATACCAATCTCATAACTTTTTATTGTAACTTTTGTTATATCAGTGTTTAAAAATAGTAATGACTTGGAAATTACTTTAAAAAGAAATCACAGTACATCATCTAAATAGGGTTATTCATAGAAATAATGCTATAATCAGAGCATTTACTGATTTTACTATGTTTGTGATGAACAGCAATATACAATTGCAACAAAAAGGTTTTTTTTTTTTCCTAAGGTATGAAATAACTTTCTATGGAAATGTATTTTTTCCAAAGTCTGTAACTGTTACCATGACAAGAAGGCTCCACCCAGAATATCAATTTTCTGCATAAATAATTGCAATATTTTTCTCAGAAACCTTCTGTTTTCCTAGCAGAAAACGATGAAATGCACAGTAGTGTGAACTGGATTACCTGCTTGCCCGTGGCAATAAATGCCAGTCTAGAAAATCTAATAAAGTTGATGATAATGGGAATGTAAACAATAAAAATCACAGTAAAATTTTCTTTTTGTTTAAAGTACACCTTTCAGGGGTCAGGGAAATTGGCTACACAAGGGGAGTTTATAAACATACAGCAGAGTCTTTTCAACAAATTGTTGTCATCTGGGTTAAAGAAAATAGATGTTTCCTGCTCCATTAGGCTATTATTGCTGACTTAAAGGCACTTCTGCCCATATAATTCCAAATGGGTATTTCTGGAATAAAGCCAGTACCACCCCTCTTGAAGCCAAAAAAAAGCAATGAAATGGGATTTCCTGAGATTGTTGCATTCTAGAGTCACTTATGCTCTCTGGGGTCTCAAGTCTTTCATCTGATTCAGTCAGCCCCAAATTATCTCTATTATCTCTTATTCAGGATATCCAAGTTCTCATATTCAACATACACTTCATCAAAATACGATAGTTATTTGCCTTTGGAAATTGGCATATGATAAGCATGAGGCTAATACGTGGAACCCAAACAAACCCTTTCTTCTGGGAAAGCTGGGTCCCTGTTCTACGTAAGTCAAGATCTCAGCTAATTTCCTTGTTCTCCCAAGGGAGACCATTCTCAGATGTCTGAGCCCCTTCCTGTTCTCTGTATGCAAGTGGTAAGATTAGCAGCTGGCATAACAACTCAGCTATTTGAGGAGATAACCCACTTTTAAACCATTCAACTAGGAAAATAAGGGTGAGGTATGTATCAAAGTTGTTTTAGGATGCAGAAAGTGAAGGGGGTTGGGTAGAGGAGCAATAAGATCCGCTGCTTGGTCAAAGCAGAGGCAAGATTTGCAGTATGTTATGCCTAGCTTGTTGCATAGGCATGGCATGTGTGCCACTGGTGGTAAGGTAATAATTAAATGTCCCTACTTTATATTAATATTAATAACAAATACCTGATTAAGCACATAAAATGGCTTCTTTATTTGTTTTTCATAGGTGGTTGACTGGCTTCCTCATCAGATATCTGAATGGCTTTCACACGTTAGGTTAATGTACTGAAAACTGCTTTGTGCCTGAAAGACAAATTATTTGTGAGCAAAATATGCTCAGAAGACTTCCTAGCTTCGCAATGTTACCTGCAAATAAATAATTAAAATGCATGTGTTTTAGAATGTGACCTGTTGATGTATCTGTATTTCACATCCAAACTTCCTGGCTTAAATTTAACTAAATTTAAAATATGTGTTATATTTTGGTTTCCTTATAAGAAGATTGGACTATCACACATGAATTGTGTTTTTAATGGACTCGACTGATAGGATGGCACAGCTATTGAGGATGGCTGAGCGTGATGTCTTTTTGCTTTTGGGTAGGCTCAAGATCAACATAATGTTTTAAGTCCTGTGTTAAGCTTGATCTCAATTTTATTGTATGGTTTGTTGAAGATGGTAGATTTTTATTTATTTTTTAGAGAGATTACAGAAGCATGAAAGTGTCCAGGAGTATTAACTATATTGTATTCTCCAGCAGTTTACAGAAATTGCATCCCAGCATTGACAGCTTTTTGGTTTGCAAGGCACCTGTCTTAGCTGGGGACCTTCTGAAACTTCTCTGTCACCTATGTTATGAGGAGCAAAATTAGTCTTGTGATGGCATATTTGGATTCCACAGACCTACTTCTCCCCCTTTCTCCCCCCCTTCCCGCTCATGTGTCATTATTGGCTTTCGCAGTCTCTAGTTTGAATCTGATACTTTTTTTTCTTTAATAGTGCTGGAAAACTAACAAAGTTTTTAAGAATTATTAATCTACTGGAAAGGGTTTTAGTGATTTTTCTTTACTAGAGATCATTGAAGTGACAATTCAGTCTTCAAATTTAATGAAGCATAAGGCAGCAGGCCTCCTGATGTAAATAATGAACTCCATATCCTATTTTTGTCAAGCTGTTCAGAAAAGAAGGATTCATGTATGCTCCACTGGGTAGGCAATGAGAACTGTCTCTACTGAAACATTTTTTGTAGGTTAAACAACTGTCAAAACACCAAAATCTGATTTTTTATTTTTTTTTCTTTTCCTGGGGGATTTATGACTTCTTTTTTTTTAACATTTCTGATGTTTGTTACCTAATAAATAGCCTCAAGCAAATGTCTGGTTACATTTATTAATGCAGATCCTAAATATAGCTGTTTGACAGAAGTATAGGTGGTTTTCCTGTGTTAAATTCAGTTAACTCTGATGGAAGTCAACCATCCTTAGAACAACAGCGCTAACCCTACTGAGGCATGCTGAAGTTCATGAACAGTAGGTATGGAAGGAGCCAGTAGTGTGTGCAAAACATGAACATACTAAGCTTGTCGCTTTGCCTGTAATTGTATGGTCCAGAGGAAACAAAAAGAGTAAAAGAGTGGGCAAAGTAGCATAATGATGTATATAAGTTTGTGTATCATTTTCTTTGCAAGTGCGCATTTCTGTAGCTTTAGCACAGTACTACATTGCATATGTAGAAGGCTTGTGACACTTTCACAGAATTCAGGAGTGACAGCACAGTTGCATTCTGAGCAGAACAGGTTTTACAGTTGTGAAATTGCACAGGTGTTTCTAGGTTGTGCTACCGAAAAACAGGAAACTTCCCTTGTCAGGATTCAGCTGGGACAGCCCTGAGGTCTCCATGTATTCACCGTGATGGTGTATCCCATACTTCTAGACAGTGTAATCAACATTCAGTTATCCATGAATAGTCTATCTGGACTGTGCATTTTCCATGATGTAGGTGCAAGATTCGGGTAGCTCCAGGCAGTGCCAAGTTCGGTGTGGTGGGTACTAGTGATTCAGACGCACTGCAACACGGGAACAAACAGCAACCGCCAGTGTGAAAGCAATTAACTTATTTTAGCATGGGTTACAGACTGTTCTAATAAGTCTGCCTGAATTAAGTAGATATCTAGCAGAGCTATCCAGTGTCATTACTATACTCCAGGAATGGAAAGAACTATACCATGTTAGTTTAACATGTTCACAATGTTAGCCGAAGTCCAGGTGAATTTGTTAGGTCTAGCTTGGTACTGATTGCATGGGAAATTAGGCACTTGTGCAGAGCTGTGCATGTCCTAGCACAATTTCACCTTGTCCTCTGGGTTTTAGAGGTGTTTTGTTATGTGACTGTGTGGTGATGTGGAAATTTTGATGGTGAGCCTGAACAGAAATGGCCCAAAATAATACAGGGTTTCCAAATATTTGTTCATAGGTCATGTAAGTTCTTATTGCCAAAGGTACTCCCTGCCCCAACATATGGGTGCACTGTGCTCTGCAAAATGTCCTGTAATTCTTATAGCTTCTGGGTTCTCAGGCTGTGCCTGTATATATCACCAAATAATGGAGTGCTGACATTATATGGGAATCTGGTGTCTGTGAGCAAGCAGTGCTTCTTTCCACTGAAGAGTCAGGAGTAAGTAGGAGAGAGTAGGGCATAAAACAGAGAGTGAAACATTATTTCAGAGTCTTCTCTGGAGGAGACTTAAGGTCTGAGAACATGCTGTGTCTCATCCAGCAAGCTTTTGGTATGCAATGCTGCATACCACCTCCATCGAGCTCTTGAAGCCTCTCTGTGCTTGTGTATTGGATGTGTTCCCCCTGCTGCAGTCAACCATCGCAGATGGGTGTGCCAACTTTTTGTCTACAAATACATCATGAGTTTTATGCGAATATACTGCCAATTGCTGTCATAGTCAATCTGTGTAATCAATTCTGTAGCTTACTCTTACCTGTAGGAATTAGTCTCCATATGTGGATAGGTCTACCCATTTTATTGACACGCTAACAATGTATACAAACACAGGTCAAGATTAAGATAGGGCTTGCAGAAAATTTAATGGATTCCTATGATGACTTCTGAAAAGATGCCTGTTTCACTAAAGGCTGTCCACCCAAACTGATTTTTGTGAGAGAGTATCCAAATAATCTACAGCATAAGCTCAGATTTATAGATCTAGTATGTTGATACTTGTTTCAAAGTTTTGTGTGGTTTTTTATTTGTGTGGTATTTTTTTTGTTTTGGGGGTTGTTTTTGTTGGTGTTGGGGTTTTGTTTTGGTTTTTAGAGAATTCAAAACTGATGTGTTGAAAGAGAGAAAGAATTGGTGCTTAGGGTGAGATATGCCTATGGAGAGATGTAGAGAAATGCAGCAGTGGGCAGGAAGGGAAAGGATAAAATTGCAACACAAGATTGGTCCTACCTTACAGCTGTCACTGCTACCTCTTTGCTCCCAGCATATCAGAATTAACTACCATAGGTGAAAAGTAATCTCTGCCCTCTCAGATTCTCAGTTGAGAGTATTTTACTTATTAAGTCCAGCTGCATCAGCCAGCGGAAGTTCAACCTATTCCATAATTCACAGTTAAAATTTTACACCATATCTGTATCTAATTCAGCTGTTGTAAATTGATTTCAGGTGACGGAAGATGTTTAAGAATATTTTTTTTCCATATTGCTAATTTTATGGATTTATCTAGATCTATATCTGTAAGCAAAATATGCAGGAAGGTCTAAATACTACAAAGCAAGGATATTAAAATCTGCCTGTGGAATTCAGGAGGAAATCTCTTTGAAGGATAGTCTCCTGAACTGCATGATATGTAGTTCACAGTAATTGTGGCTGTCCACTACTCCATGAATTTTTTAGTAAAATCTAAGAGAGAGAGTGTGTGTATATATATGTGTGTATATATGTAAAATCCGGAGATTTCACGATTAGATACATACGTATGTATATCTGCATCTATTATTTCATAATCATTTATCTCTATCTAAAGAAACAGGTTACTATTTAAAAAGCAGTGAATTAGAAAAAAACCAAACATCCCCCAACAATAAAAAATCAAGCAACCAACCAAACAACAGAATAAGTTAACTTAATAGAAATCATAAGAAAAAAAATTCAGATGTACTTCTAGTATTTCTTCAATTTCTTTGCTCCTTACACTGTTCTTTTTCTCCCAACCTTCCTGGCTGGCTTTTAGCTGATCTGTAAAATAGAAGAAAAATCCCAACCTCTTCAAATTCCAGTTAAGCTGACAAAATATTTTTTTTTGTACTGCTCTCATCCTTTTGGTGTAACAGTGCAGAATCAGTTGAGTATTTGAAGTTAAATCCTGTGATAAGACTTCTGATTTTAGACAGTTTTAACATTTGATAGGAAAATTTAAAATATTGCTTTGAACTTTTCCCTCTCTGTAACCCCTGTTCAGAGCTCTAAATGGTGCTCTTGTTAGTGCATTCTGAGAGGGATCAGACCACTTGCTCCTCTGAAGCAGATTTTTAGCTGTAATTTGTATTAGAGCAGTTGTGTTTATTTCTCATGAACATGTGCATTCAAAGATTTAAGGAACAGTTGAAGAACCAGTATGATCCTTTCAGTAAATAGTACTAGAGATTATGTATGGTATCAAACTTCAAGTACTGTCCAGTTGACCGTGAAGACACAATGGAAGTTTTGTGCCAGAGGCTGGGTTTTGTTTGTTTGTTTTTATGGTTAAGGATGCCTCTGAGAAAAAGAATGACAGCTAAAATGTAAATATTTTAAAAATTCTTGTTTGTTGGGGATTTCACTGAAAACTAATGGAGACTTTTGATACAGGTACTATATTCATTTGTCCCTTCTTTGTCTGTACAGCAGCCTTCCTTGTTTGGAAGGGAAAAACTTCAGTTCACTGATGGATTTTCAATCAGTTGGAAGCTTCTCTGCTTTTGAGAGAATGGCCAGAAAGAGATGAAGGTTTGGCTGGTGTATGTACTGTCAGTCTGCAGTGCAGCTATGCAAGTGTTAGCCAGAGCAAGTGTCATTTTGTAAATTTCTTTCCTGTTAGTGTGTTCAGGTCTGTATCTTTTACCAGGCATTCTCGGATTGGACAAAGCTGAATGGGCTATCATATTACCTTGTTTTTCACAGAATCACTGTGGGGCTGGAAGGGACTTTTGGAGATCTAGCAGGGCCAATTACAGCATGTTACTCAGGGCTATGTCCACTCACATTTTGATTATCTCCAAGGATAGGGACCCCACAACTGTCTCTGGGCAGCCTTTTCTAGTGTCCAATCAACCTCACAATAAAACATATCTTTCCCGTGTTTTAAATGAAAACTCAAATGGAAATTGACTGTTGATTGATCTATCAATTGATCTATTTGTCTCCATCTTCTTTCTCCTCCACCAGGTGTTAATAAGATTCCCCTAGAGCCTCCTCTTCTCAGGACTGAACAATCCCAGCTCTCATAGCCTCTCTTCATATGATCGATGCTCCAAATCCTTAATCATCTTCATGGCGTTTTGCTGGATAGTCCCCACTATGCCCATGTTCTTACAAAGCTGCTTTCCAGCTGTTGGGACCCCAGCTTGTGCTAGTGCTTGAGATAATTTCTGCTCAGGTACAGGGAATCTTAAGCTTCATGGTGTTCCCATCAGCTTATTTCTCCATTCTGTCAAGGTTCCTCTGAAAGGCAGCACAGCCATCTGGTGCATCAGCTATTCCTTCCTATTCTGTATCATCTACAGGCTTGCTGAGGCTGCCCTCTGTCCTGGGGCATTAAATTGAATTAGTCCTAATATCAACCCTTGAGGTACTTTGCTAGAAAACTGTCTCCAGCTAGACTTTCTGTCACTAATCACAACCATTTGAGTCTGACACTTCAGCCAATGTGCCACACTCTCCACTTACCTTATCCGTAGTTCATCAGTTTGTCAATGAGGATGTTATGGGAGACAGTGCTGAAATCATTACCAGTATCAAAATAGACAATATCTGCTGCTTTCCCCTCTTCTTCCGAGCCACTCTTCTCATCAAAGAAGGCCATCAAATTGTTCGAACATAATTTCACCTTTGTAAATCCATGCTAACTACTGTAAAACTTTTGCCTAGTCCTCCTGATGTTTGGGAATGGCTTCCAGGATTATTTGCTGCACCAGTATCTCTCTCTTGGATTGAGGTCAGGCTGGCCAGCCTGTAGTTCCCAGATCTTCCTCCTTGCCCTTCTTGAAGAAAGGAGTGACATTTGTTTTCTTCCAGGCCTTTCCCAGTGACCATGATCTTTCTTAAGGGTTATGAAGATGCCTTACAATGGTATTAGCTAGTTCCCATGACACTACTGAATAAGGGAGATAGAGGAAACAGCAGTAAAGTGAATGGGGTGGGATTTTGATAGTGAGATAGCAAATAAATGTTCTAAAAGAAAATTTTGGGGTTTAAGCACAATAAATAGCATTTTATATACGAAGGTGTTCAGGGAAATACGTTGTATCTGACTGGCTGGATAAAAATTCTTCCTGTCTTTAATCTGTATGTAGGAAACAGTTACATTAATGTTGGTTTACCAAGAGAAGGGCTGAACATATGCAAACCCATTGAGACAGATTATTCTCAAGGCTAATTGAGATATATCAGTTTGCACTTTCTCTCTAACAGTTTTCTGCCTGATTTTCAGTACAAAATGGTCAAATGCATGCACCATTATTCAGTACAGTGTCTCTAAGGTTAGAAATTCTGAGCAAGATAGATTTAGGAGGTTTGGTTCAAGGCTGAGATAATGAATACAACTGTAGAACAAGTTGTTTATAGGGTCATAAGACCTAACTGGGAAGGAACAGTCAGTGTGGCTCCCTGCAGTCCTGGTGCCTTGATTGTCCTTGATATAGAATCATAGAATAGTTAGTGCTGGGAAGGACCTTAAGATCATCTAGTTCCAACCCCCCTGCCATGGGCAGGGACGCATCCCACTAAACAATGCCACACAAGCCTCTGTCCAACGTGGCCTTGAACCAGTGATGGAGCATTCACAACTTCTCTGGGCAACCCATTCCAGAGCCTCACCACCCTTACAGTAAAGAATTTCTTCCTCATATTCAATCTAAACTTCCCCTGTTTAAGTTTGAACCTGTTATCCCTTGTCCTCTCACTACAGTCCCTCCCCAGCATCCCTAGAGGCCCCCTTCAGATATTGGAAGGTTGCTATGAGGTATCCACGCAGCCTTCTCTTCTCCAGGCTAAACTTTTTCAGCCTATCTTCATACAGGAAGTGCTCCAGTCCCCTGATCATCCTTGTGGTCCTCCTCTGGACTTGTTCCAACACTTCCATGTCCTTTTTATGTTGAGGACACCAGAACTGCACACAATACTACAAGTAAGGTCTCAGGAGAGCAGAGTAGAGGGGCAGGATCGCCTCCCTCAGCCTGCTGGTCACGCTTCTTCTGATGCAGCCCAGGATATGGTCGGCTTTCTGGGCTGCAAGCGCACACTGCCAGGTCATGTTCATTTTTTCATCGACCAACACCCCCAACTCCTTCTCCGCAGGGCTGCTCTGAATCTCTTCCCTGCCCAACCTGTAGCTGTGCCTGGAATTGCTCTGACCCAGCTGTAGGACCTTGCACTTGTCATGGTTAAACTTCATCAGGTTGGCATCAGCCCACCTCACAAGCGTGTCAAGGTCCCTCTGGATGGCATCCCTTCCCTCCAACATATCAACTGAACCACACAGCTTGGTGTCAACAGCAAACTTACTAAGGGCACACTCAATCCTGTCACCGACAAAGATGTTGAACAAGACCGGTCCCAACACCGATCCCTGAGGGACACCACTCCTTACTGGTCTCCAGCTGGACATTCAGCCATTGAGCATTACTCTTTGCATGCCGCCATCCCACCAGTTCTTTATCCACCGAGTGGTCCACCTATCAAATTGATGTCTCTCCAACTTAGAGACAAGGATGTCATGTGGGACAGTGTCAAACGCTTTGCACAAGTCCAGGTAGATGACATCAAGTGCTCTAGCCCTTTCCATCAGTTCTGTAGCCCCATCATAGAAGGCCACCAGATTGGTCAGGCAGGATTTCCCCTTAGTGAACCCATGCCGCCTCTCACCAACCACCTTGTTGTTTTTCACGTGCCTCAGCATGCCTTCCAGGAGAATCTGCTCCAAGATTTTGCCAGGCACAGAGGTGAGACTGACTGGTCTGTAATTCCCATCTCATCCATTTTCCCCTTCTTGAAAATGGGGGTTATATTTCCCTTTTTCCAGTCATTGGGAACTTCATCTGACTGCCGTAGTTTTTCAAATATGATGGACAGTGGCATACCAACTTCATTTGCCAGCTCCTTCAGGACCTGTGGATGGATTTCGTCAGGTCCTGTGGACTAGTGTATGTTCAGGTTCTTAATGTGTTAGCTAGAGAAGATTACAAATGGGAGCTCCTGTTCTGTATTTATTTGATGCTTTTTGTAAGTTATCTAATTTCAGGCATAAGGGCTTCAACTTGATGAGCAAGCATTCTTTCTCAAGAGAAGTACATCTTTCCACTTGAAATGAATGGGAATTTCATGTTCCCAGCAGCCTCGAACATAACTTGTAATGCACATCATTGAATATTTGGTGTGGATAGGTACCCTAGAGATTATTAAAGTAATTAAGGACCTTTTCAAAGAAGTGCCCAGAAGAAGATGAGATACTTAAGAGTATGTATCATTTCTTTGAAGGACACAGTTTCAGCAGGTAGACTGTCAGCTGCATTGTTTGTATTTGTACAGTTGCCCATAAAGGTCTGTACTCTGGGTTTAACAGAATGGAAGATGCAGGATAATGAATAGCAGAAAACTACCAGTATGGGTTTAGTTGGTATGTGTTTCTGCCAATCTGTAATACAAATACTTACAAATAATTTGTGTTATTAGGATTTTTATATGTGACCTCAGACCTAACTTGGCATTTTTAGATATGAAATGTGACTTATGGATTGTTGTTTCTTCAGCGAGTCATGATAGTGAAGCAGAATGATGGAAAAAAACACGGTAGCCTGGCAAAGGACAGACTCCACTAGCAAATAAATGCTGAATTGAGCAATTAGGCAAGAAATCAAAATGAGGATTCACTCTTAACACAACATATGGCACATGGCACATGACACAGAGTAGGACTTGAAACAACTCTAGCAACTGGCAGAGCATTGTCAGCACCTGGTAGTGTCATCTATAGCCAGCATCCTGCTCAGGGGACTCTAGAATGGCAGAAACATTTATCTTGTCTCTTTTGAAACATTCTGATAGCACCAGCTTGCTCAGATTTATTTATTTATTTATTAGTTTGAGGGGAGTGGGGGAGGGGGAAAGGAAATTCCAACTGGAAGAAAATGTGAGGGGTTTGGTTCTTTTAAGTTCAGCGTATGAAAAGACATTTCCTTTCATTTCAGTAAGTCCCTGTTATGGAAAATAGTTGCTGTGTAGTGAAGGAAATATCTGAAAATTAAATACTTCTATTTTAAATACTTTCAATAAGTATCATGTGTTGTTACTGGCCAGCATAGTAAAACCACCGCAATTATGAGCCCAAATGAGTTTGTGGATTCAGTGATAATCGCAGCCTGATACTTGCAACTAAATAGATCTCATGTACAAACTTAAACAGGGGAAGTTTAGATTGGATATGAGGAAGAAATTCTTTACTGTTAGGGTGGTGAGGCACTAGAATGGGTTGCTCAAGGAAGTTGTGAATGCTTCATCGCTGGCGGTGTTCAAGGCCAGGTTGGACAGAGGCTTGTGTGGCATTGTTCAGTGGGATGTGTCCCTGCCCATGGCAGGGGGGTTGGAACTAGATGACCTTAAGGTCCTTTCCAACCCTAACTATTGTATGATTCTATGATACAAAGTTAGTGGAACAAGTGGGTGTATACAAAACACTTCCAGCTATTTTTCTGCCTAACCTTGAATTCGGCTTTCTATATAGACCCTAGGTACTGGTAGTATTTTTCTGAGCCCTCTCTGCATTCTCTAATCCAGATGATCTTTACTTCAGTGTTATGGTAGAAATTCAGTGGTGCAGAGAACCTTGTTCCTGGTCTTCTGCACAGGGTTTAACTTCCACACAGTGGTACTGTATAATGCCAAAGCTTGGTCCTGCTTGTACAGTGTTGTTAAAACTGTCAAAAGCAGCAACATTCACAGAGAAAAAATATTGAACCTGGGGGGTGGGGGTAATCATTCTCTTGCCAGCATAATGAACAATTTAAGTCTTCCTTAAAGAGTTTTCTGCATTATTTTGCAAATATTTTCTATATCAGAAAATCCACATAAAAACTAAAGTCAGATTTTTACTATCTTGAAAACTACTTGGATAACTTTTCCATAGTAAGCAACTAAATTTCAGTGTTTTTAGCAGACCTTGGTGTATGAGCAGTGTTTATTGGAGGGATGAGAGTAAAGTGGTGTGCATGACACTTGTGGCTGCTGACACAAGCTGGCTTTGCTCACAGGTAGCTACTGTTTCAGCTGTTGCCCAGACAGTTCCTGGGCAGGGAGGAAAGCAGAGACTGGAAGGTATTTATGTGTGGAGTGCTTCATGTCTTGGTGTGGAGAACAGGCCTCTAGTTGCAGTATTTCTGGGTATTTCTAGTGATCTGCATATCCTGAGAAAGAGTGTGAAAAGCTGCCATTTTAGTGAAAAATGCAACTTCTTGCATAATATCATCAATGTCATAGAAAAATAAAACTTGTGGAAATCCAAAGGACTCCTGTATATCTTTTCTTTTCATCTTCTTTCCTGTGGTTCTTTCTTCATTGCTAGGAAAAGTGATCTGTTTTATTTCAGCAGAACACAGTCACAGGCTCATGTTTGTTAACTGAAGCAAGTTCAGTATGGGCTGTGAGAATTAAGTGTTTTCTCACTTTTGGTTGAGATGTAATTTGTATAATCAAAATGAAAATGAAGAAATATTTTCATAAAAAATGAAAGGCTACCATGTTGTTTCAGTGTGGATTGCTAAATCATGGCCATCTGGGACAAATTGCCATTTGATAATCAAGCTCAGCTGTGCTCTCTGGTGAACTGCCCTGTGCCTAATGACTGTTCTTGCCCAGCTCTGCTGCAATAGGAAGTGTTACCTAATCCATTTTGCTGGAATGTTGTAGGGTCCTGAGACTCAGTGAACCATTTACATTCAGGAGAAAGATTGATTCAGAATATAGTTGAGAGGATTACAAACCACTGAGACTAACAGATAAGTAAAACCAAATACAATTCAGGACATCATCATTCAGTGATTGCTGCCAGCTAATACTGTCTGAGCCTCCCTATTGTACAATGTAGCCTTTTCATGGAATGTAAGTCAATAAATGTATGAAGTCAGAGGCTGCATCTCAAAGTGTGTTGAAAACGTGCTTTTAAAATAGGGCACTTCAAGGGTAGGTTAATTGGCATAAACTTCCTTTGCTCGCTCATAGTGGGAACTTTTCATGAAAAGAATGAAGTCCTAATTATTCAGATCAACGAGAATAATTAAGAAATGTTACCTGTATTAATGGAAGATGGGACAGATCTTAACTACTGCAAGATTGCTTCAGGTTGTCTAAATGGGAAGAATTGCCCATTTATTTTTGATTGGTCAGGGTCTCTAATTTTTAAGGGTACTGGTATGATTTGGAGGTCTTTGCAACCCAGAATGTTATTAAACTTCTTGATGCATACACTACCCTTTAGCTTTCAACACTGACTTCAGAAGGGAATAAACCCTTCACAAAAATGTGCTGATACAGTCACTTCATGCAACCTGTAAGAAAGGTTCCGTGTCCCACTGTTTCCTAAATGTGAGAAGACAGTTCTATGCCTCTCCCAGCTGCCTTCTGGTGGTGCTTCACCTTTAGGTTCATTTCTCACCGCCGAGGGTACTCTGGCTCATTGTGTCAGTACTATTGCAAGAGAATAATGTTTACATAGTGCTCTGTATCTCCTAGTCACTTACCCACATTCTGCACAGCTCAGTGTAGTTTTGGAGATGTTTCTGATACAGGATCAACTTTTTTTTTTTTTTTAATTTTTTTTATTGTTGACAAACTGAATTCCCTTAGAATACAATTTGTGTAAGACAATAATAATGACACCATCCTCAGTAAAGGCAGAGCATTTCAAAACAGATGGAACTGCATTATTAATGGGAACTGAAAATATTCAGAATAAGGAAACAAAAGGTTAGAATAATGCAGAGCATCTTCTTGATTGTTTGCTAAAGCTGAAGCTATAGACAGTTTCTTAACTAGCACAGCCAAAATCAGTGCAATTGAAACTAGAAGTTACAGAAAGAGATTTTCAGATAAAAATAACTACATGATATTTCTGTGTGAATGGTTGTTTATGGCGTCCTCTTGGGTGGGTTTGTGTTCATGAACAGGATCAAGATCCAAGACAAACAGTTTTCCCCACAGGTGGTAACTTTAAGTTAGAAGCTGAAAATGTGACATCTTAGTATAATCAATTACTTAATTCCTTTTAGTGTCTTTGAGACTCATTTTCACAGGTGGTAAAGGAAAGATAATAGAGTGAAATCTTCTTGGCTGCTTTTTTTAAAATTTTTTTTTAGTTGATATCAGCCTTTTTTTATTGTATTCTAGGCCAAGATATTCTGCTAATATTAAGAGCATTCACTTGACTGTTCTCGAGCTTCTCACTAACATGGACTTTGCTTGTTTATCTAACCAAAGGATCCTGAAGAACATTAAGGGGAAAATGGAATTTAAATACCTGCTCTTCTCAAGTAAGGAAAAATAAGGGTACACTGACTCCCAACAGATGGAAGGTTTTTCTTGTGTGTCAGTACAAATTTATTTCAGTAAAAGAGGAGAAATGCCTACAAGCTATTTGTGCAGAGTCTTGAATTTGGTAGCTAGATAGAAATTGACTTGAATGATATAACTTCATTGGGTAATAATAGTTGGTTACCTGCAATTGCACAAGAGTGCTTTCAAAGATACAGCTGGCTAAGCCTGCTTTAGACATTCTAGTAAAACTGTCCTGTCCTTCAGCCTTGTCTTATTTTTGTGCGCAATATATATATAACTTATGAAAAACTTGATTTAGATGAGAATAAAAAGAGAACCATTTCAGAATTCACCTAAATACAATTGTTTCAATACAATTGTTTAAAAGCCCATGAAGGTTGACAAGGGTCTTTCCTTTGAGATTAGTGGAATTAGTGCCATTTCTTATTTTGGTACATCTGGCCTGCAGGCATCGAAGCCAACTGTAGGTTCAAACAATTTGTTTGCACACACCTCATTTATAGTTAGAGGATGAAAATTTAATTGGAAATAGAATGGATCAAAATCTTTATATTTTTAGTAGTTACAGTCCCTGCTAACCAATCAACCTGTGGGAGATTAACGGACAACACACGCAGATTAATGTAATCGAAGTGTTGACAATTTATTATAACAAACGTGTCGCCTTTTATAGAGTGTTTCAAGATACTAGAACTTTCGGCAACATCTGATTGGTTAGTGTTTCTTAGTCAAATGTTAGTAACAGCTTAATGATTGGTTAACTACTATAACAGATGTTTAACTATTATAACATGTTTTCGAGATCGTGGTTATCAGTCCCTTCTTGTACATCCTGTTCAACAACTTTCTGTGCCAACTTCTTCAAAATTCTGCACATATGTGTCCTCTAGTAACCTTCAAGTAAGGCCTCAAAGCCTCTGGTTCACTACCATTGTCAAATAGCTGTCTGGATTGCTCACATGACCATGTTCATTTAGGTACATTCCCGCATCAACCAACCTCAATGTTGTGCTACCTGGATAGCTTTGAGGTAAATAAAGAAATTAATTAAAATTAACCCACAAATCAAAATCTTACAAAACACTTAGTCTGCTAACACTGATAACATATATTTTGTTCCCGCTCTTCAAACAATAGATGTTAAGTCTTTCAGGGATTTTTGTGTTTGCCAACCAGAACAAGCAGTAAAATTTTTCCTTCCCTGACAAAGTAGCTTCATGCAAGGAAAGGCAATGCAGTGAAGTTCTCTCCCTTTCAGTGAATGGACAAATCAAAGGCAGTTCAGTGATGTGGATAATGTCTAAGGGTGATAGTAGTTTTCTAAATTTGTCTTGTTTTGTTACGTATGTATCTGCATGTCATTGTGCAAAAATAACACTGCTACATCATGTCACTACAGTTTGCTTCTGGCAAGAGTGCTTTTGCCTGCACCACTTCCTCAAGCTCAGTGTAAGTATTAGTATATGGTTTGTCATTGACTATACAACATACTCCTTCAGAAAACCCACATCAGCACAATTTTTAGAAGTGCTTCTCACTTTGAAGAAAATAATTTAGGAGGAGAATCAAGGTCAGTTTCCATGTCCCAGGTTGCCTTAGAGGTCACAGAAAAAGCATTTATCTTTCCGTTTAATACTGTAAAAATGGTTCAAAGAATCATTCTGCCCTACTAGAGGAAACAAAAGAAAATGCAGGACTCCAAACTACATCTTAGCTTCTTAAAACAAAGTGTGAAGCCATTTGTAACTGTTGAGATTGTTTCTGGATAGATGATAATAAAGGACAATTCAGTGATAAAAGGCAGAGTCTGACCAAAGAGATTTTCATATTTGGCAAGGAGGGATATAGGAAGAAAGGTTGGCACAGAAGAGTAAAGTGTACTGGGAAAGAATTAGAGAAGTTAACCTTAAAATGTCGGTCTTCCTTTTGACTGGCTTTTAATTTGTTTTGGTATAAATTAAATCCCGTGCTATTGTGCAGGCTCTTTGTAGCCTGTTTAAAATATATCTGTGTTAGCAACTGGGGTGATACAGATGAGTATAGAAAAAAGTGCCATTGAGAGAAGGAACTAGAGGGGAAATATACTGGTCTTGTTTTGGATCACCTGGGTGATTTCAACAGGCAGTCCAGTTTAGAGTAGTCAGACTGACACTGACAGCAGTAACTGGTATATTGGTGACCTATAAAACAAAGGAAGAATCAAGAAACAGATAGTAGAGAAAGGTTAGTGGAAAAAAAAAAAAGTGAAATTTCAGTTTTCTGAAACTTCAATAATTTCCTATGTACTCTGAGCAAAAGAGTACAAGTTATATTTTTATGCTGCTTCTAAAACACTTTTTTTCCTCCGTCTCTTCAGTTTTCTTCCTGTTTGCATTGAAGATTTGCTATTCCTACAGTTTGAGTTGCTTTTTCGAGAACCTGAAGTGACATAGGTCACGTTTCTTGGAAAATGTACCTAAAACTAGGGAGAAAAGATGAATCCTGTAATTTTGATGAGACAGCCCTGCAGCCAGGCTGTTGACAGCTGGGTGATCCATGCTGCTTCTACAGAGACATCTGTAGTTTAATATGGTAAAAACTATCAGAAGAGATGGAGAAATTAGTGCTATTTCTACTGCTGCTTTCTGTTGTAGTAATTTTTAGCAGTCTACCTCAATTATGGTTCTACCAGTTATTCTCAGAATCACTTTACAAGCACTAAGAATCAGCAAAGAGCTTAGTCTCAGCAATGAGCCAGTAAGACTTAAACATTCATTTGCTGTTATAATTAGGGAACAGAAACACAAGTTTTGTCATCTCTGGTAGGGTGTGCTGGTTTCCAGTGCCTCCTATTGAGCTGTGCTGCTCTTCCCAAGAAGGAAATGTTTATCTACTCTTGCTGAATTTTGATAGTTTTACTCAGGAAATTAAAGATTCCAAGAAACAAAGAGAGAAATGAGTATAGGTTGTCACTGAAACCTGATCAGACAATGCTGCTTTCAGGTTGCTTATTGAGTCAGTATTAACAAACAGAAAGCCACCCTTGGGTTGTTTCTCCCAGTACTTAACAGCTGAAGCCAGAAAAGAGGAGAAAGTGAGTTTTTTTCCCTCCATGATATGATTGTGTTAACAGAACAACTGTGAAGTTGCTGTTTGGATAAAATCTTTTGTTTCTCTTATTTTCTTTTATCCCGCAGATAATGCAGGTAACTTAGAAACAGATCCAAGCTTTGAAAATCTGTAGTCAAATTCCTATTCTTTTAAAGCTCTTTTCTCTTTGGCTATTACTCTTCCATGGTGTGAGGAGCAACTGCATAGAAGCCTGCCAGTTTCTAGTACTATCAGAAAAATGTGATAGGGATACAGTGATTTCCTCTCAGAGTGCCTCCACAGTAAAGTCTTCATCATCTAACAGCCTGGTTGCCTTCTCAGGATTTCACATTCACAGAGGGTATGCATTATTAAAATATTACCTTATTAAACTAGAACATCCCCAGAATATCAACTGCTTATCAAAGCCATGGGATCCTTTGTTCAGGCTTGGCCACAGTCAAATCAATACAATACATGGACTCATAGAATGGTTTGGGTTGGAAGGGACCTTAAAGATCATCTAGTTCCAACCTAACTGCTATGGGCAGGGACACCTTCCACTAGACCAGGTTGTTCAAAGACCCAGTTACCAGTTTTCTCCAAGAGCAGTGCTATCCTGCCTGACAGTACTGGTGAACAGGTTCTTGTGTATAATGACTACTTATTACTTGAGCTGAGAACCAAAACTGGGCCTCTCTTAAAAGGCAAAACAATATATCAATGCTAAAAGGCCTGACAAACTATTTTAGAATGTGTGACTAATACTCTGTATTAGTCAAAAGAACAGTAAAACAAAACAACAGATTTTAGGGATGAATTGACATTAGAAAAAAATCTATGCCTCAATATGATTCAGTGGGGGATGAAGAGGACTCAATCAAACAACCCACAAGCTGCCTGGCTCTCAGTAAAGACCAACATTTCTAACAAATTATTTTTCTCTTAACATTTTTCTAATTATTAAATACAGTATTATCAGTGTAGTGAAGAAAGAAGTTGATTGGTGGTTACATTTTAACAGCTACTTTTCTTTCATTTTGGAGAAACATTCATGTTACATGTAAGCATACAGATGTGTATTTATGTAAGACCTTTGGTAAATTTCATTTGCAGTTGCAGCACTTATTTCTCATAAATGGCATTTCTAAGAAACTTCAAAGAGAAAATGATTCATTTATTTCAAAGGCGATTGGAAAGCAGTTTTCTTCTCTTAGTTTTACAGGTGAAAGAGTTAAGACTGGCTGCAGTAGATTTATGAATGTTGCTGCAGGCAAAAATTAGCTTAGCAGTTTTTGCTAACAATTCCATTATTTTTTCTTCTGAACTCCACTTTCATCTAGAAGAACTGTAAATTGTGTACCCGTAGAGTAGGTAAACCAAAGGTCAGAGAGAAATGTAACGTGCTGAATCATAGAATCATAGAATAGTTAGGGTTAGAAAGGACCTTAAGATCATCTAGTTCCAACCCCTCTGCCATGGGCAGGGACACCTCCCACTAAACCATGCCATCCCAAGGCTCAGTCCAACCCGGCCTTGAACACCGCCAGCAATGGAGCATTCACAACTTCCCTGGGCAACCCATTCCAATGTCTCACCACCATTACAGTAAAGAATTTCTTCCTCATATCCAATCTAAACTTACCCTGTTTAAGTTTGAACCCCTTGTCCTGTCACTATAGTCCCTAATGAAGAGTCCCTGCGCAGCATCCCTATAGGCCCCCTTCAGATATTTGAAAGCTGCTATGAGGTCTCCACATAGCCTTCTCTTCTCCAGGATGAACAGCCCCAACTTTCTCATCCTATCTTCATGCTTCGATTTCATGAAGGTAGGAGGAACTTTGTAAGAGCAGTTTATAACCAAGCTGAAAATAGTGGGGGCCAAAACAGTATAGAAAAAGTAAACATCTTTTACCCCAATATAATTTTTTAGAGGAGGGTGTGTTGGGGGGGGTGTTTTTGGTTTTTTTTCTTTTTAAGAAAGAAGAAGTAATATACTTTAACCTTGTGCCTTGCTGCATTCAAATCATTACTTATGAAGCTTACGAGTGGAGTTACCTTGTGTAGATTTTATTCATGATGCATGATACCTGTGGGAAACCCCTGGATATTTTGTTTCCCTTTGTAGATGCTTCTCTGGGCCCAGGTGGAAGAGTATTTTAATTTTTGTTGTGCTGTACAAAGATGTTTTGGTTTTTTAACTCTGCATTGAGGTCCAATGCAAGAGAAAATGGTTAAGGCTTGGACTTAGAATCATTTAGGCTAGAAAAGACATTTAAGATCATTAAGTCCAACCATTAACCTAGCACTGCCCAGTTCACCACTAAACTATGTCCCCAAGTAATCTACGCATCTTTTAAATACCTCCAGGGATGGTGGCTCACCACATCCTGGGCAACCTGTCTCAGTGCTTGATAATCCTTTAAGAAGAAGTTTTTACTAAACCTTCTCTGGCACAATTTGAGGCTTTTTCCTCTCATCCTTTTACTGGTGACATGAGAAAAGAGGCCAACACCCACCTCACTACACCGTCCTTTCAGGAGGCATTTAGTAAACTGCGCCACGAAGGGAATTGTGTTTCTACTTCTGAGGTCTGCAAATATCAGCAGAAGGTTGGCGATTGCAGTGCAGCATGTCCTGGTGCTGGCAGGCAGTGAATAAATTTAACTTTTTAACTCTTCGCAAGTATACCTTAGGAGAGTTTGAATACTTGCTGTTAATGTGACATCATTACTGATATGGATTGCTTCTCTTTGCAATATGCGATTGTTTGCTATTCTTGGGTGGGTTGGATTTGTTTGCAAATTGCATTTTTAGTTTTCAGGTCTTTATCTCGGGCTATTTCATCATTTGCTGCTTACTCTGGGTGAAGCAGCGTGATTGCTGACTGATTTGAGCTCTTTTGTTGGTGGGAGTCCTTCATCTGGTATTAGTGGGTTTTGAAAAGGGTGCATTATGGGGAACCTAAATTCCAGTGTTGGCTGCCTTTTAAACAGCTGATATATTTAAATATCCTTATTGTCTTTTTAGAGCCTTAATTCTGCTATCTCTCTTTGTGTTCAATATGTTGATCTTTGCTTTTTGTTAGTATCTGAACTCAAATATCTAATTCTGTCAAAAGCCAGTTTGTCAAAAAGAAAAAAAATTTCTCTCTGTTAAAAATGCTATTAAAATGCCTTTCTAGTCTAAGTATTTTGAAAACACTGCTTACAATATACAATGTATGTCGAGTTTATTATTTTTAGTTAGACCAGTTTTCTCCTCTTTTTAGAAGACAAAGCATTTCCAGGTACTCAAATGTAAACTGTAAGTATTCATAAGGAAAAAAAATTCTTAGTCACTTCTGTTTCTGTAGTCCCTCTATACTTTTAAAGCAAAGTCTATTAAATGTCCACTCACATTGTTTCAAAACAATAAGTTGAACTATCTCCTGGGCCTACATTTTAGTAGTCAGGTCTGTACACCAATTGCTCTCTCTGGGTGCTGCTTCTCATGAACACCTTAGAAGAGGATTAGAGATTACAGGGGACTGTTAGTTAGAGCTGCACATAATGATTCTCAATTAGGTCAGGTAATGGTGGGTTATCAGCATTCTGCAGCAAATGAGCTTGAAATGTTTTGGGAATGGAAGGTGGGTTGAATTTCTCCATAAGATGCTTTTGCTTAAGTTCAGGCAGCACTTGAGGTGTTACTTGGCTCTTGTACATGTAATCAGCCCCATAAAAAGTTTTTTGGTTTTTTTTTTTGGTGGGGAGGTGGGGGGGGGGGGGTGGAACAAAACAACCCCAAACCCAATGCCCCCCCCAAAAAAAAAACCAAAACCAAAAAAAACCCCAAACACAATTCAAACGATAAAAAAAAGAAACCCAACTGCTTTGTTTTGCATTACAAAAATACAAACGTCCGCACAACTTGATGACCAAGAGGTCATTGTAATGCTTTCAGTTGTATTGAAATTGTTTGCCATGTGCAGTTGTGATAATGTAGTAAAAAATATTTGACTGCATATTTTATTAAGCATTTTGCTGCCTTCTCCTGATTTTGTTTTCTTAAAAATTAAACATTTCTATGCTATTTATGCACATTTTAAGGATTATCATAAGTGTTACAAAACTAATTATATTTTCTATTCATATGACAAATGGATTAAGAATCTTTGTTATGAAAAATAGTTGTTAGAGTCCAAATATAATTTGTTCATTAACATTCTCAAATAATAGGATGCTTTTGTGCTAAAGGAAGATGCATCATTTTTCGTACTTCTTAAGTAGAGGTTTAGAAGTTTTCCTATAGAAAAGACTAATCTCTCGTAATAGATTACATTGATGTAGTGCTCAAGGCCGGGTTGGACAGAGCCTTGAGTGGCATGGTTTAGTGGGAGGTGTTCCTGCCGATGGCAGGGGGGTTGGAACTAGATGACCTTAAGGTCCTTTCCAACCCTAACTATTCTATGATTCTATGTAGTGCATTTTATCTGAAAGCATCATTGCTTTTATAAACATCATTATTATTCTTCATCTATGCTACAGTAACATCTAGAAACCCCTGCTGAGATCAGTTCCCTTTGGTGCTAAGCACTATGCAAAATACTGAGCGAAAGAGATTCTTCCCAAACATGCTGATGTTTGAGCACACGTCCTGTGTATGTGCTTTGTGCCAAAGAATTACATGTATATGAGATATACAGATGGAAGGACTCGCTGGACTTAATGTTGTAGAGTCCTGTGGGAGAGGCATTGCTACAGAGAGCCAAAACAGAAAGTGTAATTCTCAAATATAGCTGCCGTAGGGCAATATACTTGGGAAATACAGATTTAGAACTTTCTTCACATAATTCTGAGTGAATCATTACAGGCAGATGTAATAAAATGAATTATTCTCATCCAAAATCAGATGGTTAGAAATGGAATATTTGCATTAATTATTTTCCTAGGGAAAAAATATACCTGAAATTAATTGATACTTAATGGTACCTGAATATTACATCTGCACCTGTTGTTCTTTTAAAATCACTTGTTTCTCCTTAAAAGTTGTCAGTGTACAGTTCTTACTCTGCATGCTAGACAGAGAATACAGCAGTTAAGGAAAAAGCCGAACAACATGTGACTGCAACACCACAAACCAACTTTCAGCATTACTGTCCCAGCAAGAGCAGCTGATTTGGCCATGATCAGGGATAAGTATAAAGATACTGGTTTTCATCATTTTTCTGTCAGATGCTTGCATACTAAGTATCTTATGGGAAACCTTAAGTTTTATTATAAGCAATTATGTCCTTACTTTCTTATTTAGCATAGATGTTTATATGATCATTATAGCCAGTTAGCCCTCTACTCTGCTCTTGTGAGACCTCACTTGGAGTATTGTGTGCAGTTCTGGTATCCTCAACATAAAAAGGACATGGAACTGTTGGAACAAGTCCAGAGGAGGGCCACAAGGATGATCAGGGGACTGGAGCACCTCCCGTATGAAGATAGACTAAGAAAGTTGGGTCTGTTCATCCTGGAGAAGAGAAGGCTGCGTGGAGACCTCATAGCAGCCTTCCAATATCTGAAGGAGGCCTATAGGGATGCTGGGGAGGGACTATTCATTAGGGACTATAGTGATAGGACAAGGAGTAATGGGTTCAAACTTAAACAGGGTAAGTTTAGATTGGATATGAGGAAGAAATTCTTTCCTGTAAGGGTGGTGAGGCCCTGGAATAGGTTGTGCAGGGAAGCTGTGAATGCTCCATCACTGGCGGTGTTCAAGGCCAGGTTGGACAATACCTTGGGTGGCATGGTTTAGTGTGAGGTGTCCCTGCCCATGGCAGGGGGGTTGGAACTAGATGATCTTAAGGTCCTTTCTAACCCTAACTATTCTATGATTCTATGATTCTATGTAACAAGAACTTGAGAAAAGAGGTTTACAGGAAAATGCCTTCTATGTTTCAGGATTTTTCCCCTGGGGACTTAGCTTTTCCCAGCTTCTTAACTTTACTGTGTGAACCTCGTTACATAGTTCCTGAGGTGTTCCAAGTATCACATTCTCAGTTTCTTAATTTCCAGCCTGTAGGAAAAAATAACCTTGTTTATTTATGTAGAGTTTTGTTCCTCTGTGTTGCTGAGGGCATATATGTCTGAGGCAATTACAGTAGTTGTTAAAGAATCTCAGCTGATCAGAGTAGGAGCAACTTAAGTCTATTAATTATTTCCATGACTGTAGCTTAATTATCTTTGTGAACAGTAAAGTGGTTAAAGTTTGGCAAAGACAGGATATGTCACTCAGTTCCAGTGTACTAAATGGGGCTCTGAAGCTTTCTTCTGCCTGATCTTTTTGTGTTTTAAGTAAGCTTTCAGAGGCTGAGGGTGTCTTGCATGTTGTTATATGCTTATCAAACATAAAGCATGATGAGACCTTTTATCAGATGGTTCATATGGACCAATAATACCGTAAAAATACCATAAAAATAAAAAAAACCCTGTTCATCTCCTGAATCCACTTCTTATGAATCCTTCTGGAAAATGAAAGCCTTAAAAATCATTCACCTAGAGAAATGAGAACATAATGCTAATCACATTAAAAAAATCTGAAATCCAGGGTTGCTTTCATTATCCTAAAGTCAGCAATATGCTATCCTCATTGTTCCCTTGTATAATGGAATTTATTGAGGCTATTCATCCTTCACACATGCGGCAGCAGCGCACTTTGTAAAGCTGAGAAAGCTGTAAAGTTAAGTGTGTCATAATTCAGCAAGAAAAACTGATTTGCAGGTAACCTGTGTAGCAGGCTGTCAATGGTGCTTAAAGGTAGTTCATAAATTCTTGACAAAGAAAGGTTTGGGCTTTGGGGACCACCCTTTTTTTATAAATAAAATAGCCTTGTAAGAGTAGGTCACAGGAGTTTAATGCAGAATGTTATTCTTGTGTGTAATTTGCATATCACCAGAGAAAGGAAGGAAAACATTTTGAGATCAAGAGCTAACACAAAAACACTACATCTCTAAGGACCAAGCAGTTTTACTTGAATCTAGACTGCGTTAGAGGTGCTGTAATGTTCTTCTCCCCCCTAGCAGTTTCCAGGGGATCTTAAGCAATTATTTTTTACAGGGTCATCGTTCTTTAGGTCATACTCAAGAATATAACTGCCATCTGGATGTGACATGAGGCTGTCATTTTTCTGGTTTTGAGGACCTTAGGGTAGGTCAGTAGTGCTAGAAAAAAGCTCTCTGTGAGCTAATACCACGGGGCTTTGAGCAGCCCTGATCTAGTGGAGGGTGTCCCTGCTTTTGGCAGGGGTTAAAACTAGGTGATCAGCAAGGTCCCTTCCAACCCCAACAATTCTGCAATTCTATGTTCAAATTAAAAGTGATCCAGAAACTAGAATTTGCCTGAATGGAAATTATCTATGAGTGCTTATGTTGCTGTGCAAAATCTAGGAGTTTCCTGTAAATTAGGTTACACTCTAGCAGTCATTTTGCTGGATGAGAAATAAAGGATGACTATTCTTATTGGCCAGTCTTTGAATAGTGAAAGGGTTGTTTTGCCGCCTTGTCTTTCTTGGAAAGGGTCTGGCAGCAGCTGCTGCCCTAATGTTTCCCTTGCTGGGGGGCGGGGGCATTGTCTGTGGGTGTTGTGTGCCACGGCCTGTGATCAAGTTACACAGAAACAGGCATAGCTAAAAACCTGAGGTACTGGTTACTCTGCAGAGGTAAATAGATTAATTTTTTTTTGCACCAGCTGTATATGTGTAACCAGGTGCGTCATGTTAAAAGCAGTTTTTACTGTTTCTGTATAAACTCAAGATAGAAGTCAGTTCAATTATTTAAGGATTATTTGACAAAAACGTGTTCCTGTGGGTTTATATCCCTCCTATATATAGAATGGATACAGCAGCTCAATAATTGGTGAAGTTAGTGACTGCTGTAATAGTCCATTAGTTTAGAATGTCCTGTGTCCCATTAAGTCAGTCGGTACCTCATGTGATTTCAGACAAAAATGCAGTGTGGTACGTTTATACACACTTTAGCACATGAGATGCGTGAATAGAAGCTTTTAAAATTAATTTAAAAGCTGATTTCTATATAATGAAAACATAAGCTAGAGGTATGCTCTCTAGCAGTCTATTCAGATTACTCAATTGAATTTCTGCATGGGGCACTGAATGATTACAAATCCATTTCATAATGCTTCCTACTAGGCTTTTTTTTATAGAAATAGGAGCTAATGATCAAGGTATAAATATATTAATTAGACCTTGACGGCATCCCCAAGAAATTTATTGAAGGGCCTAATGTAAGAAATTAGACCTTGTGACACAGAAAAAATAAAATCACATCAGATGTCAGGAGAGTCCAAGAAATTTACTTTCTTGAAAAGGATTTTTATAATTGCCCTTTAGAAAACGAGTGTAATGACACTACATAAAATACATGTCTAAAACAAACAGAAGGCAATAGGAGAAGGGCTCTGCTTTATAATCTTTTTTTATCACCTTATCCTTCACAGCACTGGGAAGTCAAGGTTCAAAAATGATTCCACAAGATTGGTTGACAATACATTATTAGCCACTTAAGCTTCCTTATGGGTGCTTTAAAGCATAACGTATGTTTTGCCTTTTTTAAAAGATGACATTAAGTTGCCATGATAAACAGCTAAGCTGCTGCACTCAGCAATGTAACTGAAAGCGGCTGTACGTGACCCATGTACTTGAGAAGAAACTGAAATTTGTATTACCCCCATTAGAAATGCCAAAATTCTGTCTGCCCTTTGTTCCTTGCTGGCCATACTACTGTTCCTAGGAAGAAATGCCTCTGTTCTCACTACTGACCTTCCAAGCTTACTGAACGAATGATTATGGAGCCACTGAATATGAAAAGTTATTGTCTTAATAGAAAGTCAGAATCATAGGTCTTAATCAAATTTACTTTAAATGATGGAATTTCTTTTGTCTTCATAAAAACCTGAGTAAAAATGGAATATAGATAGATTATAGAAGTTATAGAGCAAAGCAGCCATCAGCAGATTTACATTTGTACTCTGTGGTACAGATGCTGTAAGTGTTAACTCTTCAGCTATGTTAATTCAGTTCAGAGCTTCAGTAAATCTAAATTTATTAAGGTACCTAGTGGAGATGAAAAAAGTTACCATTCCTGATATTTAGAGAAGTCAAATAAAGTGCATCAAGTAGTTGCTCAGCAAAAAATGCCTGTAATGAAAGTTCGTTCTCAATTTCCATAATTTTGTAAAGGGTGTTTTCTATAGGTCTCATGCTAGGACATGGGTGATCCTGTATTTCCTAATGTAGATAAGTCTTCCTTTTGTGACAGAATTATTCTGCTCTGTGTGTATACATACATATATATACACATGCACACTCACAGCTAATAGTTCTTCCATTTTCATATTTGGTGACCTACAGGTCTTGACTCATTTGTTATATTCTGGAAGAGTTGTGTAATGCTGAAGGTAATTGTTATGAGATCAGATGTATTGATTTAATTGCAAATTTAGATCAGTGGTCTCCAAACTCTTTTAATTTCATTCCCCTATTAATTAAAAAAAAATGAGTACACACCCTCAATAATTTTATATTTATTTATTAATACTGCTGTGCTAATGTATTATGAGTATTATAAACTGTATGCAAAAACAGAAATTGAAAAAGGATGAAATAATGCTGAAATAAACACTACTTTAAAAATTATTTTTTATTTTATTAATGGCACCATCTCTTGGGGTGTGCACACCCCATTTCAGATACCACGCCAGTTCAGCACACCCACTTTGCCTTCCCTGTACAAGAAATCATAGAATCATAGAATAGTTAGGGTTGGAAAGGACCTTAAGATCATCCAGTTCCAACCCCCCAGCCATGGGCAGGGACACCTCCCACTAAACCATGCCATCCAAGCCTCTGTCCAACCCAGCCTTGAACACCACCAGGGATGAAGCATTCACAACTTCCCTGCACAACCTATTACCAGGGCCTCACCACCCTTACAGTAAAGAATTTCTTCCTCGTATCTAATCTAAACTTCCCCTGTTTAAGTTTGAACCCATTATTCCTTGTCCTATCAACTATAGTCCCTAGTGAATAGTCCCTCCCCAGCATCCCTATAGCCCCCCTTCAGATACAGGAAGGCTGCTATGAGGTATCCTCACATCCTTCTCTTCTCCAGCCTGAACAGCCCCAACCTTCTCAGCCTATCTTTGTCTAATAACAAAGAAAAGACATATGCCAGGAAATGTTTGAGTACCTCTTCTTATGAGAGGTAAAGGGAATTTTTCCATGTTTAATTATGAGTGTAAAATGCATAATCGGGCACTTCAAAATATGTATTTGCCATTTACTTTGTGGAGAGCTTCTAAATAAATGTTTTCCAGTTTTAAAGTGTTCATTTTGAATTTTATGAAAATCTATTCAAAGCTGCTTAAAAGCCTTAGTAATTTTCAAATTAAGGGAAACAACTAGTTTTAGGTCAAATTACATATTTTATATGGAAATATATTCCCAGTTCTTATAGTTCGCTGAGAAAATGACAAAGAAGTCTTTTTACAGTCATGATGAAATACTGTTTGGGTTTTGGAGTAGTTTAACAATTGAGATGAGAAAACTTATCATTAACTCAGCTCCACACAGGTAGCATGCTTTTCACCAACAATCTTAAAGCAAACCTTTGCTTTGCAAGAGCAAACAAAAAAAAAAGAGAGGTGTGCATTGCCTGGATGGGGTGAGGCGGGGAGCCCTTGGCTATGCCTGGCTCTGCATGCCTCATCTCTTAGGATTGTGGGCAACTGCTTCAAGAGCCAGGAGGTTACAAGAACAGCATAGCTGTAATTTTTCTGTTCTTTTGTTATGATTTGTTTTATTTTTAAGTTTCTAAGGTTCTAAGATTTATGCTTATAAAGGAATTTTTGGGTTTTTTTCTGTTTGCATTGATATTTTTGGTGGATTTCAGTGCTTGTTGTTAGACTAAAACTGACAAAGCAAGAAAACCCTTAAATCCTGTAGGTCTGATGAACATGTCATCATACTTCTGTCATACATCACACTTCTTGTCATACTGTTCATCCTGGCACAGGACCTCCTCTGATATTTCTGGTTGGAGAAGGGCCTTGTCCCTGCTGGTTTGGAGAAATCTCCAGGAACTCGCCAACAAAGTTGAGGTTGACAAGCAGGTATTCTTTATTGCAGCACCAGGAGACACGGGGGATAGCTCCTCCTAGCGTGTCTCGTCCGAGCATCAACCAGGATGTCCTTAAACATAAATATTCATTAGAATCATAGAATAGATAGGGTTGGAAAGAACCTTAAGATCATCTAGTTCCAACACCCCTGCCATGGGCAGGGACACCTCACACTAAACCATGCCACACAAGCCTCTGTCCAACCTGGCCTTGAACACCACCAGGGATGAAGCATTCACAACTTCCCTGGGCAACCCATTCCAGGGCCTCACCACCCTTACAGTAAAGAATTTCTTCCTCATATCCAATCTAAAATTCCCCTGATTAAGTTTGAAAATGTTATCCCTTCTCCTCTCACTACAGTCCCTCATGAATAGTCCCTCCCCAGCATCCCTAGAGGCCCCCTTCAGATACTGGAAGGCTGCTATGAGGTATCCATGCAGCCTTCTCTTCTCCAGGATGAACAGACCCAACTTTTTCAGCCTATCTTCATACGGGAAGTGCTCCAGTCCCCTGATCATCCTTGTGGCCCGTCCTCTGTACTTGTTCCAACACTTCCATGTCCTTTTTATGCTGAGGACACCAGAACTGCACACAATACTCCAAGTGAGGTCTCACAGAGAGCAGAGTAGAGGGTCAGGATCACCTCCCTCAACCTGCTGGTCACGCTCCATTGGATGCAGCCCAGGATGCAGTTGACTTTCTGGGCTGCAAGCACACACTGAAGCTGGCTCATGTTCATTTTTTCATCGACCAACACCCCCAAGTCCTTCTCCGGAGGGCTGCTCTGAATCTCTTCTCTGCCCAACCTGTAGCTGTGCCTGGGATTGCTCCCACCCAGCTGTAGGACCTTGCACTTGCCATGGTTAAACTTCATCAGGTTGGCATCAGCCCACCTCACAAGCATTCAAGGTCCCTCTTGGATGGTATCCCTTCCCTCCAACATATCAGCTGAACCACACAGCTTGGTGTCAACAGCAAACTTGCTGAGGGCACACTCAATCCCACTGTCCATGTCACCAACAAAGATGTTGAACGAGACCTGTCCCAACACTGATCCCTGAGGGACACCACTCATTACTGGTCTCCAGCTGGACGTTCAGCCATTGAGCACAACATTTTGCGTGCAGCCATCCAGCCTGTTCTTTATCACCTGAGTGGTCCACCTATCAAATTGATGTCTCTCCAACTTAGAGACAAGGATGTTGTGTGAGACAGTGTCAAACGCTTTGCACAATTCCAGGGAGATGACATCAAGTGCTCTACCCCTGTCCATCAGTTCTGTAGCCCCATCATAGAAGGCCACCAGATTGGTCAGGTAGGATTTCCCCTTAGTGAAGCCATGCTGGCTGTCACCAAGCACCTTGTAGTTTTTCATGTGCCTCAGCATGCCTTCCAGGAGAATCCTGCTCCAAGATTTTGCCAGGCAGAGAGGTGAGGACTGACTGGTCTGGAGTTCCCCATCTCATCCATTTTCACCTTCTTGAAAGTGGGGGTTATATTTCCCTTTTTGCCAGTCTGTCGGGAACTTCACCTGACTGCCATGATTTTTCAAATATGATGGACAGTGGCTTACCAACTTCATTTGCCAGCTCCTTCAGAACCCGTGGATGGATTTCATCAGGTCCCGTGGACTTGTATACGTTCAGGTTCCTAAGATGGTCTTAAACCAGATCCTGTCCTACAGTGGGCCCAGGGACTTCATTCTCACTGTCCCTGCGTCTGCCTTCCAAGACTTGGGTGGTGTGGTCCAGAGCATTTGCCGATGAAGACTGAGTCAAAGAAGTCATTAAGAACCTCCGCCTTCTCCAAATCCAGGGTAGCCAGTTCTCCCAATAGCTTCTGGAGGGGGACCATATTGTCTTTGGTCTGTCTTTTATTCGCTATGTACCTATGGAATCCTTTCCTGTTATCCTTAACATCCCTAACCAAGTTTAATTCCAAATGGGCCATAGCTTTCCTAACCTGGTCCCTAGCTTCCCAGACAACATATCTTTATTCCTCCCAGTCTGCCTGTCCTTGCTTCCACCTTTTATAAGCCTCTTTTTTCTATTGAATTTTCCTCAGCAGCTCCTTATCCATCCAAGGAGGTCTCCTGGCCCTCCTGCAGCACTTCCTTCTAGTAGGGATGTATCGCTCCTGAGCTTGCAGCAGGTGATCCTTGAATATGAACCGAGAGTCTTGGGCCCCCCTGCCCTCTAGGGCTATATCCCATGGAATCTTACTGAGCAGGTTCCTGAAGAGGCCAAAGTCTGCTCCCTTGAAGTCCAGGGCAGTGAGCTTGCTGCACGCTCTTCTCACTGTCCTGAGGATCTTGAATTTGACCATCTCATGATTGCTGCAATTAAGGCTGCCCTGGCAGCGTGCACATTTCCAACCAGCCCTTCCCTGATGGTGAGGATGAGGTCAAGCATGGCACCTCTCCTTGTTGGCTCCTCTATTACTTGCAGAAGGAAGCTGTCTTTCATATAGTCGAGGAACTTCCTGGATTGCTTGTGCCAGGCCATACCGTCCCTCCAACAGATATCAGGGTGGTTGAAGTCCCCCATGAGAACAAGGGCCTGCGAGCGTGAGGCTGTTACTATCTGTCTATAGAGCACTTCATCCCCAGAGTGCTCTTGGTCAGGCGGTCTGTAACAGATCCCCACAATAATGTCTCCCATCTCTGTTCTCCCTTTAACCCTGACCCACAAACTCTCTGTTGACTGCTCACCATTCCCCAGACAGAATTGCATACTCTCCAGCCTATCACTAACATAAATAGCAACTCCTCCTCCCCGCCTACTGGGCCTGTCTTTCCTAAAGAGCCTGTAACCTTCCATTCCAACACTCCAGTCACAGGAGCCATCCCACCATGTTTCTGTGATACTTATTATATCATACCCCCGTAGACTGTGCACACATCTTTAATTCCTCTTGTTTGTTTCCCATGGTACGGGCATTTGTATAGAGCCATCCGAGCCGAGCTTCAATTGAAGCCGGCTCATTGGCTGGAGCAGCTGGAATATCTCTACGTTGCTCTAAGCATTTATTATAGGTGCTGGCAACTGGGTGCATTGGGAATGGAATGATGCTCCCCTCCCCCAACACATCTAGTTTAAAGCATCCTTGACCAGCCTGGCAATGCCTGCTACCAAAACTGCTCTTCCTCTTCTTTGTCAGACCAGCTCCACCAGCCTCCAGTAGACCTGGCCTACTAAATTGTGTCCCATGTTCAAGATACCCAAACCCCTGACTATAGTACCACCCTTATAACCATTTATTAACCTGGCCAATCCTCCTAGCCTTTTTAGTTCCTTCCCTGCATCCTGGAGAATTGATGAAAAGACAATCTGCAGCTCCAGAGCCCCTAACCACCTCTCCCAGAGCTCTGTAGTCCTCTTTATGTTCTCCAGGCTACTGCTACTGTATATCAGTAGCACCCACATGGATCACTAGAAGTGGGTAATAGTCAGTGGTACTTACTAGAGCAGGCAGCTTCTCTGCAACATCGCTGATCCAAGCCCCTGGTAGGCAACACACCTCCCTTGAGGCTGGGTCAGGCCGACAGATGGGTGCCTCCTGTTCCTTTCAGAGTAGAGTCTCCTACTACTATGGCCCACCACTTTTTCCTGGCAGCACCAGTAGAGAACTTCTTTACCAGTGCATTAGCCGGTTGTTTCTGGTGCGAGGATGTTTCCTCATCATCCCCCTGCAGGACAGCAAAGCAGTTCTGAGTGGGGACAAGAGATTTAGGAGGAAGCCCCTTGCTTTTAACTGTCCCCTTCCTCCTTTTGTTTGTTTTTTTTGGGTTTTTTTTTTTGTTTGTTTGTTTTGTGGTTTTTGTTTGTTTGTTTGTTTTTTTGTTTTTGGTTTTTTGGGGTTTTTTTTCTGTTACTGTTTCCCAGGTTCCTGGGTTAGCGGCCTCCTTTTCTGTATGAGCTACAGTGGATACTTGAGGCCCCTGCACAGTCTGGTTCTGGAGCAAGCAGTGTCCTTCCTCTCAGCTTCCCTGATACCTTCCAGCCTAGTAACAGCGTCCTGCAGCTCAGCCACCTGCTGCAGGAGGACCTCCACCAGGGAGCACTGAGTGCAGCCCTGCCCATTTGCACCCTTTGCCTCAGGAGACCAGTGCAGGCCTCTCTACATCCCGAGCTCTGCATTGCAGCCTCCCCTCTCATCGGCTCTGCCTGGTTGCCTAAGCTGGCCATTGCCTGGGAAGCCAGAGCAGAGCTCCCAGACTGGACCCTGGTCATACAGGCGAGCGCTTACCATCCCGCTCGCCTGCCCATGCGAACTGCCATGCAAACTGCCCCGAACCCGCCTTGGCCATTTGCGTTCCCTGGCGCAGGTTTTTACCCAGTCAGAGTGCTGCCGCTTCTCCTGGCACCGCTCCGAGTCAGCGGCTCAAGTGCTGAGCTGCCGGCTCCTGGGCGAGCCCTGCCGAGGACTTGAGGTTCCCTTGGTGGCTGTTGCTGCTCCGAGTTGAAGCTCCCGGACGCCGAGCCTCCCGCCGATCAGGCGCTGCAGGCACCCCCTCTCTAGACAGTCACCTCAGCAATTGGAGGAAATGGCCGATAATGCCCGGGTTGACTCTGCCGCTGGTCCTCCTGGCGCTGCCCCCTCTGAGTTAGCTGCTCGCGTCTGCTGAGATTACATACAGGGTCACTGAGTTGCTTATACATTGCATCATACTTCTAGAGTATTCTTCCCGCATGCCCACTAAAATGTGGTGGTGAGCTTTGGGACCCCTGGTGGTTATTTCTTCATCATCTTCCTCTTCATCACTTCATTTTAGGATTGTTGTCATGTCAGTAACCACCAAGCGTCCTGGAAGTTACTTATTTACAACCCCAACCTTCAATCAACCCCATTCTTCACTGCTTTTGCATGGAGAAGAATGTCTTTACCATATTGTTTTGGAAGCACTTCTTAAAAAATTTATATACACACATTTATTTGTGAGTGTGTTTGTACTTCTGTGTGTGAGCCCCATGTGCCTTGTAATCTCTCTGGAGTGTGACACTCATTCTATGTTCAGTCTTCATGTGGTTAGCTTGCCATCTTTTTAAACACTTGTTTGAGGATCTCAAATTGCTTTCTTGGTTATTTTGTGGTTTCTGGCCCATC
Source organism: Myiopsitta monachus (assembly GCA_017639245.1). Classification (NCBI taxonomy): domain Eukaryota; kingdom Metazoa; phylum Chordata; class Aves; order Psittaciformes; family Psittacidae; genus Myiopsitta; species Myiopsitta monachus. Next base: position 64,510,771 of record CM029921.1, on the reverse strand, counting down.
TGAAGGGCCTAGGTTCTCAGGGAGAGGTGGGTGCTGCTTTGAGGGAATCTCTGGGCAAACAGAGTTTGGTCTCTGCTACAGGAGGAAGCCATCCAAGAGACATAGTGGTGCTGCTGTGTGCTAGAGAGCAGGCACAGCCAGGGAGAAGTTCCTGTATTCCCTGACGTACTTACTGAGAGAGGCAGTGCCAGATCTCAAGTTTGAGGCTGGACTCATCAGGCATACATGTTACCTTCCTTGTGAAGATGTGGGATTTTAGAGTTTTTCTGATAGTAAAAGAAGCTTTGGCAGAGGGCTTCCTTTCCTACCCCGATTACCACATGTCTACTGTGCTGCACAGGTAGGGCTTTACAGAGAAGCTCAAAGTGTCTGCTCAACAGGGACATGCTGAGTACACAGGTGGAAAGGAAGGCTGAGAGAGTGCCATCAGCTCTGCAATGGGTCTTAGTGTTGTAGTAAGATAAAATTACAGTGTATTGTGAATTGTAGCCTGCTGAGCTAAGGAGTCATAACCACAGAGATGTGTGAAGCATACTGAACTAACATAGTGGGGGCATCGTAACCACTGGTGAAAACCAACATCCATGGAAGATGCTGAAGGAGGACAGGTACCTATCTTCCAGTTACTGCAAGGGTGCAGGACATAACCTTGGAATTACATCCATTTACTCACATTGCTAAAGGCTGTAGAGTCTGTGCAAGGACTTGTATCGGCAAATGCAGTATCACAAAGTTTTTCATAAGGCTAGGGTGGGATTTTTTGTGTTGTTGTTTGTGTTTTGTTGGGGTTTTTTTTGTTTACTTGGGGTTTGTGGTTTGTTTTTTTTTGTTGTTGTTGTTGTTTTTGCAGTGGTGGTTTGGGTGTATTTTTGGTTTTCTTTTGGAAAGGCAGTGTCATGCTGTAACACCCACAAGTACACTTCAGTGCAGAAACTTCCTTCCTTCACCAAGAAACATTGCCAATAGAAATACGTCTCTGAGAGGCAAAAAAAAGCATGTCCGCAGAAGGATATTATGCATAATAAACAAGTTTGCTGTTTGGTTGAAAGAAATGAAACAGAGTTTGTGAGCTTTGAGATGATTCATAGAGTAAAATTCCCAAATGAATTAAATTGCATTTGGCTTGCTGCTTGTACTCTGTGATTTCTTTAAAAACATAATTGATTAAAAAAGATTGAATGGAAAGGCTGTGATTTGGGTAGGATTCTTTCTGTCAGGTTGGCTGAATAATGGTATTTTGCCTCATTAGAAAACCTAAAAGCTGGACTGGGGAAAGGTCTGTTGAGATTGAGAAGAAGGGGGGGGGGTAATTGAGGTGAAGCCAAGATAACATGAGAGTTGCAATGATGGAATAGGGGAAAAGATGAATGTTTGTAAAGGAATGATGTAAAGGAGAAAAGAGGAATAATGTAAACTTTGTAATTATTTTGCTTTTCTGAGCTGTGTTTCTGTTTTCTCTCAAGAAAAGAAGTTAGCTCTTCCTAAAGAAATATTCGGATTTTGAATAATCAGATTATTTTCATTGTTTCATGTTTCTCTCCTTCTCTGTTTTGGGGGTACTGAAATGTCCACCAGAATTGACAAACACTGTAGGATTTGGAGACTAATTAGACAACCCCAAACCATTGTTCAGATCTAGTCTTTGTGCCTCCACCAGCCTCATTGTACTGTTTAAAACGCTTCAAGCTCCATGTGGAGGCTCACAAAAGTCTCCATAGTCTTCTTGAGGAGTTTTTCCTACACTTTACTGCCATTTCAGGCAACCACAGACTGTTTACAAAAAGACTCTGTGTCATAGAATCACACAATAGTTAGGGTTGGAAAGGACCTTAAGATCATCTAGTTCCAACCCCCCTGCCATGGGCAGGGACACCAAGCACTAAACCATGTCGCCAAAGGCTCTGGCTGAACTGGCCTTGAGCAGCCCCCCAGGCAGGGTGATGTGGGTGCCTTGCACAGAGGCATGGGGCAAAGCTCTCCTGAGGCTTGACAGGATGGGTGGGGAGTTGCTGTACGCTCATTGCACTGCACCTGACTTGTTGCTCATTGCACTGCACCTGACTTGTTGAAGTTTTCATAATTGCTCATATCAGAGATGGCACAGAGCAGCCATTATTTGCATAGCTCCATAATTGCTTGAGGATTGCTTGAAGGTTTCCATCATGCATTTTCAAAGTGCAAACAGAAAATCATCCACGGTGTTAGCTGCAAACTGTTCAGCAGCTGTAGTAACAGTTACATTGAAAGGCTTCCTCAATGGTATGAAACATATTGAAATATGTGAAAGAGAGCAGGAACAAGGAAAATTATGTAATCCTCTGAAATTTTTGCATAAGCATTAGTCACAGTACTGGAATGAAAAGTTTGTTTGCAGCTGTTATTTAATCAGCAGGTCAAGCCATTTAAAGATTATTATCATTGCTGTTGTAAAACTGTAATTACAAGTATATATGAGAAGGAAGGGTACAAATTCTTCATAGAAATTATAGAATCATAGAATAGTTAGGGTTCATAATGCAGTAGTATCAGGAAATGTGCATCACAAGCCAGGTGCCCACTTACAAAAGTTGTGTAGTGTATGTAGGATAGTGGATGACATATGGTGTAAGTCCTTACACCAAGGTAATTATCATCAAACGGAAATGTTTAGGCAGGCCATTATAATGGCATTACCACAGCCTGCTCACAGGTGTGTTATAAACTGACTTAAAGGGTCAAAGCCTCTAGTAAAAGCTAAGCACCAATATCCTGTACTACTAGAAGTTTTTCTTCTACTAGTTTCAAGGATTTATTCCATGCCTCTGTCTGTTGGGGATGTCCTTGCTTGAAATACAGGACAAATGCTAAGCTAACTAGAAATACAGCCATCCTCCAAGAAAAGAGTTACTTTTTCTGTAACAAATTGACTTGAAAATTGATTAAAAATCCAGAAGAAATTACTTAGTTATTAACTTGAGTTAAAGCCAATTGCAATGTAGTTTGGCTTTAAATAGGTGGCAATACGTATCCATTATTCTGTTCAATATGTTAATTGAAAACAAGGTCAGAATAATAAAAATCTAATGACAAAAAGCCTTGACAAACAGTATCTGATCTATGTTTAACGTTCTCAATTACAGGATAGCAGCAGGGAAGCACAGGCTTTCATCAGATAAATTTCATTTAGCAGAAAACTGAGAACTAGAACACCTATAGGTCTAGAAATTCATGTTTGAGGTCTGCAGAAGTAAAAAGGTTGTGACAAATAAAATATTGCATATAAGACTTGAGGTCACAGGAGTTGTGTTGTCTGCCTGTATGATAGTCTGTTGCTGCAAAACTCAATAATCACGTCCCCATAAATGGCCCTGCAGGTTTACAAAGCTGACTTACCAGATGAACACACAGTAACGAAGACTAATGATACCATCATTTTCCAAAAAGGACTGAACAGAGGTACGTAGTACATGGAGTTCCACCAAGAAAAATCGCAGGAGTGACTGCAGCAGATTGAGACAGATGGTCTCCATGACATGGTGCTGTCAGAATGAGCTGATGTATCATGCATGTTGTCTCTTTTAGTCATCATATGGGTGGCTCAGAGCAAATGTCTACCACCAATCAAAAAAGACTTTAGGAAAATTCAAAGAAAATCAGCCTAGCCGAGTGACAGGGTGAATGACAATGTCAGAAATAAGGCAGTACCTTTAAAAAACTGAAGTACCAGAAACCAGAAAGGATGAAAAATTAACCTAAGGTCCTGCTTTGAGAGAAGGTTGAACTAGCTGATCTGCAGTGTTCACTCAATTCTTATCCAAAGTTTTATTCACTTCTGTGACACATAAATACAATGTAGCAGGCAAAAAACCCAACTAACCAACACCAATACCACAATAAAAAACACCCCAAAACTTGAAAATGGCATTGAGGAATAAAATTCTTTAAGCACAACAGGAATATGAAGTGTAATGTTATGACATGAGAGAGAAACTTTTTTAATACATTATCTTTTTGGGGAAAACTGGGGGAGATACCTGTGCTGGAAGTGTATTTAAAGGCATCATGTGAGTTGATAGTCCTTAAAGAGAAATTCTGGTCAATGAGGTTGCCAAACAAATGATGGAGTTATATGATCAGAAATTACTAGGAGCAGATTTAATCATACAAAACTTCTGAAGGATTTCTTCAGTGAACTTGCTGCCTCTGGACCTGACAATAAGGGCTTGTGGTTTCTTTTTAAAAGGATTCCAGAGGCAAAGCCAAAGCCGGAGCACTAATGGCATGAGGTCTAATGTCTGTTGGGAGTGGGGGGAGGAGGATAGAAACCATTCTGAGAAATAGAATGAATGGACATATGGATGAATAAGATACTTTGGGAAGAAGTCAGCGCAGCTCCACAAATCTATTACAGTTCTCTAAGCAGGTGGATAAGATAATGACTGCAGATACATAATCAATTTGTACTTTCAAAAAGGCATTCGACAAGGTCCCTTACCAGTATTTTATGCTTTAAGAAACTTAGCTATTGTGTATTCATTGAAGGAATAAAAACCAGTGTGTTGACTGATGGCAAAGTTTGCTTATGAGATCAAGTTATTCAACGTAATAATGAGGAGGACCAGAATGTGAATGTAAGATGAAACATCTCATGATACTGAGTGACTGGGTGGTAAAATGCCGAAGGAAATTGAATGTAAATAAAATGTAAAATAATACACATGAGAAAGAATAATACCTTAGTAGTGCTTGTTTCCAATTTGAACATAAGCACTAACAAGTAAGTTTATAATTGATAATTCAGAGAAAATGCTAGAATTGTGCCCAGTAATGATCATAATAAATAGGAATATGAAAGATTATTATGGTGCAAATAGAAAAAGGAACGAAAAAATGTCATCATGTTGCTACATTTACCCATGATACACATCCATTGATTAACATGCACAGTTCTGGTGCAACTACATCAGAAAGATGTAGTAAAACTAGAAGTGGTACAGATGGAGGTAGCAAACACGATCACAGATGGAGTATACTCCATATGGAAAATTACTAAATTGACTCTTAAGCCTAGAAAATAGCTTTATGTTCTGTAGCTGAGAGGTGGTTTGAGACAAGGTAGAGAAAACCTGACTCTCAGGTGATTCCTGAACCTATTCAAGGTGGTGTACCCACAAAATCAGACCGAAAGAAAAAGGGGATAGGAGGAAACCTGCACACCCTGATCAGTATTGTGGGAATGTACCTAAATGAACATGGTCATGTGAGCAATCCAGACAGCTACTTGACAATTGTGAAGTAGTGAACCAAAGGCTTTGAGGCCTTGCCTGAGGGTTACTAGAGGACGCGTACGTGCAGAAGCTGGAGAAAGTTGGCACGGAAAACCACTGAGTAAGATGTGCGAGAAGGAACTGACAACTGCAACCTTGGAACATACTGCTGTCATAATTAGCCAATCATGAAGCTGTTACTAACACTTGGCTGAGAGACATTAACCAATCAAATATTGCTGAATGTACAAATATCTTGAAACACTCTATAAAGGGCAACGCTTGTGTTACGATAAATTTTCAACACTTTGATTACCTTAATCTGTGCGTGTCGTCCTGATCCCCTGCAAGTATTACCCCTGAGTCAGCGCTTTGCAAAGTGATGTTGTAGTCTGAGATGATGTAGAGAATTGTTGGGAGTGGGAAGATGGGAGTAGTAGTGTAAGAGGATTAAATGAATGAAAAATGTCTCCAGGCTTTCATGGCCAACTTCTTTTGTTGTTTGAAATGATCAGCAGGGAGAAATGTGTCACATCTGTATGCCTGGAGCACTTGCAAAATGTGCTCATCTTTAGAAATGAAAATAAGATTAATTCAGTCTGCTTCAGGTTCTTGGGACTAGTTCTTTGTTTCCTAATGCTGCCCCAGGTTAGTGCTGCAAGGTGCTAGGTAGCAATGTGGGTTTAAGGAAGTGATAGCCTGGGGGAGCTGTGCATATTCTTTTCAAAATAAACTGTTCTAGGAATTATAGTTAGAGGGCTCTGAAGATATGTTAGATTTGAGTTGCACAAGCAAAGCCGCGTCTGCTTCCCCAGGAGTATTCCTGATCACATGCAGTCTTGTTTTGAAATCCTTGTAGTGGGAAGAGGCAGGTTTCATTTTCGGAGCACAAACATCAGTGTATCTCTGATTCTGCTGCTTTTTTACTTAGTGGAAAGAAAGGTTCAACTGAGTAACAGCAGAGCTAAGATGGTTTTGTGCTGTACTTTCCTGTGCCTATGAAAGCTGCAAATAGTGTTTAGGGAGAAAATGTATTACTTTTCCTTCCCCAGCATGAAGATTTTTTTTCCCCCTTGCATAATAGTAATGCAAGCCTGACTTTCTGTCTAATTTAAAATAGGCAATGGCCTTTTTGTGCTTTGGGGTGCACAGGTGCCTCTTGTATTGTTTGATTTCTCCTTGAAGAGGAATAGTGAGTAACATGGCTGCAGCTGAGATGTACTGAACCTGTGACTTAATGATTCCATCATGGGAAAGAAACAAAGGTATCATCTGTTTGTCATTCTTTTTATGTCCTTGAACCAAAGCACAGTCTCAGCATGTAGGAATTGTAGCTGGGAGTGTGTATAGATGCGGTTTTCACAGATGAATTCCTGTTACTGTAAGTGAAAGAATTTCTTAGACTATGCATGTAATTTTTTAACAAATTTGGGTTTGTCTTTCTAAGGCCCATGTAGGGCACTGCTGCTTAGCTTGTTTGTTTTTTCTATCGGTACTTTGGTCGAACAACTTTTCTTGGTGTTTTTATTGTGTCAGCCTAAGTTACAGTTTTTGCTTCATTAAAATGACACCATTCTTTGACATATAAAATTGTGATTCCTAAGTGGGATAAACCTTTCATAGCAGGCCCCTACCTACATGTTTTGTTTTGTTTTGTTTTGTCCCTTCTGTCCTGTAACTCCTCACTCTTTGGAGGAGCTGTTCTTTGTGCTTCTCTCCTTGATAATGGCCACAAAACAACTTGGCCATGATGAGGTTGCTGAAGCTCTGGGAGTGTTGGCTGCAGCACTGAGCATCAGTAGAATGTTGCACAGTACTTCTCTGTTGGCCTTTTCTATCTATTGTCTCATATTTTATACCTTTTCTTAAGCAAAGATTGGATTTTCAAAGGGAGCTTTAGTCTTTGTTTGCATAGCACATGATGCTACAGTGCAGGGTGCTAATTAGAATGGTATTGTAATGGTCATAGCACAGCCCAAGTCCTGTGGACCTCACTAGGAATGTTACATGGAGATTTAGGCCTGTAGCTGACAGTGCTTTCTTGTTTTAAATGTGCTTACTTACGTTTAACTTGTAAAAAGAAGTAATAAGGTAAATGCTTAAATAAGATTGAAATGGTTAATAACCTGTCTCCAAAAAGGAACTTAAAAAAGGTTGGGGAAAAATGACCCTCCAGCCTGCATGAAAGGCTGCATTAGGCAGTCTGACATACACTCAGCACAGACACAAACACAGAAATGCATCAAACCTATGCAGTAGCAAGTAGTGAAACCTCATGCAACTCAAACATACTGTCACTAGTTTTCTGAATCAGAAACTGTTAACTGCTGCAATGCTCAATCGCTGTGTGAAACAGGCATCTGCCACTGGGCAAAGTGTAGTGTGGGTTTTTTTGGCTAGTGAGATGCTATGAAAATGCCATCTGGGAAGCATGACATTAGATGGCTTTGCCAAGTTATTATTAGGGAAACTATATTAAAACAGTATTGGGTTTTGCATTTTGGTACTATTTACATTGAGCTAGCCTTGTTACCCCATGAATCTTGTTAAAAAGTACAGAAAATGCCAGGAGGATTGGGTATGATCTATGCTCTTTACCAAGATGTTTATCTTCAAAATCTGGCAAGATGTAACGATCTGGGATATATTCTGACAGACTCGCGCCCATGTCAGTCTGGACATACTAATGTCTGGAGGAGGGAATGGGCAGTAGGAAGCAGAGCATCTGTCATTCTGTGCATATATGTCATGGTGTTTGTTCTGCAATATCAGATGGTTTCCTGAGATTGCTGAGATCGTTAAAGGCTGATCATTATACTAGATACTATTTGTAGACTACCTGACGAAATATTGACTGGGATAAAATTATTAATTCTAGCTGAATTTTAATAACTTTGGAGCAATGAAAGTGTGTGTGTGTGTGTGTGTGTGTGTGAAGGCTGTTAGTACCAACCAGTGCATGGTTGAGTCATCATTTAAGATACCAGTTGCTGTGTCATTGTGGTTTGTAACCCAGTGAAACAGTTCAACCTGGAGATAGGGGAATAACTTTTCATCTTCATTGTCCAGGAGATAACCATGTGTAAAACGGGAGTGCTTTTTCAGATGCTTGTTGTTAGGTTTTAAAATTTCTGGTATGGATATTTCCTGATCTCTAATGGAATGGCTTTCTTGTGAACTATCTGGACTATCCCAAAAAGCTCATGACTGGCCTAATAGTGAAATACCTAAAATTATTATTATTATGGTGTCATAACCCTCATGGATGTACAGAGAGCATCGGGAGTTTCTCTGCTTGAGCTGAACTTTTGAATTGTCTGAGACAACTAGATATGCTGTGGAGTCTTTACTACCAAGCATCAGTGTCCCTGCTGGTAAAGGGAACAAGGCTTTTCTTCAGCTCAGATGTTCTCAAGAAAGAACTATAAATGATTCACAACAGCAAGTTTCTATTTTAACAATGCATCAAAGCCATTCTTTAGTCTGAAGTGTCTCTGCTTTCGGTAGAGTGTACAGGTTGCATTTAATCCACTTAATAGTTGGTTTGGTCACTTCTCTCCCCTCCCAACTGCCTAGTTTTATTGTTGCCCCCTATCAGATCACTTAGAACTGTGAGACAGAAAGGTTTGTTCTCAAACTAATTATTCCTAGTACAAACCAAAAAATCTTTAAAGAATCACAAGCAGATTATTAAAATTGTTTTGGTAAAGACAACTAGATTAAAGTATTTTTCAATTGTTAACCAAGTGGCTAATTCAGAGAAATGCAAATATCAAATTTAATTAAATTTAAAAAAAACATTAAAAATTCATTTTAGATTTAGAAATTTGGTGTTATGATAATTCTCTGTAATGATTTATGAAAGGAGTTTAGAGCAGCATTCTGGCTCTCATCAGTGCAAGTTCTGCATATGTAGGAGGGTTCACTATCAAAATTTGCAGTTGAAATCGATTTTGAAATAAAGAGAATGTTTTTTATTAGTAGTGTATTCCCTATAAAGGAAATCAAGTAAACAAGTAATGAAATACATTAATATTTGAAGAACATCACAGTGATGTGCCAAGGCTTATAAAATGATAAAATGGTTAGATAAAGTACCTTGAAAGGGCATGTAGCATGGAAGTTTCTTCACAAGGAATGAAAAGAGAGCAGCAATTTAAAATTGTAGAATGTCCAAAGAGTGGCTGTGTTGAACTGAGGTTAATAACCAAGATCACTGGCAACATTTAGTAATCGTATTTAGGGAAATAGCATTGTATAAATTAATGTAAATTCAGTGAAAATAAGCATACTTATTAATATCGGAATTCAACTTAATCTAGAGATTCTAAAGAAAAAAATCGGAATTAAAAAAAAAGATACTACACTTGAAATTAGCTAACCAGTGTTAAAGGAGAGAAAAAACCCAACCAAATAGAAAATAAAACAAATCCTTTAAAGCTCCTCTTCATAATACTTATAGGAACACGGAAGTCATGTGTATCTATAAGCATATGTCTCAATGACTATTTCAAGGCTGATAGTTACAAGGTTATTCATGTACATGTGCTTAGCTGAGGGTTGTTGCAGTAGCTATATCTATAAAAGTCAAGAGTATAATGATAATGTTATGATTTTCTAAGTACCATTGTATAATCTGGTTTGGTAGAACTTCAAGAAAATAAATTGTTGAGAAGGAAGGAAGTTGGGAAGAATAATTTTGAATTCCTCTCTATAAGCTCAGCAAGTTTAGAGGCTTAGATTAACCTCAGAATCCTCTCCAAAAGGCTTTGAAGTAGGAATGGTTGGCCTGTTGGGGCTTGACGATGATTTCAAAGTTAACTCTCTGTATTGCTGTAGATATAGATCACAGAAAGGTTGTCAAAGATAAGTAATATATAACAATCCAGTATACAATTAGGCAGAATACACAAGAAAATACAATAACCTGCAGCAGAGTGTTAAGACTAATTGCAGTTTTATTGGCTTAGTATGACTGGTGCTAAGTTACCACTCCAAAAATAAAATTTTAATGATGATGTTTGAATATATGTAACATTCACTCATAGATGGAATATTTCTGTAAGTAAAAATATGCAACACATCCAAAATCAGTGAGGGAGAGTATTGTGAAGTTTTTCAGAAGCATGTTGAATAGTATAGAACAAATTAAGGTGGGGAATTACTATCCGCTTTAATACTCATCCATGAGTGGAAAACATTTTTGTAAGTCTTAAACTGTCTTTTCCCTTTTCTGAGATGTGCACAAATATTCTAAAGTATATGCTGATACACTATGTATTTGTAGCTCCATACATCATGCTCAGCAAGACAGCTATGATCTCTGTTGATTTTATGTGAAGACTAAATGCAATGTGAGGTATTCCACTGTTTAATCATAGGCATCTTGCTCGATGTCCAAATCAGCTGAATAGCTGCAAAACTAACCCGAGTGTCTTGGTATCACCTGGGGATGTTGGTCTCTTCAGGAAAGTGCATAGTCCCACTAAATGACAATTCAGGAAGGCATGGGTATATATCTAGGTACTGCAGATGCAACTGAACTTTACTATCTTGTGAATGATACGCTAGAGCCAGGCTGTGACTGCCATAGGTGGCACTGAATCAACAGTTAATCTGCCAGGTAAGAATTCTAGAATTCAATCCATTTCTTGTTTTTATGAGGAATCTTAAAAATCTTCAGCTTGCTTTGCATAGGTAGCTCCTGCCTTAGTGAACAGTAATAATGTTTTTTAGTAATTGACATCTCAGTGATTCTTAGAATAGGTTAGCTTATCAGGTTGTCTATTTCCAATCATTAAATGCTGTTACACAAAAACCTGAAATAATTAGATCTTAGTGTTTTCAATATCTTAGCAAACTCATAACTTGAAGACCAAATCCTGAATTGTATTTTAAATAAGAATATTTTTCTGTGGAATCTTTCAATGCTAAGTACTGATTTTTTTTCCATTTCACTAGGTGCTTATGGAGATTTGAATAGTATTAGTTTTTACAGCAGGTAGTTAGGCACAGTTCTTTTGATAATAAACATCTTGCTTTCAGTGAGGGACAAGTGTTACTTTTGCTTTCCTAAATTGTCTTAGAGTTGAATATCTATCCTGAAGGTCTGATATTAAGATTTTTCTTTTCTTATGCATAAAAGGCTCTGAATTGGAGTATTTCCTTGAGATTGGTGAAATACCTTGCTTGTAAGTAGGTATGTCTCATTCAATGAGGAAAGGCAAATGTGCTTGTTAGCTGCTAATATTTTGTTGAAAAGAGAAACTTGAAAGTTCCACAGATCTAAGCAAGTAGGGAATTTCATAGTCTGAGACAGTTCAATAGATCCTTAGGCCCAGGCATTTGTTTTGTTGTGTTATTTTTATAGTGAACTGTACCAACAGTTCACTGCAAAACAGACCTCTTTATTGGACAATCCAGTACTGCTGGTGATGACTTTAATAAGTGCATGATTCAGTTGTCTCTGCTTATTTTCTGACTGTCATGTAAGTTGCATTCAACTTCAGAGAGGTTTCAATTTTCCTTCACGTAATTTGTCGTCATTTAAATCAGTTCTATATAGTAGAAATATATAAGGTGTCAAAATAGGAACTTTACGTAGCAAAAAAAGGGAGAGAATGAGATTAATTTCTTCTTCAGAATTTGGAGTTTTATAGGGCAAGAAGAGGTAATTTTCTCATTCTTCCAAACAGCATGTAGGCATTTGTTTTTTTGTTCTGGTTACTGGGTTGGCGGGGGTGGGGTGTTGTGGTTTGCTTTCTTTGTTTTGTTGGGTTGGGGTTTTTTTTTCTTCTTTATATTCTTGGCTTGTGGTGGTGTTTTTTTCTTGGGGGGAGTGTTTTTGTTTTTGTTTGGGGATTATTTTAAAGTAATAATGATGGTTCATATAGTTTTTAAAAGTCCATCATACCGGGTGCAGAAAAAATTACACCAAATTGGAATTAGAATATTTAGAGCCCATTCCATATCAGATTAAACCTAAATTATAAAAAATGTTTAAAATATAATTAGACATGATGAAATACCTACTTTATATTTACTTTATTCAGATACTTAAGTCTATATAAAAGACTTTAAAATACAGTAGGGCTCAAAAGTGAGATTTTTATAAAGAAGTCATAATTCGAAACAAATGTTACTGCCTTTTATATCCCTCTTGGAACTAAATGGTTCCAGTTCTTCTAATCTCTTTTCATTTACTCTTTTCTAGACAGCCTTAGCTCCCCCTGGCATTGAGTTAATTCATATTTTATAATGCAGTATTGCTGTAAAGGACTTCACAGTGAGGGAACAAACAATTTAGCTGTATAATAGCATAGGCTGCCCCCCTCTTGGTACTTTCCAGGTGATTTTTACTTCTTAAAATGTGTTGCCTTGCTTGTTTATTATTGACTTCCAAACCTGTTGAACAAACACCTAAACAAACAGCTAATCCATTGCTAAATTTTCTTCTGACTAATTTGATACTTGCCGGTTTGTAATGCAAAGTCAGTGATGCTGATGCTGCATATTTCTAACATAAAGCTCAGTATCTGGGGTTGGAGCTGAAAAGCTTATCAGTCAAAAACTGGTGTATAATTATTACAGTCCAACTTGCAGTTTTTCATTTAAACTGGCAACAGCTGATTCAGTAGTAATTTTGGTTTGGTTTGTATTTTTGACTCAAAGTCGACTATGTTCTTAAACACTTTGCTGATTTGGGACCTATGAGGCAATTAGATTCCTGGTGTTACAACGCTGACTGTGTTGTTAACACTAGTTCAAAAAAATATATCAAATCAGTAAAATGAATGATACTTCAAAAATGTAATTCAGAAATGTTTCCAATATTTTCAGGACCGGCTAAAGTAGTGCTGAGTTATTGTTAAACATTGAGCATAGTAAATTCTTGTCCTTTTATTCAGTCTCTGAGTATGTAGGCCTGCAGGCAATATATAAAGAACAAGTGACTGTTAATCAGCAGTAGTTGATTCATCTTCACCAGGCTAGGAGGTTCAAATTAGGACTGAAAACTATCCACATGAACACAAAGCTCTTGCTGCCAGAGACTCTCTTGCTATCATTAGTACTAAGAGCCAGAATCCCTCAAGCCACAGCCACCCTTCAGCAAGAAGGGCCCTTCATTCCTAACCTTTCAGGGAGCCCTTTGGATGATGATAAAGGAGTAAATTATATTAGTGGATTAAGAAGACTCAATTATGGTCAAATATTTTAAATATTCAAATTGCTTGCAACTGAACACTTGCTGTTCAGACAGCTGGCTTTATTTCTGGCTGGATTTGGAAATGGGATAGAAATATGGAATTACTTGTTTGCTGTTTGCATAAAATTTTCATGTTGCCATAATTTTCTCAATTTTATAATTGCTTGATTTTAATTTTGATACTCTTTTCAAACATAAATAAGCATGATTTTTAGGTAGACAGTTTCAGTTGACTAATTAATTTGTAGGTACTTATGTCACAGCCCATAAATCTGCAGTTACCCGCATTTTTCTGTTTTTATTCAAACTACTGTATAAATTCAGGCAAAACCCCTCAAAAATCAACATTGATTTTTTTTTCTTGACTGACCTGCTTTTACTAAAAATGTTTATTTTCCCTTTGTAACATTTTGCCCCATGTCCTAAGTGCTAGAAAATAAATTTAATTGTCAGAATAAATTTGCAAGTTTATATTACATATTCATAATTTACCAGAAAATTATTGAAGAGCCTCAGTTATTTTAAGATCAGTTTGATTGCCATATACTTAAATTTTCAATGGCACTTGTTAGATGTGACTGTCAATTTACTGCCTTCTTTCCCACAAGCAATAACAAAGATATATTGAGCGGTCTTTTTACTTGTCAGATGAAAAGGCAAGAGTCAATTCTTTTTAGCACAAAAAAAAAATATTGAGGGTTTTTTTTTCTCACCCTATATAAGGTATTTGGGTTTTCTCCCTTCTGTCTTATATAGAATAGAATCATAGAGTGGTTTGGTTTGGAAGGGACGTGAAAGATCATCAGGTTCCAAGCCCCCTGATATGTAACTGACAAATCCAAAAAGACTTGGACCAAACTTTAAGCTAATATTTTTTCTGCGCAGGAAATGCTAACAAGGAGAGAGAAAGATTTAAAACATTATAGCCATGTGAAAGCTGTGTGACTTTTAGACTCTCTTGGCATGTTGTGCCATTAAAAAAATTGAAAAGAGAGTTTAGGCAGGAACAGGTTTCTTATCTGTACAATAAGAGTTTTGAGGAAGGAGAATGAAAAGGAGATCAAGAGGGGAGAAAGAAGACTATTAGAGTAGAGGAGGATTAGGTAACAGAGAACACTGCCGTGGAGTAAGAGAATAAAAAAATGTTTGCTTTTTATTTTTTGAACTTCCACTGTGTGACTCTGTAGACTCTTTTTAATGGATGTAAATTTAATGAATGAGGCGCTAACTGGGAGACAAGCAACATTTGTACAGGGGGGAAAGGTATTTATTATGCCAGTTTAAAAAGATGCCAGTTCCCAATTCCATATAGCTCTCATTTAATGTTTTGTTTAGGGGCTGTTTGTATATTTTCCTAGACTAAAGCTCTATTACAGTATAAAGAGGTGGTGTTTTTTGACACCTGTGTACAGGGATATTCATTGTTACTGTATTTAGAACTGTGGTCAACACCAAATTTCTTTTTGATACCTCATGGTTTTGATTTGAGTTTTTGTTGTTTTTTTTTTCTAAAGCAAATTGTGTCTGAGACTTCTCTACAGAACAGTTTTTCTAGGTGGCAGACAAACCTGGGGACATGGGCCAAAGAAAAGTGCCTCTTGCAGTTGTCTACCAAATCTCAAACATTTTTCAGAAGTACAAGAAAGTAGAAGTGTCTTGGACACCTTTAATTTTGGCATGTAGAACTATTGTCAGAAATGAAGCCAGGTCAGCTCTGCTTGCTCAAAATGTAGCTTGAAGTTTTTCTCCTCTGTTTGTGAAGGCAGCTGCATATGTTTTTGTTGTCATGACCTCAGTCACCTAATAAAATACTTCTACTGTGTCAGTTTGCAGGAGGTTGCAGACAGGATAGGATCACAGCATGGCTCAGGCTTGAAGGAACCTCAGGAGGGCTCTGACCTAACCTCCTGCTTAAAGAAGCCAGCACTGGGGTCAGTCCAGGTTGCTGAAAGCTTTCTTTATTCAGTGACATCAGTTTATTCATTCAGTGACAGAAATCTCCAAGGATGGATGTAGCACTACCTCTCTGGGCAGCCTGGTGCACTGCTGGGCTTTCCTCATGGGGGAAGAAAGGTCTTGTCAGCCCATTTCTCCAGCCTGTATGGATTCTTCTTGATGGCAGCCTTGCCCTTAAGTGTTGCCTTCATTTTGGTGTTATTTGCAAATTTGAAAAGTGTGCATTCTGTCATCTCTTCCATGGCTTTGATTAAGATTTTAAACAGGATATGTCTCAGGATTTTGATCCCTGCAGTGCTTCACTTGTCACAGGCTTCCAGATGGAGCGCAACCTATTTACCACCACCCTCTGAAACTGATCACCCAGCCGTTTTTTTCAATCCATCTTTACAGACTGTAATGACCTAACCAGAATAATACGGGTGATGGTGTTGAAAGCATTGTCAAAGTAAATTCAAGTTGCTGGTTCCTCATCCACAAATGTGGTGATTTTATCATAGAAGGTAATCAGGTTGGTTAGGCATGATTTATCCTCAATAAATCTTTCCTGACTCTTCCACCTTATTCTCCTTTATGTGCACAAAAATGTGTTCAAAGGACTTGCTCCATGATTTCCTGAGTGTCTTAGGGAGGTTGGCTGTCCTGTAGTTAACCACATTGACCTTTTCACTTTTTTTGAAGGTGCTTTCTCCAGTTGTTGGGTGTCGCTTCTGGTCTCCATGAAGTTTTCTAATCATGACAGAGAATGGCCTTTCAAGGACACACCCGATTTTCTCAACAACCTCAGATGCAATTTCTTGGATCTAAATGACTTGTAAAGATCAATCTATCTCAAGTAATTTCTGCTTCAGTCCTCATATGCTACTTATAGTTCATCTTCTCTTTGAACTCTTTGACCAAACACAGAGGTCTTGCTTGGAGAAGACTACAGCAGAGGTGGCATTCAATTGCTCAGCTTTATCTGTGTCTGCTAAGTCACTGTCCTCATTCGTCAGCAGGCCCACGTTTACCTTGTTCAGCCTTTGTTGCTAATGGAGCAGTAGGACGTGTGGCTCAGCTGAGCCTATGCATGAAAATTCTATGTTTTTATCTTATAGCATGCAGTCAACATCAAAGGCTGGTAGAGCCTGTACAGACCTTTGATCTGATCTAACCTCCTCATGTCAAGCAGTCATGGCCTCCTATAAATGCCCAGACATTTGGATATGATGTTAGCTTTTGCATAAAGAACTTAGTGTGCAAGAAGCACTGTGTGGTGATTAGAGCAGTGAGGCTGAAGGCCAGAGCTTGTAAACTTTGTGCCTTTTTTCCTTCCTTAGATGACCAATAAGTAGCTTTGTGTGGTGTCCAAATAGGTTTTGGTCTTTTGTCTTCCTCTAGCCTGAAGAGTGTTTAGTGTATCCTGAGAAATTTCTTATCACTTGGTTATTCCCTTCACTGTTCAGGTTATGAATAGTAAAGTGCAGCCTGGTTTCTGGCCTGCCTCCCAGGGGGACGCCACTCACTTTCTGATGAACAGTGGACTTACTTACTGGGAGTTTGAACATCTTCAGTATATGTACTGGGTGGAGGTGAGGCGCTTGTCTAATTAGAAATAGATCTGTGTAAAATTAACCCTTTTAGTTGGCTAAATCCAGTTTTGTTAACTGCATCAGGTCAACTTTGAACTGTAAAGGTCAACAGTTTCCTGACTTCAGGCAAAAAGTTACATTTTACATATATTAGAATTTTAGCCATCAATACAAAGACTGGAAAACTTGAGAGCTTTACAAATATGAAAAATAATGTGCCTTTATAATAAATTAGAATTGTGTTAGTTAATAATGTACTGTAACCATGTTAGTTTCTATGAACTACGGGACCAGTTCAGCATCTAGCTGTGTCTAGTGAAGCTCTCATAAGAGTGTGGCTGAATGCTGTATGGATCTCAGTAGTGCTTGTCTTGCGTAACCAAATGGCATTCCTCTGGCAAACACAAGAGAAAGTACTATTTGACCCTGCAGCAGAAATGGTGCTGTAGCCACAGGCATTATTCTGTAACAATACATATGTATACTGAAGCAATAATTTAATGAATGAGATGGACAAAGAACAGCTTTGTAGGCTGGGGATGGTGAGGATGCTGTTGTGAGAGACAGTGTGCTTCTGTGACTGCCATTTTCTTGAGATCTCCTTGCCCTCATACAACCAGCCCATGCGCCAGGGCAGGGCAATCAGGAATTTGAAGGCTTCTGGTCAGCAAAGGACATCTAAGTTCTGTAAACTGTTTCTTGGGTGCATGCCTTGAAACGCTATCATTGCATTCAGCCAAGGTTAGCCCTCTAATTCCAGTCTCTTTTTATTAAAGGTGTTTGTTGTGGTTTAAGCCCCTCAATAATTCACGCAGTCGCTCTCTCACTCACTTCTCCCCTCTTTCTTCCCCCAGTCCCTGGGGGAATGGGGAGGAGAATTGGAAGAATGCAGCTTCCACAGGTTGAGATAAGAACAGTTTAGTAACTAAGGTATAACACAAACCACTACTGCTACCACCAATAATAATAATGACAGAGAAGTACAAAGAAAGAGAATACAACTTCTCACCAAGCCTGACCCAGCCAGTACACCCCTCAGCAGCAAACCCCCACAGTGACCCCACACACCCTTCCAGGTCTCTGCTCTCTGTTTTCACATCCTGGACATGACGTGCTGTGGCATGGAATAACCTTTTTGGTCAGTTTAGGTCATGTGTCCTGTCTCTGCTTCCTCCCGGCTTCCCCTCCTCCCTGGCAGAGCATGAGACTCAGAAAGTCCTTGGTCAGGCCAAAACATTACCAAGAAGTAACTGAAAACACTGGTGTTATCAGTGCAGTTCCCAGGCCCAAAGTCGAAAACACAGTGCTGCACTAGCTACCAAGAAGGAGAAAAATTACTGTTGCTGCTGAACCCATGACAGTGTTTTATATGACTCAGGAGGAGTAAGATAGTCAGGAGGAGTATAATAATTTTTGTTTTTGTCAGTAGAACAGATAACAAAAGCTTTTACTTTGTTGTAAGCTTTTTATTTTGGGCAAAGCACTAAAGCATCTTTAATTTGCATGGATATATTATTTGCATAGTTTAATGTTTGGTTGCAAATTTTGCTTTCTTTTGTGACACTGAATTACTTAGTTCAATAGCATTAACAGTTCATTGGTGTAGTTTTAGGGGTTTTGACAGATTTATGACAAGCATTTTGAAAGAAGAAGAAAAATTACATTCCTTATGCTAGTTACAGTTTTAATAAGGTTCTTTCCATGGTTTTTAAAATTAATTCTGTATGTAATGAAAATAGTTGTTCCAGTTTCTTTTTCACCTTTTTTTTCCTCACTTTTTATATAGTTCAGTGCAGTTCTTTCCTAACATGCTGTAGGAAGTAACAAATACCCGTAGGAAAAACTGATATCTATGGCTGTGATTTCACGGATTTAAAAAAAAAAAAAAAAAAGCCGGGAGAGAAGAATAGCTTTTTGTGTTTGAGAGGGACTAAAGCTTCGCACAATTAGTTTGTGAAAATGTCTTAGTCATTGCATTTTAAGATCTATGCTCATTATCTCTACTAGAAGTGATGATAGTGGTATATTCTCTGTATTGGAAGACTGATTTTGCTCAGTTGTATATGTGTCCCCAAACCAATGTAGTAAAGCTCTTCGTGCTGTCATGCAAGGACATTATTTTTGAGCTAAGCAAGGGGCAAGAAGAAATTTTTGATGTCTTAAACTCTTAAGTGAATTATGAACTGTGTGATTGTGAAAGAGTTAATGTGTAAAACAGCTATTCAAAGATAAGCCAGTTACACAAACAGTTGCTTACTGTATATGTGAACTCATCTTGCTAAAGTCATTCTCATGCATAATGAACATTTTTGAGAAAGTAATCATAAAGCAAAATTAGTATCTCTAGTTATCTAAACAGAATAAGAACATTGTGAAATAACATTGCTTTGTATAGGGAAAGATTTTGCTCTTTGAAATTCTTTGTCCTTTATTTGTGATTTTCATTTGGAATTTGCTTTCCTAAAAGTGAAAAATCTGTCCCTACAGATTTTAGAGTGTACTTTGTGTAAAGTTTTACTTTGAATAATTGGAAATTTAAGAGTATATTTGTATGTAACCTATCTTATGTATCTTATGTGCTCATCTGATTTTTCATAACCATATGTAATTTCAAATTAGGCAGTGCAATATTAAGTGAATCCAAATGATGCGAAATAGAAAATACATTCTATACTACATGAATTCAGAATAAGTGAATAAATGGAAAAAAATATATATGTCCTGCTAAATTCTAAGCATGCCAACGGCATAAAATATAGATTCTGCTTGGTAGATCCATTCCATTGTAGCTAATTTTTTTTAGCCTCTGGTAAGCATAGAAATACCAATAATTATGGTGAATTTGTGTATCTTGGCAAATCAGCCATGGATTATTGAGGTTGTCCTTGGAGGAGGAGAAATCCATGAGGAGACAATTAGGAGAATTTCTTACAGCTGAAATATATACCATCATGTTGGTGAGAAGCAATGCTGAATCCCAACAAACTCATTGCATCTCAGGTCCTCCCAGGCACACTGGTCGTCTGCTTGGTTTTCTTTAGTTTTCCAGAATTGAAATATTTGTATGAAGTAGAGGCTGCTGTTGTACCTGCTCATCTATCCTCTGGGTATTGATGAGTACTTTATCAGCCCTAGATGTATGCACTGTGAGACTTCAGAAGGGGAAAGGAAAAAAATAAAGCTTAGCACAAAACACAATTGTGAAAAAAGTTGAAGACAAATTAAGGTGCGTTCAGGCCTATAAAAAACAGATTACTTTTATATTCAAGATGGTCCCACAAATTATTATTAAAAAAAAACCAAACCAACAACAAAAAAAAAACCCAACAAAACTAAACCTTTTATACCAAACTTAAAATACTAAATATTTCCTCCAGACTGAAAAGATAAATCCTTTCCCTTCCCTTTGAAATCAGTGTTACCCCTGATTCTCAATCAGTGAAGTATGTGAGTGTATATGTATTTCTTATGCATGTGTAAGTTAAAATCACTTAGGGGTGCTTAGAGGAGCACATTTTATTGCTTTTCTGAGACACACACGAACATTTTAAAAATGATGCTGCTATTGCACTTGGTTTGAATATGCATGTTGATATGAAAAACCTTTGGTTTTCCCAAATATGCTTGTGAATAAAATACTTTAAAAACATCAAAGTTAGTAAATGCTCAACACAAAGCAGCTACTCGAATTTCTGCTTTTTTTATTTAGAGTACTGTTTGAAAGCATTTTACTTGTACTTCTACAGCCTCTTTTATTACTCTGGTAACAAATATTCGTAATAAGTAATGTACATGGTAGGAATCAAAGAATTATGATGAAAATTTGCTTAGCTTAAATGCTGTGGATAGACTACTTTAAGATGAAGCCTTACCTCTATCGTTGTTCATCTGTTTTGTATATATAGACTATGGATATAATGTCTTTTGCATATGTCTTCAGACTTGTTTTTTGGTGCTGAGAAAGATACTGTACCCAGAGACTTTCCTTACACTTTCAGAAGAATGGAATGCCTAGGTCATCTCTTTCCAGAATTCTCCATCTGCCTCTGTAATTTTTCTTTTTTTCCTAAAGAATAGCCATGTCAGATTTCCTCTCTCCTGCACCTTTGTACAAAACTTTTTTTCCTGGTGCTTGATGTAATTGATAGCATATATAGAATTTATGGTGTTGGATTCTGAAAAATATTCTCCAGTAGGTAAAAGGAAGTTTCCACAACATTTACATGGTTAGCTTCAGAGTGAGGGTTATGATGAATGTGAACTTTCAGTCTGCTAACACCCTTCCTTTCTTTGAAAAAATGGGAGATCAGTTAGGGATTTCAGAGACATGCAACTACAGGGTATGATGATTCAGTCACTGGCAGTGACAAGCTGTTCCACTGCTGGCTTTTCCCTGTCAGAAACATTCTTACATATGAGAAACAACTCATCTGGTGACCTGGGGTGTGCTAGTCCTCATAGCACTTCAGTTTGGTGGAAAACATCCGAATTCCCAGGGCTAGTTAGCATGGCCAAAGCAGCATGTAATTGAAAAGTATGTGTACATTCTCTTTTTTTCTTCTGTTGGTTTATTTACCCCTATGTTTTAATGGCTCCTCAAAGTCACCTGGGAGCACTGCCAAAGGTGATAACAAATATTTCAGCAAAGCGATGAGTTAGGTTCTATATTTGGAAAAAAAAGTAAACCAAGTTCTGTTTGGCACAAAATTTCTCTTTAGATACCTCTTCTGTTTTTCAGTGCACTTGGGAAACTGATGATAGTAGTCTTGCCTTTTCCTTCTACTCTCTCTTCACACCAGGCTCCTCTGAGTAATATTTTGTTCCTTAACTAATACCTTTCTTCTTTCTTAGGTGTTCTCCCTTGAAATCACAATGTTTTCAAGAGTACTTATACCATTTTATGAGTCATATGTTATAAAAATATGTTTGTACTTATCCATTGAAACATTTGTTCAGTTCTCCACAGTTCTGATAGATAAGAAACAATATAGACAGCAGACTTGATATTTATAGTGGTTTTGCAAACCATCGTCTTTTGAATCTATCATCTACAATATCAAATGCTTATGTTGTCCAGCAGGATGCACTGTAGAATACATGGGTGTATCTTGAACGTGGAAACATGTATCCTTTTTGTGGTCTTTGTTCCACATACCAGATGGCTAGATTCTCAGCATGTATGGTGAAAAAACTGTAGTTCAGTTGAAATCAGTGGAATTACAGGTATCATTAGTTGTAGCTTTGGCCCAAAACACAAGCAGAGTAAACACACATCTGTCTGCTTCAAAGATGTGAAAGCCATTATTGCAAAAGATCTCTAGGGATTTAATGGATTTATATTACCAAAGTGGGTATTTTCTCCATTTAGAAGGAAGATAACAGAGTTTTGGAAGCCTCATTTAATACTATCAGTGTAAATACAAACTTTCTTTTATCATGTTCCAGATTCTTAGAGCAACTCTTGCCTCTTTTTGATGGCCCAAAATAGGTTGAGTCCTCAGACTAAGATCCTTTTTGCAAGACACTCTGCAAGCCTATCAGAAAGAGAGTCTTGGCCCCACAGAGCTTCCAAAATTAGGGGCTACCATACAGTTCACTTCAATGTTGTTATTTGTGGCGCAGCTTTATTTGTGGGTTTTATGTTTCTAATCATGGGAATCTTCTTTGCCTTTTTGTTTTCCCCAAACGTTTCTTGCCACTTTTGTTCCTCCAGTCTGTATGTGAAAAACCAGCATTGGCAGGATTTTGTGATCCAGGATTTTAATTAGAGCCATAAACATCAGCTGCCATGTGCATGTAGCTTTCTGAGTCCTTTTCACAGATTGTGCTGAGAAGAAAGATGCTTGGCAAATTTGTCACTGGTACCTAACCTTCTGGCCTCATTTGTAAATGGCGACTATTTGTAATGCATCTTTCTTTTTAATATCTCTATTTTTATATATGCAAAACAAGTAAACAAGAAGGAAATGAAGGAAGTAAACAGTAGCATTCATGAAAAACACAAGCGGTAACCATGGAGACAGAAAACCAAGGGTGCAGATCCATTAATTTATTTTCAAGCCAAAGTGCTGTAATAGTCTATTCATACTTTATCATGCAGACTTCTGGATTTCAGGAACAATAAAGCCAGTAAGTGTGCATGTTACCCGTATAGTTTTAAATATGTCTCCAGGAGAGGAGAAACTACATGTGAATTGTGAAAGATCAGGTTTTTGTGTTCATTGCAGCCTTCAGGTTGTGACTCAGGCTGTTGTTTATTCTTTCCTTTTGTATGTGGATTTAACTTGGTGGATGCAGACTGCCACCTCATAGTCAAAGACATGTTTTCAGTTCTGAATACAAAAGAGGCTGTATGCTGTAGGGAAGAGACATGCATGCTGTCCTACTGCTTTCTAAAAACAAGGAACTACTGACAATCATTTTTGCACGGTATTACAAATTTGTATTTCTGATAGTACCAGTAGAGAGCAAGTATGCTTTTGTATGTTTATTTCAGAATTAAATATTAATTTCATTCAGTTGCTTCTTATTGTGTCTGGGATTTTTAGAGCTGGAAGTAGTATTTCTGATATTTCTACAATAATGAAGAAGGTTTAGACTCTGCACTCCTCTAATAACTGTAGCCAGTTGTGAGTTATTAATGACAGTAGTGTCATAGCTATCTATAAGATGAATTGAAGTTCTTGAAATCTGCAACAGATAAATACTATGCAGCTTTTAGACTGAAATTAAAAGGCATGTCTGTATCTAATGTGTTGGTTATGAGATGGAAGTATGACCTTGCTACTTCCATTCAATGTTTTTTTCTCACTACATTCAGTACCACACTACATTCAATATTCAGACCAGTCAGTCTCACCTCTGTGCCTGGCAAAATCTTGGAGCGGGTTCTCCTGGAAGGCATGCTAAGGCACATGAAAAACAACAAGGTGGTTGGTGACAGCCAGCATGGCTTCACTAAGGAAATCCTACCTGACCAATCTGGTGGCCTTCTATGATGGGGCTACAGAACTGATGGAAAGGGCTAGAGCACTTGATGTAATCTACCTGGACTTGTGCAAAGCGTTTGACACTGTCCCACATGACATCCTTGTCTCTAAATTGGAGAGACATCAATTTGATAGATGGACCACTCGGTGAATAAAGAACAGGCTGGCTGGCCGCATGCAAATAGTTGTGCTCAATGGCTGAATGTCCAGCTGGAGACCAGTAAGGAGTGGTGTCCCTCAGGGATCGGTGCTGGGACCAGTCTTGTTCAACATCTTTGTCGGTGACATGGACAGTGGGATTGAGTGCACCCTCAGCAAGTTTGCTGATGACACCAAGCTGTGTGTTTCGGCTGACACATTGGAGGGAAGGAATGCCATCCAGAGGGACCTTGTGATGCTTGTGAGGTGGGCTGATGCCAACTTGATGAAGTTTAAGCATGGCAAGTGCAAGGTCCTACACCCGGGTCAGAGCAATCCCAGGCACAGCTCCAGGTTGGGCAGAGGAGAGATTCAGAGCGGCCCGGAGGAGAAGGAGTTGGGGGTGTTGGTCAATGAGAAAATGAACAGGAACCGGCAGTGCGCACTTGCAGCCCAGAAAGCCAACTGTATCCTGGGCTGCATCAAAAGAAGCGTGACCAGCAGGTCGAGGGAGGTGATCCTGCCCCTCTACTCTGCTCTCCTGAGACCTCACTTGGAGTATTGTGTGCAGTTCTGGTGTCCTCAACATAAAAAGGACATGGAACTGTTGGAACAAGTCCAGAGGACGGCCACAAGGATGATCAGGGGACTGGAGCACTTCCCGTATGATGACAGGCTGAGAAAGTCAGGGCTGTTGAGCCTGGAGAAGAGAAGGCTGTGTGGATACCTCATAGCAGCCTTCCAGTATCTGAAGGGGGCCTCTAGGGATGCTGGGGAGGGACTCTTCATGAGGGACTGTAGTGATAGGACAAGGGATAACAGGTTCCAACTTAAATATGGGAAGTTTAGATTGGATATAAGGAGGAAATTCTTTACTGTAAGGGTGTTGAGGCCCTGGAATGGGTTGCCCAGGGAAGTTGTGAATGTTCCATCCCTGGTGCTGTTCAAAGCTGGGTTGGACTGAGCCTTGGGTGGCATGGTTTAGTGTGAGGTGTCCCTGCCCCTGCAGGGAGGTTGAAACTAGATGATCTAGATGATTTTAAGGTTCTTTCCAACCCTAATTATTCTATGATTCTAGTATCTTTACATTTGCTCCCACAGTTTCAGATATTGATACAGAACAGATCTTTGTGAATGCAGTGTATGGACTACTAGGGATGAAGAGAGAGACTTAATTGCTAGATTGGCAGATAATAGAATCATAGAAACATAAAATAGTTAGCGTTGGAAAGGACCTTAATATCATCCAGCTCCAATCCCTCTGTCATTGGTGGGACGCCTCACACTAAACCATGCCGCCCAAGGCTCTGTCCAGCCTGGCCTTCAACACTGCCAGGGATGGAACATTTACCATTTCTTTGGACAACCTGTTCCAGTGCCTCAAGACCCTCACAGTAAAGAACTTCTTCCTTATATCTAACCTGATCTTCCCCTTTTTAAGTTTAAATTACCCCATTACCCCTTGTGTTATTGCTACAGTCCCCGATGAAGAGAACCTCTCCAGCATCCCTGTAGGCTCCCTTCAGATACTGGAAGGCTGTTATGAGGTCTTCACTCAGCCTTCTGTTCTCCAGGCTGAACACTATTTTTTAATGTTTTTCCTGTGGTTATAATTTTGGTTTGTTGTTTTTTTGTTTGTTTGTTTGTTTTTTTCCTGAGCAGGATTGGCAAAGAAAGAAACACCTAAAAAGAAAGCCAAGACCCATTTGCAGTTGTGATTGAGCTAACTTAACTCGACAGCATTTTTCAGATTTTGTTGATGAAAATTTGCACTCAAGAGGGAGTAAAAAGCGTTTAACTGTAAACGTGTAAATGTTGTTGAAAATGGCAGTTGAGGAGACTTCTATGCATGTTTTAAAAAACACACACCAGGGACAGTAATTGTTACCACCTCTGTGTGATATGATCCACTTTTATGCTTCTGTATTGAAGACAAAACACTGAAGAGTGATACCTATGCTTTGAAGTGCTCATAAGCAGAAATCCTTCTCCCTGAAGTCTTACGTTTTGCTGAGTGAAGTCAACAGCAGTGGTGTAGTTATAGAAGTGCAGTGTCAAATTCATGTCTCATTTGACTGCATGTTAAAGGGATATGACTTTTAAATCATAACTTAAAAAGATAGTTTGTAATCATTAAATATTGTATATAACCAGTCATCCCTGTACATACCTTCCAAGTAATGACAGCTAGAGAGCTATTGATAAATGTGCAGAATAAACTATGGAATCTCTGTAGAGTAATAGAAATGCAGAGTTGTAGCACCAAGATCATCTTCCCCTCTATGTAAATAGCCTATGTCTATGTTTTACTAGTGTGCTACTAAGAAACAACAGCAAAAAGGCTAAAAATAGGTATAAAGGTTTTAGAAGAACCAGCTATTGCAGCATGAGAAGGCTGTATTATTTGTAAATGTTAAAAACATACAAAATTTCAGAGGTAGAACAAAATAAAATCTGTAAAAATTGTTAAACGCAAAAGTTTTCTAGTACTGTAAATTGTTTTCAGATATAATGGAATCACTTAAGGCATAGAGATATACATAGTAATCATTAAATAACTATTGTGATAAAAGTTTTTTTTGCCAAGTAAAGCTTCATGACATCAAAATATGAGATAAAAAATAACAAATGTAGATCATAAAGTATATAAAACCCTAAGCCCATGATGAAGCTGAAAAAAGTTGTAATGTTTCAATTCGAAGCATTCCAGATATGCAGGGTGAAAAATATGAGAAAGAATAGAATGTCAGAAGTGGACCATGAGATGGTGTAGAGACGACCAAGTGTAGGTCATTACTGCATATATTTGAATGCTAAGTGAATATATTGAAAGGGAATCCTTGCACAATAATTAAAGAGAATTAAAAAAAAAAAAATCACTGAAGGCTGTTTTGGTCAGGGATGGGTTCAGTAAAAAAGAAAAAAACCAACAAAACGAAACAAGTCTGAAAAATTAATATGCTATTAAAGACCTTCTCAAGCTTCTGAGAAATACTGCTTTTAAACAGTCTCTACTTCCTATGTAAAAATGTTCTATAAACTGTGTTGGTAAGCTCAGAATTGTCACAGACAAGTGAAAAATCTGCAACTCTGTCCAGCTTATCAGAAAAAAAAAAAAAAAAAAGGAAATTATGAGGATCTTAGATGCCTGTCTGCAAACTGGTGTTCTAAAGTTTTGGAGAAAATATGCCCATCAAACATAAGGCAATTAGATTGACCTGAGTATCTCTACTATTCCAGACAAACTGTGCAGAACTCACAAATGAGCATGCACTTATTCTTGATACACAATTTGGAAGAGAGGTTTACTGAAATAACTCGTGTATTTCTGAATAGCACAGATGATAAGAAGAAACATCTTTCTAATGACACTCTTCTCATGGCACTCCAAAGTGTAAAAGCATTTGATTCAGTTTAAAATGCCTTCAGATAGAAATTACTTTGATAGCCTACTTATTTTGTCAGGTTTCGATTGTGGTGCCGTGGTTTAAGTCCAGTCAGCCACAAAGCTCACTCTCTCACTTCCCCCCCTTCTTCCCCCCACCGGCTCTCGGAGGGATGGGGAGGAGAATCGAAAGAATGCAACTCCCACTCGTTGAGATAAGAACCGTCAAGTAACTAAGGTATAACACAAACCACTACTGCTACCACCAATAATAATAATGATAAGGGAAATAACAAGGGAAGAGAATACAACCACTCACCGCCTGCCGATCTATACTCACTCAGCCCAACCCAGCAGTGATGTAGCCCTTCCAGGTACCTGCCCCCAGTTTATATAGTGGACATGATGTGCTGTGGTATGGAATACCTCTCTGGTCAGTTTGAGTCAGGTGTCCTGTCTCTGCTTCCTCCCGGCTTCCCCTCCTCCCTGGCAGAGCATGAGACTCAGAAAGTTCTTGGTCAGGCTAAACATTACTAAGCAGTAACTGAAAGCATTGGTGCTATCAGCGCTGTTCCCAGGCTGAAAGTCAAAAACACAGCACTGCACCAGCTACTAATAAGGAGAAAAATGACTGCTACTGCTGAACCCAGGACAGTAGATCTATCCCTTATGTGGATTTGCAGAGAGGTGTCAATCTACAATTGTACTTGTGGCAATAATTTTCTGAGCTTTTTTTGCAAGGGTTTGAAAGTTTCTTTACTTGCATGGCAGATTCTGAATTGGTTGCTGCAAAGCTCTGGGTCTCTGGCAGAACCAAACTCTCCTGAACATATGTTTTTCCATGATAAAATGCAAAATGAGCTGTATGGGTAGTCAGTCTCCTGGCAGTACAAAGTAACTCTTATGAGCGTAAATGGTTTCCTTCAGCAACATAGAGATTCTAGTGGAGACAGAGAAGCTGGCTTATAAAATAGTACTTAGTCTGCTATTTCACTTCATCATGCTGTTCCTGGAAGGTATGAATCCTGAGACGCTATCTGGAAAGCATAGGAAAAAGCTTCCAACTGAGCCTTTTTTCTGGAATTGTATCCCTGAAAATAAGAACGACCGATGTTTACATATGTTTCTAGCTATCTCCACATGTAGAGTGTGTTTGTGGGGGGGGAAAAAAAAAAAGGTAGAAGGAAGTTTGAGAAATTAAAATTTAGGGAAATCAAGGCAAACTCTTAAGCCTCATCTCGATGAGGACTATAAAATCTTCACGTATTTAGTTTAAAAACCAAAAGGAGGCTCATGGATGTTCTTTAAACAAAACTATAGAAAAAGAAATACTGTAGTGCTGTTGAAGGTCTGTCTTCCTACTTGTAGTTAGCTTTTCTAGATAGAGTAATGATAGAGCATCTAAAAATCTCTTGATCTTCAGTAAAAACAAGTAATAGGGGTATTTATAATACCAACATCACCTGTTCTCCCAAAAGAAATTTGAAGTTGCCCTTATTTCCCCAGATAAACTATACCCAAAAAGAAAAGTATATCATATCTCTTTCTGCCTTTGGCAAATCGTTTTGAAATATGCTTAACTGGTTAGGCAATACTGTGATGTCATCTCTCTTTTTAATTATTTTTTTCTCTCATTCTTTTGATACATTTGCTATGATATGCAGTGTATAACTGCCATTCTAGAGCAGTCACACAGATCTCTGTGGTGTTTGTAAGGAAATTTAAACCCCTAATGATACTCTGATCAAATAAGGTCACACCAGCAGTTACAGTGCTGATCAAATGCACTTTTTTACATCCTCATCCACATCTCAAGTATTGTATCAGAAACTGCTTCAAAAGAGCAGGAGGATGGAAGTTCTTTTGGAAACTTCTGCACTGTATGACTACAGGAAAAAAAAAAATCTTTTTAAAGCAACACCAGAAATAAAAAATGCTAGTCTTTGCTATGACTTTTCTATTTTATTATTTTCTCCAGTGAAAACTTTCAACTGATGTTTTCACTGACCTCTTTTAAGATCTTATTTCTTCTGAAGACACTGAGGTATAAGAAGAAAAAAGAACTGTTGGGTGACTGCAATTCTTAAGTCAGTATGCTCCGTTCAGTTTCAACAATTGTGCAGAGCTTTAAATATGCTATCCCTTCTGCACCCTTTTTGATCGTAGTATCAGGATGGGCCTGAAATCCAGGCAGCTTTCCTCTCTTTTGAGGTACAAATCAAAATGAAAACCCACTGTGAAATCTTGTCTTGTAGGCAGTGCTCACATATTTGCTGTCAGAAAATGGAGGTTAGTAGTATTGTTACCTTACTATTTAGGCTTCTGATCAGGCTGCTGTTGTAGATGCCATCCAGGTCCACATGAAAAATTAATTTTCAGACCTTAAGACTATGAAAGTTCTATGCAAATTACAAAACAGTGTTTTAAAACAGAAAGAAGTGCAACATGTCCAATAGAATAAGCAAAATTCAAGCTAAATTGCTGCCAGATAATCCCTGTAATTTATAAATATATATTCTAGAGACAGAGGCAGCAAATTGCTGTGTTGAATAGATGCTGTGCAAAGCAAGATTTATTCTGGTCCCACCACTGGTTTTTAGCAGTAGGACAAGAGGCTGGAAGATTCATAGACAGCTGAAACAATTTTAGATTAACTAAGCATCATTTTCCTTCTTCACAAGTGCTGTGCTAGAAGCAATACCTTTATTTTTGTGTTTAAGTGTTGGAGTTGCAGCTTGTAGGGACCCTAGGAATTCCCAGGTGAACCCTCCTATGTTTTCTTGCTTACACTGTGGAATGGAAAAGCTTCTGTAGAAGTCTTGAGTCCCGAAATGTTTGACCATTGCCATCAGCATCCCAGCAGCCCTTCTAGGGGTATAAAATGATACCACTTGCTTTCTTCAGTTGGAGTTGTAAAGAATAAAGGAAGAACACTTATGGGACTCCTTGAATTGTTGAACATATTGCCAGTGAGTAGCTTGTCTCTAAACCAGTGGGAAATATCCAGTACAAACAGATGGCCAATTTTCATTCATCTCTATGCTGTATAGCACACAACAATTTTCTCTCTTTTTCTTTTCACAGCATTCTCATTTCAGTCAGATTACTGATAGGGATATTCATAGCAGTCTCTGACTGCCTGGGCACTGCATGGCTATCTCTGCCAGAAGTACCTGGCCTGTTGTTTTGGATGCAGAGATCAATTATTCTATTCTCCTTTGCTAGGCTGTGCAAGACCTAAGAATCATGTTCTACCAATGTTATTGTGTTGGGATTCAGCTTGTGAGGGCACTTCTGAGGAATAAAGGGGGAAGAATGGACTATCAGGATGTAGTTATTTCAATTTTTATTCCTGAGGTCCTCAGGACTGAATTTGCCTTCCTAATTGCCTTGCAAGAGGATATAAATGGTTTTGCATTGATATGTAGGGCTTAACCCCAGCTACACATTCATAAGGAAGTGTTAAATGCAGCAGTTCATTGTGACTACAACCCTGTGTGTTCTGCTAAGATTTTTCCCTACTTCCCCCTCACTAAAGAGCATTGAAAACACTTCTTTATTTCTTCTCTTCCCATCCTTCCCTTTCCGGGACCAGTGCTGTGGCATAATTAGATTTAGGATTTAGAAGTTTGCTCTAGTGTATCATACAATATTTACTTGGGTAGTAGAGTGGACAATGTCTGTTTATGCAGTCGAAAACCTATACCAGCTGGTTAACCTTAAAGGCTACAGTATTCTTTCAGGAAAAAAAGAGAGGCAAAATCAAGTTACCCTTACGCAGTTCTCTCAGATGCAGTCTTACTGCCCTTGCCATAACACCATACCAGCTGGGTGCTAGTATCTCTTTTTCAAAGCAATCTTCAGATGCTTCCATTCCAAGAAAAACTAAATTCTTGAAAACATGTTTACCAAGATGAGCAAAGAAAAGATGATTTTGGCTGGCTGTAGTCACTTACTTGTAAGTAAATCTGATGCTGGCTACATGAGCATCTTGTTATTTGTTCCTGTTATTTGCAACCTGGACTGACAGTTAACCTTTTAAAAACTTTCAGTTAAAACCCAGCTACAGCAGTCTGCTTACACCGGACTCTGAAAATGTGCAGGGTTTTTTGTTTGATGGGTTTGGCTTTGTTTTGGTTTTGTTTTCTTTGTTTTGCATAATGTGTTGTATACCTCCCTGTGGTCTTTAAATTACCCGGTCATCAAAAAGGCATTTACATTCCTGTTAAAGTAAGTGCCGTCAGATGTGCCAACAGAAAATCATGCATAAGGATATAGTTTATGTATGCAAATTGCAATCTAATAAAAAATCAGTCACTTCATGTTCCTAGGTTCGTGAATATTTATCATTATAAGCAAGTAGCAGATAGAGGCTGGGCTGAGTGAGGCTGGGCTGAGTGAGAGGGTAGGGGAAGATATCATTAGAACCAATAGAAGACAAATGTCCTAAGGTTGGAAGCAAGTTCTTGCAAAATCCCAGGTAAAAGCTGTTGACATTCCTTTGTGTCTCTAAGTGACACTGACCTAAAAAGCCCCATAAATTAAGCTGCTCAAGAACAGTGCATAACAGAACAGACATGCTGCCAGTTCCTCACTAGTACACAGCAGGATCCCATCATTTTCTATAAAAGCAGCTGGGTGAGCTAATTGTGTGGCTAAAGAAGCATCAGGAGGCTGCAAGAACTCATTAGTCACCTCTGCGATACACCTGGTACATTATTAGTACATCTAACCAAAGCTGTCTCAGTACAGTGGTGTAGTCTGTAGACAGGTTCAAGGCTCTGTACATAATCAGCAGATGTGTGTCTGTAATTAGAAAGCAACCATCTCTTCCAGAACCAGGTCAATACAGAAGAGTTGCGAGAGTGCCTGGAAGCAGGCACAGCTTCTGTTATTTTACTAGGCACCCAGAGCACAACAGACCAAACTGATCTGTTGTGCAGCACACAGTCCAGTTCTTTCAAATCACCCACTATCTGCTGTGTGAAGTCTAAACAGGTTTTAAGTTTTCACACCAATAGAAAATGATAGATGAAGCATAATGATACACTGGCAGGGTTGGATGAGGCACTATCTGGGAGAAATTCTATGGTGCAAAGCTAACTCTTCAGGGGAGGAAAAAGAAATGGAACCTGTATTTGATTTGTGTGGCAAGGTTTTGTTAGCAGGAGTGGCTTCTGCGAGAAGCTACTGGAAGCTTCCCATGTCCAATAGAACCAATGCCAGCTGGCTCTAAGTTGGACCTGCCACTGGCTCAACCCAACCCAGCTGGTAACAGTAGTGGTGTCTCTGGGATAACATGTTTAAGAAGGGGAAAAAATTATTGTGCAGGAACAATTGCAGCTAGAGAGAGGAGTGAGAATACGTAAGAGAAACAGC
Organism: Myiopsitta monachus; assembly: GCA_017639245.1. Lineage (NCBI taxonomy): Eukaryota > Metazoa > Chordata > Aves > Psittaciformes > Psittacidae > Myiopsitta > Myiopsitta monachus. Next base: position 64,477,901 of record CM029921.1, on the reverse strand, counting down.
CCTGCAGACACCATGGTGTCGTGGTTTAAGCCTCTCAGCCACGTAGTTTTGCTCACTCACTCCCCCTTCTTTCTTCCCCCTACTCCCGGAGGGATGGGAAGGAGAATCGAAAGAATGCTACTCCCACAGGTTGAGATAAGAACAGTTCAGTAACTAAGGTATAACACAAAACCACTGCTGCTACCATCAATAATAATAATGACAAGAGAAATACAAGGGAAAAGAATACAACCGGAGGAGGCGGCAGAGAAGCCGAGCCCCGAGCCGAGCCCCGCGGCTACCGAGCGGGGGGGGGGGGGGGGGGGGGGGGAGGGGGGGGGGCAGGCGGCGGCCGAGCTCAGCCCCGCGGCGATCGAGAGCATTCCCCAGGCAGCCGCCCGCAGAGCCCCGCGAGCCCGAGCCCCAGGAGAATGCAGGAGACCACGCAGCACTTCCCAGCAAGGCAGAGGAGGAAGATCTGGACTCAGACAAAGAGCAGCTGGTGGTGAGAGAGCCGGCAAGCACAGCAGCTGCACCAGCCCCAGGGACAAGCACAGAAGCCTCATTTGAGAGTTCTGACGGCTTTGAACGGCCTTTAAGCACCCTTGAGACCTGCCTGCTGATTGTGATGGGGGTCACCATGTTGGCATGCATTCAGAGTGTGTTTTGCCCATGACCATTCTGTCTGGTCCCCAGAGTTAAGCAGAGTGGGGTGTGGGTCTTGTCTGGGGTTGGACTACCATATAGGATGACCAAGAGATTTTCCCTGAGGCTGGACACTCGTGTGGCCGGGTGTGTGGGACAGTGTGGGCGAGTGCGAGTATCTAGTTCACTGGACCCCTCCTGTGCTTTGGAAGCATCAGAGATGGAAGGCAGCTGTATGGAGTCCCCAGTGACAAGTGGCTAAAAATTGAAGTGGCTCAGATGAACTTAAATTGGCAACATAAGGGTGAATTATTTTAAGCCTGGTGGGCCTATGACACCTCAGGCCATCAGGGCAGAGATGCAACATACAGATGGACTCATGATCGAGGGGTGGACTTTGCAATGGACACTATTGCCCACGTTATTCAGGAAGTGTGAACACTGCACACAGCCTTTCCTGCTCTGAAGGGCTGTTACAAAAGATGGAGCCTGATATCATGGACTGGATGGACTCTGCAGCCCTATAGGGATTGGTCCATGCACTGGGGGATGATCTCCCTCCCTCTGTGTGTGTGTGTGTATGCATATATACACATGTGATGGTATATTGAAAATGTGGGATCTGAGCATGATGTGTATGGTATGGAATAAGGGGTGGATTGTCATGGGTCAGCAGCAGCAGTCATTTTTCTCCTTCTTGGTAGCTGGTGCAGCGCTGTGTTTTTGATTTTGGGCCTGGGAACAGCGCTGATAACACCAGTGTTTTCAGTTACTGCTTGACAATGTTTTGGCCTGACCAAGGACTTTCTGAGTCTCATGCTCTGCCAGGGAGGAGGAGAAGCCAGGAGGAAGCAGCGACAGGACACCTGACCCAAACTGACCAAAGAGGTTATTCCATACCACAGCACGTCATGTCCAGGATGTGAAGACGAAGGGCAGAGACCCAGAAGGGTGTGGTGGTGGTGGACTGGGGATGCACGGCATGGTCAGGTTTTTGGTACTGGGGGGTTCGCTGCCGGGGGGTGCACTGGCTGGGTAGGGCTTGGTGAGCAGCTATATTCTCTTTCCTTGTATTTCTCTTGTATTATTACTGGTGGTAGCAGCAGTGATTTGTGTTATACCTTAGTTACTAAACTCTTCTTATCTCAACCTGTGTGAGTTGAATTTTTTTGATTCTCCTCCCCATACCCCCCGGGACTGGGGGAAGAAAGAGGGGGAGTGAGTGAGTGAGTAAAACTGCGTGGGTCGGGGGCTTAAACCACGACACCATGGTATGCTAGATAAACCTTTTATTGTCACTCTTTTCAGCTCAATAAGCAATCAATGAATCCCTACAGAGATAGAAATAACACTTTTGTCACCTTTGTTCACACTGAGCCATGCCTGACACCATGTGAATTTCCCTGGAAATCTGAATCTGCCCTGCAGGGTAAGGCGGTAATTTCTAGCAAACTTCATCCAGAGTGAGGAAATCTGCTGATTATCTTCAGACAGGCAGTAGATGAATGTCTGCACTGTTCTGCTACTGATGTTCAAGTGTGTCTTTGTGCTGGTTTTGGCTGGGATAGAGTTAACTTTCATCATAGTAGCTACCTGGGGGCAGAGCAGGGCCTATGTAGTCTGTGCTGAAAACAGCACTGATAAAACAGGCATGTTTTTCTTCTTGCTGAGGGGTCCTTACACAGAGTCAAGGCCTTTTCTGCTCCTCACCCCAACAGCAAGGAGGCTGGGGTACACAAGAGCATGGGAGGGGAGACAGCTGGGACAGCTGACCCCAATTCACCAAAGAGATATTCCATATCATATGACATTATGCTCGGCATATAAAGCTGGGGGAAGAAGAAGGAAATGATGGGTTGTTCAGGGTTCTGATATTTTGTCTTCCCAAGACGAAATTATGCTCTTTCCGTTACAACTGATGGAGCCCCACTTTCCTGGAGATGGCTAAACACCTGCCTGCTGATGGGAAGTAGTGAATGAATTCCTTGTTTTCCTTCGCTTGCTTGCATGGATTTTACTTTACCTACTAAACTGCCTATCCCACTGGGGAGGAGTGAGCAATCAGCTATAGGGTGCTTAGATGCTAGCCGGGGTTAAACTGTGATAGTCTCTGAAGGGCAGCCTCAGTGCATCTCACTGTCATGTTTCATGCTGGGAGGAAAAAGATGTTTTTTACATCTGCAAGCAATATTTTGTTCTTTGTTGTGAGTTACCAAGATCTGACTGAAGCCTGACAGTCGAGTTTTAATCTTATCATAGAATGGTTTGGATTGGAAGGCATCAAGGAAGATCATCCAGTTTCAACCCCCTGCCACAGGCAGGGACACCTTCCACTAAGACCAGGTTGCTCAAAGCTCCATCCAGGCTGGCTTTGAACATTGCCAGGAATATACTGTAATTTTGCCCTGCAAATTCTTGAAGAATTAAAAGAGGATATGAAATTAGTCATGAGAAAGGACCAGAGTGGATATTGTTAGTTCTGGTTTCTTCATCATACCCTGCATGTGGTACAGTAGGAAAAGAGAGTTTGCCAAAGATGACATATTAAAAGCAGTAGCACTCACCGACGGTCAGAAAAAGGAGGTTGCTGTTTTCAGATTTTCAGAGCTGCTTGTATAGCCAGTAGCATGTCATCTCAGGCATGAATTTAAGTTGTCAGACAAGAATCCAGAAATAGCTGTCCATTTTGAGAGCGGTTTTCAAGGCTTGTTACATCCTGTGGAATCTGTCTGGTCCATCAGTCAGGCTATAGGCAAGAGGATAGCATTATGGAAAATAAGCATATCAGTTGTTGCTGTGTCAGTCCACCTGGTGAAGCATCAAATGCATAGGAGCACTTGGTCTGGGTAGAGTAGTTGGGACAACGTGCTGGTGAGATTTAGAGAATCTGGGTAGTAAATATGTACTCTTCTCATTTGACAACCTGATGAAAATATATTTTTACCACTGGCTGGACTGTGCATGTCCTATTTTATGAGACCTCTTACTGTTTTTCACGCTGTGTGGTGTAACTTCCAGTGTGCCTCTGCAGAACTTCCTGTGACAGCTACTGCTTGTCACAGCTCTGTAATAGCTCTTGATAACTCCACCAGCTGACACTCCTCTCTTGAAATCCAATGTCATTTATACTGCTTTACAGCACTTTTGCCAGATTTGGGAAATACCAGACCAAAGAAGTCTTGAATCTTGGTGGAGGCAAAAATTGGACTTTTCAAAGCTAGGTGGTTCCCTCAGTATTAAGGTAGTTTTATGTGGGAGCAGTCTTTTTTCTTATTAAATATAGGTATTAGAAATGTAGTAAGCATTCAAGTCATATAATTTTTTTTTACTGCCTTAATGAGAAAGTTACAAGCATTTCTGTTTTATTATATAGAAGCTACATAACAGAAATACTAGCAGTACTCTGCATTTGCACTTAGAAGTGCAAGTTTTATATGGAAGAGGTTTTAAATAGTATTAAATACTGTCTTGTAGAATTTGTAGAATCCAAACTTTATTATTGGAATAATATTCTAAAAGTCAGCTTTCACTTGCACTCTAATTATCCAGTAGTTCTGTACTCATGCAGCTATGGTGCCACAGCCAAAAAAAAAATTAGTGAAATACAGGTAATGTTAAAATATATATATGCACACACACAGAGTAAGTTGGCAAATAAAAAAATGTGACAATGGAAAAGCACTGTAACAAATCTTGCTATTTAATGTTCAATTTAAAAATTAAGTGGTCATACATATGTATATATGTGCTGCCACAGTAAATACTGTTTAATTTTAGTCCCTTAATCCTTTCGCCTCTTACACAGAAGTTTGTATTACATCTGTTAATGGTAGTATTGCAAATACTAAACTTGCATGGTACCTCTTTCTGGGGGTGCTTGGGATTGCACCAGTGGGTGCAGGGAAATGATTCTTATGTTATGCCAGTTTTTTCTCTTAGCTGTATGAGAAGATACAGTTCTCAAGATGCAGGCTGGCTACTTGATGGTGGTGACATGCTGTGAGGAATTGTTTTTTTGAGAGCAGTCGGCAGGTGGAGAGTACAGGGCTGAACCTACCTGTAATGCACATTCTGTGTATAAAGGAATATATGGTCCTATATTTAGGCCGTAAGCAGAAGTAAATGCAGAGTACACTTGCTCCCAGTCTTCTGAAATACCCTGTTCTGTGTAGCCAGCACAGCTCTGAAACAGCCTGCCAGTTACTTTTGCTGCCTTTGCCTACTGCATCTGGAGTGCAACATCGATTACTCTCTCTTCCTGCTTCTCCCATGTCCTTTATTACATAGTACAGGCACTAGCTATAGTAGCATCCATGTGGGTCTCCAGTACACAAAAACAGAATTAACAGGTTTTTCTTCCTTTACAGAGCAGGGAGGTTCATTATAGAAGAATCAGCTTGATTAGCTTGCTAGTTTTCACGTGCTTGTTTGTTTGCATGATATGAAGGCTTTTTCTATGAATGGGAGGAATGTTTAGCATCTGATTTTACTGAACAGAAAAAAGATTTCCCATCTGTATAATTAGCCTTATTTATATGATTAGAGTTTATCCACTGATTGCTTGGGTTTTTTTAGTTTGCCTTCCCTGTACATAGAATATTCATGTCAGTAAGTCAGAGATTGAGCAAGATTGTTGTCTCTCTCTTTTTCATGTCTCTGCAAGGAATGCATTTGCCACTGAAGCGCTGAATTGTTGAACATTATCTGAACACCACTTAACATCAGCATATTTTTCTGAGTCACATGATGATGAATTCTGGAGAAGAAAATGTCTTAGTGAAATTTTATCAAATAAATAATCTAGTTGTGCCAAGAAATCACATCATGACCTCAAGACGTAACAGCTGCCATGTATACTGCTTAGTATTAGCCACTCTTCTTGAGGTATCAAAATAGTGTACAGGGAACACTACAAAGCTTACTTTCTCTAGCACTTTTAATGTATCTTTTCTAAACCTTACTCTTTGTGTGCAAGTAACTCTGTCTTTTACAAAGTAGCATGTATTATGATCAACATTGTTCTTTGTCTGTCTCAGCATGATAAGGACAGTGGTGAATCCCATATGTATTAGAACTTAATTGATCAATTATCCAGTAAAATTAAATTCATGTGAACATGCAGGTGAGTGAGAGCATCAGACTCAGTTAAAAAACAGACAGTCCAAACTTGAATGTCATCTAAATAATTTACCAGGCTCAAATATGAAGGAATTAATAATGACCTTGTCTTTTTTTTTTTTTATAGAGATTTTAAAGATTGTCTAGGTTATCTAAGAATAGCAGTGGAATTATGATTATTAGAAAGAGCGGTGTAGGGTCATTTCTTCTTAATCCATAAGCACTCCTGTCAAGTAAACATACAAGATTAGCACAGTGGAATCTACTAAGCTGATGGTTGCTTTCTTCTCTCAGAGGAACTAGTTCTCTAAGGCTTCACAATGTGCTAACCTTCATCCTTATAATGCTTTGTTATAAGCCCTGTAAAATGGAAATTACACAGGAGTGGTAAAAACTTTGGGTGAAAAAGTTCTGCTCAGTGATGTTATTTCTGATGCTGTAACACAGCAGTGAAAGCAGGGATTAATGGTCAGGTATTTGCAGTATTTTTCTGAGGAGTGATGGAAGTAGTTTTGATTCAGTAACTAAAAATCGGTCATTGGTACAGCTGTATGGCAATGGTAATAAATAATGTTGTTATAAAATGCATAAATCATATTACTTCCGTATTGTAGTTTGATTTACATAGCTATAAACTCCCTCCCTTACTCTTCAAATGAAAGCACACCTACTTTTCACGCGTCCCTCTTGTTGTTTAAGATGGTGTAATAATGATCTATTAATATCATGACTTGTTTTCCACATAAGTGGATTTGATCACTACCATCCATTACCAGTTTTTAAATGCTTCTAGATTTGAATTTTCCACTACTTTTTATAGCCTCACATGCCAAATATATTTCCTCATACTCATCTTTTTCATTCTGGGAAAGCCCAGGTTGAGGCGCTATCCCAGTTGCCATTATTTCTTGGTAATTCTTTAGAGAAATTCTTAAGCTTTAGTAAATTCATCCAGTAGGATATGGTTGGCTACAGAGAACTATTTGAGAAAATTCTAATATTTCAGGCATTCTCATAGAAACTGTCAGAACTGTCATTAAATCATGACTCTCTCTGGAGTGTGTCTCTATTTCTTTTAGGGCCTCTGAGATGAGCCTTTCTGTTTTACTAGACTGAAACTTTTCTTTTACAGCAGACAGCTCCCGAGTGGCATATCTAGCTGCAGTGATATATTTTTCTTCATTAATGCCAGTAATGTTAACCGCATTGGATTGAATTAAGCTATACTAAGATTGTAGCAGTTAGGGAGGATCTTCAGATGCTTGCCTCTAAAATACTACAGAAGAGAATAATTTGATTTTTTTTTAAGTCTAATGCTTAAGAACTCACACAGAGGACTTCATTGCTGTCACTGAATTAACCATCCACACATATCATACAGAACTGTGATATAAAAAGTCACCATTTTTTCCTCCAAACTCTTTGAAAGCATGGCTGCCTTGAATAGGTGCTTCAGGTTTGGACAAATGTAAGAGACAGATTTGAAGCCCAAAAATGGGGGCTCAAATTCAGTAGCTTAATTTTAATCACCCTCTCCAGTCAGACTGGGTTGTCATGCAAAATATTTTAAACCAAATGGAACACAGTATTTCAGTGAGAAGTGATTGTCCTTACAATTCTATCACTCTCAGTATAAGTAGTGTTGTGGATAGTTGTACGACGATAGTATATTGCAAGAAAAGACTTGTTTCCCCATGATAAAACAACCCTGGAAGAATTATGGCAGTCAGGCTCCTGAATAGCTGATAATACAGCTAGAGATGTGTTACTCCAGGTACCTATTACAAGAATACATTGAAGACCATGTATTGTGAGGCTGATGTGTAAGCTAGTAGAGCAGGTGGAACTGTTTCCATGGCTGTAGTAACTAGCCTAGGAGTAGTGTTGTCATCCTTGCTACCCTAACTACAGGAGTGGTTTGAATAGTTTTGTCCTGTTGGAGAACTTACTATCTGTATAAATTGCATGCGAATTAAACCTATGGCCAGCTTTAATTTATACAGGCTTTTACAAAACTGTAGAAATTCCACAGCAGGGCAGACTCCACTCCAAACTCCAGTTCCAAATGGGGTATCAGAAATAAGGATTATTTGAAATAAGGATTATTTGAAAACAAAAACAGTTCAAAAATCACTGATGACTTGAGCACAAATGATGCTGAATGAAATCTTTTAAAAAGACAATGATATAAATACAGGTTCTGTAAATGGTACAGAACCAGTTGCCTTAGGGTGGAAATTAGATTCTTATGTTATCACTAAACAGCAGCTGCAGTCAGTTAAATAAGTGAAAGCCTAGTAGGACCATTCCTTCATCCCCTTTCCAAGGCAGTGTCTTTAGACTTTCTCATTGCCAAAGCTAGGAGAATTATTCATTTATTCCCAGCAGATGTACACTGAAGTGCTTATCTCCCCTCTGCCCATTAATAATTTCCATGACTGTTATAAAAGCACTGCTGAGGGTGCAAGTATAGCTTGTTAAAACAAAGCAATCCTCTCTTCCTGTCACTGCTGTGTTCAGGATGCTTTGAATCTGCTGGTGTATGGTCAACACACTGCTAGCTTTCTAGTAGTGAAGACTCTTGATTTACAATACAGTAAATACCTTGTGGGCATTTTAACTTCTTTAGTCATTGCTCAATAAAACACAGCTGGACTCAAATAAATTGACATCATAGTCCAGACCTCCTAGCACCTCCACTCATATCTCCTGGGGTCTTTCTTTAGCCTCCCGGATTTCTGTAAATATTTGTGTCCCTGAAAATAATTACACGATAATATAATTATTATAATAATTCTCATAATTAATTTTGCTGTGTTAAAACTTAAAGAAATGAGATAGAACATACCTCTATATTAATCTGAGGAGCATATTTTGCATTTCTTCAAATTATTTCTGATTTTTATTTTATTGGTCTTGTTGATATGATCAGTAAACTTCTCAGCCACTTCCAAACTAAAATATTTCTTTTTATTGTACATCAGTAAAAACTTAGATGACAGAAGAATAGCAAGAAGGAGCAGACACATAGTTTTATGGTATTTTAAATGTGAATGCGTTACATCTAGTTTGCTAATGTGAAACAATATTGATAGGCCTGAAGTATATAGAGCGAAAAATGCATATTGTAAATTCAGTTTCTTGTCTTAGTGTGTAGGCTAAACACTTATCTATTTCCCTTATACTAATAAAGAAGTTCTTTAATTCTTTTTTCCTTTTTTTAATTTCATTGTCATTTCATGCAGATATAGAACTGTTTTGTACTGGCATAACTGCATGAAAATCTCATTGAAATAGATGTAATTTAATTTATTCATCAGTATTTTCTGTGTAGTCTTAGAAAGCAAATTCCTTGATAACAGTTCACAAGCACTTCTGTTTGTCTTTCTACAGCTTCATGTTTTATAAGTTGAATGGGCTAATCAATGGACTTATATGAGTAAAGTTTCAGGCAAGCAGACTCTATAAGGTATGGCAAATATTGAAAACACATCTGGTTTTATTTCTCAGAAAGCATATTTTCTCAAAATTAATAGCATTTTGATAATCAAAAACATTGTAAAAATAAATGATGTGATTACTTAGGATACCTTTAGAAATGGCGTTGGAGAGATTCCACTGTACTCTTTCTCAGTATGCATAAGAATAATTTTTCTTTTTTTTTTAAGTTCTTGCATATAGAGAGCGTTTCAAGGAAAAGTCAGAGGGGGTTATGTCTTTCTGAAGCAGGATGAGTAGTTTTTCTGAAAAAGGACAGAACTCAATTTTGATATTCCATATTCAGTGCTTCATATCTTCCAATGTTTTTATGTAAACTAGGCATTTCAGGGGGTTTTCCTGCTACTTTCATAATAGAAAATCTGTTACTTTATGTGAGGAACCCACCCTGTTGTTTCAGATAGTTTCTCATGAAATTTCAGTGGACAAAAATAGCACTCTGCCCCAATTCTTAATGCTCTTCTCTCTTGTGGGTACTGTACATAGTAGGAGCAGTTAAATACTTACTTGAGCCAGGGTAATACTGATCGGCAGGATAAGGTGGAATCAGTTACTGTTTTTGCAGCTAGGAAGCACCATTCTTCCACTACATTCTTCTCTATTCTTCATACTACATTTGACCCAATGGCAACCTAAAAATTTTTCAGAAAAAGCAGCTTGAGACTTTTCAGCAACAGGGGTTAAACTAAATTTTGCAATTTTGAGAGCGGGGCAGGGAGAATATAATCTCGTTCCCTCATCTTGATTTTAATTAAAGTGTGTGGGATAAAATAAGATCACAGTTGAACTGAAATATAAACCCACTCTTTCTTTAGTGTTTCGGGTTTCTTAAACCAAATCGTTTAAACAGAAAATAGCTGACCTGTTCTTATGACAGGAATATACATTTCCAAAGTTTGTTTTGTCACTAGTCATAAGGTATTTAAATCTTTACCTTTAGTCAAAAAAATCTTTTGCTAAATGCCAACTCCATATACATAGATTCTGCCTTTGGAGATGAAAGGGAACTGTCTGTACAGATGTGTCTAATCCCTCCTGAGAGAATGCCCTATGCAAAGACACTGGACAGCAAAGTATAGAGGTCAGCCTGTCTGGGAGCCTGAGGGTGATAAAAATGAACCATGTCACCTCTGTCTGTTTCCCTGCTAATCCTTTTTGCCTATTAAATCACATCTGTCACCTCATCACCTCCTTGTGCTCTGGAAGTTTACTTCTCTTTACTGCATTTTAACCATTTGTTTATCCATTTGAAGAATTTCTTACTCTATGGCAGCTATTTTTTTAACATCTCTTGGCTAAGGACTTGACAAATGCCTCTGAGTACATAAATATAGCCTGGATTTCTGTTGTCAGTATGCCTACTGATGCCTTTAGATAGTATTTTGATAAATAATGAGGCTTAACTTCCTTCACAAACCCTGTTTCTATCATTGCCAATAAATGTATTTTTCTATAAGGCACTCGTTCTATTTTTATAACAGTTTCCACCAATTTGCCTGGTTTTACTGGTCTATGGTTGCCTAGTTCTCCTTTGGTATCAAAGCAAATTTAAGCCAGAAGTTGAATAGCATTTTGGTGGTTAAGTCTTGAGTTTCTCTATTCTATTGGCAGTTATCATGTGATTCTGGTGGTTTGTTACTGCTAATAAAACTGGTTTTAATGTCTTCTGTCATTAAATCTGATTTGAGATAGGTTCTCTAATATACCACTGTAAAGAGATATTCCAACACAGGAGTTTTTCCAATCTCCTCCACCAAAAACACGTGCAAGAAAGGTTTGTGGTGGTTTTTGTTTTGTTTTCTTTTGGCTTTTTTTTTTTTTTTGCGGTGGCTTTATCTTCTGTAAGCACTTACTCTATATCCTCATAATTTTTTGACCCTACAGATTCTCAACAGGATTTGTTCTTCTGTGGTTTTGATGTCTTTCTAAACTTGTTCCTCAAACACTTTTTGGGTGTGTCATATATATTACACCTGTCAGAGTTTATGATCCTCTCTGGTTCCTTCATCCGGACATGAAACCTCTTACTCTGCTGTTTAGCAGCACCAGGTTCTTTTGGTTTCTCTTTTAAGTTTTTAGTAGGGACATTTTATTTGTCTTTGAATACTCTTTTTACTGTCTTTAAGAATTTTAGTTGTCATTTTAAAGAAAAAGCAGGACTGGTCCAGTGAAGTACTTCCAGTGAAAACAAGAGCTACTTCCTCTTCTCTGAGTTTCCTGACTGATCATGAAATGATGATTCCTGGCAATGTGCCCCTGTACGTTTACCACTGTCTACCGGGTGTTAAGTGAAGCTTTCTGCTTACCATCATGTTGCATAGTTGATAATGTAATGCTATAGCATATTTCTTTTCTTTGTGCGGAATACCAGTTCCCTAGGCTCCCATCATATTAAGCTAAGCCATTAGAGGGCTTAGCTGATTTTTAAAGTACTCTTTAACATATGATGCTACGTACTGCTCAATGCAGCTTACTCCATCTTTATACATGCTCTTATTTTTTTTCAGTGGCTCTGATTGTTTTCTTTCCACTAGGTGTCCTGTATGCTTATTATGTCCATATTTGATGTTAATACCATCAGTGAAAAGTGTGTAGGCAAGCTGGTCTGGGAGACAGTCTTGTTCCCCATTGTATTGTTTAGATAGCTGCAGAAAAACACGTATAAGTTGTTTTTACTATGTTTCTCTATAGAACTATTTTTTTTTTTAATGTAGAACTGTTGCTATTCTTTGCTATTTCCTAGTTGATTGTTTCTAGCTTCCATCCTTTATATAAATTCTTATAACTTTCCCAGTGAGTTTTTCTGTAACCATCAGTGTTCTTCCACTTTTTGGTTTCAGCAGCTCTACACAAACCTGGCTCTGTTCCTGGGAGATGAATTACCCAGAGCTGTAGCCTACAACTTTCAACTAAGGTTCATGACAAGAGTGTATTTACCTCTTGTGAGGAGGATTTGTCATGAACATCATTTCTAACTGGGGTTCAGGACCCTCCTTCCACAGAGTGGGGGCTGCTAGCCTGCAAATGTTCACTGCTAGGAACATACACACAACCCTCCTGAGGAGCTCCTGATTGCTATGTCTGTTGTGCAGAGTGGCATGTTCTTTGGACCTTCAAAGTCTTTTGCTTTCTAGTTGGATGGGCTGCCTTTCTCAATTCACCCTGTCAGTGCTAGCTAATTGGCTGCCCCTTGTTTCCTTGTAGCTCAGATATACCATGACGGCAATTTTTTTTATTTTTTTTTTTTCCTAGCAGTTCTTTTGCAGGCAAAAAAATCTTTATCTGCTAGATTCAGCTTCCACAAAGCAGTGCGGCTTCTCGTGGCAGAATCCGGGCTGAACAATCTCAAGCAGACCTCTCCAAAAAACCTGATGTGTTTGATACATTCTTGGCATTGAAAGTGTCTCCAGTAATCTGCCTTTTACCTAAGACAGGCGCCTCAGCCAATGTCTACTCCTGTGTCTACTCTTCAGTATGTTGTGGTGCTGATCAGACTATTTCTGAAACTCTTCTGATTGTGTAAGCTATGTGGTTCTGGGTATAGCTACCTGATGGGAGGGAACAGCTCGTGGTTGTGTTGAATAGTGGTTATTGCTTGCATTTGAGTACCTTTGTATTGAGGGTCACCCTACTGGCAGCAAACTAAGCATGGAAGAGGGATTACTTCCAGAGTCCCAATGTGTAACTTAATTACATAGATTAATTTACTGTAGCCTCAGTAGCAAAGAATTTTCACTACGGTAAACAGCAGCATATTGGGGAAACTGATCATGTTGTTGCAATAGAAGAACAAATATCCTGCCATGTTACATGAGCTAAGGTGGGCTGTTTCTGCCCCATGTATCAGAGTATATCAGGGAGCTAGTTAAGGCAAAATGATCTCTGCTGCTGAAACTCTTTAGTTACAGTGAGCAGCTCTGCATGTATAAATTAGCTGTGATTGCAATTTAAAGGATGTTGCCAATTATGGCATGCTGGCTAAAATGTATTAGAAAGATTGAACAGAGCCTTGTGTCCTTTCAGAATGAAATATTGGTAATCCACCTGTTTAATGAGAACAATTACCTGAAAATGAGAGTCAAATGCAGCAATATGAATAAATCCAGCAAACAACTTAAAAAATAAAGTCCAACTAGATGAGTAGATGGGCAGTGTTCATGATTTATTTACTTCAATAGATTTGCAAAGCTATGTCCTGTGCAGCTGTTTGGAAATTTATGGAATTCATTTCTAAAACAAAACACTTGGATGATAGACATGGTTACTTTTTCTGTTGTGTCTGTCCCAGGAAAGCCTTCGGTTTTGTACTGCAAACACTCTTTAATAACAGATCTTGTGTTTAGCTTTTTGGCGTTTGAAAACAAATTATTACCGTTTTGATATCCATCTAATTATGGTGCAACCTCATGATTTAGCTTGAAGTTTATATTTGTTATTTGATATCTATTCCTTTCATAACTATGCAGCTAGGACTGGCAGTGGATTTGTACAGCTGAACTATATATTGTTAATGCAACATAATGCTCATCAACCACATCTCTCGGTGCATTATCCAATGTGCCTGTCTGATGATACTGTTGATTTTGATTGCTTCTTGTACACAGATGTCCTTTTAGAATGTGCTTGAACTCCTGATAGATTTCCAAGTATTTCCAATTGACAGCCTCTTTAGAAATACCCATATCAGGGAATATGAGCCAACATTACCATGATTATATTTGGTCATTCACACAGCTGTCACATTTGAATATAATGAGGAAAACTGATTGTGCTAAAGCACAAGCATTAATTGAAGCAAATGGCAAAAAGGTGTTTTCACAGTGAACATATTGATATCTAAGTAGTTTCCCAGCATTTTAATATCGAAAAGATGTTGCGATCTGCCAGCTCAGTTGGTAATCTTGGATAATACCAGAGAAGCTGCACATTGATACTCAGCACACTTTTTGGTTTTTTTTTTCATTTTAGAAGCAATTACTTGCTGCCTTTCACAACCTCAGCAGCAAGCATCAGAGCAACTGTGACTTTTGTCAAGGGAAAATACTGTCCTATAGTTCCAAGGAACACATGGGGACACCACTCATGATAAGTGTTTTACTTGGGCCTGAAGTATGAACCCATCTGTAGCCCAGCTTAATAAGATCTGCCTGCCCTGTAGGATTGCTGTGTAGACTACGATGTGGATTCAGATTGCTGTTGGCATTTACACAGTTAACAGCCAAAGATGGACTTTATTTCATGGGGTTTTCACTGATTTGTTTGCAGTCCCCTAGATACACATTGTGCCATGGCACAGCAGTGTCTGAAACTCAAAATTGCAAAAAAGCAAAGCAGGGCTATAAAATCCAACTCCATTTGCACATTGCAATTCTAAATTGGTTAAAAATAAAACACTAGTTACCAAGAGGAGTTACTGAGAATCCATTCAAGATTCTGTAAGTAACACAGCTCATATCTTATGGAAAGTCACGTGCAGTTCAATCAATCAGTGTTTCATTTTCCATTGTACTGTTGGCATGACAAAGCAGGGAAGTGTTGCCAGAGTTAATACTCCAACTCTTATCTGTGTCTAGAATCTGGTTCATATTGGCCATGGAAGTGTTTTAGATAGTATTTCCATCATGTTATTGCCCAGTTCTGATTCCTTGGCAGACTGCCAAATCTTATATATTTTTGCTCCTACAGGTTTTTGCTTTCTCCCTGGGCTGTCACAGTTTGTCTTCTTTGCTTTTTAAGTAGAAAATACTTTGTTGGGGGTTTTGGGTTTTGTTGGTTTGTTTTTGTTTTTGTTTTTTTTTTGTTCAGAGATCTTGAGGATATTTCTTTCTCACATTTTTCTGTATTAGTGCGTAATTTTCCTCCTTTGTGAAAGGAGGTATTGCTCGGAGAGTTCCCAGGAGAAATGGCTGCCGTTTAAATTCTTTATTGTTGTCTTTCCTGTCATGGAAGGTTTCAGAGGGTATTTACTGAGAGGGAGGGAAAAGAATGAAGGAAATCTGATCTTATTTGGGGGAGGGTTTCTCCATGAGGGAATAAATTGTTCTCTGTTCAAGCATCCTACCAGCTCCTAATTGACACTGTAGGTAATTACAGGTCATGCTAAGGAAGCTTAATCATGCTGTTCTTTGAAAAACTGTTTCTAATCCCTAACATTATTAAGGTGCAACATTATTTTTCAATACAGATAGCTGTTTTTTCTCTAAGGTGACCAAATGAGCAACTTCTTATGTTTCTGTCTGCCTTGTGTAGATGTACCATGATACTATAGTGTTGTAGTGGATGAAAATTAGGTACAGTACCTCTTCTTTCCTTAAAATGTATCCCCAGTGGGGATTTTCGAACTTCAGCTTATATGTCTTATGTGTGATGATTAAGAGAAAATCTGGTGGCTAAGCGCACAAATAGTTAGAAAATGCCTTAAGGTATAGAATTGTATTTGGATTTCCAAAAAGTTCAAATGAGGTCTCTAGCTGAAAGCTTTTAGAAGATCTAAAAAGTCAAAGGATAAAAAGAAAACATGACTTGTAGATTGACAAAAGACAAAACCAAAAAAGGAATAAAGAGTTAATTTTCACTGAGTAGGGACACTTACTAGCATGTCCTAAAGAAATCTCATCACCTGCTCAGGAAAGGATAGCAGTAGAGAGGAAGCATTTGCTGAATATGACATTATTTGCAGGAGTAAAAATTAAACCAACTATGAGGAGGTGTACTGGGAATCTCAAAATAACAAGTGACTAAGGGATCAAATGATAAATTAAGCCCAAGGTTGATAATTGCAAAGCACTGGACTTTTGGAGAAACCAGTCCTTATCTGTACAAAATAGCTCAGCACTGAGCTAGTGGTTCTTGCTTTGGATAATTCTGTAACTGTATCAGTCTGGTGCTCAGTGTCTTCGTCTTGACTGTTAGATACAGTTGTGCCACCTCCCCCTTTTTAAAAGGATAAATGAGGAGCCTAACAAAGCTTATTGCGTTTTTGAAGCTGGTAGACAAGGTAGACAGGAAGTCTTCATCTGGGGGGAAAGATAACTGAACTGGTGAAGTCGACAAAACAGTAAGTAGAAAACAGACGGTGAGTAGGGAAGGATTAGTAAATGTTTCTCCCAGTGGGGAGAATATTTGGAAGTGGATTTAAAACAGAAAGGAAATAGTCTTTTTCTTCAGTCCTATAATTAATCTGTGTGACTTGCTGCTCAAAAATGTTATGGATACCAAAATTTTGGTATTAAATAAAGCTGGATTAAATACAGTATTATAAAGGCAGGTTCATGAAAGAAAATACTGGAAGAGGCTGTAAAATATCAAGATACAACATTTGGCTCAGGTAGTTTGAAGGGTTTGCAAGATGAAAGATGAAATAAGCTTACTGTGGTTTTATATTCTTCCCCTAAACAGTCACTGTCAGAGATAATGTGTTGTGTGGACCTTTGGTCTGACCAAGAACAGCAGAGTCATGTCATCAGTAAAACATCAATGTGTTACAGCAGTGGCTGAAAACCCCCAAACTCTACTACTGTGTGCAGATTAAAATATGAATTGTAAGTGTCTGTAGCCCTTCATAAAGCTGTAGAATTTGGCTAAGTAGGCCACAAAAGAAGCAGTGCTGTTCTGGATTGCCCTGACTCTTTTTATGGCCATATTTCATTTTTAATTTTAAGGTATAAAATTATTGCATCCCCTTTCTCTGAAGACCAGTGACCTGTGAACCTGGTTACAGTTTAGGTTCCCCAGGAGACCTGAAGTTTGAAGGCCTTCTCTATAGAATAACTATACTCTTTCTGTCTTGCATCTAGAGAGTATTCTGGCTATGGAAAGCTGGATGACCTGTATTTGGCAGTCTGTACAATATGGTTAAATAGCTAATGCCCTCACTAAAGCTCCTCAATCTCTGTTTGGAGCTGTGGTGCTCAAGCAGAGATGCTGCTGTCTATAATGGAAATGGAAAGATTGTCCTTCTCCATGGAGCACATTTTAGTTTTGTGGGAATACTGCAACAAGCTTCTGCCATTGCTTACGGTCTTTTCTTTCACAAACACTGGAGCAGATTGCAGTGCTCTGTTAGGACAGAGATACTGATTTCCCAGGAAGGCAGTGAGGTATGCAAAAGTGATGTGTTTCCATGGCCCCTGTTACTGAGCAGATGGGCTGCTGCTTCTCATACTAATTGGACTATTTCAGTCAACTGTGGCTTTATTCCCAAGTATTAATCCATCGACTTTGAGGCTGGAACTCTCAAAGAGATAGTTTACCATGACCAGGTGGTCTATGCAAGCATGGCTATTGAGGTGTTGAGTGGATTTTTTGTTTGTACATTTCTTCCTGTTTTGACATCCAGTAGCCTCAAAGACTCCAGCTGGAGTCCAAAACTGCAACTCATCCTGATCATCTTGCAGATGTCCTAGACAGATGGAGGTGTCATGGAAGTGCTTTTGAAGCACTCCTTCGTATCAAACTACCATCATTTCTACCTTTTCAATGTTATGATGCAGTAGCTGGGCTCCTGCCAGCACAGCCAGCCAGAGAGGTCTCAGGGAGAGCCAGGAGAGAGCATAGGCTATAATGGAGATAGAATAAACACCCAAGTTTTGAGCAAATGCTTTCTGTTTGCCTGGAAGTCTGCTATCATACCCCTCCCACCCAATAAGGAAATAAATATTCCAATTTTGTAGAAAAAATTATTAAAAGACAGATGAGTAATTTTAAGCCATTGACCAGGTATTGCTGCATATCAAACCATCTCTGTTAGACACTGAACTATCTTGGAAGGAGTATGAAGAATTCTATTACACCGTATACAAAAATACCTTAACTCTAATAAGAGCTTAGCTAATAGGCAAGGGGCTGCTCGTCTAGCTCTGCTTTAAAACACATCATCAGTAATGCTTTCTGGTATGTAATGATTTCCATGCCAACAGTCTGTTAAATTTCATAGTCTGAAGTACTTCGGGAATTTTTCCAAATCTGTTTTTAGCACAAAAAATACCATCCAACCTGTTGAAATTTTTTTTTTTTTTTTTCCCCAGGATCAAGTATTTCTTTAAGAGTTTGCAGGGGACAAAGCTGCTGACGTGGAATTTAAGGGCAATATGAGAGTTGGATGCAGATGACCTTTCCCTATGCTCCTTAAGAATAGAGGAGTTAGTTGGTGTGAGAGCATCCTCCTAGGAAGCAGAGGATTGAAATCTATCATCTGAATTAGTCAGAAGAATGTCCTTGGTCCTTGTTTCCAACATCCCAGCTACTGCCCTAGGTATTATATATTATTCTTTGTTGTTGTGGCTTTTGCACAGACACTGAAATCTTAATGGAGAAAGCAAATGAGATAGTAGTGTGCTAGTGGAGACACAGGGAAGTGGGAGAGTCCCCTGTTAATACCTAGCTACTAATAAATTGTAGGACTGCACTAGCAGAAGGTGGCTGATACCTGCTCTGGTGTGAACAGTTATTTCACTAATAGGGCATCATATAAATGCAGAATAGAGAAGTGGTGATGCTAGGACTTGAACTGCCACCTCCTTCACTGTACGAACAAGACTGCTGCATTTATACATATACTTCATCTTATTGTCTTCTCGGGTGAGAATTTTTAAAAACTTACATACTTTTTACAGGACAGGAAAAAAGCTGTATCAGTTGTTCTGCCTCATGCTTTAAGTTGCAGTTATATTCCAGTGAAGAAATCACATCATCAACCTATGTTTAAGATTCTGGTTCTACCTTGTATTGAGTGTGGCTATTATAATATCCTTTCTTTCCTCTCTTATAGGCAGCAGGAGCTTTTTACATTCCATTTCACTACAGCATCCTGGAGAAAGCTGACCTCCTGACCTTATTTAAACTATGTTGGTCAGTAATACTATAGTCATTTTGCTGTTAGACGAAATGAGCAGCAAGCTGCATATGCAGTCCATAGCCTTATGGAAGAATTAGGATTGTGCCGTGTCTATGCATAGTCCTGGCAACTTCTGCCAATCAATGTGCAGTGACAGGACCTTTTTAGGAAACTTTATTTTATATGTTCCCAAAAGATATTGCAACCATAAGAATCTGATGAGGAATCCTAATCAAACTGCCTGTGATGTAACTTCAGACAGCATCCTACCTGTCAGACCCCTGGTAATTTGTCACCAAAGGAAGTTGTGCAAACACAGCACTACCAGCAGTGCTAGAACTATTGCAATAGATTTTTTGACCAGAAACACATGTTTATCTTTCATCAGTCATTAAGTTCCATTAATATAAATGAGCTTACATCTCATTACTAATAGATGAGTGAAACATAGAATATTGAATAAAATGTTGCTCTCAGAGAAATAAATTAATGGACTTACAGTTTGCAGGAATGCAATGAACTTTACTTGTCCTGATATAACTTCTTTCTTTTGGGTCATTGGAGGAAGGCTGGATACTCCAGCAGTTAATGCAATTTTGGTTCAAATGTGCAGTAGTGATGGTCATAAACAGGGAAGTGGCCTCATGGTTACAACAGGATCAGTTTTTTCTGTGCTTCAACACTCCAAATATGCCTGAGAAGCTTTTTATTTTTTATTTTTCTCCAAAATCAGGAAAAGTAAATATGCTACCCCTCTTTGCTCATTTCCCTTTCTCCTCTTTTCTATTTCCCAGTCTGCATTGCAATTTGAGTTGTTTTTCTTCCTAGACAGAAAAATTAGAGGTTTTGTATAGACAGAAGATCTTTACTCTTTCTGAAGACAGTTATTTAAAGCACAGTGTTAGAACAACATTTATCAGTGTTATTTGCATTGCACACCCTGTCTAGGAACAATCAAAACTCTTGTTCCGCACTCCTCACTAAGAACCAGAGTAAAATATGGTCCCTAGCCATGACTGCTTACAGTCTGATTTAAAATGTTGTTCACAGTAATGTTGTAGAATGCATCTTTCTCTCTACAGCCTTAGGCTGCTGCCACTGTGCATAGGCATGTCTTCAAAGGCTCCTGATTTAAATTCTCCTCAGTGCCTGCAAGCTGAGAACTGTGGCTTGGATGCACGGAAAACCACTTTGATACAGTGAGTGCCACTCATATTCTGATCACTCTCTCATGGTAACTCATGCAAATACTTAAAACACAACCACAACCATTGCAAAATTATATTTTGTGACTGGTTTATAAAATAGGTCTATTTTTTTTTAACATCTTCATTATATGGATGATTTTGTTTCAAGGAAGCTACGTGAGATGGATGGATATAGTCAGATGAGAGTCTGCTGAATTTTATAGTGTTGAATTTTTCTGTTTACTTGAAAACAAACTGCTCTTAATTATTGTTTTCTTAATGAGGGTAATGCCAGCAAAGTGGTTTAGATATACAGCATATCAAAGCAGCTGTTGAGAAAGCTCTGATGTGTAATAGCATGAGAAGACAGGATGGCAAACAAAGCTGTTAGTTTTTCAACAGCATGAAAATTACTGTGGAGATAAGGGGAAAGAAGTGGAGAGGGGTGTTGGGAAACAGTGAATTGCAGTATCACTGTAAAGAATAGAAAGGTGTATTTTCAGAGGAAAAATGCTAAGCAGCTAGGAGAACTGAACATTTGAGGAATATTCTTCAAGGCAGATATTATCAGAGAGAAAGAGTTGCAGCATTTAGTTAATGGGGAAAAGCTAGCTACATTGGCACGTAATGAGACTTGCTTGTAAGCTACACTATGGGTTGTTTTACGTGCTGTGCAATTTACTGAAGTCACTAGGATTTAATGGGATGTAAATTAGATCAGATACCATCTCCTGATCTCACTGAGACAGGTTAGTTGGGTTAGAGATTTGAAGGCTTTTACTGTACTTGGTGAGAACAACAATAGGAAAAAGGGGGCTGATAGCCTCAAGTGGAGATAGAGATGATTTGAAGGTGCAAAGGGATGCTGAGTTAGTAGGATAGAAATACTACAGTACAAAAAGCTCAGTGTTGACACCCTTTACCAGTGGCTAGAGGAAGGCAAATGAGGCATTCCTAAAGTCAAGACTCATTAGAGTAATAGCCAGAAACATAAGATAAGGCTACAATTTGCTGATGGTTATTTGGAGTAATAAAGTGTCTACTGATAAACTAGAAAATATTTTAGCATTTTTTCAATAGGTGTGTGCTGAAGATGAGTAGAAGTGTTAACACATTTAGGCCAAATCATCACCTGTTGTAGATTTAATTCAGATCAACAAATGTCACTGCTTCCAAGTTAGTTGTGCAGATTTATGCCAGTGCAGGTTTGGGACTTGGCCTTTTCTCTGTATGTTTTCCTTCAAATAAACAGAATGTAGTTAGAAAACAAACAGACATGAAAGGTAAATCAGAAAAACAGAACAGAATATTAATGCCCTTGTAAGAATGATTTCTATTTTGCCTCTCAGAGAAATCTTGGAGAAAAATGTAGCAAATTCCAAAAGTAAAGTAATTAGTAATAAAAAACAACCACCCCAAAAGCTGGACTTAGATACCTATTGAAAATCAAAGGTGTTCTGGAGCTGTATCTGAAGCAGTGAAAACTACTATGTAAACATAAGTGTAAATCTTAAGGCAGGTATAGGATGAAAGTTTAGTCAATAGGAGGTGAAAAAACAAAATGCAAGTGCTGTGAACATCACAGTGAGGCAAAATTATAATATACATTTATCTAGCACTTAACATTTCCCAATTGTATGACCATTAATGTGGAAGGTTGCATTGATCTTAGATGCATAGAAAGAAATAAAGGACATGCTGTATTTCTTGAAACTCAATAGCTATGAGCAAGCTGATATCAGGCTGGAGGCCTACATTAGAGAGACTCTGTGACGAAGGAATTATGGGTAACTTAAATAAGTAAGAGGGAATGAGTGCTTTCTATCTGGATTTAATGAAAGATATACATAGAGGTTATATTAAGCAGCCCTTGGAAAACAAAGTAATTGGTCTTTGGGGCTGAAATGGTATAAACTGGAGTGTTTAAGAGAACAAATTGGCAAACAACAGATTATGTCTTTCTGAAGGAAAAAATAAACTGTGCTATAGAAAGTGTTTTAAGGAAATGCACTGGTAAAGAGCAACCGTCATTCTAAGATGCTCAGTGTGTGTTTGCATACCAGTTCCTTCCTGCCAGGGACCCCTATGACAGCCCCAGCACCCTCCTGTCCTGTGACAGGGTGGGAGAGCTGTGTGCTGCAGGGCAGACTTGCCAGCCAAAGCACAGGGCAGGCAGAGGTGGGTCAAAGCTTAGGCTTATCCTCAGTGATTATAGAAGAGCAGCTGAAAGCCATGGGTCAAAAAGGCCACCTTCTGCAGAACATATTATGCCTTATGTGCTCATATACTGACTTAATTGTGGGGAAAAAAAAGAAGAGTCTGAAAAAACGGTGACTGTCCAGGTAATTAGAGATGTGACTGATCTCCGTAGGGCTAATTCTTTCTGTAAAGTTAAAAGTATGTCGAGAGGGTTTCCTGCATATACTCACAGAGTTCATTCACTCTCAAACTTGAGTAATAAATCCGGGTAAAATCATAGTAAGTGACAGCTCTTAGGTGCAACTTACTTTCTGACATTGCCTGTTGATCACTACAGGAACAGGGACTAAGCAGGCAGCATGCATGACCCAAGCTCTTAGAAAAAGAGTTTGGGGGTAAATTTGTCTGTTCACAGCCTTAGACAAATTTATTTTTGTAGTTGCCATATGTGAGGGCTTTTCATAATTGACATCTGTGAAACGACAGGCTATTCAGGCAAAAATGTGCACAGTTGCAAGTATTAGAAAATACGGCCATTATAAAAAGTCGTAAGAACTTTATGCAAATGTTCCATCTAATATCATGCATGCACAGTAACAGATTTTTCTTAGGTATGCTGGGATGCCCACACTGCATCTGAGATTAGAATCTGTCTCAGAAATGGATTATTGGGCTATGAAAGAGCCAATGATGAGGAAAATAAAATTTTACTGAGCTTTTCTTTCTCACCCTTTCTACTTGAGTTTTGGCTTTTAGCATAGTTCTTGATCTTTGTGATTTATTAGAAAAATGGGCAATAAAAATAGTGACAAAATGTAAAAAATCTTTATCCTCCTTAAGAAATTCACATCATCAAATTAGGACAAAGAAGTGAACTCTATGCCCAGTTGCTCAGAGTAACTAACATATGTCTGTGTGAAATATTACCTGAAGCAAACAGTAGAGACTCCATTACCAGGGGGATTCCCCAGATTCTATTTGTAGCAGTATAGTCCTGGTGTCATGGTGGTTGCATGCAGGTTAATGTACTCTGCAAATCTTACAATTAGCAGCAGTATCTTTATTTATTTAAATCCCAGACTTTATTCTCTTTATTTTCCTCTATATCCACATACTGTCATTATTTCTTGTCTTTTAGGGGAGGAGGTAAATGAGATTTGGTTACCAGCCATAATTATTCGAGGAAAATCACCTTGTGGCATTGATTTATATGCAAAATCTTGCCCTGCAGCAGCTTGACAGCTATACAAGGCTAGAAAGGCAAAGGCTACAGACCTCCTCTCCTTAAACAATGTATTTATGGCCCCTGTCTGTTGTCTTCAATTCACAGTGACCCAAGTTTACTGAAAGAAGTTGGTATGGCCATCCCATTCTCATCTCCAGAGCAATCCAGCACTCGCCTCGTAACAAACTCCCCTTGGATATGGGAGATTTGATTTTCTAATGTCATGGAAAAATCAGTGGTGCAGTGAACCCAGTTCCCACGCACTGCCAGGAGCAGAGCTGAAGAAGTCCTGGCATTAGAAAGCCCTTTGTAACTTTAGACTTCTTCAGTATCAAATAGAGCTGCAGCAGGGTTTCCATGATTTTGGATTAAGAGAAGTTTCTTAGAATGCTATTTAGAGTGCAAAGGTTTTGAAGTACAGAGTGTTACTAATGACTTCCATGGAAATTGCAATATTGACTGGTTTTGAAAATGAGGTCCCTTGTCTAAACAGCCAGGTAGGAAGAAGCAAACGCTTTAAAGTGAAGCATTTTGTTGGATCATTATTATATACCCATTTAGCATTCAACACACAGGATTCTTATTTTGTTGCAAACAAACGGCTACTTTATGTAAACGAAATTCCAACAAAAGATTCAATGTTTTTAGCAAAGGTTAAAAGCACAAAAATGGTCACTGCAAATATTTTTCTAAGCTACAGCTTCTCAGATGATTCTGAGAGTAATACCCTTATGTAAGTGATGCTTCTGAGGCCAACTGAGAGAAACTTTAAATCTCTGTAACTCACAATGGAAGTGTTGAAATTTCCTTGGAAAAATGCTTTTGTCTTCTGGAAAATGTGAAAAATATCCCACTGTGTAAGGACAGAAAAATTCTGCAGGAAATTTTCGTACAGACTGGCTGTGCATATTAAGTAAACACCTGAAAGTCCACATCATTTTAAGATGTTATCTTTGATCAGGATTTAGCTTTTCAAATATTGTTTTAACTAGCCATCTATCTTCAAATGTTCTGAAAATAGAAGAATTTCATTCATCTTTCATAAATGCTATCTGGATGCTGTAGAATCAGCTACTTTTTAAGGCCTATGTATTTAAGGTATTCCTTTTCAAAAAGGTTTGAATATAAAAATTATATATCTGCTCATCTTTATACAATAATATTAATTCCAAAATGTCTTTTTCTGTTATAACTGTAGTAGTTTTTATTAGAAATATCATGGAATGTATCTGTGGTTGCAGATTTTTTAAGCTGCAGCATCAAATAAAATAAGTTATACAGGTTACTGCATCGAATGAAACGTGAATACTGTGCATCATGAAAAAGAATGTGTCACATCTAGCTGCCTCCTTTCCAGTTGTGTCCTGGTTTCATACAGGGACGCTGAGGCCTGTATTAAATCTGAGACTTACAAAGAATTAACATACTGCCTTGTAAGAAATGCTGAGCACACAAAGGGGTCAGTCCGTACTGACAGATCTGTTTCATTCTGTGGCAGTTTCAAATTAGCTGAAAGCTTATTGGTGCTACTGATACAGATAGTAGCCCAGAGATCATAAAGAAGGAGTACAGAGCTCTGGGAGAGGTGGTTAGGGGCTCTGGAGCGCAGATTGTCTTTTCGTCAATTCTCCAGGATGCAGGGCAGGACCTTAAAAAGGCTAGGAGGATTGGCCAGGTTAATAAAGGGTTAGAAGAGTGGTGCTATAGTCAGGGGTTTGGGTATCTTGAACATGGGACACAATTTAGTAGGCCAGGTCTACTGGGGGCTGGTGGAGCTGGTCTGACAAAGAAGGGGAAGAGTGGATTTGGTAGGAGGCTTGCCAGGCTGGTCAAGGATGCTTTAAACTAGATGTGTTGGGGGAGGGGGGGCATCATTCCATTCCCAATGCACCCAGTTGCCAGCACCTATAATAAATGCTTAGAGCAACGTAGAGATATTCCAGCCGCTCCAGCCAATGAGCCAGCTTCAATTGGAGCTCAGCTCAGATGCCTCTATACAAATGCCCGTAGCATGGGGAACAAACAAGAGGAATTAGAGATGTGTGCACATCTACGGGGGTATGATATAATAAGTATCACAGAAACATGGTGGAATGGCTCCTATGACTGGTGTGTTGGAATGGAAGGTTATAGGCTCTTTAGTCTGCTCTCTGTCTTTCGACAGGCCAGGCAGACGGGGAGGGAGAGTTGCTATTTTTTTAGGGATAGTCTGGAGAGTATGGAACTCTGTCTGGGGACAGGTGAGCAGTCAATAAAGAGTTTGTGGGTCAGGGTTAAAGGGAGAATAGAGATGGGAGACATTATTGTGGGGATCTGTTACAGGCCACCTGATCAAGAGGACTCTGTGGATGAAGCGTTCTATAAACAGATAGGAACAGCCTCACGCTCGCAGGCCCTTGTTCTCATGGGGGACTTCAACCACCCTGGTATCTGTTGGAGGGACGGTATGGCCCGGCACAAGCAATCCAGGGAGTTCCTCGATTGTGTGGAAGACAACTTCCTTCTGCAAGTAATAGAGGAACCAACAAGGAGAGGTGCCATGCTTGACCTCATCCTCACCAACAGGGAAGGGCTGGTTGGAAATATGATGCTCCAGGGCAGCCTTGATTGCAGCAATCATGAGATGGTCAAATTCAAGATCCTCAGGGCAGTGAGAAGAGCATGCAGCAAGCTCACTGCCTTGGACTTCAAGAGAGCAGACTTTGGCCTCTTCAGGAACCTGCTCAGTAAGATTCCATGGGATATAGCCCTAGAGGGCAGGGGGCCCAAGACTCTCGGTTCATATTCAAGGATCACCTGCTGCAAGCTCAAGAGCGATACATCCCTACTAGAAGGAAGTGCTGCAGGAGGGCCAGGAGACCCCCTTGGATGGATAAGGAGCTGCTGAGGAAAATTTGAAGGAAAAAAGAGGCTTATAAAAGGTGGAAGCAAGGACAGGGAGCCTGGGAAGAATACAGGGATGTTGTCTGGGAAGCTAGGGACCAGGTTAGGAAAGCTAAGGCCTACTTAGAATTAAACTTGGTTAGAGATGTTAAGGATAACAGGAAGGCATTCTATAGGTACATTGCAAATAAAAGACAGGCCAGGGACAATGTGGCCCCTCTCCAAAAGCTATCAGGAGAGCTGTCTACCCTGGATTTGGAGAAGGCTGAGGTTCTTAATGACTTCTTTGCCTCAGTCTTCATTGGCAAATTCTCTGGCCACATATTTGAAAAATCATGGCAGTCAGGTGAAGTTCCCGATGACTGGAAAAAGGGAAATATAACCCCCATTTTCAAGAAGGGGAAAATGGAAGACCCGGGGAACTACAGACCAGTCAGTCTCACCTCTCTGCCTGGCAAAATCTTGGAGCAGATTCTCCTGGAAGGCATGCTGAGGCACATGAAAAACAACAAGGTGGTTGGTGACAGCCAGCATGGCTTCACTAAGGGGAAATCCTGCCTGACCAATCTGGTGGCCTTCTATGATGGGGCTATGGAACTGATGGACAGGGGTAGAGCACTTGATGTCATCTGCCTGGACTTGTGCAAAGCGTTTGACACTGTCTCACATGACATCCTTGTCTCTAAGTTGGAGAAACATCAATTTGATAGGTGGACCACTCAGTGGATAAAGAACTGTCTGGGTGGTCACACGCAAAGAGTTGTGCTCAATGGCTCAATGTCCAGCTGGAGACCAGTAATGAGTGGTGTCCCTCAGGGATCGGTGTTGGGACTGGTCTTGTTCAACGTCTTTGTTGGTGACATGGACAGTGGGATTGAGTGTGCCCTCAGCATGTTTGCCGATGACACCAAGCTGTGTGGTTCAGTTGATACATTGGAGGGAAGGGATGCCATCCAGAGGGACCTTGACACGCTTGTGAGGTGGGCTGATGCCAACCTGATGAAGTTTAACCATGGCAAGTGCAAGGTCCTACAGGTGGGTGGGAGCAATCCCAGGCACAGCTCCAGGTTGGGCAGGGAAGAGATTCAGAGCAGCCCTGCGGAGAAGGACTTGGGGATGTTGGTTGATGAGAAACTGAACATGAGCCGGCTGCAGTGTACGCTTGCAGCCCAGAAAGCCAACTGTATCCTGGGCTGCATCAAAAGGATGTTTTCTTTCTTTTCACTAGAAGATGCGTTAAATCATGCAAATGTTATTCTTTTGTCTGAGTTACTCCTCTAAAATTTCATAAGTTCCTGTGGAAGTGATTTTACTTCAGAGCTGCAGAAGGTGTTCTGGGGCCCTGTTCTAATATGCACCAATTTCTGCTTTCATATTGGAGCCACTTCAGAGAAACTGAAATGGAACTAAATCATGAGCTTCCTCTGAGGTGAGAACAAAGTAAGTTTTCTTTTAAGGCTGTTTTTGTTCCAAATGTTGTACGCCATATTTATGGCATAAAATCCAGGGGAAATAGGGAAGTAAAATGTTGATGTTAGATGCTACTTAATTTTACCAAGGGCAGAAAACCTTTTTGCGGGAAAATATTTGCATGGAATTTTTGTGTCTGACAGTGAAGCAAGCATCCATGCCTTTTCTCTCTGGCAAATTTGCTTGTTGCAAAGTTAGGTGCATGTGTAATTTAGTGGGCTACAGCTGGAGTTCTGTCTATTACTCATTCCAAAACAGGCAGTAGCTTTAGCTGAGTCAGAATTTCATCTTTATTTTCACCTCACTAATCTCACATTTTTATGTGGACATTCAATTTCAAGCTAGGATCACAGCTTAACAGTAAGGAAGACTCCTTACCCCTATCATTGTCCCCTCAGTGGGGACTTGCAGTGCTTAGGCAGCTTCAAGCAGACCACCTTGTGCCATACAGAAAAGTGGATAGTTACTGAAGCAGCCCAAAGGTAAGGCCTTCCATGCGCCATTAAAGATAGAAAATGCTTTTCTGTGGTGGTATTGTGGCTGCATGACTCTCCTATAAATTTGCAAATGCTCTCCTTCAGCATTTCTCTACTTTCCTATGTCATTCAATCCTGGTATGTTGTGAAAAATAACTGATACCTACTTTTGCCTATACAAGGCTGGATCCACACTTCCTCTTAGGGGTGACTCAAGCTGAAAACAATCAAGCTCCCTCTGGCAGTAGCCTCCAAGAAGCAGCAATTAAGTAATTCTTAAGTAATGGCTTTGCCATTGCACAAAGTTTTGAAGCCAGAGTGACAACTTTTGTAGCTGATAGGGGAACAAGGACTGGAGCAGTCACTACTTCACTCACCTCATCCGTTCGCCAGCAGTAAGATATTTTCCAGGGCTAAGTTTCTCTTCTGTTCCATCTGCTCCCCTCTGGGTCCCTGATTTGCCTCTTACCTTCAGAGCAGCTGCACATGGTTTTCTCTGCACCAGCGGAAGGCATCCTGCTGGCTCTCAGTCCTTTCTCAGCACTGGGGCCCATACAGCAGTAGCCCTAAGTGGTCAGATTCAGCCTCGCTAGTCATGTATGGTGCTCTCCTGATATGCGGAAACATTCCCCATTAGGTCTTGTAGCCTGATGCTGAAGCATGTTCATGGCAGATGGAATCTGTAGGGAGTTTGGATAACAAATTTCTAAAAAAAGAATAAATAAAAAATAAGTATGTGGCCTGCCATGTTTCAAGCTTTTTTTTTTTCCTTAGAGTGATATTTGAGTGTCACATGATTATATCAATAATTACAGCAGCTACATTCTTTAAAAAAATAATTTTTTATTGCTTTTATACTTGAAACTGACTAAAACTTTTTTTAAATCTCCCATGAAATTCAGGTAAGGGAGGTACTTGTATTAATAAACAGCTAGGTATAAGAGTTCATAACAGGAAGCATTATACCAGACTTATGTAGGGAAGGAAGTACTCTTTCACTTGAAAAGAAAAAATGAAATAGCACAAAGTGTATCTTGAGGACGCTTAATCATTAGTCATGAAAAAAAGCCTATAGAAATCAAACCTTTATGGATTGGCCAAACAATGAAGTGCATATTCGTATCTGTAAAAAAATTATGCCAGGCCAACACAAATTTATTGAAGGCATCTGCTCCCCTAATTACCATACTGAGTACTTACATCTTTGCTTGTTCAAAATGCCAGACTGTTTCATTACAACAGGAGGTATTGTGATGAAGAAAAGTTCAGCCCGAACTAAAAAGTAGCTATCGCTATCGATAGCTAAAAACAAAACATTAAATGCAATTTTATTTTTTCTTGCATTTCATTGTATCAATTCAAAATTGTAGGTACTAGTAGTCATATATCATTAAACCTGCCAAAACATGAAGGACAAATCTGCCACAATGTTTTCCTCTAATAATAAAATTTCAAACTCTTTCCTAATTGTAAATATCCAAAAAGTATCTGTTAACCCCTCCAGTTCCTCTTTTAATGGGGTATTTTGAAAATGTTCTGTTTCATCCTGACAGTGTTTGGGTTTTTTTACACTGCCTGCAAGATAGAAATTCCAGAGTTCAGTCTGTTAATCAGCACAATGTTAGCTTGCAATAATATCTTGGTTATCTCTTTTTGCTGATAAACACCTTGTCTTGGAGAATTATTAAAAACAGGTTCAACTAATGTTTGTGGCAGCCACAGCAAGAGTATAGCTGGCTCAATCCCTCTTTTTTTGTTGCATTTTCATATTATTCTTTGTAATTGTCTTAAACGCTAGACTCTGGCTTTTCAGCATTTCAGCCGTTCTCTGTGTTAATTTAAATGTTACAAAACGTCGGGTACTTTTGGCTGAAGTCGAAAGCAGCTTTGTTAAACAGAGATGTAGTGTTCTGCCATTAAAGGCTGCATACCACTTTCTCACTTAAGACAATGAAGAATGAAACAATGGCTACAAAAAGAAGAAAATTTTTGCTCTGCTGAACCCAAGCTTCTGCCAGTGTGCCCACAAAAACCTCACCATGGACAAAATGGGCTCAGCCAGGGAGTTGTTGAGATCTGTATCATCTCCACTGATGACTCATTTTATACCTGTAGGCAAATCATTTAACTGTCTCCAAATCAAATTCTCCTTTGTTGCAAATCCTTAAAGCTTTGTGGATTTCACTGTACATGTGCCAGCTGTGTATTTTATCCAGATTCTTTCTCTGGAATACGTCAAGCTGGTGAATGGACTCATGTCGTGGTTTAAGCCTCACCCAGGCTAATAACTCACAAAGTTTTACTCACTCACTCACTCACTCTCTTTCTTCCCCCAGTCCCAGGGGGATGGGGAGGAGAATCGAAAAAAAAAAAAAAAATGCAACTCACACAGGTTGAGATAAGAACAGTTCAGTAACTAAGGTATAACACAAACCACTGCTGCTACCATCAATAATAATACAAGAGAAATACAAGGAAAGAGAATACAACTGCTCACCAAGCCCAACCCAGCCAGTGCACCCCCCAGCAGCGAACCCCCCAGTCCCAAAAACCTGACCATGCCATGCACCCCCAGTCCACGACCACACCCCTTCCGGGTCTCCGCTCTCTGTGTTCCCATCCAGGACATGATGTGCTGTGGTATGGAACAACCTCTTTGGTCAGTTTGGGTCAGGTGTCCTGTCTCTGCTTCCTCCCGGCTTCCCTCCTCCCTGGCGTAGCATGAGGCTCAGGAAGTCCTTGGCCAGACAAAACACTACCAAGCATTAGCTGAAAACACTGGTGTTATCAGCACTGTTCCCAGGCCCAAAATCAAAAACACAGTGCTGCACCAGCTACCAAGAAGGAGAAAAATGACTGCTACTGCTGAACCCATGACAGCTCAGCATTACCCCTATAATATTAAATGTTCATAAGATAGTTTGGACTTTAAAAATTAAAGGTAGTTACCAGGCTGATGAAAAGTGATTCTTTGACTCCCACACTATTGCTTTTAAGAATAACACCAATTTAATTTTGAGTAGGGATATGTCAAGCTGACCCTAAATGAGTGCAAATGAATATGCAAAAATATATTGTTACCAGCAAGCACAATAGTAAGTTCTGCCATTGTTTAACAGAAAAACAGGGTTGTGCTACATTTCTCACTGTTTCCTTTCATAGGTCTGTCAGTCAGGAACATTTTAGAAGCTTTTCATATTCTAGATTCAGTCGAGCTTTTTCTTTCTCTTTAGGCTTGCAAGATTTTAGACTCCTTAAAAAAAGCCCAAACTCTTCAAACTGAAATATTGTTAGATTCAGTCACATTAAGAAAATTTATACAAAATAGCTGGTCTTGTTATTATCTCTTCTTTCAGCAGAACTTTCAGAACTTTCTTCACCTTCTTCAATAATTTTACTTGTTGTGGATTATGTTGTTTTAAAGTAGTGTTCTGTCAGCCAGGGGAAGGACTACAAAAAAAACTGTCAGTAAAAGAGAGGTGGGCTGTGGTTCTCAGGTGTTTCATTGGTGTTGCATATAGAAAATCACTTTTGCTAGGGCTGTGGGTGACACCATATGACTCTGATTGTTCTTGAACTATTACTGTTGTGGTAGTTAATTGGGCTAGATACAAGGCTGTTCTGGGGTGAGAGAAATTTATTTGATTGCTTTTCCCAAAAGTCACTGCTTTTGAAAGTAGAGCTTGGGGTATGGTGGAGCCAGAAGATTGCTTTATTCTTTGATGACAGTAT
The DNA here is from genome assembly GCA_017639245.1 of Myiopsitta monachus. Classification (NCBI taxonomy): domain Eukaryota; kingdom Metazoa; phylum Chordata; class Aves; order Psittaciformes; family Psittacidae; genus Myiopsitta; species Myiopsitta monachus. The sequence continues at coordinate 64,445,654 of CM029921.1, read as the reverse complement.
CATTTTTTTTTAAAGTCACATCCAGGCATAAAAAAAACACCTTGTGATCAATGTATTACTTTCGTTTTTGGACAGTGTAACTGATGGTGGAAGCGCATCACTAGGATTCCCTCTCTAACTTACAGACATGGATATATGAGGAATCCTCTCCTCATATGGGATTCAAGTACAGTATTTCAGTTGTAGCTTCTGTCAGCATTAGATCCAACATTAGCCTCTCAGATTTTGCTTTGAAGTGTAACAGGCAGTCTCTGTAGAATTAACAGTAAAGAATTTTATGTGCAGCTGCATGGAAGCTTTAAGGAAGTTGATTGGCTGATCAGACTCACCTCTGTCTGCTGTAGCTACTTCTGTTGGAGGAAATGAAGATTCGTCGGTCATATGCTGTAGCTCTGCAATGAAGAAGGGCATTTGAAAGCAGGGAGGCTTACCTTCCAGGGAGAACAAGATTTGTAACTGGAGGAGGCCCTGAGTGGAAGTTCAGGGAAACAAATTCTGTATATTTTGACATAATTCAGGGGAGTTTTCTCAAATTTTATGGGAGTGAAGGCACTGATTCCATCCCAAAAGAGATGGTGGTAAGATGGCTACACACTCTTGAGATAAAAGCAATACCCTAAAGAGGTGCAACTCCTAACAAGTTGCAGTACCTGGATTTGAGTATAATTCCAGGAGGAAAAGATTGTGATTCTTTAATGGATGATAGTTCACTGAAAAAAGTCAGATAGGAAATAATAGTATGTTGCAGGGACTGGGAGGGGGGAATAAATGAGTCTGTATACTGCATAGATCTTGGTTAAAGTGCTTCCACTGCATGAACAGAAAATTGAAGTGCTGATTAACTTAATTAGTAAAATGTGTCATTCATATTTTCATACATTGCTTGCTTGCTCCCAGCATAGAATCATAGAATGGTTAAGGTTGGAAAGGACCTTAAGATCATCTAGTTCCAATCCCCCTGCCATGGGCAAGGATGCCTCACACTAGATCCTGTAACCCAAGGCTCTGTTTAACCTGGCCTTGAACACTGCCAGGGATGGAACATTCAGCACTTCCCTGGGCAACCCGTTCCAGTGTTTCACAGTAAAGAACTTCTTCCTTATATCTAACCTGAACTTCGTCTGTTTAAGTTTAAACCCTTTACCCCATGTCCTGTTGCCACAGTCCCTCATGAAGAGTCCCTCTTGATAGAGGGGCATAACTTCTTGAGACCTCTGATTATAATATTACATATTTTCTTACTGATATCCAAAGGTTTGGATCAGTTCTTTGCTGGCCATGTAGCAATATAACCCTTACAAGCTGTTGGGGAATTTTTGTTCTGTTGCATAAGGGTTTTTTGATGAAAAAAAACCCCATGTTTTAGGGAGGTATGCTGCTGCCACTGCCTTGAAGAACATCTACAAATACCAGAGAATTGATAGGTTAAATGCTGCAGTGCTAAAAGCTTCTCGCTGTTACTGTTTAAACTGTTACCTGTAACTTAAAAGAGCCAAAGCTGAAAGTCGCACAATCTGATACTGCTATGATTGATGTGCTTGAGTCTCAGCTGAAGTTCTGCTGCTTCAGTAACTACCGAGGTATTTCTTATACTAAAAATAATGTGTTGAACATCAGGAAGTCAAGTTATATCAGCTTAATATTAATGTTCTTTCATATACATCATTATCTCCTTCCATAAGCTGTGCAGATGTTCTTGAAATCTGCACCCAGTTTTTGACCTATCTTTAACAGATATTTTTATCAAAAACCCCACAATGTCTAACCTTAGAATTTCTTACATGTACCTGTTAGTAAATGTATACCATCCTTTATATATGTATTCCAGCATCATGTACATGTTCTAACAATTACCTGCATTTAATACTCCTTTGTGACCCTTGTGCATGTAAGGAGCAATAATAATGCACTTGTACATGTCATGGTCAACCTTAATCTTCCATGACGGAAAGAAGCTGAGCATGTAAGATAGAAAATAGTGCAATAACTGTTTTTTATTCTGGAAAATACTGTCGAAGTTGGTTGTATATGCTGGAAATATCATTAGGTAGTGCTCTGTAGAGGACTGTCTTCAGCCACATCATCAGAGGTACTGAGATTCTTCCATCACTGGAGGATGTGCACGTTCATAGAATTAGTAGCAACCCTACTTGGGTTAGAAAAGTGATGACATCATAGAACTGATAGCATTTCAGAAACGGACTATTTGTGAGATCTTTAAAAATTTATTTTACTGCATTTCTTAAGTCTCCAAATATTTCTTAGTACTCTCTTACCTACTGTAATTGCTTAGGCGCACTGAAGTTGTTGCAAGGTTGGCAAGTTTTAAGTTTAGCATCAGCCTGGTCCCCAGGAGTGAGACAAGCACCTTAATATTGTTGAAACCTGGGCATTTCAGTGCAACTTGTGAGGAAGGATAATAAGTAGTGTGAATAAGGATGGTGGAATTTGGCCCTAAATTAGTGCCTGCGGTAGCCTTGAGGGTTTGTGTTTATTGCCAGCCTAAGCTATTGCTTCTAAGGGCTGGCTTTGTGTATTGATTACAATGATTTGTTTTAAACAGATTTCCTCTGATAGCCATTGTAAATTACTGCTTCAACTTTTAATTATTGTCTGGGCAGCTGGTTTTCTGAATTACATTCAGTGTCACAAGGTTGTTTTTGTTGGTTTAAATACAGGCTGTTAAATACAAGGTGTCTCAGGTTCACCTGATCTAAGAAATAAATCTGAGAGGATGTAAGATAACTTAGCTGTTGTTTTAGTGAAAGGATGTTAGAGAGAGGCTAGAATAAGTGAATGAAATAATTCTAGTAATGTATGGACTGATACATTGACTTCAGATCATGAACCACATTTTTTTCTTCATATACTTTGTTTATCTCATGCTTTTTCTTCTGAAAGGACACATTTTTGCAGGCAAAGAAAGGGAATGTTGTACTGCTTTTACTTGGTAATATTTTATTTTTCAATTAGTATGAATTTTGAGCATATAGATTTGCATATTAAAAAAGTGAAAAAGGTTGGGGTTTATTTTTTTTTAGCTTAATAAATCCTTTAAATTCTCCTTAGTTATTACAAAGTAACATTGTATCTAGCGTTTAAATGTTAGCTCCCCATAGAAGATGGGTAGGGCTTGGTGTCTAACAGACATGAAAGTGTATGTTTACTGATATAGTATACTTTTTTTCCCCCTTTCTCTTTTCTTTTTAAAAATTGAATTAGGCTCAGGTAATAGAAACTGTTAAAGTACAAAATTTAACATAAGAGAAACATTACTTCTGGGGATAAAATACAGGATTATGATTTATAGCTTTTAGCACACTGCAATAGTGTCTTGAAACAATCTGTATTTTGAGAGTTATGTGAGATGATATTACAAACATTCTGGGATCACACACTTTTTGGCAGTCTAGTGAACACAAATGGTCATTGAAGGCAGAATCACAGACTGAATGCGATGAATGAGATTGTGTATTTGATACACTTTATATTCAAAAGCTTTGTGCACACTCTTGCATACAAAACTTTGTTATGGACAAATAGGGAACATACCCTGCATACGCAGCAACAAATTTATTGTTAATCCAATAAAAGAATACTTACTAATGCAGGTCTACTTATTACAGAAAAAAATAATTTAATACAATTTCAGGAAAATAAACTAATCATGAAACAGTTGCAACTCTTGCATGCTCCTTAGTAGCCATTCTCTTCTCTTTAGTGCGTTATGCTTGCCCTTCCACGTGCAGCTTTTCATTAAGAGGAGAATTTTGACTTTGGGGGTTTCACCTGCCTTGCTCCTGGACCCACGGAGTTAACTAATCAAGGTTATATGCTTTTTCTTTCTTTGTGGGATCCCAATTTCACTTATGCACAATTCCTTATGTATGTATTTGTGCTCTTTGTTCGCATTATTATCTATAAGCCAGTTCCATGGTCTCCTTCTGCAGGAGACCCACAAGGATGCCAGAAGGGGACTCTTCATCACGGACTGTAGTGATAGGACAAGGGGTAATGGTTTCAAGCGTAAACAGGGGAAGTTCAGGTTAGATAGAAGGAAGAAATTCTTTATTGTGAGGGTGATGAGGCACTGGAACAGGTTGCCCAAAGAAGTGGTAAATGCTCCATCTCTGGCCCTGGCAGTGCTCAAGGCCAGGCTGGACAAGGCCCTATGCAACATGGTCTAGTGGGAGGAGTCCCTGCCCATGGCAGGGAGGCTGGAACTAGATGATCTTAAGGTCCTTTCCAACCCTGACTATTCTATGATTCTGTGATATCCATGGTGCCTCTAGTATCATCCTCTGCCTTTATTTGAAGGCCACTACCACCATCTCATGACTGACAGTAATTTTGAGAGCAATTTTGGATACTTTATGAGTGATCTGGGGACACTTAATCATAGCTTGATGTCAAATTTAGGGAATGGCCATAGCATTTAGCATATGTTTCTTTCCTGTTCAGTTTGATATGGATCCTGCCTTCTAGAGACTATTTGATTTCTGAATCTGTCTTTCTCTACTGAAATGAAATAAGTAATTCACCTCCAAACCCAGCCAAAACAATAAATCTAAAATTAATGGTATAATACCTCAATCAAATAGTGCATAACAGCTGCAAAACTCCCTCATAATTGGTCCTGGTGATTCTCTTTCCTGGAGATTATCTACTTCATATAGACATACAAACATGCATGCATGTATCTCTATTGCTACAGCAGGTTCTTGGCAGGTTTGGTTTTCTGCATATCAAATAATGGCCTGAAATTTATTTCATAACATTTATTTCATTAATTTCTTCTTACCTGTAATTTTCATTCCGAATAATTTATTGAGTTCATACTCAAAACTCTGGATACAGTAGAAGCAAATTATTGAGCAGCTCATGTTACCTTCAGTTGAATTACATGTTTATGCATAGTAACAGCTTCAGGCAAAATAACTCAACAGAAACTTGTAGGAGTTAGCAGTAATCAGTTGTCTACAACACAGTGAGAATTTTCTAATAAATGGAATCTTTCCTTAATTCAGGATAGCAAATCAATTCTTAAGGTTTGTTCCTTCTAAGCTAACATATGGTGGACAGTTTTTACCTGGTATCTTTTTTACATTACTGGGAAAAATTTGGAGAAAAGGCCTGAGAAAATATTTATCAACTTTCATATAAAAAAGGAGCTCTCATATATAAAATGCTTCATGTTTTTCTAAAATGACATGTCTACTTGGAAAAACAGTAATTTAGGAAATGAAGTAGAGTATTGAAAAAAGCTCTTTAACATTGGGGGTTGCATTTAGAAAACACTTGTGCGTCTGTGACACAGCAGACACTATTACAGAGCTGTACTCTCAGGATTCTCTGAACTGCTGAAAGAGAGAATCATACTCATTTTAAATCCAGCCTGAAAAAGGCATATTTCAATAAGATACTGAGTTGTGTCAGTCACTGATCAAACTTTAAACAAGATATATGGGAATGGTATGATATGATCTAATCTCAAATCTGTCCTTGTAATTTTTTATTTTTTGCATCTGTATAGGGGGGAGACAATAGTTAGATCAGTGGATCCACTTTACCCCTGCCTGGGTGCATGTTATTATTTTAAATGTGTTTGAAGATTTTTCAGTAGCTATAATGAAAGTCCTACATGACTTAAACAAGGCTTCTGAAATGGATGCTATGGAAACTTTGGCCTTTCTGGGCAGTATATTCTAGTGAGTACTGAGGAGAAATTAATTTCGGTAAGGTAATCAAATTCATGCTGATCATGATATAATTAGAGATATATTTTTCCAAATGAAAACAGAAATGTAATTCTTCATGGCTCTAAAATGAATCATATCTATTGATATAATTATGTTGCATAAAAAGATTCCTTATGAGAAGCAGTAAGCAATTATAGTAGTGGTTTTACTGGAAGATAAAAAAAAATAACAAATGCAGCAACACTTTAGAAAATGGATGAGTTGCGTATAAATAAGAATATTTATCCCTCCTCCAAGTCGGTGCTTTCGTTTAAGAATCAGATACCAGAATTCCTCTTTCCAAGCCCAGTTAACTTTGCATTTCTTTCGGTTGGATCTCTGCAACTACACAGTTTATATCGTGGTAGGAAAGCCATTAGAATGGCTGGTTGGTTTTTGGCTGGTTGGTGATCCTGTTCCTTCTTTTCCTGAAAAGGCATTTTTAAATCCCTATGTGCTCTTATTCCTCAAATCTGTGTTTCTGGCCTGCTGAATGGCAATCACAGCTAACAGCTCCCCTCAGCAAACTCTGCCTCCTGCTTTAGCTCTGTCTTTGGAACAAATAGTCTATTTAAGCTTGTATTAAATGTGAGTTTTGGATTGGATTGTACGGTACGGTCCTAATGTGAAAGCTATGACTTTATAGCACTCTTTATAAAGCCTTCATAATTCATCACATATTCTCATTTCTGTACATTCTGGGTATATGTATTCTATAAATCACTTTACCTTTTATAGTCTCTTTACATCTCAAAATAAATTGAAACCTAAATTGAAGTGCAAAAGTAATTTATTCCTTGAAATTTATTGCATGAGCCATTTGGCGCTTCCCCTTTTTTTCCAGCACTTACTGTTTACACTGCCATCCTCCTTCGTCAATTCTTACAGCTTAATGTTTATGTGTCATTATTAAAGAGAACAGTCATACTTGAGATGTTTTCTGTAGCACCCTCTAAGATCAGAATCTAGAGAAAAACTTGAAGGAGTATTATAGGTAGTGTAGTATACCTACTGCTTACTCATTGTACGTAAGTTAGTTGTGTTTTAACAGACATGATCAGCTGGATTCTATTTAACCACTTGCAGAAGACTGCTGTTCTCAGTTGCATAGAGGGAACCATATTAGCGGCAGACCATAGAAAGACTCCCACTTTTAGATGGTTACATTTTGTTATTACTTCATTCTTAACATGGTCATGACGATTTACCACAAGGAGCTTGTTTCCAAGAGTTGCAGATTCTTGCCAAAGGCTTTCTTTTGAGAATCAAGGTTGATGTTATGTGTATCATGAACAAGACCCTGCGTGTTTTGTGTCCCATAAGAGTTCATACCAGCTTCAGCTCATTCAAACTGATTTGCATTCCAGCTGTATTTCTCATGGTCTATTTGAGAGCATTTTGCTGTCCCACAAGATACAAACTCTTACCTTATGTGCTCAGATCAGCGTCTCAGTGAATATCAGCGGCCCCTGTGCAGTGTGCACTTACTGCAGGACTGTTGGGCCTTGAGACTTTGTGTTCCTCACTCAGGAGATTGATGAAGAGGGTGTTGAGTGACATTGAATCTCCCTAGCTGCTGGTAGTTGTTTTGCAGTACCCATTAGCTCACTGTTGACTGGGATTTTATGTCTTTGTTATTGCTTTTCAGTAGTGTTAGTCATCTTCAAAGCCTATGGTGCATCATAGCCCAGTGCCTTTCTGAAATTGAGCTCATCCTAGGGCACCAGTTGCAGAAGTCATCAGAAAACTTTGTCAACCTTGGAGTTATCTGTGGGTAGCCTCAGGCACAGGATTTATTACAATGTCTCTGTGTCTTCAGAAAGCAGAATAGGCATTTTCTTTTTCTGCCTTTTGAATCTTACCAAGAAAACTAGAATTTTGTCTCAGACAAGGTATTTCTGAAGTCTTCATAATACTTTTTGTGATATTATCATCAGAACCAACTTTCTCACTCACCTGTGATCTTTATAGACATCACTTCATAGCATATGTTTATATCAGTCTGTTCCAGTCATGCTGTAATAGGCCCTGTTGATACGTCATCATCTTCCAGGCTTACATTCTTCAGTATCTGAACAAAGGCAGTCTGCCTTTTCCACTGAGTTTTCATCAATGTTGCCATCTGTCTAAGCTAGGCCGTAGTTTGCTGGGTTTATATTGCTTTGGTTTTTGGTCTACCATCCAGCTTTGCCATAGTTATTCCCTACTCCACAAGATTCTTCCTCTTTTCTGAAAGCATCGAGATGTATTTTTCTTTTAGTACAACTTCTCAGGTAGTCCTTCCCACTGATCTCCCATTTTAATCGGAATGTATTCCTCAGTTTGGAGGCTTCCAGGAATCGTTTGGTGCTGCAGGAGTCTTCTGTCAGCTACTTCATGGCTGCTGGTCCATCTCCACGTGATTGCCTGAAAATGACCTCTTTCCATTGGCTTTCTGCTTTGCAGTAATCAGCAGAACAGGTCTTCTGCCATTTGTGTTTTTAGCTGCCTTCTTGCTCACCAGTACAAATGAAACAATCAATTTTAAAAGCTCATGTAATCTATTACATGTAATTTACTATTTCAGGAGAGCATACTTAGCTTTGTCACTGTACTACTGTTTTATTTTTTCTTTACTTCAGTCTAATCTAGGGCATTGGTTCTGTCTGGACTTAGCTTCAGCTTAAGTAGAGTTGCTCAAACGAAGCCTGGCTGTTGCAAGCGACAAGTTTGTGTAAGACACTGATACGGAAGTGCTGCAATTCCAGGTAGTCTAATATGGCATTTATTGTGGTTTTATAGATATGACAGAGAATTTGAGGGTGTTTCTGGGTCTTTTGATTTGGGCTGGAATTTCATACTGTGTATCTGGAGAATACAGCATCCTACAGACGGTACCATTCATGTGTCATATAGATTTCCAGTGCTGTACATGAACCTGATGAACTTTGTTTCATATTTTTTAGCAACCATTGGACCTCTGAAAATTTCATCAGCTGCTTACCTTCAGCTGGAGATGAAGCACATCTTTCTTCCATAATTTCCCCTTAGAGCCATGAATGCTAGTCGCTAGTAAAGTGAGGAGAACTGAAACAGATGCCAGAAAATTAAAATCAAGTGATTTTATGCATAACATTAATAAGGCATTTTATCTTGGTGACAAACAGTGCTATCTTGAGTAAGCATTCATTTGACCTAGTGGCTTTGATATCCTTGCTATAAATATCCATGTAGCACTCATTAACAAGCCTGCAGCTTTCAGAGATTTAGCTGAATAGTAAACAAAACTAGGTGTGAAAATAAACTGACCTGTAAGCAATAAACCTCTGGGGGAGGAAACAAACAAACAAATCCCCCAAACAAACAAACAAACTCCACAAAAACCCCAAAGGAAAATATATTAAAGCTAGTTCAACATAATACAGGAGGTTAATAAACTTAGGGGTTTAATGAATACTGTCTAATAAATAGAAAATAGATATTAATGATGAAGAGTATCTAATAGTCCAGTTGTCTCAATGAGATATTTAGAATAAATTTATGGAAGTCTTGTAATGTGGCCATAGGAACAAATCAAACAATAAATGGATGACCAGAATAAATGCATAATTAATGCTGTGCACTGAAATGAACTGTACCAAAGCAGCTTTCATGTTCCCAGAAAATTGAAGGAAGCTACCTAAAAGCAATTAATTTTCAATACAGAGCTGATGAAATAGCATTTGCAAATGTTTCTACTGTGTTGGAAGGCTGAAAAGGTACTAATCAATTCCCCTCAGTTATAAAGTAGGAATTGAAATTATTTCAGTGCCTTCCCCCATTTCACCAGCTGTGTACCTAACCTGGCATAAGCCCATATTGCTATCTTTGAACTTCTTCATCTGAAAGTTACTGCAAAATTCTTGTTTGGTCTGTATATCAGATTCACAGCTGTATCAGAAGCCTTGAGTCAGTTTTTATTTACATAACAGGACAGTTTTTCATTCTTTTTGCAATATCTCTATTTTAAGCTGTATGTTTTGTTTATTTTTTTAATTAACTACAATAAAATTCAATAGCTGGATCAATGCCATTTCATGTCAGGTAAACCTACCTTTCAATAGGTTTCTTCATTTCCATTCTTTAGCTTATTATTGTGATGGTGCTAGTTGGACAAGGAACATTTTAGTTATTGATGCTCTGATCAGTTCTTATGGTGCCAGGAAAAGCTGGAGCTTTACTTGTGTTTGTGGCATTCTATATGCAAGCAACTCAGCTGTCAGACAAGGAATCTGCATTAGAGCTCATTGGAGAGATCGCTAAGTAAACAGAAGCATTGATATTATTTTGGTTTTGTTGGTTGATTGGGGTTTTTTGAGGGAATAACATTAGGATAGTGGAGATCTAACTATTGATTCACAGCCTAATCCTTTTAAGAAACAGTCTGTGGAGAGCTTGAAATTAAACAAAGCTGTTCAAATTTTTATTTCATGAACGGTAACACAATCTTGCATAAGAAAGGTGATTAACCTGATGCCTATTAATGTTGATGGCATGGTCCTTTCAAAGTAAGTGTCAGACTCCCTGTGGTCTGACCAGAGCAGGATTTTTCTGTTTGAAACAGAAAAAACATTCAGTGTTCTTACAAGCAGATCTGATCCAGCTCCATCAAAAGTCATCATTTTTCAAATTCTGTTTAATCTGATTCCTATTCTGTAGCCAGTATTACACTAAAATGGCAATTCTAATGCTCCTTTAGAGTAAAACATCAGTGGTCATTGGCATCGATGGACTGAGGTGTATCCTCTGAGGTTTCTTGCCAGATAGTACCTCTATGAACAAACTCTGTTATGATATGAAATATCAAACATCAGAGAGGCAGGATTGCTGACTGCACTGCAGTATTGAAGACACCTGTCTGATGCATAGATATATTATATTTGGTTTCACAAAAGCCAGGGAATGTCAGATCATACAAGAATCAGTTCAGACTGCAGAAGTTCAGCACAGTTTTAACTCCGGGGCATCATTTACATCACTCGGTGACATAAACATGATCTCTGATCACATGTTTGCTTTGAAGAAGCAGCATATATTTGTTGGCTCTTCTTTGTGGAGTACATCTCCAGGCATACAAACTGAACCCTGCAGAATTTGCTAAATTACCAGTTCCTCATTATGTTTAGATTCTAATAATGCTCAGGGTATTTCTGTGGTCTCTGCTTATGTTTATGTGGCATTCATGTATGCACATCAATTATAGTGGAAGTTTGCCAGTTTCAGACAGTTGAAAAATATCTGTATCTGTTTTCGTACCTTAATCTGACAGGTGTTTGTGCCTTCATTTGAAAGAAGAAGCAGAAGCATAAGACAAATTAGTGTCTGTTTAACTCATTACTGAGTGTGCTGGGCTTCCTTGCAGAAGCAACAGTGTAATAAACCTTCTTTGGACCTCATCTTTTGTAAGAGCAATGCTATTTTCCTCTTCAGTGGCCATCATCATCACATTGTATTGCATCTCGTCATGCAACTGTCTCGAAACAACAGAAGAATATTTTTAAAGGTCTGCTGAGTGAAAATAGTTTTAAGTACTTGTGTGTTATTTTATAGGCAGGGCTACGTACTTGGAAAGCAATGATTCTAGACAAACTTAGGTATGTTTTTGTTTTAAAGGACATAGTAAACAATTGTAGAGCTCATAGAATAGATGACCAAAGATAATAGTGAAAGTGCAGAGAGTAGACCTTAAAATTACTGGTTAATTATAGGTCAGACTATTTAAAAAAAAATAAATATTTTTTTAATGAAACTGACATTGGAATTAGTTGGGTTTTCTTACTTTTCTGTGAACAGTGGGGAAAAAAGAGGAAGGGGAAGAGGAATGGAGAATGCCTATATTCTAGTGCAATGATTTGGGCTCTTAACAATGCTTTTGTGCCATGCTAATGCTTCCACCTTGAGTAAAAGACAGGGAAATCACCTTTTAACAGAAAAGTGGAGGCCTTCAATCTCATCATTTCAGAGAAAGCTTTCTGAAAGCTCTTTCTAGACAGGATGGAAGAATTCTAAAATTATCATTAAGTGGATCTGTCATCCTTCAATCTGCTTTAAAAGTCACTTTGAGAAAGTGAAGTACTCCATAAGATTTGTTACCTTATGTTCTAGCAGGTGTCCTGAGAAAATCCGTCTAGTAACCTGCAGTTGGAAGAAAGCTTGTACTACTAATTTGTAGCCACCCTAAATATCCCCAGTTGAAACACTGCTCTGGTTTAGGAAGATGACTGGTTGACAGTCCCTTTTGAGTAATCATTCTCTAGCTGGGTAGCCACACTTCTTTTCAATGGCTTACTTCCTACACCTGGAAGTAGCTTCTCTTTCACAGCAGTTTATTGTTTAACAAGATAGAAATACTACTCTAAAATGCTTTCATTATGACAAAATTCTTTTAAATTGCATGTTTTTTCTTTGTTTTACATTAGGTTTGTGTGTCCTATAGAGCACTGGGGCTGAATCAATGTCATGCAATAAGAAAGACAGATATTATTACCGCTCCTGCCTAGACTACTGCAGAATCTGCACAGTGAGTGGAAGAGGAATGTCAGGAAGATAGCTAGTTTCATGGTTAAGGCAGTAGGAAGCTGCCTCAGAGAAACAGACTCTCCCTATATCCCATATCAGCCTACGTCACAGCATTCATATGTAATCTAAGCAAGTAATCTGAGCTGTAATTTTCATTTTCTTGACTGCATACTGTTGGATTCTCAGGTAGCCGCCTTTAAAGTCAGGGTTATACTTCTGGGAAGCACCAAGCAGGAGATGCATCAGATGAACATTACACCCTAGATACTGGGTCCAGTACTGTAGAATATCTTCGTTAATGATGAATGCCCCCTTGGCAAGCTTGCAGAAGGCGTACAGAGCTGGGAGGACAGGATGTACTGCTGTTCTGGGGGACCACAGCAGGCTAGAGAGATGGGTTGACAGAAACCTTGTAAAGTTCCACAAAAAGGAAATATATTTACAAGCAAGTGAAATCTTGTGAAGTTGAGGAAACAGATCAACATAGGGCAGTATAAAAACCAGTGTCAACAGTGGGAAATCTACCATTCTTTTTGGAAGGGAAATTCACTGCAAAACTGGTGACTCCTTGAGACCTATCTAAAAGTTGTACTGCAGCGTGTATTTTTGCTTTTGATATCCTACATTTTAGATCACACCTTATCCAATACTAATAGGCTTTTTGTCCAATCTTTTCTGGTGCATGTATGAATAATGATCTTAATTTGATTTCTTTTTGCATTTCATTAGTTACTATTTTGTCAGGATGGACTGGAAAGTTTTCCTTTTCCGATATCCAATAGTAGTAGCAATAAACACACATGAAATACCTGAAAAGGGTTATACTGATAACAAGAGGCAGTTGCAGTTCCCGTCCCTCATAAGACTCTTGAATAGTGACTTCCAGAAGAGGCAGACCACAGAGAGGTTGCAAGGATTTCTTCAACTAAGTAGTTTTAAAGAACTAATCAAAAAGAACTCCTTGGATATGGGCTCTTTCTAGATTGTTTTCATCTAGAAGTAGAATACTAGTGAGTCAGCAAGAAAAAAAAATCTGCATAATCTAAAATATTTACTGTATTTTTCAGATCTGCTCCTGAGCAAATAGTCCCACTGTACTGGCGGAAAATGAATAGAAAATGGTCTATTAGTTTCTTTATTTATAGTTCAATACTCAACAACTCAGTGATTTATATTTTCAATTTAATTACACCAACTGATGTAAGAAATAACTGGAAATGCAGGTATGACCTTGCTCAAGCATGCTGTATAAAATTCAATGTAGCAAAGCTTGTATATTGAAAATTGTGCTGTAATAAAATGTTTTTTTTTGCATTGTGCAGCTTCCCAACTGCATCAATACAATCTAATGGTTTAGGCAAATTACACAACTAAAGAATTAGAAATGTAACTGGAAAAAAGAAACATAATACTGGGTTTGTGGTGAGAACACATTTTATATGATAAAACTAATTTGTAATTTGATCTTTAAAGAAGAACACAAAAAGTACTGAAGCACTTGAAAAGCAAGGCCTATTACAGAATAAAGGAAACGTAAAGACAAAGAAATAGTCTGACAGCAGCCTATATAAGGGCAAATAAACTCTTTTTTGGTCATAGTTAAACATGGCATTCTTAAGAAAGTAATTTCATTATTTGAAATAAGGAGCTGATGAAGTTCTTGGAAGGGAGAACAAGAAATAGTTTTATACAAAGTTCAGGTTTAGAGTTTTCATTCAATTGACTCTGGTTTTATCTTCACTTAAATCTTCCTTAATGTATTCAGGCAAGAGAGGAAAGGTACCAAACTAGTGGAAGTTCAAGAGGGTATGATTATTCCTGAGTTATTAAGGGAAGGCTCATTTAGACACAAAGTTCACATTGCTTCACTGAAAGATAGTAAAGTGATTGTTGAAATAGGTTTTTCGTCTGTTAGGCTCCTCATTAATCTTTTGGGGGACCTCATTAATGTGCTTGAATGATAAAAGGCATAAGGATAGCTTTCATCAAGTGACATTGTTAGTTGTGCATATGCATGAGATGCATTATAAGTTATGTTTATGATATGAAAAACCTTGTAATAGCATCTGATGTACTGCGTAAATCATTACATCCTTGGGACATGATAAATGCAGAGAAATTTAATTTTGGGACAGTTCTTAAACAAAAGAAATCAGTGAATTGTATACTTCTTTTTTGGCTTTCTACTTATTAAGTATGAATTATGTGCTCCTTTCCCTTTTCCCATATGTCCTGGGTTCAGCAGTAGCAGTCATTTTTCTCCTTCTTGGTAGCTGGTGCAGCGCTGTGTTTTTGATTTTGGGCCTGGGAACAGTGCTGGTAACACCAGTGTTTTCAGTTACTGCTTGGTAATGTTTTGGTCTGACCAAGGACTTTCTGAGTCTCATGCTCTGCCAGGGAGGAGGGGAGCCGGGAGGAAGCAGAGACAGGACACCTGACCCAAACTGACCAAAGAGGTTATTCCATACCACAGCACGTCATGTCCAGGATGTAAAACCGGAGGGCAGAGACCTGGAAGGGTGGGAGTGCACTGTGGGGGTTCGCTGCTGAGGGGTGCACTGGCTTGGTCAGGCTGGGTGGTGAGCAATTGTATTCTCTTTCTTTGTATTTCCATTGTATTATTATTGGTGGTAGCGGTGGTGGTTTATGTTATACCTTAGTTACTAAACTGTTCTTATCTCAAAAAAAAAAAAAAAAAACAACCACACTTCGTGGTTGACTGGACTTAAACCACAACACCATACTACAGATCTTGAAGTACAGGGCTTGGGTGAAGAGCAGCAATGTTGAAATGCTTTGGCCTATGTCCTTTGAGTCAGATAGAGACAGTTAATCACATGTTAAAACTGAGTTTTGGGTTATGGTTGATGCCACATGTTGAGAATTATCTTTCAAGAAATCACTAAAGAGAGGGAGCAAGTCTTTTGAAAAAAACACAACAGAGACAGCATGCCAGAGAAGAGTATTTTAAACATCCTGTTTGATCAACAGTTGCCTGGTGAGAGAACTCAGCTGAATATGTTTGAAAGAATTGTTATTCAGCAAGTGAAACCCTTTCAGATGGACTGTTTTCCCAGTTTGAAATCCGATAATGTATCTTGGAAAGATGAAGAACACTTGGGAGTGCTAAAGGTGGCAGGGAACATAGGATATCACAAATTTATCTTCAAGCATATTTTTCTATATTTACCGTATTTCACTTGTGCTTTTATAATGAGCTGACAATTTAAAAAGAATTTTGTTTGCCATTATTTATTTGGACCTAAATTGCTGAGGAGAAACCTCTCAGAGCAGAGACCTCAAATTGATTTTTTTTATTTTTTTTTTAAATACAGGCAAGTAGTCTTACAAACCCAGGGTCTGCTCTTACAGCCTATATTTACAGTTCATACCGATCTAATGAGTAGTCCGTGTGTAAGATCAACCATTAAATGTCTGTAGAAGACATGCAGAAAGAGGTTCACACAAGCTGCAGGAAAATATTTTAAAAGATTCCATGAAACACATATGTCAGATATAACAGTGCAATGTACTGGGCTCACCTGCATAGACTCCATTTGTTTAATCAAGGACTTGTTTAAATCTCTTTCATCTCAAAGATAAAACTGCTAATAAGTTTTATTAGCAGCATCCTCTGCAATTGGATGTTCAACTTGTAATTCTCACCTGATCTTGTATGTTCATTGATACAGAGAGATTATGTTACAATGTTGCAAGAGGTAACATGTAAAAGCTCTGCCTCTGAAATAAGGAAGGCATGCTTTCTAAGCTAGAGTCTAAATTGAATATTTGCCTTAAATATAAATTTCCCCTATGTCAGGAAGTTTGGTTTCTTTTTTTTTATATGAAGTGTAGTTCTGGTGATTCTCACACTGTTCTGAGGAAAGAAAGAAAGAGAGAGAGAAAGAAAGAAAGAAAGGAAGGAAGGGAGGGAAGAAAGGAAGGAAGGAAGGAAAGAAAGAAAGAGGTATGGAGGGAAGGAAGGAAGGAAGGAAAGAAAGAAAGAAGGAAAGAAGGGAGGTAGGTTATATTATCTGTTTGGGGATGATATTACAGACACAAAGGTCTTCATTTTTAGTGAAAAGGCCATAGAGAAAGTAGTAGGATAGTCCAGGAGGAAAGAAGATCAGGCAAAGTTTCCAATGGTTTCAGTAGTTCTGAAGTTTTTTCTCATGGGCAAGGCTCAATGAGTAGTTTAGTTGAAAGTGTTTGTTATGCTGTAATGGTTTAAGCCCCTCAATAAATCACACAGTCGCTCTCTCACTCAATCCCCCTCTCTCTTCCCCCACCCCCCCTGGGACTGGGGAGAAGAATCGAAAGAATGCAACTTCCAAAGGTTGAGATAAGAGTTTAGTAACTAAGGTATAACACAAACCACTACTGCTACCACCAGTAATAATACAAGAGAAATACAAGGAAAGAGAATACAACTGCTCACCAAGCCCGACCCAGCCAGTGCACCCCCCAGCAGCGAACCTCCCAACTGCACCCCCACACCCTTCTGGGTCTCTCCTCTCCATTTTCACATCCTGGACAAGATGTGCTGTGGTATGGAATAACCTCTTTGGTCAGTTTGGGTCAGGTGTCCTGTCTCTGCTTCCTCCCAGCTTCTCCTCCTCCCTGGCAGTGCATGCGACTCAGAAAGTCCTTGGTCAGACCAAAACATTACCAAGAAGTAACTGAAAACACTGGTGTTATCAGCGTTGTTCCCAGGCCCAAAATCAAAAACACAGCACTGCACCAGCTACCAAGAAGGAGAAAAATGACTGCTGCTGCTGAACCCATGACAGTATCCACCCCTTATTCCATAGCATTCATGTCATGCTCAGATCCCACATTTTCAATATGCCATCACATGTATATGTATATGTCCACACACACACACAGAGGGAGAGAGATCATCCCTCAGTGCATGGACCTATCCCTATAGAGCTGCTGAGTCCATCCAGTCTGTGATGTCAGGCTCCATCTCTTTAGCTGTCTTTCAGAGCAGGGGAGGCCGTGTGCAGTGTTCACACTCCTGAATAACCTGGGCAATAGTGTCCATTGCTAAGTCCATCCCTCGATCATGAGTCCATCTGCATGTTGCATCTCTGCCCTGATGGCCTGAGGTGTCATGGGCCCACCAAGCCCAAAATAATTCACTCTCCCCTCCAGCAGTTTCTGCAGCTTGTCGCTGGGGACTCCATAAAACTGCCTTCCATCTCCGATGCTTCCAAAGCACTGGAGGGGCCCAGTGGACTAGATACTCACCCATACTGTCCCATACATCCTGCCACTCGTGACTGTCCAGCCTCGGGGAAAATCTCTTGGTCATCCTACATTGTAGTCTAACCCCAGACAAGACCCACACCCCACTCTGCTTAACTCTCGGGACCAGAAGAAATGGTTGTTAATTTAGTTGAAAGTGTTTGCTATGTTTACAGATTGTGCTGCTCTGTTTAACACATTTTTTCCCCATTTTTTCCTGGAATAGTTTTGTTTACTGTGCCATTTAGTGAACAGGACACTGTTAAGATGTAATCAATAGAGATCTACTTGCACAAAGCGTTCGCCACTGTCTCACATGACAGCCTTGTCTCTAAGTTGGAGAAACATCAATTTGATAGGTGGACCACTCGGTGGATAAAGAACTGGCTGGATGGCTGCATGCAAAGAGTTGTGGTCAATGGCTCAGTGCCCAGCTGGAGACCAGTAACGAGTGGTGTCTCTCAGGGATCGGTGTTGGGACAGGTCTCGTTCAACATCTTTGTTGGTGACATGGACAGTGGGATTGAGTGTGCCCTCAGCAGATTTGCCGATGACACCAAGCTGTGTGGTTCAGTTGATACGTTGGAGGGAAGGGATGCCATCCAGAGGGACCTTGACATGCTTGTGAGGTGGGCTGATGCCAACCTGATGAAGTTTAACCATGCCAAGTGCAAGGTCCTACAGCTGGGTGGGAGCAATTCCAGGCACAGCTCCAGGTTGGGCAGGGAAGAGATTCAGAGCAGCCCTGCGGAGAAGGACTTGAGGGTGTTGGTCGATGAGAAAATGGACATGAGCCGGCAGTGTGCGCTTGCAGCCCAGAAAGCCAACCATATCCTGGGCTGCATCAAAAGGAGCGTGACCAGCAGGTCGAGGGAGGTGATCCTGCCCCTCTGCTCTGCTCTCCTGAGACCTCACTTGGAGTATTGTGTGCAGTTCTGGTGTTCTCAACATAAAAAGGACATGGAACTGTTGGAACAAGTCCAGAGGACGGCCATGAGGATGATCAGGGGACTGGAGCACCTCCTGTATGAAGATAGGCTGAGAAAGTTGGGGTTTTCAGCCTGGAGAAAAGGCAGCTGCATGGAGACCTCCTAGCAGCCTTCCAGTATCTCAAGGGGGCCTATAGGGATGCTTGGGAGGGACTCTTCATTAATGATTGTAGTGAGAAGACAAGAAGTAAGGGGTTCAAACCTAAACAGAGGAAGTTTAGATTGGATATGAGGAAGAAATTCTTTACTGTGAGGGTGGTGAGGCACTGGAACAGATTGCCCAGGGAAGCTGTGAATGCTCCATCGCTGGTGGTGTTCAAGGCTGGATTGGACATAGCCTTGTGTGGCATTGTTTAGTGTGAGGTGTCCCTGCCCATGACAGGGGGTTTGGAACTGGATGATCTTAAGGTCCTTTCCAACCCTAACTATTCTATGATTCTATGATTCTATTATTTATGTCATGGTTAAAAATTAAGAAAAAGAAATTACTTATTTTTTTAGTGTGGCAATTACTGAAATTGTTCGGAGCTTATTTTATAAATGACACTGGTCATTTTTTAAAACTACTTTAGAATTCTTTTTTTCTTTGTCCACATTTTCTGGTCCACCAGGGTGTGGTTGAAAACAGTGTGTAAACGAGGTATCGTAGTTAATAGTAAAACTTATGCAACTTTTACTACTGATATTATAAAACTTGCACAGGTGAAACATGGAAGATGTTGCCTTCCTCTTTTCACAATAGGAAGACTGAAACTATACTATAGCCTTTGAACTCTTGAAGTTCATCAAACTCTTTATGGTTTTACATTCCCAAAATAGAAAAGAGGCAAGTAGCAGAGAACTGCAAAACTACCTCCATCTTCAGTTCAACACAAATGTAATTTATAATCTCCTTTAGCAACTATTTCAAAAATAGCAAACCAATGCTTAATTTATGTCAAAACAAAGCTAAGTAGCCTTGGTTCAACATTTATTTTTGTAGATGGAAAAAGATATATTTTAAAACCATGTCTAAGAGTATGAGTTCTTTAAGAAGTCTACTTACACGACCTTCTTTCAACAGCTCTTATTACTTTTACCCTTGTTCATTGTACATTTGCTCTATCAGTTCACATCTCATTGCTGTTTTTCCCTTTATCATATTTCTCTAAAAGCTCCCTACCTTTATAGTTCTCAATAGTTTGAAACACAAGAAAGAAATATGCTAAATTGAGGGACAATTGCAGGTAACATATTGCAGATCAGAAATATGAGACTAAACCCCTAATTTCAAGCTCATTGGTTTCTTATATTGTTAACATTAACTCTCGGAAGTATTTTAATACCAAAGTGACCGAGTCTTTTGATCTCAAATTCATAAAGCACCACTTATTCCAAGAATGGCAAATAGAACTCTTAAGAAAGACTGTAAATGGTTATATGACAGTCACAGAAGGTGAAATGCAAATACTAATCCATGAACAAAATACAGCAAGCAAATTGATATGAACATTAAAAGAAATTATAGATATATTGCTAATAACACCTGCACTATTAAAATTAATCTGTGAAACCGTAAAGATTGGTCCCTGCTTCATATTGATCACTTGTAATGATTCCATTACAATGTACAAAAGTAGGAGGATTTATACCCGCCTGTGTAATCAGCAAGAGCCTTAGCATCTGAGTGCAATGAATAAACGCTTTAATTAAAATTAATAAGAAGCAAGTCTTTCTTGGTATGCTGCATATTTTATATTGTCAGAGTCTTAGATGTACTTAAGATACTCAGATATTTGTTCAAAGAGAAACAGTCTATGCCGAAGAGCATATTTGACTGGGTAGAGGAGACAAATGATGCTTTTGTTGTGCAATGTCACTGGTGAGAGGTATGTCCTAGTTCCAACAGAACTGGTGCATTTCAGAACCCTATAACATTAATTAGATCCTGTTTTTTAAATACAAAATTTACACTAGGAGCCAGAAGAATAGAAATGTTCTAAAAGAACCCAAATGCTCAGAGAAAAGCAAGGTCTGTGTTATTAAAAATAAAGAAATTGTCTTTTATTAGTGATGAATTCACTTTAATATATGTAGGTTTATATTATTTTGTTTGACTGAAAAACATTGTCTCAGAAGAGGCTGAGAGCTGGATGCAAAGCAAAAGCAAGCAATGTATTGGAGCAGTGGGCCCAATACAGAAAATGCTAAATCCTGAAACTGAACAATGGGGAGGCTGTTAGATGGCACTGTCTTTTCTTAGGGCAGGATGCTTATTCTCATGTGAAAAACAAAGATTCAGAAGTTATACTTAAGGAGTCCAAGTTATAAATGGCCATTAAAAAAAAAAAAAAAAAAGCGTTGTAGAGGCAGTTTCTGGCTACAGCTTTTGACAGAGAGGCTGCAACAAGGTAGTTTCTCAATGAGTTTCACTGTCCTGATTGTCTGATCTTGCATGTACTGGAAGTGGTGGGAAAGATTACAGTTTAAGTGAGGTAATTATTTTTTTTTTTAATTTTATCATTGTTCTGTGTGCTCTGTACCTTTTGGGTGATAAATAATGCTTTGCTGTTCGCTGATTTGGGATGCAGTGATCCAGCGTTGTGACAGAATCCTGGGGAAAACTCAGGTAGAAACAAGTGCCTCAGTGTTAACCGCTCAAGATTTTAGGAAAGCAGACTCCCTGTTCAAGAGCAGTGACAGTGAACAGTTCCAAGTAGAGAGAGGGAGAGGGAAAAAAAAGACAAATCTGTTTCCAGAAACATGTATCTAAGAGTAAAAAAAATAAAAATATTATACAGCACTGATAGTGGAAATTTAAAAAACATAGCTGTAGATTTGATGTTCTATATCATAAAGTGTGCCATCAATGGCATTATTGCTGAGCTGGGACATCTATAGTATCACAGAATCATAGAATAGTTAGGGTTGGAAAGGACCTTAAGATCGTCTAGTTCCAAGGTGTAGGACCTTGCACTTGCCATGCTTAAACTTCATCAGGTTGGCATCAGCCCACCTCACAAGCATCACAAGGTCCCTCTGAATGGCATCCCTTCCCTCCAGCATATCAACCGAACAACACAGCTTGGTGTCATCGGCAAACTTGCTGAGGGTGCACTCAATCCCACTGTCCATGTCACCCACAAAGATGTTGAACAAGACCGGTCCCAACACCGATCCCTGAGAGACACCACTCCTTACTGGTCTCCAGCTGGACATTCAGCCATTGAGCACTATTCTTTGTGTGCGGCCATCCAGCCAGTTCGTTATCCATCGAGTGGTCCACCTATCAAATTGATGTTTCTCCAACTTATGAGACAAGGATGCCATGTAGGACAGTGTCAAACGCTTTACACAAGTCCAGGTAGATGATATCAACTGCTCTACCCCTGTCCATCAGTTCTGTAGCCCCATCACAGAAGGCCACCAGATTGGTCAGGCAGGATTTCCCCTTAGTAAAGCCATGGTGGCTGTCACCAACCACCTTGTAGTTTTTCATGTGCCTCAGCATGCCTTCCAGGAGAATCTGCTCCAAGATTTTGCCAGGCACAGAGGTGAGGCTGACTGGTCTGGAGTTCCCCAGCTCATCCATTTTCCCCTTCTTGAAAATGGGGTTATATTTCCCTTTTTCCAGTCGTTGGGAACTTCACCTGACTGCCATGATTTTTCAACTATGATGGACAGTGGCTTACCAACTTCATTTGCCAGCTCCTTCAGGACCCTCGGATGGATTTCATCAGGTCCCATGGACTTGTGTACGTTCAGTTTCTTAAGATGGTCTCGAACCAGATCCTCTCCTACAGTGGGCCCAGGGTCTTCCTTCTCACTGTCCCTGCGTCTGCCTTCCAAGACTTGGGTGGTGTGGCCAGAGCATTTGGCGGTGAAGACTGAGGCAAAGAAGTCATTAAGAACCTCAGCCTTCTCCAAATCCAGGGTAGCCAGTTATCCTGACAGCTTTTGGAGAAGGCCCACGTTGTCCCTAGCCTGTCTTTTGTTCGCTATGTACCTATGGAATCCTTTCCTGTTATCCTTAACATCCCTAGCCAAGTTTAATTCTAAGTAGGCCTTAGCTTTCCTAACCTGGTCCCTAGCTTCCCAGACAACATATCTTTATTCCTCCCAGTCCGCCTGTCCTTGCTTCCACCTTTTATAAGCCTCTTTTTATTACTGAATTTTCCTCAGCAGCTCCTTATCCATCCAAGGAGGTCTCCTGGTCCTCTTGCAGCTCTTTCTTCTAGTAGGGATGTATCGCGCCTGAGCCTGCAGCAGGTGATTCTTGAATATCAACCAGGAGTCTTGGGTCCCCCCTGCCCTCTATGGCTGTATCCCATGGAATCTTACTGAACGTGTTCCTGAAGAGGCCAAAGTCTGCTCTCTTGAAGTCCAAGGCAGTGAGCTTGCTGCACGCTCTTCTCACTGTCCTGAGGATCTCGAATTCAACCATCTCATGATCGCTGCAATCAAGGCTGCCCTGGAGCGTCATACCCAGAAAGTTTATAGGTTACTACAGATCAGGAAGTATCTCTGCTAATATAAATTATAAAAGTGTACTTAGGTTTTCTGTGGCATATATGATGAAAAGTGACATATGTGACTGTGTGTTCTGGGTAGGGCCTCTTTCATGTTTTTATAAGTCTGTGGGACAACAGTAATTTTGTTTTCTGAGTTTGAGATGTTAATAAGACATAAATATTTTCTGCTACATGCCAATGATCTTGCTTTTGTTCTATTTCCTTTAAGCTACAAGAAATCACTGTAGGCTGAAGATAGTTTCCCACTCCTTATGGCGATCACAGCTTGAAGAGAAATCTTAATACTCTTGTTCACATTCCTTTTCACAGTACTTAGCAGGGAAAAAAATATAGATGAAAAAATGACTATAACCTCAAAAATGCTTGTGAAGATTTGCAGAGAGAACAATCACCTCTGTGGGTGTTTTCCTCTTGGTCTGAATTTTAGGTGTGAGTATGGCTGTCTTGAGTAAGGTTGCTGTATATATTAGCTTTTCTTAACTTGTCAGGTTAGGAAAATCAAATTCTGTTAAAGCCAGACACTTCGACTTGACAGCTGAGCTCTGAGAGGCATTTGGAAAAAGCCAGGTTCAGTTTGAAAAAGCAGCAGCTTCTGTCTTTTGTATAGAGCTCCATCTGACAAGCAGTGGAACTGTACATTTCTTACCTTCAAAAGTCCACTGGGAACACTATCATTTTAGTTTCATATTTGTCTTGACATGGGTATCTCTCAGTTTTGCCAAGGGAAATATATTTATTTCATGGCTGATAAAAATTTTGTCATCTGTTATCTGCCTGAGGCTGACATGATATTATTCTTGGGCAGAGGCCTACATGCTAAGGCTTGTAGGACTACTCTCCGGTATTTCTTGGCATAGTTCCTGAAAATTGCTTTATCTGTGGTATTAGCCTCTTACAGCACATCACCTTTGTGTTAGAAAACAGAAAAGATCAGACCCAGGAGCAGTAGCAGAAGTAAAAACATTGCTTGTTACTGTTATCTAGGGACAGGTCGAGACAGCATCCTGTAACTAACTTTCTTACGGCAGTGAACTATTAAAAGCAGCTGCTCTTTAAGCTTTAATCGACTTTGCGAATTGAACAAACCAGTCCCAACCTTCAGTGATTTCAGATAGATCCCTCTCAAAGTCTGCTGGAGCTGCTCAAGATCTTGTTGAATATCTAGTATTTGCTGAAAGCATAAATGCCTGTGATGTTTGGGCAGTCACCTAGGAGCACAACCCAAGTTCAGGTCAGGTATTTTGTCAGCATTTGATCATGTATTCACAGAGAATAGAAGTGAGCCCTTTTCTGACAGACTGGAGTGGTTAAATTCCTGGCCCATGGCAGCATTCATCTCTCTAAGATCCAACTCAGATTCCAGCTGGACAATTTTCCTTACGCAACTGCCATTGTTCCAGAGCTGGTACCGCAGCCTTAGTACTTTCTTAACTTATTTCTGAGCTCACTGTTCCCATCATGTTAATGTGTCAGGAAAGTCGGATGAATTTTTTTTAATGTTTACACATTTTGACTGTTCAAAAAATATGTCCCTTTTTAACTGTTCCCTGTAGTCATTACTCAGTTATCATCATTTCCCCTTCCTCCTGAAAAAGCAATTAAGCTAAGCCTAACTGCTTTGGATTTGATGTGCCTAAACAGCAGACGCATGGCCAGCTATTACAGCTCGCTTGACACAGAGTAACTTTTTTTGCAGTATGGTATGCTGGCCATTTTGTTGAGTTCCCTCTACCAATAGGACAGCTCTAGGTCTTACTGCTCCCTGGGTCATGAGCAGCTTAGAGGAAGAAAAATCCCCATTTGTGTAAAGCAGTGGTTGACTACTTCCTCAAATACAAGATCACACACATTTTATAAGTGTGAGTGCAGTTCCTGAAACATATAATCCATTTTTAATCTCTTACTCTTCTACTGCAGTGAATTTTCCTGGTTAATTTTCTGTTGCATTAAAATACCCTGTTAATCAGTTTTTAATGTATTTGAATGTAGCCTTGTGATTTCATTAACTGTATCTTTATCTCTGTATTATGAAAGAGCACTTGATCTACCCAGCCTATACACTTCATTGTTTTGGCTTCTTCAGGCGAATCTTAAATTAGTTAATTACTAATGTGAACTGCATCAGTCTTTCTAATTTTTGTTCATACAGGAATCTCCATTTCCCTAACAATGCTCACTGAATTCCTTTTAGATTCCTGCTGCTTCTGCTCTTAGAGTTTTGGAAGAATATTTCTGGTTTTATAACATCATTATAATTATCTCTGTATTCTGTTCTAGTCTTCAGTATTTTTTCACATTCTGAACAGCTTTGCAAATGCATAATTGTTTTTGTAAGATTTTGTTATATGAATACAGCACCGCAAGGAAACCTTTTTGGTTCAGTTTTGCAGGTGGGCATAGATCTGAATGCTGTCACAACCCTAGTGTTTGACTTCTATATTTAGTCTCTGGTTTAGTCTCAAGTTTCCATAGTCACTTCACACATTATTTCATTGACTGGAATGAAAGCTGAACTGAGCCTTTTAATGCAATTATTAGTAAGGATAAAGTAGTTCATGCAAGCAGCCTTGTGGAATTCGTATTGTCTTGATTTATGATTAATAATCTAGGCACACTCATTTAGAAGGGTGTTTAAAAATATTTGGAGTGTTGACAAAATTCTGAAAAAGTAGCTCTCTACACTGATAGAGACTTCTGAAAATAATGAAATACAATTGGTTTAAAAATACGGTAGTTTTTAAACTACCAAATAAGTAAATAATAAGAGGATCCGTAGAAATTGCAGCAAGTACTCTGTATTTCTTCTTTTGTCTGTGGAATGTGTGGTGGTTCAGGCCCAAATATTATTATTTTTTAAAGAGTCATGGATTTTTAAAATCACTGACCATATGACATTATATGATAAATTCAGTCTAAATCATCTATATTCTGTATATGTTAGAACTGTGACAGTCCTATGCCAATCTAATTAAAGACATGAAACAAGCACAGTGAAAATTGTTTTTCAAAAAACTTAAAATATGAAAATCTCTTCCACTGTGTTGAGGAGAATTGGGGAAGGCAGTATTTTGTTAGAATATGTAAATAAATAGGCAGTATGTTAAATCTGTAAACTATAGTCATTATTTTGCTGCTGGATACTGCTTATTTTGAATGTTGCTTGAACTAACACATTTTTAAGTCAGTTAATGCACCTTTAGAATCAGTTCTTCTCTGTTTAAAGGCTGAGTGACATGGTTGTGCAGAAAAGAGATGATGCTGTGGAGGCTGAGTAGGGCATATAATACTGATATATCTTTTGTTTCAACTTTTGACAACTGAGAGAGAAACTGATTGCACTTCAGATCAGTTGACTAGTATTTGTGGGGATCTGTGGTATTTCCTAGCTTCACCTGTGAGCCCCAGACTGATTGTTTTGCAGACCTTTGGAGGAGGACATCCTCACAGAAGAACAGCTGTGAAGCATCTCTGTGTCCCTGTCAAACTGTGCCATTGCAGTTGTGCTTGAGTGTCTGCAGCTGGATGCTATGCTGCAAATTTTCATCTTTCTTTCACAGTATTTATGGCAGCTAATAGTAGTGTGGGAAAATGGGATGTCCTCTATATAAACCCCTGGAACACAATGACAGGGAAAACAGGTTAAGGTCCAAGACTTCTTTACCAATGCGTACTCAATTTAGGGATCCTGATTTCATTTGACCTTAGTGGTTTTGTTTGCAACTGGAAACACTGCTATAATATTCCAGTAACATTGGATAAAATGGACTTTACTGGCAGTGTTTCCAAAACTCTCTGACAGTTTTCTCCTTCTCGTTACCTATTTCTGTCTTTCCCTTAACAGCACAGTATGCCCTATTTTTCAAACACTTTCTCTATTTTTGTTTTCAGTCATTAGTGCTGTCTTGTTTCTGTCTTACAGCTTTTCTACACCATATTCTGTACCACTTCATCAACTGAATCTCTTGGACAGAGAAAGAATATGTTCCTGTTCCCCCCTATAATGTGGCTCCAGGCAGCAGAAAGTTTCATACATCCCATATGGAGCTTTATGACTTCAGGTGAGAAAGAAGTAATTGAAGCAGATGAATTTTAAGAGAACTGTTTATATGCAAATCTACTAGTGGAAGTCTGTGATTCAAATGTCTGTGGGCTAAATTCTGGAAAAAGCATTTCTCAATTAAAAATTTAACATAAAGAATTTTGAAATACATTATGAAATAACTGATAAAATGAATCTCAAACTACTGTAAAGCAGTTTGAGATATAACTCTGTACTTTGTCATTACAATTATTGTTTTTACTTGTTTATTGATTATTGATTTATATGATGAATTATGGTTTTGTCTTCAGGTCAGTCATTTTTAGTATCTCCTGGTTTAGCTTTTGCACCTGCTCTTCCAAGGTTTTGGTTGGTTGTTTTGTTGGATATTTAAATATCCTAGACCTCATAGGGTATTGCCATGTTTAATTACCAGGAATTTATACTGGATTGACTGCTCTGGCAGACGAGGTTACTTTTCTAATTCCCTCTTCTGGTTGGATCATTCAGACTGGACATTATTGGCAAGATCAGACTAATATATTGCTGTAATGACATATGTAGGGTCACTATTAAAACCAGCTTCTTTTACACAGTGAATAGAATAATCATCAAAGATATCTGGTTTTTAAGTTAGAAAGAATTATGAATTAATACAGCCCTGCCAGTGTGCTTGTACACTCTTCTTAAAGACTTCCCTCTGAAGGAAAATATACTCAGCTAATGAACTCCAGTGATGACTCCTGACCTCCCTGGTTTGTGTTGGCTTTTTTTGTTTTGGTTTTAATTTAATTTTTTTAACCATGGAGCTGCATATCTTGAATATTGCACTGATATTTTCTACAGTGGTTTTGAAAATTATGTTAAATTTTCAGCTGATTACTTTGCAGTGCTTTTTTTAGATTTGTTTTTATCACTGCTGGAGAATTACCCCAAAAAGAAATACTCGACAAGCTGACATCTTTGTTTTTTTCTTTATATGCTGTAACACTTGGAAATACTGTTGCGCATGGGGAGAGAGAATACTAACAAGAGCCTAGTGTAAAAATGTTGATGAACAGCTTTTCCTTGAAGATTTTGGTGAATCAGGATGTAGTGTACAAATTACATAATTTCCAAAGTTGTTCCTGTTCTGAGCAGTCCATGTTACCCTTTTCCAGAGGTGTTGGTGTTGTTTTTAATAGACAGGAATCTATATCTGCTCAGGTATTTCTCTCTCTCCCTTTGTATGTGTATATAGATATCTGTTTATGTTTACTTGCTTTAGTTAAACTTGCACCATTTTATTTTCACTATACTGAAATCTGCTTCACAGCTTTGCCCAGTCATGTCTGTGTAGACTAGCTGTAGAGTTGTTTCATCCACAATTGTCAGTCAGAAGATTCCCCAGTACTGAGGAGATCCCAGCTGATCTGTGGTTAGCAAATACTTTGCAAAATGCACTTATTTCATCAACTGTTGTCTGTAAGCCTTTCTTTGAGGGGGTATCATGATATCATATGAATTTGAGGGCCAAGACTGCACAAGGGAAGCTCTTGACTAACATTCAAGAAGACACTGATAAAACTACTTGATAAAAGACTACTTTAAGAAAAGAAGCAAAAATTGTATATATTTCATTTGTAGATATCACAGTGGATTGGTTTTGGTCCGTTCTGCATTCTGATTCAGTTCAAATAGAACCTGGAAGACTGGTAAACTGTAAATGCTTGTAAGGAAGCTGGAAATTGATAGAAATGGAGAGTAATGACTTCAAATACTCAATTATAAAGCAGAAAGCATTGCAACCTATCTGGTTACTTTTAGTAAAAGTCCAGTTAGAACAACAAGGTCACTTGTTTAGTATTTACTGCTGACATTCTACTTATCCAGTAACCAGGGCCTGAAAGTACAACTCACTGAAATCAGTGAAAATATATCCATTAATTTTGAGGTTGCAGATCCATCTCTGAAACAGTTTTAACATGATCTGTTACATATTTCTAGATCCATTTTAGAAAATGATTGATGTAATTTCTTAGAGGAGATAATATACCCGCTTAAGCAGCCATTAATCTTTCAAAACTTATTAAGGCCTTTTCTCTATACTTAACCAGGAAAGCACAAAATGTGCGGGTAAATGTATCTATCTGTTAAATCTGAGAAAGAGTAAGTGGTGCACAATCCTAATAGATAAAGCTCAATTCTCAGTAGGCATCAAATAGACTTTAAGATGTCAGTCACCATATCCATTCTCATTGTCAAGCCAGCTTTTGCTGTTCTAAGCCCAAGTCAGCCTGAGTAGTGTACATTAAACTGAATGCAATGGCTTTATTTGACTTTTCTTGTATACAATTTGGGTAGCAGGATCATCAGTCAACTGATGGTAGCTGGTGCTAGTTCCCAGGAAACCAGGAGAGCATTTGAGACTGCAGACTGAGTTATAGTGTAAGTGCATGCCCTTTCTGTAGCACTTAGGGGAACAACTTGTGTGTAAGGAAATTATTATACAAAATGCTCCTGGAGTTACATAATTCCATAAATCATGGATGGAATCTTGAGATCCAGAATTGACATGACACCACTGAACTCTTGATTGGAAGGTTTTTAGAAGTGTGACAAGAACTTCACATTTTATCCTGATGGTCAGGGTGGCTCTAATGCCTTGTTCTATTCATTTCAGCTCAAATTAACCCTGTAACCTGTCCAGAATTAAGTAGTTTATATGCTGCAAGGCATCTCATGCTTAAAGCATGCAGTAACAGTGTAAAGCCAACTACAAAAAAGTGCTTTGTAGAGGAGCTGGACATTTTTGAAATGTCAAAATTCAGTTTCATGGCAGTTTAGGATAAAAACTTTGAAATTCTTCTGTGAAAGAGAGTGAAGCTTCAGCACAGACTTTGCTGCAGCAAATGAAACTAAAGATATGAAAAAGGATGAGAGTGCTGGGAAGAAATCCCAGGAAGGTGGATTGTATCCGGAAGATGCTTCTTTCCAGAGAATTAGGTTTTTAACTCTGTTAAGGTGTAGAGTCACAATCTTGAAGGACTTCTAAGAAGGGGAGGTCCCCAGGGCTGATAATATGTGCTCTTCACAGGGGGTAGGATGATAAGAAGACAATTTATAAACTCTTCCCTAAAGGCATGGGGAGTAGGGTGGTGGCTCATGAGCTGTTATAAGTCTCTAGAGACTAAGAAATCCAGTTCTGTGTTTTACACAACAGCTGCCAGGTCATAAGGAGAATCTTTTAACGATTTGGTAAAGAGAAAATCTCTTTAAGAAGCAGCATTTTCTTGATTTTTGACTTTGCTCTGGAAGCAGCTTATTTTTATTTGTTCCTTGCCTTGCACTTGGGACTCTTCCATAGTTTTATTAACAAGAATCCATTTTCCCTTGAGAAATAAAACCCAGAGGGATAATCTTCTTTTTTTTTTTTACCACCCTGGGCAGATCTCTGTTTATGACTCATGTCTCAATTGCTACAAAAAATTTCAAAGCTCACCATCTCCAGTCATTTAGCATACCTCTTCATTTTAAAAAATAAACATCCTGAAAAACAAAACTCTTGTGCACTATTTTGTTGTCAAAAAATGGGAAAATATAGTTAGTTATTCTGATCTAGGTCTTTGGTTACAAAATTCAAGTCAGAAGTTCAAGCAGCTTCTATATATTGCATCTTATCTTAGTTCACCTACTACAAAAATTCTTTTAATTGATGTTATTATTCAAAGAAAGATAACAGTTTAGAACAAAATTTGGCATAATTGTATCTCTTTGCTACAAAGCTTCTCCAATACCACTGGCAATTGCAATGCAATTTCTCATGTTGGTGGTAGACAGCACACCACTATGCACAGTATAGGGAAAATTGTGCATCAATGGGACAGCGTCTGAAAGCACTGGTCAGGCACATGCAGAGTGCATGAACATCTACACAGAGAACGTAACACTTCTTATGATCTATTTGCAACCAACTTAGTTCTTTTCTCTTCCTCATATATCTCTGACTTTCCAGCAGTCTATCTTTGTTGTTACAATTATGTAGTTTATCTGTTATTACTATGTCTTCTTTAATGAGCATTCTTTCTTTGTCAGCTTGCTTTCATTGACACCATCTAGATCCTGCTGTACACCAGATGTGTATGTTATACCTGAACAAATTTCTCTATTTCCAATCTTCTCTAAATTTCACAGAAAACTGAAAAGGAATGAGTTTTTCACACTTTAAATAAACATGCTGAGTTCTTTTGAAGAAATATCTGCCTTCTACTGAAGCTGCATTGCTTGCAAATGCACTTGGCAGATGTGTGCAGCTTTGGTATAGGGATAACTGCTAACCTCTGCTCCTGATGTGGGAGTTTGTTTTGTAGGTTTTTGCCATCTATTTAGAAGCACAGATTTGGGTTTGGATTTCTTACAAATACATAACTTCTGGCAAAACCGGATCTATTCTGCTGAGATAGTTGACTCCAGAATAAACAGACAGTGGTGCAAGATGAGGTCCAAATCCTTCAGAGGTTTATTGGTAATGTTATGAATCTCAAAAAAAACAAAAAAAAAAAAAAAAAAAAAGTTAAGCTCCATAAATCAAGAACCTTTCTGAGAATGTAAAAATAATGAATGTTGGGTTCTTTAAACATCTCTGCTAGTCCTGGTACAAATTCATTTCTTAACAAGATTTGATAGGTAGATTTAGCAAGATCATCTTGGATGGAAAATGTGCATGAAATCCCACTGGACCAGCCAGGTGACCACCAAAAAAAAAAAAACCCAAGAAATACAGGATGTCCCACAGCAATGTTAGATATATAATCCAATATTAGATATACCTGGGAAACTGAGACCTTGAGAAAATACGTCCTTGGTCTTAAGCCATTTTGGTAACTCTGCCTTATAGTATGCTTTGGATAGTGTTTTCCAAGCATCTTTTTCTTCTCTCTTCCTATTTCTGTATTTTGAAAAATTATGTTCTGACTCTTAACCAGACTACAGTCTCCAACAACTGCATCTCTAAAAGCAGAATATGTTTCATTAAGCTTGTAGCACTGAACACTGAGATTTTACTATTGTTATGTTAATACATGCATGCAGGTATGATCTTTTGAAAGATCAAGGCTAACAAGCATATTACGTGCTTGTGGATGCTAAACTTTTACGTAGATTAAAACCAGTATATGGATAAATTAATGGAAGAAAAATTCACTGATAGCAGTTTAAAAAAAAAAAAAGAAAATGTTTAAATAAATTAGCTTATCTCTGAAAGCCTCTAACTGAAATCCACCAGGGAAGTCAGAGAGTAGGAAGTTTGCCAGTGCCAAAGGATCCCTACAGTCCATAGCCCAGATCCCCACTGTGTTGTTCCAGCACGCCCTTTAGGCTTGCTTCTCTAAGAAAGACTGCATACAAGTGCTACCAGTCTTCTGCACCCCGAATGTACTGACCATTTCTGCCTCTGTTCACTGAGCACAGTTACCAGTGCAGTGTTTTAAGCTGGTAACAGGCAGTCTGCCTACACTGTTTTTGGTTTTCGCATTGAACTAGGTACTTGCTGTGAAGATATTTGAAGAGAGAGCTCTTTAATAGTAGTCGTTAAAAATATCTCAACATCAAAAAAGTTGTAATTGCTACCATGAAAATAAATACTAAATTGCTTGTAAATGTAAAAAGAATTTCATGCAACACTATGATCAACACCCTATCAATGGATATTAGAAATAAAATGTAATGAAAATGGTAAACAACTACGTATATAAAAATCAAGATGAAAATAAACAGTTACTATAAACCGCAGTGCATGAAGAATGACTCTGAAGATGATTACGGTAGCTGTGTTTCATCCTTTGAAGTAGTAACATCCTGGGTAGTGTGTTACTGTTGCTCATTAAAAAAAAAAAAAAAGATACAGCACAAAATTATTAGCAACCCCTACACACTTGGAAACAAAAAAACCCCAAACATTCAAAATATGTTTCAGAATTAGTGCAGTACGTCTCTGGTCCAATTCTATCTGCAGTGTAGCGCATAAATTTCTGGGCCAACCTTGAAAATTGTCAGCACCAAAACCACTGTCCTTGAGGCTGACTAGTTGCTAATGTAAAAATCTGGCAGCACTTCCCAAATGAGCTGTTGAATTTGTACGTTTGCAGCTACAAAAGCCTGACAAAAACTAAAGCTTTATGTGTGGACATGTTTGCTTCTCTGTATGCCTGTGTCTGTAATGTATGTTTTATTCTGATAGCTTTCAAGTAAAAGAGCAATAAAAATTTTAAGCAGCTTCACTTTCTGATAGCTGCTACCTTGGGGCTCGTTCCAATGCTCATTGAAAGTCAATAACAAAGATCCTGTTACCTTTAATCATGCAGGATCAGGGCCTTATATGACATGGTCAATCCTGCTGAGTGTTTTTTCAATAAATACTCACTTGATTTAGACTGTGATTATGCTTTTGACTGTACTAACTCATTTCTGTATTAGTTCTTCATAAATATTCTTGTTCAGGCATATCAGTAACCAAGGATGTCTGTGGAAACAAAAGTAGTTGAGTAAACATTAGAGCAGAGTCCTGAAAACAGGCTTTTAATTTAGGAATTTACATTAAAAAAGAAATCTGTTGCAGAGATACTACCTTGCGAATCAAAAGCCATAAGTAGGTCATGCAATTAATGGGTTCAGTGATAACCAGAAAAGTCTGAAGTTTAAACCCCAAATACTTCCAAATGATTAACTGCTCACATGCAGGCCACAGACAGGGAATGATCTCTCAATATTGTCTGGAACAAAATTAATCGTCAGGCTATTTGCTTACTTGTAGTGCCCTGCCATTTATGACAAACAGAAAAAATAAATCTAACTTCCTAAAGATAACATCTTTACTTTGTAACTGTAAACGTGTGGTTTTGGGGTACAGCCTTTGTCCTTGAAGGTGCAGATCATGCTCTCTTAGTACAGCCTGCTATATTTTACTCATTTTGATGTTACTCTTCTTCAAACAGCTAAATTATTCAGTCCAAAATGCCTTTACAAGAAATCTACATATGTCACATACATTATTTCAGAAGGAAATAGGAAAGAAAAGAAAATCCTCAGCAGAATTGCTGCAAAAACTGTTTTTGTTCTTGGCTTTGTGCTTTTTTTCCTCTACTACATTGTGGCAGTAGAAATGAATGAATATAAGAAAACCAGCCCAATCCTAGACACCAATTTTGTGGGATTTAATTTAGGAATTGAATCTCCAGCTGGAATTTTTTTGAAGAGATTTGCAAGTCAGATTATTTGAAAAATCCAGACAGTCTTTTCTTGTTGTTGTTGTTTTTCCTAAGCAGGGGGTATTTCAATTTTATCTCCTCTACGTTTTTTGCAGAAGCTAGTGATAAAAGGCCTCTTGCTTTGGGACTGTTTGTGCAGATGTGACATTATCTCCATTTCTGCCTCCTCTGTGGTGCTGTCTCTCTAGGTTCTAGCAAAGTGCCTTAGAGGTCTAGGGACATCTTGTCCTTTTGATAACATGTTTTCTCTTGTTTTCGTTCTTTTCTTTCTCTGCCTTGGCAGAATCTGCCATACAAATACATTACTCCATAAATGAAGGGCATCTTTTGAAATCTGTGCCAATATCTGTACCTTTCATAATTAACTTACTGAAATAATGCTTTTTTTGAGGAGAACATCTTTTCATCCTACATTGATAACATTTTATGCTTTAATCAAAACCAACAAAACCTTATATAGGGGATTATTCTAAACCATTACCAGTGTTTGATCATTTCTTCCAGGTGATTCCCTACATGATTGTGCATATGCAGCTGTTTCATCTGAAGGGTCCATTAAAATCTTTGCTCATTTTTCAGCTCTGGGACTGGATGAAATTTTGTTCAGGTCTGCTGATCTGGGAAAGCTGGAGGAAGGTGTGCCTTTTAAGTAACTTTCACCAGTAACAGCACTGAGCTCTGAAAGAATAGAAAAGACATTGTCTTAATTTTGTCTAAGTCATCTCCATCATGCAAGTTGATAGCCACTTTCCTTTGTAGCTTTCTATCTGTACTAGACACTATTTCCTGGGATGTGAAAAGTCAGGCTTTCTCATCTGCTGTTTGACAGTAGGCCTGCTCCCACTTCCCTTTGCCCTGCTCATTTATTTATCTGTTTAAATGTAAGACCATAATGTTTCCCTCTAGAAATAATATGGAAACTTCTGTCTGATCCGCATACACTTTTTCTGTAATTTTGTTACGGTACCCTCCGCCAATAATTCATGCAAACATATAACGTGCAAATTGGTTTGGTTCTTATAGAATAAAAACTAATTCTACTCTGAATTAAGTGTGCAATTAGGATTATTATAAGGCTCCATGCTAGGAAAAGGTGTTAAGCTTTTCAGCAGGGATAAATAAGCACTGAAAATACCTACCTCAGTTGGCTGGGTCCTGTGAAATCCTGTAAGATACAGATGAGACAAATCCCTCTTGGGAGCAGTTGTTCCCACTTTTTTACACGGGGTGGACCAAATGATGTCTGAAGGTTCCTGACAGCTCTAGGCTCTGTTTATTTGATGATGATGACTGTATTTTCATTCATCAACTTTTGGGCTTGTTTATAGGTAAAAGCAACACACACTGAGATAACACAAGCCTAGACTTCCGAGCTTCCCTTTCTGAATCAGAGCTAAGGCTGGGAATAAACTTCTTTCCCTTTATAGCTTCCTGGGATGACCTTTCTTCTCCCCATCCACACATGCTACCTGTACTAGCTATGCATAGGATAGGATGCCCTCTTTCCCTCCTTCTTATGTACTTGCTTCTTCATGGGCCACCGGCACATGCAAGCTTGTCCAGTTCTGGTCTGAGAGTAAACAGTTTACTGCTACACGTCCCCTGCTCATTCCAGCCTCCTTTGCAGCCCTCAGCTTCAGAGGCTTTTGATCTGCTTCAGAAAAGGGAGTGGGTTCTACCTGGGCTGATGCTTCTTGTGGCTTCTGTGCTCCCCTTCTGTGCTGGTTTATATAAAAATCTCATTTGAAAGGTTGCTTATTCTACCCAGAGTACCTAGAGAAAACAGTCATCTTAGTATAAAAACATCATTAATAGGTTGGCAACTATCCTAAAAATACAGATGAATTATAAAAACATTGTCTTGCTCAGTCACCAGGTGTTGAAATGTGTCCTATGTTTGTTTTGTTTGGGTGTTTGGTTTTTTCCCCTGAACATTTTTTAGTGTTAAGATCTCTGTGACCATCACTTAGACTTTCTTTGCACCTCCCAGACACACTGTGTTAGTGTTAGAGTGTTATTAGTGTAGCAGTGGCTCACACAAAGTCCAGAAATTCTCAGACTTAAAATAGTATCCTAGCTGCTGTAGTGATCCCTTTCTGAGCAAAGTACAATTTCAGTTTGCTTATCTAAATTAGACTGCATGCTTATGATATAGGCCTAATTGATAGAATCTGCACTTACGAAACAGCCTTATGAAACTATTATGGAGAAAGGAAGTCTCCTAAATTATATTCGCTTTTGGGTTTTTCATGTCATAGTACCTCCATCTTTTAAGGCAATTTAGTGGTGGTATCTTAAATTTTAGTGTTTAAATTAATCCACTGAGGAAATCCAGAGCCAAATTTTTATTATAATAAATGCTGAAAGCAGATGATTTTACTCTCTGAATCTATTCCTACAGTGCTGCAGAAAGAGTCCTCCTTTGGTTATTAAAGAATTTAGGGCATGGATGTATGTCAGCAGGAGTCCACTGAAATGCTTCCATTTACTTCAATTGGATTAATATCAGTTTCTTATGATATAATTGTGGGAAATCACTGTGTAGGAATAGCTGCTGAAATGTGTAACTCATAGAAATATCAGACTGAAAGAAGTAAGTATCAAGGCTGGTTTCTTCTTGTCAGAGACAGACAAGTTAGGTACCTTCCACAGGCTAATTGAGAAATACTTTTTTATATATATATATAATACATTCAATGTAAAAAGCAGCTGCTATATTGTTAGCATAATTTCAGATGTGGTGGCTTGGGGAAGAGGAAGTCATCAAAAGTCTCAAGAGACAAGTCATGACACTTCTTCTCTCTGCCATTCCTTGATGTTTGCCTGCCTCTGGACAGGTTTTTCCATCTCCACATTAAATCTGGTGGAACAAGGCCTCCAAGGAGAGGCCTTTCCCCAGTTTCACAGAACAGATGCTCTCATGCTGAAGTATCTTCACTGGCTTAGAGAAAATAGTGTCTGTATGCTGAAGCATCACTTCAGTTAAAGGTCTTCTTTCCTTATATTCTGCTGAATCAATATGGAAATTTTGAAGTCTCCTGTAAAGCTCCTTCTTGGAAATACCCAAACCTTTCAGAAGTTTTTTGGTCCGGTTTGGTTTTTTTCTCAGATGTCTCAAAGGGCCGCTGTGTTCACAGTACTTGCTGAACTTTTACAGTGGCCCCCAATACCAGCTGCCCATGTGGCAAAATTTCACTGATTGAAAAACCATTAGTGAACCTTCCCTCTCGTGGTAAAGGTCATCTAGTTCCAATCCCCCTGCCATGGGCAGGGATAACTTCACTAGACCAGATTGCTCAAAGCCCCATCCAGCCTGGCCTTGAGCGCATCCAGGGATGGTGCCTTCACGACTTCTCTGGGCAGCCTTTTCTAGTGCCTCACTACCCTCTCAGTAAAGGATTTCTTCCATGTATCTAGTCTAAATCTACCCTCTTTCAGTTTAAAGCCATTCTCCTTTGTCTTGTCACTACATACCCTTGCAAAAAGTCTCTTTATTGCTTTTTTGTAGGTCCCCTTTAGGTACTGGAAGGTGGCTATAAAGTCTCCCTGGAGCCTTCTCTTCTCCAGGCTGAAAAAGCCAAACTCTCTCAGCCTTCATAGGAGAGGTGCTCCAGCCCTCTGAACATATTTGTAGCCCTCCTCTGGACTTGATCCAACAGATCCACATCCTTCTTATGCTGGGGCCTCCAGAGCTGAATGCAGTACTGCAGGTGGGGTCACATGAGAACAGAGTAGAGGGGGAGAATCACTGTTTTGAAGGTTATGGTTAAACGTCATTAAGAAGTCAGGTTTCTTCAGACTGAGTTCTATATTAAAAGTAAGGTTTAATCAGTA
Organism: Myiopsitta monachus; assembly: GCA_017639245.1. Taxonomy (NCBI): domain Eukaryota; kingdom Metazoa; phylum Chordata; class Aves; order Psittaciformes; family Psittacidae; genus Myiopsitta; species Myiopsitta monachus. The sequence continues at coordinate 64,407,512 of CM029921.1, read as the reverse complement.
ATATAGCTCTGCTCAGGCCTGATTGATTGATTCAGCCTTTCATGTACTCCTGAGATGGAGGAAGGAAATAAAAAATGATCCCTGGAATAAGCAGTGTATGCTCCTTTAGCATAAATGGCTGTTATCCCTCTTTCGGGCTAAGCCCCAAGTGCTTAGCCATACCATGGTTTATTTTTATTATTTTACTGCACACTATTTTGTCTCCTAAGACAGACTCTCACTTCCCCACATCATCTTAGTAATCATTCACTTAATATTTTCTAACCTCAATTACTGTATATTGAATAGTTGAAAACTGAATGGCACGTTCTATTTTAAGTGAGTTTTCTTCTGGGTCATGGACAGTGTCCTGATCATTATAAACAAAATCTGAGCAACAAGGTTTTGCACAGTTTCTACACAGAAAGACTCTCAAAACTCAAGCAGGTAAAGTATCAACCCAGCTGTGGATACAGCTTCCTGTAGAAGACAGAAATCTAAGATTAACTTGAGTTTTTCTGCATGTAACTGAATTCAACTGTGCTTATGCAGCCAATTTTTATCCTAAAATATATACATAAACACAATACAGGGGAAAAGACTCTTTTGAAGGGCTTTTGAAGATATGCATAAATCGGTATGGGTACCCTGAAGATGATACCCGCATTATATGAAGGCAAACTGCTAGTTTCCATAACATTGTATAAAAAGAAATTTTAATGATTATATTTTGGTTTAGGCTTTAAAATGCAGCTATTAGAAAATGGCACTGCAAATAGAAATAGGTGTCAGTGAAGTCTACATTAAAAATGTCAGCTGTATGAATCAATGTATCTGCTTAATTGGGTTTTCTTTCAAATAAGAGAGTAATGTTTAAACAAAATATCTTTCACCAGTACAGACCATTGACAAATCACTACTCATTTTAATGAGGGAGTATTCTCAGAAAGAGCCCAAATAAGAAATAAGTTAACCATGAAAATGCTGTATTTCAGAAAGCAAAACTGGGACTTATTTTACTATTGTTCTCCTTTCTGTTTAGGATGTATGGAGTTCTGCATCTTGGGAAGAGGAAATACAGCATTTTGTTCATCTTAACTACAGAAATACCTTATTTCCACCCTCCCCTCCTCCAGGAATGTCCTGATTATGCCCATGCTTGCCCATGTTTGCACAGCGGGTAAGTTCTCTGATTTTCTAACACTTCTCTGACAATGAGGAAAGTTCAATAAAATTCTCAAGTGACAACAGACACACTTGTTTATTTGCATTGCCTACACCAGAACAAATTGTGGCTGAATGTAGCAGGCTGGCATGGAGCCTTGGGCAGGCACAGGTTCCTCCTAAAGAGGTTGCTAATATCCTTGAAGTAAAACGGTTATTCAAAATGCCTTCATGGGGGTGAGAAATAAGTATTTCTTTTGGAAAGGTAAGCTTATTTTCTAACCATTTTCTGAGGTATAACTGCTTCCCAAATCCCTCTTGTTCATTGACAAAGCTGGATTTGAGGACAAAAGTTAGTGTTTTAAGTCAGGGATGTTTTCTGTCATCTTATTCCTGACTATTCATAGAACATGCAGACAGTTTTTTCATATGCAAAAGTTATTCTTTAATAACTTTGCTCTTGTATGATACTTTTCTGCAGTTTCAACTGTCAGCTAAGGATCATCAGATTCATTTCTATATTGAATTTTAATGTCCTAACTGTTCCTTCTCTTTCTAATTATAGTCTGCTATCTCCAGCACAGAGCCTACAGATCCAAGGTATCATGCAAATCCTACTTTTTAAGTCTGTTTGTGTTCATAGTGTCCAATAACATTAAGAAATTCTACGTGACTTTAAAAGTACACCTCACATGATCACAGAGTATATTACATTGGTTTCGGGACATTGTTAAACCTTTCTTTTTCAGAAGCAAATACCATACCCCACCCCCACCCCCCCAAAAAAAAAAAAAAAAAAAAAGAATAAAGGAATGTAGAGAGGCTGATTGTTTCAAATTAAGATACAGGTAACACTGTGTACGTGTGTATACATACATATATATACACACACTCACTTCCTCTTGTTGGAGCATATCCAGCACCCTTTCAATTTCTCCTAACTTTATGCAAATTTACTTGGGGGGTTGGCATTTTCTTTGTTGGTTGCTAAATACTACTTTTTTATATATATATATATCATCCAACTTCACATGTTTTTCATGAATTAGATGAATAAAAAATAACTCTTTAGAAAAAAAATGACAGCTAGAAATAGGTTCAGGATAATTTACTAAGCTTTAACATTTTCATGTTTCAATTAGGACATATGAAATGTAAGGAGGTGTCAGTTTCCCATAGTCATGAAAATACCTGCCCCAGTATGGCCAAATTACATGTATAAAAACTGGGGTTTGCATACATGTCAGGGCAGATTGAAAGCTCTGAGGACTGCCTTTGCTGATCATGCTCTGTCCCTGTGAACTTGCAGCGCTGACCAGCTTGTGTGCAATTAACCCACTGAGCAGCACAGCAAGCACTTTCTTCTCTTAACTCCTACGTCTGACTAGATAGCACATATGCTGTCCCCATGCAGTAAATCAAACTTTTCTTGTAATTGCTGTCCCCAGCTGCTCTTGAATACGCCTTATACGCCTCCAGCAACACCCATGCTGGTAATCAAGCTGTGTGGATTTGAGTTTGGCATGTCTAATTTGATTGTAGAGTGGACTGGAGCCAGACCAAGGACGAAGAATGAATATTTTGGAATAATATTGGTGACACTTGACCTGAGGGGCAGGCAGGAGGTAGAAGAAATAGTAATTAACTTGACATGTGAGTTTGGCAACTTTGAGCTGAAGTTACAGGAGTAACAGGCAAGGAAGTGGAGCTTTTTGTGTGTTAGAGGAGCTCGGGATGCGATAAGCAGTAGACCATGGCTAACTACAAAAGCTAGGAGCCAGCGCCATGTAGTGGGAACACACACACTGAACATGACAGTGAGAGGCAACTTTAACTTAGTAAGTACTGTGTAAATGCTACAGATGAAAGTAATAAATTAAAACAGACATGAGCTTGAGAGAAAAACTGTGATAAGAAGCTGTAAAAAAAGCCCAAACAAAACAGATTGGGAGAAGAAGCCAGAGTATGTGAATGAGGCTGGCATTTCCAGAATGGGAAGTGGGGACAGGCAGCCTTACTTGTCTTCTGCTCTCAACAACTTTGCAGTTCACCAGTTATGGAAGCTGCCCTCGCGTCTCTCAGGGAAGTGGACAAAGAAGTTCATCACTCTTTAGCTAGCCAGTCTTAAAGCTACTCAGTATTGTGGCTTTCAAGTAGAGCTGGGTTTGGGATTTTTTTTTTTCCTTTTTCCTTCTTTTTTTTTCTTTTTTTCTTTTTTTTTTAATTCCATCTTGTTGTGCTTGTATTTAATGGTTTTAATGTTGCATTCTGAAGAATAGAAAGCCAAAATTAGTTCAAGGAAGAGGTAAATATGTCGACTAGAAAACAATGTCAGATATTTAATATAATTTTGGTATTTTTGGGTTGTAGCAAAAGATAGTGAGTCAATGTGTAATAATTATTTTCCTGTTTGTGTTAGCATAGCCTTGTACTGTCGCAGTTGTAATTAATGTCACTATTGAGGTGGAATTGTGAAAAGGCTGTGCCAGCCAATTAAAATGGTAATATGGCTTCAGGATCTATTTGTGATCATATTGATTTCTTTAATGGAAAGCTTCTCTGTGACCTTTTCAAAGCACATACTGTACTTTTACACCTTTATAGGTTAATCTTGTAAACAGTATTTCAAATTGTCACTTGTAGGATTTTATAAATTGCCTAAAGGATGATAAAAACTACTGTGATTTTGTGGTAGAGCATTAGAGCACTGCTAGCAGATCATGAAAAGTGGCTCTGAAAGTCTTCTGGGAATCCTTATGGCAGAATGGAAATTGCAGTAGAGCAATTAGCAAAAGGAAGATGTCTCTTATTAAGACACAGGCGTTTGTTGTAGTGGAAACTTGTTTTTAAAATGTAAAATAGCTATAGCTATCAAAGAAAAATTTAGGATGTGAAGAAAAGTTCATAAAGTTTATACTTTATAAATATGAGTAAAAAGATTTTTCTGAGATGTGTTAAAAAACAAGCACTACTGCTGAGTCTGTTGCATCATAAAACATCAGGCATGGACTTCATTCCTCAGATATTCAGACGTGAGAGATGAAACTAAAGCAAAATTCCAAAGTGAAGTCCAACTCCTCTCAAGCTTTACAAATCTGAGCCTTCAGATAGAAACCAATGAGAAAGGTGTAATGGGAGTTGAATTTTCTGGAGAGAAGAATAATACTTGGGAAGGGGATTGTGTGAGTGGATTTTAGTTGTAATGAAAAAAGGCTATGAAGCCTCATAAGGGCAGAAAAGTAATGTGCTGCTAGTTTTACTGAATTGTAAGGGATTCCTTTGCACTTAATGGGAAAATATTAAATCATAATGGACAATTGTTGATGATTTAAAAATTATACTTGATTCAACCTATTTCAAGAGATAGTTTCCAAAGCATGTTTATGTGAGCCTTCATATTACATGCCAAAATACATGTGTTTGGTGAGTGTTGTGCTGAACCTTGTCAGCTTATAAAATGAGGAGAAAGCAAAAATAGGCATTGGTCTCACAATCCATTATTAGGGCAATCACTGGCTTGTATAAAATTTCTCAACTTACAGTGTCAGTTTAGACTGCATATCTGTGTAATCCTTTTTCAATTTACTCAAAATCTTCCTGCTGTCATGTACTCTGTTTATAGGCATCTAGATCTCTTGGCCTTTTGGCTACTCACACTGCTATGCATGCTCTTTAACTGTGTGATTCTCAGTCAGATCCTGGGTACTACTTGTCATGGTTTAAACCCAGTTGGCATATCAGCCACGCAGTTGCTCGCTCACTCCCCCTCCTTTCCTCCCCCCTAGCTCCCAGAGGGATGGGGAGGAGAATCAAAAGAATGTAACTCCCATGGGTTGAGATAAGAACAGTCCAGTAACTAAGGTATAACACAAACCACTGCTTCTACCACCAATAATAATAATAATAAGGGAAATAACAAGGGAAGAGAATACAACTGCTCACCACCCACTGACCGATACCCAGCCAGACCTGAGAAGTGATGTAACCGTTCCGAGTAACTACCACCAGTTTATATAGTGGACATGACTGTGCTGTGGTATGGAATACCTCTTTGATTAGTTTGGGTCAGGTGTCCTGTCTCTGCTTCCTCATCAGCTTCCTCTAGTCCCTGGCAAAGCATGAGACTCAGAGAGTTCTTGGTCAGAGTTAACATTACTGAGCAGCAACTAAAACCATCAGTGTTATCAATGCTGTTCCAGGCTGAAAGTCAAAAACAGAGCACTGCACCAGCTACTAAGAAGGAGAAAAATGACTGCTACTGCTGAACCCAGCACACTGCTCAAGACCGGATCAAGGTCACCTCTTCAGAGCTTCCTTAGCAGCTAGTTTCTTGAAGCGGTTTTTGCTAGTATCTAGCCACTGAGTCTCTTCTTCCCATCCCAGTGACATGATCCGTGACCTATCCTGGGTGGTGAATGGGTAATATAAACCTAAAGCAAAATTCTTCTGATTAAGGCCTTTGGTTTTATATGGGGTTTATCTTTCTTGTTCACTGGGAGATTACTAAACTGATAAAATTCCAAGCTCTCTTAACCATCACAGCCTGCTCACACTTTTCTTTGTAATGCCTTGTATCCCCAATTATCTGCCTATCATCAAATTTCTTTATGTGAAATACATTTATACTAGATAACTAGAGCTAGACCTTCCAGTTCACCACCTTACTGAGTTTTATTATGCTTTGAGTGTTTCTTAATGCTGGAAGTGTTATTCCTGCATGCAGGGGAATAAATGGATACCTAACCGGACAGTATCTACTGTGAGATTTGTTTGCCCTAGTGCTTCTGCTGCAGATGCATGCTTGTGTGCTCAGTGGATAGTGATAGGTAGCTGGTTATTTGGAAACATAGTCTGTGCATTGCTATCCCATTAGTTGGAGAGGCTATGGGAGATTGGTGATAACAGAAGTGGCTCTTCCCTCTGCAGTGCAGCTTTCTGTCATGTCTGATGGGCTGTAAAGACATCAGACATGTTTTAATGCACATTTCTTTTGCAGCAAGGGGACAAAAACCTAACCAGTAGGCCTAAATTTTGTCTTGCTTGCCCATGGTGAATGTTTTTTGGGAGAGACTTCATTGGAGGTAACCATTTCCTATATTTTCCTCTCCCCATACCAGGCAGAAGCAAATGAAGCAGCTGTGGTAGATGCCAGCCTGCTTTTCCCAAATAGTAGTACACCTGTCTGGTGCAGCATAGCTTTGTGGAAGCACATTTTCTGTGGGAGTGAATGCCTGAAGGTACACTTTTTGAGTGGCCCACAGAGACCATTACACTTCTGGCCAAGCTCATAAGAGATAGAGATAGGACTGCTTTTCTCTGATCTTACGGTAAGATCATACGGGCCTGTGTCCATGCTCTGAGAAAGGTCAATTTAATTTGCTTCTTTGGTGTTGTAGTCTATCATGTAAAATAAAGCACATGCTGCTGTGCATCAGTGAAAATGGTCTTATAGCTTTGTCAATATATGTTTCATTTGCTGGAGCAGGAAAGTGTGTGTGGACATATAGAAATGTAGGGATCATCAGGATAGGCTTGGGGAGCTGTTCAGGATGGCAGGCACAGAGGCTTATCCCTCCCACCCCTGCATAAACTAATTGCTGTGTAGGTTTTGTCACAAAGGGGACTGCAGGGTATGTGGATGATGATAAGACCAGAGCCTGGAAGCAAAGAGTAAATCCAAATAAAGCTGGTATGGTAGGCACAACCAAATTTTGAAAAATTTCAGAAATATTGGTTCAGTCCAATGTAAATAAAACTCTCTTAATTGAATACTCTGCTAGGCTACATATCTTGCATTTTACTTAGCTTTAAGTCTGGATTTTTTGCTGAGAAGGTCATGATTTCCTGGCTGGATCAATTTCCCCTGATAAATTGTCTGATTTATATACATATGTACTAAAATTCCGGGCTTTGCAACCTTCACCTGTGTAAATCTTGCATCTGATGACTGTGCCCTACTCAAGGTAATCCTAGTGGATCCTTTCAAAGATGCCATCAGATCCACCACTGAAGACTTTCTTCTTCTACTGCTTTCCACCTACTGATTGATTCCAACTTATTTAAACACATGGTTACATGAAGTGGTAACAATACTTCCACACCCTTGCTTTGCATCCAAATGGGAAGCAGAGGAAAGCTAATGAACTGCACATTATTTTCTAGCGGCTCTCCACTTGTTTATATATCCTCTTTATAGTTCTTTCTGCATCAGTGATCATTGGTGATGAGCAGTTTACGGCAGAACTAAAGTACTCCAGAGAATCCTGAGCAGTCAACAGGTGCACTTTCTGTGGGAGATGTGGTGCGTGGTCTTTGGTTTGGTAATATCATTCCACAGTTATGTGGCTTTGCTTAGCTCAAAAGATCTATTTGAGGCTATCAGAAAGAATCTCTAGATCCACACTACTGTTTTCTTGTGTATGCAACTCATCACTGAAAATTTGTGGCAACTTTGTGTAATAACTGAAGCACGAGTTGGCCAGACACCAGCCTGGTGAGCCACACTGTCAGTCAAGTAGAACTCCATTAAACTATCAGCTTCTGTTTTGAGTATTCCTCTATGAAAACAGATTTTCTCTCCAATATTCACAAGTTTGACAGAGAGCAAAATATTTCCATTTCCCCCAGCAAACAGCTTGTCCTCATGTAATGACAGTTTTCCATCTGCAAGAACTGCCTTTTTGATACCACAAACCACCTGAGGTGAAAATGTAACTGACTTGCTTTTCTGTAAACTTGCCAAAGCTAAAATTATTTTGGCTGTAGCAAGAACTGTTTTCATGCCAGTGTTTTCTCCAACTTTGCTTAAAGTTACATACTTCTGATTTTTTCAGAACAGAAGAATAGCTGTAGTGTATCTCTTGGCAAATTAGCCTATTTATTGTGAATTGAGACAGCAGTTTAATTTGTGAGTTTGGGTTTCATATTCACTGAAGAAAGCTGTGGTGTGTCAGATTATGCCTTGTCAGTACCTAAATCTGAGCTTCTAAATCACAGGTATGTGTCTAACTGAAAAGCAGACCCATTTCTGGAAATGAAGGGAAATGCAAACACCCATTTCCAGCTCCTTTTGAAGTCAAGGTATTTTGGTTTAGATTTATAAATATAGATTCATGTGCGGAACTTTATGCATTAATTTTGAAAATATTTTGACCTGAAGACTCACATATTAATTACAAATTTTCCAATTAGAGAGGGGGATATTTCTAGAGGAAGGAAAGGTGGCATGGGAGGAAAAAAGATTAAAAAATATGTTTTCTTGAAAAAGAAAAAAGAAAAATCTGCTTCTTACTGTTGTCATGGTTTAAGCCCACCTGGTAACTCAGAACCACACAGCTGCTCACTTACCCCGTTTTCCTTCCCCCTATCCCCAGGCAGGATGGGGAACAGAATCTAAAGAATGCAAAACCCACAGGTTTAGATAAGAACAGTTTAATAACTACAATAATAAGCCTTGAATGCCTATTTTGCTGGTTCTGTTTGTATTCCATCAAGTAATGGAGTATCAGCTACAGCACACTAGAAAAGCCAATCTATATGCTGACCAGCTGTGGACTCAGTAATTTGACAGCTCTTTAAGTCAACATTATTTAAAAATATTTTTAATCATAACAACATAAAAATAGCATGGATTATTACCCCCCTAACAAATTAATGTAAAAACGTATAGAAGTGGGAGACAGTTAAAAAAAAATTGCTGCTGAAAGAGACCCTCTTTAACAATATGCAATAAAGCTTAACACTGACAGTTTAAAAATTGACAGTTGAATAATCTTAAAATAATACAGTCCAATATAGTCCATCAACAACTGTTTGATACCAATAGCCCTAGAAAAAACACCACAATAACTGAAGTTATAACAGGCATTCAGAATTTCAAGATAAATCACTTCAGTATTTTTTACATGATAAACATAGACCAATGTCAAATTGTGTCTTTACTTCTATTGAACCAACTAAAATGTTCCAAAAATTAAAATATTTAGAAGATAATATTGCTTCACAAATTAAAGAGACATATTCCACATATTGATGTGTGTTATGTACATAAATCGTCTTGAAAGTATTTTTTAGTGCCACATTGGATATAAGCAAAGAGACATTACATTTGCAGTATGAAAGAATTATTAGACTGCAGCTGCAGATTGGGGCTGTGAATTTTTTTTATTCTGGCAGTAAATCATTTCAGTAGAGATGGAATGCAAAATGTTTCAAGCCAAATCTTTAGGGAAATGTATAGGCACTGTCATTATACCCTTAAATATTGTAGGAAAAAAAAACCCAGATAAGAAAAACAAAAAACAAAAAGGTCCATCATGAAAAGGACAATCTTAATCTAAAATTTCTGCTGGAAATAGAATTGCTAAGGTATTATTACCAAATTTTAACGTTCAGAAGGTTTCTTCATTAGAGCTGTAGGTCTAAATGACATAGCAATGATTCTGCATTTGCCTTGGAAACTAGTAATACACAGGAGAAGTTAAATGAAATAAATTTAGTATGATGATCCTTAAAAATATAGTTGTTTTAAACCAAATGAGTCGATGCAATTCAAACCTCAGTACACGGCAGTTTATATCTCTTGCAGCAGTTGCTTCTCTGCTTCCTCAGTGTTACCTTAAGAAAGCTATGCTTGCTTCAGAATCAGAATTCAGAGGAAGATCACAACTCTGAGTTGGAGTTGTATGTGTATTTTCATAAAGGGCACTTTCAAAGTGGCACCTTTTTACCATCACAAAGTCTTTCTCTGCCAATGCTGTAATACTTGGTAGCAACAGAAATTTAATGTATTTATCACAGTTCCATTCCCAGTCAACAAAAAATCTTCACAAATTGTTATAGCATGCAGTTCCAGATACATGTAGCCGGTCTATTGAGTAGCTTTCTAGCAATACTCAGTTCTGGAAAGTGCCTCATAGAGACCTTCTAATTTGAAAGTCCCTCAAAGCATCAGCACTGCAGTTGCATAGTGAAAGTCCACTTGCTCAGTCTGTTTTCCTGTTGAGCAAAATGACAAAATTATCCCTTATCTTTCTTCCTCTGGAAGCAGAAAAAATATGGTTTAAATATTCATAAATGCGCATTCTTCCAGGGGACAACCCCAGTCTCTAGGAAGAGATTTGGACGAAGTTGCTGTTTGGAACCTTGGATCATGTTCCAAGACTCATGACATCTTGAAACCCTTAATCCTGTTGCTTTCTCCTTTACCATTCTGTATCCACATATGCTGTTGCAAATCTTTAATTTCTTCAGCCACAGATTGCATCGATACAGACTTTGTAACTCTGAGGTTTACTTGCACATAAATATCTGAAAATCACACAGCATTTTTGTTTTCTTATGACTGTCCTGCAGTTTGCAGGGTAAAGTATCAAGGGTCATAATCACTGTTCTTCTTTCATTAAGAACTTTCATATTTCAATCCTTTTTTACTAGATAGATTAGAAATACTGAAAACTATGTGCTACAACATCCAAACCCACACTTTACTGAAGGCAGCTTGTGCTCCACATCTCTGGGCTTCACATGATGTAATGTCAGTTGTATCATGCCTCGCAAAAATCAATCTGATCTTAGTAATCTTTTGTTCAGCAGGGTATCCTGTGAGGGTCAATGACCTGAGAACTGAAGTCTGCTATGGGTACTTATAGTCATTTCAAATAAATCAATGCCATGATAGCTCTAGGGGATCTTTTTTGACCATTAACACATGATCTTTTCATGCAACCTCACTTCTTTGGCATATACCATAAACTTGAAGAAATTTTTATGATTATCTTTCAGGGATTTTTCAGTATTAATTTTTCTGGCTTACTCTCTATCCACTCCCACGCCCTTTTACAGTCTTAAAAGCTTTATTTTACTGCAGCTAAATAAAATCAAAACTGGAACTGAATGCTTATTCCCAGACTGTTGAAAAAAAACCTGTAAAATTGCTGTTAGAAATTTTATCTCCTTTGTGTTTTTCAGATCTTGTCCTACATTACAGTACTGGCAGTCACAGTTTACATTGTGAAAGCCTATCAGTGACTAAGAAATGTATCAAAGGTTATCTGATGGCTTTTATTGTCTCATTCTCATGTCAATTATATTTGGGGAGTTTTTCAGGTGCTCGAGAAATATTTCAGTTTTGCTATTTTTCTTGTAATTAGCAGATTGGTGTGGGAAGATGTCATTGGGACATAGTGATGCTTCCTATATATGCAGGAGGTAATGTTTTTGAGTGTAAACAGCAACTTTTTGAAATGCATTTTGCAGCTGTGAAGTGACAAGGTATTAAAGAACTTCAGTAATTTCATGTTGTTTATTTCATGTAGGTTTCACATATTACAGAAGGATTATCCATTAACTGGATAGTCATTACAAGGGTTTAAAACAAAACTGGACATATTCAACAAAGTATGTATTCTTTTTACGTACCATTGAAGAGCAGGTAAAGATTTTCATACATGCAAGTTAGCTCAATGTCCCAGTAAGTAAATTAAATTTTCTTAGTGAGTACACACCTTGTAATTTCCGTTTTGGACAAACTGCAAATACATAGGGCCATCCTCTCAACTGGTGAAAAAAAGTATAATTTGTAAGGAATTCACATCCATGAATTAGCATGTACTAGTTGTCTATTTGCCCATACTCCCAGAAATCTCAGTATCTAGATGAAAATACTTTCACTGGTACCAATTTGTGTACCTAACAGGAGACTAATAAATGGAGTTATCTGCAAAAAAAGATGCCCAATGTTTCAGGGCCAGAATGAGGAACAATAATAGGGAATGCGAGTTCTCGGGGACCTTAAATATAAGCATCTATTTTCATCCTAATAAAACATAAGCTCCAGAACAAGCAAAACCTGAGTGTTCCAGTATGCATTGTGTTTCCAGTTCAGTTCTGAATATTGGTACATTAATTTACCTATTAATACAATGGAAATTGCCTAGGAGATGTCTGAGTGTTAGCGCAATTGATACATTAGTATACAAGGATTAAGTGTCTGCCTTCAGATCAAGGTGTAGAGGCCTCACAAGTAAAGGGAGTTTTGTTTTTTTTTACAGAATGTCTGAAGATTTATGGTTAACAGCATCCAACTGTGTTGCTGGGGGCATTCCTTCTTCCTAACTAGGTCATAATCAAATAATTAGTTTTCTCCAGTTGCTTCTTCTGACTCTAAGCTGTGTATCTGAGGTCCACGTAGGTGGAAGAGGATGGAGAGGGGTTATTCTCCCAGAACAGGCAGCTTGCCACACCGAGAGCTACCTGCAAATGTCAGTGCCTACCGGAGGAGCTAAAATTAAGAGGTTGTTGGGGACTGTGGCAGCAAGAGGGGATACAGCTGTGAGGCCTTGCCAGCAGAGAAATATGATTACCTTTAGATCTTCCAGACAAGAAGCAGTAGAGGACTAATTAAAAAATACCTCAGGAACTACAGAGAGTCTAAAAATCCATAGGCATGACTGGAGACCCTCATTCCCATACTAACCCTCAAGAAGGGTGTCCTAAGTGTCAGACTGGTTGGTGCTACGCTGAGAGGGAAGATGCTGCTAAAATGCTTCTAAAATTCCATTTCCTCGGCTGGGTTCCGTAACCAAATTAGCAGACAGGGCCTAGAAGGCAGCTGCCAGCTGTTCCCTACATATGCTAGCATGCACATTTTTATTTCCATATGATCCAAAAAGTATTTTTCCTTCTGTATAACACCTCTATACCTTTAATGAACAGCAATACATTAATGGACATTAAGGATAGGTAACAAACCCCAAAAACATAAATCTATTCATATTTGCATCCATGCAGAAGCAGAGGAAAACTACATCTTACAGGAGTTTCTCCTGAATTTTGGCAGTTCACAAAACCAACCTTTTTGGCATTTTAACATGTGCTTGTGTACATGCCCTGCAAAAGAATCGAGGCAATAGAGAAAATAGCTGTGCTGCAATTCACATTGTGTCTTCAGTGTGCTTTCAGCCTACTCTTACTGGTCCCTTACTGAAAGAGACCACAGGAATGTTCAGAGTATGATCCCTAATGCTGTGAGATAATTTACATTTCTTCATTAATGTAAGTGAAAAACTTTTTCTATAGCAGTAGGAGTGATTTATTTATGACTGTAACAGTTCACTTTTCATGGTGAACACATTTGGGGTCTTGGCAAGTTCTACTAAATACAGATATCCTGTAAAAAGGTTCAGCCTTGACTCTAGTCTGTTAAAAAAAATGTTACAGGAATAGATGGTGTAGCTCTTTATTTTGCTCTTGCTGCTTGAGTGGAAGGTTCAGAAACTCTTTATTTTTTGAAGAACTGTACTTTTTGGTGGGAGTGCTAGGTGAGCTTGTACTATGTGCTCGGCTTTTAATACATGAAATGGTATGGAAAAGATGGACTTGTTAGGTAAAATACTAAGTCCTTCAGGAGTCTGTCTTTTTATCTCATCTCCTCTTTACTCTTTTTCACAAAAAGAATAAGTGACAACCACTTATGATTGTTTTGCTAAATATTTAACTGTTACTCTCAAGTATACTTAGTATAATATAATATGAATGTCAAAATCGTGGCCTATTTTTAGCATAGCTTGAATTACTGCTTGTTACTTATGTCTTCTGGAAGGTATGGTATCACATTGTGGATTAAATCAATAATAGGTGCTGTTATAGTTCTTGGAAGAACCTACTCAAAGTACTGAAAATCTGTTATCAGGAGAAATAGCAAGCATCTTCAAACAGAAAAGGAATTGTACTTTTAAGAAATTAATATGAAATACTTAAATGAATCTCTGTGCAAAACACTGGGTGCGTGGTTCCCCGCAGGACTTAACTTTAGAGAAAGAGAAGGGTGATGAGACCCATATAAGGCTAAGGTATATGGTGAGCACAGGTACATTCCTGAATTAGTAGATCTGTATGAATATTTGAGTCACAGGGCTGCAATTAAGCTGTGTTCCTGGGCTGTTTAGCTTGCCTCCTTGTTGGACTCAGTATACAGCTTGAATTGCAGTGTGCTCCAGTTTAGGAAAGATTTTATGCGTGTTTTAAATCAGTCTTTATTTAGGAGGCTTAAATCCTGTTCATTTCAGTGAGAATAAAGTGTGTGGTTTAGTATTCTTAAAGCCTACAGTTCTAATTATTGAAAATAGATATTAAAGGAGGTGGTTGCATTCCTTATGTTAACATTATTTTGTGATAAAATACAATTAAAATCAAGAATTATAAGGAGAAATTATTACACTTCATTACTACAAGTGAAAGATGTGGAATGAGGTGTATTAACTGAAATTACAGGAGAAGAATGGTAAGTGGAAACAGCAAAGTATTTTCATCTTGAAATAGAATTATTCAGAGCAAAGTATTTTTCTCTTATACTTGCTAGCTACTTGCTTTTGAGGGTGCTTATATTTTTTTAAAATCATTTCATAGAGACAGATAGGCAACTATTTTTTTTCCTAAATTAACTCTATAGTGTTTTAAGTAGGAAAGCATGATTTCTATCTCAGTTTTAATTTTTTGCTGTTGAGATGAAACTACTTCAAAACAAGGTAATATTCTAAACCAAGAAGCAAAAGTTTTTCGTTGGTTTGGGGTTTTTTTGTTTATTTGTTGTTGAGGTTTTTTTATTAATAACATATGCAAATATGGGTGAAATAAAATAAATAATATGTGATATTTGCAAAATGCAATATTCTACAGCAATTTGAATTTCTGGAAAAGCATTTGGATCTAACAAAAACATTTTTCATAGGAGAAGGGCAGGAGGACTAATGGGCTGTTTCATATCGATAATTAAGCAGCAGGGTGCATTTAAACATACAATGCTGTTATTTTTTATGTGTGGATATTAAATCAAATTGAAAATAAGTATATTTTTAAAAAATGCATGTATTATTAGAAAAGTTTTCCCCTATACACATGCATCTAGCTTTAGGTTATGCTATATTTGTTGCTTTCAGTGAGTGCTATTCCATGAAAGAAATTCCAGGCACATTGTAATTCAGTTATAATTTTTTTATTTGATTTCAAGGCTCAAATGTTTCTATACATAGTATGATAAAAAAGCTTTGTTCTTCTACCCTAACAGCATGACTTCCATGACAGCAAAGCAGTTCTCAGAATGGATGGTGTTAACCCTGCTCTTTCAGTGGAAGAGGTACTTTATCGCAAACATTGATGTAATGTTTGGTAACATTTCTTACTGAGGTTTCAGTTAAATAGTAAAATATAGGATGCTGTATTCTATTCTTCTACTGATTTGACTCCTGTGTGTGAATATCATGTATATACACATGCAGTACAGGTACAGAAGTATTGCGTTATTTTTTCCCAACAGTTTTCAGCTTTATATGCTATTGAGCTATTTAAATTATGTCCCATAACTGTACAGTACAAAATGAAGGGAACTGTATTTTAATGGCATTTTGTACAAGAAATGTATTTTTCAATCCATCCATCTTTTGTGCACATCCTGGTATTCATGAAAAGTGACACTCCATATTTGAGGAAAAAAAAAAAGCCCTTCTCACATTATTTCCTATGCAGCAACCTTTCATGACATGTAGTGAACTAACACTAGGGTTTCATGGAAATTTATGTGCAGGCTTGATTTGGGTCACTCTGTATTTATATATATGGTGAAGTTTTCTCCCATTTTCCCTAGGTAAAGCACAATTCTGAATCAAAGCTTTTCTGCCATAAAGAAGGTAACCACGTCCATTATAGATTGAAAACTTCAAAATGAAAAAAAAAATCATTAATTAATGTTTTTTGGATGCTTGACCAGTTGTCTAGAAACTGCAGGAAATTTGTCCTTATTCTTCAAAGATAAGCTAGGGTTTTACAAATACAAAGCCTGTCTAAAGGTAATGCAGGGAGAGATATGGAAACTAAAACGTCAGATGCATTTAGCAGTGTGTCTGTAATAAGTCCATTCTCTGACTAAATTCTGAGCAGTCAGAGCTTTGTGTGTTCACCATGCTTTTAGGCCAGATTTATGACATTATGAGAAAAGGACCAACTTCAGAGCCAAACCTGAGATTGTTTGCTGTACTTTAATTAGTATTTCTTTCTTGAAAGCCCTATGATACTAGTAAGTGCTTAAATATTCTCAAGCCACTCTAGATCTGTAAAACTCAGGCACTGAAGAGAGAAACTAGGTACCTTTAATGGTCTTTTAAAAATTTATATAAATCACCAGGCTTGTAACTGAGTGTAAAATATATTTAAGATCCTTGGAGTCTGATCCTGATATTTTAATAACAGAAGTGATTGGCAACAACTGTTTCAGGACTGCTTTGGGAACTGAGCAATTCGCAAGTCACTTTGCTGGTGTATAGAGTTGACTGACTTGCAAGAGAAGTTAGGAAATTCTCATTTTCTCTTGATTGCTCAGTATTTACAACCTGGCTTTGGGTTTCCTAGTGATCTTAAATGTTGATCAAAGGATAAGAAATATGAATCATGACAATAGACTAGCTACATCTGAATCAAGTCTTATTTCATGTATACGAGGTAAAATCTTGTTCTGTGGTGACTCCTCAGTTCATTGACTTCATTGAAGTGAATGGTGGATATTGCAACACTGGCAGTTTTCAAACACAAGTGACAGAAAATCACCAAGAAAAATCCTGACAAGACTTAAAGTTGAGAAAAATCAGTAAGATTTCTTTTTTCTTTTCCTTTTGATTTATGAAAGGAAAGATGAATAGGTTCCATTCCTTTTTTATTTAACATCTATATAATTGAATAGTGGTTTTGCTTATTTTTTCTTGTACATGCACTAAAATTAAATTTTGTATTTCTAGCTGTGAGAAGAAAAAACAAAACAGGCTTTCTAATGATATTTTTTCCACCTGTTCTACAAAAATACTATTTTTGCATGTATGCATCTGTGCTTTTCCCACACTGCTGTACTTGTAAGTTATGATCACAAAAAGTTTTTTCCATTGCTAATAAGTTTAGAAGTACCGTTGCTGTTGGACATAAATTATTCATTGCTTTTCATGTCATCTGCTCTTAAGCAAATAAACTAGTGCCTTTTAATTCTTGAAATAGCTAACAAAATTCACTAAATGTGAATTAATTTTCTTTAAAATGTTTTCATTCACCCTTTAATTTTTTACTTTTGCTAATTTTTGAACTCCAGTTATTTTGGGGTTTAGGGTGTTATTGGGTTTTGAGAGGGGTTTTGTGGATTTATTGTTGTTGGTTGGTTTTGTTTGGTTTGGGGGTTTTTTTCTACTTTTAAAGCAGCTGAACTCAGCGTATGGTATTATATGTCATACTCCATAGCATCTGATATGCTACACTATATGTAGTGAAGACTACCTTTCCACTGCAAGCTTCTGCTGCCTAGTGTAACAAGGCCCTGAGACATCCAGAGCTCACAGATACAATGGTAATAAGGTATAATAATAATAATAATAATAATAATAATAATAATAATAATAAATTACAAGAGAAAAGTGGCAGTGGATCAAATATAAAATTGAAGTAAGATCACTAGTCTTAAATAACAATGTCTGTTGCTCTAAAATACTACTCAGAGCTTTCCTAACCATCCATTTAGTAAGCATATAAGAATAGAAACCATTAATCCACTGAAAACCAGTGATGGAGTTGACAAAAGCAAATGGCAAAAGCTAGGTTGCACCTGCCCTATAATGAAATTATACTGCTTCTGGAGATGGGAAGAAGGATGTAATCAGTAATCTAGGAAGTATATAATGTAACATGGTATTAAAATGTCATAAAGAGAGGGGTTGTATTTTTAACATCAGATGTTTGCCACAGTTCTTTGCAAAAAATACTTTTTTTTTTTTTTTTTTGCTATTTCTCTCCTTCCCCATAAAATGCTTTTCCCTTTTTTCTTCTTTTTCACAGAGTTGATTCTCAATGTTTTCCTGATGATGAACTTACTGATTTTCTTACTGGGAACTTTCACATTCTTTGAAATTCTTTTCAGACTTGCAAGGCTTGAATTGTATTTAGCTCTGTTTTCTTTCCCCATATGCTGTAAAGTCGCTGGGCATCACTTTCTAAGTACTCTGTTTTACGGTCACCAGATAACTAATGACTGTTTTGGCAGGCCAGTAGGATATTATGGTTCTTTAAGCATAGACACGAGGTATTCTCGAAATAAATAGCTACCTATGTAGAAACTGTTGGACAAGTACTTATTTTAGATTCAGGTTTAGATTTAGGCTTTCATTTCTTAGGAAAATCAAAAAAGGAAAAAGAAAAGAAGAAAAAGCTACTGACTGCAAAAGCAATAAGACTAAACTTAAAAATCATACTAGTTTTGATAAACTAAAGTCCTCAAAGGTCTTATTACAGAGCCTTTATTTTTGGTGATGTTAAAACCAAAACAAAACAGAGACTTATTACCTTGATCTGAATCTCTTATGAAGAATGGCGTTCATTGAAGAACAGGGTTGATTGAAGAATGGGGTTGTAAAAAAGTAACTTCAAGAACATTAGGTTTTGTTAGCAACTATAGAGATAAGGAAACGGCTAAGATAAGCATTCTGCAAGAACTGGCCAGAACCAGCCTGGTGGTTACTGACATGACAATGATCCTAAAATGAGGAGATGAAGAGGAATATGATGAAGAAATAGCCACCAGGGGTCCCAAAGCCCACTACCACATTTTAGTGTGCATGCAAGAGGAATTCTCTAGAAGTATGATGTGATGTATAAGTAACTCAATGAACTTGTATGTAATCTAATGAATATGTATGTTTAAAGACAATATAATCACAGCCTGGTTGATGCTCAGATGAGACACGCTAGGAGAAGCTATCCCCTGTGTCTGCCGGCACCGCAACACAAAAAATAAAAAAATCTAAAAAAAAAATAAATTTATCCTGGAGATAAATAACCCCTGTAATATTTTTAGTTTCACATACAGAAACTTCGTTGCTTGTCAAACTTTGTTGGTAAGTTCCTGGAGATTTCTCCAAATCACTTAGAGTAGAGCATTAAATGCATCATATAGCATTCTGCTGTGAGTTAGGGTAGAACAAATCTTTGTGGATTATAACCTAATTTCAAGACTTTATTCCTATAACATGAATAGTAGGCTGAATTTTGTTTGCTTCCTTATGCTGAAGCTTATAATTTACTTCAGTTTTAACTTTGTGGAATAATAGAATTTCGCACTGGTGCTGGTTGTGTATATATCTGAACAACCCAAAAGTTGTAATGGATAGAGATACTGCTCATTTTAATTTTTGAAAATAACAAGATGATATAAGACAGCGTATGCAAAACTAGTATAGAGGAGGGAATTAAGTGAATATTTGGCTTTGGAAAATTAGAAATGTGTAGTTTAAAGAATCGCTAGTATCTAAGGGAATGTGTTTTTACTGCAGAATACTTTGCTTCCAACTGTTCCTGCTAAGCATCCCGTAAAATTCAAATATAAGCACAGTAAAGGGTATTGCAGAAAACCACTTCATACTTTCCCCTTTCTGTACAGTGGGCATGGATCACATTGACTGGACAATTGCTTGCAGTAAGTAGAAGCTGGTCTGTAAAGTCCAAGTAAATAAATTCAAAACAGTCATTCATACCATCCAGCAGTTCCAAGCTTGATTTCAGTAATACTACTTACATGTGGCTGATAATTAACATTCTAAGAATCAAAAGAGATAAACTTGTAGCATGAAAACGCCACAGAGAATCCTTTAAATCAGCTTACTAGAATCTTCAAGGAAATGAACATAAAACATTTTGGTGTGAAATATAGCTAAAACAATATCCTGTTAAAGTAAACATTGGTCAAATCAACCTTCTGTTGCAGCTGTTTGATCACTGATATTAAAACTGATAGTTATGAAAAGGGATCTTGGAACACATCCGGGTTTCCAGACTTGCATGTTTTTTTCCCTTTCCTCCCAGTTACCTTTCTCTGCTTCATACACCACTCCTGTCAATTATCTCCATTTGTGGCACTTCTTAAATGGCTGTTGCAGCTACCCCAGTACTGGCTAGATCTTCCCAAAATACTCTTTGCAAGTGAATCTCCAAAGGTAATTCTTTTCCCTGTAAGTCAGTTGTTTGTAAACAGATTCTGAATGCTGCAGATTGTCAGCTGTTAATGAATACTTGCCAGGTAGCTTGCACAACCAAAACAGATGTTGAAGTGCACTGCATAATATGCATCTTATGCCTTCTTTTTGAGAAGTCATTTAAGTCAGGGAAGATGTTGAAAAAGCTTTGCTATGACTTACCCCCTTTTTTTACATGATACAAACAGAATTTCAGAAAAAGTATTTCAAATACCAAGTTATTTATTAGAAAATATTTGTAGAAGAAAGCATGAGAGTAGGTTGCTTGGAAAAGCTGTGCACTCTCTAGTATTGGAGATACTTAAGAACACATTAGATACAGATGTGCCAGAATGACTTAAAGAGATTTAGGCAGCTGGCAATGGGATAGGATAAATAACCCCTGTAATATTTTTAGTTTCACATACAGAAATGCAAGCAAAGATTTACACAAGAGGTGACTGGGAATTTCTGTGCAGTTCCAATGAGATTTTCACTGAGCTGTTTCCTAAGTAGTACTACAAGTTTGCAGATTAACGGGGGGTGGGGAGCGGGGAGGGATAGAGATGGAGGGGAAGGGGGAAAGGGGAGGCCTCCGTAATGAACAAGAATTGAGATAAATGGAAAAAAAATAATGGGCTTTGTTCAAATTCAAAATACACTATTTACTTAGCTAAACTCCATCAAAAATCTCAGTTCCTGGCACTGTTTCATAACTGGACTGCATAACCTGTCTGACTACAGGGGAAAAAATCACACACAGTGGCTTTTCTTTTCTACTATTCTCCACTTTAAAGGGTAATTAATTCGTTAAGAAGGAGTTAGGGTGACTGGTAGACTTCCAGTCTGGTTAGGTACCTTCTTTGTGGTACCTAACCTATAAGCATCTATCTGCTGAAATCACAGTCCTGTAATTTTCTTTGCTGGACAGGGTCACAGTGCAGTTCAAATTCACAGGGTGCCCTCAGTCAAGCCTTGTCACCACCTTCTTTCTGACAATGTCTCATAATGCCTTAAAATGTAAAGCTCCATCCCAACAGATATGAGAGATGTAAGTTTATTAAAAGCACACGCTCATAACTCTGTATTGTAATACATTTTTCCCTTAGGGATAGAAACGAAAGGATTCTGAAGTAAATGTGAATGTGACTTATGAGTCTCATGATAGCAATCCATTTTCTTACCTTACTGTCTCCTTAGCAACTATTTGTGGCTCTGTCCCCAAAACGCACGCTTTAAATAACTCAAAGAATGTTATTTCATTTTTAAAGACAAAGTGCTGCTGGTGTCAACCTAAGAAAAAGAAGAACCTCTAATGGATAATGTATGAAATAGAAATGTTACCATTTACTGATGTTCATGCCTCAAACCAATTAATATGGGGCTTCTGGTACAGGTTTCTTGAAAACAAGCTGCTACCTACTGGAAATTATCTGCTAGTTATTTTTTCCCCTCTCAAAACTGGAACATTTTCCATACCAAGTAATGTGGTAAAGCAACTACTATATGACTGAAATATGTGGTGTTTGGAGTCTGCTAATTACATTTCCACTGCCTGCAGCAACTTCAAGGGTTGCTATTTTGATGTCCTGCTGAGATTATCATCAGCATTTCAGTTCTTTGAAGATAAATCTTTAGATAATGCAGCCTCATCCTTGTATTTTTATTCTTAAATTTGGGAAAGGTCTTTATGACATTAGTGAAAGTGGTGTTTGTTCATGAAAAAGTCTGTCAGGCCCATTGTGCTCATGAGAACTTCAGGGATCTTCTTTACCTGGAAAGGAACTGAGCTTTCCTGCTCTGTATCTCCTATTTTCAAAATGTCCTTGAAGAACATTCCGGAAACAATGTCACCTACTTAAGAGTGTGGTTCAGTGGCAGTTTTGGCCTGTAGATTCAGGTTAACTTTAAGACACCATTTTATTTGAGTAAAAAATGTGTGTCTATTGCAAAGGCAGAAGTGATGACATGGCTATTACGCAAGGCTAAAATAGCCTGCAGTGTGCATTGGCTTTTGTTACATAGAATCATAGAATAGTTAGGGTTGGAAAGGGTCTTAAGATCATCCAGTTCCAACCCCCTGCCATGGGCAGGGACACCTCACACTAAACCATGCCACCCAAGGCTCTGTCCAACCCAGCCTTGAATACCGCCAGCGATGGAGCATTCACAGCTTCCCTGGGCAACCCATTCCAGGGCCTCACCACCCGTACAGTGAAGAATTTCTTTCTCATAGCCAATCTAAACTTACCCTATTTAAGTTTTAACCCGTTGCCCCTTGTCCTCTCAATACAGTCCCTAATGAAGAGCCCCTCCCCAGCATTCCTATAGGCCCCCTTCAGATACTGGAAGGCTGCTATGAGGTCTCCACGCAGCCTTCTCTTCTCCAGGATGAACAGCCCCAACTTTCTCATCCTGTCTTCATACAGGAGGTGCTCCAGTCCCCTGATCATCCTCGTGGCCCTCCTCTGGACTTGTTCCAACAGTTCCATGTCCTTTTGATGTTGAGGACACCAGAACTGCACACAATACTCATGATCATGTAGCTGGTGGTCAGAACTCAGATATGGAATATTTTGATGGAAAGAAATGTGGTCTATCCATATGACTGGGTCTTTTTTATTACAGATGAATGAAAGGCTGTTCTTACTTCAATACGAATTAAATTCTTAGTTGTTACCATATTGATTTCAACTGGGCTAGTAGTAACAAGCAATTATAGTAAGTGGGAATTTAAAAGATGTACTACTGGCCATTTTAATTCACAAAGGGCCTGGTTAAGAACTTCTTATACAGGAAAAGCTCCTGTTAGGCTTCCAAGAAAACTGTTTCTGAGCACCAGCACTTCAGCATGTAGCCAGAAGTTATGAGGCTTGGCAAACATATTCATATCCTATGTTTTGGGGAAATGACAAACCTAAATGGAGGTGTTTTGGGTAGGAGGTCTGTTATATGGCACATCAATGCAATGTCTACAGGTATTTAAAAATATTCGCATTTAAGCTCACAGGACAAATTACAGAAACTTATTCAAGGAGGTATAAGTAATAGAAATGGGAAGAATTTAACTGAAATAAAGTAGACTCTTGAGGGGGGAGAGTTACTTGCATTGTGACTGGGACACAGCAGTAGGTTTTTCAGCCTGGTGGTTAGCAAACGTGGCCATAGTGAACATTAAATTTCCTTCAAGCAAACTTCAAAGCAGAAAAGAAAAAATCCATAGGATAAAGATTCCTATAGAGTTCATTCCAGAATTTTTACGTATCTGATTTCCCCCCTGTATTCAGAGCCCTGTCACCTCACTGTTCCTTGCAAGATCAACTCTCACACCTTCTACTGCCAATTTACCTAATTGTTCAATCAAGCTGGTATTTCTGCTGTCAGTTTTCTTGGCTAAAACAGCAGAGTCGGTTGTGAAAACAATGTGGAGTGGCCTTTCTCTGCAAAGGCAAAGGCATGAACTGCCAGCTTGGTGGCAAGGCAGGTGCCATGCAAAGTTAGTTTGTATGCATTTTCAAAAAAGGAACATGTAGTATTTTAAAAAAGACAATACTGGAAAAGGGTGAGGAAAGAGTTCTACAATAGCATATCAAAAGATGTAAATATATAAATAGTTTTGTTGAAATTAAAAGACATGTTAGTTTATTCCAGCTAAGGATCTAATCCTGTCTCTGAAGCTGTTTCCTGACTTCAGCATCCATTTAATTTCAAGGATGTTAAAAATCCAGTTTAGATCCCTAAGAGAGATGCAGAACTATAAAGCAGTAGAAAAGAATGAGTAAGAAATTACTAATAAGGTAATCCATGGATACGAAGGGTCTTCTAAATTATATCTGTGCAAGTTACACTTGTGTAAATACTTCACCATGTTGCAGGTTCTGGGTCTGTCTCCCCACACTGTTAACCAGGAGAACAGCATATGAACACTGCAGCCAAAACTAGGCTGCCTTTCTCGTTTCTGTTCTCTGTGCTGGGGTGATGTTCCTGGGGCTGGTACTGACGGATAGGCAGGTTACTTTGCACAACAGCAAACCAGAGTACCTGTACTTGGAGATTTATGTGGAACTGCTTGTTTTCAAGATTTTCTTTTTCACGTGTTGAAAATTTAAATCACAAAAAGTTTGCATAAGTTATAAATTGTAATGCATTCTGTTTAGATGTGTCTTGTGATTCATCTCATGTAATCAGAGATAATGATTCACTGAGTGCTTTTAAAATATGTTTTCACATCCTTTAAAAAGTATCCAAAAATTCAGGAAGTTGTTATTGCTCAGTTCTACTGACGAGAGAGCACATTGGCTATGACTTTCTGGCACTTAAGCACATTATTAATGTATGGTTTGGTTGTTTGCTTTGTTATTACAAAAATATTTTTTGTTCTGTAGAGGATACCTGGAAATAATATTCTTTTCCACCTCCCTCTAGACCTACCCAAATAGCTAAACTTTGTAAACAGCTGCAATTGTTGCTTTAACGTGAGAAAAAACCCAATATTTGGCATGTGTAAAAGCATTCCAAAGTAATCCTCAGCAGCTGGTTATTTGATAAATTTTTAATAATATCCATCAGTTTAGTTTGATAGAGAATTTCAGGACAGGTTTTTTTTTAATTACCTCACAAAGGTTCTGTAGTAGAAAAAAATATGCAAAGAATTTCTATTGAAATAAGATTTACTTGTCTTTTGGATTGATTTTTCTTAAAGGTGTAAAATGATTTTATTTTGTTTATGTGCTTGAGTTTGTTCTAAATACCACTATGAATGTGTGTTCAGAGGCTGAGAGTTGAACATACGTATGTCCTGGTTTCACCTGCAATAGAGTTAATTTTCTTCCTAGTAGCTAGTACAGTTCTGTGTTTTGGCTTTAGTCTGAGAACAGTGCTGATAGCACACCAATGTTTTAGTTGCTAAGCAATGCTTACTCTGATCAAGGACTTTTCAGTCTCTCATGCTCTGCCAGTGAGGAGGGGCACAGGAAGGCAGGAGGAAGCAGACAGGACACGTGACCCAAACTAGCCAAAGGAGTATTCCATACCACAGCACATCATGCTCAGTATATAAACTGGGGGGGGTGTCACCTGGAAGGGATGGATCGCTTCTCAGGCTGGGCTGAATATCAGCCAGTGGGTGGTGAGCCGATGCATTGTGCATCATGCTTATTTTTTTTTTTCCTTTTCCCTTTTAGTTTTTTATTCTCTCATTATTTCCATTATCATTATTATTTTTAGTAGTAGTATTATACTGTACTTTAGTTACTAAACTATTCTTAACCTATAGGGTTTAGTCTTGATTCTCCTCCCCATCCTGCCTGAAGAGGGCGGGAGAAAGAAGGGGAGGGGGAATGAGTGGCTGCGTGGTACTGAATGATCAGCTGAGTTTAAACCACAACAACATAAAATCATTTGGTCCAATTTTTCCAAAGTAACCTTAATTTGTGCTTGCATTAATTTCTGCTCTTCTGGAATGTTTCCATGTTTTTGCACTTGTAGTTAGAAAGGAAATTCCCCTCATGTGTGGAGTAGA
The DNA here is from genome assembly GCA_017639245.1 of Myiopsitta monachus. Lineage (NCBI taxonomy): Eukaryota > Metazoa > Chordata > Aves > Psittaciformes > Psittacidae > Myiopsitta > Myiopsitta monachus. Next base: position 64,381,817 of record CM029921.1, on the reverse strand, counting down.
TGGTTTTATTTCCTAAAATTATAAAGCTTCTGAAAAAGACATTTGCCTGCTTTAGTACAAGAGTTTTGCAAAGAAAGATAGGATGGATAGGCAATTAGGCTTAATTAACCAATACAGAGAATAATAAAGATACTGGTAAGTAATGCTCTCAATTGTCAAGGAAAAGACATGAAACATTCCCCCCTTTAACTGTTTAGACCGTACATTTCTGCAAGACTATACTTCATCAGAAATGAAAGAAAGGAAAATGCAACTGCATCTTGAAATCAAAGGGAGGTACTGCAGTGTCTAGGTTTTAGACTCCTAGTCCTTGGAATATAAATTACAGGATCTATACCACACATTTCAATTTCCTGTGAAGAAGGATACAGTCTAGAATGACCCAGGAACTGCACAGAAAGCTGCGTAGGGCAAGTGGGCTCAATGCAGAGCTTTTTGGGCTTAGCCAAAATGGAAGCAGCTGTGGCTCAGGACTGGTTTTAGCCCTCCCTGTTAAGTGCAGTAATTCAGTCCACAAAACCAGATGTGGTTGTGAATCTGCTAGGACGAAAGAGATGTGCAAGCAAAATGCCCTTCCCCACACTTTTCAAAGAGTAGAGCAGTGCAAATGATGAAGAATGTGATTATTGAACTCCCTTTTATACAGCTTTTTAAGTAGTAAATCATTTAGCAAAGCTAAAAACAGATTTGTATTTCCTCTCTCTGTTGGACAGTATATCAAGCCACCAACTGGGGGAAGCCTGAACCATTAATATGGAAATTGGTTTGGAATAAGAAGCCTCTACACGCTCTGCTGGAGCCAAAGAAAGTTCATTTGTGTTTGGCTAGGGTAAAAGCCTGAGACCATGCAGAATTTCTCTCAGACTATTAGAAAAGAAAATGAATGGGGGGGGGGGGGTCAGTTCCTTGCTACAGAGACTGCTAAGCGTAAACCCTCTGACATCTATTAGTCATCCATAAAATCAGTGATGGACTGCTCAACTTTTAAGATACAGAAACTTCTGCACATGGGTGGGAGCAGAACTTTTTGGAAAGCTTTTAATGCATGTGCAAAGCCTTTAAAGTAAGACAGCAACATTTGAATTTAGGCATCCTGAAGTCATGAGGCTGCTCATTTGGATTCGAGGGGAGAGAGAAGAGGCAGTTAATGATTTCCTCTTTTGATCAGGAGAGCCTTTGTGGTGCCTAAATCCTTGTCAGGATCTGGCCTATTCTGTCTTAGTTTTATTGTGTGATTGCCATAAAATATTGGAATTAAACTGGATGTGATCATGTTATAGAGTTTAGATATAACATTATAGTCTTCATTACGATTCCAGTTGTGCTGTTATTATCTGTGCTCCATGTTAAGCAGAGCATGAGTGAGATGAATGAGCTGCTGGGAGAGGAATTCAGGCAGAGGAACGATGCAATCAGTGGCTACCTAGCTACCATCTAATGTGAAACAAGTGTATGGGGCATCCATGCACCATGGAATCAATTAGTTTGGAAAAGACTTTTAAGATCAAGTCCAACAATCATCCCCCAGGTATTTACAGGTGCATTTCCAGAGACAGCTACCCAGCTAAAGCCCCATTATGTAAAAATGCATGAGGGGTGTTCCTCGCTGTTCATTAGTATTCCTATCTGCAAACAGGAAGAGAGAGCTGCCAGTACTTAACAGAAGAAACTGTGTTCCTGTTTCAAGCCAGCAGATACTTGGCCAGTGAGATTCAGTGAGGCCAGAATCTCATTGCGTATCTAGGTTGGCAGGGTAATTTGGGTCTTGTATTCTCTAACTTCACTATCCTGTTCATTCAGGGATTTAGGGATTTTCTTTTTGTTTGGTTTTTTTGTTTTTTTTTTCCAGCTGGAAGAATTAGATTTCAGTAATCTTTTTCAGTCTTTTCTACAGATATTTGTACTCACGAAGTATCAGCAACTAAAAATTTCACATTATGTTTGTGATTATATCATCCAATATTTGGTCAGACATTATCTTAATTTACCATTCATGGTGTAATTACATGTTCTACGCAGTAAGATAGATGCTGAAATTTTCCTTCTTGCTTCTCCTAAGATGCAGGGAAAGCCCTGTTTGCGAGCTGTGTAGCTAGACTGGCCATATGCTCTGTAAGTTATGTGTAGCTAAATATAATATCCTACACCTCTGGCTGCAGGACATACAAAAAGTGTGAGAAGTACTAAAGAAATCATAAACTATTTAAATCCCATGTTCTTTCGGGGGGTTTTAAGCTAAAATTTCAAATGGGATAGGTTAAAAAGTCAAATGGAAATGTGGTAGGTCAGGAAAACCCCTACAGCTGCTAACAGGTAGCACTTGAGTACCTGGACAGTTTTATACCAACACATAAAGTACATAAATAACTACAGGTATATGTATATATAATTCTTCTAAAGTAGTATTCTAGGACTTGCAAACTCCCCATATTTTGAATCTGGAAGGTCAGTTAGTATATTAACCCATATGATGATGTTAAAAAAGTGGTTTAACTGCATATTTTTAGTCTACATTTCAGTTATGTTTAAACAACTGATGTGTAGGAAGCATTCAGTTTGATGCAATGAGAAACACAAGCCAACAGCTGAAAGTGGTTGTACCATTCCTATCATGTATTAAAAAAAACCCAACCCAAAACTCAATGAAGACTATTGGTGTTTCTCCATAGTCTGGTTATGTCTAGTCTTTGAAGCTACAAAGGACACAGAAAACACTGGAAGTGGCTGTGTTCCACAGAGTATCTATGGCTGCTTCAAGCATGTGGATGCCAGCTCTGTTTTCCATAGGTAGTCTTCCCTCATTGTTCTTCTGCGCTGGTACTGTGAGCACCCCTCAGCACAAACGTTTTCCCTGCCAGAGCAGACAGCAAATTAGAACAGAACTGTGTGCCCTGACTCCTGACCTCCCGCAGGCAGCTGCTGTGTCAGGCGAGGGCGCGTGGCCTAACCTGTTTCTGGTCACATCCCCAAAACACCGGCTTCCATTGCTCTTGCACCACCGCAGGCAGGTGGCAAACCACAGCGAGGGCATGGCCGGGCACATGACCGTCCGCCTCTGCGCTCGCTTCCCCCGCCCCACCGCCTGGTCACGAGCCAGCGGTTGGGGTTTTTCAGAGTGGATGTTAATGGCTGTTGACCACGTGCGCCGAAAGGGGGCTCCTTCTCGGGCAGAGCGAAGAAGGCTTCGAGCTGCCGCGAAGCCCAGAGGAGGTGCTGGCGCCTCCCCGTAGCTCCTGGTGAGCTCTCGTCATTGAGAAGTGAGGGGGAGAGTCGTTCTCTTTGTTATCTTTGGGTTTTGTCTAAATAGAACGTGAATCCGCATACTCTTGGGATATAGTGGCTAATGGAGGTAATAAGCCTCATTTAAAGGGTAGCTGTCTTCCTATTTTCCTTTTTGTGCTAACCTCCTGGAAAATAGCCGAGACAGAACATCTCTGGTATTGCCGAGGGGGTAACATACCATATTGTTTGCTTGTTTATCACAGATGATAACATTTCCAAACTGGGGCTAATACTAGCTCAGTGTGTAAAGTGTTTGGGAAGTGTTTCAGGAAGGCTACATGTGAGGTAGCACAGTCGTTAAAGGAAGCGGTCCTGCTCCGCAGCTTCCCTTCGTGTGGGGTGGAAAGGTTTTTTAAAATATTTGGAGGTGATGGCAATAAATGGAAAGGCATTTAATTAACATGTAGAAAAATATCTAACTTCATATTTTCACAAGGACATTATTAACAGCAAGGAATAGAGCATTTAAAATTTTACCAGTATTTTCAATAATTGTTACCCCTTTGTCTTGCATAGAATTGTTTCTTAGTTTGCAGTGTTACATGGCAGTGCTACAGGTTCTCTGAATACTATAACTCAAATTCCTTATAATTTAGACTTACGAAAGACATTACTGTACACCATTATTCTAAACTCAGAAAAATTGTGCTTTACTTGAATTGTGTCACATGGTACTCCTGAACAGAATTGCATTTCATGGTTTAGTTTAAAGGATACCTTTAAAACCAAATTTTTTTGTGGTTTTGAGACATTTTTGAATTAGAGAATATAAGGGTTGCATAATTGGGTTCCATTTGTATGTCTATTAAGCTTGATGTGGTTGCCTGTTAGTTTTTGCACTATGTGCAGTTACTGACCTAGGGTATAAAAATTCCTCCTTTCATCACTGAAGATGTTATGTCATGTTTAAGTAATGCTCTTCTACTGTTGCCTGACTGGTATCAGAAACTAAGGATATATACAAGGAAAAGACCTTTACAATGTTTACAAAATGCAGCATTTTTTAAAACTGCATTTTACCCAAGGAATAGACACTTATCTTAGGGAAATTAGAATGATATGCGGTGATTGCTATAGTTCAGGTTATGTGTCCTTAACATTAAGTGTGGTTTTATCATGATAAGGATATATTCTCAAACAGAAAAATGCTTCAAGACTGGGAGACAAAACAGCTTATTGCATCAATAGCTCCAGTACTAACAGTGGTTTACTGCTTTGGCAATCCTGTTAAAGGTTTACTTTTACTTATTGGAACTGCTATTGGCGTACTTAAGAAGTAATGCTGATTAGTCTCACTGTATTCTCTGCTATATTTCCTATATTTTTTAATGAAATGTTAGAAGAATCATCCCCTCATGACTTCCTGTGTAGAGGTTCATCACTGTCTCAATATATGGAGTCATTCTTAAAAATCCATATAAAGGCCTTCAACCTTTGAAGCAGGAGGTAGGAGCTGAGGAAAAGAAGAAATCAATTCCATACTTAGAATTTCTGGCTGACTACAGGATGCTTATACCACTGAAATCCCTTGTTTGTAGGGAAATGTTTTAGGTTAGATTTCTTTCCTTTACTTAAATTCAATGTGTGATCATAGAATCATAGAATAGTTAGGGCTGGAAAGGACCTTAAGATAATCTAGTTCCAATCCCCCTGACAGGGGCAAGGACACCTCTCACTGAACCATGCCACCCAAGGCTCTATCCAGCCTGGCCTTGAACACCACCGGGGATGGAGCATTCACAACTTCCCTGGGCAACCCATTCCAGTGCCTCACCACCCTTACAGTAAAGAACTTCTTCCTTATGCGAAAATTAAACTTCCCCCGTTTAAGTTTGAACCAGTTACCCCTTGTCCTATCACTACAGACCCTAACAAATAGTCCCTCCCCAGTATCCCTATAAGCCCCCCTTGAGATACTGGAAGGCTGCTATGAGGTCTCCACACAGCGTAGTGATAGGCTTTCTGTTGTGCTATGTTATGTTATATTGTATTCAGAAAAGCACGTCACTACTGTATCTGCAGAATTCAGGACTTTTAATAAAGATGATTTATACTATCTTTAACTGCAATGGAATACATTTGACAAGCACTGTAGGAATAATACATCAGATATTGGTTTCTTATTATATTATCAAATTTTGATTTCTCTTTAATAGATTATTTTATTCTAATAGATTAATATAAAATATAAGTATCACTCATGATTTTAAACTATATCTTTTTCACAAAGCTTTTATTTTAGAACAAAGGAAATACTTAAATGTATTTGTGAGAAAGGATTTCTGTATTTCTGCTTTATTCTCTTTTTTACTGTCCTGAAGTATTTAAGCTTTCATTTTTCTCCTGTCTGAAACAGAAGTCAGCAGAACTACTTTGGTGGCTGAATTAAAAAAAAAAAAAAAGTTGCTGTTTGGAATTATTTGATGCAACTGATTTGATATGATGTGGGATAATTTTGTGTCACACTTGGGGAAAATAATAAATAATAGTTACAAGTTCATTGACTGTATATAACTGCCCTTTTATTGATGGTGGGCTTGAATATTCTAGTTTCTTCATAAGCCCAGCCACAAAGTCATGCTAGAATGAAATTAGTATAAGGTTAGCTAGAGTTATCAAGGTGACAGCCATTTTGAGTCCTTTAAAATTAAAGGCAGAGGAAAGAAGTTACTCATATATTAGAACATATTTAAGCACCTCTGATACATATTCCTGTTGACTCTGATCCACTACTTGAAAATGTTTGAAGAATTCAGTGTTTCACAAGTAAGCACAAGACTCAAACCACCTTGGTTTGAGTAATGAAAACTGTAATCTTCAAAATGTATCATGTTATTGAAAAATTTTTTCCAGTGGATTTCCATGCTGAATGTCATTAATGAAAGAGGTGCTTCCATTGCCTCTGGGCACTTCAAAAGTATTGCACCTTTCTTAGCTTGGTTCAAAAAGTTATGCGTTAACCAAGTTAGGAAGAAGGTTTTGATAACCATGTGTTCTGTTTTGGTTTTATGGAATGCTACTCTGCTATACTCAGCTTCTCTTAGATGTTTCGTAAAGCAAGTACTTCATTCACTACGATAAGTGTGACAACACTCAAAATAATAATTTAATGATGTCATGGTTTAAGCCCAGTTGGCAACCCAGAACCATGCAGCTGCTTCGCTCACTCCCTCCCTTTCTCCCCCTGCTCCCAGAGGGGTGGGGAGGAGAATCAAAAGAATGTAACTCCCACGGGTTGAGAGAAGAACAGTTCAGTAACTAAGGTATAACACAAACCACTGCTGCTGTCACCAATAATAATAATGATAAGGGAAATAGCAAGGGAAGAGAATACAACTGCTCACCACTCGCCAACCAGTACCCAACCCGACTGAGCAGTGATCTAACCCTTCTGGGTAACTGCCCCCAATTTATATAGTGGGCATGATGTGCTGTGGTATGGAATACCTCTTTGGCTAGTTTGGGTCAGGTGTCCTGTCTCTGCTTCCTCCCAGCTTCCCCTCCTCCCTGGCAGAACATGAGACTCAGAAAGTCCTTCGTCAGAGTAAACATTACTGAGCAACAACTAAAAACATTGGTGTTATCAGCGTTGTTCCCAGACTGAAAGTCAAAAACACAGCACTGCACCAGCTACTAAGAAGGAGAAAAATGACTGCTGCTGCTGAACCCAGGACAAATGATTATTTCTGTCTCATTAGAATTCTTAGTGCTCCAAAAGGATAGTTTTGTCTGGAAGCTTTGTAGCAGTGACTTTAGGAGTTCTGGATATTTTCTGTATCAGATAATTTCATTGAGTATTTAAAATTATTTGGTTTCAGATTCTGTTGAATATATAGATTGCTATATGCCAAATAGTGATCATGATTTTCTCAATTTTCTGAAAGAGAAGAAAATGTAAGTAAATTCTGTAATGAGTACGATGCAGTATGGAAGCATTAGATCTTCAGCGGAAATTTTTAAGTATCAGAAGTCCATAGCTACCCCTTTTTTTTTTGTTTGTTTGTTTGATGTTTTTGTTTTGAAGGCCTTTCTTTGTAGGATAATATTTTCTTTGTCTTAAGTCAGATACCTGTTGCCTGTTGCATTTTTCTTCTTGCTTTTTGGAAGGTCTGTATATTGACAGTCTCCTGCAGTTCTGTAAATATGTACAGCTATAATACATGCAAATAAGATTTTTGTGTCATCCACTGTCATTTCCAACAAAACTGAGTAGGAACCCATATGTGGCTTTGCATGATTTATATATCTCTTGCTTGTCCATATCATTAGGAAGGCTGCTTATATATGCTCTGGCCTCAGCACTGTTTTGAATTGGGCTCTACAACCTATTCAATGGAGCAGAAGTCTGCTTTTGTGCCTACTATAAAATGAATTACCTGATCACTTAAATCAGAGGCAGATATCACTCAAGATATTTTATACCTAATCCATTTGCCCTATGAGTGGCACACTTCGATTAAAATGCCAGTGTTGCAGTGTTGTGTAAGTTGCCATGCATTGTATCTTCTGAAGGGAGCCCTTAGACTGCACAAGCAGTTCTAATAACATGGGTATGTTCTTCAAGTGCTGGATCATTTCTAAATCAGTGTTGCTGGAAATGGCAAAGGAACCGAAGACCTTTTGGCTCTTTAACTCTCTCTTCAGAGTACTCTTGAAAACATGAGTGTCTTAAAAATTCTTGAGATGTAAGAGTCCTTGATAGTCTTAAAAGTGACACTCACTCTTCCCAAACTTCTTGAACATGCAAAAAATCCCAAGTGCCACAGGAGCTCTAGAAGAAGCTGGCAGAAACACATGCTGTCTGAAAGCAGATGTGTAATCTGGATTAGAGTTGTTCAAATATTGTTGCAATCATCATTAACCTATTCTCAGTGATGAGTGCTATAGAGTTCTGCCACTTTCAGAAAACTTTAAACTTTGTTGTCTCAATAACGTTATTGAAAAGAAGCATCCTTAATAAAGTGCATACATATATGAGAATAATTTTAAGATGTGTATCATAATACAGTTACCTGTAACTGCAGACCAGTCAGTCTCACCTGTGTGCCCAGCAAGATCATGGAGCAGATTCTCCTGGAAACTACACTAAGGCACATGAAAAGCAATGAGATGATTGGTGACAGCCAACATGACTTCACTAAGGGCAAATAATGCCTGATCAATTTGGTGGCCTTCTGTGATGGGGCTACGGAACTGATAGGGGCAAAGCAGTTGATATCATCTACCTGGACTTGTGCAAAGGATTTGACACTGTCCTACATGGCATCCGTGTCTCTAAACTGGGAAGACATGGATTTGATGGATGGACCATCTTCTGGCTAAAGAATTGGCAGGATGGCTGCACGCAGAGAGTTGCCTTCCATGGCTCAATGTCCACGTTGAGAACAGTGATGGGTGGTGTCCCTCAGGGGTCTGTGTTGGGATCGATCTTGTTCAACATCTCTGTTGGCGACATGGACAGTGGGATTGAGTGCGTCCTCAGCAAGTTTGCCAATGACACTAAGTTATATGGTTCGATTCATAATGCTGGAGGGAAAGGATGCCATCCTGAGGGACCTTGACACTCTAGAGAGGTGGGCCAGTGCCAGCCTCATGAAGTTCAACTAAGCCAAGGGCAAGGTCCTACACCTGGATCAGGGCAATCCCAGGCAAAGCTACAGGTTGGGCAAAGAAGGAGTTCAGAACAGCCCTGTGGAGAAGGACTTGGGGGTGCTGGTCAATGAAAAACTGAATGTGAGCCAGCAGTGTGCACTCACAGCCCAGAAAGTTAACTGTCTCCTGGGCTGCATCAGAAGAAGCATGACCAGCAGGTTGAAGGAAGTGATTCTGCCACTCTGCTCTCATGAGATCGCATTTGGACTACTGTGTACAGTTCTGGTGCCCTGTTGTGGCTTAAGCCCAGCCGGCAACCCAGAACCATGCAGCTGCTCACTCACTCCCTCCCTTCCTACCCCCACTCCTGGAGGGGTGGGGAGGAGGATTGAAAGAATGTAACTCCCATGGGTTGAAATAAGAACAGTCCAGTAACTAAGGTATAACACAAAACCACTACTGCTGCCACAAGTAATAATAATGATAAGGGAAATAACAAGGGAAGAGAATACAACTGCTCACCGATACCCAGCCCAACTGGAGCAGTGATCTAACCCTTCTGGGTAACTGCCCCCAATTTATATAGTGAGCATGACGTGCTGTGGTATAGAATACCTCTTTGGCTAGTCTGGGTCAGGTGTCCTGTCTCTGCTTCCTCCCAGCTTCCCCTCCTCCCTGGCAGAACATGAGACTCAGAAAGTCCTTCGTCAGAGTAAACATTGCTGAGCCACAACTAAAACCATCGGTGTTATCAGTGCTGTTCCCAGGCCGAAAGTCAAAAACACAGCACTGCACCATCTACTAAGAAGGAGAAAAAATGACTGCTTCTGCTGAACCCAGGACATGTCCCCAGCATAAGAAGGACATGAAGTTTTTTGAGCTAATCCAGAGGAGGGCCATGAGTATGATGAGGAGGCTTGAGCACCTGCCATATGAAGACAGGATAACAAAATTAGGGCTTTTCAGCCTGGAAAAGAGAAGGCTATATGGAGACCTCATAGCAGCCTCCCAATATCTGAAGGGGGCCTACAAAAATTCCAGAGGGGGACAAGGGGTAACGAGTTCAAACTTAAGCAGGGGAAATTTTGGTTTAATATAAGGAAGAAGTTCTTTACTGTGAGAATGGTGAGGCACTGGAACAGGAAGTTTTGAAGCCTCCATCCCTGGCAGTGTTCAAGGCCAGGTTGGCAGGGCCGGAGTGACATGGTCTAGTGTGAGGCGACCCTGCCCATGGCAGGGGGGTTGGAACTAGATAATCTTAGGTCATTTCCAACCCAAACTATTTTGTGATTCTCTGATAATTATGAAGAGGAACAACTCAGCAAAAAATATTGCAGTACATAGAATCGTAGAATAGTTTGGGTTGGAAGGGGCCTTCAAAGATCATCTAGTCCAACCCCACTGCAATGAGCAGGGACATCTTCAAGTAGATCAGTTTGCCCAGGACCATATCCAGCCTTGCCTTGAATGTCTCTAGGGAAGGCACATCTACCACTCTTCTGAACAACTTGTTCTAGTATTTTACCACCCTTACTGTAAAAAATTTTCTTTGTGTCTAGCCTGAATCTCCCCTTTTCTAGTTTAAAACTATTACTCCTCCTCCAGTTGATGCTTGTGGCACTTAGGGAAACGATGGTAATCCAATCAGTAGTTCTGAAGTGATTATGTAGATTACTGAGATAACATACAAAAGATTTATCTAAGCAAAAGCATTCATCCCACTTCTCTGGGGGTTGACTCAGAACTGATAATGAGGAGTATCAGCCCCCAACTCTTGGATGACTAACCAGAAGAAAATGGGCAATAATTAGGTAAAAGGTAACTTTGGCTGGAGGCTTCATGACCCACAGACTCAAGAAACCCGCTGAGTCAAGACAGCATGTGTGCCTGATTAGCATGAGAGGTGAGAGGGACCTCTGAAAGAATAAGAGGTGGAATACTGGTTAATGAAAAAATTGTGTAACTCTCAATCAATGGACACTGATTTGTTTGGTTCTCAAAATGTATAAATAGCTTCAAGTTACAATCATCAGTGTACTTGATTTGTGGAGACTTCCATCAAGCACCCTGCGCAGAATAAACAGTGTCTCCTTTCTAAACTAGACTGTGTCTTTGTTTAAAAAGCCCCAAAATGGCAACAGGCCCAAACATGATTTGGATCTTTACAACTCAGGCAGTCTCAATGAAACTTTTCTGTGTCAAACACTAGGGGAATTCAAGTTCCTATCATGAATTTTAAGGAAATAGGATGAATACAACTTCCAAGGTGTCCAGAAAGTCTGTCTTAAACTGTAAAGAGACTTTTTAACATTCCTAAGTTGTTTTCCTAGAAAAAGTTCTTACAGTAATGCTGTGGTCAAATGGTACAGATTTGCTGAAATACTGCACATGGAGCACAGTTGTCTGCCATGGGTGTTTTAATTTTTGCACAGGAAAGCCTTGGCACATGTTAAGACAAGTAGGCACAAAATGAAATACAAACCTTTGTAAATAAGTAGAATCAGTTCGAGTAATGTTAAGTTTGATGGCTTTGTAACAGTAGCAATGGAAAATAACTGAGGTACATGTTTCACAGAAGAAAAAAATAGAGTGCAGCTGGAGTACATAATGAGAATACCTGTATAAGATAAACCATTGTAGTTGACATAGTTTTAGGTCCTTATGACCTTAGTACAAAAATGAGTAAGAAAAACAGGATATAAAAACAGGATGTGTAAATCATAGAATCATAGAATAGTTAGGGTTGGAAAGGACCTTAAGATCATCTAGTTCCAACCCCCCTCCCAGGGGCAGGGACACCTCACACTAAACCATGCCACCCAAGGCTCTGTCCAACCTGGCCTTGAACACCGCCAGCGATGGAGCATTCACAGCTTCCCTGTGCAACCCATTCCAGGGCCTCACCACCCTTACAGTAAAGAATTTCTTCCTCATATCCAATCTAAACTTCCCCTGTTTAAGTTTGAACCCGTTACCCCTTGTCCTATCACTACAGTCTCTCATGAAGATCCCCTTCCCACCATCTTTGTAGGCCCCCTTCAGGTACTGGAAGGCTGCTATGAGGTCTCCATGCAGCCTTCTCTTCTCCAGGCTCAACAGCCCCAACTTTCTCAGCCTATCTTCATAAGGGAGGTACTCCAGTCCCCTGATCATCCTCGTGGCCCTCCTTTAGACTTGTTCCAACAATTCCATGTCCTTTTCATGTTGAGTATACCAGAACTGCACACAAGACTCCAAGTGAGGTCTTAGGAGAGCAGAGTAGATAAAGAGTATCTGAAACTAGCAGATGTCCAGGATAGGCTTCAGCTAAACTAACCGGTGAGTAGAAGGACAGGATGATTATGTCTGCAGTGTTACTGAACCAACTAAGCTGGTGTAAGCATTATCTACTGCACGTGCTTCAGAGGCTGCCAGAAGTGATGACAATTGTCGGAAGAAGTAAACGACCCCCAGAGACCACCACCACATTTTTGCACGCATGTGGGGAAAATTTCTGGAAGAATGGTGTAATACATACACAACCTCATGAATATGCATGTATGTACGTAATGAATATGTATGCTTAATGACTATATAAGGATGGCTTGTTTAGCAATTTGGAGAGACAGCTAGAAGGAGCTATCCCCCATGTCTCAGCACCGCAATAAAGAATACCTGCTTGTCAACTTAAACTTTGTTGGCGAGTTCCTGGAGTTTTCTCCAAATCAATGTGTGCATATTTAATAAATGAGAATCAGAGGAGACATGCTTTATACAATTGCGATTTTGTTTATCATTGTGAGAAGGCTGTTTCAGATGTACCAGAGAAACTACATATGCACCTGTTGTTGCAGGCAAGGTTCTGGGCACCTAGGTGCACCCACCTGAAGAAGTGGTTTGTATGAGAGTGGTGTGTAAAAGGATTGAAAAGAGAAAATGCAGTGTAATTCCAGCCTGCTATAGGGTTGAGGCCAAAATCTAATTGATTTTGCACTAATAAGAAATTGCAGAATATTTTAGTAGAATTTGGTTGGGAAGTTCACAGACTTTCCATGCATTTTGCTTAGGATCCACTAGTGATTCTTTCAGGATGGATGTGATGAAGTGCATGCTTTCCCCTCAGCAGTAGTTGATGAGGCTTAATGTGGAAACTCCACCTGTGACCAAGCAGCCAGTTAGAAACAGTGTGGGTAACAGGTGGAGTAGTGCTTTGAGAGACAGTGTGGGCAGCAGGTGGAGAACTTGCGTGATACTAGTGAGAGAAGCTTCAAGAAGAGGGAATACCTAGAGGAAAAATAGCCATGCAGCAATGGGTAGGAACAGTATGAGCTAAATGACAAAGGAAGGAATGTAGTTATTGAACCACAAATGGCTTGTGGCTATTGAACAAGAACAGAGGAGAGTCCAGAATTAAAGGCTTGCTTTTTCTTTCTGATATGGAAAGGGAAGTGGGAGTTGTAGAGCTGAGGGTCAAAGGATTCCTGTGTCTTAAGGCTGCAGAGAGACACCGTGCAGTGCATATGGCCCCTCTAGTCTTTGGACCCCCCCCCTGCTCTCAGCCCCAGCCACTCTGCATGGGAAGACCAGTGATCAAGCGAGATCTGCAGCAAGTCTGGCAGTTCTCATACCGAGGATTCTGCTGCGCTTGATGCCTGTTCCTTTCTCAGTTATGCAAATGCAGAATGCACCAAGATGAGCTTTATACAGGTAAGTGATTCTGAGAATATGGGTCAGCCAATAGAAATATTGCTATTTTGACAGTTATATGGGGAGGTTACTGAACTAAACAGGTAGTTAGTCTGACTCATCTCAGATTTTTGGAGAAGAGCTGAGGAGAAGCTACAAAACTTGTGATTTTACAGATTTCATTTACTTACCCCACCAAATAATAATCATTTGATGCATACTTGCATGGTCTCTTGTTTCCCTATGACATTTTGGTAAGCTTTGTTAGGTATTGTCTTTACACTGTTAGAAGTTCCTCTTTCTTGAAAAAAAATTGTTATTTATTCAAAACAAGATCTTGCTAATTTCCAAGGCTGTAGGTGCAATATCACAGGGGCAAGATTGACAGTAAAGTTACACAGACTGTAGCATCATAAAGTCATAACACTTTATTAAAGACTGTGCAAAAAAAAAAAAAGGTGGCAGTTCCCTTCAATTTTTATTCCCAAACCTCCTGGTGGCTGGGAATGTAGTTTATACTGAGTATGCTTTCTGAAAGGATAGATGTGCTGGAGTCATGCTTCACTTTGGAGGAAGTGGTAGCAGTTTCTATGACTTCAGTAAAGAATATGAGGGGGATGGTATTTAACTCATAGAAAAGATATGTAAGGAACTACTATGCTAAAAGTTTGGGTTTATGTTCATTGTCTGCTGAGCATTTTGCTACTTGCTTTTTGAGTATATTAGTGCTTAAGTGTGTTAGTATCATACACACTGTCTTTATAATATATGTTTGGATTTCATGTGTCACCACTTATTGTGCTTTGGTTCACATCATGAAGTGATCATAGAGATACAAACTGAGTTCCTTTCGAGTAGACTGAAATTAAGGATGCATTCCAGAAGTACACTTCGTCAAATGAACGTTCAGACCATGGGATAAGGGCTAATGTGAAATTAAAATGCTGTGAAATGGATATAATGTGGACATGAAGTTCTGTGCACCACTGTTTCCTTCTGTAACTCTTCTCCTGCTAGGCCACATTATTTGCAATTAATAGACATGACCAGTGAATCCAGGATTGGTCTGTGTATTCTTTGTTTTGAAAGCTGCGCATTTTGGTGCTTTAGCAACTTCCTTAAAAATGTTGACTGTTGTGATGGCTTAAAGAGATGGGGAACAATTCAGTCGATATTTAATATGAAATTATGAGAAGGAAATATCTGAAATTTATTTGAAACTGTATTTCATCTTCAGAGTTTAAAAGTACTGTGGATTGTAATTTAGAGGGCTCTTATATGGAGTTGTTATTACCAAGTACTGTCAACGTGCTTGACTGGTTTAAAACATAAATGTCTTAGAGAATATGACATTTTCAGGATGCATGTCTGCAGAACCAACTTATCACCATAAATTAAGTGCTCCGCTTGGAGTTAAATAGCTAGGTTGTATTTGCATTCTTTCTCATACTGTAATAATATCTAGTGAAGCTTCGTTATTTAGTTTTTGAGGGGTTTTCTAAATGAAAATTTGAAAGGAAAAATTGGATGGTTCTTTTGTGGCAGGCAACAGGAACAGATGCATGTTACGTGGTTTTCTGCATTATGTGCCGTAAGACTGCACAAAGTTAATATGACTTTTTAATTGGGACCACTTTAAAAATACATTACTGGTGATCTGAATTAATTAGAGATAATGTAAAAATCAAGGGCATAAAAAGACATGTCATATAGCATGTGTTTGCTCATTAGATATGACAGTAACTCTGCAGGGGAAATTGATATGTATATTGAAACAAAAATACACAGGAGAGAGAGGGGCTGAGCACTGTTCATTACCAGCATTAATAATGGGAAAATAAACCAGAAATTAATATTGACTACAACTTCTCATGCTAAGCATTCTGTGGCTCAATAGGTTTCTCCCCGTGCCATTTGATTTCTCTGAGACAAATGGTGATTCTATTAATATTGATATGCTTCAGGCAAGGAAGACTTCATAACTGAGTGATTTTTCCTAGCTGCCTTTATACTACAAAATTGGTGTGAGAACTTAGTGCTACAATCTACACAGGCTTTGCGGTGTTTGTGAAAGCAGCGTACATATTAAGCATTACATGAGTTTCTCCATTCACTTTCTGGATTTATTTATGGGATAAGCAGATTTGTGTCGCTGTTGCTATTTCTGTGATATTTGTTCTCTGCGGTAGCAAGCCAGCAGTGGGCTGTTGTGCCAAGTGTATACTTTGTTGTAATTTAGTTTTTAACTCACTGAATTTAACAGTGTGCCAAGATGTGTATTTAAGTTGCATTTCAGAAGTATTTGCAAATATTTTGGCTAGCAGAAGTTTGTCTTTAATCACTATAGTTGGGTTTACTGCTTTTCTTTAAATGTGAAATTAATGTTCAGTAGCAGCTAAATAGTTAAGAACATGAACCATATTGTAAATTGGTGATGTGATGCTAACCTTGTCTGGTTACTGCCTGTAGGAAATGCCTCATCTCTACCACTGGGACTCTCCAGTAGGACAGTAAAGGGGACACAGTGTGCTGACATGGTTTCCTATCATTTTCTTCAGTTTCTTTCCTTTGTTCTTATTCCTGTCTTGCTGAAAGTTGAATCAGATATAAGGAACTCTCACTATAAAAGTTCCCATAGTAACATCACTGAGGAATTGTGAACAAAACTGTATGCTATCAGCAGACTTCTAGTTTAGATGCAGCCGTGCTGAATAGTGCCTTTGCTGGCTTAGCTTATGGTAGCTGGGAATTTATGACCTTCTGCTGGACATACTACAGAAAAGGTCTTATGTATGTTTTATCTCCAGCAGAAGAGCCTGTTGCTTTAGCTATGCTACAATCTCTATTAGGGATTAAAACTTGATCAGTGCACGAAATCTTCAGGATTTTAAGTGCCTAGGAGTAAGGCAGATTTGTTTCATTTTGTTTTTTGTTTCGTTTTCATTTATTTCTTTGCGTTTATATAGCATCCTCCATGCTAGTACCAAAGAGGTTCTAGCTTCTGGGGCTAGCCTCCAGGCTAGGACCTGGCTTCTGGGCTTTGCAGTGATGTTCCTAACACATGCTGGTTACATGCTGTTTTAGTAATGAATAGAAAAATAACCTTCTGACATTTTTTCCATGTCAGATAATGGCCCATGACCCAAAATGTCAGGGCAGTTGATCAGAGCCACTACCATTTTCCTGGATATGAGGACCTAAATGAAAACTTGCAAATACCTTTATTCTCTCAGTGTAGACCAAAATTCTTTACCAACAGGCTTGTTTTCATTTTTGCTTTTTAGGTTTGTTCCAAAGGATTGTAGAGAAACTAAACACTTCCTCTAATATTCATTCTTGCATTCTTCTTCTTGTTTTTTTGTTATTTTTATTTTATTAAAAACAGAACCTGCATTCTTCGCCAGTCACGAGGAAGCAGAGAGCCTTGTTTATGTTAATCATTGATAAGACTATTTGAATATTGAATTGAACTCTGATTTATCTTAATCTGCAGTTTGAGCTTCTGAATGCTATGACCAGGATGTTTTTATTTCTGTTCAAGACAAAAATGTGAAATTAAGTGAACAACTGAAAATTTCTACAGTGCATGTGAGATACTTCAGCAGAATAAAAAGCTCTGCTACCTGTATCCTCTTTCTAGCAGGTTTGAAGGGGCATGCCTTGCACTAATAGCAAATACATGCATCATGGGCACAGTTCAATTCAACAAGTTCCTTATTTGTTGTAATTTATGCTGCTGGAATAATAATAGAGTATGTCCTTTGTGATCAAAGGGGTATAGACCATTGAACTGGCGCAAAATTAGTTTCACAGAAATAGCAGGAGTGCTTAGCGTGTGAAAATTTCTACTGTTCTTATGAGGTGAAATACTGACGCATTGACATAACTGGCTTACTAATGGTAAATTTGAGACCTCTTTGATAATGCAATTGAATACTTCTTAGCAGGGGTTACTTTTGTGGCTTATGAGTAAAGTCATGAGATAATAGATTCATGAATTATGTGAAATTGCCCTGTAAGCTCAGAAAGGTCAGCAGGATCCTTATTAGTGCTGTTTGAGGACAGGCTGTACATTTTGTACACTTCGGGAGAAAATTATTCAGTGTTTTTTCCTGTTCATGTCTTTCTATGAACAGCTGTAACTGATCTAACTTACAATATCTATCGATATCCTAATAAACTGGAGGAGCTGAGAACTTTGCGAAACACTTTATCTTTTAAACATAATGGAGGGAAATTAAATTTTATTGTTGCTTATACCAGAGTAGTATTCTGTTTGAGGGTTGCCATTGCTGGTGCACATCCTCAGTGTTAGCTGAAGACAAACCAAGTACCTCTGTCATTCTCAAAAGAAGCCTGGGAACTCTAAGACACTATGGTTATTCTCTTGGCAGCCAGAGAAGCTATCGCACAGCTATGGAGAGCTGCCTTAGGTCTGAATACATGTAGAGCCTTTTAGATGCCATAAATTTTTGTATTCTGTCATTCAGCAACCCAGCATGTAACAGATCTGTAGAAATTGTCTTGTTGGTGATTACTGTAAGGTAGCTAGCGCCTGTAAAAACAATTAAAATCAAGCATTGCCATGGAAAAAAGGGAGCTGTAATAGGGAAAATGTGTGCACATGTGTACATACAAGTGAGTGTGCATGCTCTCTTTACCTCAATGTATGAAGTATATGTAAGTATTTACTTTATGTATGTAGTGTCTGTCAGCTTTGTTATAGCTGCAGGGACTGTTTTTTTATTCTATTGATTGCCAGTGTAGAGAGGCCTGTGTAGCATTACCAGAAGTTGTTTCAATGCAAGCTGTGTGCACTCTACTTAGATGCTAGTGACCATTCCTTTGCTAGTGCTTAACCTCTCCAGATGAGCCTGGAATTAACAGAATTGTAGAAAACATTTTTTTTGAGACAACTTGAATTCCGAAGCAAATACTGATGTGCAGGTACTGACCTTGAAGTCAAGGAAAACAGAATCATAGAATCATAGAACATGATCTTATTAGAGGTAAAAACTAGATGCAATTCCATGTTTTCTAATGAATGAAATCGTAAACATGGCTTTCTCCTGTCAGAAAGATGATGCATAAGTCATTTTGGGCAGTAGCTCTTAAAATGAACACTAGAGTCTGCAACATTTTATGGAGGTAGTAAAAATTAAGGAGGCATTATAAGTGATGCATATGAATCCATCAGCGCCTAGCTGTGATACTATTGTGTGCTTTCAACAACAGTCTTTCCTACTGGGTTGCACTGGTCAAGACAATGATTTGGAGCCTGATGGCAGAGGATACATTTGTGCTGTATGAACATTATACTAGTCATCCAATTTATGTGGGGAAGTTAATGTAAAAATGTAGACTTTCAGAAAATAATGCAGTTACAAATCTTTCTAACAAGGGAGAGATTGGTTTTACTTGCTGTGCTGAAATTTTCAAATGTTAGAAGTTGGTACATGCAAACTGAGCTCTATTTTCCATTTTATTGCAAGGCATGCTTATTATTTAATAGAATTTTCTTTAGAGCCATGCAGTATATTTTTTATGCTTCCTAGAGAGTGGAAGCATATACTACATTTTGTAGTTCAAATATCATAGACACTTCATTTTAGAATAAGCAAGTAAATGCAAAGTTAAAGATGGTCATACTATTTTTGTTGTATGGTACCTTACCAAAGCTTTTTTTTTTTTTTCCAACCCTTAAAAATGATTTATGATTTAATACATTGGCCTGTGGTAACCAGTACTATTAATTCAAAAGAAATGACAACAAATGGAGAGGGAAACATCCCAGTATACTGCAGTGCAGTTGCTATTTAGTGTGTATTCATAGAGGTACATAGCACCAATGCAGGTAAATAAAAACTGTGAGATAGCTAATGAGCTGTAGGTGGATGATAGCCAAATGATAAAATTGAGAAACAAAGACTTATCTGTCCAGGAATGTTCTTTAAGGTAGTTTAGCAGTCAGATCTGGGTGGGGGAGACATCATAGCAATAATGAACAAGGGCAGTTAATAATCGTGGTGGGAATTGTAATAATGAGGTTATGAAATTTCCTCAAAAGAACTTTAGGTTAAAGTCCTAAGGACCTCATCCAATTATTATGCACAAAAAAAAAATCTCTTCTAGCCAAATATCAAAGTCTTTGGATAGTTTTACTTCCACTTCTGAGAATGGAAGAGCTTATGCTTAGGGTCAGAATACCATTCCTTTGCCCTTCCACCTTGAGGCTCTAATTCTGTGTCATTGATCATGTGGGCTTCAAATGGACAAAAGCATGGTTGGATCTATCTGGCTGAGTTTTGTTAATTTTCTGTAATTTTATTAATTTCAGTTAAGTACAAAAGACAGCAACTTACACTAAATGTGCAAACATAGAAAACATTTTGCTCTAATTTGAAACACCCTTTTAAAAAACGGAAGGTGAGTAGTGAACTGGCTAGCTACAGGGTAAATCCTTCTAGGCACAAGGATCAATACCATCACAGGTACAAGACTGCCTGACACAAGCAGTGGGAAGCATTTATTGCATAGAGTAAGTAGTGTTGACTGTGTGGAAAATGTGAAAGCCTGCACAGCAGCGGAATGCCAAAGGAAGGACTACTTGAGCGTGCTATAGTCCCTCCAAATTTCCTGCTTTCTGATTACTCCCTGGAGCCCCTTGAATCAAAACATAGATCAAAGCAGTCTAAGGTTGCTCTAAGTTCCCATGTGACACAAAGAGGCATTCAGATGGTGCTGCAATATATGGATCCATGATTGCTTTCTGCTTTGTTTCAATCAAGCACATCTCTCAAGAAATAAAGCACCTACAGCATAATAACTTGTAATGGCATTCTGCCTGGGGATTTACCTCAGCTCTCAGTTACTCAGCTTGAGAAATGTTTACTGGCTGTATATGTTTATAATATGTTTATGAAACATGCTTTGTAAAAGAAAATCTCTGAAGAGGAATTATCAAAGTAGACTGCTACTGTGTTAGAAACAGTTTTCTACATTCTGCTGTGTACCGGTGGAGGGCCATCATGAAACATCAAGTGGAGTGTTTTGTCTCTAAAATATATGCCAAAGCAGAAGCTGCCCTTCTGAAAATAAGCCAAAAGTACCCTTTAAAGCTGAATTTTTGAAAGCGCTTGACCTCACCTCAATGCTAATGCTATTTAAGTTTGTGGGAACAGGACCAGGACAACAGTGAATACTTCAGAAGGTTATTCACCTCCACATCCCGACTTTCTAATATTGTGCTATACAGGGAGGTCTTAAGAAGAGTGTTAGGCAGCTCTTAGTTCTGATATATCCTGAGATCTTTTTAGAACTTAATAATAGATAACTATCTTATGCTCTATCACACATGCTTTCTCCCACTCTGTCTTTCTGAGTTCTGTCTCCCACAGAGCTGTATAAAATCCTAAATGCAGTACGAAGAGTTTGGATACCTAATTAAGATTGTCTTCCTTTGCACATACATCTTCTAAGACTCACTGCTTTTCTTTCTCCTTTGGCCTTGGTACCATTTTTGAAACAGTCAAAGCTTTCCAGTGAGTTTTATGGAAATTTACTTATATAAGGCCTAGTCTATTGTCTCTATCAGTTTAAATAAATTAGACTTTTAAATTTACAATATTGCCATTTATTTTTAATATGTAAGATAGTGTGCTTTGTGAAGGAGAAAATACAGCTTTTAATTACTTAGTATTTGTTTGCTTTTCTCATAGCCACTGCAGTAAATTCTGATGGATCATAGTATATTTACTTTCATTTTTTACCTTATTTCCTAATTTTGAGTTAGAAATATATTATTTTGCCTTTTGTGTTGTCATTCTGGAGTTCTCAACCATGTGGTGATCTTGTCTGGATTTTGAATAAAGACCATAGTCTCCTAAGGAACATAGACTTGTATCGTGTTCTGAAATATTATCATCACTTTTTAGGAAATATGTAAAAATAACAAGATGAAATAAAGTTCTTTGGCAGGGTCCTGTTGCACAACTGTCGCAAAGGTGAACAGTGTGACAAGGTGAACAAATTTGAAATGAGGACCTGGTATGATCAAAAGAATGCATAAACTCAGTGCAAAGGGCAGACTCTGGGAGCCAGTTTGTAAAATTCAGTCAGCCACTGAGTGTGTTTAAAATAACTCAAGGAAAAGGCATAAAACTATAAAAACTAAAACCCAACAACAACAAATAAACCACCTGGAAAGTGAGCGAGACTTTCATTATCTGCTCTCAGATCTTTCTACAGGAACACTTTGGAAGCTTGCATATAGCTTGGACTGTCATAGTCTTGTTAAAGGTACCATGAATGGTGCATTTCAAGGAGAGCCTCAAATTAGTGTTGCCTTAGCTGCTTATGGAGTGCTATGATGTAGCTAGAAATTGAGCTCCAGGGGGATGTGTGACTCAGTCCATGAGTACTCAAGATTTATACAGTCCAGAAAAACCTTAAACCTACAGAGCAATGCTTGCAGGTTATGTTTCCCTAATAAATTTAGGAAGAATATGGTATAATTTTACATACTAGTAGAGAAGTATGTGTGTATTATTCTTGTGACTCTTTTGGCTGCAGTACAATAGAGGCTGACAAGTGTAGGAAGCTATAATTTAAAAAAAAACACATTGTTGGAAGCAGTAATATGAAAGCCTGGAACAAACAAACTTGTTCTGAAACTCGGTGAAGCTCGTAGTACTGCATGGTGAGTACTGAATAGAACATTGACAATAGGAAAATTGAGGATGTCAGTTTAACAGTGCATACAACTTGAGTACTGTGAAGTGACGTCAAATAACAAGAGCCAAAACATTCTCTCAGTGAGGACATCGGTACAGTCCTCATGCAGTAGTACAATCGAGATTGTGACTAAGTAACCAGAGAAATGCATCGCATGAAGGCTTGCTTTTGAGCCCAGTGCTTAAATGAGGACATAGAGCCAAGTCCAGGGCTGTACATAGTCTTCTGATTTGAATTGTTTTAAATACCTCTCAGACTGAACACATATAACAATGCTCAAACTTATGGTAGAGATAAATAGGTGTTAAAAAAAGAAAGGAAGCTATATAGGCCTGATACATAGAGAGTTGCAGCTGTTTTATGCAAGTCATAGAGTTGTTTGAAGAAGTATCTTTAGGGTTATTGTCAAATACATGAAGGAAGGTAGGAAAAAAGAATTAAAAAGCTTACTTTGGTCATAGACGTAAAATCTGGTCAAGGAAAATATTATTTGAGAGAGCAAAGCAAACCAGGACCATAATTTTCAAATTATGTAGTTGTTTTGGAATATTAATCTGCCTTTCATGAGATTTTATGAGATCTTTACTGGAAGGTACTTCCATTAAGCATGTCAAGTCAGTATTTGTGAACTATGAGACAGGGAGGTCTGAAAATGGGATCTGTCAATATGCTTTTCAAAAATTCCATAGAATCAAACCAAAAGCTGTAATTAGCACAAGTGAGTCCATCATTGTTAAAGATGTCAAAAGGGAACCATACGGCTAACATTATCAGAGGAACCAGCAATTGTTAAGAATATAAATATGTAAATAAGATGAAGAAAACAAATTAATATGATGTCTAGAGAACTGACATATCTTAAAAAACATTATTTACTGCTTTCCCAGTCATAATTAGTGACTATAAACAATAGTGGTTTTCTGAGAAGCTGCACTTCCAGAATATATTGCCAACATAACCTGGAGAAGAGTAAGTAACGTTTAGTCCTAACCATAGAATGTTGTCCTGAGAATGAGATACTGCTCAGAAAGGTCTTTGGCAATCAACAACCATATAGTGCATGAATCTTAGGGTATATCAGGGTAAAGCAGAAAAATCATAGACCATTAAAAAGTGATTTGTTTGGTAATGACTGCTTGGAGAAAATACATTATATTTGGAAAGCAGGACATTGTTGTTCTTTTATTTTATGTTATGATGGTATCTTGAAAATTTACAATGCTTGGTGTATCATACTTGTTTGGTGTCAGTTTATCTAGGGATTTGGCGAGGCAGTCTCAGTTTTAAGAAGTTAGCCTGTAAATAAACATGGAACTGTTACCATTTTAATATAGGGGTTTTGAGATATTGCAGCAAGAGGGAACTAAAATAGAGATCTAAAAGTCCCCTGTAATACTGATAGAAAAAAATATATTAATTCAGGTTTGTTTCTAACAGAACACTTCAGAAGCCATTACAGATTACTTAGGAGGAAATTACTACATCTGATTACTTAGGATTAAAAAGAAATTATGTTAATTTGGAAACACTATTAATGGTAACTAAATTCTAGGTTCTGAAATTTAAGATAACCTGAGTTGGAGAAATTGATTATAGAAGCAACGTTAGAAGGTCTAAATAATTACAGCTTTCAAAAACTTCAGGGGGAAGGCTACTTTGTTTTACTTGTTGGCAAAATTGTACTTGCAAATTAAGACTTAATAATAGCAAACAGGAACAACTAACTTCTTTGTTACTACCTATCCCTAATAATTCTTACTAGAATCAGGTTGTTTTCAAATTCATATCATACTGTCAGATCTTAATAGTTGCCTTTCTAAGTTTAGCTGAGAGATAAGAATATTGCTCAGAAATAACTACACTAATATTTGCTGTTAAATTTACTAACTTAGAAAACTTAAGATACTTTTATGAAATAAATAATGATTGTGGTTGCAGGTATGATAAGAAACAACCTTTGGCAGTGGTAGTAGTAGCAAAGCTAGTTAGTCATTTGGAGTCATTAATGCCCCTCACATGCAGCTATAAAGGGATAATATATAGCAAGTGCCATTAAATATTTGAGTTATGGAGGATGTAGCTATTGTGATAATCCACATTTCACAACTTTGGTTGTTTTTGCCACTGTTGATTTTGCCACTGATTTCAAGGCTGATCTCATAAAAGTATGTGATGATAGCACTTCTAATGTAGTTATTTGTCTTAGATGATTATTACAGTGGTGATTAAAATTACTTGCGTTAAAAATGTGTATTAAAAATAACTAGTAGATTTGATTATTACAATAGTGATAAAAATTATTTATATTGAACATATGGACTGAATTTCAGGACATTGAGGTTTACGGAAGTAAAAAATTAAATGCTCAGTTGAAGGTATATTTGCTGTGAAGAATAAAATTACTTGAAAGAAACAGTACTTTGGAAATCAAATCTCTGTTCCTTGAGGAAACAGGGGTAAAGCTGATTTAATCTTCATTTTGCTCCTCCTTGATTGTGATATAAACGGTGTCTAGCACAGTTTATGTGCTGGTGACAACCAGCTGTGGTAACTGAAAGGCTTATGCCTTAAGGACTGCTTTGCAAGCTTGCTCAGTATGAAGCTTGCAGTATGCAACTTGGACTGGAATCTGAACTTGAGATGAGTTGAATAAAACCAAATAAAAGGTTTGAGAATAAAAAACTTAAGGTATAGGATTATTTTTTCTAAGTTTGCATTAGGTCTTAATTATATAATTTCTTATTTATAACTCCTTTAAGCTCTTTTAAATAAAAGATCTATTTTTCTTTTATCTTGTTGGAATTGACTCTAAAATCATGCACAAAAATACAGCAATGTATAATTTTCTGCTGATTTCTTAGAATTAATGTGATTCTTGTTCTCACATTTTTTTGCAAAGAAATAGGCTTAAGGTAACCGACTGCATTGAGGGAATGAACAAGTATGCTATGAATTCGTGAGTTTCATGTTAGTAAGTGGGAGTTCATTCTCAAACAACAGTTTCATGTTAATGTTGAGAAGAGTGCAGAAGCGTGGTGTTTTAACTCCCACTTTCCCAAGGTCACATGTTTCTTTTGGTCCCTTCTAACCCTAGTGATTCCGTGATTCTAATCCAGTTGTGATAGTAGATGGCTAATTACACAGATGCTTTATTTTTATATGAAATACTATATAAGCAACCAGGTTGAAGTGGATGCAGTGTAGAAATCGTGAACATAGTATTCACAGGAAGCAGCGATAGGGATGGATGTGGAAATCTGGAAACATCATACAGGATTAAATTTATCATCTTTATTTAAGAATTACAGATTGCTATTTGAGCATAAAGATGTGATTCTAAAATGTGGATGATACGGTAAAGCTTACTGATGCCCCTTATTGTGAATAACACAATCTCTGAGGTGCTTATAAGAAACTTCCATATGTACTATTTTGAGTGGCTGGATAAAATAAATGAATGTTTACTCTATGAATTCACATATTGTTTCCCAGAAGAAAAAAAAATGTGCTATTGTGTAGTTTACTTTCCTCTGATTTGTGTCTGTATGTGTGTCCTGTGTTTTTGCAGCTTTCCTGTCTGCAAGTACAAAACCAGATATAATCAGATCTGCTTGTTGTATGCCTGGTGCCTTGAGCCCTGCCCTTTGCAGAAAATTCTCAGCTGAGGATGTCTGTAGCTAATATGTTTATTTGTGGTGCAAAATCCTGTAGCTTTCTGTCACAGAGGTATGCTGTTTGTCCAGTGGCTTCAGTCTTTAGGCCAAACAATTTTTTATAAAACTATTTAGAATTTATATCATGAACCAAAGCAAGCGGTAATTGGGTATTTGACCACTTAGTGACGCCAGGAGTTTTGAATCCACCTTAAATATTTAGTCATCTGCAGTAAGATCTTCTCGCCCTTATCCCACTTATGAATTTAAGTGTTTGCTCTCATGGCTAGTCAGGTTCAGTTTCGTAAGAATATGTGAAGACGGTCAAGCTGAGAAAATCACAGATCTAATAAAAGTAAGAGGCTCAGATGCATGGGACTTGGGTGTGCCACAGTCCTGCTGAGCCAGTGTAGTACTGTTGATTTGTGTGTACCCAGCAAATTCATAATCTGAGAACATCAAGAGTCCTCATCAAGACATCCTGTCTGTCAAGGCACGTATTACATACACTGCCTGAATATTCCTCCTGAGTTTCATTTGTTCCATTAAAAATGATTAGTGCAAAGTCGAAGTTTTGATACTATGCTATAACTGGAGCTTTCTGCATTTTAAATTTTTCCTACTGCAAATGTAGGGATTACACTTGTTTCTGACTTTGATTTGGATTCTGAACTCCTCCAAACTCCTCCCTGGTCTTTTGTCCAGGACCATGTGTCCAAATCATGAGTCTCTATTTTAAAATTTTAAAAATTGTGATTTTATTTGAAGTGATCTTTACTTTTGAGGGTGGGACAGTGTGCTGGTTTTGGCTAGGGTCGAGATAATTTTCTTCATAGTAGCTAGTGTGGGGATTTGTTGTGGATTTGTCTATGGCTGTTCTTCATAATACTTACTCTGTAAATATCAAAAATGTTCACTGATCACCACTGGTGAGCTATTCTGATTAACAGTGAAATTCATTAAATAAGAATATGGGAAACAACTCCATCAGGCTGTAGGAAACTAAATGAATATTTGGTGGTTTGTGAATTTGTGATTGCAGTATAAAACCCATATGAATAGAAAGTGTTTTTAGAAGCATCTGAATCTCATTACCAGAGTGTAGCATTTTTACATGTTAAGGTTATCAAAATTTATCTTGAGGAAAATGAATCTTTAAAGTACTTGCTCAGTTTGAAAGGAATGTTAATGTAGAATTACATTGTTCTATAATCAACAAAGAGTAAGTTTACTAAATAGTAGGTTCAGGCCTAGGAAAATGAAGGGACAGGAAAATAGCTTATGAATGGAAAACCTCATACATATTATGGTCCTTGCAGAATCACATAATGTACAATGAAGAAGTGTATACATAGAGCACAGGAGGCTGATGAGCATACATAGGGGCAGAAATCTAGGAAGATGAAAGTTCTTAGGCAGGGAATGGCTGCTGACACGAAGAAAAACCAGAGCAAGTGCAATGGTAGAAATTAAAATTCTGTTTCAAAGTCCTAGATACCTCTGATAATGTTATATTTCTGTTAAAAGCGCGTTACCTTTTAGCCTTTAAAACTCCTATTTTAGGAGGGGTGCCCTATTTCACAGTGCAGGCAATACCCAGAAACACAAACTTTGAAGGCAACAAGGTATCTATACTTAGCAGAGCCTGCGCTAAGTATGCAGTTTGAATTCTCAAATGGGTCATTGTAGCATAACACATTTTGTAATGCAAATCAGTAATTGAAATTATCTCTTGCTTTAATTTGTTTAGGTTCAATTCAAGGGTTCAGTGGTAACCTATACTGGAGAGGGAAAGACATCTTGTATTCTCTAGTTGTGCCACATGTAATTAAAACAGGATCTGTTTCCACATTTCAGTGCAACATTAGGAATTCCAAGAAACTGAGAAAAATCATGTCTAGGCAATATACAAATACAACAGCTACTAACACATACAAAATGGTTTAAATCTAGTGCAATCAGTGATTGCCGCAGAGCTTTTATCTGGTTTAGGTTTATGGAAATATTCTTATTTTTGTCTAAGTTGAATTTGCTTAGAAAACAGTGTGCTGTGATAAGTGAATAAGGCAGACTGTCAGAGTCAGTTACTTTAAAATTGCAGTTTTAACATACCTCATTCTTGATCCACTATAATTAAATTTAGCAGTGTAAAATTTAGAGGAAGGGAGAGAATTCCTTTAATCTGGTAAAATGCTCATGCTCTGATAAGGCCTCTAGTCAAACGCAGTATGTTACAAAAATCCTACATAAAGAATGCTAACAAGAGATTAAAAAGGCAATTGTAAAACATTTGTAAATTTTCTTTGGTGAGTTATTTTCTCTTTATATAGTTCTGCTACTGGAAAAAGAGGTAAAGAAATATAGTTGAAATAGAAGGTGCTTCTTAAGAACAGCAACTGTGAGGTAATCAGAGTAAGCCATGTGCTACATTAGCTTGAGTATATCTATTTTGTTAGGATAGCTTTTATATTTTAAAGCTGCATTAATATTAGTCATTGAGTTTAAGGTTCAACCATAGCCTAGCTGAGGCTAATACAGTGCTTTTAATTTTGTCCAGTGGTTAGTTCAGTATCTAGAAGGGTTCCTCCTTCTGAAGCAATGTTTCCATAGAATCAGTGTTAACAGTTGTTGGGACAGCTCTGTTAATTGACACTAGCATTAGTTTCTTCCAGCTTTGACCTGCTTACAAGTTTTGTCCTGTTTAGTATTTCTTTCTCATTTGAGTTCTCAGTTCCAATATTAGTCTTTATCTTTTTCTCAGTGTTGACTCATTTGTTTCAACTTACTATGTTCTACCAGTTTCTCTTTACTCATAATCGTAACTCATTTTTCTGAATCCATGAATTTCTCCAGGGGACAGGGATTCTAATAGGGGATGTTTCAGAAGTTCAGGTTAATGATTTGTAAGTGTGCAGGTGAATGCCAAATTTCGAGGTTGCTGCTCCAGCATTTCACTGCTCAGATGGAATAGATTTCAAACACATGGGCCCAAAACTTCCAACAAGATGACTTCATAGGGCCATTTTATTTCTTTGTCCATTCTTATTTCTGCAGTGGCAAAAGCAGTATAATTTTTTCAAATTATTTCTGGTTTTCATGGGTTTTTTTGTTGTTTTTGTTTGTTTTGTTTTTTTTTTTTTGTTTTCGTTTTTGGTTTTTGTTGGTTTTGTTTTTTTTTTGTTTAACTGAGTAATCATTACTTACTGATTATGAGAAAATTTAGAAGCAATTGTTTTTAAGAGAGGTCTGCTTGCGCAGTATCACGAGTAAATGCTATAAACCTATAATAAAATACAGATACTGCTGGACATAAGGCATTACTAAAAAAATTAGAACTCTCATGTATTTCAAACAAATGTCTGCTAGTTGAGATTTATAGCACAAGTGTGTACAGATTTATGCAATTCTTTCTGAAAACCATTAGAGGCGTGGTAACTCTTTGTCATGGAATTTATTAACAGTGAGAAAGAACTGAAGAGAGTCCTGCCTTTCAGTAACTCAGTGTTAGAGGTTCTTACTGAATATTGCCACAGAACAACAGTTCGCATTGTCTCTCCTTTAGAACTTACATCTTCGTATTGGCAGAAAAACCACAAAGGAACTAACAAAATATATCAGGGTAAAACCCATGATGTTACATAGAGCATATGCTTAAGCAATTCTCAGAAGCGTGTCTTAAACATTCTGTAATGTTCACT
The DNA here is from genome assembly GCA_017639245.1 of Myiopsitta monachus. NCBI lineage: Eukaryota > Metazoa > Chordata > Aves > Psittaciformes > Psittacidae > Myiopsitta > Myiopsitta monachus. Next base: position 64,352,194 of record CM029921.1, on the reverse strand, counting down.
AGATGAAAGTGTTTAATAAATTTTTTTCTTCTTTTTATTTATTTACGTTTTTCAAAATAAAGCATCCCTACATTTTAATAATCAAAGGGCAGATTCCCATTAGCAGAAACTGAGCTAGTGGTGTGAATACAAGGAGAACATTATCCGTTATGGTACTGTATCACAATTTTTAATGGTAATTATTTGTCTAAAGTTGTAACCAAGTGCATTAGAAATCCTAGTAAGGCACCTGGCTGTACATTTAGGTGTCTAAATACCTTCAGCTGGTAGCATAGTAGACAGTTATTCTATATGGATCATATCTGGTGACAAAGTGAATGCTAAACAATATCCTGTAACAATACAGTAAATTGTACACAAATGCCATTATCAAAACTATACTTTTCATAAGGTTCTTCATTGAAAAGTAGGGCAATGAAATTAGAATTTCATGCCTCATGAAGACAGATACATTTTTAGCAAAACTAGTCAAAAATAAAGCAATTTTTATGATGCTGAATTCAGATGAAAGCACACCAAGAGAAAATAGCACCACCTGAATTCTCTTGTGGTTTATTCACCAATCAAAAGCTGTGCAAATGCTGCTCCTATTATAGATATTAACTGCTCTATATCACACTCTGAATTTACACTGTGAAGATAATTTTCTGTGATATTCTGATATGTGCACATACCTTGAACATTTCCATAGCTACTTCTTAGTTCTGTTGCCTTTTTTTTGATAAAGCTTTGTACAGGAATCATGCTTCTTAAGGTTAATTCTTACACTCCTTAATTCTTGAAGAAGAATTTGGCAATTAGATGGTCATATAAATTTCGAATCTTGAATGGAATGTTGTAGAGGTTATAATTTGAGAAATTTCAGGCACTGTTATCATACATATTTATAAGGCTGCAAGCTATTTTCAGTGGGGCATTTCCTTATCTGGGAATCATTAATATTAGTTATGCTCCAGTTTATTGATATAGCAGGTCCTGAATTTTAAGACTGCACTAAAGTGCTGCATAATGAATAAGAAGAGAACGGAGGCTCTATTCTGTGATGAATAAGAAAAGAAAGAAGGTGAAGAAGGCTCTTTTTCTTTTTTCTTTTCTTTTCATTTTTTTTTTTTTTTGAGATGAGATACGTTTTCTTTAAACTAAAATCCCTTAAACAAGAAAGTATACTCCTGACTTCGCATAGCTGATTAATAAGTGAAGCTATTCAAGTGGGTGGACATGTAAGAATAGGCTCACCTGGGACTGAAGTACTGCAGTCGGTGGTCTGGAAGATAAAAAAGAATACTAACTTGTCTGCTATATATTAAGTGGATCTTGATTTCATATGCAAACTTACATTATTCTTTCTTTGTATTTCACATTTTCTTACACTTTTCTCTGAGGGTTCACTGCTTTGTGCAGCATTTCTTCACAGCTATCTGGCCTAATTAGCTTAACTAGACAGTACTTCAGAAGATTCCATCTTTGTATAAAACGTTAAAAAAAATGAGAAATAGAAACGTTTATTTTTGTCTTGATTGATAAAATGTCAACTGCCGTGCCCATTTCATTAGAATTTGTTGACAAATTTAATTGTTTAACCAAATTTCTAGAATCTGGTTAACTTTTGTATCTTTCCCCTCACGCGTGCAATACCATGGTATATTGTTATACTTCAGCCCTTTTGTTAACACACTGAAATAAAACTCTTCTCTGTAAATTTCTTCTTTCAGGAATGTGCATGAACAGATGTCATCATTTAAGCTTCCCATCAGTCAACCTTTTTAAAACTGTTAATTATCTGCTCTTCTTTATTTGGCATTGGCATGCATCCAGCAACTGTTTTAGAAGCAGTCACTGTGTTAAACTGTCATGATATTAGAAAATTCTTTAAAATCTTAGTCAACCCTAGTTGGTTTATACTTTTTGAGTAGTTTAACAAGATGTCTTTCAAGAGATAATAGTCATTTCCTTACTGAATGATGTTTCAAAGTCTTTGAAAGTAGAAACAAATCTACATAGCCATGGCAGCCATAGCTCAAGCTCATTTCTTTACACAAAATAAGTTTGCATTCAGACTATGCTCATTAAGCCATGCACATTTTTTAAAAAAAATATTTTAAAATAAATGTAGGCTTTCACTGATAGAATCGTAAAATCACAGAATAGATAGGGTTGGAAAGGACCTTAAGATCATCTAGTTCCAACCCCCCTGCCATGGGCAGGGACACCTCACACTAAACCATGTCACCCAAGGCTCTGTCCAGCCTGGCCTTCAACACCACCAGGGATGAAGCACTCACAACTTCCATGGGAAACCCATTCCAGTGCCTCACCACCCTTACAACAAAGAACTTCTTCCTTATACCCAATCTAAACTTCCCCTGTGTAAGTTTTAACCACAGTCCTGTTTTAGCTGAATCAGTCAGTGCCATTTCCACCAAGGAACAGACTTTTTTCAGCAGCCATACTCTACTAGGTTGTCATGGCCACTTGAAGGTAATAGTTTTGACAACTTTTGACTAAACAATTCTAGGATGCATATTTCCTACTTATTTATTTTTGGACAATTGATTTTTTAATAAATTTTGTGGTGAGATTTTTTTTGTTTGTGTTTGGGTTTTTCTAATTGGGTTTTTATTTGGGGGGGGTGGGATTTTTTATATGGAGTTATTGCAGCATTTGGTTTTTCGAGGCCACTGATGAGACTAAGGAAGTAATGTAAGGAATGTTCTTGCTGAGAATTCCATCTGTAGATCATCTGTTCTTTCACATCTCTTAGTGAGCTGCAGGGATGTTTTCCGGGAAGCTAGGGACCAGGTTAGGAAAGCTAAGGCCCACTTAGAATTAAACTTGGCTACGGATGTTAAGGATAACAGGAAGGCATTCTGTAGGTACATTGCAAATAAAAGACAGGCTAGGGACAACGTGTGCCCTCTCCAAAAGCTATCGGGATAACTGGCTACCCTGGATTTGGAGAAGGCTGAGGTTCTTAATGACTTCTTTGACTCAGTCTTCATCGGCAAATGCTCTGACCACACCACCCAAGTCTTGGAAGGCAGACACGGGGACAGTGAGAATGAAGTCCCTGGGCCCACTGTAGGAGAGGATCTGGTTCAAGACCATCTTAGGAACCTGAACATATACAAGTCCATGGGACCTGATGAAATCCATCCGCGGGTCCTGAAGGAGCTGGCAAATGAAGTTGGTAAGCCACTGTCCATCATAGTTGAAAAATCATGGCAGTCAGGTGAAGTTCCCGATGACTGGAAAAAGGGAAATATAACCCCCATTTTCAAGAAGGGGAAAATGGATGAGATGGGGAACTACAGACCAGTCAGCCTCACCTCTGTGCCTGGTAAAATCTTGGAGCAGATTCTCCTGGAAGGCATGCTGAGGCACATGAAAAACTACAAGGTGGTTGGTGACATCCAGCATGGCTTTACAAAGGGGAAATCCTGCCTGACCAATCTGGTGGCCTTCTATGATGGGGCTATGGAACTGATGGACAGGGGTAGAGCACTTGATGTCATCTACCTGGACTTGTGTAAAGCGTTTGACACTGTCTCACATGACATCCTTGTCTCTAAGTTGGAGAGACATCAATTTGATAGGTGGACCACTCGGTGGATAAAGAACTTGCACACAAAGAGTTGTGCTCAATGGCTCAGTGTCCAGCTGGAGACCAGTAATGAGTGGTGTCCCTCAGGGATCAGTGTTGGGACCGGTCTTGCTCAACATCTTTGTTGGTGACATGGACAGTGGGATTGAGTGCGCCCTCAGCAAGTTTGCTGATGACACCACCAAGCTGTGTGGTTCGGTTGATACGTTGGAGGGAAGGAATGCCATCCAGAGGGACCTTGTGATGCTTGTGAGGTGGGCTGATGCCAACCTGATGAAGTTTAACCATGGCAAGTGCAAGGTTCTACACCTGGGTGGGAGCAATCCCAGGCACAGCTCCAGGTTGGGCAGAGAGAAGAGATAAAGAGGAGCCCTGCGGAGAAGGACTTGGGGGTGTTGGTTGATGAAAAAATGAACATGAGCTGGCAGTGTGCCCTCGCAGTCCAGAAAGCCAACTGTATCCTGGGCTGCATCCAAAGGAGCGTGACCAGCAGGTCGAGGGAGGTGATCCTGCCCCTCTCCTCTGCTCTCCTGAGACCTCACTTGGAGTACTGTGTGCAGTTCTGGTGTCCTCAACATAAAAAGGACATGGAAGTGTTGGAACAAGTCCAAAGGAGGGCCATGAGGATGATCAGGGGGCTGGAGCACCTTCCATATGAAGATAGGCTGAGAAAGTTGGGGCTGTTCATCCTGGAGAAGAGAAGGCTGCATGGAGACCTCATAGCAGCCTTCCAATATCTGAAGGGGGCCTCTAGGGATGCTGGGGAGGGACTCTTCGTGGGGGACTGTAGTGATAGGACAAGGAATAACGTGTTCAAACTTCAAGAGGGGAAGTTTAGATTGGATATGAGGAAGAAATTCTTTACTGTGAGGGTGTTGAGGCCCTGGAATGGGTTGCCCAGGGAAATTGTGAATGCTCAATCGTTGGCAGTGTTCAAGGCCAGGTTGGACAGAGCCTTGGGTGGCATTGTTTAGTGTGAGGTGTCCCTGCCCCTGGCAGGGGGGTTGGAACTAGATGATCTTAAGGTCCTTTCCAACACTAACTATTCTATGATCCTGAAGATTGTAAAGATCAAGGTCCAAATTTTAAATTTAAAGTGAAGTAGAGCTTGGGTGTTTTGTAAAGTGTGAGAAATTGTGGCTTCAAGAAGTGGGTTAACCAGTCTGTATACACATACCTTAAACTCTCTCTCCCTCGACTGAAATAGGAACTTTTCCCATAAAAATTGCCCTGTTTTAAATACCACTTTAAAGGTAAATGTATTATATGTTCCTGAAAGTATTTAATATTTCTGAGTGTTCAGAACTGTCCGTGTTTGGAGGTTGATGCTTTTTGTAATAATGAAGTGTTTTGCTATGAATTATACTTTCAATTTTTTTTCTCATTGCCTTTTGTTCTTTTGTTCTGATAGTCTATCTATCTTTGTAGACTAAGGAGGAAGAGAGGACAGCACTGAGTTATGCTTTGGTAAGCTGTTTTTGTAATGACTTGATTCAGCTTCTCATTCTGGAACACCTCACTGTCATCAGTTTCAAAGTCAGTTAATGGCTCTGCTAGATCTAAATCAAAGGTGATGTTCATATCTTTACTTGGTAGTTGAAAAAGTCTTGAGTCAGCATTGGTTGTGGATGAATGCACATATTATATACAGTGGCTTGAACCTACCTAGGAAATGGTTAACTGCTTTCGCTTATGACAAAGAACAGCTTTATTTTCCTCTGCATGCTAGAGGCCAGTGAGGTGTCAGCATTTAACTATTAGAGTCTCGATTTTGGAGTTTAGTATAGCATTTAGTAATTAGTAAGAGCACTCAGCAAAGCCTTTAAACATCTGCCTCTATGAAAATATATAATGCTATTCCTGCTGCCTATGTTATTCAGTGATAGTAGGCTGTGGTCATTAACTTCAGGGAAAAAAGGGTAGGATTCTGAAAGAAGGTTGTGATATAAAAGGTGATGAAGTAAATAAGGAAAGATGAAAAAGCAGGGTAGCAGCTAGAGTAACAGGTAAGTAACTTGAGCAAGTTATGCTTCAGGGAAGGATGTGAGCGCAGCAATAAAATGAAATAAGAGGTGGTGCAGGATTATGAAAATGGGAATGGGAAGAAGGTAGTAAAGGAAAAGCTTGATCATCAAAAAAACCTGAAAAGACGAAATTGGAGTGAAATGACAAACTAAACTAAGCAAAATCAGTTTTGTTCTGTATTGTGTGTATCAGTTATGTTCTGTATTAAGAGTGGTGGGCCCGTGCAAGCTGAGTGCTCCTTCTCTGCAGTAATTTATATTAAGACACTTCTTGCACTGATTTGGTTGCAGAAGCTGATAAGCCAGACAGAATATAGAAAACAGGCCAGTAGCAAGAAGAGCAGTAGCTTTTTTGCTGTGTCTGCAGGCGAGTGGTGTTCCTGCTCAGCACTTCAGGAGGACTCAGGAATTTATCTTTTTCTGCTTTCTCCTTTTCCCCTATTTCCCTCCCCTCTATAGTTTGGTGTGTGTGTGTGTGTGTGTTTATTTATTTTTTTTCCCTTTGTATGGGGCACAGCTTAGCTTCAGGTCAAGTTGCAGCCTGAATTGAATTAATTAGCTGGTCCTGGACCCCCCTCTTTCCTATCTAATTTTGCTAGGTCCAAGCTATAAGTCTATTCTTAAGTTTACTGTATTTGTTTCTATTGTTTCTCTTCCCCCCTTAAAGGGATATTGAAGGTTTACCCTTAGATCTGGTTTCTGACATTATGTGTAGCTTATTAATATCAGTGCTGAGGTGATCTTATCTAAAAAAAAAACATATAAGAATGAAAAAAGAGCAAGTTGCTTAGATTTGCACATAATGATAACAGGAGGTGAAATGAGACCCAGAGCCATCCAGAGGCTTAGGAAAGTAATTTTTACTTCTTTGGTGTCTGAAATGGGAAGTGTCCTAGTTTCAGCTGGGATAGAGGTAATTTTCTTCCTAGTATCTGGTAGGGTGCTATGCTTTGGCTTTAGTCGGAGAACAATGTTGATCACACACAGATGTTTTAGTTGTTGCTAAGTAGTGCTTACCCTACGTCAAGGACTTTTCCATTTCTCATGCTCATCTGGTGAGCAGGTGCACAAGAATTTAGGAGGGAACACAGCCAGGACAGCTGGCTCAAACTATGGAAAGGGATATTCCATACCATAGAATGTGATGCTCAGTGTATAAATCGGGGGGAGTTGGCCAGGAGCCACTGATCGCTGCTGAAGGACTGGCTGAGCATTGGTCAGTAGGTGGTGAACAATTGTATTGTACATCACTTGTGTTTCCTGAGTTTTATTCCCCTCTTTCTCTTTTTTGTATTAGTATTGTTATTATCAGTCTTCTCTTTCCTCCTCCTCCTTCTTGTTATTATAATTTATTTTATTTGAGTTATTAAACTGCTCTTTCTCAACCTATGGGTTTTACCTTCTTCCAATTCTCCTCCTCATCCCACTGGGGTGGGACAGGGAGAGGAGCGTGTCAGAAGCTGCATGGTACTTAGTTGCCAGTTAGCGTTAAACCATAAAAGGAAGTAATGAGTCTGGTAGGGGATAATTATTAGTGCTTTTTTTATTGGGTCTGGTTGAAATGGAGTTAATACACCCTGTAGCAGCCCTCATAGTGCTGTGCTTTGTATTGGCAGCAAGAAAGGTGTTGGTAACAGTCAAGTGTTTTGGCTGCTACTGAGCAGTATTTACACAACATCAAGGCAGTCTCTCCAACATTCCCCCCTCACCAGTAGGCTGGGGGTGCGCAAGGTCTTGGAGGGGATATAGGCAGGACAGCTGACCCAAACTGACCAAAGGGATATCCAGACCACATGATGTCTGCACAGCAGTAAAAGCTAAGAGAAAGGAAGAGGAAGGGGGGGGGGCATTCATTATTTACTACATTGTCTTCCAAAGCAGCTGCTACACGTAATGAAGCCCTGCATCCTGGGAAGTGATCAGACATTGCTTGCTGATGGGGAGCAGAGAACTGAATCTTCATTTTCCTTTGCTTCTGCACATAATCTTTGCTTTTGCTTTCTTAAACTGCATTTGTATTGACTCACAAGTTTTGCTTAATTTTGGAATCATAGAATGGTTAGAGTTGGAAAGGACCTTAAGATCATCTAGTTCCAACCCCACTGCCATGGGCAGTGACATATCCCACTAGGCTGGGTTGCTCAAAGCCTTGTCCAACCCAGCCTTGAACACTGCCAGGGATGGATCATTCACAACTTCCTTGGGCAGCCTGTTGCAGTGCCTCACCACTCTCACAGTAAAGAATTTCTTCCTGATATCTAACCTAAATCTCCCCTGCTTAAGCCCATTGCCTCTTGTCCTATTTCTACAGTCCCTGATGAAGAGTCTCTTCTTGTAGGCCCCCTTCAGATACTGGAAGGCTGCTATGAGGTCTCCATGCAACCTTCTCTTCCCAGGCTGAACAGCCCCAGTTTTGTTAGTCTGTTTTCATACATGAGGTGCTTTAGCCCCCTTATCATCTTCATGGCCCTCTGGACTTGCTCCAACAGCTCTTTATCCTTCTTATGTTGAGGACACTAGAACTGCACACAGCACTCCAAGTGGGGTCTCATGATAGCAGAGTAGAAGGACAGGACCACCTTCTTCAACCTGGATACGCTTCTTTTGATGCTTCTTTTGATGATTGATTAGTAAGAGAAGATGAAGAACAGAAAAGTTTTGATCAAGAACCTACCATAGCTTTATAAGCATTCAGGACTGCACCACTCTTCTCCACAGCTGGATTGTGGTGGATAATCTAATCCTAAGTGATCTTGTTTGGTTGCTGATTTGTGTGTGCCAAATGCAGTTTTCCGCAGCTGAATGTACTCTTTACACATAAAGCAAGGCCAGTTAAATGTACATTTAAAAAATAATTTTCTATTATGCTCTAGTCCCATGTAAGCTGTTAAAATTTTCCCTGAAAATACTGTGTTGTTTGCACAGCAAAAATTGTGAGATTTAGATTTGGCAATTTTTAATAACACTAAGCAAGGACAAAACAGAAGTCTTTTTCTTTCTTTTTTTTTTTTTACTGTCTACTACTTTTTCCAATAAGACAACTTCATAAGGTCTGAAGCTGTAAAAACAGCCTTTTTTCTTAAACAGATACACCTTCAGACATGATTCCTGTCTTAAAATTGCCCAACTGACATACGGATTTATAAGTATCACACATGTGGGGTGCACAACAATATATGTGGAAGATCTTATCAATTTTTCACCTTGCTGCCCTTTATATTATTTTGAATTTAAGTCTTTGATATAATTGGATCTTTCTTTCTCATAATAGTCTTGTAAAACTCTTGCAGAATTCATGCAAACCTGGCTGGGTGCTCTGTTCGTGAGAGTAGTTCTGAATGATCCATTACTGAATTGGAATTAGTCAGGTTTTCCAGGGGGACTGTCTGGAGGTTTGTACAGTTTTGTGTCTTCATTAGTGGTTCAAATAATGCAGTAGAATTGTGCTTAGTATACTTGACAGCATCATGCAGCTGGGAAGAACACTGGCAGGTTGGAAGGTAGGTTTGTAACTGAAAAAGAGTAATGAAAAATGGAAGAAATGGACTAAAAATCCAAGCCATGGTTCAGTCAGAAGTATACATTTCAGTTGGAATTTATTGAACACAGAAACAAAAAAAATGTACAGGTACGATTAAGGAGGAAATATTTATTTTTTTTTTTCTTCAAAGCATCGTGTGGTTGAAGCTCCCAAATGGAAAAGGAATCAAAAATACTGTGCTGTTGTGCACTGTAGGGGAGGCAGATTATCCATAATGGGACAGTTTTAAACAGTGAAGACAATGTCTGTCAGTAGTGACTGGAAACTGCTAAACCTGTCTTGACGTCAGGAGATGGCCTAGCCAATAGGGTTCCTTCCTGCTGTATGACCCATATGAATTTAATGTCAAAATAGTTAGTGTTTTTCCAAAAGTTAACTTTGCAAATTATTGAAAATATTCATCCTCTCTTCTTAAGTATCTTTTAGAGTCATGAGGTACTGGATCGTGTAAATATTTCCAACCAACAAATAAATAAGTTAGGGTGACTTGTCATTCCAGTGAAGCTTAAATGTTATCCATGTGAATCGTGGATAGATTTTGATGTCCTAGTAAATTTTTCAGGACAGTGCTTTCACCTGAATGGGATTTTCTCTGTATCCTTTTGAACTGTGAACCTAGGAATGGACAGACGGTCATCCTGTATTAGAAGATTAATTGCTCTTGTTCCTGTAGTAATAAAAGCAGTAAATCATTATTCTGTTTCAGTTAATGTTCCATGCTTATTTTTTTTTTTTTTTTTACATATCCACACCTACTTCTGTAACAGATCCTACCTATGCTTAAATAGGCACCTTGAAAGTCTAAGTGCCCATCTGTTTGTATACATCCCTAACTTTTTCTGTTCAAAATCCCCCATTTGAGTAATGAGTTCAAATACCGCCTATCAAATACAATTTTGATTAGCTTTCCACACAACGTGGTCCAAGAACCTACTTTTCAACAGCATGTAACTTAAAGGAATCAAAAAGCCACAGCAGTGATCGTGTGTTACAGGAATAGGGCCAAAAAACCAAGGATCTTGTTGATGGGCTAAATCCTGTTCTTCTAGTAGGGAATATGTGCTTTTACTGTCAGGGCAACAAATTGAATAAACTGTTTTACGCAAATACAAATTGTAGAAAAAGATACTAAAAAGCATGCATAAGTCAGATGGTATCAATAAACATTAAATTTTATGCTGTTAATAAATGCAGAGCTGCATAATCTCATCTCATTAGCTTTCAGAGCAGACTTTATATGGATGTCAGTTCAGGAGACTGCACTGTAGTGCAGTAGATTAGTCCACTACTGTGTAGACAGGCTGCCTTCTCACAGCAAAAGTCTTCATGAACCTCTGTGCATTATCCACCTGGAAATAAGCTGATTTCTCACAAAAGCAAAAAGCCTGTGACTCTGGGAGGAATATGATTCATTCCCAGAGAAAGTGTAGGAAATAGAATATTCCCTGCAAAAAAGAGAAATGACAGCTGAGGATCACTTTGTGCAAAATCTCCAGGGAAAACTTTTCAGGCAGCCATTTTAAATTCTGTTAAAAACAAAATAAAACCCCCTGCATTACCTATCCTTTTCTTCCAAATACAAAGTGTTTGAAAAAGCAAAGACAGTCCCCAAGCTAACCTGGTTATAAAATTTGTGGCTGCTTGCTTGTTTTCATAAAATGTCTTTATAGATGAGAGTGAAGTTTAAGATTGTGTTTAGGTAAGGAGAAGCCTTTAGATCACAATTCTTGACAACATATATACAGGATTATGTCAGTATTGCATAAATGCTTACCTTTAAAGTCTTAGGTTGATTTCAGTGGAGTTGGTGAAGCTTGTGTTTGCTTTCTTTCCTCTGTGGAAACTGCTTTACAAATTCAGAAGCAGCCGTATTATGCCACTTATGATGGGCAATTTCCACTTAATAAGAAGCAAGGTGTTTGCAAAGCAAGTTCTGACAGGCGGACAGAGCAAAATTCTTGTTTTCAAATACTAGTCTGAAATAATTTTCAAGGGTAAAGCAGGAAGTTGGTTTCCCAAGATACATTCTGCAGGCAAACAGTTCATTGGAAACCATTTGCTACACTGGTTTAGCCTTTTATTTTGTTTGCAAGCTTTTTTACAACAAACTTCAAATGTTACAGTTTTGTTATCCTGAGTTATTCATCAAATGTTTAATGAGGTCAAACTTTATCTTGTGGATAGTTTAAAAATTGTGGTTTCCATATATTATGTTCAGCTTTTCTAGTTGAAGGATTTCATCACATACTTGAGGACTGCTCTTTTCCAGAAATTATTATATGTAGCATAGTGCTGAAAAAAAATATGGAAGCACTAAAATCTTTACTTTCTCTGGGATGGAATCTTTGAGAGCATGCTTGCTAAGGATACTTTAGAACTTTGTTTCAAATACATTTTGGAAATATATGTCTGTCCTGCAGCCTTTCACTCTAAAAACTGTTGTTACTAAAACCAGCCTGATGATGTTGTTAGCAGCTTTCATCTGTATGCGGAGCTTATATTTTGTCAGACACAAGCATCCATTTCCATGAAACGATAGCCAACTACTGTGTCCACACACCAGGCAATCTGTGCTATGTTTTGGTCTTGGAGCAGACTTAGAGTCTTCAGATAATATATAATTTTTTCCTTTTTACCTCCTGATTTCAGTTCTCTTCCATTGTTTTTTTGTATACTGAGATTCATAGTCTTCCTGCTTTCATGCTGACATACAGTCCCTGAGACACTCACAGCTTTTTAGCACCCTGATTCCAGTATTCCTGTAGCCAGGGGGTGGTCTGCCAGGGTTCAAGTGTTGTAGATTTTTTTTTGGGGGGGGCTGATTTTGCTCCCTCCAAGCCCTCCCCCACCCTCAAGTTCTCAGTTATATTTTTTGTTTATACATTAAATCACCTGCTTGTGACTAGAAAATCTCATCTCCACTCACTACTTGGCTGTGGGAAAACTAATTGTAGAGGGGTGGGTGATTAGACTGACTCAGCATTTCAAGTAGGCAACATGTTGGTGAATATGGGTATCTTCTAGGAGGCAGAGAAAAGATTGAATTATCATCGAAGGGAAATAGGAGTTTGAAACTATTAATGGTTTTGGAAGCATTACATTTTCTGCACTGATGAAATCCACTGTTTCTTTATGAAACCAGTCTTACAGAAAGCACCTAAGCAGTGTGAATGTTTAGAAGTGTGATGCTTATTCATTTCAGAACTCAACATGCTCTGCATCCTCTGACTTCCACTCTGGTTTTATTTCTTTGTAATTAAGAGAAAAGAGGAACATCAAAGCAGGACATGAGTCTACAAGTCTGTCTGTCACACAACATATGAGCTGTTCTTTCCCAAATAAAGTCACTCACAAAAAAATTCATTCTTTTCCATATGAATAGAAATCTACCTTTGTGGGAAAGGATTTTAAGGGAGGTTTGTCTCAAAGAATTTCACCAAAATTTTAAACATGCATCTTTTATGTATCGAGTGTACTTCTAAATTGGTATTGCCTGGTCCTCTCTGTAGTACAAGGAATATTCAAACATATAGACACAGTTTCAATTGATATTATAACAGGAACAACCATAGGAAGTTAGTATTTTTTCTATAATGGAAAAAGTATGATTACTTGAACCCATCAGGTTCCATTTACTCAAGATACACTTAAATAGCTGTGAGTGATACTGGCATGAGGACATCATGTCAGCCCAGAATCCTTCTGTACAAGTGAAACTAAAATTTATCTTAGATTTCTGCACAGGAAACTAAGGACTGAGAGAACTGACTTATAAATTACAAAAGGCAGAAAAGTGGCTGGTTTGGTCTATTATTTGTACCTTTTCAGAAGAGGCAGATTTTACTTATGTAACTGTGTTACATATATTAAAATAAAGGTTGGATGTCACCCTGGTTTTAATCTAAGCCTAGGAAAATGCCTCTTGTTTAGTCGAAGAACTAGAATCTGTTCAAAGTGCTATCTAAATGTCTGTCCAAATTTGATCCATGTAAATCAATAGAACTCAGCATAACTTCGAATAAGGCCCATAATAGCTCAAGGACATGAAGACTGACTGTGGGTATTTTACTAGTGTTCATTGGTGAAATGTCTGACAGAAATGACAGCTTCTGGAGTTAAGTCATTGATTAGATTGCATCCTTTTCTTCCTCTTCTTAATGACAGCCACCCATACTAACCTTATAGGAGTTTGTAAAATTTTAAGAAAGTGTTTTGCTAGAAATGTTGTTTAAGTTATTGACTCCTGGAATATTTCAAAATTTTGTGGAGTTTTTTGTCCCAGTTTTTAGCATGTGTTATTTTTAACACATTGAGTAATTTTCCAGGATGACAAACTTGCCTTTTAACTCTTCTTCCTTGCCTTGGCTATGTATGACACAATCTATCTTTTTTTTTTTCCCTTTTTATTTTCTGTTCTAAATGAAAACTCAAAACTATGCTCCTTAATCATGGATTTCTATGTATTAAGTGATTAGAACTCTTACCAGAAACTTCTTATTTGCACGACCCACGTTTTTTGTAGTCAGTAGAATTAAGACTGGTTTCCGTGGCAAAGTAAATGCAAGGAAAAGAAATTGTGTAGCAAATGAATGTAAAAATGAAAAAAAGAAGGATTTTTTAATTGACCTATATTAAGAAAATGAAGATACAAACAGCATATAATCTTTCCATAACTTTTTACATTACTATCTTCAGTTTAGTTTATGTTACCTTAAATTTTTAATGTGCTTCAGAGTTTGTAGCTGACAGTTATTACTTTCATACTGGGACTGATCTATCAAGATCTGAGGTTTGGGAATGTGTTGAAAGAATAGTTTTGAGATTCAGCAACCCATCTCTGAGAGGATTTGGGATTGTTGGAAGATGTGACTGAAGGTTAAATGCTGAAACTATTATGTGTCTGAGTTAGATGGCAAAAAAAGCAAGTTCTCTGTATGGATCTAAGTTGCTGTACAGGACTTTAATCATGTTCTGGAAGATAATACAGCAAAAATTTGCATGTAATCTATCAGAATGCTTTCAACCATTTCAATCAATTGGAAGCCTTTTTCTTGTGTATGTTTATAAATATATACACATGCAAACATAAATGGAAAACCCCATTAATGCACTTATACATGGACATTCATGTTGAACTTTATACTTAGGTAGCAAATTCTATGGTTAGAGAATAAAAAAATATGTATGCTTCTTATGTGTATGCAGCTAAATCATTCCAAAGTCCTGTGGGAGAGTCTAGTTTCAATGTTAATAGCAAGCATTCACAAACTGCTGTTTAGCACTACTTCTTATTCTTCCTTATATATTTATTTCTTTAAAAATTTCTACACTATGCTAGTCCAGATTTTATGATTTAAGATTATAGGGAATGTTACTTTGTCACCAGAGTGCCAAAGACATGGTTATATTGCTGTTTGATGACTGGCTTAAGTGGAGGAATTGGTGCTGGTTCAGCAAGATACCTAAAGTAAGGTATTACCACTTTTTATATAAGTTAGCTCTTCTAAGTGCAGAGAATTGCATTGTCCCTCAGGTCCCAAGAAGTGGGTCAGATAAAGCAATTTTGTTCCACTTTAACTGCTGTTGTTTAAACTGCTTTGGGACAGCATTTACCAGGTGTCATATATTAATGAGGAATTTAGCCACTGACTCTGGATCTCTTGGCAAAGAGGAAGTGACATCCTTCTCATTGACTATATTATGTTTGTTGTGATTAACAGAGAATTAAAAAAACCCTGGACAAAAAGAACTGGTAAGTGCAAATTTGCTTCTTGAAACAGGCCTGACAGCAGTCCGTTAAGGGAAAATGGTTTTGGGGTTTCGTTTTTTGGTTTTGGGGTTGTTTTTTTTTTTTTTTTTTATTGCGAAGGGACTAAGCCCAGCCATACAGACAATCATTTTCTTAGTAAAACGTTAATGCAAGTCATAGATTAGGCTGCTAATCATAGTCATAACCCTTTTAAAACTAAAGGGCAGAAAAAAACCCACTCTATACTACTATACCAGACATTAATTTCCCTATAACTTAAACTGTCATGACCGATGATGTGCTGGTTGTAAGCAGTTACAACTAAAACCAACTCCAGGCAGTTATTTTTAGGGAAAATATGAAAGGAAGTAAAGCAACAGAGTTTATAGCTGGTAAAAACTGAAAACAAGAGTTGTCAAGCATTAGATCAAGAGCTAACAAAACAAAACAAAACAAAAACAACCAAACCAAAACTTGTGGCAAAAGGAGGGACTAAGACAACTAGCCTTAAAAGTACATGTGAAACCACACAGTATCCACAAAAAACTGCAATAGAGCACCAGGTCGTAAGAAGACCTAAACATGTAAAGGTAAGCTTACATCAGTTTGCTCACTTTATGGGTCACACAATTATACTATAGCCAAATGAACACATACAAAAATGGAGGGAATGTACAGTGATAATGATTTCTTGCCATTTTTCTAAATACAGTCCACCTCAGAATTGAACTTCCATCACCACTGAGGGATGGCCGTGCCAAAAAGTCAATTTCAGTGATTTATGTTTAAATCAGCAAACAGAAAAGAAGCAAGGTCTGTGCAGTACAACACAGAGTAATGGAATTTATCTTTACTGGAAGCTTTTTGTGGTGCAGATGAAACAGCTTGATGCTATTAAGGAAAAAACGGTGAAGTATTTCAAGCCATGCTGCATTGTGGCTTTTCAACTGGCATCATTTGACTTAGACAACTAAGAGAAACATGTCAGTGAATTATTTTGTACCTACTTTTCACTATCTAATCTAACAATGTCACAAGTATGGGAGCGGAGGACCTGACTTAGCCCAGGGACTTCATTTAAGAGTGAATGACAAAATGCCAATTTTCAGTCAAAACCAATAACGACATTTGTCTTCTAAGACATTATGTAAGTTTTTTTTCAGGAATGATTTGCAGGAAGAACTCTCTATCAGTATTCATATGGAATATATAGAGAAAAATATTAAGTAATATCCGTGGGGAAAAAAAAACTCCTCACACACCAATAAAAAAAAATCAAAAAGACAACCAAAAAAACAAACCTCAAGACATAAGACAGACAGCTTTGTGAATATGGGATAGTCATTACAATTGTCATGGTCAACCATTCCTCACAAATACACCCAAACCAAACCAAACCAAAAAACAAACCCTGCTCATAAGAAGACGCTTTCAGTATAACCACTCAGAGAAAATATTTACTGTGATATCTATGTTACTTGTGTTGGTCTTCCTAAGATATTTCTTTTTTGTCTTGTGATTAAGCCATAGGTCAGGTTCAAATCTTGTGTCAGGGAGAGACTTCTGAAGGTTTGGTGGTTTTGGTTTTTTTTTTTGTTGTTGTTTTTTTTTAAATTAAGACTAAACCACAACGTTTAATGAAACTTAATTTGTCTATCACTTAGATGCTTAAAATTTAGGAAGTTTCCCTCATTTTTTTCTGCACACATAAACATTCAGGGGAAAAAGAGGAAATTGTAAGAGGAACAATCCAAATATTAACATCATATTCTCAAAAACAAATAACACAAATAAATTATGCTTATAACTCCGCTTTATTCTTAGTCCATATAAGATGAATAGCTTCAGGAAACAAATGTGTCCCATCGTTGCTTTGGTAATGTCTTCATGCTGAAAAATGTGGCAACTTTTATCAGTCAGTGTTGTCTTTGATTTGATTATGCTAGATAATTCAGTGAACCCATCCAGAAGGAAATGTTGAAATTTATAGAGTTTTTGGGGAGAAGTTCTGACAGATTCACAGGGGGTATAGTTTTGGATTAGGTGATTTTCTTTTTTTACTGTTTTGGATAAAGTGAAGAAAGTGGGCGTAATACTGAACTAGGTTGTCTTTTGAATATTCAGACTTGTTTATAGTCAGGTCACTGATAGGGTAAGGGTCAGACAAGATCTAGAGCTAGTGTAAGAAATTCAGAAGAAGAATTAAACATGTTCCCAGACACATGGACTCATCCTAGAAATTTTTCTCTCCAGCTTTCCACAAAAGCATTCAGAGATACAAGATCCAAGAACTCTTCAAGAAGTGGTATTTCATATACTTTCTGAGATAGCTGTGATGGCAGACTCCCAGCAGCACTTCTATGTTCACAAAATCTTTAATTAAAATGTAGAACATATATTTCAGTTGTATTTCAATTTCGGTTTGTTTGGTTTTTTTTTTTAACCTTTGAAGAGCCTTATCATAGCTGAAAGACTATGGAGCCCTGCACGCCTATTAAGATTAAATGAGCAGAATGGCTCATAAAAACTGTTGTAGATGTGGTATTTTTTTTTTCCCATTACAGAAAAATGCTGGAAAGAGCTTCAAACAAACAAACAAAAATATAGAGAAAAGAGTGAGCAAGACGAACAGAGAAAGGGAATGGGGTGATGGAAGAATGGGGAGGGGAGCAGATGTGATTTTGAGCTGTATCATAACTAATTGCAGACTAAATTTTACAGAAGAGACAGAATACAAGTTCACTCTGTGGTTGCAGATCTGATGGCAGGGTAGCACAGAGATGTCTCCAGTGTCTGCAACTGAGGTCAGCCAGGTATTTATTGTTCAGGCAATTATCAGTATGCCCACTGCATACCTTCAGTAGCAAACAGGAGTAAAACCAGGACTCCTACCATGACAAGATTACTTGGTTCCTACAGCTGTGGCCCATCCCTATTCCAATACCCTTCCACACTGAAATGTGGTTTCTGTGCAGAAGAACCAAGGTTCATGAAAACGGTCAAGCTCTTCTTCCACTCAAAAAAGCAAGCTAAGCATGCACATACCCTTCCATAAAGATCTCTCTTCCATAACGCTCTCTCCTGAAGATGACAAGGGAAAGACAGACTCAAAGGTTCCTTAGAAAGTGTTTTAGATCTAATAATTTAATGATATCAGATGATTCATAGCAGAATGTCTTCAAAGCAGAGGCTGAATCACTAGTATGAAGCTTTTTCTGCTGTCTGTCCTCTAGAGTTTCATGGGTGCGTTTTGTTTTCAGTCTTTTTATTTTCATTATTTGGTCTTTAGGAAAGACATAGACCTAGCAATTTATCAAAATTGATGTTTTATCAAGCAGGATTTAGTCTTAGCTGTGAATACTCAGAGCTATTGTCCAGGGTGTTTAATTAGCTGTAATTAACAGCTCTAAACATACAGAGATGTTTAGATCTCATGAACTTAGACACATTACATATCCATTGCCATTAATTTAATATTTCTTATAAATAAAATATTATTATAATATTATAACATTACATTGTTTATATCTGATAAATATCTCTAAACATCCAGAGAGATATCTGGAGGTTAGACTCTGTGTGAAGGGGGAGGAGGGGGGAATCCATTTGCATTGACCCTAGAAACAATGGTCTTCAATCTGTACATTCCCCACTTTCGTATAAAACTTTCTACTAAATGTGTATCATAATTCTTTGGTAAAGAACAAGTTTTAAGCAATTTTAACTTCCTCTTACATGATTATGGATTCCCTAAGTTGTCTTGTAGTAAGTTTATTCCTTTACTAAATAATATATGCATTTCCCTGTTAAAAACAAGCTCTCAGTTCCTCCTCAGAACCCTGTATTTTAAAAATAATTTATTTAGTGGAAATTAATTAGCTTGTTAAAATAAAATTGTATGAGATCTCACTGAAATGTAGTCTGTAAACTCTAAATCAGAGAAATGTATCCAGTTTTTTGCCTCATTTAATCAGACTCTCTGAAATTGCATTAGGCATCACAAAAATTGCTACTGGATGTTTCAGGTCCCTTGAGAAATGTAGGTTGTGTGTCAGATCTTGTCAGGAATTCTGATTTAACTGGCTTTATCAGAAATTCTAATTCATTAAACCATAAGCATTGTATAAGAATACAGCTGTTACAGATGAATGGTGTCTCAGCTGTTAAGAAGAGAGATGGACTCAGAAGATGGTTTTGGAGCTCGCCTGCCAGCAAACCATTGTGCAAATTCATGCTTTAAGTAATATTCAGCTTACACAGTGGAACAGCTCCAACAGGAAAAATTGGGATAAGCATATCTCAAACTAATTCATAGGCTGATTGTGTGGTGGCGTTTATTAACATTGTGAGAGAGCCAAATTTGAATCTCAGTTCTTCCAATAAATTATTATTATAGAATTGCTATGTGTGACTTCTTAGCAGTTAGCATTTTATCCTCCTCAAGAGCCAACTTTAAGGATTACATTAAAACATAGTGCAGATTGAATGATGTAATTTGCACAGTCAATAATGGAAGAGAAGGAAATTGCTCATTGAGAGAAAGGATCAGAAAAGCATACGTTGAAAGACAGAGGAGGGCCTCTTCCTATATTCTCTCATGTACTATCTATAATACTTTCTAACTGCTCCAGGCCAGGTGTCCTGCCTGCTCTAAGAAATTCCTGCTCCACTTGCTTTGCAGTGCCACTCCTGATTGTGCTGAAAAAAATCTGTTTGTGGGACCTGTACAGGTTACGTGGGTCAGAGAAGTTAAAGATCTGTAGGAAACTATATCATATGTAATATATATTTGGTTCAGCCTTATCAGCCCTTAGTCAGCACTTAAGAATTGTCAGGAATGAGCATAAGAGGCTGAGAACCCTTTATGCCAGTAGTGAATGGCCCTTGATATACAGTTCAACTAAGGCAGTCTTATAAAGCAAATAGATGCTTATTTGGGCACAGTAACTTCATGGCCTCACCAAATTTTGCTCTGTATGGCCAGGGACTAGTTCATCATTGTCTTCTTAATTATGGAGTGCATTACACATATGGTAGCCACTCTTGTTCTCTGCCAGATAGCAGTCCTTATCAATATTCAAAACTGATACAGCTTTTTTAAAGAACTGCAAACAGCTGAATGCTGAGGTAGCTTTTGTATCTTAACTTTCTCATTTAACCTAACCACTACTTTATTCAGCATTTGGGAAAAACAGCTGTGCTGTGTCTTTCTGACATTGACATTGAATTATACAGGACTGAGAGAGAAGGAAAGGGAGCAAGTGATGAAATGAGTACTGTGTTAGGAGTATAATTTCATAGCATTGTTAAGCCTTTATCATAATTTGGGTTATAAATTCTCCCTTACTAACACTGTTAAATCATAGCGATCCCTAACCTACATTTTGAGGTATTTTCAGGTGTCGGGTTAAAGGTGAGTCCCTCCTGCAGTTTGAACAGCAAGCTCAGCAGGCCAAAGTCTAGGGCTAAAACCATATGGTGGGTATATAGCCTTTACTGTGTACAGGCAAATATAGTTCAGATAGATGTTATCCTTAGAATACTGTCAAAGGACAAATGTCACTTGCCTAAATCTGAAGTGATTCCATGGTCCCTCACAGAGAATTCAGTGATCACTGAAAGCTTTATACAGTCATAAATGGGAAAAATAACTGGTTTAAAATATGGAGAAGAATTGACCACTGCTGGAAGAAATATTTTCACTGGTTTTAGTTTTTTTATTTTTAATTTTTTAGAGCAATTATTAGCACTGTTTTCTTCTAATTAACTTTTTGTCATGAAGACAGTTGGTTATTCAAATTTTGCTAAAAGCAAGAGCAAAAAACATTTACCTCAAGCACTGCTTTTGAATGCAGGTAATATTTGACATTGTCAGAGCATGAAACAATATCCCACAAGCATGCTTGACTTTCACTTTTCTATGTTGTTACATTTCAATTAAAGTTTAATAAACTTTAGTATTTAAACTAAAACAACAAACTAATTATTAATAATTACTAAAATATTACCCATGTATTACAAAAAATGCTGTCATTCTGTTGGGTTATTTGATTTAGAAAACCAGGACTGATCATGAGTATTAGAGTGCAAAATACGTACCCTTCTGAAGAGTTTGTTCTTACTTTCACAGTTGTATTTGTTCTTTTCTTCTACAACAGACACCTCTTTCTTTGCCCCAGGCATTTGCTTCAAGCAGTTTATCTCAATGTACTATTATATACTAGTGTATTATAGTATATAAATAATGTAGTATATAAAAATATATTAGCAAAGCAGGATTCCCTGGAAAGCAAGGAAGTTTCCTTTTCTGGCCAAACTGATAATTATCATTCTACTGTTCCTGGTTTCCTAGGAAGTTCATCATGGAAATCTCCCCTGATATTTTTTCCCATTCCAGCCAGTGTTACAAAGGTACAAACTAGAACAGAGTTCATCTGTTGACATTGCTGTTGAATTGTATTTATGCATTAAACTCTTGTAGTAGTTTGGACTATGGTGTAATTTATTTCAAAGTGGTTGCCAAGAAGAATTGCCAGTAACACACAAAGAATCCATGAAATCCATGATGCCTTTTATGGTACTCTCTGCTTGAGACAGACTAACCTGAATGAAAACCTCTTTTATCTCATTGTATATTTCTTAGTTCCCTTAGGTAATACCTATTCTGGGTGTTCCAAGGATTAATTTTCAGGACTCAAAGTTGAGCAAGAATAGAATTTTACATACCTCTTCAGAAAGAATGCAGAGGAAAAATTAAAGCAAATGTGACAAGAAGGTCTCAGGAAAGGAGAAATATATCAGAGGAAAGCAGGAGCAGGAAGGGGATGCAGGAGAAATGGAATATCCAACTTAATTCTACAGAAGCTAAGAGTAGAGAGAATTTTGATACAGATATAGATATGTCTGAACAGAGCGTTAGGATAACTCCAGTAAACCAGACTGTTGGCATTAACTTTATTTCAGAGTGCCAGTGGTACTGCTTATCTATCATCTGTGGTGTGGGGACACAAGTTCTTTTCTGCTTCTTTTCTGTTTTAGCCTTACACATCTATGTAGGACTAAAATAATTCTTGATGTGACCTTGTGCAATCCCCACTAAAAGCTTATGCAAGGGAGAAGTAATTGATGTTGCAGGCTTTCACTGATTTTTTTAAAGAAAAAATTAATCTAAATATTGATTTCCGTCCTCCATTAACTATTTGAATAAGTATTTCTTTGTAGGACACTGGTGCTTCAAGGTGTAACAGTTCGAGAAAATCCGAAGGCTTATTTCAGTCAATACAGTTTTGTGTTTATCTACTGTAAACTTGTATGAAATTCAATTCATCAGTGAATGGGTAAAAGCTATAGGCAAAGCAAGATGAATCAGTTCTATCTTTGTGTTAAAATGGATGAGCTGTCCATGGGAAAATCATGGCACAAATTAAATGCAGGTCAGATACTCTGTAAAAGCTATATACCTCATCTGCTTTGAAATTTCATTGTACTTTAAATACTTTTTAATTTGCTAAGTGACAGAGCCCAGTCACAAAAGTGTATCCTTTCAAGGATGCATTTTTGATATGCTTGTCAATAGTAGCTAATAAAAGGATCCAGTCAGTACTAGTTAATATTCTTCATTTTGCATTCTTGACTGAAAAGGAAAAAAAAAAGGAAAATTGTGAACATTCTGCATGAGTGGCTAAAGATTTTCCTTTCCACATCTGACCAAGCTCCTGCTTTCTAGAGTTCTTAAGTATAGCAGGACACTATAATAGCAAAATAGCCAAAAAGCAATGGCTAGAACTGGAAGCATTAAGTGCATTGAAACATTTGTATTTAGGTTTGTAAATTAATTTACAGGCATTTCAGAGGTGATGATTCATAAACATGTACGACTTGTGTTAATAGGAATTTCTATATTCCAGCAACTGCAATATGCTCCTAACTTTCTGAATTTCTATTTTATTGTTTCTGTGAGGAGGTACTTGTATAAAATAAAGATTTTAGCTGTCACAATTCATGGAAGAGAAAGGATGAACTAGACTGGAATTTGAATGCTCAGACACACCTGAAGGACTCCAGAAAAGATGTTAAATTTTGCTATGCTTGACTTACCTGAAACCATTCCTCAGATGTAGTAAGAGCCTTTGCAAATGTGCAGCCATTGCCTGGGGCCCTAAAAGGCAGCTCCCAATTACCTGTGCAGGTTTGCATGCAAATCACCCAGTATCTATCCACTGCACCACTCACTCCATTTCATAGTTGCTGTTCAAACCATAGGCACTAGCACTGTTTTGCTCACAGTGGCCTTATTACGAGCAAACTGCTTTCTGGGCCCACAGGCATAGCTGTGTGTCCCGAGACATTTACCACCCCAGAAGAGGTGGCCAGTGCTTCTTCAACGGAGATCTATTCACATGTTAAAGAATTCTGTGACTAGGATGATAGAAGAGGATGCTAAGGATCACAAAGTACAATGGATAAGGCTTCTTGTGTAACATTTAATGGCCTTCATTTTTCTACATCTTCATGAGGCTTCACAAACTTGCATAATTGACTTCTCTTTCTTTTTCAAAATAATTGGATAATTATTAATAGAGTCATGATTTGGCTTTCCACTTTGCACTAGGTTCTTTTATAAAGTGATTTACTCTCTGAAACCATTGAAGTATACAATAATAGGGAAAATCAGTTTGTCCGGAGGCAGTCTTTGTTAAATGATAAAGAAGCTCAATCTAATTGTTAACCCAATCTCACTATTTTATATGAAGGGTTTTGGACACATCATTACAGCACTCAAATGTCTAAACAAAATATTACAAATTGATAACCTGAAGGTTGCTTTTTCTGATTACAACTTAACTGAAAACTCAAGTCAGTTATTACTTGCAGGAAGTAATTTTTCAGCGTAAGTGTAACTATAACTGTATCTGTTAATGAGATGCAGCTGAGAAAGAGGAAATTCTGGCTAAGTAGTAGGAAAGTCTGTCCAATAAACAGAGGTTTAGAACATTTCAGTAGTCTCTCAGAAGAAAATGTCTGAATCCCTTTACATCTCTGTTGTGATCAAAAATACGTTAAAGGGAATTATTCTGTAGTAGACGATAGTGAATTTGATAATTTATATATATTCATGACCTCTGGCTCCTAAAATTTCATCAGTGACTTGTTCATAATGTTTATGTTAGCAGCCCATACTGAAGCTTGTGTCAGAAGTGCACTCTAAAGTCCAGGGAGCAGACTTGAGGCTCTGACTTAAGTAGCAAATGAATGGCATGAGAGTAGCCATTCTTCCGAAGTCTGTCTTTGCTATGGCCTTCATTAGTTTTGATTTTAAACTGTTCTTATCCCCCTGAGCACTGCAGGAGTTTTGCTTTCTGACCAGTTACATCAATATGATTTTCAAGTTCTGTCTTGGTCTAGGATGAGATGAGAAATCTCCAAAATGCACTGCCTCAGTGCCTTCACACAGCTACAGCTGTGAGCCATGCTAAATGCATTTAATTGTGGGTGTCATGAATGCTTAAATAATGCTAATGTCTTCAGGTTAAATACTGGACTCTTTTACTAAAATAGTATTTTGCAGCATTTAATGTTTCCTACTAAGTGGCATAAGACAACTTCTTAATCAGAAAATGAAAGGCAAGGAAATTTTAGGATCACTGTGAAGGGCCCAATAACAGCTGAGAATGGCAAGAAATAGAACAACATCATCTGAATAAAATGAGAGTTAGCCCAGTATTGCACTGTAACTGAACTCATTTTTTTACATTACAAAAAAGCACAATGTTTGGCTTTGTTTTTTTGGTTTGTTTTTTTTTTTTTTTTTAGTTGCACCAAGCCTTTCTAAATAAGTCTATATCAACTATTTTTTCTGAACGTGAAATTTCATAAGGAATGATGTTTAAATTAAGTGGGGAAAAAAACACAACACAGTAATTCAGCATTACTTTTGTACACTGCAGTATGTAAGAAATGGAAAGTAAGTAAGTATGGAATTCTGAAAGTTAAGGCTGGATGCAGGACCTCAGCTATAGAATTATAGCATCATTTAGATTGGAAAAGACCTTTAAGATCACTGTGTTGAACCATTAACCTGGTAGTACCGAGCTGACCACTAAACCATGTCCGTAAGCACCAGTATCTACAGCTCTGTTAAATACCCCCAGGGACAGTGACTCCACCAGTTCCCTGGGCAGCCTGTTCCAACACTTGACAACTCTTTTGGTGAAGACATCTTTTCTCAATATCCAATCTAAACTTCCACTGGTACAACTTAAAGCCATTTCTGCTTGTCCTATCACTTCTTACTTGAGAGAAGAGACTGACATTCAGCTCGCTTAACCTCCTTCCAGATAGTTGTAGAAAGCAATAAGGTATGCACTCAACCTCAGTTTCTACAGGCTGAACAACCCCAGTTCCTTCAGCCTCTCCACATAGGACTTGTGCTTTAGACCCTTATAGAATCATAGAATAGTTAGGGTTGGAAAGGACCTTAAAATCATCTAGTTCCAACCCCCCTGCCATGGCCAGGGACACCTCCCACTAAACCATGTCACCCAAGGCTCTGTCCAACCCAGCCTTGAACACCACCAGGGGTGGAGCATTCACAATGTCCTTGGGCAACCCATTTGTCATGGTTTAAGCCCAGCTGTAAATCAGCCACACAGTTCGCTTGCTCACTTCCCCTCCCTTTCTCCCTGCTCCTGCTCCCAGGGGGATGGGGAGAAGAATCGAAAGAGTGTAACTCCCATGGGTTGACATAAGAACAGTCCAGTAACTAAGGTATAACACAAACCATTACAGCTACCACCAATAATAATAATGATAAGGGAAATAATAAGGGAAGAGAATACAACCGCTCACCACTCACCGACCAATACCGAGCCCGACCCAACAGTGATCTAAACCTTCTTGGGTCCCTGCCCCCAGTTTTTACATCCTGGGCATGATGTGCTGTGGCATGGAATAACTCTTTGATTAGTTTGGGTCAGGTGCCCTGTCTCTGCTTCCTCCTGGCTTCCCCTCCTCCCTGACAGAGCATGAGACTTAGAAAGTCCTTGGTCAGACTGAACATTTGAGCAGTAACGAAAACCATTGGTGTTATCAGTGCTGTTCCCAGGCCGAAAGTCAAAAACACAGCGCTGAACCAGCTACTAAGGAGAAAAAATGACTGCTGCTGCTGAACCCAGGACAGCACTCCAGTGCCTCACCACCCTCAGAGTAAAGAACTTCCAACACCCCCAAGCCCTTTTCTGCAGGGCTGCTCTGAATCTCTTCTCTGCCCAACCTGTAGCTGTGCCTGGCATTGCCCCGACCCAGGTGTAGGACCTTGCACTTCTCATGGTTAAACTTCATCAGGTTGGCATCAGCCCACCTCACAAGTGTGTCAAGGTCCCTCTGCATGGCATTCCTTTCCTGCCAGCGTATCAAGTGAACCACACAGCTTGGTGTCATCAGCAAACTGCTGAGGGTCCTTCTTTGGACATACTCCATCACCTCAATGTCATTCTCACAGTGTTCTTAAAGTAAGCATATATGCTTTTATTGATACACATTATAATGAAGCAGGTAGCTATGTGACTGCCTCCTGTTCCTGATTCACTTTCCTACATGAAGGTACCACTTTTCTTTCCTGTAGGAAGCCTACAGAATGGTGTGGATATCTTTAAGGTATTTCTTGAGTTTTAAAGCATTTTTTTAAAAAACTGCCTGCACGAAGACAATGTTTGGGGGGAGTTTGAAAATGAGACTTCTTCCCTTAGGTTAGTACCTTATCCAAAATACTGGCTAAACACTCAGAAGTAAAAGTTCTGATGTCAAAAGGGCAAAACTTTATTTGCCTTCAGTCAAGGCAAAACCTGCTTAATTTCTGTTATCTCTTAACAGAATACCCTTTTGCTCGGTGATGTCTCTTCTTCCCTTTGACTGCATTCTGAAATGTGCAGGAATGGGGGAGCAAGCCTGGATGGTCAGTTACTTGCATTTGGTAGATATGACTTTGTTGGGTTACTGCCTTTTTGTAATTTCAATGTGTAAAGGAGGCAGTACCAGATAGAGAAATTCATAAAGGTCTGGCAAAAGAGGTTTCAGAATTACTGCCAGTCATTCTTTGGGGACTCATTAAGAACATGAGGAGGTAAAGAAGAATGGAAGAGGGCACATGCCCAACAGATTAATTTGGCGATCTGTTGCATACATGCAAGACTGCAGTCAACCATGTACAGATCATAAAAAGTGATAACTTAAAGTAAAAATTTTCCCCCTTTTTCAAGGTGAGGAAGAAAAAGAGAGACCTCACAAATTACTGACATACTGCAAATAAAAATATATTTGAGGAAATGATAGGTAGCATTTACATCCCTCAGTGTTCGAGTATACACTGATTGTGATATAACTCACTTGATGAAGTCTGCTTTTATGCACCCCTGCTTATCTGAATGTTTCCATGTAACAAATCCAGTGAAAATACGAACTCTAATGGATACACATTTAATGAGTTACACAACTTTCATGAGGTACTAAAGCAATGTGTGCATTAGTTAAAAGACTTGGCAAGAAGATTGCTATGAGAGAATAAAGTAAATGAAGGACAGAATGAAGATTGCACCCATCATATTTGTGGACAAAAATTAATCTAGGAGGGCTTGCTAACATTTGTGAAGTTGGAAATAAAAGGCTGTAGGAAGTAGAGCAGCTAACAGAAGCAGATGTTAGCAGAGTAAAATGTAATCAAGATGAATACAAAGAAGTTCTCAGTGTAAAAACTAACAATGAAAAACATAAAACGTGGGAATGCTGACTAAGAAACAGTATTAGAGAAGGAGGACCTTGGGAATGCTAAATTGAACATAAGCATGTAGTATTGTACTTCCACAAAAATGCAAATATGGGGATAGAAGAGAAAGGGAACTTTCATTTTCTCTTTCTTTGGACTTAAATTATGGTTTTCTTAGAGAACATTCTCTGACTGAAGTAGTATCACCAGAATTGTTATAGAAACTGTTGTGCTGGGTCACTGTTTCAAACTGACCCTAACCAATTCCATTAAATAATCTTAGTAGCACTCACTCTTCCTCTCTTCAGATCTGACTTTTCAAAAGGATTGCATTAGTAATTGCTACTCTGAATTTTTAAACAAAATACTACCATATTCCCCTATGCTTGGCATTATAGAAATTGTCTCTTATAGCCTTTGTTTGTCTTTGTTCTCCTTGCAGAACTTTTGATTTACAGTACTCTTCTGTAACCTAACAATGAAAAATTGCTACTGTGTTGTTTGTTCTGTGTAAACTGTTTTATCATTGCATCTCTTGAGTTTTCAACCTCTTCCTCTTTCAGAGCATCCAAGAACAAGTCTTTCTTTGGACAGCTGTTTTTCCATTTTTTTCCCTGTGCTGCTACCATTTCCATCTGACCTTTTGCGCATAGACTTTGTTACTGAGTACTAATCATACTACAAGGAACAGAGATGAGAACTTTTTATAAGACAAGGGTTTTTGTTCTCTCCTTAGATTAATCATCAGCTTTTCAATTACCACTGAGTTAAAATAAGGCCACTTATGGAGAACTGTATAAATTGGAATTCAAAGCAGAAGGAAGTTGGGCATTTCTGTTTCTATTACAGAGATTTCTACTTCCAACAACTTTCATCTGACTTATGCTTTCTAAATTGCCTTTGCAGAGATTTTTCAGTAGCTTCTTTGCTTAATTTCCTTGTTAGCATTTTGTTGATTTATTCTCTCTGTTGCCATCTGAATCTTACTTTATATGGCTTTTGACAGATGCTTCTGGGCTTAACTTGCTGCAAGCTGTGGCTGTTAGTTTCATGATGTATATTTTCATTGGCATTCTCAACTATGGATTGCACTTTCATATTATTCCTTTTTGGTCTAATACTGCCGAGACATACGTAATTTTAGCTTCAGTGTTACTAACTAGATGCATAAAACTCTTTACATGTGCAAACAGTTGCTCTATTTGAAGTAGTGGCTGTTTTTCCTTTAAAGTTGTCTGAATGATAGCATACCTTTTTACGCTTCCAGACTGAATAGCATGTATTACATTGAACAAACTTCTTACAGCTCTTAATGCAGGTGATATGACTGTTACCTCAGCCTGATGTGGTTATTGTTCTAAAGAAACAAAATTATTCTTTTACTGTTAATGCCTTTCTAATTATTTTTAAAATTATAGCTGTATGCAATGCCATGTACAGTTTTACTTTAATATTGTCTAGACTGTAGTAAGGTAAGATTTCTTTAGTTACCTGAAAAAGAATTTGGAAGTTCTTGGTTCTTCTGAAATAATGAAAAATAGGTAGGGTTGTTTTTTTTTCTTCAAATCCTTCAGACCTACGTAAGTTCCTGGGATAACAGCTTATGTTAGATATAAATGCTGAGAAAAAAAGAACAGATAAATCAGAAGTAACTGATAATAGCTGTTGGTGATGGAAATTAAGAAAGCTTTTTCAGAGTGACAGGACTCAGAGACAAGAGGAACAAGGACAGTGACAACAGATAGTTCTTGAACAGCTGACAAAGACAACAACATTCCTGTCAGATCACAATTCAGTTCAAATATATTTTCCAGGAATTGTGCAAGTAAATTTCCTGCTGTGATGCATCTAGTTCTTGATGCTTAACTTGAGCAAAGGAAAATGGATGAGAAAGACATTGATAGGTTCGCCAAAAAGAATAGGACAAGATTTCTACTCATGCAGTAGTTTAATTTCTTTTTTTCTACAACAGAACTATAATGAATTGATCTCACTGGTCTCTGCAAATTGTGTAATTACACAGAGATGACACAAGACAAAATGAAAAAGACACTTAAACATGAAAAACATTGCATGCAGCAGTGGGCTTGCCAATAACTTCTGGGGAAGTCAAATCTGCACTTCTTTAGTGAAATACTATAAATACATGTCACAGTAAGGGTAATAGAATATTAATAAGGGCCTTTTTTATGCTTTGTTCTGGCAGCAATCTGGTCTATAATGTTGGGGATTTACTTAATGTACTTTTCTTTAACCTTTATTTTAGGTTTAGGTTGTAAAGTGCTTGGGGCAGGGCTAATAACTGTGAATATCTACAGAATCTTTAAAATTGAGCTTTGATTATAAGAAAGCCATAAGGTACCAATTCACATTGTTACTGGATGCATAAACACTGGATAGAAATCAATGGTATCAGTGTCCTCCTATATGAATCATGATTGACTCATCCTCTCAGCAGTTGGAGAACAGAATATCTCACTTTCAAGACTGTTTAACAAAAATTCCTAAATTAAGTGGATTCAATAATTTATAGTTTTTCCTATTCAGTTCATTATTCTTTAAATGTGTTTTTATAATTGCATATCTTAGCAAAAATTCAGTTTGTCTAGAAACAGCAATGGAAGAAGGTCATGCTGGCAATTAACAGTTATTTTCAGCCTGAATTCCATCTATAATATGTTTTTGCTGGATTTTGCTTAAAAATCATTTACTCTCAATAAGTAATGCAAAAATATGCGTGTATCTTGCAATCTGATGTCTTCTTTTATTAGTTTATTGGGTTTTTTTAATCCATTCTAATACAGAAGGCTGCAGAAGTCTTGGAGAGAATAAAAATGTACATAATATATAATAATTCAATTCTATAATCTTATAAATTGCTATACCCTGTTCTTTTAAGAGTATTATTAGACAGTAGTCTTCATTAATACCTGAATCCTGAAGAAGGAGATATGTTTGTTTAATCATTGCCAAAAAAGGGCTAATGGAAAGATAACAATGGTAGTTGATGGAATGTGATTCTAGTAAGTACTCCATGATAATAAGTAATTGCATATATAAGTAATCACTCTAAAAAGTAAGTACTGGACCAAATTTCAAGAGGGTTGATATGATGCCCTAGTGTATTTGAGCATAAGCTAGTAGAAAGAATATAAGATTTAGGCCACAAATCAGAAGTATAAAAAATGTCAAGGTTTCATCCATAATTTGAAAATTAAAAAGTGGCAAGAGGTAATGAGGAATTACATATGGGATATTACTTTGCAAATTACCATTGTACTAGCTTGATCCAGCCCTTAGCAACAAATAGTTGTAGTAGGAAGTAACTTAAAAAAATTAATTTATCTGCTAGTCCTTTGATGACTTTGATTATTCTAACTGAAAATGCATTTCGGGGTATGGCTTTGTGGTGTTGATTTGCATTTTTTTAAATTTAAAATTTGCAGGTTATCCTTAGAATTTCAGTTAGCATATGGAGATAGTATTTTGTATTAGGCTGACAAACGCAGCTGAGAAAAAAGAGGCATGCTTTCATCAACACAGGGTTGTCTTTGAATCTGAAGAACCTGTATGTTTGCATATGACATTGTTACCCTAGTTTGCATTTTAATAAGTATAGTGAAACAGTTCTTTGAGTGCAGGAATTTTCTTGCTTCTTAATAACAAAGCATTAAAGCATATTAAAAATGCTTACCCAAAGAGCTCGCAATTTTCTCACATTTCCTTAAGATTAAATTGACACCATCTAGCAAGATCAGCACAAGCAAGAGCTTTCCAGCTCATTGCATTATCCTCCTGCTGCAGCCAGAATTCCCTCTGCTTCCTTGAGCCCTCATTTTGAACTATTCCTTTTCTGTTCTGTGTAACTGTATTCTCCATTCTCTGTCACTTGTGATGATCTGTTCTGTAGTCTTCCTTCTTGCTCAGAAGCTCTCTCTTCTAAAGTCTGTCCTTTGATCCATATAAAGTGTAAGATCTCACCAAATAGCTGCATGACTCTACTGTACCTTTTCCCTTTTCCCTTCTAGATCTTCGCGTTTTCTTTCACCAAGACTAATTTTTTTTTTCTCTCTTTGATCTCCTCTGGGTTTGTTTTTATTCCCTTTGGTCTAAACAAACTGCCCTAAAGGCAATTTTTCCTCCTGCTCTGCACAACACATTTCCTGACTTGGACATCTTCTTTTTGCCTTTTTACAGGTATTGCTCTGTTACCTCCCCAGCCGTTTCTTTTTCTTCTCTGCCACAGGTTTAATATATTTGAAATCGAATTATGTGTTATGATATGTTTGAAAATAGCATTTTTCTATGAAAAAAGCATTCCAAACCAATCTGGAATGCTTCGTTCTCAGCTGTCTCCTTTTCCTCCCTAGGAGCCATGTGTTTTCTGTTTCTTAGTTTATTATTCTCATGGGGGGAACACTGCTAAAAGCAAAGCCCTTTTTCTTTTACTCACTGTGGTCTTACCTGTGGCATAATAGCTAAATATTAACACTGTGAAAGTTACAGTCCAAATTTCAGGTAATTGATTAGTATTTCCTTACAGTTAGCAAGGGAAACTGACATTTCTGTTGGCTGATCAGTCTCACCTCAGTGCCTAGCAAACTCATGGAGCAGATCCTTCTGAAAACTATGCTAAGGCGCATGGAAAATATGGAGGTGGTTGATGACAGCCAACATGACTTCACTATGGACAAATTGTGCCTAGCAAATTTGTTGGCTGTCTATGGTGTGGTTATGATGTTGGTAGACAGGGAAAAGCAGCTAACTTCATCTACTTGGACTTGTGTGAAGCATTTGACACTGTCCCACCCAACATCCTTGTCTCTATATTGGAGAGGTGTGGATTTGCCAGGTAGACCAAGTGGATAAGGAATTGGCTGGATGGTTGCACACAGAGAGTTGCAGTCAATGGCTCAATGTCCAAATGGAGACCAGTGATGAGGGGCATCCCCCAGAGGTTGATTTTGGAACAGTGCAGTTTAATATTTGTCAGTAACATGGAGAATGGGATTGAGTGCACCCTCAGCAGGTCTGACAATGACAGTGACCCGTGTTGTGTTAGGGGGAAGGGATGCCATCCAGAGGGACCTTGACAGACCTGAGAGGTGGGCCCATGCAAACCTCATGAAGTTCATCAAGGCCAAGTGCATGGTCCTGCCCCTGGGACAAAGCAATCCCAAGCACACCTGTAGGCTGGGCAGAGATCCAGACTGACAACAGACCTGAGGAGAAGGACTTGGGGATGTTGGTCGATGAGAAAATGAACATGACCCAGCAGTGTGTGTTTGCAGCCAAGAAGGCCAACCATATCCTGGGCTGCATCAAAAGGAGTGTGACCAGCAGGTCGAAGGAGGTGATCCTGCTCCTCTACTCTGCTCTTGTGAGACCTCACTTGGAGTATTGTGTTCAGTTCTGGGGCCCCAAACATAAGGATTACGTGGACCTGTTGGAGTGAGTCCAGAGGAGATCCATGAGGATGATCAGAGGGCTGGAGAATTCCTCCTATGAACACAGACTGAGAGAATTGGGCTTGTTCAGCCTGGAGAAGAGAATGCTGCATGAAGACCTTAGAGCAGCTTCCAACACCTAAAGGGGACCTATAAGAAACGTTATAGAGAGGGATTTTTTACAAGGGCATGTTGTGATAGGACAAGAGGGAATGGCTTTAAACTGAAAGAGGTACATTTTAGATCAATAAGTACATTTAGATCAATACTAGGAATAAGTTTTTTGCTGTAAGGGTGGTGAGACATTGGAACAGGTTTCCAAGGAAGCTGTGGCTGCCTTATCCCTGGCAGTGTTCAAGGCCAGGTTGGATGGGGCTTTGAGCAAACTGGTCCGGTGGGAGGTGTCCCAGGGGAGTTGGAACTAGATGATCTTTAAGGTCTTTTCCAACCCGAATCATCTGATGATTCTATGATGCAGTACATCTTTAAGTGCATACAAATAGTTTAAGCAAGAGAGGCTAATCTCTCACTGCAGGCGTGTGCGACTGTTGACTGGAGGGACTCTAGCACACACTGTGTCTGCTTGCTCTGAACTCATGATCGACATTTGCTAACAAAAATGAATAGTCCTCATAATCTGCAGCCTGTCTATATGCAGCATAACTTCCACTTCTTATAGTCTTCTTAGAAGCCGTAAGGTAAAATGGAATTAAGGGCATCAGAATTTGGATATGCATAAATTTTCTTTCTTGTGTTGCTTCATGGAGGTCTCATGGATGAGTCCTAATTATATAGGTGAATATGATTTGTACTCTGAAACTATAAACTTGTCTCACTTGCCCTACTGGAATATATCTGAAATTGATTCCCTGTTTCTTTGATTATTTACATTTGAGCAAAATTTCTCAAAGGCAGTGTAAGACTTGCAAAATAAAGACCTTGGTTATCTTGGAGTCATGAACCTAACACCAAATGTAAGCAGGAATCCATCTTTATGTGAACAGCAAATGTCTCTTAATTTATCCATTCTTCTTTTAAGGGAGGAGGAAAGCAAAAGGAAGGGAGGTATAGGACTGTAATGCTAATAAATGACGGACACTTTGTATTGAAAAAGCCTTCTGTTATTAACAGTACTCTGCGATTTGGTTGTTGTTTTGTTGTTTTTTTTAATAAAAATACTAAGATAAATCTCACATCATTTATTTATAGCTAGAGAATAACATTAAAAGGGAATCTCTTTTCTGCTAAGAAAAACACACACACACAAAAATTCAAGCACAGCCTAACAGTTCTAGTTGCCACAAAATTCTTAGGCTCTGGAAGAATTATTTTTTTTTTATTTTTTTTTTTTTTACCTTTAGCTTGCAGAGATCACACCAGGGAGAAGAATCTTGGTCTTGTGAAATGGAGAAGGGGGATGGTAATTAAGTAAATAGATTTCTTTGCTGCTTAATTCATTTTGGTGTTTGCTTTAAAACATTATTACACTCTTCTTACAAGGAGCTGCTTTCACATTGGGTGCAGAGATGATGCAGGAGTTGTGTATGCCTGCAAGACACAACACTTACAGAATAATGGAGAGTGCCAGGGGAGAAAGCATCACTGTGACACCTTTCTACTGAATTCTCTTTTGAACAATCAGTTCCTATATCCAAATACATAATTGCAGGGACAAAAACTAGGCCTGGACAAGGCGTCAACTATGTTTTATGGGAAAATTGCATCTATTTCAGAACCTGCAAATGGGGTGAAATAGAATTTTTTGTTGGGAAATTACTGAATTTCAACTTCTGTCAATCTCCATTTTGTGAATGCTTACTAACAGCAGCTTTTGTTTGTTTAGGGCTAAAATCAGTGATGCTTGAGTTTGACCATCAGTGAAGTGGTACGGAGAAGGAGTTGTGCACTGAGATTTTTTTGTGTGTGACAGAATCAGTGTATATGATACATCCTTGTTGCCTAGTGTTTCCTATTAAATTCGTTATCACAGCCCTGAGTTACCAGTTGCAACCTGACACAATTTTCCTGACACAACCAGGGCTTCAGGATGAGAGATATGGAAAAGTTCATCCAGCATTTATCATTCTGTCCTTAAACTAAGGGTTGAATAGCATGCAATAAATACTCTGACATGTTAACATGCCTTATAAAGAACAATAAGGACTAAAAGAAATAATACCTGCTGGGTGCTTAATTGGCCAGTGTTCACTCTGAGCAGTAACTGAGACTGGAGTTCTTTGAGAAAAACAGTTGTGATCATGTAATGAAAGATAATTAGAACTCATGCGCAAGGGAATGGATTATGTTTGCAGAGATACCAAATGCCAGAACTAAGATTATTTTTGCACCCGTAGCATATGGTCCTATGAGGAAGCAAATTAGACTAAATAGACTCTTGATCCTGTACAATGACTTTCCTATATTCTAATGAAATATTTTTAATTGTCACACATGGAATTTTTTCTCTCATGTGAAAAGAGATAATTTTTACATGGAGCATATGCTAGTCATTTAAACATCCAGGCCCAGAGAAAGTACATGAAAAGAAAGTCTCAGAATATTTAACTCCTAGGATTGTAACTATAGATCTTAGATCCATCCTTGAAGATATCTTCTCAAGATCAGGATCATCCCAAAATTCTTTTAATGCCTATGAGGATTTATATCAGACCTCTTATTTTCTTAGGGTCAAGATAATTTACAAGTTGTCTTGCATCTGTCTGCTATTTTACAGTCTTGCATGTGATGAGGTAGTATTTTTCAAAGTTGATTCCATTGCCCTTAGGCCAAAATACTATTGGATTGAGACTTCTTCCATGTCAGCAAGAACTCATAGGAGAGCCATCTTTGCTCTTGGTCTTATTTTCTCATACCAGGGGAATATGCAGACCATTCTTATATCAGCTCTGCAGCATGATTAGCTGCACAGTAAACAAAGGATTTGCAACCAGGAATAATTTTCTATTCCATTTAATGTGACTGTGTCTTTAGAGTATACCATTTAAGCTTTAATTAGTTATTAACAGTAGCCATTGCAGTTAAATAATTCCATGAAGAGAAGGGAAAACAGATTACTTGCAACTAATCTGTGTTCTGTTTCAGTGCCCTGAAAATGAAGGGTTGCCAGGACAGTAGGAGGGAGGAAGAGAGAGAAACACTAGTTGAATACACACTGTTTTTTCCCCCAAATGTCAATAACAGCTTATTCAAATTTATTGTCTAGATTTCCAGGGTATTAAAACTTTGCGCCAGCAGAAAGTACTGTGGTTGTTAGTGAAAGATTTCCCATAAGAGTTTCATGTATATACAGCTAGATGTGGAAAATTACATTAGAAGGAGATGGAAGTTATAGGCTGCAATTACGTAGTAGAAAAACACTCAGTCCAGAAGTTTGGTAAAATCTCCTTTTTTTTTTCCCTAGGAATAACATAATGATGAAAGTCTTTCCGTGGCATTGATGTGAAATTACTGTCTTACAAAACATAGGTTTATTTTTAGCACTTTCTGAGAGATTGAAAAGCTAACTTTCTGATCCTCACTATAAAAAGTTTCAGATTGTCTTAAATTTCTTTCCATAAGCATGCTATGAGAAAAAAATTCCTGAAGCCAGTTGGTACTGTATGTACTGACATAGGAGTTTTAGTCAATACATCCATAAACCTTTGTGATGGAAACTGCCTTTTCACTGGCTTTGTAAAGAAAGGCAAATACAAAACTAAGTAGACACCTGTAGGATTAATTAAAACCCAAGAAAAAATAATGTGCAATATTTTTTGGTTTATTGTTCTGGTTATTTTTTAGATGTTTAGATTTTTTAGATCTGGATGTAGCAAATAGGAAACATTGAACACAGGAAAACCAGTCTGAAGATGCAAATAATGAGTACATTTGTCCTAATCATGTAGAGTTATTTGCTGGAATGTCTTAAAGTATTCATTTCTAGTGGCTTGGTGTTCAAATTTTAGGGATACGTTATGTGACCTGTAAGCATTAACTCTGGACTGCACTGGTGTTCCATGCCTCAGTTCTCTGTCATTAAAATAGGGGTAATAACTTCTTCTTTCTGCCAGTTTGTTTGGTGTTTTGGTTTTGGTTTTGGATTTTTTTTTTTTTTATAAAGCTTAGATTTTGTGGTCTGGGGCTCTCTGAGCTATATATGCTTGGTCAGCAGTGTGGAATCCTTCAGTACAACTATTACTTTCATAGTAACAAATAATAGCTGTTCATCAGTTACCAGGTTTTCTGTTCAATGTTAAGACACTGGACTGTCTTCAGTGCATTTTTAATAAAACTCCATAGACATTTTTTCATTACCATTCTGCTCATTCCAAAAATCCATTTCCTATAGCTACTAGTTTGGGGTTTTATTTGAGTTAAAGCTTACATTAGCTGACAAGACTTAGTAATTTCTTATGTAAATCAACCTGCCATTAGTCACCTAGATTTATTTTCTCCTGAGATATTCTAACCCTCTCACCTCCCCCAAAATAGAAACAGAAGCATTTTTGCACACTGGCAAATGTATGACAGTTTCTCATAGGAATATTCAATGGTGTTAATTTTCAGAACCATAGAAACAACAGATGCTTAGAGGTCCCATCATAGAGAGTATATACAAAGATGGGTTTGTCATCAGCATGCATGCAGACCTTGGACTGTCAATTATGAAAGTTCAGAGACAGTAATTTCTGAGCTAACTTACTACTCATTCCTGCTTTCTAGGAGGACAAATAATAAGTGAACTGTTTAAAGGTATGGAAGAAGTACCTGCATAAAAAATAAAATGAATGCCAGTAGTGTGAAATGAAAATGATTTGTTTATGCTCTCTCACAATAAAATATGTTTTAATTTTTTCAACTGCATTGCTGCAGTGATTTGAAAGCCAGACCACGTTTACCAGGGGCATTACTACAAAACTAGAATTAAAGCTCAGACTACTCAATCTATCTGTATCATAAAGCAGTCAAAAATGCTGATGGCTGTTGAACTGTTGATAGTTTATTCAATTTTATGGACTGATGGAATGTAGATCATCAGTATTTGTGTTAATAATGACTTTATAGTACTGCTGTTAAACAAGGGCATTGATTAAAGAATAGTCATTGAAGAATATGCCTGATAGTTCTCTAGAAAACATTCTTTGCTTTTTATTCTTTTTTTTTCTTTTTTACATTGAATTCAGAAGCTCCAAGATGATAGGTAGTTTACTTACTGAAAAAGAATGTGTCAGTAAGTGTAAATCAGATAATAGCTAATAAATGTGCATGCATCCTTTTAATTCTC
Organism: Myiopsitta monachus; assembly: GCA_017639245.1. Taxonomy (NCBI): domain Eukaryota; kingdom Metazoa; phylum Chordata; class Aves; order Psittaciformes; family Psittacidae; genus Myiopsitta; species Myiopsitta monachus. Next base: position 64,313,788 of record CM029921.1, on the reverse strand, counting down.
TCTTGATTGCACAGTTTCAGAAAACTGTGTTGCTACTCCCTTTCCCTCCTTTTGTGTTCATACATATGCATGCACATATCCAGCCAGGTACATTTTGTGTAGTACAGCTATATTCTAACAACTTAATCTAAATTGTAAAGCTAATTGTTTTGCAGTTAGATGTCACTGATTTGTCATTTTTGAGAATTTGCAGGCACATTAAGAGCTATTTACATGACAGCCATAACTAGAAGCTAAAGAGATGATAGAATCGTAGAATAGTCAGGTTGGCAAGGGACTTCAAGGATCATCTGGTCCAGCCTTTCTACAATAAAGCATAACCTAGGCTAGATGTCCCAGCACACTGTCAAGCTGAATCTTGAAAGTGTCCAGTGTTGGGGAATCCACTAGTTCCCTGGAGAGATTATTCCAGGGATGTAGAAGACCACAACACTACCCTAGAAATTTTTAATTCCAAGTTTACTATCATCCCTTTTCTACAAAGGTACAATAAAAAGACAAAGTATATTTTTGTCATCTTTATTCCTTTGTTCTCTTTCTGGCATAACTAAATCTTGCAAAATGAGCAAGTTTCATTGAAGAGTTTGCCATCCACATGAGAATTGTCTATAACATGAATATTGTCACATAATAGATAGAATAGAACCATGTTTATTTCGCACTGTATAAGCTTAATTTATTAGAAGATGGTGATGCTACTACTTCAGGGACTATGTGTGAATTGAGGCCTGTTCTGGTCATGTCTAACAGATCATGTAATAGTAGTCAGAGGACTGCCAAGTTTTTTGATCCTGACAGAACTGAGGACAGGAATGATCAGTAATATCATGTCAGGCAGTTTGGGGCCTATTTGAAAACCAAATTTCATAATTAAAAGCATTTGGTATGTAGAATTTTCAGAAACCATCAGAATGGTTTCTGAAACATGAGACATATGTCTTGGTTGATATCCGAAGTGAGCAGTATGTAAGGCTGGATCATTTAAATCCTTTGTTCTGTCACTTTGACAGCTCTGAATAGAGCATTGCTAATAAACATATTGGTCTGGGCTTATTAACAGTTCATAGGAATCAGTTCCTGTCATATTACTGACACAAGGGAATTTGTTAATACTTTTAGAATTTACAGCTGTGGTTTCTGGTATAGCTAGTACCCCTTTTTTTTTTTTTTTTGGCTAGGGAGTAAATGGTTTGTCATTTTGGTAAACAAGCTTTCAGTAACATATAGTTAAAATAACCTTAACTACAACATTTTGCTTCATATATCATTTTGCTTTCTTCATTGAGAGCATTTTCTCACTGTCAAATTTTACTTTATATTAGGTTTCTTGTGTCCACCTTAGAGTCAACTTTAGTGTGAAGTTCTTAGTGTACTGTGATTTTTTTACGTTTATAATCCTTTATTAGTGGATGCAGCTTCAAAGCATGTTAATCATGCACTTCAAGAAAATACCTACCTTTGGTACTTCAGAGGAAATAATAATACTAATGACAGCGGTACTAGTACTGTCTAGTTAATTCATACGCAGTCAAGCATATAGTTATCATTTGGAAGGTCAGTACCAGTTTGTATAGTCTTGTATAGGGTTGGCATGGGCTAATTTTACTCCTGTAGTGAAACATGCATACACCTTGGTGTTAAGAAAAAGTATTTTTATGCAGAAGTAGGCTTCTAAAATTAATCTCAACATAAAGTTAAGCATATAGTTCATCAAATCATAGCATATTTGTCATGGACAGGCAAGCTGGCTTGATTCAGTGAATTTTACTTAATTTATTGCCAATTAACACAAACTTAATTACTGATTCATATATTGAGAAAAAAGAAAATACAATTTAACCCTTAGAGAAATACCCTTCCTCACACTTCTCCAGGCTTGGCTTCAAGTTAATACTTTAACCTCACTTTCCTACCCTTGTTTTTACTATGTATTTTACCTCATCCCAACCACTTGGAGGGGCCGCTGTTAGATGCTATAAAATCAGTCAAAGAGTGTTCCTATTGCAGAAAGAGCTTTGCATTCCATTAATTGTTCTAACTTCTGGTGCTGTAAGGATAGAAGTACTGTGGAAGCAAAAAGATGAGAGAGAAAGAAAGATGTTTTAAGTGAAATTAACTGTTATTTACTGAAATAGATCAGTGTTACGGAAATCACCCTGTCTGCTTCCCTCTGGTAACAGATACATCTCCTCTCTGTAACCTCACAAGCTGTGGAATAGCTTTTTTTTTTTTCAGTACTTTAAATCCGTGGAGAAAGATAATAAAAGGGGTCAACTTGTAGCTATAATTACATAAATAACAGGCCATTAATTTAAAGACACATTAAAAGGCAGTATCAGTCAGGTAAAAGATCCCCTCTTTTCATAGTGCATGCATTTTGGATGTTTCCTTCATTCTACATTTGTGTTTAGATTCCTATTCATCATCTCCTGCATAAGTCACACGTCTGGGAACTGAACCCACGTGGCAGAAAATGTCTTAACATTTTTATTTCTTCTGTTGCTCACATCTAGAGGAAGGAAATGTAAAATTGACTAGAAAACTCAATGCAGCCACAAGTAAGCAAAAATCCTAATCCTTCAGAGTTAGAGTTTTTTAATGACTTCAAAGGATGCCTTGTGAGGCTGATGTACAACATGAGACTGAAGTCTCACAGTTGTTGTTGATGATATTCCCTAGAAGATTACCTTGTGCGAATACCTGAAAATGAAGCCTGAAGTAACTTACTTATGTGATGTTTTGTCATTAGTTTAACTTGAAATAAGTAAGTGAAGAGTTAGTCCTGCAGAAGTCATTAAGTGCATAAGCCTATCAACAAGACCTCCAAACACCACATTTTGGTAATGGATAATCTAGGAAGTCTCTAACTTTCTCTCTACAAACTCCCTGGATTATTTGGTGCCTAATCACTGTCAGAAACAGTGGTGCCTAAATCAGTGTTGCAAATTCAGTTGGTACCTGCTAGGATATTTCAATCAGGATTTTGTCCTTCTCGTTGACTTTCTTAGACCCAGCAGTACCAATTCTCATGGAACAGTTGGCGGTAAGATGGTTTACTACTTCTACTAAAAATAGCCATTCTACCCTACCTTGCATAATAAAATGTTGAGAAAGGCATCTGGGAGAATAGAGGCTGCTACTTGTAGAAAAGGGTGCAGATAGAAAATGAAGGGTCATCCTTGGTTGATGGAGGTCCAGATAGAAGGTTGTAAGGGGGTTGGAGTCTAGTACTTGGAAGACATTTTCTCTTTTTCGCTTCTATTTTTAATTGGTTTTACTAGCTTAAGAATATGTTCCTCAGCCTGTTTGCATATGAAACCTGCAAGGGTCTTGCTTGTTTCATTTTATGTAGAGTAAGAGTTGTAAGGACTGGTTGTGAAAGGGCACTAGAAACCAGGAGTTGGATGAATTTTCTCAAGGACCAGAGTGATAGCTGGGTTGAGAAGAATCGAAGGATTTCTGTCCTTTAAAGGAGTGCCTTCCAGACACTACTGAGTTCTTACAAGCAGGGGAATGCTGCCTGTTTGGATTCTAAGTTGCACAGCTCAAGTTGTTTGCGTACAATAACTCAATGATGTTACCTCACCTTTTATTCCCACCTCAAGCATTGTGTGTTTGTTTATATTATACAGAAAAGTGACTACACAAGTATTTTAATTTAAAAAATTATAGGGCTTTCATTCTGTACTGTATTTTTATGCTTTTATACGTTTTTTGCCTTTAGTGTGATCTATGGACATGAATCAATGAAATGTAGATAACTCAGGTCTGTATATTACTTTCAAGTTAACAGAAGCATGCTTGTGGTTTATTGATGTACTTCATGTAAAGTACTGAAAATCAGTTTCGGATTGATTTATTTATTTTTGCTAAGTATTTATCCAGTAGTTTATCCCAAGTTCAGTTCTACCTTTGCACCTGCTTAATGATAGGTACTTATGTATGATACTTAGCAGTAAACAGACACATGGATCATGGATCAGACACATCTCAGGAAACGTATGTGTCAATGTTAAGGATTTGCAAGGTGTTTTGCTAATATTAAGGAAAGAGACCACTAAGACTTTAAAGAGCAAAGAAAAAGTCCTTAACTACTTAGATGAGCTGCAAAGTTAAAATATCCATTTTAAAGCTACTATTGGTGTAGAATCAGTGTTTGTTCTGTGTGCTTCTACTTTCATATATATCTGGTGAAGAATGGCATCTTTTCTGTCATGCTTGTATTCTTTTTTTTTTAAATTATGGTCATCATACAGGGACACACAGAATTAAGTGCTTTTTCTACATATATTTTTTTTCTGGGAAAGGGCTTTCTGTTCATAAGATGCCAAAATGCACTATTGCTTCTTGTTCTGGTGGGGGGAAATCTGTTCTGAAAAATTTTTACTTCACTATAGCTGTGTAAATTGGATAGAATTCTTAAAAACCTGGCTATATGAATAATATTTTGTAAAAATGGCAGCACCTGGAGTCAGTGCATCTTCGAGCATTTAGTTCTTGGCTGGTATTTAACTGTCTGTGATAAGACAAAAAAGTGATGACTTGTTACTGTTCCTTATATTCAAAATGCTCTTGGTGAAAAAGGAAGCATTTCCCATGCTTCAGTTTTGGTTAGTTTAGGGAAAGGCAGGTTGTGCTACTCTGGATAATTTCAGTAGTTAAATAAATCAGAAATCTCCAAATATCCCAGAAAATGAGCTTTGAAGTTTGCAACACACAAATGCCTTTAAATGTCTTTACGTTTGTGAAAATGTTTCTTAGGAGGAAGAAATGCCTCGAGAATTTTAATTACCTTTCATTCCTATTAATGCAAATAGTCTTTCTAAAGAAATGAAGTGGAAACCTTACTTTGATTAATGTAAAATGTAGGACCCTTGCTGTTTAACTTCTAGTATGGGTCAGTCTATCTAACTCATGAATAGTTGTCTATATAAGAAGAATCCATAATTTACTGATTTCTCAAATAAGCGTCCCCTCATAATTAATAACGTAAAATAACGGACTTAATAAATAACATTAAATAACAGATTTGATCAGATTAAGAACTTGTCTCCCAGAGTTTTCACTGAGCACGGGCAAATGTGTTGAGGAGCATTGTAAATGTTGAACAATGTAGAAAGCAGGCAGTTAGATTGCAAGTGCACTTCTCATTATAAGAGCTCTAAAAGAGAAAAGGAATTATAACGGGACACCAAAGAATTATAACCTCCTCTCATAATAACAAGTACCAGTCTCTCCAGAAGTTCTCTGTAAGGTTCTGATTTTCTCTTTATCTATAATCTTATACTGAAATGACTTACTTGACTTTTTCAGATGTGTGGCTCCAAAAGCAGTGTTATTTGTCATCTCATGGGACCTTTGAGTTTCATGTTGTGATACTAATGGAAAAAGTGGTACTAGCACAAAACAGAGGTTTCCTTTATGTTTGCTCATTGTAAGAAGCTGCTTGTGAGAGGATAAGACAAAAGGATACTTCCATAATTTACTTCCTTCAAAGACATGGCAAAATTTCAGGCTTTGAAATTGCAAATGATTTCCTGCTATTTACTGCTGTACTGAAAAACTCAATTTGACTTAATGAGCGTGAAGATGAAGATGTTTCTTACTCTGTTCATCACACAATCAAGCCAACTAAATTAACCAGTAAAATTGCTTGCAACAAGCCGCACTGTTCAAAGTAATGAAATAACAGCATGATAGACTGTGCTGGAGAAATCTGTGAGGGACAGAGCATGTGCATTACTTCAGGGTCAGTGAAGCCCTGCATTTAAAACCCTTTATGATTTATAGCATCTCTATTGTAATTCTTCAATATTCAGAAAAAGTTAACCGTATTTATCAAAATTTTCATATATTCAGAATTGAGTAATAAACTGCAGTATTCAGAGTGGTTTTTGTTTGGTTTTTTTTTGTTTTTTGTCTTTTTTTTGAAACGTCAATAAATGACATGCCTATGCCTTTTTTTTTTAGTGTTTCTCAGTTTCTTAGCACTTGAGAAATTAATGGCAGGAAGAATGAGCCCTGTATACAGGAAATGTAGAAGTAAAGCGGTAAGGAGTGTACTCTTTGGAATTAGTTGCTTCAGCTGACACCTGGTAATGTGGAGAATCACTGAATTATACAATTACCAGCTCTTAGTAAGGCTGAAAGCTCACAGAAACAATACGGGAACAAATCCTATAAAATTGCTCAAATGATACTTGAGTTGTCAGGGGTGTCTTGCTACATATTACAGCATCAATTCTTTTAACCCTAAAAAGTAGGCAAAATAATTATTAAGGAAGCTTCTCTATTTGATATTTGATGTAACCAATATTTGATATTGGTATCTGTTGCCAGCACTTAGAGTTACATATTATTTAATTGCTTTAGAGACCAAGAAATTAAGATATTTTAATTTGTATACTGTGAATTCTCACAGTTGTCTTACTAATTTGTTCATATATACTTGTTCAAACTTACAGTCTATAGCAGTAAAACTTTCTTTTGGTACTATGAGTTTATGCAGTACTCTCAGAGCTTTTGTTTGTTCTGTTAGTAAGTATAATAAATATTTGTTAATAAATAAAATCACAACATTATTTTTATTTGTAGATATTGGAGAATCCTAATGGAATGCATGGGGTTTTTTGTCTTTCTGCAGGTAAAGAAAATAGGGCACAAAGAGGTAGTTTGGACCTGCTCAGCATCACAGAAAGGTCACCAGCAGAACTGACAATACTGTTGAGTCCTTTTCATCATCAAACAAGTAGGTCAGCTAGGTGAGTAAATATTGTTGTCATATGCCACAAAGACATAATATATTGACATATCTTACTCTGTCGCAGAAGAGTAATTATGCTTACAGAGCAGGACTTCAGTCTGTCAGAACAGACCATTCCATGGTCTGGTGACCCATCAAATAGTATTTAATTGTTAGATTTATGCTCATGTGGTTTGATTTGAAGAAAGGTAAAAAAATAGGGAATGTTGAATGAATTAAAATGGCAGGGTTTGACCGTAACCTTAGGACAGAAAGCAAAAGGACTGACTACAAAAGTAAATTATTCAAGTATCTGCCAAAGTCTTTAAACAATGTCTGCCCCTCCTAAAGTTTGTTATGACAAATAGTATGCCATTTGTGTACTATGAATTCTTGGAAAAGAAGTTGTGGCCCATAAAATCTCCAAAAATGGCTGACCAAATTTTGGTTTAGCAAGAATAATTTATCTTACTCAGGCTAGCACCAAATACACATACAACCAGTGCATATATAACAATAGCCGGATATGGTCATGTTACTTATAACTTATCAGTGTAATCTGAGGAAATAGATGGTGACTTGCTATGTGCCTTATTTCTTTGTATCTCCACACACTTTCTAAAAATAAGTCTTGAAATGTGGAATGCCCTGTTGGCTGTATAGTATATATGGCCTTTATATAACTGATGAACAGACAGATTCTTTTTTGCGGTTATATTAACATGTAGTTCCTTATATTTGGCATTATTCCATATACATTCTTTTTTTACTCTACCCTGGTAATTTTTCCAGAAGGAAACTTCTCTTCCACTTTCAATTAATTAAATATTCTTTGCTTTTGAGATTTTTAATTTTTATTTATTATCAGGAATAAATTTCTTTTTAGTTTCTTTAATTCAAGCAGTTTGTATGGCGGTGGCCTCCCACCTTTTTAGAACGTTCTGTGTTTGCTAAATGACTATCAGCAGACATAAAATCTTCATTGACATCGATAAAATAATGTCAATAGACACGATACAGGCTGCTGCCTCCCCTCCCACCGGCTCTGTCCGGGGCCGAAGCTGCCACCTCCGAAGCAGCCAGCGCAGAGATCCAAGACCGGGCCCGGGCCCTGGCCTTGAGGCGACCGCTCCCCATCCCGCCCGCCTCCGGCTCCTGGTGCCGCGCCTTGCCCGGCTCCAACGCGCTCCCTGGGGCGGGTTTTACCCGCTCAGGGCGGTGCTGTCCTTCCTGGCAGCACACCCTGTGAGTCCCTGCTCGCGACTGCGGAGCTGTGGGCTCCAGGGCAAAGCCTGGCGCGTCGGTGGCTCTCGCCGCTCAGAACTGAGGCTCCCGGAGGCAGGGTTTCCTCTCGCTTCGGGTTTGAAGGCTCCTCTATGGCGATGCCTCGGCAAATGGCCGTTAGTGGTCGACGATCACCGGTTTGAGTCAGGTCATGAGCAGACTGCCACAGTAGTTCCTTCCAGCCCCAGATTGAATGACTCTTTTCTGTTTGGCCTGGGATATTGGAAATGGTAACAAGTGTTTGTGGGGTGAGTTTAAATAAAGTTGTTGCCAGCAAGCTGTTGAAAAAAAACATCAAAACACAAACAGCTTTGTTTGTGTGTTGGAGTTGGAATCTCTTTCAGGAGCGTTGAAATTCATGTTCAGCGAAGGGAAACCGGTACTCTCTAGAAGTGGTGTGTGAGGAGAAGGGAAGACAGAGTTATCTTTGTTTAATCCCCTCGAGATCAGAATCTTACAATTTAGCAATCACAGTAAAATAAGGAGAAAATCCATGAAGCTAGAGAGCTCTTTTACCAGTGAGACTCGTGACAATAAAATATAGAAGAGGTAGAACTTTAGGGAAAAGGAAGGGCTGTTTGAAAACCAGTCACTGATGTTCTGGGGGAAAAAGGACACTGAGTTTACAATATCCTAGAAGAGCCAATGTAAACAAAATTGGGGAAAAGGAGAAAAGGATGGTAGGTGAATGCCTGCTCCTACACCTAATAGGCCTTGAGAAATATGCCTAGCTCTTCTAGTATAGCAGAGAGAATTCATTAATTCATCTTTTGCTCTGCAAGTTCCTTTAGGGTAATGTGAATAGAAGTGATAGCCCAATTTTAATAGAATGGAAAAGACCAGTGGGTGACATTTTTAGGACAACAATATAGATAAAGACCGATGTTTATTTAATATTAATTAAATTTTACTGCAGGTCTGCACAGGCAGTGCAGTAGTTTACCTAGTATGTTCCCTACACAACACTCGTGTTTCAACTTTAACTCCTCCTGGGGGAATGGAGCTTATTGGTGGCAAGCTTCCAAAGGTATAAACACATCGCACAGAAACAGTATTTGTTACACATCCAGGAAATATGGCACATGGTATTACAGCATAATTTAAAAGAAGATAGTAATAAACAGGAAACTGCCCATCAGAATTTACACCAGAGGCCTAATTGAGGATAAGTGTTTTTCATCACAGAGATCTCACTCCCATTTTGCTGTCAGTTTATGTATGCAGCACTTCAGCTAAGAGTGGGACTGAGTTTGTTGGGGTAGAGAAGGGGAGAGTAATTTGAGTTTAAAAAAATATTTAAGATACTTTGATAGAGCAAACTAACTTCAAATAGATTTACAGTCTGAAAACAATCTTTCACAGCAGGAACCTAATTTCAGTTATATGTTGGCAATTGTTATTGTACTCCTTGAGGTGACTTAAACACACATTTGTGCTGGAATATATTTTTTAAAAAAGTATTGGATAGAGTCTTACCACCATAATTGGTTCTACAGAGAGTCTGCAAAGATACATCACAAGCTGATTCCTTATTTACACTTCCAGTGGCACCAATTCCATGAGCAATGCCTAGGAGTGCCTTAGCCCTGTGTTGGGTCCATAATCCCCTTTCCCACCTCCCCAGCTCTGCTGCCCAAAGGTGGGCCCTGAGCACTGGTGTTCCAGGATTTCTACAAGACAGTGCTGTCTTGCAGAACATCATCTCATCTGCAAGGGAAACTTCACTCCCTTACAGGGAGTCCTTCTGTCTTTGGTGGTGTTCCAGCTTCCAGCCAGTTTAACCGCTTCTGCAGATGAGTCATTTTGCCCACCATGCCAGATCATTTCTTTGGTCATAAATTACCATTGCTAAGCAGTTACAATTTGAATTTCCCTTTCAAATACTTCAGCAATACATGAAGCCTGGATCTATACAAAGTCTCTTTAAATAAGTGAAAAGGGAAAAAGGAAGCTATTATTTTAAACCCAAAGATAACCATCTAGCTCAGGATTTGGAGCTTACGGATGTATGCCCTTTCTATAATTAGTAACATCCTTTCTGTAGTTGGTAACACTGCACTTTTGTTAACATTAATTTAATTTTTATTGTGATGTTTAAGTTACATCTGGACTCATGCATCTATGGTCACTGGGGGGGGAAAGAAATTTGTTCAATTTTACTTCTAGTGTCTTTCCGTAGGCTACTTTCATTTGAATCTGCCTTTCTGTATATTACGCTTACAGCATGACAGTTGTGAATCTGTATTTCTAGGGAAGACCTTTTTTGCCTCTGCAGCAGTGGGTTGTGGCCTAGTTGTATATAAAAATCTTAAGTCTGTCTGCTGGAAGCCTGTGTGCAGAAGTTAGGTGTTATGGAGTTGTCATTTTGAGAAGCTAATGGCGATACTTATGGGATCCCAAAGTCAGAATAACACCACTGATTGGTCCTGAAAACTAGTCCATTTTCCTAGAAATCAGGACATCAGGCAGCAGGAGTCAATGAAAAGGAGAAATAGGGATTATCAGTTGCATATCTGAAAATTAAAATATCTGTCTTCCTTTTGACCCATGTCCTCAAATCTTAGAAACTACTTGGGTATTTTATCCTTTTCTTTCTTCTCATTTCCAATTAACAGATTAAGTCATGGTTGCTGGAGCTGCTTTTAAATCAGTATGGAGCTGACAGTAACATCTGGAATATGAGCAGGAAACAAATTGGCAGCACTATTGAGACTTCTTCCATACCACCCTCTGTAACTGTTTGCAGTACCCTCTGTAACTGTTTGCAGTACCAGTAGTGACAAAGAGTACATTTTTGAGCTGCCAGGTCAGTTCCAGCTTTTAAGAGCTAAATATTTAACTACTAATAGCAGTACAAGACTGCAGGTTTCCATTCAGTAGTGTAAGATGCAGAAATGCATAGTGGCCAAAAGCCAGTATGAAGCTCCTTTACCAGGAGGTCTACAACTTGAATATTGAAGCTTTCTAAGCATCATGGGCCAGCCCTGTTAGTCAGCTAAATGCCACTCAGCCGCTCATTCACTCGCCCCCAGTGGGATGGGGGAAGGAACTGGAAAGACAAAAGTTAGAAAACTTGTGGATTGAGATAAAGACGGTTTAATAGATAAAGCAAAAGTTGCACATGAAAGCAAAGCTAAACAAGGATTCCACTTGCTACTTCCCATCAGCAGGCAGGTGTTCAACCATCTCCAGGAAAGCAGAGCTCTTTCATGCATAACAGTTACTTGGGAAAACAAACATCATAATTCCAAATGTACCCCCTTCCTTCTTCTTCCCCAGCTTTTATTACGGAGCACTTTGTCATATGTTACAGGATATCCCTTTGGTAAGCTGGGGTAAGGTGTCTTGGCTGTGTCTCCTCCCAGCTTCTTGTGTACCCCCAGCCTACTCACTGGTGGGGTGGGATGAGAAGCAGAAAAGGTCTTGACTCTGTAGGCACTGCTCAGCAATAACTAAAACATTTTACCAGCACTGTTTTCATCACAGATCTAAAACATAGCATCAATACAGGCTGTTATAAAGAAAATTAACTCTATGCCAGCCAAAAACCAGGAAAAAAGGGACAGGAACTAGCAGAGCAAGTCTGAGTTCCCTCTTCAGAGGAAACATGCTGCAGGAAATTTTGCTCACCAAATACATGATCTGCATGTTGAAAGTAGCAGTGCAATACATTCTCAGTGCTCCAAAATCTGCGCAGAAGACACATGTATCTGGCGTTGCTTGTGGTTTCAAGCCATTTTTATCTTTTCCTACATCTTCTTTCTTCTTACACATCATCAGCCCCTCTTTGCTAAAAGGGCATTCCTTTGGACTGTTCTATTCTAGTACTGCCACACCATGTGCTGTCTTGGCTGCAGGAGGGTACTGTCAGAAAATTCTTCCTGTAATTATAAGGAAAACTAGCAGCCTTAGAGGATCTGCTCTGAAATATTTTCATTTTTAAATGAACGTTACATATTACCAGTCTGTGTCTGCTTGTGTTCTGATAAAACATGGCATCCTGAGGCACTGTCAAAGTTTTGATAAGAATTATTTGCTCTGTGGGTATTCAGGTTTTTTCTTCAGCTGTTCGAACTTCTTTATTATTGTCAGCTTTTGACATGCAGAGGCCAAGCAGCATAAACCTTCTGTTCTCATCTACTGACTAACCACTTTCCACTTTGTCACTAATGTTCATGTCAGCCACCAGTTAATTGTTTTTTAACTAGTAGGGACCCCTTCAAGTCTCATTACAATGGTAATAAGAAAGTCCCCCAGCATCAGACAACTCAACATACAGACTTCATGGTTACCCTTCAAAGTAGGTATGTCTCTTTAATCACAGGAAGATCCAGATCTCCAGCTTTGATACTTTTACCTTCAAATTATAGGCATCATATCAGATGGAACACTGCTTCCTTTGAGAAGAACCACCTATTTTTTTTATCATTGGCTTGAAGCACTGCACTCTGCAGTGCAACCTGTACCTGTGCTGAGACCATTAGGACTATTCCAAGACACTTCCAGGGTAGAATCCTCCCTACAGCAGTCCTCCTACAGCCTTGCTTTCTTGCAAACTGTTCTGTTTCTCTGCCCTAGCCCCTTGGCATATTCTCCAGAAATTTTCCAGGAGTAAATAATGGTCTGCTGTTGTCGGTTCTCAGCATCAAATACCTCAGCAGTGAGACAGCTCTGTCAGATAGCTGAAAGCTGTTAATCCTACACACAGAGATCCACCACCCATAATTCCAGTCAAATGTCTTCTCAAGGATAGACTGACAGATTTAAATCCTAATGGCTGTTATAAATCCTGCAAGACAGGCTTTTAATAGTCTATGGTTGTACTTTCTAATTCTTGGGAATACTTTATTCCTTCTTCCACATCCCCTTTCTAAGATACCATCGCAAGATCTTGAAATCCTATTAGCATTTTATCCAGGTTCTATAAAATTGGTTCCCTATACAGTTTGATGCAAATGAGTTTTCAGACACTTCTCCCCAGTTAAAAGAATGAAGACTAGAAAATCTTTTGAATGTTTTGATCAGAAATTTCTCATTTGGAATACTGCCTCTGTGTTCAGAAATTCTGTGGAATAAGGAAGTAATTTTAATTTCTCAGGCAGTAGGACATATACATCTATATCTGTATGAGATCATTCTTAGTTCTCAGCAGGTAAAAACTAGTGTCAGTCAGTTCGAAGCTCTGCTTGTCACTTTTCCTGTAGCTCATGTATAAAGATTTTTGCTTCCTGTTGACAGACACCTTAGATATGAAGTTGCATAGGACCTTCTTTATGTGGTCAATTGCTTTATAATAAAGCATTGTTTCTACCTTAGTCATTAACTTAGTAAAATGTTAGGTGAAGTAAGATCATTGGACCTCTGCATAAATACGCTACAATTACACTGTTCTCTAAGGTGCTTCTGTAACTTTTATAGCGGTATTCACCTTTTGGTCTTATTTCTAGGCCTTCTCAAAACTCATCAGGTAACTTTACCACCAAGCAAAAATTCAAGCTTCTGGATTTGCTCAGAAGTAGCATTCAACATACAGATGCTAGAAGAGACACTTACTAGCTTTCCCAATTGATCTGCTGGAAGAATATTTCAGGCACCTATCCTGCATTATGCCTTCAAGGGTGAAGAATTCCGGACATTGTCTACAAAGATTGTCTTTTCTTTTTCTTCTATCCAAAGTGAAATTTCAGAAATATTGCCTGTAGGATAGAACACATTGTGTGTAGGCTAGAATAACTTGAATTAGGCTAGAATAACTAGAATAACAGCAGCATGTTCTGGAAGACTTCCTCAAAGATTTTGCAGGGGTTGCTGTTAGGTGCCTTTGCAGCCACCTTTTCTCCAGGCAGAACAAGCTCACTTCCCTGAGACTTTTCTCACAGAACAAGTGATCCAGCCCCTGACCCTCTTCGTGAGCATCCGCTGTACTCACCCAGCTGATCTAGTCTTCCATTTGCTGTGGAGCCCATGACGTGGCGTCTAGGTATTGTCTACTGAGTGCCAAATAAAGGGGGCTAATTACAGTCTCCTGGCTCTGCTGTGATTAATACAGTCCAGGAAACTGCTGACCTTTGCTGACAGGACATACTGCTAGCATATGGGCTTGCTCTCTGTCAGAATGCTCAGGTCCTTTTCAGGTAGAGCTATTTCCCAGCCAGGCAGCCCCTGGCTTGTATCATTGCTGGGCATTGTTCCTTCCCAGTTGGAGGACTTTGCGTAAGTTTTTCCTCAATTCTGTAAGGTTCCTCTCAGCCTATTGCACTATTTACTACAATTGTATGAGACTCCTATAATTCCTATTAAAAAAATCTTACCTTTATTTAGTGAGTTCTGAAGAACTCAGACGCAGGAGTATAAAAATCTAAATAATGTTATTCTGTTGTCCCACCTTGCTACTCTTGAGTATACAGCTGTAAAATAAAATAAAATTAAGCAAAATAAATTAAAAAAAGGTGTGAGAGAAATAGGCTTTCATTTTTACTCAGTCATAATCCTACCCTGAGCAAAGGCTGAGCTTTAAACAAGTGTCTCCCCCCTGTCCCTGCCAGCTTCTCATCAGTACACATAAAAAAGCTCCAACAACCAAGTTGTTTTTGCAGTTTCCCCTTTCCTTTAGCAGCTTCATTCCAGACCCATTCTAAATGAAGCTGTAAGCTTTCTTTTAATTCTGAATCTAATCCTAACTCTGACCTTCATCCCAGTCCTGGGTGCAGGCTCATTTTTTGACTCTGCTGTGTAAAGAGGGAACCTAGGTAAGAAACTATAGCTGAAAATCTTCTGCAGTTAATATACTTTGCTCTGATCCTTCAAAATGAAAGATTCCTCAATCAAAATTATATCTACAGAAGCTGAATAAGATGGAAACATACAACATAGCCTGCTGTGCTCGCACAGCCTTTGCACAAAAGCACCAATTGCATCCTCCTGTCAAAACTCAGAGGTATTAGCTGGAATTTTCTGTGTGAAAAGTCTTAGGGAACAAAGTCTTGAGCAAATAATTTATTTATGTAAATATTCATTTGGATTTTTAAACTAATGAATATTGGGTGCTTTGAAATAATTCTGTATTTACTATTCATGGCTGTCTGGGGAATCAATTTCTCTCATGCGAATTCTCACAAGTAGCCTGAGCAGGATCCAACTCTGAACTACAAAATGTGTATCAAAATTCCCACTTGCTCTTGTTATCTAAACTATTCAGTAAGAAACAGAATACCATTTAATTTCACAAATGATTGTAAAGAATATGTTTGTCAAAATATTTTCTGGATTTCGTAAGTTAATTTTGATTAATAAATCTGTTCAATATTTTTTCTCTGTATGTGAATTTCATCACATTTCTTAAATTGTTCCTTTCAGATTTTAACACATTCAATAAGAATTTTGAATATGCCAAGAAAATCTTGCTGCTAAAAGGCCATGGGCTAGAACTTTGGCCTCCATCTTCTCTGTGTAAAACTGGTCTTATCACAACAAGCCTTGTCATAGGCTTCAGGTGAGAGCCAGTCTTTTATTCTGTGTTCATCAAGTGCATAGCAGAATACCTCTGTCATCCACATAATTCTTGTTATAGCTTAAGAAAAAAAATATCAAACTACAACATAATAAAAATTTAATAAATCATTTTTTCAGAACTGGTAAAAATAGTGTAGTCGATAGTACCTGCTTTTCCAAAGCATCTTCACACTGAAAAATGGCAATTCTTATTTAAAAATCAGTAGGAATTTAGATTATAAAGCCTCTAAAAGAATTTAAAAAAATCCTTTAATATATGCTTAGTTATATTATTTTAATGAAATAATAAATATATAGTTACTGTGTATTTGAGCAGTGGTGTTACCAAACCACTTTTATTAGCAAGTACTTTGCTTAGTAAAGAAAAACTTCTGATCTGTTCCACTGCAATATTCTTTATCTTCTGTTCAAAAGAGGAAATTGTTTGGTATATTACACAAAGAAGTTCAGCAAGAAATTAGATATTTATGAGGTGCCATGAGGAATGCAGGGGTTTATACATCATTGTATAAAATAGGATTAATAATTTTAAGGAAATTACCTACAGTTATGCAAAAAAACAAAAAGCATGCTTAAGGTCAGTCATTGAAGAAAATAGCCTTAACAAAAAAAAAAAAGATTATTTTTTATTCACTAAACTGCTACTTAAAGTAAAACACTGTTCTTCTAAAATTCAGACTTACATTAATGCTTTCTGCATGTTCACTGTAGCAGTAAGTTACAAAATCCGTTGTAATTTATAGTTAAGAAAACAATTTGTTTTTAAAGGATGGTAGAAAAGAGGCAGTGATAATGAAAATAATGTGTTCGTATAATTGTATATGCATAACACAGGGATAACATTTTAATCCAGAGGAAGACTTTTAAGTGCTAAAACCCAGCGTTTTAAGGCCGGATGTTATAGTTGTTCTCCGTAGGACTGTCATGGTTTAACCATAGCTGTCAACTAAGCAGTGTCACAGAAATTCCTAACTTTTTATGAACTTTTTACTCTTATACTGTCTCATCTCACCCTGCCAACTTTGTTTGTATACAACTTGCTACAGTCATCTCACAGAGCAATATTTTGCAATAAAGAAACAATTAATGTAACTTCTTTTTGGGATTTCATGCCTGTAGAGAGTTTAGGAACAGTGGCTCAAACAGTGCTGAAGCAAGGAATGGGCTGATAGAAACCTCATGAAGTTCAATGTGGGCGAATGCAGAGACCTAATAAACTGAAGCAAGTTCAGCAGAGGGCCATCAGGAGAATCAGGGGCTGAATCATTTGCTCTGTTTTTACAGAGAAACACTGTAAATCTCTGTAAATCACTACTGATTGTTTGATTGATATTGGTATCAAAACAGATTTTTTTAGATTATTTAGCTGAGTGTTTTTCCTCTTTCCTTCTATCCCTTTCTAAATGTCTCTTCTGCATTTTTTACACAAACCTGTTTATTCCATAGGTTTATTCTCTTGAGTTTAATACCTCTTACTTTATGACAACATCTAAGGATTATTTTTCATACGCAGAAGCTAGGACATGTAAAAAAGGAACAACAAAAACTAAGTCTCCAAATTTATTCTGTTATTTTTCATTGGTTAAAAGCACAGCACTAGGAGTTAGCTGGCTGATAAGAAAAGCATCTGGCAATCATTAAGAAAATTATCTAAAGGGTTTCAAAACATTAAAGGCTTTATTATTTTTTTTTTTTAGACTAGAGGTTTCAGACGTCTGTAATTTACCTCTTCAAAATCAAATCAAAAGGGAAATAAACAGTTAAAAACATGCTCTTAAATCCTGATTTTTTTAGAAGTTGAATTTTGGTATAGGTGCATCTACAAAGAAAAAAAATATTTCAAAAGACTTGTGTTTAAATGTAAGTAGACTTGTAGAGGCAGTGTGATAAATAGGCTTGTTTTCTGTGTGTCAGACTGCCTTATACTGTGTACTGTAGAAATTGCCTCATACAGCCTTACTCTCTTTTTGCTGGAAAGGCTTGTTTCTTTGTTCTGCTGTTTTGTGTGCTTATTTATGTATGTGTCAGTACTTTTCTGTTTATCATAGACTTGCTATTTAGCTTTCAGTTTGTTAGTTGAATATTCATACAGCTCTTGGTATTTGGGATTGCAGATACAGTATTATGGTAAAGCTAAGTATGCATTTTTGCTTGTACTCACTGTTTTTTTTAAATTATATACTTATTCAGCAAACTTATGAATTTGAGGGTTCCTCAGTGTTGTGGTTTAAGCCCAGCTGTAAATCAGCCACACAGTTCGTTAGCTCCCCCAACCTTCCTCCCCCAGCCCCTGGAGGGATGGGGAGGAGATTTGAAAG
This sequence comes from Myiopsitta monachus, assembly GCA_017639245.1. Taxonomy (NCBI): domain Eukaryota; kingdom Metazoa; phylum Chordata; class Aves; order Psittaciformes; family Psittacidae; genus Myiopsitta; species Myiopsitta monachus. The sequence continues at coordinate 64,295,932 of CM029921.1, read as the reverse complement.
AATGTAACTCCCACGGGTTGAGATAAGAACAGTCCAGTAACTACGGTATAACACAAAACTACTACTGCTACCACCAATAATAATAACGCCAAGGGAAATAACAAGGGAAGAGAATACAACCGCTCACCACCTGCCGACCGATACCAAGCCCGACCCGAGTAGTGATCTAGCCCTTCCGGGTAACTGCCCCCAGTTTATATAGTGGGCATGATGTGCTGTGATATGGAGTACCTCTTTGGCTAGTTTGGGTCAGGTGCCCTGTCTCCGCTTCCTCCTGGCTTCCCCTTCTCCCCAGCAGAGCATGAGACTCAGAAAGTCCCTGGTCAGACTAAACATTTGAGCAGTAGCTAATTACCCATCAGTGTTATCAGTGCTGTTCCCAGGCCAAAAGTCAAAAACACAGCGCTGCACCAGCTACCAAGAAGGAGAAAAATGACTGCTACTGCTGAACCCATGACAACAACACATGTGGCAGAAATGCACATGGAGTGCACCACCATCATATGCCCACTAATTGGCAGCAGTAACCTGGAATGGCATAGTACCACCAACAGTGGATGAAATGATTCATCAGCTCCTAGAGTTCGAAGACTATCTCACCCCTTCCATCATTTCAGCTGTGGAAAAACTGTCCCAGGAGTTCAGACAATTGAGAGATGATCTGTCCAATCTATCCAGCTCCCCACGTGTACCAGCCCATGTCTCAGCTATTAACAAAAGGCGTCCTACTGCTCGAGAGAGAAGATATAGGAGGTACATGCCACAGGCCACCCTATGATTTTACCTGCTGGATCACGGAGAAGACATGAGAAAGTGGGATGGAAAGCCTAGCTCAGCTCTGGAGGAATGGGTGCATGAATTGAAGAGGAGAACAAAGGTCAAGGGTGATCGGCCCATGAAAGCTGCAGCTTCAGTCTCTGGTGGGCAGGTTCCCAGATGGAGTGCAAGAGCTGATTTTACTCCAGCTCCTATGATAAAGAGGACTAATCTCTTTCTACAAGATGTAAGTAACCCATATTGTGGTAGCTATTAGAGTGACCCTGCCTCCAGCCAGGTGGAAGTAGGGGACAATCAGATTTACTGGACTGTGTGGATCAGATGGCCTGGCACATCATTCATGCAGAAGTATAAGACTCTAGTAGATACTGGTTCAGAGTGTACCCTGATGCCACCAGGCTGTCCAGGGGTAGAACCTATTTATGTTTCTGGGGCGAAAGGAGGATCTAAAGAGTTGACTGTGCTGGAGGCTGAAATCAGCCTGACTGGGAGGAAAGTGGCAAAAGCACCCCACTCTGACTGGTCCAGAGGCTACATGCGTCCTTGGCATAGCCTACCTCAGGAGAGGGTACTTCAAAGACCCAAAAGGGTACAGATGGGCTTTTGGTATTGCTGCTCTGGAGACAGAGGAAATTGAGCAGCTGTCCACCTTGCCTGGTCTCTCAGAGGATCCTTCTGTTGTGGGGTTGCTGAAGGTCAAAGAACAACAAGTGCCAATCGCAACCACAACAGTGCACCAGCGACAATATTGCACCAACCGAGACTCCCTGATTCCCATCCATAAGCTGATCCGTGGACTGGAGAGTCAAGGAGTGATCAGTAAGACCCACTCACTCTTTAATAGTCCCATATGGCCAGTGCAAAAGTGTAACGGAGAGTGGAGACTAACACTAGACTATCGTGGCCACCCTTGAGTGCTGCCATACCAGACATGCTAGAACCTCATTTCTTGCCACTTGTTTGCAGTGTGTTGTCAGTAAGCTTAATTTTTAATTGCAAACCAAGTGAAAACATTTTTCTGACCCTATGAAACACTAACCACATTTTTTTCTAATCATATGCTCTCTTTAGCAGTCTTTTATGGAAGGATGCATTTTGTCATCCGGCTAGTGGCTCTAAGTACAGTTTCCTTTTTGAATTGGGCTTAGAATTAAAGGAAAGAATTAAAAAAATAGGGTTTTTACTTCTAGCAAGCTTTCCATATCATATGAATTTATTGCAGCAATACATTAACTTTTCCTTCCTCCAGAATGCAGTAAATCAGCATATCCATTTTTTTGCATTCCTGACAATTTATCCAAACTTTCTTTGATCTGAATATTCAGCAGTGAAAGATAACATTACATATTCAACTACTTTAGGAATCTTTTATGTGCATTCTGTCCAAATAATTTATATCATCCAAATGCAGAAAAGAAGTTTATCTTTCCATTCGAGTAGATAATTCCTAGATCTCTTATGCATCAAAGTGAAACGGTCAATTATCATAAAAGATGGAGGATAAAGAGTAAGCAAGGATTATAGAAAAGTTTTCAGTGTCAAATATTTACTAACATTTTAGTTATTGGGAATTCTCTCTTTTTGTGGGTCTTGTTCAGTGTTTTTCAAGACCATGCATATTTTACTTAAGTAAAAAAATCTTGAATTTCAAACCTTTTTGCTTTTAGTATGGATTGTAACCATGTCTTAATGTGTTAATATTTCCAGTAAAGCAAACAGATTTCATGTAATAACTTCAACCTCATAAAGAGCAATTTTATTAAGGGTGATTCTGGGGAACATGGAAATTTGGGCTTGAGACAAAGGATTTGATTTGATTGGCATTCAAGATCACTGTGGTACATGCTGTAGAGAGGTTGGACTTGACCGTGCCAAGCTAGCATTGCACTACAGTTAATAATCCCTCATGAGAGGCAGAAGTTGTGAGCACAGACACAGCATGTCGCTAATATGTTAACACTGTTCTATGTAGATGTGCCAGTCAGCGCTAGCCTGACCTCCTTGCACTACTATGTAGTACTGCAGACATGCAATTAGTTTTGATTTGTTTTTTCAAAGTGAATTCCTAGTGGCTTTGGGAGACTTCAGGTAATTGTGCCTGAGGCAGACATCTAAACCTGGAATAACAGCTTAAAGAGCTGAGACCTGCTTGTCCTTTTCATTTCAGATTGGTGCTACCTCAGCTGCAGTGGCATAGTACACTATAGTATCCTTCCTTACAAAAGAAAATAACATATGAAAGAATTAAATGCTTGCAATGATGCTTGATTCTGGAACAGTAGAGGCCTCACAATAGCCTTACCACTGACCCAGCTCAGACAAATCCTGACTGTGAGGTAAGGTTAGGTGGAACAGAGCTGATTTAACACTCCTGCTCAGTCTAGTGTTGGTGATGTCTCTGTATCAAGACATATCCCTGAAATACTTCACATTTAAAGTGCTCTGCACCTGCATGCAGGAGAAGTAACAAAATAACCAAACAGACTACGACCAGCTATTATACAAGGTAATTGTCCAGATAACATGCAATTGTAGTAGTGTAAATGCCTGAGATATGTAATAAAAGTTTGGCAGTAAAGGTGATGAGTGTAGCACTTTGAGGGAAGTACTAACAGTACAAGCAGGTTGTATTTCAAAGGTTAGAAATATGTGGGGAGGACAGGAATTAGCAAGAATCTTTAGTCTTTGGTGATCAAGACAGCCTTCTCAAGAGATCCTTCCAGCCCCTCCAAAAGACTTCCTCACCAAAGGATGTGTCTTATGAATTATCTCAACCGGAAGTTATGATTTTGATGCAGGAAATTCAGTAATGACATTCTGTAGAAAACTTGTGAAGAAGGTTAGGCTAAATATCTAGCCATCCATTTTTGGCATTCAAGTGTCCTATAGTGAAACTATCCATAGTTGTTGAGGTTTGGTTACAGACTGGATCATATCCGGTGAAATTTCAGTAAGTTAAGTGGAATATGGTTATAAACTGTGTTGTAGAAGCCATAGCAATGCAGTAGCTCTTGGGACTAAGAACTGTAGAGCTTGATCGCTGTAATATAGCTTCTTAGTCATATGTACTGTGGGGGTTTTATCAAGTTATTAGAAACAACAGTCAAAAGCCAAGCTGTTTTAATAGATACATGCCATATAAACCATGAAATTGAGACAGTTATTACTCATTTGCTGTAGTTAGAGTAAATCATGTTGTGATGGTTAGCAAACTACTATAACTACAATTCTGCAATCTTCTCCTAAGTAAGGACTATGCAATTAAGATAAAGAAAAGCTCATAGTAAGAAAACATTACTTAGGATTCTTTAGATCCCCGCTGATGGGGTTTTTGTTTGTTTGTTTTTCCTAGGAAAAGCTGTTGGATTGAAGTTTCTCAGTGAGTTGCTGTCTGTTTTCAATATTCATCCATAACTCAATAATGAGAAGACTTTTTAGTACATGAAAACATGTTCTATTAAAGAGTTATTAATAAACTCTAGACAGTTAAAAGCTTATTCAGAGACTCCTGAGCTGTGTCCTTCACTTGTAAAAATAGCCTGGCTCCACTGAAGTTGCTCCTGTTTACCTCAGAACCTGTCTCTTGAGTCTCACTTAGCTGCAAGAGGAGGGAAGCTACTTTTTCCAGACCTGATGCTAGCCCACTTGCAGTAAACAAAAGTTCTTCCACCTCATATACAGAGACAAATTAGCACCTTCTCAGTTGTTTCATGCCAAATTTCTAAACGTTAGAAATGAGTATTGAAACAAACCAAAACCAAACTAACACTATTTATTGTAGTACTGACTCCTTGAAAGCAAATATATAGAAGCATTTGAAGGTATTATCAGCACCTGAGATACCACCATGAGTAGCAACCAATCCTGAGATACCTGTGAAAGGACCAACAACCTCTCTTCCCCAGAGCCTAATATGGCCTCATCAACTCTTCACCTGTGCCTGAGTAGCAAATAGGAACCAGCTGTGTAACAGGCACAGCCCACCCAGTGGCAGGTGAGAGGCTGTCCTGGAAGACTTCTAGAGAAATTACGATAGAAACAAAGAATGAGCACAGCACAGTACACAGAAAGCAGGAGGAAAACTGGGGAAAGTATTGAAGTGGGCTCTGCCTTTGAAAGGTTGGTGTGGAGCAGCATGGGGAGCAATGGGCATGGTGCTTCAAAGTACTGTTTGGATGTTCTGTAGAAGTCACAGCAAGAAAAGGGGACCAGCACTCCTGTTGCAAATATAGGTATTCTGGCCTTGGACCTGGAAGAGCTATGAAAAAAAAGGTAAGAGAACCAGAAATAAAATGAGACAAACTTAGGGACACCAGCACATGGCATAGCATAAAACCTTTTTTGAACTTTTGTAAAAACATGTTTGAAAGCTCCAGTAAAATATGGGCGATGCACCTTTATTGGTTTAGGATTTTTCAGGATCAGAGATAAGACTCAGTAGTAGAAACAGTTTTGTCTCCATGACTGTGTACAGTAGGGGGTTTTGCTGTTACTGCTATGGCAGGCACATATCATGTATTACTACACACCTCACCCTGACAGAGCTGGTGAAAACTGAAAATGTTGTTCTAGCTTTAGTAACTGTTGCCATCTGGCAAAACACGTCCAACAACCCTGCCATCTTTCTAGGGTAAGATTGTGAGTCTTGGAAATCTGTCATCTCTGCTGCACTGAGTAGCAGTACCCCACAACAGGGACTTAGGGGTGTGTGTTTACACAGAACATTTGTCTTTTGAACCAGATGAATATGGCCATTGTTCCATGCATGTGGTTTCTTCTATTCTCTCCAGCTGGAGCTGTTCATCTTGCCTTTTGAAAAAAATCTTCCCTACGAATGCTCCTAACCTTAGTGCAGCACCAGTCACTTCTCTACAGCTGACTGTAGAAAAATACCTCCCTTTAAACTAACTTTCATTTGTTCCCTGAAAGCCATATTCTGTTGGAGAAAGATTGGGATTTTTTTTCTCTTTTTTTTTTTTTTTTCTTATTTTAATAAAACTTTGGTTGTAATAACTATGCCTTTATCAAGGGTTTCTGCTGACACATAAATAACCTTTATTACAAACTTCTGTCACTTCACCAAAATGCTAATCTGTAGAAGAGAAGGGTGTAATGGAGCCAGAAAGTTATGTAACGTACAGTAATTCTAATATCACCTCATGGTCTACTGTGTGCTTATGTCCGTATGTCCAACACATACATGTGTGAAGAGAAAGGCAGGTGGTAAGATGGACAACTGAGACACTCAGAAGAATGGGTTAAAAGTATGAAAAAAGCTTCATGGTTTTGGAATTAGACTTAATAAGTCTATTATGTGGATCAAAACATTAAGTAACAGTATTTTCTTTGCCTTTTTGATGTTTTTAGGTGTGCAATCATAGAATGGTTTGGGTTGGAAGGGACCTTAAGGATCATTTAGTTCCAACCCCCCCCACCGTGGACAGGGACACCTTGCGCTAGACCAGGTTTCCCAATGTAGGTAGTTAGAATTTTTTATGTTTCTAAACGTGCTACCTAATGTAGAGCTCAAAGACTAACCAGAATTACCTTGGACTATATTATGGGCACAGAACACTTCAAAGTAATTTTCATATAGGCTAGCTCAATAAAAATGACTCTTACACTTTAAAAAGAAATGTGTGTTCCACAATAACTTCTTATTTCTGTCAGGATTTAGTTATATCAGCCAGCTAAGGTAAAGCAACACTTTTGGAGACTGGAATTTATCATATGACTTTGTTGCCTATGACAACTACTAAAATTTACCAGGCTCATAATTAATGCTGGCTGAGAAAGAAGTGGTCAGGAGAGGTAGCAATTTACTGTATTGAGACCAAGTAAGATTGGTAAGGAGACAGGCTACTTGACAGAGAGTCAAAAAATGAGGCAGCACAAAGACATTTCATACTTCTCAAAAATAAAACTAGGTGATGACTAGAGAATTGACCGCTATAGCTAAGGAAATGTCTTGACCGAGTAATGGCTAAGGAAAAAAAATTGGGGGAGGGGTTTAAAAGTCTTGATAGCTTAAAATCAGTGAGTTAATATTTTATACAAACATTTTCATAGCCTCTGTTGCTATTGCATAATTAAATCGAGACTCCTTGCCTCAAAGAAAGTGTTTTGTAGCTTTATTTATGATTCTCTCAGCCTCTTTTTCACCATCTATAACATATAACATATATGAGAAGTTTTACTGTTTAGTGTACATTTAAGACACAGCAGGATATCATCATTTTGTAATTTGATAATAATGGGAGGGTGTCATTCTTTGTAGAAGAAAGGACTATTGGCATACCTTTTTTAAAAAAAAAACCCAAACATTTGTTTTATTAACATTCTGCCTTCATGGACACTGTATTTCACCTAATTTTCCAGAACAGCATTGAGAGAACTTCTTTCTGTGTAAAACTAGAATTTCTAAAATACTGATTAGCAGTATAAATATGCTGAATTTCAGATATATTGTGTTCTTCAAGGTAATATTAAAGTTGTCTACAGCTACTTGAGTAGATAGGGTGAAACAGAAATAATTTGAAACATGATGCTGTTAGCAGGATACCATTTATCAGCATGCTGTATCACAGTTCTTACTTTCTTTTGTACTTGGCAGAACCTCTAAAAGTTTTCTTTTACTGTCTTTAATTAGTAAATTACCAGTATACAATAAACATTGTTTAATCTCTATCTAGAAATACCCCTGTACTGGGGAAGGTTGCATGTCTTTTCAGACTACTGTAGAGGGAAAGATGCCTGTGACTGAACATAGATTAATGGCTACAATGTTACTCCTTTTACTCCTTCTACTGTGATTGAATACAAGAAACCAAATTACAGAGTGAAAGGCAAATGTTAACATCAGAGTAGTAAGGAAGGATGTATAATACCTGGAAGTAGAGCAGCTTCCCTGATTTTTCAGGTTTCTTGCTTTGTTTTTAGAAGTGGTATAGGAAGATAAACTCTTCTTTGTAGTGTTTCTATCAGAACTAAAGTACTCCAATTGATTCCTGGTCCATAGAAAGAACTTCAGCTTGATCAACCAATAATGAAGAGGAAAGAAGTGGGGAAAAAAGGGCAAAATCTGTTTAGAGTATTGTATCAAAGTTACCTTGCTTTTATACTCTGTTGGGATGGGAGAAGAGACAGTAGATGCTGAGACTGGACTCTGCAAATAATGTTGGCAGTAGCTGGGCAAGGAGAGTCAACATTACAGTTAAATACTTTCTTCCTAATAGAATCATAGAATAGTTAGGGTTGGAGAGGACCTTAAGATCATCTAGTTCCAACCCCCCGGCCATGGGCAGGGACACTTCACACTAAGCCATGCCACCCAAGGCTCTGTCCAACCTGGCTGTGAACACTGCCAGCGATGAAGCATTCACAACTTCCCTGGGCAAGCCCATTCCAGTGCCTGACCAGCCTAGCAGTAAAGAATTTCTTCCTCATATCCAATCTAAACTTCCCCTGTTTAACTTTGAACCCATTAATGCCTTGTCCTCTCACTACAGTCGCTAATGAAGAGTCCCTCCCCAGCATCCCTATAGACCCCCTTCAGATATTGAAAGGCTGCTATGAGGTAGGTGAAACTCAACTGTTGAATAGTACAAACCTTCACACTTCTACAGAATTATTAATTAAATCCCCACCACACCCCTAATTAATGCAAAATTACAGTCCAGAATCAGGTGAGTTCTATTAGTGCCTTCTAAGTTACATCTAACAAAGAAAATACCCAGTGTATTAAACCATCATTTACTGTATCTACCACTCAGGCATTTGTCATTAAATTTTATTCTTAGTCTTTTCTGCTGTCATCCATTTTCTTAGGTAGTCCTAAAGCCCTGTTGGTTAAAGCTGAACTTTGAAAGCTTGAACATATCCATTTTTTTCTATAAATTTAGCCACATGGAAATTTTAATTTCAGCTCATAGTACTGAAGACAAAAATTATAATTTGAAGGAGCAAATATGTTCAGTGTTTCAGTTATTTTCAATCTGTCAGACTCGAGGACTTCTTCATTGTTCCCGAATCAGAGAAATTTGAAGATCCTATGTTTCCTGCCAAATAGGCAGATGGAAAACTGATGAGCAGAGACAGTTGAGACACGCAGGCAACCTTGGAGCAAATTGTTTATGAAACATAGATTTTTTTAGACTACCAGCACTTCTTTCTTGTTTATAGATAAAAATAATTGTATGTGCTATGGTCATGTTTTCTCCTCAAGCAAAAATTATCGGAATTCTTGTCTGTATAGTTTATTGCTAAAGTGCTTAACACCAAACAGCCCACTGGAGTTACAAATGGAAGATAATGAAGAGTCTTTCCTTGATAAGGCATAAGGCTAGCTGTAAAATTGTAGAATCATAGAATGATTTGGGTTGGAAGAGGCCTTTTAAAGGTCATCTAGTACAACCTCCTTGCAATGAGCAGGGACATGATCTAGATCATGTTCAGAGGCCCGTCTGTCATGGGTTCAGCAGCAGCTGAACTCCTTCCTGGTAGCTGGTGCAGTGCTGTGTTTTTGATTTTGGGCCTGGGAACAGCACTGGTAACACCAGTGTTTTCAGTTACTGCTTGGTAATGTTTTGGTCTGACCAAGGACTTTCTGAGTCTCATGCTCTGCCAGGGAGGAGGGGAAGCCGGGAGGAAGCAGAGACAGGACACCTGACCCAAACTGACCAAAGAGGTTATTCCATACCACAGCACGTCATGTCCAGGATGTGAAAACCGAGAGCAGAAACCCGGAAGGTTTAGTGGTGGACTGGGGGGTTTGCTGCTGCGGGGGGCACTGGCTGGGTCGGGCTTGGTGAGCAGTTGTATTCTCTTTCCTTGTATTTCTCTTGTACTGTTATTGGTGGTAGCAGTAGTGATTTGTGTTATACTTTAGTTACTAAACTGTTGTTCTCTCAACCTGTGGAAGTTGCATTCTTTCAATTCTCCTCCCCATCCCCCCGGGACTGGGGGAAGAAAGAGAAGGGAGTGAGTGAGTGAGAAAACTTCGTTGGTTGACTGGACTTAAACCACAACACCATCCAGCATGACCTTGAATGTTTCTAGGAGTGGGGCATCAACCACCTCTCTCGGCAACCTGTTCTAGTGTTTTGGGTATCAGTACAGGGTGGGAGATAAAGGGATTGAGAGCAGGCTGGTGGAGAAGGACTTGGGGATATTGGTGATGAAAAGCTGGACGTGACCCAGCAATGTACGCCCAGAAAGCCGACTATATGCTTGGCTGCATCAAAGGAAGCATGACCAGCTGGCTGAGGCAAGTGATTCACCTATTCACCTCTGATCTCTTCTGTTGAGACTGTACATGGAGTACTGTGTCCAGCTCTGGAGCCCTCAGTACAGGAAAGATATATATCTGCTGGAGTGAGTCCAGAGGATGGCCACAAAAACAATCAGAGGCATGGAACACGTCTGCTATGAAGAAAGGCTGAGAGAGTTGGAGTTCAGGCTGGAGAAGGCTCCAGTGAGACCTTATTATGTGGTTCACTACATTTTTTTTCTGCTGCTTGTACATGCTGCGCTGAAGTCAGTGTAGTTACTGGTACAGTTTTAGGAATAATGTCTTTTCCTGGGGCTTTTTTTTTTTGTTTGTTTGCTTTTGGTTAGTTGTTTGTTTTTTTTTTTTTTAATTTTCCTGTTTAATTTTGATTTTGTAAATTGTATTGACAATTACTGAAAATTGACAATGCCAGTCTTTATTGAGGCCTTTTGAAATGTTTTTTGTTAAACTCTATTTTCAGTGAAGGGATGTGTTGCTCTGTAAAACTGGCAAATTCCCTATTGCTGAAGCTTAACAGATATTTTAAACGTGGCTAGGAACAGTATCCTTTACTGATGTGCATTGTTAAAGAACTGCTCATTACACAGGCATATCTCTGACATGAATCCAAGGAAGTTGCCTTTCCAGCAAAGCATTTTCCACACTGTCAACACAGTCTCTGTGATACTGCATATTACAGGTAGCTACTGACATAGATGAAAACTTTGCTGTAAAGAGCCTAAAAAGCAGTCTTCTGTTTCATACTTGAAGAACCGGCTAATACGCTGTCTCATTTGTGTTTTACAAAATTGCAGTATAAATTCAATACAGCTCGTTATTTTGCAGGGTTGGTCAAAGTTTTCCCACTAAAAGGTAGAAAATCACTGTAGGACTTGATTCCTGTGTTTGGTCTGAATCTCTCTTTAAATCAAAGCTCTCAAATACACTAAGGAATGCGAATAGGCAGCTAAATCACATAAATCATTGACAGCTGTCCTATAATTAAAGAATTGTGTGAATTCTGTGATAAGTCAGGTTTTTTTATATTTCATCTGCCAGAAAGCAATATGAAGAACAGAATCACCACAGTAATGAGTCAGAAGTTAGTTGTGAATGCATCAAATAATCAGGGCTTCTAATAAAGGAAGGGTTGCTCCAAAGCAACACTCCAGGGTTATAGCATGTGACCATCAGTGGTCTGTGCTGGTACTGGGGGCTGTGGAGTAGTTTAGATCACCGATTTAATGGTGAATTATTTTCTTGAAGTACTAGAAAGTGAATTCCATATTCCTTTCTTTGGCTTCATGAGTTACATAGTTGAGGGGCATATACTAAGATGTCTTAGTGGTGATTCGATGGAGATGCATGAAACCGAATGGAATGAGTAAACTGGAATCAGTTGTTCACATTCTTATTTCAGGACAAGAATGAGGTGGATCAAATGAAGGTGTTAAGAGTCAGTTTCAAACAAAGAGAAGACCAGGGTTCCCTGTACAGCTAGTAATTGAGCTGTGGAACTCCTCAGCAAAAAAGTGTAGACACTAACATTTTTGGATGAATTCAAGAAATGAGTCAATGAAAGAGATGTCTGTGAAGGCATGCTAAATTTATTGAAACATCGTCCAAGTCAGACAGTACCTAGGCCAAAAATAGTTGACACTTAGAGGAGTTCTACTTTAAAAGCTAACTAAATTAGAAGTGTTTTACCTCAGAAGTGCCATTGCCACTTCTGGAGGCAGGATATTGGCTCTCATGTCCTTTGTCTCATATAGTACTGCTTTTCTGATGTTCAAATTCTATTTTCAGTTTGCAGCCTGTACTGTCAGAGGAGTTTAGGTTGTTTCTGTAGCCCAGCTTATGTAAGATTTATTATAAAAGCCTTGGGCTCCAGGGCTTGAAATACCTGCCCAAGAAGGAGGAGGTAACTCAGTATGGTTTTTGGTTTGTTTTTTTTTTTTTTGAAACAGATTATGTTCTGGTTTGCCTTATTTTTTAACCATGATTTGTTGGCACCGTGCAAGCCTTACCCACTCAACTGACCTTGCTAAATACGTACTGAATTTCTGCCAAACTATATGAACTTGAATATTTTGTCAGCAGTTGTAAAATTTACTGCATCTTTACACAATTAAGTAGAAATTAGGAGCTGGTTGTACAGTTTTGTTTAGGTGTTGCTTTCATTGCTTTATTTTCTTTCCTCTCTCCTTTTTTCAAGAGAGTCGCTACAAAGCTTTACTTTCAGTGCTGAGCAACTTGTACATAAATGTTAGTGAATACAGTTAATACTTATCTAAAACTGTTTTGATTAAAATAGTGGATTTCCTGGTTACATACAGCAAATGAGCCCGTAGGGATAAGGTTTTTTAAGCTCAAGAATAAAGAAGATTTTTTCTTTACCTATTTTTATTTTAATGCTGTAAAGGTGAAAACATAGATACCTTTCATCCACTCTAATTTGTCATCACTGGACATTGTAGATATGGGGTGCTGAAGGGCTTGAAGTCCTGTAAGTTTCAGTTGTTCAAGGGCCTAATAATCCTGAGAAGCTAGGTCTTAGATTCTGCTTTTGTTTGAAGAAGCAGATTTAATTTTTGGAACAAACTGAGGCAAGTACATGATTTACATAAGCTCTGTGCCTGTTGCAGGCAACTGCACATCTGCTTAAATGAGTCCAAGGTTTATAGTAATGTATGGATATCTAGACATAGGAAGAGAAAGGACTGGAAATCTGCACTTTTCCATAATGACTGCAGCCAGTAAATGCACATTGTGTACGCTTATGAATGCATATGGGTGTGTGGATAAATGGATGAGCATAGGTCATTTTCCTCACCGAGCAGAAAATGTTCTACTTTTTGTTCCCATGTAAATGAGCAGGAACACACGGATTCATCCTAAGTGTACCCTACATTTAAGCAGAAAGAGCCGCAAGATCCAGAGCCCACTGATAATATCTGTCTGCTATCCCTAGATGTTTAAAATCATAATCCTCAGGGCAAAAGACTGAATGCCTATAACTTTTGCTAGTAACTAAAAAATCATTGAAGTAAAAGAGGTCCAGTATTTCAGAATCAAGTTTTGGTCATTTTGTTATGTTTATACTGCAGAAATACACCTGTATTTGTAGAGATGGATTTGCATGGGAATTCATAATGATTTTGCACCATCTGATCAGCTGAAATAAGTGCATTGGCTTATTCCTGGCCCAGTGTTCCAGAACGTGGGATTCTTGTACCCAGAGAACCTGTACCAGTGCAAATTTGTAAGGACTAACACTCTAAGTGTTAGCTGAGCAAGTGTTCTAGGGATTTACATTTTGGATTTAAGAATTAAGCCGTGTTTGTATGCTGAAATTCTCAATGATATGGACAATATATGTGAAATGGCTAAAGTCTAGCTTAACATTGAGGAGTAGCAAAGAAAAGTCATCCAAATACAACCATAGAATAGATGATTTGTGGAGTAGTTTTAATCAACTGCTGAGAGTTAAATTGAAAACCCAAGCCATGAGAAATACCGAACTGCTCCATCTGGAAGTGAGAAAGATGAACATTTTCATGGGTAAGGTTTGAATTTTTGCTAATGAGTGATGAGTCAATAAGAGAAGAGATGCAAATTCTGCTTGTCATGGAGAGATGTGCTTCCTGGTTTTCTTTGCTGTTTTCTTAACAGCTACAGCTCTTACAGAGGTCAGTGAAGCATTCCAGCCCTAATGGAGTTGCAGCTTGGTGCTGAAATCTGTCATGAGAAAGTTTTAAGAGATTGATGGTCCCCTTCCTCTTCCTCTGTGGTGAAATGAAGGTGGCTTTTTTGGTAGCTATTGGCTCTGCTAGATGAGCTAGAGATTCAAGTCATAACAACTTGCCTTCTTTACCTGTTCTTTTTCTAGTGTTCCCAGTTCATTTCTGAAACTATCACTCAATTGAATTTAAGTAAATAAAGAAAAACAAAAACAAAACAACTCTTCAGCTTACTGTGTCCTTAAACTTTATGCTGTCTGGGTTTCAAAAAAATCAGTTCACATATTATGTTTGGTGGTGCTTTCCATTTCCACCTCTGGAGGATAAAGCCATTTTGGGAGAGGCTTAACCTCTTAGTTTACATGGCAGAAATGCCGTTAAGGTAACTAGACTGTTGCACTGAGTGGGAGATCTATAGTAAGTCTTTTCGGCAAAGGTCAAACTGCGTCCATGAGTTGAACATTCTTCAGAATACAGGTAACCTTAGAGCATCTCTGATGAATGTCTTAGTTCCCAAGACTTGTCTGAACTTTTGTACACACCTTTGCTAAATACTATGCTTTGTGGAAACTACCAGGCCTAAACAGCTCTCTGTAGGTGACTTTCCAATTACTCTTCTTCTAGGAAATCTTCATGTTTACAGTCTATGCGGGTTGGGTTTATACCCCTAACAGTCACTCACAATCACTGTGAAAAAAGAGATAGGTTACTTGGATTTACCCTGACTTTTTTTTTTTTTTTTTTTTGAGAAATCCCATCCCTACATGCATTTTATTAGTCCTGGTGTCTTTCTTTGCACTGGAGTTCTACCAGGATGTAATCTGAGGCTTGGGACTGAGCTTCACTCATACAAAAGTGCACTTGTGATGATAAGGTACGCACACTTTCAGGCACTGCTAAGGCTAAAATGTCTAGATTGTTTTTGTTTGTGCCCATCTGTGGCATGAATGTATTGACAAACTGAATCTGTACTGGGTTCAGCTGTAACAGTTATTTTTCTCCTTCTTAGTAGCTGGTGCAGTGCTGTGTTTTCAACTGTAGTCTGAGAACAATGCTGATAACACACCAATGCTTTTAGTTGTTGATTGGAGTAATGTTTACTCCAATCAAGGACTTTTCAGCTTCTCATGCTCTGCCAGTGAGGAGAGGCACGGGAAGCCAGAAGGAAGCAGAGAGAGGATACCTGACCCAAACTAGCTAAAGGGGCATTCCATACCACAGCATATCATGCCCAGTATATAAACTGTGGCAAGCTACGTGGAAGGCCCAGATCACTGCTTAGGTCAGTCTGGGTATCTGTCAGTGGGTGGTGGGCAATTGTATTGTGCATCACTTGGGTTTATTGGATTTTTTCCCTTTCCACTTTTAGTTTTATATTTTCTCCCCTTAGTTTTGTATTTTTTCCCCTTGTTATTTTCCTTATTATTATAATTGGTAGTAGTAATAGTAGTTTTGCAATATGCCTTAGTTACTTTACTGTGCTTATCTTAACCCATGGAATTTACGTTCTTTCAGTTCTCCTCTCCATCCCTCTGGGGGAAGAAGGGGAGGAGTGAGCAGGCAGCTGTGTGGTTCTGAGTTACCATCTGGGCTTAAATCAAGACAGATTCCCAAAGAATCTCTTGATACTTTTGATTGCTATGAAGCTGGCATTTTCTATCAACTGAAACTTAGAAGATGCATCATGTCTGCTGTATCCCTTTGGGGATTGTTATGTGAAAATATATAAATACGAAGATAATAGTCATTGGTCTTGTTAGAATATTTTTTCTTTAAGTGTATAAAATTTCCAAATTATCAGAAGCTGGAATATTTTGGTAAGAGACATGAAGGTAACATAGAAAATAGGTAAAAAATATAAACAGTTCATACAGTTTGTTACTACCACACATTTCTCCTTCATTCATTCTAAAAATGTAGTAAAGTCAACATTTTCTCCTTACTCACTTTTGTTGCTTTTTCATTCATAAAACATTTATTTTATTTTTTTTAATTCTCCTGATGTTTGCTTATTTGTCTCACACCTGCCTTGTCACATTTTCTCATTTTAATTCTAGGGGATGAAGAAGCTCTTTTTGTTGTCTGCTTTCTTATCAGATTAGCTTCTTAGATTGTTGCTGCAGGATAGTTAAGGAATGTGGCCTTGATCTGAAATTGTTGACAGATTCCATCTATTACTTGTTGAGGGAGAAAGGAAGTTGCATGTGCATATTGCACATAAATTTCTTGTAGGGTATCTCTTTGCCTATATATTTCTTGTTTTAGATATTTTCTGTGTTCCTACCATGGTACAGCGGTACTTCTAGAATGTAATCAGGATCCACTAGATCTTCACTGCTGATCCATGATTTGCTTAGATTGTTGATTGTCTTGCATACAAAGGAGAACAAAGGCATTCTTAAAAAGTGTTGCAATTTCATAACCTTTTCTGTGCTGACTTCTTCACTTATCTGCTTGTGCCTGGTCCCAACTCAAGAATATGTTTAAAAATACTAGTGTGAGAGGATGTCCACAGAATTTAATGAGGCTATTAACAAACTTGAATCTAGGTAATAGCTTAAATACTGTCATACATTCCTGAATACAGAACTAACAAAATAAAAAGACTGTATTAATAAATCATGAAGAAACAATTAACTCATTTGTTTTGTTTTTTTTCCTTCTCACCTTGAGGCCTGTGATTGTGATAGCATGTTATTAATTCCTTACAGCTTAGCTCGAGACTCTTCTTATTTGTGCTCTTTTAATGATTCCAATCAGACATGAAATTGAAGGTATGTTTTCATGGTAGGTATGCTATAATTCATAAGAAACTGTAATGCTAAGAGAAGTGACTAACTTTGGCATAGTCTCTGAGCAGATTCCTGGCATACATTCTAGTTTGTTACGCTGGTATATGGAAAAAGAGTAACTAATTTTGCTTCTGGAGCTGTTCCAGATACTGATGGAAATAAGGTTAGAACTTATTTGCCCACTTATAAATAAACTGAATAGCCATGCTAAGTGCAAAGAATGGCTAAAATTCAGCCAAATTAGTACTCTAATGGAAAGTTTTCTACAAACAATACAAAACCTTTCAACATGTCCATTGTACAGTTGGTAAACTGCTCCAAATACCTGACATAATTCTCATATAGATGAATGTAATGAAGGAAAACCAGCCTTGGAAATACCACTTGTAAAGGAGAAAATATGAACTGCTTTAGACCCACTTACGATTACTGTGCAACACTATTGATTTAATTGAATTAATTGTTATTTAGGACTTTAGGCATGGAAACAGATTTCCTGTAATGCAGTCATAATTTGTTTATATATTATGTACATAGTTTTTAAATATATGGGTGCATATAGAATGTCTACATGCATTAATGAATATTTTTATATGGAATATATACTTAGTAAAAGAGAAAAATGTTCTGTGGGTCTGAAAGAAAAGGCAGTGCAAGTGCATTGCAATTTTCTGGTTAGTTTCTTTTAGAAAGACTTGCTCTCTGAAGTAGTTAAACCACAAGACTAACTTCGTTGTCTTCTGTATATTCATGTGGAAAGTGATTGTTTTATTATGTTGATATGTTCAAATATAAGTGTGAGACAGAATGGTTGTCTAGTGCTGTCAATGAAAAGAATGAAACTTTCATTAAATTAACTTTACAGTTAAAGGCTAAGTATAGTATGTGGAACATTATAAAATTAATTTTTCCAATGAAATAATAGTGTTCAACTAATTATTCTTTGACAACTTGTGGGATACGTAAAAATTTCAAGGACCATAAAATGTTGAAATCAAAAATTCAAATGATGCTCAGTCCTAGCTGTCAGAATGAAATTAGTTGGAGCTGAGTGGCAGGCTTTAGGATTAACTACTCTCAGAAAACTTCCAGTATGATTACACAAGTTTCATTACGTGTACTGTCTTCTATATTAAATCTGGTATTTGTCAATGTAAAATTCACTAATATGATGAAGAACCAACAGGGAAAAAGCTAGCTAAAAAATAAAGCTAAAAGCAGTGCCTGTAAAAGAGTGCATCCACAAAAAATTGGCAGTTTTCCTGTCCTCACTGGTTCACTGTGTCTGCCAAGAAACAAGCTGCATTAACTCAAATAGGCTTCCATCATGGCATAGCTTTCCTGCTGAGAGAAGCAGATACCTCCACACAACGCTGAAGCTGTGTAATCAGGTCAACTGGATTGACCAGGTTATGTTGGGTTTTATATGTGATTAAGAGAGTGGGAAAAAAAAGATACTTCTTGTTCAAGACCTTAGAATTTTTGAAGGCTTCTAAGTACGCTTCTGTTTGAGGAATTTTCTTATACATCTGAATTCTCCTCAGGTTTATGTCATGATAAAACGCTTGTTTCTCTTTGCCAGTCTTTTTGCTTGATTGATTTGCAGCCCAATCCAACAGTTTGTATTTTTCATCCATGCTCTTCTTGGACTTTCTTCTTCCTCTTTTCAATATATTCTTGAATGGTTACCTTTTGGATTGTTGCTTATTCCCCCTCCTGATCACATGACCATATTTTGTGATTCCTCTGTTAATCATATTGACAAGGTCTTTTGTCCTACCACTCCTTTTTAGCATCCAGTTACAAGATTGTTGCTGAAACTAACAGCAGCTCTCAAATCTGGGGTGGTTGTATTTGATCTAATATTGCTACACTCCACCCCCAAATCTGTCTCTGCTACCATTCTGTAAAACAAGCAACATTTAAAATGCAGTCTCTGAAGCACCCCTTTTTCCTTTTTCACAACTCCTGAATCTTACAGGTATATGTTGCTTTTAGCAAGCTATTGTCTTCAAAAACCATGGATTTCTGGTTTTCATCTGACACCTATTTTTTCTTCCAGGTGACTGATACATTTGTGTTTTGATTCTGCAGTACTTCAAGAGTATTTCTTTCCAAGAAATTGTTTTCTTGGGAATTATTTTGATTACTACCTGAGCCTAGATATAAAAACTCTTCAAATTACTATTCTTTCTCCATTGGAACCATAGAATCATATATTCTTGTGGTTTAACCCCAGCACCACACAGCCACTCACTTGCCCCCCTGCAGCAGGGCAGAGGAAGAGAATTGAAGAGTAGAAGTGAGAAAACTCATGGGTTGAAATAAGAACAGTTTAATAATTGAAATAAAAATAACAATATATTGTAATGAAAAGGATAACAGAGAGAAATAAAACCCAAGAAAGACGTAGACATGTCCTAAAGACAAGAAAAACAATAGCTCACCACCAACTGATGACTAGCAAGTCCCTGAGCAGCAGTCCCTGGCCCATCTTCCCCTTAATTTCATTGCTGAGCATGATATCGTATGGTATGGGATATCCCTTTGGTCAGTTGGTGTCAGTTGTCATGTCTGTGTCTCCCAACTTTTGTGCACCCCCAGAGTTCTTGATGGTTTGGTGGGGTGAGAAGCAGAGAAGGCCTTGACTCTGTAAGCACTGCTCAACAGTAACAAAAAGATCCCTGTATTATCAACACTGTGTGTTTCTAGCGCAAATCCGGTACATAGGCCCATACCAGCTACTATGAAGAAAATGAACTCTACCCCTGCCAAAGCCAACACACTTCCTTATTTAAAGAGATCAACTGAGGATCCACGCTCCCAGTATATATACCATATTGACATGTTCTGTGGATCCTCAGACCAGCTGGTAATCACTTATACAGACTGTTGTTGTTGTATAATGTTATACAGTCTGCATGCTTAAAGTCAGATTTCCTCACGCTTTTCATGCTTTCTATGCCATCTGTGCCAGAATGCTGGATCAGATGATGCAACTCACCTTTTTCTGTGCACCTTTATTGTCCAAGAGCCACTTTACATTATTCTAACTTTTCACAGGGCAAATTAATGATTCTGGTAAATTACACAGTGGCTCACTTGAGTGTGGTAGAAAACCTGTCTCAAGCACCACCAGCCATAACCAATCATTTTCGCCTAAGTCAAATGCTTTAGTGAAGTCAACAGACAAAACATCACGGTCTTGAGGTTTGTTCCTTGCGTTTCTTCAAAGCTGTAGCATACCAATTCCCATTGATACTGAGTTTTGTTTTTTTTGTTGTTGTTTTTTTTTTTACCTTTGAATCCTTTCCAGAATGGAATTGACCTTGTTTCCATGCAGTATCAACAAAATTGATTTGTAGTTGTATTTTTCCTCCAGTACTCTTTCTAAGGTCCTGGAATGTACACTGATCTTTTCCAAGAATCTGGCTAGCCTCCACTTTCTCATACCTTCATGAGTATAGAAAGCAGCTTTTCTACTGCCACTTTTCAAGAAGCTTTATTGGTGCATCATCCTGTCTTTGAAGTTTTCCATTCTTCATTCTTTTAGCAGCATGTGCTGCTTTAGACTATAATGGTGGTTCTGTTTTATGTGCTCAGTCAGTATCATTCATCTGTTTCTTATCCTTATATAGTTTCTAACAGTATTCTTTCTGTTTGTGATTACTTGCTTTTCTTCTACCCAGATTCTGTCACCATTGACCGAATACCTGTGATGAGAGCTTTTAAGCAACACTGTACTGACAGTGCTACAAATATCTTGAGTCAACTGTTATACCGTCTTCTGAATTTTGATCTTCTCATTGCAGTTTTTAAAATATTGTGTATATTATTCTCTTTTTTTAATTATTATTTTTATTTTTATTTTGCTATCCTAAATAATGCATAGTAGCTTATCTAGGCACCATCTTTCTTAGTAATATTCTATTTTCATATATTTAAAGATCATCTGTTATACTTGTTTTACTAAAATTTGGTTTGTTTCTTTATGTTTGGACCTTGCTCTTCTCTCAGTTTCAACAGTGCTTTAAAACCAGGTTTTAGTATTTCTAGTATGTGTTCTGTCACATAAACAAAGTTGAAACTCAACAAA
Organism: Myiopsitta monachus; assembly: GCA_017639245.1. Taxonomy (NCBI): domain Eukaryota; kingdom Metazoa; phylum Chordata; class Aves; order Psittaciformes; family Psittacidae; genus Myiopsitta; species Myiopsitta monachus. The sequence goes on along the minus strand of CM029921.1, from coordinate 64,275,259 downwards.
TCAAGCCCTTCTCTTCCTTCTCTTCCTTCTAACTCTCAAGTACAGTTAATGAATTGCAGACTGTACCAGGATAAATTCTACTTTGGTGCTGCAGTGGTCTCACTGACTGACTACATGCAGGTATCCTGATTTCCTGACTCTGTATTTGGCAGTGTCAGGGTATAAGCATTTTACTTGGACGGACTTTCAGTGCAGAATTCCACTGGCTGTTAGTCCTTCCTTTTAGTTTTCTGACATTCTTGCTATTTTTTTTTTCTTCATTTTTCCCAAATTTGGCATCCACCACTACAAAATCTCTCCCTTTATAAAACTAGTTAACTCTTGATTTCATTCATAGTGCAGAAGTAGACATGGAGGTTATGATTCACCACCAGTGGTATAAAATACCTTTGTTTACTCATGTGTTTAAATTATTTTAACCTAACTCATGGCCACGATTCTTTTACGATTAATGCAGTTACTACCGGCAAGATGGAGTTCCAACCATTAATTTGTTTTCTGAAATTTGTTTGATTTGACTTTCATGCTCAATAGCCACAACAACTAAATTTGGCCGGGTTGCATTGTAAAAGTGCCTTCTCAAAGTCTAACCATTCTCATGTCAGTAACCTGCTGATTTCATACTTTAATGAGAAAAGGAAAGGAATGAGAGGAATCTCAGTGATTTCTGCTCTGATTTGAGTCTATCAGATAAAGTAGTTCAGTCTGCCCCAACAGAAAATTAGTTTCCTCGACACAGAAAAACTGACTGGAAAAAGCTAATAAGCTGATCCTGCTTGCATTGTGAAATCAGTAATCATTTCTCCTGTTCGCTGGTCTGTTTAAAGGATTTCTCCTTCATTAAAAGGATACAGTCAGCAGTGTTCTACTTCAGAGTAGGGATTTAATTTTTTTTTTTTTTTGTTATCTTGGTACAGAAGAGATGGTGGAAAATATTTGAAAGCTGTATTGATAATTAGTAGCTGGAATTAGTATATGTATACAAATAGGTATATATACATGTTGACTTCAAAATGGATTTTAGATATCATTCTGCAGTCTTACAGTCACGGTAGTCCTGTTTTTCTTAAAGAAAATATTATTCAACAAATATTATTTTTTCATTGAAACATACTTACTTATCCTCTGAATGTGGGGGTGAAAAGTTTTAAGTACAAAGTCTTATTTTCATAGGTTTTCTATGCCTGAATTACCATTCCTCTACACTAGAATTTCAGTCTTCTGAGCATCAGACTAGTGTATTGTCATGGTTTAAGCCCCTCAATAACTCAGCAGTCGCTCTCTCGCTCACTCCCCCCTCTTTCTACCCCCAGTCCTCGGGGGATGGGGAGGAGAATCAAAAGACTGCAACTTCCCCAGGTTGAGATAAGAACAGTTTAGTAACTACGGTATAACACAAATCACTACTGCTACCACCAATAATAATACAAGAGAAATACAAAGACAGAGAGTACAACTGCTCACCACCCAATATCAACCTGACCATGCAGTGCACCACCACACCCTTCCGTGTCTCTGCTCTCCGTTTTTACATCCTGGGCATGACGTGCTGTGGTATGGAATAACCTCTTTGGTCAGTTTGGGTCAGGTGTCCTGTCTCTGCTTCCTCCCGGCTTCCCCTCCTCCCTGGCAGAGCATGAGACTCAGAAAGTCCTTGGTCAGACCGAAACAGTACCAAGCAGTAACTTGAAAACATTGGTGTTATCAGCGCTGTTCCTGCACTGAAAGTCAAAAGCACAGCGCTGCACCAGCTACCAAGAAGGAGAAAAATGACTGCTACTGCTGAACCCAGGACATGTATGAAGCAGAGAACCAACATAAAATTTGGTTTTCTCCAGATATGTAAGCAACATAACTGAGGAGAACTGAAGTAGCACAGAGAAACAGACCATCCCCTGTCACTGGGGTTAGCATCACAGATTACAGTAGGTCAAATGAAAAGTGAAATTGTATGTCCTCAGTGAGTAACTGCCATCTGGCTGACTTTGTATCCTGATGTCACTGCTGCTTCTTAACCTGAGAATGCAACAACTGTTTCAAGGTTTAGGTGGGGTGGAATGCAGCCTGTATGGAGGAGGCAGATGTAAAGTAGACATAAAGATTTTTGGAAAGTAATTAGGAAAGATTGGGTATTCTGTTTTATACTCTTCAGAGATTTGTTCTACCTGGTTTACTGTTACTGCAGATGTTGGGAATATCCTTGAAATGTCACATAAGACAAAAATGTTTATGCCTTTCTATTACATGTGCAAACTGTTTGGATTAAAGGTCTTGAAACTTTTTTTTTTTTTTTTTAAGCACAGCAGTCTTCTACAGGATTGAAAAAGCAGTAGTTACTAAACCACTTATTCCAACAGGATACTTTAATTTTAAATAGCTTTTACAACATGAAAGTTCACTAAACCATTGATATCAGTGCAATAAATAATGTGATCATGATCTAAAGACCAAAATTAGTATTACTCAAAGTTAACAAGATTCTTCCTAGTGGGGGACAAAGCCTCCAGGAAACTGTGTGATTATGCTGAATTCATTGCCCATCAGAACATACTCTGCCTACAGCAGAAATAGCCGCTGCAGTGATTTGAAGGGTGGTTTGTGCTAATTTTTTCCCTGCTTACTTGTAGGAGTAGGCACTTAGTGTTGATGATATATAAAATTCGTAACACAGCCTTTAAAAATAATGCTATCTAGCACGATACCTTCTTCTCTTCCAAGGATACATATTGTGCATATGATCTCTCGTATGCTGAGAGCTTTATGCTAACAAGGCTGGTGGAAGCAGTTGTCTGAAAGAGTGAAGACTTCCTTCAAAAGAAGGGCCACAGACTCTGAGAAGTGCAGACTAGATCACTGGTTCCAGATAGAATTTAACTTGGAAGGTTTTGAAATTTAGACCTGAATCCAGTTTCTGACTTCCTCAGTCAGCTTGATTCTGATTCAATTAGAAAGATGGAGAAATTCTAGTTAAATATTTATGCATTGAATATTTAAGTATCACTAATTGATGCTTGTTATCTACGCCATGGTTCTGCTTCTCTTGCAGAAATAAAATTGGTACAGGTTTCACATCAGCTTTTGAAGTCTAGATTAAATTAATTCCAGCAGCAGAGGCATCATAATGGCAATTCTGTAGCAACATTGCAGTCTAGAGGGGAAGGCATGTGCTCTCTTCTAGTCAGCCTGGAGCTAAACCTGGAGGTATCCCACCATCAGTGATTATTTTCATAAACTCTTTTAAGTCCTTGTTTGTATGTACATCATGCTTTGGGAACATCTGTGCAGGAACTGTTGATTGCATAATTTTTACTTCACCTGGATGCACAGCACTGCTTTTGAAGCCTCCTCCCATGTGCAGCACTTGGTCATTAAATTGGCAGAAAACATCACACACTTTCAGCTGTTGTCTGAGCTGGAGGTTCTTTTTTTTTTTGCTCATTGTAATTGAGTTTAACTGCTAAATTTTGCTTTCAACATTTATTGGGTTTAAGTCATCTTTCATACTTTCAGGAGCCTGTATTTAGAGGACATTATTCCTTTACGGGGCTTAGGCCTTGGTTTCTATTAGCATGTATATTCTCATGTATGATGGTAACCTCTCCCAAGAGATGTGTTTTGAAAGTATCTGATGAGCATATGTTCTGCTTGTGCTCCCTAGAAGATAACACTGTAGCTATTGATTATCTCCTTAGTCTTCAAACCTATGGCACCTCAGCATGGTGAAAAAGTCCTGAGATGAAGTTCAGAGCTAAATTAGGAATTTAATTCTTATTTCTATTCATTGCTGTTTACAAACACATTTTCAGGAATGGCCTGCTAATTTTTTAATTGGATTTGGCAGCCTATATTTAAAAAAAAAATAATAATTGGAATTTTGCACGCTTATCCCATAACTTTTTAAACTTCTGTTATTAAAAATACAGTGCTCCCAGCCCTCTTTTAATTGCTTTTGAGCCTTCCTTTCTCTCTCTTTTAGGGAATGCCTTTGTGAGAGCCTCCTATAGGAGGCTCAGTGCTAAAAAATGAAGCAGTCCTTGCAGTGAAGATATATTTTAATGAAAAAAAAATAAAATAAAAGCAACCTACTTCCTCTGTAGGGGAACTTTGGATATGTAACACATGCCATTGCATTCTTTGCTTACATTAATTTTGTGTGTGATGAAGAGACCCAAGTAAAATTATTTGGAGCACTTAACATGCAGAAGATAGCAGATGCACAAAAACAGCTTGTTGGAAGGTTACCATATGGTCTTGATGATTTTTTGGCACATTTTGTCGACAGTTCAAAACCAGATCACATCATCTCACTAATAAAACATAAATTTCAAATAAATGCTTTCCTATTTTATAAATATATGATTGTTTTGATAGAACAGTCAGTAAAATATGGTTAGCTCCAGGGGGTCTTTCTGTATAGAGCTACTAAAAAGAGGGGAGTCTGTGTTTATAATGGTATTATTTATATGTTCTCCTATTTTAAAACTGATCTAAACCCCTCAGGCATCTAGTGTCTTTGATTTGCTTCACCAGTCACTCATGTTTTACTCCTCACTGTCCTGTATTCATCCACAGTTTACTTACTATTATCACTTGCACATGTGGCTGTGTATTAGATTTCATTTTTCAGTTCTAACATCTATTTATATTAAGATCATGGAAACACATCATGTTTATACTTTCTTTCTTTTCCCCCTGTAAAAATTTTCCATATAATTTTGTCCTTCGGAACTTAACCAATCATTGACCTATGGCATAGTAACAACAGTCACACATCTGTCAAGAGGACATTTGCTAGGCCAGAAAACCTGAATGGCTAAGCTTCAGAATCCAGTTCTGTTTTGTGAGTCTCGAAGTGCCCTCTTGGAATCCACCAACAAATCAGTGACTTGGAGTGTTACACTTTGTATAATCAATACAATAAGATATACCAGATGAAACAAATTTGGGTGTGGTTTTTTTTTTTTTTTATGGCCTTTATCTGCTATTGGATGTTAATTCCAGTTTTTCTATATTATTTTGCTCCCTCATTTGTATGTCTGATTTATGTAAAGACAGGCAAAGGCGCAGGATTGTACTTTTGGCTCAGCTGAGCCTCTGATCAGTTGCACTTCCATAAAGTTAATGTTGAAGCTCCCACTTCTTCTCAGTAGCTGTGAAGGTAGATAATTACTTTAAATATTGTTACACTGTTAGCGGGTTTGTTTACATGAAACCTACAAACAAGCCAGGCACACTGCAAACAGTATTTTAGTGCTACAGAAAATAAAATGATAGTGGTTTTTTCTATTCACACAGCTGCCAACTTCATATCACTAGTGAGTACTGCTTTAATTATTTGATATTTTTTTCTTCACTTGAAGTAAAGCAAAATAGATCCAATTACATAAATACATGATTAGGTTTTTTTAAAAAGCTCATTATGTACCATACACGTATATGTTTTGCTACAAATGAATGCAATCATGCCTTCAAAGCAGTAAGTCAGTCCTTTCATAATTTCATTGATGAATCTTCAGTCAAGAAAGTTTTGTATATGTAGTCTGTACAAGTGATAGCGCTATGAGACAAAATTACCTTTTTCTGACAATGATTGACTACAATGGAAGTATTTCTGACCTAGGTGGACTTATTTTTGTGGATTTTCTTACTGCTGTGAATTTTTCTGCCAAACTGTAAGCCACTGGAAACATAACTCCAAGCTGTAGTAGCACTATTAGAACATACACCACTACCACAAAATTATTCTTATGAATGTCTCAAGTATAATGTAATGTGAATAATACTAATGTTAAGCATTTGACTTTGAAATACTGTGACACAAAGTCTAATCCTTATAGTTTGCACTGAACAGAGCTTTTAGTAAGCTAATTGATTTTTTTTTTAATTTATTTCTTCAGTAAAATGGCAGGTGACTGGAATAAGTAATTCTCATGAACGTCTAATGCCTGGAGGTTCTAAGATGGAACCTGTGCCTGAGTTTCCATGATTTGAACCATTAAAATGTCATGGGTTTGTTTTGGTTTAGGTTGGTTTTTGTTTTTCCCCTAGTTGGATTATTTCTTTTTTGTGTCAGTAATCAAACAGTTTTAGGGAAATTGGAATCTACTGTCAGGAGTTTGCAGTGAAAGAAGAAGCCCAAGTAGTTTGGTCTGTATTTTCCATTTTATTTTCATTTTAATAGGGTTTTTTTTTCAGCAAATAGTTCAACAAACAGCATGAAGTATCCACCCTCCTATGGGTGAATCTGCCAAAGATGCAACTGTAAGAGAGACACTTATCCATCTATTTTGTCTGAAGACAGCTCAGAAATACAGTAGACAATCCCTACACTAAGAAATGCTTCCTGTGTAAGACTTTATTGTACTAAGTTCAATGGCTCCAGAGTAGCATTTTACCAGATTTCCCTGAGGCCCTTGGCATCATTGAGAGCAAACTAAATGTTGACAGCCGAAAAATTCTCTTGTTACCTTCTGCAGTAGCAAAAAATACGAAGGGAAACCGGTAAACTTCATAATCTCTCAAAATGCAGCTGCCTGATGTGCAAGTAGTTGTGACATCAAGAAATTTTCTGCATATCTGCCCTGTGTCCCTGCTTCTGGGAAAAAAACTTCGGAAAGGTCTGTGCCAGGAGAGTATGTTTTATATCCATAGTTTGTGCTCCCAGGCAAGAAGCCTGTGAGAGGTCAGTGGTTCAGGAAGAAGTTTCATGCCATTTCCATTTCATGTTTATTTTAGTTAGCTTCTTTATAAACAGTAAGGGAGAGTCCAGCATTTTTCTAGTCTTCAGCTTTACTGTATGAATCCATAGCTTTGTGCATATGAGCACCAGTACCTGAATATGTGGAAAATAGGAAAAATTTCCCATTAAGTATGCATCATAAAACTTCTCGTTAGGGCGTGTCCAACCATTATAAGTCACAAAGGTTGTAATGTTTTTGCTTTTTAGGGATTGCTTTTAATACCTTTGCTCCTGCTGGAGAGGACGAATGTGGGGCCAGAGAGAAAAGTCTTAGTTACATGAGAGGAGATGATTTTGACATTGTAACTTAGACTTTGCTTTGTGCAGGAGCATAATACGTATAATGAGACTCTTTGCTAGAAAGTAGGAAGATATCCCTGAAAGAAGTTAATTCTCACCCAGGGGTTTGCCCACCCATTGTGTTAATAACTATAAGGCAATCCATTCCTCATTAATATTTCTCCATTTTAAATCACTTATGTTTTTAGTTTTGACAATGCTTTGTGGCAGTAAATTCCAGCTTTACCTGCTGAATAATAACCTTTCTTTTTTAGTTTGAAATTGTTACTTGCCAAGCTTATAATAAAGTATTTTCATAAATATTGCATCATTTATAATATATGCTATGATAGAAAATGCAAGCAGAGATTTTCAAAAAGAGATATCCAAAGTTAGATGTCTGAATTAATTTTTAAACTGTATATCATCTTACAATTTCATTTAGAAGTGCCTATATTCATTTTGAAAAGTGATAGGTCAAGTGTTCATTTCCATTTCTAAATTTATATGTAACAAAACCAATGCGATTGAATTTTATTCAGTGGAAAATTCTTCATTTTCACTTTCTTCCTCACCAAAAAGAAATGTTATTTTTCAAGCTGGGTATGCCCATTTCCTACATATTAATGTGATAGGAAAAAATAAAACTGAAGCATTTAATTTTAGTATGCTTTATCTGTTAATGGTCTTTCTGCCAATTTTGAATAGCTAATACCAGTGTTAATGAAACCTGATTTCTGAACAATTAAGCAATATATCTCATATGGCAAAATGAATTATTGGGATCTTTTGTAGGAAAGACAAAATAATGGCTGACACTCTGTGTGTGTGTGTGTGTGTGTGTTTGTGTGTTTAAAATCCACATGAAATTCTGTAGTTTTATTGAATTCTCAGGCAATTGATAATGAAATACAGTGCCTTTCTCCTTTGGGTGAAAGATATCATTGTAATTGCTAAAAACAATAGTGATGGTGATCACTAGAGCCCAAGAACCTTACTGGATGAGAAGGTGAATGAACGGTTCTGTCGTTCAGCCATGATGGTTGCAGGCAGAGCAGCAGGCACACTGGAGGGGAGGAACATGCGTGCTTTTATTCCTATTGTTTGTGATCAAGCAGACTCCAAACTTTTAAAGGAACTTTGAATTCACCATGAAGTGGAACTATAAAATAACTGCTCGCTTGAAACCGTGTGGCTCCAAATCTACAGACTTTTTTGTGTTAAGTAACATTAGGCATAGGTAATAAGTCTCCATTGAAGGCAGTAGTCCATCTGATTTAAATGTGGTTAGATAAGTCAAGTAAGCTCAGGAGCTCTTTGTCAAAAGCCTTGTTTTATCTATGGTGAATTATTTTCACTGTCCTAGGTACAAAGGAGAAAGAAAAAGATTGACCAGCTGTTAATCTTGGAATTTACTAAAATAGTCTAAATTTCAAATGCCAGCATAGGATCTGAAGCTTGTAGAGTATGTGTGTGGGGGGCGGTAACATTTGAAAACATTAGCTTCCAGGATTGTCTTATTGGATAGAGGAGCAAGAGAGAATCAAAGTAGTCTGGGAGAATTCATTTGGGAAGGGAACATTTCAGGTCATCTGAGTAAACATCTGAGAAAAAATATAAATACGGGAAACAGATAACATGTTACTAATTGGGGAGGTTTAGAAAAGGAAAGTAAAGCAAGGGAAAAGGATGGAGGGAATGGCAAAACACAGGATCATTGAAAGCAAAGGTGGCTATGGGTGAGATCTATATTATCAATTGAAAGATGAGCATGTACAAAGAACATTTCTCAAAAATTACATCTACCACTATCTCTTACTGCAGATCTTTGGGATGCTGCTTTTCAGTTGAAATCCTCTGCACCACTACATTGTTGCTAATACAAATCTCTGTCCTGTGACAGCAGGAAAGGACCATCACTTTCTGTGAGCTGCAAAAAGGAAAGAGCCTGGGGCAGGTTCCCTTTGTATATCTTCTGTTCTCTCTTTATCTTCTGTGCTTCAAATATGCTTTGGTCAGTGTCTTGTACACACAGAAACCCATGCTGGATTCCATGCTTGAATGTAGTAAGTTTTAAGTTTTGTGAGGACTCTTAATACATAGATTGCTCTTGGAGTTTTGAGAGAGATGTATTTTTCATTTTTCTTTCCAGTTAAAGTATTTGAGGTACAGTGAATGTACTATGTTTAGTGGGTAGTGTTTCCAGAATCTGTTGACCTTTAAAAATGCAAAGCAGTACAGATGTAATATAGACTTATATGCATTATTTCTATTTCTAGCTTTCTAGAAATACATTTCTACATTTCTGCTTTGCTTTGTGGAACCAGTTATTTAATATACCATAAAATGTTTCAGGAAAACCTGATGAAAGCATTCTGCGACTTTAGTGCTAATGGATTAATTCTGAGATATATTAATCTATTCTTCTATGAGCAGTACAAGCTTTCCAGAGGTTATTTGGCTTTAGATTTCCATAAGTTTAAACATTTAAAAAAAGTTTTGCCAATTGAGCTGATCTGAATATACAATAGGAGGCACTGATTCATGTACTGTTTTATTAGTCTTGAAAGAAATTTGAGTTATACCTATGGTTATGACATGTTATCCTTTACTAAGGATAATACTAAGTTCAACAAAATCTTGGGTATCTGCTTTTGCATGTGTCATGGCATGTTTTCCACTCGGTGCCAGGATGCTTGAGAATTAAGCCTTCCCCCCTTACCTCCCCAAAATCTGAAGTTACCATCTTGTATCTATCACCTTCAATTTTGGCAAACTCCACTTGTGCTGCTATTTTCTATGTTCAGTCTTTATTTCAATTCAATAAATTGTATAAAAAAGTTTTGGCTAGGGCATACTTTTTAGCAGAGGGCTACTTATAGAATAGTAATACCTTACTCTTTTGAAAATCTCCTCAGTGTACTGCATTTATAAGCCTTGCAAAAATCACTGTTTTATAATCCATTCAATTTATGCTTTCTTTGAGTTTTCCATCTGTTATGCTTATCTGTTGAAGCTGTTCCACTTTCCAGAGTAAAATGTATATATTTGTTTGCCCACAGAGGAAAAGAATTTGAATAAAAGCACACCCTAGAGATCTAAAGAATCAAAGTCATGCCTCTATTATAGTGTTCTGCTTTGCTTGTTTTAACATAATAAGCATGAGAAAACAGAAAGTAATAAGAATGAAAAAAACAGAGAGTAATGTGGTTATTGGTCCAAGTCAAGCAGAAAAAAAGAGTTGTGTCCTATATATTGGAGCAGTGTCTGAATAGGTTGAGCTGCTTAGCTCACTGTGTGACCGTGTCTTTTTCCTTTGTCCTTCAAAAAAAGTCTTGAAGCTGAAGGAAAACCACAAACAAGCCCCACAACTATAATAGCAGCAAAAGCCCCAAAAAGTATCATTTTGAATCTTCTTAAGGCTGAAGTATCTTATACTTTAGTGCAGTTATGTTTGAAGTGACAACATTTCCTCAGAACACATATTTAGTCATCTAGGTAATTCCTACTGGTGTAAAATAAGGCTTTTAGGGTATTTATATGTCTGTACAGCGGAGGCAACAGCAACATGCAAGTTCAGAATATCTCTCAAATATGGGATTGTTAGATGTGTCAAAGCTTTTATGTGTCCAGCACTGAACTATTTTAAGTAGTGTGACTAATTAATAACAGGGGCATAAGCAGAAATTATTCTATTGCTTTGATAATAGGAGGGATGCTTTCAGCATTGATGTAGGTTATGCTGGATTACAAAGAGCTTTAATTTCTTGCATAGTCAAGTTGAGAGATACACACTTCCAAAGGGTGATTCATAGCCCCTAACATGGATGATTTCAGTTAGATGTTCTGAAGACTTCTCGTATTACAGCATTACCCATGGGCAATTCTTTGCTGAAAATAGGGAGCTTGATTAATTCCAGAGAAGATCAGCCCGGTGTGATTCATAGCCATCCCTTATAATTCACACTGAGATAAAGAGAACAGATTATTCTTTTTTGTAAGACAATGTGAACAGAATTTGTAGTGTTGATTTCTATATTTGTTTAGATAACTGGTTTACATTAGGTTTCTCATTAAAATTCTATGCTTATGAAGACAGTTTGAAGTTGTCTTACTCCCTTCAATGTGTGAAATAGTGTAAGAAAAAAAATTTGTTTCATAATAATTCAAAACCTTCAAGCAAAGTTGGAATAGTCTGTTTTCCTTAATCATAGCTTCAACATACAAATTGCTGTATTAAATATTTCTCATGGAAGGGTTCTCGGCTGCAGTTACTGTATCAGTGTAAGACAGAATAAATAAATACGTAAATATTTCTGAAAAAAAGTAACACTAGTCTTTTTGCAGACTTACAAATCTGCCTTCTTTACTTTCTCCATCTTCTGTCATACGCACTATCAAAAGTCAGCTTGTTAGGATATGATGGCATAAATGAGTGTTCCTTTACAAGACTTCCCTTTCAATGTTTTCTCTCCATAGAGGAGACTGGTATTTGATGATCTTCTGAACCAGCAATTCTGTTTTCTGAAGCAGAAAATTAAGTTTTCTTTACTGTGAAGAATCCAATGTGAGTTTCATATTCACGCTAGACTGTTCTGACATACAAGCAGCAGAAAATGGGAAAAAAACGTGTCCATGCGGCTAGGACAGCAGAACACAGTTTTCCAGCAGTCTATATCAGAAATGTCTCACAGGTTCTGATTCTTATTTATACTAAGACACCTTTAAATTACTCTGGGAATGCGAACAGTTTTCCCATGGATGAAGATGTAATTTATGCACTTTGCACTGCCAAGAGACCTTAACATGAAGAATCAAATCCTGTATCTATTCTCTTAAAACAATATGGTATCCAGATTTGAGCAAGGCATCTGAATTTTCAAGTGAGAAAGAAGAGATGTCTAAGATAGTTCAGGTAACAAAACTAAAATTAAAAAATTGGGGTTTGGATATTATATGCACAGATGCTTTAGGAGAAGCTGAAAAGGAGAGCAGTGACAAAATTCGTCCAAAAATGTCAGGTTGTATAATATCATTAAAGTTGGTGAACAGACGTCTTCACTTGCATGGAGTTCAGATGTTTACTAGGGCAGCAGATATCCCAGCCGAAGCACCCAGCCCCTTGCACTGGGATTTCCACTCAGAGGAAATGCTTCATCTTCAGAATCCTGACAGTTGGGTTTTTCAGGTTATGCTGCTCTGGCTGATCAGCCTAACATTTTATCTTAGTGCTATTGTTAGTGCTTCTCTAGCTTTCTCTTTATTAAAATAGGGTAAAATACTGGATCAACCCACAGTAGGGATTGTGTGGAATAGTTTTTCATGGGGGCTTTCCTGGAGCTCTACTGTAAACCTGCTCAATAGTGTAATTCATTCTTCCTGCTGAATATTATTCAGCTCCTCCTTTAATTTAGGTTGAAATAACAAGCAGAGAATACTGTATTGGGCCTTGGAATATGGGCTTGCTGAGTACAGTCAGTACACGAGCTGTGTGTCTTACATGAAAGACATAGTCTTACCCATGAAAGTTAATCAAATCACAGTGTCCCAGTTCACTTCTCAGTAGATGGTACAGCCTTTCTTCTGTCTTACTTCCCTGAAGTAAATAAAAGAGATTATGCTTAATTAGGCTGAATTTTGAAATAATTTATATGTTTCTACTTGCAGAAAATAGGGAAGTGGAAACACTTTTTCCCATCCTGAACAGAAATGGAAGGGAAGCTAATCAAATGAGTGGAAACAGTACAGAAGAGCACTACACTCATATTAAAGATGGATTGAATCTTGTTATTTGTGCTCTGTTGTTGGCAGATGGTTTAATGTATTGAAACGGACAAGAGAGCATTACAGACAGCATGGCATCATAGCTGTACAAATGGAGACAGTTCAGCCAGTAACTCATTGCAGTTTGGGGAGTGACTGAGAAAAGAAAATTATTCTGTCACACTTAATTAGAAGAGTAGAACTACAGTACAGGGTCAAAGCCCAGTGCCAAGTATTGTCCCTGCAGATCAAGCATTAGATACCTTCTACAGTCTGCACGGAATCTTTCAGCTTCTTAGCTTACTCACTGCATAGGTGATAAGACTTTTCACTAATCTGACAGTCGTAAAGAGAAAAGTAAGCAAAGATCAGCCAAGGGAGGAAGACCCTGAAACTGGACAATTCCTTCACATCCTTCCTTCTTAGATAGATACGGGTCTTACTGCTGCTCTCACCTCCTGGATTTTTGTTTCAGTGCTTAAATATGATTTATTTCTGTGCATAACTGAATATCAGATCACCCTTCTAAATCCTTTCAGCAGATTTTTACTTATTTTTGGTGCAAACAGCATTTTTGAAATCTTACAGTTGCTAGGAAAAACAAGGAACATTTTTCTTTTTTTTTTTTTTAATTTCTATTTTTTTAATCCCTAACTTCCAGAAAATAACTACTTCTTCTTGGCAGTAAGCTTTAATTATATTCAGTAGTGATTTCCCTCTCTTTATAGTTCAAGTAATTTAATAGGTTTGAGATGTCACAGACGTTCTTTCGGGTATCTAAGGTGAAGTAGTTTCATTAATGGATTTTCATTAATGGGTGGTGTCAGGTTTTGGTTCACAATCAGCATGAAGTGGCTTTGGGCCAGCCAGTGATTTCCAACAGATAAATTACCTTGTGCAAGCATCATTGTTGCATACATAACACTAGTGAGCGTGGCGTGGCCCCCTCCCACACCGTTTGCCCAGCCATACCCTGTTGCACACAGGTTATCAGATGCATGCAAGGGCAGCATTAGGGCAAGATGGACAGGCAGAGCTGAGCTCTGCTGCAGTCACCAACAGCTCCCTTCCCAGCAAGGTGTGTGAATGGAATCCAGGAGGACAAACCCCACCCAAGTTTGAGACCTTAGCTGGTTGGCTTAATCTCCCTAGGCCAGCTTTATGGTCAGTGGAAAGTGATAAGACACAGCATAATTCAAAGTATGTCACTGTGCAGGTGTTCTGAATTGCCCATAGGAGTTTAAAACATAAGTGGAGATGTGGTTAGTTTGTGTAGTTAGCTAATTTAGGTACCTAAGGTTGGAACAATATGAATACTTACCAAGTTTCCATGTGCTGTCCGAGGCTTACCAAATATTGAGGGATCATTCGCAGATGAAATCTTGGTGACTGATGAATTCTGCAAGCTGTTGCTCTCATCGGCCTACAGCACTGATAGGGCATTATCTTCATCCCAGCACCCTGCCTAAAAGTAAAGTTTTCCAGGCTACATGTTGTCCTCCTACAGGAGTGTATTATGTGTCCCACAGCAAAGGGCCTAAAGGCATGAAACATGGAGTTTTATCCTGAAGGGTTTATTGACTAATTAATTTTATGATTTGAAAACTTTTTTAATCCCAGAAAGCTTTGACCACAATTAGTTATCCGAACTTTTCAGGAATTTTCCTTTATTTGTCAGAAGTGGATCAGTATTAATTACTCATTCCCCCTCTGTCATTTGCCCAGTTTCTTCCTCTTCAAGCATTCTACCTGCTGCTCCAGTTCATAGTCATCCAAGAGGTTCCAGGCAGTCTCTTTACTGTTTTATCATATAAATAAATAAGAAACAAAAAGCATGTTGTTTGATGTTCTTTGTATACGTGCTACCAAAATATGAAGTCAGTTGCTTTAGAATTAATATGAAAGTCCTTGTTAGTCTTTTACTTTTTCTATATTTTTTTTACCAACTTTTATGAATGAGAATGAGAAGGATCCTAAAGGAGGCTTTAACTAGAAGAACTCTTCCAGAAGTATATTTCCAGTGCTACACATTGTCTCTTCAAGACCAAAGGAACAGGACTTCCTTAACAGTCCTTCCAAGCAGTTGGACAAGCTCACAATCAGCAAGTTTTTCATGAGGCACAATGATTTTTTTTTCAAGGACGCTTTGATTCTTCTCTGGTTTGTTTCTGGTTGTCATGCAATTGATTATCCTTCAGTAGATCTCTTTCATTCACAAAAACACCAAAGGTTTCACTCTTGACATGTAAACAAGACCTTAGATATCCCTAGCATCTAAGAAAACTGGTCTTATCTTTACTGGCATAACTGTAACAGCTTTTACATCCTATCTTATGTATTTTACCTTTCTTTATTGTAGAGAATCCAACTATTCCATTATAAATAATCTTCCACATTTTTTAATTACCGTAGATAAATCATGTAGCATTTCTGCACTTCATACTGCAGCAAAACTCCAGGTGCTTTCCATGGGAACTTCACCTGAATGAAGCAAATCACCAGTGGCCCAAAGATATTTAAGTCTGCAACTTCCTGGGGAAGTTTTTTACATGCATTTACCTCTGTGTAACTTGACAAGTCTGCCTGCTTGCCTTCTTCTTTCCTTTTTCTTCCTTCCTTCCTTCCTTTTCCTTCGTTCATGTCCTCTCTCCATATCTCTCTCTCTTCTTTGTGATAATGAAGAAACCTGCTTTTTACCAATCTCAGTTCACTTTTTTTGTTTGTTTGTTTTTTGGCTTTTTTTTTCCTATGTTGCAGTACTTTTTCATTTCTAGCTTTGGTGTTCCTGAATGTTTTGTTGGATGACTACAGTGGTGAAGGTATGGGATGTTTAGCAAGTAGAGCATTACCTCAGTATATTTAACAAGCAAATTCAAATCTCTTTCTAAATAACAATTCCCTTTGAATTCCTGCTACCTTCCTCCTCAAAACAGTCCAGATTTTAATTTTTCTGTTGCAGTCTATTGCTCTGAATTTACTCTTACTTTAAGAGCATTTCATTTGTTCTCCAGTCATCAGTAAATCATGAGAGTATGCAAGGCCTTCCACATCACATTAAGCTTGTCAATCATTGTTTACTTCTTACTTCCATCATCTAATGAGGAGCTTTCATTTAGAAGTCTTGGTTTACATGTTGTGGTTCTTAAGCTGAAATAAGTTCTTTGTGATTGTTTGCCATATCAGAAATCACTTGCTAATCTCCTTTGTCCTTTACCTTTGATTTGAATTGCTTTATAGAACTTGATTACACACGTTCTATAATTACATCACCTGTGTTACTTTGTTGTAATTCTCAGAAAGGCCAAATGACTTTCCTAAGACTAAATGTAAGAAACTGATACAAGACTCACAAATTATATAATTTATTCTGGATGGGAAATAAGGAGCTCCAGGTGCAAAAGCTCGCCAAAGACTAAAGCGTATCTAAAACAGTGCATATTAAAAATTATCATTAGAATGTACCATAGGTCCAGTTATTCTTTGTACAGCCAAATTAACTTGAAAATATGTGGATGTGGACCGAACACACACATCCCTACATAAAGACGCATTACATACAATTCTGCTGTAAAAATCCACTCAATATAGCAAATAATTGGAAGAAGAAAGTTCAGCTGGGTTTAACAATTAATTTATCAGAGTCTTCAAATGTTTCCGTTTTCTCCAGTAAAATACAACAAAATTATGGAAGATGGTATCAGTCAAGATAAAGTCATGTGCACAAAAGATTTATCCAAATAATTCATTCCTATCTGTACTTTGCATAAATTAATACTAAACTAACTCATCACTACCCAAAATCCTGTTTGCAGGAGTTTATAAAGTTATTTAGCTGTTCCTCCATTTGAATAATCCATGCTATGCTACAGAAAGTTATCGCTACCCAGGAAGCAAGACATGGCCTACTGCTTTTGTGGCCCAGGAAAATATGAAGTAAAATCATCTTGATTTTGAAACAGAGTATATGAATACTGGATTTGTTTTGTTGCCATGCATTTAGTGTGAATCCTTGTTTTATGGTCTGTATCTTACTTTCCTGCAGTAAAATGTCCACAGTTGTCCTATTCACATTCAATTATTCTATTCCTGGGGGATGATACCGTCTTCTCTTGGAGTGCATGCTGTCCTGAAAGCTGGGGACCCAGCCCCCTCGGGTGGTCACCCCATGCTGGCCTAAGCAGTGCCTTCCCGCTTCTGGAAATCAGACCAGCCTGGGATCAATTGTGCAGATGTGGGAGGCTAGAGGGAAGCTCCTTTCTGTAAATTCTGCATCTCTGACACACAGAACACATCCACACTGCAGGGAAAAGGCATTCTTTCAGTCATGTGTCTTCCATTTGCTCACTTCAGGCAGTCAATAGTATTTTGAAAGCTCCTTTCAGGTGAAATAATCCTCTCAAACATGTGACAGAGACATGATAAGATTATAGTGTATCTGAGTGTACCAGAGGTCAGCTTTCTTTTCATAAAATAAACTGGGTCTGCTCACAGTTCATATGCTTGGGACAAGAGATCTTGGGAAAATTGCCTACAACCTACTACCATTTTAATGGAGAACAGTAAGCAATGGCTCTTTTTCCCACTGCTTTATGTATCTTAGAATTGCCCTGCAGCAGTCGCGTATCTGTTATATTCCTTACCTGTGTGGCTAAGAGAAATAAAACGCCAACCTCTGAGATTCAAAAAGAATTAAAAAAAAATAAAAAATGGTGGTCACTGTGCTTCTGGGAAGAGCCAGACATCAGCGATCACAGAATATTGAAACCAGGGTCCTTAAAACTCAGAGACAGCTGCAGAAGTGAGCAATGACAGAGAGGTGGCTGCGGTCTTCTAGATACTTCATATTATCTCCTTTTTTAATGTAATTCTCAAGAGATAGCTGATTTATTTGAGACCCTGTTGGACTAGCTTATGTAATAAGGAATTGCAGTGCAGTGGCATCAGGAGTCCAATGAAGAATTCCTGGATTTGAAGTAGTAAACTTGTCTTGCATCTCTCTTCTGTCTAAAATTCTTGTTTTGTTTTATATGTGGTTTGGAATCTGTCCCCGAGCACACACGTTGAAGGATGGGAGTTTTAAAAATTAAGGTAACCTTTTTCTAAACAAGTAAATATTACTGCTGTTGACAAATAGCATTGTGTTTTGCAAAATCAGACGGAGAAGCCTGTGGCTGCTGCAATTATTTTGTTGTCTTCGCAAGTATAGCTTGCTGTTTGCAGTTTTAGGGTTTGAGGTTTTTGTAAATTCTTTTCTCTGTGCTGTCATTGATTCTTTAGTATTTTGCTACTAGTCCCTCTTTTATCCCCCCTTTAGATATCAGAATCATTGGGCATTCTAGTGGGCAGTTAACATACCTTGCTAAAACTGACTGCTATTTCCAAAAAAAGGAAGTTGGAGTCCTATTGACAGGGAGACTGTGTTGTGAATGATTACAATTATGATGAGCCTGTGGTGGAAGCTGGCCAATGGATTTTTTTTTTATTATTGATTTATGGAGATCTGTCTCTAAGGGAAAAAAAGATGTGTTGAAAAAATACAGGGAGTTTATACCTATCTGCTTCTGCAGAAAAATGGGAGAGCACAAGCAGGGCATGAGCATACAGATTTGATAGGAGGAAGAAAGACCTTTCACTCCAGAGGCAGGGGTAGGGTTCAGGTAAATATTTGATTTTTATAAATAGTAGCAGTATTAGAACCACTGCAAAGTGATCTGACTGTTGTCCCAGCAGCACAGCTGTGATTCAGCAAAGCACTTGCATATAATCCTAAAACTAGGCCTGCTGAAGAGATCATTTAAGCATGTGCTTAATTATATTGTCTGCAATACGGGCAGATCCACGAGGCTTCTTTGAAGTGGGAATCATTGCATGTACTCACTGTGATAAAATGTGATGAGGTATGTTATATTGGTATGTGTTGGAAGGTAAAGCACCTTACCATTAGTCTGACTAGCAGCTGCCAATTCAGGCTACATTAACTGTAAAAAAAGATAATTCAGCCAAGGTTTCCCCACACACAGTCATTATATTATCCTAACACTTTCATGTTATAGGGAATACTACATCTGAAATGAGTAATTCCATTTTTCATTATAATAGACTATATCAATCTGTAAAAATACCAAACCAACGAAGAAGTGTGAAGTATACCATATGCTATCTAATAACTTGGCATGTTTCCTGGTTTAAATAAGTCTGTATCACTTGTCTAGGTAGCATATTGTATGTTCCTTTTGAGTTTCTGCTAAGTCTGTTTATATAAAAGTCAAATAATAAGGTATAATTTGTTTTCAAATTTATCAACAGATCAACACTCCCAGCCAACTTGGTGTCATCCACAAATTTATGGAGAGCGCACTTGATCTCCTCATCCATAACATCAGTGAAGATACTAAACAACATTGGCCCTAACACTGAGCCACTAGTGACCAGTTGCCTAGTAGATGTGATACCGTTTACCACCACTCTTTGAGCTCAGCCATCCAGTCAGTTTCCAATCCTGTGAAGAATACACCTATCTAAGCCGTAAGCAGCCAGTTTCTCCAGGAGAAAGCTGTGCCGAATGCTTTACTTAAGTCCAAAAAAGTACGGCTACTTGGGAGCTGAAATATAATGTTTCTGAAAACCAGTATGGTAAGGGCTGTTATCCCTGAGAACAACTTCCTTTGTAGTCCTTTTGTCGCATTCTGTTATATTCTGCTGTTAATAATTTAGGAGGTGATGGGAAGGTTTGTTTGTGCATGTATTTTGCTTACATTGGACTCATGTATCATTGGCTGTCAGCTTTGGTCCTCAGCTGTTGGTGATGCAGAAAATTAATGGAGTCTTCAGCCCAGGCATTATGGTAATAGAGTGCTTGAGGATGTGCCATCACCACCCACATGAGTCAGTAGTTCATTCTACCAATAAGCTCTTTGCCCTTTGGATTGAGTATTAATAACCTTCATATTTTGTATTTTGGTATTTTAAAGTTGGCCCTGGCATGCCTAAATAAAGACAAGTTGTTTGAAATGCAGCAAGAGGAAAGGGCAAGGAAGACATATATTCTTTTGGGGAGCATATCTCTTCACTGGTGGCATGCTTCCTACCTGTTCAAAAGCAAACTTCAAGGTGACTGATCAGTCTTAGCCAACCTGAATGAGGGATAACATTTTTAGGGAGCTGCTTCAGAGGAAGGACTACTGTAACTACTGTAAGAGGGATATTTTACCACTGGCATCAAAATAGGCTCTGCTGATATAGCCTGACTGCTAAGCTGGCCACACAGCATTTCTCCTTGTTCTTTTGTTGTAGTGTTTTGACAAGATGATAAAATGAAGCAAGATCTTGGGAAATGGGGGTGGACGTGCTGATAGCCTATATGGTCTCCTTTCATTTAAAGAAGTTGCAGTGTCAAGGACAGAAGACAGGAGGCTAATGCTGAGGGGGAAATATCAAAATGATAGGAAAATAGGATAGATGGAAACTAAAAAAGTTAAAAGGAAATAGGACAAGTGAGTTACTTGGTCACTGCCTACAAGTGATGCTAGGAAATTGTGGGGAAGGGTTAGGGTTCCTTTCCTACTTTCTTAACTAACCTTGCAGACAGACATGCCAAGCACCTCTGTGAAGCCATTGAAGATCCACTCCCAGTTATATTCCTGAACATCATATGAGCTGTGGCTCCTCTGAATGACACAGAAGTGGGAACAGTGTGGTTACGTTATGTCAGGTGATGAACAATAGCAAAATAAAGATGCTAATCTAAGCAAGCTCATTCTCACACCTGACAGTAAAGGACAACATACAGAAAGCTGTGAAAACAGCCACATCCCAAATGTGAAGGACTTTAGCTGCTGGTGCTTAAATAGATAGCCTGCAATGACTACCTGAATCTTAATGCATGACTAGGTACCATCTACATGCAACATTACGGCTGTAATGCTGTTCTTTTTCCTCAAGAAGAAGGCTTAGCTATGACTGTTACACAGTCATGACTGAGCAGAGGAATATGGTACAAACACACAACATACTTGCACACAAAATATTTACACAAGCAGTAGGAATGGTTTAATGCCTGCTTCTCTTGATTGCTGCTTATCCAAGCTCTGAGAGACATCACTGAGGCTTTGGGCTTTGCAGCTTGTTAGGTGAGTCCTTAGTAACTCAAAAATAAGTAATATGAAACAGTGCAACTTATAGTTAGGGTGGCTTCCAGTGTGTGCATCAGTTGCTGTAAAATAACGGCTGGGTGAATAACACAAAATTTATACGTAGATAATCTGTGCTTAGGAGCAAGTTTAAGACCAAGAAAACAGAGAACTAGAGTGGGCTCATAGAGGGATAGGAAGGTGGAAAAGAATCTCTTGCTGTTTTTTTCCCTGGTCCTTGTAAAACTGTGACTCCAGGGAAATTCTGCTTTGCTGGAGAAATCATTCCTTTGAATGATGGTCTTTCTCCATCAGAGGAGCTGAAAAAACAGGATAGTTTTCTTCCTTTCTTCCATCCCTTCAGCCATGCTGGGTAGTTGTGCAAACAGAGCATGGTGCTCTGTTCTGTATTTTGAAAGCATGGGAGCAATTTCCTATTGTGTTTCCATCTAATAAGGGAGCTTTGGGAACTAAGCAGACAAAACACCTAGCAGCAGGCTTGCTAGAGCAGATAGCACCAGCTACCTTAACATCCTACTTCCCTGAAAGAGCAGTGCCAAAAAGGCAGTCTGCCCCACAGCTCATGAGCTACATGATTACTTTCAGCTGCTGTTACATCACTTTCTGTCTTCTATAAAAATAATTGAGAACTACAGCAGAAAAGTCAATGGCTCTAAAATGGCCAGGCTGATAGAACACTGAGTGCAGAGGAAACATCATCCTGCATGACAAGGCATCTCTGTAGTCTCCAGCATGCTTAAATGCAGTCATTTTCACCCTCAGGAAGTAGAATGTGAATATTTCCTATTCTGTAAAAAGCCCCTTAAAAATAAAATCACTAGCTCCATCTCGTGCATTGCAAGCTTTTATCTTAAATATTTCTAGGTTTTAGCTTAACTATTTCTAGTATCCTGGATTCAAAAATTAGACCCTCAGCTTTCAGTTCCTTTAACCATAGCAGCAAGTTTCTTGTGTTGATAATAAAAAACAGGAGCTTTGAAGCATTTTCCTGCTTTGTGTTTATATAACTTCTAAGCCATTTCTGCTTTGGATATATTTTCTCTTTATTGCAAGAAAGTTTCCGCAGAGTTGCAGTTTATTAACTGAAAGGTGGTATTTTTCATTGCAGCAACACTACTTACTGGTGTACAATACAAAACCCCTAAGATAGTTCATCAACAATGCTAGTGCATTTTTGTCACTTTAAGAAGTAGTTCTGGAAACAAAGCAAACCCACTAACCATCTTAGGAGAAAGAGTAAGCCAATTCCAGTGGCATCCCAGGGAAAACAAAAATTAAGAGTATAGCATCATATGCTGGATCTTGAATTCTTATTTAATTACTCTGCTAATATGCTTTACATTGCATGGTTTTGGACAATTTCAGATGACTGCTTCTGTTATGTTAACTTTCTGTTCCCAGCACTCCTGTGGTTTTAGTGGGCTATTAGAGGGGAAGCAGTTTATTAACAGTTGCGTATAACCAGAGCTGTAGAATAAGAATGGAGGTGGGAGCGCAGAAGAGGGTAGGGCAAGAGTCACTTGTGCCTTAAGTGTCCACCAAAAGCTGCTGGCAAGGACCAAGAGGATGAGAGAGGTGTGTTTTTCAAGACTCTTGGGGTTCAGGGGGTTGCAGGACTGTGAGGCAGAGGACAAGCACCATTCACTTGCTGAATCCAAAGGTAAAATCTCAGGTACAAGATCAAGATGTCAAGCACCATTTTATCAAACCCTTCTGTCTCTGGAGTTTCAACAACTTCCACGTCCTCTGACAAAAGTACCACCCCTGCTTACCAACCTCACTTACTCCTCACCCCAGAGCTCAAGATGTAAGTGCAGAGAGGGTTAGCGCAACCTGTTCCCACCTTTCCCTCTGAAAAAGGGCCAATTAGTTATGTCAGAACCATGCAAAAGAGCAGGGCTCCAGGGGTGGGCAGACGTAGAGGGACAGGTAGTTTTACATTTTCCTGAGGGCCCGAGAGATGAGAGGGCTTTCATTACTTACTGGGAGCAGCTCACTAACGGCAGTAAGGAAGGAACTTGGGACAAACTGCAAACTATACGCAGCTTAATCTGCAGTGACAGAATCAGAGAATCATAGAATGGTTTAGGTTGGAAAGGACCTTAAGATCATCTAGCTCCAACCACCTGCCATGGGCAGGGACACCTCCCACTAAACCATGTCACCCAAGGCTCTGTCCAACCTGGCCTTGAACGCTGCCATGAATGGACCATTCACAGCTTCCTTGGGCAACCTGTTTACAGCTCAGCATCAGTAAGTACTAAAGCAGTGAGAGCAGAGTGACAGGATCAAGTTGCTTATTAAGAAAATAAAAATGTAACAGCTTTGGGTTTCGTGGAGATGGCATGGATGGATGTGGCCTCTTGTGCTGCTGTGCTTCAGCAATGAAAATACCATCTAGCTGCAGCTTTTAGTGCTTCACAGATTTATTTTTTTTTCCTAAAATTGCCTCCAGTTGTCCATTGTACTTTGCTCTCTACTGGGGAGAGGACAAGGCAAGTTAGTGAAATGATCTGAACTGCTGAGGTGAGAAATTTGCAAAGCTGCAGTTAACAGCATAGTTTCAAGGGACACACTGATATGCTGTGGACATTATGCAAACTCAGAGGCAAGCAACAGCAGAGTGAAAACTTATACTCTGAAAACTGTGGCTAAGAAAGAATGAGAGCAGACTGCAGCATGAATTAAGTAGCTGCTTTTGAATAAAACTTACTGAGCAGCACATCCTCCTTTAGCATTATTGATAGTGGCATAGAAGGGGTAGTTCCCTACTACTTGCAGGCTACAGAGGGGGTAATGAGCTATTATGGTGGGCTTTTTACATCTCCAGGACTTGTTTCTTACCTTTCTGCCTCTTGAGACAGGAATACACTTTACTTTGTAATGTTTTCACTTGTGTTTGAAATTTAGCCAAGAAAAAGCAGTCTAAATATAATTACCTCATCATTCTTTTGGCTATTTTCAAAAACCAGCAGTGTTTATTTTCTTGTTCATTTAAAAGGTGTTTTTTTTGCCCAATGTAATGTTCAGTGTAATAGGAATAGTACTGAAAGTTGAGATCAGACTGGCTATTGAGTATGGCCACGATAAGAGTGTAGTAAGTAACACTGCAGGAAGGAGCATTAAATTAAGCAATAAACTGTGCTTTAATGATACTAATGCTAGGAAAACTCTCAATTAAACCTGACAAAGTGCACATACACTTAGCTGGAAGACTGGCACCCCTACGGGCAAACCTGACAGACTTCTGAACTGGGTGTTCACTTGTCTTAGAGACCAATAAGGACACACATCAAAGAAAAATAAAAATCCCAAAACACTAGAAGGCATCTTCTCAGTGGTGCAAATGCTTTTATTAATAATGTGAAAACAAGCTATTAGTTACAAACATTTGAGGTCAAGGTGACCTATAACAAAGGTATAACCCAGAGACATGAGGATTTATTAACAGAGTAACAACCCTTCCAAAACAAGGAACTCTTCTGCTGGCTTCTGGACCTGAACATTGCTGGCGACATAGGTAGTCTGAGGGAGTGGGCAGAATCTGGCATGGAGGTTTTGGCTTTAAAGTGTGACAACAGTGTATGCTCTCCCGATCTCTGTACCAAACAGAATCTTTATCTTGGATCTGATAGTCTGCCAGCAGACCTACTGAAAGCAGGTGATACAACCTGCTCTGTATTAGGTCTGCCTGCTCCACTTGAATGTCAGCTGGCTCCCACTCTTTAGACCCAAGAGGACTAGCAAAGACCTATACATGGTACAAAGATCTTGATGCAAACAAGCTTGAGGGAATCTCAGTTTGAAAAAAGTACTTCTTGTTACAAACTTCTACTTTTGTATCATTTAACAGATAGTAAAGTTAGGGAACATGAAGTAGTGATCTGTAAAAGTTTTGATTCATGATTGCTGTATGTTTCATGAGATTACTTAACCAACAACCTAGAAATTATACTGCTTTTCTGTCCTGAGCTTTAAAACCTAGTGGCACCTGAAAGAGGATAAATGGATTTTATGGTTATTTTTGCTGCCCACATTGTGCTAGGTAGGTCCACTGCTGTGCCAAACAGGGTAATAAATGACACGGAGCAGCAGCCTATAGTCTGAAGCCGCCTCATAGTGTTAGCCAATGACCATCATGAAGTTCTGGCATTTGAGCGCTTTCACCTTAGCAAACACAAAAAGGATCTACTTAACTGCTAAGTCGGACGTTTTGAGTAACAAGTGCAGTCTGGGAAAACTCAGTGACATGGCAGGGAAGAGAGGGGTTAGATTCTTCACAAAAAAAAATAACAACTTCATTATATATGCTGCTGTACAGCCCAGCCATTTAGCAGACTGCTTACTGGCACAGTCGTGCATTTAGGGTTCTACTATCATAAGAAAAAGAATTAAAGTCACTACGGTTACCTTGCAAAAATCTCATAATTCCTAAGATTCAAGATAGGTGTATGTGTATTTCACACACTGATCTCAGAATAATGATTTATTTCATACTTTTGTGCAGTGATTAGGAAAATTTTTTTACTGTTAACTTCTGATTTATCTGAACTTCCAAATGTAACAGTTGGCAGATTTATTAGTGCTCACGGAATAGAGTAGGCAGTGGAACACAGATTAATGTTTCAAAAGGCCTTTTAAAGAGATTATTACTGCTATGTTGCAGTCAGGTTGGTTTTTTTTTTTTGTTATTACATTGTTATATCCATGTTGTTAGAACATTTTTTCTATTTCATAAAAAAATTTCAAGCTTAGATTTCTAAGACTGGGCCTTGGATGAGGGGAGATCTTCAGATCTTTCAGTCTAGATACCAGTTGAGGGCCTAGACTCAGCTAGCATCAAGCAGTCCAGCTGATTGGATCATGGGGTAATGATGATGATAAAGGATCTGGCCCAATAGCACGTTTGAAAAGCTGTATGTCATAAAACACACAGAATTTAATAGTGGCTACATTCATCTCTGGTAAAAGAAATGCTGAAGCCTAGTGAATGTGGTACAGCTTTGAGCAGGTTGGCAGATTACATCCTCCTTTCCAACTACTGCACCGTCCCATAAAGTATCTCTCAAAGTGTTCTGCTGTAAACCAGTATATGTGCCAGTATAAAGCCATGATAAGTTTATCACTACAAGATGAGTATTTTTTCAACTATGTGTTTCTAATTAATCCAAAAGCATTTTCAAATAATTTAAGTATTATCTTACAGATTTAGAGAAAAGCAAAACATTAACATAGCATAGTTATTAAATAAGTGGGGGAAAAGATGAAAATGTAAAGATCAGAAATTCAAGACAGAAAACAAATGTGGCAGAATATTAGACTACCTCTCTCCCTCTAAATTCACTCATGACTTGAACAGGATGGATTCTCTTCTTTGCAGAACCTTTCCTGACAGCTGCATAGATTTCTTCTGGCTTCTCTCTTTTAATTAGTGGCTTCTTCTCTGGAGCCTTCATTCTCCACATGACAACAGGATGTCGTGGGCCAGTAGGACTCTGAATCTTGATAATCTTTGTGGATGCAATATAGGACATCTTCACTGTCTGTACCACAGCATTCATTAAATTTTTGGCTGCCTGAATTAGTGAAGTCACGCTATCCAACTGTAAGAAGAAACAGAAACATTAGCCTAGGAAGCCAGTCTGCTTTTAAATTCAATATGCTCAGTGTCGTGGTTTAAGCCCAGTCAACCAACGAAGTTTTCTCACTCACTCATTTCTCTCTCTTTCTTCCCCTAGTCCTTGGGGAATGGGGAGGAGAATTGAAAGAATGCAACTCCCACAGGTTGAGATAAGAACAGTTTTGTAACCAACGTATAACACAAATCACTACTGCTATCACCAGTAATAATGACAGAGAAGCACAAGAGAAATACAAGGAAAGAGAATACAACTGCTCACCAAGCCCGACCCAGCCAGTGCACCCCCAGCAGCGAACCCCCCAGTGCACCACCACACCCTTCTGGGTCTGTGCTCCCCGTCTTCACATCCTGGGCATGACATGCTGTGGTATGGAATAACCTCTTTGGTCAGTTTGGGTCAGGTGTCCTGTCTCTGCTTCTTCCCGGCTCCCCCTCCTCCCTGGCAGAGCATGAAACTCAGAAAGCCCTTGGTCAGACCAAAACATTACCAAGCAGTAACAGAAAACACTGGTGTTATCAGCGCTATTCCCAGGCCCAAAATCAAAAACACAGCGCTACACCAGCTACCAAGAAGGAGAAAAATGACTGCTACTGCTGAACCCATGACGCTCAGGAACAAACAACAGGTTAAAAAATAAGGCTACCATACCAAATCCTAACTTCTGTGTTTTCCCTGTGGTGTGTTTATATTCATGTTCCACAGCTCAGACTTAAAGTGATACACAGAAATTTATGCTGGTAGAATACATACGCTTATGTAGATAACATTTATTGTTTTCTTTTTTTAAATGTGAATTTATGGTGCTTGTCTGCAGGGTCTCATTGCTATTACTACTGATGAGTAATGAAACCAGCTCAAAGAGCTATGAAAATGTGATCCATTACTTCTTTTGTATCAGCACTAGGCAAAGTCTCCAGCTGCTGCTGTCACATTCCAGGCTCTCACACATGTTCCTGAACAATGCTGGGATACTGTGAAGTGGTTAGTTCTGTCAGAGCTGTTGAACCTAGTCTTAGCTGCCAAGAATTTTAAGGGTAATTATGAGCCAGATAGCACACAGAAATTGCAGTAACTTTGTGGCCTCTCAAACTGTTTAAGGAGTGCCAACTTAAGAGGCAGAATGCGTAACAAACTAATCCCTATCACCTACTACCATCTTCAACAGCATAATACATATGCATACAAGTGCTAAAGCAAAGGCATTTTCCCATCAATACTCATAGAAACAGTGCATTTAACTGGATCTGAAAATCTGCTAACTGCAACAAAGATGACAGCTTTAACAAGAAATTTGGCTTTGCCATACTGCACTGTAGTATAATACAAGCAAACTCACCAACTAGCACTGCTCCCTTCATAGATTTAAGGCCTGCAGGCTCCAGCATCTATGGGATGAGAGCAGTGCGCTGAGGACATTACGCCGTCCAAGTCACCTCCTCACATGTGACTGGCATTGCAGCTAGAGGCTAGTTGCACAGTGCAGATGCTACAGTCTTGGGAACTTTGGCTTATCAAAAACCAAGGACAAGCACAAGTATATGACACTGGCTAAAGAACTGTTGCCTGTAACTGCCCATCAGTATTGTTCCAGCACTTGGCAGTGTGCGTTTTTTTTTCATTTTTCCTGTTCCCAAAACACAGACTGATAAGGCTTAGGCTCATCCCTTCAGAAGTAACAGGGACAACGGACACAGAAAGGGTGAGAAACTGGGTGGGGAGGGGGTGGGAGAGGGCAAGATCACTATGGTTCAGATGTAAAAGTAGTAGGATTACTCTGTGTAGGATTACTCTATGTATTACTCTAGAAAATATAGGAGAACCTACATTTCAACTTCTAAACATCCTCTTTGTTGACACATTTGTCTGTAAAAGCAATAAAGCCAGTGCTGTAAAAGGGCCATCCATTTTAGTGGGAGGGCAGTCTTGCACTTTGTCATGCAGCCTGTCTTTTGCAATATGCAGGTTTGCAAACTGTGTTTTTAGGAAAGGTTCAGGGTCTTCTCCCCTTTGCCAGGTCACGTGAATAGATCAGGTGAGAAGAATGTGTTATTGTCTGTCATGCTGATTGTGTAAGACTTTGCACACATACACCCAAATTCAAATAAGGCAGCAACAAAAATGCAAGGGATGGGATTTAGTTGCATTCTGGAAACACCTCTGAACTGGCAGAAAAACCCTCCGGTTATTATCATGTTTACTGCTGCTCTCTGGAAGTGCGAAATAACCCTACTACCCTCCAAAAATTAAAGTAACGCGCACATATGTGTGATGACAAACTGAAATTATCTCTATACTCTGAGAAAAGGTGTAGAATATACCAGATGGCCTCTAGTTCATTCCTTTCTGCAGCATGCGAGCTTTTTAGAAGGGATTTGCACTGTATAATAGTCATGTAATCTTTGCATGGTAGTATTTTAACATAAGCTGGTAGGTATATTTGGGGCCTGTGATGTATAAATTCTGGGGAGCAGGCTGTCCAGCCACTCTGCTAAGTTCAGCAGTGCAACATATTTACTGTCATATGATTTGACATGGAGTTCAAAGCACATGGTGGCCTCCAACATAAAGCTTATTTCAAATGCTGCTTTTAAACTAAGCATGTTAAAAATCTCCAGGCTGCCAGTAAGGTGTTCTGCTCAGAAGCTTTGTCATTACCCTCCTGATATGTCTTCAGTCTCCAGCACATCCATTTTTCTAAGGAGGCTGCCTAGTGGTGCAGCTTTTGCACACTGGCACATGAACTGATATCCTGTCCAGTTTTCAAGCTGCTGAATGTTCACTGTTGTAATATTTATTTATTTGGTTGGTTAGAAGGAATCAGAAGGGGAGACAGACCAAATTTCATGTGAACTTTTTCTTTCATGCTAACCAGAGGATACGCACAGACACACATGCATACACGTGTACATAGTCCCAAAATTTCAATTATCTGTTGTTTTCTAGAACAGCTGATGCCTCCATGATCCTGACAGCTTCTTAAAGAGGCTTTGAGTAAGGTTTTTTTCTCCATCAATGGTTAATACTGGTGGCATCATGTACACTTTTCTAGCATTGGCTGTGTAGGAACACCACTATGAAGCTGCTGTATTACAGAGGGAGCAAAAGAAAAGTCTTGGTTCTGTGGCAGCAGGTGTACAGGCTTAAGGGGCAGGCTTTTTCATGAAGTTTCTCAGTGATACCAGTTTCTGTAATCCTTCCACTTTTTTAAAGTTGCCTGGATTTAAGAGTTACAGTGGGAGGAATTACGTTTGCAGCTTCTACATGAAATTGGTAGCAGTATCTAGGCAGGATAAAGGTTGTCCCAAAACTTCACCCAGTTCATACTGTGAAATATGGCTAATGAAGCAGAGTCCTTTCAGGAGGCCGTTACAGCTTGCCTTTCCTCTCCTGTGGAAACTGAACAGTTATCACCTCATACTGGCATCTATAGCTCCTTTCACAAAATGGCCATGGCTGTGGAGCAGTCCACAGCTCCTTCACCACACCACTGTGATACTGTGTTTTTATTTATTAAACTATAAACATATATCTACTATAAACAAATTATAAATAAACTTACTTAATGGATCTCCAGTTTTGCTGGGGTTGGCATTACACGGCTGTTTAATTTAGGGATTTGACTGTGGTTACTTACCATAGTGGCAGGGGCAGATGGGAGGTAGGGAGGTATATGTCAGAACAGGCAGCAATTGCCATTAGTTTTACTTTGCTCTTAGCATCTCTGCATAGGCAATGAAATATAGGGGAGACTTACATAATGCTAACCTTTAGGCTATCCATGTTCTTTGCAGTGTCTTAGTGTCCAGGTTTCCCCTCAGTTTTCTGGTGCTCACATTAGTCTCACTTCTATACAGAAAATGTGAATATTAATGGGAGTGAGAGGGAAGATATTTTTTAAACTGCATTCAAAATTTCAGAACTTTCAGAAGATGTTATTAGACATCTAATATGTACTACAGATGGTAAGAGCCAGGCCATATATGTCATCTTTTTTGTCTCTAGAGAGCAGCTGTTTTTATATTTCAATGCCACTAACATTATCGAGTTTGGTGTAAATCTATTCTATAAATCTAATCTACTCAGGGACTCTCTTCACTTGGTTGCTTTTACCTCAGATATTCAGCAGCCTTTCAAGGTCTCATAACGTACCTAGGAAAACTGATGAAATGAAACTTGGCATAAATGAAAGATTGATAACATATTCATTGAGCATTTAAGCTCATTTCATGTAGCTGTGAACTCTTCCACGTGTAGCAAGTGGTGCATAAAGAGTCACCAGCAAAACAAACAAACAAACCAAACCCAAACTAAAAGCTGTTTTATTTTTGGGTGACTCCCACTTTTGCTCTTTTGGCACTTTACACGGAGACACAACATTCCCGCCTCCATATTTCACAGGTCTGACTGTGTCAGTCAAGACGGTAATTCATTAAAGGATTTAGGAAAAGCATCTTTTGCCATATCTTTCCTTATTTAAATGTCATCTGTACTGGTTTCCATTGCAAAAGAAACACAGACCAATTCCATGACCACTGTGGTGAAACACAGAAGACACAGATCTAAAGATAGTATTTTTTTTCTAAAAAAAAACCAAAAAAAACCCCTGCCCAACCCTTCTCTCCCCAAAAATCAGACTGGCAGTGCTCATGCTGAAATCGAGTCCCTCCTCTCCAGCACTTGCATTTCCCTTCTGTAATGAGTTCGGTGTGCAAGTAAATTAACTCCACTGAAGAACAAAACCGAAGGGAATTCGGAAAAAAATGAATTCTGAAACTTTATTTCCAATTTGTTTACAGGTACCATATTTTTCACATTTTTGTAAAATAATTTCATGTCTGGGCAGCAGTAGCAATCCATTACTATAAGAAGTTTAACTATATGGTCAGTAATTTTTGTTTAATATTCAGAATGATTAAGAGACTCACGATTTAGAATTTAAAGAAAATCTTCTGCTGTCAAAGTATTTTCT
Source organism: Myiopsitta monachus (assembly GCA_017639245.1). Lineage (NCBI taxonomy): Eukaryota > Metazoa > Chordata > Aves > Psittaciformes > Psittacidae > Myiopsitta > Myiopsitta monachus. The sequence continues at coordinate 64,243,717 of CM029921.1, read as the reverse complement.
GTTCAGTGTACCAGGAAATGCTTGCCTTGTCAGGTGTCAGTAGTTGTTTCCGTAGTGAACAAATAGAGAATTTCCTTATTGTCAAAGCCTGTAAATAAGTCAGTCTCCCACTCACATTCTTTGCAAAGATTTGCAGATGCTGTCTCTTTGACATAAACAAGTGGCAGACAATTGCCTCCTGGAATAAAGCATGAGAGACTATGCAAAACAATACTCACAGATCATTTCTTGATACGTAAGACACCAGTCTGCTCAAACCCCAGTTGGGATACTCTTGATTGATCTGCTGTAAGCATTCTTTTTTTTTTTCCAGGCAACTGAGATCTTACTCTTGGAGCACAGATTTATCAATTGGCTCTTTACAATCTCCCAAGTCCTATTTACAGTTCATCCAGACTTTAATTTTTCATACAGGTGAAAACTAAGAATTGACTATCAAGCACACAATAACTAATGTTTCAGGTCTAAACTTACTTAAAATTCTACTAGAAACAAGGCCACTTATTAAAAATTAATCCTAATTTAACCTCTAGGTTTAAATACATTTTTAAAAGCAAATTTTCTTTGTTACATGATACTGTGAGACTAAGACTTGAATCTTTATTTCTTTGACAACTACTTCTGAAAATAAAAGTAATTCTAGATAACTATGAAGAACAGTAAGCATACAAGTAGTGCTGCATTTAAGGTAAGGAGTACTTATTACATTGTCCTTTTAGTTTTCTATCACTTTTTTACTATGTGTAACAATTTGCTGCTGTAATATATTTTGCGGTTCTTTCACTGAGGTTGCTATATAAAATAAAGTTATTTAATCTCTTAAAAGTAGCAGAACAATGCAAAACAGATACATTATCAAGAGTGAAATCCTGACAGCCGAAAACATGAGCAGTTTTCCTTGGCTTCGGCCAGGATTTTAACATTAGTTACTTGCCTTCTTTTCTGAGCTGAGGATATTCATATTTCCACAGTTGTTTCTCCACCCAGAACTGTGATAATTTCATTGTAATGAAAACGGAGATCTTAGGGTAGAAGATGGGTATTCAAGAAAGCACAGGAAAAAATTCCAGTTGGAAGCACTACCATGTTTCTTCATGTAACTGCCAGGTGATAAATAAAACCTATCATGGATTCAGCCCCATACAAGTTATATCTACAGTAAGGCAAAAGGAGACTTGCCATTACAATTCTTTTTTTCCCATTACTGGAAAACATTCCCTCAGCATTTTGCTCACCTCTACTTTGCCATGCTCTCCCTTTGGGATATCAGAGATTTATTTATTTTATATATCCAATTTATGCAACTGGCCTCAGGAAATCTGCCTCACCATTTGTGTGGGTAATCTGGGGGTGTTAATTTTCAATGAACTGAGTTTTCCTAAAAAATATGCTATTGGTCATCTATGCCTGTCAGTTTATCTCGTAATTATGTTATATACCTCAGGGTATCTGGGGTTTGTTCTCTTTTGGTTTACCTATTTTTCAGGCAAGGAAATTGAATCTAATGAACTAAAGAACCATTACCAGAATCTGCTTCAGGCTATGTAGGATTCACAGAATGAAACCGAGTCCTACAATTAGACCAGGCCCTGTGTCCAAGTTAAATGATAAACAACTGACACTAAGTAGTGTAAAACTGTTTCCCTGAAACACCGTAATGGAACATATGCTGAGGCAGGCAGTTAGCCCAGTCCCTCCCAAGTCCTGCTGCTTTCACTGCCAGGATGGTTTTAAAGAAAGGAAACTGCTTTTTGAAAATACAGGTCCTTGAGAAATGGTTTAAAAGAAATCCTTTTCCTGCTTTTTCCATCAGTTGCTTTAGTTTGTGAAGAAATGGAGTGCTTTGTTGCAATAATCTTTTACATGCATTGAGGCCAAGAACTATAAAATACAATCTGATTTGGCTAATTAGCAAAGTTATTATTATTAGGGAAAGTTAACTGCCTTGTAGTGTACATTACCAGTAACACTTCTTGCCGCTTTAATATAATTGTTCTTAGTAGAAAGCAACTGAGCTTTCTGTGAGTACTTAACAGGCAAAAAATATATCCCTTGCTTTGCTTCCAAAGGCTAGGAGTTCCACATACACACACACCAGCACAGACTATGTAAAACCACTGACAGACATAGTAGTATTACATTGAAAAAAACAACCCAAACAGTGAAATATTCCTGTCAACTCTCAGTAAATTTTAAAATAATATCCCAGCTCTTGCGGGTTAACATCAACTTTAAGAAAATTAGCATTTTAGTATTTTCAGAATCAAAGACCGATACGAGAAATAATTCTGTGCATAGTGTAAGGCCCTACAAATAGTCTTCCACCATTAGTTCAAACAGACTGAACAGCATGACATTGCAAGGAGAAGCAAACGGGCTGAACAAGGAGCAGTAGCTGTGCTTCTGGCACACAGGCATCACCTTTGCCAGAATAGCAGCTATGCCGTTAAAGAAGATAAAAGTAAAATGTTTTAACTGATGGTTGTACAGCAGTAAAAGCAGGACAGTGGTACTGAAGTAAATGGAACAAACTGTCTACCTCTAATAAATCAAGAGGGCTGCTACAGAAGCCAGTCAGTGTGACTGCCAGCTTGTTGTCTGGCTCTTGTTCCTATTCTTCAGTATAACAGGTGCTGAAGCTAGGAAGCCATTCTGCCCACCTTGACTTCTCTTCTAGAAGGAAAAAGCAAACCCAAACAGAAACCCTAAAACAATTGAAAGGTACTGCTTCACTTTCCATCTCCTCACCTGCCAAAAGAGCAGCTCTTCACGAGGTCAGCAAAATGCCAGCTCTTGCTGCATGGCTCCACTAGAGCAGTAACTGAAACCCCCCAGCTGTAACAAAGGTGTTGAGCAGCTTGCGAGCTGCTCATATGCTGGCCAAGATGTGATTTTTCTGGGATATGGTTATCCAAGGATTGGCGCTGTGACAGCCAAAGGCCTAGTGGCAGTTACAGATTGTATTTTCCTGCCTTGTATTTTTCTGCCTGCTAGCTTATAGCTTTGACTCCATCTGTTTTTTATCTGTGGTATAGCCTTCAAAGCTGAAACATGTTCATAGGAATAGTGTCCAGGCAACTTCTGATTTAACTGCCACAGGAACTCCATGGTAACTTGCTAAGTGAAACAGACATTTAAATACAGCCTTCAAGCCTGAAGTTAGAAATACTAAAGCATCTACATTTGGCACAAAAACGGACTTATGTCACTGTTTAAGTAAGTCTGGTTCTTGACATACTAACAGGAAGAATCAAAGATGAAACAAATGACACATTTGGTTTATCCCATTTTTTTGCTGTGGCAAAGAAAGCCAGCTGATGCAGGGTTACATCAATATGGGCATCACTAGCGGAGATAAAGATGTCATTATCCTCGTATACTTGGTGCTTGTAGGGCCACACCTGGAATGCTGTGTTCAGGTTTGGTCCCTGCTCTACAAAAAACGGTGTGGACAGGCTGGAGAGGGTCCTGAGAAGGGCTATGTCATGGTTTAAGCCATAAATCACGCAGCTTGCTCTCTCACTCCCACCTCTTTCTTCCCCCCCACTCCGGGGGGGGGGGGGGTGGGGAATGGGAAGAAGAATCGAAAGAATGTAACTCCCATGGGTTGAGATAAGAACAGTCCAGTAACTAAGGTATAACATAAATCACTGCTGCTACCACCGATAATAATAATGATAAGGGAAATACAAGAGAAGAGGATACCACTGCTCACCACCCAACGACTGAGCCGTGAACTGAGCTCTTTCAGGTTCCTGCCCCCAGTTTTCCATCCTGGGCATGACGTACTGTGGTATGGAATACCTCTTTGGTCAGCTTGGGTCAGGTGTCCTGTTTCTGCTTTCTCCCAGCTTCTCCTCCTCCCTGGCAGAGCATGAGACTCAGAAAGTCCTTGGTCAGACCAAAACATTCTAAGCTGTAACTATAAACATTGGTGTTATCAGTGCTGTTCCCAGGCCGAAAGTTGAAAACACAGCACTGCACCAGCTGCTACGAAGGAAAAAAATGACTGCTGCTGCTGAACCCATGACAGGCCACAAAGATCATCAAAGGACTGGGAAGCCTGGCCTATCAGGAAAGGCTGTGAGAGAACTGGTTTTGTTCAGCCTTGAGGAAAAAAGGCTTAAGGGAGACCTTATCACCATGTTCCAGTATTTAAAGGGTGGCTACAGAGAAGATAGAGCCTCTTTTTATATGGAGTCACATGGGAAAAACAAAGAGGTAATGGATACAAGTTATACTCCTGGGGAGATTCCAACGGGACGTAGGAGGAAGATTTTCACAATGAAAACAATCAGCCTTTGGAATTTCCACAAGGATTTGGTAGATTCCCCAGCACTGGACACTTAAAACGCAGCTGGACAATGTGCTGGGATATCTAGTCTAGGTCACGCTTGCCTAGAAAGGCTGGACCAGATGATCGCTGAGGTCCCTTCCAGCCTGACATTCTGTGATTCTGTGATTTGCAGGAAAAATAGAGCGAAACAGCCTTCAGTACACAGGTAGGGCTGGCTAACTGGAGAGATCTTTTCTATGCCATTTATCAAATTCGGTGATACTGTAACTCTGAGAACTCTTTCTTCAAGATTTCCATTTTCTTTTTAAGGCCAAAAACCTTTAATAACCACCATAGCTGGGGGTCTATGCATTACTGTGCCACTGGCTAGAATGAAGGTACTGGATGGAGCTCAGGGAAGGGCAGTGAGACAGGCAAGTGTCCGCATAACTATACTCAGAGACTACAACGTTCTGTGGACTGAAGTCAAAAAACTGAGGAGAGCGGTTAGGAGGACTAGCAGCTGGATACTCCCACATTATTCCAGCTGCCCAGGTACACTGGCCTGTTTAACCTACACTAATGATACGGCAGGGGTATTAATTTAAGTAAGAAACATTCTAAAGGAGGTTGTCAGAGGAGTGTTACAGGGAAGACACAGGGGGGGACAGAAGAAAAACAACTACAGACAATGTGATCTAGAGAACAAATTATTATGAGCTGTGTTTTGTAGATGAAGTGTACTTTTTCATATGCATAATGCTCTTTTTTGTCATGGCAGTAAGTCCCAAACTGAACTATGCTGGCAGTCACCAGCACCTCTTTACGTACAGTGCTTCTATCAATAAGAATACATTTTCCTATTGACAGATACATGGGTGGCCTTACACCGTAGCACTGCTGACCAATGGTACATAGTAGTGTATCAGGTTAATGTGTAATGCCATTTTATGTCTACTTTACTTTCTCCTCCATAGCTTCATCCAGAAGACGACACTGGTAAGATAGGTGTTACAATTTAGCTCTCTTTCAAAATGACAGTTCTTTCTTTTAAAGATCAACAAATGTGTGATAGAGCTATAGACTATATCCTCTGCTCTTCATCCCCCCTATTCTTTTCCTTAGGCTTCAATACCGCATTTTTTTCATGAACTGCTATTCTTCTTGTAAGAAAAAAACCCCAAACAATTCAAAATTCTATACTGATTTAAATCTGAGATCCTTGTGCACAGTTGGAGGAAGGGAAGTGGAGGGTGGACATAAGTGCTATCTGACATCCGTATGACAATGCTTTTATGTGTGGATTTGTGGTCTATTGCCAGCTTTTGCTCAATCATTTTCACTTCGTACAGCATAGTTGACTTGCCATCGTGGAAGCTGATATTAACTATCTGAATGGAGATTTCCTCCTTAGCTCTCCTGCTTGCATACCCTATCACAGTTCATGAAGGAGGCGAGATGACAAAAGTGAACTTTGAGGAGCCAATGACAGACCAAGAGAGATGACCAAGAATCAGGTAGTTTAATCTGAAGCATATATGTACATGGGCACAGAACAGAGAAATCACAGGAGAAACAGTGAAAGCAAAATGATTATTTCCTAATGCTCTTTCTAATACACTTTTTCTTCACTAGATAGATCTTTACTATCCGGAGGACGGATGGAGTTTCCGGTATCTTGATATTTTTACTTAATACATAATGATAGCTTTACTGTCTGCAAGGGCATGCCCTCTTTTTTTTCCTTATTCATGCCTAGTGTCTCTTTTTCTGATTCTTATTCTTTATTAGCTTAAACAGAGGAATGAGAGAAGATAAGGACTGGGGAGAATATAATCGTATTCCAGCTGCAGTTCTGAATCCTAAAAAACAGAGCTTTGCTATTAATTTTGTGTGAACAAAATCAGAAGATTTACTAGTGTTGCATAAACTATAAAGACCCCTTTTTGGCTCAAAGGGCAAAACTCAGCTGCCTGAGCAGATACCTAACAGATAATCAGGACACATGTTCTGTTCACATATTTTCTATAGAGCTTTTCCTTACTATGCTCCCAGATCTTGGAGTAGGGAAGGAGAACCTCTGTACTTTCTTATGCAGAATGCTGTTTTGTCACTTTTTTCAAGGCCAGCTAACCTACCTGATCAAATTCTAAATCCCCCACAGGGACTTTCAAAGCCAGAATTTGCTCCAGGTTTTTAAAAAAGTAATTCAATCAGCCATTTTGTATTAGTACTGAATTTCTCTCCCTCTCTGCTTATCACTGTATAGATACAACATATTTTTAATTCCCATATTCTCCTAAAATGGAAGCAAGTAAAATACAAATAATTCACTTACATACAAGTTAGGTTAACCCAGTCCTCCTTTCCCTGAAAGAGGATTAAGCTCTATAGTCATCCCTCTGGGATTATGAAGTTAAGTTTGGGTTTTTAGTTTTAGGATTAAAATATTTGCACCAGGATTATGTACTTCCCACTGTTGACATATGGGTGACACAATAAAATGGTAAAGAAAAAAATGTGACTGTCATTACCACTGGAGAAAAATGTGGAAGAACCAAAGTAGGCTTTCAAAATTTCTTGCAGTAAGTCTACCGATCAGCTGCTCTCAAGAATGGAAACAGGACCAGGAAAATTACAGCTGGTGTGTACCAGGTGGTATGCGGATTTTTGTAGCTCAAGGATCGTTGTGAATCCAAATTTGCCAAAGTAGTGGACATCTCAAATCAGATATACATTGTGATGTGCAAGAATCCATATCTTTTAACTAGGTTTGTAAGTGAATAAAGTTTATCTGAGTTGTCCATTTATGAAGTTTTCAGTCCTCCAGTAGCTTTCTAAATTACTAGTTAGCTAGTCTCAGATTTCCAAGTTTCATGGAGACACAAAAATGCCAAAGACAAATAATAAATCTCTATCATGTCACAAAACCAGAGACTGCATAGAGAAAAAAGAGTCCCAAAAAGAGATCCTAGAGAGAAAAAAACAGAGACAGCCCAGTGGTGTCTCTCAAGTGGGTGACCAACTGCCTGCCAGCACAGACTGAGCAGTCGGTATCTGCACCACTGTTTCTTGCTGCACAGCTGTTGTGGACTCCGGGAGAGGTTCAGTCTATCTGTGTATGTCTCTGTCTGTCTGTCTATCATGATCAGGGGTAACATGTTAGAAACATAGAAGTTGAGGTAAAAAAGCATTAGTACTCTAAGAAACAGTTTAAGTTCCTTTAGTTTTTCTTTTAGTTTGTTTTTTTTTTTAAACAGTTTTTAAGTAAACAGCTTATATGCAGGTGAGGGGAGAACAAAGAACTGAAACAAAGTCTCCAAGCACAGAAGGAATCGTGGGTTTCTGTTGTGGAGGACCACGGGAAGTGAGGTTTAAAGACAACATGGTCAAGTTCAGAGCACTGACAGAAGAGGATGTATGCGCAGAGGGCAAGAAACAATGAGACTGGGCTTTATTAACCCATTGACCCATTCTGCTCATTCAGCTAAAACGCAGAAGAAACATAATAAAGCTAAACTAGATTAATTTACAACCCCAGTGAAAACAAGTATTTACTTCAGAAGGTATATATTCAAAATTACTAATCTGTAAGTTCTGCACAAGGTTTAAATACGACCTCTGAATTTTCATTTGACTGTACCAACAAAAATGGCCTACAGAAATTAATGTTTCAGATCTTACATCAGCTGTAGAGGCTTAATTTCTGATTAGTTTATAAACCATATAAAATGTACTAGTAGTTTTAGTGATACATGCATTCCATATTATGTGAATGCGAAGTCATCATAAAAAGTGAAGTATTAAATAGTAAGAATGTGGAGGAATGTAGGAAGATTTTGTTATCTGGTTTATGTACCATTTAGCAGATTTCATTTCTTGAAATCATAATCCCATATGCTACAAGTAATAACGCTAATAAATTATATATGAATTCCTAGGATCAGATTTGTGCTGAGGACAAGTACAGAAAAGTTCCACAAAATTATAAACAATATCTTCTCTGCTGCTAATGATACTTAGTTGTAATGGAGCTAATGACTCTTAAATTAATGCACAATCAATAAATCTACTCAGGCTACTTGCTCTTACTTTTAATTTTCTTTATTTCTATAGAGATGTAGAGTGTCTTTTATCACTTTCTTCTGAACTGGAAGTGAATCTGGGGATTTATTTTTTGGGTACAGACACACACACATGCATGCTCCACATATGTAAATAAATGAGCCACAATCTTAAAATGGGTTACAGTTCTCATATCAAATTACTCCAGAGTAACAGTGAAGGATAGTATGTTTTGAGAATTTAAAAGAAAAATAACTGCAAGTGATTACTACTCCTTTTAAGCCACCAATGTTACGTTTCAGTGCCTCGGATGCTCTGTTAAGTCAGTGTAAAAAACAGTGAGGAATAAAGCAAGTGATTCAGTGCTACACTGGAACATCTTGCAAGCACAGGAAAGCATAACTGAAATTTAAGATGTGTTTTGCTTGCCAGAATAATTTATGCCGTTTTTCTACTTACAGCAGACATGATGAGCTCTCCACCTAGATTCTGGATTTCTGCTTTAACTTGACTGCAGATTTTGAGCTGATGGGAGTACAGCTTGATCTGTTCCAGGTAAGCCAACAAATCCTGTTTGCATGATTGGTCTGGACACTGAAGATTAAGAAAAGAGCAATTAATAAAGCATTTCAGCAATTGCTGACTCAAAATTTTGTCTCAAACATTATGTTAATATTTCACTGAGGAGTATTCAAATTGTACACCAATCTAGCCTCGCTTTTCACTGCAGCTGTGTCAGATCACAGTTCATTCCTCCTGTGAATCTTTTTAACAAAATAATTGGAGAAGTTCAGAATAATCCTACACTTTCCCCTATTAACTTATTTTTCTTTATACAGTGCTGGGCTTGCCTTAGGAATATTTCTAAACAAATTCTTTAATGTATGGAATAGTTATTTTCCCTTCAACTCCTAAGAGGTTAGGCTTTCTTTTTAAGAAGATACCTACAAGAGCAATGTTAACATTTATAGGAAATTATGCTTAATTTTATAGTACAATCTATTTTTTTGTATTCCATCCAGAATTTATTCAACTCATTCCACAGATCTTCTGTAACTGTGGGAATAGGACAATAAAAATGTCTTACAGAAAACACCAATTTCAATACTTTTAATAGCACAGGATTTTTTTATAAAAATAGCATCTTTCCACCCTCATTTCTTTGAACTCCCTAAATACCAGGAGTACTTGGAGGGGAAATACTATTATGTGAGTACCAGGCTAGACACTTAAGGCCTGCTAAGCATTTGTTCTAAAGCTGCTTGCTCTGGCAGAGTAAGGGTTCTTAAGGTGAATGGTAAGTCCCTATTGTGCTACCACAGCTGTAAAAAGTGAGCGTGATAAATAATTAATAGATCCCTATAAGTTTTTCAGAGACATATTTTTAGCCTGTGTGCGTACTTACATTAGAAATACGGTTACTGCCCTTTGATGGAAAACTGTTCAGGTTTGTGTGTTAAGAAAGATATGTTACCACCAACTGTAGTGGGAACAGCCATATATGGGTTTGTATAGTTATTCAAACTCTTGAGTCTTATGGAATTGTGCTCAATGGATTTAAATCCAAAACCTACCAGAATTCAGAAAAAAACACTAATTCTATTTAATTCATGAAATACTGCACTTAAACTACTGGCATTGCTGAAGAAACTTGATACTTGTTTAAAAAGGGTTGTGACAATTCCACTCTTCATGCAGTTACATTTGGTTAAACAAAGCAGTCCATGTTTTAGACTTAGGAAAAGATAATAAATAACAAAGAGTAGGATGAACCATTTTAAATTACTTACTTAATATGAATTAAATGCCCTCATGAGACCTCACTTGGGAGTCCTGTGTACAGTTCTGGTGTTCTCAACATAAAAAGGACACGGAATTGTTGGAGCAAGTCCAGAGGACAGCCACGAGGATTATCAGGGGGCTGAAGCACCTCCCGTGTAAGACAGGCTGAGAAAGTTGGGGCAGTTCATCCTGGAGAAGAGAAGGCTGCGTAGAGACCTCATAGCAGCCTTCCAGTATCTGAAGGGGGGCTATAAGGATCTGGGGAGGGACTCTTCATTAGGGACTGTAATGACAGGACAAGGGGTAATGGGTTGAAACTTAAAACAGAGTGTCATGGTTTAAACCCAGCTGGCAATTCAGCCACGCAGTTGCTCGCTCACTCTCCCCATTTCCTCCCTCCCGTTCCTGGAGGGATGGGGAGGAGAATCGAAAGAATGTGATCTCCCACGGGTTGAGATAAGAACAGTCCAGTAACTAAGGTATAACACAAACCACTGCTGCTACCACCAATAATAATAATGATAAGGGAAATAACAAGGGAAGAGAATGCAACATTCTCACCACCTGCCGACCAATACCCAGCCCGACTCGAGCAGTGATCTAACCCTTCTGGGTAACTGCCCCCAGTTTGTATAGTGGGCATGACGTGCTGTGGTATGGAATACCTCTTTGGTCAGTTTGGGTCAGGTGTCCTGTCTCTACTTCCTCACAGCTTCCCCTCCTCCCTGGCAGAGCATGAGACTCAGAAAGTCCTTGGTCAGAGTAAACATTACTGAGCAGCAACTAAACCCATCAGTGTTATCAGTGCTGTTCCCAGACTGAAAATCAAAAGCAGAGCACTGCACCAGCTACTAAGAAGGAGAAAAAAATGACTGCTACTGCTGAACCCAGGAACCTGGGGAAGTTTAGATTGGATATAAGGAGGAACTTCTTTACTGTGAGGGTAGTGAGGCACTGGAATGGTTTTCCCAAGGAAGCTGTGAATGCTCCATCCCTGGTGGTGTTTAAGGCCCTGCTGGACAGAGCCTTAGGTGATGTGATTCAGTGCAAGGTGTCCCTACCCATGGGAGGGGGTTTGGAACTAGATGGTCTTAAGGTCTTTTCCAACCCTAACTATTCTATGATTCTATGAAATGTCAGTCCCTACCTCCTGTTCTACTAGATCCATTATTAAAATGTATTCTGTAGTTTGGCAAAATTTAGAAGAAAAATAGAAAAGTTTCTTGACATCGTCTCTTTCTTATGTGTGATGTCTTCAAAGTGTTAGCATATTACAGAAAATTATACTAAAATATGCCTTTGCTTCTTCCTTACTCAACACCACTTTAAGAACTGCACAAACCAGTATTTAAATATCATTATCTCAGTTTAGAGAGTTTAGACTGCTTGGAAACTGCAATAGTCATTGTTTATTTAATTAAAAAAAAAAATCTGTCCTATCAGTCAAATGCAACTGTAATCCCTTTAAGCATCAGAATTAATTATATAAAGACAGGGTGTATTTCCTGCAATGAGAGATGCTTGCTCTTCTTTTTTCTTTTTCTTTTTCTTAAATATAGCATGATCTCTCCCCCCCGCCCCAAAAAACCCAGGAGATGGGCAGACAGGGTGCTTAAATAGTGTCTCATCCACTTCAAATAGCGACAATGTCAATTACAGAATGCCAGAGACAAGAATAATTTAATCCTTTTATATAGTACTCTTTCATATCATAATATTGACAGGTCAGTCATATTTACTATCTGTCTTACTTACATACCATATAGAGAAGAAATGTGTAACATTTTAGGAATACTAAAGATGACATGCATCAAAGACCAAGAAACTGCTACTCAAAACCAAAATATGGAAACACTGTTCAGTGCTCAGTAGATTCAAAAAAGGCAAATGCTAGGCATTATTAGGAAAAGACTTCTGAAATGTAATTATGCAACTGTACAACTCTGTGATACACCCACAACTTTTCTACCTAGTGTAGGTATGATGTATCTTTCCTCTCCCCTGCCCACTACAAGGCATGTAGAAAAACAGGAAAAGGACAGCAAAGATTTTTGTGAAGATAGGCATTCTTTCCTCCACTACAAGAGGTCATTAAAAGTAACTGTCCTGAGTTCAGAAAAAAAGGAGATGGCTTTTAACACTGTTGTTAAGTTGCAGAAATCTTTGTTGCAAGATGGTTATACCAAAAGCTTACACAGGTTAAAAAAGTTGCTGGACAAATTAATAAAAAAAAAAAACAGGGACTATTTAATGTATCAGGTGCATCAAAAATAGGTTCGGTTAAGTAAACTCTTGAATGGCTGCTGGAGGTTGGGAAACCATATTGTGGAAGAAGCATGAAATGCATGCCATTATCTCGCCAAGTTCTGAAGATATTCACTATTGACTATTGTCAGCAACAGGACATCGGCCTAAGTGAACCTACAGGGTCTGACTAATTGTGCTCATTTTTATGTACTTTACCCATGAATCTTCACAAGAGCATATGATCAAGGCAGGAACCAACACAATAGAAAGAAGAGGCATTTACAGGGGTAAGGATAAGAATTCTGCACTATTTTTAGCAGGATAATGTACTAAAAAAACAACTTACAGCATATACAAATCAACCTTAAACAGATGTTAGAAAGAAATGTACCGTGTAGAGAGGATAGTTCATAAGGAATCCTCTACATATTGCTCAGAAGCATCTGGTACAAGTTGCTCACTAGTGAAACCAAACACTAGGCTGCAACAGAAGGATGTTTAATAAATTCTGAGTTTAATCATCCCAAAAGTAACTGATGGTTACCAGTTTAATGCCTCACATTCTTAGCTAGAGTTCCTGGCAAATTATGTGAGGTTCTTTTCCATACATATTTAAGATAGTGGGGTATTAACAAGGTCTCTCCATAACAGGATCAGAACTGACTTGCATCCAAAATATGCTGCGATGTTTTACCTAATAGAGATAATATCCATAGAAACTACCATATGATTTAATAAATAGTGCAGTGATTAAAATCACAGTGAAACCAGCATTCAACAATCCAAATGAAAAAGCCACTGGCTGTGCAGTGCCAAGACAAACAATTCTGCAGGAAAGTCTGATTATAGCAATGCTGTTCTTGCTTCACTTTAATTTCATCCATTTGCTAACAGAGTCTGTAGCATTTCTATAGAATCTGAAGCTGTCTTTATGGTGATTAATACTGGCTATAATCACATACAGACCCACTACTGCAAATGTATAATTTATTGCAATTATTTGTTAACTGCAAGCTTTTAGGTAAGGTGATCCTGTAATCAAAACATCTTTTTGGCACATCTGTTTGCATCGTATTTATCAGCTTATCATTTTAGATGCCTTTTTCATTTTACTTTCAGGTAAACATTTTTGAAGTACTGTCATGGGTTCAGCAGCAGCAGTTGTTTTTTCTCCTTCTTGGTAGCTGGTGCAGCACTGTGTTTTTGATTTTGGGCCTGGGAACTGTGCTGATAACACCAGTGTTTTCAGTTACTACTTGGTAGAGTTTTGTCTGGCCAAGGACTTTCTGAGTCTCATGCTCTGCCAGGGAGGAGGGGAAGCAGAGAGGAAGCAGAGACAGGACACCTGACCCAAACTGACCAAAGAGGTTATTCCATACCACAGCACCTCATGCCCAGGATGTGAAAGCGGAGAGCAGAGACCCGGAAGGGTGTGGTGGTAGACTGGGGGTGCACAGCATGGTCAGGTTTTTGGTACTGGGGGGTTCGCTGCTGGGGGTGCACTGGCTGGGTCGGGCTTGGTGAGCAGTTGTATTCTTTTTCCTTGTATTTCTCTTGTATTATTATTGATGGTAGCAGCAGTGATTTGTGTTATACTTTAGTTACTAAACTGTTCTTATCTCAACCTGTGCGAGTTGCATTCTTTTAATTCTCCTTCCCATCCCCCCGGGACTGGGGGAAGAAAAGAGAGGGAGTGAGTCAGAAAACTGTGGGGGGGTGGGTAGAGACTTAAACCACGACAAGTACATGAAATCAGCTAAGTCAGGAGTCTACCTGGTTCTGTAGAATATAGATGTTTCATATTGATCCCTACACTTTCAGATTGGAAGTCTTTAACATTTCATTGCCTTGATGTATTGATCCTGAGCAAGAGACCACTGTACATTGAGGAGCTGGTAACCTACACAGCAGCATTGTGAACATCCTGTTTGACAGTGGAAATTACTGAGCTGTTAAATTTATTATCAATTTATTTGTGATTAATCTGCCTAGCTTTATGCTGATGCTGTACTGTGATTATTTTCATAGCTCTTAACACTGAGTCATCTTAAAAGTGCTATCAGTATGGACTGAAATGTAACATTCTGCTAATTGTACCACACTGTGTCCCTTTCCTTCAAACACAGGAAGAGGGGGTCATAAAAACCTGTCCTGTTAACTACAAAGGCAGAGTAATAGTTCAGTCATGGGATGACTGTGAACAGTAACGTGATGTGGCCTAATTGACAGTATCAGACTTACAGGGTAGCCTAAGCTCAATAGCAAGTGGTGAAAAAGGGGTGAAAAGTATGTGCAGGAAGTTACTTGAAACTGGTACAATGTAGAGGTCTTTTCACTTTTGAAACAGAGCATACAAATTCATTTTTACATGGAATAAAAATTCCACATAATTTAGATGTTATTAAAAGGCAACAGGTGAAATACTCCACTAAAAAGCATTAGCGCTGCTGAGAAAGGCGCTCATAAATCCTTGTTGGAATTTATGTTCCAGTCTGGGCACCAGATTCTTGAAAAGTTCCTTCAGTTTGGACCATATTCACAGAACAGCTATCAGGTAGCCCAGAAGAACATAGTTTAGTTTATTTTAGGACCCCAAGAAAGCAGGGCATAAGAAATTTAGCAAAGTAATAGCTGAGAAAAGGAATTACTGGTCTTTACAAATACCTTGGAGATTAAAAAAGAACACAATGAGGAAAGAGCTTTATAAGTTAAAGGATGAGTTGGCACAGGCAAAACAGGTTAAAGAAATTAAAGGATTTCTAGCCATCAGAGGAATGAGAGGATAATATTAAGCATCTCTGTAATAGGAGGAGTAAAGGCAAGATTCTCTTTTATACTATGTTTGACACATGGCTAGCAATGCCGGTAGTTGTGCTCACCACAGTTGTACTGGAAGGGCTGCTTTGGTTCAATTGCTTATTATTTTTTTAAATTGTATATGCTCATTTGCTTCTAATACATATAGTATGAAGTAACATCTGAAATACAAGCAACACCTCTAACAGTGTATTTCTGATGCATACAAGGTGCCAAAGGAATAAATACCAGGGGTCAGGTGGCTCAAGGGTATCAACTGTGTGCAAGGTTCAGAGCTAGGTCATATGGAAATAATTTGAGTGAATTCAAAAAAAGGGTTACAATAACTTGAATGATGCCACATCATTCCAGCAGCTGCTGTTTCCTAGAAGCTGCTGGGAAATGCGTCACATAAATTATTAGTACTAATGATTCATGGCTACTTTTTCCTCATACTTATTTGTTCATGTTTCTGGTCTGCAGTCATTGTAGTAATACAGAAAAAGGAAAATTTTAGGAAAGAAGTGACTCAGTCAGACTAGATTCCCTATTCTAAGAGCAAGAGACTATGACCCTTGCTCATCTTCAGTTTTGGTACCACATTGTTTTCTGCAATGGATCAGTGATGGGTTAGAATTTTAATTTGTAACTGGTAAAAGCTTGGAAGAAGCCATTCTCCAATGCTCTTGAAAAGAGGTAAGTGCTGGAAGAATATCTGTCAAGATCACAAATGGGGACTTAACAACATTTTACTTTGTTTTTCCACAAATCAGATCACAACCTTATAAATGGAAAATGTAAGTTCTTTGTTTTGTTTTCTGGAATTCAGAGACACATACAGTAGAAAACACTAACAGATTGGTACAGCTTCATAGATATTAGAAAAGCAAGGGTTGTATATGAAAATCAAAAGTGAATGGAAGAGAAACAGTATGTAAGGGTGTTGAAGGCAATGAGCTGCATGCTGCCCTGGACCTAAAAGGCAGTTACAAAGCCTAGGAATGTGTACATGCTTAGATTTGATACTTGAACACTGACATTTCACTACACTCTTCCTCTGACATTGTCTGGCCCTAAAACCACCAACCTTACTTGGCAAAGCAGGCTGCATGTGGCAAGTTGCTTGGTATATTAATTTCCTAAGCTACTATGGAGTTGTCCTAGCCAGGAACATGAGCATGCTTATCGATTTACATACATCTGGTTTAGGTATTTTGGTGGGTTTTTTGAGCTGTCTGATGTGTTTAAAATTCAATGGAAATAAAATAGACCTTATTGTTCCAACTCTGCATTTGATGATGGTACATATTTCTTTTACATGCTAAAAAATCACCTCAAGACTGCAGGCACTCAGAGGCCAAAACTCTGACAATCCAGAAGGATATATACATAGACAACCATTTGACATCAGTACTCCAAAGAAATGGCCAGTGTTGGGGGCATAAATGGAAGACAGATAAAACTAGGTACACCAGAAATACAGATTCTGTAACTAGAAAGGGAGATTAGGGTGAAAAACAAGTCATTTTAAAGAAAAAAGAAGCAAAGTCAGTAACCTTACTGAGTGTGGTGCTGAGACCTAGCACCTGTTTAAACCCACTCAGCAGAATTGTATGCCAGTGCAACACTACTTCTAAGCTGACTCACCTGAAACAATTACAGTTGTTTCTAGGTAATTTACCCAAGGAAAAATGTACTATACATCTAAAATGTTGCATTCATAGCTCTAAGGAGGTATGAATATATGTGTATATTTATATATTATATATTCATGTATCTGTCTAAAATTTTGCATTCATAGCTTAAAGGAGCTCACAAATATATCCATATGTACAAATACATGTGTAGATAAATACATAAATGCACATACACATCTGTGATATATGTACAAAGACATTTGTGTGTATTCATAGGTGTATTCAAACAGACACATTGATATGTATTAAGAGAATCTACACATACAATTAAGACAGGATCTACGTATTCAGAAATTGAGAAGAAAAAGAAGATCAGACTGTAAAAATGTCACGAGCACCTTTGTGACTTTCTTAAGTGTTAGGGCTTCTGTGGATGGATTAATCTGTGACACAGTTTAATGCATTGCTGCATCAATAACCTACCTGATTGGCAATCAGCCGTGCTAGGGCATCCATCCTTGATCCCGACTCTGAAATCATTTTTGCTGCATTAATTACATCAGATGTGTTCTTCAGTGGTCCTCTACCCCTTCAAATGAAAAAAAGAACCCTTTCACATTATTCCAAAAATTGGGAATAAATCATATCCATGCAAGTTAGGCACAGAAGAACTCTACTAAATAAAATAATTAAACCATATGGAAGCAACATTAACAACATTCATTAAATCCCCACCACCCCAACTGTTTTGTTTTCATGTCCCACAAATTTCTATTGTTTGGCATCAAGTGGATGCAGAAGTACCAGAAAGATGTCACTGTGTTTTCATACTGAAAGCGCAACACATGTCAAATCCTAAGGATAGGATAGGGATTTTAGAAGACTACTTGTGGCATTTCCTTTTCCCATGGTTATATGAAGTTTATGTGCCTTTCCCCTCCAGAAAAATTTCTAGTAAATATGTTCAAAGAAAGTTCAGCCCAGGGATGTATTTGGAGACTCATTATGGGTATCTGGTCAGAAAAACAGTTGTTTGTTTGATTTTTGGTTGTGGTGGTTTTGGGGTTTTTTCTTCCTTCCCCCACCTCCCCAACCAAAAAACTATGAAGTTCTTGTGAATGGTTTGCCAAGAAGCCAGCTTCTTTTTTTGTACACCCCCCCCCCCAACCCAAAACACTTATTTAATTACATGAGACTGTTTCTAGAACCCAAGATAAAATGTGAATACCTAGGGTAGGCAATATTGACAACCATTATCTTCACATTTTCCTGTGCTTCAGCTTCTTCAATGATGAAATACTTCAGCTAAACTAAACTAACAATTTTATTTCACACATGTATAAAGTGAGCAGTCCTGTTAAGTAGTTTAACTTTGCATTTCAACATCTTTGACATGAATACTTTCAGTTTTATGCAGACATTTAATTCCTGAAGGCCTCACATCAATTTACAAGTTCTACTCTACAAACTATAAGCTGTCCAGTACCCTCCTGCAAAATTACAACCCAGACTTCCAGTTAAATAACACAAAAGATGAACACAACCCAGAATTAAAGCATCAGGGAAAGGCGAGAAGGCATAGCAGTGCAAGTAACTTATGCTTAGGAAATTCTTGTTAATATCAGCCAGCAGTTTTTTTGATATGTGAAGATACACTGGCTGGGTATTTTGAGGGTTAAGTTGGTAAACTAAACTAGCGATTTTCTTGTACCTGTGCAAGTCCCTCAGAGGATCTGGCTAATGAGAATGAAACAGTTCTTACCCAAGAAAGGTATTTCAAACAAATTAAAAGTAAGCATTTCTTCCCACCACAAAAACAGTCACTGTGAGAGCCATTAGAGCAACACTCAGGAATGAGGACTAAGACTTCTGCTCTACTTGCCACCTGACTGCACTAACGATTCAAGGTCTTCTCTGCTACATTCTGTAAGAAATGTGGGGCAGGATGCTTATGAGCTATAAACCACAGCTAGGTCTTGAAACAAATACTTAGAAATAGTGTTTAAGAATGCCTCAGCCTTATATTAGAGTGTTGAAAAACCAGCATGGTAAGTTACATATACAAAGAGGTCTCCTTTGCTACACAACCAAGAACTATCTGCGCTCCTTTTTTTACCTTCACATAAAATCCAGATCCTTGTACATAAAGTACAGGTTTAATTGCCTTGGGGTATGACATAATGAGCTGTTAGTCCCAATTTATGATGTTTTGTAATTATACCCAATAATAATCGAACACTTTAAAAAGAACACTTGGGAGAGCACTCCAGATCTGCTGAATCACCAGACAAATGGAAGGAACAGACAGGAAAAAAAAAAAAAAAAAACCAGGATGAAATTTCTAAAGGGACAACCTGCACACTCTAGATTTTGACAAAAATCATCAACTGCATAGAAAGAGAGAGATGATAGCCTATAAAGTTGTTTAAAAGAAAGACACAGGAATTATCACATGCATCAGTCTGAACATCTGTCCATGAGGTAGTGCTGTTAGGAAAGTAGCAGGTGCCACAACGTGGTACACAGATAAAAGTTTTCCTTTCACTTTCTCAGTTTTATTAAGACTGCAGCTGCAGTTCTTGGGTTCTTCATGGTTTTCCATGGGTTTCCATGAAGAAAGTTTTGACACAGTTGGAAATTGTGCAAATAGGATGATTAGACATGTCATAAACATAATGAATAAGGAATGACTGAAGGGCTTAGACCCTTAATTTGATTTATAAATTTGAAAATTAGCAGTGGGGCAAAGGAGGAAGCATAAGCAAGAGACCCTATAGGATAGACATGCTAACAGTCCTCAGTTGGGCTTCATGGCTGTGTTGGATAGGGGAGGTAGTACTGAGCTCATATTTGGGAAAAGAAGTTTCAGGTGAGATGGTGAGAAACTGGAACACAGCAGCCAGGAGGTTGTGGTCTTGTCCACCACTGGACAAGACTACACAGCCATTTGTTACTAATGGTGGGATGAATTAAGTCCCCTCTTGAGGTCTCATCCAGTCTAACAATTTGATTATTTTAAATTTAACAAAGAAGTTTCATGTTGTTTGGCAAATGAGTACCAGTTTCAGTGCATGCTGTTTTCTAATGTTATCAGTGCAGCTGTGCATTTTGTGAATTCACAGTTTTCCTGATTTAGCACCAGATCAGCAGATTCAGAATGGCACTAGCTCAGATTAACTCCCTGAATCCAGATGTCAGAGACACATAAAGTCCTTTAAATGTTTTCCCCAGCCATCATGTGGCATCCTATATTTATATTTTATACATTTTATATTTACTTGTGTTTTGTCTTGCAAGTTTGAAGTATGAAAAAAACACTTTGTAGAGGAGGCTGCTTCCCTGAGCTACTCGTCTCACTGCCTGGAACTTTTTTTCAGATATTTCACTTATTTCTCTCTCCATATCACTGTACTGACATCCTTTCCTTCTACAGATGTAGTCCATGATCCTCCTCCACCAAGTGCTGAAGAATCACTGCCTAATCTGAGAAACTCTTGTGGTACTTTTTTGTGTTATTTGCTTAAAAATTACTGAATTACTAGAGATAATGCAGATCTGTATGCAGAACCTTATGATTAGCTTATCTCATGCACCTGCAGCAGATGCTTAAACAGATTAAAAAAATCCCTCCCACCAAGTACCATCTGCTGGTCAAGAGCACCACAAAATTTCTCCTTCATGGAGTTCTCCACCTTTTCGCTCTTCTACAACATGAATTCCAATTTCTTAGAATGGATGTTCATGATGCTATGGCATCCATGAAACATGCTGGGTTATTTTTTAGTCACTGTTCTCTTACTATTTCTCCCTGTTTCCAGTCTCTAATTTTTAAAGCCAAACTCCATCTCACACACTCAGTTACTGCATTTACTGAAATTCTTTCCCAATAATTTAATTGGGTTCACAGCCTACAGTAGACTCTGAATGCCTGATTTGGATTCACTGCATGGGAAGTCTAATTTATTTTTCTCACACTTCATTATTTCCAAGCATAAAGCCTTACTAGCTAAGTAAGATGGTACCACACTCAAGGCTATGAATACAAAGATGAAACAAAGTACTGTACTTATGAGCAATTATATGCCTCCAAGATAGTGATGGATTGTTCTCCTATATCACCTGCTCTAGCCAATAAAGAAACTGGGAAGACCATGAATAAGTTGAGAATCATCCAAGTCTAACTAAAAGGAATGTACTTGGATTGGGTACAACAAATTCAGTTTAGAGTATCTCCACAAAGTTGTAGGAGAAAAACAGGCTTTACATACATGTTTCTTGAAAGATAGCAATTGTAAGAAGAAAAAAAAGCTGGACCTGCATTAACTGGTAGGACACCAAGGGTTTTGTAGAATTGTGAAAGAGAGACCTAAGCCTCTCAGTCTAATTATTCTTGCTTCAAGCCATGATAAACGTTGTTGCAGAGTAACTCCATCCCTGTCTGCCTAAACTTAACTATAATAATTAGCAGGCATCAGAATCAGGCACTGTGATCTGTTTTCCTTCATACTGGAATTTCACTCTGAAAAGTAATGATCAAAAATATCCTCCTAATTTTACATCAACAAAAACTTACCTGAAAAATCTTACCTGAAATCCAAAAGGCCTTTGGCATTACATTTTCCAGGAATAGAGCCTTCTGTCTCTGAGCAAAGCTGAGTGGCTTACCTCTACTCACTGCACTCACATCAGCAAATGTTTTGTACTTCCCCCATGTCAGAAAAAATAGGGAGCTCTACAGACTAGTCACTCTCAAAAAATAAACTTCTACCTAAAATACATCTAACATCATAAACTACCACCAGACACAAGCATTTCATAGCACTGCAAGCATTTGAAGATGTGTACTGAATCTTCACAACTAGTGTTATCTCCAACCCAAAACCCAAGTTGTCCTTGTCACATTAAAGCCTTGAGTTTCAGACATCATCAGTCCAAATTTGTAGCTCAGCAGATCCTGACAGCTCCCACTGTAATTATAGGTCTTCTGGGCACACTGCAGAAGAGGTACTAACTCCAAACCAGTACAGATCCAGCAACACATCTCTTTGTTCGTTGGTGTTCCAATCAAAGCTCAGTGCTGGATCCAGTCTGGCAATCCCAGCCAACCCCAGACTAATGATCACCAGAATCAATTGGAACATTTCTTGACTTTGTGAAGAAGGTGCAAGCACTCATTCAGGTGACTATCATATTACTTAAGATACACCGGGAGACAGTGCATTAATTATACTGCTATCTGTTTAGTTACATAAGGCACATCCATTATCTTATTTTCCTGGGTTCAGCAGTAGCAGTCATTTTTCTCCTTCTTAGTAGCTGGTGCAGTGCTCTGCTTTTGACTTTCAGCCTGGAAACAGCACTGATAACACCATTGGTTTTAGTTGCTGCTCAGTAATGTTTACTCTGACCAAGGACTTTCTGAGTCTCATGCTCTGCCAGGGAGGAGGGGAAGCTGGGAGGAAGTAGAGACAGGACACCTGACCCAAACTGACCAAAGAGGTATTCCATACCACAGTACAGTCATGCCCACTATACAAACTGGGGGCAGTTACCCAGAAGGTTTAGGTCACTGCTCAGGTTGGGCTGGGTATTGGTCGGCGGGTGGTGAGCAGTTGTATTCTCTTGTTATTTCCCTTATCATTATTATTATTGGTGGTAGCAGTAGTAGTTTTGTGTTATACCTTAGTTACTGGATTGTTCTTATCTCAACCCATGGGAGTTACATTCTTTCAAATTTCCTCCCCGTCCTTCTGGAAGCAGAGGGAGGAAGAAATGGGAGTGAGCAAGCAGCTGCGTGGTTCTGGGTTGCCAGCTGGGCTTAAACCACTACAATCCTATAATTTCATAATCAAACAGACAAGTTGGAAGCATGCAGAATATAACAAAGAGATGAGTAACAGCCAACTTGATTTTTCAAGGATAAATATTGTCAGACCAATGTAAAATAAGCTTTTACAGCTTTTGGAAAGATGAAAAGCTGTAAATACCACATATCTTCAGACAGGCTTCTGAAACTGTCTCCTGTTGTATTTTCATAAGCTACCTAAAGAATATGTAGTCTAGACAAAATACTTGCAAGGGAGATGCAAAACAACTGTTAGAAAAGCATAATCCAAGACAGACTGGTTATCAAAGGCCTGCTGGAACAATGGAGTTTAAAAATAGGAGAAAGAACCTGGTTTTGCTGGAATCTGCACTGGTTTCTGTGCTGCTGAGTTCTTTATTGATGACTTGAATGAAGTAGAAAAGTGAATGCTTAATAACCTTATTCTTGATACTGATGTGAAAGGAGAAGGAAAGGAGCTGGCAGGCCAGACTTGGAATTAAGAATTATCCTGGGAAGAGTATGGAAGAAAAAGTAGATGTAATTAAAAAAGGATAAATTACTCAGGTAGGATTATCAAATTAACAGATACAACTGGAGAGGCAGTCTCTACACAACAAAACAGGGAACTCGAAGCAATGTGGGGTTTCAGTGGATAACAAAATCATCAGGAATGAGCACCAGTATGCTGCAGAAGGCAGTGGGAAATGGTAAACAGTGAGAAGTAACACTTCCACTCTTTTTTACAGTAACAAGCTCTCTAGGAGAATTAGATGTAAGACAATTTAGAAAAGAGAAGACTGAGTGCCAGCAGAATGGATTAGGTTTGGGTTTCTTTCATAAGCTTCATCTTATGGTGGAATAAGCAGCAAGGCTGTATAAAAAATATTGACATAGGAATTCCTGTTCAACTGCAGCCACTGGGTTATGTGGCACAAGAGGACTCATGGTTACATGGTCTATCAACAATGACATCTTATATAACATTACGCATGTTTTATCTCAAAGGCTCCTATTCTGTTGAAGTGTCTACCTTCTGTTCCAGTGACACAGAATCTCTGGATGAACCTGCAATAATTAGCTCAATGAATTCTACAGCACTAGCTTTAAAGAAACCAAAGATGTGAGAAAAATACTAAACACAAAACCAGTTCAAAAGTCCAGACTTCTCCTTTGAGTTATATTGGCAGGAGGCAAACTATACTTCCCCCTTCTCCCAGGCTTTTACAGAGTGATAATGCAACTATGGCTAAAGAAGTACTGAAAATGAAGGGCAATGCAATAATCTGCATGAGTAGTTAAATCCTTTACACCATTTTGGCTGTTAAATGGGAACTGGAAAGTATTGTTATTTACATCAATTTTTTTTACATCAATATAAGTGTGTATCAGTCTTATGACTTCTTTCTTTTTCTGCTCTGGGGCAGATTTTACTATCTAGATATTTCAATGTTGATCTCATGTTGGTGATTTTCTCATCTAGGTCATCCTTCTTTCCCCAAATCCTTGTGCTTTTGCCACCTTTACAACACAAAGCAAGCTGCTATTTAGGAGGCTTTGCTCTAAGAGGAACCCAGTAATTTATTCTTTTTGTTGCTCTTACTTCCTGTATTTTGCCACCTAAGACCAAAATAGGGCAATCAAGAATTTTATCAGCACTTAGTAGACAATGCAGAAGCAGATTTTTCAAAGGCCTTCAGTGTCTACCAATTTAATTTCTGACAGTGATGTCCAAAACTCTCTGAATTTCACTGAAAACATCATCATTTGTTGTGGCCTCTGAAGAAAATCTTCATGTTCTGGTAATTTCACAGTACATTATGAAAACTTCATGGTATATTTGTAGTTCATCTTTGGTGCCATGCCTGTGCTACAGCGATTCTCATTCGTGGGTCACTGCTGCCCCTCAGGCACTGCGACGCAGAATAGTATGGCCCTGCCTCCTTTTTCACCCCTCAGCTCTTCTCAGGTGGCATGGTCCCTGCAGGCTACCAGTCTGCAAAAGCCCTTATGTCCATCCTTGGTAGTGTCTGTTCCTGACCTCTTCATACTTTTCCCAAAGCAGGCCACTTGTGACTGCAAAATAAAATGTAACTGCTTTTCAACAAACAAAATGCCCTTAATTTCTGTTACTGTTTGGACAAACTATTTGATAATATTAAAACACAGAAGAGACCTTTTCTTAATGATCCACTGTGTTATTTTCCTTTCTCTGCTTTGAGTAATGAAGTAGGAGTACAGCTATTTAAATGTGAAAAAGGACAAAACACTCTTGTTTCTAAGCTGACATATCCTATTCTGTCAGCTTGTATAAACTTTGTTAGAAAAATCCAGCCACTGAAAACTTGGCTGAAAGGTCAAAGGTGAACATGACAGTATTTCAAAATAACTGTCACTAGAAGTGCTAATTCTGGTCTTTAAAAAGCATATGGCTTAACACCAAGGAATTCTTTCTTCAGAATGTAGGCCTACATAGCAGAGTGCTGCTCCATCATCCTAATCATAACACTTCTGAAATGGAGAAATCCTGAAATAGGGAAAAATGTTAATATTACCTGAATAGTTACAAACATCATGTTACCTGTCAAAGATGCTTCCTAATTTGGAACTGCATATTAGAATAGTACAGAAGCCAAGTGAAGCAAGGAGATGTTGAGGCAGAAGTCAAGTGGAAACAGAAATTAATGTATGTCAAGAGAGAAGCTGTACATGTAGTCTGGGAGGTGTAAGAGCAGCTGAAAGCCTGACTACACATTGTTAAATCAGAAGTCTGACAAAACTAATCATAGCAACAGCAAAATATGGAAAGCAAAGCAGCAAAGGGATATGTATGTACATGTCTGACTGTGATGTTTATGTATATGCATTGAATATTTACATGCGCAACAATCAGACACAGAGCTGTCTGTATAGAGATGAAACTCTAAAAATTGTGAGATCTTCTCATAGTTCCATTTGTGCACAGTGATAGACACTCTTGCCCCGCATCTACAAATCCCAAAGTCCAAATCTCCACAAAGACATGTGAAGGTCTCTTGCTAACCCTGAAGAAATGCATTAAAGAAAATGGCCAATTTCTACCCAGTTGAGACCCACTGTGGGTAGTGTATATAGATATTAAAAAACAACAACAAACCGCCATATAATTAAATGTATTCTTTATATACATATATAAAAATAACAATATAAAATTATTACTGTGATCTGAAGATGAAAAGCTCTTCATAGTACTTCACAAAGCTAGTTGTTACTAAATTATTTTATCAATGGATTTTACACTGGACACAAAGAAAGAAAACAATGCTGAATGCCTGTAGTGGTAAAAACAGTGGAAAGACAGGAAGCTGCCCTCCTGCAGTGGGTCACAACTGAGTATAAATCAGGACACTCCAATGATGTATTTCATCAATGACTGCAAGAGAAGTTCAAATACCCAAGAGTGCTCTTCTGTGCACACAACTGCACAGAGAGCTCACAATTTTCAAGCTCTGTAAATTCATGTAATCATGTAAATATTTGCGTGTTTGGTAGTTTATTAACAAATAGAGATGAAATTGTAATGAGAGCAGTGGTTTGTACAATAAAGCTCACCTGAATAAATTTGATGTTGTTACTGAGCAGATGCTATCCATGAAGCTCAGTGATTTGAATTTTTTTTTTGAGGGACTATAGTGATAGGACAAGGGTTAATGGGTTAAAACTTAAACAGGGGAAGTTTAGATTGGATATAAGGAAGAAGTTTTTTACTGTGTGGGTGGTGAGGCACTGGAATGGGTTGCCTAGGGAAGTTGTGAATGCTCCATCCCTGACGGTGTTCAAGGCCGGGTTGGACAGAGCCTTGGGTGACATGCTTTAGTGTGAGGTGTCCCTGCCCATGGCAGGTGGGTTGGAACTAGATGATCTGAAGGTCCTTTCCAACCCTAACTATTTTATGATTCTAACTAATGTACAGATGTAGAAATGGGCTCCTCCAGTAAGCTATTTCATAGCTATTTCACTTTTTTCCTGCACCACCAGAAATCTCTCCCCAAATCTCCTTCTGATCTGTTTATCATATCCATACATAAACATTGTTGCTACAATGTAAGAGAATACCACATCACAACTGAGTCTTGGTATCTAAACCAGGGATCAATTATTTGTTTTTTACCTCTTCTCCCTCTCATTACCTCTAAGATATTTCTCCATCTCTTTCTGCTTCCTGATCCAGCTTTTCAAAGGACACCTTGATTTTTCAGTTGCTAAGAAGGTCAGCAGACCTTCCCAGCCATGGGCTTTAATCTGGATGCCTATCATTTTTAATCTCTGTGTTACATCTCTACTTTTACTGTTCTATTGATAACAAGAAAAGTCTCTGCTACTCATCAGTCTCTCTTCTCCTATTTTCCCTGTTGTGAACAGAAATTATCCAGAGACCTTAACATCTCTAATACAAGACACCATCCAATAGCTGCATAAACTGTATGTTTCAGTAATTTTAAAAATCTAACTTTTTTCATAAATAGAAACTATTTGGTTACAAAAAAATATTAAAATTATACACATATATGTTAATAAATGCACAGTTTCCCTGCAGAGTGACCTGGATTGTGCAACAAAATGGACAATGCAAAGAGATGTGAAATCTTGCCCTTTACAAAAAGGCCAGACACACTATGATACTTCTGCAGGCACTGATAGCCTTGTCTACAGAAGTACTTCAGATTGTCTCCTACAAGAGCAGGTGTTTGGCTATATGGAATATGTTTCAAATGTAACAGTAGAACAGCCTCCATATCTGCACCTTCTCAAAGCACAGAGGTTAATTCCAGCTGAGTCAGAAAGTCAACATCATCTCTAAGGACTTCCCACCGCTGAGTGGTCCCTCTGCTTCCCACTCTTGTGCACCATGTATTGAATTTTCAACAGGAGTTGTAACATGGTCTAGAAAAAGCAAGTGCTAACAGCCTGGAAGCAGAAAAAAAAGCCATCAGAGGGTTACTAATGAAACAAAGTATGAATGTAAGCAGTACAGTGCAAACATGTAGCAATGCCACTTAAATAAGTCAATATTGTCCTACAAAATCCTCTAGTTATGCTGTAACCTTTAAAAATGGAAAAAATATTCTCTGTTCTTCAAAGCATATCTTTTCATTTCTCCAATGAGAGAAAGCAAATAAATTATTCTGCAAATAATTTGCTGCATTTGTTTTCTACTAACAAACACTTTTCCTTAAAAAAATCAAACTATAGATATATATGTAGTATGTATATATATATGTAGTGTATATATATGGAGAGATACATATATCCAGACTACTTACTTGCTGTTTCAGAGCACACCTTTTAGCAAGGCCTGTTATAGCCATTAACTCAGTGAATCCCAAAAGGTAGAGCGTAAAACTCAAATGGCAAATTTTAATTTGGTGCTTCATGACCATCATGCTATGATTTTTTGATGGTATTTATTCTCCATTTAATTGTGTCATTTAAAACAACTTAATGACAGACCTTACCCTTAATATTTTACAGCAGTGCACACACACTCTTAGAACAGAATGTTAAAACGGTGTTACTGGGAATACAGCACAGGGTAATGCTCTTGTGGAAAATCACCTCTCTAAACCAGAATACTTGGTCTGTCTCTGGACTCTTTATTGCAAGTGTCCCCACAACAGCATCTTCAGCTGTATTGTGAGAGCCTTCCCAAACTTCTGCTGAGTTTTTATCATTCAGTTGACCTCTGGTCCTAAATGGTCCTGTCAGCCTGGGCATAATAATAGAATCATAGAATAGCTAGAGTTGGAAAGGACATTAACATCATCTAGTTCCAACCCCCCTGCCATGGGCAGGGACACCTCCCACTAAACAATGCCACCCAAGGCTATGTCCAGCCTGGCCTTGAACACCACCAGGGATGAAGCACTCACAGCTTCCTGGGCAACCCATTCCAGTGCCTCACCACCCTTACAGGAAAGAATTTCTTCCTCGTATTCAATTTAAACTTCCCCTGTTGAAGTTGGAACCCGTTACCCCTTGTCCTATCACTACAGTCCCTAATGAAGAGTCCCTCCTCAGCATCCCTAGAGGCCCCCTTCAGATACTGGAAGGTTGCTCTGAGGTCTCCATGCAGCCTCCTCTTCTCCAGGCTCAACAGCCCCAACTTTCTCAGCCTATCTTCATAAGGGAGGTGCTCCAGTCCCCTGATCATCCTTGTGGTCCTCCCTCTGGACTTGTTCCAACAGTTCCATGTCCTTTTTATGTTGAGGACACCAGAACTGCACACAATACTCCAAGTGAGGTCTCAGGAAAACAGAGGGGCATGATCACCTCCTTCGACGTGATGGTCACGCTGCTTTTGATGCAGCCCAGGATACAGTTGGTTTTCTGGGCTATTCATTAACCAAACTACATGGCATGCTCACAATTTAGTGAGGTAAAAAGGGCTGTTCAAAGTCACCATTTCTGCATCTGCAGCACCAGTTTCAATTGGCTATTTACAAGTATCTGCTGTGCATAGTTTCATCAATTTTGCAGCAGGAACTGCTCGGGGAGTCTGGTGGGCCAGAATCTCCACCGTAGCTGGTATCAACACAGCAGGAGCTGCCTGGTGAAACCTTAAAGGCATGCTGGAGCTCCCACCAGAGAGCTCCTGCACCACTTGGCTACATACTTCTTTATGAGGGTGGCTAGAAGTTCAGTCAATCACCTTGTTTATGCTTAGTCCACTGTTCCAAGTACATCCATTGTCTCATGGATGCAAACGATTACATGAGGAGTTCCTGGACCACACTCACAATTAAATAATAATACTAGCACATTCTGTGAAACATGTCATGGTTTTCTAACTTTTAAAGTCTCTTTCACGTTTTTAGAACAAACCAGGGATGAAGCACATGGTAGGATCTGACCCAACGTATTTTAACAGTAAAATTAATGGCATATATGAACAAAGAGAAAGTATGTCCCCCTCTGGCCATGAGCAGATATGATCATTCTTGGATGTAGAAAATAAGGTAATACAGAATAAATCAATGCAATTCATAAACACAAGCTACCTGGGTAAAACCATAAGGAACTCTGGCAGGTGTGTGACTAAACACTTAAATTCAGGAGGGCTGAGCTGAAGATTGAAGATGCCAACTACCCTCTGAACATGGAGTTATAAAGACACTTTTAATCCCTAGGCAGATGACAGTAGAAACTGAGAAAGAGATAATGTTTTCAATTTACTCTGAAGTACGTTATAGTTTGCATAATTAAACACTACATGTATTTTATGGTGAGACAATTAGGTATCTTTTGGAGTAACTGCCTCTATATGGAGACAACCTTACACACAGACATAAAAACAGACACACAGACATAAAAGCAGACACACAGAGAGACAAATGCAAAATACCTTCATATGTGAAGCAGAGACCTGAGAGGCTCATCTACCTACAGGTCTTCAGAAGCAGATACTTCAAGGCAAAAGACAGAGACACCAATATTGTTAGATGCAGGAGAAAACTGGGAGAACTGGCAAAACTGATTAACAGTAGTAATATCATGGGCTAGAAAGGAGGCTATGCTACAATCAGGTTTGTGCTGTGGTGTTATTTTACTCTATGCAGTTACACTCTGAAAATCTTTTTCTAATCTTCCCTCTAACAATTTTTGAATTCTTTAAGTTGATTCACAGCACAATCATTTTACCTCTTTCTTGTCAATACTTCCTTATGCAATATTCTTTACTGAATGGTTATCATTCAACTGGAATGGAATGATAAATGAAAATAATTTAAAAGAAGTTCAAAATGAATCTTTCAGAATGCCTTTGCTACATGTAACATCATCTTACTCATCACCAGTCATGTCACATTTCTGAGTTTACATGTGCTATCCTACTTCTGGTGTGAACATGTGCTATTAATAATCATATTTTCCAACACTTCTGCCCACAAGGTATCATTATTAGCTCTTAAAGCTACTTGAAAGACCTGCCTGTAGTGCAATTATAATTTTAACTACCCACTATGTCACAACAAAGGAATCAGTCTTCTGAAAAATTCCCAGAAAAATACCAATCCTGAAGTCTGATTCAAAAACTCACATGGCCTATCAGTAACCTGCTAACATTTTGCTCAGAAAGATTCCTTGACTACATATATATAAAAGTTCTGCAAAATTGTCTTTCAGAGTGCTCGTTCAGTATTTTGCAAAGAAAATTTGCACTGATTCACAAATATGAAAAAAGGAACTTAAGCTAAGTTTAGGACACAACACGGAGGTGAAAGAAAGTTTGGAGTTAGGGAGTCATGTTTTCTGGGTTAAACTACTATAACTTATAATTGTATTTATCAAGTTTTCCAGTTTCATCTTCAGAAATCAATGGTGATATTTGCCTGATGGTAACATCTGACATTTAGAAAAGGGAGTCATGAAGTTGTACACTCTACATGCCATGGATTGTGAATTCAACAGCAGTTAAAATTAAAGATGCTATTGAAGCTAGAGAGCTCCAAAAGTCAGGATTACTAGGACCAAAATGCTGCAACAAACTTGTAATGATAGGTTGTAGGTGGGTAATGGAAGACAATAAACTCCAGCTTTCAAAATTAGTTCATTCAATTTGCAGTCATACTTTAGAATTTATCAGAAAACCATAGTTGGTTTTTTTAATAAAAGCATTTTCCGTGTGCATGAAGCAAATGGCATGACACATAATGCAATAAAAACATTTTGCAGCAAAAAATAAGAAATTACGTATCAAAAATGTATGTTTTGTTATATATCCACCTAGCACATCTGCTATGCCATTGTGACAGATGTTTATTAATATGGATATCTAATCATATCGCTAGATTGCTAAAGGCTTAGTAATCCATCTTCCAAATACTGCATACGTTTCTGATTATATGTTGAACCAATTACCAAAATATTTCCTAGGAATTAGTTCTTTACCTCTATTGGCCTCTGGAAAGCACCACGAACTTGCAGTTTTTATTTCAATAACAACATACAATTCTGTCACAGCAATACTTAAAACATTGCTTTTATAGTATATATGCTTTATGAAAGACTTAAAGACACTTCCTTAAATATGATAAGTAATACGAAAATTGGCTAAAATTAATAGAAACATCTTTTGAAAGAATACATCCTATGTAAGGCTGGTGACCATAAAACAGGTGACTCAGCTGGACAGAACTACTTTACATTATCTTCAGGAATGTATAGGTCCTAAATACCACTTCCTCATGTATTAGCTCACTCGAAAAATTGTATCCTCTGCAACCTGCAACCTGTTTCTTCTTCCTCCCAGTTTGGTTCTTGCGTTCAGAGGAAAAGAGTAAACTGCCCCACATCAAAATAGGATACTGATTTTCTAATTTCTTTCTCTTGTTGAACTTCAAAATCTAGGAGTACAAAGTCTCACATCTTCCTGCCAGAGTTCTACAGATCATGCACTTATTTGACATTCTGCCATTTGGCTACAATGTTAATTAGTTGGACAATTCAGGTAATTACTGAAATACTCGCTTACAGCTGAACATCATTGTTTTCAGATTCTGCAAACTGTAGGAATAATAATGGTTTATTAAATTAAAGATCATAGTATATTTTTCTAATAGCCCATCTTTTTCTAACAGCCCACCCATTAACTACTGATGCCCACTACACCTTTGTACTCACCTTTATCTTGGACATACTCCCTTACCAACTTTTTCCCAATTTCTAAGCCCTCGTGAAGTACAGATAAAGCTTACTTTATTACAAGTAAGTTTACAGAAGATGAACTGGACTTTCTGGGCTTGAATTTCTGAATTCTCTTGCTTTTTCTGATACTACTTCAGTTATTTTTGTACTAGACACTGTCTAGCTCACTGGCAAGTTGCTGTTTCATGTGGCACTGCCACATTATGAGACTATAAGACAACGGAAGCATTTGAAAGTGTTACCTTGGACATCAGATGTGATCAGAATTCTTCAGATACAACTCTTCAGGGCTAAACCACCACCTACTGTCATGCTATTTGTTGCATTTGAAGGTTACAGGGCTTTGGGTTTGTTTGTGTTTTGGGGTTTTTTGAGTAAAACTAGTTACTTTTACTTTGTTTACTTTGCCTACTTTTTACTTTGTTTTTCTTGTTTTTACTTTTACTTCTTCCATATTACAATTGCCTAATGGGCATGACCAGAAGAAGCCATTTCAGTCCTAGGTGGTTTTCACGACTATACTTAATAGTAAGCAATACTTACTTGACTCTTACTGAAAAAGTTCCTGGCTTTAAAATGCTATGCGAGGAGGAAACTAATTTCAAAATTTTAGAATAAAAATACATATTTTGCATAATGAAAAAAAAACAGTTTTAGAGACAAACTATCATATTTTCTTTGTATTTTATCAATTTTATACTTACCTTGTTCATGCTTTGAAAAAAAATAATGAAGTAAACATATTCTCATTTATACTGCTGATGACTCAGAGAGTTATTAATAGCACTATAGCACCAAGAAAAAGGGTCATAATTTTCCCATCCTCCCAGATCCCCCACATTTTTCATGGTGGGCTCTCCTCATCACTCTTAGCCACTTATGTAAACACAGTGTAACATAGGGAGGATGTGAATGACATCTTTGTATTGTCAGCCTCAAACATTCAAATACCAGGAGTTAGGCTTCAAAATATAACAGAACCGGAAAAAATACCATGATACTTGAAATAATAAATCTGAAGGTTTTTGTATTTACTTTCTGTTTTCCAAGCCTTCAGGGGTCACATTTTCAGGATTTGCTCAACAGCCATGAAACTCACTTTAAAAATGCTGGAGGTACATTTCACCTACAGTAACATATCTCAAGTGCCAATACATATACATAGAAAGATTTCTAATAATGTGGTGATTCATCAACACTAACTATCTGAGTCTAAGAAAAGAGCATTTAAAACATGGGATTTGCTAATTCCTGTTCTGTTCATCAAACATCACTAAGAAAGCTCTCTTACAGCCACATGGTGGTGAGAGGTAAATAGTAGTATAAGAGGACATGGTCCCTGGCTAGAATCTATCACTGATGCCAAGAAGAAAAAAGAGCAAAGACATGGGAAAAAATTACTAACATGGGTGCTGTTTCCTGGAATGTATACACTCTGGCAGTTATGTCTGCGTAACAGTGTTGCACAGAACTGCTTAGCTCACTTTACTGTTCCCCCACCCCTCCATCTTAAGAGTAAGTAATTTGCTACAGACTGGCAATGGAGAGCATTCATCATTTCTGCTGCAGAATGCTGGGTGGGAAGAAGGGGTTTCCTTCCCTGCAATGATGCAAAAATTCACCTGAATTCATGAGGCTGAAATGCCAGGCTGCAGAGACTGCAAACTAGAGCCAGGATTTGAGTCTTGCATAGATTCTAACAGTTTTCAACTGCCTGGTGCAACCTCAGCACAATAGGCCATCCCTGGTTATATTAATTACAGTACTTCAAAGGGTTTCTTAACAGCCAAGAAGGCTAGAAACTTTTCTTAATCGACACAGAGTTTCTACAGGAAATTCACACAATTAACACAATTCAATAGATCAAGTTACTTGCCATTGGCAAGTGCCACTGTCACATTGCTATGTCAAGATGAAAGCACTGGAAAAGATGTTTGGCACAGGCTCTCTGGTTAATGACACTTTTACATTTTATCAGTGTAGTTGAAATTTCATAGGACTGGAAGGGGGGAGCATCCTCTGAGAGTATTTCAGTCGAATACACCATGCCCCAAAAGTAACATCATAGGCTTGAATAAAAATGCCACTGTCTATTTTTAAATCACAATTACACCATGCTTTATTCTAAGGCCTAAAACTAGAGCTGCAGCTTGTTTCCTCAGCCTGCAGGGCTTAAATTTGAAGAGAACTTTTGGAATCAGTTACTGCCTTGGCACACAACGCAGTACACACAGCAGCTTGTTCAATGAAATCCTGACCAAATTTTGAAGGTTTCTGCTCTGAGGCTTGTGCTCCCTTCCCAGGCCATGAGAAGTTCTCTTTCTATATTAACAACCCTGCTTTATTGATGAGGAAAGCTGTTTAAGCAACCCAGTTAAACAGCCATGTTTGCTTACATACTTATCTTCACATTTATAATGGTCCACTCACTGCAGGATTATGGACCTGTATAGCTTTTTAGCATGACTTGTTTTAGGATTAGTTGGAAAGATAAGTCTTCCAAATTTTGTTGAAGTACTGGCAATATTCACTCAGTCAAACACTGCACAGCCTGACTCTGGAAAGGAAACACAACATGTAGGCTCCACACTTAAGCAAAGAGGTAAAAAACAAAAGCGTGGTGATTGAGAAATTTGGTGAGGACTTCCCTCTACGGTATTTCCATAATAATTCTTCTTTCCACCTGCCTTTTGCATGTTTTGCCTACTCTCAGAAGCCCAAGTGAGACCTTATCTGAGTGGTTTGCACTTGGGAATGTGAGAAAGCAAGGAGGCGATGTGCATTCCCAGTTCCAGCACTGGCTGTTCTTTAAACACCTGCCAGAAGTCGCATGAGGTCCACTGAGAAAGCTTTATGACTACCATGGGGCCTCAGGGCCTGCCATATTGAAGACACGAACTGGTTTTGGAAAGAATCTGGTGGATTACTCTGAAAATGTCTTTTGAGGAAAAAAAAACAAACAAATCCAAGAGTCAGTTAAAAAGGTATAAGAAGAGAAAGTTAAAAGATTCTCCAAGTAACTCATTGCCTCTCTTACTGATCTAGATGGAACTGCAAGTCTCAGAAGCAAAATTATGGCTTGTGTAAAAGAAAGATGCAAAAAACCCACATGTGAAAAACAGAACACTCTTGGCACACAGAAGAGTTGCAATGATTCATCTGGATATGATCTACACATTTATAGCAACTGAATATTTAAGAAAGCCAACTAACACATTTTAGGCTTAAAAGGAAAATCAGAGGAAATACGGAGTGAACACTTGCAATACTCCTTCCGACAGCAGTAACTTCTTTGTCAGCAACCTTTTCCTGCCATATCCTATGTTACCCACACCACGACAGCAAACCCTTGGTGTAACATAGCACCAAACTCTCACAGTTGCTAGGAGCAGATGTCCAGCATCTGGTGCCTGCACTGAGAGCTGTTTAAGGAAATCACTTCTAGAATATTCATGTTATAATCATATGCTACCTCTGACTGGCCCACTTGAAAAGCAATAGAGACCAGACAGCATTAATGAAGACATTCAAGAGACAGAAACTGAATCATGTATATTCCCATATAGAAACATTGAAATCCTAAATTAACTGGGAACTATGCTGTTTATAACAATTTAGCCACAAAATGCTGATTAAAAGCAGAGCATTACAGCATGTCTAGCAATTACCACAGGCCCATACAGACAGAAGAAGCTTCTCAACCATTACTCAGTGAAGAATATACTGCTCTGCACAGATGATTCAGCCAATAGAAAAAAAGGTGTTTAAAACAATGAATGTAACTGTAAAAGTAAACCATTACCTAATGCTAAATATAAATCAAAGGTGTTAGATGTAAATGACCAAATATTTTCTTATTTTTAGTCACAGTTGATTAGTTTACCTTCAGCTCAAGGGAAGAGAGACAGACCCACCTAAGGATAGCAAGAGAACTAGTGATCAAGTCATCCAGGTGGAAGTGAGAGGATGACCTGCATGATGAAAGGCAGAAATTACATTCCTCTGCTTCCTCTTTCTCTGACACAACACTAAACAGAAGCACACCATCTTCAGAACACCACACATTCCTGGGGGTAGGCATGTGGGACCAAGTGTGCTCACAATCCCCCTTCTCTCCTCCTATACACTTCTAGTTGTATTTTACTTCTCAGTATGTTGAAGATACGTGGCTTTTCCATAAAACTAAAGATGTCCTCAGTGCCAGTGTCAGCTACTTCTTTTAAGGGAATAAGTGGTGTATATGTAGGGATGATCTCAATGGTCTGTAGCAGTTTTCTTTAAAAATAGCTTTTCAGTAAGTTTACCATGAAGTGAAGATAACCTGCTGAACTCTCAGACTCCTTCCATTAACTCTCACACACCCAGAGTATACTGCACAGTTGTCACTCCTTCCCCCTGCTACCACAGAGTGCACAGAACTAGTGAAATTGTTTGATCCACCACTTGCTGACAGTAAGAATAGTTCTCAGATGACCTTAAGAGTTCTGGATTGAGACAGGTATGGGAAAATACTGTAGAAAGAATCTTCTGTTTGCTTTCTGTGATACAAATCCCTCTATATTTCTACCTTTTACTATTTCTAGAGCTCAGGTAACAGTCGTGATGCAATCTTTCAATAATGAAATCATGGTATTAGTGCTGTGTGGTGTATGCTGCATTAAGGCTACCTGTGCATGACACTGACTATTCCCAAATACCACATCATGTTTACTCACACATCCTCCATATCCCCAGATACTGACCTCCAAGTGGTCAACTGGCTGTCGACATTCTACAAATCAGCCTTGAAGCAGCAATAATTCCCTATACCACATGTTCTGTGGCAGATAGAATGCCACCTACTCTAATTGTACTTCAACTTGGCTGATGAAAAGAAGATCTAGTACAGGGAGGCAGCACCATGCTCTAATCAGGTATTTGTATGCCTCACTGCAATAATGGTGATTGCTGGCTTACAGGAATCTAGCACTAAAAGTCACTCCATCCAAACATAACCTTTGTCCATCATTTCTTGTTTGATATTCTTTCCCTCATGTCTCTACACACAACATAGGCCATAACAAGTGAAATGCCACCTTTATACCATGAAATCTGAAATCTGCTCTCATCTAGCATCAGGGCACTCAGGAGTTTGTGCCAGAGGCTCAGTACAAGCCCACCTCTTTCTGCCTATCATGGTTGAAGCCCAGTCAGCCATGCAGTCTGCTCACTCACTCTCCCCCTCTTTCTTCCCCCAACTCCCGGACGGGATGGGAAGGAGAATTAAAAGAATGCAACTCCCACAGGTTGAGATAAGAACAGTTCAGTAACTAAGGTATAACACAAATCACTACTGCTACCACCAGTAATGATAATACAAGAGAAATACAAGGGAAAAGAATACAACTGCTCACCACTGATACCCAGCCAGACTAAGCAGTGCACCCCCCACTTCCAGGTCTCTGCTCTCCGTTTTTTCATCCTGGACATGACGTGCTGTGGTATGGAATACCTCTTTGGTCAGTTTGGGTCCGGTGTCTGTTTCTGCTTCCTCCCAGCTTCCCCTTCTCCCTGGCAGTAGCATGAGGCTCAGAAAGTCCTTGGTCAAACCAAAACATTCTAAGCAGTAACTGAAAACAGCGGTGCTATCAGCGCTGTTCCCAGGCCAAAAGTCAAAAACACAGCGCTGTACCAACTACCAAGAAGGAGAAAAAATGACTGCTACTGCTGAACCCAGGACACTGCCCTATGATATTATGCCTCAAAGGTGTCAAGAATATAGGATGGAGAGGCAAAACATTTGCTAACCTTTTGAACAGTACTATTACATCAGGTCTAAGGCATACTAAGACAAGTTGAATGCCACTACCACTGCTATTCTGTCCTGGGTTCTGCAGCAGCAGTCATTTTTCTCCTTCTTGGTAGCTGGTGCAGTGCTGTGTTTTTTATTTTGGGCCTGGGAACAGCACTGATAACACCAGTGTTTTCAGTTACTGCTTGGTCATGTTTAGGTCGGACCAAGGACTTTCTGAATCTCATGCTCTGCCAGGGAGAAGGGGAAGCCGAGAGGAAGCAGAGACAGGACACCTGACCCAAACTGACAAAAGAGGTTATTCCATACCACAGCATTTCATGTCCAGGATGTAAAAATGGAGGGCAGAGACCCGGAAGGGTGGGGGTGCACGGCGTGGTCAGGCTTTTGGTATCGGGGTTGAGCAGTTGTATTCTCTTTCCTTGTATTTCCCTTGTATTATTACTGGTGGTAGAAGTAGTGGTTTGTGTTATACCTTAGTTACTAAACTGTTCTTATCTCAACCTGTGGGAGTTGCATTCTTTCAATTCTCCTCCCCATCCCCCCGGGACTGGGGGAAGAAAGAGGGGGAGTGAGTGAGTGAGTGTGTGAGAAAACTGCTTGGCTTAGAGGCTTAAACCATGACATATTCAAAGGAGAAAGACAGAGTTTTAATTCCCAACAGTACCAAAACAGCAGCCACCAAAGGCACTGCATTTAAAAAAAAAAGAAAAGCGTGTTAAAAATGCTGCATAGTGTCAAACGAAAGTGTAAAAGCCACTGGCAGGCTGTGTGAGCCCTGAAAAGTCCTGGTTTAATTGAAAAAGAATGGGAGAGATTCCAGTCATATTTTTAGCAGAAAACACAGCAGTTCAGCACTTTTTTTGTTGCTCGCCATGCTTCCAAGGTGAGAGTCTGTGAACACTTTTTCTCAGAACTATGCATATTCAAGAAAGAAAACTAAACTAAAAGTATACTAAATAAAATGAATCATATAGAAAATACAATAAGGCTTCTAGTACCTCTGCAGCTTCTGGGACCAATTATATTTTATTAGATGCCAACTCCATTCTAGCTTGACTCTTGGCCATACAGAAACCAAGGTTCAACTGAAATTATTTCTTGTGGATTGATCACTCAGACAGAAAAAAGTCAGACATTTGGTAGGAGAAACAATACAGGTGAACTGATTTTATGAAGATGAAGGCCTTATCTCTCTAACTGTGGCTTCACCTGCACAGTGTCTATAGCAAGTGCTATGTTGTGCTCCAGTGCTGTGAAACAACTAGTCTGTAACCCAGTTTAGGAAAGAGGGAAAAATAACACTGAAGTAATCCTTTAGGAAAGACTGTAGCCGTATACTGAAAATTCCAAACATACTTCCTTTCCCTACCCTATAATGTACTTCTCATATACCAAATGACCAAGGCCACGCACACAATTTGGAGAGCCTCAAGCTGATTTGGATATGGCTGAGTACCCCTGTAAAATCTGTTTTATACAGTGTGCTGTGCCTTCACCTCATTTACAAGTTCAAGGATATGGGATATGTCCAGAACATGAAAAGCCAAAGCTTAATTTTTCTCCAATGCCTGTAACATACTGTACATATGAATGTAAAATAAGGTAATTTGCTTAAAGTAACTGGTTCTTAGATAAAAATTACAAAATCTCTTTGCTTTTGAAAATATAACTTCCGGCACCAAAATGTTTTCATGTTTTACATTCTGACAGAGAAGCTCTGAAATACAAAGTTGACAGAGTTTCTTCTAAGGGTGAAGAAGAGGGAATAAGATGGCAGAGAAGCCCCTGACTACAAGCCTTCCTTCAAACTGCCCACTTCCCTCCTCATTAGATAAGAGCAGCAGCCCAGAAAATGGCACCACTTTACTAGATTCATCTCATCCTGGTAATTGTGAGCAATCCTGTCAAGAGCATCTGCAAACTGTGGTGACCAACGCCGCAAAGCCTACACAGCATCAAAAGCACTCCACTTTAAAAAATAGCATCCTACTGAATTGTTTCCCTTCTGTTTCACTGTCTGCCATTACTATTTGTCTTCTCTATTTCAACAGTTACTACTTATTTTTACGTATCAGGTACTATCTGTACTATGAAGTTTACAAACTCTACCTTGACAATTAGACTCCAATCTTCTATTTCACAAATACCAGCCAGGTCAACAGTTCAGTAAGTGCTATAAAACCACTTTTTTTCACCCCTAAACAATAAATAGTCAAGAGAAATACAGGTGTTCATCTTACTCTGAATGCGACTGATCTCTTGCAGAAGCAAAACTTTCAGCTGAATCAGCATTAAATTCACAGGGGGTAAAAAAGGCAACAAATACTTCACGTAAAATTTCTGGTCATAATTAATTCACTGATGTGCCTACACTTCCAAGGAAGGGCCTGATAAAAGCAAAAGTTTCCCGTCTTTATTTCTTGGAAACTCTCCACAGTTTTGAGCTTTTAATTTCTGCTAATTAATTCAGGAGGAACTGGAACATATGGTGTTATAGAAAAAAATATGAAGCATGTACAAAATATTGCAAATAAATTCCATAAGAACAGACCTGCATTTTAAAGGGGGAAAAAAGCTGGGAGAGGTGCTCTGCCTTTTTAATTACTTCTTTATTTCTCTAGGAGACATTGCTGGGTGTTCTTACCCAACAGCTTGAGCAAAATAAACAGAAAAACAAGACTTTCATCAAGCCATTAAGGGTCAAAATGTAGGCTCAATGATGTGCCAAATGGAATGCTACAAAAATAATCATTTTCCTGAACATTATCAAAAGAACAACAAATTGTAATACGGACTGACCATGACCTCATATCCAGTTTGGACACTGTCTGCCCACTGTGTGGGCCTGAGCCACCAGAATGGACCAAGAAAAGGGACAGAGGAAAAGTGGCCCCAGTCAGAGTGATGGTGCTAACTGACCATGCAGGACCAACTCAGAATGTAGCTGTTACTTCTGGAGTGCTCAACTTCCCCTTGTTAGGAGTGAGCTGACACCAACTCTGCCCACCCTTGCTAAATGGTTAATGTCTACAGAGCACAACCTTAACATCTGCAAGGTGGCACAGCACCTTCTCCTTGGTCTGTCATGCCCAAGGGAGACTGCCCTGCCATGGGTTTCCCATTTACCTATGAAAACTGGTCTCAAAGCTGTTAAATTACTGCCTGAACTGCTCCTCCTTTACACTCCTTATGTCTCTGTGGGCAGAAGCTAATAGTTGGGAGTGTTTTGCTGAAGAGCTTGTGTTTTCCCAGTATGATTGCTCTGTCGATGAACAATTTCAGAGACTTAGAAATCTACCCTGTCCATATAGGGGAAAAATCAGTCAGTTCACTCAGATCCAACAGGAATTTACCAGTAGAACAGTTCCTGCAAATTTTGTGAAATTAGATCAGACTTTGAAAGACTGGGAAGGAACAGTGACAAGTAACATGCAATGAGACATTAAAAAAAGCAGAAGATACTCATCAGCTATCACAGTAATGACTACCATGAATCCGACACTGTCGTGGACCCACTGGAGTACTTACTAGGCCACCTGCTGCCAAAGAACATGCAAGCTAACATAGAAGAAACAACAGCTCCAAGCTAGTCTTCAGGTTCATCTTTAAAAAAGTTAGGAATATGCAGACCTAAAGGGTAAGGCCTCACCTCAGTCCTGGGGCAAATTAGGGAGCAGGTCTCTATGGAAGGCATTTTGAGGATGGGAATATGAATCTTGGGTTCTCTGTGAGCATCCAGAGATTTGGGGCTGGAGTATATTATGTATAGAGCAGAGGCTGAAGAAACAAAGCTTCAGCCTCAAGAAATGAAGGCAAAGGAGAGGTCTAATCAACATTCTTCCACTATATGAAGGGGAGTTTATAGAAGACGCTGACTTGTTCCTCAGATGCACAGTAGTAATACTTAAAAAAACCAAAAAGAGAAGGTGCACGGGGTACAAAAAATACTGTTAGATCAAGATGTAAAATTTCTTTACCGTGGGTAGCAAAACACAGGCTGCCCAGAGTATGGACATGCTGGAATCTCCACCTTAGGAATTTTCAAAGCTTGATTGTACAAGCCCCTGAGCAAGTTGATATAATGTAGAAATTCATCTGCTTTGAAGAGGCTGGACTAGGTGACCTCCAAAAGTTCTTTCTAGCCTCATTTTTAATATGAGCTGGTAGGAACAAACTGATAAGCAATGAGACTGGACTGCTAGGCAGTAAGTGACTCCAGCAACTAACATGCCTGCTAGTGTCCATTTCTCAACCTGGAATATTTCTGTGATATACATTAGAATAATGAGTTTCCAAAGCACAGCACTGACTAATTTTAAAAAACCTAGTAGGTGTTAAAGGAATAGGGTGGTATTATGAATGTTATGAGCTGGAGACAGAAGCAGTACTGAGTGAGAAATGTGTTTAAGGGTTTTGACAGTGAAGGCAGGTGGTTTGTTTGATGCAGTAGAAGTGAGAAGCGTGTAGTAACGCTGTGGTTAACGGACAACAGAGATGATGTAGAAGAAATGGGAAGCTGCAAAAAAGCATGAAATTCAGACTCAAGTCAAAATCTTTTGAGATGGGCAAGAGGACAGATACAGGATTTTTGCTTTCAAAATCCTCACTTGTGTAGGCTGGATTTGTATATATCTTAGAAGCTCTGTGACATTCAAGTAGAATGAGCATTATCAGCTGTTTCTGTGTTACATGGTATGATTTAACTTGACACATCTCAACAATTCATCACAAATCTGCGAGGCCGTGTTTCTACTCGAGGGTAACAAGTGCCTGAGGCTACTACATGTAGTTCTTCTGCACGGACAGTCAGTATCCTGCAAGTACTGTAAAATCTTAAATAGCATTTACACTACTCCTAGTTAATGCAATTCTGCTGCTCATTTTAATAGTAAAATTTATATGCTTCATCTACTTTGTTGTAACAAGTAAATTCCGGTGGTTCTGTTTATCAAAGTATATATAGTAAAACACATGCACTATGCACACACAACTAAGCTGAACTTCCTTTAGAAATACATTTATTTTAAAAGCAACTTCATATGATTAACTCCAATAAAAGTTGCTCTTAAGATAGAACCCTAAAGAGGGTTCACCTACTTTGCTCAAAGTAATTTTGTCTAAAATGACTGTCCTGTCTGATGACTCAGCTGGACAACACCACTGCTTGAGAAACTTTTGCAGCCTTCAGCCTTCGGGTGATTTTTGATAAAATACTTAATTTTAAAGTTGTTTGTTCTTGTATGCATCTTATGATCAAACACTGAGTAGCTATGGACTCTTGAAAGCATCCCAGACTGCCTAATAAAATAATGCTGACCTACAAATTCTCTGACATAAATAATGGATAGAGTAAAAGGGAAAGTTTTCTACATATCTGAAGTGGAACTGTACATGTAATGGCACTTAGTCAGGTCTGGGTTTTTGTAATAAGGGTACCATTATCTTCTGTGGCAGTGACCAGACTGGGTTGATGATCAGAGAGAAGACAGAGTAGGAGGTCTGGGACCAGTGAGTGATTTCCAAATGGGTGAGAGTAGCTGGTTGAAACTGACAGAAATCTGAGAGCTAGGAGAGGCCAGAAAAAAACAAGGAAGTAAGTGGATATTGGGGTGCAATGGAAAAGTTGTATAGCATTTCAGAAGCACCTGGCTGCTGAAGGAAAACTAGGAGGATCATGGGCACCTCTGAAGTGTGAAGGGACACTAGGAAAGGTAAATCAAATAGTGTGTTGTGGTGAGAATCTTCATGGATAAACTTGAGCAGGAATAGAATCCCTCTTTTCTCCTCATCCATCATCATCTTTCTGTCCCATGGTCTCTTCAAATCCCAGTAACTACAGAGCTGCCATCTTGACCTTCCCATCTTCTTTTTAGACCCTCCCTCTTGATTTTCCTCAGCAAAGACTAGAATACCAAGGAGAACAGATGAATTAAGACTGAAGACTGGCTGTTACCACGTTAGGAGACTTGCTAGATTGGGCAGCAGCTTAACCAAAAGAACTAAAGAGAGAAAAGTTCAGGCTAAGCTGCAGTCGCTGGAAATACTAGAGGTGTAAGTAGAATTGTATTTAGGTTTACTGTAAGGATAAAGGAGGACGGCTTTTCTGGGATGCCTTTGTTAGATTTATTTTTCCAAATCTGGTTAATTTGTTTTGCTATTTTTACTAGTTTTCTGATATTAACTCTGATATTGATGCCATTTTAGAAACAAATGTCAAGTATCAAGAGCAAATATAAGACATTTTCTGAACAGTTTGCTGAAAGCTGCACTTTTACAAAAAAAAAAAAGAAAAAAAAAGAAAAAAGTGTTCATATGGTCCCATTTGGAATCTCAAAAACCTACAAAATGGATAAAAGGGATGAAAGCCCAGTGATTCTCATTTACTGTTTATACCACAGAAAACTGAAAGGGATTGTCATGGAGACTTC
This sequence comes from Myiopsitta monachus, assembly GCA_017639245.1. Lineage (NCBI taxonomy): Eukaryota > Metazoa > Chordata > Aves > Psittaciformes > Psittacidae > Myiopsitta > Myiopsitta monachus. The sequence continues at coordinate 64,199,187 of CM029921.1, read as the reverse complement.
AACCAGGCACTGTGAATCCTGAATCCATGGACTGCATGCCCTCAGGACATCCTGTGAAACAGTCTAGCAGAAGTTAGTTACCAGAGCTGGTCTCTTCCTTGTGTATCTTTAAAATTACCTCAGACACAGCAGCATGCTCTGCCTTGTACGTCCAAATCTCATCTGAGGACCTGGTACTATCTTTCCTATCAGCAAAATGCTGTGAAATACTTGCACTGAAGATAGCCTGTAGTTTTCTGTTATTATAAAGGAATTTGCCTTGGAGAGGCTCAAACAGTAAGGCTGTCCACTACAACTATTCTCAACAAGTTCATGACTTCCCTTTCTGCTTAAACAACTGACCCTTTCTTGCTACTTTGTCAATATAAATTAAAAATGACTCTTCTGATCCTAAGCAGTGCTTGAATTAGATATGAATTCCTCTATATGAGCAAAAGGAGATTTGTGTGTTTACTGGTAAATGTCCCCTTAATTACAAATCCACTGTGACAGTGGGAAAACAAACCAAAACAAAATTGTTGCATTTACACAAAGTGTAGGGGAAAAAAACCCCACAACCCCAGGATTTTTCTTGTATCTTTTTATCCAATCAGCAGAGAAATTAGAACATCTTCACCAAAATATTATTAAAACTATTACAGCAGCTGAGGCAATTTCTTGCTATATACCTCTACAGAAGACACAGCAAAAGGACAGAACATTGACGTGATTGACCCATGTGGTTAAATACATTTCCCCCATAAAATTAAAAGCCCTGACTCCTTTTTATACATAGATCTTTTCAGTGAATAGTCATGCTTTTGCACCAGGAAAATGTAATGCGACAGGACACAAGGAAGAAAAAAAGTTCAAATCATATAAGCACACATGTATGTTTATAAATACAAAAATCCCTATTTTTTCAACCTTCCATTCCTTTTGCAGGTAATTCTGCCTGTTGTACATTTCAAAGCACTGTCAGAGAATAGAGATTCCTGTACAGCAGCATTACTTTCTGAGGTCAACATATACAGACACGTGCGTGTCTCCCTAACCCAGTGTCAGTCTTCAGTTTAAGTTTGTCCACACTTTTCAATGTGTTTAAAAACACAGTTCATGCTTGTGCTTGAGATGAACACGTAAAAAAGCAGTTATTTCAAAAGCCCTGCAAGGCTTCTTTCTGATAATGATGTAATTTTAAAACAGTTAGAAAGCTTGGGAACAAAGTTTTTTCTTATTGAGAGGAAAAATGAGTGCGTTTTGGCACTAGATCAATAATGTATTCAAGCCTGTTTATTAGACCCTTGCTCAGTTTCTGTAAACACAGGTGTGAAGAATAGTAACTCCAGAAGTTAGATGAGAGCTCTGAATTGCTTAAAGAATTGTAACCAGCTTTTCTTAAGAAAACTCTGAGTCATACATGCTGGTTGTACCCTAATGCAGTTGTTTGTAAGTAAGTGCTTCAGAGTTCCTTATTCCATGAAACTTTCTTTAATGTTAAAACCTTGTAAGATCTCTTTTATTTGGGGTGAACCAAGTGGTTCACAGGCCAAGATTTAAAACTAAAATACAGCGCACAGTACCTGCTTCCCAGGTAGATCCTACGTCCCAAATCCAAAATAGTTTCGTCTTCCCTACAAGTCTGCTTGTTCAGATGCCAGTTCTGTTCTACTCTTTCATTTAGATACCACCCATCAATACAATAAAACAATGTCACATACAATAAACTGTAAGCAGCAAGTTAATTGACTGCTCTGTGTTTATACAGATTCTTTCCAGGAATTAAGTTCACTTAAAAGCTCAATTTAAAGGAATAAAACTCCTTCATTGCTAACAAAGAAGCTCTTTCTTTAAAATAGTATATTCCCACACAGCAGGATGGATCTGTCACAGCTGCAAAAGTGGAAGCTCAAAACCAAAACGAACTTGGATTTTGAAACCAGTATGCATTATGTTTTGGACTGAGTTTTCAAGTCAGCAGTGGTGTTTGTACAGCTGTAGCATGTCAGATGTCAGGCACTTAACACTACAAAGTTGTAGTTATGTGCAACTAAGTGAATGTCACAGCACTTACTTAAATACATCTTCAGCACTTAAATATATCATACGCATTGCACTGTTAGACAGCAGAAAACCCTATAAATGAGAGTTAAGTAATTCAAAATGGGATCTAGACATAGCAAAATGCTCATCATGAAGTCATATATGATGGCCACTACAAAAAACTGTGAACAAAGGAATCTTTGTATCTTGTCCTCACCCAGGAAACAGAAGCCGTTCAAAAACTGTACCAAGAACTGAAATCCTCCTTTCCCTTCTCGATAAATAACCAACCAAACACTCATCATGATGGCAGAATTTGGGACAAGTCTGACATCAGTGCACAGAAATATAAGCTCATGTCTATTGCCACCTCTCACAAAGAAATGTCATAATTGCTCAGCTACAGCATACATTGGGTGTGAGGACTATAGAAATGATGGCTTTGTGGAAAGGAGAGAAACCTCATACTCATCTTCCTGTCCCCAAACTATCCAATGAATATTTAACAGACAAATATACATGAAGTTTTTGGAAAAGCAATTGGAATCCCTAAATGCTAGCCAAGCAAATTCCTCTTCTGTACAGGAAAGTATCCACAGGATGGTATTAAAACATCTCCCACAGTTCCTGATAATTCATAGCCTAATACTCTGGAAGGTGAAAATTAAGTTTAAACTCCCTCCAGCCAAAGAAACCAGAAGTTCTGCTATCTTGAGTGAATCCCTAAGGTATCAGAAAACCAAACAAACCCTGTTCTTTACAGTTCTGCACAGCAGGCATTCAAATGAGATGCAGACAGGCACTTTAGGATAGATCCTGACCCAATAAGCTGCTCTGAAAATACCTAGCCTCTTTGAATAAATTAATAAAGCACCTCTTATGTATATTCAAAGAAGGATGGTAAGTGACAGGTACAAGGAAACGGCCTCCCAGGCTTTGTTCATTTCTGCATAGGACAGAAGAGAAGTACAGTTTTCTGGTCAACCACTGCAGAAACCAGCAGAGCCAAGCCAAGTTGGTATTTCTTGAGAAAGCCAGGAATTGGGCTGCAGCTACATGCTGAAGACAGATAGATAGAAAACATCAGCAGACCCACTGATACCTTCTTCGTTTCTCAGTTTCAGTGAGTGCCTTTACCACTGAAGCCATGGTGATACAGGAACAATTTCCTTATTCCTTTGCCTTACCCACTACAGCCCCCTAAAGATAATAAAACTACAATCCAGTTCATTTTCAGCAAAGTAAAATTCAGGAAAGGAAACTCTACCAAACTCTCTCATTTCTACCAGCAACAACTTTCAGAGAACACACACAACAAAACTATCAGGACCACCCTATGTTATCCCGCAACAAGCAACAATTGTGGTGGAGTCCAAACAGGAATAGAAGGCCACACTTTCAGTAGAGCAAATGCCTGTTAATCTGCTGACCTAACCTCTGTCTGTCAGGGCCAAAGCTTACTACTGCAAATATCACGGTATTTTTGCAGAATTGTTAACTGATCCCAGTAATCAGTATAACCAGTTTTGCATACTCAGGCCTGATTATAATGTTCAAACCACTGATGCTGCTACAAACTTCCAGCAATAGATTTCTGCTCTTGTTTAATTACTTTTCCATCTGCCAAGTATAAGTTTTATATGATAATGATTTATAGGATGATTCACTGCAGCAAGGTTCATCATCAAGTTTCAGTAAGCTTATGTCACATAGCACATAAAAAGCTTAAAGAAACCTGTAAAAATATGTGCTACACAAAATTACAGTAGCCTGGCCTAATGTCTATCTGCAGAGGACATGCCTATGAATGTTCAGTAGGATAAGAATTGTTTCAGATTAGGTTCTGCAGGTCCCTTCTGCCAAGACTCAAAAGAAAAGCAGAGGCATCTGACCCTCTGATCAAATAAGGAAGCTAAGCCACAATAAGCTACTTCGGTTGCTGACTCTTTACACTGGTCCTAACTTCTGCTGAGCACTCACTCACTGGCCTTCACTGAAGTATTTTTCTTAATTACCTGAGGCATACTCATTGATACATTATGCCACCATTATTCCCATTACCTTCTGTCTGAATAATGAGTTATTTTAATACCGACATAAACTTGGTTTTAGTTTAATATATTACTGTTGCATAATACAGTATAATACAGGTCAGGATAATACAGACATACAAACACACTCAGATGCCAAGATGACCTTGAAAAATTAAAGCTTTCAAAAGCACTCATTGAGATTAAATAAAAATGAATGCAAAGGAATACATTTGAAGGAAAACAGATGAGCTTAGGTAACAATTGACTCAAATACAGAAATTTTACTATTTGCTCGAGTAGCTTCTGATGCAACAAATACAGAATGTCAAAATCTTTTATTTCCTCAATGCTCAAGCACAACTACAGGCTGGGCAAAGACTGGATTGAGAGCAACCCTGAGGAGAAGGACTTGTAGGTGCTGGCTGACAAAAAGCTCAACACGAGCCAGCAATGTGTGCCTTCAGCCCAGAAAGCCAGCTGTATCTTGGGCTGCATCCAAAGAAGCACGGCCAACAGGTCGAAGGAAGTGATTCTCCCTCTCTACTCCACTCCTTGTGAGTTTCCACCTGGAATACTGTGTTCAGCTTTGTGGCTCCAAACACAAGAGAGGCTGAGAGAGTTGGGCTTGTTATAGAATCATAGAATAGTTTGGGTTAGAAAGGACCTTAAGATCATCTAGTTCCAACTCCCCTGCCATGGAGAAAAGAAAGCTCCAGAGAGACCTTAGAAAAGCTTTCCAGAACTTAAAGGGGACCTACAAGAATTGTGGAGAAGGTCTTTTTCCAAGGGCTGTAGTGACAGGACAAAGGGGAATGGCTTTAAACTGAAAGAGGGTAGGTTTAGATTAGATATTAGGAAAAAAAAATTCATTACAAGGGTGGTGAGGCACTGGAACAGGTTGCCCAGAGAAGCTGTGAATGGCCATCCCTGGTAGTGACCAAGGCCAAGCTGATCAAGGCCAAGCTTTGAGCAACCTGGTCAGACAACAAAGCTGTCTGTTATGGGACAATTAATTCTTTAAAACAACATATAGCAGCATGATACAGTTCTTACGAAAGCAACAGCGAATAATGTGATATGAAAATGCATGTGTTTGAATGTGTACTGCCAGACATATGCTCTGTATAGTATGTTTTATGCCTGATAGCATGATATGGTACAAGTTAGGCGACCCATACCTAGCCCAACCAAACAGGGATCTAAACCTTCTGGGTAACTGCCCCCAGTTTATATATTGGGCATGACGTGCTGTGGTATGGAATACCCCTTTGGCTAGTTTGGGACAGGTGTCCTGTCTCTACTTCCTCCTGGCTTCTCCTCCTCCCTGGCAGACCATGAGACTCAGAAAGTCCCTGGTCAGAGTAAACATTACTGAGCAGCAACTAAAACCATTGGTGTTAACAGTGCTGTTCCCAGGCTGAAAGTCAAAACCACAGCACGGCACCGGCTACTAAGGAGGAGAAAAAATGACTGCTACTGCTGAACCCAGGACAACAAATGAGACAATACTACAGGTTTAAATGAGGATAACTTTGTTAGTTTTTCCCTTCCATTGGGAGCATAAATTAAGTGCTGAAAAATGTGCAAAATTCCCAAACAAACAAAATGAATAAAAGAATTAAAAGAAAAGAAAATAAATCAAGGATGAGGTGGGTATCTCCATAGAGGAGCCTTCAATCCCGGAGTGAGGGGAAACCCTGCGTCCAGGAGCCTCAGTTCTGAGCGGCCACCGAGGGAGCCTCAAGCCCTCGACAGGTCCTGCCCAGGACCCCGCAGCTTCGCTGACATCAACAGGGACTCACAGGGAGCGGCGCCAGGAGGGGCGGCACTGCCCTGAGCGGGTGAAACCCACCCCAGAGCTGCGCGAGCAGCCCGGAGCGCTGGAGCAGCGCGTGGCGCGGCGCGGCAGTGGGTGCCGGCAGCGCGAGCGGGGCGTGAGCGCGATGGGGAGCGCTCGCTGCAGGGCCAGGGCCCACTCTGGGGGCTCTGCTCTGGCTGCCCCGGCGGTGGCAGCGTCGGCACCGGACAGAGCCGATGAGAGGGGAGGCTGCAGTGCAGAGCTCAGGGTGTAGTGGCTGCTTCCACTTGTCTACTGAGGCAGGAGTGCATAATGGACATGGCTGCACTTGGTGCTCCCTGGTGGAGGTCCTCCTGCAGCAGGGCCTGAGCTGCGGGACACTGTCAGTAGGCTGAACTCAGGGAAGGCTTCTCAGGGAAGCTGAGAGGGAACTGGGCTGCTTGCTCCAGGCCCAAACTGTGCAGGGGCCACAAGCATCCACCATAGTGCATACAGAAAAGGAGGGCATTAATCCAGGAAGCTGGGAGCTAGTAACAAACATAAAAACAACAGGGGAAAAAAAAAAGAGGAGGAGAGCAATTAAAAGCAAGGATCTTCCTCCAAAATCTGATTTCCCCACCTAGAACTGCTTTGGAGCTAATGAGGAAATGCACACCACACCAAATGAACAACCTGCTGATGCACCAGTAAAGGGGATCACTGCTGGTGCCCCCAGGAAAAAGCGATGGGTCACTCTAGTAAGTGACTCTACTTTGAAGGGCACAGAGGCACCCATGTGTCGTCCTGACCCAGTCTTAAGGGAGGTGTTGCCTACCAGGGGCTCGGATCAGGGATGTTGCTGAGACGCTGCCTGGTCTAGGCATGTAATACTATTACATACTTCCAGTGGTCCATGTGGGTGCTAGCAACACAGATAGCAGTAGCCTGGCCAACATTAAGAAGGACTCCAGAGCCCTGAGAGAGGTGGGTGGTGGCTCTGGAGCTCAGATAGCTTTTTCATCAGTCCTCCAGGTCAAAGGGGAGGACCTTGAAAAGGGCAGGCAGATTTGGCAGGTTAATAAATGGTTAGAATGGTGGTGCCATAGTCAGGGGTTTGGTTATTTAGAACATGGGACACTATTTGGGAGGCCAGATCTACCGGAGGCTGGTGGAGCTGCTCTGACAAAGAAGGGGAAGAGCTTCTTTGGCAGGAGACTTGCCAGGCTGGTCGTGGCAGGTTTAAACTAGAGGTATTGAGGGAGGGGTTCATCGATCCATCCCCACGCTCCCAGTCAGTTGCCAGCACCTGTAATAAGAGCTTGGAACGACGCAAAGCTATTTCAGCTGCTCCAGCCAATGTGAGTCAGCTTTATTCAGAGCTCGGCTCAGATGCCTCTATACAAATGCCTGTAGTATGGGAAATGAACAATAGGAATTAGAGATGTGTGCACAGCTACAGGGATATGATATCACTGGAATCAGAACAGCATGGTGGGATGGCTCCTATGATTGGAGTGTTGGAATGAAAGGTTATAAGCTCTTTAGAATAAAGATAAGCCAGGCAGACGGGGGGAGAGGGGGGGGGGGAAGTTGCTATTTATGTTAGTGATAGGCTGCAAAGAATGGAACTCCATCTGGGGACAGGTGATCAGTCAAAAGAGTTTGTGGGTCAGGGTCAAAGGGAGAACAGCAATGGGGGACATCACTGTGGGGATCTGTTACAGACCGCCTGATCAGGAGGACTCTGTGGATGAAGCACTCTACAGACAGGTAGGAGCAGCCTCACGCTCGCAGGTCCTTGTCCTCATGGGGGACTTGAAACATGCTGATACCTTCTGGAGGGATGGTATGGGTTGGCACAAGCAGTCCAGGAGGTTCCTTGATTGTGTGGAAGACAACTTCCTCTTGCAAGTAACAGAGGAGCCAACAAGGAGAGGTGCCATGCTTGACCTCGTGCTCACCAACAGCAAGGGACTGATTGTAAATGTGATGCTCCAGGGCAGCCTTGGCTGCAGAGATCATGAGAAGGTCACATGCAAGATCCTCAGGACAGTGAGAAGAGCATGTAGCAAGCTCACTGCACTGGACTTCAAGAGAGGAGACTCTGGCCTCTTCAGGAACCTGCTCAGTAAGGCTCCTAGGAAAAGACCCTAGAGGACAGGGGGGCCCAAGACTGCTGGTTGATATTCAAGGATCACCAAGCTGTTCCAAGCTCAGTTGTGTTGTGTCCCAGCTAGAAAGAAATGCAGCAGGAGGGCCGGGAGACCTTCATAGATGTATAAGGAGTTGTTGAGGTAAAACTTAGAAGGGAAAAAAGAAGCTTATAGAAAGTGGAAGCAAGGACAGGTAGCCTGGGAAGAATACAGGGATGTTGTCTGGGAAGCTAGGGACCAGATCAGGAAATCTAAGGCCCAGTGAGAACGGAGCCTGGCAAGGGATGTGAAAGATAACGGAAAGGGCTTCTATAGGTATGTAGCAAATAAAACACAGACTAGGGACAATGTGGGCCCTCTCTGGAAGCTATCAGAACAACTGGCTACCCTGGATTTGGAGAAGGCTGAGGTTCTCAATGACTTCTTTGCTTCAGTCTTCACTGGCAAATGCTCTGACCACACCACACAAGTGTTGGAAGGCAGATGCAGGGACTGTGAGAATGAAGACCTTAGGCTCACTGTAGGAGAAGATCAGATTCAAGATCATCGTAAGAACCTGAATGTACAGAAGTCCATGGGACCTTATGAAATCCATCCATTGGTCTTGAAGGAGTTGGCGAATGAATCTGCTAAGCCGCTGTCTGTCATATGAGAAAAATCATGGCAGTCAGGTGGAGTGCCTGATGACTGGAAAAAGGGAAATACAACCCCCATTTTCAAGAAGAGGAAATGAAAGACCCAGGGAACTACAGATGAGTTGGTTTCACCTTTGTGCATGGAAAAATCTTGGAGCAGATTCTCCTGGAAAGCATGTTAAGGCACATGAAAAACAGTGAGGTGGTTGGTGACAGCCAACATGGCTTTACTAAGGGGAAATCTATCTGATCAGTTTGGTGGTCTTCTATGATGGGACTACAGAACTGATGAACAGGAACAGAGCAGTTAATGTCATCTACCTGGAGTTGTGCAAAGTGTTCAACACTGTCCCACACAACATCTTGTCTCTGAACTGGAGACATTAATTTGATGGATGGACCATTTGGTGGATAAAGAACTGGCTGGATGGCCGCACACAAAGAGTTGTGCTCAATGGCTCAATGTCCAGCTGGACACAGTAACGACTGGTGTCCCTCAGGGGTCGGTTTTGAGACTGATCTTGCCCAACATCTTGTCAGTGACATGGACCTTGGGTCTGAGTATGCCCTCAGCAAGTTTGCCAATGACACCAAGCTGTGTGGTTTGGTTGATACGCTGGAGGGAAGAAATGCCATCCAGAGGGAAATAGACATGCTTGTGAGGTGGGCCAATGCCAGCCTCATGAAGTTTAACCAAGCCAAGTGCAAGGTCCTACAGCTGGGTGGGAGCAATTCCAGGCACAGGTTGGACAGAGAAGAGATTCAGAGCAGCCCTGCGGAGAAGGACTTGGGGGTATTGGTTGATGAGAAACTGAACAGGAACCGGCAGTATGTGCTCAGAAAGCCAACCGTAGCCTGGGCTGCATCAAAAGGAGCATGACCAGCAGGTCGAAGGAGGTGATCCTGCCCCTCTACTCTGCTCTCGTGAGACCTCACCTAGAGTCTTGTGTGCAGTTCTGGTTTCCTCAACGTAAGAAGGACATAAAGCTGTTGGAGCAAGTCCAGAGGAGGGCCACAAGGATGATAAGGGAGGTCAAGCACCTCCTGTATGAAGATAGGATGAGAAAGTTGGGGCTGTTCATCCTGGAGAAGCGAAGGCTGCGTGGAGACCTCATAGCTACCTTCAAGTATCTGCAGGGGGCCTACAAGGATGGTGGGAAGGGGCTCTTCATGAGGGACTGTAGTGATAGGACAAGGGGTAATGGGTCCAAACTTAAACGGGAAGTTTAGGTTAGATATAAGGAAGAAGTTTTTTACTTCAAGAGTGGTGAGGCACTGGAATGGGCTGCCCAAAGAAATCGTAAATGCTCCATGCCTGGCAGTGGTCAAGGCAAGGCTGGACAGAGCCTTGGGCGACATGGTCTAGTGTGAGGCATCCCTGCCATGGCAGGGGGATTGGAACTAGATGATCTTAAGGTCCTTTCCAACCCTATCTATTCTATGATTCTGTGACAAACGTAGTTCAAAATTTCAAACCTCCCTTCCAACATTTCAGTACTACTAGCTAGCGTGCCGACACTAACTGCGTTAGCTTAGCTACTCAATTTTATAAAGATGCCTGACATTAAAAATCTCTGTATTTCCTGCTGTAACGGTATGAAAATGGCCTCCAATATTTATAAATACTGAAATACCTTTTTTTTGCATAATTACCTTGCAAAGTCAGTCATCTCCATCATAATCACACACATCCTCTTGGCCAAAACAATGATGTCATTGCTAGTATCATCCCATATTTCAATCTCTGCATCAAGCTTACTCTTGACTTTTTTGAAGTCAGCCACTTGCTCAGCTATCTTTTCCTTTTCAGCCTCTGGCAGTTGAGTCATCTTTGCCTGAAACATAAAATAATTTGATTTGAAAAACTTTTATGTCCAGGTATTTCTCTTTTTTAAAACTAAATCTATGGATATTATTAAATAAATAGATTAACACACTGTGGCCTGAGCTAACTGTTCCAGCCTGAGCACTTCTGGATTTTAAGATCTATATGCTATCACTGGGTTGAGCTGAATAAATTACTTCCATGTAACAGGGACTGTGGTGTCTGTGAAACCATTAGTAACAAGTAGACAGGGGATAAGATATTATGTGGCCACATGGCAGTCCTGGCCCTTCATAAGACCTCTGCCACAGGAAGCAAGATCTTTTGGCCTGTTTGTCTTGATGGCTCTACAGTATACTGAGCACTTTCTCTGTGAAGTGGTCCATCTCTTGCACTACAGACCATGAAGAACTCAGTTACATACAGCAACTATTAACACACTGTAATTTTGCCACAATTAAACAATAAATATTCTTATTTATAAAATATTATCTACCATCCATAAAATGGAAAAAGAAATTGACAAGGCAAGAGGAATACAGAGTGCTGTTATGCAAACTAGTATCGAGACAAATATGTACAAATAAATTGAATTACTATAGTGGAAATGCCCAAAAGAAAGTGCTTAAAGAGGAACAAAGGTTACTCTGCAATCTTGCCGTCTCACTTGTGGAACACTGTCATTCTTAGTGTTACCACTGCATGCAAAAGCCTTGCAGTAGCACAGAAATCTACTGCAGAACAAAAACCAAGACAATTCCTATCTAAGCCTTAAAAACTATCTTCCCTATACAGATTCTTCATATTGCTAAATAGGTTCCAGGTATAAATCTTCAAGTACTATTATCAAAAAGCAGTCCAAAAAAAGAGGCCTTAAATCATTGCTCATGCTTGCTGCAGCAGCAAATACATTTGTTCAAACACTTAAGAAAAATGTCCATGAAGGGTTTGTCAATATGTTGATTTAGGCTGAGAAGACATCTACCTACTTTAATCCAAGCTATAATTTTCTATTAATTTTGGGTGTAATGCATCAGTTATGGTCCTGATACAATCTGAAATGTGGGAAAATTGTTTCCCAAGTAAAGATACAAAATCAGGCATTAAGCAATGACTGCTATCTAGATACCTCAAAAAAACATTTACAGTAATTGCATTATTTTGGGAAGAATAGAAGAAAAAAATAGAAATGGGCGTCCTATACTGTTAAAATACTGTTGCTGGTGTTTTTTCAGACATATTAACCATAGTTTATCTATAAATAATGGTCTCTTCCACCTCCCCACCAAATTCACTGACAGTGCAGATTATATATTATGATGTGTGTAATACACGGAAAACCATATGCCAAAGGTACCTCTCTACAGCAATAAACTATGCCTCTGATTCTCAATACCCAGCTCCCTACCTACAACAGTCTTCAGCATTTATTTACTGTTTCATGTAGTCATCTGGAAGTATGTGTTACTTATGGGTTGGTTTGGTTTTTTTCCAAAACCCATTTCCTTTAAAGTAATACTCTTGTTTAAACTGAGAAGTGGAAGACCACATTTGTAAACATGATCTTTTAAAGCTTTAGTGGATCTTTTGTTACGACACCGTGATAGTAAACATCTACAAACTTCAACTTCTGTTCTCCCAGTAAGAGGAAAAACTTCAAGTGCTTTCATTATGGGGTATTTATGAAAATATGCAAGCACAAGCATCTGTACCTGTTCCAAACAAGTTGAAAGCATTCTGTGTGGTTAACATTTTAAAGGAAAACCTTGCCTTTCTTAACTACAATAGAAATTTCAGCCTGTAACGTGGGGAAAACATGCTAACATTTCCAATTATGTTTATTGAGTAATAAGAGTGTATGAAGTGATCTTTCACACAGCTATATTTCTCACAGTGTTTTAAGCATCAACTGACAACATATAACTGGTACACACATGCAACACAAGTGAACAATGTTCATTTTGGGTTGGGTCTTTTTTTATTATTTTTGGGGTCTTAATAAAGAAAATATTCAGTTTTGTTGAATTAGAAACTGTGTCCTGAAAAAAGATGTGAATTAAAATGCCATTTTTTCCACATAAATTTTTATACTGAGAGGTTTTGCCTTTTCCCAGGTAGTTCTATAATTTGTAATTTCCATAATGGGAATAATACTACAATTAATCCAGTGTGAGAGATATGTTATTGTTCTAGGTATTAAGTAAACAAATAATGAAGTAGATATTTCTGGTCCCATGGTTTTTTTCACTTCAGAAAGTTGTGAACATACAGTTTTGCTGAAACATGATTTAAAACTGAAACATAAAGAATATTGTTTACTAAATGCATCTATTTTGTACTAAGAAACCTTTTGCTATCTCAGAAATGTTTTCAGGCTCTTAAAAACAATAGGCTCTTTAAAACAATAAACAATAAACTGTAATGTAGTGAAGTCCTTAGGTTAAATGATGACACAACAGGAAAACCTGATTAAGAGCTTCCGAAAACATTGAAATTGTCAATACTGTATTAATTTCTTCACATTTCTTTATTAATTCCCCAGTTAAGCAATAAACTATAGAATAAGTTCACACATGAACACAGCAGGAAATGTCTGTAACTCATGCACTGTAATGGCTAAGATTCCAGATATATCCCTTTCTCTTTTGTGCATATGAATTTTCTTGCACATAGAGGTTATTTCTTGTTAATTTGCATCGCAGTATTCAATGGCCTAAGACCGATAGAAACCTAGTTTCTATTAGACCAAGACACATGTATGAAACTGTATTAAGAATTTTTCTAATTTACGTGTTCACCAAGTATTTACCACTTAATTACGCTGTCTTTCACTCTTTCAGGTCATACACATCAGTTTTATGCCCTCACCACATTTGCTGCATGCCTTTAAGTGGCTTTGTAGGAGCAGTATCACAATTAGCATTTTTCCTCTCATCAACTTATTTTTTAAAACCAACTGGTATAATACATACCCTGTCAGTTTTCCCTTCAGTCTGGATACTTGTACGACTACGTGCGTCATGGTCCTCTTCAAGGTCAGATACATCTTCTAGCTCCTCAGGTGTCTGGGAAAAAGAATATAAAAAAGGATTATTCTTTTTTATTTTTAGTAACTTCAGTATTAATGCCAAACATGTATTATAATTTTGTCTAAAATAATGTCTGAAAAACAAAAGTCAGTCCTGTTCTAGCAGTGCACTGGTTACTGAATGCTAATTAAAATCAACTAGTCAGACAGCTTTGACTAGTTCAGAATAGCCACGCTTTAATTAAAGCACTGACTTTTTAAAGTTGGCACTTAGGTGTCCTGGGTTCTGTTATTTTTCTCCTCCTTAGTAACTGGTGCAGTGCTGTGTTTTGGCTTTAGTCTGAGAACAATGCTGGTAACACACCGTTGGCTTTAGTTGTTGCTAAGTAATGCTTACCCCGACCAAGGACTTTTAAAACGCTCTCTCATGTTCTGCCAGTGAGGAGGGGCATAATGAGCCAGGAGGAAGCAGAGACAGGACACCTGACCCAAACTAGCCAAAGGGGTATTCCATGCCACAGCATGTCATGCCCAGTATATAAACGGGGGGGAATCACCCAGAAGGCCCAGATTGCTGTTTAGGTTGGGTGGGGCATCGGTCGGTGGGTAGTGAGCAACTTTATTGTGCATCACTTAGGGCTTTGTTTTTTTTTCCCTTCCCTTTCAAGTTTCATATTCTCTCCCCTTGTTATTTCCCTTATCATTATTATTATTGGTGGTAACAGTGGTTTTCTGTTATACCTTAGCTACTGGACTGTTCTCATCTCAACCTGTGGGATTTACATTCTTTAGATTCTCCTCCCCATCCTGCCAAGAGCAGGAGGGAAGAAATGGAGGAGTGAGCAAGCGGCTGCATGGTTCTGAGTTACTGGCTGGGCTTAAACCATGACATTAGGGAAGCTCTTTTGTATTTAATACTGTGTTACTGCTGCTAGCCAAGGTATCTTACAAGAAATCTTTACATGATGAGAATGCATGCCTCAGTTTTTAGAATCAAAACATTTTCCTACTTTCTACTTTCCTACTACTGCTTTTCACTGCCCAGAAATACTCTTACACCTACCCTCCCATCTTCACATTAAAAACGGGTGATCTAGTAGACCCTAACATTTTTTAGTTAGTGGGAGAAGGAGGCTTCAGAATCCTGCTGATTTTTATTGCTACACTGACGCCAAAGAGTGCTCCAAGTCAGCTACGTACTCTGGGAGGGAAAGAGCACCTCTCCACCAGTTTTGAATGTGTCACTTCTCAATTCTACCAAGGAGCACAAGTTCCTGCATTAAAGGAAAAATTAAGTGGCCCTAACTTGCTATTTGTTTACATGGCACTATTTCATATGCCACTGTCTGTTCCTTTTTGTCACCTCAACTGCCAATTAAGCAACACGAGTTTATAACATGAAAATACGTATGTGTTATGATAATCTGCTATCCTTTTCTACTGTTTGTGCTGTTTACTTAGCACAGTCTGATTTCACCTGTAGGTGTATAGGAAGAAGATATCAATTACTGACATAAAGCTATTGCCTCATAATGGAAAGTTAATCCCAACAGCATTAGGTAAATACATTTCCACTTTATTTGGCATATAAGCCTTCCACAAACCTTAAACTATTATCCTTCAATTACTATATATGCTGGGAAAAACATAAATCCTATTTTTAGCCTTCTCTCTTTAATGTGTTTTCCTAATTCTGTTCCTCCCTCTTGCTTTTTTTTTACTTTATTTTTTCCTCGTAAATTCCAAAACATGAGTGATTTAGGCTAACTTTT
This sequence comes from Myiopsitta monachus, assembly GCA_017639245.1. Lineage (NCBI taxonomy): Eukaryota > Metazoa > Chordata > Aves > Psittaciformes > Psittacidae > Myiopsitta > Myiopsitta monachus. Next base: position 64,183,942 of record CM029921.1, on the reverse strand, counting down.
ACTGTGTATACTGTATGTTCTCTAATGTACCCTTAGTTAAAAAGAATCTGTTCTGGAAACATATGGTTTGGGTACTAATTTCTTCAGCCATGCATCAGCAACTCCATCAAAAAACATTGTCTAAGTTATTACAAGAGGAATTATCTATAGGATCCAGGTCTTCACATTTATTTCCTACTTCCCCCTTACCAAGACATTAAAAAATATTCTTCATCATTAAGTTCTGAATTTTATTATAAATATCTTTGTAAAAAAGGCAAAAAAAAAAGCATCATTAACATGGCTCTGCAAAGGAAATGAAGAAAAAAAAACCAAACACAACCAAACACAAACATTAAAAGTAACTGTACTCATATTACGAAAACACTGCACACAGGCACACCAAACTTTTCGGGTTAGGAACTATTTAAAAAATAGTACTTGTTCTGATGGTGCAATAGGGAAACTCGAATTTACTAAGTACATTGACATTTTAAAGAAGTAAAAATATACAGAACTAGATTCCATACATAACTGGTGACAGATCTGCTACTGAATGATCTACTACCAGCTTGACATTTACACTTCCAATTAGAGAGAAATCCTGATGTTCTTAGTTTCCCAAAAGCCTGACATGTGAAGAGAGACATGATAAGAGAAGGTCTATCAGATAACCTTGCCAAAAGTGAGGCAGAAAACCACCCTGGTCAACCCTTTTTTCGATCATGTCAGGTGTAATTTTTTAAATCCAGAATTGCTACATGTTCTCACTGTCTTTTTTTACGGTCAAGTTATTTATAAACAAGATCTGTTGACAGGGACGCTGCAGGGTTCTGTTATCTTATTTCTACTCCATAGCACAGTAATGGCACTACTAAACAAATCCACTTGCATATGTTGGTAGCATTTGGGAAAGCACCTCTGTGGTCGGAGAGTGGTATGTAAGCCACTAGACTTCCAACCTCAGCCTTGAATAAAGGTTTAAACAGCACTGCATTACTGGAAGAGCACACAAATTTCTCACTGAAGAAAACAATACTTTCTATGAGGTAACACCGTAAGAAATAAGGAACTCAAAGCTGGTGCACATGCTGGAAGAAATATAAAGCTGGTGATGAAAAATACACCTAGATTTCCTCAAGAAAACAGGTAATCAATTTGGGGAGTGAAGATGAACATAATGGTATGCTGTCAAAGCAGTAAAAATAAAAATTATTTTCAGGCAAAGACTAACGATGTGATGAAGTCTCTCAGCTTTACTCCTGGAATTAGAGATAGTAAGAATTCCACAGTAGCCAAAAGGTACTTTCATAAAAAGTTTTTGAAAACCTGCAGTGCGGAAGGAAAATCACGTTTTGTTGTGGGCGGATATCCATAAAATAAAAAAAACCCTACCACAAACTCACTTTAATTGAAACACTTACAGACACTCTTATTAGAGGAACAATAACAGAAAAGGCATTAAAACTGAGTAACTTTAGCTTCTCAGGATTACACTGGCCTTGAGGCAGTTAATAATAAGCCTTGATTCAGTGAGAGATTTGCAGAAAAAAGAAATCTTTCTTTTTAAAGGTAAACAATACTTGGTTACAACATAAAGAAATACATTGTGATTCTTAAGTTTTTCTATACATAGTTAAAATTTCCACCCCCCCAATGATAATAAAGTTGGATTCACGGTAGTAGGGCACCATTCCTTCCTGGGTGAACACACACGTGGGAATGTTTGACCATTCCACATTTCCAGTACAGGGGGATTTTTTCTTCTATAAAATATGGAATACAAGATGTTATGACAGGGGAGAATGGTTCATAATTTTAAGACAGTCGCATTATTAGTAAGTGACACGATTTAGACCACTGGGTCAGAGTTCAGAGTGCAGCTGGGCTTGTCTTTGAGCCCCTCTGCTCAGATGTTGTCAGGATTTTTTTTTTCCCCCTCTTTTAAATAATGCATATGCCTCTTCCAGGTTAGTAAAATTTATTTGTGGCTGCAATGAGAAGTTTCTTGCAGAAAGCCCATTTTCCTAGCCAGAAGAGTGCACTGCCATTGAGTTCTTCCAAAGTGATTTTCTCTGAAGTCCAGATTTCCCAGGTTTTGAATTACTGGTACTGCAGAATTCAGAAAAAGAACTTATCCAGGTATTAAAGACTAAGGGCAAAGTTTCAAAGCAGAAAGAAGTTACTGAGTTATTATACCTGAAATCAAAAACCATAAACCATAGTAATTTTCAGACATAAAGCATCAAAAATTGGGGGGGAGGGGAGAATAAAATGTCACCATAATAATGAGTACAATAAAATTAGTTACTCAATTGCTTTCTCTCCTGGGAAGCTGTTTTATGTAATCCAAGCTTTGTGATTTTTCACATTACTTACATGATCCACTATTTATTAAATACCTGAGACACATATGTGTCTATTTATATTTATATGAGTATTCCATGTGTAAACATACAGATAATCCATATTGGGAAAACTAAACATAACACAAGTCCCTGTTGGTTTTTAATATGACACTCACTCTGAATGTTACAGTAAGAAAACATTACTGCATATTTGAACTGCTATGGACTACCAGTTTGTAACACAAGATAGGGTGCTATCATCCATAATGAGAAATTTTGTACAGAAAGAACAGCAGAGCTTAAGTGCTGGAATAAGAATTTCAAGGAAGGAATTAGAGAATATTTAGGGCTCTCACATAAACTGTACATAACCTCTGACATAAACTGGAGTCTTGGCAACTGCAAGTAACAGAAGAGGAAGAGGACTGGGTGTACACAGTCAGTGACAAGATGAATGCAAGACATAAATGGCAAATTCACTATTAAGACATATGAAGTGTGGCATTTCCGGTAGATGTAAGGAAGAAAGTTGAGGTATAATGAAGTCCTTTGCAAGACTCTGGCTGGCAACAACCTACAAGCCCATGCATGAAGCACAGTGATTGAATGAGTTCGGAAACAGATCTGAACAGGAAAATTAAGAAAAAGATTTCCAGCTGCTATAGGAGCAGAACTCCTGAATGGTCTTCCCTAGGGGTGTTGGAGGAGAGGAGAAATCAATTGTAAGATGTAGCCTGAGCAGTCTACAAACAAGATTTTTTAACAGCTGACTGTTGAAAAAGAGCAAAGGTGTGAGATGGGACAGGCCAGCTGCCCCAGCCTCCTGGCCCAAGATTCTAAGAGAGATTTCGGTCAGTTGTGGGAAGTTGTTGTTGACCCCAACAAAAATGCATCCAGGTATTTCCCTACACATTTAAGACTATAACTATAGGGCTCCTACTGACATGTTACATGGTGGTGTGCATTTCTTTCCAAATTTTAATGATTGTAACAAAATTTTCATTCTCTATGATTTTGCTGCTGAAGACTCACTCTGAAGGCTTGAAATCATATCTATAGCCATGTCTATTACTGATGAATTTTACACCTTCCTGGTATTCAACTTCAAACTGCACCAGCAAGTTATTACTACTGCGCATGAGTGATTTCAGGCTATGCATTACCTTTTCATCTATGAAATGAAAAACACTCTGTAACCAATACTTACTTGCTTTTGTACTAGGACATTAGAGAGAGCAATTAATAAAACCAAGGCCTGGCCTTAGTCTTTAGATCTTTGACCAGTATTTCCAAACTGGGTGCAAATGTGCTCTTTGGTTTATTTGCTTTTTAATCCAAGCTTTATAGAACTATGTGTTTGACTATGCTCTAAAGCATTTTCTCCGAAACAAAGTTTTTTACTGTCCTGGTTTCAGCTGTAAGTTATTTTTCTTTCTAGAACCTGGTACAGTGGTGTGTTTCATCTTAAGTCTGAGAATAATGCTGATAACACATAGAATCATAGAATAGTTAGGGTTGGAAAGGACCTTAAGATCATCTAGTTCCAATCCCCCTGCCATGGGCAGGGACACCTCACACTAGACCATGTTACTAAAGGCTCTGTGCAACCTGACCTTGAACACTGCCAGGGATGGAGGATTCACAATTTCTTGGGCAGCCTGTTGCAGTGCCTTACCACCCTTACAGGAAAGAATTTCTTCCTTATATCTAACCTAAGCTTCCCCTGTTAAAGTCTGAACCCATTAACCCTTGTCCTATTGCGACAATCTCTGATGAAGAGCCCCTTCCCACCATCCTTGTAGGCCCCCTTCAGATACTGGAAGGCTGCTATGAGGTCTCCACACAGCTTTCTCTTCTCCAGGCTGAACAGCCCCAACTTTCTCATCCTGTCTTAATATAGAATGTGCTCGACCTCCCTCATCATCCTTGTGGCCCTCAGAATAGAGCAAGCATTATTTATTTTTCCTTACTACATTAGTAAGAACCTCATGTAATTGTTGCTATCTATTCTTTAAAAGCACTTTTCGGGTTTTTTTGTTAAAAGCCATTGCTTTGAGTGTTATTTTCAAAACAATAAACCTCACATTATAAAGGACAAATTTAAAACCTGTGGTTTTAATTTATTTGTCAATATTGTGACATCTCAATGCTATGGTTAATACTATCCTCTCTAGTTATCATTAAAAATTATCATGTCTATTCTTTAAATCTATTCTTGGCACTTCCCTTAAAATTAAGTCTTTTGCATGCACATTATTTGGAATATTATTAAGATAAAGCTAACAATGATTAATTAAACCAGAGATCAGAACTCTGCTAGCAGTATTTTCACCAACTCCTGGCAAGGAATTTGTCATCAAGTAATAGTAAAATCATTATCGTGCCACAGCCTGTACACATTGCAGATAGTTTATTTTCAAATGCAGGTGATAAACGGTTCTGGTTACTAGCAGAAAAAGTTGTGAAAAAGATCTTTTATATATATAAGTTATAATTTCATTTAAGATTAGTGGTGAAAACAAAATTTGGTGAAGACCAATTAGTTTAATTAAGAACAAACAATGACCCTTAACACTGAAAGATGAAAGTATTTTCAATAAAACAAGATTAGGTTATATGCTAAACAGTTGAGGCTTTAAAAATAATAAACACCTTGAACTCATAGTATGGTGCAAAATTCACCTTATATCTACTGGACGCCAAGAGGTTTCGCTTGCTTGTTTAACAAGAAGCCAACTTGTTTTTATCTTGATCTCCTTAATTCCAGGAGATTAAGACTAAAAAGAGTAATCACCATTAGAAACAGCTAGATAGATCAATAGCCTGACTTTATGTGACAATTCCTGAGTTTTCAGTTCTCACTGAGCATACATTAAGATAATAGTTTTCTCAATATAGGAAGGATGTGAGCAGAGGAGTCCAGCTTTAAAGTCTGAAGTGAAATTTCTGAGAACTGCCTTCTGAAAACCCATTTGAAGTAAAAACTGTAAAGTTCTCATAGCTGAGTAAGCAGGCACAGAGAATTTTAGCACCTATTTTCTAAGTTACACCTCTTTTGCTGTAATCCTATATTTTAGGTGCAGTACGACAAATCCAGTTCTGTGAACTATGCTTTGAAAACGTGATACAGCCTGCCTGCCTGCAGAACTTCCTTTCCTTCATAGAAAACTCAACTTTTTCATGAAGGAGAGTATATCCCAAAGCCCCATTCTCAAAGCCAAAACAAAAAAATGTTTCATGGCTGACTGAATGCAAGTAAGAAAACTGAAACTGCTTTTGGAAATCATCAGTATTTTAAAGTCAAAAAAGGTGCAGTGAAGATCTCAAAGTTTGACTGTCTTAAAAAGACACTTCAGTGCTCAGAAAGGACAAGAAACAAGAGACAGAACAAGCAATTCCGAATTTCGTAAGAAATGTGGGTTTATCAGATGAATGAAGCCTGACCAATGGCAGTCCCTGCATCAAAAATTTTTTCTAACGTGCCAAATCCATCTGTTTCTGTTAAATAAATTTAAAAAAAAAATCTCAATAATCTCAAGATTTGTTCATGTCTCTTCTGTCTCAACTGACTCTCTCCACCATATGATCTGCATGTAAAATATATAGACTTAAAAAAGGTACATGGAAAAAGCCTGTCAATCAAAAACTTGTACACAATTGTGAAAATACACAATCTAAATGAATAGCCAACTTCTGAATGCGCAGGTACCACTACCATCATCCTTCCCACACATTCTCCACCTATGACTTTGTGTTGAAATGTAAACTTTTCTGTTTCAGCAGATGTTCCTCCCAGACACTAAGACACTGAAAATAAAACCACCCTAGCCATGAACCATATATCCATTACTTTAATTCCTGGTTTTAATTATCCAGAGGCTTCTGAAGCTAAGTTCAAGCATCCAGCCTCGTTTAGTCATTCAGTAACCAGTAACTGTTTCACTGAGCGATCACTGCCAGTTGACATGGAACTAAATAACTCATTAAGCACATAATTGTGCAAACCAGCCTTCATGCCACAAATCAGTAATTAAATTCCACTTTATTACAAACTAGGGTCCCTAAGTGAAGTGGAATTAAGCACATACACCCAACTACCCCTCAAAGAACACTATTTCAGGTGCTGTTTCTGAACAAATTACTTATTACATGATTTTGTTACAATTTGTATAGGTGCTAAAGAGAATCTTAGACCAACATCTTTTTAGTTATAGGTGCACTGCTATTACTTATGCATTTAACAGTACATGGAAAATTCTTGGGTTTGTATGTGAAATGATTTAACTTGGGAAGGTTTCATGACAAGAAGATATAAGAAGCAGAAGAAACAAGGCAGCAAGGAATACTCCAACACACCAAATGAGAAATTTTTTCAGATCAGTATTTTCCCTTTACCTATTTTTTCACAATATGCAGCTTTGACAGCCTCTGGTGACCAGTGAAATGAAAGGGGAGATATTCAACCTAAGTCTGTCCTTTACAAACAAATAGTACCATAAATAAAAATGATACAAAGACACAACTTTAGTATCTATGAAAATATAGCAAATTCTTACTCACAGAATTTGGTTTTCAAATGTCTAAACTGAATCCTCCCCCATACAGTTAGAGCCTACTCTCTTTGTATCCATTATGATGAACATATAACAGATTTTCTCCTTAGAATCACAGAATCAACTGGGTAGGAAAACACCTGCAAGATCATCAAGTCCAACCATTACCCCAGGACTGCCAACTCCAGCACTGAACCGTCTTGTGCAACATTTTATGTAACTGAAAAACAGCTATCAAACCTTACCCTTCTTTCTCCCCTTCTGTTGCTCTATTCACTAGGTTAATTAAGACTAATCCATTCAGTGTTTCTGTCACTGGTCACGTTTTCTAATACTCTGATTATACTAGCAGCAATAAATCAGAGTGCATTTGCTTAAACAACTAGGAAATTCTGGAGGTTCTCACTGCTCATCTTGAGATCATAAAACCACACTTCCCTTACTTTTAACTAAGGTACATAAAAATCAGAATAACTGCAGCCAACTGAAACTCAATAAAATCTTGCTTGATTGTGTGGGGTGGAAGTGGTCTTTCAGAAATTGCCAGTCAAGAAATTGACTTGAACAGTAAGTGAACAGTAAGAACTAATGAATCTAAATATCAATTTAGGCTGGTTATGCTTAAATTGACTGGAGCTGATCAGCAATATTTTTATCCCATGGCAATGGATGCAATTTTCTTTCCAAAAAAAGTCTTTCTTAGTAGAACAGAGCAGAATACAGACTGTTTTTCCTGAAAAAAAAAAAAAAAAACAAACCTTTGATAAATACTTGTTAGAAAAGTATTAATGAGATTCATTTGGTTTGTCAATGGTGCTGCCTACCCATAATTTTACATTTTCGTGGAAACTGCTTAGGCACATGAATAATTTCAGTAAAACCCTTTCACAGTCAGTAAATATTAGAACTACATCTGGTTTCAAATCTCCTAAAGAATTTTAATTCCAGCAATGAAAACAAACCACCCTGATACATATTTTATCCCTTTTACGTATAGAGGCAAAAGTTTTTGTATGCTTTCACATGACCTCCTATTCAGTAAACTAGTGAATAGGTTCTTGACCTGGGTTAAACAGTAGCCGTTATTTTTCTCCTTCTTAGTAGCTGGTGCAGTGCTCTGTTTTTGACTTTCAGCCTGGGAACAGCACTGATAACACCGATGGTTTTAGTTGCTGCTCAGTAATGTTTACTCTGACCAAGGACTTTCTGAGTCTCATGCTCTGCCAGGGAGGAGGGGAAGCTGGGAGGAAGCAGAGACAGGAGACAGAACACCTGACCCAAACTAACCAAAGGGGTATTCCATACCACAGCACTGAGTCTCATGCTCTGCCAGGGAGGAGGGAAAGCGGGAGGAAGCAGAGACAGCACACCTGGCCCAAGCTAACCAAAGAGGTATTCCATACCACAGCATGTCATGCCCACTATGTAAACTGGGGGCAGTTACCCAGATGGGCCAGATCACTGCTTGGGTCAGGCTGGGTGGGGAGTGGTTGTATTCTCTTCCCTTGTTATTTCCCTTATCAATATTATTATTGGTGGTAGCAGCAGTGGTTTGTGTTATACCTTAGTTACTGGACTGTTCTTATCTCAACCCGTGGGAGTTACATTCTTTCAATTCTCCTCCCCACCCCTCTGGGAGCAGGTGGAGGGAGGGAGGGGGGGTGTGTGTGAGCGAGCAGCAGCATGGTTCTGGGTTGCCGGCTTGGCTTAAACCACGACAGTTCTAGATGAACCTAAGATAAAGTTTGTACATAACCGGTTAAAAAAATATACTCCAAAACAGTTACCAAAATTAGTCTGTCAAAATGACAGTGTTATCAAGTAGAATTCAAGACATCTGCACTAAGCACAGCATTCTCAACATACAAACTTTGTACAATGGAATAGAGTGGGCTTACTAAACCTGTGGGTGAATTATTGAGACTGTGATTATAAAGCCAGTGTTAAAATGTAATGTATCTTGACAAACAGACTGAGAAAGGAAGATAGCACAGTAGAAACAAATGCAAAGTACTGAATTTAGGCAGGAAAAATCAGCTGTGTAAGTAAGAGATGGGAACTAAAGCGGCTAATAAGAACACTACAGAAAAACTTTTAAGAATTACGGTGGATCACAGGCTAAACTGAAAGCAGCAATGTCACAGTCTTGAAAATAAAGGCAACCAGATTGTTGCAGGTACCTGCAGGAGCACAGTAAGTAAGCCATATTAACAAAGTAAGCCGTATTAAACAAGCCTTCTACCAAACTCAGAGCTGAGGCCTCCACTGAAAGTACTGTACCTAGTGTTGGGCACTGCACTTCCTAAAGGAGGTAAACCCACTGAAGAAAAGGATCACAACAAGCATGAGCATAAGAGCATGATAGGAAAATTTAGAGTCTGTAAGTATACAAGAAACAAGAAGGAGGAGATAGTCCGCTCTCCACAGCCCTGATGGACCAGACAAGAAGTGCTTTAGGCTGCCACAAGAAGACATGTGGGGTGGATTTTAGGAAGAACTGCCTAAATTTGATGAAGGAGTAAAACAAATTGCTTGAAAACACCAGGGAGTTTCCAGCTGTTTGTAAGAATATGTCAGATAAATGAACATTGAGAATTATTTGAAATTAATGCTGGGCTGTACAGGAAATGCTACTGACAAGAGTACCACTGTGCTTGAACTACTGAACTGTAACTGGACATGAAGGAAGTAGAAGCAAATATTATACAAGATTCAAGTCTTTAATTTTTGCCAATTTTGTTTAAAAAGCAAAGATAGTTTGTTATGCACAGGTCACATTATGGAGCACCTGCTGTTAGAGTACAAGTCAGGTCTTTACAAGAATTATGACTTTAAACACAAACTGATATTACCTAATTAGAATTACCTTAATTCTAATTAGAGAGTGTAAATCCTCAGAAATGGATGAAAAAACATGTAGCAGTCATTTTGCGGATTTCTTCATTAAAACAGCACAAACTGTTAATTTGTTGTAGGAGTTATTACTGCTTGAAAGCTTAGAATGGGATTTGCGCTATTTAATGTAATGTAAAAACCAGACTTACACAATTGAATAAATTTTCCTTATAACTGCTCATAGATCCTTGATTCATATAGGAAAATCACTTTTGAAAACAGCGATCACATAACTGATACTCTAATTCATTTATATAAAATTATTTGCCTAATGTATACGTTGATCAGAAAACCAGTAAATCATTTGTACCCATTTCAATCATCCAAACTCTAAAATTTTCTCTCACACTAAATAAAAAGCAATCTACTCACTGATTTGACTAAAACTTTTGTTTTCTTTTATGGAAATACTAACATATCAGTATGCACATATATGCAAGTAGTATGGGTATTTAATTCAGTGCAAGATTTACTATTGTCAATTATTGCGATACCATGAAAAAACACACCTGCTTGCTAAATATACACTAGGGATGATACAATGACATATTTAGATACAGTGCATTAAGTTCACAGAGAACCTCAACAGTTGTATTTATTAGCTATTTAATAATTTTTAAGTGCTTGTTTCTAAAACATTCACAGTTTTTTAGTGCAGTATTTTAATATAGAGGCAACATAAGGAACAGATGGAAATGAAATCAGGTGCAAGCATCTAGATGTGTCTGTGAGACTAAAAAGAGAAGAGAGAGGAACCTTACTTTCACAAGTAAGAAATCCAATTCCAAATGGGAAGGAAGGGTAAAAAAATTACTTCAAAAAGTTAAAAGGTAGGAAATAACTAGTTATGAATGCTCAGTGAACTGTGCCATACCACAGGACCACGAGAAGTCCAGATACAGGCTGAGGGAGATAGGTAATAAATAGGTCTTATCAGTTCCAGGAAGAAGAGATCAGCACATCCCTCTCCAATTCCCCTCCTCAGGAAGCTGTGGAGAGCAATGAGTTTACCCCTCAGCCTCCTTTTCTCCAAACTAGATGAGCCCAAAGTCCTTAGCAGTTCCTCATACAGAATTCCTTCCAGCCCTTTCATTAGCTTTGCTGCCCTCCTCTGAAAGCACTCAAGTGTCATAACACCCTTCTTTTACTGTGGGGCTCAGAACTGCACACAGTACTCAAGATGAGACTGCACCAACACTGAATATGGTGGGATAATCACCTCTTGCCCTCTTGGCTGCCAGCACAACCTGCTTACTCCTACTGGGCCTGCTGTCAATTAGCATTCCCAGATTCCTTTCTACAGGGCTGCTCTCCAGCCACTCCATTCCCAGTTTACACATGTACCCAGCATTAACTCTGTCCTAGGTGCAGAATGTGGTATTTCCACTTGTTAAATTTCAACCCATTAATCATAGCCTAATGCTCCAATCTATCTAGATCCCTCTGCAAGGCCTGCAGTCCCTAAAGATAGTCAACAGTTCCTCCCAGTTTGGTATCATCAGCAACCTTGCTAATGGTGCATTCAATTTATGCATCCTTATAATTGATAAACACAATGAACACAACTGGCTCTGGAATTCAGTCCTGAGAAACTGGTGACCAGCTAGATGTAGCCCCACTCACTACAACCCTTTGAGTTCTGCTGTTCGGCCAGCTCTTCACCCAGTGCACTGTGAATCCGCTTATCCCATAGCTGGACAATTTGTCCAGAAGAATGCTGTGAGGGATAGTATCAAATACTGCATTAAAATCCAGATAAACTACATCCACCACTTTCCCTTCATCTACCAGGTGGGTGACGTTATTGAAGAACAGAACTTTCCCTTTGTGAACTCATGCTAACTGTGCCTGATGACTGCATTATTCTTTAAATGCCTTTCAACAATATGCAGTACAATCTTCTCCGTAATTTTTCCAGGAACTGTAGTTAGACTGACAGGTCTGTGTCTTCCCTCACACCCTTTCTGTAGATAGGAATAAGACTGGCCAGCTTCTAGTCAGCAAGGACCTCCCCAGATTCCCAAGACCTTTGGTAGATGATCAGGAGGGATCCTGCCATAACATGTTAGCTCCTTCTGTACTCTGGGATGAATCCCATTAGGTCCCATGGACTTCTGAACATGCAGCTGATACAGCTGGTCCCTTATAATTTCAGTGTTCACAAATGGAAAGTCACTGTTTCCACACTCATGGTTCTCCAGCTCAAGGGACTGAGTAAGCAAACTCACTTTTAAAAGCATGTTAAACTTTTCATAATACTGATAGCCTTTTAATGTGTATGTCCACACTTCTAACAAGGCTTTTGGAATTGGATTACTGTATAATACAATTTCTATAGTTCAGCATCTTTAAATTTCATACTTGATTATGCTATCTATTTTAGCCAAGATAAAAATCAGAATTCATGCACTAGTTACCCTTTTCCAAAGAGACTGGCACCCAGAGGGAATTCTATGCTTTACAAAAGGTAATTCTTCTACTACCTCAGTATCAGGCAGAAGAGTGAATCTGCACACAAACAACATAGAACCAGAGAATGATTTTGATCAGAAAGGACCCTAAAGATTATCCATTTCCAATCCCCCTGCCATGGGCAGGGACACTTTCCACTAGACCAGGTTGCTCAAAGCTCTGTCCAGCCTGGCCTTGAACACTGCCAGGAATGGGACCTCCAGAACTCCCCTGGGCAACCTGTTCCAATGTCTCACCACCTTCATGAAAGAAACTGTAAGGTAATGGGAGAGAAAATGGAAAAGGAAAATAGAAAAGGTAAGGACGAAAAACAAGAAGATACAAAGAAACATTACTTTGTAAGGCAGGACAATGCATAGCTACACTTGTGATGCAGCACGACGTTTCTTCAAATACGAACCTATGTCCTCATGGTAAGCTATTCATGTTGGTTACTGAATGGTCCCTAACATGAATTTCAGTTGTTCTCTTACTTTCTGGTTTTGGAAGGGGGTATTTTTTGGCAATTAACAATGCTCTCAGATTTTCTTTCTTTTTTTTTTTTTTTTGTCCCCCACGCGTTAGGTAAATCTCTGGGATCATCAACATATCCAAGAAAAAGAAAATGAAAAAGGAGCAGAGGTATACCACAGCCTAAAAAACAATTATGCCTGGTAAAAGCTGCCTGCCAAACCTCTGAGCTATCTGGCAATCCTACAGACTATGTAAGATCAAATCATTCCATCTCTAAATATCCAGGGTGCAGGTAATAGTTGCAACTGAGTTTTCTGAATTAGGACCTATCAGGAGAAAATTATGGTGGTTTTTTACAGATGAACTAAACACAGTCTAAAATTTCATCTGCATTTGACTCTACCACTGAAGAAATGTGATAATTTTACTGGAGAAAACAGTCCTATAAATTAGTATGTTCAAATGCATGGTGCAATTTCATATACCAAAAAAACCCCACACCCAAACAAAACCAAACATACAGCACCAAAATTATTAGATAGGATGATAATAAAATAACTTGCTTTATGCAGATCCTTTCTGCAGTTAAAAGGCAGCGAGGGTGAGTCATCTGCTTTCTGATCTGTGAGTTTCCTATAAACAAGAGAAAAATCAAGCAGCAAGCCTGTGATGGTGAAAGCTTCAAGGTGCAAGGCTTAAGGCTGTATTAATAGAATAGAACAGCAAAGTGGAAAGGGAAGCCTAAGTTTAGGCAAACACAATTTTAGGTTTCATCTCTGCTGTGATAGGGGCTCCATTTCAGAAACAAGTGATTGGTCAGCAAGCCCCAACACCGACAAATGAAGCCAAACTGTGCAGGTGCTGCTTTGCTTAAAATCCGGATATGTTTCTACTTCTGGCTTCACTTACTAAGGTGACAAGCTTGTTTTATTTGTTGGCCACCAACCAGTGAGACTGAGCTTCATACATAAATAGATCCAGGGCACTGGTGAGATCTCACGTCACTTCAAGCACTTAACTGTGTGCTACATAAGGCTTACCTCTGCTTCTTGTGGTTAGCTCTTCCTCACTGAAATAGCAAACAAATATTCACCTTTGCTCTTTATTTGCTGAATATTAATTAAGCTGCATACTTGTGGTTTTTTACATATTTGGTATCCATCTTTCACAAAACCACAAACATTTTCAGAGTGTATTTAACAGAATCACCCTATGTGGTCCACAAAACTCACAGACACAGCATGGCATGTGTCATGCGGATGGGATGCCAGACTGATTTCTCACTAGGGCAAAAGGACTGATCCCCATGCTGACAGCGCATCAGCAACAAAGAATGTAGAGTTGTCTGTCATGTGCTTATCCAATTTCCTCAACGAGCAAATTACACACTGATTATGAAGAAGGTAAAGAGCAGGCAGTGGTATGGTTAATACAATAAATATAGGCGGAGGAACAATGGATGTCAGTTATCCAGCTGCCTCTGTCACCAATTACTGCAGTCAACCATGTGGCCCTTCACTGAAAGACTACACGCAGTCAGCCAGTGTATTTCAGCACACCTCAAAGAATGATGATATTCCCATTCCTGCACTGGCCATAGTCCCAGTGGAGGAAAGCCAATTACATTGTAATAAGGGAATGAGCTGTTGCTGCTGCTCTGGGTGCAAGGGGGCTAACAAAGGCAGTCGTCTGTTGGCAAAGCCATTGTTAGGGACATGTTGTTGCACCTGTGTGCATGCTTAAGCTGCCACTGCCTCACTCTAGATAGCTACTGGCAGCTCTTTATCTTCAGTACTTCATACATATATGCCTTGCTGTAACATAACATGGAAGTTGCTACTAATTTTTTTTTTTTTTGGTGAATTTAACAGATTCCATGATATTTCAAAGGAAAATTAAATTGGCACAAAAATTTCTCATGCACTATTTCATGCTGGACCATGTCTAGGAAAAATGAAGGCTTCTATTTTCAGGAAGAACTTACTGAATAATTGCCTTTTCTTACATTTTCTACAATCATTTTATGCAGACTGCTTCAGGAGACTAGGACAATAAGGACACTTGGAGAAACAAACTGATTTTATATTAACGTAACTGTGCTAATTTCCTAAAGTACCTGGTATAGTGGGCTCAAAAAAAAAAAAGTCCTCAAAAGCTAACGGCTTAGTTATACTGAAGGAACAGTGGTCTAAAACTGCAGCTTCAACATAATCCACGCACTAGATGATGCACAGTACTCTCCTGCTGCAAAACACTTCATTATCAATATACACTGACTTTGTTGATAATATAATGAAGGGTCTCCTCTCTGTCTTTTTAAGAATAGGCAGCAAGTCTCAGAGATTCTCAGGTAATTAGATAGTATCTGGTTTGTCAGCCTCTACATAATCTTTTCAGGTAAGCAGTACTTGAAAATAGTGTCTTCCATTTGGCAAGCTCAGTAGCTCAGTGGAAGATTACTGATTTTTTTTAATTCTCCAAAGAATTTTCTTTCAAGTTTTCTGTTTTTTCTAAGTCAGTTTCCCTGTTATTGCTATGGCTCCTTACTTAGTATGCTCACCTACCTTCAACAACTCTGCATTCCAACTCCATGAGCACACTTCAAAGAAAATAAACTGGTGTGATTCAAGTTTGCGAGCAACGGTTAAAAATAAAATAAAAAGGCACGAGGGTATCATTAACAGCAAACCTGAACTCAGATAAACCTATGTAATACTAATGAATTAAAAGAATATAAACCAAAAGAAATTATTCAGGGTTAAACCAATCAGTAATTCACCCCAAACCTTTTTCACTGCCACACTGCTGCATCAGCAGGGAAATACATGACAACGGGACCAAATCTTACACTGTTACACCAATGTCAAGGCATGGAATGACACAGGCCATAGCGCTGCTACTCTATTCTTGTGCCAGGAAAATTGAAATAACAGTCTAGCACAAAATAATTATTATTATGTTTCTGAGGTCCCGTTATATATTGAATACATTTGTAATGTACCTCACTGCTTTTCTGCATCATGCTAAAGACAGTCCATTCTACCAGTAAAGTGATTCCACAGTAAAAACAATGACAATTGAGAAGTTTCAACTAGGCCATGGACTGTACAGATGACTGTGATCAGTAAAAGGAATCTATGGCCAGATTTACACTGAGCAATGAAGATCTATGAGCCAGAACTGGCACTAGCATCAACAGGGCTGATTTCAGAATCAGAACCATAGCCTGAGCTATTAACACTACTAAGAGACTGCAGTCTTAATTTCCAGGCTTGCATTTCTCACACTCCACTGAACCATGTGGCAGGATGCATATTTTAATATAGTATCTGTGATTTGTAACATTTTTGCTGCACCTCCCAGTTTTACTCCACAAATTCACTCCTTCCCTTTTAACAGGATAATATTCATTCCATTACTCTGGGAATATAACTTATATTGGACAGTAAGCACCAAATGGCATGGAAGGAATGCACATCACTTTTCTTTGCTGTAAGAAAAAAAGCCCTCAGCAAAGATTTTAATAGTCCAGAAAAAATACTGCCTTGTGATTAAGTTTCCAATAAGCACAAAAGTAGAGCTACCGAATCATTCTGTTTTCCCGAGAGAGGGGGATAATTTTGTGAACAATTAAAAACATAAGCATATGTGACAGTTGTCATATAACTTAATCCCTAAACTTGGAAGAATTGAAATTTCAAGTAGTAAATCAAAACTGTTCATGCTGTCCATGTCTGTAAAAAGCATACTGGCTTCTGTCTGAACCAGGAGCCCCAGCATTAACAGACTCTAATGATAAGCCATGCAGCAATTTGCTGCTGAGAAGTTCTTAATTCACAGCCTTGCATGGATACAGCTATACAGCCTAAGGCTGTATATACATATATATATATACAGCCTATATATAGAGAACTATATATAGAGAGCCTATAGAGCCTATATAGATAGCCTATATATATATACAGCCATATATATATATATACAGCCTAAGGCTGTATAGCTTGGGCAAGAGACAATGCAGATTTGCCAGGATGGATAATTACACATTTATACTGTAATGGATACAGCATGCAGCTGACATTTTCACCACTGGTCCCTGTATGAGCATTTCTGAAATAATTCACTATTTTTGCCTATAGAAAGAGCCTTTTTTTTATTCTTTAATTTTTAGAAAACAGCACATCTTTGCCATTAGCTGACACAAACTGAAAATCTAAGGCAGATTTAAGAAAATTACATTTTTAACCTGAAAAAGAGTAAAAAAAGAGAAGAGAGTTCATACAGTCATGTGCTGAATGTGAACAAGCAAGCATAAACACAGCAAGTGTAGAAGTAGTATAGTCCAGCAGTGGCATGCAGTGCAGCAAGGGGCTTGCTTTTATAAGTAAGATTTAACACACATTATTGTTTTACTTGTCCCATCAATCTACATTACTGTCTTTACACTAATAAATATAAAAAAAAACACCCCGGACAGTGAAGTCAGACTTGGCTTGACAGAGCCCAGGATAGCATTCTGCTCCTAACATGAAGCTGGACCAGATGATCTCCTCAGGTCCCTTCCTTCTGTGATTCTCTATGTATGTTTCTCTTCTCTCTTTCTCCTCACTGATGAGAATGTGAGACAAGTAAAATGTGTGACAGTAAAAAGTAAGGTTTGGTTCAAAAGATACTGCAGTATTTTGGGTTTAGAAAGAAGCCTTCGTTAAACATAATATTTTGAACAAAATAATGACTATATTAAGCTAATTTAAAATACTGAAAAAAAAGTAAAAAACGTTAACATACAGTAACTACAGTACTGATACTATCCAAGTGGTGAGTTCCTGGAACTCCTTTTAAGCACTTACTTCCATTTAGTCATACCTAGAGTCGCCTGGATGGTGCATGTGAGCTGCTGATTTGGAGGAAGAGGAAAATCTTCACCATCAGACCTGTATGCAAGATGTAGCCTGACAACACCAAGTGCTTTCTCATATGCTTATATATGCAGTTAGAGAAAGAGTCTACTCCTCCATCATATACATAAAACAGTATGAAAATCCTACATACTCTTGCTCAGAAGGGGGCATCTGCTTTTGACACTCCTATAGTACAGGATGATTTCTCTGTATAGAAATAATATAGTACAAGAATGTAAAAAGATAATTTTGGAACTGCACATAAGGGGATGAACGGGCACTTTTTTCCTACCCACTAGTCATTTTATGTGTGAAAAGAACACAGAATCTAAGATCAGAAATCTTCCTGTAAAATCTGAGCGAATGGCTGGAGCATAGGAGCAGGGTTAATACTGAGAAGAATGTACAATGACCTGAAAAGTTAAAACTTTTTATCCTGAAAGCGCAGAAATGTAGAAGCACAAAAGCTTCTTCTGTCTCCCTCCCCCTACATGAGGTGCGAACACACCACCTGTTTTCAAAATCAATAAATTAATCTGGTTTTCTACTAAGAGTTTTAATTTTTTTTTGTGAAAAGACCTCAGCTCTTAAGAACAGATACTTATTATGGAAACTGTGGTTAACTGCAAACTCTAAAGATAATTACTAGGGTAACCCACCCACACGTTCAAGTAAACAGGATGCAACTTTCAAGGAAAAGGAGAAAGTGGGGTTTTTTTTAACAGATACACTGCTGAGCAGCTCTTTGCTCTATAAAGCAACAAAACCAGCAACACTATTATACGGAGAACAAGAATGGTCATCTGATTTGTTTAAGATGTTAAAGGCCTTAAACTGGCAGAAAATCAGGTCTTTGAGAGTTTGTTCCACGGTACATAAATATGAAATGCAAGCAAACTGATATGTGTAGTTGTTTGCCAGAAAACAGAAATCAGCTTTATTTGTTTGGAAACACAATAGACCTGGTACCATATGGAGATTAGCATTTGAAGAAATGTCAGCATGTTAATTTGAAACACGTGCAAACAATGTCCCAAAACTATTGCAGTATAGAGCATTTTGATGAGACATCTACAATGCAGACTCACAATAATAATACAGTTTATGATGCTAATCCAGATGTAAATATAAATATTTCTACAATATGAGATGACTTCCCATGTCTGTTTATCTTCCAATAAAAACAAATAATTCCATGAAACTTCAACTTCGTGAATTCTCTTTGACTGTTTTTGATGTATTTCTGTTAAGATTACTTTATTACTGCTTTAGCTATCAGCAGTTATTATCCACTTGAAGTTATTACAACTTTCCACTGGTTTTAATATTCTAATGGAATAATATTAGCTGTTACTTCAATCCAGCTCTCATTTTCTTCAAGCAACTATGCTTTCATATAGCAGCTTTTTTTAAGTTCTAGCATCAGTCTTAGTATTCTGCAACATTTAATACATGGTCTTAAAGACTGTCAATCTGTTTCCTTTGACTTTTCCATATATTTCACATGGCAGAATTCTTGTCTTTAATTCTACTATTTACCCTAATTTATTTCCGTAACAGCAGTATTGTGGTTAAAACACTATCTAGATAACACTCAAATGTTCCTGTGCAAGATCAAGCTCCCAAAGCCTCTACACTTAAACAAAAATCAGATGCTTCAAGAGTAAAATAAGGACTGAGGAACACAGACACTGAGAAGGACATGTAGCTGTATGCCTTGGATCAAGTATCTCATGATTTCATATCAACAGCTGCCACTGGGTGAATTAACCCTTGTGAGTGAAATAATTAAAAGCATCTGAAGGGAAGCATCCTGCAGCTCCAGAGGTATTTCTATTTCAGCTCATCAATGCAGCACACCTTCTACTATCTAGTTGCTCTCAAGTGTTATCCACATTATACCTGTAGGACTGGAATGAAGGTTTTATGCATCTATAGTTAAGTTTGGACATTGAAAAGCAGATCTGATTATCAGCATTAACCATACCATTTGGCAGCATTTTACATTTAGGAACTCCAGTTTTAAAAACATTCTATGTAATTACATGCTTGAAATCCTTCCTGAGGAACTGATCTGGAGAGTTTCTGCTTTTATTCTGATTTTGGAAAAATGCCCCCTGTGGATCCCTGTCCTCATTCATTTATAATTCTCAATTATATTTTGATTAACAATTTCTTTCCCTGATTCAGTCTTGCAATGCCCTATAATTGACAATCCATTGTTCTTTGGCACTGTATCTATAAGCCCCTATAAGCTGGCCATGGAATGCTTTTATTTCCTCACCTCAGTGGCTGTGGTAACAGCATACATTTGAATAACCATCAGATTTGCTAAAGCTTCTTCCAGGCAGACTGAAATGAAACTGGCATTGTCTGGAATGTATCTAATTAGGAATGCAAATCCATCCTTACTCAAAAAATTAACGCCAGGGTTTCCTCAGCACTCTCTCTGTGCTGGCAGTCAGTATCTCAAAGGGATGGTAGACTAGCTGAATATCAATTCACCGAACCTCCAAAAAACCCTCGCATGACAGTGTCTGAATAATGGTATTCATTAAGTAGAAAGCTGCACATGTCCCTTTAAATGAATAAATTTCTTTTTGATCTCCTGAGCTTTTGTGAGGACTCTCCAATTGCTAGGCTGTTGAATACATTCAAATATAGCTGAACGCACTTCAAGTTACATTGATTTTTGAGGCAAACACATACATTGTTTTGGATAATGAGACGTTCAGCACAGGTGGAGGCAGGCTCAGAACTTCAGTTCACAAGAGGAGGAGCATCTGCTCTTTGCTTCCCACAGCCCCAGGTACGGCCAACAAAGTAATTTCTAGTAACTTCTGCTTCTCCTTGCATTGTCAAATTGCACTTGCAAAGCAGAAGTGGAAGATGGCACTGACAGAAATCTTCATATCAATACTGTCAATTTAGGTGTGGTGCAATGACAATTTTACAGATGCACTATGCACTTCTATTGTACACATACACTGTGAACTTACAAGTTATGCATACGTGCAGTCTCTTTCAGGTGAAAATATTTTCCCTTCATGCTTCAGAAATTAGTACAGGGGATAGAGCACCCTTTTCTTTTTGAGTGACTGTCCACATATATATACACATCACAGAAGACTGTAAGAATATACACTCAGAACTTCCCACAGAGCAGTTTCTACGACTTCATCGAAACTGACTGAAGCTTTGTTACACTGCTCAATGAATTTCCCCAAAATTAATCTCTAAAAATGCAGTCAGTCATGATCAAACCCAAGAAGACTGAACATACAGAAGGCTCAGATCTCACTGAGGAACAGAGAGAAACAACTCTGTAATCTTAAAAAAATACCACCAAAGCCCCTTAGTTACTTAGGGAAGACGGGATGAGCAACAGAGGCATTAAATGAAGCTTACCCGATCTAGAAAAAAATTTTATGTCCTAACCAAAACTCTTAGCCTGTGTTCACTGAAACAGGAACTGATCAGAGGACCTACAGAGGATCAGCCTCAGTCTGGTTTGTTTTGCCAGCTAACTCCAACTCAAATATCCCGCTAGAGGCAAGATACATGTTTCAGGATCTTTCTTCAGTATATAAAAAATTTTGTAATTGACAACTGCAATAAGGATGAGACATGTTAACGATTTTGCAGATTGGAATTCCTAATGAAAGGGTTTAACTTATACACCACAATACATTAAGATTCACTAATGCATATTAGAACCATAGAATGGTTTGGGCTGGAAGAGACCTCTAAAGGTCATCTAGTCCAAGCACTCTGCTGTGAGCACTGACATCTTCCACTAGACCAAATTGCCCAGAGTCCCATCCAGCCTGACAGTGAATGTTTCCAGGAGAGGGAATCTACTGCCTCTCTGTGCAACTGTCCCAGTGTTACACCACCCTCACTGTAAGATATTTCTTCCTTGTATCGATTCTGAATCTATCCTGCTGGTTTAAAACCATTTCCCTTTGTCCTAACCCTACAGGCTGTACTAAAAAGTAAGCCTATATTTCTTGTAAGCCCCCTTTGAGTACTGTAAGGCTGCCCTGGAGCCTTCCCTTCTCCAGGTCAAGTAAACTCAACACTCTCAGCCTTTCCTCATAGGAGAGGGGCTCCAGCTCTTTCATCGCTTTTTTTGTGGCCCTCCTCTGGACTCACTCCAACAGGTTCACATCTTTCCTGTGCTGAGGACTCCAGGGCTGGATGCAGTACTCCAGGCGGGGTCTTACCAAAGTAGAGCAGGGGAGACAATTACCTGCCTTAACTTGCTGGTCATGCTAGCCTGTAATATTTTTTTATATTTAAAAGAAAGTTGAAATCTATTTCTTTCTTTCGACTGAAAAGACAGTGCAGCAGACAAGCTTCCTTTGAAAAATGTATCTCCATTTTTATTAGTGCTTAATTTTGTTTAAAAATAAATTGCTGAACATACAGATAGTGCAGCTGAGTCATTTTATCATTTGAAATGGGATTTGTGGGCTGAAGATATCTGGGGGAAATTCTGCATATGACAAAACTCTATTTCAGATTTTAAAAATAAGTGTTCTGAAGCATCTTCAACTTCTGGGAAGCACCAGGATTGGTACATTGATTGAGATTGTTTAAGGCTGATAGAAATCAGGCTGTTAAGTGTGTGAAGCTGACAAAACTTCAACAAGAGATTATCAGGATCACCTGAATCTCTGTTCCTACATTCCACTAAATAAGGTGAAAGTGGAGGAATTACAAACAGATTTTGGATTGTAGTCACAAATCGATAATTAATGAAGTGAATGAAGATCCCTACCAACAAAATATAAATAAGTATTTTTAAAGAACAAAACTAATTTTAATGCAACATTGTGATCTAGTACTCAATGCAATTCTAGTCTTCTTGAACGATAATCATGTCTGTGTCACTGTAATACAGACTTCCCAGATCAGTTCAATCTGGATATGAGTTTACACAGTTCACATACACAGTTCTAAGTTATCCTGAAAATGCCCTGATGTCCTGAACTATCTTAGAAATGAATATTTAATAAACAAAAACTTTACCCGAATCATCATGACTGAGCATCTGATGTTATGAATTGTATCATACACCTTCTTAGAAATGTCCACAAACTGGTTATCATCAAAAAGATGCACTGTGTTCTTGCTTAAGCTCTCCAATGCAATATTTACTTGATTTATAAACTCCGGAATCACTGTTCAAAAAACAAAACACAAACAAAATTCAGTGAACATAAAAAAGATAAAACATGTAATTGTAACATGGATTTACAAAGGCAGTTTACCTTGTCTGACTGAATCAAACAAATCATAATTTTTGAGTCAGTTTGATATTAACTTGTGCTTTACCCACAATGTCCTGGCCTTATTTTGCATGGCGATCTGGTACCACTATATCTCTCTGGATCATCAATTCAAAGCAAAGTAAACCCAACACACAGAATATAGAGGGAAGAGAAAATACAGCTGAAAAATCCATCACACAGAGAAGGACCTCAAACACGTACACATCAAGCTCATTTGCAACAACTGAAGACAGAAAAAGTGGAAAGTAAAGGGACAGAACTCAACTTCTGTAATACCTAATATGAATAAGAACAGAACATGGAACAATGTTCTGGTAGGCAGCACATAAGGCAATGTGCTGGTTTCAAACACAAGTATAATATGTGTTCAGTCTCTTCCTCCACTATTATGTGCTATGTAATTCATAAATTCATACCACATGAAAGCAGTACTACCAATACCTTAATTACAAACCACTTCAGGAAAATTTTGAAGTATATAATAAATTTTTATACTGACAAAGCTTCAAAGTCAGCAAGCTATCTGATTTAGAAAACCTGTAACATATACTTTAAATATTAAGAAAGATGACTCAACAATGATTTAACTCCTAACTTTACATGGAGAAACCCACACAACACCTGGAGGCATTTAAATTCACTCAAGTTAAAGCAATTTCACTGTCTGTAAGGTCAGTTATTTCTCTCTAGAATTCAGAACAGTTACTTCATGTGTCAGTTCTTAGAAATATCAAACTTCAGTTAATTCAGTGCTAGTGGGAAGATTCATCTTCTTCTGTAAAACTGGTGTCCACAAGTGTGAGACAAGTAGGTGCCATTTAATTTGAAAAATATTACATTTAAAATCTTTTCTTCCCTCTTCCAATTATCACTTGAATCACCCTGCTTTCTGAAAACGTCAGGAGGAAGAACAGCTTCCTTAAATAGTACAGAAAAAAAGGCAAGGTACATTTTTCATTAGCAACCAAATTAGCAATTAGGGAGAGTAGCATGTATTTATTTAGTACTTCGTGGTGAAAAATAGACAAACAACCCCACCAAAAAAAAAAAACAACAATCAAACAACCAAACGAAAAACCACAATTCACAAATATACAATTTCAGAACATTATTTTTTCTTTGTTAAACAAAGATCTTGGCCCCTAGACTATCAAAATAATTGCAACTGTGCCAATTTTTAACTGGTCCATCACCTCATACATTTACATAAGCATAAACATTCATCTCTTCACATCTGTTGTAAAACTGCTCCAAAGAAGAATGTAAGAAGCTTCCAGGAATTCAAGATTTCCATTGGTATAGTGAAAACCATGAGGTGTTTCCCACAGTCTCATACATCCTCACTTCTCAGTACATTGTATGTCATATACGTGCAGTACTGTAAAGCACAGACTTCCTGCTTAACAGCAGCATTTTCAGTTTCTGTAAACTACCTCCAGCCCTCTTTTACAGGACAGACAATTTCTTCTCCTTTATCTAGTCAGGTTCCATCTTGATGACATATGCTTATTAAGGGCCTTTTTACAGCTCCTTCTGAGACCAAACTCATTATCACAGTGTATTTGTTTGTCTGAATGAACACATTGCTTATGAAAAAGGATTTTGCCCAGATGCATACTCTATAGCCCGTATTCTACTGGTTCAGTCAGTGCTAAACCCCAGGCTGCACTAGATTATAGAAATATGATCTCAGTGGCTTCACTTTGGAAACATTTCTAAGGTGGTTGCTTTTTGTCAATATAATTTTTAGACACTGAAAATTAAAACACAAGACTAAACTGTAATTCTAAAATATGCGCATAACAATCTGCTAATGAAGTATAAAAGTACACTTTAGCTGCTATACGATTATAAAATAGTTCTTATTGTTTGGTCATTTACCCTGTATCTGATTGGATAATTCCCTCAAATCCAAGATTTTTCTTGACTGCATGCAGTTTATTTAATTTTTGAGTTCCCAACCAAATGACTACTTAAAAAGAGTTTTCAGTGGGTATACGAGTTCTTATCCATGGATCACTGGCATTCAAAAATACTTCATAGTCCTCTAATAATCCAGGCACCACTCTGAAATACTACGTTAAGTAGACCAGTATTACATTAACATGCATCTTTGCTGTATTCTGCTTTACTTTTCTAGGCAGCCTAAATACAGCAAAGTGGATATAAATAAAAATAGATTGGACAAGATTGATTTCTACAATCTTTCAAAACCAAAGAAAATTTAAACAAATTGAGTTGTAAGTAAAATGAAAAATTGCAAGCATCATACAGTTGAGAAGTAGTATTAGGGTTTTTTTATGATTTTGGTATTAAAAGGCTTTGGAAGAAAACTTAAAATTTTTATTTTTGCCTTTTTTCCCCCCACTCAGTGAAAACATGAACATCTGTAATCTTGCCTCTCCTGAGGGGGAAGGAGTGGAAAGGAGGAGGATATTTTGAAAACACCAATACCACTCATAAGCGTCATGTTAAAAGTCCCCAAACTAAATTACAGATTTCACACAACCAAACCACATTCTGCACTCTTCTTGAAATCAAGCTTATTTACTTTAAAATTCATCATTTCTTACCTAATTCTTCTCTTGTTTTAAATAAAAAAAATACTATTTGGCTTTCTTTGTAGGCCATGTCTTTTTAGACCTTGATACCATAAAAGCTGGCAATTTAAACTCTAAGATTTGTGATGCTGAGATCTTAGAAAGTAGGCATTCTTTATTGCAGCACTGGAGACATGGGGGATTCTTCCACCTAACATGTCTACCTGGTGTTCCCAAAGCAAGCATTATATGGTAATAATACATATATATTCATTACATTTCACAGAAAAGTCGAGTGTATATCTATTTAAATCAAGCATGACAAGTTCATTAAATTTCACGGAAAAGTTATGTATATATTTAAATAATTTCTTGAATCTCATTCATAATATTTTTCTTTAATCAAAGTCTGCCAGAGTTTGTTTCAACAGGGCCTAGGCCAACACCCTTTGTTTCTATCTTGCTTACAGGACACCTATTCTTTTCCTACTGAAACATTTTCTGTTATTAAATTGCTTAGCATAGAATGTGCAGCTCAGTTCATTATCTGCCAGGCTTAGCCCAGTCCATAAAGATTAACCCTTTACAGTCCAAGCCAGATGAGTATCAATTTCTAATACTTTTTTTATCTTCAACCAAAACCAACTAAGGAATCCTGTTTGTATTTAATATCTGTCACAGCTCAGCTCTTAATTGAGGCTATCACATCTATATGTCACAATCACATTAGGTAATACAGAAAAGTAAGCTTCACTAATCATTTTATTCCAGTTGGCAACTCTGTTGTTTTTAGTAACAGATTCATCAGGACAACTGTTTTTCAACTTTGCAGAAGCCCGTGACAACAGATGAAAACATGAGCCATTCTATTTACACGTTTTAATGAAGTTGTGTTAAGTGACTACCATCACTTCATCAGTGATCGACACAGCTTGATACTGAAAAAGCAACAGTCTCCACAGCTAAAATGTCCACACATGTGCAACCCTCACTCTAAAGAATGGCTTAAGAAAATGAATGTAACAGACATGGACAGACATGACCTCCTACTACTGATAAAAAAAAATTACTTTCATTTATTTATTTTTTAAAAAATCAAAATGCTTATGATTTTTAATTGGGGAGAAAAAGAAACAACAAACCCCTTGCTTCATTTATTTGACAAGAAGAGGGAACAAACAGGAAGCATCTTCATAAAAAAATAAACACAGATTACTTATTTTCCATCATTCTTATACTCAAGCACTGAAACAGGACTATTTGGTACTCTGACATCTCTACAGGAAAATCCCCAGATCTCATCCCTTGTGCTTATTATGCTGGAATTAGCATAGGCAGGGCTTTTTTCTCCCTTGCAGTTCCTCTGAAGTCAGAATGCCACAGTTTCTCTAAGGATGTCAAGGGAGAGCAGATGTGGTGGATTACTGAATGAACATATACACAATTTATCTCAAGAAAATGAATTTATTTAAAGTAACTAAACTTTCATCTTCAATGTTTTTCTGTACGTATAAACACCGTGAGCAACTTACTGTACGGTGTAAATAGACTGGGAAAAGGCTCAAGAGCTCCCACTAGAATAAAGACTGAAAAACTGCTCTTTCAAAGGCACTTTTGAAATGGAAACAAAAGCAGAATCCAGATGAATGAATGAAGCTCTCTGTAGCAGACCTACAGATCCCAGCTACAGGCAGACTGCAAGACTGCCACAGCTATTGCTTGAGCTTAAGTTCAATGACCTTTCAACAAAGAAGAATACTTTGTTGGGCAGTCAGCCATCCAGAGACGACATCTGTGCTCAGAGCCACAGGACTGTTTGGTAGGAGATATGAAAACATGAGCAGCCTTCCTACAAAGTTTATTTTGTCAATATACAAAAATACAGAATACCCAGAGTGAATGAAAACGTTCAACTAATGAAGCACATGAAAGTTAGTACCTAAACTGAACCTCTAATATCAAAGTGAATAATGACTGCAGGAGTATTTAACAAGAATGGCATGAGGATTTGTTCTAAGACTAGAATTTCCATCCTTAACAGTTAGTTGAAGTAACTGCTACAAAAGAGGAGCTTTTTCTTTCACTTTAAATGTGGTCAAGATTCAGTTAAAAATGGTTTTTCTCCTAAAGGTAATCAAATCAGGGTTAGTTATTCCTGATGAATTAGGATTCTAACAGGAGGAAAAAGCCCCATGAGAACTTCCAGAAGCCTACCAGAAGAGAGATTCTAAAAAAGGATGCAAAAGACAAAAGCTTAGTCATATAAGGCCTAAAAAGATAATGAACGAAACTAATATGAAACTAGCATGATCACAGATCACAGAAATAAAACATTTACAGGCAGGCAAGTTAAAAGGAAATGAGTGCAACCTAGATCTATGCTAAGCCACATGTTTCAACCACTAACACATTCTTTCAGCACACTATGCCCTTGTATTATTTAGCCTACAAGGAGAAAAGAACAGCTCCACTGAAATCTTGCAAACCATCCACCATTTAGGCAATAACATGGCAAAAACCCTAGAGACTCATGTCTTGATAATGACCTCAGCTTGTCATCATATCATCAAGAAGGTATGAAATCACAGGAAAACAAAACAAAACAAAACAAGAAACGCCACAACTCCTGAAGCCCAAAGCTGTCTGCTGTAGCTCAAGATACCACAAAGGCAGTCTTTTGTCATCCAGAAGATGCCTCTTGACAAAAAACCCTCTTGAAAGTAATTAGTATATTACCATTCTTAACCAGAGGCATAGAGTGCACCTGAAAAATCCTTGGAAGAGATTTCTTTCAGGAAAAAAAAAACAAAAAAGCTGTCATTTCTTGATACTAAAGGTTAAGAAACTGATCTTAGGGCACCCACAATACTGCAAAATGGTCTTCAGAACATCATCATGTATCTCCCCATTTCTGAATATCAACCTGAAGGAACTTAGGTTGCCTTCAAGACCAAGAGGGCTCCTTGGAGCTAACCCAGTAATACATGAATCCAAAGCTCTCAATCCGAGAGAGAAAATGCTAACTTCAAGCACAAGTGATCATTAGGAGTAGTATTTTTATAAAAATACTTCCGTGCAACAAAGAAAACAAAATCCAGAATTCTACGCTGCTAATGCTTCCAGGGCAATTTTAAACCAAAGAAACTTCCAGAGTTTCTCCAGAATAACATCTAAAGGTAAATTTAGCTGCCAAAGCTCTAAGAGGGAGCTGTTAGTATAAGCAACATGAATGGTAGTAAGGCTTTCACTGCTGGCAAGACCAAACTACCTGAACAAGATGATTCTAAGCCTTCCAAAGATGGTCTTTATAAGATACCCTCAGTTTTTCACTACTGTATGTTACAAAGCACCTATTGAACTTTGAAAACCTGATCTAAGTTCTATTCATATGATAGCGTGCCTCGCTTTGATCTCAGCAGGTCTGGGATCACACCAGGGTGGATACTGGCCTTTGGTTTGACCCCATATGTTGCAGTAAGTTAACTCACACTCTTTCCTATATACAGGAACAATATAATCCATCAAATCTGAAATACCCATCCTTTTCTAAGAGCGAAAATTTAAGATTTCCAATTTCAGAGAAATATACCATTGATGCTTTAAGTTCTGCAGGCAAAAACTATCAGGAGCTGTTGGTTAGAAAAAAGAAACCTATCCGTGTAACAGCCAGATAGTAGATGATACTTTTTTAACACTCTCCTGGCCTTCCTGTTTAAAGGAAGAAGATTATACAAGAAAGAAAATAAGAAGTTGCTGTGTACACTTAAATTCTGGCACCAGGTAAATATCACAGGTAAGCAGCAAGGGTATAAGAATAGCTTCCATCCCTGAGGTTAACAGTCAAAAAAAGCAAAATGGTAAAGGGAAAAAAAAAAAAAACAACAACAACAAAAAAAAAAAAAAGAAGCCACCAAAAATACCCAAAACAAGAACAAAAGGAAAATATAATTAAAAAAAAAAAAGTAGTAAAGAAGCAAAGCAACAGTTACTCTTCCACCAGGAAAATATAAATCTTTTTTCTTGTCATAAGGTAATTCACTATTTCTTCTCTGTATGTGTTTTCAGTTTTCCTCTGTGCTTGTTGGCATACCTTGAGTTTAATTTTTATTGCATTTATCTAATTTCTTTGAGCACTAAAGGAAGTGGCATACTGGAAGTAATAAAAGCTTGAATTCTACCCTCCTGAGGATGCTTCTGCAATACTATATCCTGGAATTGTACATGATGCTAAAGTGAACTAATATAGAATTTATTCATGGGAATGAAAGATTTCTTTAAGGATGTCCTTCATCTTCCAACAAGAATTTCCAATCCTCCTGTGGCAGCATAAGCTGACGGCTGTGGCAAGTGGTGTGCATGTCAAGTACTTTATTATCTCCCATAATCTGATCACCTAGCATGGAAGTCAGTGTGATCAGTATAGAGTTTGCTTTCAGAGGATTTAAATGGTTTTCCAGTTGTGAGAATTCAGCTAAAGTGAGGTATAAGCAAGATATGGTTGGAAAGATTAAAAACACAGCTACCACTTAAATACAGAGAAATGCAAGAGTAAATAAGAAACCTAGTTAATTAACTAACAGCCTGTATTTAGTACACCTTCATTGCATTTTGCTCTTTGAGACCAAAGAAGAGTTTGTACTTCTTGCAATCTAAAAAAAAAGAACATTTTAAAATTTCTTCCGGAGTGGTATCTAAAAATTTCAGGTAGTAATAACACCATATATTCTAGTAACCCAGTTTTACTGCCAAGTATTACCTCTATTCTTAATGCCATTTCAACCCAAAATATACAAAGTTAAACAAAGAACTAGTAAGTAAATAAAATGAAAACCATCTAAACTAAGGCAACTGCACTGGTTACGGCGTACCATCCAAAATACAAGGACTTCTGGCAGAAGCTTGAGTTACATGATCCACTCTTTTTAGAATGAAATAAATCTGAGAGAAAAGATCACTGAATCGCCCATTGTGCCCATCCCTCCTTGACTATTTAGAGCATAAGTAGCTATAAATTATCTTTGTGGCATTTAGTATTTTATGCTGATGTTTTTGCATCCTTAAAGTGTAACAGAACATGAAGTAGCCAAGGCAGATGCCTGTTGCACATAAAAAGAAATTGCATACTAAAAGGAAGGTATGACTGTATTTGCCTCTCTATAAGCCAAACATAAGCATACTAAAATAGTGAAACCAGAAACAGTGTATAAGTGTTTTGCAACACTGTATGCACTTGCAAAGATGTAATACTGGCATGACCAGCAATTGTTTTGTAACAGTGTCCTGGTTTCAGCCACACAGCTAAGCATACAAATAAATGCATATAAAATAAATATTTAGAAAAATATGTATGAATATACAAACACATGGAATATTTATTTATAATCTATGCATATGTTTACATTTATATTTACATATAAGCTATACATATTTAGGCACAGTTACAGGTTGGGCAGAGAGGATATTGAGAGCAGCGCTGCAGAGAAGGACTTGGGGGTGTCGGTCAGTGAGAAAATGAACATGAGCTGGCTTCGGTGTGCGCTTGCAGCCCAGAGTGCCAACTGTGTCCTGGGCTGCATCAAAAGGAGTGTGACCAACAGGTTGAAGGAGGTGATCCTGCTCCTGTACTCTGCTCTCCTGAGACCTCACTTGGAGTATTGTGTGCAGTTCTGGTGTCCTCAACATAAAAGGGACATGGAACTGTTGGAACAAGTGCAGAGGAGGGCCACGAGGATGATCAGGGGACTGGAGCACCTCCCGTATGAAGATAGGATGAGAAAGTTGGAGCTGTTCATCCTGGAGAAGGCTGCATGGAGACCTCATAGCAGCCTTCCAGTATCTGAAGGGGGGCTATAGGGATGCTGGGGAGGGACTCTTCATGAGGGACTGTAGTGAGAGGACAAGGGGTAACAGGTTCCAACTTAAACAGGGGAAGTTTAGATTGGATATGAGGAAGAAGTTCTTTACTGTAAGGGTGTTGAGGCACTGGAGTGGGTTGTGCAGGGAAGTTGCGAATGCTCCATCACTGGTGGTGTTCAAGGCTGGATTGGACATAGCCTTGGGTGGCATTGTTTAGTGTGAGGTGTCCCTGCCCATGGCAGGGGGAGTTGAACTAGATAATCTTAAGGTCCTTTCCAACCCTAGCTATTCTATAATTCTATATGACAGCAGGTTTGTGGTATTACATCTTTACAGCTAGGGTAAGACTTTTAAGAGTTAACTGTCCTGAATTTGAGAAATTATTGATAATAGGTGAGACCTAATTATTGGCAGTATTATTAATGAATGGCAACTCAGTAAACTGTTGCTTTTAATTTTGAAAAGGTCATACTTTATCCCTCTTTTAAACACACCCATGAGAAGTGATTCAACTGCCTACCTGGAAAACATACACTGATTTTCATTTGCACCATGACAATTTAGATATATACAAAGTCACTGCTACTCTGTAAGCAGACTGGACAGGTAAGGGTATGGGTACAGGTAACTGAGTCGCTGCACTTTCCCCTCCCTCAAGTGCTCCCTCCACAGTCCTTGCACAGCCTGGCAAATGCACAAAACACTTCAGCTGGGAATTAAGGCAGTTGCTGTAATTAAACATCATGTTTCAAGACTTCAGTGGTGGCTTAAAGGGATCTTTTTCCCCTCACTGCATAAATGTCTAGAAAAAAAAAAAGAGAGAGATGGATTTGTTTTTGACGGGTAGACTGATTTCCCTATATGAGGCGTTACAGGCAGGTCACAGCATTTAAAAGAGCAGAAAGATACCTGTAGGTCATATAAATAATGTACACTTTCAAATCTCTCTACTCACTGTGTTTTTCTGCCACGCTCAAGGGCAGACTAACCATGACATCTCAGATGAGAAAGACATTTCCCCGTAGCTCATACCGGTGAAGAATTTTTGGATTTTTTTTGCATTTCTTTGTAATCAGTGTGGACCATGTGGGCGTGTCTTATCTCATCAGTGCCCTGCTACTGCAGGGCCTTTATGTGTTGTGGGAATATCCACTTGCCCTAAACACAGTTCACAGTACAGAGTAGCATGACCTTCTTTAGCCCAACTGGGTTTAATTTAGAGGCATCTGCAATAAATTGAATGATGTGATACATATAAGCTAAGACCAATAAATACCCTAAATATGTACCTAAAAAAAAAAAAAAAAAAAAAGAGCATTATTACTTTTCATAAGTGAATTTCATGGGGCACACAGGGTTTCAGTTCATCTTACCTTCAGTCCAACTGCAGACTACCATGGAACCTCCATATATACGCCCTCACTTCAAAACTAGTCATCATACAGCAGCATGATGACAAAGTTCAATGAACTGAAGCAGTACAAGATTCCATTTTTCTGGCTGCCAAGCTAGTATTGAGGTGGTTTGGTATTCCAGTCCAGCTTGCTACCAGGCCAGATAGTTGGCATGCTAGTACTGGAACAAGGAAGGTGGCATGAAAAGGCAGATGGGCAGGCAGGCACCACTGCTGTCAATAAAAGCTGCATTTAGAACTGCTTAAAATGACTGTAAATTGCAGCCTCCATTTCTCTGACTAGAATTTGTTACCACAGATTTCTAATGAAGTTTTTCTTCACTGGCTTTGTTATATCCAAAGTCAAAGCTCTGCCAGCAAGAGCAGGGAGCCAACTAACACATCAGGACACAGGAAATGTACAACCCATTAAGAGGAAACAGAGGTTTTCCTATGGGGTAGTCCCTTCATTATATGTAAGAGAGAGAACCTGAACAGAGAACAGCTTTTCAGTAATTTAGGTGAGAAACACACAGCACACACCCCCACAAACCACCAACTCTGTGAAACTTGGTTGTTTCTAGTGAATAAGCATTATGTTATATACTGCTTAAGCTAAAGAATGTTGGGAATTAGCAAAAAATCTAAACCAGGCAGACTTCTCTACTGATATATGTTTTCTTTTAGTTTCATGTTTAGAATGATAATTTCCATGAAATTTGAAGTAATAAGAATTATGCTTAACAAAGAATATTAAGGGATATTTTGGGGTAACACTGTTTTAGTCATTAAAAAGACTGATAATTTAAAAGGTTATTTCAAAGATATTTAAAGTCATTTAAGAGCATGGAACTGTTGGAACAAGTGCAGAGGAGGGCCACGAGGATGATCAGGGGACTGGAGCAACTCCTATGTGAAGACAGGCTGAGAAAGTTGGGGCTGGTCAGCCTGGAGAAGAGAAGGCTGCGTGGAGACCTCATAGCAGCCTTCCAGTATCTGAAGGGGGTCTATAAAAATTCTGAAGAGGGACTCTTCATGAGAGACTGTAGTGATAGGACAAGGGGTAACGGGTTCAAACTTAAACAGGGGAAGTTTAGATTGGATATGAGGAAGAAATTCTTTCCTGTAAGGGTGGTGAGGCACTGGAATGGGTTGCCCAAGGAAGTTGTGACTGCTCCATCGCTGGCAGTGTTCAAGGCCAGGTTGGACAGAGCCTTGGGTGTCCTGGTTTAGTGGGAGGTATCCCTGCCCCTGGCAGGGGAGTTGGAACTAGATGATCTTAAGGTCCTTTCCAAACCTAAATATTCTATGATTCTATGATTCTATGATTCAGGCTTCATTGGATAGTAAGGACAAATGAAATAATAAAAACAAATCTGTTGCTGCGTAAGGTAAATTTGTTTGTAAATATACCTACTGTAACATAGCAAACACATTCTACATAAGTATTGTTTCTGAAAACAGAACGTGTTTTTTAAAAGAGAAAGTAGTATTACAGGATTATTTTTTCACCTTCTGTCCGACAGATTGCAATTTCTGAGTCTTAGAAAGCTGGCCTCATTTATTTTCCTCACTATGAACCATAACTGAACCATTTTAAACCCTGTAACTTTCTATTCAACTGCATAAACTTGTATGTACACACATACACACTTTCATATCTATTGAACTCTTTAACTAGCTTGTTTCTAGCACTTGACTCTTATCAAACAACATCAGTGCAACAACAGGCTACTCTCACTGATTTTTCACTAATCTTGTGTTGGGATAGACAAAGCACTCTTAATTTTAATACCTAGTATCAGATTTCATTTCCAATTAAAAACTGTCATAGTGAGTGGGATGTGGCAAGTTACTGCTTTCATCTGGAGGATAATGATGAAGTTTAATTCAATTTAAGCATGTAGAAGTACTGGGAAAACCTAATCAGAACAATAAAATCAATGGGCAAACACTAATATCTACCTTTTCCCTAAAGTGCAAATAGCTAAACTGCAAATAACTAAATAATGATCTTGAAAATAAGATCACTAACACTGCCTCTAAAAACAAAAAGAAAATGTACAAAGAATCAAGAGAAAAACATATTGGCTTTTTTACATTGTCGTGTTGCTGCACGCACCCCTAAATGGGAGGTGAGGGGAAAGCACATGCACAGAAGGCCTCACTGAAAGCACACTGGTAATATTTGGACATATCTAATACTACAGTGTCCGAATGCCTGAGTCTCTAATATGCTGCAGTGCTCTGAAAATGCTAATCATGTTTCCTAGTAATAGGAATGAGTCACCATCTTCATAACAGGAAAGCTTGTCAATTAAACAATGGCAAAGAACACTTGTTTCTACATTTCCCATGTATCTGTAGACAGACCATAAAAATAAATTACACTGTTTTGGAAAGAAACAAGTCTCTGATGCTTGCACCAGCCTTCTCCAGGCTGATAACCATGTAACTTCTCATGAACTCAACAGCACAAGGGTTTTGTGCTAGACCCCTTTATCTCAGATTAACATGTACCAAATGCTGCAGCGAAGGAGCACACTACTTTCATAAGCTGCAAGGTTGATTACTTCTGCATTCTGGTACCAATTACTGCACAAAACCCTGCTCACCAGAAGGAACACCAAGTGAATGCCTGAATCCAAGCATATTTGTTTTGCTATGCAGGTGTCATATTAAAATCATATTTTAAGGAATTCTTGAATGAGTTTCAATTATAAAAATACCTAAAAAAAATAAAGATCATTCAACAAGGTAAGAAATTGTAAGACATTCCTTCCCCTTTACAAATGTAATGTTTCCACCAAATAGACTTTTTGAGGGACAAAGAATGATGCAATTCAATGACAAACTGAGAAATTAAATTTCTTCAAATAATTTTGTAACAAAGATATTTAAATTCTATTCCAAACAAACAAGCAATACTGACTGGTACAGTACTACCTCACTTTTTCCATCCTATTGTGTTCTCTTTGGAGTGTAACTATAGACACTTTTCAGGCCCTACTTTTATAGCAGAGCAAGCGACACTTCAATTTACAAAAAGGTCGCCAAACACAGAAATAAGAATAAACAAAATAAGAAGAAATTATCTAATCTTGCATCAGTACATTTTTTGTCTAAGATAAGTAAGACAGATACTCACAGACTGGCGTGCATGTTTCAGTGTAACACTAGCACTAAATACACAGTAATTTGACCAGTGTTTCATACCATTACCTTTCATATCTTATTCCAGTTTGACTTGCAATGTCAAACTACAACTGAACCCCTTCAGTACAGTATGCTTTCTACAGATAAAAAGGCTGAAAATCCATTTATTTTAAGGAGAAACATCTAGGCCATAAATCTGCAAAGGAACCCTTTGTACCCTAACATGCTTGGTCTGTATGATGGTTCTTAATATTTCTCATATCTAGGCACTTTTCCTTGCAATTTTTACAACATTTTGGGATGTTTTATATTACATCTAAGGGACAAAAATGAAACATGCTTTTGTTTTTCCTCTGCATGCCACACTACATTTCATTCAAGTCATGAACAATAAGATACAGGATCATAAAAGGAAGAACCTTTCTGAAACCCTACCCCACCCCACCCCCCCCAAAAAAAAAAAAGCAGCTGTATTTCTATTTTCGACAATTTGAGATATCGCACAGAATGTTTCTTTTGCAATGGCAAAAATAGTAACATGTCAGAGTTTCATAAACAATATTTCAAAGTAGAGACTCTGGTTTACCAAACATGACAAAAATGGATTTGTCTACACAGAAGCATTAAGCAGTGGGTGTATACTATCTTCAGTACCAAACATAAGGGGCTCTTGAGGCAAACATATACGTGTAAGAGAAGACAAGGCTATGTCCAGCACCCTCAGTTACCGAAGAAAGGTCCGTACCAGGCAAAACATGGCAGCAGTAACTGCAGTCCTGCCAATCTCTTGCTAGAAATATAAAGTTTAGAAAGACGATAGGTAGGTACGTGAACAGGAATGAGAGCACTGCATACACCTCTGCCAAACACTGCTAGAAATCTCTACACAAGATCACTGTATTTGTTGCCTTTGGCAGCAAAAATATGTCCCTATAAAATCAGCTGCATATTTGGCACATGAATGATTTGTTTCCCAATGGCAGCTTAGATTATTTCATACCTGTAAAATAAACTTAAAGAATCAAAACAAATCTGAATGTTAACATTGCTACAGTTCGCCGCAAGGCATACTTACTTAAACTGGTATTAAAAGAAATAATCATCCTATAGGGACAGCAAGAATTGGATTCCAAGTGGTGAGAAAGAATTTCCCATGAGAACAGGGGAATGCTTCACAAGGAGAGGTGGGCTGCATCTGCAGGTTTAGAGAAAACACTGCAGCAACAGTGTTCTTCAAATTTCACCATCTATTTACCACCCTAACTACAGAACACAAATGGCATACCAGAAATGAAAACTAATGGCTATGACTATAGTATTCTGAAAGAGCGCCTTCAAAGAAGCCACAAGAGATGCTGTCCACTCTTATATTTTGCCTGCTTGCAAACAACCTGCAGGTTATTAAATGCCTGTATCTAAGTTCTGGGGTTAGAACATGCTGGTTTTACAGGCTGCCCAGAGAAGCTGTGGATTCCCCATCCCTGGTGGTGTTCAAGGCCAGGCTGGATGGGGCTTTGAGCAACCTTGAGTAGTGGAACGTGCCCCTGCCCATGGCACTGGGGTTGGAATTGGATAACCCTTAAGGTCCCTGCCAACGCAAACTATGATTCTATACTCCAACAGTACTTGAGAACATGCTTCTGAAAATGTGGGATCCAATAGTGGTGAACTGTATCTTGAGAAATGTCTTTTTCACTTTATCATCAAAATCATTGTACAGTGCATATGCAAACACTCTTTGTACAGCTGAGGAACTCTGGTCTCATTAAAAGCTCCAAATTACACGCAAAGTTCAATTTGCAAAACTTGTATTTTGTTTTTAGAAGTTTCCAGATCTGAAACATCTGTAGGAAACAGTTCCATTCAGATATGTCCAAAGATCTGTTCTCTTCTCTAATTAATTGGTTCTCATAAAACAGATCACTCATTAGAAAACAACAACAAAAAACACCAATCCAAAACAAACAAAACAAAACAAAACAAACAACAAAAAAACCCTACACACACACAAAAAACCCCCACCAAACAAAAAAAAAAACACACAAAAAAATCCCCAAAAAACTTGACCTTGAGGCCAAAATTGTGAGCTACAGTGACAACTTCCATAGTGTTTAAATTCCAAGTGACATAAAACTTCAAAGTCCTATCTCAACAATACTTAAAATACAATCAAAATTGCCATGAGGCTGATGAGCAA
Source organism: Myiopsitta monachus (assembly GCA_017639245.1). NCBI lineage: Eukaryota > Metazoa > Chordata > Aves > Psittaciformes > Psittacidae > Myiopsitta > Myiopsitta monachus. The sequence goes on along the minus strand of CM029921.1, from coordinate 64,145,902 downwards.
CAGAGACAGTGAAATATCAGGAAAATGCAGTGCCTAAATTTGAGTTAATCCACTAATCCTGTGAGGTAAAGAAGGGAAAGCCAGCCCTGAGTCCCAGAGTTCCTAACATACAAACTTCTGTATTATCCCCAGCCCAGTGACAAATATGACTCACAGGCAGCCTTCACAATGCCACCTTCTGGACAACCATTTCTACCCCAGGAAGGTAAGAAATGACTGCTCAGGAAGTAAATGCTGTTCTGGTAACATTCGTCCAGCACCTCTGCTTGCAACCAAATTTTGAGGCCAAACCACATTCATGCCCATGCAGGAAGACAAAAACGAGCTCTAAGTATAGTTCCCTGCTTGAGAAAGAGCCTGGAGTAGTTACTACCATACTAACACAACCGGTAGGAGGATCCTCAATTTGCACACCTTTGGGCCTCTCCTATTACATCCCTAAATATGCTAAAAGTATGCATCGTTCTCAAACTTACAGACACGTAGAACATTGCATTTTAATATGTAAGGTTGCTATCTATTATAAGAACTTCACCCAGAGTGGTTTTATTTTGATGGTCCTATTTGCAGTGAAAAATGATTTTCAGACTAGGGAATAAAATAATTGTAATTAGAAGATCAGTGAACAAATATCAAACTGTACATATGAGCAAAGCACATTTATCATATAATCAAGTATCTACCTATGCCATAAATACAACTGTAAACCCAAATTAGCAATCCAGACTCACAGATCTCTTTTTATTACAGCTATGCTTTTAAAGGCTTTCTGTCAGAAGTGTTGAAGTGTGAGCTCACCATCTGATTGAGCTGAAAAAGGAGGCCAAGGAAGATTTTATAAACAAAGGAATCTAGGGTGGAAACTCCTACATTTCTGAATATAATGAAAGATGGACATTATCATAATTTTCTTGCTGCAAGCAGCAGAGCAGCCTCTGGACACCTGGCTTCCCTGAACATAAAGGCATATCAGAGGAGAAATTTTCAGTATTGGGACACTCAACCATTTTACCCATAACCCTCTACAGAAAGTAATGACAATTAGAGACATATAAGATAACAAAGAACACCTTTCTTTTGTAGAAAACAGTGCTGCTGCACTTGAGCACCTTCTTTCACAAAAAAAGTTTAGCTCTGGATGAGGCTATTAAGGAACCCAGTTCTACTGGCTCCTGCTTGTTAGGGGTTTGAAAAGGCTCAGGTTCCCTAAACCTGCCTTAAGCTACTCACCAATATGAAACAAATAAAACCAAGAGAGAGCAATTTCAGTGCACTGAAACAAGTGTCAGGAGGCAAAAAAAAAGTTAATTTCTTCTTAGCAGATGACTGCAAAAGTATAATAAGCATCAAAGTATGCATCAAAACAGGGGCACCACCAGGTGCTCTGCAAAAATTCCTACATGCACACAGTGCTCCAGGAAAAAATAAACCAACCTGACTCAAGAACTCAAAACATCATCTAGTTCACCTTCTGCTCAAAGTGGCATGAGTTGTGCCAGACTTTGTCCTATTGGACACTACAATGCATGTAAGAAATGCACTAAATGGTTATGAACTGAATAAAAATGAACTGAATAAAACTAACATTACTTCTAACACTATTAAGATATAATCTCTGAAGGTGTTTTTAGCTACATGTAATTTGTCTCACAGAACAATATATAAGCAAGACAAGCAAACGAACCTGAGTAAATACAATATGACTGTTGTTTTGAAGAAATCTGGAGCACTGCTTGAAAATCATACTCTTAATTCTTGGGAGAAAAGAAGCCAACATAGTTTTAAAAGAGCACACTACAGAGCAAACAAACACTTTGAAAAACAGAGTACCAATAGGCTTTAAATGTTTATCTGCCAACCTGGAAATGTATGAGATTAAATCATGTGATCGACTGAATCCATTTGCAACTTTGCCATCCTTCACCTCCGCTTAATATACATGGTACTTCATATAAGAAATTTTTGTTAGCACTCTGGAGAAATCTGTAGATTCAGAATGAGGTTATCTACAATCCTTTTGCACTAAAAGTCCATCTCAAACACTAACACCACTTTTAACAAAAACAAAATCACTAAGGAAGAGGAGGAATGGTCCTCTGGGAATTTGAGATTGCTACTGCAGAGTATGAATGCACATGTTAAAACAATTTCCCGTAAAAAATTATTCTCATCTGAATGCAGCTGGTGTCAAACACAAGCAAAAAAAAATTATCATTAAACTTTGTTTGAAAACAACTTCCATACATCATTTGGATCAACCTCCTCCTTAAAAATAAGACCAACAATACATCAGGTCATAGTTTTGGCTACCTAAGTCTTAAAAGCCTCAAAGGAGAGCAATCTCACTGCATGTCCCCAGAGAACAAAAATCTCATTGCATCTCTCTTCTACAGTTGTACTACACAGGAAATACTCCCTCTCCTGCCCCGTGTCCTACTGAACTTCTCATGCTGCAAACTGCGGGTATTACCCTTTGTTGTGCTGTCTCTACCAAGAACAGTCTGGTACCATTTTCTCTAACTACCTCTCCAGAAGTTTTAGGCTTCTATCTGATTGCCCCTTGGCCTCCACACAAACTCTCAATCTCTCACTATCCTCACAGGTCACCTGCTCTAGGCCCCTGGCCAAACTGAGAGCCCTCTGTTTTCCAGAGCTTTTCTCCCCTTTTAGCTTACACGGCATGCCAGGAGAGGATAAAATAATTACTCAATGTCAGAATGGCCAGGAGAAACAGACCACAAAACCTTCTTATGTTTCCTCCTTGGCAGGTGCCTTTTGAGTGAGAAAGAATGTAACATTCTTAAACTGGAGAAAACAGACAATCCCTACTGGACAAAGAGAACCGCCATTCATTTTGCATAAGCTGTTGTGACAAGCCTACAAACTGTATTTGAAAAAGGCAAGTGAAACATCTAGCAAAGTCCTTAGCTTGTGCACAAAAGCATGTAAGAAAAAAAAAAACTAAATAAAAAGCAGAAGATGGAAGGGCACTTATATCACCATTCCTATCTTTTATTGCTAAGATAAATCACCTTTTCCCAGGAAAAAGCAATGCAGTACATTTAATCCATCCTGCAGAAACATTTAATAAAGTACCATACTGAAAATTTGTTTCTCTGGTGGAGTGGATCAGTACTAGCATGGAAGCTGCAGAACTGATCACACTGAAAGGGCTGGAAAGTGAGAGGAGACTCTGAAATGTGGCCAAAATAACAATTTTCGGACCAAGAAATAAACAAATAAATAAATTAACAAATAAATAAAATTCATTACTGATAATGGCAAGCAGTGTGATGTTAAAGCATGCTGCCAATACAGAAGACCACTGGGTCAGGAAGAATACGATCACTTTTAGGACAAAATCATAGGAAAGGACTTAAAAAAATAAAGGGTAACTGAAATTTGTGAAGGTTTCAAAGAAAATCACCAAGACTTATACAACTTAAGCAAATTAGTATCTGTAAAAGATCTGAACTACTCTTACAGTATAAGAGCGACACATTTGCAATTCACAGTTACAGATAAAGGCTTATAAATATTTTCTGATGCAGGAAGAAATTTTCAAATCCATGCTCAATTTTATATCTGATATATTTATATCACCTCTCTGTCCCAGAGATTAAACTCTGTCTTGATCCATTCTTCAAAGGGAGTGAGAAAAGTATTCTGTGTCATACTAGCATCTGTCTCAGAACAATGCCTACAGCTGACCTTTCATTTGAGAACAGTTCAATTTGTGTTGCATTCCAATTATAATTTTATTACTATTCTTAAAGTTAAGCCCTGTATCTATGTGAATTACAAAATATTTCATAATTCCAGTTGCTAAAAGCTGTGGAAAATGGTTTGCTGTAATTCAATCAGCACTACTGCAATTGAAAAAATGTGGACTCAAAAATCCAGTGATTGAAAGAATACCTCCATTAGTTCCTTAGGATTGTTAGAGTATTTATCATCTGGTAGCCACAATATAAGGAGGACACTGACTCACTGGAGTGAGCCCAGAGGACAGCCATGAAGATGATCAGAGCACTTTCCTATGAAGAAAGGCTGAAAGAGCTGGGCTTGTTCAGTCTGGAGAAGAGAAGGCTCTGGTGAGACCTTAGAGCAGCCTTCCAGTGCGTAAAGGTGCCCACAAGAAATCTGAAGAGAGTACTTTTTACAAGAGCATGTAGTGACAGGACAAGAAGGAATAGCTTTAAACTGAGAGAGGGTAGATTCAGATCAGATATTAGGAAAAAGTTTTTTTCTGTGAGAATGGTGAGACACTGGAGCAGGTTTCCCAGAGAAGCTATGGATGCCCCATACCTGGAAGTGTTCAAGGCCAAGCTTGACGGGGCTTTTGAGCAACCTGGTCTTAGTGGAAGGTGCCCCTGCCCATAGAAGGGGGTATATGGACCTAGATGATCTTCCCTGTCCCCTTCCAATCCAAACCATTTTATGATCTTTGTTTCCACGCTTTTCCTTGTTTTTTACAAGATCTAAATAACTAGAGGATTTATATGTGTATATGCATGCATATGTATGTATATAGTATATCATACATTGACATGAAAGCATAACTGCAGCTAAAATTTGCAGCTAAATAAATACAGGCTTTATTCTATATAAACAGAATAAGGTGTAATATAAATTATTTACTTAAATTTAACTGCTGATGATTCTGGCAGACAGTAAAATAAGAGAGTAGATTTTGATATTTAGAAGTGTAGTACAAGGTTATTTTCCCAATTCTGAAGAGGAAATACCTTATGTTTTTATAAGCAGTGTTTCTAGAGGTTTCATTTTGCTTTCATGCAACAGTACACAAACCCTATGAAAATGCAAGGATCTGCATATTTGAATCTAATCAACAGTGCCAGACTTCAGGAATGACAGATACCAGTAGTGACATTTTTACAGTCTTAACCATACCAGAATAACGCCTGAAGCTTTATTTTTTATATTATTTAGCTATTTATTACCAGCTTTGCACTTGTAAAATCAGGATAGGAAATACTAGTTTAAACAAGTGCCTGCACAGAGTACGCAGATTACATGATTGAACACTCTTTTCTCCAGTGGTCTGTAAAGGTTTCATACAGAGCCTGAGGCACACATTTTCAGGGCATGATTCTCCATGCTGACTTCCAGTCATCTAGAGTAGGGACTTGGCTGGAATGCTTGGCAGCTCTCTCTCCTACCCGCATGTATATATGCCCTTCCCATTGAAGCCTAAGAACAGGAGGGGACAGAGTATGTCCCAGTCTCATTGTGATGAAGAACAAAGATGCAGTGAGCATGATACTGGCTCAGACCAGGAGCTGGGAAACATTCCTGCACCCCACAAGTAGTTGTAGCTTCATGAACTTACACAGTATCACAGGGGAACTCAGTACACACAGTGGCAGTCCAAATGACCTATGGAATCACAGAACCATTTAAGTTGGAAATGACCTTTAAGATTATTATGCTATAATTCTGTTTTCACTAACTCTACACTCTACTGCAATAATTTCTTTCCAGTAACACATTACCTTTTCACTGGGTGTAAAGGATGCACTTCATTGCCATAGGTTACTCATGCAAGCAAACTTCAGAGCTAATGACAGCATAGACACACAGTTCTCTCCTACTGAAGTGCACCTTCCAAACAACTGGCTCCCGAAACACCCAGCAGTGATAGAATATTTTCTGTTACACCTGATGGCTGCAGCTTACCTGCATTTCCCCTGTAAGCTGTAACAGTTAAACATAAAAATTAAAACCATCAAGCATCAAAACACGTCCCATGACTTAATGTTTGTGCACTGCAGATCAGATAAATATGGATGGGAATGAAAAGAATATTTCTTTTTTTTTAACTGCTATTGAATGACGTAGAGACAGTGAATCTTAGCTTTGAAGTACTACAAAGACATCTAAGATGACACCATGCTTGATGTCCCTTGACAAAGGCAAACATTCCAACTAAAACCAGTTTTATGTCTTCCTGTTTTCTGTAGATAAGCCAGATTTAGACATGTTACATACTACTGTCAATGCAGGGCAACAGAACAGAAATCAGTGTCATAGAGTCATAGAATAGTTAGGTTTGGAAAGGACCTTAAGGTCATCTAGTTCCAACCCCCTGCCATGGGAAGGGACACCTCACACTAAACCATGCCATTCAAGGCTCTGTCCAACCTGGCCTTGAACACTGCCAGCAATGGAGCAGTCACAACTTCCTTGGGCAACCCATTCCAGTGCCTCACCACCCTTACAGTAATTTCTTCCTTATATCCAATCTAAACTTGCCTTCTTTAAGTTTGAACCCATTACCCCTTCTCCTCTCACTACAGTCCCTAATGAAGAGTCCCTCCCAAGCACCATTATAGGCCCCCTTCAGATACTGGAAAGCTGCTATGAGGTCTCCACGCAGCCTTCTCTTCTCCAGGATCAACAGCCCCAACTTTCTAATCCTATCTTCATACAGCACCTCCATCCTCATGGCCCTCCTCTGGACTTGCTCCAACAGTTCCATGTCCTTCTTACATTCAGGACACCAAAACTACACACAGTGCTCCACATGAGGTCTCATGAGGGCAGAGTAGAGGGGCAGGCTCACCTCCTTTGACCTGCTGGTCACGCTCCTTTTGATGCAGTCCAGGATACGGTTGGCTCTCTGGGCTATGAGGGCACACCGCTAGCTCATATTCAGTTTCTCATCAACCAACACCCCCAAAGTACTTCTCCACAGGGCTGCTCTGAATCTCTTCTCTGCCCAACCTGTAGCTGTGCCTGGGATTGCTCCCCCCCACGTGTAGGACCTTGCACTTGGCTTGACTGAACTTCATGAGGCTGGCATTGGCCCACCTCATAAGCATGTCAAGTTCCCTCTGGATGGCATTCCATCCCTCCAACGTATCAACCAAACCACACAGCTTGGTGTCATTGGCAAACTTGCTGAGGGCGCACTCAATCCCACTATCCATGTTGCCAACAAAAACGCTGAAGAAGATCAATCCCAACCCCGAACCCTAAGGGACACCACTTGTTACTGGTCACCAAGTGGACAATGAGCCATTGACCACAAATCTCTGCATGCGGCTGCCACTGACCACAAATCTCAGCATGCGGCCATCCAGCCAGTTCTTTAACCACCAAGTGGTCCATCAATCAAACTGGTGTCTCTCCAGTTTAGAGACAAGGCTGTTGTGCAGGATAGTGTCGAACACGTTGCACAACTCCAGGTAGATGACATCTACTGCTCAACTCCTCTCCATCAGTTCTGTAGCCTGTATCATGTAGTTCTGTAGCTTCCCATCGCGCTCGCGCTGCGCCACGCGCTGCTCCAGCGCTCCGGGCCACTCGCGCGGCTCTGGGACGGGTTTTACCCGCTCAGGGCAGTGCCGCCCCTCCTGGCGCCGCTCCCTGTGAGTCCCTGTTGACATCAGCGAAGCTGTGGGGTCCTGAGCAGGACCTGTCAAGGGCTTGAGGCTACCTCGGTGGCTCTCGCCGCTCGGAACTGAGGCTCCTGGACGCGGGGTTTCCCCTCGCTCCGGGATTGAAGGCTCCTCTATGGAGATACCTTGGCAAAACAGTGGTTAAACATTACCAGTTTCAAGAAAGAAGAGCTCAGCTTTTACATGGGTACCAAAACCATGCTTTCCTAGAACTTCTAATTCCCTTGGTTTTTGTCAGAGTACTTTCAGGAGTTATGAAAACAAGAATGTCATGTTGTAAGTTCTCAGATTTTCTTATAAAATATCAGAAAAGTAGATAAAAACATTCAAGTCTATTTCAACTTCTTCTCACTATTCTGTCCCTTCTGCTAATTTATTGCAATGTCAGTTCACTCATTTCACATGAAGACAGCTCTGTCCTGCATGTATTTGAACTGATGAAGAAAAAGCTCCAACAAAATTCCTGTCGTCTTGCTCTAAAATAGAGTAAATGTCAAATGTAAGGTACAAGAAATTTGTTTAGACTGAAAGAGCTAGGATTTAGATTTCTGAGTTCATGAAGCTAAATCCTATATTCTGGAGATGTTCAGGCTTGCCAGAAAATTTCCTAGTAACAATTATTTAACTGCCCCATTATTAGACTTGCTACCAATGAAAACACGGATGTTCTGGGAGCTCCACGTATTTTTTAATGTGAAATATACAACATGAAAGGCCAAAGATTCATTTCTATAAACAACAACTGTTGTAGACCACAGAAACCATTTTTAGAATAGTGCTGTTACACCCCTCCTAACAGTACAGGAATATTCCAATACAGGATACCTTCTTTTGAATATTATGAAAAAGTAAATGGACATCATTTACCATTTTAGAAAGTTCCAAATTTGCTTAGCAAGACTGAAGGTATTTGGGAATATTTAACCACTTTACAACTGTCCTTAAAGTTTTGTGGTAGCACCCACAAATCATGAAACTGCTTCTCTTTCTCTGAGTTTGCCTTTGATCTGCTTACAACAGATGCGGTGAGACCAGTACAACTAAGTGGAAAGCTGCTGCCTCATCAGTTACAAGTCTCCAAACATGTTACTTGCCTTTATGTAAGAACTCCAGTCAGCTGGGGGCTGACCTACTAGAAAGCAGTTCTGCTGAGAAGGACCTGGGGGTAGTGGTAGATGTTGACTATAAACAGGCAGTGTGTCTTTGTGGCCAGGAGGATCAAGAGTACCCTGGTGTGCATCTTGAAATTAAGCTTAAAAATTAGTTTTGAATTTCATGATATCATCATAATTAGATAACATGCTTAAAGGAGATTAGAGCTCATATAGTGAATCATTAGTGCATTAGAGATTCATAGGATTCTCTTTAAATGTGAAATTTAAATAAATATTTAAAGTGAAGTTTATATCATGAAAGAAAACAAGAATATATTTTAGAAATCAGACTTACCACTCCTTGTCAAATACTGAACATTTGACATCACTTCTTCAGTGTAAGTCCCTGGTTCATAATTATCCATCTCACCCGAAACAATATGAGCTACTCTTGAAGCACGACCTCGGATTGCACCTGCTGCACGGTCTAAATTGTCTGCATTTTGCTCTCTCAGTGCAATGATACACTTGTTTACGTCCTCAAGAATATGGCTTTCTGCAAATAAAACAATATTCCTTTTAAGATGGAGCCTCTTATACAATCAGACATATTTTAGACATGGAGTTCTTTGCATTTTTCTTCCCCTATTGAAACGCATTGGCTAACACAAGTTTGACAAAAAAATTTACAATGTAAAATGAACGCTGAACTGCCCTTGAAATTCTTAAAACAACTTACTGAATCTTAGAATTCAAAGGTAGGGTAATAGTCTCCTATAAGCAACAGCAGCAATAAAATGTTGAGTGGAGAGTGTTAGAAAAATCTGAAAATCACAAAACCTCACATGCATAGCAAATATTTGAAGAATGAAGGAAAATTTCATGGGAATAAAACTGTTACTTACTTTTGAAACTTTCTTAAGCCTTAAGTGACAAAAGTTGCCATGAGATGAACCTCTGTCAACAACTGCCCCAACAAACTAACTTGTTTTATATCAACGTGTTAGGATGTTCATGCTGAATCAAACTCTTAGATGAATAGAATGAGCAGTATTTTTGCCTGGTATTAAAATTATGCTACTACTTATTAAATTATTGCAATACGCATCATTATAAATTACATATTTTACATATGATTTACATTTCTCATTTATAGCAACATATTTACTGTATTACTATGTATATTATAGGTTTATATGCTATTGGTGAGGTTCAAATAAATATGTGCAAATATGCACATACATACAGTACCACTTATCAATATATTAAAATAATGACACAGCACTGGCTTTCCTGATACAGCTACTTATTTCATTGTGTCTTCTTGCCAAAGAATATTCCTCCCCTTCAGCTATCTCTGTTATTGCCTAATGATAGCACCTCTCTTTCATATTATGATGTTTTCATTCCTTCAATATTCTTTCCTTATTAGAATTTTCCTGTTTAAAATTCATCATCACCTCACAAATATAAAGCCCCATTAAGGAAATAAATTATTTCTTGCTTCATCTTTTCTACAGGAACTGGTTTATTGTCAACTCTAGTTACATGATTTGCTACAACATATTCTAAGCTTATATATTTTTACTTCACAAATTAAAACATTCACACACTACAGTCACCTTTTGTCTGACCCAATATATATACATTCAAAATTTTACATTTGTGGCATAGAAAAGAACACAAAGTTTGGGACTAGCAGGGAGATGCTGGTAATCTATGTGAAACACATAATGACACAGAACCTCTGAAAGTCAAAAAGTCTCTTAGACACCAGTTGTTGGATGAGAAATTAAATGCAGCCACTTGCTTCACCCCACCTCCCACCCTGGGAAATTGCAGAAGAAAATCAGAAAAAAAAGGTAAACCCCATATGTTAAGAACAGCATAACTGAAATAAAGTACAATGTGGTAATAATCACAACAAAAAGGGAGATAATAAAAAGAGAAAGAAACAAACCCCAAGAAAAAGCAGTCATGCAAAATGCAGTTGTCTCACCACTAACCAATTCCAACCCCTTCCCCAAGCAGCCATCAGTCCCCTTCCAGCCAACTCCCCCCAGTTTCTATACTGAGCAGGTGTCCTGGGTTCAGCAGCAGCAGCAGTCATTTTTCTTCTTCTTGGTAGCTGGTGCAGTGCTGTGATTTTGACTTTCGGCCTGGGAACAGCACTGATAACAGCAGTGTTTTCAGTTACTGCTTGGTAATGTTTTGGCCTGACCAATGACTTTCTGAGTCTCATGCTCTGCCAGGGAGAAGGGGAAGCCTGGAGGAAGCAGAGGCAGGACACCTGACCCAAACTGACCAAAGAGGTATTCCATACCACAGCACGTCATGCCCAGGATGTGAAAATGGAAGGCAGAGACCCAGAAGAGGGGGGTTCGCTGCTGGGTCGGGCTTGGTATCGGGTGGTGAACAGTTGTATTCTCTTTCCTTGTATTTCTCTTGTCATTATTATTATTATTATTATTACTGGTGGTAGCAGCAGTGATTTGTGTTATACCTTAGTTACTAAACTGTTCTTATCTCAACCTGTGGGAGTTGCATTCTTCCAATCCTCCTCCCCATCCCCCAGGGCCTGGGGGAAGAAAGGGGGGAGTGAATGAGCGAACTGGGTGAGTTATAGTGGCTTAAACCACGACAGCAGGACATGCTGTTGTACGGAATATCCCTTTGCCTAGTTCTCATCAGCTGCCCTGGTTATGCTCCCTTGTGGCTTCTTGTGCCCCTCCTCATTGGCAGAGCATAAGACTGAGTAGTTCTTGACTTTGGATAAGCGCTACTTAGCAACAGCTAAAACATCTTGCATGTTGTCAGCATTATTCTCATAGTAAATTAAAAAACTGTGCCAGCTAGGGAGAAAATTTATTCTATCACAATCAAAACCAGGACACATTTTCTCAACCTTCTTCAAATGACAATATTAAAATTCTATCTGTGCTTAAACTATTTTTTGATACTCAAATATATAGTAATAGGAAAAAAGAATATCAGCAGGAAGGATGGAGATGAAGGAGAAAATACTGGTACTAATGTAAGACTGGTCATAAAATCAAAGGGTGACAGACCTGAGTAAGAAGCTAGAAGACAGTCATGTCAAGAGTTACAGAGTGAACAGATATGTCATGTGCTAGCATTCCCATCTATACCACCAATACTGAAGGGCATATACCATTTTTTCAGGCAAAGCAATGTAAATATAGAATTTAACTTAGGATATACAAGGCAATACAATATAATTGAAAAAGAGAGTATGTTTATAGCCTTAAAGCTTAAAGACTTCTTAAAAACTTCCATATTAGTTTTGGCATTCAATTCCCTTTTGCCTCTCAGAGAATGAAATAGGAACATCAGAAAGTTAGGATGTGAAGGTAACAGTTTTTCTCTATCTTCAGAAGAACCATGGTGAAACATCTCTTGCAGTAAGCCATTAAGTAATTCAGAGCTTATGTTTTTTCTTGTTAACTCCCATGACTGCTATTCAGTACACCAGTATCAAATTACATTTTTTGTTACAGAGTAAATTGGACAATCACAGTAACTTGGACAGACCAAACACACTGTTAGGTAATCCTGAATTACTAACTCCACCTGACATGAGTATCTTGGGATTCTACCTATGCAAAATTTATGACTTCTGGTTCAGTTTATGGCACTGCTACACCACGGAACACCTCTGTGAATACGGGGAATGTCCATACCCTTTCAGGTACACGTCACCAACCTCCAAGGTCAGCTGAAAAAGAAAAGCTTAATAATGAAGACTTTGTTAGCACTGTTTGTTCAGTCTGTACATACTCTGTAACTACACCTGTGGGCTATCATCTACATGCAAGTCAGGCAGTAAGAGGTCCAGCGACTACTTCAGATCCACCCACGCCAAACACAGCATGTGAAACAATGATAGAAAGCGGCAAATGACAAGATGTGCAGATGTTACAGGGACCACCCTGTGCTGTACAGGTTAATATCTCATCTTTCTTTTCTCTGGCATCTTTTCTTCTGTGCATTCCACAGTAGGAATCTTCCAAACAAACCAGTTTGCAAATGTGCCCAAGGTTGAAAAAGGCTGAAGAACTGAAGGAAAGAGAAGGCTGACATGCAGAGAATGCAGGAGAAAGGACTAAATCCCATGCTTCTGCTGCCATAGTTAGATCTGAAATGAAGTAGTATAGGTCACCACTGCATTATGTTTAATATTGTTCAAGCATTAATAGAGGTAATCACAGAAATGGACAGCACAACCTCCAAGGGCCTTTGTGTGAAGAATACACTGCCATTTCACTGCTCAGCAAAGACAACTAAAGGACTTAGTCCTGTGTAAACAGAAAGGTAGGGCTCTTTCGATATCTACCAAGTGAAAGCTCCATAATGGAAAAGTGTAGTTAACTGGTTATTTTGTGTGATACACATGTCAAGTGAATTGAAAAAAAAAAGTATCGCATGTGGCCTAATGGAAATATTGCATGAATGGAACACATGATGGAAAGCTCGCAATTTTAAAACCTCTTAAGAGATGTCAACCACAACACTTTTATGGAGGAAGAAAAAGCAAACTTGAGGCCAGATACTAATGGAAATGCAATTAGACCAGGATATTGTGGCCTGAGATCCCAACTAGTTGCTTCCTTCCAAATTGCTAAGCCTACTTTTAAGTAATTTTAAAATCTTAACTATCAATGCCCATAATAATATCAAGAAATATAAATTAGAATGTGGTGTATCCTTCCAGATACTTTGTTTCAAAGAAGACAGACACAGATTCAATTAACTGTACATTGTCTATCCACCCTGTACTAGAAAAGATGTACAACATGTTTTCTTGCTACATCCATGCACTGCCTACATGTAAGGGGTCAGTTGAGAACAGAATGCACAGACAATATGTGCACTTAGTAAGCATAAATGACCCTGTCCCCCCATACATGTACTATACTGCAGTTGCCTTTCTAAATATCTATAGGCAACACACAGTCTCTCTCAATATTCTGAAGCTCTTTTCAGATGAGGTAGTTCACAATCAAGAAAACCCTGCTTAACTTCATTTTCCCAAGGCACAAACAAGTTTATACATTTGCCTTAGTACATCAAATAGAAATCAGCACTGATCACAGTCCAGCTGAGACAGTTTTAACCTGCATGTTTTTTACAGATGCTTCCTCCTATACAAAATACATTAGAACAACTTTTGATTTTCATCCAAGTATCCTACTTTCCAAAACAGGAAAATGAACACTAGGATGATGTACCATCTCTTTGTCATCAGTCAGTGCCTACTATAAGAGTTAGTTGCAACAGTGGATTGATAGATATTTAAAGAAATTGTCAAATTGCTACAGTCACCAGAGAAATTATCAAGAGTGGCGCACTGTACCTTATGATTTTCCTCTGGGATCTTGGTGTAGTTTTACTGGCCAAAAATCATATCTCATCTGAGACAACCAGTGGATAATAAAGCTGTCTTTGACAAAGTCATGACTCAGACTGTCTCTGGGACAAAATCAATAGCGCTTCCTTTGCATTTCATCTGAAGAAAAAGACATGTGATGCCCTTCCACTCTACTTGGCACTTATAAGGTCTGAGTTGAAGTACTTTTTATTAAAGTTTTCCCATTCAGTTCAAGAAAACTGTGGACCAAATGGAGATACGCCAGAAAAAAAAAAGAGATTTAAGAAATACACTACATGAAAAACTATTAGAAAACTCAGTTTGGTCTCCTGAAGACAAGATGGAAAATAAAAAGCACTTTTCTGCAAACCCCAAACCATAAAATTAGGTGCAGAAGTATGCAGTGATAGTTAAGCCTGACCAAAATTATTTCTATCTTTTACCATCCATTCACATGATAAAATGGGAAGCAAAACAGCTTTTTACAAAAAGTAAACCTCCTTTCAGACCACTCTTATTCCCTGGATGTGGTGGTACCATATAGTGTTCCACAGAAAAGGATTCCAATGTTTGCAATAATGGCACTACCTAGTGTGGCAACAGACACGCTTCCACAGACTCACAATGCCTTGGTGAATCTCCAAAAGATTTTTGAAAGCAAATTTTTATTAATAATATCCACACTTAGATTTAGCAACTTCTGCTGCCAAAGTTAAGAGAACAGGAACACTAAGTGGAAAGTGCAAGTCCAAGTATACCATTCCATGCTATCAATCCTACTATATTCAGACCAAAAAAAAAAAAGTTGCATTTAATTCCCACCTTTTTGCTACATAGTGAAGTTCAGGGAATACCCAATGAGCAATCTTATGAAACAGATTTTCTTGGCACCTGGGTCTCGTTTAATATAATATCTACACTCCACAAGCAAGACAGCGTCTTATACACTATTCAAAAAATTAATCACTGGTGATCACTTAATGTTTAAAGACCCTAGGAACTTCAATAGAATACTTTTTAAATTAATAAAAAAGGAGAAAAAAAAATTACTCAGAACAAGGAAAATAATTTCTTCTCAGATTGTATTACAAAATATATTTTATCTGTAAAAAATAAGAAACTAAATGATAATTTCTAATATTATTTGTTGCTAATCCATCTGAAAACACTGTCATTCTATCTCAGACTGAGTGGCATCGAGAGGCAGGATTCATAACAGGTCTGATATTTACTCAACCACATGCATGGTGCTTCTGAAAATTTTTAGATACATACACCTATAGTCTAAAATGCACGTAAGTGCATAAATGCTCCTCAGGCAAGGAGGAGGATCCAGAAAGCTATAGGCTAAGACTTCATATCAATTCCTGGCAAAATTGTGGAATAAGATCTCATGGAAGGCACTTTCAGGCCTTGAAGGACAGGAAGATGATAATGAATAAACAGCACTGATTTACCAAGGTGTCATGGTTTAAGCCCAGTCAGTAACTCAGCCACGCAACCGCTCGCTCACTCCTTCCCTTTCCTCCCCCCACTCCAAGAGGGATGTGGAGGAGAATCGAAAGAATGTAACTCCCATGGGTTGAGATAAGAACAGTCCAGTAACTAAGGTATAGCACAAACCACTGCTGCTACCACCACTAATAATAATGACAAGAGAAATACAAGGGAAAAGAATACAACCGCTCACCACCCACTGACCAATACCGAGCCTGACCTGAGCAATGATCTCACCCTTCTGGGTAGCTGCCCCCAGTTTATATACTGGGCATCATGTGCTGTAGTATGGAATACCTCTCTGATTAGCTTGGGTCAGGTGTCCTGTCTCCCCTTCCTCCAGGCTTCCCCTCCTCCCTGGCAGAGCATGAGACTCAGAAAGTCCTCGGTCAGAGTAAGCATTACTGAGCAGCAACTAAAACCATCGGTGTTATCAGTGCTGTTCCCAGACTGAAATTCAAAACCACAGCACTGCACCAGCTATTAAGAAAAAGAAAAATGACTGCTACTGCTGAACCCAGGACACAAGGGCAAATCAAGCATGGCCAAACTGACTGCTTTGAGTGACATAGTACTGGCTCTGTGGATGAGGGGAGTGCATTGATTATTGCTTACTTCAAGAACATTTTTTACACAGTCTCCTTACAGAAAAACTAGAGTGATAGCGTCTGGGTGGGTGAAGACCAAAGTGGATGAATCAGCAGTTAGACCATCAGGCACACAGAGGAGTGGTCAGTGCTTCAAAGTGAAACTGGAGGCTACTGAGGACAGCTGCTTTTCAGGAAGGGATGCTGAGGCTGATAGTGTTTAACTTGTTCATTAACACCTTGGGCAATAAAACAGAATGCATCTTCAGCAAGCCTGGTGGTGACATCAACTTGCTAGACTGGCTGACTGGTACTCTAGAGGAAAGGGCTCCCGCTCAGAGCAACTGCAACAAGCTGGGCAAATGCACCAACAGGCTATTGCTCAGAAGCTGAAGCAAAGAAAACTTAGAACTTGATGTAAGGGGCATGGAGGAGTAGGAGGCATGGGAGTAATTCTTCATTATGAGCACGGTGGAACACTCTAACAAATTGCCTGTTGAGACCAGAAATTAACTGATGCAGAGAAATGGGTGCAAATGCTTTTGTTTTCAGGCACTATGTAAAATAAACTAATACTATTTTTAAACTGAGGAAGTCTGCCACAATAACAATCTCCCCCTGAAAAGGGAAGTGCAATACAAAGAGATCAAATTTTGAAAAACACGTACATGAAAAGCCTCTTAGTTAATAGGTATGTCTCATGTTAATAGGTACTAGGCTGCAAGGGCAAATTTTCCCGAAAGAGCATACTTAAGAAGTATGCCAGAGAGTTCCAGGAAGGAGTGAGCTAACCCAGAGGAAGGTAAGATAAAAGTGTCCAGTGTTATGGACATAAGCACCATAAACACAAAAATATGGTGACTATCTCACACAGTGAGCTGGAAGCTGAAAGACAAAAGCTACAAGACAAGAGGAAAAAAAAGGATGGAAAATGAAGGCGAATGTGGGCAGAGAAAAGAGGGAATGGCATAAAGCCACCCCCCTAGGAAAGGTACTGAAAATTCTTCAGGCTCACTAGTTATGCAAGTCTCTACAGATGACTTCTGAAGGAAAAGAGAAGAAACACATTCAGCTGTATAATAAATTTCTTGTTTATGTTTCTTCAAACTTCAACTTGTAGTCTGAAATTTTAACTCCTGCTATATTCACAGAAAATTCTGTTCACAGATTATATCTTAGGGTGAATAAAGTATTGATTGAGTTGGCAGCCTCTCCTTAAGGTTCATTTTCATTCACATATGCATAAATGATTCCAAGATGTTAGCATTTAAACCAAGGAAGCTAAAAAGAGAAAAACAAACAAAAAAAAAACCCACCACATCACACACACACAACAACAACAACAAATCTCTGAAAATAACATTTTTTAAAGTGTTTATTAATTACATACTTGGCAAGCCAAAACCATCAGTTTAACTGGCTAATAGTTTTGATTACAGAATGCTTATCTCCCTGCATGACTGAGAACCTTATAGCAATATTAATCCTTTCAACAGTTTTATTTCTTTCCCTCATTTATTTTAACATGATTACAATGAGATTTGGTTCATCTGAGACGGTAACTGCTTGTGCTTCAGCCCTTGCCCTCCATTTCCTGGGCACAAAATTCAGCCTACAGACAGTCTTTCTGGACTGTCAGCTTCCCCATTCAGCATCCAGTTTTATTCCAGGACCTTGGGGAAATTAAGGAAGCACTGTCTTATATTCTCAGCATATTTAAGTCTCTCTCATTTCCTAGACCTTTATGTGAGC
The DNA here is from genome assembly GCA_017639245.1 of Myiopsitta monachus. Classification (NCBI taxonomy): domain Eukaryota; kingdom Metazoa; phylum Chordata; class Aves; order Psittaciformes; family Psittacidae; genus Myiopsitta; species Myiopsitta monachus. Next base: position 64,128,159 of record CM029921.1, on the reverse strand, counting down.
AAGGCCCAGAGAACTCTGAAAACGAGGAACTACACTGTAAAAGCATACAAGCAATCTTAATGTCCAGGTAAGGATCCGGAGAGAAGAAAGGCAGAGAAAAAGTAGACCAGAAGCATGGAGAACTGGATGGGCCAGAGAAAAACAAAAGCCAGAAAAAAGCAAAAATGTGAGTGTACCCAGCTGCAGAGGGGTAAGTACCTACATACTCCAATTCTCTCCTGGGCTACAGAATCAAGGAAACACTTTCCTCCAGAAAAACATAGGGGTGGCATGCACTCATATAATTTGTTCCTAACATTTTTATTTGGCCTAGTCATCTTAAACACACCTGTAACAACAGCTGAAATTACATGTTTTAGAGACAATCAACCTCATTATTTACATACACATGTAAATGCATTCAAATTACTTAGCCCTTAGAGTACCCCATTTCTTCCCTCTGGCTATAAAAAGCTGAAAATGTTTATTCTAAAAATTACAGGAGATGGTTCATACTCCCCTTTTCCATGATACTGTACAGGGCAACAAAGAATTTTTAATGTATTAATACTCTGTAATATGATGCCAGGTTTGTAGGACAAGATAGAAAAATAATGAATTGGAGATGGTAACAGGACATTAAAGAAGAGACGAGGGAGAAGAAGAAATAGAGCATTCTTAGTTAATCTCTGGAAATCAGCACAACCACAAATCATGTTGCAGTATGTCCTCCCACCTCCAGCTGCTACTAACTTCCATAATGAACAAATTTTACTCAGACTAGCCATGTCTCAGCTATGAACCTAAGAAACTATGTTAATAACCATTCACTCCTTAAGGAGTATTCTCTTCACCAAAGCACCTATAACAAACATAGAGTAAAATTTTTTGCTGTGCAACTCACCTTTATAAAAAAACAACTTGAATTTCAGCTTCTTCAAGTACAATGCAATAAACCACTACAAACCACTTCAATCCCATGTTAATTTCCGGTAACACTTGACCGGAAGGCCATTTGGCCTAGACTAGGAAACTAGGCAGCAGTGGACTAGACGATTTTTTTTTTTACTCAGCTATTGCAGGTAAGACTGACAGTTCAACGTTATGTTATTTATATTAGAAGTCTCATAGTACACATGTACCTCTTACATCCGACCACAAATGTGGGGACTAAAAAATGCCTCCCCCTTCCTCTTCCATAACTAGCACTTCAGTGGAACTGCATTATACACCCAGTTTTGCTTAGCTGCTCCAAAAAGCACCTCCACCATTTAAATACATTTACACCTAAACCAGTAAGTGCTTCCAGACAGCTTAAAGAAGCCATGAATTAATCAGCATACATCACTCATCTCCTATACCGCTTTTCAGAAATATAAGTCTTAGTGAACACATCATGCTGGAAAAACATTGCCAGGTAACCTTAACTCTGCATTAATAGGTTGACTTTCACTTCTTCATTGAAGTGTGAGGATGGTGAATGGGAGATAACAGTCAAAATAAAACAGGCAAGGATCTGAAGGGGGTGGGGAGGAAATCACTGCAAGGATAATGAGGTTCACTAGAATAAAGAACAGTTGTTCAGACAGGTTGTAAAATCTCTGTTCCTGGTCCAAACACAGTGTGGGCCCAACTGTGAGTAATAGGACAGACTAGACCTTGAGGTCCCTTGCAACCAGAATAATTTTATGATTCTGTGATAGAGGGAAAAAAGAATAAAAACTGCCAGCCAAAAAGACCCTGGGCTAAGGCAGACCTCTCCAGGCTCTACAATTACTGAAACACCCTTCTCTGCATCAGAAAGTCCTTTTACAGATTTGATCATAAAATTTTTCAGAACATTTGCCACCAACTGTCAGCTTTAACATAGACTTTCCTTCTCAGTTTGTTATCTCAGACATAATTTCACTCTTCCCTTCAGCTACTAGATAAGGGAGAATTGCTTGCCTTACTAAAGAAAAATATGGCTGATTTCTTATGTGGCATTCAGTTCATAAATTACACAGGAAAATCATTTTCTTTATACTCACTCTGGGCATGTTCCCTTCATTTATACAGAAATGTACAATCAAAGCATTTATTATTCCCCTCAGAACACTCGCTCTCAAAAAAATGCTGGAGACAGCTTCCCTTTCTGTCACCTTTATGAACCTCAGCTAAAAATTTTGGGAGGCTTCTTTTTCGGGTGGATGAACTACAAAAGAGATACTTTTCTCTGGAATTTTTACTTTTGCCATTTGATTCTTCATTCCCACCAGCCTTTCAGCTGTGTACTGGAACTGTCTTGGGGGGAGAGTTCTTAATGACGAGAGAAAATTCTCCTTCAGCATACGAGCAGGAGTCTGCATCATACACAAAATGCTCCACAAGCCTTTGTTTGGTCTTTTTGTGCACCACTTGCCCCTTTTGAAGGCAGAGTTGCTCACACAGCTGACAAATTAAAGCAGATAGAGGCTAAAAAAGGAGTTGTACTCTCAGTGATGTAGTTCTCAGTGGAAGTAGAGATTCAATTTTCCATATCATTTGCTCTGCCAAAAGAGAAGAGCTGAAGTCTGCAGTTTTACTGCCTTAGGTGAAATATGAGTTGGCCCTAAACAGGGCATAAATAAATCTCTTTTCTGCCCCTCTGTGGTGGTGAAATGGAAAATTTATTGTTGCTTTCTAAATTCTGCTTTGAAAATCCAAATCTAGCTAAAATATTATTTAATTTCATGAAAATATCTCTTAAAAACTCAGAAAGGTCTTGATATATCATAAATCCTTAAGTCTAAAATGGCAAAAGCAATGTTCTCTGAATAACAGATTATCTAGAGAAATTAGTTTATGCCAGGAATTACACAGTTTTCCACTGAGCTCCAGTCTTACCTTACTAGAAATGAAAGCCTTTTGAACAGTGAAATGACTAGGCAGCTTACACAGAAAGAGTTCATAGCACGTATCTTAAAAATCAATGTATAGCTGATATCCTGGTTATCAATTTCAGTGGAAATGCTACTGAATGAAGATCTGGCCCTTTTCCTAGTTTGGACCAAAAGCATGAAGAAAACAAATCTGCAATTATTAGGGAACATTCCATGCCTGTCTTTGAATCAGCTTAGGATTTGGTCAGTTTAGAACCTTCAAAAGATTTAAGGGGAGGGAACGGGGGAGGGAGGAAGAATTAACAAACATTAAAATTTATTACCTACTTCCTTTTGATGGATTAGTGGCGTATAACTGGAGACCTTTTGCATTACCTGTTGTACAATGCGTGCAACAAAGCAGACCATATTATGTTAAATGATAGCTATTTCATTTATGTCTAGAAAATATTGTCAAAAGGTAATAGCCATCTGACACTCTGATAATTGTCCAGGTGAAAACACTGACTTTATGATAACGTTCTCTTGTAACAGCTCTATATCTGCTATAGTGAATATCTGATGAATACCAAAAAAATCTGCTTGACAGAATAGCCAACCCACAGATAGGACAAATGTTAACAGAAGGAAAACTGATTGACAAGAAATAATCTGTGGTAGGAAACTCCAATGTCTTCCATTAAAAATGATAGATTTTAAGCTGTGGTAAATTTGTCAGTTTTCCTGGTGGAAGCATTATCCTCAAATTACACTGCTTACTGTTGAAAATAGTTACCTCTCAAAGTATCAAACTTGCAGAAAGAAATGCTGCCTTTTCATTAGATCAGTTTTTCCACTGATGTGTAAGCTGGCATGACTTTTGTTGGTGGTGGAGGGGTAGTGGTGATGTTGGTTTGGGCATTTTTGGGGGGCTGGGCTTTTGTTTGGTTTTAAAGGTTTACACTACCATGCACCACGTTTCTGGGGCCAAATTTAACATCTCTGCTAAACTTACTGACAACAGTAGCTCAGACACGTCAGAACTTGTGCAACCCATGAATTCAATTATGCACATTCCTTGATTTTACACTTTTTTTTTTAATTTTTTTTTTTTCTCTTTCCTTGATGTGCTAAGAATTCCCAGCTGTGTAGCAGACACAACTGGAGGTTCCAAAAGGCAGGCTGCCTTATGATCAAGAAAACCTCATTAGTATCTTACTGCCTGTTATCAAGTTCACAAGAGAGGAGCTTAAAGGAATACATCACATGCAACTGTCAGCTTTTGCTGCACATGCATGTACATATGTCTGTTTTCTCAAGTTTCATTGTTAAAGAAAATATAGGTTGGACATGCTGCACACAAGCTTAGCTGGCTGTCAGTAGGAAAAGCACATTCCAGGAGTTTCCAAACTGCAGCACAACTGGAACCTGCTCTCCCAGTTAAAGATTTTGTGTCCAAGTCTGGCAATCTGTACCATAGTAGCATAGAATCATAAAATGACACAGCACCACTGATCAAAAAATCTTCCGTTATCATTTGTTTGTGCTTATTTAGATACCATTTTTTAGAACACTTGTATATGCTTCCAGTAGGCCACATTACATAAAGCAAGCAGATCAATTCCTGCATAGCTGCACAAAACCATTAAAAGCTATTGCCACAGCTGCTGCTGGAAAGCTATTAGCAACCAACCTGTTAGGAAATACACACACAAAACATTATTCCCAATCAGCATCAAACCCATGCATCTTTCACCATCCTCCAAAGGCTGCCAAATCTGAACTCAGCCACATCAAAAACAAAGTGAATTCCAAATGCACGAGCCTTTAAAAATCTGGAAGAGGACGCCAGCAGTTTTACAAAGGTTGTGATAAGAAACAAATCTTGCAGATAACTACATCTCAGCAACAACTTCCTGAAATTCAATATGGAATTAAATATGAAATTTCAGTTTGGTACGGGAACTTTAATAATCTAAATGACTAAGTCCACAACTGAACTGCACTGCCTAGCTTCTTACTCCTGACTGCTTACTGAATGACTTGCTCTTATCCTCTACAGCTCTGCAAGAAGTTCACCACTAAAACTTTCCCATGACCTTAGTAATAGGTACAACAAAGTCTTTAATTAGAAAATGCTAATTTGAAGTAGCAGGGTTTTATGGGACAACACTTGCCAAACCAGTTTCTGAAAATCCATGTGTGATACATGGTCCAATTTAGTGACTAGAATATGGCATATCTAAAAAACTATCTCTAAGAATGCATCAGTTACCTAAGAAGTATAACACCATTATAATGTTTGCCCTTAAGCCTAAGCAATCAGAATTAAAAGAGTAATTTGCACGTATATCAGTGTAACGGGACTGCCTGCTACTTCTGAGGCAAGAATACGGATTCCAAAGGAAGGGAGGGGGGCAACACTACATTTTCAGTTAAAAGAAAATGGATACAATGAGCATCAACAAATTTGCAGGAACAAGACATTCCTCTAAAGGAAATTGAAAATGAACTGTTGAATTACTTTTTATGACATGTAACATATCAAGTTTTATTAGCCTTGATAATACAGTAAGAAAAACTGTGTACTATGGTGGTAACTTTTAAGGTGTTTGGCTAGAATGAAGGGAAACAGAAACCTATATCCAAATCATTTCTGTTGGGCGAACAGGTAGGAGCTTTAATATAAAATAGAACAGAGAGAGTTATTTATTAATAATCATACTCAGATGAGTCAAAATAGCTTTGTAGAGAACCATGTATCACAAACTGGAGATTTTTAAAGGTGCTGGTGAACAGTGAGATAAGTGATACATTTGATAACTACAGACTGGATTTCCAAAAGGCTTTCAACTACTATGCCTAGACAACTCTGAGATGGCATGAGATAAGATCACATATTTTCCTGGGTGTTAATTCTTAAAAGACAGAAAGCAACAATAGAAACAAGCAGACTATTTTCACAATTACATAAACCAGCGGTTCCACAGGGATGGGCTCTGAAATTGTGTGATTTATTTCAGAAATAATACAAAAAGTATTGAAGCAACAAATGAGGGATTTTTTATTATTATTTTCTGATTTGAATAGCAAAGAACTGAAAATGGGTATCACAGTAACAGTGATAGCCACATTATTAGAATCATAGAATAGTTAGGGTTGGAAAGGACCTTAAGGTCACCTAGTTCCAATCAATGTCAATAAAGTCAAATTAATGTGTATAATGAAAAAACAGCCCTAAGTATCTATAAAGTACTGAGCTATAAATTAGTTACTTCAAGCACAGAATTCCTGAAGCCAACTAAAAAAATTCTAGAAGCACACATGCTGAAGAATTAGAAGGTTAACAATGCTAGGATCTTCCAGGAAAGTACCTGACAGTAATGAAAAAGAATTTTACTATTCCATCATAAACCATGATATGTCTATGTGCTGCAAATATTTATTGTCTTTACTTCCATCTAAAAGCATCAATTTCAGTAAGCAGCAGGACTAAAACCAAAACAACCTACTTTTTCACAAAATACATCTCTAACTTGTTGAAATAATAGTTATGTAAGGGTATGCAAGACAGACAGGTTAAAAGAAACAAGACACAGGAAAGGATATGCCCAGCAAGAGCATAGTTGTATGATGGCTTCGACAGAACTTTCAGATGGGTCGTTTTTGGTTTGGTGGGTTTTTTTTGGTTTGGTGGGTTTTGAGGGTTTTTTTGGGGGCCATTTGCACCCACAAAACCTGCTATTTCCAATAGCTTTACAATAGCATCCTATCTTTTGCTGCTTTCCATGAAGTAAAAGTAATTTCTGATGGCACAAGTTTACATTAAAAGGCAACTTCTGTCTTCTGTTCTAATGCTGTATCTCACTGTTTATGCTTGGAAAAACTTAACATATTCTTAGATTCCAAGGGAAAAATTAAGAGATTGGGAATAAATTTTGAGGCTGCACAACTTCAGACTTTTAGGAAATTCCTCACATGCACCGCATTTGGAGTATGCTTTTCTCAACTCCATTGAGTGGGAGAGCCAACTTTTCCCTGGATTTCGTGTGAAAGTCTGTACATCACAGTGGAACAAGATTATTACAGGACAGTGAAATATGACTCTCCCTCTTGTCAGGAGTGATTTTTTCCAATTCTTTAGTAAAAAAAAAATATTCCTTTTTGCTGATTCAGGTCAGCTTGAATGATCTTTAGTCCTATCACAGAATTGCCTTGGCAGCCTCAGAAGTCTTTATCTAAGACACTTCAGTGACATTTCTGCAAGGAGTTGAACTGTGGGGCACATCTGTATATAAGTACGATGTGTACAGTATAAAAATGAAATCTTCTCCAGATTTTACTGCAGATTGATGTGCTGATGTTTAATGTCCATGTTTACCACTATCAACTGATAGTAGTAGAAACTGAACAGGGGAGTTACACGAATCCTTACCTGAGGCACACATGTTAAGTCATGCAACTCACTATCATTCTGCCAGGTTGTCATGGGTTCAGCAGCAGCAGTCATTTTTCTCCTTCTTGGTAGCTGGTGCAGCGCTGTGGTTTTGATTTTGGGCCTGGGAACAGCACTGATAACACCAGTGTTTTCAGTTACTGCTTGGTAGCGTTTTGGTCTGACGAAGGACTTTCTGAGTCTCATGCTCTGCCAGGGAGGAGGGGAGCCAGGAGGAAGCAGAGACAGGACACCTGACCCAAACTGACCAAAGAGGTATTCCATGCCACAGCATGTCATGCCCAGGATGTGAAAACGGAGAGCAGAGACCTGGAAGGGTGTGGTGGTGTACTGGGGGGTTCGCTGCTGGGGGATGCACTGGCTGGGTCAGGCTTGGTGAGCAGTTGTATTCTCTTCCTTTGTATTTCTCTTGTATTATTATTGGTGGTAGCAGCAGTGATTTGTGTTATACCTTAGTTACTAAACTGTTCTTATCTCAACCTGTGCGAGTTGCATTCTTTTGATTCTCCTCCCCACCCCCCTGGGACTGGGGGAAGAAAGAGAGGAGAGTGAGTGAGTGAGAGAGAGAGAAAACTTTGTGGTTGACTGGACTCAAACCACGACACAGGTAAATGGCAAGTAAAAGAATTTCTAGTAGACAAACAACAAACTAGACATCAGACAAAACCATCTCAACATCTAATGACTACAAGCTATTATTTGGAATGTGTTTACACTAAAAAAAAAAATCAATTGAAAGTGTTGCGACTACAAGAAGCAAAATGCATTTTAGAAAAATTTTATTTTAAGGAGGTATTTGAAATAGCAGAGAGCAGAGACATCATTACACTGAGAACACAACAGGAGAAAGTCTATGTTGCCTGCATTACAGTACAAGAGGAGGGATGAGAACAGAGATGAGCAAGGAAGTATCTTTATGAAAACATTAAACTTCAATTTTGGCAAAAGAGGAACTAACATTGTAAAGACTAAATGACAAACCAAAACTCAGACATTATGAAAGGCTGGAGAGAAGTTTCAGTAGATGAAAAAATCATTGTTTGGGCAAGGATACTAAGAAGAGGACAGAAAAGCAGCAAAGGGATCTGCCATTCAAGCTCTTCAAGACCACAGAAAGGAAAAAACACAGATCCTGAGAATTCTGTGTATATAAACACACTTTTGATGCTTTTCTTACCGATGTAGTCCTTGTAGTAGCTAACTCTTGGACTAAAAGCTCTACCTCTTGCTGGTTTTCTAAAACATAATAATATTAAAATATTTAATAATGTAATTAACTTGATGTTGCAATTGCACATCATCATCAGAAGATGAAAACGTGTATACAAAGGAAGGAAACACTGACATTTGAGATTTTCCATCTATATCCAGAAAGTTTATTAATATAGTTTTGAATAGAGGGTAGTAAATTGACACAGAAGAATCAATATTAGAAAACAAACATCATTAAATATTTTCAGCCTAACTGTATCAGGAAAGAGACACTGAAGAGTCAGTTTGTGAAAGCAATTGAGGATAAAACTTAAGATTTACCAACATAAAATTACAGGCATATCAAAACTAGCTTCCTGGTAATTCATGCATCAAATGCAATAGCACATTTCAATTTACTTATATGAATCTAAAAACTTCACATCATGATGATAAATGGATGACAGTAGTTTTTAAACTTAACATCAATGGGTTGTAAAGATTAATACTGTCATTCTTCCTTGCAGAAATTAATTATCCAACACTGACAGGCTGCTACCAATTCTCTGTTCTTAGGAGGTATAACAAATCTATGAACAATGGTATAATAATTTATACTATTTTGTAATTGCAATGACATTTCTAATACAGTTCACTCCTTCTTTCCTTTATAAGGAGCAGACCTTCATTTAAACCGGCTAGTTGCAATCAGACCTCTCTTCCACTTGTAAAGATCCGATTTAATCTACTTTTCTGTTTACTGTAGTTCTAGTTTTCCTTTGAGCACAATATCATATACAGATAAATAGCAAGAATAAGCCACAACTGAAACAAACAAAAAAATATTTCATGAGGATAGGTGTATCTGAGAAGGAAAGACTTACAAAAGTAAGAACAGCATTATTAGCACTTAAAAAGGAAAAAAAAGAAAAAAAAACCCAAACAAATGAAAACAAAACAAAACAAACAAACAAAAAAAAAAACCAACAAAAAAACCCCACAAACAAACCCAAGCTTTTCAAATGCTCACAATTCACCCCTTTTGGTCTGCCACAGAATTATCCTTCCCCTAGTGCTACATCAGAGAAGTACATGAATCACAACAGGAGAGACACAGTTTTGCTGTGTGCAAATGTTTTGTTTCACATGTGTCTTGCAAACAGTCACAAGATCTTTTCATGTGGAGATCAGTTCCTTCCTGTTCTCTCATCTACAGCTCCCTTATTCAGCTTATTCTAAGGGCAAAAACATCCTGAATTCAATTAACATAGGAAATATTCCATTTGCTACTGAGCTCTGCACAAAAATTTGCGGAGACATGACAAGATTTGCACTGTATTTTAAAAATGTTCATAACAGAAACACAGCTAAAACTACTTAATTTGCCCTCCAAATGATCCCCCAGAATAACTCACATTATATATACATATATATATATGTACTCATAATTTTATAGAATGATTTGCCATCCAAGGCTCAGGTGACACTGTGAAAAAGGCTACACAATCATGGAATCATAGAATAGTTAGGGTTGGAAAGGACCTTAAGATCACCTAGTTCCAACCCCCCTGTCATGAGCAGGGACACCTCCCACTAGACCATGTCACCCAAGGCTCTGTCTTTTCACCTCAGTCTTCACCAGCAAGTGCACCAGTCACGCTGCCCAAGTCACAGAAGGCAACAGCAGAGACTGGAAGAATGAAGAACTGCCTGCTGTAGGAGATCAGGTTCGAAAATATCTAAGCGTTAAGTTCATACACAAGTCCATGGGACCTGACAAGAAGCATCCGCAGGTCCTGAGGGAATGGACAGATGAACTGGCTAAGCCACTATCCATTGTATTTGAGAAGTCATGGCAGTCTGGTGAAGTTCCTGCTGACTGGAAGAGGGAAAACATAACTCCCATTTTCATGAAGGGAAAAAGGAAAACCCAGAGAACTACAAGCCAGTCTCACCTTGGTGCCTCGCAAAATCATGAAGCAGATCCTCTTGGAAACCATGTTAAGGCACATGAAAAATAAAGTGATTGGTGACAGCCAGCATGCCTTCACTAAGTGCAAGTCATGCCTGACAATTTAGTGGCCTTCTGAGGCAGGTTGACAGTGTATATGAATAAGGACAGAGCGACTGACATCATCTACCTGGACCTGAGCAAAACACCTGACACCACACAACATCCCTGTCTCAAAACTGGAGAGGCCTGAATTTTATGGATAGACCACTCAGTGGATAAGGAACTGGCTGTACGGTCACACTCAAGAATTTCTGGACAATAGCTTGATGTGCAAGTGGAGACCAGTGATAAGTGGCATCTCTCAAGGGTCAGTGGTGGGACCAATACTGTTCAATGTCTTTCTCGGTGACATGGACAGTGGGACTGAGTGCATTCTCAGCAAGTATGCCACCTACACCAAGCTGTGAGTTGGGGTCAACATGCTTCACGGATGCCATCAGAGGAACCTTGAGATGGTCAAGAGATGGGACTGTGTAAACCTCATGAAGTTCAACGAGGCCAAGTACAAGGTTCTACACCTGGGTCAAGTCAATCCCAAGCACAAACACAGACTGGGTGGAGAATGGGTTGATAACAGTCCTGAAGAGAAGGACTTGGGGGTGTTGGTTGATGAGAAACTCAGCATGAGCCAGGAATGTGCATTCACAGCCCAGAAAGCCAACTGTATGCTGGGTTGCATCAGAAGACTGTGATGAGCAGGTCTCCCGTGAGACCCTACCTAAAGCACTGCATCCAGCTCTGGGGCCACCGACACAAGAGGAACATGGACCTGTTCAAACATCATGAAGATCAGAAGGCTGGAGCAACTCTCCTCTGAAGACGGGCTGAGAGCTGGGCTTGCTCAGCCTGGAGAAGGCTCCAGGGAGACATTATAGCAGCCTTCCAGTACCTAAAGGGATCCTACAAGACATCTGGAGAGCGACTTCTTACCAGAACATGTAGTGACAGGAAAAGGGAGAATGGCTTTAAACTGACACAGGGAACACTTAGATTAAACATAAGGAACAAGTCCTTTACTCTGAGGGTGGTGAGACACCAGAACAGGTTGCCCACAGCAGCTGTGGCTGTCCCATCCCTGGAAGTGTTCAAGGCCAGGTTGGATGAGGCTTTGAGCAACCTGGTCTAGTGGAAGTTATCCCCGCCTGTGGCCGGGGGGTTGGTACTGGATGATCTTGAAGGTCCCTTTCAAACCATTCTATGATTAAAGTAAACCACAAAATACATATCACCAACTCTTAAGAAGTTTAGGAACTCTCTTTCTGCAAGATGCATTTTGTGTCTGGTAGAAAAATCTGACCTATCAATCAGAAATGCATTTTAAAATAAACTTTCAAGTAGGCAATTCTGTTTTTTGATTTAGAATTTTGAATCGCTGGAATTACTAGGGAAAATATGTTTACTATATTTATTAAAAAAGTGTACTACGTTTTCCAATGCGATTTTAACACTACAGGACTAATCACTACTCTCACCAATCTGGAAGATGCAGTTAGGGCTGCATCCTCAGCCATTCAACTCAAATGTGAGCATCAGACACTGAGACAACACAGTATCAATTTTGAATGAAGTACATTATTTAAAAACTGCTCTTCCCCCAGCATGTCCATCTTGGCATGAGGTGTAGAATACTATTTTCTGTAGAAAAACCAGATTCATTATACATCCATTCCTTTCATCTCAAAGGTGATGACCATGCCCCTCTACTCTGCTCTCATGAGACCTTACTTGGAGTATTGTGTGCAGTTCTGGTGACCTCAACATCAAAAGGACATGAAACTGTTGGAAAAAGTCCAGAGGAGGGCCATGAGGATGATCAGGGGACTGGAGCACCTCCCGTATGAAGATAGGATGAAAAAGTTGGGGCTGTTCAGCCTGGAAAAGAGAAGGCTGCATGGAGACCTCAGAGCAGCCTTCAGTATCTGAAGGGGGGCTATAGGGATGCTGAAGAGTGACTCTTCATGAGGGACTGTAGTGAGAGTACAAGGGGTAACAGGTTCAAACTTAAACAGGGGAAGTTTAGATTGGATATGAGGAAGAAATTCTTTCCTGTGAGAGTGGTGAGGCACTGGAATGGGTTGCCCAGGAAGTTGTGAATGCTCCATCACTGGCAGTGTTCAAGGCTAGGTTGGACATAGCCTTGGGTGGCATTGTTTAGTGTGAGGTGCCCCTGCCCATGGCAGAGGGGTTGGAACTAGATGATCTAAAGGTCCTTTCCAACCCTAACTATTCTATGATTCTATGATGAAAAAAACTCAGTATACATTATGTTTCCTGATTACCAAGGTATTTCTGAAAAACTTAGATACCATCTTCTACTATACATTTAACTTTTCTATTTAAACACAGCTATGCATCAATTTTTTACTCCCTCAGAGCATAGTAATAGTGCTATAACACTGAGGAGTAGATAAAGAGTGGCTTTCACTATTCCTTGCAAGTAGCCTTAATGATCACTGCTTTGTACATGAGCTAATAAAAAACCCAAAGTATCTTCTCAAAGCAAGAAAGTGATACCACCACAGGGAAATATCTCTCACAGCACACACTTAAGAACAAGCATGACACTGAAAGTTAAACAAATTAAATTCACATGTGCCAAGTTTCTACCAAAGCCTACGGAAGATGCTCTACACATGGTTTAGAGCAAATATATGAATGTTTACATTTTGACTTCATGATAGGTAGCCTACACATCACTGCTACTTAGTTACAGTTTCTGCTTTACTTATGGTGAAATATTGTCAATCATTCACTTGTGCTTAATCAAAGAGTATAAAGTACATCAAAAATCCAGGAGTCTACTATGAAAAGAGCAGCTGTCCAATGACAGATTCACACACACATCCCACCCCCACCCCTCAGTTATTAATGGAATGTTTAACTTTATCCTTCAAGTCAAGGAAACTTTGAAAAAATATCTGTAACCTGTCATTTAAATGAATTATAGTTGTAAACTTAGAAACAAACGTTTAGCTCATTGAATTTTAAAACTCCGGAGACTTCACAGTAGAAGATAATTCACTTCCACTATAGCCTATCTTACACAGAGAAAATTAACATCTGGTTATTTTTTCCTACACTAAGATGCTGAGATATACTTAGGAGAGTAACTCAATACACTTGCACTAATTACAGTGAATTCTTCTACATTCAGACCTGTATCACTTGCCAGGTATATGTCCTGGCAGCTCTAAAGCAAGGAGAACTTTCACGCTTACAATTTTTGTATTGTAATATCCATATTTTGATCACTGGGGACTCAAGTCCAGCAGATTCTAGTTACCACAGTAAAAGTGGTATCTTTGAAGATATGCAGGTAACCTTCAGAACAATGATATCCAAGCTAAATCTCCCTCTAGACAAGATTCCAACCCCATGTTTAGCAACCACTGAATAATTTGGGTAAATTAACTTAGTTCTAACTAAATTTTTAATGGTTTCATACTACTGACATTTGTAGAACCATTCATGTTCTAGATTTTTGCATAAACCAAGTAATCTTAACAAATGAAATTAAGCACAAAAGACATGCCCAGATTAAAATGGGCAAAGCAGGACTCATTGGCCATCAGGAAACACAAAAGTTAAACTACATTTAATGACGATGAGACAAAATTTTCTTCCTGTTTAGGCTACAAAAGTCAAAAATATAGAATTGGGATCTTTGAACTGCAAGAAAGAAAACAAATGTTTCCTATCTTCTGCTTAAATGTTGAAGACACTCCCTGCTTCAGTAAGTACAATTTACTGCGACCAAAGGTCTCTTCAGTGAGAAGACTAAAAAGTACATTTAGCTTGACAAATATTTGCAGCAGTGAAAATTTGGGAAATGCTACAATGCATTCCACAGTAATTGGAACACAGGATATCGTGAGAATCTCCTCGTTTATGTACATGCACACTGATATACACTTCCTTTTCTAAAAGGAGACTACTCACAGCTGCAGAAAGGATTTTGAAACATAAAAGCCAAATGAGGATGGATAAATGTACCCACTGTAACATACCTGTTCTGCTTCATGCGCCTAGTTTGCTCCAATAACTGCTAGCTGGGTCCACATTATGCAGAATATAAATATAAATATATACTGTGCTTGAACATTTTAAACAGAAGCAACAGCTTCACAAAGCTTTACACAATCTAAGCTTCCATTGTTTTCCTGTGGAAATGGTAATAAAAGTTTTTAAAGCATATAAAAGAATAATCAGATTCTGAAAATTATCATACCTGATACAGCAAGAAAATCATCAATACTTGTTATATCATCCACAGCTTCAGTAAGGACATGGATGTGATTCTCCCATGTACTCCTATACATCTCCATGTTGTTTTTCACAACTTGACTTTTTGGTCTGGCAGCAAGAGCTAAAGCAGCATTAATAACCTGTACCAAAAATAAAGACAAAATCCAACACCAAAATAATTATGCCTTCAGAAATAAAATCTAATGTTTTACTTAAAATTGCAGAGCAGTATTTCTGTTCTCTAAGCAAAAGCAATGTCTTTTTTTTGTTTCTGTTCTCAGCAGGGCTATCAGGCAGGTGTTGCTTAGGCCATCTTCCATGAGCTTTTTAACTTATGAAGCTAAAAAGGAATATGATAGCAAAAATCCCAACTTTTATATTTAGTTGGAGAATTCATACTATTCCAGTTTGCAATATATTAATACAAGGAGGTTTTTACTTCCACAAACTTAAAGCACACACTTACTGGTATGACATACATCAGTTTTGAATTTAAACTCTTTCAGGAACTGTTGCCACAGAGCTTATTATGGAGTATCTTCACTGACAGAGGTATTATCAACCTCTCATAATGATAGAGGGAAGTTTTGGAAGGACAACAGGTATCTCTTTTAGGATCACTGTCATGGGACATTACACATACTACATTTATATAAAAGCCACAGACTGATATTTCTATACCAGTTAGCCCTAAAAATAGTAACTAAGTTCACATAAAGAGGGTAGATCCCATCTCTCCCTGGAAAGACTAATTAAAGATAGAAATATTGGATCCTAAAGTGATTATTTCTCTAGCTACCTCTTCAATCAATTAATTAGCCAGAGGATTTTCTTCCTAATATGGCTTTTTGTTGATGTTTTATCTATAAATATTATTTAATCTAATATATAATCAAGGTAGAACTGAACATTAGCCTTATACTTATTTTTTTTTCCCCTTCCCAATATTGCTTACTTATCAAGGGCAAAATTGTTTAAAGACAGCAAAACACCATGTGAAGCAAAAACTGAGAAGAATAAAAACAAAATGCCACACTAATCCCCAGCACTGACAGTATACATTCATGAAATATTCTGCTGCATCATGCCACTGTAACCAAGTCATATTTCTAACTCTAAGCCTATCTGATGCGTCTTTTACAATAGTATCAATCCTCTTGACCCTGTTCTGGCTCATTAGCTAAATCTGTAATCCGTTTGGTTTGTGTTTTTACATATCACATGAATTTACACAGGGGGAGAAATTTAAATAATGAACTTATTAATGACTCTCCTCTCATAATGAGGGAACATACATTGTTAGGCTTTCACAAAGAACACTGCTAGGGTTGAGTCTTTTTACTAACACTTTTGATAAAGAAGAAAAGATCATGTGCTTATTACTTTACCCACCATCTGGAAAAGACAGAGTATGCAACTACACTGAAGGAAAGGATAAGATTTCTTCACCAGGTTCACAAGTGATTTTTAAATAAAATACAAGTCTGTCCTGCAAATACAAACACAAAAGGACCTTATTCTCCAGCAATAAAAAACAAACAAACAAACAAACAAACAAAAACCAATTCAAGAGGTGGAACAAATTTAGAATTGGAACCATGTGGACAGGTAGCAACAAAAATGCATGTGCATTTGTAGGGCGTCAGTCAAATGCAAGTCCACTATGCCAAGTGGCAGTGAACAAAAAAAGTACTGTCAGAGAAACCAACAGTCTGAGAAGCAAAACCAGAATTCCTGAAAAAATACCACCACAAAGCAAGTGTTTTGCTCTACTGCTATACTGTTAAAGTTTTTAGGGGGAACATCCCTATGTATTTTGGGGCACCATACTTCTAGAAATACAAAGAATTTCTTTCCCACTGAAGACAGAACCACACCAGTATCATCATTATAGATTAAGAAACACAAAAACATGAGAAGACTGAAAAAACTGAAAGCAGTCTAGAGAAAGAGAGAACCTAAAGAGAGAGTAGCTGCAGAGATTAAATGAATAAACAACTCTAGATGCATCATGAAAAGCAAAGAAGCTGTAAATTGAGAAAAAGAATAAAAGCTACAAACACTACCAACAAAAAAGAAAATCAACCAAGAAGCAAATTCATTTTTTCAGGCAAGAAGCTCTCCATTTACCTTAAATTCTCTAACACCTGAAAAGAGTAATGTGCTTAAGATTAAAAAATCAAGCACACTAAATGCTGAACTGAGGAAGATGACATTTTTAATTTGTCATCAGTTCCATAAAATATCACTAACATTCAATATTATATCAACATATCAGGATGAGGTAGTACATATTCTTGTAAAACAAGAACGGAATTATCATAAAGATGTTACTTGATTTTAAATAATGATATAATACGCTTAAACACTGTTTAATTGTTGTCTAAATGTAGCCAATCAGGAGCCCCAACATTTCAGATTTACTACTGAATTAGCAGTAATCTCCACTGCAAAACCATTTTATTCTGACAAAACATCTGCAAAGTTATGCAGAAAACCACAAAATGCACTGAATAAAGCTGATGTGGTCACTCTCCTCATTTTCCAGATTACTATTACCCAAATTATTTCATTCATTAGACTTTCAGCTTTTTGAAAACGAATTCTGCCTTCACATACACAGCACAGAACCATGCAGCTACCTTAAAGAATGTGCTATCAGACTACCTATATTTGAAAAAGAATTTAAAATTTTAGGAAAGAACCGAAGTAAAGAATCATGTTAATTCTGATTAAAAGCAGAAAGTATATACTATAGAAAAAAAAACTGAACAGATGAGCAATTAACAGTTTGAAATTCTTGTGTCTGATCAGTGTTTAAAAAAAAAAAAAAAGGCTACAAAATTTCTACAAAATAGAAAAGTAAAAGATAAACCAGAAGCACCTCAAAATCCACCACCACCTGCTATGGTTTCAGCAGTTTGCCTATGAAACAGCTTTTTTGAAAGTTCAGTTCAGCTCACCAGCCATATAGCACACACACAAACAAGTCCAAATGGTCACTACTGGTGCTGCCAGGAAAAAATGGCGGGCTGTAGTAGTAGGGGTCTCCACTCTGAAAGGACAGAGGCACCCATCTGTCAGCCTGACACAGGCTCAAGGGAGGTGTGTTGCCTACCAGGGGCTCGGATCAGCGATGTTGCAGAGAAGCTGCCTGCTCTAGTCGGTCCCACTGACTATTACCCATTTCTAGTGATCCATGTGGGTGCTACTGATATACATAGCAGTAGCCTGGAGAACATAAAAGAGGACTACAGAGCTCTGGGAGAGGTGGTTAGGGGCTCTGGAGTGCAGATTGTCTTTTTGTCAATTCTCCAGGATGCAGGGAAGGACCTTAAAAAGGCCAGGAGGATTGGCCAGGTTAATAAATGGTCAAAAGGGTGATGCTGTAGTCAGGGGTTTGGGTACCTTCAACATGGGACTCAATTTAGTAGGCCAGGTCTACTGGGGACTGGTGGAGCTGGTCTGACAAAGAAAGAAAAGAGTGGATTTGGTAGGAGGCATGCCAGACTGGTCAAGGATGCTTTAAACTAGATGGGTTGGGGGAGGGGGGCATCATTCCATCCCAACACACCCAGTCACTTGCCAGCACCTACAACAAACGTTCAGAGCAATGTAGAGATATTCCAGCCGCTCCAGTCAATGAGCTGGCTTCAATTGGAGCTCGGCTCAGATGCCTCTATACAAACGCCCGTAGCATGGGGAACAAACAAGAGGAATTAGAGATGTGTGCACATCTACAGGGGTATGATATCATAGGCATCACAGAAACATGGTGGGATGGCTCCTGTGACTGGTGTGTTGGAATGGAAGGTTACAGGCTCTTTAGGAAAGACAGGCCCAGTAGGCACGGAGGGGGAGTTGCTATTTATGTTCGAGATAGGCTGGAGAGTATGGAACTCTGTCTGGGAACAGCTGAGCAGTTGACAGAGAGTTTGTGGGTCAGGGTTAAAGGGAGAACATCAGTGGGAGACATTACTGTGGGGATCTGTTATAGACTGCCTGACCAAGAGGGCTCGGTGGATGAAGCGCTCTATAGACAGATAGGAACAGCCTCACGCTCGCAGGCCCTTGCTCTCAGGGGGGACTTCAACCACCTTGATATCTGTTGGAGGGACGGTACGGCCCAGCACAAGCAATCCAGAAGGTTCCTCGATTGTGTGGAAGACAACTTCCTTCTGCAAGTAATAGAGGAGAGGTGGCATGCTTGACCTTCTGCTCACCAACAGGGAAGGGCTGGTTGGAAATGTGACGCTCCAGGGCAGCCTTGATTACAGTGATCATGAGATGGTTGAATTCGAGATCCTCAGGACAGTGAGAAGAGCGTGCAGCAAGCTCACTGCCCTGGACTTCAAGAGAGCAGACTTTGGCCTCTTCAGGAACATGTTCAGTAAGATTCCATGGGATATAGCCCTAGAGGACAGGGGGGCCCAAGACTGCTGGCTGATATTCGAGGATAACCTGCTGCAAGCTCAGGAGCACTACATCCCTGTGCTACCTCTGTGCCTGGCAAAATCTTGGAGCAGATCCTCCTGGAAGGCATGCTGAGGCACATGAAAAACTAACAAGGTGGTTGGTGAGAGCCAGCATGGCTTCACTACGGGGAAATCCTGCCTGACCAATCTGGTGGCCTTCTATGATGGGGCTACAGAACTGGCGGACAGGGTTAGAGCAGTTGATGTCATCTACCTGGAATTGTGCAAAGCTGTTCGACACTGTCTCACATGACATCCTTGTCTCTAATTTGCAGAGACATCAATTTGATAGGCGGACCACTTTGTGGATAAAGAACTGGCGGGATGGCTGCATGCAAAGAGTTGTGCTCAATGGCTCAATGTCCAGCTGGAGACCAGTAACAAGTGGTGTCCCTCCGGGACTGGTGCTGGTACCGGTCTTGTTCAACATCTTTGTCAGTGACATGAACAGGGGGATTGAGTGCACCCTCAGCAAGTTTGCCGATGACACCAAGCTGTGTGGTTTGGTTGATATGCTGGAGGGAAGGAATGCCATCCAGAGGGACCTTGACACGCTTGTGAGGTGGGCTGATACCAACCTGATGAAGTTTAACCATGACAAGTGCAAGGTCCTGCAGCTGGGTGGGAGCAATTCCAGGCACAGCTACAGGTTGTGCAGAGAAGAGATTCAGAGCAGCCCTGTGGAGAAGGACTTGGGGGTGTCGGTCAATGAGAAAATGAACATGAGCCAGGCAGTGTGCACTCGCAGCCCAGAGAGCCAACCGTATCCTGGACTGCATCCAAAGGAGCGTGACCAGCAGGTCGAGGGAGGTGATCCTGCCCCTCTACTCTGCTCTCCTGAGACCTTACTTGGAGTATTGTGTGCAGTTCTGGTGTCCTCAACATAAAACGAACATGGAACTGTTGGAACAAGTCCAGAGGAGGGCCACGAGGATGATCAGGGGACTGGAGCACCTCCCGTATGAAGATAGGCTGAGAAAGTTGGGGCTGTTGATCCTGGAGAAGAGAAGGCTGCTTGGAGACCTCAGAGCAGCCTTCCAATATCTGAAGGGGGGCTATAGGGATGCTGGGGAGGGACTCTTCATGACGGACTGTAGTGAGAGGACAAGGGGTAATGGGTTCAAACTTAAACAGAGGAAGTTTAGATTGGATATGAGGAAGAAATTCTTTCCTGTGAAAGTGGTGAGGCACTGGAATGGGTTGCCCAGAGAAGATGTGAATGCTCCATCACTGGCAATGTTCAAGGCTGGGCTGGACAAAGCCTTGGGTGGCATGGTTTAGTGTGAAGTGCCCCTGCCCCTGGCAGGGGGGTTGGAACTAGATGATCTTAAGGTCCTTTCCAACCCTAACTAATTCTATGATTCTATGATTTAAAAGAAGTCTGATTTCATGCAGTATCCTTAAAACGAAGCCACTGAATTTTAAAATAATAGATGTTACAAGCAGGTGACAGAATACTGCTCTAACCAGGGCCTTGTAAGGACTTGGAAATTACTATTCTTTTTCCTTTTTGGATTATAATTTTGTTTGTGCTATGCACAGAGTTTTCCATACTTTTTAGACATCCCTTCAAAAAAGCGCCTTCCTCGTGTCATACAAGTTGATTTTATCCATATTCCAGATCTACAAAATCTGTAGCAAAAGCATTTATCAGCTGTAGCAACTGGCAGGAGATCTGTCTTAATGGTGTATGATTCTACCACCAAAAGCAGGCAAACAATTTGTGTCTCAGGTAAAAACCACTATCCCAGTGCTTACTTACACCCCCCCCCCCCTTTTTTTAATGTCAGGAAACATACATGGTTAAGAAATTGAATGTACAAGAGGTGCCTTATATTTTAATTTGTAAATAAAATTCTCTCCTCCAATAAAATGCAGGAGAGAACCATAGTAACTTCCAGGGGGACTGGAAGAGCAGCTGTCCCAAATGAATGGTGAGTACAGCCTAGTAATTTTAGCCTGCTGATTTTAGCCTGCTGATTTTAGCATTGCTAAAATCATGCATCATTTCTAACATCTGAAAAATAGTACTAGCATAGCAATGCTGACACAGATGAAAAGGTTCATCATTTATACCTTATCAAAATGTAGAAATTAAAAAATGAGTCACCAGGGACTTTGAAGCCCTATTCAGACACCAAAGGTGCCTAGCCTATCTCCTAGGCATAGGCAAAGCACCATAATAGCCCTTCTGCCCACATTTCCACACGCGCTACTTTTTTGCAGCACCACTTTGGAAATGTAAGGTCTTTTCCTGCATACATTTATTTATGATCGGATAGCCAATTGCTTCTGGCTTCTCAAACAAGTCAACAGACTACCCAAGCAGCTGAAGGCTTAAATTTCCATTCATATACACATTCATATACACTGCTCCTATGGACTGGCTCTCTGCAAGTGGTGGTTTGTTTTTTTTTTTTTGGGAAGAGTTAGAGCAGGGAATTTAAGAGCATATTAGGGTACATTTTTATAAAGATATGTGTTCAGCATTTTCCTCTAAGTACTACCTTCGGTACTGAACATACATTTCAAATAAATTGTTCAAAGTAGGCAATGGCACACTATGCTAAAGCCAGTCTTAACTGACTTCCAGTTTTACCAGTTATACAAACTACTTCATTTGTTTATTAAAAGAAATTACTAAAATTCCATATATGCAATTGTAAGCAGTTTCTGAACTAGGCTTTACATCATCTTTCAATTTTTGTTACCACATTTTGCAGGACTTCTGGTGATGGAGTCCACTGCTTAAGATTTCTGTTGGATTTTTGGAGAGAAGGTGCTTCAGCAGTGGGATAAAACCTAAGTTTTTATTTGCTAAAATAACTGTATTTCCAATCTGTAAGAAACTGCAGAATGTGGCTATTCCGACTGACTCATTGAAAAACCCACACATGCACAAATGAACACAGAAACTAAAGTACAAAAGGGCCCACACTAATACCCTTTCCTTCATATTTATCCCCTTTAAAACAGGCTGAGCTTTCATTTCTAAACACTGTTCTCCCAAGTGTGTACTAGAGGCACAAGGCCTTCTTGTTAATGCCCAATTTTAACTCCCAGACACAGAAAATGAGGAATAACCCACGGTGACTCAAGACTTACACACATACCATATTTTTAAAATAATTCTGCATTTGGTACTTCAGGAGTACCACTTCTGGTGACAGTACATACCACATCCTTCAACTCCCCACAAAAACCTGCAGAGCCCTACCAAGCTTCAGCTCAGTGCCCAAACCTCCTTGGTTGAAAGACAATGCTGCCTGCAGTGCTCCTTCTGTATGAAATATAGAAAACACTAACATAACATTCATTATAGTAATAGCGCACTTTCATAACTTCTTTAAAATATCAGTGTCTGCTGCCCAAAGGGTACTGGAGGTGGGCTACAAAGACAGAGGAAAGTGCAGCCAAGTACTAGCACCCAATTAAATACTTTCTGAGCTTGTTAAACCAAAATAGGATCTGTACATCTGATCACATTTGGATATTCCACAGTTGCACTACAAATCTCACAGTTCGGATAAACATTACCAGTGAGTTGTTAATCCTCCTGCTCTATTGCTTGGGCATATCGCTAGGAGCTAAATTAATAGTTTTCAAATATCTCTTTGCAATCCTGAGCAAAAGTTAGATGAGGACAGCATTTTTTTGTCATTACTTGCATTGCAGTAACATACATATGTCCTCATCAAGTACAGGATAAATCATACTCTGTGCATTCCATTAAATGGAAGCCAGTCTCAAAAAATTAACAAGAACAATAATAGAAGATTACACAATTTGAGGGAAGGTTGAGGATAGAGCGAAAGGATGACAACAATAAAATAATTCTACATACTTCCTACTAACTACCTTCTGAACAGATAATGACTACATAAAGATACAGATAAGCTAAAATAAGATTTGAGGCGTACCCACTAGATTTAGCTTTCAGGGAGCTACTCCTGTGCGTAATGGGTTAAAATGGAGAAAAGGAAGAAAAAAAAAAAAGGGCAGAGGGGAAAGGGAAGGAGGAGAAAGGCAGGGGATGACAACCACAAAACCACACCTGGGCAGCATTCATGGGGTAGTCTTGGACTATGAGACAGTTACTCCTGTGTTTAGAGGTACCAAATTGAAAGCCAGCATACATCTGCTGTCACAAAAGGGAGGGAAGCAGTGTTCAGTGAGATGGTGACTTAACAAAAGGATGTCATCCAGCTTAAGGTCAAGCAAAAGGAGACACCAGAAGAGTAAAGTGCATAGCAGGGTTGCAGTAACATTACAAGAGAATACTTGTGATCAGTGTTTTAATTAAAATGAGGAAAGAAACAAGGGAAAAGGTCCGATATGCCAGTTACTACTGCAGAAAAAAATAAGGATTTCTTAGAAATAAAATATAATGATATTTTGAATACCAAAAACTGTTAGTCTCTCTAGCCAAATCAAGAAGTCTCAATTAATTGCTTGGGGTTTTTTTGTGATTTTCTTTTTTTTGCAGCTGAATGGGAGCCAGCTGCCCCGCTTCATGTTCATCTGCACCTCCAGCAGATGAATTTTGAACAAAATTGAGCAGATCCATCGAAATGACACACTAACAGCAGAGCCAAATTCAGTCAATTTTTTCTCAAATATGCCTGAGAAATTTTCTTCAAAGAAAAGAAAGGTCGATTCTGCTCACCCTAGGATACATGGTATACCAATCGAATCAAAACAGGAACATGGATAGCTTTGAAAATAAATATTCTCAAACCATTTTATTCATCTGGGAGATTAGTAATACCTTAAAAGCATACATGTAATTATAACTAAGTATAACTGCATACAGTTTCAAATGATGGGGGAAGAGAGTAAATTTAAGCCCCCTCTCATTTATAACTGAATTCAAAGTTTTCTGTAACCAGACTTTCAATTATCTATACGCTTCTATGCCACTGATAATTCTTTTAATCACGCCTCTAAAGGATGTTGCTACAAAGGTGAATGTCGCAGTTCATCTGGTGAACTCAAAACCAAAAGTTGATAGTCATCACTGTACTGCTCTTAAGAATTATACTACCCTAAAAAAAGGCTCTGACACTGAATTTACATCTCTGGTTGTTTCACATTCTGTACCTCATTTTCTTTTCTCCACTGGCCGTGCTATGCCAATTTTACTCACAATGAGCAATAAACGCAGGGTTTATAGTGGCTTATATTTAAAACAGATTAGCATGAAAAGCACACACACGGACAACTTTACTCTTCAGACGTAACTGTTGAGTGATTGACTACTTCATCCTAGCCTTTATGATAGCATTTTTCATTTGCTGTACATGAGCACAGCTATCATGGACTCAGCCAAAAGTAACTTTCAGACATACATACCAAAAGTGTAGCTCTTGTGCAGAGAATACAAAAAAATTAGCTCCAGTCGCTATTGCAGAAATGTAAAAAACATGCTCATGAGGTGAAGTCCAAATAGGAACTCTGCTTGTTGCCTTCTCTAGTCTCACCATGTTGGCAAGCACAACAGTCTGTAAAGTTGGTGTTCCTGAGTAACTGCTAATATTCACAGAAGATGTAAAAGTCCACAAAGTTCTCTTAATTTATGTGCAGAGATACACGATTGAGAACTATGGCCCCAAACATTAAACTAACTCATGTTTCTTAGTATTACAACTGTCATCATCATCATCATCATGACTTGGCTTTGCGAACAAAGATTTGAGAAGGGCTTTACCCATGCTTACTGCAAGCATGTTGATGGCTAAAAAGGCCAATGCAGGACAGAAAGTCTGGTTGCAAAAAGCACATCAGAAGGTCTCCTTAGGCAGTATAGGCAAGGCGCAAGTTCTTTCTGCATTGTCTTTTCTCCTTGAGACTGATTCTGCATGTGTTCTCAAAAGAGACAGCAGTGTTACGTACTGATGTGTTTCCAAATCTCCTGACTGGAGGCCAGGGTGGACCACTGACGGTTAGTCAGTATGGCCAAGGCTAAGACAATGTTTCAGTGAGTCCTTATACCTCCTCTTTGGGGCACTTCTCTTGCAGCAGAATATCTATCTTATATACATTAACATAATCTCTCATAAGAAAGAATTCTTTTGTGCCTTAACATTAGAGGATAATTAAATGTTGTTGCAGACTGGTGCGTTTGCTGCCAACCTGCTCCCTGAAATACAGTAATAGGTCCATACTTTCTCCAGAGCAAAGCCTTCCAGAAATTTCATGTTCCTGGCTGGTGTAAAAAGTTTTGAGCTGAATGTAGGCTGGAATTCCTTTGGAGTCAAAAGTATAGAAATGGTTTCCAAGCAGTTCTTCCTGTGCATAGGACAGCAAGCTCTACATTCATGTAAATAGACAGAAACTGAGTTCAGCATCTGACTTGACCATAAAGTTTTATTACTTGAAGATGGAGTTCAGTAGCTCTGTATTTTTATAGCTAAAGAAAAGTATAATGGGATGGTCATATTCAAGGTGAACAATACATCAAATATGCTATTTGATTGTCATTTACAGAAATCAGAATGCATGTCATTTAGAATCAAAACTATTTTGTGCATCTTGTATTAATTCCAATTCATTTATGTAATGCTACAGTTTCTAAGCATACCTCACTGTCCTGGGTTCAGCAGCAGCAGTCATTTTTCTCCTTCTTGGTAGCTGGTGCAGTGCTGTGTTTTTGATTTTGGGCCTGGGAACAGCACTGATAACACCAGTGTTTTCAGTTACTGCTTGATAATGTTTTGGTCTGACCAAGGACTTTCTGAGTCTCATGCTCTGCCAGGGAGGAGGGGAATCCGGGAGGAAGCAGAGACAGGACACCTGACCCAAACTGACCAAAGAGGTTATTCCATGCCACAGCACGTCATGCCCAGGATGTAAAATACTGGGGGCAGGAACCTGGAACTCTTTCTCTCTCTCGGCTCGGTCAGGTGGTGAGCAGTTGTATCCTCTTCCCTTGCATTTGCCTTGTCATTATTATTATTGGTGGTAGCAGTAGTGATTTGTATTATACCTCAGTTACTGGACTGTTCTTATCTCAACCCGTGGGAGTTACATTATTTCGATTCTTCTCCCCACCCCACCCCCATCGGAGTTGGGGGGGGAAGAGAGAGGGAGAAGTGAGATTTACAGCTTAAACCATGACACTCACAAGATTCATCAAGGCATGCACATGAATAACACAACAAAATAACACAGAGAACTCTTTTTTGAGCTTCTAGAGGGTCCTTTTTTTCTAAGCTATTACCGAACTAATTATCTCGTTCTACTTCACAAAAGGAATTGCACTCCTTGGGACAGTATCAGTATGGAATAAGTCATGTTCAACTAGTTTTTATCTAAGAAAACCTAAGGTGCTTTTTCCATCTCAAAAATGATAGTAAACAGAAATAATGAGAACAGTCATCAACAGATAATGCAGCAACATTTCCTGACACAAGGGTTACTACTAAAGAAATCACAAAAACATACTGGCAGCCTGCCTTTTTGTTCTTTTAACAGAAAATTCTCCAGAACTTTATTTCTGTCTAGCTGTGCTTTGTATTTTTCTTAAAAAAAAAAACAGTAGGGAAGCTTAAATGTCCATACATCCCCAAGCTCTGTAAGAAAGCATATGTATTTACTACTACTGCAAAAAACAACTCTGCAAGCAAAAAAAGCCCATTCTAATAACAAGGCTCAGGGATACATGACACTGTTGCTTAGGCATCTGACATAAAAAGCCATCACAATAACAAAGATCTGAAATCCCTTGAAAATTTAAAAGCTTTGAAAGCTAAGTATCTTGCATACAAATTATTTCAGTCGATATAATTAAATAAAATTGAGGCCATGTTGATAACACAGCTGTAGACTGATATCAGACAAATTCTACCCAAGGAATAAGTGCATTCCAAGACTAAATAAATTAATTGCTATATTTATTAATAAAATCAACTTTAATGGCTCAGTAAATTTAAAAGCTGAAACCTACCCTCACTGAAAATCTGATCCAAAGTCAGGGAACATTGTTCAATCATCAGATTGGAAGCGACACATTAGTAACAAAGCAAGATTGTACTTTCACAAGAAACTTCTCTCCTCTTCTGAAAACAGGAAAAGTTACATCTACAGCAGAGTGCTTGCTCTCTCACATCATTCTGAGAGACTTCTATCTCAGCAGCATTATCAACTACTGACAGTTGTGAGCAGTTAGGTGTACAGGTGTTAGGACAAGTACATCACTGTGTTTACATTATATTCAGAAAAACTAAGACACCTATAGCTCCAGGCAGAGACTCAAAAATTCCAGCAAGACATAATGATGCAATTATAAGAACACAACAATCCCTAAAATACTAAATGCAACTGTTAAGATACTTAGGACAAATTATGATCTAACATTATTTTTCAATGTCCTATTTGCAATCTCTCTCCACTTTGGCAGAACTGGCATTTAAATAACTTTATGTTCTGTTTCTTCCTTCTTTCCAATCATTTAAAGCTGGAAGAAGGGATTGGCACTGAAGGCACTTGGTCTGATAGTGACATAGTTGACTATGTTTGGTAGTAAGTTTTAGAGGTGAAAACCAAATAGCTAACTTGAGAAAAGATTACTGACCAAAGTTGGTACATATTAACCCACTGTTAAAATCTAGCAATGGCCTTCTTGAATATCAACCATTAAATGCATATTTACATTGTTATTACAAGCCAATGGCCAAGGATCTTGAAAATAAATTAGGAGCACACAGGGAATGCAACCCCTCAAGAACAAACAGAATTGTAGGGCTGGGGTTAAGCCAACAGTACAATTAAGTACAGTAAAAATTAAATACAATCCTGCATAGCTTTATCTTCTGATGTTTGGGCATCGGTTGCTGGTGAGACACAGAAATATATTTTTATTACAGTGGGATAAAGTTTCTGAATTTCATTAAAAGTTTGTGTAACCTGACTCAAAAGCATACCTCCCAACATAGCCTAGTGTTGCTGAGAGGCAGTAAGAGGCATGGTGCACTCCAAGAAGACAACAAAACCAAAATCAAACAAAACCACCACTAAAAACCAAACCGAACAAAAAATATCACCACACTAAATCAAGCAAATTAACACCACCACCAGCAAAATACCAACTCAAACCAAACAAAAAACCTCACCTCTACTAAATCAAATACCACACAAAACCAACTCTCTAAAGCTCCACCCTACCCCCAAACACAACTATGTCTTGATTTAATATAGGGACTACATGCACATTTCTGAATGCGTCTGAAAACCTTTTACAGGAAAGCCACACAAAGTTATCTTCAACACTTCAGGGGCTGAACAGAGGTAAGGCTTTGACAAGGTCATGCATTTTTTTAGGTCATGCTTTGCAAGAAAGGTTGGACCAGATGATACTTGAGGTTCCTTCCAACCTGGCATTCTGTGATTCAAAGATAGAAATATTCCGAGACAAGAAAATTAAAATAAAGCTTAAAAATAAAAACATACATTCACATTATTTTAGTTTAAAATTTCACAAAAGTGTAGAAGAACTGAAAATGCAGTATTCAGTATTCACACATTTGGGTAGATAGTTTATTTTTTGGAAACAGAGCACAAAACAGATGAACACTTAAAAACTGATTTTTAAATCCATCTGACAGAACCTTCCTTCCAGAACTAATTCACTTGACCTAAAAAGTGAAACAGACAGCAGACCAGAAAATAAAGTAGGGGTTTTTTTCAGGTTAGATTGCAGGTGCTTGATTCACATGAAATTCCCAGTTTCAGTTCTTAAGTAGTTTCTCTATTTTAAAATGCTGAAAGTAAAGTAATGAAAATAAATATCTCTGTTATGCTTTATTGAATACAGTGTCTGTAAATGACCAGGGAAGATTCTGGACATGATATTCAAGGGTCTAGGGGATGGATCACACAAATCTCCTAGTTCATTTTAAGGATGAAAAGTGTATTTTTTCACTCAACCAAAATACACTATTCTTTAAACTGTAATTTTTTAATTTGATACACAAGCAGTATCCAGTATCTTATTTAGGATCAAGAAAATCATAATATTGGTCAATTACCTGAAACAATTTTAGCTATGGTTTCAATTTTCTAACTAAGCAATTACTTTCTTCTGCCCATGGTTAGCGTATGCGGGGCACAACTAGATTCTACTCACAAAGCACAGACCCTTTCACCAAATTTTAATCAAGCCTTGAGCAATGTGTTCTCAAATGTGAATTTTTATTTCAAGAAAAGCAAAATCTTGAAATGTAAGGCTGAAATAATCTTCAAGATTTACTGATATATGAATGACAAAATAAAAATGCTCATAATACAGTTCTGTTTGTAATGTCTCATTTGTTATCTTACACTCAAAACCGTAAATGGAAGTCATATCTTTAACATTGCCCCATCCAGAACTGGAGCTCCACTACCTGTGGTTCAGTACAAACATTAAATTGAGAACAAAGTCTCTTGATATAGCAATGCTATTTAGAGATGTGAGCTTTTTCTGCATTTTCTTAGGTTGCATAAAAGCTTTATCACAGTATACGAACTACACTGGTATAAAAATTATCAACACTGCTGATAGCAGAGTCCGCTGATCAAACTGGGATAACTTATATTGTCAACAGCCTAAGTTATACTTATATAGCTACAGTATAGCTTTCCAAATATGCTGGCATAGAGGGAACTCTTCATGACAGTTTACAGTCTTGAGACTTGATCATTAAAAGTGTTCAGCATTAAAACCCCTTGTGTCTGAATACAACACCCATATTTATCAATTACATTGGTTGCATATTGAAATTACAGTATAAAAATGAAGCTTATGTAATTTACCTTCCATTCATTGCCTTTCATATCAGTTCAATTTATAGTGTACTGCATATAGAATAGGAAGGTCTTTACGAACTATTCATTCATGTAGCAAATTTTAGAGATAAAATACAACTGCAGTGAAGCCAGAACAACTGCAGTATAACTATACTACAGTTACATTCTTTGAATACTTAGTAAGATGAACACACATGTAGATTAAGTTTATATACTTAAGTTTATTGAAAAAAAAATCAGTAAAGCCGAACATGCAAGCCACAGCTGTTGCTCCATGTACATTTTCAAGTCTATTACGCAAAATAAACCCCGTATAACACAAACATCAATAAAAAAAAAAAAAAGAAACCAACACCAAAACAAAAAAAAACCCACAATGCAAAACCAACGGCAACAGGAAAAAACAAAGAACCTACTAAAAATGTATTAAATCCACCCAATTAGTTCCTCATTCCCTCTTGGGATTTCTAACAAAACAGTCACCATTACAGACAAGCTCCTTCAGTAATTGTGTGTCTAAATTCCCTTCCTATGCAATGTAGGGCATTATGAACTACGGTATGGCCTGAGCAAAAGAAATCAGGAGCAGAAGACAACAGCGAGCTTTCTACTTGACAAAAGAATGAGTTAAAAAATAAACAGACAAGCAGAAAACCTTAGGAGAGTTAGATGCAGATAGGGACATGGAGGCCAAAAATCCCCAGGGTACATCTGGAAAGATCAGGTAGAAAAATTATGGTGAACAAGTGGGACCAACAGATATCCTCAAATATATTCCATGTCACTCTTGCATACAGAGGCACCAAGCTTCAACTTTTCACTTGTTTCTGCCACACTCAAAGATCTAAGGTGCAGTTGGTACTACTCTGCCCATTTCCTGGAAGTTTTTTCTATCCACCCAAGGCCTCACCATATGCTACTGGCCCCTCACTGAAGGCTCTAAGGACCTTGCTGGGCTTTCTCTCTCTGCTGCAGCCTACAAACACTCATTTCTTTCCCTGATCCTCTCAGCCAGTTAATTTTTAATGGACCTAAAACAACACACTGTGAAAAGAAAAAGCCACCAAACGGCTGACACCTACTGTTTCATTTCTTTCTCTAGCAGACTGCTTTATAGAATAGAATCATAGAATGGTTATGGTTGGAAAGGACCTTAAGATCATCTAGTTCCAACCCCCCTGCCATGGGCAGGGACGCCTCACACTAGATGATGTCACCAAAGGCTCTGTCCAACCTGGCCTTGAACACTGCCAGGGATAGAGCATTACCACTTCTTTGAGCAACCTGTTCCAGTGCCTCACCACCCTTACAGTAAAGAACTTCTTCCTCATATCCAGTCTAAACTTCCCCTGTTTAAACCCATTACCCCTTGTCCTCTCACTACAGTCCCTAATGAAGAGTCCCTCCCCAGCATCCTTGTAGGATCCCTCCAGGTACTGGAAGGCTGCCATGAGGTCTCCACGCAGCCTTCTCTTCTCCAGGCTGAACAGCCCCAACTTTCTCAGCCTGCCTTCATACGGGAGGTGCTCAAGCCCCCTTATCCTCCTCAGGGCCCTCCTCTGAACTTGCTCCAACAGCTCCATGTCCTTACAGTGAGAACATCAGAACTGCACACAGTGCTCCAAGTGAGGTCTCACAAGAGCAGAATAGAGGGACAGGATCACCTCCTTCAACCTGCTGGTCATGCTTCTTTTGATGCAGCCGAGGACACAATTGGCTTTCTGGACTGCGAGTGCACACTGCCGGCTCATGTTCAGTTTCTTATCGACCAACACCCCTCTGCAGCCAGCCAAACAACCAAACTAAAAAATGAAATAATTTAAAAAGGGTGCAAAGTGAAAACAGTATGTTGACAGTATCTTAGCAGGTATGTGTTACATAAGGGTAAGATAAGTATTTCCTAAATTCCTCTAAGCTTTCATTGTCTGTTGTGTATTTCACATCCACAGAAAGTGCAAAAACCAACATAAAATCCTTGTTACCTTCCAGATAGCAAGAATAAGTCTGGGCAGATAATGAGAAATTCATATAAAGAAAATATTTTCTCCTCTCAGGAAGGAATCTTTATTCTGCTGTTATTCTTAAGAATCATTTCTGAAGCCCAAGTAAAGAAACTCATAACCATGAAATTGGGTTCCACACATCATTCACATTATCATCCTGTAAAAAGGAACACAACATTGCCTAAATTGTATGTCACCCACCATCAAATGATTACTTCCCCCGGCTCTTGTTGTTGGTACTATTTTTCTAATAACTTTAGTCTTTTAATCTATTTTCCACAGGCAGAAACCCCAGCAGAATGCTGACTTAAAATAGTATCAAGAAATAGGCAAGCTATTGTCTCCAACAGAAAGACGCACCATTAAGGAAATGAAAAAAGGGGTGATTTTTGAAGTGTCTCTAATTATTTACACATGCCATGATTTAGGCACAGGTGAATTTAATGTTGGAAGCATGCAGAGTGTTAGCCAGAAAAAAATTCCTTTTGAGAATATCTTTCCCAGAAAACTATGCACAGATGGGTAATGATTCTGCCTTAAAGATACGGATCAAGCATCAATAGAGACAGTCTGCATTTTTCAAGAACTTCAGCAATGCTACAGTAGAACACAAAGTTAGTGTGACTGCAGTTATTAATTTAAAATTCATTTTGCATTTTCCCTGAAAAAAATGAAAGGAGAACGAAGTGATATATTGAGAAATTCACATACCTTGTATCTATTTTATGCATTAACATAAACATGAGTTCACGTCTAGATAGCATGTCACGTAACACAGCAAGTTCCAAAGAAATCGGAAAGAAAACTTCGCTTGGAATTATTCTGTTTAAAATAGTAGTGACAGCTTTAGGATGGTAAACTTAAGTTTTTTCTAACTCAGTACAGCAAATTAGTATCAACAATAATGTACAATCATCTAAGAGACAAAGAAATAGAACCAACGGAAGCTATTTTTGCTTTTTCTATTCCTTTCAAAGCTGCTTTTAATGATATATTTCCTAACTACTTTTAAATTTGGAACTTAGCAAAGCATATAGTCAAATTGCCAGATACATTTTGCATTTACCATTCTGCAAATGTAACACAGAAAATCCACTTGCAGACCACGTTACCTCTCTTTGTCGTCTTTAATGACATTTTAACGTTTCCAGAAGAAATCATGAAAACAAGAAAGGTAGCCATCTGCTTACTTGAATCTGAAGCTACTTCACTAGAAACCATTTAAAAATCAATTTAAAAACTTGGAAGCTCAAAGATTCGAACTGGCCAAAGTTTCTAACATTCAACTTCTTCACACTTCCATCAGAAGTGTACTAGAATTTCCCATCTACATCATCAGCTGCCTCCATGGTGCTGAAGCACCCATGAAGATCCCCATCGCACTTAGAATCATAGAATCAGAGAATAGTTAGGCTTGGAAAGCAACTTGAGATCATCTAGTTCCAATCCCCCTGCCATGGGCAGGGACACCTCATGCTAAACCATGTCACCCAAGGCTCCGTCCAACCTGGATTTGAACACCACCAGGGATGGAGCATTCACAACTTCCTTGGGTAAGCCATTCCAGTGCCTCACCACCATTATAGTAAAGAATTTCTTTTTTATATTCAATCTAAACTTCCCCTCTAAGTTTTAACCCATTACCCCTTGTCCTAGTTGGAAAAACATCTCAAAATTGGTAAAAAGCTGAAAGTAGCGATATGCTCAATGCCAGAGAACAAAGTTAAGTCAGATGGAACCATGTATCAATGATTTTAGCTTCTTGCTTCAACAAGAGGAATGTGCTCCCTTGTTAACCTATGCTTTTTATATCTGTTACTGCCTGCTATAACTATTTACATTCTCTGCTCTTCATTGCTGTTCACCCCTTTCTTTCCAAAACCATGCAAAACTACATCTCTTAACAGTAGTATTATTTGGCTGTCTGGTACTACTCTTAAGCTTTCCTACTGTATGACCATCCTCCTCCCTAGACTCGGTAGGTTGGGGTTTTTATTCACAACAAGCCTCTAATAATAAAGTTTTATTGCTTTTCTTTCCTTCTCTAGCATTCTGCTGCAGGACTGTCACCAACAAAATGTGGCATCTCAGGAAAACTTATAAATTCAGAGAAAAGGAAGAAGTTAAAGAGAGAATAAAGAAACACCTTTCTAGGAAGAACACTGAAGTTTTAAAGGCACAGTGAAAAAGAAATTGTTTATAAAACATTAATAGCATTTTTGTGCAGTATGAATCTACAGCTAATGCCCTCCAACAACTTTAAGATAATCATTCTCATGTCTTCTGCCCACTAAGTGCAGGTGGGGCAGGTGAAAGAGAATAAAACAGAACAGTTTCTATATTGTTACAGAAGCTGAAGCTACTCAGGTTGGTATTTTTATTTAATATTAGAAACTGAAAATTAGTTGAACATTCTAACACAACAGATGCTGAAAGATGAAAGTTAAGACTAAAAACCTCAAAGCATTTAGTAGTTATTCTCTGTCCAATTACTATCATAAAACTGCCAACCGGCCGCAGCCAAAATGAGACTTCCAGGAGAACTTGAGTCACACTCTGGGGCTTTTTTTTCCCCCTTCAGAGTGTCTACTGGAGAAGTACAAGCCAAAGCAAAAATCTAAGCTAAGTCCATTTGTGTAAGAGCATAAAGCATTAGGCCTTCCAATGTATTTTGGTGGCCCACAGCTTTAAGATTCTATAATACCCGACCAGCTAAAAATACCACAGACTTTACCATCTTTTTAAGCCAACATTTTAAACCAAACTTCATTTTCACAAACCAAGAAAGGTAACATCCTACAGCTGCTAACATCAGTAAATTACTATAGAGGATATGGGAAAGGTTTTCTTCTATCATTTTCAACCCTTGTGAGAAAGCCAGACTGGAAATTGGGGCACAGCTTAGTTATACGCATGTTCCTTTTCTGATGAGTGAACATCACATTAAGACTGCAGTGCTGTGATGATACAAAGGATCATCCATCCAAATATGATCATTATTATTATACTTCTGGACTAGACTAATAACTTCTTCCATGCAATGTCTCCTAGAAGCCAGTAACAACAGCTATCTACTAATACTAAAACCAAATAATAACTTCCAACACCAAAGATGTGCCACTATCAGCTCAACTGGCACTGCCAGTGGCCTCCTCCAACTCCACCCTCTTTTTCCCCTCACTCCTTCCCTTGACCCAGCAAGCATTATTCATACACCCATGTAACAGACAACATCAAGCAACTGGCTTTAATCACAGAATGGTTTGGGTTGGAAGAATTTTAAAAGATTATCTTGTTCTTGCCTCCTTGCCATAGGAAGAAATAACTTCCACTAGAGCAAGTTGCTCAAAGCTCCATCCAGCCTGGTCTTGAAGACTTCCAGGGACGGGATGGCCACACCTTCTCTGAGCAACCTGTTCCAGTGCCTCGCCCCCCTCACAGTAAAGAACTTCTTCCTTATATCTAATCTAAATCTACCCTCTTCCAGTCTAAAGCAATTCCCCCTTGTCTTGTCACTACATGCCCTTGTAAAAAGTTCCTCTCCAGCTCTCATTTCTTGAACAAAACCTGACCTTTTTACTTGTTTCCCAGGTTAATTCTCAGCTGCATCAGTATCCTGATTGAGATTGCTGAATAGCTTTTAAGATTGCTATTGTTAGTCACAAGGAGGAAGGCAGAAATAATAGACTGAAAGTTGAGAGGGAGATCAAGTGTCTAGCAGCACTGATGATGTACACCAGATTAAACCGGTTGAAGAACAAAGATGTAAGGGAAAGAATTAAGCATAGGATTGCTCCAGCAGACTACCATAGCTATCAAGGTTAATGGAAATTTCTTCATGAACTTTAGCAGCAACTTTAGCAGACTTAGCCAACATGGTGAAAACCTACATGGAAAACATATCACTTCACCAAAATATCTTTCCTTTAGTTTTAAAAATATTATTATTAAGGCATCATATGCACTTTTAAATAATCTCTTAATTGAAAGGTTGAAGATGGTACTTAAGAAGATGTCTGATGCTGCTAGAGATACTAACATCTGTTTTCCCTCTTTTAAAGCAAATGGTAGAGAACTCACTGATTTACCACGTTCTCCCCCATAACCTACACCCTTGCAAAAGACTACTGTATTTGAAGAAAATGGTATTAAGACAGATAAAAGGAGATGCCACACAGATGATTCAACCAAGAAGATGAAACACTGAAATAACTGGTTATTAAAGTGATATTGGTCAAGACTTTTTCCAAGACTAACCCAAAACTTCAGAGTCTCCTACCATTTAATGTACCAGAGCAAATAACAAAATTATTGATTTTCTCTCATGAAAAAACAAATACATAGGAACATGAAGTGTGCTTCAAAAATCGACTGGAACATAATATATAATTAAACTCCAATACCTGAAAAATGTAACACATCAAAAGATGCTGCCCACTTATCAGATATCAAGCCTCGTTTTTGTGAATGAGAATATTCAGGTTTGTTCAATACAGTACCTACTTTCTAGAAAATAATACAGAAGCAAACAATATCCATCTATCTGTATCAGCTAAACAATTTAAGTGTAAATCAAAATACAGCTCAAAAGAAAGCTTAAATTCCCCTGTTCGTTTTTATAAAGGAAACATGCACTGATAAATGTTTAATTTTGAGTATAAGATTTTGTAGGACATTCACATTTAAAGCTTGAGCAAAACTTACAGGAAGCATAAGAAAATTATGATTATAGTTTTGACAAAAAAATTGCAGAGAACATGCAAGCTGTGCTTGGAAATTAGAGCTTCTCGGTTGAATATTCATGTGCATGGGGCATACTGCTGTAACTGTTAAGCTGTTGAAGGCTTCCATGTTATTTTGCACCAAATTATAGGTGTAATCAATGTACTTTGGAAAAGGATGGATTACAACTGGCTTGTGGATTGGAGATGCCTTTTCTGGATTGCTTCTACAGCCACATATAAAATCACACTACACAAAGAAAATCTCGGTTCCTCAGCTCATGGTTCCATGCTATTTCTGAATTTACTGATAAACACGAACCATTTTATATGATCCTAAAAACACAACAGGCTTAATAGTGTCTGCTAGAGAGACAGGAAAGAAAGCACCACAACAGTGCTGAAATTACTACAACTTAAAGAAAGGAAGTCTGCAGAGGCTAGTTTTTTGCAAGGAGTCTTGGTGTTTTTTTGTCACTTCTCCTCACTGCAAGTACATGTGCCAAGAGAGAAGCAGATCTGTAACACTCAAAACAACAGTCAATTCCAGACAGTCATTCTGGCACTGAACATCAGGTGAATTATGCTGGACAAACCAAATACAAAATGTTAAAGACAGCTGTCAGATCAGTATTTGAATGGCCTCAAAACATGAAGTGTAGAAATATATTCCCACTGATCAGCTCAGCATCTTGCTTATCCAAATACCAGTCCACATTACTTGAACTACCACACTGACTTATTTCAAACTCTTACAGCCAAAAATTCAGCCTCTGTATTTAGTGGCAACAATACTAAAAATAACTACCAGCATATTAAGTTCCAACCAGCAAGAAAAGACAGCACTGCAAATTAGAGCTTGTATCTTCCACAAATGTGACAAGTGTTACTCTCTTTTCAGTAGTTTTACTATTATTTTTAATTACTGTAGGAGGGCAAGAATAGCAAATATAAAAACAGAAACCAAATACAACAATGAACCCAAGATACCATACACTAAGTACTTTAGAGGTCTATGCTCAGGTAACACAGGTCAATACGTACCAAGCATTGTCTGTTCCAGCAGGGTTTTATAGCAGTAATAGCTGTTTTCAAAGACAGTTATGATCAGGACTTTTGACTATTGGCCATGTATAAACTCCATTTTGGGATTCAGCCGTTTTGTTAAGAATTTACTAACAGACAGTTTTGTAGCATGATAATACTGAATGGTGTTAAATTACATAATACAAAAAATTATTTGAAAGATGGCAGATTAGCTTTCCTAGAAATGTCATTTTTTATTTGGATTGTGAGAGTGCTGAAAACTGCACTGAGATAGGATGCTTACCAGAAGCTTTTGCATACATTCAGCATTCTTAGTCAAAGAATTCTGTGGGAAAGGTGAGAGCACCCATTTAAAAAGCAACAATTCTGTGTTCTATGTAATTTCTGTATTAAATTCTATATTGAAAAAATGACATCTTAGCAAAACAAACCCAGCAAACCCAGACATCCAAAACAGGTCCTAATGCACTGCAAACCAAAATAATAATCAGCCTGATTTAGAGCAGAATACTAACAAGGCTGTTTTCAGGAAAGAAGGAAGCAGAAGTATGACCAGAACATCTATGTTTTGTCCCCAGGACTTTTTCAAGTGAGGGAGAATGAGTCTATACATATATTTTTATATTCTGAAATTTAAACAGAAGTGCTGGAAGTTTCTGAGACATCCTTAAAGGGTGGGAACACACCAAACCCCCTTGTATTCTTTCTAAACCTCTCACAAAGACAGATAGGAGACTCATAAAACCCCCATGTAGTTCTGTAGGAGTTCATGAGGGAAATCACAATTTTGGTTCCCCTGCATTGCAAACAATGGAACGATGAAGCAGTTTCTTACATTTTGATCAGTGAATTTAGTAGCCTAAATAGAAAATGGACTCTTCTAACAGAACATGTATGAAGAATAGTAAATTATGGGGTCCAATGAAGTCAGTCCATGTGTCCCTACTAACTGAAGTTGGAGTGAAACAGCAAACGGTTTTCTCTAAGAGGCAGTTTAGTTTCATAAGCACAGAATATCTTTTTTTTTTTAATGATGTCTTTCAATGCTTGTAACAAAATTATCTCATTTAAAAACTTGACAGAAATCTGGTGTGAAGTATTCCCAGAAGTTTTTGCAAGATCTCAAAACTAAGTCTGCTGTCATGTGTCATCACTACAAGTTGCCAGTCTAACCTCAACCATTCTGCATTTCTCACTGCCTTTTAAACATTTACAGAATTATAAATTTAGTTAGATCCTAATTACATTTTCATTTTTTTTTTACAGCTTTTTCCTCATATCTGAACTAGAAGCATTATAGGAATAGGGCTAACAAACATGCCTCAATTTCCAAATACACCAATTTAACTTCTTGCAGCACAGTATTTTGCTAATGCGTAAGAGGAACTTTAAGTGCAGATGTACAAGGTAAACAAGCGTAGGAGAGAAAGGGCCCTAAATTAACTACAAAAGATATTTTAACTTAAGGAGAAACAGGATAAAGAAGAAATCACACACACTTAGATATCCATTTGCTGAATATTACAAACTCAGTAAATTAATATGAGCAGATAAGAGTAAAGTCTGCGACACAAAGATTGTTGACAATGAACATTTTATTCTTTGTCAGTAAAAAGTTCTGAACAAGCAGTGCAGGGCAAAAATCCTACCATAGGTACCAAACCTTGGCTACAACTGGGCACATCACTGCAGAATAATCTTATGAGTAGAGACATCAAGGTATAGACACCAAGAGAACTAACACATCCATTACAACTACAAAACAAATAAAACCATATCAAATCTCAAATATTTGTTTCCAAACTAAGATACTTCACATAAACCAGTGAAGACATGTTAGAAGCATGTAATTTGCTTTAAAAATAACATCTTCCCATTCATACTTTTCCTCAATAATTAGTCACTGAAAAAAAACACTTGCCTCTACAGATGTTTCACCAGCATGTGAGAGAACACAGAACCATATGTTCCATGGTTCTTAGAAGAAATCTTCCTTTAAACAGGGTGCAAAAGACCAAGAGAAGCCAGCTTCCATCTAAGCAACAGTAAGTATTTCACCACAAATTCTACGATATTTGCCCACAGAAGCTGTAGTTGCCCCATCCCTGGAAGTGTTCAAGGCCAGGTCGGATGGGACTTCCATCATCCTGATCTAGTGGAAGGTGTCCCTGCTCATGGCAGCAGGGTTGTAACTAGGTGATCTTTAAGGTCCCTTGCAATGTACTTGGATGCCCAAGGGCTGTGTATCTGATGCTCTGTC
Source organism: Myiopsitta monachus (assembly GCA_017639245.1). NCBI lineage: Eukaryota > Metazoa > Chordata > Aves > Psittaciformes > Psittacidae > Myiopsitta > Myiopsitta monachus. Next base: position 64,088,143 of record CM029921.1, on the reverse strand, counting down.
ATTAAAGGTTCACTCACCTCCCCTACTTCCAAATGGTTTCTTTAGAACAGTGTAGGGCTGTGGTTGGCAAAAAATAGTTTAAATTATGAACTCTTACAGGCAACAGGTAACTGGGCAGGGGAAGAGGAATGTCAGAATTCTCAAGCTCAAGCCAGCACTAGCCAGCTGCAACTGGTATGTGCTGGTTTTAAATTCTGTAAACAGCTCAACTAAACAAAGATGACATCCTGAATCATACAACTAATAAAGAGATATAAAAACAGAGCCACCAATTAGGAGGGAGATCACACTTCATGCTTCTGCACACACACTTAAGACTGGCAAAAATCAAGAGTTATGGGGCCCCAAAAGAGGCTGATTAAAATCCTGGCTAGATAAACAGTCCTGAAAGTAAGGTCCTGAAAGTAAGGACAGACCCTTGAAGTCAGGAAACCATGTGGTGACAGATACTGGGAGACAGCCAGGGACCTTGGATAGCAAGACCTAAGACAGGTTACTGCAAGCAGATGTAAAAAACAAAACCATCATAACTTTCCACCCAACTTTCCAGGACTAGCAGAAAATTCCCTGCTCAGAAGAAAAGTCAAGACCAAGTGAAAATAACTCTGGGGGGAAATAAAGAAGTGAGCATGTAGTATCATTAAGCAGGGCGACATATAGTCTCCCCAATTCTTAAATAAACCCTAGTATCTAGAAGTACTATGGCCTGTAACTCTGTCTTGCTTGTGACAACATTTTTGCCCTACCACAAGGTGTTAGATTTTCATCATGTGTACTCAGTAAATGATGCGCAATGGGCACTACTTTTTAGCCAATAGCTCCAATAGCCTTAGTACAAAGATAAGACTCAGGCTGACAGCATTCTCAGAACCAGTATCACTATCTGAGCATGTATGCTTCACATAAGAAGTGACAGCAAATTTACTTGGCTCAGTGTGCCTTTCATATCCATTGAATCAATGTCTTGCACATAATACATTCTGCATCAACAGTAGATAACTGTAAAGTAGAGTATTTATGCCTTTGAAAAATTCCTCCAGCAGCTCAGGAACTAGTTCTAAAATATGCTGGAACATCAGCATTAGGTGCAAGCTAGGAAGAGAAATGAGGTGACAGCTTCATGTACATTTAAAATAGCTCAAGATGTACACCTTTTTTATGGCTATTTCCCCTCATCTCCATTTTTATTTTTTAAACACAAAGAACAACTTATCTAATGTATTTCCTATCACACAGAGACCATCTAGCTGCAAAGTCATTAGATGAGAAGGAAATTTATCTATCGCACAATAGTTAAGAGAAAAACAGAAGTCACCAAACATACTAAGATATAAGGTTCTGGTTATACCAGCATGTACCGTTTCTTTTTTTGAACAGCTGGCAAAAATGTTTCATGAGATTGAATGATTTTATAAAAACTACTTAGCACCAAATAAACATTACATTAACATACGTGTGGTTTTCGTGTATTTTGCTTCCTTGCATGATGTATCAAAACTAATCACCCTGTGACATTTCAGTAACTAGCAGCAAGCTCTAGTAGCAAACCTCTAGCAAGATCTTACCTCCAAAGAAAGTGACCCTAGAATTTGATTTTTCAGGTATAGCTCTTAAAAAACGAGCCTAAACCTCCTGCTCCTTACAATTCTCCAAGGATCTTTATGCTAATAAAAAGGCTGTAGCCAGAGCCCTTTGACATGCTGAAGCTCTTTCCAGCTGCTGCCTTGAGACTAGCCACTTCTGATCTCCACTTTGAAGTATCAGTTCCAGCTTAAGGCTCAAGGTCATTCTTCCCCTCAAAAATACCAGCTCAGGATCTTGTATTAATGTTCTTGGCACTCCCCGGCTGTCATTCCTTCAGAGAGGAAAACGCCATTACCTTCCATTATGTGCATGAGAGCCCCTCCGCTACATGTGTTTCTGACAAACACAAGTTTCAGAGAGAACAAGTACACTGTTGCTCACCTCAGCTGCTGCTCAGTCTTGCTTTTCTGCTCTCTTCCAACACTGTATCCTTACCCCAAGTTTCGACACCTGTCTAAGGCCTTCAACTACATGCAGGTCCTGGTCAATGGCTTCCTTCTCACCTCTTCCCTCTTTCAGAGCTTGTTGCATAAGGCATACTTACTCTCCAAGTTTATCCCTCAGCAGAGCTCCCCAACCCAGTAAAACCAGAGGCCTACCCTTAAGGGAGGTAAGGAAAGAGAACCCAGTACTAACACAGAAGTCAGGTCAAATAACAGGCTAGATTCTCCTTATACACAAACACAGTTTTTTCTAGGTCTTTTCTCCCTTGTTCCTCCTCTTGCTGGCCTGATGTACCAGACATACTTATTGAACCACCTGAAAGCTCATTATCCTGTAAAAATGTTAAAACCTATAAAAAAAATTAGAGAAGCCACATTCCTTTCTGCTAATCTCTGGTTTCCTACATTTAGGATATTTTTCCACCTCTATATTGAACATTTACCTTTTGTGGGGTATCTTTTCCTATTCCAGAGGACTATTAGAAGAACCTAAGACTTCTTCAAACATGACACTGAACTGAAGCACGCAGATATGAAACCCAAGATTTGTATTAGCCAAACAGCTCTATGGGTCTATACCCTTGCTGTTCAGAACAGAAGCTTGCTTGCCTTTGTTGGTTCCTTTCCTTTTCTCTCTTCCTCATGTATGCAGTGAGGTCATGACTTTGCACACCAGGAGAGTAACGTGGACTCCCACACAGAACAAGCGGCTTTGTAGACTCTACCTACCTGACAACACTCAAGAAAATTCTCCCAAACAAAAGCTAGCTGACATGAACAGAAATAATTCTTCCTTCATCAGAACATATTCTAGCAGCCTTTTATTCCTTTATTCTATTTCTTATTACTAATTTAAACATTAAATATTCTTAAAATTAATTTCTCATGAAGTATTCATGAAATTTCAGGAACGACAGGCATTCTGTGTTTTGTGTTGGCTCTAACATACATGCATAGCTTATTTCATTTATTGCACAAAATATTTGCCAATAGTCTCATTTGAGGGAAAAAGAAACACCAACCCGTGGTCAGAGTTCAGAACCAGCCCTCTCCATTTTAAATACAGTACAGTGTAATTAAACGTAAAAGAAACAAAAAGGCTTTTCTTCAGGGTTTGCCAACTCTGTATTCTGCCTTTTCCCTAGCGCAACATAGGGAGTTTTCCTGGTCAAATCTGCAGAACTCCCAAGACTCCAAGGCGTTTTCTGTAGGTGGTGTTTTTATTGCTGATTTTTTGGTTATGTGTTTCAGCATTGGTTTTTGGTGGGGTTCTTCTGCTGTTGTTGGTTTCTATTTCAATTCAATCATTTCAGATTTCAATCCAAAACACGTGGTTCCCATCAAGAAATAGATTTTTCTGAGCACAGAAAAACACAGTTTTTACTCTGAAAATTTAAAAATATTGTGGAACTCTAAATATAAATTTCCCCATTCCAAACTCCAATTGATATGTCCTGCAGGGATCTTCAGAGATAATTATTTTCCCTGTGGAGTATTTTTAAATGATACAGCATAATCTGATTTACTGAAAAATGCAGAAGCCTTATTCAACTATTTCTTACTTAGGTAAAATGCCAATTACTTTCATAGGGAACGATCCTTATCTAAGCAAGCAGCAAATCCTGCACAATGAACATACCATTAATAGCAACATGATCTTATGTGCATACCACAGTCTCTGTTTGGACAGATCTATAATCATTTCACCCCTGGTTTATCTCAAGGTTTAAAAAGAAAAAAAAAAAAAAAAAAAGGCGGGGGGGGGGGGGAAGGAGCAGTTGGAGACAAAGAAGAAACTTCCATTTTACTGTAGGAAATGAAAACCCTAGCAACTTAACTGGTCGTGGAGAAGAACAGTAGTTTAGTAAAAATTGGATTTTAGGAGTTTCTGCTATCAGATGCAATGCTAAAAGCGACAGTTTTAAATTAAAATACTACATCTGAATGCATAATAATATATTAGAAAGGTGAAATTTGTACCCCTAGAGAAATGAAGAGGCTAGAAGAAGCTATGCATGAGTTCTTCTTACAAGCAAACAATCTTACAAAACCAGTAACAGGCTAAATTGAATAGAGTGGGATGTGAACCACAGAACTGTAAACATTATAAAAAAAGACGCTGAAACTGGACATTTCAAGAGAGAACACTGATCTGTGAAATTTTCAGAATACCACATTTTCTTGATTAAAGTTTCTCTTCCCCACTTCTCCCCAATCTCGCGTTTACTCAACTGTCATAAAATGGACTTCTCAAGATTATAATTGATTATGTTACTAATATTTGCTCTTCACCTCCTATTTCAACTACATTTAGCCTGCAAACACACAAAAGGATAAGAATATTTAGGCCACTGTGTAAACGACAGTATTCTTCAAAGAACTAATGATCTTGAAATTATGCAGCCTCAAGTCTGAAACACTCAAATCAGATTCATACAAATCACTAAAATCTTTGCTCTGAATAGATGCTAACTACAGAAGTTTTTACATCTCTATAACTCTAAACATTACACATACAGAGTGAATACACATTTTATAATATATTAAGTACCAAAAATTTATTTGTATCTGTGCTGTTTTTCATTCATTTGCTTAAGACAAGCTTTTGAATTGGTAATAACGAGAAGAATTCATAATAACATCCACATACACAAAATCCAAATCAAATGGTAATAATATTTCACTTTAAGGGTCAAAATATGTTGCTTTCTAAGTGTAAAAATACTCCCAATTTGCCTATTAAGTTACACTGTTCAATCAGGTGTAATTTCAGAAACAGAGCAGCACGTTTCTTCAATTGCCATTCCTACAGCTTTTTAAAACTCCCCAAATTATTTACAATTCCTATGTTAACCACTAATAAAAATATAAACTAATCAATTAACTGAGTATTTGCCCTTGATTTATCATTTGGTCTCCATTTACTCACTAAGCTGTGTGAGCAGAATGTGAAGTTAGACTGAAGAAGCATGACTACCTATGCTGTGCGACAAAAACACAGTGTATGCTCAGTGCGCTGTAATGGGAATTAATTGAAAAAGCCATACCTGTGGACACAAAGCCTCTATGTGATTAGCTGCCATTTGGACAATTTTCATTCCATCTTCATTTGTTGATAATGAACAAGCAAGATTAGCAACCTTAAATAAACAAAAAAACAGTTTTGTAAGTATTCATCCCCAGACTCTGAAAATTGCCAAAAATACATCTCTGCCAGAAAGCCTTAACTACTTGGGGAATTTAATTTGTCAAAGAACGTATCTGAACAAGGAAACACAGGAGAAGAAGGCTGAGGGTGGGAGAGCTGTATAAAGGTGCGACAGTAATGAGGAATCTCTTGACCTCTCCCCAGTTTAGGTTCAGCACATAATAGCTTCAGAGTGATGTTTAGATAAAAACATGAAATTTCAAAGATCCTAAGGCTTCAGCTAGACTGCTTGTGCTCATGCCTCTTAATCTTTCAGCCTTCTTCAAACAATGTCCAGATTTTTTTTTTTATCTTACTTTTAAGACCTTCAAGATCAAGTTCATTTGCCTTGATTTGTTGTAATGAAATACAGATTGATTTATGCCCTGCACTATCCATAGGTAATTATTCTAATTAGTGGCACAGTTTTCTACTGTTATAGTCATATCAGTGTAACTTACACTAAAAACATCTAAGGGAACCTGAAGTTTGAAAAAATGAAGGGAAAAAGAGCACTCACTGCAGCTCACTGCAACTCAGCATCAACAGGCTGAAACAGACAGGCTTGACAAAGGTACAAGAGGGGTTGGGATACTGACATCAGTCAATTTTTTCATTCTACTCAAGTAATGTAATGCCCTTACGTAAACTACTACACACTTGCTAGTCTTCACAGCCTTCACTGAAGCAGCTACATTACATATATATCACTCCAGTGTTAATGTAAATCAAGAGCTGACTGAGAAATACACCTCTGTAGTGACTGCAAATACTAACAGAGATATAGATATGCATAGTTAATGCTGCAAAATAAAGCAAGTCTATTAGCATTTTACAACACTACTTCTAAGAGAGAACAATAGTCAATGATGATCTACTACCAAAGGATTTATTATTCTTACATAATTAATAATAATAATTACAGGGAGTTAGTGTATAGTCAAATTTCCTGTCCACAATTCAGAAAAGACTACGTAAAATGCTTCCTGAAAAGGATGAAGGCTAGAATGCATGGCCTTCCATGTTACACCTGTGCCTACTTATAAATACTTTATGAACCTACTTCTGGTATTCCAATACAACTCACTGGTTGCTCTCAAGGCTCAAGCAGCAAATTAAGGATGTAAGCATTAGAAATTCATGTTAAGCTACTTTACAATGACAGAGATCTATCATTTAAATTGCATGTCTTTGAAAAACCTAATATTCAAAGAAAGCTACTTTAGAAAACAAATATTTATCGTGTTACACTTCTGTTGGTTATTTGGAATACATACTACAGAGTGCTATACCAACAGTGAATTTAATCTTTTGCCTTTTATTTTGATCAACATTAGAAATTTTTTTCTTTCCATTAGCAAATTAGTAGAATTTTCTTCTCCCCGCATCTAAGTGTCACACTTTTCTACACAGAGCTTATGCATAAGTAAATGGGTTCTCTGTCAATCTCAGTAAGTGATCAGGCTAACAGCTGTTCCACCCAAAAGACAATCCAAGCAGTCATTAGCATGATCGCCAACACCAGTACAGTCACTGTCATTTTCCTCACCAGCTCCTGAAAAGATCTCCTTAATGCAAATCCAAACCACAGTAATCCAAATAAATCAAATGAGAAGAGTCAAATGGGAATGTGCCTGTCCTGACATTTCTTTCAAAGCTGTAATGTTATTACTACGGATAAGAAGCTGTTCCATCACTACTAAAGGCCCGTAAGCCATAAGAAAAGTCAAGTCCTAGCTGTAAGATCTATCACCTAACTTTCCTTTAAGTATCATGTACACCTTGGAACATTCCTCAAATAGCAAAAATCCTTTATTACACTACACTCTCTCCTATAAGCACTGTGAGCTCCATCACATTTCTTTTGTATCCTCCAAGAGAGTCACTAGCTTTCTGTAAAGGGACCTGAAGTCCAAGTACACTGCAACTTCAAAAATAAATAAAATTTTAAAATGAAGAGCCAGTGATTCCTCTCAGTCTGAAAATCATTCTCTTTCTGAAGAGCAGTGTTTGTCAGGACTGGTCTGATTGAAATCAGCCCCAACATAACTTTAAAAACGAAGAAATTTTTCAACTTTTTTTTTTTTAACCACATGAAAAAGCTTATTTGTTCACCTTATACTACTCAGTGCAACAGAGCATTCTCTTCAAACATTTCCAAGGTACTATGAAAGCAGTAATACAGCTCTTCCTTGAAAACATTAAGAACAGTGAACAAACCAGGATTTTTAACAACATGAATTAATACACTAATTAAGGTGCAGTGCGAAGAGCAAAACTTTGAACCAAACCTGTAAGTGTAGTGTCAACAGTAGACAAAATACTCCATTAGTCTGACAGGTTTTTTAGATTATTTGATGCCCATTTTGAAGAGTAAGACCTGCGCACACTAGATGCAATTTATGATAAGAAAAAAAAAAAAAAAAAAGAGAAACAACCCCCAGCTAATCATATTCCTCTATTCCTCTCACACATTACAACATTATATGGAATGTGCATGTATATCTAGGGGAGTACACAACTGGAAAAGCTTTTATCTGAAAATGTGTGCATTAACTTCTCCAATTCCTACTCTTTATCTAACAATCAGAAGTAAAAGGAAGTAGTATATAGAGGCTGTTTGAGATATATTATCTATGAACAAGCTTGCACAATTCTCAAAAATTCTTGAGATGGAAGGCTTTTTACCTTGACTACGATCACACAAATGCACACACACTATGTATCATAATGTCCTCCCTTAGTGGAAGGTAATTGCTTTAAGAAGCCCTCAGCTTCTTTCATCCTCAGATTTCCAGATGCTTTCCACTGGACAGTAACAAGGCTAAAGGGAAAAAAACATGTAGGCAAAAAAAAAAATCTTGGAGATCCACCAACTGCTCTCAGTGGATCTCCAGTAAGATGCGCCAAGAAAGAGTCTTCAGAAAGATATGATCATTTGCAGCAGCCAATGCCCTAAAGCCATATATGGCTGGAGGTGATGAAGATAATGTAATATCCTTCCTGTAGACAAAAGAAAAACTCTCCCAAACTATTAAGGGCCTCAGGACAAGTGGAAATTCACCTGCAAAGTGAGTCTGTCTCTTCATTGTCAGAAGAACAAGGGGTGTTACCATATTCATTCTGCTGAAAAGAAAGAGGAAATCTCAATACTGTTGGTAAGAGTCCTTGAGAGAGACATTCCAACTGTGACTCAAGGATGCACGAGAGTGGTTTAAGAATAAGCTGAGGTTCAGAGTTAACTCCAAGGTGAGAACACATGTGCAAAGCCAAATGCAAAGTGAGAGTTTTAGAGAGGAAGAGTAAAAGCACTCACTGCCTCACCACCTGTTTCATTCTCAGATAAGAACAGCTTTATTGGTCTAGTACTGTTTGCCCACACTGAAAGCTAAGGATTAAATGAACCCAGAGGGACTTTTTCTTTTCAGTCAACTTTATTGCCCTGACTCCCAAAAATTAGTATTTTCTTGGGAACAGTCTGCCAGCTAACGAAATTCCTCTTATATACATTGTACAAAATGAAGTAACATGTTATTAAGATGTGTTGCCCCTTGCTCCACCAAGAAGTGCTTAGTATCTTCCCAATTTTTTTGACACTCCTAACTCAGTTATACTATAAATCACTTGTGTTGCCTCTTCGTGGTGAAGACTTCCTAGTCTTCATAGCTAAAACTTTCTGTCAAGGAAACCCAACCACTACCCCAGTACAACCAAGTCCATCACCAAACCATGTCACTGAGGGTCTCATCTACATGGGTTTTGACAACTTCCCTGGCCATCTAATAAAGATCAGAACCAAGCACAAGTATTTCTTTCTCTTGAGAACTCTAATCAGATACACAGTAAGTTTAATGTATGTATGAATTTACCAAGTCACTGACATGATGACTGTAATATAGGAAACTAAAAAGGCTGAAACCAAGATGAGGACCTTGCTTTGCACAATGTTTCAAAGAAGGCAAAGCCTCAAAGAGCTTGTGATCCATCAAATTTTAACTGCCAAAGAGATGGGCACCAAATACATACAAAAGAATTGGGAAGGGGAAGAGCAGGAGGGGAAAGAATGATGGCATAGGGATGATACACAACACATCACACTACAACACAGACACAAATGCAATAAAGCAATCCATTAAGGTAGAAATTAATCCTGAGTAATCATTGTTCAGGAGATATTTCATTTGTAGGAGCAGCTGAATACTGAACTGATGAGTAACATTTAATTTTCATCATTACAGCTAATTTTGTGGTACACTATATTATCTTCTACAAGTATATTATGTGTTCTTAGCTTCTACCCCTAGCTCTATTCATGAAGCCTTAAAAAGTCTTTCAAGAAAAATGACTTTTCATACAAAATAATGCCATGGAAAAAACTAAAAGGTCAGAAGTAAATGACTCTATATTTTTAAGAAAAAGGCTACACTGATGTATGCATGTATGTCTTCTACTTGTTGTTGCATTTTTATACGAATTTATGATTACTCTGTGCATTTTTATGAGCTAAATAAAACTTACACAGACTGGAATATTTGTTTAGAGTGAAAAAACATATTCCTGTAGACTGAAAACTTACCCCCAAGTGTGCAATAAAGTAGTATCACAATATTGCTTGGTTTTCAAACCATTTACTCATTTTCTATAGTAAAACTTAACTTCTTTCCAGATCAAGTAAAATTGTGATACTGAGCTATTTATAAGCTGCTTCCAAAGTTATAGGTTATTTCTGCATTGCTTATAAAATGCTTTAGGGCACTTCAGGTCAAAAGCTACACTATCACTTTAATTTTTATCATTTATCACTTTTGTGGGAATTTACAAACTATACTAAAAATATATTTAACATAAATTATGTTGCTTTCCATGTCTTTTCTAGCTTTCCACCTCCCAGTTTTCAAGAAAGATTCTGGAAACTGCTAATTTAGCTACTGTGGGGGACTACATATCTGCAAGCCTCTACCTGTTACACTTCGCTTAATTTTACATGTCATTCTCCTCCATTTTTCAGCAGAATTTAATTAAACTCTAGTCCATTAATGCCACAATCACTACCTTGACAAAATTAGCTCTACCTTGTACGTCCGAGGCTTATCGCTGCCCCTGTTCTACTGTAACCAGCTGCCTTGTTAACATGAAGAAACTCCTCAGGGTATTCTAGAACTTTAATGTTTCCCATAATGTTATTTGTCAAGCATGCTAAAGATTCTATTTCCATAATTAATTAATAAAGGGTATTTGAATACCAATGGACTAGTTGTTTTTTTTAATCAACAGAAATCTAGAACAACCTGCTTCAACCTATTTATTTCAAGTTTTATGTGCTTAGATAAGTCTTATCTCGCACAAATTCATTTAGGAGGTTGCTTTGATAAACTGGTCCTCAACCAAATTAAAAATGGAAAATAAAACAAACACAACAACACAATACTCTGAGGAAAAGATTGCACATGTGTAAGGGACGATTCTGCACAGTAACATTTCACAAACAATTTCCTATTTGGTAAAGCTGTCAGGCCTGATGCAGAGCCCCATTAATCTCTCTCACTGCTTTGCATCACAGTACAGACCGTTGAAGAACTACGCTAAAGATTCCCACTCCAGACCTCAGCGCTTAGGGCCCTAGCTACAACCAGAGAGATTACATTGTATCTTGACTGCATTTGTGCCCTGCAAGCCAAGTTAGCTGAAGAGTCCACTAAACAGTAACAGTCCACAGGTGTGATCTGCGTCTCGCTGAAAGTTTCTCAAAAAAGGCACCATCTGCATGAGCACTAGACTTAATCCACTGGAATAATCACAAAGCGGCCTTTGATATGTGAAGATAGGTCCTTCTTTAGCACCATTTGCTGAAACGTTAGCAATAGAGGGCTTTCCAGCAGTACCACAGAAGTACAGAAATACAAAGAGAACTGCGTGAAAAGGAGACTAGGACAAACAAAGAACTGACTGAAATGCAACAGTTTTACTCCTCACCTCTTTCTTCATGCAGACAGAAAAAAAATGTCAGTATAAAGGCAAAAAGAATATTTTACCAGTACACACAGATGTTATATACCGTATTAAACTGGAAGAAAGCACGATTTTCAAAAGGAGAAAGTTACTATCCAACTCCATAAGCATGTAACTAATAACCAGTCATTCTGATTTTCCTTACCTCAGCCTGGCAAAAAAACATGGCAAATAAAACAGCAGTTCACCATGAAGCAAGGGAAACAGGCCATCAGACATGCACAGAATCAGCCAGTTCCTTAAAATATGTAAGAGGAGCAGTTGTCAAAACTTAATGCCAGAATATACAGTCCTTGAGGGGATTGGGCACCACATAGAGAGAAATGCTTCTGAATGCATCAGTGAGCTGGACTCAATTATCTGACATTGACCTCTTGGACACCAACATCTATTACCAATGAAAGTCTGGAAGGATCAGGGTGGATCAACCACTTCTCAAAACAAATGTATCATCTTATATTCTGAATATTCCATATATTAGTCTTTTTTATCTTAAATGTTTCAGGGTAAAATTTCCAAATATCCTTTTTCTTCTGCATGTGCATTTCTTTTTCTCCTTTCTTCTCTGCATGAAACCCTCTGTCTCCTGCACCTAAATAACAATGAGGCATACAGTAAAACTGTCATTAGAATACTCAAGATTTCAGGCCCTTCCCTGTACAAAACAAAGGTAAGTTCCAAACATATCCATGAATACACCCTTACTTATTTTCTTACTACTAATTATTCCAATATTCTATGAAACAATATCCATTACCCTTGCTTTATAGATTTTTCTGCTAGACTAAATAACATATGGCTTTGTCATCTACAAATACCTAAGCATACTTGGGTGATCTTTGTTTCTCTTAGCCACATCTTAGACACTAAGATGTCTTAGAAACACTTCTGTTGCAAGAAATGTCCACCTTCTTGCCTCTGACTAGTTAACTGAGATGGAAATCAATCCCAGGAGATGCAGTGTAGTTCCTCCAACGTGCATATAACTTGTATTATTAAATCAGTGTGAGCTAAGATGACTCTCAGTCTGCTAACAAAATGAAGCCACACAGCTCTCGCTTAGCACTTAATAAATATTAGCAGAGCAGGAGAAGAAACACACTTCTTTTTAGCAGTGTAATCACATAGTCTGAATGCCAGAAATTCTTTCATTTCATTATTCGTTATTTCATGCATTGAAGTAGGACACCTGACAAATAAAACATTACATGATTAGTTTTGAATGAGGGAAAAATAAAATTAAAAAAAAAAAAATCACAGTTCAGGTAACAGTTCTATAAAAAGTTTAAAATAGAAGCAGAATGTCAAAATAGACATTTATCCTTTTACAAAAAGAGTTATGCTCTAAGCACGTTGTTCTGATTCAACACCTGGATTCGTTATACATGCTACAGATTTACATTCTTATAAATAAAAGGTCAATCATACTGATCTCTAGAAAGTTACAAAGAATGACCATTCAGAAATGTAATAAACATGTTATCACAAATACTTTTCAAGAAATCATGGGGGGGGGGGGGGAAGAGATTCCGACAACCCACCAACAAATCCACGGATAATCAAAGATAATGAAAGATCAGTGCAATAAAACATACTTTCAGAATTTAATCCATTTTGGGACTAGCCCTTCACCGAACTTCTGCCTCCACAGAAAGTACAGATGCTTATTTTACACCTAACATTAGTATCAAGCACATGTTTTGGCAATATATAAAGTATATAGCACTGTAAGTTTCTGAAATACGTACTTTTTGCACTAAGAAGCAGTTAACGGATATTCTAGTTTGTTTCCAGCAACCATTACTAGCATCTATGGGTACAGAAATTACAGATGTGTGCTGCTTAAGCACTTACAATCAAATGTAGGGTGAGAATAGGAGAGTCAACAATACGACACTGAGGATTAGCTACAACTGAATAAAGTACTGGCTCATTACCCAGAAATATAAATGAACTCTTCAGCAACAAAAGAACGTTTTCTTCCTCATAGTTGGAAGGACACAGAACAGGAAAATACAAGCATACACACTCAATAATACAAATTAAATTCACCGTATTACCAGAAATAAAGTAGCTCACATCAGCCATACAAACTTTGACGCTAATTTTCACCCATCCACCACTAGTAATACCTACTTTGTTTTCCGCAGGACACAATACTGCATTGCTAATTGCACGTGACAAATTCACAGACAATGAAACTCTCTGTCCTCTAAAAACTACTACAGAATTCAGCACATCTAACTTCTTTTTCTAAAAGAAAAAAAAGTTATCAAACAAATTTTCATAACAATAGGTTGCCCTTTTGTCCACAGGGCGAAGAGCAAAAAGGCTGCCTTAGGTACTCAAAACTACAATCAGTGAGGCAACTTTACACTTCCCTGCAAACTACTGAACTGTTCAATGATGCCAGCAACAACCAACGGAGTACTAAAACATACCAATGCATAGAACACAATTTTAATTTCACTTTATTTGTAAAAATTCCAAACATTATTGCTAGCTTAGACTACGGTTTGCACCAAAAGTCGTCACTAACTTTCCAGAAATTCTTACCCCCTACATTAACTGAACCAGATCATTACTGCAAATATAAATGCAAAAAACCATACAACCACATATACCAGCATATGTGATCAGGAAACTGGAACAACACACTATCAGTGAACACAGTATTTGCTAACTTACTATTTATGGTACACTGGTACTATGATGAAAATTCAAATTACAACATGGATTAAATATGTAAAAAAAAATGGAAATAATATAAAGCTGTATGACAGGAGGGTTTAACCTGAAACTTTAGGCATCCTTACTGACAATCCTGAGAAAACTTCTCCTCAAAAGAGAAAAAAATGTTTTATCATATAAGTAATTTTCCTGAAATCCCTGTAAAAGCATGGTTAGAGGTCTTCACACCCTTCAGAAACAAACAAAAAAGGTGTCATCCAATTTGCTTCAAGATTAAGCATGTAGCAATATCTGAATTATAGCACTCTGCAAGCATCCCCAGAGCAAGTGCAAGGTCCATCTCTCATTTTAAAGGAGGATGACAGTGGATCAGAGCCTTAGGCACCATAAAGAAAAAAAAAAGTCCCATTTCAGAACTTGTAATGAGTTAACTCTCTCTTTCAAGCCTTCTTGGAATCTTTCTCCAACCCAGCCATCTATTGTAACTTCTGAGACAGTATAGCAGCAATTTAGTGTTAAATGGTGTGCAACCCTCAAAGCACATCTACACATAGGAAAAAATATATTTTCAGAATTTTTGTTTGTTTGTTTGTGCTTTACAATTAATTGGATGACTCAATTCCTGCTTCACATACACACCCCCCCAGGGCTTTCCAACAGCTGAAATATTGACAACTGCTATTTCTTGGAATAAAAACAAAGGAAAGGAACTTAGAGGAACCCTTGTAGAGAAGACTACCTTAAGCGTTACCAGACAGCAAAGTAGACTTTTCCATACCGCCACATTCAGGACAGCAACCAATCACAGCACACAGATGCATAAATTTGTATCTACCATAAGCAAAAAATACACTCATTTCAGAGTTAAACAGGATACAATATACCTTACTGTTATCAGTGTTATTATTAAGACCTTAGTCTACTCTTTTCCTGATTCCACTGAACAGAACTTGAAAAAATAGTACCCAGAGGAGGACTACTTTAATACTCCATCACCAACCAGCTGTAAGCATAAGCACAATGAAAAATGATTAATTTCAAATACTGACCAAAATAATACTCTAAACTAGACTGTATATCATTCACTTACATTGATCAGCAGTTGCTCACACAGGTGCTCTCAAAATCTCATGATTGTTTAAATGCAGCCCTTTAAAAGGAGGCCAAACATATAGGCTGAAGAACTGAAACTGAAAATTTGGGAACCTAGGAAAACATGCATTTTTTAATATACTGTTTTTGACTGTTTCCTCATGGATTAGTATTTCAGATTTTACACTGCACTAAATTAGGCCTTAAAATGACAAGGCTATTGAGTTTATTGCTTGCAAAAGGCAAACACCACCTCTTACCACATACGACTCGTAAGTAATAAAACAACACAGTCATTACTAGCTCTTAGTGGTCTGAGCTGGCCCGCAAGCTCTGGCTGCACAATGGCCTGCCCATGCAGTTTTCTCCTCAGCACCCAGCAGCTCAGCACTCAGAAAAGCCTCAGCCAGGAACAGCAGAATTCTCCTTCCACAAGACATAACACATTTTTAGCTATCTACATTAAAAGCTTGATAGAGAAACACACAACGAAATGTACCCACTCCCACTGACCATGACCCTCCTCCTCTCACCCAGACACCACCAAGGGCTTCACCACAACACAGCAGCAGGGTGGCCACAGAACCTTCCAGAATGATGGGGGCAGGGCTAAGTGCTGCTGGGGGTCGGGGCGCTGTCACAGAGCAGAGGTGCGAGGTGGCCCACCGCAAGGGGAGCAGCGCACTCTCTGCCCCACAGACTCAGCCATTCCGTGGCTGGTTCTGTACCCGCAGTGGCTGCGTCTTAAGTGCGCAGAAACAGGACTGAGTGTAAAGGATGATGCAACAGCTTCAGCAGCCAGCTGACCCCAGCCAGGAAGCAAGGAGTCGTGGTGCAGAGAGCGGCAGCCACTGGCCCTGGCCCGGCCCGGCCATAGCAACAGCCGGATCAGAGAGGTCTGTGCCTGGAAAGCTTTAAAGAGCCTTTAAATTGGAAGGGTAGCTTCAAGAAAAGCCACTTTAAACAACGTTATTTCCTACTGCCAATGGTTTTGATTTATTCTCAATGAGTACTAACTAACCATACAGGTCAGGCATGAGGTCTGGGTCTAGCTCTTCAAAAAAACTTCCCATACTGGAGTGAATTGAAAATTTAAATTGAAATTTAAGGCTACAAACACGCTTTTTATGAAATGCTCAAGCAAATGGAATTTGCAATGGCAGTAAAGCAATCCCTGACTCACATATAATGAAGCACATACATGTATGTATACCAGGTATCTAAGTTAGCAGAACGTTACACTGCTTTAATTTAAAAATCTAGTGTGTGCCGCAGGCACATAGTATATTCTTAACACATTAAAATATGTTGTTAGTGCAGTTATATTCTTACACATTCACTATCAGCTGCATTTCAAATATCTAGCAAAAATATATTTAATCTTCTTGTTCATTATTACTCTTCCTTTATCCCTTCAGTGAATATCTAAAGAATTTTGCAGGTTTAGAGTTTTTGTTCTCTTTGTGAATGGTGTCATGAGCTGTGTTCCTGCAGCTACTGAGAAAGCCATCTATAGAGAGCAAATTCCAATTGCAGTGGAGCTGGAAGTAGTCTCCTAGCTACTGTAGTTTATATGGAGTAAATGTACTAACATAAAATGTTTCTGATGCCAGTGGAAGTCTTTATTTCATGTTAATTGAGTTTAAAGGTTCATAAGATATTTTATAAAAAATCCTTGACTCATTTGTGCAATGTGATCTCTCATCTAGGAAAGGCAACATTGATCACAAAGGAGCACACTTTAAACTCAACTTTGCAACCAAAAGCTTACATAGTAAAGTCATCCAGATTTCAAAGTTGCAGACTGCAGTGCAGTCTGAGGCATCATGTGGGCACACCCTTTAGGATGTGGGTAGAATTCAAAGTATAGGACTGTTACACTACTAAATTTGCTGACAAAACTCTTATGGAGACTCTATCTTGTTTACAGTGCACTGACTTTTAGAAGGGGCAAATGAAGTCACTGTTAATCACTGTAAACCAATGCACAGATGAGAAACAGCCCTAACACATGGTAGACATCCATCCTACAACAACAGAGTAAAAGATGTGGGGGTTGCTAATACGTTTCAAAAGAAACAAATTCTATGCAAGACAGTCTAGAATTATGAACTACAAATGATTCCTAATAAAGGACTGACAGGGTATGTGTTAATTAAGCTAAAACACAGAATGGTGAACTAAAGTTGCCATTGCAAATGTACATGGGATATGCCTGCTACTGTCCATCTGTCCCTTTACTGGACCAGTTGTATAAAAGACAGATGAGAGAGTTGTGGCTGATGACAGTTCATTAGAGAAAACATGCCTACTTTAATTCTGTCCTACTGAGCCTAGTGAGGAGGTTTCTTGTTCTAGCAAGACCAGCCTGTGTTTTCCAGAAGAAAGATTTAGAAATTTGTTATTAACTTAGTATTTTCAATACTAGGCTAACAGTTATAAAAAAAACAACTTTAATATAATGATGTTAAAATGTGAGCAATGTCATTTCCTTGCAAGTAACTATGTTGACCTTACTATATATTGCTCAAGTTTGTTGTTCAGTTTTTCTTACAGAGGTTCTGCAGAGGATGACTTACACCAAAGGAAAATACATAACTGTATGCGCCTTTTGCCTCAAAGCTGTCAAAACCAAAACCAGCCAACTTCCCTGTTAAAAAAGATCAGTTCCCTTCCTTGATCAGAAATTCTAGTCTTTGACTTTCCATTGTACGTTTTCTTAACAATTTCCTTGCCCATTTTGAGAGGTCAGCCACTATTCATTTAATTTTATTTCTACTGTTAAGTCTATATTATGAAATTATTTGTCCTGTGTTTTGTTTTCTTGCCTCAAATACAAGATAATAGAGAGCTTCTCTAAGTATTGTGCACAAACTGCATTTCAGAACAAGAACATTTATGAGTTATTTCAATGTATTCAGGAATTCACATTATTAAGTACAGTCTTGTAAAAACCAACACCCTGGCAGTGGGGAAAAAAAAAAACCCACTAGTTCAAAAGCTCTTTGGCAGTGCTATAATAGCCAGAAGGATTCCTAGAGAAGTGATTGAATTTGGAAAATTAACATGTCGCCTGATCCTCTGCAAAATTCTCTTCAAGGCATAAAATGCTTTGGTTGGAAAGGATCATCTAGTCCCAACTCCCTTGACATGGGCAGGGACACCTTCCACTAGACCAGGTTGCTCAAAGCTCCTTTACCAGATAACACAGCATCCATGGCCTAGGGGAGAAAGAAAAAAAAAAAAAAAGAAAAAAGAAAACAAACCAAAAAACAAACCACAACCAACAAACTTCAACAGGTACACACAGAGAGACATTTGGTATTGAAAAAGCACAAGCTTCAGTGAGCTGCTGTTAACATTTTGATGTGTGACTTTTTTAGCACCTTCAGAATTATTCTGTTATAGGTGAGTGGCTCATTACAGATCAGTACTATCAAAACTGTGAGATTTTTGGAGACTAAGATAGAAGCATGATTCCTGATATTGTGAGGAACTTCTAAACCTGGTTTCTGCAGTAATACAAGGAAAAAGTCACTGCCACTGCACTTGTGTCAGCTGCCTTTACACTATCAGCAAAAATGTTAACTGGGTGTATTTTGATGAGGAGTCCATGTTGAAGCAAGACAATTTTCCTTTAGGAGCTGATATAACTTAGAGTACACTCTGCCTCACCATTCTAGGTGGCTGACATTTCTAGCTGTTGAAATATGCCTTTCAGACATACGAAGTCTGATAAATCTTTGTGTTGTTTATCTTTTGTTCCCTTGCTTCACACTCATGCTATAAAGGCTCTGATTAAGAAGATTAATGAAAATGTCACCATTTATCACCTGAAGCTCCATCAGTAATAGGAAAGTTGAACCTTATTTGATTAATTACATAAAGGTGCAAAAAATTCTCACATTATGAATTCAGGACTTGCTGCAAGACGCTGGAACTCTGTAAGGTTCAAAATCTTAAGGTTCAAAGCCTTAAAGTTTACATACACTTAGAAGTACATGATTAACTTTAAGCTAACTTTATTGAATTCATTTTCTTAATTCACTAACTCAACCACATTAACCCTCCATTAAGCCTCCATCTACCAGCTCTAAGATATTAAGGACAAGTTACCTGTCTTTAGAAGCCTCCTCTCATCTGCCTGCTACTTCTCAATTACTGTTGCCAGGCTTCTTTTATTAGAATTTAATGTATTTTTGCATTTAAAACATTTTCGCATTTTTCCTGTGCTGCCTTTCAATTTTAGAAATAATTCCACACACCTCCCACAAATGCCACTACCATCTTTAGGCTTCCCTTTTGCATGGTATCTGCATGCACCCAAGCAGAGCCACTCCTGACAACAGAGGGTTTGTAGGCTGTAAGCATTAAGGCTGTCTATGTTGTTATTGACAACTGTCCAGATCTTGACAATCAGGTCAATTTGCTGAAGACAAAAGTTTGAATTTCTAGAGCACAGAAACTAATTCTAGACTAAATAGGAAAGTACAGGTTTAGACCTAAATCTTGGGCTTACTGGCATAAAATTAAAAGTTTGATTTTTTAAGAAAGAGGAAAAAAGTAAGTAAACTAAGGAATTACATTTTTGGCTTTGTAGTAAGATTGGTAGCTCTTGCTACAAACCTACCTAATCTAAATATCCCTGCTTATTGCAGGGGATTGGACTAGATGGCCTTTGAAGGCCCCCTCTAACCCAAACTATCCTATGAGTCTATGATCCTAATCACAGATTTGCTAAAATTTGCTAAATCAGCAGTTGGGTTTCTAAAATGGATCTATTTAGATCTCTGGATTTAACTGAATTGCAGCAATGAATTCCTACAAGAAAGGAATCTTCACTACTGAGATCTCATGAATGTGTCATTAACTAAACCCTGCCTGAAGAGGCAGATTGCACACTGATCTCTCTTGAAAGTAAGAAAGTGAAACAAAACCAGGGTAGTGCTGAATGGGAATTCTAATCACACAGACTAAGGATACATAGAAATTAGCAAACCAAAGGTGATTTTCCTCTCAAAAATAAAGCATTATGCTAACTAGCTAAATAAAGAGTTACAAAATAAAATGTGTGTGATGAGAGGAGAGTTAATTTCAAGGTTACACTGATTCTAGAAATAAATACGGCAATGTAATGAAAATCCACTTCCCAGTCATAAATATTGATCCCGCTTCAAAGTGCTCATCTTATTTACAAAAAATGTCCTCCTACTCTGCTGACAGGTACATTTTATTTCCAAATGCTGACTAATATTCTGCATGCATATCTCTATATGCTAACTGCTTCATGTTTCACACTTAGATACATGCTCTTTCACGCAGAAAAGCATACTTCAGTTCTGTGTCCACAGATTGCATTGTACAACAGGATCCTGCATTCTAGTGACAGCTGCTGTGCATGTTTATGTACATGATAGAAGTTACACTGTAAAGCAAAAATAGGGATAGTATATTCTTCAATTTATAGACTTAAACTGCTATTATGACACAGATGTGATTAAATATTATACCACTGAAAGTATATGATGATTTTAAGACAAATAGCAAGATAAAAGTGCCAGGAAAAAAAAAAAAAAAAAGGAATTACACACCCTGGACTTGGTTCTTATATTGGGGGATGAAATTCCTCGTCATTGAGCTGCCTGAAACTAAAAACTTCTGCATAACAGGATTCATGTTTCTTGTCTTGTGATTATGCTCCTATGAAGAACGATAAAAGATTCTGCTCTTTTCTGATATCCTGAAAGTTAATAAAGATGTTCCAATAATTTGTCAGTTTGACCTCTACGTATGCAGTTGTGGAGTTTTGCCACTATCAGAAGTAGTTTTGTGTTTCAATGGCTCAGTAAAATGAGAGTCTCCCAGTTAACAGGACTTTGTATATGTAGTACTTTAATATGTAAATCAAAATTCATTGCTGGATTGTTAAATTCCATTCTAGATTAAGTTGCTATCTGCCAGGAAACTATGTTTTACATTGGATAGAAAATCTGGGGGGGTTTGATGGTTTTCAGAATGCAAGTAGTTTTATTCCCATTACCCAAGTGCAAGTAAGAGCTATCATCTTTTTCATATATGCCAATAAAACAGATTGAATTAGTGAGATTTTTCCCACTGTACTTGAAGAGAAATATTTACTGTTCGTATAGAAAATGAAAAGCAACTTATCATGATTAAGTTGCAGATTCTGTGTTGAAACTGGGTCCTGGCAGAACTGTTTTCCACAAGAGGCAGATATAGAAAGCTTTAGTTCAGGACCCAGTGGCCCTGTGTTTTGCTTGAGGGAAAGTAAGGACTTTATGTAGCATGCTTATTAAGTTATTATCAATATAGATTCATTTTGCTTATAAAATACTGTTATTTCCACCATACTGGGTTTTGCAAATATTTTAATACATTTAACCCTGAAAATGTTTCATTGTATCACATGTGAGTTCTTCCATAGTTTGCCAAAATGGCATTGTAATAGCATTGAATGAAAAATAACTTATACCTATGTATATCACAAACTTCAATTTCTTTATAGAAATTACACCAATTAACAGTTTTCTAAATAGGTGTCAACTCAGAGAAATTCTTACATGTACATTCTTAACTAAGTCTAATGGTAACTGATTTTGAGTTAGCTAAATTCATTTATCTCTGTTTTATTCCAGACTCTGTCATTTATCCATAACAGAGTCATTCTCCTGTTCTGGCTCCTTCTATAGTTTATCTGTCTCATATTTTTTCCCAAATGTAGGGACCCAGATATTTCTTGGAGTCTCCAGAATGCTACTGAAACACAAATGTAGTAAATGCTACCTTTGAAAAACTTCCGTGAAGGATGAGCAATTCCATGAGTTTGGCTCACATGAATTCAAACACATTTCCTGGGTCCAGCTCTTAGGTAAGCAGAAAAGGCTTAAAACCAACAAACTAAAAAAATATTCATACTTAAATTTAAAAAAATAAAGGTGCCAATCCAAACTGCTGTCATTCAACACACAATAGTTTGATCATGTTAAAATGGCAAAAAGCTACGAACCCTCCAGTTAATATTGTTTAAATAAATTTCCCTTATCCTTATTGCTGCGCTCTGCTACCCAAAGACCACCTTCCCAGGTAAGGGGCCAGAAGCCCTATATTAAGCAAGGAGTGCCTGAGCTCAAACTGTAATTTATGAAGGAAAGTTCTCCCAACACATTTGGGACATCAGTCTTACCTTTTTAAAAGCTAGTTTTAGGAGTAACTAAAGTAACAAGAGCCAGCAAGTTATTTTATTCAAGATCTTAACTTTTTTTTTTCCTCCTTAAAGTTCAGATTCTGTCAGTATTCACATAGTTTGTTCCTATGCATCTTGTTCAACTGGAAAGTGACAAACTAATTTATTTCTATATACATACATATATTTATAACTCAAGATTTGTTCTCCCTTACATCTTCTAACTTCATTTAAAAAGAATGATTTCTTAAGTAGAATTCACATTGAAAATATGTGCTGGATTCCCTGCACTGAAAATCTTTAATAACTGGCAAAATGGTTTTTTAACAACACTATGTTCTGTATGCCTTTGCTGTTCTACATCAACAAATTACAACACTGGCGAACTTAAATATACGTGCTGTGTGTTACTGTCCATTGTTTATAACAATGTCAACCTTAGAAATCCTAATTCCTAGAAGCCTGCATTGTCATACTGGATACACTCGAAACTGAAAAAAAAAAGCAAAGGCAACAAATAGGCAATAGGCTAAACCCTCAAGTTTATGTATTAGAGTAGTAGATCTGAAGTCAGTGTTATTAGATCAAACTACAGAGAGTATGATATATTCATGTACCGAGAGATGAAGAACAAAAAGTTCACTTCATCATCGCCTTCGCTTCTCCTGTTAAATCTCAGCCTCTGCTTCATTCAGCTGACCTTTACATGCTGCAGTGGGAGATTTGCATCTGTGCCAAAAGGAAAGATAATCAGAGGATTCTTCCCCGCTTCCATCAAATTCCTTTTTTAATCTCAAGTTCACCCAGCCTATCACTCCTCCTTTCAGAAAGCATTACATCTCTTTTATAGATCGGCTCAGGAGAACAGCCTGTCAGCTTTCCCAAACAAGAAATTTCTAGTAACAGAGGACCTGCTTTTTTCTTCTGTAGATGTGACATTTAATTCTTCCTTTTTACCTCTTTTGTTCACTTTTACATACTTGTTCTCACAATACCAGAATTTGTTTTGGTCTTCGACAGAAGCGAACCACAGGCCACAACACTATTATTCACTAAAACCAGGCATGTCTTACAAGCCAAAGAGCTTGTAAAGCACATCCAAGTCCCCTAAGGCTTTTCAGTATTATTGTGTCATAATTTTAAATAGTGGCTATATTCAGAGCTAATTTTTGATATTCCCTAGAAGACAGGACTGTTTGAAAATGTTTCCACATAATCAAATATTTCAATTAGATTTGCGATTTAATTGCAATATTTTAAATGCAAAGGCATTTCAAAGCAAAGCCAAATTCATGAAATCTCAAAGCAGATAATATTTTTTTTAATATTTTTATCAAAATTGTTGCATTATAATAAGGAATTCTAATTAATAACAAGCCTTTTCTAACAGAAACATATCTTTTGGGAACTTATTTTAGCCAAGGCTCACAGACAAAGACATCAAGTACAGACAGAATCATAACCCAGACTTGGTTGCTTTTTTCATTCTGCAATTTATCCTAGTTTTTCAATGTCACAAAATCAATATTCACATTCACAAATATTTGATGCAGTGTATGAGCAAAATAAGGCACTGTAGCCTATAATAACCTCCATCTGAAGAATCTTTCATATGTCCTTTGCTACTCATGAAGATACTTCAGCTATGGAGTGTCATTTCATATGTGGGAAGGGTTCAATATAATAGCTAAAGTGGATATTTTAATGTTTTGGGTTTTTTTTTAGTTTTTACGGTGTAACTAGGGACTATTTAACTTTCCTCCACAGAGCAGAAGATACTATTCACATTCACAACTAAGAGACTCTGTTTTGTGCAATTACTGTGCAGCTATAATACTGCAAAGATAATTGCCAAGATATCTCAAATTCTTTGCCACTGTTGGAGGTTTTCGAGTACTAGCACTGTCCACAAAGCACCAGCTAATATTCCTGCTGAGTGTGGCTAACATCCCAAGTGTATGCATTTTTTAACACAAGCTAGAACATCTTGGGTTAGAGCACAGAGTAGTTAATAAACTCAGGAGAGAGAAAACATAAGAAAAAAAGGAAGAAGATATTACCTACTGCCTTTGGAAACATCACTGTTCCAGATGTGGTATTCACTCTTTCTGTATCAATTATGTTTTGTACTTCACTGAATTCATAAACATGCTCCTGAGCTGTATTATATTGTAATGTCTTGAATCAATTTTGAAAGGAAAGACTGTAACTTCCAAATGTTAATTCAGGAGAAAGATACTTGTAACGGATCTTAATCCTCAAACTTATTTACAAAGGTCACTGGCCTATGAGGATACTGTTTGTTTCGTAAATTACAGTATGAGCAGTGAATCACTGTGGTGAATAGTTTAGCCTAGCTCAATTAACTTTGCATGTTCAAAGAGGAAAAAACCATGTTCTTCCTCAAGATCTACTGTTTTTATTTGAGAAGTTTTATTTTTCGATTAAAACAGAAGCCACTGAAAATCTTTCTTGATATTTCAAGTAGTATTTCTAATATCCATATCAAATTCATTGTTGGAAAAACCTTTGTGAGACTTCTGTTTTTATAATGTCCCACTGAGTCTATTGTATTTATATACAAAGCAATATCATAACCTACTATTAAAACATCCTTGGACATTCAAAAAACAGACGTAAAAAAATGCACTGAAAAACAACATACACCTGATTAAAAAGTGTTATATGGAGCACAAGAAAATGTAACCTAATGTATGTCTCAACATAGACCAACCTCGTGGTACAATTCATCTCACCTCACTTCAACCATCTAGAAATTAAGACATCCAGACTAAACTAGACATTTAATCAAAGTAGAGGAAGGCAGTTAATATAATCAAGATAAATCATCATTGGGAAATCTTTATCTTGGGTTAAGAGTAAATGGGCTAAATAAGGTTTTAAATTGAAAAAACACCAACACAATGAAATCTAGACTACCTAACTGAATTTTTCACCTTTGAAAAAAGACAAAACAAGTGAAACAAGTGGAGTGATACTGGTGGGTTGGGGAGTGGAGAAGGGACAGTATTGTTAGTACATGCTTTAATTTGAACAGAAAACAACATAAATATCAATGGTTTGTTTTACTTAAAAATAGATTTAGATCCTAACCCTGCAATAACAGAATCACTGCATTTTCTGTCACTACTGGACTTGCTCAGCTGCAATACTAAAACTGATTTTTAAGTGACTGGAGATCTGACTATACAAATACTCAGGCCTTCATGGACCAGACTCAGAATTTTATTTTGCTAATTTCTGCGATCAAGTGAAATACTCTGGAAAGAAAATTAAGCACTAATGGTTTTATCAATATGGCTACAACAGCTTCATTTACAACTGAGAAAGTAATAGAGTCATAGAATTGTTTGGGTTGGAAGGGACGCTCAAGATTGCCTAGCTCCAATAAAGGACATACTAGAGTAGGTAATAAAACTATGCTGATTCAAATTATGGCTTACTGACTTATTTTGAGAATGCAATATCATCTATTTATTACAATATGTTGCCCTGCCTCCATTTTTAAGCTGATATTAGCAAATGAAACGTATCCCTGGCAAAAGGCTAGGCAACTGTCCCAGAGGGCAGAGGTAATGTTTATACATTAGAAGTTTCACCAAGAAAAAGTAAATTATTTGATAGACAAATGGATAATAGAAGTAGCGAAGATTCAAAGCCAGCTCATCTCCTTTCTATCTGTCCTATCTTTCTCGCAGAATCAGGCTCCCGGATTTTAGTAGTACTTTCGGCTGTGCCTGATTTTTATGGAGTATCCATAACCCACGGCACCATGAACAGTTGAAAACCAAGCTCCATACATATTTGTCACTTCTCATTTTCTGAATGTCATGGTTTAAGCCTAGCTGGTAACTCAGAACCACACAACAGCTCGCTCATTCCTCCCCCTCCCTCCACTCCACCCGCTCCTGGGGGGATGGGGAGGAGAATTGAAAGAATGTAAAACTCATGGGTTGAGATAAGAGCAGTCCAGTAACTAAGGTATAACACAAAACTACTGTTGCTATCACCAATAATAATAATGATAAGGGAAATAAAAAGGGGAAAGAATATAAAACTAAAAGGGGAAAGGAACAAAACCCAATGAACACAAGTAAAGCACAATATCCACCCACCAACCGATACCCAGCCCCACCCTTGCAGTGATCTGGGCCTTCTGGGTAACTCTCCCCAGTTACTGGGCATGATGTGCTGTGGTATGGAATACCCTTTTGGCTGCTTTGGGTCAGGTGTCCTGTCTCTGCTTCCTCCCGGCTTATTGTGCCCCTCCTCCCTGGCAGAGCGTGAGAGACTGAAAAGTCCTTGATTGGGGATAAGCATTACTTAGCAACAACTACAAACATCTGCGTGTTATCAGCATCGTTCTCAGATTAAAGTCATAAACACAGCACTGCACCAGATACTAAGGAGAAGAATAACTGTTACAGCCGAACCGAGGACACTGAACTATGTGTAAGTACATATGTGAAAATTAAGATGACTAAGATCAAAGTCTATCTATCTGTAATGTTCCTTGACAAATTAAAGCAACAGTGCAGTGCTCTACAACTGTCAATTTCAATATATATGCATAGTCTCAGTTTAACAGGCTTCAGGCCACTTAAATCAAAACATGCTTCTAATTTTCAGCTCTGATTTATTTAAATGCTATTCCATCTAGATCAATTGAATTTGTATTACACTTTCCACAAAACAGCTGCCATAATTCTTTCTCTTTGAATATGCTGTCAGAAATGACTGAATTTTTCTTAAAAATCAGATAAATCTGTTTGTACATACAAAGCCCCTTTGTGGCCACTTGCTTAGCTGTTAACATTTTTTTGATTTCTGGTTGTTTATTTTAAACCTGATAGGCTAGCAGTTGATGGATGCAGTACAACTACTAATTAATTTGCTGGAGAGTTTAGCGGTACAGGTTATCAAAAAGCCATAAATCAAGCTCTTACTTAGGGATACTGGAGACTGCATTAGATCAATTTAAGCAACTTTTAAATAAGATACTTCAGTTTGAGTACATATCCAGAAGATAATTTTAATTTTATTTTATATTCATTTTCAGTAGCACCATATGATAAAAGCACTAGTAAAGCAACAATCTGGAATAACTAATTCAACAACAGGAGGTGGCACTGGGTACAATCTCTCTGAAAGCTACTTACAACGTTTTCAAAAGTACGTTCTCTTCACTGCATGCAGCATATTACATCATAAGATAAATATAAATATTTATTTATACATAGAATAAGATGATGTAAGGCTACCATTTAATAGAAACCCTTCTATACAACATCACCACGGATAGCTGTCTTCTGGGCATTCTTATGTTCACAGGCAGCTGCTACATGTCCTTGCAGATTTTTTAGTCAGTGTATCTGCGCAGTCATCAGCCCCTTTAGTCACAAACCTAGCCTGATGGTCATCTAGTCTTTACATTTGGGAAACAAATTCAAACCCATGAAAGGAAATTAATATTGGCTTTTTGGGTTCACATATTCTAAACTGAATAATGATTTGGGTATTCCAGCTGACTTGACCTCAATTCCAAATTCAGTAAAGTTATCAGATATTCAGAGATGACCTGTCCTTTCTAAAAATATAGCTGCTACAAGCTGGTGTAGTTTCAGCATTAAAAATCTTAAAACCTTTAAAACTTCAGGTTTCTGCTTTAGTTTTCATTTGATTTTGCAGCATGGTCAAAATGAGACACTCTTGTAAATCAGAGAATAATAACTAGTGTAACTCTGTAACTACACAACCATGAAGAGAAACATAAATACAATACCCTACTTTTACTTTAGCTATTTACCTATTTGTCTTTCATTGTCTGTAGACCACCCAAGATTAATTCATTCATTCTTAGCAAAATACTTTTTCTAAGTAAATTTTCAGCCACAGAGTGAATTCATTGATTTTTCCCATTTTTTGCGTTACTGCACACAAAAGCAGGAAAAGCTTAAAACCCCACAAAAATTAGCACTGCGTTCCTTACAGGCACTTGAGATAATA
This sequence comes from Myiopsitta monachus, assembly GCA_017639245.1. NCBI lineage: Eukaryota > Metazoa > Chordata > Aves > Psittaciformes > Psittacidae > Myiopsitta > Myiopsitta monachus. Next base: position 64,059,906 of record CM029921.1, on the reverse strand, counting down.
TTCCTGCAAAATCCATGACTTCTGTATTCCAGCAGTGCTTCCAGCTCCAGTTTGACTGAGTTAAAGTCAGTAAATATTTAGTCACATTTAGAAGACTGATTGTCCAACAAACTGAAATCTCCCCCAGATTCTATCTGCAAATTGCTAAAGTGATGAGTGTCACTTATAAGTAATAAATAAGTATATCTTTTAGAAATGAGTATACAATATATGTGAGTGAATTTGTTCAGCCTATATGCCAACATGCTGTCAGTCTGCTAGAGGGTTCATGGCTCTCAACTGGGCGTCAGCACCATTTCCTCTTCAGTATATCATTACACAGGCTATGAACTTTCAAAGTGAGAAAGCTGGCAAACAACTAACATTAACATGGTCTCACACATAGTTTGGGTGTCAGTTTCTGAACACTTTGAGCTAATACTCCTTAGAATCCCACATTTGATCAAGTTCCCACTGAATATCTTACACTGAATTCTCTAACTAGAATACCCCACCACCTAATTTCTATGCAATGAAATACTATATAAATGCCAATACCATAAAAACCACTATCTTACTCCATACCATTATATAAAAAATAGAGTATGTTTACTTTACCCTAGGCCATCTATTTATTCTTTCCTGAAATGTCAGGCTTAATTGTTTAATGATATCAGCAAAGGAAATGTGCAGCAGCAAGTCACTTGTACCACATATTCAAAAAAAGTGCGACTCCATCAAACGTACCTCCACAAGCCTGCTGGTATGTTCTCGAAATATAGCAGCATATTCCTTTATTTCTTTCTCTCTTCCATTTTTAGCAGCTTCAATGAGAACTAGAAGTGGAACAGTGGTATCCAAGAAGGAGTCTGAGATATGATCTATAATGGCTTTACGGAGCTGCAAAAGAAAGCATTACATTAGTATCTGCTAAGTGGACTATTTATTAAAGCCTACTGTACTCACTGTCTATTAGTATTTCATAACATAAACCTGTACACGCTGTATTCCTGCATTATTTGCAGGATTATGTGTCTGAAACCTACTGCAGTTGCAATTTATCTATTATACAGAAATCTATTTAATTTTAGAGACAATTTTAATATACCACTACCTAAATATACATGTTCGTACATGTGGTGTGTGTGTGTGTGAGCACAGATATGTAAAACACTTCAAACGTGTAGCACTTCTGTTGAAATCAAGACAGCCAAACAACTATTCATATTCCTTGATGAACAGAATGATTCCACATATGAAAAATTACTGTTAGACCAAACCTAATGTCTCCTGGTACTCCTCCTTGAAGTTCAGATGCCAAGGGAGACAGCTGTTTCATTTTATAAAGAAAATATTAATTATATTTATACTCAGAAAACAGTCTACATCACATGTTTTCATAGTTGTAAAATTACCCCAAAATTTTCAACATTATTGGAAAACCCAGTGATACAGTCCGATTAACAAAATGCTAGTCTTCACGGTAATTATACCAGTAAGATTACTGATGATGCTACCTGAACATAGAGTAATAGAGCAAGAACTACAAATGTGTCTGAAGTTCAATTTTCTCTACTTAAATTAATTGTTCTTGAACTTTTTAAGTTCTTAAAGAACAAATTACATCTCTGAGATTAAGTCTCATGTAAGGTTACAACTGATCACTGGGACATTACTTCACCTAATTCCATGTTATAAACCCACACATGGCAATCACTCATTTTAATCACATAACACTACAAGAAATGTACCAATTGTAACAATACATGCAATGCAACTAAATTATCAAGTTTCAACTTGAATTTCCTACTGCAAAAGAATTTTTACAATATATAGAAAAAAATATGGATTGGAACAGAAAATAACACAAAAGGCTTTTAAACTCTTAAATGCTGACAAGTTTGTTGCCAAAGGAGGTGTTTTTACTCAGTATTTTGCTCCAATATATCTATGTGAAAACTCAGTAGAAGTAAAAACTCACGCAGCTAGAAAAATGCAAGAAACCACAATCTTTTTCATGCTGTTGTCCTTGTAGGTACTGCAGTGAATATGCATAACAGAAATAATAGTAGATAAGTCAGTTGATTATCAAGACAAGATTTGGATATGCATTTTTCTACTAGCTTTACTCAAAAGTAATTTTCACAGGCAGAGGCTATAAGTTTCCAATACAAAATTAGATTTTTAGTGTCATGTTCACATTCCCAGCTTTAATTTGTGGAACCACAGTTTAAAAATTAATATTTCAATTTACAGTAATCAGCAACAGAAGTCTGTTGGACCATATCCATGGCCAGTGATTCATTACTCCAAGAGAAATATTCTGGGATTCTGCATAGCCCAGATTGTAGGGCTTTTGCAGCCTTCATTGATTATTTGAGAACCAGTGACTGCAACAACCTTAGTCACATTTGTGGTGAGCTTGAGGCATCCGATTTTCAAAGCAGCTGCCTAATTTACTGTCTCATCACATATTTCTTTGCTGCAGCTTTTTACTGGTTTGCTTGGTTTAATTAACATTTCACATATAAATTGTGATTATTATTTTGTTCTAAGAAATCCTCTATCCTGCAATTAAAAAGTAAAATGCATCTTCTTCAAAAACAAGACAATGCCGTGTCTTTGCTGAATACAAGCACATCTGAAATAATGTTCCTGTTTTAGCTATACGTAGCAATACATGAGGCTAAGATTTCCAAAAGATGGCTTGCACAGCAAAGAATGAAGAAATACCATGTAGAACAAAGAGAGGAAAAAGCCAAAAGAAAAAAAAGGAGTATCTGAAACAGTATCTATTTCTCTTCATCCTAATTAAAACAATAATTTTTCAGTACTCAGTAAGTCTGTTTCTGACTCTGGCCACCTCTAGAGCAAAATGCTAAAAGCTAAGTAGGCCATATCGGGAGACACATAAAGTGACAAATAGCACCAGCAGCGTTACCAGGCAATACTAGGGAAGCTACTGTGCTATAATTAAATTTTTTCTCATACCTCTAAGTAAAAGGATGCCATCAGAAGATGGAAGATAGATGGAGAATGGTATTTGACAAACTAATTTTTAAGTTGCAAGGTCTTATTCTTACCCTTTGAGCAGATTGTTACAGAAGTGGAAGAATGGAGCTTTTTTGTTTTGATATTGAAGTGCATTGAAAAATAACATAGAAACATGTTGTTTATAAAACATGGGGCATAAGGTTGTCCAAAAAAAGTGGAGGGTAAAGAAGAAAATCCCAGAAGCTGTTTACAACACTATTAAATATCCATATCCTGATGAGTACAGAAAACAGTGTTTGCTTCTATTTGCCTATTGCTTCACAAGACTACATTGGCAAAAGTCCTGGAAAAAGTAAAGATTAGCTTCATTGACTGCTCTCTCTTTGCTGTTTCAAAGGAATGCCAGGAAGGCAATCTTCTTTATGTTCACAAAAAGCTATCCATGGTGAAAAAGCAACACAGAAATATAAGAATATCATCAGGAATAACACATCTATTAAAAAAAAAAACAACAACCAACCAAAACTGTGGAGCAACAATAGGAGGAACATCTGTGCAGTCTATTCACGATATGCTGGAAAACAACTGTGAGGAAAGAACTGAGTATGGTAATTTCTCAGAATTAGAAATTGGAATGAATAGGCAATTTCTTCCTAAATATTCCTACAGCTCTACTAGGCAGGGAAGCAGTGATCTAGGTAAAACTGCACACACAGAAATAACATGTTACATCTCTGGCACAATACAAGTAAAAATCAAAACAAAACAGAATAGTTTAAAATCCCCACAAGTGCTGGCCAAGTTCCTGAAGTGAATACAAATAACTTCATTTGAAAAGACAGAGATTTTTGAAACTTCCAGAATACACTGTTCTTGAGATACTTACTTTTGCCATTGAGTCTTGTCAGATACAAGAAGCCTTCCTTTGCTTTACTTACTGTGGTCTACAAAGACATTCCATAGGGGCTCATGGCATAACCCATTGTCAGCTGGTGACTGCATCAGCACTTACATGACAGTTTTGTTTATCGTACACAACACTGAAGAGATTTCAAAAATACACCTTCATATGGTTTCATCTTCAACCCCGACTATGCAGAGGTATCCCAGTAACTGACTGAAATCTGAGTACCTTGTGCACATCTTAGCCCCAAGTCCAGCATGAGTGCCTTATATGAGACAAGCTGTGATGCTCCATACCATTCAAAAAAAAAATTAAGACTTATAAAAGCTGTAAGTGTAGACCGAAGAACAATGTTCACGTTTCTAGAAAATGTGCTGAGAGGCAGAACAATGAATGCTGCAAGCGCAAGCAAGTAAGACTCTACTGCAACACCTGCAGGCATAGAACTTGATATTTCATGTTTCCCAGATCAGGAATTAGACATCGAGTCCTCCTAAAACAATTCTTATGCAATTCACATGTATGAATACAGAACAGGATGAAGTAGATTAGGTATTTCTCATAAATACCTTCCACTGGAAAATGTCAAGAAAGCATACAGCTACTCTGGTTAGAGAAAACTACTGGTTCTGCATTGACTGCAAATTGGGAATGATTACATTCAGCCTCAGTGTTTTACAAAAGTTTCCAGAAAAACATGAATTGAATTATTTAATAGATTTTAAACACTGTAATACAGTCAGTAAACTGTTTTAAGCTTGAGTTTAAGTAATGGACATGACGGCAGGACAGAAGGGAAGTAAATGTTCCTAGACACACTGAGCTTGTGATCTAAGATGCTGGATATCTGATCTGAACATATTTTTGAAATTAGATAGCTAGTTAGTTGTAGACACTATATTTATATTATATTCACATCATCTTTCAAGGCTGGCTGTGGCTGATTATTGGGGGACACAAAGGAATTTATTCACCACCTTGAAGCACAGGGTGGCTTATAAGACTGTTCATGAAGTTGGGAGGGATATTCTTCCATCAGAGAGTTGACAAATAGCCACAGCTAGAGACAGCATGAAAGCAGTGTGTGCTCATGTTTTGTGCAGCCATAAATTTTCATATAGTCGTTTGGGGCAGCCTTGCTGAAAAAGCTGCTGGCTTTCTAGGGCTTTTTTCTGAAGTGGCACATCTTCTACTTACAACATAATTTACAACTTTTCTCAGACATGTTCCTTGAAGAGAAAGGATTTAAACACAGCTAATGTCTACTGCTCAATGTCTGCAGTACACTGAAGTTGTAGATTTTGGTGCATGTCTTACATTAGTTTTAGGATACTAGGATGAAAAATGGGTGAGTGGACTGTGGACCAGGTATTCCAAGGACCCTTTTTTGTTGTATGAGTTCTTACAATCGTGTGGATTTACACATAGTGACTCAGTGGTCCTTTCAAGGTATCTGTTCCAACAACCAATAATAATTCAATCTTATTTAAAATAATATTTCTCTTGATGTCCAAAGTACATTCCCAGCATATTTCTAAAGCAAATACATAATTAGACATGAACACGTGAAGAGCTTTGTTTATGTACATACATGTAATTCAGCTGGTATTATTTGCTAGGGTTTTTCCCCTTATTTTTGAAAATTTGTATGCATATGTTCTGTGGAATAGTGTAACTACCTTCAGTATTTTCTTAACATAGAAGAAATCTTTATTTTCAAAATGCAGTGCTACAAAAGCTGAAAGCAGCAATTTGGAAAAGCATCCCTCAAGTCTCCTTTTCTACCTTTTCAGTTCCCCAGGTTGCTTACCTGTCTGCGGAGGTCTCTTGTCTTCTTGCACATACTGTCTATTGCAACATTCAAGGCATTGCTTCTCTCTTTCTTGTCCGTCTATAATAAATATGACAGAAAACACAACAACAGCTATTTGTGATCTCTTAGAAAGCGTGTTCTTTGTGTCCTCAAGTCATCACAGCATTTCTTAAATCATATATGCTTAAGGAATTTTTTGAATTTTAATACATTTCAGGAACCAGTACCACAATATTCACAGAATGCCAATTTCTAATGATAAGTATAATCAGCTGAACCAAATAATATGCTTTACTAGCAGTATATCCAAATGAAATTAAAAACGTTTTTTTCTTCTGGATTGCTGTAATACTCTGTTTATAGTGTAGGGTTACTTATGGAACAGCATTAATGTAACAATTTTTGCACTGGTAATATAACGTAAGAGGGTGGTGAGACATTGGACAGGTTGCTTAAAAAAGTTATGGATGCCTCATCCCTGGCAATGTTCAAGGCCAGGCTGGACAGGGCTTTGCGTGATGTGGTCTAGTGCAAGGTGTCCCTGCCCGTGGCAGCGGGGTTGGAACTAGATAATCTTTAAGATTGCTTCCAACTATAACCATTATATGACTCTATTATTTATGCCAATCCATTACCACCAAATTCATATGAAAAATCATGTTATTTTTCTATAAGCCATTTATAAATTCAGATGCCCACAATGCAGTTTGGTGCTGCTTTAGACTACAGCATATATTACTTTACTCCGGTAAACAAAACAGGTGAGTTTCAAAATGTTGCAATGCAAACATTCATTGTCAATGAAAATGGTCAATTGCTTCATTTAACAGCACATTCATTCTCAGCATCAATAGAAGACTGAGTTCTGGAGATTTTTGAGAGTTCTTCAGAGAATCAGTTGTATACTCCCAAACAATCCTAGCTTTCATTTTTTTTTTTTTTTGCTATCTATCAGCAACGTGATTATATCATTATTAGCTATTTGAGAGGCGTAATTAACACTTTTACTGTACTGCCTACCTTTCTTCTACACAATATTACCTAATATTTCTGTGTCTACTAGCTGTTTTGAATTATCTTTTTTTCATGTTTGTACAGAAACTATATGAAAATACAAAATGTCTGATGAATTTTGTTTCTCTAAAGCAGTCATTCATTACTAACTACTTTGGACTGCTCTGGTCCAAAGGAAAGAAACCAGAAAGAGTGAAAGTATCTTTGCATGAAGTTTTAAGTCAGTACACATTACACCTCCAGGGAGAGGACCAGATTCTCAGAAATGTTGAAAAAATAACTATGTACACAGGTTACAGTATTTGGGCTTCAGTTATAGTACACTAGGGAGTCTATTATTATGAACATGACTCTCATTTTGTAAATCATACTAAAATAAATACTAGTGAAAACAAAAGTAGCAATGTACTGGTAGGCACCTAGGTGTATAACTTTGTTAAATACAATGTATCATACTTCAGAGTTATTTCCTTGCTAAAAAAAAAAGCAATAATCTTTGAACAGAACAATATCCTTAATACTAAAGCAAAGACTAGACAAGATCAGGAAAGAACTTTTTACATTAAAAGTGAATGAGTCATGTAATAAATGCCTTGAAATGTTTAGTACATATTCAACTTAAAGGAAAAATTACTTCAAAAGATAAAGCTTATATATTCAGAGTGACTTAGAAATTTTCTTATTACTTTACTTTTCTGATATTGCTTACAGTCTTTGCAGGGAACAGCTGGTCAAACACGGGTCTTGGAGAGAGGTCTGAACTTCACCTTGAAACCATCAAGGACTCCCTGAGGGCACATATTGACTTTCTATTTCATAGTAATGGGACCATTTTTCATACCAATGCTTGCATATGAACTGAAGTAAATAATGACTCTTGTATTATATTTTTCAAGCTATTGTCAGCCTTTGCAACAAATCAATCCCTTCTAAACTGTGAGGTAAACAGGATCAGTAAAAGTATTGTGGATACAACTCAGCCTATGCCTATGCATTTTCAGGTGACAAAAATGCAGTTCCACATTGGCACATCCTTTAAAAGCTTTACATTTACAGCCTAATTTTCTAAGACGACAAAATCAATGTAAAATATTGGGATTTTTTTTTAAGTTGTCTAGTAAGCTGTAACTTCAAAGATGGCAACTAATGATATAACCCACTTTAAGAAAACCTAAATCTTTGAGGAAGCTAATAAGAAATAGCCTCACTCAGCGAGGGGCATAAAAATATTGAGCAGTGAACAAGGAAAAAATACTTTATTTGCAAACTCGTAATGTAATTGTCAATAGACAATGTCTAGAAAGCAAAACTAATAACAATTGAAGTTATTCCTCATCTTGTGTTTTCCCCAAGAACTGAATATACTGTAAAATGCAGCTTCGGACTATAGAATGTGGACAGGCTCAGAACGTGGGTAACCTCAAAACTGCAAAATTCTCTTTCTTCCTTAGATATTTAAATATCAAAAGAACCCATTACTGTTTGGATCAACCCTTCTTACAAAGATTTAAATATTTCAAAATTGTGCGCAGTCTGTTAAAGTCAGGGGGATGCTTGATGACAAAGTGTCGTGGTTTAAGCCTCTAACCCCCCCACGCAGTTTTCTCACTCACTCCCCTCTCTTTCTTCCCCCAGTCCCAGGGGGGATGGGGAGGAGAATCAAAAGAATGCAACTTCCATAGGCTGAGATAAGAACAGTTTAGTAACTAAGGTATAACACAAATCACTACTGCTACCACCAATACAAGGAAATACAAATACAAATACAAGGAAAGAGAATACAACTGCTCACTAAGCCCAACCCAGCCAGTGCACCCCCCAGCAGCAAACCCCCCAGTACACCACCACACCCTTCCGGGTCTCTGCCCTCCATTTTACATCCTGGACATGACGTGCTGTGGTATGGAATAACCACTTTGGTCAGTTTGGGTCAGGTGTTCTGCCTCTCTTCCTCCCGGCCTCCCCTCCTCTCCAGGTACAGCACGAGACTCAGAAAGTCCTTGGTCAGACCAAAACATTACCAAGCAGTAACTGAAAACACTGGTGTTATCAGCGCTGTTCCCAGGCCCAAAATCAAAAACACAGCGCTGCACCAGCTACCAAGAAGGAGAAAAATGACTGCTACTGCTGAACCCATGACACAAAGTCTACTCTGGAGCACTTCTAAATACGAATGGCCTCATGCCATTTTCTTCAGCTTCTGTAAGGTATTGTCCATTGGGCCCAAGTACATTTGAATGCTGAATTACTCCTTTAAGTTAAGTTTATACTCCTTTGCAGACTTCCATCTCAGATATATAGAATCATAGAATAGTTAGGGCTGGAAATGACCTTAAGATATGACAGTAACTGTTCAAGACCTACACTATGACTACACTTTTATAGCTGAAAAATTCTGTATTTAATATTTTTAAAAGATCTATTAAAATAATGGCATATTGAAAGTAAATATGAACTGAACATCTCTTTGCAATGTTTCACTTTCCAGTATGTGCAGATAATGCCCGTGTTTGCAATACTCTGCATCTGCTTGTCAATTAACATTCTTCTCATGACTGCTGTACTTAAAACCAAGCAAGTCTATCCCGAAGTAGTTCATTCTTGTACAGGGTGACTGAATTAAGAAAAGGGCTAAGAAAATCATGCACATTTTTCTAGGCTCTGGATTTCAAAAACTACGCAGCTGAGCTCACTCCTTTCAGTTTTCCTGCACTCAGCTACAGTTTTTTTTCTGTAAAATATGTATAATAACAGCTATATGGCTCACTTGTGAAGATATTATAAGAAATATCTAGCTCCTATTTCAATGCATTTTTAATATGTGGAAAATCTTACAAGCACTAAGTCATATTATTATTAATACTCCACAAAGTGAAAACAAGTATTTTTAATTAACACTGCATATCCTGAAGACAAATGCTGAGTATTGCCAATAATATACGCCTATCTATTTCACACACCGGCATGCAGCGTTAGTTGCATGACTTAAAAACTGCATGTGCAGAAAATCTTTTCTGACAGATTTTCATTCAAAACAGTACATATTCAAGGGCAGATTCTCAGTTGAAACAAATCATCATATCTCCACTATTTTTAATGAAGGAGTTCTTTTGCATCAGCTGGGGACCATGCCCTTCATGGTTATTACAGATCCTTCTGCACTTCAAGGTGTCTAGATGCAAAAAAATATGGTTTTATTAGCTACACAATGTAAGGACTCAAGAATATGTCTGCAGTGGAGTCTTTGGTGGGTACATGCCATCAGTTAACAATATTAACAAAGACAATCTTCACTCTTCATTGAGTTGAAGAGATAGCTTAAACAAAGGTATATCATTCTTCTGATAAGGTTTTGAATTTCACTTTGTTTATACTACTGAAGTGCTACAAACATTTACCCAATAGTTGCACTACTGTCTCCCATCTGAAAACTGATCAGTAAATTATAAAGAATATTTGGGGCAGAACTACTTAAGTGATCATCTAAACTCTTTAAGTACTGGGGCTAATAGATATGGAATAAATTCATGAAAAAGGATATAAAAAAGGATATATAAAAGAACACAATCAGCCATAAGTATTAAAACAGTAAATACGATAAGCATTCATTACGTGAATCAGATTACCCCCTTTTAGCCATAATCAAGAATTCAGTTACATCACAGAAATGAAATAGTCACATTAGCAGTATTAAAACAGACAAGACATGGCCAAGTGTAATGGAGACATTTTATCTGGGTATGTACTGGTGATAATGTACTAACAAGGATTTCCTTAAATCTTGCAAGGCCACACTACTTGTCCCCTTATGGTCATCAGAGAAAGTAACCCTCTGAAGGTTCTGAGACTCTACTTGTTAGGTGAGAGACACCTAGTTTGGTAGGTTGGAGTTTTATCTCGTGATTAGGCCCCAAAAATACTCATTTCATATTAAAAAAAAACTCTAAATTCATAAAGCGCCCTGGATATTTTGGATGTATCCCCCTGAAATAGGTATCAAAATTTCAATACAAAGTAATTGCTTTTCAGAAGTAGCAATCCATGTTCAAAAACATGTCTGTAGACTCTAATTTTTCAATGCTGTGGTATAAAAGGAAGCAATATTAATTTATCACATCCATGGTGAGATCAGCTATCTTCTGAATTCTGTATTCCAGAACAGCAGGACTCTTAGCTATAAACCTAACCTATTTTACTTTAGTCCTAAAGGATTCCTTCAAGTATTTTTATGGCAACAAGACAGTCAGGACATTCTATAGCCATGCCATTAGGCAGGGCCTCAAGATAACAACTGCTGAATTGAGATCTAGATTGCAAACGGCAGAAGCGGTCAGGATGTATCTGGGTCCCCTACACAGGAAAACTGATTTTGAAGAAGTGAATGAAAAACCTGAAGCTTGGGCCTCACTCTGAATTTTTAATAACTGTCCTCCTCAGCCAAGTTGTCTGTAAAGGAATAAATATATGCAGGTACTGATCAGTATAAGGTTATAAACAGAATGCATCAGTATAAGCTTAGTTAGATTATATACATCTCTGTGTGCTATTGACTACAGAAACTACACAGCAGTAAGCAATTTATCTTGTAAGGCATCCTGAGGTTTTTTCCTTAGACACCACTATACAGAATTATTTGTAAACGTGCAAAATAGGCTTGAATATTCAGATACAAGTTCATCTTGCATGCCTATCTATTGTTTTAAATTAACAGGTTAAAAGAAAGCAAGCAAGCAAGCAACGATACTTCACTGGGATGTTTGAAATTATAGACATGACTAAAAACAACCTTAGAACCTTAATTCATATTGTACTCTCCTGAAAATAGGTTTCCATACTTAAAGGCCTAAGGTCAGAAACTGAGCATGTATTTGGTTTCCTAGAATGTGTCTGTTCCTAAACACTGGACAAAAAATAAATCCAGCACACTAGCATGATTTTCATTGCTTATCTCCCACAGCTGTACCACGACTCTGTGATAAACATCTTTTGATTTAGTTCAATGTAACCAAGGACAATTATATTTTTAAAAAGACTAGCTAATTTATTGAAATTAGTTCACTGTGGAAATATCAAAAGTATGTCAAGCTAAAAAGTAAACATAATTCAATACAACAATATATTAATAAATGTCAGAGCCCTAATTAAATGACTAATCATTTCAGGCTATGTGTTAACTGACAATAATCCTGCAACTCAATATTTATAGGGTCCTGTACGTTGCACCTTAATAAAAAAAAAACAAACCCTCACCCAACCTAAATAAGATATTAACACAAAGTCACAGTCTCTATAGAGATAGCAGTCATTTTGTGCCTGTTGTTAAAATTTAACATTTATCATTTTTTGATATATGGTGCTTATAAATGTTTCCCCTTTTGATTTATAAAGTCATTTTGAATTCTAGACAAAACTAACTGATAAAAAAAAAAAGCTGTATATAAAGCAGCTTCACAGCTGTTTGCTTGTGTGTGTTGAAACAATGCTGTCATTACTTGGGAAAAGTCTCAGCATCAGTTTGCTATGCAAAGACAGAAATAAGATTTTCAATTTTTTTTTTCATACCCAGTTCATAGAAACGGTGATCTTTCAAATCCTGTTTTGCAATTAAACAAAGTAAAAACAACTGCAAGGATAGATCTCAAAAAAACCCAAAACCAACAAACCAAACCAAACACAAACCATAAGCCTTTAGAAGGGAAGACCCAGTTCAATCCTGTTGCAGTCTTCCTTTGTATTTAAACATATGAGCTAACAAAGAAGGGGCAAGAGGCTTGTTGATTACAGGGGGCTTGCTTCTGGCAAAATGAGTTAACACAGTTCTTCACCCATTAATAAGTAAATAGAACTAATTTCACTGCTTACATTTTTACTGGGAGAAGGCAAAGGACTTGTCACCTTTAAGGTCACATGAAGAGTAAAGAAATCTGAGATGAGTGCGTGGCTATGAAACATCTTTTAGAAGTGCCAAGCCTGGGGCAGCCACACCACAAGAATGGTAACAGTGCCTCAGAAACATGATGGGAACAACATAATAGAGCACGGAAGGTCCAGATCAGCAGCGCGGGAATAACCACTGTCTCTCACACCTCTTGCCAAAGTGAGGCCTTAGGGCAGCTATTTCCATGTGGAGAACCTCTCTCCTTCTGACATCTCCTCTTGGGGAACAAGTAACTAGAACCATATATTCTAAGCCCTTCTCTGATCAGTGGGCCTTACTGTAGTCAATCTGCTTGCCACTAGGCTGCTGTGTGGGCCTCCTCTCTGCCCCTTGGTGCACAGCCCGCGCTAGCTACAGGATCTGCACTGTGCAGCAACAGACACTTCTCTGGCATCAGGCCCCCTGGAGTCCCTGTATTTCTCGGGGCAGTAAGTATACTATTACCAGAATCTGGAAATCAAGCTTCAGCTGTCTTCTCATGTAACAGATCTTTGCACACAAATGCATCTCACTTCCTAGTTCTAATATAAAGAAGAGATCTCTCAAGCAAGTTTTTTCTTACTGCCTTCTTGACTCAGTTTAGACTGATAAATCCTTCAGTCCAGCTGCTGTTCAGTCCCAATCCTACAGTTCCCAGCACATTAGGAACAAACCCTCTTTTAACCAATAGACAAAATCAAAGAAATTTAAATGCTGTTAAGAACCTCCTTCTACTTCCTTGTACCAATTTGTGTATTTCTAGGCCCCAGGAATATTTGCCTTACAGGAAGAATTAATGGTAACAGTATTTTACCCTTCAAATTTTCAACTTGCTCCTCAAAATACAACTTCCATATAAAAGACAAGATCCCTTGTTGAATGTCATATGTCTAGTTAAATAAACCCAAATTACGATATCCAAAGCTATAGATATCACTAGACAAGGTTGTGTCTGATTCAAACACAAAAGGAAGCCCGTTATTTATAATTCTGGTTTCCAAGTATCTCTCATGCTTTTAAATAAACTTTTTAAAAGACCTCTGTGTTCCTCATCCTGGAAATGGACAGCAAAAACTTTTTGAGTGCAAATAACTTCATTAAAACAATGGGGTGATCTAGATGCAGAAACTATTATTTGCACGTTTCTCCTCCCCCTTTTCCCCCCCCTCCCCAATCTTTAAGGATTCACAGCAGTGCCACATTATTAACTGTTGCCTGAGGAATTTCTTAAATTAACATTTAAGAAGTTACTAGGGAATCCTCTGACAAGACAGTAAAGGCAGAACTTGACATTTCTGGTATTTTAAACAACAAAAATTCCTTTGAAAAGGCAAAAGCTCTCAGGCCTTTTCATACGGCATTTCCAAGCATATATTTACTGTACATCAAAAGTCTGCAAAATAAAATTCATTTACAGGTATATTTATTACCTTTCTTTGTTAATATAGGAAACATACAGAATGAATAACCCATGAGTATTTTAAGTTGAAAACCGCTATATTTACTCAGTAACACAGATTCCCTACTAGTGCACTTTTCTTAAAGACACTTGACTCAAGAAAATCTATTTCTATGAAAAACAAGTAAGTATACTTAAATAGTGTGAGGGGGGAAAAAAATGCTGGAGGGAGAGGAAATGTCCCACAAAAAACCAATCAACCAATCAAACACAACAAGGGCATGGAAAAGCATATGTAACTGAGGAATCTTCCATAAGGAATCTTTCATGTGGAACTGTTTCTTATTATAGATTTTTTTTTTCTCCTCAACAGCTCCCATGAGATTGTCCTTTTTTCCCTCTTCACGCCACCATGGACAGGTCCCTGTGGATCTAATGCTGTGAGATGTGAACTTCCACGTAAGAAATGAATTACCTCAACCTCTGTCAATAGCAAGTGGAGTACCAAGGGCTCACCCCACTGTGTGAATTACCCCTTCTCAATCAATCTGCAAGAAGTCTTGAATTCAAAGCCTCTTAGTATAACTCTCTTAGCATTCAGTTATACCTAGTTCATAATACTGAAAACCAAATTTAATTCTAAATGAGCATGCATAAAACAGCCAAACAGAAACCCGGAAAAAACAAACCAAAAAAACCCAAACCAAAACGAAAAACCAAACAAAAAAAAAAAACAACAACCAAAAAAACCAAAACCTGAAAATTTTAGATCCTACTGTGATCCTAAATTATCAGAAATAATTACGTTGCTGGAATATATGTAACATTGCATGTCTAATATATGCTGAAAAACATCGGTGTCGTGCAACTGAAGCTGGGGAGGTCAGAAAGGATTTCTCTAAGGACAGAATTGGAACCCTCATTTCTGATAAGAGAATAAGGAACTTGAAATACTGAGTAACCCAAAAAACTGAAGGAGGAACCTATGCTGCTTTCAGTTTTTATTGTTTCTTTCTGCTATATAAGCAAATATCTTATTGTATCAGTTTTTCTTTTACTTTTTTGCACTGGCAACATTAGAAAAACTCAGCACGATTCCTAGATGAACTTGAGAAAAAAAGCCCAACCAAACTTCCCCCCCCCAAAAAAAAAAAAACAACAACAAAACCCAAGCTTTTCTTCTACTTATTTGGGTTAAATTGTTGCAGGAAGTAAATGCTTCATGACTGTCTATTACAAAGCAAATGTAATAATAATTTACTTTTTCTAATGAAAGACCAAAATCAAAAGGTACTTGGTATTTGAAAAATGACAGTCTTCACTTAACAGAGAAATCATAAAGGCCAATGGGACTGTATTTTGGTTTGCATTTCAACTTTAAAACTACTGGAGGAATTGGCAGAGAGTAAAAATTTTCTTTTAATCTGTTACTGTCATTCACTGATGATGCAGGTAGGTAAAGCAAATGTAACTAGAAATAGAGCAATATCCACACTATAGAACTGAAAACAGGAAACGTACTTAAGGTTAATCTGCTTTTTACTAATTTTCTAAGTTTGTAGTACAGAAGTTTTTAATTGAATACCCATCTACCATTCACCAAAGTGTTCCGGCAGTTTTACTGCAGCAAAATAGGAAATTAGTTGGAGAAAATCTCACCCTTCAGCTACAGTGTAAGAGTTTTGTATGATGAACTGTCATATAAATTGCTTGGAGTAATCTCTCTCTGTTGTCAGAGGAGGAAAGTGATGGAGGGGAAAGAAAATTCAAAATAAAATATAGTAGAGTTGCTGAAACAGTCCTTCTCATACAGATTGTTTAAAAGTCTTAGCTGTACTCTAAATCAAAAAGTTAAACAGGAGTCAAACAGGGAAAAATGTCCAGCACTATGCTACTTAAATTTTTCCATACCTAGGGATATACTGAGATACTACAAGTTCCAAAGTGGTATTCTACAGCAAAGCAAAAGCATATCCTGTGTTTTTCAAGACAACAAAAAACAATTCAGTGTGGTTTTAGATGGGGTATTTTAATGCACCATGTACTACGTAAAGAGATTCCAACTGACTTAAGAGGAGTATAACAGCATTTAAATCAATAGGCACATATACATACACACACGTATTTAAATATACACATGTAGTGATTACAAATATATTTCTGAAAAAAAGACCTCTTTCAAATCCTCAGAGCCACTCCACACCATCCAGTACCATCACACTTTCTCCTTATATTCCCATCATATCAAAGAGTAACATGAAGAGATAAGGAAGGTAGAACAGTAACAAGACGGTAATTTTTTTTTCCTTCATGAAGTTTGCTGTATATATTATATTTATTATCCTGAGATAACATCTATGATCCTATTCATGATCATTTATAGATCACACATGCCATGATATTTCTTTTCACCCAGCATATTTTTTTATTGCCATGGATGGGTAATGAAGATTGATTTCCCTGATTCGCAAGATTTCAGCTATCCACATGTTCATAAACAGGGGAAGTTCCACTTCTAAATATTACTTAAAAACCTTGTAGTTTCACTCACACATACTTCATACTCTATGGAGTGGTATGATTTGAAAGCAGCTGTTTGAGACAAACGGGTGGACGCACTACAGAACTTGGTCTACAGACAGAAACTTTATGAAAATAGCTACTTGTCACAGACAAGCCCTAAATTGGGCAAAATTTGGTCATTTCAGATTACATTCGTGTTATGGATTTGGTTTTGTTCATAACCATGCTTTTAAGTAAAAGTTAAAGGCTGAAACCCAAACCAGACAAAAACTGTAATTCCATGGAATTATACATTAAATTTATTATCTAATCCCTTCCTAATCCAGAGCAATTAATTTAACACCATACTGTGATGTAATATGTGTATCTGGGAGGCTAGGAGTCACTTAAGAATGTGCACTGAATGAAAATCCATCTTTCAGAGAGATGACTAGGGCAACTGGTTTAAACATTTAGCTCTGAAATTTACAAACACTTCAGCTAAACACTCATCACCATACTGCACGTATAATGAATCCAGAACTTGTGAATTCTTTTATACATGTCTTGTCTATACAGAAGACTACAAGATAAGAGGTAGCAACATAAGATGTTTTGGGCATTGTCAAAGCAAATAATAGTTGATGCAATCACTTCACCAGGTGAATACAGTACTACCAGTCACTCCTGAATAAAACATACCATTATTTATAGCAACACAATGAAATGACTCCAAGGCATTATTCCCAGAAACTCATGATTAAATGTTTTCAATACTAAATGTTATTTAAAAAAAAATCACTATTGTTAACTAGAGAAAATCTATTCCACTTCAGATAGTTTCTGCTGTTAGGACTTAAAGGGAAAAGAACATGAGAGAAATTGATAAGAGAGCACTTGAATGATCCTTTTCACACTGACAACTGCCAGAAAAGAGGCCATTGCGTAGCCATTTATTTAGCAGATTGATTTGGAGAGTGAGAAAGCGAAGCATTACTTTGGCCGTTGGATTATACTCTTAGTATAAGTTTGAAGATCCTGGGTTTCTGTGCTACAAGAGAGGGGAAAAAAAGCAATTTGTTAAATGTAGCAGCTAACAAATGGAACAAGGGAGGCTGTATGTGATGGCATGCAGGGAAGACAACTGAAAATTACAGTCTCCTAGAGAGTAGGGATTTGCAGGATCCTGCATGAGATCAAGAAAGTCTGCTATTCAGGGCATATTCCTCTACAGTTCTATGCAAAAATTCTCTGCTGCTTTTTTCTGTATTTATTTTTACTCAGAAAAAAATCCCATATACCTCTGAAAAAATTCCAACTCAGCATGCAACATTCTTTTCATTCTAATGAAATGATCATACTTTATGTTGGAAGTTCTTTTTCTGATGGACTTTCAGTTTAAACATTGTAGAGAATTTTTGTCTAAGATTTCCAAGTTTCATGTTTCATTTTTTTAACTATTTATATCCCTAATTAGCCAAGGAATTAACATACTATAAAGTAACCTAAATTTGTATACAATTGTCATCAGAAAGAATATAGCAAAAAATGGAAAGGAAATAAAAGTATCTAACTAGAACAGAATCAGTAGACAAGTAACAAGGAATTACGCTGGGTAAACCTAGGAGCAGAAGAAAGATCCATTAAAGGCTTAAGAGCGATGTATGCAGGTTAAAATCGTATCATAGAATCATATGCTTATGCATCATTAATTGTACAGAGTGAGCTTTTAACTTGACAGGCAGCAGCAAAGATAAAGAGCAGTGAAAAGTCCTTGGTATAAATAGAAAGCACAAAGAAAACTGTTAATATATAGGTAGAAGAAAAGACACAGGAAGCATGATGACTTATGGCTATAGAAGTTAAGAGTCATGCAGACTAATGACATTTGGAAGTAAACAGGAACATACCCTGTAGAGGTATGGCCTACTGGTTTTAACAGCCATGTTCATACTTTTACATAGCTATACGTAATGAAGCAATGGGTAATATAAATGCTCTGGAGAAGAGAAATTAATGGTTGGCAACTGGTGACAGCATTTTGTAATGACACCAGTTATCTCAATTGAAGTAGAACCAGGCAAGGTGTCTGAATACCCAATGGCACAAGCTAGTTTCATGGACTATCACTGCTGAACATACAACATATCAGAACCAAAAATTGCTAATAGATTAAAATTTGGCTTTTAATGGATGATAACATATTTTGAAAGTATGTTACTTATATTTTAAAAGCATGCTACTTATGTCTAATCAAGAGACCAATAAAAATTACAAACCCATGTTCTAACAAAAGCTGTATCGAAGGCAGACATCATTCTACTACTTTGAGAAACCACACCCACTTGGTATACTTTCATTGGCATTACATCAGAGATATGGCAGCACGCTGCCAACATACAGCAGGAAAAAAATGAGAAAAGGAGCCTTAATATCAAAAAACAAAACAAAACAAAATCAGAAAAATACAATAAAGTGAGGTTTTTCACCAATACATTAATATCATAGAGTTCAAAGAACATTTTTCCCTGCAAGATTTATATTCTTTTCTTCACTTTCAATGGAATTAATGAAATACCTGACTGAATAACCTCCTCCTTCTATTAATGTGTGTTACTGAAGTATATGTGAAGTTCAAATAATGTTTAAAATACACAAAGCCAGAAGATTAAAAGTAAAAAGTTAAGTAGGATCGTTGTAAGTATTGTTTACTGCTTGTTATGTACGTGTACATTCAGACATGTATGTCTGAACATTTATATTAAAAGAAATCTTCAGGTTGTGTTAATGACCTGTAATCTGGGTCTTAAAAGATATGCTGTCTGTTTGCATACTCTAAAAGTGCACCACTATGTAAGATTTGAATATTTGCCTCATAATATCAGGAGTGTTTGCTCTCAGATCTCCCTTACTGCTCCTCAAGATAGTGTATGTAGGTCAGAGTGACAGCCACTAGTTCAGTTACCTCTCAACCACACAACTGGCACATAACAATAAGAAAAGACAGGTGGAAGTCAAATGTCCACACAAACTGCAAACTTCAAGGAATGGTTTATTGGTAAGGAAGTCTTCTTTATTCTCTACAAGGCCTTGTACATATTCTAACAGGTGCAGTTAGTTACCATTTTCAGTTATTAGCTTGTAGTAGTTTCGACATTTCTTATTCAATGACTCACAGTAGCACCATCATGCGAAAAGCCACATCACCTCCTGATTCTTCAAAAATGCTGTATTGTTTGATAAAAGTGACTCAGCTTCAGGTGGCAACACAGCAGCATCTGGAGTTAAAATCTCAGCCTAGCCACAGAACTTTTTGAGGAATCTTACAGCATGCTCTGACTATTCTGACTCCTTCCAGCAGTTTACTAGCAGGCCCAGATACAGCTTGCTACCCACTTAAATAGTCCTTAGGAAACAGCTGGACACAAAGATCTCCAATAGCAAGCATCAGTAAATTGAAAAACTTCACAAGAGAACTGTTCATTGACTCTGTGTGGTGCATGAATCATTCATGTGGAGAAAACAATATTCAAGCATGTATTTAAAGACTGTGCTAGTATATGTCCTGCTGATAGGACATGATAGGTGTGAAGAAGAATCTTAATTCCACCATTTTCCTGCTGCTTTGAATTTCGTTGTCATTAACTAGAGAGCTATGGATTTGATCATACACATAGCCATATTATGCAAACACATTGCAATACTCACACATACATATGCAAATATAAACACAGATAACAATGTCAGACTGTATCTGGTCTACTTTATAAACAGTTTGGACTGAAAGAACTGGCAACACCACATGCTGATTTGATGGAAATCTGAAAACAGCAAGTTGCACAAAACTGAGTGACTAACCTGACAGCTTCCCATATTTGAGAGCCACCTGTTCAACCACTGCAAATCAAAGAAATCCAAATTTTCTATTCATTCAAACATATATACTCACAGTTACCATGGGAAACACTGTTAATAAATGCCATTGAATGAGAGTTTAGCACATAGTAAATTGAATGAGATTCTGAGAACAAAGATAATGTTGATACATATTAGATATATTTATCTTATTTCAAGCATTCATGAAAAAAGTACTTGCTAAGGGACTATGAACAGTATGGCAGAATGTAAGCTTTCTTCTGTCATCCCTTTCACTCCCTCTTCTGTTGCAACAAAAGATAACCCTACATCCCTATTCCAAAATCACAAAGAAAATTATACGCCTACTGGGAGGAGGGGAGGAAGGGGGAAGGGAGAGGAGGAAGTGGAAACAGTTCAAATATCAACTGTTTATGAAAGTATAAGACATTAAAAAAACTCACTGCTGAAAGTATAACTTTAGTTTGGCATTATCTTTTGTATGTAAATAAGTGTATTTTAAACTATGCTTGTTACATCAAGTACACTTCAGCATGCTATGCTTCCAAACTATCACAACAAGCATTGCCTGAAAATAAATGTTTGTGGATATGTCCTTTACCAAACTACTTAAACTTACCACACTGGAGGTATATATTTAACTGTCTCTTTTTCAGGCATATTAAAGGGCGCATACATTCATTTTTAACTAGATCATGTGTTCCAATGTAGACAAGACCTCTACAATCACATGACAGTATATATGTTAACAAAAACCTAAAATAATAATTGAACAAAACCACATTAATGGGGTCCAAGAAAATATAAGAGTAATTGTACATGAAAAAGCTTTATGTCAGATTATGCTGACAGCATAAGAGAAAATGGATGCTCTAGTAAACCATATTACATAAAGAGCAAATCTGAAGTGACAGTGCATCTGTGAAGAATGTTAAGAAGAACAAAATAAAAATCATAAAAAAAAAAAAAAGAGAATGGAAAAGCTAAGCAAGAAAAGCAAAGCAAGTATTCCAGGCAAGGTTTGTTCTGTAATGATGAAGTAGAAATTATAAGTTAAGGATGAGTTGCTTCCTACTCACAAGACTAAGAAAGGTACTTGGAACTGAAACAAGTCTGCAGAACTGGGGCTTTATTTTGCTTAAGACTACCAAACTCAGGCTCATGATCTTTCTTTTTTTTTTTCCTTCTTAAGATTACTGATACACTTCTTTTCTGCTCATCCATAACAACAGCATATTAAACATACAAGACATTTTTGCCAGGCTCAAGAAACCTCAAATGGGAACTAACACGTAACTGCTACTGCAGACATACACTGACGTAACTTAAGAGTATTAAGATTAAAAAAGCAAACAAAACATCAAACACAAAAGTGACAAAGTTGAAGGCTCTTCTTATAAAAGACTTTAATATTGGTGCTTCATTAAGCTACGTTGAATGCAGGAACCCGGGTAAGAAGAGCCAAAATGCTTTTAGATTACCTTTCTACTAATCCTAGCTCAGAAAGACCTGGATCCTCACACACCATCTAATGGAACTATGGCAGTTAAAGAAAGCTATAGAGACAGGGACAAAACAGAACTTCTAAGACATGTCCATTAAATCCACCATAAGCAGCACAACTGCAGTACACTCTGAAAAGTCCCTAACGATATATGGACAATGTGCACTTGAAGCATCTGTGTATTTTCATTCATGTTAAAAGAGGTTTTGAGAGGGAAGGAATCCCTGTAAAAACATTAAGCAGTGCAGGTTTTGTTTAGAATGCATATGTACATACATCGTCCACAAAAGCTAAAAGAATTATTCTTATAGCCATGTTAACTTTGTTACTATTTCTGCAGTAAGCAGCCATTACTACTCCAGTAATAGCAGAAATTGCATACATAGAGTAGATCAAATGGGCTAAATAAAATACACTGAATAATATCTGCTTATTTCTCATAAAATAATGAGATAAAGATCCCATGATATGACAAATATCTGTGAACACTTATCACTCTACGTATTGGTTGTGACATTTACTGAAAATGTTGCACTTTTAAATTAGCATTATTAACTGCTTTAATATTAGATTGTTAGCAATCACAACATAGTGACATGCAGCACACAAGTAAGTGCTGTACTTTTTACATATTTCATCCACTAAAAAATTATTCTACCTAATGGCATCCAACATAATTTTGAAATATAAATACACTTAAATTTTACCTGTCACCTGAGCCTAAATAAAAGCAAGACAACAAAACTTAAAGATTCAGTGCATTAGTCCTTGCAGCCCAGAAAGCCAACCATGTCCTGGGCTGAATCAAAAGCAGCATGACCAGCAGGTCGAAGAAGGTGATCCTGCCCCTCTACTCTGCTCTCCTGAGACCTCACTTGGAGTATTGTGTGCAGTTCTGGTGCTCTCAACATCAAAAGGACATGGAACTGTTGGAACAAGTCCAGAGGAGGGCCACGAGGATGATCAGGGGACTGGAGCACCTCCCGTATGAAGATAGGATGAGAAAGTTGGGGCTGTTCAGCCTGGAGAAGAGAAGGCTGCGTGGAGACCTCAGAGCAGCCTTCAGTATCTCAAGGGGGGCTATAGGGATGCTGGGCAGGGACTCTTCATTAGGGACTATAGTGATAGGACAAGGGGTAATGGGTTCAAACTTAAACAGAGGAAGTTTAGATTGGATATGAGGAAGAAATTTTTTCCTATGAGCGTCGTGAGGCACTGGAATGGGTTGCCCAGGGAAGTTGTGAATGCTCCATTGCTGGCGATGTTCAAGGCCAGGCTGGTCAGAGCCTTGGGTGGCATGGTTTAGTGTGAGGTGTCCCTGCCCATGACAGGGGGTTTGGAACTAGATGATCTTAAGGTCCTTTCGAACCCTAACTGTTCTATGATTCTATGATTAGTTGAAAGAGACTGGTAAACGTAAATACACTGTAGGCAACTTTGTTGATAAAGCTAAAAAAAAAAAGATAAGAACAAGCTGCTAAGAATCCCAGACAACACTTTGCTTTCATTTTCATATATAATTAAAATACCAAAGAGTAGTATACTCAGAGGTTCTAAATGATATATGAGGGAAATCAGTGACAAAAAAAAAATCAAGTAACTTGATTCCAGTATCAATAAGGCAGAATATTAAACATAGGGCAGAGAATGACAGGAATTGTCAGTTGTTACTGTTCAAATTTCTGAGGTTGTTCCATGCAATATTGTCATCCCTGAATTTATAAAGTACTAATTATAATTAAAAAAAACACATCATCACTTAGGAGCTAGTTCCTCATCCACTTCAAGCATGATATGAAGAGACATAGCATAAAACAGAGGCATGGACCAATTCTGCAGACTGAAGCAGAAAATTAACAGTTTGCCATTTATGGAACAAGTTTAGTAATGGAAAATTAAGAGTTCAGCATGAACAAGTCAGAGGACATAATGGCATCTTGGGAAGCTAATTCAAGAAGGTCTGAGAACAATATCTATAATTTTCAACAGGTTTAGTGTGGACTTATTAGGCAGCAATATG
This sequence comes from Myiopsitta monachus, assembly GCA_017639245.1. Classification (NCBI taxonomy): domain Eukaryota; kingdom Metazoa; phylum Chordata; class Aves; order Psittaciformes; family Psittacidae; genus Myiopsitta; species Myiopsitta monachus. Next base: position 64,035,984 of record CM029921.1, on the reverse strand, counting down.
GAATTGCAAAGCAGGGCTTTGTCAAGCAATTTTTTCCAGTCTTTCGACACAGAAATGTAAGTTCAATAAACAAAATCTTTGGTCCAAATTTCTTCAGTTACTGCTTTTACAGAACAGTTCAGTTAGCATCCTTTCACAAAATATGGGTCATACTCCTTGCTGCATAATGATATGCACTGTTAAAACAGTTAAATTTGTGTAAGAAAAGACTAATCCAATTTTTAATCTGCATTTAAATAAGACAAAAATCTGATTCAATGCACTGATTAATAAGCCAGCAAATGACATAAATTTTATGTGTGCATAACATGCACTTCTTCAGAGCACAGACATCGATATCACTCTTGGAATTCACATTTAAATGAATATAAAAAGTTGCTAAACTGAAAATTGCTTTGCAATTAATTCCCTTCATTAGCACATGCACTGCAAAGTGATGGAAGCCAGCACAGAAGACAGACTGAAACTCCAAAAGCTGGTGTTTCATACAAAGGATGCCAGGTACCATCTGTGACCTCCTGAAGAATTTAACCTCCATGAGTCTTTGGACCATTCACCGTGTTTGTAACAATGCACTCCTAAATCTCTTCAGTTTTTGGATATCTGCCAGAACAAAATTAAAGCCTCTCTTACTCCATTTTGCTAACTGCAGAAACCCATTCACCTAAGGCTTAACAATGAAAACTTGATTCAATTGTAAATCAAAATCAGTAAGTTTTGTAAAATAAATTTTCTGTCTGCACACTGCAAAATGCTATGCTAAAACAAATGAAGTTCTCTCTTTTTTAATCTTTTAAATATCTAAGTCCTACTTGTAGTTTAACAATATAAAAGCTGTAAACATTTTCAGATTCTGCTACAGAGCCTGTTTAGATCTCTCCCTCTTATTCTTTAAACTTAAATAAAACTTGGGTAGGTAAAAAGCTTTTGAAAACTACATGTTGTCATTAATTACTCAGATGCTCTAATATATGTCATATGACATGGCCATAGAAGTACAACGATGTTTGTTTAGCTGTGTCATGGTTTTTAATAATTCTTGCTAGATCCGCATATAGATTAAGGTAACTTGCTCACTAAAGAGAATGCTGAAGAACAGCTACCCCTAGTGATCAGAGAAACAGGAGATGAAGTTCAAAGTTTATCACTGTTTACAGGAATCCCTCATTTTTCTCCACAAGCTCGTAGCCAGACACAGGGCAAACACTGAACAAAGACAATACCTCAATGTGCATACATGCACTTGGATAAAGCACTGCAAATAATTTTACCAGAAACAACTTTCTGAATAGGTTTGCGTCATATTGATACATCCAAGTCAGACTCCAGTTTCAAACGCTAATGTATGTCCATCTAAAGACTTAAAGCCCAATCTCTGTAAATTTCTCTGGTGTAACCCCCTGAGACAGAGAATAGCAAACAGAACCTTCTCTGGATCTTTATGCAATATGTATGCATTTCAATGCACTAACTAAAGGGCAGGTTCTTTTAAGCATCCTGATCACTTAGCAAATATCCCTTATGTGAAGAGTCACACATGGGAGTGGTATCAACGGCAGATGGAGAGCAAAAGATAAAAATTTAAACTGGGCAACAGGGGCAAAAGTCCTCAATATAGTAACAGGCCCTGAGCCAAATAGTGTCAGGGAGAGGACATCAATGTATTTATACTGTGCCTAACAGAGTACCAGTTCACAAGAAGAAAATCTAGACACTATCACAGGGAAAGAAAAAAAAAAAAAAGAATCATAGAATTATTTAGGTTGGAAAAGACATTTAAGACCATCAAGTCCAACTGTTAACCTAGCACTGCCAAATCCACCACTAAACTGGCCCTAAGCGTCACACCTACATGTCTTTTAAATAAGTCATAGGATGGTGACTTCACCACTCCCCTGAGCAGCCTGTCCCAGTGCTTGACAACTTTTTCAGTGAAGAAATTCTTCCTACTATCAAACCTAAACCTCCCATGGTTCAGCTTGAGGCTGTTTCCTCTTGTCCTATCGCTTCTTACTCAGAAAAAGAGATTGACACCCACCTCACTACAACCTTCCAGGTAGCTGTAGAGAGCAATAAGGTGTCCCCTCAGCCTCCTTTCCTCCAAGCTGAACAACCTCAGTTCCCTCAGCCTCTCCTTGTAGAACTTGTGTTCTACACTCTTCACCAGCTTTGTTACCCTTTTTTTGGACATGCTCCAGCACCTCAATGTTTTTCTTTCACTGAGCGGCCCAAAACCAAACACAGTGTTCCAGGTGGGGCCTCACCAGTGCTGGATACAGGGGGATGCTCACCTCCCTAGTCCTGCTGGCCACAGGATTTCTGATACGAAGCCACGATACTGTTGGCCTTCTTGGCCACCTGAATATGAGCTGCTGGCTCATATTCAGCTGGCTGTTGAACACCACCACCAGGTCCTTTTCTGCCAGGCACCTTTTCAGCCATTATTCCCCAAGCCTGTAGCATTGCATGGACAGTTGTGATCCAAGCACAGGCCCTGGCACTGAGCCTTGTTGAACCTCACACAACTGGCCTCAGCTCATCCATCCAGGCTGTCCAAGTCTTCGCAACCTTGCTACCCTCAAGCCACCCAACTTGGAGTTGTCTGAAAATTTACTGAGGGTGCACTTTATCATCCATAAACTTATTAAAACTGGTCCCAGTACTGAGCCCTGGGGGACACCACTTGTGCCCAGCCACCAACTGGAGTTCTCTCTATTCACTACCGCTCTTTGGACCTGGCCATCCAGCCAGTTTTTAACCCAGCAAAGTGTATAACCGTTTAGGTCATGAGCAGTCAGTTTCTCCAGGAGAATGCTGTGGGAAATGGCGTCAAAGGCTTCAGCAAAGCCTAGGTGGACAGTATCCACAGCCCTGCCCTCACTTTGTGGGTCACTTTGTCATAGATCAGGTTGGTCAAGCAGGACCTGCCTTTCACAAACCCATGCTGACTGGGACTGATCATCTAATTGTCCTGTTTCCTTATAAATGGAAAAATCTTAACATGAATTTTCTGTAGTGCAAGCATGTTATTCAACAGAAAATTAGGAGAGTCTGTAGCAAGTAGCCATTTTCCCATGCAATCAAATCAGCTAAATACTGTCCATGGATAATTTCGTACAAGCAACACAAACTACTTGAATATGTTATTACCTGGAACTTTCTGAGTGCTGTATGGGCTCTTTACTCAAGTTACACAACTGTATTATAAAGGTCAGAGCTCTGTCTGTGTTCATAAATATTATACAGTTACTTCAAACTATGCATAATATACTGTTTATAGACTCAATGAATGCAGGACTAGGAAAACAATTTTTACAAGAAAGCAAAGAAAAATATTAGCATAAAGAATATTCATGTGGCAGGAAATTTAAAGCATGCAAGCTGCATGAGCAAGAAGAGATAAGAGTGAGGAAGAAATCAAAATCTCAGTGAAGGGAAACAAAACAGAGACAAATTAGTAACAATATTATTTTCCATAAAGCAGAAGGCAAAATCACTACAGTCCTTGCTTGGAACAGTGCAATTTGCTATAAACTTCATGCATCTTCTATACACACATCCAATCCTTTCCCAAAATGTATTTGCCTTCTGGACTGTCCTGCTTGAGCATCTTCCTTACACCTTCTGTCTATACACACACTGATTTCTGACCTCTTTTTTCTCCTAATAAGCAAATATACTATACCACCCTCCACCATACCCTGCTTTCTCAGGCTGGTTATTGCTACTTGTCCACCTTTTCATTCATTGCTCACGGATTTACAGAACTCTGGAACAGTTAGAACAAGTCCAGAGGAGGGCCACGAGGATGATAAGGGGACTGGAGCACCTCCTGTATGAAGATAGGCTGAGAAAGTTGGGGCTGTTCAGCCTGGAGAAGAGAAGGCTGCGTGGAGACCTCAGAGCAGCCTTCAGTATCTCAAGGGGGGCTATAGGGATGCTGGGCAGGGACTCTTCATTAGGGATTGTAGTGATAGGACAAGGGGTAATGGGTTCAAACTTAAACAGAGGAAGTTTAGATTGGATACAAGGAGGAAGTTCTTTCCTGTAAGGGTGGTGAGGCACTGGAATGGGTTTCCCAGGGAAGTTGTGAATGCTCCATTGCTGGCGATGTTCAAGGCCAGGCTGGTCAGAGCCTTGGGTGGCATGGTTTAGTGTGAAGTGTCCCTGCCCGTGGCAGGGGGTTGGAACTAGATGATCTTAAGGTCCTTTCGAACCCTAACTATTCTATGATTCTAACTTTCATGTGATAGATTCTGTACGCATCTTTGGAGAGATTATTTAAATCATGTCTTCTCCTGCACATAACTTGTAGAACTAGCTTTCTATGTAACCAAGAGAGAAGCTGAGTGAAGAGAGAGAATATGCATGTGTGCAAGGATATTGTTCTATACAGCCTCACTTTTTTTTTTAAAAAAATATATTTTCACTTTATATTCTCTCTGTGAAATAAGAGTGAAATAAGTGAAATAAACCAAGTCAAAAAGAGCAGGTTACACTACAGGCACTTTTCCATACGTGCTCATTTCAGAATGAAAACACTCCTCTGAAAATAGCAGAAATAAGTAACATAGCATAATGGCTATAAAATAAATAGTCTAATCCAGAACTAGAAAAAAAATTCTAATATTTCTGTTATATACCACCAACTCTCAGTTTATTCAAAATAAGGGAGAAAGACATTTGAGAGCCCAAGAAAAAAGTCTGCAGAATACATATACATTATAAAAGAAGTAAAAAATGGGGGGAGGGGGGGGGGGGAGGGGAGAGAAGGAAGGGGAGATAGGCATGGGGAAGGACAAAGTTCATTATGTAACTTTAGAACATGTGTCTTCCACTGACCTAAGCTTCACATCTAGATGACTGCAACAATTTTCCATTTAGATCTCTGAAGAGGAAAGCCAGAAGGTGGATAACTGCTTCCTGCACGCTAGAAGCAGCATGGACCTGGCTCCAATGGGGGCATGGTATTTCTGACAGTGCAAAGCTCAGTGCATGGGACTGCTCAGAGGCCTCCACATCTGAGATCTGAGATACAGTTAATCTACAGACTGGCTAACCTGTCTGTGGGCGACATGGAGTTATCTTACAGTGTTAAGCACGGACTATGATTCTGTGATTCTATGATTAAACTGAGAAACAACTGAAAAAGTTGTTTAATACCTGCCCCTTTTAAAATTCCTACCTTCACAGATTGTTGTCTATAAAATGACTATTTCCATTCTGAAAGGCAAAAAAGATTGACAAATTGTTTGGCCTGCTATAAAACAGGGAGGCATATTTTCATCTTTATTACTCAAAATACAATAAAAAATAAGTTTCAAATGTGGTCAGTGATACCTGCTCACCAACAAGTATTAACTGGGCATATCGACATGAAAAATGTAATAAATGGATGCAGCCAAACTCTGACAAATTCACTTTGGGTGGGAAACTACTTGAAATCAAGGAACATTACTTCTAGTGCCAGGGAAATGCACCTGCCAGGAAATAAAAGCAAGGACAAACCACAGATACTATCTCTTAAAAAAAAAAAAATCCCATTCAAATGTAACACTGGAGGAGATTTGCAAGCTGATGCAGGTAAACACAGAACAGACAAGCTGGAAGACAACAGCAAACCGCCAAAGAGTGGACAGTATTAGCCACTCTAATTAATGTGTTATTACAGGGCATACCACTGATGTGTGCACATCTAGCACATTACAATTCTTTACTCAGATGCTTTTTACTTTCCATGTTGGTAAGCATGTGTGTATATATAACAGTATCTTCCCCATAAAATATTTCCTTAATATATATTTAATGTTAAAAAAAAAATTCACGAGTTTGTTGGAAAAAACACCCCAAATTTCCTAAAATCTGCAGGAAGTGAATTTGTAATGGAATTTCTATGAGAACTGCTTGCATTTTCTAAAGCAACTGCTAGTCCCATTTTAAAGATGTCAATGCTCTCTCAAGCGTATTTCTGTTACAAACAATTTTGTATCATTAGTTTAAAAGAAAGGTATTTTAAAAGGCAAAACCCAACCTTTTGATATTCAGAAACAATTCTATGAACTGCCTGATTTTGACTAGGCCATTCCTTACAATGAGAAAACAATTTAAGGATGTAAGTGGCATGTTATTACTCAAACGGAAACCCCTCCTTGAGATACAAATTCACACAACATAAGCTTGTTCTGAGGTAACAAAAAATACAGATACCACCTGCTAAATAACTACTCCAACTGTAATAGGCATGAACTGAAAATTTAAGGCAGCTTAGACTAATATAAAGGCAGACTACTTTAGCTATGAAGTTTACAACCAAGAGTAAGCTCAGTTGTAGAGTAAGCCATCTCAGTAATACAGGAGGGAGACGTGCATGCAATGTTAACATCGCTATTAAAACCCACTCTTGTTAAAGCTTATGTAAACACAAAAAATAATGAAATCTATTATCTGCCTTGCTCCTACTTATCTTGCAACCTCCAAAGCAAATAATCAACTTGAGCATTACCACAGTAACTAGATGCTCAGCAATGAGATCAATAGAAGCTTTTCTCCAACTATATCTTCTGATGTTTTTAGGCACAGAAATGAGACAATTTTCAACATTCATCATCTGACGGACCTAATAAGCAGTGCCCTGGACTTCTCAGTGAGCCCAGAATAGAGAGCTATTGGCCCACACCTTACAAAATGCATACAGAGACACTCCTGAGACACTTTCAGCTCAGCCACTAAGTACACTACTTTGTTGATTTATTTTACTCTTCCTGTAAAAAAATAGGCTCTATAGCCAAAAGGTCTTCTGTGGAGACACAGGTTGACTCATTAGTATCTATAGTTTGTTATTATGTCAACACAATCAGAATAATGTAATACACAATTAATACTGTAATGAGTCCAGCAACTGCAGAACTGAAAAATACAATAACAATAATTAAATCTTAAACTGAGCTTTTCTCAAAGTGTTTTGCAAAGAAAGCAAAACTCTTCCCTTATTTTCCCATGAGAAAATTGCGAACGGTGAAGTTACTTGGCCATTGCCACCTTCATCCACCAGCAAACCTAAGGATAGAAAATAAAACTGAAAAAAAGTGATCTTTAAGTCAAAGGGATCACACCTGAAATGGTGGTAGGAATGAACTCACTATTAGAGAACAAAATAATTCACAGGTCACACAAACTATAAGCATGAAAATGCATTTCTTCTGCTTAACCTGGATCTTACTCGGTGTGGAATTAGATGAATTAAATAATTTTTTCACTACTCATCCTAACAAGGACCCTCAAATTAGGTACATTTTCCTGAACTAATCTCTGCAAATTCCAGAAACATAATTTGCAAATGTTATCGAGTTGGGGCAATAGAAAGAGTTGGCTGAAATACTGCAGCACATCACAAACTAAGCCATGAATTAATTAAAGCAAGAGCTTAAATTTATCACCTCCAAGATGAATGAGTGTCTGCAAGGTGTTTCAATGTCTTTGGAACAGTCTACGGCACACAGTCTTACAAGCAGCACCATCCCTGTCTGTCTTGGTCATCATTAAACAAGCAGTAGTGAAAAGCACTTTTTGTTACTGTTTTGTTAAATGGATTTGGGGATGGATAGATCTTATTTCAGTTCTCTAAAGTGACAGTTCAGAGTGTTTTGGAGAAACTTTTCCTTAGCTATGAAACTGGAGTCAAAAAAGCATGTCAGAGCACAATAAGCTAACACTCATGATTTCTTCTTCCCTCACATTACAAAATTACTCTCAGAATGAAATTATTTAATTTTACACACCCACAGAATCCTTAGCTTTGAGGTTAAGAAAATAAACAGGGATTCAAGTTTATCATTGTTGCGTTAAAAAGGGGGGGGGGGCAAGAAAACCCCTTGCTTTATTCTCCATTATGCAACTACCAGTCTGACTGTGTTTGCTTATATCGAACCTCTACTGGTCTGGATTTACCGATAGTGCACCACACTGTCCAGTCCAATCAGCTACAGCTACCAATCTGACCACATTTGCTTATATCGAACCTCTACTGGTCCAGATACCAATCCAACCGCAGTCCGCTTATATCGAACCTCTACTGGTCCGGATTTACCAATAGTGGCGATTGGCTATCGAAATGGTGTGGTTTATTGATTGAGTTTATTGAGGCAACAGATACAGGTTCTTATGGATTGATGGTGATAAATACTGTCTGCAAAAGCACATGCAAATAATAGTTACATGGATACAAGCGCTCGATAAAGTTAACACAGCACAGCTCTAAAATATACAGGTGACAGTAAAAGTAACTCTATAGAGATTCTAAGTTTTCCCAGGGAAGCACTGGATACAGTGCAAGTCTTACCCACAGGCATCTCTATGGGGGTGGAAGAAAGGTCCATCCCGTCGACCAGTCCCAGAAGTCTGTTGATGTTATCTTCCTTGACTCGTCCATGATGGTATCTTCTCCAATATCCCCATTTCTCTTGGGTCATTTTATACTATTTTCGCCTTCAAGGTGGAGCTTGAGTGACTCTAAGTCATACATACCTTTATTATTATTGGTGCAAATCTCTCTTGCTTCGCTTTAAAGGTATATGACACCAAAAATTCAGAGCGCATGCTCAGAGAGGGGTGGTCTCATTTTGGAGGGGGGTCGCATTGGAGATGGGAGTGTATTTTAGCATGTAAATGCATTATAATGACATCATAATGAAGCAAAGTTCACACTGAGGACAGAATTCTGTCAAAAGATGACAGGCTGCTGGCTCAGGGTAGCAAGTATGCAGCTTATCAGTTTCTCGCACCACTTAGTTCCCATCTTGTGCTGAGGCTAGGACAAAGCGTAACCACGAGATCTCCACCTCGCTCTACCCTCCATCTGTGTTGCCACAGGAACCACTGTGGAGTGCACATTCCTGGCATATCAGGTGTGGCTGCATCTCACCCCGAGAGGCCCTGAAAGTCTGTTTTTCCCTTATGTGTGGACAATGCTGCATTTCAAATATAAGTTTAATTCCATATTTCCTAATTATTCCACATCATATAATAAAATTAAAAGTAAGTGCTGCCCTTTGGACAGGTCCTGTGTTCAGCTGTAACAGTTATTTTTCTCTTTCCTAGTAGCTGGCGCAGTGCTCTGTTTCAGCTTTAGTCTGAGAACAATGCTGATAACACACTGGTGTTTTAGTTGTTGCTAAGTAATGCTTACCCCAGTCAAGGACTTTTCAGTCTGTCATGCTCTGGCAGTGAGGAGGGGTACAAGAAGCCGGGATGGAGCAAAGACAGAACACCTGACCCAAACTTCCCAGTACAAAAACCGGGGGGAGTTACCCCAGAAGGGCACATCGCTGCTGAGGTCAGGCTGGGTGTTGGTCGGTGAGTGATGAGCAATTGCACTGTGCATCACTTGTGTTTATTGCTGGGGTTTTCCCCTTTCCTTTTTAGTTTATATTCTCTCCCTTGTTATTTCCCTTATCATTCTTTGTAGTAGTGATAGTAGTAGCTTTGTATTATACTCTAGTTATTGGACTGTTCTTATCTCAACCTGTGGGGTTTTACATTTTTTTCAATTCTCCTCCCCATCTCACCTGGAGGAGGGCATGAAGTGGGTGGGTAAGCAAGTGTCTGAGTTATCAGCTGGGTTTAAACCATGACATGACTGCAGTCGATATACCTTTTTTCAGCAGACAAAACACAGCTCCATGTTTTGAATTTTAAGTTTTCCTCCTATTTTCTAAGGACATGCAACTTAATTCCAGAAGGTCTATTCCTTACCAGCTACATTCTCAGGTGTTGCCACTCCATGTTTCTACAGAACAGCAGCTGATCTCCACTGCTACAATATGCTGGTATGCTGAGATCTGTCTCTCCAACGCCGGGACGGATGAACGTGCTCCTCAGAGCACTGCATAGAACAAACTGTCTTACTGTCCTTGCAACCTCTCCCTAAACAGTGGCAATGGCACAGAGGAGGCTTATTAGCCATCACGAGCCAATTCCCCTGGGACTGTACCCAGAAGGCTGCCCTAGCACCACCCTCTAGTCTGCAGGGAACAAGCAGGACCTCTGCACTTATCACAGGTAACAAACACACAGTTCAAGGGGAGCATCTGGAGATCTCCCATTTGTTTTTTTGGCAAAAAGAAAACAAGACCATGAAGCTTTAGATCTCTTCAGCTTTTATAGTGTTTAGGAATCAATGGTGCTCCTGAACTATACCATCAATACAAAAGTTGTCTCTGGACAGAAGAACAGTGAAGTACTTTGCCTCTTAGAAAAACCGATAAGAAGTGTTAATGCAGGATGCGTTATCTATAAAATCATACACAGTCCAAAAGATGACAGTATGGAAGAGACAGAAAGATCCAGCCTGGAACTGAGGCAACAGCCACTTGTGCATATCTATGAGCTACTACAACAGCTAATCTATATAGATTTTGGTAGATTTATGAATCAATGTTTTGAATAGTCCAAACTATGATTATGGACCAATGTCGAGCCTTCAGAGTAGGCATTTTTTGGTCACTAATAACTTGAGGCTTAAAGGCACATGTGCAAAACAGCTGAGAAAAACAAAATAAATCTATTAATTGTACTGTCAAGTCAATACCTCCCCTAATTGAAAACATTTCATCAGGTAGAATATGTAGTGCAATGACATCTCCTTTCCCACTACACCTGAAAGAAAAAAACCCTGCAAATCCATTATGCAGAAAGCAAACCATAACTGGGGTTTGCAAGTCCAGTGTGTTGTGGCTTAGTAAATGTCATAGGTTATAAAAGGCCATGTGGACTGTCATGTCTTCCAGTGAAGAGGCTGTATAACCTGCTGGCACATCAAGAATGTAGAAGAAACATCTACAGCAGCTTTACAGGCCTGGCAATAGTGATGCCTTTCCTCCTTCATGCTTCTCTGGCTCACTATTCCACAGAGTAACTTTGCCACATAGGAGTACAGCCATAGAGATAATAAGTTAATTTCTAATGCATTTAGTGATGATAAATACTCTGGATTAAATGGCTGTTAGTATCCAGTCTGCAAAATCCACTTTGCAGTTGTGAAATATTTATAAACAGCCAAGCCTTTGTTCATAACTCAGCAGGACAATCCTATAATGCAGTGTCTCATATAACGGGAAAGGCAGTCTTGATGCTATTCATATTTTGCCTCTATTCTTTTCATAAGGCATGCACATGAAATACTGGTTATGACCATTACAGAAACACAATTATTTGCTAAGCACAGATAGTACCTCTGGACAAGATTTTCACTGGCTTCAGCATGAAAAAAATAATTTCCCAGACACCTACAGTCAGTTACTTCAGAAGCAATGGCGACACAAATAAAATATAAAAACAAGCGTCTTTGAGCTGTTCAGATCACCAGGAAATACAGGGCCTAATTTAGTATTAATATATGCCTAATGGGAATTTACTGGTGTGCATGTCAAGTAGATTTGCTTAAATTAAGTAATTATTAAGAATGAGAAATATTTCTATGGTTCACTTGCAATGTCACATGGGAACATTTTTTTTTTAAATCCTTTTTAAGGTCTTTTTTATTGGTCCTGCACAATGGACTTCGTATTACAACTGTGTTAGTCTTCACTATGATACAATACCTTTATTACACCAAATTCCCTTTATTTTTCTCAGCCTTTAGGTCACAACTCTTATAATGCTTCATAGTGGTTATTTATTTCTTTTATTTGTTCTAACCCCAGTATTCATTTTCCTCCACAGAGTATTTTGATTAGGTTCACAGTCCTTCCAATTTGGACAAAGGAAAAAACCCAAACTTCCACAGCTTTGCACTTGACCACCACAAAACTTGTTTTCTTTTTCCTTTAAAATTATTTGTACAGCATTTGGGATTTATACCCAAATGGTCCTAACTGATCGGTACAGTCATAGATCTTAGAAATATCAATTCCCTTTGAATGGATTACAAGCTGCACAGAATGTAAAATAGAAGTGGAATAACTGCTGGCTGGACATCCTAGCATCACATTCAGAACTGCAAATTCATCTTTCTGAAACAACCTATCTTGTTTAGGATAGTCTCAAACAACTCACACCTACCTTCCATGTAGTTTATGAGATCTCAGAATTTATTGTTTGCATTATGTTGACAATACAGCATATGACAGCTGGTAAGGTAGTTGGAAGAAGTATATGTATAGGAATTTAGGCTTCTGATCTTAGAGGTTAGTTATCTTATGAATTCTATTCCAGCCTCATATTTTGATGAAGTCCCGGGATGTTTAAAAGCATAAGTTAACAGATTCAATTAAAATCACTGATCTATTTTCTAGTTATTTTTAGTCAATATCTGAAAGACCCTAGTGTATCAACTGTTTGCTACTTTAAATATCAAGTTGTCTGTTTTTAATATCTGGGTCTATTGATTCAGCAGTGCTTAGCAATGCAACGATGAGAAAATTCACACATTGCAATACAGGAGAATCATCTTCATTCAAATCATCCGACTTCTGATGTCCACAATACTGATACTTAAACCCAAGTGACTTGCTTTGAACTTTTACCTGTGCCAGTGGTGACAGAATCAAGACAAATGGCAGAATTAAACTCAGTCTAAATTTGGCATTTATATTTGATCAAACTGTAGACTCCACTGACTGTACTAATTCATCTGCCCAGCACTGTGATGAGAACCTAGACAGCTAGGTTAGGTGTCAGTCACTACACTGGAGATACTAAAAATTAAGCAACTCTCTCAGTGTCAAAAAAAGCAGAGGTCCCTTTATTTTTAGATGGGTTTGATGGGATCATTATAAAAATGTCTTTCACTGAATAATTTTAAACTAAAGGCCTCCAGATTTTCTGTATTTACTTTTTTGCAAAGAAGCATAAAAAGCACTGTCCCCTGAGTCAAGAAAACTTCTTACAACTTCCTTAGGCACTACAGTAAAATTGTACTACACCTGAAATTGTTTAGCTATCAGCAAACCTGGATGAAAACATATAGACAATAAAAAAATATCTCAAACATCTGATAGAAAATAGTAGAAGATGTAATGCTGCATTCACTGAGGGCAGCAGGAACATTACCAATTACTTAAATGGAAGGAGAATTGAACATGAACATTTTTTACAAGAAACTTTTGAACTATTTTGAAACTAAATGTCTATTTTCACAAAAGATAAGTTTTTAGAAACATACAATTAAGATTTCTTTTTTTTTTTCCTGAGGTTGTTTTGGGTTTTTTTTTATTTCAAAAGCTCCAAAATATTTCTAAAGTAAAATTGAACGAAAACTGTGATTTCCTGCTTGAATGATTTTCAAGCAAAAGTGGCAGTCTTACAGAAATGTTACTGAAAAATACAGATTTTCCCTACATAAAAATCATACCAACATATTCTCTTTCAGCAGTTCAAGACAAATTGGAAGATTTCACTGTACTACAATGATATGGAGAGTTTTGTTAGAAGTTAGCACACAGAAAAAACCCAGTAACATTTTCTTTTCTTCCCAGTGCATTAAATAACTGGAACTATAGCTGGGATTCCAAAGAAGACCAATGCATCTCCCTCACAATAATGAAACATGAGAAAACCTGTACACTGCATGACAGCGAGCTGGCTATCTACAGATGTGAAACAGGAGGGGACTGTTGAGCCAAGGAAGCTGATGTCTTTCTCCTTCTACACCCTTCACCTCAGCCTGGCCGTCCTCAGGTCAGTCATGCAAAGTGAAATACACTCTTTTTATTTCAAAATGTAAAAAGCTTTCTATTCCTATCAGAAAAGTTACAATAAAATGTCCACATTTTCACAATCTCAATCAACATTATCTTACCTCAAAGTCCTTTTTCAGACCAAGAATAAAGATTTGAAGTTGTAGTTTTTCAGAAGATTGAAACTGCCATTTCAAAACAAACTATTTTGTTTTATGAAAATAAACCTTATCACTGGCAATGCCATTTAGAAGTGTACTGGGGCCCATGTCCAAGTGCTGGAAGCGTGGCTGAGAGTTCTCTGTGAGAGGATGCTGGGGCTGCCCTGTGCTGAATGCAGCCGGTTCCAGCTGGTTCTGAAAGGTTTTGGAGCACTTCAGACAGACAGAGGCTGAGCCCCTCAGCCACACTCATAGTGCCCTACGAAAACAGATTTAATAAATGGCAAAAACACCAGAAAGAAGAGGAATATGGAAAAACAGTATGAGGAACAGCCCAGCGAACACCTAGGGATGAAGAGGGGAGGTGCTGGTAATCCAGGAACTGGCACAGTCTTCTGCTTTTTTAAACATTAGGTTCCAAGACAGATTTATGTGCAAAAAACCCTTTCTCCGATTTACAGATAAAACCTTCCCTTGTGGCTGTATATTCATTGACAGATATAGCATATTATGAAACATAAAGATAATTTAATATAATTAAACAACAGGTACAATCTGTAACAGCAGCCAAGAAAAAATATGCAACTGAAAGCAAATATTAGCTCATTGAAAGCAGAGAATAATATTTACCTGATAAAAAGCCAAAGATGAGTAAACAGGACAGAGGTTGATGCTTTCTTTGTAAAGCTCCTAAATTCTGCTCACAGAGCTAATTCTAATTTTATTTTCTATTATAAATCCATTCACTTTAAATATCTTTTACTGCCTGTCATTAAAGAAATATTTTTTTAGCCAAAGCCCATTTTATGCACTAGACCAAGTCTAAACCTGAAATTTTAGCAATATACAATTCATTAGATATGTAAATTTGAATAATATTTTGCTATTACGCTTGCAAAAAAAATGGGGGAGGTTTGGTCTAACTTAATTAAAAAACTAATTTAATGCTCATTCATTTTTCTTTTTGTTATAGCTAAATTCTCTACAATATATTACAGTATTTCCTACAGACATTAGTCTGATTATGTAGCTTAACATAGAGCAGCTGGCCAACATAGTCAGATTTAACTGACCCAAAGGATGAAAGAGAGAAACTGTGTTGCTGTGTATGCAAATACATTGATATTTTCATGGACTTTAATTACAGTTAAAAATATGAACTGAAAATACTTTATAAGATTATGGCAAATTACGTACCTCCTCAGAATCAGCCTGATACTATATTTTGATTTTTAAAGATGAAATTCCTGGTTTAATATGTTTCTGTCCTGAGTTTGGTTCTTCAGCTGTTTCACCTGTGAAGTCGTCTGAGACAGAAGAAAGTCCTGACTGCCCAGTTATGGGCTAATATTCTCATAACTAACACCTCTAATTGCATCTCTATCAATAGCTGCAAGAATACAGGTGGGCAAAAGCCATTTCCTCAGGGCTGAACTGAGGGTGCTTGAAGACAGGCAGCTCAGTGCCCTGGGAGCTTCAGAAAACTATGCCAATCATCAGCACATACGTTCCTGTTTGTATCCAACAAACATTTAGGTACAACAGTACATTTCCCTCAAGACCTGAGCTAGCTCACTCTCAATCAGCATAAATAAAGTGTTTTTCTACACAATTAAGTTAATTTTGTTTATTATTCAAAGCAAGAGCCTGGTGTACTCCACAAGTCATTCATGTACAGCCCCTCAACTGAACAATCTGAAGGAGGGTGTACATATTTATGCAGAGAGACAATAAAATGGGGAGAAGCATAACATGACAGCACAGCCTCTGTTTGCAATACATTCTATATTGATGGATTTCAAATAAACTAGTTATCACTTCACCACTCACAGGAATAGACCAAAATGGCACATTACAGAGAAATGCTATCTCAAAACAACAGCTGTATGCATACTTTGGCTGTGAATGTAACTGGCACACAGTCCCAGCAGCATTGCCTATTCAGTCATCCCTCCCAGGGAATCAACGCCTGATTACATTTATCATGGCCTCTCTTTTGCTACCTTCGTTTCATTTGCTGTGAAATCATGATTCTTTGTTTTTCATTTCCTCCCCAAGCTTGCTTTGTCCCTCCTCAGATTATTAATTCCCTGTTCACAGTCTTTGTATAACTTTTAAGAGCCAGAGCCCACACTGGAGGTCTTTTATGTAGGGTTTTCCCCTCCAGAAGTGTACCTGCATTCGTTCACCACAGAGACTGGAAAAAATCTTGCTGCACCAAGTTTGGCCCATTCCACCGCCTTAAGGTAAGCTAGGTAACACTGTGAAGAGTACGCTGAGTACACTACACTTCTCCTCCCAACCTCCCCCAAAGCATTAAAGAACCTAACCAGTGGTGGAAAGAATGTAGCCAAGCCTCACAATAGTACTTTCATGTACAGGGAGGGGTATGGACTGCTTACTGTCTTTATTTAAGATGAGAAGATTCATAGTATGTGAAAGCAGCACACTCCTCCAGGTTAAGTGGTCTCTCAAATCAATATTCTTACCTTTGAGATTATAACATAGCTGACTGGTATACCAAGAACATATTGACATTTCTACAGTTAATGTACAAGAATTTCTTCTTTACTGAGGATAAACCAATTCATCATAACTATAGCAGTGCTGAATACCTTGAAGAGTAAATGGATTTTGTCAAGTTTCTACAATGTCCTTAAGACTCATCTATTAATTCGCCATTAATACCCATTAGTATATTGAGAATTACACTAACGCTTCTCACAAATTATTTTCAGATTTTTTTTTCCCTTATTACAGCATATATTCAATATATGCACAAATGACAGACTAAGACATGAATAAGCCCCCAGGAAACCACATAATGTGATGTGAAATTCAAAACCTATTGAGAGTAAAATCAATTCATATTTAGGACACATCATCTTGGCTCCTCTTAGATGGGCACATAAGACTATAAAGGCCTTTGAAAAATGAGCAGAACATCCATGCAGTGATTTCCAGTGGATTAGTACTATATGCCTAACAACCTATCCCATTCTATCTGCTCCTTCTCCCATGTGCCCTGTTCACTTAACAGGCCACATGGCAGCCTGAAGCATGAGAAGCCAGGTGTAAGGTTACTCACCCATCCAACTATGCTGACTGACCAACAGGTCAGTGACTCTCCCACTATGGCTAAAGTGTACTTAAAACTGCTTTATGCTCCACGGAAGCTTTAATGCGGACCTCTCTTCCCCAACAAACACAACTGATTGTTTTTTATTTTTTTGTTTTTAATCTTTATCATTATGACTTCAACACTGACATATTGACTGGAATGAGCCAAAAGTTTAACAGTTATCAACAGGGGGACCACAGTTGGCAGTGTAATCACTTACATCTCATTTTCCTAAGCTAAATTAGTCATTATTTCAGAAAAGCCCCAAGATAGGAAAACACATTAAATGAATATCCTATTTTAAGTAGGAATAACTGAAATTGAATAAGTAATAACATAGCAGAGGGTTTTTGAGTGCAGTAAAACTTTGCACACCAACAAATAAGACAGTCCTCATACTGGTCGCACCTTTCCCCATCAGCAGGTGAAACCAGCACTGGAAACCAATAGAACAGGCTTAACTTAAGAAGAGACTGTTGAGCTCATGTCAGTTCCTACTCTGGTGATGTAAGTAAGACTTTTCCCTCTGTTGTTTTTTTTTCCCCTCTGTTTTATTTTTTGCAAATAGATCCCTTATAACCAAAACAATGTGTACAGTACTGTTTTAGCATTTACTCTATTCTAGATACACATATTTTAAATCTGAAGCTCAAACAAAATTTCAAGATAGGCAAAACTTGGTTTTGAGATTTCTTACTGATAATATAACCAGTAAAATATGCATTTGCTCAATAATAGCAGCTAGAGTTGTTAATAACATTCCCTGCAAAAGTATACTATAATATGTAAATAGTAGCATAGAAAAAATACTTTATGCAGTAAACAATTATTTATGATAAATATTAATAGATAAACAATTTTACTGTACCATGAAAATGACATTGTATTTTTACTATCTTTTCCTCCTTTTTCCTCACAATTTTAGACAACTGAAAATCTAATGCCATGTAGAGAAAGAAGTCTACCATTTCTGTATGGGACATATATTGCATTTATAATGGAGTGCAGAAATAGACTGGTGTGAGGAAGCATTTAACAAGAAGGAACACTTTTAAAGAATAAATATGAAAGAATTCAAATTAATAAATCTTTAGTATGCTGTTGTTACTACAGTTTCTATCATCGCATTCAGCAACTCCAGACTATACTGAAAAATCAAAATATATTTTTATTACTCCCTATTTCCTAGACTTTCAATTCACTGAATTTTCATATGACCTTCTCTCTGTCTTTAACAGTACCGTACAGGTTCAATAAGAATCATTCACTTAGTTTCAATGGTAAAGTGGGCAAAAATAATCTTTGCCATAATTCAGCAGAACAATCTACCTGACACAATAGCAACCCATAAAAATTACCCCATGTTTAATGTTTGTGCTCATGTGGAAAGCATTTTCAGATGGTCCCCAGAAGATTAGACCCAGTTAATCATTACATTAAACCAAACTACATCAAAAAAGGTATACGCACAAGTACTTGGGATTTCAGATAAATGCAGCAACATGTGTAAGAGATCAGACCATGCATCCTCACTGCTTTGTGTCCTACCTCTGACAGTAATCACCTAGGAACAGTTAGGAAAAGTATGTAGGACAGAAAAAATACACACTGATACTTTCAAAATTGTGTGCTCGAACATACTGGCAATATGCAGCAACACTTCCTGAGCCTGGGACTTCTACAGCCAGAGGTGGTATCCACCTCTTAGTACAAATCCACAGCTGCAGAGAATAAAAACGTGTCTTACTGCTGGCTATGTATAATTCATTACTATTCTGTCACCAAATCTGAAGTAGAAACAATACTCTGTGACCTAAGTGATCAACTGCACACAACGAACAACCCATCGCAATTGATTCACTCTAAGAGTTTATGCCTGTGGGCTAACATTTGTTCACAAAATATTTCAATTTCATTTGTGAATAATATATAAGCAAAGAGGAATGTCTGTTCATGAACAATTCACAGTCAAAAAAACCCCATAAATAATGTTGCTTTAGACAGATAATTCTGTGACAAAGAATTTGGCCAGCTTCCATGCTCAGAGAACTGCTAATTTTTGATGGTCTCCCCTTCTCTTCTCTCCAGGTTCCACTGGGGAGAATGCAATGATTGAGGGATGAGAGCTACTAGATCACCTGAAGTCTGTCTCTTCATTCTGACTCTTTTACTTTCCCCGAGCACAAAGCAAACAGAAATCAACCAGGACCACAGCTAATGTTTTCTACGTACTGTAGCAATTTCAAAGATGCTTCTCTTCTCTTTCCCTTCAATTTAAGATGCTATATAACATGAGCAAAAAGACAAGACAGTAACATGTGTATCTTCTGGAATTCCTAATCATGTCTCAATGCTGCTGTCTGACAGAAAAGAGGACTACAAGAAACTATCGCTGAAAAACATGCTACCTACTGCTGACACTGATATTCACTATATACCAAATAGTGGAAAACCCTTCTAAATGTTTGTCCCGAATTCCTTGTGCATCTTGTTAATTCCCTTTCAATTTTCAGCATTTCCAAACTAGTTTTCAAAACAGCCAGAGGGTTTAAACAAAGAATTTCAATACAATACACAAAAAGAACAGTTACCAACAGGTAGCTAGCTGAAAGTAACAAACACAGAGTGCATCCAATTCCTCTCTTCACTGAAGAGATTAGATGCATACCTCTTGCTTCCAGGCCTGACTACCAGGTTTTAGAATAGATTAGGGTGGGTCAGTGTTTCATCCCTCACACTGAAGGAGGGTGACAATGGAGGTGCCACAGAGCCAGTGTGCACTGACAAAACCACCCTGAAAAAAATCTCTGGACTTAGTTTCAGATTTCACACTCAGTTTCTGAACAACTAGATTTTATTTTCACTGGATCACTCAGACTGATTTCTTTCTTGTCTTATTGTGTTTTTTTTTTTTTTTTGATGTTAAAAGAAGCAAATCCCCAAGGTAAGTTCTTTTTGCAAGTATTCGCATCATTGCAGCATTCATTTGGGATCTCAGTTCTATTTTGTGCTGATCATGAAAACCAAACCCCCTGCTTAGTCCATTAATGCTGGCAGATTATTTAATTTTGCTCTTGCTTGGTAGGGATCCATTTTTTCCTTTGTTTGTAGAAGTCCAAATTAAATTCAAAGGGGATACCAAGTCAAATTAAGACTGGACTTACAATATTGCAAACCAAAAACTCCTATTAGTTGGGTTGGTTTGTTTGTTTATCGCACACATTGTTAGATAATTAAAATAGAGGAGGAGGGGGATTGATCTCATACGATTCAAGTTAACCAAATAAACTCCAGAAACTCCAATAAGCAAGCCTTAGCAGCTAGATTTGTCATCACATTCCATAAGTTGTGTTTCTAAATCATCTGCACTGCTTTGCAAATTTTATATTGAAAGATTGAAGATTCTCACAAAAGTCTCCTCCTCTATTATGAACGACTAAACAATAACACAGTATACTAAGTAAAATATACAGTAAAAAAATATATTGCATAGTAAATGAAGCCAGAGAAACAGAATATTTCCAACAGGTATGGCAAGTATTAAAGAAATCATATTCTTTGAATCCTGTTCGCCAAATTAAAATCAGTCAGTTATCCTCTTTGCTTCACACTCCAAAAAATATGTATTCCTCTATAATAGTATTCACTGTACATACCACTACCATTTTCAGTCTTTGCCACACACATTCATATAAAACATAACTGCCAGCAAAAAGCACATATGCTTCTAGACACCACTTAAAATTAAGTATGCCCTAATCTAGTAACAAATATACTCTCTGACGCATCAGAATTCTTCACTATTTTGAATGGCAATGAAGACAAAATATACCAGTGCTGACGATTCTGTCATCAGACCACCCATATTATGCCATACATTCTAAACCCAACATTTTCCTTGGCCTACCAGTCAGTGCAAATACAAAAATGTGTGTGAAACATACACCTCAAAAATGTGACTTTTTCATGAGTAAGTAGCCCAAATACTTAACTATGAATCTAAATGGTTTTGAAAACACAAAGGTCACATGCATGCGAGCAGATATGCATGTAGTTTTACATGCCTGCTTGATGCATTTCCTGATAAAGCAAAGTTCTTAACTTAGCTAATATTTGCCTTAACAGATATTTACACTATAACCAAAATTGAAATCTGGGAATTGTGAGAGAGTGAAGAAATCCCTGCGAGGGCTATGAATAGCAAGGGAAGGACGTAACCAGCATTCTTGGGCTGCAGAGAACAGAGGAGCAAGGATTGCCAGCCAGCTGTCCTATGGGGTTTTGGGCAGTCATCATCAAGTGTCTGCCTTTCCAAATTCCAATTAATGTTGCCCTCAAGTAATCTTTATACTTCCCACTCTCACAATCTGTCCTGCCCTACAGCCTTCACTTCTCAGTTCTCCTCCCCCACGGTATGGATCCCTCATGTTTGTGCTTTCACATCTCTGTGGTTCCCAGCTCACAAATCCACAAGCCTAGATGCTGTCTTTTCACTTCCAAACACTTCACTCTCAGTTTTGAGACAGTGTTGTATGCCTACTGGGGGCATCAAGAGGTCCAAATGCTTTTGCTGCTACCTCTTGTAACCAGTATTTCAAGGATCTGACGTCACTTGAAAATGTGTTAATTTCTATAAAATTTAATCATCACATGCACACCTAGTCTCATAATTATGTCTATGAAAAAAAAAAGAAAATCAAACAATTGCTAAGTATTATTTTTTAAATGCAGAAATCAAAGTTTCCTTACAAAGAACATTGTATACTTTTACAGCATATATCTGAAGTTTAGCATTTCAGCTCAAACTACTAGTAATATTCCTGCAACTTACATTTTAAGTTTTGACTCTGGGATGACAATTCTGCAGAGTTGCAGCATTCATATGTTTATTTGCCCATCAAATGTAATGCTAAACACTGAAGCTAATATTTTCATACTTTACACACTGCAATTACAAGTTTATTTCTATAAAATATAGTTCAGTTGCTAGAAATGCCTCATAAACCCTGTTTTTTTCCTATAATTTCAATTCCAGACCCTATAATGAGAATCAGGGATTCAAAAAAATTATCACTACTTTAAAACAGTTTCCAGGCAGTGCGATAGAGTTGGATATAGTTAAAACATCTATGAAAACAAAGGAGGAATAGAGACTTCAAATCTGGCATCTTAAACCAGATTAAACTCTTCTACAGTGCACAGAACTGCAACAATTTCTACTAAAAATTTTATTTGGCCCTGACTGTGGAATAAGCACTTGAGAGCTGCTGTGGTATGGCAAACTAAAGGATCACAATTCATGCCCTCTGGCCCACAGAGGATTAAAGGAAAGCAGCTCACTGAAGTGACATAGATTTCTCAGATCTTCTGAGCTTATATGGAAGATATAAAGTACAAAGTTTCATTTCTCTGGCTTTCAGTGGAAATCATATGGCTAGTTAATTAATCAATGGTAATTTGACAAACCAGTAAACCAAAATGCATTTCTATCAAAGCAGAAAAAACATAATTATTTTAATGTCATTTACAGTCTAACTAAAGACAAAGGCATATACCCAGTATTGAGTTAACAGAGAAGTCTGGTCAACACTAACCATATAGTTCTGCCTACACTGCTATTTACCAAACGTGAGAGGAGATGGGATTTTAACAGTGAAAGTATGAAGCTCAGCATACCTCCTTCCCCTAATTAGCTTTTTAAATACTCTGAAAATGTAGTATACCTTCAGGGAAAGAGTATTTGTCTAGCCCCACAGGCACACTGTGGATTAAAAGTTGTACTTCATCACTGGTTTCAGCATGTAACCTCAGCAGCAGGCACAAGCATGCCAGAGGTGATAGCTGCCAGTTATATTCAGGTCAACCAACCTTAAAAATTTGGCAAGCACTGAGTAGGTTAATATGATTTATATTTATACCATCTTCCTTGGAAGAAAAAGAAACCCCTCAGTAAAGAGCCTTTTCTAAAGCACTCACATTTCAGCATAGAACCATTTGGCTGTCATTAACTGAGTCACATTTATGCAGATGAGGAATTCACCAATAAAATCTATGAACATGGTTATCTTGTTCCTCATCTCTGATTTTCAGAATCTAAACAAAACAATAAAAATGCTGATTTCTCTTACTGTTATCAGCCCATCACATTTTGCAATAATGTTAAGCTGCTTGCAATTCTCAGAGAATGTACGCATTCAAACATTACACATTCTAAAATTCAATGTCATTGAAAAGTGCTAATGCAATGGGTATGGTAAATTAAGACTATTCTGTATATGCATTAATTTTTATTAATTCCATGTTTGTTAGGTGTTAGTTAAATCCAGTTTGCCGACTAATTCTAAAATAAATACCTTTCTGTAGTCTTGAGAAATGATCTGCCTTTTGCTGCAACAGCGTAACATGTTTCTAACAGAACTTATCTAATTATTTCAATTCAAGCAGCTTCCATTCTGGGAGACAATTTGGTTGTGGTCTGAGAGTTCCATCGCCACAAGCATCCAAAGAAATCACTTTAATACACACTCAGAATTGAACAATGCTGTTTCTACAAGGTGTCATTCCCACTGAAACCAGGCTGGCAGGCAAGTCTCTACGTTTTATAATTCCATTCTTCCCCATGGAACAATTTTTGCCACAAAAGTTTTATTCCCATTGAATAATTTTAACTTCCCTTAAAGAGAAAGACCTTTTCTTGCTTCAGGTTAAACAGAATTTTAAAGATTCAGGACTAAAGTTTAACTTATTCCATGTCATATCCAATACCTACAGCCTATGTTACACACTCGATCCAGACAATGTGTCTTGCTGGAGTCTGTTTACTCTCTTCTTCCTCTCTTTTGTTATGTTTTATCACTCTATGGAGAAAGATTCACCAAGCCTTTCCATCTCTCAAGTTGTCTTTTTACATAATCCTAACTAGTGGGGAAAAAAAAACAAGTGTGATTTTAGGTAGAACAACTATGGAAGCCCTGGAGATGTGCATTCAATACCCAACACAAGAAATAAGTAAACACCCTTACATACTATTATTAAGTAAAACAGTGAGGATGGAGAGAGATAGGTGTGTTTCATTACATTTCTGAAAAGAGAAGCAGTAATTACATCACTATTAAATATTTAATGAATTTGAAGAAATCTCAAAAATCTTTCATCACACAATGTGGACAACAATAGCTTTTGCTAATGATATAAACACACTAAGACTGAAATCCAAAGTACAGACAGGTTTTCCTCTTTCTCTATGTAACTGTTGACAATTATTGTATTGTCTAATATGTTGTGCTGTGTATTGTCTAATATGTTTTTCCTACCTGTGCTAAAGCCCACCTTTCAGGTAAAGCTGGTCAATTAACCTTATTTATCAGTGTATAAAGCACTATGAAGTTGAAGCACAGCAGTGAAACTACAGTATATACTTTTTGTCTGTAGTCGTAGCTTCATAGCACCAATTAGGAATGTGAAACTGGCAGCAATTACTCTTAACATCCCAATCAAGGCAGTATGGGTCAATAATGTGAAACCATCAAGCTGTACAGAAAGTTGGTCTATGCACAGTTCTGAAAAGAACTATCATATCTTCTATTCTTCCAGTCTTTTGAGAGCACCTGTCATGTCTTTTTCCCAAAGAGGTTATAAACTCCTAGGTCAGGGATTAAGCCATTCTGTATACTGTCTACTGTTGCTACTCCAGCCAATAATTTATGCATTGAAGACCCTCACAGAATTTGTATTTTAAATTAAAATTATGTTATCAAGTGTTGCTGATTAATAAATCTAGAACCATTTAATCCCTGAACACTCCCCATTCAGTGGTTCCAAAAGCACAGTGCCAGCTACTCTTGCCTAAAACAGTATTTCATTCTCTCTTTCATAATTCTCATCCATGATGATCAGCCAAACCTAACACTTAATACCTAGCTGAACAGAGTATTAACCCAGAGACTTCAAGATCAAGCAGTGCCTTTTGAATTCTGTTCCAATAGGTACCACAGAAATTGATTTTTCTCTTATTCAGTATAACCAAATGGTTTAATTAAACTGAAAGATTATGTGACCTGCCAACAAGGAAAGGCCATCAGAACCTATTCTGTAGCCTATGTTATATAAAAGCGCCATCAGCAACCAGTGAGTATCTGAGAATATCGAACACATCCACTGCAGTTATTATACAACAATCACACTAGAAGTTGTGCTCAGAAAAAACAATGAACAGAACATTAAACTACCAAATTTTGGACATTGTTAAATGTCTGACAACAGATCACACAGCTGGATTTGGACTGCATGAACATACAAATTCAGCCATTACCAGTTCATTGTAGCAAGTATGTCAGAAAGTTTCCTAATCCAAATGCATTCAAGGACTTTGATACACCAAAAAGTTTCTCCCTCTCAGGTGACAACTTCCCTCAATTGCATGTTTAACCTAGAATAAATGGGGTAATGACATTGCAGTCGCTATTAGCCATAAATGCTTTACTTCCGTAGAGGTGGTGAGGTCTAAAGGATAAAGGCGGTGTCAAGGGCATCTAAAAGGGAGAACGTGTTTTATCATAGAATCTTTTAGGTGGGAAAAATACCTTTAAGATCATTGAGTCCAACCATTAACGTAGCACTGCTCAATCCACCACTAAATCATATCCCTAAGCACCATATCTACACGTCTTTTGAATACCTCTAGCAATGGTGACTCCACCAGCTACACTGTGCTGTCATCTCAAACCCTCCTGCCTTCGTGGTATCTGGACTTCCGTTCTTCTATCCTGATCCCACAATGACCATGACCCTGTACTCACATTTACACTAGCCACCCTCCTTCAATCCCTTATTCAGCCATTTGAGTCCACCACATGCCTGTTCTTTAACTCAGTTAAGCAAATTAAGTTTTGCAGTGTATGGTTGTTTGGGTTCAGGCATGAGGAAGAAGGGAAATGAAAGAGTAATTTCAAAAAATGCTGTCTAAACCAGAAATTATTAAAACGAGTCTTTCCTGACAGGAGCATAGGAACAAGCAAATGCTTTGCAACTGAATGGAGTATAGCAACATTTCATGGTAATTTTCCCTAGTATTTATCCAAGCTCAATAGCAAATACATCTACTTTACATCTACTTGTTTGTCTCCACAAAAATAGAGGGGGAAAAAAAAGGCATTATGCAAGATTCTTTTAATCTTGTATTTCTTCAAATAGATTAGTTTTACAAAATCTGAGTTAGGGTTAGCCTGGTAGAAAAGCAGCATATCATAGAATCATAGAATAGATAGGGTTGAAAAGAATCTTAAGATCATCTAGTTCTAACCCCCCTACAATGGCAAAACAATAAACAGGAATTTTAAAAGCGCAGTTTAACAAATGCTTAATCTCAATGAATCACCAGTAAAAGGAGGAAAAAAACCTAACAAAACAAAATTTATTGCATGGCAACGCTGTAGTGGTGGGAGTTTTATCTGACAGAGAAGAAATAAGGGAAGGAATATTAACCATTCCATGCCTTAAATCAAAGTGGGTTTGGGGGGGGGGGGGGGGATGAGTTTTCTTTTGTGGTTTTGGCTTGGTTGGTATTTTTGTTTGTTTTGATTTTTTTGGTTTCTTTTTTTTTATTATTCATTCAAAACATGTTTTCCTGATTATAAGGCTCTGAAAGATCCTAGGCATAAAACAGACACATAATAATATATAGTACTCATTTTAACCTGCTATTGCCTTTTTAAATTAATTTATAGGAATGACACAAAAATTATTTGGCCATAGACACTCAGATTCAATCTGAAAATAATATAGTACTAGCAACACTTTCTTGAAAATAATATAATACTTGCAAACCTTTTTTTCTCCATCCCTGGCAGTGTTCAAGGTGAGGTTGGATGGATTCTTGGGTGACATGGTTTAGTGTGAGGTATCCCTGCCCATGGCAGGGGGGTTGGAACTGGATGATCTTAAGGTCCTTTCCAACCCTAACTATTCTATGATTCTATGATTCTATGACTGGACTGGGGAAATATGAAATTTTTTTGCCCTATCCTCACTCTGCCAGTACTGTTTAAATCAACCCCAAAATGAAAAGCTCCAATCTTTCCCTAACTCCATCCATTTCCATAGAGCTTCAGTAAATAATGAAACATCCATAAATGATGAAATGCCTCCTCAGTAAGACCAGTGATTTCCCTTGCCCCAACTCTTCCAAGACTTTGCTTTCTGAGCACATTTCTTAATACAATAATATATAACTTTAATCCTCAGCACAACCCTACATTTGGCATACCCATTCTGAGCCTAGGCATGCTACCTTGACAAATTCCCAACCTCAACTATAACTGTAAAAAATATTGTATTGAAAATAACTGTGGAGTCCTTATGCTTCCATAGAATCAGTCAAACAATGGCTGCAGATGCCTTTATCTGGATAAAGGACAATATGTCAGTGCTACACAAAAAAAAAACAAGACATGCAAAACTGGTCAGAAATTAGACCACATAGTTAAAGTGGCAACAGTTGCTGCTTTGCGGAGGTTTGTGTATGTGCAGTAAGGAAAAGCAGGGAGAAACGTTACGGAAACAGGCACAAAGTAATTTAAACTATCTAATCTCATCAGATCCTGGGACTGTAGAACCCAGAAAAAACCTAAGAGAGGATATTTTTTGAGGATGTGGCCCAGCTGAAAAAGATTTGAAACAGTACTGACAAGGCCTAACTCAACAGCTATTTGATTCTTGCTGTGTACCAGGAAACTGGAGTTAACAAAGAAGATAATCTCTGCCTCCCAACATTTACCCTTTCTCCTAAGCAAAGCTATTGGCAGAGCTGTAACATTTGTCTACCTCTCACATCAAAAGGGATACCAATACAGACAAGCCCAAACACACAACTAACTCTAATATTTCAAGCACATTTAATAAAATTTCTATTTCTCTACATTCATATGTTTAATTTAGATGAGGCATTTCTAAATTATCAGCATAAAGTACTTCAAATAAGCTGAAGCAATTTTGTACTCCTTTTGAAAATCACCTCATGAAATAAACCCTGAAACCTTGATTTTCAACATAATTTGTGATTTAAAACCCCACAAACCTTGAAAAATGGTAAACAGTAGGGGTAAATTTCCCTGCCAATATGTAATACACACAACACAAAATCTGATGTCAATTTACTAAAATAGCAGCTGCTAGGAAAAAAAAAAACAACCAACTAATTTCTATATGAAACACAATACCATCTATGCAGTCCAAAAGCATGTAAAGTGGGTCACAGCTGGTGCTCCCCTGAGTGAACACATCAAAATAAAACAGCCAGATAGGGAAGAAGACATAAAGAAAATTCAGTGACTCACTATTTTCTTCAGTCACTAAAGAAAGCACTTAAGAACTGCTGCCTAACTGTTGTCTTCAAACATGGAAAGTCTGAAGTAGGAGGAGGAAAAAATCCAAACATTTCCAAGGCTAAAAAAGTAAGGACTAAAAACACAGGATCAAAGTGATTTATTAACTATGGTGCCCTTATTTACAATAAAGATTTTCAAGACTTTAAAGCAGAGAGGTTTCATGGATTTTGAGGTGGGGGAGAACTATATTTTAGGTCTAGAGAGCTGTTCCCAGCATAAAGGAGGCAACAGTAAGGTAGGCTGACATACAGCAGTGACCATCTGGACAGCAACATAAGATACTGTCTTACAGAGAGAACGTTGGAAACGTACCTTCACCTTATGAGATGGAAACCTGCATGGTCAACAGCCATCTATAAAATCAGGGGGGTTTCTTTGTTTTTAATGGATGAAATGGCAATAGTGAAGTTCCTCATGGTTAGAACAGGTTTGAATCAATGAATAAAATTGATACCTTTTTATCTAGCTGCTGTATCTACTTGCTGAGCTTCAAGAATATTTTAATTACCACTTTCATCTCTTGAACAGGAAATGGATCCAAAGAGACTGCA
Source organism: Myiopsitta monachus (assembly GCA_017639245.1). Classification (NCBI taxonomy): domain Eukaryota; kingdom Metazoa; phylum Chordata; class Aves; order Psittaciformes; family Psittacidae; genus Myiopsitta; species Myiopsitta monachus. The sequence continues at coordinate 64,007,094 of CM029921.1, read as the reverse complement.
AGACTGCCTAAGAACAACTTTTTTAGCAATCTGGAATTCATGGTAATATCTTTTTTTTTTTCTTTTAATCTGACCTGTTAAACTCAACAGGTTATAAATTAGCCATTAAAAATAGAAATTTATTTAACAACCTCTTCTGAATTTCTTGTTAAGTATCCTATCAAACTGACAAGAATAATTATACAACATAGATAGAGACAAAGCTCTTAAATAGGGCAGTAAATACAATGGTTTGCTTTCTTTATGTAATAATCCCTGTTTGGCTCACCCAAAACAAAAGGTCTGAGTCACAGGAAATGCAATACAGAGGAAAGTGGACTGAATTTTCATCAGTGTTATATTATCTCCAAAGACTCTCCATGTTAAATTTTTCAACCAAAATGCATGCTTCTACAATAACTTCAGTTCCTTTCCAGCTATGTGCATAGGAGCTCTGCACTTTTGAACAGCTAAGGAAGAGAAGTGAAATTCACTTGAAAACTTACATAAAACTTTGTCTATACCCTATTTTAATCAAATGCTGTGAGCACAGGTTGACTGTCTTCATAGATCATAGAATCATTTAGGTTGGAAAAAGACCTTTAAGATCAAGTCCAACCATTAACCTAGCACTGCCCAGTCCACCACTAAACCATGTCCCTAAGTGTCACATCTACACGTCCTCTGAATAACTCCAGCAACAGTGACTCCACCATTTCCCTGAGCAGCCTGTCCCAAGGATTGATGATCCTTTCAGTGAAGAAATTCTTCTTACTCTCCAACCTAAACCTCCCATGGTGCAGCTTGAGGCTGTTTCCCCTTGTCCTGTCGCTTCTTACTCAGAAAAAGAGATTGACACCCACCTCACTACACCTCCTTCCAGGTAGTTGTAGAGAGCAATAAGGTCTCCCCTCAGCCTCCTTTCCACCAGGCTGAACAATCTCAGTTCTCTCAGCCCCTCCTCATAGGATTTTAGACCCTTTACCAGCTTTGTTGCCCTTTTTTGGACTTGCTCCAGCGACACAATGGTTTTCCTTCACTGAGGAGCCCAAAACCAAACATAGTGCTCCAGGTGGGGCTTCACCAGTGCCAAGCGCAGGGAGACACTGACCTCCCTAGTCCTGCTGGCCACAGGATTTCTGATACAAGCCAGGATGCTGCTGTCGTTCTTGGCCACCTGAGTACACTGCTGGCTCATATTCAGCTGGATGTTGACCAACACCACCATGTCCTTTTCTCCTGGGTAGCTTTTCAGTCACTCCAAGCCTGTAGCATTGCATGGATGGCTGTGATCCAAGCACGGTACCCAGCACTGAGCCTTGTTGAATCTCACACAACTGGCCTTGGCTCATCCATCCAGGCAGCCTGTCCAGACCCCTCTGCAGAGCCTTCTAACCCTCAAGCACATCAAGGCTTTACTTAAGTCTAGATAGACAAAATCCACAGCCTTTTCCTCATCCACTAATCAGGTCACCTTGTCATAGAAGGTGATCAGGTTGGTCAAGTAGGACCTGCCTTTCATCAACCCATGCTCACTGGGCGTGATGACTGGTTGTCCTGAACATGCTGCATGGTGGCTCTCAAGGTGATCTGCTCCCTAGCCTCCACCAGCACCAAGGTCAGGCTGACAGTCCTATAGCTTCCCAGTTCCTCCTTCTGGCCTGTCTTGTAGATGGCCATCACATTTGCAAACCTCCAGACAACTGGGACCTCCCTGGTTAGCTAAGACTGCCAATAAATGATTGAAAGTGGCCCACTGAGCACTTTTGCCAGCTCCCTCAGTACCCTTGGGTGGATCCCATCTAGCCCCTTAGACTTATGTCAGAAGCATTCATTATTGTGATTAAATGGGAATGTCAGGTATCTTGATAAAATGATTATCACATTTCCCTTGTATTATTTTCCAGAGCAATGACATTTTTCAACAGTCTTCAAAAATATCAAAACAAAAGTATTGCCTGCTATAGCAAAATTCCTACATATAAATCTCATATTAATATTTATTCGAGCATTAGGAAGTGATTCAAATTATATTTATATCTTGATTAAAGAGAGTAGCGGAGAGAAGGAAAACAACTCAAATCATGCAGGAATGCCACTGTCACCAGGCTGTAATGAGCCCGTAAGCTTACAAATTGGTACCAGTACGCTTGGATACACACACAGAACCCCAGAAACTACCCACTTTAGTGTAATGTGGATGAATCTGCATGACTTAAACTGACCTTTAATTGTAGATCTAAGAAGCAGCTGAGAACAGTGAAACATGACATCCTATATTCCCCTACTACTTAGTAGAAATGAACCATGCAAACAAGAATTTTAACCAGTACCTGAGGGACTTTTTGCGAGGTGGTGAGAATCTGATTATCTCGGCCTCTTTCCCTGCGGAATACTAATCCTGAATAACTGGACACAAAAGCTCTCCTTTAGAATGTCAAATAAGTTATATGCTTCAGTTTAAAGTTAATTAAGATGTAAATTGAAGACACAATGCTACAGCATAACTCCCTAACCTTAAATTAAGACATTCAATAGTATGAGGAATAGCTACTCATAATAGAAGAACAATCTTCATGCCAGTATGTTTAGACTAAATGGAATATACTTCTTGTGGTAACCAGAGCCAAGCAAATTTAACTCTATGCTGTTTACATGGTTCTTGACTTACGAAGGCAGTCCCCATTTAACAGACAAATTCAGACAAAGTGTTCTGCACGTGAAATAATTCCCTTTCTTGGGGAAGGAAAGACAACGGAAGGCCAGTTCAGCTGACTAGTGAATGCCAAAACCTATCCCATTACATAAGAGTAAAGACAAAACTCAGGAGAGACAGCAGGACTTTTTAGTGTGTTCTCATTTATTCATTTTGTTTCAAACCCAGCAGCAACTCCTTTATATTAGCTACTATAGATTCTCTCCAAGACAACAGAATATTTCCATTTTGGATTTTATCAATCTTCTAAAACCACTGACTACAGCACACACAAGTAAGTCTAATATATACTCCCTGGTCCTGTAAGAGTAATTACAGTTTAACTTAAAAAGGCATAAATGAAATTTTAGTACAAAACCTGATTGCTGAATCAACTTGAATATCAGGAGTGAAACTATCCAAACAGTGACTCTACGCAAAATATTTATTTCTGACCCTTGTTCTAATCATGTAGAGTACAAATAAGAGACAAATAGAGACACAGTCATTAATTCCACAGGGAACAGAAATAAGCAAAACATACTCTCAGGAACTGTTATGTTAAATCATGAAATTTATCACTAAGTTCCTAATAATGACCTCTGACAGACATATCTAAAATATGTGCTGGAGGATACAGTTGCTCTGACATACATGCTCATACCTGACTCACTGATATGCCTATTCACTAGCACTCGTGGAAAGTGTTTAAATAGTGTATCACTCCATATAATGATGAGTAAAACTCTCGAGCATGAGAAACTCCCTAATGATTTCACAAATGGTTTTAGATGTGGTTCTACCTTTCCTGAATGGTAACAATGGAAAGAATGTGAACTGAAACTAAGAAGATTCCTTTTCTGTTGCTGACTGGTTTTGCATTAAACTGTGGTGAGTAAAATAAGCTACTACTGACACATGATACCTCCAGCCAACATCTGACAGGGAAGTAGCATACAGTACCAAGCAAATGTCCAGAAAGCAAAAGATAAATACTAGTGAAGGGTGGAAGAGGATGCAAACTTGTAAAGCACTGAAAGCTTTATTTTTAAACATATTCTAGGCACAGTGGGACATATAGTACTTCATATATTTTTACTGCAAGTGGCCTTAAGTAAAAAATGCCAGGTAAGTGGCAATATAAGCAAAGAATACAAACACTTTGAAGTAGGACATAAAATAGCCATCAAGTACTTCCAGTAGTTGTGAAAAGAAGAGCAACAGAAGAAAGGTCACTGGCATATGTGTGAAATTATATGCAGAACATTTAAGAAGTGAATTTTGCCAGACTTAAAAGGGTCAGCAACTCCTCCCTTAATCTTTGGATTCAACTTGTTGTATTAGTTCACGATATGATATGGGATTAAATATTTTAAAACAGAGAGAAAAACCTTCACCAATGGAGAATCCTCTCTCACTGTGAAATTGAGCAAATGAACTGCATTCATTACATGATAATTAATACTGCCATCAGTTAAGACATTTGACTGTAAAAAAACTGTGCTCCAGTGAGTAAGAACTCTCTTTCTTGGTGAATCTGATCTAATTTGCAACAACTTTTTCTAAGCAGAAAATCCAAGCTAGAAGTTTTTCAGTACTGTCATAATTCCCACTATGTCACAGTCAGTACTGGGCAAGGACAGAAGTAGGCTTCCAGTTCTCACTAAAGGTACAATAACTGTTCCAAGCAGATTGGACTTTGTAGCTACAAAAAAAACAGAGTAGTAACTGTTACCAGAAACCTTTTCTAAATCTGGGTTTAGAGAAAACTTTCTTTTTAATCAAAATAAAGAAGCTTTGCAAACTCAACTCTTGCAGTTAAACTGTTACAGAGCCTGGCATATTCACTCCTATGCTCCTCTTGTGATTCTGTGTGTAAGGAAGGGTGGACTGTTAAACCCTGGTACTGGTGTGGACATATGAATTGTCAACTTCTTTAAAGTGTTATTTTTTTTTTTTTTTGATCAGCAAGTATCTGATACAAAATACCATGTTACCTATGTAAGGAGGAAATTCAAGGACACTTAGAGCTTCTGGAGACTCTCTCATACAGTGGCATTCTGATACAACACCAAGACTTCTATCCGTTTACAAATATCCCTATTCTAACAGCATATTTCTACTTGACTAATTCACACAGAGAAGAACATTGAAAATGCTGTATCAGTTAGGAGAACTAGGTCTCTTCCAGTTTTCTGTCTCACAGTGGCAAGTGCTAAGTATTTTAAAGGAAAATGCAAAGATCTTCATGAGAAACAGCTCTTATTCAGTAACATGGCCATACAGTTCTTTCTTCCCCACCCCCCCCATCCCCCCAAACCATTAGTTACTTTCTGGATTTTACATAGAAACAGGAGGCTTTCATGTCTTTTAGCTTTTACTATGTGAATTCTTTATGCAGGCAAACAGCACCAAGGCACATCACCTTAGAAAGAAATGCACAGAAATTGCATTGTGGGGTTCAACTATCACAGTGTACTATACTATACAGGTGAAATTATGCATACAGATTAAAAAAAAATGTTTGTTTTTTTTTTTTTCTTAAATCGAAGGTAGATTTAGCTTCCCCTGAAAAGTTCTTTGCTATTTTTTCTAGGAATTTCAAGTAGAACAACATTTTGACATCACTCTATTCATGGTTGTTCTGTGTATCAGATTTTTACATAGCTATCTTAAGTTTAGGGTCCGTTTTAATCTTACATTGATATAATAAAGCACATACCTTTCCTACAAGCTTACAGTCTTACAAAGGAGCATGGGAAACTGCTGAACAAACAGCACTAGAAATCCCCACAGGAAGTATTTTTGTTGGGTCAATTATGCTGGTACATGACTATTACTGCTCTGGATTTCAATCAGTCGGTTTGTCCCAAATGACAAGTGATGACACAAACATATGCTGTAAGATCAAATCAGCAAATCACATGATTTACATGTTTTCTCTACTAGATAGAAGATTTTTCTGTCATATATTTATGACAAAAGAGGTCGCTTGTAAGAACAAGTAGATGGAGATGTGGCTGCTTCCTGTGTGTCATGGGTTCAGCAGCAGCAGTCATTTTTCTCCTTCTTGGTAGCTGGTGCAGTGCACTGTGTTTTTAATTTCGTGCCCGGGAGCAGCGCTGATAACACCAGTGTTTTCAGTTACTGCTTGACAATGTCCTTGGTCTGACCAAGGACTTTGAGTCTCATGCTATGCTAGGGAGGAGGGGAAGCCGGGAGGAAGCAGAGACAGGACACCTGACCCAAACTGACCAAAGAGGTTATTCCATACTACAGCACATCATGTCCAGAATGTGAAACCGGAGGGCAGAGACCCAGAAGGGTGTGGTGGTGTGATGGTGATTGAACTCCAGTCTCATAATGAAAAGAGGGGAGTGAGTGAGAAAAGTGCGTGGGTGGGGGGCTTAGAGCTTTAAACCACGACACTGTGTCTGAGGCAAAATGTTTGGTTTTGAAACAGTTCATATTTACAAGTCCTTACTGTTTTCTCCCAATACCTGTTACCATTTAGAGACACAGAAATGAAGCTGTTGGCTCACTCAGGTTCAGCTTTTTCCATGTCTCCATTATGTGAGCTGACCAGAGTCTCTACTTGGTTATCAACCAACAGCATTTCTTGCGTTCTAACCTTTTCTGTACGCAGCTAAGCTATAAGAGAGGAAGGTGGTTTTAAGCTTCTTACCTACTTAAGAGACAGAGAATACTGGATAGAAGGATTTACAAAACGGGGAAAAAAAAAACAAACAAAACAAAACAAAAAAAAACCCCAAACAAACAAACAAAAAAAAAACCAACCAAACCAAAAAATCCCCTATCCGACTATTGTTGCAAGAAAGAGAAGAAAGAGTGAAAACTCGAATTCTTTTCATGTCAGCTTCCTCTCTTCCTCCCTGTGCCTGCAGCACTCTTCAACATTTTGGTCAATCAGAAATTAACATTTTGCAGACATTCATTGTTTTACACTGTGACGCAGCAGGCAAATGCCATGTATAATATTTAAGTCCCTTTGAGTTGGTTTTGTCATTTGTTTGCTGTCCTGTCCACTGGATAAAAGACACATCGTTTTAATGAACAGTAGTGTATAGTCTCACAGAAACAAAAACAGATCTGCAGTAACCAAGATTTTTGTTCTGAAATTACTTATATTGGAGTCTGTTGCATTTCTGCAAAACATTCAAATATGCTGGGGTTCGGGTGCATGTTTAATTTTTATTTAATCACATTTAATTTAGGACAATATTCTTTGGTAGGCATGGCCTGAAAAGGTGAGCTAATATGTCTTTTAAATCACATACGTTTCTCCCAGAGCTCTGTTTGCCAGACACCCCAATGGGAAAAGAATACGAAGGATGGCAAATACAGAATGGAATAGCCAAAGTGGACCTGCAACAATCCAAATTATTTTCTTGTTTTGTTTTTTTTTTTCAAACCAGAAAGTTGTAGTCCATCATTACTGGGCATGGACGAGAGACCTCTGTGATGAAGCAGAAGTAGATTACAGTCTAGGTAACTAACCAAGACTGTCAGTATAATTAAGATTCTAAACTTTCTAAGGAGCAGCAGCTACTAAAGCTGGAATACCTAAAAGCTGCTGTAGCTTGTTTAATTGAAAAAGACTTCATCAAATTATTAAAACCAAAAAAAAAAAAAAAACAACACTGAACCTTTTGATGAAAAAGAGAACTGTCCTGGGTTCAGCAGTAGCTGTCATTTTTCTCCTTAGTAGCTGGTGCAGTGTTGTGGTTTTGACTTTTGACCTGGGAACAGCACTGATAACACCGATGGTTTTAGTTGCTGCTCAGTAATGTTTACTCTGACCAAGGACTTTCTGAGTCTCATGCTCTGCCAGGGAGGAGGGGAAGCTGGGAGAAAGCAGACAGGACACCTGATCCAAACAAGCCAAAGAGGTATTCCATACCACAGCACGTCATGCCCACTATATAAACTGGGGGCAGTCACCCAGAAGGGTTAGATCACTGCTCAGGTCAGGCTGGGTACTGGTCATCGGGTGGTGAGCAGTTATATTCTCTCCCCTTATTTCCTTTATCATTATTATTATTGGTGGTAGCAGCAGTGGTTTGTGTTTTACCTCAGTTACTGGACTGTTCTTATCTCAACCCGTGGGAGTAACATTCTTTCGATTCTCCTCCCCATCCCTCCAGGAGCGGGGCAGAAGGGGAAGGAAGGGAGGGGGGAGGGAGCAAGCGGCTACATGGTTCTGAGTTACTGGCTGGGCTTAAACAACAAGAACATGTATTTTTTGCAGGCAAATGCCAGAAAACAGAATTAGGCTGAAGCCAGGGAAGGAAGTGACTAAACACGTAACTGTAACCATTTGGAATAAATCATTTTTATGCTAGTCACAGTGTGAATGAACATAATTATATGCTTCTTAACTTTGTTCATGTTTTTCTCTTTCAGTTGCAAATCTGCTCAACTGTCATGTTTAGTTTTCTCTTCAAAATGTTAGTAATGCTGTATAATAACACATCACTCCTCCTGTCTTTGAATTTGAAATCACAGTCTCAGACTACCACACTTGAGTCCAAGCGTAAGTCCTAACAGAGGTAAGCTAGAATCCATTTTTCCCTGTAGAGCTGTTCATGCCTAAGCAGGTGAAAGGAGAAAATGGGAATTATTCAAGAATATTTCAACAGGTCAAATGAAATCAAACTATTCTGCATTCTTTACTTGCTTATACCTGTATTACTGTTTGCACTGAAGAGCAGTAAGACTAGGGAGTACAAGAACAATTGTCTTATCTACTAATGTAAGTCTGATCCTAAGAAATGCTGTGCATATATACGTATTATTTCAACTAGCTGAAAAATGTTAGCCACCCATCACAAATTTTACATGGAAAACTACAGGCAGTATTCAGCAAATTTCAAAATAGTTTTCAAAATGGTATTCTTGTAACATAAAAAAAAGGTCCTGCAGTGAACAGAAGTTGACAAGCTTTATTAATCAAAGATATAAAATAATTTTGGAATTTAAAAAAAAAAAAAGCCTGTTTTCCTGTATTTCACAATGATATTGTCCTCACAAGGAACTTTGCTATTTCGTCATTCTAGATCAAAAAAAAAGTGTATCAAAATAAATTATACCAACAGCAAGTAATAAGAGCAACAACAGATACAGAATAACTTGTGTTGGAATTCCAAAAAGTAATAGATGGCTTAAGATGGAAAAGACACATGTTTGAAAGGAACCAGTGTCAGACAAAAAGTGAAGCATGTCATCTATTATGCTGATCAATTTATAGGATAATTAAATGTCACTATCCGTTCTCTCATAAGTGGAGATAGTAAGACCAAAAGAAAATAAGAGTAAAAGCTGAAATTTGGAAAGCAAGTTATAAGATTTTTAATGTCTTTTGATATGATGTGGATGTCATGACTTCCCTATAATGAAAGTTCTTGCCAATTGCATCCCTCCAGCAGTCAAAGAGACACAGCAGACAACAGATATTCCCGTGCTGATCTGAACTCTACAGCTTCAACATATAGTGAGATACCAAGGCAGTTTAATTTGGAAAACCAAGGAGCAATTAATGAAATGCATAATAGGGAACGTCTGAAATTCCTAAGAATATGTGTGAACATGCACTGTACAGCTGAGCAACTGACAAATATTTGTTCCTCAGATATATGTATACATATTTTTTCCTCAGTATACGCAGGGGTAGCAGAAAACAAGGAGAAGCTTTAGGCAAAGGCATGAAGGCAGAGAGAACAGCTGAAGAGGAAAGGCTAGCCCTGAGGTTTTTAACTACATGTCAACATTGAAGACTGTAAAGGTCTAGGATTTGGTGCAAAATAAAACACTGTCAAAATGGCCATATTACTGACACTACTACCACTTCATTAGTCCTCAGTCAAATGTTCCTGTTCCTAGCAATAACACATGACATGCTCAGAACATCCTCCTTTCCCTCTGACCAGAGTGGACACTGTCAGGATTATTTTTTCATCCCCAATAAAGTGTCTGTCAGAAAATGTGTATTTATATAAATCTTCTATTGAAATGTACACATTTAAAGGAGAACTTCACTGGAGGATGCCTCCAGTTTTCCAATTCATTCTTCAAAGAAGAAAATGTGGGTTTGTGCATGCACATGCTCCACCAACCCATAGTTAGATTGCTCTTAACACTAGTTATAGGTAGACTATCAGATAGAGCCAAATATTCCACTATCCTGAAAAACCCATGGTTTTCTCCTCAGTCTTACTGAGAGATCAAAGACCTACACTCCTCCATTTTGCTGCTCATCAACATGACCATCACTGGAAAGTAATTTACTCTTCAGCCGATGAGAGACTGGAGCAGCCTGTGATATCAAGGGCCACACCAGTGCATGTTCTGAAATCAGCTGCTCTCCATCTCCTCTGATTCTTCACATGGCAGCACAGTGCTGCTCCAGGGATGTCACATTGCTGGGACCAGGCTGCAACTCTGAATTCAGTTACACAATGCCTCCAGCCTGATTTTGCAGCCATTAGATAGTTCTCCATGAACAAAACTTTTTTAGATTCCCACATTAATCTGTCTCCCTAGGGAGTTAAGTTCATTATCTTTGCCATCTATCATCGTTTGCCACTGATGCATATGCAGAATTGTTATAGCAAGATAGAAGTCAGATACCCCTAGTAGAACAAACCATATACTTCTATAGACAAGCATACTTTATGATGACATCTAAAGTTTCTGAATAGTTTAGGCTACATAAACACCGTATGACCTGCCTGGACAATAAGACAGTAGGCACGCTTCCAGCAATGGCATCCTGGCCCATAAAAGAGTGGGAAGCATCTACAACAATCCTGGGTTTATTCTAACCTTATCTTCACAGAGATTACAGGCAGATCACAAGCAGAGGCCAATAAGACTGCCTTTCATTTTGCACCTACACACCTCCAGGGCACTTACGGCATCATTCACGCTCTGCAGGTTGAATCTGGCACAATGTGTAAGATGTAAATAATTTAGTTTACTTCAGTGATGATCATTTGCTTTCTGCTGCTTCTACTCATATTCACATTTCACCAAGATGCTGGAGGACAAGCCCAAATGAATCAACAGTAAATCCCCTAAAACATAAGCGGCACCTATCAGTTTCAGAGAGTAAGTAAAATAATAGCCTAACATCCCCTGCAGTCATGTCTCCAGCGGGTGAGAGTGAAGCACAGGCTGCTTGCCCTCAAACAGCTTCAAAACCATAGGACAAAAAGTCAATCAGGGAACAGCTGAGCTCCCGATGCCTCATTAAGGATACAGGAGTTACGATAGGATTCAAAAGATGTAGCCACTGGATACTGTGAGCAAAGGTTGTAGGCTTATATGCAACATTATCTACCCTGGGACAGCTTAAAGACCCCTGTGACCTAACCACAATACAGAGATTTAAACAAAACTGTACAGCTGGAAAAGCTTCTTTATTCAACAGTGTGTAACTGTGCATGAGGAAAGCGATAGCCTGTGTTGCCCTGTGAAGAAGCACAGCACCGAGGAAATCCTCCAGGTATGCAGAAACTGACAGATGTCTCCCTGATGTCCCCTACAAGCAATTGGATGTTAAGGAGTTTACTGACTCCAAAAAAGGGGGCATGGCTCCTATTCAGTTTCAGATGTTCCTTCAGCTTATCACAGAATTCGTAAGACGGGATCATTTTAGAGGCCAGGGGAAGCTTTGCAAAGCTAATTGCTCCTAGCAGGAGAGCAAGGGGATATTTTCACTTTCATCTCCACTTTGTCATCATGGTCATTTCGGTCAGTACAGAAAAACCAGCTGGGATAAGACCCTCCCTACTCTTAGTCCTCTTTCCCTGTTTCTTCAGAGCATTTTCTGTTGCCTCAATTTTGCTTGCCTGCATGTTCCTTGAACCTGGCTTTCCCACACTTCCCTTCCCTTATATCTGCCTTTAGCAAATCCTGCATCCTGAGTTTCCTCTCTGTCTTCCCACGCTCTGATATTTACACTGGGACTTATACTCCCTCAGCTCTAATCTGATCCTCATGGAACAGCAGGTTCATTTAATCACTGGCTCAAAAATTGCAAACACATTTTATCAGACTTATCTACTCTTAATGATACAGTAGCACACCACAGTACCATTTAGAACAAACTGCTATTGCTAACCCAGCTGACTCCTAGTTTCTTTATAGCGAAATAAAGTCAAGTGCAAGACATATGTTGTCACTTCATAAACCAAGAAGAGCACAGTGCAGCACTTGTTAACTATGGTTCTCCAAAGGATCATGCAATTACACACATAAGGGCGCTCCTAGACCCAGGAGCTCTATCTGTGAACAGAAAAATGCTGTATCCGGAAGTCAAAATTCTGAAGTTTGTGCTTTAAGAACATAATGCACTGTGCCTAGAAAGGATCATACTGCTTTTCTGAATGGATTTCTTATGGGAGGAACAGAAATGGAAATTTTTGTTTGGTTTTGTTTTGTAACAATATCATTGAAAAAGAATTGCATTTTAAAGAGTAAGCATGAAATGTCCTGAGGAAGGCTGGTGAGAAGTGACAGAGCAAGGGAAGGTTTTGAATGCTGATTTACGTGAAATCCCACTAGCATCTCATAACTGCTGGTTCCTTAGGCTTTGGGAAGTTTATATCTCTTCCCTGCACCCCTCATCCCCATTCTACTGGAGCCTGATCATTCTGTTACTTCCCTTTTTCAAATGTCCTTAGCAAACAGATGTACCTGGTCATTAAAGGTGCTTTCTCATAACCCTGAAAATGTCAAGATTTGCTGTTTCCCCTTCTTCTTCAAAATGTTTAAATTCCAAATAGCTCTGTGGAGGAGCAGGCTTTCACAGTGTATGCCATCTTTTGATTCACTTTATACTATTCCAGCTGTGGTTCATGTTAAGCTTTCCATAGGAAAGTTGCATCTAAGTACAGACACCACAGCCACAATGAATGGAAAAAAATATACTAGAATTTAACTATATAAGCAAACCCAAAATCAAACATGAAATTAAATTAAAGCAAATTACTACAAAATCAGGTAATAGTGAAATCCATCTAGAGCAGTTTCCAGGCAGAAAACCTATTGAAAGTTTAGTAACAAGAGGAAAATCTAGGCCATCACTACCTTGGGATAGTGCATCATTTCCAAGCAACTTCGAGTTTTATTTGTCTGTCATTCTAATAAAGAAAACAATGTATTCATCACAGGCTCCACCCAACACATCATTTTTCACCTGCATAAATGCTAAGACATATTAGGGTACACATTTCTCAAAGTATTTTCTGGTCTATGCCATTTTCCCTCTCTATGAAATCCCCCAGAACCAAGTTGGAATGATCATGGAGGTGTACAACTCAAAACTAATAAGCTTCACAGGTTCTGTGGCATCTCAGTTTATGTCTAAGGCTGAAATCCCAAAATATAAACTGTGTGAAAGACTACATATGAACTCACGTGGAGTACAGTTACATCCACACCAAGCCTTCAACAGACTCCTGCATTTTAGGCACTCAGGAATTGCAGTATTAGTTCTAATGAAAACTAGCTCATCCGTAAGAGAAGTTAACTTCTTTGGCCTCAATTTCTTTCTTCCTGGTTACATGAGTTACATGGTAATGCAACGGGGTTGCAGCGCTATATAAGGTGGGGTTGATATATGGCAAAGATGAAACAACTTACAGAAGTTCTCTAAAATGCAGCCTTAACATAATTTTCTATTTTCCATAGTTTATAATATGGCTTGACTGGTCTGAAATTTTGTATGAAATGTTTCCTACTGGCACAGCTTTATTTCCACAATTTGAAAAGAATCCATTCAGCTGTATGAAGATACAGAAATGAAATTTTCAAAACCTGTTTATCAGACACTGGCACTTTTCCTGCTTGTGTAATTCAAAAAGGATCTCGGTAAAGAAAATTCAATTTGGCAATCCATTAACATAAATTTGATGCTCTCTCTGTTCATCTCTTGATGTCTCACCCCTTTCAGAAAAATGAAAATAACTCATGATAAAAGAGTGGCTGTTCCCTCTTATTTGTCCAGTATTATATTGGTAATTATTTAAACCCTGGAAAAGCTGTTGAAGCTCTGCTGACTCATGGTGGTAGAGAAGTTACTTGTTAACTCCACATGAAGATGGAGGAGGGAGAGAAAACAAAAAAGGAAAATTCAGAGACTAGACAAAGTTTGGGCAGAAGGCACAGAATGAGCTGGTATATTGAGTAGCACTAACTCTTAAGGAGAAAGAATTTGCACCTTATCTGAAGCTTTACATGCTGTGTTTGAACCAGATGAAGATGCAGACCTAGTTTCATGACATCTAAGTTTAGGAACCTAATTGAGCCATGTCAATGAAGAGTTTACTACTTACAGGCATCCTCTACTGTCAACAGAGGAAGAGCAGCAGTTCTAAGAGGCAAATTGGCTTACCAAAGGTCTGAATTGTCTTCTCAAACTGTCAGTCCTGCTCCAGCAAGTACAGAGAGACCCCAAAGCCTACAACAAATGCACCAGGACTGACATGTAACACTGCTGTTAGGAGAACAGCTCTCGAGACTATAGCAGTTCCCAGTGCATTTTGCAGATTGTTGTTGGCTCCTCAACCCTACAGATAGATCTAAGGGCCAGAAACAAGATGTAGTAGAGAATGAGAGATGGTGACGGTGACAGAGATTGATGGAGTTAACCCTTTTGATCTCCACAGATCTGACCCGAAGGGGAGAATTTTCACAGGATGTGGCTTGACTCAAGTATGTATTTCCGATTCACATGAAAGATGTTTACAGCTGTTAGCCAGGGGTGACAGTGCTCCTAATTTAGGCACTACGGATAGGTGCATTAATACTAGCGGGATTCCTCTAAGCCTGAAGTCATTCACAGACTAAGTAAGTACCAAGCAATGTTGACATTTTAATGTGTGGAAAATTTCAGGTTTCACCACATTTTAAGTTCTATGCTCACAGCAGTGAATAGTAAGGGAAAAGTCAAAGCACATTACTCCAAGGGGTAAGGATTCTGCCTCAGAAAGGAAAAGCAGTTCTCAGAGCTGTCTGATTGCATTTGAGGGACTGTAATCCGTACTCCTCTTCTAAAGAGCAGCATACTTCTCTTCAGGCTCTAGACTATTCTTGCACAATAAAGAGCCATGATTTCATATTTCCCCACCATCATCTCTGATCACATATTTCTTGGTGAAGGAGGACTGCCAGCATGGTGAATTTGCTGTAATGACATCTTACCTTTGCTCTACACAGACAAGAGGATGTGTCCTTTCTCTACTACATGCAGGAAAGAAGGGAGGAGTAACGAAAGAGAAGGCAGCTCTTTATGTGATGTTTAAGGACTGCCCAGAGTCACACATCTAAAAAACCCCTCTGCATATTGTACCTTCACATAAAATCCTATACACATCATAAGTTACAGTAAATGCAATTCACCTGATTAAGATACTACACCAAGCTGCTTAGTCCCTATATTGCAAGGGTTACAGAAGGCTGTGTTTGAAGCGTTAGTGCTGTGGAACAAAGTGACAGCAAATTGGGAAATAAATGAGCGCAATACTCTCTTCTAACCTCCTGGCACTGTGCCTTTTAACAGAGAAGAAAAAAGCAAAAAGGCAAAATGTCAGCTCCAAAACATTCTTCATGTTGTAAAATATAGTGTCCCCACAGAAACACTTGATAAGAGACATGCTGAGAGGGCTGATACTTCACTAGAAAATAGTGAGTTATTGCAAAAAGGTCATGTGGACACATCAAATGCAGTAAGGAAGAAAAGAAAAAAAAAATCCACAACAACCCTTATGAGTGAAAATTTTTATCTATGTCCTACCAGTGTCATGTAAGCCCTTCAGACAAAAGTCTCGGCAGTGCATGCTGAGCTATTAAGTTCAAAGATGCAAAACAGCTTTCACAAACAGCAGAAGAGACTAAGAGGATTTGGATCTTTCAGCACACCTCGCTAGTTTACATCGATGCTGCCCATTCTGCTTCTGTTA
This sequence comes from Myiopsitta monachus, assembly GCA_017639245.1. NCBI lineage: Eukaryota > Metazoa > Chordata > Aves > Psittaciformes > Psittacidae > Myiopsitta > Myiopsitta monachus. The sequence goes on along the minus strand of CM029921.1, from coordinate 63,991,437 downwards.
GTCACTGTGAACAGTCACTCTTCCCAGCAGAGCTTACTCATTTGCAGGATAAAAGGAAAGCATTTCTGCACATGCCCATAATATTCTTCACCACTGGGGGCAGCTTTACATAAGACTGCATTCGCCGAAACCAAAGCAACAGTCGGACGGAGCTTTCAGAATGACAGTATGCAGAAGTGAGCAGACCTTGTTCGTTGTGCAGGCTTATTCAACCTTCTATGCTACAAAACAGCTTCCTAGCTGGACCGGGTACTAAGTGAGGGAACTGCTGTGCTATGGAATACAGATGTGTGAATTCAGATAGCTAAATGGTGCTTGGAGGAATTTAACATGCTTTCCTATAAAACGATATTTTAAAAGCCAGGTTCCTAACTAAAGATGCAAAAACGCAATATCCATGAAGATCCTATTACCTAGGAAGAATCTGACATTTTGCTGCGAATGCTGTGTTGGGATTGATTTATTCTTGGAGTATTCTACATGGCTGGCAAAGAATAATGTTCCAAAATTGGTCCATCTCCCAAGGGGTCCAATTTTTCTTCCCGGGTGTCAGCGAGCCCTGACTCACTACAGTGCAGCTGACAGGGGCTGCCATGCTTGTGGCACACTAAGCAAAAAACAAAAGACCTAAGGACGACCTTTGAACAACACAAAGGATGGGTATGTTTTTTATGTTATTTTTTTAATGTACAGTTCATAGTCACTGCATAGCCTGTGCTTTAATTACTCCATAGACTTGCCTTGATATGATTTGTTATTACAGTTAAACTGATTAGGGATTACATCTTTTACCCAGCTGTTTTTCAGTATTTCTATAAAGGAATTCTTTAAAAAAATATCTGAGTAAAGAAAACAGTGTGAAAAGTAGTTGAGTTGAGCTAGGGATTTTTAAATGATTGTTGAAATAAAAGATTTTAGCATGATTGAAAGAAATGACTGATGTGTGGGGGGATAACTTTTCTAAGTTGTTTTTATTTCCAGGTTTCAATGTAATTAGGCTACTGAGCGGATCAGCTGTAGCTCTGGTAATAGCCCCTACTGTATTACTGACAATGCTTTCTTCTGCTGAACGAGGATGCCCTAAGGGCTGTAGGTGTGAAGGCAAAATGGTATATTGTGAATCTCAGAAATTGCAGGAGATTCCCTCAAGTATATCTGCTGGTTGTTTAGGTTTGTCCCTTCGATATAACATCCTCCAAAAACTAAAATACAATCAATTTAAAGGTCTTAATCAACTCACCTGGCTCTATTTAGACCATAACCACATCAGCAATATTGATGAAAATGCTTTCAGTGGAATACGCAGACTAAAAGAGTTGATCTTGAGTTCCAACAGAATCTCCTATTTTCTTAATAATACCTTCAGACCTGTGTCAAATCTCCGGAATTTGGATCTGTCATACAATCAGCTGCAGTCTCTGGGATCTGAACAGTTCAGGGGCTTAAGGAAGCTGCTGAGTTTACATTTGCGGTCCAATTCCCTAAGAACCATCCCTGTTCGAATATTTCAAGATTGTAGAAACCTTGAACTGTTGGACCTGGGTTATAATCGCATCAGAAGTTTAGCAAGGAATGTCTTTGCAGGCATGATCAGACTGAAAGAGCTGCATCTGGAGCACAATCAGTTTTCTAAGCTCAACCTGGCACTTTTTCCAAGGCTAGTCAGCCTTCAAAACCTTTATTTACAGTGGAATAAAATCAGTGTGATAGGACAAACTATGTCCTGGACCTGGAGCTCATTACAAAGACTTGATTTATCTGGCAATGAAATAGAAGCTTTCAGTGGACCTAGTGTTTTTCAGTGTGTGCCCAATTTACAGCGCCTCAACCTGGATTCAAACAAGCTCACGTTTATTGGTCAAGAAATTTTGGATTCTTGGATATCTCTCAATGACATCAGCCTTTCTGGGAATATATGGGAATGCAGCAGAAACATTTGCTCCCTGGTAAACTGGCTTAAAAGTTTTAAAGGGCTGAGGGAAAATACAATTATTTGTGCCAGCCCCAAAGAGCTGCAAGGGGTGAATGTTATTGATGCAGTGAAAAACTACAGCATCTGTGGCAAAAGTACTACAGAAAGGTTTGAACTAGCAAGAGCTCTCCCAAAGCCAACATTTAAACCAAAACTCACCAGGCCTAAACATGACAGTAAGCCCCCTCTGCCCCCAACTATTGGAGCCACTGAATCCAGCTCTGAACCTTCGCACGACACAGAACATATCTCCTTCCATAAAATCATAGCAGGCAGCGTAGCCCTTTTCTTGTCTGTGCTTGTGATCCTGCTGGTAATCTATGTGTCATGGAAGCGTTACCCAGCCAGTATGAAGCAGCTGCAGCAGCGCTCCCTCATGCGAAGGCACAGGAAAAAGAAAAGACAGTCACTGAAGCAAATGACTCCAAGCACACAGGAATTTTACGTAGATTACAAACCTACCAACACTGAAACCAGTGAGATGCTGCTGAATGGAACAGGACCCTGCACGTATAACAAATCAGGCTCCAGGGAATGTGAGGTATGAACCATTGTGATAAAAGAGCTTTTAAAAGCTGGGAAATAGTGGTGCTTTATTGAACTCTAGGGACTATAAAGGGAACGTTTTTTCTCACTTTTCTGGCACAGCTCTTCCATGTCTCTCTTTTGTACATTCATAATACTGGTCATTTTACTCTCATACATAATCAACTCATTGAAATTTAAATACTGCAATCAATGTGAAGCCTGAGCTCTGGTTTAATACAATACCTATTGTACAAACCCTCTCCTGATTTCATTAAAGTCTCTCTTGTTTTTAAATAGAAAACTTCTTTCATAAGTAATCCACTGCACCTGCAGCAACTGTGCCTCTATGTAGGGAGAAAAATTACAACAATGGGGGGGAGGGGGTGACCAAGCTCAGTCGTCCCCCTTTCCCACCTCCCTCCCCCCCACACCTAACCCCAGCCTTTGCTCTGAAACTCACTTTTTGAACCAAGACCAAACTGAAGACCCAGGTACTGTAGCATCATATGAATACTGAGTTGTCTGAGGAAAGAGACGGTGCAGGAGCAGCTCTGAAATGTCCTATTTCTGCCCAACACAAGCTGTAACAAAAAGCCAGTGGGGAGTTAAAGCACTGTCTTAGGATACGAGGTGTCACATCAAAAGCAAAGCAGAGGGAAGCCTAGACTTAATAACCATTTTAAAATAAAAATAACTGCATTATAATGCAGTGGGGTTTGGGGCAATAACAATTAATTGAAACCTGTTTATGCGACTTCATATAAAAGGTGCCAGTGTTTATCCCCTACATCCAGTTGCTTTTCAGAAAGCAGTCAAAAGGCATTCATTAAATGAGGAGTAGAAATTCCTTATTGATGCAATTAGAGGAACTCAAATGTGCGGCAGCAAAAGCAAGACCACTTCCTGCATGCATTTGTTTCAGTGCTCATTAGAAATTCTCTTTTCAAGACTGTCAAAGACATTTATGTAGCTGAGGAAACCATTAAATCTGTCATTTTCTTCTATTTATTTTTATTTGCTGGGCTGAGCTTTTTAGGGTTTTGTCATGTGTTTTGCACACTGTCCCTCTAATAAGCAAATAAAGCTTCATTACTTACAAAGCCAAACAGTGTACAGTTTAGAAATACTACAACTGCAAAGGGCTTTCAGAGAAAATTGGGTACTCACTGAGCTGAGCGCATCCAAAAATCCTTAAAGAAATCATTGACAAATAATTTTTCTCTCTTAGCAAAACCCTAACATCATTACAGAATTCACAGATGCTCATCTGTAATGCGCAGTCATTCATCAGTGAATCTCAAAAATACAGATTTATAGGACAGCTACTCCCTGCCCTCCCTTTTCCAAAGTCATGTACTTGTGTTGGCTGCAGAAGAATATAACATCCCCCAGATTTCCAAATAAATCATCCCTCTTTGCTATCAGGAAGGGGGTAAGGGGGGTATGTGTGTGTGTGCGTATTTCATTCTTGAAATAATACAGTGGCACCTGTATAGAAGCAAGTCAGTAATCTAATTATCTCTATTTTTTAACTTGATTTGGCTTAGTAAACTGCATGTCTTCAATCACTTGGGAGGGAATGTTTCTACAAAGCAGTTTCACTGCAGCAGATTAGAAAAAGCAAAACCTTAGCAAAATGTTCTTCTGAATTTTTACTGGAAAAAACCTAATCACAGCCAATCACCTTGAAATATGCTAGATACCATGAAAACACTTCTCTTGAAAAGAACTAATACATTTAAGGGGGACTGTTTTGTTTTTTTCATGTAATGAAAACATTCTCATTTCCAAGAACTGAAGTGAAGAACAAGCCAAGAGTAGAAGCTTGAGACTGTACTGAACCCTGCAACACTGAGACCCTGTTTTACTGAGTACAAAGAAGATCCCACACAATTAATAATGCAAATGCTTGAGTTGCTTTCGCAGTACTGAGCAGGCTGTGATTTTTAACCTGAATTATACCTTGAAAGTTGCTAGTAAGAAGCCAATACACATCAAATTATCTTTCCTGTTATGGGATTCAGTTTTCTAAAAGCAGGTCTTGGTTATCTCTGTAGGGAAAGATTATTTTCTGTAAACTTTGCGTTAAAAACCATCTCCATACTTCTAAAGGCTTTAATCTTTGCAGTGGTGACTAATATTAGGCACAGCCAAAACAAGAAAGATTTGTCCCAAGCATACATACATTATATATACATACATATATATATACATACATATATATATACACACATATGTGTCTATGTATATAGATAACAGAAAATTTTGCTATTTAGTTTTGGGAGGGCTAACTGCAATCAGAAAATAATTTCAATAATTTCATACTATTAATTGAGAATTTTTGCTATTTGAAAACATTCAATACATCTTTTAAAACTTGTTACTGGAGTGTGATTGTGAATGAGTTGTACATAACTGAGTTTGACTTTACATGCTTCCTTCTGTGTTTCTTTAAGCCTTGTCCTGACCATAACAATACTCAGAAGGAGCCAACCCATAACCTCCTACAGAAAACAATACCCATTAAATTATTACTAGCTCCCTTGGAAAAAGTATTTAATTATGAGCATGAAAAAGAAAATAAAGCCAGTATGTCATTGATCATAGATGAATAATAAAATAAACAATGAAAATCCAGCATGTCTATATTCAAGCACAGACATGCTCAGATCATCTAATTCATCTATTGCCTGAAAAACTACAGATTCACTTTTCATTCATTTCCAAACACATACCAAATGAACAAAGATGAATGCCTAATTGCTGCTATAGTCATTGATAATGAAACCACTGTCTACACAACGAAAAAGATGCCCAATATAACTCTTTGAATCCTCTTGCACAGACTGAGGCCTGCAAGCTGAATTTTTCAAACCCACTCTAGTGGCTATTGCTCAGGAAACATTTTAAACCTGCTTCATAGCATGTTAATACACACTATAAACCCCATGCTTTCATCTGTGCAAAGACTACATGAACTAAGCTAAACTTGGTTTCGTCACTCTCACATTAAACACTATAGAAGTGACTTGTTTTGGGTGGCTATGCCACCAGAGTCACAAATTCTAATAATCTTGTAGGGAACAACCTGGCCTTAGCTGAGTGATGTTCAGTTCCTGCAAAAGGCTGCCCCTTTCCTGAATATAAACTGTTAAAGCCTCAAGGATTCCAAAGAAGAAATTTCTCCTTTGCTTCTCTCCAGTTTGGGCAGCAGATATATAGAATTCTGATCTTACTTTGGGGTTTAGATATTTTAGTGCCAGTCTCTCACAGAACTTAAAACCTTGCTGGAGTGATGTCAAGGAATCCTCAGAGGATGCATCAGAGCTATGATGGCTCCCAGACACCTCTGAACCTTAAGGCATTTAGGCACCAACTTGAGGAAGGAGAGAGATGTGATTGAGTGCCTCTAATGACCTGGCTATCCTTTAATGGATCTGATGCTGCCTACATATTCCAAGTTTAGGAGAGCAACAATGCATTTTGAAGGTGTCTGGGGTTTGCTATATTGTGTTGGGGTTTTGGGGGGGTTTTGGTTTGTGGCGGGTGTTTTGGTTGGTTGGTTTTTAGTTTTTTGTGTGTGTGTTGGTTTTGGTTGTTTTTTTGGTTTGCTGGTTTTTTGGTGGTTTTTTTAAATCAACTTCTGTTTTGGGGCTACCACTTGAAGACTAGAGCTTTTCAAGACACAGAGAAAGCGCAGTTACTCTTCCATGTCCGTTTTCATTTTCATTGGTTTTGCAGTCTACATTTACTTAAACAACATTAAGACAAATGTTAGTTGGAATCACCACACAAAACTGTTCCATTTTAGTATGGTCCCCCAAAAATCTTACAATAAATCAGGACTTCCTCTGCTAGACACTGTACAAACATCTTTCAACAATCTCTCACATTAAATGTTTATATGGTATGTTGAGAAGACAGACAGAAGATGGCAAATAAACATGACAGATTTGAGGTAATTTGCTCAAAATCACACACAGGTTGAGTACTGAGAATATAATCCAGTCTCCTCACACCAGGACATCCTTCTAGCCAGTGGACTACTTGGCCTCTCAAATAAATGGCTTAGCTCATGTAATATTCAAGGGGTGTTTCAGAATAATAAACCACACAGACAGCAGGTCTTTGGGAAAAGAAAATAACTAATGTACCAAGTAAATTCAAGGAGACTGGTAATGTTCATTCAGTGTGTTGAGATTACCTCCAGCAATTGCAGAGTAAGAGAATAATAATGAGAACAAGTGGCTTGAATATAATAAATGCAAGCTTCTCTGCTGGCTGGTAGGTTTTCATTACTCACTATCTGCACTTACATAGTCATCACGGCATGCTCTTTTTTTTTTAATATTATGAAATAGTGAACCTTGATATAAAATGCAGTTTCAAGATGAACATAAATGTACAATATTCCTGCAAACACAATTAGAAATTTTCAGTTTGCTGCAAGATAATGGTCTTTGCTGTCAGCCACGCAACTCTAGATAAATATTCTCTCAGATGAATTTCTGTGGAACAATAGTGACATCCAGCGGGTAGTTAGCTTAATCACAGGTATCTATTGTCTAGATCAATTCACACACAGATGTGTTTGCTCTCACTCTGCATTCTTCAGTATCACAGGGTAATAGCATCAAATCCTTTCAGTATACATTCAACTGTATCCATGTATAGGAGTCATAACTTGAATGCAGTGAATAAGTGGAGAAAATAAGAGTAGATGAATACTAGCAAGAAATAGTCTATCTGGTGTGTAAGTCAGTACTGTCAGTAAAAGGCAAGAAACAGATAATAAGTGAGCTAGGATAGGAGCTGTAACAAATTTGTGGCCACTGATTTAGAACTTATTACTTATAAAACAGCACTAAGTGACTTTAACATACTATAAACTCAACTCATTCAGCTTCCTAACAGCAAAGATTAAAAAAATATAAAAATGATTGGTTATTTTTACAATAATGACAGAAAGATCTTATTAGACATTAAAAGGTAGGGCACTCCCCATCTGGGAACAAGTTAAAGTAACAGCTTCATCTCAAAAACACACAAGGGACAAACGAGACAAGAAGCAAACGACGGAAGATCAAATTCACAAGTGATAGTAAATTCAAGAAAGGGGAAACTCACCAGGAACCTAAATATGCAGTGCATTTGCTTGGGGAAAGGTTCCTTGCAGCAGCCTCTGGTATGTTTTGCGGCAACTACTTTAGCCTCTTAGAGTAACTCTGTGCCAATGTTACTGGCAGTTATTTTAAACCGGAATGAGTAACATAAGAATTAAATCAGGACTACAGCTCTATTGACAACACACAGATTTTGCTTCCCTTAAAAAGATGTACAAGAACTCATTGCACTCTGTACTGAATGGAATACAGCTGTTTTTCTAATGATTTATTTACTTAGATGCGTTTGGAGGTCACCCATCTGTCCATGTTATGTACCTTTGATTTTTATTCCTAGCTAGGCTTTCTAGAATGGGTGTTATCACAGTGGTACAGTACAGGATTTTGATGTGATTCTCAGGGTTACAACCCATTATTTCTTGGCATAACAGTGAATGGAACACAATAAGGTGTGTAAGTGGTAAAACAGGAGTGAGCTATGAACAGATCACCAATGAGTTCATAAAGTAATAAAGGGGTTTATTCAAGAGAGTTGGGCATGGTTAGTTGATGGCCAACATTTTACTTACCAGAGAAACTGCAAGTCTCATTTAGGAATGAGCACAAACATCATAAAAGCAATAATCAAAAGATTTTCAAGTAGTAGGCAGAATCTTTTACAAAACCAACTCATCACAGAAATCACATCTCCCTATAGTTTCTGTCTTGCTTGTATTGTTAGACTATCATGACCATAGTGTTAGCATCCTAATGCAAGAATAAGCATTGTTTACTGAGAAGGAACAAAGGGGCAGTTAATCCCTATTTTCTTTCTAAACAACTTTATGAAACTTACTGATGTTATTACAAGAAATATCTTATATTCATGGGAAAAAAACACAAGTTTAAGATTCTTCATCACTGAAATCAACCAAACTTTTTAGCAAAACAAAATATTTCATTCTTTACTTACAGCTTCTTACTGTTTTTCAAAACTCTTTTGCTTGCCAAGACAAAAGTGAATGACTGGAGATGTAAACTTGAAAGAGTTCTCCAACAAGCCTCCACATGTGTCATCTTAACCACTAAAGCCATTCCCTCCTGTGTTGCTGTGTGACTAATACATTGGCCATGTTTCACAGCTTACACTCCTGACTATATGTTAAATTTCTATTACTTCAGCAGCATTACTAGCAGTAGCACTCAGATCATGTAAGGCCTCATAATTACAGTTCAACCTTGCAAATTCTCAGTGTTCTGTGACAGCCAACCTCATCATAAAGACATACAAAAATAAAACATCCTAATTATTCATCTGTTTACACTCCAAAGACATAAATGCATTATAAGGTTTATTGCTTCACTAGACCACTGAGAAAATCATCTGCTCAGTTCCAGTGTTCAAATTCTCGTCTTCTTCAACCTAACAAAACATTTAACTAGCTAGGTCTCTCAGGAAGCTAATTGCTTAATGCTGACAGAAAAAAAAACCTCAACATGTTGGTATTGACAGCAGCTTGCAGAAGTTGTCATCATGAACTCAGCCTTTATTAGTTATTCTCACTTGAAATCCAGTCAGTACCTCCTACACTTGTCATGTATTATACCTGCACTATATCCTGCACTATAGTGATGTACAAGCATACTAAAACTTCACATTTTTATGGGCACCTCTATTCATGGGCATGATTATACAGAGAGATGGAAAAGAGAAAAGACTCAGGAAAAGGACTGCATATAGTATACAGTGCTAGATAAAAGTTAAGAAGGATTACTGAGCTTTTCCATAAGTTAAACAACTAGTTTTAAAGGACATAAAAATCACATTCTAAAGCAAAATTGGAATGCTAAATAAATATTTGTGCATTTCTTAGAAGTATTAAACATCTGTTTTTTAAAAACTACTACTGTCTGGTTCTAGGTGTCTTTAAACATCAAACAAAACCCTTCTCTAACTTTTATTTCTCACCTAACTTAATGACAGGAAGAAAATAAACTTCTTATAATAGAAGACACCTTCTTCGCAAATTGTCAGATTGAGCTGATGAGGAATAATCAAAATATATTTCAATTCATTACTTTGCTGTTTCTTGTATGTACATTTGCAATATCTGTAGGAACAATATGATACTGCTAACTTGTAAGATGTACAATGCTCTAGCTGAGTACATTCTCCTGGCATGTATTTTGTGTTTCATGACAAATCACAAGTTGTGTTGTTGGGTCTTCTATGTGCACTTTTTGGTCAGGAACAACTTACTGAAAGTCTGAACACCATTTCTTTAACTAGTTTCTATAATAATTGGTGCTGTAGAACTCATGGCTCTGGCTTTAAACTGGGCACTTATATTTTTTCACTTCCTTAAAGGCTGCAAAACTCACAAATCAACTTAAAAATAATGTAATGAGATTACTATCCCCTTCCTGGTTCAGCTGTAACTCAGGGAAGAAAATATGCAGAAAACATTCAGAGATACAAAACGAGATCTCCAGTGGAAGCTGGACATCCTTGTTGCCTTTGAAATTCTTCCCTTCATTGTCCTCAAAATTAAAAGTAGCTGTAGATGAAGGGAATGTGAAGACTGAACATGTGTTTTGCTAGAGTGTGGATAATAAGTCATAATAATACATTAGTCATACAATCTCTGAGCCACTGAAAATATAACCATCATAAACGGATTTGATATTCTAAAGTGCAGACTTTATAATATATATTCTAGCATACACATTGTTTCTTGTTGACTGCTTTTTTTGTTTGTTTTGGTTTTGTTGTGGGTTTTTTTAACACATGCAGGAACATCTATTTGGCTTGTGGTAAGTTGTGTAAAAGCTGCAGATGATGAAAGTATGAAAAAGGGAATACAGTTTACAAAATGAAAACTAGAGTAAAACTGAAAAACATATTAGACTTCATCTTAATTAGTGTTTTGGTACTAATTTCTCAGTTCTCTATAGATTATGGTCTTTAGTTCAAAACAGACTATAGAAAAGATTTTCAAAGCTTCAACACCGAATTATGACATTATCTCCTCTCCCCTTCTGCCCAGACTCTGAAATTCAAACGAGACTGTCTGTAAGGTCTGACCAGCTGCTCTGACCAGCTTCATGGAGCTAGTTTAAAAAAAGAACCTACACAGAGACTTTGGCAACTTTTTTTGCAAGTGAAAAGAAGCACTTGTGCCTCAATGATGTGCAAATGCATCATATTAACATTGGGTGGCATGCATACTGGAAAGGGTATATACTGGAAAATTGCCTTCTGATCTATTACAGAAGAGACTGATGCTAATTCCTGGCACACAGTTAAAATCAACTGACCTCAGAAAAATAATTACCTATGGTTTGGTTTAAAAGTCAGCTACGGATTCTGAAGTCCGTCTTTTTTTAACCAGGTGAGTTTATTCCCCACATTCCTCACTAGTAATAGTCACAGTAAACTTATACAAAAAATATTTAGCCAAAGTTTGAGATATGGAACATCTTTTTCTCTTCAAAAAAAAAAATATATCAAATAATCATTCCAGCAAATCAGACTTTTGTTAGCAGTGCACTATTACTTGTAATATAACACTTTCATATTACAGTATTAGCCTTCCAGCCATCTGTAATATGAGTCATATTCTCAGAACAGCACAGGCTTGATTCTACATCGCTTCATACCAGCCAGCTTCTCTTGAAATGCACTGTACTATCCAGAATACATAGGCACTGCATACAATAGTAATTTCCAACTCAAAAATTAATTTCATGTGTTATTACACCTGTGACTCACAATGTAATATACATACTATCTGCCTTCCAAGAAAGAATCACAACAGACAGGGATGGTAACCCTTCAGTGGTTACTTTTCCTAAGGCTTATTGTACCTATCAGAAACAGTCTTCGTATTTTTGGGATGAAATGTTTACTTTTTCCCACTTGTATCTATCCTTAACAACAGTTTCCAGGCTACGCTACGGATACAAAATGTGGGACTGAAGCAAAAACTACCAGTATTGTCATATGGGTTCATAAGCTCCAATTACTAGCCAGTAACTTGCTCCTCACTAAAGAACAGATTCACTTCATATTTCATTTTTACAGAATATTTCTATTTCATCCCTAGTGACACTGGCAAGACAAATATAGTTTTGCATTTTTCTTAGTGAATAAGTCACAGTCACAGAGAATATGGGGGGAAAAAATGCTAACATTCTAAATCAGAATCTTTATACCTTCCACATTTTGCATAAGTGGCTTCCTATTTTTAAAATACATATGTGAAAAATAAACTATTTGTCACAGGGCAAGGAATAAGCTTTGCAAGGCAGTCTGTACAGTAAACACATTCTCTTCACTGAGAGTTTGAACTTATAGCCAGTGTTTATTTTACAGCTTAAGGAAACCTGCAGTACCCAGCTCTGGTGTCTCAACAGTCTCTTACTTTTTTATTAACTTCTGCATACGACCTTTCTTAGGACAAACTTTGAAATATTTTGAAGTGAGAAATCATTGACTATCAGGCTGAGCAGAAGGCAGTTACATAGTAGGTGTAAAAGTGAGAAACTGAGTGTGAGTGGCATGCAGTTGCCTTTAAATTGCATATATTAAAGTTCAGCAGTATTCATGGAGGTTTGTTTTTATGAAAGCTCAATAAAGGCACAGTAACTTAAACAACTACGCATAATTCCTTGCCATCCAAATGATACAGGTTTGCGGTACCCATTGCATATAATAGTGAGTTCTGATGTGTAAGAGATATCTTATGGCAGTATAAACCAATTTGAACTCATAATATGATAGACTGCATTCTCAAATCTGAAAGCATGCTGTGTTTGGACTGCAACATAAATTAAAAATGCCTATATATCACTAATAATAATAATCATCATCATAATAAAATGCATTTTTCCAAAGCCACAGAACTAATGCTCTGGCTTCGTGTATAAACTGATATGGCAAATCCTAAATTTAACAAAGCCAATTTTGTTTAAAGCTTCTTCATGCTAATTATATCCATCGAGTGTGTAAAATACATTTTGTCAGCTAGGAACAGAGGACTTCAATTAAATTTAAATCCTTATTCAGCACTTGAAGCTGTTAATGGCTCAAACTCATTAATGAGATGATGAAAAGAAAATGCTCCTACATACAGATTCTGTATTAAGAATTTAATACAAGCACTCATTATTTCCACCTAGTTCATATACTTAAAAAGTGTCCCATATGTACGTCAAAACTCCAATACGAACAGAGAAAGATATCAAAATAAACTTGTTCGTGAATGTACTTGTACACATATTTGGGGCTTGACAGTCATTTCCAAGAGCGATGACCTTCTTCCCTACCCAACATGCCTCCCAGAATAGCCAGTAGGACACTCTAACCAGCTGTGATCTGCTATTGATTCAAATTTAAGGCACCCTCTTGCTATAGCTATTTGATAACTTTATCATGCAACACCAGCAGTTCATCTGAAAAAGCATTCCATATTCCCAAATCTTTCCTCAGCCATCCAGCAGCATGGGTATCTAAAACCGACAACAAATTCACCTGGTAGGTACCAAAATTCTGCCTCAGAATCAAAATAGAAAAGTCTGTCTTTTCAGCTGTATGGTTGATAAGGCTGTAACTAGGGGAAACTGGGAGATAGGTATTGCAGGCTAACTGTCCAGCATTTTTTCAAATAAGTAATATGCACACTAATAGCAGGCTGCACAGCATGCCTGGGCTCATAAATTTTTGTATCATTTTGGATAGATCCTCTATTTTAATTAGTTCAGAAAAGCAGTGGAAAGAGGTTTACAGAACTACAGGTGAACTACTAGAGCAGGAAAAAGGGGAGCATGTGTGTCAGAACATAGCCCTGTTCTACAAACCTTGCAATTTCATTTCAATTTAGCAACATCAGAATTTACAAATTTTTGTCCTTGTTGTGGACCAAAGGATTTTCTGTATGTGCTTATAACCTTCAGTAATGTTATTGAAGGGATTTCCCAGTTGCAGGACTCCCCTAGATGAGGCTTAATTCTCATAGAAAGGAAAAGTATAATTATATTGATTTCTTTTCCATGTTTCCGTCTCCCACTCCACTCCCTTTCTTTCCTCCAGTCTGGGCTCCTCTTTCGATTGTCTGCTTCCCAGAAATAAAAAGAGACTCCAAGGGCCATATAGAAGCGTACTGCATGCCCTTGAATTTTTAAGTCTACCAAGTTCTGACCCTGTAAAGCCTTGCTTACAAACAAGCTCAGCTCCAACAGCAAGCAAGCTTTCGGCAACAGAGAAGCATTATAGACATTTTCACAACAGTTTTGAATTACCTCCCCCAGTAGAGAAGACTCATCGATTAAATAATATGTAAAATGAGCTACAGTGTAGTGATTCATACCCAAATACTAACAGCAAAAAAAAAAGGTTGTAGGCATTTGTACCTTCTGCAGGAACCCAATCCTACCAATTTTGAGTGAAAATTAACATAATGTTCACAAATTGTTATGCATGGGAAAAAGAAGTTATCTCAAATTATGGGCCTTGCTATAACAGTATGATGATTAGTCACAAAGAATTTAATTTTTTTTATCGGTGCTTTATTAGGCACCGTATGGACAGGACAGAACATGTCCCTGTACAAAAAGGAAACACTTTTGCCAAAGGTTAATTCCACACTAGCTTAATTATTAATTAATCTCTCCCAAATGCTTTTTATTTTTTTTTCTTCTTTCTTTAATGTATGTAAAAAGGCCTTTGCAAACAGAAGTCCTCTGATTATCAATAGGATAGTTTTTAAGGTGGACAGCTCTGCTTGCAGTACATGAACAACATTTCTTCAGCTGATCTGGTTAATTAAAATGCATGATTATAACAAGTTCTGTTAGAATTGCAGCTGAATAACTCATGATCCCTTTTTTCTCAGTACCACAGAACTCTTTGCATGTATTTAATAGGGCTGTTTTTAGGATTTATCCAAAGATTTCCAATCTACACTCTGGAACAATTTGTCTTTCCCTTTTCAAAAGGTTTCAAATAAAAGACTAATTTTTGTAGAGATCCCTTCTGAATATCTGTAGCCTGTGTCCCCCACCTACACCTTACTTAATTTAATGCTTGTTTTATAGAATTTAACATTTCCACTTCTCTCTATCCTTAACACAAAGAAAAAACAAACACCATTATGACATATCCCTTCCAGCATAAATCTGTAAATCCAATTTTGTTGAATGAGTTTAGGAGAACATAATAACAGCTTTGAAGGGGGAGGGTAACTGAGAGAAACGCAAAAACTGATAGAAAACCTGAGCCAGGAAGTTGATGGAGTAGGACTGAAAGTGGAAATCCACCTGATATGTAGCATTTGCTAACACACTGCAGTGGTGCTGCATGCTAATACGTGTAAAAGAAAGAAGAATGCAATTTGCAAAGGAATATTAACTTTGAAGATGTATAGGCATTAAATTGTTTGGTAAAGAGCCTGGAATAAAGGCTCAAAATTGACCACGTAAAACTAGTGGACACTTGAAAACACAGCCCATCTCTATTTCTGTCTATACATTGTAAAAATCACTGTCATAATTACAAGGCTCATTCAGTCAATAATGGTAAAAATTTTTGACACTTGAAAAATAAATATCTTCAGTTCAATTTCAATTCTAACTATATCTGACTCAGTTCCTTTAAGCGTTGGATCAGTTGATCATTCACCCAGAGCTAATGTGGATCATTTGTGACAGTATTCTGGAACAATCCTCTATGCCAAATCTCCAACTCAAAATCTCTAGTCAAATACCTTGACAGGGTTGGCCAGTTGGCATCTTTTCCAAGCAGTACTGGAAGTCTCCAGTAAGTTGACATGGCTCTTTACACTTCAGATAAAGATTCTATATTAGGCTTCATCTGCTTTAAATTCAGCTTTCCCACAAGCCTACCAAAAATGACTAGAAAGCAGACGTTCTCTAAAACATATTTTCCTTTCTAATGGGCAAATTCAAGTAGACCTCCATGGAGCAGACTGCAAAAGGGTCCGGAACTGGCAAGACCATACTCATTGGGCATTCAGAGTGGTCTGATTACCTTTGCAAATAACTTTACGTCTTTTTACGCCACTGAAGCAACACAGATAGGGGAGGAACCACTGCACATCCCTCTTCTGCTTGTTTCATCCTATTTAAGAGTTTGTTTAATGGACAGAACAGTGCACTTTCCAGAGTCTTCACAACAGCAGCATTAGCTTTCTCAGTTTAACAGTCAGCTCCATATATGTTATTTTTTAGGAAGTGCTGTTTTGCTTGACAGTAGTAACACCTGAAGAACAATATATAACAGCAATAGCCTTATGCTTTCCTATTCTATTAATGTGCCAGAAATCAAGGCTCGCGGAGCCCGTGGGAAAGAAGCCAATGACCATTAACCTTCCCTTTATTTTAAGCTTTTATAATTTTAGGAGTTCAAATTCAGGCTTGCAGCCTTCAAGCTGCAGAGTTTAAACTCAGGTAAAATACAGCAAAGAAGCAAACATGTGGCATGAGTTAAAAAAGCTGTTTTCCTGAGACCCCTTGGTCATTTCCCCAGCCATAATGCAAAATTCAGTTGAAAGTCTTTAACGTATTTTTCCTTACTCGGAGTAAATGTGATGCAGTTTCAATTTCAAATAGATGAGGGAGAGAGATTTACAAATGTTCACTGAGAATCCTGTGAAATCACCACTAACTTTGAATCACAGATGCGACCTGCTTTTGTAACAAAGAAATCCCTCCTGGTTTGATTAGTGGATGGTTCAGTAAATTTCCAGACCTCTCTGAGAAGTTATGTTGAATAGGCAACACTTGACTATCTTTTAAACCCTGAATTTCTTATCAGTAGACTGGCTGAATCAGGGCTGGAGGGATGGCTGCAACAGCAAACTCATCTCTTAATTTTTGCAATTCATATGTATCCAGCACAAAATTCTACTGCTATTAAAAAGCAGGAAAACCCCTCTTGTACCTTCATTCTCTCCTTTTCTTCAAAACAGATTGGTCTACTAGAAGCCAAGACAAGTTAAGAGTTTTCCAAAGGATAAGGGTCCCACAAAACTCAAAGACAAAGATGGAGCTTATTAAGAATGCTCTTGCAGGAGGACTTTTTGGGTATGGTTACCCACAGAGCTGAAAGGATGTTTCTGAGAGTTTAACTTTTATAACTAATTTATACAGTAAAGCATCCCAAAAGGTTAGCTGAATTTTACAGACGACTGTCATATGCTGTGGGTTTTAAATCAGCAGTATGAAAGTAGGACAGTGGTACCCTGCTGACAAGATGCCTTAGTATTTAACAATTTCCTCACTAAATAAGCATGACTTACGGTGGCTGCAACAAATCCACTCTTCTCAGGGTCAGATTTTCAGCACAGCCGTTGAGAGGGGGAAGGAAAGAGGTAGTAGCAGCCTAACATACAACCTTTTCTTCTCAACACAGCACACAGCAGTTGAAGTGTGCTCTTTCCATAGCATCTACACACTTCTGTACAGCACAAGGATCAGACTGGAGCAGCTGAAAGATTACACTACTGTTGTTGAGGAGCAGAACCAGAAACCACCAGTGGGTGCCACCTTAGACCTTCACCAACATGTGTTACACTAATGAGACATGCAACATTATTCCAGTTAAAATTCCTATTAAATTTACAGAATTACTCAGTTTAAGTTTTACAAAATTGTGGTGACTGTATAGGGTGCAAGAGAAACCAGCACCACAATGAAAAGATGATTTAATCATAAACAGCCATTTTTGCATTCCTATTTTTCAAAGGCTTGGTTGACTAAATAATATTCATTAGCTCCTATTACACATAAAAGATGTAGAAGAGGACAAGAAGGCTAATCTGTTCAGTGGAAAGGAAGATGGCACTATTGATTCTTCATGCCTCCTAGGAATCAGGGTCAGGGGATTCAGGACATCTTGACCTGTAGATGAAAAGACAGCTGATAGAATCTATGTCATGTCCCAAATCCTCCTCAGGGAGAAGAATCTAGAGCCACCACACTGTAAAAAGGGACTGGTTTTTCCTCTGAGTTTTATGGGCTGATGGCTGTCAGTAATGGATTATGTTCATCTTTTATATCACTGTCTTTTCTGTTCTTAATAATTCAGGTGGGAAAGCCTAGCAACAGATGCAGGCAATATTCTGACATGCTGCAGCGTGCCACTGCAGGGGAATCAGGCTACTGTCTCTGAGCCCGCTATTCCTTTCAAACCAAAGGAGGTCACAAACCACCAAATTATTTTCACTTTTCCAGTTCAAGCCAGTCCCCCAGTGAGCCAAATATCTTTTGTGATCTTCATCTGTCAACCGTCACATTTATGTTTTGGAAAGTTAATAGCTAAGGACATAAAGATTTTTTTCTCAATTATAACCTCAACAGGAAGACAACAACTCTTTTGTTTTGCATCTTTCCTTGGTGCATGCAGAAATAAAACTCCTCAATCTGGCAAGTATTTTTCTTATTTGAAGTTTTAATAACAAATATTTAAAAAACACATGAATTTTTGTTTCCAATTCTGCAGGAATTTCAAAATGAAAATAAACAGCTCATCAAGTCAGGTATCAATTAATAAATTAAAGCTAATATTCCTACCCATCTGCTCCATAATAGAATAAATTACATGTAATTAGAAATAGAAGTCACTCCTTAAAGTATTCTTAACAACAAAAATATTGAAGCGCCTTTCATTAGAGTCTTAAAACATTTTATGAGACATTATTAATGCCATTTATGAAGAAGAGACACCTGGTTTTCTTACAGGCTATGTTAGCATTGGAAGCATATGCTCAGCCTCCCACTCCCAGTCCCCAGCTCTGACTACTAGATCTGTGTGACTGCCTTTTCCACACAACTCAGGGCAACTTTTTTTAATCAAACCAGAGTGGAATTCCATTTCTGTTTATACTTTAATACCAGTATTCAAATAAATGTTCTACTTGGGAAAAGGGCTAGTCTCTCTGCATTTTAAGGACTTGTTCAGTCACCTCTTTTGTGAGATGGGTGGGAAGAACATCCATGACACAGAGTGATGGATGTGAGTGCCTCACAACCATTAGAGCAACTTCATAGGGTTTTCCCAAAGGCAGGTATGCTAACTCTCAGATGTGCCAAACAGCTTTAACTGTGCAAGGGAACATGGACATCCTAATCCACGTAGCAGCTAAGGAAACCCTAATGAGAATTGCCTTCCCTCCAACATACATGGTAAAAACTGTATCTCCATCTCAGCTATTGTCTAGCTCCTACTTCAGCAGCAGTGATGACATTTTTGCTTGTCTGATTAATGTAATCTCATTTTATACAATGAAATTTACATATTATTGCCTCTACATCCTTACTTCATTTTTAAAAGCTTATTCGTTAACATTATTTTATCATTTTCTTACAAAGAAAGTGGAAATTGGGTAGGAGAAAAGTCAGATGAAGTGAGAGTAAAGGACTATGCAGCAGCAAGTGAGCAATCTCAGAAGCTACCACCTGAATTTAGAAAGGTACAGATTTTTTTTAATTAAGATATAACTTTAATCCCATAATAGCACACTTTCACAAGTGTTGTTTGAAGATGTATAGCCTGTCAACCCATAAAATAAAATTACTCAGAGTTTATACTTACCACAGAAAACATGTAGGCCTGTTGTAGTTTGGCAGGCTTTCCTTGTACATTGACAAACATAAAGAGATGATGGTGGCCTGAGAACTTCAGGGAAACATATGCTTGACAGCATAACAACACTGCATTGGAAAGCACTGTATGTCTTTCAATAAAATAAACAGGCTAGAACAGGCTAAATATTCATTCCTGCAATTATAACCACCATAATAAATCCAGAGTTTCAGGTTTTTTAGTTCTAAAATACTCATTCCACTTTGTGAATTATGGCTATTCTTTCTAAAGTGCCTTATCATCTGATTGCTTAGAGATTCATGTACAGTCAGATTATTGCAAAATTATTGAGAATGCATATTCAGATGAAGGCTTTCTATATATTGAGAAAATTACTAAAATCACACTTTGTATTTATCATGTAGTAGTAATTTTTTTTTTTGTTAACCACAATGGAAATAACTTTGCATTTATAGTACCAGACAAAAATCTGTTTTATTGCTAAATTCTGTATATTGATTTCCACTATCTGTCCTACCCAACATGACTTAGCATGTTGTGCTTAGAATTTCCAAAGGTCCAGGTTTACTGTTGAAAAGCAACCCGTTTTGATCCTAGTATTTGTATTAGTACCAACAAGTAGCATTGAAACACAATTGTTTACAATAAACTAATGAAATGCAATTTAAAGACAAGCAGCGATTATCCTAGCAGAGCCAGGCTTTCCAATATAGAAAGAACAGGGGATTATTTACAAGGAACCACACTGCAACAAGTGACATGCTACCACACCCTCTACAGTAGTAGCACCTCAAGACAGTTCTCCTACATTCAGAAAAGGAGCCCAGCTACACACTGCCAAATGCTGCTTTCCTCCATCACTTCCTATAAATCATGATGGCAGGTGAGGAGGGTGTATAAGTTGTCTTTTACAAGCTGAAAATTCTGATCTAACTTCAATTGACTACGTTAGCATTACAAAGGAGTTGGAATACTAATAAGATTATGCACTCAAACTGAAACAAATATCAACATGAAAATTGTTTTCTTTAATTCTATTGCGACTCTCTTTAAAGAGCTCAGATCATGATGTCACATGATACAACAATCTACCTTAAATTCAGGGATACATTTGCAGAAGCACAGACAACTGCAATACCTCATAAAATGACAGAATTTATATATACTGCATTTAACCATTTGTGCTTTCTCCAAAGCTGAGAGTATCGCAATAACTATAGGAAATGTCATACTAGACCTGCCTAGCAGGTGCTCTAACTGTGAGCAACCTGTGTCTAACAGATAGAAGCATATATTGATAATGGATAAGCAACAATAGTTAGAGAAAAAAATGCTACTGTCTTAGTCCTTAACATATAATACCTTCAGATGTATGGATCACATATCGTACTTTTTAAATAACATACTTGTAAGTCTTCTCATTATACATTTAGAAATGAAATCTTTTTATTCATAAATTCTATTGAAACCTTAACATCACCAAGTTCCAGCAGAAAATTCTACAGATGAATTACAGACTGCGAATAAGAATATTTTAATAGGCCATTATAAAATCAATTCCCCATCCCTTGAATCAAAGGCTTCTAAACACTTCATTCTGCAAGTTCCAAACCCTTTCTGTTTCAGCTAATCTTCTTTGATAATGCATAAGTAGCATGGAACATAGGCTTGAGAGAAAAGGTGAAATATTTACACAGAGGCATTTATGAATTTTTTTCCTGTATTTGTCAGTCTATCTGTACTCTGAACAAGCCTTTTGAACACTGTTCAGAAGGACGCAACATACTCTTTTTTCACTGCTAACATTTTGCTTAAATACTAACAAGAGACGCTTATAGTTCAAATTATTCCTACCATTGCCAACAGGTGGTGGTGTTTTACATTCATCAATTAATTTTGCAAAATTAATTCATGCAATTAATTTTGGTATGGTAGTGCTCATTCATCAAGTTTTGTTGAGCTCTGGAAGGTCCTGGTTACCTTTCCTAGATCTGACAGACTTAAACAAATGTACATTACCTGCACATTTTATTATTTTCTCTTTCAGAGAGACTACCACATGAATCTAACCTGAATACCTGAGGGCCCCCTCCTGTTAACTTTGTGCCATGTGGAAAACTGACACAATTCCTTCTCTTTGTTTTCTGCCTCCAGCCAGCTTCTACCCCAGAAGAGTACTTCCTCTTTCACCTCACAAATGCTTAGTTTCCTAAATGGCCTCCTACGAGGAACCCTAGCAAAGGCTTTCTGAGAGTACAGATAAATTCTGCCAATGTGATCTTCTTTAACCTGTCAGACAGTACTGATTAGCTGTTGTGCTAAAGCTGTTCTAGAAAGAAGAAAAAAATATTCCTGGTTTGGCGCTACTTTTGAGCACATAAGGCAGAAGTACTTAGCTCTATTTACCACATCTACTTGATATGACATTTAGGAGACTGATAAAAAGCAGCTATGTGAAATATTTCAAGTATATACTGTACCACCCCCTGGGAAACATGTAAGAAAGACTTTCCAGCAGTGGTTCTGAATTTTCCTCTTTGGTGAATTCAGGTCAAACCCCTAATGTTACCTTTAATTACTTTTGTTTTCTGATTTAATCATGCTTAGCGCTAGTTTCCAACAGGATGTCCTTATGTTGGGCTAGACATATTACAGAGCAGTAAGGCTTAACAGAGTGTAAAGATACCGCTGTTATTTTCATTCATATGTACTGGATTAAATCTAGAAAAGTTTATTACACAGCTATTATTCTGTAGGGAGAACTCAGCCCCTTTTGGAAATCAGTAAGATGGATATAAAACCCAAGACTTATTATGTTAAAACCTACCATTCAGTAATGAGCGTGGAATTAAATTTCATTAGAGTCTTATTGATATACAATGCAAATGTATGTAAATGATGAAAATTAAAATATATTTATTTTATGGTTCACAAATAGAAGTGTATGTAATACTAGACACAAATAGCATGCAAGTTTACAAGCATAGCCAATGTTCAGATAAAGGCATATTTACTTCAAGTAATGTCTGTTATTCTAATAATGCATGAACGCCTCCATATTAGATTAAAAAGAGAAGAAAAATAACATCATACAAATTACTTATTTATAAAATACATATATGAGATCAGACACTTTTTTGGCTATCCTATTAAAATACCATCTTACAAAAACTACTACTGTCTCAGCTGAGGTATTTTTCACTAAACAAATAATTTGCCCCCTTTATGCCACAAATAGACAACATTATAAACACATTCTAAATAAACATATTTTTATACATCTTGCATATATAGAAACAGGAGCCACTGCTTATTAATGCCAATAATTAAATACCATCAAATGATATCGCCAGATATCTTCATGGCACTATAATTCAAGCAATTTCTTCTTTTGAATGCTAATCCACATAAAAAGACACATGCCTCTCTGCTTCCAGCTAGGCTACCAAATCCTAACACAAGCACCTTAACTTCTATTCCAGAGGTAGATTACTGGTGTGAGCTATATAGGAGAGGAAAGGACCACATCAAACTTCACAGGAGCAAACTCAATCCCTAAATTATGAATAAAGGATCTTATTATCCATCCATCTAACTTAGACACAGTATAATCATAGAGGTGTGAATGGCCCTGCTTAGTGTATAAAATTGAATATGGTGATGGATGTTCTCAAAGTAGCATTTGGATGACTACTTTAATAGGTGTGGTTTTTAAGATTCAGGTCTCCATCATCAATTTCTCTCCAGGTGGCTAAAAAAAGTTGTAAAAGTTCAGCCCTGGCTTGAACATTGCTCAAATATATTTTCCCTTCATAGTTTCATATAGTGTTCATTTTTAATGTACTTCAAATATTTGTAGATGTGTGCATACCTTTTCAAACTACAAAGCCATTATTCTAATGCGCGTGTTAAGCAAGAAGCTTCAGAAAACTAGGTGCCTTGTGCAAAAGCAGAAACACTGCAATTTTCACAGTCAATAAAATGCATACCTTTACAAAACCGCAGACCAATATCTATATTGCAAGTGCCACTAAGGCAGGATTCATTTTTCCTTTTTGTAATCAATTTAAACAAACAAAATTTAAATGAAAAACCATTTTCAACTAGGTTACAGAAATGTCATTGTAATATGGAATATTGTTAGTTCATCTGCCTGCTATTATGAGATCAAGATTAGATCTATTTGTGCTAATGTTATTCTTACAGTCCCACAGAAAGTTAAATATCTCATTTCTGTAATAAATCAGCTGTTCTCTGATTGCATGTTAAATATTATGTATTTGTAAAACAGCAAAGGAAATAGGCTATTGCCATATGAGTCCAAAATTTGCTGCAGTTCAGAATCCTATTTCATCATATAGCTTTACACCTCATTGCAAAAAAAACAAACAAAAAAGCAAACAAAGAAAAAAGAACAAAAAAACCCAACAAACCAAAAATAACCCCACAAAACAAACCCACTAAGAGTTCTCTCGCATTCTTGTCTCCTTGATACACTGTTGCAATAATTTTTAAGATTATTTTAGGAAATTATTCAGTGACATTTCTAGAGCAAAGCGTATGGAAAAACACTCTAACCCTAATTGTGCGTGGGCGTATTCTTCACTACCCAGTGTTCATAATGACACAAACATTCTCTTTTCTCACTAAAAATACTGAAGCTCTCACTTGTATTAGTTGCCTTGAATTTCTAGAATGAAATTGGAACAGTTTTGAAAAGTTCATCAAATGCTATCAAAAAGCAGCGTTTTTCACAGTGTCTCACAGACTTCTACAAATTCAAGGGCAAATCTTCAGCCTCAGCATCTGCAACTATGCTCATAGAAAACATTAACTAAAGCTGACTCAGGAATGAATTTAAGCAGCTGACTGAAACTTCATTAGTTTGAGTCACCCGCCCCCATAAACATAAATCATAAATAACAGGAGGGGGCCCTCAGGTATTCAGGTTAGATTCATGTGGTAGTCTCTCTGAAAGAGAAAATAATAAAATGTGCAGGTAATGTACATTTGTTTAAGTCTGTCAGATCTAGGAAAGGTAACCAGGACCTTCCAGAGCTCAACAAAACTTGATGAATGAGCACTACCATACCAAAATTAATTGCATGAATTAATTTTGCAAAATTAATTGATTAATGGAAAACATAAACATAAAGCACAGAAACTCAACAGTCTACCTGCAAAATTCATCTGAGTATTGAGATTTTGTAAAAAGAGCAGAGATAGATAGATCTATCTATCCATCCCAGGGAAAGATACATGCATGGAGTGACTTTATGTCTCCATCCCCAAATCTGTCCGCAGGCAAAAACACAGAAAATATATCAGCCAAAGTCAAACATGAAACAGTGAGAGCACTTCCCAGAAGAGACAGAAAATAAAACAAACAAAACACCAAACATATATGTGTTTCTACACAAACGCTGGGAATGTTAGAAAACAGATGGGTAAACCAGAACACCTACTTTTAAGGGACTATGTTTTGAAGCATGTAGAACACTTGGAAGAAAGGGACCAATTATTGTTACTTTAGTACCTGAACATAAAGGATAAAGAAAAGATGCAATACCTCATGTCAACAGAAGAATTGTGCTAAGAAATCATATTACAAATACCTTAGAATCAAATCACAGCTTGGTAAAATGCAGCAATGAATACAGAGGATCTATAAAATTTAAAGTCCATGTCCAAATACAGGAAAAACATATTATTTAGGGCAATCTTCTCTCTGCCGTTCGGCAACAGTGTCCCAGTCATGCCTACAGAAATTAGAATAATTGCTAGCAAAGGAAAAACAGTAATAATTGTAGGTCTTCGTTATCTCAGACATGCTGTTATGCCAAACTTAATCTGCAGATTGTACCACAGAGTGGCTAGACGGGGAACCAACTTGTGACACAGACATCAGCAATGCCAAGGACTTCACCGAGAATGACTAACAAGATGACCCTCTGTAAGAGGGACATGAATGTATTTAAATTCAAAATATCCACGGTAGACAGGATACACTTCATTTTAAAATATACTTTGTTTTATAAAGGTGATCTAACTAAATATGAAAGCTTATTAACAGAAAAGAAAATACCAAAAGGTAAGTACTGGCAAGTATATGAAGGTCATGTATACATTGCATAGTCGACCAAAACTGAAAAGGCATTTTAATGCAGAGTATATGGAAAAAGTGAACAATAAGAACTCATCAGGACCAGCCAGAATTCACTCAAATACAAAAGAAATTCTAGTTAAAATAAGTAAACTAATCACTGTGGCATGCAACCGAATGCTTTGAAACTACATCAGTGTTAAAAGAACAGAAGACATCACAAGTGACAGAGATTCTCATGAAGAAGCCTTGAACACAAGGACCAGTACACACAATGTCCATCTAATGTTAAACGGTGCATAGGAGCAATAACAAATAACTAAAGTAATTGGCAAATGGACAATTACTGTGTCTCAACAAAGGGTTAAGAAGGTTTTTGTAAAAAAATTCACACCTATTAAATTAATTCAAAGTTATTGAAACTTCATGTAGCACTTCAATAATAGGTGAGAGAGCTTTCAACTAGTTCTTAATTTAAAATCTAGAAACCTATTAAAATTATATCCATGGTGGAGCAACTGACTTGTAAAATATACAAAATTGTCACAGATGCAGAATAAAACCCAGCTTTCTAGACTCTCAATCCCATATTTCTCAACTGGGATTTTCAAAGGTTAACAGAATTGGGCATGTATGTGTACTTCTTAAATACTAGAATTTAACATTTCTCAACATGATTCTGTGACAAAGTAAGCTCCATCCATTCCACTAACACCTACCGCCAACTCATTTATGTTATTCCAAGGTAAAATTAATTCCTGGAGTGGTGTTATTTCACTGCTTGAACACCATAATTATACAAATCCCAAGCTGCTGCTGAAGTTTAAAATAGACACATTGTTTTTCTTTCACCATCACTGTTCTCCTATCTTCAAAATTCTCTCAGCCCTTATTCATCACACTCCAATATGTATTTGATAGCTGACAAAATGGCAGACAAAACTAACAGAAATATACTTTTAAAGTTTATATTGAGAACAACAGCCAGCAAAGATCAACTCACTCTTTTCCTAAGCAAAGGGAAGGTCATATGGAACTTCCAAGTAACATGGAAGTAAGAGCTCATTGAAGGAGGAGGGAGATGGGCAGGGGGATACATGGTTAAAAAGCCCCCCAGTAAGCTCTGCTTCTATTACTGGCTCCCTCCCCCAAAGCCAAGCTGTCTGTGCTTGATTCAGAACGCAGCTCTTTCGCCTCTCCTCTTCAAGCTTCCCTGTTGATCCACACATGGGGTCCAAGGTCCATGACCTCAAAGCAAACTTCGGGTGTTGTACAGCCTGTCCCTACTGATAAGCTTTTAAAGAAGAAGTCAAAGAAAGTAGAGTTGAGAGTGTAGGGAGGGGAGGGAGGTAAGAGGAAATGTAGGGTAGTTAAGAGGGAATCCAAGCACTTTTAGGCACACAAAAGGATTAAAAGGAAAACAACAAGAAACAGATGACTGTAGCTCTGCGGATTAATATAACAGTGTTAAATACTGCACTGAAACACAGCTATGGCGGCTGTTTTCTGCTTCTACCTTGTAGCAGTTTTTTCTTTGCAAGGGCTCTGCATTAATCAAGATCTGACACAAAAGCCTTAGAGAGTCACTTAAAGCACTGCAGTTTTATAAATCTAAACACAAGTTGTGCACGGTGTGTCACACATACACTTCCAAGGGTAAAAATACAAATGCATCTTTAAATCTGTTAAAAACAAACAAAACAAAAAAAAAACCAAGAGTGAAGAAAACAAGTGATACACTCATTCTTAATAAAACCACTTTTCACAGCAACCATCTTCACTTTAATCACTAGTTCCCTGAACAGAGCCTTGGGGAAAATGAAACAAAGTGACTTAGGCCAGATTTAAAGCTACAACCTAAATATCTAAATGTTGTACAGTGTGCTCAGATTTGGAGAAATTCTACATGTCCATGGGTAGCAGTGACCCAAGTCCTCTCTCAGCATACGCACTCTCTGCAGCAGTCTGCGTCTCTTCCTGATAGTATTTAGTGTAGAGTATTTTCCATGGCAAGCTGACCACTGCCTCATGAGCCAATGAGATAGAAATTTTCAACCCTCTTACTAGTCATGCCTGCCCACTCTTCAGCATTAAACACAGCGCTGGGAGAAATAATCTCCCCCTGTGTGAGGCTGTTCAGGACACTGAGGGAACTGAAGGACATTCATTTCCCGCCCAGGCACGTTAGGTAGCTCATAATTAAACCTTCTGCTGCAAAGCTTTTAAATATTTTTGTATTAACTTCTACAAGGCAATTTTTTGAGCAGCTCTACTTATATACTACCAATTGTGACTTTCTAGAAGAAACATTAATTTAATATGCCATGCTAGTACTTCTTCTCTTAAACAGTAAGAGCAAAGGAAAAGCTTTATAATACAGAAGAGATTTGGATTTAGCAATTAAGCCTTAATTTGTATTTCACTTAGCAATATGAGAATTCTGACAGTATCTTCAGAATATTTTTAATATATCTGCACTAATGCACAGCACATAACTCACCAGTGCTTTCATTTACTAAGCGCCCCAATGCAGCTATAGTTACCAGACCAGCTGGTTCCTGGCAAAATAATTTCCTTGGTTTGACTAGATTCTACAGTCAGTTTCAATGAAATACAACTGAAGTAGCTCAAAACTTCAACTTCAGAAAAACTCTAATACATTACACCTCATGTTAATCAGAAGCATATGGTCTTTCAAATAACATCAACCTTCAGTGACTCAACATTACCATTCACAGAAGCAAGGGTAATACATTAAGCAATTCTTATGTCAAAACAAGTCTTTCAAAATACAGGTATGTCTCTTTAATCTATTTTTCATGCTTTAAAAATTAGATAGACTTTAAAATTATAAAAGGAGTAATGCAGTGTTCCCTTTAAAGCAGAAAGGAAGCACAATAACTCACATCAGCCAGCTTCACAAAGGGGTTCCATGTTCACAGTCTCAAGGGAGAGTTTTGCTCAGAAAGATGTTCTCATGAGCTTTATACTGTATCATTATACTCATGTAATTTCAAGGAGGTGCATAATTTACGTATTAGCTCAAAGTATGTGTGTCCTGTCAATGGTGCAATAAGAATTTACCCTTTCATCCCGCTTGCAGTGATCCTTGAACAAATCAGTGCTGTGGAAGCTCTGCACATAGATGCAATCTGCATTTCACTGTAATAACGAGGACTGCCCAAATCATGCAGATTTTCCAGAACAGTCTCTTAAAATGGATTCCTTTTTACCCATCTAACAACCATTCTTCTGTCTATTTCCCATACATCTATGGGTGATTATGCTTTCCTGGCCTGAGTCACAAACTTACTCCTTGAAAACGCTTTATATCTGTGCGTGAGCCAAAAATGGCTACCTACTTGAGCAGTCAGGAAACTTGACTTCTCCCATGACTCATCCATCTAACAATAAAAAAATACCTCATTTTTTTATATTTGGAATTAAACATCAAGAAAGAACAATTACATTACTGATCAACAATACTTGAAAAGAGTATAAATAAAGATTTTATTAATATGGCATTAGGATCCCCTCCTATTGCATGATAAGCAAAAGAAATCTAGAGGAAATGATTTGTTGTAAAATATTTACCCGAGTCTAGAATTAGCCAGGGCTAATGTCCCCTTTAAATGTGTTACAAGTTGTTACACAGAAGAAAAAACAAAGCCTAAAGGTCAGATTGTGATCCCCTTACTTATATTGGCTAACGCTAATCAATGGTGTTTCCATAAACTCATATGAGTATGGAATGTACTCATACTATGTACTCATGAGTATGGAGTACTCACTCATATAAATACCCTTGTTCCCATAGGAGATAAGAACATCACTACCTAGGTCTGAAAACAGAGAAAATGAAAATATAATTGGGGAAAAAAAAAATCTTTAAGATAAGCAAAAGTCCTGCAAATTCAAGATTCTTCCTCCTACCTTGAGATTGCATGATAACAAACATCATTTCATGCAAGAGCACCAATATTCATTAGCTAGCAGGCTACTGTGCTGAAACAGTAGAAACCCCCTAAAGATTTGCACTGACTTGGCACTTTAGAATGGTTCCCTTAGGTAACCACTGTGAGGTTTATCACTTACCAGTGAATACTGCTAATGATTCTCTTCTCTTCTGGAAGAAGATACAATGCCTGATAAAATACTGGTGAGGCTTTGAAGCCATTTTTCTTCTAGGAAAGGATGAACGCAGACCATTTAGATATTTCGTCTGTCCCTGGGACACTGTTCTAAACATTTCTTACAACGTCAACTCTAAAGTCCTGAGCTCTGCCTGAGGTAGATAACTAAAGATAATACAGCCTGTTGGATGGCTTTTGCTGTTGTTTGTTTTTTTAATTATCAGTATTATTAAACCTGTTATTTTCAAATTGGGCAGAGCTGTGATTTAAAGTTTATCACTGTCCTAAATCAGTCTCTGAACCACCCATTTACTCACTCGTTTTTAAAGTAATCTGTTTGATTTGATTCATCCAGCTGATGAAATGTTTCCATTTCATCGTGACAAAAAATACATTTTTCTGTGATTTTGGTTTGGTTTGTTTCCCTGTTCTTAACTACCACAGCTTTCAAAAGCAACTGCAAATGCAAAGCTACCCCCCAAACTTCCTGATGTCAGTAAATAACTCTAGCTACAAACTATAGTAGCAGTGAGAGGCAGGAATAAATCCTGAGAAGCAATAGGGTAGCTGATGAAAGTCAAGAAGTGAGGAGAAAGGTGCTAATGGGAAGTACGAGTGCTTGCAGCACAGGAGGGAAGTTCCAGGGTGCTGTAGGCAGGCAAGGACTGAATAAAGAGGATGGAGCCTTCAGCATGCCTTTACTGCACAGGCTAGACCCTGCTGCTGACTCAAGACAATCAAAATTCTATGTATTGTATGCAAGGCCTTCAGGAAAATAAGCAGACCAGATAATGAGAGAGAAACCCTTATCAAGAGAAGAATTTGCTGATCTTTTCCACCCCAGGGTGAAGCTTCACAATTACTTTACATTGACCTAATTACAGACTGCTGTGAAAGAGGATGGGGCAGTCAGGATTTTCTCTCCCTCCCTCATCCTGGCACAAGACCTGGTATTGGGGCACACAGTAATTTGGGGTTTTACACAGGGCACTGAGTCAACTGAAAACTATTTTTTTCTGCTCTTTTTAAATTCTTATCAAATAACTTCTAAGTTGGATCAGTTGCCTCCTTTGGCTGAGCCCAATCACCTCAAAGGAACACTTAGATTATACAAAGCATGAAACCCCACCTAGAGAAGGCCCCAGCTCTACTTAGAAAGAAAATAACCATGGTCCTGGACAACTCTACTACCTTTACAGCAACTCCCTGTGGTTCTTAAGGACTCTCATCCACTGCTACTAAATAAGCATTTCCATCCTGCTCAAATCACTAGGTCTTTTTGACTCACAGCAAAAGGCTACAAGAGAGAAAACCCCTGTGTGCCTACCAGACTGCAAACAAGCAGACACAGCGTATGCAATGTGTAGTGGAGACAGATTTTAGACTTCAAGTAACACGACACAGTTTAGCAAGATATCAGGAAGAACATTTGGCTATGAGTTTTCCATAAATAGCAAATTTGCAAAACAAGCTGCTCAAGTTCTAGAAATCTGTCACTTTTTTATTTTTTGTTATCTCATTATTTTATGTAAGTGTTTGGAACAGACTTCATACTTCTGAGACCTAAAGTGGATGTTTTGGCTTTGGATGTCAGCAAAGTGGTTTTGGCTAAAAGACTACATGCTTCACAGATACAAAAGGATGGAATTTAATTTGTCTGATAAACTAAAAGAGGGATCAAACGGCTGTAGCTCCAGTTCTGCAAATCAAGCAGTAATCATTCAAAAATTAAATAAGAATCACTTTATAAGCAGAATTGCCATTTATATTTGTCTGTAAATAAGCA
Source organism: Myiopsitta monachus (assembly GCA_017639245.1). Lineage (NCBI taxonomy): Eukaryota > Metazoa > Chordata > Aves > Psittaciformes > Psittacidae > Myiopsitta > Myiopsitta monachus. The sequence goes on along the minus strand of CM029921.1, from coordinate 63,960,190 downwards.
ATTTATTTCTTTCCAGAACCTGCTCAAACAAACTTTGAAGCTCCTGTTTGATGTTTCTCAGTGACACTAAGTAGATGGAAGAATCGCGTTTTAGCAATTCTCTAGGCCTCCGTCCTTTAGCTGCTTAAAAGTTGCTCCTCCTGGTTCATCTGTAGCTCCATACCTGAAAAACTATTCTTCTAGGGTTTTTTTGTTAAGTTTTATTTCCTCCTCTTCCCCTTAGTCTCTCTCACTCTAAATACAAAATGCACAGAATTATCAAGACAATAATTTAGGGATCCTGCAGAAACAAGCTGGCTTCAGACAAGTCAGCTGTAAGACCATTCAGGAAGTGCATCACAGATCACTTCATCTGGAAGAAGAGAGAATCAGGATGGAAAGAAAAGAGTGAGGTTATATAAAGGGCTCTTGGAACTGAGACTGCAGAAGGAATTACAAATCAAAGACAAATCCAGAAACAAAGTCACTACTGCCAAAAATTAGCCTGGACTGTTCTTCATGGAAGCTACCACTTAGCATATGGGTCAAAATCTTCCACTGCTGTGTCTTAGAAACATTAATGAAATCTGAGAGGAATTGGACTACTGAAACAGACAAAGACTCATGTAGGTCAGGAATGAACATACAGCAACTGACAAGTATAATTTGTGATAGATCTATCTTTAAAACCAGTTTTTAGAAAAGCCTTTGGTTGAACTTAATCATGAAATTTAATATGTACACTGACAATTCACACATACCCTAACAATGCAGTACTTGTGCAGAATACTGGCAGCTTATCCTTTCAGAGAAAGGTTTAGGAACTCAGTTTAGACCAATTTTGCGCAGTTTATCTGTTCATTTCCTAAGACATAAGTCTCTGAAAAATATTACTTTACTGGTATTTCCCAAGAACACTGAAACAACGGGAAAATTTCAGCATTTTCTTAGATCATTGTTGCCATGAATATACCATGCTGTTCAGGTTCATTCACACCTAGTTCAGGCTCCTCAATACTCTCACAATGTATTAGATAGCAAGAGAAAGTACTTTATGTTTTTTGAGAGTTGACAAAAATACAGTCCCTAACATAGCTGCTTTACTGAAAAGCGAAATCAGATTACTCTTATAAGAACAGAAGAGAAAGTAATATTTTCTCACATTTCTTAACCACCACGAATTATTCTTCCCCTTTTCATTTTATATTAAAATAAAGGTCAAGTTAGTGACTCAAATAAAACTAATGCTACAAATATTGACCTCCATAGATCTGAAATAATGGCTGGTACCACTGAATCCTTGAAACAGAGTTGGAAGAAGTAAGTTGAAAAGTTCAGTAAATTACTGTAGAATTTTCTAGTGCTCTGTGCACCTTGTGAAGTGTTAAATATCTGCCAGACTGTATAGACAGAAGTGATTTACAACAAACAAGTTCTGCTCAAAACTAGCTGGTGCTGAAGAGCTGACTGATCCTCATTTAACATTACACAGCCATGAATTAAAATAAGAACTCTCTGCCTTTCCTATGTGAAACTCAATTTATCACAGTGTCTCTTTCATGCTTGATGACAAATGACAAGGTAATTTCTTTCTGTTTTGTTGTTTTGTATTTTTTTAAGGCAAAGCAACCATATTTAACAGATATTTACTGCAACATATCATTACGCAGGTTAACATGCAGCGTGGAATATCCTCATAGTGTGTTTATGTAAAATATAACTTTTTAAATGTCACTGAGTTGAAAGAGATAATTGGAATAGGAAGAGCAGAAAATCCATTTATTCACTCTCCCTGAGGATAAAGCCATTTTTACTCCAACACACAATGAAGAGGAAAGTAGAGAAGTTTTCTGTGGGGCACCTTTGCATGTAAACAGGTATAGAGGCCTAATTTACAAAAATAATGCAAGCCAGTTCATTCCCTAGACCTCTGCCAAAAAGCAGCTTAGGTAGATCCTTACAAAGCTTCAGCTTCACAGAAACCCATAGCTTCTAAAAAAGCTAGACAATTTGTGAAATCGTATATTCCCCAGTGGAGGTCTTAGCAGACTAAATGCATCCCTGGGGAGGCTGTAATTGATTATGCTGCTGCCAGTGGCTGAATAAACAAATGAAGGAGCAGACATGGTTACAGTTTCATTTATCATGCTTTAAAATTCTATGTTGTCATATTTGCTCAATTAGTAAGTAAATGAGTTCAGAGTGTAATCTTTCCCATTTAAAGATGAAAGGAGTAGTATCTATTTGTATTGGAAGCCAAGGACACACTCATTCTGCTGCCCAAAGTTCACATACTTTGGGAAAAGTGGCAGGGCAATTCTTGTCCTGCCACAGAGAAAGCCAAGCAAAATAAACCTCATAAATTCAAACCTCTTTTCAATCATGTTTATGATGCAAGCAATTTTTGCTCATTCAAAAAGAATTCTAATTTAAAAATACTACTAATTTTAAGTGGTACAAACCAGCATAACATTAAGAGGTATTCACTGATAATACACCAATTAACTGTCAAACAGAAGAAGTTGTCAAACAGAAGAAACCCCCAAGCCCGTAACATACCAAGAATAACTGAATTTACTTCAGTGGGAACCTTGGATGAAAACAAATAGATTTATCAGACCAAATATAGTTCAACCTGCAAGTCTAGAGAAATAATGTGACTGCTATTTAATGGAGAAAACTGATCTCACTCTAAAATAATTGCCATGAAAGTTAATGAAAGACTTGCTAGTGTTTTGTCATGGGAACCTGATGGTGCCTTAGCTTTGTTTCAGTATCAGAGACCATTAGTTTGCTCTGTGATTTCTAATGGGCCAGGAAAGGGCTGTGGGGAAAGGAACAGATACTAATTCTGAGTAGCCAAAGAAAGTAACTACCTGAAAAGCTGATTTCCATAACAAATATTTCTGAAATTCTGTAATTCCCACTAGTAATTTACCCAGATGGATTTTAAAACATCTGTAATACAGGTCAGAATAAGGGTTAGTGACATCAAAACTAATCCATGGTGCGTAAGTACTGTGAGTATCGGTTACTGAAATTTTTATGCAAAAGATACTAAGTATTTGTTACTTAATTACATTTCAGGAGAACCACAGATGAATGGGAGCATCTTTTTTGAAATTCTGCCTCCCAGTTCCAATTAGACAAGCACACTTACATTTAGGAGAAAAGGAGCTTTTAAAGAAAAGCTGAAAATAAGGCTGATGAGAAATCTTGATAATACTCAAGAAGAATGATTATACAAAAAAAATGGGACTGGAGGAAGGAAAGAATAGATACCAAAGTTACCTTCAAACAGGATAAGCAATTAATGTTGGCTCCAGGATACTTTATATAAAGCATAGAAAATGTAGTAGAATTATTTCACTCCAATTGACCTGAGCTGATACACTACATCCAGTTGCAGACACTACATTTTAAGGAAAATAAAGAAAAAAATAAAACAATCTAGAGAACAGAACAGAAAATGAGAAATAATACTGTTAAAATTACCTATGATGTGTTAAATTGGTGCAATTTGGAAAAGATCGAAGGAAATTAGAGAATAATCCTCCATAAAAATTTGGGGGGAGAAAAACACAAAAAGGAAACAAAAAACTATAAAAAAAAAACAAAACAAAACCCAAACCAACAAAACAAACAAAATAAAAAAACAAAAAACAAACAACTCCCCAAAACAAAACAAAAACAAACAAACAAAAAACAACAAAAAAATCAAAAAAAACAGTACAACAGTAATTTGCAATAGTGATTAAGGCTAGGTAGCAGAAAACACTTCATCCAACTTCATTTGCAGTTTTCATCAGTCTCTCACAGCAATAGCATTTTACTGCCTTTATACCCAGAGAAGAATGTCTGATCTGTAGAAATACCACTGTGTAAAAGCACACTGTTAGGCCCTGAAGCAGACACAATTTGTAGAGAAGAGCAACTTTCATTCAGTTTCAACCACGGTTCTGAGTTGTCAGATATTGGTGAAGAATACATAAGCTGCTTACAAGCCACAAATAAAAAACACAATCTATCTGAGGTTCTATGCAACTTTAATACTTCCTATATTAGGCTATCGAAGATATGAAGTAGTCTTAGGTTAAAGCAATGTAATGGATTATAAGTTTGTCAGTGCACGTAGAAAACCAGGCTTCAAAATAATCACAGATTTACACATGACAAAACGTAAATGGCTAGCTGTATAAATAATACACAGCAGAGGGGTGATTGTCAATAGGCTAGCAAGAGGCAAACAATGAGACTCCAGGATCATACAATGACAAGATGTCCTAGAAGTTTTTCTCCCCTGGGTCAAAGAGTAAAATCAGTGGGTATTCCAGTAAAGACAGACTCTAAATCACTGAATATAAAAACCATGCCAATGAACTACAAATCACATATTCAGCACAATAGGAAATAAAGATGTCTCAGACATAAAGGAAAAGCAGTAGCAGCCAGGTATGATGTCATCAAGCTAATTAAAAAAAAGCCTAGACCTAATCATAACAGGCAAAGCTCATTCCACCTTTCAGCATAAATCAAGTATGTGCTCACTGCATAATGGGATGTGCTAACAATGAAGCGATAACATAGACTTTTACTTCCTTGCATCTCCCTGAAACTGGGTATAAACTCAGTTTTTCAAGGCACATCCTTCTCTAAAGAAATTGAAACAATCAGTAGCATATTTCAAGGCAACTCGGTTAGGAGGCTGCTAATATGGAGTGGAATTTGGCAGCAATATGAGTGAACACAGTAGTAAGTGCTTTAAGTACGCAAAGTTTCTCAGAGACAGCTATGGCCTTTTATCTTGTAAAAAACTATGGCTGGAAGGTATTTAGCTCCTGGCAGATATAAAAGGATAATATTTAGGACAAGTGATGTGTATGCCACTTAGTTGAGGAGTCTGGTTTGATAGCCTAAATGTTACAAACAGTTATCAGAAAACATTAAAAAAAACCATTAAAACCAAAAGGTTAACAACATAAGGGAGTTCTGAAGTACAACTAAAACTTTGTGTGAAAGGATCAAAACTTATAAGAATAAAAGCTTATAATAAAACTAAAAACTTATAATAAAAAACTTATAATAAAAATGTATAATAATATTACCTTTTTTTCCCATGTTCCCACCCAAAATCTCTAAAGCAAATAGAATCAGACTTGCCTCACATCTCACCATCTCTCCAGAAAACACAGCGCAGGCTGCAGATATAATGGGCAGATTTTAAACCTGACCATTACATTGAAAAATAGCTAAGGCTTGCCATTTAATTGAGCCTTTCTGATGTTCACACCTTCCTCTCACCTGCTGTTAGTCGGTGAAATTAATTCAGCAAGCAGACTGTGTAAAGGAAACATTATATCAGTTTAGTTTTCCTCACTTGTGCTGTATACTACGCTCTTAACAGCTGTTTTGAAATTCCACCTAGGGGTCTTGGTGAAATCATGAAACTTGCCAGCATTTTGGAGCTGAGAAACTGCAGAACATTAATAATTAAATATTAGTAGAAATATGAAAGCTAGAAGATAGAGATAGATTTTAAAAAAAGGGAGGGGGCTTTTAACAACTACATTTAACTACATGAAATGAGAATAGGCAGTATTTGTCTGAATTAAATGGATAGCCTAGCAGCTTACAGACAGGACAGCCTGCTTCATACATGGGAGATTGACAGTTCCAGCAGTATTCCATGTTGCTCTTCCACAACCCAAGGTCTTAGAAATGCTTTGAGAATAATAGCTTTTATTGCCTTTAATGTTCATAAATTCTGCAATGCCTAATAGCTCTTCTTTGCCTGTACAATTATACAAATAGGGCTAGCAATTTGTTCTTTTTTTAATATCAAGACAAAACTCCAGCTCTCCTCATATCACATACTGCAGCTAGAACTGTGACATCTGTCTTGTTTTCAATGTTTGCCACATACCTAGAATTCTCATGTCACAAGCCAACAGCTACAGGTCTTTTTATAACCAAATTCTGGTTTATGTAATACAGGAGAAAATGCATTCCAGTTGAAAGCTGGCCTTATTCAGTTTTCTCTCTTATACCTAAATCAGGAGGGCAAGCTTGGCTAATCCCAGCTCAGCTGCTTCTGACTCTCCGCCAAATACTACAGGAGAAACTGTCACTTGAAAGTATACCTCCCACGGAACAGTACTGTGCCTGTGCAGGCTTCCTACCAAGAACAAAAGTCAATACAGCAGCTAGGCTTGTCTAATGCTATGCATGAATAAAACATTTCAGAAAAAAAGCTGCAGCAGAAAACCTAAACACAAGTCAGAGATCTTCTTGAATCAAAATCCTAGACTTGATCAGCATCCCAGACTTTGGAAAGCCTCAGGACTGAACAGCACACTGTCCTCGTAAGGAATATGTCTACAAACTTTGTGACCTCTTCTCCACTTACCAGCCTGATAGAATGTAAGCTAAGAAAAAGCAACTTACCCCCATTTAAAGGTGGAGCCATCCTCATCACAATTGATTCTGTTTACACAACTGGACGAAATAAGTATGTGCCAGTTTGCCAGAGGGGACTAGCAAATTAGGTGTTTAAACAGCATAAAGAGTACAAAGATCTTCTACAAGAGACAAAGTACCTGCAGCTGTCCTCTTCACATTTGTTCCCCAATATGTAGCCTTGTTGCAGTCTCCCAACAGATGAGGTAGATAGATACAAGTCATGATCCATCTTAGAGCACTGAGACAATATTAGCTAAGATCTGAACTAAAAATCATGATACGGATTTTGCATGCCAAAATTAAGTGCTAAAAGAAACAGGCCATATTAGTCAGGTGTGTGCCATGTGCACAAAATGTATGCAGAAACTAACCATGAGGCCAGAGGATGTTCAAAGGCACAATCTCCTGAGAACCTCTCCTCTATGTTTTCAATGTCCTAGTACCTTCAACCACTGAAAGCTCAAAAGAAAGCTTCTCTAAAGCTGGTAAGCTGTTCTCTTGTCCTTTAATACAGTTTAAAAATATGTCAAAACTACTTAATTCTTGTGGCAGGCATATTTATCCAGAGACTTAATAGTGTCACTTAGCGCACCACATTCAGACAAATGAGACCAGTTCTCAAATACCCTTGCAAGAGTTACAACCCTCTCATCTGAGCACTACGAAATGGACTTAAACCAAACTGGCTTCTCAGAGGCAATCACACAAAAGACGTTAACAGCATTAATATCCCCTTTGCCTAAATGCCCATTGACACAGACTACGCACCTAGTTACTAACTTCCAAGACACTCTACCCTCTAGGGCCAGGTGTAATTTCCTTTTCTAACTATGCCACATAAAACCCAATCTAGAAAATATACTAGATTTCCCTAATATATTACAGGTGACCACTATTCCCCTAGTATTTTTTATGGAACCTTGACTTGAAAAATAAACACATGCATTAAAACTGTCTTTTCTTAAACAATATCTTTCTCTGTAACTTTATCAAACATTTACCAAAATTTAACTACAAGTTACTTAGCAAGGTCTTATTTTATTGCCATTATTATTGCCAAGAAGTTCAATCAAATTTAATGGCATCATTTCTTCAGTAAGGTACAACTCAACATGAGAAAGAATGGATGAACTCAACTACCAGTAAGGTATCTGTTTTATTTCAGCCAGAATTATGCTTTTGCTAACCACATACACATCACATGGTAATTTTCTCCCATCTTTCCCGTGTGCCAGCTTTTCAAATAGTTCTTAATTAGCTCTGTTTTATTTATGAAAGCAGGTTTTGCTAGACTCTCCCCAAGAGCTTTAGAAAACTACTGTGTAAAACTTGACTTATCACATTTCCTCTAATGCTTTCAAAAAGGAGGGGAGAAGGGGAGAATGTTTAGAGGGCTAGAGCTGTGTTTGGGTGTGAAGATTTCTGCTACTTTTAGCCCATCTCTTAAGCCCTATTTCCTCAGGAAATCATGTTTTTCCATGCTTATACACGTGCAAGTGCCAATTTTTCTCCTTTCTTTTTTTTTTGCCAGCTAGCCTATTTTGTCCTAACTTAGTGGAGGGCAAAGCTCTTAAACATACAAACTTCTTACAAATTCTGGGAACTTTGGGAATTGAATGGAAGAGACTGTGGACTATTCAGCTCATTAGATGCAACAAAACTGAAAAGAACAAGCTTTTCCCTCCAAGGGAGTAAAAACTTCCATCAACACTCAACATCTGGTATCAACAGATACTCAATATCTTGCTGTTTTCCACACATACTTCAGTAGCAGTTGCTAAGTTTACAAAAAGGATGGCTGTTAACTGTCTTGAAAGGATGGCCATCACTCTAAAGAAAGGTAGAAAAAAGTGTTTCCCCGGTTCTGAAAAAACAAGCACTCTCAGCCAGCAAAAAGTTTAAGCACTCTGCACCTCAGTTTAGCATGCTATGCTTCAGTTTGCTGGACTGTACCAGCCACATTTAAAAAGCACAGAGAATGACAATAAATATATTCACCTTGCAAATCATTTGTTAGTGAAATGAACTCCTAATGTTATATGACAAACCTTTTCTGTAGTAAAAAAAAAACTACGTAGTTTTTATTCCACAGAGCTCACATGCAGAATTGGGACTTAAAATGGAAAGTGAATACGCACTCATTTACTTCTCATGCTAAACAAATCTTGCAGCTTTTTGATTTTTAAATTTTTTGATTGTCGTGGTTTAAGCTCAGCTGGTGACTGAGAACCACACAGTCAATCACTCACTCCTTTCCACCCCCCACCTCCAGGCAGGATGAAGAGAACAACTGAAAGAATGTAAACCCCACAGGTTGAGATAAAACAGTCCAATAATTAAATTATAAAACAAAACTACTACTACTACTACTAATGATAAGGGGGAATAACAAGGGGAAAGAATATTAAAAAAAAAAGAGAAGGAAAAAAACAATAAACACAAGTGATGCACAATAAAATTGCTCACCACCCACCAACCCCTGATTCAGAGCAAGCAGTACCTAGCAACAACCAAAACACTGGCGTGTCACTAGCATCACTCTCAGACCAAAGCTGAAACAGCACTGCACCAGCCACTAAGAAGGAGAAAAACAACTGTTACAGCGGAACGCAGGAACATTGGCATATACGCATCTAAGAACTGATTGTCCATCTAAATAGTCCAAATAAGTACAGTATCTTTCCATAAAGTGGAGAAACAGAATTAAGTCAGAGAAAAATTTTTGCCCCACCCCCTTTCTTTTTTTTTTTTTTTTCCAATGAGCACAGGTACCTAAAGGGACTTAGAAGAAAGCTGGAGAGGGGCTTTTTACAAGGGCATGTAGTGATAACTGAAAGAGAGTAGATTTAGATTAGATATTAGGAAGTTCTTTACTGTGAGGGTGGTGAGACACTGGCACAAGTTGCCCACAGAAGCTGTGGACGTCCCATCCCTGGAAGTGTTCAAGGCCAGGCTGGATGGGGCTTTGAGCAACCTGGTCTAGTGGAAGATGTCCTCTGCCCACACCAGGGGGGCTGGAACTCATTGGTGTTTAAGGTCCCTTCCAACCATAACCATTCTGTGATTCTATGAATTTCTAAAACATGTCAATTTTTGTCCACAGAGCAATTATTCACTTATTCTAATTGTCAGCATACCCTCTGATGCCACTTAGTATCCAGTACTTGTATAGCTCTTTACACTTAGCATCCAGTACTTGTACAGTTCTTTACACTAGGAAACACTGGTATAAATACAGAAGCATCTGAGGAAAATAAGGGGTACATAGTCTAGGCACAGGATTGAAAATTGCTCCTGTGATTCCTTCCAAAGCCTTGGGAAAGTTATCTAACTCCTTTCCTTCAATTTCTCCCTCTTTAAAATGGGAATATTAATACTTAACAACTTTGAAGGATATGATGAACACTGTCATATGTGTAAACTGCCCTGAAGGCAAAAAACACTATATAAACACTAAGTATCATTCCCATCAACAGAAGTTCCTGGTGTATCCTTTTCTCCTCCAAATACATGAAAGCAGGAAATTAACTTACCAAGGAGATTGATGGTGACTGGAAATCGTAGGCAGCCACCCTCTAAATTACTGTGCATGAGTCACTTTAAAGTGTTACAGTTCCTTACTCAGTGGGAATCTGTTGACTCTAGCATATATTGTCAGAAACGTATTACAGAGATGTTTGTAAAAGGGTAATTGTTACTGAAGACTACTTGTAACTGGTACATAAAACAGCTAGGATGAACTTCCCAATGATGGAAGAGATGTTGGCTGTGCTTCAGTATTGCCATCCCAAAAGATGCATTTCAGATCATGCTAGAGAGAAGCTGTGCTGCATGTTCAAGGTGCCCCAACACATCAGATATGGAACTGACAAAAGATATTTTAATCAAAAGCAAATTTAGAATAAGAACTATTTCTGGTTCTTTCAAATAATTCATAGGCAGATCCTCAGTAAGTTTAAATAGTTTTCTTGATATTAGTGGAGCTCTGCTCCTTAACAGGGGTTGAAGATAGCTTATTTAATTCTAAGAAATAACTAAAGCACCACTTGAGGTACTTTGAAGATGAACGTCCAAGGAAATTTCATTCTTTTAGCTTCATCTTCTGATGGTCTGCATCCATTAGTCTTTGCAAGAAGCAATTTCATTCTGATATTCTACAACAGCCACAGTACAAGGACATGAGCTGTTTGGGTTTGTCCTTGTGCAAATGAAATAATGATGAGTGACGTTCTATGAGGAAGTGACAGCATACACATTAAAGAAAGCATAGAAGACTAAATCTGTCTACTCAGGCTATTTTGACACCAAACCTGTCTGCCCAAACTCCGAGTCATCATTTTGAAATCGAACACAAGAGAATCAAGGGTTCACATAAAGATAAAGGACCTTTAGTTAAAAATATTTATCTTTCACAACCTAAAAACACAGTCTTACGTATCTCAGAAACAAATCTAAAATCAAAACAATCACATTTATATTTTTTTCCCTATCTCACCTTGTAAGGCTGCGAAGTGCTTCATATCTTAGTTTTAGCCTTGAAGTCCAGCACTTCGACTTCAAGGGTTAAATTCAAACTGTTAAAACGTATCTCCTTCTGAAGGCAGTGAGCAAGTTCAACAATATTTCATGCATAAAAAAACTGTTCCATCAGTTTCCACCATCTCTTCCCTCAACTTAGCAAGCCCAGCTCTTTCAATCTTTCCTCATAGGTATTATTTTCTAAGCCTCTTATTGTTTCTATTTCTCCAGCTTGTTTACACTCTCAAGATCGATGCCCAAATCCAACACAACATACTTCCTTTTCATAGCTAAGTATTATCCAAACTGCACTTATCCGAAGCATGAGTACTGTAAATGTTTCAGCAATATCTGAAAATATCAGTAAGAATGTAACTTAGTCTCCCACCTCTTGAGATTTTTCTGTGTGCGTATTTTCCCAGCACGCAATGGTGAAAAAAGTGAATTATGTTACTTGAAAAAAAAATAAAATTAAATCAAGTCTTGCTTCATGGCTGTGAAGAAAAGACTGAAAAAAATATCAGTAAGTCAAGAGTAAAGATTGCAAAATTGAGGTGAAAAATAAAAATAACTTTTAAATGCATTAATTCCCCATCTCTTTTTCCCAAACCTTATATTGTGATTTTGGACAGTCCAGTTGGTGCCTTTTGAACACTTCCCACCTTTGAAAAATTGCCAGTGCTTTATATAAGAAATAAAGCAAAAGGCACTCTTGAGAAGTCTTTTTTCTCTGTTACATTTAGGATAACAAGACATATACTTGACCTAGTGTTCTCTCAGCACTAGAGTAATGGAAATCATAAGCAATTCTATCCATACTATGAATTTTACAGTTTGATTCTTAATATCACTTTGCATTTGCTGTTTCCAAAGGAAGATGAATACTGTCAAATATTGCTCATTATAGTGTTCAAGACCAGTTTTTCAGCCTTACACAACATGACAGATGTGTGGAAGAATACTCCTGAAAAGCTGAAGATCTCATTTGGATTATGTTTTTTCACATGATCTCTAAGAATGAAAAAATGGCTTAAGGTCAGAGAAAGCAATTTCCAAATATATTTTCATTGTGCATAAAGTACGTGAAGTTCTGTCTTCAATAGATACAATTCTTCAATTGTACATTGATTTTGACTTAATAATTTTAGGGATGAATTGAGAAAAGTAAGAAAGCAGAAGACACAGAATCATGCCAGTAAAAGTTAAAGGCTCCACACTCTTAAGAGCATGAGGTTAAGAAAATCCTTCTACTAATCTTACTTAACACCACATAAAAAGAAGTGCAAACTTACTCCTAAGCAAGTTTTTTTCTTCACTTATGATTACTTCCATCAGTGATAAAAATAAAATATATTTTAAGCCAACAGAAAACAGAATAAGAAGACTGCAAAAAAGGTGAAGAACCATTTAACTCTCAAGCTACCATAAGCAAGCAGAAATTTAATTTCTGTCAGGATCTGAAACTTTTTTCAAGGAACGGTAAGGTACCCATTCAGCTTCTATTTTCACAAGTGCATCCAGTGCAAGCCCTCAAAACCCTTTACAGGGAGTCTTAAGTTGTTAGGCACTTCTTCAAACGCAGCCAATGCTTATTTTGCTAACAGAGATATTTTTTTATTTTTCATTTGAAGACTAACATAACTCTAATGCGGGGGTTCTGAACAACCTGACATGTCAGTGTGGTCTCTGTGTTGCAAAGCAAAATAAACAGCATAACTCAAATATTCAATTCATTAACCTAGATTATTCATAGAATGAATAAAGCATCACTTTCTACGTTACATTACGAGATACCTGTGCTTCCACTTGCAGTACTTTTTCCTAATTGTTCTGATGCCAGCTGCCTCCATATTTTTGTTGGAGCAGGATAACCACCACAGCATGTCCTGCCTGTCTGGGAACAAATGGGAACAAGAATGTTCCCATTTTGCTCATGTCCCTTCCTGTTATGCTGTATACTTCGACTCTTGGGTCTGATACTTCAGTGAATGATTTCTCGTGCCATAATATATCAGCTGCAAAATTGCAGTTACTACTTATCTCCAAAACAGTTTTATAAAGATGTGTATAGGCATGACTAGGTAATGACTGACAAAAACACCCAGTTCATCAGTAAATCAAAAAGCAGTGTCCAAAGGTCAGCGTAAAAACCTGTATTTGAGAGATGAGGAAGCCAGTTTTCCTGCTCTTTATACCCTCTGCACAGGACTGACACAACTCAGAAATCCAGCCACAGTTTACTGATTTTACTATGTTAAGCCAGGCAATGATGTTAAAACCAAAACCTGTCCATTCATGTAAACAAATGGTTTAACTGTTCAGGATAATGTAACTATACAAAGAACCACCTGAACTTCATCTTTCTTCGACTAGCCAAGATTTGATAGCTAAAGTTTCAGGATTATATAGGCATTACAGATTATATCATATCAACCATTAATCACAAAACAGCTGATCTGCAACAATTCCACCTCTAAAGTGTGAGCTCAAAAGACTCAGTACTAGAAGCCTATTGCTAAAGACATAGCTTTGGTGCACAGGAAATGTGGATATAAAACGTAGCCTTTATGAAAATGAAGCATTGATATTAATGAATAAGGCCAAGCAGGTCTTGTTCATACATTTCCATAAGCTCTGTGAATACTCATGAGTTCTAACCTCTGATGTTAAGGTGTGCCTTTTCCAAGATTGCTGCAGTGGATCTTAAATGTTTCACTTTTCATGAATAAAAACGTAAAAAAAATATACTACTATTCATAATGTTTCTTAAGATTGCTGTTGATCGAGAAGAGTTAGGATGGAAAAAAAATTACAGGAGATATAATTTCAGAACCTGTGGTGTTGCCAGACTTCTGTTAGCTGCCTTTACGTTCATTAAATAATAGAGCCAGCAGGAGTATTGGCAAGTCACCTATACAGGAGCATTAACTGATGAAATCCTCTCTGTCCATTTAGGTGAGAAAGTACGACTTGGCAATAATGCGTTTTACCCCTCAATAACAGCCCCTGAACATGACAATTTCTCATTAGCTGAAGATTCCTTGCCACTTACAGATTCACTAAAGGAAAGAATCCACTGGTCTTACCTCTCAATCTGTGCTTTTGTTTGCAGTAAAAGCAAGCACTGCCTTGTTTTAAAAGATACCAGACTTATAAATTCAGCATAAGAAGAGAGAGATAAAAATGTGTCGTAGCCTACATCAAGTAATTCTATAATCCAGCTCCCTATGAATTTATGACAAGTGCCAACAAGTTATTGCAGCGAACTTTAAAATTAACAGTGATCATAAAATAAAATACAGCTTCCATAATGCCTTTTGTTTCTTCCAAAAATAGCTACCAGCATTTAGCCTTATTCTTTTCTTAACAAAAACATTGTGCAAAACAAGCACAATGTAACTCCACTGAATGCGATGGAAGTGTCCAAGAAAATGCCAGCACAAATGAGCTGAAAAATGTGAGGAAGAAATACTGAAAGTTGAGTGGGACAAAAGTCTTTGCTGCCCAAAGAAAATACTACATAAAACACATTACTTTTTAATCTCTATGCAGAATTAGTAACATTTTCAAAGTAATCAATTATATCAACTGAGCCACAATTTTTAGCATTGCTCTATTTCAGATCTTTAGGAAGTTGTCTTAATTAGGGCAGTAGTCAATTAGTACTTTATGCCGTCACTGGTTTTTCTTCTTCATGGTCTGATAACAGTATTAGAAATCATTGAAAGCCTTGGTGAGTACTACCTATTTCAGACTACTGACCAGATTTTACTAGTCACTTCTCTGTCATTTTAACCAAAGCAGGCATCTCTCATAATAGCAATCACTAGTTTTCACTGACTTCGAAATAAAGCTGAGATTGAGTAGGTATTTTGCAGTATTTTCTTATAATAAAAAGCTGTAACTGAGTGTCACAGTCTCACAAATAAATTATAGTACCAATACAAACTAATACAGTGCCAGATCTTTTGATGCTGTAAATATCATCAATGGAATTTTTACACTTGGCAGAAAATTTGCCTACAGATTTAATAAAGCATCAGCAAACACATTTCAGCATTTTTGTGGAGGCACAAGTTGAAACTCATCAGGCTTCTGCCTAATAGAAGTAGCTGACAGCCAAGAAACTCATCTGGAGCATTGAAAATGAACTTCATTAATCAGGCTCCATGCACTCTTAGTATGCTGCCTTCTCTTCTAGCTGTTAGAAGCCATACATTTTGCAGGAGACACAGATGAAAAGGTACAGTTTATGTCGATTTAGTGTAATCTGACTGAGGACTCCCATGAGCTACCAGACCAAGCCAACTTCAGGAATAAAAACTTCTATCATTTCTTGATGCTATGTTAATAGTTGGATAAAACACCCCAGTGACCTGATGTTTAGAGCATCATATCAGAAATACCATGAAGACAGAACAAGCAAAGGAGGATCATAAATTTAGACACTAATATCCAAACATGCAAATGCTCATCCAGAACAAACCAGAATGTTACAGATTCTGATTCATTGCAAAATTACCATCTGATTTTCAGTTTACAATATCAACTTATGAAATTAATGGGAAAGCCATAAACCAGCATGCTAATTCCATACTTCAGATGTATTATTCAAATAAATCCAGCCTCCTGTACTCCACACATGCAAATATGAATACAAAGTTTCTTTGTAAGAGTTCTTGAAAGAGTTGTGTGTTTAAAAAGGATTACTTCCTCAGAAAGGTGACATACAGTGGCACTTCAAACACAAAGCCCACCAGAATTCTTCTGGCTAAGATTCTGCATATTCATGTTCATCAAATGTCCAATAGTTTCCTCATCTCAGGAGACACCTGCTGAAAATGATTCTTTAGTGCTATTCCTTCTTGCTCTGCGGGGACCACCTCCAGATTAGTGAAAGAAACTCATGCCCATTAAGTTGTTAGACTCTAATGAAACTGGCACAATGGTGCCCACCGGAGTGATTTTTAAAGAGCGAGAAGGGAGACTGCATGAAGGCTTCCAGCTGGAAGTATATTTTTAGGCGCTGTTTAAGATTCACTGCAAGCAAAAGTAGCTCTTAAACTGCAAAGCAGCTCTGGAAGCTACAGGAGCCCCTAACAGCTGTGACATTTGCTTGGGATGGGGAAACCTGAAAAAATGCAGTCGCACTTCTTGGGACATGGCAGGCAGGGAAGAATCAAAGAAATAATGACATGTAAACATTTTCAAAACAGGTGCCTGATATTAGATTGCTTAGACATGGCCTCCAACAATAAGAATCTCACCCATGAGATTTAAAACAGGTTCTTCTGCATATAGATTTTACAAGCATTCTAAGATCTAGTTTCATAAATTCAAACAGCCTTCTGGCAGCTTTCTTCTCCAGATTATCCCCTGACATTTACCGTTGTCAGGATTACTATATACATATTAAAACATGACCACAATTTGGGCTTCCCTTAACTGAGTGATAGTCCAACTACTTCTAATTACTTCTATACATTATAAACTCAGAGAACAAGAATCAACATTTGCACACTGAATATAGTTACAGCACCTAGAACAGCTAAAAGGACACAAAATCAAAGACAAGCAAAATAGGTAAATCAGTCATAAGCAATGAATTTGTTGCATTTTGCAAGAAAAATAGCATAGTCTGATTCCTGAATTCTGTCACTCCAGGACAAACAGCTTATCTTCAGTCCAATTTCCTACATGAGGTATCAGTTTAGGGTAGAGAATAAAAAAAAGTACCAATTGCAAAAGAAGTGTTCATAACCAGACTGTATCAGATAGTCTAAAGATGCAATGTTGGCTCCTGAATCAAAGGAAACATGAACCAATTTAATGTGAAAAGTACATTTCCTGTATATTAGCTGAATAGATTTTCAAGGGACTGTATTACTTCCCCTGCCCTAAACATGTAACATACGTATCGATAATTTCTTCTAAAATGTTACTTGAGCCCATCAAACTGACAATGTTAGCAGCTCTCTGACCCAAAGGACACCTTTGCCTTGTTATGCTTCAGAATTAACATTGTATTTCCTGACCTTCATTCTTGTGAAAGACTTTTACTCCCCAATTCTACAACATATCCTGGGCTGCATCAAAAGGAGCGTAACCAGCAGGTCAAAGGAGGTGATCGTGCCTCTCTGCTCTCTTGAGAACTCACGTACTGTGTACACTTCTGGTGTCCTCAACATAAAAAGGACATGGAGCTGCTGGAGCAAGTCCAGAGGAGGGCCACATGGATGATCAGAGGGCTTGAGAACCTTCCGTATGAAGATAGGCTGAGAAAGTTGGGGCTGTTCAGCCTGGAAAAGAAAAGGCTGCATGGAGACCTCATAGCAGCCTTCCTGTATCTCAAGGGAGCCTATAAGGACGCTGGAGAGGACTCTTCATTAGGCACGGTAGTGATAGGACAACGGGTAATGGGTTCAAACTTAAACAGGGGAAGTTTAGATGAGATAATAAGGAACAAGTTCTTTATTGTGAGGGTGGTGAGGCACTGGAATTGGTTGCCCAGGGAAGTTGCGAATGCTCCATTCCTAGTGGTGTTCAAGGCCGGGTTGGACAGAGCCTTGTGTGGCATGGTTTAGTGGGAGGTGTCCCTGCCCATGGCAGGGGGTTTGGAACTGGATGATTTTAAGGTCCTGTTGTGGTTTAAGTCCACTCAACCACAAAGTTTTCTCACTCACTCACTCACTCACTCCCCTCTCTTTCTTCCCCAGTCCTGGGGGGGATGGGGAGGAGAATTGAAAGAATACAACTCCCACAGGTTGAGATAAGAACAGTTCAGTAACTAAGGTATAACACAAATCAGTACTGCTACCACCAGTAATAATACAAGAGAAATACAAGGAAAGAGAATACAACTGCTCACCAAGCCTGACCCAGCCAGTGCACCCCCCAGCAGTGAACCCCCCAGTTTTTTACATCCTGGGCATGACGTGCAGTGGTACGGAATAACCTCTTTGGTCAGTTTGGATCAGGTGTCCTGCCTCTGCTTCCTCCAGGCTTCCTCTCCTCTCCAGCAGAGCATGAGACTCAGAAAGTCCTTGGTCAGACCAAAACATTACCAAGCAGTAACTGAAAACACTGGTGTTATCAGCGCTGTTCCCAGGCCAAAAGTCAAAAACACAGCACTAGCACCAGCTACCAAGACAGAGAGAAAAATGACTGTTACTGCTGAACCCATGACATGTCCTTTCCAGCCCTAACTATTCTGTGATTCTAAGATTTCACCTCTGAAACTTCTTCCCCTCAAAGATAGTCACAGCTCACATTTGTGTCAAAGCTCACATTTGGACTTCCATAAAACAAAAAAAAAAAAAAAAAAGAAAAGCCACTAGTTTTGAGGAAGAGATCAGCAATGAGAATTCTGGGGTGGATAAGCAGCTAGTTAGAAGAGAAGCAAAAAATCAGTGTTTGAAGAGAAAGTAAAGGGCAGGTGAGAGATTATAAATGGTTTATTCAGTATTTTCATTAATGATCTTAACATAAAGTAAAATTATGGATTTTGCTGGTACACACATTTATGTAGTATCATCAATAAAGTGGGATTGGAGCATTACGTTGAAAGAGGGAGATGTCAGAGAAGACTGCAATAGTAGGAAAAAGTTTAAAAATAATGGGAAATAGTACAAAGTCATGCATTAAGAGACTTTTTTTATGTAAACAATAGGCTTATTCACTGGAAATAACAGTACAAAAAAAGATATGAATGTGTTCAGCAACTTCAACTTTACTCTGAAGGACTAATACGATACGGCTTTGAAAAGGTAAATCTGATTCTCAGTATGCCAACTGAGTCACTTCTTTAAAGGGAATTGTGAACATTATTATAAGAGGTACAAGAGTTAAATGGATAATACATAACTGTTCAGCTAGATTAGAGAAAGAGATTCAAAATGAGTCTCTGATGGAAAGAAGAACCTGTATGAAAATCACAAGGACGGATGAAAGGACATTAACAGCTTGGATTTTTAGTATACAAAAATTAAGGACAAAGGAGAAAATTAGGTACATATCAGTAAATCAATTCCAGGAGAAAATAAGGTTAATTTAAACTGAAAGGCAGCAAAATGTGTTTATATTGATCCTGCACTGTAATCAGAAATTAAAGAATTTCTAACATCAGGAAGATGAAGTCCTACAACAAAATTACTGAAAGAAAAGGGAAAGGAAGAAATCTGGATTTCAGTAATGAGCTTAAGCAGAAAAACAAGAAACGTATAGATTTATATTCTATTTATCCCAAACCACTATGTTGAACAGAAGCCTTCCTGAAACTTGTCTCCCATTGCTCTGTATCAACACAGCCTCAACCATACCGCACACAGACCTGGGGGCATATGAGCAAATGCAGGCTGTTTTTCTGTTAGCAACCTCTGCACATTTGAGCGTACAGGGAATGAAGGAGTGTCAGGCAATGAATGAGAAGGACATCTCAGAAATACCTAATTCTCTCCAACACATTGCTATTTTGAAGCAACCTCTTTTAAAATGATCTGTGTTGGCTCCCAAGTTGATAGGAAGTAGTTCTAAGGCCCTTTGTACAGGAATCAGAAACTGGATTCAGCAGAGAGACATTTCACAAGCTTTTGTCCTTAGATAAGGTATCTTTTCCCCCAGGTTACGTTTGATAGTATCTTGCAATTAGATTAATCATATCAGATTTTAGGCTAACCTATTTCCCTATCTCTGAGTAACTCATATTCCTACAAAATAGCTTCTCTGGTTATATGCACTGAATTATGGGAAACCTCAAACCTCTGACAGATGCTGTACCAAATTTAATTTTGAATTTGAGCTAATTTTGAGCTATTTTTAAGGCTTCTAAGATCTTGGAAGCAGAGTTTTTTGACCATCACAAGATTTAATCAAACAACTACCAAGTGGATTCATGACCTTCTTCTTGTCCTAGAAGATCTTCTAACATAAAGAGATTACTAATAAAAGAAGCAGAGCTAACTAGAGAGCCTAGCAATCTCATTATGGTCCTCCAGTGAGACACTATCTTTTGACACACATTTGTTATACACTTGCTTTTGGACATATATATGTTGCACAATCTCTTTCACACACAGAATGCTTAAGGTTATAGTTATGGTTCCTACAGTGAATCCCTGATTATGAGAGAAGAGTCAGAACAGATTTTTATGGCACAATGTATTCATCTACCAGACTCCTTAATAAAGGTAAAATGTGTCCAGCTGCTTTCTTGACTATGCTGTTCCAGAAATTATGTTAGCATAAAACATATTTTTATTCTCAGGGATTTCAGGAGATGACTGACAAGCCTTCAATTATTAAAATATTCCTAAGGCAATGCATATATCAAATATCACACCCTGTAATGCTGTAACCCTTCTCAGGAGGGTTTATAGGATTATAAAAAACTTTAGGATTATATAGAAGCCTGAAAGCAGGGAAACTCATGACTTCTCTAAACTCAGTGGGTTTTAAGTTCTCTTTTTTACAGAAGGTGTTGTAGCTTTCAGACAAATCACAGTAAATACTTAATACACTTGAGGTACTCCCATTTAAAAAGACCAATGACAATCTTGGGGGCATGGGAACCATGAAGCTTGTCCAGGTGTTTTGTATTATTTGTAGTTCCTACCATCTTTAAACTGTTCTGACTGTATCTATTGAGAGATTGCCATCCCTGTGTCCATTTAACTGTAGCTGCTGACTACATACTATCATACTGGTTGAAGAAAAATAATTTCACTACTTCTGACAAAATCCACAGTTTAAATGGTTGGGAATTTCCACCTTATTCATTTGAACATACATGTTTGTCAGTACATTCAGACAAGTACTTCAGGAGCTTATCACATTTTGGCTGGCGCTGCGCACTGGTCTCGAACCAAACAAACTGCATTCCTTTTTCATGAAACTAAATCAGAGGATATGCTCCAAGAATGCTTCAACTGCTTGAGAATGTTTCAACAGCTTGAGTGTGCTCCCTTCCCAAGATCAGATGTGGTCTGACAGAAAAATCACACAAAGCAGACTCAGGTCCTCTTTACAGACTCTACACATCTGCTTCTGTTTGCACTCACTAATTTAGATATAGCCAGTGGCTTCTCTAGAAGCTCCTATAACAAAAGCAATACTGACGTGATACAGGACCCATTAGCCCTGACCATTCTTGGAACAGCAGAAACTGAACGAAGTCAACAATTAGCTGCATTTTTTTTTTCTTTCTCCTAATGAAAGAAAAAAATAATAATAATTTTATCTGGTACCATATTGCAAGGCTTCTGTAAAGCAGAGGAGACCATAGAACAAGATTAAAGAGCACAAAGAAAAATGAGATTACTATCTCCCAGAGGTACCCATCCTGATATGCAGAAGACAATCTCCCCATGAAACAGGTCTAAACTTTCAAACTATCATGTGCATGCTAGGGTATTTTATAAAAGCAACATGCTCATTTTCAATTGTTTTCCCTGTTCCACAGCAGGTATGACATGTACAAAGTATGAGAAGCGATGAAATCAGGCCACGTTAATATTTCAAGTAAAATTTGACATTTAAATCAATTACATTCAAGGTACATAAATATTACCTAATCACTATTTCCAAAATTTTCATTTGGCAAATTAAGGAATGCTTTCTATTTCACGACACATCAACTTCAGACTTTTTAACAACAAAATCACATGTTCATCAATATGCCTGGTTAGATAATACAGATGCATAGAAAATCACTTCTATTAAAAAAAAAATACATAAATACAAGTGTCATTATTTTACTGGTAATTTTCTTTGCAAAACATTGCCTCTGCAGTAAAAGAAAACTTTTCATATGCTCTTGACAAAAATCCCTCTGTGGCGTTTATCATCAAAGTAATTTTAGGATGGTATTAATGGAAGCCATTGGTGGTACTCTTACAACATCACATGGTTGCAAAAGGTAACGAACATCTAGAAGGACTGCTGTCCTAAGCCAGAATGATGTCACTGCCAGTCTGAGAAGATGACTTCAGAGCAGTCACTGCCCATGAGAGTCTTTGTGGATGCCACCATGATGACACCACCACATTACAGCTCTTGTAAAGCCATAATAATCTGAAAATTTGATTGTTTGACATCTAAATAAATTACTCACATAGGACCAGTTGGAAACTAATCAAGCATTGACTCAGCAGCGCTTACTCACCGGTGCCATAAAATGATAAATAGAAACTTTCAAAGCAGATGAGGTATGAGAAGAAGGGAAAGGTAACAAGCAAATTATTTTGTATGCAACTGCTGGGAGAGACCTCCCTAACAAACAAATTCTGCATTCATCATCATTACAAATAGACACAACCCAAGAATGTGTTTACTTTGCTGGCATTTGAATTCTGAGCTCATTTGTAGATGCCAAGCACCGTTTCTGAAATGTTACAATACAAATAATGTCTCCCAGAACTCTGAGACATGCGATATTAAGATCTGGGTGCAAATTTTCAATTCAAGTCTATTTCTACCAATCTTAAATCCAATGTCCTGAAAACAGTTTCCAAGTACCTGTCTTACAGGGGCAAGGGGAATTAAGAAAGAGAGAGAGAAGGAAAAAAAGGAAATAACCAAGTAGAAACTTTAATGTTGTTAAGTAATACAAAACTTTTCAAGTCAGGATTTACCTTGTTCTTATCTATGCAATTGACAAACTTTGTTTTCTGACCCTTCTGGTGGATAGTAAAATTTTATATAGTTGTGATATTAAGGAGAACACTACACCATCAACATGTTCCTGAAGTGCCTAACAGGATTACGTAAACAGAGAAAGTGGGCAGAGGAGAAATCTCCTGATTTCTGTCTGGTTGACTACTTCAGACTGTAAAGCTATTACAAAAGATCCTATAGCAGACATGGACACCTTTCTCTTTTGCCACTTCATCTTTCTCAGTATATTTTATCTCTTTGAGATTAATTGCCAACAGCAATAGAGCAGATAAGTAGGATTTTGGTGTGACATATTATTAAGGAATGTGTGAGAAATCAAATTTCTGGTGCCTCTCAAACTCACTTTCGCCTCAAAAGGCATATACTGTTTCCCTCCTGAAAGCTAATTTGCTAATTATTTTAAGTTTTTTGTCATCTCACTGTTTTTCTATTAGACTTTACAGGGTTGATTCTTACCCCCTTTAAAACAGAGAAATGCAAAAGCCATAATACTCCGTGCTCATATATGCACATACATCATAACAAATTTACAGCAATGACTTCCTAGCTTTAGTTTTATGAAAAACATGTGACAAACATTATGGCTTTATTAAATGAGAGAAAAACAAACAAACGAAACCCACAACATTTTTAAGCATAAAAAAGACAGCCTTAGAATCACAAGGGCTATTTTCACAACATAAGGAACAATTATACAATGTACATACATGTACTATCAGGCAGGTTTGTTTGTTCTTCACTTAAAACTGCTTCTGCCTCTCATGTCTATCTGCAAATATAGATGAGAGGTCAGGTTTGAGAGTATTGCACTTGGCCCATAACACTTAAGAGGCTAAAATGTGTAAAGAGAGGTTCTTTTGGTAGGTGTGATAATCTAAATAACAGCAGATGGGGAAAAGCCTTTCTCTAAGCAACATGCACACCAAAACACAAAAGGAGATGGAACCCTCAACTTTCCCTCACACACTACAGGTTCCACACAACCCTGTCTGTCTCCCAGGAGGAGAGCAAGTAACTTCCACTCAGACACCCTGAAGAATCCAAAGACCCTTCAGAAGATAAAAAGAGAACTATTTCCAAATTATTTGACTGAATTCAATTCTCTTAATTCTGTTGCAACAAAAATTGCAATGAAATTAAGATTTACTGGGCCTGCCACTCCTGTATTCCAATGTCCCCACTTTAAAAATAAAGCTACAAACAACACAATTTCTTTTATATGAATTGTAGTCCACTGACCAGATTTTAGCTCAAAATCTACAGGTATAAAAAGTAGTTACAAGATTATTGCATATATATACTGTATTGGATGAGACATAAAAAGTAAAAGTTAAGCTAAATACTAACCTTTCTAATAAAAGCAAGTATTTTCTACAGTGTGTTTGAACTAATGACCTGAAAATCCCCACTCCCGAACCCATGTAAACCTTCATTATAATGCAAAAACCACCCCAAATAAAGTTGTAAAAAATAGTATGCAGAAGATAAAAAGATGAAATTATGGAGGTCCCTGTAACTTTCAAATGAAATCTGTGGCTAGAGCTTTGACGAATTCTTTTTTTTCTTTTTTTAAAGAGTTATTTCAATCCTACCTCACCTCAGTACCTGAAAAAAAATAGGATTTTTCAACTACAGACTGCAGATTCTCCAAATAATACACATTAAAGACCTGGGAAAAGAGTTGCACGATTTAAAATAGAGAAAGAAAGAAAGAAAAACAAACCACAAAAATACCACAAAAAACCCAACAACTTCGTTATGCCTAAATGATAGCATTTCAAAATAAGCAAAACACTAACAAATGACAATGATAAATCCATTAACTTTAGGCTACTTTCATTAGGTTATCTTCGCTGTCACTGCAAAATGGAATGCAATCATTAGATAAACTACTGAATTACAAATTACACCCACACATGAATGGGTACATAGGGTTTTCACAATATTTTAAGTGTACATTTGTACACCAGGATTACTAAGAAGCATTCTCTCATTTTTCTTTCCAGTTTATTCATCACAAAAGGCAATGTTGATTTCATAAAACCTATTTGACAAATGCAGGTTAAATTTACAAAATTGTTTTTGCCAAAACACTAAAAATATACAGGAATATGAAGGATACTAATTTAACTCAAAGCTTTTCTACTTTATTTAGGTCTTTCAACCCTTCCCATAGCTAGTTAGAATTGTTGAGAAAAGGCTGTGAGGAAGTTTCAGTAAATAGAGGTAGCAAGGGTTCTTGTGATAACAACATTTTCATACAGGTTTGTGACACAGTTTTTTTAACTAATAACAATAAAATCTGAACTCTACAAGAGGCAAAAAATGTCAAGACCCATACTAAATAAATACAAGCAGTCTGGAAGTTTATTATACTATCACCTGCGCTTTTTTCTTTGCAAAATTCCATTGCAAAATTCTGTTTAGTGCACTTTTATTCCATGACATAATAACCAGCCTTATTTCTTTCTGGATGCTTCAGACAAAATAAGAGAGAAAATATTGACTATTCAAAATTGCAAATTTATCTTTTCTAGTAAATACATGAGACTTCAACCTTCTTGTCCTGAAAGACTTAAGGTATATCCTGTTTCTGATTCAGTCCAAATATAAAACAGCTGCTTATGAAGATATTGGTAGTCCTTGTATTCACATTTTATTTTCTGTTTTGCTGTAACTCTATCATAAACACAGCCATGCATGAGATTAAAATGCATTTTATGAAATAAGAATATCATTTGCTTAATTTGTTTCAAGTCATTCAACCCTAGTGTATTTAACAACGTAATTAACACCAGCGCTGTTCTCTACTGCATTGTGTCAGGAAGTGCTGCACTTAAACCTGCATCAAGGTCACCCTTCCCCATAACTCTCATAATACCAAATCACCACACAATAAATAACCCCTGCTGTCAGCGACTGAACACATTTGATTTTTGACAGCCTAGTAGAATTAGAGAGTTATGCTACCTCAAATAGGGACCAGAATTTAAGTTACTAAGCACGTAGGAATATTAGACACATACTTAAAATGAGCTATGATGCTTCCCATATTCCATAAAAGTCAGCTTCCTTGGTGGCTCCTACAGATGTTTAGAATTGCACTAAAACTGTCTGGGAAAGGAGAAGAAATTGTTCATTATACTAAAACTACCTCACCTAAATACATTTAGTTCAGCCTATTTCAAATACTGTCAAGTGGTATTTACAAGGCATGAAAATGATGTGAATACCATCACAGTAGAAAGTAAAACTAAGATATATATATACAAGTATACTGAAATATATATACACACACATTCACTGCAATTGGCTTCACTGTGCTAGATTAGCCAACCTGCAAAGAGACCTCCCCCAGCCAGCTAAGCTTCAAACTTGCCATGTGTCTAGCAGATCAAAATTCACTAAGTAGAACACTTCATAATTTCTTTGTATTTCCAATATACAGGGAATATATGGAAATATACGCATAGAAAGCTATCGTGCTTATTTCCCTTAAATTGTCATTTATTTGACTTTATTACAGTCTTTTATTAGACTTTCATTACAGATTGGAAAACTCTCAGTATCACAGAATGGTATTTGCTGTGTGAAAGGTCACAGTCCCCACAGATTTTCTTCATTGATCATAGTCCAACCCTGTCCCACCTTGGGGCCTAAATTATATTTTCAAGTCCTGGTTCCTTAAAATAAGGCTTACAGAAACTAGAGATGCTAAGAATGGCACCAGGGCATTTTTCTTTACCCAGATTTTCCAAACTAGCTTATTAAAAAGCATCTATTGCTGCAATTCAAATGCATACCTCCTGAAGTACCCATATTCTGTACGTTTTTAGATACTTAGGTCTTAACCCACACTCTGTGTTGCTACTGACCTCTTCCTACTGTACAGCACTGCTAGCAGGACCATCCAGAGGTTCTTCAAGTAATAGCTCCCTCCCTCTATTTCAGAGAAACAACATAATAAATCACAACACACCATATATACACTTTTACAGATCACACTGCATTTTATTACTTCAGTCCCTGTGTTTGCTATAAAGGTAAATGCAATCTATAAAGCAGCGAGCAGTATTTTTACTGACTTAGCAGTTCTGTAGCTTATATTGCAAGATGGCAGTGCCCATGAACTGCTAACTTGAATAGATTGCTATAGTACTTCTTTTTTTTCACTGTACGATTAGTATAGAAAAGCTGGAAGAGAAATTATTTGATCAGGAGAATAATACTTTAGAGAAGACCAAATTATACTTTTCTAAATTCCATCACTGGACAAGAAAGATTGACTTAATCAGTCTGGATTTCTGGAAGTACTCCATTTCTACTTCTCTTTTGATCAAGCTATATGCGCTAACATGCAACAACTCCAGGCAGGCCAAATTTATGCACAAGCTTCTTTGAACTTCAAACAAGCTTGTTGGACCCTTTAAATTCAATTTTATCTGCAACTCAATTACAGAGAAGCTGTTCTCTCTCCTCCCTGCAAGAAAATATATTTCCATTTGCATCATCCCATAATTTCATATAACCTCTAGTGGAATCCTATTTCCTTTGTCAAATGTGATCAGCTTCCCTAGGAAAGTTACAGAATGGAGTTAGCAAAGTATTTATTCATGAAGCTTTCTGTAGTCTACGGCCAAGTGAGGATGATTTCAATATTTAAAATAATTCCATTATTGTCATATATGAAAAACTAGAAAAATCTCTCGTAAGTTTTGTACTACAATCAGTTTCGTTCTCTATATGCTGACATCTTGTAGGAAAATCAATTGGTTTAGAAATAAAATCTCTTATTATAACTTGGTAGATGCTACAGATGTGTGGGCAGTCAATCGTGAGAGGAAACTACCAGCAACAAAACCCAGGCTGCCTATCACTTAGCTAGTGTCTAAAAGTAGATGTAGTACCTGCAGTGAATACATGAGTACAACACAGGAAAGAACTGCAAAGCAAACTCTGTACATACAGATGCTACATGGATATCGTAGCACACAGAACTTTAGCACAGTGGGAAACTGCTAATTCCAATGTGATACAATGTCAAACAAAATATTGAGCTGTCTTCTGACGTATTTGTAACTTTAAGACAAAAATCGGTTTCTACTGTAGGCCAAAACGGCAAAAATCTCTTTTTTGCTCAAGAAGACTGGTATATTGTCAAGAAGTCATCTACTTCACCTTCAGCCTCAGGACACAATCAGCTATTACCAGACCAGTCTGACAGATATCTAGAAGCTGTCCCCATGACAGAGAATCCACACCTTCCCTACACAAACTGCTTCAATGTTCTGCTATTTTATATTAAAACAAATGAAGGCTGATTGCTTCTTGTCCTATCACTCAGTCCATGAGAGCAAGCCTCTTCCCCTACAGCAGTTTTTAAAGCCCCCTTGCGCAGTATCTACCAGGATTGTTGTCAGATTTCTTTCAGCTCAGTTCATAATGTTACTGATACAGAAGTAGAGACAGAAACTTCACACATCTTAATGGTTGGACAGGCAACTCAAGCTAACTGTACCGCACCCTGGCTCTGTCTACACACTGATTCTCTTGCACACTATATTATACTATTTAGCCAGAACTGGTGAGGCGCAATCTGGGTGATCTGCTTTATTTAATTCTCTGAATTACAGATTACCAATAAATCTTTTCTAATAAAACTTCACTACCTTTGCCAGTAACTTAGCACTCTACAATCCTGGGCAAAACTGTAGTAGAAAGATGAAGACACATCTTGCAGCCAGTTAACTCCTGAACTTCAAAGCTGAATTTTTGCAATTGTATGGTCCTGTGCTCTCAGGAGACAGTATATGGAATAAACAGCAACAACACATACCCCCTACTGCTTTACATGCTATTACAGATACCCTTCTAGCAATTGAATTATTTTATTTACAAATAGATCTAACAGCAAGAACTTTTTAACCCATTCTGAATTTGCCCTTACACAAGTAGCCTGTGCCAACTCTACAGTGCTTTAGCACTCATTTTGCTAAAATGCTGCAGCATATTCAGTTCATTGCCATGTGTGGTATGAAAATAGAGCCAGGCCAAGAAAGAAGCGTTAGCAAAAAGAAGCTTAGCTTCCAAGGAAACACTCAGTAGCTTACAATATATGCATTTAATTTCTTGAATTACCCAAGAGTTATTTTGAGAAGTGTGGTGAATTTAATTAAGTCCTAATGAAATATATCAGATTAACCCCCTGTTTTCCTTTTACCTCTACTGTGTTATTACAAAAACCCAGTCAAATCAGTCCTGATTTATGATGCTTTAAGTTGGAGTATAATTAAATCCATTATCCCACTCTCCCAGAAATAAAATATGACATATATCATTCTAACTGGCTTGATGGGGGGAAAGGTATTCCATCTACCCTCTTTTGCATTTCAAACATGAAAGCCTTTGCGCTGTCCATCCTACAGAACTGTCTCTCCCAGACTGTTACCACCTTCGGCAAGGTCTCATTCTCCAGGACTACAGGAAGAGAGAAACTCCATTAGAACTTCTATAGAGAACAGACAGAAATGGCAGCCATATACTCTGAGCAAAATATTACCTCAGCAAAACTCTCTTCAGGAAGTGCTTCTCTCAAGAGGAAATATCCTCTTGTCTCTCCAATGAGCCACCAACAAGCAACACAAAGAAATATCACTCAGACCTACAGGCGACCCACCCGGGTAGCTACAGTAAGATGCAAATTCAGGATTTCCAATGTTTTAAGCCTGCTGTAGGTGCTACCCTTCAATCACACAGCCTCTGGATACATTCCTAGGCTATAGGCTATCCACGATTTACTTACCACAGAGCTATGCCACAAGCTACATGCTTATGACAGAAGATTCAGTCCTCGGTTTTCCTACGAATTTCAATTAAGGTGCAATTTTCATTCTTCATAGTCAATGACAGGTGTGATTAACATACACAGTAACACAGATTTTGCAAAGAGTCCTGAATACAGGGTTTCTCAGTCAGTTGCACACATCTTGAGTGGGGTTGTCATCTATGTCCAGAACAGCATAATCATTCCTTTACTTGCCTCCATTGGTTAAAGAAGGCTTCTAAGCTTTGCTGGATCAGACCATTCCTTGATCAGATGACTGTACTACCAAAGCAATCTCTCCATGAAAATTCAGTCACTATTTGTGATATCTGCATTTGCAGACACAACCAGAATGACATCAGGACTTCAGTCAGTCCATTATGTCTACATTTGGATTGCTAGCACAACAGAGAGGTGAAAAGAAAACATTGCTGAAGAGCAGAACAGATGGGACTTTGGCAAGAAGATCTCTGATCCCACACAAAACACACATCTCCAAATTCTCTTTTAACCTACTTGCTGCATATATTCCTCTACCTTACAAGGACTATCCTCACTTAAAAGCATATGTCTTTGATGTATAACTTTTAATTCTGGAAATTATTAACAGCTTCTACTTATCTAGGAACTAACTAGGCTAAACAGAATTGTTTTCTTTATTATTTCTAGGGGTGGCGAGGAATAACAATTCCAGCAACAACAACAGGAAGTTTTCTATCTAGAATCATAGAATCACAGAATAGCAAGGGTTGGAAAGGACCTTAAGGTCATCTAGTTCCAACACCCTGCCAGGGGCAGGGGCACTTCACACTAAACCATGCCACCCAAGGCTATCTCCAACCCACCCGTGAACACTGCCAGGGGTGGAGCATTCACAACTTCCCTGGGCAACCCATTCCAGTGCCTCACCACCCTTATAGGAAAAAATTTCTTCCTCATATCCAATCTAAACTTCCTCTGTTTAAGTTTGAGCCCATTATCCCTTGCCCTCTCACTACAGTTCTCATGAAGAGTCCCTGCCCAGCATCCCTATAGGCCTCCTTCAGATACTTGGAAGGCTGCTATGAGGTCTCCATGCAGCCTTTTCTTTTCCAAGCTGAACAGCCCCAACTTTCTCAGCCTATCTTCATACGGGAAGTTCTCAAGCCCTGTGATCATCCTTGTGGCCCTCCTCTGGACTTGCTCCAGCAGCTCCATGTCCTTTTTATGTTGAGGACACCAGAACTGCACACAATACTCCAAGTGAGGTCTCACAAGAGCAGAGTAGAGGGGCAGGATCACCTTCCTCGACCTACTGGTCACGCTTCTTCTGATGCAGTCCAGGATACGTTTGGCTTTCTGGGCTGCAAGTGCACACTGAAGCTGGCTCATACTCATTTTCTCATCAACCAACACCTCAAGTCCTTCTCCACAGGGCTGCTCTGAATCTCTTCCCTGCACAACCTGTACCCATGCCTGGGATTGCTCCAACCCAGCTGTAGGACCTTGCACTTGGCATGGTTAAACTTCATCAGGTTGGCATCAGCCCACCTCACAAGCAGTGTCAAGGTCCCTCTGGATGGCATTCCTTCCCTCCAGCGTATCAACCAAACCACACAGCTTGGTGTCATCGGCAAACTTGCTGAGGGCGCACTCAATCCCACTCTCCATGTCACCAACAAAGATGTTGAACAAGACCAGTCCCAACATCGATCCCTGAGGGACACCACTCGTTACTGGTCTCCAGCTGGACACTAAGCCATTGAGCACAACTCTTTGCATGCAGCCATCCCGCCAGTTCTCTATCCACCAAGTGGTCCACCTATCAATTTGATGTCCCTCCAATTTAGAGACAAGGATGCTGTGTGGAATAGTGTCGAACGCTTTGCCCAAGTCCAGGTAGATGACATCAAGTGCTCTACCCCTGTCCATCAGTTCCGTAGACCCATCACAGAAGGCCACCAGATTGGTCAGGCAGGATTTCCCCTTAGTGAAGCCATGCTGGCTGTCACCAACCACCTTGTTGTTTTCCATGTGCCTCAGCATGCCTTCCAGAAGAATCTGCTCCAAGATTTTGCCAGAGACAGAGGTAAGGCTGACTGGTCTCTAATTCTCCGGTCATCCATTTTCCCCTTCTTGAAAATGGGGGTTATATTTCCCTTTTTCCAGTCGTTGGGAACTTCACCTGACTGCCATGATTTTTTAACTATGATGGACAGTGGCTTAAGCAACTTCATTTGCCAGCTCCTTCAGGACCCACAGATTGATTTCATCAGGTCCCATGGACTTGTATATGTTCAGGTTCTTTAGATGGTCTCAAAACAGATCCTCTCCTACAGCAGGCCCAGGGACTTCATTCTCACAGTCCCTGCCTCTGCTTTCCAAGACTTGGGTGGTGTGGTCAGAGCATTTTCCAGTGAAGACTGAGACAAAGAAGTCATTAAGAACCTCAGCCTTCTCCAAATCCAGGGTAGCCAGTTCTCCTGATAGCTTCCAGAGAGGGCCCACATTGTCCCTAGCCCGTCTTTTATTTGTAATGTACCTTAGAATCCCTTCCTGTTATCTTTCACATCCGTAGCCAAGTTTAATTCTAAGTGGGCCTTAGCTTTCCTAACCTGGTCCCTAGCTTCCCAGACAACATCCCTGTATTCTTCCCAGGCCACCTGTCCTTGCTTCCACCTTTTATAAGCCTCTTTTTTTCTTCGACTTAGCCTCGGCAGCTCCTTATCCATCCAAGGAGGTCTCCTGGCCCTCCTGCTGTGCTTCCTTCTAGTATGGATGTATCACTCCTGAGCTTGCAGCAGGTGATCCTTGAATATCAACTAACAGTCTTGGGCCCCCCTGCCCTCTAGGGCTATATCCCATGGAATCTTACTGAGCAGTAAGCAAGCACCACCGTTCTAACCATTTATTAACCTGGCCAATCCTCCCAGCCTTTTTAAGGTCCTGCCCTGTATCCTGGAGAATTGACAAAAAGACAATCTGCACTCCAGAGCCCCTAACCACCTCTCCCAGAGCTCTGTAGTCCTTCTTTATGTTCTCCTGGCTACTGCTATCTATATCACTAGCACCCACATGGATCACCAGAAGTGGGTAATAGTCTGTGGATTGACTAGAACAGGCGGCTTTTCTGCAACAACCCTGATCCGAGCCCCTGGTAGGCAACACACCTCCCTTGAGCCTGGGTCAGGCAGACAGATGGGTGCACCTCTGCTCCTTTCAGAGTGGAGTCCCCTACTTACTATGGCCCGCCACTTTTTCCTGGCAGCACCAGTAGTGATCTTCTTTACCAGTGCATCAGCCAGTTGTTTCTGGTGTGAGTGTGTCTGCTTACTGGAAAATGTTTACTTCAAACCAGTCTTGGGAAACACAATAAGGGAATTTTTTTTTTCTTTTGCTTTTTTTTTTTCTTTTTTAGTTTTTATTTAGATGCAAAGCATCTTTGAAAACTTACATTTTAGAAAAAGGCTGGAAGGGGGATCACCTTGCTCATCACTTGCCCCAGCAGGAATGGCCATGATCTGTCTGTTATCCTGACAGAAGTCTGGCTAATCTATTCCTAACTTGCATCCTGTGAAGCACCCTTCACTGTTTCCTCTGGCAATCTATTACATTACTTAATTATTCCTAACATAAAAAGCTTAATCCAATTTAATCTTATTTAAGTCCTACTTCTTGTTTTACCCACCATTATGATGAACAGATCCTCCCTTCTTTGCAGCACCATTTCATGCATCTGAAGGGTTTTATCACATCTTGCTTCATCTTCTCTTAGCTAAAAACTCCAAATCATTCCCCTAAGTCATCATTTCTAGATTCCTATTTCTCCTGATGCTGTCCTTCAGACTGTCTCAGATTATTGTATTTTTCCTTAACCACACTGCTCAATTTTGGTCAATATTTCTCTCCAGCCAGTGCCTCAGCAGTACTGTATAGTATGATGTATAGCACTATAGTCAAATAAACATACACTAAACAATCTATGTGAAGTACCCATTTTGTCACTGTTTTTCAATTTAATAACATTTTTGCAATATGCAAATAACTAGAAAGATAGCCTATGCTACAGATACATTAAAACCCTATTTTCTAAACATACAATTAAAACATATATAATATGCAAAATAGAAATTCAAATTTCTTCTTTAGCATTTGTATTTTGCATGGCTACCAGGTAGAAAACTGATTATAATACCATGTATCACAAGCACCACAAACAGTCTGAAACACACAAGAGATTTTGGTGTCATGGCACATGTCCTAAGCAGGGGCAGGCATGCCAGGCACATCTACTACCTCTGTTCAATATACTCTGGACCCACTGAGCCAAATGCACTAAGCAGATCAATTGCACCCATTCAATAAATGGAGGTATGCCAGCTCTACTGTTCATGCATGCAGCTCAGGAGCAGAGTGATCTCTTAGGAAATACTCACGCATACAGCTTTGAAATCATCTCTCTCCAATTTTAATATATATAAGTTTGAGAGTTCATACAAGAACATACAGAAATCAAATAGAAAAGAGAAGCAACTGCGAATGTAATAAAAGCTAATTCACTTACCATGCATTTATCTATAGCTACTGTGAAAATTGCTTTAACCAGTCGTAGTTGTAGGCTGAGAATGAAATACACTCTTTTTAAAGCTTAGCGGAAGAAATAGGCATTAATGAAACACTTGGATTTTAAGAGTAAAGATAAGAAAATTGGAAATCAAAGTTCCCAAAGCAACTGAAACTCTATCATATTTTATACGTGTATTGAAGTGAAAAATGAAAATGCATGTATGCACAAATGGAGAGAACTATAAGAACTGCTATGAAATAGTGTAACAGCACAGTATATCTTCAAGGGCAGGTTTCATCTGATTCCTGTTTCACTTCCCTCCTGGAAATGCAGCACACCCCAAGAGAACTGTGGGCTGGATCCAGGAACACAAAGAATTTCCTTGAAAAATTGAAAAAGTAAAAGGACCTTTCATCTAGACAAGTTTGAAATCATGATTAGTACTGTTATACTAACCAAATAGACCACAGCTGTACACAGATAAAAATTCCTCACAATTGGACTTGGTCTGATATTAATTAATGCCCTACTCAGCTTGAAGTGCTGATCTTGATGAAAAGTAGCTTCAATTATGACAGGAGCAGATGTTCTTCATGACATTTCTGATATCTAACAGACACTATCATAACCAATTAACAAACACTTCAAAGCTAGAGCATTATACACACCAAACTACAGTGTTACTCAACATACTCATTTTGAAAAAGTGTAACTTGCAACAAGTAGACAAATGCAACTATGCAAGGTGCACACATAGGAGAGTTTAACATAGGATGTTATAAAGACAGTTTACAATCTGCCTACAGCTTTTTAAAATTCACTTACAGTAAATAGATGCTTGGTGCCGTGTATAGAATTGAGGTTTTAATATATGATAACACATTATCATTTACAAGCCCTGACGTCACAGTAAATGAAGAGATTTCTGAAAGGACACCAAGTGATAATGAATATTCTTTCGATACTCTGAAATCTTGATGTAGTAAATTCTCTCATCCTGATTTCTAATAAATGTATATACAAGGGGCCAGACTGTAATACAGAGCCTGAATTTCTGAGATTATTCAAGGATTAATAATCTGTCAGTAAAACTGAACATATCCGTCCATCCCTCACTGTTAATTCAGTAGTCAGCTGAAAATATTATTTGATCAATCAACCATAATGACTGAAAGGATAGTAACAGATTAGATACGGTACCAAGATGATGCATCAGTCTTTGATTTCTACCATTTATTTGAACAGAGATATACTATATCAGATGCAAGAAGATACAACAAAACTGTGAAATATCTATGAAATTAGTAAGACACTGGCAATTAAGAGAAAAAGAATATTTAATGGTGAGTAAAGATTCCCACTGTATACTTCAAGAAAGATACTCGGCAATAAGCACCTAGTAACATTAAGAATATATATTAATTTATTAAATATAAATACTTTAATATAAAGAATAAATATTAATATATATTAAGAATGTATATAGTTCTCCTGTTGCTTAAACAAAACTAGCCTAAACCGCCTTCTCAATCTGAAGTAGAGAGCTTTAAATTATTGCATATTCTACAAACACAACAAGCACCTGTTCAAACTTCAAAAAAAACTTCAGCCAAAACAAGAGGGAAAGGATTGGCAAAAAACGGAGTAGAAAAGTTTTATGCAAAATTCTCTCTGCACAAAGACTGTCATTCAAAAAAGAAAAAAAAAGGAAAATAAAGGGATGTAAATTAAATGTTAGTTCAGATTTATATGTAAACAAGGTTTCAGTACAGTTCAGCCTACAAAGGCATCTAGTAAAAAAACCTCTTTGCTTACACTCTTAACTGGTAAATTAGAAAAGCACTTTACCCAAAAAACAGAGGGATAATAATCTATAACGTAACAATATCAGACAACTTTTACATTTGGCATGTCTACATAAATACTATGGTAATAGCAGTACTGCATCTTTCCTAAGTAGGTCACCATAAATACTTGGAACTACACTACATTTGTCAAATCTGAAAATTAGGATTGCAACTGGTAACAACCTTTGCCAGTTTATGCATCTTGGTGCAACCATCCACCTTATATTTATAGAATCATACAATCATAGAATCATAGAACAGTTAGGGTTAGAAAGGACATTAAGATCATCTAGTTCCAACCCCCCTGTAGTAAATACTTCTACAAATACATAAAAAAGACAAAACTGCAGATTTCAACATTTAATACAGACCAGTTAATTTGAAGATCCTGTAATGCCCTGCGTTTATGATTTGTGTATGATTAAGAATCACAATAGCATAGAGTAGTACTCTAATATTGACAATGGAGCAGTCTTAGTAAAAGAAAATTAACTTTATCCCAGCCCAAACCAGCCTGCTTAGGTGATGGAGTAGTCCATTTGTTTCACTAGGAAGTAACACTGACTCTATAATCCAGGAAGTTAACAATGGCCTATATTGTTAAAAACCTCCTAAAAATTAGCTACTGGGTGCACAGGCTTGTTTCGACAACTACTTGCTAAGACTAAATACCCTAGAGGATTTTAATTTCTGAAATGTCTTCAAATTTCCGAGAAAAAAAAAACCCTGTATTAGATACACATTTGCCCTTTTGCCTACACAGATAACCATTTCCCTTCCCTGTCAGACTCAGCCTCCAAATAAGAATGAGGTCTAGCCTTCCAGACAGTTAGAACATAAGGTAAGGAGAAAATCCTCTCTCTTTCTGCGCCAATGTCAATGGCTACTCACTTGCTGCTTCGGTAACACACAATCCAAATATTCACCTCATGCCTTGGATTTAAGAACCCTGGGTGACAGCTTTCATAATGTGAAGGTGGAACCATATACTTGGGTTGCTGTTTTTCCCCCTAAAACAGCAAGAAGAGATTTCTATCTCCAAAAGCAATGTACAAAGAAATACTTTCTTATGAATGCATGAAAAGCAGGTCGCACTCAGTCTTATTTCACCTTAGTAACACAATACATATAAGAAACTTTTGGGTGATTCGGATGAGATAGGGTTAACATTGAAGACATTATTTTATTGTTGCACATTCTGTGTGAAGTGGTGGTGCAATGTTGAGCAAGGAAAAAGATGGCTGGCAGGAGCAGTATGAGACTTTTAATCACAAGAATCATAGAATCATAGAATAGTTAGGGTTGGAAAGGACCTTAAGATCACCTAGTTCCAACCCCACTGCCATGGGCAGGGACACCTCACACTAAACCATGCCGTCCAAAGCTATCTCTAATCCACTCTTGAACACTGCCAGGGATGGAGCATTCACAACTTCCCTGGGGAACCCATTCCAGTGCCTCACCACCCTCACAGGAAAGAATTTCTTCCTCATATCCAATCTAAACTTCCCCTGTTGAAGTTTGAACCCATTACCCCTTGTCCTATCACTACAGTTCCTCATGAAGAATCCCTCCCCAGCATCCCTATAGGCCCCTTCAGATACTGGAAGGCTGCTATGAGGTCTCCATGCAGCCTTCTCTTCTCCAGGCTGAACAGCCCCAACTTTCTCAGCCTATCTTCATACGGGAAGTTCTCAAGCCCTGTGATCATCCTTGTGGCCCTCCTCTGGACTTGCTCCAGCAGCTCCATGTCCTTTTTATGTTGAGGACACCAGAACTGCACACAATACTCCAAGTGAGGTCTCAGGAGAGCAGAGCAGAGAAGCTACATTCTGGCTGGGGCTTTATGTTAAACAATTTGCTGGTTAAGCAACCACCTGTTCCATCAACTTAGAATTGGTCCAGACTGAAGAAAAATATTAAGAGAGGCAGCTGAGAAATATTAATAATCCTCCAACACTTAAAAACTTGAAGGAAAAAAGGGACATACAGTTCTACCCAAAGTAGAATATTCCATGAAAATCAGTAAAACACATGTTCGTTGCATATATCTTAGATACCAAGACAATCTAAAGAACAGGTATATTCGTTATTACAAAATAAAATGAAGATAGATAAAAAGCTCTGCCAATCCTCATGTTACCATGACCATATGATGGAGCTCTGACAAGTAAGTGAGGTATCACACATGTACAAAGGGACGCTCAGTGAGAAAGTCACTAACAACCACACAGGAAGTAATGCTGTGCTGCTTTCTACGTGGAAAGTAAAGGAGGAACGGAAATGAAAAAGCATCTATCTGAATAGCTACCATGACGTTGCTCAGAACTCAATATATTATGATCAGAGCACAACAGGCAGATTAAAAAGGACCCCTGACCAATGGGAACATCAATAAAAATTATTATGCTTTAAAAAACCCCAAACAAACTACACAGAATACCTCTCAGGAACATTACTTCATTCCTGGAGAGTTTTTCTCCAAAATAGTGTTTTCACCATGGAAATAACAATATTTAGTTTGACAATGGCAAATATTCCCATAATTCTGAAAACCTACCATTGAGGTTCTCAAATAGCACTGCCCTCATTGCACTATTTTTTCCCAATTGGACACCTAAATAAGCATAACTTTTTAAAACTACCTTCTTATGACACGTGCATTTGTGTTGCTTTTCAACAGATATATTGTCTCAGCAATAGAATCATAGAATAGTTAGGGTTTGAAAGGACCTTAAGATCATCCAGTTCCAACCCCACTGCCACAGGCAGGGAACCTCACACTAAACCATGCCACCCAAGGCTCCATCCAACCTGGCCTTGAACACTGCCAGTGATGGAGCATTCACAGCTTCCCTGGGCAACCCATTCCAGTGCCTCACCTCCCTCACAGGAAAGAATTTCTTCCTCATATCCAATCTAAACTTCCCCTGTTGAAGTTTGAACCCATTACCCCTTGTCCTATCACTACAGTCCCTATGAAGAATCCCTCCCCAGCATCCCTATAGGCCCCTTCAGATACTGGAAGGCTGCTATGAGGTCTCCACGCAGCCTTCTCTTTTCCAGGATGAGCAGCCCCAACTTTCTCAGCCTATCCTCATACGGGAGGTGCTCCAGTCCCCTGATCATCCTTGTGGCCCTCCTCTGCACTCCTTCCAACAGTTCCATGTCCTTTTTATCTTGAGGATATCAGAACTGCACACAATACTCCAAGTGAGGTCTCACGAGAGCAGAGTAGAGGGGCAGGATCACCTCCCTCGATCTGCTGGTCACGCTCATGTTTCTCATAGTTTGGCTAAGTTGCAATTTCCTTATCTGTCTTCATTTATGTGAACAAGCTGCAAGAGTTAATGATTTCCTTGCACTAGCCATGGGATTTCTGCACAGTTCACACTGGCTTTATTTCTGGGCTGTGAACATCAGATCAATGTCATTCAGACCTTGGGGGGAGCAGAGCAGAATCAGTGGGAAAAGTACAGTATATTCAGCAAAAATAACAATCTTATTTCTCACATGCAATAAAATTGCTATGGTCTAGTGACTATGTGTTTGCTGCAGGGAAGCAAAGAGGTGATATGAATCAGTAGCACAAGTTGCTCAAACATCTCCAGAGGCAGAAAGGAATAGAAAGGACAGGTAGATTAGAGACTAGAATACTTTAGGGATATCTTCTTTTGTTTTGTTTTGTCTCCTCATTTCCTTTTAGTCAAACACTATGTGTGAAAGCCCACATACTAATTGGGTAATAACAGAACATAAAGAATCTCAGAAACTGAAAATCCCATTAGGCTGTAGGTACTGCTCTCATAGATTAAAACAGACCATGTCATGAAGGATAAATGAACACATCAACAATTTAACACCCAGCCATACAATAACATCCCTGAATGTTAAATAATTTTTAGCCCTCATTTTTTAAGATTTCCTTTCCAAACAAAAAAGATAATATGCATCATTTCTTCAAAGTGCGTAACTACTTTTCAGAAAACGAATTCTTAAGAGTGTTTTGAAACCTCTACTGTGATTTTTACATTTCCTCCATAAACTGAATGACAGCATGTACTGAAAAAGCTGGATATCTAGGATGCTGAGTGGTATATCTTACAGATACAACCCAAGTTTAAAATCAGTTGTTCCTCCTTCCCTTGTTACATTCCTTCCAGGTTGCTGCCTTATCTCTGGAGTAGGTTGTAACATAATTTTTCCATCCTTTCTCTTATTAACATTCAGACAATGTTAAAACTGAATACAGTGTTCTTTATCATTTTGCTTTCTTAATTTGAAACAAGTTATTCTTTCCAAATGAGCCAATTTTAAGCTATCACTACAAGACTTAAAGCACATTGCAGGTAAATCTGCACTGCAGAGCAATGGAAAAAGGAAGCAATTTAACCCTGACTGAGCTTGCTTATAAACAAAAGGCAATGGGGCTGGCAGTGTTACTAAGACACACAGACCTTATGTAACTGTACTGCTTCTGGGATTTGAGTTAGCAGTTCTGTTCCACAGTGTGTAATGTAGAAACTCTCTTAAGGGCATTTTCACTGGACTGATTTACTTCCTTGAGTATGGTACCTTTGCTCAGTATTTTCAGGCATCCAGAAGTCTAATCAGTGTATTTCACTGTACTGCCAAGGACACAATCTTCAGATATGACAGGTCTTTGATACCTTAGGGAATAGTGAAAACACTGATGGAGAAAATGCAAGGTACTATTTTAACTGCCAGGAAAACTAGCAAGGATTACCTTGTGTTGACAGTAAAGCAAGAGCATTGTCTTAGAAAATCAAAGCAGCACAAATCAATCTACACACCACTTAGTTACTTCAAAGTATCTACCTTCTCAAGCCAGCCTTGACTTACTAAAGAAATTAATACACTTGAAATTAGTACCTTTGCCCTCAACAATCAATATTTTGGCTATATCTTTCAATAATCATGATGACTGAATTATTCTATCACCCTTTTTTTACAACAGAGTGCCAAACTAAGAGTTTTCACCAAGTCCTGAAATAGTCCTCTGAAAAACTAATCTTTTCTGGGCAGCATTTCACCTTCCCCAGATCCATTTCCTATCAATGCCAGATCCAGAGGGCAGATAAAGTCAAAGACCGTAGCTGCTCAGGCAGCTCTGGGGAAGGCAAATTAAACAGGACACACCCATGTGGCTGGAACACAAAACCACTGTAGAGACGTAAAGTTTTCTAACAGACTTCCAGATAACCAAAGCCAGATGCCTGATCTAGGTGCCACAGACTCAGTGCATGCTGCTTTTTAATCCTTAGGTGATTCAGAAAATAAGTTGTTAACATTCATGGCATGAGAGAATTTTGTCTCTGCAACTACAAAATCCACTGCTAGAAAATAAACACGCATTCCAGTTAACTTCACTAGCTTCAAGGTAAAAAGCCTTTCATAAAGAACTCTCCAATACAGATTTGAGAGACTGGCAGATTCCTGTGCTGGCCATCTGCATCTTTGGTTAGCTCAGCTGAATAGTTCCCTGTTCATCTATTCTTAATGTGCAAATCACATTACCAGAAGGAATTAAATAATAAAATAAACAGCAAACTAGTCTTTAATAACATCTCTGTCATACAAAGTTACACAGAATATTTCTCTTCTCCTCAAAATTCACCTTAAAGAAATTCTGCCCAATTTTTTGGTTTTTTTTTTGATCCAATTAATTACATGTTACCTGTGACACCTGATTGTGAAATTTGGTCACATTTTCAGCCCATCTGGTGTGTATATTAAAGCATGCAGATCCAGATTTTGAGAAAGTACTGGAAATTAATTATGGCTTGGTCATTCTTACGCAAATTCTTGTAATAAAAGTTTTGCACAAAGGTTTTCAAGGAAGATGGATGTAGAGGGGTTTTATAAGAGGTAAAGTTAGCCAAGACAATTGTCTGTGGGATCCCACAGTGGTCTCTCAAAGATACAGGCTCATCAAGCACCTATACTGGTCCTTCTTCAGGTCTCGTCAGATTCTTTGGAGGAAATGCTATCATTACATGTAACTAGTGTTGTAAGCAAATCTCTATCTTCCATTTCTTTAGTGTTCAGCACCACTTAACCCAGCTTCAAGATCCAAACACCACTTAACACAGCTGATGGATTCCCCAGTGGTCAAATTTGGGTGGTTCTGAGTCTACAACACTAAACTGCAGCACTACAGAAATTTACAGGTTGAAAAACTAAGGAAGAGGACTAGGGGTTTCCTTCTCTGGTTCAGGTGCATTAGCATCCACTTAAGTGCCATTTAAACTTAGACATCCTTCTGTCAATGAGGCCTTTAATCTGCTCCATGACTTTAAAAATCAGACCCGTAAATACTACTTTGAACATGCGTTATTTTCACAGAGAATGGTCCAAATGCATGTCAGCATCCTCTAATTCAAAAGCAGTTCAGAATTGATCTTGTAGGATTATGGAACCATAAAGGCACTCGATGGTGACTAACCAAATGGAGGAAAATCCTGTTCTTTCACTGATAAAATGCTATTTGAGCTTTGAATCAAAGTCAATCAAACGTAAGTAATCTGCTACTGTTCTGTTGTCAGCAATCCCATGCAAGAGAGCAGTACTCCAACGAAGAGAC
Source organism: Myiopsitta monachus (assembly GCA_017639245.1). NCBI lineage: Eukaryota > Metazoa > Chordata > Aves > Psittaciformes > Psittacidae > Myiopsitta > Myiopsitta monachus. The sequence continues at coordinate 63,917,744 of CM029921.1, read as the reverse complement.
ATTTTTGTTTCCTTATAGCTAATAAATATTAAAATAGAAATTTACAATTACATAAAGTCACATTACTCTCAACACTTTTTGCCTTAGAACTCCTAATACTATACAGAATAGGTGGCATCAGAGCCCTTCACATGAGACAAGTCAAAGTTTGTGCCTATTCTTTTATCACTATACTCCAAAACAGAGAATGCAGAAATGCCTACAGAAATCATAAGTAAGAAAAAAGGGATCCATGCCACATACCGGTGCATAACATACACCAGACAACGGTTTTCTCAAGCAGCCAGATGATGAAGAACTGACACAGTGATTATCTATATTCTTTCATGACAGCTTAAGTCCTTTAATCGGTACCAGCCACTAAGCACTGCATTACTACTATTAGCTCAAACTATTGCTGTTAGATTGCCTTTTGTGTCTGAATCTGATGTCTCAGACGAGATGTGATGGTACCTTGCTAATACCACCATGCTAATGGCATGATCTGGCCTCAAAAAAGGAACCAACCCTTGGCACTATTCTCAAGGTACTCAGAATTGGTCAAACACACATGGAAAGATTTTCAGAATCCAATCAACAAAATGGATTTACAGAAAAAAAAAAAAAAAAACTCTGAAACAACTGCATTAGACCAAAATATTCTCATTATGATCTTAATACACTGTTACCATTTTTAATGTCTAATGATAAATCATACTGTCACAACTTTATTAATACAGCATGCAACAAAACCAGAACAAAAGATTATAATTCATAATGAAAAGGCTTCAGTGCTGTGAAAAAAACTGAAGTCCTAAACTATTTTTCATTCTAATTCACTCTGTATCCAAAATCTGGTTTTTTAATTTCCACCTAAGTGGAAGTTTATATTCTATCATGAGGAGCTCCCTAGAGCTACTGCAGGTAGAGCATGTAGGGCACTGAATGCACATTTCTCAACATTTTGAAAAGCAACACTATTTTATCATCTTTAACATGCACAGACCCATTAACATGGATAGCTTACACATCATCTTCGTATTTCTCAAATACAGAAGGTAATTTCTTTATTACCAGCACAATCTTTCCCTCTTGCCCTGCTTATCGCTGCCACCTGCAGGCAGTAAATGCTGCGTGGAGATCTCATAGCAGCCTTCCAGTATCTGAAGGAGGCCTACAAGGATGCCGGGGAGGGACTTCATTAAGGACGGTAGTGGTAGGACAAGGGGTAACGGATTCAAACTTAAACAGGGGAAGTTTAAATTAGATATAAACTTCATCCCTGGCAGTGTTCAAGGCCGGGTTGGACAGAGCCTTGGGTGACATAGTTTAGTGCAAGGTGTCCCTGCTCATGGCAGGGGGGTTGGAACTAGATGATCTTAAGGTCCTTTCCAACCCTAACTATTCTATGATTCTATGATACTAGGCCAAACAGACTAATGAAGATCTAGTGCACCTGTATTTAAATTTTCCTTGTACACAGCTGGGCTAGTTTACTATGTGTCACTCTTGAGCCCTGTACATTCGTAGTTTTCTCATTTGTTCTAACATCAAATAAGCTATCTGATAAGAAACACATCTTCTATTGTAAATTCTGTGGAAGTTTCCATATAGAATTACATAAACATTTTCTGTAATATTTTCATTTGTTTTAAAAATATTCTGGCTCCACACCAGACCTGTTAGAGGTGGCTGGCAGTGCTGCTCATGACCCATTTTGTGTGTTCTTTTAAACTCATGCTGGACTCCTGCTGTACATGTGGGCTTTTTTAATACTGTTTAACATCTCAGGTTGCATGCTCTGAAGAGAACCAGCATCTACCTACCCACAATACCAAAAATAGTAAAAGCTATTTCTTTTATTGCAGCAACATGATTCCATTTTGACCTAAAGAAAACATGCCAATGAAAATAGCCATGCAGTAAATATGTATTGATGTCTCTTTCCATAGTCAATATAAGAAAGTAAACATATTTGCGTGACTGGGTACTAGAAAAAAAATCAAAGTGACTGGGCCTGTCTGGCTGTAGATAAATGTCCTTATCAGTTTTCATTTCCCTCACTACTTCAGAATTTCTTTAAAAGGCAAATGCACTTCACCTGTACAAATCTGAAAGGAATATTACTGGTATTAACAGGAGGATGGGGTTTTAAGGTCCACTTGTCAAAAAAGCCATGAAACGGAATAGCCCAGATACAGAATGAGAGAGGGTCTTTCTCTTTTTTATATTAGGTCTATTCTACTTCCTGTACCACAAGGATTATAAAGGAGTCAGCTGTAGAGAGGTAACTGAGCAACCTCCTAAAGGCTTTTGATAAAGACCACACTGGGCTAAAGCACGAGTCACCTGGATATCTAAAACTTTGAAATAGAGTCCCAGTTCCTATGAACCATGCAAGCCAGCAATTAAGGTCATCTTTAATGAACCAAAAAGGTCTATGACAACATTTCCAGGATTTTTTTAAGTCCTGTACTCAGCTTTGGTCCTTTGCCTGCACACCTCAATTCTGTCACCGCGTATATGGCTTCCTTACCATAATTTCCCCGAAAATCTGGCCTGAGTGACACACAAATATCTTGGGAGCAGTGCAACTGATGCACACAATATAAATATCTTAACAAGTGCAAATAATAATACTTCTTGTCAATAGAAATAATCCTAGCATATACTGCTTGGGAATGTAACAGCTTTTTCTTTCCAGGATTATACAATGGTATAATATGAAGGCCACTTAAACATACAGTTAAAAGAAAATTATTTCACTAGCACAGATATTAAACAATACGTGTAGAGGATGCCTTGGTTAAGGAAAATAAATGCTATATTGTTACTACTGTCACATCAGAAAACAAAAACTTTGTATTTGTCAGGTAAACACAGTGAATTTAAGAACCTTTGCTAAGAAATGGAAGAACCATATATCCCATGCTCCCCATCCATGAGATACATAAATAATTTTAACCCCTGCTCTTGCTTTAAAAGCTGCATCTAGTACTAACCTTGTGTTATAATATCATTCAATTTTTAACAAAGATTTTTTTTATTTACTTAATAACCCAGAGATTGTTCACTAACGTAATCAAAAATAATTCACTCAAATGAGTTTTAGAAATTGCACTAGTTTGTGAAAATTAACAAAACACTGCTCATTGCATACAAGAACTGAGTCTTTTAAAGCAGTATTTGAACATTAAATGAAAAAGTCTTTTTTTTTTCTTGCAGTTATATTAATCTCTATTAATAATAGAAGTTTCCAGGTAGAAATTCAACTTCTGGTTTATATTCTGTGGTTTGGGTTGTTTCTACCGATATCTTTCAGGAAGTCTCTTCACTCTGGTAAACACGTCAGTTCTCCTACCACTAACAAAGAAGGAGGACTTCATTCCAGGAAAGCCTCTCCCAAATCTCCACTAACATTTTGGTACCATTCAAAAGGTTTTCTTCAGATTCATGAAAATGCCCTTGTTCAAACAATTAGAAAAGAGCAACATGCTAACTATATGTAGAATTGATATTTTTTTTATTTTCTTAATAGATGATGATACAATTCTTTCCGCTCTTCACAGGCATTCTTTGAGCAACACAAACCCACCCCACAGAACTAGGACTCCTACTACTTAAGAGTTGCTTTGTGACTGTATACCCCCACATTAACCTCCCTCAACCTGTCTGCCTTCACCTCCAATTCTGTAATGTCCTGGCATTGCCTGAGTTTCAGCACAACGCTCACTGTACACACAGCTACAATTTACCACTGACAGTACCAAACTGCCTTTAGCCAACCAGGAGTTTCCAGCTTTTGCTTCTTCAGCAAAGCAAAGTGTACTTCAGAGCAACAACAGAAACAAAAACTAGCCTCTCTCGACTTGGTGGGAGAGGGAACAAGAAAGGATGGATGAACACCTGGAATTCTGTGCACCATGTACCAAGTTTTTCAATAAGAAATGCATCATAGATGCATCATACAGTTCAAATTGGATTTTAAATATAAACTACTTCCTACAATAAACAAACCATTTAAGCTTCGACCAATTATTTAATCCCAAAGGAATTTGTCTGTGTATTCCAACTAATTTTAAAGATCTACATGCAAAACTCAGCATGTGGGGCACATCTGGATTTCAGTCAGGTACTTCAAGAGACTTTGGGATGATAAAAATCAGCAAATGGAATAAAACAGTCTCAGATAGGCTTTCCATGTCTGAGAGGAATATCTGAATTAGTCACTGAAATAATATTATTCATGTCATAAGCTGATGCAAGTTATGAATGTAAGTCAGATTTTAAATTTTTATTTATTAATTTATGAACTACTGTGCACGAGAGGACACCGCTCCATGAAAATCAGGTTATTTAAAACATAGAAAGAGGCATTTGCATTGCAACACACTTGAGAATGATATAAAAAACACATGCTTAACATCTTCATTCTTCATAAGTTGTTCACTGCATCTAAAGATGATATATTTTCAAAACATGCCTTTTAAATGAATCCACATATACCATATATATTGAGGTACACTTTGGGCAACCTTAAGTACTTATCAGCATTCCCTCACAAAATAATGCAGCAGTACAGAGAGAGGGTAAGCTGAGGCTGAGGTGAAAGAGTTTCGCAGTTTGCGGGAGGAGGGGGTGTTGACCTTTCTTACACACTTCATAAGGCTTCTGGAACTTGAGATTTCATGACAAAGGAATATTCCTGATATCATATCGCTGACCACTGAATGCCTCAATATTACTGAAAGGCAGCCAAGAGAGCTGTAACAGCAATCACCCTTATCAGAACAATCTAACAGCAGACCCTCTGCACCAGCTGAAGAACATTCTGACTGATAACAACCTAAGCTAATAAAATTAAGCATGGCTTCATCCTCATGAAGGGGTTTGCCAGCACACAGGAGAGGATTAAAAGCATCAGGGTTTGGTTGGTTTTGTGTGGTTTTTGAACTGATACCTCAATTTCATCTTGAGCTATCGGTAATGTAGAATTCAAATGAAATACACCGAGTTTGTCTTCAACTCACTTGTCTACACACAGAGAGAGCACAGTTTCTTTTCCCTTCAGATCTACAAATTGTTTGGCCCTGGCATTTGTTGGCCCATACAACTCCAACTTATCCAAACACTAGATTAACTCCATGGATGTCTCATCAGCTTATTCTAGCAGGCTAGTCACAACAGCATGCAACAGTTGGCAGCATCAGACTTCAGACACTATGAAACCCACAGTCACAGCCCATTCAGCAGAGAACTGTTGGGAGATAACAGAGAGAGAAAGGGCAAAGGGGAAAAAGGAAGACATATATATCATCAGTATTATCAAATTTCCTGGTATTTCCTAAAGCCCTACTATTGGAGCTTTAAGAACTTCAGCTTTAGCCAAATTTAGAACCTAACCTTTTGTACCAACTCTTCATAGCTTGGTACAAAAGCTATATAATATTCCCCTAATGCTCACACACCAGAAAGTAATCAAGAAACTAAAGATTATGTCAATAAAAATATCCTCTATTTCTTAACATAGGCTCATGACTTTTTCAGAATCTGACTCGTGGTTCTGAATACTCAGAGTAGGTGATACTTCAACTTCTAGTTTATTCAGCATTATTTATTTTACTGATGGTTTATTTCTCTGTAAACAAGCTCAATGAAAAGTAATGAGATTGCCTGTTATAGCACTTAGGGGATATTAAAATTGGTTGCAACATTAAAATGATTAGAGAAGGAATAAAGAAAATAAGATCATATTAATCATACTCTACACAAGCCAGTCAAATATATGAGAATATAACATTTGAGGAACAGAGTCCTCAAAAATCCTACTTACAGCCCTGCGATGGGCAAAGAAGTTCAGCTATCAGCCAAAACAATCACACTTAATGAAAATCTGGAAAAATAACTGCAGTCTGTACTACAACTGATTAGATTTTTGGATATAGCCACTCTTCAGAGATTTCTGCCCATTAAAAGGACAGACCTCACTCTCCACCGAGACAGGAAGTGTCCCCTTTGATTTCTGCAGGACATCCTGCATGACCAGGCCCTAGGATATTTAACTGAAAAAGGCACTCCAATGCTTTTCTATACTTAACTGTCATACATTGACTCTTGAACTTGCTAATATAATAGGGATTATTTTTTTTAAGGGAAATAGACCTGCCTTAAATAAGAAACAAATCTTTAATATAAATCAAACTGATTTCATTCATTCCTTCCATTCAGCTCCCTTTTCTTCTACATTTACCAATAAAGTCTAGTTTCCTTTTTAGTATTCTAAAACGTTCAGAAGAGAAGGGAAGGAGCTCCACTAGACCTCTTTTAGGGCTTGTAAGGCTTACGAGTCTATCCATACAACATATACATATCTACCTACGTATGTGTGCTTTACACACTTATTCCTTTGAGGCACCTCTACAAATACATTATTTACTTCTGAAAGGTGCCATTTTTCATGTGCATTTTATGTACGCTGAGTCTTCATATTTTAAGATTATCTACTGATTGCTAAATAATAAGTTATAATGAAGATGCAGTATGTTGGTCAGGTTCTCCAAGCTGCAACAAACTTTACTAAGACAAAAACAGCCTAGTTTTTCCTAACAAATACTTGCTATCTAATACTCCAAACTGAATTTAGCCAGCATCTAATGAAAAAAACTATCTGCACCGATTTAGTCTCATAAAGTTCAGAGCTGTCTTTTTGAAATTATACTTCTTTTTTAAATGATACTGCATATGCCCTCAGAGTCGATCAATGAACACCTAGTTTTGTATGCAAACAAAAAACCATTAGAAATCTAAAAAGATACAGATCCAACTGTTATAACATTTTTAGAAATACTTTAGGCAATATAAACTTCATTTTTAAATATTATGAAGCATATTTCAAACAATGTATTAACTGTGAAGACAAATTTTTACTCACAATCATACACTCTCATAAGTACTTCCATAATTCAGTTTACTACACTAGCACTTGAAAGACTGTTATTTAAAAAAAAAAGTGTCCAAAATCGCAGGCTGTTAAAATAAAAATAATTAAAAAATAAAAAAATAAAAAACCTCCACCATTAACACAAACACACAAACAGATTAAAAAAGAAAAAATCAAAAAGGCAGGGCAGAACAGTATTTAGAATTTGTCCATTTTTTAACTTAATAGATAACAGACCTAACTAAATAACTAAAATAAAATGCAATACATACTGCTTTCAAAGCCAAGCAAGCAATTAAGGCTAATTAAGTCATAAGCTGTTCTCATCTCATGAATGTCACATCCTCTGCAGGAAGGAAATATGTTAAGCAAATGTCAACCTATTCAAATTTTGAGAAACTAACAACATGCAAGAGAAAATGTCCAGCAACTAGGAAGTTACAGCTCACTATTTCTTAGCCTGAACCTCAATTAATTGTATCCAAATGAAAAATAAAATCTTTTTTGTTCTGCTTCCTCATCTTCCTTATCTTCTTCCACTTAAAAATGAAATTTAGAGGGTGATACCCTGTAGCAGCTGGTAGCAGCTGATTCAGTTTTGGCATTTCAAAAACTGGTAGAGGCCCTTGCGAAATCTGGTATACTTGCAAAAAATTTTTGCCAATTCCTTCTACTTAAAAAGTAAAATACCAAATATACAATAACATAGCTAAAAAAAAAAATGCGTGGTTTTCTGATGCAATCCAACAGTGGTTGAATGCTGTCCATATTCTCCCCCATCCCTCAGATCAAAAATCAGCTTACTGCTTACATGTCCAGCATTCAACATAAAGGTTCAAAAGTACTGGCCTTTGTTTTTTAATGTGCTTTTTACTTTTTAACATCATTCTCTTCTGCCAGGGAATATGCCGCATCAAAAATTACTTAAAATTCATGTTAAACATTGAACAGATAAGAATACTATTACTGATGGACTACAATACTAATCATGCATTTACTAGAGCTTCTTATTTGGTATCAATATAAACACAGGGTATTCAGCCTTTAGAAGAAGTGGCTAATTCAATAGGAGCTCTGAAATAACATGGGTTTTATATTGCCATGGAGACAACTGGTCCTCACGTTCAATGTGACTGAACGGATGGTTTAAAAAGATTAAGCCACAGATGTGATGCAGACCTCTCATCTGTCCTTTGCTTCCTTGCTCTGATGAGAATGCACAGCTATGACACATTCAGTTGAACATGGCAGTGAAGACTGGGCACTAAACTGTTCTATAGTAACACAAGTTTGGTTTCAGTAGCATTATTTACCATAATGTGGGACCCCAAATTAGGTAGCTAGAGATAAACACTTTGGAATAGAAAAGTTTCTAAACCCAAGCAGAGCATGTGAAACATACTGCAACAGTACTTTATTGCCCAGATTTACTTCAGAGAAGGAAAAATCATAGCAGAAGAAAAGCAAGTATTCTTGAGCAATATAAATCTTCATATTGAAATCATACACAAAATCTGAACAGATGTGCCCTTTGAATAGAAAACATAATACTCCCTCATCAGGAGGGCATTAACTTAATGTTTGTGCAAAGAAAAATTTTGCTGTTCCACAAAAGCTATTGCTACTGCTTACACTTCTGGTAGATTTTCAGTTACAGCCTGAACTGAGGAGAGATTAATTTTGAGAGAAGCAGAAAAATGCTGGGGAAAAAAAAGCTTATTTTCCTTTGTATTCCTTCCCTTGCACAAGTACAACTCTTCCCTGCCATTTACAAGTAAAACTGGGTGAGTTAACACCAATACCTTGTGACATTTCATGCCAGAGTTCTCACCAGCTGATCTAACAACACATTGTTCTTTACCAAGCCTTTAGAATTTGAACTTTCAAAGGCTGATATATGCAGACACAAGTTTTAAAGAACCACCACCTAAGAATTTAGAAGTTTAAAGGAAAACTAAGATCTTGAAAAGTGAATGGCAATTTTTGCAGTCCATTTTCAGCACTTCAAAGGCACCACAGTTCAATCTCAGGTACTCATGGCCCTATAGTAAGGCCTCCTCACAGTGTACACAAATGCCAACAACATAAAAAAGTAACTCCTCGTAACATTACCCCCATAGACGAGTTACAATTTGGTAGAGTTGCTCGGAGGATCTGAACTATAAATCCTGACCGACACAAATTAGCTCATCAGATTTACCTTGAAGCTTGAGTTCCATTTTCTCTCATTTCACAGAACAGGACTTCTATGTAAATATGTACTTGAAGAACCAGGCAATTAAAGTAATGGGATAAAATCATAAACAGATAGGTACTTTTTTTCGTAACTATACCTACCAGACAGCTGTAGTGCCCTCCCAGAAAGTTGCTGGACATGCTACTTGAGAGAAAATAAGGGACTTGTTACAGGCAAGACCCGCTTAAATTACAGACAGGATTTAAATGCAGCAGCGCAGGGGATGGAGGCATAGACGGAGGTACAGAAAAATCTTGCTATAGTCCTGTGCTAAGGCTCCATAAGGAACAGGGACTCAGCTTCAAGGAGAAGCCAGTTACGAAGTTTGGCTGAGTGTTCAGGCAATTCTTGCACAACTTTATCAATAAACCAGAATTCTGTGAAGTACTCCAAACATTCCAACACCTATCTAAGTTATTAGAAGAAAACAGGAACCTCTAACAAGCAGAGTATCTGCAAGGCTACTGTGCTGCGCCTGGGGTGTACATTCAACTGGTTTTCTCCATTTAGCATGAGAAGTAGTTTCTTACGCAAGCCCAAAAATTCACAGAACTCCTCTAGTCCAGCAGCATTAGAACAAGACTTTTTGGATTACACTCTTACATAGCACTTTCTCTGAATTTTAGACCAACAGAAGAAAAAGAAACAATCAAGTTAATATAGGTCTCTTAGGGAAATAACAGTGCTAGAGAGCAATGGAAAATCCCACTTCCAGAATTTATGGCAGTTACATATAGAGCAGACCAGAGCTGCTTTCACTCTACAGTACCACAGCAACTGCAGGCACAATCATCCTGGGGGGGGGAGGGAATCCATCCTGTTTTGAGTAGGGCTTGAGAACTGTGATGGTTGTATTGAAACAGCTACTTGAGGAGATCACTTAGGGTTCAGGGTTCTGGATGTGATCACAGTAATGGTGAGTACATAGCAAAGCCCTGTAGTCTTTCATCTATCATGAGAGCAAAGCTTCTGGAGAGCGTACACGCATGTTAATTGCACTGCAGACTACAAAAGTAATCAGTGCCCATAGTGCATCCAATATTGTGCTGCATTCATTAAATTAGCTTATGAAATATATTTTGAGCTGTAAAAGGAAAGGTTGAATAGTTTAAGAAGAGATACTGCTAGTGTTTATGAAGTGGGGCAAGGAAATGTGGAGCATTTTTTTTATTGCATGCATTTAAAATACCAGAGTTCTTCCTCAGATAAAGTCTTTCCATTATTCTAAGAAAGCCTAGGTGTTCATCCAGGGTTTCATCAAAAAGCAAACAAAAAACAACAAAAAAAAAACTAAACAAACAAAACAAAACAAAAAAAAAACCAACCACATCCAAGGTGGCTACACAAAATGCAGAGAACGTTCATGAATATTTGGGAGTCAAGAGTTATAGCTCACCAGACACCTACGATATAGTGTGGTATCTTTAACCTTAAATCTTTCAAATACAACAGTAAGGATAGAAAAAGATGTATTTCACTGTTTTTCTGTATCTATCTTGTGAAGGCACAGTTTTGTCATGGGTTTAACTGATATTCTTTTGATTCAGACAGTACAATCATATGATGTGCCACGTACATCCGTCTTCCAAGCTGAATGTTATTCAGCTGTTCATGAACTATCAATATCTCTTACGTAGGTAGAAAAGTCATCCATTTCCTTATTATTTTGCAGTCTGTCTCCATGCTTTGCATAGCGTAAGAGTGGTGTTTACAACGGGACCTCCAACATGCTGTCACAAGGTACAAGTGGGACATCCAAACACATCAACCAGTTGTGTTAATGAGAAACAGTTTTAGTTTGTACTATTTCACATTTCAAATTCAAATGCTTTTAAATATTACCTATCTTCATATAAAGTTTTATTACATTTCAGCCGATCTTCAAAATGATAACAAGAGAACAATAAAAGCAACAAATAAAAATTGTTCTCTTTGGTTTCACAATGGACTGGAAATCTGATTTTTAAATACTTTAACACGTAACTCACAGCCATTACAACATAGTCACCTTTTCCATCCTTAAATTCTTAGTACATACAAAAATAAATCTTATAATACAGATATAGTTAAAAATATAAATTAATTTCACCTGTGATTCTACAGTGTATTGTAAATAATTCTACACAGAAGTGTGTTCAAAATCCTCAAGAAAATAGTAAAAAAAAGTCAATAACTTTTCAGCCTAAAATATTTGAAGGAAACCTACAATAGTGAAACTTTCAGAACTACCACAGCATAGCAATGGATGAAGCCATCATCTACCATGGTCCAATATTTACCGAAAGCTGCTAGATTCAAATCAATGCTTATGCTATAAATAATAAGAAATGTGACATCTGTATTTCCCAGCAGACCAAAGGTATCTCACCCACTGACATATTCAAGCAAGATCCATCAGCCTTAAGCCACTCTTAAAGTCACTTAAATTTCATTTGACATATTCCACATATCTTCAGTTGAGTCACTCCTCTTTCTCCTGCCTGATAGATTGATTTTAACAGACGCTAATTAGATTCTAAAGATAATTTTAATTCAATTACATCCTAATCCTCACAAACACATTTAAGCACACACTTACCCTGTGCCACAAGATCAAAGATGGTAGTGGTTAGGTTTAAGATACCCTAGTAAAAAACAATGTTTGGGTGGAGTGGAAGGGGTAGAGGAGTGGAAGGGGTAGAGGGATAGAGAAAAGGAAGAAATTTGTTATATGCAGCACTGCATTTTCGTTAGCTAATGTTCTAGGACAGTCCATTTTTTAGACATCAAATTCAGGCATGTACAATTTGATTATGTCTTGGTAACTGGCGGGTTTTCATCTTTGTTTTTCTCCTAGATACCATTGTCTATGAATGTGTCAACATTTCTTCCTTACGATCAGCCCACAATAAGTTACTGTGGAGTACACCATGAACTGCTTGCTCACAAGCCCTATGACTCAAATAACCAGGAAGAAACAGTGGAAACACACCTAGAAACTGACCTGGATCTGAGCACAATAACAACAGCAGCACGAATCAAGGAACACAGTCAGCAGCTAGCTTAACTGGATTGGAGGATTTTTGTTGTCTTTTTTTCCTATAGCAGAGGCTGCAACCAAATTCTATGTAACATTATGGACAGAAGTTAGAAGACATATATTATGGATTCTAGGATCCCTGTTCAAATTAAAAATTGATCACACAGATTAATTGTTTCAAGTCTACAATTTGTAATTAGTTAAGTTGTGCAGTATTTTTTTGACTTCAAAGTATGACCCTTCAAGTGAATCTTTTTCAAAACTCATCCTACCTACCTGTATAAACTGTACAGATGTAATGTATTTTTCATATTGTAAAGTTTAAATTTCCAAGAACAGCTGGTATGTACAGTACCATAATTTAATTATATCTTAATTTACAAGTTTCAGTTTCTAAAGTTTCAAATTAACAAAAGCTATTTCTTGTGTTTTTAAGTTACTCTGTTTTGTAGGGATCATTTTGTTACCGCCTTTGTGCCCAGAAAACTTTAATCTAAAATTCTGTCCTTTGCAGAATATGCACCGTTTTTACTGTGTTTAATGTGTAGAATTTTATCTACTGGTTCCAGAAGTAATGCATTAACCAAAAGGAGGGTTTAACTATTCAGACTTCTAAGAAATTCTTGAAATACATAAGCAAGTTTTCTTACAAATGGAAATACAAAAAATGTAACAAATCTCCTCAATCTTAACTGTTGCCTTGAAATGCAGTCTGATTTCTAAATCAGAAAAACGTAATGGTAAACAGATATATTTTGACAACAAAGTTTATGTATGCACTCTTGGCTGATGCTGATGTTTTGTAAAGTCTCACTGTTCTGCAAGACAATATGGACAGAAGACTTCACTTGGCAGCTGTCTTTACAAAATCTGCTGGGAAAGTACAGCCTGCCAAATTAGGCATTTGTATTTCTAATTAAAAACAAATGGGCGCAAAACCTACTTCTGTCAAAGATAGCTGTTCACAAAGGTGGCAACAGAAACAGGCCTTTGGAATTATTCTACTGCTAGTATGTAAATTGTTACTGAAAAGTAAGAAACCTCTACTTTGCTGAAAAATACAGTAATTTGGACCAAATGGTACAGGGTAATAATCCTATAACATTCTGATATATCAAGCTAAGAAACAAACACCAAAAAAAAAAAAAACAAACCCACAAAAAAAAAAAACTAAAAAAAAAAAAGAAACCCGAAAATCCAAAAAGAAAACACAAAACCTTTACATATTAAAAAAATGTAGTATTACGTCTTTAACAATTACTACATTGCTTATTTGTCTAGCATTTAATATCTGGATTGAAGCATTGTTATATCCCATTCTTTGGTTTTAAATCTCCAAGACTTCTTGATACTGTATGAGAATAACTTTTATAATACTACCCTCATGCTGTAATCAATAAAAGATTACAAAAATTAGAAATGCATTACATCATGCCAACTTGGTGGATTATAAAAAGGAACCTGAGCCTTCCAAAATATAGGAGAAAAAACTTTCATATGGTGAAGCAACATTTTTTATAATAAAGAGAAATTATATAACCACAAATCTATTTTTCTGGATGTTTATCCTACCATATTTCCATGTAGCTTCAAAGCAGAAGATGGAAATTTAGAATTACCGTTCAATTGTTTGTACAAAATATAAAGCAAATATAATGAAAAATAGCTGCAAAATATTGTTAAAAATTAATCTGCATTCACTATCTTTTAAGTGGAAACAAAGTATCAAAACAGAATACATTGTACTGGTTGTTTATTTAGCATTTCAGATTTTGTAACATATTTTGCATAAATTATTTGCTATTCAAAACATTACTTGTCTTTTTAAGACTCATCTTAAGCCTCCATACTTCAGTTTCTTATTTCTTTACTACATGGGTTCTTGGTTTTCTGGTAATCTTCTACAGTGCTGGCATTTTACTACGCAGTTTCAAAATGCATTTTGCCAATTATAGTATTAAACCAGAAATGCAGGTGTCATTCTGGAGCTGAGTGACTTTTGTACAGCAGGAAGAAGTTAACTGCTTCATTTGAAAGTTGTTTTAAGTTTAAATGCTTAGGCGTTCTGGTCATAACAGAAGGCCTGAGCTGTTAGGATCAAATATCATCCTCCCAAAAGATTATTTCAGTTATTCTTATTCTGTCCTTCCTATTCTTTACTTTGACCCACTGCCCTCAAATATTTGTGGTGCTCAGAAGTGGTCCTGGCACCAATGCAGTTACTCAAAACGCACAATGTTCAAAGGCTCCAGCTACTTCTAACTTATGGAGAACTGTATGACATGACTATTTTCAATGTTAGACATTCTAATGAACCTAGGCTAAGGAACATGATAAAATATTTTCTCATGCCAAGTGACAAAATCTTTTTGACGTTACCTGGTTAAACAATCACAACTGGGTATACATTCACACACACAAATGTTTCTCTTTCCGTTTTTTTCTCAATGATGAAGCATACATTAATGAACCTGGTTTGTCTTGGACCTCTCCTAAAAGACTTGTAGTTTCAGACCAACATATTAATACACAAGTTGTACAATGGCATGGTCACAGAAGTAGCAACGATTTTGCACCTCACAGGTCTGCCACCCTACCACAATCAAGTTTTTGGGCATTTGTAGTGTCCACTACAGTGCCAGGCTCTCTGTGACCTCAGTGGGACATACCAGTGCTCTGATGACAGATACAACATCCCAGGGCCAAAAGCAGCAATTGAATACATGCTAACCCCAAATCTAAATGCCTTAAAACATATTTTTCGGTACAAATAACTGGATACCTTTTTTTTAAAGGACTATATCAACCTGAAATCTGCTATTCTCAACAAGATGGCTGTCTTCAAGAAAACTAAATGGCAGGTAGGTACCTTCCCTGAAAAAAATCACTATCATGAAAAAAATGTGTTCTGGTTTAACCCCTGCCAGCAACTAAGCACCGCACAGCCACTTCTTCACTCCCCCTGTATCGGGGATAAGAGAGAGAATCAGAAAACTGAAAAATCTCACGGGCTGAGATAAAGATGGTTTAATAAATAAAGCAAAAGCTGTGCACACAAGCAAAGCAAAGCAAGGAATCCATTCACTACTTCCCATCAGCAGCAGATGTTCAGCCATTTCCAGGAAAGCAGAGCTCCGTCATGCATAATCATTACATGGGAAAACAAACACCATTACTCAAAATGTCCCTCCCCTTCCTTTTTCTTTCCCCAGCCTTCTGTGCTGAGAATGGTGTCATATTATATGGGATGCCCCTTTGGTTAGTTAAAGTCAGCTCTCCAGCTGTGTCCCCGCCTAACTTCTGCACTCCCAAGCCTCTTTGCTGATGGGCTGGTGTGAGATGCAGAAAAGGCCTGGACTCTGTGTAAACACTGCTCAATGATAATGAAAACACCCCTGAATTACCAACACTGCAGCACAAATCTAGAACATAGTCCCATAGCAGCTACTACAAAGAAAATCAACTCTACCCCAGCCAAAACTAGGACACTAGGTTAAGCTGACACAAACAAGGACTCACTCATAATGTTCTATGTCAGTGCGTGTACGCCTGCCTTCCAACAGGTTATTGCAAGCTATATACTGACTCAGCATAAACAGAAATAGTAAATGCTCTAGTCCTGTGGACAAAACAAAAAAGTATCACCTAATAAAGCCCCAGTCTTCTAAGCTACAAGTTAGCAAGAAGAAAGTACACCAAGCCTATGGGCTCCAATATCTATTTACAGAAGGTTACTTTCATATGTCATTTCCTTTTGCAATAAGATCCATAAATCACAAATAGAGGTAAGCCAACAGCATCAATCTCAGTCTTACAGTTAAGTGACACCACTATATACTGGCACATCATTTCATCAAGAAAAAGCTGGGTGAATTCATTATTCTTGCAAAATACAAACTGATGGAGAGTATAACCTCCATCAATAAAAAAACCTAGACAATTTCAAAAATAAATCTAGCTACAAGCAGCAATTTACACCATCCATCACTGGATCATGCTTGTGCAGCAATTTACAGGGCTGAAACACCAATTGGGAAATTGAGCACAGGTATCTGAATGGAGGTCCTATTTGAAGAAGGTGATATACAGGAAAATTAGTGATTAGCTGACAAATTACTACAATTGCTTCAAGACATAAAAAAACAACTAACACCAAAATAACATCTGTACAAGAAAGCAAATGACTGCTTCAAGTAAAAAGTGATCAAAATTTTCAGTATGAGGTGGTGTACAAACTATTCACAAGACATCTGAGAGCTACCAAGAAATATACACACAATTTTCAGAATTATCTCACAAACATCAGATATTCTTTTGCAACACATAGCAAAAAAAAAATAATGTTTTTTTAAAAAAGAAGTTCCTACCTCAGAACTTGTGTACCAGTGTGCTTCACTGACAGCCACTCAATCTCTCCCCTTTTCTCTCATGGCATTTTTTATCTCTTACTGTTATTTGCAATCCTCAGGTTGGACAAGGGAACAGAAATTGTGCAAAAACCGCAACGTGAATGATAAATCAAAACAAAACTGAAAGGGCAACATCACCGAGTAGAAACATAAAGCCTGCATTCCAGTATTCCAGAACTGCAATAAATTCTCAACATTGTTTTATTAGCAATACTGATATCCAAAGATGGTTAAAGTAAACAAATTACACAATCCTGGGTAGTGCCAAATAAAAGCAGCTATATTTAGTTCCCAACTGGTCTAGCAGAAGTAGTCTGTTGAACAGATGAGACAGAATAGTTCAACTCATGTTCCTTTAACTATTCCTCCTCTACTGAGGGAAAGATCATTTTGCCCCAGATTTTTGCATGTGTGTCAGGAGCCTGGGCTTCCTGAAGGCAAATCTTACCAGTAAAGGCGTAAATATCTGTAATTAATATAATAATGGTTTTACTTGGTCAGATCAAAGGTACCTTTAGGCTTGACAACCTGTCCCAAACAGCAACCGAAAGATGAAACCCAAAGAACTAAGAATGGGGCAAGCACACAGCATTATTTCCCCAGAACATACCTACGGTCCCCAACAATTTGTAGGTCAGGGACTTACTGAGCCAAATGTGGTGTCTTAATAGTCACTCTTTGAATGTGCGCATGGCTTCTCTGAAACCACATAAATCCGTCACATTCACAAGTCCTGCAGAAAGTAAATTTACATTGACAGGAAAACTGTCTCTCTTCATTATTCTAGTAAAAATAAAAGATGGAGGAGTGTAATAACAACACTTCTCATTTCCATTTTTGAAACAGAAATATCATGGAATGGTTTGGGTTGGAGGAGACCTTAAGATCACCTGGTTCTAAACCCCCTGCCAAATGCAGGGACACCTTCCACTAGGCCAGGCTGCTCAAAGTCCCATCCAGCCTCGCCTTGAAGACTTCCAGGATGGGGCATCCACAGCTTCTCTGAGCAACCTGTTCTAGTGTCTCACCACCCTCACACTAAAGAGCTTCTTCCTAATACCTTATTTAAATCTACCCTCTTTCAGTTCAAAGCCATTCCCCCTTGTCCTGTTACTACAGATTATTTCTGCAATGATAATCTAATCTAAATCTACCTTCCTCCAGTTTAAAGTCATTCTCTCTTGTCCTATCACTGCATACCCTTGCAAAATGTCCCTCTCCAGATTTCAGATAGTCCCCTTTTACATATTGGAAGGCTGCTATAAGGTCTCCTAGAGCCTTCTTTTCTCCAGGCTGAACAACCCTAAGTCTCTCGGCCTGTCTTCATAGGAGAGTTGCTCCAGCCCTCTGATCAGCTCTGTGGCCTTCCTCTGAACTCAGTCCAACAGGTCCACATCCTTCTTATGCTGGAAAGTGTGGCTGGAGCACTTGATGCTGAAGACCAAGGCAAAAAAATCATTGAATATCTCAGCTTTCTCCATATCCCAGGTAACCAAGTCCCTCATTTCCTTCTGGAGAGAGCCCATATTTTCCTTAGTCTTCCTTTTATCACTGACATTCCTAGACAAGCATTTCCTGTTGCCCTTGCCAGATTTACTTCTGTCTGGCTTTGTCTTTTCTAACCTGATCCCTGGCTACTTGGACAATTTCTCTGTATTCCTCCCAGGCTACCCATCCTCGCTTCTACCCTCTGCAGGTTTCCCTTTTGCACTGGAGTTTGTCCAGAACCTCCATGCTCATCCACACAGGCCTTCTGGCATTTTTGCCTAACTTCCTCTTTGTTGGGATACATCACTTCAGAGCTTGGAAGAGGCGGTCCTTTAATATTACCCAGCTTTCTTGGTCACCTCTTCCCTCCAGAGCATAATCCCATGGTACTCTACCAAGCAGATACATGAAGAAGCCAAAGTCTGCTCTTCTGAAGTCCAGGGTAGCAAGCTCGCTGCACACTCTCCTCACTGCCCTACCACCATTTCATGGTCACTGCAGCCAAGGCTGGCCTCAAGCTTCACATTCTCCAGACACTCCTTACTGGTGAGAAAAAGGTTCAGCATAGTAACTCTTCTTGCTGGTTCCTCTATCAGTTGCAGTAGGAAGTTATCATCAGTGCATTCCAGGAACCTCCCGGATTGCTTATGTCCTGCTGTGTTGTCCCCCCAACAGATACTGGGGTGATAGAAGTTTCCCATGAGGACCAGGGCTTGCAAAATATGGTTATCACATACTTAATAATGACAGACTGTCAATTTCCAGATAGCTTGAATAACATCCATCCAGTTCTCTAAAGTACAGACATTAGCTGAAACCCTGTACTTTTACTCATCAGATTACCCTTAGAGGCAGGTCCTAAATCAAGATCAATTTTACCAGAAAGTAGGATATTATTTCAGCTTTTTCAAGTTCGTCACAGTGGTAAACAAAAATAAGCTCATTTCCTACAAAGTATTGCAAAATACTTTTCCTCATAGAAAGACACACATAAAACTCTTACTAGATACAAGTTTGATTGTATGATCCATATTTAAAAGCAGATGTTCATTAAATTCCTCAAAAAAATCAAAGATTTAAGTGAACTAATAGATCTATTAAAAAGTAACAAGGCCAAATTCCATTTTCCTGCTCTACCAAATTATAGAATCTGATTAATTTTAATTAAAAAGTTTCAAAATAAATCAATGTGAACATCATCAGAGTTCATGATTAATGGTTTTTTAATGAACCCCTAAGGAATTAATATTTTGCCACTAGCATCTCGCCAAGAATTTTTAAGTAAGATGAAATGCAGCGTGTATAACTATGAAAATCTTATAGCATAGAGCTTATAGTCTCCTTTATCAACATGAATTTTGTATGTAAATAACTCATTCTTAAAAATGTCTCCTTAGAAGGTTAAGTGCAAAGTAGCACCAGCTGTGTAATAGCAAATGAGCCTGCAACATGGAATTCATTATACCTGATCCTGTTACATTAAAGCCCTAATAAACTCATAATAGTGGACAGTTCAAAGTGTCACCACTGTAGTCAGGATGATAACAGTATAAAAGTGAGCATTAATGTTGCATTAGTATGGAATTTCTTTGGATTAACATTGATGTTTGATAATTGCTTTATTAATTGCCTTAGGTCAACTGACAGAAACAGGATGGATGTTATTGTAATAAACACTAAAGGAATTTAAAATATTCAGTTATATAAGAAAACGGGTTTTTTCAACCTACGTAGAATACCTTCCACTTTGTATTCCATAACAAAGAGACTTTTAAGGTGGATGCAACTCAGCAATAGGTCTATCTAATCTAATTGTAAAGTGATTGCACCAGTGAAACATATTTCAAAGTCAAATAATTTAAACATGGTATATACTAATTTTGTGCTGCTTAGACAACAAAACCTCATCATCTGGGGATGAGAATACTCATTACAAAAAAATGATGGTACCCTCCAGCACTGTGCGCTTCGTTTCAGCAGTTTTATACAAGAGTGTGTCATAAACGAGACATGGAAAGCCATTACCTGAACCGTTCATATTGAATACTGCTTTTAGTAATTTATTCCTTCAAAAGAAATAATCTAACTCATTCATTTTGCTAGTAATGATGATGCACCCCCCGTTTACATCTTGCTGTTGGTAACTTCATTTTGAAGAACCTCTAAACTCACACAATTAGTCTAGACTTCACTATCCAAAACCTTTATTCACATTTGCAAGAAAAGAAAAAATACAGCTATCTATGGTATATCTGAATATGCAAATAAGATTAATGACAATCTGTCTTTTTTGTTTTCTGCTGTAGCATTATGTAGACAGTTCATCTTACTTCTATTTACACTTCTGCAACTTGCCTCCTTCTCCAAGTTCAAACTTGGAGGATGGGGGGAAGTGTTAAATGCCTTTCAGGTAACCACCTCCAGAGGTGAATAGGTTTGCTGCCTACCAACCACATGCTCAATCTTGTCTGACTTAAGTGCCCTTTACTTCGCCACTAGACCTTGAAAATATAAACTCATAAATATCCTACGGCTGTAGCATACTAATAAACTTTTTTTTTTTCATTCTACTACTACACACAGTGGAGTGTTGGGTTTCAGTGGGGTTTTTTGTTTGGGTTGGGGTTTTTTGGTGGGGTTTTTTGTGGGTTTTTTTTTTTGTTTTGGGGGTTCTTTTTTATCTGTTTGCACCCTAAGGCTTTAAATACAGATGATCATTGGATGTCAGTAAAAGCTGTCGTAATTCCACTTTTATCATGTGATCGCAACACAGACTTTAAAAGTGAAACTGTAAGGGATGAACGTGATGTCCTCCCTCAAAGCAAAATCAACTTTACTATGACAGATGCTTCTCTAGCTTCTTCAAAAGCCTTCAGTCTTTGGGGAACACAGTATCTTCATCGACCTGTATCCATGCTCAAATATTCTTGCTATTAGAACATTTTTCCTTATGCCTAACTGAACTGCTACTTGTAGCCTTCAAGGTCTACACCTATATATGCTTGGAGAATGCCATACTGACTGAAAGTCTCACAATGTTTTAGGAGAAAGTAAGATATTTTCCAGTATTGGAGCTTTCAGAAAGACAGGTGTACTGCATGTGAAGATGAACGGTACATGGGGGTTTAATCTTTCTTTAAAAATATATACTTATATAGGAATGGAGCTGATTAACCTGATTGGGAATCAGCACTAATGATTACATTTCTATTTCCATTTTTTATGATGTTATAATTCGTAAGATTTGTAAAACAAGATTCGTAATACTGTCTAATGTCTGGTGTAAATATAGCCATTTCTATGCTACTTCTTTCCAGAAGCTTTCCTTAATTTCTTTTTTTCTTTGAATAATTCCTTGAGTCTACAAAGAATTTCACTGAAGGTAACTGGATCCCGGACAGGGATAAAGATCTGCCTCTGTTCTGCACTGCAGGATCAATCTCATAGTTTAAATTTAAAATGACAACTCAAACGTAAATTGTTTATAGTCTTTTCTCCCATATTCACAAGCTTTGTCACTTCTTAATGTTTTTCTTCCCTACCTGCATGCATTTTGCCTCAGGATTTTTTAATTTCTTCTGCAAAAATATTAAGAAACCCACTGAAATTAAGAACTGATTTCAGATAATTTATACTGCTAAATTATATTCTAAGATTCCTCCATGTAAAATAGAAGTACCTTACTAAAACTCAAAATTATTCTTAGACAAAAGAATAAATTGAGCTTCTAGAAGTAAGAATTAATGGCCTATTGTAAGACTGTGTGTTTTTCTTCTAAAAATTTGGAGGAAGGGGGAAATTTATGCAACAGCAATACTAACACCACAAAAATATAAGTTACCGAAACAAACCACATTGCTAGCAAAACCAACATTACTTCAATGCAAAGAAAATTCAGTATTACTCCTGAGAGAGGATGCAAAGAAAGAGGATAGAAGCAACATATATACAACTAAGTTATGATACAGAAACAAAAGCCATTCTCAAAAATTATAGAGATCCAGAATAGAAGATATTTAACACTGTTTTTTAAAAGGACATACAGGCTAATAAGGCACTAATTAAAGTAGGAGATGAGGATTAAATTTAAGTCTGGGCTGAATACACACACGCAAACAACCTGATAATGAAAAAGCTTTCTGTCTTCCTCCCAAAAGAAAAAAATTTTGTTTCTATTTCTCTGGTACTAAATATCTTCTGTATGTCTGAGTAATCAGGAAGACAGTATCTAAATGTAAATCACTAAGAGGGATAAAAAAGCTGGCCTAGAGAGTATCCAAATGTAAATCACCAAGAGCAATAAAAAAGCTGGCCTTATATACAGGAACTAAAAGGCGTGAATGACAACAGAAAAAAAGAAGATGAGACCCACATAAGCAAACATTTAAATCTTAATTCTCTAATTGCTCTGGGAGGCAAACAACTCCACATTAGAGACTAAATCACGTGCTTTTATGTTAAAAATAACATTTTGCTAATGACCTTTAAGAGAACTTTAGGGAAACCAAAGGAAGCAAAAAAGTAAATGAAAGACAGAATTATTAATAAATAAACAAATACATGATAATATATTGTCGTGGTTTAAGCCCTCCACCCACGCAGTTTTACTCACTCACTCACTCCCCTCTATCTTCCCCCAGTCCCGGCGGGATGGGGAGGAGAATCAAAAGAATTCAACTCGCACAGGTTGAGATAAGAACAGTTTAGTAACTAAAGTATAACACAAATCACTGCTGCTACCATCAATAATAATACAAGAGAAATACAAGGAAAGAGAATACAACTGTTCACCAAGCCCGACCCAGCCAGTGCACCCCCCAGCAGCGAACCCCCAATCCCAAAAACCTGACCATGCCGTGCAGCCCCAGTCCACCACCCTCACCCCCTTCCAGGTCTCTGCTCTCCGTCTTCACATCCTGGACATGACATGCTGTGGTATGGAATAACCTCTTTGGTCAGTTTGGGTCAGGTGTCCTGTCTCTGCTTCCTCCTGGCTTCCCCTCCTCCCTGGCAGAGCATGAGACTCAAAGTCCTTGGCCAGACCAAAACATTGTCAAGCAGAAACTGAAAACACTGGTGTTATTAGCACAGTTCCCAGGCATGAAATTAAAAACACAGTGCTGCACCAGCTACCAAGAAGGAGAAAAATTACTGCTGCTGCTGAACCCATGACATATATGTAAGAACACCAAAATATTGTTCACATGAAAATTAATTCAATTACATGGGGCAATGAGGATATACAATGCTACCTATAAAAAGCAGATGTCTGCTATGCTTTAGCATCATATTTTTCCATTAACAACGCCGTTTTCAAGACTCTCAGTTAGAAAGGTAACCTTGGAAAATAATGTAAAAACTAAGCAAGGGCTATTAAAAGGAGTCTTTAACATATATATTGTAGCATCAACAGGTCTTCTAAGCTGAAATAGTATGAGTTGCTTTACAAGTTGTCTATACTGTCTGTCACTTAAGAAGTTGTTTATAAGTTGTTTACACTGTCTGACTGAAGAGATAAACAAGAAAACCAGCAATTAAGAATGAAGGTGAAATGTGCTAACTAACAATAAGAACTCTTTAGATCCTTACAGCTGTTTCTCACACAAAGCAAATAACTTCCTTAAAGTTGACCAACAATGAATCAGCATTTCATTGCAAAACATCATCTCCTATGCCACAAACTTTAGGAAATAAATCCAACTAGGAAAAAGATTGATTCTATCTATACAGGAGAAGAGGTAGATATGTAAAATGGAGAGAGAAAACAATAGAAAAAAAAGATGTAAAAGGAAGACCAAAATGATTTAACTACAAAGGACCTGAAAAAAAAATGTGTAATTGGTCATTATGGTAACAGATTAAGATAAGCAAGTAAGCAAGAATTAATGAAAATGTGAAGGCGCAAATTAAGCTGCTTGTTCATATTGATTAGCCCCAAATCAGATTTAATCCTCTGGGAAAAGGAGTGAACACAACATCAAGATTCAAGAAGTTGTCTACCTCATCCACCATGGTAGTAAAAATAGGTGTATAAGATGTTATGTTATGTCAGAAGGATAGTCACACAATATATATATTAAGACAATTTTACCTGAATGGATGTTATCTTTTGAGCTTGGATACTTCATTCTGTTTGGACATCTCAAGGTAGATCCATTATTTTTCTATTGACAAAACGGGCTTTTACTTTGCAGCAATAACTCTCTAAAGAATTCGTTTTAAGAAATCCATTTTTCACCTTTCCTAAAGGCACACCAAAAACTGTAAATACTCCCCAAATTCTTACAAAAATAAGAGCTTTGCAAACAGTTATACTTGATTTAAAGATAATGAATCAGGTTTCGTGGGCTGCAGGACCTTATAAATCTTTTCTGATATCTTTTGAGGTAGAGGGAGAAGGGGAATTGTTGAAAGAAAAGATAATAGATTACATTTGCCTGTGGGTAATAAGGCTTCCTACAAGGAGAAATGGCATACTCTGAATGATTATAGGCAGTTTGAGGCCAAAAAAACCCAGTCTAGTCCTTTTTGGAAATTTCATCTGCCAGAAAATACTGATTTAAAATGCATAAGGATAACAGGATGAATTCACACTATTTTTCAGCATTCTTTTCTTTTTACTGATTTGCTTAGTTTAAACAGTAGGTCAATGTCGTGGTTTAAGCCCCCCACCCACGCAGTTTTACTCACTCACTCACTCCCTCTCTTTCTTCCCCCAGTCCCGGCGGGATGGGGAGGAGAATCAAAAGAATTCAACTCGCACAGGTTGAGATAAGAACAGTTTAGTAACGAAGGTATAACACAAATCACTACTGCTACCATCAATAATAATACAAGAGAAATACAAGGAAAGAGAATACAACTGTTCACCAAGCCCGACCCAGCCAGTGCACCCCCCAGCAGCGAACCCCCCAATCCCAAAAACCTGACCATGCCGTGCACCCCCAATCCACCACCACACCCTTCCAGGTCTCTGCTCTCTGTCTTCACATCCTGGGCATGACGTGCTGTGGTATGGAATAACCTCTTTGGTCAGTTTGGGTCAGGTGTCCTGTCTCTGCTTCTTCCCGGCTCCCCCTCCTCCCTGGCAGAGCATGAAACTCAGAAAGTCCTTGGCCAGACCAAAACATTGCCAAGCAGTAACTATAAACACTGGTGTTATCAGCACTGTTCCCAGGCCCAAAATCAAAAACACAGCGCTGCACCAACTACCAAGAAGGAGAAAAAACGACTGCTACTGCTGAACCCATGACAGTCAAACAGCAATTTCTTCCTTCTGCTTTACAGAAACTCTTCCATTTTGCCTCATGAATGTCAATAGTAAATGAAAATAATAGCCAAACTGCACAGAATGTCAAAACATCAAAACCACAGTACGATTACAACCAAAAAAAGATATAATCAGAACTGTATTTTAACAAAAATATTGAGTATGTTTTTCAAAGAATGTTTATTAGACACTACAATATACATGAGTGTCATGCAATATAGACAATAATGAAAATCTCAGCATGAAATACTCAATACATACCATGCTTCTTAAACAAAATGACTCCCTCTGTCCCTCATCCCCCCTAATTTTTACCAGATGCTACACAGCTGTGTTTTTATATCCACAGAGCTGAGCTTAACTCCTTGATAGAAGATGACATCCTGGCTCCATTGAAGTCAGCTGAAGTTCATCCATTGGCTTTAGAGCATTTGACCTTTTAAAGTAGTGGGATTTTTGCACTTCTACTGATGATAGTCAAGAGTTGGCAATGGAGATAAGAATGTCTTTCGTGTAGCAATGCTTGACTTAGGCAATAGCTGCAACACACAAGCTAATCTCATAACTAAATACTCACTTGCTGCCTTCTGAGACATTTTCTATAACAAAGAGTATTTGATGAGACGGTAACTCCTTCCTTCTCACAATGAAACCATATATTGATTTAAGAACTTAAATATTATGTGTCACTGAGAAATGGCTATCAGGAGCCTCCTTGACCAGAATCTCCTTCACTTTCTCTGTATCAAAAAGGAGAATCAAAAATCCATTGAAATCAAAGTATGCCTTACGGCAACATAATTCTGAAAAAGTAAAAAACCTGAGCCACTCGGTAGAAGAAACTAAAAAACGAAAGTGTTAGCCAGCCAATCTCTCTCATGCTCATCACATACCCTTCCTTTCCTACAAGCTTGTTCTCAGGTTAAGAATTCTCAGTGGGGTTTTTCTGAGATGCAGTAACTTTATAATACTTCCTCAGGGTCCATAGAAATGTTACCTTCTTTCTCTGAAGTCTCCTCCAAGATCTACCAGTCCCCAGCTTAGGAAAGTCCAGAAATTCCCCTCAGCTGAGCACGCTCAGCTGTTCTCAAAGGAAGTGCATTCTCCCTTCTTTCTGAAAAAGCTCCACCAGAACAAAGGCTACAGGGGCAAACAAGGAAAACAAGCAACTTCTCTTCCTGCCTCTGACACAAAATATAACATAGAGTAACACTCAGTAAAGAGTAAAAAATCAAATAACAAATATCATACTATCAATCAACCACATCATTCCAGAATATCAAAAGTCACATCTTCTATCACAACTCATAGGACAAAAGCATCAGAATAACTTAAATTTTTCTTCTTTGTATTTTTAGGAACTTCAGGCCATTTTCTAGGTTGCCTTATGTATTACTTCAGTACAAACTAACAAGATAGTGAGAATTCATTAGCAACTGGTCAAGTGTAAACAGCCCATCAATCACTTTAATTTCCTTACTGTCAGCAATTCTATTTTCAACACCTGAGAAAATCTGTGGTTTAAACTGTGATATATCTCGCATAAAATAGTGACATTAGATAATGTGGCTTTAAGTTCTTAGGCTTATTGTGAAAAAGTCAGCTCAACACATAATGAAGTCATTCTTTCTCTGTAACCACCAAACCCAATTATAAGGGAAAACCAACTTGCTTCAGCTAGATCAGATGAACAGACTACAATCTATTCCAGAATAAATACATCAATTTGCACTTGAAGCACCTGTAAAAATTCTGGAATAATTGTAAAGCTGCTTCATGCCTTATATTTACATGATTTCTGCCCAGCGAAAAGCAATTACATATTCTGGGTTGTTCTTATGTTCCAGTCAGTTACTATATCCCAGTCAACCAGTTACTGTAAAAGTACCTTTCAGCTGACGACAGGAATCACCTTAAAAGAATTACTATTAAAAGTAACAGTAGGTTAAAAGAGTAATGTTTAGTATTAAATATTATTTATTAGATTATTAAATATTATTTATTAGATATTAACACTGGGAAATTACTGTGGATTTCTGCCATACAACCAAATTCTAGAAAGATTTTTCTGTTGTTGGTTGCTTGCTTTTTCACAGTGTATGTCAACTTTCCCCAGAGAAACATGTTAATATGAGAAAACAGCTCACATATTACATTACACAAATGCAATTTTCTGGCAAAAGATTTAATCTTGTACAGTAGAATTCCAATCTTCTATTTCTTGCACTTGAGTCCTAGACTATGAAAAGATTATAGGATACAAAATTGTTAGGTAGATTCTAAAATACTAAGGTAAATCTTTCTAATATATTTATAAATTTAGCGGGGGGGGGGGGGGAATCCTGAAGATATGATAAGCTGAATCAATGTATTACATTGATGTAATGTACTACATTCACGCAAACAGCTCATGAAGAAATAGACTCTTAGTATGCATACAACTATTTATAGCTTCTTTGGACCATATCCAGCCTTCCCCAGATACTGGAGGCAAAATTGTAGAAGGTACAGATAACCTGGAAGTCTAGCAGCCCCACCAGATTTCAGTCCAGTTCTAGTAACTGCATACGAAAAGCATTCACCATTACAATCCTACACTAATCTGGGGGATGGGGGGTAATTGTGGTAAGAAAATAAACAATGAAGACCAGGAATATTACTTGAATAAAGATGCAAGCCAACAATCAGTGGGGCTAGAAGAGCCCTTGTGGACACTTTTTCCATTCTGACCAGTTTGAAACAGCACAAATGTTCCTAGAGTTGCCCAAACACCTGTCTGTCTAACCAGTAGTCTTCTAACTGTGTCCACAAATGAATCTCTGTTTTCTCCCACGGTAACTTCTTCCAGTGTTTACCCATCTGTATGGTTGATTTTTTTTTTAAATCTTAACAATGCACAGATTTCACGTTTTGCCAATTACTTTTGTCTTTCTCTTAACAGATACAGAGAATAACTTAACAACATACACCTTATGGAAACCTCTTCCATATTAGTGATCACTTGCACCTGTCGTTTCAGCATGTAGATTTCATTCCAATTCTCCAAATTAATGAAAAAAAAGAATAAATTAAAAAAAAAAAAAAAAAGGATGGGATGTGTGTTTTGGTCTATAAAATAATTCAAACTCTTACCATAATAGCATCATTCAAACTGTCAGTAAGCCCATTCTTCATTCCCTCAGCCACTTTATTAGTGAAAACATGTAATGCACACGGACCCAGGCCAATCCTTGCAGAATCAAACTTTACTAAACTATCTGAAGTCGACCCACAATAGTATAAATAACAATTCACTAGGAAAGTTATTTTTCAGTGAACTGTATTTTCCCTTAATACTAAGTTAACTATGCTTCTCAAGTTTGCTTTTGAAAATGTCCTCCTCTCAGTGCAAAACACTGTGCACAGACTTAAATTATAGAATCACACAATGGTTAGGGGCAGAAGGGACGTTTAAGAGCATCTGGTTCCAACTCCTCTGCCACATGCAGAGGCACCTTCCACTAGACCAGGTTGCTTAAAGCCCCACCCAACCTGGCATTAAACACTTCCCTGGATGGGGCATCCACAGCTTCTCTGGGCAACCTGTTTCAGTGTCTCATCAGCACTCTCGCAGTAAAGAACTTCTTCCCAATATCTAATTTAAATCTACCCTCTTCCAGCGTAAAGCCACACCCCCTTGTCCTATCACTACATGTCCTGGTAAAAAGTCCTTCTCCAGCTTTCTTGTAGGCTCCCCTTAGGCAATGGAAGGCTGCTATAAGGTCTTCCCAGACCCTTCTCTTCTCAAGGCTGAGCCCATCTTTCTCTGCCTGTGTTCTTAGGAGAGGTACTCCAACTCTCTGATCAAGTTTGTGGCCCCTCTCTGGACTCGCTTGAGCAGGTCCACATCCCTCTTTTGTTGCGGTGCCCAGAGTTGAACGCAGTACTTCTTGTGGAGTCTCACAAGAGAGGAGTAGAGGAGCAGAATCACCTTCCTTGACCTGCTGGCCATGCTTCTTTTGATGCAGCCCAGCATATGGTTGGCTTCCCAGGTTACAAGCCCAAATTGACAGTTCATGTCGAGCTTTGGGTGGTGCCAGGAGGAGTGGCACCATCCTGACTGGTTAAAAACTTTCCCCAGGGAGCACAAACGACCAGGGGCGCGGTGAACAGGACGGGCAAACAGGGCGGGTTCGAGGCAGTTTGTGCAGCAACTCGCATGGGCAGGCGAGTGGGATGGTGAGTGGAATGGTGAACACTCGCTATATGACCAGGGCTCAGTCTGGGAGTTCTGCTCTGGCTGCCCAGGCGGTGGCCAGTGTAGGCACCCAGGCAGAGCTGATGGGAAGGGAGGCTGCAGTCCAGAGCTCGGGTTGTAGAGAGTGCTTGCACTGGTCTCCTGAGAGGAGGGTGCATGATGGGCAGGGCTGCACCCTGTGCTCCCTGGTGGAGGTCCTCCTGCAGCAGGTGGCTGAGCTGCAAGACGCTGTTACTAGGCTGGAATGTGTCAGAGAGGAAGCAGTACTGCTTGCTCCAGGACCAGACTGTGCACGGGCCTCAAACGTCTACTGTTGCTCATGCAGGAGAGGAGGCCGCTAACCCAGGAACCTGGGAAACAGTAACAGAGAAAAACAAAAAAAGGAGGAAGGGGACAATTAAAAGCAAGGGGCTTCCTCCTAAATCTGTTGTTCCTACCCAGAACTGCTTTGCTGTCCTGCAGGGGGCTGATAAGGGACCGCACTCCCACCAAGAACAACCGGCTGATGCACTGGTAAAGAAGATCACTACTGGTGCTGCCAGGAAAAAGTGGCGGGCCACAGCAGTAGGGGACTCCACTCTGAAAGGAACAGAGGCACCCATCTGTCAGCCTGACACAGGCTCAAGGGAGGTGTGTTGCCTACCAGGGGCTCGGATCAGCGATGTTGCAGAGAAGCTGCCTGCTCTAGTTGGTCACACTGACTACTACCCACTTCTAGTGATCCATGTGGGTGCTACTGATATAGATAGCAGTAGCCTGGAGAACATAAAGAAGGACTACAGAGCTCTGGGAGAGGTGGTTAGGGGTTCTGGAGCTCAGATTGTCTTTTCATCAATTCTCCAGGATGCAGGGAAGGACCTTAAAAAGGCTAGGAGGATTGGCCAGGTTAATAAATGGTCAAAAGGGTGGTGCTGTAGTCAGGGGTTTGGGTACCTTCAACATGGGACTCAATTTAGTAGGCCAGGTCTACTGGGGGTTGGTGGAGCTGGTCTGACAAAGAAAGGGAAGAGTGGATCTGGTAGGAGGCTTGCCAGACTGGTCAAGGATGCTTTAAACTAGATGGGTTGGGGGAGGGGGGCATCATTCCATCCCAACACACCCAGTCAATTGCCAACACCTACAACAAACGTTCAGAGCAATGTAGAGATATTCCAGCCGCTCCAGCCAATGAGCCGGCTTCAATTGGAGCTCGGCTCAGATGCCTCCATACAAATGCCCGTAGCATGGGGAACAAACAAGAGGAATTAGAGATGCGTGCACATCTACGGGGGTATGATATCATAGGCATCACAGAAACATGGTGGGATGGCTCCTGTGACTGGTGTGTTGGAATGGAAGGTTACAGGCTCTTTAGGAAAGACAGGCCCAGTAGGCACGGAGGGGGAGTTGCTATTTATGTTCGGGATAGGCTGGAGAGTATGGAACTCTGTCTGGGGACAGGTGAGCAGTCGACAGAGAGTTTGTGGGTCAGGGTTAAAGGGAGAACATCAGTGGGAGACGTTACTGTGGGGATCTGTTACAGACCACCTGACCAAGAGGAGCTGGTGGATGAAGAGCTCTATAGACAGACAGGAACAGCCTCACGCTCGCAGACCCTTGTTCTCATGAGGGACTTCAACCACCCTGATATCTGTTGGAGGGATGGTATGGCCCGGCACAAGCAATCCAGGAAGTTCCTCGATTGTGTGGAAGACAACTTCCTTCTGCAAGTAATAGAGGAGCCAACAAGGAGAGGTGCCATGCTTGACCTTGTGCTCACCAACAGGGAAGGGCTGGTTGGAAATGTGACGCTCCAGGGCAGCCTTGGTTGCAGTGATCATGAGATGGTTGAATTCGAGATCCTTCAGGACAGTGAGAAGAGCGTGCAGCAAGCTCACTGCCTTGGACTTCAAGAGAGCAGACTTTGGCCTCTTCAGGAACCTCCTCAGTAAGATTCCATGGGATAAAGCCCTAGAGGGCAGGGGGGGCCAAGACTCTTGGTTGATATTCAAGGATCACCTGCTGCAAGCTCAGGAGTGATACATCCATACTAGAAGGAAGCACAGCAGGAGGGCCAGGAGACCTCCTTGGATGGATAAGGAGCTGCCGAGGCTAAGTCGAAGAAAAAAAGAGGCTTATAAAAGGTGGAAGCAAGGACAGGTGGCCTGGGAAGAATACAGGGATGTTGTCTGGGAAGCTAGGGACCGGGTTAGGAAAGCTAAGGCCCACTTAGAATTAAACTTGGCTACGGATGTGAAAGATAACAGGAAGGGATTCTATAGGTACATTGCAAATAAAAGACAGGCGAGGGACAGGGTGTGGCCTCTCCAGAAGCTATCAGGAGAACCGGCTACCCTGGATTTGGAGAAGGCTGAGGTTCTTAATGGCTTCTTTGACTCAGTCTTCACTGGAAAATGCTCTGACCACACCACCCAAGTCTTGGAAGGCAGAGACTGTGAGAATGAAGACCTTGGGCCCACTGTAGGAAAGGATCTGGTTCAAGACCATCTAAAGAACCAGAACATATACAAGTCCATGGGACCTGATGAAATCCATCCGCAGGTCCTGAAGGAGCTGGCAAATGAAGTTGCTAAGCCACTGTCCATCATATTTGAAAAATCATGGCAGTCAGGTGATGTTCCCGATGACTGGAAAAAGGGAAATATAACCCCCATTTTCAAGAAGGGGAAAATGGATGAGCCGGGGAATTACAGAGCAGTCAGCCTCACCTCTGTGCCTGGTAAAATCTTGGAGCGGATTCTCCTGGAAGGCATGCTATGTAATGAGCCCTTCTTTGAGCAGGGAGTTATTACTAGATGTCATATGTCCCTGATAACCTAGAATATTTTTATATGATTGTATTTTAACTAATACTTTCAATTACTAAGTTGATATTGATGAAAACTACAGAAATAAATCTTATAGAGACAAAATTAAGTAGTCAGAGTAGTTACTACTTGCTTACAATTCTATCAAACATTAAAATGACAGACAACATTTCAGACAAACTGGAAAACAAACATAAAAATTGAAGCACAACATCAGAAGTCAGGAATACAGCTGACTGGATATTCTCCACAGAAAACTTTCTACTACTGAATTTTGACATTTTATCATAATGTCATGGGTTCAGCAGCAGCAGTCATGTTTCTCCTTCTTGGTAGCTGGTGCAGTCCTGTGTTTTTGACTTTCAGCCTGGGAACAGTGCTGATAACACCAGTGTTTTCAGTCACTGCTTGGCAATGTTTTGGTCTGACCAAGGACTTTCTGAGTCTCATGCTATGCCAGTAAGGAGGGGAAGGCGGGAGGAAGCAGAGACAGGACACCTGACCCAAACTGACCAAAGAGGTTATTCTATACCACAGCACATCATGCCCAGGATGTAAAAATGGAGAGCAGAGACGCAGAAGGGTGGGGGTGCACTGTTTGTTCTGGCTGGGTGGTGAGCAGTTGTATTCTCTTTCTTTGTATTTCTTTTGTATTATTACTGGTGGTAGCAGTAGTGATTTGTGTTATACCTTAGTTACTAAACTGTTCTTCTCTCAACCTGTGGAAGTTGCATTTTTTCGATTCTCCTCCCCATACCCCTGGGAGCTGGGGGGAAGAAAGAGGGGGAGTGAGTGAGCGAACTGGTTGAATTGTAGTGGCTTAAATCACGACACATAAGTAAAATTTTCCATGGAAATAGTGCGAGTACAACAGATCTTCTGACAAAACATATGCCCTGCCAGCTCTGCAAACCAAAATCTGGAAGTTTCAGATCCATTGCTCCCAGGCAGCTCTGGGAAGAACTTGGAGATACCAGTCCCTAAGTAGTCTTGCTCTAAAAGTCCCCTTTTTTTATAGCTCAGAGAGGCAGGTGTTCTGAGCATCACAATAACTAAGGAGCCAAACAGCCTAAGAACCTGGAAACCTTATCTGGGGCTTATTCAGATTTTGCTTGCTCACCCACTCATACGCAAGAGCCAAGAAACAAAATCTCAATTTTCCAGCTAATTGTAGCAAGGATCAAAAATGTCATAAACTTGCATCCTTACAAACTGGATACAAACCATCATGTAGCATTTCCCAATTCTTTACCTAGTCATTGTTTGGTTTCATTCAGTTCACACTTTCTATTGGAGCTTTTCAAATTTTTTATCTATTTCTCTTCCTTATTATTCCAAATAGTAGACTGGAAACACTATTACCAAACTGAAGTGGTTACTGCTTGTGTACATATGGTCTCTCACATATTCATTGTCCATTTGTGCATGTGCACAGTTAGTAAAGACATGTTAATAAGACAGTGCTTTTGTTGTCTAAAGAACAAAAAAAAAAAAGTGCTAATCGAGTTTCCAGAGAAGAAATTTACCCTGGGCTCCAGTTTTATTTTTCATTAACTGCTTCTAGGGCGCATGTAATTATTACGTTTCTTATTTTCACCTATTTATGTGGAGTTCAAATTGATGATTATTATTCATTTCTCCTGCAAAGAGCTAAATGTATTCAATAAGAGAACAGAGGGAGGAATTCCTTTACCAGTTATCTTTTCGAACTAGCAATTCCTCCTCTACAATATTAAGGTTTTTAAAAAATTAGAAACATCACTGTTTGATAGAAAAGATAATCTTAAATTATTCCTCAGTACAGCCCCTTTTAAACAGGTGACTTATCCTTCTTCTTCATCTTCATTTAATTTTTTTTTTTTTGCTGCTGATAATGAAACAATGTTTAAAAATAATTGGAATAATCTATGACGGCAAAGATTTTCCAGTACATAGAGTAATTAAATTACTCTATTAGATTATTAGTAATACGTTACTAAGCATTGCAGCTGTCTGACTTGAGACATTTGTTTTTCACATACTCAAACAGAAAGAAAATGTGCCAGTTGGCAACAGAGGCATAGAAAACAACCACAAGAAGCAGTTCTTGAGGAAAGCTGATCTTGAAAAGACCTTTTTTTTTTTTAATATGATATTGGGGGTTGGTTATTTGTTTGCTTTTCCAGCCTTCTAATCATACACATTGGTCATAAATGAAATTATACAAAATAATATTCCTTTTCATTTTTAGTTCATTAAGAAAAATAACACATCAGACAGAGAAACAACAACTGGAAATTAATCCATTGAAATGAAAGTTAAAATAAAAAGGAAGTGCTGATAAGTGTTGTTTAGAACCACAAAGAAAGATCTGTTTTTATACTTTAAGCCATATTTTGATTTTCTTTTCAGAAAGAAAATGGAAATATAGAATTTGGATTTAGATCCCCAATATCTTTTAAATCACTGTTTTAAGATCCGGCTGAATAGTAAAGACAAAGCATTAGAATGTTTCATGATATAGTACTGATTTCATTAAAAGACATCATGAGCTGTTTCACATAAAACGCTACTGTTCACTCCTCATTTAGAAAAAAAACAAACCCAAAACAAAACAATAGAAATCAGGCAAGAAATTAAGTTGAAAAGCCAGTTGAGAACTATGCAGATATCTCCATTTCTATCAAAGAGAAGCCAACCCCGGTTTTAGAAATCAAGAACTGCAGCATCTCCTAGGTTGGTGGTGTTCCAGTAAACTACATCTGGGTAACTACAAGAAAAAGCATTTGCTTTTTACCATGGAGCAGACCTCAGCACTCTCGCTGATGAAATTCATAGGGACAGCCTTTAATCAACCACTTCCCAAATAATTTGTACAAGGAATTCAAAGTGCCATTTTAACTTTAGTTTTATAACTGGCACAGAACTTAACTTAGTAACTACTCATCCTTTTACCACCCCAAGGTGGCCAGAGATTATTTAAATTAAGCAAACTTTCTTTTTACTACTTTAAATCATTTCTTGTCCTACCCTCATTACCAGAGTATCTTTTTATCTTCCATTAACAAATAATGGGATTTACTTTACATTAAAAGAAAATGGCAGGGACACCCAGGAAGTTGCGCAGACTTTGGAATTTATCCAAATGTTTACAAGGTGCATATTGAAGTCAGCAGGGATGTCTAGAGATTATTCAGACCAACCCACTTTTCAACGCACAGGCAGCTACAGCCAAGTTTGTTTAGGTTTTGGAAGGGGGAACTCCACAACCTCTCTGGGAAACCTGTTCCAGTGTCCTTACACTCTCACATAAAAAAAGAAGCTGCTTCTTATTACAGTGCAATTTCCTGTATTTCTGTTTGTGCCCACTGCTTCTTGTCCTGTCACTAGGAATCCCTCAGACATGGCTAGCTTTGTGTTCCTTACTCATTCCCATCAGATATTTGTACCCATTGGTAAGATCCCTCTGGAACCTTCTCTTCTCCAGGCTGAACAATCCCAGCTCTCTCAGTCCCTCATTGTACGGTCAACACCCCAAATCCTTAATCAGCTTCACAGCCCTCCACTGGACTCTGTTCAGTATAGCTGATTCTCCTTTTAATGGAGAGCTCAGCATTGGACTCCAGACACACCTCACCAGAGTTCAGTAAAGGCAAAGGTTCACCCCCTTGAGCTATGATTTTCCTAATGGAGCAAATGAGCCTGTTGGCCTTTGCTCAAAGAGCACATTGCTAGCTCATGGCCAATTCGGTGTAGGGCCACCTAGTCTTTCCCTTTGTTGAACTTCTTGAGGTTCCTTGTCAGCCATTTTCTCCTGCCTGTTAAGGTCCCTCTAAAGGGCAGTACAGCCAGCTGGTGCACTAGCCATTCTGAGATCTGTACTAGCTGCAAGCTTGCTGACAGTGCTTGCTCTCATCATCCAAGGCATTAATGGGTTAAAATGGCACTGGACCCAGTATTGACCCTAGGTATATACTGCTAGATACTTGCCTTCAGCTGGACTCTGTGCTGCTGATCCCAACCTTTTGAGTGCAGCACTTTAGCCAATTTTCAGTCCACTTCACAGTCAACTTATCTTCTCCATACGTCTCCAGTTTGTTATGGCAGACAGTGGCAGAATTCTGACTAAAGTTAAACAACATCCAGTTTGCTATCACAGTGAACACGCGTTTGAAGATTGCATATATAGAGGTATTTCGGGTACTGTAGGTTACATACTTGGCCATAAAGAGAAGAATTTGAGAAATTCTGGATTTGTTTATTCTTTCATTAAAACATGAGATTTGGTCTTCATTTATGCGCAATATCAGTATTCTATTAACAATTTCTAAACTACCAATAATCAATCTTAATGAGAATTGTTACATAAACATGTAGGAAATATCTTTCAATCTAAAACAGAATGCAATTTAGAAATGTATTCAGACAACAAAATCAGCTGTCCTACAAAAAGGATAAAAAAACCAATATAAATTCATTCTGAAACACCAGACTTCAACAGTATTCCTAGAAATGCTATACAAACATTTGGAAAATTATCAGTCTTTAAAGCTCTCCATAAATTGGAAACTGGTCAGGAAAAGCTTCACATAGTGGCAATCATTTTCCATTAACTGTTAAAAAAGGAAAAAAAATCTTGCAAATTAAAGTTAGGTAGATACGGAGTTAACAAATACCTTAATATTTATTTGTACTGCGTGTTTATAGCCATAATCAAGGATTTATTTCATCTTGGGAGAGAGGAAATGCTACTTTATTGAAGCTTCCCTGAAAAAAACTATTCTTCAACAACCCAATATATTTCCAGTACTGTCAGGTGTACCAAATACAAATTACTGACTATTGTACAGAACCATATTCTACAAACCCATGACTCACTCATCATGCTACATTACTTCAATGCAATCCTTCAGTTAAGATCCGATTAATCTTGAAATAGCTTGGCTCAGAAGCATTAAATGAAAAACAGGGCTTAAGAAGAGAAAATTTTTCATTATCTTTCTGTAGCTCATGTGCATAAATTTCAGTTCATTGTATGTTCTGTAAGACGGTTTAAGCCTAGTCAGCCACACAGCCTCTCACTCCCCTTCCTTCACCCCCCCCCACTCCCGGAGGGATGGGGAGGAGAATTGAAAGAATGTGACTCCCACGGGCTGATATAAGAACAGTCCAGTAACTAAGGTATAACACAAACTGCTACTGCTACCACCAATAATAATAATGACAAGGGAAGTAACAAGGGAAGAAAATACAACCGCTCACCACCCCATGACCGATACACAGCCCGACTGAGCACTGATCTAGCTCTTCCAGATAATTGCCCCCAGTTTATATACTGGGCATGACGTGCCATGGTATGGAATACCTCTTTGGCTAGTTTGGGTCAGGTGTCCTGTCTCTGCTTCCTCCCAGCTTCCCCTTGCTGCGTTAAAGGGGAGAAAATAAACCCCCTTGCTTTGTTAGAGGGGCCGGGAATGGCTCCAATATGCAACTACCAGTCCGGCCGTGTTCACTCTATCAAACCTCTACTGATCTGGATTCACCAATAGTGCACCACACTGCCCAGTCCAATCAGCTGCAACTACCAGTTCAGTTGCATTAGCTATATCGAACCTCTACTGATTCAGATTCACCAATAGCGCACCACACTGCCCAGTCCAATCGTGCTCCTGAATCCTCACGGCCACACCGAGAAATGGGGTCGTGTTCAGTGTGAAAATTATGATTGGCTACCGAAACAGTGCAGTTTATTGATTGCAATTGGCTACTGAAACAGTGCAGCTTATTGAGGCAACAGATACAGGTTCTTATGGATTGCCGGTGATAGGTACTGTCTGCAAAAGCACATGCAAATAATAGTTACATGGATACAAGCGCTTGATAAAGTTAACACAGCCTAGCCATAAAATATAAAGGTAACAGTAAAAAGTAACTCTATAGAGATTCTAAGTTTTCCCGGGGAAGCACTGGATACAGTGCAAGTCTTACCCACAGGCATCCCTATGGCGGGGGAGGAAAGGTCCAGCCCATCGACAGGTCCCAGGAGTCTGTTGATGTTATCTTCCACGATGGCATCTTCCCCAATATTTCCCCCTCTCTTAGGTCATTTTATACTATTTTTCACCTATAAGGTGGAGCTTGAGCTACTCTAGTCATACATACCTTTATTATTATTGGTGCAAATCTCTCTCGCTTCACTTTTGAAAGGTATATGACACCAAAAATTAAGACAGCATGCTCAAAAAAGGGGTGATCTCATTTTGGAGGTCAGTTGCGTTGGAGATGGGAGTGTATTTTCGCATGTAAATGCATTATAATGACATTATAATGAAGCAAAGTTCACATAGAGGATGGAATTTTGTCAAAAGATGACAGGCCGCCGGCTCAAGGTAGCAAGTATGCAGCTTATCAGTTTCTTATACCACCTAGTTCCCATCTTTTGTTGATGTTAGGACAAATTACGGCCACGAGTTCTCCACCCCGCTCCATCATCCATCTGTGTATGCATGGGAACTGCTGTGGAGTGCACATTCCTGGCATACCAGGGGTGGCTGCATCTTGCCCCGAGAGGCCCTGGAAGTCCGTTTTTCCCTTATATGTGGACAATGCTGCATTTCAAATATAAGTTTAAATCCTAATTACTCCACATTTCCTACTTATTCCACACCCCTCCTCCCTGGCAGAGCATGACACTCAGAAAGTGTTTGGTCAGAGTAAACATTACTGAGCAGTAACTAAAAACATCGGTGCTATAAGTGCTGTTCCCAGACTGAAAGTCAAAAACAGAGCACTTCACCAGCTACTAAGTTGGAGAAAAATGGCCGCTACTGCTGAACCCAGGGCACTATCTATAATCAGGTAAACTCAACTGCAGCTTATTTCTCAACTGTAAATCTATCTGGGGAATTCACAAGACTATTTTTGTCTTCTAAGTGCACTAGAAATCTTCTTCCTGAGCAGTTCATATCTAATTTACCTATAAAACTGTCTGACAAAAGTTGACATTTAGAAAAATAACATTCAATTATACATGTTGCACATAAAATGTAAGAAAAGCCACTGCAGTGATGTTCAACGTCGACTGAATTAAGTAATCAGCCAATGTCAACAACGGAATTATGAAAACTGCATATTTTCCTGCATAAATGCCAGCATAATGTGCA
This sequence comes from Myiopsitta monachus, assembly GCA_017639245.1. Classification (NCBI taxonomy): domain Eukaryota; kingdom Metazoa; phylum Chordata; class Aves; order Psittaciformes; family Psittacidae; genus Myiopsitta; species Myiopsitta monachus. Next base: position 63,878,217 of record CM029921.1, on the reverse strand, counting down.
ATATGAGCCAATTTAATTGAAATAAGTCTTTTTTCTAAAAAAAATAATATTTGATAAAGTAATTTTTAAAAAAAATTAATAAGAAAAATCTGAGTGGCACTTTCCACCACATATCACACATTGAAATTTTTATAATTTATATTTTGCTATACCTGACTTTCAAAATTCTCTGGAACAGCAGATTTTTTAAATGTTTGACTGTGAAGTGGACACTGAAGTATGAACATTTGAGTCCATTCTTTTTACAAAAAGACATGAACAGAAGCCCTGTTTATTGATGTTCCTATACAGAAATATAGAAAAAAGGATTTCACAAAGCCATTTGGTTAAAAAACACTTGCATGAATAACCAGCAGTTATTCTGTTCTTGAAGTCTGTAGTACAGAATTTCTTTAAACTCCCTGGTTAGTCTAGTCTGCCAAGTTTGGGCTCAGTTCTTCAACCAGAGAGCAATTACACAGAACTTTTCCAGATACATTTTAGTGAAATAAAGTGGAAGTAACCAAAAATGACAAGTCAGACAGTGCCCTAGTCTTTGTTCCCTAGACATCACTGGCTCCCACCTAGACATCAATAGCAATAATTTGGAGCATTCAAATACTGAAGCATATTACTGAACAAATAATATAACTCTAATGAGTTGCTGTAATCTTCAGCTGCATCATATGTGATTAATCGGAATAATTTTCATTATATGGAGGAAGAGACACAACAAGCTAAAAAGATAAAGATACAAAGCTGCATATGAAAATGCATTTCTTCAGTCATAGCTCTTATATTCTTTAAATAATGAGCTGCATTATCAATTTTACAGATTCACAATATCATGTAGCCACACAGACAATTTCACTGGAAGCTACAATCCACATTTTGGAGCTATGAAAAAAGGTATACACACCTTAGCAGAACTGGCAATGTCCTTCTAGAAGTTTCACCACCATCATCAACGACAAAGGACAAACAATGTGAAAATGGTAAAATACACATATTTAGACACGCAGCAGTATATGATCTGTTGACTGGTTGTAGCACTTCAGATCTCTTTGGACAAAATTTTAATATACAACATCATAGCAGCTTTCTAGAAAGGAGTGAACAGTAGCTGGTAGGTACTGAGGTGTGAAGGTTTAAGTTTTTAAGTCATGGAAAATGCATCCATGAAGGAAATTATACATTCCAAATACATTTTCAGCATACTAATAAAAAAAATTCATATTAGACTGCTCACTACACCCCCTACTCCAAAACATAATGCAAATTAGCCCCAAATTAATGAAACTTTAATAGTGCCAAACACCGTTTTCCGAAACAGCCTGTGTTCTCCAGAGCCTGTCTGAGAGGAACATGTTAGGTGAACACTTATGTGAATGAAGAACGTAAACTTTATGGTAAATTAGCAGAAACTAAAAGTGTCTGGAGCTTTTTCACAAGTTTGGTTTTCTGATTCATGCAATGTGAATTTTCTCTGGCAAGACATAAACATTTTATGCCCTAATTTTTATTTATGGGGTACCAGTCTTCTCACATACATATTATTGACTATAAGTAATCCACTTTTCTGCAGCTATAGCACACAGATAATTAAGGGAAAATAGCCCCAAGAGATACAAATATCTAATAAAAACAAACAGGCAAATCTTTACATTGAAAATATGAAACATTCCCTTTTTAAGCTGAATAAAATTATTCCTTCAGTCTGAAATAAGTCTTTTGACGGAATTCTTGTAATTTTCAGAACTACCAGAAATGTTCCCCCGAGTACTGAAATAAAGAATTCACTGCTCAGAGCAAGATTAAGTAGCTTAAATGCAAGACACACTGCACCACTGTGATGATAAACCAAAGCGTTTTGTCTTCCCTCTACCCAGGGAAGCATTAAAAGTCTTCATCAGGAAACCATAAAGTACAAGTAACATGAAGTTTGAGATATCTGTATTCTTGATGCATCAATATGTCCTTCCACTCTAAAAGAGTAAGAATCACAATTAAATACCACACAGAACATTACCAATCACAGGTAGTCTCTGCATAGAGACAGTGGGTCTTACCTTAAGCTGTTGTTCAAGAGTACTCAATACAAGAGTAAAGCAAGGCATGAGCACTCCACAGGGCTTGAATTTATGAGTTGACAAAGGAAAGGCCCAGACCATACTATCAATAAACAAAAAATCCTGGTTTTCCATTCACTTTCTGGTTTTAAATTTTCAATCTTTGAAAAGGTCATAAGAATATTGGTTTTATACATATATTTTCCAATCTCAATGTTTCAGATATTCCTTTGAAACTATTTTTAAAGATAAAAATCTTAAAAACTTCAAAACTTTCAAAGTAAAAGCTTTGAAAACAAAAATTAAAATGCAAACTGTTTAACTGAAATTATTTGACCCAAAAAAAACTTAGGTAATTTTAGCATAAACCCAGTTAATAAACAGAAGGTTTTGAAATACATGAAAGAATGAAATTACAACTTATCAAAAAAGGCATAAAGTATATTGGCCCAACATGCATAATACTGTAAGTGTACCTACCCAAATCCAACCAATATCTGGAAGAAGCTGAGAAACTACTAAAGCTCAAATATCATGAAACACCATTCTAAAAATAATAAAACTTTAATTCAATTTCAGCTATTCAATTCAGCTATCACACCATCAGTATATATGACCTTTCTTCACCAACCTTTTCTCAGCCTTGCCTGAACAATCTAGCCAGTTTTCATTTTATTAAAACCCAAAGGTGGGTGCAGAATAATTATTCAGACATATACCTTTAATGAAGGCAGAGAAAGCAGTACCTGCTGTCATCCTAATTGCTGCGCACAACAGCCACTTTAACCCACATTCAATTGCAACTCCATTATCGCTTTTGATCACCCAGAGAAGTGCAAATTCCTGTTATGTCTGGGAGTAAAAGCAGACAGAGACCTCAAAGATACAGAGTTAGTATCACTACACTCCAACGTATTCAATAACTTTAAAGGACAAGTAGAGACAAGAGCTTGTCATTAGGAAAATGCAAGTGCCTATTATTAGAACAAAATGATTGCTCCTATAAATACATTGTTGACCACACACTGTAGTTTGATTCTGCTGTTGATAAGCTATCCAAATTTACAGTAATAATTCTATTATTTGATGTCCTGACATGTAAATATATCCCTTAATAATGTATGTCTGTGAGTAAAATTCAGAGAAGATAGCAATAGTACATGAAGGATTCTGAAATACCAGAAGAAAAATTGCTGCCTTTCAGAAGAATTATAAATATATTTGCAATTTACTATATGTCTGAATTACTTTGTGAACAGAAAAACTTAAAGCTTCTTGGAGACAGAGGGTGGAGGGGGTCTTTATTAGTGTAGATAACATTTTGCTTAACTTTCTATTACACCATCTCTCTGTGATATAGCCTCTGTGAAAAACAGCTACTTACTTAAAGGCAGTATCTGCTGAAAAGATGTTTCTCCCAGCTTGCAGTAAAACTAAACTTCCTCACTAGCACCAACAGGCCTTGATTTCACTTGATATGTTTCAGACTCACTAGAGACTTTGAATAATCGAGAAAAAAAATAATAGGAACCACAAAAGCTACATTCTTTGTACTGTTTCAAATAGTCAAGGTTAAATCATAAGTTCCTGTACATTTGTTTAGTCACTGAGGGCTAGTTTCAAAACCAAAGATGATGCAGAACTTAACTTCAACAGAATTTAGGCACTCAAGTCCTTGACAATGATGCTGTTCAAACCAAACACTTATCAGGCAAGCCGCACCTACCATCAGGGCCAGACCCAGGGGCTTCAGAGACAAACTGAATGTTAACAATATCAGCACAGCTCATGAAGCTTCCTGGCAAACCAGCTTCTAGAGAAGGATTTGCAAAGGTGGCACAAACTCTGTGTGTCTCTGAAGCCATATGGCTCCTGCAACACTCAGTTAGGGGGAAACCGTAAAAACAGTAATCAAACCAATATACCAGCAAGAAATGACAGACACAAGACCAGGGGGAAAAAAAAAAAAGTCTTCCAAGCAGCTGACAAGCACAGTTCAAGTGATAGAAAACAACTCAATTGACAGTGGGTATGCTATGTTTTGTGAACCATATGCCATAATGACAAAGACAGGAGCAAAAGCATGCTCCTTGTGAATAGTGGGCAGGGTAAACTTTCCATTCTCACATTCAAGCAGAGCTACAGAGCCTGTGTGCCTTACTCTGGCATGGGGCACAAATACACCATGAGAACATTGACATAAACTCACATGGAGTTTTATGTAGACAGTGAAACTGCTTCTGGAGTACAACCATGTCCCCAAGAAGAGGAACATAATCACAATGTAGTCCTTAAATTGTACTAAGTCAACAAACGTCTGGCATAATTGTAATAGCTCATTCAATTCACAGTCATAGCTTGTTGAAGTTATTAATAGAAGAGCTCAGAAGACAGTCATAATTCAGCACTGTCACCTGGATCCATCGCCTATTCTTCAGTGAGTTAGAGTTGTGAAATAAAGTAACTGACACCTGATAATCTTCTCATTGAAAAACTTACTATTCTGGTCTCGTAATAAAATAAATAAATAAATAAAAATCATAATAGCCATAAACTATTCTTGGTGAGAGTTTTTCCACTGAAATATTAATTGTATAGGCAGATCAAGAGCACTAAAAGCTACTAAAAGCTTTAAATTCATTCCTGTCATTTAACCCTAGTTGAACACCTCCTACATTTAAATCTTCTGTATTTCTTTTCTGCTTCCCTCCTCATCGATGTCACCTTGTGCAGACACTTTCCCTTTTTGCCATATTTAAAAAACTGCTTTCTGACTTGAGAGAGTTAGTGGAGTGGGTTACGTATTCCTCTTTTCCCCTTAGTCTGCATTATGTAACCCTAAAACCATGGTTATTTCTTAAATAGAAAAGATAATCACAATTTTGTTTCAGGAGTCTAAGAATTTGAGACCATTTGATTTAACAGAAGGTCGAAGGAGGTGATCCTGCCCCTCTACTCTGCTCTCCTGAGACCTCACTTGGAGTATTGTGTGCAGTTCTGGTGTCCTCAAGATAAAAAGGACATGGAACTGTTGGAACAAGTCCAGAGGAGGGCCACGAGGATGATCAAGGGACTGAAGCAACTCCCGTATGAAGATAGGCTGAGAAAGTTGGGGCTGTTCAGCCTGGAGAAGAGGAGGCTGCATGGAGACCTCATAGCAGCCTTCCAGTATCTCAAGGGGGACTATAGGGATGCTGAGGAGGGACTCTTCATTAGGGACTGTAGTGATAGGAGAAGGGGTAATGGGTTCAAACTTAAACAGAGGAAGTTTAGATTGGATATGAGGAAGAAATTCTTTCCTGTAAGGTTGGTGAGGCACTGGAATGGGTTCCCCAGGGAAGTTGTGAATGCTCCATCACTGGCAGTGTTCAAGGCCAGGTTGGATGGAGTCTTGGGTGGCATGGTTTAGTGTGAGGTGTCCCTGCCTGTGGCGGGGGGGTGGAACTAGATGATCTTAAGGTCCTTTCCAGCCCTAACTATTCTATGATTCTATAACACGGAGTTTTATTTTAAGATCATTGAGTGTAATCATTAAAGGTTGATGCCCTCCTTTATTAAACTTTCAGCCATGTAACAGCAAACCTCATCCACCCTAGAGCAGATACTGCAATAGACAACTGCTGCAAGAAGGTGTCAAATACTAACTTTCCAAGCTAACCAGACCTAAAGAAATCTCACATAGCGAATCCCTGTGAAAAGCACCACCAGAAAGTTTCAAGAATTGTGTTGTGTTCAACAGAAGCTGCAGCTAAATTTTAAGTGAAATATGACAGCCTCTTTATCTGGCATAGGGACCGAAAGAGGAACTTGAATTCACAGAAAATGAAATCAGCTGTGAATTCCACCTGCCCCCTGACAAATAAAAATACCCAAAAGTACAGTATCTGTGAAATGAAAAAACATCTGATATGCACAGATTATCTTAGTCCCTGCTCTTCATTTTTCTAATGAAAATAGGACAACACAAAGAAAACAGTCATTAGAACAGCTTCAGACTGCGCTAACTAGTATAACTTAAAAGAAAATAAAGGAATTTCAGCTTCCCAAAACCAATAGCTGTATAATACAATTATCCCCTCAAGTGTCTGAGGAATCATCTTGGGGCACCTTTAGATAAGAACAATATGTGTGAAAAAAAATGTTTCCAGAGGAAAAAATATAAATTAACACTGTGTACCCATGTTAATAGTAGCTGAGTCTCCACTACTTTACTGACAGACGTAAGTGCCAAATCCATTCTATAACAGTTATTTTTAAAACATAATCAAACTTTAATCCTTTTAAAAAATTTACAGATTAATTGGCCTGTAAAAATGCCAGACAACCAAATTACTGGGTTTACCAAGCAGTCCTAGCTTTCTAATTTATCAATGAAGTCATTTTTACACTTGTAACTTGGTGCTCTTACACAGACCAAATCTCTACACTCTACTTTAAAATGATACTAAGAGTTAACTTAAATTTTAACACATTACTATTTAAATTGTTGCATCCTACACAAATAGAATTACATTTTAAAACTCTAGTCTAGAAAGTGACATTACAAAGACACTCACTGCCAGTGTATGATGGATTACATCTCTTCTTACTAGTGACTGTTTACAATAAGTATAAATTAACCTAAACAAGTACCTTGTACTTATAATGCAGTATTTTCCCCAGATTGTGTGATATAATAGGATTCATACTCATTCTGGGGATATACATTTAGCTTTTGCTTAGATTTATGCATAAAAATATTCCCTTCAACCTTTAAAAGAGCATGTTGAGAAATGAAGGTCAAACTCTAATTTACACTAATTATAGGCTAAATTCTAATGTACACTAAAGCAGGCCTTGAAACAGACATGAAAACAAAAAAAAAAAAAAAAGAAAAAGTCTGGTTACCTACATTGTTTATGTATTCAGAAAGCAGATCTTGGAGAGCTTGGCGGATAGCATTGCATTCAGCAATGATGCGTTCTCGATGAAAATCACGCGTGCAGGAAGAATCGGCTAGCAAAGCTGCTCCACTTATAATAGCTTCCAGACGTTTCTCTAGCGATGGCCTTATTTTCTCTTCATTCACTACAAGAGGATCCAGGATAATTAAATTCTGGAAAATATTAGGAGTACAGGTAAGAAAAGTCAGTCCAATGAAGTTGCCACTTTTTTATTACTTTTTTTTTTACCTTCATGAACACAGAATCATAGAACGGTTAGGCCTGGAAAGGACCTTAAGATCACCTAGTTCCTACCCCCTGCCATTCCACTAGATCAGGCTGCTCAAAGTCCTAGCCAGCCTAGCCTTGAACACTGCCAAGGATGGATCTACAGTGATTTTATGCTTTCTAGACTTGAAACTAGACCTTTCTGCTTGAAATACTTAAATTACTTTTGACCATAGCAAATTCCTTTTTCCATGCTGGGACTATGCATACAAGTTATCTGCAGACAAAGCCAAGTTCTTTCCGTCATTCAGGTCCCACTAGTTCTAAGCCAATATCCATGTTATCAAATCCCACTGGCCTGGACTCAGTGCTAAGATGGCCACAGAGCTTTCAAGTGGGATCTGGTTCATACCTATGGATCTCACAGAACAAGTGGAACAAGATCACATCTACCTGCAGAGGCCACATTGACATTTTCTGACTATAACTGCCTTGCCTTTGAATCCTTCCTCTGATTCCTACTTTTGCTGCATGAGATTCAAGATTTTCATCCTCACCTTCCGTTTCTCCTACACCTGTATCTAAGCATTTCTTCTTCTACAAGGCATTTCACTTCTGGAAATAAAAATGCTGTTTGTCTACCTTTATAAATATGCATGCATTCTTACCACTGCAGTATCTGTTTGGTCTATCAGTCTTTACAAGATCCTACTCTACAATGAAAAGCTATCAACCCCATTTCACAAGCAAAGAAATGAGGCCCAGACTGCCAGGTTCATGGCCATACAGAAGGTATATCTTAAAATACGCAACTGTGTGACATCATCCCAGTTTCTGAACCAGCATTGTTTCTCCTCTTCAAGCATTGACCTTGTGGCTGTAAAAAAAAAAAAAAAGTATTTCTTCTTTCAAACTCTTTCTTGTGTCTGTCCATGCTTCTTGAGGTTCATCCATCTTCTTTATCCTCCCATATAATGGGCCTGTTTTGTATACTTACCTTGTCAATTCTTAAAAAAGATATGTCTTATACAAAGCTTGTAATGTCTATATATAATTGTGACACTGTGTATGAGCTTACTACTCAGTAAAATTCCATGTTTTATCCAAGTATCTCAGGCCAGAGTGCCAGCTTTGCTTGAAAGAGAGGTTTAACACCCCCAAAGTTTAGTCTTAGAGATCAGGAGGGCCTCTTTATTTAAGACAAATCCAGCAGTGCTAGCTTACAACTGAGAATGTTAAATCATACTACATGAGCAGTCTAGTTCTGCTGATTTTTGGTCTGACAGAATCCCACACTGTGACAGAAAGTCACTGCAGCCACCTTTAAGAGACTGAATACGGCCAAAGATCAAAATAGTAGCTGTTGTTCAACAATTCTTTTTTTTTTCAAAAGACACAGATATAAGTGTCCTTTTGCTTTTACACTAGCTAGGGTAAACAAAAGCCATCTGCCACTCTGGCATAATAAATAAATTACGTTTATGTGTCAAGCAAATTGTCTAAAGTAAAAGAAAAGAAGTAATGATATTTTCATGAAATGTGAAAGTAAGTATATTCAAGCTTCAGCATTTCAAGAAATTCAAACTAGTAAGTTTTAATCTAACTGAACATCTGAAACAGTGTCATTACTGTAAAGACCACCAAGCCTATATTCCATTCAAATCCATTCATCTATTAAATCCACATGTGGTGCCAAGCTTTCAGAGAAAATATTAAACAAGCAAACTATGCCATACACCCTTAAGTGGAATTTAGGTCAGGTAAATCAGAACTTACCTGTGTGTATCCAGTATGTACCAGACTACTCTTAAGCTGGAGAATTTTAATTGTATTTTTAATTTAATGTCACAATTTCAGGTACTGTCTGCTTAGGCAATTCTAAGAGCAGTGAGTGTTCTATCAGAACATCATAAGACAAAAGCTTAAAAAGCTAGGACAAAGGACTTCAGTTACCTTGAAATTTTCTTGTTGGTTATTATTAACATGCTCTTACACTTTAGGTATGATTTAGGGAAAGGAAAACTTTGTTACATTTACAATCCTCACATGTCTTCTGAAACATACAAGAATTGTTTTGAGACAGCTGGGTGATTCTCCAGAAAAACTAGAGAAAAATCAGACTTCATAATCTGAATAGTTCCAAAGGAAACCAGTGCAGGTTCTTTCTGCATTATTGTGTCATTCAAATGGAAGCTAGTATTTCCCAACTTGCAAGCTCAGTGTAGGTTTCTGAACATTCCATCTCCACTAGTGTTCCACTGTTTTGAAGTCCTCCATCACATTTAAAGCATTCCAGTTATTTAAGTAGTTTCAGCACTTTGGCCCCATACTTACTACCTATTAATATACATATTGGAACATACAACATACTTGTTGGAGCAAGTCCAGAGGAGGGCCATGAGGATGATAAGGGGGATAGAGCACCTCTCATATGAGGACAGGCTGAGAAAATTGGGGCTGTTCAGCCTGGAGAACAGAAGGCTGCATGGAGACCTCATAGCAGCCTTCCAGTATCTAAAGGGAGCCTACAAGGATGCCAGGGAGGGACTCTTCATGAGGGACTGTAGTGATAGGACAAGGGGTAATGGGTTTAAACTTGAAAATGGAAGGTTCAAGTTGGATATAAGGAAGAAGTTCTTTAATGTGAGGGTGGTGAGGCACTGGAACAGGTTGCCCAAAGAAGTAATAAATGCTCCGTCCCTGGCAGTGTTCAAGGCCAGGCTGGACAGAGCCTTGGGCAACAGGGTCTAGTGTGAGGCACCCCTGCCTATGGCAGGGGGTTAGACCTAGATGACCTTAAGGTCCTTCGTTACCCAAAGCCATTTTGTGATTCTATGAAATAAAATCAGTGGACAACAAACCTTCTTAAACAGCTTCTCTAAGATCTTCTGTGGCCTGAAGCTCTAGGAATATGTTATGCTTTGTACCAGAAACTGGGACTATGTGAACTCTAGCCCTCAAATTTCAATGGATAATGACTAGAAAGAAAAGGTACTAGTGAAATTCTGTCTGTCTCCACATTTTCCGTATTGAATTTTGGAATTTTCATACCACTGCAGTGATACTGCTAGTACAATTTTCGGTCGGCTATATTATGAGAGAATATAAAAAGTCTAAAACTAAGTTATAGACTTGTTTCAGCAACTGACAGGCTAGACCTTTAAATGGTTTATGAGTCTGTGTCAGCTGTTTATGTGCATCTAGCAGATGCAACCATAGATTAAAGTATTAAGTATGTACTTCCAAACTCCTGGATTTTCTCAAACCAATGGTCACCCATTCAGATACACATAATATACTGAAAAAGAGTTCATATACAAGCAGAAGGGAAAGAGCATAAATATTTTGAAGAGGAAAACCACAGCTATTTGTATATCCATAAAAGGAACATACTAACCCCCTATTTATATCTCTTGATTATTTCCTAATTGAAAGATATAAAAAATATGTTGATCATGGAAACATCAATCTCACGTGCAACTTTGGAACCAAAGCCAAACTGGGATGGAACAATAATTTGCTCAGTCGCAAAGGCAAAAACAAAGGAAATAGGTAGTCCACTGCCTCCATCTTCTTTTGCGGAAGTAGAGAAGTTGAAGCCAGCCAAGAACTACTTGGTAGTTACAAAAAATTCAATTTCTGTACTCTTCAGGACAGAGAGAAGAAAAGCTGAAATTTTGTCAGTACCTGGCAGACCCTGCCATGAAGGCTAAAATTCAAAGAAAAGAAAAAGTGCTTGGATAGAATAAAGATGGCTTGCTCTTCTACTCTGAAACATTTCCATATACCCTAACCTCTTGCTGGCAGTGGATGAAGCCAGATTGGCTCTCCCAGGCAACAGCACAAAAAGTCATTTTGCTTTAGTGGGCAAATTCTTAATTATCAATGCCTAGAGTCAGGTTTGATAAGAGCAGTAATACAGACCTTCATGTTGTCACGAGAAGCCTTCATTTTCTGTAATACTTCCACAGAAGAAAGGAAATGTACTTGAAGACACTTTTTTGGAAGCGTGAAAGTAGTGAGGTACCCTTTTTTTTTTCCACAAAAAATAGTTTAGTGACACATTAAGAGGATTAGTATCAGATATCCATTTTTGCCTCATTTCTTCTCTTTGTGGAGCTTCCTTACAATAGTAAGATTATGGGTGAGTGTAAATAAAAACTGCACCCAACTTAGCTGGAGGCAAGCTAAGTTACTACGTCTCAAGCACAATATTCATTGCATGAAATGATGGAAATGCAGTAAAGGAATTCTTTGCACAGAAAAGCTAAGAAGTACCATGAAAGACTGAAATGCAGCTGAAATTAACCCCTTTCAGCTGTCACCTCTCTAAGAAAGAATGCATAACTTTAAAAGTAGAATCAAAATAGTTCTCAGCACTAGGGCCTTCATTAGTTTGGCTACAGCCAAAGACACAGCAAGATTAAAAATAAGTTTTGACTAGCATATTGATATAGATTTGCAAAACTGCATAAAACTAGTCATTACTGTTTAAATACTTATTTTTTAATATATATATAAAAAATAACTTATTACACCAAATAGATATTTTTAAACTAATCTTGTACATAAAAGACTCATCCACAATGATCTTCTAGGAACAACAAAGGAAGGCATTGTAAGATATATCCAGTTTCTAGAGGTCAGGACATTCATTTCTGATGTGGAAGACAGATTTATTTGTGGTAGAGATCTGAAATTCTGTCTCACTCATTCACATTACAGTCCTTAATACCAAAGTGTTCTGTGTACCTCACTTCTACTGGAGTTGTGTCACTTGGTTACTATTTATTGGAGCAGCAACTTCACTGTTGTGCACTCGCATCTCAAGTAATCACCCTTAATACTAGGCTATACATAAAATGTCCACCATAATGTAAAACACATCTTCCAAGTAGAATATTTAAGTGTTACTACAGAAAGAAACAGCTTCACTGATTGCAGAAGACTAAGACACATCTGAAGGCTACAGCCAATTAGCCATTTAGCAAAATCACTGCCTCCAAATTTCATACAAAATGTGAGTAGAAATGTCTTCTTTAGGAAGTTCATGCAAAGATGGACAAATAATAAAAAAACTACTACAGTTCATCTCTAAATTAAAAAAAAAATCCAGGCAATAATAACAAGGAAAATATGATTTAAGATTCTGCTCACAGATTAAATATTTCAAGCAGTTTCATCAAATATTTATGATCGATACATCTATGCAGAAAAAACTATCCAATTTCCAACCAGTTAGAAGACACCAGATATGCAATTAGTAGTATCATGGTTTTGCTTTAATAGGGCTAAACAGTGGTTAGCTATCTCAGTTCTTAAGGACAACTGGGCATTTAAAAGGAGTTATTAGATCTGTATTTTCTCCCTCACTGGTCTTCTGATGCACGAAAAAGAGAGATCATGGGTATCTAGAAACCTCGTTATATTTCCTGAAGGTTTGGACTGATTTACCATATTTTAACATCTCATATGTAATTTCTCTGCTAGATAGCCAGGGTCTTTAAAGGACCACGTATCAGATGAATATACTGAGAGAGTCAGGCATGAAGACTTGTATCATTTTGTGAGAAATATCATGTTCAGAAGATGCAAGACCAGTGAAAGGCGTTAGATAACATACACTCTTTTAACACAAATCTTAATATGCAATTAAATACATAATGTTACAATTTTGTGTTTATTTATGAACAAAAATGGTAGTTATATGGAGCTTTTAAGAGAAATTCTTGAGAATCTACTGATTTAATTAGCTGCTCTAATTTTACTGATGGTTTCCTCACCTATAAATCTGTAATAACTTTCACACCACCAGCACTGGCAAAGGAAGAATGACATTGCAAAACATCTAGATACTAGATTGTTGAGTAAGCTCCATGATAAATTTCCACACTGTAAACATTTAATGAGATTTGTTCCCAACAGACTATTTATTAAAATCTATCTATCAATCTATTACATGGCACTGTATTTGGCACAAGAAGACAGAGAAAAGTTCATTTCAGGTCCTTAGCCAATAGAACTTTCTGTGAAGAAATAGAAGTGTAACCATCTAATTCATAAAATCATCTTAAGAAGTTAAATGCTCTATAAATTGTGCTTTATCTAACCCACACAGTTTTAATTCCCATTTATGTTACCAAGGTAAAAACATATTTAGAACTCCATAAACAAATGGGTTTTTTTACAACAGTCAGAATTCTATGTTCTTATGTTTGCAGATATAAACAAATTCAACCCAAAAGACTTTTTCCCCCCCATTTTGTGATTACTGCAAATCTTAAGCACTTTAAAACAATAATAAATTTAATTAATTTTTTAAAATCATTAAAATGGTACTGCTTATATACAGTCAAGATGAATTAATCTTCCATCAGAAGATGCACTCTTTTTGCCAAATTTAGGTTAAAAAATTTTAAGTAAAGTAGGTAAATAATAGCTCTCATCTAAAATACATAATTTTTCATTCAAGAGTTTCATGTATATAAATCATGTATTACTCTTAAAAAGTTTACCTTTTTCTTTCATTTATTAAGAAAATAGATTAGAAACTGTAATTTTAAAGCCCAGTGTGAGAAGCATGGAAGGATGACATATGACATGTAACCGGCGTCTATTCCTTTGGGGGGAAACTTCGAGCATGACTGAGAGGTCTGTTTTGATCAATAAAGTGCCACTACAAGATTTGAGTCGTAATTTCAATGTATTTCTCTAACCTTTCATTGAAAATCTTAGCCAAAATCTATTACCATCAGTCAAAACATTAATCCTCCTGAAAATGTATCAACAAAGTTTGAGTTCTGAGCCTGATATCTGGAAAGTTTGAGAACTTACAACCAAAAGGACCCATATCTGCAAAGGTGTTTAGAAACTTTTCATTCCTTTTTTGTTGATCTGGGCCTACATCAGTTACACCAGATGAGAAGCACTGTTGGTAATCTCATCTACAGGAGTTTTTTACCATTTTGGCAGGACAATGAAAAATAACACTGGTAAGAGGCAGAGCAGCTGTAAGAAGAATTTGTGAAAGCATATTGGTTATGTCACTTTATTTAATGATAAGCAAAAACATAATTAGGCTTTCTAAATCCTTCAATTATGTAAATTATATAATTATCCAAATGACAAGATTTAGAGTAAAGGACTTCAACTTGCGTTGTACCAATTGGAATACAGTCATGGTAGCAGTGATCACCATCATCTGATAATCACTTATTTGTAAACTAAACTCATGGTTTTGCCCATTTATTCAAGGACCTGTCAATCTCCATCATTAGTGATGCACTTGGAACTTCCCTGATCTTTGGATGAAGCTAAATATTGAACATACATGAAGACTTACTTCCAAACTCTTTTAAAGGAAGTGATCCCTCGCAATGAAATCATTTATAGTTATACTATTTAGACTAGGACTAAGCAGAGCATAAATTTCTAATGCCGTTAGGTCCATCACTTACGAAAGCAATAGTTAATTAAAAAAAAATAAAACTGTTTTTCAAAAAATGTTTCAGTTTCACAGGTTTACATACCTCAAGCTCATCAAGTGCACTTCCAAGAGTAGCTGCATGAGATGTAGATTGTCCCACTTTATTTCCAACTCCTTGGGAAGCATTAGAAATTACACTGAGAGCATTCTGTATTTCATTGCAAATTGAATCTTTGCTGGCTGATAGGGATGCAACATCTGAATGTTCCAAACAAGCTGAACATATTGAATGCAGGAGAGAGGAATTTTCCTTCAGGGTTGCACGTGCTGCAGCAATTTCATCTCGCTGATTGCTGGATTTCAAATCCTGTCAGCAAAAGAATATGCTGTTTACTTCCAAAAGCACTTCAGAACTAACAAGTAATGCATAAACAATTTTTTTCTATCTGTTTCAAGAAACATCAAGTTGAATTTATCAAAGATTGCAAAAAGAGTACAATAGTGTTTACAATTGAATCACCTTTATATCACAAGAAATGAACAAAGTGAGTGTAAAATAACCCAAATTTTTCCTGTTTTATAACCAGCACCATGAACTGTCCATATTTTTGTATTTTTAAGCACAGTTTTCCTATGAGAAAACTGGCCTGGAAATAAGCTGTCTTTCCTCCCAGGAATGGTTTTCTTCACAAGCAATAGAGGGCAAAGGTGCAAACAGGGTAAAGCAAGGAATTCTGTGATCGTTCCATCAAAACAAGTCTGTGATTGCTTCCCTGCTCCACCAGCATACATTCCAAGCATACTGCAGAATGGAACAGCAGGTCAGGGATGAGAATCCTGTATTCCTGGAAAAGAGGAAGCATGAAAGGTGTGGAAATGAAAATAGTGCTTGAAAGAAGCCATCTCCTGGAAGTACCACTACCTGTTTTTCTTCTCTCCCCACTATGTACAGTACTTAAAACACTCAGGTCTCATCATATTCATCTTCTTCCTCCCTTCTCCACCCAGATCTTCTCGATACCTTACTTCCTCCTGCCAGCCCAGACAATAAGGAACACACAGCTCAACAGAACTGCCAAGTCAGATTTAACTGTTTCTAGGAATAAAGCTGGGGAGCTGTTATTTGGACAGATGAAAGTTACAGGACTTTAAGACAACCATACAGTCAACATCGGAATTCTAAGGGGCCTCCTGTCTCATCCTATTTTACTCTAGATATTCTTCCCACTCTCCTTCTGTATCTTGTCCTCTGAAAACAAACTAGTAGATATTTGCAAAATGGCTTGCGTGAAGGAGACAGTTAAATTCAGGGTAAAATAAAAAACAATAAAAAGCCTGTGGCACCAACTCCAAATAATGAGAAGAGGCACAATGAAGAATGAACAACAAAATGCATACAAAACTGCTCACATCCTGCTGTAAAGCAAGCTGAAGTCTTTCTAATTATTTTCCTTTGCATTGCATCAGGCTCTAATATGCAATATTTACAAAAGCATCCCAACATCCACTTTTCATTGCACAGTTTTTAAGTTTATGGCTGAAGAAAAGAGCATTCAATATTAAATGAACCAGACTCATGTTTTTAAAATCTCATTTACTTCAAGTTATGCACTGGACATCAGATTGTGTCTTACTTCCTCAGGCTAACTTTGAAATCTTAGGGATATAGTAAAAAACAAACAAAAAAAAAAACCCAAACCAAAACACCACAAATGGGAGAGGGGGAGGGAGAAGAGAGAGAGAGAGAGAAGTGGAGCCTTAAACAGAAGCAGAGTTGTTTAATCAGCTGTTCATCTGAATTAGAAAACTGACTTACTCTCTTGGGCATATTGGTACTTAAAATATTTTTACATTTTCAACAAACCAATATATAAAGGAATCGCTACTGTGCAAGAATGATGTCATTGCCCAGTGTGCTAAAAATGCAAATATTAGTGTACCTCCAACCTTGGTAAAGCAACTGCAATTTAATCCAGTGCACTCTCAGCAAAAAGTGTTATTTATTTTTAAACAGAATCTCATTCTACCTTTCCTACAATTAAATTACAAGACAACAGAATGCCCTCTTTTCTCTTGTGCTGCAGGGAAGCCACAGACCTAGAGTTACAATGGTAAGTTAATATAACACTTCAGTCTAGCTGCCTTCTACACTTAAACATTTCTTACTTTGCTGTGTCATATGCAAACAGTCAAACTCGTAAGTCCTTTCAAATTACTTTTTCCCTCTAAAACAGTACTGTCTAACAAGGAAATGAGGTGTTCATAAGATATAAAAAACTGGAAAGCCAGCGGCAGAAAGCCAGTAACGGCAAGTCACATAACATGGCATCTGGAAACATGTCTGGAAACAGTCCATAAACTCAATGCGTTAATGTTCCTAAAACACAGAATGTTTTGTTTCACACAATATTGTGTAGAGTTTCAGAAACACGGTATCATGGTATTGGTAAATTCACCTATGAAAAGCCTTGCCTTTGTTCAATAATACTTAAATAGTTATTGAGTACTTAAATACTCAATAATACTTAAAAAAAACCAACAACGTATAAATCCATTAAACTCATCACTGCTTTGCTGTTCAGTTGTGAGCCTTGGACTGCCCGGACAGAAACTTCAGGGTCATTTTTCTATCCCACCTTCATGAAGAATTAATTCCTCAAGATTTTTCATGTGAACAGGAAGAGGCATCTGATAATCTTAGCCTGATCTTCTGCAAAATTGGCCAAAAAAAACACCACCTAAAATTGACTGATTTCTCTATCAAATCTTTGCATATGTGAATTATTAGACTAATGAAACTAGCTCTCTAAAGAGAGAAGTTAGTCTCTACAAACAGATTATTAATCCATAGTCCATAAACTTTTTCCACTGGAGAGAAAAATACAGAAACTACCTGATTCTTATTTTACTTGTCAAAGAGAATGCACCACTGGGAAAGACAAGAAACTCAAATAGGTCCTCTTCACATACTGAACCTTGCCCAAAGCTCATCCTACATTAACTTTGATACAGAATACAAGAAGGCAACATGTTACTCAAGCATGGGAAAGAATCATACAGAGGAAAAAGTATGTATGTATAGGATTGAAATATCAGTAAAACATGGCACCAGAACAAGAGGAACAGGAGAACACAAACTACATTTTTTGTTACTCTGAGATTGTTGTAAAGATGAATCATCTTTCACCTGCAGAGAGGCAAACGACAAACAGGACTACAGAGAAGAAATTTCCCAAACCAGTTCTTATTACTACTCTCTTCATACCATAACATCTGTGCATCTGTAGTTCATCCAACTACATTACTGAGCTTTAGTCTGTTTTTCTTTTTCTTCATAGTCTACCACTTTCCTCTTACTCAAACTTCTTTTTACATTAGTGGACTATTTCCACTGGTCTGGGATGTGTTCTTACATAGTCAGCAGCTGAGTTCTAGATATGACATGAGATGAGCTGAGATCAAGGATAATCCTATTTCCAACCATTGCCAAACTAAGAGGGCCAGGATAGTAATAATTCCCCAGGCTGCTGTCCCACACCCCCTGTGATGTACTATTGTGTCTTCATCACCATACCTGGTTGTCCCTAATAAGACTGGAAAATGAACTGATAGTCACAGATTTCCAGCTGTGGCTTGTTCAAGCTAAATAGAGTCAATGACCAAGAAGACTTTGAATGTAAAACTTGAAAACTACCTTCACAGTTAAGCTTCAGTTGTACTACTCCATTAAGAGTTAGAAAAACCAAAATCTGTTCTTTATAACACTTTTAAGGTCTGAGAGCACAATACACCAGGAACCCAGCTCTTGTTCACTGTGCGTTCCTATCAGGACAACTCATAAGGTCCAGGCCTCACCCTGGGTATAAATTACAGTGCTGTATTTTACATCTGCTGCAGTCAACACAAGGTTCACAAAGGCAGCTTCAAATAAAGTGCACTGCAGCCCTCTAGCTCACTCTTTGCAGAGAACAGATGTCCTTGAACTGAGTTTTATATCCAGCAAAAATACAGACATAACAAACTCCCACAATTTCATACTACTATATGGCTGGGGGGTAAAATTATTACTTTTTATCACAGCTTAACTTAGTCTTTAGTGTTCAGCTTTTTGTCCAAAGTGACTGCCAAATTATGTGTATTTGGTGAATCAAAGATAAAGCTCAAACTCTTCCAAGTGCACTCATGAACCATTTCTCGGGGTAGGGCTCCAGTTTACGTATTTTATAAGTACTGTGTAGTCTTATTCAGTTGAAGAAAATATCTCACAGACAAGAAAGTGAAAAAGATACTGATTCTCACATCATTCTTAAGCTGTGTCAGTTCTTCCAAGGTAATTACCACTTTCACACAGGTTTTAAAGGTTTATGCCTGTCAGGGCCCTGAGAGCACTACTAGGTCTCAAAGGCCTGCCTACCCTTAGCTGCAGCTCCATCCACCTCTCACCACTGAGCCCTGGAGCTCCCTTTCAGCTCACTCTGGGGCCTTCAGTCCCTGTCTGAGCTATGTTGCAGTAGTTCTGGTCATCCAGCTCAGCCACAGCTGCCACACATCTGGCCATAGTCCCCCAGTGCAGACTGCTACCCACAGACTGACCTCCTGAGCTGTCCTGCCCTGACAATTTGGTGCTTCTGAGATATCACTAGACTGTCTCTCACCTTCTCAAGGCCTGATCCTCAACCTGATCCATGGACTGACCTCCCAGCTTGTCCTGACATACCTTATTACCACAAAGTTTCCTGATGATCTGGATTCTTGGCTGAACACAGCCACCTGTCACCTGGCATGCCCAACTCACTTTGATGCAGGGCAGTGGGACAGGGCCTGGCCAGTGAAGCCCCTGCCTCAGAGAGCAGCCAGCCCTTGCTGCACCCCCACAATAACTTTTTCTAAACAGATAAGCATTTACCACCAGCAGGGATCACCTTTTACAAGCTCTATTATAAAGCTGACTGTGCCTACTCTAGAAAATGCTAAATTTACAGAAGTTGAACAGCATGAACTAATGCACCCCTTCCTCCATGTAAGGCTTTTAGCTATAGATCTGATGACCTACACAAGCAACTGTAACTGTACAAAAGAAAGACTATAAATACACATTGGGAAAAATGCCTGACATAGGCTAATGACCTTCTTAGCACAAACGAAACATCACTAGATCACAGAACTGTACTACACTGATTACAAAGGGTCACCTTACATTCATTCCCACCAAGTTAACCACTCAGAAGGTATAGCAGTAAATTAAGAACAGCAGTGAATCAAAGGAATTTGTTTAAAGACACCTTGTGCATTTCACATTGATGAATCAAAATCTTTCCATTACTCTGTAGAAAGCAAATGACTATACCCTCCAGTAGAGATGCAAACTTGCTGGAAACTGTTCATAAAAATATCTCATCTGCTCCTTCACAGAGAAAGCATGTACTCCTAAAGCCAGTCCGTTTGCACTTTGTTGCTTTGGTTTCTTGGGTTTTTTTTAAAATACATATGTTTCCAGAAATTATTCCAGTCCAAACAGGTGGATGAAATAAACTAGCAGTGTTACACTCCAGAAACAAAATATTGTTCCTTTCTCATTTCTCTTCTCCAATAGACAGACAATCTTAAAACACTGGACAATCCTTAAAACAACAGTGTTTGCAGGCAGCACAGAATGAAGTGATTTTAAAAGAATGCAATAAATTATATTCTCTCTTTATCCACCAGTAAGCCACTCTACAATCAATGTAACATCTTATAATTTCAGGACTGTGAATTAGATTTATGTAAAAAATGCAGCAGAGTTCTTTTGTCTTGGAAAGTTCATTTAACATGAAAATAACCTTCCTGAACTGATTCCTTTCTTCTAGAAATTTTCTTCTAGAAAGGAAACATTCTTATGATCTATTAATGCAGCATTAGTTGTTTTTTTTAATAAGGCAATACCTCACTGTTAAAATGATAAATCACCCTCAATGACTACCTAATCAATTTACTTTTTAGACTATTCTTAGAAAATCATTTCTGAAAACTTGAACAGAATTTTTTTAAAGTGTAATCTTTCAGAATGCATAACTGCCTTCTGAAAAGGAACAAATGTTTTGTATTTTACTATGTTAGTAAATTTTTGCACAGTATTGGAGAAGTTATTTTTGCTAAGGAAAAAAGCTCCATCATTTCTAATATAAACTTTTTTCAGAACAAATGTGAGATGCAGATGTGTATTTGTATATTTCAAAAGTTACTTTCATAGGTTCCCCTACCCATTAGATTTTAAACTTGTGAACCATATTCTGATCTTGCAGTACTAGCTCTTGAAGAGAACAGGTAAAGAATGTCCATTCCTCTGCTAGAGCAGTGCGCTGTAGGATTGCATAGTAGCAGCTGGAATCATAGTCTCTGCATATAGGCACTCCATAAAACTAAGATGACAGACACTTTGCTCCAGACACAAGATAAAAGAAACAGGTCATGCTATAGATAAGAGAAACTACACGGAAATGAGAAAATAAACATGTGAGCAGAGGGATACATCATTTTAGCCATAGGTTCAGCTTTTTTTTCTCTTAATTAAGCACAGTCAGGCTAGGGGGAGAAAGGAATGGAACAGGAGGAGGTAGGAAGTGTTTGTAATTATAAGGGACTGCAACAATCTTATGAAAGCTTGTTAATTTATGTGACATTTTCAGTATGCCAATAATAGTAACAATAAAAAAGAAAGCTCACTCCTTTTAACAGTTTCAGAAATGGAAAGACTAGCACCTGTGTTGTAGTTTAAGCCCAGTCAGTAACTCAGCCACGCAGCCGCTCGCTCACTCCCTCCCCTTCCTCCTCCCGCTCCAAGAGAGATGGGGAGGAGAATCAAAAGAATGTAACTCCCACAGTTTGAGACAAGAACAGTCCAGTAACTAAGGTATAATACAAATTGCTGCTGCTACCACCAGTAATAATAATGATGAGGGAAATAACAAGGGAAGAGAATACAACCGCTCACCACCCACTGACCGATACCCAGCCTGACCTGAGCAATGACCTAACCCTTCCGGGTAACTGCCACCAGTTTATATAGTGGGCATGACATGCTGTGGTACGGAATATCCTCTTTGGCTAGTTTGGGTCAGGTGTCTTGTCTCTGCTTCCTCCCGGCTTCCCCTCCTCCCTGGCAGAGCATGAGACTCAGAAAGTCCTTGGTCAGACCAAAACATCACTGAGCAGCAACTAAAAACATCAGTGTTATCAGCACTGTTTGCAGGCTGAAAATCAAAAACACAGCACTGCACCAGCTATCAAGAAGGAGAAAAATGACTGCTACTGCTGAACCCAGAACACACCTGGCACAGCAGCCATCTAACAGAGAACAAAGGAACAATGGTCTCCAACAGGAATAAAAACCATCAGGACTACTGCAAGCCCACAGACAGTTTGAAGGCTCTGACAGGCCAGCTGTACTCTGTCCTCAATCCACAGTTTCTGATACAGAGAGAAGAAGAAAGTTCTGCACATGCAGTTCCCCGGGACTTTAGCAACCATATTCCGTCAAAGCTAAATAAGGCTTCACTTCAAGAATTTTTCATGCTAATCAAATATCAGTAAAAAACACTCCTATCTCACCCTAAGAAGCCACATATTTCCCAGTTTGGGGAGTGCTTTTTGTGTTGGAGTTTTTTGGTGAGGTTTTTTTTTTTTTGTCTGGGGGTTTTATGATTGTTGGTCTCCAACATAATTTCAATGGTCTTCATCCAACATCCTCTCTACAAAATTGTGATCAAAATGGAAACTGTATTAGGAAATTGTAACATGGAAAATATTCTTTTGTTAAAGTGCTCATTATACACTAACAACAGCAACAAACCTATCCAAAAAAAAACAAGTGCATACACCTTATACCTGCATTCTGCATATTTACTCAATTTACAATACCCACACAGCAGCCGTGGAATGTCTGTTATTAATTATTTTTCCTGCTTTATAGATGCTCCTAATTTAGAAAAAATAATTTGTCCTTTTTAAGTGGTCACAGAATGCCAACTTCTAGATTTAGAATTAGTCTCATCAATCCCTCCAGCAGAGAAAAATGTCCCAAACACAAAACATTTGAAGCTCTTTTGAGCACTGTATTAAACAGCTAGCCCTGAAAGCTCAGGTTTGTGAAAGACAGTGAAATACGTTCAAGTCTTCTGCTCATTCAGCCTGTTAATGCCACAGGAACATTTAGATTAGGAAGCTGACAAAAAATCCAATCCCATAATAACAATTCCCGCTGGAAACAATTTTGACAATTACAGTCTCCTCAGGTCATCAAGAAAAAAACAATTTAATATCTCTATAAGAAGATCATTTTTTCTTTCATAACAAAATTCTTGCTATAGCATTTGTACATTGCATTCAATAGCTGCTATACTGCTAGGAATCTCTCTGATAGCTCTGGACTAGTGTCATTTTTGTTGTTAAACAACATGGTACATGCGGCAACTCTATGAGGGACTGCTTGTGGGATTGCACCTAGTCATATGCAAGGAGGTTTGCATGTTGATTAGTAAGAATCCTTCAAAAGAGAATGACAGATATGTAGATGACTGCTGAAAAGTAAGTAAACTATGTATTGAGAATTTCAATTATGATAATCCTTACAGTTTACAGTAATCATAAAGTAATTAGCAAAACCAAAATACGCATTTAACCTGACCTGGCTAAGCTTGTGGTTTCAGTAAATTGCAAAATAGTGGCTTAAATGGATCCACGTGCCAGGAAAATAAATAAATAAATAAACAAATAATACGGGTGAGAAAAGTATATCACCAATTAGTGATATATTATAAGATAAGGCGAGTGAAAGTTCATTGTCTGTGCAATTTAAGTATCTAGGCACCTTCTCCCCCACTGGTTGCTGGCCAATACTTCTGCAGGTGTATGGTGCTTCACAGAATGCCTGAATATAAGGATACTCTCCGCCCCCTCAAGTGAAAATGCTGGGTCAAACTGGTTTTGCAGTTTAGGATCTGTGGCCTGCTGTCATCTTGGAGGAAATGCAACACTCCTTACTCCCTTCTGGAATGGAATAATTATCATTGCTTCCAAATGAGGCTACTTAACTCCTCCAACAGAGATGGTAGATTTCTTCCTCCTTCCCCTGAGAGTTTGTACCTAAAGAGTACTGCAGTGTGTAAAACCTTGTTAACACTACTTCTCAGCACTTAACTGAAAACATGCAGGGACTAATAAGTAGCTTTTGGAAAGCTGAAGCTCCAAGTAGCTTTATATTCTGTCTAAAGTATTCCTTCCTGTTGTCCCCCCTATGACAAAAAATCTCATGTGGAATGGAAACTTACTGACTTCCAGCTTACACCGAATAGGATATGGATGAGGTTAGTATAGATAATGCTGGAGAATCAGCAAAACCTGTGACCTCTAACAACTAAACACGTTTCTTCTGTGATTAAAGAGAGATGTAGAGTGGAGGAACGTGACAAAACCCTTCCATGTATCCAGAAACCCAGACAGAAACAATGACTACGGAAGTCCATGTTTCCCTAAGCTTTCACTTCCCAATGAAAACAGGTCTGTTCTTTGCTGTTATAAAATAGAAAAGATTAAAAAAAAAAAGACCAAGCAAATAAGCAAAAAGAAACCTTCAGAGGATAAATCAGTAAACCAAGTTTTAGCTATTTCTGATGTGCAAAGAAAAATTGCTTCAAAATCACAGTAGTTTGCTTCTTAAAGAGAACAAACCCAAAATGTGAATGTTACTAGTATCTTGCTCTTTAAAAACGTTCCTTATCAATACACAGACTAATGTACTGGCTTATTGGTCCTTGTCAGACCTGGACTCAGTTCCTACACACAGGGCATCAATCCAGGAGAAATTGAAAAGGATGACTAAGCTCTTAATCATTGAGCTGGAAACAGTACCAGCTACAGCATGACCTTCAAATGAGGAACAATTTGTTTTCAAAGAATTGACCCAGACTTTATCGCTAGGTTAAGGAATAATTTATTCCGCAGTTTCTCTCCCGGGAGAGGTGCAGAATTTTCCAACAGACTATCTACCCATCCACTAACACCGAGAAAAACTGTTCCAAAGTTATTACAACTCATTCTTTTTCTCCAAGGAACATTTTTTTAATTTTTTTAAGATAACAGACTTGATTCATGAGAGACTGCACCTACGCTCTAGTCATTCAAGAGAATTAAGTCATTCTCTTCAGTTCCGATTCAGCAAAGGACTACATAAATCTAACTGAAAACACAAGTGACATCACCAACCTTGATGGAATAAGAGACATACTTTCTGCTTAATTTAAAATAATTATAATGTGGGCATTGCCAGATAATAAATAGACAGAGATGACTGCCAGCAAGACAGAGAACAGCTGTTACTGTCATCTCTAATCATCAGAAAAAAATTCAGATTTGAACCTCTGGTCTTCAAGAGAAGGCCCCATATACTGGTATCAAATCCTTGGACAAAATAGTTCATCAAATACCATATGGCAAAAATCAAAGATTCTAACCAAGTCTTCCTGGTCAGTAATGAATCCTAAAAGAAAAATCATTCTATCCCTTAGATGGAATACATTTCTATGCATCAGAGCCTTCAAAATGAATGTGTACAAACCATAAAACAAGATTGCCCATTAGAAAAACTACAGGTAATGAGTTTATCATCTTTCTGTTGTCCAGTCAAGAAAGAAAACCAGACATTTTCACTCTGAAATCAATAGAAGGCATTCATCTTTTCCTAAATAGACAATTTTTGATGGCAGTTAGGAGAAAGCCAAGAGCCATATGCTCAGAATATGGTGTAGTTAACATAGCCAAGAGATCAAGGCAGTTTGGTTTGTATACCAAAATCCAGAAATAATTCAACATAAAACTCCTGTGCTTTCCACTTTCCACATTAGTGCACAGGATCTCCAGTTTTTACAGATATAGGTGCATTTTTTGTCAGGATTATGGTTCTATATGCTAGCACAAATAGACCAACTTCTGTAAGACTCAGTACTCTACTCTTCAATGCTGCAAACCTTTTTGTAACCTCTGCTTGCTTTTACTTTCAGGTGAGGGAGGATAAGTGATTAGAATAATAGCCTTTTTTCTTCAGACTTGACTTCAAAGAACAGTTGTAATCATTAGTTAAAATCAGAAAAGAATAGTAAGATTCCAGATTAATATTGGAAAAGAGCACATTAAAGAATACTTAGGATAACATAGCAGGTTTCAAATTGCCTAAACCTGTTTAGTTTAATCCTATCATACCTTGACCAAGCTTGAGAGTCATAGCAGATTAAACTGAGTCCTTGTTGTAGTATTGATGAGGTAATTAGAGGACTAGCAGAAAAAAAAAAAAACAAAACCAAAAATAAACAAAAAACAACAACAACAACAAAAAAAAACCAGCTCTTTAGAAGCGGGGATTCCATAAAAGGAGGAAAACAAGGAGTGAGGGAACAGACATTTAACTGCAATTAAAAAAAAAAACTTAAAAAAAAAACCCTAAAATCCTTTATTTGTAAGCACAAAAAGGAAAAGCAACAAGTGAATTAAGCTAATATGGGTTGGCTCAAAAAATCTAATTTCCTTTCTATAACAGGGCCATGGGGCTGTGACTGAAAGACACAGACAACAATAGCGTACTCCATTTCTCTAGCATGGTTTTTAACCCCATCACAAATGGGGTTCTTCAAAGCAGGATCAGAAAACACGTTCTAAATTAAATTGGTCTAAGAACTATACAAAAATATTGAAAGTGGAAGTATCTTGGAATAGATAACAATAGACCACTATCAAGTGGAAATGTATATCAATTAAGGTGCTGACAAAATATTTTCTTTGGCTGGAAAAAACTAAATATTCTCAACCAAGGTCATGAAAAAGAGAGAAAGCTGAAAGAGAAAACAAAGATGACAAAGGGAAAGATTAAAAATTGAGAAGAAGACCTAAACATAAAAGGAATTTTAAAAGCATATGTTTCAACATGCAGGAACGTCTGTAATCAAAGCAGAAAAAATTAACTGCTGGCTATATTATGGTCCTACAAATAAAGAATCACAAGCAATCAACAAATGAATTCACAAGCTTGGTGCAAGGAAAATACGCTACCTTGATGTAAATCCCTTTCCTGCCCAAAACAGCAAATGTCAAAGTGAAGTGAATGAATAGACTCTAGCGTGTAAAAATATCTGGCTACCTTTCATCATCTTTAACAATGATAAATCCAGATCTGACATGCTGTTAATAGTTGTGGCATTACAATGCCTTCCTCCACACCCCCCACCCTCCCCAGGTCCAGAACCCTCTCTTCAAACAAGAGGGAAGAGAGCACTGAGCATGCACAAGAAGCCTAAAAAAACCCCACTTCAATTTAGAGTAACAACAGGGGAGACTGAGGCTGCAAAGAGAAAAGTTATGAGAATTATGGGTCTTTTTCAAACAAATAAAAAGGAAATGAATCATCTGTCTCTGTGACCACTGTGGACAATAGACTAAAAAAAAGAAGAAAAAAAAAAACAACAACAACAACAAAAAAACCCCACAGGTTTAAATAACAGTAAGGAAAACAATTAAAGGAGAAGCATTTTAACAGTAAGGACAGTGAAATGGCACAGATAGGGATAGATATTAAAAAAAAATAATAACCTGTTGGGATTGCTCACTTGTATTTAATTCTGGTTTGGGATGCACAGATACTGGATGACTTCCTGTGTTTCTTTCAGACCTACTTTTCTGATTCTGTGAACACACATTTTGAAATGGCTAATAAATATCACAACTCTCCACCAGACTAAGCAAAGAGAGATTTCACATCAAATACAGCAGGAAATGTTCTGACTAATAGAAGGGAGCTATAAAGGCATAAAGAGGTTTTCATTATGGGTCAGTAAACTGGATCTCAGTTTCTCTGGTCATGACCAAAATAGCTGCCTTGTACGAACTTATGTAAAAATATCAGCTATGTAGTCAGAACAAGCCATACAGGGTCCATACTTCTGCTCTACTGGCCCTGTGGCTAAACAGACCTATGCATGTGAATTCTGTTCAATGCAACACCTTGCACACCAACTAAATGTTAGTATCATACAGTACTGTGCTATGCCAATGCCACAGGCTGATTTTACTGTCCCAGAATAATTCCTCCAGATACAAAGGATTAATATCTCTGCTGTTTAACAAGGAGCAGTGTAGTACAGCGAAAGAATGACAGTTCAAATCAGCACTCATTCTGGTGTGTGTGCCTACCAGATTTCTTTGCTTAGTTGTAGCTCAATCTCTGTTTCCTTTCTGCATGTGAAATCCATTCCGTGCACTCTCTTTCTCTGCTATATGAAGGTCAGAAATATCACCAAACATACATACAGCTATTTTATTGATTTTTCCCCCCTCATAGAACCTGTGGGAAATGTTTCATGAATCATAGTAATATTCATTATTAATAGCAATAATTTAGTTATGTATCTTCCAACCTGTCACATAAACTTTTAGAAAGCTATTACTCATATTCTGGAATCCATACCATTGCAATTCTCAAGCTTGAAACACACTATCAGGCCTAAAATCTTCTTACAGACTCTTGAACACATCTCAGACTTATAACTGAAAAATCTCTTGGAAAACACGGCTTACAAGAGTTTCATGACTCAGCCACATACCCTGGCACACCACAGTTTTGCAGACCGCCAGCTTAGAGGATCTTTATACATCACAAAAGCGCTTGTAGTTAGTGCCATACAGACCAGAAAGTAACAGAGAGAACTGATTAACCACAAGCAGGGAACTTAGTTAACTGTTAAAAGTTTCGAAGAATTCAACAGGTATCCTATCAAGTTGCATTTTTTTCCCACCGCTGATTAAAACGATGTGCCTCTGACATCACCTTCTTCCCTTCCCCTTCCATTTCCTCATCTAAGTGCTCTTTGTTTACTTGCTTTACTGGTCTTGTAAGTGAGGCAAGCAAATTACAGACATGTAGTTACCTGTTCCAAGGGCAATGCAGGTTTTAAAGTCTTGTTATTCTCTCCCTCAAGCCTGTGACAAGCAATGCTTAGAAACACCTGTTATCATGGGCCTTTTTAACTACACCAAACCAGTAATCACCCTGAAATATCTCCTCTTAACAACATGCTTAAATCACACTACAGTTTTGCTTTCAGTCATTGTGGGTTCTCTCACAACTAACTCTTCACAAAGAATGTCATACAACAGATTATAATACTCAAAAAGAACATTTTTCAAATATTTTCCTCCTCTCCAGTTTCAAATCCACCATAAAGCTGTACCAAGCCATCTCCCTATCTATCCCATACCTATCTCCCATTATACATCACTACAACAATTCAAAAAATGAAGAGTACGAAAGTTAAAACAATTAACATGAACTTCTTCACTATGTGTTGAAATAAATCAGCATGAGAGTATAAAAATCATTGCTTTTTCAAAAGTACATATGGATGAACAGAGGACTAAGACTCATATTATTTAATACATTTTGTTTTCAATTCCATGTTTACAGTGAGTGACCTTTCATTTTCATGTCTTGGAAACTCTGGGTAGATCAGTAAACTAATGAAAATTTTGACATATTGCTTGAACTAAGATCTGACTGTTACAAACCTTTTATCTTAATTTGGTTGTATATCAATTGATCTTGTGAATCCTATGCTAAATGTGAAAACCTGTCATTTTCATTTGAACACAGGCATTCCTGAACTGGTTTTCAGAGAGTTATTCACAGATTGGGAGTTAACTCTGCAACCTCAGATACTCATGACATAACCTCTATATATTCATCTGAAGACCGTCTTCTCAGTTTATTATTCCCAGTCAAGCACAACAGATACATAATGTGTTCATATACGAAACATGATTAGTGGCTGACCATGGTGAGACATTGGTCATGTTTCATTGCAAGTGTTCAAGATTATTTGCTCCACTTCAGCACTTACAAAATATGGCAAGACAGTCATATAGACGAAAACATTAAATCCAACCTAATGAACACACAACTGCCTCTTCAATATTCCACCCCTGCCTTTCACACAGAAATTACAGTTCGTGTAACCCCCCAAAGTTATCCTAAGTCTGACATGCAAGCCACAGCTACCAGAAGTAGGAAAGAACTTTTCTGAAAAGGCAGAGACTGGCCACAATATTAAAATCATTTTCACCACCATTTGTGTTTTGTATTCACCATCCTTAGTGACCGCAAGACTGAGAACTGAAAATCCTGAAGTTAAAGCTTCAGTGAAGTTATTCTGGAAATTCTGATACAAGTTACAAGCTTAGAAAGAAAAAGCTACCTTGACACACCTCTATACATTTCATAAACAGTTACTGCTCAGCAGTTAATTCTGCACTCAATGAATTTCCATAACATCTCCATATAGAGCTAAGGAACAGCTTTAAAGGAACGTATTTAAGATTCATGCGCTGGCATCCTGGCCCCATCAGACCTTTAGCACTGACTTTAATAAAGAGGAGGAATTAAAAACAGGAGGGGAGGGAGGGGAGAAAAAGGAATGAAAAATACATTTTAACTTACTTAAGTTATTTACAAAGCAAAACACTTCTTGTTTTCAAGGACATATTACACAAGAATAGAAAACGCCAAGATTATTTTGTCCTACTTAACCATAAAAAAGAATTTCTAACATTTGAGAAGTCTGCCCATTTAAACAGAAAGCAACAATACCTACAGCAGTATTGTGCAGGATTTTCAATTAGAAAATAACTCCTACAAATATTATGAAATCAGAAGAATCTCTAAAACATAGATAATTATTAGATTAGTTAATCCATACACAACTTCAGTCCAACCCTCAACAACTATGACACATCACATTTTTAAGTATCAGAGAAAGCCTTACTTTGGTAATACAGTTGCACTACCATTGGCTCAAGCTAAAAATAATGTATAACAGCAGCAGAATTGCTTAAATGTTACATTTCTTCATGAATGTTAAAAATGAGGAAAATTTTGACATTGCTTTGGAACTATTTCAGGAAATAATGTAAAATATATCTACCGATTAGTTTATTTTTGATGTCAGTTTTTTTGGTGTGATGGGTTGATCTTGACTGGACACCAGATGCCCACCAAAGCCACACTATCGCTCCTCCTCCTCAGCTGGAAAGAGGAAAGAAAATGTAACAAAAGGCTTATGGGTTGAGATAAGAACAGGGAGAGATCATTCACCAATTACCACCATGGGCAAAATAGACTGAAATTGGGAAAATTAGATTAATTTAGAATCACAGAATCCTAGAATTATAGAATAGTTAGGTTTGAAAAGGACCTTAATATCATCAAAACAGAGAATGAAAATGAGAAATAAAACCAAATCTTAAAAACACCTTTCTCGCACCCCTCCCTTCTTCCTGGACTTAACTTTCCTCTCAAATTCTCTATCTCCTCCCCTCCAGCAGCACAGTGGGATGGGAATGGGGGTGTTGATCAGTTCATTACATGTTGTTTCTGACACTCACTCCTCAGGGGAGGACTCCTCACACTCTTCCCCTGCTCCTGTGTGGGGTCCCTTGCACAGGAGACAGTCCTCCAGGAACTTCTCCAACCAAGTCCCTCTCACAAGCTACAGCTCTTCACAAACTGCTCCAGCATGGGTCCCTTTCACGGGGTACAGTCCTTCAGGAACAGACTACTCCAGCATGAGTACCCACAAGTTAACAGCTTTCTCTCACATGCATAATGTACACTCATTAATAAATAGTTGAAAAGTTTAACAAAGAGCACAGACTCAAACTCTGTAATACAAACTCCTTAATACAGCCATGTAAAAATTCTCCATGGTACCCACTTTCCCACAGATCTGAGAGCCAGTCTTTATCACGTGAGCAGTTTCTCCAGAATGCAGGGTAACTATTCCATTTCCCTCTTAGCCCATATTCTCTCCTCCTCTACAACAGACCAGTCAGAAACACTGAAGGAGAAAAAAAAAAAGGGGGAGCGGGGAGGGGAGAGGAAGGAGAAGGAGGGAGCCAACTCTATTTTTGAGAAGTAGATTCACTTGCAGGGCCAAAGAGCAATCTCTGTACCTCCGATCGTAACAGCCAAGAAACTATCAGGCTTAGCAACCACACATTAATGATAACTGAGCTTTATTTCCCTTCAGTTGCCAAGGGTATCCTATATTTTCTAGCTACTGAACCAAGGATTCAAGAAGGCATTCTGGGGGAGACAACCCATGTTTCATTACTATCTGGTTTAGACAAGTTTTTCGTATCTCCTTTTGTTCTGCAAGATGGAGGAAGTCAACTCCCCAGCCTACATACAGCACATAGAATCATAGAATCATAGAATAGTTAGGATTGGAAAGGACCTTAAGATCATCTAGTTCCAACCCCCCTGTCATGGGCAGGGACACCTCACATTAAATCATGCCACTCAAGGCTCTGTCCAACCTGGCCTTGAACACCGCCAGGGATGGAGCATACACAACTTCCTGGGCAACCCATTAGAGTGCCTCACCACCCTTATAGGAAAGAATTTCTTTCTCATATCCAATCTAAACTTCCCCTCTTTAAGTTTGAATCCGTTACCCCTTGTCCTATCACTACAGTCCCTCATGAAGAGTCCCTCCTCAGCATCCCTAGAGGCCCCCTCCAGACACTGGAAGGCTGCTATGAGGTCTCCACACAGCCTTCTCTTCTCCAGGCTGAACAGCCCCAACTTTCTCATCCTATCTTCATACAGGAGGTGCTCCAGTCCCCTGATCATCCTCGTGGCCCTCCTTTGGACTTGTTCCAACAGAGGAGACTGCAAAGAAGCAGGAGGCAGTGGGTTCTGCACTTTTATGGCCACATAATGCTGCCTGCATAAACAGCTGTGTAAACATTCAGATATTTAAGATTCAGGCTTTAAGTATTATTTCTATAAAACAAGCTCTAGGAAACCGCAGTTATATTATTTTTTTCTGATCAAGCTATGCATACAAAAAGGACAAAGAGAAATTTATCAATGTGTATTATCTTTCATGGTCATATTAACTTAATGGAAACATATATAGCAACGCATTAAAAAGACCTTCAGTTATTTCACAAAGCCAAGGAAAACCCTGAGAGGTAATTCATGAGAATTTAAATCTGTGTTTCCACTAGAGCCATAAAATTACTTATGATACTGAAAATATTTTTGAGACTGCAAAAATGTAACATAAAAAGAGTTCTACAAATACACTTAAACACTATGAAAGCTAAGTTACATAATAAAATTAGAACAAAATTTTTAAACTTATTCTTTTCTTCCAACATTTACACTTTTCTTGAATCCACACAGGTCAAAGATGATAACAGAATATTGAGGCTCATCATACTTCTTATTTTTGGTTTGTCATTGAAAACAACCTGGTATAATGTTGTCTGACTAACTTTTTGTTCCAAAATCCTGTAACTTTACGTCCCTAATGGTTGCTGTGATTAATCATGTGAAAATTATTGCAACAAATGTCAAAAATGGAAGAAAATAAGATTGAGGTTGCACTAGAAGGGATATGTAAAGCACATCACACTACTCAGATTTAAATAGCTCTTGAGCTAGAAAGGAAACAAACATCTCTCATGTACCAGAGAGCTATGCAATGTTAAAAACCTGTCGTGGTTTAAGCCTCTAAAACTCACGAAGTTTTACTCACTCACTCACTCCCCTCTCTTTCTTCCCCCAGCCCCGGGGGGGATGGGGAGGAGAATCAAAAGAATGCAACTCACACAGGTTGAGATAAGAACAGTTTAGTAACTAAGGTATAACACAAATCACTACTGCTACCATCAATAATAATACAAGAGAAACATAAGGAAAAAGAATACAACTGCTCACCAAGCCCGATCCAGCCACTGCACCCCCCAGCAGCGAACCCCCCAAAGCACCACCACCCTTCCAGGTCTCTGCTCTCCGTTTTCACTTCCTGGACATGACATGCCATGGTATGGAATAACCTCTTTGGCCAGTTTGGGTCAGGTGTCCTGTCTCTGCTTCCTCCCGGCTTCCCCTCCTCCCCGGCAGAGCATGAGGCTTGGAAAGTCCTTGGTCAGACCAAAACATTCTAAGCCGTAACTATAAACATCGGTGTTAACAGCGCTGTTCCCAGGCCGAAAGTCGAAAACACAGCACTGTACCAGCTACTACGAAGGAGAAAAATGACCGCTGCTGCTGAACCCATGACAGTAACTATGTAATTTGGTATCATGCTGAGCTCTTTAGTGAGTCTTTAGTGATTACTGAATACTTGCCAGGATAAGGTGCACAGGCTTCCCTACATTTTTCATTATCACATGACTACCATAAGCTTTAAAAGCATTTCTTAAAAGAGTAAGCATGATTATGATTTTTCATCACAAGATGCATGCCCTCTTCTGCACTTCTATACTGTTATTCTGCATAGGTTTACCTTTTTCTTAATGGGTTTGAGGCACTAT
Organism: Myiopsitta monachus; assembly: GCA_017639245.1. Lineage (NCBI taxonomy): Eukaryota > Metazoa > Chordata > Aves > Psittaciformes > Psittacidae > Myiopsitta > Myiopsitta monachus. Next base: position 63,844,192 of record CM029921.1, on the reverse strand, counting down.
TGCAGTTCCTGAGAAGAATCCTGTGAAGGTCTGAAATATTTTCATTACAAAGAATGTTTCCAGTCTCTTTTCCAGAGTTGTTGTCAAGTATTTCCCAAGAAGCCTGCACATCTCACATCTCACAAACAGTCAGTTAGTGTTAAACCCTAAACAGAATCTGTGTTCCTATGCCTAGGGTCTTATTCCCATCTGACCCTAGCTGTCACATACATTTTAAATGCAGACATATCTAGCCACATGCAAATGAGGTGTTTGTGCCCCTTAAACTACACATGACCTGAAAGCAGTTTAAATGCTGCTCCCACATAACTGACTGCATGAATAATCTCCAACTAGAAGAGCAGGACTGCAGACTTAGAAGGGGCTGCCTTAAAATTTAGACAGATGGACAGCGACAGAACTACTCACTGATGTCTTCCCTTCCCTGATCAGTCAAAAAGCAATTTTGGTGAGAGAAGCACTAACGGATAATTAATTAGCAGGTCAAAATTAGGCAATGGTTGTCAGAATAGTGTATGACAGAGTGCTAAAAAAAGAATTGCTACAATATCTGCAGTCTCAGATGGCAGGAAATACTCAGGTAACTGAAGAAGCAGGACCTAGAGAAAAAAAAACCAAAACAAACAAAACAAACACCACCACACACTTGTATCTTGACTTACTGCTTCTCCAACATTACTAGTTCCAACTTGGCAAAGCTACATGGCAATAGACGTGTAGAATACTATTTTTTTCAAGTGCCACACTGTGCTAAAGTTTAAAGTTGAATTGTGTTCTTTTGCATAAACCAGAAATGCCTTGGTCAGAACTTTGATTTTATCCTACAGCAGGAAATGACCCCCTAAATCCAAAATATAAATTCAGTTTACAAATATTACCATCAGTCAAAACACATTGCATTTTGTTGCAGCTTAACATTGCTAATGAAGTTTATGCTGATTATGCTGATTAATAAAGGTTGTTCTGATTTCGCTAACAAGCCAGAAACTAAAGAACCATGTACAATCAAAGCTATCCCGCAGGCTGTTTTAAATTTACGTTTACACTGGAACATTCAAATTTAGTGCCATAATTTTAGTAACTGCCACTAGACTAGCACATCAAAAGCAGATATGATGACAATATAGACAATGTGTACATGTCAGTATATAGCACTACTGCTCAGCATATGAAAGGGTTGCAGAACAGGTCCAGGTTGAAGAAAAATAATCTTATCATTGCAGTAAAGTGTTATAACTAGCACCAGAGTAGAGACAAACTCCTTATAATACACAGTTGTGTCCATGTAGATGTCGCTCATCACTGCTTTATAAAAAACACTAAAATCCACTTAAAAAAAAAAAAAATCCACAAAAACATCTTCCCCTTAACCACCTTCCTGCAACACAGCTGGTTTGGAATTTTCACCACTTGCTGCATGAACACACAAATACTTAGTGGTTTTTGTAAAAACTGTATGGACTCTTTTGCTCCTCATGCTCTCAACAGTCATTATTTTTTTTAAGTGTGGTTAACCAATCAGGCATTAAGCTTTTAAATGAGATGTATTTTTAAGAACCATTAGGCACATAACACCAACCATTCAGTGAGAAAAAAGGCATGGCTCACAATTTGGAAAAGCAGGCTACTGCACTTGAAAACACTGATCTGTCTGCATGAGACAAGGACCATAATTGAAAATGTGTAATCCCACATCAAGACCCAGGCAACTTGAATTGTTCAGCAATTTTATCAAGTGCACCATGAAGATATTTGTAGAGAGAACTTAGAAAGCAAGCAAAAAGGAAGATTTTCTATATTGGGGTAGAGAGAGAGGAAAAAACCTCTGTAGAAGGGAACAAAGAAAAATCAACGCACTTCTAGAATATGCCCCATTTCTTCTCCCCTAGAAACTTATTACAAAGTTTCAGGAGTCCCATCTTTAAATGCACACAACATAACGCCTGGAATTCGTTACCTAGGTGGAAAGCCAAATCTAGCTGTCTCTAGAAATGTAATTAATAGTTTCAAAGAAAAAGATACTGGAAATTTCAGTCTCACAAATACCTTTCTACCAAATGCTCTCCTTTTTCTGCCATATTTTGCTCATTATTTCATTACCATTTCCCACCCTTCCAGATCTATGGAGAGAAGAAAAAAAATGATGTGCTTTATGACTTCTACTCCTTAGATTTGCGCACACATGGTTAAAATATTGGTCTACAACAGCAAAGCTGTGAATGACATGATTAAGGCATCAGGTGGAATACTTGCCTATTCGTGGTTAAAAAGGTACTCAGATGCTTGGCTGATTCAGGACACCAGTATTTTTGAAGAACAAACATTAACAACAGTCTCCACATTTTCCAGGTTGTATAGAAAATGACTCCTGTTTTTTAACTTTGAGGGAATTTATTTAAATGAGAAACTGTTTTTGCCTACCTGCAGAAACTGCTGTGATAAAGACATTAATATTACATGAGTGAGATAGGAGGCAAAACTGGAACAGACATTTCTTTAGAAGTTATCTTTAAATTATGTCCAAATGTGTATGTTATGGTTCCTTAAGAATTCAGGGGTTGTTAGAATTAATTAGAAAGAGTAATATAGGATCTGTCTGCATTTTAAAATGAAATTTTAATCTTAAATGCACCAAAGTACGTATCATGACTGAGCATATGACGTATCAAGCACAAAGCTAACTTTAAGAATCCTCCAGAGCAGATTATGTTTCTGTATCTTCCCATAACTTTATGAGCAAAGGGACTAGACTGTTTTCTTCTGCATTCAAAAGTAAGTTCACCTCTGAGAAAAGGTCATCCATGAAAAATTTTAACCTCAAGGATGAATACTTCGAAAACTCTGAGCATATAAAATAGAATGCCAAAACAAAAATATTATTTCAACTCAAAGCACACACCGGTGTTTCAAAAGAGCAAATTTTGAAGGAGAAATATATTCTAGTGCTACTGTAAATTTCTATTTCCGCATGAATAACAGTGACCAAAGGAATTTATTTTCCTTGAAAAGACACTCATTTTGGAAAATTAATTTTTTTGTTGTTTAAATAATTTTATCAGAGACATATTAATTCCCTTCTTCTAGAAAAACTGTATGTAATAAAGAAAAACATATCTAAAATTATGGGAGAGTACATTTTTAACTGTATATATAATATCAATAAGAAATTCATATACAAATGTAAGCCACAAATATAATAATGGGTAACATCCTCACTGGATTTATCTCTAAAACTAAAATAAATAACCTACTGGTAGACTTTTTTCCCCTTTAGGGAATGAGTTACATCTTTGTCTATTTTGCAGTTTCTTTTAATAATACACACCAGATACCAGAAAGACACTCTCTCAGCCCTTCCAGTCCAAAGATTATAGACTGAAGGTTAGCTCTATATGGTAAGGTATATTGGAAAATCTGTATAAAGCATGATTTTATTTATTAACTATTTACTTATAACCTTTTAAAACCATTTCAGGTTTACCATCTCCTATTCCAATACTGCAATTAACTTAAAAATCTTCCAAACCTAGACAAATCAAAGTTGTAGTTTCTCATCTAAGCAGCAAGTATACACAGGTATCTATGTATATTTTCCTGTATTTTTATAATATGTATTTTTAATTTCACTGCTAGTGCTAAAAAAGCCACAAGTACATTATATAAATTAAAAACAGAAACATGGTTGAAAACTTTTTCTGTTCAGGCATGTCATGGGTTCAGCAGTAGCAGTCATTTTTCTCCTTCTTGGTAGCTGGTGCAGCGCTGTGTTTTTGATTTTGGGCCTGGGAGCAGTGCTGATAACACCAGTGTTTTCAGTTACTGCTTGACAATGTTTTGGTCTGGCCAAGGACTTTCTGAGTCTCATGTTCTGCCAGGGAGGAGGGGAGCCAGGAGGAAGCAGAGACAGGACACCTGACCCAAACTGACCAAAGAGGTTATTCCATACCACAGCACGTCATGACCAGGATGTGAAAACGGAGAGCAGAGACCCGGAAGGGTGTGGTGGTGGTGCTTTGGGGGATTCGCTGCTGGGGGGTGCACTGGCTGGGTTGGGCTTGGTGAGCAGTTCTATTCTCTTTCCTTGTATTTCTCTTGTATTATTACTGGTGGTAGCAGTAGTGATTTGTGTTATACCTTAGTTACTAAACTGTTCTTATCTCAACCTGTGGGAGTTGCATTCTTTTGATTCTCCTCCCCATCCCCCCGGGGCTGGGGGAAGAAAGAGAGGGGAGTGAGTGAGAAAACTTCGTGGGTGAGAGGCTCAAACCACAACAGGCATTATGAGGGATGATCTGTCAAAGGAAGAGCAGGTCAAAACAAGGTCAAATATTTTCCATTTTCATTTGCATTTTAAATAATCCATTTGCTCCATTATTTGCACTAAGAAGAACTAATGCACTAACAAGAACTAACCCACTTTGTTCTCATGAAAATTTACACAATTAAATGCAGTGCATAATTTACACAGATTTTTACTGTATATCATACCTTCAAGAATTGTTTCAGAAACTTAAATGAGCTCCTATTTATCCCATTTTTGCCAAATTTGACATTATTTTGTAATTTCACTGTCTTTTGGGCAACCTGAACCACAGAAGACTGTAAAATACAGCTCTGCTAACTTTTAGATTGAAAGATTTGGTCAGGACTATAATGGAGAGAAAAATAAAACAATACATTGTAAATTTCTATTGGAAAGACTATAAATAAGTGCAAGTTAAAAGAACTCTGAGAAGCAGCACTATATTTTTTTATCTAGTAAAAAAAAAAAGATGAGAGTAGCAGCCCTTCAGTAAAGCTGTGATTTAACACTGTGCAAAACAGCAACATGGAACAAGGAAATGTCTTCAAGAAAAGCGGGGGAAGAAAAAAAAAGAAGAGGAAAAGGAGGGAGAGGGGGAAGGAGAAAAGAAGGAAGGAAAAGGAGAAAAGGAAAAATGGAAAATTGGAAAACAGAAAAATGGAAAAAAGGAAAAAAGAAAAAAGGAAAAGGAATAGGAAGAAAAGACAGAAGAAAAGGAAAAAGGAAAAAGAAAAAGAAAAGACAAAAGAAAAGGAAAAGGAAAAATTAAAATGAAAAGGAAAAGGAGAAGGAGAAGGAAAAGGAAAAAGGAAAAGGAAAAATTAAAAGGAAAAGGAAAAAAATAAAAATAGGAAGAAAGAGATAAAGAAAACAGAAAAAAGGCAAAAAAGAAAAAGCTCAGAGCTGTGCTAGGAAAGCACTCCTAGATGAGATGTGAGAACATTAAGTCTCTGGCCACACTGTCTACAAGGCTCAGGTCATTGCTTCCTTCAATGACATTCAGGTCATTCACCTCATCTTTGTTCTTTTCAAGTGCCACTCAGTCCACACTGATGCCATATGTGCTGTATGACACTGTCTGTCCTGCTATACCCTGAACCCTAGAAGTCACATGTAGAGCCCAGCATGTTTTGTGCCTTCTAAGAAGAATCAGTTTCCTCTCTGCTTTGTGGTGGAAGCATTTTTAACAGACTTGGACCCACACAGAAGTTCTACTGGCTATCTTGTACTGGTTCAAGGAGTACATAAAAACTGAGATACTTTGTGGATTCTTTGGCTGCAAAAATTCAGCTGTAAATTGGGGCAAAATTGGGAAGAGCCCACTTGACAGAGGCCACATTCAATTCATTTCACAGCAGATATTGAAAAACTTCTGTTGGATTCACAACATCCCACAGTTCTTGGCCTTATAAGCATAGCAATGGGAAGAAAGATGAGTTATCTTTTTACATAATCCACTGATAAATTGCAAATGCAGGAATAATACGACTCCGTCTTGTTAACAGACCTTCAGATTTACAAGATCATATGACATTCATGAAATGTTATATAACTGCGCTTGGAAGATTAGAATAATATTTTGATACAAAAGCAAATTAACTTTTAATGTGGGAATTTTTTTTGTCCATCGCCTTTCAACCAAGCATTTACAGATACTGTAAAAAAATATTAGCTATTTGTATACAAAGTAAAACCCCACTAGAAATACTTGAACATGCTCCGTCAGTGTATTATGAGATCAATCAAAAATGAGATTGCTTTACTACTAATCTTAGCTTTAATATCATACTCTCCAAATTTACAGAAACATTTTCCTGCACAGACAAGTATGGCAATACGATACTCTGCATTAAAGCTTCTACTCAGCTTTTCTTCCTCAGGCAGAATTCCCTGTGAAATCAAGGGAAACTGCTCAAAACAGGGCTGCTGAAGAGATCCAAAAGTAGTGATGCCTCCAGTTCAGGACAATTTCTGCCTGCTAACAGGATATGATAAGGCATGAAATCCTCACTCCACTGAAATCAAAGGATCCTGCAACTGGGGGTCTAGACTTCAGCCTTTCTACTTGGTGTTTTTGTGTCCTAAAAGTGCTACATCACAGCTCTTCAGAAGAGGGATAGCACACTGGCAGGACATAGACTATACTTGGTGGTCTACACATCTTTCCTGTTTTCACTTACACTGCATATTACTAAGATAACAATTTTGTGCACGTCATCACAGCAGAAAGAGAATCAAAAGCAGTTTAGTCTGTGAGAGATTTTTAGGTGAACAACAAAGCCAACCCAATATGACAGTCCCTAGGAGTTGGGCTTTGCAAAAACGTGTAAACAAAGATGGTACCTGATCACTTAGAAATTAGCTAACCCTGTTTTTAATGTGTTGCATGCATGGTGTTAATGGAAGTCCATGAAGAGAATGCAGATCAATTAAAATGCTTTGATCGAAACAAATCTGATTTGGGGGCTACAAGCTTGTAGAGGTGTTTTTTTTACTTATTTACTCATAATTAATTGGATTTATAATTGTATATAATTCATGCAGATTAAAACTCATCTGTCACACTGTGCTGCTTTTCTTCTTTTTAATGTAGTGGCACCTAAAGTACCAAGTTCCAACCAAACTCCAGGTCAAGAATATTTTGGTGTATTTTCTATTTTTGTGGTAAGGTTATTCAGTACAGAAGTCAGAGACAAATGTACAGCTGTACTGTTCCTTTGTACTAAATTGCTTTTCAGGAAAGGAATACACTAAGATTTACCTTTTTTCCAGTGTAGCTTTACAGCTCAGAACAAAGCTCCATCCTGTGATAAATCCCCACAAAGGTGCTGAAGAGCAACACCAGGTACTTGTCACAGTTTATGAACTTAAAAAAATAAAAAATAAAAAAACCCAAAAAACCCTACCAGCACTTGACACTACAAACTAGTGCTACAATAAATTGCTTTAATTTTAGCAATAAATAATGCTAACAATACCATTAAATTTCTATCACTTACAGTCTCATATCCCTTCACATTTTAGAAGCAACTCTATCAAATCTAACTACTGTTGTAATCTCTATTTACTCACTCTAACCAACTACCAATGCAAAGTTTTGTTTGTTTGAATACAGAATAGCACATTTCTCTGTTCCCTAATAATTACAGTTTAAAGATTATTAGTTAACAAAGACAAAATTTTCTGTCGCTACTCTTCCCTGCCTTAACCCCTACAAATAATTTTGAAAACCTTTGTATCAAGAATTAAGATGCTCACAAACAAAACCAAAAAACCTCTGTTGAAAATGAAAGAACAAAATACTACATTCCAAAATGCTTTGATACAGCATATCAAAGGGATTCCCATATTCTAAGGGATTAGGTCTAGAACCTCAGGCAACATTGTGAATCTCACTTGTTTAAAATGTTGCTAACTATAAAAGGATTAGATAGACTTGCTTTAATTTACAGGCTGATAATATTTTTGAACAGTCAACATGGCTGTTAGCACTTTTTATTACAGTGAATTTGTTATTTTTCATGTATTTAAGGACTGCAATCTACATTCTTTCTGTAACCTTTTGTTTAAAAACAGATGAATCACGAAAGATCATGAAGTGACCTAAATAATCTGTAAATCTACATCAAGTCATACCCGGTGTTCAATGCATGGCCTTATGAAAAAACTAGAGAATGAATGAAAAATAGAAAACTGATCTTTTCAAGATTACAGGACCCCTTTGAATGTTACAAAGGACTCAGTAAGGTGTATTTTTTTGAATGGCTGACTGTGGTCTTACTCAGTAAGGGATTGAGCTGTGCTGAACTGCACTTCCAAAATGGTTGTTGCTGATTAACATTACCTGGACAACAAATGTCAAATTACAGCAATTCTATCTGTCATGGTTTAAGCCTCTAGCCCCCTCTCCCCCCCCCCCACCCACTCAGTTTTCTCACTCACTCACTACTCCTCTTTCTTCCCCCAGTCCCGGGGGGATGGGGAGGAGAATCAAAAGAATACAACTCGCACAGGTTGAGATAAGAACAGTTCAGTAACTAAGGTATAACACAAATCACTACTGCTACCATCAATAATAATACAAGAGAAATACAAGGAAAGAGAATAGAACTGCTCACCAAGCCCAACCCAGCCAGTGCACCCCCCAGCAGCGAACTCCCCAGTACCAAAAACCTGACCATGCCATGCACCCCCAGTCCACCACCACACCCTTCCGGGTCTCTGCTCTCCGCTTTCACATCCTGGGCATGACGTGCTGTGGTATGGAATAACCTCTTTGGTCAGTTTGGGTCAGGTGTCCTGTCTCTGCTTCCTCTCTGCTCCCCCTCCTCCCTGGCAGAACATGAGACTCAGAAAGTCCTTGGTCAGACCAAAACATTGTCAAGCAGTAACTGAAAACACTGGTGTTATCAGCGCTGCTCCCAGGCCCAAAATCAAAAACACAGTGCTGCACCAGCTACCAAGAAGGAGAAAAATGACTGCTGCTGCTGAACCCATGACACAAAACTTTTCCCCTCCTCTTCCCCTCGTTCCCTTTTCTTTTCTTTTTTTAAAAGTTTCTCAGAAATGAACTGTTGACAATATTAAAATAATTTTGGGCAAGCAAGTTTCAATGGAAACTCACTTTCAAAAGCATTGGACTTCATTCAGTAACTGTTGAAAAATTTACAATATATGATGCACTTATACTGTTTTAATTTCTTTACCTCTGAACCAACAAGTTTAGACATACACATGAAAATAGTTTCACCTTTTAAGGTAACTAGTTTAGACATAGGCTGTTCCATTATGCTAAGATGGCTAATACACAGCTCCAATAAAATTACTCATGCAATTCTTTGATAAACAAACCACTAATAACCTGCAGACTTCCACAGATATAGAGGAAGAAAATAAATAAGTTGATATTTCTAAATCACTGATCTTATTTCTATCATAAGTAAGTGCCCATCCTTTTTATCACCACAAATATTCAGCTTCATAAAGAACTCCCAGGGTTCACTTCTGTATCAGTGTTCCCCAATGCTATAACTCAGTAATAATTAATGACTTCCCCATTATAAAGACGTTAAAGTAGTTCTTTCAGTTTCATTACTAAATTTTCCAGAATGAAGATGAAGGTTGACTTGTGTAAACCTCCTGGTGCTCTGTACACCTACAGACTGCCTTATGTAGCCCTCCTGTTGTCCAGAGCACCTGTTCATATTTTAACTTCAAAACGTACTGTTTCTTCCCCTTTCAATTTCACGTACAACTCCTTAGTAAAATCTTTGTAGAGTCAAATGGTGAGAAACTGTAAGCCTAGCAAAATTACTTTCCTCTTTTAATTCCAGTGGCAGGTTTTGTAGTACCTCAAGAACTGCTCCACCACATGCCCTTGAAGCAGTTTTTTATTAATAATGCATTTAAGGCAACTAGGGGCCACTGAAACAATTTACTTCCCAGATGCAGAGAGTACTTAACCTGAAAATATTGAATGCTAGACTTCCAAAAGTTATTCTGCCACTGCCTTTTAATTCCTCCCTGATTTTCTTACAATAGCAGCATTCATATAACTAAATTCCCAAGAATAAGGCATTAAAAACAGGAAAACAATATACTTATAATGTGCTAAAAATTTGCACTAAATTCTATTGAGTTTTACCAGAATTGCAAAAAACTACAAAACACAAAAATTATCCTATTCAAGTTATTCCAGAGGAAAAAAAAAAAAAAAACTTTTTCCCAGATAGAAATACTTTTCTAACTGCATGCTATCTTTAACCATAAAAGCTAACATCTGGTTTAGTGGTTTGCTATGAAAATAAAGTATTTTCTAACCATTAACAATGGAGAAATACTATAACCCTAAGGAAAAAGCCCTACAGAAAACAAGCTAAAAAATTCTGTGCAACAAATCATAGAATCATAGAAAAGCTAGGGTTGGAAAGGACCTTAAGATCATCTAGTTCCAACACCGTGCCATGGGCAGGGACACCTCCCACTAAACCATGCCACCCAAGGCTATCTCCAAACCACCCTTGAACATCGCCAGCAATGGAGCATTCACAACTTCCCTGGGCAACCCATTCCGGTGCCTCAACACCCTTACAGGAAAGAATTTCTTCCTCATATCCAGTCTTAACTTCCCTTTTTTAAGTTTGAACCCATTACCCCTTGTCCTATCACTACAGTCCCTCATAAAGAGTCCCTCCCCAGCATCCCTAGAGGCCCCCTTCAGATACTGGAAGGCTGCTCTGAAGTCTCCACGCAGCCTTCTCTTCTCCAGGCTGAACAGCCCCAACTTTCTCATCCTATCTTCATATGGGAGGTGCTCCAGTGCCCTGATCATCCTCGTGGCCCTCCTCTGGACTTGATCCAACAGTTCCATGTCCTTTTTATCTTGAGGACACCAGAACTGCACACAGTACTCCAAGTGAGGTCTCAGGAGAGCAGAGTAGAGGGGCAGGATCACCTCCCTCGACCTGCTGGCCACACTCCTCTTGAGGCAGCCCAGGATACGGTTGGCTTTCTGGGCTGCAAGCGCACACCAAAGCCAGCTCATGTTCATTTTCTCATCAACCAACACCCCCAAGTCTTTCTCTGCAGGGCTGCTCTGAATCTCTCTGAATCTGCACGCTCTTCTCACTGTCCCTGAGGATCTTGAATTTGACCATCTCACGATCACTGCAATCTAGGCTGCCCTTGAGCGTCACATTTCCAACCAGCCCTTCCCTGTTGGTGAGCACAAGGTCAAGCATGGCACCTCTCCTTGTTGGCTCCTCTATTACTTGTAGAAGGAAGTTGTCTTCCACACAATCGAGGAACTTCCTGGATTGCTTGTGCCGAGCCATACCATCCCTCTAACAGATATCAGGGTGGTTGAAGTCCCCCATGAGAACAAGGGTCTGCAAGCGTGAGATTATTCCTGTCTGTCTATAGAGCGCTTCATCCACCGAGCCCTCTTGGTCAGGTGGTCTGTAACAGATCCCCACAGTAACGTCTCCCATCGCTGTTCTCCCTTTAACCCTGACCCACAAACTCTCTGTCGACTGCTCACCTGTTCCCAGACAGAGTTCCATACTCTCCAGCCTATCCCGAACATAAATAGCAACTCCCCCTCCCCGCCTACTGGGCCTGTCTTTCCTAAAGAGCCTGTAACCTTCCATTCCAACACACCAGTCATAGGAGCCATCCCACCATGTTTCTGTGATGCCTATTATATCATACCCCCATAGATGTGCACGCATCTCTAATTCCTCTTGTTTGTTCACCATGCTACGGGCATTTGTATAGAGACATCTGAGCCAAGCTCCAATTGAAGTCGGCTCATTGGCTGGACCAGCTGGAATATCTCTATGCTACTCTGAACATTTATTCCAGGTGCTGATCAAATCTATTATGAAAAGAAAATATTTTTAAATATTTTTTTGTTGGAAGGGACTTTTCTATGTGATCAGAGTTAATCAACACTACAGGAATAAACCTATTGATATTGCCCATGACAGGTAGCTTCAGACGTTGAACAGAAAAAGTACATATCTCTGCATTGTCTCTGTCATTAAATTTAGAATTGATAGTATGTGCATATAAACATGATCTTTGCTATATATACTCACAGAAAGATATAATTATAAAAATTTACTCAACAATATAATTATAATAAGCCACTGTCCAGCTCATGGAGTAAAAAGCTTATGAGAAAGAGGTGTGATGACTACTAAAGCTGTTCCAAAATCCTGTTCATAAAGTATTTATACCTACAATTTCTGATTTTTTCTTTTTTAAAAATGGCATTTAAGCAACAGTAAATTATTCTGTGTAGCAGAGAAATATTGCCATTCCTCCCTCTGTTACTAGTGTAGCAGCCGCATTTGTCTCTTCGTGTCACACAGAGTTGTACTAAATGGACATGATATGAAAACACAATTTTATATTTTTTATTATGAAAATAACTTTTTCTCTATGCCACAAAAAATCTCATCAATGTTGTAATGAATTACAATGTACTAGTTAAACCTTCCAATTCACAAACTTCTCCAAGTCCCTCCCCTACCTATGGAAAGATTTAAGAGTGGAGGTGGCAGAAATTCTGGCTTATGATTACTCCATTATTTTCACAAGGTATTTATCAGTACACTATGAAGAGGTCTACGACCACATAACTATGAGTTCTACAGTTCCTCCAAGCAAACATCTACAAAGATAATTATTGCAGCAAAAAAGTACCGGTATCAAACTAGGACACACGGAAAAAATTTTACTAGCAGTAATTCCTCTGGATAAAGGGGCTCACACAAAGTTTGAATGCTTACCAGAAGCCATAGCAATTGCAAGCTGCCCCTCTGCTGAGGTGCAGGCACAATACTTCCAAGGAGCTAACATGAAAATGAGAACACCAGTGAAGAGAAAGTATTAAAACTAAAGTTTCAGAAAGGGGCACTGTCATGGTTTAAGCCCAGCCAGCAACTCAGAACCACACAGCAACTTGCTCACTCCCCAACTTTTTCCCACCCAGCTACTGGAGGGATGGGGAGGAGAATTGAAAGAATATAAAACCCATGGGTTGAGATAAGAACAGTCCAGTAACTAAGGTATAATACAAACCTACTACTGCTACCACCAATGATAATAATGATAAGGGAAATAACAAGAGGAGAGAATATAAAACTAAGTGGGGAAAGGGATAACAAAACCAATAAACACAACGCACAATACAATTGCTCACCACTCACCAATCGATACCCAGCCCAACCCAAGCAGCAATCTGGGCCTTCTGGGTAACTTCCCCCAATTTATATCCTGGGCATGACATGCTGTTGTATGGAATACCCCTTTGGCTAGCTTGGGTCAGATGTTCTGCCTCTGCTTCCTTCCAGCTTCCCGTGCCCCTCCTCACTGGCAAAGTATGAGAGACTGGAAAGTCCTTGATCAGCATAAGCATTAGAATCAACTAAAAACACTGGTGTGTTTTTCAGCACTGTTCTTAGACTGAAGTCATAAACACAGAACTGAAGCAGCTACTAAGAAGGAGAAAAATAACTGCCACAGCTGAAGCCAGACAGGAATAAAAACAGATGGCCCCTCAGTAGTACTGAGGATTACTCAATATCTGCTGGATTTACTGGAGGGAAACTCACTCCACTAAGATGAGGAAATCAACACATGGAAACAAGTCCATAATCAGGTAGACTGCTTTTTCCCCTTCTCATGCATCTCTTCTATGTGATTACAGTCACTTTTTGTCATACTATCACAATGCATTATGAAAGTAACAAATATAGAAGAGTCATCCGCTGTGAAACAGTATCATGCATTCCTATCTAGCAGTTCCCAACGCAATGAAGAACTAGCATTACTGATTTTTTTTTTATTTATAATTCTTCTTATGAGTTATGACATAAACCAGGAGATGGCATTTTTTTCCAGCCAAGCATTTGCTTCTTTTAATTTTGAGACAACTCTCCTATACTCAGGAAAAACTATAGATTAGACACATTGCAAAATAATTCATCTTCTAAGACAACTGCAAAACAATTGTTAAATAAGACTAAAACCTCTTCCACTTAAGACAACCATATGATGGAATGACCACTGATTTTACCAGCCTGTTGAATTTTAAGTCATTGGGTCTACTGCAAGTTGCAAAACGAAGTAGTGTACAAGGTTGTAGGAAAAAGTTCCTTCACTTGTAAAGGAATATAGAAAACACCTTTATGATACTGCCTTCAATAACACCTGAATCATAACCGCATACCATTCTATTCACAGAATAGTATTTATAAAGTCTATGCACTATAATCTCTCCACAGAAAATGGATTTGCTGTATAACTTACACACACAACATAATTAAAAGACCACGACCCTTCACATGCATATTTCACTGACACTAGTCATGCCAACAAAATGAGCTTGCACATACAGTGTCGAAGGGATTCTCTGAGAAGATGCTTAAGGAACTGAGGGATCAAAAGTACCCTGGGCTATATTATTATAATCAGCAGGTCAAGGGAAGTGAATATTCCCCTTTATTTGGGGTTTGTTAGATCTAAAAAACTATGTCTATTTTTGGGCCCTCTAATATCGGAAAGACATCAGGAAGCTGCAGATTACTGATCTGCCATCACTAATCAAATGATGGGGAGGGCCATCAAATTGCCAGAGGGCTGAAGCACTTCCCTGTCAGGAGTGACTGAAAAGAATAGTGCTTTCTCAGCCCCTCCAGTACCTATAAGAAGTTCATAAATAAGACAAAGTCTGCACAGCAGTGCATGGTTGGAGGATGAGAGTCACAGGCATGAATTCCAAAAAAGAAAGGTCCAGAATAGATGTAAGCAAAATCCTTTTCCCCAGAGGGACATCCCAGCACTGGAAGAGGTTGCCCAGAGAGGCCATGCAGTCTCTTTTCCCAGGGATTTCCAAGATGCAACTGGATAAAGTCCTAAGCAACCTCATCTGACCCCTAAACTGACCCTAATTTGAGCAGGAGGTTGTACCAGGACCTTCATGCGGTCTCTTTCAATCTGAATTATTCCATGATTCTGTAATTGTAAGGAGAAACTAGAGGACCTGGTAGTCATAAATTAATCACTGTGACATTTTTGTAGCATATAATACTGCAGCAAAAATATTATACAAGAGTATAAAGTCTTTATACAAAAATTCATAAGCCATTCTTATAGTACGTATGAACATAGTAAAACTAATATGCATGATAAAATGTCTAATTTTAAACTTTTGTAAGATTTAACTAGTTACATTTTATTAGCATTACTTCCTTCCAAAAAAGAGGATTAAGTATTACAATTAAGCACATTTTGCTAAAAGGCAAGTATGCATTTTAATATTTAAGTAATGAACACGCTTCAGATTTTAACTTTGATTTTCTAATTAAATAAATGTTGTCTGTGCCAGAAAACTTTACAGAACAATTCCCACAAGTGCTAGTACAGTCTTTTCTGAACTCTATAACAATACCACAGGAAGCTCTAATTCAAACCAGATTCCTTGACTAGGACCAATCTTTTCATTTTGTCCTGTCTTTCCAACTTAACTACCAGAACAGGAAATGCGCTGCAATAACGTGAAACCTTTTTTACATTATGGCTAACATCAATTCACTTGAACCCACCAGAAGAGGGGTGTTTTGTTGTGGGTTTTTTAAGAGTGAGATGTGCCTTAACATCTCTATACCCAACTACACAAAGTATATTTCAGTCACATCTCCAAAGCAGTTTTTTGAGAGCACGCAGTCATGTTTGTCAATGTATTTCTTATATCTGTCAAACGCTGTATCAGAGAAAGCTCGAAGAAACAAGATCTGAGCAGAACTCTTTCAGAGAACACATGCACAAAGCAATGCCCATAAAGGAAAAACATAACATATATGGATCAGGCTAAATGTATGTTTTGTCAAACATCTCTGACATCTGAATAGGACTAGGTCAATCACAGCTGCCTCCAAGAATATTGATGAAAGGTTTGACTTCTCTGGTTGGGGCTTTAGGGTATTTGCTATAGTAGAACTAGGAAAATTAGAAATATCTATGTGTGTACCTGATAGCATGCCTCACATATAGTTTCATAAACCTCTGATTTGGTTTAGGAATGACTACTACAAAGAGCCCTTTGTCACAAGTCACATCAACAATGGTGACAGAAAAGAGAACAAGTACTTAATGCAATTAGACACATTTTTGTTTCCTAGCTTTCAGGTACACTGTTCCCCAGCTAAAAAATACTGCTTTCTAACTTTAATTTATTATTTCTTTCAGTTGACAGATAGGTTGATCTCTATACTGATCAGCTGACTATCTGCAAACTAAAGTTTAAGCACAAAATAAATACCTTTTATTTTTTCTTGTCTAGTTCCCATACCACTCAGATGTGGATGAATACTACTGACAGCCCTCACCCCACACTGGGGAGTTCACCTTAGGCAAAGATCCATAAACTGTGGGACCATAAGAATAAGAGTAATGTAGGCTAACAGGTACAGATGTATGACCTTGCAGATCACTGTACAATTGCACCTATGGCAGACTCGCTTAGCAGCAATACACCCACTGCTTACACATGTGGGTGGTCAGTATCCTAAGTTCTGCTTCCACCATGAGTACTGTTTCCTAGAGGGAAGGGTACCAGTGCTCAGTGGACAGCTGACAGCTCCCAGCAGAAATACATGACGATGCCATCTCTAATAACATTTTCTAAAATCTCATTCCTAGTAACATTCCTTGCAAGACCCCTGTAAGGTGCATTAAGGTTTATAACTACTTGCAAAGAATTGTTTTAATGAGACTACTGAAAAGCAGTAACGACACAATAGAGAGAGAATGTATGGAAATTATTTTGAATTTTCTTACAATATTTCTCTTCTGCGTCTTCTTTGGAGGACTCCAACAATGCTCAAATCTTTTTATATATTAATTCTGTTTATGTTTTATTTTCATAGAATCACAGAATGGTTTGGGTTAGAAGGGATCTTAAAGATCATCTTGTATCAAACCCCCTGCCACATACAGGGACATCCTCCACTGGACCAGGTTGCTCAAAGCCTCATCAGCCTGGCCGTGAACATCTCCAGAGATGGGGCATCCACAGCTTCTCTGGGCAACCTCTTCCAATGTCTCACCACCCTCACAGTAAAGAACATCTTCCTTACCTCTAATGTAAATCTCCTCTTTTTCAGTTTAAAGCCACTCCTGCTCATCTTGTCACTACATATCCTTGTAAAAAGTCCCTCTCCAGCTTTCCTGTAGGCCCCGTTTAAGTTGTTTAAAGACTGCTCTAAGGTCTTCCTGGAGTCCTCTCTTCTCCAGGCTGAACAACCGCAGTTCTCTTAGCCTTTTTCGTAAGGGAATTCCTCAGAACGCTTTCAGTCATGTTTCTCACTAACTCCCTCCTCTGACCTTCTAGTTCTCCATAGAAATGAATATATCCACCCTTCTTATGACAAAATGCAGTCCACTTCACTAACACACTGCCGTGGTTTAAGCTGTAAATTTCACCTCTCCCTCCCTTCCCCCCCCCCCCCCACTCTGATGGGGGGGAAATGGGGAGAAGAACCGAAAGAATGTAATTCCCACAGGTTGAGATAAGAACAGTCCAGTAACTAAGATATAATACAAATCACTACTGCTACTACCAATAATAATAATAATAATAATAATAATGACAAGGCAAATACAAGGGAAAAGGATAAAACCGCTTACCGCCCGACCGAGCAGAGAGAGAGAGAGAGAGGGAGAGTGCGAGAGCAAGCCCACTTCCAGGTTCCCGCCCCCAGTATTTTACATCCTGGGCATGACGTGCTGTGGCATGGAATAGCTCTTTGGTCAGGTTGGGTCAGGCGCCCTGTCTCCACCTCCTCCCAGTTCCCCCTCCTCCCCGGCAAAGCATGAGACTCAGAAAAGCCGAACCCATGACACACACACTTCCCATTGAGTTCAGAGGGGATATGCTCAAGTGTATCAGGACACTTCACTATCATTTTACTTGTGTTTGAAAATTACAACTTATCTGTGAAATGAGGAAGAAAATAAAAAATGAAAAAAAAAGATATAATATTACTCATTATTACTGTCTCTGTGCCTATGCTTTCCTATCAACTTAGCAATAAAATGCCCGCATGGCAGAGGGAATGGAACTAGATGATCTTAAGGTCCTTTCCAGCCCTAACTGTTCTATGATTCTACAACATAATCAGCACATCCAAAGTTTTCATCTGCAGTCAAATTTTTGTTCCATGGACATGAGCCCCTCCATATAGGTCCTTGACATACAAAGTACTGCTCAAAGAATGACAGCTATTAGTATATTAGTATTATTGAAACACAACCTTTGCCAGGAATCTTACTCAGAGACATATGGTGAGCAGCTCACTTCTGGCACATTATTTGCCTATGAACTAATAATCGGTAAGGAAGTTAAATGTAATGCTGCACAGTCTTCAGATCCTGAAACAATTTACTGGCCTCTACGAACTTTGCAGAAGAGGAGAAATACTGCAGTATTTTCTCAAGGCACTCAACTAAAGACTCACATAACATTGTCTAACTCATCTGAATGTATGAAGAAACATAATACTTCTCTTTAGTGTCTGTCCTTGCTATGAGCATACTGTAATATCTGCATCAGTCAGTAAAGAGAATCAGTAGCTCACAAACCCAGCAAGCTATTACTCCAAATACATAATCAAACACCATCAGCTCCAAGGACTTCTGTCTCATACTTTCCCTTTGCCACTTCTTGCAGTGGTTTGTGACTATGTAAAAAGTTCAGAGAACACAACAACTGCTTTATTCTCAAATCTTATTTAAACTGACTGTGCCTAAACTCATTATTCCAAGCCAGATTTAGTACTGATTGTGCTACAGTACAATCTGAAGTACTTTCCCAATAACAGATCTGAATTATAACCTTTTACATATTCAGTCTATACCCATCGCACATTACTAGACCATGTCAAGATCACATAAGAGCAACCCACAGTCTGCTGATCAGACGTTTTGAATCCACAACAGCAATTCTTCTAGGTCTCATTCTTTGTTTGTGGGCCATGCTCCAATTGCAAATTAAATACAACCCTGATACAGAAACTCTACACTTCAGACATATCATCTGCAGGAACTGCTCAGAGACATCTTTCCCAGGTCCCAAAAATGAAAAAGCCTCCAGCTCTCCTTTCCCTGAGGATATTTAACTGTACTCTATGACTATGTGGTTGGTTAGTCTCTTTTACAAGTTAGTGAATCCAGTGCTGAATTTCTTGAGTGCAAATAA
Organism: Myiopsitta monachus; assembly: GCA_017639245.1. Taxonomy (NCBI): domain Eukaryota; kingdom Metazoa; phylum Chordata; class Aves; order Psittaciformes; family Psittacidae; genus Myiopsitta; species Myiopsitta monachus. The sequence goes on along the minus strand of CM029921.1, from coordinate 63,825,125 downwards.
CATAACTTTTAAGTTTATATTATAAAGCATGCCTCTTCTTTTGTTTTTTTTTAACACTTTGTGATCTAGCTAAAACAAACTACATAAAATTGTTCTGCAGTACAGTTTGTACTTCTCTCCTACACACCAAACAGGATCTTATCTTTTTCCCAGTGCTAACCAATCAAGTTACAGATAAGATTGTAGTAATTGCTGTTGCCTACGTAAAGCTTGACTAAAGTAAGACTTCATTACATATTATCTCTTGTTCTTACAAGGTGAACATAGATCCATTCAGGAGAAGGGGGGGGAAAAAAAGAAAAAAAACACCAAAACAAAACAAACAAAAACAAAACAAACAAACAAACAAAAAGCCACAATAAAAACAAAACCCCAAACTTTCTTACCCAAGGAAATAAATCTAGATTTAAATTTGACATAGGAAAGCATTCACTGTTCCATTGCCAGCAGAATCTATTATCATTAAAGTACTGTTACAAGTATCAAAATCTTACCTACAAAGTTTTGTTCCATAATGACCATCTATAAAGCCACACTTTCACTAAATAATATGAAGAAAGACTTCAAGGTAGATCAGCTGAGTAGTAAGGTCTATACTGAAGAGCAACCAGCTGTAGCAATTTATAAACCATGAAGATCTAAAATATAGATTCATACTTTAACAAAAGCTAAGTAACAAATAAAGGAAAATATTCAGTCTGGTGTGCCCCAGTCAAGCAAGGGAAGGCCTAACTGTGCTCTCCTAAACCCTTGATGATAAAATCAGTGATGAAATGCCTATATATTGCAGACAATCGGATGCATTTCTGCTGGGTTGGGACAAGGATCAGAAGTTCTCAGAGGGACAAGAAGAGTGAATTCTAATCAGGAAGGTAGAAACTATGTTGAGGTGGTGACCTCCATTATGACGCATCCTTTGCCCTCCTTCGTTCATGCTCAAAATCACTGTGACCTGTCAGTCCACGCATACACACGCTCCAACAATTAATGGTAAACCTTCAGACCCTAAATACATACATACCAAACATATCCTTTGGGCATGGACAGACAAGAATAAAAGGAAACAGTATACGTGTGGGTGGGATTGTGATATTGCTTGAGTCTAATGCAATAAACATTCTTCTGTGAGCAAAATGAATGAGTAAATACCTTTAGAAATAAGGAGTGGATGACAAATGACAAAGGCTTGGAGAAGGAAGGAGAAGGAACAAAAACTGATGTAGAGTGACTGGAGCACCTCCCATATGAAGATAGGATGAGAAAGTTGGGGCTGTTCAGCCTGGAGAAGAGAAGGCTGTGTGGAGACCTCCTAGCAGCCTTCCAGTATCTGAAGGGGGCCTATAGGGATGCTGGGCAGGGACTCTTCATGAGGGACTGTAGTGAGAGGACAAGGGGTAATGGGTTAAAACTTAAACAGGGGAAGTTTACATTAGATATAAGAAAGAAATTCTTTACTAGTGAGGGTGTTGAGGCACTGGAATGGGTTGCCCAGGGAAGCTTGTGAGTGCTCCATCGCTGGCAGTGTTCAAGGCCAGGTTGGACAGAGCCTTGGGCAACATGGTTTAGTGCATGATATCCCTGCCCATGACAGGGGGGTTGGAACTAGATGATCTTAAGGTCCTTTCCAGCCCTGACTATTCTATGATTCTATGATAAGAAATTTGTCTGCTGAATGACTAGAGTGAGTTTTAGACGGAAACTGCAAATGGGTAACATTATGTAAATGCAAAATATAGAACTGCAGCTTTACATAGCACATGTTCTGGGGAAGAGGTGTGAGACAATACAGAAAGAAGGACTAAAAGACCAACTTGATAATGATGCAAAGTACTATTATTGACTGGACTCAAGACAAGACTAACAAGTAATTCACTAGCGTATGCAACTTTGATTTCTGTCTTATGGGCTTTTATTTCAGCCCTCAGGTATCATTGTTCCAGCTTAGCAGTTTCCTCAAACAGCTGGAATCTAAAGGCCGTACATGTATCTACTATTCAAGTGACAAAAACCTCATGAGTAGGGCTTTCCTCAAAACAAGGTTCATAGCGAGGGGTGAGCTATGAAGCTCACCTGTTACATAATCCTAACTGCTTACAGAACTGAATTTCATAAGAGACACAGAGATCCCTACCTCTAACTCCTAAATCTATGGCAGTTAGGGGCATCCACACAAGAAAAAAAAAAAAAAAAAACCAAAAAAAAAAAAATCTACTCCCTGTATTCGGTTCAAGGAGTGCATTAAATCCAAGACTTCTATTTCCTATCTGAATGTTCTATCTACTAAGGCACTGAAGTATGGGCAAGTAGTATGGGCATAGTAACCGCAACACAAGCTCAAACACAGAATAATACAGCAAGGCAACACACCTCTTCCTGGCAGAGTATACTTTTGCTGTTGTGCACTAAGGATTCCTAAGGAGCAAGCACTTCAGGAACACTGTTCCTGCAGGATTTGTCCATCTTTCTTTAGCATTATATTCTCGAACCATTTTCCACTCACAGCTCAGCCATTTTGCAAAGCTTTGAATTTCATATAACCTGAGTTTTATGAAGTGCTACAGTACAGAAACATTTGATAAGAGAATTTATTTTTCTGCGAGAAGCTAGTGAATGTCTGTCAGGCTTGAATCAATACAAAGTAACATTCCCTTCAGATACTCTTTCACCAACTACTATTACTGTAATGTTCACCATGACATCATTCATTAGATAGCCTTTCCTAACCAGGGCTCTACATTCCAAACTGTTATTCCACTTCTAGTTTGCATTATTTTGGCATCTGAACACAGGCTTTTCTTATTTTTATAAAAATATATAAAAAACAACCAAACCAAAAACACCACAAACATTAAAAGAGTATATCAGACTAGATGTTTCATGCTGCCTCTGACTGTAAAGATGTGTCAGTTGTGCTCAGACTGAACTTCACTGAATCACTTCACTCAGGCGAGACAAGTAAGAGCAAATTCTTTTGGCATGAAGACCCTACTCCAGACTGGCCTAATACAGGAATCAACCTCCTGCCTTTTAATCCTATGTTGACATGATTTACCTAGTCTGACATAAATCTGTCATAGTCTGACAAAAGCAAGTTCAAATATCCACATAATTTTACTGGCAAGACCTTTTACACCTATAAATTTTTAATTTTCGGATAGAGGCAATTAGTAATGTCACCCAGTACACCTGGTACTGAGAGGCTTGCTCAGGAAAGCTGTGAGACAGCAAATTTGAAAATATTTGCAAGACACCTATACACACATCTCCCTCTTCTATTTCTTTTTCCTCACTTCTTAGTAAGGAAAATCTTAATCTAACCACCACTCCCTACGGTCCAGACTGTTTACTTAAAAAGAGAAAAAAAAGTTCAAATCAAAACAGCATGGACATCACCTTTGATAATGTTCAATAAATTAAGCATCCTCTATAATTCTTGCTTTTTTGTAGAATATTCATAGACTGGCTGGGTTGGAAGGGACCTTAAAGATCATCTAGTTTCAACTCCCCTGCCACATGCAGGGACACCTTCCACTAAACCAGGTTGCTCAAAGCCCCATCCAAGCCAGCCTTGAATACTTCCAGGGATGGGGCCTCCACAACAGCTCTGGGCAGCCTGTTCCAAGTGCCTCACCACCCTCACAGTGAATATTCAGATGCTGTTACTTCCCAGAAAATTAGGGAATATATTTTCTCCTTCAATTATGGCTAAGAATCATGGAACACTCTACTAGGTGATGATTTCAACCAATAAATATGTACTCTAGATCTATAAAAGAGGGACAAAGAACATAGCACAATCTTTGAAAATAGTAACCCTTCAATATTTCAGATTTCAAGTGAATTTTTTATTATTTCTAGAGAGATAAAGTCAACACTTAGACCTAGTCCAAATATAAATATTGCTTTTCATGCACAAATATGAAAGTGTTATGTTTTATAACATTTTTTATTAAAAACTTTGTCAAAGTTCCTTGGAGTGCAGCACTTTACAGATCACAATGTTGTGTAAGCTTTTAAACAAGGCTTACCTAATATAGAAATCTTGACAGGTAGGTGAATGACGAGATTAAAACCTAGCAGTCCCTTGTCCCAGCAAGACCTACAAGCAAGCTGCTGCAAACAGAAGTTCTGCAGGAGTGAAGCATCAGGGGAGAGGAAGATCTGTACAGCAAACCATACTGAGAAAGTAACATAAGGGATATTTTTCTTGGTATAAACTGTACCTAGACAGAGAACTTAGCTTGTGTGGTTATGTTTTGAAAATTATGATTTAATTTTCTTAATGCTTTTAATATGAGAGGGAAAGGACAATTTGGAGTAACCTGTCCCCAGACATATGAAGATTCTGCAGTCAAATTCAGACACCACCATACTTTCCTTCCATGAAATTCAGAGCTTTCAATGAAGCAAATTATATATCATCAGCCTTTTCACTGTCTTGCATATTGCAATCTTTTATTTTAAGAAAACTAACCCAGGTTCTCCAGCTGCAATCTTTTCATTGTTCATAAAAACCCCATATACATATTTCATATGATGTCCAAATACAGAAGGAAACGCATATGCATAAATCACAGATATACCACACCTGAACAAGTAAATTACTTCTGAAAATATTGAGTCATTCGATTCCAGGACATAGTAATGAATTCAAGCTGTAAGTGCACTGACCTAAACTGAGTTAGCTGGGGGAAATTTGACAGCGACAGTAAAATCTTCATCCAAAATATACTTTGTCCTTATCTGCAATATGCTTCCAAAATTTTTTTGCCCTGCTCAGGTTGTTAGTTACTGCATGCTACATGATGAGGAAAAACAAAAAACCCTTCCCTCTTTTTATTTTGCATTCACATCTTGAAATAATTCATTTCTCAACAGCAATTTATAGAATTAATATATATTTTGACTCCCTCACTCATAAATTTACAGAAGTCTTATATGTAATCTTGAAAAGTATTCAGAGCACTTCCAGTGAGGAAGATGGCAGCTAGAAAATATTAAATACACTTTATCTGCATTAAAAGCAGACATTAATGTACCAGCACGCAGTCATGAATGCTACCTGTATGCAAAATAAGGGTATAACCCAGTTCCTCAGAAACACGCTTAGCTACATTTAGGGCACTGAACAAATGTACTGCCTACTTTAGGAAGCACAATTTTTAGTATAGCTAGTACTCTGAAAATTGCCTTAAGACAACCAATTTGTATGGACTCCAAAGGACAGGGTCTTTGCAATCTGTATGGATGAGATAGATGTGAGTCTAATTAACAGTGTAAGTCTTGAATGTTTTTCCAGGAGTGCTACTATGAACAGAATGTTCTTACAAATTTCAGAAGCTATCAGGGCCTACTACTTTCTTTAGACTTTAGACTAGCTGATATTAGTCAAAAAGCCTAACATTTGATATAAATCTAACTTGCTTAATACAAACTTTAATAAATGCTGCATTGCCCCCCATTTCTGACTTTCTGCATGTTCTGAATACAGTCTACTACTTTTTTCTCCTCCTCATATTTTATCTTTAGCTGTACTGAATTCAGCTGAATGCCACAGTTTAAGATATCTATGCCTTAATAGCTTGAATTCAGTCAATCTGATGCCCTTGAAATGCAATTCCACAAGAAAAAGAACCGCTTAATTTAGGATGGAACATTTTTCTCCTATCAGATTACTCCAACATGAAATATTTGGCAAACTCTATAACAACTAATATATATAAGAAAAATGTATTTTCAGTTCATTAGTGGAAAAAGTGTTGGCTTATTTAGGGGTCATTAGGGAGTATATATGTTCACATATTAATTCTCAGGAGACAGCAGATTTTTCAGTTGCACATTCCACGATGTAATGTATTCCGATTTTACCTTCAGAGACATCTAGGCTTGTGATTGTTTTTGTCATTCAGCAGTGAGAACATTAATTTTAGGATGATCGCATTGATACAAGAAATAAGATGGAACCTTGATGTATTTCATTTTCTCACAGCCTTCACTGCAGTGATTTACTGAGTAGAAACAGTAACATGTAATAGCTCGTTCTCACAGTGGCAGTCGGAAGACTCATGCTGGTTGGCACCTTTTTTTCCTTTGTATATTTTCCTCTCCCTCACCTGGACCTGTTATGTCATGGATAATTCAACAGCAACAAAAATCAGATTTTCTTTGACTTGTTACTGGCAAGGCTAAGCAGCTTGCCCAGCACAACACTGGTAAATGGAAAAAATAAATAAATAAAAAAGTACTGCCAGTAGTCTGTCGGTGCTCGAAACTCTCAGTTGCATCCATCAAAATGGTGGTCAAAGATAAAATCCCAAAAATAGTCTTTAAGTGGTGAAAATCAGAGGAAAAGTCATGGTAACAAACTTCACATATGATATACACACCTTACAGAAAATAACCAGTGTTCCTTGGTAAGTCATCCTTGCCTCCACTTTCATTGCAAGTACATGTAGTGTGCGCCAGTAGCAGGAAATCACTTTGAACTAACCTGCTGGATTTTAAAGATTTTTAAGTCATCTTTGCAGATGATGAAGTTTCTTGTTTCAGTGCTTTGTTGCTGTTGATCTCCTGCCCTCAAGCAGTTTTCATTTCACTCCATTCATGGGGCAAGTAGACACATTCTGCATCACAAAAAACACTGAAGGACATCCACCCACTCTCAGAAATTTATAGAGCATATCTGCAACACACACACCCCTATACCCAGCTACATAAAATACTGCAGGGAGCATAGTACATCTTTAGTATCACTGAACGGCCCTGCATTAAATAGATCCACTCCCATCTTCACAGTAGCCCAGCTTCAGAATGCAAGAAAAAAGTACAGTGCCAGCCTTTTTAGTGAGCTGTGCAAGAACAGAAGGAAGGCAAAAGGCCAAGACACAACTGCATGCTTCAGCATTCCACAGGGTCTTGGGGGATTCAGTAACAGCTGAATCTGGTACATGGAAATAACTCAGCCTCACAGGAATGCACGAGGAACTTTGTCCCTGCCTGATAAAACCTGAAGCACTGGCAGAGGATGCAAATACTACAACTCTTCATTCAGCCAATCTCAGCAATTGCTTAGTGACCTGTGCCTCAGCTCTGAAAATTTAGTCAACTAATACTAGAGATACCAGGGGCTATAACTGCACAGTTAAGGAAGGAAATGAATAAAATCAATTCAAAGAAAGGTAAAGTACTGGAGCTTTGCTTGGAGCCAACGCAGACTGTCCCTGAGCAAGCCACATTCGGTAACACATCCTGCTGCTACTGTCCATCTATGATTTCTGCAACTAAGCTTAGCACCTTGTTAGTAGAGTTCTCTATGTGCAGTGGTCTAGTTACATTCTTTTTTACATAACTCTTGTTTTAGTTTTCTCCTTTCTTACACACCAATCACTTAGGAACATAAAGATGCAAGGGAGAACTGGAAAATGTATATGGGATGGGAAAAAAAGGTGTCTCAAAAAAAAAAAAGTTATTGTCACCTGCTTTTTAATAAGAAACAGAAGGAAGTATCCCAAAATCAAAAGCACTGCGTGAAAAACTATTCTCCATGGCAAGGGCAAACCCAGGAAAAGCCAGACAATTGGTAAGTCCACAGCCTGCTGACAGTCATTGTCCAGACCATTATGATGAAGTTTTTGAAGAGTTAGATTATTTTAAGCACTGGATGCTTTTAGCATTGTCCAACGCGTATGGTATGTCAAAATCTTTACCCAAAGGTTCTATCTAAACATATGATAAATGATTATATAATTTCCAAAAAGAAGGCAGAAAGCTACTTACTGCGGAGACCTTGTCTACTGGCAGAGCTCCAGGTTCAAAATGGTCTGGCATAAATACAGTAGAACTACAGAGGAGAGCTTAGCTCTTTTAGTTGCTGGAAGAAATTCCTGACAAGTTCATGATCCATTTCCAGTACTCAGAATCTGACAAACACCACAACATATCAAGGCAGGGGGAGATGGGTGTAGACTAGAAGTCAGGAAAACCACAATCCCATTGATGCATGCAACACAGTTGTTTACGAGAAGCTAACATACCACGCTGTTATGGGTTCAGCAGTAGCAGTTGTTTTTTCTCCTTCTTGGTAGCTGGTGCAGCACTGTGTTTTGATTTTGGGCCTGGGAGCAGCGCTGATAACACCAGTGTTTTCTGTTACTGCTTGGTAATGTTTTGGTCTGACTAGGACTTTCTGAGTCTCATGCTATGCCAGGGAGGAGGGGGAGCCGGGAGGAAGCAGAGACAGGACACCTGACCCAAACTGATCAAAGAGGTTATTCCATACCACAGCACGTCATGTCCAGGATGTGAAAACGGAGAGCAGAGACCCGGAAGGGTGTGGTGGTGGACTGGGGGTGCATGGCATGGTCAGGTTTTTGGTACTGGTGGGGGTTCGCTGCTGGGGGGTGCACTGGCTGGGTTGGGCTTGGTGAGCAGTTGTATTCTCTTTCCTTGTATTTCTCTTGTATTATTACTGGTGGCAGCAGTAGTGATTTGTGTTATACCTTAGTTACTAAACTGTTCTTATCTCAACCTGTGCGAGTTGAATTCTTTTGATTCTCCTCCCCATCCCCCCGGGACTGGGGGAAGAAAGAGGGAAGTGAGTGAGTGAGCGACTTTCGTGAGTTTTAGAGACATAAACCACGACAGTTCTTTTTGGCGCCCAACGTGGGGCTCGAAGGGTTGAGGATAAAGACAGAACAGCCACTCGTCACAATGCTGATTTATTGGCTCTCAAAGTTGTTGCTCTGGTTCTCACAGGTTCAGCGTATGATACTTTACTTGCAGCCGGTATTTCTTATCTTCACATTTTTCACATCTGGGTTTTGGGTTAAGGTTCTTGTTACATTGTACTCTATTGAAATGGCTTCAGTAATACGGGAGAGCTCCAGAAGGGAGGAGGGGAAGCCGTGGGGGGGCGGCCCCGGGAGCCGCCGGCGGCCGAAACGGTCCGGGAGCGTGGCCGCGGGGACCAGGAGCCGAGGCCCGCGACTGCGGAGGTGGCAGACGAGCTGTGCCCCCCCCCCCCACCGAGCCGAGCCCGGCGGCCGCCGAGCAGCGGGCGGAGAAGCCGAGCCCCGAGCCCGAGCCCAGCCTCGCGGCTACCGAGTGGGGGGGGGCAGGCGGCTGCCGAGCTCAGCCCCGCGGTGACCGAGAGCACGCCCCAGCAGCCGCCCGCAGAGCCCCGCGAGCCCGAGCTCCAGGAGGATGCAGGAGACCACGCGGCACTTCCCACCAAGGCAGAGGAGGAAGATCTGGACTCAGACAAAGAGCAGCGAACCCCCCCCCTCCCCCCAGTGGAATGCTCTCGGTCGCTGCGGGGCTGGTGTAGCTGCTGTGCTTGCCAGCTCTCTCACCACCAGCTGCTCTGGCGCAGAGCATAAATCACTGCTACTGTCATAAATCAGACTGCTACTGCTGAACCTATGACACAGGCACAAAGAAAGCAAACAAAAGCAGAAAAGAACAATACTATTTGAACAACAGAGACAAGTGTTAAGGTGGGCTGATGCCAACCTGATGAAGTTTAACCACTCCAAGTGCAAGGTCTTACACCTGTGTCAGAGCAATCCCAGGCACAGCTACAGGTTGGGCAGAGAAGAGATTCAGAGCAGCCCTGTGGAGAAAGACTTGGGGGTGTTGGTCGATGAGAAAATGAACATGAGCCGGCTTTGGTGTGCGCTTGCAGCCCAGAAAGCCAACCATATTCCTGGGCTGCCTCAAGAGGAGTGTGACCAGCAGGTCGAGGGAGGTGATCCTGCCCCTCTCCTCTGCTCTCCTGAGACCTCACTTGGAGTATTGTGTGCAGTTCTGGTGTCCTCAAGATAAAAAGCACATGGAACTGTTGGATCAAGTCCAGAGGAGGGCACCGAGGATGATCAAGGGACTGGAGCACCTCCTGTATGAAGATAGGATGAGGAAGTTGGGGCTGTTCAGCCTGGAGAAGAGAAGGCTGTGTGGAGACCTCATAGCAGCCTTCCAATATCTCAAGGGGGCCTCTAGGGATGCTGGGGAGGGACTCTTCATGAGGGACTGTAGTGATAGGACAAGGGGTAACGGGTTCAAACTTAAAACAGGGGAAGTTTAGATTGGATATGAGGAAGAAATTCTTTCCTGTAAGGGTGTTGAGGCACTGGAATGGGTTGCCCAGGGAAGTTGTGAATGCTCCATTGCTGGCGATGTTCAAGGGTGGTTTGGAGATAGCCTTGGGTGGCATGGTTTAGTGGGAGGTGTCCCTGCTCATGGCAGGGGGGTTGAAAATAGGTGATATTAAGGTCCTTTCCAACCCTAACTAGTCTATGATTCTAGGTGTTGTGGTAAATGTACAACACTTGTCAAAACACTGATCTTTCTTGGGGAAGAATTTTGCATGCAGTCTCTCCATTAATTTACTCAACTGTACTTAATGCTTTTTTTTTTTTTTCTAAGTTCTCTCGTTTTGTTTTTTTTTTTTTAATTTTAAAATAAGATTTATTAGGAGTGCAGAAAACAGGTTTTGTTTCTGCACACAGAACAGATTGTCACAATCACAGAAACTTCCATTATCAAGTAATTGACCCTGCTGTTTTCAGCCTAATTTAATTTTTCAAGTTTGCCCTGGGATGGTTTAGGTATATCTTGATGGGAACATGTCCTAGGTTCAGCAGTAGCAGTCATTTTTCTCCTCCTTAGTAGCTGGTGCAGAGACATTTCTTCAAAAATGTGCTGGCTACTTAAACTACAGGGCTGGTTCTTGTATGTATTATGTAAAATCTCCACTGGAAAACTAATTTTTATCAGACAAAACCAAAGTCATAACAGATGAACATGCTCCCCAAGACACACTCCCTGATGTGGTGCTTAGCGACATGGTTCAGTGGTGGACTTGGTAGTGTTAGGTTAACAGTTGGACTCAATGATCTTGAGGGTCTTTTCCGACCAAAATTATTCTATGATTCTACAATTCCTTCAAATGCTTGTCAGCTATTTCTCCTTCCATTCTAAGATAAGTTAATGATAATTTCCTGAGATGTGGTTTGAGCCACAAGAAACCTAATTTATGCTTAATCTGACTGATGGCTTTTTGAATATAGAAGTGTTTGACCTCCTTTGCCTGGTTCTGAGACAAGTCATACAGCACTTGACTTACAACTAGAGGTTCTGCTGCTTCAATAAAAGCAGCCACAGAATACATTTTGCTCTCAAGGTAGAACGTCACAGTTTAGCAAAGAGGGAAAAGTACTAAAAAATCCTGAACACTACAATTTACTCCTTCATAAACATGGAAAGGCATTTTAAAAATCGAGAGGGAAAAGAAAATATTCCCAACCTTTCTCTGCACAGCAGAAGTAGGTCTTTAGACTTGCATAGCCCACAACCACAGGCTTTTCATGGTTCTGAGGCACATCCTTTTTTCCAATAGGATGTTCCCCCCACTAAGCCCTAGACTTGAAAGCTCACAGGTTCTCTGGCGACATTTACACTTATCTTTTAGACTTCTCTAATGTTTTAGACTTTTCTAATGCAAATGGCTCTTGCTGACAACCAAAGAAATCCCATGTAAACTTCGATATCCACAAGTACACTTGGAGTTGAACCAAAACAGCACTTAAAGAAGTGATAATTCCTCTGATTCTCTCTGCTCCATCTTCCCTTATACACATGAGCAGTTCACAACTCAAACTACTACATTTCTTCTATGACCATATAGAGATTTATTTTTCCTTTAACATCTGCATCAGTGCCTTTCTATTGCAAAATTCTTACAGGTATCAATAAATTTATTTTGCCTGTGTATCTTGAAATGGGAAAAAATCAACAGAACAAATACAGTAACTAAGATTCACCAATCAAGTTCATTTTTTTCCTGGTTGCTAAGCTCACTCTCAGTGACTCCCGAACACACAGAATATTTTATTGTCTTCTCTAGTAGGTTATTATTTATTCCAAAAGTAAAGGATATAATTCATGAAGTTCACACTGATTTTCAAAGGAGAGAGATGTGTGGTGCTCACAGCTATCTATTGCTTAAGTTTACACTAGTCCGTGCAAAGCTTACTACAGATAAATTCTTCCCCAGAAATGGGACTAAGTATACGTAATGGAAATTACTACAAAGGATTTCAGGAAGAATGTTACTTCTGAAAAAGGAAGACTAAACTAAATAACCTAGAAGGGGAAATAAAACTAAAAAAAAAAAAAAATTGCTTGATATTTTAGCTGGAAGTGCTTGCTAAAGTACGGGAAATTGCTATAGAGATCCCTCGATTACACTGTTCTTTGGTCTCTTCTAAAAGGCGGAATGCTTCATGTCTCTCCTGAACAAAAACCTATCCAGGAAGGAAGGAAAATTCCAACTACAGATATTCAAAAAAATACACACACACACATACACACCCCATCTTTGTACTCCCTGCATAGAAAGTATCTGTTGAATAAGTCTACACATGCCACCAGAGGCAGACAATTTTTTAAAGTTTTTCCATTATCTTAAAGTGAATTATGCAGTAATAATCATACTGCTGTGTCTTCTAAATGTTCATTCTGAATACAATTCACATAAATTGTGTGAAAATAGAGAACAAAGCCAGGCCTCAAAGTAAGAGTCAGGCAATTTAGTTTTAAAACATTTCATTTACTGATACTGTTCTTCTCCAATTAGAATAGATTCTGACCTTAGCTATATTGGTGTAAGCTTACAACACTATTAAACTGCTGAAACTACTTCATATTTAAACCAGTATAAAGTCAGTTCAGAATATAGAAATTAAATATTGAAGTCAATAAAATAAAAGGTAGACAACCTAACTTGGAGTTCATACACCACCTGGGTTATATAGACCTATTGATACTGACTGTAACAGAGATCAGACAAAACAAAGTCCCCTGCAAAGTGGATTGTTTATGATCCTTGATTATTTCCTCAGTATAGAAGTTTACTAAAATGTAATCCTTTATTCAGAGGAGCTTACATTAATCAGAAAATATAACATATAAACTTGAAATATACCTGGTTTAGATATGCTTCTCAAGCCACTGCTCTCTTAACATTTCCAATTACTCTTAAAAACTTTGCATAGCTCAAAACCATTTGGCTAATATGGGAATTATCTTATTAAGCATCACAAACTCATCCAGGGCTCTTTCTTAAATTTATTACTTATTCTCCATTACAGACAGAATTAACAAGTAAGAAGCTGATCATGTACAGATGACAAAATTTGCACTGATTACAGTTCAGATGTGGCTCATAAAGTGGACAAGCCACACAGAAACGCAGCTTGGGTGTCTCATGTCTGTATCCTGGACATGCATAAGGGGTTCAGAGGAGCCCAGCAAATCAGCCCAGAGGCAAACCACGATCAACCATCTGGTGCACTATATGCCCAGAGAAGCAAGCTGCCTCTCACTGCAACAAGATCAGTGCAATTCTGTATCTGTAAGGAAACAGTACCTCAATTACCCCTGTGTTCTGAACTAAGCAGAAGCTTGCAGCCACTGCACTGTGTTGTCTCATTTCTGCAGGAAAACTAGTATCTCTCCATCTGCAGAAACTGCCTAGAAACCATGTGTGGTATCCCAGAATGCAGACCCACACTGACTGCTCAGGAATTTTCAGGTAAACTTGGACTGCCATGACTATTATCAAAAGAAAACAAACCCAGGCAACTTCAAGAAAAGATAGTGCAATTCTTTGTGGTTCTATAAAACATTAGACCATGCTAAAACAATTTAAATGTGTTGATTTGCAAAGTCCACGGCAAAAGATGTCTGTTTGATATTGGCATTTGGAGGTATGAAAGTATACTTCTGATAACTCTACAGTCAAAGAATGGAATTGCTCTGAGAGAATGGCTGAATTCCACCAAAATGATTACTTCAGTGCCATTAGATTTTTACAGTTAATGGGCCGGTGTACCAAGAACTTTGGCTTTAGCTGGTTTCAATCCAATTTTTTAAAAATCTTCTGTTTAAACTAATTAACACTTTGGATCACTAGACATAATGTTAATGCAGCCACACATTGATTTCTCCTATATTTGCTCATCAGAAGTGCTGGTGACCACTTGTAATTCTAAATCATCCCATGAATTTCAAGACTTTTCCCATTTTGCAATGGACCAGAAATGAAGCAGTGGACCAGAAATTGAAAAACCTTGGCCAAAAGACAAGACACATTACCCAGAATTACAAATATGAAACTCACTAGACCATGTTGGTATAAGCCTCACAAATCAAATAGAACAGGAACTTCAATCTGAATTTGGAGCAAATACTATTTTTGAATAGAATTCAGTCAGTCTGTCCATCTCATGCTCTTAAAAACAAGAAAAAAACAAACAAAAATATTTTTGGGGTGTGTATATATATATATGTATATAGGGTATATACATATACACCCAAATGTAACTTTTTAATAAAAAAATCCAACCAATTCCAGCAGTTAGCCTGTACCAGAAATGTCACAGCTAATGATTGCCATTTCAGAGAGTCTGGGCTTTGTAGCACAGAATTATTCCTTCATGCATTTTAATACACAGATTCATTATTTCATCTTTACTCTCTGCTAAATCATACAATCTACTTCAGAGCACTCTATCTGTTCCACCCACAGTTATTCCTCCGTATCAGATGCTCTTTATTTCTGTCTTCCTTGCAAGTGTGAGCAACTCAAATCATTAGGTCAGAAAAGTTATCATGGAAACAAGGGCAAGTAGTCACTTTGTCAAACCACTCTCTTATCCTAGATTCCCAATATATGCACCTAAACCTAAACCTAGTTAATGTAATTGCATCTTCAGCAGATTAGAGAATAACTTTTTCTTTAAAATCCTAATTATTAAGATAGAAATCCTGATTTTACAGTCCCTGCTCAAGAAAATCCAATACCACCTTAAAGTCAGAAATAGGTTTGCCTCGGGAAAGGCTGAAGGAATAAAATTCACAGGCTTAATCAAATTAATTCTAAATCACTTTGCTTCTCTTTCAAGCACTGGATGTTTCTGCTTTGAATCTCTGCATCATCCTATATTTGCACTGTATTTTCCTGATATAAACCAAAGATTTATAACTTATGACAAAGTGCAGAGTCTGGCTTGTGTGGGAGTGGCTCTTCTGACCATTTTTCCATAATTAAAATTCTACTCTGCTGCACAATATCCTGCTTTATTCATCACTTTGTCTAATCCATTGTATGCTTGCTGATGTTGCAGGCAATTTTAACAGCCACAGTCTGAACCACTGGTGGGTACAAATTAAGACGTAGTAAAAAGATTCAGCAAGGACACACCTGCTTGTAGAGCAGATTGTATCTGAAAGAAATTATCTGCTTTCCCATATCTTTGATTAGGGCTAAATAATTAAAACATGACTATGGATTATACCTGAAGACCAATTAGAAGCTGCTATTATTTCAAAAGATGGTACACTATCTGCAAAATGACATTTTTTATTACTAGTATGTAACCACCAGAGAAGTGCTTCTGGCGAACAGGAGCAGCAGAGTGAAATTAAAGGCGTCCACTTTAACCTATCACCTGGAACTGATTCATCACTGAAAATCTGGCTCTCCCCTTTCACCATACTTACTTCCTTCCACGTTACTCCTTACTTACTCATTTTTGTCTAGAGCAGTAGATCTGAGGAGGCACTGGAATGGGTTGCCCAGGGAAGTTGTGAATGCTCCATCCCTGGCGGTGTTCAAGGCCAGGTTGGACAGAGCCTTGGGTGACATGGTTTAATGTGAGGTGTCCCTGCCCATGGCAGGGGGCTCAGAACTAGATGATCTTAATTTCCAACCCTAACTATTCTATGATTCTTAAAACTGCACTCTGCAAGGTCCTGGCTAGGGAATAGCCAATCCTTTTGGTAAACATTTGCAAATAAATGGGAGGCAGCAAGGAGAAACTAGTGTCACCAGTAACCATAGCATTGAGGGATTGTGGGACAGGAATCATTAGGATAACATGGGTTATTAGCAGCTGATTAAATCAGGTCAGGGTAATCAATCACTGTTTTATAAAAGGGGCCAGTGGGAGCTCAGCATGAAGCACAGATTCATCTAGCATCAACCTGAAACAGAGTTATACTACTTAGCTCTGCTTTATCAGTGATGTGAAATGTTAGAATACACTTGACAAATACTTTGCACTCTTTTTCTTTCTTTGATAAACTCTCCTGAGAAATCTATAACTATTAACCCCAAACAATTTCTTCCTTTCAAGTCTTATCTCATTCCTGCTCTATAAAAAACAGAGTTTTATTAGCTCCTTGAGAGGACATTGCCACCTAACAGAATACTGTAATTGCCATACTAATAGTTACTGATGCATCAATAAGTACCATTCTCCTTAAACTCCGATCCCACTTACACTGCACAAAGGGAAGAGAAAAAAAAAAAAAACAAACAGAAAAAAAACCAAAACCAAACAACTGTTTCTAGTCTACTGAAAGACTAGTGTTCTAACCAAATACTACTGAAATAAAAAATCCTACACATCACAACTCACGTAGGACACATATACAATACCATACCAAATGTTCAGCTACAAAATCAGTGGTGTTTGCAAGTCCCCCATGTCATGCGCTCAAAATTCTTTATCAGCTTTCTAAGTCACGCCCTTTTAGTGTTACTTAGTTGTTACTGTAGTTTAATTCCTAGCTGAAGATCTCATTTCCTTCCCACTGATATACTCAATCGTGTGTTGTTTGTTTGGTATTAACTGGGCATTCCACAGTTAAACTTGGCAGCCAAGGATGATGCATCATCTGTCCTTCTCTCCCCAGACATTTTATATACATTTATAAGAGACAAGACTAGACTGGAATCTTGTCCCCAAACCAAGAACATTTTGGATGCAGGTAAATGGTAATTTAGCTTCATATAAACAGCAACAAACTCAGCTTTGAAAGACCAGAGGTGGGGAGTCTTTTCAGCCTTCTGTTCAAGTCCCAAGCTCCCTACAAGTCACCTTCTGTTTTCTCAAGAAAGTGAGAAGCAGGTTTAAACAAATCCCTCACAGCTATTTCAACCTCTTTACAGCACCACTGGTTTTATTCCTGTTTCTGAACTTCCTTTTTTTTATTTCCCTTCTAGTATCAAAATTTAAGGGCTTTTGGCACAGGCATGTCAGATAATAGTCCAACTCTTCATATCTTGGAGTCCGACTGTTTTACATACTAACTTATATACTTCTACATACATACTTATATCCTCCACAGACTATGAGATTATTTCTCATAATTCTCATTGTAGATTCAAGATAAACCAGAATTCTGTCCATTTCCCCCAAATTCCAAAACATTTACAACAGCTCACATAAGAATATTTCAAAGACATGCAAAACAGTTATGCTTTTACCTTCATGACTGGACTTCCAGCAAGATTTGAGTGACTACTTTTACATTTGGAAGAGAAAAATATACCTCCCTGTTTTTTAAAGTTTCTTCCATTTATCATAGCTGTGGAAAAAGTAATGAGGTGCAAATGGCTCCTCTTTCAGTTCTGGATACACCTTTATTGATCCAAAACAGGAGTCCTACCCACTCTTCAGTTTGTCAGTTTGTTCATAGTTTCAGAAGTTTCAATACCTTTTTAAAATCAGAGTACCCTCCGCAGTGATGCTTTCAATTACTTACTAAAAATCAGCTTCTTGTTATTCCCTCATCATATTGACTAACATCAGGCTGGATTCTGAAGCCATCAGCACCAGGTACCTTTGGCATTAACCACAGAACAGCTATCAGGCACTTAGATGCAAATGTGACCAACTATGCAACTATACTTCTTGGTTTCCACATAAGGTTTCTTGTCTATTTTACATAATTCTGATGCTCAGATTTTTACAATTAAAAGCTGTATCTATGAGAAGAACAGAAAAACCTCCCTCCTACTCTCTGTGCAGCTGCAATGAGCACACTAGGTCCCCATATCATGAGCCACACACAAAAAAACCCATACACAGAAGCTGCCAGAGTTGTTTTTTTATAATAAATTCTCTACCATGTCTCATTTTATTTTCCTTATTTGACTACACACATGGAGATACAAACTGCTTGCAGCTTAAAATCATGCAAGACTAGCATTAGAGAAAAATCCAACTGAAGACCTTAGCTATAAAACTATGGTTCACGCAGTGGCAAAGTTGATGGGGGATGCAAAAGTCTTCCACACCACTACTCTGAATGTGTACTAAAAAATTGTAACCAGGGGAATATCCGCACTTTTAGCAGAGCAGGGGAAAGAAAAATCTCTTCATCCCCATGACACACAGAAGCAATGGCTACATTACAGTTATAATCATAGAACTACCAAGACATGTCAGGTGGCTGGAAACAGGTTTGTCACAACTTCTTACTCTCTTAGCTACTGAGACTGATTTATTGTTTACTCTTAATGAATGCATAAATCAATTATTTTAATTACACAACAACATAATAGATGTTCTTATGTCAAGGGGAGATAAGCTAAAATACTGGAAATACAACCTATACTCTCATTTTATAATTTATACAGCATGGCTAAATATTAAAGAAGGAAAGAAAGAAGGCATCTTCAGAAAAGTCTATGGGAATCAGATGCCTACATGCCCATACTCTGAAGTGCTATGCTTGTTTAAAAATTCCTGAACAAGAACCCAACACATCCAACCCTGCAGAAGAATAGAGAGTGTCAGAGTGGTACATACAAAAGTAAACAAACTCACCCATTTATTAATCCATGATGGCAATTCAAAAGACATAATTTTAGCTTTATTCTCAAATACACAACCAAAATACACTGTCATTCTTAAGTCTAGGGGGAAAAAATATTCTAATTCAAATTCACTGGATAGCATAAGCCTTAAAAAGCTTTTATGCCCTTTGACTTGCATCTCAGTTGCTGTACATCTTTTAGAAAGGCATAGATTACGGATATAAAGGCTACAAGCAATGATTAATGTACTGTAGTTCTTAACTAAGCCATCTCAGTAGTTTATCCTCAAAAACATTCATGTGCTTTCTGGTTTTGACTTTTCAGACTTCCATCCATTGGATCTTGTCACACTTTTAGGTACTAGAAAAGAGATTTAGTTAAAGTGCCTCTATTTGTGGTATTTCCAAGCCATAACCTTCTTCCCACAAGCTACCAATGACTGCGCTCCTCAAGTTTTCCATCATAATGCTTGTTTTCTTGATAACAAATAATTCACCTCTACCCTGAACTCCCTCCAAATTTCAGCATACTTTTTAAACTGCTCGTCACACACATTAAAAAAAAAAAAAAAAAAAAGGCGCCAGTTGATAGGCAACAGTCTCTTTTGAAAACTTGGTTCCAGTTTCTGGAGTAGAACACTTCTGTGAACAAATCTCATGCTGTACTGGTTTTGGCTGGGATGGGGTTAGTTTTCTTCATAGTGGCTAGTATGGGGCTATGTTTTGGATTTGTGCTGGAAACAGTGTTGATAATTCAGGGATATTTTTATTACTGCTCAGCACTGTTTACACAAAGCCAAGACCTTTTCTGCTTCTTGCCCCACCCCATTAGGAAGAAGGCGGGAGGTGCACAACAGCTGACCCTAACTGACCAAAGGGATATCCCATACCATGTAACTTAATGCTTAGCATATAAAGCTGGGGGGAAAACAAGGAAGGCAGTAACATTCCGAGTTGTGATGTTTCATCTTCTCAAGTAACAATTATGCCTGATGGAGCCCTGGTTTGCTGGAGATGGCTGAACACCTGCCTTCTGATGGGCAGTAGTGAATTAATTCCTTGTTTTGCTTCACTTGCATGCATGGCTTTTGCTTTACTTATTAAACTGTCTTTATCTCAACCCACAAGTTCTTTCATTTTTACGCTTCCAAAGCTCTCCCCCATTCCACCAGAGGGGAGTGACTAAGCAGCTGTGCGGCGCGTAGCTGCCAGCTGGGGTTAAACCACAACACAGGCTCAACACAATGCCATTTAAAAAGCAAAATCAACAATCAAAGGTAGAGAATAAAAATGCACTTATTCCATTTTAACAAAGAGAAATACCATTGGACCATAGAAACAAGTCCTAATTCCAAAATTAAGACTTTGAAAATGTAAATTTGACCTGTATGATCATGAAGACAACTGCAATACTGATAATGACAGACTGCTCTGAAGTAAAACAGGTTAAGGGCTCTGCTTCATCTCCTGGAAGCATTATTTCCCATAAACAAAGTCAATTACTGTGTGCCCTATGAGGACCATTGATAGAGCCCTCAACTCCTTCAGTTTCTAAAGCAACTTCTTAAATCATTTCTAGATACAACAATCATCAGGAAGCAATCCTAAAAATATTTTAAAATGGAATAACCAAAATGTTTTCACATAGATTCAGTCCTTTAACACACAACTACCTTGAGGGCAAACAATCAAAATCGAATCAGTAAACCTTAAATTAACATACCTTTACAGTAGGATACTGCTTTTGTGTGTGTTCACATACTAAAGTTCTGTTGTCAACTGTTAGATTATCACACTGCTGGAGAATTCTAGGCGAAACCTAAGTATCTCCAAATTATAGCCAGTACTGCTACAGGCATCCTAAAAGCACCATTAACACTATAAAACTTAAGAACAGCAGTTTTTCACTTTGACATTTTCTAAATACCACTGAATATGGTTATAATTCCATTTTTATTGTAGCCATGCCCAACACTCTTGAAATGATTTTTCAGTAAAAAATCAGCCTTAAACCAGTACTGTTCCAGCTGAACATGTGTATATGGACATCTTCCCTTCAATAGGAATAGTGTCCTACATAATAAAAATGAAGAGTACACCTGCTGCAGAATCCCAAGAACGGTGCTGGGAGAGATAGGGATCTATCACTGAGTTTCCTCTTATCCCAAGGTACTTTACCATTATGTCCTACGTCATTTCACCTCTAAATATTCATTTTGCACTGTTCATATTTAGGTTCATACAAAATAATGTTCAATGTAAAGCTTATTTAACATTTATCAACATTTGCAAGGGATCGGCATACATTCCATTATTGAGTATAAATGTTTTATTTGTATTTTATCTTCATCTGGCCCAAGTTAAACATACTTTCAACTAAGTTGGCTAATAAGCCATCACTCTCAGAAAAGTATGGGAAGTCTGTAAAGATGGAAATGTGTGTTCCACTAACCAACAGTAAGAAGGAAAGATCTGACATGCAGCAATATATTTGAGAGCAGAGTTGAATATGGTAGGAGTTCACAGACAGTAACAGTAACTAGATCGGGCATACAGATGCAATTCAATACTTCATATTTTATTTGGGACACAGAACGGTGAAGAGCATCATTCAGGCTTCTTGACCATAACACCAGATGTCATCCACACAGTCCATAGAATCATAGAATAGTTAGGGTTGGAAAGGACCTTAAGATCATCTAGTTCCAAGCCCCCTGCCATGGGCAGGGACACCTTGCACTGAACCATGTATGTAGTTCTGGTGTCCTCAACATAAAAAGGACATGGAAGTGTCGGAACAAGTCCAGAGGAGGGCCACGAGGAGGATCAGGGGACTGGAGCACCTCCCATATGAAGACAGGCTGAGAAAGTTGGGGCTGTTCATCCTGGAGAAGAGAAGGCTGCATGAAGACCTGTCATGGTTTAAGCCACTATAACTCATGCAGTTTTCTCGCTCACTCACTGCCCCTTATTTCTTCCCCCAGTCCCGGGAGGATGGGGAGGAGAATCGAAAGAATGCAACTCCCACAGGTTGAGATAAGAACAGTTTAGTAACCAAGGTATAACACAAATCACTGCTGCTACCACCAATAATAATAGAAGAGAAATACAATGGAAAAGAATACAATCGCTCACCACCTATACCTAGCCCAACCAAACAGTGCACCCCCACCCTCCGTTTTCACATCCTGGGCATGAAGTGCTGTGGTATGGAATACCTCTTTGGTCAGTTTGGGTCAGGTGTCCTGTCTCTGCTTCCTCCCAGCTTCCCCTCCTCCCTGGCAGAGCATGAGGCTCAGAAAGTCCTTGGTCAAACCAAAACACTACCAAGCAGTAACTGAAAACACTGGTGTTATCAGTGCTGTTCCCAGGCCCAAAATCAAAAACACAGTGCTGCACCAGCTACTAAGAAGGAGAAAAATGACTACTTCTGCTGCTGAACCCATGACAAGACCTCATAGTAGCCTTCCAGTATCTCAAGGGGGCCTATAGGGATGCTGGGGATGGACTCTTCATTAGGGACTGTAGTGAGAGGACAAGGGGTAACAGGTTCAAACTTAAAGAGGGGAAGTTTAGATTGGATACGAGGAAGAAATTCTTTCCTGTAAGGGTGGTGAGGCACTGGAATGGGTTGCCCAGGGAACTTGTGAATGCTCCATCGCTGGCAGTGTTTAAGACCAGGTTGGACAGAGCCTTGGGTGGCATGGTTTAGTGGAAGGTGTCCCTGCCCCTGGCAGGGGGGTTGGAACTAGATGATCTTAAGGTCCTTTCCAACCCTAACTATTCTATGATTCTATGATTCTATGTTGCCCGAGACTCCATCCAACCTGGCCTTGAGCATCGCCAGCAATGGAGCATTCACAACTTCCCTGGGCATCCCATTCCAGTGCCTCAACACCCTTACAGGAAATAATTTCTTCCTCATATCCAATCTAAACTTCCCCTCTTTAAGTTGGAACCCGTTACCCCTTGTCCTATCACTACAGTCCCTCATAAAGAGTCCCTCCCCAGCATCCCTAGAGGCCTCCTTCAGATACTGGAAGGCTGCTATGAGGTCTCCACACAGCCTTCTCTTCTCCAGGCTGAACAGCCCCAGCTTCCTCATCCTATCTTCATGCAGGAGGTGCTCCAGTCCCCTGAGCATCCTCGGGGCCCTCCTCTGGACTTGTTCCAACAGTTCCATGTCCTTTTTATGTTGAGGACACCAGAACTGCACACAATACTCCAAGTGAGGTCTCACAAGAGCAGAGGAGAGGGGCAGGATCACCTCCCTCGACCTGCTGGTCATGCTCCTTTTGATGCAGCCCAGGATACAGTTGGCTTTCTGGGCTGCAAGCACACACTGAAGCCGGCTCATGTTCATTTTCTCATTGACCAATACCCCCAAGTCCTTGTCCACAGGGCCGCTCTGAATCTCTTCTCTGCCCAACCTGGAGCTGTGCCTGGGATTGCTCTGACCCAGGTGTAAGACCTTGCACTTGGCATGGTTAAACTTCATCAGGTTGGCATCAGCCCACCTCACAAGCATGTCAAGGTCCCTCTGGATGGCATTCCTTCCCTCCAACATATCAACCGAACCACACAGCTTGGTGTCATCGGCAAACTTGCTGAGGGCGCACTCAATCCCCCTGTCCATGTCACTGACAAAGATGTTGAATGAGATTGGTCCCAACACCGATCCCTGAGGGACACCACCCGTTACTGGTCTCCAGCTGGACATTGAGCCATTGAGCACAACTCTTTGCATGCGGCCATCCGGCCAGTTCTTTATCCAATGAGTGGTCCACATAATATAAGTCGTTATCAATTAAATGCATACACTCCACAAACTCATATACAAATGTCACAGAGTCACCTTCAGTCTCAGTTGAGGTCTGTGATTTTTACACAGTAAACCAGATCTTAACCTTTTCACAGAAAAATCACTTCCTTTTCAAAGGACAACACAATTTAAAGCATCTTTTATAATAAATAGATATGTCAGCTTTTCAAATCCCTTGCTGCAGAATCTCCAGCAAGCTCTATTGAGATGAAAATCTCAGTATCAAAACCAGGTAAAATACTACTCGAGAAAAGCAGGAAGTGATATTGCACTTAATACACCTTTAGTGCCTCCAAATGCAAAAGCTTCTGCCAGCACAGTTAAACAGCAGAAACAGCATGAGGAGCTATATGCATGCCTGACATTAAATAAGGATGTTCAGATTCTCCAAATGGCTTGAAAGTGCAAAGTATTGAAATGGGAAGAGCAGTGAAGATGTGACAACAGGAAAAAAGACGCCCTGCTCAAGGTGAAATTAAGTATGCTATAGAAGCATATTCAGAGTCTTCTAGAAAACCAGATATATATCATTTTAAATAGCATGGAATTTTGCAGAGTCCAGAGTGAGAATTCAGACTAGAGAAAACTAGCCCAAATAAAGTGCAATGATAGCTTAAGAAGTAATTATAGAATTTACACTTTCCTGGTTTAGGAACATTCTCCAAGCCCTTTCAGATGTGTCATTATTATGATTGACACATTTATGAGATCAGGTAACATAAACACACATTAGTTGCCCGTTAAAACATTGTCTTTTGGTTGCTGGCAGCCCCATGTCAAAGGGCACAAAGAACTATGCTTAGAGCTACCAGAGTTAACATCTCCCACCACAGTGAAACTCACCCAAGCCTATTGTTTCTTGACCTGCCTATCTCAATAATCAAATATTCATGTGTTCAGATACCATCTGTTCCTGAGCCCTTTCCTAATTTTTAACTATCTAATCAATTACCTGATATAAACAACTGTGAGCTGCTCCCAAGCAAAGGACATGTTTGACAACACTGACACCAAGCGACAGAATTCAGAAAAATAAAAACCAAAACAACTCCCACATAGAAATGTTCAGAGTATTTCATCAATATTCTCTGAAAGAGGCAAGGTATCTTTTTACCAAGAACACAAAGTGAAGACCTATTATGAAAGCTGACTTTTTTACAGAAGCCACACATAAGTGACAGAAAATATGTCCAACATTAAATACATGTTAATTCTATTTCACCTTGATCTTGCAAGCACAAGTCAAAGACTGCAAACACTTGAGTTTATGCAATCTAGCCTCAAATTCATTTCTAAAGAAGAAAAAAAAACAGTGGTTTGCATACATGGCTAATATTGGATTCCATTAACTTGCATAGACTTAGTTCGTTTTTCAAGCAAAAAAAATCTGAACAGTACTCTTATGCCCTTTAATTGGAAAAAAAAAAATAACCCAAAACCAACCAAACAAAAAAAAAAACCCACCAAAACATGTTATTTCAAAGCTTAATAGTTTGCCAAGTCTCCTTTAGTTGTTTTACCTCTCTGCTGACAAATCAGAAATACGCAGTTCAACATCATATGCATTAAATAGAACTGTCCCCCCCCACTAGCTTACCTGATGACATTACATGAACCATAAACCGTACTGACAGAACAATAACTCTACAAACACATCAGTTTTCCCACCCATCATGTTTATGCACAGTATTGTATGACTTTCTACCAAGCTTCCATGTTCTTACCTGCTGACGCTTGTGTGCCAAATAATCAAGATTTTCCAGATCTTTTCGAAACTTCTGGTAGATTTTCTGTAGATCAGATCTACTGGATACATTTCTCAAGGATTCAAATGTTCTTTGAAACTGTGATGGTAAAAAAAAAAAAAAAAAGAAAATCATTCACACAGTTGCTGTATTTTCTGCTCCATAAATACTCATGTTACAGAGCTGTGTCACCCCTTGGGTATACTACCTTCCAGACACTCTTACAATTCTGTTTTGAAATCTATCCCAAAATTCAAAGCATACTACGAATGCCCTGTTTAATTACATTAAATCCTCTAATTTGATAGCTCAGACTTGCATAAGACAAAATACTAGCTATCAACACAATCTCTAAAGGTTAGTTCTTTTTCTATGCCATGTTACAGGATGAAAACAAAAAAAAAAAAAGCTAAGCTTTTTTGAAAAACTTTTAGCTAATGAAAGCACATGCAACTTTATAGAGGCCGTGAACTCCTCATACTATCATGCACAACAGCAGATCTTACATAGAACAGGGAACCCCTTGTCAAGTTAATTTGCTTTAGAGTAATTTGCCAGACACTGACCTTCGGCAATGTGCTCACATTCTGTATGAAAGCTGTGACATTAATTATACTTCATTACAGATCTAACTTCTAAATTTAAAACTTCTTTTATGCATACACTATTATTAAAAATAGTACTGGTATTTTTCAAAGAGATGAACACCATCAACCCAGTTTTAGGGATCTGTAACAGAAAAGCTAAGATTTGCGTGAAAGGAGAATGGGAGTTACAGCTTCTTTGCCACCTTCAGAAAATCAGGAACCTTCTCCTCTGACTTTCTCTGTTTTCCCATCTATAAATATTCTTCTTCACCTCATAAGCATGCTGACAGCTGTAAAGCTGTAAGTAGCTCAGAATTGTTATCACAGTGATTGCCACCAGAAGCAAGTCTATAAATGTTTATTTACACTGATATAATCTTGAAGAACTACATGTCTTCTGAGTCCATCCAAAATATTGCCTTAGCTTACTACAGTTACAGGCCCCGTAGATGACGTACCTACTGTAAGCTTGCATATGGTACTGATGTCTAGGCAATGAGGCAAAAGACCAAAAGAAATGGACTGCTTTCCAGTCAGTTCTGAAAACCAAGTAGTTCACTAGTAACTACAGTTCACATTTCTCTAATCCTACCGAACTGAGAAAATGAACCATAGGAGTAGAAGATTTAAAAAAAAAAAGAAAAGAAAAAAGAAACAAAAAACACTTCACTCATCTTCAGTCCTTTTAAAAAGCTGACAAGATATTTGACCACTGCTCCACGTGTGATGCATTCTGTGGACATTTGACTGGACTGAGATCAAGCCCAAGCTATGCACAGTGTTGAACAGCCACTGTGTAATTCCTGTTCGAGGGTAACAACAGAGAGATACATCCTGGATCTTCAGGCAAGTTAGCACTTCTTGTTTACCATATTGCAGCCTTTATTTCAGTCTCACTGCTCTCATAACCAAGCAGGAAGTTAAGGCAGTGTTTATATCTCCTTGTAATTTACCTTACTATACCTCATTCAGCACCACTAGAGGTTAGCTGGAGACTTTCTAGTTGCATTTAAAATGTGTGCTATCAGAAATTAAAAGAAAGCTTTCTCACCCCAAATATACTTCATGGAATTTTGTAACTACACGGGTGACAACATAAATGATAAAACAAAAATGCAAGACTTTGTTCTTTTCTGCTTGACTTCATTATCTTTCATTTTTCACAGTATCTGCTGTTTTCAGGTTTTCTCGGCTCCAGAGCTGCTCTTAAAGCCCTGATTTGGAATGCTTGTTTTCACTGGTTCCCACTCCAGAATAGCACTCTTAGGTGGAAGCAAATTATTTGCAACATCTGCAAGCATGACTCAAGTACAGTTTAAGCTGACCAAAAGCTATCCATAGTGCTCTCTATATGTGTGTGGAAGAAACAGCTTATAATATATCTGTACGAGTTCATCATAGACCTTCAGGTCCAAATCATGATACGCATCTCCAGAAATTACCCCAAAGCTGCTGCCCCCTGTAACAGGGTTGAGTAATACAAGGAAAAGGTCTCTACTGATTCCTAAATTCACTAAGTGGACATAAGATAGCCTTTTTTTTGAGCTTGCTTTTTTGTTTTTTAATCATCAGCATGTTAGACTACAGTACAGTTGTAGAAGCAGCAGTATCATCCAGCTAAGGATGTACTTAATGCCATAGCTTCAATTCTTCCTTTGGCAGGAGCTCTACTAGAAAGCTCACTCACTTCCTTATGTCCTGAAGCAACTTAAACGTTAATAATACATTTAGCTCTATGAAAAGAGATATAAGAACCAGCATGTGAAGATGAGTAAATACAAACCAAATGCGTAATTCTAAGGGTAATATACTTCAAAAAAATAGATGAGTAATAGTCAGGACATCGACTTAGAAGAAATCTGTCTTTAGATGGCAAGGAATATCCTTTATTTTTTTTTTCTTTTCTCCCCCAAAATAAATAAACAAACAAGCAATTTTAAGAAAACATACACATGCTCTTTTCACTGCCATCAGTATGAAATCAGACAAGTATGCCTTGGACATACAAAGTTTTACAGAACACATGTTAAGCTTAAAATCACATCTGGACCTTCGTGTGTCATTCTGCTATCAGTGTGAACCACCATTTTGGGGTGAATAGCAAGACTGACCCAAGGGCATTAAGACACATTCATGAAAATTACAACATTCCTTTCACAATTTAAAAGAAAAAAAGAAGGCTAAAAAAAAAAAAAAAACCTCAACAACTGTAAAACTAGAGCCAAGCACCCTGACACTGAAACACACAAGGTGGATAGCACACCATATGCTATATCCTGAGCATGCACTGTCAAGACATTGCTGAACGAAGGCTGCATGCTTATCTGACTGGAAGCCATTACACAATGGATGTCAAACTAAGTGGAGTAACTCTCACAGTCCCATTTCAGCTATCTTGGAGCAACAAATACCATCAAAACTCTGAAAATTATGTACATCCCCGATATAGATGGATGAGTGTTATTAAGATGGCCACTTCATAAACATTATGCCCCTGATTAGTATGGGAACCGGCTCTCAGATAATGATCTAATCTAATTAGTAAGTGTCCTGGGTTCAGCTGTAGCAGACATTTTTCTCCTTCTTGGTAGCTGGTGCAGTGCTGTGTTTTCGACTTTAGCCTGGGAACAGTGCTGAAAACACGCAGATGTTTTCAGCACTGTTGATAAGTAATGTTTATTTCCATCAAGGACATTTCAGTCACTCATACTCTGCCAGTGAGGAGGGGCATGGGAAGCTGGGAGGAAGCAGAGACAGGACACCTGACCCAAACTAGCCAAAGGGGTATTCCATACCACAGCACGTCATGCCCAGTATATAAACTGGAGGAAGTTACCCAGAAGGCCCAGATCGCTGCTTGGGTTGGGCTGGGTATCGGTTGGCTGGTGGTGAGCAACTGTATTTTCTCTTCTCTTGTTATTTCCCTTACCATTATTATTAATGGTGGTAACCCAACTTTAGCAATTTTTTCCTTAACTCTTTTTCTTAATTCATAACAAAAAGAAGTTTTTATCCTCCCTTCCCTGGTCTGTCCACCTACTCCTACATGCACAGTTTTCACTCCCTCCCAATCAGGAGTTTTGGAATGGCAACTTGGTGCTTTCTCTCCTTTTTTTTTTTTTTTAACTTTTTTTTTTTTCACCTTTGCTCTTCTCTAGAGTGTGGTAGATGGGGGTGATTTTCCTTCACTATTACAACCCATGATTCTTAAAAAGGCAGTGGCTGAGCAGTAGAGAGGAAGGCTGCATATTTATCTGCCCTGCCACTACTAAGGGCAAAGATCTGCTCCTACTATACTCTGAATTATGCAGACACTCTGGAAGAAATGGTAATGATCCTCTCCAAAATCTATCAAGCACACTTTGCTCATGGAGACCCTTGTAGAAAACTCAGTAGGACAGGAAACAGTGAAAGACAAGGTGCCTGCAATATAAACAAAACTAGGAAATTTCTAAGTAGAAATTCCCAAAGGAGCTGACCCATACCTGAGTCTTAGATGTGATAGCAAAGAACAGTTTTCAGTGCATGTAAAGACACTAAAGAGCATTGCTGACAGATATCTGCTGAGAGGTACTGAACTTTGGTTTGGGAGCCTTCATGCTTCATTACTTCAGAGAAATTCTGGAACAGCAGTCCCTGAAGCTGGCCAGTTAGGATCCCTTCAAAGCCATGCTTCCAACAGGCAAGAAAAGGATAATGCTCTTTTTTTCAGTGATTCCCATGTTGAGACCAAAAACAGATATTATATAAACAGAAGTGCAGTCACTGGGGAGTCTGTTCATTTGGAATGGTTTGTTAGAAGAGTCATTAAAAATATGACTGTTTCAAGAGAAGCCCTAGGGGTTGGTAAAGCTATGAGTCATTACAGAATTACAAAGCAGCAGTCAAGAGGCCACACTATACCAAGAACAGAAGTGGATCCAGGTTTCTATTGCAGTCAAAAAGATATTCACTTTAAAAAGCCCAAACATAATTCTTTGGAAGCTGCTTTTTCTCTGTCATTTATGGCACGTTACAGACTGCCACAGAATTTGCAAAGTTCAATGATAAACACTGTAGCCCTGAATACAAACAAATGCATTCCATGTACCACATACTGACCTCAGATTAGTAGCAAGAATCCTTTTCTGCTGGTTGATGAGAAAATAAGTATGAGTATGAACCAAAGGAGATGCCAAATCCTCTCCCAAAGACTCCTGTCATCTTCTTCATACTCCTTATTTTCGGAGATCTCTCTCCGTGGGAATGACCCATGCCCACCAAAAGAAAGGTGGGAAGAATGTAGAACTTAATCTGGCTACTGTCATAAAAGACAATAAAAAATGTTTCTATAAATACATTCAAAACAAAGAAAGGACTTAAGAGAATGTACATCCTTTATTGGATGTGGCAGGAAACATAGTGACAAAGGATGGGTAAAAGGCTGAGGTACTTAGTGCATTCTTTCCCTCAGTTTTTAATAGTAAGACCAGTTGTTTTGGGGTACCCAGCCCCCCATAATCCAAGGGGTTAGTGACCCACTACACCACTTAAACACGCACAACTCTATGAGGCTGGATGGGATCCACCCTAGGGTACTGTGGAAGCTAGCAAAAGTGCTCACTGAGGCACCTTCAATCAATCATTTCTCAGCAATCCTGGCTAACGGGGGAGGTCTCAGCTGACTGGAAGTTAGCTAGTGTGATGCCCTTCTACAAGAAGAGCCAGAAGGAGGATCCAGGGAACTACAGGCTTGTCAGTCTGACCTCAGTGCCAGGGAAGGTTATGAAGAAGATCATTGTGAGTGCCGTCATGCAACAAGTACAGGACAACCAGGTGATCAGGCTCAGTCAGCATGGGTTTATGAAAGGCAGGTCCTGCTTGACCAACCTGATTTTCCATGACAAGATGACCCACTTAGTGGATGAGGGAAATGCTGTAGATATTGTCTGCCTAGACTTTACTAAAGCCTTTGACACTGTTTCCCACAGTATTCTCCTGGAGAAACTGGCTGCTCATGGCCCAAATGGGTATACCTTTGCTGGGTTAAAAACTGGCTGGACAGCCAGGCCCAAAGAGTGGTGGCAAATGGAATTAACTCCAGTTGGTGGGTGGGCACAAGTGTGTTCCCCCCAGGCTCACTGCTAGGTTCAGTTCTGTTTAATATCCTTATCAATGATCTGGACAACAGGATCAAGTGCACCCTCAGTAAGTTTGCAGATGAAATGTTGGGCAGGAGCGTCGATCTGCTTAAAGGTAGGAAGACTCTCCAGAGGAATCTGCGCAGGCTGCATCAATAGGCTGTGGCCAGTGGTATGAGGTCCAACAAGGCTCTGTGCCAGGTCCTACACTTAGGTCACAACCCAAATCAAGACTACAGGCTTGAGAAAGCATGGCCAGATAGTTGCCCAGCAGAAAAGGACCTGGTGGTATTGGTCAACATCCAGCTGAAGATGAGCCAGCAGTGTACCCAGGTCGTCAAGAAGGCCAACAGCATCCTGGCTTGAACAAAAAATTGTGCGACTAGCAGGACTATGGAGGTGATTGTCCCCCTGTAGCTGGCACTGACAAGGCCACACCTGGAACACCGTGCTCAGTTTTGGGCCCATTGCTGCAAGAAAAACACTGAGGTGCTGGAGCATGTCAGAGGAAGGACAACAAAGCTGGTGAATGAGCACCAGCTGAGGGAACTGGGGTTGTTCAGCCTGGAGAAAAGGAGGTTCAGGGGAGACATTACTGCTCTCTATAACTACCTGAAAGGAGGTTGTAGTGAGATGAGTGTCAATCTCTTCTCCAAGTAACAAACAATAGGACAAGCAGAAATGGCCTCAAGTTGCACTAGGAAAGGTTTAGATGGGGTATTAGGAAAAATTTCTTTACCAAAAGGGTGATCAGTGGAACAGGCTGCCCAGGGAAGTGGCAGAGTCACTATTGCTGGAGGTATTTAAAAGACATGTAGGTGTGGTGCTTAGGGACACAGTTTGGTGGTGGACTTGGCAGTGCTAGGTTAACGGTTGGACTCAATGATCTTAGAGGTCTTTCCCAAATGATTACGTGATTCTGATAATTTTCGGTTTCACAACCTGACCCTGTGACCTCAGGGTAACCTACATGCTTTTTTTCAACTTTTCCATTTTTTAACGTTTTACTGCATGATACCACACCACAAGAACAGTCAGAAAGCAATGCTGGGAGCAAGTTAAATTCTAGTTTAAGCAGTTATGCAAGTCAAACCAAACACCTAAACCTGAAGCGTAGGTAAGCCTGAGATGACTTACCTCTCTTTTTTTATGTAATTATACTGTTTTTCTCCTGCTCAAAACATTTTTAATGCTGATGAATACTCTGCAGGGAAGGGAAGAATAGAAAGCACAATACCCACAGGTCCCAAGTTCATTCTAGTTTTTTTTTCCTGGCAAGAATTTTAAATAACTGTAAGCAAGCATTTTATAAAGATCACACTGTCTGAGGTGTTAATGAAAAATACTGAAGACTTAAACAGTAAATTTACAAGCATGACAAGAAGGGAAAAAAGGCAGATGAAACATGTTGGCTCAGCATGATCTGAAATAGTTTAGAGAAAGACAGACTGCTAATGTGCTTTTGAGTGAAATTCTCATATTTGTCACCTTCTTGCTGTTCTCTCCTGATCAATAAATTCCAGCAATTCCATTAGTCTGTTAATTCACTTAATTAAATAATACTGGAGCATTACTAACCATAGTGAATGAGGCCAGTAATACAGCTCTGAAACGCAGTGCAATAAATGCAATAGCCCTCTGTTTGACTACATTTTTCACAACTCGGTTTTTTTTTATTACATACTTCAATCTCTAAAATGAGTATGGAAATTGTTTCAAGAAGGAACACCCTTCTTATCAGTGTGATGCACTTTTTTTCTTAGTCAACTCTAAAATGAGCTTGCTGTTTGCACCATACCATCATAAACCAGCCAAAATTCTCTTTACTTTATTAGTGACATTTCAGAAAGGTCTAACCTAATCTTCACAAAAGTATGGTTTTGGACATTTGGAGCTAAATTTCTGCCAAGTTTATCAAATTCTTCCAAAGAGACTGACCTGTTATTTCTAGTTTAAAACTTGCATTTCAGGGTTTTTGTGACAAAAATGTTTGTATTTTCAGCATTTTACTCTTTTATATGAAGGTTTTATTACACAGAAGTCAAAACCAGTCCAAAGTCTAAGTAAAATATACAGAAAACAACATTCATACACTATATAAACTGAAGTGGGTAGCTGAGGTTCCTCTTTTTTCTTAGATACACTTAGAATGGCAGATGTGACAGGTAACACTAGACAAGACTTTATAGGATAGCTAAGTCATATTTTCATTGTTTCCTTTCCATTTTTATTCACAGATTACAAAGGAAATTAAAGTTTAATGATCCAGACTACATTCTATCAGTAGAAGCATGGTTACAAATGTTTTGAATGTCATTGCTGGAATTAACTAGCTTTACTGAGTGAGCAAGACAAAAAAACCTTCATCAATCTCTGATAAATGGGATTGAAAAATATATAAATAGATCACTCTCCATTAAATATTCCATATTGATTAAGAACTGACTAGTACCCTACAGAGTTCTTTGAGGATGCTGGACAGCTTTGTTTCATTTCATACATAAAACCAGAAAAAAACAAATCCTTGGTTAGAATTTTCATTTCATTTATTCTCCTATTACTTTTTCTTTTTTTTTTTTCATTTTAAAAATTAATTTTGGCTCAGTCCTTTAAATGCATCCATTTTATTTTATGAGAATTATAGAGATTAGAGTTATGGAAATAAAGGGCAATGAAATTTCTCATCTCTTAAATGATTCATAAAGCTGTAACATCCATGTCTGTGAAGAGAATAGGCTAGATGCATTAAACTTTTAGAACAGTTCAAAGAAAAACTGCTAATGACTTTTAAAGAGTTGATCTTAAGTCACATGAACATGCAAACATTAAGACTATTAAAGCTAATACAGCAAAGACAAGGTCTACTTTCTATGCTGCATCCACTATATGAATACAGTCTTTTTGTCAGAGCAATTCCACACTGAAGAAAATCTGAATTCCTAAGGGAGTTCTAAAGTATTATTAAAGGTAAGGACTTCAAAAAGAGCAAAATTGAGACTCATTAAAATACTGAATTGCATTTAAATCTGGCTCAGTTAGGAATGACCAAATGTTGTTACAAATTGAAGGATGTTCAGGAGCATATGTTGAAAGTATTCCATCTTCTAAGTCGATTTACTGATATCAATATAAAAAGATACCAATACCACTGATAGCCAGGGCAGAGACTAAATAAACGTGGGAAGTGTACCACCTTCCTCTAGGGACTAGGGTGAGCCTTTTTACACAGACATTTTGGAGAGTGTTATGCCTCACTAATTTATTCTAAGAGTTAATTAAAGAATTCAGTTGTCATTCTTATTCAGATAACTAAATTACAGAATGAAGAGGAACAAGAAAATTTAATTGCACTCTTTTCAGTGTTGGAGTTTTTCCTGAATATGCTTTTCATTCTCTTATGATTTTCAGCTACTATTTATTTTCATTTTCAAATGGAAAACATGAAGTGAATTATACAGTTGTTTAGAAACACAGAAACTCTAGGAAGGAAAACTACCCATTTTACGTCTCTTATGCAAAACGTACTGAAAACATTTTAGAAGGGTGCATCTAGGATTATGAAAATGCAGATGCAAAAATGTAATAGGCTACCAATGAAAGATCATAATTTAAGAAATTTTTCACAAATGGTGCAAAAGCAGTCCACTTCTCTTACAGCTGACAAATTTCATACATATGTAACAACACAGAAGTTTCTGCAAGTCAGAGCTCATTTAGCTTGTACTGCATCTCCAACAATTGTCAACATTTGATGTTTCAAACACAGCACTGAAACACACACAACATTGTCTTATTATAAAACACGGTTACTACTGTGAGTGGGAGCTAGATTTTCATTCCTCTGTCCTCACCAAACTGAACTTGCTTCTAAAGGGTTCCCTTTAAGTGAGCAGGTTCTCTTGTGGCGTGAGGCATTATTAGAGGTGGCACTGACTATTCACCTCTGCCCTGAAACATTAAATCAGTCAACAGAACTCAGAATTTTTATCAGTCGTGTCACACATTACTGAAGATGCTAGGAGGAAAAAAAAAAAAAAGACAACAAAACAAAAATAGAACAATTTCTTGCTCTTCCCAGCAAAAACACAGATTGAATGGAGTAAGCAGCCAGAGAAGAAATGTCAATAAACACATTTCTGTGGTCAGACATATGAGCACATGGTGCTTGAAAGATTAAAATCACACTGTTCAAAAAAGGAAGGAAGCTTGCTCACATGGGACACTGTGGCTGACATTAAAGGAATATGAATTTATGTAGACAGGAAAGTATGTTGATGTTGAACAACAGAAGTGTGGACATTTTGCCTAATTCAGAAATAGTGACAAAATCACTGGTTAGTTTTATATGAGAAAAGAAGAATGAAGCCATCCCTTCTGTATAAAGAGAGACAGGTGGAAAAAAAGGTGACGCAAAACACAACAGTTATGATATGCTTCCAAAATACATTATTCCTTTGAGTAAAAAATATAAGTGGCTTTTAGAGAATATTTTCTACTGCACAATTTTTAAATCTTTGCCATCATTAGGGCTTTCTAGCCTTCCATCTGCAGTGTACAAATATATAGCTGGAGTTGGGGGGTTGCTACAGGCCTCTCT
The DNA here is from genome assembly GCA_017639245.1 of Myiopsitta monachus. NCBI lineage: Eukaryota > Metazoa > Chordata > Aves > Psittaciformes > Psittacidae > Myiopsitta > Myiopsitta monachus. The sequence goes on along the minus strand of CM029921.1, from coordinate 63,789,588 downwards.
CACACATCTTCCCCCTCTCCTTCTAGTTGATGTCTCCCACAAAATTACTTGAATACAGACATAGATCCTTACCTACCCAGTTCTTTCTCTTGTAAATATCCACATCAAATTCCACCTTCAAGATTCTCTACAAATAAATTATTCCCTACTACTACCACAAACATCAAGAAGGCTTCATGCATGAAAACCTATACAGCAATACAAGTAATAAAATAGGAAATGAGAAATCAAAGGAATTTGAAATATAACTGTATGGATAACCATCCATTTCCCCTGATCAAATATGTTCAGTTAGAAGACTTTTTTTTTTGGTATGTTCTACAAATCTCATCTAGAATCTATACTTCTACCAATTGCCAAAGTGTTATGTGCATGAGATCTGCAATCCCCAGGCACAAAAAAAAAAAAAAAAAAAAGAATTTTCAATGCAGAAAGAACAATGAACAGACACTTCTCTGGCTAAAGGGAGCCCAAGTTAAGTCAAATTCTACTCACCACAGTTAAATGTTCCAGTAAGTATGCCACATCAACCATGTCCGCAAGTATTAGAAGCCTTGTGACAGCTGTAAGCAGAGATCGTGCTGCTTGGACAACAGCTTGCCTCTTAGGCAGATAGCAGGGATCACTGGTAAATGCCTCTGCTGATACCTTTAAGGCTTGACCTGCAAATGAAGACATAAATTCCCTTAGACTATATCACAACAGTGAGGTTGCCATGCCTTGAAATGAAGGTCAATTGTTACAGATCATGCAGAACATTCCACATTTTTAATTATGTCCCCTTCCTGCTTCTCTGAATTATTTAATTCTGAAATAATTCCTTTGGCTATCACACTTGCTCTTCACTGTACACAATGAGGCCAGGAATGCTTTGTTAAACTTTTCCAGTCACTGCTTTTATATTACTATGTACTTTGCTGACCTTGCTATTAAATAATTCCTGGTTACAGAAGGGAATCAAATTTTCTCATTGTAAGTACAAGTTAATGGAATGAAAATCTCATACACTTGAACATAGCACTGACATAAAACATGTGAAATCTATGCAGTGGAGCCAGTAAGTGCCAGTAGACAACAATATACTGCTCTGAAACATGAAGTTTTGCAAAATGAAATTTAACAGCAAGAACAATGACAAACACCCAAATTTCCTTTCAGCAGGCTGACACCTAGACTGAGAAAAAAAAATGTCATCACACATTTCTAAAAGCATTTTGAAGTCTATTATCATCTGAAGAGCTTTCATAGTGATGGCGCAACCTTGAGAGAAATCACTCTATGCAGAACAGCACTGGAAAAGTCTTGTTTTCAGCACAAACTGATTTAAAAAAAAAAACACATTTGACCCATTAAACTCTCTATAACAGCTTGGAAACCAAAGACAGATTGATCAAAAGTCACAAAAATTAATAGTTTCAGCTGCGCTAAAATTAGGAAACATCATCGTATGTACTTTGTACAAATCATGTACTAATCAGTAACTACTGCAAATTTATAGATATACGTACAAAAATAAGGGATTTCCTGTAATTACATAAATATAGACTTTCATGTGCTCACTCAATCAGAACTGAATGAGAACTATTCAACTGCACTACTTTGCCTGAATGGTTCTACTGCATGACTTTATTTCTCAAGACTCGGAGATAAAACAAGTTTTACTGCTGTTAATAGAAACTGAATTTGAGACAAATACTGAGCAAAAGGCTACAGAAATAGACATACTAATTACTTCAGAGTCCTTATACGAGCACCTGAGATAATACTGGCCTGATTCACAGAACACTGGATACTTCCAACATGCTGAAACTTATCTGTTTTCCAATAACACCCATCTTTAATAGTGCTGTTTGTTTCTCTTTTGGATTTGTTAAAGTCTTTGTGCAAACCATCGTACCTTAAGCACATGCTTAGCAAACTCCATAAATAAAGAAAAATCATACCAATCTGAGATCAGGTTCTAGCACCTGCTACATCATAAGCCAGTGAAAATAAAAAATACCAATTTCTTGTGCTTGGGACAGCAAGTTAGAACTTTTCTCTAGTAGTTGCTGAGATAATGTACCACAGCTGAGCATATCGCATCAACTAAAATGACAGGAAATTAAAAAAAATCAAATATTAATCAGAATGACCAATGCATAAGGTTTTTATTTCCCTACCTGCAATGGACAGAAACACCTCTCCAGATGAGCACCCTTTTCAGTACTAGAAGTTTCAAATCACAGGATTTGAGTCCAGTGAGAGAATGAATCCTCCTAACATGCATACATGCCTTTAGATGTAATTCTGAAGTAGTAGTCACTACTACAAAAGTTAATAAATTAATAGCAATTTGGGAAGCTTTAGTATGATTTTAAGATACTACCTCTGGAATTTCCTTGTGCCTTAATAAAGACACGGGAAATATAATGCATACGTACTATCATAAATCTAAAATCCTTGCCCTTTCATTTCTTTATGAATAGAAGCAATTAGCAGTCAAAGAATCCAAGGGAAAAAAAAAAAAAGAAAAAAAAAAAAAACACTGAAATGAGAAGTTATAAACCTTAGGCAAAAAGACATAGGAACTTGCAAGATAACAACTTTGCAAAACTGAGCCACAGCTCCAAAGCAGCAACAAAGGCCGACATTTTCCCATGTGACTGGCAACTGTCTTGTCAGCATTACTGGGGTAATAAATACATTAACACTTCGCTCAGCCACTCAGTCTTAGCTGTCTACTGAATGCATTAGCCAATAACCAACTATTTTTATTTTTTAAGTTCAGTAGCTCCTGCTAGTAGTCTCTTTGCACACAACAAAAGGGGTCCAAACAATAAAAGGGGTCCAAACAAAACTGGCCAGTAAAGCAGAGCTACAGATTTGAAAGGAACTGGTTGGGAGTGGAAGAAGTTGAAGCACTCAGCTGTGAGAAGCCCAGACAGGAGTGAATGGTGAGCCCAGAGAACTGCACGTACCTTCCGGAAGTCAACATTGTTGAAGGCTGTTGTGCCTTCTGGAAGACAACAGCCATATAATCCATATGGTATCCTTCAAGCACCTGAGAAACTTCAAAACCTCAAATAGTCCTAAATCCTGAAAATAGTAACATTTCAATGCTGGTATTTTCTGGGTACTTGAGCCATAAATATGATTAAGGGACTAGAGCACCTCCCATATGAGGAAAGGCCAAAAGAGCTGAGGACTATTCAGGGTGGAAAAGAGAAAGCTCAGCGAGATCTTATCAGCATATATAAATACCTGAAGGGAGGCTGCAGAGAAGATGGAGACAGACTGTTCTCAATGGTACCCAGGACAGGGCAAGAGGCAATGGGCACAAACTGACACATAGCAGGTTCTGGCTGAACATCAGAAAAGTATTTTTTCCACTGTAAGAGTGACTTAGCAGTGGCACAGGCTGACTAGGAAGGTTCTGGAGTCTCCATCCTTGGCAATATTCAAAAGCTGACTGGACACGGTTCTGGGCAGACAGTTGGCCCTGCCTGAGATGGGCGATTGAACCAGATGACCTTCTGAGACCCCTTTCAACCTCAGTGCTTCCCTGATTGAGTGTGTGAGCAAGGACAAGCCAGAAGGATGTGAATATGACCAAGCCCTTAGAAATAAGTTGGACATAAGCTGCAGTGGCTGGATGAACAACTACAAAACCACGACCCTAAAACAGAGGTACGAGATGCAAGCTAGATAGACAGGAGCTATGAGTACAAGCAGCAGAAAATTACAGCTCCAACAACAACATGATGTTAGAGCTGTCTTAAAATGGAGTACACATCATGACAGGTCGATGTAATTTTATCCATTTTATTGCAATTCTCATCAAGTGGATGTTCTTCCATGATTACATGTCACAAACAGTTAAAGATGAAAAACAGTGCCCTTTTATAGGGAAGCAGAAAGATGGGAGGATTCCTAGTATTTCAATTATTTTAGACATTCAAATGAAAAGTAATTCAAAGTACCAAAGTCAGGATATATCATAACTACATAATTATTGGAAGACAGATACTTCCAAGATTCTATTCAGAACACACAGATGGATGACTCCCAGAGTAAATGGAATTACTACCATTAGCTGATCAGCTACTGACAGCTACTGCCACTGCCAAATGCCCACTAATTACACACGCACATGCACAAAAGGATAAATAAAAAAAAAAAAGAGAGAAAGAAAGAAAACCTATGCTCTGGCATAGGGAAAGATAAAAACACAGTTCCCAGGTGATTTTTAAAAAAATTAGAGGATCCATGCACTATATCCAGCACCAAAAATATCCAAATCTGTCACTGCAATTCCTTTAAAAACAAAGTCAACTGTAAGCCTGTTGGCAAATTTGCGGTTGGTAAATAGCTGACAAAAGGCACACACTTCTGCCGGGCTGCTGGCCGATGGCAGGCAATCTGTCCATACAGACACTTGCAGGAATACCAACTGCAGTCAGTGAGCACCACTTAGAGACAGTGTTCAACATCACACTCCGACAACAGCTAAATGTTCTTTATTGGTTTAGGCAAGACCTAAAAGAATTACGCTTTCTTCTTTTATTTCTTTGAATAGATTTTCTTTCTTCTACTAAATCCCATTTAAGGATCACATTTCCATTTGTTTTTACATCTGGTTTTCTCTCTTATTTTTTATTTTTAACAGCAACAATGTGAAATCCACATGGAATGCAGTAAATTTATGCCATTCTCGTATCCTCCCACAAGGAGATATTGTTGCCAAGAAAGTCCACTCCTGTGAACTGCACCCTTAGAGGCTGGTGGATTTACAGTTCCAGAGAAATACAGTTGCAAAAAGGAGCTAATTGACTAGGGGAGGAAGGGACATTCCAGAGTCAATAAAAAGAGAGTATTTTAAATGTCCTAGTCTCAAACTTGACAGAAAAGGGGGGAGGAGGGGTAATCTCAATGGCTTATACTAATAATAGAAAACTTTCAAACTGATTTACACTACTATTTGCAAATTCAATTTCCAAAGGCATGAACTAACACATAAGCAGAATCACTACCAGAGAAGGTTGGGAGCCAATCTTACATTAAAACACAAAACAACCTACCCTTTCTAAAAACAAGAGATTAAGCAATACTAGTAACTAGTATAATCATTTGTGTTCTGCTCCCACAAATACCATCTCCATCTGCTACAGCAAATAAAGGATCCTGCTTCAGCCAGCCAGCTGGAAGTGACACTGCAAGTGTCAGGGCAAAGCAGATTGATTCCTTCTGCATGTTACTAATATTCAACACCATAATAACTCAGATTCTCATAATAGCTTTCTGTAGATATTAAAGGACATTTTTCTTCTGCCACACAATCTCTTACCCACTCAGATACCACTGTATTCTGTTGCACTGCAATTATTTCAGAACTTGCATTCCAGGAAGTTCCACTTCCACGTGTCATGCAGCTCTTCCTAATGTGTAATCAGAGCCACCACACACCCCCTTCATACCCCTGTCTTCATTCCCCCTTTCCCACTCAAGAACACCTGATCCAATGATGGTGATGTCAGAAGCTTTTTTACAAGGGTTCTGTTCTTGGTTTGATTAAATGGGTGTACAGGACAGGTTATTTTGAGCTACTTGACTATATAAATTCTGACACCCAGAATGAAAGTCCCTTTGATGCAGACCATACGCACGTACCTCTTAATGCAGGATGAGAAAACTAAGCTTATTTTTAAGACTTTTTTGGGAGACAAAGAAGAATATAGTATAATACAAGAGATCACTATCCCCTTCCTGTAGTAAATATCCTTACAGTATGCTCCCCATCTTGCCACTGAATATTAGTTTCTTCTATGCCATCAAAGTCTTGTCTCCCCCGTTTAATGCTAAGAGACATTAAATATGGACATCTGAAATACCTTTTTTTTTTTTTTCATTTCCTTTTTAAGGGTAACTGAAGACTCAAAATGTAACTCCAACAAGTAATGTGCTTTGAATTCACTGTTATGTGTGATGAAAGGCTTATCTAGGAACACGCTTGGGCCTGATAACAGCTAAACACGTGGAACATTGACATGGCAATAGATAGAAACAACTCAGACAACAACTGTTGTGATTCTAACCATATATAGTCAGTAGGCAATGACAATAAATACCAAACATTTTAGCTATGCCTGTACAACTGTTTGAAATCTATCAGCAACCACAACTTGACATAAATGCAAAAAATCACTACCTATGTATAATGCTTAGACTTTAATGAAAATTCCTAAGAGAACGTTTCCCTACACAAACTACATCATTTGTCTTAAAATTGAATAAATATCAGAATTGGGACATCAGTTATAGGCTGATATATAGTGTCAGAAGCATTCATGTTTGAACAATGCTTAGAATCATAGAATCACAGAACAGTTAGGGTTGGAAAGGACCTTAAGATCATCTACTTCCAACCCTCTGCCATGGGGAGGGAGACCTTGCACTAAACCTTGTGACCCAAGACTCCGTCCAACCTGGCCTTGAACACCGCCGGGGATGGAGCATTCACAGCTTCCATGGGCCTTGCTTCTTACTTCTTTGTGCAGAAGTCAGTTATTCTATCATTAATTCACAGCACATTATGAGTCAGAAGGCAATTTTCTGAAATCTAGCAGCAAGAATTTTTCAAAATACTTGTATTTGGTTTTATTACACTACTTCAGAATAAAAATGAGAACACGAGTACCTTTAACAAAGCTTCACCAAACCAGCTTAACAGGAAAACAGCATTTCTAGGCGATGCACAGAGTCCACCACCCAGAAGTATGCCAGATGACTCAGCCAGTAGAATTCCAGAAGGTGAATCAAGATGTGGATGGAGACAGGCCATGGAGGCAATGCGGAAAGATGGGGAAGTCTGATGTGTACCTCAAAGGGATTTGATTTTAGAGGAAAACAGTCAATGTTTGCGTGTGTGTATGTATATACGTATATATGAGAGACAAAAGTGATGGTATATTGAAAAACGTGGGATCTGAGCATGACATGAATGGTATGGAATAAGGAGTGGATAGTGTCCTGGGTTCAGCAGTAGCAGCCATTTTTCTCCTTCTTAGTAGCTGGTGCACTGCTGCGTTTTTGACTTGCAGCCTGGGGGCCAGAGAGCAAAGATTCTGGAATGTCACCAGAGGAGGAGGTGATGTGTGCTGAAGAGGAGAGCAACTGGCAACACAGAGGTAAACCCATCTGGACTGCTGCACTGTGGCAAGACAATGACTTCTTTGCCTCAGTCTTCACCAGCAAATGCTCTGACCACACCACCCAAGTCTTGGAAGGCAGACACAGGCACTGTGAGAATGAAGACCTTAGGCCCACTGTAGGAAAGGATCTGGTTCAAGACCATCTTAGGAACCTGAACGTATACAAGTCCATGGGACCTGATGAAATCAATCTGCGGGTCCTGAAGGAGCTGGCAAATGAAGTTGCTAAGCTACTGTCCATCAGAGTTGAAAAATCATGGCAGTCAGGTGAAGTTCCCAACGACTGGAAAAAGGGAAATATAACCCCCATTTTCAAGAAGGGGAAAACGGATGAGCTGGGGAATTACAGATCAGTCAGTCTCACCTCTGTGCCTGGCAAAATCTTGGAGCAGATTCTCCTGGAAGGCATGCTAAGGCACATGAAAAACAACAAGGTGGTTGGTGACAGCCAGCATGGCTTCACTAAGGGGAAATCCTGCCTGACCAATCTGGTGGCCTTCTATGATGGGTCTACGGAACTGATGGACAGGGGTAGAGCAGTTGATGTCATCTACCTGGACTTGTGCAAAGCATTTGACAGTCTCACATGACATCCTTGTCTCTAAGTTGGAGAGACATCAATTTGATAGGTGGACCACTCGGTGGATAAAGAACTGGCCGGATGGCCTGCACGCAAAGAGTTGTGCTCAATGGCTCAATGTCCAGCTGGAGACCAGTAACGGGTGGTGTCCCTCAGGGATCGGTGTTGGGACCAATCTCATTCAACATCTTTGTCGGTGACATGGACAGGGGGATTGAGTGCGCCCTCAGCAAGTTTGCCGATGACACCAAGCTTGCGGTTCAGTCGATACGTTGGAGGGAAGAAATGCCATCCAGAGGGACCTTGACATGCTTGTGAGGTGGGCTGATGCCAACCTGATGAAGTTTAACCACTCCAAGCGCAAGGTCCTACAGCTGTGTCAGAGCAATCCCAGGCACAGCTACAGGTTGGGCAGAGAAGAGATTCAGAGCAGCCCTGTGGAGAAGGACTTGAGGGTGTTGGTCAATGAGAAAATGAACATGAGCCGGCTTCGGTGTGCACTCACAGCCCAGAAAGCCAACGGTATCCTGGGCTGCATCAAAAGGAGCATGACCAGCAGGTCGAGGGAGGTGATCCTGCCCCTCTCCTCTGCTCTCCTGAGACCTCACTTGGAGTATTGTGTGCAGTTCTGGTGTCCTCAACATAAAAAGGACATGGAACTGTTGGAACAAGTCCAGAGGAGGGCCCCGAGGATGCTCAGGGGACTGGAGCACCTCCCATATGAAGATAGGATGAGGAAGTTGGGGCTGTTCATCCTGGATAAGAGAAGGCTGCATGGAAACCTCAGAGCAGACTTCCAGTATCTCAGGGGAGCCTCTAGGGATGCTGGGCAGGGACTCTTCATTAGGGACTGTATTGAGAGGACAAGTGGTAACGGGTTCAAACCTAAACAGGGGAAGTTTAGATTGGATATGAGGAAGAAATTCTTTCCTGTAAGGGTGGTGAGGCACTGGAATGGGTTGCCCAGGGAAGCTGTGAATGCTCCATTGCTGGCGGTGTTCAAGGCTGGGCTGGACAGAGCCTTGGGTGGCATGGTTTAGTGGGAAGTGTCTCTGCCCATGGCAGGGGGGTTGGAACTAGATGATCTTAAGATCCTTTCGAACCCTAACTGTACCATGATTCTATGATTCTAAGATATCGCTGCCTGGGTGCAGAACCTAGTGGTGAAGGCCAATGGGCTTTTGGTATGGCTGCTTTGGACACAGAGGAAAGTGGCCAGTACTTCATCTCCAGAGCTGAGGTGGGTTTTCCATCCCACTTTCTCATATCTTCTCCATGATCCCGTAGGTAAAACCATAGAGTGACCCATGGCATGCACCTCCTATATCTTCTCTCTCAAGCACGCCTTTAAGCTTGATATCACCATTGTACTGGCTGCAAGGAGAGGCCACGGTTTGCTGAAGGTGTCCCAGGACCACAAATAAAAACAACTACTACTGCTGAACCCAGAACAGTATCCACCCCTTATTCCATAACCATTTGAGCTTCCTTTCTCAAGAGGAAGCTCAAATTAAAATGTGGAGGCCCTCTATATTAAAATTATCAGCTCCAAGACTATAAAACTTCAGTAAAACTTTGCAGATGTCAAAAGAAGCAGGAACTAGATCTATTCATGGAACATGCTCGCCACCCATTACAGTAACACCTCCTTTTATGTGTCACTAACAGAACTCATTTGAGTTTGAGAGACTAAAACCTCATCTACTGACAGCATTTGTCAAGACTGAACTGTAGTCAGCAAAGTCATAACCATGTCCCCATTTCTGAAGACATCAGATGAGTCACTAATGCATCAGATGAATTAAATATGACAAATCTTCTATTTATCTTACCTTCACTGTTCACTTCATCCTATTTTGCCACTTTCTTCCCCAAAACATTATTATGAGCAAGATTAGTGGCAGTGCCTTGAAAAAAGCCTATCACTCCTCTGAAAGGAATCCCTATTAACGACCTCCAAAAGTATCAAAGCAGCATCTTCAGGCAAGCAAATGACATTCAAAAGAAAATAATTTAATATGTTACAGATTCAACTCAACAAGCTGAGTGATGCAAGTGAAAATGCAAGAATTGGTGAGAGAGTATTTATTATTTCCAGATGGTGTGCAACTGTGGGAATGATAGCTTGGTTCACATCCAAGTGAAAATATAAGCTGTAGCTGCATGCAAAAATTCATAACTTATTTAAGAGCATGTTAATAAAGTTAATAAACACAAAAGTATGCCCACAGAAGATTAAACACTATATGCTATGATGTGCATGGCAGTTGACTGCATACAAGCATAGCTTATGATCCACATCCTTTCAAAGAGCTTGAAGTAAATAACATAAAGCATTTAACAGCAGCAGAATGTGGCTTGATGAACAGGTGATAAAGTTACATATAATGCAGCATACCACAAATCAAAAATTATACACAGCTTCAAAAGACTAAAAATATCTGCCAAATTAGCAAACTTATTTATTTTACAGTTGTCCACCAACTTCTTAAAATTAACTTCTGCAATTTAGCAAATTCTTGGAGGAATGTCAGCTGTGAGCACTCAATTTGTCATTGCATAATTGTAGGTGATAACATGGACTTAAATTTCTTTTAAAATGTATGAGGTATAGATAGTCTATGTATTATTTTTGTAGTTATCTCTGGTCTTGGCTGAGAATAAATAAATAAATTGAAAATGTGAAATATTTTTATATTATCTAAGTATAAAAATCAATATGAAACTATATATTTTATTCTTGTTTTAACTGCCTGGAATGGATGGGTGAACTGTAAGAGTATTCCAAAATTAATGATTTTTTAAAAAGCTTCAGCTGATCAACAATGACATTTGCTGGTCATAACACTTTTAATCACAAAGGACCTTAAGGTATCTCAGGCACCATACACGTATATCTAAAACGCAGCCACTTCTGGATCCAGAGGAAGCCAACAGCTAGTGATCATTACCCTGAACAACAGCAGAGACTCAGAAACTGCCCCTGCTGCGCATCGAAGATAACAAAAAAACCCTCCAAAAAAACCCCAAAAAAAACCAACCTGATTTAGTTGCAACTTTAGTAACAGCAGGGTGATATAAAGACCCAATTTAAGCAGCTAACACACAGTCCTTCAGGCACAGGGAAGATTTCTGTTTTTAAATTTTTGACTAAAAGGCCTTAAACCCAGACACAGGTTAACAGGTCTTTCCAAGAGCATTAAAGCATGCATTAACTTAAGCTTGCACTTAACAGCCACTAAAATTAACAAGATGTAACCTGTCTTACATGGAATGTTTTTCCACAGTGGGGTCCAGCTTGCACAATTTACCTCCTTACAAGTGGCATATGAGAACATACAATTAGACAACTCACAGTTCAGACAGTTGCACATCATAATATATTTCTAATGGATATCCTAGCTCATTTTGATAGCAGTGTTACATGGTTAAACTAATTCCTTGTGGTGCCTGAATTAGTTTTCATACACTTACTCTCTTTCTGGACATCAGCAAGTGCTGCATGAAGTTCTTCTTTAAACACAATTGCTTCCTTGGCAATTTTTTCCCCCTTGTCCAACAGATTCCATGTGGCTTCTTCCACAGAAGCTAACAAAACACGAGCTCTTTTGGAACGGCCCTTTTTCTTACCAGAAGGATTCTGTGGACAGTTCACTAGTGTTGTAACCTACATTTAAAAGAAACAAAAAAGACAATAGAGGTGTAAGTTTAATATAAATTTGCCTATTATAGTTCTCAGATTTTAAAAAATCAAATATAGTTAAGAATAAGCAGTGTTCTTCCCCATAATTTAGAGAGAAACAGGCAAGCTCAGCATACATACTGAGAACAGGCAAAACTGAATCTGACAGATAATTTTACATAACATGCCTCATCTTTGTATTCTTTCTGTATAATCAAAGCAAAGCCAACAGAAATCTCACTGTCATATTAACCCTGATGCAAATTCCTGACACTGCTTATTTTAAAATTGTTTCATGATGAAAAAAAAATTACTACTGCTATATAAGGAAGCTTCAGCCAAGGCAGGAATTATAATCAGTGCCGAATCCTTCCATCTCCCAAGCCATCTCAGAAGTAAATACTCCAAATGAGTACAGACACATTTCAAAATGCTTTCTTCTCTTATAAAGGAAGATTGCCATGGTCAGAACTCAGCACCTCAGAATTCACAGGGGGCTCTCAACATTATAATTGCACATAATTTTATCCAGAATGTAGGCTTACTGCAGCTTTGTTCAAATTATGTTTTTTAACAATGCACTTCAACATCCATGAAGAACTTATTTTTATGTAGCATCCCACTCCACATTCCTCATCATCCAAGCACAGCCCCCACATTCCAACAGAATGTTTCCAACAGACTGGTCTCTAGGGCTTTGCTTGAGCTGACATGCTAAGGAAAGAAACTTAAAAGATTTTAAAACAAAAGTTCTATAGAGGTATTTTTAAAATATACTTATATATTATATTTTATAATTCTATTATAATAATTTATAATGTTTTAATTATACTTCTAAAATATACTTTAAAATAGCTACAGTACAGTTTGTGGTTTGAGCTGCTCTATGGAAAAGTGCTCCATTCATGGGTAAATGTGCTAGCTGTGTCCTACCTCAGCTCTAGATCTTTTTCACAAAATCACACACTTAAGTGCTTTTCCTGAATCAGTACTTTTAAAGTAACTGACAAACATCCTCTGAGAAGCATTTCTATAAACACACCTCTGAAAGACAAAAGCCCTGACTCCTACATCATTCATGTGGAATTGTGGGGGAAAAAGGATCAGCCACTTGATATTGATGCTTGGGCATGTCAGAAGGGAGACAGTAACATAAATAACTCTAGCTCAGACTGTTGAAGAGGGCTTGGGTATCTTTCTGACTATGGCTCAAATAATGTAAATTAAATTATGTATTGCATATAAATCAGCCAGCTGATAGAGAATGCACTGTGGATAATAATCGTAATATCTTTTATCTTTACAAACCCTTTAAAATTAATTCCAGAGCATTTAATGCAGTTTCCATGATCATATTTTTTAAAGTAGTTAAAGAGAGTATAGGCTGATACTTCCAATAAGGAAGACATAAAACACTGTAAAAAATTAGATATTGCCCCAGAAATATATCAAGTAAAAGACTTTGTGTCTTAACTATTTAATAACCATTCGCAGAAAATATATGCTATTTCTCAGATTTTTACTGTAGTCTCCTTTATATGCAAAATGCCATTCTGTGTACTGTTCAATCATATTTTTTGGAGGAAAGGAAACAAAACAAATGGAAAAACATGAAAAATTATTCCTGCAGGTGAAAACTTTTGACTGTAATGCTCCTCATCTTCAACTGCCAGGAAATATCAGAAGCAGCTTCTGATCTCAAATACAAGTCAAAATTTGATAGGTTGTTCTTGGCTCTTGGAGATTAAGTAATACAGAACAACTACTCCGAATTTTCTAACAGAATCCCACTGAGGAATGCAAAAAGTTCATGCAGATCCTACATAGAAAGAACAGAACTACACAGTAGCTAATATAGCGTGCCCCCTTGATCCACTGTCAACACAGCTTGTGCTGCAGTGGCAGAATACCAAGTCATAGAATCACAGAATAGTTAGGGTTGGAAAGGACCTTAACATCATCTAGTTCCAACTCCCCTGCCATGGGCAGAGACACCTCCCACTAAACCATGCCACCCAAGGTTCTGTCCAGCCTGGCCTTGAACACCACCAGCGATGGAGCATTCACAAGTTCCCTGGGCAACCCATTCCAGTGCCTCACCACCCTTACAGGAAAGAACTTCTTCCTTATATCCAATCTAAACTTCCCCTGTTTAAGTTTGAACCCGTTACCCCTTGTGCTATCACTTCAGTCCCTAATGAAGAGTCCCTCCCCAGCATCCCTATAGGCCCCCTTCAAATACGGGAAGTCTGCTATGAGGTTTCCACACAGCCTTCTCTTCTCCAGGCTGAACAGCCCCAACTTTCTCAGCCTATCTTCATACGGGAGTCAAAATGCTATCTTTATAGAAAAAAAAAATAAACAAACAAAAACAAAACAAAACACTCCCATTAATCCTGCTTATGCCCAATTGCATTTCCCAGTTATCAACACCTTCGTATGGCCATATTACAGCAGGTTCCCCAGGGTTCAATTTACATCATTGTCCAGAGGTTATTTAGTATCTCTGGTAGGAATAACAGAGCTGTACTAGAAGCACAAAGCTTTAAGTGATATTTTCAAGCCCATATGCCATCACAGCTGCAAAGCTGAATCATGATGTTGTTGCCTGTTAGTGCCATTATTTATTAGGCTGAAGGGGTGGGATTTTTTGTCATGATTATCCCAAACACTGAATTCCAAAGGAACTGTGCAGCAGTTCTTTCAATACTATATTCAGTTCCTGCCAGCCCTTATACACAATCTTCTAAAATTGCAGTAGTTAAGAAAACAATGCCTTGATACCTTGGGTATCAAAAGATTTGGTTCACCTTTTCCATTAATATAAAATTATTTTAAAACAACATAAAGCTTTTTTTGTTTAAAATTAATTTCAGTGTAACTACAATACCTAGACTTTAAAAAAAAAAAACAACAAGACATGAACTCAGTGATCCAATGAAACAGCAGAACTGTTTCAAACCCTGCTCACTGTTTCAATTCCAAAGTATTGCCCATACAAATAAATACTGGTTAATCACTTTCAGCGTGCATAAAGCAAACTCACCATAACTAAAACTCATCATATTATATCATCAAAACTCATCAAAACCAAAACATCACATAAAACTAAAGCCAACAGTGTAAGTTTTCTGTGTGAGCATACTTTTGTCAGTGTGGATGACAGGTGAGAGTAAATGACTTTCAACTTGCCCATTTTTCATCAGTGAAGCAAGAGACTCTAAAGTACATGGATGTTTCTACATACTTTGTAAAACATACCTATCTCTTGCAGCCATAAACTTTCCTTAGCTCATAGGCTTGTATAAAATATAAAGATAGGGAAGTAAGAGGTTTTGAGGAGGAAAAGCTCTTACAAATACTTGCTTATGTATACATACACGCATAATGCATATATTAAGTATGTGTGTATAAATAAATATATAGAAAGAGCTTTAGATACAATATCCAAGCAAGTGGCAAATTCACGGCTTATATGACTTGCAATGATGGCAAAGACAGTAATGAAGTGTTTCATGAATTAAGTGATATGAATCTCATCAAGTCATATCTTTCAAAACTTTTATTTGTAATATAGTTTGCTACAGAAGCAAGTTTATACCTAGCCATAACTGTAATCATCACACAGTATAGCAAAGAGATTAAACAGACTTCAGTGTCTCAGGAAGACATAAAACAAGAGAATATTTTCCATTATATTAATTGTTATACGTTGTGAGTAAATCTAGCAGAAGCATAACAAATATTAGACATCAGCCATGCAAATTAAAGTGCTTTATGATCTACTGATTGCTTCACACTACTTCTCCATGACAGAGTGCATCTCTAACCTTTAATAAAAGCCCAGAATTAAGGAACAATTGTTTGTCTGAGCAAGTACTCAATTTACATTAAGGCAGCTGGCAGCTGAATTAAGTCAATTTTGACAACTATCACTTTTAATGTGCCAGACACACTGTCAGAGAACTTTGCCTGAAAGCCATCCTTTCAGAACTAATGTCCTTAAAGCACCTGGAATAAAACAAAGGCCACAGACAGATGTAACCCCTTCTGGTGAGGGGGCAGTTGGATAGGATTAAATAAAATTTTCTGCACTATATAGAAAACAGAGTAATACAGCCCCAAGACAATACAGGATTATAAAGTTGGTCACAGAATTACACTAATGCAGCTATGCCATTTCCAACATACAAGTTTCACTTTCTGCAGAGCCCTTCACAGCACTTTCCACTCAATATGTAGGTTTCCCTCCCACAGTCCTGTTATGAAACAAACAAAGCATTAAGGTTAGGAGGGGGAAGAGACAGTCAAAATTGTATTGTCTTTGAACCAAAGCATTCCCATTTTTGACAGATTCGAGCCTTTTAAAGATGCTTGAGATGAGCTTAAAAATACACATAAAAGAAAACCAAACTATTTTGTTTTGGTTTAGAACAGTATTTCTTTGTTATGTCAGGGGGGCTTGATGCCTGCAGAACTCAGGCCAAAATTTACATTTCTTCATCTCCTTTAAAAATAGCCACAGTGTTGCAGCTGCTTGAGCACAATCGGGCGTACTGGCATACAAGAGAAGATTTTAAAATGCAGTCTATCAAGACCTCTACTCCTAGCTACTCTGAAACTGATTTTATAATCCATCCTCTTATGATGCTGCAGCTTGACAATTTCCCACAAACCACTGAACTGTTAACTGAGGTTTTACACACTGTCAATCACATGCAAGCAAAAATAAATAAAGACAGAAAAAAATGCATGAGAGGCAGGTGGAAATGAAGTAATGATAGAAAGAAAAAAGTCACTTTCTGAAGAAAAGACTCTTCCAGAAGGAACAAATGAGTAAGGGAAGAAAAGAAGATCAAGTCAAAAATAAGAGAAGAAATTTCAAAGATTATAATGAAAAAGGACTAAAACTGGATGAGTTAGTGAGAGGCAAAAGTTTCAAATGGAGAAAATACACCTTTACTAAAGAGAAACTTATTTCAATAAATTAAATTATTTTTAAAGCAACTTTTCTTATAACTAAAACATGATCGGCACTTCTTTGCTTTCCTAGCTTTTAGTGCACACACAGCACTTCTTGAATAAAGGACTTTTCCAACATGACAGTCTAAATAAATATATGAACCATCACACCAAACATACTCATAATTTTATTGTCCTCATCTTTCATCTCTGTATTCTTCTTCCCTTCAATCATTATGTGCTGCCTCTTTAGTTAGAATCTGACTGTTCTCCCTGTATCTAGTCACCATTCTTTGGCAAGCCCAAGGAAACAGCATGCAAAGGACTGGCTCCAGACAAAGAAGGAAATATGTCATCACAGCAGTGTGTGTGAAAAGAAGTGCACTCCTGGAATAACAAAATCTACCATGTACCTAAGTGGCTAAGAGCAGTCAAATGAGCTGTACGATTTTTTTTTCTTTAATATCTGGCGAAAGTAAAATAATAATAGTTTCAGGTCATAATTAAATGGTTATTTATCGAAAAACAAAGTTGCAAAGGGAGAAAAATAATTGAAAACTTTGTAGACGTGCCTTTACTTTTTTTCTATTAAGCTGTACGCCTCCAATTTTTGCACGTTCAGAAATAATTACAGCCAGAGTACAATTCTCTATCTGGCTTTGCTCTGCATACCTGAAGTTATCCTCCCAGTAAGATTTATTTGTCAATTGTTAACATAACCTATTTAAAAAAAAAAGTTGCTGTCTTGTAAGAGGCATCACAAAGAGCTCAACCAAGCACTGAATCTACTTCATAGTGATTATACCTGACCATCTTCACAACCTGAAAAACAACCAAGTATTCTTTGTACATTAGCAAGTGAAAGGAAAGTCTGAATAAAGTAACACCTATCTACACCTACACAAACTACTGTCAGAGCAGAGACCGCCACGTGAACACACGCCCAGGCACCAGGAAAAGAATACTAAGTAAGCAGTGTATAGCTGTGGTAAGTAGTTTGATCTACATCATCCTGGCAAAGCTGAAGGACGATGATAAGCGAGCATCTTTGCATTATGTGTAATTGACTAATTACATGCAGGCACTCCAACGTATTTGTTTTAAGTACAATGAAGGGAAATTCAAAACAGATTGAGTTTCAAAATAGATATCCTTTCTGTTCTTCACCCTGAAAAATACTGCTAGAGAGGTCTTTTAACACTTTCATAGTTATACACATTATTTGCAAAATGAGGTCAGGTCTTCAAGTATGTCCTTTCCATTGTATTAAAAAACTCATTTGTAATCCGTGCCAAAAAAAGATACAAGATAATCTTTAACATACTAAGCACTGTGTATTTAAGCAGTTAATACTTGAAATAGAATTGGAATATGCAGTGAAATTGCTCCTCCTAAAAACGAAGTTTTGTCAACAAACCTGAAAGCATTTTTATAAATCCATTCAGTGCAGATGCAATTCTTTCCAAAATTCAGATAAAGAAACTCACCTACAGATTTCAAGGCTTGTCTTCTCCACCCTGTCCACTACTTGCAATACGAAACTTTTCATATGTTGGAAATCCATTTGCAGTGAATTTTACATTTAAACACGGTTATCCAATTTATTATTTGCAATACTAAAATACCTGAATTATCAATGGTTCCAATAATTTCTCCACTGTAAAGGTCTGGATCTGCAGATCCTGAGGATCAATTTTCAGTTTAATGTTTGGCACTTTTGTTGACATTTCACCTAGGTACAAAAAAAAAAAAAAAAAAAAAGCAATACGCAACTATTAGCCACAACCACAAGTCTCACTGCCTCTGTGCCTCTGTACAGGCACAGTACAGAGGTGGCTGCAGAACAGGCTTAGAATTTCAAGAGAGTAAATTATTTTTTCAGATTCCTCATTTCTAAATTGTGAAAGTATATGCAGATACCTCCATAAACTGTAAAATTACAGATTTAAAGTACATATAATTCCTTGTCTTCTGTTCCAGAGAATTTACCATCTATTAAAAAAACACATACAGCTAACTGCATTAGAAGACCTTTGAATATAAGTCCTCTAGTAGTCAACAAAAAGGAGCTTTAAAGCCAAATTATACATTACATTACTAAAACAAAATCATCAATGCTACGTGCACAATACTTGCATCTTATCAATTCCAAATTGCAGTGGTCATAATAAACTCTTCAAGAACAAAAATGCAGCAGCCCTTAAAAGTCCTGACAATTAATAGCAGGAGAAAGTGAAGCATTTAGTTATTTTAGACCCTGCAATAACAAATACTTTCTAAGTGTCAAGAAAGCCTATTACTGAAGTCAATAAGATGAAAGTAAAGCTAAGTAGGGTCTTTCAAGGGAATAAATCATTCATTAAGACCTTAATCCAAAATCCACTAATGTTAATTTAAGGCTTTTCACAGAGTTCACTAAGCAGTGTTTCAGGCCTTTAGCCACAGTGTAATGTATGTGTGCCAACAAAGAGTTATAACTGTGCTCTAGTAGGAATACAACTGATTATTGTCCCAAAAATAAAAGACATTTTAAATTTTCCAGTAACTTAACTTCCCATAAAACATAACTCTGCAGAGCCCTTTTAGCCAATTAAGACTTCACACACAAATATACTGGATATCTGTCCTTTTTAAGCAGGACTTATTACGACCATTGCTGCTGTATAATAAAGTAATAAGGTACTGCAGTTGTGAAGGCTAAAGAGATATATTGTCACCTTCCAGTGAACCTAGCATTGGTTTAACACAGGACAGTAGCTTCAGGGTTTCTATAGCAAGTTGCGTAGAAATAGATCTGAATTGTTTATCACAGAATATTCATTCCACATTTTACTTGCAAGCAAAGATAATAAGAGCAATTACAAAAGAATTAAGGTTAAAAGTAATTCAGTGGTTTAATATTCTTAGTAAAGGTTATACAAGTGCCAAGTTTATTTTTTATTACAAGTTATATTAGTTGCACCCTTAAGTTCACAGATTCAAGCTGCACACAGTTAAGTGACAGCATATAGCATAAAGAACTGATATTTCAGTTATAATTCCTAGTCAAAAGATAAAGAGAACAAAAACTTGAAATCAGACTGACCAGAATTATACTTTTCCTTCCATGGACATTAATAACAGAAAGAGAGCTACAGAAATGTCAATGCAACTTATTTGGCCCTATTTTACACATTTAACTTTTAGATAGTTGTACAAAACTCCGAGGAAATAAAGCTTGAGACTCCCCAGATCACCAGTGTCAGCATTTCTCTTTCTGCCCAATGAATCAGTAGGCAGGATACTCCCACGGTTTTGATATACTCCAGTTTAACTTACCCCTCTGTTTGAAGGGAACTGAGCCTTCTCATCATTCACTATTTCAGAAACAAGTGGTGGCTCCTTGTCAGGAAAAGGACTGCAGCCCTCCTGCTAGCTCAAAGTGTTAGGTATGATGAAGTTCCAGCTATGCAAGTAAGTGTGCAGACCACACCTCTTATTCACAAAGCCACATTGCAACTGTTACAAAAGTATTTGAGATGGATGACTTTGAACCTTCTTCTGGTTCTGTTTTACTCAAGGTAAAAAACTTCATTCACTGAGCTCAGATAAAAACAAGCTGAAAACATAGAAAAGCTATAAAGGCTGGTAGGTCTGGGCATGCCCTCAGAAGGCAAAGTACTTTCCTTCCAAACTTTGCTTAACTAATGTTTTCAGAATTTCAGACCAAGGTTAACAATAAGCGACCGAAGATATCAAAATCCAATGAACTCAAAATATCCACAAGCACATCCAAAATAATACATGTCCTACTGAATCAGATCAACAGTCCATCTAGCCCAGTATGTTTGTTACGATCAGGTTATCAATTCTTAACAATACACTGTATATGCAACAAAGCAAGAAATAAGGCAGGCTCTCTCCATCTGCGGTTTAGTAGAGGAATGACTAAGAGACAAATCCACACCCACTCAGAGGGCTTCCTACAACTACAGCTTAGGTCATCATGAAAAAACACCACCACCTCACTTTATTATTCTGTGCACAATTATAATAACATCTTGGTGCAGAGCCAAGCCCTGCAACAAGAGCTTTGTCTTACATCTCAGGCCAAAGACATACCCACTCTGTGCTCGTACAAACAGTTGTGGGTTTTTTGACTTTTTACCTAGAGTGATCCTTCCTGTTAATAGCTATTGGTTCTTCATGTATGGAAACTAAAAACAAACGTGAAACCAATTTCTCAACCATCTAATCCTCTGGAAATACACTAAATATATAATGATGTAAGTATAGTCTGTAAACCACAAGAGCAAAAGTCTAATACAAATGCAATCTCAAAGTGAAACTGCACCATTTTATTGAACAACGAAAGGTTGTGTGTCTGCAAAGTTGATTAAAATTCAGACTTTCTTATAGCTACAGCTATGGAGTTATTTCCAGCAACATTTGTTTTACTAGCAAGGCAGCTATCAGTGGCCTGGAAGCCAGGTTCCCACTGACATTCAGACCTACACACAATTTATTGAATAAAAGAAAGCAAATACTAATTGGACCTCCTTTTTTAACCTGTTAAAGTAAACTTCCCTAGAGCACTACTAACTTGCTCTGAAAGTCACAAATGTGTGTCACTGACATCCCTGGTCTTCTCAGTTAGCTTTAATTCCAAACCACACTGGCTATTGAATAGCTTCTTAAACTGCCTCTCCCATAACAAAAGAGCAGCATATGGTCAATTGCACAGTGCTGGCAAACAGTGTACCATGTCTGTACCTACCTGTCAGCATGATGGTGCAGCCTATGAACATACAGCAGAGAAGCACATGCACTTCTGAAAAATTGCTTCTGCTGTGTCCACCCCTGAACCAAAAAGGCTTTTAATTACAAAAGGTATTCTACTCCAGCTTCACTGGGATGGCATCAAACCACATAATTTCACATCTTTGAAAAGACAGATTTTTTTTTTTTACCATCTGCAGTTCACCGGTTCTCTGAATCTTTGGTCCGCATTTCAATGAATTTGCCTTTTATTCACATTAAAAAACAAAATCTTTATGGTATTGCTGGTTCACAACCCAAGTATTTTACATTTTCACAAGCACCCCAGTACACAGGTACATCTGAAATCCATCACAACAGTTGCAAATAGAGGGTATTGACTGTGCCATGCCATTTTTCCCCTGGTCAAGACATACATCAGTTGAAGGCGACATGTAAGAACTGGATGGAGATAGCACTTCATACTTCTATTGAGATTTGAAGAAATCACTAGATTATTTTCATGTTACTTTTTCTGCAGATACTTTAACTTTGCAGTGGCTTCCCCTCAATTCCTTGATAGAAGAAGGGTATTAGCAACTAGTTTACTCAAAATTCATGAATAAAAACTTTGCTGCTTACAGTAGGAGCTGCTCTTCATTTTCACAGCACAAATTCCTATTCTACAGGTTGTCTATAGTGATCAGATCTGGTCAAAATTGGCTGACAAAAATGTAGTTGTAATTATAGCCATTTTCTCTAATAAGAGACCCTGTGCTCCAGAATTCTGAGCAGTCTCAAACTTGTGAATCTTTACAAATCCAATTCTACTTCTGCAGATCTGAAAAATGTGCATATATGTGCTGTGACTTTTCCCTTTCTGGGTTTTGGGGTTGTTTCAGGAGCTTTGTTTTATAACCTTAGCATATTATCTAACATAAGCATTTTTATTCTTTGCTTGAGCCCTGGCTTGACAGGCTTTTGAACTAAGCAATAGCTTTTTAGCCTTGGGTCAGGGGCATAACTTACCATTAACTGAAAGTCAATTGGAAAAATAATTGTTTCTGAAATTTTCAATTATATGCTAAGGTATAAATAACCTACTTAGGGGCTTACTTGCTGATTCTAGTCTTTTTAGTTTGGGGTTTTTTTGGTTGCTCTGTTTTTTAGTAAAATGTCAATGTGTCCTGAAACTTTCTTAAAGCAGCCAATATGAAAACAAGCTTGTAAGCCAATGCAGTGAAAACTACAAACTCTTAAATTATCTTGACACCCTGACTACATACGTCAAATTTATCAGGCTCTCCTTACTGTTATTTACCGTATTAGCTAATAAGTATTTATATAGGATTTTTTTTATCAAAGGAAGGGTAACAGGTGATTGAGAAAAATATGCACTCAGTAAAGATTATTTGGGGGGGTTTGCTGATATTTCCACTAGAAAGTGAATCTGTGTCCTTCTAGATCTTCTTAATTAAGATGACAAGTTTTTTGGTGCTTGCCTCAGGTAAGTAAGAATTACATGCCATCTTTTTTTTTTTTATATATACATATGTTTACGCCAGTATAATATGCCCTCAAATTACAGTGGGGATCTTCATGGCAAGATATTTTGGTAAAAGACTGCTATAACCCCACACTCAGCTATATTAACCTTTACAGTAGGTGATTTCAGCACTGTAGACCAGTAGCTCGTACAGCACTTAGGATGTTAAGCATGTGTCAGAAGATACAGTTGTGTCTCAGAACAGTCAGAAAAGCAGCCACTTGCACACTCCTACCAAGTGCTACAAACTTTAAGATAATGAGAATTTTGTCTTTTCAGCAGACGCATCCAAACTGAAACTGCTGAGTGTTTTGGTGTAGGAAAAAAAGACACCAGAAAAACAGTCAGTATGCATTTGCAACATAATGTGAACACAGTACCTGCAGCTTTTAAACAATCTGTAAGTACACTGTATACAGGCGTAGATAAACTAATTAGAAAGCAGAGCCAAATATATTCTGCATAAATTAGAAAGCATTAACTTTAGAATCCATTTCCTGCTAGATCATTAGAAAGCCAACAGCACATCACTCACCTATCCTAGAATATACACGGTCCATATTCAGCACTAAAACAACTGTCTATGTAATTTCCTTGTGTTAGGAACTACAGTGCAACTGCTATGCCTCACTATTTGGCTTCTGAGGCATCTGCAAGGGACTGCCTGACAAGCTCTCCAGTGTATTTCAGGATGACTGACAGGACACAGTGGCTGCTGGAGGGGTGGCAGGGGGATGGGCATCCTTAAAGCTATATACCAGAGCACAAATATGTAAAAAAAAAAAAAATTTAATTTAAAAGCTTAGCAATTACAAGACATGAAATATGTCATTACTGATAGTTTTGGTGCTTATTCTTACACTTTTCAGCACAGCTACTGTTTTCCCATCCATTCTGATTGTATGCCAGCTTCTGCCCCAAGGCAATGACTCAGTTTCAGACTTCTGAGCTGGATAGCAAAGAGATTCATAAGGCCTTCACCCAGTAACTTGGTACCAAATTTGTTTTCTTTATGGGGTTGGGTTCTTTTTTTCCTATTATACATTACACTACGCTGACATAAAATATATTATCCTATCAATTTCATAAAATGCACAGGTCTATTGCCTTCCAAAAAACAGAAAAGAAAAATACTAAAACAAAACAGTCTGGATTAGTATTTTTAAGAAAGATACACATGGACAGGACACCTGAAGACTTCTAAGACATGAAACATTGCTGAGTATATGTAACAGAGTATGTTTTAATATTTGTTCTTAATTTCAATATTTGCTATACAGCTTCATTAATTGATGCCAACACTGCTAGAGTCAGTACACCAAGTGCAAATCACATTCTATAGAAGCCACAACAGTCACTGTGTTTTTAATTATCTAGCTGATTAACAAAGTAAGACATTCAGAATACTAAAATATACTAGTCCTGTTTGCAGTACAACAGCATGGACTTTTTTTTTTTGTTTTTGCTTGAGGACTTGCTGTATTTTGTGGGCCAGATCATACCCTGGAATAGACAGATACCTCTGACACCTGGGAAGAATGTGGCCTGTTTAACGTCAGAGAAAACCTACAATGCACCTGCCAAATTATTTAGATTTCTACACAAACCTGTCAGGTTCACTCAAATCATCCCAGATTTTATCACTTGTCATCACTAGTAACAGGAAACATGTCTGTTAATGCACAGACGTCACAAAGGAAAAAAGAGCTGGAGACTGAAGGCGGCACCAAAATTCAAATCTGTTAACATTCACTGAAGACTACTTTGTTTAAACAGGCTTTACATTTAAGAATTTAGATATGCAGTGAAGTAACCAGAAGATCATTTTTAATGCTGGGAGGGGAAAAAACAAAACAAAACAAAACAAAAAAAAACAAACAAAAAAAAAAAACAGAGTTTCTTCTCTTACATTCCCTTTCATTTGCCTCTGTGTCTACTACAGTACTTTTTCAACCTGCTGGCCAACTTCAACCACATTCTGAAAAGTAGCTGAAATTCCCAAGGACATGAGATTTTCACCAAGTTCTTCAGCATCATTCTCAGCATAAACAGTGTCATATGTCATCCCTTATAATGAATCTACCACAGAAAAAGACCAAAGTATAAGCCTTGCTCTTACTGGACGCTGGAAACTTCACATGGCAAGGAACAGGTTACAACTCATCTAATAGCCTTGGAAACCTTTAAGTAAGGTTTCTGGAAAAAAAGTTTGAGATGGAGAAAAGTGTTAAAACTCAATGAACTTATTGAGTGTAGTGAGCTAACAAATTAAGACAATATTCATAACATGCTCTCTTCCTTATTTAATAGTCAGAACTTTTTCTACAGCGTATTTCATCAAAGCACTTTTTCAGGCAGAGGTCACCTTCCAATATCACATAAGGAAATACAATCATAGAGGAAAAATTATTTACTTAAGATCACACAAAATGCCAGTGGCAGAATCAGGGATGGAGCGCTGGGATACAACCATCTGGTCACTAGACTACCTTATTCACACCTTAACTGAGGCCAATAAGCAGGCTAAGGATTACCAGACAAAATTTACACTAGAAATACAAAAATATAATCTCATCTTCCATACTCATGTGAAAGTTACCCAGATACTAGCACTTCTTCATAGTAAGATCAGTTAATGTATTCTTCTCCCTTAAACATACTATTGCAATTACTGCCTCAGTTGAATGCATACACACACTGACAAATTCTAGATGTTCCATCAGAGATGTGAATTCTATGGTCAACAGCTACAGAACTTTTGGCTTTGCACTAGCATGCCAGACTCTGCTTTTTAACCAACACCTATCCTGCTTGGTTTAGAAATGCTTTGCCAATCTTATCTTCTTAACACTTCTTCCAGGTACTTTTTTGGAGATACAGCAGTTTTTGGTCTCAGAACTGCAGCTGTAATATTTAAAATACTGAAAAAATATTTGCTTCAAAAAAGACAAAAGAAAAAGGTGGTGTCACGTAATGTGGCAACTTTTCATTCAAAATTAAAAGGTTTTCATGAATACTCTTTAGACCCATTTGAAATTCTTAAAGAGAAAAAAAAGCAAACCTTTCACATGAGTGTGTGCTATTTTCACCACACGGCACTTTGAGCACAGAACAAGGATCCCTCTCTATTTAAGTGACATTAAGTTCCTATATGGATGGCTATCCCGTGCTGGTAACAACAGGTTAAGAGGTCTGGCTCCAAGCCCTTCCTATTGTTATCACTTTTAAAGTGTTCCTATCTCTATTCAGAACCAGAGGCCCTGTTTAAACAAAGGTCAAGTTGACCTTCCACTAAAAATAGGATTTGTTCAACTCATTAAAAAAATGGACAAGAAAAATATCAATGGAGTGCTACTAAAAGGATTTTAAATTTTATTTCTATTAAATGCAGTCTCCTTATTTCCCCTTTTTGTTATTTGCTGAGGGTTACCTATTGCAACATTATACTACACTGTTTTGCTTAATAAATGTCTCTCTTAGTTGCAATGAGTTAAAACCCATGGTTTTCCCTTTTCTTTTATACCTGCTACTCTTGCCAACAGATTTTGTAGTTTCATATCCATGCATCACCCCAGGATGTGTCACCATTACATACCATTTTATGTAACTATTTTCAAATTGATATAAAGGTTTGCATTATTTTTGTCCAGTGACCCCAATATTATAACTCTTCTTCCCTGTAGTCTACACACACATACAAAACAATCCCAAAGTTAAAGGTAACAAATGTGATTGATACTTCTTGAGTATACATTAATTCTGAGATATGTATGAAAACAAAAGAAATGGTTCTCAAACTGCATTGTTTTGGATGTTGGCAAGCAGCTAGTTAGCTAACACCTACAAAAGCACGACCAAAAATACAGGGAACAGGAAAATCAGTATTTAAGCAAAACCATAATCCCACCATGCCTGTATACATGGCCAGACCTCTGACAAGCAGATTAATTCTTCCACTGGGGTTCCTGGTGCTGTATGGCACCCTATTTCCTCTATCAACTCAGACAGCCAGTTTCAAATCAAAATGCATCTCAGAAGAAAAGTCCTACTTAGTTGATACATCATTTCTGGTGAAACAGTTTCAGAAATGAAGACTAAAGACATTTCTGCCCATTTAGACATCTGCCCTCATTACAATTCGACAGGACTTGGCTAAAAAGCAACCAATAAAAAAAAAGGTAAAAAACAACCAACCAAACACCAACCAAGAATAAAAAAAAACAAAAAAAAAACCACCCAAGCTTGTTTTGAGGTGGATTAGCTTCCTAAAATTAACCAACTGATTAGGAATAGGAGAGAATAGTAACAATTCATTATGCATTTTTTTCTAAATGCCTATCACCAGGCCTAATGCTTCACTGTTGGATGCCTTTTGGGCTTCACTAGCTGTGAGCATAGTTCTTGTCTTTAATAAGAGGAATCCAAATGCATTTTACATAAAGGAAAATGTGTCCATGAAGTTTTTAAATATGTCAAGTGTTATATTGAATGTAACAGCCCTCCATTACTCCCCGCCTTTAAGCAAGTGCCTTTCATATTTTAAAATCAAAAGTAATTACATAAAATTTCCTCGTACAGTAATTCAGTATTTTCAACATTTAAATGCTAAATGTACGTTTACATATACCTTCCTTGAATTAGACGCAAAATCTCAAGTACCAAGAGGCAAGCTAAACTTTTTACAATAACAGCACCCATGAAACATTTACACTTCCTTTTCCAGTATTCCAACATGCTTTTTCATATTTGGAAAATAGGCAAACACAATGTACAACTTTGACTACTGGCTTCAAATGACAAGGCCACTATGATTTAAAAATACGCAGAACATTAAAAAAAATGTTTAAAAGTTCTTTTTCTAGAAAGTTGGTTAAGAAAAATCAGCTTTCTAAATCAAACTTTTGAGCTGATTATTTGATTAAGCAACTATAGTTCCATTCATAGCTTCGTGTACTTTCACTAAGTGGAAAATTCCCTGCATTCCTCTTCAATCTTACCTTTTGAATTGGGAATCAAACAAGAGATCCTAGAAACAGCTCCGTGAAGAACTCCTCTTGATGCAGCTTGACTCCAGACACACTGACAGTGAGACATGCAAATGGTTCCTGTCATTCCTAGTCTATGAGAACCAAAATAGGGGGGGAAGAGAGTCAAAATGGGGAAGGCAATACTCATTTGGGACCTCCTCCTAAGCTGTTAATTCCTGTCTGCACTTAGAAGTTGCTACTGAAAATACCACTTAAAGAAACCCCAAGCTCATTCCTAGACTTGCAAACACAGTTTGCACTGAGCATCTAGACCTTACATCAGATGCCATTTAAGTCAATGGCAAAGGCCCCTGAGATATCAATGAGACTTAGTTCAAACATGAGAGGCGAAAGGGGAAGAAGGAAAGCAAAGGCCATTATTGTAAAACCCAGGTCATATACAGTTGCAATGTACATATTATAGAAGTTCATATAAACTATGCTTTACATGACAACCTTCTTTTCATTTACCTTCACAAAATATTCAAAATATATTTCTAGACAGATAACCCCACATTTATAAGACTTTCCACCAGGGCAGCCATTTGAGCAATGGACATGAGTGAAGTTACAGCAAATTCGAGTACCCTTAAGCATAGCATGCCATAGCACTCATGTAAAAAAAACTAGAAACTCTGAAAAGGCAGAGGTTGCTCAATACTTTTATCTATTCTGCTAGAGACTCTTCATTCTGATGCTTAAGATCTTAACGGTACTAAACCAATCAGAAAAAAAATGTATAAAGTACATGTGTCTGTCTGAATTTTCTTTTTGGAAAATTTCAAGCACAGCAATTTGGCTATTTTTAGTTGACTTAGAGGTAAAAAGGGCAGATACCGCCTGAAGGCTGAGATAATCTGACACCTGCTAACAGCATTGGAGAGACTTGACTAGAACCAAGCCTTGGACAAGCATAAGAGAGAGTACTGAAGTAACCGGAGGGAATGAGGGAGAAGGGAAATCAATCACATTAGGTCCTATCATGCAGTGGCCAACAGATTTCAGTAGCATCTGCTGCACTTGAAGCATAGAAGGAAAGATTTGAAAGGCAGACAAAAGGTGTTATACAGAAGATATTACAGATTTTGTTCCCCTGTAAAAGCATCAAATATTATTCACAGAAACTAAGCACACTTTCCCAGAGGATGTAATTATTTAATATGGGGAAATGCACCTGCTATTGCCATATTAAACTTACAATTTTACTCAGAATTCATTCCTCGGAATGTTTTTCTGGGTTCAACCTTGAAACATAAACCTTTCTTTACTCACCTTCAACTCATGAATTCAGAAAGCATGAACAACAGCAGTCGGAGAAGAAAGCTTCCAGACCAAGAAAGATTTAATTTTCCTGGCACTATATTAAATCTGTGTGATACAATGCAAGTCTAAATCTTACTAACTGCAGTTACAGTACTTCTTAGCATTTCTCAGCTCTCTTACTTCATGAATGTTATTTGAAAGTTAAGAGCAAACAAAATCAGAATTCACTTAACTGAAAGATTTAATATAGACAAGTAGAGTTATGCAGCTGATACCTATTACACTTTTTTCAATCATTAAATCTTTGTAACTACATCAGTGCTTCATAAATTAAGCAAATTACTACAGTGGTGAAAAAAGCTAAGCTGCTAGTACCACCTTAGATACTGTAGGGTATCCATAATACAAGCCCCCAGGACACTGCAGGTTTCTAAATAGACTTCAACTACATATGCCAGGGCTGGATATGGGGATGCTTTATGAGGCCCCATGTGTCTAAACTGTCTCTAAACATGTATGCTCTGGCACCTGAATCATTCACAAGTTGTCTTTAGCTTAAAAAATAACGCCTCCTATTCATTTCTTGCTACAAAGCTTTTCCACTTGGAAAAAGTGGAAAATTTGGCTTTAATAGGTCACCTGTGAAGGTCACCTGTGAAAGTGGCAGGCACATGTAATTAGAAGTTTTGAAGCCATGCAGTGCCACTGCAAATACCACTGCACCACCAATTCTTAAGCACTATTAAAACATTCCACACACAATATCTAAAAATATGTTAACAGTATAGGTTTCTGTAAACTACTATATATTACACTTTTCCACTTTGGCTGTCTTCCAGATTTCTTTAACAGCCTTCATGTAACCTTGTCCATGCCTCTAACATCTGTTCTCTATTACCTAGTCATAACTACCTATAACTTCACATCTTGAGAAATTTAATCCTTTGACTTCTATACCTAACCCATCTTTCACTACTAATGTCTTAATATGTCACACAGTGTTTCACTGGACAATCCAATTCAATGGCATCCACACACAAAAAATGCGCTTTCATCACAGAAATACCAGTCATTTTGCTGTGAAAACTACATTAAACTAATCACAAAATAACACTTGTTGGAGTTTTTCCTCAACTCCCTTGTTCTACATTTATTTTAAAAACTGCCTTTTTAGCTAGATTATTTTTCCTTTGTTCAAGTATTTCTCTCCTTTTCTGTAAAATTTAAGAAGTTTACAAAATAGGTTATCACTGCTCAGGTACTTACAGAACTCAATGGGCTTCTTCCAGGCCATAAATTTGGCAATTCCTCTGACAAATTGCAAGAACTCTATACACTGCAGTCACTTCATTCTCTCATACCAAGGTAATTTACTCCCAAACTTTCTAAGACAAAAGGCACCAACCAAGCTGCATAGCCACTAAGCAACATTAAAAGGTTTAACCCAACAGAGAAAAAGAAGCTAACAGAAAAAGGGCTCAAAACCGTACTCCCAACCCTTCTTCCCCTCCATTTCCATCCCCAATTTGTGATGCTTGTTAAGGATTACTTCAAAAGCTCTGGTAACTTCAGAGCTGCAGTCAGAATAGGCAGGTTTTGAACAATGGCCTTGCCACCCCAAACCACTAAAAATAATCACCTTGTTACAAAAGACTGTGAAAGCACCTTCACATTTTGCTGAGGCAGTTGCTGGTAAAGATATGCGTGTGATATGACAGAAACAGGGTGAGTGCATACATTTCCCTGGCAAGGGGGCTGGCAAAACAGAGGGAAGAAGATGCTACACTAAAACACATCTGCCAAAGCCCCTATACGAAATATATTTTCACCTACTTAACATGTTTATACCATTCATGCCACAGAAGTCAGTTTAAAATGCCAGAACAGCTCCGAGCAAAAAGCAACCAGATTCGTAATACACCAGAGCACTACCATTGTATCTAGAAACACCTGAGACACATTCTCTTTTCAGTAAGAGGGGACATTCACATACTTCCTTTTGCCCCCAAGTGTCTTCTCAGTTTCTATGTTGAGGGGACTGTCTCAACAACCTGCTGCATACACACGCTCCCGTTACAACCTGCATTCTAACATTCCCAGCTTCCTGTTTCCATCGCTCCCCTCTCTCACTCTCTGCTCCTTCTCCCCCTCCACAGGACACAGATGCTCTTGCCCTATTACCTGGGGTAGGCACGAAAATGCACCCGGGCTGAGGGCAGTCTGGAGGTGGAGAGAGCCCATCTCCTGCTGCCCTCTGCTCCCCATACTACTCAGCTCCGCTTCTCCCTGAATGGGAACAGAACGCCGCACACCTCACCTCACCTCACCTCACTGCACCTCACCTCATCGCACCGCACCTCACCGCACCTCACCGCACCGCACCTCACCGCACCTCACCGCTCCTCACCTCACCTCACCGCTCCTCACCGCACCTCACCTCACCGCACCACACCTCACCTCACCGCACCTCACCTCACCGCACCTCACCTCACCGCACCTCACCTCACCGCACCTCACCTCGACGCTCAATCCGCACCAACGGCCGCGGCCCCGCCCCAACGGCTCTGCACGCGCCACAGCCCCAGGGCCTGGCGCCTGCCCGAACGTTTGCCTTCCCTCGTGCTACGGCCCGGCACGCGGCGCGCGGGGGCGCGCTGCCTCTCGCTCTCTATTCGTACCTTGACAGGTAGTTTACAGAGGGAATTTCACCCTCTTCATGCACCCGCTGCCCGCCGACCTGGTGCTTCTTCAACAAAGTGTCTTCCTTTACACAGTGTGATAAACAGCTCTTGTTCTGCAGTGTGTCTGCAAACAAGAGAGCTGTCTCCTAAACACATTCGCGTGAAGATCCGACACCACAATGGGCATTGTGCAGTGCCATGTTTGCGTGAGTAATCTGGAGCATGCTAGGCCAAAGGAAATTTTAAACCCGAATTACTCAGCAAAATTTCACACTGCTGCAGTAACTCCTGATATTAGCTGTCACTTGAATCACTTCAGAAATAATAATTTGTTCTTTTACCAATATATGGGAAAAAATAATAATTTTTGCCAGTATTCTGAATGTCCATTCGCCTTCAGCTGTTATCTTGAAGTAAATTCAGTTATTAGTAATTTCTATTTTAAGTTGCTTGACTAGTTTATTCAATTTTAATGGAAGTACTGAGCAGAGTTAATGTAATTCACATCTATACATTATTAACCGAACTTGTCAGAACTCTTAATTGAATCCATAAACTGTAATTTTAAACAAACAATGAATAATATCTAAAGACAGAACTCTTTAAAAACAGCCTGCTTACAAGGCACTACTTCCCACTATTACTCCATACCATGCAGTATGAAATTAGCAGTATGGAAACTTAATTACAAAATTAATCATATCACCATGAGTGTCAGAAAGAAAACA
The DNA here is from genome assembly GCA_017639245.1 of Myiopsitta monachus. Classification (NCBI taxonomy): domain Eukaryota; kingdom Metazoa; phylum Chordata; class Aves; order Psittaciformes; family Psittacidae; genus Myiopsitta; species Myiopsitta monachus. The sequence goes on along the minus strand of CM029921.1, from coordinate 63,757,192 downwards.
GCGGTACCTGCAGTTCCTGAACCTATGTTTAAATCTTCCAGGGATCCACACAAAGAAAAGACACAAAACTCAATGCTTCCATTCCTTGAAGTTTATTTCTTAAATCTATCTTTTGGAATTTTCACCAGGAATATTTTTCTTAAGTAGGAAACACAAGCTATAAAGGTGAGAATAACCAAAGATCAAAAATTATTATAACGTCATGAATATCACAAGGTTCTCAATTCAACAAAAGCACCTTACCACTGTGTTTCTCCACATGCAGCCTGACAGCAACATAAATCATCAATATAGACCTATAACAAACTTTTAACAATGCGTGCCAATATTGTATAACAGATTTCTGCACAAACAAAATGCTAACAGTAGATGTGTAATTAGTAGATTTTCTAATATTGTATAACATGTATATGTAGAAGATTAATTTGAAACAAGGAGGACACTGAGTTGAAAGACTCATGGTAAGCTGACTTCAAAGGATAATCAAAGTCGCAACTGTTCTGTGACTGTCAGCTTTCCTACATTCAAGGTCTTATAGTTCAAAATATACAAAGTATTTTACTTTATATGTGTAAAGAATTGCAAAAGTTTATTGCTACAATCTACCACTGAGGCTTAATAGGAATTAAAATTAAAGTGGTAGTTTACTCAGAATAATTGCAACCTGCCAATACTACAAATAGATTTTACGTTTAGGCACAAATGTGGTTAAACCAGTCACTGATCAACAGGGAGATTTTCTGATGTTTTAATACACAATTTGTGTCAGGTTCATTAATTCACTCACATTCTTCAAGGGAGATGTAAAATTTACTCTTGAATATTTTAAATTACATATAGGCACAAAGTTACTGTTCCACTGACACGGCTGTGTTTCTTGTTAACTCAGGCAGGATCTAAGCTAATCTTTCTGTTGCAAGCATCAGAGATAAAACATATTAATATGTCTGTCAGGAATAAATGTTGAAACTAGTGCATTTTTGAAGCTGATAGAGATTGATAAAGTAAGAAGCCACAGAGGAAATGTATGAGAAGGGGTGGATTAGGCATTACTGAATGAAAGTCACACTTGAGGTCAAAAAAAAGGCAAGAAAACGGAAGCATTGAAATGCTTGGGGCTCAGTCCTGTATTTCTAAAGAAGACAGTAACAATATAAAGATTATTTAATGCTGAAGAGTACATTTGAAGCTGATTATCACTTGCACATTTTGTCTACTGGTTGGTTAAGCCGTCCATATTCCTAATAAAAATTTTGCAGTATCTGTCCTCTCACAGAAGTCAGACTTGAAAAAAATATGGCAAAGCTATCTAGCACCATTATTTTATCTAAGTCCTAAGCCAGCATTTTCTTTGTTATCGATTCCAGAGTCCAGCTCTTGCTAGTTTTAAGTAATAAAATAATAAAGCAATAAATTAAGAAATAAAACTTTAAATAATCTTTTGGGAGATAAGTTTAGTTTCCTAAATGCACTTATCCAGCTGGAAATGTCATCTGTTAACTGTGTTCTTTTTTGACCAGTTACATCTTCATTAAAAGCCCATGAGACATACTAAAGCTTTTTTTAGTGTTTACTTCACATGTAGTACTGCCATGAAAAAAAATTCTAGGCACTGATGGTTTTCATTTAGTTTGCATTTCCAAAGCACGTGTATTATAATTGCATTTTCAGCTTAGCAAAACTTTCTAAATACCAGAGTCCTGGAGGCTGTCAGCTGTAATTCTTATTCCCACTTAAAAACAGGTGCCATACATTCAAAAATTCTAGATCTATAGAACAATACATTAACAAAGCAATGTTTTATGCATGAATTCTGACAACGAACCAATTCTTTGACAATATCATTGTATGCACATTAACCATATATATGCATAAACTTAGCTAATTTTAGCTTATGACATACCAAATGCTTTAGTAGGCTGTTAGTCTCATAACTAGTCATCTTAGGGCTACTCAATGGCTACTGGAAAGTACTTCCGAAGAATTTCTCACACCATTCTGAAGTAGGTGAGCTTACCCTTGCCCACCACGGACAAGGATCTCCCTCTCTGATGTCTGTAAAGACGACCCGAGCAGCTGGCTGCAGCATCTAAAAGCCAAGTGCTTACTTGAATGCTGGGGAAGGTCTATCCTACTCAAACTACCCAAGACCATTTTTCACTTTCTCTCTCTCCCCTTACATTGCTTCAGCCCCTTAAGGTAGCCAAATATCTCAGACTTAAAGGTCTTTATAATAAGATTATGTAGAGTAGGGAGCATGCCTTATTAATTAAACACCTGTACGTGCAGAGGCTCTCCAGTACTTGCAGCAGACCTTACTACATTTCAGGAATTTCAGAGGTTTACTTCAGGCTTGTATCTCAAGGTTTTAATGACTTTTTTAGATAATGAGCTTCCCTATCTCAATAACTTAACACCGCAATGCTATTTTAGTTGAGGCTTCCTTTAGAATATTTTTAGTGATTTCTGTTGTAGTAAGATCCCCTTCTGTCTTGGGAGCACAATAGCTTCATAGTGAAGCGCTAGAATTCAAATAGCACTAGCAAATTATAACATTCTCCCCTAATCCCTTTTTGATCACTGCTCATCTTCAAAGATTATTATATGAAAGTGCTTAAACCTGCTCTTCCTGCATGTGGTACCTGCAACACATCCTATTGGCTCTTTTACTTGCAGCTTGCACAAGGAACACTGGAGGTCACTCTAGTATTGCTCAAGTAGCAATTTTCTCTAAATAGAGACAGACACCAAGTTTTTCAAGACTTACTTGAATTCAGTTGGTTAAGTGTAACACTTTGTGTGTCATTTATACAAGTCAGACAACTCTCATGATTTATTATGTTTTACTGAACTTGCACATTTAACTCTAGTCCTAGATCATGTCAACACAAAATAAAGGCACCTATCATTTAAAGAAAACAGTAAGTTTCTTCTTAGTCCTCCTAGAAATAAAGACTCCTAAATTCAAAATATAGAAGTTGGACATTGCAAATTGTGATAAAAAAGGAACACTGAGTCTGTTTCCAGGTTCCAATGGCACAGAGTACTGCATGTGTGTTCTATATGTTTCTTTAAAATTCTTTGTTCCTTGTAAACTGGCAAAAGCCCATGGACTTAGAAAGGTTAGGGTTTCACCTTTCAAGGAAAGCCTGAGGGAGAACAACTGAACTCAAGTGTTCCCTCAAGCTCCAGATTCAAACCCTCAGACCACAGTCATAGCTGTTTCTGTGTGAGGGGGATGAAGGGGAGTGAGTGAACAATCGAAGAACAACAGCTATGGTTCAGTCTCTTCAGGAACAGTTAGAACAAATACCTTACTTGAAGGGTATTACCAAATCTGAACTTTGATCTGTTATTACAATTTGGTTTCCTTTGGCTTTGAGTACTAAAAAGTTCTTGAATTCTTTAAGATTTTCCTAAAACAAACTACTTGTATGGATTTCAAGTAGTCTCTTCTGTAAACAAAATAATCTGCAGCAGCTGTATTAGTGTAGAAGAGCTCTGCTTCTTGTCTCCAAATCAATTTACAAATAAAAATTAAAAAAGCAGCAGCTTTGACTAAAAGTCCCAACGAGTCTTTTCTGGCTTTTACACCTGAGAAACACTTGTTTCTCCACCAGCAGACATGATCTCTGACTCTCTTCACTTCTATACCTGTTCTTTAAGAAGTCCCCTGTGGCTAGACCAGTAACGAGTGGTGTCCCTCAGGGATCGGTGTTGGGACCGGTCTTGTTCAACATCTTTGTTGGTGACATGGACAGGGGGATTGAGTGCGCCCTCAGCAAGTTTGTTGATGACACCAAGTTGTGTGGTTCGGTTGATATGCTGGAGGGAAGGAATGCCATCCAGAGGGACCTTGACACGCTTGTGAGGTGGGCTGATGCCAACCTGATGAAGTTTAACCACTCCAAGTGCAAGGTCCTACACCTGGGTCGGAGCAATCCCAGGCACAGCTACAGGTTGGGCAGAGAAAAGATTCAGAGCAGCCCTGCAGAGAAGGACTTGGGGGTGTTGGTCAATGAGAAAATGAACATGAGCCGGCTTCAGTGTGTGCTCACAGCCCAGAAAGCTAACCATATCCTGGCCTGCCTCCAAAGGAGCGTGACCAGCAGGTCGAGGGAGGTGATCCTGCCCCTCTCCTCTGCTCTCCTGAGACCTCACTTGGAGTACTTGTGTGCAGTTCTGGTGTTCCCAAGATAAAAAGCACATGGAACTGTTGGAATCAAGTCCAGAGCAGGGCCACGAGGATGATCAGGGTACTGGAGCACCTCCCATATGAAGATAGGATGAGAAAGTTGGGGCTGTTCAGCCTGGAGAAGAGAAGGCTGTGTGGAGACCTCCTAGCAGCCTTCCAGCATCTGATGGGGCCTCTAGGGATGCTACGCAGGGACTCTTCATGAGGGAATGTAATGATAGGAGAAGGGGTAATGGGTTCAAACTTAAACAGAGGAAGTTTAGATTGGATATGAGGAAGAAATTCTTTCCTGTAGAGGGTGTTGAGGCACTGGAATGGGTTGCCCAGGGAAGTTGTGAATGCTCCATTGCTGGCGGTGTTCAAGGGTGGTTTGGAGATAGCCTTGGATGGCATGGTTTAGTGTGAGGTGTCCCTGCCCATGGCAGAGGGGTTGGAACTAGATGATCTTAAGGTCCTTTCCAACCCTAACTATTCTATGATTCTATGATTTTATAATGTGGTACACTGAAGGCACTACTTTTCCTCACCCTGCTCTTCACACACTTGCTATTTACATTATCATAAAAATTGGGTATAATCATGCTTTTTGTCTTCATATATATGAAACTAGGTATACTATTGGATAAAGACAGCATCTTACCAAGCATAATGCAGTTTATGAGAGCCTTACCCAAACACATAAAACTCGATGAACATTGGCAAAACTGTCCAAATCACTCAAAGTATAAGCACATTAACCAACCACAATTTAAACAAAGATTATTCTGATACTAAACTACTGAGTTGGATAGGGGGATATAAAGCAGGATAATAAGGACCATTTGGTACGTTAATGTGTTTAAGGTGTTCCTTATTACCTAAAACACAACAAACAGCAAAAACATAAGTTTGATTTTTTTTTTCAATATCCCAAATAATACAGAAGGACATACAGGAGAGAAAGAAGAAATATACAGATAACAGGAACAGTAGCACTGAACCCTATGCACTGAAGTGTACAGCAACAAATCACTAATATGTAGTATCAATTTTTCTGTGTCAGTCCAGCCTTTTACTGTCTACTTCATAGGAATGTTTAAAGGTCTGTTACCACAACAGGCCTGAATACAGGTAAGGGACCACCCGTGTTCCTACACAGTGATCCACAAACACTGCTGTCATTCTCATTTCCCATTGAAACTAACGATAAATTCACTATTGTTTTCCTAACTCAGAACTGAGCAGCTACAGCTGTCTGACAATGACCACAAACTGACCTAACTCCCAATTGTTAGTGGACAATTAAAGATGAGGAATCAAAACCTTTTTAAAAACTGTAACAACTTAAATGGTTAAGAGAATTTAATAAATATGGGAGTACAACAAAATAGCTGAATCATAGAATCACAGAATGGTTTGGGTTGGAATGAACCTTAAAGCTCATCCAGTTCCAACCCCCTGCCACATGCAGGGACACCTTCCACTAGACCAGGTTGCTCAAAGCCCCATCCAAACAGGCATCAAACACTTGCAGGGATGGGGCCTCCACAACTTCTCTGGTGTCTCACCATCCTCATAGGAAAGAACAACTTCCTGATATCTAATTTAAATCTATCCTCTTTCAGCTTATAGCCATTCTCCCTTGTCCTAGCACACATGCCTTTGTAAAAAGCCCCTCTCCAGATTTCTTGTCAGCACCTTTAGGTACCGGAAGCTGCTATAAGGAATCCCCAGTGCCTTCTCTTCAGGGTGAACAATCCCAACTCTCTCAGCCTATCTCCGTATGAGAGCTGCTCCAGCAAGCTGATCATCTTCGGGGCCCTCCTCCGGCCTCGCTTGAGCAGGTCCATGTCCCTCTTGTTGGGGAACTGAGGTCTTTTAAAATTATAGAAGCACCTGTGTTTTCTATGTCTATCCTATCCTCCATATTCCCCAGGTTAGGTTGGAGAGAAAAGTCCCAAAAGATTAATTTTATAAGACTATTTTGAGATCCTTATTAATCCAGCAATACTTCTAGTGCTAAGGAAAGTTAAGGAATTATTAAAGAGTACTCCTTAATTAATAACCCATACAACAGAAAAAAAAAAAAAACCACTAAACAAAACAAAACAAGAACAAAAAAAAACAAAACACATCCAGAAAACAGAAATGGGGTGGACAGCTGGGAAGAGAAGCACAGTCATCAACATCACTCCAGCTACTACATAAAAAAAGCGTTAACAAAACCTGTGACTATAGAAGGGGAAATAGGGTAAAATTCCTAGCACGAGCAAACTGAAGGGATGAAAAGGGAAATTATTCGTATCCATTGCAGCATATATATAAAGTCAAGGAAGATTTAATTTTCATTATTGGATATGAGGAAGATCGTTACTGTAAGGGTGGTGAGGCACTGGAATGGGTTGCCCAGGGAAGTTGTGAGTGCTCCATCGCTGGCGGTGTTCAAGGGCGCGCTGGACAGAGCCTTGGATGGCATGGTTTAGCGGGAGGTGTCCCCGCCTATGGCAGAGGGTTGGAACTAGATGATCTGAAGGTCTTTTCCAACCCTAACTATTCTGTGATTCTATGATTACACTACTCCTGACACAATTAACTATCGCTAGGTTAAAAAAAAAATCCACAGTGAATGAAAATACATATAAAAGTTATAACAGAGTTCTTGTTATAGTTAAGGAACAGAAATAGTAAAACCAGGAAAGCTATTTACAGTACAACTGTAAAAATGAATGCAATGCCTGTTTCCTAAGCTGAAAAGCTGCATGGGAAATTCAGCCAAGTTATTACCTACTCAAGAAAAAGTACAGTAAACTGCACCGGCTGTCTTCTGAACAGTGAGAACTAATGTCTATAGCAGCGAAAAATCATTGTATGAAAGACGGCGGTAATTTCAGCTGCCTCAAGCCTCACGATACTGAGCAGAACAGAGTTCTTTTACCCGGAGAGAAAGAAAGGAAATTTAGAAGGTGATAGTGGTTGCTAACACGTCTGCTTCCCCACGCTCAAACAGTACTCTCAAATCCACCGGCACGCAGTCCCGCACTACCCTGCAGCCGGGCACGGCTGAGGCGCTGCGGACGGCCGCACCCGGAAACCCCACCGCTCCCGCGAGGCGGCCATTACGACGGACGGGCAGGCGGGCGGCGGCGGCCGGCAGTGGGACGCGGCGACGCGGATTGGCTCATAGCACGGCTGGAGGCAGAACTTCCGCCGCCGGAACACTGGGTAAGGATTTCAGCCCAGGGAAGTTGAAACCAGCAGCAGCGATGGCCGAGTGGTTAAGGCGTTGGACTTGAAATCCAATGGGGTCTCCCCGCGCAGGTTCGAACCCTGCTCGCTGCGGCCCCGTGGGGGTTACCTTTTTTCATGTTCTGCGGTTGCTTGTGATGTGAAGGTTCTATTCCTCATGTCTTCTTTCGCTGCTAAACACACTTCTGCACCAACAAGAAGGAATATCAAGTACTTATCCGGTTGCAGCTCATTAGGCTACACTTACGTACTCCTCCCCTGCTTTTGTAAAAGAATAAAAGTAGCACAAAGCAGCAATAGGTCCCACCCACCCCTCTAATCTGGAACAGATGAGAGAAACTGTGTAATGCAGTTTTAGGGAACATTCCAAATTAATAAAAAGACAGAATTAAGAGTCAAAATACTAAACACAGTGGGCAAGCTTTGAACCAAGTCCTCCTTTTTCACTGCATCACTGAAGAAGTTGTCAGGTTTTTTACTGACCATTTAGCCTTATTTCTGAAAGATATTTCACTGCTTCAGTAGATCTGAAGACAAAGCACCAACCCGATAAATATTTATTAGGAAGTCTGCAACTTCAAAATGTCCTTTTCACTGGAGCTTTAAAGGAATGGAAATGTCAAATGACTGACACGAAAAAATGTGGTTATTTTGTATTTTATGTTGAAAACCAGGCTGTTGGAAAAGCAACAAAATCTCCTCTAAGGACGTATCTGCATTCAATGAACCTTTTCTCCTTGGAAATGATTTCCCTTAAAATTTGCAGTTGAAAAATAAAAAAGCAGACACAAAAATAAGCAAACAAAAAAGTTATTTTCCACCCTCACCCTTCAGCAAGATTTATTAAAATGTTTCCATTAAAGCACTAAAGAACCATGTGGTTTTAATAGCAATAATTCTTTGTAATTCCAGAAGAAAGTAAGGACTGCTAAAAGGCCAACTAAAGCTACATATGCATCAGTAGCACTAGTGTTTGGAGTTCAGTGCTCTCCTCTTGACACCTATCATTTTTCATCTCCGTTTTATAACAAAGAGTTAAAGTAGTCCTGTCCTGATCTGCTTCCCTTTTTAAGTGTCAGGTATAATGCTGAGCAAGAGCAAGGCAGTAATGACTCTGGTGCTGGAGTACAGACCCCGAAAGGTACATTTGGGCTTAACCCATGTCGAGCCCATACGGACCAACATGTACCATATCTCTGCCTCTCAGTGCAATTTTCCTCCTCAAACCTGGCTCAGACCCACTGCACAGTACCATTAGGGATGAAGGTGCCTCCAGACAGCTAAAGAGATGCTCAAGATGTCAAGTTACCTTGCATCATCAGCTATCCACACTGAAACAAGCAGCCTAGTCCTCTGGTAGTGGCAGGCCAAGGATGGACATGGGAATCCTGGCAAGACAGATCCTTCGAAAGCAGAGACCACAAATAGCGGAAAGCACCAAAAGCACCCAGGCCCAACCATCTGGAAAAGTCTCTTACTCCTCTGGAACTTTCTGCTCATCCTCCTGCCCCACCTGATCCCATCCATATTATTCACACAAAGTTGCTTATGAGAAGAAGCTGGCAGTCCTCCTCTTGGGTGCTCCATGGAAATTACTGCCAGTGAAGGACCAGCTCTGACAACCCTGGCAAAATAAATGTAGTTTCTGTAAGGATTAATGCCTGAGAGTCAAACTGCATCTCCTTAGGAAAGACAGTTTCCCTTTGGTGCCAAGAGTCCTTTGATATTTTTGGAGAAACAGTTTTGACAAAGCAACAAGTAAATAATTTTGTCCAAAGCACATCAAGACTGGAAACCCAACAAACACTGGCAGCAAATTTCTTCTAGAAGTAACCCCTCTTCCTTACTGCCCCACCAGAAGAAGGGAGCAAAAGCAAACCACTGTGAGGATGGAATCAAGAGGAAAGAAAATTTGTTCTCTCCAGCATCCATCACCTGTGACAGGTTAGGATATCCATCAGAGACATAAAATGTGTCAAAGTTCCCAGTATGTATTGTGCACTATCATAATGACTCAGACACAAGCCTTTCAAAGCTGGGACAAAAAAAAAATACATGAACAGCCTCATCTTCATCAACATGGGTGGAAGAAGAAACTAATAACTGAAGGTGAAAGAACAAATAACGCAGTGTCTCCCATTACATGGGGAGGCTTGTCGCCTCTTATAACAGCAGGATGAGCACGTACACTGGGCTGCAATAAAAATACCCAGCATAAACTAACTGACAAATATCACCTCATCTGACAATGACAGAGGCTGACTTACCGAATTGCTTTATCTTTTGCTATGTAATTTTATCAGCCTCACAAGAGCTTCACTGCTTACCTTCCCAGCAGTACTGTCTCTCATTTCAGATATGAAACTGTAAGATAGCAATGTGCATGCTCGGGAAATTAAAACTACCCACTATCTGTTTTAATCATCAGGATACTTGCTTCTATTACAGAACATATACACTGCCATTTTTCCCCCTATCCTCCACCCCCATTCAAAGAGGAAAACAAGCATTCAGGAAATGACCTTACCTATCATTAAGCATTATTCAGTCAGAGATTTTAAGTCATATACTATCTGTATTCATCATCAAAACTTCAAACTCTTATATTGCCACTTGGGAAACACTGGCAAAACAACTTGGCAAATACTGGCAAAATAAAAAGCTTGTGTAGGAACTAGAACATTCTCAATCCTACATTTTCAGCATTTGCACAAGAACAGACAAGACAGCAGCAATTAAAAATATATTGATTCTATACAATTCAAGAACACCCCCTCCCCTTGAGCTGCTCCATTTCATTGCAAACAGCAATAATTGCTTTTTTTTTAATATTACAAAATTGATTGATAGTTTCAGAGACCTAGAAACAGTATTAAACAGCATGCCCTATTCTCTGTATTTTATTATCATCATCCACCTGTACCCCCATCTGCTACTTCATAACTTCCAGCTGAAATATCATCAGCCCTCACAAGTCCAGTTACAGCCACGTTTAATCCATACTTTTGACCAGACTCCAGAGGAATTAGGCTCACCTCACAGGTCTGCTTATTTTCATACCAAGCTATGCCAAGTCATTTGGAGCTACAGCTAACAAAGCACTCAAGCATGTTAATGCTCAGTCACTGTGTAGTGAAAGCACACTCTAAGTCAGACTCCTCAGGTACCCAGAAAGTTCAGGACCCTTTGCTCCCTAGCTAAACAACTCAGAAGAAGTGCTAAAGAAGAAAATGGGACCTTACCATCCCTTACAGGTAGCAGCCCTCTTTCTCCAACTTTAGATACTTTTAATGCATAGCATCTGCTTTGTTGCTGTTCCCCGCCCCACAACTCTCCTTTTGCAGCTGTCTCCATTTGGCAAGGAAAGTTAAATTTTGTTGCCCCTGAAAAGCTGTGTGTACCTGACTCTTGCCTCCTAATCACATCTTCACAGAGCTTTAGAGATCCACCTTACAACCCCTGCTTCAATTAATATTTAAGCATATTAAGCATGTTATCTGCTTACCAATGCAGAGGCCAAGGCACACATTATTGTGGATAATGGGGCATTTGCTGGATCTTTTTATGCTACTTGCAAAAGTCTTCTAAAAATACTATGTATTTCAAATAAAATAATAATGATAATAAAAAAACTGCAGTTCATACTTGGGAGGTAGACCCTGTATCATCTAACAGACTGATTTGTCAGCTTATTTCTTTTATTTCTAATGTGAGGGAGAACTGGGCTTCCCACTTACTTCAATTAAATGCTCTTACTAGCCAACAGGTCATTGGTCTCACCAATGCTGTCCCAAAAGCAAAACAGGCTGCAGAGCTTCCTCTTGCTTTCCAGTGCCTCTGGGTTTGCTCTGCTAGGAATAGGTTAATTCAACTCTATTTGAGAAATACAGAAAATTGGACCATTTAGAGTAAAATACAAACATAAATATTAAAAAAAAATGCTGTACTGGGGCACTAGAGCATCAGTTAATAATCTGCCCCCTTCACTAGGGCAAATACCTGTTAGAGATCAGTACTTCGCATTTTTGTGTTGCAAAATGTAGGTTTTGTTACCAGTTTTTCCTGTGCAAAGAGTCTTCCAAGTATCTGCAATTATTCAGGAGATCTAAAGATGTTTTGCCAAAACAAACCCTGTTGTAATTGGCTAATAATTACATGAAAAATGAGTTTGCTCTTTAAAGGTCTATTTAAAGGTCGATACTCACTTCTCAGGGGAAACCAGCTGGTTAGGTGCTAAATCATCCATCCAACTACCCCGTTTTACCATTACAAGCAAGTGAAATTGAGAGAGGAGAATCTGAGCTGCCATCTGATTTAAAGAAATCCAGCTGGTTGCATTTCCATCTTTTTGTTAGGAAAAAATTCTACCCTATTACTTTGCATCCTTCACATGAACTAGTTACTACTGTTCAACATTCCTTACAGTCCCTCCCTATAAAATGGATTGAAAGTCTTTCTTGAGTAAAATACCTTTATATAAAAAAGTATACGCGCTATAAGAAAATCTGTAATGCCATTTAGCAGATATTACAGAGAATTATTAATCTAATCTCTGTAACGTTTTCAGCTGCGAAATATGCAAGGGAAAAACATGTAGGATGAAATAAAAGATTCTGGATAAGCACGATGATGTGCTGTAAAAATAGCTATTGCTACTGATGCCATCGGATCTAGGATTGATGTAAATTTTACCAGCACAACACTAGTACTTTGAACTTCTAAAGTGGTACAAACACAATCAGCATGAACACTGGTATCATCCCCCATAAAGAGAACTGGCACCAGGATAAATATTCTAAGGTTAATGTTGCACATATTATCAGGATTCCATTGGCAGGCACTTGCATTACAATTTATGGCAAATAAGCACCAAACAGGAGAAGGTCAGGAGGTCACTCCACACATCATACCCTCACACAGTAGACCCAAATAGATCACTCAGGGCAGGGAGAGACAGACATCATAATATTGTTCCCATGCTGGGAGAAGACGAATTTTCAGATGAGACTTTCCATGGAGATGCTGAAGATTCATAACTGGACTCCCTTAAGCTTTCACCCACGAAGGGTACAAATAAGAAATTCGAAAGGGATCTCTGTGGTGGGCAGAGGATTTTAATTTAACAAAAAATTAAAACAACCCCTTTTTGTATGCATGTGGTTTTATTTGTTGCTGATGGAATTACTTGCCTGCACAAAAACACAGTGTCAATACCTGACACATTGACTGGGTTTACAAAGAAGAAAATAAACAATGTAGAACATGAAAAGTTGTCCAAAATATGGAAAACATATTAATGCTGACTAGTCTGATCCCTCATTCTTCACCAGTACGAAACCTTGATAAGACCCTGTCTACCCAGCCAGAGCCAGGAGGGAAATTACTATTAAGCCACAGTGTGAGAAATGGTCTCTAGGTTCAGGCAGGCTAACTACTGGCACACACACCAGGGGCATTAGTTGTTCACCAAGAAATCGTAAGAAGAAAGTTGCTAACTGGAGAACTGAAGTTCAGAAACTGCCTTCCACAATAAATAGCAGGTGCAAAAAGTATACTTGCTTAACAAATTAGAAAGTTAAGGGATTTCTAGGAGTGCTTGATCTATCACGGTGACCCTCTTGAATAATAAGAACCATCTTATTTAATTCATATCGTAAGATCACACTTCAACAGATTAAGTTTGTAATAATATTGGGCATGTGTGCATCATAAATCATTACAGGAAGAACAATGCAATGGAGAAGTGAACCAGAATACACAGTTTAGAAATAAGCACAGTTTCGTTTAAAGCTCACTGACATACGGCTTTTGGAAGATAATTACTGAATAGTATAATTTGAAGGAGTCTAACATCGACTTCTGATTCTACTGAGAGTACGTTCTTTATAAAATCACAGTATTAAGGAAAATATTATCCACTACACATATTTAAGAGTACAAGAAACAATATATAGGATGTTACATAACATCACAAAATTACTTTAAGTTAATACTGAAAAGGTCTTTGCTTATTTAAGTTTGCTCATTAAACAAAAAGAACTCCACCTGTAATGCTCATATCATGTGTGTGAGCAAACCAGTATTAAGACATTTATTCAAACAATGTTCACATCACAATGCATGAATACAAAATACAAATAACTTATAACTGCTGACAAAAACGATACTCAATTGTTGAACAGGTGATCTCAGTGTACTTTTAGATCTCATAGTTTCTGAATTTCCTCAGAAGCTCTGATGGAGCATCCCCTGACCAGCGGAAACGCAAGTGCCAGTAATTTGCCTCTGAAAATCCTGAGATAAAAAGAGAAAGACAAGCACATTAGTTATAAACAGGTGTAAAACTAAGTTGTCTGAAGTAATACTCTATAATCTTACCAATAAAAAAGTAAAAGAATGGTTACTTCCAAGGCTCTTGACTAGCAGGGACAACCTGTATTCTTGGCACCACTTGAACAAGAACTCAAGCAAACACCAATCTTCAAGATATATATCAGCTGGAAAGAGTCTAAAGGAGAACACCAAAAATAATGGCTATCCAGAAAAAGAAGACTTACAAAGAAAAACTGAACAAATTGCATTTGCTTAGTCTAAAGAAAAAGGGAGAGTGACATGCTGAATCTCCAAGTACATGAAAGGCAGCAGTGAGGACGGAAGCCACAGGTGGCTTTCTTCTTTTTTTTTTCAGACTCTGTGCAAAATTTTCACGATCTATGGCCTCTCAATGCTAAAATGTGATCCTTCTACATCAAGAAGCTGAAACCTATTACCAGACTTTGTGTTACAATCTCTTACTCACCATGTGTACTTGTAGCCCATAATTCTTTATAAACAAGCAGACAGGAACTGAAAATATCCCAGTTTAATAGTGGACCCCTATATACAAAATTTTGCTGGACCAAGACAAAACCATTATAAATGTCCTAACAACAACTATGAACACTGAAGGGCATACAGGCCCTGTCAAATATATTTTAACATTTATTAATAAAATACATGCCTATTGGATAATTTAAGTAGGCATTTGATGAGTTAAATATTTTTACCATTCAGATCTCTGGAAATTAAACTGAAACTTAAAAAAACATTATGAGAAAGAAGATGCCTGCAAAGAAAGATCACCATTACAAGGAACAAGATGATGGTTTTTTACTTTGAAATTTGATTGATCAACAAAGGATATAGTGACAATTTCATTACCAAAAAATAGCCAATAGGATAATGTTATAAAGCATATTTTTACAATATAAAATTTTTCAGTTGTGCCTCACATACATTTGTATAATTTTCTTATCTATTTTCTGCATTCCACCAATGTTTGGGATTCAATCAGGTTTTGCTATCCTCATAATTCAACATAATTTCCTGTTTGATCAAGCTGGGAAGAAATGACAAGACTTTGTTTAATAATGGTTCTCTGATAACATAAGCCTAAGGTTATAAAATCCCTCAAGAATCAAGCAGAACAAAGGGTGGCCATTGTGGTAACTAAACTTTGATTCAAGCATACAAACCTAAGCAGCAGACAGGAAATGGTCAAATGACAGCTTTTAAAATACACATTTATTCTGCTGCATGCACTATTTAAAAACAAACTGTTCAAACACAAAAGAAACCTTCAAGTCTCAATTTTTAGTCCTCGTTAACTCATCAGGTGCAAACTGTGCAGAAATACTGAATGATGCATATAAAAAAGCAAAATACCTAAAAATCTTAACAGTTTTTAACGTTCTTTTAAATAAAATCCTCCACCCTCTTCTTTTATAGACAGATAGACAGATAGACAGATAGACAGATACAGCAGTAAAGCTGAACTTTCCATTTTGGTTTAATAAGAATTTTTTTCTTCTCCAGTTTTGGGGTTTAGTAGCAATCAAGCAAACAAACATGGGGTAGGGAGCAAGAATGGTCTGAAAGCTTCAAAGTTAAATAAATAATAAACAACACAGAACCCAAAACAAAGTCCCAACCCAAACCCACATTAAAAAAGCTAGCAGTTAAACATATTATTCTGGAGAAGAATTCTCATGACAAAGCCTGCTTTTCAGGCCAGTTCCTGGATAATGCAGTTTTCTGTAACTTCTGGTTTCACTTACTCGGGGAGTCTGGATTCTTTGAAGACTGTGGTTTCCCATCAGGAATTACAACATCATCTTGCTCCCTGTTCCCATCTGACAGTCCCTCTTCATTGTTTTCAGTCTTTTGGGTCCAAATCTCACTACTTATGTTGTTGCTATTATTCAAGTCAGGAGCTTCCAGCATTTGGTCCTTCTTATTTTGGACAGCCCAATGCATTGACTAAAGAAATGCAAAAATTACAAATAAAGAACAAACTACTATACTTTAAAAGATTTTTAGTGAACTTCTCTTTTCTTTTTTACACTGTTGTAATGAATGGTCAAACAAAGTATATATTACAGAGAAACTTGCAGGTCAATAGGAAGGGGAAAGTATGGCTCATTACAGAAATAGCATTTGAGAGGATAGTTGATGTCAGGGGACAAAGAACAAAGTACAAGTGCACCAAATAATTCTAAGGGTGCTTTGATCGGTTTCTTCTCTCATGTCTTCAGACACCTTTTAAAGAGGGCATGAGTGACCTAGAAATGTGTTTTCAAAGCTGTCTTTGACTTTAAGGTGCCTTTTGAAAACCAGATGATTTGGAAAGATTCACTATTGAAGACTGTGGAATTATTTCTGTTTGGAACTGAACTAAGCTTGATAGGATATTTCAAGCAAACATTAAAACTTGGGCATAATGCTTTAGTTGAAGAGGGTCTCAAGCTTCTCTCATAAGCAGAACTGATGTGGGCAGAACCGACATGGGCAGAACCGGCAATACGAGTATGTATTCACCTGCCCGAAAATATGACCATGTAGACTCGTACCTATCATTCACCTTCATAAGGCAGGAAAAAAAAATGATCAAACATTATAGAATTAGGATCTAATAGGAACATGCCATCAAATTAATTCAATAACAGAATTAGGAGGGAAGACAACCCTCAGAACACCTGTCACAAATCACTCCACTAGCTTAGCAGGGCCCCTCCAAAGACATGCATGAAGCCCAGGGTTCCAAGGAACCTGAGGAGCTCTTCAATGAGCTCTTCATTTCACCAGATAGCATGAAAACCTATCTGATAAGCAACATACCAAAAGGAGAATATATTATACAAAGGTCCTAGCTTTAATCTAACTTTGAAAAGAATAAAAAGTTCCTACAAAAAGCAACGTGTGCTGAAGTGTTTGAAAGCAACCCTTCAGTTGCTTAACCCTTAAGTGCCATCATAACTCATCCCCCCACTCACTGCTGCATTTTCTCTGGACCAGCTCTACTTCCCCCTGCTCCTGAAGGCCCAGACTTGGACACCACCAACCGTTTTCACAGAACTGCTCAAGGCCTCCCACTGCTGGAACGGAATGGTAATTTTGCTTCGTCGCCAGTAATCGTAACGCGCTCGACTCTCTTCATTAGTAAGAATCTCCTTAGCTTGCTGCAGCTTCTGGAAATTCTCCACTAGAACAAAAACCAAAATGATACTGAAGTCAGTATTTCTTTTCAAATAAATTAATTCAGATGTGAAAGGGGAGCTGCCAACAAAGGCTTAGAGCAAGCAGAGTAAATGAGGCACAAGAACTAAATCACAAAGGTATGTGCGTGGTTGTTCTGCTTACGGCTTTGCACAGGTTAGCTGACTTTAGGATCATAGCACCTTTGGCGGACAACTGACACCCTTTTCAAACGAGGACTAAAATGCTCGTTTGTCTACCAGCTTCAAAATCCCCTAGAAGTCCAGAGAAACTTAGAGCAGGCAAAAGGCACAAGTCGTCCCCTTCAGACTTCATTTAAAAAGAAAATTAAACCAGTCAGAATGCTTAGAAGGAACATGCTTACATCGACAGCAGCAAGGAAGTTAGAGCAAAGCACACCACCAAGAAAAAATATAAGTGGGGGAAAGGGGACAGGACAGGACACAACACACAAGCAAAAACTGACAAACAAGAAGAGAAATCTAAATATAAGTAACTTGTGCACTTTATTAGATACGTTTTCTACATATACTAAAATGCTGCCTTGAATACCAGGCTGCGTAAATGAGAGCTGTTTTTCTTTCCTACTAGGGTAATTTGTCATTAAATGGTTACTAAGGATGCAGCTGCATGTTACTATTTGTAGAAAGGGCTATAAAGACTTAGATTTTATCTATGAGTCACCTGTGTTACAGTGATCTATTATTATTACTATTCATTTATTCCAGTTTAGAGAGATTTCTTTTGAAATACACTAAGCCCAAATGCTAATCAAGATTGACAACTATAAATCAAACAACAGGTTAAGGGGGCAGTTCTATCAGGTTTCCTTTTTCTAGTGTTACTACTTTTCAACAAATAAAAGGTCTACTTTAATTACTCTTTACTGAACTTTATGAAATAAACAATAAAAAGTAAAGTCTCACTACTGCTGTAAAAAGTTATTGCAAATAAATACAGCATGTTCAGGTAAATGGAGCATAAAATTTTTCTTCTTGTCAAACAAGGCTGCTCTAACATTTGTCACTTGGCTTCCTTCTTCAGTTCCTTCAATTAATTGGGGGTGGTGATAGCATGAACCACATGGACTGTGGGGTAGTGCAAACAGAACAGGACCATGCACTGGAATAGTCTCTTGTTTCCCTGCTGCAATAGCCAGAATTTCCAGTCGACAAAGTGGATTCCATTGGTTTCTTTGGTACGTGTGCAATCACTTATAATAAATGATCACTTACCAAGTTACTACTGTTAATTGGTGGTAGATTGACTCTCAAACACCAAATCTCAGGGTTTCCTTGTAAGGCAGTCTGAAAATGAAAACCCCAACCTATTTCACCCTTTAACCTCTCTACCCCATCAGCTCTCCGATTCTAGGCCTGGATAGCACATCAATAAGGAAAGCCAAGCCCTGCTGAGAGCTCTGCTCAAGGCAGTGGAGTACGAGCCTCATTTAACACCTACTATATTCCCAGCTCTGCTGCTTCAGAGCAGATTGGGGATGAGGTCAAACTCAAACAAGTAGGTAAGCGATGATGTTCAGTTTATGTGTATGCTGTTCAGCTTAAAACTAATGGGAAAAAATCCAAAGGAAAACTTTCATGCATTAATCAAAATGAGAAGTACATTTAATTATTCTACATCAAATTTCCGGTGGGAAGCATAAATATGATCAGAACAACCTTTACTATAAGAATATAAACTATTCAGATATTGGTGAGCACTGATTACAGCTATCTTGTAGTTATGAATCAGTAAGATCTCCTCCAAATAACTCAGGTCCTGCTTAGCTGTCACACATATGATGAACTGCACACTTCCATAAACACATAGGCTAGCTGCTGTTCTGCAAACAGATGATTACTCATCTGGTGCTGGTTTCTCTTTATTTCAAGTCATTAAATTACATTAAAAGAAACCAAAGTACATTTAATGTGTTCCTGACAGGCTTGTTCATGGGAGCAAATTAACTAGTTGATGCAAGTACAGCACTTGAATGCCACTGAGCATGGAAGCAGGCCAACTTCACAGGACTAGGAAAGGATACTTTCCAGAAATATTTTCTGGATTAAAAGATGTTTTGCCATAGAAGCAAAAAAACTGAAAGTCCTAGGGGGAAAAAAAAAGTCCAAAAAGTGCCTCCCTGCTCTGTGTCCAGGAGTGTTCAAGTGTTCGAAATTAATACTAAAGCTTGCTATTTAAAAACAGTATGCTCAATACACCTGATAATGAACTTATATTGGGGAAAATAATATTTAATAAAGTTTTAAAGCCGAACTTGAACATCTTAGTCATGTTACAATAAGAAAAAAGAAAAAAGATTGTTTTTAAGGGGGAAGAATACATACCTGCTTTGGGGTTTCCAGGTTGTTTGTCAGGGTGACATTCAAGAGCTTTAATCTTAAATTCTGCAAGAATTTGTTCAACCTAAACAGAATGTTGAGACTTAAAGTGAGTAAATACATACATACAGAAACTATTTTCAAATTTGCCTTTTGAAGGGGGTTGAGAGGAACAGCAAAGAATGCTGAAATTCTCTTTCCTATGCATTTTTACAAGCTTTAGTACCGGCAAAAAAGTTGGTTATATAAAGGGGAACTTGAAAGTTAAAATATGTGCAGTAGCAGAAGTGTAGTGTGGATGACTTCAGTTTAAAAAAAATAAATCAGTAGATATAAAAGTTTCTACAAAACATACGAAATTTATCTAAAAGATCCTGTGAGATGTTCTACCAAGAAAGGTATCTAATACCCACTATATATGAATAGTACTGTTTGTGGAAGAAGGATGTAGCTTAGATCTCCCCTGTTCCTCTCAAGTCAGAAGATGAATTAGGTGTTTCCTGGGCTCAATTCTACAAGAAGCCAAGGATGAACATGGATGTTTACTTGAACGCAAGGAAAATCTTTAGAAATTGAGAATATTTGTGCTTAAATTTAACCAAGCCAGATCAAGACCAGAACATTCAGCAGTCTAGATGAAAGTACTCAGCTGGGAATGTGCTGTACATGCCTAAAGAAGCCTGTGCTGCTACAAATACTCGACTGCATATGCAAAGTAATGGGATTGCAAAGCACCTGTAATGCTTCAGATTTCCGTTAGATGTTAAAGGTAGTGTGCGCCATCCCGAAGGAAGGCAATCGTGGTATTCAGTCAACTCATGATCTGAATTCCTACTCCCATGTCAAAAATTGTTTAGTAACATCTGCTGCTTCTCTTACCAAATAATACTTAACAGATGATTTCTCAAGACCTATTGGCATTTGTTTCACATTTCTAATTTAACTTTAAGCAATTTGAAGAAACATCATCACACATACCTGAACTAGTCATTCACTGCTAAGCCCTTAAGGAACGAGTGCGAGGTAGAAAATTAAGAAATAGCATCCGCGAACAAGCCTGCACTGAAACTGTAACGCCGCCCTCTGCTGGGCTGATTTTTTAGGAGTTATCGCAGGAAAAGCTTTAAATTGTCTTCCGTGACAGATCAAATATACCTATTAGTATGCTTTTAGTGATAGAAATGACAGAGATATTTTCCCAGCATTTGACCACTAAGACAGATGAGAGCATCACATTAAATTTTCTGAGCAAAATACAGCTTTAATCCGCAGTGAATACATCCTTCATTAATCAAAACTCCTTTTCCAAAATGCCAAAATTGAAAGACAAATTTCAGCTAGTGTAACAACTGGATTAAAAAATATTAGCATGCCACTAACTTAGACTATCAAAAAGATTATAGAGGCACCTTCGGGGAAAAAACTCCACTTGTTTCAGCTACAGAACGTGCAACAATTGCTTAGCTAGATCTCATTACGAAGTATGCATCTGCTACCAAAACAAACTAGTAACACCAGTATTTGAATATTATTAAAACTAGCATTTATTAATAATTAATATGATGAATGAAATAGGTATTTTTTGTTTTGCAAGCAATGAATACAAGTTTTTTAAATTTTAAAATATGCATATAACTTGAGAAACTCAATAGCATTATCAGTTACCTACACCTATGCACAGTCATTGTATTAGCTGCAACTTTTGAAACCAAAAATATATTAAAAAATATTATTTGGATGTTGTCATATTTAAGCAGTTGGCTCATGATTCATAACCATGTTACATGCTGAGTTAAACTAATGAATAAATTATTATTTCAGCTCTATCTATAACACAGTCCAGCTTTATAGGACACTTTTGAGCTTTATTCTAGGATCTTAACATCGGTATGCAGATCAGAAAATCGAGCTTCACAGAGGGAGATACTAAAAGCGACAAGAAAGAAGGTTCACAGTGTATTTCAGATAGTCCTGTCTGTAGACATAGACAACTCCAAATCCCCCCTGTAGATAAATAAGCACACTCAAAATATCAGCCCGGAGGGCAGTGGGGAAGGCTCTTACCGTAGACAGTTCATCGCATTGTAGCAGGCTGTAGTAATCTTCCAAGTCATCCGGTCTGCAGCTCAGAATTGCATCCATCTGGACCAGCCCGGCAGGCTTTCTCAACCCAGGCACAGGCGGTGCAAAACGAAGTATCACCGCAAAGCTCACACAAGGGTGAGCTACTAGGCAGCCCGGGGAAAAACGCCGCTTCCACCCCCGTCCGCAGCCCGCTCCAGTGACTTTTAACGCCGGCAGCTGACACACACGACTTTTCTTGAATTCTCGGCCTGCCATTGGATGCCAATCCGGTCGCACAAGCCTGCTAGAAGCAATGCTCCCTGGGATTTGTAGTTGCCAAGGTCACTTCAGCGGCAGGTCTTATCCAGTCAAAAGAGAGCGCCGAATACTGAGGAAAATCTAACTGTATTTGGGATTTAGATCACACCATCATGTGTATAGCAACTTAAAATCAGGCAGCATACGCATGGGCTCTCCTCTATGCTAAAATACATGTTCTGCTTAATTTTTATTTTCAACTTTTGCCACAGTCTTTGACAACGGGATAGTATATGTGTAATTATAGAACAAGGTATGGATTGCTTCCAAAATAACGATTGCAGGGCTGCAAACTTTAGTACCAACCTTGCCAAAGCCTCTCAAAGTTCTGTCAGTCACTTCAAGGGTGAATTTTTACTCTTTGAAGGCTACCTAGGATACATGCATGGCACTCTTCAAAACCAAACAGCTCTTGTACACCAGTTACAAATCTGACAAAATTAAGACTATGAAAAGACAATATAAAATACTTACTACTATCAAATTAAATAGACTCTCATGCTAAATTACTATCAAATTATGTCGTGAAAGTCTGTATGGTGCTGAAAAATACATTCCTTGTAAAACTCATTCTACACTGAAGTGAAATACCTTTAATTTTAACCCATGAATAACGATCAAGGCCTCAGTCCAACAAAGGACCTACAGACATGGTTAACCATACTGTCTCCTATGATCTGCTGATTTTAAACCAACCTTTCCTAGGTGTAATACTAACCACTTGCTGAAGTCTTTCCTCTGGACCCTAAGGAGCACTGGTTTCACTTTTCCCACCCTTGCAAGAGCTTTGTCAGCCAAGATGTTTCACATCATTATATACTGCTGATTCTGTAAACTAACATGAACAGATGCCTTGAATAGTTTCACAATTTTAGGATGCCATGACCTACCATGTTGCTGAATCGGCGGGAGAAATGAAGCACTCGATACGAGTGATCGACAAACCTCAAATTTTATTAGTACAACACCAACTATTATACTCATTTTAATTAGCCTCATGCATAGTACAAAAGCGAGCTCATTATTGGTTGTAGATTAGCTAGCGGTCTCAGAAACACTAAGGCATTCAGCAAATACCTTACTGGATACATCTTTTGGCCAAGTGTCAGCAATAGTTTAGTCATTGGTTATTACAACAATAAGCGATTCACCCACTATAGTCACAAGAGTAGATAGTTTCAACATTCCTGCAGTGTCTGCCCTACTCAAGGATCCTGTCTTACTGACTACCACATTGTATTATAGTGTAACATTGTGTATATGCCCAAGGTTGCTCTAGCCTTACTTCATCAGCAGCTGTGTCAGCAGCTTTAAGCGGCCTAGTCAGAGGCCTATACAACTTGAGTCCTTACTCTTGCTAACTCATCTGACGTGAGTAGCTCAGTCATGCTAACATGCTTTCATTGAGCCATTCCTCCACACTACCAGACGAGCCTATGCACAACAGACACAGGGTGTGACCAATGTGTTCATTAGTGAAGGGCCTACTGGCTATTCATAACTGCTTATAAGATATTGAATATATAATTCCTGCATTTACAAGTGCTTTATGTTATTATCTGTATTATTAATCTTCTGAAATTACCTACATATTAGTGTTCCACTGCTTTCTCTGAAAGGTTGTATTGTCTGAAATTTCCTATTTTTACGGTATGTTCTGATAGCCTACCAAGATTCTAAATTATATAAAGTACATGAAAAGAAGAAGAAATTATATTCAACAGCAGAGCACAAGCCTCACTGAAACCATTTAAATGTGTTTAAAAACCACTACTACCATATTTCTCTGAGTAAATAAAATAAATATACTTTTTCAAAATGAAGGAATTACCAATTACGAATCTTTCCCTCTCCCCAATTCATAACCTAATAGTAAACCAGAAAAGTATAGGAAAAAAAGCCTTTTAGCAAGAGACCATGTAAATATTTGAATAGATTGTACTCTGGCGGAGGATAAAAAACAAACAGCTGTCCCTCTTTCCAGCTGCACTCCTGACGTACTGTTCTTGTCCAAGTACTTACTTGCATATTTGCCTAAGGTGAAAGTGAAGGCTCTTTAACCCCTTCTCCCTTCAGCTTTCAGGGCCTGTTTCTGTGCTGCAAGATGAACTGCAGGTCCAAAAGCTGAATTTGGACGATAAAACCATGAGATTTGCAAGCTGCTTGTCCACAGGAACGTGCTCACCTGAAGCCTTGGTACAGTCTGTACTCTTGTCTGTTCAGACCAAATAAACAAGAGCTTTGATCCAAACTGCAGCAGTGATCATACTTGTGCCCCTCACCTCGCACACATCCCACCCCAAGATTTCCAGTGCCTGGGGCACAGAGCGTCTCATAGTACAGTCTGAGGGTTCATGTATGGGGGTCACAACATACTGATACTGAATAGTAAGATGTTATACTGCTCCTATCAACTTCAGTGGGACAACTCACAGCATCATCAAAAAAAAGAAAAAGTAGAGCACGAGAACCTGTATATAATAAACAGGAAAATACAAAGACTGCCTTTGGGACACACAACTTTATTTATTTGAAAGAGAATTACAGTGCACGAGATGGCACAGCTCCTGTGGTTACACACGCTTCAGTTAGTTTTGCTCAGAACATACAAACAGTACTGAAAGTGAGGAAATCTCGTATTTGTTCTGTGCACCCAACCACGAACAGAACATCTCTATTCACTCCTAACACATTATCAGTATTTTTGCTTGTTTAGAGCCAAGAGTGAAACTAAATTCTGGTTCAGTGTAACTGAAGGTTTACCATCAACTCGTGAAAGTCATAAATGGCCCTTTAAGTAAATCAGCAAGATCTGGAAATCTCTATTAGGATTTATTCCCATAAAATACATCAAATCTTCCAGTACCCATTCTTCTTAACTAACTTTAGTTGTTCTGCTTCCTGAGGGCAGAGTACACATTTTCAATAAGTTCAAGACACAATACAGCTCAAATTGAATTTTGCACTTCATGCTCCCTCTCTGTCCCCACACATGCTCCAAGCTGCAGAAATAACAGAGGACCTAAGCCCTACCAAACTGACTTTCCAATTTAGGGGTAACTACTGCAACAACAACATTAACATGTATAAATGCTTTCAGCATTAGAGTCAGCTTTAACATTCTTGAATCAGTTCCTCACGAATACCTTCTCAGAAAGTTTCAGATCATACACCTGTATGACTTCTACATTTCTTCCTTAGAATGCAGTCTTCACATTAATTTTTTATTTGGTGCTTATTTAAGTCACAGCTCTCCTTTGCATGTGGACAAACCATCTTCCACGTGATTTTTAAGAAATCTGCATCTTCCCTCTGCCTTAATAAGGAGAAAGAATGTTTGCATCCAAATTCGCACAGAATAACAAAAATGTTCTGATTCACATCTGGTTGCTTCGTATTTAGTTTTTGAGAAAGAGACAGTGTAAGAAATGGCATGTACATCTTTTTTGGGGGTTGTTAATAACTGAAAGAACCAGGGAAAAAAAAAAGTACCCCCCAATACACATACCACGTATACAGTTACCTATAAGTATGCTTTGAAGACAAAAAAAACCCACATACCGATATTTTTTAATCGAAGGGTTTTAAATGCTGTTGTTATCAAGGCCTGCGAGGGAGAAATTCTACTTGTGTAATCTTGGTCATGCCAGCAAACTTAGTGATTCAGTTGTATTAAGTTCACTGAAACTGTTCTGCAAGTAGTTTGTGATGTTAAGCAGTACCATTAAACAAAACAATATTCAATTTATATCCATGAAGTTTATATAAAAATTCTATGTTGGTAAAAGTCCTGGGAAACTGGCCAAGTTCTGTCCTGGTAAGACTTCAAGGTAGAAAGAGACACTGTGTAAGAAAGCCCATGCGTAGTACCTCCACATTTCATATTCACTGGCGGTCTGCAATTCAGCATCAAGGTCAGCCACTAAGGATTGTCTCTACAATTTACACAGAAGAGGAGATCACTGGAAAACCACAGGTCAGCACAGCTACTGCAGCGCACATCCCACCAGGGAACGCTGATGTGAAAAGAAAAGTGACTTCGTCAATGTCATCAGAGCAAATCCCAGCTCTCACAATTTGCCATCAGGTTTCTCACGCATTATGGAGGCTCATCCAGCTGTTCATCAGACTGCTCAGCCCCCCACTCCCCTAAAAGGACTTCCTGTAGTTCAAGGAGTCCAAGTACCAACGCAGTACATTTAAACATCCCTACCAAAAAGCTTAACCAGTAGGTGTAAAACCTTTCCCAGGCACTCCGCGCACACCAATGTCGTCAGCAGAAGCTATCATCCTGCAAATAGTGCTCTCTACCCCCAACTCTGTTTACAGAAAGGGAAGAGCCACTATGACACTCCCGGCAACGAGGCCCGACTGGCAAACGAGCTCACGGGGAGACTCGTACGAGTTTCCCCGGCGGGTTCCACCTCATCAGGCGTTGCAGAGATACGTGGCAGCCCAACAGAGCGCCTCTACAGCCTGAAGCCTGCGCCAGGCAACGCGTTTGTTCCCCGGGAAGACGCGTTCGCTATGATACTCTGAATACACGACAGAGAGGGCCGGGGGTTTCTCAAACAGCTTGCGACAAGAAGGCTACCGAGACCCACGGCCACGAAGCCACCGCCATTCGCAGCAGCGCCCCACCACTCGCAGCAGCGCCCCACCACAAGAGCTCACTGCGGCGCAAGCGTGAGGGGTGGGGGAACGACGTCACGAACAAGCTCCCCACGGACAGGGCTCCCCTTCCCGCCGTAAGCGCTCACCGCTGCGCCGGCGGCAGCCGCCCCGCCAGCGAACAGTACATTGCAAGGCGGAAAGGGCGGTGAGAGGCGTCAGCCGGGCCCGGCCCTGCCCGTGAGGCTCCGCCGGCGGCGGCCGCCCCGCTGGGGGAGGCTGAGCGCGGGGACACGCGGCCACGTGACGCGCAGCCGCAGCACCCTGCCACGGGAGGGCGGAGCCGGCACGAGCGTGGGGCGGCCGCGGCAGCGCCCCCGCCCCCTCCGTCCCTTCTCACGTGATCCGGTTTGTTGTTGTTGCCGCTGCCTCCGCGGGGCGGGCGCCCGCGTGGGCGGCGGCGCGGTCACGTGCCGGGTTTAAATCGCTCCCTGGGGGCGGGGGAGGGGGCTGTGGCGGAGGCGCTGTAGCGCTGCTGCGCCGGGCGGGAGGGGGGCGGTGGTTGAGGCTCCAAGATGGCGGACGGCGAGATCCCGCTCCTCCGTCCGCGCGACGGCGGCCTCGGCGGCGCGGCCGACAGCGCCGAGCCCGCTCTGAAGCGCCAGCGCCTGGACTCGGAAGACGGTGGCTGCGGGCGGGGCGCGGCGTACGCCCAACGCCCGGACCGGGGCGCGGGGCCGCCGCCCGCCACCGCTGTGGCGGCGGAGCTGCCGGGCGAGGCGGCTGCCGTTACCGCCGGTGGCGGCGGCCGGACGGAGGAGGAAGAGGACGAAGAGGCGGCGGCGGTCTGGAGCGGCGCGGACAATAGGGCCGGGTTGCGGGGCCTGCCCCGGGCGGAGCCGCCTCCGCAGCCGCGGCAGCGGGGCCGGGGGGAGGGGGCGGAGGCGGCGCCCGGCGAAGACGCGGCGGAGGCGGCCATTGGCTGCAGGCGGGCGCAGTGTTCAAACGGGGCGGCCGAGGCGACGGCCCTGCATCCCGGTGAGGACCCCATCCTTCCCCCTCCTCCGCTTAGGCCCGCCGGCGCAGGCCGCGGGCCGGCCCCGCGCAGCCGTCAGGGAGCGGCCCGGCCGCGCAGCCGACGTCGGGAAAGGCGGCGGCCGCGGCGGACTCCCTCCGCCTTAAGCGGGCGCTTGGTGCCGGCTGTGCGCTGGGGCTCCCCGCGGGCGCCTCGCCGTGGTAGCCGCCCGGGCTTTCCCGCCTAGCGTTGGCCCGGGGGCTGTGTCGCTCGCAGGGAAGGTCGGTGTTCACCTGCTGCAGCCCGGGGCCAGCGCTGGTCCGTCCCGGTCTGGGGGGGACAGAGCCGGCGCTGCTTGCGGGGTGATCCCTGAATACGCTGCACAGCGTGTATATCTCCTGAACTGTACATCGAACGCAAACTCGAGCGAGCTGCTGCGTCCATTTTTCTAAACCTTATCGGTTCTAATCAGGCCTTGTCAAAGCCTGTTATTTTTTGTGGGTGGCTTTGGAGAAGGAGAATCTCCTTCGCAGGAGGAGATCGATTTGGCTCTTATTTCTGAAAACATTTATTTAGCTGTGTTGCTGGCAACAAGTTATTAAAAATCATAAGCTCTGTTTCCTTTTCATAATCAACTTGTACAGAAAGCACAGGAGCAGTGGTCTGGAACAAGTCTTTACATAACTTCAAGTTACAGTTTTGGTTAAGATTTCAGTGATTGCAGCACAAAACTATAATCTTCTGAAAGAGTTTCTTTGCAGATCACGGTAGAAGCATATTGTTTGGGCATTATCAACATGAACTGTACCTTGCATTGCATTATTGAAATGGATAGGTTTGTGGGGGAAGGGATTTGCTCTTTTTGGTTTTTAAGTTAGTGCTTTGGAAGGACTTTTTAAAAGATCTGAGATGCTGCATTCTGCTACTAAAGTCTTTATATTTTATTCTAGGAACGCAGTTAAAAGATATTTTACCTTTAACTCAATACTAAAACTCTACAGAAATTCCTTGCCTGTGCAAAAACAATCCAGAAGGGAACAGAGCTGTATGATAAGCTTGGACAGCCTTGGTATTTAAAAACTTCATTGGAACAGCACAAGAGTAAAGCTAATGATCCCGTATCAGTGCCTTGTATGAAGCGGTTTTGCTCGTTACTCAGATCCTCAGCCATGTTTTGCTGTGGATTGCTTACTTCTAGCAAGCATTCCCTTTAGTCCTTTGAAGAACCAAATGGATACATAGGGAGTGTTAAAGTTTAAGCTGTTGCTTCAGCCTGCATGTATCTGTCACAGTGTTTTTTAAATACAAGATAACCAGACCTGTATGTGATGAGTCTTTAACACTGTAACCTTTGTTTCTTTATACAATAGACATAAACGTTGTTTTAGTAAATCATGCGCTTCACACTTCCTGATGTGTACCAGTCAACTTTTTTCTTAGTGATGCTTTTTGCATACGTTCACTGACTTCGTGCTTAATGAGATGGAACTGATATGCTGTAAATGAATAGGTTAATAATAAGAAACAGCAGTGTCAATGAGTACCTGTGGTCTCAGAAGAACAAGACAGCAAGTACAAAATGCAAATTTCTGTCCTCCACCTCTTTCCATTCTAACCAGAATAAAGTACTTATGCCAGCAACGGAAAGAACAGGACAACAAAATCTCTGAATAAAAACTGATGGTGTTTTGTGGTGTTCTTTATTTAAGAGTAAAGTGAGGTAACCTAGTTAAAATATTGTAGGGCCTTATTCAAATAGAGGTTGAAAACTATTATGATTCTTTGTTTTAGGGAGCCTTACTGAAACTTGTTCTCCTTTGTTCATCGTTTTAGCTTTTCAAAAAATTAAGCTGCTGTTGCTATTTCTAGTAAAGCTAATTAAAAAAAAAAATCTTAGTAGTCTAAATTCTGATAAGCTGCTCAGGTTAAAAGTTAGATTTCCCCTTAATGTTAGCTTAATAATGCATGCTGTAAGACAAGTATCTCATTCTTCTTTGGGCTCCTCTATCTAGATATGTGATGAAGTTAGATTGAGTTACTGTGGCTTAAGGCCATGAGCTGAGCTGAAGTAACTGTGGTAATCTAAGCCAAACCCAGCTGCAGGGTAAACTGGATGAGATAAAGTGAAGGTGGTTCAAGGTAGCATATTTTCTGTCATAACTGAAATGTCATGAAAGTGTGTATGTGGTCACCTACTTGCAGCTCAGCTGCAAGGTAACCACCTAACAAAATTCTGTAACTTCGTTGTATCCAAATGGTATTTGTGGGCTTTTGTAAAACACTGTGCTCTTGAAACCTAATCATAGACTGGTCTATGAATAGTGTTGCATTTTCATTTTATCCAGTTTCTCAGCTGAAATGAGAAGTTGTAAGAGAAGGTAATTTTTAATTGTACCTTTAAAACATCTGGATTTTTTCTAAGACACAAAATCCTTAATGCCCAACACTTCTGAAAATTTCACTATGGTCAACACCCAGCCCACTAAAGCCCAGTATTAAGATCGCAAATCCTGCCCTAAATCTACTGAAGGCTTGAAAGCATATCTATAAACTTAAAAAAAAGTAGAAATTTCCCATGGCTACGTGACAAAACTGCTTATTTATAATTCATTGCAATCAAATTTTATAGCATACAATTTTAGGGTTTGTGATGTATTTAAATATATACCTGTGCAATTTAGCCCTAGTGTAACCCATCTACCATTGTTGTGCTGTCTTGCAGATAACTTCCTTTTTAGTGATGAAATCATAGCCAATGGTTTTCACTCTTGTGACAGTGACGAAGATGACAGAGCTTCACATGCAAGTTCTAGTGACTGGACTCCAAGACCGCGTATAGGTAGAAGCCTAAATAATATAATTCTTAGATGCTGTTTGCCTTTGAACAATTACTTAATTCTTCCCACTCTCCAAATGATTTATGTTGCAAAAAAGAAAAAAAATATTGGCAATTACTGCTTTTGAGCAGCTGAGAGTTGTTGACTATTCTGCATGTTATTTAAGGAGTTTAAAAATTAACCTCTTTAAACCTGCTGTATTTTGATTAAAACTGTCAGTGTCTTTTTGTGTAGAAAACTGGCTGTGATCCATATTAAAAGCATACACACAGGCTCACTAAATTGAGTGACTGTTAGCATATTTCTTGCCTATTTACTTAGTATTCTTAAAGGAACAAGAAGATGATTTGTGTGTGATTTTCGCTAATCTGTAGGGCTTCGTTGTCCTAAGTATTATGTCAGTTTGGGAATTACTAGTCTGCATATATATTGCATACTAGCAATAGATAAGTTAACCATAGCAGTTCGGGACTCGGTAGAAAGTTCTTGCCTTGTACAGAGGCAAGATAACTGCTCAGGTCCCTGGTGATTTGTGTGGGACAGTGGCTTCGAGGGGGCAGTGGGGTCAGGTCTTTGTCTTACTCAGGCGTGACAATACCACAGCATTTATTTTGTTAGTCTTGATAGGAACAGGAGCAAGAAAACACATTATGATGACATAATATTCCACTTAAAAATTGTCTTTGCTAATCCCTCGTTGCAGGATCACTATTGGTTCCTTTTGGGCAAATATGTATAACAGTTGTTTTCTTTATATGTACTGAAACTAGCCTTACTGATAGCTATTTGAGTCCTCTTTAGTTCAGCTTCTTAAGATTCACCTGTTTTTCTTTTACTGCTCTAATCTTGAATGTTTCTGGAAAGGTTGATTTGATGGCTTTAAGAGGTCATGTCTGAAATCATGAGTGTTAGATGGCTAAAAGAACAACAAAAATCCGTGGATTGGTGGGCCCTACTTGACTCTCTAGAGTGATGTTTTATAATATGCATGTTTATTGTCTCCTCAACTTATTACTGTAAATATCTTACAGAATGTTGAAAGAATACCAGTGAAGCCATAAAATGGAGATACACTGTGAAAAAATCACTGCTAAATAAGCGCCCCTCTAAGAGCCATCAAGTTTGCTACGAACTGGGATTTTTACCTTGACTTTCATTAAATCCTTCATGGGTAACATCATAGTGAATAAAAACCCAAGCTATACTATCACTTAGAGCAAAACATGCAGAGGCTTTGATGAACAAAGTAGTAAACTGGGTTAATAAAATGTTAGTAAGCAAGCATTAATAAACGGGGCAATGATATAATAATCTGAACTACTTGACTCAGTTCTTACTTACTTTTTTTCCTAGGTCCCTACACTTTTGTTCAGCAGCATCTCATGTTAGGTACAGACCCACGGACAATTCTGAAAGACCTGCTACCAGAAACAATCCCTCCACCTGAACTAGATGATATGACACTGTGGCAAATTGTTATAAACATTCTTTCAGAACCACCGAAAAGAAAAAAACGAAAAGATATTAATACTATTGATGATGCTGTGAAACTTTTACAAGAATGCAAAAAAATAATGGTCTTGACTGGAGCTGGGGTACGTACTGGTACACTTAGGAGTGAGAGAATATGTAGACAGTTGGTTAAATACTTACCGATGCTTTACAGAATGCAGGTGATGTGAACCTCATGATGTTCATAATCAAATAATTATGCTAGATGAGGAGGCACAGCTGTCCACTACAGACGATGCACACTGCAAGACTGGAGCTTAAATTGGAAATTACAAGATCTCTCATAAGAAAATACTCTTAAAAGCATTTAAGTCCTTATACAGTTGTTTCTATGCAAAATAGATCACTTCTACCTGTTCCAGAACATTTTCTGTCCTAGTAATTTTTTTTCATGTGAAACAAAGGTAATGATTTTTTAAACAAAATGTCAGTGAATCTTTTAAAATACCTGATGGAGCTAGAGGGTCTAGAAGAGGACTCAAAAAGAAGAGCTATGGGGAAGGGAGATTTTCGTGAGGTTTCAGTAGACTAAATCTTACTTTTCACGTGTGCTGCTCTATGATGGTAACAAGTTTACTCACTGTTTTACTGAAGAACATCTCTAAGCTGTTGTACATCTGCAGCTTTATACGTGTGTACCAGATCATGGTACAAAAGTTGATAATTTTTTGCTTCTGTTCATCCACAGAGGATGTGACATGATTCAAAGAAGATGAGTGATTCAAGTCAGCTTGTTAGAAAAGCACTGCTATTTGTTACCCAGTCTTGCTCTTTCTATAATTGTTATCATACGCCTGTTTCTCCTCCTTTTTCCTTAGTGTTTTGAGGTTGTCTGAGACAATAAATTTCAGTCTTTATTGACTACTACAATGCTCTGATAAACAATATTTATCAAAAGGGTTTTACTTATCAAAAGAAGTCTAGTTCGTTACTGTGTTAGCATGTTAAAAAAGATATATCAGCCACCTTGTCCAAGCCTAAGTTGACAGATCAATGAACACCTATTAAATTTAATACAATGGTATTTTAGATTTTTGTTCACTTCTTACAAAACTTCCAGTAGTAAAAGTAAGTTCTAGTGTCCTATTACTGCCTGTGAGATTGTACTAACAGGGTTTTCTGTGCTGTTTTTCTGTGCTGTTTGGGATTTGAGAATCGCTTTATTGGTTCAAAAAAAGGAATAACAAAAAAGAAAGGCGAGGGGAAACTAAAAAATAAGTAAGAGAGCCCAGACTGGGTTTGTCCTTAACGTCTTCAACACAGTTGGCGTACAGAAACATGATTTCCCAAATAGTTTGTATCACAGCAACTCTTTATAGCTGAATATGTAGTTTTGCTTATTTCAGATTGCAAAAATGTATTTCAGGTGTCTGTGTCTTGTGGAATACCTGACTTCAGATCAAGAGATGGCATCTATGCGCGCCTTGCTGTAGACTTCCCAGACCTTCCAGATCCTCAAGCAATGTTTGATATAGAATACTTCAGAAAGGATCCCAGGCCATTTTTTAAATTTGCAAAGGTATGGTTTTCCAGCAGTTCTTTTCTTGGTCAGTGAAAACAGATGAGAGTATTAAAATGCATAAATCAGATGTAAAATGATTCTATTAACAAAACAATATATGTCTTTTTGTTTTTTATAAGCAAGATAGAAAAATGTGTTAATAGATTGAATTTACTTAATGAGAGACCTCATTCAGTGGTACAACAGCTCTGTCCTTGGGTAGGTCTTTGTAATGTACCAATTTTATATCCTGGTGTTACTTCAGTCATTATGTGCAACCACATACTGGCCTCATTAGAAATATTCAGCAACTTTCTTTTTTTTAATGTTATTTTTACCATTCCTGTTACAAGTTCATTGTATATACAGCCATTCTGGATGGTATGTCTCTAATTTCTGGGAGGATAAATAAAACTCACAGCTATGTGATTAAACTTTAATAGCCTTAGCTGCCAGTACTTTCTCTGAAAAATGAAAGAATATGAGAAATTTTTGGCCAGCACATGAGTAATGTGGAAAGCTACATTTGGGTTTTATATCCTGTGGCATGCTTTCCAGTGTTGTACAATACATTCACATTTTATCACTGTATTTACAGTAAAGAGGACTAAAGCACTTGCATGCACTAATAAGTGCCTGTTTCAGGTTTTCATACAGCTGTCACAAGAATCTGTACATCTTAGGGAATTAAAGCCTTTTTGCAGGGACTGTGTTCACTTGAAAGGGAGAACGCAGCAGTTTTTAGAAAGATGTTAGAGATATTAAAGAGTTTAAAAAGCAGGGAGGACATTGCAGAGACAAAGAATTGTAGAAACTATAGACATATGTAGAAACAATAAAATAATGACACTTAATCTGGTATTTCCTTGTGGGAGAAAAAAAAAAGAAGTCAAAACCAAAACATTTAGGAATTACTACAGGACCAGCAAGGACTTGTGAAAATTATCACTACTAGTTTTGCTCACTTTCTTCCCTTTGCTCGCTATTTATACTACTGCTCTGTTATGTTACAAAGACCAGAAGAGAAAAATAAATGTGTTTTGCAAGTACTCAGCTTTCTCTGGAAGCCTCCTATCTAGATACTAATATGTTTTGATGCTCATTAATATACTTAGTTCCTTGGTGGCTTTGGTGTTGTGTTTTGTTTGTTTGTTTTTTAATATTAGAACAAACCAACCAACCAAAAAAACCCAACCGCAAATCCCACCAAAAGAGCAAACAAAAAAACCCAGCTTCCTTGATGCCTGGAGGTACACAGATTTTGCCAGAATAGTCCAGTGTGGCTGATAGGTTTTTACTAAAATGATTTCTTACTTCTTTTTTGTCCATCAGCTTAGTTAGAATATTGATGTCTGATTTGAGGAAGTCTTAAATTCTTTTAAGAATGGCCAAATAAATTTTCAGAGTTCAGTGGCAGAACACGTCTTGCTTCTTCAGACTGAGATATAAAAGCTGTTATGACCACATGAATAACTGACTATAATTGTGTAGTAGTCCTAGTCATAATCTAGATAGTTTAGCACAATGAGCAATCATTGGTCATTGCTGCAGCTTAACTCCAAAGACCCATGTAGTTTCAGAATTACGAGTAATTTGAAATATTTGGGGAAAAAACAAATATGTTACTAGTTGGGCTGTATGGCAGCTGAAGGTAGAGCCGTCACAGAGATGAATTTAACAGTTCACTGTTGCTCTAGAGCATTTGATTCAGCTTTAAGGATCCACTGGTAAAGGTAGGCAGCACCTTCCTTTTTGCTAACTTTCTTTTGGCCAGTTACTGTTGTGCTTTTTCCATAAAAAGGCCTCACTTGCGCACGTGGGACTCCAGCCCAGTTGCTGCTCAGTGGTGACAGAGTGACTGGAGAACAGAGGTTCTGAAATTCAAGTTCCTCCCTAAATAAGTGCTTCTGAGCAACAGAGTGGTGGTGGTGCTGCTGCTGCTGTCTTCCTTTATCACACAGCAGCCAGAGGTACCACATGGGGTGGTCAGCCCCAGGCAGAAGCTTTCAGCTGGGTGCCCAGATTGAATTTTTGTTTTGGCAAGCTCCTTGTTCACTGTGAGCAAGTATCAGATCATTCTGCAAAAGTGCCTACATTTTTTTCCATATGCTTTTTAGAGCATACCTACCTACTGTACTTTGACCTAACGGAGAGGTTAAGCATCTATCAGGTACAGCAGAATTGCTCTACTAAGGCAATGGTTACTACTATAACGGGCTAAATTGGCAAAGCTGGTCCAAGTACCACTTGTCTTATCCTTTATATCCAATGCCATTCTGCTTTCTGGGCTTCCATCTTCTAGGAGTGGCTGCTGATAATGCTGAGGAGTAAAAACTGCTTATCACAAACCAAGAGACCAGAATCCAAATTCATAATGAAATTTTTGTCCAACTCTACTTAAACCATGTATATTTCAAACAACAAATATTGAGGTTACTTGGCACTTACCAAAGGAAAAATGGCTTTTCTATTTCATAAATCTCAAACCCCCAAAAGATCTAAACCTTGCTTTTATGCTGTGTGAAGAACAAAATGCCAACTTGCATGGAACAGTTTATCCTGACACGATCAGAAGCTCAGCTGTTGAAAGAAAAGTTGGATCTGAGAGATGGCAAAATGCAAAGGGAGTGACAACATTAACTGCCAGCACAACCATTGTTGATGATATCTAGGCCTGTATGAATTGCTGCAGTTGTATATTCATTTGCACTTTCTAATATACTTCTGAATTCCCTAGGAAATCTATCCAGGACAGTTCCAGCCATCTCTCTGTCACAAGTTCATTGCTTTGATGGATAAAGAAGGAAAACTACTTCGCAACTATACTCAGAACATAGACACACTGGAACAGGTTGCAGGAATCCAAAGGATAATACAGTGTCATGGTTAGTGGTTTTAGTTTCACTTATGTGTAGGAATGATTTTTACTGGTACATGTGACAATCACTACTGGAAGTTTTGGGGTTTTTTTGTTGAATTGGTATCTCTTGGCAATGGATATACTGCTTTTTAAATGTTGTTTGTTTTGCTGGGTTTTTTTAGGTAGCTTATGTATTTAAATCAGAAGTGATTTAAGTGGAAATACTCCTTTCAGAAATTATGCCTGATACATGGTGGTATTCATGCATCAGTAAAGATCCATACCCTGTTAATACAAGCTTAGACCATAAATTTTATAAAAGTTTATTTGTTGCTTCTTTATATTCATGTATGAGAACATAGTGTGGAAATCAGTCTTTTCATAGGTCCCTCTCACTGTGTATCAATAAAATTGAGTTTGGCTGTTACCTATTCTTTAGGTTATATTCAATTGAAATCCTAAAATATCCTGACACTTCAGTGACCTTACCTCATGTCTAAAATATTGTGGATTAAGTACCAGTTCAGCTGAATTGAAGAACATCTTGTTACACCTTCAGTGTCATACACATTCTGTAATTATGATACCACATTGAGTGGAATCCCTTAATTAGTTGCTTGATATGCTTTCCATTTCCAAGGAGTTGCAAATGTCAAGCTGAGAGTTCAAGAATTAATTTTTAAGGAAAGCACACAGAAAATTGGTTCTTAAGGTGCACTTTCGGTTCGTTTAGTAGACTTCTGGCAAAGCAATTGATTAAAAGCAGCACTAGCATGTTTGTAAGACTTGCCTAGTTCCACCTTTTCCAGGGAAAAAAAACTCTCTTGGTTTCTTTGTCTACATAGCTTAACTCTGCCAGATTTGTCAGTATCCTTTTTTTAGACAGAGCAAATGCTGTGCTGTTGTGGTGACCAAAGAGCACAGCTTAGAATCCTGCTTGTCGAATAACCCAAATCCAGTTTCCATTTGTCTTAGTGTGTCATGCATTTTCTTTTGGTTGTCATTCTGTATGACATGTTTGTCATTAATTCTCACATAGCTGTGGTTTTGCACATCACTACCACACTCAAGCTTCCCATTTTTTCAAGTGCACACTACAATAAGTAGGTTTCAGACCGTCTTTAGTGTATGTTCCGTATAAACGGATATTAAATTAGAAAGATTCTTGAAAACATGCTATGGATTCTGAGGCCTTTGGAAATCAGCAAAGATTGTTTTGAGTACATCAAGCTTTATCTGACATACAGTTATGCTGCTATTTTTTACAAATGCTAGCTGACTAATGGTAGTGGCTGAAGAGAAACTGAACCTTTATGTAAGGGTTTATACTGCTACATTTATTATCTTTTTTTGTCTAACTGTGGCATTGACAGTTAATAATGGATATGCCAAATTACAAGGAACCTTGTAATGAATTGAGGAGTTCATATATGAACCTTTGAATCCATTTCACACTGCAGACGTACAGTAAAGTTACTAGTTAGATGCATTTTTCTGAATTTAAAATGGCTGTTGCATTCAACCAATGTGTCTGGAATTAGATCACATTCCTTGCTATTGCTGTAGTTGAATGATCAGAGGCAGTGTGCTAGCTATACAACTCATGCATAGGGCAGCGTAATTTCTTGATCAAGTCCTTCTAACAGTGGAAAGTATCTCACAGAGTTGCAGGTAGGTATCAACAGATGCCTCAGATAGGGCTAGGTCTGCTAGCCTGACAGATGTCCCTAACACACTGTATAAAGGCCTAAATTATTTCTATGAACAAATTACAATGAGCAAGTAACTGTCATATTTCCTGTAGTCTTTGGAATCCCTCAAGTTCTGGGAGTTGCAATGACGAGCAAGTGTTTCAGAAGCTCTGCACTTTCCACTCCAGCTGTGATAGGCAGACCTGAACTGCCAGTTGTGCCTGAATGATCTGCTCCAAGTTTTTCTGTGCTTTTGCTCTCTTTGTCTTGACCAAATCCAATATTCCCAAAATATATTTTGAAGTTATACTTACCCCCAGAACCCCTTTATTTAGCAGTGTTAAGTATTGGTTGGCTGCTGTATGTAGGTTATGAGCACAAAACATCTTTGGTTTGGGTGGCTTAAAATAATACTCTAGATACACTTTTGGTACCAGAGGTTTTTAGCTGTTCCTGGCTTCTGCAAAGCTTTCAACATCTTAATTGTTACCTTTCTAAAAGTTTCCTTTTGAAGGCAGACTTTTGTACCTTCCTGAACATTATTCAGTCACAGGGCTTTCTTACTGCCCTTGTATCAACATGAGAAATTAGACAGCTACAGACTTCTACTGTATGATTCTATGAGTGATGCATTCCAGTGCAGGGTCAAAAATCCCAAATTCTTTTCTTTACCCCTTGTTTCATGGTTAGGAGAAAATCTGTCATATTTTCTACTTTATTTTTCATTATTCTGTGAACTTCTAGCATTATTCCTTCCACAGATAAAAGGCCTTACAGGCTTATTTCTCCTGGACATGTGCACACCGAAAGACCACTCCAGTTTGCCACAGTGACTTCAGACTGTATTTTCGTATGTGTTAGCCACCTCATAAGGTTTCCCCTTAGATGAGATGCAAATGCTCTATGAGATACTAGAGCATCACCTTCAGCTGCTTCAGAAGCAGGCCCGTTAGAGCTGCCAAGTGGCTGGATGGAGCAACACACTTCACACAGTCTTGCCAAATAAACACAGTAGCTAAGCTGGATACCAAGTTCAGAACAATATTTCAATTTAAACAAGTAGCTTTAAGTTCTCACTTCTGCTGAAAGGAACAGTACTAGTGCTATGTAGTTACCTATAATGAAGTATTTACTAACATATTTTCTTATTTTGCCCTAGTTTCTTGAGTTCATGTAGGTTCCTGTTCTGCTGCTGCTGTTAGCAGAGCTGCTGGCGCTACTGTTAGTTGTATAAAGGGGAAAAGGGAAGGTTCTGTTCTCCTCTCCTCATATATGCTTGCATAGATTGGGGGAATCAGAGACACAGTGTAACTTGTGTTGACATGCATGTGGTATATCAGTACTCCTAAAACAAGATTTCTGCTGACTAACATCTAAAGAACTACTTCTAGTACTATAAGTACCTTCTCTGAATTTTGCATTACTTTTTAATGACTGATTCTTTTAGCACTGCAACATAACAGCCTTTGTGTCAAAACAGCTTGGCCAGAAAGACCAAATCTGAATGACTGAAAATCCTTATTTCTGCCATATGGGTTCTTCCCCTCAGGTTCCTTTGCAACAGCTTCCTGCCTGATCTGTAAATACAAAGTTGATTGTGAAGTTGTTCGAGGAGATATTTTCAATCAGGTAAAAAATTTACTTTAACTCACTGCAGCTTTGTAATCAGTAATTCTCTCTCTCTCACAAACAAACCCCAACCAAACCCAAGCTGCCATGCTTGGATCACTGAAAAGATCTGCTTTTAAAAGGCTACATATCTTTGCATGTATTTCATGAAAGTGCCTATCTGTATTTCAGCATTTCTTCTAGTATTTAGAAGTATACTCAAATACTATACTGCAAAAATTAGGTAATGGGAAAAAGAAGAACAAAAGAATCCATTTTGAGAAAAGTAGAGGTTAAAATGGTAAGTAGAAAGTTGGATTTATACCTGGTTTATGTTGGTTTGAACTCAAAGTTACACTGAGAAAGCATTCTTAGTTATTAAGAACATTGGTTGCTCTTTGAGCATTTACCTACATTAAAAAATACGTTTAATAATAATAATTTAATAATTTACCTACATTAAAAATACGTTTAAGTGGTAGATGATACATGGAGAAATTGCTAACTACAGCCTCTGAGCAAGGAAGAGGATCAAATGAGATGCTGGACACTGCTTTCTAGGACTTCTGAATTACTGCATATTTGGGACTCCCTGCATCTGGGTGTGAACTGCCTCAGGGCCAAGGCAGGTAGTTCTGCTGTGTCAGAGTGATGAACCTTTGGCATTGCAAGACCCTCTTTGCTATTCTTCCCCTTCTTTTGAAGGAACAGAGGTGATGATTCTCTGATCAAAAAGATTTTTTTTTTATACAAATGGAAGGAGACTCTTTCTACAGACTTACGGGGTTTTATGATAAATGCTTAACAGTCCACAGTGGCAACTTTAGAGGAGAAACACAGAAGGGATGTAAATCTTTCAGGTATTACATTTGAAATTGATCTCGATGAAAGCCTTTCAGAAGAGATGTTTGAGTTAAAGCTTTAGGAAATGTAAATCTCCTAAGCCTGAAGCTTTGTAACACTGAATATGAAGTCTGGTTTACTTTTCTGGTAAGAATATTATTTTTGAGAACTTCTTATCTTACAGATGTTTGCTTTTCCTTTACCTTCAAAACCAGCTGGCTGGAGTTTAGGGTTTTTCTTTCTGAACAACTTTCCTAAGCATACTGCAATTTTCTGGTTTGACTGTTAGTGGCTGGCTCTGCTTTTCCGAACAGCACTTTAATCATTTTATGTTCATATTACTGTACCAAACTTCTGCCCCAATTGCCTGTCCCTGCTGGTGGTCTGTAATGGAAGCATGAGGAAGTGGAAAGAAGCAGCCTGTAGCAGTACTTCTGCATGAGAACAGAGGGTTCTTGCTCCCAAGATGAGACCAAAGGATCTTTTTAAACTCAGTCTCTCAGGCCTAATCTTACAGTACTGTTGCCAGGTACATGTCTGCAGGGCAGGCCCTAGCTATAATGCTGAATTGTTTTCATAATGGCCAAATGTCATCGTATGAGAAACACAGCTACTGAAAGAAAATCTATTCCTCCTCCTCTGGAGAAAAAAATTCTGTTTTCCATAGCCTGCATTTCCCAAACCAGTGCTGTGCAGTTCCTTTTTCTGTTGCCTCTTTAGGCTATAGAATTTGGTTCCCTAGATACAAAAAGGAAACCTTTTCTGTACTTCCGAAACAAAACACTGTCCATTTCAACAGCTTTGTTCTCTAACAAGTCTTCTTTCACAAAATATTTTTGGCACCTAGGTCCTGATAGATAGTCCAGTTTCTAGCCTTTGCTGTCCTCCACTCTTCAAAGTTCAGTTGTACATGGCCCCAGGTCATTAGTTTTCCCTAGAAAATACTACCTTTCCTTTGCTCTGCTCCATCCCCTGACGGTCTGAAGGGCTTTGCAAGGAAGTGAGTCTAGCTGACATCTTTCTGCCAGGATTTCCTTTCAACATCCTATAGACTGAGAATTGTTTGAAATCTTCTAAACAGAAGAATACCAATTTCTTATTGCTGCACTTCATTCTTCTGTCACTTCCAAGATAATGTGCTTGTGCTCTGTAGCATGATTTTTTCTCTGGGTTGCTGCACACAATCACCCTTCTGGATGAGAAGCAGCAGCAGTCATAAATTGCACATAGAACTTCTGAGTAAAACAGTTGTCAGTCGCTTCCAAAACCATGATTTTTACTTTGCTTTTAACTATATTAGGCAGCTCCAGGAACTAGTGAAAGGGTCTCAGATTTAGGAAGTAAAGGCCCTGCAAATGGAAAACTTGCACCAGTTCTTGGATATTCTTAAACAACATAATCTTTACTAATCTTAGCTTTTATACATGGATAACGTCAATAGTCAGTGAGAAATTCCATTTTTCTTTAATTAGACATGAGCAGAGGCAGTGGGGCTTTGGGGGGTGCTGCTTCTGGAGGGAAAGAGGACCCTAGACAGTTGAGTGGCCAATTATCTAGCTTTAAATTCTTGCTGTCAATTTCAGCTCTTGGAATAGATCTTCCCCCTTACTGACGACCTTTCTGAGGATTAGCAGAGAAGCTGGTGAGCAGTGTAGCCCTGAAAAGCATTTATGGGCCCATTACGGTGACTCAAATGACTTGGATAGGGACATCAGTTGTTCTGTAGAGATCTACTAAGAAACAAGCAATTGGACTTCCTGTGAGAAATGGTGGAAACAGGGTTAATATTACCTGGTCTCTTTACATCAAAAGTTAAGAGGTCCTCATTTCACCTTCCTCCTAAGACAGAGCAAATTATTGTCCCTCCTTAAGCTTCCAGCTGAAAATGCAAAGGCATCGCTAACATCAACAGAAGAGACAGCAGGGTAAAAAGCTTCATAAAAGTTTTAAGCTGTTTATATGTTATGCACTCTCTAATATATAAACATACGAGGAAAATGTTCACGATTCATTCTACCCATCTGCTGCTTTTGGTGGAATTCTTCTGGTTGGTTTCCTTTTAGCAAGGGGTTACTAGACTCTTAACTTCGGTACGTGGTGAAGGTTTCCTCTAGACCAATTCCTAGTTCTTGCTCCTTGTGTGTCCTGCAATATTTTCTTCAAAGGAGGATTAGATTCTTTGTTTGAAGACTTACATTTCTGGGAAAGGTCCTTTAACAGCAGAGGAAGGCCTTGTGATGTTTTATCATTTGGAAAGCATTGTCTTTTGTCCTAGTGCAGGCATCCAGAAACCAGTTCTTCAATTTAAGCTTTCTACGTTCTGTATTATTTTTCTGCATACATTTTCTGTACAAGAGGGAAATGTTATGCATGTAAATATCAGTTGTCATATATTCTCATATTACAGTAGGTAACATACATATTTTTACACCTTTACATAGCAGTAATTTGCTTGTGATGACTGCTGTAGGATTGCAACTACATTTAGCTCCTTAGATTTATTGTGGGGCATTGTATTTTCATACTGCAGCTGAGAAGACTTGAACTATTTTCAAGAAAAATTGCTCAGTCTGTACATATATTGCTCACCACCTTGCTTTTCTTCTCGCTGAAAAAGTCTTAAAATAGGAAAGAGTTGAAAGGGGGATCCAAAGATCAGAAAAATCTCTGGTTTCAGGAGGAAAGGGAGCCTGCTTCTCCACAAAACCTGACTTTTGGTTTTTTTAGTGAACAAGGGTTCTGCTCTGTTTTCATTGGAACTAGAAACATTTAAAATGAAGACCAAGCAGAAGTTCTTCCCTGTGTTCTTGTCCTATATGCTTTTTGCTAGCTGCTACAGTGGTTGCTTTTTGTCTGTAACACACATAACCTCTGTGGGGAAAGTAGAGAGGTAAAGCTCTATAATATACTCTTTGATTAGGGAGGGGTTTATATCAGATCCTACAATGGAAACTGACAGTGAAATGTAGGCTGTTGCCCCAGTTAAACCAAGAAAAATACATTCCTGTCAAACAGGAAATAATTACTCATCAGTTCTGAGCATGACTTCTGGACTTCGGCTTAGTAGTCAGATAAGAACCGTGGTGAAGAGCTGCATGGTTTCTCCCTTTTAAGAGGACTCCCTCTTTATTCCTGCATTTGCTGCAGGCTAGTATGAGAAATGCACTTGTCTGTATATCCGCAGAAAAATGAAGAGAGGAAATACCACTGAAACTTCCCTGTCTTTTGCCAAAATAAGTGACTGAATTGCTAAAATCTGAGGTTTTCAAGGGTGCAGCCTTGAACTGTAATAATAGAAGCTGGTTTAATGCAGGTTGTACCTAGATGTCCCAGATGTCCACCTGATGAACCACTCGCTATCATGAAGCCAGATATAGTGTTCTTCGGAGAGAACTTACCTGAGCAGTTCCATCGCGCCATGAAGTATGACAAAAATGAAGTTGATCTCCTTATTGTCATTGGGTCTTCACTGAAAGTAAGACCAGTAGCATTGATTCCAAGTAAGTGGCTATCTGGTAACACATTCTTTCAGAAATTTGGATCAAAAGTGAAACTCACAGTTAAGAGCTCTAAGGAATGGTTTCCGCTTGACTCAGTAAAGAAACTAGATTAAGCACCTAGTTTTCCAAGATGAAAACTGATTGCCTACATAAAGCTGAAATGCAAAATAGAGAAAGTAACAAACTCTTAAGTGTTTTTTCTACATTCCAGATAGCTATCAAGGTAATGAAATTATAATCTGAAAAGCTACTCCCCTAAAACTTAAATTACTTCATTTTCAGATTTGGTTCATTTTTCTCCCTGCTTGCAATGTCCTTTCAGAGTTACTTGAAAGATTTAGAAAGGAATCAGCTCTAAAGATCAATGTAGTATAAAAAAAATCAGATCAAGTACCATCAGGTGTCTGAGTTACAGCTTATTTTAAAGTCAGTACTTAACACTAAACAATGCACAGCAGGTGTTGTATAACATGTCACCATTTGAATCCTTAGCTTTTAAAAATTATACGGAAAAAAATCTCTGTTACATTATATAGAAAAATGACCTTTGGGAAGCCTGAGAAAATACCATTATACAGGTGCTCTGTTTGCCTACTGAGTGAAAGACAGTGGTACTAAAGAAATTCTCTTCACATGCAAGCCTTAGAAGGATGTGCGTTAGCATCTGCTATTAACTGGGAATATTACTTCATCCCTGGCATTTGTATCAACATCCTCTTCACTGTACAAGAGGCAGAGTCTAGGCTGCTGGGAAATGCATAAGGAGTGGAAAGTTAGGATCTATTATACAAGCCATTGCTCATCCCATGCCCCAGAACTGGATTTCATTTGTTAGTTATCTGAGGAATCGATGCTAGTTTACCAAACTGGTAGGTGAAGCCTAAATATCAGAAATGGACCAAGCATCCCTGGACAGTGTCGACCACTGGAAATATTTGCCTAATTAAGGGGATGTCATCTACCAGCACTATATTCTTCATGTGCGCTTAAGTACATAAAATGAATGCACAAAATCAACATAATTCTTGTAAGAGATTATAGTACTAATTTTAATAATCTTTTTAATACTTGACGAAACATCAGCAGAGTCAAGTTTCTGTGTGTGTGTTTCTCAGTGACGGAGTAGATGAACACCTTTTACTGGAAAAAAAATGGGAAAAAAAGCTTAGACAGGCTACAGTAGGCATAGCACCTCAAACTGCTGCTGTTAAATTTGGGATTTGCCTGTCTTCGATCTGTTTTGGTCTTATTGCAAGTGAAGGCAGGTCTGAGGAATCAAGCTTTCTAAGCAGACCTCTGCTGAAAGGAAAACTG
Source organism: Myiopsitta monachus (assembly GCA_017639245.1). NCBI lineage: Eukaryota > Metazoa > Chordata > Aves > Psittaciformes > Psittacidae > Myiopsitta > Myiopsitta monachus. Next base: position 63,712,225 of record CM029921.1, on the reverse strand, counting down.
AGGTGACTACCTTGACATTCTCTTTTCTATGTGTAGGTTCCATCCCTCATGAAGTGCCTCAGATCTTAATTAATAGGGAACCTTTGCCTCATCTACACTTTGACGTGGAGCTTCTTGGAGACTGTGATGTTATTATTAATGAATTATGTCAAAGGCTAGGTAGTGAATATACAAAACTTTGCTACAACTCAGTAAAACTTTCAGAAATAACAGAAAAGCCGCCACGAACACACAAGGAGCTTGAAATGCCCTCATCTGAGCTACCACCTACCCCTTTAAACATTTCAGAAGATTCTAGTTCACCAGAAAGAATGACTCCACCAGATACTTCGGTGGTGTCTTCAGAACACCCAGCTGAATGCAAGGTAGAAAACTGTGATCCTGCCGCAGAAACTAAAGGGGCCTGCATAGAGGAAAAGCTTCAGGACACACAGACATCGCCAGAAAACCCTGAAAATCCTACTAGTGAACTAATGAACTCTGAAACTATGAAGGAAAATGGATCTAACAATGGAGAAAATAAAGAAAAGAATGAAATCTTAAAGAAGTGCTGGGTAAACAGATCTGCAAAAGAACAGATCAGCAAAAGGCTGGATGGTAAGTGGTAACTCATTTCAGCATTTTGCTCTTTTGGCTGAGATGCTTACTCTAGACTTACTTTAAAGCAATAAATAAGTTACCCTTGAGTGGATTTTGGTGGTTATTTTTGTTCAGACAGGCATCTACCTAACATCATTTTATCATTTGTTTCTTTTGGAGAAGCTGATAGGAAGTTCTTCTGTAATTCCTAATTTTATAATCAGTGATTATATGCTCCCTAAACAGGTCGGAATTGAGGAGGTTGAAGGTAGGTATCAAAAAGTAAGTCAGTTTCTAAGTTTTTCAGATGCATTTTTCTGAAAAACCAGTTTGATTCTCACGTGTTCAGCAGCTGGTCACAGTACATCGTAATTCGGTGTGGCAGGAGAACTGAAAGATGAAGCCGTGATAGTTCAACTGCAGATCTCACAGCTGGAGCCAGGCGCATTTTGCAGGAAACTTGAGTTTCCAAGAAAGCCTTCCAATACGCAGCCTCTTAACTGATACAGGGAGTTACCACACTAGGAAATCAGTGTGGATGAACCAGGTATTAAACTGCAGCTTTCCAAAAGCAAAAGCTGCTTTTAAACTTTGTCAAATAATCGGTGCACTGGGTTCCAGTTCTGGTACAAGTGATGGAAATCCAGCTGTGAATACATGTACCAGTGAAAAGAGCTGATGAACACTGAAGTTTAAGTGCTCTTTTGTGTCAGAGGGGAGGGGGCAGAAGGAACGCTGAGCCTTCCAGTAGAGCGTTTGGTTTGTGCTTTATAATAAATGCACATACATCAAAATGAATACATGTAATCTGTCAGTTAAGCTTCACTGTCAAAAACCACCCATATGCAGGTACCTTCCAACCAGGAGCCTGCAAGATCTTGCATGAATCACTTCTTTTAGCCTTTTACTGACTTTCAAAATTCTGTTTCAGGTACTCAGTATCTCTTTTTACCACCAAATCGCTATATTTTCCATGGTGCTGAGGTGTACTCGGATTCCGAAGATGATATCATATCTTCCAGCTCCTGTGGGAGTAGTAGTGAAAGTGGTTCCTGTCGTAGTCAGAGCTTAGATGTGGAGGATGAGAGCGAGATTGAAGAGTTTTACAATGGCATAGAGGATGAGGATGCTCCAGAAAGGGAAGAGGAACCTGGATTTGGGGAAGATGGAGTTGAACAAGATGAATCGGCAGCTGATGAATCAGCTTATGCAACTGCAGCTGCAGGGACTGACCATCTGAGCAATAAGTTGTGAAGTGGTCATAGACTGGTTACCGGAACTTTCCACCAGCATTAGGAGCTTTGGCATGTCAGAATGAATGTTTACGTCTGAATTTAGAACAACAGAAACATCAGGATGTAGTGTTTATAAATAACAAAAACAGATTTTCATGCTTAGTTTTTTACCTTTTTCAATAAAATTCTATTACTGCGCACTCAACACTAACATCTTTTTGGGTTTTTGTTGGTCTTTTTGTTGTTGGATTTTTATTATTTTTTTTTTTTAAGGTACTAGGAATACCTGAGCAATTGTCACTGTATTCACTTTTAAGTTCCTCTGTCTGATCAGGCATCCATGTATATAATACGTATTTTGCTCAATGAACTTCAGCTTATATTATTTTTAAACTGTTTTGAAAAAGCCATTGGAATGTTAAACTAATATAAAGGGAACAGCTAATTTAGACCAAAGAATGGTATTTTCACACCTTTTGCTTTGTAACAGTTTGGTTTATTTAAAACCTTCTTGCTCTTCTGCTAAACCTTTAGTTCTTGCCTAATCTGTCATTAAACACTGGCATTTTCTAAGACCTACTGTGGCAGCTAATTTTTTGCTTTAACAGTTACTTTGTATGTTTGAGACATACTTAAGTGCAAGTAGGTAGTTAAATGGAAACAGGACAGCAAGCACTTGAGAAATCCTATGGGTTTTAGACTGATGAAGAAGTGTTGTGAAAATGCTTGGGGTACTGAGTTTAATCCTTCCTGTGGGCAGGAAGCAATGCTGACATTGGCTCCACAGCAATTGTAGCACTGGCATTTCAAACAAAACGGATCCCCCACAGCAGAAGTTTCTCATGTTGTACACAAAAGTCAAATAGAGCACAGCTTGCATTAAAACCAGCTTTTGCTAAATTGCCAAGGCTCCAGTGTGGAAGCTAGGACAAGTCCAGTATAGCGTTTCCACCAGCGTGTGAGAAGGCACAAAAAAACACGCTCTTCTTTTATCCCCTATTGGAGCAACTAAGCCAGGAGAAGCTATCTCAAATACCGAGAGCCTCTGCTTGCCCTGCTGAGTGGCTGAAGCACAGCTTAACAACCCAACCTAGAAGCACATGGCTCTGAGCTCATGCCTCGGGTTGTGAAAATAACTCTACCTGCTAGCCCCACCTTGCCCATTAAAAGCAAAGCAGCTACTCGAATAACTACATTGTGTATCCAAGTGCTAGTAGGCTGCCTTAAAACTGGATGTGGCAAATGTTCAAGTGTGGATTGTTTCTGAGCCTTTAGAACTATTTTGTAAAATTGCACAGTGCAGTAGGAAGTGAAGCAGCATTTTTCTATAACCACTTTTTCAACATTGGCCCAGATGAACCCTACGCTATAGATTATTCCTATACTTTGCTTTAATATTTATTACATTTTGGAAGATGTACAGTAGCTGTTCTTTGAACATAAGATACATCAGTTAATAAGTATTTAAGAACAGCTTCCTGGATTCATCAAAAAATGTTGGCATGTTGCGTTTCCTTGTCCAAATTTAATACAGTTCTTATTTGGCTACACTAAAGAATGCAATATGTTTTGTTTCCACTTGCATGTCACAATGTATTAGTTTGTGCTATAGGAGATATTTTAAATTGAAATACTTTGTTTTAAATTATTTTTACAGTGAGGATTGTTTTCTGCTCTTTTATAATTGTATATAGTGTCTTTTATGTAATCTACTGGCATATGTTTTGTAGAAGACTGTTTAAAATGACTGGCTATCTTCCTGCAACTTTTGAAATACAAAACCAGTGTTTTATACTCGTACACTGTTCTAAAGTCTATTAAAATTGTCATTTGATTTCTGGTTTCTGTTACTTTCTAGCTAGATCGTAAACACGTACTGAAAGATGCCCTATAACCTCAGGCTACACCCTGGCTGATGTAGGGCATTACACAGCAAATAGGTTTTTTCCATCTGCCCCCTTGGAGGAAAAAAAAACCAACCCAGCCTGAAGGAGGCCGCTCGGCGCTGTCTTTGGTAAAACGACCTCCTAAGGCACAACACAACGTTGTCCTTCACAAAACCTACTTTTCTCCTTTCAAATCCCAAGTTAACTTTAGCTGTCTGTGCAGAACAGGAGTGCTTCTTCCTGCTTGTGCTGCAGGACTGTGCAGCTCTGCCACCCTTTTCTCTACCTAGCCCAAAGCTTCCTTCACTTCTTGCACTTGCTGCACCCACCCTGACCCTACACGGCCACATCCAGGAGAAGGTCCCTGTAAAGAAACCTGAACCATGCAGGAGCTTGGGGCACGTTCTGGCATCACAGACACAAAAATTTCACTTGTGTTTCGCAATGCTGACAGTAAGACCCCAGGTTTCCCCTGGGGGTGGCCCTGCCTGCCTGGGCTGCAGATGAAGCCCATCTCCACCTGCAGAGCTCTGGGCAGCCACTGTGCCATAGCTTCCTGTGACCACAGCAGTACTGACCCCCACGTACAGCCAAGAGCCTCTCCCCTTGGACTTGTTCAGTTGGCTTTCCACTATGTAACACCATTCTGATGGCTCCATTGTACTTCTGAACCACCACCCCACAAACACAAATTACATTTGGCTTAGGAAAAAAAAAAAACCACAGAAATTTATAAAACTCACACACTTGAGCCAGGAAATATTAAAAACACTTCAGAATTTTTTACAGGAATAATGTTTCTCCATCGATTGCTCATTACTCTGAAAGGACGTGAAAACATTTTTCCTGTGCAATAAGACAGCTGCAGCTTTTTCTAAACTCTGATGAAGAAGTTCTGCTTTCTGTTCTTTCCTGTATCTGTGCCTGTGTTACTTGAACAGAAACGTAACCCGAAATGAGAATGTGTCACCTTATTTCTCCACACACCATCCTTCCCCTGTGGTGAAGGTGCTGTCGTTAAATAACATTTAAAAGGATCATACAGCAAACAATGGAAATGAGGAAGTATTCGCTCTTGCAGCTTTTAGTATTTAGCGTCTCAGACGAAATTTGGATGCATGGAAGAACATGTTCAGTTCCAGCTGTAATTCATACAATCTCAAAAAGGAAGATGATTTATCTGCCTCATCATTTGCATTACCACCTTACAAAGGCACCTGAACTCTCTTAGCATATATATACTAAATATATGCACTGAAAAAAGCAAGAGCACAAGGATCTGCCTAATAAGATGGTGCCACTCCCCAGCCCCCTTCCAAGCCTATTTTGATGCACCTGTCACGATAATGACTTGCAAAAGTATTTCAAGAGTAGAAGAAGTGCGTATTTCAAAATCCTGCACTGTTTTTCCGTGGGCAGCTATTCCCTGCGGCGCTGCCCTGAACCCGGCGCGGTTTTAATCGGGGGGGTTGGACTGTGGAAAATACTTCCTTTTAAAATGTGTGATGGCAAAGCGCCAAACGCCATCCAACCGGGAGAGCTCCAAGAGCACAGAGTCTGAATGAAAGCGGCATTCAGGAGCCACCTGAAAATCGTTTGAGAACAAAGATAGTCATTCGGTCCCTCAGGCTCAATATCAGTGCTGAAATACCAAACCAGAATGGTCCAACCTGAAGGCAGCTGCAATTATTTTCATAATATACTTTACCTACAGAGTGACTGGAAAAGACAGTCCAGCTCAAAATGTAGAATTTTAGGCTAAAACAACTGGCCATGACTACGTAAGGAATGGTTCTACACTAGCTATAACCCATCAAGTTATGAAGCCCTGACGGTACCTGTAGCACAGTCCCTCTTGGCTCAGCAGTTTTGAGAAGACAGACAGGCTGCCAGGGCTCAGTAGGAAAAGTAATAATAGCGTCAACAATGGTGCACGATGGCAAAGGAGTTGCTATTTACCACCCCAGCCACTCACTCACTCACTCCTCCCTAACTCCCACACCCCCAGGTGGGACGGGGACGTGAATCCAAAGAAGGAAACACCGGCAGGCTGAGATGGCAAACAACAAAAAGAGAAACGAAAATCCATCCCCTCCCAGCCATCTCCCCCCAGTTTCTACACACGACGTGCTATGGTAGGGAGTATCTCTTCGGCAGTTCGGGTCAGGTGCCCTGTCTCTGCTTCCTCCCAGCTTCCTGCGCCCCTCCTCACTGGCAGAGCATGAGACTGAAAAGTCCTTGGTCAGGGTAAGTGCTACTTAGCAACAACACAATCTTGGTGCCTTATCAGTACTGTTCTCAGACTGAAGCCAAAACACAACCTTGCACCAGCCACCAGGAACAAAATTAACTCTATCCCAGCCAAAACCAGAACATGGCCAAAGGACAATTCTGCTGAACATGCAGGGAAGCAGAGGCAGTGAAGTAAACAATCACACAGGAACTGTGGAACTCCATGAGGTAGGATGCTGTGAGAGCTCAAAGTGGCCTCTAAAAGGACCTGGGCAAATTCAGGTGAGACAGACCTCCTGAAGCTCCTTGAGGAGAATTCCACGGAAAAGAGTATTTTCCTCTCCCTACATTCTCCTGTAAGCTACAGGTGGAGAAAGTTTGTACCTGAAATTAACCTAGTACAGCAGTCCTCAAGTGACATACAGAAACGGAGCTTGAGAAGGCTATTTATACTGGATCTGTAAAAAACAAACCAAGCAAACACTCATCAGGCCCATCCCATGTGCACGTTCATCCTGCCCTGGAGATGGTGGAAGCAGATACGTCACCACCGGTCTTCACAGGACTGAATTTCTTAAGACACAAACCCGGGACTGCTGCTTTTCCTCTCATAGAGGCAGGCACACGCCACGCTCCCTGCCAGCCACCCCATGGCCCTGGGGTGCAGCCCAGCCCCGCTCAGAGTTGCCCCTGCACCATCGTCCCCTGTGAGGGAGGCGCTGACAGAGCAAACACAGCCAAACTACAAATGGAGTCACAGCTTCCAGATGCTCCCCATGAGTTTCTGAAAGCCACAAAACCCCCCACAAGCCACAAAGCCCTTAAAACCAGCACAGAAACACTTCTCAGTTGTTACCCACAGCACTGCCAAACAACACAGCACCAGCAGAAGGATCCCCTTTCCCACAGCACGCGGGGGGCTCACTCGGAGCCCGGGATAACCCGATCCCAGCGCCCAAACCCCGAGCCGGCGCGGCGCGGCGCAGCACCCGCACCCCGGCCCCTCTTACCACTCGCCGCCTACCACGGCGGCCCCAGAAACCAGCGGCACGGGAGAGGCGAGCCCGGGCGACGCGGGGCCGGGCCAGGCCGGGCGGCTTGCAGCCCCTCGCGTGGCTTGACACACAGCCGCCATAGGGCTTACTCGGGGAAGCGAGAGCGCCGGCGAGCGGCCTCCTGCCGGCCAGGGAAAGCGCTTCAAGGCTGCGCTGCTCCCGTCAGGCGAGCCCGCGGTGACTACCCCGGCTCCAGCAGCCGGTTTAGGAGGGGATGCCGCCGCCGCCAGGAGCCGGACACCGCTCCGCTCCCCCTTTGGCTGCTCGGGGCGCCGGCAGTACCGCGCAAAGCCGCCCTCGAAAGCGCCGACACCGACCCAGCCTGCTCATGCCCCACAGCGGCTCTATATGAGCTGCCCGGCATGCCCGTGCTGGGCTCCACGCAGCAGCTACTCTAGAAACGGCGTATGGTAAAGATGATCACTCCTAGCCCCTACAATGGGGCATCACTGCCTTCTTATCCCAACCTTTAGCACTGCTCTAGGCATTCGCTGCCGGCCACCGACAGGAAGGAGGCTACAGAAACCTCCGACACACCGCTGGGCACCGGGCTCCGCCGACCACTGCCCTAATGCAGCCCGCTGCAGCACTGCACCCTGAGCACAGCCATTGCACGGGCACCAGAGAACACCCCGAACTGCTACGGGCTTGCTCCAGCAACGCTCTCATCTAAAGATACAATGGATCTCCTCTGTTACCCTCGCCCTTTGTTTACTGCCAATTTAATCTTGGCACCTCAGAGGGCGTTAGGATATTCATACCTTGCCAGTGGAAAGCCTCAAGTTTGTTGAGATGCTAGATGTAGCTCCCACCATACTCAAGCACTGCTGCTAGCAGGTGCACCTACAATCACCTCTGTGCGTAATTAAGCCACAAATAATTGAATTAGTTTCACCTTTAAATTTTTTCAAAGCCACAGCAAACAGAATTTCAATAGGAAGTTGGGTTTTAGCTGCGGTCCAACAGCTGTTCAAAAAAGGGAACTAAATTGAACTTGCACATTCTATTCAAGTCAGGGTCTTCACATAATGCTCATCTTTTGTTTCCTCACCGCAATTCCCCATGGGATCAGGCATGCCAGGGAAAGCAGTGAGTACCTGTAGACATGTACAGCCCGTAGAGGCACTGCCCGGTCTGGGATTCACATGCTCAGGGAGGGTATGACCTGTCAATAAGCCCACCCTGGGGTCTTGGAATGGTAAAGATCCCCACTAGCACCACACACACTAGTGCTGAACATAATAGCTCTGTAGTTTATATGTGGCACAAGATTCACAAACCTCATTTTCCTTTCTAATAATCTGAGACTGACGCACATGCCTTTGGCTGGAGAGGAAAAATTACGCTGAGTGCTACCCACGGATGTCCTCTGATCACACTCCATGCATCAGCAAAATGTTATTTTGCTGTTTTGTAAAAGATCAGTGAAGTATGTTCAAAGCCAAGGGATGTGCTCAAAGTGTTCAGTCTTCTGACAGTAAGAGACCTGTGGGTATTACAGGTAGTGTATTCCAGGAAAACAGCCCAGGGGGTTTCTCAAGGCTTTAAGGTATGATATTAAATCTGGCTATGGCAGGTGATCAAGGATGCTCTGAGCTTTCAAAGTCCAAGTTTTTAAAGTTACTGTTCCAAACTTGATCAACATAAACCTGAACAGCATACTGAAAAACAAACTGACCCACCCGAACTCCAGCCTGACCTACCAATTAAGAAACACCCACTTGGTAATCAACAGGAACTATCACTTTTCAGGGGAAACAAATGTTTTGTTGTGCTGTCCCCCCCCCTCAAGAACCGAGTTAAACATTTGTACACAGAACATACAAGAACATATGTCTGGTTGCACAATGGAGAAAGTCAACACAGCCATTCTTGTAACACTCAGTATACATACAAGTCTATCATGCCAAAAACCTGTATTATTATCATCAAAAGAAAGCTTTTAACTATTTATAAGTATTTATCTTAACTTGCAGAACCTCCTGTGCTTTTAAATAAAAAACTCTTTAAATTTCATTCACTATACTTCATCTATTCCTGACAAATCAAGTTTATTGCAACAGAGAGCAATGCGATGAACTAAATTCCTTTTTAAAAGAGCAGTCTGATGTCCTACATTAATAACCACCTTATTAGCAGTAAGTCCCATAGAGCCAAAGAAGACAAGTCACTATGCTTAAGCAGGGCTCGTTGCTTTAATACCTCTACACCCATGTAGGGCAACCACATTCTTAGGTTTTCCCTGGAACAGGAGGGACACACTTCTGTTGTACATGTAGTTGAAACAGCCTGTGTACCTCTGTCGTGCAAATTCAACCTTCAACCCTGTACTAATGTGACGGGTACAATAAATCTAGTACATGACTGCACCTCTATGACAAGTCCTTTAGTAACCACAACAGAGACAGAAGTTTGACATGCAACTGGCACTCTCCAGTGATAATCCTGGATCTTTATCAAAATGCTAATCTAATTATCAAATAAAAATACTTTAGAGATTTTGAATTTCTGCACTATTTTGCTCCCACTGCAGCCCAAACTGCTGCAATCCCCCAGTTACCTGCATCAACCTTTTTTTAAAAGTGACATTTAAGCTTTCCTGATTAATTGGAGATCTGACAAGGAAGAAGGCCCTAGGCTTTCCTCATTAACACCATGGATATTTTAGCTAAGAATATGGAAGGGAATTTGTTTTCCCCTGTATCTCACATGATGCACAGCATCAAACAGTGCATGCAAAATGACACTTGTCCACCTTTTTCCAGCCAGAGAAAACACTTCAGAGTACAACTTCTGTAGAGATCTTTCGCAGGGCGGTTAAAGACTGTTAACAGAACTAAGGGCAATGTAAGTACTGCAGAAAGCATTAAACTGCTTGAAGGAAGTAACATAATAACTAGCAAGTACTCTGGTACTACACAGAAGTCTTTTACCTTGTTACGTAGATAATGTCTGTTTTGCCACAGGGCACCTGTCTCGCTGTACAGAATGAGCTAACACGTGTAAGATAATCAGGAGCATTTAGCAAATACAACCATGCTCTGTAGGACCCAACTCCATTTCTTGCAGCTGTGGACAAAATCAAGGCCAAAATTACAGAAAGTCTCAGATGAACCCTGTCCTGAGGAAAGTGACTCTAGCCCTGCTCTGCCAGTGGGTTCTGAACATGGCATTTAACCAATATTCAGCATCCTCCCCAACCCTCCCAACACTTACTAATGTTCCAAGACAGTAAGAAACATGTCTTGCTGATACTGCAGAAGCTTTCATAGTAACATGAATTGCCACAGCAGTTTTAGTGAACAGTAACTGCACTTCAGAGATAAAGGACATCCAAGATCTAGCAAATCCTAAGTTAGGCACCAAAAATCGGCAAGTGTCCAATAACTATGACTTGGATTCTGACTCAGACCCTCGCATCTACAGCATATTACTCATCTTTCTGATTAATACTGGTGAAAAGTCCAATACAGCAATAATCAGAGAAAGTCCCATAGGGAAATTAAATATATAAATACAGTGCTGGGCTTAGATCATACAGACTAAATTAGGACCTGCATAATTAAGCACAAAAAAACCCTCAGTGAACATCATCAGCTGTGTACACTGAATGAAGCAAGAGTCCCATCCATCAGTGAACACCATTAACTGTGTACACTGAATGAAGCAAGAGTCCCATAGAAAAAAAACCCAGCTCCTGATAGTGTAAAACAGAATAAAACCCAGAAGAAAGCTTTACATTAGCCACTTCTCAAGTTTGAAGTATCTGCCTTTGCAATCTTGGGTGTTTCACAATTTAAAAACAGTGTTTTAATATTACCTGGTAAAATGAGGAATAATACTTTTTTATTTTCACTCCTTTTCTTTCTTCCATGTATTGAAAGTAAGATTAAGCTGCTTTAATATTTGCTCTTTTCTTGTTTTTCACAAGAGGGAGAATTTCCCCACCAGATAACAAATGCTGGAAAAGATGGAGTATGGGTTGCATACAAAGATATTACTATAGGTGACACTGCACGAGAAAGCTGTAAAAACACAGTGTTAAGGAAAGAGAATTATTTTCACTGTACCAACCGCTCTGTATGTTATCCACATCTCCTGCCAGCACAGAAACTGCATGTTATACAACTTATTACAATGAATTAATTTCTCTGCTTTTCAATCGAGATCTTGGTATCCTAGCTGTACTCTCGATTTAATACGTGCAAAAGTTACTCTCCAACTGAAGAAATATGCATGATGCAAGCATCCATACACATCAACCAACAAAGGTTTTCATTTGAGTTTTTTATTATAGCTTGAATTTTCTCACTGCATTTAAAAATCTAAAAAAAATAAATATTTGTTTCACAGCTGCAAGTCACATATGCATTAACACCACAAAGTCTGGAATTTAACCAGAGAAGGAAAGTCAAATCCAAAAGTGTCCGGCTAAGCACGATCGTCTCAGGGCAGTTATACTAAAAATAAAATCTTAAGAAAAGGGAAGGGGGTGTTAAAGAGTTATTTCAAATGCATTTTTCTGGAAAAGAGTGAAAAGTCTATTAGAAACCATAAACTACGCTTTCAGCATTTAAAAATAAACGTTTAACCTCTTGACAGCAACAACTGTCTGGTGCATCTTTTTCTTTTAAGCTGTATTTTTGACACATGGTTGCAGAGGTTTCAAATGATAAATTAACCTCTTATAACTGTGTCCACTTAATTACAGAATCAGTCCTTAAAAAATAAAACAGTGTATTAAGTCAGCTTGTCCATCCACAGACTGAAAATGCCATTGTATGCAGGTTTGTATCGGCACTAAGTGACTGCTTCATGGATTGTACATTGTGAAGATGAGTGTCTCTTAAACAATCACTTTTGGTATTACGGTTCTTAAAACAAACCAGAAAAATATATATCTTCAGAAATCAGAGTAGTCACTTTTTTTTGTTAAAAGCCATAAAATAAGCTCATATTCAATTACAAGCAATAGAAACCATACTGCTATTGGAACATAATTATTTTATCACAAAAATGTATTATTTACAAAATGAAAAGTTACCAAGCGAATTTATCAGGGAAAAAGTTAAATGTTCTTACAAGGTGATTTGAAAAACTTTAGCAAGTCTCTCATGCACTCACACGCCAAATTATTTGCATAAGGAGAAATGTTAATTCATGTTAGTGAAACTTGACTCCCATTCACAATATTCTTGTTTTTATTATAAGATGGCAAAATCCACATGGTTCTGTACAAGAAGGTATGTATTAAGACAGTTCCTCATTTTTGTTAATGTGTTTTGGCTCCCATGAATATCTGTACCACTGAACATTTTCTCAGATAATCAGTTATTATTATCAACTCAATCATTTAATCCACTGAACTTACCACCACAAGAAAGACACAAAGAGTTAGTTTAATGATCCCACGTTACACAGAACTCTCATTTCTGAAGTTATACTAAACTGAAACCTTCGTAGTGATCTATAGCCTGGATCAATTTAGACTTCAGGGTTTCTTTATCTGTGTATTTTGGAAGATCAAGAAGATTAAAGCAAGTGTGAGCTACCGGAAGATAATCTTCTCCACCTCCTGTTGGCTGGATGACTAGCTTAAGACACTTCATTCCAAGAATTGGAATACGATCACTGCCTGTCAGAAACACTGCCAAGAAAAAAACAAACAAAAACTTGAAAGTAGTTTAAGATGGTCTCTGTGGTATCTACTCTTCAATCACTGTTTGCATTTTTTTAGTTATTCCAACAAGGGTTAGCTTTTCATACTGAAGTTGTTCTGCTAAGTTCGAAAAACACGGAATAATGATTTAACCCCCTCTCCAGCTCACACATGGACTCTTAACTGTAACACAACAGGTGATATATAAAGGAAAACACTTAATTTTAACGTAAGAAACCAGTCTTCGGAAAGAGAACAAAAAAAAACCCCAAAAAACCCAACAAAAAGAACAACCCAAGCACCCAAGAACCACCACCAAAAAAAAAAAAAAGAGAGAAAATAGCAGGATGCTCTTCATACAGACTTTGTTACTTAAAACTCACTGGCTAAACCTCTACTGAGCACTTGCGAGCATCCTGTAAATACACAGAATTAGTTTGTACAACATGAAGCTTGTCTGAATTCAAAACTAATCTATGATCTGTTCTCAACAATGCCCATTCACAGGAAGCTTCAATAACTTTCTCTTCCCTGCACTTCTGCATTCATATCAGTACCATGAGGTATTAACAACCAGCTATAGCTCCAAAATTCAACCTATATGTGATGAAAAAAAAAGTAATGCAGAATGTGAACAATAGCTCAAAACAGAGAAAAAAAATCCTAGTCACAACTTAGATGACACCAGCAGTTTAGGTTGCTGGGGTTTCGGTTTTGTTTGCCTTTGGTTTTGGAGGGTTTTTTTTGGGTGGTGGTGGCGGCATTTGATTTTGTTTTCATTCTGGCATTCAATGCTGCTTCGGTATATTGTAATCTTGTAACTTCCCACCACCCAGAATTACTCAGGTCAACCCCAGCAAAATCAGAAACAAGCTCAGAATCAGTTTCTTCTACTTTTTTTTTCCTTCCAAATAAAGTTAATCAGATCATTACAGACAAATATGGATGTCTGCCCCCTTATCAGGCCTAAAATCACAGTGCTTCTGTTCAGTTAGCAACTTCTGCAAAGTAGCTTCAAATACTTACACAAAAACTGTTTCTTCTTCTCCAAAGACAGCTCATGAAAAACCTCCCAGAATATTTTAATTGTAGGATGGTCTGCCCAGTATTCTCCTTTGTATTCTGTATTCTAAAATGAGCAGGAAATCATGTTATTGTTTGCATGCGGAATTAGTGGGATAATCTGACATTAAAGTAGAATGAATGTGGTTTGTGTAAAGGGATACTTCAAGTGACATTGTTTTTCTTCAGCTGTTCACTCTGACTTCAACTATATGACAGATGCAGGTTCTCCAAAGCATATTCAATCCCAATAAAGTAGAAACAAAGTCTCACAGTGAGTTTTAGCAATGAAGAATATTTACTTGTATAAACTATATGCATTTTTTTCACTTCCCCCTTGTAATGTAACACATTATCTAGAGCTGCCTTTTAGTTCTGTGGATCTTTCTTCTTCTAAGTTCAATTCCCTTCAGAAATTAGATGGAAAAACTTAAAGCAGGAAGGTAAGAATAATATTTTAGTGTCCTCATTAACATGTAAAACAAAACTTCCTCACTCATGCAGTCAATCCAATCAAAGCTGTAAGTCACATTAATGAAAACAGAGCTCAAAAGAACACGTTTTATTGTTCTTTTCCAGATGCAAAAGCATATGAAACAAATAGCTATCCACGGTTCTTACCTTCTCCAACTCTTTCCAATCATAATTTGTGTTCCCAATCACCATCGCCTGCAGCTCACTGGGCTGGAAGAGCTGAAGAACTTTACCTCCACATACTTTGTGGAAGCCTGCATGGAATGCATCGAACAAGGAAGCCACAGATTTATTGAAGATGTAATCCACATATGCGTCTACAAAATCCTGCCTGTACAGAGAAGAAAAAATAAGTTATGTTGGAGAAAAAAAAAAGCAGCACGTCCCCCTTCTACGGATAAAATGGGAACCACCTCTGTATGGAACACAGCATAAGGAAGTAAAGCAAAAAGGACCATATTACATGATCTTCTTCATGTTACAACCATCATGAAGACAACCCCAATGAAAATGACACAAATGTATTTCCCCACCACGCCCTCTAACACCCACCATGCACTCTAACAAAGAGTCCATAATGTGCAACAGCAAAATAGTAACTTTTAGTGTCATTTCAGGCACTGTAACCATTTTTCTTATTTGTATGCATTGCACTGAAATCAGACTGAACGGCAACAAGCTTAAATGCTTGAATTAAATACAGTGTCCTGAAACCAACTAGTCAAGCTCTGTTGTATTTTAAAAAGTTACATTTGCACTAAAAATGAAAATCAACTTCAAACAGACATTTGAATCCTCTACAGCAGAAAGATCAGTTCATTACCTTTTAATCAATCCTAGTTAACACTGTTAGCTTCTGCACTGGCAGAGTGACTTCAGTTATAGATCAGTTACCCTACCAACACGCATTCTTTGTGGAAACCCAAAGTGTTTGAACAACATCCACAGTACCCACATAGCATCACCATTAAAAAAAAAAAAAGAAAGAAAAATTATCTGAACACATTTTGATGATACATCTATTAAAGTGGTTGAACTGAAAATACTGAAGAGGAACTGAGGGAGTGGTGAAACACACTCCTCCTCCTCCAGCACTCAATGAGATACCCACTTTATGCACATCATGTAATAAGCAGAGAGGCAGGTAACTTGTATAATACTAAACCTGGAAGAAAAGGCTGCTCCAGAGATAGTTCAGAGCAATTACTAACTAGCATTATTATACTCTGTGCTAGTATTTTTAAAACTGAATTCAAGCATCATGGAATATTTGGATTTTCAGAAACAGGAACTCTTCATTGCTGCAAGACAGCAAATGATGACAGTGCTGCATACATTACATGGAATTACAAGTGGAACACAATTACAAGTGGAACTTCACTTGTAATTCAGCTCCAATTTTACTGCCACTTGGTGACAGACCCCCACACCATCAGGGGACTTCAAAGCTATCATGTTGAAGTATCACAAAATGATATATCCCCAGCTTTAAGGCAATGGTTTTAAAAAACCACCCCCACAAAAACCCCCAAAACTCTTTCCTCTAAAAGGAGAAAAGTTACAAAAAATGAGCTAGTTACAAAAAAATGCTGCCAAAAATGTGCCCTCTAGGAACACGACTAGAGGTACATTTCCTCCCTCGTTCCTACCATGCATAGCTTAGATGCATTCTGTTCTCACAGTATGCTCTTGCCATTCGATTCTCCCTTTACTCTGGGAGAAGTAAAAGCACAGAGAAGTTATGAAGATTAAAGAACAGACAGGAATATGAGAGGAATGGACAGAGAGAGATACGAAAATGGTAGTATTCTGAAAAGAAGGGACAAACCACCAGATTTTATACATATATATATATATAAGAATCCCACCTCTCACACACTCTTCCAACAATCACAGAATCATAGAATAGTTAGGGTTGGAAAGGACCTTAAGATCATCAATAGCACTAGGTAACAATTTATCTGCTCTACAAATGGAACACTTCTCTGAAATATTTCATATATGAATAGTTGCCACACACTTGTAGTTTGCATACTAATATACAAATAATTGCACCAAGCTTGAATTTTCAATCATTACTCACTAAATTCCAGTGTTATACAACTTCCTGCAGAATAATAATCATTTTTAATCTTAGAAAATGAAGATCATGCAGTCAAAACGGGCCCTAAAGAGCTTTGAAATATTTCTAAGCCCAAAGTGAAAAGAAGAAGTATTACACATTCTGAGTAAAATTAGATAGCCTTTCCACAACTGGCAAATCCTTAAATACAGGTAATCATAGCATGGTTTGGGTTGGAAGGGACCAAGGAAAATCACCTAGTTACAACCCCCCTGCCACGGGCAAGGACATTTTCCACTAGACCAGGTTGCTCAAAGCCCCATTTCGAGCCTGGCCTTGAACACTTAAAGGGATGAGGCATCCACAGCCTCTCTGGGCAACCTGTTGCAGTGTCAATACAATACAATAGCTATTTTAACAATACAAATAAGAACAGCTTGGAAAAACAACTAAAGTAGTTTTGCCTCCAACATTACATTAGGGTGACAGCTTGGTACGGGATATTTATTGCAACCCACTTACGCTCCCAACACAGACAGCAACACTGAACTACCCCATAACCCGTAAAACTCACCTATTTTGTTTGACTACAGGAACATCAGCACCATTAGGAACAAGCTCTTTTATTTCTGTTGTACCAAAATTTTCCACAGTGATCTATTTAAAACAAAGAACAGTACAAATTGTATTTACTGCATACTGTACTTCTTCCCACCACTTAGCTAACAGCACAGTGAACAGCAGGCACAGATGCTAAAATTCATGCAAATCAGCAGCTGATGCCTTTGCTCAAACACTCCATCAGAGGCAGTCATAATAGATGGTGACAGATAATATAATATTTCTGATGAGCTTGATCAGAAATATTTCAAAAACTTTGTAAAACTTACAGTAAAATTAAGACAAAATGCTTCTTCTATGTCATCCTCTGGATAGTCCAGTAACTGTTGCATTCCTCTGCAAAATAAATTACAAATTACTTGCAGCAGTGGCAAGAAAGATTAACTTCTTGTCCTGAAGCATTCTTTATGCTTTTATAATTCAAGTAAAACAAGAAGAATAAATAAAATCTTTCCACTGTTACTTTTTCATTAGCTCATTAACTTGCCCTTTGTAGTGCTATTTCCTTTTAATGAATGGCTAAAACGTAAAGGTTTTGAATTTCAAATATTATTTTCACCTAAAATTACTGTAGGATAATAAAACAGAAAACACAAATATTAAACCCAAGCATTTAGAAGCAGGTGTTTAATAACAGCATGCATCCTTTCTCAGTTGACATGATGGCTGCAAATTATACCAAGCTGTTTATCCTGTTTGTGTGAAAATAACACATTCTCTTTATGTTCTTAAAGGAAAACACTGAGTTAAAAATTAATTCCTATTAACACTCATTTTTCTTTTTTGCTTACCTGCCAACATCTGGCATCAATTCTTTTAAGTCATCCAGGGATGGTTTCTTATTCAAAAGCTTTTTGTACAAAGCCAAAGGGAAATGAAGGTCTATAATAGTAAAATTATATATTGCTAGCCCACAGACAACACCAATCAAATGAAACAAGTCACTGTCTTCAAAGGTCTAAGAACAGAAAACAAACAAGATGGTTTACAATAGAGAGGTTATTTTAATCTTAGTCCAGGAAAAAAAAAAAGTGTAAAGAGCAGTATAATCTGAGTGAGTTTAATTTATATTTTCTTTAACTATGTATGTAGCAATAAATATTGAGGAAAACAGCCTAAATTTTAACCAGCCGAGAGACACTGAAACCTAAGGAAACATAACTCTGGCTTTGCCAGCGACTTATTACTGCATTATTTAGTCTTAAAGATGCATCAATTTTTACAAACAAATATTTCTGTGAGGAGGAGCTCACTACTGACTCCTTCGCAGTTAATAGCCAAGGCTGAAAATACAGCTGTGGAAATGTCAACATTCAGGTATTTGTGACATAGCCACCCCAGTGAGTGTTTTTATTTGAAAGAGGATAAAAAAAGTCAATGATCAAAACTTTTGAGAAAATATGACGAGATGACTACCTATGAAATGGACCCATAAATGTGACTGAACACTGACCTGTTCAACATGCACTTCAAGAGTTTATCTCTGCCAGCTTCGTTTACTGATCCTGTTCTTGGATTGGTTTACTCTAGCTGGCACTTCTTCCTACGAAACTTGCCTGGGTGGGGGACAACTGGTAAGGACTAAGTGAGGAATGGGGAAAACAGAAGGGAAAAGTTTTGATCTAACAATGTGCCCTGGGTTCAGCAGTAGCAGTCATTGTTTCTCCTTCTTAGTAGCTGGTGCAGTGCTGTGTTTTTGCACTTGCAGCCTGGGAACAGCACTGCTAACACCAATTGTTGATGATGCTTCTCTGTAATAGTTTACTCTGACCAAGGACTTTCTGAGTCTCATGCTCTGCCAGGGAAGAAGGGACACTGGGAGGGAGCAGAGACAGGACACCTGACCCAAACTAGCCAAAGAGTATTCCATACCACAGCACGTCATGCCCAGTATATAAGCTGGGGGCAGCTACCCAGAAGGGTTAGATCACTGCTCGGTCAGGCTAGGTATCGGTCAGCGGGTGGTGAGTGGTTGTATTCTCTCCTCTTGTTATTTCCCTTATCATTATTATTATTGGTGGTAGCAGCAGTGGTTTGTGTTATACCTTAGTTACTGGACTGTTCTTATCTCAACCCGTGGGAGTTACATTCTTTCGATTCTCTTCCCCGTCCCTTCTGGGAGCAGGGGAAGAAAGAATGGGGGGAGTGAGTGAGAGGTTGTGTGGTTCTGAATTGCCAGATGGGCTTGAACCATGACACAATGACAAAAATAAACATTTTTTTGAGATGACTTCAGGTTCTCCTCTTGAAATAAAACTATCACAAACTACTACGTTCACTCATTATAAATGTAAATATTGCAAGTTAAAAGTAAATTAATGACCACAGATCTCATCCTACCTGATCAGAGAACCAGATCAGTCTGGACTCTTCATAATACCTGAACATTCCATATTTGGGATCAAGCAACTCCCTCATGATGAGCAAAAAAAATTCTTTCCGAACACCTCCAGCATCAACAGCTTCTTCCCCTACAAAAATAACCTGAAACACACAATTCAGTTAGCACTGAATTAAAAACACATTCTGAAACAAGAATTGTCCAAAAATACTCTCAGTTACTTGCATGGCAGTGAAAGAAACTTAAAGCAATATGTGCTGATAATACCTTGAGTGGCTTCTTGTAGTCTACATTTTTTGTTTTCCTTAGGACTTCCACAGCATCTCCTACAATATTGTCTCTCCGTACCATTAATATCAGGCATGGGTTGACAGATTCAAATACTGGCAGAAAAAGAGAAGACAAATTCTGCCTGTGAGCCTGATCAACAGCCATCTGGGAGGAAAACAAAGTGGAAGTGTCAGTAGGTAACATAAGATTCTTGTTGACATTAGATAGCCATCAGTCTGGTCTTAAGAAGTGCAGAAGACATGAATGGGAATAGCTACTGTGAAAATACCTGAATTTGCCCAAATTTTCCTTATATTCCTTTTATCTCAGGATATGTTTCATGTCAGAAAACTTTTTTCCTTTACCCATTAGCTTCATCAATGCTAATATTCAGGAAGTCTTAGCAAATGTTCAGGAAAGTCTTAGAATCACAGAATAGTTAGGGTTGGAAAGGACCTTAAGATCACCTAGTTCCAACCCCACTGCCATGGGCAGGGACACCTCACACTAAACCATGTCACCCAAGGCTCTGTCCAACCCAGCCTCGAACATCGCCAGCGATGGAGCATTCACAACTTCCCTGGGCAACCCATTCCAGTGCCTCACCACCCTTACAGTAAAGAATACAGTTTTGGACATTGCAGTCAAAATACTTTCGGTAAGAAAAGGAAGAGAAAACCACTGCACTTCATCTAATGAAGAATAAGCTGTTTTAATATAAATCTGACATTAAAACATCCATTAAAAACTAATTCACACAATGAAAAGTGATTGCTCATCTATTTAATTTGCACTTTAATTTTTGTATTAGTTGTTCAAAAACTAAACACTGCTGCAAATGTTCTGAACACAACCTAGGGCTCTTGAAAGTTTGTGTGTTTTAACACTATCTAATTTGCTTGTAGGAAAATCCAATGTGAACGTTCCCTGAATTCATCACACATTTGTGTTAACCATGTACATATCTTTTTAAAGGCGTAAGAAACTATGTTTATTATGAACTACAAAAGCAAACTAGCACTTTTCCTAATGAGCTCATTACTTGAGCATGATTTATCTCTTCTATTTAATTTCAGACTCAGAACAATAAGTTTTATTATGTTAAACATTGTAAACATGGGGGGAGGAATGCTACTCTCACAGCTGTTACTTTTCCAGTAGCCTCCCTTCATTCTTCCTTTCCTTTAAGAATATGATTTACTATACCTTTACAGCAACTGAGCAGATATGGATTATATGTACACAAAAAATCCCAACCATTGAACAAAGTAATAGCTCACCACTGGTGTCAGCGCTAGCAACAGAATCATGAAAACACATAGATCCTCTCACAGCTGCTTTTGGGTTGTCTAGTGCATCTACCTCTAGACAACAGATATGGGTCAAGATACAGAATTATTTGTATAAACTGTCTCTAGGAACGTCTCCAGTTGAAACAGAAGCGAACAAATTAGTAGTAACATATAATTTCATTTAACAGGAAAAGAGCCAAAAACTATCGCAAACTGCAAGATTAGGGAACCTACTCCCACTGTCCCAAGTAGATGCTACGTTTTCCAGATAAGCTTCCTTTCAACTGCCTTGCAAACACTGATCAGACTTCAGAGTTCAGCAGCACTCTGAGGGTGGTTATGACAGATGAAATAGAAAACTAGGTGTGTACTAGATAATCACGTGGTGCCAACATGCTGCTCTCTGATACCAACTAATCTTACAAACAGCAATAGCTCCTAGGTCCCATGAAGAGAAGAAATAAAAATTAACTGCAACTGGCTGCTGCCTCTAGCAAGATAGACAGACTTCCAGCCCCAGGCTCTGCACACGTATACAATTTAAAGTCTGCACATATGGGAGGTGGAGTTGTTTTTTTGGTTGGGGGTGATGGCTGGGGTTTTTTTGTAGGCTGGTGGTTTGTTTGCTTGTTTGCTTTAATTGTTTGTTTGGAGGTGGTGTGATTTTCTTTTTTTTTTCCATGCAATTAATAAACAATCTTGAGATCCCGAACCCACAAAGCCACTAACTTGCATCATGTACGTTCCCCAAGATTAAAACTAGATTCATCATTCTTATGGAGAAGAGATTACAGAGAGTTCAAACATGGAAAGAACCAAACAAAACCCATCAACACCAGCAATCTCCCAAAGCCCCCAACTAACTAACTAATATTCACAGCATTAAAAACTGAGACTCTCACCTGCATCTGTATGACTGCATCTGTTTGTAGGAGAGTTGTCTTTGCCTGGGCATCGAATACAAACGGGTATGTGCAAATTGTAACAGGAATATCTGTTAACTACAATGAAAAGAACTGTGTCATATCTCTGCTTATTTAAAAAACACGTTCAAAGAAGCCATTAAAATAATGCTCATTTAATACATAAATTTTACTACAAAGAGGAAAAAGAAACTTTACTCATCATCAATGAAAGACAAAAGCACCTTCAGAAAATGAAGTAGGATTTTTAATTATTTAGTACTTCAGCTAACAGAACAAAAAACAAACCCACACACAAACACCACACTCGCTTAATACATATTAGTTTCAGAACTTTTATTACAGCTAGTGGGTATTATCAAAGTAGTCCTCGTTTTCAAATGCAGCTCTACATTTACAGCACAAAGAATTACATATTTTTGCCCCACAAAAACATTTTCAGATTACAGTTGTGCTAACCAACAGCTTTACACCCAACAGAACAACATAAGACAATCCCTGCCATTCACGTTTCTGATTTCCTTACATTCTGCAAAAGAAATCAGTGCAACCAATCTTACCTCAGTTAATCCATGGTTGACATCCTATGACAGCATTTGCACAAAGGTAGCAATAATTAAGATGAAAAAGCAGCATTAGTGTCTGCATTTATTATTCATCTCTGATGTAGAAATAAAAATACTTATCTACAGGTTCCCCCCCAAGAAAAAGTTTACTGAGAAGTATCAACCATAAACATTCTAATTAATCTACCAAATACAACCATGCCTTTTTGACATCTTAGGTACCAGCCTTCAGAAAAAAGGCCATTGAAGTATCATGTTTTCTTGGACGCAAAAAGTAAAGATGTTAAATGTTTACTTCCATACACTAATAAATTACATTTGCATTTATCTATGTATATTCAGTCTCAGATGACTACAGTATGTCAACTGAAATGAAAAATATTTTGAATGAGTAAAAATTTAGAACCACAAAGGAACCTCACCACTTTACCATGAAGTCTGAAGAATTACTTTGGTCTATAATGTACGATATAAGAAAACAGACTGACTCTTGAAATTTGAGACAGGCCAACATGTATAGCTGGGACTGTGTGGAGACTTCCACAACAAGCTGAGAAACTAAGTTATCCATGGTGTACCCTCCTTATCCTCCACTGAAAGCTAAGTTTGTTTCTACCTAGCAGGCAGAAAACAAAAAGAATAAGTGATGACAAACTAATACTTTTTATATTTGACTCTCTCTCTATATATATAA
This sequence comes from Myiopsitta monachus, assembly GCA_017639245.1. NCBI lineage: Eukaryota > Metazoa > Chordata > Aves > Psittaciformes > Psittacidae > Myiopsitta > Myiopsitta monachus. The sequence continues at coordinate 63,689,274 of CM029921.1, read as the reverse complement.
GACTAGTAAGTCAAATATCTAGGCATCCATGGCTCAGAGAAAGAGATGGCCAAAATACTTTCTATCTGTATCCTTAATTCCTACAAGAAACATCAGATTTGAGTATCCCATTCGTCACAGATTTACGCAATTTTGCACTCTTGCCATATATACCATTATTTCTTTCTAATTCAAATGTTTTTTCTTAATTCCTTTAAGCTATATCTCAAGAATACCGCTTCAAATCAATAGTTCCATTACTTAGTACCTTTGTTTTTCCCCCCACTCATTTTTCTCTTGTTGAAAGAATAAGAGGTTTTTTTTTTCTTCCAAGTTTCTCTCTGAGAATACTCTGAATACTTCACAGGTTCTCTTTTCTTCTATATTTTACCCTCCACATTTTAATTAAGGAACTGAGCAAACAGTTTTGCCTCAAGTAATGACAGTAAAAATTAGACTAGCAAATGAAATGTTGATTATTACTGTTTCAATAAGTAAGTAGGGTTTCTTATAATTTTAAAAGCAAGAACACAGGGAAGTAGCTGATGGGAAGGCAGAATAAGGCCATCAAAACCATTTATGAAGGAGATCTAAGGCCATGAATTTATTTTTATTTCAGTCCTATCATAAATTAGAATAACATTTTCTGCTGAACTTGAAACCAGACAAATGAATGACAAAATAATGATGATTAAAGGGAAATTTAGTACCTAGTATTTTCACAGCAATGTCAAGCCCAATCTTCAGATTTAGAAAACAAATGGTGCTTAAGACTTCCATTATAAGGCAATTTTCCAGCTCTCATTTTCCCATATTCAGTATTTTCCTCCCCAGTCATGACATGCAGTTCGGGTTTGTTTACATTCACTTGAAGTACAGTTACAAAGATCATTATTGTTAAATTCCACCACCTTCTGTATCCTTCATTGGCATATGCTTCTCTGTTCCAAATATACAGCCTGTCTCTAATTCCAAGGCCCTGCAATGCTTATCCCTAGCTTCTACGCGCCATTTAGTGTACCACCCCTCTTAGCTATCCACACCAGTTTATATCACCCACCAGTTATGTCTTCAGACAACTCTGACTGAAACAAATGTCTGCCATGACTGCCAATACAGACTCATTATTTCTTTACACTCCCTATCTTCCTGCTGCTGTTACTTTACAATTTTAATTCTTTGGGAGATGGCATCGCTTGATTTGTACTCATAAAATACAGCAAAAGTAGGTCTCCCATGCTCAGCACCTTCCAGGTACCACTGTAAAAAGTTAAACTTATGTGGCTAGAGAAAGCATATTAACTTTTTCAATATTCTTCCAAAGCATAAGCCAAAAAACTGTCTGGCAAATTCCTATCCAACTCACCAATTCTCTGTACAGACATTAATTTAATCCCACTTACCACTCTTCTGTTTACAGACCCAGGAATTATCTCTGTTCTTGTTATACTCACAGTAGAAAACTATGTTAGTATCATGGCTTAACCCCAGCAGCAACTACGCAGCAACATCCTCTAGCTAGGATGTCTGTCTAGTTATTCATCCCCTGTAACTCCCTATTATGCTTGTAGACTTAGTTTTCCAAGATAGTTTCAGCTTTCTCAATGACTGAACCTGTCTTATACAGCAATTCAGATTACCTGGATGTTTTGCTATCATGAATTATCACTTTCCTAACTTTTTTGACAAGGCAAGTCTCAAGTGACAGCATTCTAAATCACTTTTTAATTGAATATGTTGAACAGTGTCAGTACCAAGAATGATACCATACAAGAAGCACGCCTATTTAGCAATCATTTCTTTGCTAGTACCTGATATTAGTCTGTCCAGCATCAGTGATCTGTGAAGAAAAAAAACAGGCTTCTCTAAAGGAGAAAAAAACAAAACAAAATACAAGGGGAAAAAAAAATCACAAAAAACCTCAAATAAAGCCTGATACAACTTACCATTCCAAATACCTGCTGCTGGACCCAGTTGACATAGTCATTTCTGATATCTATCAAATCTTGTATCTCATGAATGTAAAATCTGTCATACTGTATAACTTGTCCTCTTTCATTTACCTAAGAAGTGCAGTTTGTTATTAGTGCATTGTATAAGTTTTGAAAAGAACATCTTCCATAGTTTTCAAGCATTTGATACACCAACCACAGACACAGCTACTAAAAAACTTGTAGAAAAACAGTAGTGCCTAGCAAAATGCAGAAAACAATGTTAAAGACATGGATACATTGATTATTCAAAATATCAAAGAAAAGATGCAAAGAAAAGTATATTAACAGAGCACACAATACCACACAACACAGTGCTGTGAGGCACTGGAACAGGCTGCCCAAAGAAGTGGTGAATGCTCTACCCCTGACAGTGTTCAAGGCCAGACTGGATGAGGCCTTGAGCAACATGCTCTAGTGGAAGGTGTCCCTGCCCATGGCAGTGGGGCTGGAACTAGATGATCTTAAGGTCCTTTCCATCCTTGACTATTCTAGGATTCTGTGATTCTGTGACACTTTGAAGCACCATATGATCTCACAGGAATGGCAATGAATATACATATTCATGTATATAATGGATAAAAATACTTGTTCCTGTATTTCTGCAAGTTTAAGAGCTATGATTCAAGAACTCTATTCTAAATTACAGTATGAATACTATCTCTATTACTGTGACCAAAGGAATAGTTTCCATTTAAAAACATTAAGCTTAGAATGAGATGTGGAAAAATAGCTTTATACAAAGGTTTGTCTCTACAGTGTAATTTTAATCCAGAAGCATCCACACTTCACATTCACAGAAGCACAACACATGCTTCTTTTCCCAAGTACTGTTAAGCACTGTTAACTGCCAAAACAGCAAGATCGCCAGTTCTGCCTTTATAACCAGATAATCTAAGCCTACTTTTCTCAAACATCATCCTTTCCATTCCCCGCCATCACCCAAAACACCAGACACTAAATACGTGAAACACACCAGATATATTACCCCATTTTTATCTCTTTAGGTCCATACCAGCTAATTGTTAAGATTGGAACAAAATAAACAGTTTTGCAGCACGGCAGTACAAAGTTAACTATTCCTACATTCTTTCAGCATTATAAATACAAAATTACAAAATAAACTACCGAGGGAAAAACATAGGGAGTGGAAGGGGAAACCTCAGCAGCCATTAGACAACCGCGCTGATGTGCAGAGTCTGGTTACTCCAAATGACTTTTATTTTTGCTCAAAGTTCGCAGATTTGTTAGTTTTCATGAATGAAGTTACAATACTAACAAACTGAATAAACAAATCAGAAAATAAATGTTTGTCTTGGTAATACTGTGCACATCTTTCTTGTTCAAAATATAGCTTGCTCTTATCTTCCATTTCTGATCTTGCTATTATTTCAACTTTAACAGGCAATTCTTTCCAACATATCCTCACAGATGTAACTGACAGGGTCAGTCTGTGTTCCCAAGAAAACAGGTAATTCCATCACCATGCCACATTGGAATCCAGAATTCCAATGGCTCATAGGTCCAGATGGAAGAACTATAAATATTTCTGTAGATGAAAGTCTAAGTACTTAAAACTCTTTAGTAACTTTTTTAAACAACTACACAGCAAACAGATGCTGACAAAAACAAACAGATAAATAATTGGTTAAAACTGATGTAAACATACTCTGTGCAGTATTTCCAGAACTCTGAAAGCTGTGTGCAGAAAATTGGTAAGTATTCTTCTTTCAGAAGCTGGAATGCCCATCTTGCACAATTTCAAAAGGTGGACCACAACATCCTTGTAGAGTTCTACTATCTTGAGGAACAAGGGAGGTTCAAGTAGAGACCACCAATTTTCTGTAAACAAATGGTGAATATACAAACTCAGTACTTGCCATTATGACCCTACGTTATGCTATCCTTTTAACTAAAAACCACATTTTGCTAGAAAAAAAACCCTGTACATTACCTTAACACAGTAACACAGCAAGTCTGGTGCAGACTTCAAGCAGCAAACTACTCTGTATGAATAATGAAACCTCTATTCAAACACTCTACTGTAATACACCAACTCTTTAAAATATGCCTGTTCATTTTGAGTACATGACAGCATCATGAAGTAACATTCGACATAAAAGCAGATGGCTCAAACCGTGAAACCCTGACTTAAGCATAGTCCTGAATGCAATGGGAAGCCATAGAAAAGAATCTACAGTTCAAAGGCATTATCAGTTTGCTTTTCTTTACAGCAGAAAAGCTCTTTATCCCCACAAAAAAACTACTGAAAAACACACGAGATGGGTTATGAGACAAAAAAATAGCTTAGGAAGAAGGAAATACTCTCTCAAACAGGTATCAATTAAAAAGGAAATATTCTTAAACCTCAAGTTTTTTAAGCAGAATTTCAGGTGAGAGAAGTCACAGTAAGGTGTTAGGATATAGAGTTAAAACAACTTAGGGTCAGTGAGAAAACATGAAGCAACAAAACAAGCACTGTAGTCCAAACAATGATAGATGTAACACCTGCTCTGTAACACTTCGGTAAATCCCTTAGAGCTTGTTAGCTGTCTGACCACCTAATTTTCACTTTAAAGGGTAAATCACATATTAAATTCACTGAACTACACACTTTAATTCCTCCCAGATGGGGTCAGTCCAAAAATTACACCACCAGATGAATTCATATGGATGGCCAGTTAACTCACCCAGAAGGAAAAGAATAGGTGTTAACTTACATACCAAGCAATGTTAACCCTTAATTTCTGATTGGGGAATTCTACAGAACTGTAAATAGACAGCAGGTGTTGCTGAGACCATGTCTTCCCTAATGGAATTTCTATAAGGTTTTTTTTTTTCCTGGAGATCCTTAGTTTTAACAGTAAAGAATTTATTTCCTTACCAAGAACTTTCAGAGGAGCTTTTTCTAGGTTGAGAATAGCTGTCCCAAAAGGAATAGCTAACGTTGTGAAATTGTTTGCATCACTCATCAGTGGGCATTCTGGTAGAGTGAGATACAGCCTCAAAGCTTCAACATCTGGTAAGGAGCCGGTCAATTTGGGAATAAGGTTCTTTTCCAAACTAGCTGCCACCTACAGTACATAATAAAGTTCTGTTTATTTTAATGCAATTGTGAATTTAAACAGATGCCCACTTAAGATAAATAATAAGAAAACAATCATCAAGAATTTAAATTAGACTACTATACATTTAGCAAGCATACAGTATATTAAATATTATAATATGCTGATGTGCTACCTGTCAACACAATACAGTTTCACATTTTTGCAGTTGATATATTATTGAGCAAAGAAAGTTATTACAAGGGTCAGAGCGAGCATAATGATGGTATTTTTTGATAGATGTAACACAGAAAGCTAATCCCAAACCTAAGGAAAACATGCAGCACAAACCTGTTGTGATATATGAGAGTGGTCAGGCTGTATAAGTTTGTGAAATAGTAGTCTAGCAGCATTCATATCAACCCCTGAGAATTTAGTGCTGGTTTTGTAATGATCATCATTGCTGCAAGGGAAAAAAAAAATCCAGAGAAAAAGACTGAATTGTACATTCTCAGCAACTCAAGATTTTTCCTCACCTTGAATTTTTAGCGTACTAAGCAATTAAAACATGAGATCACAGTATCAGACTTCCGTTTTTGACATAACCTTTGAAGCAACTGAAAAAAAAATTCCTCTAACTGCAAGACAATCACGTAAAAACTATTAGGATCTAAATCAGACTCTGCAATATATTCCCCCTGAATTATATACAACCTATGTCAGAGAAGTAATGAGTTTTGCTGGCTTACATTGTAACAGCCAGGCAGCACACACTTCCAAACTGGCATGAAACATGCTGCATTTTAGACCAGCTGAAAAACCATATGCCTGTAAAGGAACTAGAAGTTTAAACTTTGGGTATTAGAGTAACAGACAAGAAAATACTGGGAAGGTGTTACAATTGAAACAACAGACACTAGGAAGGTAGCTACCATTAATTCTGTCACAAGCATACTTTTGTTTAAAAGCTTCACCACTTACCTCAAAGCCAAAAAGCTTCCATTCAGACACCCAGCTGAGGAGAATGTTCCATCAATTTCACTGCAATTGTTCACATGAAATAACTTACAATTTGTTTTCTTTTTACAAATTAGCATTTGCAATAAAAACTGTATTTAATCCCTAAAAAATTACATTGCACAAAGGGCAGAACTCTGACTTCAATATGATTAAACCGCACTACATAGAACCTCCACTCCAGACTCAATGCTGAAGACAGCTCGAATCAAAGCAAATTTTGGATTTTTTTTTCTTTGCATCTTCCTTTATTAAAGTAGAAGCAATAATCTTTGAATCGTTTTCCCATTCCTTTATATGTACTGTTATTTTTCAATGTGCGGCTAGATACCTAATTTAACCTTGTATATTCATCTAAACTGTGACAGGGATGACACAGACTAAAGGAGCTAAACAACGTGACAAGCATGACAATGAAAGCACAGCAAAAGCTCTGTATGTAATAAAAATCAGTAATTAAAACCAGATTTTCTATGTGTGCAAAAAAACCCAGTAATTCCCAATTCATAAGTAAAATTAAAAGGCAACTTCTTTCCTCAAATTCACGTACTTAGCTATCTCTACTGGAAGTCTTCCAGATGGGAAAGTCAGCAATCTTTGAATAAACGTCTCAGTTCACAGTCCAGATCTGCTTCAAAAGGTCAGGATACCTAAAATCATCTGATGGCACCATGTTCTAAATTTTAAAGAAAGCGTACAGAATCAGCACACGGAATTGATTTCCAGGAAAATAAATCTTGTGGTTAAGCTCTTTATCTCTTCATTGACCAACCATTTGCTTATGCAGACTATTACTGTGAAATAAGCCCAAGGATAAATTTACTTTATTCTAGGAGTTCTGCACTCACTACAAAAACAGAGCATACACTAAAATCATCTAGATCAGTATGTTAATTCACATTATAGCTTATTTAATGGTAAACTCCCTAAACATACACTATTTCTATTTAATGAACCCTAAACAAGCTTTAGACAGAGTGGCAAGCATCTCCTCTCCCTAGTCACTACGAGCCATTTAGCTCACTTCTAAGCTGTGAGCATGCAAAAAAAGGAGCCATTCCATTTTTTGAACAGCTGCTCTCCCACCCCACTTCCATCAGACTCCTCTGAGAATGAATCATGTTTCTCTGAGCATTCACTGCATCATCAGATGAGCTGCATTTTGATATGCTGCTCATACCAAATGAATTCCAGCAAGATTTCTAATAGTAAAGAGGAGCAGGACTTAGATCACCCTTTTAAGTAGGAGCACTGGTTCAAAAAGAGATGACAGCACCAAAAATAAGATTAAACTAGTAAAAGGAAACATATTTCTCCTGAGGGTGGAGTCTGACAACATAGGTGACTCTGCATAATGATGACATTTTAGCTGTTGCCAAAAATGAGTACTTCTGATCCTATCCTACAGGATCAGGATGAGAAATCCTCTTGCTGTTTCCTTTGTGTCCAGCCAAAGTGTTATTTAAACCCACAGTGAAACAACTCAGGGAACGGAGCTGCTCAAAAACTAACTTGACAAAACAGATTTTGGCTGAGACCCCTTAACTGGCAAGAGCACACAAGTCCCAAGAATACAGTGCTTGCACAACTTGGAAATAATTCCATACAAATTACCAAAGAGTACTAAAGGGATATTTTTGCAGCAAAGTTGATCTATTGCTAATACTTTCTGAAACAAGTCACAATAACTGCATTCATAGTCTCCAGTTCATCTCAATCAGCCAGTCAGAATCTACTTCAATAATTATGAAAATTGCACAGGAGTTTTAATAGAGAAGTTTTGAGCCTGTATTATCAGTAATTTTTCCAGCCTACACCTGCTAAAGAAGCTTCTCTCAAGTACAGCAAAAGCTGCCACAACTCCATCAGAATTTAAAAAAGAAAAACAAACAAACAAACCCCAAACACCAAAACCCACAAACTAGAAAATTTGTCGATTCTGTACAACTGGAACAGACTGTGGGAGCAAAGAGTTGCTGCACGTCTGACCCATACTCAGCTCTTCTTGTCAACAACGTGTCACCCACTAAAATTTGCTTTCCTTCATGCCCAAAGTTCAGTTTTGACCTCTCATACTCAACTCTTGATGCTTCATTAATCCGTATGGTCTAGTATCTGCTGCCCTATACTAGAAACAGCCCAATGTAGCTTGATCTTGTTTTTTCCTCCCAACTCAACCTCTAACAGTAGTTTGCTTCCACCACACTTTCACACTGCCATGTTTACTGTAAAGTCCTTCCAGACCTTTTTTCCCATACTAGAATTTAAAAGACCAATTCTTGTCCCTTTACAGCTTAAACACTAGCATAAAACTATCACATAAGAAACTATGTCACCTACCTACATTTTTTCGCAAAAAATTCTATTTCTTCCCTCATCACTGTGGTATGCTAACGTAGCTGCAGAGAAGAAGACAAAGCTGCAGTCAGGAGTTACTGAGGAGGACTACGCGGAGGCAAATCAAGTATTCAATCACCTTTTCCTTAATGAAAGGAAAAGAAGTACATGCATCCATCACTCAAGAAAAAAGCTTATGCCAAAAAGTCTCAAGAGCTTACTAACAGCTAACAGTAAGTGTATGCATGTCTTCCAATTGCTAAATTGACTTAAGTGTCTTGCACTTCCACATTGTTCTAATGAGCTTTATAGAGTTGTCATGCATCTTCCAACATGAAAATCTTAAAATGCATCAGAAAAAAACTAAAATTTAACTCTGACAGACTTTGAAACCGAAGTATGTTTAACTTGTTACCTGTGGATAAAAGTAGTGTGCAAAACTTTGGTCCCCACCAGAGAAAATTCTCTTTACACAATAATACTCCTCACTGCCTGCAATAAGAATAAACACAGGCAACTGTGAAAATGTGAATCCGAGAAATGATTAAGATACTGCAATCAACACTCCAGTAGAAAAAGGTTCCTTTGTTACATAACCTCACTGAAGCAGATACTTGCAATACAATAGTTAAGGCTATCTTTAACTGAGATAAATGCTAACAGCTCTAATCTTCATCTCCAGCGCTAACAAAGGACCTAATCCAACAACACAAGCATGTATTACCTACAGCAAAAATGGACTTTAGCAAGTACAGCACAGTGAAAATGAACTGTTTTAGAAGAAAGTGATTATAGCTCCCTCTTAGTTTGAATCTCAAGACTTTTAAGACATTATAAAGAAAGGTGAATCCAAGAAGTAAATATGCCAGATGTTGCTTACCTGTGGTTATTGGGCATTGACTACTGTAAGGAAGCCAGTTTCCTTTTACTGTGAAGGGACTTTTCCTATTACTGGTTGTTCCTGTACCTAATTGCCCGTTACCTCCAAGTCCAAAAGAATAAATTCTTCCAGATGAAGGAACAAATGCAGTGGTGTGCTGCCTAGGGCAAACAAAATTCAGTAACAGAAACCTAAGCATTATAACATGCTTTGTGCAGGCCAACCTAAGAAGTGTTTTAGACAGCATGTTGGAAGCCCTGTAGTATCAAACATTCCACTTGCCTACTGGCAATACTCTGCATTTATACTCCAACAGGCAATATTCCATTTTCAAGAATTTCAATGACCGGAGATGCCACGTTCTGAGTTGAGCCCCTGCTTAGCCACAGTCTGGCCTCTAGAGCATCTCTCCAGACATTCAGAAATTTGAATGTTTCTACCAGGCTGGCTGCATCTCCTTTCCCCTCCCATGCATCTCAAGTCCAGATGCCTTCTCTTCTATTACAAGGGAATGGGTCCACTCACTATAAACCTAGCAGTTTGGTTGACATTTACATATTCTTTAAAGCAAATAACAAAGAGTGCCCATCTTGTAAAAAGTTATGCTGCCTCTCTCATTTTATCATGTGTGCTGGGAATATTTTGAGTTTCTTTGGTGCTATTTATAACACATGCAACAAAACCCCATTAGGAACTCAAGTGCCATACAGTGTTATAGATATTTCACAAAACAAATTACTTTTCCACATTTTACATTTATCCTCACTGATGCTCATGTACCCCCTTCAAACACACTTACTCCTAAGTAGAAAATGATGAAGTGACAGTAACAAACACCTTCACACTGATTAGTCACACTTTCAGTTTAAAAATCAGAGCCTCTCACACAGCGCAACTTCCTTTACTTTTTCTATTGAATGTTTTTTAAATGACGGTAAGGTCTCTAAATATCTTTTGTCAGATACTATCTTGCATTCCATAACAAAAAAACCCAAACCAACCAAACAAAAAAACCAACCCCCAAAAACCCACAAAAAACCCCAAAACAAACCAAAAATCCCACCCAAATCACAGAATAGACCTTACCTGCCGCAAGTGATCTGTGTGACAACACTTCCCATGAGTTCAAAAACTTTCCTTGGGTTTATCTCATGGCTGGTAGAGTTGTGGCCCAACTGACCATAGCCTCCAGCTCCAAATGTAAAAACTCCACCTTCCTAAACAAATAAATTATTTTCATTAAAAAGACAGTATCTTTCAGAACAAGAAACTTAACAGACAAAAGGGTCTAGTAAGTCTCCCTCTTTGATGCTTTTAGAATTGTGGAGAAAGGAGTGAAAAAATACATGCACAAGAGGGCTCCAAGACACAGAAGGGTCAGAAGTTAACTGCAGTTATGAAAACATGGCACAGCTGTTGAGTATTACTTTATTCATTGTTAAATTGTGTTCTTACAATTTCCACGTTATGATACAATAGTCCTGTCATTAATTTATGTCATTAATAGATACTAATCCTTGTTTTTCATCTTTCCCAGTTTTCCTAATGAACTACATCAGTATACAAAGTCATACTATTAAAAAAGTATACTTTGGCTTTAAATTCTGAACATAAATTTCAGTGCTATTATATCAATATCAATTACATGATTACAAAATTGCCACATCTTTTTCAGTCAAAGCAAGAGAATATTTTAGGACAAAAAGCAACTGCTTGTCAACTGTCTTTCCCTTTCACTGTACAAGTTTAAGTGTGTATAAACAAAAGTATGACCACATTTAAGTAAATCATATTCTTCAAAAACAACTTTCAATTTGCTGCAGCGTACAAACTCAAACCAAGACATTAAAAACCACATTTTCCTATTTTCTTCAGAAATATACTATTAAACCCAGTTACTTTCAAAATGCTAATGCCTTCTACAGCAGTATTCTGAATTCAACAGTTTCAGAAACAAAATGGGTATTTAGTTGCCTGCCCAAATCTTGATCAGCCAGAATTGTTTTCTACTGCTATCAGTAATAAACTCAAAATAATCTGCTTATATACTGATAAATCTTACTGAATGATGAACAGCAGGAAACTTCAAAATGTTAATACACACTGATTTATACCTAAATATTGAAGTCTAATCCAACTATCAAAACACAGAAAGAAAAGTATAGGAGTTGATAATTTAAAGTAGAACACAGATATACTGTTTTACCCACCACAGAATAAAGGTACTTAGCATTACTTGATGAAGCACGCTGTTCACCACTAAAATCAGTGTAAGAAAGAGCACTACCATTATACATTCTGTGGTGCTTCTAAAAGTTTCCAAATAGGTTTAAGAGTTTAAAAATAAGACTCCAAATAATGCATTTAGCCAACAGTTACGTATAAAGCAATTTGACACACCTCTATATTAACATGCCACACAGACACAGAATACACACTTTTTTCCCAAATCAACTTTGAAATAAATGATCAGCTTTTCATAGAACCTCACACTAAGCCTAACTAGTGGATTACGTACGCCTTCAATTTCTTCAGTTGTAGTATGTCCTGCTGCACAACAGCAGACAGAAGAGTGGAGTGAGAATATGCGAACGAAACAACTCTACAGACACTATGATCAGTGAAGGAGGAGAGGGAGGAGGTGCTCCAGGCACCAGAGCAGAGATTCCCCTGAAGCCTGTGGTGGAGACCACGGTGAGGCAGGCTGATCCCTCCAGCCCCTCGAGAGACCATGGTGGAGCAAATATCCACCTGCAGCCTGTGGAAGACCCCACACTAGGGCAGGTGGTTGCATCCAAAGGAGACTGACCCTGTGGAGACCTCACACTGGAGCAGTCTCCTGGCAGGACCTGTGTCCCCATGGAGAGAGAACCCCATGCTGGAGCAGGTTTGCTGGCAAGACTCATGACCCCACAGGGAACCCATGCTGAGGCAGCCTGCTCCTGAAGGACTGCACCCTGTAGGAGCGAAGCGCCCTGGAGCAGCCTGTGAAGAACTGCAGCCTGTAGGAAGAACCCGCACTAGAGAAGTTAATGAAGGACTGTCTCCTGTGGGTGTGACCCCATGCTGGAGCAAGGGAAGAGAGCAAGGTAGAAGGAGCAGCAAAGACAAAGCATGATGAACTGACTGCAACGTCCATTTGCTACCATCTTGCACCACTCAGGGGCAGGAGGTAGAGAGTCTGGGAGGGAACTGGAGTCCAGGAAGAAGAGAGGGATGAGGAAAGTTCTTTTTTTAAGATTTGGCTTTATTCCTTACTACCCTACTGACTTTTGATTGGCAACTAATTAATTTCCCCAACTCAAGTCCATTTTGCCAGTGATAGTAATTGATGAGCGACTTCTTTGCCCTTATCTTGATTTGTGAGCATGTAACATATTTTCTCTCCCCCTTCATCCGAGAAGGGGGAGTGATGGAGCAGCTCTGATGGGCACCTGGCATCCAGCAAAGCTCAACCCAGCACAACAGCAAACAACCACACACACCAGTCCCCCCTAATTTAATATAAATTCAAATTTAACTTGGACTGATCAGTGATGCAGGAGGCATTAGAGTCTGAAAACAGATAATCTCTTTCGGATACACTAATGCAAATTTCAGTATCTGCAAAATCTTCATAATGCAACATACACTGTTCTATCAGAAATGCTGTACTTTGTATACTCAATTTCACGAAATCTGACAAAAATTTAAAACTACTTAAAAGATTGACTGTATTCGGTAAGGTTTTTTCAAATACTTAACTATTCCTCCACTGTTTCTTCAACTTTACCCAATAAAATGTGAAGAAATTTTATGCCAAATTTTATTATTTCCTATTCAGGCAGTATCTTCTCCTCAAAACATTAAAATATCAAAGCATAAATACATTTTTACATATTGTACCTTTGTAAGGGCAGCAGTATGATCTTCTCCACAGCATATATGAACAACCTTCTGAGTTCTCAGTGACTTTAGCAGCGTAGGAACATACCTGTCTGAAAAGTTTAACACAGCAGTAGATCACTTACTTGGAAAATAAAAATCACAAAAGAAATAGCATTGCTCATTTATGTGAATTCTGTTCCAGTTAAACAAGCACTTTAAGCCTGCTAGTATAATGCAATGATTGTGACTAAGTTTACTGGATCTTTGAGAAGTGTTATTACAGAAAAACAGAGACTACTGTGCTGAAATACTTTGTAGCAAACAATTTCATTTTCCTTAACACAGGATCCTACGTCAATATATAAATCACAAAATACGGAACAGTACGTTAGAACTCATTCTGGCCATGAGGAATAAAAAAAAGACTTTTTGAGTTATGTACTTTACATTTTTAAAGTGTTCCTCTAAGTTCATATCAGTTGGTCATAGTTCAATATTGCTAAATGTGTAATAGAACAGAACACAGAATAATCAGGAGGCACAACTAAGTTCCCTCCATCACCAGTACAAATGAACTTCCTCATCCAGTTACATAAAGGCAGCTTTTTCAGATGTTAATGCTAAGGTCTTAAAATTTTTCACGTATGCCACGATGCCTGGAAGAAGCTCTGCCAAGCTAGAAAAAAGGAATTTTACTGAGAAGTGGTGCTATATAAGAAGACATGATCATACATGTTCCAAGGAGTATGTAGAAGCAACTGAAGTCCAACATGAAGATTTTATTTCTGAAAAGTACATGTAATTTTCTTATTAGTCTGACCAGACTTACAGCTTGAATTCAGATATGCAGTTTCACCACAGAACAATCTTCTTACTTCAAATAGTAGTGACAACAATGAATCCATGAGAAAAATTTGAATTCACAAAACCAGCTATAGATTATTCTATACTAAACTGTGTTACAGGAATCTGACTAGCACACACTCCACTCTTGGACCCTACACACAGACAGTGTGCATGTAATGTAACAAAACTAACAAACTTTTTTTGTCTAACCTAAACACCTGATTAAAATCATTAAAGAGTATCAGTACCCTAGTAGAGGAAATTTTGGAAATTATTAGCTGAAAATTGTGAATGATTATAAAAGATCATAAAATGATCTATAAAGACCTATAAAAAGATCATATAAATGATCTGAGAAAGGCAGATATTCATATGGCAGTAAAACACTGAAGATGCCTTAAATGTGTCTACTAAAGACACTTTCGTTTTTAATAGATTACCAGTTTTGTCAAGCAATTTCATCTACCTAAAATTCAGTTCAAACTAACTACTGCATAGCATCTTATTTCAATCCCATTCAGAAAGTTTAAGTCGCAGAAAATCTAGAACGGAGAAAGAAAACAACTCAAGCAGGCTAGAATTTCAACATAACATTGTCAGAATTCTCATTACAAAACAGCAAAGGAAAAAAATTATGCCTTCCTTATGCAATCTTATATGGCAGCAGCACTCCCTGACTATATTCAACTGAGGTTTGTTCTGTCTGGTCCTGTTCTAGATATACTGCTGTCCTTAGATTCATAAACCAAGAATTTAGCACCAAGTTTTATTAAAGTTTACTTACCATTATCAGTCATTAAGACCCAGCTGCCCAAATTTGTTGCGTCCCCATCCAAAAATGGCTCCAGAAAGAGTGAGTACGAAACTATGAGCTCCTCCTGCTGCAATCTGTGCAAAAGGGATTCCCAGCAGAGATTTAATCACTTGTGGCGAGTTTTGTTTCTTATACTCGTAACCTAAGCCCAGCTGGCCATATTTATTTTGCCCCCAGGAAAACACTTCACTTCCTGTTTAAAGTAAAAAAAGAAAAAGCACCAATACAATGAATACAGTTTAATTATATAAAGTTTATTTACTTTAACAAATGCTAAAAGTTAGACAGTAAATCTTTAAATACCGTTTAGTTTGAAAATGCATAAAAATTACTGACTTCTGAAGCAAAGCATTCTTGTGTAATCTGCATTCAACCCAAATATTTAATCAAAGTATTTAAATCACATTCATAACCATCCAAACTCTTCTTAACATCCCTGTTTCAAACAGTTTTAGATAAATTAACTTTGGTTATTGCAAAACAAGATGCTGTTCCATTGGGAGTTCCACTACTGCATGTATTTGTAGGCACAGATCTTGTTGAAGTTGGATACCAGACATGCAAAAATCTCCAATTTCCAACCACAAGCCTCAGTTAAGCTTTTAGACAGTAACATACTTCATTTTCACATATCAATGGAATTACATATATTTAAAAAATGGTAAATATTGTATTGATATTAATTGTTGAAGCACAAACTTTGTCATTTGATGCCTTACAAAGAAAATAAAAAAATTGAAGAATCACAAATTAGAGAGTTATCTGCCTCCAAAATAAAGCATTCTATTGAACAACCAACATTTTGCCAAAACATTTACTATCCAAAGATCAACACTAATCACAAAGATACTATGGCTTTGCTGATGCGATGTTTCAAACAGTAATGCTACCTTCAAACAGCAATGTTTCAACAACCAAAAAAAACAAACAAAAACCAATGAGACCAAAAAAGCCCTAAACCCACCAGTTTTATATAAAACAATTTTCCTAACACCAAAGAAGTCCTATGTCAATCATTTACAATCTCATGAACTAATCAACCTGATGAATATCCGATACAGAGATGCAAAAATACTATGAAGGCTCCTCTCAAAATACGCAATTCAAGTAAGCTTATCCCATTTTCCTCCCTGTGCAAGTACATTTTCGAGACCATAACCTCACTACATTGCAGGTAATTTTGTGGGTTCTCTGCAAATCAGAAGAAAACCCAAAACAAAACAAAGACAAAACTACCTTAACAATGCGTGTGAAGAACAGAAACATAGAGCTGCAAACCCATGAACTGGCAATAGGATAGCGATGTTGTATATGAAGCTTGTGAGTAAAATTCACTGAGTGAATTTTATATTGCAAACTCCTTTTAAATTCTTGCACTTCTGACCAATAGAACACTTAACAGCATAATGCTGGTACTTCCCACATCTGCTGCTGATCTTAACCCAGGCAAAGGGTTATTTGTAAATCTGTCTGAGTGTCCTGAAAACAAGGAATCTCACTAGGTTATATAATGGTAGAGACACCTGGGAATACATAACGGCAAAGAAAACACTCAATATGAGCCCATGAAAAGTCATGTACAAAATTAAAGCACTATGTAGTCCATATAAACCGCTATCTTTAATTAAAAAAATAAACAAAAAAAAACCCCAAAACATTCAGCATATAATTAATACCTCTCTCCCCAACTACGCTTTTTTAAGCGACTGTCAAACTAAAATCTTTCTGGATTTTGTGTTTTGAGTTTTTGAGTTTCTATTAACCCCGTCCAGGAGCCGGTTCTGCCAAATGGAAGTTTTGGCAACAATTTTCCTTTGTTACAATGAAATAAACAAGCAGCAAATTTAAATTCATATTCATTCTGGAAAGCTATATTAACGAGATATGCAGTACTCTTCCACAAGTTAAGCCAGCTAAGTATGTCCTTATAGCCCCAGCAAAATTTTGAAGACAGATGTCATATTATAACCCACCTTTTGAAAGGTTTAGACATTACATTTTAACTGTAGAAGCACCAACAAACCAGGGGCTTTGCAAT
The DNA here is from genome assembly GCA_017639245.1 of Myiopsitta monachus. Classification (NCBI taxonomy): domain Eukaryota; kingdom Metazoa; phylum Chordata; class Aves; order Psittaciformes; family Psittacidae; genus Myiopsitta; species Myiopsitta monachus. The sequence continues at coordinate 63,672,461 of CM029921.1, read as the reverse complement.
AGAAAAGTCAGACAAGGAAGTCATTGCCTGCAAGCCTCAGTAACTTGAAGTTACAGATAAAAACAGACTAATAGACAAAGTGGCATGCCAGCAGGATGAAAAAGAAACAGGACCAAAATAAGGAGAGGAACAAAAATTAATTAAAAGGCAGTTACATGAAAGCAAGACGACTAAAGAGCAAAAAAAAAGGTAAGAAAAAAAAAAGCAGCACACAACATTTGTTTGTACCTTTATTTTTTAAATGCCGTCATTAAATTACACTTCCCCTACCAACCTGAAATCCCATCTGTGTTCAGTGGTAGCATGTTTTTAAAAAACCATTTCTTTCATAAAACTAACAAGCGTGGAAACCTTTAGAATTACCTGGTGAGAAATTACACAAAACTTCAGAAGAATTTGGCTTACCTTTTGAGAGTGCTAGCGAATGATAATAGCCACAAGCTACTTGAACAATCTGGATCTCTGATAAGCTTTTAATATTTCTATTGGGGTAAGAAAACAAGAGAAAGAATTAAGCTGCTAGTTCACAGTATAGAAATACGAAGTCACACAAAAGGGTAAAATACAGAAAGTGAATCCTTTACAGTGAAGTATATATAAAACTAACTTAAATATCCTAACTTTAATTAGAAGCTATTTAGTAAAGTCTTAAGTCAAAATTGCTTCTTTTCTAACGCTTTCTAGGACAGGTACTGTCTTATCTTCAAATTAATATCATCAATAAAAGACCATAATCAATAATTTAGGGAGGCTCACATGCTAGGAAGGAGAAGCCACACAGCCGAATGGAGGAATAACAGATGCAAGAAGAAAATTATTCCTACTTTCTAGTTTCCAAAAGAAAAAGGTTTTGCCATTTTCTGTATAACAATATTAGAGGTACAGTCTTCATCTTGCACACTCAATTTTTCATCGCTACCAACATCAAGATCATGAAAATCACAGAATACCAGGTTGGAAGGGACCTGAAGAATCATCTGGTCCAACCTTTCTTGGCAAAGCATGACCTAGACTGCATGTCCCAGCATGCTGTCCAGCCCAGTTTTAGAAAAACAGTGTCCAGTATTGGGGAATCCATCACATCCCTAGGGAGGTTATTCCAATGCTGACTGTTCTTATCATGAAAGATTTCTCATGTCCAGTCACAATCTCCACAGAAGTAACTTGTAGCCATTACCCCTCACCTTTTCCATGACTCCTGTAAAAAGGAAGTTATGTCTTCTTTATGGCCACCCTTTAAATACTGTAATATGGTGATAAGGTCTCTCCTAAGCCTTATTTTATCAAGGCTGAACAAACCCAGTTCCCTCAGCGTTCCCACATAGGACAAGCATTCCAGTCCTTTGATCATCTTTGTGTCCCTTCCTGGGAAGGTCTGTCCAGGCAGGGACCAAAACTGAACACACAACTTGAATCCAAAGTTCAGTTTACAGAACTGTTAAGTACTGCATGATACTATAAAGAAGATGCAAACACATACAAATGTACATTAAATCTAATGGACTTTCAACTTCTGATGAGAATACCAGGAGTTTCTAAAAGGCCTCTGGGTTTTTTAATTTGAAATAAAAAACACTTTATATTACTGTATCTTTCATATTTATACATATGTCATAGACTAACAATTCCTTAAAATGTTAGTAATGCATAACTTTATCATGTTTCTTTCCTGTGTCTTTTTCCTATGTAAAAAACAAAATTAGAAAACTTCCAGGCTGCAAACATACAAACTTCCTGCTACAGACAGTACCACTGATTTCAGTGAACCTATTCATCACAGTAAAAATGTGGACTTCAGCTAGCTGGAACACTTACAGCATTCTGAAAACAAGCAAGTGAATCTGGCTAGCATTCATTTCTATAACTAGAAGGCATATTATTTGATCACAGCTCAAATTTGAAGTGAGAACTGCAAAGATCAGACAGCAGACATACCTTCTTCAAATATACTCCCACAACTGGTTTAACATTCTTTTTCTCTACCTTCTCTTAAAGAGCAGTTATCAATTCCTACTTACGTGATTAAAATACCCACCCTACTTTTTCAACATAACTCTCATTCTTAGTAGATGGCTATTAAAAAAAAAAAAAGGAAAAAAGCAAACCAACCAACCAGTACCGCACTTCTCATGTGAGCTGACTTTAGAGAAATTAAACTGGCTACAGCACATAAGTGCCATAACTAAAATACACTTTCTAATGTCTGTTTTTAATTATAACAGCAGAATAGATTAACCAATATGATTTAACTACTTTTTTTCCCCAAAAAGCAAAGTATTATATACTAATTGTTTTTAACCTGGGCACTCTGATGCATTCCTCTGTTCCCGGCAAGCCAAGCTGTCCATCAGTAGCCAGACCCCAAGCATATACCTGACCCTTGTCATTCAGTGCAAGAGTGTGGGCTTCTCCACATGACACAGCTACAATATTTTGGGCATCCAGTGCACCAACATGCTCTAAAATAAATAAATAAATAAAAAATTAGTTGCATAAAACCAAACTAGTAAGGAAAAAAAAAAAGCTACTAAGAAGCTACTGCTGTTCAAGACAGTTATACTCAGTACTAAAATATCAATCGAAGTGACACAGAAGCCCAAAAGTCTGCCAAAACATCCTTCATTTAAAATTACAAGCATGCTATTCTCGAAGTAAGTTAAATTCGACAGCCAAAATTAACCAAACAACAAGTATATCTGGCACAATATAACAAGTGCACAAAAACTGCAGCTTGATCATAACAGTTCTTTCTAATCTTGCCAATCTGAAAATGAGTGCAGAAACTAATAAACATGAAGGTCAAATAGTTTATTATCAAATGACTACACGTGTAGGTATTATGTAAGACAAAAACATTCCACCACAGCAAATTAAATTCACCTATTCATTATTAACAAAAAAGCCTGGAAAACAAGGCAGGGCAAATTAAAGACTAAAGCTACTGATTTTGCAATGAGCTACACAATGTCCTCTTTATAATGCAAAACTCTGTAGAAACAGATCCTAAACAGTCATTTTTCTAGATATACAGTGCATGCCCTGAAAAGCAAACACTAAAATATCTGTGATGTTCTTCCAGCAGCCTGCATCAATACCTTTAAATACATTTGGAAAAACTCAGTTTGTTTTCATGCTTATGATTTGTGATCATAAGTCTAACATTTTCATTTCAACAAGAGTAAAGTGGAGAAATACTATCAGGGCCTGTCACTCGGGCTGGAATTTTCAACAGTCCTCTTAAATAAGAGCCTGCTTGGACATTTTATCCCTAGATTTTAAACACTTTTCTATTCCTAAGAATGGCACACCACTGAAAAAGCCTGTGTATCATCAACGTCATATGCACTGTAAACACAACCCATCACAGCCTAAGACATTTCCAAACAGTAGCTAATAGTATCTGCAACATGACAGACACTCAGTTTCCAAAATAAACAAAACAAGCAGCAGACATCAGCTCGTTCTTTTTGAACAGCTGGTCTGATTAAAGAGGTTACCGCCCCAATTCAACCCATTACAGCCTTCACAGCCCTAGCAATGGAAGGAGTCATGCAAGCGCTCTCCAGTTCAGGCAAGATCATGCAGATTAGTTCAGATGATCTTAACCATCTGTTAAACTAGCCAGGGTGACTGATACGGGTTAAAGAGCATTCACACAGTCCCTATGGCAAGCAGAGCTCTGTGGGGAGAAAAGAGGGAAGGCGCAGCTAAATAGAGCCACTGGTGACACAGAGATGGCAAAGACATGCAGTCAGCGACAAGAGTATCTTCAGCTAACAGAAAGACATACAAAAGAGAGCATCCATCCATTTGTAAAGATACTGAACCTCTTCCTATTGCACAAGAAAAGTTATCCCAATGCAGTGACTTCATATTAGAACATTCAACAGCATTGTCAGTAACCTCTAGATGAAAGAAAAATTAGGGAGGAGGACATTAGAGTCCTCATGACTGCTGTGCCTGGGCATGTTAATAAAGAAAAAATTAAAAATAGACTTCTACTAGATGTTTCTCCATGATACACAAAAGCTCATGCAAGTCTAAAAAAAACAAAAAACAAAAGAAAAACAACCAGAACACAAGTCAAATATTTTTGTAGTAACCTGAACATTTAAAAGACAATTCAGCATCATTTTCAAAGTGGGTAACAATTATTCAGGCAGTTTGACAAGCTAAGTTTCTATTCATGTTCGTGAAGCAAACGCTTGCACGAGATTAAAGTTTATCAGTTTTAATATCCATTTACTGTTTCCCAATAGAAGTCCAAATTAGTTTTAAAAAGTTACACATCAACTACACACAAAAACTAACAAACAAAGAAAAAACCCAAACAAACAAAAAAACAAACCACAAAACATAACAAAAAAATCTTTATCTGGCACCAAAGCTGAAACTCTGAATAAAGGAGAACTGCGAAAATACTGCATAATGGCTTATTTCCATTTGAAATATTTCTATCAATTATTGTGCCAAGTAACTCAAAATTTCGACAGCAGTGATTAGAATAAACTCTTACTAAGCCTTTTCAGTTTGCTTACGATGTGCTGTAAGTACTGTCAGAAGCACTGTTCCACATCTCTCAGTATCATACAGCTATGACTCACATGCACAGCTCTGAAGGGAGCCCATGTGCGCACTCCTCTGCAGTCCCTGCAAGATGTTTACCCACTTCTGCTATAGAACTGCACTAGCAGGAAGCAGAAACACACATTTATCATAGATGTGAAACTTCTTTGAGCTTTTTTCTTCCTATTTAATGCTTTAGGCTTTTCCAAATCCTCTTCCCGTCACACTGCATATGCTGAAAAGTTTTTTATCAAAAGTTGTATTTTCAGTTCTTAAAAAAAAAATAAAATAATATTAAGAACATTGCTTTAATCAGACCTGCTCTACATCATGTATTAGATGATTAAAACAACACAGCATGTTTCTCAGCTATGGCATGCTGCGTGTTCGTTTCTACCATATTCCAGTAGCCAAACCCATATATACAGTGCAATGCTAATCCATGACACCATCCATGACAGCAGGTCACCTCCCCTTGAGATTAACAACAGCCACTGGGTCTCCCATAGCCTTAGGTAAAGTGATTCCATGCTGGAAATAAAACACAGTGGCACTGTCAGCTGCATGGCAGACAAAAATATGAGGGGACATACATGTTTCACAATTGGTCATTTCGAATTGTCACAAGATGCAATCCAATCAAATGAATGCTTTTCAAGTTAAAAACATGGCCATTCTTGGAAGGCCCACTGTGCATACAATTCAGCACACGCACAAACACTTGGCAATCTTGGTAGCATAATGAAAACAAATACATGCACAACTATAAGTACTCCCCACAGCTCATTACTTCTGAACTTACCGGGTCTTTTCCTGGCTTTTTCATGCCCTAGTTGTCCTAGATCATTGCATCCACACGTATAAACAGTCCCATCATCCAGGACAAAAACAGTATGTCTCAGTCCACATCCTACATCTCTCACCCTTTTATTTAAGAAAAAGTCACTTTTTCTGGGTTCTAAAACAATCTCTTCATCAATTCCACCTAATCCAAGCTGTCCAAAAGATGCGTTTCCCCAGCACAACATGTTTATGCTTCCTTTGATCACAGTGATCTTCCAATGTGACTTTTCTAGAATATCCCTTCTGTGCAGCTGTTAAAAGAAAAAAAAGTGCCGTTTTTCAGTATTGTCCTCAGCATTTACATTACCTCCTATAAAGCATGTCATCCACAAGTTCACTTTCTATATACGAGTATACTGAAACACTGAACAATTTTTAAGACTGTGATTTACTTTCTTGGACAGTATTTACATTAACTTTGCAGTAAAATGCTTTCCTTCCTATTTCAGATAAAACTTTTTAAGATGTGCAAGTTCCCAGTTTTATAAATTTTTTTTGAAGTACCATTCTTTGTTAAACTTCTCTAATTCTTAATCCAGATCTATATAAGTGGCAGTAACAATCAATTCTAACAAGTGGCAATGACCTCAAACATTTTTTGAGAAGATGGTAAAGACGTGTGTCACTGTATGAAGAGCTGCATGACTCCAGAAAGCACTGGGTACAGCCTCAAGATTATCCCTAAAACCAACATTTGACTCATAGCTTGGAAAAAACTGGTCATCTCTGATCAATCCAGTTATGCAACACAAAGAAGAACACAATGTGTCAATCAGTATATTTAAACAACTGTGAGTCAACCGAACTTCCAATTTAAAAGAAAATATTTCAGCAAAACTCAAGTCTCCAGTCTTCCACTGCAAACAACATGAGCTACAGCTCCATAGTTACTCTGCATAACAGGAGGCCACATATACAAACTCCCCCATGCAAACCCCCAGCCCTAACGCCTAAATTTTAATTACCAGTGTTTGTGATAACAGACTCTGTACCTATCTGGAAAGAATACAAAGCCACACTTGTCTTTCATTTTCAGTACTGCGGATGATGAAGAAATTATGACAATGATTTCACCATTACTCATACTACACATCTGTGACAGCAAGTTTCCCCATATTTTCAGAACAATTTAAAAATCAATGTAATACACTGTAAAATTTCTGTAATTTTTCAGCTCCGACCATTTGGAAGACAGCACAACTAACGGAATGGGGAATAAAATGCACCATGAATACATTCAGTCTTACGTGCTGCAGGATTTTAACACATATAAACTGCTTCAACATAAAACTGCTCACACTAGCAAGCCACCAGTTAGCACCCAAGTGTTACACAAAGCAGAAAAGGACAGAATTCTTGCCAGCACAACACGATGATCTATTTTTCTCTGCAAAAGCCAAAATGCAGTACACAAGATGCTTATTTTTGTGATGTTATAAAAACCCCCAACCAAATAAAACTAGAACAGTCAAACAGCTTAAAATATATTGCTTTCTGTTTACCTATCTCAGAGGATGACGCATGGTCAAATATTTCCCTAGCTATCACTAGCTATATCCTACCACATTCAGAAGGGGACATCAAAACGATGAAGTCTTCGGTTAAGACATAGCTATGCAACAGCAAATTTCACACATTTGTAGCAGTGACTGCAATGCAAGCTTCAACCTGCAACATAAGAAGTGAGAAAAGATGTATGAGTATAGTGCTTCAAGATTTCTGTAGTCAAGATTTATCTCCGCCTCCAGCGGGGCAAGAGGAAACGTTCTGCTTTCAGCTGAAACAGGTATATATTTCCATGGAAGGTGGGGTTTTTGCTTCCTTCTTTCACGAGTCAGTATCCACAGCAGCTCTGTACTTTGACCTCAAATCACAGCAGTGTTTTAGCCCTGCACGTTGCCGTCAAGCCAACTCACGCCGTCAGCTGCTAGATACTACCACGCGTGACGTCAAAAGCAGTCCAGTGCTGACACCAAATACGGAACGCGAGGGAAACCACCCAGCCCCTTTTCTATTAGCAGAGGCAGGGCGGGTAACGGTGCCACAGGAAGAGTCTGGATGTTTCCCGCAGACTGGAGCGGGCTGTGTAACGTCGCTGCGCCCGGCCACCCCAAGGGCCGAGCCATACGCCCGTTCCAGCAGTCCCTTCGCGCGGGACACCACAAATGCGGTCAGCCCGCGGTACGGGCTCCACAGTTCTCCTCCCTGGGGCACCGCCACCTCGCTGGGGTCCGGAGAGAGCGGCCACAGGGAGGACTGAAGGAAACCCCGGCGGAGGGGCGCACGTCGGTGGCCGGAGCGCGGCCTCCGCCCGTTCCGACGGGGCGGTGCCAGGAGCAGAGGTCCCTCCACAGCGCGCCCCACAACTGCTAAGCGGCATCACCCGTAAACGGTCGTAACTGCCTCGGCCCAACGGCCGCCCCACGCCCGCCTGCCTCCCCTTCCCCGCTCCCACAACCGACTGCGGCCCCGTACACTTTCCTGTCCGCCCCGCGGAGCCGAAGGGCGGCAGCGCCCGCTTCCGCGGAGGTCCGACAGCGCACCGCGGAGAGGCGGAACTCACCGCCGAGGCGCTCCAGTTCGGTCGGCCCCGCTCCCCTCCACTTCCCCCGGCGCTCCGATGTGATGCCGCACCCAAGCCCGGCCCACCCGCCGCAGGCACCCACCGGCCACCGCGAGGGCGTGAGCAGCCCAACCCGGAGCGATGACAGGGCCCGGCTGCCACTTCCGCGCAGGCGCGAACTCAGCGGGCGGGGCGGCAAAGCGCCCGCTTCGCCTCTCGCCTCCTTCCCACCCGGCCTCGTGGTCAGGGGCGGTGACGCAGCGGCGGCGCGGCGTGACGTCAGCCCGGAGCTCGGCCGCGGGAGGCAGCGCCTGCCGGGGTCTGGGGTGGCGGAGCTCGGTTCCGCGTGGCTTCGGTTCGCTCTGTTGGGCTATGGAGAAGCTGAGCTAGAAGTTGACGATAAAAGCAGAACTGTAGGGGGATGAGCATGAAGTGGGGAACGAGGGAGTAATGCCTCCTTCTTCCCAGTGCGCCCGCGGGACGGCACTGGAGAAGAGCAGAGCTGGGGCGGGAGCGGGCTGTGAGCCATGGGACTCGCTCCGGGGTGGTGATGGCAGCACTGCATTAGCCTTGGCTTGGGAACAGGTTAGCCCAGGGGAAATACAGCTGCGTTAAAACGGGCCATCATTGTATCGCATCACTATTTTTAAATCAATGGGGCAAATCATTCCCTCCGTGTTTACTGAGATCTTTGTGATGATGTCATATTTCGCCTTCCCTGTGGAGTAGTTAAGAGAGTTGGTGGTGTGTTGCTAGTCTGTGATCTATGGGGATATGCAGGAGCCTTTGCCTGATCTCCAGGGCACGAAAAGAATGAGATCAGTGAACGGGAAGGAACCGGATCCACCAGGCAGAAGCAGGAACAAACTGTCCTTCATACTCCAATTACCTGTCAGTAACTTCTGACAGGACAGGAAAGTGATGTAGGTGCTGTTGCTGCAGCGGTGCAAAGGCCAGTCATGCCACTGGCCCGCCAGGTTCAGGGGGGTGTGTGTTGGGGGCGTGTTGCTGTATCCCCCCCAGCAGGAACAAAGGCAGTTCTCTCAATTCTACATGCTGTTACAAGCTTATCTCGGTGTTCGAGCATCCACAGGGTGGGCATGTTAAAACGTTTTCACTGAACACATATCTGTAGTGGAGCAACTAAATACAAGTTTACATGCTAGACACATTTTTAGCCTTCTCCTTCCCCCCCCCTCTCCCCAAGATTTTGCTACTACCAGGAGGAAAATACATTGGAATTTATGTAAGTGGATCAGGTTGGGAATCCTTATTTAACAGCCCCTCTGTAGCAGTTCCAGGATCCACTCTTATGTAGGTCAGGAAGCAAAAAAGGCCAGGACCAGGCATACTTCATGACAAAGTGATTCTGCAAACTATGGGGTAAGAAAGTTCTGTGTTTGGTGTCATTTTGCCCTGTAATGGAAAGCATTTAAATAAATAAACCCTCCACGCAAATGGGATGTCTTGGTCCAGGCATTGTCCTTTGTGTATCTAAATGAGTAAGATTCTACAGGACTTCTCAGAATTTGTGGTTGTAGATTTATTAGTAAAGATCCAAACCAGAAATATTAAATTCATACATGGAGAAAATGAGATAGCTGCGTAGCTGACAGAGGCTAAATGATGCAGCACTTTTCAGGGTAGCAAATCCCGAGGTTTGTCATTTAAAGGAGAGATGACTGATTTGCCTTTTTCCATTCTGCATATAAGAATGGAAGGTGAGCAGTAGCTGCTACATGTAGCAAATGAAGGAAAACATTTAATTCATTTTCTAATTCTGATCTTCCTTCTACCTATATTTGAGACCACCGGAGTAATAATAGTGAATAATCCCACTCTTTAGTAGATTTTAAATAGTCATTCGTTGTGCAATGTGTCCTCTGACCAGCATGTGGAGATATGTTCATGTACTTGAGAACACCGTATGCCTAGTACAATTTTTACATGGAAAAGGATTTTGATACAACTGGCCTAATTCATTAAATAATATATAAAGGGTGAAACAACATACAGTGTTGCACAAATGTCAACTCCCTTCTGTAACAGATATAGCTATTCTATTTAAAAGAATTATTTTAGTCCTAAAATCAGATTACTGCTTGTTAAGTAATTCAAATGTGTCTGCAAATAACGTATAAGATGTATTTTTATTCTATTTACCACCTATCTTAGCAAATTTTGTTTTACTCTGCCAGAGAAGCCATATCCTGCCTGTCTTAATGCTTTGAGAGTACCTTTTCCTTCATGGGGCTAGAGATACACAGGCAGCGGAGGAAAGGGAGTACCTGCTCTGATGCCACATCACTGATTAGGACTCCCAAACACTTAATACAACCATCTCTGCATCCACTGGCATTAAATATGACAAAATGTGGTTCTGTAGTTGCAGTGGTCAAGAGAACTGCAGATAAGCATGCCTGCACCTCAATATTTCCAATGTCCACTCTAGTTTTTTTGCAAATACCCCCGTATTTTGCAGTGACGCAAAATCCAGGGAAAACAAGACATGTAAGTCTGGTTAACTTCAGGGAAAACATTTATTTCTTCTGGGTGCCTTAGCATGGAGGGATTTCTCTTACAACTGCAGTCTTCTTACTGATGGTCACAACAAGCAGGGAACTATTTTCAGTTGCCCTGCCATTATTAAAATAGCAATGCTTAGCTAGTCCTGGTGATTGCTGTCAGCACAACTGTGGGTTTTAAATTCTGTCGCTGTTAATCATCCGTTCAGATAATGCAAAAATAATAATAAAAAAAGTATATACTGTTAATTAACATATACCTTGTCCTATTACTGGAAAACATGGAAAGCATGTTTTTGAAGGCTACAGTGTTATAGCATGAAACTTCCTGGGTAGCTGATAACAGAGATGGACTGTTCTCTGCCTCCATTTTCTCCTGGCAACAGTGAGTACATGCTTTAGAAACATTAGTTTCTCATTTCAAATCTCTTTGTTTATACTTTGATGTGTCACAGAGTACAGAAAATAGAAATGGGTGTCCAGAACAGCTGATAACATGAAATTAGAGATGTCAGCATTTTGCTGTGAGAAATTACTAACCTTTGTGTGAAGCTATTCTTGATTAAGACAAAGGAAAGGCTTTAGAATGCAAACAGCCTGACGAGAAAGGTACAGTGAGACCCTTTATGCCATTTCAGTTTTACATTTTATCATTATATTCTTCACAATGCCAATATTTGGATGTTATTAATTAATGAAAGTGCCAATGTAGGAAGACAGACATAACTCACGTACACACAGAGTACATGTTTTATGTGCTTAGCATGTTTTAGTTCTCTGTCTGCCCACCCTGCTCGTTGTACTGATTCTGGTTAGCTCAAATGCAAATATGCCTACAAGTAAGATCAGTTATTTAATAACTGATGGTGATACAGTGAAAAACTAATGAATGTTTTTTCACCTGTTTGCGAAGATAAATCACCATGTAAATACTAAATCGATCATATTGCAAGTTCTGTGTCTATCTCGAGGCACCTAATTAAGGGAGCTGTTTAACAATAAGGTGAGGAGTCATACCTTCAAATAAGACAAACAAAACCAAAAACTTGCAACACCCTATTCCCCTCATCTCAGGTAACAAAATACGTCTGCAATATCCAAAAGAATGCTTTTCATAAGATATCAGATATAGAGAAAATGGAAAAGCAGTGAAGGTTAAGAATGAATCATGGACACGAAGACTGGAGTGAAAGAAACAAGCTGACCTCTGTATTAGGTATAAAGCTCTTGCACTCACAAACTCTTCTGTGGATCTCGTATCACCCAGCCCACACAAATTGCAGCTGGCACTCAGAGGACTACCCCATATCCTGGCAGTATGGCAGAAGCTACACAAGTGCCAAGCACCTGCAGGCCTGGGGCTGAAGATGCTGAACATTTTCGAGCGTCCTACACAGAGGGTTGGAAGTGCAGTCCCTCCCCACATGCAGCATGTTCTTTTCCAATTGCCATGATGTTTCACGCTATTACATGAATCTTTCTGTTATAAATAGATTAGCAGACAAGGTGCTAATCAAACACCAGGAAAAATTCCCAAGTAATCTAAGTGTTGGCTGCTGAGACAGCAATTCACATGTAATTAAGCTGGGCTTTTGGTCAGGCCAGGACTGATCTTGGATTTTTAAGGAGCAGTCCTACAGGAATACACGATCAATAATTGAGCTAGTTCTGCCCTATAGAGACCAATCTGAGAACACAGTGAACCTCAGCTTATAAAATAGCAGCTCCAAGTGGTGCCACATGCTGCTGATTCTGACATGACACTGTGTCTTTGCATGGCAGGATGATGAAGCACCCTAAAATTAGCCTTCTTACTATTTCGTAAAGAGCAAGCAGAAAGGTAGCAGCCCTCACTGAGGAGAACAAAGAGGCGCAGCAGAGGACCAGAACCGAGGCTCACACACAGGCTGGTCACTACCCTTCATGGTGAGCACTCTTGGCTTCTTTGCAAATTTCCATTTGGATTATTTAGTGTCATTTCTTATCCCAAGCACTGGGTGACCTAGTTGTGAAAAAAGAAAGGTCCTCATGTAAACAGAGGTGGGGTGGAGGGATCTGCTCTCTCAGGGGGCTTAGGAGAGAGCAGAGAGGAGAACTATCTGTGAAAATTACACAGATGGTCTCTTTTCTTAGATGTGTGGTGGGACCTGGCATTTAAGTGACAGAATTAAGTTTGTTGTTACTGGAATAGAACTGAGAATGGAAGAAAAAATCGAGCTGGTACGGAAACCAGAAATACCACGATAAAGCCCCTTCTCTGTTGTACCAGACTGAGGTTTTCCTGATATTCCGCTCTCTCCCCACCCCATTTATTGGATTATAAGTTTCTTGGACTTACAAAGAGTAAGATTTAAAATGAAAAAAACCTTCCAGGCAGTAGGAAGATAAGCATGGATGTGTTTGGGCATGGGAACAGAAATAGCGAAGGGAAAGGTCCTACACCAGAATAATGCTAGAAGAGGACAAGGAAAAAGAAACTGTAAGGAAACACTTGAATATCGGAGGGCACAGTAGGCATGACAGGAGATGAACATTAGGGTGGATTGCTAGGAGAGAAGAAGACACAGTATGCATCTCTAGGAATCCTGGGGCATCAGCTAGGTGTAATAGCCTGTGGGCCTGTGCCTAAAAAGTTGTCAGGACCCACTGTTTTCTCTGTTCCTATGGCAGGACTCTGAGAATAATAGTTGGGAAGAAAATAAATCTGAATTATAAACCAACCAGTATGTTTGAACTACATTCAGCTGCTTCTGCTATTAGTTACCACTTAAAAATACGTGACTATTTTGCCACAAAGATATTTCTCTTTAGTAACGATGTTGGACAGTACTCAGCAGCTCAGGGTAAGACTCATGATTTCACATATATTACTGAAACCTAGAGGGACATGATAATGTAATATCTATTTTGGTGCAGTTAGCAACTGATAGACATTTGGTATAGCATGGACAGAAACATCGTGTCGAAGTGATAATGAATCTGTGCTATTTGTACGAACTACAGTACATGGCATCTCTGTTCAAAAAGTGAATTAAATATTCACAGTGGACAAAGACTCATGGACAGATGGAAAATCACATTTCTCTTGCGGAAGTTGTTAAGAAGCTCCACAGAAATTGCATGTGAACAGTCAGAGCTCAGAGTCCTTGGAGGGCTGTAACACTGAATTTCCTACAATGTTAGAATTAAATTAGAATAAAGATGAAAAAAATATTTGGGATAGAGAAGGAAAGTGAGCTGTATAAGAAGAACAATCAAATCCTCATGGTTGTGTGAAAAACAGAATCACTGCTGTTACCTACAAACAATTCATACGTAGAGAAACCTATTGACTACTCATGTTCTCAGAGATCTCTTATGCCAATACTTACTAAGCTATTTAGGAAAGAAAAATTGCTGCAAATTTACAATCTTTCATTTCTGTTTACCTAGACTGCAGTTACACTTGTTGATTTTTTAATATGAGTGATTTAGAGGCTCTTATTTCTCTCCAGAAAATCTTGGACAATGTTTTGGGGATAATGTTTCTTTGTTTATTTGGTCAACCAGCATACAACAAACTGTTACAATTTAAAACTTCAAGCTTGTAGAGGAGAGGCCAAAGCAGCTATATATCATTTGGAAGCAGAAACAGTAGAGCAGCCACCTGTGCCAAACCTCCATTGCATTTAGCTGGCTTTTTTCTTCTTGGGTAGGGAGGGAGATAGCAGTGATTCATCACCTATGTCTGATTGATGGAGGCTGTCTTGTCATTAATACCAGCAAGCCACTAGGACACCACTAAATATGATCCCAATCAGAAATGATTATTTGAGGGGTACTGAATAGTCCCCACTTAACATACGTATATTTACTTTCATAAAAGAAGAATACAGGGCCATTTCCTGCTCCTCGGTAGGGTTCTAGAGCAACGTTATTACTCTTAAACATACATAGACATAAGTCTGGGAGTAGTCCTAGGGCTTGGATCCCTGAGATTCAAGAGAGATTGTTCCCAAGACTGTCTCAGGGAAAGACACAGAATTTCTACAGTATCCAACTGAGACATAGGAGTTTCTGTTCATCCCATGACCCAGTGGAGACATCCAGAACCAGACAGATTACCAGCAGGAAAGTCATCTTGAAACTCCAGTTTCAGCAGAAAGCACTTCCACAACAGTTTTTAGCCAGTAGACTTGTAAAAATATATTGTGCCCAATGTGATCAAACTTTTGCAAACAGAAACAATTCAATACAAACAATATTGTATGCTTGTAAGTTTGTAGCAAACTTGGCCAGTCTAACTGGCTCATTACCAGACAGTGTAAATCTTACAAATTAAATTCCTTTGAGTATAAGGTTGTGGGTTTTTTTTATAAGATAGACAAAAATAATGTTTGTTGGGTGTTACGGCCAAGTGGTTGCTTTGTAAACAAACAGCATTAGGGTTAAAAATCACTTTTCCTGAGAGGCAAGTAACATATGGTCTTTATAATTTTTCTTGACCTATTATTCAAGTTTGAGCCTCTAAATAGCTCATTACCATTATGAATCTGTTTGCGTTATCTTCTGAGTTTATAATAACCATAAGCATTAAAATAGTTTGTTCATAACAATAATAATCCCTACTGGCTTCCCTGCAGAATTACAATAGACATGAACCTAGAAGGATTTTGTTTATAACCATTACAAATAGTCATAATTTCCAGTGAGTTATATCAGCAATGATCTCTTAAGAATAAAGTATTTGGGATTACGGTGTCTGCATATTTTCAAGTCAAATTTATGAAAATTGTTATCTTTTGGCTAAGATTTAGTTTAGAATACTTAATAGTTAATACATATAATCTTAATGTCTTCACTTTAAAAGTTCCTGCACCATCAGTTTTACAGCTAATTTTTTTTACAGCTAATACAGCTAATTTTGACTAAATACAATTTAAATTTACTTTTATTCTGAAGTGAGATTTAAAAGTTCAAGAATTACCGAAAAAAAATATTTTTACAGCTGTATTTCATAAAACTTGTAATATTTAAAAGAAATGAGAAATTAAAGATTCAAATACCATCCTTGTCTCTGCCATAATGTCTTTAGACATACAGCACTTAATCACAGAATCCTAGAATGGTTTGGGTTAGAAGCGACCTTAAAGCTCATCTAGTTCCAGCCCCCTGCCATGGGCAGGGACACCTTCCACTAGACCAGGTTGTTCAAAGCCCCATCCAGCCTGGAAACTATTAATATATTTGTTGTCACACAGTTTCTGATGTAAATATTTGGCTGCATGGAATCCTGCATCTCAGGATCTAGACCAAAGGGATCTTCACATCTCTGCACAAGAACCAAAGATTTTCTCTTGCACCATGTATATAGAGAACAAGTATTTCAGAATTAGAAAGCATACAGTATGTAAATAATTTCTTTCCTAAGCTTTTCAAAACAGGACAGGAAACAATACTGCTTGGAACACTGTTATTCCTCCTCAATATTTTCAATAATACGTTAAAAAGGAGTTCATGGCAATGCACAGAAAGTAGGTGTATCTGCAAGGTGGAGACTGCTATTAAAGGCCTCATTCTTGGGACTCTAATCATTCATTGGTTCTTGGATTTTAAACTTTATTGTCTTGACTATAGCTGGGAAAACTCTGGAAGTTCTTCCCACCGAGTTCTTTCTTTTGGCCTTTCCTGGCCAAGAAGTCAAGTCAAAGCCATCATTTTCCCTGCTTCCCTTTCCTCTAGGTCAAACCCTCAGGTGGGTAACTTATTTCTCAATGCAACTAATGCCAATTTAAACTAGCTGGGTCTTTATGGGGTTTATATCACAGCTCAAAAATCCACAGCTGAGTATGTCAGGTATGAAAAAATACATGTACTCCTTTCATGCAGTGCAGTCAGCAAACTGAAATGCATTTCACATAAACGCAATCCATCATAGCATGATACCAAGCAGTTCTGGCACCCCTGCCTGCTCCAGTCCCCACTTACACTTCTCTATTCACTCAAACACCTTAAATCCTATTCAATAGCTCAATGCACAACAAAACAAATCTGTTCTATATAGGAGACATACTTTCCGTATTCAATACCCATAGGTTATAAACACTACAGTCAAGACTTTCTAAAAGTAAGTGTTTTCAAAATATGTATTCTGATTTTCAAAAAATTTTGAGTAAAGATTTAGGTAACTGCTTCTAGTCACACAGATGTCATAATCTTGGGCAATATGAAATGATACGAATAGCTCAAAGGAGAATATACAACTCCATCCCTTAGTTTTTCAGCAAATATGTAAGATAATTTAAAGTATGTAGTTTTAATTATTTGATAAAAACACAGCCTTGGTCCTCATATCCTGTATTTGAATTTCCAAACTTGTAAATATTTCTTTATAATGTAGATGTTTTCTGGATTTACTGTGTTGTCCTGATTTAACATTAACCTATACTTTAAGAGCATTATGTCTAAAATTTAGCTCTAATATCGAGTTTCCACAGCCCCACACCACCAATTAAGCATGCCAGATAGGTTTTGTTCTGCTTTAAAAGGCCATAACTAATCTGATTAAATGAAAAATACTCACCATAAGATTTGCATTTTCTTTCTAAGTGTCACAGCTTGGAGTCTTCCAATATTCTTTTATTCTAAAGCACAAAGAAGTGAGACATTTAAAAAAAAAAACAAAACATTTTCAAAGGCACCCTAGGCAGAAAGAAATTCCTTTTCATAACTTGTGTGCTAGCACATGGCACTACTATATGTCACAGACGTAGCAGTTGGTCTAAACTTGGCTTGTAACATGCGTGGTTTATCAGATCAGAATATATTTTAAATCCTGCCTGATATATCTTTTGACTCCTTCCATTGAGCATATTAATATTTTGATTGTTTGGAAATAAGAAGTTTCTGGAAACTGACAACTGCATAAGCAGAACCACTGGCTTAAATATGGCCTGGGAAAGTACTAAGAAACATTTTTGATTGCTACGTGATTTACTTGAAATAAATTAGAGAACTTATTTAGTTTCCAATTAGAAAAGCTATCTCCTCCTCTCTTCCTCTGTTTCTCTGTGTTACAAGAAGTTTTACTTGTGAAAAAGTCACTGGTATAGTTAACAATTTACATGGGTAGTCAGAATAGCCAGTACCTCCTGCTATTGTTGCTCTGTATTACTTTTCTGGATTGTGATCCTTACTTTGGTAACTGAGTTAATGTTATCTGAACATCACTTGTTGTTTAGCTAGACAGAGTGATTCTGGTGGTGTTTAATAACCTGGTACTATCAAATTACTTTAATTCTTATCTCTGTTCCTTCTGAAAGTTTGCTTGTGTTTTGACAAAAAAAAACCCCACACTTATCTTAAAATTGATTGTTGGTAAAGTTGTGTCCTAAAAAAACCACAAGCATTTTTTTAAGCTTCATCAGTATCTACACATTTTTTTGCAGTGCATCTTCATATATATTTCTATAAACTACGTTATAGTGCAAGTCAGTTTAAAATTACAATGAAAAAAAGCAACATTTAAAGTGGGAAGGTGACTCAGTGGCCTGAGGGAAGGCGTTCCAGACATATGAGGCAGCATAAGGGAGAGAGCCAGAATCATGGGGATGGGCTGGTAAGCTGATCCCAAGTGTACTGAATAAGGTGACACATTAAAGTGCTGCTGAAACGATTTCTCCAATCAGTCACCTAATGATATTCAGATTTCGGGAATAATATATTAGTTATAATTTTGCTACCTAATGGCACTGTTTTAATACAAAGGAGGAAAATTTTAAAAGCTATAAAACTTCTGCAGGAGTTTTCTTCCCTTGTCTGTACAGAGAGCTGGGCAGAGTCAATGCTTTTTGAACGCTATGCACAAAAGGTCAAATAGCTATCACTCATTCTCCTAGTTATAACCAGACAACATGATTCCCCTAACCCCACATGTCATTACATTTTATTTGTTCGCACAAAAACTGCCATGCTTTGCTGCTGCCACCATGTGTCGAGATGCTAGGCTCCACGTAAGTATAGATATAAACTTTCTTCAGACTGACCATTTCTCAGTTCATCCCGTTGTCCCATTGTAATATACTATATATACATGGTTTGACCTGTCCACGGAGTTTCCTTCTGTTGTGTTTTAGCAAACTGTTATCAAACCACACTCTCCTGCTACCTAACCTATGCATGTAGAGCTCTCATCTTTAGCTGGCTCCTCTAGTCACCTCACTGAACAATCATGCTGCTATCCTCCAAACTGTCCCAGGCCTACCTAGCTGAGGTGATCCATGATCACAAGTACACAGATGAGCTGACTAACATGTACACTGCTGATAAACCACTGAAACTCTCATCTGAGTGTGCTTGGAAAGCGAGAGGTCTCAAGAAATTATTTTGTAAATGTAGACTATCCAGGAATGCCCTCCCCTTATTCTCGCAACAATCCCTTAAGACATTCTAATTAGGGGTATATCTCATGAAGTATTATTTTGGCAACCAAGTTATTGAATGTTTTGTTGTATTAAACATCTGACTAGAGTTGATATTCTCTACAGTTCTAGTTGTCAATAACAGGTGCAAAAGCCTCTGATGCTCAAAACATTAGCCATTCATTCTGGTTTTGGTTACTCTAGAATCCCAAAGGTCCTGATCTACACTACTATTAGGCTGAGCTGCCTCTGGCTGCTGCCAGCTGCCTGGCCCTTTGTGTTTAATTTGCTGTAGGCCTCAGGGCCTCTAGAAAACCCCAAAGAAATACACTAGGAAGCCACTGTACCTAATTAGAAAAAAGATACCGAAGATAATATTTTATATAAACAGCACACATATATAGTTCAGGCAAGAACTGCTGAGTATATTTTCTTCATTACCATGCAACTCACATTAACCGTGTTTCCACAAATAATAGCCAACCCTTATTTTGTTCTTTTATGTTAAAAGCACTTACAGATGAACTCTCAGTGAAGTCTCTCAGTTCTTTAAGGGGTTTGGAATTTCTCTGTAAGTAGCCTGGGTGAAATTATGCTCTCCGTTCTAGATGTGCACTGCCATTTAAGTGATAAGAATCAGGACTGCACTGTAAATCTCTGTTTGATGAATGTCTAATTGGAAGTAGAGACTGTGGTTACAAAATATGCTTCACTAGACTGACTCTTAATCCACTTTTAAAAATACAATCCATAATGTGTTGTTGTGTTAAGCTCAACCCCAAGTCAGAAACATTCAAGTATATATGAACCTGTCCCTGGACAACAGTAAGCAGTTAACAAAGACAGACAAGATAAATGTCAGGTCTGCTTAATATCAACCACAGAAATAGCTAACATGAGGAAAAAAAAAAAACAAACCAAAACAAAAAAACCCCAAAAACCTTAAAATTAACGGAGAAAAAGTTCAAGTAATCAAAATATGAAGTATATAATACGGCTTTCACTTTGGTAATATTCCTGGTTTGCCTTTAGCTTTAGGTTACACTCTTTGCACCAGTCCCTCTGACAATCCATTCAGTTGGTATTAATCATGGCTATAAACATATATTTTAGATGTCTTGGAGATGTTTGTTCTGAAGAAAGGTAAAGAAGCCAATTAAAATGGATAGATCTGTAGCTGCTAGGGTCTAATTCTGTTTTATCTGAAGAATAATTTTGACAAGCCATGGAAGAGAGCAAAACTCAGGAAAAAATAGCAAAAGTACAAATACATTGTTTGGCTTAATGCCCTCTCTTACATATAATCTGAGGAAAACAAGTCCATCATTATATCAGCTACAGCAAGATCTGGAAAACCTGTACCAGCATCAGAGTCGGTGCCAACCAGCACTCTCTTAATTGAAGAAGTGAAAAGACATAGCAGAATTGGTCTTGTTTGCTAAGCCAGGTTCTTGTTAAAAACAAAGGAAGGAAAGACATAAAAGACGAGGAAATAAAGGAAGACAGGGAAGGAGAGGGTCATAGTAAGAATGTAAATCTCACATAACACAGAGGATCCCAAATTAAGTGAAGACAGTAAAACTGCATTTTCAGATCCCTTTTTGTGGTCTGTTTTGGACTAGTGAAATCCTATACTGTCAAGTAGTCTCTGAAAATGCTGGGAGCAGTGACCCTGATTGTAAATCGCACACTTTTCAATCATGCAGGTTTTTTGGCATCCATGTCAAATAAAGCTTCTTCCTGCTTCACTTGCCCAAAGCAAGTCACGAAGAGAACAGCACATCCCCTTGATATTTTGTTCAGTAATCAAACCCAGTTTCTGGGTTATTATTTTTAATCCATTGATTTCTGATCTTGTGTTTCTATTGATTACCAGACATAGTCTCCACCAAGTCATTGGATTTTATAGTGCTGTATCTATTACATTTTATAGTATTACCTCATTAGTATTATCTCAGTTTTTTTCTGTATTTGGTTTTTTAATTATTTTTTTAAAATAATCTTATATAACAGGTTTCATCAAAATTCTGCTTCTTTGGGCAACTACCAGTCTCTATATATCAATACCTGCTGTGTGCTCTACAAACCATTGAAATCTGCTAGCACTGACTCCAGAAAGAAGGCTGATGTGAGCCAACCCTGCACCCAGACATGGTGGAAACTTCATGGGGATCCTACTCAGCCATGTGAGCACTTCCAGGTAGAGCTCATACACTTTATTTTTTAATCATAAAGGGAAAATATCCACTTTAACATTTGAATGCTAGCAAACTAAGCAACCTAGCTGCTTGTACAATGTTGTTTGGCTATCCCAACTTAAAAATAATAATAATAAAATCCCTTTACAAAAGGAAGAATGTAGGAGAACCTAATAAAACAACTATACAAGGAACAGTAAAATGATTGCAAACAGACACTTCTTACTAATTCTTTTGTATTACAGGCATCTTTGCAAGTTGACCAAATTCTTTGAAAGGCTAATATTATACAGGATAGCACTTTACAATGGATAATATTGCAAAAGAGAATTTTTACCTATTGATTCATTTTGAAAAGCAAATACATAGAACATTGGATGAAACTGGATAAGGACAATACAAGAGACTGTGGCTCTGTGTGGATGACTGACAGACTGCTTTCATTACTATGGTTATAACTAACTTGTTATATTATTAGAAAAGTCTGACGCCTCTCCTATTGATGTTAGTGACAGAACAATAACTTATTTCATTGGAAACAGCATCAGGACCCATAAATTAGTAGTAAATGTAATCCAAATAATTAAGGATACTGAAAAAATCTGTAGTAACACTCAGTCAAACCTCACATGAACGTTGCCCTGTTAAATGATAAAGCCTGTTTTGGACTGGGTGGAAAAGAAATAGGCACTGAAGGAATGTTTCAACTTTGTAATTTCTGCTGTCTACAGAAAAGGGCTACCATTTCTTTCACACTTCTGATATGTCTCCACTTCTAAAATTAGAATCTGAGTTACAATCACACAACACCTAGCAGGCTCATGCTAACAGATGCACTGCATAATTATATGAATAGAAAATATCCAACTCATATTATTATGTAATGGTTGGGTTTTTTGCCAATGTGATATATAGAATGTAACAGTTCTCTCTGGATCTGCCTTAGCACCTCTTGCCTGTCCCTTGCAGGGGCAGACCTGACAATGTCAATCTGTATTTGCCCATCAGCCAACACTTCTAGTATTGTCACAACCTGTGACATGCACAACATAGCCCATATTTTTAATCACACTGCAAACTCATTTTATTGGTTTAAAAATTAAGGCAAGAGATTGAGAGGTGTAAACCAGGAAATTCTTGCTCCTGTAGACACTGATGGCACTAATACCCCAAAAAAACCACACCGAGCACTGTTATGTTCTGAAATAATGACAGAACAAACACAAGAGGACATCAGAATGAGCTTTCATTCCCAGAGACACTGCCATGTGAGGAAGTATCAGAAGTTACTCTTGCAGGCAAAGATACCTTTCAGATCACAGATGCTTACCTGAAACATAGGACAGGCTGCAAGGACGAGCAGCAGTTCTGGTTATACAGGGGAGGGAACTCTCCGTAGCTGGCAGTGACTGTCAGCTCCTGAAGGAAGCATAATTGTGGGGCACTCTGTCACTTGTGCTTCTTAGGTCTCTTTGTGACTTCAACATCTCTTTCTGACTCTGCACATGTTTCTTAACTGGTGTGTCCACTGTACACAGTTAAATCATTGACAAATTTACATTTTCCATTCAGATCCAGTTATAATGGTTGAATGGGTTAGGAAGCATCACCTGAGCTGCAGTAACTTTACATACTTGCCCTTAGAGAGCAGAAACTCTCACTAGGATCTCCCTACAGGCACACAGAGAGCTGCTGTGTGTAAACTGACTGGAGCTGATCTGAAAGTGGCTTGGTCTAGTTCAGCCGAGCTCAATTAAAATCAGAGACACTTCGCAAACCAGCTGTTAAAACATGCTCCCAGCAAGTTTTTATTTCTGGAACTGATATCCTTTTTCCTGTGAGTTGCACTGTTAATGTTCAGCTTAGTGCAGGCTTTTTCTCTTTCTTGGATTGCCTGAGCCTGTGTTCGGCTCCTTAGCTGGCTCACAGTCTTCTTTCTAGTCCTGTCTCTCCTATCTCTGGAGGTCATGATATGTTGAAGTGGGCTTTTTAGTGCTCAGCAGTCAAAAGCCTTAATTTGCTGTCTTCTAAAAGAGTAGACAGAGGAACAACAGTCTTTTCATGGACTTTATGCTGTTACTTGCAAACCAATGAATCTGGAATTCTCTGATGTTGCTCTATCAAGATGACAGCTCTTCAAGACACAGCACATTTACTGTGTATGCTCTAACTTCCTGCGGTTCCTGGAAGTTTTGTCTTTGTACCAATTGCTGTTACAATGGTCAGTCTGTTGGCCACAGTAAAGGCTCATAACTTCTATGGTTACTCTATGCCGTACTTTCTGCATAACTCTTGTTTGTTGTATAGATTATTCAAGGGTTTTGCAATTCTAGCATCTTATATAAAATTCCTTAAAGTGGAAAAGTTTTGCTTTTTTTTCATCAGTTGAATAGTCACTTTGAATTGCTTAATTCTGCATATCATGCACGAACAATAGTTCAAAGCTCAGCAAGACTCCATGCACATTTTATAATAACTGCATCTCAGCAGAAGTCCACATATATTTACAGTTATTTTATCAGACATATCAGGCTTTATTTTCAGGCTTCAGACTTTGTAGCCTACAGATACTGTAATGTCCAAGCCACAGCAGAGAGTGGTACAGTATCAACATGCAGTTCCTGTCAGCACTGTATGGCTCACAACTACTGTTACAGATATTATGAAGAATACATTAGATCTCTATTCTGGGTATAAAGTTACATTAGGTATCAGCCATGCCATAAAGTGGCTAACTTGTCCCCAAAAGAAGGGCTGACTTCACTATACAACTTTTCTGTGTAACTGAAGAAGCCATACCACAACAAATGCTCACAAGCTATTCTGGCAAAGATATTTGTGCTGGGCCTGGCTGGAATGGACCTATTTTTTTGAATATTTGCTTGCTTGGGGCTATGTTTTGGATTTGTGCTGAGAACAGTGTTGATTATGCAGGGATGTTTTCTCTATTGCTGAGCAGTGCTTACATTGTAAAGGCCTTTTCTGCTCCTCAACCCAACCCATCAGCGAGAAGGCTGGGGGTGCACCAGACGTTGGAAGGACAGCTGATCCCACCTGACCTGAGGATATTCCGTACCATATGGTGTCATGCTCAGCCTATAAAGCTAGGGGAAGAAGAAGGAAGGTGGAGATGTCCAGTGTGATGGCATTTGTCTTCCCAAGTAACTGTTACGCATGATGGAGCCCTGCTTTTCTTGAGGTGGCTAAGCATCTGCCTATTGATGGGCAGTAGTGAAGGAATTCCTTGTTTTGCTCTGCCTGCATGCGCAGCTTTTGCTTTACTTATTCAACTGTCTTTATCTCAACCCACAAGTTTTATTCTTCTGATTCTCTTCCCCATCCCATTGTGGGGAGTGAGTAAATGGCTCTGTGGTGTTTTGTTGCCAGCTGGGACTAAACCCAATATTTTCCAAAAAGGGAGAGAAACCTCCAACACATCAGGAAATTTTTCATAAAAGAATTGCCTTTACCACTTATTTTTCATACTGTTGTGCCTCATAAAACTTCTTTCTGAAGAGCTATATCCTACACAGGAACCACATTCCCAGCAAAGGTGCTCACCTGATAATATTTTGAGAGAACTGGGAGGAGGTCAAAAAGCCAGCTAATTACGTTATTAGCCGTGTAAAGGGCTATATATGGATTCCCCATAATAAATGCAAAACATTCTAGTAATCTTTTAAAATCAGAATCGTGATGAGTATTTTTAATAAAATACCAACAATCAAGCAGCATTTTTGGTAAGCTGAACTGTTCAGAGTTACAGAGTGTTTTCTGTTGCTGGTGTACAGGATGAGGAGAAAAGAAACTCCAGTCTACTTTTTCCAAGTGATGTGGTAGGTTTTAGTCACCCAAGGTTTTAACCAGTTAGCTCAGTTTTACAAAATTAAATTCTTTACAGTAACAGGGGTTCTCTGCGTACTGCTTAAAGTATTTTGAAATTATTCTACCTAGGTTTATAACTCAGTTTTATTTACAGCTAAGTTTCACTTGCCTCTTTAAATTACTTCTCCCCAACAGTTTATTTCTGTGCATTCAGTAACAAGTTCAGAAGTTCTCTTTTTTTTTTTTTTGAGGATTCATAGTTACAGGCCATCCTTAAGGATTCCTGCATTGTTGCACTGTATTTATTAAATCAAACACTTCAAAGAAATCAGGAATATTTTCATATTAAATCACTTGCATTTGCTGAGTTTGCTTTTGGAGCTGCAAAACTTTTACACTGTTGCCAGCGGATGGGTTTCCCAGTGACTGTACTCTTCAAGTTCTGACTGAAACATAAAGACAATAGCAATAACTAATTTTACAAGGCTGAAGTCTAAATCGGCTGACAAGAGTAATGCAATGCCACTACAGTGCCTCTTGGATGAATCAGCAAAATCCACATAAGCATCTATAGGGGACGTTTCATGAGTGAGGAGAAGGCGCTCGGTGCCCATAGGTGCTGTCAGAGCAGTGGATTCCCTGTCCAATGAGGTGGAATGCTCCGCGGGCACATGGTTTACGCTGCTCAAAATAACTTGGGACCTGCAAACTGACAAATGCTATTGCTCCGGTGGTGACAGGTTGTCCAGCTTCTTACAGCCATCCTTATAATAACGAAGGTTAGCTTCCTTCACTGTATGGACTTGTAGCTGCTTGTGTTCCTGAGGACTCGAAGAATTCCCTTGCTTCCTTAATTTTAATCTCATACTTCTGGATAATTGTCATCGCTACTAATTGCCAGAGTTGGGCAGCAACATCTGGAGGAACTGAAAAAGGTAATCCCTCAACTTTAGATCGGTCTATGTTTTGATTTTGCATTGCAGGTGCAAAGGGTTTGATGAGCATGTATATTTGAATGCTAATTATTGCTGTTAAGACATAGAGAAGAAATACTTTTTATACCGACTGGCTTAAATTATGCTGAGGCACATGTATTGCAGTGAAAGAAAAAAAATATTCTGCAACACTGAAAGGGCTTGAATAGCACTGGTGGGGTTCTCAAATCTCTTAGAGTCAGTCTGACTCCTCCAAAGAGTCAACAGAAGATTGTAACGACCTGAAAAGTTCCTTGTATTCTTCTTCCAGCTTATTTTCCTTCCATGTTCTGAAACATTTACCTTCTGGTATTCAGCCTTAAACCAAGATGCCATAATTTGGATTTCCTTCTTAAGCAAAATCAAACCTAATTTAACATGACCCCATAGTTAAATACTTTCTATTTATTTATTTATTTTGTCATGTAAAATGACCCCACTGGCTATATTTAGTGCTGGGAGATCTGTTCGCTGGATTAATGAACACAACAGCTGCAGAAACAGTCCTGCTAGAAGGGCATAGCTCTCACCCTTGAGCTCTCACTATCTCCCTTGCTCTGTTTCTCTCTCTCAGAAAAGTATTTGACTGTCAGTAGCAAATGTTTGGCCCGATATATATTGCAACATGAAGCAGTAATCAGAAACCAGTCTTACGTTTTACGAAATAATATGTCAACAATTGACAAGAGAACAGAGTAGCTCTTGGGTTTACATCAATAGTACATTATGCAAATAATGCTAAATACACTGATTACTTTTCAGTAGTTTTGGTCTGGTCATGAGGGTTACATTTGTGAAGAGTGGAAACAAAATCAGCAAATGTTAATGGCACAATTTCACAAACTTCAACTCTGCTCTTCTCCTCTCCAACACCTCCTGAAGGTTCCTAAGGTCAGGATATTTCTTTCTTTCTGTTTTTCTTTTTCCTTCAGAAATGGCTAACAAAATTAAACAGCGGCAGGAAGTGTGTTAGTTCCTGTAGCTGAGCAGAATGATATTTATGTATCAGAAATTATTTATAGTCCATTCAGGAGTTAGGTTTTGTATCTGACAGACTACCAAACACAAAGGAGAACTCTGTGCTCTCTGATGGTTTGCTATTCCTATGCATTCTTAAGAGGTTTTACAGTAGTTTTTGCTGTGGTACTGAAGGAACGTTTCTTATCAACAACTGCTAAGAATTAGCAATCTAGGCATATTTGCACATAAATGTAACACTAAGATCATTTGTTAAGTATCATAACAGTAATTAGACAATGCAATGCAGATTGTAATCTAAATCAATGAGAAAAACAAAACCAAAAAACCACCCAGAACAAAACCATAAACCAGTTTACTCTTTCGTTTCAAACTTCAGTGGTTTAGTACTTGCTTTCATAAACAATAATATTCTATGAGGATAGGGAAAATTAATTTTGCCTAATGCAATTCTCATCTAAACACTGTAGTTTGAAAATATGAATCAAGTATGAAGGCTTTTGTGTTACAGTGTTTTTAGGGAAGACTGATGAAAAGGCATAGAAAAGACAGAAGAGCGGACAGAAAGACACAAACACAGGAGAGCCTGAAAAAAGAAAGGCACAACTTGAAAAACCCTGGGGGGAGAAATGCAAGCCAGATTTCTTTTGTGTCTAATTTAAGGCTTGAGATCCCTTTTTAAGTGGGAAAAAGTATTGGTATGAAAACTGAATCTCATTTAAAAAAAAAAAAATGGCAGCCCATAGATCTGAAATTAACAGACAAAAAGATGTGCATATGGCATGTTGTTTGCATACCCCTGCTTTTCAGGGCTTTTCTTTGTCCAGTTTGTGCTTCTTCAGTCTAGCTACACAAGCAGTCAGTTGTCCAGTCAAATGTGTATGATTGCCTTAATATTGGTGCCACTTCCATGAACAGGTAGAATAGAGACTTGCTCACCGTTTTAAATTGTGCAAATTCTCATTACAGTACCTTATGCACTAACTTGTCAGTCTAGATTGAGCCCATGCAATACATAAATCACTTTTTAATACCGAGTAGTCAGCTGTAGCTTCAGACTCAAACTAAAACTTCACAGTAGTCCTCAACTGCTTGCATTTGTGGATTTCTGCACTGTTCACACATACTGCTCGCAGGAATAATAGAAACGACCTCGTTTAAATCATTTGGGTCACAGCCCATGAAAGGCTTGCAGAGTGCTGTCCCTGTGTTTGAACCAGGATAAATTAATATTATTGCCTGTTAGCGATATTTTCCATTGAGGACTTTTGTATGTACATTCAGTACCAAATTGTGGACCTCTGCTGTATCTTTTGAGGCCTTTTATTAAACTCTTCCTCATATGGGAAATCCTTGAAGGAAACTGGACTCCATACATTATTTGAATCACTAAAACTTGTCCTAAATTAACAGCACTTGAAGTACCACAGTCAGAGCTTGTCCTGACATCTGAGGCCTGGCCTTCACAGGAGAGGAGGATGGAGAAGCATCCCAGGCAGGCCTCTAAGACAGCCGTTGCCTGTTTTCTTTTTTGACCTAATTTAAAACCAGCTTAAATTTATTTCAGTTTCAGTTTGACTTCATATGTTTTTTCTTCAAGATATTGTCTACCTTGCAGTTCAAGGAGATTCACTGAGGAGGCAAAGAGAACTTGAGACCTGGGTAAGAAAAGGTCTCCATTCTCATTTTGAGAACTACTAAGCAACAATGTTCATTACGAAAAAGACATTATGTGATCTAAGTAAAAAGAAAAAAGGTCTTTTCACTATAGGATAGTATGCAGGAAATGCTGAAAAAGTTAAAGAGCTTTGAATGTGCTTTTTCCTTAAAGAAGAGTTGAATATTTCATGCTGCTTAGGGTGCCTACTACTGTAACACTCAGGTCACAGGCCAGAGCATAACTCCAATTGCACAGAGGCCACTTCCAGTGTCTTCTGCAGAACGACTTGGAGAGAAAATATCCCATCCCATTTCTGAGATGATGAATTCCAATCTTTTTTTTTTTTGACTTTTGTGGGCTGTGTGATTGTGCTGTCAGCAGGAAAGGGAAGAGCCATGAGGGTCAAAATACAGTGGTAATGAAGAACACATTTTACTTGTAACATTTCTAGCACCAGGAGGACAAATATCCCTGTATGCTTGAAAAATAGGTGCTCCTAAGACTCCTTAAAGTTTCTTAAAGCAAAATAGGTGCTTTGAGGCTTTAACATTTGTACTCTTTGACTCACATTCAAATGCCTGTGGATGAAATGGAGAATCCCTCCAGACAAGAGGAAAAGAGCTGTGTTAGAGGATACTAACATAACTACAAAATGAAGTCCAGACAGATCATCTGCTACAGAAATCTAGACTCTTAAATATTCCAGCTTCAAATCACTTGCTTGTGCTTTGAGATTATCTACCTAATGTGCATACAATATCCACGTTACATTATATCTCAGTAAATTTAAGTTATTTTCACATTAGCATACAATCTTAAACTAAATATACATTATACATAACTGTATATAGATAATTCTGTATTCCCTTCCTAATGAAAATCCAGATAGCCATTTCAGTTTCAAAGGAATTTAGAAGTGGTTTTACCAGTTAAGGCCCCAATCCACTATCACAAGTATTCAAAAGATGAGTCACTGTTCAACTCCCAAGCCATTAATAATTTGTTAAAAACAATGAAATTTTCACAACATTTTAAAATACTGGTTGTTCTATATTTACCTTTTTTCTCCTTATTTCTTCCCTTTTCCTTCCCTTTCTTCCCTTCCTTTCTCTTTTTCCCCTTCTTTTTAGAAGGTAACTTTCTTTTATAGGTAACACTTTTCAAGGTTTAAACTTCAAGTTTGTATAGGAAAACTTTGCATTTTATCTGAAAACTGCTCAAAAAAATTACCTGTGTGACATTTACAAATAGAGGTGCTGTGAAGTGAGAGTTAGTAATTGTGTTCACAGCTGCAAGTAAACCCTGAGCAGTTTAAGTGAAGTTGCTCCAGTCTATCCTGTAATGTATCTAAGGGCAGAAGCTGGACTGTCAGAGGTTTTACTTACAGAAGAGGGCCTGATTCTACTTATTTTTCCAAACAGAAGCAGTAGTGGCCATACATCAGTTATAACAGCAATCAAAAAATCCCCTTAACAGCAGTGATTTACATTAAAGCAAAGAGCAGCAGAATGTGAAGAAACTTAAAATATCACCACCAGTCTTTTCACTATTTACAGAATTATGTAATTGTGAGCAAGAAACAGCTACCAGCCTCTTTTAGACTTACATTAAGTGAGAGTTTTAAGGTCTGGAATTTATAAAATGGATTAGAGATGAAAGAAAATACAACATACACTCAGAATATTAAATAGGTTATATTGAAAAGTATACATAAGGAAGTAGGATGTTTCCTAAACATGGACATAACACTTAGCCTACTTGTTCTTATAAGGATTTTGTTTCGTAAGAAGTCATTACACTCCTGGGCTTGGAAGCTCTCTATTTTCCATTATTTAATTACATTACTTGGAAACAGAAGTTTAGTTATCTGACTTTTTTGATTCATTACAAGGAATGGAATTCAAAACTACTGATGTGTCTAAAAAAGAAAAGTAAACCATCTTCTTGTACATAACCTTCTAAACAAAATTATTAAAAAATATCTGACTCACACCCCTAAACACACGCAAGACCACTAACCTTAGTCCTCTGCTCCAGCCTAACCTTTCCCATGTCTGGAGTCTCAAAGTCTTGTCTTGCAGCAGCTACAGCTTGTCAACAGGCAGTGACAGAAATGGTGACAATGGCAACTGCTAAATGAGAATTCCTGCGAGCATGTAAGCATGTGATTGTGATCACTAGATGTCTGCAAGACAGATCACTTGTGTCATCTCTTAGCTGTTCATACTGTAATCATACAGCTGAAACACCTGTATAACTGTTAGTGTTCAAGAGCATACTCATAAAAGCAATTTCTGTGCAGTTAAATTAATTGGAAAAGGATATACCCTCTAATATTTGCTAAACTTCCAAGTTTCCAAACAGAGGTGCTAGGCACACAGGTCTGGAGCCTTGCTGTGTAATGGGCACAAAGGCGGCACTATGCAGAGAAAGAAGCAGCTGTTTGTTGGTTGTTTTGGTACTGGGGTTTCATACAAAAGCAGTCTCAATTAAAGTAATGGTAGCTTGAAAATCTAGACAGGAACACAAACTAAATTACTGACTTTTAACTACTAAATTTGACTAAATTACAGATTTTTAACTACAACTGAAGGCCAAAGATACTCAAATGCCTTTTTGCATTAAATCAGCTATTTGCAGGTAACCTCTTTATTACAATACAGAGAAGAGTCTTTAAAAAAAACATATTTGTGGAATCAAGCATTCAAAGCTGCCTCTGACCAAATAAAACACAGGATCTGCACTCAGATACATCAGAGATTCCCTTCAGCTCTGCTGAGATCTCACTGCTGCTGTTTTCTTAGGAAAAGCTCAGATTCTTTTCAGCGATGACCCAGCAATGAGTCTAGCAAACCTCAAACACAAGAGGAAATGAAAGGGTTTGGTGTCACACAGTGCAAGCTTCCTGCAGTGTGATTTTCCTCATTTTCATTTATAGATTTTCAGGTCAAGCCACTGCCAGAACGATCTACAGAAACTAATTCTACCTCTGAGAATATTTTATCCTAAATATCACTTGGCTAATAAGAGAACATGGCCATTAGTATAGGCTCTTGGAAACTCAGAAAGCTTTGTGCAACTACTTGGCTAGTAACTGAATGAGCAAACTGAAGAAGTTCATACAGTTTTGTTCATGACACTCTCTGATGTCTCTCAATAGGTGACCAAGGGCACTGGTATTAATGTCCCAGGAAAGCAAATAAATGCACTTGTTTGGTGCTGTAGGTAATAAACCAGTCAAGAGTACAGAACTGCTTGATGACTGCTGGAGTCAGTCATCCCAGTTTCAATCCTAAATAACACCAGTTTAGAGTTATTATTCATAACTAGCATTGCAATTCCTCCCCTTGATACTTGTTCATTATGAGAGACTTTCCAGTCTGCAAAATTATTGATGCTTTCATTAACACCACAGATTGCTGTTGACTGTGTTTTTACTACAGTTTGTCCTTACTGCTTACTCAACAGTTACATGCAGTTATCTTCACTTATTTGCTCGACAGAAATATCTGCAATTACAGGATGTTTTGCTAGCTCCATGATACAGTAGTGGTGTGCCGTGCACTGCCACTCAGTGCCACCATTCTGTGCCACTGCACACTGAGAGACTGTGGGGTGTGCCACAAAGACACTTCTGTTCCAAAGGCCTCAGCAGGAAAAATTAAAGAAAAGGCTCAAGGAATGTGAAAGCGAACTCCACATGTCACTCTAAACAATACAGAAAGGAAAAGACTGAACTCAAGATCAGATCTTAATTTTGGAGCTCAGATTCCAATTTTGGCTATAGGAAGGCTAAATTATTATTAATTATCATTAATCAAACCTGTAATAGCGTAGTTGCTCCTCTGATAATGTCTTTTCACTACTAGAAAGATGGTTTAATAGATACTTTAGAAAATGTATTGAATTCAGCCTTATTGCTGTCTAGCCCAGACACCCTGCCAGGCTGAATGCTTGCTCTCCTTTGAATAAAAGCTGCTGTCCCCTGACTGTGAAATCCAAATGGCCTCAGCCCACCCAATGCTTCCTTCAATCATCAGTCCTCTATAGCCCTTGGAGAGTATAAATCCTTGAAATAATAAAAAAAAAAAAAGAAACTGGACATCTTTCAAGGCATAAGCAAGGCATAATTAATAACTGTAAGTGGATTGTCCTGGAGCCTCACAGCAACATTTGCTAAAACTCAACATTTTACATTTAATTAGAAATACCACATAATTCAAAATGTCTCAAAACTTCAGTAGCCACGCACTGCCTCAAAGTGCTACTTCTGACTAGTACCCAACTTCTTCCTTACTAAAAATAGAATTAAAAGTTATCTTCTACGCAAGCTGAAAATAGAGAAGAGTTAGATATAATATCCTGACCCTGGGTGAGCTCTAAAGAAAAGTGATGTCTCTTTAAGGATTAAGAATTTGGCATCATAATCATTCTCATCAATATCTTGCTTCCTAACACAAGAAGGAGCACTCTGCTCTCTTCTACCTCTTCCAGCCCCACAGGCACAAGGAAGGAAGGAAGTTGTTTCAGCTCCTTTGCTGGGGAACTGTTTGTTTTCTCCTATTCACATCTCCGTCTCTGCCCCCTCTGAGAGAGGGCAGAGCTGAAGCAGTGAACCAGCTGAACCAGTGATTTGTACATTTGTTTCCCATATGTTCATTCAAGACTGTGATAGACAAGCAGGTTATGCTCTTCCATTTTTGGTTGTGCTGTCTAGCCTGGTCATTTGAATGGAAGATGCTTTATACAACTTCATTAAACTAGACAAAATGAACCATAAGTACAAGGAAGTTTTGATTTGACTACTTTAATTTCATCTATAATTTTATATTTTCAACCTGGTTTTGCTATGTTGCAATAATATGCATGTAATTTTCTTCCTCTTGCTATCACAGTGGCTTCTTAACTATACTTTTTTGC
The DNA here is from genome assembly GCA_017639245.1 of Myiopsitta monachus. Taxonomy (NCBI): domain Eukaryota; kingdom Metazoa; phylum Chordata; class Aves; order Psittaciformes; family Psittacidae; genus Myiopsitta; species Myiopsitta monachus. The sequence goes on along the minus strand of CM029921.1, from coordinate 63,639,010 downwards.
AAAATCGAATGATAAAGCTATTTTGCCAATCTAAACACATCTTCTTTGGAAACATCTCCTCATATTGCAGTAATATTCCCTAAGGGAATTAGCAAAGATTATTTCTCTCACTAGCAGAAATTATTTCTTTCAAGTTTTGATGCTTTGTTCAAAAGATGAATAGAAGATACACAAGACCCAAACCCTAAGTCTCAAATAAACATACTGAACAAACAGCTGCTTTACTATGTTTATCCACAGAAAAGCTGCTCTGTGATTAACAACCTCTGTTGAAATATAGCACAGTATCTGTAGAACAGAGGAAAATGAAACCCTGAATAGTTACACTCAAATGATATTCATATACTTTCTCAATAAAATTATTGCAGTTCTTTAACTTCACTTGACTTCAGCAGGTTTTGATCACGCAGTATTATTTCCCTACTCCCTTAAAGACCTTCATTGTCTTTTTTCAGCTCTGATGGCCTTTACAGACATTGAGATTAAAAGATCTGCCATCCTGAAATGTTTCCAAAAAAGTGGCCAAGAAATGTAGCAAGCTAAATTTTGCAAACCTGCAAAACACATTTCTCTAACCACATAAAATACAACCTTCCACTGTAGCATCTAAAGCTACACAAAGATACATACAGCTGGATGTTAGAATTTAGCCAAAGACACATGTAGAGAGATTAGCATGGAGCTGCATCCTTCCAGGGATAATTCTGAGAGACTGTACCTTCTATAACATCCCACTAAAAGCATACAATGTTCTCTTTTTGCAAGCCAGCTGCACCGGGCAGAGCAAAGAACTATCTATCTATGGCTCTGCTTTTTCCCTTCTGGTTTTAAGTAGGTGCAAGGTGGCACATGAGCAGGAGGTCTATAGCAAACTTGCCCTATGTTACAGCTATATTTTAGGTCTACAGTTTATTAATGTGAGAGATTTGTATTCCAGTCTGTAAACTTCTCATGTTAGAATGTATGTAAACTCTTTGGAGTTGAAGCTGTAGCTTTAGCTGTGACCTTTACAGCACATAGTATGCTATCAACACATAGGATAATATAACCCCTTAAACACATTCAGCTTCAGTAAGGTTGCACAGCTGTTCAAGAAGTAAAAGCTTAGCAAGCAGAAGTAGTATCCATAGAGTGGGAACTTCAAGACTCACGGAGACCTCTTTGTTCTCTTAAGAGGTTAAATTACACACTCTGTCCAGTCATGAAACAGCTTACAACATTATCTCATGCGGGCTTCCCAAATCAATGTTCTCTTATGTGGCACAGCTTCACTGAAACACTGTGCCAGATAACTTAATGCCAAGTATTCAATTCATGGGGTGCTTAGAAACATATAATTTATATGGCATTCTATTTGTCATTTTTTTGTACAGGCACAAACTTACCGATATTTTGATTGGATGCATTTGTTGTCTTGCTGATTTTGCTCAGTTTATATTACCAAAATAAAATCAATAAATCTAAAATGCCAAGTATTTAGATAAGAAAAAGAATTTCAATATAATAAATTGTGCCTCAGGCATACGGGTTAAGGTCTCAAAATTCGTATCATAATATGATAGCTTTATGTTCATTTACGAAGAAGAATATAAACAGTTTAAACTGAAGCTTTCCTTTTTGTAAATAATGAAGATGGGCTGTCACTCACATTCCAGGAAGAGATACTGCAGCAATACAAGATATTGCCACCTCATTTGCTGTTTACTAGCCCTTTTCCAGTGACAAGTGTCCCACTGCCAAAGAAAGCTTTTCACAGCAGAAATACCCATTTAATTTTTCTTCTCTTTCTTGGCAGCTTCAGCTGTTACATAAGGCTATAAATGGAAATGGCTGAGGCAAGGGAATGCACGGTCCCTTCTCTTGATGCCACAACAGGAACAGAACCTTCTGCAGTGCAACAAATCAGCCACCTTGGGTTAGAAATATTTGAAAGCATCACAGCAAGACCTGCCAGGGCAAAAGTGAAGTACGAGAGAGATACTGTGCACCTACATATTTTGAGGGACAGATCCAGTAAATAGTCATACACTTGTCTCAGTATCTGTGAGGAATCGGCGCTCTGAAAGGTTATGAAGAGTATTTGTGTTATGTCTTCATATTTAAGTCACATTAAGATGAGTGTGTTCATACAATGTCTGAACCCCTCTACATTCATAATGACTATTATGTAAATAAAAGGGAGAATATTATGCAGAAGTGCTTACTGAAGTATCAGAAGGGATATTTTAGCTTTGCTTATCAGTCATGCAGGTTAAGTATGGGCTTTCTGATACTGCCTTCTCATGTTGTACATTTTTTCAGAACCAGGATGACCTAAGATAATGGTTTTGAAAGGCCTGTAGTATAAATGATGTTCATATTATCAAGAATTGTCAAGCAATGACATAAATCTCTGTTTACTTTGAATAGATTATTAGAAATCATGTTTCATTTAAGAAGGTATGGAACATTAGCACCATTATTGCTTCCTATAATGCAACATCTTCAAGAATTTTAAATGAAAAATTGTCATTACAGAATATTTTTGTTCTTCTCTCCCTTTTTTCCTCTTCTCATCCCCCAAGTGATTTTGAGGGTTCATTTACTTACTACTTCAGTTTCTTTCAAGCTAAATTTACTGAATTTAAAAGCACTGTTATTCTCTCACAACTTTCGGTCCTTGAAATACCCAGCATTTAGTCATTTAGCTAAGAAACGTATGTCAGCAATGATAAAGATTTGACATTGAAACTTAGTTAATAACTCTGTAGTTGAAGTTTTGGCTGAAACGAAGTATAAACTACTGCACTCACAGTTGCTTTAGCTGTGTGTTCTACCAACTGTAGAAAGTGATAAAAGATGCATTTTACTGATTAGAGGCAATAGTATCTGTCAGTATACAGAAGCAGGCCTTTAAAACAAGGCCATACTTACAAGTTAATATTCAGCACACAGATGCACTTTGAAAATACTGTGTTCTGCTTTTCAGAAACCTATAATTGTGTGCAATCAAAAAACTTGCTATTGATAAGGTGTGGTGCTATTTGTCCTTCTTGTTGGCAGCATGCAAGACGACAGTTTAGAATCCTCGACTTCAATATCTCAACTTCTGAGAGAAAGCTACTTAGCTGAAACTAAACATCAAGGGAAGAGTGAAAGAAGCAGATCAGAAACAGCTTCTCATAACTTCCACTATGGCAACGCTTCCAGTGATCTAGATGAGGTAGCTGCCCAAGATGACCTTCCAGATCTCTCTGCCTTTTTGAGCCAAGAAGAACTAAATGAAAGTGTAAACCTGGCAAGACAAGCTATTGATCAGAACCCACTGGAAACTAAACAGGATGAGCTTCAGGCACGTTCACAGCATCCCCCAGATCAGCTGAAAAACATAGGAAAATACAAACAAATGGCCCATTCTCCAGCTTTGAAAACAGCAGACAATGGCTTGCACTCAAACTTTTGTGAGGACCACATCAGAAATTCAAAGGGGTCCAAAGGGAACTCTCAAGAGCTAAAGAAACAGCACCTCCCTTCTGAATCAGAATCAAAAAAGGAATTTCTAAACAAGGCTGCAGATTTTATTCAGGAGCTCTCATCACTTTTCAAAGCTCACAACTCTGAAAGAATAAGACCCCGAACATGCAAAAACTACAGGAGTAAAAAAGGTAGCTCTAGCCTATCTAGCACATCAGTAAACAGAGAAAGGCTTTCCATTCCAGTACCTCAAGACTTGGAAAACAAAACAGAGAAAACACTTGAACAAACAGATGATCATCAGGTGGCAAACTCGGAATCCATCGATCAACTAACAAATGCAGAGCTAAAAACAGAGTCAGAATCTGCATCTGTATATTCTGATGAGCCTATTGGACAACCACCACGCTTTACTCAAAAATTGAAGAGCAGGGAAGTTCCTGAAGGAACCAAAGTGCAATTGGACTGCATTGTGGTAGGGATCCCAGCACCTGAAGTCAGGTAAACATACTCTGCACTTGTCATTTTGTATTTCTGTAACAGTAGGTGTATGCTTTACTTTTCCAGATATTTTGATGCATACATTTCGGTATTCTGTAGCAGAAGTCTCTTGATCTTGGTTGTTAAAAATGATTAAGAAAAAAAATTGCTTTCTTTAAATCATACAGAAGGTTGCTTATATTTTAGACAACGTATTTGGGGACACATTACTTTCTTCGAATTTTAAAGAACTGTTTTTAAATACTGTACTTCCATAAGTAAAGCAAAGTGCTAACTCCTTAGTCAGAAATGTTAGTTATCTTTCTGGAAATCAAGATTGATTGTGTAAACTGGCTAAAACCACGAATGGCCACGATACCTTCAGACATCAGCATTAGGTGTTTGAGATGAGTGAACACAGGATCCCATAAACCAAAAAAATCCATGCATGATCAGAGAAGAAAGGAGTTCATTGAAGATATTATTTAAAGAACCAGGAGCAGGTCAGTTCTAATTCAGATTCTGACAATGATTCTGTTGTGACCTTAGAAAAAATTCTTCTGTTTTATCAAGTGTAAGACGCCATTAACTGGCAATGATGTGTGACTAGCCTGCTAATTCTGATGCTTCAGTTTTCACCTATGAGGATTTTGAATGTTAAATAAGTAACATTTTTAAAGATCACCGGAGGTGATAGGAAATGTGAAAAAGCTACACTTTATTCATCAATGACATCAGTGGAGTGTGAAACAGATTATTGTACCTTATAAGTTTATCTTGAAAATTCTTGCATCTCATCAGCATTTCTAAATCTAAAGTTGTTCATATAGAGCTCATTAGTCAAATTTACCTCCCATTTATAGAGTGGTGAAATTGTTTTACCTTTGCTGGGACTGTACCAGTCCAATAGGAAGGAAAACTCTATTCGTCTTTTAAAGACATACTATACATACTTGCATCCTAATATCTGAAGTATCGTAAATAGACACCCTTACTCTAGATGGTTGCTGACCCTTTTATAGGCATTTTAGAAATCTGTGTTGCTCTTCTAAATATTGAGAAGAACTATTTGCATCTTCAGTATCTAATTAAAGGACTCGGAGCTTCACAGACAGGTCCACTTTTTCCAGTTGTCAGCTTATTGTCTTCCTTATATACTTAGACAATGTTGCATACAGCACTACTACCACTTCTACTGCAGTCAACACCTTTTATAATCTTTCTTACTGTACTAATAGGCACAATCATCAAATGAAAACAATCTTAACATCCAAAGATGGAAGCTCCAAAGACTTTTGTGGTGAAGAATCTTTGTCTTCCACTCCTTTGAATTTCTGGCACACCAGCTGCTAATTTTTCAGAAGGAAGAAGCTTTTACAATACACCACTAAGTACATAGGATCAAGGACCTACAAATGAATCCTCTTGTTATTGACAGCCTTGTCATGAAGACAAGTTACCCAATTCACAGAATCCCTGAACTGTGACTGCCAGACCACTTTGCCCCGCTAGTGCCTTCAGTAGTAACGTGTACGTTCTCAGTCCCTAACAGGACCCTGAGCCACAGTGCCATGCAGGGTCTCTTGTCCATGACACAAATGTAAACTTCCAAAGGCTAAATGATTTGTTTATAGAAGAGGAATCTGTTCTAAAGCTAGGGGAAATACCTCGTTTGGAAAAAAATATGCTTTCTACTATGCATCATGTCTAAACTCACTGCTCTTGATTAACAATTTTGAGGCACTCCCCTGGAGGAGCTTCTGCCATTATAATTGTTCTATTGTGTTCAGCCCTGAAGTTCATAGAGGAATCTGATCAAAATGGAAAACAGAGCCAGAAACTGGGGGGAGGAGGAGCTTGACTGAAACCAGACAGGAAATATTATCATCCCCTAGATATTAGCAACACTCTCGGAAGACTTCATTTGCTTATAAAGTCTTTGAGACTTATTTCTCCAGGCACATACCTTGATAAATCTTTTTATATTAAAAATGGCAGTAGGATTCCTCATCATTCATAGTTTATAATACAAAGGAAACCACTGAAATAATATTCTTTTATGTACATAGACCTGTACACAAACTCAATCTTTCTTTGTATTCAGAAAAGGTGAACACTGAATTGCTTGTTGATAGACATATACTACAGTGCACAGTGTTAATTTTATATATTTCTCCAAAATGCCACAACACCGTCCTTATAACAGCACATCATGCCTATGCCATTGACACACATAAAACTGACAAGGTGCTCTTGCCATCAAAGTTTAGGCATTTAACAGCTATCTGAATTAGCAGTTGACACTATAAAGTCACTGAAGCCTCGCAAAGGCAGATCAGAGAACCTAGGAACAATGACTCATCCCATGGAGTATCCAGGAATGGCCAGGATGCCTATGCACCCAGTTCAGGGACTGCTTCATTCCATGGAATTGGATGACAGATATCTTTGTAACTTGAGTCTTATTTTATCACAACAAAACTGAAGGTTTTCAGCTGAAATTTCTATTTCAATATTTGATTTTGTTGATTTTATATAATAAAATAAGCTACTTATGTGAATGCCAGTCAGTACAGGAACTATTACACTTTCATAGAATAAGTGTCCATCAGACATTTCCAACAACAATACACTGCTGCCAGGCACAGTACTGCTCCAAACAGAAATATAACCCTGGCTTACTGACTCATGCTTGTAGTCAGATCAGGGTCTTAGAGGAACTAACACAGAAGCCCAGAACTTACATGCTCCAAGGCCACAGACAGTAGGGACAGGGAGAAAGAAGTCCCATAGGGGAAATCAGTCCCAAGTAGTCAAGCTCAAGAAAAAGACTGGGTTCAGTTTTCAGTATTACAATTTAAACTAACAAGTAAGAGATAAATCAAAAGGGGATAAGTTATGATTTATGCAGCACATACATACTCCTTGTGTATGTACGTGCTTTATTAAGGAGAAAGCTGGTAATGTTAGCTGCTTGAACAGTTTCCTGATCATACTTGTTTGTTAACAACTTCTGTCCTATTCATCCAAGATTCTTTCAACTCCACCAATGTGTAGGAGTAACACTAAGAAAGGGTGTAAAATAATTCACCTGCCTGAGTGATAAACATTCATGCACTTCCAGTGGCCTCTTTAGTCAGTGCTACAGCATAAGGAAACCAGAAAATGTAATGTACTTTGGGGTATGTGTTCCATTAACTATGGAGACATGAGAATGCAGCGTTTCATTTTTGGTTTTGTTTTCACAAAGAATAGTGTGTGTCTTTGATCTGCTGTGCAAAGCTTCAAATATTAAGGAAGCATCTTGTTGGCCATAGTTGCAGAACTGTGCAGAACTGGGCTCAGAATTAGTATATCTTGCTTTGAGGGTAACAGTTTTTCAAGGTTTGTGATGAGTTAGGTTCAGTACCTGTGGAGATGGGCAAGGAAAGAAGAATTCTGATAGATAAGCAAGAGAGGTATGAAAATTAGTAGTCTCAGAACAAGACTAACTGGCAAAGTGGCAACTGATAAAAGAAAGCTTAGGGCTGACTGGCTTTAAGGCGTGATTTCTTCTTCCCTCAACTTAGCTGAATGACCAAGCTCAATAAACAAGCATCCTTTGGACCCACGTGTGGCAGTGCATGCTTGCCTGTGTCCTTTGATTTAAAATGGACTTCCTAACCATAGAAAGGAATCAATCCCAAGTTACTTATAATCCTTATAATACATACACTCACTATGTAGAAGCGGTACTGTGGGAACCTAGGCTGTTGCGAAACAAGAACATGATTCAACAAGCCCTGTAACATAGTTCCTCAGTCAACACTAGGAGCAATCTGATGGTTAAACAAATGTAATGGGAATTATGAGAGAAATTAGAGACAGGAGATTTAGAAAGAAGCTGATCACAGGAATGGAAAGGACTGGAGAATATGATGGATAGATACTATGTTTGAAAGCAAGACAGTACAAAACAAAATTGATGATGTAAAAATGGTGTAAATGTCATTCATGATGGATCAGGGTCAAAATATCATAGGCAATGATACAGCATTATAATCTACATGCTTGGTAGGTAACTGGTCTATAGAAGGGCTCACTGAGGGACAGAAAACTGGATGTTGGAGCAAGAGGAGAAACCAGGAACTGATTCGAAATATAAATACAGATATGGAAAGCTAAATCCTGCTTGGCTGAATACAGACAGACCTATCCAATTGCTTCTTAAGATAACTCAGCCTTAATGTAACACACTCACATGTTAGAGGAAGCTCATTAAGCCCACCTGTCTAGAAAGAAGCTTAAATTAAATGTTATCCCTTTTTCAGTATCATCAGCTGAATGCAGTGTCAGAAGTGACAAAGACTGACACTGTAGTATATGGGCCTCTAGCTAACTCAAACCTTAGCCTGCAATTAAAGAGCACTACTAAGTTTATTGATTTATTACTTTGACTATACTGCAGGTTAGAAATAACCATTTAAGAGAAGTATTTCTTCATATTTCCGAACTGTTAAAGGTTTTGATGACCTCTTTCTCATGCTTCCTTCTACAGCTTTGTTTCTGTATGAGTAATCATAGGTGTGACATTCACTCCCCTCTGCGAGGAGAGCACTCCTTATTCCCTCAAGTTCAGAGGTGCCTACATTTTTCCAAACTGTTTGGCACATCACTCTTAGGTTAATTTTACTTATGAATCACATTGCATGGTTTGGCATACACAGCTATCCTGAAAGTGTCATGAGGATTTGAAGTTCTAAAAACAGGCTGTATGTCATAAGGTTTCCATGAAAACATTCTTTAACATAGGCATACAAAGCTTAAAAAAATGCGTTTCAGTGCTGCTTTGTTTTAGGAGACTGGAGCTGTAACTAATCACAGATTTTTAGAGACTCTGAAGCCACGTAAGATTGATTAAGACTTTTTTCTTCCTGGCTGCCAAATGAAAACATGTATCTGTTTTAGTGCTCAAAGTCTAGAGAGCCAAACTTCTCTTACATGCAACTCCAGTCAAGTCAATAGATTAAGAGCTAGGATTAATTTGGCAGAGCGGATGACACTGCTTGTGCTTAATGTGAACCTGCCTTGTATGATGAAGCTATCATTACAATTCATGGCGGGAATGAAATGTCAGTGACAGACAGCATTGCTACTTCAGTCATGCCACGTATCTCAATGTCAGAACTCCCCTTGGAACTGACATTTCATTGCTAACACGTACAATGTTTGGATGGTAAGAATAAAATAAGATGTTAATAAGCAAAGAGTAGATATGGCCATGCCAAAGATTTACATAAAACTTAATTTCACAAAGAGAATTGTTTTGCATTTATAAGCATTTCAAAGAGACAACATACATGGAGAACGTTCTTTTTCTCATCTTAATCTCAAAGGAACTTTATGATGAAAATTGTGACTAAAGAATGCGCTGCATAGAAGAACTAAAGAAATGTTTGAAGCAGAAGTTTATTCCTGAATTATTAAATCACTTATGTTGTGGATTTTTAACTAGTCAAAGGAAAAAATAATTGCGAAGAATTAACTCAATCCTGCTCCACTGTATGTTTAAGTCAAGTAAAGGAATGTACTACTAAAGGAATATACTACTGACATGCTACTAAAATAATTGAGATAAATAGCTTACATGGTGTTTTTAAATTTGCTTATAGGAAATTAGAATTGTGCCTCACATAGGCATGCAATACACTTATCTTCACACAGACACACAAAGGTTAATTGGAATAAATGATCACTAGTAACACAAAGAGTTACTACATCTTAATAGTGATAGTATACAGCATTCTGTGTAAAGTGTTTTGCTTCATGTGTCACTTGAGTGAGGAGCCACATTTGAGTGAACACAAAACCAGAATACCACCATACTATATAAGTTAATTTGCTGTTCTGAAAAGGTGCTGCTGAAAATGAGATAAAATTCAAGAACATGGGCATTCTCTTGAATAGCTTTTAGTATCCGCTAAAGCTAACATGCTAAACCAAGGCTACATTAGAAGAAGGAGGCATGCAGTAGGTATATAAAAAGACATGAGTAAGTCCCATGACTCACTTCCCAAAGTACACAGGTGCCTATATGTATTAGACACCTAAAAGCAACTTGTACATTCACATACCAAATTTATGCTTGCAGTCATACAACTTCTTTCCTGAAAATGTGACCATTTTCAATTATCACCAATTGCAAATCTTGAAAGCAACATAAGAATAAACCATATAATACATATATTACAACACATAATTAAAAAAAAAAATCTCCCTTTGAAGTAACAGGAATCCTATGTAATTTCCTGGTCTGGAATTTAAAACTGGCACTAATCAATTTCAAAGGAGATTTTCAGTCAGCCCTGTAATGCACATATCCATACTTTTTCATTGGGACTGCTAAACGTTTCCTCTACTTACTTGTGGTAGAGTTTCCTTTATCCCAGGCACTAGATGTTTCTCTTCTGGTTTCCAAGGACCCCACTACTAGCTATGGTATCTGTATCTACATGTTTATAAGGACATCACTGTACAGAAAAGCAAATGTGATATGCACTTCTGTGGAGCTGGTCAAAAAAGCTCCACTGTATCTAATTATTAGTGGCGGAAAATACCAGGTTTGGGCAAGTCATTCTGGGCAAAGTCTAAAATAGTTGTTGCTCTTCCTTCTGTCTGAAGAGGTTTGTATTAGAGGATCTGAAAGGTTCCTGACTGGACTATGATGGAATATGAACATTATAGCTTAATCAGAAGCTGGAAGGATCATTATTTTTAAAGGAAATGTATTCTAAATAGAATTGTAAAACAATTATTTCAAAATAAAGACAACACAAATAAAAAGCAGGATTTGCAAGATAAATGATAATGAAGATTCATACAATCTACTAGAAAATAATGGCAACAGCACTGTGATAGTGAAATCCTTTAAAAAAGAGGTAATTTGCAAGTAATTTTAAGACCACTGATTTCACCTTTTAAGAATTATTTTAAAGTGCTGCTTCACAGCTTCTAAAAAAGATGAAGAATGGTAGATAAAAGATAAAGATACAGGATACAAAGATAAAAAAGGTAAGAAGAATGATACTCTAGGATAAGTATATTAATATACATACATATATATGTATGTATTTGCTCCATTTTTATACTATTTCATAAGTGTCTGCTTTTGGCCACTGTCAAGCAGCATGCTGGGTTAGGTGGACTTGTAGTCTGAACGCCCAGTAAGTTCTCATTTATCTTTTTATATGTGCTAGCTCACCTGGCATCCTAGGGTATATACTAATGTTATTACTCCCTTTTGTATGATGACAGCTGTCTCTTAAATTTCCAAAGATATTGCATGCTGCATGCATTTCATTAATATCCAAAACACTGTTTACAATTGTATTGTGAAGCACCTTGAACAAGTTCTATTGAGGTTTGAGAAGCAGCATGAACGGCTGCTGAAAGCTATCCTGAAGCAAAGTGCTGCCCTAGGCAGATTGTCCACTGACAGATGTACCTTGGACCATCTCATTTTGCGCACCAGAGTGGTAGAAAACCTAGCAAATGCCAAACTTCAAAGGGATAGAGGAATACATTCTTAATGTTGAGGCTCACATTGAGTTCATGCAAGCACCTGTGGCAATTTAAATGCACCTGTAGCTTCCTGACTGTCCAGTCCCTTTTTTATGGTTATTAACATTTACCAAGAGTAATATATAGGAGAATTTGTATAGTTCAGTTACCCGAATTTCACATATCCAGTATCCTGGTGCAAACCCATTTTCATTAGACTAAGACTAGGGCAGCTGGGCCTGGGAACACGTTTGAACCTGCCATCCTCGCTACAGAGTGAGAAACCTTTAGCAAAGAAGTCAGCATCAGGATTTTAGCATTTTAAAGCACTGCTGCCACATCTGAAAAAGCTGGTCTATCAGAGCCCTAAGGCTCAAACGGAAGAGAAATTAGAGACTTTGGTTGAAGTTCTCTGCATAAAGCAGTGCCAGTTGCTTGCTGATAAGACTCTGCAAGAAGGATGTGGATTTATTTTAGTAAACTGTACTTAGCTGTGAAATGTCAGAGAAGAGAGCTGGGACATTTTAGACCCTACTGGCATCCTCTTTTAACATGATGATATTTACTAAATGACTGTCTGTTGCAATCAGAAATATTAAATTTATAAAAGTAATTTTCTTAGACGCATTTTCAATTCTTGTTACAAAGGAGGCGTGTAAAAGAGGATGAGCAAGCAGACGTAGACACAAACCAAGTTCTAGCTTCCTAGCTACAAAGGTTTGCCTTTCTAAAAGTGGAAATTGTGTTAAGCAGCATGATTCATTCCATAGTGCAGGAGTCTCCCTCAGTAACAGGCAGTTCTGTACGCTTTCCAAGCTGCATATTCAAGTCAGTTGACTGTACAGCTACAGATTACACTAGTGTGCAACTCAAAGTGGACTGGGGAATACCCTGTCTACTTTAAGAAAGCCACGTTGGATGGCTAGGCCTAATGGTGCACAAATAGTACATGGTTTCCTTCATAGCTATATAATCAGCATTTAAATTCTAGATTTGTACTCCTTCATACCTTACAGTCTCTTTGTGGCTCTTTTTCAATTCTATATTGCATTTCTATCAAATTCTGGTTTTCCATTGGTATGGACTGTCTTACAGATTTTTTTAAGTATTTTTTTCCCTAAGATGTTAATTTGGGCTTTTCTTCATGCTCAATTTGTAGCACAAACTTTATAAAAAGTTGTGCTTCCAGGAGGTGAATTCAATCGAATGGTGAAACAAATTTATTATTAAAGTTTTTCTAAATTATCTGAGATGAAAATGTATTGACGCACCTTGTATTATGAGCCACAAAATATAAATCCTTATAATTTATTACTCAGAAATATACTTTTATCTTTTTCACAACAAATCTTATTTTGTGTGATATATAATAGTAAATACATTTGCCATTGCATTGAAAGCATTTGTATGCACTCAGAAACTGGCAGGTACTTACATAAAGATGGATGAAACAATTATTCATTTTAAAAGGTCAATTAAATAAAAAATGTCAGTGTGACAGCTCCCACCCACAAAGCACAGGATGCATTAATCAACTGTATGTAGTTAAGAAAGCAGCAATAAACAGAAAATACAAATATTTTTGTGAAGTTTTATATCTATCTGTGTTTATGAGAAAGGTTATAGTGAAAACACAAATAGTTTAGTTCTTCAAATTCAGCTAATTATCAAAAAATCATACAGATATTTCTGAGTGTTATCCTAAACATTTAATTCTGGATCCCTACACATAGTCCTATAGCTTCTCTATAAAACCTAGATTGTCTTACTAAATTTGAATCTGGTTCTTCAAACCCACCTGCTTTTTCTCTTTCCGTTCTGTCTTCATATTAACAAGTAATAGCAATAAGGTCTGCTCTCCTCTCCTACTAGCTCTCAGACTGAGTGATGGTTGCTGTCATTTGATGCTTTTTAGGTGCTGCTTTTACTTTTGCTTGGATTCCTGTATATCCTACTGAAATAACCCTTCTGAACACTGAGGCACATAGAAATGCCTCAGATGAAAGCATGAAGTCTCTAAAGGGCTGAGTATATTCTTGGATGTGTAACTGGGTTTAACAGAGAAACAGCAGTATGGTGCAGAAAAGAATTCAAGGTCCAGCTGTCTTACTGTCCATGTCCTTGTAAGAAAATGCCTCTATATTGTAACAAATCACTTATCTTTCCTTGATCACACTTATGCCATCTTTTATAAAAAGCAGATTGTCTTAAATATATGATAAAACAGAGAACAATATTACAGTAGATTTCAGTCACATTCTGAATGAACATGAACTGTGGAATCACAAGTTTGAGGGGAGTTTGTTTACTTAGGTGTGTTTTTTATTTTTCTACAGTTTAAGCCACAACACATATCTGAATGTACACCAAAAGAAATTCGGAGCTGAATCGACAGCATCCCAAATTCAGAGGTCTTCTACTCTACTACTGAAATCTGTGTATCAAGAAGAATACGTGCTAGAACCATTTATATAAATTAGTTAGCATGTTTAAATACTGCAAAGAAAGGAGCTCTATTATTTACTGTAGTTGAATATTATGAAAAACAAAAAAAATTTTATTCCTATGACGACTGATTCTACACTTACCTGCAATACTCTGTCAGAATCTTCAGGCTAACAACCACCCATTTTATCATCAGAAAGACTTTGAACAATGTCATTCTATTTGTCAAGTTGATTGCATTGATAAACAGTGTATTTTGCCTTGCAGGTGGTACTGTGAAGGGAAGGAACTTGAAAACTCACCAGACATTCAAATTATCCAGACAGGTGATCAACACTCATTGGTTATTGTTGAAGCTTTTGAGGAGGATACAGGACGTTACTCGTGCTTTGCTTCAAACATCTATGGAACAGACTCAACCTCTGCAGAGATTTACATAGAAGGTAATGACAGAATTGTTGCAGGCATTGTTTAAATAGATCACACAGGATTAAGATATAATGATGTACTTTGTTTGTTAACTGTGTAAATAGATTTGTCACAAAAAATACACAGCAGGGAGTCAATGCTTCATCGTTATTAACGTCTTTATTATTTCTCTGTAAAATAACCTTCAGATGAGTGACTGCCCTTTACATGTAATTCTATTGTGTTGTTCCTCAGAGACTTTCTGTATCTCACTGCAGGATTAAAGTCTAGAAATATTCAGATTCTGATGCCAACTTATATTTTTTTGTCCGTCATACCCTACAGAAAGATAAAAAATTAAATTTTTATCTAATTCTTTCTAATGTCTTTTCCCTACAGTCGTTATCCCAAAGACAGGATAGGTTCATTCTAACTTATTATTGGGACCTTGTAACCAAAATAAATATGCCAGCAATTTGATATTTTACTTGCACAATAGATGCTATAAATGTCTGCGCTTGGCAGGGATTTACTACTGCTCGAGACTGGGGCCAAGGCCTGCTTTTACCTAACTCAGAGGATGTTGGATGGAAGCCATGACTGATGGAGATGCTCACTGGCAGGAATGGCAGAGAAAATGTGAATTCCAAATGCAGTGAAAACTGAATCAGAAGTGTAAAATGTCTCAGTAAGACAGCTGTTAGTAAACTGAGCTAGTACCTTCTCCAAACTGTGCTACAAGGCACTAGTTTCATTGCAACAGCTATATTGCCCTCCCCCCCTTTTTTTTTAGCCAGTAGAGGAAAAAAAATGTCTTACGTGATTCACAACAAAAATTACAGACTAAAACCTACTGGTGTCATTTTAAAGAGAACCTGGGGAGACCAAGGTATGCATTCACTCTTGGATGCGGTTTTCCCCATTTTATTCACACTTTATCCTAAATTTGCCTTATGTCAATAGCAGTTCTGCATCTTGCACAGCATGCAATGTTGGTTCATTTCCACTGCAATGTGATCTTCCATTTTGGCTTAGCTTTATAATATACACCCTTAGAATGTGCTAGAGGAAATATGAATAAAGGTTTGTATCATTCATAGATAACTTGCAAAACTCCTCTGCTAAGTGTTTGGTTTCTTTTCTTTTTCACAGGAGTCTCTTCTTCTGACTCTGAAGGTGAAATAATCAAAGACGAAATGGATCAGTAAGTTGAAAATCAATTACATCTTCCGTATCTCTTACAGTTTAAAAACCCCAAAACATAGACATTTCAGTTTCCATTAATAGTTTGCAACTTCCAACATATTAGGCTTTTGTTTGAGATTTGCTTGGATTGTTTGGATTACGTTTTGTTTGTGTGTTTGCTTGTTTGCTTTAAAATAGTATGGAACAACTATACCTTTGCTTGTGTGTCTTCAACTTTAGCTTAAAAATTGAAACTTTAATATTAAATATAAACATAAGGAGAAATATGTTACCTGAAAGATTAAACTACTAAAATTAATGCACTAAACCAGATGCCATTTGATGGCATCTTAAAATTCAGACCCATCTTAAATGCTGATTTAGGTATCCCATTTAAAAGTAAGATTTCTTACATGAAAGTATGGCATACCATGAAGTTTTTGGCAGAAGATGGCTACATGCATTAATTAAATTTAAGATAAGGAAATTAACAGATATGAACTAATGCAAACTGAAATGATGGCATAAAAGACTAATTAATTAGAAAAATAAAGAAAAGGTGTCAGACATAATCTAAAACCTGCAAAATAATTATGTCTTTCCTAAATGAAATCATTGCATCCCGTGCATTTAGAACCTGATCCAATCTTTCAGAATCAGAGGCCATCTGTGAATTCAAAGGGACTCAGGCTGGTTGAAAACTAAAATAATCAGTCATTTACTTTGAACTCCTTTGTATGCACTAATTCAAGCTCAATAGGAACCAGTGCTATATAAAGAGGACATTTTAATTGAATAGACTTGCACCTTATTTTTTCCTATTATTTATTAATGAAGGTTATACTTTTGGATGAATTGCTAAGGTTTTCATAGTTTTAGCTCAGACTTTTCCAGGTGTCTCTTCTTCCTATTCATAGAATCATAGAATAGTTAGGGTTGGAAAGGACCAACCCCCTTAGTTCCAACCACCCTGCCATGGGCAGGGACACCTCCCACTAAACATCTCATTAGGTGTTAATGTAATGTTGACTAGGATCTTGATCACTTGATGACATCTCTAAGTTGCTTACCTCATTAAACTGCGAAGTATTTCTTAGGGAAAAAAAGAATGCTGCTCTGACATTGTAATGGGATGTTCTCAAAAGGTAGAATTACAAAATAGCAGGTTTGGGTATAAATCAGTGTCTTTATATTTGCTTAGCTTCCAGCTGTTGTCACATGAATCTGAACACCTGTAATTAAAGGGAATTAATATAAGAACAGGTGAAAAAAAATCCATTATTTCAAAAGAGAAATCTGTGATCACCATAACTGTATGTTCACCCTGAGTAAGGCTTCCTCTGGTTTCAAAGATGGCTTTCCTGCAGAGACCTGTGGTACATTCCAGAGCAGTCAGCGCTCAAACTGAATAAAAAGACCATCTCTTCATTGTCTGCATTATTTCATTTAGCAGTAAAAAAAAAATAGGGTCAACTCTTTTACTTCCATAGAGAAATAATCTAGAAGTGAACATGTCACAACCTGTACACTTCCAAAGTTGCATGATATGTTGGTCAGAAAGCATACTTTTCTTCTTTGATTTTTCAGCAGTAAATTACTGAATCTGTATCCTAGTACACCATGGTATTTTCATTACCTTATAGGGCCGAATCTTCATACAAGTTCTGGGAGCAAGAGAAACTAGCATTGTCCTCTGAGAAGTTAGCACTGCTCTCATGCTGCTCACAGCTGATAACAGTAGCTTTCAAGCCATAAATGAGTTAATCCAGGCCATTTATTACACTTGGGGTAACTGAACTACGTATGAGATATTAGAGTGGCAAGATATGCAGCCTGATTCTTATAAAATACAGTTTACCTAGGAGTATGTATCAATTTAGATCAATTGGAATTCAATCCCAGAAATGAAGCTGGGGTCGACAAGTAACTGGGACAGACATAAATAAGGGGGACACACACAGCTCTAGCTTTCAATTAGAGAATTTGGGTTTGGTTAATATTCCACAGCAAACCAAAGCCAGCTGACACCTTCTTGAATGAAGCATCTCCTGCTGCTAGAACTGCAACAAAGCATCTAGAGACCTCCAAGGCACCATCTGCTGTGGCTCAGCCTGTGTCCGTACCGATCCAGCCTGTGTCAACACCAGTTAATCAGGTAGGGGAGACAATATGGTGAATTTCAAGGACCAAAAGCAAGCTCTTAAAAAGGTATTTCTTCTGCAGTTTGTGACTCAGAATCCACAATTTTTCTAGTTTTTGCTTTGCTGATGAACTTCAGCTTTGAACCTTACTGCCATACAGTAGTTGCGTACACAGAAGAGATGTTCTGCCTACTAGCTAACCTTTAGCACCTGGCACAGGGAAGGGGATCTTTCACCCCTAGGTTAAAGGCATATCTGTGGCAATGAGCAGAAGGAGCAGCTGCTGCTAGCTCAGCCAGCGGTGGGAATCTGTGTGCACTCCAGCAGGTCAGAGACTGCATGCCGTGAAGGGCACTTGGATGTGTAACTCAGCTCACTGGCCTCATTGCAGACTGACTCATTCACTTTCAATAGTGGCAGCCTGTAACTTTTTCCTGTAACTTTCCTAAAAGTTTCCTATAACTTTTTTTCTCTCTCAAGAACTCCCCTGAAATAATTTTCTTTCAATGAAACTTATTTTAAGTGGAATGATTTCCCTACTACGTTTACTTTATATGTAGATAGGCTACTTACACACAACATTTAATATCCATATCAAAGAGTTTCTAATTAATGTTAGCATGCATTTTGAGTCCTTTTTGCTTCAAACTATCAGCATATTCATAACTGTGCTTCTTTCCTAATGGAAGGAAGAGCCGTATCTCCTTAAAAATAAAACTGAGGCACTTTACACTGCTTTTTCAATGTTTACAGACTAGAGTTAGGTGGTAACCAGTAAACAGATACTGAATAGGTGAAGCAACACACATGTATTTTTGACTACAAAGAGAACAGAACTAAGCCCTAGTGACATTATGCCATTTTGACAGAGGCTGCCCAAGTCCAGAGTAGTGGTTATCTCAAAAATCACCATTTTTAATTTTGTTGGCTTATAAGACACCATCTATAGAATATGGCTGTTTCCTGAGATACTGAAGCACTAATTCTGCTGTTCTGGGGCAGATTCTATTTCACTAAAATGGAAAACTCTATTAATCAAGTCATATAAGGATGTTTTCCAGGAGGAGAATAATTTCATTCTGATTTCACTGAGCAGGCTCAATAGGGCCATATTCCACCTCTGAAATTATTTGGTTTTGGCAAAGGACCAGCCACACACATGACTTGACTTAACTTTTCCTTATTAACATCCACAGATATTTTCTAAGTAAGAGGTTTTAAAAGGAGACTACCACCAAGCAGCCTACACAGATCTGCCTTAGAGAAGTATTAAGGAGAGATGTTACGCTGCAGTGAAGTTTTCCTTGCCATGACTAACTCAGTAAGGCAATAAGAGCATTGTTACTCAGGCAGTAACCCATTAAGGAAGACCACTAGCAGTTGCCTACAATAGAGCAACTTTTTCTCATTTCATTAAATATTTTAATTTAGATTTCACCCATGAAAATCTCTTGCATCATTCCAAAAGCACGTTTCTTCTGTACATGGGAAAATAACCACTGTACACCTAAATATCATCATATTATGTTTTGCAATCTGCAGGCTCAAAGCCCCACTAACTATTTGCAAGGACTGGATGGAAGACCTATAATTGCTGCTCCTGTATTTACAAAGGTAATTTGTTCTATGACATATTTGAAAACTAGAGGCTAATTAATTGTACTGAGAGGTAATTAAAATTTTCTAACAAACATAAAAAAAGGAATTATGCATTTCTTAAGCCATTCAAGGATTAAGTGGCTTTATGAAATCTTACTGAAATCAGTATAACTTCCAGACCAATAAGACATTTATTGTCTTTTCATTTTCTCTATTAGATGTTACAGGATATTTCAGCTTCTGAGGGGCAACTTGTGGTCTTCGAATGTCGGGTGAAAGGAGCTCCTTCCCCAAAGGTTGAATGGTATAGAGAAGGAACACTGATAGAAGATTCTCCAGATTTTAGGATATTACAGAAAAGTATGTTTCTTGTGTGGAAATACTGCGTCTAATGAAATATAGGCAAGCAACAAAACTGCTAATAGCAACACTTTAAATTTCTTACTGCAATGGTAAAAACTATATAAGCCATACTTATGGCAATATATCTGATTTCCAGAAGCCAAAACTGTGGATGAGTTAAACAGCATACTCACAGGTAGTATTTGCCGGAGATTCCCCAAGCTACTGAGTTGTTTTTCCTTCTTCTTTGATCCCTTTGCCACTTCAATATCCTTTTCTAACCAAGACTTAATTTCAGTGTTTGTTTTTGGTTTTGCATCATTTATGTAGAGCTCCATTGCCCATAAATCCCTCATCTTATAGTTAGGTGCTATTGCAATGGAGCAACAGCAGTGGATTGCTTATTTAGCCACAAAAGTAACCTGATGTACACATTAGCATGCTTACATAGATGTATATGCTTACACGATAGATGTCAGGTTGTAAACATATACTTCAATTTTTAAGTCCAGTCAAAAAATCTAGTTTTCTCGTAAGTCACTGGCATGCTAAAATTGCTAAAACTCAATAAAAATTCCTTAAATACCACACCAAATTAAACCTATGGGAAAACATATTTTACCATAATTTGTTTTCATGTGTGTAATACTTTCAGAAATTGTCTTCAAGACACAATAGAGTAGTACTAAGATTGAAAAAAAAAACAAACTTCTTGCAGAATTTATTTCCTATTCATAAATTCTCAAAAATGTTCATAAGTGTTCATATTGTTCAGTGGATTTGACACACATTTGAGTACAAGGCCTGGCTGTCTCCACCACCCCTTAAACAGAAAATTGCATCAAAAGGAGTATTCCATCTTATTGAGAAGATCAAGCTTTGTATTTAGTGTTTAAGAAAAATTATTGGCAAAAGGAAGTAGTAACTCAATCTACTAATTCTGTTCTTCTTCTCTTTAGAACCAAGATCTATGGCTGAACCAGGTGAGGATCATCAAAAAGCTCACACTTTTTTGATTATACAAATGTATATTCACAAAGTACTAAGTGAACTCCACAATTTAATTAACATAATTTCTTCTTTCTCCCACATTCTATAGCTACTTGTAAGACGCATGTCATTCTAAACAGTTCCATAAACGTATAATTTGAATTAATTCTATCATTTTTAAAGAAAATAATGTTTCCATTCTGCTTTGACCCAGTTCTGACTTAGAAACTAAATGTTGCCACCTTATGAGCTGAAGATTAACAAAATTAATGGATGAGGGTCCCCTGTATATCTGAGGTTCGTAAATACACCAGATGATGTAGGACTGAGCTATTTTTATCTAGTTTACAAGTTAGGGAACATTGCATAAGACATTTAGCCATGTCAGCCATTCCCTGTGCTCTCTACTAGCGTAATATGAGAGTATCACATCAGGTGTTCCACCCCTGATATCAGCAAATCCTATAAAAGTGGCTGGACTTGCTAATTTCATGGATCAGAGCAGCACGTAGGCTACTCTGCATATTTTGAGCAAAGGAGCCTTACAGACTTTTACTACTTCTCCATGAGACAATCACTATCCCCATTATGGTTTTCACTATTAAAAATTTAAAGCTGCCCCTCTTAAGACAGAAAATTACCAAAAGATTTTTTCTGTGGAATTATATTAATTGATTCCTGTGGAATATAAACTTATGTAACTCTTCTCCTTGCCATATTAAAAGATTTTTGCCCCCCAAAATGTCTTGAATACAACTTCCTCCCTCTGCAATGTCTCTTTCCAAGACCTAGGAATGAATAAATGGAGCTTCTACCAGAATCCACCAGTGCTGTTCCTTTACTGTCCAGTGGCATCACTGCTGAGTAATGTGAAGCAGTTTTTAGAGGGTAATCAGTTAGGTGCAGTTGTCACTGCCTCATCACCTGCTGCTGATTCAGAAGGAATCTGCATTTCCATGCATGCAGTGGCTGGCAAATGCAAGTATGTAAACTACATGCTATAATACCTTAAACTAGTTCTAAAATTCTAGTGCTATGATAAACTATTATTCTCCTATAGTTGTTAGCAAATAATCTGCTTGTTGCTACTAGGTTTTCCTCAGTGATGACATGAAAAAATCGAGCTTAAGTGTGGTATGGTCTTCCACAGAAATACTCATGAGATACTAACCCTGTCCGTTTTAGGAAAGTTTCTTGCAAAATGGTAGCAAAACAGTCACTGATTAGCAGAAGACATGCTATCAGCCCACATTTCAATACACTTCCAATGCTACTTTTCCTCCCCATCCCAGCTACCCAATCAAACAAAAGATTTAAAATCCCATCACCATAGGTAATTATTAGCTGTTATTGCTGCCCAGACATGTCAGATCCTGGTCAGACAGGAATGTCATAGCCCCAGACTGACTTTCAAGATGGAATTTAATTTCTTATAGTACAATTTTGATAGTACATTTTTGGTGCCCATTAATCTTCTTCACAAAGAAATGAAAATGCAACTTTGTAGAAGCAAAATTAGCACAATCCCCTCTATCCGCAAATCTGCACTGGTACTTTTGGAAAATGCCAGCCTATACGTATATGTTTTGCATCTCTTCACCTTACAGAGTGACTCCACTTGAATCGTTCCCACTTAATTATAAATAATCTTTCAATTTGCAAAGAGGTGAAAATACATATATTTTAGTGAGTTGTGAACGTAGAATACACTGTATTTCTCCAAATTAAATTTTAAGTTTTTCAGAGAGAAAGTCTGTACTTCATATGGTTAGGAAAACATTTTCTAATGTTTTCCAAACACTGCTGACACCTGTTCTTCGCTTTGTTGGGCATGCTGCAGCACAGAGCATACCAGTTGCAACAGACAATGCTGATAACAGCTGCTGCACACAAAGGCTGCCAGAATTGATAATAATGATGAAACTAAAATCAAACTAAGCAAGGTGAAAAACTTAAGGAAATGTCCCCAAGGGTAGTCAAGGCTTTATGTGTTTGTTCAGTGCATGTTCACTTCAAGTAATAATACTGTTCTGATGCTTTGCAGAGGAAATTTGTACTCTTGTTATCGCTGAAGTATTTTCAGAAGATTCTGGCAGTTTTACGTGTACTGCAAGCAATAAATATGGCACAGTATCTAGTATAGCTCATCTAACTGTCAAAGGTAAGAGTTTGTTTCAGTCTTTTGCTTGCTAACAAATACAAGCAGAGCAGGCTGCTACCCTGTGCAGTACAGGCTGCTTATTGTAGACAGAGATTGCTATGCCTTTTCAAAGTGCCCTTCTGCAATTAGATATGTGAAGGAACAAAAGACATTAGGGAATGAATCTCACACAGCCCTTCCAAAAACACAGCTCTTGCTCACCTCAAGATTTGGGCAATAGCCATTTCTGGAGTCTCTGTGGATTGTCTAGATAGCTGTTTCAATAACCCCTTGGTGCAGAGCCCAAAGGAGGAAACCTCAAGACAGTTTCTTTCATACTGCCTACATGATTTAAGCTGGCAAGGCACTGTGCAGTTAAGTGAGCAAAGTACAGTATATAAAAAAGAACAGCGTGCTGTTAACTCCAATTCAGCTCAAGTTCTGACAGTGTTTTTCATGACTAAAAAGTTAAGAGAATTCTCTGAAAAGAAAGTTTGCATTTCAAAGATGCTAGTGGAATTCACAGGCCACATGGCTGAAGACCACTGCTGGATCTTTCAAACTAGAACTGTCTCTTTTTCCCCCACCTTTACAATATTCCTTTGTTAAGGGAATTTGTTGCTAAACAAATGAGGTGAAACAACTCAATCCAACAGCTGGAAGGACATCAGAGTGAGTTTTTTTAACCATAACTTTTGTTATTTCATTTCACTATAGTTTATGGGTTTTACATATCACCAGAAGTTTGATTTTTACTATTTCAGCATCTGAAGACAGTAGTAATGCTGCTACCCTTCATACAATGAGCTCAATCAACTTAATTGCTGCTGAACATCAACCTCCCTCATGTACTCCTTCCCATCGTGTAGCAAATCAAACCCCCAAACCTAAACTTGAAGGTGTTCTTGTGAACCACAATGAACCCAGATCGAGTTCCAAGATAGGTCTCCGGGTGCACTTCAAGCTGCCTGAAGATGATAAAGGAAGTGAATCATCATCAGAGGATGGACCTGGCATTACAAACCAAAACAGACCCAACTGTTTCCAAGAGACGATAAATGGACAGCCAATGAAAATACCAGAGCCAACATCACCATCTAAGGAACCCCCTCCAGTACTGGCTAAACCAAAGCTGTAAGTAAAAGGGCTTCTAAGTCTCAGGTGCATCACTGATATTATTTAGTATTGATAGAACACCACACAATTGCACTAGAGCAAAAATCAAATGCAGAAAAAGACAGTCACTATCACTTGGTGCTGGCCTTAAAAACATAGAGCATAGAAAACAGAGCTAGATAATTTATCACTCTTGTGAAAACTGTTCCCAAATTTTGAAAGAGAGATGTTTTCCCTTTGAAATTTTATTTAATTCCACAAAGTTTTCTGCTGCAAACAAAAGATGGACAACATGGATTTTATTTGGGCAAAATAAAAGCAGTTTTTTCAAATATATCTCATGCAATTCTGGGTATGCAATTTTGCCAAGACCAGACATATTCAGTCTTACACAGAGCATAGGGTAGCTGCTAGCTAGCAACTGTGGACCCCAAGACCTCATGACTTTCATGTCTAAACATAACAGATAAATACTTGGAAATGTTTGATAATGTGAAAACCCTTGATCTAAAACGCCCTGCATGATTAGTGCACAGTGAGCTCAAGGGGAAATTTTAAGAAGTAATGTAGTTTTCTTATAGGACAATTTATGGAGTTCACACTGCAGTTTATTAAGAAATATCTTTTTAGCATTTTTGGAACGTTCCAAATCTAGTTTAACAAAAAACATGCAGAGCCCTTAATTTCATTTCTTCTTTAAGGCTCAGGAAGGACTTTATAAAGTAATTAATTGGTACTTTTAAGCAAGGTTGTCATTTCCTAGCATAAACATTACAAGACAGAACTTATATGCCATATAGAACAGGAATAACTCGGAACAGTATTTTTTTAATTTGCTAAGCCCATGTTCACAGCTCTATACACTTTCAGAGCTATGGTGTGTTTAAGAGGGGAACAGAAGCAGCATTTAAATTGTTCAGTGCTTGCATAAAACAGAATTTCTCCCCCCCCCCGAAACATAACAAAGGAGTGCATTATTATGCACATGTATACATGAAGTACACAAAATCAGGATTGCACAACTTCTAAGTTTCTAAAATGCTACTTTTGGAAAGCTTTACATTGTCATCTTTAGCTTCAATGTGATTTTTGTTCAGTACATTCTAGAAACAATAATTCTTTAAAAGAATTTCTCTTGACTTCATGTATTTGGTTCATCAGTACCAGTTCTGGTAGGTATCTACTTTTACATTTTTCACTTTTTAACAATAGTTATTTCATATTCAACATTTTATTACATTATAATTTTCTATCTTCTCTACGTTGGTTTTGGTTTTCAAAGGGGAAAAGTTAGCCTGCTTTTCATATGTTCTATTTCCACATACTTAATAACTAAATTAACCCCTTGACAAGGCAAAATAATTTTCCTTTGTTGCAAAGTAAAAAAAGCCCTGTAGATAGTATCTAGGAAATAACAACTACATGAAATGCAAGTACTCTGAATTGCACTCCTGCCTGTAACCAAATGCCACCACCACGTTAAACTACATTGATAATATCTCTTTTGGGGGATTATTACAAAGCTTCATTAGCCAAAATGCTGGTTTCAGAACCCACTTTAATAACAGCTAAGTAACTGCAATCTGCCTTACAAATGCTCGTTTAAAATCCAATAAACCAAATCCTTCTCTTAGTTACACAAGCAGAGAGGTACTAAAGTGACACAGAACAGCATATGACAATGCTGTTCCTTTAATAATTCTTACAAAGGCATGTAGTGATAGGTCAAGAGGGAATGGCTTTAAACTGAAAGAGGGTAGATTTAGATTAGATATTAGGAAGAAATTCTTCACTATGGGATTGGTGAGAAACTGGCACAGGTTTCCCAGATAAGCTGTGGATGCCCCATCCCTGGAAGTGTTCAAGGCCAGGCTGAATGGGGCCTTGAGCAACCTGGTTTAGTGTGAGGTCTCCCTGCCCACAGCAGGTAGTTGGAGCTACATGATTTTAAGGTCCCTTCCAACCCAAACTATTCAATGATTCTACGATTCATGTGTTAAAATGTAAGAAACGTCTTCAGTAAAATCATTTTCATAGAAAATAATCTTGTGCCTCTGGCAAAGAATGGAAGAAGAAGGAAAAGTTTGTTTCAATAGCAAACTGATGTTATGCTCTCCTCATAATGTTAGAGAATACATCATGTAGCAGTTTCCCTTACCTCTTACTGTATCACGATTCACACATGGAACTGTAGCTAACCAGCACATTCAGGGCTCATGACCAATTTTGTTCATCTTTGTTTTCTATGCAGTGATCAGACCCAGTTAAAACAGCTCCACAACCAGGTCTTGCTTGAACAACAGCAGGTGCATCAGACATCTGCAAGAGAGTTGTCATTTAACCCAGCTTTACTGAATTCTGCTCCTTCACTTCATCAACAGTCAACCTCGACTACATACAAGCAAAGCAATGCTTCTGCTTCTCAAGCATACAGCTGTACCCGACCTAAGCAACTCTCACCATCACAAACCACACCGTCTACCAGCTCCTCTTCTAGCTTCTTAGTTACAACATTCAGCAACATCCCTCAAGGAATTCAAAGGACAAATAACAAAGAAAATTTCACAGGAAATCCTCCACCTGCCAAATCAATGTCTTCAGGAGGGTTTACAAGCAAAATTGAACAGTCTCTACCAAGCCCTAAAGAATCCATGGTGCCTCCATTAACCCTTCCTACATCAAGTGTAAAACAATTTCAGCCACAAAGTGTGACTCCTGCTCCTATCTCCCCAACTGGCCGGATTCAGAATCCAGTAGCTTTTCTTAGTGCTGTTCTTCCTTCACTTCCTACTGTGCCATCAACTAATGCCATGGGACTACCCAGAACTACACCAACCATGTAAGTAGCATAAACCACATGCAAGGAAGCAGGGACAAGAAATATGCATAAAGGAAACTAAGATGTATTTCTGTTCAAGGGTTCAGTGGGGAGTTTACTTAAATGCAAGTCATTCATAAAATCAAAAAGCAAGTTATTCATATATTCTGGGCCTTTAATCTAAACTTTACATTAAGAAAGAAAGGGGCAGTAGCTTCTATAAGAAAATACATCAAGGGTAACATAAATACAACATACAGAAATGGGAGTTTATAAACAGATATATACCAGAATTTGTGGGCTCAGAGATTCCTAAGACTGTACTAGTGGGAGAAAAGAGATTGCATAAGTTTGCAGGGTAGGTCACTCTAAGACTGTGTAGGTAGACTGTAGGTAGGTCACTCTAAGACTCTATAAGCCTGTATGAGCTATAAAAACATTCTTATCTACTGTAAGTAACAAGTGAAGTTGTAAAAGGTACCTCATAATCTATGTTTTTTTCAGTCCACGTAAATCTAAGAAATAACCTATGTAAAGGTATTTGTCTGGTTGCAATATTTTCTATATTTAAAGTCCACCAGAAAATCTCAGGAGAGTTAATTATTTTAACATAAATATTTTAATTGATAGTATGATTTCTGTGATGAAATGGCTACCACCATATAAGCAAATAAGGATGATGATGTACTGGAAAGGTTGTGGCTTTAAGAGTTCCTTCTTTACTAGCAGAGTTGAAATTATCATCCCTTTTGTGGACCATGTAAACCATGTGTTAGCATGGCTAGCATGAGTAGATTGATACAACTTTTCATTCACAGAACTCCAAATTCTGCACAAAGTTAGGGCTATTTCCCCCTTTTACCAATGGTATACTTCCAGGTAGTGACAGCCATCAGTAAGTCACAATCTCCTAACTATCCTGCTGATAGTACATCAACCAATCTCTAATCAGAAAATGCATTCCTGTGTATATAACATTCACCACTCCTTGTGCCAAGAAATCCTGCCTTCAAACCACTATTGCATTCATACTCACAGACTTCCTAGTTGCCCAGCACAGCCACCTAATCCCCATCACTCTGTGGCACATGCCTGGAGACCCTCATGTCCCTGGCATCATGGGCAGGTATATGTAATAATGTTACAATGTTCACAGTGAAGGTTTTAACTATAGCCAACTCAAGCCCTGGGCCTGCTTTCACATTATTGCAAGAGCAAGCAGAAGCCAACTGCAACTGCTCATCCACTTCCCTACCTCCCCTTCAGAGCTGGTGCACAAATGCACAAGCACTATTCTCTTTGCATTAATGACATTTAACCCTTGCAAAGTGCTTCACATTGTCTAACTGCTGTACAGGCATTATCAAATACATCCTTACAGTATGTAGAGTAGTTAAATATTGTTTTCTTCATTTCACCTTTCCTGGGTCCCAGCCCAGAGATGAATTCCCACATAACTAGAGCTCATCATGCTGAGATTCGAATCTAGATCTCTGCATGGGAGAGGGTAAAAGTGAGGGCAGAAAAGATGAGGTAGGAAACTGAACAGTATTTGTGCTAATCCGTGAATATCCGCTGAAGCTTAAGTTTCCTTCTTTGGTATTATCAAGTGCAATAATTCTGGCTACAAAAGCAGTGAGATCACCATGTCTGCAGAACAACAAAAGGAAGAACATCTTGCACAGCAATCATCAGTTGTGCCCTTTACCTAGACCCCCTGTTATTAAGATCCCAACTCCAGGTAAACTACTAGAACGCTGCACACTTTAGTAGTGTGCTGCTGCCATGCTTCAGCAGTGCACTCTTGCTCTCCTGACAGTCTCACTCAAGAATTTAACAATCTTCAAATCTTATTAAAATTAAACAGACTACATCTATAAAATAAAAATAACTGTTGATGTTAGGGGCCATAAAAGGGTGAGAGAAATGAAAGCAGTAAACGTTCATGGGAAGAGTAAACGATTAATGAAGGTGATAAAGATCAATGAGAAATTGTATGAACTTTACAATTATTGCCTGACTCAGTAAAATGTACAAATTGTACACCCAGGGTAACACCTACACACATTTCCTTAGCATTAACTGTGACATCATTATTCCAGTATAAATACAACTGGAACTTAGATGCTTATTATAGCATTGCAATGCTTATTCTCTTTCACATGCGCGTCCTTAATTCCTACTGGCATGGGAATGGGATGCACCTTTAAAATAGTACCAAAAAAATAAAATTACATATTGTGCTTTGGCTTCTACATACATAAATAACATGCTCCTCCAGACAACTGAAGTGTAACATTTCATATCACTCAGGTGACAAAAAAAATATATACTGGTTGCTGCATGTTAGTATCAGAATTTTCTTTTAATAGCCCAACCCAGGGATTAATAAAGAAAAATCTGAAGCCTCTGCCATTAGCAACAGATGATTCTATTCGGGAAAATAAAGCTGCACTTGTGAAGGACCTGGAAAGAAAACTGCATTTCAGAGAGGATGTTAATCAACAAAGTAGTCAGCAGGTAAGAAAAACGAGTGCTATTAAAATAGATTTCACTCATGAACAAGACATGTATTGTGGAACAAAAGGTGTTTGTGCAGTTTGAGCTGCTACGATACTTTGCAGAGTGAGCTTTCTTGGTAAGTACTGGTTTGGAATAGAAAACTGGAGCTTTAAATAGGAAGTATGAGGGGTTGCAGCTGCAGAGGGTTTACTTTGTGACTGTGCAGCATTTTTATTTTTCTGAGCATCTCTGTTAGAGACCAGTAGGAATGTCAAAACTTCCTTCTTTTCATGGAAGCTTCTGTACACTGGATTTCATTTTTTCACTTCACAAGTTGCTCAACTCATCGCACACATACACATCCATACACTGTATATTTTTAACACACATTAAGGAGCAATGAAACTGTTTAAGAAAAGCTTTCTGGTTTTACTTTGGTTGAACTAAAATGCAGTATTCAGTTTTTAGCATTAAACCTATTTTTCCAAATCTCCCAAATTACATGTACTGACAGGGACTTGTTAGGAGCCTAACAAAGTTTTTGGTACCTGTTACTGGTGTAAACCAAACTTCAGGCATTAGTAATGTTTAGCAGAATAGGAAGCCTTTGGCAGAGTTCAAGGAACTAAATATCAGTTCATTCTTAACTGGAATCAATGAATTCACCAGATCTGGTCAGTGCCTATGAAATTAAAGAGGAAATAAAAAATGAAATTATGTTTTGAGGTTGAAATTACTGTAAAGCAGGTTCAGTCACCTTCATATAACAGGAGGACACACCAAGGACAGCTAGATAGCTGTTCTGTCTGTAGGTGATTATGCTACTCTCACTTTGGCCACACAGCCCTCCCTAGCTGTCCGGTCAGCTCAGGCTTAACGCGGCAAATAATGGTTTACCCTGATCAGCTGTCGGCAAGGGAAGTTTTCACAATGTCTGTCAGCCCTTCTGAAAGAGAACATGCTAAGGTAAGCAAAAAGCCATGGAGTCTCTGGAGCAAATTGCCCTCTGTGGACAACTGCAGTGTAATCCCTGGGTTTTTTTAGTTTTGCTGTTGACCTTTCTTTCTGACAGATCACGCTGCCAAAGCACTTTGAGTAAAACAACTGGCAAGCAGTATGTTTCTTAGATGAATCACAAGTGTTACAATTTGTACTTGGCGATGGTAATAAGACAAATTATTTAGAGAGCTACTGTGAAATACCTATCGGTCTTTTGACTTAACTGCATGATAACTCCTTTAGAAACAATGACCACTACTAGTATTAAAGTTCTCTGGTGACAGCACAAGTTATTTATACTTATTTGCTATTCTCTATGAGACCAAATGAAAATCTTGATTCCTATATCCCCCAAACACTGAAAAACTTCAAAGCTGGCAATTCTCTAATTGTTATGGCAATTAGAATGCCGATGGTAATGACCTAGCAAACAATTTTAGGATTGCTCAATAAAAGTTCCCTCATTTTCCCCCCAGTTCCCACCTTTAACCACTTCCAATTTTATTCTTCCACATCCAAGAAGACCACTGCTCAGACTGAAGAAAACTGAAGTCTGAGTTTTCTCCAAAGTGAAAGCAGTGATTATTTAAAGAGATAGGGAATGCATAGTATTTTCCAAAATTCCTACAGCTTTGCCATTTCTAGAACAATCAGTGTTATGAGAACAATATGTTGGAATGCTGGATACACCCTCATTGATTTTGTTCTGTTTTTTCCTCTTATAGTTAACAAAGAATTAAAACGGAGACATTTTCATCCCATACGTAGCACATCTGCATTAAATTGGTTATTATAATGGTAGGGAGGGGCTCCCTATTCACTTTCTCATACATAAGAATGTAACTCTCCTCTGTGTGAGAGATCACTGCATAATGAATGGAGTACAGCATCCAAAAAGAACCTCAGAGTGTTGGCTTCCTTGTATTTTCTACATGCTATTTTAAAAATTTCTTCTCATAAAATGCATCCTATAGAATATTTTTATTTAGAGAATGGTATTGTAACCCCATATTTCAATAGTAGCATTTGGTCTCATTTATAATACCTGAAGAACATCTATGGATCATTCAGAATGAAAGCTGCAGATGACAAAGTCTGTGCTTTAAAGCGCTGGTATTGACTTACATTTACTATATAAAGTGCAGTAATGAACATGAGTGATTTATATTCTGGTGCTCTATTTATTATCTATCATTGACTTCCATATGAAAAACGTTTAGCTTACAAGTCAAGATTTTCCTAAGTGTCAGCATTACACTCTCAGCATGATACCTAATATTCCAGATGTCCTCCTTCTGTTTCATCCAGTACATCATTCATCACCAACAATAAAAAAATACAGAATCAGAACATAGGTGGCAATTTTGCTGATGTTAGATGAGACAGAAGAGATTAGTCTCTGGTCTTCTACAGCTATGACAATCATGCAGTGCTGACAGAAATACAAATACGATTTTGCTAAGATTCTATCTGCAACTTTGATCAAGTACATGCAATAACAAGCTGTCATTTTTACCAGACAAAAAACCCAAACCAAACCCACACCACAGCTGTCATTCACGCACTCAGTTGTATACTATATTGCCAGGTTAAATTTCATCACAATTCGGAGTGTGGAAAAAAATGTGGTTCAGTGAAATCAAACATCATCAGTCAGATTTGATCAGTTCTTTCAAATGTAAAACACACTAAATGGCGATTAGCTTTACACAATGGCAGGAAGTTAGGACAAATCCCAGGACATAGGAGACACAGTTTCTTCCTGGGCCTGAAGACAGTCAGTCTTAACTCCCACAAGGACAGCATAGCTCCTTGCCAGTGAGTACACGCACTGTTGGTGCTGTCCCACGTTGCACAAATAATTTAGCGTTCTTAGACAGCAGAATAAAAATCTGGAATTCCACCTTTCAGAACAGCTCCCCTAACAGGAGACCTGGGCCATTCTCTCACCTTCTCCTGCCTAATAAATAAAACTTAATACTTTCAGGCAGAGTGGAACAGGCCCTCCTTTAGCAGGACATTTTATCACAGAATCATAGAATCATAGAATAGTTAGGGTTGGAAAGGACCTTAAGATCATGCTAGTTCCAACCCCCCTGTCATGGGCAGAGACACCTCCCACTAAACCATGTCACCCAAGGCTCTGTCCAACCCGGCTTTGAACACTGCCAGGGATGGAGCATTCACAACTTCCCTGGGCAACCCATTCCAGTGCCTCACCACCCTTACAGCAAAGAATCTCTTCCTCATATCCAATCTAAACTTTCCCTGTTTAAGTTTAAACCCGTTACCCCTTGTCCTATCACAGTTCCTAATGAAGAGTCCCTCTTCAGCATCCCTATAGGCCCCCTTCAGATATTGGAAGGCTGCTATAAGGTCCCCACGCAGCCTTCTCTTCTCCAGGATGAACAGCCCCAACTTTCTCAACCTATCTTCATACGGGAGGTGCTCCAGTCCCCTGATCATCCTCGTGGCCGTCCTCTGGACTTGTTCCAACAGTTCCATGTCCTTTTTATCTTGAGGACACCAGAACTGCACACAATACTCCAAGTGAGGTCTCACAAGAGCAGAGGAGAGGGGCAGGATCACCTCCTTTGACCGGCTGGTCACGCTCCTTTTGATGCAGCCCAGGACACAGTTGGCTTTCTGGGCTGCGAGTGCACACTGAAGCCAGCTCATGTTCATTTTCTCATTGACCAACACCCTCAAGTCCTTCTCCACAGGGCTGATCTCAATCTCTTCTCTGCCCAACCTGGAGCTGTGCCTGGGATTGCTCCGACCCAGCTGTAGGACCTTGCAGTTGGCATGGTTAAACTCAACCACCTCACAAGTGTGTCAAGGTCCCTCTGGATGGCATTCCTTCCCTCCAGTGTGTCAACCGAACCACACAGCTTGGTGTCATCAGCAAACTTGCTGAGGGCGCACTCAATCCCACTCTCCATGTCACCAACAAAGATGTTGAACAAGACCAGTCCCAACACTGATCCCTGAGGGACACCACTCGTTACTGGTCTCCAGCTGGACACTGAGCCATTGAGCACAACTCTTTGCGTGCGGCCATCCAGACAGTTCTTTATCCACCGAGTGGTCCACCTATCAAATTGATGTCTCTCCAACTTAGAGACAAGGATGTCATGTGAGACAGTGTCGAAAGCTTTGCACAAGTCCAGGTAGATGGCATCAACTGCTCTACCCCTCTCCATCAGTTCCATAGCCCCATCACAGAAGGCCAGACTCGTCAGGCAGGATTTCCCCTTAGTGAAGCCATGCTGGCTGTCACCAACCACCTTGTTGTTTTCCATGTGCATGCCTTCCAGGAGAATCTGCTCCAAGATTTTGCTGGGCACGGAGGTGATGCTGACTGGTCTGGAGTTCCCCATCTCATCCATTTTCCCCTTCTTGAAAATGGGGGTTATATTTCCCTTTTTCCAGTCGTTGGGAACTTCACCTGACTGCCATGATTTTTCAAATAAGATGGACAGCGGCTTAGCAACTTCATTTGCCAGCTCCTTCAGGAGCCGCGGATGGATTCCATCAGGTCTCATGGACTTGTATACATTCAGACTCCTAAGATGGTCTCGAACCATCTTAACTATGGACCATCTTAACATGGAACTAGATGATCTTAAGGTCCTTTCCAACCCTAACTATTCTATGATTCTATGATTCTATAATCAGATCCTCTCCTACAGTGGGCCCAGGGTCTTCATTCTCACAGTCCCTGCCTCTGCCTTCCAAGACTTGGGTGGTGTGGTCAGAGCATTCTCCAGTGAAGACTGAGGCAAAGAAGTCATTAAGAACCTCAGCCTTCTCCAAATCCAAGGTAGCCAGTTCACCTGATAGCTTCTGGAGAGGGCCCATATTGTCCCTAGCCTGTCTTTTATTTGTTACTTATCTATAGAATCCCTTCCTGTTATCTTTCACACCCCTAACCAAGTTTAATTCTAAGTGGGCCTTAGCTTTCCTAACCTGGTCCCTAGCTTCCCAGACAACATCCCTGTACTTTTCCCAGGCCGCCTGTCCTTGCTTCCACCTTTTATAAGCCTCTTTTTTCCTTCGAAGTTTCCTCAGCAGCTCCTTATCCATCCAAGGAGGTCTCCTGGCCCTCCTGCTGCACTTCCTTCTACTTGGGATGCAACACTCCTGAGCTTGCAGCAGGTGATCCTTGAATATCAACCAACAGTCTTGGGCCCCCCTGCCCTCTAGGGCTATATCCCATGCAATCTTACTAAGCAGGTTCCTGAAGAAGCCGAAGTCTGCTCTCTTGAAGTCCAGGGCACTGAGCTTTCTGCACGCTCTTCTCACTGTCCTGAGGATCTCGAATTCGACCATCTCATGATCATGATTTTGCAGAGCATTTCAGCTTAATGGTTAGGATTGTCTGAGGAAGCTGCTAGAATCCTCTTTTCCAGTTTGGGTTGGAGAAGAGAAACAGACTGAGACAGAGAAAGAAAAAGATAATCACTTTCCTGCCTAGGAACTAGAACAAACACCTAGATTCTTGTCCTTGCTGCAGTGGATGTTTCAGTACATCTGCAAAAGTGAAACTCCAGGCCCACAACGTTTTATTAGCATAGAGCTCAGAGCTTCCTCTTGGAGACTAAGGTTAAAATCCTGAAAGATAAAGCATCCAAGTCTCGTAACCTCAGTGTATATCTGGGCTTCTGCACGATTCGATGAAAGAACAGCACAGCCAGTGTTACCTCCACTTCCCAAGACCTGTCTGTTTTGTCTATTGGGCTTTTTATCTTCCTTACAAGTAAAATATCTTGGTAATGTTTAGTTAGAATATGTCATGTAGAAACACAAAGATGTGTGAGGAGAAAAGGGCAGACACAGAATTTGGGGGATTTTGGCAAATGGAAAAAAATAAAAATGTGTCATGCAAACTGATTCTCTTACCTTGGTATTTGAAAATATTTACAGGCTTCAGCAATGGGGCTACAAATAGAGGAAATTCAGCTTTACAGGCAAACCTTAGAAATTAATTATATTACCTCCTCAAAACTTTGCTATGCAAATAATATAAAATAGAAAAATGAGATACTTAAACCTCAAAATCCTGTACAGTAATGAAGAAAAAGAAGTAGCTGTGCAATAATAAAGGAAAGGAGAGTTAAGTACCTGGGCCTGGCTTAAACCTTTTGGTTATAAGAACTACAGACTATGCTCACATATCTATGTCATTTGCTATGAAGAATATAATGTGGCAATGCTGGTCGGTTGAGTCCTGTGTAAGACCCAGACAACAGCATTACTACTGCCTTATTTTAGGATAAAGAGTAAATCTACAGCTGCTTAGAAAATTATGCACAGCCCTTACACGAATATTCTTTATTTTTGCTAGGAAATATTTTGGAATAAATTTCAAAGTAAAAGAGATGCAGGATTTGTCCGAAAGCTTTTAGATCACTAAAAACCATAGCCTGTAAAGTCATATGCAGAACCCAACTTATCACACAGGCCACTAACACTGCAACATTGATCAGACAGAATCACCACCTCTCAATCCCCATCCTAAGCAGTCGGTCTCAGAAACATCCCAAGTATCCCTAAGAACTTTGTTCCCTAGAGCGTAAGAATTACACTTAATTCAATCACCCCAAAATCTTGCTCAAAACCAAGCTTCACATCATCTCTCAAAGGTCAGCAAATACAGGCAGTTTTGGATTAAGGATGGGACTTAAATCACAAGGAGTCCTCACAGTAGCTTGTTTGCTCTGTACTAGAAGTGAGAAGAGATTTAAGAACCTGACCAAGACAAACTACCAGTTCTTGATATTAATAGGTATGAACTCCTAATAATCATGGGAATGAATAGATGAACAACCACCTGTAGCTGTCTTCTCAAGACCTAGATCTAATCAACAACAAAGTACAGACAGGTTTTCCTGGTCAGGGTCTTGGCTTGCAGAACTCTTCACCTAGGAAAGGGAACCTGAGCTCTTCATCCTTTCACACCCCCTCCTAAGCCACTTGCTCCAGCTGGTACATCTGTGGAAGTTTAGAGATGCAAACCTCATTTGCTTGCTTTTCTGTTTTCCTCTTGCACAATCACAGAGCTGGGCTGTATTTAGAATATTGTCTAGCCATGTACCAAAGACGACTTCCTAAACTCTTCAAGGTTTTTTGATTACATAGGCATAGCATGATATTCATGTCTCATGCCAAGTGAGACGGCCCAGCATAATTCATCTGCAAGAAATAAGTCACTTCAGCGACACATCTTCATGGGACATAAGTGAAGAAAAGCATGCACATTAGATCTATTGGTTTTGACTCCCATGCTGAAATGGGAGAGTGGTGCGAAAAGGAGAGAGAATCCAAACCAAACAGAAGATTTCAGTCAGAGTAGCTGAGATTAGACTTTAAAGCCAAGGAAAGTTAAAGCTTGGAAACAGACACAGAGATGCAATATATGTCAATTCTTAGATAAACTGCCAACTAGATTTAGAGTGTCTCTGCCAAAAAGCCAATCTAATAAAACTCACAAAACTGGGATTAAATTGGGAAATCTGTCTGGAGCTGGCAACAAGTGACAAACAGAATTAAGTTTTTTATACAGTGTATGAGAATCAACATTCAAATAAAGTTCCCCTAGCCATTCTATTTGTGGTAATTTCCATGAGTTACTATGCTAATGTCAGATTATTTTGATACTCTTAGCATGCTGAAGTCAAGAGCAAGATAGGTTTTAACTTCAACAGACCCAGGATTTTAGAATTCATATTCACACCCAAAAGTGCTAAGAAATTTACAGGAATTACTACAATCTATGCAAATCCCATTTTTGCCAAAAAGGTTACAGGTAGCAGAATAGCCCAGGAGCTAGATTACATGACTCAAGATCTAGCTTTTTTTTCTAGTTGTATAGCTCTGTGATAGAGCAATACAACTCATTGCTCTATCACAGACTTTCTATGTTACCTTACCAGGTTGAATAGCTTCCTTAGGTCTCAGTTTCTCATACATAAAATGCAGGTAATAGCTTTGCCTTGAAGGGTGCCTTGCTGTTAGGTGCTCAAGAAATCATGGTGATGGGGTCAAACAGATCAGTCATAGAAAATTATGTGAATCTATACCTTCAAAATGACTTGCATCGAGAGAAGATTTTGTTTGCCATATTGGACATATTAGAACCATCCAGCAGCACCCCACAACAATATTGCCAAGGCACTGCAAAGGCTCACCAGAAGAGAAGCTGCACTGCACTTCTCCATGTGCCCCAAATTTCCAAATTTCCACTAGAACTTGTTTGACACACCCCACTCCCCCACCCCCCACTTTTGGGTTAACTTTCTTCTACCTCACTCCTGCAGAACATGTCACTGTGGGATCGAATGACCATCAGTAATGGCAGGAGGGACATGCAGGAGCATATGAATATGAGCAGGGAATATGAGCAGGGAGGGAAGCAGAGGAATACTGCTGATAGCAACTAAAGCTGGCAGCTAAACAGGTTCAGCTACACTGCAAATCATGCTGAATATGCTACATGTCTCTGTGGCAATAATGTTCCACAGCTCACTTACAAGGTGATACCAATGGCTATAGAAAAGTAGTACAAAACTGCTTAAGACATATTTACCAGTGGGTTCCTCAGCTTTTCTCTGGCCAGTTTTAAGTCTTCTGGCCTTCTAACTACACCCCTGACAATATTAATGCAACCACCATTGCTTTTCATTAATGCTTGTATATGAACTATCCAAGTTTCAAAAGTTACAGTCTACTCAGCATATGTAGATATAAATATACATAAATTATTATATATATAGTATATATATTCTAATTTGTACAGAACATTTACACCTCTAGATAGGAGCATGAATTTTACAGTTTTCTAGCTGGTAGACAGCACAATTTTAAATATCTGGCTACTATATTAAATAAGTGTGTGAAGTTCCTTTCTGTGAAAATTTTGTGTTCCAGGAAAGTTGCCAAAAAGCAACTAGCACCCTACATTTTTGACCCAGCAAGAGAGCTTGAACCTTTGTACTCTTTCCCTTAGTCTCCTCAGAATGCTGAACTGCAGCCTAGTTTTAACACTGCACCCAGGGATCACATTGACTTGTTCTTTGTGTGACACTTTACGAAATAATTGTCTGAACCACAAACACTTTGCCCTACTCCACTTATGTAATCACATTCAGAAATAGGTTTATAGCTTATGTGATAGACAGTTCTTCAGAAAGCTGTATTAACAACTATTTTCTGTTCTTACTAATCCTAGAAGATAATCTACAAAACAAGGAAAAACATCCAAGATTATATTCTCTATAGAATGGCGTATTTCCACTTATTTCAGAGATTCTTTATAAGAAATTTGGTATAACACCTTCAGTCTGTGTGTGCTGGTATTAACATTTTCACAGCAATGTTAACTTAGTCTTGTAATTCATAAAGCGTGTATATGCACACTAAGCAATACAATTAGAAAGACAAACACAAAGTATGAGCACAACACACAGGCGATACTTTGGAGCTGTGGGAACCCTAACTTCCATATTTTCTAATTTAAAATGTAATTTTGAACATTACTCCTTAAAATAGCCAGTCCCAACATGCAGTCAGACTGCATAGTCAGACTGCACAGTTCCTAGCAGAGCCTGTGGTGTTTGTGTGGAAACACAGTGACTTGCGTCCTCCACGGGCAGAGAAGCAGTCACCAGAATTGATTGCCCAGTGTTGATAGTGCAGCAATATGCATTTGTTTTGAGAAATTGCTACTTTTATTTGATACCTTTTTCTGTGCATGTACCTACATTCAGTCTCACATGCACTCAAGAAATGTGAGGAAAACCTGTCCATGATTAACTTCAAAGTGGCCCCATGAAATGCATTGCCTCTACTATCATATTTTCTTCTGCAAGCAGACACATGAAAAGGAAGAACTGCCCATAGTTCTTAATGAAGTGACATTTGTAAGAAATTAATATCTTCAGCACATCAGTCAGGAAAAAAATTATGCACTGTTCACATAACACTTTCTCAGATCCAAAAGAGAGATAAGAAACATTAGGTGAATTGCAGTTTGAAAATAATTGCTCTAAGTTTAATTTATGTTAGTTGGTTACAGAACTTACACCTATATCATAGAATCATAGAATAGTTAGGGTTGGAAACGACCTTAAGATCATCGAGTTCCAACCCCCCTGCCATGGGCAGGGACACCTCCCACTATCTATGGAGT
Source organism: Myiopsitta monachus (assembly GCA_017639245.1). Taxonomy (NCBI): domain Eukaryota; kingdom Metazoa; phylum Chordata; class Aves; order Psittaciformes; family Psittacidae; genus Myiopsitta; species Myiopsitta monachus. The sequence goes on along the minus strand of CM029921.1, from coordinate 63,599,663 downwards.
AGAGGAAATAAAAGATATTATCTTTATCAGCATTGTTTGCTTTCATCTGTAGGCCATTATGACTGCAACAACCCTACACTATTAATATTATATACCACAACTTCTTTAGGACAGCAGTGAATCTGAAGAAAAAATAATTATGAAAAACTGCTGACTAAACTCAATTATAAACAATACTGGACTCTCCCATTAGCTTTAAGTATTTCATTGCCTTTTAACTCCACTCTGTAGCATTTTGTTCTGGAGTCAACACCTTACGCATTAACGGGATGCCTTCAAAGTGTAATGCTAATGCCTTCCTAGCCCCATTACTTCCCTCTGCTAGAGAACACCATATCATGAACAGCTCACTTCATGGACCAAGCAATGATTCCCTCATCTTCCACATACAATTGAGAATGTATTTAAAGTACAATACTGCCTTTTTAATTTCAAATATTATTCTTCTCATTAGCAATTTTCATTTCCAAAACCTGCTTTTGACAGTTACCACAAAACTGAAATAAAGAAAATCTTGATCTAGAGATTAGTTACATCATTCTGAAAAAAGTCATCACATACACATTTTGTAGGTCTAATGAAACATGCATATAGCTCAATAAAGTTCAAGACTGTATATAACTAAGACAGTCCAGTGACAGATTTAAGTACTGCCATAAAAAAATGATGTTAATTGTTGGTAAGGTTCACTGGGCAGTAAATAACTGGTCTGCTGACTTACAAATTATGCAGATTGAACAGTTTTGTATGTGAGAGCAGATGCAGGCCCCCTACTTTTTCTTCCTTTTTTCTTGTTTGTGTTGTAATTAAAATCTAAAAGGTGTTGGCTCTTGCAAAAGCCCTCTTCCATTTTTTAGCCTTCTAGACTACTGCTTCCAGATTACTATCTGACCATGAGAAGTCTTAACACTTTTCAGCCCTACTCATTTTATTCTAATCTGAGTTCAGAGTTGCCCTCTCCAAGTAAAAATTCTTCACAGACTTACTGCGACTAGCTTCAGAGATAACCAATTTGTGAGTTACTTCGCCTACTGCATCCGTCAGCCCTGTTGCCCTCTAAACATACCTAACACTTGAAAAATGGCTTATCTTTGCAAAGGTAATAACAGTGCTCAAAAGTGCTCAAATGATAAATGGGAAACATGTATGCAAAACGGTATTTATAATGATGTTGTCATATAACCAGTATTCAGAAATTATATAATTTTTGAGAGGTTCATTAAACAATAAACAGTAACATGTTTAAACAGGCAGAAATGAGACTTTCAGTACCATACTTGTGATGTTGCTCTGACCTTTATTCATGTGCCAAATCATCAGATGATGGAAAGGGAAGGAGAGAAATAGATAAGCCCTACCTTAATTAATCCTAATTAGCCTCCACATTTCCAATGTCCACACAGCATGTGAAATTCCTGAAGACGATTTCATTCCGTAAAGAATTATATATATAGTATCTTCAGGCCCTACTGGAAAATACAAACACCCAAAGTAATCCTTTCTCAGTAGGTCATTTTTTTTGCCACACGTTCTGCTCTCTGCTGCTAAGAACTACTTAAAACAACATGAAGGAAACTATTGAAAGCTCTCAAAGAAGTAGAAGGAAACCAAAACTCCAGATATGTTCTTCAGCACACTGCTTGCAACAAAGTATTTAGGTTTGAATTCCTTAATTTATGTGAGACTCTACAAACAAAATATGACAGCAGTACATTTTGATGACATGGCTGCTTCTTAGAACTCAGTAGTCGCTCCCTGAATTTTACTTGATTCTTCCTTCCTAAAAATACACAGGCCTTTTTCTCAGTATCAAACGCAGGAAAACTGATTGCTTAACTTTCCCTTGGAACACTATAACTGGCTCTCACCATCTAAACTGAAAAATAATAGCTTTGGTTGATCAGATATCCAAGAATCTCAAGTTTTACACTGGCTTAACTGAGATTAGAATTTGATCTATTAAAGTGATTTGTTGAGACATGCTGCGTGAAAGAAAAAGGCTCAAGATGAAACTTTATAAGGCTGTTTGCGAATCACCAGCTGTTGGCCAGCCCACAGAGCAAACGAAAGCCAACTAACAAAGTGGATGGTACCATCTAGTGGCTGGCTCCTACCCTTTGGCACATGTACTGCTTCTACAGGCCTGCAAGCTCAAAAACTGCTTGGCTAAGCTGTACTATGCAGTTGTAACTTGAAGAAAGTACCAGAGAGCAGACTGTGCCTGTCAGAGTGGAGGGAGAGTATTAAAGGTAAGGAAGGTATCTTGAAGGAGAGACTGAGCAATCTAAGCTCCCTGTAAACATTCCTGTTACCTTGTAATTAACAACGCTGCTCCAAAGCTGTACAGAAGGGACAGCCCCTGCAGCATCAGAGACAGGAGAAGTGGAAGGAGGATGCAGTTTCCAGTAACAGGAGCTCATTCATCAAAGTTCTTTCCTTCCTACTCAGCTGTTTGCCTTTTCCCACCACAGCTAGACCTTACTAGAGCTGACCTTACAGCAACACCCCCCAAAACCATTTTAGATTAAGAGACAGATATTCAACATCTACCATTACAGTACCAATATCCAGTATTACCAAGGTATTTATTTCACCATGCAATTTCTACTTTTTTTACTTTGTGGCTGCCATGTTTTCCTCCTCTCACCCCCAAGTCTTACAGATCCCTTTCTCCTCAAAGCTCCCTTAGGAGCTCTCTCGACCTTTTGCTACTTCTGCCTCCTTGGTCTCCTGAAGAAATCAGAAGCTTTTGTCAGTGAAAATTTTATGCTGCCTCTCCATTTTTGCTCCTTACTGTTTGGAAATTACTGGTCAAGAGCGTAATCAGCAGTATGATGAAATGGCTAAATAATCAGGGATGTAAGTCCCAGTGATTTGGGATCTTTGCTGGTTCTCTTATTTTCTGTAACATTTCAGACAAGATGGTTTTTTTCTGAAACTTGTTTTTTTTTCAGCAAATGGAATATACCTAAGGATAGGCTACATCCTTATATACTGTTAACCAGTTTGTAAAATTCTATTTAAAAAATCAGAATTATGAGAATTGGACTTTCAGAACTGCTCAAGTATTTATCTTTCAAGCCACGGATCATTTCCTTCCTATAATAAAGCAACAAAACCCATTGTAATGGTACTATCTGACAGATTAAAGTGAGATTCTGAAGATCCAAGCTTGCCACAGCAGAATAAAACATAAGCCTGCTCACAGAGATGTCAGTGTCCTCCAATAGAAGCAGGAATGCAAGCTCTGGACTTGCAAACTGCATAAATCCAGGTCTGAGCAAACTGATTCGGTTACTGCTACAGGCCTACATATCAGTAGTACAAGCTTCCCTGTAAGACAGTTTATTATCATTTAAGCAAGACTTTCTTGCAGCTATGTTAGTGTAGCTAGGCAGCATCTGCTACCAGGGAAGTCCATTCAGATGTATCTGTAGTGCTCCACCATGCCCAGGATAAACATTCGTTCAGTGTGAAAAACTGAAGCGGGCTGCTGTTCTGAAGCTTCACGTCACAGCAAGAGACATTTGGCCAAATGCCTCTTGGTCTAGATAAGTCACCCTCATACAAAACAGCTAAGTAGAGAGGTTTCTAATTGACTTCACAGGATTAGGAGGAGAGTCATAATCACATCAAACTACCTGCAAATGGTCATTTATGGTAGGAATAGACTCAGTTTCTTGTACCATCTGTTTAATCTTCCAAGGATTTAAATGTGGTGTGTTCTGCTTTCTCATTTACACCAGCTAGAAATCTGATCAAGTTTTAACCTGAAGGCAAATTACTCGAAAATATTTCATTTTTTTCCTTGCTTTCTCTTTTAGTAGGTATAGTTTTCCTTATTTAATTCTGAATTGAAATATATAGCAGTTTTCATTTCTATAATTAGCAGATTACTAATATTTGAACATTAAATCCTCAAAAATTTGGTAGATCTTAATGATCTTTTTTGATCAACAGTATGCAAGAGTATATTTTTTCATAGGGAGATGGAGCGATTATATGATTGAATTTTTAGCTGCCTTTGAAAAAACTCAGTTTCATTAGTTACATTCAGCAAATTTAAGAGGCAATGAGAACCTGTGTCAGCAGACGAAATTCAAACTGTTTCAATATGTCCCAGTTCATGTAGGCTTTTTTGTTTTCACTAATTTTAAAATCAGTCTAAAAGGGCAAATGACTGCACATACCACAGAACACAACTTGTCTTTTTCAGAACTGTGCCTCTCTCACTCTACAGGAATACAGGATTTCAAGCTTTGAGCAGAGGCTGATGAATGAAATAGAATTTCGCCTTGAACGCACCCCCGTGGATGAATCAGATGATGAAGTCCAACATGAGGAAATCCCTACAGGCAAATACATAGCACCAATATTTGATAAGAGACTTAAGCACTTTCGGGTAATGGAAGGATCTCCAATCACATTCACTTGCAAAATAGTTGGAATACCTGTTCCCAAGGTAGGTCATTCTCACTGTTACCGGTAAAGGAGTAAAAATGCTATTTTCTAAACATCCCTCTGGAAAGCCTCATTCCTAAGAGCATGTCTCTCTGGAGAGAGCTCTAAAACACATAATACATTATTTTAGAAAGTAGTGACTTTCTAAAATAAAAATATATTCTTCTGAGCACCTATCAGGCCTTGATGTAATGTATGGACTGTCTCACAAGTTCCTGACTACAGGTAGCAAGTGTTAAGCCACTGGGGATTGTCTGATCACTACAGGTATACTGGTTCAAAGATGGCAAGCAGATTTCGAAGAAAAACACGCATTTCAAAATGAACAGAGAAGAAGACGGAACATGTTCTTTACATATTGAAGCTTCCACTAATGATGATGACGGCAACTATACAATTATGGCTGCAAACCCACAAGTAAGGTGTTCTAATTTCCACTACAAAAATTCTTGTTTCATCTTTTTCTAAGATATGTTAAAAGGAACAGAGATTGGGCCACCTAGTCTGACACTGAGTGGTGACTACCAAAAATCAAATTGCTTCAGAGGTTAAGAGAGGAAACCATGTAATGAAGAATTATGAAGATAGGATGAGAAAGTTGGGGCTGTTCAGCCTGGAGAAGAGAAGGCTGCGTGGAGACCTCAGAGCAGCCTTCCAGTATCGCAAGGGGGCATATAGGGACGCTGGGGAGGGACTCTTCATTAGGAACTGTAGTGACAGGACAAGGGGTAACGGGTTCAAACTTAAACAGGGGAAGTTTAGATTGGATATGAGGAAGAAATTCTTTACTCTAAGGGTGGTGAGGCACTGAAATGGGTTGCCCAGGGAAGTTGTGAATGCTCCATCCCTGGTGGTGTTCAAGGCCAGGTTGGACTGAGCCTTGGGTGGCATGGTTTAGTGTGAGGTGCCCCTGCCCATGGCAGAGGGGTTGGAACTAGAAGATCTTAAGGTCCTTTCCAACCCTAACTATTCTATGATTCTATGATGAAACTACTGCCCTATTCTTACACATCCAAGTCACAATCATTAAGGACATTTTTTCACATTAGTAACTCCTGTCCTCTCTTCTGACCTCTCCACCCCTGCTGCTGATACCTTTTGAGATGTGGCAAGAAGACAGACATGTATCAGGCAGAAAGAATAGAGCAAGAGGAAACAAAGAGTTATGTCGAACTTGGAAGTGTTACTAAACACAACAATTCTATTCTTAGGATGCAAAAAATGTGAATCTGCAAATAGTCTCATATCCTAATAACATTCTCCGTCACCCTATGTGTTAACTTAGTTGTTTATTTAGCAGTACACTCAAGTAGATCAGGCAACTATTTCCAGTTTGAATTTTTCCTTTTTTGTTGAATTATATTTCAGCCCAACTACTTTCCAGTTTCTGTGTGACTGCACAAACACGTATGCTACTCCTCATGGAGAGACAGTGGCAGGAATGAACAAGCAGGGACAGACACTGCTCAGGCTGGCTTACATAGCACCACTGCTAAATACGTTGCCATAGACTTGAGAGGCTGAGAAACACACTGCTCTAGACACACAAAGAAACCCCTGCCACACTTGCACTCCACCACATGATAATGGCATCTCTTTGAAAAAGTAATATTTATACTATAATTCAGCTACTTCATAAAATAAATCCTATTGCATTGTAAATGATTGATAAATATTTATATGTTACACAAAATGAGCTATTAACCAACTATTAACTCTGTTTCCATTGTAATTTGTAGGGGAGAATCAGTTGTTCAGGCCACCTGATGGTTCAGAGCATCCCTGTTCGGGGCCGACTATCAACAGCTCAGCCTCACAGGTAAAAAAAGACAAGTCCTTCAGACCTGCTTTATGCTTCTTACTGAATGTGTTCAAAACAACTAGCTACTGTACTTCAATGCACTCTTACTTTAGTTCTCAACGATCAAATGGAAGTAACAGTGACCCAAAAGGTCACTTGTAGAATGTAGTATTTTTGAAGATCATCTTCAAATACAGTGAAGTGTAAAGTATTATTTTATTTACCTGTTGCAGTAAAGGCAAGGGATGGATTAGCTGAAATTCAGCCAAAAAAAGGCAAAAAGAAGTGACGGATAGCCTGGGAATCCAATGGTACTACATGATGTAGTTAATTTGGTAATATTTCTAAGTGGAAAATATGCAATTATTAAATTTCAATCAGTCCATTTCTTTCTACCCTTTTATTTAACTCTATCTGTTCATCCTTTTTGACAATTTCTTCCTTTTTTCAAGCATTAGGAAAAAAACTTTGCCTTCCAAACATATACACGTAATTTTTGTGTTGCAGAACACGATCTCGGGTGCCAGAAGGAGATAAAGAGGCAGTTCAAGAACGCTTTTTCAGACCATACTTTCTACAGGCTCCAGGTGACATGGTAGCACATGAAGGTCGACTTTGTAGGCTGGATTGTAAGGTATTTCCTCTGTTCATTCTTACTTTATCTGTGTACATGGATTGCTAGCTGTTTTCATGGGTTTTTTTTAATGCATGAGTGAATACCTCCTGTTAAAGTCTTAATGCTACATTTAAAAAAATTATTTCTTATTGCCATGTATCTGAGCTGATCCACGGCATTTCTTTTCAACACATGCTATATGGAATGAAGAACACAGCACACACAACCCCAGAAACAGAAGTCTTACTTACAAGGTTGTTCAAATGACTAGATACATGCACTGTCCCCTTTAGCAGTCTGAACTCTGCTCCATTATCAGATTCTTTAACATAATCCAGAACAGGACAAAACCACGAGAAAGAGATGATTCAGCATGTTGCATTCTGTTCAAACAAATGTTTCCATTGTATTGGACTGAATTACTGAAGGTTAATACTCCCTGAAAAGAGGGAACAGAGCCCAGTTCATTTTATGCTTCCCTGGCATGCACAGATGCAGAAACATCCCCATTTAGAGATTCAAATCCTGACATGAGTTATCAGAGGTTAGAGTACACGCAGGAAATATCCTGTTGTTGAAAGCTTTAAGAAAGTCATCTGCCCCCATGTATTTTAGTAGTACTTCTATGTCCCAGTAGTGCAGCAAAGGTGGTAGTGCTGGCACTGACCTCTTCCACACTCCAAAATGTCTCTTACCCTGAAGAGGGTAGAAGCTCTGAAGCACAAGTTAATGTCCTGAAGATGAACAGGATTCATTACTACTAATTTACAATTAAAAGCTTACTAGGGAACATGCCAAAGAATTTTGTTATTCTTGGCTCTGCTATCCTCGCAGAGCTTATGAAGCCTTTAAAGCATGTCTGGTACTGCACAAACCTAGAAGACAGCAGTCCTTGTTCACACAAGTTCCACTTCCCTCTTTCTCTGGTTTGTAGAATATTGTTTGGAAAGCAGTATTTTAGACATAAGTAAGTACTTCTATCTATTGGAAAGATCTTTAAGATCATAATACAGCCTAATAAACTTTCTAAGAGATATTAAATCTATAGTGTTTTAAAGCATATAAGTTTAGCAGCTACAAAGATCTGTATCATTCTTCATCAAATTAGTGAAACAAAGTAATCTGTGTAAAACACTTGATCTCTGTTAAACTCTGAAGTGGTTTAGATCCAGGGCTTTTATACTCAGCATTACAAAAAACCCAGAAAACTAGCAGATTACTAGGAGTCTTTTGTGACTCTGACACATAACCAAGTATCTTCCTTTCTTACTAAGAAAAAGGTAGACACTTCATGTATTTTTTTGCTTATTTTCTGGATTTCTCCCTTTTGGAACTAATCATCAGAAAATAGAAACTGAGAAATGAAAAAACGCAACCAAACAAATCCCAGTTTTTCTGTTCTAGACTTTGACATCAATCACATAGTATCCAAAAAAAGAAAAGAAAAAAAAGGCTTACCTATTATTTTACTAAAATCTATGTCATTTTGACATTTGTCTTTTGTCTGTTTCACTGTCTGTTAGGTGAGTGGATTACCAACTCCAGACCTGACATGGCTTCTGAACGGCAAACCTGTGCTACCAGATGGCACCCATAAGATGCTGGTCAGAGAGACTGGAGTCCACTCTCTTCTTATTGATCCTCTCTCACAAAATGATGCTGGAACTTACACTTGCCTTGCCACTAATAAAACAGGACAAAATTCATTTAGTCTGGAGCTCACTGTTGTAGGTAAGAATCATTGAAAAACTAGTCACAATGATGAAGTTATTTGTACATACTTCTTCAAATGTACCTTGCTTAGTTTCCCTAGAGAAGTATAAATAAATAGTTAATCCACCGAGATTAGGAGTTCAAGAGCTATAAAATTCATCTGACAGAAGGAAACAGACCTGGTGCTCAGTTGATAGATGCACTCCTGTTATTAACAGAAGGTTGTAATTCTGTCTCATCATCACTTTACCTCTTCTCTTGGCAAGATGACAAAATTCTCCCCAGAAAATGCATAGGGTTTGAATTCATAATGTATGTTGAGGTTTCCCAGATTTCGGTTACAATGTTATTAGTTTAAAAATGTTTTTAAATAGAAAAATACAAATCTGAATACTATTCTTTAGTAAAGCCTTACAAGATGTGAGATATTGAAATTCATATATCTGACATTAGTTTCCTGCAATGGTAGTATGTTTAGATACATTAGATATGCATACATTCTTCTACGAACATCAGTTCTGCTTATTATTTTCTTTATGTTCCCTTACAGAGGCTACATCATGGCATTTAATTTTCCTTCCAATACTCCATTAAAAATTCACAACCTATTTGGATATCACGGGAATAATTTTTGGTCATGTTCTTCCATACAGTTCTAAAGTGAACCAAACAATAAAATATCTGTTGTTCAATAATTCTTTATACTTTTCCAGCAAAGGAAGTGAAAAAAGCCCCCATGTTTTTGGAGAAGCTTCAGAACTGCGGTATTCCTGAAGGGTACCCTGTCAGATTAGAGTGCAGAGTTGTGGGAATGCCACCCCCCATATTTTACTGGAAGAAGGATAATGAGACCATCCCATCAAACAGAGAGAGGATGAGGTACTGTACCATCATACCCATGTTTGGAGTTTCTTGTGTCTGGACTAATTGTTTCCTTGAAGACCTGTGTTACTGTCATGGGTTCAGCAGCAGCAGTCATTTTTTCTCCTTCTTGGTAGCTGGTGCAGTGCTGTGTTTTTGATTTTGGGCCTGGGAACAGTGCTGATAACACCAATGTTTTTCTGTACTTAACAGGTGGTGGTGTTCTCAAAACAACTTCTTTCATCCACAAAAAGTTTTAAAAGCTGGCTTCACTGTCAGGCAAACAATAGCTACTTCCTTGATTGAGAATAAAGGCATGGAGCGTAATTTGCAACTGATTTGGAGAATGGTGATAGGCTTTTCGGGACATAGGCCTGATACAGCACATGCAGTTTCTTATTAAAGATACTATGATATGGTATTTTAAGGCATTTTAGCAACTTATTCTTCCTCTCAACTATTTTTTCCTCAGTTTAGTTCTATGAATGAATTCAAACTCAAAACAGTTAGAACATGGTCGTGAATGCCACAGAGAATGGAATAACAAAGAGTTTAGCATATCAGATACAGAGGCTGATAACAAAGTTTGGTCACAAACAGAGGCAAAGACTTTGATCCCTGCTGACAAAATAGAACAATATTTGGAATCAGATCTTGCATTCAAATGCATCACTATTTTTTAGGTTTTGCAAAAGAAAAGCTGATGAAATAATGTGCCTGGCTGTATGAGAAATTAGTTGCTTTTATTTCTTTTTTAAAGATTTCTACTTCAACATAACTCTTATTTTTAATATTTTATTTCACTTGGCTTCAACTAATGATTGGGTTTTGAGTCACTGGATCTCTGAGATCAGCTTCAAGTAGTACTACATTTTTACATGCATATCCTGCAGGCTTTCTGTAAAGAAAGCTGGCTCCACAGCAGCGCTTGTTATGAATGAACACCTATCACAAGGTGTGTTTCAAGCCTACTTGAAAATCTTTCAGTGGTCTCCCTGTCCCCATTCAGAGATTACTGCCCCTCTCCAGAAAGTTGAGCTGACTCTGATCCTCTACAGCCTCTAGCCTGTTCCTCTGCCTCTAAGTATGTTACTCAAGGATATATTTCAAATACTGGTACTTTCACAGGAATTATGGTTATCCACATTGGAAACACTGTAGTTGATGTAAAATGAACAACTGTCCTAGAAAGCCTCATTTCCAGTTCTTTTGCAGAAAGAAATTAAATATATATTATATTTATTAGAATATATGTATTAGAAAATGAGGTTTTGCTGCAGCTTAACAGAGAAATATCTAAAGGAAACCTCCCAAACCTCACAAAGCCAGAAGCTAACATCAGGTTTGTAACAACTCTGCTGTTTCGGCCAGTCATGACCAGACTGCCTGCCCCCAAAGGCTTTGAGTGCTTTTGCACAGGTCCACGTGAGTGATGGCCAGCATTGTCCTTGTTTGTCCCTAACTTGGCTCACTATTATTTTCCTGCCTAAAGCTGAGAGACCTTTTTGTATCATGGTGTGGACCTGCATAAGCTTCTATACTAGTACACCCCCAGCATAAGGCAAATTATGTAGTGCGGAGAGCAAAGGGTGAATGTTACCTTTTTCATTAGAGCTACTGGAAGCAGAAAATGTCCTCTTGGCCTGAAATTCTTGGTTTGTTTTTTCGTTCTAGTTCATAAGAAAAGAAAACCTCAAATTTCAGAACTTCCTGCCACTTTGAGTATTTTGATGTACTCATCTCCCAGCTCTTCCTCAATAATGAGGGAATCACTTGGGTTAATAATAAGTACCAATCACAACCTATAGAGCAGAGGAGCCTCAGTTCTCCGATATACTACCAAATAGTTTTTCCTGGAAATTGCAGCCAGGAAGTCTGAGATGACTGAAGAGCAAAAGAAGAGGAAGGAATAATGAAGCAGGTTTCTTTTAGAGTGCTGGCCAAGCAAATCTTTAGGATTTTGCCACTCAGTCATTTTCTCATGGAAAAGGCTGCCATAAGAAAGTTTATGAGTGGCTCTGGTTGTTGTTGTGAAGAACATCACAACTTTCTAGAAATGTTCCTGGTATTTTGTTACATTATTCTTCTAGCTTCTGAACTAGGAAAAAATACAGTATGACTTCACAGCAGCTCTGCACGGTTTTAGTTCATTAAGTTCAACAAGAAATTCCAATATTAAAACATACAGAGCAACAACTTAGCTCATACTGTCACAGGATGGCTTTGCACAACTGGGAGGAGGAAGAACAAATTTCAATTACTCTTGTTATTGGCTGAGGCCATACTGAAAACAAATCTACTGACTAAAAATGTCTTGGAATGCTACCTCCTGCGAATAGAAGCTGTCACCTATCTATATACATATTTAATGTATGTATTGCAAAATCTCGAAGTTGCTATGTTCTTGAGAAATACTAATTCCAAAACAACTACTTTCCCAGCATGCATCAAGATACAACAGGCTATGTCTGCCTCCTCATTCAACCTGCCAAGAAAGCAGATGCTGGCTGGTATACCTTGTCTGCAAAAAACGAAGCTGGTATTGTCTCTTGTACTGCTAGACTTGACATATACGGTAGGTATTGGCTAGTAAATCAAACAAACCAGAATTTATTTTCTTTGACTGGTTCCAGTTCTCGTCTAGTTCTTACTCTGTAAATTGCTGGGTTTGACATGGATTAGAAATTAGTGACACAGAATGACCACAGATTAATATGGTTACCAGGACACATAATGGTACAGCTAAATGGCCAAATTAGCTCTCTTGCATCAGTTTAAAGGCAGGTAAAAATAAAAGTAAAAAAAAAAAAACCAACACCAACAGAAGAAGCATTTTGCACAATATTTTCTGCTCCCATTTTCCACCTTCTAAATTCCCTAGACACTTAAAAATATAATAAATGTGTTCAAGTTGCATCTCAGCTCTGTTCCCTTTGGCACATGCCTCTGTTACAGCTCTGACTTGAAATGGAACAATAAATTGCACACAAGACAGTAAACCCCTTCTTCCATGGAGCATGTGTGATGTAAACTATGCCAAATTAACGGAGGCTAGTTTGCATCTAATGTTTGTTTAGGACTCAGAAGGCCACAGCCCAGTTCAAGAACTACAGCACATTACTTAATTACCCTGTATCTATGCAAAATGTAATAGTTCAGACAGTTTATCTAGACCGATAGATTACTTTGATCACTTAAATGGCATAATAAAACATAAAACCTATTCCCCAGACTTTTGGATTATAACTATAACCTCGAAGCAGAAAAAAAAAATCAAAACAAAACAAAACATAGTCTTCAACCTTATATTTCTTATTTAAAAAAAAAAAACACCACCAATCAACCAACCAAACCTCAATTATCAGAGACAACCACAAGACACCAGAGCATCTCTGTCAGTTTTCTGCCACCTTGTGGTGACACAGACAATAGTAATGTAATGTTCGAGAGAGGGCTACTGAGAGTCTGATTCAGAAAAGGTCACATAAAATGAAAAATAATTCCTTAGGTATCTAAATGTTGCAAGACATCAATTAAATTTTCATACCAAGAATTCAAGGTAGAAACAGGAAAAAGATGGCAAGTATGAAATGCTTCCTGTTTCCAACCATGTTTTCTAATGGCTCTACGAGCCTTAAACACCAAAAGGAGTGACAGAGATATTTTTATTTTTTGTGCTATCTTGAATGGATGGGGTTTGGGGATTGAAGGAGTGGTCTGATATTTGCAATTCCATGTGCAAAGAGAAAGTACAGTAAATAATGAGTGTATTGTTTACAGAGAAAAAACCTGGGGGCTGCAAGAAAAAAGCAGGCTCTTTTTCAAGTATTTCCAGATAGACAGGGTTAAAATTCAGCAAGGAAAGACATTTGCTATCAGTGCTTCAGAAGCACATTGTGGGTTCCAAGAACTAAGTTGTCCTTGGAGTTTTTAGCCTGAACTATCCCTTCATTTCAATTGCTCACAGATATGTTTGTCCCATTTGTGTGCAGACATGGAGGTTTTGTATGGATAAATACCAGCGATGATAATACCAATTTCCCCTTCTGAAGTGTTTTAAGAATTATAACTATTACATATTATATAGTAGCTATATAGTCATACAAAAGTATAACAGTCTTTGTTCATATGGGAACATGCTGAATGTCACTTTTAAATACTGAAAGTGTTTGGATTACATTTCTTTCGGTATCTTTAAAAAAATCTGGGAAACTTGTTACTAGTTGTAAGTAGTAGAGGGAAATAAAAATTGTAATCACTTCAATAAAGAAATCCCTATATTACTACTTTGAGATTAAATACCACCAAAAAAAAAATAAAAATCAAGAGGTCCCCCAAAGGACAGAGTAGCACAAAATCAAAGCCATGCCCAGTTTGTTCATCTCTCTTCATGCTATGGTATGGTTTTAGTCATGATTGCAAGAGCTTTAGAGAAGGCTCCAAAGATTAAATGACTGAATTTTGGACTTAGTAAAATCCATGTAACGATTACCACTGAATTGAAATGGATGAAATTCTATCTGTGGACTTCAATAAAAATACTCAACATATAAATCACATTAATGATAATATTTGAAGAAGCAGAGCTTAAAACAGGGAGCCACAATGCTGTGCTCTGTCCAAGGATGCTGAAATCAACCTTCAGTTGTGTGCACTGATTTCTGTTACTTCATTGCTAACTCAATGAGAGGTTTACACAGCCTATTCTGTTCTTCAGCTCAGTGGCATCGTCAAATTCCACAACCAATAAAGCTTCGACCTGGTGGCAGTCGGTATGCAAGCCTTACGGGTCAAGGACTTGACATTTTTTCTGCCTTCCCAACTACTGAAAGCCCTATGCTGTTTTCATCATCAACCCAAAAGGTGGTGGAGAGTGAAGAACTTTGAAAAACACTTGTTCCAGTTACAACTGCAGAGATACTACAACGGGGGGGGGAGGGGGAAAGGGAAGGGGAAACAAACCCAAATACACAAAAAAAACCCAAAACCAAAAGAGAGGTACAAGTCAAGATGCTCAATGTTTACAAGCAACTTGTTTGTAATTAAGTGTACTGCTGCGGCAAATGTTGCAAGTAACATCATACAAGACTTTTGCATATTATTTTACTGCAGGATAATTGTGGTACGGAGTGTCGTGCAATAAATTCAGCTACTGTGTAGTTTGCTAAGAATTACATAGTAAACATGGTTTTCAGCACCTAAAAGCCAATACCACTTTTACTGCTTGAATTAAAGCTACTGTACTGTAGCAAGCCATGTTAAGGATTGATGATTAGCTGGAGAACTGCCAGTGAAAACATTGACATTACAACAGTAATAATCCTGAATGAGTATAAACAACAAGACTTTGAATGTAATGCTAAAAAACATGCCAGATAATCACAAAGCACAAGTTACAGGGCAAAGATGTAACTCATTTTTATATATTATTATACCAATAATCTTTGAACCTTTGAACTCAAGACTAGATAATTAGTGTTTAATGTAGGTGCAGCTGTATACTCTATATATTTATATTTGTGTGTGTGTGTGTGTGCGTGTGTACTCTATGAACTGTATTCACGGTGTAAGGATTCATAAATTAAGGGACCGGGCACATGCATACGATGCTAACATAGGAAACCAAAATTCCTGTTGTCTGAAGCATGTTCTCAGGAGCCCATGGCTGAAACTGTTTTCCAGATGTGCTTCATATTTTATCTTTGAAATGTTAATGATTTTCTGACTTCAAACACAGAGGATATCAAGTTTGTAGCTTTGTGCGTTTTAAATACCATTTAATACCATTTTAAAAAATACCTTTTTTCCTGATTTTTAACATGACTAAATTAAAAATGCATCTGCCCTCTAGCTCATTTTTTAACTAACTGAAAAGGAATTATGATCTGGTGGAATTTAAATTTTCATCATCATCATTAACAAAATTATCACAAATGTGGTACCTTCTATAACAAGAAAATTCTGTTAATATACAAAAGTTATGAAGTTAAGCAACAGTTACGTGCAAAGAGCCAAAAACCCTATTATAACTGATAGTAGTAATAAATAAGGCAATTTATTGAAAGTGCAACAGAAGGTGTTAAGTGACAACACTTAATGATTGATACAAACATATTTAGCATCTACACACTTGCATTAATACCTCCCAGGACTTAGAATCTGTGAATATCTAAGATTATTTCCTGCACCGTTAAATTACTGCTATCCCTCTTCTTTGGACATTGGTTTCAAGCAGTTCTTACTGCTTTCACCATGGCTAGAGAATGCAATGAAGTCCTGATCAAAGTCAGAGAGAGTACAAGAAAAATTAACAGATAGCTTCATTTTAGACCTTATTTGGATTTTTTCAAATTAAAAATGTAACTTTAAAAAAAAATCGCATATGCAAAGAAAATAATGAGTTCTCTTTAGAGCAAAAGGATACTTGATATAGGCAGAGACTGAGAAAGATAGTCCTTCATTGGGTTTCCTACAAATACAGCTTATGTTGTTTCCAACTGTTGGTTCCCTAAGGGTTTAGAGGAAGTTAATTTCTCGCATTGTTCCACTTCCTAAGTGAAGACCATAAAAAAACCCATCATTATAACGTTCATGCTTTTGTTACAAATCACAGGCAAGTCACCCCAGACCGAACAGACCAGGAAACTCAAATCCATTCTTATCCTGGGAGATAAAACAATGTGCAGATATTTCAGTGGGAAAGCAGAAACACCAGTTGTTACTTGTGTTGTACCTCCTCCCTGGCAAACAAAATAAAACTAATAGCTATTAAAAGTTCTGCATTGATTCAAGTGACTTCAGTTACAGGGTGACCAATTTAAGACACATTGTGGGGCTGATTTTCTAGGCTGAAGAACCTACTGCTCCTCTACCTCCAGTTGTTTTTAGGATGACTTAGGGATTCCAAAACCAAACCTAGACTGAGACAGAGTTGGACAACCCAAAATTTAAAGTGTCCCGTATTAGTAACTACTCCTGTGAAAATAAGCCAAGGTAAATCATTGGGTTTTGCTTGTTTAATCCAGTGCTGTTGGGAAGTAGAAAGTAGATAAAATTCTACTCCCTATGTACAAACCTGGTCTTCCCCTTATTTCATGCCAGAACTGGAAAGTAGATTTTGATCCAACTTATTCCAGGCTGTGTATCAGCCATCAGGCTTTATACCTAGCACAGGCTTAGTCAAAGGATTGTCTGACTAGAACTCCCCTGTGGCCCCCTTGCCTGGCTTTGAGTGAGAGGTTGGACAAGATGACCTCCAGAGGTTCCTTCAGACCTAAATCACTCTGTACTTTCTAATTTATTTTACTTTCCACTGCCTCCCTGAATACCCTATGTGGATTAAATTACCTATTGACTGAGTAGAAACTAAGAATTCAAGTAAGTACAACCTTTTCCTTTTTAACTGGGATATAAACTATGAGGCAATTCTAGCTATGAGAGTGATCACTTTAATCAGTGTTCTTTACATAGTTTAGAAAAAAGAAATACTATTAGCAAATAACTGGTTACCAGTGCTGGAATCATACTTTTTAATATTACTGACAGTAGTAGTGGTTCTCCCATTTTACAACGTCAGACAACATCCCCAAAAACTCAGTACAAATTAAAAGACAAAGTGCACAGAGAAAATATGTAAACCACATCTCTTCAACCTTTTCTCCGTGATTTCAATGCAATGTCTCCAAATGTACATCATTATAACCTGAACTGACAAGATGAGGATGAAGTGGTACAGTGCTTTTTTAAAATATACATTCAGTTCTTTGGAAGTTGGAGGACAAAGTCAAGTGTTGAAAGATTTTTCAAAAAAATCTGTGTAAGAAGGATTAATCCTTAGTCACTCAGGAAAAGGCCGCAGAAGTTTCCCTGAGAGGTAAGCCACAGATAGCAGATCACCAAAATCTGTCAACTGAACTATAACATTATCTCGACAGTATTTACTAGCAAAAGGAACAAAACTTTACCCATCACACCTCCCTACATAATGCAGAAGTCGGTAATCTCAATTACTTTCAGTGCATCTGATACAAGCAAAATCAGTCTGACCCCAAATGTTCTGTAGTTATTTTGCATGTTAACTGCTACAGGACATTTCTCCTCTGCGTATACTGAGCCTGTAAAAGGAGTATATAAAGGAAGCTGATGTGGATGGATGTAAATACTGCTAATCAGTAGTACTGATGTCCTCATCACAAAGCCAACCTGCTAGAAAAGGACAAAAAAATTACGTTGATGTTGCTAACTGATGGAAAAGCCACGGGAAAAAGGCTTATGTAAGCAGCAGAGACAACACTGAGCTGTCACAAAACATGCCGTCTGAGATCATGTCTGGTGGAAGATGACACTGTCTTATCACTTGAGACTTGTAACTGTGCTCCCTTCCCAAACAGCTTAGGCTGTTCATTGGTTTTGTTTAATTGAATAACTGATTTGACTTCACACTTGCCATGGTATTCCATTCTCTTATTCAGGCAGGCTACTGAAAGAAGAAAAATTAGTATTAGAACTTCCGCTGAAGTCAGTGTTAGCCTATATTGTTCCAAAAGTCCATTAAATCACCACAGTGAGGAGCATAACAGTTCTATCAGTAAGATACAGAAATGCTCAGGTTTGTAACCTCTCAGTGTCTTCTGAATCAGTGCCCTTAGTTTCCTGTTTCCTTCTAGTCCTGGTTTTACATAGAGAGAGACAGTATATTTCAAAGAAGAGCAGAAATGACTTTAGTATTGCAGTTCTAGAAAGCAAAAGTATTATCTTTGCTTTAAATTCTGGACCTGCTTGGTGCAGACCCAGTGCTCAGCAGCACCACGTAGTAGTTGTTGGACTTCCCGCCCTACAATAGCTGGATTGAGTTCCTTTGCTTCCATATGGAAGGTGGAGCATACCTTCTGAATGCCTCACATGTATTAAAGTGAGAAGATGAGAGCAGACACTTCAAATATGAAAAGCCAAGTCTGCAGTTTTTATCTTACTATGTAAACAATTGCCAATCCCAACTGTTTACAGTAATCATAGTTACTTCAAAGCAAGAGATCTGAAATAAGAATTCCTTTAAGGACCGTGTTCTTGATGCCACCAGGTTTAAAAGCATTTCTGGAAAATGCCTTCATACAACTTTATTAGCAAGACCTCTATTTTAACTGTTAAATATTGGAGAAGTGATTCACTGTAATTACCTTACTATTTACAATACAAAGATGTTCACTTTGAGCCTTAAAATTCTATTTTATATTTTTTATTTACTGAAGTTGCTATTTTTTCTTTTTTTTCGGTCCAACTTCATTCTCACTGGGGAGGAAAATGTTAATGTCAGTTTTAAAGTATATTTTAAGTGCATATGAAAGGAAAAACCAAACACTTGCCTGTTCAGTAATGTATTTCCCTTCATCTCACCTAAACTTAAATAAATGCTTCAGAGTTGCATACAAGACTGTGTTCTTCATGTGCTCAAATAATTTTGTGTGCAATAAGATCAGAGGTGTCCTCGGAACTTTTCTGTGACAGCTGATTAATGGAAACAGGCCTTACAATATTTAATAGAAAAACCAAAATACTGTCAAGTTATACAAAAGCCATGCTTCCAGAAGGTAGTTATGAAATGTAGCTGTTGGGGTTTTGAGCAATTCTTCATATCAATTCACTTTGGTTTTAAATTATGCTTTCTTTTTCTGATAACCTCAGCTACACCTCCATGTGTCGAAGCAGCTACTACACATTTTATGATTTCCTCTAAGCAACACAAGCTGCTTTTAGTAACATATTTATACTTCAAGTCCACTATAAAGAACTACTTAATAGCATAATACAAAGAAATTGTGGGCTGTATGCTCTGTGAATTTAAGTGGAGTTGCCCATTTACACCAGTGGGGAATTCTGTTCAGAAACTGACCATCCTTCAGGATCACACGATCCATTAGCAGCAGGCAACACCACTTTGTAAAGAAATGGAAAAATACTGAAGATATTCTGAAATCTTGGGTAAAAAAAAAAAGGAGGGGGGGGAGGAGACTATGCACCCTCGACTGTAGGAAGCCATTCAAAAATGAACTTCTTATTCCTTGGAGTTATATATCCAGATATTTTAAGCAAACTCTGTGTAAGATATATTTTGTATGCTAGTTTCTGTACAAATGAAAACTGAAGTACAAACCAGGAAAAAAAAAATAGTAGGCAACATTAAAATGTACTCTTTGGTAGAAAATATATTTAAATATTATACATGGGGGTTTTTAAAGCCATGTTTTCTTGATATGTAGTTAAAGTTACAAACACAAGGCATGTTTTCAAAAGTGTCCAAGTATCAGGTGAAATTAATGTTTCTTACAAGATACCTGCGTAGAGGAAACACTGGACTGCTTCTTCAATGAATAAACATGTCTTTATTCTCTGTACATTTGTTTTTTCCTGGATATTCTGTAGAGATAGAACAGCTGAACATAATTAGAGCAAACAGATGCTGTTCTGTAAATTCTTCCTGAATTTAAAAAAAAAAAACCACAACAAAAACCTAGACTAAATTTCACTCCTAAATTACAGTAAACTGCATCCATGTCGCTTAGCTCAAGTAGCTGGAAACCTAACCTAAGTGTAAGACTGCCTATCTTAAGGAAAAAGCTTATTTTGGAAAATCAAAAATCTGACTGAAAATCGTATTATTCTTTGTGCCTAGTGAATCACATCACGCTACAGGAGTTCCACAAAGATTTCACTAGAGAAGTTCTATTTAAGAAGGTATAAGAAACTAATGAAACTCATGCTTCCCTACATGAAGCAGTTGTAATGTCATTGACTTTACAAGAGTATAACCAGGGTTAGCAACATTTTTACTTTTCAGAATTTGTACTGCAGCACTATTTAACAATTCCAGTCCAAAACTGAGCTTTGCCCTGTATGTGTGTATAGTACAAGATGGCCTGTGCCCTAAATACCTTATAAATGGTGAAATGGAAAATAGAAGCCTGAAATTGGAATGAACTGAATTTGTAAGATATGCTAATACATACTCACTGATGACTTCAATACTTAGGAAGAAACCACTGTCTTTTCATTACTAACATACACTTAAGAAATGTGCTACTCTAGTTCTGCTCTCAGCCACTGAAAAGTCACTGCAGTTAAAAATGTCACTCCAGTTTCAAGTGCAAAAATAACTCTGGTCACCTTGACAGAATAGGGTGATATAATTCAAAGAATCACAGAAGCAGAGTATCCATAGCTACTTCAAATAGGAACTGCTGCAATCTGAACATTTTAGAATAAAGGTTAATTTCCCACAAATAGTCCATTGGAATTTCACACTGGATTTCAACAGTAAAACATGTATGTGTGTAGTATGCAACAAATATTTAATGAAGCAAGCATTTCACATCCCCAGCGTTTTCACAATAATATGGGTTTGGAATTACAATGTACTGATACTGCAAATAGAAGTATTTCAGGTTTGCACTGCTATTCAGTGGGACAAAAATTCACAAGCAGACAAACTCGTCACTAAGAACACACCAAGCTCTGAGCACCTAAGCTTTTTCTTCATTTGGAGGGTCACTGGCAGCAATAATTATCTAAGGGAAGGGGGCTTCAAATGCCTATACCAGTAAAGTCCAGTATAGACAAATGGTCACAGCCCTTATCTGACAAGCATCAAACAGCCAGTGGGTAACATACTTGAGAGCAACAATCAAACCCAAGTTAAACTTAAACAGTCAAATTTACATCTCACAAAGTGTCATTAAGGAATTTGTAAAGGAAAGCTATGAAAATGAACCTATGATTTCCTGAATAATTGTGTTTTAGAAGTCCAAAACAGCATGGATAGTTTTCTGCTTTTCAGACTCCCTTCAGAAAGAATTTTTTATGTTTAAACTTCATCCTCACCCAATTCACTCCCCAAAAAGCTTTGACAAGTCATCAATAGACAGACATTCCCATTTCAGGACAGAAAAGCCACTACTGTGCTAGCAGTGCAGGTGAGAATGTCTCACAGCTAATAATGTTTACAGCTAGCAAACTACTGTAATATGGCACATAATCTAATTATTTAAGGATTGCATTAATTATTATTACAGATATAAACTTGTCCTTTAGTGATGAGTAATATTCAAACAGTATCAAATTGGCTACATGATGGACAGCAAGTAATTCTATTCTCCATATATATAAACTTAAGCAGAGAAATCAGTGAGTATCATGACTTCATACTCCCAGAAGGCTAAATCCTCTTCGTTGGCTGGTAAAGATCTGATGTAATTCCTAAGAAAAAAGCACACACTTAAATAATCAGCACTATCCATTACCTTTAGAGAGGCTAAAGAATATGCTAAAAACATTCCTGAATTCCAGTGTTTAAAGGAGAGAGTTGTTCAGAATATATAGTGCCTCTTCTATATGTGTTTAATCTAGCCTGAAATGCTGTCCCAGCAGCTTTCACTCCAGGAACAGTCCAACTCCCTCCTCAGGAAAAGCCCAAGTCTGCAACACAGTGATCAAGCACAAAATCTCAATAAGGGTCCTGAGAGAAGACAGACAGGAAGGTCAGACCTTTGCATGCAACTGTTCCTCCAGCAGAGTCCCTCTCCCCCCAAACCGGGCTTTGTTCCTATTAATGCTTTTGGTTTTTGCTGAAAGCTGCTTAGTTGTTGAAAGTAACTCATATCAAAGCTATTCATTTGTCATTTGAAAGAATTCTAAAATACAAGACATGGCAGCAGCCAGCAGGGAACGTGCCAGGCTTCCCTGCTGGAAACCCACCAACGGACAGCTGTTCTGGGACAGCAGCTCTTTTTCTCCTTCTCCCTCACGGCTAACACTAGCAAGGGCTTGTTTCTGGAAACTCCCCACAGCAACACCAGCAAAAATACCTTTCAGCCTCATAGTCTGCCACCATCACACCAGCCATTGGCAGCTGAACTTTTGCAGACTCTACATCATGCTGCAAACACATCTGCTTCTCCAGCTATCTTGCGTCTATTCAGTTTTTGATCATCCCAACCCCCTTTCCTCTTCTTCCTTTTCTGCCCAGATCCCTCTATACTCTACAAGTGAAAGAAGTAAACAAACAAAAGGCTATTCAGGACATCACCAGTGCTGAAATGTACTCAACTGCTTTGCAAGAACGCTCTGTAACATTTTACCAAACTTTTACCTTTAAAGACTGTTTTTCACAGGGTACATAAAACACACTAACTGGGAAGCAAGCATCATTTCCTAGTTGATCCTTCTGTACTACCTAGTCGATCCTTTAATAAACTACAAGGACTGTGACGGAAGTAGTAAAACATTTGTGGTAGGAAATCCACTAGTAATTCCTTAGAGCAGGAATTTCAGGCAGTTGGTGAGGACATAGCATTGAAAACACTTTATTTATGATTTACAAGCTCTGTTACCATTACTAGATAACATAAAATTAGAAAATAAAATCCAAACATTTAAAGTCTACAAAAATCTATAGAGGTTTAGGTTATTTTCACATGAGCATTCTCACTTACGGTATATAATAACATGGGCTTTACAGCCATTGAAAACAAAAACATCCCTTCTATGACTTGCAAATAGCTCTTTTTTGAGCATACAAGAGACACCATTAATTGGATTAAAGCAAACCTACACAAACTTGGAACCCATATGTCAAACTTACAAAGTTTAAGAAGGTTAGTTCTCTGAGGACTAGAACTCCAATACATTATCAAATTTTTTCCATGGGAGCCATTTATGTGAAAACAAACCAAAGAATAACTTTAAAGCTGACGGGAAAATAAAAACATGTAATGAAGTTAATTTCCGATGTTATTCCATTCCGTCACACCATGGGCCAATCCAGCCCATCATGTCTAGAAAATAGTCATGATTCACCACAGTAAAAAAAAAAAATCCACCAAAACCTTACTAAATAAAAGAATTAAATGAACTAGGTGAACTACAAAACAACCATCAAAAAGATTTCAAATTAAAAGTATGCTTTCCACCAGGATTAAATAAATTCAATCTTCTTAAATGCATTTTGATTTAAAGTTCTCAAAGCAAATTTATTGTCAAATTAGTATAAGCTGCAAACAAGAATAAGCTATTATAATGCCAGTATTACCTTATTCAAGCAGATTAACTCTTGCTAATTATTAAATTACACATCTGGCCTGCTGTATATTCTTAGTTCAAAAAAAGTTCTAATTAGCTATTTGAAAGTGTTCAGGGTGATAACCAAATATTCGCTGTGCATATGGATCACTGTCCGTTGCCATTTTTGGTCCTGTGTAATGGTGGTAGCTCTCTGGATGAAAGTGCTCACAGTGAAGGCTAATCCATTCTCTTTCAGTACTGTATCGTTCTGCTTCAGCAAGGATTCTAGTGAGAGCCATGATATAACTCAAAGCCATCTGAAGGGTCTCATATTTGGACAGCTTCTTATCTTGACCCCACTGTGGAACCACTTTTCTCAAACGATCAAAGGCTGTGTTCAGCCCTTGCATCCGTCGTCTCTCCCTGGCATTGGCAGCCAGTCTTCTCTTTGCAGCACTTTCCATCCTTTCTGAACTGCCCTTCACAACACAGCCCGGTCCACTTCTGCACTGGATGTCTGACTCTATGCCTGAATCCAAATGACTCGATTTACAGGGTTTCATATTCGATGCAGCTTCAGTTTCACAGACACAAAGATTGCTTTTTTAAAAATTGGGTATCTAAAAAGTGGTCGGGAAAGCACTCATGTGAGTAGCCTGCGCACCTCTTGAATCTGTTTCCAAATGCCAAGGATAGGATATTTTTCTTAGTATCTAGTAAAAAAAAAAGATAAAGGTCTTCTGGTTCTTCTGAAAATGTCTGAAAATTTCTTCTTATTGTTTAAATAAAGAATAAAGAGTTTTTAATGTCTTACGCTTTCATTCTTTTAATTTCTTTAAACTCACAGAGAGAGAAAACAATGAAATCTCCATTCTCAAAATGTATGTTACTGAAGAAAATGGTCCATTTAATCCAAAAAGGATCTTAACAGATTAAAGATATTTCAATTCCAAATGGCCATTTCAAATGAAAGAAGTTCTGATTCAGTTTAGAAGAGTATTTCGAAATGATGGAACTGTAGCGATCTGAAGACGTAACTTCGTAACAGAAATCTCTCCTTTCTTGACTCCTGCTGGCAACCAATGATTGCGTCTTACAGACAAGATGAGGCTTTATAGAAACTGCAAAAGCTAAACAGGTGGTAGCAGGTGGGCGGGCGGCACTCTGCTTCCATCCCAGTACCTTCCCACCCTGGGAACTACAGGGGGAAAAAAACCCCAAACCAGTAAAATCCGAACATTACAGCCTTCAGCTGTTGAGAAGTCTTCCAAAGCCAGTCTGTCCAACCCTAACAACTTGCCATCTGGAGTAGTGTCTGGCTGGCCCCACAAGACCCTGGGCAGTTAAGCAAAAGATCCTTTCAATGGATAATCTGTTGCCGCCCAGAGAAAAAAGAAAAATCTCCGTGCACTGTAGTATTTATATTTTAAAATGTGAAAATTCTACTTAGACAGTATTAAGGGTAGAAGAAATAGCTATTCTAATGAAACAGAAGAGAATTAGCTTAATGGTATATGGCCAGGAATACTACCGGCTTGCATTATGCAGTACCAGAGTAAGCAGACTCTATTTATAAGAAACACTTCAGAATGCTTCAGAATTTTAATATTGTAAAAAGTATGCAACACTGCAGAGAGACTAGTATCTTGAGGAAAATGGGCAGCATGTATTTGCCTGTCGGCAAATCTAATGTCATTAAAATAATTTAAATACATTTAAACAGTTAAGATGTAGTTATGAATTTATGTAATAATGACTGTAAAAATACTTAGATGGGTCATGATACAGACATACACAGAAACATGCGATTATACAAATTATCTGAAAACTGCCCTACTTAATACACCACATTAAAGTATGTACATGTATTTTATGTGGGGAAAAAAAAGTGCCTTTTTAGTAATATCTCTAAATAAGTAAATGGAATAAAAGAGCATGTGAAGAAATCTGTTTGCTGGTAGTAAAGCAATCATTTCTGCTATGAGTTGTAAGGATAGAGAAGCCACCATACATACACCCACAACCCACAATTAAAACATATTTCTTTTACAGTGCTTGTATTATTAAAACCATTATCTACATAAACTTACAAGGAAACACCACTTTATTTTATACACAAAAGGTAAAAAAAACCCAACCCTGCCACACAATGATTTATTATCTGTATTGATTTCAAACTTAATTAAATTGTTACCAGCATTCATAAATTAGTAACTTTTTTCATTAGAGACTGAATACTGTATATTTATTTAGAACTATAGCTCAATTGTTTTCCTTATGACCCCAGAACTTGGTGTAGTTGTAAACAGCTGATTAATCCCTAGCAGAAGCAATGACAATGAAATGAGGTTGAATAATCCAAAAACAATAGGATGCAATTGAACACTAATGGACTCCAGCACAACAGATGTTGAATGTAGACTCTTACGCTCAGTTGCTCTGCTCTTAATACTCTGAATCCTAATGGTCTTGAACAGACAGGATAGTTGGGGTAGGGAGTCTCCATTATTCCATTATCAAAATGTATGCCACATCTTTAATTTTTAAAGAACTATAACTGCATCATGTTTCATTATAAATGTTCAACATTCCTTGCTGTGTGCACTGACCTACTCTCCCAAACATAAAGAACTACTACCATGCCTTAAAATGCTACTTTCTGAATGACAATTTCTGATTATTTGTGTGAGTTGAGAACAGCACTATTCAGAAAATAAAAAACCACATAACCGTATGTCTTTTACAGAAGGCTCAGCAATTAGAACATGCGAGATACTTCTTTCCTGAAAAAGCTTAATAAGAAATACTGCATGTGCAGTATAAAAAAAAATACACCTCTGATCTTCATGCTATTGTTATAGCATGTTTTAGTGCTACAGCCTTCTATGCCCAAATAAGTCTGTTAATTAAATCCTTTGTCTCTTAAATAAAATCTCAAAGGATTTTAAATATAAATGAACACGATAAAATGAAGGTGTTCTGTAAGTTAATAGTGTGTGTTTTCATGAGATAGCTATTACTCATTTCAGAGAATTAACCACTCTTAGTGTTGAGTGCTGTTAATTTCATACCAGAAATATGGAAAGCACCCCTTTAAAATATCATATAGCATAATATCATATTTTTTCATTTGTCAGCAGTTTTTCTATTTTTAACTTAGTATCTCATGCCAGTACGAATTACAATGAAGACTTCAAACATACCAAAAATCAGGTTTTAAAAACTTTTCATTTTACTCCACTAATGCATAGTAATGTAATACACAATGCTGTTAATCTTCCCCTTCCTAATTGATTCACCACCTTTATCATGCTTTGACTAACACACTGATACAATCTCAAGAGAGAAGCTGTGATTTATTGCCCTTAGCGAACAAATTGTAACTTTATTTTAAATGATTTACTACCAAATCATAGGACAAGGGCCAAAATCCATCAGGACTAGTAACAGACCTCTAACAGGATTTTACAGCTTATAGGCAAAGCTGAAAATTATTCCATGACAGATCAAATGCCTGGTTTTCATTACTTATAATTTTCTGAATATTCTGCTTTATGAAAGAGAAATAAAAAAAGTAAACGTTAAGGTCTCATGTACACCAATTAATTTAGTTCATCTGCATAGCCCACCAGCCATATGAAAATACATTAGCTCAAGCTTTTAAAAAATAAACTGCTTTATTGCTCAGCCAATAACAGAAATGCCATCAATGAAATTTTCCCAGGTTTCCTCCATCAGGTTTGATTCCCTCTATATTTCAGCTTGTCTCTGTTAGTGCTTTTGTAATTCTATTCCCTTCTTCATTTATTTCTAATAATTTCTCAGAGGTCTTATTCTTTGAAGTATTTTTCAAATTATTCTCAAAATTGCCGGAAGTTTTCAAAAAGCTATTAATATATTCTGATGTGATATACTGCTGTGGAGCTAAAAACCTTTCTAGATCCCACCTTACATTTTCTCATCTTCATTGTACATTAATAATTTCTCAATAATTTACCTTTCATCTTATTTTATGTCATAACATAATCTCAAGCCAGAAGAACATTAGAATCACCAGAAAGAGTCTACTTGTGTCTACTCAGTTACTCAGATTTCAATCTTTGAATCTCTGATCATGCAGGTACAAATTTAGTGTCACTCCATGACCCTTGCAGTTTTATCCTTGATTCACATTTTAATTCTAAAGCAATACCTTTAATCAAAATACGATGTTTTTCTCAGAAAAAAACAAGAGTGGCAGGCAAGAATGCTCTTTCAGTCATAAGCCAATCACCACTAATACTAGGAAAATAAAGGGTAGTTTCAGTCCATTAAAGAAACAAACCAGCTTCAGGATTTATGACTATATAAATACATACATTAAAAATTGCCTGCTACGATAGTTAATAACTTAGATGTGATTATCACAGCACCCACTATGAAGAGCTTCCATCTGTACTAATATGGAAAGCAAAATCTAATTACTTCTGTTGGCCAAATAATAATTTTAAGAGGAAGTGAAAGTAACATTTCTGGTTATAGCCTAATTCAGTCAGTACCTTCTCTAGTTCTTCCAAAAATAACATATATAAGCAATATATCAAAGCAAGAATCCTACCTCTTCCTTCCAGCCAGAATTCACTATTTAATCTCAGATAGATCCTTTCTGGAAGTCTCATCAAGACTTCTTACCACCGTAGTTTGTACTGAGCAAACGTGAAAGGCTAGCATGCTGTATGCTGCTTAATTAAGAGCAGGTGGGTAACTAGCAAAATATGACCATCCTTAGGGCCCAATTTCTAGTAATATTTGACTCAGCTCACAAGACAGGCTAGAAATCCATGGTGTGCAGAATAATGGATTTTCCTTCCTTGGTTATTTACACTGTTTTCCCTATCACTGCTATAGGACAATTAGCAAACAAAATAATTCACAAGTGAATGTTGTATCTTCAACAGACAGGAAATGTAGACACTAACTGATACTGTTAACTTGATGTAGCAAACTTATAGGTAAGTTGAATAGCGAACTACAGCAGTAAAATGAGTTTACAGTCATTTCACTTAGGGCTTCCCAACTTCATACTGGACACCCTTTTATACAGAGTGCTTAGAACATTTTATTTTCCTCTTAAGTCCATCTAGGGTGAGCTTTTCTTTCTAACAGTTCAGCAAGTAAGTCTCCCAACCACACTTAGAGCTCTACTTAGCATACTACTCTCAAGCTATCACTTCTTCTCAATTTATCCATTTCTCCTTGACAGTCATTCTTTTCTGTTCCATGTTACCTTTCTTAAGTAGCTTTCCCTCAGGTGAGGTTCAAAACTGCACATAGCTTTCCTCAGTGATCCTGACCGGAACAGTCTTTCAACATAACTTTGGTTTAAAGTGTGATTTTACAAGAGGTCTGAAACCCCTTAAAAAAAGAAAAAAAAAAGTAATAAAATAGCCTCAATTTTATCATGGTACTAGAGGAACATGCTTTGAACATTAAACTGTCTTCAAATGTTTCCCACCTGTATTATATATTGAATATGATCACTATTACATATATGCATAGGTACACACATAAATATACATGAGACAGCTCATGAAGAGAAAGAAATTTCCACTTAGAATGGTACTGGAAACCATCGCACCACTAAGGCAGCAAAAAAAGCTTTGACATATTATTACAAAGCCAGAAATTTTTCTGAGTACTTCACACCACAAAGGTTCTCACGTGCTGACAAACAAAGTTCTCTACCGAGGTCAATTCCACCTGTGCATGTTCAGTGATCTGCAAAAGCTGGCCTAAAATTTTTCACAAAGACACCCAAAGGCAACACACAGTAGGGGACACACATACCTGGCACAATATTCACTGTTCACCATTCAACTAGCATGGTGCAAGGAAGCTTCGATACTGAAATAGTACAACTTAAATTTATGTTTTGCTCTACAGCCGATCCTCTGTTCATCTTTCAAACACGAATTAACTTGCTTGGCACTAGCTTCAGTAGCACTGGACAGTACAAATTTGTCCACAACAACCACCTCAAAAAAATTAAAATTACTTGTTAGGCATTACAAAGGCATTTTGGCACAGGCAAGAACAGAATCCCTCCATCTGGATGTAATTCAGTTTCTCTAACCATATTTTATTTTCTTATATACCCAGCCTCAATATAGCTTCAGACTTATTAAAAACACTACCTATACTATGCACTAACAAACAGATAAGGGGATTTAGTTTACCCTCCAGACTCCAGACAAGAATTACCATTTTTACAGTCTCTGACAGATGTTTTTCCAACTTGTTATGAAAAACCTCTAATAGGGTAACTAGCAACACAAGGGATAAACTAATCTTTTACTATACCATGCACCTCTGGATTAGAAAGATGAAGTAGGTGGTTAAGACATATTTCATCAGCTGATTTGACCAAAGGAAGTATAAACTTGGGACTCCTGCATTCAACTCCAGATTCTGGAGTAAGTAGTACTTCAGGGGTTACTCAGTCTTGGTCCTGACGTCCCTCTGTTATAGCCCCTACACTCCCTTCACCTTTTTCATGTATCCCATCTAATTTTCATCCTGTTCTTCCAACACTCTCGTGCATCACAATCACCTCTGTAAAATAAGGGGATCTCTGAGATTACAGGGAGATAAACTCTCATGCTCCATCTCCTGTGCCACTGTCCTCCAAATACAGTAACTGAACCAGACATTTGTTCCCAAGACTGGAGATAGTAACACCCGAAGTCCAGCACACGTGAACTAGGATTCATGTATTTATTTTGAAAACTTTAGAAATGTAACAAAATTTAATCAGTCCCTGACACAGAAGCAACGCCAGCACTACAAACAAAACAAAACCAAAAAATTATTTTCTCTGTCAAAAGGCATGAAGATCCTCAGACTGAAGCTGACACCTTCCCAGCACCTATGATCCACAGAAAACTAAGGAGACACACAAGCTAGTGTTGCAAGTTAGTCAATCTATGGAACACTGTAGTGTATATCTATACTATAAAGACTTTATCTGCAACCTGCAACCTGCTTCACTCAAAGTACAAAAGGAATTAAAGTGCAGGTAGTTTAAAATACAAGGTAGTTTAAGTATGAAAATGATTGTTGAAATTGTTGAAATACCTCTTGACAAGTAGACAATAACCAAAAACCATACAGAATGGTTCTTGTTTCGCAAAGCAGGAAGGTGCACAAGAAAGCAGCTCTGTAAGGGGTAAAATATGGTGTCTAAGGCCATGAACATGTAAGGACTTAACTATGTTTAATATTAATCCCTAAGTAATCCCACTGAATTCTCTGGCAGACTGCTTACAATTTTTAAGTTAAGTACCAGCACTTGGAATTTTAGGGAAAAGCATGGAAAGACAATGGGGAAAAACAAGGACCACAAGATGTGATACAAGCAGAGATAGAAGCAGGAACAGAAAGCGAGAATAAAAGGAAGATGAAAAACAAGGAAAGGTTTCAAGGGGGCTGAGCGGCATCAGTTTACACTGGCTGGAATCTATAGTCTATAATATTACATAGTATCTCTTTTTTCCTTCGCAAACACTTTGTTGTAACATGAAGAGAATTTAAGGCACTTTGTAAATGAATTAGTTATACATCTGGTTCCTAACCGATTAGGAGGAAGAATCTCAAAACTCCTCACTTCCCAAAACATAATTAATACTACAATTAATGCTGCTTGCCCAAGCCAAAATCACGTATAGGGTGTGCCATACGGTTTATTGACTGAAATGAAAATACATGAAGCAACAATGGTGAGAGTGATGCCAAAGAATGCTGTAATATTTTTATAAAATAATTTTTCAGCTCAGGAGGAGCTATTTTCTTGTGCAAACAGGCATAAAATTACTACCCACTGCCCTGCTTCTCATTGATTTTTATTTGGCACAGTTTGCCAGATGCTGTTTGGTACTAAGTGTTGCCTTGACCTCCACTGGTGACGCTGGCCCCTTTTGGCTTTGTTGTGCAGTATTTTCCCAGCAGGGAGGTCCCACCCCTCTAATAGTTCAGTTGCAAGTTTTGCTAAAGACTTATAGGCTCCCCATATGTTGTGCTGGAGGGGCCAGCCTGACTGGAATTAACTCAGAAGTGGCGTCCAGCATTGTGGCTGTAGCTGGCCCAGGAGGAGATTATAAATGCCCCAAAACTAATTAAATATTTTGTCTCCTGCTGGTAAACAAAAGCGAATGAGGGCAAAAATATGAAATGCCTGATTTAACTAGGATCTGTAAGTAGCTTGACAACGGCAACCCTGAAGTCAGTGATGCGTGATTTAAAAGCTTCTAATGGGTCAAAGCTGTTACACAAATGAGACTTTTGTCGATTATCCTTCACTTTGTACACTTGCAAAATGGTTACATAAATGTACTTACTATCTGTTTTCAAAATATTTCACAACAGCATTTTTGTGGTAAGAGCTATGCAGTCCAGAGATTTCTTTGGAAGCATTCTTAGCTTTCACTTCTGCACTGAAAATATATAGAAAATAAATGTGTCCACCTAAAGAAATAGGTACAAATAAGAAGTGACACTATTTGCAGCTAACATTTTCAAGGATCTGAACTGACAAATGGTGCTTTATAAAAACGACACAGAAGAATTCTCTAATTTAATAATATATTTAGTAACATTTTAAAAAAGAAATTGTTAGCTAAGTGCCTTTTTCAAGGTTTCTCTATTCAAAGATATATAGAATACATTCAAAGAATACGTATTAAAAATCAGTTAAATTATTTAAATACAGAATAATATATATTTAATCAGCTAAATTATTTAAATAATGGATCAAGTGATTTTGATATATGTAATTCAGATTTAATGTATTCAGTTCTGTATATTAAAAATCCTCCTCATGGCATTTTAAATATTGCGTGTCCATAAGGGTATGCTATATTTTAAAATACACTACTGCAGACTTAACTTCTTTTCTTTTAGTAATGTATAATAGTTAACAGACAAATATTCCATGAATAAGTTTCAGTATGTGAAGAAATGTTCTACAAAAACCCCATTAGTAAAGAAAATTAGAATTCCAATTAGATGTTCTACATACTAATTTCACATACATGCTTAACTTCTCATGTTTATGGAATCCTACTGAAGTTAATGAGACTAATCAAGTGTCCAAAGGTAAAAACAGCTGCAAGTTTTGCATGTCCAGGTTCTCAGTTCACAATGCTGACAGTGTGAACTAGAAAGTGCCTTGTTTAACGAAAACACAGCATTCACCTTTTCTGGGAAGGCGCGTGTTAAATCCTCACATGTTCCATAAGCCCATTTTTACTTACTTTTTAAAAAAAAATCGACAATAAGGTTATCTTTACTTGCTGAAATTCAAAACTTACTGAAAAAATGCTAAGGATCAAACATACAGGTAAAAGAAAATGAAACCTCTGAACAAATCGATAGATACATGTATATACCTACATACACAGAAAACATACATACATCTCACCTTCTTTTTAATAGTACTTTACTATTAGATTCTTGCTTTATATTTAAACTGCTATACAAATTAAGTAATCCACATTCAGTTTAAGTAAAAAATTACAGTATTAACTGTAAAGGTTGATGTTGTGATTACTGCTTTCCAAATTATTCAGGAACTTTTGTAGCTGTATTGGTTTGTATCCTGCCAGACAGATGAGTGCACATGCACACATGCACAAAACACATCTGCTCTTTTGTCCAAACAGACAGCAGGACGCCAGAGAGGTTTTTCCATCAAAAGAAATGCAATTCTAAAAGATTAAGTTATTCTAGTTAGGCACACGGTAACATTTGATGTTTCAGATTTTCAGGTCTCCTAAGTGTCACATTTCCAAGATATAATGAATTAGATCTGACAGCTATGCTCTAAAAGCTACAAGAAAATGGTTTTGAATGAAGAAACACTTAATATGATGATTGCAAATACATAATGCTGGATTTAGAATGCACAAGGACAATGTTTCCCATTAGGTACATGGGAATAGTAGAGAATAAAAAGTGATAAACCACGACTAAAAGAGCAAAAAAATCAATTAATCCAATATACAGAAAAAGGACTGAATATTTGGTACCAAAAAACTTGTTGTTTGTTTTTCTCCCATAAACTTAGTTGCTTTTTCCATCCCTTATTTCAGAGATCTTAAGAACCTCAAAAGACAGCATTCTATCAGACTTTAGCAGAGTTTTCTCTTGAATTATCCAAACTTCAGAATGGGGAAGTTTTCCAAAACTTAATGAATATCACAGTGGAAATTTCAAATTAAAAGCTTTTTACAGCAATATATTCATCCACTTCTGTTAAACTGGTTTCCTTTTAGATATTCAAAATAAATGACACAATCTTCCTTAGATAATTGCATACATTGGTTTTTTTGTCATCAACTACTCATGGACCTTAATTCCCAATGCAAAAATTGCAGTAAGCCAGCTGTATTTCTGTTGCAGCTGGTCTTCATAAACAATTAAGAAGCAAAAAGGCATGTATTACTTGTTTTTATTTACAGCTTAAAAAGTAGTGCCTGATCATAGTAATAACTATATTTTTGTAATTCAGACTCACTGAAAAATGCTCTGAATAAAAGTGCTATCAGTTTAAAGAATTAGGGATGCTTTTAGAGCAAACAGCAGGAGAACTTCCCACCCAAGTTTTCCACCAGAAAGTCAAGAATGCAAGCTTTACAGCAATGGCTATTTAATCTAACAGACAAACACATACAAAGATCCAATAGCTGGAGGACAAAGTTTCAAAACCATGAACTGAAAACACAGAAAATATTTACAAGAGAAAATTCCTAGATATTTTACCAAGAAATATAATAGGGGTTCTTCAGAAGCTTGTATTTCATATTTAATTTTGATATCTTTCCACTATACTTAAATCGCAAAGTATTGGCTTCAGTACACTGACTGCTTTGGGGAATATTACAGTCTGTGATACACATTCAGGTCATCAGAGCAGATGAGGCCTTACAGGCCTTATATGTTTACATCTATGAAATGCAGAAAATACTATCAAAGTTACCTAATAATCCCAGACAGTGACCCAGTAAGAGCCTGAAACTACACAGAACTCTGCCAAACTGCAGAGACATTAATTTTCCTTATTCTCTAAATCTTTTTGTTTAGGGATAGCATGTATCTTCTTTAAGGTAAGTAGCAGCCATTTAATGTATCTCAGGTATTCAGAGAATAAAGAAGCTGGGAAATTCAAAGTGTTCAATGAAGAGGAAACAACCTTAAATATTTTACAGATATCACTGAAGCCCAAAACATATCACCATATCACTCTGTCTTCCTCCGAATCTCGAGTATGGATGTGAAATAGGCACATTTATGACTGGACATGGAACACAAGCTTATATCTATTTTTTTCAGAAGGGCTGTTTTCTAGAAAGGGTGATAATGTATTCTACAACAAAGAAAAAGTATTTATTGATCAAACTGGTCTCAATACTTTGAACAAGGCCCTCGCACAGGTACATACTGGAAGAAGCATGTGAGAAAATTTCTCCTAGTGAAGAAAAGACCTGCATAATCAGTCTCAGGTCTCAACAGGAGAAGTAAAATGCCTGAAAACAGTTGAGGAGGGAAAACAAACATAGAGAACTTAGAATCTCTCTCCTACTTTTTCTTGGCTGACAGGGAAGTCTAACAGAAGAGATGAATTCATATTTTAACCTTTTAAGGATCAAGATTCCACCTTCTTTTTGTCCATCTCAAAATCCTAGGGCATAGCACAACCCGATCCCATTCAGCAGGGAAATCTAACAAAGATTACACTTCCTGAAGTACAATACCCTTTAGAGCTCTTCCTAGAACTGTCTGACTGTACCACCCTTTAATCAGTGCTAGTCCTTGATGAGACAACTGAATCCTTTGTCAAGAACTTCCAAAATGAAAGAGAAGTACCAATTAATTGGTATTCTGACTGGGACTAATTCAGAGGTGTCTCCTAGCACCTTGGGATATGATGATCTACTTCGGAGAGAATCAATCAGTCAGAGATTGATGAAGGGGTGGTGAGGTCAGGTCTGCAAATACAGAACCATCTGCAGAGTCTCCTGGGTTGGTACCTGCAGCATAGTAATTTACAGGAGCAGGTGTTTCCTTTTAATCTACCTTTTTTTTATGCTGAAATTGTAACTTTATTGAGAAAGTGTCTGTAGTTTGTTATTAAGAGGGTACTTTGTTTATTGTTGCTATTAACAGCTGAAAGGTTTCTGAAACTTATAGTAACCACACTCCTAACATTAGTAGGAATAGAGACTGTGATGTTAAATATGTAAGTCAATCAGACAAATCTTCAGAAAGTTGCTATGCATAAACAGATTAAAGTACAAAAGACTGTTTTAAAACCAGTTATTTTCTTTTGAAAGGAGCATTTCTGCCTGAATATGGGTTCCTAAAATTATCATAGTCGTTAAGAAAATTTATTTCTGTTTATAGACATATTTATAGAGGAAGGATACTTTCTGAAACAAAAGAAAATGTCAAGAATTCCAGCTGGAATTTCCCACCTGAATTAAGCTCGTTGGGATGGGAGCTCTGATAGGTCCCTTTTGGTTTGGATTCAAAGCATAACAAAAGGTCTGCAGATAATATATCTGAATTCAAATTCAGGTTCCTGGCTTTGCTACACTTCATACCCTGCTCCAGCTCTACACTAATCTACATAATACCTTCTCTAGCCTAACATCTCTCAACCTGACTCCCAGATCAAACTGTCTTTGCATCATTAACTCCAACTAGTAGCAAAACCTAAGGGCATGCCCTTAAGTAGTTAAACTATGGTGAAATATTTCAGGCTCTACACAGAAATAACACCTCCTTCTCCTGCTCCTCACAAACATAATTCATCTCCATCAAACTCTTTCCTCTTTACAATTCTAGAAATGTTCTTGATAAATTTTCTTGTGTTTGCTTAATGTATTTTATCTACCCTGTGATTCCTAAAGGGACAAAAATTACATACAGGAAAGTTGTTTCTTGGTTTGGGTGTATCACCAAAAAAGTCACGGAACACTGGAAAGTGGATAAAACTTAGGCTTATGTGATTCACGACGTGAAAAAAATCGGGATTATCCTCCTTTGCCCATTCAGTGAGGCAAAACCACAAGTGAACCTCTCACTAAAGAAATCACCAGTCTAAACTAAAGGTCTTAAACTAAAACTGACCTCTAGTAAAAATCAATCGATCAATCAATCAATCAATCAATTACACTTTTCTACTGTCTGCTAACACATTGGGTTTTGTTATTCCACTTTCTCATTCCTTTGAAAAATTTTAATTACATTTTGCAGTAGATTTTAGGAACTAAAAGAAGGACAGTCATTCAGCAATTGAGAAAAATACCTTGGTTCTATTGGTCTTTTTGTTTAAGTCTGGTAATTACAGACAAATCTACTCCTCAGGAGGAGAGGGGAATAGAAGTCAGAATCAAACTGCTTAATTGGCAGATTTTTCTGATTTTTAACTGAAATTAATTAATGTTTGCCTGATCTGGCATCGCCCTAATTTTCATTTAGTTTCCTTTTTTTTACTTCTGGGAAGATTCCCTCTGTTTCTGGCATGTTTCCCTGTTGCTCTGACGAATACTGAGGCAAAGAAATCTTCCCTTTCCCAGAAGTAACTGCTTCATCTGTTGCTAATTTCCCTTCCTATCTCTTACAGACCACGTGGCTCCTTTCTATGACCTCTTGCTCTCATAAAATCTTTTATTTCCACCTTTTGCAAGATTTTCCAACTTTGATAACAACTTTCTGTCTACTCTCATCTAGATAATACAAAAGAAATGCAAAGTATTTTCATGAATACTTTAAGTAGATCTGTTAAGTGGCTTATTAAATCAAAACATGGCTTCCCAGTTTATTTTCATCCCTTTAATCTGTACATTCATTCCATAGCAAAAAACTTCTATGGTTTATGTGGCTCAATTATTTTTTTTTTCTTTTTTTGCTTACTTCCTCAGGGTTATGTACTTTCTTCCTGACTCCTATGTGAGGTATGGCTCTGCAAAGGCATATACCAAAGAAGTAAAATAAGCAAACATGCATTTAAATATTAATCTTTCAGCTGTCAGATCTAGCCAAGGGTTTACTCAAAACTAACAGTGACCTGTAGCTTAATGACCTGATGGCCACTAGGCACATGATAAATAACTCTCAAGCACACCACAATTTTTGGAATTGCATTTTCCCTTCTCATAATTTGCTCTTTTTATTAAGAGAGCAGCATAAAAAGTTCTGCAAATCCTCTGCACCAGAAACACTAACCAAAGAGACAATGCATTTTGGAGCCTTCCCCTTAGTATCTTCACTTACATTTAACTTGTGATTCGACATTTTAATTTAATCAAAACAATGCAAGTTAACTGTTTTCTTAGAAAAAAAATTAAATTCCAAACTTCAGTGTTACTAACTGTAATCTTATACAGGTAGTTCCGAAAATTCTCTCTTTAAAAAAGTTTTATTTAATTAATGAGGAAGGTCTAGCAACCTGCATTCAGAAGAGTCCATAGAAAGTCCACTATGATGAAGCCCACAGCACTCAAAGATTGTATTTAGCATTACAAGCACCTAAAATTGTGCTACTTAGATTGAAGATCACATGATACTAATATTTATTTAAATAACTAGTCTCTTCACAGAAATCTACCTTCAAGCATTGTTTCCTTTCTGCATGTTCTGTGCAGACTTCGGTTTTTGGAAATTAACTTAAACATCCCTGTCCTCCTTTTGTTCTTGATGTGACTCATGCAATTTTGAGTCTGCATTCTCATTTCAAGTGACAATCAGACATTTCATTTGGTGCTAAGGTAACTTACATTTGAGCAAGATCCTGAATGCCAAGATAGTTACATTAGATAAACAATATACAGCTAATAAGAACACCAGGTAAATCCTTCACATGAAAACATAAAACCAGGCCATACAAATACCAAATAATTTCATTTGAAGCTTGTGCAACCTATTTTCTGCACTAGGAAAGATGAACAGAATTTGCCACAATTCATTTCCTTTATTGTTGAACAAAAATTTGCAGTGTATTAAAGTATGTTGTGGCTGTTCAGCCTGGAGAAGAGAAGGCTGCATGGAGACCTCAGAGCAGCCTTCCAGTATCTCAAGGGGGCCTATAGGGATGCTGGGGAGGGACTCTTCATGAGGGACTGTAGTGACAGGACAAGGGGTAACGGGTTCAAACTTAAACAGGGGAAGTTTAGATTGGATATGAGGAAGAAATTCTTTCCTGGAAGGGTGGTGAGGCACTGGAACGGGCTGCCCAGGGAAGCTGTGAATGCTCCATCCCTGGCGGTGTTCAAGGCCAGGTTGGACATAGCCTTGGATGACATGGTTTAGTGTGAGGTGTCCCTGCCCATGACAGGGGGGTTGGAACTAGATGATCTGAAGGTCCTTTCGAACCCTAACTATTCTATGATTCTATGTCTAGGTAATTACAGTCATCAGGTCAACTACACAATATTTCATCAAAGTAAAGCTGCTACTCAGAAAATGAGTGCTCTTTTTCTTGCCACTCTCAGCAGCCTTGCTTATTTTGCATATGGTTGCATGTTTAATTAGCAATCGTTCTGTAAGCGTCTGCAATTAGCACAATGATGATTAATAAAATAACTCCTTTAAAGCTCCATTTAGGCGACAGAACTGCACAATCAGGTATAATTAATTCATCATTAATAAATCATGGCTGATTAACTAATCTGTTGATTACAAACACATTACTGCATAATCTCCCACCTGAGTTCTGGTGATTTTTCTATCCTGAACAGGAATAGAGACAAAGTAGCAGGAAACTATAAAAAAATGCATTAAGCAGCAGAGATATTGGTTGGGTCAGGATATTTAGATAGCAAGTATATTTAAAATGTACTGGGCTTTGTTCATTATTATTTCTCTAGTTAAGAGAAAAAATAATTGTACTATTTGTTAAACGTGGATGAATAATAATTGCTTCTTTAGTTCATTTATATTCTTAAAGAAGCTTTTTTTTGTTGGTTTTTTTTTTCCCCAAAGAATCCCAGATTCACTCTTTGCATAAACCAGCGGGAAATAGCAAATGCAGCAAAACAAGCCTGCAGTATTGCTCCTAGAGAAGATCCAGGTCACTAGCCAGAAAGTGACCAATTTGCTTTTTAAGATGGCAAAGTCAAGGTGGCTGCTAAATGACACTGCAACACTGCTGTTAAGTTGTCTCCATAGCCAGGTCTTGCATTTGATGAGTCCATGTTTACAAACCCATTTCAGGTCCATGAACTTCAGCAAGATCCAATAGGAAAGAACATGCATTTTCCATTCTGAAATTCCTTTTGCTTGCCCCCTAGCTCTTGAGCTTTGTAGTGCATTTAAATCACATTTTTAATATATTCTGTGTAGAAGTAGGAGCTAGAAACTTTTATTTCAAATTAACCACAGGATTTTCTCACTGTTACTTGCCTCCAGATACTTAGGCTTAAGTAAGATGTAAGTAACAAGTTATGATAAAATTCAAAATAACTGGAAATAGGCACAACTAAGATCCTCATCATTTATAGACATCCAGCTGTTCCCACAGTATGAAAATGCCTTTGAGTTCAAAACACTTCATGCTGAAATACTGCAAAGAAAAAGAACGAATGCAAAGCTTCGGAGAAAAGCGAATTGAATAGGAAAACAAAGTTTTAGCTAGAGTAATGGCAACAGCTCAATATCACCAATAAATCCAGAGAAAACCAGAACACTAAAGGAATCATAGAATTGAGTCATAAAATCATAGAATAGAACCATAGAATCACAGAACAGTTAGGGTTGGAAAGGACCTTAAGGTCTTCTAGCTCCAACCTCCCTGCCACGGGCAGGAACACCTCGCACTAAACCATGCCACCCAAGGCTCTGTCCAGCCTGGCCCTGAACACCACCAGGGATGGAGCATTCACAACTTCCCTGAGAAAAAGTGGTTGTCATGGGTTCAGCAGCAGCAGTCATTTTTCTCCTTCTTGGTAGCTGGTGCAGTGCCTGTGTTTTTGATTTTGGGCCTGGGAACAGTGCTGATAACACCAGTGTTTTCAGTTACTGCGTGGCAATGTTTTGGTCTGGCCAAGGACTTTCTGAGTCTCATGCTATGCCAGGGAGGAGGAAAAGCCAGGAGGAAGCAGAGACAGGACACCTGACCAAAACTGACCAAAGAGGTTATTCCATACCACAGCACGTCATGTCCAGGATGGGAAAACGGAGGGCAGAGACCCAGAAGGGTGTGGTGGTGCACTGGGGGGTTCGCTGCTGGGGGGTGCACTGGCTGGGTCGGGCTTGGTGAGCAGTTGTATTCTCTTTCTTTGTATTTCTCTTCTATTATTACTGGTGGTAGCAGCAGTGATTTGTGTTATACCTTAGTTACTAAACTGTTCTTATCTCAACCTGTGCAAGCTGCATTCTTTCAATTCTCCTCCCCATCCCCCCGAGACTGGGGGAAGAAAGAGAGAAGAGTGAGCAAGTAAGCGAACTGGTTTAAACCACGACAGTGGTAAACCTGAAATAGTAAACTTCATGAAAAAAATTACAGCAGACCTTCAGTCTTTGAAACACAGATTACATTGCTGTGACCAATAAAGTTTTATTGTAATTTTTAATCAGTTTTATGTGCATCACTGTGTCAATCTCTTAAATCCTTCTGCTAAAACTGTTAAAAATAGACAAAGCAGCAGTACTATGAGCCACTGCAATACCATTCATGTTTGAAAACTACTGTTCATAAAAGCACATTTCTAAACCATTTATACTTTTTCATATTTTAATTCAAGTAAATTAATAAACATATGAGCATCATTTCAATATATGGCAGGGAAAATTATTTTTTTTTTTAAAAAAAGACTGTAGTCAGATTTCATGGAAAATGAAATGGAAAAATGAATGGAAGAAGTCTGATTATTTTATCAGAGAAGTTTACAATTCAAGCCAGGAAGCAGGAATGGCTTCTAACAGGGAATCTTGAAATAAAGAACAGAATCATCTAAAAGCAGAAAAGCAAGACTATTGTCAGTGAACATTTTCTAAGGTCAGTGTACATATAAAATGGCAAGATGAAAGTGAAGAAAATAATACTAAGAATCTTGAAGATTACGAATATTGTCAATAAATTTTTTAAAATGAACAGTAATCAAAGACTTTTGAGGACAGTGGTAATTCACTGCTTAGAACTCAGACAATCAGTATAATGTGAATTATTTGAAGGTGTGGGAGATTAGTGTCAATTTTCTCGTGGTGGGCTGTTGGGGCTTTTTTTGTTGTTTGTTTGGGTTTTGGGGGTTTGGTGGTTATTTTTTTTGTATACGTGTTTTTTGTTGGGGTTTTTTTATTGGGGCTTTTTTTCAGAAAGTCAGGTTTCCTTTTAAAACAATGGCAACTCGCCCCGCAATGTCAACTCTTCCATCATTACGCAGTGAAATCTTCAACTCTCCTCCACGGCGGGAACATTGAAAAGCTAAACGGAAACAAGAACCCATGGTTAAAAAACTAGTATCTATCACTAATTATTTAAAAATCCAGACACACTCATGGAAATGAGGC
The DNA here is from genome assembly GCA_017639245.1 of Myiopsitta monachus. NCBI lineage: Eukaryota > Metazoa > Chordata > Aves > Psittaciformes > Psittacidae > Myiopsitta > Myiopsitta monachus. Next base: position 63,557,616 of record CM029921.1, on the reverse strand, counting down.
CTCTGTGTCCAGAAACCAAGCGGCACCAGGGCAAGAACTGTTCTAGGACACCCTGGATGGACTGTCTTTATGGATGAAGATTAGCTGAGAGTCTATCTCTGACTACAACTTGCTTATTAAGTCTGACAAAAATGCCAGTTAATACAAGTAGCAAAGGTTGCATTGCTCTGACGTAGCCACAGTTTCCTTTGTATATCTAAAGAAGCTTTTAGACCTACTATAAAGATTTTGAGAATTCTCCTATTCATAGGATAGACAGTTTCTGTAGGTAAGAAGAACACCACGAACAATCATCTGCGTGAGAATGAAGAATCACTTGACTAGTGCTGGACATCTGAAGTAGATACTAGGTTCAAAGGATGCATTTGGCTAATAAGTAAATAAAGGTCAAGCAGGCAGTGGAAAAAGTCTACAAAGAAACACAGATGCTGCTTCAGTTTTCACAAACTAAGACCAAACTCTTACACAGACAAGAACAGCTGCTGATTTATATAAACCTGAATATATAATTTAATGTAGCTGGATAAAGTTTAAGTAGAAAAAGCCTTCCACTTGTTAATAATTACAGAACTAAACTTTTGCCTGAACTGTTAAGTCATATAACACGTGGGACAATATTGCTCACTTAGCAGGTTGAGTCTATAGACTTGTTTCAGGAGCCCAATTTCAGTTGCAACTACTTGATCAGAAAATGATCTTGTTCAGATGGCATTAAGCAAAGGCCTGAGCTTCATATAGTGTTGTTTTTGTAAAAGACTGTAAATGGATGAAGAGGCAGGAACGTCTGCAGTCTCCTTACTCAATGGACTTTTAACAGCTACAAAATTTGTTCAAAGCTAACAGGCAGTTCTTTCCCCCCACAAACCCCCAGTTTGCAAATTAGGTAGTGATTGTATTCAGATTCCAACAGAGCACAGGATCTCACCATGTAACAAACAGTGTATATATATTGTGAGCTTTAAAACAATTTCTCAGCCACAGCTGACAAGAATGCTCTTCCTTTTAACAGGATATTAGATTCCTAGACAAAGCAAACACTCCAAAAAGGTGGAAACAGATTGAAATAGATACTATCTTTTCCATTTATAGAATGACTGGTTATTGTTTTTAACTTGTCAGCACATCTATGTATGGATTAATGCCTTCAACCCAATATTTTGGACTCTTATAAAGATCCAGATCGTGCTAAATTTTACCAATTATTCTTGCCAAGTGTGGATACACAGCTAAACTCTCCCTCATGATGGCACATGTAAATAAAAGAGGTCAATTATTCTAAATCTTCAGAGGTTGGCTGGTTGGTTGGTGGTTTTCTTCTTTCTTTAAATGTGGAGCCACTGCTGCCTGTTTCATGGCAATTAAAAAAAAGGAAAAAAAAAATAACCCACAAAAGCTTTTGTGCAAACTATATTTGACCTATTCTTTCTCTCACAAAGAAAGACTGATAGGTCTCCCTATGTCTGGAAGTAAATAGAAATGTTACACTTGCGTATAAATGTGATGTGGTCCATCTATACGCTGAGATTACCTGGGAAAGAGGAAAACTGTGATTACAACTCTGCAAAACTCTTCACGAGAATTCAAATTAGCAATAATTTAAATACAGGTAGATTTACTAAAGCAGCTTCCTCACATATTAGAGGAAAAAAAAAAAAAGGTGAGAAGATTGAAAAGTTGTAAGATAAGATAGACTGTGTTGATTAAAAATTGTCCTGCCTAAAGCGCCTTTTCTTCATAATAACCTGGAAAGTCCTCCATAATCTATTTGTTTCTATTAAATTCCTTATGCATCTTTATAAATGTTATCTTAGAAATGTGAAAACTACGTGAAGAGCTGAATGCAGAGACAGTTGCTTAATATTACATTCAGTAACAATTATAAAAGTCTATACTTCTGAGAGATTTTCTTTTAAATACTGCATTCTTCAAATGAAAGAAGGCAAGGGCTGATACTGAACTTTGATTTAACACTCAGCTTAAATTCAAGGACAGGTACATCAGTTCAAGAAAGATCATGAAGTATTTCACCTCGTAAAAAGACTGGAAAATTCTTTGTTGTTGATGGGGGTAGATGTCGTTTGAAGATTTGGTCTAATAAAAGTAGGAAAAGAACCCAAACACAGGAAATAATGTCTGATACTTCAGCAGATGTAAGTGAGGTCCTCCTAGAGGTCACAATACACAGAGAGATGTGACAGTAGTGTTCCTTGTTTTATATGATTTCATTATTTATTATTTCATATGGGATCTACCTTGGTACTAACAGATCTTTCATTTTATGGAAGAAAATATTCCTTTATTCTTGCAATAAAACATATCAGATATTACAGAAGCTACCAGAGAGGTTTCTGAAAAGTCAAAAGATACTCTTATTTATTAATCTTTGGTGATACAGAATCTTCTTGATTGGCAGCCATCTTTTCCAAATAATCTCATTAAAAATACAATTCGCCCCACTACATGGTACTCTTCACTCACAGCATGTAAAGAAAAGTTATTCCTCACAAACACACATAGAGACCACATGTTGATCATATGTCTTATTCTCTTTAAATTTGTTTTGTATGATTTCTACCACAAAAGTTGTTTGAGGACATAAACGCATGAAATATGGGGGGGCGGGGGAAAAATGGGAAGATAGAAAAAATGGGAAGACAAGAAGTTTTTTTCACTAACACATCAGAGAAGCTGATTACAGTACCAACTGCCTTGCTGCTTGAGATAGTTTCTCTGCAATAGCAAAAGGCACAGTACATACAAAATACATGAAACTGAAAAACAGGTAGAAAGCATAATTTAAAAATACAGATAGAATTCCTGTCTGATTACTTAGAGAAGCAGTATCTGTAAGATGGCACAGAAGAGTTTCAAAATCCATATTAACATCTGAAAATGTCAAAAACTTCTGAGAAACAGACAATAAGGAAGCATTACAAAAGACAGTTTCTTCTCTTCAGAAAATATGTTAAAATCTCTCTCCTCGACTTTCCTCCCCATCCCCCAAGTTATGGAAACTATCATAGATTTCACAAAGTCATAAAATGGTTTGGGTTGGAAGGGACCTTAAAGATCATCCAGTTCCAACCCCTCTGGCATGTGAAGGGACGCCTTCCATTAGATCAGGTTGCTCAAAGCACCATCTATCCGGGCCTTGAACACTTCCAGGAATGGGGCAGCCTCCACTTCTCTCGGCAACCTATGCCAGCGTCTCACCACCCTCACAGTGAAGAACTTCTTGCTTGCATCTAATCTAAATCTACCCTCTTCTAGCTTGAAACAAATCCCTCTTGTCTTATCGCAACTTGCTCTTGTGAAAGCTCCTCTCCAGCTTTCCTGTAGGCCCCCCTTTAGGTTAATGAAAATACCTGTCCCAGATACCCAAATGCAAGCCATAAGGACTAAGAGGCAAAATTCCATCAAAACACATTGTCGTGGTTTAAGCCCAGCAACTCAGAACCATGCAGCTGTTCGCTCACTCCCCCCACTTCTTCCTCCCCCAGCTCCTGGAGGGATAGAGAGGAGAATCAAAAGAATGTAAATCCCATGGGCTGAGATAAGAACAGTCCAGTAACTAAGGTATAACACAAAACTACTACTGCTACCACCAATAATAATAATGATAAGGGATATAACAAGGGGAGAGAATACAATTGCTCACCACCTGCCAATTGATACCCAGCCCAGCCTGAGCAGTGATCTGGGCCTTCCAAGTAACTCCCCACAGTTTATATACTGGCATGACATGCTGTGGCATGGAATACCCCTTTGGCTAGTTCGGGTCAGGTGCCCTGTCTCTGCTTCCTCCCGACTTCCTGTGCCCCTCCTCCCTGGCAGAGCATGAGACTGAAAAGTCCTTGATCAGAGTAAACATTACTTAGCAACAACTAAAAACATCAGTGTTATCAGTGTTGTTCCCAGGCTGAAAGTCAAAACCACAGCACTGTACCAGCTACTAAGAAGGAAAAATACGACTGCTACCGCTGAACCCAGGACACACATAAACAACACAAACTGAAATTCGCCAAACTTCAGTCATGATGAAAGGTCCAAAGAACTAAAATCCAAAATCAGATATCAAAAACTAATCGCAGAGAATTACAATCCAGAAACTAACACTTCGTGTCATGCTGGTGGGTAGGAAAAAAAGCGATTTCTTACAGATTACTTCACACAAAATCTTACATAACAGAATCATAGAATAGTTTGGGTTGGAAGGGACCTTAAAATCATTTAGCTCTAATCCCCCTGCCATGGCAGGGACGCCTTCCACTAGACCCGATTGTTCAAAGCCCCAGCCAACGTGGCCTTGAACTTTTTCATGAAAGGAGCATCCACAACTTCTCTGGGAAATCTGTTCCAGTGCCTCACCACCCTCACAGTAAACATTTTCCTTATGTCTAATATTCTACTTATATTGAGAAAATGGAAAGGCAGTTATTGTTACAGTTTGTATTCTAGTAATAATGTAAGGTTTTCCTTTTCTAGTGTGTATCTTTCACATAAATGAGCAGCTTTGCAAGAAAACAATTTCTCTTACCAAGCATTTCTTTCTTCCCCAGCTGCTCCGACCAGTAGCTGCTTAAGACAGCATGGGCAGATCCTTAGAAGAAATTGGAAAATAAAGTACAAAATTAAATTGAAATCACTGCTCTGTAGAGCAAGCACAATCAAAATCTAAATGCCATTAACAAATCAAGTGCCACATGTCTGTTTAGGACAAAACATCTGAGAGTTTGCACAGCAAACAGAACTTAAAGCTTTATCATTTAATTTATTTATGATAAAGCAGTATTACTTCCTCATCCTCCAGCTTCAACAGAAATTTTGCCTCGGTGAGGGCTTCATGACTAGTCACAACTGGTAGCTAAATACAAATACACAAATAGTACCAATTACAATACTTGATCCAAACTACTCATTTGTTTACCAAAAGTGAAGTTTCCTAGTAACAGAATCTCAAAATATCAAATCTTAAATATTATTCATATAAACATGATGTTATTCAATGAAACACAAGTTCTCCATCAAAAATGTGAATAGACTTTTGGATATTTTTTAAAAATAGAACAGGTGAATAAAAGTCGTTGTGTAAAACAGAAGTATTTCCTCTTCTAACAGTTTTCACAACAAAACCTCAGAGGTTTTTTCAGTCTTGAATGATGTACCAAGATGTAACTCTACAAAAAATGTAAGGTCTCACCATAGCTTCTGAAAACTAAAAGGCCAATTTTTAATTCCTGACCAGCAAATGGTTTAAAAACTTAAGATGACTTCTCAGATTCCTAGCTAGAAATGCTGCTTCAGTCTGCCTTAGCAGCTAGGAGCAAAGACACTCGTCTGGAAACCTTATGGCAAAGTAACTGCCAAGGCTCAAGGACACCATGCCATGTAGCATTATTAAGAAATCATTACAAAAGAAGTACCATACAAAGCCATACCACTGTTAAAAGTATATCAGCAATACAAGAAAAAGTTTGTTTTCTATAAAAGAAAGGACGCTTAAAGATGGGAGAGAAGCAACAGCAAGCCAAGAAGAATCTCAGAGATCCCAGAAACTTCTAGCTTTTCCTACATATCATAGAATCATAGAATAGTTGGGGTTGGAAAGCAACTTAAGATCATCTAATTCCAACCCCCTGCCACAGGCAGAGAAAATATCAATACTAGCCTTCCCAGAAATCCTTAGGAACGAGCTCTGGGGTTAGATACATCTACCAGACTCTGTCCCCAGCTTTATGAAGAATGCAGGACTGAGAATAAGAAATAACTGACATTCATAGCTTTTATTTCTTTGTAAACCTTTATTTCTGCTAGGAGTGTTGAATAATTAGCATTATTTCAATAAAGAAATTTTCTCTTTATTTAGCAAAACATTTAATGAACATTTTTGACCAAGTTCTCAGTTGAACAGTAATTAACCTGTGATTAATTGGTACCTAAGCAAATAACATCATCATACCTATTGAGTGGAATATCAAAGGAACAGGCAGAGAACAAGCCTTCCTGTCCTAAAATACACAACTGGCTGAGTTATTATTATTCATAGGCACGAATATCCATAGTAAGTGTCAAGAAACTAGAGGATAGCTCAGCTGAAGTACAAAAATAAATACAGACACCAACAGAAGTGGATATGAATTTCTACTGCAATACTCATTCAATACTAAACCAGCCTTTCACTTTAATTGGAATACTTCAGGGAAAAAGACCTGAAAAAAAGATACAGGAATATCTGGCCTGATGGTAATAAGAAGCCGATTTTTTCTGCAAGAGTTGGTATCAATCCTGAAAGTTTTCAGTTTAATGAGCAAGCTCCTGCTATCCATATAAAACAGCCATTTATAAGAGAGACTCCAAAGTACAAAACAAGATTAATAAAGTTTAATAAGAACCTTTTAATTGAACTGAAACAAAAGTAATAGTTGCTTATCACCCAAACACATACCTGTAACAGGGTCTTCCAGAACTCCATACCAAGGTGCAAAATACCTGGAGTAAAAATCATAGCCTTTATGTTTTCCACTGGAATTTCCCTTAAGAGTGAGTATGAGTCCTTTCACCTTTCCCGTCTTTTCAGCTGACAAAAAGCGCTGCGCGCTCACTTGTAGTTCTTCCAACATAGACCTTGAATATAATTATAGAATTTTATTAGCCCATATTCTTCACTATACATGGATTTAAGTATTGAAAAGGAACTACAAAATCATCTTCTCTACAATCCCTAAACAACCACAGTAAAATGTCAGAAGAACAAAATCCCTAGCATTGCCCTCCCAATGCAATTTGACAGAAGACCACCCTGAATATAATATGCTCTGAGTGGGCACAGAAAGAAGTTCAAGCCACACATTTCCTATTTATTTCTGAAAACAGAGCATGCTGGATAGAATATTAGCTACAGAAGAGCACACTTTGTTTCAATGCTTAACAATTGAAAGGAATATTTCATCACTACAGAATGCAAATAGTAAGCGCTCTAACTTCTCTCAGAGAAAGCAAATAACTAACACCATTCAGATCTTCACAGAATTCTAAAGCATTCTACAACAGTCTCAAGTATGTGAAGTTGCATATTGCTCACAACAAAATAAAGTCTGAAAGAGTAACAATAAAAGATATTTATATCCCACAGCTAGCGAAATCTCTAAACATTAGTTAGGCCAAACTTCAAGCGAAAATGATAACTTGGCCTGATTAATGAGGCTGTATTTTGGCAATATATATTCAAATGATACTTAATGATGAAATTCAGATCTCTGAAATTAACAATGCTTTGGAATCTGAACTGGATCTGAATTGGAGTAAATAGCTATAAAGCTACTTATGATGCTGTTAAGTACACGTAAGCGGATTACAGTCAAATATGAGTAAGAATCCGTGGCACTCTTGTCTCGCAAAGCAGACCACTGAGCTACGCAGCTATTACTTCTTCATTTGAGAAACAAGACTTCTAATTACCTGCTATGTTACTGAATCTTTTTTTTTTACTTAGATGGGGAAAACACACCATTGTTAAAACTGTTTCCTACACCTCTGCGGGTTCAATAAGCTCACATTAGAAGATAACTATTTAACACAGAAGTTTAAATAAGAGTTTTTAATCTTCACCTGTTTTAAAACCAGACAAACCAGCCTAGTATGTAAGGAGTGGAGGCTAAGCAAGCAGACTCAATTTCTGTACACTTGATTTTAAAAAGAAAAAAAAAAGATAAAGGAAAAGACACCTTTCATAAACATCACTGAGGCGGACTAGGAGTTTCTTTGTGTCAGGAGAGTAACGAAGATCTTGAACAACCATGTCACCAACGGCCACCTGGTGTAAAAATTAAAGGAGACCAAGAAAACTTCAAGATTTGAATATAAAATGCTATTTTCTCAAGACTTTCATAGAACACATTCCCTGCCAGAACCGAGCTCATGAAATGTCTCTCATGTGGCCACGAAGTACATGCAAGCGAGAAAAATAAATGCACAAAGTGCACGAATGGATATGGGTAGGTGCTAAGATCTCTGTGCATGTCAACTCAGAAAGAAATTTAGGGACCCGGAAGAGAGCAAGGACACTAGATTGCCCTCACACGCATATAATAGGCTGAAAATGCCACAGAGAGAAATACTGACACTCTAAACAATAGTAGTGGGAAACAAACATTCAACTGCAGCATTTTTGAGAATTCAATTTCCCAGGCTGCATGACTCAGACCTTCAAAGCTTAGTGTTTCAAGAGTACATTAAACAATGCCATCTTAACACTTTTTAACCATTTTAACATATAAGTATAGCTATTATGAATGTGTTTCTAGAACATATACAGATTCTTTTTTTACCTTTATTAACTCTTCTACTTCCTGAAGTACCTGAAGAAAAAAACAAAAAAATACACACTGTAAAAATCAGAACATACATATGTATCTATTCAACTACAGATAGATACACTTGTATACACATGTAAACATAAACACATGATTTCCATGAAAGCATTTAATGAATAAAACTTTGACTGACCTGAGGGTAGGTTAAGTAAAGTGGTAAGTCCAGGACAATATTATCTTCCACTTGTCTAGCTCTTAATTCCCCACTAAGCGTCACAAATGTGAGAACTGAATTTTTGTTTTCTAGAAAGAAAAAACATCGTGACATTATCAAACGTAAGAACTGCAATCTATATTATAGTTCTTAGAGTAGCACAGTACAGTCAGAAAAAGTTAGTTACGCAGCTAAAATACAGTAACTACAATAAGCCTACAGTAAAAAACTACAGACAAAATTCCCAACTAACTCAATAAATAAATTGCTGAGGTTAATAAAAGCAGCGACCGCAGGGAATCTCTTCTCTGTGTTTCTAGAATGAATGGAAATGTCCTTTAAACCGAAAGAGCAATATTCCATATTCATCATATTCTACTGTACCTCTCCAAGATGACAACTGCATATTTAGTGCTTTTCTTAAGCAAGAATAATAGCAGGGCATTGGAATCCAAAGCATCAGACTAAAACCTTGTAATTACAGAGCAGTTGCAAAAGACAATACCTAAGGTATCTCCATGTGTGCTCTCTAAATGTTCTAAATATTTAATTGCCTTTGTTGTAGAAAACAGAGATTTTTTAAATTAAATTTTCTAAAAAGTTATAGTAATAAACAGCTTGTAATCATACTTTGTATGAGAAACAACACAGCAGCTGCTGCAAGTGTTGCATGACCACAGAGAGGAACTTCATTGGCTGGGGTGAACCATCTGAGTCCAAAGCAAGAACCTTGAAAATAAAATTTACTGTTATTAAGTTGAAGAAGTCTCAAAACTTTATGTAGAATGATGACATTTCAGTTAATCAGAATGCATGTTATAATCTTTTTTGGTCTTAAAGACACCTTTAGTAATTTAGGAATTACACTTTTAGGAACCTATTTTGTACTGACTTTTGGAACAGCTATTGCTTTTCAGTCAGGTCAACAACAGGAGACTACTACTAACAGAAGAAAACTGCTTGGTTACAAAAGCAAAGCAGCTGCAGAGCAGAAATATCTGTCTGCCTGAGAACTAAACCTGTGAATCAGAGGCATTCTTGAGAAGTGCAGCTGGCACCTTTGAAGCACTGCTGAGTAGCTAGAAACTGGAGAAATGAGATAGCATAGGTTAGCACACAAACAACAAACTGTAACAGCAACTTATCACCTGCAAAGGTGAAAAATAACCTGGCAAAAGGGAAAAACATTCCGAGAAAGTAAAATTGGTAACTGCCACTCGGTGTTCTAACTGAAAGAATAGAACCACCTGAAAAAATAAAAACTGGTTTGAGAGAATAGAAAACATCATCATCCACTGGCTGCTCCAGGTAAAAAAACAGGATTTTACATCATTTACTGGCTTCTTGAAGTGGTGGTGTCCTATGTTCTCTTATATCTCTATGACAAAAAACCTAATTAATTCTTACCCAAAATGTAACTTCTTTCTCCGACAACTTTCTGTGCTGCATATATCCTAGAGGGGTTAGGTAGTTTTATTAGTATAAGTGAAATTTTATTAGAGCTAGATCAGTTATGAATTATTTTGCTTAAACCACCAGTCAAGTCTGGTAAAAGCCTGTAATGTATACTAACTCTTCATTTCACTAGAAATCGTATTTCTATTTGTTATTTAAAAAAAATTGGAACCCAAGTGCACTATAGTTGGTTTCCTGTAGCTTTTGCGGACTTACACTACGGCATTTAAGATAATGCTTATGAAAATATATTTCAAGTGAATAATTACCAAACACAACTAAAAGGTGCAAAAGAAACAAATGATATCTAAAAAGAAACGCCAAACAAGTCTTGTCATCACTCCGGCAAAAAACCAGTGTATTACAATCAGTCCCCTCTCCAATGAAAACAAATAGAATTCCAACAAAACCTAGTGGATGAAACTAAGGAGTGCAGCAGAGAACTGCATACACAGAACCACAGAACCCAGAAGCCTGCCCTAGTGTTAATAAACTCCCCCAAGTGGAAATTGTGGCTGAAAGCAGGAGGAAATGGAGTCAGCCATCCCCAACCAGAGACAGACAAGCTGAGGGACCCAGAACACCTGCCTGAATGCTGAGATACAGAGTCATACACGACTAAGAAGGCATTTTGTATTCTCATAAATTAATATAACCCTAAAATAATGCCGATATTTTAAAAATTAAATTAAATGCACTGATCACAAACTCATACTCCTGGCAAAAACATACTTTGTCCAGGAGCCCTTAAGACATCAATAATGTTTCAGAGAAGATGACAGTCTCACGAATGACATTCTGATGTGCCTGATTTACTCTTGCTCCTACCGCCCCTCAATACACATTCTCAGGTGTAGCTCAGTTGCTACGTTTCTTTGAAAAAACTGTGCTATTCTTTAGCAGTTGCATGGGTGTGATGTCACAAATTCTAGTCCCATTAACATCAAAACCACTTTGATAAAATAAATAAATGTATTAAATGTATTGGCAAGGTGTTAACATGAAAAAAAATATTAAAAATGAAAAGTGTTTTATCACTTCTTGATTCAAACGATTAAGTCTAACCCTAAAATAAATTCCAATTTATTAACGACAGGAGTAAATGATAGTTACAACTTGAAGAAAATCCTCTTTAAAAACAGAGAATGTACAAAATCCCACTCTCTGAACAATCAAACAATAAAGAACAGTTTCTTTGCATACTTTCTAAGGCTTCTTTCATATAGCCAGTAACTCCAAAGCTGTTCATACCTTTCTTTCACTATGTCATATCAAAGTAAGGGTGTGCAAACACAAATAATTTAACCTAGAATCAAACCCCAGGTAAGTGGCTTCCAGCCCCTTGGCTCTTGCTACGACACAAATGCAAAGTGAGAAGATTCAGCAAATTGATTCAGCTGAAAACTAATCCGCAAAGCTATTTAGAATGGATTCTGTATTTGTCTGTTTTCTGTCTTGTCTCATGTCCCTCCATTTCATCTCCCATCATATATATATACACATGCCCTCATAAAGAACACCAGTGAAGTCTCTCCTTTCAAACCAATCAAAAGAGTAGCCTAACGTGCTTCCTTTGGGCAACTTCTGATTTCCCAGTTCTGTTGGAAACTTGTCTTTTCCAGTATTGGCTCCACAGATCACTTACAAGATTTAGTGACAAACTCAAATAACAGCTTATGGTTACCCCAGTGATGACTTCCTGAACAGCCAAGCCAGATTCTACTTACTTTGCAGCCTTGTGCATGTGGAATAAATATGTTCCATCTCCATTCTTCTGAAGAAATTCTCTCAGATTGTTAATAGTAAGGGAACTACTAATTGAAGGATCTCTGCATAGCATTTTTGGGAGATTTTCTATATACAACTTGCTTATTTAGTAAAAGACACTAAGACAAATGGTTTTATTTATGAATAATAAATGTTTGTATATTGTAAAATGAATTTCATGTAGAGCACAAATACTTTAAAGAATCCATGTGCAAAAGGCTTATTATATTCTTAAGAAGATACATTACAACTCCAAGATTTTGCTTTGGCTGTCTTAAAAGTCACCACTATTCCTTATAAATGCACCCAGTGTTTCCTATTCCCTTGTGAGAGACTGTGGCGGGTAAACAGAACCACTTGCTTTTGGTAAAGTCATCTCCAGGGTGCAGTTTTCTTATGAAAGCAGTTTCTGAAAGGTTCATTTCCATTGCAATTTTTTGGTGCAAATCTTCATCCAAGTCCTAATAATGAAACAATAAATCCAATTAAAAACAGGCCAAAAAAAATGAAGAATCAAACTTTCTGTCAAATAAACACAATAATTTTATTTTCTATTATAATAAAAAATTCATTTTTAGTTCAAAATACTTTGAGTAAGAAAAAAAAAAACCAAACCCCAAACTAAGCATAAAATGGAACAACTAGTTCAATCATTGTGATAAATAGCCATTTCTAGTATGTGTCTTATTAGTTTTCAAATTCTTGGAATACATGCAAAATAAAATCACCAAAAAACCTACACTCAGTCTTTCCATGAACATGATACTTTTTTTTTGTAGTTAGAAGTCACACTGAGAAGACATTATTATCATAATCCAAAAATAACTACAATTCTCTTATAACTCTGAACAATGCATGCCAGCAAGAGGTATGTAGTAATTGCTGCAGCAACGACCAAGGTGGCTGAGCAGTGCTTATGGCCTCGATACGCCTCTTTAGACAATGGGAACAATACGATAAGCCAGAAGAAGCTGAGGGGAGATAAACCGGAAAAAAAAAAAAAGAAAAAAAGGCTGGAGCTCACTACATTCTGCTTTAACTGCCTGCAGCTTTAAATCCTGAGAAGGGTTCAAAAGTGAACACTGATCCCAGGACACATGAGTTGCAGAGACTGTAAAAAATTCTACTCCACTCTCATTACACTGCTTTTTCCCCACAATTATGGTGACTAAGAGTCTGGTCTATAAATATGGAAACACAAATGAAATAAAGTACTGTGTGGACTTGGTTAGGTTCAACCTCTAAGAGGCAAGTAAAGTTAGCACGGCAATTTTTTATTTCCCTTAATAATGTTAATACTTTTTAGCCAAAGATCCCATGTTATAGAAATTAAACAATTACTAATGCGTACCATAGACCTGCATTTGTAGAGTGAATTCTATGCAGTGAAAGAACATTCTAACTTTTTATAGTAACAAGCACCTCTCCTTTATTCCAGAACAACACTTCTGTTCAGTTATTCTAAAGACACTAAACCAGAACAAAGATCAACCAAAATGTTATCAAAAATAACAGAACTTTACTGAACTACTGCCATCCTGTGGCATTTCTGAAACACAGAAAGGGCTCATTTTGCCATCCTTGCATTATTCCCAGTGGATTTTGTAAAACATCTGCTGAGACTCTGAATTGAACAGAAATATCGCCACTAGCTGCACCTTGCTTTCTTGGAGCTTAGAACAAAATTATGAAGGAGAACATCAGCTTCAACTATGACACTAAAGCCTGCAGCCACGGGTACTGGAGAAAAAAAAAATAATTAAAAATCTCCACATTCCAAAGGCAACATGCAAGTAACTTGCCTCACAATATATTAATGTAATGAAGTAAAAATAATATGAAAATGCAAATAGAAGCTCACAGTCTCAAAGTTCACTCTGAGAGGAAGTATTTAGATTTCAGGTGGCCAAAAATACCTCTGAAGTGAGATGTTCTCAGTCATAACTTTAGCTGATCTGATAAGTAGGCTGTACTGTACAAGATCTAGGCTTAGAAACATCTAGAAAGGATTCATATTGTCAGTTCAAGCTGCTGCCATTGACTGCTCTACATTTTCTTGCCATTTTCATGAACTGTTACTATGCAAATAATATAAGACCTATTTGGTAGAAATTGTCAACAGTGTACCAGTTAGAACCAACTTGTTCAGAGCACTTTGAGGAGGAAGCCTACTGTCAATTGCACCAAAACCACCATGCAAATTCAAAGCAATAAAACTGACTGTGGAAACTTGGTTAAAGCTGAACTTAACATACTAATGGTAAGAGACTCAGATCCAGGTCTATACTCCCTCCCTTTCTTTTCATAAACACACACACACCCTCAAAAAAAGGGAAAAAACTCATAACCAACCACAAAATCAAAAAATCAAACCCCACACTCTGTAAGAGTTAACAGCTCAAAAATACAGAATGATTTAATGCATGTCTTTTCAGAGATTTCATTAATTCAGTTAGAATAAAGCCAGTTTGCTCCCTAATAAAAATAAATCTAAAACCCCACAAAAAAAATACAAAGCGTGTCTTGTATGAAATCGTTCTGACGGAAAAAGTTCACCCCTGCGCTAATATCACTACGTTCTGGATCAACAGCGAACGCTTTCAAGCAGAGTAAAGAAATCAAAACCTAATGTAGTGCTAAGTGCTGAGGTCAAGTACAGAACTACAGTCTACAGAGCTACTACAGTCACTCTGAAGTAGATGGGGTTTTTTAACTTACATTTTCAAGCAGACAAACTGACGCGGGATTTCCAAAAAACGGCCGGTTTGTAAAAACATCAACCGTAAAAACAGGAATTTGCATTGTCGTTTGCCCCTATTTAAACTGTTTTCAATAAAGTGCTTTCTAACCTGTTTTATCCTCAGCTGATAACAGAACTCCAAGTTAATGTTTCCCTAAGGCACAAGGAGCCAGGCCCCCACCTCCTCACTTCCGGGTGCATACACGAACACAAACTTCCTTCCACTCCCCCAGCGCTCAGCGCCAATTTTCACTTCTTTAGAAAAGCTTTCAACCTCTTCCTTTTGTATCGACTTCTGCCAAGCTCCAGAACACTCCCACCACAGAGCCCGTCCCAGCGGCATTTATGAGAGGTTCTCCCCGGGCCGGGCCTGGCCTGCCGCGGGTTCAACCACCCTGAATTCCTGCTGCGGGAATTCGCCCGCCCTCCCTCCCAAATCCACGCCAGGGGAGCCGGCCACCCTGCGCGACACACTCGAGCAGTGGCTACGGCCACCCAACCGCCGCCCGTCTGAGGCGATCCCCGGGCGGCCATTACAGGCGCGGGCGCGCGCTCCCAGCCGCGAGCTCGCTTGGCGCCAAAGCCACCAGAAGGACCGCGTGACTGCGGACCTAGCGCGCATGCACAGCAGCTTCCCTCAGCCGCAGCCGTAGAAAGGAATAGGCGGGAACTCAATGCCCGCCGCGCGCATGCGTCATTGCTTCTCCTCGGAGGCGCGCATGTGCCTAGTGCTCCTAGCCGGGGCTAAGGAGCGTGGCGCGGCTATCGCGATATTTGCGTGGTCGGGACGCTCCTCAGCCCGCGTCCCTTGCGTCGATTTTGAGCCTGCTGGCTCGGGGGCGGCGAGGGGTCTCCTTCCCGGCAGAAGCTCCTGCTGGAGCGCGTCGAGGGGTCCGCGAGGGTCTCCGGTGAGTGGGAAGGGGCAGTGGGCACGATGTGCCCCAGCTGGACAGGCCGGGTAGCGATAGCAGATGGGGCTCGGGCTCTAAGGCCTCCCTGCTTCCCGGCGCGGCGTCGGGGCCGGCGCCTGCCTGAGGGAGCCGTGGGCGGTGGCGGACCTGGAGGAGGGCGTGGGGGAGGGGGCGGTGCGGCGCCTCTCCGCGGAGCCTCGTTCCTGAGCGCGGCCGCCA
The DNA here is from genome assembly GCA_017639245.1 of Myiopsitta monachus. Classification (NCBI taxonomy): domain Eukaryota; kingdom Metazoa; phylum Chordata; class Aves; order Psittaciformes; family Psittacidae; genus Myiopsitta; species Myiopsitta monachus. The sequence goes on along the minus strand of CM029921.1, from coordinate 63,541,998 downwards.
TTTTGAGTGGTGGAGTCGAAGGTGGCCACGGCCCCAGGAGAGCCGCGGGCTGTGGTCAAGGACTCCTGTGGGGCTGAGGTTGAACGGGGGGAGGCCGCGCAGCTCCTCCGAGGCGGAGAGGTGGTAGCGGGGCGCGGCGGGGAGCTGGGCTGGAGCGGGGGGTTGGGAGGGGGCGGTCCCGAGGAGGCGCGGTAAATGGCGCCGGGAAGTGAGCGGTGGGTCAGGGCCGCGATTTCGGCGGTAGTCGGTGCCGCGGGTCGGATGGGCTATGGCGCGGCGGGGAAATGTGCTGTGGTGCGTCGATTAGCGCACAACGACGGCGGCGATTGAGGTTCTCCCGGCTGTTGAGGCTCGACTGCCGCGCGGCCCATTGTGGAGCGCTCACGGGCGAGCTTCCCGCCGGCGGTCCGTTCCTTCCCCCCCCTCCCAACACAGCCCAGGGCAGTGCGAGGGAGCCGAGGCGGCGGCGCTGGTCCGACTCTCCCTTCCCACCGGGGTGTCGGTGCGCCAGCACCCCGCTGCCCCTCAAGGTGATCCCGCGAGCCCCCGGCTTGTCCCCGGCGGTGTAACTCGAGTTAACGCGTAGCCTGTGCTTCCGGTGGGGAAGACGAAAAAAAAACCCAAACAAACCAACAAAACCAAAAACCCCCACAATTGGGCGCTTTGTTTGCAGACAAAGGAAGGTCTTGTGTTTCCACGCAGGAACCGTTGCGTGGTTCCTGCTCCTTCAGCAGACATGTTTTGAAAGAAAATAAATAATAAACGCTGAACACAAAACCTTAAAGGCTGGATGTTGAATGTATTCTTGAGTAAATAATGAGCTTTATGTGCTGTGCCTCCCCACGTGCTTCCCTCCCTACACACTGTTCCCCGTCAGAGTTTGGGGTAGGTTTAGATGTGTATGTGCTGTAGATGTGGTGAAGTACAGGTTTTAAATTTGTAATAGATATAGAGCTTATTATTCACAATAATAGATATCCGAAGAGAAACTGCCTGATTTTTTTTTTTTTTGGTTGAATATTTCAACTTTTTTTTACTTTTTTTTAAAGGTTTGGTTTAAATAAAAGATGGACTGGAGTGGAAAACATAATGGGCCAAATGATACAACTAATGATGGAACAGTGGTACGACTTCGAGGCCTGCCATTTGGTTGCAGCAAAGAAGAGATTGTTCAGTTTTTCCAAGGTACCTCTAGTATAGTCAAAGTCTAGTGACTGGATTTTCTTACCTCTCTTATGCAATGTGTTGTACATTTTAATTTGTAATAGCTATTAATGGGGTGGATTGGGAGGGATTGTGTTAAATTAGTTTGTCTTAAATAAGAATTATGCCCTGTAAATGAAGTAGAAATAACAATAGATGTGGTAAAATACAGTGTATTTCTAACTTAGTCAAGGTGGTAAATGTGTTATGCATATTGGGATAACTGAATGTTAGCTGATGATCCAAGTGAATCAGTTAAATTGTTTGACTGGTAGCTATATTTTCTTCGTGTAACTTAGGCGGTTGTATTTTTGCATAGCTTAAACAGAAGTATGGCTAAATCCATAAATGTTTAATGCAAGATGACTGGCTTGTATTGTTGGGTGATGGGGGAAATAAGGTGGTTTTCTTTTTCGTTCTTGTTGTTTAGATATGCTTTAAGTATTTGCTACAGATGGGAATGTTTCAGCCTTTAACACTGTTCCCCTTGATGGGGTTATTTGTCCTTGGGTTAAAGGGTTGGAAATCGTGCCAAATGGGATAACATTGACGCTGGACTACCAGGGGAGAAGCACAGGGGAGGCCTTCGTGCAGTTTGCTTCAAAGGAGATAGCAGAAAATGCTCTGGGGAAACACAAGGAAAGAATAGGGCACAGGTGGGGATGGAGAGTTTGGGATGGTGTTACATCTTTATTTTTGGGGGTTGTGGGTCAGTAATGCTTTTGGGTGGGTGGGGACCATTACATGGAACTGGCTGTTTTTAAGAATTTCTGTAACTGATCCTAAGTTAACTTGGGAAATAAAATAGACTTGGGGGGTGGGGGAGACAGTATTGCCTGGGTAGCTTGCTAAACTCAGAAAATTGTATCAGTTGTTCTTGTGTAGGGTAATTTGTGATTAATGCTACTATAGCTTAGACACTGTTTTTCAGCAGTATGTTTCTCATACTGGAAAGACATGATTTATGCTTAATTTGTGCAGCTAGAATTTTCGCATAGTAATTTTTGCCACTGTAAAGTCTTTTGGTTTTTTTTTTATATACACTTAAGATTCTTATGGGTTTGAGGAGAAACTTAAGTTGTATGGTATCTAGTCACTTTTCTTGGATTGTATATCTAGTTATAGAAAACATAGTATGGCCTTTTTTAATATTCAGACAGCTTTTGCATGTATGCTTATTGGTACCTTGAAAATCCTCTTTTATTAGATATATTGAAATCTTCAAAAGTAGTAAGAGCGAAATCAGAGGATTCAGTGACATGCCAAGAAGAATGATGGGACAACAACGGCCTGGACCATATGATAGACCATTAGGAGGAAGAGGGGGTTATTATGGAGCTGGGCGTGGAAGTATGTATGACAGAATGCGTCGAGGAGGTGGTGGATATGACGGTGGTATGTTTATCTAATGAATGGAGGTTCTGTTGTCAGTCTTGTGTTTCTGACATCTTTGTCGAGAAATAAAGAAATGGCAGTAGCTGCAGTTCCCATTAGGTTTGATGCACTTCCCAAGAAATTTTTTACTTGTGATGTATCAAGAAATGTGACTTGGTATTTAAAATTAATGGAAATAATAAGGAAACTATGCTTTCAGCAAAATTGGATCTCACTTGCATGTTTCAGTCCTTTTACTATGTAAAAGGAAATGTACATCTGCACTCTCTACAGGAATTCAGGTTTAACAGTCTTAGAGGCTGTTTGCAAACTGCTGGGTGTCCAAAGACTGAAAAGTTGACTCTTGTGCATTGCTCTGTGAATTTTGAGTATTAACGCAATGATTTCTTTCTTTCTGTCCTCTGCACAGGATATGGTGGCTTTGATGATTATGGTGGCTATAATAACTATGGCTATGGAAACGATGGCTATGATGACAGAATGAGAGATGGGAGAGGTAAAATATTTGTTAATAGTTCACTTAAGAATATTTTTATATTGAGTTGTAGGGCATCCAAGTCAGAAACAATTGCTTTTTCATTAGATTATTTTGTACAGAAATAAGGTGGTTCAAAAAGGGGGGGGAGGGGTGGAATTGGGGCATCTTAGGAAAAGGTAAATACGTTGTTTAGGGTATCTTCTGGTTAAGTGTTTGGGTTGGTAGATGGGAAGTGTAAATAACTTGCATGCAGTGGTATAACATCAGTGCTTTCAGAAAACCAGTAGTAATGACTTTCGTGGCTTTTCAGGATGATCTTTCAAGTATGTGGTCTTGTTTGGTTTGGATTTTTTAATAGGCATGGGGGGACATGGCTATGGTGGAGCTGGAGAAGCAGGCTCAGGCTTCCATGGTGGTGGTCATTTTGTTCACATGAGAGGACTGCCTTTTCGAGCAACAGAAAATGATATTGCTAATGTAAGTACAATGGGAAAAAGGGCTTTTTAATGCCAAGAGTTTGCATGTTCCTGTCTGTCTTACTAGAAACGTGAAGTTCTCGAGCAAGTGACTGATAGTTCTAATAGGTCTGCAGACTCTCTCATAAGAGAGCAGGGTGGTGGATAAAAGCACCTCTACAAGATTTTGGGAATACCTTCTTGTGTCAGAATAGATGCACTGTTTCTAGGGGGAAAAGCCTTCTTGAGATATAAGGCCCTAGGGCCTGGTTTAAACAGAGCCTCCTTCCAGTGTGGGGCTTTGTCTACTAGTTGCAGCTATATATTATATATGGAAAACCTGATTCTTGTTACTTGGGACTGTGGAGGGGTGTGTGTGTTTTTTCTTGGGGGGGGAGGGAGTTAATTGAGCTACAGTCTCTTCAGTCAGTTTGATAATTTTCTTTAAGACTCAAGAGAACAAGGGCTAAACTTGAGGCTTTGAATCAGAGCATGTTTTTGCAAGTTGATGAGTGGTACTTCTGTACTGTATCAAAGATTCGTTTGCATATGCTGTTTGGTAAAAAGGCTGTTAGTTAGAAGTACCACTGTATCTCTTGAGTTGTGTAGCAAGGAAGACTGGTCTGATTGACAGCTTTAGTATGTCCTTGAGAAATGTATGTGGCTCTGCTGCTTCAAAACCAAAGTAATTATCTTCCTTTTCCAGCATGGCATCACATTAGAACTAGTTGCTTAAAGCAGTGTGTGTGGGCAGGAATTCTTGTTCCTATCTTTGCTTTTAAAGAAAGCTCATGGAACTCTGTAGCTGGAGCTTTTTGAGCTGTATAATAATAATAGATAGACTGACCTAATGCTGAAGGTCCACTATTGCTGAGTAACACTTTGGAAATTAATTATTAAATTTATACAGTAGGATGTGATTAAATTGATGCAATGCTCTACTAACCACTGGGGTGGGAAAAGTACCTGGCTTGAATTCTGTATTAATCTGATTTTACTGTTGCTTTATATTCTTAGTTTTTCTCACCACTGAACCCTATAAGAGTTCACATTGATATTGGAGCAGATGGAAGAGCCACTGGAGAGGCAGATGTGGAATTTGTAACACATGAGGATGCAGTAGCTGCCATGTCTAAGGATAAAAATCACATGCGTGAGTATTGTTTTTACCTGAAGCTTTCTTTGACTAGGCTTTAGCAGGATATACGAGGGTAAAATTAATATTATGGTTTAAATGGCATTAATAATTAGTTTGCCATTTATCTTTCAGACTTGCTTTTTGTGGGCAACTGTTACTTTTAAGGTGGTGGGTTTGTTCTTGTTTTTTTTCTTTGTGCTCCTGGTTTCTGAAACAAAACACAAAGTAAGGCTTTTTTCTTTCCTACAGAACATCGATATATTGAACTATTCCTGAATTCAACTGCTGGAGGTGGTTCTGGCATGGGAGGCTATGGCAGAGATGGAATGGGTATGTATCAATTTCAACCTTAGCCGATGTTTTTCCCAGTGTAAATAAAGAGTTCCAAGTTAGTAATGATGCACTTCCTGCTTTTCAGATCAAGGTTATGGCCCTGTGGGTAGAATGGGAATGGGTAGCAATTACAGTGGAGGATATGGAACTCCTGATGGCCTGGGTGGATATAGTAAGTATAAGTTTTGCTTTTCATGTATTTGTTGGAAATGCTGTTTATGTCCATCTAGTAATGGACCATGGGGCAGGGTGATGGGTGGTGTGGGCTGGGGGGCGCTGGGAGGAGAGGGTGGGGGGCAGCACTTTAGTTTAAACTGTAAATCAGTTGGGGGTTTATCATTTTGCTACTACAGCAAATGCTTGTTAAAAAAAACAGTGCTGATGTATTTTTGTTTTAGTAGAAGTTAAGTCATTTCAATCAACTGTTCCGTATTACCCATCACATTTTTTCTTTTTTTAAGGTATGTATGCGTGACCTTGTGTCAATTGTTTGCAGGTCGTGGCAGTGGAAATAGTGGAGGATACTATGGGCAAGGCAGTATGGGTGGAGGAGGATGGCGTGGAATGTATTGAGGGGTAGCCTTGCTTCTACAAAACATCCTGGAAGAAACAGTCTCTGGTCTACTAGACTTTCTTACAAAATTTAATTTCTTTTGTATTTTAAGAACTTTATAATGACTGAAGGAATGTGTTTTCACAATATTATTTGGTAAGCAACAGATTGTGATGGGAAAATCTGTTTTCTGTAGGTTTTATTTGTTGCATACTCTGACTTTAAATAAATTTTTATATTCAAACCACTGATGTTGATACTTTTTATACTAGTTACTCCTAAGGATGTATTACATATTCAAGACTACAGTCGGTTTAAGATGTTGTACTGTGGTTCAATAAAGGTGGTTGTACTGTGACTCCTATGAACACTGATTCAGTTCTATGTAATCTTGGTGTAGTAATGAATTTGAAAAATCCACTTGTTTAAGGGGATAAAAGGTAGATAACTAGGATAGTTGACTTGGTAACTATTTCCTAAACCCTTTTCATAAGTTGTATAATAATCTCAACACAGAGTAAAGCTCTGGAGGCTAAGTCATTGTGCTGGCTTTTTTTGTACTTCCACAATCCACTGTCACCTTCAAGCGCATGGCTGCAGTAAACGAGTAGTGCCCAGGTTTTGTGCCTGCACAAAACCAAGCAGTGATATTTATTTCCACATACGTAACGTGCAAGCCAAATTGCAATACTGGCACAGCTTTTCCTAACACAGAATGGGTCACAGTACGAGTTAATTTGGAGCTCTCTACTTAATCTTTCTTTTCCCTGAAAACTGATTTTGGGAAGAGCAGGGGCTTTGGGAGCAAGTTAGACGCTTTTTTCTTTCATGAAGTTACTGTATTTAAACACGGTTTGGCTTTTTGCTTTTCTTCCTGCACAGAGCTGATTTGTTTGTGTTTGTTCAAAACTTAACAAGCCATTCTCTAGATGACCTCATTTAGAAGTAAAATATCTCTAAAGTAATAAGCCCACTACCTGGTAAATCCCACAAAACCTGAACACGTTGATAAGACTTTCTGTGCATTTGTAACATGTAAGATATGTAAGCAACTATTGTTTGAAGACACTTAACATACCTGATGTGTAATGAAAAAAGGTATTTATTCTGAGCCAGTGTGATCTCCCAAATTAATTGCTTTGTTCTCAATGCCTCCCTTAAAATGTCAAATGTGATCTTGGGTATTGAAAGTCTGTCACCTGTTTTGCTAGTACTGTGTTATATATGTAATAAATGTCTTCTTGTGGGAGAGAATGGAGTTTATTTCACTAGAGATTGTGGTTTTCTCTCATAGTGACTGGAAATAAAAGCTGTGAAAGGCTAATTGGCACAGGAAGCTTTCCCAGTTCTGGAATATTCTTGGCTAGGCAGGAGAGGGACGATGAGACCTCAAGATCAGTGATGGTGCAGGGCTGTGTTTTCATTCTGCTCTTGTGGGTTCTTGGTCTGCTCCTGAAAAAGCTGCTGTGTTTCAGAAAACTTAAGATGCAAAGGTCAGGACAAACAGTTAATCCAGGTGCAGGAAAAGGTGTCTTAGAGCAAGATGGAGAATGTGTATGTGTAATAGAAGCAGGTTTTTTGTCTACCACCATAGCAGGTATCTGCAGAATACTGTCAGTTCTGGTCCATTTCCTCACTCGGGTATAACTGATTTCTGTTTTATGAGAAGGAATACCAAATACCTGTTTTAGATTTACCTTTTGAGAAAAAGGGGGGAGTTAGACTTTGAGCTACTTTGTATAACCAAGCAACCTCCAAACTGAGCTTTTGACAAATGAAATTCCTCTGTACTGGACAGGGAAGCCCATGGGACTTCACCCTGTAATGAGAGCAGCCTTTGTCATTGAACCGCGAAGAGCAGCTTTTAAATTGGTTTTGAGAAAGCTACAAAGATTGCTAGGTCTTCAGCAAGTGAGGTGGATGGCCCCATGCAAAACTACATTTTAACCGTTGCTGTGAAAACAAGGGGTGGAAGCTCCATTTGCCTTGTGAGGCCTCCGCTGCAAGCAGCTGGGAGGAATGCCTGCAGTCAGCTGGGGTTTCCCTTTCAGAGAGGCAGGTGCAAACACAGGAGGTTGACCCACCTGTGTGAGAAAGACAGCTCAGTGTTGCGGGGGGGGGGGGGGGGGGGGGGACACACAAACATATTTAGAATGATAGAATAGTTAGGGTTGGAAAGGACCTGAAGATCATCTAGTTCCAACCCCCCTGCCATAGGCAGGGACACCTCACACTAAACCATGTCACCCAAGGCTCTGTCCAGCCTGGCCTTGAACACCACCAGTGACGAAGCATTCACAACTTCCCTGGGCAACCCATTCCAGTGCCTCACCCCCTTACAGGAAAGAATTTCTTCCTCATATCCAATCTAAACTTCCCCTGTTTAAGTTTGAACCCATTACCCCTTGTCCTATCACTACAGTCCCTCATGAAAAGTCCCTCTTCAGCATTCTTATAGGCCCCCTTCAGACACTGGAAGGCTGCTAGAGGTCTCCATGCAGCCTTCTCTTCTCCAGGCTGAACACCCCCACCTTTCTCAGCCTGTCTTCATACAGGAGGTGCTCCAGTCCCCTGATCATCCTCGTGGCCCTCCTCTGGACTTGATCCAACAGTTCCATGTGCTTTTTATCTTGAGGACACCAGAACTGCACCCAGTACTCCAAGTGAGGTCTCAGGAGAGCAGAGGAGAGGGGCAGGATCACCTCCCTCGACCTGCTGGTCACGCTCCTCTTGATGCAGCCCAGGATACAGTTGGCTTTCTGGGCTGCAAGTGCACACTGAAGCCGGCTCATGTTCATTTTCTCATCGACCAACACCCCCAAGTCCTTCTCCACAGGGCTGCTCTGAATCTCTTCTCTGCCCAACCTGTAGCTGTGCCTGGGATTGCTCTGACCCAAGTGTAGGACCTCGCACTTGTCATGGTGGAACTTCATCAGGTTGGCATCAGCCCACCTCACAAACATGTCAAGGTCCCTCTGGATGCCATTCCTTCCCTCCAACGTATCAACCAAACCACACAGCTTGGTGTCATCGGCAAACTTGCTGAGGGCGCACTCAATCCCACTGTCCATGTCACCAACAAAGATGTTGAACGAGACCGCTCCCAACACCGATCCCTGAGGGACACCACTCGTTACTGGTCTCCAGCTGGACATTGAGCCATTGAGCACAACATTTTGCGTGCAGCCATCCCGCCAGTTCTTTACCCACCGAGTGGTCCACCTATCAAATTGATGTCTCTCCAACTTAGAGACAAGGATGTCATGTGAGACTGTCAAATGCTTTGCACAAGTCCAGGTAGATGACATCAACTGCTCTATCCCTGTCCATCAGTTCCGTAGACCCATCATAGAAGGCCACCAGATTGGTCAGGCAGGATTTCCCCTTAGTGAAGCCATGCTGGCTGTCACCACCCACCTTGTTGTTTTCCATGTGCCTCAGCATGCCTTCCAGGAGAATCCGCTCCAAGATTTTGCCAGGCACAGAGGTGAGGCTGACTGGTCTGGAGTTCCCCATCTCATCCATTTTCCCCTTCTTGAAAATGGGGTTATATTTCAATTTTTCAGTCATCAGGAACTTCACCTGACTGCCATGATTTTTCAACTCTGATGGACAGTGGCTTAGCAACTTCATTTGCCAGCTCCTTCAGGACCCGCGGATGGATTCCATCAGGTCCCATGGACTTGTGTACATTCAGGTTCTTAAGACGGTCTCGAACCATCTTAACTATGGACCATCTTAACCTGGAACTAGATGATCTTAAGGTCCTTTCCAACCCTAACTATTCTATGATTCTATGATTCTATAATCAGATCCTCTCCTACAGTGGGCCCAAGGACTTCATTCTCACTGTCCCTGCCTCTGCCTTCCAAGACTTGGGTGGTGTGGTCAGAGCATTCTCCAGTGAAGACTGAGGCAAAGAAGCCATTAAGAACCTCAGCCTTCTCCAAATCCAGGGTAGCCAGTTCTGATAGCTTCCCAAGAGGGCCCACCCTGTCCCTCGCCTGTCTTTTATTCATTACTTATCTATAGAATCCCTTCCTGTTATCTTTAACATCCGTAGCCAAGTTTAATTCTAAGTGGGCCTTAGCTTTCCTAACCTGGTCCCCAGCTTCCCAGACAACATCCCTGTGTTCTTCCCAGGCCACCTGTCCTTGCTTCCACCTTTTATAAGCCTCTTTTTTCCTTCAAATTTTCCTCAGCAGCTCCTTATCCATCCAAGGAGGTCTCCTGGCCCTCCTGCAGCACTTCCTTCTAGTAGGGATGCAGCACTCCTGAGCTTGCAGGTGATCCTTGAATATCAACCAACAGTCTTGGGCCCCCTGCCCTCTAGGGCTTTATCCCATGGAATCTTACTGAGCAGGTTCCTGAAGAGGCCAAAGTCTGCTCTCTTGAAGTCCAGGGCAGTGAGCTTGCTGCACGCTCTTCTCACTGTCCTGAGGATCTCGAATTCGACCATCTCATGATCGCTGCAATTAAGGCTGCCCTGGAGCGTCACATTTCCAACCAGCCCTTCCCTGTTGGTGAGGACGAGGTCAAGCATGGCACCTCTCCTTGTTGGCTCCTCTATTACTTGCAGAAGGAAGTTGTCTTCCACACAATCGAGGAACCTCCTGGATTGCTTGTGCCGGGCCATACCATCCCTCCAACAGATATCAGGGTGGTTGAAGTCCCCCATGAGAACAAGGGCCTGCAAGTGTGAGGATGTTCCTATCTGTCTATAGAGCGCTTCATCCACCGAGCCCTCTTGGTCAGGCAGTCTATAACAGATCCCCACAGTAACGTCTCCCACTGATGTTCTCCCTTTAACCCTGACCCACAAACTCTCTGTCGACTGCTCACCTGTCCCCAGACAGAGTTCCATACTCTCCAGCCTATCCCGAACATAAATAGCAACTCCCCCTCCCCGTCTGCCTGGGCTGTCTTTCCTAAAGAGCCTGCAACCTTCCATTCCAACACACGAGTCATAGGAGCCATCCCACCATGTTTCTGTGATGCCTATGATATCACACCCCCGTAGATGTGCACACATCTCCAATTCCTCGTTTGTTCCCCATGCTACGGGCGTTTGTAGAGAGTTTTTACATTTTTCTGTTTACTTGCTCAGGCCCTAAATTCACGAACTCAGGAATTATTTCCCAAGGAGAACGAACTATCGTGCTCTGGTAACTCTGCCCAGTTCAAGTTTCTCTTGGTGAACACAGATGTTCCTGTGCTGGGTGTGAGGATACTTTAGAACCACAGTCTGTCAAAGAACAGTGTTTGTTTGACAGAAAGGGGAAATAAAATCACCTAGAACACAGAGTACTTGCCCCTTTGTTCAAGGCAGTTTTTTTGTGAATAGGCCAGCACAGAGGAAAGACTGCAGTTGAGTAATACAAATTTAATTTATTGCATGTTACCGAAATGAGCTGTCTTCTTACTTCCAAACATTGCCTATTTTAAAATTAACTTTGTTTAGTTGCCTACTTTTCAAAAAGTTACTAAGAAAGCAGTACCAGTGAGCATCCTCTGTATCCCAGATTGAACCCTGCTGTCTCCGTACTTACCCCACATAAAGCCGACAGGCAAACACTTGGAATACTTTCAGGAGCATGAGCAGCACTTGCTTTGTTACGTCATTAGTAAGAGGTAGGTCGCCACTCTCAATATATGCAAAGACTTCTAAGCAACTTGACCAAGTCCTACCTAACAAAATGCTCAAATACTCTGAATTACAAATTCAGTGACGTTATTCACATAGTTAAGCGGCAGATCAATTAAATTTATTTTTTCCAAAAGCTATGTACAGATTTACAAGTATTTGTTTTGTATTCACAAAAAAGTTACATCAGGTAATTTTAAAAACATTTTTCTTTACAAAAGCTACATAAGAGACTACACTGGGGTGTTAAAAAGAACAGGCCTATTGGCTTTTGGAATATTAACTGAATACCTATCCTCAAGAGACAACACTAAGCTAAACAAAGTGCAAGAATAATCAGAAGACCTGTTTCAAGAGAGACCTTTTCCTGTTAATGAGCATATTCCAAGCCCATGGCTGAAGGAACTACCAGGCTGGTTATTCTGCTGATGGCTTGTCAGTACTGCCCAGAGAGTAGAGATTCCACATCTGGACCCCATCACACAAGCAGCTAAAGGGCAGAGTGTACACTGGTTCTAGTGCAGTGATGTTGAAGTGGTGACAATTTACCAAAGGACGTATTTGCCTATAGGAAGAATGAGGATTTACATTGCAGCAGAAGTTAGCATTGGTGTGAAGAGTGGTCAGACCTGGATATACTGAAAAGTGCTCTGGAAAAAAAATGTTGCTTAGGAGCAAACTCTGAAGGTTTGAGGAAGATGATGACAAAATAAGGAAGAACCTTCCTGTTCAACACTGAAAGGATGCGGTCTCCAGCAGCTAACCCTAGTCTTTCCAACTGGCAGATTCACCCTGCTTCCAGAGCCATACAGTGACTATGTGTAACCATGGCTTACATGAAAACAATGCAAAGACAATTTTACAGACAATGCCAGGCAAATACTTTGTGATGGACATCTCTCTTTTAACTGGAAACACAGATACGTCAAATTAATAGTTAACTTAAACCAATAATTGAACAAAATGCACCTCCCATGACCAAGTGCCTAGAGGCACTTCTTGTTTCCTGCTTGACAAAATTCCCCCTTACACCTGTGACTACAAAGAACAGAGCTGCCTGTGCAATATTCTTAGATATATCCAATCTTGATCAGAGGGCAAGTAAACAAATACAGTTATTTGGCAGTACTTATTGGACCACTGCACTAATTGCATTGCTTTTTTTTTTTAATACAATTTAAAACTACCTACTGCATGGTTTTGCTTCACAGCAGCATATCATAGGCACATTCTGCAGCAGTATTAGGTTGGCATTGTTGCAGACTAGCCTGTAAAAGCAGGTAAGTACATCATCTTTTTCAAGATCATCATAATGACTAAGATACTCATCAAATACATGTTAACACCAAGTCTCCTCTCTAACCAGCTCTGCTTCCTCCAAAAGAGCTTCCGAGCCATTCATTAGACTAACATCGTCATCTGCATTTTTAACATGTCCATTTTCTACGCTTAGGTCCCACTTCCTCTGTTTCAAAACGAAGCAGGCATGTAACCCCTCCACAGTACCTTGAAAATACAACCCTGAACTGCTTACCTGAAATTCTGGAAATGCTGCCCTATGTTCTTTAGTTCACATTCTCTTTTTACAGGATTAGCCAATTACCAAAAGGTATTTGCATACTCTTACGGCACATTTGAAGAGCACCTCTGTATAAGTATTGCATGGCAGGAATCACAGACCCGAACAGGCTTTGGTGAAGAAGGCAGAGGCAGTTCATTGTCCGAACAGGCATTACAGAAAATCTCACCACAGTTTCTACAATGATGCTAAAAAATGGAGAGAAGATTGAAAATTAAAACTTACACTAGAAATATACTTGCTAATTGGATACCAATAAACAATATACACAGAGCAATCTGAAATGTGATTCCTTCCACTTCTTTGGTCTGAGCATGGTATCAGTTTTCAGAAGATAATTCATCTAAATTCATCTAGACAGACCACGGTCTGTCTAGGATTGAACCACCAGCTGTAGATTGAATTTACTCCCTGCATTAAGAACATATTCTGCTATATAAAAATGTAGTATAAGCAATGATATTCCAGACTGGATGATTCTGTCAGGCACCTAATTGAGATTTAACATAAAAAGGTAAAATAAAAATTCCTGCATGTGCTAATGAAGCATCACATTTTATTTTAAAATGACAATAACCTTGTACTTTCTTAGCCTACTGTATAAAAAATGCCACAAAAAGAATTCCACACACGTCAAACTGTGACAGTTCCAGAGCTGACAAGCATTTGGGATGATTATTCCACAAAGTAGGTTGAACAATTTTTACATTCCGCAGTGGCCCTTCACCAAAAGGCAGTGTTTCTCTTGAAACCTGGGCTCAGGTGCATTGTAAATACCAAGAAACTAGAAAGGCATCTCAGAAAGAACAATGCATTCATCTGAGCATTGACATTTCATGCTACATCTCTAATACATTTAATGTTATTCTCACAATACATGCAAACAAGTTGTAAGAAAATTCATTGAAATTTTACCTTCCTTTTGGAAAGAGAAAATTCCTTTTCACATAACTTGCAATGTGTAGCTTCTTTGTCCTTCAACCAAGCCTGACCCTGGAGAAAAAAATATCATAACTGTATGTATCTGATGAAGTTAAACTTTGGGTTCCAGGGTTCAAGACAAATCAACAGCAGTATTTACTGCCTGAATTATTTCATGCCCTTAGGTCAGTATAATGTCACAGACTCTAAAGAAGTCCAAGGCCGCTCTAAAATAATGCAAAACTTTGTGAGACAAGACAGAGCAGGAGGCGCAAAGTGAATGTGCTTGAGGCAGTAAAGCTGGTCAAGGGCTGAGCTGGAAAAAGCAGAAAGGTATCTCAGGTCTCAGAGCTGAAGTCTATTTCCCTGCCCATCACACAGGAACAGTCCCCAAGTTGCAGAGAAGAAAAAACAAAACAAAACAAAACAGGTCAGCATCACGAACTATTAATTTCCTTCTGTCTAAACCGAATTAACAAAACCAGGAATCTGCTCAACTAAACCATTTTGGACATCTTCACTTGGGCTGAAGTAATATGCAAGTTGACATGCCACGTGATCAAACATGCGCAGACAAAATCTCTGTTCTTAGTGCTCCCTGTGTATCTTTAAGAAAGTTCCAAATCCCTTAACATTTCAGATCATATTTTATCAGCTTTGGTGCTACAAGTCTACTTAATTCCTCAGATGATCAAATATTTATTGATCATTGAGAAGTAACACATAATTTAAGCTCAGTTGGCTACATTCTGTCCCAGATACATTTTGTTAAACACCAAATGGTGCACCATCAAAAGTGTCAAAATGCATAGCTGTACATCAAACAAGAAAAGTCAAAAGCAACTGAGCTTCTTTTTCCCCATGAGGTTACAGGGAATCTGCAGCTCCCTCCTGCTGGAGGAAGTCAGACAATGAGTCTCTTCCGTATAGCTGCTGTTGAAGAGAAGTCTGCTCATGCGTATGAAAGACTTTGAAGGGAACAGTAAAAAAAAGAATTCCTTCCCCCCTCCCAAAACTCCTCACCTGTAACGCTTTATTCGCTTCTTTTATATCTTCTATTTTCAGCTTTGATCTGAAGAATAACATAATGCTCTTTCAAACTTCTGTATGGTCAGTTACAGTCTGACAACTTCAAAAGTTGTAGGTACTTAAAAAACTATAAGTAAAGTACTTTGAACTTTTAGTTAGCATTTTATATTACAACAGCCTCCAGGAGATGCAATAAGTATCATGCCCTGCTCTACTAAGCACTACAAAAAGACAAGCTCGCTCTAAAGAGCTTGAATGGCTGTTTAGAATTCTTTGAATGGCTGTAAATTTGCTTGAGGTTATGTGGATGAAAGAAATTTGCATCGAAGAGCTCTGTGCAGTACCTAAAGCTAGCACACAGCATTGTTACAAAACCGCAATTTGAACTTCCTGACATGTACGAGACCACATTATGTCATACAGAAACCAGCCTCCCCACAGCCATCCAGTGCCAACCGACTCAGAACTGACTTGATTCATAGTTTATACACTAAGTTCATTCTAGGACATGAAAGTCCACACCAGTCATGGCAAAACTACTTAAAAGATGGAGATCATTAAATAAAACTTTAACAACACAACAACAATAACAAAACCTGTGCTCAGAGCTTATTGCTCACTATAGTCTGAAGGGGTTTTGATAAAGCAATCCCCTACATCCTCTACAGACCTGGCAACAATGCCCTATGACTACCATAGAGATAACCTTCATCTCTTCAAAAAAAGGGAATCCATGAACATGCATTCATTCTGACAAAGAGATAAAAGAACTGTCCTGCTGGAGCCAGAGCTGTTAACCTCTACTTGGGTTCTTCTTTGGAAGCCACAACATGCGAACTAGTGAAATGTTTTCAATACAAAACAACTCCTAATGCCCCCTGGCCCTTTTAAACTATGATCTTGTGTTCAGAGCGCTATAACTTCCCATACATTCACAGCTAGCCCACCAGCCAAAAGTAAAAAAACTGAGACCTGAACTAACTAGACAGAGTTGTTTTTGATAAATGCCTAGGCAATATGGTCATATACAGTCTAATTCGCATGACCACCATCCTGTTATTTTTCTTAATTCAAATTTATATGACAAAAATTATCATCATCACGAATAAGGAAATTACTCGCTCAGCTTGGATGCCAGTTCTTGGAGAGCAGCTTCTTGGTCTTGACATATCCTTCGCAGTTGCTTGTTCTTTTCCTGAAGCTTAAGGAACTCCTTAAAACAAAGAACAGACAAAAAAAACACCAATTATTCTCAAAATTGTACTTTGTCTACTGCCGAGAAAACTGCTACTACACAAAACTGATCTTACGGAGAAAGCCAAGTGAATGAATGATCCATCACATTCCCCATTAAGATTCCCAAATCCAACTCAAACAGCAACAAGTCAGGATTAAACTCTCTTAGACCCCAAGAAATGAAGCTTTTTTGCTTCTGCGGTACTCTCCAAGTAAGAAAATAAAAATGACTGATGGCACAGACCAACACCACTATATAGCCATGTATGTGTATACACAGTCAGAGAGAAGCTGAAGCCCTTTGTGGCCTATGATGAAAAGACAGAAACTTCAATACAACTGAGAAAGGCAAATAAGGATTTAATTTTTTCTTATTCCAAGTACAGAGCCCTAATCTAGGGACTAAATGGAGAGCAAAAAACTGTATCTTTTTTCTTAGTCTATTTGTCAAAATGCATTTATCTAATCTTTCTTATCTACTAGCAGAAAGTCTTAAACGTAGCATGTCTAAGTCCATAATTAACTTTGCAGTCAATTTCTAAACTACTAGTCAAGTTTCACCACAGAATTTACTTTTTTGAGATTAATTATTTCTTGGGTCTCTGTTTTCAGATGAGATACAGTTTCCTTTTCCTTCTGAAGGTCATCCTCTAGGGTTTGCCGCCACTCTTTTTCTATCTTCAAATCTGTTTCCAGCTGAAGTCTGGAATACGCAAAACAACCAAAAACATCACTGGGCACAAGAGTACAATTTTTAAAAAACAAAAATTAGTTTTCTGGGTGCAATATACTTCTATGATAATAAATAAATAATCAACTCTCACTTTTTCTAAAACAGAAATTATGTAACAGTAACATATTTCAGGCAGTGATGTAATAAACAAACCAAAACTGACATTTAGAACATGCTTTCAAAGAGAGTTGTACTTAAAGGACCAAGAATATGGCATAATTTTGAAGAGCTGATCTTTGTAATAAAACAGCAAGAGATTAACCGCAAAATTCAGAGGTACTTTTGAAACATGCATAAGGCAAAGTCCCCTTAACCTTACATAACTTGTTTCTAAAATAAAGCAAACCAACCAACCACACTGCCATTGGTGATGCAGACAATGATTGCATATATCTCTGGTGCCCATAAAAGCTATTTAATATTATACCCTTAGATGTGAATCTTCTGTTTTAGACTAAGGCTTATGGAATTTTGAACAGAACTGAAAATAAAGGAGGAACTTTAAGTGACTATTTTTAATGAACTTTTTACATAGCTGAGGTTCAACATAATGAGGTATTTAATTCTATTACATTAACTGGAGTTCAGTTAATGGACTTAGGGCTACTCTATCAAAAGATCCACCCTAGCTGGAATTTCACTATCATTTTCATGGGAGTGTTGGTGTTTACAATGTTACAGAGAAATCAAAACATGGACGTACACTGCTCAACCTTCTAGATCTAAATTGTGCCAACAGAATAAAAGAGAAAAGAATCTGAGAGTAGTTATGCAAGGGTTTTTTGATGGAAAACCTGTACTTTTATTAATTTTCCTGTTTTAAAACCAAAACCATTTTTAAAGGTAAGACTTACATTTCGGGACACTACCTCAGCATCTGGCTGGAAAAGATCAGAAGTGAACATGACCTTGAAGTTTCAGAATTGCAGAATTCTAGGGCTGGGGGCTGAACTTTTCTTTTGGCAAAATCTGCAAAGATGACTGTGTAGTAAAGTGAACATTTGTCATGACAAACAAGTTTATTAACATTCAGAATTGTAAGAGAGGCAGGGTGGGCTAATAATTGGATTTGAAATCACTAACTTTTGATCCCAAATCCTTGTTGGACCACAGATTTGCACTGTCTTTAATAATTTACTTGTTACCTTTCTGAACAGGGACAACACCTGCCCTTAGAGGGAGCAATTTTTACACTATGTGTTTATTTAAATCAGTACTGAAGGATTTAATATTGGAAAGCCTAGAGGGCTGGCTTTCATATTACTTCTTTAATGTTTGTGACTCCAGTGAATTTTTATTTCCTACGCAGTGGTGAGCTAAACCACTTCCACCTTATGCATAAGCCTGATTAATTAAGCTATTCTTACGTTATTTCTGTTTTAAGTTTGTACTACTATACTTGTGGGTTTTGTTAGTCAGTGTGTATTACTCCTACACTACATATTTTGCCCCACTTAAGGTAATTTTTTCATGTATTAAGCTGGCACTTCAAGACAGAAAATGCTGTTCTTCCCCCTCCTTTCAAGCTGCACATCATTTTATAGGCACACAAAGGTAGCTTGACTTCCCTTGGAGTGGCATATCTTCTTCTACCTTGCCAGTACCTGACATGAAGAACATTAGTATTTACATTCTGTTCAAAACCATTTATCAACAACCAGTGTGTATGAAGACACAGGACACTGAAATGTAGAACGCTTACTGCTGTATATTTTTACAAACAGGAAGATGTACTTACAGCTGTTTCTCCTTCTGGGAGAATTCTTTCTGCAGACTTTCAGATTTATTCACATATTCCTGTTTAAGTTTCTCATCCTCAGCCTCAGCATCCATTTGAGCCTTCTCTGCTTGCTGCAATCTGGTGTAATTCAAATCAACTTTGGGTAAAACTGAAGCTAGAACTAGGGTGTAGAGGGTGAAGAAGACAAATAAAAGAAAAATGGGGAAATAGAAATATTTCTAAATAAAAACAAAGTTTGGGGGGAAACTCACAAACTCAAACGAGAAATCCATACAATGCCTACAGAACTAGCTCCTGTTTTTTCATACAGTAAGAAAGCAATCAGGGTAAGTAATCACTGTTTTATTTTACGCTCATGAATAACAGATGCCACAACATGATGATAGATATTTTAGAACTGATGCATATACCTTCTTTGATGCATTTTTTTTTTTGAAGCTTTTTTTCTTCCCTCCAAATTGATCCTGTAAAAGCACTTGGTTTGTATGGTTTGTACTAGTCGCCCATTAAGACAGGGCAGAGCATGTGTTGTGCAAAAGCAGCTCAAGACAATACAGGCGTAAGACTGAATACAGAGCACTGCAATCAGACAGCAAAAAAACTTAACTAGCCTAATACAACAAGACACACCCTGACAGGTCCCACTATATTAATAGAACTACCTCTACTATATCATACTATTAAATTAATTTAAATAATCTGTATTAAAAATAACATGTTCTTACACTGGTTAAAATAGCTCCATATTATAGACAAAATAAAACTGATTAATCAACAAATTGGGGATTGTTTGGGGGTTTTTTTATTTAATCTTTCCTTTCTGAATTCCAGGGTTTTGCTTCTGCTTCAGCTAGTACTCCCTTTGGAATCCATTAGTTCAGTGTGGTTCCTCTCTGCTTGGTCAACTCTTCAGTCCAAAAAAAGATGGATGTAATGTAACAAAGTAAAAGTACTAAAATGGAACTTGTGCTGTATCATGACTACACTTGTCTTGATGAAAAGGCAGGAGAGTGAAAGAGCGTGTAAAATACCACTTAATGTCCCCACCTACTGCACTGTGTTTAACGAAACTGTTTCGAGGGCCTCTCAGGTAAGTGGTGGCAGAAATCTGTGATACTCTCTCTCTGTGCTTGATTTCTCACTTCCTGGCAGCTAGCTGAATGTACAGTAACTCACAACTCCCAATGTCAGCTAAAAAGAAATTAAGTCAGCAGTATGTCTACATTTGTGCTTCTCCTGATGAAGCTGCACCAGCAGGAATTTATAAAGATGCCAGTACACAAGTGTGAAAAGGCTGGAATTAAACTATCATATAAAGCGTGTACTATCTCGTTCAACTATACCAGTTGTTTTAGGAATGTTCCCAGTCACATCTGCAATGGTAGTGCACAGAGAGCCAAAAAATGCATGCAAAGGAGGCTACTGGGAAAAAGCAGGGTCAATTCACTGGGCAAAAGCAGCTGAATGAAGCTATACAAGACTGTAAAAGCAAAAGTAACTTAAACTGTCCCTTAATCACAAATCAAACTGCAGTGTTGTTTCCATGGCAAAGGTAGAAAGGGAGCTTGCTACTCAAGAAACACGAAAGCCAAACCAAACTACAGCACCAACCTCTAGACTTAGCACCAAGGCTAACTGCAGCGCTGCACTCCAGACAAATGCTGAGCTGGACCTAGCTGGCAGCAGGATTTGAGGCAGATAATTGTTTGCATAGATGACCGTGAGACGGTTAACACTCCTAGTTCTGCTGTGGTCTACCTGTTGTTCTATTCAGTGTTTCTGGTTTGGGCTTTCTTGAGGATGGGAGATAACTATTTTTGAGTAGCCAGCCCATGTTAAAGGCTCTTTCTGCTACCAAACCAAGCAATGAGGTAGTATATGATCATGGAGTAGAAACCCTTTCTGAACTACTGTGCCCTGCCTCAGCTTTTGCAAACACATCCCCTTCTTTCTGAAAGACCCTAAGATTCTGTTCTCAGTCAACTTCCCTTCCACACTTCAGAGCAAACACTGGAAGTGCATCAAAGGCAGTCAGCAGCTATAATTCTATTTCTGCAGTGCAGGCAGTTAACAACTCAACGCAGAAATGAGTTGTGAAGACTGCCTAACGATGGGTGGAGGGAGAGAAAAGGGGTTGGGCAAAATCACAGCTTATGATTACAGTGTAAATATAGCCACAGATGGGCAAGATCCTTAGCTAACAAGCAAATCAGACATGTTGAGGATCTGGGCCCTAAATGCAAATCCCATTTATTACTACAACTTCTACTGTAGCTATCATGCTGCAGCTGTTCTAGGCAGGAATCAGAACTACAGAATTTACTAGAGCATGCTGCCCTTCCTGCCTGGAGCCAAGTCCAGGCTCCAAACACATTTTAACTCCATGAAAATATTTTACCCCACAACTTAAGCTGTTTTATCCCCAAATCCTGTAATTCCTCCACTGTATATAATGAATATATATGTTGACACCACCTTCCTTTTCTAAATATATTGTTCTGATATAGTGCTCAACCCCCTTCTCCCAAACTCCTGTCACTCTGTTTAAGACAACAGTGCTAGGTACAAGCAAAAAAAAAAAACCAAAACCCAACAAGGAATATACTTTTGGGATAAATACAGCCTTACAGTGAAAGAAATAAGCAGGGGGGAAGGGATATATTAGTCAGAATGGCTAATTTTAAAACCTATTAGTACCATAAAGAATAGGAAAACCCACTAATTGGAAACAAATGTCATAAAAATGTACAGTCAAAGACAGCTAACCTTTTAAAATAAACTTTGACAATTAAGAAGTGATTAAATAGCATTAGAAAACTAGCTTACATTTGCTCAATAACAGTGCAGTAGGTTACTTTTTTTTGTTTGTTTTTTGTTAAGAGGGGTAAAATGAGAAGAGAGATGATGTTCTTTCAGAAAACAAAACAGAACCCAGCTACGATCAGTTACAGTGCAAGATTTCTAATACCACTTTATATTTAAAGTCCTAATTTTAAAATTCTTAAGTTATATGATATCAGTGATTATTTAAACACAACAGATCTGGAGGAGCTTTCAGAATGATATGTCTTTGACAAGTTTATACTGGTGTTGAGCTTCATTGCTGGCACATTTGATGAATGACATTGCAATAGTCCTAGTTTGAGTTAACAGATCTTTGTCACTTCATGAATGCAGTGGACAAAAATCAAAGACAGATGAAGACAGCAAAATATTAAAAAACAAAAATTGGGATAAAGGATAAAAAGAAAAAGAAAAAAGAGGAAAAAGGATGTCAATAAAAGAATATTCATGTCACTAATCTTTTTTAATACATAGCCATGTTTTTCATAATCAGATTTAAACAAAAAAAAGGACATGTCAAACACCAACATATGACAGGGCTTATGGATTTCTTATATTTTACAGTTAAAAAGATCAATGTTGAATATAGGCCACTATAAATTAAAATATATGAATCACATTTTAATATTATGTAATACATGCAGTCTAACCATAATATAAATTCATATACTGGAATGTTAGTCTTTCACTTTGCAGCCTTTCAGTGTAAAGAAGTCATTAGTCACTGAAAATAATGGTACTTCCAAAGCAATGGAGAACAATTTTAATACCTTCAGCAAATACAGCGCTGATCCATGAAGGCATTAAATGTTTATGTTAAGCACATGCTTAAGTATAAGCAAGATTAATGCTTTGGTTTCTATTGCATTTCATTCAGGTGGGGAT
This sequence comes from Myiopsitta monachus, assembly GCA_017639245.1. Lineage (NCBI taxonomy): Eukaryota > Metazoa > Chordata > Aves > Psittaciformes > Psittacidae > Myiopsitta > Myiopsitta monachus. The sequence continues at coordinate 63,519,831 of CM029921.1, read as the reverse complement.
GAGGGGGAAGAGGTAATAACGACAAAGACTTTTGAAAACAGCTGAAAGAACAACTTTTGGTATCAGCACAAAAACCTAGGAAAAGAAGAAAGATGGCAGAGGAAGAAAATTGAAATATTAAGTTTCTATTTAAAAATAAGTGTGTATTTTTTAAAAAGAGAAAATAAATCAAACAGTAAAGCACTAGTTAAAGTTTCACAAATGTTCCTGTTAAATATTCTGGTCAAAAGTTACATTTCAGTGGCAACTGTGTAGGAATGCAGTAAAATGTAAGAGGATGGAGACATGAATGAAGAAAAAACAAAGATGGGCCTGTACCTTTGTTCTAGTTGTTTCATAGTTGCATTAATTTGATTAGTCTTATCCTCTAATCGACCAATTATTTCATTCTTTTCCTTCATAGCATCTTCAGAAACCTGTGTTACATAAAAGTTAAACTGAAGTAGGTATATATTACACTTTTACCTCACAGGCTTGTTTTTTTTTTTTTCAGTGTCAAAAGGGGAAAATGTTAACATGGCTTCAGATTTTGATATTTTTTACACATTCCTATCTAAAAAACATAGTTGACAGTACTTAAAATTTTATGCCTAAATTCACTACTTATCTTTTCAAGAAACCCATTAGAACTGTACCAATAAAGAAGACGCTTAGTCCCGGAAATCACTACAGTTCTCCAACTCTTATCAAACTACCATATACACCTAAAAATCTTTCCAGAATTTTACTAACATGTTTCACAATTTGGATTGCTTGCAGAGCTGTTGCAACTGTGGCTTGAAGATCTAAATATAAGGTAGACCATTACACTTGCTGCACAGATCAACACTTATCAACAGGTCCCTAAGCAGCAGAGAGTGAGCATGATTGAACTGTTTCACTCCACCCAGGAAGTGCGTCTGAATGTCGTTACGTGAAATCAGTGTTACCTCCAGTCCCCAGAAGTACAGCTTTAAAAGAAAAACAAAACCCTTCAGATCCAAACACACTGAAAAACATTTTCTTCTTTTTTTTTTTTCAGTACTATTTATCTTTCACCTGGCCCAGTTTTGTCACAGCTGCAGGTGCAAAAGTTAGCATCATTTGTTCATCACCTCAACCATCTCTCTACATCACCCTAAGTTTTTCCTCCTCGTTCTGCCACAGATTTGATTGGTTTCTTGTGCTGTTTTTTGATAATTTATTCCATAAATAAAATTTACATTCTGCATAAATAAGGCGCTTACAACCCCAACTATTCTATGATTCTGTGATTCCCTGATGTTTGGACATCTGTTAGCTGCATATTGGGTCTCTAAGATCCGTATTTTCAAAAAAGAAAAAGCATTGCCTTGGTACATATTTTCTTAATTTGTTAACAGGCTAAAAAATGAAAATGAAATCAAACTGTAATTAGCCTTTTCCATTTAACACAACTTATTTTCCAAATGCCTTTCCTTACTTCAAAAGTTCAGATGTCCTCTTAAACTCACCACTATCTGCCTGCATTCTCCTGTTTTCTTACAGAACACAGGCCAAAAAGTGTTACTATCACTAGATACACCATTACCCTCCCTATTCCACATTGCATGTAACTAGGCCATGAACTTATTCTCATGCTCTTTTCTTCTATAAGCCCACTAACATTAAGTCACTGCCTTAAGAACTTCTTTGGGTGAAATCATGCTTGCATCAATAATGCTCAAAAATGACAAGCCAATGTAAGAAGAGGAAAGAAACCAAAAATTAAGGAAATAGTAGTATTTAACCAAACAAAACGGTAATGTATCTCTCTCAGACTGAAGTAATTTCATCAGTTTAACAGCAGATTGTTTCTCTACCTGCAGCTTTTGATACATTTCCATGTTAATTGCTTTAACTTCATCAAGCTGCTGTCGAAGGCCTATGAGGGTATCCTGCTTCTCATGGATGTCCTTCTCCAGCAACTTCATGGCAAGTTCTATCTCATGTTTCATACTAACTTGAACCACTAGCTCATTCTCCATATCCTACAAAACACAAACATAATGCCACATATTTAAATAACTATGCAACATTTTATCTCTGTTTTGAAAAAGACAAAAGCTAACTCTAACAGTGCTGCAGCATCACCTATTTCACTTCAGAAATTCTGTCCCTCTTTAAAAAGGGACAGAACTTAAAAAACCCTGTTAAAAACCCCTTCTTATTACAGGCAATTAAAGGCAATTGAAGTTGATTAAAGGTAGCATCTAAGCTCAGCAAAAGCAAACCCAGAAATATTTATACAGAGGCTCTTCTCACACATAATGTTTTCTAGAAGTGCTGTGTGATCCTAGAAAAGAACACTTACTTGTCGAAGTTGTGATTCTTCTCGAAGCTGTCTACGTGCTTCATTGTACATTTCATCTAAACCCTGCCTGGAATGTTTGTATGTCTGAAGTTCTGCTTCAACATCCACTTTAGTTGCCTACAAAGATACAGAGAATCTATCTTTCTTCTTCATAAGCTTAGCAATTAATAGCATGAGTTTAACACTTGGGGGAGGGGAGGGTAGAACTTCAAAATACATTCTCCAAGCACAGTACAAACATTGAAGATGTTTCTGCTATGTGGTCATCAGTTTTACAGTAAGAATTGAGTATATTAACCAAAATAAACATCTGCAGTACAGTCATCCTTCAGTAAGTCACTCTTAACACACAACTGTTTCAGTACTAAGCAATCAAAACACCTGCTTAACCTGTGCTTTTACCAATTATCCTGTGAAACACATACAAGAAGTTACACAAGTACAAGTAACAGCTTTAAAAAAATAGTTCAGCAATTCTAGACACAAGTATTCCAAATGACATTCCATATAATGAGACAAGTCAGAATAGACGTTTGCCAACTAAAACACACACTACTTTGGCAAGGTTTTCAGATAATAGTGCCTTAAACACTTAGATATAGCTTGCAGACTAATGAAAAAAGGAAGAAGGGAAGAAAATTAGAAAGAATACAAGAAAAAATGCTACAAAAATTGCATTTGGTTATAAAACAATCTAGTGTCCTATAATTTTGATATATTTATGACATTATAAAGCTTTCCAGCTTACTTCAAGTTATTATGTAAGAACATTTGAATGACAACGAACCACACATTACTACATTAAATGCGGCAATGCTACCATACCTCTAGATGATGCTGTGTTTTCATTAAAATAAGAGTATTTTCACTCCTTAATTGATGGTTTTCTTCCTGGAGTTTAATTATATTGTTTTTGGCTATTGCTAACTGAAAGGTTAAGAGAAAAAAAAAAAAAGGAAAGGCAGAGTGACCACTTTTGTGAATGGAAATAAAGAAAAAAAATGTTCTGATGAATGCAAGCCCAAGACATTCTCTGCTGTATTCTCACAGTCTACCAAACTGAGGTTTAATTGTTTTTAAAGAAAACATACAGCTCCTGGGTTGAGTAATAAGCACTTTCATTACAGAACAACAGTGTATTCAAGATACTTCATTATTTCACATCTGGTAAAGAACTGCATCATTATGACTTGAAGACCTTCAATTCCTCCTTCCTCATCCTGTTCATTGGGTTTTCTTTTTTTTCATTTGGATTAAAACATATCCTGTTTTGTTGTTTGGTTTGGGGTTTTTTGATACCTTAATATATCAGGTGGAGCAATTTACTAAGAAAAAGCTCTTCCAAATGAAAACATATTTACAAAAGAGAAAACATTATAAATGGGCCCTACAGGATATACCTTAACATCAGAATTATAAGCCAGTTGACCAAAACAGGTGGATAGTAGGGCTGAGGGCTTGTAAAATAACCAGAATATTCTGAGAATTAACATTCATTAAAAAAGTTTTCCTTCTCTCTGGACACATTAGTACTCAGAGCAAGCTAGCTATGACCTTCAACAGCTGAATTTAGACATTTTGATTCTCCACTATTTCTCAAGCAGCTTGGATTAAAAAAATATTGTGCTCTCTCTATAAAACTAAAAATATTGGAATCTAGTCAAGCATCAAAGATAACCAGAAATATAGGACATAAATACAAAACCAGAGCTAGACAAGTCTAAACACTTGTATATATGTATAATGGTAAAAACCCAAGAAAATCTTTTGCCTAAAGCTGAGAAATGCAATAGAAATTGTTTGGTGAACTACTTTTTGTCTCTTGGTAGCATCTGATGTCATCCACTAGTCATCTGCACAAAATCAGACTGAGAGCTGCCATTAAGAAAGGCTTCATTTCTGACTTTGTCCAAAGTGGGAAACTGCAACATTCTGCAGAATAAATTTACTGATGTTGGAGGCTACCCAAGCAAGCTGACTTCAAATCCCCGCAGCTACAGCACCTTTTATTCAAGCCAAACTCAAGTAGCTGAACAAATCATACATTATTTTAATCTACGTAAGTTAAGTGAACATATTTTGAAAAAAGCTTCTGAGAACACATAATATCACACAATACTAAAAGAAAATAATACCTCTTCGATCAGTTTAGTGTTTGATTTCTCTAGTGAATCAACTCTCGCATGTAGACTGCTAACTGTGCTACTAAAAGCGAAAAAGAAAAAACATTATTCAGAATTACATCAGAATTCACCCAACCAAGCTCAAAAGCTTTAATGCAAGGTACAATGATTAACAGTTAAGTGCTAAAAGGTCCGCTCCCATTGTTTGAGGTTTTCCTAAATATAAGAAAATTAGTCTCCTTTCTTGAACATTAATACATTTCTTTCCGACTTCCAAAGTCACCCCTGTCACCTAAACTCCTGGTTGGGTGTGACTTTCCATGTATTCTTCCTTTCCTTTATCCTCACAACTACATTATGTCTAAACATTTAACCAGTTGCCTTAAAAGAGAGTTTACAATCTTGGAATAAAGAGAGTTTACAATCTTCTTGGGGGGGTTTCCCACCACGTAACAAACCCATTCTCTAGGCTCTCTTCCTCCAAACCCTACTTCTTTTATAAAATCATTTGCTTCTCCACATTTTCCAAGATTTATCCTCAGGCTACCTCTTTCTTGATGCTTTTTGACTTAATTTACAAGTCTCATCAGAATTTTATTCCCTATTATGTGGGTGGTTTTGTTGTACCAAGCTACGTTCAGGCCTTCTCTGTCACCTGATTGCCTATTCCTGCTGTAACCATATCTTTTCAGGCTGCACTTCACAAACAAAAAAAACCCTATTCTCTAACACCGTTTACTTCTCTATGCATTTCTACTGTGGTGTTCTTAAAAGAGTTACCAGTTAATTAACAATGGCAAGGTAGAAGACATAAATGCATTTTAGGACGTACGGAAAGAAACAGCTGATCTGAAATTAAAGAGAAGAACTGATGAACCACTGGTTTGCAAATAAGTTAACGCATAAACTAGTGTACAAGACATATTCAGCACACAAGGGCTCATGTGAGTAACGGCTATCACCACACAAACACCACTGGTTTTCATTGTGATAGTTCCTTTCTCCTCAACTTTCATTTTTCTTGTATTGGATGCACTCAGTTATTCTGCTCAGTGACTGACACAATTTCAAATCAGAATACCTTTTCCCCAACAGCAGACATATAGCAACTAATGATCAAGATTAGGAGCATTAAAAATTAAGAATATTACATCTCAAAAACAGATCAAGAAGATCAGCTATACTACAGGGTCTACGACGTTCTTTGTGGATGTGGTGTTTCATTTTGGTTGGGGCTTTTTGTGTGTTTTTTCTTTTTTAGCTCCTCCCACTGTTTAATTTTGTACAATACTCCTCAGAGAGTTACTACCACTGCTCCTTTATTTGTGCAGTAACATAAACAGTGGTGAACCACGCTTGATCCATCCACCAAAGTAAGGGGAAAAGGCTGCTTTCCAGAAAACTTCCTACTGGAACCACAACCTACAGCATGTAAGTAGTTTCCAGCAGGCAATGAACTTACTCAGTTATGGTCCTAAGCATTAAAGCTACAAAGAAAAATAACATGAAAGGCAAAGAAACAAAAACATGTTTTCATCCAGAACACCCAAGACACTTTTTGAAAACTATTACATAGAACGCAGTTAAAATCCAGATCAAGCTTTTAATTCCTGTTATGAATCGTAAAGACCTTGATGAATTAGGCCTGCTGGCTTTTGTTTCCTTAAAGAATTAAGATTCTGTCTAAAACAAAAGCACAAAACCAGAATTTGCGAGTTCCTCCAGAAGAGTGTATCCTTTCCAACTTCATTACATCCACAATTTAAACATGAAAAATTTGCACCTCCTTCCCTGAAGTTCTCCCACAAAGCTGTGGGATAAAAGGAATTAGAGGTGTTTTACCTCTAAGCCTGGCCTGACATGCATACTTCAAAGTAGTACTTACTTCAGTTGTCTGTTTAGTTCTTCAACATAATTCTTTTGGTCCAAAATTGCAGCAATCTGTACATTCCTAAAGCAAGCACATAATAAAATTAGCTTTAACAAAATGATACAGTGAACTACAACATAATGCACGTGTATGTACTGAAAATACATATCTCATGCAAACATTCATCTTAATTGCACTTTTTTAAAAGAAAGGAAGCAACTTCATCTCACAATCATGAAGTCAGTAACTGACACATTGTGACATTATTGAGAGACAAAGACATCGCAATGCTACAAACTACAAACAATTTCTCTACATGAAACGTAAGAACACAATCTCAAAAGGATGTCCATTTACTCATCCATAATTCTAGGGTTATTTTAAACACAGGTGAGGGCTTAAAGATTAGCAGGTTCCTTTTCACTGGCACCTTGCAATCCTCCGATACTGTCCGTGAGGTAAAGGAAGCAGGTGATGCTGCTGAGGCTTGCTTCTGAGTACAAGTATTTTTCCAGCTAACTAGTAATACAGAACCACATAGCATGCCATTTTTCTCAAGGCAGTGAGATCAGAACACTTCATCTTTGGGAACCTGACTTATTTCTACAAAGAACAGGGCACCAATCAAGAAATCACTTGTTAACATGCAAAATCTGAGGTATTCGGTGAGGACATACCTTTCCTTACCTCCAATGTCATCATCACTCTTTAAATACACGGAGAAATCAATCACCCCAACCTAGGGTAAAGCAAACATACAGTTTTATACCATATAATTAACTGCTGTTGATATTCATGGTCTTCTGTACACGTAATTAATAAAACCTGAGTTACATCACCTTTTTTAAGATTGGTTCAGTTTCAGACAGAAGCTCAAAAAACTGAACTGTAGCATTTTAAGCATTTTTTTTATAAGTATAGCCTCACATAGTTGTTAAGAATTATGTTCCCTTTGAGCAAAACTAACACTGTGCTGTATACCAAATCCCAAAGAAAAGATCATTTCTTACCTCTGACTGAGCTTAGCCAAGAACTCAAAGGAAGACTTTCATTTGGGAAATTATCAGAAACTACGGAACCCATCACTGATTTGAGTAGAGCTGTGGTAAATAATTTGTAGTGTTTCACATGATTTCCTGGCACAGCACATCTCCCAAACTGATGTTTCTTCCATGTTTATTTTTTTTCAGTTTTCCTTGTCAAATAATACTACCTCTCCACACTTGCTGATTCCAGGGTATACTAACTCTATATTCATTTTTTTTTTTTTTAAACCTTGCTAAATCTGAATCTAATTAATTTCTTTTCTGTTCAATTGTAATTTAATTATGCAAAAAAACCATTACCATAAGTTTTGCTTCCAATTCTATTCACAAAAGTATTTAACAACTTTTGCTTTACCAAACCCCCTCCTTTTTGGTCTCTAGCTGCCTCTTAACGAAAGTATTTCAATTACTCCGATTTTTCTTGAACTTCCTTTAGCTTCTGAATACAAGTCACTTGCTCAGTCTAACATTTCCTTTGTTTATACGATGCTCTGCTGCTCTCGTCAGCCTCCTATGATGATCTTCTACTTGTTCTTTCCCTACCTTTTCTAAAAAGGTGTCTTCTCCAAGAGCTTTTTAAAAATCAATTTAATAAGCAAAATATTTCAATAGACAGTGTATTATCTCTGTAGAAGTTACTTTGTTTTAATTCTCCATGAGTGCATTTTCACCAATTCATATGTTTCACCACTGAATAGCATTCTTCTAGCATACCAAAACTACGCTCCTGGACGTAACTTCCATCATCCTTCAGAAGTTTATCTTTCTGCCAATACAACTTGCTGCTTCTGGCTTCACTGAGTGCCTTATTTATATTAGTCTTCAAATAGAATTACTCCAAAATCCCATTTGGACAGTCACCACCACCTCAAACCAACTTTTACCTTCCTTCATTCATCAAAACCAAGTGACCTAGATAACAAAGGGGTAGCCAGCAATTTTTTTTGTTACGATTATTTCTAATACACACATATAACTCTCAATACTAAGAAAAGCACATTGATAAGTTTACTATAATTACAGGCCTTTCAGTTTTACATCTTCTGGTATGCAAGATTAGTGCCTAAAAATTTAGGTAGTAACTAGAATGAATAGTTGAAAACAAGTTAACCCTATTATTCAAGAGCACATATACTAAATTAGCTATAACTTTTCTTTTGCCATAGAAATTGGTTTTTTTTAAGCAAATATATGCTGAAATACAGCAATAATCACTTAAACTATTACATTTTTTCCACAAAGCTGGATAAAACCCTATCAGGACTGAACACAGCCTACACTTATTTACAAATACCTGTATCTGCCTTTAAAAATTATCTGTCAAGCTGTTCATGGAAAAGATCAGGGTTCAAAGTCAAAGCACTTTACAGATGAGGAAGAATTCTAAGTCTTGTTTTCCAGATTGAAAGCAGTCACTCTCTTACAAGGTCTTCTATTACACTTCACAAAGTAAGGTTTTGTTTCAGGTCCCTGAAACATTCTTATTACACCCCATTTATCATCTGATTCAATATCTATACTCCTTATGTTCCAGAACAGGAACAAATGAATCACATGGGATAGATAAACTGATCATGGAACTACACTTCTCCCATACAGGAAAAGTATGAGTTAAACAACTTAAATGGAAAGCACTCTGCACTGCTACTATTGCATCCATTTGACAACAGAGCATAAAGCATTCGCCTTGCACTCTGATAATTATCACTACCTAAAGGTCTGACCCAACCGATACCGAAGTTAATACAACAGCCCGCAGAGATACAGGAGCTGGATGACACCCCAAACAGTCTCTAGTAAGATTTCTAGCAAGTCACAACTCCATGGTAACAAAATTCGCTGCACATAATCTTATGGATTGCATGTATATTACTTTACCTGTGCTGACTTACTTGTGAATCTAGGTCTTCTCCCTTCACACACAGGTTAGCATCTATTACATTCAACCCAACTAACAGCCCAACAATAACTGCTCCTTCTTCCTCCATCATTAGTGCATGATACTCATAAAATTCACTGTTAATGAAAAAAAATGCATCTTACTGGATATTCAGTATATTTAATTGCAATAAATTAATAAGTGACAACTACAACTGAATTGTTTCTCTTACTTAAGCCTTACTGCAACATCCTTAAAGATGAACTGGGTCTGCCCACACTTTCACCTGCTGAACATTTAAGAATTGGAAGTGCATGGTTTGTCTCAGAGGCTATCAGAAACAAAGATACTACACCTGGTTCCAGAAATGTGACCCACAAGCTGCTGGAGGCCTGGGAAACTTGGGGGCAAGACTTATTTTGCCATAAAAACCCCAGAACAAAACAAAACAAAAAAAGCCTTTTCCCTATACACTTGCTATTAGCCACTTTGTGTTTGGCCACACTAAGGCAATTCTTATATTGTTAGCAAATACTAGAGAATGAAAAAATACTAGAGAACACTAAAAAAATGTACCGTGTGTGACAAAAGATCTGGACTTGAATGAACACATGCTGGAAATTAAAGAAGCCAGGTAAGAGACAAAATGGGTAAGAGAAGAGAAAGGTCTGAAATACTAAAAAAGTTTTTAGAAGAAAAACATAATACCAACATTTACTTCCTCCTCCTTGCCTTTTTTAAATAACATTTTAGACTGTGAAACAAACTGTGCTTTCAATGGAAAAGTCCATAGTTGCTGAACACCAATGCCATCTTGAGACACCAGCACTATGTAGGGATGCAAAGAAAGTCTTAAAAATACATTTAGGTTATAGGACTGAAATTAAGATGACAAAGTTTTTTTCCCTTTGTGCTTCAACTACACCATCAGACAGAAGTTATACTAGAAGAGAGCAATGCCAGTTTCAGAACTGTGAAATAAAATTTCAAGGCAATAGTCCTCCATGCAATGGTAGCTCAGTAGGAAACCATGCAGGCAGGGGTGAATTCATCTCCTCTCCAGAGGCTTCTAACCCATATTCTGCATGGCAGAGTAATGCAGCAGGACCCCTTCCCCATTACCCCACCTACAGGAAGGGAAGGAAACATCCCTTTAACCATCAGCTGGTCTACAATCTTGATGAGGCAGTGCTGTTTGGTCCCTCTGCCCTGAGGACTGGAAGAACTCAGCAGTAAATAGAATTCTTTTTCATAAACGATTAAAAATAAATCACAAGCAAAATCTACTTAATTGTTTACCTGAGAAGATCTCTCTGAATGATCAAACAGCGAAGATAGTCAGCCATTTTCTTCTGCATTAGCGCTAACCGTAACCAGGCCCGGGCACGGCCCAGTGGTGTTCTGGAAAAAAGGGCATGAGGACAAACAGTCCCAAATCAACAATATATCAATTAATTCACTGTCTTAAACATATGTCTAGTGGTAGAGCTGCTGGTACTTCTGAAAGGGTACTTTAAACTATTAGTTGAGAAATGCAGCCTGAGAAGCCCTAATGTTTAGGCTTTGACTCCAACCTTTGGGATTACATCTGAAAAATTTTCATCAACGGAGCTGGGCTTGGGAGAAGATGCTGGAAAGAAAAAAAACAGAGAAAGCACAAGAGCCTGACAGTAAAGTTCACTGTTTTGCTCAGAGAGTGAAAACATGCAACTTTCCGCACACTGTTGTATTTCAATGTGCTTTGTTCTCACACAGTACATGGCTAGCAGCGTGGCTAAGTACCTTCTTCTTAACCTGACAGAGCTGCAACAGTAATCTTGGAAGTCCTGTTTCTAGCTGAAGTAAAACATCTGCAACAGTTCGGATTCCCTTATGCAACTTCCTTATAGTTTTCAGAGGACTTGTGAGAAAAGTAATCAAATGTCTATTACATCCCATCACACAAACCTTCCTAATCCTATTCTCTGGATCTACACGACATGTAATGAATTTTAGCTTTAACTCATAGTTCTTTACAAATTCAAGGTATCTCAGACAATTCAAAAAAGACAAAAATGTATGTAACTGGCAAACAATATCCAACAAATTATACCTGGACCTTTAGATTGTTCTCTTCTAGTGCTTACATGCTTCAAAGAGGTAAGCATGTAAATGAAACAACAACATAACAACAAAACCTAAACACCTGCTGTATGAGGATAGGAAGAGTATAACACACTTTGGAAAAGACATTATTTAATTTGTCCTGATACAAGAGTAAATAATAATTTATATACCTATGTGCTTTAGATAAGGTCTATGTTATAAATTATAACCCTTATACTGCCATATACCAATGTCAATGTAACCAAACCCTACTGGAATTCAATGTATAAAGCTAAATACAAGAGAAGAGTGCAGTGGAATGGGAGGAGATTGTAGTTCACAGCATAAATTTAGATTTGAGAAGAACTCTACACACCAAAATCTGAAAAGGTGCCTAATACTTTCCTCTTCCATGTGTTACCTTTTGCTTTTATACAGCCTTTGCTGGCTAGATTCACTAGCTTGTTGCAGTTATAGGCTGTTCAACACATACAACAGTTATAGGCTGTTCAATACATAACCTGTTCCTTTTTGCACTGTTTTTGTTGACCATTCAGAAAACTTCTTCCAGGAACATCGGGAAAGAACATAAAAATACTACCTTGTTTAGCTTTTTTGTGCAGACCATGAAAAGCTAGCAGGATTAATCTGTGCTCTCCCTCAGTTATCATTTTGAAATGCTTGTTCAAAAGCTTGATTAATGCCAAATGGAAACATGAGACATCTGCAGATTCTCAATCAGGTCCTTCATTTTTTGCTGTATTTTACCAATACTACTTACTTAAGGCCAGGCAAATCTCTGACGCTTGCTGCTATTTCCTCAGCTTCTGGATATAATTTCTCCACAAGTTCCAGAGGACCCCAGATGGTTTTATTGTAACTGAGAAAGGATTTTCTTACTAGAAAAAGAAAAATTACGAACTGAATTAATTAAAATTACTGGAGTAGCTTCCTTCACAATAGCTGGTGTGACAGAAGGGTTAACTGCCGAGCCTAGACTTCCACATAGCTGATAACTGTGATGCTGGTCAGTTCACCAGTATTCGAAGACATCTTCTGAATTACATCCCTGTGAACATAAAACTGCTGTGCTAGAACAAAATAGTATAAAAGGGATGACTAGCTAAAAATACAAGCTACATACATAGATACATGTACTTGTGGAAATTCCGGGGCCACTTGCAATAAATAGTATACAAAAGAGAATTGGTAAATATGGAAATGTATGTTGTAAAGTATTAATAATGACACAATTATAGAAGGTAGCAATTTTCTCCGCTTCTTAAAGCAGCATAACACACTTCATTTTTATCTTACAAAAGAAAGGAAGAAAAATGGCATAGCTGGGATGAGAAATACGCAGCTAGAGCAATTATCACACCTTTAAGACCATGCTTCAGGCAGTGCTCCATGACAACAAAGAACTGCTGCAAAGGTGGGTAGTCAGAATCCAGTGTTCGGCCAAAGCTCAAAGCTGATTCAATGAGTCCTTTGATACTCAATTTAGCCATGTTCAATAAATTTGCTCTTTCTACAGCTGTGGGATCCTTTACAGCTAAGACAATAAAAGAAAAAAAAAAAAAAAAGGTTATGATTTAAATTTTAGAAGAAACATAAAGTAATAAAATGTTTCATGGCCACCTTGTTGAAAGATAAACTTACCTTAACGTAGACAAACTCGAATATTTAATAAGTGCTATAAACCACCATGCTACAGAAAAGCATCCACTCCAACAAACACCCTTACAGATCTTACATAGTTTTAATAGATGAATGAAAAAACAAGGCCAGAAATGTCAGTTCTCAGATACATCTCAGTACAACTCAGAAGCAGTCAGTAATTGCAAATTATAACAGGCATCAAGGCTGCACTCAAAAACTCTGCTGCCTAACAGCAACTGGTGCCCTTACCATGATATCAAAGCAACATTCCTATTAAGTATTATTATTATTGTTATTAAGGTATGTATTGAGGTATCTATAAAGGCATCCTATTAAGTATCTATTTAGTGTATTATAGTTTACCTACAGAAACAGACATCATACTTTTTTATACATAATCACTTTCCACTGTAGTCTTAATTTCATACTAACATGAACACGTTTTCCTTCTGAGGCTGTACATAGTCTCAGTCAGTAAACCAGGAGCAGGTTCAGGAAAACATTACACATTACATGCTGAAATTTGAGGTTCTCATACAGCTATACATAATCGTTAAGACATTAGGACACAGATGTCAAAATACCTATACATATTTGTGTCTGAGAAAAAGTGTGAGCCTCTTTCACTACAAATTTGAGTACTGATGTATGACATTATCTCTGCACATCAGAGAACATAAAGACTAAAAAACCCTTGTCATTATAACAGACAGATACCTTCTCAGTTCCTCAAACAGCAATTAAATTACTCGTCTCATTTCTTGCATACCACGGCTTTATGCAATTAGGTATTAATTATCAGAATCTTAGAAAATTACTTGCTGATTTTCTGTACTGAAATATCAAATTACCCTGTTATCACAGAACATAACCTATCACAATTTTCTAGGAAAAACCACAATGACTGAGATAATGTACGCAAGATAACCTGACCACTGCTCGGGTCGGGCTGGGTATCGGTCGGTGGGTGGTGAGCGGTTGCATTCTCCTCCCTTGTTATTTCCCTTAACATTATTATTATTTGTGGTAGCAGCAGTGGTTTGTGTTATACCTTAGTTACTGGACTGTTCTTATCTCAACCCGTGGGAGTTAACATTCTTTTGATTCTCCTCCCCATCCCTCTGGGAGCTGGGGGGGCAGAAAGCGTAAGAAGTGAGAGAGTGGCTGGGTGGTTCTGAGCTGCTGGCTGCGCTAAACCACAACACCTTAAAGACTACTATTATAGCCTCCCAATTTACCAGTACTTCAACCAAAAAAAAAAAAACAAAACAAAAAAAACCCAAACCACTAGAAGATGTTAGAAGACACAGCAGACAATTAGCAAGAATGCTCTGGTAAAAATTTACCCAGTCAGCAGTCACAGCTCACTAGTTAGCCTCTTTACTTCCTGCTCACTCAGCTGCCAGGAACTGAACCAAACCTACCAAGGGCAGCCCCAATTACCCCTGTCTGGAACAGACAGAGGCTTGCAACAACTGGAGCATTTCTGTTGGTAAAGTTGATGTCAGACTTCCTGCCTTTTTATTTCGTCTGCTATTGGCAGCACTAAATACAAGCGTTATTACAGGTAAAGCCTTGCTCAAAACAGACTTCAGGTAGGTAGCTCTCCCTCAGTCTACTTTCATAATTCAGGCTGTTTCCCCAAAGGCATCTTACAAATTCCTTTTTCAGATGAACCTCATTTTGACTTTTGGAGCTGATCTTCCCCACAGACACACTTCCATGCCTACTATCCTTTTAAATATCAGCCCTCTTGGCTGGCCTGAAGCAGAAATGCATTTTAGGTCTGTTTTAAAGCTTAGTCTACCTGTGCGTAGCATTTTTCCTCACCTTCTTCTTAAAAAAAAATTAAGATTTAAAATTTCAGATGACGTATTTTCTAGTAACTGCTTCCAATGCATTGTACAGGGCAGACTGTACACACACGGAGCAAAATAAGTTCCTTCGGGGCTCTGAAGGGCTCTTTTCTCACCCCAATGCACCAACCCAAGAAAGGGACTATCTGCAGGTGGTACTGATGTCACCTGTTTCACCAGGGACTGACTGGCAAGGCTTGAAGAGGCACTATTCCTCTTCCAGTCTTGATGAGCAGCCAAACCCTTGCTACAATCAGTATTTGTGCAAAAAACACAAACAGAAAAACCAACCCAAACCCGCAGTCGCTACAGATACAGGTCTCCCTGTGCCACTCAACCGCTAGCAGAAAACAAGTCATTTCCTCCACTAACGCGTCCCCACGGGCATAATCCCCTTACAGCCGGCCCCCGGCACACCACCCGGTTTGCATGAGCACCCGCCGCACCTGCCAATGACAGGGTGGAGGGAGGGAGATCCGCCAGAGCTCGGGCCCGTACCGGCTGACGGACCGCAGGGCCGGAGGCAGCCCCCGCCGCCAATCCCCGAGGCCGCGGACCGTCCCCAGCGCCAGTTCCCACTACAGAGGACATTTTCTGGCTGCGTGGGCACCCCCGCAACGCAGCTCACAGCCGCTACCTCCAACGCGTGAGGACGGCTGCCGCTGTAGGTCCCCTTCTCCCGCTCCGCTGGCCGCGGCACCCCCAACCCAGCCCGGCCCCACTCACCCATGGCCGGAGAGGAGGAGCCGCCACCTCAGCCGCTCCCGTTCCGCCGTTGCGTCGGACCTGCCCGGCCCCTCCGCCCGTGCCCTACGGCGCCCCCGCCGGCGGGAGGACCACCCTGGCGGCCGCGGCCCTTCCCCAGCCGGGGTTTAGCAACGGGGCTGCAGGTACTGCAGTCCTCGTACAGCCTGAGCATGGTGACAGCTAGCTGACCACCTTGGAGAGGTGTATTTTCAAAAAGAGAGGGCCAGGAGTGCTCGAGGCCCCAGCCTAGGCACATGAAGCCTTTCTTGCAAGAAAGGCACAACCTCGAGCCCTCGATACCGCTCTCATGACTCAGCTTCAACCTGTAACATCTACTGCAGATAATAATTCTGACACACATTTTCTAGTGCTACAAAACTAACACTTTATAACTCCAGACAAATATTTGTGTTCAGGATCTCAAGTAGTGTGGTGGGAATAAAAGCTAATCTTCTAAAAACACAGGTATTACAACTTTTTCATTTGTTATTTTAAATCCCTCCAAAATGCAAAGCTCAGCAAACCCAAAACCACTGTAACTCCAGAGGATGAGGGTGTTTAACACTAAGGAGTTGCATCATATAAAGATGGTATATCCGTTTATGCTTACTGCACCCTAAGCACTACGATTTGCTTTGCTTAATAATTAATCTAAATCGTGCTCTTTCCTCTTCCCTTCTTAGGAAAGGCTAATGAGCAAGCTGTAGAGCAAAAAGATATGCTTTACCTTACCCAAACCAGCACAGGAAAGAAGGATATCCATGTATTGGCCTGCAAGGAAGGACAATGGAAACACAGGGATAGAACATGGTAACAAGGCCTCTTCTTACATCCATGATTCCTATCTCTTAAAAGAAAATTCCCACCTCTTATAAGAAAAAAGGAACCTATACATTTAAACATTAAACAGTTCTTGTAGTTGGGCTCTGATTCTACAACTCTGGCATAAACAGCTTGCCTTTCTTTGTTTAGGAATCGCAGCAACACATAAGTCTGAGTTAAGATCATTGCAGTTTACTTTCAGGTAGCTGTGTGAGGAACAGGAATTTGGACTTGATCTGATGGATCCCTTCCAACTTGAAATATTCCATAATGCACTAAGGCAGTGCTCAACCTGTGTCTGCATTCTTTCCACTAGGATCAACAGCTGTTCATGCATAAAGCTGTCGTAAAGGCAAACAGGAAAAGTGATGCTTTTTACAAGATACTCCTTTGATATATATACATTAGAATACAAGACTGTTTTAGAGAATCACATCTCAATTTTGTTTGAGGGTACTAGATCAAAATATTTAAACTGTAGATCTCTGCTCAATCTGATTTTTACCATGCAACAAGAAGAAATGATGGTTCTAGAAGCAGATAAGGAAATATGGGACTGGTTTGTGTCCATGTCTGATGCAAATAGGTAGGAGGAGGGCAATACATCAGATTTATTTATTAACGTTTGAAGAGCATACACTTCATTTTCTGGATAAGCATAACATGGTCTAATAAAAAAGTTAAGTCTTAGGAGTTTTATACACATAGATCCTAAACACAGAAAGAAAAGCTTTTTATATAAGGGTATGTTATTCTGAAATCAATTCTGTAATAAGAGTATATTTTACCCTCTTTCTGATCTTTTGAAAGACCCAGAGCACATACACAGTTGAAAAAGTGCGCATGTTCACCTGAAAAAGAGGATACCCTGTCAACTATTCAAACTATTTTTGTACTGTTCAAAATATTGATTATATGAAGAAAAGCATTAGCAAAGTATAAAGCACTACAATAAAAGCAACATCAAACTTTTATTTCAAACATTACAAAAGTTAGGGAGCAGTTTAAAAAAAAAATAATAAATCTACAAGGTTGTCTGCAACTCTGTCCATAGACACAGCTACTTGACATGGACCCAAAAGAAAACAAATACTAATGATTTAAAAAAAAAAAGAATCTATTTTCAGGTTTCCACCAGCAATCTTGGAAAGAAGTTTCTCAGTAATAGTCTAGAATGTGAGGTAGTATTAAAAAAAAAAAAAAACAGATCTGTTAAGTAAAGGATATTTTGCATTGTACATATTTTTCATCTTCACAAAAAATACAACCTGAGCATGTAAACTTCTTAGTCATAAAGCTGCATCTCTAGTTTTGGGGTTCTGGGGAGGTTGGTTGGTTGTGGGGTTTTTTGGTTAAGAAAAAGCTACAGATCAGATAAACTGAAACTAGAGCTTTACTATGATCTTCATATGGGCATAAGGTGCTTCTCTGGGCACCATTTCACTCCAAATTTATCTGCTAAATACATGAGTTCAGAAAAGTGAATCAACATCACATTTCTTCCAGATGTATGTAAAATCAGGAGATTAGAAAAGTCACAGGATGCTTATAATAGATTAATTGCATTATTTATATACATATAAAAAATATATTTATATATAAAAAATACTTCGGTATTTAAAAAAGCAGAAGCACCCTTTAAAGACCTTCATGAGGCTTTGAGGAAGAGAAAATTTTTTCCTATTTTTTTTTCCTCCAGAGAGCACAACACCACAGTATCTTACTTAGGAATTCTAATAAATGGAATTACTGTATGTAGACTACATTTTAAAGTCTTTAAAACCAAACTCAGCCCAGAAAACTATGACAGAATGCAGCACTGGTTCCTCCTCTTCCTCAAGAGTTTCCTCATTCCCTTACGCAGATAACAGTTTATCAAGATAAAAGTGAAAATAAAAGTAGCTATCCAGTATCTGACGGGAGAGTACTTCATATTTCTGATTTGTCTGAAGTACACCAGTACCAAACCAACCCTCTTGAAGACAGAAATATGTGTTGTTCTTTTTCCAAAAGGAAACCTTTAAAATAACTGAATCTTATTTCTGGTTTTGCTTCATTCAGAGTAAACAACACACATCAGCACTCATACTCCACTAAGCAATCATTTAAATTAAGCAGCACCAGAAGGAAATAGACAAACGCTTATAAAACTCTTCACAATCATAAAATGTTACATATGTGGAGACTTTCATGAGCCCCTGCTGGAAGATTGAAGATGTAGAAAGTTAAGGAAGCACTTTGATATCATCACTTTCACAAAAAAAACACAAAACCTGTTTGAGTGTGTATTGGTGTTTGCAAAGAAAGCAGCTAACAAGGTCTTTCCTGTTTAAACAGGCCATGGAAACGGCTGTAGGTAGAGCAAATTCAGTACAATGCCAGAGAAAGAATGAATTAAGCAAGTCACCTGAAAGTTACACCATTTTCCATTCTAGCAGCATTACTCATGAACAGTTCTCTCACCAGATGTGTTTAAATGCATGGTACTTAGGCAGAAAACAAATCACACTGACATTAGATGCCTAGATCACCAAAAACACCCACAAAAGCATTAAACATTAAAAATTCAGGCCTCAAAACTAGAAAATGTCAATTTGACTTGCAAATCAGCAGGAACTGCTTCTGCTTTTGAAAACAGTGAAGGTTCTAAATCCATTTATTAACTTGATCTCAAGTATATTTTTGGCATATTTAATTATCACATGTTGGACTGTGTTGCCAGTAAGTGTTCCAAGTATAACCTAACTAATCAAAGATCTTCCCATCCTTATCTTGATAAGCCAATCTTACCTATCCCCTTTCACAAAACAGCACAGAGAAAAAGGATATCATTGCCTCAGACTGCAAATGGCAGAGTAGCTTCTCTAAAGGCGGATAGTAGGACAGGGACGGAACACAGCCCACCATGATTAGTTTGTGCTTGGCTCTTGTGATAGCAACATTAAGACGTCGCCAGTCCTTCAGGAGGGCGCCAAGCTGTTAAATAAACGTAACTTGCCTTTATTATCCTTAAATTTCAGAATTTAATGTAGGTAGATGCATTATGAAAATTAGTGGTTTATCTATGAAAACCGACTGAAAGTTAATATGACCAACTTACATTTTCTTCATTGCTGTTTCTAACAAAAGAAACAATTATGATACTTTTGTCTCTTCCTTGGTATTTATCTACTGTGTTGACTTCCACTCTATTCTGCTTCAGTTTTGCCATCAAATCAGTGATCGTTTTCAATTGATGTCTGTATGGTGATATAATGCCAATGTCTGAAGGGTTACAGCCAGCCTGAAAGAAGAAGAAACAGAAGGAAAACAAAAATAAACAAAAAAAAGTGGTCACTGCAGTTAACTTGGAATACTCATTACTGCCACAAGACTGTCAAGGATTTTTTGTTTTTCTCTTTAAACAGAGGTGTGAGATATTGTATCTACACCAAGTCACCAGTGGAACTCTAGGTATAACTGGTATTAACTGAGAAAAGATTAGTTACTGCAAGCTCCCGATCCTTGCCTTAACCTAGCACAAAGATATTCTCAAAATCCTAATTTCTCTTTCTTCCTCAAATGGCGAGGTAAACATTCAGAACTCTTTGTCTGTACTACTCCTGAAGTTGACTGGATGAAATAAGGAAGAAGGGCAAATCTCTCTCCCCATCCTCACAACAAAGTCATCTCTTAAAAGAATATAGCATCCAGCTTTTCTTGCATCCCAAAACCAACTGGACAAGGGATAGGGAACAGAATGCAGATCTCACGCTCCTCACTATATTGACATGTAGCCAACATTGAATTTATCCTTATGATTGTAATTCAACAAATAAACCATTACATATATTGTATCTACATACATTCATATATAGACACATACATTCATATATAGACACATACATTCATATACGCATATATACATAGAGTCTCCATTACTACAGCAGCATAAAAATGACTAATTATAAAGCTGTCCCTCTGTACAATGTAATAAAGTTAAAGATACCTTAATAAATAAGGATGTGAGTAAGAGTACTAGTTTAGCTTCTGTCATGTTACTTACACCACCTTTTTCTGCATGTTCTGGTGCTGGAACCTATAAAAACAAACCAGAAAATAATGACTTTTGCTAACCTACAGTGACACATTATGTTCTGATCATATTCTGATTGCCACAGTTATAGTAACAGCTTTAATTAAAAAAATACAGCTAAATGCTAAATTTTACAGAGTATAAGAGCCTATACTGTGAAGTAACTTCAGAACACATTTGCAAAACAAGTTGAAACAATTTACTTAAATGACTTCCTAGTATTAGCAAGTGACCTTAATAAACAGAAAATCTTGATCTTTTGACTTTACAGTTCACACAATATACATCATATGAAAAAACACAGACATTGCCCAGCCTGACAAAGTAACAGAACAAATTGCATTTCATACAAGACTTCTGTTTTGAAGCTTTCCATTCAAGAATGTTTACAGCGAATTTTTCCCATTCCAATGGCAGATGTTTTTATTCTTTTTTAATGTTTCAAAGCCTACGTTTAAAACTACAGGAAGAGCTATCCAAAAATGGTAGTATTGAATCCCTGCATCATGTATGAATGAGACCATAAAAGCAGGAACAAGCTTAGAATGCAAACTCTTGTTATACCAGTGTCAGTTTTACAATTTATTCTCTTTGCTTAGCTCTTGCCTTCTTTAAAGTTTAACTAGTATCATCAGTAATAAATGTGTCCCTGATATTGTCCTTCTAGTAACCTGGGGCACAGCTAAGCATCTGGGGTCAAGCAACAAGCCCCTTTACAAACAGTCCAAAACTGAGCATACACTAAACTGCTTTTTGCCTCCAAATCCCATTTACTACCATTCCCATTTACAACTTCACCCATTCCACTGCTTGCCTCTCACATTAGTGACATAGGTCAACTTTGCTTTCTTAGATGCTACTTTGTTCAGTTTTCCCTCCAAATTATTATGACACTTAAAGTGGAAGGTGGTATAGCCTGACTTAAAGAAACACTCTCAGAATCCTATCACAACAAGTTTTACTTCTCCAAACATCCAACCCAATATAATCCAAATGGCTGAATTTGGAGATCGCTATAATGTTTAACATGTAGGTAAAGTAATACATCATTAATTTTTGTAGGAGTATCCCAGGTAAGTGGCATCTCCTTGCCACCATGTACAAAATCTGGTATTGTACAATATGCATAAAAACTCACCAAGTGTAATCTATGTTCAATACCTAGCACACTAAAGCACTGCACTTGAACAGAAAAATGATCTAATAGAGATTGACAAACCCATGTGCAACACTGCTGCAACTCTAAACAGTGGTCTTTGAGGCAGCACATATATATATTAATAGTAGGCTACAGCACCACATTTATTTTAGGATTCCAGCCACATACAAAAAAAATAGTTTGTATTGTGTTAAGTAGGATGCTGCATACTTCAGCAAGAATCCTACTCTTCCACATGTCATCCAAGCTTTTTACATGACATAGTTAATTTTTAGTATGTTGGATACAGAAGCAGAATATATTTTCCTTCATATTAGAAGATTCCATTGCCTTTTCCAAAACAGCAGCTTCACCATAGCTTGTGTCTCAACAGCTACATAGCTTAATACTTACTGTAAGTTAACTTTTTTACACTGCCATCATGCACTCAGTCCAACTGTAATGACCTGTCATATCACAACTGAATTAAGAGCTAAGCTACACTGTTACACCTATGCTGTTTTCTGGGGGTTTGGTGGTTGGGTTTTTCTGTTGTTTTGGGTTTGCTTGTTTGGGTTTTGTTTTGGTTTTAAATTCACTATTCTGAAAACATCACACTTGAGAAGCCTCCAAATTTGCATGTGATTAATTTTTCTTCAAGCAGAAAAGCAGTTTTAATGAACTGTTCATTTCTATCCATACTAGCATTGACATAGCAAAGACTATAAAACTACTTCAGGGGAAAAAAAGGTTCTAAAAGCCAGGTCATGCTTATGATAGTATATTCACATAATACACCAAAAAAAACTAACAAAACCAACTTCGGCCTAGAATTACTCAGAAAACTGATAATAAGTCAAGGATATAATTTTCAAATATTCTTACCCAAAATGTCAGAGGATGGGCAAACTGACACGGGATTTGACAGAAAAGCAACAAATATGTTTGCTTGCTGTAATAAACATGTCATATTAATAACCAGAAACCAACAGACGCTTTTTCCGAAAAATAAGCAGAATAAATCTAAGCTATCTTGCTTGGTGTCACTTGGTATTTTTTCCTGGTTACACTATGAATAACAGAATATGGGGGGGGCGGAGAGGGACAAAAAGCAGATCAAAGAAAAAATAAATGCTGCTTTTATTTATTATTGTGTTTGGAGGAGAGGGGGTGGTTCCCTCCTTCCCCCTACCCCACGACTACAACACATGGAGTTTCGACAAGAAGCCCAAAAAGAGATAGATGACATTATAGCCTAATGTCTTAATAAAACCAGGCACTTTTGGAAAAGTGAAGCTTTCCTGCTGGCTCTACAAACAAAACAGCTGTCTCGCACTGAGAATGGGCTTTGTAGGGAAGAAAAAAAAAAAATGGAACAGGAACTCTAGCTTTCAGATTACCAATTTTGGTATGATTAATAGATGGACAGTGTATCAGCCAGTTCTCTGCTGGAATAAACCTCTTCACAAGGACCAACTATCTGCTTTTCTATGAAAGGGACAGCAGCTACTGAGGCATTCCTAGAAAAGGTCTCCCTGTTTAGCTTAGGCATTTTTAGGAAATGTCTCTAAGTCACTAATTAAACACTGTGTTTCTTTTTAGACCAAAACCTGCAAATATGTACTAATTTATTAGTCTTATTCCACATGCGTTTAAACTCTTGCTCGTTTTATTTAGAAGTCAGTTTCTTTACATGATTCTTAACCACTCTATAGAGATTTATTTTTGTGGCAAACATTTGAGTATCCATTAAAGGACACAACTAAAGCAACTTACTCCTCCCTCACACTTCAGTGTATACAATGTCTGTGAAATTCAATGGAGAATTGTAATTATTCCTGCCATTGGTACACAGCCTAGACATCACGGACACTGGAAATGAGGTGATTCTATGCTTGCAAGGGCATCCAATATGGCCACACACTTTGAGCTACACTGTACATATATTGTCTAAAATATCCAAATTGAACTTTTCTGCTGCTCTTAGATGCAATTATTCCAGCAGTACGTGTATTACATGTTTTACATGTTGACTGTATTGAGAACTTGCATCAAAACCACAGTTTTGAAGGGAGAACATAATACGAAGAGAACATTACCTTCTCTGTGTTCAGAAAACACACAGGTGTGCCTGGGTCAAGTACATTTTTCAACCATGTTTTTGAGACATCTGCAAGGTCCAGTTTCAATTTTGTTAGGTTGGGCAAGTTAACAGTGGCATTTGACACCTTCTCTGAGCCACATTCCAGTTTGCCTTCATACACTAACATGTTACTCAGTGACATAATTTTGCTGAAGATTGAAAGAACAAGAAGAGGCATTAATTCTCAGCATTTTCAATCCCACAAGCATTAGAACCCCAATATAATAGATAAAAGTTTAAAATACCTATTCATTCTGTATTGCACAGTTAATTGGACAACAGCATTTTGGTTTTGTTCCAGCCTTTTAAATAAGCTTTCACTCATGCCAAGATCTCTGTCACAAAACAAAAAAATAAAACCAACGAAGATGCGCCACTTGAAACACTGCAAAACCCTTCCAAAAATTCATGTTACTAATAAACAGTCCAGTAGCATTTTCTCTTACTTGGCTTCTGCATTCAGTACAAGTGGAGGCAGCTGTTGATGATCCCCTACCAGCACAAACCTCTTGGAGCAGAACAGTGGGCCCAGACAGATGAGCTGGCTTATCTGGGAAGCTTCATCAACAATACAGAAATCAAACTGCCTCTGAACAAAGACAGGGTGATTTACTCCCATGCAAGATGTTGCTACCACTGCCTGAAAATTGAGAGACATTTTAAGGATAAGATACATCTTATAGCCTTTGGTACTACATTTTCCAGATTAAAAGAAAAAAACAAACTACTACACTAAAATGTGAATCAAATCAAATTATTAATCTTCAAAATCAAACCAGCACATCTTAGTTACCTATTGCTCCCACATGCTTGCATTGATTGCAAGGGACAAACCAAAACCAGCTTATAGCAGACTGTAGTAAGTAACTTGTTCCTGCCATGTGTTCAGTGTATCAGGTTTTATGCATATACAATCCATGGAGTGTGTTGAAACGACTACTGTGGAAAACTACGTTTGGTCGGGTTTTTTTAATCCTAAAGATAAAACTGCAGCACAGTTCTTCCCAGTGCTAATGCTTCCACTGCAATACAAAACGACTAGAACATGAAACATTATGTCACTTCCCTTATGACTGTAATCATTCCCCTGCAATGCCTATCAACAAAAAAAGTAAATGGCATCTTCTGCAAAGTTGGCATTTATTCCAACAACCATGAAGCTTCACTCTATCAAGAAATTTAATTGAAAGCTGCCATCTGATTCAGTTTATCCAGCTCCCATTATGGTTTGCATTGATATTCACATAGGCAGCACTTATTTTTCTATCAAAAATTAGTGCTCAGCCAGGTCAGCTCCACAACACACCACTTCCTCTTCCCCATCTGCTCATTGTATTAATGGCCCAACGAGCACAAGTGGGAGTTAAAAACAGATGAACAGCAGCAACAGGTGCGTAGAGAAGGTTGCAGCAGTTCAACACCCCTACCCCCTCACAAGATCTCAGACATAGGCACTGGAGTCTTTGGGACTTATTACAAAGCTTAAGTTACCTTTTGTAGACATAAACAATGATTTTCAACTTTCAGACAGTTAACATTGGTCATTATTCTATAAAGAAATTGAAGAGATGGAGTATCTTTTTCAGCTCAGATTTCATATAGCAATAACACACCTTTGGGATGAGTTCGTTCCCTGTGGCATCCAACCAACCATAATACTAATGTAGTTATCCCTTAAAAACTGGCAGGGCTAGCACAAAAACTCCTCTCACCTGACTGTTATAGAACTTTTCCAGATCTGCTACAGATTTAATTGATTTGGACCTGAAAATTTCTTCTTCTGTAAATTTCCGTATATCTGGATGAACCTTCTGAGCTCGCCCCAAGCGCAGGAAACCCACTTTGAATTTGGCTAGCTTTAGCAGGATATTGTCCACAGCAGTGTGTGTAAAACTAGTCAGAAGAACACTGAAGCCACAAGCAGAAAGAATTCTCACCTAACGAGTTGCAAAGGGAAGGAAAAGGTATTAGTTCATAAAGAAGAACCAGCAATCCCATGTTTGTCTAGGTAAAAACCACAAATTTTTGCAAGGAGCAAATAACCAGCGTGACTTCATTTATATCAGCCTTTCTCACCAGATCTGCCAGTTAGCTATCGTCAAAGCAATACGGGCAATAGACTTGATGGTTCCCATAAACAGCAGACCTACTATACATGTCACAAAGAGTGACAGCTAAGAAAATACACACACACTCAAACTGCACTGAAAAGAAGGAACTGCACTCTAAAGATCCCCACTGTCGGAACAAGTTATGCAGCCAATTCCCACAAGCACTGTTCTCCATGACAATTTATCCACAACAGATTCAGTAGAACAGGCTGATCTGATGATAGCAGCAGCTGCAGCCTTCTCTTTCCCCATGAGTTGATGACAACTGGAAATGAGACAACACTGCAATTTCAACAGAAACTTGCTCAGCCCACAGTCTGAATCCAGGATGCTCCTGTAGTCCATTCCTGGGGAAAGAGAACTACTAACTAGAGGAGATGGCTAAGCAGGCTGTACATAGCTGCGGCACCATGGGTTTATAAAATTTACAGTGAACAAGTTACTGAATTTCCCAAGGAGTCCCTTTTCTGAACTGTAACTCAGGATCTGAGGACACTTGGGGCCAAAGAATTTCAATATTAAAGTGTCACAGAAGTGATTAAATATCACACTTCAATCTCCTCCCTCCCACATACATTCCTACACAAGCAAGAGACTCCTACTCCACAAAATATATTTTTAGTTATACTAAATATAAGTTCTTAAGTAGAAGGAAATGCATTTTCTTTGAAATTATGCAGATACCAGTAGACTAAGTCACAACAATTTTGGGCAGCACGCTTTGGACACGATTTGTCTAATGCTATCCTCTAAATCTCAAAAAAAAAAAATCAAATGCCAAGGTACACAATCTTACTAGAGCGCATATTGTAGTAGTTTTTCCTGTTCCAGGCATACCCACAATAAGTGTGTAGTCTTTTGAAAGGAGCACTTTTTTCATTGCCTGTTTCTGAGGCTTATTTAGACCTTTAAGAAGAAAAAAATCAAAATGAAATGTCTATACTTCATAAACATTGCAATAATTGCTAAAGTTAGTAAAACAAAACTATAGTTTCCTCCTCCACTAGACCCCTTAAAGGAAAAAAACCTGAGCAGAGTAAGTCTGTATGTTCTAATGAAGTGATATTAAACATAACACACAATACACATAATACAGCATCTGAACTACTGGAAATAAATCACTGAAGATATTTTTATTCTTCGACATTTCGTGCTTTTTTTTCCGCTATCCTAAATGACCACCACCTCCATATGATATCGTTTATAGGCATTTCTATTTTATCATACCCACTTTCACATTCAAGCATACAGCTCACAGAAAAGGGAAATGAGTTGCACATATAGCATCATTTTGTTTAGAAGCAGCATTATGTCAGAGCTGTATTTCCCCAGCCTGATGTAAATAAGCAGTACATTCCAGCTATTTGAACTAGGCAAAGCTCAAGTAAAATAATAAGTCCTTCAGACTGAGTTTTAATGAAAAGTTCTGTCTGCTCTACAGAATTCAGTTAAATTTCTGCTTTCAGAGAAAAATGTCAGAGAACAATACAATATTATCACCAAATACCAAACACTGCCACATACCTAAATAACTTTCGTTTTTTAAAAAGACATTAAAAAGCACATGCAAAGTATCACATACTACAGAGCAGCCAAGAAATCAACAAGAGTGATTATGCAAGTGAATGCTTACACCAAAGCTCATCTCATTCCACTCTCAGTCTGCTTCCTCTATCCCAAGACCTTCCCTGTTCCTTCCTTTTGTAAAGGTTAGGGAGGTAATTATACAGTGCACTGTTTGAAATTGCAAGTTGCAGCAACAGGAGTAAAATAAAGCTGTACACAAACATTTGGTCAGGTCTCCCAACTAGTTTAAGACTTATTTAATCAAAGGAAAACATGCAAGGTACTGAACTTGTTTTTAACTTCTAGCCAGAAAACTACCACTGGAACCAAAGGTAGGAAAAACCCCTTACTTAGTGTGATAAATGTTTTGGCTACAGAGATGCGCTACCTAACAGGATTTTGGAGAACGCCACTTTGTACCTTTTAAAATATTTGCAACAGTTTCCTTTGCTTCTGGAGGAAGGACAGAGCTCAAATGCTGAATAAAACGTGGTTTGTGGAAGTCAATTATCAAGTTGCGGAGCCTTTCACTGTGGATAAAAGAAACCAACCAAGAAGAGTTATCAGCTGAGAAACTTCACCTGAAAATATTGAAAGCGTGGAGTTACTTTGATTTCTCGTACCTGACTGGGGAATCTTTCATCAATTTAGAAAGGTTTTCAAAAGTGACTCCTATGCCAAAATTGCCTTCTTCATGATCCAACCTAAATATGATGTTCTTGGGGAGCTTTGACAAATTCCTGAAGGATGACAGTAACATGGACAAAATAATTCTGTTCACAAGCAGTACATTGATGATTAAAGACTTGTTACTAAGTGTTAAATGGTATCTGCCAGGGGTCCTAGAGTGAAGCAACAACTAGAAGAAACACACTTAACTGACCTAAATAAAACACTATTGGAGCCCAATTTAAAGACAATATAGTCCAAATAACAAAAATTACTATTAGTACAGTAATCACTGTATCCATATATGTGACACTGGAGTCACAAGTAAATGGACATTTGCAAGCATGCTTTTATTCAAACAACATAAACAGACAGGCATACACACTGACCAAGTACTGAACTTCTCAACCAAGGTATGAGAATTTCTGAAGGGTACCTCCCCAAGCCCAGCCAGAGAAGTCAGAACATGTCAGAGCTTTTAGGACACCCAGAAGCACCCTTCCTGAAGCCAGTATCATAATGTCTTCAAACAGATATTTTGCCTTGCATTCTATTACCTGTCCAATAAACAGGAGACCTTTGTCACACTGACTTCGTTAACATAGCCAGTAGCCAAACCAAGTAAACCATTTTCCTCTCCACTCACAATCACTCGATCACCAACCAATAGGTTTGTTCCAGGGATGGCACCATTTCCACGCTGGAAGAAATGTAGGTACTTTCCCTCAGAAATTTCCTGTACTTCTTCAACTCTGATCATGTTCCCAACACAATCTCCAGCCTTCTCTCTGAAGATAATGGAAAAATAAATATGCTTTAATATTGAGACACTCTCAGTGAGAGAAACATTAAAAAAAAAAGTAAACAACATATCGCCTATAACCAACCAAACCCAACAGACACTCCTCCTCAAAACCCAAAACCAAAAAAACACCGACCAAAGAACCACAAAACAAAAACACCCCACAAAAAAAAAACCCTAAAGCAACAAAAAAAACCAAACAAAACCAACAAAAAACCAAACAAACAAACAAAAAAACAAAACACAAAAAAAACACCACAAACGACGCACACTACGAACCAGGAAGATTAAGTAGTCAACCCTTATACTTGTTCCAAGAACAGACTCTAATATTTAGGCTAAAGTTATCTATAATCTCCTGTTAAAAAGCAAATAGCAGAATGTACAGATCCACTTCACTAAAATGTTCCATATTTGCTTACTGGAGTTGCTTGTTTCACTTTAAACAACTCAGCTGCATTTCACTTTTACAGATACCTTGAAATGGGCCTACAAACTGCCAGTTATTTTTTCCCAGCTGCTGGACTAGGTAATGCATAGCAACATGCTACTTCAGCCAACAAGAGCCTTTAGTCTGCTTTTACCCACATTCACAGCCACACCTAGGAGTACAGTCCAAAATGCATCGTTTGCCAAGTAAGCCCTCAGGAAAAGGGCACAATGAGCTAGGCTTCTGAAGACTGAGGCTGCCGTCCACTTCTTCCTATCTTGTCACTTAAAAAAAAAATAAAAAATAGAATACAAAACCAATAATCTCACAAAAACTCTATCCGTGCAAATAGCACAGGTGACTATTTCTACAAGCACTATTCTACGCTAGAAAACATCTCATATTACTTGTAGTGAGAAAACGAGTTACAATGCTTCATTTCCAGTTACTAAAGGGAACATTATTTGTACCAAGTAAGAATTTACATCTTACCTTTCCAAAGACGGCATCATCCATATATTTTTATATCCCTTTTTACCCTCTCCACTTTGCAGTTCCAAGATTAACATTCAGGTACCACAGGCTGAAATACTCTAAGTGGGAGGGTTTCAGGTGCTGGGTCTCTCTTTCAATAATGGGTACCATAGCAGGAGGAAAAGACACACTGGCCATCTTCTGTTCTACAGCTCTAAGAGTAGAGCCAAACACAGGAAAGAATCAACTAGTATCTTTTTTTTCTTGTAAGTCTATATGTACATAATGCTGATCTAAATATATACCGTCGCATACCAGATGGATTCAATTTCATTTCAGTAATGATAGATTAATCTATATCCTTTATTCATGTAAACAATCTCATATGACTAACTTTACAGTCATCTCTATGATTTTGAATTATGGAGGACAATAAGTTTATCAAAGAACAGTTAAAGACATTTCACAGATAGTACTGTATATGTTCAGATAGTTGATCTTTTATTCCTTTTTTGTAACGCATGAATACTATATTGAGATTTAGCTAAGGAAAGTGGATTTAATAGTTAATACACGAGCAGACTTTAATGCAATTTATCTCAAAACTATGTATCAGTAGACGTTATACCTAATCAGATACAAAATGCAACTGAAAAAAATGTTGCTGCAGAAGTGATCAGCTATCCAGTTAGCAATAATCCTCTTGCTCTAACAACTGAATATTAGAAGCAATATCGCACAAAAACTAGTTTACAAAACCTAACACGTATGGCCATTAGTCTAGATTCTTCAACCTACACTTCCACCCCTACAAGTTGAAAAGCAATCATGCATTATATTTACACAAGATTATCCCAAAACCTCTCCTGTTCTAACATATCTCATTTGATCTCTTCAATACACAACTTTGGTTCTGTTTTTTTCTGCAGCATATAAGAGTAAAACCTAATTGTTTTTAAAACAATTCGAATAACTTTATGTGAAAATTTGTCAAGTACTTGCTCATTACTTCTCTTCAACAGGAGATGCAGTACTTTAGCAGAGTAATATCAATGCACCTGTCCTGAGTAAACCACAACAGTATCAGTACTTGTGTGATACCCTATAGGAAAGCAGTCTGCTACAGAGTTAACGTGAAAGAGTTGCTGTCCAGCCATAATTCAGCCTTAAAACACTGCTATTTCAAGAGCTGAAAGAATATACCTTTTAAAAACATTATTATTTACTTAGATGCAACAGACATCAGTTATTGTCATCAAGTATTTTGTTGAGGCTTATCTCAGACTTTGTCTTGCAGAAAGTGTACCTGAGCAAACACAAGGAGTGTCTGCGAGAGCAGGGACCTGTGCTATAAAAGTTGCAGTGGGGTCTGTGGAACATTCTTTTGGAGTGCAAGAGTCCTCAAAGAAATAAGAGGCTGTCAACCACAAAAATGAAACCACAGTATCAAAACCTACAATTATTCAAGCTTATTTAAAAACATGAGTCAAAACTTTTTTTCTTTTTACCTGCCATATAGAAAGCAATTGTGTACTTGGGAGCAATATTTACAGGCTTGACTGTCATCTACTACAGGAGGCAAAGCAGCAAGTTGTGAATTTTGTCTTCCCATGGCAGATTCACGTGTACTGTGCATTAAGTAGAAGGCCACATGGTTTCTTAACTTCATTAATTCTGTCAAAGAATTAAAAACCAGACTAAGCTGAAGGGTTTTGTTTTGGGTTCATCTGTAATACTAACTCAAAAAGTAACCAGCTATCAACTTTTTAGCCAGCCAAGAAACATACAGCAAAGCCCTACTGGACTACTAATAGAGCAATCAAGTTCTTAGCATAAACTTATTGGAATTAGTAACATTGTAACAAGCAATACATCCCTAAGTATGGATGTGTTCATAAGAGTAAACCTTATAACTATTACTAAAATATTTCATTTTAATTAAGATAATTAAGATTTGTGGGGAAAGGGAACACCTTACCTCTTCGGTCCATGCGACCTCCAGAAACAGGGTACATAGTACCAGTTTTAAGATAAAGAAGAAATCCAGCTTCAGGATCTACTCTCCGTTCCAAATTCAACAATGTATACAGAACAACCTGCAAACATTGTAATAAGTTTTTTATATAATGTATTAAAACCAAAATACTTTATCCAGTGTACTTAATTTTTTCCATAATTGGTATGGTTAAGCAGCCACTATCATGACAACTAATCTGGAAGCCCTAAGTAGTAAGCACCTAGCCAAGGATTTCCATTAAAAGGCATCTTCCTTAACAGAAGCTTGTACATAAGGCTACTACCTCTAGATCAGTCCAGTTAAACGAAAAGACATATAACACTAATTCCTCGAGCAGTCTGCCTGAACCTACAGTAAGAAGAGCCTGAAGAACAGATACACTAAGGTTAAAAAAAGCCCCAAACAAGCAACAACCTACAAATGCATTTGAAAGTGGTAAACATATATACTTCTCACTGCTCAGTTAATTTTCATTTCGTATCAGCAGCTTCAGGCATGCTAAGATCAGCCATCCATAAATCTAGATGACACTACATACAAAATGATTCATATTCATAAAACAAAACAGATCAGCTAATAAAATACAAAAAATTACATAGCTTTTGACAGTGAAATTAGACACATGGTTTTTGTACCTGACTTCTGTGCTCTATGGAATTAGATTCCTTGCCAGACTTGAGCTCTAATGGCATTACCCTCGACTGTACTCCATGCTGGCGATGGATTTTCACTCTGGCTGTAACATCAATCTTTCCCTTCAATCCAAACCTGGGAGACCATATATTCTCTTCAATGTCTAAGATATCTACAATCTCTATATTACAAGAGAAATCTTCTGTTTTTTCACCACTTGACCTAGGAAGAAAATGAAGTTGGAAGTTAAGTTTCCCTTATTTCTTACTATTGAAATATTAAAATGTGTTGTAATTAAATACTTATGGCTTTGCAATATAGGTACTCTTTAGGCACTAACTTCCTATCTAAAGTGCATTGAGTCTCACTCAAACTCTCTTCCCCTTACAGAGGAGCCATCATATCAGAAAGCTACTTTAAATTGCACATTAACTGTTTTTAATCGATTTTGGTCTCTTCTGAATACCCCCACTCTAAAATACTCTGTTCTTAAGGTTTAATGATATATACTGATTTCATACATATACAGATTTTACTCAGATCTGCCATCTCAGCAAAACTTTCACACATAGCTATTAACAGCAGGAAGCCATAGACAAGAGCTTAGCAGCAGTTGAGTAAAATAAACATTTCATTGATAAACTGTTACCCTAGTGAAGAATTACATTTCATTAATAAATAATTTCATATTTCTGATTTGTAGTCCTTGCACATGCCTACAGTAATAATAGAATTATAGACTCCTATGATTTGTGTTTGGGTTGGAAGAGACCTTAAAGATCATCTAGTTCCCTGCCATGGGGAAGGATACCTTCCACTAGGCCAGGTTGCTCAAAGTCCCATCCAACCTGGCCTGTAACTTCTAATATAGTAGATCAAATATGATTGCTTTTCTAATTACAAAAATTTCTACTTTGTACTACCTTGTTTACAAGGATTTTAAGACCAGTATCATTTTTTATATCAGTTCACCCTGAACTGACAAAATGTTTAACATCTTCCCTAGTGCTCATACTGGCAGCTAAACATGCAGCGCTCAAGATTAGCCATTTTGGCAGTATGGCCATAAATTAGCTCCATATGCAAACAGATCTGCATAAAAAGTGGTTGATCCAAATATGAAAGGTGAACCAAACAAGATACACAATGTAGAATAGTTTTAACTTTTAATTCTGGCTTCTTACATTTTCAGTTGCATTTTATTTTGGTTAGCTGGATTATGCATAAAGTCTTCTGCCCATTTAAAAAATGATGGCAAATACTCTTCCACTTCCCTCATTATTTCCGTTTGTCTCAGATTTAAATGATACCTAAAAAATAAAGCCATGCATGTAAGACAGAAATATTACATTTGCTGCTGGAACAAACAGGATTTTTCATGAAATATCAACAAGATTAACAGAAATAACTATCAAGTTTTAATAAACATCTATAAATTGTAGATAATGGCAGATTCATTAAGGTTCAACTTGCTGATTTGTTCATAAAACTATAACTGAACAACCACTATAAAAGACAGAACACATTGTGTTCATTTCTGATGTAGCCTTAGAAATGTCAGGTGTAACCCAATGAAAGCATCAGCATGGTAGATGTGATGAAATGAAACTAATAGCTAGACTGTTAAAAAGGGGTACCAGACTCATGTATTTTAAAATGGCTAATCCTATGCTTTATGCAAAATTGAAACCATTAAAAAAATAAGATAAAAATTGAAAGACAGCCATTTAGTTTTTCTCTGAATATTGATCTGCTACTTGTTCTTCACATACATTTTGACAGGCCTTAACCATTTTAAATTTTAATTGGAAAGGAATCATGATCATCTGCAGTTGCTACAATTAGGAATACACATGAAAGCATAAGTCTCATTAAACTGAACCTAATCGAGTGGTATTAGATAATTCAGTGCTGGCATTCTACAATTCAGT
This sequence comes from Myiopsitta monachus, assembly GCA_017639245.1. NCBI lineage: Eukaryota > Metazoa > Chordata > Aves > Psittaciformes > Psittacidae > Myiopsitta > Myiopsitta monachus. The sequence continues at coordinate 63,485,441 of CM029921.1, read as the reverse complement.
GGATATAATGTCATTTTTCTACAGCAACAGGGAAATACAAGTGAGTTTTGCACAAAAAAGTTTATACAAGTGCAAATGAGCACAGCCAGCAGACGTACGTAACTTACTTCTCAATCCTAACAATTAATAGCCTAGACACAAAAAGAGTAATTGCAAGTCATCAGTTTCAGAGATACACAGAGTGATACAAAAGGCTTTAAGTCATCTTAGAAGTCACAATTCAAAATGTCTACCTTCATAACAGAACTAGTGTAATAAATATTTTAATTAATTTTAACTTCCAACTCATCTGGGGCTAACAGATACTGACATTGCCCAATATGCAATTCTTCATTATATATATATATTTTTTTTTTTACACTACTTAAATTACATTTTAATCAAGTCTACATTTCTTCCATCTTTGCAGAGAAAACAGGTTAAAGGTCCTCTAACAACTGAGCCATTAAGTAATCTGACAAAGAACATGAAAATATCAGACACTCAGCACTTGGTCAGTCACAAGTTTCAAGGTAATCTCCTGAGGATCAAAATTAGTTATACTTATCACATTTAACTCAACTTTGGGAGATGCCTGGAAATTCAATGTTACAGGCACAAACACTGCAACCTGCTTGGCTTGAAAGAAAAAACACCCCACACATACAGTTACTCCAGAAGCATAGTTCAGATCTGCAGAAGGTGCTCAGCAGGGAAGGCAAATTACACTACAGAACATTATCCTACTAAGAAATACCCAAGTTCCATTAAGCAAGGTCATTTGGCAGAACAATCTCAGAATATTAGCAGCTATGGTTTTTAAATTAAAACTAAAGTTCTAAGACACGTCTGCTAATAAGGCTCTAAGATAAGTCTGCTGGTTACAAGTACTCCTCCCCTCTCTTCCAAACATAAAAGTCACCTGCAATGCTACTCACATTTCTTTGACATACTTCTGTCCATACACAATTTTTTTTGCAAGTTCTTCTACTTTTTCTTGTGCCAAGTTGTTCGTTACTGATTGCTGGAAAATTTCATGGAGAATTGTACCAACAAGTGTTTGGCGTGAACCAGACTCTGAGCCCTGCAACAGATGTTACAGTAACACATGTGCGTAATGTGAAGATTCTCACCCACTTCGTGCCAACTACCTATAAAATTTCTTGGTTTCATTTGCTGCACAATGGACTGCACTTATTTAATTCTAAGACCATTACAGCTTTCACTTCACTAATACCTGTTCAAACCTGACTGTGTAAACAACCAGTTTGAAATTGGCCTCTCCCCCTTTATCTCTCATTTTTATCCAAACCCTGATAATATTAGGAATACAATCACTATGTGACTGACAGGTGAGAAACATAGATAAAAATCTGTTTTGAAGCAAGTTTTGACTGTGGGTAGTATTAATATTAGTATTTTCTAATGCAAATCCTTTTACAGTCTTGCAGATATTATCTTTTTGTATGCAGCCATTTCCTGTGTGTTAGCAACTCACACAGAATTATTCCAAATATCACCAAAATGGCTCAAAAAGCCATGTAAGCATCACAAGGATTGGGCTCTGTAGACTTGTAAGAATTGAAAGTGGTGATCAGTTATAACCTCTGCACAAGCCACCACCAAAAACCTGGAAATCTAATCACTGTGGTTTAAGTACTCACTGGTATCTTTTACAGACCTGGCACTTGTGGGTTGCATTGACAAGTGGTAGATGGTGTTATCCCAGAGTCAGGACTTTCTGCATTGTCCCTTCCAAATGATTAGTTTGTTCCTATTACTCCTCTAATGAAGAGCTGATACCATTTGACTGTCTTCTCCTGTGCTTTAATCTTGTTTTAGTCACAGGCTCCCAGCCAGCCCATGTACTCTCCATTATGATTCCTGGCCCATTTGGATTTATATCCCTACCACATCTGGAAGTTTTCCTCAGTTGAAACTGGCAGCTGTGGCTTCTCTGCCATATATCAGAGCTGACACTACCATAAGAAACTTTTCCTGTTTCCAAGTTCTAGCAGCTGGATTCAGATTACCAAATCAGCCACACCAACTCTTAATGAATTGGCTGATTTTTTCAGATGCCTCTAACTTGGCCAAGCGTGGCTATATATTCATATGGTTAACAAGAGGCAGATCACTCAGAAGGGATTCACATCCACCCAAATTGTGGCAAGAAATTATCAAAAAGTTGCCAAAATTTTAAGTGGGAAGGCATTTTTTTTTGTTCCATCAGCTATATTTAGAATACAGAATTATTTCTGCCACAATTCTTGAAAAACAAGAAGTTCAATGAAAGACACACAGTTTCCATTAAAAGTTACTGAACTGCAAACATTAAGAAAAGCTATTAATAACATTTTGCAATACAGCATCTTGGTCAATTTAATATTGGACTAAACCACCAGTCTCAATGGAACAGTAACCCATTAATACACTTGATGCTTTAGAATTAACACTTACCCTAAACCTTTCACTCAGCACTGCTCTTCTCATACATCGAATACTATTTGATATTGTAGTACCAGAAAGCAGCAAATCTGGGTAAAGAACCAGGTATCCAGACTGTTCATTGATGACCCAGGTACCGGAGCTACACTCGCCTTCTAAATGAATTATGTCTCCTGGAACAACTGGAACAGACTCCCTGTAATGTAATACATTTGAACAATCATTTCCAAGCTATGGACACAACGTATTAGAAATGATACATTAATAGAGCAGATTCAACATACTTTGAAACAGGAGGTTATTGCAATTCTTTTTAAGAAGTTGACCTAAATCAATTCTGAAAGCGAATAAAGGAATTTTTACCGACAAAACTTCAATCATTTTGAATATTGGATCATACATCAGGAAAACCAGAATGCATGGAAATCCTGTTGACTTCAGGTCATCCCAGATCTACGTATAGAGCCATTTCAGTATCTTTATGTTGCTAACATACGCACACCTATGTGTTTCAGAAGATTAAGCTAGTCTTTTTTTCTGTAACACACCATGCAATCACTATGCAAACACCTAAATTAAAATTCCTATCCTTGCTTGAAAAAACTTTTCCAGGAGAGCTCAAGCTAAGACGATTTTAACAGACTGTAAAAAACCTCATGTTTTACAAGCATAGCTTTGTACATTTATACATATGATAAGGGTACATCATTTAGCAGAACACTTTAATTGCTACAAGGCAACATTTAAATAGCCTGCTTCATGTTTATTGTTTGTTAATACAAAGACACATTAAAACTTCAAGGTAGCAATACCTACTCAACACAAGATACATGACATCAGTTTTCTCAAGGTGAATATCCTTTACGCTAATATACTGGTAATAATGCATTAAATAAAGGTTACTTCAAGATTTCATATCACTTTTAGGACTCATCTCAAAGCTAACACAAAGAAAATCAACTTAATAACCCAATATTTCATCCTCTTTTCAGACATTTATATTCCTGTATGGATTACCAGCCGTTCCTAAGAATGCACAGTTCTGTATCTTGCAGCGACTGAGATGCTGTAATTGTCAAGTGCTTCTCAGCATCACTTCCACTTCTCTGTAGTATGCTGACTTCCAACACACAGTATCTGTTGTTCAACCCATTCTTAAGTATTGTGTCAGGGAGGTTGGTTGCTTTCTTCTGAAAACTGAATTAACAATTCATTACGACAACATAACATGACTTGAAAACAGACAACCCATACACAAGGAATGGGAAAGCTTCAAGCATAAATTCAACTTTAATCCTCTCCAATTTTTATATATAGTGTGGCTCTTAGCTCTAAACAGGTAAAGCATCACATTGTCTCTTTGATGAGAGGGATGAAAAACAAGCATTTGGACATAAAAAAAACACAAGAAAGGAGACATATATATAAAGTTGCTATTTACTGCAGCTAGTGCTTCCTTTGGTGCCCATATATCCATATTCATTTATAGATCAATTATAACCATACCGCAAAACCCTGTTCTTGCAAGAAAGCTTTTATCTTCCTGAACTACTGTAAAGCACACGAGAATTTCCACAAACATCCAAGTACCTCAAACAGAGCCAGCTAGGTTTTTTCCCCCTTAACCTAAAGTTAATTAGAAAACCTGGTATTCAAGGTTCAGCTCCCCTCTGGCCAATAACCAAAATCTCAGACGGAGAGGCCAGGCCAGCCACTCTCCCGACACAGACCGACGTCTGCGGGAGCTCCGAATGCAGCTCCGAGAGCAGCGGGTTCCTCTCACCGACTATTCCGAGCATTCCCAACCTCTTCCCAACTAAAGCCCGCGCCGCTCCGGAGGCCCTCCCGAACTCCCTCCCGCGCCCGAAGCGGTAGAGAAGGCAGCCACGGCAGCCACGCACCCCCCGCGCTTTACATTTCAAACCTCCCGCGCTCGCGCAGCGCCACTCGGCTGTTACCTCTCTGCCATGAGCGGGTCCTCAGCCACGCACTGCTCTTGCTCCGCGCCTCAGCTCCGCGCCTCAGCTCCGCGCCTCAGCCCAGCCGCCCAGCCGCCCAGCCGCCCAGCCCCGAAGCAGACAAGCAGGTACACGTACTACCCCTAAACCCCGCACCTCACACAAGACTCCCGCACCCCCCAGGGCGCAGGCGCAGTACAGCCACATTCCCCGCCCGCCTCTGGGGAAGCCCCTCCCTTCGCCCGCCCCAGCTCAGCCACTGGCGGGGACGAGCAAGCGCAGCCAATGGGGAGGCAGAGCGGAGGGCGGTTCTTCGCCGGGGCGGCAAGCGAGGTTGAAGGCGCGAAGTGGCGCGCGGCCCCCCGAGCTCTCGCCGCAGGGGTGGGGCCCCCGCCGTGAGGGAGCCCGAGGGTGCCCCGGGGCCCGTGGCGGTTACGTCTCCGCGGAACAAGGTAGATCTGAGCCCTACCTGTCGTTATTTCCACAGCGACAAGTGCTGTTACAGCTGCGGCCCCTCTTCTGATACCAGTGCAGTAGTATGACGTAAAATTAGATGCACTTTTTGCTCCCACCCACTTATGGAGCAAATTTTTTCCTCTGATAAGAAATTGTTATGTCCTGAGCTGACACTCCCTGACAGACAGAGTCTTTCTGAGGTGATACAGAAGCTTCAGATACGTGGATTTTTTTCTTTTTGCCACAAAACCACTTCCTCAGCAAAGGATTCCGGATCTGAGACCATCACTTTTAGCAAAGATTGAAGGACTCTGGTATTATGTATCTTCCTAGTGCAGCAGTATCACTTTGCTATAGTTCAAATGAAAATTACATATTAAGAGTTTGGTCTTGTATCTATTTAATGCAGCCCAACTACTGAGAAACAGTATGGAGGCTCCATTCCTGCAAAGACGACAGTTTTGGACAGTGGCTGGACATCCCAACAGAAAGAACAAGCGTAGATTTTAAAAGGTGAGAACATACTTAAATTAGCCTCTTTAGTTTTCTTTGGGATAGTACCGAAAATACATGCAGTAAATTACGTTCATGTTGCGTTCCATTGCAGAACCTCTTACTATGAGCTTACTTGCAATTTAATAATCATGCAGTAATACTATCAAATGCACAGTGACATTATTTGGTATGGCATTAAGAGATTACATAAATATTTCTACTTTGATCACTGGATAACCTTGTGTTTTGCAGTCTCTTTGTTGCCTATGCTGCTCTTATACACTAAAAAAGAAATATTGCTTCTCATACACTAAAAAAGTAATTTCTTAACAGAATATGGTTATAGAAGTTTAAAATATGCTTTAAATATATATTTTAAGTTAGGTACGTTCCAGGCAGTCTGGGGAGTTTGTACAAAGAGTCTGAAATCCAGAAAAATACCAAATGTTACTTTAGTACCAAAAATTGCCCTGAAGTATTCAGGCTATGACTTTTTAAATGCTTTCTCGCATCACTAGTTGAGAAAAATGTTCCTACAATTTGAAGATGCATAAGCATTCTCCAAGTTTGAACTGTGTAAATTATGGAATTTATTGTTAAAAAAAAGTGTTATCAGAAGATAATTAAATTTTTTCCTTCCAATCCTGTGACAGAGTGAGGTATACTTACGAACAGTTAACATGCTTTATTTATATGCCCTCATTTTTTACGCCATACATTGAATTATGGAAATCTATGAGGGGAAGCTAAAGCTGTGTCTTCCCCAGAACCTGACTCAGTAATATATATATTTGCCTGCTGCCACCCCAGGTAGCAAGTTTATTCTTAAAAGGTAAACTGAGATTAAATTTACCATGCATCAGATTGCAAGTGCGCAGTCACAGTGTGAACTGGTTCAGTAAGGCAACACCAATAAAATCCATTCTTTTCTTTTTGCGGGTTAACGTCTCATCAGAACCGTAAAAGCACTATGTAGTCAATCTACCCCCAATGAGGCAAAACGTCAAACAGCACCCAAAGGTTAAACAGCAGAACAAAACGGTATAAATGGCAAGTAAAGCCACCAACTTCCTGAACTGTTTTACTATGCAACCGTGCTAGCAACATGGTAAGAGAACATGTCAGATTCTGCCAATAGGAGTGGAAAGGAGTAGAGTACAGGAATTCTAACTCAGACCAGTCTGAAGCATCCCAAGATCCACTCTGAGGATGAGTGGGGGGCAGTCTATCACTCACACTACTGAAGTAGAGATCTCAGTTGAACAGACTCACTCATGCTAATTACACAGAATAAAAACACAGTTAAGGACCAAGCAGACAGGACAGAGATCTTTTGTTTTATACCTGTTTTTCTTGAACAACTATAGTCATTTTGAGGTGCAAATGTAAAAGAAAGCTTTTAATAAGTGCCTTCAGCACTCCTTTATTTAAGGAAAGAGGGAAGAAAGTTGAAGAGTCAGAATTTGTTGACTTTGAGGTCTCAGCTCATTTAAATGAGCAAAAAAAAAAAAAAACATCTGGATAACATTAGTAGGGAAAATTTTCAATTCTAAGAACATGGAGGTGAAGTATGGAGTTTATTGTAAAGACACAACGTTTAATCACGGCACACAAACTCCCCCAGGACTAAGATTGTCAACACGTATCATGGATAAGCCTTTATAAGACTGTCTCAAGTAAAAGAGTCCTAAAATGGTGAGGATTTCTTTTCTATTATGTCAAAGAGTATTGAAAATAGGTGGGTTTAAAAATATTCACCAAGGCTAACTGCTAAAAAATAAATAAAAAAAAAAATTACTGGATAGAACTATTAGTTCTATCTAACTATTATGATATGGACAAAGTCAGATATTCAGGCTCCTTAACATGTGCTGAAAAAGTAAACAGAAAAACTAATTATAAAATGTGATTAAGGTATAGAAATGAGCTTTGCTGGACCCTAATCTTGTACTTCCTGCTGTCTAAAATTAGATATTGTTTGTTCAGTACCTTGAAAATACTGAAGAGGCAGGGGAAAAAAGTGAATGTATCAGTCCTTTTTTAATACAGTGAATTTAGCTCTACTGCAAGGACTATAAGACAAAAAAAAAAATCACTGATATTGGTTAGTTTTCATTTAAATGACACTAAATGATCAGATGAAAATTCATATTTGTTGTCTCTTAAGAATGACAATGTTACACAGATTTACCTACATGCATTCTTTCTTACTGTAATACATACAAATCACACACATTAGTTCAAAATTTTTAATAAAATAAATTCAAATACATTTCATTTTATGTCCACAGCTCCATTGTTAAGTATCAAAGAAATACATAATTCTAAGAAACTGGAAAAAAAAAAAAAATTGAGCCACAAAGTTGGTATTGAATATATAACTCAAGATCCAGCCTGTCAAATTTGTCTAGATGAAGCAAATCGATCTTAAGCCATCCACCACTTAACACAACCAATTCTTGAAAGACACTGCTAAAATATTTACAATAAATAACTTACAACACTTAAAGTAAATGCTTTACAGTTTCCTGAATCAAATGAATAAAATCAAAAGTACCAATGCAAATCATGTATAAACAAGTCTTTAAAATAATTCCCTCTACAAAAGGAACTGTAGAAGGAGGAAAACATATAATAGTCTATTGCATACCATACTTCAGAAACAGTACATATACAAATCTACAGCCTTCAATACAATCTTCATTTTCTTCTCTTGCGCAAGAGGTTGAATATGGTCCGTATGCTTAAATAAGTAAAAGCAGCAGCATGCAGTCAAGTTTGTCACCATGTTTTAAGGTAGGGACAAACCTGTTTACACAAGCTAGGACTGGAAAGTATGTAAAATACTCAGCCATCAGTAGGTAAATAGAAAACATTCAGCTCCACAGAAGAGGTACAGAAATGCCTTGTAAGAGTAGGCCCATACTACCTGCCTTAAGGAGATCTTTTCTAGCACTTGTCACTGTAAAAGTTCCCCCTGCTTTTATTTGTTTAGCATTTTTCAGAACAGAACGTATGCCAAGTAACCAGCTTCCAAATTACAAGATCTCTAATAATGTTAAATACAACCCAGCATTTTTTCCTTGATTCGGGTGAAGAGACTGTCGTATGTACCAGTCTAAAGACAGATGCATTGTTCTTGCATACAGAAAACTTGTGCAAAAAAGTAGTGAAAAGATGCGTAAGTTCAGCTTCTACAGAGCTGGCAAGTATCTGAACATGAAAACCATTGAATTTGTTCAAATCAGTTTATTTAATTTTTAAAGAAGAACAGATGTCTACTATCTTAAAAAGCAATATAACCGTGTGTGTAACTCCCGGAATGTTGGAAAGCTAAATAACAAACAGCTTGAAACCCATATAAAATGTGGGTGTAATATTAAAACTGTGAAATTCTTAACATTGACCTAATGAAGCCTAGAAGATCAAGTGCATAAAAGTGTTTATAGCTAACTAATGTTTATTTTGATCTGTCACCTGGTTTGACTCCAGGAAATTAACCACATTTTGGCAAATAAAAATGTCAGACATCAGCAGTTCCACAGCAACAGGTTAACTTTTTTTTTTTTTAACCTTCAAGCAGTTTACTCACCAATATAATTTAAAGACTGATAATGTAGTTTTACAGTAAAGTCTTCTAAAATAAAAATCAGTTGAGATGCAAGAATTGTTTCATAAGTTCATATGTGGTAAAAGCCACAGCCTGGGAAGGGATGCAACGAATGTAATTTAGAGATAAACCACGGTATAATCCTCTTCGTATTCCATGTTGTTGATACACATATTTCAGTGTCTGCACCATTGTACTGGAAAAGGAAGAACTCAAATCATTATTGGATACACATATTCAATAGTCAAAATCACTGCAAGACACTTGTTACACTTGGTTCTTAAGAGATCTATGGAGAAAAACCTATGGGCCTTTTTAAAGCATTATAGACTTTTCAGGACTCAGAACACAGCCTGAGCTTCTGCAAGAAACTTGGCCATAAGAGCTGGAAATTGGAAAGAGGACAGTGCAATCCCATCTAAAGAAGTTTAAGTCTGAAAACACCTGCCCTAATAGATACACTAAGACATTTTACACCAGAATGGCTAAACATTCTGACAGGAAGAAGTTGAGAAGCATCAATTCTTCTTACAAATACAATACAGAGTAACAGAAACATGATTTACTCAATGTAGCACACACTTCTTGCATTACAGATCAGTATTGAGGCTTGCATCCTATTCTCTTTCTTTGAGCACTAGATCATACTACCCATCCTTCTAAAATTCTGCATAGAAAGTTTCTGTTTAGCTCTCTGTGTAGCTTTGTCCACAATGACAAAAAGCTAGTATTTTCTCTCAGAAGAGAAGTGCTAAAATTTGTTATGGATATATTCGAGCTTACTGAAAGCAGAATTTGCTTTGTGTATGCAAGAACAGTTTTCCTCACATACTTACATTGAAACTGAGCAAATGAGTGTTGAATGCAAAACAATGTAAAAATCTGCAAGGTGCTCAGTATTTCCAAGATGTTAAAGATACTGCTGTTTGAGAACAGCTTCCATATGCCTCAAAGCTTCAAGTTTCCTACTTGTTTTATAATCTTCTTCTCTGAAGGTATATATGCCTACTCTCCTTCAAGGCACAGCTCTCTTCAAACACAGTCACAACAATATTGTTAAACTGGGAAGGCTAATGTCTGTAAAAGTAGGCCAAACAAATGCAGAAAGTAAACCCCCAATAAAAATTAACACTTTTATTTTAAAAGTATCTGGAATGGAAAACAGGCAAGGCGGGGGGGGAAGGGATTTAGGGCTGCTAAGGAAAACAGAATGTCAGCTTTAACAGTAAGCAACGTATACATTTGTTTATGAAAGGTCACCAAGAGAGACTACTGTTACTAAGATCCAATTCATGACAGAGGAGATTAACAGTTAATCACGCTGGATTTAGACATACAATTCCACATTGAAAGTAACCAAGATAAAACCGCCCTGCAAATTAATTTTATTGAGGCAATTTAAAATTAAGGAAGTTTTTCAAGATGAAAGCTGATTTAATCCTATGATTTTAAGGATATGGTACTTCTATTTCTATTGGAAAAACCCAATGTGTGGCGTGTGGGATATTACTATCAATGCAAGAAAAGTCAAATAAATATTGTGTAAAATCATCTTATGGAACAGACTCTGCACCATTAAAAACCACTTTGAAACATTCAGTTTCAGTAAAAACATGCAGTCTCTCAGCAATCCTGTCAATATTAAAGGAAGACACCGCAAGTTGAGTTAATGCAAAAAAAGTATTACTAATACATACGCAGTATTATTAACAAAAGTGCTGCTGTGATTTCAGTTTTTTTTTCTCCTAATCCCAGAATGATAACGGCAGCTTTTGCCTGTGTGGAAATTTACTCGTTAAAAAAATGAAGAAATTGACAACGCAATATTTTGGGAGGTTTTATTTTTAAAACTAAGAATTTAGTTTTGCTCAGACATCTAAGAATTCCATTATTATGGATGAAAAGAAAATACTTACAGGCACTTTTCAGAGTCTGGGAGAACTGCTCCTAACTGCATCCGCCTACGAGTTACATCAAGGGGATATCTATAGAAAAGATATTTGAACAGCAGTTCAACTAGATGTGTGATGACTACATGAATAGTGTTTAAAAAAAGAATACAAAGAAGTTCATGAACAACCTCCAAGCTCCCTTTTCAGGGAGTCAGGAATCTGGCTCAGATTCTCAACACAGCTGAAAGTTCTCCTAAAAAGGGAGACTTCCCATATACAACCAAAATGAGCAAATCAAATTTCTTAATACATTCCATTTGGCATGAGTAAGGAAGACACATGAAGATCAGACGAGAGTATAAAACAGTCTGTAAAACACTGGGGAGTGAATCAAAAATAAAATTAACAGTTTAAGAACAGAAAATTAATTTGTAATGCAGTGCTTTAGTGAAAAACTGATGCCATATAAGTCCATGATGTTAATTTTATGGACAAAATAAAACATAACAAGGACAGCATGAAAATGGAGAAAGCAGGCAAAGTAATCTAAAAAATGCCAAATATAATATTTAAGACTTGGATTTTCCTTTTTGTTTGTTTTTTTTTTTTCTTTTGTTTTGTTTGCTCTGCGGCTTCCCAGGTTACATTTTTTTGAAAATGAATTCCAGTAATAAAATTCTGCAAGTTATATTTATGGTCAGAATTTCATAGCTTACCAAACAAGATTCCAACTGATTTTAGGAGATCTGTCTGAATTTGTTTAATTGACTCAATGCATGTATCTTTAAAGACCCTGAAGATTAAACAGATATTTAGTAAATTAAACAGTAGAAAATAAATGAATTCCCGTGTCTGATTGACCTGACTTAAAAATTTCACTAATAATAATAATACTTGCATAAAATCATATTTGCAGATGCAAGTTCTTTAGAATGAACGGCTATATAGGCAAACAAACAACCAACCCCACAAACAATACCCAAACTTACGATATCGTCTGAGCTATTGCTCCAGCTATGCCACCACACAGCAGATTTACGTGTGTTTTCAAAACTAAGACATCAGGATTATCTAATGAAGGCCGTCCAAGCAAGTTAGGTGCTTGAGAAAGTCCAATGCTCTTTAAGGTTCCAAAGGTAAAAAATGAAAACCCTAAAAGAAAATTTAATGTACTTTCCTTAAAACAAAAAAAAAAATTGTCAATGCATCATCATAATAAACAAAAAGCTGCAATTACAAAACTCAACTATTTTCCAGTTCTTTTAGAAGTTTTTCTTCAGCAGAAAGTAGTAAGACAAATAATATTTTGAACTTCTACACTGACCTCTGTCCAAATGAATCAGTGTTTATAATTAACATTAAAAGAATTATTTAAATAAGACTGACTTAGGGTTTTAAATTACTGGAGTGCTCAGGAGTTAAGAGTAACTCCTACGATCTTTTTTAACTGAAGAAAATCTCTCATCTTCTAATTATGCATATATCTTAGCAGGGCACTTCTGAGGTTTCTCCATTCCACATGGCGTTAGGCTGTCTAAGTAGTTACATTAAAGTCACCAGGAGATGGAGCCAATACAGAGGCTCTGGATCTCCATCCATAAAGCTCTCTGATCTCTCATGGATCTGCTCGTTTGAGAAAAAATATCTGAAGTGCTCTCTTGTGGGAAAACTGGGAAGCAGAAGAGAAAGAACTACTACTTTACCTCTCTCTCTCTTACCTCCAAGTTTCAGAAAAGGTAAGCTTTGCCTATTGAGGTTGCTTTAACACACATTGATTGATTCTAGATTAAGACTGAAGAGTTGCAAATGCTTCTACTGGCCTCCCCTCTCCATTCAGTAAAAACCAGAATCTTTTTATTTTAACAGAAGCTAATTAACTAGGTGTACAAATGCATTATGTAAATTTAGTAGCGCACATAACTGCTGAAGGATTGCCATGTTCTGTTTTTAACTTACCTGCATATGGTGCCATTCCTACAATAGTTGGCATCAGCCCTCTGTAGAACCCGCTAAAACCACCTTCCTTTGAAAGAAAAATACAAGTACATTTTTGGCAAGAAATACAACAAATATCTTAAAAAGTTATCTGACTTCATACAAATTCACATGACAGCAATTTGATTAGCATCATCTAGCACAAAGGAGCTAAAATCAAGTTCCATTTCTTCAGCCTGAAGAATTGAGAAAACTGCTGCCACAGGATACACAGAAGTGAAAATGAAAGAGAAAAATCTACATCCAATAGAGACATCTCTGCATTATACATATCCCTTCTCCCCAGGTTTTTTTTTCCTATATCATTACTACTAGCTCTTGAAAAGCAACTCCTCTCTGCTGTTTTTGAACTCCTACTTATGTAGTCTTAGCAGCCTAAGTAGAAGCATCTAGATAATTTTTTACATTAAAAAAATTCAATGTGCACGCAATGAAGTCATGTTATTTTCCACCAAGCCACTATTTTCAATGCAGTGCAACATTCTTTAAAGAGCATACTTTGCTTTGACAGGACTGAAGATTAAAAGAAAAAATACCTTTGTGTAAATCATCTTGAATGCATGGATAATTCCCATGTACTTGTGTTCCCCTTTTACTTGGAATGCCAGACGAACTCTAACCATATCAAGAGGGTAAGTACAAATCACTGCTGTAATACCTTTATTAAAAACAAAAACAAAACAAGCAAACAAAACTCACCTACACCTTATCTGAATCTAGGATTATTTTGAAAATTAAGATTTCCTTTTGTGGCAGTGAATATAATAGCATATACAAATTATCTGGTTAACAAAACACTTAAAGTCACTTACAATCAGCACATAGGAACACTAACTTCAGCAACACATGAATGGTTTATGTTTATACTTTGTGTTCACTGAAGCAGCACACCTAGGCTTTGATTTTCCAAAGACATACAGGCCTAACTGTATTCAAATGAACAATCTTATTTAAGTCCATGGTTCATATGCGTCGGGCTAGCCAACTGCATCAGCTTTTCTGGACTGCAACCATGAAATCCAACCATAGCTTGGGGCGGGGGGGAAGCAAACCACCAAATTTACACGCTTAATTTCAAAAAGGTTGTGTCTGAATTTGATGTGATTAGTGGATATAGACATATATATCTACTGCCTCTGAAAATACTAAATATATTCTAATGGCATTTAAAGGAAAGTCAGAGTGGTAGTGATGAAAAGTACTTCGTTGCATTGCATTACTGCATTTTAATAGTTCATGTTAACACCTGCTTTAAAACTGACCAAAACAACCTAGTTCTAGACTTAGGATGCCAAAAAAAAAAAAATCCTGGTATTTATACAGCTATGAACTGCTTCAAAACTGATTAGATGCTGACCAACTTGTACCTTTGGAAATAGAACTTCAGTACATAGAACAACTCCTCCAACAGTTACCTGAGTAACAAATTATTTCCTACTGCTAGTTTTTGAGATAAACCACTCAGTTGCTGACAAATGATTTGAAGGGAACAGTTAAAACTGTTTACTAAATACAGAGGTCATTTCTGATGTCATATCACCAGCACTTTAAAAAAAAAAACTAGGAAAAGGAGAAAAAGAAAGCAAAAACCTTAGTGTTTCCTGGCAGACTCTGAATTAGTTAAACATTAGCTTTAAAAATTAGTCCTACAGAAGATAAGCACACTTTTTATGCTGGCAAGAAATTACTACCTCCTCTTAAAGTTTTAATAGTGTCTGATTAATACTTCTTTTTGTAGGTGTGTAATTTCTCCTCCTTTCCACAAGGTCAAAACAAAACCATAACAGGGAAGGGATAAAAAATTAAAAACATCAAAACCCAAACACAACTCCACCAGCAAACAAACTCTTCACAGAAAGTAATTCCTTTTTTTTTTCCCTTACTCTTAAAATCCTCTAGCAGCAAAATCTGGGAAAAAAATGGGATTTTTAATATCAGCCACAAAATATGCTTTCTTGAAGCAACTGCAAGAGGCATGTTACTGCTTACTGTTCATGTAAGCAAAATATATATACAAGAGATCAAGGTTTCCTTTAGGATTCAGAAGAGACACTATCCTTTCTGGGAAGAATGGTGATCAGTTTTGGGACACAAAGTTATTCTGGTGAAATCAACAAAATTACTCATCTCTATTCCCTAATTATGAGCTGTCAGAAATCAAATCACAGCATCTTAAGGCCTATTCCCTGTCTTGAGGAAGCAAAGTCTATCCCAGATAATAAGAGTTAAAAATTTCTCCCATGGTCAGTTAAACAGGACAGAACTGGAAGTATCTCAACACTTAAGAGATACATACTGCAATTCCCAGTGTCTGATCTGAATAATCATAACAGGTTACTGGGTTACAAGATACTGGGTTACACAGATCTTTACTGAGATTTAGCATCAATGAAGCACCTCAGGAATTAGTGTCCTCAGTTTGATTCCCAGGCTTTGGGAGATAACTATGAGATTATCTGTATAGGGATTTATCTCCTTATTTCCCTACTATTCCTCTAATCTTAGTAACTTATTTTTGTTTGGAAATAAAAAACTGTCTGGAGGCAAGAAAAAAAAAAAAAGTGGGTTTTTTTTAAACCCGTATTTACAGAGATCAAGTCCTGCAAACATATCCAAATGGCAAGCTTTTACAGTTTCTGTATTCTACTCTTTGTACTTTATCATTGACTATGTAGATCAAATTAAGTAGTACAGGCCAGTCTCACCTCCGCCCAGCAAGATCACGGAGCAGATTCTCCTGGGAAGTATGCTACAGCACACGGAAAATTAGGTGATTGATGACAGCCAACATGACTTCACTAAGGGCGAATCGTGCCTGACAGGTTTGGTGGCCTTCTACAACAGGTTGACAGCATTGGTAGATAAAAGAAGAGCGACTGACATCATCTACATGGACCTGTGCAAAGCGTTTGACACTATCCCACACAACATACTTCTTTCTAAATTGGAGAGGCATGGATTTGATGGATAGACTCAGTGGATAAGGAACTGGCTGGATGGTCACACTCAGAGAGATCAATGACTTGATGTCCTAGTGTAGACCAGTGAGGAGTGGTGTTCCTCTGACATCAGTATTAAGACCAGCACTATCTAACATCTTTGTCAATGACATGGACAGTGGGATTGAGTGAACCCACAGCAAGTCTGCTGATAACACCAAGCTGTGTGATGTGGTTGACCTGCTGGAGGGAAAGTAAGCCATCCAATGGGGCTTTGACATGCTTAAGAGGTGGGCCCATGTGAACCTCATGAAGTTTAACAAGGCCAAGTACAAGGTCCTACACCTCAGTTGCAACAATCCCAAGCACAATGAGAGACTAGGCAGAGAGTGGATTGAGAACAGCCCTACAGAGAAGGACTTGAAAATGCTGGTTAATGAGAAGCTCAACAGGAGCCAGCAATGTGCACTCGCAGCCCAGAAATGAACCACATCCTGGGCTGCATTAGAAGAAGCATGACCAGCAGGTCATAGAATCATAGAATAGTTACAGTTGGAAAGGACCTTAAGATCACATAATTCCAACTCCCCTGGCATGGGCAGGGACACCTCACACTAAACCATGTCACCCAAGACTCCGTCCAACCTGGCCTTTAACACTGTCAGGGACAGAACATTCACAACTTCTTTGGGCAACCTGTTCTAGTGGCTCATCACCCTCACAGTAAAGAACTTCTTCCTTATATCTAACCTAAACTTCCCCTATTTAAGTTTGAACCCATTATCCCTTAACCAAGGGAGGTGATTCTCCCCCTCTAATCCAAGCTCATCAAGTACTCCACCTGCAGTACTGTGTTCAGCTCTGGGACCCCCAACATAAGGACATAGACCTGCTCAACAGAGTCCAGAGGAGGCCACAAAGGTGATGAGAAGGCCCGAGTACCTCTCCTGTGATGACAGGCTGAAAGAGCTGGGCTTGTTCAACCTGGAGAAGACTCTGGGGAAACCTTAGAGCAGTCTTCAGATACCTAAATGGGGCCTACAAGAAAGCTGGAGGAACTTTTTACAAAGGCATGTAGCAACAGGACAAGGGGGAACAGCTTTAAGCTGAAAAAGGGTAGATTTATATTTGATAAAAAGAAGTTATTTATTGAGAGGGTAGTGAGGCACTGCAACAGGTTGCCCAATCTCTGGAAGTGTTCAAGGCCAGGCTGGATGGGACTTTGAGCAACCCGGTCTAGTGGAAGGTGTTCCTGCTGTCCTCAGGCTGGGTATCTGAAACAAGATAATCTTCCTTAGACCCTTCCAACTCAAACATTCAGAGGTATGTAGTTCAAAAAGCAATAAGCACAAGTCAGATCCTTGAACTGCACAAGACAAGTAGCTCCTTAACTAGTTTAAAGATTAATTTATCAAGGAGGCACCTCATGAACCAAACAAAGCTTCAGGAACTATACATTCAGAGAAACAGCTGATGACAAAGAGTACTCATCAGACAGATTGTTCCAGGTTGAGCTGGAATAGAGCTAATTTTCTTCCTAGTAGCTGGTGAAGTGCTGTGTTTTGGCTGTAGTCTGAGAACAATGCTGATAACGCACAGATGGTTTAGTTGTTGCTTAAGTAGTACTTACTCTAAATCAAAGACTTCTCAGTCTCTCATGCCCTGCCAGTGGCAAGAAGCCAGGAGGGAGCAGAGACAGGACACCTGATTCAAACTAGCCAGAAGTATTCCATACCACAGCACATCATGCTCAGTAAATAAACTGGGGGGAGTTGGCCAGGAGGCACCTTATCACTGATGACTATTCAGGGACCAACTGAGTATCAGTTAGTGGGTGGCGTAAGCAAGCGTACTGTGTGGTTGTTTAGGGGCATTTATTCCTTTAATTTCTTATTATTACAGTTTACTTTATTTCAATTATTAAACTGTCCTTATCTCAACCCAAGGGGTTTTATCTTTTTCTGATTCTCTTCCCCACCCCACCAAGACACAGGTTGAAGAACTGCCTAATTTACAAGGCCTAATATTTCTAGTCTTACAATATGTAATTCTGATTCTTAATGACACCTGAAGAAATAAACAGCACAGATTCTTTTTAAATGGTGACTCAAATACGTAACTGTTAATTACATACTATTTAAAATGGAGACAGTATCCTCCCAGATCCATACCATTTTCTAATTGCATTTACTAAAAATTAAAAATTAAAAACATGTTTTCTGTAAAAGTTTAATGGAATTTGAGTTGATTCTAGATAACATCTGGCATTTTTTAGCTTTTTTGATTTTCAAGTTCATCAAGTGCAGGGTAGGAAATACACATTTCCGTGCTTTAGTTCAGATTTTTCAATTAGAAAATACAAAAATACTTAGATTTGCAAAATCACCCTGTGATATAGGTGTTATTTGATCATTTTGTTTCCTAAACCCCACTGACCTCTATGATTTCTCTACCTTCTCTCTCCAGCTGTCTTTCCTTAGAAGTTATACACCATCTATCTGTTAATGAGGTGTTACAACTGAAATTTGAATCACACAAGACTCAGGAAATTCAGAGTTAAAGTTTCCACAGTAACCTTAAATATATGCATTACAATAGTTTTTTCTTTCCTCTTACTCCACTGCCCCCATCCTCATTGCCTTGTTTTCCCTGTGGATATGCTTTTGATCCTGTTTATCAGTTACAGAAGATACTCGGAAGTCTCCCACCACTTAGAAACTAATTCTATTGACTGCTAGTAATGTTGGAAACACTGACATAAGCAACACTTAAGTATCAGTAGTGTAGACAGAAGTGAAAGCAGACAGCTGTGTGGGTACTTGGCGTAAAGAGGACAGAAAGCAAAAGGAAAGAGAAACAAGGGTTATCCATTTTCAACTGCCTAATACTGGGCTCCAGGAAACTGTGAAGACCCCTCTCCACCAACACTGAGGTGCATGCAGTGTGCCATCTCCTTCAGTCAGTTAAACTTGGAAGAAACAGAGTAATAACCCTTATTGGAGCTAGCAAGAAACTAAGCCACAGGATTTAAAGCAAGAAATATTAACAGTTGTTTTAAAAAGCCTTTTCTTATTTTGTTTGCAAACATAGATAACTTCTGTACCAGATTTCAAACTCTACTCTCTTCTTAGTGCCTCCTTTCTCATATTTTCTTGGCATATTCAATATAAATAGTAGGACACTCACATGTGATAGTGTTACTCTACCTCACTGCCATACTGATCTCACCACATGCCCAAGTCTAGCTCATCTATGCAGCTTTGGGGTTCTCCATACCAGACTATTGAGTATATTGTATTTAAATGCACCACATGAAACATTCCATTTGATCACAGTTTCCAGGTAGTACCGTATATTAATTTTAATTCTATTACTTAAGCACACAAACCAGATTTAACCAGTAAGATGCCTCAAACAATGCCAGATGCTATTAATTTATCTACACAATGAATTCCTGCATGTCCAACACTGCCAGAGTTAAGCTGATTAGTCAATGTTTTCACACTGCCTTCAAGGCAGGTTCCCAGTCTCTCACAAGGCTCTCGAAATAGCTAATAAGCTTTTTCATTGGGGAAGGTGAGAGAGGAGAGAAGGGTGTGTTCATTACTACAGTTAAAGCTGGGGGGAAAGAATGAATTTTTAAAGAAGAAAAAAAAGAAAAAAAAAAAAAACCAACCAAACAAAAAAAACCCAAACAAACAAAAAACCCAAACAAACAAACAAAAAAAAACCACAACAACTAGGTATTTTTTCCACTTCTTTCAGATAAAAAGCCAGCCAAGTTCTGGAACATATCTTGCCAGATGTGTTTGGCTGAGTTTTTGGATCTTTGAATTGTTTCACTTCGTTCTCTTTCGTTTTCTTCTGATGGCACGCAAAACCAAAATACTTTCTCGTATAGAAAGATCTTCCTAGTTTAACTGAGCTAGTATTAACAAACACCATTATTTTTATTCCAAAAAGCAGCTAAATATTAATATTCATGTCATAACTACTTATAAAACAGTATTAAGCCTAAAAACTACAAACTAAAAGCACACAAAGAACCACCTCAACTAAAAGAAACAGTCTGCTATTACTTAGCTTTCTCTGGCTTTTTTTAGCCACTTATGGCTGAATGACTAGCAAAAGGAAAACAGAAATGTATAATCATACTATATACTGGCAGTTTAAAATGGGATTTTTCTACTGATATTGCACTAATTGATAAATTATGCTTTTTAACATTCACATGCATGATCTAAAAAATATCGTGACACTCCTTCATTGCATGCTGAAAAGTACAGACATTCCTGGCAAATCCAAAAAATCCACCACTGAAGGGTAGATTCTTACAATTCTCTCTAATCCTATAGACTTATATTCAACATAGTAGAAATGGCAGTCAGGCTGACGAGCCAATTCCACTAAAACCTACATCTTTATACTTGATCTTGATAAGGCTTGATTTTTCAGTTTTTATAGCCATAATGAACACGGTAAAAACTGTGCTATACAGCACAGCACAGAATTTAATGCTTGAATAAATACATTTTAAAGAATACTTAGACAAACAGTTTTCACTTAGGCAACTATTTGTTCCATTAACCATTTCCTAGTACTTTTGCTTAATACAAATCTGCAACACTTTGACCTGAGAACACATCAAATCATCCTCCAAATATCAACTTTCCAGCAAAACGGATGTCTGAAATCCAAATATAGAACTATACCTGCCATGGATCCAGCCATTAATCGATGCACATGCCCCGATATCCCAAGTTGCTTCTTTATTACCTACAAAATACAGCACATTTACAATAATTGTACATCAGAAAATACAGGGAAGTACATCACACAGTTTATTAGCACATTAAAGCAACCTCATGAGCTGTTTCCAAAAAGTTTACAACACCATGAATTCAAAACAAATCAATTACTGTTAAAGGAATTTTCTGAGCATTGCTGCTGTTATCAAGATCTTATAAAAAAAACATGAAAGTGCCAAAATTCTACTAACAAGGCAGAATGATTAGTTGAAAGTATTTGTACTTTTTACTTCAGAAACTAGATTGATTAGTTATCTTTACCATGTTATACGAGGCAAACTGAATACTATCCTTGCATGAGAGAATGAAAAGGACACTGAGAAAAGCTGAAAAGTGAGACATTTGAGACAAGTAAATTTTTCTTCTACACACAGTACATGAAACATACTCCTATAAGGCTGTTTTTAAGACTTTAACTGGATTAAAGGAAAAAAAAAAGTGAGCTTTTATCAAATAACAGACTATTTAAGAAGCAGTTTCTGCTATCAAGAAAATAATTTCATATCTTCCTTTATATTTTTTCCCATTCTACACATTTCTGCAAAATGTCTTGAATGTTGTTGTCAATTAATAAATAAACTGCTCTGATGCCAAATGGTTTCTCAAAATTTGCAGATCTGTAAATCATTTCATTATAAAGCATGGCATGCAGTCTTTCATTCAACACAACATAGGACAAGCACAAATCAACAGCATTTATGATTACACCACAAAAAAGGAACTAAAGCTTGTAACAATTACTTCTTTGTATCAGCCTTCTGAAATTTGCTTTTTAGGGAAGGGAAACACAATTTCAGTCTCACTGTCTTCAGTAAAGATCATGCAATTTACTTCACGGGGTATTCAATCTGACCTTCCAAACACAGAATGCCTCATCACTAACAGTAAAATGGTATTCTTGACCACATATATAATAAATGTTTAAAACATGTTCATGTTAACACCTGACCTCCAAAAGAAGTTGCATGGATTTGTTATGTATTAATGTATTAAATGCATGAGAGCAGAAAGGAATCCACCAATTTTGTACAACCCAAAAATAAGCATTTTCTCTTCCAGGTCATTTCTATGTAGAGCCTGACATAGTAATTTTTCAGGTCAAATATAACAGTCGCATCCAGACAGATTGTCGAATTTAAGTTGTTCCATCCATAAAGTACTAAGAATCCCAATGCAATAGGTTCCATTTCATGTTTTGTTCCTACATTAATCACAAAGGGCTACTTTATAGCAATACAAACAGCAGAAGACTTGAGATTAATTTTTTTTTTCACTGAAAAAAGAAAAAGTATTCTCACAATACAAAGGTACAAAAATCAGTGTGGGTTTTTTTCCCTTAAGCAATACTATAAAAAGTTTCACTGATGTACTGACATTTTTAACAGTTAGATTCAGATAAACTTAATAAGCAACCTTAGAAAAGACATGCAGCTAATTAATATCGTAGAAGTGTCAGTGTTAGTTTTGACCACTTAAAGAATCTGTATTCATTGTAGGCAGGAAAAAAAAAAAAGTAAAAGAAAACAAAAAAATATGACTACCTTTTTATATTGGTCAAATGCCATAAACTGAATTGCGCCATATGGAAAGATTCTAATCATCATTGCCCCGTTTCCTTTATACAGCCCAAGGTAACCTTCCTTTCTGGGGACAGCACACAACGTTGAAAACACTCCTGCCAGCAATACAAAAAAGGTATTTTTTGTGGGGAGGGGAAAAAATAAATCAAGCAAATATTAATAACAATAAGAAAGTATGCATAGAACTGAGGCTGGATAGTGTTGCCTATTAACTGTGAGAGTGGAAAATCCACTTTCAATACCCGAACACTGCCAGAAGGAGGAGATTTAAGGTTAAGTCTTATCGGTTTTCTCACCTCCCAGACTCAGTGAACCTCTTTCCAAATCACACATTCAGGCCCCATGACTTCCTGGACTGCAAGCAATCCTACTGCAGATGATGCTATCCACCCACAGAAGCTAATACTAGCAACAGAAGGAAAGAAACCGGTTGACTTGCAATTCAGCCAATTCAAAATAAATACTTAAAAATCTAAAACCATGGGAAAACAATCTGATACTGCCACATGCCATCATGAAGGGAAGTAAACGAGTTTAAGACTGTCACTACTTCCATCTTAAACATTTCACACTTCCTGTCCCAGGATTGTTGCAATGTGAAGCAATCCTATTCCCTTAATAGGTAAGAAATAATGCAAGATCACACAAAGTTTAGGAAAAACCTACAGTTTTACTATAAACATATTATCAGTTATGCACAACTGCTATCAAATGGAGTTTTCAATTCTTTTTTAAAGGAACAAACTAACAGTTAAACAGTTTTCATTCATACACAACTATTTAATTATGTAAGAGCTGAACATGAAGAAGGCTTACACATTTATCTTACTTTCAGCCAGTAAAAAAAAAAAAAAGATTAGTTGAAAAACTTGAAATGGAAGTTTCGCTAAAACAAATATTATTTAGTTTCTGGGATTCCAAGAATACAATATTAAATGTATTTTTAAGATATCACTCAAATACTTATGCCTTGATCAAAATTTCTCTCTATTCTGCCATGAGGAGTTACTGTTCTTATTTCTTAAAACACATGCTCCAACAGCCATGTGGCACCAAAGCCAGACCAAGGGCAGCAAAAACATTTAGTGAGGGCTTTGATTAACTAATCAATCCATCATGTCTCTGCACTTATGGGTATCTCACCCACACAATTTTCTTCTTTGCCTACATGTAACAAGGATACGCAGTCAGGTCAGACGCATTTCAAATAATCAGCATCATATCTAACACCCTAAATAGGGAAGAATAGAAGATTTTATTTGCTGATTATGGCACAATACAAAGCAAACAGAAAATTAAAATTTAATGTATCAGTCAAACCAATTATTTCAGCCTACAATTCTTAGACTGCAGATCTGAGTGCCTACTTCTGTTACCAAAACACTACCCTACTTGTGTTTCCCTTTTTGGTACAGTCAGCTGAATAAATTCACAAAAACTCTATTGAATTCTGTTCAGTATCTGAGGGCAAAAATTCCAGTTTCATTACATGTAAAATTAACCTATTCCATTTGTTTTCTTGACAATGTAACACACTTATATTCAGAACCTAAGTTATGACATATTTCAAGAACGTATGACATAAAATACCTCAAATACTATGCACAAGAGGGCACTGTTACAGCCCCACAGAGAATGGTTCTGAACACGCTAACTGTAGGTTTCTTTTCTCACCATGATGCAACACAGATGCAGAAGACAGATCGGCTGCACAAATCCACTTCTACCTTCAATTCACAACCACCATGCTGCTGTCTGTAAGCAAGCATGTGTGAGTTTTGCAGGACTCAGTGGTCACTATCTTGTAACCACCATGACCTGTGAACAAGGGCTGCTGAGCCCTGAGAACTAGCAATCGCTGTAGCAGACTGCAGCAGCTACCAACAGCAGTGAGGGTTCTTACGTAAATGATCCAAGCTTTGAACCTGTGATTACCAATCTCCTGCAGGCTTCAGTGAGGGGAAAATCAAGCCGAGATCTTACATGCCTTATTGAGGATAATGCTGACATCTCAATCTCTAACACACCAACCAGTGCCACAACTTACTTGCACAGGGCTTTGCTTTTCTTCTTAAAACATTAACAAAACATGGCACAGAGCCTGACCAGACTGATGCAGCCTTCTGTCCAGTCAATGCCTTTTTTTTATTTTATCAGCCACACCGTATATATCAGCATGCCCAAGCCATACACATTGCATTTAAAATAAAAAATGAGACACACAGCAGCCATCTTACCTAGGTGTTTGTAATGGTGGTTATGAGCTTGCAGCAAAATCTTTACTCGATCCAGTGGTGCAGTAGTTGTTTTGGCACAACATCCTGCAACACCTTTCCAAGAGGGGAAACAGAAAAATGATAGGATGCAAAAGTTCTTTACAGCAGAGACAAATAAGGTATTTCTTAAAAAAAAAAAAAAATTTAAATGGAATAGGGGAGGAGAAACTCAGGAACTGAAAAAAGCCCTTACGATGAGTAAACAGCCTCTAGTAGAAATAAGCTACAAAACCCTTAAAGCCTTAATGAAACATATAAACTACTTTTCCGAATTACAAAACCACAGGACTCCACTGCTCTCAGCTGCTAAAGTCACAGCAAGAGCCTTTCAGAGAAAGCCGCGCAGTTTTCCACCTGGTTTCCTCCTCCCCTTCTGCGGAAAACTGCCCTGGGTACTCTCCCAGAGGAGTGAGATACGTGTCCACCGTGTACCCTGCGCTGCTTCAGACCCAGAGATGCAACAGCAAGCGCAGACTGACGTGAGAAGTTTAAATAAACGAAAGGTCTTTCCATCCCCTTGCAAACCAGGCAAATGGGACGACACCCCATGGGAATAACTAAGAGGCTTTTTCCGTCAGAGGTCAGTAACACGGGACTGTGCTTGCGAGGCTGGTTCCAGCTTCACAGTCCCTGAATCTTCATCAACGGCAGTCGCGACCGCTTCCGGAAACGGACAACCAACCATTCCCCGGCACCCTGGCGAAGGCTAGAGCTCTCGGACCCTTTAGCAGGCGACTGCCCAGGACTCCTCACTGGTGCTGATACACGTGCGAGCCACTCGCCCGTACCGAGCCACTAGCACATTTCGGGGGGGGAAGGAAAAGGAACCCCTACTTCCCCTACTGACGATCCCCTCAACAGCAGCTTTACAGGGGATATTGACGCGGAAGTGACTTCGGCCACCCCGCACCGCGGCCTCCCGCCCTGCTCTCCCGCTCCTTGCAGCCCGCGGAAGGCCCGCACAGACCAGGCAGAGGCCTGCCCGGGGCACCCACCTCCAGCGATGAAGGAGCGCAGCCAGTAGAAGTCGCGGTGTGCCGCGCCCGGGGGCAGCGCGGCACCGGGCCCCGCCGCCGCCGGGGAAGCCATGGGGCAGGGCCAGGCAGGGCGCGGACGGAAGCGGCTCCCTCAGGCGGCGAGCGGGCAACGCATGGGGCAGCGGCGCCCCTGCCGCGGCGAAGGGGCGGAGCTCGGGGCGGCCCGCCACCAGCCATGGGCGGGGCCGGCAGGCCGCGCCGAGGCGCTTGCGGATCGCGTCAGACGTTGGGAGGCCTTTGGTGGCGGGGGAGCCGCGGGTTGATCCGGCTGGGGCCGCTGCTGTGGGCGGTGTTTATGGCTTACTCGGTCCGGTGCGGGAGGGAGGATGACTGAACGGGGAACCAGCTCCTCAGCTGGGCGTGTGAATTGTCAGTACCTCCGGGAGCCGCTTGTTGCTGGTTGAAAAAGGTCGTCGATGCCCTGCTGTTCCGACGCATACGTATTTGTAGACCTGTGTGTGCTAAACGGCGTTAAGTAGGCTGTACAGTAAAATACATCAATTTTATTAAGCGTTTAAATGGTTACTTAAGCCTCATACTAGAACATAGGTATTTCTTTTGTCTACAATTACGGTTTCACAGCTAGCAAAAAATACTGAGTTTTTATTCAAGTTTCAAACTGCGTTGGAAAGGGAAGTAGATACTGAAAAACCAACCAACAAACGGCTTTTTTAGAATCAGAAGGGTCAAGGCCAGGGTCATCTCTGCAACTGCCAACAGTGTTTGCAATATTTTTAGGTTTTCTGCGAGGTGTCTTCGGAACACAGTACATGGGGCTTGCCAGGAGGCTTTTAGTTAAGCTTTTGTGCTTAAATCTTTGGAAACACCCTCAGATGGTCTGGGTGCTGGTGCACGGTGTAAGGAAGGTAAGCATACCTGATGCCAGACACTGGTGGGAAAGTCAATGCTGTCAGCTTTTCTTTCAGTTTTCCAGTGTTACTCATCTTATTTTTCATGTGTATTTTGCCCTATCATCTTGACCAGAGTTTCCAATATTTCAGATACCAAAATCCCTTCTTTAAAAGGCAGTCTTTTAATGTGAAAAGTCAGTTCTCAATGCTTGCACAAGTAAGATGAACCCAGTTCCAAACAATTTTGCTGGAACGTTTTTTCTTCCTGCTTGTGTCAAGCTGCCTTCAAGAGGAAATACTCATCTTTTCCTTTAATAGGTTACATTTCCTAAAATTAATATTTTTCTGCACTGACAAAACTTTATTTTGCTGTTTGATCATTATGTCGTCTATATATTTGGGAAATTACTGTTACAGTATACATTTTTTCCAATAATAAAAGCATAGCAAAGGTGGACAGATTTCTTCCAGAACATATGGATTAAGTCCTTTATAGCAGAAAACTCTCAAGCCTTTTACATTTTTTAATATACCCAGGGAATTAATAATTTTTGTTGAAGCCACTCTGATAGTTAAGTCTTTAATGGAAAAGTATGTGATTGAAGCAAGCTTCATAGTCACTGTTGATACGGTTTTCCCCAGCCAGTTTGTGTTCTTTTGGGATTCTGCTCAGGAAAAGCCTCCTACCACCACAGCAATCATACTGCTTTAACAGCTCCAACTGTAGAAACTTAATTTATTTACTGCTTTCCCACAGAAAAGTGTTGTAACTACTCTAACAGCTGAAAGTCATCTGGTTTCTAGAGTTTCACCAATTATTAGGAAAATCGGGTAACTGCATAAATGGGCTATTACTTGTGTTGGATACAGGCAAGATATTTCAGGAGGGTACTGTGTCAGCCCTTGTAATTTAAAGAAGTATGCGGTGTGAATGCATACTGCTTAGGAAAGCAGTAAGAAACCTGCATTGCAAAGTTAAACAGAACATTTCATAAAAATATACTAACACATAAAAGAATTCAGCAATGAGCTTTATGTATTCTTGCTGCTGTCACTTCATCTTTTTACCTTGAAGCCTTTATGCCCTTTGCAGGATTTCTCTGGTGACTTCTCTTTTATGATCCATTCTTAGAAGTCATAAGCATTTTTAATGCCAATCAGGTTACACTTAAGCCTGACACTACATCATCCTTCCCTGGCAGATTGATGATAAACAGGGGAAGACATTAAAGTCAAGATGCTCAAGAGCAGAGCTGCTAACTTAAAGAGTAATTAAAGCAGATAGATAGTTTTCTAAATAGCTGTAATTTGTGTCTGAATTTTTTATTGTTGAAGAGGCTTATTTTCATAAAGATATTTCAAATATTTATCAATTGAAATAAGTAAGTCTTAAGTTAGATAAGCTATTCTCATGACAGTTGTTGCCAAAAAGATTATTTTCAGTGCTTTTACAATGCTGATTTACATCAAGCTCTGTTTTGAGACAGCTATGCAAATTATCTTAAAGAATTATGCCTCTGGGCTATAGACATCAGAAATAATTCCCCCCCCCCCCCTTTATACTTGCTTCTGGTCTTTACTAGTTAGCAATCTGAAGTGACATCTATCTAGTTGTCTGTTCTTTTGCTCCCGCCAGGAGTACAGAACTTTTCCTGCATGAAACTCAGATATTTGAGGATTTCTTCTTTGAGAATTTTTTTCCTCCTTCTGCAATAGGCTTGCAGATGGGAAACACTCAAGCAAATCTCAATTCCTTGCTAATGTTGCATCTCAAGCGCTCTTTATCTCTGCCACCAAGCAGACAAAACAGCACTGCTTCCTGCAGTGAAATGAGCTAGGAGCCAAGAGTGACCACAGCATAGGTAGTATATCCACCAACCCGCATAATCCTGTAGCAGGACAGGCAGAGCCACGGTGCAGGGAGCAGGCTCCGTCAACAGTCACAGTAAGGGCACAAAGCAGGTCTAAAGTCTATCCAGAGGAATAGGAGCAGATGAGGCCCAAAACAATACTGGAGACAAGTCTGAAGGTCATCTAGCAGCCAGGCCCAGACAAGAAACAAGGTCAGCAACAGAACCCAAAACAGCACACTTATAGCTGAGCCAAGGAGTAATTGCCTGTCCAGGCCTGAGCTTAAACGGAGCTCCTGGGTCCATGGACCATGTGTGTGGGTGAAGGCCTCAGATGAGGCTGGCCAGGGCCACTAACACCTATTGGCACCCTCAGGACCCTAACAGTCCTTACCCACAGTGTGTCACTGAGGTCTTTGAGAAACGGAAATATGTGACTCTCAAGTCATTCGGTCTGCAAATGCAGTGATGCCAAATTTCTCTAGATAACCAGTTCTCTTCCTTTCTTTCAGGTGCAGGGAAGAAGTGTGCATTTCATACCCTCTGGTATCACATGGTTTGCTGCAAAAGTGCAGTAGACTTGAAGCACCCAAAAATGCCAGGTTGGTGCATGCAGAATTAGCCATGTTTTCCCAGATGTAGTGTTTATTACCCAGGCAAAACACAGTGATTTTACACTCATGCTTTATGTTGCTTACCCACAATCATGCAATGAAGTAAGGGACATGATTTCTAATAAAAAGAAGCTGGGGCAAAATACTGCCCACCACAGCTCAGGTGCATCTGATAGGAAATACTTAGAATAAATTAAATGGACCTGTATAATGGGCATCACAAGATAAAATCATAGTCGCTTTTAGCCATACTTCATGTAAAATGGTATTAATGCCTAAACTGTGTTCAGCATGCTTACAAATGTTAACTTGCTTTCACTGCCAATCAGGCATGTAGATACTATCTACAGAACCAGGGCCAAGAAAGACTAAATGAGGAAGTCATTGTCAAAACCACAATTAGAATTCAAGAGTTTCTGCATTAAACTCATGGTGTTCAAGAATTTTCTTTCAGATACTGCCAACTAACAATGTTGTGGGTGATTTATCTGATCATCAGTATTACAAACGCAGAGGCACTGACAGTGGTTGGCCTGTGTTCAGCTGGGTTCACAGGCACGGCACCACATCAGTGCAACATATAGGTTCCTAGGTCATACCTGGTCTGGGAGCAGGCTGGTCACTTTGTCACATTGGAGTCTGAGCTAAAAGTGAAGGAGTCTTTGCAAGGTAGATGCTTTAATCCATGATGTATAATCACACAAGGAGTGAACTTCAATGTCTCAGTGCCACGTTTCCACTATGAAGAAGGCAGGGCTAGTCAAGATAGGCCTGGTTAGGTCCAATCTTTCCCATTTAAAGCAGCATAAGTGTCTTTGCAGTGTAATTCCTGGAGCTTTTGGTTTGTGGAGAGCTTAACTTAGGTTCATCATCAGTGACATGTCTAACCTTCCCTAGCCTGAACTGATGCCACACCTGTTGCAGAGGTCTGATGCAGATGACTCTGCAGGATTGATTTCATGACAGCATACCTGAATAGCTCTATTTCCAGGGTCAGGGTTCTGAGGGCACCGATAGGTCTTAGTGGACCTGATCAGCTGCACTCGGGCTTCTGCCTACATCCTCTACCCATAGGTCCAGAAGCTTTATTTAAGCCCAGCCCTGAGTAAGGTATATTCCCTGATGAGTTAGAGCCTAGTTTTGGTTCTCTTTTGTCACTATAGACCCTGCTTGGTAGCTTCTTGCATTGTGTCTAATTTTGTTTACCCACTGGGTCACTAGATCTGTTTCTGACCTGCAGGTTGACTTCTTAGTTCAGCCTCAGACTGGCTTCATTTTCTGGAAGCTGATTTATTGTCTGGACTCCTTGCTGCATGGGAATACCACCCGTAGGCCTGTCCTTTTTGCCTTGTGTGTGTACAGTGATGCTGGCTAGTGAGGTCTTTGCCCTGTTGGTTGTTATGTAGGGCTCCTTGTTTCTCAGAGAGCAGCTACCCCTCACAGCTCTCTGATACTCACCACAGGCTCAAATTTTGCCAAACCTGCCTGCAGTACAGAACTACTTTATGGGGTTTTTTTTCACTGTATTCCTTGGTACTGTGTTGTCTGGTTTTATTAATTTTGCAGGTATGTACCAATTTGCATGTTCTTCTGAGGAAGAATCCAGGGATGGTAGAACTGTATTGCACTGAAGTTCCAGTAGCTTCAAACTTTATCTCTGACATTAACCATACACAAGAAAGAAGGCTTGACTAGTATACAGGGCTATTTCTACTCTTCCATCCTCAAGTATAATATATAGCTAAAATAATATTTGTCTTAAATAGCTTCTGATTAAACTTCTATTAATTTTGCTTTTAAAAAATCTAACCTGTAAAGATTCAAAAAATCTACCATGTGCTGTAGCAGTGAGTTCCATGGTTTGACAACAAGCTGCATGAAGAAGTAGCTGTCTTCTGTTCCAATATGTCTATTTCCTAAATTGATTTGTTACCCTGTACTTCAGAAAAACAGTGACTGTTCACTCTCTGATAAGGCTTTCCATGCTGCTCTTGCTTTTATAATATATAGTTGGCATTTTGCCCAGATTGCCTTCATTCCAGGGTGAAAAATACTGGTGTATTCAGCTGCTCCTTGTGCTTTTGGCCACCCTTGCCACATTTCTCTGTGCCTTTTTAAGTTCCAGCTTTTAAGCATACCAGAACTGCATGTTATATTCAACATGCAAGCAGACAATAGATCTGGACTAAATAACGATGGTGTAGTGATGTTTCCTGTTCTGTTCTCCCCTTCTTTTGCAGTGTTTCCAAACACTCAAGCATGCAGAACAGTTTCACAGAAGTTATCTGTCACAGTACCAGGATCTCTATTTTGAATGGTAGTGGCTAATTCAAAGCCTGCAATTTCCATGTTTCCCCCACTATGTACCTCACTTTGAAGGATTTCACCCACCGTTTTGTTGCCCAGCCAGTCATTACTGTGGGATCTTTCTCCAAGCCTTTAGCATCACCTTGTCTTGGTAGGCTGAGTGTCTTAGTGTTGCCAGGAAAGACTGTCACCTGGTGCTCACTCTCTTACTAGAGTATTTTAGTGTTGAAAATGACCATGGGCATGTATGTCTGTGGCTGTGAAAATGAACAAGTGTTAGTTCTTGTTTGTTTCCTAGCTTTTAGCATGTTTTTAAGGGAGCTGTGATTGCACATGTTCATGTTTGGCTGCTCCAATTAAGCTGCTTATTCTCATCAAGCCCTAGCCCTCCTTACTTGTTCCTTTCCTTCAAGTTACTGATTTCTCACTCTGCATTTGGTTCAAGTCCACAACTCTTAAATTATTACCATCTACGACTTAATTTTGCTGTTTGCAGCACTTTGAGAGCAACTGTTCTTTTAGTTCTCAATCTATTGCTTTATCTTATAAAAATAGCTTGTGTTACTTCTTCTTGCAGCTCAGGGCTTTGGAATGACAGAAGTGTTGATAGCTAGCCCTCTAGAAAAGCAGTATTTTCAGCAAAAAGTCAGATTGAGGAGAAGATGGTATGGTTACACTCAGCAATGAGAACTCACGTACATTGCTAAAATTACCTGCCACTGAGAGCTGATCAGGCCAGTGTTCAAAATTCAGATGTATGTGTTGTTGGTTTCACCTTGTTGCATCTGAAGTGTCTGTGAGCTTGACTAAGATTTCTCAGACTGTATTCCTTTTCCACTGAAAGGAAATAAAGGCAGAGGAGAGAAAAGGATGGAGGAAGTACAGGTTGGCAATGGGCTGCCTCCCCACTAGCACTGAACTGTAACGGTAACAATAAACTCTGCAGATCTGTGCCACTGCTTCTCCTTTCCCTCGTGTGAATTAAAATAGCAAAACACTGGCATTTAAAGCATCTTCATAGAATGGACATGGACTGTGCTGCTCCCTTGTATGCAGCAGAAAAAGCCCTCTGCAGGCTTGCATTTGCATGGGTTGTTTCACGTTTGAAGCGCTTTATACTACAAGACAGAGACTTAATAATAATGAAGCTTTTTTTTTTTTTTTAAGAAAAGTACTGCTTGGGTATATTGTTTCACAGATCCCATTTCCAGTATCTGTTTTGCAGTCTGAAGAGACATTAGACTGGTGGCCTGCTTTCCACCCTGGCAAAAGGCTGTAGTGATAATGAGACAGGTAAGAACGCTGGACCAACTCTTCCTTTTCCTATAACACTGTGCTTACCTACTTCCCTCCGGGAAGTAGCAGCAAATATCATCAGTGTTTCTTAATGGATGAGGGGGGAGAGCAAGGCTCGTTATATGTTTCTTCTTCCTTGGTAGACGGAGAGTAGCTCAGCAGCTCTTCCTCCTTAACCAGTATCTTCCCCACGCTTCTGGACGTGTTTGCTCCACTCGTGGGACGGCCGGGTCAGGGTGGGCGTCTATGTCTGAAGGTCCTCCTGAATGGCACATGTAAGGAGATGGGGGTCAGGTACCGCGGCGAACCTATCGCTGCTGACCAGACTTTACCTCTTCCAGCCTTAAAAAAAGCCCCAAGGGATGGTGCCACCTCCGTTGCTGATCGCGAGGTACGCGGCGTCAAACCGCGGCCTCCCCAAGTAACGGAATAATTTGCGTTTCGTGTTATTTATCGCCGTTTTATTTGTTTTCGTTGTTGCTGGATGGTTCCTGGATCTGCCAGCCTGGCACACCGACAGCTGCTCCGAGGGGGCCGTCGCCACCCTCGCCGCTTTCGCCAGGGTCGTGCGGGGCCAGCCCCGGCAGTGCTGCCGCCGGCGGCTCGCCCCGCAGCGCGGCAGCGGTTGGGGGGGGAAGGGGGGGCGGCGAATCCCGCTCCAGCCGCGGGGATCCAGGGCGCGTTTTGCCGCCTGCCGGGAGGGCTCGGTGCGGCGAGCGCCCCGCGGAGCCGCCCCCTCCCCGCTCCCTCCCGGAGGGTCCGGCCAGGGGCGACGCGCGCCGCCGCGAGCACGTTTCGAGGCCCGGGGCTCCCTCTCCCGCGCCTGGGCTCGTCGCGCCATGGGAGCCGCCGGCCCGCGGGGGCCCGGGCCGTGAGCCGCGCCGCGCCCCCCGCCGTTCCCCCTCGCCGTGTCCCCCTCCTTTGCCCCCTCCCCGAGAGCGGACAGCCAAGCCATGCCAGCATCGCCCCTTCCTGTGAGCTGAGGGCCGGCCGCGCCGCAGCCCTGGTACGTGTATGGGACTGGTCTGCTGCGGGTGGGGTGGGGGGAACGGAGACCTCAGCTTTCCGACCCCCCTCCTTTTTTTATTTTTAACCCTCCTGCTTTTCCCTCCGTCCCCTCTCCTTTAGCCGCTTGGCTCCCTGGAAAGTTGAGTGAGGGTGGAGTGAGGACTGAGAGGCAGGGGCACCCCTGGGGCTGGGCTTGCAGCCCCGCGAGTCGGGCTGTTTCGGAGCGGGGAGGCAGGCTGGCAAGCGGGGAGTCTGGGGGTTATTCAAATGTAAAACGCAGTTTGTTGGCTGAAAGAGCGAAAAAGTCCGGTCTCCCTGGCTGTGCTGGAGCGTGTTTGCGCTGCAGTAGCCAGACCCTGCCTGGAAAAACCCGCCAGGCGAGAGAAACTGCCTGCAGCCTCCGCGGAAGGCAGGGAACAATTAAAAGGGACCCTGCCCGACAGCCGGGGCCCCCGGCCAGCCGGCAAAAAACCCGCAGCCACCCCACCCTACCACCCAGAGTAAAATAACCCAGGCGAGCCAGGGCCGAACAGTAGCATCACCTTCTGGAGGTGCCGCTGGTGTGCGGGGCCGGGGGGAGCATCCCCCGGGGTGTCTCCCGCCTCTCCCTTGGATCCCTAGCGGGAACGCTGGGGCCGGTCCCATTGTCTGCAGCCCCGGGGGGTTCCTGGTGCTGGGGGGCACGGCCAGCGGCGGAGCCGGGCCGCGAGGAGCCGCAGCCTCCCCCCTGGGCGGGCCCTGCTGCCCCTTCCCTTCCCCCCCGGGTTCCGCCGGCCTGCGCTAAAGGGACTAGAGCCCGGCGGGGCTGCAGCCTCCGAGGCGCTTCTGTGTGCTGAGCGCCTCTTGGAGCTGGGGGAGAAGAGATCGTGGCCCTGTGGGAACTGGAAGTTTGGTGCTGGTGGAGGTCGTTCCTGCCGCGCTTGTGATGGAATCAGGGGAGAAAGTTGCTGTTAGCTGAATGGGACGGGTAAGGAGAAAGGACCAGGCGGCCTGCTGGGAGGCAGGACCAGTTAACCGTACAGAGGTAGGGCTGCTAGTGCCTGTGGAGCAAGCAATGGAGCATGCTGGATTTGCAAAAGGACCAGGCGCAGCGGTAGTCAAAGGAGTCGCGCCAATCGTGTGCCCAGCCAGTAGTACACGCAGCCAGCCTATCCTGCTGCCCCCCCCGAGATATTTAAAGAGCAACGTAGTCTGCATCACTTGCATCTCTTAGCAGTAGCCCGGCGTGCTGAGATGCTGCTCCTGTAAGGTGGACAATGGAGTGTGCAAGTAGGCATCTAGAGAAGGGCATGAGCGCACCGATGTCGGTGCGCACCCTCCAGTGGGGTGATGAGAGATGTCTCTGCAAACAAGCTGGCCAGGTTGGCTGCTCCAGTGTGCGTCTGGCCAATGAGCTCTCTTCCTAGGAGTGTTAATACAGTAATGGCAAAACTGGGCAAAGATGCACTTGCAACAGGAGACAGGCAAACATAACTGAGCAGACTCCTAAGGCAAAGGTGTCTCTTTACATTTTAAAGCCAATGGGGAGTCCACCTCTAAAAAAAATAATAATAAAAATATCTTCCAAATAGTAGCTCTTTGCAGCCGTACTCAGTGCTGGTTTTAAGGTACTTTTGTGGAAAGGCAAAAGGCTCTTCTGTGCAGTGATCACCTTGTTTTCATTAATGTAAATCAACACGAATTAGGAGTAGAGATTGAATCCAGAAAACTCCATGTTTATTCTTGGTCAGGGCAAAACTGGACAGGTAGCTTGGTCGACCCTGCCTGTAAAGGCAGAGAAGGCTGATTTATGCTTTTGAGAAGCAGTTCCTCCAGCAGCACAAGGGCAGGTAGTGGTTGCTCTTGGGATGAGGCTCATTCCCTCTGGACAAGAGGGTTTGGTTGTACTTGAAATAGACAAGGGTGGGCTGGGTTACAAAAAGCAGCTAATCAGTTTGAATAATTGAAGAATTCAAGGTGAGATGTACCAAGGAACTTTCTGATATTTATGGTTTCTGTAAGGCCTAAGTCTTCACTGGGTAATAATTCGAAATCCCCACTGATAGTGTTTTATTATGGCTGGCATACTACCCATGGTTGTTAAAGCTGGCCTAAGCATTTCCATCCTGCTTTCTGTTTTCAGTTAACTTACATTTCAAAACACCTTTCAGGCTCTGAAATTTTCCAGGCTTAATCTTTGCCTGAAGGTTCTCCCATCCACCTCCCCCTTCTTTTAATTGAGTTTGAGATAAGGTGATTCAGTTAGCATTTTTTTCTTCTTTTTTTCTCCTAGAAGAGGCAAACCCCATGAAGAATGGAGTCAAATGTAATAAAAAAGAAATACAGTGTTTGAAACAGCATAAATGCAGAATTAGAGGAGCATATGATTAGCTGAAGGGTTTTGTTTTGCTTGCTTGTTTTTATATTCTGCAGTACAGCTGGAATGTTGTGGTGGAATGGGCTTTCATTTGGTGGCCCCTTCAACATTACTTGGTATCTTTCTACTTTTTACCATTCCCCATTGAGGTCAGTGTTTGGTTGCACTGAACAGAGGGTAAAACAAGCCCATGCTCCTGCCTGGGCTGAAGGGAGGGTATTTGCACATGCGGTGTGAGTCTTCACAATGGGGTTTTGATGCCAGTTGTTTGTTTGAGGCTCAATCTGTTTTTGTGGTTTAAGCCTGTGTGGTTCCTTACCACACTTTTATTTTTTTAATCATTGTTCTAATAGAGCTTTCCCTAAACCAGAAGGATTTCTTTTTTGTGGTGTTTTGTTTTATCTGCTTCACTTACAGTGCAGGCTCCAAGGTGTGTGAAGTCATGACATTGAAAAATGCTAAACATCACCATCTCTTGCTGAATTCAATGAGAGTGTGTATTTCAGAGCAGTCTTCAGCTCCTCAGGCAGCAGGGGGAAGCCGGATGTTGTAGCAGTCCTGCCTTATCCAGGCTTGTCCTTCAAGCACAGATGTGGCCTTCGTCCAATGAGGACAAAAATTTAGGAAGAAGGCCTTAGTGCTTGGTCTGTTCAACATCATCTTGTGTTACTGGTGTCAGAAAAAAGATTATGCTTTGAGTATGTATGTCTTTGTGAGAAACTGAGGTGGCATCCTGCAGTGCCTGTCGCATTTGCAGTTATGCTACCTGAAAGTGTTGACTTCAAAGTTTAACATATCTGGGTAAAATATGCCTGGTTCCCTGAAAAGTGGCATACTCCTGAAAGTAAAGCAGAAAACGGATTCATTGTAAAATAGAAAACAGTATCCTTGAATGACACCTGAGGTTATAAAACCCCCTCTTGAAACAGGACTGCAGGGGGAGATGTCTGGGGTGGGGGTTGTGGGGTGGTGAGTGAGAAGGGAACCTTAGGAGTGCCTCTGCAGAGGGAGCATGGGGAGGCCTCTTTGACAAGACTGTATGAAATTACTCAGGGTCATGAGAAGGCAGATGAGAAGTTTAATTTTTATGTCTTAACCAAAATCAAATGGGTGTTCAAGGATTAAAGAAAGGGTAAAGGGCAAATCAAAGTTATTCCTCTTCTTATAACCCATTTCCCTTCTTTTTATATGCAGAGTGCTGTACAGAACAATCAATAGATGCAGGGAATTAGGCAAGATTGAAAACCAGGTTGATATAATCCTGGAAAGATTGTGGAAAAAGCTTTTGCACCTAACATGATGGTCCGATTTTCAAATGTCTATCTTCTCTGGCGTCCCTTGACCTATATATAGTATTTGCTGCCAGATGAGGTGCTTTCAATACAAAGTTGTAGATCTGAGCTTGTGTGACAACTTCTAAGCCAAAGTGTAGCCCTTATTGCTTGGGACCTGTGTATTATTAAGTGGCTTTTATGAAAGCTTCCAGATCTTGTTTCCCCACTGGGCCAATCTCAAGTGACTCTTAAAAAGATACCTGAACACTGAAACAAAATGTATTTAATTAGTGCATCTGTCTGTAGTGAAACCAGGTTCAACTAGTCCTAGCTGTGCCATTTCCGCTCCCATGTAGCTGTGTTTATTCAGGGGTCACTTGCTCTTTTTCATGCTGCCATGAAAAAACTGCCATCATTTTATGGGAACATATCTTTTAATCTTTTCCCTCCCCCCAATCTGTCAACAAGAATCAAGTTATGAAACAGAATCTTGATGGACATTACCTCTAAATGGAAAAGTTGCTTTATTTTTTTTATCATTTTGTGTAAAGTAAAATAAGAAAAGTAATTTTTATTATTTTTTTAATGTGTGTGTGTATTCTGGGTTTCTTTTTTGTTTGTTTGGAGGCATTGCAGCAGTACGGGGTTAAATTCCTCAATTACTTCGTAGCTAAAATTCTCATTATAATTGTTTGGAATTTTGGCCAGGACAGGACTAAAAGATTTAGCCCTTGATTGGCTTTTTAGCAGTATTTGTTGGGGATTATAGCAGTCAGTGGGATTGCTCCAGATTTATTACTGTGAATGAGTAGAACTTAAGCAACTAGCCTTAAAACCAGCTTTCAGCTTTGCACATGAATTAGAAGAGATAAGTCAGCTCAAGTAACAAACAGCTTTGGGATGCGCTGTTATTATCTAGGGCAGTTCCCTGCAAACCCTCCTGTACCTACTACTCATTGTATTTCATAGAGATGCTTACCCTCTGCTCTCAATGGGGATATGGTGGATCCCACCTGATTTGAGCATTGAGTAAGTTTGTTTTTCTCCAGGATGATGGAAAACTGCCAAGGTATTATATTGTGCAATGACATTTATATTTGACAATCCTGCCAAGTCCACATAGATATTTTGGAAATATGATTAATTTCTTGTTATGAAATGTGACTAATGTGGTACAGCCATTTGTTGTCCTTAAGAAGTGACAGGAGGCAATTTGTAACTGCTGCAGGCATCAACAGATAGATTGATTGTCAATGCTTTAAGTATGAAAAGGAAGGTTACAGAAAGCAAAACTTAAATACTGAGCCTGTGGCTACCTAATATTTTGGTCCTAAATGTGGAAGAGTAAACAAAAAAAAATAACAATATAATTTATTTTTGTTATGCACTTCGTTTAAAAAATGTTAGTTGTTACCTAGCGGTTAAGGTGGTTGTGGCAAGCTAGTATGCACCAAGGCTATGGGCTTTCTTTAAGGGAAGCAAAAATATCTGTTGCTGACAGGTATTTCTCCCAAGAGCTTACTGTCACCTTGGAGGTCCAGTGCTCAAGAGTCCCAGACAAATATAACTGAATGAAGTGTGAATTATGAGGGGAGAGGGGAATCCAAATCCTTTAGGGATCTGTCACCCCAATTGCTTCTGAAAAACCTAAATTCACTCCAGTGACAAAATTGAAACAAAATGATAAAGCTGTTGCTGTTCTTGTTGCCCCTATTGTCCTCTCTGAGCAAGACAAATACCAGCAGCCTTTGCCATCTTCTTTAATGTAGCATTTAAATGACATGTCATTTCCCTACAGATATCAAAATTCTTTGTTTACTAAGAAAAAGGGAAGTCTTCGACTACTCCATGTTCATAGCCTCTAATTTTGGCCCTGAAAAGAAGCAA
This sequence comes from Myiopsitta monachus, assembly GCA_017639245.1. Classification (NCBI taxonomy): domain Eukaryota; kingdom Metazoa; phylum Chordata; class Aves; order Psittaciformes; family Psittacidae; genus Myiopsitta; species Myiopsitta monachus. The sequence goes on along the minus strand of CM029921.1, from coordinate 63,446,525 downwards.
TGCTTTGACTATGATACTTTTCTATTTTCTTGCCAGACAGGGAAGGTTTTCTGTGTTAAAAGAAAAAGACCTCAGGATGCTCTTGCTTCTTCAGCCCTGAAGCATCCATGTTGCAATTTCCAAACACATGTAAAGACAAATTATCATATAATTGTAATGATGATATAAAAAAGATACAAAATTGTTATAAATGAAGCTACTAATTGAAAATTTTAATGGTGATGCTTCCCAAACTTTCACAATAGCAGTGGCAACTGCTTATGTAGAGAAGCAATATGAGCAAAGCATTATACATGTTAAGTATCTTCCAAAACTCAGTCTCTTTCCTCTTCAGACCTCCTGTATTCTGTCATCATTCTGCTTCTGCTTCAGGGATGGTAAAGAGAAAAAGATTTCACCTTTTCAGTCCCTCTCCTGATGCACACATTCTGTGTTGCTTGGCCCTTGTTTGCTTGCTTTCTTCCTTGCTGTCTTGGCTATAGTCTGAAAGTAGCTTGCATTTTCTCTCCTGCTACTGTTATGTAGCAGCAGGCTGCTAATAGCTACAGATGCCTGCCTGCTGCTTGCTTCCAACTGGTTTTGCAGCCCTCCAGGCTATCCTTTGGAATGAGGAGCCCAGTCTCTGTCAAAACCACAGGACACTGGGGAAGCTTCTTGCAAGCTGCCAACAGCTATTTCATGGACCTGTTGACATGATGCCCATGCCCTCTTTGATTCATGGATGACTAGTAATGGCCATGTCTCCTTTCTCCCATGCATGTCCAGAGAAGGCGGGGAGGGAGAGGAGGAGGAGAAAGTACTCAGATTACCTTCATTTCAGCTTTGTGTTTATTTTGCTATTTCAGTGTCTGACCCAAGGTTTATAGAGGGCTTCTGCAGGAGCTGTTCAGGTCTCTTCTTCTGTGGCTTTTGAAGCGTTACCATAAATTATAAACAACTACATGTGTCTACTTAGTCTCTCCAGGTTGGATGTTTTGGTGTGGTAGAGGAGGGATGCTGTTAGCTTGTTTATGGTATACTTGATTGGCATTATTTTCTGATCTGACCTTAAAAGTGTTTAGCCTTGTCTTGTACAGCAGCGCTGGTGCCAAAATAGTATCTGAGTGCGTGGAAAACCTGCTAGCTCAGTAATAAAATTCATCTGGTGTGTAATAGGAAGATGCAATACAGAATAATCACATCATATTTAGCTAAGATATTTGGGATTTATGTTGTAGTACACAGGATCAGTTGGCTTACTGCCGCTGAATAAATGAGAGATGAGATTCAAAATGCTTTAAGTAAGCTACTATAAAAGAGTTTGGGGAGTTACTGTTAGCCTTGGTGGGTACTGGTGCCACTGGGCAGCCTGCTCAGGGCTAAGGCAGTGAGAAACAAGGTCGCTGACAGAGTGCTTGGGTTTTGAGGAGCTGCAGCAGCTGATGGTCCTGCACAGAGGCCGTGCATGTTGGCTCTGCTAGAGCATCCCCTTGGCAGGCTAATGAGCTTTATCTTGCTGCAGTGCAGTGTTGTTTGGTTTGAATAGTTGTAAGCTTTCTGCACCCCTTCTTCTGTAGATATGGTTTTGTGATCTGAGGGTCTGTTCTGCTTGTGGAGCCTGCTCTTCAAGTGCCTTGTGCCTTCTCATTTGCCCTACACCAGCCTAGCCTGACCGATGTAGTACCATTAAATGTTTCTGGGGCATTAAGTAAACTGGGCTGCACTAGCATAGCTCTCTTCAGCAGAGCTCAGACCAGGCTGTGGGTAAGTGCAGCTTTGTAAGATCACCCTGCTAGCTTTAAGCTGGGGTTGAGGTCTTAGGAAGGAGTGGTGGTGTCAGGAGCCTTGTAGCATCCTTTTTTCCCTTTTCTATATCCTTTAGAAGCCAGGATTTCCCTTTTTTCTTCTCCCTCCTCCCCCTTCTTCACCCTTCTTTTAGAGGTCAGGTGTTCAGACATCATCCCCATGCTTCTTGTTCTTCCTTTTCTTTCCCTCTTCCCATCAGTGAGGTGCAGGTGGACTGTAGTTGACTAGATTTGGGCTTAAGGAATTCAAAGGAATGATGACAAAGGGAAGGCACTCTCCTGCCTGAGATTAGAACCTCTTGCTCTGCCTGCTCCCCATTTTTAAGCTGCCCTTGTCTACCCATCTAATCTATCCAAACAGCTAAGTAAAGATTTAAAAGCCTCCCACGGGTACTTAGAAGCACCAAATGCTAGAAAACTCTACTTCTGAGAATTACTTTATAAAAGCTTAGGAGAAACGTGTGGTATTTTGTTGGAGGCAAATATGTTAATAGTCATAATGATGAAGCAGAGACAACTATCTGCCTAATACATTTGATATAGCTAGACAGGATGGAAGCAAGGCTTGCAGTGTAATAAGGGTGCACAGATATGTTATCCTGTGAGATAATACTGGGAAAGGCACATCTTCCCTGGTCCAGTTCCCCTGTGAATAACACTACAAGTTAGATACCTTTGGGAAACCAGTTGCTTCTCCCGTCTGCAGCTGTACCATGGTGGGCAGCCAATGGATGGTAGAAGAATGATGAGGCCCTGGTGATGGTGTATGGATTTGCACACATACAGGAACACACACACGCTAAACTTGGCTTTGTTCTTTTTTCCTGAATGTCCTTGCAGTGATAGATACGCTGTTGAGCATAAAGCTATGGATGTAAACTTTTCCCGTCCTTACTCAAGGGGAAGAGGAGGTTAATAAGATTGACAAAATGCAAATTTTTTAGAACTAAAACAGTAAATGTGTGATGTTGCCTGGTCATTTGAGTTCTGTTTTCTTCTTCATTTGTGTTACAGGCATTTAGGCAAGCTTTTTATTCAACATACTAGTATTTTTCAAAGCTTTTGTAGTAATGGAACGTAATGTCCGATACGTTCCAATGTATGGAACAATACAATATATTCCAATGTCCGATGTATTTCTAGTTCTGCCAGTGTATTTTACATATTTAAAAATGGATGGTTTAATACATGTGCACCAATCACGAATTAAAAATATATTTTGTATCTTTCTCTGTTTCAGAGTTAATGTTGCATCACCACAGAGAGCAGCAATGGGAGTATGCAGTTTTCTAGCGAGAAGTTCTCTCAAGAGCTCATGATTTTTTTCCATCTCGCCTCTTAACATTTCTACTACTCCGCAGACATGGCTCACCATGCCAGGCCTTCCAGATTAGTCAAAAAGGAAGAGTTAGGCAAAAAGAAAACTAACCAGAGCAAAAAGAAATCTAGCCAAGTGAGAAAGAAAACCACAAAGACTTCTACAAAAGCTGTGAGTTCTGGAAAAGGCAAAAAGCCGGCGCAAGAAAAAGATGTTAAGAAAAAACAAGAAAAAAAAACAATCATGAGCTCTTCAGGTAGACTTCTCAGGAGCAGTGTAACCAGAACCTTGTCTGGAGCATCTTGGGTGAGTTTGGAGAAAGCTGACAATATCCTCTTTCATAACCAGGATTCTTTCAACATCAATGGCTTTACAATGTCTCTCCGTAACCGATCATTCTCCCGTAGATTGTCCCAAACTCCAACAATTGCAAAACCCAAGAAAGCTGCAGCACAAAAAAGGCTAGAAACAAAGGAAAAACATGAACAAGAAGCTCTGGCAGTAGCAGAAGAAAAAAACATGGAAGCAGGTGAAAGAGTTTTGAAACATGATTTAGCACAAAATGATTTAGCTCCTCTGCCTGTAGAAGATGCACCGTGTAGCGCAGGTGAAGAGCCTGCTATCACATGTGCCGTTCAAGACAAAGAGGTAGAAATACCTGAAACAAATGACTCCATTCCAAGCCGTCAGGTAACTGACAATGATACAGAAGAATCAGGGGTGAAATATAAGCGTGAAGACCTGCCCTGTGAGCAGACACTCAGCAATCTCAATTCGGGTAGTTCAGCTGAAGCATTTGTTGAAGATGCTGCCCTTGTGCTTCTGTCTTCTCCTTCTGACTCTGCAATCACCTCTGAATCAAACTTGAAAGTGTGCGCAGAGACTCCCTTTGATTTGGTGCCTAACAGTAAAGAACCCGATTCCAGTTCTGTCAATACCTCAGACCTCAGCTCAGCAGTACTGTTAGAAGAGTTGGTCCCACTTGCCAAGTCTTACATTGAAGCAGAGTTGGACCAGGTGCTACCTAGTGAAGAACAAGACTTGCATTCTGCACCTATAGTTACCTCTGATTTTAGCTCACAACAGAATATATTAGAAGACGCAAGCTCACTTGCAGAGTCCTGCTTGAAGGCAGGCTGGGATTTAGACTCCGAGAATAAAGATGTAGGTTCAAATTCCAGCTCTGTAGCTGTCATTGAATCAAAATCACTTTTACATTTTGAAGGTGCAAGCTCATTTGCAGAATCCCATATGAAACTGGATGTGGATTTTGTACCCTTTCACAAAGAACTTGCCTCAAATTTGGATTTGAGCCGTACGAAAGAGAATTCAGAATCTGACTCTAAAAACATATTTACAGTATGTGAACCAGTTTCCAATACCTCTTTAAACAATATTGAAGTGGAGGACATTGAACAGCTTGTTAAATGTATCGATGCAGAGACATTAATTCTGAGTTCAGGTTATGTCCCCACTTTATCTCCAGATTTAGAAAAAAGCACAGTCAATAAGATCTCTGGTGAAAGCGCTGGACAATTCTCTGAAGGTTTTGTTTCAGAGTTGCCTTCAAGCATGGAAATCTCTGCTCTTGCCTCAGAAAAAGCCATAAATGCAGATTTGCCAGCTGACTCAAGACTGCAGCATAATGATTATTCATCACAGCTGGGAAGTGTTGGAGTAAGCTTGAATTTGGTTCAGGACAACGTGAGAGACAGCACTGAAGCAGTTGAAGCCTCAGGGCCATCCTTAGTTAAAAATCCAGCTGGTGATTACCCTGTTCCATATTCAACTCTGCTCCCTATGCTAGAGAAAAAGAAACGAAGGCGTTGTGGAGTCTGTGAGCCCTGTCTGCGGAAAACAAATTGTGAAGAATGCAGCTGTTGCAGGAAACGCAAAACTAGTCACCGGATATGTAAAAAGAGAAAATGTGAAGAACTGAAAAAGCCGCCACCGCCGGTCATGCTACCTTTTGAGGTAAGCCAAAGAAGTTGTGGATTAAGTCATTCTTTTGATGCTTGAGGTACACCTCAAAATACTACTGAGGGAAAGGCAGGTTACTGTACAGCTTTAGAGAGCTTAGGGTTACTGTTGGAGCTAACAGGTTGTATAGGAACTCTCTGTTATCATCTGTAGAGGGATAGATTAAAGTGAGCCTGGAGTTTTTCTTACTCCTGATGTGTAAATGCATAAAATCAGAGGTAACTATGGCTTTAACTCTGTGTTCCATATATTGGCATATTGGTCAAAACAATTAATTTATTGAGGGCATGAAGAGATGAAACAATTTAAGTGCAAAATGTGGGGAGGGGGGAGAATGGGGGTAGCCTTAGGAGACTATGAGTTATTAGGGTCTGTATTTCAAAGTGCTAAGGGTTAAAAAGCAAAGGAAGGCAGGCTGTTTGCTCTTTAACTCAGTTAAAGTGATGTGCTTGTGATGACAGATTTGGTGGAAATAAATTTGTAAAACTTCAGGACCAAATTGTAGCTGCATTTTCTCCTTTTGCATCTCTCTGCCTTTCTAATTGTCTGTTCTTCTGTTTCTCTCATTTCACTTCTCCTGCCTGTCTCCCTTTGCTTTTACCACATCCCCCATACATACTTTCTTTTTCTGTGTTTCTCGCTCATTTTTCTGATCCATCAGCCTTTTGTAACCCAGGTCATTACTTTTGGAACAAAGAGGAGGGGAAAAGACAGTCTGTATGCCCCTGTGATAACAGCACTGACCTTCTGAGACATTTCAGTTCAAGATCAGGCTTTACCATCAGGTAAGTAGGGAGTTGAACATAGATTTCCCACATCCCAACTGAATCCCCTGACCTGTGAACTGCAGAGTTAGCCTCTGTGCCATCATGTGCTGCTGAATGTGTTCTACTTCTTACGATCCAACAGTACCTGAGCCACAGAGGGTGAGAGGCTCTCTCGGTAGTTAAGTCACTGGGACATTTGCCTTGGGATGTGGGAAACTGAGGTTCAAGTCTCTGCACCAGTGTGTACTCTTGAGTGGAGCAGTTCACACTGGGGAGAATGCACCTGCAAAACCTTTCTCAAAAGCAGTTTCATTAAAATGGTGTATTCTTACAGCAGGTAGAAATTCCCGTCAGCTGCGGAGATCTCAGGAGACCTCCTGTTTTCACTGCTCTGTCCTGTGCTTACCAGGGTTTGCAGAGAAGTCTGTTCTGTTCTTAAGGTAGGCAAGCAGAAAGAAAAGTCCTGTAGCAGTGATGGGATATGATATTTTCCCCTCTGTGGGGGAAGTATATTTTAAGTTATATTTTAAGTTTTAATGTGTAGGGAAGTAGGTTTAAACAACTTGGCTCAGAGTTCATTCAAAAACCTCTTTGTGTGTCAACTGCTCCTGAATGTTCTTGGGGAAAAAAAAAGGGGGAGGGATAGCTCTAATGTGATTTAAGATATGTATATTAAAACAATAAAGGTGATGGAGACAGATCCTGACTTTTTGCAGCTGAAGAGTAGTGCTTGTTGAGTCCTTTTCTTAGTCAGTGGGACTGAAGAAGCTTATGGGAGAGAATTGGTGGAGTTGAGGTAGGAAGTGATCTAACAGCCATGTTTTAAAAAGAGTTTTGGGAGGGTTGGTGAAAGGAAGCACTTCAGCTTTTCTGCCAACCTTTGTTTTCCAGGCTAAACATTCTTCTTTTCTGGTTGCTCAGGCTGACCTTCTGCTTGCAGATTAGCTTTGCCCCTTCACCTTTGTCCTTTCTGGGCACTCTGTTTTCTTTATAAGATTCCTTGGTTTTACTCTTTTCTTTGACAACTTCTTTTTTGTTTTGTTGTGTGTGTGTGTGCTTTTATTTTACCAAACTGATCTCACTTTGTACAGTGCATTTAGAGCTGCACCAGGGACCACCTTCATTTCTTGTTAAATTTTGTATGAAGTTTCAGAGTACTGCATGGAGGAAATGAAGTATTCCCGACCTTTAGGAATATGTCAAGTATATTCTTATAAAGTTGTATTTGAGTGAAACCTGGTGCTTTCTCAGATATTCTTAGAAGCAAGCCTTGCCTCATTTCTAATTTTTAGAAACTGAGAAAATGAAAGAGGAAACTATTTCTACAATGTACGTATGTTACGAGAACTCTTTAAAGGTGTTGAGATGCAGGAGGAGGTGTGGGGGGAGGGGAAACACTATCACTGTGTTCAGCAGCTATCTTTTAGATAAGATTGTAGCACTCTGGAAGGGAATCCCATTGCATTTTCCCAGACTGGTAGGACTGGGGCTGCAACAGATGGGACTTCTGTGACAGTAATGCGTTTCAAATAGAGGGCAGCTGGGGGAAACCCAAAGCTGTAGGTCTCTGTCCATGGTATAGAAAGTGAACATATTAAGAGAAATGAAGTTGGCTTCACTGTGTTCCTTGTTCAGAAGAGTCATGCATGTCTCATGTTGGTGGAATGTAAGCATTTTTTAGAGGTGATTCATTGGGAGGAGGGTGTAGGGGATAGATGTGCTCTGCATGAGCATAGTTTAAGCGCTGGTGTTTTGCCTCAAAGGGAATTATCTCTTCTCATTCTAACTAAACAATGCAAAAGTCAAAGTGAAGTCAACAGGATCTCTGTACATAAAATGGCTGTAGGATAGCCAGTGCAGGGGTTGGCAGTTCATGCATGCTGTTTTAAAAAGAGAAAGTGTTGATTTTCATTAAGAATTTTCATGGATTTACAGTTACAGGGCATAAGGCCTGGCTGGGAGAAGCAGTGAATGCAGACTGAAGTGCGTATTCCAACACACATGCCTATATGTGCGCACAAGCATTCAACCCTTGGAGAGTATCGCTTGTGCATTTGGAGCTGGTATTAGTTATGTTACTGTTATTTTCATTAATCTACCCATAATAGAGATAAAGATTTGAAAACTATATTGGACTTGAAAAATATCACTTAAAAACAACATCCACATAAGCCTTCAGTGGTACTTTACCTTCCTGAATGTAATTGGCTTTGCAGAGATGTAACGTCATGAAAGTCTGGATAAAGCGTTGTGGGCTCTAGTTCACAGCCTGTGTGTATAACAATATTGTTATATGTAATGTGCCTTCCTGAGGGATTCACATTGTGGCTGGTTAGGAGTTGGTAGAGAAAAATCCTGAAGTACATGGGGGAGAAAGCAAGACAGCTTTGAAAAAAGGAGGAAAAGGGCTTTATATCGGGTTACTGTTCCTCTCTGAATGAGCAATGCGTGAACACTTCACAGTGAAAAAGAGTCTGATAAGTTTACCTAGATGACAGTGTGATGCTTCCACCTTTTTTGTCTTGTCTTTACAAATCTGCTGTTTTCTGAAAGAGTATAGGTATTAGAGAAGCATATTTCATAGCTACTTTCTATCAAAAAGCATATTTAATTCCAAGAAGTGGTCTGTTTTGCTGCCATTGCATTGTCATGTGTGTCAAGGCTGTCTGAATGCATTGCAGTGTCACGCAAGGATTTTGTAGACTTCCAAACTGGCATATAGATAGGGAAGGCAGTCCATGACCTGTTTTATTTTCTCCTTGGAAAAAGGAAAAAGGATTTCTGTTTTGCACAGGCAGGAGTTGTAGGTGTAGCAGCACATGCTTGTGATGAAAACACTGCCTTCTGGGTGCCTGGGGTCATTGTTCCAGCTGTGGAGCATGGTGTGCTGGGCTCTGGCTAGGTGGGTGGATCTCATCTGGCTCCCAGCTGGACAGCGCTCTCCTGGGCATAGCTATCGCCCTGGCCCTGCTGGGGGCCAGGCTCAGCAACTCCAGTTGCTGGGGAGAACTGAACTTGCAGGGTTTTGTAGCATCCCACCGGAGCTCCTTTCCCAAAAGGACAGGAACGTACAGAGCTGCTGCGAAACCAACAGCTGTGGGGAGCCGTCATCTCCAAAGGCTTCTTTCTGCAAAGCTTTCCAGGGTGCCTACATTTTAGTATCCTATCCAGGCAGGGTAGCACTTTTGGGCTGAAAGCATCTGCCAGGGAGAGCTTTTAGTTTGTAATTAGGTTACAGACCATTTTAGATTTAGTGGGACCTGGAGTCAATAAACTGATAGAAAACCCAATCAGGTCACTGAGTACAAGTTCACTGGGGTGACCAAGGTGTCTCGAGACATCTTCTTTAATAGCTGTAATCTGAGTAACATGGAAATATTAAATAACAATAAGGGCCTGCTTGCTTGTGGGTTTTTAACATGCTGATGAAAACCCAGACATACTTAAAAAGGATGCTGCAATTCAAGTTGGTTGGGAACTTTCCAGTAAGCCATTCCTTGAATGGAAATTGCTGATTTAACAGAAAGCTTTCAGAACTACTATCTGTCTTGATGCAACTATTTTGAGGGGAAAGTTTCTCAAGGTTCCAAATGAAATTTCTGCTTAAAACTAGAAAAAGAGGGAGGGAATTATTAGAACAGCTTGGGTGGTCAGGGCTTTTTGTCTGATGCAGACCAGGGGCTTGAACTTTGGTATCCCACATCCTCTTGATTTTTTTTAAAGGTTTGCTCTGCTTTGGAACATAACCAAGTGTTGAAATCTTAAATATATGTATATATTAATATATATTTATAAATAAATATATATATATTTTATATATATAAAACAAAATAGAATTCTTCTTTTCTAGCCAGACCTAGTTATAAATCAAGAAATGTGGACTTTGTGGTATTTATTTTACAATAGACTCCAGAAATATTTAAGCCAGATAAATATTAAAATGAGTGTGCATAAAAGCATTCCTCTTGAATATGATACTTGAGAGTTTTATAAGGGGATAGCACATGGGCTAGAGGAATTGGTAACGTGTGGCAAAGATAAACGAAGGTGTGTATAACCTACTTTGTGGATGCAGGGCAGGGAGCTGGTGTAGTGCAGTTTACTCTTATGATTCTATGATTGTGTTTTACATAAGTGTGCTCTGTGGGTATGTGAAATAATTACGACTCACTGCCATGATCTGTAATCCTGGTGTGGGCTATAATGCAGCCTAAATTACAGGGAAATAGGTTAGTTTGGGTTATAGCTATTTGCAGAAGATGCATTTAAAAAGTTGCTTCTTCACTGCTCCTTATTGTCTGTGCCAGTTCTTACAGCTTTTACAGAGAATTTTTTATTTGAAGAGGTTTCTTTTCTTCCCTGTTTTTGAGGACCCATGCTAACAGGAGGGGAAACTGCCGAACAAGGAAATCTGAAACTACCACTACGGTGCTGTCCTGCGCATGCAAAAGCTGGGGACTAAATCAGAACACTGGTCTTGGCGTACAAAATATTTTTTATTTTATTTTTTTTTTTTAATTTTGGGGTTTTTTTGGACCTTAAAGCACCTTAGGTAGCCAAAACTGCAAAGAAGAATCAGGTCACTGAGCGTATGTACCTTTCTTGTTCTTACTCTGCTGAAAGACCCTTGCAGATTTGTGGCATTTTGGAAAATGTTACGAATCAATACTTTTATTTTACCTGATCCTAAATTGTATTTAATACAGTACTTTGGTGTAACAAAGGAGGACGTTAAATACAAGGTAGCATTGCGCAACAAAATGGGGAAGTCTTTCTCTGACTTAATTGATGAGATGAGCGGCAGAGTGAGTTTTGTGTCCACATCTGAGCATTTGCACCAATAGCCGGGACAGCAATTGCACTTGTAATTTAGCAGTGGTTAAAGGAAACAGTTTTAAATTGCAGTCTGTAGCTGTTAAGAAGACCTTCATATCGTGTTTTTTCCGTGCGCTGTGCATGGTCAACTTTCTGGTTTGGAAGCCAACTGCAAATTGTTTCACTGAATTGCTTCAGTGACTAGTGGTATGTTAGATACCTTGTTATTTGTTTCTTGACTATGGTTAGAGTGTATCCGTGTGGTACTTTAGGGCTCCGTGTGAAAACTGGCAGAGCTGTGACCCCTCCTTTCTTTTCTGGGGTAAGAGTTTTTAGCAGGGCCTGTTGCGACAGGATGGGGGGAAATAATTTTAAACTAAAGGAGGGGAAGTTCAGACTGAATATGAGGAAAAAATTATTTGCAGTGAGGATGGCAAAATAGTGGAACAGGCTGCCCAGAGAGGTGGTAAATGCCCCATACCTGGAGACATTCGGGGCCAGGCTGGATGTGGTACTGGGCAACCTGATGTAGATGAAGATGTAAAGGGGGGGTTGGACTAGATGGCTTTGGAAGTCCCTTTCAACCCAAACTATTCTACGGTTCTTCGACACGGATGGACATTTTAAGCAGGTGGAGATGTGGAATAACTATTGCGTTTTGTGTTTGTATGGTGGCCTGTTGCCATCACAATCTGTTTGCAGCAGATACTTTCTGTTAGGTGCTGGGGGAATAGATGAAGAAGAAGCCTTATCTTGCAGCAGGGCTGTGTGGGTTGCACGCAGCAACCACTGGCTGGGTCCGTGTGAGCCTATTGGAGGTTGAGTACGGTGGGTGCTGGGGTCCTGGCCCCGGGCAGAGATTTTGGAGGGTGCTGGTGCTGTGCAGTAAGCTCCCTTGGTTTGGTGCAGCTGGTTGAAGGCAGGCCCTTGCCTACGGCTTCAAGGTTGAACTTGATGATCGTAAAGGTCTTTTCCAACCTAGATGATTCTGTGATTCCTCCTAGTGAGTGGCGATTTCCGCTCTATCCAGGACGAGCCGGGGTGCAAGGGAAGAACGTTGCCCCACGACACTCTGCTATTCCCAGGGAGGGTGTTTGGCCCTGTTGTCCAGCGCTTCGCCGCCCGCCTGCGTGCGCACGTGCGCGTGGACAGGCGCGTACACGTGTGCATGCGGGTGTGCGCACGCGTGCATCCGTGCGGGTGCGCGGACGTGCGTGCCCACGCGCAGGAGCCGTGTCCTCGCCTGACCCCGCCTGCAGCAGCAGCCGCAGCCCTGGTGGAGCCCAAAAGGCCCCGGGGCCGCCGCCCGCGTGGGCGCTTCCCCCGTCCCTCCCCTCGCCGACCGGGCCGTGCGCCGGCTCCGCGTCCGCACGCGTGTGCAATCCGGGCCGCCTCTTGCGGGCGGCCGCTGCGGCGCCCGCACAGGAGACCCTTTGTTTGGGCAGGGCCGGCGCGAGCGCGGGAGGAGGCCGGGGAGGGGCGGGGGGGGGGGGGGGGGGCGCTTTGGGCCGCAGCCGCCGCATTGGCTGGGGCCGGTTCGCGGCTCCTCGCGCCCTGCCGCGTGTGCGCGCGCGCGCGCCGCGGAGCGGCACGAGGCTCGCGCCCGCGACGCCGCCTGGAGGAGGGCACCGCTGCGGCAGGAAGCAAGATGGCCGCCTCGTGGGCGCCGCTGTGAGGAATGCGGGGCACCAGCGAGGCCGGCTCCGGGGGGGCGGCGGCGGGGCCTCTCCCCTCGGCCGTCTGCGGAGGTGGCGGTGGAGGGGCCGCGTAAGAGCCTCCGTCAGCCCTCCAAAGTGCCGCATGTAAAGCATTCTGGGTATATAATAAGCAATATTACAGTTCGATAATAAAATCGGAGGTGCCTTTGTGACCACAACTTACTCTGCAATTTGATGTTTTTTTAGGTTCTAACTGAAAACAAAAGGCCTCAGAGGAGGAAGCAAAGAGTTTTAAAGGTAACCAATAATTGCTTTAATATTTCTCCCCTCCCATTTTTAAGCAGCATTTTCTTGTCATATAAATTAGGAAACCAAAGGGTTAATTTGTGGGAAGTGGCGCTTTCCAGCTCTTCAGGAGATTAGCTAATTTTAAAAGCACAGAACATGTTCGTTTTTTTCTCTTTCTTTCCAAGCATGTTTTGTACATATTTGACTCTTTCTGCACAAGTCTGCAGACCAAAAGTTTGCTTTCCATTACACTGAAGATTCACTTTAATTTCCTCTATTCCTAGTTTCATACTTCCAAAGGTAACAGTTGAATGCTGGTGGGGTGTTTAGTATAGAATTTTATGGCATCTGAAATTCAGTGTAAGAAGTCAATGTTACAATGCAAACCAAATTACCAAAAGAGACATTTTATGCTTACGTTACTGTAGCTTTGATTTCCTTTTTTCTTTAAACTTTAGAAAGCCTTAAGTGAGACTGAAGATTCTGTGAACTTATATCAGCCTTCAGTCTCACTTGGTAACACATTTCTTCAAGATCTTAAAGATGGCTATCTTTCATGACAACAAAAGGTTGGTCATTCAAATGAAAATATTTTAGTTTTTATAACAATATTCAGACCTGCCACACTCATGGCTAATGTAGGGTTAAAAAAGTAACAAGTAGCACATCAATGTTGCATCTTTCAGTTAGTCTGTAGAATATTTTGAATAGAAATAAGTCACTAATTCTGTTATTGCAAACTTAACATTTTGGAGGATGGATGCTGCAAGTAAGATTGATGGTATGTGTAAGATGAAGCTAAGGAAAATGAGAAAAAATACATGTTAAGCTTTGCAGAGCTATTCTCTTACATCAGATAAATGTAATATAAGATAGTTTAGAGTTGTTTCAGTACATTAAAATTTCAGAAGTTACTGGACATGGTGGATTTGACAAATGCTGAATGTCTGTAGTTTAATTATATTTGAAAACATCCCAATTATCAGTTTTGTCATCACTGTCACACATTACAGAAACTTGCTTAAAGGATGTGTGAATTTGTAACATAAAGTGAAGTTAAGATGGAGCAAGGAGCAGATAACCTTGTGTGACTTGCAAGTATGTCCAGCTTCAAGATTGTCTTTTCATGTGGTAGTACTTGTGCAAGCTATCTCCCTGTGTATTATGCTAACAGTAATTGTGATTGTACAACACTAGCACGTGCTTTTATTTCTTGTGTTAAGTAAATGAATCCATTAAAATGTTAGCATTTTTCATTATGTCATGGGTATGCTTTTAAGTAGGAATTTTACACCCATGTATACTTAAAACTGTAGCATTTGTTCATCCTAGGTTTTGTGCAGTTGATAATAATGTGCAAAATAAGGACTGTTTGTAAATGAGCCATTCAGCTTTGTAAAGTATGTCACCTGTTCTATCAAAGAGTAATATTTTTTTTTGGTGATAGGTAGCTATGTTGTATTGGGCATCTGTCTACAGTAGGGGCTCATAGTTGAGTCTTCACTTTTTTGTGTTTGAGTTCATTTTGCCACTGTTTCTAATTTGATGGCAGAGCGGGTTCCTATGATTCTATAATGCTTTCATTTCCCCCCTTTCCAAAAAGCCTTCTTGAAGAGTGGTGTTTCCTTGTTTCTTAAAGGAAAGGCTTGTCTGGGTTTTTTTTTTGTGTGTACACGCATAGTATTGAATGGTAGTCATTGGACTTGTGTTTATTTATGGTTTAACTTTCCCATTGCTGAATTGATTTTGCAGTGTTTCCTCTTTGTGTTAGGTACTGATCTTTGTGTTTACTAGTATTTGTCTTTGTTTTCTGGTGCTCAAGTGTATTTCCTAAGAGTTTGTTCACTTGCATCCACCAAGTAAGGCATGGTACCCCTGAAGGTACCTTATGAAATGTGTAGGTTGGGGTTCGTGGTGTTTTCCTTCAGTTTTGGAGGGGAGAAGGGAGGTTGGTCATCTGAAGTTGCAGCTCTCTGTTGGCTGCAGTAAACTTAGAAAAAGCTGCATAATTTGCAGACTTCTTTACAAGGACATTTTTATAAATATAATGTTCTGCTATGTGACTCTCAAACCTGGCTTCTGTTATTGGTGGGATTGCCATGTAAAGTGCTATTGTTGTATCTATTAAATTACAATCTCAACATTTGATTTAATCATCAGTAATGATTGAGAGTAACTGACCAGTGACGCTTTCAAAATTTTAATAGAATATTTACCTTTTTTTTCTTTGTATTTTATTCAAATAGTATTGTAAACTTTTGAAAGGAGGATTTGTTGTACTTTCTTCCAACAATACACAGAGTGAGTATCTTTCTAATCCTCCTACATTTCTGTAGATGCGCATTTTTTTACTTGGAGGGCTAGTGCCCTCTAATTGTGCTTCTTAGGACCAACATATTTACAAATTCTTCTGTACAAGATGAAAATAAGCTGTGCTTTTCTGTTGAAAACAGCTTGGACAGATACAAACATTAAGACTAAAAGTGATACATGCTGCATTATACTGTACCTTTTGTTTACTATATATCATTTTCCATGCTTGTGTTTTAATGTTCCTTTCTGGTTATTGGAAGAGTCATTTTAGGAAATTCTTCTGTGCCATAAATATTGTATTAGGCTCTCCATGTTTATTTTGAAAGAACATCTGAAATATTCATCACATTTAGGCAAATCCTCATTGAAGAAAGAGTCCTTATGAGTGCATAGTAATGGTTACTAAGGAAGAAATATACCAGTGCTTTTTCTTACTGCTTATACTGTGTGTTATCCCCAGTTAAGCAGACACTTCAATTTTATTCCTCATAGTGGAAAGTGTACGTAGAAGAGACACATACTTAAAAATTAATTCATATGCATTTCAAAAGAAATATTATACACCCTGCTTCACCTACTATAATTTTGTCTTTAGCTACTTAACAGTGTTCTCACTCAATCTGGGGAGTGCAATGTACCTCTCTTTAAGATCAGGGAAATGTTTGCAGTCGTGCGATTTTATTAACATAGAGCTCAGAGGAACGGAACAGTTGAACATGGCATCGTAATTGTCAGGGAAATCTACGCTTGTAAAAGATAGCAGTGGCAAAAGTAATGAAACCTCATGCAGATCAAGATACAGCTGGTGAAAAAGTACAGTCTGTGGTCTTTCTACTAGGTTCTGGGGAGCCAAGGCTACTATTTGGATGGCTGCAGATGTTTGCTGTGCTGATGGAGATTTAAAACAAAAAACAAAACAAAACAAAAACAGCAACAACAACAAAAAAAAAAAAAGAAAAGGAAAAAAATGGGGAGGAAGGGACTGTGAGAGAGATCCAGGATAATATATGCAGTGCTAAGTGAGTATTATAACTGCATGGGCATTCTTTGTTCTCTGGCTGATTCTGTTTGTGTGTTTATGCAAAAACACTATAATGGTTATGGAGTGTGCCAGAGAAATGCGAACAACACCAGCTAAACTGCATAAAACATGTTCAATTTAAGTAAAGCCAAAAGCCAGAAATAACTCAGTACCTAGAATTTTTGGTTTGTTTGTAAACATTGTATTAGGAACCAGTAAAAGTTTCATTTCCACCAAAACTACAAATATATACTTGAGCACTCTCTTAATTTTTCTCTTTCCATACAAAGCATAGTCTTTCTTAATCAAAACCAACTTTAAAATGTGAAGCTGGTTCAGCAGACCTGCTGTTGCTATATTTATGATGCAGTCTTGGTTTTGCTGCTTAAAGAGATTAAAATTACACCTTTTTTGTCAAGTTGATGTATGTGTTTATGATAATGCTTTAGGTGAGCATGGATTGAACTGATTTTGAACATATACTCTAAATTATGGTATGTTTTTAGTGCAAAATATCTGCAAGAATATTTAGCTGGAAGAAATTAAATCTTACTACTTTTTTTTCCCCCTTTAAAAATAAGATACAAGCAAGTCAATGGATGGAATTGCACTGCAGTGGAATTTTACAGAGGAAGAAGACAGAATGGTGTAATACATGTTGGAAAGGATGTTGTCCAGAAAATACTGACCTTATTCTTTGTGTTTTTTAAAGGGACCCTATCACCTTGGAACGTATTCCTTCAATAAATACCAATTAAAATTGCTTTGAGTACTGGTTGAAAGTGTCTGATTATTTCTTATGTGCCCTCTTGGTCCATTTTTTTGATAGGGAGCTTACTTTTTGGTATGTGAGTGCCTATACAAATTAGTTAACATTTATTTTTCAGAATAAGATCAGTTAGTAACTTAGCTGTTAATTTAGTTAAAAAAAAATGAAAATCTAGGTATCATTTTTTTGGGAAAAAAAAATCTTGTGCTTTTTAAAGCTGGATATGTGTCTTTCTAAATGGGATCAATTTTATTTTCGCTCTTGGATAAGCTCATGCACCTCACTCAATGTGAGCAGGCATGATTTTGGTTGTAATTTAGTAGCACATTTGCATGTGCAGCTTTTCCAGCACTTTCACATGAATGCACTCATGAACATATGAAGCACTTCCGTATTTTGTTTGTACAGTATTGCTAAGACTACTTAAGTATGTAGGTATTTTTTTAATCGAGTCCAAACAAAGAATGCCTTTGTAAATGGTCTGTAAATTATTCATCTTACTATAGTAATTTTCTAATACTTAATTTTTCCAGCAAGTTTCTGGAGGGGTTGAAGCCTGTCTCTTGAGGACTTTCCCCTGTGGTGCAGTGAGCTGGATAGAATGCAGAGATACTCTCCTTCCCTTGCCCTCCTACTCCTGCAGAGCACTTCAGGGCTGCTCCCTCTCCCATCTGCCTCCTTTTCAGGACCGATGCGATCCTTGCTCACTAGCACCATCATGCTACTCTGTCCACACAGCCCCCTTCCCAAAATGTTGAGGGAAGAACGGGGCACTGTCCTTTGAGGAGGACAGAGAGAAGTAGGGTTTTCTGGTTTAACTCATTTGTTAGATGAGCAGTTGTGAGGATAGTGCTGCTCCTTGGGGGATGGAGGAGGCAGAGGCATGAGTCTGGGAAGAGTTAAGGGCAGGGCGAACCTAATGATTACAGTGGTTTTGGAGGGGGTTTGCATGTTTTGAATACCTGTTTGTAGATCTTGCTATCACTGTGTTTTAGTGCAGTGTTGGGTCTTCCACTTCAGTGGATTTAGAGAAGGAGCCTCTTAAAAAGGTAGAAAATGTGTTTCTGACCAAAAGTGTTGTAAAATAATCACTAAAAGCAACAGTTTGTGGGAAGGAACAAGCTACATGTGTAGATGAAGGCCAGTTGCATGAGTGTATTGATACATTGTTTAGATCTTATTAACTGAACTTCAGCATTACAAGAGTAAACTCTGGTTTCCTGTTCCAGGTGTGTTGTTTTGTTGTTGCTGCTTGTATTTGCTACTGAATTATCAGCTTTATTAATGCTTGTACTTGTTGTTTGTAATGTAGGCATTGAAATAATTGAGATGGCTTTGCAAATTCCAGAAGTCTGTTGTCAGTTTGCTGTTTGTACATACATCTCTAGATAGATGTCTAGAAAATGCTTTGAAAATAGGCATTATGTGTTTGGAATCTGATACCATATTGCTAGGCAACTTTGTTTGTTGCTTTTAACTGATGTAGGAAAAAACCAGTGAGAAGGCCTGAATGCATTTGAGCAGCAGCAGATTTTAATTTCTGTGATTTATTTATTTTCTTTCTGCGATGTTGTACTAAATTTTTTTGTGTAGTGTTACTAAGTACGAGAAAGTTAATTTAGCACGTACTGCTGCAGCAAACTTTACCATTGACGTTACTAGGAGCCTTGCCTATGTAGAGACCAAAAGATTTAAATCCTACTGAAGTAAGTTCCATTTTGGAGGTAAAAAGAAATCTTAAGTTCTTAGATGTTTTATTTTTTTGATGTCAAATACCTGAAACTTAACCAACATCAAGAAAACAGGAATTCTACGTAAGGAGCAAATAATAATCACCTTTCATTAAGATATATAAAATTAATGTATAGAGTGTATTTGGCTGTCCTTGTTGTCCTAACAGCTTTAATATTCAGCCTTTAAGAACATTAAGATTATTCAAGGCTGATTTAAAATTGACTGGTTTGTGTCTTGACACTTGACTGAATTTCTTTCTCAGTCAGTGTTTTGTTGGTGTTGTCTGTATTGTGTTATAATTTAATTGATGCTGTGGAGTAAAATTTGGCTCTACATATCATTTTCCTAAAATAAATGTTTTGCTGAACTTGTGAATAAGAGAGAGAATTTCTGTGCCTTTAAACATGTAAATGTAAAAAAACCACCCAAAGACGCAGAAAAAAATAAACTGAAAAAAGGCATTTACCTTTGTGATGTATAATCACTGTCTAAGTTCTGCAGCACAGGCACCACTGTTGCAGTGATGTCTCAGAGCAACATTGTTGTTATTCCAGTAGGTGAGCGAAAGCTGACACTCCTGTAAAGAGAAAGCAGAAGTTACATACAATGTAAATTCCATTTTAGCTTTATTCAAAACCATAGGTGAGCTAGCTTTGATTGAACCTGAAGAGAAACATAATTTGCCAATTTTTAGCTTCTTTCCTTATGAGTATAAGCAAAACATAGATGCACAATCCTGAATAGTGCTCAGCCTTGGTGGCTTAAGTGACCAGCATTAGTGTTTTTTTCTTTTATCTGAATTACTTTTAGCTGTTCCTCTGATGTATCCTGTCACTGACTTTTCTATTGCTGAAGAGTATTAGGTATTCCTTTTAGTCTTGTGGCCCCTCATCAGCTGTAAAACCAGGTGAGAATATACCCATAAAATAGATGTCTGAATTTGAAGAAGATTTGTATGTGACTTGTTGCAAAGTGTATTTGGGACGTGTGCTGATATTTCAAAGTGAGTGGGGAAAATGGGATTAACGTGTGTGAGAGCAGGTTAGCATTGTTAGCTTACTGTGTTGCATGTCCTTAGCAGATCTGGTCTGAGAGCAGTTACTGGCATGTAGCAACTTGTAAATAATGTAATAGGTTGTACAACAGATGGCTAGGCACTTAAACTGGGTCCTAAATTAAGGAGCTGTGTATCCTCCTGTTTAGGTTCTAGGAACTGGAAGGTTGTGTTGTTACCTTAGCAGTTCAGATCTTTACTGAACTGAAATCGAAGAAAAATTAAGTTGTGTCAGTTCAGTTCACATGGTAAACCCAAGCAAGATCACTGAGATCACATGTTCTTGTGCTCAGAGGTTGTAAGACTGTGTCAATTTATTTAAATTAAGCATCATGTTTTAAAAATAACTCGAATTCGAAAAATCCCATGGATAAAAAGATGCATCAAACACACCTAACAGGATGCTTAAAAGATTCTTTACTTTTTCTCTGTCCTTTTGCAAAAATTGTGTACCGTAGTTGCAAGGCTAGACTTCCCTGGCCTTGACTTAAAGTCATTGAGTCTTGTTATACTTTTATCTGCTAGAACAAGGACCCTTCTTTTATCTTTTTTTTTTTTTTCCACATAGACTTATCTGCAGTTCATGGCTTTTCAATTCTCTTTTTCTTTGGTAAATTGCAAAGAGTGAGTAGAGAGTGAATGTGAGGCTTTCACTTCAAGGTGTTTCAATCTTTTGTCATTCTTGTGGTCCTCCAAACCCTCTCCAGCATATCAATGTCTTTCTTGTACTGGGTATGCCAGAACGGGATGCTTTATTCCACTAGCAGGTGCAAAAGTGCAAAGTACAGGATAGGAAGTAACTGATCTTTTTGTAATTGCATTGTCTTTTGTGCACCAAATCATCTCACTAACGCTTTTGCCCATGAAGTTCCAATAGGAATTCCTGTAGTCACTGTGCAGTTGATTATCAATCATGTTAATATTCTCCTTAAAGGCATTGCTTTATAAGATAGAAACCTGCATTTTGTAAATATAGTCCCATGTCTTTGTTGCAAGATACACTTCACCTTTAGCTGTATTTAAATGTGTGCTTGCAGCTGGCTTGCCAGTTAGTTTAGGAGGTATCATGACTCATCTTTTAATTTTTTGCTGTTTTTCTATCAGTATTAATTTCACTTTTCTTTCAGATCATTGATAAAAATGTTATGTGTGATCTGCTCCCTGAAGACACTGTTATGAACACTGTGATGATTCTCCATTTACAGTTAAGGGCCAGGCAAGGCTTTTGTAATGCTGTGGGGATGGTTTCATAAATGAGTAGACCACAAGAGACATTAGCTAGGGTGGATAAATTCAAAGGCTGATCTTTTTTTTCATCTCTGCTTTTGAGTTAAAGTGCATTAGGCGAAGGTTGTATTAGGGAATACATATTGCTGCTGTTCGTATCATTTTTGTTTTGTGAGTTAATTGATTGCTGTATTTTCCAGAGCTGCCAGGGTCTCTTTGAGTACTCAGTTTCAATGCTGAAGACAAATACTTGAATAATTCAAAACACCAGTAAAAACCAAAACAAACCCCAAACCCAAACAAAATAAAAACCACCAAGCAAGATGCTTGTCTATGTTTGCTTCTTTGGCAAAATGTACTGTAATATTTGGGTTTTTTTCTTTCTAAACACATCCACTTCTTGGGTGCTGTGTAGGAGAATGAGGTATCCTTCACTCTGTTTTTTTTCTTGCTCCTGTTTGTAGCTTTCACAGCTTAGAGCTCAGGGTTGACAAAACAATTTGAGTTTGTGGCTGGGAAGGCCTATTTCCAAGTAGTAATCCAATAAATACGTTTCTCTGGGGATCACCATTTGAAGCCTTCAGAGCCAGAATTAGTGTCCTGTAGTTTTTTTATTTTGTTAGTAAGTGCATCCGTTAGGTCCTATACTGTAGATCTTCCTTGTGAGTGGTCTCACTGAAGTTGTTACCCAAGGTGGGCAAGACATCTGAGATAGCAGTGTAGGAGAGAAAACGAAGAGAACAAGTTGTGAAGACTTTATGGCCCATAATTCCTTATGGAAAGACAAGATAAGGACCTTTTCTGGAAGAGCTGCCTGGTGTTTGGATGTGGCAAGGGCAATATAAATGGAGCTGAAACTGGGAAGAAGAAAGCTAAGCTGTAGCTTGTAGAATGTGCTTTGCTTTTGTGGCTGCAGATAAGAAAAAAACCCAAAACATCATCAACTAGAGCAGACCTTCCAGCTTTTACAAGACCCAGTGTGAAACAGTACCTGCTGTGATACTCCAGTTGGTGCCTTTGGGTGGATTTGATACTCAGGGGCAGGGAGTTGGGAATGAGGAGGCTCCCTCCAGGAAAGCCTGGATTTCCTGCCCCAGATAGGGTCACTTTATCCAGATTTCCAGATATGGAACTCTTGTTCTCCTGAGTAAGCCATCCTCTCTGTTGAAACTTGTCTACATAATTTTGTCAAGAGTAGATATTATTTACTTTGATTGCAGTAGTTTCTATAATGCTTGTCCTGTGTCTCAGTGCCATCTGTGAAGGTTGTTCTCTTGAGGAACAAAACATCTCCTATATGCAGGCTGTATTACATTAATAACAGGCCTCAATCTATTTCTCTGCAGAAAGTCTGATAGAAAATCTAAGTTGTAGAAGTGTGGTATATTAAGAGACTGTTTCATATCTATGGTTGCTATGCAAGTGTGGTGGTAATTGCTTTGTGCCTCTGGTGAAGTTCATAGGATTATGCCCCAGCTTGCAGCTTGGCTTCTATCTGGCTGTTCTCCTCTGCTGATTACCTGCTTGGAAACCCTGCTCAGGCAGCAACTTCCAGCATGTTGCTGTTGTCTGCATTCCAGTAGTCAAACATGAGGTAGTGTGGTCTTCACACATTTAAAGGCAAACTATTTTATTGTATCTGCATTTATTCTGGAATGCAAAGAAACCTTGACTGTTTCAAGAAGGTGACTTAGATTTGCCACAGCATCCCACCTTGCATGTCTCTGTTCTAACCAGTGCACAGCTTCGTCCATAGCACTCAGCATAAGCAACTGTTTCTCCACACATGTGCTCTTTGTCTCACTATCCCTGACCTGTCCGTATCTTACCTCCTTGTCCCTGTGTGTTGGTCCTGTACAGTGCAAGTCCCACATTGCACTGTATTTCTTCATGTCCAGGGGAGCAGATGCTGGAGAGTAGGAATAAATTGCATAGGGCTAAATTGCTGCTGGCCAGCTGGCTGGTACTTTATCTCATGGTGAAGCAGTGACATCTGACAGTTGGACCATAAACAAAACACCCTCTTCAAATGTTAGATCAAGTGCATTTGGGTTTTTTTCCATTTTTTCTGAAGAGCTGCTGGCTCTGTGCCAACGTGGAAGGGCATGTGGCGATGGCTGCATGTCTGCAGACACTGCAGCCAGATCCAGACTTACCCATTGCGCTGCAATGGAAAAGAGTTACAAAGTGCAAGCACTGTCACCCACTTGCCTTTTTATGTTGGTGAATGTTGTGACCTTGGAAGAACTGCTTTTTGTGTCATCCTTGTTATTGGTACAAGCTAATGTCTCATAGAGACATTTTACCAGTAGTTTGCCTGGGCATTATCTGTTACTTTTTTGTTTATGGGAGCTATTGATTCCAGTTATGTCCTTGTACAGTATGTGTTGTTACCATCTATAGAGGTTTGAAACAAGAGACATAAGTCTATGGCCTGCCCTCTGTTGTACAGAAGATGTGAAAATGTCTTTAGCATTGTGTTTTGATTGCGAATTGGTGAACTCTTTGCCATTACCTCAGAGGCATCTTCTATTAGAAGACGAGTTAATACTAAAGTCTGATCGTTTCAGAGTGATGAAATGTTGTAACTGGCTATTCATGTGTGCTGGAGGTGTGCTCACAGAGCGAATTTTTATGTGTATGTATACAAGAGGTATTGTCTGGTTAAAGTTTAAGTAATACTGCAATGGCTACAGCAGCCTGTACTCCATGATTTCTGTCCTAATAGCCATAGCTACTGCAGAGTCTAAGCTTGAGCATGATTTGTTACTGTTTTATGCCTCCAGATAGAGTAGTGCTCTCCTTAATGAGGAAGAGAGGAAATGACTTTTATTGATCCAGTTTATTCCTTAGCTTTTCATTACACTTGTGTAAAAGGTTTAGAAATCAATCAGATCAGACTTATGTGCTTAACTTCCATGAGTTTTAAGACCGTTGCTTGGAATTGTGGTATCCTTGTCTGTAGTTTTCACTTTTTTTTGAGTCCTTATTCAGTATCTGAAGATGGATTGCTCCTAAATTATTCGGGTACAAGAGGTTTTTGCTGAGATATTACTTTTGGTCTGCCAGACTTACATTGAGGAGAAGAATCAAATGGACTCTGCCCCTGCTACTGTATTTGTATTTCTTTTTGTGTTGGGAAGCAATAATTTCACATATTAAACAGAAAACTCCAGTGAAAAGTCTGGTAAGAAAGGAAAGAAAAAGGTAAATTTTAGGATCCATTTGCAGTTCAGTAGCAGAAGAGGCAAGATAGTGCTTGAAAGAAAGAGAGGTTTTGGGTTTTTTTTAATCAAATCTGATTTTATGATAATTTTTATTCTTTGTGTGGAAAAATTTATTATTAACAAAATCATGCCAGCGATATGAATCATCTGGTTCTCTTTTCTTCCTCATTGCGTGTGGGCAGCTTCCAGTAATTTTAGTGGAAATTATGATAAATGAGGAATAACTTTATTTTAAAAGTTATCCCACTTTACTGCTGTGATCACTGGGGTCTTATGGGGACTCAGCACTGCACCTGTACACTACTGCCAGATTAGAGAATATCCTGAGTGTTTTTTAAGCGTGGCAGTGCTTTTAGGTCAGATGAAAGTTTTTTTTATTGAGGAACAACTTCTCTCCACTGAGAGAAGTGTGATGACATTTTTGCGCTTTGAAGTGCTGTCAGTGGACTCTGTGTCAGATCTTTAATCTCTGCTGATCATGTATGAACCTTCCTCCTTCCCCCCACCTCTCATTGGTCTCAGTTTACCAGACTTAGATTTATTCTTTTTAATGTAGTGACTGACACCCTCTGTAGAAACAAAGGAAAGGCAAAAAAACGTTGTCATGTTGAAAATGTACAAATGCTGGGAAATTATTTTAATATACGTGCTTTTTATCTCCTTAGCCTCCTAGTTGTCTAATTAAGTAATTTTTTAATAATGATTTTATATGGTTGGGGTAACTTTTGGACTGACAGAGGTATTAGGTATTCTTTTGTTGAAGAAAAAGGAGCAGTTTCATATCCTTTTTCTTCTGAAGTTAAGGTAATTAAAATTCAGCTTTTGTACAGGTATAAACTTGTGGAAATTAACTTTTCAGTGGTGGACCCTTAAAATATTTTCTGGTATGGTTGCAGAGGTCCATGTAATGCATTTACTCTTGCTAACAACAGAACTGCTTAACCACTTTTGTGGATCCCTTAGAAATTGCTCAGTGATCCCCATGGTCTATGGACCATTCGTTGATTGAAAATCACCAGGATCTGGAGAAGTTCATGCTCACAGGCATCTGAATTGCCAGCATATTGTCAGCATCTGAGTGTACTGAAAAAGCAGTAAATGAAGTATTTTTATGTAATTTTGATAGGTTTGACTTATGCTGGACATGTTTTGACATAGCATTTCCATGCGAATTTATGATGCCTCCCATATAATTGAGGGCATGCTATGGGTTCCCAGTTTAGTTTTTTATCAGGAATCAGTTGTGAGGTGAACACTGGACTCCGGGTGGAGCTGGGTCTGTCTGCCTTGTTTTGCCTAGGGGTTTCTGCCAATTCCATCTTGATGCTTATGATTAATTATAAATCTATTTTGCATTTGTTCCTCTGAGTTTTCTCAGAGAAGTCCATGCACTTTAGTTGGAATGACCACAAAACCATGTCTGATTTAACTTAATGTTTTATATTAAACTGGGTGTATTTTCTGGGAACTGCTAAGATGTACAGTGCCAGTTTGTGCCAATTAATCAGTTGTATTGCTTATCTCTGATTTAAAAATCAGTACTGGTTTTCTTGTTAAAGTAGGCCTTACGGCTATAGATGATTTAAATAACTCATAGATGTTAAAATAAGATTAAGTACCGGCACTGTCTATTGTGACTTAAAATTTTTTTGTAAAAGAAAAAGAAAATAAAATTTATTTAACATAATAAGAATTAGATTCCTGCCTTTATTGCTGTTTCTGCCTGGGTTCCTGCCTTTTTTTAACTTAAATTGTGTAAATCCTTACTTTATATCCATACCATATTAATGCTAATATACATATTCTTTCCAGCACACAGTATTTTGATTCTGTCTAGATGCTGACGTTGTTTCAGCCATGAGTTGTATAATATCAGTGAAGATGAATAATATATTTAAGCAAGTATTAGAATTTAGAGGTTACTAGTATACTGTTAAGGATAGCTTACATGAGAGACTGTTCAGAAACCTAGAAATTACCATCTAAATACAGAAGCTAAACAGTGTTTAGGGGATAATGTTCAGGTGAGCTTATGTTAATTGACTTACTGTCCATTTCAGCTTAGATTTTATCATTTTTCAAGACCTTGAAACTAAGCCTGAAAACCAGCCATTCTTGTTTGAGTGTCCAACTAAGTGTTGAATCTTGCTCTAGCAATCTAGTCTTGCTCTAGCCAAATTGATATAATTCTGCCCAATTACTACTAAACTTATTTTGGTACAAGCCTTTGTATTTCAGTCCTGCATTGAGAGACTTTCATCTGCTTATGCAAGTTCATTAAAAATTGAATCCTTAGACCTGATTCTAAAGGCTAATGTCCACCCAATAATTCATTTCTTCAGTCTTCCCCCACTGCAACATGCACGTACTTTCTTCCTCTGCTCTCCCCCAAGCAGTGGGGAAAAACAGCTATAAATATAGGCAGGGTTTTTAGGCTTCGGGGGGTTTATGACTTCCTGTTTTGTTGGGGCTTTTTCCCCAGTGTCTGTGCCTGTGCTTGATTAGGATATTCCTCTATCTGTCAAAGTAGGGTTTAATTGCTGTAAATCTTATGCTTCTTATTCTTAATGTTTTTTAACAGCTGTTACAACAATATTTTTTAAATTATTTTATAGGCAAATTTAGAAAACAAACCAGTAAATGGCCGCAGACCAGAACTCATGGAATGCAGTATATGTGGTCATGGTGAAAAATACAGGGTGAAACCAAACCAAACAGTACCCATTGAAAATGTGCAGACTAAGGAGAAAGAAAGAATGACAGGCTTAGAAGCAGAGAAGTGGGCACATAATGAGAAGCCATCTTTTAGTGTCCATGTCAATGGAGATATCCGTGGAACCATAACAGGCAATGAACACTTGAAAAACACTGAAGACAGTGAAAGAGCAGTCTCTCCCAGTCACTTAGCTGAGCCAAAATATTCATTTGCACAGACCATCAAAAATGGCATAAAACCCCTACATTATTCACCACCAGAAGCAGTTGCTTCATTGAAAAAAGTGTCTGTAGAGGAAAGAGCAGATTTGACAAGCAACTCACATATGCAATGGACAAACAATACCAATCTGAGTAACATAGTAAACACTCTGGTGACTGGTGTTGGCTGCGTTCACCCAGAAAAACAAGGAAATGTTTTGATGAAAGAGGAAAACTGCACTTGCAGCATCTTTGAAGATTATGACAAGTCAGTTTTGCAGACGGGTTCCATTTCAGATCTGCAAGAAAGCTTGTGTTGCCCTCAACTGCCTGAAGAGGAAGCGCATGTAGGGAAGGATGGCTTTAAAGTACCTAATGCAGAGACACAGCATGAGGATTCTTCATTCCAGCCAACTTTCTTGTCCCTGATTAAAACCAGAAATTTGACTGTAGAGCAGGTTGTAGCTATTGAAGCTTTAACACAGTTATCTGAAGTCCCTTTAGAAACAACTTCACCAGCTAAAACTGAAAGTACTGAACGTACGGAAGAAGCAACTTCCAACTTGTTTCATCGTTACAAAAGGGATATCTCCTCCTCCTTCACATCTTCTGCGTTAAAAGAAATCAAAGATGCTTACTTACAGAATGAACAACAGCTCTTGGCTCACTGCACTCACTCGCAGAACCCTCTCCCTAATAAGGCAGTGTTATACAATGGCCAAAGCTCAATTTCTGATTTGTGTGAAAAACCTGCCAATCTGGCTGGTGAAATGTATAAATTACAGTTATCCTCAAAAGATACTGAAACTTTATCTGACTTAACATCTAATGCAACATCATTTTCAGGATATACTACCAAGAAAAATTATACTTGCGATCCAGTCACCCTTGCACGATATTGCAATGCTTCACATAATGTCCAGCAAACGAGTAATAACTTGGAAACTCTTGGCCAGTTAGAGCAAAACCCAACTTGTAATGATTTGAACTTGGAACCTAGTTCTTTGATTAAAGGAGGAATTCACAGCCAGGATGAAGAGGATGTAGCTACACAACTAACTCAGCTTGCAGCACTAATTGAGTCAAACCAGACAAATCCTGTGCAGAAGAATGACATAAAGGCATCACTACTTAATCTCATATCACATGAGAGGCAGCCAAAATATAACCAAGACGTGTTGCAGAAAAAAGAATCTGTATTTTTTAAGCATAATCATAGCTCTTTACTGTTAAAACAGAAGCAGCCAGCAAATAAAAAAGGAAATGCTGTACCATGGAAACCAAAACACAAAAAGAAGCCTCAAGAAGCACACTATCAACAAAATAATCGAAACCAGCTACAGCTGTTGTCATGCCAGCGTAGTGAGTTACAGGACATTTGGATATCATCAAAACTGCACAAGCTTGGTCAAACCATGCCACAGGACTCCAGGATGACTCCATCTGAAAAAAGGACTCCAAGAACCAAAGCACAGAGACCACTGAATCAAAATTTAGCATTACAAGAAAAAACTAGATTATTTCTCCCACAAACACAGATAAAGTTCCATAGATGTTTACCTGAGATACCTCAAGAGAAAAAAAAAGACATGTTGTTTGGCTGTGAAGTGGTGAGTGAGCAAATCAAAACTGCAGGTTCTGGTGAGCCACTAGGCATTGATCCTCTGAAAAATGAAGTTGTTGCACGTAACCAACATAGTGACCTGTCCTCCTGTAATGCTCTGGCTCTTTCACAGTTGAAAACAGCGTCCTTATTGAGCAGACCAAGTGAAAGCCTACAGGTGTTTACAGAAAAATGCAATTCTCAGGTACAGCAAACAGCAAATGTCAGTCAGATGCATCCTTTGCCTCAAACTTTTAATCAGTCTAACCTGAGAGCTAATGAAATCCATAGTGAAGAAAAAACCTACATTCAGCAGGGTGCTGTCGAACAAGTAGATCCAAAGTCGCAGGTGCTGCCTGTTTCCTGTGGTGGGGCCCAGGTACCAGGTTCTGTTGAAGCTCTCAGGAATACGGAGTGTGCGGGCGAAGTGTCTGTTCTGACGTCAACCAGTTTGGGTACTGACAACCCGCAGAGCACAAGTGACTCAGGGTGCTCTCCAGCAAAAAACACACTCAGCAGTTTCCTTGAATCGCCTATGAAGTTTCTTGATACCCCTACAAAAAATTTAATAGATACGCCTACAAAAAAAGGACAATCTGAATTGCCAACTTGTGACTGTGTTGGTAAGTCTTTTTGCTAACTTTTCCTGTGCCTTTCAGATAGAGGTGTGTTATGTCACTTCCTTTAATGTGAGAAGTGTACTTGACGCTTAACTGTTGTAAAAGAATCAATGTTTCGCCATTAGGAAATGGGAGTAAATTATTTTGTCCCTTTCTGTAACTTGTGCTCAACACTCTTTGGACCTGCAAAACATGGAAGAATTTATTATTTTTGGTAGTGCAAATGGCAGGTTTAAATTCTCTACTTAAATTTAAACCCAGGAGAAAAATGAGTTTTTCTGTTTGTTGTCATTGCTGACTTGTGCTCTGTGTGAATTTATCTGCTGTATATCAGATTCTGATTTTTATGCACTAGT
This sequence comes from Myiopsitta monachus, assembly GCA_017639245.1. Lineage (NCBI taxonomy): Eukaryota > Metazoa > Chordata > Aves > Psittaciformes > Psittacidae > Myiopsitta > Myiopsitta monachus. The sequence continues at coordinate 63,417,075 of CM029921.1, read as the reverse complement.
TTCTGTCTGAGATGGGCTGTGTAAAAATTTCCCACTATCTTGTCATTGTGGCCTAAATGCTGTTAGGTAAGTGGCAGGGCATAGTTGTGGATGGTATTGCTACTGTCACTGTTAATCCTGATGACCAATGTCAGTTTGCTTTGAAGAACCTATGTCAAAGGCTACTGGGTGCGTTTACTGGATAGAGGAGAGGGAAAGCGGCATTCCACTGGGGCTGCATATGTGATAATTTGCACTGAAGGATGAGATGTCAGGCCAAACTCAGTACTGAGGATTTTGCAAATACAGCTTGATTAATGGTGCTAGACATACTGTGTTTTCAGACTATCAAAGCTCACAGATGGAAACACAAGTCAGAAATTTCACAACAAACTGTACACAGTCAAATTGTTTTATCTTTGCTTTAATGTTCTGAATCAGTAGAGTGCTAGTTAAGAGGCTTGGATTATGTTTACTGTTCTGTAGTATATGACTATCAGTTACTTGTTTTTCCTCTCAATTTTCCTTTGTCTAAAATGAATTAATGTTTTCCGAGCAAGAAGGATATTGGGAAGCTTACTTAGCTTACAGCTCCTGTAATGAAGATTTGTAAAGAATGCGAAATATTACTATAATTAGGACTACTTTATAACATAAAGAATAAATGCTAGCAGATTAATAGGAGGAAACAAGTATAAGCTAATTTGGATGCCTCCGAGGAGAAAAATCTGTCATATTCTTTATTCAATGCATTTTGAGGACAAATTTTCTGTATTGTACTTTAACTTGGAAGATGCTTCTATAAACTATTTGTAATCTTATTTGTAATGGTGTAAATAAACTTAGTATGTGACAACTTAGCTTTCTCAACCTGCTTACAGAGCAAATTATAGAGAAAGATGAAGGCCCATATTACACACACCTCGGGACAGGACCAAGTGTTGCTGCTGTGAGAGAAATAATGGAGAACAGGTAAGGAAAATTCAGCATTTAATGCTCACAGTATTTTTGGCTGTCTAAACAGGAAAGAAGAACAGCAATGAGAAAGCAGATGCTATGTTCAGCTTTGTTTTCCTAAACTTTCACAGTACTTACTTGTAAAGCACTTTCCTGTTCAGGTGTGCATGAGATTGGACACTAGCATTTAGGTTCCAAACTCATGTCTTTCCTGAGCTCTTGCAATTTCAGGGTTGAATTTCAAGTGTAGTGTGCTCTTAGGTGCTGTTGAAGTCAATAGGAATGACAGCGATCAGCAGCTGGCAGAATTAGCTTTTCTAGTGTTTGACATGCAAAGAAGCTGTGGCACACTGGACAGAAAGGTCACATTAGTGACTGAGTGCACTAGGATTTACATGCTGATAACATTTTCTTTCCCAGATAATATTTCCTTAGTGGCAGAAGTGTGTTATCAGACGAGAGATTTCAAAAATCACTCTTGCAAATAGGATTTTACATTTAAAAGTGGTTTTGACATTATAAATATTTTGTCTTCTTTCTGTTCTCAGTTACGTGAAAATGAAGTTGTTATTCTTGTTTTATTGGAAAAGTTTCATCTTTTAAAATGGTCTACAGCAGTTTGTCTAACTCATGAACTTTTTTTTAATGCAGGTATGGAGCAAAAGGAAGCGCTGTAAGAATAGAGGTAGTGGTTTATACAGGAAAGGAAGGAAAAAGCTCTCAGGGGTGTCCAATTGCCAAGTGGGTAAGTTTTTATGTTACAGCAATGAAATAGTCTTGTGTGGCTTTTAAATATCAAATGATGTGTAGTCCTGATCTTAAACATAATCTGATCTTCAATGAAGGTTATCTGGTTCTTCATTTAATTGACCTATAAGTCTGCCTGAATGATGAAGCTAGCAAAAAGAATTCTTTTTTTTCTATTTATTGAAGATGTGGTGCTCTGTGTTATGCTGTGGTTTGAATGAATGTGAAAGAGAGATGCTTAACAGAGCTAGCAGGGATGATCAAATCAAGGGTAAGAAGACCCTGACACTGTCTGAAAGTTGGAGTGGTCCATGTTATTGGGATGGGATTGTTGCTTGGGAGAGTTGGAAAACTCTCCATTAACATTTTTTAAAGCCTTTCTTAGTTGTATGAACATCTGAAGAAAAGAGAGTGTGGTGGGTCAAGAAGTTCAGTGTCATGTGCCACGGAGTTCATGACTATTTTGGGGGAATTGAACTTAGTATTTGGAAATGTAAATATTATGGTGATATTTTTCACCAAAGTCTTGTCTCACATTGCTTCCTAGGAACCAGAAAATGAGCTAACAGGCACAAGCTCCAGAGGAGAGCTTGGAAAGAATTAATTGTCCTTAATCTTTGCTGAAGCCACTAAGGGAGGTAAAAAATACACTGGAAATCTTGTAAACTGAGTTTTGGAAAGTAATAAAAGAACTTGGTTGTTAAAAGAAAAGAAATTAAAATATTGCTGTGTTTAGGAATTCCAGACTTGATTGAAAAAACAATGAAGATAACTGCACAGTTAGGAGACTAGCATTTGTAGCTACATGACAAAAACAAGGTTATTACATATTGTATGTGTATGGTATTGCATGCTAAACATTGGCTTTTGGAACAGCCAAAATGTTTTTTTTTATATGCAATACAGAAACTTTTTCAGAAGGGAATCTCATATGTGCATGTTGCTTCAGATAATATTTAATAACAAATCAGTGTCCAAGAAAAAAAGATGATGAAATTAATTTTATAAACAACTGACCCAAAAAGAATGGAATTATTTTTCTCAGTGTTTCAGCTAAATAGAACACTCAGTTTTAACTGAGAACATGAGTTAAAAATCTTACCTTAGACACAGTCATGAGCAGTTGAAAGGAAAAAGACATTTAAAGCTATGTCTTGACCTTGATTTTTTTATTTTGTCAGTATCAACATACTGGCTTTTTATGTCAAACAGAAACGCTAGAGTTTATTGTATATCTGCGTGGCTGTAGGTGTCCAACACGTGAGTACAATATGACAGTTAGAAAGCACTCATGCATACAGAAAAGGCTGTTTTAATGTACGGGGACCTGCTCTCCAGTTAGTTAGATTTTTATATTTCTATATGTAAAATGTTTTGCAAGAGTAAGCTTTTAAGTTCATTGACTTGTTTTTTTAAGTTCCAAACTTGGTTTATGCAGCAGTGACTGTTTTTTGCGTGCAAGTTCAGACCTAAAAGGATTAATGCTTTTCCAAGCCTGCTAACTGTTACTGTGTGACTGTTCAGTACAAGAGTGGGAAGGAGATCACTGAAATCTCCTCTGTAGGACTGTTCATCCTGTGTAAAATCCACGTATTGGGGCTGGTATTCTTAACGGGTTGCATTAACTTTTCACTGGCAATGCTAATTTTATTCCTTATAATAGAGCATATTTGGGTTTTGGCTATGACCAAAGAAACACAATTGTGAAATTTGTTTGAAAGCGTATGGAAAAAGTTTGCTGTGCTCTCTGATAATTGCAGTCACAAGGTTCTGTCAGCTGCACAGAGACTTTTACTTATTCATTTACAGTGTATTTTGGGACAGATTCATTTCTTTGCAGATGGACAAGCTATTGCCCTTAGGGCTCCTGAGAGACTTGCTGTGAGAGCACCACAGTGGAACTCTGCTGAAGCAGATATAAGGAAAGATTGAATATATCTCTTGATCCTACTGAACTGTTTTTCCAGATTAATTTTCCCTATTTCAACCAGCCTTACTGGTTCATTAGAAGCTTTTTAAGATTAAAGGAGGTTTTTTAAAATACCTGTGTCCATACATGCTTCTGTTACTGACTGCATTTCTTAAGTCTGATTCCCTCTTAAATTGTTTTTGCTGAAGTGGCTCCAAACATGCGCCTGGTGTGTTAAACATTTACTGAGACAAACTCCTTTTCCCCCAAAGGAGCTGATGTTTTCTTCCTTAGATTTCAGGTTACCATAAACTTGCAGAAACTTTTCTCTTTCAGTCTTCTTTTGAGAAGGAAGAATAAACATCTGTTCTGTGGGGTTTTTACATACTATATTTTAGGTTGATATTCTGTCCCTCTGGATGTGGGCAAGAGCCCTCCTATTAGTTGAACGTAAATATTATCAAAAAATGCTACCTAGGTTTTGAAATGTTATGATAGTTGTATGTGTAAGCATTAGACTGACATCCACATGAGCTAAACTGTGTGCAGTGAAGAAGAGTGTGCTATTGTTTTCACTACATGCAGTGGCAAGGAGACCGTTCAACCTTTTTTTTGGCGCCAAATTGTGTTGTCTTATTTTTATGTCAAAACAGAATGAATAGATTTTTGCCAGTTTTCAAATGTGTTGATAACTGTGGAGATAATACCATAGTCTTCTTTATTTTCTGCTTGGATTTCTTTTGCTTTATTCTTTGCCAGGTTCATCATACTTCTTCATAATAAGTTAAGAAAAAAAAAAAGCCTCTGGAGTACTGAAATTACTGGCCTGAAATTACTGTAGGCATCATCCTGCTGCTCTGAAGTCCAAGATACGTGCCTCTGACCTCAGAAGAGGTCAGCTTCGGCTCTTAATATTTTCTGGATTAAACTCATTTCCTATGGGTTCCTTCTCCTGGTTTCAGTGGGTGTTGGCTTGGATCAACTAATCTATCACTGTTATATGTTGTCTTTATTGAGAGTTGATATGTAATTTTTAAGGCTCCAGCTTTAAATAAAGACAACAGGTAAGAAGTGATAAAAACGCCAAATCAGGGTGGAGGTTCTCCTTGCTGATATCCTGTCTCCAGCACTGACTGATAGTAGAAAGGTGTAAGACCAGGCTAGTTGCTTCCCAGAAGACTTGCTTAGTTTCCGGTAATTCACAGCTCTGTGGTTCCCCAAACTGGAGGCAGTGTCTTTGTGTTGAGTTGCCTTTCACAACGGTGTCATCGTTATTTCTCCTTTTCCTTCCTGTTCTCTTACGCTAGGAGTTAAAATGCTGGCATAATATTTTCAGCCTTGTGCTCTGTTCCCAGTAATTCCTAGCAGTTGTTGTTGCTTTTTCCCCATTGCAGAGCAGTGATTTGGCATTCTGATAGGGATTTCTATCATTATGCCAGCTTCTTATTCCTGCATGGTAATGGCCAACTCACAGTCCATCTCTTATCTAAAAATAGAATTGTTTTCACCATGTGCATTAGATACGCACATCTTCCGTGAATTTCATCTGCTATTTTACTGCCTGCTCAGCAGTAAGCATTTCTCCTTCATTTGTTTGCAGATTGAGCTTGTCTTCACTACTCTGAATTGCTTAGTGTCATCAACAACTGTTGTAATCCTTTTATTTAACCTTAACAAACATGCTGAAGAGCACAAGCTTGACCACAGTTCTACAGAGCTCCCACTGGAGACGTACCAGCCTTTGTTTCATGTCTTTTCACTAGTTATTCATGTGGAGTTCTTTGATTCGTCCCAGGACACATTAGGGCTTTTGAAACCTTTACCAAGGGACCTTACTGAATGGCTTTTGGAAATCTAGAAAGACCTGGAGTTTGACTGAGCTGTGAATTTCTTTCAGAAAAGTTTATTTGACTTCTCCCTGTACATCACAGTTTCCTGTGTGATCACTGCTTTGCCCCACACAGATACCAGGCTAATTTGATCACTGAACTGATGTATTTTTTTCAGGATCTTTGTAAAACATGATGTCCTCTTGGTAATCTTCAGGCCCTCTGGTACTAATGTGATGTGTATTGTCTTGATTTACAATATATTTAATACGTCAGTTGTTTCATCTTGGAGGTTCTTTGGTGGATCCCATCTGAACTTTTCAGGGGGGAGGGATGGTGTTTGTTTAGTTTTGGGGGTTCTTTTGTCACTACTGTCCTGTAACCACTTTTGGCTTTAACTTCAGGGAAAAAATCCTTGGCTGTCCCTGTGAAAGTTTCTGTCATAGGAATCTTCCCAAATTTCTTATTTGTGAACGCAGCAGAAGTGGATTTTGCATCTTGAGCCTTCTTTTCTCTGAGTGCTGAGGTTATTTTTAAACGGTTGGGTGATCTGTTGGCCCTTCAGATTGTGTTAGCCTCATGGTGGGCCTAATTTGTCTGAAAATATGGTATTACGGGGCTTTTGCAGGTAGTTTCTCAAACTTTTTCGCTTCTGTACTGTTTGCCTTTTTTGTTTTTCTATTTATAACTTGACAGGTCTTTATTATGCTTCCTGTAGTGTTGGATGTGTATTAATAGGATATATAAAAAAATAGGGGTGGATTAAAAATGGATAAAAAAACCCCAATTACAAATACTTTTAAAATACAGTTAAATTTGAAATTACAGTCCTGTACAGACCTGAACCTAATGTTAGCCACTGAAATTAAGCCATTATTTAAATGTAATGCTTAGATAAGCCACTGTTATAACCAAGATTTTATACATCATTGAACTGATAGGAATTTGTAGCTAACTGCCAGAAACTACGATTTGTTGAGTGCTGAATGTGCTTTCATAACTATAGATTCTTCTGCAGATGCAGAGAAGATGATTCTTTTTTTTCAGTTTGATAGTTTAGTTTTAATTGAGAAAGTGATTGAAATCAGGAATTCAGAAAGCAAGAAAAATGAGAAGTTACTTCAGCTCCTAGGCACTCTACATATAAGATATTGTATCATTAGAAGATACGTGTAATTCATCGAAGAAAATTAACTGATGAATAAACAAGGTACTTTGCAGTGGATGATCACTGCTAATCAATGAAAGTGGTTAGAGGAGCACTTTATTAGGAAGTCAGGCACCTGTGAGCAGACTCTCTGATGCTTATTTTCTGTCGCACTTGGCAGTGAAATGGTCAGGAGGTCTGGTGCGGCACTGCTGGCTAGGACATACAGGAGCTGTCGTGCTATTTGGAACATATTAGAGTGGGAAATTTTTTTGATATATGTTTGAAAAGAGCTTTAAAGTAAATTCTTCTGGACTGACTGTCGCCTGGCTGCAGGTTTAAGTAAAATGCAGCTCCATTCTGCTTTAAACAGGTCACTTTACTTCACGCTTTTATTTATTAAACTGTCTTTATGATCAAACATGAAATAATATGAATGTGATTTGAATCACATATGGAGATCAAATAAACTGTCTTTATGATTAAATTATGTTCTCTATAGAAGTCTGGAAGGAAATTAATTCTGAGACATGGAGAGGGTGGTTGGTGGGGGTTTTGTTCACCTCTTTGAACAACATTGTCTTAGAACATCACTTTCTTGACATAATGTTGTAAGATGTTAAATTAGTGTGTGTATAGCAGGTACTGTAGCTGTGCAGGCACTATTTTCACTGTTTGAAAGCAGAGGCATACCTTCTAAATACAGAATTGGAGGAGTTTATTTTGAAAAAAAAAAAAATTATAGAATCACAGAACAGTTAGGGTTGGAAAGGACCTTAAGATCATCTAGTTCCAACCCGCCTGCCATGGGCGGGGTCACCCTACACTAAACCATGTCACCCAAGGCTCTGTCCAGCCTGGCCTTCAACACCGCCAGGGATGGAGCATTCACAGCTTCCCTGGGCAACCCATTCCAGTGCCTCACCACCCTTACAGGAAAGAATTTCTTCCTCATATCCAATCTAAACTTCCCCTGTTTAAGTTTGAACCCATTACCCCTTGTCCTGTCACTACAGTCCCTCATGAAGAGTCCATCCCCAGCATCCCTATAGGCCCCCTTCAGATACTGGAAGGCTGCTATGAGGTCTCCATGCAGCCTTCTCTTCTCCAGGCTGAACAGCCCCAACTTTCTCATCCTATCTTCATACGGGAGGTGCTCCAGTGCCCTCATCATCCTCGTGGCCCTCCTCTGGACTTGTTCCAACACTTCCATGTCCTTTTTATGTTGAGGACACCAGAACTGCACCCAGTACTCCAAGTGAGGTCTCAGGAGAGCAGAGGAGAGGGGCAGTATCACCTCCCTCGACCTGCTGGTCATGCTCCTTTTGATGCAGCCCAGGACACAGTTGGCTTTCTGGGCTGTGAGCGCGCACTGCCGGCTCATGTTCATTTTCTCATTGACCAACATCCCCAAGTCCTTCTCTGCAGGGCTGCTCTCAATCTCTTCCCTGCCCAACCTGTAGCTGTGCCTGGGATTGCCCCGACCCAGGTGTAGGACCTTGCACTTGGCATGGTTAAACTTCATCAGGTTGGCATCAGCCCACCTCACAAGCGTGTCAAGGTCCCTCTGGATGGCATTCCTTCCCTCCAGCATATCAACCGAACCACACAGCTTGGTGTCATCGGCAAACTTGCTGAGGGCGCACTCAATCCCACTGTCCATGTCACCGACAAACATGTTGAACAAGACCAGTCCCAACACCGATCCCTGAGGGACACCACTTGTTACTGGTCTCCAGCTGGACATTGAACCATTGAGCACAACTCTTTGCGTGCAGCCATCCAGCCAGTTCTTTATCCACCGAGTGGTCCACCTATGAAATTGATGTCTCTCCAACTTAGAGACAAGGATGTCATCCCTAGACAACTTCTGTATTCACTCTCAGGACCAGGATAAGGCTGGACAGTCTCCTCGTCTGACCTTGTCCTCCTCTTATATTTTTTAATTCTTGAATTCTCAGCATCCCTTTATGTCTCTCTGCTGTCCCTCAGTGAGGGAGTGAAAAACTTAACTTTCTGTCTCATTTATCCCGCAACGTGTTGCTAAGTTGCTGGAGTAAATCCTGCTGCACATCACACCTCTTCCATAAATATACTGTAGCTTTCTCGCTCAAGCTTTCTATTAAGAAAATTGGGTAAACTTCTACCTTTGTGGCTTGTAGAAATAGAGGTTTAGCTGTTGTATGTTGCCATAATAGCTGTTGATTGTATTTCTGTCCTAGCTGGCTGGATGTGGCTCACCTTGAAGGCTTGCTCATATTCTCAGATTCCGCCATTTGGCAGTATCTGGACTAGTTAAAAAAATAAATTACTTGAGTTGCTGCCTTCCTTCAGATGTACACAAAACCAAGGATATGTGGATAGCCAGAATAACTCATAACAAGCATGGTATGAAAAACGTGCACAGGAGGGATGTACAAAATTTGATTTTGAATATGATCAAAATGAATGATCCTGCCCAAATGTGCAACCTACAAGGATGATACTTGTGGTATTGTGTGTCCAAATTATTATTGCCAGAGAGGCTGTGTGTATTGCTGCTTTGGGAATGTCAGCCATAGCGTGTGATGGGGTATCATCAGTTTATACAGGAAAAGCAATGTGGCTCCAGGTTGGTCTGTCCTGACACTGACTGTGGACCTGGAGGAACCATGATTGTTTCGATGCGAATTGTGCTCTTCTAAGACCAAAGCAGTCAAATGAGAAAAGTGCCTTATCTCGTTGCCACACGTGGACAGGAGCACTTCAGCTGTAGTAGTCAGATGAGCATATGACATAACCTCTCAGGAGCCACAAAAATACAAATTCAGACAACTAGTAAACCTGTTACCTACATTTGTCACCTGAAGGATGATGGATTATAAAATGGTTTTGGGTTCAGTAAGAGTGGTGCATTCTCTACTGCATGCATAATGAATCAAATTCCAGCTGTGTTTAACTCTGGGAAGTAAGGTGTTGTTTTAAAGGAAAGCATACGTTTTCTTCCTCGTCATTGTCTATCATTTTTCCTGGACTGTGTGTTTTCAGTTTAGAACTATATGAGAACTCAGAAAGGGCAACCTGATATTGTACCGAGAAACTGGGTTTCTTTATTGAAGTGACAAAGTCTGGAAACCAAAAAAAGGAAAAAGTAAAAGCATCACCCTTCATGCTGGGTAACAGAATTAAATTCATCTCCTTCTGACTTGAAGGAACTGTGCTGCCTCAGGGATGTAAGACTAACACTGACATGAATAACCTGTATTGTGTATCAGCGCTAATGGATTTTTGTCAACCTTACTCAAATGTATATGAGTTTCATTTTTTTTCCTTTATAAAAAATACTGTACTGGTTGGTCAGTCACAACCAAGACTCCTTTTCAGGACTGGTATCTCAGAGCCGTTTCCTTGTTTTGCCATTAAGTTTAAGGCTGATTGGATTGTGAGACTGTGATTCACTTCAGAGTAGTTAGACTTTCTCTGTTGACACAAATTAAGCTTGCTTCTTCCTACTAAGCCTGCACAGATTCCCTCTGAAACTGTTCACGTATTGAAAACCTTTTCATTTACAGATTAGTTGCAAATGTACTTTGGTCCCCGCTTTTAATGAGTTCAAATAATTTAGATATTCAGAGCTGATCAGGCTAGGGGTCACATGAATGACAGCTGCATGTCTGGCAACCAAAGAAGCTTTGATGTCAGTCCAATAGGGAATCTGCTTGAAAACTCGGATACCTGGAGGTATTCAAAGAGCAAGTGAAACTCCATTGCCTTCCTGCTTTTATCATCTGTGACTACTAACATATATATGGGAGTTTTGCTGGTGGAAAATGTGGAGTTGGGTGAAAAGGCTGGGTGACCAACTGCGTGCCCTGAGAAGTGTATTGCTATGGAGCTGGCAGAGAATATCTGCAATTTAAGGGCTCACCATCTGTAAGCAGAAAGGGAGAGAGACTTGCTGGCCCCCATCCTATATATGACAGAGCCAAGAGGAAGATTTAGCCTCTACTGCCCAAGTCCCAGCCTAAAGTGTTTGAAACTTAACACTGGGGTCTTGACATCTTTGTTGGATGCCTCATACAGGCCATGCCTGTTAAAACACATTGGAAGAATAATCATACCTTCAAAGATAATACTGTAGCATTACCTAGTTTTAATGCAGTTTTTTGTCTTCTTACAATGCAACTCTGTTTCTAATTGTGATAAAAACCTGGATATGTGGGAGAAGGACTGTCTAGGTATTTGATTTCCCCGCCCTCCATCCCTATTTATTTGGTGGTATATTGTACTGTTTCATACTATGTTAGTCTTTGTGTTTTATGGATAAGGCTGACATATGCAGTTTAGTAAAAGCTTCAGCACTCTGGTAAAGAACTTCAATGTAGGTCATCTAAGGATATGTTCTGAACATCTTGTTGCTTCCTTCACTACGAACAGAGTTTATTTTCATTGCTTTCTTCTAATCTTACTTTGCAAGGTGGATACCATTTTATATCATTATAACAACTGGAGTAAGCATCCAAACATATGCATATGTGTGCTTCTGTGGTGTGTTCTCATGTAGCTGCATTCTGGGACTTGGCAGTATGTTTCCTGCGTCATTTTCAAGCTCATTGTTGGGTTCCCAGTGGATCTGCTGTCTTAGGATTTTTATTTCCATTTTGTGGTTGTTTTCCTCTTAATGAATCTTCTTTGTTTTATAGAACACCTAAAATATTCCTGTACTGCTATTTCTTCTACAGGTAAACAGCCAACACAAAATCATGCTGTACACCAGAGATCAGAGTGTGATGCTGTCCCAGACATGCTTGCGGATGGACAGATGCTGTTTGGGCAACAGTATTTCTTACTCTTCCAGGCCTTGCATGTCCCGTAGAAGAGCAGCACATTACATGTTTCCTACACTTACCAAAGAATAAACAAAATGATTCTTCCAGGTGATACGAAGAAGTAGTGATGAGGAAAAGTTGCTGTGCTTGGTACGTCAGCGTGCAGGACATCACTGTCAAACTGCCGTCATCGTGATTCTCATATTGGCCTGGGAAGGGATCCCTCATCTCCTGGCTGACACGCTGTACAAAGAACTGACACAGAGTCTCAGAAAATACGGCTGTCCCACCAGCCGTAGATGTGCGTTAAACGAAGAGTAAGTTACTTTAATAGTAAGTGATGGTTGTGTTGCCGGTTGTATATTCTGCAAGAAATAACTCAAGAACTTAGTAGTTTAATAAAATCAATATGCAAAATCTCACTTAAAATTACAAACCACTAGGTGTCATTTCAGTATAGAACTTAGTTCTTGTCTTTCCTAGAGACCAGGCTTGAAGTGATAGTTGGGGAAAGGAGTGGCAATGAACTCTCCTGGCTTTGTGCACACTGCCCAGAGACAGTCAGTGTGCTCTGCACAGCCATGCTAAAGGGCTGCTAAGAGGGTGATATGTGATTTTTGAAACACTCAAAATTAGGATCTTCCCCTCTATGCCTCTGAGAGGAATTTGGTTTGATTGTCTAGATAATACATTGCAACTGAGGCTCTGTAGCAGTGCTGCCTTTTTGCTGATTTTCGTGTAACCCATGTTTAAGAAACATTAATAGTGTACAGTGACCTGAATCTAATGATTTTGTTCTTGAAGGGTCAGGCTGAGTAGAGTTGTTACGCTTTGAAATTTGGAGCATGTAACCAATTACTGGATTTGGCGATAACCTTGAGTTGCAGAGGTATTTTCTTGGGTAAAAGTTTTATCCGGCTCAACAAGTCAAAAATCAAAATAGCATGGGTATATTTATATAGCTATAACTGAGGGTTTTGTATTTATTTCCCAGAACTGGGGCTTTGGGGAGTTGAGTCTGTCTTTATGGGGAAAAAAGTAATTTCTCTACACATGGATAGTTCCCTAACAGAAAATACCTGGTTAAACAATATGTTTTATAAATCCCCGTGTTGTTATGCTATGTGTTAGAAAAGAAATAGCAAATAGCATTGCCAAAAAAGCTGTGTTGTCAGCTGACTTCCTGTGTCTTTATTTCCTTTCATAGTCGTACTTGTGCATGTCAAGGACTTGATCCAGAAACTTGTGGAGCATCTTTCTCATTTGGCTGTTCATGGAGCATGTATTTCAATGGCTGTAAGTTTGCCAGAAGCAAGAACCCGAGGAAATTTAGGCTTCTCACTGATGACCCTAAACAAGTAAGATTTATTTCATTTCTTTTATTGTTTGTTTTTTTCTCTCCAAATACTTTGCCTACTGATTTTCAGACCTGGAAATGGACTCTACAAATGTCCACCCCTTCTCTCTCACACGTGTGCATAGCTTATAACACAAGTACCCAACTAAATGTTTTATAACTGCAGTATTTATAATTTTTCCACTGTAGAAAATCTCAATGTCATTTATTATGTATTTACTTACCCTAAAATTGTCCTTAAATGCTTTTCTCTATGCATATTTAGCTCCACTGCATAACTCCTTATGAAAAGTTTATTCTTTGGAAGTATAAAATACACCAGAAGGTGTTTTCTAAGAGCAAGCCTGCACCTCGGAGATTCACTTTTTTTGCCTGGTCATAGAAAACTTTGTTGTTGTGCTGCTTTCACGCTGCTGTCTGACCTGCTAACACCTGGTCTTCTGTCTGCTACGTAGAATAAACTGGTTTTTCTATGTTTTTTAAATTCTCTTGAAGGAATAAATACACATCACATGAAAATACAGTGCAGTGAAATGATATTGTAATTGCTGCTTCGGAGTGCTAGTGATGACATAAAGCTGAGATAGCACGAAAAATACAGTGATGGATTATGTGAAGGAATGAACCCAACCACATATGCTTTTTACATTGGAAATACTTTAATGAAGAAAGAATAAAAGTGTTTTAAACTGATCTCTGTTGCCTGATGAACATGTATTCCTTGGTGTAACTTGAAATTGCCTTTTGTTGTGGCTATAGATGTCTCTAAACTGACTTCCCTGTGGAACTCCTAGGTAAAAGTATCATGTCTTTACTAGGACATCTGGCATACTTTGAGACATACATTATCAGGCAGTCAGTTCTCCATTTGGGTTACCCTTCCGATAATCTTCCTCGGCTCCTGGGCTCCACTGCTGCCAGCTACAGAAAAGTCCTGGCTGGTTGAACGCCAGACAGTAGCAGAGATATTCTTGCATTTTTTTCAATGTGTAGTGTACCCTTGCCTGTGTACACGTGTGAACATCAATTGTTCCTTGGAAGAGAGATGTCAGTTGATTCACTGGACGTAAATGTTCTTCCCAAGTCCTAGCTTTTTCCTGAAAGAGTCAATGGAGCATCTTTATGCATATGTGCATAAATGCAGAACACTCAGTCTCCTCTGAGTTGTGCTGTCCCCTCACATTGTAGGTATCCACAAACTTCATTAGGACTTACAGTAGAGGATTTTTTGCCTAAGCAGAACAGAGCACATGCAGCCCTCCTGCCCTTCTTCTCACTGAATACTTGACTAATAAGGCAGTACAAGCTGGAAATAGCCCTGCTGGCTCAAGAGGGAATTTGTTTTAGAAATTTTCAGTTTACAGAAAAACAAGTTTATTGGATATTCCTTCACTTTTAGGAATCTCATTCCTTCTCCTTTGTCCTTTTCCATTCTCTGTAATCTTATGTTTTTAGGGTCTCCCCTTGCGTAATGCTGTGCATGGCACATTCTGTGTGCATTTTCTCTGTAGGTTTCTGATGTTTTTAATAACATTAGCTGGGGCACTAACAAAGGTGGCAACCTCCATGTGTACTGTCTAATGAAATGTTAGGTTGTGCCAGATCTCTTGTGAGACAGCTCAGATAGATCTGGCTTTGATCAGAATGTGCTCTGAGACTGCACGCTCTGTTGGTGGCAGCACTTTCTCTGAGTCTGTGAAATGGCCACCCTGAGCTCCATTCGCACACTTGACAGGTAACCTGCAGACTCTTGGAGGAGAAAGACTTCTACCACAGTGTAAAAGCAGTTGCCTACAAGAAAAGGCAACTTAACGAGGACATTTTCTGGATGTGCTCTAAAAGCGCATTCCCTTTTTTTCCCTTTTCCATGGAAGTTGTTTTAAAAACTACTTTGGATTCTGCAGTGGGGATGAGGGCTGCACAGCACACAGGTACTTCACAAGTGTGTTTGCCTGTGAGGGAAGCATGCGCATCCTTAGCCTACCACTCTGCAGAAGCCTCCAGCTGTAGGTGACAATGGTGCTTGGGTAGTTGCAGTGTCCATGCAGGTTGTCACTGCATCTCAAAAGAAGTTACATTACCGGTAAATAATTTTTCTCTTTGTTTCATTTTGTCATTAATTTTCCTAGCAGATACTTCTTTTAGCTAAATACTGGATATTGATGATTTTGCAGATGACATAAAGCTAGGAAGTATAGAAAATTAAGAAGAAGATAGTTCGAAGTCCAGAAAGATTTGGATCATTTGAGGCACTGGATGGAGTGAGATGAGGTTAAGGGTATAATATACCTAGGTAAGAATAGTTCATAGGATAGATAATTAAGGATGTGTTACCTTCAATGCAGTTCAGAAAAACTTGTAGCAATTAACAGTTGATAATCTGGCTATAGTACAAGTGAAAAAATACAGTGTCATTTTGTAATGTTACTGTCACATTTTTCAGTGTGATGTTTCCTTATGTTTATATACATTGGTGATTACGATACATGGTGATAAGTGTTTTGGAAACAAATAAGCTGTTATTTTTGCCACTATGCAGTATGCAAAACTGAAGCTGTGGTTGTCTCTCAAAGCCCAGCTTATGGAGGAGAGCGAAGTAGGGAGTATGTCACCACCATCTTTTATTTCCCAGTTGGTTGGTCATTCTTCTGGAAAAGCAAAAGTTTAGGAAAAGCATTTAGCGATCGTTTCTATAAATAAGACCTTAAATGTCACACTGCCATAGAAGCTCACCTAACTAGTTCCGTGTTTATATGGCTTACCCCAAGGAAAGGAACATTACTTCCAAATCTAGTAGATATTTCCTTAAAACCCTGAGTTTTGCACCTCCAAAGAACAAAATAGTTAACAAATGTTCCTGATCAGAGTTCTTTTGCAGTGTTAGTTGTCTCTTCCCCCAAGAGCTGAAATTTATGCTAAATGCTATTGGGAGTTACTCATATGCTTTAAAGAAAAAGGCAGTGGAAATTTAGGCTTCTTCTAGCAAAGCCGTATCAGCATAAGTCAAGGCCACATAAGCAGAACACTAAGAGAAGACCTGGGGCCCCACTGAGCATGTGGTGTAATTTTTCTCCACTAGATGTTACTTCTCAGTTTTGCTTGGAACATACCTCATTCCTTGACTATGTATTGGAAGGGGGAAAGGATGGAGAGATTAGTTCTTTCTGTGTTGGGTTTCTTTGCCTTATCAGGTATTCTCCATTGTTATTTGGTTGATTTATATTTAACAATTTTGGTACTTCAATCATGCAGATGTAGACTTACTTATGGTTTGTGGCAAATGGCAACAGAACAGATGATTAATAAAATATTAGACACAGGCTGATCTGTCAGGCTTCTCTGACCTGGATTAGATTCTTTTAAAGCAAATTAAGGCATTCTAAATGTTGCCTTTCTCTGCAGGAGGAACTTCTTGAAAATAATTTGCAAACCTTAGCTACTGATGTGGCTCCAGTTTATAAAAAGCTTGCTCCTGAAGCCTTCCAGAACCAGGTAGGTCTGTGGCATTCAGCTAGTCTAGCTGTAGCTCTGAACAGGCAGCATGGCTTAAAAACAAGATGAAACCCTACAGTGTGTTCATGTGTAGAAACCACGGCTGTGGTGAATCCTGTTGCTTGCTTACAGTGGTTGCTTTGTTGGGCTAGTTTTAAAATAACGCACCTTTTTTTATTTCATCTGATGGTTAAGTTATGCTCTGAGCTGTGCACACGTAAAAGGCTTATGATAATACTGTAAGTAAAATGTTTTTATCATTTAAGACATTTTGACCCTGTCTGAGCTCATTATCTCTTTGATATCCAGTCATACGTGTTGCGTGTTTCATGGGAAAATATGTGCTTTCCAATTGTTCTTACTGGCTGCATTTATTGAGTCATAAGTGCAGCTGTGGCTCATGAAGTTCCAAGTCACTCATTTTCAGTCCCAAGTACCTGTAGTTTATTTTACTTTTAGGTGGAAAATGAACACATGGGCCCAGACTGTCGACTTGGATCCAAGGACGGTAGGCCCTTTTCTGGGGTAACAGCTTGCATAGATTTCTGTGCCCATGCCCACAAGGACACACATAACATGCACAATGGAAGCACTGTGGTATGTACACAGGATTTTCTCATTTGCACTGTTTACTGTTGTGATTACTGTGTGTTTTAAAATGCTGTTTGGTTGGGTGGGTACATTTGCATGAAGTTTTTTAAGGTATCATGAAATTAACTGCATGTTGCCATTTATAAATTCCCATGTTATCTCCATACATTTATTACTGGGCTACAATGGGACATAAGTTCATCTTATTATAGAGCAGATCAGGAAGGGTTTGGGAGTGATCCTTCCTACAAAACACCTTGATTACTGTAAGACACCCAGGACTGGCCATAGGACAGATGACCTATTCATAGTAGTGGTTTGAGGCAAATAATAATCTAAGGAAGGAGTTTTACAGACCTCTGTAGAGGAAGAGCTAACAAACGGAATTGTTATTAGTTTACATACCACAGGGTCAATTCTCATCAAATTCACTTTTTCTTACACTGTTATGAGGCTTCATGTTAGTATAGTTACTAGTCAGAAAGTCACGGTGGAGTCAGGTCACTTTTGTGATCTTAAAATCTCAGCATGAAAGGAAAACCCACAGATGTCGGGGTTTTGATGTGAGTGGTGTACCAAATACCTTTCTGGATTGCTAGTGAGAAAATCATTTGGGAATTGGTTAGAAATTGAGACCATGGCCCTGAAGACAGACAAGCTCAAAAGAGAAAAGGCAAAATAAACTGGCAGTCTGATTCTTCTAGTTGTTAGAGCATTGCAGTGCTCTAAATAGCTAGGATGACTTCTTGTTCATCAGTGGAGGTGACATTCAATAATTTCTCTATCAAAGGATGCACATCTGGAAAAAATACATTAATGGTAAACCCCTCAAGGTGATGCATAATACAACTGCTCACCACCCACTAACCGATACGTCAGCCCCTTCCAGGTAACTCCCCCCGTTTATATACTGGGCATGACGTGCTGTGGTATGGAATACCCCTTTGGCTAGTTCAGGTCAGCTGTCTTGGCTATAGCTCCTGGCTTCTTGTGCCCCTCCTCACTGGCAGAGCGTAAGACTGAAAAGTCCTTGACCAGGGTAGTGCTACTGAGCAACAACTGAAACATTGGTGTGTTATCAGCATTGTTCTCAGACTAAAGCCAAAACAAAGCACTGTACCAGCTACTAGGAAGAAAATTAACTCTAGTCCAGTTAAAACCAGGGCAGTATGGTAGCAAGTCTCAGAATTCAGCAGGATTGACATGATGATGATCAAAATTAGGATTGTCAATTTTGGTTTATAACCAAATCTGGTGTTAATGTCCGAAAACTAGTGGTAGGAACACAAATAGAAATGCATTCCAGCATCTGTCTGGTCGCCTCTGTATTCCCATCTATTCCAGAAGCTACTTTGGCTACCTGCTTAGTTTAAGATACATTATGACTTCTTATATATCACTGATAATAATGATGATTTACATAACTATGACATATTTTGTCTGTTACATGTTCTATACACAAGTAATACATCTAACTGGGGTGACAACTTTCATGTAGGTGACTGCTTTCTGATAATGTGGTAATTAACAGAATGAGAACGATTTGCACTGCTTTACAAACCTCAAACATCCAAAATTTCATTTACTACTCTCCTCTTGTACTATGATTTTTTTAAATGGTGGTCACACTGTACAAAGTGTACTTGTCGTCCTGCACCTCGTTAGAGCTGGTAAGAGTTCTTCCTTCCCTCCTTATTCTGACACCGAATCTTAATTTATAAAATCTAAAGTTCCTCTGGACTAAAAGGGTTAAAATAAATACTGCAGGAAGTGGCATTTGCACATGCTGCCAGCTCTATCACCGCTACTCATGGTGTAAGCGACACTTTCTTATTTTCTCCCGTCAGTTGTTGGGGAATCACTTTTACCACAAATATGAAAGGAATGCTGCGCAGTGCACCACAAGGAAAGGAAAACTGGAACCTATTTAAATTATTTAAACCAGACACAAGCATGAGTTCAGCAAAGCACTTACATGAGTTTAATGATAAGCACAGAGTTTACAGTACACTTAAAAGAATATATTGTCTGATGAGCTGCCAATAATAATTTCCCTGCTCTGTCTCTAGCAGAATTTCAGAAAAGCATTCTGGTATTTTTCTGGGTATAGATGTTTTGATGTTCAACTGCATTATTTGTGTGTGACTTTGAAAATAAATGAGGCTGTAATTTTCGTTAGCAGTGGGGGAAAAAAAGTCCTGAAAATGTCTACTGTAGATACAAGATAGGCTGAGAAAGCTGGGGCTGTTCAGCCTGGAGAAGAGAAGGCTGCGTGGAGACCTCAGAGCAGCCTTCCACTATCTGAAGGGGGCCTATAGGGATGCTGGGGAGGGACTCTTCATGAGGGACTGTAGTGATAGCACAAGGGGTAATGGGTTCAAACTTAAACAGAGGAAGTTTAGATTGGATATGAGGAAGAAATTCTTTCCTGTAAGGGTGGTGAGGCACTGGAATGGGCTGCCCAGGGCAGTTGTTAATGCTCCATTGCTGGCAGTGTTGAAGGCCAGGCTGGACAGAGCCTTGGGTGACATGGTTTAGTGTGAGGTGTCCCTGCCCATGGCAGGGGGTTGGAACTGCATGATCTTAAGGTCCTTTCCAACCCTAACTATTCTATGATTCTAAAATAGAATAATTCATCTTAACTTGTACAAATTGAGCCATTACCATGGGAGATTTGATTCACTGAAGTTTCTTCCTGGCTGGCAGAATCACGCCCTGAATGTAGTAGACCTAAAATTAAGAATTAGCATTCCCTGTTTGCTCTGCAGTAAGAAAGCAGTTGGCAGTTCCACAGAGTGTAAACTGATGTGTTTACCTAAAAGAAAGAAACAGAAGTCATTTCCGTCTTTGAACTGAGTTCTTTAAGAACCTTTAAGTCAATAAATACATCCTCCATTTTTACTCAGACTCTGTTGTCATCTTTTAATGTTCTTCTAAGGGCCATGGATGTATGTTACAACTGCAGTGTTAGGGTACAGTGTTCCTTGTGAATAGAAAGCTAAAAAGCTTTATAGTTATTAGTGGAGTCTGTGAAATGAAGTATTTCTTTATTGAATTCATTACAAAGGATTACATTCATTGTACCTGTGTGAGAACAGTTAAATCCCTGACATACAGAGTGTCACACTGTCCAAAACAACATGGTCAGTGAAGGTGTCACTAGTTCGGTAGCATCAATGTGGGTGTTTGTCATCCTATGGGGCACATTCCCTTTTTGCTGGGGTTCAGAAATGAAAGAGTCCAGCTGCAATTATGTGTAGTCCCTGGTGCTATGAAGTCTGTAGCAGGCACTACTATACCTGTGAGAGAAGGCACCACTACTGTGGGAGAAGGGGAGGAAGGTAAATCTGTGCTTCAAGAGCAGCTATGACACAAAATTTATTATTGGCAACAGAACTAAGTCGTGCCAATGAGCAATCCCTCAACAAACTCTCCTGATTTATTAAAATAATCCTCTGCTCTTTCAATTACTTACTATATTTCTGTAGTTACAGCTCATCAAGTCATTGCATGTAGGTCCAGACCTTTGCAGTAAATGATGGAATGTCTGTGAGTGGTCAGACTACGTTCTGGACCATGCCCACAGCTTGCTTTATGAGCAACAGAAGTACTAGATCCTTAAACTGGTGGTTCAGATTATAACAAACAGAAGAAAAGATAAACCCCACAGGGCTGTAAAGGAAGGAAGTTTGTTGCTGTTCGTTTTATTGTGAAAATGGAGAAATGTTAGAAGTTTAACTTTACTAACCCCTGAGCTGCTGCACAGCGGTTTGTGCACTGTACCAGTGTGACAGCATATGGTATAGAAATGCTGTCTAGTGACACTTCCTCTGTGTGTATTTAGTGGTCAAAGGGCAGAGAAGTTTGGGGTTTCCTCTTCTGACTCTCAGTCTTATGCACACTTACTCAGGGTGTAGCAGGCCAATAAAATGACAGCATGTCTCAGCTGTAAAGGAAATGTGATGTTGTTCACATCTGTAATGGTAAGCAATGGTGCAGCAGCACCTCAGAGTCCCAAATGGCACCCACTCCTTTCTGTCTGCAGAAGGAAGATAAGTATAGGAAACTTGATTTCATCTTTTAAACTTAGAAAGGCCATTTGACTGTTTTGCTGAAACTTAAAACATCTGTTTGTACAACATAGTGGAAAAGGCAACATCATTTCTACATGTGAAGTTCAAGAGGACAAAGGCAAATCAAAGTCCCAGAATAATGCTCTGGGAGCTGTGTGGCTACAGATGTTTCTCTGAAGATACGTGGAGGCAGTCCCATTGAGTTCATGGGTTTACAAATATGCAAGTTTTACCATGACCTCACTAAACCAGAATAGGTAATGGTTTTGATCACCAAGCACACTGGAAAACTAAACAAACCACTTGGCTAACATCTCCTTTGGCTTTTCAGCATCCTGGATAGTTAAGTTGCACATTCTAGAAAAAGTATTTTGCGTGGCAGGACGTGCAGCTTCATAGTGTAAATGGGCTTCAGCAGCATCAATGATCCTCATGTTCGGGTTTAATGTTGGTCAGTTCACAGCACAGCATCAGTACTGATGGAAAATGTTGCTTTTAACTTCTCAGCAATAGCTTCTCTTTAAGTTTCTTAATGGAATATTTTGCCTATTTAAATCTTAGAGGGACTTTTGAAATGGGTGTTTCTCATATGGTGGATTACTCCAGCTGTAAGTTGCTGGCTTTCACAGGACCTTCATTTATAGATGGCTTCCCCTTAACTTCTCAGTTATCCACGTGCCATTGTGTCCTTCCTTTTATATTAAATTATATTATGGGGAACACCGACCTTGAAGTTTAATGTAAGTAAAACATGTCCTGGTTTTTAGGCTGTAGTTGTGCTGGTCTTCAGGCTTTTAACATAATGTTTAATAGACATGAATTCTTAATTTTATGTATTCTAACTCAGTATTTAATATATTGTGACTTGACTGTACTTTCAACATAGTTCTGCCAATATACTGCAGCCTTCATCATCTTTAGTTTCTCAGAACCATTCTTTGGCTTTCTTGCTCTAAAGAGGGTGTTGGCTTTGTGATGATGACAAATACCCATTCACGTTGAAAACAGGTCTTCCTTCAACCTATACTAGCTTTTGGGTTTTGTCTCTGCTTGTATGCTCCCCCTGGGCCAACTATGGTGACCACTGCATAACTTTAAGTCACATGAAATATTAATAATGCACTTTTAAGAGTAGATCTTTTTATGGAAAAGAAGAACTCTGATAAATACACAAAATCAGTTTTCCATTAAAATGTCTGGTGAAATGCATGAAAATTGAGAACTATAAATTGGATTAGGGTTTTGGTTTTCAAAATGAACAAGATGGTGGATAGAGTCTTCAAGACTGGGACAATTTTCAGGCTAGTGCATGGGTCCAGACACAGGTTGGATGGAATGTTTTAAAAGGCAAGTGAAAATCACCCAGTTTCTGATGAGAACAAGTGGGAGCTGGGCCCCTCCATGCTTATTTTATTACCTCTCTTGTTTTCAATTTAGAAGGGGAGGATGCGCTACGCTTTCTAAGAACATGAGTCACATGTAATTGTGCTCTATGTCCTACCCTCTTTTGTCCTTCCTGAATGAATTGGAATCTGCTGACAAATTCCAACCAGATTTCACTGAACTTTGCAGAAGTTGATTTGTCTTTGGGGATTTTAAGCTCTTGTTCCAAGTTGTGAAATTTTACTTGTGTGTGGGAGACAGATCCAGGTTAGCTCCTCTGCTGAGGCGGCTGCAGCAGGGTCCTCCCAGCCATGGCCCCAGGTTAATCCTCATACACCTGCTGGCCCAGTAGCTGGGAGGTACCAAGCTTCAGCCGGACTCTGCTTCCGCTGCCTGGCGCCCAGTGGAGGTGGTAGCAGGGCATGGAAGGGACCAGGGATAACTGTGCTGGGGTTGGGTGTGTGGGAGCGTGGGGACGAGATGTCCATAGGAAACCAGGCATCATTCGCTGCTCATGGAACAACTTGTTGTTTTTTCTAAATCTTCCTCGTAGTCCAAAGGCTGCCCCGTTGAGGTAAGTGCGCATGGAGCAAGCACATCAGTAAATGCTACTCATCAGCTTCTAATTGCCCTTCTCTCGATCCTTTCAAAATGCCACCTGAAAAGCTCTTCTCCTTTGTCTCTGCCTCTCAAATGTTCTCCTTTTGCTGCTCCGCAACTGTCAAGCTTTGCATATAGCTATTTATAAAGCCCTAACCACCACCTTATTGATTTAGGATTTTTAGTTTGTGACTCTGTAATTTTATTATTCTGAAAATAATTTTGTGATGTCTTTATGTGTAAAGCTGTGCTATAAAATAAAAAGCGTTTGTTTCTCCTCTCCCCTTTCCTCCCAGTATTATTATTCCCCCCTGGAATCTTAGGCATGGTGACAAGATTCTGGGAAATTGGATTAACTGTTTATGATCAGCCTCACATTCAGCCTGCACAATAATGGAATGATAACATTTCCAATTAGGGAGTATCATCTTATTCTTGGATGGTGCTCATGTTCCTGTGTGTAGTTAGTAACTCTCTGTGAGACAGAAGCTTAACCAAGCCATGATATCGAATGCATGGCTTTCTAGTGACGTAGTATGTCGTTGTACGAACCAGTACTCTCTCATGAACTTAGTCAATAAAATGACAAATGGCAGGACTGTTTGTACGCTTGCTCATACACATTACAACTGTCGCCATCCCTTGGAAAGCACAGAAAGAAACCAGGAAGCACACAGCTTGTTTTAGCGCTTCCTGTAAGATGAAGTTGGTAATAACAGCCAGAACTCTAGAAGTGCCGAAAACTTGAAGTACTGCAGATGTTCAGGAGCGATTCAGAAAGATTATAATATGAAAACTGTTGCAGTAAGTTTGAACATTTATCCACATTTCTGATGTGCCCTTATCAAACCGGGTCTAACCGGCGTTCTCCTCTCAGCTTCAGGATCTCAGCACGTAATTTAGTAAGAGAAAGTAGATCAGTGGCCTAAGAAAAACCTAACATCGCGTGGTCTTGTGGCTTCATTACAGCAGGCAGTCAAGAGCTGGGGCCTCCCAGAGTTAGGGTAAGGAAATGTGTATCAACATGGAAGGGAGGAGTGAGAGGTGAGAGCTGAGATTTGCTAAAAGTACAGAGCAGTACAAGTAACTGCTGTGGGTTTGGGGTTTTCGGTTTTTTGATTTTCTTCTGCCAGGCAAAACAAAACCAGTTCCACGTCATAGAAACTTCTTGTTCAGTGCAAAACTGGTTTATTTCTTCATATTTTTAGTCCTTAAAAACGAGTCAAAACATCAAATATGTATTTTAAAAAAACACAACAAAGAATGCTTAGGAATTTACAGTCTGACAGCTCAGGTTTTTTACCAAGGCTGGCACATGGCTGTGGACAGTGTATGCTGAGCCAGAGCTTCGTTTTGCCTCCCCAAGACATGTGCCTTGATCTTACTCTTCAAGTACCGATAATTTTTTTGCATCATGATAAATCAAGCAAGATATTTGTCAGATGTTTACATCTGAAAGACTCACAGCATGGAGGCCCCACAATACGAGCAGCCAGCGAAGTCTAGGCTGACTGCTTAGGCACTGAAGTAACTTCTGTATTTTGTGTATGTGGCTGTATTTGTAAGTGTTCCTGTTCTTGCCAGGTTTGCACATTAACGAAGGAAGATAACCGGAGAGTGGGGGTGATTCCAAGTGATGAACAGCTCCATGTGTTACCTCTTTACAAAATTTCACAAACAGATGAATTTGGCACAGAGGAGGGACTGGAAGCCAAGATAAAAGCCGGAGCCATACAGGTGCTCACAGCTTTTCCCAGAGAAGTACGAATGTTAGCTGAGCCACTCAGAGCTACAAAGAAAAGGAAACCAGACACAAGGAGGACCCCGACTGAAAAGCAGCCATTAATAGATAAAAAATACTCAACACCAGTAAAGCTGAAAACCGAAGCCCCAGAAAATCTTGGCAACCCTTTGCATTGTTTAGGTGAGTTGTGCCTGTTAAATTCTGCCAGTCTCTTCTGATACTGTGTTGCCTCTTACCCATCTGAGGGGAAGGAAAAGCCCCTTAATACTCAGTTTTATAAAATACTTGTAGATTCTGCATTTTAAGGGCAAGTGTACAAGTCATTGTAGTCACCTCCTGTATGAAAACAGGCTGAGAAAGTTGGGGCTGTTCAGCCTGGAGAAGAGAAGGCTGCGTGGAGACCTCATAGCAGCCTTCCAGTGTCTGAAGGAGGCCTATAGGGATGCTGGGGAGGGACTCTTCATGAGGGACTGTAGTGAGAGGACAAGGGGTAACGGGTTCAAACTTAAACAGGGGAAGTTTAGACTGGATATGAGGAAGAAATTCTTTATTGTAAGGGTGGTGAGGCACTGGAATGGGTTGTCCAGGGAAGCTGTGAATGCTCCATTGCTGGCAGTGTTGAAGGCCAGGTTGGACAGAGCCT
Organism: Myiopsitta monachus; assembly: GCA_017639245.1. Lineage (NCBI taxonomy): Eukaryota > Metazoa > Chordata > Aves > Psittaciformes > Psittacidae > Myiopsitta > Myiopsitta monachus. Next base: position 63,391,816 of record CM029921.1, on the reverse strand, counting down.
TGGGTGGCATGGTTTAGTGTGAGGTGTCCCTGTCCATGGCAGGGGGGTTGGAAGTAGATGATCTTAAGGTCCTTTCCAACCCTAACTATTCTATGACTCTATGATCCCACAGTTTCTCTTGGCACAGGAAAAGAAACAAACAGATGAGTGCTCAAAACCAAATTTTTGGTCATGTGTGAGCATGTGTGAAATATTTCCAAGTTCCTTTATTCTAATAACTAATGGCAATAGGATCATCTTGAAATACTGCTGTAGGCATGTTCATCTAAATAACTAAGAGGAATTTTTGTCATTTGAAAGTACAAGAACTGTGTTACTGCCTGTGAAAGACAAAGGGCTGCTGATAAGAAGTCAGGAGTGAGGAATAAATACTTCCTTGAGAAAGAGTTGTTCATAGATGGAAAAATTAGAATGTGACTAGAAATATTTCATTTCTATTATAAAACTGCAGGTTTTGTTATGGAAGTTTTGATAGTGAAATCCCTCCAAATAGATGTCAGCACTGTAATCGCCAGGTCTGCCAATGGCACATGTTGCTGTGGTTGGCCATGGGTACAGTTTCAAAGAGGCTTCATTAACTGGGCAGCAGTGGCAGCAGAAGTTCAAGTTTGCAAAGGGCAAGGTGGTGTTATCTGCGTAAGTAACTTGAAGCATTTATGCACATTGATTTATGTGTTCAGTCATACAGGATGATGTCTGGGTAAAGACCTCAGCACACCACTGCTGCCCTGCCCCTAACCCACAGTAAAATGCGAGTGTCAGTAAATTCTGCATTTAGAATCCTACAGCATTGTACTTGTACGTATGGTTCTGCTGTGGTTAGAGGGGAGCAGTCATTGATTGGTTCTTTCCATTCCACAGGAATCATTTTAGTCCTGAGAATGGAAAATTTTAGTATCGCTGGGGTCTTCAAGCTTAATGTGAAAACAAAATCAAAGGACCTGTGAGACAGAGGAGTTGAAAGCAGACTTATCCACTAGTCACTCCTGATGGGAAACTAGAGGCCCTTCTTTTGAAAGGGACCTGACCATCATTTCAGAACTGTTGCCCAGTAGGAAGGCCTGGAAGCTGTGAGAGACTCCTCTAACCTGCATGTCTTTACCACATGGAGAACTGGAAATCAGAAGGGGATAAAAGAGGATACTCTTGTCTCTTTTCTGTCTTTAACCAGCAGCACAGAGTGGTGAGGCGGACCTTCTGTAGTGCTGAAGGCAGATTAAGTCTTGGTAGAGCATGCATATGGGAAGACTTGGTTCGAATCTCAACTGTGCCAAGTCTTTTATGAAAATGCTATGTATTAAATAGGAATGCCTTGTCATGCATCTTTTGCCAACAGCAAACAGCACAACTGTTAATTTTAACCTTTGTGCTAATGCTGAGAGCCTTTGAAATCCTCAATTATTATAAGATACGTATTAAAGATAGAGGCCTTACATCCTTCCTTGTATAGTTTTGTCATGTAACCACATTACTTTGGTCAAATAAACTTTACAGACAGAAAGGTTATTTTTGTCTGCATAAATATTAGCAATTTTTCTTGGCCTGTACTGGAGAGATGAGCCACCAACTTAGGGACGCTTTCTTAGCTGGCTGCAGCAGAGCAGTGGTCACTTCAGCCAACAGTTCTCAGTGGAGATGCACCAGTCTCTGAACAGGAGGTATTCCCAGGAAGCAATGCCGCTTTATCTGAGCCATCACTGATTTCCTTCTACCCATATATTTAAATTAGCTTTTCTTAATCTCTGCTACTTTGCCCCAGAGAGTAAGGAGCTTCTGACAAGAGATGTGGAATTTGCTGGTGCCATGGCCATTCTGAAAGTGCTGTGGGTTGTTAAAGCTTAGTTCCGGAGAACATAGGTCTCTCTGCAGAGATGATAGAAACTGCACTTCTCAAATGCTGTGTTTCCGGTCTTTTGGAGGAAGGGCTTTGTCTTGGGGGATTCATAATTAAGAGTTTGATTTCATAGAAGAGGCTTTTTAAAAGTTCATGCGGTTTCCTTATGTCCCTCCACTATCTCAATATTTGCATACCAACTATTGTGTCCATAATTGATCCCACTTTGCCTTTTTTTGCCTTTCTATTGAAAGAATGTTTTTTGAATCCATCACTATTTATAAATTATTAAAAGACAGAAGAAAGAATCATTCTTCTATATTCAGTAAAGCATTTAAACATTCTGTGCATTTCCGGAACAAAGAAGAGACACTGATAGAGACAGTCTTTTATGAGAATATGTAAGAGATCTCTGGGGTGCCGGTGTACCAGCAAAACACATGTAAAGCAATTTCAGGTCATGATGCAAAGCCCAACAAAGTTGATGGAATTCTTTCCCCTTACTCCAGCGGACTCTGGATTGAACCTACACAGGATGGAATGAGTCATTGGAGGAGACTGTTCCACAAACCAGCACAACTGCAGGGAGCTGTGACCAGAAATTGATTAGGGAGCCAACTTAAATGTATGTCTCCACAAAGATCTGAAATAATTAATGTGTGGCAGTTGGATGGAAGACAGCCAAATCATGTGGTGCAGCTTTGTAAGGATGAATTTACCTGGAGTGTGTTGCCAGATAGCTGCTTTATTTAAGGGAATTTGAGTAGTTATGTGCTAACCAACACACAAATCAGTGTAATTCAGTGAGGTTTTTTCAGCAATGGACAAGGTCTATAAACGCACTTTTTCCTGTGATCACAATATGGGGTTGAGGCGGCCAAGAATTCGGACTGTTTCACGGGCTGCATTTCAGGCAGACTAAATTTCATCAGTTATGTAAGAACTTTAACGTGCTTCTTGCAAGCCTGGGCAGTGCTGAAGGCCAGCAGTCAGCTGCTGGGAAGCACTTGTGTTGAATCAGGACTGGGTGGTAGTTCCATTTTGCCTGTTTATTTGATTCAACCCTCTGTTATTCTATATACCAACAGTCTGGCAGGAATAGGTTACGGTGTTAATTTAGCAAGGTTATTATTATGTACTTATGCTCATAGAGATATGCCTAAAAAGCTAAAAATAACCATTTTGAAAAATCTGTACTCATCATGTATATCTTTTTATTAGAACGCATGTGTAAAAAATAGTACAAAAGTTCTATTTTATTAAGTGAGGAAAAGTATTTACACTTTGGTGTGCAATTTTTTTTTTTAGGGAACAAAACAGATGCTTTGAAACCCGGAATAAAAACGGAGACTTCCAATCACCTCTATGCCATGAAACATACTTCAAACACTACTAAAAATTGTTCTCTATTAAAACAGTATACGGCTTCCTCCCCTTTCAAGGTGGATAGTTTACATCCTTATTCATCTTTAGCACATAAGCCTGGCCTAACAGCAGTGACTAATATTCAACAAGATTTTTCAGTTCCCTACGGGTATTTTGAATGCAGTAGCAAGCAACCTCATGTGACACCTTATGTTAATTGTAAGAACTTTGATGTGTCGGTCAAAGATTATACTGGAATTTTGCTGAATGATAAGATGAATGGTGTGCCACCAATTCTTCCAGAGGTCACTGCTCCAGGCCCTCCAGCCCATAAAGACCTCCTGCCAACTATACTTGAACATCAGCCAGACAACCAGAATTGTCAGCTTCAGCTGGACAATTCTCCTTCACAGATGGTCGGCTCTTGTGATTTGTCAGTACCGCTAAGCTCTCCAGCAAAGAATGCAGTCAGAAACGAAGCTGACTGTTCCCGTGGATGCCCAGTGGAAAAGGGCAGTGCCCATCAAGAACAGGTGTGTGATTTTAACTGTGTGGATGAAAAGCAGAACAGTGCACTGGGACAACTGGCTGATTCTGAGGAGAAAGCGGAGGAAATGTGGTCAGACAGTGAGCACAATTTTTTGGATGATGACATTGGTGGGGTTGCTGTGGCACCTTCTCATGGTTCTATCTTAATTGAATGTGCAAGACGTGAGCTCCATGCTACAACACCTATTAAAAAACCCAACCGCAATCATCCCACAAGAATTTCGTTAGTTTTCTACCAACACAAAAATTTAAATGAGCCAAAACATGGCTTAGCCATGTGGGAAGCAAAGATGGCTGAGAGGGCAAAAGAAAAAGAAAAAGAAGCGGAAAGATTAGGAACGGAGAATACTGAACTAAATTCTAGCAGCAGGAAAACAAAGCAAACAAGTGAAAACAGAGATCTTTTTTATGAAGACAATGAGTTCAACCAAATTCCATCACGCAGAGCATTAACAGTAACTAAGGATAACATAATAACAGTATCTTCATATGCCCTTACACGAGTTGCAGGGCCTTACAACCATTGGGCATAGGTTTTAGTCTCAAATGCCCCCTCTTGGTGCAGTGTGACACGGTGTTTCTTTAAGGTGCTGTTAAAGAACAAGCTTCGTGCCGTTTACTATTTGCTCATCTCAACCATTTTAAGGCTGAGGTAAAAATGAGAAGGAGGGTATTTCCTCTTAAACTGTGACTAATATTTGGTGGTGCTCAAGCACATTTTAAGCAAAAAAAAAAAACAAATTAAACAAATTGTATAGTTTTAATACACTCTAAAAAAGATTTTGTTTAGGTTGTTAACCTTGATTGAATCGTTCAGTTTATTACCTTTAGGAATTTATATTTTGGTGCTTTAAATCAAGTCTGTTTACTACAAAAATCATTTATAGGGATTTTAACAGGTTCACATTTTATGGTGTTAAATCAAGTTATACAGTAATAGCTCTACACAGCTCTTGGTGCTTAACCACATCAAACAGTTAAACATAAATAAGCTGAATTTATTACTTCATGGTGCCATTGCTTTAACAACTTCCACCCATTGCTTTACAGTCCAAATTACAGATAGATCTTTTAGAAAACCAATGAATTTTTTCTCTAGATTTGTCATTATGTATGAAATGAAGTTATTGGTAATGATGGCTGGAAGTTGTTTTTAAGCTGTAAATACATATTTTAAAAGCACTTTCTATTTTTAAAATTAACTTGAAATAGTATAGTATAAGGATCATATTGTCTAAGGTTTGTGCATACTCTACAGAAGAAATGATTTTATTCTTGCTGTGTAGAGTTCCATATTGTTACAGCTGCAGTATGTATGCTAATAGCATATGTGATTGTTTTTAGACTTGCCCTTTTTCATGGAAGTTTCTATGTTGCATATAAACAGTTACAAAATACAGAACCATTCTTTTCAAGAGAGTGTACAAACATGAAATTAGGAAACGTCTTGTCGATACGTGTGTTGCTATTGGGAGCCATGAATATTACTTGGGTTTTTAAAGGCAGCGTTTGTTATGATTTCTTGGAGCAATAAGTGCGTAAGTCTCATCCGTTTGGAGCATTATAAGTTAACACAACCACCAAATGTTCCAGATGCCTCAGGGGTAGGATTGTTTTGGGATAAAAAGAAATATACCCCCTAGAGTTGCCTTATTCTATTCTGGGAGAAAATAATAATTTGGGGAAAATACAAAGGAAATTTTGGACAGGTATGAAATTTGTAACAGCAGCAAATGTTTCGTTAAGAATAACCTATCTGCAGTATTCACCAGCTTTCTGTGTTCATTTCTTTTACCAAATGTTTTGTAAGTTTCTAAGTGATTTCTACATTTCCTGTAGAAAGGGTTGTCTTCTTCCTTCCAAACAGATGAAATTTGTGTTTTCAATTTCTGCTGAAAAAGCAACATATCTTGAAACGCTTATTTGCTAAACCAGAGGAAAACCAGAGACTCCATTGCTTTTAAATACTGTAGCATCCCACTCTTCTTTCTGATTCTTCTCTCCTATGTATTTCTTTTTTAAACTTATTTATTTAAACAAATTACCAAATGGCAATGTTAGCTAAGGACCGACCTCATCCTACAACTTCTTCCATGAGAACAGCTCTGCGTAGCCATACCTGCCCCATCAGAGCCAGGAGGACTGCTCAAGCCAGGACTCCTCTCATGACTGTGAGCTGCAGGATCAGGACCAGAGATGAAGCTGTACCTTAATTCTGCCTTGGAGTCCTCCCTGGCTGGGTAACCTGTAGGTGTAATGAGATCAGAAGTTTTCCAGTGCAAAAATACAGTAATAATATACTTGATAATATTACAGTGTAGTGGTGCTGTACAGAGGAATATGATCTAGATCTGCTTTATTTAAAACCTAGACAAGGTGCTTTTTCCTTGAAGTTGAACTGTAAGCACTATGTTTACAGTTTTGGTACGAAAAGTACGTATATTGTATTTTTAACACATAGTGCCAGTTAGGACCTTGGTGCTACAAATACTTAAATGTGGCTGTTGATGAATGAGACTGTTCTCCTGTGTAGACATAGACACACGTGTTGTGTTGGCAGGAGCAAGGTCTGAAGTAGCAATCGCTATGTAATGACCTTGGGTTCAATTCTGCAGATGCCTGACAAAATCAACAAAAATGCTGGTGTCAGAGGGTGGACGAATTGAACCCCTTCTTTGTATCTTACCTATTTTAAGTAAAATTTGTAAAAACCGGGTATGCTGCAAATTTTAGTTCAAAGCTTAATATTACTTCAAATAGAGGATATGAAGGGATTGTAAATAATAATAAAAGAAAAAATACGCCATTGTTTTGTACCAGCAGTTTTAAGCTTATTGACTGTGTAATATACAGTATACATCAAATCATTATGGTATTTTGTGTGCCTTAGATTTCCATTTCAAAACTTGTATATTTTTGGTGAGCCGAAGATTAGTAAGAATTCCAGCTGTCCATACAGTAGTACTGTATGTTCTCTAGCTGTTCCATTTTTGTATTTGCTATCTGAAAACCCTTGTTTGACACCACAAGCAACCATCTACAGAAAAGATGAGTTTATTGGTTTCACTGGTAGTGCTGGTAACATTAGTTTCTATGTTGCAAATTGAAAAAAACCACCAAGTTATTCAGCGCTCTCATGTGAGTAACATCTTTTTACACAACATTGGTAAGTTACAGAGCCATCTTTTTACCTTTTAAAATTCTCAGATCATTAAAGCGGGTCATTTTTACTTAAATCTTCCACTATAAATGCCCATGCTTAATTTATGTGAGGTAGAAATGTTCCAGTGAAAAACAGCAGCTTCCCTCAAAGAAGTGAGAAACTGAAAGGTGGATCTGAAAGGATACCACCAAACCGCCCCTGGCAAGCAACTGCTCAAGTGACTGCACCAACAGACTTTCAGTAAATCCACATTTACCTGTTTTGAAATGGCAACTCTTAACAGAGAACAGTGTCTCTTAACATCCTAGTTAATGCTGTTAACTGATTGGTGCTCAAACTTGCAGTTCCTGCTTTATTAAGGTTACTTACATGAGAAAAATGTATCATCTACACAATGAAATATCATTTGTAGTGCTCTTTCCTTGACTGTCTATCACATAAATACTTTTTCAGCATGTACCTAGCAGGCAGGTTAGCTAGCCACTTCCCTGCTGTGGCGCATAGTAGGTTGAGATTTCAGAAGCTATATTTTCTATTGCTGTACTGCAGTATAGAAAATGCAACTATTTACTGTTTTGACAACTGTGTGCTATTTATTGTAACATTTCAGAGTATTTATCAGTCTTGTACACAAATTCTATTGTTTTGAGTAAGGTTATAATTTTATAACAGCATTTGTCTCTTAAAGTGTGCCAATCTGTGAGTTTAATGCTTTCCTTTTCAGGCCACACAACCACTGGCAATTTGCTCTTTTTAACAGAGTCCTTCCCGGATGGCCAGATCAGGAGGTGGATCTAAAATTGTGGTAGCTGGCTAGGTCAGACCTGTGTATTTTACGTGGTTTCCAACAGCTGGTAGTATGCTCTGGGTGAAAAAACAGAAAATGGATTCATGTGTGGGCTGGTGGTGGGGTGTGGTTGTCTCTTAATCGGTTTTCACAGTACGCAAGCAAAAACTGTTGTGATCCAATATGATCACAACACATGTCTCTCATCCGTTTCTCCACTGGGTCCAGTAACAGCGTTCCACCTTTGCTCCGGAAGGAAGGAGTAGTGCTTTCTGCAGGAGCCGGTTCTACTTGAGTCCCGAGTCCCTGCTGGAGTTACTGCAGTCGTGCCCATTTCAATAGTGAGTTTTACTTATGCAGTTTCTCTGTGCTTACTGCTTGTAACATGCTGTTGTATTACAGAAAATAGAAAAATGATCTATAAATATTTTAGTCACAAGGTCCAAAAAGCTTTTTAAGAACCTGGCTTTCTACCTGAAACAGTTGTATTCAGATCTATTTTTTTCAAGAACTCTCTAAGCTAACTTTTACTTAGGAATAACTGCTGTTAAAAATCCTAACCTTACCTATGACAGTGCTTCTCTATATTTAGAACAGGAAATAACTGTAGAATTGTAACCAACATTTTATGTTAAGCATGGGTAAATGACAACTTCTGTAGTGCTTAAGATTATTTGTAACATAACAACTGTATCATTGCAGTATTACGCTAAATTTGGTGGGTTGAACTTGGGTCCTGTTTATGTTGCTGCAGCCCCACTGACTGCAATGTGCTCATTCATCAAGCTTTCATTCAATTTTCATATTTAACTGGATGGATAACAGTTGACCAAAGTCTTTGCCAACTCAGACCCTTGCAACCTAACAGGTTTTGCAAGGACAGATGGAGAGAGGTTTGGAGTAAATGTTGTACTTCTGGTTAAAGACAGAGGTTATATTGTTTGTAGCATGAAAAGTGATTCAAGGTCTGTAGAGAGACATACTACCCTCACGTCAAGTTTCAGGCATGCAGGCAGGTCTATTTCATACCTTATGCTCTTGACAGCTTGTTTTTCCCTATCTTATAGGTTGTTCAATGACAGATGTTATTGGAAGCATTCTAGTAAAACTGCATCTTCATGGGTTTATATTGAAAATGTGAGGTCAGTCTTGGCCTTTCACTTTTCATGAAATTTCTTGCATGTTAAAATTGGATCCTTTCATCAAGCAACCATCACCTTTGTAAATTATTTGTACATATATGATTCTTCTCTTTCCCACAGAAATCCTGTAATTTCTAGGTTAACAGGAGGAAATATCTACCCTCATATATATGAAAAGCTAAATTGCATGGCTACTTGCCACACTTTTTCTGCATTAGCAACAATTACATTCAGGCAGTGCTGAACAAACTCTCTTTCGGGTCTACTGTGGTTGTTAAAATTCAGATTAGGGTCTTTGTGACTTATCTTCCATAAAACTATGTTTTACTTCTTGCGTGAAAGGTCTCTGCCCAACTGTGACCTGCAATGTGATCTTGAATAACACAATTAGAGATGAGGAACAGTCCAATCACATATGGAAATTCTGGCTTTTTTCTCCGTTTTACCAGTTGCTGATCTGATTTTCAGGAGGAAGCATACAGGGAATATCTTTGCATAAAATTAAACTGTAGATGAAGCTGCCATTGTTTGTTGTGACACCGTGGTACTGCTCTGCCATGTCCGTGTTACAGCATTGTTTCTAACCAGTAAGGATGTGTTGTTGTGTCACACAGCTGTGGATGTATGTACAAATTCATCTCTTCCCACAGTTCCTCTGGAGGCAGTGATCTCTCCTTTGTTCTCTGTCTGCCTGGACTGGTTTAAGGAGGAAAACAAAAAACAAAACACACCAACACGAAAAAAAAAACCAAAACCAAAACCCAACCAAAAAAACAAGAGGAGGGAGAGTTGGTCACCCTTTCTTTAATCTGTGTAGATGACCAAGGTAGCAAGCACTGCTGTCAGCACATCTGCTGCTCCTTCCCATGATATGGAAAGCTGATGGGAGGCACAGCATGCGTAAGTCACAGGCAAAGCTGTGAAGGTACAATCAGCTTTTGAGACAGCCTTCTCTGTACACTGTGCTGTAGTCACCAGGGTACTTCTTCATGTTGTCACTTTTTTTGGTACATTTAACTTTAAATTCATAAGCTTTTTTATTTAGTCTGTGACACGTTTATGTTCTCCTTTAATCCTAAACAGAGTGGCCAGTGTCAAAAGTCCTGAGGATGTGGCTACTTAGTGGACTAGTACAGAAACTGGCTCAGGATCTCTTGGAATTACCTGATGTTTGTCAGAAAGTTTTCACAAGTTGTCTATATGCTGCTCCATTATGTTGCCTGCAAAATTGTAATTGCATAAAGGAGTTTCATACTTGAGGTTTTCTCAAAGACCAAGGATTTCTGATAGTAGTACCTAATCCGGCACTAGTAAACATACAGATCACTTCTTCTGAAGAGTGGCTGAAAATGTATTTTGTGTTTATCTTATTACTTCCCTGTTAAAACATTTTTAGTTATTTTAGAGTGAGCAAAACTTTTTAATACTGTCATTTACATGCTTGACTAAATGGTGAAAACTTAATTCTAACTAATGCTGTGTTGTCTCCCTGAAGAATATTTAATTTGACTAGTGCTGATTAGCAGGTATTACTTTCTACTCTACAAATGACATTGAACAGTACAACCACCTTTGTCACTCCATGGTCTGTTTATGGGTCGTCTGCTGTGTCTAGCTATTTTCACAGCCAGCACTAGATCACATTATAAACTACTGCTGAATGCTTTAAATGCTTGTAGCTGTTCCAGGAGTTCTTCCTATCCCTCTGCAGATCTGCTTCAGTACTCAGCATCAGCAGTATAGCTGTTGGCCTGCTTGTGAATTCCCCCCACACACAGTCACTGCCTTGTATGTAAATCAGCCAGTCTTCATCTCAGGAATATCATAAGGATTTATTCTCCTGTGACTCTTCCAAAATAAGTTTCTTTCAGTCATCTTTTGTTCTATATTATGACAATTCTAGGGGTTGTTTTTTATTTCATGTTCTTTCATAGGGAGCCTAGAATACTGCACTTGGATATTTTTTTCGTTCCAAGGAAGAGGAATAATTCATTAATCTGTCACAATCAGTGTTTTCTTTTTAAATCAAAATAAACTTTTCAGTTAGTTTTCATATTTCTTGATGCAACTGTTACACTCTGTTCTGAAATCTGCAAGTAGCCAGACTTTTAAGAGACTTTGCAAGAGTAGGAAACTGCTCACCCCCTGAGAAGGAAGAGTCACCCTCTCTCAGAGTACAAGACTTTTGCTTCTTTTGCTAGCATCTCTGTGGAATGGCCTTTTTTCTTTGGAGTTACTCTGCCTGCTCTGTTTAAATCTTGACATGAGACCAGACAGAGTACACAAGCAGGAGTGTTCCTTTACATCTTCCGGTTTGATCAGTCATAGTCTTTGTGAGAAACCCAAGTATTGCTTAAGTTAAATGCCCTAACTAACATAGGACTGTTTGTGGAAAAAGGTGTTCCTTCTCTGTAGCAGCAAGTAGAACTGATTGAGCATGAGCAGAAAATAACTAAGTAGTTACTGCCTTTTATTAAAGGATATAGGGGTGTCAGCATCACTTGTTTTCCTCCTTCTGAGACTTACAGATTTTAGGATTCTTTTCTCAATCCAGTTCCTAGTTCATCATCCCAACACTGTTTGCAGTATTTAACCACCTACTTGTAACTTCAGTTTTAAAATAAAGATACTTCTCGATGCAGGGGGGTTGGAACTAGATGATCTTAAGGTCCTTTCCAACCCTAACTATTCTATGATTCTATGGTGTAACCTTAACTCTTCCCACAACAGTGTATTTTCCTCTTTTCTTCTACTGGACCATTATATATGTAGTATTTCCACCCACATTTATATTTAAGTGCTAGAATCTCCCAACAGCATACTTGCAGTGAATGCAAGCCTGCGGTGCTAAATAACTTAACGTGAAGGTGACTTGCGCTGGCTGGTGTGACTGATTAACAATGCTGGTTTTAACACTTTGCACACCTTACCAGCTTTCCTCATGAAGTCATAGGATGCAGGTGTAGACCTCATAGAACTATGTGTGTAAGGAGGATGACAGATTCAGCAGTTAATCTGCAGAGTTACCAGTTATAGCAGATGAACTGTATTCCAAAGAAGTGCTGTTGCAGTGGAGCAAGGGAACTGCTAGTTTGATGTTCAGTATTGCAGTTCTTGCCACAAAACATTTTAATACTGTTGTAGAAAGTTTTGTGACCTGGTCAATATTTTACATGTATTATCTGTATCTTTATTATAATGTAATGGAAAAGGGTCTAAGGTTTGGAAGTCATCTACAATAAGAATGAAAGCCCTGAGTCTCATTTATACTACTGTCATTTGCATCACATTAAAAGGATAAAGGGGCCTTAAATGGATGTCAATTTAGCTTACATCCTTTGGAGTATCCCATTACACTAATAATGGTGTAAACAGTCAGTAGAATAAATTAAAACCATTACCAAATGACTGATTTCTACAATCATCTGAAATCAATTTCATGATATCACTATTGTGCACATAGTGGCCAATAACATCCAGATTGTTCTTACTTTAGAAATACAGGTTGAAAAGAAACTGGCTTGTTTTTTTTTAATCAGGTTTCAAGTATTCCCTTCTATTGGCTGTCCTTCTCCCAAGACTGTCTACGAAGAGAATGTGGTAAAAGATTTGTACCTCTAGGTAACGGCCTGGCCAGAAACCTTACAGAATTGTCAACAGTACTATTTCTAAGCTTTGGTATTTTTTTTTTCTTAAAATACTTGCTTCCATTTATTGTAAGTTCATCCCTTTTACTTGATTGTATAAAATGGGGTTGTGACAATCTACTGAACTCAGTTCTTTTCTGACTTAAGACCCAGCAGGGTGTGCAGTATTGTGTGGTGCTTTCACATGGCAGTGAGTTTTGAGACAAAAAGCTAAAAGCCAACGTTTTCTGACTGCCCTAACTGTGGTGCTACTTGACAGTGAAACTGTTGGCACTGTCCTGCATGCTCGAGTCATGCAGAGCATCCCTCGCTGCCAGTAGAAGCTTTTTGTAAGCATCAAGCCCCTCTAATTCGCAATTATGAAATGCAATACAATGCAAACTCATCTTTCAAAAAAAGTTTGAGGAAAAGAAAACATAGCTTCATTCTTAAACTTCTAAGCTGCAGTGATACTGCAGGGCCTAATTGGAACAGATTTTGTACTGACTTTGTGAATGCCAGTCTGATCCATGCAGCTCAAAAGGCAGCATCTGAACTTTATGAATCTCTTGTCCTCAAAATGGAAAAATAACTGTAGGCAAGAAAAACAAATGTGATATCCCAATACCACTAAAAGAAAGCCAGTTCTAGCCAATACAAGCATTCAGACATTTCAGTCCTCAACAACTAATTGTTCAGTTTGGAAGAGACAGCTACTCATAATGTGACAGTATCATACCAGGTCATAAATATTGTTCAGCATTTTCTCATAAGAAAAAACAGTAATAGGTAAGGACATACTGTACTGAAATGCTATGGCTAATGAATGCTTTCCTGCTTTGCAAAACTAAAAGATTTATCAGTATGCCAAAGCAAAAAACAAAACAAAGTCATCATTTTCTTTCTTCTTTCTTCTTTTTCTTTTCTTCTTTGGGATGCATTTGATATTTATTTTCAACTCTGAATTTGAAGTTTTGGATTACTTCCAGTTAACAACCTACTGTTATTTAGATCTGGAACATAAAAATAACTTTTTAAAACAAAAGATTATGTACAGGGAGGAAAAAATCAGAAAGAAAAAGCACTTCATTATGTCACAGTATTTACAGGAGAAGGCATAAAAATTACTTCTTTTCTCAAAAAACATTTGGGGCCTGATTCTTTCCTAGTATAACTGAGCACAGCTTCATGAGGCTGGTGGAGCTGTGAAGAGTTACGCTAGCTCAGAAACTGAACCTTAAAATCTTCTTTGCAGACAAGGGAACCCTTACCAGCAGTACTTGAAGACTTGTGAGTTGTGACTGCATGTTACTTGAAAGATCTAATTAAGCTATGTTTTTTGGTGCAAGCAGTTGTTGTACATGATTTCATGTTTATGTAGCAAGATGCATTGAAATGTTGATACTAGTATTGAAACATACATGTAAAAATTGTTGTTGTGGAAATTGTCTGTTCTGTTCTATTTTTCTTGTGTGTCTCATCTGTTTAGATCGTAAACTTTCTTTTTTTTTTTATTGTCCTAACTGAATAAGGCTAAATGAATACTGTAATTGAAAATATATTTTAAATCTTGTCATGAGTTTTTAAAAAGACTATTACAAATTGTATCATTCCTGATTACACAGAACTTTGTGGGTGGTTTTAAATAAATTTTATACTTCTATTTTGCACTTAGTCGTCTAATTTTTCTTTCCTGAAGCTTCTTCTTGTAAAATTCTTTGAGAAATAAAGTTGTTTTCCAATTCAAACCAAAACGAAGTCATGCTGAAGTACACGAAGACCAAAATTTAGGCCAGGAGAGCCTGTACCATACAACTTTAAGCAAAGTTAATGTCCTGCTTCATAATACAGTATATAATGCGACACACATCACATATGCCCCATTTTAGACCACTGCATGGCTTGAATTAAATTTTTAGACAAGGAATTAGAAAATTACTGATTCTAAAGCTAGAAATAGTCTACTTTTGCATCATATTGGAGGGTGCTGAGAACCTCCTCAAAGATGTTCTGACAACAGCAAGGAGCTACTCAACTAAAAATACTAGTCTTTAGATTCTGTATGTTTATATAATTTACCATATAGGCAGTAAACAAGTGGGAGTTAATCATCTTGTTAAGGGAGAATAAGAAAATAATTGCTGATGAAGTATGTTCACTTTGTGAGCCATTTTCCCTGCAGAAATTTTGCTCTCATGACTAATAACCATCATTACATGTAGAAATAAATTTACGAATTAACTTAGCCCTATTAACTTATTAACTTAGAACCTTACTGTGGGTTCACCCACATCAGTAGGGTTTCTGCACTGGAAAGGGATGGGGTATAAATCTGGTCCCTGTCATCAGTCTGCCTTTGTGTCATACAGGACCTATCCCAGGCAGAGCTGTACAGTAGACACAGCAGTCAGAAAATCTTAAACTTCATCGTCTTCTGACTAAAAAGGGCAAAACAATTTGTGAACATGACTACACAGCGTGTCTTTCCTACCAGAACTGTCTGGTGGAGCAAGGTTGTCGGAATCATTTACTGTAGCTTTTAAAACCCAGCCACTGGATATAGTCCAGGTTTTATTTGCTTCAAATCAGAGGTTTGGTTTGGGATTTTTCTCAAAACAAAACAGATTTCAGTGCTACTCTGCTTTAATAGGTGACATTTTGGTGCAGAACAATAATACTGGACAGAATTCCTGTTGTTTAGATCTGAAAAAAGGAGGAAAACAACTTTGAATGTTCACATTTGCTGCTTTTCTTTCTCTGTTAAGGACAGTATCAAATGTTGATGTTAGATCTTCCAGATAACTGGAATCTCCTACAGGGCAGAAAAATGCTGCTATCCTCAGGCTTCAATAATTCCCTAGAAATAGACCACATTATGTGATATTGGTGCACCTACTTCCTGGGAGCTGAATGGGGAAGGCCTTTACCCTCCTATTTACTGCTCTTTTAGAAGATAATCATAACTGGGGTTTTATAACGTCTGCCAACTTGCCCCGGCCTCTTCTAAACCACGCCATCAAACCTTTCACCAGAGTTGGGCATTCCTCGGTTTGATATTAGAATCTGTAGCCCACAGCACAGGTGCCTAAGAAAACGTGGATTTTGAATGGTGCTCAAAGACTTAGGAGCAGACACAAGGACATAATTATCAAGGGAGTGACATGAATGAGAAACAGTGCCAGCCAACTGCAGACTGCCTCCCCCACATTCCCACTGGATAGCATGTTTCCACTTAGAGCTACATTTCTTCATACACTATGGCAGGATTGCACACATTTTAAAACACAGCTTTACCCCATAGCTTGTGGGAACAAAACTACATAAAATTTACCTGCCCTTGCACCATGAAAGGCTGCCAAACATGAGCTTATCTTACAGAACTCAACACCTGGAGGTGGTTTCAGTGCCTTCTCGTATTTTGGATTTTGTTGTAGAAACTACACAGGTAATAGAATATTGATACAGTACAGTTGGTTGCTTTTAAATTCTTAAGATGTTATAGCCTTAAATTACAATTCCTATTAAAATGGTATTAATTGGTAACGGTAGTTTAACCTGCAAGATAAACTGTTTTGCTAGTGCTACAGTTAGAGTTTTCTGCAGTAGTTGAATACCTGATAAAGTTCACAGAACGGCAGGGTTGGACAGTTGCTGAATAATGCTAATGCTGATTACTGTTGATAATATTATTACACAGTATTAGGTTACATCTTCAAAACACGTATTAATCAAAATATTGGACTTCCTGTGAATTTTCTAAATCAGAACCAGCATCATATACAAATGTAATTTAAACACAAGCAAGATAGTGCTTCAATTACTAGTGTTTTGGTTAAAGAAATGGCCTAGGAAATCTCAAATAATTACCAGGCATGCCCATCTGTGTTTTTAATCTAAAACGCACTGGAAAAAGTATTTTAAATGTGGAAATTTAAACTCAGGTATTTCAGTAATCATTGCCTGGAGCACAATTCCTAAGTTGGGCCTCAATTCCCTGAGATGTCTGTTTATTTCTAGATACTCTTTTGCTTTTATGATAAAGAAAGACCACTTAAACAAAATTTTTAGCAGTTGATATATTGAAAATGTCAACATCTTTTTACAAAAAGGCCAAAAATTATTTAAAATTCCTACTATACCATGTGTGCACCTCCATTCATTCGTAAGATAACTGGGTAACACTTCTCTGCTGCTTCATCCTGAAGCAGTCCTGAATTGCTGCTGGAACAATAAAGCTAAAAATACGCTGAAAAATAATGCTGAAAAATAAGGCTAAGTCATGAAGCATGAGACTACACTCAGCTGTTCTGCACTGGGAATCGTGCCCGCCTGTCCTTCAGATCAGAGGTCCGTGCTCTGCTATGGGAAGAGGCTAAATATTGCAGGCAGCTGTGGAACGGAAATAGGTTCTCATCCTTCAATGTCTTGATTGTCAAGCAACAGAGCCAAGATTAAGAAGGTGGTCAGGATTTTTTTTCTAATCGGTCTTCTTTACTGCCTGTCTACAGAAGCGCATTGACTGTCTTTCATATAGCTTGGTTACCCCAAGCCTGTAAGAAGACAGATGAGAAATCCTGTCTTGCATATGCATTCAAATCTGATACACATAAAAAACCAGGGCCTTTCTAAAGGTATTGAGGACTTTCCTCAAGCATCCAAATACAAGTCAGATTGGGTAAGAAGAAAGGAATGCTTAAACCCTATGTCTTTACGCCTCTTTTTTCTGCCATGAACCACGAAGAATGATCCAAACATTACAGTTCTGCCCTAAGCCTACACAAGAAGCTTCCACATTAACATTCGTAACAATTTTTCCTTCAACCAACATCATATAAAGAGATATCCTACCCTCCCCAAAGAATTGTAAGACTCAGGTAAGTACTTCTGATAAAAGTAAGATGTTAAATAGTTAAATAAAGCTGAACATTGTAAAATTTGAAACCAAATCTGTCTGATTTTATTTAAGAAATTACCTTAAAGATACAGTTTCCAAAAGATTTTTCCCTTTTTTCCATTTGTAAGAAATGTGTTTCTCTGACTTTAAAGCAGTAACTGATCATCCAAAACAATTTTTAAACAGGTTTCCTTCTAATACACTTTTTCAATCATAAGAATGTTTGTGGTTTTTTAAATTTTTTAAATTTTGAAGTGTCAAATGGGACAATTCGTAAGAAAAAAATATTTTATACTTGGTTAGGAGAAGATGTGTAGTTGCTTATATAAAATTACTGTGCCTAAGCATTGGTTCAACTGAACGAAAGCCAAGCTTTTGTGGGATTGATAGCATAGCAGCAAACAACACAGACGCCGATGGCCTCTGCCTAGGGATCTGAGTTCAGAACTGAAACAGAAATGCAGTTACCTCACTAGTGGTGAGTCGCCCCATTAACAGGGCACTGAAACAGTATTTAGATTACATTTCCTCTAGGCATTACTGACAACCCGTTCTGTCTTCTATTTACCTCAGAATATCCTCCAAGTTATCTGCAGAAACTTGTTTAGTTTTCTTATAGAAATGCCTCTTTCTCAAATCTAACCTGTTGCAAAATTTTTCAGTTTTTAGCTGAAGACTTATATGTACCCCTTCTAGCCTTTTTTTTTTTTTTTTAATGTAACCACAGAGGCTGTGGAAGGCATTAGGCCATGACTGCAACCAACAACTAGAGTTAAGTACCAGTAAGGCTGCACTTACTACCATGTATCTCTTTCTGCACTGCCACTAGCATTGCCTGTACTAAAGCAGTTCTCTAAGGAAAGACCTTCCATCACTCTCAAGTCCAGCTGTCACTCTGGGTGGAACTATCCTATTAACAGACTAATTTTTCTACACAATTTTTTACTTCATTTCAAATATTCCTCTAAAAATGGTACAGCTTCTGTAAATGTTTTTATCTGTTCAAATATTAACTTCAACTTGGACATGACTATGTTGAGAATTACTTCAGTTCTGTTAGAACCCCTTTGGAACTAAGCCAGCCTTGTTACATATGCCCTTTAGCCATCAAAGTGAAGATTAAAAACCTTTTTGCAGAACATATTGGGATGTATTTCCAAATTGTTATCATACACAATGCAGCTGTGGAGCATTGCAAAGTGCATTCTACCTTTTAAATAATGCTGTCAACCACTAAAGACCATTAAAGCTTACAGCATACACCTGAGAGACCTCAAACTGGTTTTGTTCTACCTGATGCAGGAAAATACCACAGTATGTCTGTCACTGCTGTACAGTGACAAATGTAAAGTAAGTGCTTAATTTTTGTATAAAGAACACTATATAACAGGTGTTCAGCCATAATGTATTTATTATGGCTTTGAACTCTGTGTATAGTGTCAATAATGTATAATGATTTATTAAAGAGTAATGGTGAAGCAATCTGTACTACTGTAGGTAACAGGGGAACTTGCCTCTGAAGCACTGTCGTGGTTTAAGCCCCCCATCCACGCAGTTTTCTCACTCACTCACTATCCCTCTTTCTTCCCCCAGTCCTGGGGGGATGGGGAGGAGAATCAAAAGAATGCAACTCGCACAGGTTGAGATAAGAACAGTTTAGTAACTAAGGTATAACACAAATCACTGCTGCTGCCACCAGTAATAATACAAGAGAAATACAAGGAAAGAGAATACAACTGCTCACCAAGCCCGACCCAGCCAGTGCACCCCCCAGCAGTGAACCCCCCCAGTATCAAAAACCTGACCATGCCGTGCACCCCCAGTCCACCACCACCACACCCTTCCAGGTCTCTGCTCTCCATTTTCTCATCCTGGGCATGACGTGCTGTGGTATGGAATAACCTCTTTGGTCAGTTTGGGTCAGGTGTCCTGTCTCTGCTTCCTCCCAGCTCCCCCTCCTCCCTGGCATAGCATGAGACTCAGAAAGTCCTTGGCCAGACCAAAACATTGCCAAGCAGTAACTATCAACACTGGTGTTATCAGTGCTAAATCAAAAACAGTGCTGCAAAAGCTACCAAGAAGGAGAAAAATGACTGCTACTGCTGAACCCATGACAAGCACACAGTTCTTAATCTCCTGAAGACCAACCTTACTCATGTTCTCATTTTCAAAAGAAGGATATAAGCAGCATTATAACTGTTTCTGGTTTCACTTTATTTCAAAAACAGGACATCTACTTTCCCAAAGCTGTAAGGTAAGACTTCTTCCTAAAGCAAGAAAAAACATTATCTGCAGCTGATACCCAGTCATTCCTTTTAGATTTCAAAACCCCTGCAGCAAACACTTCCGCTTTGTGGTAAGTTCATGATAAAATTATTCTTATGAGACACCTTAGGGGTATCTGAAGATAGCAAAGATTTTTTTTTAATGACAAATGTGATTATTTTTATGCTTCTCCAACATTTTGGGGATCTGAAGTTGGAGTAATTAGTCGGCTTCACTAAGTACAAATGTGGTTTTATCTCTGCAATAAATGACAGTATTTTAGTTCTTTTTCTTTCTCAGATGAAGGCGAGATGCTGTACCAAACAACAAATATAATGCGGCCAATGTTGATATGTACCAACATCAGTGCAGGTCCAAAATTTACACTGTATACAGAAACAGTACAATTTCATATTCCTTGAGCTAACGGAGAAATTTCTCTATATCAAAGCAAAACCATACACTAGCTTTTTAAACACCCAACATGCTGTTTGAAGACCTGTCATATCCACTTCTCAATGTGGACTCCACCTATATCAAATAGCGTGCTTCTGCTTGCTAATTCAGTGTTCATACTTTCTGGTGTATTAGCTGTTGCTTTTACAGTGCTGATTCAGTAATACCAGGTGTTGTGTATTTATTGTGTATTTATTTATTATGTATTTATTTCTATGATTAAGTTGGATCCAAAGAGTTATTGTTTCTGAGAGCTTTTGTTCATAGATCTTTAAAAACAAACAGGAAAGCTGTTAGTTTAAAACCTTTTTAAATGACAGTATTTAACAGAGAACCAAATGAGCCTCTATTCAAAGGGGACATATGTATTTTCATTCCAGAAAACCTCTGGTTAGTAAAGAGCATGTACACCACTGTGGAAGGTGCCACAGATGAACTTCATGGCTTTCCTGAGCAAAGGCAGGCAGCTGAGTATTAAAGACCAGAGCTCCAAAGTATTAACGATGTGCACTATGAGATTTTACTACTATTCAGCATTCCCTGATACTAAAATTCTTTGTGCTTTTCCATGCATCTTTATTAAATGTACTGATTGTGACAAAAGACATATGATGTCGATTATGAGCTCTACAAATTACCATTTCTGTTCACGCTATCCCCAGCATGTTCTTAACTCCTGCAACCACCAAGAAGGCTGGAAGCAGCATATGCTTTATGGTTTCTGCCTTCTAATTTGTATCTTTTTCTCAACTTGCCTTATTCTTTTAAGGTAACTTGGAGAATTCTCATATCTTTCAGACTTCTGCCTCCTCATCAATTTTGGATTAAATTGTACCTGAAAGATACTTAGGGTGCCTACACTTATTTTAAGAAACAAGACTACAAGTGCTCACATTTTTTCACTCTGATTTCCATCACAACTGTTCTTCATCGCAACTTCATGGTTTATCTTGAAAAGAATTCAAAAGGAATCATTAATGTACTATAAATGGCAGCAGCAAAATTGCGAGTAATGGTAGCAGTATGTCTGTGGAAAAGAAAAAGTACAAGGAGTAATGTTCTACTTAAGGTGCAGGAAATCAGGCTGGTGGTCTCCTATGAGCTTCTAAGGCTTTCTTTGAGATTATCACTATGAATTATGCATCCTCAGATAAAAAAGCCCTGGTCCAAATAACCGAAGAACAGAGCTACTTTCTAAATTTTCGATCATTGCTGCCAATTAGTTTCTCCTTTAATACAACTTTGCCACTGTCTTTTACATTTATAGTGTGGGAGGGCCGTTACCTTCTCAGCCTCTAATGTTATTTCCAGGTTAAGCAGTACAGATGCTGCTTTATTCATGGAGTTATGCCAGGAAAAAACATAAGCAAGGTTTAAAATGTCTGGACTTAAACCCATGTTTATCAAAGTAAAACATCTAAACTCTCATGTAATTTGCAATGTATTTTAAAGGGCTACGGCAAATCTGCCTTTATAGATTACAGAGTACCAAATGCTGGCAGAAATCCACCTTCCCCTGGTGGTATCCTGCTTCCTCTAGTTGCATCCTGGTGGCTCATAATGCTGTGTACTGCAATTGAGAGTTTCATGTTATTGCCACTTATGATTTTATTCCCTAATTTTATTTTTAATGACAACAAATGAAACACTTCAGAGTCCCATTTTCATTTACAAAGGGTGTCTCGCTGACTTCACTTTCAAGCGTGCAGTATTTCCCCTCAAAGCAAACTCGTGTGAAACACTACCTAAGGGATGGAAGGCTCTTTGTACCACCATCAAAAGCAGGAAGAGAAACTACAGTTGCCTGCGTGCGATAGAACTGCTTACTGCGGTAATTCCTGGGTACAATTTGCTTCAAAGCATCTCAAATGCTTTGACGAATCCCTCTGGTGAGTCCGGTTTCCCTTCACGTCAGATGATCCTATTACCCTCCTCTCCCCATAACAGCATAAATGCCTCCCTGCATGAAATCAGCTTTCAAGGCGCTCATGCATGGCTCTACCTCAGGCTGAAGGCAGCCTATCTCCTACCCCAGCAAAGCACCCATGAGGTGGCGTTAAGAAGCGTCCGACACCCACATTGCACCTACACTTACACCAACTACGAGCGAGCCGTAGGGCGGGGTAAAAGGCGGAGCAAAAGCCAGCCACCGCGGCGGACGAAACACTTAGGCCCAGCTGCGAGATGGCGCCCGCCCGCCCTGGCCAAGATGGCGCCGGCGCCCCGCTCCCTCGCGGGGCGGCCCCTCCGCACGCGGCGGGCTGAGCGCGGGCCCAACCGCCGGCCAGGCCCCCGGTCTCGCGCGGTCACGGCCCTGGACGTCAGCAGTGTGCGCCGCCGCCCGCCGCTGCTCGCGGGGGTGGTTGCGCCTGCGCAGTGGGGGCGCGCTCGGTGCGGGAGGTTCGGAGGGGCCGGCGATGGCTCCAATGAGGCGCTGCTCAGGTACTGCGGCCGGCGGCGGAACGGGCCCGGCTGCGGCGCGGAGGCCTTGGCGGCTTCCCTGGGGCGGGCCCTGGCGGCGCCTGGGCTGGAGAGGAGCGCGGTGGGCGCGGGCCCGCGCTCAGGCCAGCATTGTTGGCCGAGGGCGGCGGGAGGAGGAGGAGGAGGAGGGGCGGGCGGCGGCGGCGGCGGCCTAGCCGCGGCGGGGTGGGGGGGGCAGGTGGCCTGCCGCTGCCGCGCGGGGCCGGGCGGAAGGGCCGGTGCCCGCTTCCTCCCCTTCTCATTTTTCCCGTGCTGTGGTTTCTGTTCCGCGGCGGCGGCGGCTTCGCGATGGCTTTTGGAGGCCACGCGCGAAGACAGGGAAGGAAAAAAAGCCCAACCCGGCCTCTAAACCGGGGAGGGAATAGCGGTGCTGAGGGGATAGAGTCGTGTTTAAAAACCGTGGTGGCTGGGCAGGGAGGGAGGCGAGCCGCGGAGCTGGAGAGCGGCCCTGCCAGTCTTCGCGTGGTTTAACTTGCCCTTGTTCTGGGGGAGGGAAGCCCGAAAGCGTGCGCCGTGCGTCTGCCGGCAGCGCTTCCCGGCGGCTGCCGAGCAGTAGCCCTGAACGGGAAATGATAATGACAACTCTTCGTTCTGCAGAGTCGCCTTTCTCTTAGGCTTCGGTGGAAACTCCAGTAAATTTTCGCGTTTAAGTAGTGGTAGTCCCATTGTTAGAAGGGAAGGGTGGGGATCGTGCCCTAGGAAAACAGAACAGCTTGTCTTGCAACTTTCTGTATTTCCCACTCTTGATGCGTGTTGCCCACCAGGTTTAGGGGTGTAAAGATAATCTCTCAACACTTTTTTTTTCTTTTTTTACCAGAATTACAATAGGCTGATGGTGTATGCGCCAAAGACTGTAGCTGCACTTTATTTTAATAGATTGCAGTTATAGAAGATAGGCACCCAGGAGATTTTGCCTTTCACCATGGCTCAGTTTGGAGGACAGAAGAATCCCCCTTGGGCTACTCAGTTTACAGCCACTGCAGTATCTCAGCCAGGTCAGTTTACATATCACTTAATGTTTGAACCTTGACATCTAGTAGATTGGAGATTCTGTAGTTGGGTATGCAGTTAAAGAGTGGTGCCATGCTATCTAATTTATTTAAATGGTTAAGTTGGGGAGTTTTTCACACGATAAAAGCATGAAAGATTATTGTCTAATACTAGCTGTTGGGTTTGTGGAGCTTTTTTGTTTTGTTTGGTGGTTGGTTGGTTGGATGGTTTTTTGTAAGGGGTGATAAGTAAGATCACAGGTGAATTTTTATTGATACTCTTGGTCAGTAAACAGCATATCATGTTACTCGTGTCCAGAGATGTAGGTCTAATTGCGTTGCTCTAGATTAAGTTATAATAGCACTAATAAAGCATTAAGAATTTTTTTAAGTGCTGCCTGAATTGCGTTTCCATGGCAGCCTAAGCCACTATTTACAAAATATTTTCTCTTTATTAATAGATTGGACATACTTCACATAGAGAAGAGGTCTCTGAAATTTGTTACTTGACTGGGGGGGGGGGGGATATATTTTCTTTCTAAGTGCCAAGTTAAAACTTAAGGATCCATATAACCAAATGTATCACCCTGATAATGATAGTTTCTTTTTAAAATAGCTCAGAAGACTTATCACAGGTATTAAAAAACCCTAGCTGGCTAGATTTTCATGTTTCACATTGGTTTATAGCATGAAAAGTTTTGAAGCAGGAATGTGAAGCTTGCTGCATGGTGAATTTTGGTGCTTCCATTTCCCGTTCTGGGATGCTTTTTTCTCTTACTGAATACGAAATGTTTCCTAAGTACTGTAGTTTCATTTCTGATGTGAGAAGGTGTTAACAAGGCTGTGGTACTTTGAGGATTCAGGATGTCAGAATGTGAGCACAGGCAGTAACCTTGTTGAAGTGATGTCTTTAGGAAGAGGTGTATGTTTTCTGTGGTTGTCATTTGCGCCTTGCTCTAATTTGATATGAAGTTGAATGTCATACTTCCCTTGTAAATGGTTTTATATCTGGGAGCTTAGCAAAAGGTGGGAACGCTGCCATTCTTTGGAAGTGCATGATTTGGGGATGGGGAGAATAAATCTTTCTCCTGACCCAGTTTTTTTTCCCAAAATGACTTTTCCATCTCCATTTTCTTCCTTTGGGCACTGATCCAATTGTAGTGCATGTCCTCTGGGACCTGCTGCCACCCCGCTCATCCACACTCCCATGTGTTTCATGGTACTTGGACCCAGTGTGCCTTTTTCTCCATGCCCGTTCTGTCCCACTCTTTACTTAAAGTGTTGCTGTACCTAACCAGCTGCTTACAAGCATTTTTTCACTGCTTCTCTGAAGAGCTTAAGCTTCTTTGATCCAAAAGGCAGTACTCTCCTTCTCTAATAAACTGCTTAACAGAAGAAGGGGCTGATAATGGGAAAACGGGAGAGACAAACTTGCCTTTTGGTTCTTGTGTCTGGGCGATCAAAGGATGGTGTCATCTGGGTTAGAGTATTCTTGATACATTGGCTAATGTGACAGCTAATCCATCAAAAATGTTGGTGGAAGACTGAGGGCCAGCTCCCTGTCCTGTTTCAGAGGAAAAGATGCTTAAAATGTGCTGACAGGGAGAGCTGGCAGCCATCTTAGACTTTGCTGTGCTAGGACCAGAAGGGGGCCCTGGAGAAGCCGTGGATGGAGCAAGAGCACTAGAAGCAAACATGAACTTCTTATCCATTTTATTATTTCTATGACTCTGCCTTCTGTCAGCCAACTTCGGAGACTCCTTATGTTAAATGAAGTGCAAAATCTAATTGGGCTAGGACTGCTCAGCATCAGTGGCTGTGAGAGATTTTTCACTTGTCCTCACTTTAATGAGGACAGTATCTCCTTAGTAGAGACTTTGAGCTGTTTATCTGATCTGGAAGCACTTGACTCAAACATGAGAGCCATTAAAGATGAACATTTGACTGCACTCTTGCCTTCTTCCTGTGCTAGTTCCACCATCCTTGTTCCTAGTGTCCTTCTTCACACTGTAGTATATTCTCTCTAGCATCACTTGAAGGCATTTAGCTCCTTGTGTCCTTTGCAGTCCTTTCTTATTCCCACTGCGTTACACAGTCATCATGCCTGCCTGTGTCCTCTTTCTTCCCTGTCTGTACTATTGAATCTGGTCCCTGGGATTCTACTGCCCAGCTCCTGTTTTAGTACCTATGTACATACTTGTCCTCTGGCTTTTTATTGGCAATTCTGATTTATAATACAGAGCACAGGTAACTTGTTTTGCAAAGTAAGCAGTGCTCTTTGGTACTGCTGAGAGCTGAAGTACGGTGTTACTGCTGAACTGCAAGCTATGTAGTCGCCTTTCATGCGCCCTCCAACACTGAAGTATGAATGTACAGCTAGGTGGTTTGCCTGATGAACAGGGGTGCAGTCAGTGCTCAGGCATGCTGTCTAGCGTGTACTGCTTCTCACCTGCACTCAAGAAGTTGTGCAGATAGACTTATCCATTTGAGTTTCAGCATTCATAAACTGATTTTTAAAAAACTACATTTACCAATTTTTTATGTATTTTTAGAGGATTGGCTAAAGGTGTTACATGTATTTATGCATACCAGCTGTTTTTATCTAAGTGTCAGGTTCCTTCTTCAAAGTGTCAGGGTGCTCGGGTATGGGGGAGAGAGGTCTTTATAACACAAGCAAAATTATATATAGCTTTTTAGCAAAGCTGTTGTGAAAAGTGGTGAGTGATGGTGTTATAAACCCAGCTTGATAGTGACAAAAAGGTAATTTCAGAGTTGGGGGGTGGTGTTGATGTATATTGCCGACTTGGATGCTGTGTTGGCCATCCCTGGTGAAAACATAGGCTCTTTATTGTTAAGGCGTGACACTAAGGTAGTTGTAGAGTGACATGCTGTGTAATGAAGGGCTCCCGGGATCCCTTTAGGATAGCTTACTAATTGCTGTCTGTGCCTGTGTGTTAGAAGAGAGATGAGTAATTCCAGGTCTAGCAAAGATCTATGTGTAAAGAGAGACTCCTACTTAGAACACAGTGAAATTGTTTCTCTATTCCTTGTCTAGTGGTTTTGTGCATCACATGACTAAAACCAGAATAAAGTCCCTCCTATGCTGCTTAAGCATTACTTAAAGCATAAGTTAAATCATGTCTACTATAGAAAATTAAAGTTTATAAAATTCCTAGGTAGCACAGGTTGTTTTTTCCAAGTACTCTATGCTTTTAACTTGCATAATGATGTACAAGTCCCTGAAACATCTGCAAAGGAGAATCCCCTTCTATTCCCTCAGGTGTTATTTTTTGATATGTCTTTGGTTTGTATCGCAGTGCTTGGTATATGCTGTTTTCAGGGTTATGTTTTCTGGTTGCGTAGTGAAGCCTGTTTTTATAGAACTGTAGTCAAGGGGAAGTCCTAGCTGTGTTTCATTCTAGCTGCTTTGCATCATCATTATCTTTATTGTATGAAAAAACTTCATTGCATTGGGGTGAAAAACAGCCCCTGATGAAAACAAAGGTACCCTAAGTTCAGTACGTTGTTACTGTTGGTGGCCGCGAGAAGGTGACTATAGAAGTGATAGGACAAGCACGTAGTGGATTTCAGAGCCACCAAGAAATAGTAGCTGATGCACAGTTTGCTGCCTTGGTCTGAATGGATGTTCTGTGATAAATACACTGAGCCTAGTTGCTGTTGTGTGCTTGTTAAGAGGAATTCTTTTTGGGTAGGTTGTATGGCATTTGTATGGTAAGTGTGTTAAACTTGAAGAAACTTAAAAACCCAAGCACACAAACTCATAATTTCTGACAACTGCGAAGTGTCCAAAGCTCTGGATAGCGTTCTCCTTTACTGTAATCCTAGTAAATCTGCATCGCTTACCAAGGAGATATATGTAGCTAAATACTTGAAGATGTTTCCATAATTTTTAAAGGTCTCTGGAATTTAGAGGCTGCGAGAGGGGCTATTGGATACTGTCTTTGTGTCTGCTCCAACAGAAGTTTGTTACCTAGAAAGATGCTTGAGCCGCAGCTCAGGACTCTTTAATTTCTATCCAAGCCCTTTCAGATGGTTATGCCATGCAGCATTTGGTGCAGGTGGAAGTTGTTCAGGCTACGCTTGAAGGGAGGCATCTCCTTTGCTGTACTTTGTGAGGTAATTACAAATCCTACGGAGCTCTTGTTTGTCATTGCAGATGTTTGTTGCCAGTAATTCGGCAGTCATATATCAATTCCACACTCGGTGTGCAGTTCATTCTGTGTGCTTTGTTTCTCTGTGTGATTTTTCCTGTTTCCTAAAAAAACCACCAAAAAACAACAAACACAGTTACCTGTTAAATCAGAGCCTGCTTGGCTGAGATTGAGTACACGGATGAAAGGTAGTCAAATTAAACTCTCGGAATACTTCAGGGCAAATCGGTAGAAAGAAGATACAGCTTTGAAAAACTTGTACTACAGGTATTAGTTACCCTTCGAGGGAATCTTGGCAGTCTTTTTTCTTTGCTTTTTGTGAGTCAGTTGATCTGCGGTGATGTAGATGATATGATACCCAGTCAATATGAAAGGCTTATAAAGTGGCAGCAGAGTTGGCAAATTTAATTGTTTTTATTTCCCTCCTCTTAATGGACAAAATGGGGTAAGAGTCTTAGGTTGTGCTGGGAACTGTTTGAGGTAATTATGGGTTATGCTGGAAGGGAAATTGTCATAGTGGAAACTGAAGAGCAGAGTAATCCCAAGAGCTGGTTTTGGGAGCAAGCATATTTTGTTTGTGGATGTCCTTGGTACAGCAAGTAGGAGAGAGCTTGTGAAACTTGCTTGACGACACTTCCCAACTCCATCTCCCTGTGTTGGAGCAACATTAGAATAGAGCATCAGACTGAGTGACAATAGCTAGTATAGTCAAACAGCTTCAGAAGTAATAACATGAAGTGAATTGCTGTGCTGATAGGAATTTCTGCTCAGTATGTGGAAAGAAGAGGAGAAAGGTTCAAGGTAAATAACAAATGCGTTAGTGACCCAGCAAAGTAGTTTATCCAAGCAAAGTGGAAGTTGTCCCAGAATGCAGCAGTAAAGTCTTTTTATTAGACTTAAAGGTCTTTTTTTATTAAACTTAAAGGAGGCACTGGTGAGGTTCCAGATGAGAGTGTGTTTCTGGATGGTCAAAAGTGCACATTCAAAGTGGAGCTGATGAACAAGCAGGAGGGAAGAGGATCAAGCATGTGGAGGGCCTGTCATGGAAGAAGCCTCAGATTTGGTTTTTAAAGAAACCCAAATGTTGGAATTTTCCAGGGGGCGAATTCATATAATACTGGAAATACTGTACTATAGAGTGCTTGGTTTCACTTGTAAGTATTCCAGGAAGTAATACTAATTTATGTATTTATTCATATTAAATATGGATCACAGCGATGGTGATTATTTTCACTGTTCATATATTTCTTCCATGTTTCATTCCAAATTGTAAGATGATCAGTGCCATCAACTTGTTTCCTGAAGATTGTATTCTGTTGCTAAGAGCAGCGTAGTAGAGAGGAATACCTTATCCAGGATCTTCTGAGTTGGATACAGCATTTTTGTGTATTCTGTGGTGATGATCACCGACTACAAGCAATCTCTTCCTGTATCCCTGGGTCAGGAATGACAGCTTCATTTTAGATCACTAAGAATAGTGCGAAACATAAACACTGGAGGAAAAATACTGTACTATAAATCTGTTCTTCATTTCTTTGTGCCTCTAGTGGCTTTGGAAGAGAAAGGAACCTTGTTCAACTCAAATGTTCTTTAGTTCTGAAGGTGGCTGGCTGACCTGGATTTTGCTGGCAGTGTTTCCCTGCTGAGTTCTCTTTGGCTTTAATTTACAACGTGGACTAGACTGTTAGCTTGATGAAGTGATATTTGCTCATGCAGCTGCAAATAACTTTTTCTTAAACTCCTGTCAAAGAGGGACCAGTTTTCCAGATGTTTGCAGTTCCTTGTGTTGTGCAGGGCTCTTTGTCCTGAAAAGTTCTGTCTCTAAGGCTTAAGCGTATCTTGTTCAGAAGTATCACATGCATAAGAAGCGTAGCATATGGATAGCTGCTCCTTGTAATTTGCTTAATCTTCTGCAGTTAATTAAAATCTGATATGGCATTAAATAAACTAATCAGTCCTTCCAGGCAGTTTGAGTCAGGGCAGCACAAAACCTTTCCTGTAAAAGCTGGGGAGAGGTTGACTTGCTCCCTCTATATATGGGGACCGGGTAAACTCCCTATTGTTACAAGGCTGTCCTTTCACTACCAGCCCCATATCTACAAAATCCAGCTCTCGCAGGTACAAAGACAGTACCGAGTGAAGCAAAGCCTTGTGCATTTTTAGAGGACATGTTCCACAAGCGTCTGATTCATAGCTACTATTACAGTAAAGATTTCTCTTGCCCTCAGAATGAAATGTATTAATTTACAGAACAGAGTAAAAAATCTTCCTCTGCCTCATCCAAATCCTGAAATACATTCAAAAAAGAATACGGTGTGTGTATGTGTTGAGGGTGGGTGCAGATGGGGGTGACAGCTCATAGAGCTATGAGCTCATGAGCAACTTGAGAGAAGGAAATTAAGCGGTCTGTGTGCCTCTGTTGTGGTATACAGTTTGTAAATTAATGTAGAAGAAAAGCTAGTGAGGTGTGAAACTTTACCTTGAATTTTGGAATTGAATTTCTGTGCTTTATGGCTTGACTCCAGAGTGAAGCATCACATACTGCATCTCTTCTGTCAGAATCTTCAGCTGTTCTAAGTTGCTCTTAGCGCTTATTGAATGTGTTCTCTTTTCAGCTGCTCTTGGTGTACAGCAGCCATCGCTGCTTGGAGCCTCTCCTACAATATACACCCAGCAGACAGCATTGGCAGCAGCAGGCCTGACTACACAAACACCAACAAACTATCAGCTAACTCAGACAGCTGCTTTACAGCAGCAGGCTGCAGCTGCAGCAGCTGCATTACAGCAGGTAAAGAAAAAGCATTTGCTGTTGACTGAATGAACTTAACAATTTAATACTGTGGCTTTGTAGAGCTAAAGCATTCGGGAGAAAAGCAGCATGGGAAATGGTGAACGTTACAGTATAAAGCTTTTTAAAAAACAGTGGGATTTTAGGTCTACGGCTGTCAATAGTTGTATCAGTCTGTGAAGGTGGGAATTTTGGCTGTGGAGGTGCTGTCTTTTGGCTATGGAAATCCTTTTGGGAAAAGGAATTTTGCTGCACCTAAACCAAGAATCTGGAGTTTCAGCTGTCTTCTATCACTATATGTATTCTTCATGGCATATTGCATGATTTCATGCTGTGCCCTAGATATTGTCCTAAGTGTCAGGATTAAAAAACAATCAGTGATTTTAACTTGAAAGAGTACATCGGAATCCACTGTAAAGGCTAAAAATATGTGTTATGAAAGTAATGTGTTGATAGTATTAGTTATGCTTTGTGTTAGAATTGTTAAATGTTACTAGTTTCTATTTAAAACTTGCTTAGCAGATAACTTGTGTTACTGGGGTAATAATACTTTTGTTCATGAGATATTTTGCTTTTATCTGTTTCAGCAATATTCACAACCTCAGCAGACTCTCTATAGTGTACAGCAACAGGTTTGTGTGATTCTTACTGTGTACCTCACAAATAACTTAAAAATAACATTCATTGTGTGTCTTGTAGGATTTGTCTCCGAAATCATCCTTGTGTGGGAAGTTGTTAAACTAAGTAATACTTTTTTGTAGTGAGTTTGAAATTCATAAACTTGGAGAGATGTATCCAGAATGGAAGCCTGCATACCTTCGTCTAAAAAGGAAATTTAAGAATACATACTATTCCGTGTGACCTGATTCCTGCTAAACTTTGCTCTAAACAGGGCCATGTGTTTTAACTGCTGGAAAGATGCTGTCCACAAAAAGTTCCTTTTTACGTTTTTGGTCGGTTGGATTGTTGCTGTGGGTTTTTTGGTTGGTTTTGTTTGTTTTGTCATTTTGGTTTTTTTGGGTTTTTTTGTTGGTTGGTTTGGTTTTTCATGGTCTTTGAACTTCACAAGGTTTCGAAAAAGACGGAAAGGACATGGAAATTACAGACCTAACCTTCTCCAGCTGCCAGAACTTTTTTGGTGGTATTATTAACTTTCAGTTACAGAAACCCCAGCATTTCTGCTTACTGAATAAACCTAGATTATACAGCCTTAAAATTAACCACATGAGCACAGTATTATGCGTATGCAGACTGCTGAAATGACCAAACAGCAAAAGACTATTAACTGACGCAGATTAAGCAAAAACTTACTTGTAAAGAGGAGGTAAAATTGTACACTTTCCTTAAGCAAATAAAATTAATTTATAACTTTATTTATTTTAAGTTGCAGCAACCTCAGCAGACCCTTTTAACTCAGGTTAGTTTGGTTTTATTGTTTGGTCTTCATCCCCAAACACAGATAATTCAGTAGTGCAAATTTGTGAAGTCTTGGGTAGTTTAATCTGTAAAATTAAGCCATGTGAATGGACGTTTAATTGGTACAGATTTATTTTATCCAGATGTTAAAATATGCATTGCCTTGGTTTCAGAAATTGGTAGCAACCACTGTTCCTTAATCTTGAAAGGAATATGTATGTTGATTTATTCTTTTTGGTTTTGTTTTTTTGGGTTTGTGTTTTGGTTTTTTTTTGTTCAAACTTCAAGTGTTTTACTGTCTTGCAGTGAGTGATCACCTGGGAAATTCTTTCCTTTGAGAAGGAATTTTAACCTTCTGTTTTAACAGTATTACAGTAGGCGTATAGAGAGAGATCAAAACAATCTTGCTGAGCTTGACGGGTTTAAAACTTGCAACAGTTTAACACGCTAGGTTGCTCTAGTTTCGTTTTCATTTAACCTTTTAAACAAGCTTTGAAAGAAAGACAAACCAACCCTACACTATCTTAACTGTGTTCTGCTTCTGTAAGAAGGCAAGCACTGGAATTACTGAGTGAAGGAAGGGTTTGTGTTAGCCTCAACCTTTAGTGACTTCTAATGCTACAGCTGGAGTAGAAATGGAGAATAATCTCTAAGCATGTATTCCTGGCAAAGTTACAAACGTATCTCCTATTCAGGCCCATTGCATGGGTTACCTGTAAGTTCTAATGCAGTCTTCACGTTTTGTATTTTTTTTTTCCTAGACTGTGCATATTTTGGGGAAGTTGGCTTTTTTAAAAGAAAAGGATAAACAAATTCAGTCTTCATTCAAAGCAGAAAAATCATCTACAGACAAAACACTTCCACCTTCTGAAAGTCTCCATTCAGAATAATTGCTTTAGAAACATTTTAAACTCCTGCCTACATGGGTAAAGGAACTGTTTCTTGTAGGTATGTCAGCTGGTTATAAGATTAATAGTTTGCTTTATTTTGCTTACAGCCAGCTGTTGCACTACCTACCAGTCTTAGCCTGTCTACTCCTCAACCGGCAGCCCAGATAACTGTTTCTTACCCAGCACCTCGATCAAGCCAACAGCAAACCCAGCCACAAAAGCAGCGTGTCTTTACTGGGGTTGTTACTAAACTGCATGATACATTTGGTTTTGTGGATGAAGATGTCTTTTTTCAACTTAGGTAAGATGTAATACTTTCCTACAGAAGTACTCTGGGGTATATTCACTCAATAAAAGGTTTAGGTTATTGCATTCTGTTACTCTACCGATAGTGCCTGCAGCTAGTACATTGTTTTCGGTCAACACTGGAAGTAAGGTGGTCAAGTAAGTTAATAGACTGAGTTCCTTTATGTGAATTTTTGAATTTTCTTAATGCAAAGCCCATAGCTGTGAGACTTGAAAGGTATTAAGCTCCTCATAATGTGAAATTCTGGAATCTGTAGGTGATTAAATGCATGTAACTTGCTATCTGGCTGTCTTAACTTAGTACTTGTTAGGGAACGTCTGGGCCTAAGATGGGAATTGAATTCCTGTGCATACTCCGAGCTGAAGCAGGTAGCACTTTCACTGAATTTGGGGGTCCATGCTCTTCCTGTAAGCTTTTTTTTTTTTTTTAGATTTTTTTATGGACTTTGTATACTTTCTCCCATCTCGCCCTGTACCTTGCAAATGTAAAGTAACTAAATAAGACTCAGGCAATATATTTTGTTATGCTTGCAGTGCTGTTAAAGGAAAAACACCTCAGGTGGGCGACAGAGTTTTGGTAGAAGCTACTTACAATCCTAATATGCCGTTCAAATGGAATGCACAAAGGATCCAGACACTTCCGAATCAGGTATATGGGGTTACTCGGTCTAACTTGTACTGACTGCTTCTAGTTTAAGCTCACTCGCAATTAATTTTCTCTTCTGCTGTTAGAACCAGACACAAGCTCAACCATTACTGAAGACTCCTCCAGCAGTTCTTCAGCCCATTGCACAGCAGACTGCATTCAGTGTTCAGGCACAGCCGCAGCCACAGTCCTTGTTGCAGGCACAGATATCAGCAGCTTCAATCACACCTTTGCTTCAGACGCAGCCTCAGCC
Organism: Myiopsitta monachus; assembly: GCA_017639245.1. Taxonomy (NCBI): domain Eukaryota; kingdom Metazoa; phylum Chordata; class Aves; order Psittaciformes; family Psittacidae; genus Myiopsitta; species Myiopsitta monachus. Next base: position 63,357,794 of record CM029921.1, on the reverse strand, counting down.
ATTACTGCAGCAGCCACAGCAGAAAGGTGCCCCTTCAGTGTGCGAAGTTTGTGTGGTCCTTCTGGTGCTTAGTGTGTGATAATTACTTTTTTTGTTAGTCAGGAGACTGAAGTAATAGTTTAAATAATATGGAAAGGACCCTGTAGAGTTTGCAGTTTGAATATCTGTCTTTCTGTAGCTATATACATGGCACATTGCCTGCAATAGCTCGAGAGTTACCTGGTAGTGAAATCCCCATGGACTCCTGTTCTTAATCCAAAAGCAAAATCAATGTAATAATTTTTATCTTAGAATATATTAAATTTATATTTCACACAGTTGTGTTGTTAGAACTGTTACTTCTATATCTGTGTTTTATTAGCTAAGTTGGTGTTTGAGAGAAGAAATACTGGCAAACCTAAAACAAAGGTTGTGGGGTCACTTGAACTTTGGCTGAAGAATTAGTAATAGGGTTGATAATAAGATAAAATGAAGATTTGTCTTACCCATAATGGAAGCAAAGGGAGACAAACTATCACCAGAGCAGAAGTGTTTTGGATAAATGCTTATTACAATCTGATTAGTCCTAGTTGGTGTTTAGTAACATTTGCTCCGTTTACAATTAGTTGGTTAAATATCTTGAGACAAAAAAACCTATGTGCTAGGGGATTGATGCAGCAGTGTAATAAACAGATTTAAGAATAATGTGTCAGGAAGATAACTGTTTTTACCGATCGATAGCCTCAAAACCAAGCTGTTTGGTTTCTTCAGTTCAATGAGTAGGTAGTTATCTGACTTAAATCAAATTACTTTTCCATGGAGAGGCTTAGCTATTTACTGATCGCTTCTGTGTGCTTATGTTATATTAGTTTCCATATTAAGAAGATGCTTTTAAACCAGTTTCACTCGCGAGTGTCTCAGTTTGAATCGGTGAAGAAGAGCATAGATCTCTTGCATTTCTTGGGGTGGGCGTTATAGGTAGATTTATTCGACTCTAGAGTTAGTTTAGAAAATGTGCACAAGTGAAGCAACTGTAAAGCAGCGATGTTTGTAAAGTGTGGATAGTTGCCCCCTAATAGGTATTGATCTTTAAAACTTCTGTTCCAGGTGGTTTGTTACAGCCCCCTGTACGTCTGGTTTCACAGCCTCAACCAGCCCGAAGGTTAGACCCACCATCCCGATTTTCTGGGAGGAATGACAGAGGAGGAGACCCTATGCCAAACCGAAAAGATGACAGGAGGTATGCTGTAGAAGACTAGACTATAATCAAAGCATTCTGTAAAGACCTGTCTGCAAACAAAGCTGGGCTTGCTCCGGTGTGAGTCAGTGATATGCACAAGTGGCTTTATGATAGTTACTAGTGAAGAGTTCTTGCCTTTCTGAAATGAAGGAATTGCATGAATGGTCTCTTGTAAAGAGACAGTGTTCTGAAACTATGAGGAACTTCTCTCCTGTTTGTGAGTAGCTTAGCTTCTGTTCTGGAAACCATTTTGCATTATCAGCATGCAAAAATATTTATGTCTTGTATGCGTTTTTTAAGTCGCGAAAGAGAACGAGAGAGACGTAGGTCCCGGGAAAGGTCCCCCCAGAGAAAACGCTCCAGAGAGAGGTCACCTAGACGAGAGCGGGAGAGGTCGCCTCGAAGACCACGGCGTGTCGTTCCTCGTTACACGGTTCAGTTTTCAAAGTTTTCATTGGACTGGTATGTTTATAGTGCCAGATGTTTGCCTACGTCTCACTTTAATTATGGGCACAGATACTGTGAGCTGTGTGAACACGCATGTGTGTGTAGTGAGTGTTAAATGTTATCTGAACCTTAAAGAAATACCAAATATGTAATGGCTGAGAACCTTCTATGGTAAATGTTTTCTAGGTTCTTTGTTATTTTTTGATGCTACTGGATACCTTTATAAATATTCCCTAACATGCAGACACCTTAATCAGAAGTATCTGGTAGTTACTTGGTTTTAAACCATGACACTGAAATATTTCTCTTTACATTTTACACATATGCCTACAATAATAAATACGCAATGGCTGTTATTTGCAATTAATGTGCCTCTTAATTATGTGCCTTTATTAATGTTTTTTTATTGCTGTATCTTTCAAATGATATTGTTTATTTCAGCCGTAGCTGCGATATGATGGAGCTGAGGAGGCGTTACCAGAACTTGTATATCCCAAGTGATTTCTTTGATGCTCAGTTTACATGGGTGGATGCTTTTCCTATGTCTAGACCATTTCAGCTGGGAAACTACTGTAATTTCTATGTAATGCATAGAGAAGTAGATCCTATAGATAAAAACGCTGCTGTCCTTGATCCACCTGATGCTGATCATCTGTACAGTGCAAAGGTTTGTATGGATTTCCAGTACTGTAGCTATTCATTAGACCTTTTTTTACCAATAAGGTGAAAAAGTAAATTTAACTGAACTGAAAATATTCTACAATTTAAGCAAAATACAGTGTTTTTAAACCTTTCAATAAAGAGCTAGTATGTAGTGCTTGAATCATGACTGAAATTCAGTTTGTTGTTCTGTTACTAGAGCTGTCCTAAATATTTTTACTGAGGCCTCTACCATTTTCTGCACCCAGTTGCACCGATCTGACTCTAGGAAAGAAAGCCAGCTCCCCCAAGATATCTGAATGTTATTTTTAGGTGATTCATTCCGAATAGTTAGCGCAGCCCTTTTTTTATTTCTTCAGAGGTCCCTTTTGTGCAGTTTGTGCTCTTCTGTTTAGTGATTTTTTGGTTTTTTCTTTCTTTCAGATTCCTCTCAATATTATTTTGTGGAAAGTTGATTTGAGCATATTGGGATTATCTGAATGTCAAAAAAAGTTGCATCAGGGGCTGTAATGATGTATAAAAGACCTCAGTGTCAAAACATCTTCCTAAAACTCTTTCACTAAAATAGGTCTGAGATTTCTAGGTCAATCTGTTTTAGAAGTGTATTTCATTATTAAGACAGGTTTAGAAACAAAACTGCCTTTAACCCTTGTATTTCTGAAAGACTTCACTTATGTTCTGTGTATATAAGTTTTGAAGCCTTGGGGCAGGTATCAGACATACTGTGTTTTTTTAGTCTATTGATGCAGAGCAAGAGCTCTCTTTCAGAAGGTCGAACTTCAAAATATATTTGGTAACTGAGGAATAGCATCCCATTTCATAATACTAACCTCTTTAGGATATACAGCAACCTTGTTAGAATTGGCTGGGCTAATGGGATGCTGTGAGGATGCAGATCAATGCGTTAGTCAGTTGCCTTGTGAATGTGACAAAATGGAAAGAGTAAGTTACGGAAATCAGAAATGTACTCGGTGTGCTTCTTGGTATAGGCTATTTGGTGTATAGTGATAAAATGCAAATGCATTTGCATGTTGTCTGCTTTCAGTTTGGTTTGGTTTTAAATAAGATCACACATTGCATCCATATGTGATGAAGAGAAATTGGTCCTTGGCAGACATTTTAACCCTCAGTTTGACAATTTATTATGCCTTTATTTGTTTTGATTTTTTTTGACATTAAGGAAAAAGTACTGGTATGTATGTGTTTGCAAGTTGTGGTCATTGTTTACCAGTCATAGTGGGAAACCTTCACAAGACTGATCTGACTTACACAACAGGTGATGTTGATGGCTAGTCCTAGTATGGAAGATCTCTATCACAAGTCATGTGCTCTGGCTGAAGATCCTCAAGAACTTCGTGATGGATTTCAGCATCCCGCTAGACTTGTAAAGGTAAATATGCTTCAATGCCAGACACTTTTGGCAATAAAGGTTGGTAATAGAGCTTTAAAATCCTAGGTGATAAGGGAGGAGTTTGTAGGCAGCTAGATGATGGCTTCATTTTCCTTCTAAGGAGACCTAGTTTATATGTGAATCCTGTTTCCAGTTTATAGGAGCTCCATCTTCACTGCTTTAATATTTACTGAATGCTCAACTTGAACTCAAAACAATAGATATTTGGAGAAACCTGTATTATATTATTAACTTTGTTAGTCTCTTTACAAGCACTTAGACTATTTTTTTAAGGGCTCAACTGTGAAGAGAATACAAGTGAAGCAACAATTAAATAACCAGTGTATGAAGTGAAATTTAACTATTATTAAAAACTGAACAATTTAGTGCTATGGTGTTTCAGGATGTCACAGACTTTTTTTCCAATTAAACTCTATTGTCTTTAAGTGGGAGTAATTGAATTTATAATCTTATTTTTTGTAGCTTTGCTTTATTACTTCTAAGCAGGAGCATCTATAAATGCGTATTGGAATTAAGGCACCATTTAAATGAGTAGTTGTTTGTCTTTTGTGTTAGAAAGCTTTAATTGTAAAGGAACAAGCCTTATGCCACTAATGGAAAGTCTTGCAAGCAAGAATGAGTGATGATGTTTTAAACCTATTCCATTTCTGAAATGATCTGTGGAAAAAAATAACTGAACTCTTTCTTGACTGACTTTGAGATACCAAAATAATGTGGCAGCTTGGTCATGGATTTCAGTGTGTTCTATGAAGTATTATTTGTGCTTTGGAAAAATGGGACTCTATCCCTAGCAGGGGAACATTCAGAAGACTCTTTTTGTCTAGTTTTTAGTGGGTATGAAAGGCAAAGATGAAGCTATGGCAATTGGAGGACACTGGTCCCCATCACTGGATGGACCTGATCCAGAAAAGGACCCTTCCGTGCTGATAAAGACGGCTATTCGTTGTTGCAAGGCTCTTACAGGGATTGACTTAAGTGTGTGCACACAATGGTAAGTACTGTCCTGCAAAGCAAAGTCCGCTGTAGGAATACTTGTCTGCTACCCCAAGTTTAAAAAAAAAAAAAGAAATGGAAAAGACTTCTCCTTGTCAGCTGCTCTTGGTAGTGCAGGTAAACTATTCGAAGGACGTTCTGATTTGTAATAAGCTTGATTGGTGCCAACTGCGCTGAATACTGCGTTAAGAACTAATTAAAAACTCTGGGTTTATTTTGCTGTGTTACGCTGTAATTTCTTAATGAATGTGCATTGAAAATATTTTTCATTTTGTGCATAGCTGGAGAAGATCGTCAAGAGAACTTCATTTCATTGTTCTTTTGTTGCAAATGAATAGCCGTTCGTTATATAGCCATATTTTCTCTTGCTGAGTTTTTGTCCTGTGTTAACACTCACTGAAGTTTTCCCAGTACCAGGGAAGTCTATTGTATGCTAAATTTCAAGTGCTTCAACACTTCCATTTGCACATCAAAGCTGTGTGCTGAACAACAAGTTACATTAAAAGAACTTTGTGGGGTTTCCTCCTTTTCAAGCGTGATACGTTGTGCAAGTATGCTGAAAGAGAAAATATGGCTTCCATAATTTTTTTCTTTAGATAAACTTCAAGGTCTTGCAGCAAAGTTTCTTTACTTGATGTGCTACAAGTGATCTAGGCTCTTTTAAAATGTATTGTAGAATTTTTTTTCCAACATGCTTCTTCCCTTGCAACAGGTACCGTTTTGCAGAGATTCGCTACCATCGCCCTGAGGAGACCCACAAGGGGCGTACAGTTCCAGCTCATGTGGAGACAGTGGTTTTATTTTTCCCGGATGTTTGGCATTGCCTTCCCACCCGCTCAGAGTGGGAAACCCTCTCCCGAGGATACAAGCAGCAGCTGGTCGAGAAGCTTCAGGGTGAACGCAAGGAGGCTGATGGAGAACAGGCACTGAACGCTAATCCCTTTTTCTATTTCTGCTTCTCACAGGCACAGGAACACAGGCACAAAATGCACACCACATGCTACACAACATACATACATAGGAGGAACATAACTGGTAACAATGACTGGTAAACCAGCTTTCAGCAGTGTAGTGGATGTTGGTTTTTATTTTTATTTCAGCTAGTTCACTAATTTTAAATGCGTATGCTGATACCACAAACGGAATTGAATTGTGCTTATGATGGGCAGAAAATTTTTTATCATAGATGTAGTTGCTGGAATCTGGGACCAGTTGTTGAGTGAGATGCAGTTTATGAATAGCTGTCTTTAAACATTTTGCCATTTTCTAAAATTTCTAAATTCTCTCCTCTGGCCAGTTCTAATTGTGATACTTGGAATTGAACAAACACTAGTCTGAAACATCTGAATTTCAGGCCATGTGGCTGATCAGCATCTTGGAATAAGGGAAGGTCTGACTGAACAAGGAGTAATTTGGGAGATTTAAAATATGGGGGAAGATCACACACTGTGTGGTTAATGGAGACCAGCAGTGCCTGTGTAACCCCAATATTCTTTGTGGTGTTGCTTATCACCCTTTTGTGTTCCGCAGATCTGGCTTGTATTGGCTGAGTGGCACTGTGATCATTTATAAAGTGGTAGAATGTGTGTGTGAACTTGTCTAAATAATAACTTTAGGAGAAGACTGTCTGAAACAGTTGTGACCTTGCACAGATCAGCAACAGAATTAAAAAAATAACTGAAGCGTTTTCAGACTTTCTGAATGATAATTTCTCAATTTTATTTGTCAGGATGAAGAGGAAAAGGATGATGGGGAAGCTAAAGAGATCTCTACACCTACACACTGGTCTAAACTGGATCCAAAAACAATGAAGGTAACTAACTCTTAAATTTTCTTCCATTTCTTACATTTTCATTTTTAAGGCACAACCTGCAATATAGCTATATATTCCCTTAATTGGGCAAAAACCTTCTGGTTTACAGCAGCTGTTTTGAAACAAGTGTTTTACCTTGCTGATTTTGTAGGTATTGGATGTGATATCATAGTATGCAAGTGTGACTCCTGATTATAATAAGTGAATACAGCTAAAGGAAACTATGCTGAGCTTTTGAACTTCATACAATTAAAGGGTATCTCATACGATATATTAACTGGAAAATTAAAGTTCTGCAGTAATTTTATAATATTTAAAAATAATTTAATGTTAGTTTGGAAAAGGCAGTAATTATACAAACGTGTGGCAGGAGACATAAAGAAAAGTCTCCTTGAAGGGAATAATAATAAACTAATTTGCTGCAGTAAAATGGCTTCTCTGCCCCTGTGAGAAGTTCTTCAAAAGGGATTCTTTGAGAATGCAACTTTAAATGTAGAGTGGTTTATGTATCTGTAAATAGTAGTGGTTTTCAGTACAGATTTAAAAAATACAGTTGACTGTTCAGTGTTATTAATTTTCACCTCACCTTTTCTGCTAATCAAATGGTTTGCAATGTCGCTGGTTGATACCACTTACAAAGCTTTTATTTATCAGGTAAATGACCTTCGCAAAGAATTAGAAAGTCGAACCCTTAGCTCTAAAGGACTGAAATCTCAGTTGATAGCTCGACTGACAAAGCAACTGAAAGTAGAGGAACAAAAAGAAGAGCAAAAGGAGCTAGAGAAGTCTGAGAAAGAAGAGGAAGAGGAGGAAGATAGGAAATCTGAAGATGACAGAGAGGTTAGTTTTTGGACATATTTGGTTTAAGCCTTAGTAAATATACATAAATACATAAAACATTACGTGTAACATTTGCATAAACACATCGATATAAAAAGTACAGACTATGCCCGGTTGTGTTGGGATTTTATAGTTCTTGGATGACTGTGCTGGGAACTCTGCTGTAAGTTGAGATGCTGAATTGGAACAAAATCTTGGCAAGTGGGAGTTTCTTTATATCAGCAGGTCAGCTGCGAAGTGCAGCTGCACAAATGGTGTCTGAATTAATGTCAGGCCTTCAGTGTAAGGAAAAATAAATTCCAAACTCATAAGAAAAATTTCTTGAGAACAGGTGAATGCACTTAACCTTTTAAACCTACATGAAAAGCAACTGCTTAGTTGTATAAAGCCTTAGGGAATTATTGTGGAAATAGGAGGGGAGTAGGTGTCTTCTGTAGAAGTTACAGCATCTCAGGAACTCCAGTTTCTTCCCATGGCTAACGGTTTGGATAGGTTTGTTTTCCCTTATTGTGAAGCTTTGATTTTTGCTTTTGGATGACATTCCTGTGTGTTGAAGTTTCTCAGTTTTGCAGTTGGTAGTTTCAGTACTACTTGGTCTGTTTTGCTGTTTCCTGAGGATAAGCAAGGTCTGTGCAGTAAGGCCAAAGCTCAACCACAGAAAAGGGACATAAGTGTCCGGAGAATGTATTGTGGGTTAGTTGCTTTTAAACTTGCCTTTTTGTGTACTGCCTGCTAACCAATATGGGATGATTTGAAATTTTATATATCTGTGTAAGCCTTGTTGAAGGAAGCAAAGGCCATGTGCTTGCTAGTTCTGTCAGCTGCTGCCTTCTCACACAGCTTGGATGCACTTCAATTGCCTTCAGGTTTCTTGCCATGGCTTTCTTTAACATTAGGGAGAGAGCTTGCAAGATTTTGCTTGTTTCTTTAAAAAGCGGAAGCTCTGCCATGCCTTTTTATACGTACTCATAAAGCTTTAATATTTCTCTCTTGGCATTCAGTAAGCTGCTTGGTATTTCACCTTTAGTAACCTTTTGTTTGATGTGCATCAGTTTTATCTACAGTGATTTCATTTCCCATAATCAAAAGAGCTAAATAAATTGTCATCTGGTAATTGTTAAAGCTGTGTTGAGAAGGCGATACTTGAAGCTTTTACACTTCCTACGTAAGGAATGAGACAGCTTACTGTACTGTATGGCTCTAAAAACACGACTCGACAATTGAAGTCCCTTCAGGAGCATTGGCTCCTTTGCTAGTTTGCAGTCTGTTTCTTGAAGTGAACTAGCTTGAGTCCTTCCAATGTTGAATAAGTACACTGTAGTTAGCACCATAGGATACTTACAAGGTGCTTATTGCTCTGTGAGCTAAATAACACTGCATGTCTTGCTTTGTGTTGCTCAAGTTTGCAGTTGTTACAGGTGAATGTTGGCAGTGAATGCAGAATGCATTCCAGAAATTCTGTTGTGTTACTTCTATATTCTGTGTTGCATCCAGCAGGTTAGGCTTTCCTTCACTTCCTTCAAAGCAGTGAGTCTTAAAAACTAGTCTGTAGACTGAAACTTCATGTCTGGAGTATGCTGTATGGTTGGGGCTTTCTTTGCCTCTTTTCAGGAGGAGGAAAGGAAACGTCAAGAAGAAATGGAACGTCAGCGGCGGGAGAGACGATACGTCTTACCTGATGAACCAGCGATCATTGTACATCCTAACTGGGCAGCAAAGAGTGGGAAGTTTGACTGTAGCATTATGTCTCTTAGCGTTCTTCTGGACTATAGATTAGAAGATAATAAAGAACATTCCTTTGAGGTAATTTAGCTGTACTACTTGCAGTTAGCCATTCTTGTTTCTTTTAAATTCTGTTATCACTGCCGTATTCTGAAATTGTTAAAGTATATGATAGCATAGCAAAATTAAACTTGAATAAGTTTTTATGCAATACCTGGGGGAAGAAAATTGTTCAGTCATCCGTACATGGTTTACAATAGCTGTATAGTCACTATATAATATCCCAAAGAAATGTGCAGGTTTTCAGATATGGAAGTGAGTCTATAATTTATAAGCTGGTCTAAGTTCTACACTACTGGAGTACAGGAAAGAAGCATATTTATAAAGCTGTTCAAGGTTTCCATATTCAAAGCAGATGGTAAGAAATCTGACACTACATAAAATGCTGGTATGGTGAAAGTTGGTAAGGTAGCACCTCAGAGCTATTTAGTCACAGGTGTATAGATTTTTAATACGTACTTTACAACTTTTTGTCAGTTCTCTTTTCATTTTTCTTTTGTGGCAGGTATCACTGTTTGCAGAACTCTTCAATGAAATGCTTCAGCGAGATTTTGGTGTCAGAATTTACAAAGCACTGATTTCTCTCCCAGAGAGGGAAGACAAAAAAGACAAAAAAGGCAAAAAGGATGAGAGAAAAGAAAAGAAAGAAGAAAAAGATGATGAAACAGATGATCCAAAACCTAAGAGGAGAAAATCTGGAGATGATAAAAAAGAAGATAAAGATGAAAAGAAGGTTTGCAGATAGTTCGTTTATCTTCTGTCCTGTCTGGATCAATATTAAACTACTTCTATTTGAATTTTACTTTATTGCTTTCAAAACTCAGGTTTTGTAGTGCTAGTTAATTGATTTGACTTGTTGATCTATTTAAAATACGCTTCGGTAATATTCAGCAATTTAAAAATTCTACAGGTGTAATGGTATTTTAACATTCAGCTATATCATACAGATTTTTAAGCAGTTAAATATAAACATGGGCAAATTTTGAGTGAATGGTAGTGAGGTTTGTTACTTTCCTAGTTATTTAGTTCTGACTAAATAAATCTTTAGGAACTTCTGTTACAGAGGGAAGATAAAAGGAAAGATGATTGTAAAGACGAAGAAGAAACTGAAGATGACAATAATCAAGAAGAATATGATCCGATGGAGGCAGAAGATGCTGAAGATGATGATGAAGGTATCTTGAATTACGAATTTTGTGGCTTTCAGAATTACCTCTTTATTGTCACCAAATATGTTCTGTCAAGCTGGAGAATGCACTGGAACTACACAAAATAGCATTACTAGACTAATTTTAGTAATTCTGGCATTGTATGAACATAGTTAATATAAAGTAGCCATGGTACTCAAAGTAAGGCATGTACATAGAAGTGGTTTTATTTTTTTCAGAATGCAGACCACTCGCAACTCCCATTGAAGTCAGTAGATGTGAGTATTCAGCACCTCTGAAAAGCCAAGCCACTCTGACGTGCCTAACTTCCTACTCCTCAGCTCTGAAATGTCATCCTGTTTTTATTAAGACAGAATAAGTGTGGGGTGCCCTGTACATGATGATATGAGGAGTTGATTTCTGTTGGGTGGAGCTGTGTTTGCCTGAAGAAATGGAGAAAGGGACTGGGGAACTTTCCCGTCTCCAGGGAGCAGCCCTCTTTCCCTGCTCAGAGGTTCAGAAAGGCATAAGATATGATGTATGCTTTTCGGCTTGTACTTTTTTGGGGCTTTTGTCCTTTTGTGGAGTTTTTGCTGGAGGTGTGGGATTGAACTGCTTAGGTACTACAGGGCCAGCATTTTCTAACCTACATTTTTAGCTGTGTTTTTGGCAGAGTACTGCGCCAGTCTTAAAAAGTTGGTGCCAATCTGTGATTTCCAAAATAACTCTTTCTTACAATCTGGCCGCGAGAGTGCCATGTGCCTGTCTGTTCTGTACAAGTGCTGCTACTTCCCATAATCTGTCACTGTGCTGTTCCCAGTCAGAGTTGCTGAGAACAATCTGAGATGCAGGAGAAAGCTATTGGTTCTCAGAAACATGTTGGCAAAATTAGGCAAGTGTTGTGATACATAGTTTTATCCAAAATTTTCCTCACAGGAAAGGTGAGTTTAAAGCTGAACTTGGGATGTGATTGTCTAACTAAAGACTTGCACTTAAGGTACAGAGCTGCATGCCATATTCCGTCCCTGAAGTTGTCATATTCCCTTTCTCTCTTGATTTTAGATTTAGTTTTACTTTAGTGTCTACCTCTAAACAAAACACCTGCAGTTAGTAATTCATATCTAGTAATCAGTGTGATCTGTAATTTCTTGGAGAATCTCCTGATCACAGGATCAGTAATACCACACTCAGATATACATATAAACATGCTTTTAATTACATAGTTGATACAGTTTTTATGGTATAAAAATATTTGAGAGTAAATAGTACTGATTTTTTCCTAATAAGAGTAATGATAGTTGGATGTAGACTCTCTCAAGCCTCATTAGGGAGAACCGTGGTCATTTTCTGCACACGTTTACATAGATGGTGATGTTGGCAGAACTCATACTGGTCTAGTTAGCGTTTGTTTCCGCTCTTCCAAAGGGGCAGAAAGACAAATGGCTTACGTTAAATTAAGACCGGAGAAAAAAGTCAAAATTTAACAGGACTCACTTCAAGGAAATTTGGTTTTCTAATTATTATTATTTTTCAGTGAAATACATTGATTTCATATATTTGGGGATTTATGTATACTTATAAAATAGCGTATGTACTTTGAGATACTGGTTATAAAATTGTTTTCTGTGGGTATGTTGAATTGTCTTTCTGTTTTACAGATCGGGATGAGGAGGAAATGAACAAACGAGAGGACAGAAGAGAGGGAAATAGGCATTGCAAGGAGAGATCATCTAAAGATAAGGTAATTAACACCTTTCTTAACAGCTACATATAACCTTATTAAAGGTGTCCTAGTTAGATATTAACTTTACTTGTACTATAAGACTTATTTGCACTCCTTGATTCCTTCAACACTTCTGGACTGAAACACTGAGTGTACATAATGATCTGTCTGAAAGATACGAGGACTGATGCTGTATGTGTGCATGTTAGAGACAGCAGATGCAATTTTATCTATTATTTTCAGCTGCTGTATTCTACATAAGAAAGGAGAAGCTTAGCTTGATAGATAAACTGGCTTTTCCGTTGTCAAGTGACAGTTGTCAAGTGATGTTTCTACATCTCCCTGCAAGAAAGTTGGTGCTTTTTGTGTCATGAGGCCAATACTTTGCTTCCGTAGTTAAGTAACAGCATAAGCTTGTTTTGTTACACTTAAACTGTTATTTATAAATGCAAGAATAAAACAAGTTTCTGATTCTCTTTATTTTTTTCTTCAAGGAAAAATAGATATAGGAATAATGGGAAAACACAGTCTGCAGAACTGCTGTAGCTGTGGGAGCTAGATGCTCATTCATTACATGCTTATGGGGATTTCACTTTGAAAACAGCTGTTCAGTAAAGTACGGATTGAGAGAAGGGATTTTTACTACTGTTAGGTTAATTGTGCATTTTTTTGGCATACTAGCATGAACAAAAGGAGAGTGCATCTAGCAGATGTTATGGTCAATTGTGCTGTAATTCTTATAATATTTAAAGATTAAATAGTTTGTTTACGTTTATATTTGAGCTCAGCAGGTAAAAGTTATATTCATCATACAACTGAACGTAGTAATAAAATTAACAGAGGAAAATGTTTGTTAACTGATAAGTTTTGGTTTTAATTATGATGGGAAAATATTTTGACTTCCTAATGATCCCATAATGAATCTTCTGTAGGAGAAGGACAAGACGCAAATGGTGACTGTTAATAGAGATCTTCTGATGGCTTTTGTTTATTTTGATCAAAGTCATTGTGGATATCTTCTGGAGAAGGACATGGAGGAGATACTGTACACTCTTGGACTACACCTGTCACGTGCTCAGGTTTTGTATAGTAAAAGAAGTATCTGTGAAAACATTACAAGAGTGCTGTAAGTGGGAGGAATATTGTTCAGCTTCTAAAAGCTGTTGCTTAAATATTTCATCCCTGATTTTTATGTAGCCACATCACGTTTACAATAAAATACAAGTTTAATCTTTTGTAAATTATCTTGGAATGAAAAGGTGCAGTTTGCGGCTCTTCATAGGCCCATATTGTATATGTACCTTTTGTCTCAAACTTCAATCCTTTTTTTTTTTCCCCCGGCTTCTTTCATTGTCAGTCCCAGTATGTTAAAGTTTAAGAAGCTTTGCAGTTTCTTTAAATTTTCCAGGTTAAAACATTCTTGTTTAGGGTATACAATGCATGTACAAGTAACACCATATTTCTTTCTTTCCATGGCTCTGTTGTAGGTCAAGAAGCTACTTAGTAAAGTAGTGCTTAGAGAATCTTGTTTTTATAGAAGACTAACAGACACTTCCAAAGATGAAGAAAACCAAGAAGAGTCTGAAGAACTACAGGAAGATATGTTAGGTGGTATTATTTTTTCTTATGCCACAGACTTCCAGAGAATTGTTTCTGTGTGAATAATAGAGTGCTGAGATACTTGCTTCCTTGAAGAAATTAATTCAGATCTGCAGGGAACTTGCCAGTCTGGAAAAGTAGATCTTGGGCGGTTCATAAATTACAGTATTTCTGGCTTCCAGCATAACTGTAAGATAAAATTATCTTGGAACAGGAAGGAGGACAGAGGTTAACATCAAGTACTGATGCATTCACACCAGTTTTTCAATTGGGAGGATCAGTGCTGTAGGTGGTAGAACAGAGCCTGATTTCTGGAGACATTAATCATAGATTCATAGAATAGTTAGGGTTGGAAAGGACCTTAAGATCATCTAGTTCCAACCCCCCTGCCATGGGCAGGGACACCTCCCACTAAGCACTTGGGTGTCACCCAAGGCTCTGTCCAACCTGGCGGGAATGCAGGAAGGAGGCATTGAAGAATGTCATGAAAGAGCATGCTGCTTTGAGGGGCAGGGAGGATAGGAACTGGGGTAAGAAGGGAGGAGAGAAATGTGAGGGATAGACCAGAAAACTGGAATTTACTCTTAGGCTGGGGTTTTTTGGTGTTTTGGTTTTGGGGTTTTATGGGGGGGGGGGGGGTTGGTTGGTTTTTCTTTTTTTAAGGTGCTTTTTGAGGTTGGTCGCTAGAGCTAAAGAATGACAGAATGATTATGTCCTAATGCTACTTAATCTAATACAGGAAACAGATTACTGTTACCATCGCCTACTGTAAAGCAAGAATCAAAAGCCATAGAGGAAAATGTTGGCCTCATTGTGTACAATGGAGCTATGGTGGATGTTGGGAGCCTTTTACAGAAGCTGGAGAAGAGTGAAAGAGTGCGAGCAGAAATAGAACAAAAGCTTCAGTTACTAGAAGAAAAAACAGGTGGGACATTACTTTGAAGGTGGTGCTTACATGGATGCAAGACTTCTTAAGTAGATAAACCAATTTGAGTAATATTTGTGGTCTACATTTCTCGGCTGGTTTTTTTTTTTACCAAAATTTTTTATTTTCTATCTCCCAAGCTCTTTGACCTTGCACACCAACTGTTGTTGAGTACCACTGTCACCATGCTGAAATGCTTTTATGTTTTCTTCAAGGTGAATGTAAGACTTCCAAATGTAGTCAGAGTTGAGTATTATCAAATTGTAATGTAATGCAGCATTGAGTATTCTTTAAAAATTACTAGTTACGGCGTTGGCATGTGAATCGAAAGTTAAGCTGCACAGTACATGTCACTGGAAGTGACTTAACTTTCTTCCTTGTTCCCTTCCTTCTAAGACGAGGACGAAAAGACCATACTACAACTGGAGAATTCTAACAGAAGTCTATCTACAGAGCTCAAAGAAGTTAAAAAGGACCTTGGTCATCTGCAAGAAAATTTGAAGATCTCGGATGATAAAAACTTGCAGTTTGAGGGACAGCTGAATAAGACAATCAAAAATTTAGCTACCGTTATGGATGAAATACAGAGTGTTCTTAAAAAGGTTAGAATTGCTTAATTGCATTTTTTTATTACTGTATACGGGCTTCCTGTAGAAGAAATTACTGAAACAAAAAAGTGTTTATTGCAAACCATCTTAGTGTTTTCCTGTCTTGATCTTGTCCATCCCCAGCAGTCCAAATCTGCTCTCCTCTTTAATCACTTAGGAGTAGTTATTCAAGGCAGAACTAAAGTATTTCAATTCAAACGGAGGTATTTCAGTAAAATTAGTTTTAAGCCAACCACGTAATACACCAAAGCATTTCTGTCCTTGTGCAGAAAGATATTTGCTTATTCCCTAGGAATGCTGGGATGGGGGGTATTAAGTTAAGGCTGAATAGAAGTAGGTTGTGAAGACTCCAGAGTGGTAAACTGGTACTATAAGGAAGCTTTGATTCTGCTTCTGTCTATGTTTCTTGTGAAATGAAAATACAGCATCTACAAATGCTCTAAAACTGAAACAAAACCACATACGTACACATCAAAAAAAATTACAAATGACAAACGTTAGAACTTTTTTCCTCCGGTAGGATACAAGTGATGCATCATAGAATCATAGGCTGGTTTGGGTTGGAAGGGACTTTAAATAACATCTAGCTCCACTCCCACTGCCATGAGCAGAGACACCTTCCACTAGATCAGGTTGTTCGAAGTCCCATCCAACCTGGCCTTGAACACTGCATGGGGCAGCCACAGCTTCTCTGGGCAACCTCTGCCAGTGCCCTGTATCTTAATCTAAATCTACTTTCAGTTTATCCTGTAAATCGCTGTAGCTTATTAAACTGACAGTATCATGCAGACATCTTGTCGATATAAAAATGAACATGAGCTAGCAGTGTGCGCTCACAGCCCAGAAAGCCAACCATATCCTGGGATGCATCAAAAGGAGCATGACCAGCAGGTCGAGGGAGGTGATCCTGCCCCTCTACTCTGCTCTCCTGAGACCTCACCTGGAGTATTGTGTGCAGTTCTGGTGTCCTCAACATAAAAAGGACATGGAACTGTTGGAACAAGTCCAGAGGAGGGCCACGAGGATGATCAGGGGACGTGGAGCACCTCCCGTATGAAGATAGGATGAGAAAGTTGGGGCTGTTGAGCCTGGAGAAGAGAAGGCTGTGTGGAGACCTCATAGCAGCCTTCCAGTGTCTGAAGGGGGCCTACAGGGATGCTGGGGAGGGACTCTTCCTTAGAGACTGTAGTGAGAGGACAAGGGATAGCGGGTTCAAACTTAAACAGGGGAAGTTTAGATTGGGTATGAGGAAGAAATTCTTTACTGTAAGGATGGTGAGGCACTGGAATGGGTTGCCCAGGGAAGTTGTGAATGCTCCATTGCTGGCAGTGTTCAAGGCCAGGTTGGACAGAGCCTTGGGTGGCATGGTTTAGTGTGAGGTGTCCCTGCCCATGGCAGGAGGTTGAAACTAGATTATTTTAAGGTCCTTTCCAACCCTAACTATTCTATGAATCTATGATTATGCAGTCCTGTGCTTCATTATATGCTGTAGACCTACTCCACCAGAACCCACAGACGAAGTCACTGCATAACCCTCTTTTGCCTTGCTCTTAGCTCAGTTAAATACCTTGCTCATTCTGTCTGGTATTTTTGAGATGAGAATGTCTTTGAAGCCTAGTGTTTTCAGATGGCTTTGGCCAGTATAAATACTTTGCCAGAACTGTTACAGTAAATTATTATCCTAATTTCCTAATTCAGTGGATTTTGCAAAAACTGGTTCCAGTTGCTCTTCAAATAAGGAAAGAAACAGTTAGGAAAAAAAAAAAGAAAATAGGCTCAGGACCCCCCAAACCTCTAGACTACAAAATAAGGCTTCTGGGCATGCTTTTTATGCCTCTCTTCAGAAGTCAATTTCCGCTACCTCAATTTTTCAGGAAAATACTGGAAATCTGAATTGGTTATAAACAAACTGAGTAAGATAACAGTTCACATAATATTTAAAGTTGATACCAAACAGTATCTGTCTCATGCTGCTTTATAGTTCACATGAGATATATCACTTTATAATTCATGTTATGCTTCCCCTTTTTTCTTTTAAAGGATGTTGTGAAGAGCGAAGATAAAGATCAGAAATCCAAAGAAAATGGAGCAAACGTATGATAAAACTGCTGCTGTTTAGAAGAATGGTGTTACATAATGTAATATAAATCATGATACCAGAATGTGTGGGAAGTGATGCATGTTTGATTTTAGTAGTATAAATATCTTAGTTCCAAAAGATGTATAAAGTTTTATGAATGTGAGTGTCTGCTTCTGAAGATTGCTTGTAATTCTTAGCACTCAATTTAAGACACTCCTCGAGTAAAAATAATTTTGCATTGCAAAATGTTTTAGGATGAACTTTGTTACAGTTTTAACCCTAATAAAGTTCATCAACAAAATGAAAAGTAGCAAGTATTTAATTACCAAATGGTTTTCATTGAAGTCTAGTGAAATCGAAATTTTCGTTATTTATAGAATTGCCATTTTAGGTTTTCATTTTGGTCTAATTAGTCTTTTCAAATTCCGATATGAATCACAAAATAGCTGCTTCATTTTGCAAGTAAAGATTTTCTTTTTTTTTAAGAGCTTCTTGGATTTTTTTTTTACTTGTCTCAAGTTTCTTTTCCCTTCCAAATGTAACTTTCTTTCCCAAAGCTGCTTGTGTTAAAGCCTTGTAACATACGGTGGTTCAGATGAGTTAGGAAAGCAATAGAAGCCTACCAAAATACTGGCAGGGTTGTGAGATTTATATGAAAATACATGAGCCTGTTTTAAATGTATGTTGTCTGTGGCTTTTTAATTGCTCTTATCTTTGGATTAATATATATGCTCATTTTCAATAACAAACGCAGTGTATTAAAACGTATGGTTGGATACCAGGCCAGTAGGTGTCAGAATAATGCCTTACATGGAGAAAAGGCTAGCATTGTAAGCCACCTTTAATTAAATTTGGACTTCTTTCTTAGTATGAGTAATTACTTCAGAGACTCTATAGTCCAACAGAAGAATGGATACATAAGTATCAGTACTTCATATTATAGTTACTAAGGAGCAGCACACAACTTGGTTTGTTGAAAGTGAATAAGATTGCCTACCTTTGTAGTCACAAATCACTAGAGATCTAAGTTAACATGACATCATTGTCAAAGGCAACTTAGTCAAATAATGTGAAATATGAACTATTGTATTTTGATGCAACTTCCAGGAATATTAATGGTTTTCTTACAGAAATGGTTAATTTTAGCAGACCTTTCTTTTTTAGCCTAGATATCCTAGGTAACTAAATACCTGTTAGGAGAGTCTAAGTGCCATAATATGTATGAATAACCTACATGCAAACATGTGTAGCTTTACTGAGATACACATTAAAACGCCTGAGTTTATGTTCAAGAGTCTAAGCTGGTGCTTTTATCACTTACCTTTCTTGGCTCTTTTGGAGCTAGACAGGTGTCCTGGGTTCAGCAGTAGCAGTCATTTTTCTCCTCCTTAGTCGCTGGTGCAGTGCTGTGTTTTTGACTTTCGGCCGGGGAGCAGCGCTGATAATGTCAATGTTTTTAGTTGTTGCAGTAATGTTTACTCTGACCAAGAACTTTCTGAGTCTCATGCTCTGCCAGAGAGGAGGGGAAGCCGGGAGGAAGCAGTGAGACAAGGGGACAGAGGCAGTAGAGACAGGACACCTGACCCAAACTAGCCAAAGAGTTATTCCATACCACAGCATGTCATGCCCAGGTGGTAAAAACGAGGGGCAGGGGCCCGGAAGGGTCGGTTTCACTGCTGGGTCAGGCTGGTTGTCGGTGGTGAGTGGTTGTAGTCTCTTCCCTTATATTTCCCGTGTCATTATTATTACTGGTGGTAGCAGCAGTGGTTTGTGTTATACCTTAGTTACTGGACTGTTCTTATCTCAACCTGTGCGAGTTGCATTCTTTCGATTCTCCTCCCCATCCCCCCGGGAGCTGGGGGAAGAAAGAGGGGTAAGTGAGTGAGTGAGCGAACTGCGTGGCTGAGAGACTTAAACCACGACAACAGGAAAATATCTTTTCATTAAAATAACACGCAAGCTTTTCCCCTCATTCATCTCAACTGAGTTGCTGTATAATAACTGCTCACACTAAAGTAGGAAGTACTATACAACACTAATTATGGCATAAAAGTACACAGAAAATGCATGCTTTATGAATGGATAACATCAAAGTGATTGAATGAGGGTGGTGATTGAATTGATCTTGTGAAAGGCATTATCTGTGGTATACAGATGATGTTAACTAATTCTTTTGTAATCAGATTATATTTTTCACCTTTACCTTTGTACATATTATTGACAGCATGTTTCATTTTTGATGTTGAGCACCATTTATTTAAATTAAAGGTTTGCTCATGAAATGTAGCAGCACGTTGAACATACAAGAAAATAATTCCAGAATTCAAGATAACATCTTTTTAGGCATGCTGAAATATCTGTTGAAATGTTTTTTGATGGGTGTTTTTTTCCTGAAGGTGCTGAGCTGAAAGCAGTTGTCGCCACAAGCAAGCCTCATCTTATGGTTCAGTGGACAGCCCTGCGAGACAGTTACTAATGATACAGATTTTTATAGTATGAAAAAAAGTATTTGTTAGACTGAGTAATCTTTATACTGCTTTGATGTTATAGTGTTTCAGATATTATGTACAGTATGCATTTATGTTGGAAAAGAAAAGGGTAAAAAATAAAGGGTAGAAGGGAGGGAAAACAAGGAGGAAGTTTTAGAACATCCAGACTTTGTCCAGTCTCCTGAGGCACAAATAATCTGAGGAACAGAGCCTGTTTGTTTAGGTTGCCTTACCAAACAATATAAGGTTCTGTATATGTCCAGCACTGATGCTTTATATTAGCTAAAGCTTCTTGGCAGTATTCCCAGAAATGTAACTAATTCTGAAGAAAATTGAATAGACTATCGGTAACAGAGGTTTGGAGAAGCAGTCTTTTGTTAGTTCATGAACAATGGCTTTTTGCATTTCACGTCATGCTTCATGAGCTTCACACTTCTTTCATTATGTAGCAGGTGCTGGCAAAGGCTAGTAAAAAGTGAGCCTAAGCTAGGCTTTACTCTAATGCCTCAACATCCAATTTGTAGTTTTAAAGTCATCATAGATGCCCTGTAGAAAGTAAATCTCAGACTGTCTTGTTCTGTAGAGTAAGCACTGCTGCAGCAGGCTAGTAAATGGAATCTGATTTCAGTTTATAGATTGTTTCCCTCCCCTTTTTGTATTTTGTCTATTATGGAGGAATTACTGAGTTCAACCCTTAAAAAGTGATATTCGTATTCGTGGATATCTGAATAAGGCTAGGGAGAAAGTTCCAGGCGATACATTTGCATGCAACATGGTCTAGAATAAAGCTGACTCTCTTGAGGCCCCTTTGCTTTTGGTCTGTTAATGAAAAGGCAGAGAAGTTCATCGTTTCAGTTCTACATAGGTAGCAGCAGTGGCAGATAGACCGGTAGTGAATTTTTACTAAAGTTTTCTGAAGTGTTGAGGGTCGCATGCAGGATAAGGGAGCTGTTTCCAGCACTGCTGCCTGTTCTGCCATGATGAAGATATGTAACGTGTTCTTGACTCACCCAGTGCTTGATGCTTTGTGCCTGTAGCATGGGACACTGCTGCAGTATCACTTCCTAGTCATTCCTTGGCTCTGATTCAGCCTGGGGTGTCCTGGAGTGTATAATGGAGAGGTTGGAGTTCTGTGCCTGGTGCCCATGGGTTTCCGCAGATCCAGCGTTCCCAGTTGAGTTGTTTCAGAATTTAACATTATGAAAGCTTGTCCTTCAGTGTAACGTTTATTTTTTCAATGTTTAACTGCTTTAAGAGAGGTGAATGTCTTTTTAGTCCATCTTTCTGCTGAGTAATGTACTGTGTGAGCATCTGTTTGGACTTACGTAACACAGTTAACTCTGATAATTTTATCAGGAATGTGCACCAAACCTGATGCTTCTGTATAATCTGTTTTTACCCAGGTCAGGTTCTTGCATTTGTTCAGTGCAGTTTATATTTAAATATATAAAATATAAAATCATTAGTTTTGAGCGACTGTCAATTGGCCAGCAATAGCTTGTGAAATGTGTATGTAGCAGTCAGTACACTTAGGCTAATATTTTCCAGAAAGCAGAAGTGGTTCCAGTAGTTCAGCTGGGACTTGCGTGTCACCATGTAAGTGTTAAAATAAAAGTGGCATAAATAATGAATACCTCTACTCAGCTATCAAAGCTGCCAGTGTTTTCCCAACAAACGTATGTTTCTGCATACTGGGTCTCATTAGATGTATTGCACAAAAGTAGTTACAGTAAAAGCTCCAATGACAAAGTGCATTACTTTCAATCATAAAAGTCCTTTTTAATTAATCTGCTCCATAATCCATGGCGTCATGATACAGGGTATAAGTTGAAAGTTTTAGAACACAGCAAATATTGCCTGAAGTCATATGTTTCATCGAGCTTTACCTGTTGCTAGGAACATTGCTTTTGAATTTCTAGGTATTTGATCCCTGAATTTGTATTGAAAACGTGTGCCACGGCAGTTGTATGCTGCTTTTGACTCCTTGTATCCTGCTCTTTTGAACTGTTGTTCTCTTTAAATAGTGTTGATTCTAAGTTGTGTGAGGATTCAGGTCAAGTACCCTACAGTGCACATAAGAACCGTATCTTTTTTGGGTGTGATTAAGTGATCCTTCAAGCTGTCATATCTAGCCCAATATTGGTTCAATTCTTTTTATTCTTCCTCTAAAATGGCAGCAGAATAGTGGTGCTGAGTAAATTTGTTTGTTGCATGCTGCAGTTTGCTTGCAACTTTTTTTTTTATTGGTGGTATATTTGGGTTTCTTTTAAGCGCAAGCAGGTTTTTTTCTCCATATATTGCTGAATTCTTTTTGGTCTTTCTGACACAGGGTCATCCAGTGACATTCCTGTTTTGTCATGCAAGGGGCAGAAAGAGCTGGAAACCAGCAACCTTCATTCTTCTTTTGGCCCTTTTTTAGCAGGGCTAGATTGCAGCCCACAGGTACACATATAAAAAAGCAGAAACTGCTGCTGCATGTCATGTCATAAAAGGAACAGTTGGGAATAAAAGCACTTTGCAGTGCTGGTCTCAAAAAACGCCACTTGTCTCACAGCCCAGTCTGATTTGGTGTAAAACAGTCCGTTGTATGTATGCAGAGGGAAAGTTAAAAGACAAGCAGTTATCACTGTAAATATCATGTACATGTGGGTTAGGGAGATGGGTTGTTAACACTTTCGGTTTGGCTCTCATAGGAATTGAGAGAATCTTGCAAATTGTCTTAAACATCTGGAAATATTCCTTATCTTTTTCACAACAGTTAGTTTAGGTTTCCCATAAGAGACTTTCCTTTTCAATTTGGTTTCCTGATTCCTTATTTTATCGAAGTACTATTCAGGAAAATTACGTACTTCTATTAAGTGCATTACGTTGAATATAACTGTTAGAACATTTGTGTTACGAGTTTTAAAATCTTAGGGGGAAGGGTTTCCAAATGCCACTTGGGAGTATTCTTAAAACATTTGTTTACAGAGGAAAACTTAACACTTGTCAAGTATCTCCTCTGATACAAGGAATCCATGTGTAATGTGACTAAGCAGCTGAAAATGAGGATTATCTGCTTACCAGTATTGAACCTGATTTCCTGCCTTAGTGTCTTCCTGAAATCAGGCTAATGACTTTTTTTTTTGTAGGGTGGGGTTATCTTTTCATTATACTGTGGAGAGGAAAAATGGATGACCTTTAGTACAGGGACATGTATGGGTGGCTGCACATCTATAAATCCTCTGATTATCCATGAGATCCAGTAATATGCTTTCAAGGAATGTGCAGTCAGCGTTTTCAATAGTGTGATTTGGGCATGTAGTGACTGACAGCACAAAAGGGGACTTGTGAGGGTAATACAAAGTGCAGTAATTGTGGCCCATGGACAAAAGCTGAAGTTGTATAGCGTGACCTTTGGGTAGCAGGGGCTCAGAAGAGGAAGGATTGATAAAGAGATGGCTGTGCAGGTATTCTGAACAATTAATTTATTCTGACATCTACTTCACACTTTAAAGAAAAGGAAAATTAATCCACTTTAGGCCTTTTTTTTCAATACAGTTTGAAGAAAAAAAAAGTTATTCAAATGCAACCTGCAGAACCTACACAAATTCCCTAAAGAATGCGCTGACTTGGACACACAATTGCTCTGTGAGCACAAGGTCCCAAAGTGAGCAGTGCCCTCATCTTGTCTGTCAAGGGTTTTCCAGAGTAGATGACAAGTTGCACTCTAGCTTTGCAGAACGGGAACGAACTGTGCAGCATGTAAAACCAGCACACAGCAATGCTGAAACAGCCTTATGTGCCTTTGCCCTGTCTGCTCCGCCAGGGTTTCCCTTCATGAAATTGTTATCTGAGACAGGGCTCCAAGAGCCCTGAGCCTAGGGGAGGAACACCCGGGGTGGAGAGGGGAGGGAGTCTTTTGTCTCGCTGAAATTTTAGTGCAAAATCGAGGCAGGTTCCTCCAGCCCAGAGTGGGATTTCTGTGGAGGCGGAGTGCCCCATCCTGGAGCAGCAGGGACTGGGACAAGGCTGACTACAGGGGCAGCAGCACATAGCCAGTGCTGGAGCTCTCCACTGCCACTGAATTTTTTGCTTTCATCTTGACTGTTTCTTACCTCCTCCGCTGCCTGCCCGCATGATCCCAATGGTGAGATGCTCTCTGGTTTGCAGAGCTGCTGGTTGATTCAAGAAGGGTAGCCTGAGCTGCCATCAGAGGCTTTACCAGCTGCAAGTACCAAACCACTCTCTCAGGGCAGGTAACTTCTGCCTGTGGCGTTCAGTGATTAGCTGTATCAGTGTAAGTCCTGGCAGGCAAAAATCCTGCAGCTGGGCTGGTGGAAAAGCAGGAGCAAGCAAGGCATCACTACCACAGCTTTCTGCAGAGGCACAGCCTCCCCTTCAGTATGGATACTGGGACAAACTGGGTTTCAGCTGCAGGTAGTCTGGTTTGAATTCAAGTCAGTGGTGACAGGGTGAGTCATAGCAGTGCAGACATGGGCACTCAGTATTTAGGAAAAATGGCCTAGGAAGTAGGTGTGCCGGTTGGTTTTGGTGTTTTGTTCTGGGAAATGTTTCCTTGAGGAGATGAGTGGATGTAACATGTCCAGAGACGGATAATGCCGTAAACTTGGAAGGTGCATTCATCACCAGTGGAAGACTAGATTAGTTTTCATTCATCACGAGCATTTTTAGACAAAAGGATGATGCATGGAAAGAAACACTGGGGCTGAATATTATGGATTGACACTGCACAAAGAATTTATCTGAGAAAGAGCTACAGACCGTGCTGCCACAGGAGAAGGTAAGGGTGGAGGGGACGCACCGCCATGGGTGAGGTGACGGCTGTCCAGGAGGGAAGGCACTTTGCTGTCTAATGCAGACGTGATACTCTGAAGTCAGCGGCTGCTTTAATCTTAATTCCTCTGGAAATACTGAAGAAAAAAAAAGCAAATCCTACAAAGCACTCTTGAATCTTTTCTAAAAATGCATAAAAGCAAACTTGTTGGAAGATCTAAGAAGAGATTGGGCTCAGACACATTTCGTTTGCTGCTTTAAGCGTGTGATTATTCACATTAAAAATGTAGACAATGAGAATTGTTCAGAATTTGACATACAGCAGCACTGTTGTTTCCCCCATCGTTTAAATTGAGCTTGTTAACTTTCATGGGGTACGCAGAGCCGTCAGATCTGGCACTAGTAACAGCAACGGCAGAACAATCTTGAGGGAAATTTTTTGAGTATTTTTAACTAGATTGTACCGGTGGATATTCAGCCATCATTTCCTTCTACTACCTGCAATTAGCTGTGCTAATAACCTCTGCAGTCTAATGAGGCCAGGCTGCAGTCAAAGTCTTTTCTGTAAAAGCACAGCTGCTGGGTTATAAAGTGCTCTTAATGCGAGGCTGTCATGGAAAGTCCTCTTGAAATGTTAGCGGTTGCAGAATATACCAGCCAGTATGATAACTGTGGTACACACGCAGAGCAGATCAGAATTCTGCACCAGACATTGACTGCTGCCTCACAGCTCCTTGATTTTTACCAGAGGCATTGGTTTTGGTCGGTAAAATCCCTTTGCTGCTTGCAATTCCTGGAGGGGCAGCAGACTTCAGTATGCTGGGGTCATTAATCTTTGAGTCTGTTTTACCTCTGTCCTGTGGGACTTGTGTCAGTTCATCCTGCAGTGCACCCTGGAAGGCTGCTCTTTTCTGACGGCTGCAGGAGGAGACAATACTGTGGCACTTCTGCGGTGCTTGCAGTTTTCTGTGTGGTTTTGACTTGGTTAATTAGGGTTGCTCTCTGTTGAAGGTGATTATAGGAGACATGAAGTTCTAATTACTGAGCATAATGCAGGTAAGTGATACATGAGCAGAGTATTCCCTTGCTTCGTGTCAGCTCAGACATCAGCTTTAACATTTCCGTGTGAACTGCTCGTGCTTTAACTTCCCTAGAACTAAGAGATCGGAAGCATTAGCAGCCAAACCAGGAATGCTGCTAACAAAGGCCAAGTAAACAATGCTGAAGATGTACAGCTGTTCAGCTCCTTAGTAACTACGAGGGGCTTGATGAAGTACGAACAAATCCCTTTTCAGTTGGATTTCCAGAGGTTAGTGGGGATTTTCACAGCTGGCATTATTTGAGAGGTTTATTGGTATTTTCCCAGGAGTGTAGCTCTGCAATCCCCTCTGTTCAGGGATGAATTATGGTTTAATTTAGAAGTACATTTTACCTCAGGCTGAACTGGATATAATTAGATCACAAAAGCTTTTTGTTGAAGCTAACTAGCAGTTCTTCGAGTGAAAGTGCAGTTTTGAATTCTTTCTCAAAACGGGAAATCTGTCAACTTTTGAAAGACAAGGAATTCTTCATGTTCTGTTTCAGAAGTTTTAACAGGAACAGGTCTGATGTCTACCCTGTGCAGTCCTTGACCACCTCAATCTCTTTATGATTCTTTTAGCACTGGCTGGCTTTATCTTAAATAGCCAACATTTATATATTTTTTTCCTGGTCTTTCCTTCTTTCCCAATTATTTGTATAGAATAGCCACTCCTTTTCCTGGCTAGAAAATTGGTCTCTTCATGCAGTCTGATTTCTCAGGCACTTAGGTAATTTTACTCAATTGGTAACATCTGCTCCAGCATGAGTTCATCTTCCCTTATCACAAGTAGCCTGCTGACCTCTTAACTCCTAATCCAGGTGAGGTATTGTAAGGAATAACCATGTTTTATTTACTAGTCTCCATTTAAAAAGCAGTAATGTCTCTAGGTGTGCTGGCAATGGTTCTGTCTTACTATGGTTAAGTTTTTATCACTGGTGAGTGTTGATACCTTACTTGCAGTCTCTTGGGAGTGATTGAGAGGTCTTTGCCTCCTTTGTTTTTTTTTACCTCATTTCTCTTCTGGTGCACAGCATGGCTGGTTGAATCCACATGTGAATTACTTTGGTAAATGAGTTAGATAATTTCCTCTATCATCTTGTCTCTGCTGCAGCAACACCCAGAGGGGTTTTTAACAAGTTAAGGGTTCTCCCGATATCTTTAATCGAATGCCTTTGAAGCAGCTTCTCTTCGTGAATTTTACTTTTTCAGTCCACAAATGTTGAAGCAACATTTTTGTGGTTTTACTTCTATTTCTGGAAGCTTAGCTGGAACAAAATTGCAATTGGAGTGTTCTTATTTAGGTCATTTTCTAGGTTAAAAATGGATGTATTCTGTGCCTTTTCTTCCATCGGTCGTCATCGTGACCATTTTTTGTTCTGGAAGATTTTTCTCCTATTCTTTAAGTATATTTTCATCTAGAAAAGCAAGTAACAAGTTAGGCAACTAAAATGCAAGGGACAAAGGTTTCTTGGTTTACTTGTGGTTGGGGGTTTTGTTTGGTTGGTTTTGGTTTGGTTGGGGTTTTTTGCTTGGTTGGTTTTGGTCTGTTTTTAAATAGTTGACAATATTTTAAAATTATACTATTGGTATCATGTTTTCTGTCTTTATTTTACATATGGAGAGGGAGGTTGGTTGCTTTTTTTAATCCACCTGCTCTCATGTTATTGTTTGCAATAATGTGAAATTCAAGCCACTTGGGTTTCATGTGCTTTGTCACTAAAGGCTGGGATGTTGGGATCAAAGCGATCTCCTAAATGGTTCTTAGGGAACGTTTCCAACTGCAGGTAGCAATGGCAGTGTCTGCAAAATCCAGCAGTGTTTGATGAATTTTCACAGCTATCTGGGGGCACCAGGTGTCAGTGATGGGAATCACTTGGCCTGCAGCATCTTTACCCTTGGTTATTGTACATGAAAAGTGTTGAGACCGAGTTTTCAGGCTCGTGTGAAAAATCAACTAACCCTTTTGGGTTTTTTCCCAGCCACAGCCACTTGTTTACTGGACAGTGAGAAGCAATGGGCATGCAGCACTGCAGCGCTACTTTCGTTAACTCACATTTCAGTGAAGAATTATACTAGGGTCTTGCCATGCTCCAGTTCCTGTTCCACGCTGTTTTTAAAGCTTTCAGCGCTCAGAAGTCCTCCTCACTGCTGCGTCTCAAGTTGCTTTTCTGACTATTGATCATCATCAGAAGACACTGTGGTACCACAGATCTTTGTGCTACTCTTTATCCCAGCAGTTCAAATGAGTTTTCTCCTAGAGAAACACAGCGGGGAGCTGGACATCCTGACTGTAAGGAATAGACTACACCTTGACTGAATAAAGGAAAATCCAGTCCCGGAAGTTTAAAGAGTATCACAGACTGTCCTGCTGTATTTATTCCCCGTAAAATCCAAACCGTCTTTCTCTTCCCTTCTGGTGGGGATCCCGGCTCCGGTTTACACGGTACACCCAGGACTGGGTAGGAGCTGTTATATTCTCCCTGGGAGTAAAACCGGCAAATCACGGCAATTGAAATCTCGCTCAGAGGATGAATTAGGGGCTAGTTTAAAAAACAGCTTTTCCTCACGATCTGATAACTGAGCAGTCTCAGTCGAAGTGCAAACGTCTCTCAGTCGGACCATCTCCTGTGCTTAGCTGAGTTGTTCAGACAATTGCTCACATAACGAGGGGCAAACTGCTCCCTCCCACCTTTCCAGTACAGCCACAGGAGATGCTTGCAGGGCAAGTGCTGAGAGACTGGCAGGGAACAGTCAAATGAGATTAAATACAATTGGAAATACTCAGTTTGAGGGCACTGACC
Source organism: Myiopsitta monachus (assembly GCA_017639245.1). NCBI lineage: Eukaryota > Metazoa > Chordata > Aves > Psittaciformes > Psittacidae > Myiopsitta > Myiopsitta monachus. The sequence continues at coordinate 63,329,399 of CM029921.1, read as the reverse complement.
TGCGGAACCTTAGAAGAGAGAAACTGTGGTGATAGTCTAGGAGAATGCATCTCAGGAGCTGCTTGCTTGCTGTCCTTGATCATAACCCGCTTGTTTCTGTTATGCCAGCCTGCATTCTCTCTTGACAGCAACATTTTCCATGTGCCTGAGCTGCTTAACTCGTTTTTTGTGGTTCCTATTGGGTAGAAGCAAACAACAGAAAATTGAAATATTTTTGTTTAACCTTCACAGGCTGTATTTGCTGCTGGTTCAGCATCTCTGTTGCAGAGCTACAAATTATTCACCAGGAAAGCGAAGAAAGCCCTGCATTTTCCACATAGGCCGAGGCTGGGATTGCATGCAGGCTATGACTAGGTCATGTAATGTGTTGATTGCTTCTCTTAATGAGAGGTCTGCTTTTTAGAGTCCCTACTGCAGGCTGTAAATTCATCTCACTTGGACAATACTCTATTGAAGAGTGACATTGAAATGAAAGGACAGTACACTTTTCTGTGAACTGTTCAGTTTTATCCATTTTTTGTGGGAGGTATTGTCTGAAATGGAATGAGATCAGACAAAGAATTGTTTTGTGTTCTTGTTTGTGTATTTGGTGGAGTAATCTGATAGGTCTGCCTCCTCATTTCTCTCCATTTAGTGTCTCATAGAACTTGGGAAGAAGAGCTAAAAGAAAAGGAGCTAAAAAATGGGCACAGATGGTCTCTGAAGCTCCTTGATTTGGGGTAGGGTGTTAATGCTAATTTGATATTCAGATATCCGTGAGAGGAGAGGGATGGAATTGAATCTCCTTAAAAACTTCAGCAATAGCTGAGGAGTAAAACTTCTGTTGCATTTATGGCCTGTAATTATCTTCCAAGGGGGGAGAGGGGGGACAGTGTTGGGGAATTATTATGTTTGTTCCTGTGTGATGATTCCCAAGTGTAACTTATTTAGTGCTAGCACGTTGCTTCACGGGCACTGGCCACCACACTGTGGAGGTCCTCAGATACTGAGCTTCTCTACATGTTTGTGCCAGCTTTCAGGAGTAGTTTTGAAGCGCCAGCTGCAGCACCTGCATACCTTAAGCCCATCTGTCACTGCATACTTGAATGTTCTCTACTTCCTAGCAATTCTGAACTTCGTTTAAAATGAGAGACAAATTCTTTTCCAGAATGGACTTGGCAAGCTTTTAGGACATATTTATTTTCATTTGAATAATTCAAATTTGTTCACAGCAATTAATGTCAGTATCACCATTGTTCTGCTGTGCATCTAATGAGGCTAAAGATGAATTTATTGCCTTCTTAGTAGCTGATTCCTGTTTTGTCTACAAAAGGTTGTGACTCTGAAGTGGATGTTTTTTATCAGGAACTCTGTAGTTACACAGGGGAACACACTATCTTAATGAGGATGGCAGCTCAGCAAGAGACTGAGGATGTGCTTCATGGGATTCCTTTCTTTTGGAGTCCCTTTCTTTCAGTGTCTTTCATCCTGCCTCACAAACAGGGATGTAGGTTCGCAAGTCAAAGGAGAAAAATTCTGTACCTCAATGGCGCTGCCTTCTGTGAACTGTAACTCACAGTATGTGGCTATACTTCATATTGGACTGCTTACAATTATTTAGAGTTCTGTTCCTTTTTATTCAGGCCTAAACAGAGTGAATGACCTAAAATGGTGCTTTATTTTGTGCTGCTGTGCTTAGGCTGCCAGAAAATGAAGAGCAGATTAAGGTTTTTAATTCTCAAACATTACTTTTAAAGTTATTTTCACTAAGGTGTCTGATTCAGAACTTACTAACTTGCACAGTCTGTTATAATTGGGTTTTCCTCATTATCACAGTTGTTCTAGTGATGATGCTGTCAATATATATTTTCAGGAGGAGAAAAAGAAGAAAACATTTGTATTCCTTGAAGGAGAAGTTTCTGTCTACACTGCTATTATTTGCTTACTAATTTCATCGTCTCTATGTAATAGCTATGTAAACCTGACATTATTTCGTCATGTTTCGCATCTAATTTTAGCTGGCATCCAGCCATTACCACTGACTTCAGATGAGATGATGCCCTGCCTGTTTCATGTGTTTCCGTATCAAATTTTTACTAAGGTATTAATCCTGTTTCATAAAAGCTTTTTTTTTTAGTTGAATATGTATTGCACTAAACCCAAATGCTATATTCGAACTACGGACTGAACTCACAGAAGCAAGGTACAAGGCACTGTAACGCCTTTCAAAATTCTGACGCATTTACCAGATCTGCTTAGATTGATTTACCTGAAAGTGTAATCTGCAAAAGCATTTGTGCACGCAAATTTTTTCACTGTCACTGGAAGCAGTCTCTAGTCACACCGTGTAACAAGTACCCCGGAACAGGACGGTCTCATTTTTTTTAATGATAAACTGCATTCAGTTTAATTTACTCTGACTTCTTCTAAAGACAACCTCTATCAGGATTATTGCGAATAACTTTATGGTGTATTTCTCAGAGCTGACGTTTTTCAGCAGAAGCAGCTCTTGCTTCTCTCTTCTGAGTGAGAACACAAAATTCAAGAAAACAGGCTGAACTCTGCGATCCTTAATCCTTTGAATTCTTGTCGCTTGATTCCTGGATGCTCTTTCAGGCTGAGACTAATTTGAACAGTGCTTTGTTGTTGATGTTGTCTGAAAACAGTTTGTCTTAATGTCATGTAGCTAATGAAGAAAATTCCATTAATTAGTAGCGCTTCCACTATAGTAATTGATAGGGTTTTAAAATCAGAGACTTAATTTCAAGGCTAGTTTTAGCTTTTCTCTACTGCCATCTTGCTTTAGGACATCGCCACTCCATCACTGTAGAAAGCACTAGCTCTAACAACAAACCCATGCCGATGGAGTTCAGTTATGAAAAAAATATTACAAAACCAGTAGCAATTTATTTTTAGGTTGAAGAGAAAACCAATAGTTTTACCATATGGACACTGTTTTGCATGGCCTCATTAATAGCATGATGTAAGCGTAACCTGTTTTCTTCAGCTTGGTATAACCCAAGAAAACTTCACAGCTGGCAGAGGTTGAAAGTGCTGTTGCATTGGGTTACGAAAAGCAGGGTGGTCAAAGTGGGGGGTAAGAGTGGTTGTGGGAGGCACAAGTACCAGCGTCCAGCTAAACTAGGTGGCTGGACTACTGTTTTAGGGTAGGTTACCACTAGTAACTCCCACTCAAAGCAGGGTAGCTATTGGGTTGCTCAGGGCTTTATCTAGTCGTGTCTTGGAAAGTTCCCAGTATTGGAGGCTGCACAACCTCTCTGGCTTACCTGCTCCACTGCTGCACTGTCCTGAAGGGTGAAAACCTAGACTTCGTGGTTTGACAAGCACCAATTTTCTTTGATTTACTATCTCTGCTCCTGTTAATACAGCCTGGGATACTCTTGGCCTTTGTTGCTGTGTTGGTAATATTAGACTCCTCAACACTGAGGAGTCTTGTTAAAAGGCTTGCTTTCATTCAATCCCAAATAAAAACTTATTAGAAGTATGAGCACAAAGAAGTGAGTGGCTTTATTCTGTCAGCTTTGCTTCTTATTTCATACTTGAAGTACGTTAGTTGTCTTTTGATTATACAGACCATGTGGTAAAAATCTGCAGAATAAAGCACGACATGCACAGAAAAGCTGAGGTAGGTGGCAGTGTGGTTTTCTTTAACCTGATAAAATTACTGTGGTACTTGCGCATCTTGCTATCTGTTTTGTGTTTGTTTAAACATCAAGTTAGAAAAATGTAGGTATCTGCATTTCTGAAACAACGTACATCCAGAGCGATTCTGCCAATTCCTTACTGTGCTTTATAAAAACATTCCTGGGATTTATGAATTAAAGAGATGCTAGTAGTGTGCATCATTAATGTGACTCGTACACTGATATCAAACTTCTAATAAACAGAAACCTCAATATACAACATCCAACAAACTGCCCTAATTTGGGACAATACAGTAAAGCCCCTGGTAATAATGAACATATGATGGGAAACTTTTTAATCATTCCAAGTATGCTTTATCTTATACTGATGCATCAGCAGCAATTCGTGTTCCATTCGTTGGTGATGCAAAGCTTCTCTATTAAGCAGCCTGATTTGTACTGAAGCAGAAAGATTTCTGGGTAATGAAACAACTGCAACTGCTCTTTGTTTAGCAAACTCAGTCTGTTTTGAAAGCTGAAACACTGTTTATTTGAAAAATTGAAATAAACTGAACCTCCATAAGCTTCATTCTGCTTTCTAAAAACAAACAAAAGAGCAAGCTTTATATTTTGTCTTGCAGCAAGACAAAAAAATTATTATTTTTTTTGCAAATACTTGATTTTTCTTTCATGGGCTGTGTGCTGAGTTTCCAAGGTTGAAAACTCCATTGAAGTAATTAAATATTTCACTTGTTCTCAATAAAATATTGCAGCAAAGCTAACCTGTCATTCAGATCACTTGCTTGGGTACTTCATGGACTGCATCATCCACTTTTTCACCTGAAATTGTTCTCCTACTCTTTCAGCATCCTGTAGGTATCTGCACATCCCTGTAATTTCCATTAGAGGCTTCACCTTGGTCTGTGAGATCAAACAACCCAGTATCTTCTCAGTAAGGGTTCTACTTAACTGGCTTTTGAAAAGATATTTACTAAGTCTTGCGTAATACAATGGAGTGCTTAGTTGCTCTGTTTGTCTTTTATCACTTCCTTCTGGCTGAAATTCAGATGATCTGAAATATGGAAAGGGTGTTTAATAGTGCCAATAGTGCCAAAGCCATGGAGAAAGGTTTGGAAAATACAGGCTAAGGTCCTCAGGTCCAAGCTAGTGCTGTTTAATCAGCAATGTCCAAAAAAACTCTGAGACCTCTGGTGGTGGTAGAGATGTTGCTTTTGATTTTAAAACTTATTTGGTGTGGTTTTGTAGTGGTTTTTTGCTTTGTGTTGGTTTTGGTTTTTCTGTGGGCCATAAATTCCAGCCCAATGAAAGAGTGCAGACACTTAATTTCCAGCACAGGGAACATCTTTAAAAGTTGGATATCCATTTAGGGAGAGCGGAAGGAGAAGTGGCTGTGCATATCCATCAACATCACAAACTGCTCTGGCAAGTGTGAAGTTGCCTATATGCCATCAAAGCTTTGTTCTCAGCTGAGTGAAAAAAATCTCCCTGAAGTGGGTTATGTCCTGAAACAAGATCTGAGGCCTGCTTTGTTCCACCTCAGTGTGTGATGGTGGCTCCTGTCCTCACTGCAAGCCAGGGGTTTGGGTCTGAGGGAAGCTACAACTGGACCAAGCTCTCTGACAGCTTCTTCTGCGGTAGGTAGGATTAGGGCAAATGTTGCCTGGGAGAGAGTTGGACATAATAGCTGTTATTTGTCCCCTGATTCATGGTTTGCTGGAAATGCTCTGCAGGGGGATATGTTCTCTTTTGAATAGCTCTGTAGGTGCTGTTCCTCTGAAAGATTAGTGTGTGACTTTCCTTGGCTGGGGTAAATGCAAACTGAAACCAGGAGCGTGCAAAGAAATAAATTTTGGTCTATTCGGGAAAGGGGAGACCTGAAGGTAGGTATATCTTACTCCCATTACTGTAGCTTTATATCGTATACTTTTTGGGACTGCGTTTTGTGTGATAGCACATTTCCAGGCAAAGGAGTCAGCACTGGGAATATTGCAACAGCTGGAGTTGGCCTTTAGCTGAGCATCTGTATGATGTTCTTATAGTAAGTCTTTCACTGTAGAGTGAAGTACCTAACCAACACCCAGTGGCGCTTCCTGCTTAAAACAAAGGTTTTGACTTTAAAGAGCTATTTGGATGATCTGAGATTTATTGCAGAAGAGAGGACAATTCTGGGAGCAAGGAAAAGGCAGAGCTGTTTCAGTGAGAAATGCCGGGGTTGCAAAGGGTCATTTTTGGACCAGGCCAAGTGGAAAAGATGTGATCATGTCAAATTCCCATAGCAGTGGATGGTAACAACTGCAGATACCTAAAGGAACTAGATGTTGCCAGTGACTAGTTTATTCCTGTTATATTCTTTGGCTCTGTGGGCTAGTCCCTGATGGCTTTGCTACTTGCCAGGCACAGTTTCATTGTGTGTTATTTTTATCCCCCTGCAATAAAACTTTTGAATCAATCTGTCTTTTATGGTCAAGCCTGACACTGAATGCTGAAATGCTTAAAGATGATATTCCTTGCTATCAGCTGTGCTGGTTATGTTCCATGCCATATGTGAATTGACTTAAAAGCTATCAGCATGCTAAAGCATATGAAAAATAATTATCTCGAGTGCTGTTGCAAAGAGTTCAATTCTCTGCCAGTTACACAATGAGCAGCGGGAATGCCCCAAAGACAGATGTGTTTATATGGGTTTGCTTGTTGTCTCTTCTACCAGCTGTTGCAGGTGAAACAAAGATCTCCACTGGACAACTTGCCTGATAGTTTTCAAGCAAGAAGTGCTGTTTTCTTTTAAACAATCTATTTGAAGCCATCTATATGAACACATAAACATGCTTGCTCACGTGTTTGGTCAGTACCTTTGGAGCTTGGAACCTGCTCCCAAGATGTTCTTTGAGTATTAAAGTGGACATGCCAGTGGCCTCAGGAAGTGTTGAAGGGGTTGTTGTGTCTGCAGATTAGAGCTACACATTTCAATGGCAAAAACTTTCCCACTGTGCTTGCCTAAAGGAAAACTACCTCACAGAACATGTTGGTGTCTGCTGTGTAACTTATTTCTATCTGGGAGCTTGAACCAAGATTGCAGGTGAGAGCTCTTGTCTTCTTGAATCCTGCTTTGTTTTCACCATACCTGCTTGTGGTTTGGTTAAATTGTTTTGTTCATTTGGGTTTTGGTTTGGTTTGCTTGTTTTTTTGTGTTGGCTTTTTGGTTTTTTGTTTTTAATTGCTGATGAGATAAAGGATGGCTGGGGGTTGCTAATAGCCCTGAGATTAGAGTAAGGTTCTAATAGCCCTTGGCTGGGAACCTCAGAAACCTTTTACAGGTCATATTTTTAGAAGTTCGTAACACTTTCAGTTGGGACTAGGCTTTTGGCTGTTGTTGGGAAAGCAGAAGTGTTTTGGTTTGGTTTTGTGTGTGTTTTCCTGTTTTGTTTTTTTACAATTTGCATGGCATTATCCTGTTTGCCGAAACCAGCAATCCAGTCCACACGGAGGGCATTGTTTGCCTAATACCTGGTCTGGAAGTGTCTGTTCTTGCAGGAATAAGCAGGTATAGACACCTGACATTTTGATGTGATTGTAGCTTCTTCTTTAATGTCAACTGAAGAAGTATCAGGGACCCTAAGGGATACTTAATTGTTTTTGTTTTACTTTGAGAGCTGTACAAAATAATCAAAGGACAGAAACATGTCTGCTGGTCCTGAGAGCTTTTGTTTGTTTCAGAAACAGATTAAGCACATTACAAACAGTTTTACTGCACTCTTTACTTTTTTGCTTCAGTAAATGGATATTTCTGAAAACAGGATCTAGTACACAGTATTTATGCCAAAATAGAGCTTCCCTGTTATAAACTTAAAATTGAAAATTATCCTGTCTTCATGATGTATGTAGAATTTTTATTATTTAATAAGGAAACATCTTGTAAAATCTTCATTGATGTTTGAAAAGGGTTTGCTACAGTTCCCAACTTGCTGTAATATTCTTATTAAGATTACTTTTATTTTTATTCCTCAAAATTGTCTTTAATTAAAAAATGTAATTTTTGCTAAAAAATATGACCACGATGTGCTCTAGTCTATAGAAAAGCCTAAGTCTTGCAGTTCTAGCAGAACTGTACTTGCTTATGGCTTTCCTGTTGCATTTATGCAAAAAGTGAAGTTCATCAAACATTCCAGAGCTCTTATGCCAAGGGGCACAGGATCTTTTTTTGTGATCTTTATTATGTGCAACTTAATAAAGCATACAAAGCAATTCCAAGATAGATCTTTCTAGCTACAAAACAGAAAAGTCAATCTTCCATTTCCACATGCTGTGTCTTCTCTGTCTCAGCAGATGTAAGTGGAATTATATAAGGGAGTTTATTCTTGATTTTTCTTGGAGTGTATTTATTATTACTCCTTTATTGTTATATAATTTTTTTTTACTCAATATTTTAAGAAGTAAATTAGAATTATAGAATCATAGAATAGTTAGGGTTGGAAAGGACCTTAAGATCATCCAGTTCCAACCCCCCCTGCCATGGGCAGGGACACCTTCCACTAAACTATGCCACCCAAGGCTCTGTCCAACCCGGCCCTGAACACCGCCAGGGATGGAGCATTCACAACTTCCCTGGGCAACCCGTTCCAGTGCCTCACCACCCTCACAGTAAAGAATTTCTTCCTCATATCCAATCTAAACTTCCCTGTTTAAGTTTGAACTCGTGACCCCTTGTCCTATCACTACATTGAGCAGTAATGTAACAAAACGCCTCTCTGTTCACTTCCCTAGCACTAGCGTGGTTTTTACCCAGATAAAACTTGTCCTGTATGTAAATCTTAGAGCCAGAAGATGCAAAAATTCTGCATTGTTAAATAACTCAGTGAAAAAATGGTAAAGCTCACATTACAAAGAGAGAACAAAAAATCACTTTGTGCTAGTCAAGAATACCCAGATATTCTGTGGGTATAGTGTTGGGTATACTGTGTGCTGAGTTTTGTTATCCAATGCTCATATTACAGATGACTTCCGCACACTGTGACTGATCCATGCTCTAAAAGGGTATTCTTGGATTTCAGGTGTCCAGGTAATGGGTAAACCAAATTGAAGGATAATAATACGAGTGCTGGCAAGCTGCCTAGATTGGCATTGGTAAACATGATTCTGCAAGAGCTTCGGAGCATGAAATGGGAACTGTGCTGTATTTAAACAAGGATTAGGCTGAGTTCCTTGATAGGTACCTTACCCATAGGCATAAGCAATGCCTTCAATAAAAGCTATGAAGAAACTAGGAAGATGATTCTCATCAGATGATTTATGTTGAGTAGGGAAGGGGGCAGGGGAGTTTGCAGTCTTTTTCGAGCTGTAAAGGGACAGATAAAGAAGAACTTTACTGAACGTGGCATTTAGTGATTTTACATCAGGCCTCTTGAGGCATAGCTTGCACAGATTTTTTAGGCTGTTCCCTGTGCAAATCTAAAGGATACAGCTTTTATGCATTTACAACAAACCTGGGAGAATATCTGAAGCATGACTGCAACAGTTATTTAGCTATGGAAAGTAAATCAACAGAGTTTTTAATAAGAAATTGGGAGACATTTTTGGGGTTCTGCTTGGGCCTTTTTCCACACGGCCTGTCAACGTTGCCAATGATCTAATTCTTGCTTTCACTATTTTATTTTTTATGTCAAAGTCTGGAAGGAATGATATCTAATATTCATGTTGCTAGCATGTGTGTATGCTGCCATTATTGATCTGCAACCATCATTTTAAATACGCTTGCTTTGAACAACATTTTAGTGGGGTGGGTTATTTTTCAGTATCATGCCGGCTTTTGCTTAATGTTTGTTTTAAATAATATTCTGAAAGGGCTTTCCTGCATGGAAACATGGGATTTGAGGCTGCAAGACAGATGCAGACAGTGATAGCAAGATGATGATGATAATAATAATAGTAATAATAATACATATATTTTGATTATAATTGATGACGTTTCCTTAGCAGTTTGGTGCTCTGCAGGAACAAACAGTAAAACTGACAGCAGCATGGTGTGTCTACAGGAGAGACTTTAGACAGCAGAGTATTAACAGGAGTTACTACTGAATGCTGATAAACTTTTCCCATACACAAAGAAAGCTTCCAATAGTTTCTGCACCTGCTAGGAGTACCCTAGCAACATCACTGGGGGAACTCTATGCCATGACTTTTTCTGAGTCCTTTTTGTTGAACATAGCAGCAGTTGTAAAACAAAGGTCAAGAGCAATCTAAGCTCTTCAAAGTGCTGTTGCTTAATTAATTTACTCAGATAAATGTTTGTGGTGGTGTTTTCCACCTCAAGGATAAATATCAGGTTGTAGAATCATCCACCAGACCAATAACAGTTTAGTTAAATGTGAATATCACTTAGTCTAAAATGTCACTTTGTACTTGCAGGAAAATTAGTGTTAGCATTTAATATTAATTAATTAAATTAGCATTTAACACTAATTTTTGCCTTGTGAAATAACCAGGAGTCCCTGCTGCCTTCTGCATCCTCTGGCAGCTGAGGGATTTCTGTGCAACACAGAACAGGGAAACACAGATCACTACCAGGTAGCAGGAACAGATCATTCCATTAAAGAAATACAAGAAAGCTTTTATTTCTTTTTTTGGACTGAGAAGTTGTATGTGGTCATTGTCCTACTGCATGCACAGGCTTCAGGTGAGTCCCTGCTTTGTTCTTTGTCATCAGCTTTCAGGGAAAATACTTATTTCAGGTTTTCCTACATCATTTGCTGGAAACATTACAGAGGTTCTTGCTGGGTTTGCTCTTGCTGGCCTTGCTGTCTTGCAAAAGGGAGAAGGGCAGTGTTTATCTTTGTGATTTATGGATGAGAGATTTGAGATGGACTAAGTAAAACCCTTTTCAGCCCTCTAGGCTGGGGCTGCAGATACTGGGGGGGAGCTGGGCCACCCTCTCAGCCCCTCCGAGCTTCTGCTTTCACCATGCAGAACAGGGGCAATACTACTGTCTGTCTCTCACTAGGAGAGATGGTGATGTAGCCTAAAAAATGCATGCAGTTTTAACAAGAGTTTTTGCCCACTGTCCACTTTGGCAGATAATACCTAGTTCTAGAATGCAGTCAAAAATTTCGAATTTTTACCATTTCTATTCAAGAAAGGGACAAACCTGTTGCTGTTCTTCCACCCTCATCCTCTACATTCTGATTTGGTGACAAGACTTTGTACTTAGATTACTGGATATTTACCTTTTTCATTAGCTACTTGGAAAATACAGATTCTGTATGGTTTTATATGTAAACCATCATCTAAAAAGTCAGCAGTCATCAGACACATCTCTCTCAGCTCCCTGTTTATTAAGCTAAATGATGCTTTAAGCTAGAATTTACCAAACAAACTAACATGCTTAAGGTATCCTTCTGTTTCCTTCATTACAAATGCACTTGAAAAATGCTAGTACCATTTCCCTTCTCTTTTAAATATTCCTGAATAATTTTCCAAAGAAAATTAGCTGAGCTAATGGTGCTTGTTCTGAGGAAATACAAGAAATTTTCAGTGAAAATCTCTCACAGCTAATAGAAAAAATGAAACACTATTCCATCCAAACAATATTTTTTTGTCCCTCCTTCAGGTGATGTGACCCTTGTTCTCATGAATCCTCTGTCGCAGTCACACTCCACTTCTCTGGCAGAAAGAATATGCCATACAATACCAGACATGAATGCAGATCTTGTGTTGGTCACGCAGGAAACTTTAGCGGACCAGCTAGTTAAAAATTATCCAGGTGACGTGCTCATTTCTCCCTCCTTTTAAAAGTGACTGTATCATCAAGATTGAATATATTGAATGATATTGGGCAAGTGATCACTGAATGTTTACAAGCAAAGCTGACAATATGAAAGAATATAAATTAACAGGCAACTGGCAGAACACGTGCATGAACATCACTAACATTGTCTTGAATGTAATCCTTTTTACAGGTTTTAATAAATCATCTTTGAAAATAAGAGGGAACTGAGTGCAGTAGCAGGTTGAGAGTATGCCCTTTCTACAGCGTGGAAAAGCATAGATGAAGTATTATGTGCCGAATATGGAGTAGCACAAAACACACTGTGTGTCAGATCACAAAGACTTTGAATCCCCCTTTAAGAGATGGGAATGTAGCTGACTTTAGCAGCAAAGGGACTGGGTAGGAGTCTACATCTGGTATTTGCTATCAAAAAAAACCAACAAGCCTCAAATTCAGATTTTTGTTTCAAATTCCAGTCCCTTCCTGAGATCAAATTACTTACACTAAGTGTAATTATCTTCTGATGGGGTAGCAGCACCTTCCCTTAAATGCTGTGGTTTCAATCTGAAAAATGTTGTTTCCCTTAGATCTGCAATGTTGATGTGTGTGTGCATGTGTGTACATGAGACTTAGTAAAGGCTCATTACGGCCCACTGCAGGAGGTTGTTTTGTTTGATACTGAGCTTCCTCTTTTGAATCTTCTTAATCTTATAGCTCTGCAGACAGTACATACAGATTGACCTGGTACACATTTTCAGTAGTGGGAAAAATGTTAACGCAACCCCATGAAGTGCCTCAGAACCCTGCCAGGTACATGATGTAGTCCATATCTACACTGAGAAACCACAAGCTAGCATTTTTAGATCAGCCAGAAGCCACACACTCAAAAGTTTGTAAGGAGAGAGCATATTTCTTGCTATGTTTTCACAGATGCAAAGAGAGCAGTGTTGCTCATTCATAGAGGAACTTTCTAAGCTCTATCACAGCAGTGCTGCAGTGACAACCAGAAACACATCTGGCCTCTACCTTCCTCCTCAGGTGACTTTGCCCTATTAGTGAGGAATGGCCGCGGCAGAGTTAAAAAGGGCTTTACAGATCAGTCCTTGGGAGGACACCGGCAGGACAGCATCTACTAGAGCCCCTGGCTGGATGATGTTTCTGTGCTGCCCTCATCTGTCTGTCCGAGAAGCTGCAGTTTGCGCTGGCTCCAAGACTGGGGGCAGCCTTTGCTGCCTGTATGTGTACACAACTCTGCAGGGTGGGTCTGTCCCTGTTCTGCAGGGTACAATTGCTGGCTCTGGAAGCTCAGCAGAGTAGTGATGTATCTAAAAAAAAAAAAAAAAATCCTGCCTTTTGTTTGGTGATTCTGGACACTTTCATGTTGAAATTGAGTATGTCCCACTCAAACTTCAATTGCCAGGTCAGTATCAAGCTTCTTTTGGAACCCTGTAAACTAAATACATTGGGTATTTCATGCTTAGCTCCTTTCAGATCTGTTGTAAATAAGTTATTTTTTGGCCAGCTGCCATTTTATTTGAAAACTTACTTATGATTTGAAATATCTGTGTCTTTATTGCAGGCATTGCAGTCCCCTCCCACAATATCTTATACAATATCCTTGGTACTCTAATTAAAGAAAGGAAAATCTACCATACGGGAGAAGGATACTTCATTGTGACTCCCAACACATACTTTATCACAAATGATGCCAAGGAAAACAATAGAAAAGTCACATTGGAGGACAGCTGTTACTGTTCATCACCTTCCATCACTTACCTGGTAAACATAGGGTTCTGTGCAGACCTAGTGAAAGAAAACATTCCTACAGTATCCTGTTATAGATCCTGCCATTGTTTCCCTGACCAGAATATGCTCTGTGAAAAAAGACACATTCAGCTAATGAACTATGACTGTAATGGAGGATATAAGAAAAGCTGCAGTGAATTTAGGCATTCAGTGCAAACTCAAGGGATCTCCACATCTGCTGAAAACCATTTCTGGGACACCATCAAATCACTGACATCTGTGAAACAGAAAATGAAAAGCAAAAGGTTTGGCCTTAGCCTTTTCTGGAGAAGTGCTTCTAGAAAAGAAAAACGTAAGGAGGAGTATTCCACTTTTTCAGCTCAGTTTCCTCCCAAGGAGCGGCCAGTCAGGGATGAAGATGACCTAGATAATATTACATGTGATGTTGAACATGACATCATCAAGCGTATTAAGCCTGTTCTTAGAGTTGATAATATGATTAAACACACAATATTAATGCAGAAGTTTGAGGAGCAGAAAAATTTTATCAGTAAGGGTACTTCAGCTGAAGTGTCAATAGTCAGGCTAAACCATCTTTCAAAGGATTGTATTCAAAAGACAAAATAAAACAGCAAAACAGACCAGGAAAACAAAATCAAAGAAAGAGAAGCAAATCAGCAGAAGAAACAGGACATCTCACATACACAAGCTAACATCTCAAAATCAGAAACTAGAGGACAACCTTTTGCTGCCTATTGGAAACCAGCAGCCATCTGATGTAGCAGTGGCATCCCATGTCATATATAAAAAACAAATTAAGAACCCTTTTCAGGGTCTGCCATGGAGATGCAACTTTAATGCAAAAGGGTACAAAGGTATTCTGAATAGTCAGCTGAAGTGCAGGACTCAAAACCAAGAAAGGGCTCTACAGTCTTTGGACTCCTCAAAAACCTTTGACTATGAAACCAAACAGCTGGCTACAAAGACACAGGCTGACAAAGCTAAGCAAAGCACACCACACGCTAACAAGTCTTCCCTCCAACTAAAGAAAGACTGTTTAAGTAAAAACTTCAGTCATCCACAAGGCAGTACTTTGCAAAAAGATAATACAAATAAATACTTTCTGGAGAGTAATATTCTGGAAAAAAATGCCTACAGAAGATCAGTAAAAAAAAATGCTGGGGATAATAAAACATCCCTTCACTCCTGCACTGAAGGAAATGGTGAGTGCAAAGAAGATGCAAAATTTTCATTACATCTGAAAGATGAGCATTGCAGATGCAAAGCTGATGCTGTATGTGAGTTATTAGATCAAACAGCAAATGAATTTCAAAATGTCCATCTTTCAAATTATACAGCCATTAACCTGGTAAAAAAACCTGGTATGAAATACAGACAGAAGACTGGTAAAAAGAGTGAACTTATGTTTAAATATGATTGTGCCAACCACCCTGGGTCAATGAAGCTGGAAAGTGATGGATTTACTGGTAACTGCCATGTTCTGTATGAAAAAGCACGTGATGGTGACACCTGCAACACATTACATCTGGATGACAATTCTGAAAGCAAGGAACTATGTCACCTGCCTCCTGGCCATGATTTTTCAGATATAAGAGACTGGATCAAAGCTGCACAAAAGGGGGGGACAGCTATGTCCCCAAAACACTGTGAGATTAATACTTACTCCATCCAGTATGACACAACTGTAACTAAATGTCACTCTGGAGACCATGGATATGAGGAAAGTGCTACTTTTGCAAAATCAATTGATAGCTCAAAAGAGCATCCAAAATTGGATTTTATAGAAGTAAGTTGTTTATGCAGTCAGGTTCTTCCGATAGGTCACAGAAAAGAAGAAGAAACTGGCCTTGCTGAATGTGCAAAGGCTTCAGCTGTAGCAGATTCTGGACACACTGATGAGGCTGACTCAGATGCTGACACTTTGCAGAACTTCATCTGTGAGATGGGTGAAGAGGTGGCATGTTGTGCTTTGGGCTCACAGACCAAAGAAATGAGAAACCCTCTGGGAAAAAAATATCTGTTTTTTAAGAATGCATGTACTGTGATATCTGGACAGAAGCAGTCAGAAAGGATAGAAAACCACAGCATTACAGGAGACAGTGGAATTGACTCCCCAAGGTAAGAAAACACATGTAACTGTATTAGATGGTTTATCTTCAAATTAACATTCAGATTTTGGCAGGAACATTGCTGTAAACCATAATCCCCTCCCTCCCCAAAAACAAGATTCTTATTATCTTTAAAAACTTCAGTGTTATGTCCCAGAATATTCAAACTGTATAGTTTTACTATGTCTTTTTACATGTACATTCTTCCTAAATCAGCAAGACAAATGCTGCTGTTTATATCTTGGATTTGGTTTTAGGAGGCAAGAAAATAATATGAGCTCTGCCTTGCAGATGGAGATGGCCAAGTGCAGAAATGTTAAGAAACATGAGGATTGATAAACTCACTATTAAACATGTGATTGATAAACTCCTGTTAGCAGACAGGTTCATAGAATCACAGAATAGTTAGGGTTGGAAAGGACCTTAAGATCATCTAGTTCCAACCCCCCCTGCCACGGGCAGGGACACCTTACACTAAACCATGCCACCCAAGGCTCTGTCCAACCCGGCCTTGAACACCGCCAGCGATGGAGCATTCACAACTTCCCTGGGCAACCCATTCCAGTGCCTCACCACCCTCACTTCCTCATATCCAGTCTAAACTTTCCCTGTTTAAGTTTGAACCCATTACCCCTTGTCCTCTCACTACAGTCCCTAATGAAGAGTCCCTCCCCAGCATCCCTATAGGCCCCCTTCAGATACTGGAAGGCTGCTAGGAGGTCTCCACACAGCCTTCTCTTCACCAGGATGAACAGCCCCAACTTTCTCAGCCTATCTTCATACAGGAGGTGCTCCAGTCCCCTGATCATCCTCGTGGCCCTCCTCTGGACTTGTTCCAACAGTTCCATGTCCTTTTTATGTTGAGGACACCAGAACTGCACACAATACTCCAAGTGAGGTCTCAGGAGAGCAGAGGAGAGGGGCAGGATCACCTCCCTCGACCTGCTGGTCATGCTCCTTTTGATGCAGCCCAGGATAAGGTTGGCTTTCTGGGCTGCAAGCGCACACTGCACTCACATTGATCTTGCCATATGAAATTATGGATATTGTCATATAGATGAAGAATTAAAAGTGCCTTGCAGAGGCATTCAATCAAAATTTAAAGGACAAAATACCATCCAACTTGCTCACAATAGACAGGAGAATGTGCTCATCACTTGAGCTAGAAGCATCTGCTTCCTTTCATAGGGTACATTTTGCCTGTAACTATACTTGAAAAATCTCCTAATGGAAAACAATTATGAAACAATTATGTATGAAACAACTGTTGCATGTGGAGAAGACCTACAAAACTGTTAACTCTAAATGCTGCAAGGGAAAATCATATCTTTTTTTTTTAATAACATCACATATTCTTAGGATCTTAAAGGACTTTAAATGTAATTAAACCATTTGTGTTCTCATAACGTATCTACTGTCCCCTTGAGCAACTAGTACATGAAGGAATAAATCGCATACTAGTTTTTAAAGGAATTCTGTTGGCTGGGTTTTGTTTTGTTTTTCCCTTAAGCAGCTTCTGCCTGTGAACTCTTTCAAGCACACTCCTAGTGCATTAATTGGATGTAACACTTGAAATCTGATGGATAAATTCATTTAGCAAAATGTATGTCAAGGTGTCACTTTGATTGTTCACATTGACATAGCAGAAGTTAAGCCAATTCAGTTTATTTTTAGAATGTGAAGTTTGATGTCTAATAATTCTGTTATTTTAGATGGACTGAAAAGAAGATGGAGCTTCCTGCCAAATTCTAGCAGCATAAATACGAACGCAAAGAGGAAGACAAAGCAGAAGGATAACTGCAACAAAATTTCTTACTTCAGCTAACTCTAGTAATGGATATTTGATTACTTTTTTAATAAGATGTGTAAGCTTTCCCTTTGTAACACTGTAACCATACTGCAAATGCCATCAGTCACATCTGTGAAGCTGTCTCTAAATCAAAGCTGTTAGCTAAAATTTTTAACCATAGTATTTAGAGTTAATGTGTATTTCTACTGCTCTCATCTTTAATCAGTTTTCTCACTCCTGCGATAATAAAAAAGAGAACTGATATACTTCATTCAGATCACACTATTAACCTGGAAAGGGTATGTGTTGCTCTAATAGGAAATGTATCAGTTGGATAGGACTGGTTTACAGTGTAATTCTTAAAAGTGTTTTTTACTTGCACCATAGGAATAACACCACCCTCCCTCTTCCCTGTTCAGAAAACAGGGCAAACGAACTAAGAAGGCACACACCTTGTTACTACAAAAGTTCCTTGAATCCTGAAGTTCTCTCGCTGTGTCCTGAAGAAATCTTAGCTGTCCTCCTGAATCTACTTGGTATTTATATCAGGCAAGAAGGATTTAGTCTTTTTGAATGAAAATGCTGGTGCAGGAGACAGCAGTAAGCTCAGTGGCATTGCTTTGAAAGAAAACCCGCTGTGGGTCTGCACGCTCCTGATCTGCTCCTGACCACCGCTTTCCTTCTTCCAACGAACTAACATCCTGGCACCCGTCAGTATCACTTTACAGCTTTTAGTTTAGAAGACTAATTCTGAGTTCTTAACCCCGATTTATTCCTGTAGCTAAGAGCAGACTGTGGCAGTTTGCAAGCTGCTAATCACCAAAGACTGGAGGTCCTCTCAAATCTTGCAGGGGTATTTGGTTACACAGTTATCGACTATGCTAGGCTCTTTCAGTACTGAAAAACCAGTAGTTATGGAGACATAAGACTAAAGTTGTAGTTAGCAGTTTTCAAAGCTATGGGAGATTTCGTTTAGAGAAGGTGCCACTGGCGGTTAAGGGGAAGAAACTGCGTTCGTGTTGGCTGAGGCGGTCCCGAGCAGAGCCGAGCCCCGCAGTCCTCTTTCTCGCCCGATTTCAGTCACACCTGCACCGTCGTCTCCCCCGTTCTCCAGAAGCTCTCCTCCTTCAGCCCCTCACGCTGCCACAACCTGCCCGCAGCTTTTCCGCTCCCTTAAACACCTCCTCCCGGGAGCATTACGCGCACATCCGACGCTCGGCATACCGCGGCCCCGGGCGCAGGGCCGCCGAGCGACGCCCCTCACAGCGACCGCGAGGACCCGCCACAAATTCCCCCGCCTCGCGGGCGCAGGGCACCATGGGTCTTGAAGTCCTGGAGGGGGGGCAGCCCCGAGGCATGCTGGGCGTTGTAGTCTGGCGCCGGGAGGCGGTTGACCGGCGCGGCCCCGCCCCGGGTTGCCGGGGCAGGGGGTGGGCTCTCTTTCTGTCACACGGCGGTCGGCGGCGGCAGCGTGGCGTAACGTGGCGCGGCTGCCGGCGAGCGGAGATGCCTGAAGCTGCCCGGTTTAGCGCCAGCAGCGGGACCGAGTCGGATCCCGAGTGCCCCATGGAGAGCGAGTCAGCCATAGAGAACAGCCGCCGGCGGCGCAAGGTACCGGGGAGGGTTGCGAGGCCTTCCGCTGCCGGGTACGGCCTGGCCGCGCCGCCTCGCCTGCATGCTGGGGCTCGTGTCCCGCGGGTCTTGCCTCGGTAGCGTTCCCGTAGTGGCGTGCGCTGGGGCGGGTCCGCGCGGTGCGGGCCGAGGTGAGTTCCGGGCTGGCCGGCAGGGCTGCCATGTGCGCGGCTGGCTTCCTGGGAGGGCTGCAGGGCCTGTGGTGCTGGGCCGTGGCCCTCGCCTCGTGTCGGCACCGCCTTGCCGGGGTGGTGGGCGTGCTGGAACGGGCGTGTGGCAGTCCTCGTCGCGCAGCGGCCCGGGGAACCCTTTCGGGTGCGCTTTTGAGCGGGGAAGAGGCCAGGGTGCCTCGTGGTCAGTAAAATGCCTCCTGGTGGCACCTGCGCCGCAGCAGGAAGGGATCTGTCGCTTTGTGCGAGCCCTGCTCCATCCATAGCTGCAGCGTAGACTTTTAGTTTTAACTCTGTTGCAACGTCTTCTCTGTTTCGTCTCGCTTGGATCACGCGCATGTGTTTTCATTTACCGCCGTGTTGCTCTGTGCCTTGCCAGAAGGAGAAAAAAGAGAAGAAATCTAAGCGCCATGACAAATCTCGGAGAAGAAAGACTCAGACGGATGAAAGTGAGCAAGTCAGAGGATGACATTGATCCCCCGAAACTCAAGAAATCAAGGAGTGGAGTTAAACAAAACGGTCATATGAGAGAAGAAAGCCCAGAGAATGCAAAATTATCTTCCTTAAACAGTAAATCCAGCTACAAAAAAGGGCACAGTAATTCAAGTGAAACATCAAGTGGTGATGGTGACAGTGAGCCAGAGCAGGTAAAACTACTGATTGATTTAGTTATGGTGATGTATTTAGCTTTCAACTCCTGTGTTGCAGCAAGGTTAAACTTAGAGCAGGTTGTTTTTCCCTTTTTTCTTCCTATCAGTGGAAACGCATTTTCAGGGTTTAGAGCTACTTGAACAGTTCCTTCTGCGATTGTTTGCAGAAATTTCAAATGATGAAAGTACTGAAGTGCTAGATTAGTACACCATGGTTTCGTCACTTCAACAGTCCGATACCTGTAGTAGCTGTTGCCACATGGACAAGTTGCAGTGAGATGGTGCTTGAATATGATTCGGCATCATTAGATATGATTGTAATTGCAAGTGGAAAAAGAAGAGTTCTGTATTAATATAGTTTTATGTATCATCTTATTAAACAGCAGATGTTCATGTGAGAAAATGATCTTTAATAAAATATGGTGCTGTCAGAGTTTTGTAAGTCTTTTTAAGCCTTTCTGTAAATGTTTTTATTTTGTCTGACTATTTCTGTTTGGTTTAGATTCCTTTAAAATTGCTTGACATGGGGCACTTTTTTTTTTTTTTTTTTTATTAAGGGAAACATCTTCTTATACCTAGGAATTGTTTTGAAAATTCTTTATACCTGTATGTTCTGCAGCCTTTTGCTGTTGTCTGCTGTTACAATTGATGCTTCTCAAAGCATCTGTGGCCTCCAGGGTTAGCATTCTTTTCTCGTGCTCAGCATTTTAATTGCTGTGCTGTTAAAACTTATATGGAAGTGATCCATTACCAGGTAATAGTGGGTGTGTTTGCTTTACCTTGTAATGTTATTCTTTTGGGGGTCAATTGCTGTGTCTGTAAATCACTGTCATGTATTAATTGGGAAGTAGGAAATAGGCTGGATATCAAGTGTGATTCTTGCATATTCCGTTAGGCCATTGGTAATTATTTAAAATAGAATCTTAAAATTTAATTAAGAGTTTTCAGAGTTTTAATTTGGGTGTTTTACATTTACAGCTATATGCTGTTAGGTACGAAACAGTCTTAAATTACAGATCATTTTTGTCTAACTTTGAAATATGATAGTAAGTAAACCAGAAAGCTTTTCAGCTGCAGCTGTGACACTGTCACTGAAAATTTGACCCTTGGTATGACGCCAGTGTCTGTGCCATTACCTTGGATTTTCTAATGGTCATATGATATTCATGTGGAATGTTATCTGATTTATTTTTTTATCTACAGGAGATGACTGAAGAACAGAAAGAGGGTGCTTTCTCCAATTTTTCTATTTCCAAAGGGACTGTGCAGCTTCTTCAAGGTAAATTTCTTGGCATAATGTCACCACAGAAAGTAAGTTATCTTTGTCATGGGCTTGTATGCTCAACTTAATCAATGAGCTTTGAGATGTGCTCTGCTTGTGTGTATGGAAGCTCAGAAGCTCTACAGAAGGCATAGTGATTGCCTACTCTAAATATGTTTTGAACAGACTTTTCTGTTTGCGGTATTGCCCAAGTCAGCCTTTACAGTAGAATTTTGAATTATGTACGATCAAAAAAAAAATTATTCTGTGCAAAAAATTTTCAATTAGAAGTAATTTCAATGTGAGTAAAGGAAAAACAGTTATATTTAGAGTCTTTGACAGTAGTTTGTGCATGACTTAATATGAATTAAGAGATGAACAGAAGTGCTTTTCACATATTGTTATTTGAAAGGAAGAGATTTTTGTAGATAGGTGGGGAGTATTATGTAAATAAAGCCACAGTACGTAAGGGCTTTCATTAAAGGCTATTAACTTTATCTATCCCAGCTAGCACTATGCCTAGTGGTATAAAGTGGGAGAATAAAATGGACAGTCCAGGGTCACTCTTTACAGATGACCTCTGTGATTCAGTAAGTCAGTGGAGGTGATGATACAGTCCTGATTTACTTTAGAGTTGATGGAAATTCTGCTTGGGATAATTTTCTCTGAAGAGCAAGACAGAACACTTGTCAAACTGTCATATTAAGGAAGTCTGTTGAAATTGTCACAGCTCGAGGAGTGACCTACCTGTTCCCTGTGCAAGTGAAGACCTTCAACCCAGTATATTCTGGCAAAGACGTAATTGCTCAAGCACGAACTGGAACAGGGAAGACATTCTCTTTTGCTATTCCCTTAATTGAAAAGCTTCAGGGAGACTCACAGGAAAGAAGAAGAGGCCGTTCACCAAAGGTAACTGCTTAGTTAGAACACTAATTTTGCTTTGTCTTATGTCCAGGTAATTCAGATTTTTAGCCCACTGGAGAAGTTCTTCAAGTTTGTGAAGACATAGGGCGGTCTGCATTAAAGATTATTTGAAAGCTGCATTCGTTGGGGTTTGTCTGCATCATGTGTTGTCTCTTATTATCTGGTCAAGGTTAAAGATTACAATAGGCTCTATCCACTTGTCAGTTCCTTTTTCTGCTTAGAAGGAGACTGAACCTACAAGTTTTCAACATGTCCCTATTTAATTTTGTTCAACTGTTCAGGTCCAGTGGTTACTGGATGCTTGTTTTTCTCCCAGATTAGTAATGGATTAGTAACTTTTTCTGGTTGATAAAAGCTGTCTACTTAGTTCGCTTAAACATGTAGATAGTAAGAGAACTTAGTTTTCACTAGGAAAACCAGATATGGAATGCTTCTGCTCCAGAGAATACAGATTATTATGAGCTGTCTGCATTCTATTAGGGAATACCAAGTGTGGTTTGGTTTTGGTTTTTTTCACCAAATTCGTGTGATGCCTTCCAAAACCAGACAGGCTAAAGCTTATCGTATCTTCAGTAGTGGAAATGTTTTGTAGGTTCATTTCATCTTGTCACACATCTCATAGCCTAACTGAAACTCGTTCCAGAACTAGTCCTAGCTGTTCTGTTTGCATCTGCCCATCATGTTGGCTGTCGGACAGAATGCTAACTCTAGATTTTAGC
Source organism: Myiopsitta monachus (assembly GCA_017639245.1). NCBI lineage: Eukaryota > Metazoa > Chordata > Aves > Psittaciformes > Psittacidae > Myiopsitta > Myiopsitta monachus. The sequence goes on along the minus strand of CM029921.1, from coordinate 63,306,976 downwards.
ACAATCTTGCAGAGAAGGAAAGCTTTCTTTGAAGGAGTCGCAAGTCTTTAAATAAAACAGTTTTCAGGCCTTACTAGACCACAGTACACTTCTGCTTTCTTTTTTTGTCACAGGTTTCAATGTTGAAAGAGGTAGCAGGATAAGGATTTTAAGATGCTATTTGTCAAGCCACTGATGCTGGGTTTTAGAGCAGTACTGCAATCACATGTTAAACTAAATTAGTTAAAACATCTGGGGTGAAGCCTATATATCGGAAGAGAGGATGGTTCCTTGGTTATTTCTATAGGAATATCAGTATAGGCTCCAGAACCACACTGAACACCAACTTGGCAGACTGAACATACTCTTCCCTGAATCATAGAGAGGCTGAGACAGTTTATGTCTCTTACACCTTCTTGCAGGACTGTGAAGCATTACTGCACACGTGTAAAAAACTTACTACCCAGATCCTTTAGTCTTATACTCAAACAGCATATGATTATGTAGAAGCAAACCTGTAGTTGATCGGTTTACTAAAGTTGAATAAGATTTAAGTTCCTGTCTAATTTAAAAAGAAGTCTGCCCATCCTAAATGAGTACGTGAAGGAGATTAATGATGTTACAAGAGACTTAGGCAGTGTGTTTCTCTAATCTTTGCTTAGATAACTATTCAAACCAGATATTTATTTATTTTTTCTTCAGTTATGTAAATGGTCAGACCTAAACTGATGATTAGCAGTGTCTTGGTTTCTTGCAGAAGCCATGGTAAGAGAACATCTGTTTGCATTCTGTCTAGGTACTAGTTCTTTGCCCAACAAGAGAGTTGGCAAACCAGGTTGCCAAAGATTTCAAGGACATCACAAAAAAGCTAACAGTAGCTTGTTTTTATGGAGGAACTCCATACAATGGACAAAGTAAGTGACACTTATCTGTAATAATTGAAATGTTGATTTACTGAAATATTTGAGAAATGCAGTTGAGTCCTTTCAAATATGCACTTTTTAACTCAAGAACTGGTATTCATGGGGAAATTCAGTAGCTCAGACTATCTCTTCTTATGGTGAGAAATAATAATAGCTCTCAATTACATTCTTGGTGTTCCTTGCCTACTCGTGTACTTTGAACTGGAAAAGATTATGCTGTGTGTATACACAATATTTGGGTTTAGGCTCTTATTAAGCTCTTTTTTTCTTTAAAAAATACTTAGTCTTAGAGCTGTAATACAGGGTATCTGGAGGATTTATAAAGTGGAGAAGAAATTCTTTATTGTGACAGCGTAACTTACTGTCTTGATGGTTATGGTTGTAAACAAGGCAGATGAGAGCAGGAATGAGAATCAAGATCTTTCATTGTAATGTATCTTGAGACATTAGAGTTGTTTTTCCATGCAGAACTTCAGGCAAGGAGGTGATTTTGATAATGTGTATAGTGAAATACATAGAATGGGGTGGTTTAGGTTTGTTTTTGTGTTTTATGTTTTAAAGTTTCCAGTTAAGGTAGACAACTTGGGAAGAGCTAATTATTTCCAAGTATGTTAAAAGAAGCTCTTTGTTTGCCATTTTATTTAAATCACAGGGAGAGTAAAGGGAGATGGGAAATCTTTCCTTCAGAAAGAGCAGTACAACTTCAACCTTGACAGTTTGTTCTTGTTTCTTCTCTCCCTCAAATTTTCTCCTGCTGTTCATCATTTGTTCTTGCTTGCATTTGTAAGGAGAGTACTTGCAGGAGGTTCAAGAAGCTGTTTGGTATTACTTAGATACCATGTGTTTCTAATGTAGAAAGTGTTTCTACACTGTTTTCTGTTTTCACTGCTGATTCCTCTTCTGCTCTTTCCTGTTTACCAGTTGATCTCATGAGAAGTGGCATTGACATTTTGGTTGGGACACCTGGGCGAATCAAAGACCATCTTCAGAATGGCAAGCTGGACCTTACCAAGGTGAAACACTGTTGTACTTGACGAAGTTGACCAGATGCTGGACATGGGATTTGCTGAGCAAGTGGAAGACATTTTACGTGTTGCATACAAGAAGGGTAATCTCAATAGTTAAACAAATAGTAGGAAATGTTAGTAATAATTTAAGTCTGCTAAAATTCAGGCATGTTTTTCTGAAGGTGTCTTTGTTAAGAAATGACTGAATAGTATATATCATAGGAAACGTCCTGCGAATGCAGTACATGAGGAAATGTGAAAATGGTAATCATTCATAAGACCTTTGCAGAGGTTATATATTGATCCCTAGGTACTGGATTTTAACTTTCATTGACACTTATCTGTAATGTTGTACTTGGACTTCTTCCATTTAAAAGGAATTAGAAGCTTTTTACCCTTTTCACTGCTTGAAAATAGACTGGATTTTTGATCATTGTAACTTTTTTCCTTATCTTGGAAATATTCAGACTTTCTAAAGTATTCTTTTTCTCCAGATGTTGGTAATGCATACATTTAAAAAGAGGAATTTTCTTCTTTATTTTATATACACTGATACTTAACATCATATTTTTAATAACCCATGAAAAAAACTTGCATACTTCTGTAATATGAAACATAAGTTTATGAAACATTGTTCTTTGTTTTAAGATTCTGAAGACAATCCCCAGACACTACTGTTCTCTGCAACTTGCCCTCATTGGGTGTATGATGTGGCTAAGAAATACATGAAGTCTAGATATGAACAGATTGACCTTATTGGGAAAAGAACTCAAAAGGCTGCTACAACAGTAGAAGTGAGTAATCTGCCTAATGTGAAATGTTTTCAGGCCTTCTCCCTTCTTCTTTGTGCTACAAATGGTAATCCCGTCCTAAGGTACATTGTTAGAATGAGGTTGAAAGCTGGTTTTAGAATTATTTTTAAGCATATGGCATTTTGTAGCTAATCCAGCTATTTCTTGGTTTAGGATGTCTCTCTCTCACAGCATCTGATAATCATATAGACATCTCAGAGAGGGGATTCAGTTACCAGTATTGTTGGTTTTCAGAGAAAAGTGGTATCTGAATTTATCCAAGTTGGAAGCCAAAGGCACACATTAACATCAGCCTGGCTCTTTTAAATTGCCAGGGACTTCACAGTCAACTCCTGCTATTCTGTATATAGGAGATTTTTTCAAATTTCAGTGGTATCTCGCTCCACTGGACCTTTGTTGTGCAGTAAATACTGTAACAAAGAATACAATACATAAATGCTAGAAGTCTGAATTAGTTATCTTTACTTGATAATTGTTTCTGCTTAAGCCTTGCTTAGAGATTACTTTGACAGATAAACAGGACATGTAATTCGGTCAGTGGGATTGAAAGAATATTCATCTTATGCTTGGAAAAAAGCTTTTAATACACTGCATTTATTTGTTTTGCTTCATCTGACATAAAGCTTTAGTTGATAGAACTGTGACAAGATCTTGCACCTTGGCTGTTCTCCAGAGAAATGAAATAATATTTCCTGTTTTCTTTTCCTTGCTTTAAAAAAGTGATTTGCAGACTGTCTTCTTTATTTTTTATCTCTTACTGTAATTATTTTGCTTAATGTTAGACTAATTCTGGTGGACATTAGAATCTTATGGACTTTGCATGTTCTAGTAATATGAGTTAGCATTTTTTGCCTATTGGGAAACTGTATAACTCTTTAGTATTTCTGAATTTTACAGTTTCAAATGTAGTAAAAAAAGAATCTTGTGTTTTTATGTAAACTAAACACTGGAATTCTTTTCTGTAGCATTTGGCAATAGAGTGTCACTGGTCTCAGAGAGCTGCTGTTATTGGAGATGTCATTCAGGTCTACAGTGGCAGCTACGGGAGGACCATTGTCTTTTGTGAGACCAAAAAAGAGGCAAATGAGCTGGCTCTGAATGCTTCGATCAAACAGGTATTTTATCATCTGTATTAAGTATCAAAACCTGTCAGATGCATCAGCCCTGTGTTGATACCAGACCTATGCTGAGTAAGCTTCAAAGAGAGGTGACTAGAGTGGGTAAGGCAGGCTTCTGCAGGTGGTCAGGTAATTTCAAAACTGCCAAAAAGAACCTTTTAAAAACCCCGGACAAACTGGCTGAAAGTTTTACAGCATTATAGTCTTCAGGACTAGGCTGCGCTAACAGATACTGGGATTTTTTTCTTAAAGGAAGAGTTCTCACTGACATTAAGCAAAGCAGTTGTGAATTTTATGTAGAGAGGACTGTTTTGGATTAAAAAGCGATGGTAGACTTAGAGAACTACTAGGATAACAGGTGATGGTACTGGAATAGCAGTTACTGAACTGTGACACTGACATTAACTAGTGTTGTTGAGGGGGCAGATTAGGGTTTAGAGCTGTAATATAATGGGTTGTATTAAGATGTTTATTAGCTGTTGCGAAGAGTTTAAAGATACACAGCAAGAATTCAACCTGCCATCTCTTGTGAACAACCTCTAGTGTATTCTTCAGATTAGTAGTATGACACTGATGGAAAATAACTCCCTGGTGAGGTGGTGCAATGTTTATGATGTGTAGCGACACTCAAGCACTGCATGCTTGGTTTTGGTGGTGGTATCACAGCAACTATTTTTTTCTGGATGTACTTTCATTGAGGAGATGTGTTATGTCTAGAAAACAGTGTAGCATTATGTTCCCAGGGAAAGGAGGAGCTCTTTCATCTGCTACAACTGCGTTCACGAATGTTTCTCCCATACTGCTGGATAACCTCAGTAGCAGCTAAACCTGAGTGTGGAGTCTTACTCTGTTACTGGTGGTGGTAGATTATCAGGTCTTGCACAGGCAATGAAGAACTCAGTTCTTGGCACATAAGAAAAAGAAATTATTTTGGTGTTTCTCTTTTAGCATATTAATACTCAGTAATAGAAATATGGCTATTCCATTTAGCAGCTGACATTAGTCCAAAACTGAAAAAGACTTTATGAATTCTGTGCTGACCCTAGCATTGAGTTAGTATCTTTTTCAAATAATTCTGTGTTTACAGTTGGAAAACATGGTAGTCATCTGTAGGCAAACTGTGAAATGTCAAGTGGAGGAGAAACCAATTTTTGGATGTTTGGTCTACTTACTCGTTACTGCTGTGATATAGGACTTTCAGAATGTTTGGATTAAAATTAAATTGTCTTGGAAGCTGTAGTAGTTGTGAGTTTGGGGTTTTTGGAGGGGTTATTTTTTTTCATGACTGCTTGTATTTTAATCCTTTAATTGGTAGTAGGGGAAATTAATATATTGGGGGGATTAAGAATCAACACTTCTGGAAAAGATGTCTAAATAATACTAAGAAGGCCTGAGAAAATTGTTGATGGCTATTTTGAAACAGCTAAGCTTTGCAGAGATTGTGTGGATGGCCAGTTAGGGCATAGTTGTTTTCATATGTCACAGTAATTAGAGGTGGAGATAAGACAGATGTTGCAATTCTTTTTTCCTGCCTTTGTTAAAGGTCTTTGAAGTATATGAATAAGAAGTACTGAGTAAATATTGTAAGACACCTAAAATATAAACTCTATTAATTCAGTTCTTCTGTATCTTGCCATACAATATCTATCAAATATCAGGTATTGTACCCAAAGCTGACCATAAAATGGAGCACTGTCTTTGATTTTAGTACCGTCCGATAACAATACTGTTTTTTCAGGATTGCCAGTCATTGCATGGTGACATTCCTCAGAAGCAAAGAGAGATCACACTGAAAGGTTTTAGAAATGGTACCTTTAAAGTTCTGGTTGCAACCAATGTAGCTGCCCGTGGCTTAGATATCCCTGAAGTTGACCTGGTTGTACAAAGCTCACCACCAAAGGTAGGATATGGTTACGCTGGGTGCTTTTGTAATAATTTGTAGTCTTCCTTTCAAGTAGTATATGCACTCAGGTGATGGTATCCACCACACATTGTTTATCGTTGCATTTAAGGGTAAGGGTAAGAAATGTCCTGGTATACAGAAGTTTCTTAGAGGAGTTTTTTCAGAGTGCATCAGTGCCTAGTATGTTTAAAAATGGTCTTCTTGAAGTACCTTTTCTGAGGCTGTTCAAAGCCTCTCCCTTCAGTGCCATGTATGGTGATTGCAAGTCTGGAAGCAGTAGGAAGTGAATAAAGACTGTTTGTCTTGCAAGAACAATTCACTAAGTAGGGACATAGATGAGGAGGGGACCCCAACAGCGAGAACATTGGCTGAAGTTAGGGTTTAAAAGAAACAAGGTAGTTTTTTAGTGAATTCACTGTTAATATCTCAGTAATCATAATCAAGTTGATGTTCAGGAGGGTGAGTGGGATTGTTATGGAGGGTATACACACTCAAAATGGTTTGGTGTAGGGTTGTTGGTTTTTTTTTCCCTTTATATTCTCTGTGGTGATGCCAAAACAAGACTTAGTTAATCCATGTTTGACTCACACTCATGGTTTTGGCTTTCAAATTGTGATTTTTAGAGGGCTATAGAAAAGCTCAGTTAATTTGACTTTAGTGAAACAATGTTTCCTTGTTTCATTCTCTGATGCAGTTACTGTGTATTGTTCAGGCTGATCTGTAAGAGCTTCTACTAAGTTATGTAAATACAATTAATTGATTAAACTACAATAAATTAGATAAGTCATAAGGCTATTCATTTTGAAGGATGTGGAGTCCTATATCCATCGCTCTGGACGCACAGGTCGAGCAGGACGTACTGGGATCTGTATCTGTTTTTATCAACGAAAGGAAGAACATCAGTTAAGATTTGTGGAACAGAAAGCGGTAAAGTTCTCTTTTAAAATTCTCTTCTGAGCATTCAGATGTAATGTAGCATGCAAACAGCATGTATAATCTTCATGTTTCGTTTAGTAGTTCAGTTACAGAATACAGCAGCTGGACAGAATACAGCTTCCAAAGCAGCTGGTTGAGGTTCAGTTACCTGGTAGAGGTTTGGTAACATGGTCAGTTCTGGAGCAGGGAATGTGCTGCAGATTTTTATGCCCACTTTTTCAGCAAATGGCAGTAAGAATGTACCTGTGGCAATGAGAGAAAGCCAGCAGGATTTCAGTGTTCACCCTGGCTTACTGTTTGATCAGTGATTTGCTTATTTGTAGCTTTACTAAGAACTGCTACTATAGTTTTTGCACTTTGTGTGCTTTTCCATATAGTACTTTTTCTTGCCAATTAGGTGTTCAGTTGGGATGAGATGTTTTTTATCTCGGCACATAAAAAACTCAGACTTACATTTAGAAAGGCTGTGTAACTTGTACTTAAATACATATAAACCAGGCTAAAATTGATAATTTAGAATTTGTAGACTTCTCCCCCTCCCTTCTACCTCACCCTCCTCCCACCTGTAATCTGCCCAAGTGGTCTCCATTTATTTCAGTTTAAGGTCACTGCATCGTTTAAACTGACCTGGTACAAACAAAAGACATTTAAGTGTTACCCATTTCCCTGTAAACTTAACCTTCTGATTTTCACTAGCAAAAGGCGGGAGTTAAATGTTGAAAAGAAGAACAGAAGTGGTAGATTTAAATGCTTGTTTCGTTGGAGTCCAGTACTGTTTCTTTAGAATGGAATTATTTATGGTCTGCAATTTTCACCTGTATTTTGCATTTTAAATTTCAGGGCATTACATTCAAGCGTGTTGGTGTTCCTACTGCAACTGATATAATAAAGGCTTCCAGCAAAGATGCCATCAGGTGTGTTCTGTGACTCAAGCCCTGTCATATCTTACTGCCTTCCTAGTTCAGAAGGGCTGTTTGGGTGGCTCTTTACTGTCTCTGTGAACTCTTTGGACTGATCACTCTTAAAGTCTTGGACTGCTGTTTTTTCTTCTGTTCCAGAGCCTAGTAAATACTAGTGTATGTGTGTGTATATATTTTTCCTTTGTCTTTTTTTTTTTCTTTCTTAGGTGTCTGGATTCTGTTCCGCAAACTGCTATTGAGTATTTCAAAGAATCTGCTCGGTTTCTAATTGAAGAAAAGGGACCAGTTAATGCTCTAGCTGCAGCTCTAGCTCATATTTCAGGCGCTACTTCCATTGAACAGCGCTCTCTGCTGAACTCAGATGTGGTAAGGGTTTATGGTTTAACATATGTCTTAAATCTGGAAAAAAACCTCCCACAAAGAAAAAATATGCCTCTATGTTGTTTAAGTAATTATGTCTCGTCATGATTTTATTTATGAGAACTGTACTTAAGCCACTAGTAACTACTAGTATAGTTAAAAGCAAGAATATAGTGGCTGTAAATATACTTATTCTCCTGTAACAGTATCTACTTGAAAAGTTAGTTAATGTACTGTAAATTAGCAGGTTTCTTGCATCTGATAGATGTGCTGAAGATTTTCCTCTGACTTAATGGAGCATGCCCATTTTTTACTCTTTAGGGATTTGTTACGATGATACTAAGCTGTTCAGAAGAAATAAACAATATGAGCTATGCTTGGCGAAAACTGCGAGAACTGTTAGGTGACGATGTTGACAGGAAGGTGAACAGAATGTGTTTCCTCAAGGGAAAAATGGTAAGGTTTTTTGTATCTCTGCTACTGAGCTCTTCTGGTTGTAGCCTTTTCCCAAGAATTTCCCCTGTACCATGCTTTGTTGATAAGGACATGACTGGTAGAAGGGTGGGCCTCAGTCTGCTTTATTAGGCTTGGGTATCTAAGGGGTTTAAGGCTCTGCTCCACTGACATGCTAAAGAGGTAGTAGAATGCAATATATGATAGCCCAACAGGTAAAAGGTACGAGCTGTGCTAACTGCTTTAGTGACAGAACACAGAACAGGGTTCCTTAAGTCAGTTTTCATAGTGCATGTCCCTTGTAATTCTGTTACCTGAAACTGAAAGATCAGAAAGTTACTTTTTGAGTTGCACATTTAACAATGTTGCACCAATTGTAGCAAAGCTCACTGAGAGATGGTTATTTTAAACAAAAGTGCTTAACTTCTCTCTTCTTAGAATTTGTATGCAGTGTTCAGAAACATGAAAATGTGTGATCATACAGTCCAGGATTATTTGTGGTGACACAGAGAGCAAGGAATTTACATTTCTTGCTTTTGAGAGTTGTTAGGCATTATTGCTGATTTGCTCCGTCCATTTACTCTGTTTACTCACAGCACTGTTCTGTATTTGATACATGGAACACTAAGAATGGTTTTTCTTACTTCAGATTTGTAATTCCTTGTATCCAGATTGCTTATTCAGACAAAGAATAGCATTTTAAAGTGTGAATTATGTATTGTATTTAATCATTCAAGTAGTATTAACTTCAGTTTTTTAGTCTGAACCTAAATATTCAGTTTACTGGGTGTATAGTTTCCTACTATAGATTAAAACTTCTGGTTTGAAAGAATTTACAAAATGGGCAATGGAGAGTCCAGGAGACCACAATTTAGGATGGAAAGGGCTTATATAACCTTATTGTTAAAAAGCAAGAAAATGTGAATTTGAAGGTACTAGTTATGCAGAGGAAAGAAAAAGGTATATATCTGAGGAAAAGTTTAAGGAAGTATAGGTGTCTTGAGAAATATTGATGCAATATTTCTCAGTGTTCAAAGACTTTAAATATATTACCTTTCTATTAAAAAGCACTTTGAAATGTAAAACTGTTCTAGCACACAGACTTGTAGGCTCTGGGTTGTGGGTTTTTTTTTTTTTGTTTATTTGTGTTTTTGTACTTTTTGTTTCATTTGGTTTGTTTTCAGTCAATTAAAAGGCTAGACTTGTATCCAGTTAAAATTACCCTTTCTTTTTAGGGTGTGTGCTTTGATATTCCTGCAGCGGACCGAAAGGAAATAGAGGTACATTCATTGAAATTTCTGTTTACAGCAGACTGTAGATAAAACTGGCATGGCCAGAAAACATTAAGCAACCTGTATGCTTCATTTTGTAGCAGTGGAAGGGATAGCTCTGAAGGAATTGAAGAATGGAATAAGCATGTAGAGTTCTTCTTGTAAAGAATTCCCTTGTTCCCAAAAATCTGTTGCTTGAAACTTTTGCACTGGGAAGTATGGTGGTGTGAACAAATCCACCCCTTGTTACTGCTGCTGGATTAGTCTTTGTAGGCAGCAAGTTTTGTTGCACTATAAAATCCTCTTTTTTTCTATTCGCTGTCTCCCCTTCTTTTCACCTAGAATTCTCTCCACGTAAAAGTGAATTCCAGGTTTCTGCTTGGCAGAATTAGTATTCCCATGCCAAAATTCCTTCCATGTCTTTCCTTCATGTATTTCTCCCTTAATGTATCTCTACACCCATAGGCCCTAGTATTCATTGACTCCAAAAGCAATGTTTGGTTCTGGATTAGAGGGGAATTTGGGGCAGGGTGTGGGGTTGGATGCAGTTATAATTATAGTGGTATTCTTAGTAAATGAAAGGTGGGGAGTTTACTGATGAGATTTCTCTGTAAAGCTCTGAGATGGGTTTCAGTTCTGTTCTGTAGTATCTCAGGCGTACTCAGCTGTAGCTCTTCAGCTTAAAATTTTGAAACCAGCATTGACCACTTTAGTTAGAAACTGAAATCCCCTATATTAGCTCACATTTTTACCTTTTCAATTGAGCAAATTTAATAATCATGAAATGCTCTGTGTTTGTATTCCTAGATTTTAACTTGCTATGTCTGACTTTATTTCAATAGGCAAAATGGGAAGATTCAAAACAGTGGCGTTTATGCGTGGCGACTGAATTACCTGAGTTAGTAGAATCACAGCGAGGAGGAGGAGGAGGTGGTGGAAATGGCCGAAGCTTCTCAAGCTCCAGAAACGGGCGGCGGGGTGGCTCTGGTAGAAACAGATTCAGAAGCAGAGGCCAGAAGCGAAGTTTCGACAGAGCATTTGATCGTTAATGTCAACAGTCTAGAACTGATACAAACGGGACTGCAGTATTTTATATTGAATTAAAATAGGCTGTTCCTGTGTGTTTGTACCACTTGGAAAAATCTGTCATTCAGTTTTTTTTTTCTCACTACTACTTTGGTCATAACCAAGATGCTGTTCAATTAAAAGAAAAAAACCCACCCTAAAAAGCCCACAAGGAAAATAAAACTTACTGTTTCTTTCTTGTATCTTCATTTCAAGTGTAAGACCTGAATCTTTATTCTAGAGTATGGCTGTCGCATTCAGAACTGTAGTCTGCCTCACATATATAGATCTTAACTGCTGGTCAAACCTGTACATTTTCCCAAAAAAATAAAATATTATTTTACAAGTTCATGTTCTGTTGGAAGGTTTTGAAAGTGTGTGTGTGTGTGTTGGGTAGAGGTGAGTAGCGTAGTTTGAATAAGCACAGCTGCAGTATAATTTTTTTACAATATAGAGTCATAGATTGGCTTGGGTTGGAAGGGACCTTAAAGATTATCTATTTCCAGCCCCCTCTGTGGGCACAGACACCTTTCACTAGACCAGGTTGTTCAAAGCCGCGTCCAGCCTGGCCTCAAACGCTTCCAGGGAGGGGGCAGCCACAGCTTCTCCGGGCAATCCGTGCCAGTGCCTCACTACTCTCAGTAAAGAAGTACTTTCAATTTCGATCTACTCTCCCTCAGTGTAAAGCCATTCTCCCTTTTCCTAAGCAGACATGTCCTAAGCATTTACGTGCGTTACTGTATGTGGCGAGTATTGTTTTGTCTCCGGTATAGACGCCGGCGGTGCAGCAACCTGGCTGCAGTGTTGCGGCAGGAGCCCCGGGAGGGGAGAAAGCGGTGGTGCGGTCAAGACCCGGGGCTCGGGGGAAGCCGTCGGAAGGGACCGGCGGGACAGCGTCGGCGGAAGGGGCGGGCCGGCGCCCGTGGCGCAGCAGCCGCATGGGTGGCGTGTGGGGCCGTGCGGCTCGGCTGGGCTTACCTGCGGCCCGGGCAGCGGCGGCCCCAGCGAGCGACCGGCGGCGGTTGGGCTGGCTGTCCGGCGCCGGTGCGGGCCCGCTGCTGCTGCTGCTGGCGGCACCGCTGCGCCGCGGTCCCGTTCGCCTGCCGGTCGCCCTCGGCGCCGCACCTCACTTCCTGCGCGCTGGGGCGGGGCCCGGGTCTTTGGGCCGCCGCTACGAGACGGGAAGCAGCGCTGCCGCGCACCTCCCCGGGGAGCAGTCAGGCGTCATGCCCGCCGCCGGCCCCGCCGCTAGCCCCGCTGAGCCGCAGGCGCCAGCGGGTGCTGAGACCCTCCGCCGGGGCCGCCGGAGGAAGGTCAAGGTGAGAACGAGCGCGGGCGGGCGCGCGCCACGTGCTGGGCGGGAGCGGCCATTTTGTGCGGCCCGACTCGGCCCAGCCGCGGGCTTAGCGGGGACTGGGGGGGGGGGACGGGGGGGTTCGGGCACGGGAGTTCAGGCCTGGAAGTCGAACAGCGGCACGTTGTTGGAGCAGGCGGGCGGCGGAGGCGGTTCCTGCGCGTGACTCTTGCTTTCCCTCAGCAGGAGGAGACGCAGGAGAAGAAGAAGCGGGAGAAGGTGAAGCGGCGCGTTAAAGCTGACGGCGAGCAGGCCCAGCCCGAGGAGAGCGGGCTGGGCGATGGTGCCCTTGAACCCCCCCTGCCTAAGAAGACAAAGAAGATCAAGGAAAAGAGCGGCGGTCTGTCTGGAGAGAACAGTGGCTCCGAGCATTCGGTGAAACCTTCCTCCGCTGCAAGCAACGGCGTGGCGGCCCTGTCCAGCGGCACAGCCGCTGGAGAGCAGGACAGCGACGCAGAGGTAGTAACGTCGTGGCCAGCAGAGCCTTGTCTTGTTTAACTGAGATGGACTTAATGACAAGCACTGGGTGCTGTGTGAGGGATGTGGGAGCTTTGTGCTGCTGCTGTATTTGCCACTATTCCCTTAGATTTACAGTACGTGGTTCTGGGCAATGAGGAGTGCCCAGCATCATGCCTGTTTGCCCAAGCTGCGGGTGGGTGAGTGAAGCACAGCAGCGTATGCACCCTCCATGGTAGCTGTCTCTCCTTGTGCTTTCGTCCTCGTGGCAAATGGCAAGGCATTTGAAATAGTTTATCCTGAAGTGGAGGAGGCTAGCTAGCAGGGTGGTTTCCATTTACTTGCTTCTCACTATGTAGCAACTTGGTTTGTGTCCTGCAGCATAAAGAGCAGTTTCTCAGTGCTGCACAGACAGTCGCTGTCCCAGAAATGTGCACTGTTTTGTGCTGGTTGGCCCTTTGAGGAAGTATTTGGCAAGGTATCCTGTAAGGGAAGGTCGCAGTTATCCTCATTAATCCTCACTTCTGGTGTTCTCTCTGTTCAGATTTCATCCTTGTCCTTGCACATATGTGGGAGAGGGCCCCACAGTTTGCCTTCCCTGAACAGGGCCTTTTGTGGGTAGTTACCTCTCGTTTAAGATGGGAATGTGATTCAGGAGAGTGCTTTGTGTACAACAGGTGTAATGGTGTGATCTCTTAGGTCTTTGAAGTAGAAACTAAATTGTGAGTTTTAAGTGAGTGTCTATTGGTGTGCAGAATTATGAAGCTGTGTGGTGTACTGAGTACGTGTGATTAGGGAAATTCCTGCTTCACACAATGAACTGTGACAGCAAATGTGTTTTGCTGTGACAGTTTTGTGATGATTTCAATGGACTCCAGTTGAGACTTTTTAACAGATGGTTTCACTTTCCTGACCTGTCAAGCATTTGTGCATGGCGTGGTAAGATCACACAGAAGGTGCAGTTGTTTCCATTTGTTTTAATTGCATGTTAAAAGGTGGTGCAGGTATATCTGAATTAGGGTTGAAATAGCAGTAGTCGTGGTCTTGAACAAATTGTTGCAGGTAACAAAAGGAAGAAGAACTTTGACAGGATGTTTTTACTTAAGACTGATGTAAAATCAGGATTCGCTTCTCAGAATTCTGTCAGAGTGGTGCAGCCTGTGTCAGTGTGTCCTGTCTTCTAACACTGGGTGGCTGGATTCAAGTTTCCCACTTTACGCTGTGATCCCATTCTTGTTTGTGAAGTACCTGCATCACAAGGGTTTTCCTTTTCTTTAAACAGAAAGGAGGTAGCTAGTAAATTCATGGTGGTAAGGCAAATGCATAGCTTTTCTTGTGTGCCTATGTAGGGTGTGTTATTTGTTAATCTCTTAGGGGTAGTGACTCTTTTTCATCTTTTATCCTGTTAGGAGCTGACAGAAGAAGCAAAAGAAGGAGACTTCTCCAATTTTCCTCTCTCCCAGAGCACCATCAACCTTCTCAAAGGTTAGTTAACACGTAAAAGAAATGTTTGTCCAGAACTGCATGCTGTTACCCATGTAAGCAGAGGCAGAAGCCAGGAGTAATTGTCTTCCACTTATTGTGTGGTGAGAATATGCATGTGAGCAGTCACTGTAGATTCAAATAATCTATTGTTAAGTAGGAGCAAAGTTTCTGTTTTATTCAGGTGCTTTAAGGTGAATTTATTCTTCCATGGCGTGGTTATTCCTAGATATGTCTTCTAGAGACAGGGTTTCTCTTCTCGTCAGCATCATTCTACTTGAAGTATTTTTACTTCAGATCCGATATCTTCTGTCTACAATGCCACTTCTTAAATAAGTACAATGGTGTTTTGTATAGGAAGGCTATTTGGCTTCTGTGAACAGATAGTCTATGATTATTCTCATACTTTTGGACGTTTTTGTATTTCTTCTTGATTAGTCTTTTTTGGGGAAGTAATCACTGTAGAGTTCTTGTCCATTATGTTGGGAAGCTCTGTGATTCTTGTTCCTCAGACAAAATTCTCCTTGATCCTTTACATTTTCCTTGCTGGGAAGTTTCACTTGTGCTGTGCAAAATCTCTCTAAAGTTTTAGAATGCTTTGACGCAAACACCCTCATCTCCTCCCCACCTTCAGACCCAAGCTACCACAAAACCTTGGTCTGTAGCAGAAAAACGTCTGTGGGGTTTGTGTTTTCTTTGGTTCTTCCCCCCCCTGCTTTCCATTATCTTATGCCAAACATCACAAAGAAAGCTCTATTTCTTTGTCTGTAACTCAGCTGTGTGTTTGGGGATGGGATGCCTTTTGATCTAGAGTAGGAGTAAAAATAAAGATACATGGTTTTCTTCTATGTTGCATCTCCTATTGTGTGCGGAATTTGACATGATGTGCCCTACGTATTCAGGCTAGTTATATATGAGGGCTTCTCATCGTTCATCTTCTAATGAAACCTTTTTGGATTATCTTACAGCTCAAGGTGTAAAATACCTGTTCCCTGTGCAAGTGAGGACTTTTCAGCCCATATATGATGGCAAAGATGTAATTGCTCAAGCTCGAACAGGAACTGGGAAAACCATTTCTTTCGCTCTTCCGTTGATTGAAAAACTTCAGAGTGTCTTGCTAGATGGGAGAAGAGGCCGCACACCGAAAGTAACATACTGCTTACGGGTTAACACCGAAACCTTAGAATGTGGCAGTTTTAGAAAGTGATTTTGTCATTGCTTTGAGGAATTTTGGGACTTTTTGCTCCTTTATTGGTGTTTGTCATACTGAACACTTTCCTTAGATCAGGAGTTACAGTGTGACATTTTGCAGCATCACAGTAGTGTGTTTCATTTTTGGGGTTCCTTGTGTCTGCATTTGGGAGAATGGTCTGGGCACTGCAGTAGCAGCTGGTGAACTTCCAGACTGCTATCCTCAGGAAGTTAGCATGCAGTTTTGGGGCTGAATCCCTTACCTCTTCTGAGGTAATGTTTGAGTAAGCCGCACTTGTCTCCATTCATTGAAGTTGTTTCTCAGTATAAATTCCATGGTGGTAACTGAACGCTCTTGAGTTGTCCATGTTTCTGCCTTCCCACCCACTCCCATGTCTGGAGACTCAACAGATGCAAATGGTATTTATATTTCTACCTAAGCTTGAGATGGAATCAGTAACTGGATACCTGTGATCAGATATCCCCATGCAAATTAAGTATATATATATATTTATCATTAGACTGAAAAACTGCTTTTAAGATCTTACTATGCCAAATTGTTTAGTGACTGTTACTATCCTTAGTGCACCTGAACTGTACCTTCATTGTCTTTGGTAATGTTATTGAAGTGTCTACTTTATCTGGCATTAACTTAAGAAAAAAAAATGCGGCTGTTCTACATCTCAGTTATCTTGTAATGCTTTGCCTTGTTTTTTCTTGCTGGCTATGAGGCTGTGTTGTGCAGGCCCCAAGTGGCAGGAAATACTGCTGGGATGGTGGGGAGGTGTGGGCACCTCTTAAGTGTAGAACAAGTATAGCATAAGAATGGGAGCACAAGCTGTTTAATGTGAAGTAAACCCTTTTCTCCTAGCATCCTCTCCCAACCACAGCTGCATTTTGTCTCTTTTCACTCCCTCCAGGTGCTGGTTCTTGTTCCAACCAGGGAACTGGCCACACAGGTAGCCAAAGACTTCAAGAATCTCACTAAGAAACTGTCAGTGGCTTGTTTTTATGGAGGAACTCCTTATAAAGAACAGAGTAAGTAAACCCTAGGGAATTACTAGTGGATTAGAGTTGACTATTTCCAAATGCATTTCATGAATGAAACTGACTTTTTTTCTCCCTCAGAGTTTCACTTCAGTCAGGAACCACGATATTGCATTCAATGGAAGCATACAGCCTGGGTTAAATTATTTAGTTCCAGTAAATCTTGATTTAAAAGAACGGTTGTATGTCTGGGAAGTGACTGGTCCTTTTAGTTTCTTCCTTATTGTGTGTTTGTGTGGGTTTTGTGTGAACATACAGTGGGACTAGATGACTGTCCGAGTGTCATGGGTTGAGCAGTAGCAGTTGGTTTTCTCCTTGGTAGCTGGTGCAGCACTGTGTTTTTGATTTTGGGCCTGGGAACAGCACTGATAACACCAGTGTTTTCAGTTACTGCTTGGTAATGTTTTGGTCTGGCCAAGGGCTTTCTGAGTCTCGTGCTCTGCCAGGGAGGAGGGAAGCCGGGAGGAAGCAGAGACAGGACACCTGACCCAAACTGACCAAAGAGGTTATTCCATACCACAACACGTCATGTCCAGGATGTGAAAAGGAGAGCAGAGACCCGGAAGGGTGTGGTGGTGGACTGGGGGTGCACGGCATGGTCAGGTTTTTGGTATTGGGGGGTTCACTGCTGGGGGGTGCACTGGCTGGGTCAGGCTTGGTGAGCAGTTGTATTCTCTTTCCTTGTATTTCTCTTGTATTATTACTGGTGGTAGCAGTCGTGATTTGTGTTATACCTTAGTTACTAAACTGTTCTTATCTCAACCTGTGCGAGTTGCATTCTTTTGATTCTCCTCCCCATCCCCCCAGGACTGGGGGAAGAAAGAGGGGAGTGAGTGAGTGAGAAAACTGCGTGGGTGGGGGGCTTAAACCACTACACCAAGGAAAAGCGATAACCTCATATGTGTGTGCAGCTCTGTCTCCAGAGGTAGCTGTGAAAAAGAATTTATCTGAAAGACTAGAGTCTTTACTGTAATAAAGCTCTGGAGGTTTCTAATGCTAGCTGATTGTTGCTTGGAAATTGGTGCATCTTACTGTAACTTTACCTGTGGTTTAGCTGGTATTCCTGACAGGGCAACATGGACTGCTGTCACGCTTACTTGTTTGTAACCCAGCCTGGACGCAGTGGTTTATTCGGAGATTAATGTGAAGTGCAGTAGGTTTCTGGTTCTAAAATTAGAAGTATTGCTGTGTACTGGTAACTTTTTACCTGTTATCTCTTAGCATACTGACACTGTGCTTGTTTTTCCGTATCTTCTTCCAGTTGATCTCCTTAAAAGTGGCATTGATATTCTAGTGGGAACACCTGGACGGATCAAAGACCACATTCAGAATAGCAAACTGGAACTTTCCAGCGTGAAGCATGTCGTTTTGGATGAAGTTGATCACATGTTAGACATGGGCTTTGCTGAACAAGTGGAAGAAATCTTAGGGTTTGCTTATAAAAAAGGTAAATTATAATGTCAGGAGAGGAACAGGGGACAATATAGAAAACACAATTTGAAACCTGCGGGTGCACCTCCAACTTGAATCCTTTATGCGATGCTACTGTTGGACCTCAGAGAAAAGAGTAAGGTAGAATTGGAAAACGTTCAAAGCAAAGTGGCAGATGGCTGAAGAGCTGGAACGGCATCTCTGGAAGGAGGGGGGGGGGGGGGGGGGGGGGGATAAAAAGAGGGAATAAAAGCAAGAAACCCAACCTAAACCTAAGGCCTAGTGTTCTTCAGTCTGAGAGATGTGACTGAGTGTAGGGTTAGGGTTATGGCATTTCTGTACATCATCATCACATGAAGTTGACAGCTAGGGAATATTTGCTCTTTTCTGACATAGTGGGCATTCAGCAAAGCCACCAGGTAGCAGGTACAGAGCAGAAGGAGGTGGTTTTAATAGTGTGAAATTCTTTGCCATGTTGTACTAATGTCAGGAGTTTTGAAAAGTGGCTGGAATTACTGGAAATAGAAATAGTAAGGATTACTAAAAGCAAGGGTGTAATTTCTGGCTCTGGAAGCCACAAAATGGTTCCTGGCAGTGTTTCTTCACATCTTTGACTGTGTTTGCCTGCTGTTGGAGAGAGTGCTACGAGCTTTATGGATCTTGTGTTTGACTCAGTACAGCCGCTGTCTCTGCCTGCCTTTTACTTGACTGTTGCATTCTCCTCATTTCTGCAGAGTTGGTCTTTGTCCTGGCAGCCAAAAAATAGAGATGATCTTCTGAAAAGGGAAATCTGTGTAGATTTTGTAACAGTTGTCATAATTATTCAATCTTACAAGTTCTCTTCATAACTGGAAATAAATTGTAGGGAATAATAGTGTTCTTTTGCAGTGTGTGTTTCTTCCTGTCTGAAGGTAGGATAGACTTTTTCAAGATACTTTTTTTAAACTGTTCTTACCTGGCGTAGTTCTTCCCCTGGACTGCAGTGTCCTTTTTAGCCTGCCTTTTTCCTTCTCACAGTCATACTGTTCATAGGTAGTTATATTAGAATACCAGGCAAGGAGGCATCAAGACAAGTTCTTTCAGGTATTTGGGAAGACTTCAGGCACTGTCTAAACCATTTTTAGCAGATGACCTGTAAATGTGGCTTGCATTTCTTCTCAGGCAGGATGAGGGATTCAGTTTGCTCCTGTTCATATTACTGTAATTTTGCCTTTGGTGTTTTAAAAGTATTAAAATGTTTTCATTGTTTCTGATTTCTTGTGGCTGACTTAGCACACACAGAAACTTAGCAAGTTGAGAGCAACTCTTGCTTCTTTTATCAGTTCTTGAGTTTCAGAGTCTGTTGTGATGGCTCTGATTGATGACCTTTTCTTGCAGGTTCTGAGAACAACCCCCAGACACTGCTGTTTTCTGCAACTTGCCCACGATGGGTGTATGATGTAGCAAAAAAATACATGAAAGATGATTGTGAACGGATTGACCTGATTGGAAAGAAAACTCAGAGGACTGCCACAACTGTGGAAGTGAGTCATTCTGCTGCAGAGTAGTGCAGGTCCTGAGCATCTGGCCTGGGTGAAACAAGTTCTGCATTGACATTACAAAAGAGGGTGTGGAATGACTTTTCACATGATTGACACACGCATTTTCCAAGAAAGCTTTCATATGGGGGTAGTAGCTTGCAAGCTTAAAAAAAAATATCTCTGCGTTTGTGTGTCCTGTGTGTGGCTTAGATTTAACACAGATGGTTATCATGTTTCTTTGCCAAATAGCATTTGGCTATACAGTGTCGGTCGTCTCAGAGAGCAGGAGCTCTGGGAGATATCATTCAAGTCTACAGTGGCAGCCGTGGGCGGACCATTGTCTTCTGTGAGACCAAAAAGGAAGCAAATGAGCTGGCTATGAATGCTTCACTCAAACAGGTACTGGTGTCTGAACAGAGAGCAGTGGTTATAGATGTTCAGAGGTTGAATGCCCTGAAATAAATACAGGGTTGCAACTGTATGGATGAACTTGTTTCTGTGGGGGGTTTTAAGACTTCTGAAAGCTGCTTCTAAAAGTGGATCTTTGAAGTTAAGACACCTTCTTGGCTGTGATTATGAGTTTTATTCCTTTGACTTGAAGGAAAGGAATCAATGGAAAATATGAAGCTTATGCTGAATAACCAGGAGATATTAAGAATAATAATTAACAGGAGCTAGTATAGTGCATATAATCATTCTCATGTTAGTGTGCTTTTTGGATTCCCATCTTTTAATGGTATTTATTATTTGAACATTCAGTGTCCAGGAAAATCAACTAATGTGATAGAATGGAATGTTCTGTTGCCCTTTGTTCAGAACCTGGGTGTTACACTGAGCAGGTTCTCCATCCCTGACTTCAATTACCTTTTTTTTTTTCTGAGTGTGGGGAAAGGTGCTGGAATTAATGTTTTTTTTCTAGAGAAAATCCTGTTTGATACTAAATACTAATTTATGGAGAAAGAGCAATGGTGAGAATACATGGTTTGCTCAGTATTTGATATATGTCATCATACATATCCACACTAAAATCTTGTGGCAACAATTTTTGTCTGTTGGCCCTGCTGCTTTCACAGTAAATCCGATTACTTACTTCCTGTGTCAGTACATGACACGTTTTTCTTTTATGCTAGTAAGTTATGCTTTAGCATGTTACTTACTTGAATTCTGAGCTTGTGACTCTTCCCTTTCTCCTTGTCAAATACTTGATCTGTTTCTTGTCCCATTAGAAGTGGAGGTTGTTCAGATCACCCATAGGGCATGGGCATGTCCTGAAAACTCATGCTTTTGTGAGTTTTGGGATGGCTTCCCATGGAAGGGGGTGTGAAGTCTTTTGGTAGCTCTTGACAAGCACTGTTTAAGTAAAGTTGCTTTCACTTGTCTCAGTGGAAGTGAAATCTGAAGTGGGCTCTTTTGGCAGACTGGTATGCTATGAACAGTGACATTATGGTAAAACTACTACTTATTATTGTCCCAGAAAAGGATAAAACCACTTTGGTATCAGCTGTGTAATTATTTTTCTTTTGCTCTGTACAGTAGTTTGGGTTTTGTACTGGACTCCGCTGTTAAATGACATGTTAATGGTTTGTTTCACTGACAGGATGCCCAGTCATTGCATGGTGACATTCCACAGAAACAGAGAGAAATTACATTAAAAGGCTTTAGAGATGGTGTGTTTGAAGTTCTGATTGCAACAAATGTAGCTGCCCGTGGTTTGGATATTCCTGAAGTTGACCTTGTTATACAGTGTTCACCACCAAAAGTGAGTCATATGGAGAAACTAAAATCATAATGTATTTTGTGTAACAGAGCGGTGGGTTATTTCCCTGTTTCACTGGAATTATGTTCTCATTCACAGATAAAGTGGATTATTTGTAAACACAGGCCTAGAATTTCTCAGTTATGCTTTTATATTTTGAGCTTTGAGTAAATTAGAAGGGATGGGCTTTGGTTACTCTGCAAAGTTGTAGGATAGCTTTTGACATCATTCATCATTCATAGCGTTTGACATCAGCATTTCTGAATCCCTTCTAAACATTGTCTTCATAACAATTCTAATATATTCTGCCACCTTTTTCTTCTTTTGAAACTCATTTGAGCTTTTTTATTAACATCCTTCCCCCCTTACGTCAGTAGTGTTTGTTAAACTTGAGGCAACATATCTTGGGCCACATAGTACCTGCAAGTCCAAGTGGTTTGTACATAATTTGGGTATAGAGACCTAATGTATTGTTCCTGAGGTTTCTGAATTAGGATTTATCTTGCATTTTCTCTCTTCCAGTGTGTAGATATAAACAGTTTAAATAACTTTAGGTTTTCTCCTGTTCTGTCTGAATTTCTGAAGGATGTTGATTCCTATATCCATCGTTCTGGACGTACAGGTCGAGCTGGCCGGACTGGGATCTGCATTTGTTTGTTTCAGAGAAAAGAAGAAGATCTTCTAAAACAAGTTGAGCACAAAGCGGTGAGTTGTACCTCATACCTCTGTATAATGAAATTACTCAGCTCCTAAAAGACTCTTCCACTCTTAGACTTGGTAACTATGGACTATTTAGAACTCCAGTATGGAACTTGTCTTGTTGACTAATAGGCCTAAAATGTTGATATTTTGTGTTTGTAAGTGCTTTTATATCAGCCTCATAGAATCATAGAATAGTTAGGGTTGGAAAGGACCTTAAGATCATCTAGTTCCAACCCCCTGCCACGGGCAGGGACACCTCACACTAAACCATGCCATCCGAGGCTCTGTCCAACCTGGCCTTGAACACCGCCAGCGATGGAGCATTCACAGCTTCCCTGGGCAGCCCATTCCAGTGCCTCACCACCCTTACAGTAAAGAACTTCTTCCTTATATCCAATCTAAACTTCCGCTGTTTAAGTTTGAACCCGTTACCCCTTTGTCCTCTCACTACAGTCCCTAACGAAGAATCCCTCCCCAACATCCCTATAGGCCCCCTTCAGATACTGGAAGGCTGCTAGGAGGTCTCCACGCAGCCTTCTCTTCTCCAGGATGAAAAGCCCTAACTTTCTCACCCTGTCTTCATACGGGAGGTGCTCCAGTCCCCTGATCATCCTCGTGACCCTCCTCTGGACTTGTTCCAACAGTTCCATGTCCTTTTGATGTTGAGGACACCAGAACTGCACACAATACTCCAAGTAAGATCTCAGGAGAGCAGAGCAGAGGGGCAGGATCACCTCCCTCAACCTGTGCTGGTCGTGCTCCTTTTGGTGTGGCCCAGGGTACAGTTGGCTTTCTGGGCTGCGAGCGCACACTGCCGGCTCATGTTCATTTTCTCATCGACCAACACCCCCAAGTCCTTCTCCACAGGGCTGCTCTGAATCTCTTCTCTGCCCAACCTGTAGCTGTGCCTGGGATTGCTCCAATCTGCTCATGAGTCTGTTGATGTCAGCAGACAGACTGTAACAGGAATGCAGGAAGCATACCACACCTTGCATTACAATCTGCATGTATATTAGTGTAAAGTAGCTCCAGATTAACAAAGGCAGGAATTTAAAAGCTGTAGTCTAGCTTGAGAAATAACTTGGGTAGAGACTGCATTGATGTTATGAACAATAACTAGTGGTCTCAATGTGATTTAAATGGAGTTGTAAAGTGTTAAACATACCTTTGACTGTAATTTCTTTTCTTGATTTCAGGGGATTACATTTAAACGTGTAGGTGTTCCCTCTGCTACAGATGTAATTGAAGCTTCAAGTAATGATGCCAAAAAGTAAGCTTATTTGCCTGTTCTTAAAAGATGTCTAGTTATGTTACCAACAACAGTGCAGTTAATGCAAAGTTTTAAGGGAGCAGACCTGTATGTGAGCATATCTATTTACGTTGTAAGTCATTTGCTTTGCATGTAGATATGGATTTGTTTTCATAAGATGATATCAGTGAACTTCTTTGTGCTTGCAAATATTGACCTTTGTTTATATCCTCAAAAATCAATAGCAGGACAGGGAATTACTGTCAGGAAGGGAGACTTTCTTCATCCACTCAGATGATACAGTAGCAACACCTAAAGAGCAGTACTTAGCATGCTGAGGAGTTAACTTTGCCCTAGTGAGGGTGTTGTAGCCCTGTCTTGTGTTTCTTTGTATCATTTTATTCTAAGGGTGGGGTTTTTTTAATTCATGTGGCTCAGTTTACATTTGCTGTGCCATTGGTGAAAATAACATGAACAGAGATTATTATAATTAGCGAGGATTTGACTGGTGTAAAGGAGACCATGGAAATGGTGTTAGGTTTACCACATACAGAAAAATGGTGGGAGGTGCTGGTGTACCACAAATAGCGTTAGAGAGGTAGTTGTTCTCCACTTTCAAGCTTGTTTTCACTGCCTCTCCCAGAAATAAATGATTTAATCGGCTTGCACTGAGAGTAAGAAGTGCCTTGCCCCAGCCCAGTAGAGGCATCGTAGTGGTTTGCTTCTCTTCCTTGTGAAGTAAAAGCAAGGGTACAGCCTTAAGAATGCTGATATTTCAGAGCCTTCCCTTGATGTTTTTATCAGTGCTGTCAAACATGCCATGTGGTACATCCTCAGTTTTGAACACATCTTTCAAGGGGCTTCGCTAAATGAGAATGTGGGTATTCAGCATCCTGAAAGTGTTGAGTTAATGGAGTGGTGATGAAGCATGAGAGCTAAGGGTTTTAGAGATAATTTGTTAATCTTGAAAGCTGTCTATGTC
Source organism: Myiopsitta monachus (assembly GCA_017639245.1). Taxonomy (NCBI): domain Eukaryota; kingdom Metazoa; phylum Chordata; class Aves; order Psittaciformes; family Psittacidae; genus Myiopsitta; species Myiopsitta monachus. Next base: position 63,283,059 of record CM029921.1, on the reverse strand, counting down.
TTAAACATAACTGCACTTCACACAGGCCTTTGCTGATCTATTAAACTTCTGTTGTCACCCATGTAGGTTGTTGGAGGCCATTCCTCCTTCTGCAGTAGACTACTTCAAAAAATCTGCTCAAGAGCTCATAGATGAAAAAGGGGCAGTTGCTGCCCTGGCTGCAGCTCTAGCCCATATTTCTGGGGCATCTTATATACAGCAGCGCTCCTTACTCAACTCAACTGCGGTAAATAATACTATACCTGTGTTAACAAGAATGGATAAATGAACTGCTTACATCTGTTCCAAGTGTGGCATCTTCTCGGGCTCTTTCTTATCCCCAGCTTCTGGTTTGTTGCTTGTTCTTTAATTGAAATCAGCTCTTACTGATACTGTACAACAAACCAGAAAAACTTTAAATCAGTAAATTTTCTAAAATTAAAAGAATTTCTCCAGAAATCGAAGTGACAGAAGACTTTGGTCTAAGAATTTAATGACGTTTTACAAGCTAATAGATGGGTTTGTGCCATTGTAGTTTTCCCAGGAAGCTGTTATATTTCTGTAATATTTCAGTAAGTCTGTCATTTGATCACCTGATTTCAAAGAAAACTTGACAAGAAAAGTATGGCCCTTGGTTTTTCTGGTGTATTTCGGGAGAACTTGGCCTAGTTTGTATGGTAACACAGTTTAGGAAATAGCATGTGGCTGGACTATGCTTCTTGCATCAGTGTGGGACTTTTTTACCTGTTTTTTAGCGGTAACTTTATGTGTTGAATAAATGTGTCTGCTTCTGGCTAAAGCGCCAAAATGCTCTTGGTCTTTCTGTCAATGGGCAGTCCTATGTGAGGTATATGCCTTCAACTCCTTTGGAGGATTTTAATTGCTTCACTTTTGGGAAGTTGATTTCTTGTTATTGTAATGTAGTATTTAATACTGTTATTCATTGCATAGTTCATTAGTTAGTGAGTTACAGGCTGTCCAACCAAGTTTAGTCTTACAAACATTTTTCTGTTTGTTTCCTGAAGGGCTTTGTGACCATGGTGTTGAAATGTTCAATAGAAATGCATACAATGAGGTATGCCTGGCGAGGACTAAAAGAACAGCTTGGTGAAGAAGTAGATTCCAAAGTATCCTCAATGCGTTTCCTCAAGGGGAAGATGGTAAGATGGCCCAGCCTTGCGGAAGAAGGGTGGGTGGGTGTGTTTGGCCAGTTTTTGCAGTGATTGAGGCAGGTGGTCTGAGATGTTAGTACAGAAATGTTGATATTTCACTCTATCCCCATTTAATCTTATTTCTCAGAAAATGTTAGCCTATCATGAGCCCCCCTGAAACTGCTGTTTGTGTATTCCTTATTTAAAACAGCCAACACCACCCCCCCAAAAAAAAAAAAAAAAGCATTAAAGCTAGTGTTGTAAGACGCTCATTTGGATGGAAATTCTGCTCCTAAATGATAATGCAGGAATTTTTTCTTTAGAAAAAAAAGGGGGGGTGTCATCAGAAATATGTATATAGCGGGAGTGCTTGTTTTGACCTTTGTATCGTAAGCTCACGCTAATACTATATACCACCACCATAACGAAGACAGCTGTAAAGCAGTGACTGACTGACCTGAGCAGTACAGCATTCACCTGACTGTCAGCCTGTGACATTTCTGACACTTGTCTCCCTTGCAAGTGTGTTGTCAGAGAGCTTGTGGTTTCAGATGATGCCTCTCTTACTTTTAAACAGACAGGCTGATGGCAGGCAATGCTGCTGTCAGTACAGAGCTTATAAAAAGCTTCTCCCAAAAGACCATGCTTTCTGCCATTCCTGGTTTCTACATTTAGTGTGTATAAGTGGTTGCAGTTGCTGCCTGTCTGGAGTTGTGTGTGTCTCCATTCTTGGATACGACTTTAGAAAGCAAATGGCTTTTCCTTTTTTTTTTTTTTCCTGCTACAGGGGGTGTGCTTTGATGTCCCTGTTGGCGAGCTGAGTAACATACAGGTAAGTTCTTATGGTCAGAATTGGCTTTAGAGCCGGAGGAGTTTCAATTTGGTTGCCATGTATAGGATAGAATATAGGGTGTTTTGGGAGGATAAGGTTTGTGTTTTAATGAGGATGTTACACAAACACCAGAGTCATTAGAACAAGCACAGCACAGTCGTTAGAATATACCTCGTCATGTCTCTTTCTCAGTTCTTAGTATTTTTTTATTAAACTAAATCCTTTGTTCTTTGGCTGCTCTTGTGTTTGACCTCTCCAGTGTATTTGAGATTTAACCAGTTTTCTGTTGACTTCCCTCACTCTTGTCCTTTCGTTATCGTTTATCCTTTGTCACAGGACTGAGTTGTCTCCCAGGAGGGCTCTGCTGGCCTGGTTTGGTACGGGTGGGATTTATCTGGAAATGTCTTATTACAAGCAAGATTGAATGCAGTAGTTTACCTTGGACTGACCTGCAGTCCCGTGACATCTGGTTACATTGGTTTTTTTTCAGGAACAGTGGACGGACACCAGGCGCTGGCAGCTGTCGGTGGCAAAGGAACTGCCTGAGCTGGAAGAGTACCCCCAGGAGGCAGGACGAGGGTTCTCCAGGTTCAGAAATGGGAGGCAAGGCGGTGGCGGCTTCAAGCGAAACAACTGGTTTAAGAACGGAAACCGAGGACATGACTTTAACAAGTGACTTGATTAGCCTCTGGTACAGATGTGGACTGAGCTGACTTTTATCAAAGAGTAAAGACCTGTTTGCCATTCCTCTTTGTCCTTATTCCTCGGTAAAGCAGCCTGCCTTTGAGCATCCCCAAACATCATGTTTGCTGAAATGACTGGCCTGCTTTTTTTTTCTTCGAAGGTTTTTCTTTTTGCCCAGCTGACATTTTTCTGCTGTTAAACTAAACTAAACGTCATGCGTGCCTCAGGGAGGTGAGTGTTTTGCTGGAAACTTGGCGCAGTGGGGAACGACACTTCTGAGCACGGGCAGTTACCACACCTTGCCTGTTTAACAGCTCTTACATTAAAAATCTGAGCCTAAGAGAAAAAAAGAGTTCCAGAAAAATGCGTGACCAAGCCCTCCACCACCCTTCCTCTAGCGTGTTCCACGGCACTGGTGGCCGTTGCGGCGCTCACGCTTGTCTGCCACCATCTGCTCGTGTTAAGCGCTCGGTGCCGCTTGCCCGCAGCTCCGGCGCGGGGAGGGCTGTGGGGAACGCCGAGTATGGCAAACCGCCGGAGCGGGGCGGAGGGGCAGCAGGACCGCCCGCACTGCGGCCGCCATGACGGCGAGACGGGAGGAGGAGCGGGGCCGCCCCTGCAGCGCGTCTGGTGGCGGCGCGCGTGACGCAGGGCGGCGCGGAGAGGGAAGATGGCGGCGGTGGGGGGCTGCGGGTGGGCCGCGGTGTGCGAGAAGTTCCGGACCGCCCGGACGCTGTCCACCGTGGAGTCGCGCAAGGACCCGGAGACCGACCCCTACCGCTCCAAGTATAGCGCCCGGGCGCTGCTTCAGGAGGTCAAGCAGCTGCTGAGCGCCGCCGAGGAGGGCGACGAGGCGCGGCTGCTGGCTGTGCGGCGGGCTGTGCTGGAGTACGAGCTGGGTGTCAACCACACCGACACCGAGGAGCTGTCGGCCGGCGAAGAGCACCTGCAGCGCTGCATGCAGCTCCTCGAGCCGCACCGCCTCTCCCCAGACTGCGTCTCTCTTTACATACAGGCCCAGGTGGGCTGGGGCCGTGAAGGCCGAAGGGGGGTGTCTGTGGTGCGGCTTCGCAGCCTGCGGCCAGAGGGTCTGAGGGGTCCAGGGGGAGGGCGTTTGGGTGGCCTTAGGCGGTGGGCTCTGGGGGACGCAGGTGCCTTGGCTGTGGGCCGAGCTCTGGGGTCCCTGCGGTGGGCTGCAAACGGCAAGGGGGATTCATGGCACTTCAGTCGCTTGAAGGGTATGGGTTTTTCAGCACCAGTAGTGCTGGCGTTTATTTCTTGCTTAAATTAAAAATTCACAGGTGGCAGCTGTGGATGGATGCCATTGTTTTAAACACGCTGCTGATGCTTCTGGGCGTGCAGAGCATCTAACAGTGTTCTGTTAACGGAAAGTGGGTGTTGACAAAGCAGCGTACTCTTAGCATAGACTGAGACAGAACTTGTAAGAACTGAGCAAGAATCAATTAGTAGAAGACCTCATTATGTCCAGAACTTGCTCTGTGATTCCTTAGCTGTCGTTTTGTTGTCCAAGTAAAGTTGAGAGATGTTTCTATTTATGCCATTTACCTGAAAAGGTAAATTTTTCTCAAAAGTTGTCACTTGTTTGCTTTTCGTTCTTGCCTGTTAACTCTTACACTGTTACATTCCAAACCAGTAAATAGAGTTTTGTAAGGCTGGAAGTAATACTGAGTTCATTCTGAAGGAAGTAATACTGTTAACAAAATTAGATATTGCCAGATGAAGATTCACAAAAGGCTCAACAGCTTTGTCGTAGCAGCTGGTATATAGTTAGATATTTATCTAGACTTTAAACAGATCAGTTACTTGATGTTTCTGTCAAAAGTGGCTGCTCTAATTAGAAAAGGCTTGGTAGTGCTTCTTTGTCAAGCACTGCAAAGCTGTCAAGGGATTGTGTGTTCAGGTAGAAAGGCGCTAGTTAAACAGTGACTTTACCTGTCTTACATAGGTTAATTTAACTGAGTTATGTGGAATTCAGGAGGTTACATCTGCTCATCGTCCTTGAGTGTGACAGTTTGGCTGCACTGCTACGAATCTATAATTTGTTACAAGATTGGAGGTTTCTTGAGCAGCCAGTCAAAATCGGATAACCTTTTCCCGCTGTGTGTTCCTAGGAAGTTGTTGCTTTTGTGACTGAGTGCCAAGAAATCCACTGTGCTTTTGAACTGGTGTGATGGAAAGCAGCATTTCTCTCTGTTGGACAAAAGTTTGCATGGATTTTCCTGTTTTGGGTGTTTAGGAAACAGCAGAATAGCTTATTATGTGAAGTGGTGTGATCCAGCAGTAAAGAGGTCTGCTGTGGTCTGGCACTTTCATCAGGCATGTAGCTGAGAGCAGTGATTGTAAATGAGTATGTCCTCAGCTTTTGTCCCAAGGGCTGTTAAAGACTTGAATGTCTAATAAAAAGAATTTCTAATATAAAATCAGTAATTGCCAACAGTGTCTGTACTTCGCCCCGTTCTAGGGCATACAGAGTATGTTGTCACGGCACTGAATTCTATTTCAAAAAAAAGCAGCATTCCTTTTTCCTGCTGGGCCTGTTTCTATAGCCCTACTTCTGAACTTCTGCATAAGGTTGTACATTACACTTTGTGCCTAATTAAATTTGGTCTGGTTGACTGCTTGGCTGTGGGCAAAGTATTTCTGCTCATAAACACCATGCAATATGGTGCTTTCTTATAAAAATAATAAAATCAATGAAATTAAAAGGGGCACAGGGCTGGCACACAACTACACATTCTAACTCTTGAAGTTTTGTGGCTTTTTAGCCCTGCTGCATTTTATAACAGCACTGCCTAGGAATTAAATTAGCTCATTAGACAAAGATTGTTAATGCCTTCATCTCATTAATAAAATTAGAGGTACTTTTTGTAAAAGGTGGGTTCACGGGTACGGTAATGTTACTAAGTAAAATTACTGTAATTTAAATCTGAAGGCAGTAAACCATAGTTTGTGCATTTTAACAATTCTTTTAATGTCATTTCATTGTTGAAAATATACAAGCATTCCTTTCTTGCGTATCTTTTTTCTATTAAATTTTCTACAGAATCATGATGACAAATTTCTAGTTCCTTGGCTCTTTTTATGGCATTTTTATATGATATAAAAGCTGCATGAATGAGATGCATGGAAAAAGGTCTCGTTTGAACAAGCCAGTCCTTACATAGCAAACACAAAAAAGGTGCGGGATGTGAGGTAGCTTTGTATTTGCTGCTGTGTGAGAATCCCCTCTTTGAGCAACTTGTGATATGGGCATGATTTTTGCTTTTTGAAATCCATTGTATTAGAACACCTGTATATAAGGATGAGGACTGATAAATTGTTTGGAGAACATGTGTAATGTAAATGGAACATAATGGGAAAGTAACTAATGAGCTTTTCCTTTTGCCTTTAGAACAACTTGGGTATCCTGTGGTCTGAAAGGGATAAAATTAAAACTGCGCAGACTTACCTGGAGTCTGCAGAAGCCCTGTATAACCAATACATGAAAGAGGTACTGTGTTTATTATTAACATTGTGGCAGGTTTTACTTTCATGTGCCTCTTACAGTTTTAGTAGTCTTTGGAAAAAAAAAAAAATCAATGATGCAACTTGAATTTCTGGGCTTTATACTGGGTGCTATGATTCTTCTGAAAAGTGATTTGATTTGTACTGCTGTCATAGAAAGAGGTAATCTGGAGGATCACTTGCTAATTTCAAAAGGGACTTATTCAGGTAAGTAGTTGTACTCAAAAATATTGGTCCTTTTTGAAAGCTCACTGTATTGATAATCCGAAGTTGAAGCCAAATAGAACGTATTTGCTTGGTTTGCTCTGGCTGTGCACGGTGTTGCACAGGAGCAAGTGGTTTAGCTCCATATCCAAGAGGACAGTCTTATAAACAGTTAAACTTCTCATGCATATTAAGCAGCCTTTTGAGTTGTGGATTGACAAAGACTCTCTTGTACTATTTTTAAGCTTTTTGCAAAGCTGTTCCTACACTCATTTGCCACAGGGACAGTTTGTGAGTGAGCTAAATACATTTGAAGCCTTAAAGGAACAGAATCTGTGTCTCAGGACAGCTGTAAAGGTTGGATGGACCATAGTTTCATGAATTTACAGTTCAGGTTTTACATGAACGTGGTTCATAAAGAGGACTTGAGATCCTTGTAGTGGTGCAGGATCTTTAGGATTTATACAACCCTGTCAACATTAATCATTCACAAATTACAAAAGTTTGAATTTACAGTTCTTAACATTCCCTATTTTTACGCTATCAGGAAGCCTTCCTGTCTGGGAATCTTAGGTAAACTGTTGATGATAGAGGCATTTCCTGAACTTCTGGATTTAGTTGTTTACTGATGGGGTCTGGTTTACTTACAAATTGGTTGGGGTTGTTCTTCCCCCTTAAAGCACCCAGAGCAAAACCAAGTCAAATAACTACTATAGCATTGTAACAACACTTTGCTATTAGCAAAGCTGTTTGATTGTTTAGTGCAGTATGGTGGACATCTGAGGGTGTGAAACATTATGAGCAGGAGCTTGGGCTGATGAAAGAGACTTGCAGAGTCTCCTGGAGAGTTGCAGAGCTCTTCCTAGTGGTAATTAAAGACATAAGTCTTGACATCAGCGGATAAATATGTAGATACAGGAAGGAGGCAAGGGTCTTGCTTACAGTGGCATTTCAGTTGCTTTCTTTGCAGGAATAGCTCTAGGCTTGCCAGAATATACTCCAGATCTTGTCAGAAGGTTTGGAAGCCTTTGTAAGGTTGTAGGCCTTCGCAGCTAAAGAGAGGGTTATAAATTCACATCTTAAAAACTAATGAGTTATAAACAGAAACCTCTAAAGATTAAAAGATCATGTAAAAAAACCCTACACCTCTCTGGTAGGTTAACACACTTTTATGTATTTGTCACTATCTGTTTCAGACGTATCTGGTCAACTTTGAAGATGAATAAAACATTTCCTTTAAAAACAAGCAAACAAATTCATTCATGATTTTTTAGTGAGAAGTACAAACATAAGAATATGTTTTCTTCCCTATAAAGTGAATATATTCTCTACTATTGCTTCTGCCTGAGCCCCTGTTATCTTATGACGAGTATTTCTCCGGATTGTTTTTTATCTGTTACCTTACTTTGTCTTGGGCTAATTGGGGTTGTAATGGATGGGAACCTAGCCGAGACTTGATTTCCTCTCAAGACTGAGAGACATGACAAAGTATGGTTTTTTTTTTGTCACAGTGTATTCGGTAGAGTATATATATTTGTGTTCATCGAAACTGTCGGAAAAGGGCAGGTAAATAGAGGTGTGCAGCTGTTTTACAACCTTCATACTCGGCTGTGCCTGGGGCATGTGGCCAACGCTCACAGCGTGGACAACCCTGAATGGCCCCACTAATAAACAATTGGAGACCTGGCATAAAGCTGGTTGTTCTTCTAAGAGTAAAAAAGCAGGACCCTCTTGTGGCTGAATCTGGAGCCTTACCTATGGGTGCGCACACCATGTAGGTATTTTTCCAGTTACCTGAGGCCCCTGGCATTGGCTGCAATGGGGCTTCCCAGCTTAAAGTGTGGGCCTGCATGATGATTCAGTGGTATTTGGTGATGTATTTATTCTTAATCTCTGTTCTCTCTATGCAGTAATGATTTGATGCATTGCTAATTTTCCTCTGCACTTTTATATATATATGTGTATATATATATGTGATTTACTTTACTGTACTCATTTACTATATATAGATATATACCTGGTTAATGTTAGTGTGCTTGTTTAATAAACTGTTCGTATTACACAGCTAGTGTGTGGTCATTTTGTGACGTCCCCTGCCTGTCAGCTGAACAGAGGTTAAGAAAGTGCTAGGGAAGTTGCATACTAAAATGGTCTCTCTTGCTGGCAAATATGTTAAACATGTTTCAGGATGCACTGTTTAATGGCAAAAAGCCACTTTTAGAAAGACACCTTTAAATAAAATGTTTTAGAATTGGCATCTCAAGTTATTTACAGTTACAAATGAACATAGCACAGACTAGTAGAACTTTGCCATAAGTAATATTAATCTCTTGGGTTTGCCAATTAAGTTTATCGATGGTTGTTTTAAGGCAAGGTTTAACAGAGCAATGCTGAAAGTTGTATAGTTGTCTCTATTAGGATTCTGACATCATGGTTTAAAAAATGAGCACTTCTGAATGAAATAGTTCAAATCATTAGTAACTTGCATGTAGGTCGTGTCTTGTATCAGGATTTAGCAGCTTCATCCTCCAAAGATATTGCCTGTTGTCTCATTCATATATTTGATTAGTCTTACTAGCTTGTGAATAAAGGGAGTAATGTCACAGCAGTAAGTCTTTGCAGCAGATCTGCTGAACTTTGTCTGCACACAATGTTCTTTGCAGTACTTCCTGCAGGATGTTTTCTTGTTACTGATTAGTGCACTCAGGCAAACGAATATTTCACACTAGAAGGCATGCGTGGTATTACATTGATGCTTTAAAAAACATTATAATGTTGTGCAAAATAAAGACAATTATAGCCCTGCAGAATCCAGGTTGAATATTTCTGGTGCCAGCAGCTTGCATTGCTTTAAAGTGTGTAAGCAAAAGCCTTCTATCAGCTGAAAACTTTGTAATTCTCTGGGAATTGTGGCTTAAATTCTCGAGATCTCCTGAGTTTTGTGGAATTGCTCTACAGTTGTGACATTGAGATAGGTGTAGATGTGTTACGTGAAGTTTCGTTGAATTTGGGATTGAAAAATGTAAATCATCTGCAGCCAGAAGAGGGAGCACTATGTTACAAAGTAAAATAATATATCATGTACTCTTTCAGGATGGAAATCCTCCTCTGGATCCCAGTGAACATTTCATGGCAGAAGAAGAAAAACTTACGGACCAAGAAAGATCAAAAAGGTGGGTGTGTAGCAGCATACCTAAAATATTGTTACTTTTTTAATTTTATGAGGGTGTATTTTAGGAGGGGAAGGGAGGGGCTGGGGAGATGAAATCTAAACAGGCTGTTGTTTTTCCAGATTTGAAAAAGCCTATACGCATACTCTGTATTATCTGGCACAAGTCTACCAACACCTGGAGATGATTGAGAAGGCTGCTCAGTATTGCCATACTACTCTTAAACGACAGCTTGAGTATTGTGGCTACCACCCAGTAGAATGGGCACTCAATGCTGCTACTTTGTCACAGTACTATCTCTCTAAGGTAATACACCTAATGTTTTTCTGCTGTAATTATATCATAAATGTAACTATCAAATAATACAATTGCTTAAACAGCTGCTTGTGGCAGGACTCCATGTTGAACTAAAAATGTGTGTCTGTCAAACTACAAGTTGTCTTCTGACATGAAACATATGTTAGTTTTTTCTGAAGAGGACATAGTGGCTTTTTCTGGTGGTGTGATGGCAATGGGAAAAATGAGCAAGGGTGTAGGCTGAAGAAGAGTTCTGTAGTTAATGACATCAGCAGTGATGTAACATGATGTTTATAAGTAAAACTTTAAGGTTATAATAACTTTTAAATTGTTTCTTGTATTGTTTTCTTACAATAACTATAATAAAACCAAAAACATCTGAGGGTGAAAATACTTCACATTGTGTATTTCCTATAAATTATTGTCCTTTGTACCTTACACATGCTTGAGACTTGTTTGAGCCTATGTGAACATCAAAGTATGTAAGCTGGTAGCTGTTTGCTTCTGTCTTGAGTCTGTGTTGACTTTATATAATCTACTGTGTTATGAAATACTTCAGCTTTATTTAGGAATTTCCATATTCCGGACTATTCAGATGCTCTTTTCTGATGCTTAAAAGACTTCAGCCATACCTAAGCCAGTTAATGCTGATTTCAGTAGTAACTGTTAATTTCCATGTCTTTTTGATGCATTCATAGAACTAATCATTAAACAATGTACTGCCAAATCTGAGTAGAGGAATCTAAATCTGACTCATAATGTTGACTTGTGTGTCTGGCTCTTTCCGACTAACAGCCCATGATACAATCTTTACCACAAGGCATCACTTCCTATACCACAAGGAAGTGACAGTAGCATAGATCAGAACAGTAAGAATGTTCACAATACATGTGTCTAATATTAAAAGCAAGGTTTGCTATTGTGGCTGTGGTAGAGAGAAAATGGTTGGTTAGAAAATACTGTATTCAGTAGTGGATGTAGAAAAATTGTCTCTGTTCTTCCAGTGTGCAGGAAGAGAGCACTCCAGAGCCTCTTGGTTCTACGATTTCACTTGTATTCATGTATCTTTACTAGCTGAGGAGAGGGATTTGTACAGGCTGAGAGCAGTGCTTGGGCTGCTTGTACCAGTGATAAATGCTGCCATTTCTGTTTCTCTCAGCAATGTTTTATGGAGTCCCGACACTGTTTAGCAGCAGCCAGTGTCGTCTTTAGCCAAGCTGGACAGGTGCCATCTGCTGAAGACAGTAAGTTCCTATTAAAGTTTTGAATAAAATACTGCAAAGTCATGATAAATGATGTTTAAAAATGAAGTCTAGCAATATGTACAAAACTTATCTTTTAAGTAATTAGTAAAGTGGAATGTTTCTGAAGAGCTGCTTTACTGCTGATTGGCTATGAGATGCTGGTGTTTCAGAAAGCATACCAGAATAAAAGTGAAATTTTAAACCAGTATCTGTTTCAGTACTGGCAATGTTGCTATTCATCCATTTGTCCTTATACATGTGCTGCAATTCAGCTTTCCTTTGCTTCTCAGTGATCAGAGGGCAATGATTCAATGAACTAAACCAGATGCTTCTTGGGAATTGTTTTAAGAGAGGGAGCATTTAAAAACTCAGCATTTAAAAACCCCAAATCCAGAAGGTACTTGTGTTGCCTTTTGTTGGTGGTTGCTGCAGCTATTTTAGAGTTGTAGCTCCCTTTCTTGTTGTTATTTTTAGAGTTGTAGCTCCCCTTCTTGTTGTTTTGGGTATTGATGCAAAGGAACAACTTTGAAGTTCAGTGTGAAGATCAATAAGAGAAACCTGCAGAAAACCAACCACAGTTTTAAGGACCTGTGGTTACATGATGGTATCACTCATCTATCTGGGCTTTGTCTTTGCTTATCTGCAGCACAGCCTTTTCCATTCTGTGTCTTGGGCAACTGAAAGCTTCAAATCAATAGAGCTTTAACTCGTGGAGAGTGAGCAAGTACTCAGCAAGCCCCTGTGTTAATTCATAACCAGTGTATTTGCTGTTCAAAGTCAGATTTAACTTCTAATGGCTTGAGCTGTTTACAACACAAACTCTTTAATCCATTGATGTTGTTATTTCAGGTTAAAGTATAAGGTGAATAGACCCACCTGAGTTTGTTTTAATTGGAGTTCAGTGACAGTACATTAATTGCTTTCAATATTTCTCTTAGCTCAAAAATAACAGAATTCTATGCAGTTGCCTGTCTTATTATTGAAGTACTTGGAGGATGATTTCCAAAAGCTTTTTAGTTTCAGTGAAAGAAGGCTGTTGAGTCAGGTTATGTGGGTCTGTTATGCTGTTTGAAAGAAGGTTATTATCAAAATTTCGGTAGGTCTGAATCAGTGTTTATGGGCTTCCATAGCTACCTGACTGTGCAGTTGTCAGAGCTCATTAATATGATACTTAAGCCAACAAAATGAGGTTTTGTTTTTGGTCGGTGTGTAGAAACATACAGTCAGTTACAGTCTCAAGTTCAGGTGCAAGATGGGAAGTGGTAGATGAGAGTCCTATTTTTAGTTGTCCTTTATAAATTTCTTGTGTGATTTTTCATCAGCTAACTTCTTCTATGTTGACTTCCTCCTGCACCAAACAGGAGCAGTGATATTTGTGTTTGTTTCAATGGAGTAAACATCCTATTTTCTCTTCCTTTTCGCTGTACAGAGAGCTGGGCTGTGGACCCGACGATTGTTAAGCAGAAAGTTCTAACTTATAGTAAGGCTAATGCGCAGTCAGCATTAGCCACTCTCAAATACATTTATTTTATCCTGTTAATTGGAATATAAGCAAACACAGAGGTATTTAGTGAAGGTACCCTTTTGTAATTTAGCAGCAGTTCTTATTTCCACAATAAGAACAACTTGATTGGCCCTGATGAAAGATAATGGACATAATGGATCTAAGTCTAAAGGTGGCTTTTTATTTGGCGAAAGGAATGTTAGCATCCCTTCATTGTTAGCAAACTCACTGCCCTCTGCCTAGAGACTGGGAAATGAGTTTTCTCTGAAATCCGTTTGGTTTCTGAAAATGTTATCTTGAGACATCAGCAGGGCTGCTGCTTAAGACAGCGGGGAGAAAAATACACAAGTTGTAGAGCTAATAAATCTTATGCTGGTACCGGGTAGATTAATCAAAGGCAGTTCCCCTTACTTTTATTCCCTTTTTTTGTAGCAAGTTTGGGACCTATTGCAATGCAGATATCCTGAGAAACAACTAGCGGGCAGCTGAATCACAGAAAATGGGTTATCCTGATTTCTTGCTCTTGTTACAAAGAGACATGAAAACCTTCTCTAGTAAAACATCTTCAAGATCAAAGGTCGTCTGAAACATACATTATGATATTTTTTTGTTTTTAAGAATTCATGCATGTTAATCTGTATCGTTTCTATCAGAATGACAGTTTACAGGATTACTATATAAACTGACATGGAGAATATGTTTCTGTCTAATGATGAGGAAAAATTAATTAGCTACAAGTAACATGTTCTTTGCTTGTAACATTTGAACTTGCTGGAGTGTTTGAGTTCTCTTTAAAGTTTTTATGTGTTTATGTCCATTCAATAGATGAAATGGAGCAAGACCAACAGGACCTTCGACAGAGAAAAGCTGAAATTGCAAGGTGCTGGATTAAGTATTGCCTGAATCTCCTGCAAAGCGCTCAGAAATTACTTGAGGTAACCAAAAATCTGTAGCTGTCATTGTTTAAAAGCAAATGAAGTATATTTTGATGTTTGTAACAGGAACCGATTCATAGTTGGTAGTAAGTGATAAACAATTGCCCAGTGAATGATACAGTGGCTGCTTGCACTGTAGCAGGTGTTTCACAGTATGCTTTGGCTTCAGTGCAGCACTTGGAAATAAGCACGGATGGAAGATCAGCTCTGTAGTGTAATCAGTGTACAGCTTATACAGCAGGTTTGCATATTTTCCTCCTCTGCTGCATTTTCTTGCAGCTTGATTTGGCAGATTACTTCTTATTTAGCTGCTAGTCAGCACATCTTAATATGGAGCAGTTTTGTATGCTGGTGTTGTCATTCAAGCATTTGTTTCATTCATTTAAACGTTCATTGGAATGTTTAAAACTCGGCATGTGCTGAAATGCTTTGCAGAAGTAGGGCCTTTGGGCTTTACAGTTATTGTTTTGGCTATATTGTCCCACAGGTCAGGGAGACTAAATTAAGTCTTAGGTTTTTACAGAATAGAGATTATAATTTACATGGGTTTTTGTGACTAGAAAGTCTGATATGTCCGTGCATCTTCTCTTCTGTCTTGTTGCTGTTCTCTTTATGTTTCAAAGGTAACTCATAAATAATATGATTCAGTGTAAGTGTTTCTTCGTAAGCCATGTGCTTTTTTTATGAGTATGCTTTGTCATTTCAGGATAATATAGGAGAACTGGATCCAGACAGGCAATTGGAACTTAAAGCCCAAAGGAAAAAAGAAGAGGATGAAAAAGAGAAGGGCAGAAAAAAAGCTGTCCTTTTTGGGATGAGTGATATATGTGACTCTGTCTTAGCCATGGAAGAGAAAGTGAGCAGTGTATATCCTTTAGATTTTCAAGAAGCCAGAGAAATCTTCCTAGTTGGTCAGAACTATGTTCAGGAAGCAAAAGAGTTCTTTCAGGTTGATGGTTATGTTACTGACCATATCGAAATTGTTCAGGATCACAGTGCTTTGTTTAAGGTACTTGCTTTCTTTGAAGAAGACTATGAGAGGCGCTGCAAAATGCACAAGCGTAGAATAGACATGCTGGAGCCTATATGCTCAGAACTGAATCCACAGTACTATCTGTTGATCAGTAGGCAGCTTCAGTTCGAACTAGCTGACACCTATTACAAGATGATGGATTTAAAGGTAGCTATTGGTAACAGGCTAGAGGAGCTAGACTCCCACACAATTAAAAAAATTAATTCTCTGGCTCAGTTTGCAATCAAATATTATGAACTCTTCTTAGATTCTTTGAGGAACCCAGATAAGGTGTTTCCTGAAGTGCTCAAGGAAGATGTTCTTCGTCCTGCTATGGTGGCTAAATTTCATATTGCACGACTGTATGGTAAGCTTATTACTTCGGATAGCAAAAAACAACTGGAAAATATGCAGACATCATTGGAATATTACACATTTCTGGTAGACTATTGTGAGAAGTACCCAGATGCTGTCCGTGCCATTGAAACTGAACTAGAACTCAGTAAGGAGATGGTGGGTCTTCTTCCTACAAAAATGGAGAGATTAAGAGCAAAGCTGTGTCCATTTATATAAATACTTGCCTTGAAGGGAGTGTGCACTTTTAAAATGGTACCTGTATAAACCAGTGCTGTCAGACACCTTCTGTACTGATAGAACTAAGATGTATACAGTTTGGCAGTCCACCTAGAGCCTGCAGTAGTATGACTTTGTGAAAAACTTGGGTCTCTCCTGTTGAGTAGCTCACCCACACTAATGGTATAAACTTTAAATGTAAAGTGAACGTCCAGCTAATGCTTTGTATTTTTTGTCCTGTATGTCAATATAAACCTTTTCTCCCTCATTTTTTTGCCTTCGGCATATGGTTCAGTTTCTAAGTGCAGTTCTGTCTGAAGATTCCTCCTTTTAAGAGAGAGTTTCTCTGGCAAAAATTTTTCTAAGAAAACTGAGGCACGTTCTTCCGACTAGAATATGTTTTACGTCTTCTAACGTTTGTCCCAGAAAACTCCGTCCATAAGAAGGGAACTTTGTTGTTTCCAGTATGTCTTTTGTATGTTGCTCCGTGTTTTGTTTTTTCCCTTGTTAATCAAAATCTAGTTGATAGAAGCTCAATAAATGGACTACTTGGCTAAACTTTCTTTTGAGAGTCCTTAGAAATCTGTTTCCTTGTATCTTACTAAGATACTATACACATTACAACTTTGGCCAAAATAAATCATTGTGAAAGTATTTCCACGTAAGTATCTTTGGTAAAAACACATGAGAAATCAAAGTGCCAGAACCAAGAGCATGAAAGCAGCAAACTGTCTTGCTTGTGGTGGGAGCAGATACCCTGTTCCTAATACACTGTAGAGAATTCTCAGTTTAGAGGTGCTGTGCTCTTTCAGACAGTTGCTAAATACAGCTTAAAGGCCTGGGATGCCAAAGGTGGGTCACACCTTGTTATGGTCAGGGAGCCCAGATGCTGTTTTAGCAGGAGCTGAAATGGGGACCTCTCTGAACATGCTGCAGGTCCCACTGCTGCTGAGGCACTATTTAAAATCCGCCTGCATGCCATCGCTTGCTGACTTCTCTTTTAAAGCTGGTAACGTTCCTGATCTTACACAACCTGTTAGTGTTGCCTTGATCTATTTAGTCTTTATGGAAGGCCAGTCTGCACATCCGACCCAAAATGTACACTGATGTTGTCTTTGTGTTTCTGGTGTCCACAGAAGGATTATGAAGCAGGACCTGTTCTAGGTAAGATGTAGGCTGAGCACATTGTTCAACCACATACTAAGAGAACACAGTCAGAGACGCTGAGGGAAAATGAAGTGACGAGGGGATGAGGTGTGCACTAGTGTCCCACCCATGTGCTCCTGTCTTACCATGAGAAGGTATTTACAGCAATAGAGGGCATTGAAGGAGAATAGACAAAACAACTGGACTCCTCTGAAAAATGAAAGAAAACAAGGGGGAAAAAATGACGTCAGTTTGGAGGGTGGGAGGGGGAAGTGTATGCAAGCAAGAAAGCATGTACGTGTTAAACATGTAGCAAAAATCCCTAGCTTGCAGAATTCTCTGCAGAAGACTTCGAACCACAAGCAAATAAGCCAACAAATGGGTCCTGGAAATGAGAGACAGCAAAACTCAGAATTAGACCAGCCACCTGCATGCATATCGAATAAGGGAGAGAGCGTGTGCATATGCGTGTGTGTCTTGTTTCTGTTTCACTGAATAATTGTCAGGTCAGCCCTCGGGAGTTTCTTTTCTGCTGTCTGATCTTTAATTCAGTTTTCCCCATGGCCTGAAGCTAGGGTGGCCCATAGTTCCTCAGTGAAACAGTTCTCGGCGGGCACATTCTTTTTACCTGTGATTTCAATTAGAGCTAGCGTGCGCTCTTACCATGAACTCATAGTTTGAAAGTTGTGGTTTTTCCTAACAACTTTAAGCTCTATCCTGAAGCAGAAGGCAGCAGTGGATACTTGATTTTTCTTTGGTTTGGTTTCATTTGGGGATTGTTGTCTGTATTTTAGAGGGCCTTTGAGCAAGGCTCTTCAGATGAAGTTCACTTGTAATTGGGGATCAACAGTTAAGGCATGTCTTCTTAAGGAGACCTTTTGACTAATTCCTGTTCAATGATTTGAGAGAATGATCTTACGTAAGGTTGTGTATTTAGTGGGGAGCTTGTTGGATTAGGCAGCAAAGCTCCCTTCAGGAATGCTGAGTTTTAACTGTGGAGTATGCGTGAGGTCAGACATTCATTTCAAGGGTTAATTACAGAGTAGGTTCCTGTGAACTCCGTTTAACCTGCATTTCTATTCCTTTTCGTGCGGCAAAAAAATCTTACAACTGAAACCTCCTTTCTCTTCCTCTGTTTTTTTCTCTACCAAGCATAAAGCAGTGAGGTTTGCGAGAAGCCAGTACTTGTGCAGAATCTGTATTGAGTGTGAGATCTGAACTCGGAGGCTATAATCTGTGTACTTCACAGCGTGCATAATGCTCACAAGAAGTAATTAGGTTTGACTAAAACCACAGTTTTTATTAATTTGAATGCTTTTCATTCTCATGCCAACTGGAAACACGGTATCTGTTACAAAATGGGGCGATCACAAGGTCGTGCTGTGCTTACGTATTTCAGAAGACAGAGCAAGCAGCGCCTTGTTCTTTGTCTCTCCCTGAAGCCCATCGAAGGAGGCTCGCTCTTTTTTTCCCTTGAGAGCACCAGACCGGAGGAGAGCAGCAGGAGGTGACAGCTGTGTTCTTTGCTGTTCTCCCCTCTAAGCCAGCTGAAACACCAGGGGAAGTGGGCAGAAGTGAGCCCTCACTTCCCCTTTGCAGCAGGAAAGCAGGTCCCCCGTGTTGCAAGGGGAGCAGCCAGTGGTGGTTGCTGCCTCGATGTGGCAAAAGCAAAATGTCCCTGGTTGGTTCCCTCTGTTCACCTTAAGGAAAGCTCCTTGGTTGGAAGTTTTGGTCCTGTCCCAGCACAGGCTCGTGCGGTCCTGGTGAGGCAGATGCTTTCCTTCTCTATGTGCAAAAGAGAGACGTGTCAATCTATCAGTGCGGTGCGCACACTGGGGGTGATTGCTGCTGCACTTCCACATCCAGAAATACTGCAGGAGCCTGATTAAACTAGACATCAGACAATGAGAATCAAGATTGATCTCGTTTTGCACATCCCAGTTTCATGTGGTTTTTGCTCAGCACTGAGAGTCCAAAGATGAGCTTTTCTTGTGTTTTAAAAGACTGAGATAGTTGGAGTTACCTACACAGTTTCTGTGGAACTTTTCATTATAAGATGCCCAGAATTAGTCCCATGAAGGAGGGCATAGCCAGCCTAGCAGCGCACAAGGTCAACCCTGCTGTGGACTTGAAGTTAGAAATCTAAAGACTGTTATGTTAAAATCAAGGGCAAAAAGTTGTGGTGAGAAGCATTTGTCAACCTTTCCTCTTCAGTTGCAACATCTTTGGCTACTTCCGAGCTTACCATAGATGACTATTGCAGATTTCAAATTTGGCTTGAAGATTGTTTTTAACTACTTCCCAGAACTCTGTCCAAAGCGCAGTTACTTTTTAGGTTTGCAGTTTGGCTGGTGGTTTCTCGCTCCTCCTTGTCGTGGGTAGGTGTCGAACAGTCAGTGGTTTCCTGATAAGGGCTATATGCCTGGCTGCCTTTTTTCCCAAACCGTTGTACGATGGTGTCTTTACAGCTGAAGATCTGGACAGTGTGCCAGAGAGACTGTTGGACTGTTGGGGTACTAAACACGGCGCGCTTTGCAAACACATGACTCCTCTTCAAACAGAAAATCTCCATGGTATTGAGCGCTTGTTCTGGGAGAAGTAATTGATGACATAGTGCCTTAACACCAAATACTTCATTAATTCAGCTGTATTTAGTAATGTTTTAAACGTTTAGTGCTGGAGGTTTTGGTATTGGTACACACAAAAGAAAGTCTTTTTATATGCTGATTGTCACCATGAAAGAGACTTACTAGTTGGCATCAGACAAGGATGCAAGGATTTCAGTGTTTGAAGGTTTTGTTGCAATTTTCTGCTGAAACAAAGAGGAATGGGAGGAATGATTGAGTGGAAGATCACGATGGCACGTGATGGAGTGAGCTGGTGTTAGTCACTGAACACTGTAAGAGGAGCACAAGTGCTTGCATCAGACAGCTACTCAGATCTGTGGGTGAAATGTGTGTGGGGAAAGAAAGAAAAAATGAATTAACAAGATGATTCCCTGTACCCCAAGTGTCCTGGAGCAAGAGCAAGCGGATCCCAGGCAGGGCCTCAAGTTACCCAGAGCTGTGGCCATGAAATTCCTCTTGCTCTTCTGGAGTCCGTCTCTGGATAGCCGTGGGTTCAGCAAACACCAGAGGAGTTTCATAGCAGCCCTTGAGAGGATGCAGTCAGATGGGCCCAGAGCCTCCTTCCACCAGAAAGCCAGAACCTTTTAAATAACAAGGTAGTGGCACCCGAAAAGTGATGTCTAGTCCAGACAAGGAGACAGAAATGTGATGCTGGATCCAATTGCCAACAGGTGGCCTGTGGCAATAAAGAACAACATAATCTCCTGCCACCAAAGTTTACTCCGAACACCCCAAGTATCTACCCATGGTTTGTGTGTGGACACCTAGAGCTGGTGAGTGTCACACACTGGTATTCACCCTGCTGTCCACATCTGGAACTTTTGACAAATAACTCTCAAATCCCTTTGAACTTTTCCCTGCGCTTTGCCTGGAGTTTTAATCGGGGCACCAAGCTGCTGGTGTTACATAGAGCTTGTGAAGAGACACTCTGTTCTCTGTACCATAAAGACACAAGGTACTGCAAGTCTGGTGAGTCCTACCTCCCTGGTTGGCCTGTCCGGGCCTCACCCCTGCACTCTTTGCTGGAAAGGTTAGTTGAGATGAATCCAGAAAGTGTCCAGTTCCTTTCCTCTATAGGCAGTTTCTTTTACTCTAAACAAATGTTCACCTCTTTCCCCGTTACTCAGTGAAGATCACAAAACTATGACTGCAGGTAAAGGGCTAATTAGCTGGGGCCTGAACACCAGCTCTGCTCCACTTTACACACGGGATGGGAGAAGTGGATCTGGATCATGGGAAGACCCCCACAGGAGCATCCATGCTTCCTGTTCCTTTTCATTTTCCTGAATTTACTGATACCCTTTCTCCCCACACACAGTGTGAAGGTTTTCTGTGGCACTGGTGATGCTTGTGCTTAGAAATATGTTTGTACTTGTGCAGGGAGTGGAGGCAAAGTGAGCTGCTTGGGATGGATCTACGGAAGAAGAGGCCAGGACTGATAAAAAGCATCTAAAAGCTGCTGAGCTGTAAGGTTCTTCTGTGCCGGAGAAACCACCTTATGGAAAAACCTAATACCCAAGTAACTGAGCTCAAACCAGCTACACATGCAACAATGCCAACTGGTTTGCAATGAAAAGACACACCTGGAGAAGAAGTGGAGGAACAGGGCACCAGGTTTTGCTTTTAAAACATCTCTGCCCCACCATTCTTCTCTCCATAGTTAAGTCCTTGTGGTTTTAGCGGTGTTTTCCCAATAAGCTGCTGTGTGGAGGGGACTCCCTTCACCCTTGCTCTGCTATGCAGGTCCTGCTCCCAGCAAGGGTTGGGTGCTTCCACCATGGGGCTGATGCTGCTCTGGAATGAGGTTTTAAAGAAGGAAGGACGGCTGCTGAAATTGCCTCCCTAATCAGAAGCCAGAGTTTGGCTCTTGTATCTTATCTTTACAAGTTGTTGCTTTTAAACTGTAGCCTTGAATTTGCCAGCCAAAACCTCCTGCTGCACCAGGCTTCAGCGCATGGAAGCAGAAGGCATTTCACCTCCCAGCATGAAGGAAAACTGCCTTTTCCCTCCTGAATGACAGGCTTGTTTCTTGATTAATGTTTTTACCAGAGGGGAGATTGCTGATGGAGAAAGTTCGTTGGCAGCTTCCCGTCAGTCAGTGTCTGCATTTGATCTTGATGCAGCTGTGGCTTTCCAGCAAAGATCTCTCCCTGTGTGCTTACTGACCATCATCATGGGAAAAAATAAGGAGTCGCTCTTCTGTGTGATCTAGATGGCAGTGAATGTCGGATTTCGACGTAATGCACATGAGTGTTAATGATTTCTTGCAAGATCTGAATCTTATCTTCATGGGCCAGGTCCTGATACTGCCCTCAGATTCAAGAGGCGGCAGCACGAGAAGCTGAGGGTTGCCATGTACTGCTCTGCTGCGTGTGCCATGATGCTTGGGGCACACAGGCAAACAAGGTGCCAGGTGCTGAGCTCAGACATGATCCAGGCTAATAATTCATCTTTGCTTGGTGCTGGATGTACAAATCCCCCACAGCTGATCCAAACCTCCTTCCCTGTGTGGCCTGTTTGTTATTTTGAGAGAGGATATAGTTTTGCCTTCAGTCCCCAAAGGCTGGTTCATTGAACATGAGCTTCTGACAGAAAACACCCTAAATCTGCTTGGGCTGCCTGCCTGGAAGGGAGCTCACTTCTGAGGGGAGTCAGGGTGATTTGGGGGGCATTTAACAGGGCAGCTGATGAGTACTTTGAGATGGATCAATGTCCTCAGGGCCTGCTGAATGTCCTGGCCCAAGGGATCTTGTCCCATCTCAGCAGTGAGTGTTGAAGAAGAAATCTCTTCTGCCATACCAAAAGACAAGATGGGAAAAAAGATGTTCCTCTTGTTCAACCCAGCTGCCATTCAGGCACTTTCTCCTTTGCTCAGTCTGACCTTTTCTTTTTCTGTTGCCATCATTCTCTCTATCTCCTTTTCCAGCTCTGCTCGTTATACACGTGGCCTTTTCTGTACTGGCTGCCGCCCAGAGCAGTGACCTGTACAAAATGCATATTTCTACCTTCCCAGCAGAGCAAATAAAGAGCTGAGCATTGCAAGCAGGGCTTCAGGACCCTATTCAGCTGCTGGCCTTGCTGCTCTGCTGGGGATGAGTCTTTAAGGGGTGCAGGGGTTAGCCTAGATCTCCACTGGAGCCAGGACAGAACTCCCACTGTTTGGGCCAGGGAAAAATCTGAATCTGGGAGCAGTTAGGGTTTACCTGATTTCCAAGCACTTACGAATGAGAAACTTCCTTATCAGGATCCTCCTTCTGGATAGATGTCACCTTGCCTGCACGCCTTGCTGATAAGTGCCAGGACTGTGGGTGCCATGGGTTCATGGGAGTCCATCACCTGGCTGGCTGCTTGTTGGAAATACAGGCTGCAAAGTAAACCTGCGCTGCCTGGCTAGGAAAAGCAGCAGAGAGAGTGGCTGTGTCCGAGTGCTCCTCTGGACCGAACTGCTTCATCAGAGTTTATCTGGGCTAAAGCAGAGCAGGGGTTGGTGTCCTCCAAAGAACTGGCGGAAACACCCTTCTGGGGTGCTTTTGGATTCGTGAAATGAGCCCACTGGGATTTTTTTCTTTTCCCTCCGTTCCCTGTACTTGACAGCAGGATGGATGTCCTCATATAAGGCACTCTTGCGGTGTGGTCCCCATCTAGCGATGTTACTAAATTAGTTGTTACTCCTGAAACCAACTGTGAGATTAAACACCCTCAAGAATTATGACCAAAGAGCACGTTAGATTTTGAAGTGTTTATTACAGCTTAAGGGCTACTCTCAGATTCTTCAGGCACATAAGGAAGAGTCTGGGTGTCTGGTCAAGGGGCTGAGTGCACGATGATGAAGCTGTCTCCTCCCTCTGCCCCCCACTCCCCAAATTAATGCTTTAGGAAAAATGCAAAGCTCTTAATCTGCTTTGCATGTGATTGAAAATAATGGCAGTATTTCAGTGCAGTAATTGTAAGAAATACTTTAGGAGTGAGCCGTGTTCTCAAATACCTGCTCCTCATTTACTTTCCTCTTCTTATAGACTTATTCTGTTGGGGCATTTAATCCTCCAGTCTATATACACAGGATCTATGCGAGAGGGGTACTATCCTATGAACCTTTCTCGCAGTTTACAGGAGGTAGATTTGAGGTAGCTGACCTAGGTACGGTGACTGTCCTCTCCTCTGTGGATTTAAAATATTTGATTTAAAAACCCCTCTTAAACTCTGAAAGTCATGCAATGGCATGTTTCAAGGTTACTGTTCCAATATCGTACAGCTTGTGTGCTGTTCTCTGTTTAAAAGAAGAAAAAGTGTGTTAACTTAGAGCAGTTTGTGGCCTCTAGCTCAAGGTGAGATTGTTTGATTTGTGCTGATTACTTGCATTTTACGTACCGAGTGTTTTACAGAGACATAAATAACTGCACAGTGTTCCTCTGGTATCCCATGGCACTCCTCAAAGGGCATGCTTCACTCTTAAGACTTGACCATCGCAGGCTGCTTCAGATCTAGGTCTACAGTATCATTTTCACATTCACAGGAAGATGAAAAGCTCTTTGCTTGCCAAGTGCAGCAGCATGCTGGTACCCGTGGAGTGCAGCAAGGCAAGAGAAGATGGGCACAGGCTGGCACTCCCTGCAGGCTTGGGGCCCCCATTATGCAGGTGTACGTGAGACGGGAGAGTGGAAATTTTGCTTTGGCCTTCCCACGGTTACCAATGGTAAAGCTATCTCACTTCCTGAGGCGTGATGCTGACACAAGAAAATAACAAAACTGTGGCAAAACTGCCAGTGCTACAAGTTCCCCCATCGGCCGATGGTACGAGACAGATAACTTGGCTCTGCGAGATCCCCCTTCAGATAAGGGGCTTTTGCAGCTCCCACCTACCCCCAGCAGCTCCCCCCCACTCCTGCAGGATCTGTGGCCCCCGACAAACATGTTCATTGGTGGGTACTGCTCTGGCCACATCCCATGAAGCTTCCAGTGCGGGGGTGAAAAAAGCTCTGGGAAGGTGGGAAAGGCATAAATAGCTGGTGGAGGGGTGCTTTCCCACATGGGGAGGTATTTGCACGTGCTGGAGAGGTGTGGAAGTGGTTGGCACGTGCCTGTGACCAGCAGAAAATGAGAGGTGTTATTGCAGAGATGGTTTCAGCAGCCTTCAGCAGGTGGAGGCTGATCACCTCCCCACACATGTTTACTGGCTTCCTATTTATGCTGAGCACCGCCTTAGAAAAAAAAAGGAAGAAAAACGAGTTGATGCTAAAAATGCATAGTAAAAATTTGGCTGCTAGGAGTAACCGCGGCACGTGAGTCCTGTCCTCGCTTGCTTTGAGTCCTCTATTTTACCTGTGCCAGAAAATACCCCATGTGCAGAAGTTTATAATAAATCTCATGCAGCTTGATCCCTGAACCTGGGAGTAAATCTCAACCTGAGGAGCAGAGCCACTGGAGGGGTCTCCTCCACCTCTCGTGGGGTTTTGGTAGAGTGCTATACTGTGGGGAAAGCCACCACTCAGCTCAGATCCCCACTGGGGGCCTCCGTGGACTTTCCGCAGTGTAAAAATAGATGTACCACAGACAACATCCACTATCGGCTGCAGCATCACTGAAGGTGCCAGCAGCACAGCACGTTAGGCCCACGTGTTGGTGCACAAGTTAATGAAGCAGCTAATGGTATGACTAAGAAAAACCTCCACCACTTAAATCACCTTGTTGTTTGTAGTTTATTCTGAAGTGCACCTAAGTCTGGTTTAATTGCAACTAAAAGACAAGCAAAAGGTATGAGCTAGCTGAAAGGCAGCTCCCATGTATCTATCTATGTAACAGCTTTCACAGCTTTCCAGACAGGCTTCTTATGGAGCCACATGTTGCCCAGTTTGCCGTGCTTCCTGGGGTGCTTGCACCACACAGGAATGATCTGGTTGAGCAAATCTGCTGTGTCCTTTCAGAAAGGAGCCGATGTATTTCCAACAGCATTTATTCTCTAAATGAATACATTTTTCACTACTGCTGTGAATAGCTAAGATTCTGCTTTAAAAATCCCAAACCTGCCATGAGAGTCCAGAAATAGTTTACTTTTCTGGAAAGAAGATTATTTTCCTGTCAGTGAAACTTGCACCAACTGCAAGCAGCCGGATCCTAACCTTTCTGGTGGACTGACATGGGCTTGAAGCAAGGAAAATCACTGTCAGCGCCAATGCAAAAATGCAGCTGACTGAAAATTGGGGTGAGATGAAGTGCTGCTGCTTTTCCTCTCCAGAGGAAACAGCAAATGCCCTGGAGCCCTCTGAGCAACAGGCTCTGAGTGGGATGCACACCTAGACCACAAGCTGCCGGCAGCGCACACCTGCCATTGGCCTGGCTGGTGCCAGGTTTGCTCTTCCTCTCGGGCAAAACTGGAGATGAAGGCAGTGGGGACTTTTTCAGAACACAGTGAAGGCCAGGAGGCCAGAGTGCTGTGGGCTTTTCTGTACTTGTCTCACCCCCGTCAACCAGGAAGTGGTGACGCAGGTTTTGGGGTGGGTTTGAGGTTTTGGAAACCTTTTCTAAAAGAAGTTGATCTCCTCGCCCCATCATATTTCTGAAGTGTGAAGCCGTGGTGAAGGCTGGTGGCGACTGGAGGGATGCCAGCCAAAATGCAGCTCCTCATCAGATGCAATGGGAGGATTTTCCTGGCTATTTGTTTAATCCTCTTTGTGGGATACACAGCACAAGGTAAAACAGGGCAGTTGTTCTCTTGGTAATCCTCTTTCTGGGCTACGCAGTGTGGGCCAAGTAGGGAGTTTCTGAATTTTTCCACCTGACCTTCTTCTTTCTGCTCAGAAAACCTGTTTTGCTAACATTTCATTTTCTGGAGGGGGAATGGTAAGAAAAGCTGCTTTTTACAAGCGGCACATTTCTGTGCCCTTTTCCCTATGAGAAAAAGACTTTATAAAATACATTGCTGTATGTGCGTATATTTTCAATCTGTGTATTTCAATTTGTTGTTGGTTTGTTGGGGTTTTTTTGAAACAACACAGTGGTCCAGGTACTACTGTTATTCAGTTATGTAGTTACAGACAAAATATGTAACAGTTCCCATGTCATAACTACTATGGTCTACTTTCTTGTGATGACAGGAAACGGGTTCTAAGTATGAGGAAATTAAACGTTTATTCAGTACAATATTGCAACACACAGCACTAATACCGCTAAAAGGAAATGTTGATTCATGGTGATATGAATCCTGTGGATTTATTTCTTGTGAGAGAGAAGTGCTTTCCAAGCATGTACAGTATCATTTATGCCCAGACCAAGGCTGTGATAGTGATAGGCTTGAATTAGTATCTACCACTTAGAGGCTGAGGGATTATGGCCTGGTTTTTGTATGTTGTTTATTTGCAAATTATTCAGCGGCAGTTGTTTATTTTGTTGGCACTGTTGTTACTAAAAACCTTCTTAATAATATGAGAAGAAAATAAGTATTAAAAAGGCATGCGCTTTAAAAGAAGCAGGAAACGATACCCATGAGATCATTTTTCTCTTACAGAAGAGTGTAGGAGGTAGCTGAAAGTCATCTAGTACATTTCAGTAATATATAGGGTAATAGAAAAGTGTAATTACAGAAAGATATTCCCAAGAAATGGAGAAAAAAATAGTTTGAAGTGCCAACATGGGGAGAATGTGTCAGGAGGCTTCAGAACAAATTAATTACATAAGACAGACAGGAAGGATGAAATGCCGCTGTCTATATCTTTACTATGCAGTCATTATTTTCTCCTTTTGGTACATTTTGAAGACCACTTTTTAGTGACAGCCCCAGTCAGGTACTCGGGGAGCACCAGGGCTGCAACCGTAGGTTTACATAACTGAGTCATATCTAGGAGACACCTGAACCATCTCTCAAGGCGGCTCTTGGCACATCTTGAATTTCCAACCTCCCTATCAAAACTCATCCCGTTCGACTTAAGGGAGCTGAGCTGAGTCACTCAAAGCCAAAGCAGAGTTGTCTGTCACCCTTGCTGGAGAGAAACAGAAAGGGAGGGTGCAAGAGCCAGCTCACAGCTGGGGTGACTTGTCCCCAGGGGATTCTGAAATACCTCCACTAGTTTTGGGGAGAACTGCAGGCAGCTGAGCCCGCAGGTCCCCCATGGACACGCCACGCCATGCCCCAACTGCGAATAAGCCCTGCTGTGATGATGGCATGAGACAGGGGTTTCCCATGAGGTTTTAATTCCTAATTCCTGCGGACTTGCCATGGCCATGTGTGAGAAGCACCTGGTATTTCTGAGAGCAAAGATGCCACTTAGGATGTCAGCAGCCATTTAAAATGTCTTCAGGGTTAATTTATTTTTTGGTGGTTGAGCACTCAGGGCCTCACAAATTGCATTCTTCCACTCCTTTAAGCTTTATTAGGTACTCATAAAGTTAATAGTCCTGGTGAATAACACACAGCTGATTCAATCAGGTGCTCCAGTGCAGAAGGCAAGATACAAGAGAGTGAGGTGCCGACCTGATGCCTGGTCCGCTAACTGCATTGAAGAGAAGGGGCCCTGGTTTTACATGCCCACTGGTGGAGCCAACAGGATCCTTCCTCCCATGGCAGACCCGTCCCTGTAAGTTCATTTGTCAAATATTTGTTGTTAACTCTAGCATCCAAAAATGTCCGGTATTCCTGTCTCAACAGTCCTGTCGCAGGTTGGCTCACCCATGGCAATGTGAGGCTTGTGCGTGCACATTGAAGAGATAATAAACAAAACAATGGATTTGGAATAAACTTGCTGCCGCTCTGCATTTCAGGATGAAGCAATACCAGGAGCTGGGTGACATATTCCCTCTCTCAGACGAGGAGACCGGCTCTGGCTCTGACACCATGGTGGAAGCAGAGCCAGCCTCCGGGTCAGGGCTCGGTGATGGCAATAGCTTCTCTGAGGTGAAGCTGCCTGTCTTCCTAGAGGGCCCGCGAGGCAGCGAGCTGAAGCAAAAGCTAACGGAGGAGGATTTGCTCCTGTAGGAGATAGCGGCCTTCTCGTGCCTCCCGCACCCCTTCCCCAGTGCCTGACCCAATGCAATGGCCATGAAGCGGTTTTAAACCAACTTCAATAAAAACTTTGCCTTACAATCTTCATTGCTTTCACTCACTAAAAGGCCTTCTTTGCTCAGTCTGAACTTGCTCTTTGATTTTTGTGGGTAGGTCAGCCATCCCCAGCAGTGGAGACCAGGTTCTGGGGCTCTGGCTGATCCATGTGGATGCTATTGTGCTCCAGGGGTAATAACTTAAAAACTTTTGTGTGGTGGGAGCCACCTGCACTAATCACATATTGTATTGGCAGTATTTACTCCCAACGGGCTGCTTCACACCCTGAAAAGCACAAATGTTGGGAAAATGTTTTGGGACCATGAGTGTCTGAGGGAACTGGGCTTGGTCAGCCTAGAGAAGGCTCAGAGGGCCCTCATCTCTACAACTACCTGAAAGGAGGTTGCAGTGAGGTGGGGGTGGGTCTCTCTCCCACGTAACAAGTGATAGGAGAAGAAGTAACAACCTCAAGCTGCGCTAGGGGAGGTTCATACTGGATATTTGGAACAGTTTCTTCACAGAGGGTGGTCAGCCACTGGAACAGGCTGTGCAGGGCAGTGGCGGAATCGCCGTCCCCGGAAGCGTTCACAAACCGTGTGGCCCTCTGTGACACGGTTTAGCGGTGGACTTGGCCGTGCTGAGGTAACGGTTTGACTTGGTGATTTTAAAGCTCTTTTCCAGCCCAGCTGATTCTGCGGTTCTGATTTCACCCGCTGTTTCCTGAGAGCGACATCCCCCCCCCCCCCCCAACTCCCACCTCCCGGCCGCTAGGCAGCGCCCTCCCGCGCGCCGCGCATGCGCCGCCACCGCCGGCACCCTGTCCCGCCCGCGGGCCGCCCCTTCGGCGGGCTTTGAGCGGGCGGCGGCAATGGCGGAGGGAGGCGTGGCGTGGCTGGGCTGTAAGGTCACATGACAGGGGCGCGGGCCGGGCGGCGGGTGCTGGCGGCGCGCGGGGCGGGCGGAGAGCCGCGGAGGGGAGCGCGCCATGGTGAGTGCGGGAGGGGCGGCCGACGCCGCGGCGTTACGCGGGACGCTACTCGGCAACCGCCGCCGCCGCCTGAGGCGATGGCGGGGTTTGGCCGGGTGGTGTCTCCTTTCTCTTCCTCCATCCCCCCCTCCATCCCCACCTGTGGCTCCGGGTTGTGCGTGATTAGAGCCGACCCGCCGGGCGCAGTTTGCTGTCCGGTGCTGCCGGTCCTCTCTTCCTCACCTCCGGTCGGGCTGCGGAGCGCCCGGGGACACCCTTCCCCCCTCCGCCCGCCTGGCCGCCCCCTCCCCGGCCTGCGTCATGCGACCGCACTGCTCCCCGCTGCCCGCCTCGCCTCGCCCCGCTCTGCGCCCGGGCCCGGGTGCGGCCGCCCCGTGGAGGTGGCGGCGGCCTCCCCGCGCGAGCCGCCGCTGTGCGGGGCGAGCTCTGGGGACAGCTGACAAAACGGGAGGCAGAAAACAAAGGTTTGGGTGTTTTTAATATAATTTATGGATTAAGGCTTGGGATGTTTCCCAGCTTTCCCATCTGCACATATCTTCACCAGGACGGGGTTTAGCCATGGAACCCGGCTTCCATTTTTCCTACACAGCTGCTGTCGGGGAGGCTTTGGAGAGAGTGCATGTGATAGTCCTGAAAACATCAGTATATCTTTCAGCAGTGCCTTAAGGCAGCAATTAAAATGACAGTAGTTGGTAGTGATCCTTCAGGGCTGGTGAAATAGAGGCCACTTTGTGCTTAGCAGTCTTGGCCTAGGCAAAATGCTTGGTGTGCTGTGGTGTATACGCTGAAAAAACCCACATTATTTTAAAGAATAAGCTAGATTGGGTTCTGAAGCATGTGGATTCTGTAACGTGTCTCTCTCTGTTGGACATGCAAAAACTTTTTAGGGCTGTATATGAAGCTTAGGCTGGGATTTCTGCACTGTTGATCAGCTGCTGGGAGTCCTTCAAGTCCTTTAGTACAGGCGTAGCACTTAAGGACTGAATGCAGATTGATTTTTGACCCTGATGAAGCAAAATTTTCAGCGTCTGTCTTTTGCATGAAATCAAGAACATAGCCTTGCACTTGGCCAGCTTCTGAAAAACCTTAGTTCTCCTCGTTTTCTTAAGCTGTAACATAATAAACCATATGATGGCTTCTTAAAATATTCTTGTTTTGCATAGTTTCCTTGCAGCAGTATCTTGGATAGCAACTGGAGGAGATACCAGCTGTTGACTTCTTTATTCCATATGTTGTTGTCCTCTCTAGATGAGATCATGGCTAATCTCGAAGGGGTACAGTTGAAATATTCATACACAGTGTCTTGAGAAGGCCTGTGTTACCAATGTTAGGTCTGGCTGACTTTTAAATGATGGTACAGCTTCATAATTTGGAAGGTACTGTGCGAGTATCTTGTATGATGTTTATGTAAAGGTAATGTTCTTCCATGTGTAATTGAGGGGGTGTAAGGCTAATCTGGAAGAATTAGTACAGTTTCTAATGAAAAGATAAGGGCATGTTCAACAGGAACTTGTAACAGTTCTTACTGAAACTTTCTTCTTTCTCCCTTCCCCAGGAGCCAAAAATCAAGAATGGTTCTAGTGTGCAGTGACTTAAAAAATAAAATTCTTGTTTCAGCAATTAATGGAAATATGTGCTTGGCAGAGACTTGGAGGACAGTTTGGTGTTACATTTTACCACCTTGTTGGTCATCCGCTTCTTTCCTCTGAGAATGTGAAGTAACTATAACTGGCTTTCAGTTATAGTTCTGTACATCTTTGTGGAGTGAGCTAGGGTTGCTTGCTATCTGTTCAAATAGAAAGTCAGTTTAATCTTGTGTGAATCGGTGTTTTATAGCTCAAGCTTGCACCATGTCTTTGCTTGTCTTGTAGGGGTAAGCAAAATGTCACTCAGTCTTCACACTGCTAAGGAGTATCATTCAGATTAAACTGTTCTTCTAGACTTTTTGCCATTCATGCTGTGTTTCAAACGTCAGGTTCAGCACAGTGTGTTGAAATGTGGTTTTACAGTTTTTGATTTTAAATTGATGAAATGAGAATGACTGTTTCATATATACCAGACTCATATAGTTGAAGTGGATGCTGTTGTTGAGAACATAGTGTACTTTCTCCAACCCCTGTCAAAATTATACAGAATTAGTGTTGCTTGCTACAGTACATCAAAGCAGATTAGTGTTTTAATTCTTAGGAGAAAATGTTGACTTTTGTCCTTATCTTGTTGAGTTTCCCATATAGCCACTAACATGTTTTGCAGCTTCTTGTAAGAAATGTTTGTGCAAGGTCAAAGGATGATCTCTCTAGTTTCTTATGCTTGGTGCTGGTCAAAAGCTTGTGCCTAGGGAATGCTGTTGTAAGGTGAGGACGAACACTTGATGCTCATAATGGATTGGTGCCTGGAGCACTATTACAGGTAAACTTGTAACATCCACTCTATCTGATGGCAGAGTAACAAAGGTAGACTGCATGAAGAACAGCTTCCTCTTAAACCTGTTAGCGCTCACCTTACTGGTTAACAGGTGTAGCGAGAGACATCAAATAAAAATCCCCATTTCCCTTCACCAAGCAGGGGGTTGCTTTAGGTCTTGTACTGTATCCCCTGTTGTTGTTTCTTTTCACCCTGCATTGCTCTGTTACTTGCCTTGCTTCTGATCATTCTTGTTACTGCTATATCTGCAGTAAGTTATAGTGGGTATAAAGCAGTAAGTTTTTGTTTGTTTAATAATATCTCAAATCTTAAACCAGATGGAATATATTTGCTAAAAGTTTGTTGTTTGTGGTTTGTTTGGTTTGGTTTTTTTTTTTTGAAGTGTGGTTTAAAAATTATTTTTTTAAGTGAAACCAGTGATTGTAGTAAACTTTGCAGTGTCAGAAACTGAAGCTGTGTTTACAACAGTAATGTTTTAAGTATTTCTTAGTATTTTACTGTAGGAGTAATAATGGTAATTATGCTGTGTACTTTTTTTATAAACGCTATAGTTTGTAAGAGCTGTTGCTGCTTGTTACTGACCTCATTTCAGTTATTTGTGAGGTGAACAACTGTCTTTTTGTCATTGTTATTTCTTTGGTCTTTAATACATAGTGGCTTTGTAAGTTCATGGGAGCACAAATGTTTTTCCCCAATGTATAATGTGCAGCTGCAAGTAAATACCAGATTTTAAATGGTGTCCACTGTGTAGTAAGTTTTCTAATTCTTTGTTATTCCAGAGTTTTCTTGGAGTCTTGTTCAGTTCTGTTGGTGAGATTGATGTTATTCTCAATGATGCTGAAACACGAAAAACAGCAGAAATCAAAACAGAAGATGGTAAAGTAGAAAAGCATTTCCTCTTCTATGATGGAGAATCTGTTACGGGAAAGGTAAATCTTTTTTAAAGTGAATATTGATACTGTACTGACTCTGGCATATGAATGCATATAAGACGGTAAATGAAAAACTGATACAAGCAAGAGCTGCAATTTCAGCTTGTGTTGTTATTCAGACAGGAAACACTGTTTTCCTATATGTGGGTTTGTTTTTTTACCTGTAGTCATTCAGGCAACTGGTAAAATGGAGCAGTTTACTAGTTTTTTGTTTTGGGTCATCTTGTATTTGTGAATAAGCTTTTTGTGCAACCATGTGCAATTCTATCATTGCTTCTGACAACAAAACTATTCCAGACTGGATCCTCCTGCTTCTGCTTCCCTTTGAACTCCAAAATCCACAACCCAGCCATGTAACAGTAGTTTTTGTCTGGCAAAGCCAACTTGCTTTGCATACCCTGAAGCTAAACCTTGTGTTTCATGCCCTAGAGTGGTTTATGGAATTGCATAAGACCAGTAATACATGCAGTTGAGCTGGCTGCTGCATCAAGAAGACTTTTTCTTGTTTGAGGTGTGTGTGTATGAAGAGGGACAATGACTCCTTGCCATCACCCTGGTTTTACCGGAGCCAGTCTTGCTCTCTGAATGATTCTGTTATGATTTACTTTCCCTCAAAAAAACTTGATCCAGATATTGGGTATTGAGATTGACTTCCAAATAACTACTTTGGTCTTGACTGACCTGTTGTCACTGGGCATCTTTTTGCTCTTAAG
Organism: Myiopsitta monachus; assembly: GCA_017639245.1. Lineage (NCBI taxonomy): Eukaryota > Metazoa > Chordata > Aves > Psittaciformes > Psittacidae > Myiopsitta > Myiopsitta monachus. The sequence goes on along the minus strand of CM029921.1, from coordinate 63,250,091 downwards.
ATATCTTTCCATGCTAAGATCTTGGTTTTCTAGAAAGATCCTGTCAGGGATGTGAAACTCTCACAACATGGGCCTCAAAACTCAGGAAACTGAGAAAACTAGCTTTTTTTCTGTTTGTTGGCCCGAGCACTTCTCACTTTTATTGGCAATGCCTGAGGGGGGCCTGATGATGAAAGGTGTTAGCCTTCTGGCTAACAGAAGCACAGGGGAATGAGGAGGTCTGGAAGACTAGTAATTTATTGGACATCTTCCTTCTACCTCTTTCCTCCTTTTTACCACAAAGATAAGTTATTCAAGTGGTTTACTGCCTACTCTGATATCAACAATTTACTGGGTTTTAAGGGTACAGGAATTTCTGTAGTCATCACTACCTTGTAAGAGAACATTATGTATGCTTAATATTTCTGTTTCCATAGAAAGTAATAGTACGGATTTTTTTCTTGTGAGGTTAGGTGTGGTTTTGAGAATCAAATTCACAAATAAAGGTCTTGATAGTAGGTTTCATTATCTGTTATTTTTCATTGACTCCTCTAAGTGGCTGGCTGCCGAGGAAGGGACTTAGGTTCACTTGACTTGAAAGGAATGCGTCTTATGGCAGTTCTTTTTTGGACTTCCAAATATGACTGTCAGAAGATGGCTTGAAACTTTCTGCCTTCAAAGGTTCCAAAAAGGTCACAACTGGCTTGTGAGAATTCTGCTTACGGTCTAGCTGGGATTATTAATTTTGGCACTCAAGGGTTTCAAGCTTCATTATAAATTCAGGTTTGTGGATGATTAGATTTTTCTTAACTGCTTTAATGGTGCCTTCATAATGCTTAATTTCATAACCAGCTGTTTGATTTGATTGCCTTCAAGCTCAGGTAGTGCTGTTGAGAAGACGTCTCAGTTTTCATAGGAATGTAGTAATCTTTGTCTTCTTACTGGGATCATGTATTACAGTGTTGGGAAAAAATGTAACTGGTGGTTTGTTTTAATTGTTTTTTCCCTTGCTAGGTGAACGTTTCCCTTAAGCATGGGAAGAGGCTAGAGCACCAAGGAATTAGAATTGAATTTGTAGGACAAATTGGTGAGTTTAAGCTATATAAGGGATATTAGGTGTGTGTGGTTTATGGAACTTTGCACTGTCAGCAGTTTGGCTCTAACATTGCAACTTTGTCAGATCAGTTGATAAAGTGCCAAAGGAAGATTATATACTCCTTATTTTAATACAGTCACGTACTGATTTGTGTTACTCAGAGTTATTGGGAGGGAAGATGTACATATGAGAGAGAACTGGGATAGTGAGCGTTTTGTCTGTCAGACTGGTTAAAAGTTTGATTAAGAACCACTTGAGACTAATATCTTTTTTTTCTGACTTCTTAGTTTTTATCGTGTTGAGAATTGCATGACATAGATCTAGGGTGAATTATAATGACACTGGTCTGGAGACAGGAGGCATATTGCTGTGTCTGTGCTTACATATTAAGAACTTGTTTCCAAGTGGCTGTCTTAGACCAGTGGTCATAACAAGGCATTTGATTGTAGACTATTAGTAATAATAAATCATTTGATAGGTGGTGTTAATCTGTGGGAGACCAGCTGGGATTGCTGGCCTGTCCTCTATGAGCCAGTCTTGATGTTGCTTAGGTTTCGTGCCTTCAGCAATAAATGCTGAAGCCAAAATCAGGCAACGCTAATTACAGAGAATTGCAAGAAGTACTTATTAAAGCTAGCTAAACTGTCATTTAAAAAAATGCCATGCTAGTGAAGCTTAAAGTATGTGTTCTATTTGTTGCAGTTAGTTCTTTAGCAATGCTTACTGTAGGCTGCTGAAACTGAAGATAACTTAGAAAAATCAGATACAACATTTGGTCACATACATGTAACTTAAATTAATTGTTGTCCTCTCCTACCTGCTCCTGCCAAAATAGAGACAGTTTTGTTTGCTGAAAGTAAACACTGTAACATGTTTTCCTTTAACTTCCTCAACTGTAGAACTCTTCAATGACAAAAGCAATACCCACGAATTTGTAAACTTAGTGAAAGAACTGGCCTTACCTGGAGAGCTGACCCAAAGCAGAAGCTATGACTTTGAATTCATGCAGGTTGAAAAGCCATATGAATCCTACATTGGTGCCAATGTCAGACTGAGGTTTGTGACTTGTTAAGCCTTCTCTCCTCTCCTCGCCTGCAGAAAATTTGTAATTTAGCAGTTATTCTGCCCTCTCCCCTTCTTCCTCCTTTTGGATTTCAAATCAGACATGTAACAGCCAGTAACTAGTGTGCCTTGATTGGAGTTAAGGTTGTTATAATGTAGCCATTTCTACTTATTTGGAATTGCTCAGTGTTTTTCATATAGATAAAGTTCTTTCAGTTCAATCAAGTGAAGATGGTGGCCTGTGTTTCTTCTTAGAAGTGTTTTGTCTTGTATTTTGGTGCCTTACTCTTCTCTGCTTAGTCTTTAAGAGTGTACTCTTGTTTTTTCAAAGACAACCCATACTTCAAAGGGCTTTTGCTTGTGCAATTCTGAATAATTATGGCTAACTCGGTGGCTTTCTTCCTAGGTATTTTCTAAAAGTGACAATAGTGAGACGGCTGTCAGACTTGGTGAAAGAATATGATCTGATTGTTCACCAGCTTGCTACATACCCAGATGTGAACAACTCCATTAAAATGGAAGTAGGCATTGAAGACTGTCTTCATATAGAGTTTGAATACAATAAGTCAAAGTAAGTGTCACTTAGAACAAAATAAATTGAAATAAATATCTCGGGGATGAAAGCATAGAGTACATAATATTTGATGAACAATCGTGGCGTATGGAGACTTAAAATATAAAGCAACATTTTCAATTATTTGTTGAGCTGTTTGATTACTGGGTACTAATTACGCAGTGATCTTTGAGAAATACTTGTCTGTTTTGCCTTCAGTGCTAATAGGAAAGTCACTAGCAAATATTTAAGACTTGATTTCTGCATTTATACTTTTTCAGTATAATTACAGTGCTTCCTTTACTAATATGGTAATGATGGAAAGGTGCTAATTGCACTGGTCTGGCTGAGATGCTTTGCTTAGTGGGAAAGTAAGCTTTAAGTAGTTAACAAGCAGATAAGGCAACTGCCTGTATAACTTGTATTCAGGAAGGTGTAAAAAATGTCTTTATTCTTTAATTAAAACCCCAATTCTGTTCTTTTAAAGGTATCATTTAAAGGATGTGATTGTTGGAAAAATTTATTTCCTCTTAGTGAGAATAAAAATTCAGCACATGGAGTTGCAGCTGATCAAAAAGGAGATTACTGGAATTGGTAAGAGAAACAAAGTCTAAAAGAAATGGCAGCTTGCAAGCCTGTTGAACCTTATGCAGACCTGGAGAAAATAGTTGCAGCTTTGGCTAAACTAATGCTCCGTGTGCTTCTTTCTCACTGCTGTTTGACTACCATTTGCATTTTGTGCTTTGGTAATCGTACTTAGTAGTCAACTTATCTGTAGCACTGTCCTGGGACTGTGACTGTTGGGCTAGCTTCACAAATATGAACCCTTGTAAGTGGAACTTGGGCATAAATATGCAGCAGCTTTGTCAGTCTCGATAGATAATTAACAAGGGAGAAGGTATGAAATGAATCTTGAAAACTCCTTGCCTCTGCAGAGATTAGCTTGTAAAGCAGGCTTGGTAAAGATTAGCATGAATCTCTCATGGTCTAGAAATGTGCCATTTTCAGTTGGTCTAAGACTGTTATGATGGAAAAATCAAGACGCTTTGAAGCAGCAGCACCTTGAGTATTGCTGATCAGGCTTGTACACCCTGGAACTAGGAAGGCAGCAAGAGGCTGTGGCTCATGACTTCATTCCTCAGTGGCTGGGGCCTTGCTGAGCTGTTTGTGTGGAGAATGGGAAAGGTTCCGTAGTGCTAGAGGAATGGCAGAAAGCTCTACTTTGTTGTTGTCTTTTGTGGCTAAATTAGGTGCTCTGGTTTCTTCATCCTAGTCCCTGGAGAAAGGTGGCTCTTGTGCTAGGTGGTAACCCTTCAGATTCCTAGTCTGATCATGTCTTAGCAATATGGGTCACTAGCACTGGTCACCAAACAGAGTGGTTTCACAAGTCTTACCCCACATGCTTATTCCTTATTTTAATGCCTGCATGTGCAGAGTTCTTTTGAAGTGCTAAATACTGCCTCTTTTTTAGTGTGGGGAGGAGACAGTAAGACATAGATGATTTGCCTGGGAGAGGGTTTTGCTTTTTTTAGCTGTGTGTAACTTGTATGCAAGATCAAGTCAAAAAATGTAGTGTTGGGTAAATTAAAAGCTGCAGAGTAGAAATTGCTGTGATAAAGCTTTGTAAATGCTTAAAACTGAAACATGTGTTCTCACAGTAAAAATTTATTTCACCAGGACCCAGTACCACAACAGAGACTGAAACCATTGCAAAGTATGAAATAATGGATGGTGCACCGGTTAAAGGTAAGTGACTGTGCTGGTTTTAAGGTGAGTTAAAACTGCATTTAAAAAAATCTGGAGGGGAAGAGATTACTTGTACAGATTTTTCTTGGAGAAACCACACTTCTTAGGTTGCTGAAATGATAGTAGATTTTCCTTTTCAAAGCAGACATTTTCTTATTAACTTAGGGTATTTCACTTGGGATCCTAGTAATTCTCACCCTTATTTACCGCTGGAAATTCTAGGACTAATTTTTTTATCACTTAGATTCAAACCTGATTCCATGGTGTAGACCAGCTCTAAAGATTTGAAGATACTGATTCTGTTGTCTTGCCTGGCTACTGTGCTTCTGCTGAGAAAGTGTTAACTACTTTTGATTTCACACTTGCCTCTGTGCTATGTTTGTGATGTTCTTTGGTGGGTTTCATTTTTTTTATTCTTTAGTCAAGAAAGGGGCACAGACAATGCTAGGGAAAGTGCCTTTATTTTGCATGTCTTCTGAAACTGTATGAGTGACATCCAGTTTTAAGGAATTAATTGAAGTGCTTTTTTTTTCTTTTTAAGGTGAATCGATTCCCATAAGACTGTTCTTAGCAGGCTATGACCCAACTCCAACAATGAGAGATGTGAACAAAAAATTTTCAGTGAGGTACTTCTTAAATCTAGTGCTTGTGGATGAAGAAGACAGGCGGTACTTCAAACAGCAGGTATGGTCTGAGGAATCTTGTTGCAGAATTATCTGTGTTGTTGTACATGCTGCTTTGAATGGTCAGCATGTCAAAAGCCACCTGTGCTTCATGTAGGGCATAACCGTTTCTGCTGGTGAGCGTACTGGAAGCTGTAGAGAAAATGTTAGCTTGCAAAAAGTAGTCAAGGGGAATGATGGATACTCGTTTAGCAAGTATAAGATGTTCAGTGCCATAGAACAACCTTGGATTGTGACTATCCAGGGAAAACACTTTGTGGGTAAAATAAGCTGGAGTTGCATTTGTTTGCTTGCTTGCTTAAACTACCTGCAGGTAGATTTCTCCTCCCAGCATTATCCCAGGTTCAATATTTCAAAATTATAGTAAGGGATAAGACATCTGACTGAAAACATAACAAAAGTTGAGGTCATGAAAGGAATAGCACCGGAATGAAGCTATGTGGATTAGGTCAGAATCTTCCTGTTAAAGAGTAGTCAAGGCAGCGTAATTAAACATGTTGAACAGAACGTAACTGTGCCAGGCATACAGTGGCCATGATGGGCTTTGCATTTTGAGAAAGAGAAGAAGAAAAACTATAATCCTTTCAAAGTTGAGAGTAGTGTTGTTAAAGAAGAAAGAGGTGACTACTCAAGGTTAATAAAGATAAGTGTTCAGGCAGTAACAAAATATGTACATTTACTTGTGTCATCTTTCTGTTACTTTCCATATGTACTGCACTGTTCTGTAACTAATGGGGACAGTGTTTTTGTGGTCTGTGATTTTTTTGTTTTGTTCTGTTTTGCTTTAATTTTTTTTCCCCAAGAAGTCTTGGTCTATCAAGAGCTTAAAATATTTGATGCTGCTGACTTAATGGTAATTGGTGGTTTCAAAAGTGTTTGCTTCCTCAAATAGGAAATAATTTTATGGAGAAAAGCTCCTGAGAAGCTGAGGAAACAACGAACAAACTTTCACCAGCGATTTGAATCTCCAGAATCACAAACATCTGCTGAGCAACCTGAAATGTGAACTTGTATAAGGTGAAAAACTTTGTGATGCATCAGCAGGTTGAAGGTGGCAGCAGCCTGTGGGAAAAGAAGGCCAGAATTCCCATTACAACTCTCTTCCTTCATCTTGCAGTGCTGCATTTACCATACTACTAAAGCGTTCTTCAGTTAAACATTCAAGTATGTATATACATTTAAAATAAAATGCTTTCTCAAACACTGGAACTTTCTTAAGCTATATTTTATACTGCACATTTACTTTTATTTGATAATGTTATATGCACTTGGATATGCATAATCTTAAATCTGATTATCTCCATGCATGGTAGGCTGGTATATTTGATTTTTGCTGATCACCTATACAGTGTAGTCTAAAGCATTTCCCTTTTCTCATGTTGTTTATTGCATGTTTCTTTCCAATGTTGCTTATTTCCATTTGTTTTGTTTTGAAACTACAGTAAGATGCAATTGACTAAATCACACTAAAAATGGAGGTTTACAGTGAGATTGTGTCCTAAGACACTTACTTGTCCTGAGACTTCTTATTACTGTGTTAGGCAGGGTTTAACTGAAACTGCATGTATATGCACTATAACTGTGGAGTCTTCAGACACCTTACCAAGGTTTCTGAGAAGCTTTGAATCTGTCAGTAGCAAAGAATGTTAGGAAGCATCTTTGCCCTCTTTCCCCCAATTCTGTCTCTGCCGTACTTCTCTAAGCCTTTCATGTGAGTCACTCCTGACTTTTGGGTGCTTGTTGCCTGGTAAGCAGTGACTGTAGAGATGTTGTTGTGATTTCACCTTCAAGTGGTGAGCGGGTGAAGTATTTGAAGGTGATTATCTCTTATTGATGAAATAAATGCTGGTAATGGATTATTTTGCAAATACGTGAAACTGTGATTCCTCCTGGCTTCATGCTTCCACTGTTTTCAGAGTCTGTCTCCTCATTGCTCTGACAGGAGAGATGAAATGTCCTCAAAGGACATCCTCCTCCTAGTCCATCTGGACCTGTTATAAGGGCACACAAGCTCCTTTGTAGTCTTCTGGAAAGGTATTTTGAAGCCAGGCAAGCCTTAAAACTGTTAGAAGCTTGTCTGGCGCAGCAGATTGTTTCTCTTAGTCATCTCATATGCATTTAGTGTTTGAAGAAATAGCTTAAAAATAGCTTTCATCTATTCATAACTGAGCATGCAGTCTGTTAGCAGACACATGACTTGGGCATGAAACAAAGCCTGCTGTGCGGAAGGCTACTTGTGCTTGTAGTTCGCTTGGTCTTTAAACCAAGGCTTCTCAACTCTGGTGCAAGTGTCATTGGTAACCTTACTTTATGAGTAAGTAAATAATCAAATTACATTTCTGTAAGAACTGTTTTATTACTGTGGCACTTTGATAAAGCAGACAAGGATGCTGTACTTTATGCTGGTATACTTCTAATGTGGGTATCTTTGAGAGCAAATTCAACTCCCTCATGTAAGTGCCTGTTCAGAAATTTAAAGAATAAAGTAAAAAGCCAAATATTTTCATGGTCACTTGCATGTTGTAATCTGGAAATGATTCCAAGAGATTTTGAAAACTTGATTGTATTTAACCAGCCTCAGATTGTGCAACCATGTATAACAACCGGGAACCATACTGAGCTGCTATTTGAATTATTAAAACAGCTGTATTCTCACTAACATCTGGGTCCTCTTTGTTGGTTGGCTCTGCCCTTTGCAGCCGCAGCGCGTGTTACTTCAGCATCCCCTTTGACGCCCGCCCCGGGCGGCAGAGGGACGGAGGTGCCCTTTAGGGCCTCGTAGCGCCGCGACCGGTTCCGACCGTGCACGCTCCGCTGTTAGGGCCGTGCTGCGCGTGCGCTACGTCGCGGCGGGCGCTACGCCGCTCGCAGTTGGATGACGCGAGAGCGCTGCGCCGCCGCCGCTGCCCTTCGCTGCCGATGAGGCGGTGCGCGTGGCCGCTGCTGCGGCTCCCGGCGCGCGCGGGGCTCGTGCTCCGCCATGGCGGGGCCGCCGCCGCCGCCGCCGCCCGGCTCCGACCTGCCGCCGCCGCGTCCTCCTTTTCCTCCGCAGTCGGCGGGGACGGCAGCTCCCGGGCTCCCGACACCTCCCTCTTCGTGCCCGTGCCGTTGAAGCCTGTCGGTGACGGGGCCGAGGAGGACGTGGGCGCCGAGCTCACGCGGCCTCTCGACAAGGGTGAGTGCGGAGAGGCAGCTGTGAGGCGGCAAAGCAGGCCTCGTCCCTGCGGGGCGTGCTGCCCCTTTGACCCGCCTGCGGGGCTGAGTGCTAATGAGGGCCGAGAGGAACTGACGGGCCCCGCAGGGCGTCGGCTGACCGCTCCCCTCCCGCCCCGGGGGCCTGCCGCTCCGTTCGGGTTGTTTCCTGGGGTTTTATTTCGAGAGGTCTTGCCTTCTGGCTCCTCTGACCGGTGTGGCTGCTCGTGCCCGCGAAGACGAAAGCGGGATGAAAGCTGCCAGGTGAGGTAGTACGGCCGATAGCGAGGTTTTTACGAAGGCTGATGAGATGTGCCCTGTGGGGGGGGGAAGAAAAATCCCGTTGGCCTAGATCCTCCACTCCTTGTTTCAGCGCAGTCAGAATAAAGGTACTTGGCGTGGGGGCGGGTCCCACTGCTAAACTGAAATCTTGTGGCATTCCAAAACTGGAACTGTATCTGAACTCAGAAGTCATAGTTTTCTCAAACATTTAGTCAGTCGTTTCATAGTTTCCTCAAGTACAGACGTAGCAGACAGACGAGCAGTCTTTGTGAATGTGCCTGGATCAAAATTGGGCAAAGCATCTAGTATTTCTCATACTGGCCATCAGTGTTAGAAACTTAAGTTTAACTTTCAGTTAGAATAGTGCGGATCTGTTTGTGTATTCTTGGGTTTGCACATCTTACAGTACGAGCAAGTGTGTGTTAAGTGTAGGTTTCTGTGTATCAATTAGGAAAGCAGTGTCAAGAGCTATTCGCTTCAGTGCCCTCTGTGTTATGGGTGCTGCTGAGTATGTCAGAAGCAGAACAGGAGTTTGGACTTCAGTAAAGTAACATCTTTCTCAGTGCTTTATGTTTCTCTTTTATCTGTCTGCTAGGTATGTGTCATGTCATTTCGCTTGACACTTTTTTTGACATTTAAGTGGAAACAAGAATTTCTGTGTGTCATGGGTTCAGCAGCACCTGAAATGACTGAAATGACTGCTGCTGCTGAACCCATGACACTGTGGTTGACCTTTAGATACTCTAGGTTTCTGTTCTTTGTTGTCTTTACATGTAATTATACCTCAAGAACCACTGAGTTGTAACTGCTTTTCCAGCTTTGTCTTTTTTTTTTTTTTAGGTATAAACCATACATCCTGCGCATTCTTCATCCATGCTCAGTCTTCTGCAAGGTCTTATTTTATCTAGCTGTGCTAGCACTCTATCTTTAAAGACTTCCTACATACAAAAAACAAGTTCTTGATCCTGTTGATGTTTGCTGGTTCCAAACTGAGGGTGTAAACGGGAACTTTATTCTTCATGTGCTATCAGAACACTTAATTAGGAGAACATATTATTTATATATAGGAAGCATGGGAAAATGATCTTAATTTGTTCAGAGCTCTCAAGAAAGGAATACCTGGCCTTGACAGCTGAAAAATCCAGTTATGAGGAAAATTCTTGAACAGCTGTTATGCAAAAAAATCTATGTTGTTTTCAGAGTTGTCTTTGAGTGTTAATTTATATTAGTAATGTATTCCTTGGGTGCCAATAAGTATGAATGGTGGCATCTTACTTGTACCTTACCTGTTGTCTTGGACTATGTTGGATTTCTTCAGAGGTACAACTAAAATGCCCTGGGAAAAAAAAGTATAGGCTCTGTTTGGTCCCTGCTAACTTGTTGAGAGAGAACAGATTGGCTAAAATTATTTATGTTCCTGCAGGTAAAAATTAACTACTTCAGACAGGCTGAAGTACTTTCATGTGAGACCAGCCAGGTGACCAGCATGGTGCTTGTCTGGCTTGTTGGCCTGTAGTGCTCTCTGCTGCTGTCAGTAATTTTGTATTTTGAATCCCATCAATAATGTTAAAGAGGAAACTGAATGAGATCTTCTTTAACGAATATTGTCCATTCTTTTTTTGTGAAATAGTCTTACTCTGCTTCTCCCTCTTGGATTCTGACCGCACACGGTATTGTGCATCTGGGTTTGGTTTTTTTATAGTTCGAATGAGGATGCTCTGTCAGATTTTGCTGTCAAATACTGAACTAGATTCAATAAAGAAAATTTTTTATTTGTAGGCTTTCTGATTACAACTTATGAAGAAACTTTATTACTTGCAGTGCATATAATTCTAGTGTGAATCATCTTGTTAGCTTGTATGTGCTGAAGTGAGGCAGTGCTCATAGTTTTCGTGATAGTCAAACTCTGTCAGTATAATATGAGCCTTATTAGAAGCTTGGAAAGCCTTTATAACAAACCTGCTGCTGAATAGCCTTTAGTGAAATTCTTTCACGGCTGTATCTGTTTTCTGTGACTTCATAGGAAGTGGGTCCTTATGGGTGGTGATCTGCTTTCAGTTTTGGTGTATCAAGTATGTTACAGTTAGAAGGAGCTTTGCTTTTGAGTTTTTTTTACAGGAATTGTGGCAGAATATATCTTTCTGCAGCCTTCCTTTGCTTTTACGTTAGTAATGTTTCTGATAGATTTGTGTGATGGTGATGTCTTCATTTTGAAAGGCCCAAATGCACAGTGTTATGGGAAACAGTAGAACATTATGAAATTGCTACATGATGGAATGATTTAAGATCTAAGTATGTGTTTGCTAAAGCTATTGTATGGTTGCCTTATTGAATAAGCCAGTTGTTGAGTGACCAGGTAAGACAAGAGCGCATTATACCAAAATATCCAAGGAGCAGTTATGTAGAATCATAGAAGAGTTAGGGTTGGGAAGGACCTTAAGATCATCAAGTTCCAACCCCTGTGCCATGGGCAGGAACACCACACACTAAACCATGTCACCCAAGACTCCTTCCAACCTGGCCTTGAACACCGCCAGGGATGGAGCATTCTTCTCTGCTCTCATGAGACCTCCCTTGGAGTATTGTGTGCAGTTCTGGTGTCCTCAAGATAAAAAGGACATGGAACTGTTGGAACAAGTGCAGAGGAGGGCCACAAGGATGCTCAGGGGACTGGAGCACCTCCTATATGAAGATAGGCTGAGAAGGTTGGGGCTGTTGAGCCTGGGGAAGAGAAGGCTGCGTGGAGACCTCATAGCAGCCTTCTAATATCTGAAGGAGGCCTATAGGGATGCTGGGGAGGGACTCTTCATTAGGGACTGTAGTGATAGGACAAGGGGTAATGGGGAAGTTTAGATTGGATATAAGGAGGAAGCTCTTTACTGGAAGGTTGATGAGGCACTGGAATGGGTTGCCCAGGGAAGTTGTGAATGCTCCACCCCTGGCAGTGTTCAAGGCCGGGTTGGACAGAGCCTTGGGTGGCATGGTTTAGTGTGAGGTGTCCCTGCCCGTGGCAGGGGGTTGGAACTAGATGATCTTAAGGTCCTTTCCAACCATAACTATTCTATGATTCTGTGATTTACAACTTCCTTGGTCAACCAAGGAAGAAAAAAGAAAGAAACTGATATTAAACTTAGGGGGTAAAAGAGAACAAGAGGTCTGCTCATGCACGTAGTCTCAGAAGAAAGGGATGTAAAGAGCAATGTGAGAAGATATGGATGTTATAAAGATAGGTGATCTGTCAGTACAGAGAGAGAGAAGGATTGATACCTGACTTCATGATCTTCAGTATTGAGCCTGAATGTTGCCAAGTCAATGAGCAGCTCAGATTAGGTTTAATTTGACTGTGGGCCTTCTGGCGTGGAGATGATCCATTATCTGTTTTGAAATAAATGTAAACAAAAATCTACTGTGTGAAAGATCAACACTTTCTGATGTGGCTTCACAGAATCCTTGATGCAGTTGTTGATTTGGGGCCCAAATGCTCAGTTGTCATATTTAATGTCAGTTCTATGGCTTTGATTGTCAGACCAGTGGAGTGTGCTTACTGATGAGGAATGTAAGCTAGGAAAGATGAGGTATTGTCAGCAATTCATACATCAGAAACAGGAGGTGCCCAACCAACTGGGTTATTTAGATGCACAAGGTCACTTGGACAGCACAGTAGAAGTCTAATAGTTCTAAAGGAGTTTTAAAATACAGCAGTTCAACAGCCTCAGTGGTTGCATACAGAAATGGACTGTTGTCATCTCAGGTGCAGGATAATGACTGAAGAGTCTTCCTGCAAATAGGGCTGAAATAGCTAAACAGATGTGATACTTTAGAGGCTAATCGCATAATTTCTGAACTTAATCGCAGTGTTAGGCCATCTTTTTACACAGAACCTTAATAAATGCTGATGAGAAGTCAAAGTAATTGAGGACTAAGAGCTAGAATACTGTTCTAGAATGAGGAAATGGTAAAGAAAGAGAAATCTTGAAACAGAAGTGAATGGTACAAAGGGTAGTGGTAGGGGCAGGACAAAGATCTGAGTATGTACCCTGATAGTTAGCTGTTGCGGTAGACATAGTACTACGTGCAGTTAGATTAAGCTAATGTGGGCATGCCTCACTGGGCTGCAATGCCAGCTTTGTTTCATTTTTATATACTTTATTGTTAAGAGAAGTATTTATGCTTAGGAAGGATCATGACCTTGAATATTGTGGACTGCCAGGGTCCCAATGTCATGTTGCCTTGCATAGTAACAAATGTTCTAGCATTGACCTTTTCATCTTGTAAGGCCAGTAGGTTGTGAATTTCTGTGTGGCTGATGCGTTGACTGTTATAACTTCTTATGGAAGCTCTGAAGAAAATTAGCCTTGTGCTTTTAGTGCAGTGTTTTTCAATCTGTCTTTGATTTCTAGGCCCATAAACATTTTCTGATGAGAGCATGGATGTCTTGTAGTAAATGTAAGCCTGCACAATCTTGTAACCTTTGTGAACATTTCAGACTGGCTGTTAATCCATTAACAGACTACCATAACTATGTATGGGGTATGGGATATAGCCACCCCTCTCATGCTTCTGGTTTTGCTTGCAGTTTAACTGCCATATTCTTGTCACCTAATGATTTTCATTATGCAAAGCAGGCTACCTCTGTTCTAGAGTACAGTTTTAGAAAGGGAAGCAATCTTTCAATAATTGAAGTTTCATCTCATGGGAAGCTTTCCATGTCATAGCAGAGATTTCAGAGTTATGCGTTAGCTGCAGAGAGCAGAGCTTAACAGTGTTGTGTTCAGTGACTTGTATTGACAAACCAGGGGTGTGCTACATTATGTATCAGTCGTAGCATTTTATAATATAGGGTTTGTAGACTTGAATTTCAAGAAGAACATAAGTTTATGAAAAGGTGCTCATGATATTTGCTAGGTTTTTGTGAATTTCTGATCTGCTATAGATGGAGAGGGGACACATTTTTACCATTGTGATTTAACAAGCATTGCAATTTAATGAGCTAAATTCAAGAGTGCACATTAGTAAAAACCTGTTTTATTGCAAGCCTGAAGGTGCCTTTTAGGGGAGGGAAAAGGTTTATTAATAACATTTATACAAACAAAGCTAAGAGACATATAGGAAGAAACTATGTTAAGTTTTCCCCTCCTTTATTTAACTTGAGAAATAGGAAGAATACTGCATCTGGTTTGCCTCATCTTCTGGAGCGTGTCTTGGAAGCAGGGTGGAGGGAGGGAGGTATTTTGAGATATTTAGTAAAACCTGTCACCAGTAGCTTAAATAGATTTACTTTTCACATTAAAACCTGGTGTTTCCTGATAGGTGCCAATAAAAGGCAAACACCCCAGAACCTTACATGTTGGCCGCAGGTTCCTGCCTTTGTGCTTTCTTATCAAAGAAAGGTTTACCAGGGAGAGCATGTCTCAAATACTGACCTCATCTTTGTGTCAGTTCTTACTCTGCTGCAGGTTAAGATTGTCCTTTCCCACAGGGGGCTCAATCATTGGTTGTGTTTGATTTGGGATAAATCATTTGAATCCCCTCAGCATAGCAAAAAATCCATTTCTCCAGAGTAAGGAGACTAGTGAGCCATGATGATCTTAGTGCCAGGAGAATGTGATTTAATTTTGAGCAAACTGAAAAAAAAGTTACTCTCTTTCTGCAGGTGAAGTTCTAAAAAACTTAAATAAGTTCTACAAAAGAAAAGAAATCCAAAGACTTCGGAGCAGAAAACGGATTAGATGGTAAGAAAATGTTCTAAGATTTTACTTTTTTTTTCAGATGTGTAATCTGTTTCTACTCAGATACAGTATTAGGTAGATCTGATCTGTTATGGGTCATACAACACTGCTTGTTTAGGTTGTCTGTCACTTGGTTCAAACCGAGTGTTCAAACCTTTATATTTACTTTTAATATCTGATATTAAGTTACAGGTTTTTAATAGAATACAGTGTTTTGTTGGGTGTTTACAAGTATGGGTTTGCGACTCCAGTCACATTCACTTTGTTCCTTTTTTTTCTTTCCCAGCTCGCCTGTTTCACCAAGCATTTATAAGCTTTAGGAAGTATATCATGGAATCCAGTTCTGTGAGTGCTGATTTGCATATTATTCTCAATGATATATGCTGTGATGCAGGCAAGTATCTGGAGTGCTTGTAAAACTAAATGTATGTTTTTTCTTGGTTTTGACCCTTATGCCTACCTACGTGCCCGTGGACCCCTCTATTGGGCTATAAAAGAGGTTAAAAATCATTGCTTCTCCATCAGAAGTATTTGTGCCCCTCTTATGGAGAGATATATCCTTAAATCCTCTGAAGTGGAAACGAAAGAGATGGAGGTCTTTGCTGGCAGCAGCCTGTTTTATAGCATCTTTTCTTCCCTAAAAGAAAGTACTGTTCCATTTATTCCTCTCTTAAAAATCCAGTTGTCACTAGGGGGCACTTAGGGAGCTTTCTCTTGGCCAGGTAGCTTTAAGTGCTTGGGAATACAGCTCTGACATGCTCTGTTTCTGTGTACCATTGATAGGAGTGAGTATTATTTGCTTAGTGCATCGTGTGTTGTAATCAACGACACTTAAGAGAGAGGTGATGCTAGCTGGGTACAGCGAAACAGCTTTCTCCACAGTTAGAGTTGCAGTGTTTACTGTCTAAGGAAATGTGAAGTGTCTTTTTGTATTAGTTGTGCATAAAGTCTTCCACATGATTTCCTCAGTTCCGCTCCTTATTTACTTATACATGAGCATTATTTATGTATGCCTTAAAACTCACATACATAGAAGTGTAAAGGATTGTGGCAAGTTTTGAAGTTTTTTATTTTGAGTTCTGCTTGTCTAAAGATGATACTTGAAAATACTACAGTTTTTAAATTCTTTAAATTTTTCAGAATAATTTTGATTGTGTAATGATTACTAATTCTCAAGTTAAAACGAAAACCACACAAAAACCCCACTGCTTTTTCGTGTGTTTGTGTATGTTTGATAACAGCTTTTTAGATTGAGAGAGTTCTTCGAAATTCTATGAGAGGTGGACAGTTTAGAAGTTCTGTAGACATGTAGGCTACTGAGTGAATATACTGAATTTCTTTTTTTTTCTTCACACTGTTGTATTTGTAGTACATGGCTTGGTGAGTCTGTGTACTCAGTGTTAGTTTATCGTTCTGCCATTGGGATAATTATCGAACACTGTAGGGAGCCAGAAGTTGAAAGAATTATCTAAATTGTCTGGTGGAAGTAGTAGAATTTTTTGTGGTAAAGTTTATTATGAAGATACGCACCTTCAGACAAGCATACAACTTTCTTAAAAAGATTTATCTTCTAGGTCACGTGGATGATCTCTTTCCGTTTTTCCTGAGGCATGCAAAGCAGATCTTTCCAATGCTGGACTGTATGGATGATCTACGCAAGATCAGTGATTTAAGATTGCCACCCAACTGGTCAGTGTGTTTAAGTGGTTGTAATGTTTTCTTTGTGTAGCAGAATTTCATAGTCTGTGGACCTAAGCTTTTTGATGTATGATTGCACCTTATTTTCAGTTCCATTTCTCTGTTTTTACAATAATTAATGTCAGATACTCTTTATTTGTTCCAAGATACACTGCAATCAATTAAAAGGAAAATAAAATTATATTGGCTGTTAAAAGTTGCTGAGTTGTATTGTCTTCCCAGCTGTCTTCTGGCTGTATCTGTTTGGGAGGTTTCATGCTGTAGCATGAAAATATACCCAAGGAAAGAGACCACAGTAATGAGAATTATTTTGAACAGACTGTATGAATTCCACTCTAAATCTTTGAAAGCATTGCATTGTTTAGAAGATGAATGTATAAAACTTAGTAACTTCATTATAGTGTCTCTAAGAACTTGATCATTCTGCTTTCAACATACTTTGAAAAGTCTATTAATAAGTACATTTTAAAGCTAATTTACAATTACCCCTGAATCAGTATCCAGAAAACCAGATTAAGTGTTCAACAAATCTGCTTTTTTGTGTATGTTGTAGGTATCCAGATGCCAGAGCTATTCAGAGAAAGATAATATTCCATGCTGGTCCTACAAACAGTGGAAAAACTTACCATGCTATCCAGAGATTTTTGTCAGCAAAATCTGGAATATACTGTGGTCCGCTAAAACTTCTGGCTCATGAGATCTTCCAAAAGAGTAATAATGCTGTCAGTATGTTATATTACTTACCTATATCATTAGTACTGGAACAGTCTCATGAATGCATGTTTGTAAAGTACTGTAGTTGCTTAAGCTAGTCTGTGAAGTAATGTGCTTGAATGAGCGCCTTTGCTTTGCACTAACAGCTCATGTGAACACCAGTTGTGCATTTCTGCTTTGGGTGTGCAGAATGGAACATCATTTCCCCAAATGGAACATCATTTTCCCCAAAACAGGCTGTGCAGTCATCCCTGTGACCTGTCTTCATTTTCCTGTGTTTAGCCGGGTTCTACTATTAGCTTTTTCAGTGTGGAAACCATGGCTTCTTTTGCCCATGACCTTTATTTTAGCTTGTAGGCAAGAAAGTACCTTGCTTAACTCCCCTCAACTTTCTGCTTCAATATTGAAATATGTTTCACTGAACCATCTAATAAAAACTTCTACAGATTCAGATGTGTTGAGTTGAAAAGCAGTGCCCTGTGTCAGGTCCCTAGAAGCAGTTTTCATTAGTACTTTTTTTTATTGCTTCCAGCGTCCTTTTGAAGGCTCCTCATCTGTGAGTTTCTGGCTACACAGAATCACACCAGTTCTCAAGCATTATAGTAACACCTCACATGTTAATGCAGCATAGTTTGTATGTACAGTAGTGTTTACCACATGGGTTTGGTGGCTTTGTAATGGAAGGTAACTGATGCATGAAGGTAGCTGACATTGTTTTGGGTCTTTAGGACCTTAGTACAAAAAATGTGGGAAAAAGCAATTGAAAAGCAGGACCTGAGGATGGGGAGTGCCTGGGCCTAGCCGATGTCCAAGACGGGCACAGTTAAACTGGCTGATGGATGGAGGGACAGAATGAATGGTTGCCCAGGGAAGTTGTGAAGGCTCCATCGCTGGCAATGTTCAAGGCCAGGTTGGACAGAGCCTTGAGTGGCATGGTTTAGTGGGAGGTGTCCCTGCCCATGGCAGGGGGGGTTGGAACTAGATGATCTTAAGGTCTTTTCCAACCCTAACTATTCTATGATCTTATGATTTCTCTTTTTCTGATAAGTCTGTGATTTAGAGCTTGTAATTCCAATTATTCATTTATCAAAGCAACATGTAGGAAAGATTGGCTTGTCCTAGGAGATGTCTGTAACAAGTACCTAGTTGAGAATGTGGATGCCATGCAGTGATGTTCTTGGTTAGTAGAATTACTGCACTTTTTTCCCATGTTTAGTGTGTGCAAGGATTTTTCACTTGGCAGCTCATGGATCATGCATAACCCTTGAGGCTTAAACAAGGCTTCCTGCATGCCTTTACAGGTGTCTGTAAATATGAAAAGAATAGCCATCTGCCTAAGATTCAGCAAGCGTAGAGCTGACAGAGGATAGTGGCCCCTGCTGTCTCACAGCTAGTCTTCATGAACTCTTGCTGTGTGAGTATAAGGCAGTAGGTGGGACATCCAACAGGGCAATCACCAAATGAACTGGAGGAGGCTGGAGCTTGTAAGGCTCCTTCACTGCTGGACCATGCTTTATGAGCCCCTGGTACTACAGCTCTTCTGACAGTTCTTTTGTTGCAGATGTGACAGCTCTGAAATGCTCAGAGGAGATGTAATATCCTGCAGGAGTAGGGGAGGGCATCTAATTACAGACACTACCTCTTCATTTTATCCTTCAGCCTGGTAGGACTGAAATACAGGACGCAAGTCTCAAAAGGCTGAGTCGTTGTTTCTGAATAGCGTCCTCTATACTATCTTAGAAGCTACTCTAAGAAACTACTTTTTTTTTCCCTTTGGAATGGGGATTTTGTTGTATTACAGAAACTTAACATGAATTTTCTGAATCCCTTTAGAATGTGCCATGTGACTTGGTGACAGGAGAAGAACGCGTGTATGCCAATGAAGATGCCAGACAAGCTCCTCATATTGCTTGTACCATTGAAATGTGCAGCACTAATACACCTTGTATGTATAAAGAATTGTTTCAGTCATATCTGTGGTATCTTCATGTGTGCTATTGCCTGGGCTCTGAGGTAGTTGAACTATTCTTTTTCGTTCCTATTTGAACGATTTCTAAACTCTGTTACAGGAGTTAAAACAGTGATCATCTCAGAATAGCTTTTTGGTGGTGGGAGGATTAACTTGATTTGAGCAACTTTTTTTAGCAAGCCTTTAGGTTCCTTCCTGTGTTGATTTGCTGTTATAGATGCTCTTCCTTGGTGCGTGATATTTTTCTTTTTTGTTTTAAGATGAAGTTGCTGTGATTGATGAAATTCAGATGATCAGAGATCCTGCCAGAGGGTGGGCTTGGACAAGAGCCCTTCTAGGTAATCCTGTTTGTGTTGACAACAAGCTAGTTTAGCATGACTGTAAATGGCACATTAAATTCAAGCTTAGCAGTCAGAATATTCGTAAGTGGTTACAATATGGGATGCAAAATGAAAGTGAGTATTTTTTCTTATGTCTTCTCACAGCAGTATAGAGAGATACTCTGCCTCAAAGGATTTGTCTGTATGCAGCAAGTTACCTGTCATGTTTTACTTAATGAATGTGGGTTGGTTTGTTTGTTTTTTTTAAGGTTCTATTCTCTAAGTTATGCAGATGCCTCTTTTAGTTTTGCTTCCTTGGGTAATATGGAGTCTTTGTGGTGTTACACTGTGTTGTCCTTTTACGTCGATTATTTTCTGAAGGTTTGCTTTTTTTTTGTTCAGTTAAAACAACACAATTGTCCAGAGATTTTGTTATGACGAGATACTGTTAAATGTATGGCAACATGAAAAACATTAAATATTTCATAGTGTTAGTCTAAAGTACTCATTTATAGAGCTGCGTCGGTCTCCTAAATTCTTAGAAGAATGCTTCTTTTTATAAATTTAGGATTTTTCAAGAGGAATTTTTGAAACTCATTTTTCCTCAGATTTTGAGCAAAAGTCTGGAATCTGACTTCTCTCCCCTTACTTCCCTCCACTGCTCTTAGTGCTAAGTTCAACAGCATGATTTGTCACACTTCCTCTACCTCCTGTTTTATTACCTTTTCAGTTCTGACTGCATTTGGGACATATTCATGATTTTAGGAGGTCATGCAGAAAACAAAGCTCTTATGTTCTGCTGTGGTTTGGGAGTTAGTAAAACATTAGTAGTAAATAAAACATTTTCAAAGATTTGCTCCATTTGTTCAGTGGTTGAGGGTACCTCTTGTTTAGAATTAGCTACTCTGATTATCATACTAATGGATTTCCAAGTAACACTTGCTGATAGTGAGATCAAAAGCAGCTCTAAGTGTATTGTGGGAGAGGCATTAGATGCTGATCTGAGATGTTGAAGGAGGTGAAATGTAGTCCTCACTGACATGTTTAGCAAACAAAATGTAATTTTGGTTAACTTAAAAATCAGCTGAAGCTGCTGTAGTCTATAAATACATAACGCTTTGCATTTTATTTCATTGGTTCTTGTTTAGGACTCTGTGCAGAAGAAATCCACGTTTGTGGAGAAGCTGCTGCTGTTGACTTGGTGACAGAGCTCATGTACACTACAGGGGAGGAAGTTGAAGTAAGTTTTTTAATTCTGTCATGTTATGGACAGAACATCAGGTTCTCCTTCCTGGAAAACCAGCAAAAATCAGGGACTTCTGGGAGTATCGTTGATCATATTTATTCCTGCAGGACTTCTTGTTAAAATGTTTCTCAATTCCTGTAAGCTAAAGGAGATGTTGCAAAGTGGTTTGGTGGGTTTTATTTTTTTTTAATAGTGGTATTGCTTTGCTTAGGCAAAGTGCTTTGCTGAGTTCCCCTCAGGGAATGCTACAGCTATTCAGAGATTTTCTTTACAGTTCTGTTCCTCCTGAAGGGCACAGTGCTCTTAAGTTTACTGAGGTTACTGGATCTGCATAAAAAAGACATGGAACTGTTGGAACAAGTCCAGAGGAGGGCCACGAGGATGATCAGGGGACTGGAGCACCTCCTGTATGAAGACAGGCTGAGAAAGTTGGGGCTGTTCAGCCTGGAGAAGAGAAGGCTGCGTGGAGACCTCCTAGCAGCCTTCCAGTATCTGAAGGGGGCCTATAGGGATGCTGGGGATGGACTCTTCATTAGGGACTGTAGTGATAGCACAAGGGGTAACGGGTTCAAACTTAAAGAGGGGAAGTTTAGATTGGATATGAGGAAGAAATTCTTTGCTGTAAGGGCGGTGAGACACTGGAATGGGTTGCCCAGGGAAGCTGTGAATGAATGCTCCATCGCTGGCGGTGTTCAAGGCCAGGTTGGACAGAGCCTTGGGTGACATGGTTTATTGTGAGGTGTCCCTGCCTATGACAGGGGCGTTGGAACTAGATGATCTTAAGATCCTTTCCAACCCTAACTATTCTATGATTCTATGATCTGTTGGTATTTATTCTCCATATGATAAGGAAAGTAGTTAAAAAAGCTAACTTCTCCAGAACAGTGATTGCAAGATAACTGAAAACTCAACTTTACTGTCATAAATATTATTTTTGGAGGGACAAGAATCCTTTGTGAAGAGTATTAAAAAACATACAATTTGGTCCTAAGTCCAGCCCATATGATTTTGTGGTGAATTAGCAGTAGCTTTACACATCTATGTGTGGTGGAGTGTGTGAAAGAGGACTTGTTAGAGCATTCAGATTGTTTGAATGAAAACAAGCTCTCATTTCTTTATAGAATTGATACATAGCCTATACATTTCTTTTCTTAAATCTAGTTCAGCTGTAAAAATATACAGTTCTTCTGTGTCTTTAAAAGACTGTGTAGTTCTTAGTTTGGGAAGTGCTGCAAGATAGTAAGTGTATAAGGTGTATGTCACCTTCTCCCCAGTAATTATCCCTTCAGAACTGTGAGATCCGTCAGTGTTTCAGTCAGCTTTAATAGTCACCATGCTGGCTGATATTCCGTATGAAATTTTTATTTAAAAATATTTTATCTTTGATAATTCCTCTGTTTCTAGGTCCGAAACTACGAGAGACTTACTCCTCTCACTGTGCTGGATTATCCCTTAGAATCCTTAGATAACCTCCGCCCTGGAGACTGCATTGTCTGTTTCAGTAAAAACGACATTTATTCTATCAGTCGACAGATTGAAGCCAGAGGGTTAGAATGTGCTGTCATATATGGCAGTCTACCACCAGGTGAGACTTTTTCTTTTAAGGAAATGTTCTGCTTCTTGCTCTTCCTTAGAAAAACTTTTAAGATGAAGCAATAGAGGTTTTCATAATTTTGTATCTTTATTGTTAGAGAAAGTAATCAACTTTTGTTGACTGATGTTTTAATCTTGGGATTAGACCTTTATTATGTTCTTAATATTGATCTTCAGATAGATGTAATTAAATGAGGTCTGTCCACCGTTCTAGGAATTATTTAAATCCCTCCTGCCTCCTTCCCCCAACAGCAGCCGAATACCAACCAAATACCAATTTTTTTGTTTGGTGGTGGGTTTTTTGGTTTGGTTGGTTGGTTGGTGATTTTGTTTGTTTGTTTTACCTAAAAGCATTGGGCTTAGTAATACATAATTACTGTTTTATAAGAAGAGGTTTTGTATGTGAACTGTTTTGCAATTTTTTTAGGAACAAAACTTGAACAGGCAAAGAAGTTCAATGATCCTGATGATCCATGCAAAATTTTAGTTGCTACAGATGCAATTGGAATGGGACTCAATTTGTAAGTACTTGGAACAGGTCATGGTATTTTTTTGTGGCAGATTTTTTGTATGTTGTTGGTTTTAGGTTATTTTGGGGTCTTGTACCTGCATTAATTCCTTCACTTATCTCTCCCCAGTTTGGTTAATTTGGCTAAATAGCTGCTATGTCTAGATAACACAGTATATGCATTTTAATTATGAAGTAGTGATCAATTTGATGGGGTAGAACTAAGCTGTAATTTTAAAACTGATTCTAAAAATTAAATGGCTCACTTGGCCTAATTCTGTGAGAAAGCAGGCACTGTTTAAGATGTGCGCAGTTGTCAGTATCAGTCTCTTGCATTTCTGAAATATGGAGCAAGTTCAGTCCAATTTCAGATATATTTTGGTGCTGAAGGTGATGCAGTCACATTTCTATAAACTACTAAGGCAGATGATGAACGGTTTGAGACCTTACTAGAACGTGGTTGATGATTCTTCTGCAACTAACGAAAGTAACCAGTAGTCTTATGCTGCCCTTTTGAATATGCTGTGTCCGTAAGTGGTATTTGTAATCCTTTAATTTATAGAGGGAGAAAAAAAGCTAAACCCCAACCAAATAAAAAAGCATTCATGCTTCTGTCATAGGTTGAAATAATTTCAAAAAAAGGATTCCTCTTTGTCTTTATTCAAATGTTTCAGATGTATAAGAAGAATAATTTTTAACTCTATAGTAAAGCCAACTATCAATGAGAAGGGAGAAAAGGAAATAGACTCCATTACAACTTCGCAGGCTCTACAAATTGCAGGCAGAGCTGGACGTTATGGCTCATCCTTCAAACAAGGAGAAGTCACTACAATGCATCATGATGACCTCATACAGCTGAAGGAAATTTTGAGTGAGCCTGTGCGCCCTGTGAAGGTGAGAGGCTCAATACCTGGTTTCTACAGGCATGCGCTGAAGCTGTTTTACTGTATTCTGATCCCAAATCATTTTTCCTTGTGTCTGTTTACAAGTTAGTTATAAAAATGGATTGTGTCATGCCCAGTGGCTTTTTTGACTTTGTCCCATTTGGAGGCTTACAATATTTCATTTACATTGATGCTGCTTTTTTAAGAACTAAAAGCTCAAACGCAAGCTCAAGTTCTGCATAAGTATGCTAAATAAACTGGACTCTAGTGTGCTTTGGTTTCTTGCATTTTGTCTTTCTAGATTTTGTTTCTGATGCAATGACTTCAGAACAATATTGAGCATTAATGGAAATTTTTTTCTTTGTTTTCCCTTTAGGCAGCTGGCCTACATCCTACTCCTGAGCAGATAGAAATGTTTGCTTATCATCTCCCTGATGCCACTCTATCCAACCTAATTGTAAGAATGATCAAAATATTAGTTTCTGCTTTAAAAATTAAGCATTACTAATGGTCAGTGCTTTTGTTCCAACATATACTTTGGGAACCTAACAGACAGCCTTGTGGATATCTTTTATCAGTTGGATTCTTCTCTCTACCATAGTGACTGCCAATATGTTTAGAATGCTTAACTTTTGTTTATTAAGCTTGAAAGCTGTTAAAGTGTGTGTAAATAGGTTCACACACGTTGAAGAGTATGCAACAACCTTTTCATTTCACCTGTTCTGTATTATAAGTGTAGACTTTCCGGTCAGAGGCTGAAAATACTACAAATTGAAATTTTGATAAATTCCTGGGAAACTGGGCTGCTTCTGTCAGGTTTCTGTACATCTGAGAGCTACCTGAGGTTTTTTTTTATTCTTGGTTCTGTGGACTTTATGGTAAAACAGTGTCTCCTTAACTTCTAGAAAACAGATTTTTTGGAATCTACTTGATCTCATCATAAGCTGAATAATAGAATTTTTGGAAGTGCCTAAACCTTTTAAAGTAGAAATCAGGCTTATGATGCTGTTTTTAAAAAACAGTATCATGGGGTTTAGTACACTGGGAAATTCTTAGCAGCTTTCATGGATTTAAACGTGTGTTATTGTTCTCTGCTGATATGCTGTTACGTTGCAAAGTGTACAGTTTCTAACCTTGATGTAAAAACTTATACTTGGAGACTTCCTGGAAAACTTAGGCCAGTAGGGTAACAGCACATCCTTAAAATTCTATAATTGAGAATTTTCGGACTAGCATAGAAGTATTAAGATAAAACTTCCGTGTTGTTATTGATCTCTTAAGTATTTAGTCACAGTGCTTCTTTAAAGATCTTTTAAAAAAATCTGTCAAAGATTTACACTGGAGAAATAATTTTGGGGGTGCATAAAGATTCCCCCTGCAATGTGCAGTTGGCATCTCCTTTTTCTCCAGACCTTGGATATGTTTCAGGTATTCTTTGAACTCTTCTGTTGCAATACTGTATTTATCTTATGATTTCCTTCTTCCTAAGATATTGCTGGCATTGGGCTAAAAATACCTCAATTATTGAAATTTTATGCTGTAAAATTAGCTTGTTGGGTCATGCTAATTGACAAACCTGTAATGAGTTCTAAACATCGAGCTGGTCCCTGTGGTGGTGTTCTTTGTAACTAAAATGTACACTTCCAGAACACTGTATTTGTTACTTAGGAGATTACTTGAAAATGCTTAAATAAAGCATAGTGCATTATGTCTTCTCTGATTCTGTGTTAGAGAATTTAACAAAAGTCCTGCTAAGAGTAGAAGGAACTCCCCTGTCCCCTTTTTCATTACCATGATCAAAGTTGGTATTTTTAATTGTTCTTTCAATATTAACTAGACTTTAGCAACTCTCTCCTGTGATAACATTCTCTTCATTTGGTTATATTTTCACAGGATATTTTTGTGAGTCTCTCACAAGTAGATGGGCTTTACTTCGTCTGCAATATTGATGACTTTAAATTTCTAGCAGATATGATTCAGCACATTCCACTAAATTTGCGATCACGATATGTCTTCTGCACTGCACCCTTGAACAGGAAAGAGCCTTTTGTGTGTACCACATTGTTGAAGGTCAGTTATTTGTTTTCTCAAAAACCCGTGGTATTTATATTGGAGCAAGCAGGGTTTGGTGCATTGAGACTGTACCTAGCTGCTGTATTAATTATGGGTTTTGTCATCAGACCATTTGAGAACATTCCTGAAGTGCTCACAGGTACTGATATAAAATAGCTGGAGATAATTTTTTTCAGTTGCATTCTTCACCATTTCTATTGGCCAAAGCTTTTAACTTCTGAGAACTGATTTTCATTTTGTGATGTAAATTAAAGTTTGGATGGCTTTTCTGCTAGTTTTCCTGAGAGAATCCTGCTGCTTGCCTTGCAGGTGATCTATGAACTGGGAGAGATCAGAATTGTGTGACATAGCTACTTGTGTGCCATTAAGCTTTGCACTGTAGCGTGTCTAAAAGTATTCCTTAAAAACCAAGATGCTGCTGCTTCAAGGTGTTAGCTTGTCAGCAGAAGAATATGGCATTAAGTGTGATTGCTGATGTTAGAATACAGTTACATAGAATTAAACCCCCAGAAAATACAGTGCTTGAGTTGCTCTCAGAATTACTTCATTTCACCTTTCAGGCCTGGATGAACTGTTTTCCACTGTGACCCTGGTGTGATTGTTTTGAGGAATTTGTAGTCAGCTGACGTCAGTTTTTCAGGATTAATAATTTTGTTTGGGTCTGTAACTTTGTTAGTATCTCCACCTTTGTTCCCTTTTAGAGGCTGCATTAAACATTTTTGTTAAAGTAGTGAGAAAATGAAGCTGATGTGGTGCCCTAGCGTCACAGACCTGTGTTAGACCTCTGCTTTTCAAAAATGGCTATAATGTTCTTTAAAAAATGGGTGATTCATTGTGGAAAAAAAGGAGAAGTGCCTCATCAAGATAATTTTGGGCATTCAGATCCCAGGTAATGAAGGTGCAGAGGGGCGTAATGTGGCGTCTGAGGGAGGCAGGCTGTTGTGAATGCCTGTGTGGATTTAAGCCCCATTCCTTGGCAAAAAAACCAAACCCTTCTGGCATTAGCCAGTAAGGAAGCGCTTATTCCAAGTCATCGACACTCCCAAAAATTATACATATAGATCTTATTTGGCTTGTTTATCTCTTGGTAAAAGAGCTGAGATGTCTGGATTTCAGAAGGGTTGATTTCTAGTGCAGATTAGTTGGTTTGAGTTATGAATAGTGTTTCCTAAGTCAGAGAACACATTTAACATTTTCTCAATCTTGGAGATTCTGAAATGTGATAATTAAAGCAACAGGAGCAGGAGAATTAAAAAAACTAAAAGGTACATCTGCCTCGCTAGATGAAATCATGTATCTTAAGTGTTATGCTTTTCTGAATAGCTCTATGCATTTGTTGCTTAACTAGTTGGCATGGCCCATGGACAGACTGTGTTAATGAGGCCCTGGGAAGGAAGAGGTGACTCCTGTGTTGAGTAATTAAGTGAAAGAATGTGTGGCATTTGCACTGTGTAAAACAAAGGAGGTATTTTCTGGAGCATTCTATGTACACAGACTCAAGGGACTTTAACTCATTTGGGATTTCTTCCTTCGTGACTAACTGAGGACTTCACTAAATCTGCTTGTTTTTCAGTTTGCAAGGCAGTTCAGTAGAAATGAGCCTCTGACATTTGACTGGCTCTGTCAGCACATCAAATGGCCATTAGCTGCTCCGAAGAACATCAAAGAGCTCGTACACCTTGAGGCTGTTCATGATGTTTTTGACCTGTATCTGTGGTTAAGGTATTGTTTTTGTGCTTGAAAATTATTTTTATTTTTTCCTAATACTTACAACTACAATCCTAGAAAAGCGGTGTCTTCGAGCCTCTGTGTATGTGGTGCATTGTGGCCTCCTTTGACCCTTGAGAGGATCTTGACAAATGCAAATGTAGCTGTGTTGTGGGAGCAAGTCATGGGTTCTGCAGAGAGCAGTTTGTGACTGACAGAAAGTTAGAAACAAAGTGATCCTGGACTAGAGCAGCTGAAATGCCACTTAAAATACAGTGGCCTTGCCATACAACATGTAATAATTAGATTTATTTTTTTTACCGTTCATAGTATGTATCTCATTTTTGTCCCAGTCTGCAGTCCTTGAATCCTGTGTTGTTTTGCTTCCCTTCAGTTACCGTTTCATGGATATGTTCCCTGATGCTGTCCTTGTGAGGGATATACAGAAAAAACTGGACGACATTATACACGTTGGTGTCAGCAACATTACAAAGCTGATCCGAGCTTCACAATCTGCAGCTGCTCCTGGCACAGTGGAAGTTGTGTCAGAAGACTTTCCTCTTTCAAGGACAAAGAGGGATACCAGGGCGGTTTCAGACCGTCGTAGTGCAAGATCCACAGAGGCACTCTCTATTGCAGTGGACGTGCCAGGAGAAAGAAGAGCAAAGAACTTGAAAGCCTACCAGTCTTCAACAAGGCAGGAGGGTCTGAAAAGCTATGGACGTGGATCTCTTGCCAACAGATTGCTGCGTGAAGGACTTCTAACACAAGAAATGCTCAGACAGCTGGAGAGTGAGTGGCAGGATCAGCACAGGAATGGTAGATATGGCATTGGTTCAAAAAGAGATGATCAGAATAGTTCAAAGGAAATGGAGAAAGAGAAAAAATAGAACCATGTCCTAATTCTGTTTAGGTTTTATTAATAAAATTAACTGCTATTTTAATAACTTCTTTGGCATTTCATGTTTACACTGCTCCAGCTCCCTTATGTTTTCCTTTCTCCTGTGACCAGATACGTGAAGCAGTCAGAGAAATGGACTCTTAAAAGCTCAGAGGCCATACGTTTGCATTTAGCAGTCAACTGTACACTTTTTCAATCATGGAATTCATCAAAAGTGTATGATCTGCTGCTGTGTGAAAATTTGAACTTGATGTCTTCTTGCAAGATATCCTCACATCGTTAATAAATGTCACCTATTTCACTAGTAATGAATTAGCTACTCATTCCATCCCTTCCCAAAGGGCAGAGTTTAACAGATAACGAACAAGTAATGAACAACGTGGCAGGAAATTGGTTCATAATGGTGATGAGAGTCATGTGTCTCTAACCTTTGTGTATGTGAAAATGCGGAAACATTTGTGTTAATGCGTTAATGGAGAATGATAAAATTCTGGCCACAGGGATTTTTGAGTAAATTCCAATTCTGTCATCTGAGGGGTGATTACTGAAACAAAGTAAAATCTGTCCTTGCTCTTTAAATTGTATTCTTTCTTCTAGGAATAGCTCATCATGTTGATTCAGACAAAGTTTTGAGGGAGAAAGAAAAGTAAAAAAATTGGATGATGATTTTTTGGGAGAAAGGAGGAGATGTTAGAAACATAGGTATAATTTTATTTACTTTTAAGAAATTCGGATGTCTGTTTCTCCTTGACTTTTCTAGTTCTATTTAATACAAATAATTTTCTGTGGCATTTCATAAATATTTTGTTTGCCTCACATGCCAGTTTGTGATACCTGAATTTTGAGAGGATGCATATAATATTTTATGGAAGCTCACATAACAGCTTATAGTTTAAGTAAGAACTTGTGAGTTGATATCTGTACCAGTAGTATTTCCACATACCTAGTTTATTATGGCTATCATAAACTGGGAAAGTTAGGTGCTTACTGCCTGGAGAAGGGTTTAATTTGCTGGAACTAGATTTTTGGGGAAAGGACTTTGTTTTTTCTGATGCAGTGTCACTGAATAATGTTTAAGTGCACCACCAGGCTATGGCTCTTGCATACATGTGTAGATGTAGGGATACTGGAGAGTGGAGGGAATCGGAAGTGGGTTTCAGCATTAGGATGTGTTGCTCGGGCTGCCTGAGAATAATGCTGTAGCAACTTTTTCTGGGGTTGGCTATATACAAGTCTGCAGATCCTGCTTGTTTTAATGCTGGGATGCTTTAAAAGCCAGGTTGAATTTCACTGTATTAAATACTTGACATTCTAAAATGATCAGCCACATATTTTTGCAGTTGAAAGTTTGCTCTGAATGCCCTTTGCTTCCTCCTAGTATCAATCCTTTAAGCTGCTGTTTGGAAACAAGTCTGCAGCAGTTTGAATAATGTTTTAAGAGCTGATTTCAGTGTATTTCATGAACTGTATCCCCATTAAAAGCAGGCGGTGCTTAAATATTTCTAGTCCACATGATCTCTTGCTGATTTTAGTACCGCACTGATGTGGAGGGAAAGTTTTAGGTCCTTCCACTGCAAAACCCCAGCTTTCTTTCCCCCCAAAGGAAAACCAAGCAGCTATGTGTGCATCATGAATTTCCCGCTTTGTGGATAGGTAATTCTGCTTTGCTTTCTCAGGGTCCTGACAGTCTCTGCTTAAGAGCAACGTGACTTGCACAGAATGTGAGCTTGCAAATAACCCTTACAAGTACATTCCATTTGATACTGTTCAAATAGCTTGTGCGATGTGGCTTACGTGATTCAGTGGTATCAGTTGCCTCCTTGTGTCCTTTGCACTTGACAGTCTCAATGGGAAGTTGTAGTTCCTCAAGCCTGCAGACTGGTTTTAAAGGCATGCGTTTGCCAACTTAACTGTTGGACTGTAAACTCCTTGCTAAATCTGCAAAACCACTATTCAAAACCACAGTTGTACAAGTACAACTCCTCTATTTTCTCTTCCCCCAGTGCATGTGGGGTTGGGTTGCAGGAGGCCTACATTGCTACTGTACATTGCTTCTAGTCTGTTTTGATAAATTTATCCTTTAATTGTATACTAAGTTGCGTACTAGTGTATAGTTTTGGGCAAGGAAAGAGTGGCTGGGACTTCAGGGTATAAGCCAGCCTTGAGTTTGAGCAGCAACCTTGCAATAAGGAAGCTAAATGACTATAAGCATTCCTTTTAGTATTTTGCTGAGATTAGCTCTTGGCTTAACTCATTGCTTGTTTCCATAGTGACTCCATAGTAACTGTTTTAAGAGCTCTGAAGTTTATTCAGGCGTTCACAGGCTGACTTTTTATGAAAGTTTTCTTCTGAGCTAATGGCATGGTTGTCATTGACTCCCATTAGAATGACTGCCAAATTGGTCCCATATGGTACAATCTGGACTGGTGTGGTGCAAAACTGTGCCAGCTGCACATTTTTAACATGCCCTGTGCAAGCAAGCCCCTGAGGGAGGATTGAGTGGCCTCTTGCTCTTCTTCATGGGGCTGTGCCAAAACCTTTTCTTTCTAAACATCAGCAACAGTGTTCACTTGATCTGGGAATCACATTTGCAAACCTGTTTATTTCAGGTGTTCAGATTCCAGATTAATTTCAAGCATTCAAGTTACAGATGTTTAGAAGTTTATTGGTTTCACAATTACATTTTCTGTGTGTTTATTAATTATATATCATATGTAAAATGCTGATTGTAACAGCACTACTTGGTAAAAGCCTTATTTCTCTTAAGTCAATGTGTACTTTTCTGCCTGTACTGTCTCCATCACTTCTAAGTAGTGTCTGTTCCTGGGGTGAATTTTCCAGTCAGTCCCCTTAGGTCTTCTGCCTTCTTTTGCAGCCTGATGTTGCCCAAGGAGAGACATATGCAGGGCAAATATGGGGACCCCCTTCTGTTCTGAGTTTTGATGGATTTGTGGGAATATAATGGGGAAAAAAGCTACTGCTATTGGGATGGGTTTGTTGATTTTTGCTCAAAGACCACAGATTTGTTGGTCTTGGAAATACAAGCTAGAATACAGACGGATTTTCCTTAATTATTCACCTGTAGCCTTGTTTGTCCACTGTCTCCTTGTAAACCTGAGTGCCAAACCCAGCAACCAGGGTTGCCACTGCCTCTGATAACCTCACCAAAGATAGATGCAGTAAAATGCTTATTAATATGGTACCTTTTTCTGGAACAATCTGGTGCATGTTTAGCTGATACACTCAGGCATTTGTCTGAATTACAAGTTGTAGCTGTGAGCTCCTTTCGTTGCAGGCCTTTGACTGCAAGTCTGTTAGAGGCGTTTGAGCACCAGCCTCCTCACAATTCTCCATGAGACAGTTTGGAGGGAGAGCTGCAGGACAAGGAAGTAGGGAGAGGGGTACTATAACTTTGAAATCTTATTGGCCCTTGCAAAGGGGGAAGGGGGGGGGGTTTGTGACTAACTTTTACTGGGTGCAGCTTTAACAAAGGGAAAAAACAACATTGCCTCAAGCCTCCAAGCTGCATGCAGTTTTAGCTGATCTGTTCACTTGGTCCTGGATTGTTTCCCGTGTGCTGGTCAGAATACACAAAATGGCTGTAGCATATTTGGGTATTGGGCCTGTAGAGCACTGAACCACCGTCTATGTGGAAATGAGATAAGGTCTTGTCTTTTCTTGCACAACAGCCTGCCTGAAGCTAGGATGTACCAGGGATGCATCAACAAGCTACGCAGTGATTCTGACATGTCAGATATTTAACAGAGCTTGCTGCCAGTTTAGGAACATTTAGATCTTTGAGACCCTTTTCCAGTGGCATCCATTAGAGAAAGAAAGAAAAGAGAGAATGAAAAATAAATCTACTGTATTACAGACACAATGAACTCTGGATCAAAGTGGGATGGAGCTTGAAAGGTGATGTTTTCAATTTTGCTGGCCAGAGGGGTTGTGACTCGGATAGCATGGGTAAACAATTGAGGAAAGAGACAGTCCCTCTGGGAGTCAGTGTCTGACTTAACGAGCCAGCAGTTATTAAAAGATGAATACAGGAGAAGTGAACCGTGCTTTCTGGCTGGTAGCATGGCTTTTTTTTCTTCCTTCTTTCTCCCTTTCTCTTCAAGACCAAAGGCCTAATTTTAGAGCAAGCCCTATTTATGGCCTGTTTAGCCACTCCGTCTGTTTCACTCATGTTATAGAACAGTGGAAAATAAAGAGAGCTGAGGATATCTCCAAATGTCCAGTGCTTATTCCCAGTGCAAGACAGAAGAAAAGACCTCAAGCCTTCCTAGCAGAGGTTCCATATAATTTGACCGCAAAGGGAGTTCCCTTCCCCTCCTTCAGCTCTTTCAGTCTTTCGTGATCAGAGGCTGAAAAACACTTGTGACTACTCCTGCTCTTCAGCAGAGCTATCTCCTGATCTGTGCCTTCTTGACCTACTGTAGCTGCCAAGGACTGGGCAGAGTCCTCTTCTTGAGGCTGGTGCTGAGTGTAGAGTTGAGTGTCGCTTTGTGTGTCTGTGGATTATATTCCTAATCATACAGCCCAGCATGATGAGCAATTGCACTTCTTTTACAATAGCATGAGATTGTTTGGTCCAGTTCAGGCTGTGAATTGATAAACCTGAGATCCTTTTCTGCTAACTGGCTGCTTCTGCCCTGCTCTGGGCCTGTGTAGATGATTTTCTAATTCTGCTCAGTAGTTCTTTGTGTTTCCTTCCAGTACTTGCCCTGCCTTTTCCATCTCCCTCTTCCACTGTCCCGAGGCTGTTTTGCTTTTCTAATTTATACAAACTCTTTTTGATTGCAGTCTTGTTCTGCAGAATTTTGGGTGGCAATTGTCTGTCAGTGCAGTAAGTGTGCTCAGTTGCAGCTGTAATACTGAACAGTAATTAGGAGGGAAACACACTGAGTGTGTGCCCTGGGTTTTGTTGTTGTTTTGTTGTTGGTTTTCCTTGTTTGTTTCTCTCCTTTGTGTCAACATTTCATCCAGTTTCCTTTGGATGATGTTTCCGTAGACAGTAGCACTTGATAAAATGACAAAATCCTGGAAACATGTGCAAATTCAGAATTAACTTTTGAGAGTAATAGTTAGAGGCTGTGTCAGGTTCAGCTCTGATGGTGTTTGGAAAACTGCGCTTGCTGTAGGCATTCTGTGTTGCCCATTAAAGGCATTTATCAAGTGTGCCAGTCTGATATCAACACTGTTGGCTGCCAGGTAAATCTGTCCCCTCCCCAGGTTTTGCAATACTTGAGGATCTGCATTGGTCTGAAACGTTGTCTTCAGGAGGGGTGAAGGGAAAATAAGCTGTACAAAGCTCTCTGCTGGAAACTGCACAAGAGGTATTTGAGCTGGGGGCAGGGGTCTGTGTGTCTCTGCTCCCTTTACACGGCTGAAGCTTAATTGGAAAAGAGCTGGAGATAAGGGTGCACTGTGTAGAACTCGAGTGGAGTTAATTCATGTCGAAGAGCTTGTCTCGCAAGTGAGAGCGCTGAGCGGAGGGAAGAAACCTCCGAAGATCCCCTCTAACTCTCCAGACTGCCTGCTGCGCCTTGTTGCAGGCTGTGCTGGTGGGGGCTCGTCAGCCCCCCGGGAATGAAGCTGGGTGAAGCAGGGCGGACTTCGTAGCAGCTATGCTGTGAAGTGGTAACAGTTCGCAAGTAGGGCAGTAACAAAATCGATTTTTCTCCTCTTCAGCTTGGCAGCTCTCCAGGTGCCTGCTCTGGCACAATGAAGTGTGCAGCTGGGGAGGGAGGGACTTTGGGTTGATGGGGGGGGGGTGGTACAAAGAGGCGGGAGGTTAATCATTGAACTGATCACAGTGGATGGGTTTATTTCTGGACTCAATTCCCCAGGAACTCCACTATCCCACCCTGGGGGAAATGCTGAAGTTTCTCTAGCTCCAGCTTTGTGAATAAAGACCTGTCTCTTTGGAGTTAATCACAGCAGCTCTGTCACTACTGAGTCATCCATCTGCTTCAAGAAAATGTTTGCTGTCCACTTGCTAGCTTTCCATTTCACAAAGCTAAAAGAGGATCAAATAAAAAAGGTAAGATGCAGCATTATGTAATTTCTGTTTTGAAAACAGTTACTCGGGTACTGTGGGGTCTGCAGTATGTCATGCAGGCTAAATAATGGTGTTATCTGTTAACGCCATGCAGCCGACTGGGGTAAAAAGTATTTCGACCCTAAACCATCTGACAAGTGTGAAAATAAGTCTGGTTAGTGCTTTCCCCTCCAGTTATAAGTTCTCTTTCAGCAATTCAGCAAATGATCTCCAGAAAGGAAAGGTGGTGCTTAACCTTTATCTGGCATGTTGTGGTGTAACCCAGAGGGCACAAAGGAACCTCTTGCTGAATTGGTTTGCAAGTGTAGCGTGAAGGATGGGATTTCTAAAGCTGAGTAGGCATCAGTGTTACATCATAGCAGGGAAAACTCCTGGGGTCTCTGGGCCAAGTTTTTTATATCTCAAGAGGCAGTTCCAACTGATGTTGGTGTGGGAGAAGGGCATGTGCCTCCTCTGGTTCAAACCTGGCTGATCACTCTAATGTTTATAGGTGTGATCTCAGATTACAGTTGGAAAAGCTCAAGATGGCCCATATCTGAAGCTATCAGTACTGGGAGTGAGCAAGGTGCCTGATGGTGGTCCTGTAAAGTGTTTTCTGGCTCTCCATCATAAGACCACATGGGACCTGTAAGCTTCTTGGGTCAGAGGCTGTCAGGTTTCTAGACATGTCCGCTGCAGTTCTCTGTTCTCCTGGCATCTCCATTGGAGTGCTTTCTGCTGGCCATTGCTGCCAGGCTCCATCCTCTTGTTTTACAGCCAGCTGGAGGCAGGGCTGTCTGCAGACCCATGGTGGGAGATCCAAGGTCCTGATGGCTAGGTCTGCCTGTACTGCTCATCTTATCAGCAAAGCAAGCGGCACTGGATTGTCTTCTCTGTGCCCTTGCTTAAACACGGTGTTGCTTGTTCTTAGGGAAGGCTTCTTCCACTGATTCTGTCTTGAAGAGAAGCATTCCAAGTGAGGTTCTGGTATCTCAACAGTCAGATGTCTCTGACTCCATCTCTCAGTCATAGCCCTTTTATTCCCATTTATTTCCGATTTCATTCCCATTATTTTATCATCAGAAGGGGGCCCAGTGCCTTTTTCTTGTGTGATGATCTGATCTAGGATCTCCCATCTAGACAGCACTATTTTGTCTTATTTTTTTGCTACGAGAGAGACTTTGTGGAGCAGTGCTAGAGTGAAATGGGCTCTTCAGAGAAACATCCAGAGTGTAGCTGAGGGAAGAATTCCCTGAAGTGAGGACAGTGGAGAGAAAGGGGCAGAGGGATTCTGGCAAAGGCATTTAAAAAATTAAATCCTTTTGCTAGGTGCAAACTAGCCCAGCCTTGAGGCAAACCCACATGCTTTGTAGAGTTCTCTTTTAAGAAACCCAGGGTAGGCTGTATGGAACTGAGTTGATTTCTCCCTGTTAGAAAGAAGGAATGCCTTCCCACTTCTCCCTCCCCAGGCTTATTTGCTCTCTGGTGGCAAGAACAAGGCCTTCCTCGCAATGAAAACAGTGCTGTTTCCATAACTGAGGCAAGACACTTAAAAACAAGGACCGACTGTCCTTGTGCAGTAGGAAGGAGGCGGCGGGACAATTTGGTGTTGCGCAGCCCGGCCATTCATGTGTTTACAAGCAAATGGTATGTGAGCAGCCCTTGCTCTGGTTGTAAATCAGGCTAGAGAATCAGCAGGCTTTCCTAAGCTCTGCCTTATCTAGTTCCTCTGAGAGGACTGTCTCCTCCTGCGGCTGTAGGCAAACAGCGTGGGGAATGCAGTTGCTGTTGTGAGCAGAGAGCTTGTGCATGTTCTCTGCAAACATGGTTATTTTTATTACTGTTTAGTTGTTTGTGTGGGGTTCTTTCCACAGGGACTTTTATTTGGGTCTGTGTGAAAGTGAGTGAGTGCTGTTACGTCTCCAGTCATCGTCATTTCTCGCTTTCTTTCCTTCTTCATTTCTTTTTTTAATTCTTTTTTTCTTTTGGTATGCTCCAAAAAGCAGAGCTGGTGCTTGGGCTTGTCTGGTGGATCATGCACAGTGATGGGGCCTCAAAAAAGCCTTGGAGGAAATCAAGTGCTTCTGCAAACAAGGGCTACAAAAAGAAGGCCTAAATAATGGTCTTTTCAAGGCACAGCTGGTATCCAACAGGAGCTGCTGCTCCTTGCCAACTGTATCTTGTAGTTTAAGACTTTCTCCTATGATATTCTGAATAATGATATTCTGGAGTTTGCTTGCACTGACAATCATGGGAATTTAGGTGCTGAGGTCAAAACAAAATGAGCTTTTAGAATCAGAGAGGTGGGGTTTGCATAGGTTATATGCTCACCTTCAATTTGTTACATATGTGAAAGGAATTATTTTGTCTCCATAGGATCTGTTTAGCCTTATGCTCATCAAGTGGGTGGGAATGAGCATAGCAATTCTTATCCAACATAATAAGGAGTGCTGCTAGAACTGGAGTTCAGGATTTTCAGATCCTTCATGCCAAACTGCACCCCTCACGGTTAGAAAACTAGTGCAAGTAGCCATGAAGTTCCTGCATTTTCTCTGATTGCAGAGATAGACTCCCCAGTATGCATAGGTCACTGTAGCATGAAAGCAGTACTCATCCCAGCATTGCGGAACCTGCATGCAAGTAACACCTTTCACCTTTCCAGGTTGACAGGTACCTGTATCACATGCGTCTCTCCGATGATGTCTTGCTGGACGTGATGTCTCGCTTCCAGGCTGAGATGGTGAAGGGCCTGGGGAGAGACACGAACCCTACAGCAACAGTAAAAATGCTGCCATCATTTGTGCGCTCACTTCCAGATGGCTCAGGTGAGTTTGCCTTGCTCCATCACAGCAGTGCTGATTTAGGAAGACGGTAGGTTGCTGCCGGTACTCGAGGACAGCGCAGCTAAAACACAGGGCAATCAGTGGCTTTGGGTTACTGCCTATCTCAGGTTGAGAAGGGTGTGTACTGAGGAGACAGCAGCATAGGGGAGTGCTGGCAGAGGTTTTTTTTCCCCTCCACCAGATGGTTTTTGTCGTAGTGCAGCTTGCTTGAGGAAAGGACCTAGTAAGTGCTCAGAAAACAGCCTCTTTCTTCCATAAAATGCAGCTGTACCCAGTGCAGGCCTTGCTGCAGGAGATGTGGCTGGACACAGCAAGGGCAGCCTCTACAGCTCAGACCCTGCAGTGCAGTGTGCTGCAGGTGGGGGGATGTGACAGTATTATTGCGCTGGCCTTCAAGGACCTATAAGGAAGGCAAGATGCTGCAGTGAAACCCCTCAAATTGCAAAGTGGCAGCAACATTGTGTTTTCAGAGCTCTGATCCCTTCTTGCCTTCTGACAGCAAACTCTGCACTGCTTTCTTGTCCCAAAAAAGTAATCCCTTCCTGCCCTTCCTTGCCTTCTGCATTGGGAAAATTTGCTTCTGGATGGGGTCTACCAGGAAACAGCCTGCTCTGCTTCTACAGCTAGATCAGCTGCTCCTGAGACTTAAACAGAGGGAGAAAGTGCAGTGGTGTCCTCCGGGAGTGTATGAGGTGAGGTAGTATCTTGTCTTGTCTGAAGTAGCCTGTCTTGTCTGAAGAAATATGCACATCCAAATAATCTGGCTCAGTTTGCTCCTGGCATTGCAGGCTGACAGAAGATTACATTTTTCACCAGGTTTAATCAAGTCTTTGAATCTGTGCAGGAGTTTCTGTGTGGCCTAGGTTAGAACTCTATGTGTAACAGCTGCGCAGAAACCTTAGGAGAAATATTTGCTTTGTACCTCGTTTCTACAGGACTTCATTCCTTCTGAAGGTGAACTTCCTACAGTTAGATGAGAAGTAGCACTTTTAATGGCACACAGGGAATGTAAGGACGTTGACCTGTTGGAGTGAATCCAGAGGAGGGCCACGAAGATAAGAGGGTTGGAGAACCTCTCCTATGAAGGCAGGCTGAGATGGCTGGGCTTGTTCAGCCTGGAGAAAAGAAGGTTCCAGGGACGCCTTAGAGCAGCTTCCAGTACTTAAAGGGGAGCTACAAGAAAACTAGAGAGCAACTTTTCACAAGGGCATGTAGTGATAAAACAAGGGGGAATGGCTTAAAACTGAGAGAGGGTGGGTTTAGATAAGATATTAGGAAGAAGTTCTTTATTCCGAGGGTGGTTAGACACTGTGAAGTGTTGGAGGTTGCCCAGAGAAGCTGTGGCTGCCCCATCCCTGGACGTGTTCAAGGCCAGGTGGGATAGGGCTTTGAGCAACCTGGTCTAGTGGAAGGTGTTGCTGCCCGTGGCAGGGGGACTGGGACTAGATGATCTTCATTGGTCTGTT
This sequence comes from Myiopsitta monachus, assembly GCA_017639245.1. Lineage (NCBI taxonomy): Eukaryota > Metazoa > Chordata > Aves > Psittaciformes > Psittacidae > Myiopsitta > Myiopsitta monachus. The sequence continues at coordinate 63,211,804 of CM029921.1, read as the reverse complement.
CCAACCTAAACTGCTCTATGATTTGGAGGCTAGTCCCTTGACATGAAGAATATCTGAGAGAAATTATATACAGTCCCCTCAAACTGCCTGGCTGGAACAGGACGCTCTTCATTTTGCTGCCACCTTCATCAAAGAAAAAGAAATATTTAGGTCAACTCTTGCTATCTCAGTAACCACCAATGGCCTTGAGGTCTCGCATGGCACTGACCCTGTCCTGAAATAGTAGGGATCCTCTGAGGTTAGGAGACTTGGCAAATTGCATTTAGTATCATCATGTTGCAAGACTTCATGTTCCTCAAGGTCAACTTTGGACAGTGCTCTCCTGGCCTCTGTGACCTTTCCGCTCCATCAGTGCTGCATAGCCAAGCTGGGTTATGTCTTATTGACATACTACCTATTTTAAGTATCACATTGATTTTTCTATTTTTGCTCTTTTGCAAAGTCCTGACTGGTTTTGTTTTCTGACAAAACTTCCAGTACGTTTAAACACCTCAAACTTGGCTGGATTTTCCAATTTGTAATAGCAACAGACTTTCAGATATCTCAGTGTCCTCAGTGAAGCTGCCTGAAATGACCTGTATGGATCATCAGTTTTTAATCATTTAGGGATTAATGGTCTGACTAATGTCACAGTTTACTGAGTAACCCAGTTGGCCTTCTCACCTTTGTGATATCTAACCATGGAATTACAGGTACAATTTCCTGCTTCCTTCCCTTTCAGGGCCAGATTTGATAAAATTTAGTCAGGTGTTTGAATTGCGGAACAGAGATCACACGAGGCTATGCACATACCGCCGCGCTTTCCTTTTGGGAAGGTGTTCTCCTCTGTGTGGAATAGATGATTTTTTAGAATTATTATTACTGTGTCCATGCGGCCACAAGATCTTCTGTCTGAGGTCTCCTGCTAGAGAAGGTGTTTAAGCTAAGAGTGCTGCTCTTCTTCACAAGAAACAAAATAATACTTTTACAGAAACACCTAAAGGCATTTGGAAATGATTGGGTTTGCCCCACTTGGAAGTTGGCTTCTTCAGCAGGCCAAGTCTTAGCATGACTTCAGTTCCTGCATCCTTTGCTGGATGTGGGTGACAGTCCCAGACTTTAATTTCCCCACATTTCAGGTGTACAGTTTTGTAGCCCTTCTGTGCTCTGGTTGGCTTTGCAGTTGCTTTGGGCCTTCTTTGCAGAGAAGCTTATCCCTCTGCAGCTTGGAAACATGCTGAAAATCAAAGTAACTGCCACATAGCAAGCTGGAAGGAGGGACCTGATGCTCTTGCTAAGGTTTGCCAGCTCTGAACCTTCCTGGTGGAGGTGCCAGGCTTATAGGATGAGGACCTGCCATGGCGGGGCAAAAGAGCTTGTGGCCATGGTGAGGGAGGGGTACTGGACCGTGGCTTTCAGAGTGGCATCTGGGCCATCCTTCTCAGCCACCACTGGTGATGGTTGCTCACTTGTATTGCAGAGAAGGGTGACTTCCTTGCTGTTGATGTGGGTGGCTCCCTGTTTCGTGCCCACCAGGTGAAGGTGTTTGATGATGGAAAGCAGAGCAGCCAGCTGGACAGCAAGTTTTACCCCACACCCAAGGAGGTCATACAGGGCAATGGAGCTGAGGTAGGGCACACAGGGTCTTCTGTGCTGGTGCTATGCTTGAATGCATGACTGCTGAACACGTTGTGAGTTTGTCTTCTTTCTTGTGCAGCTCTTTGATTACATTGCTGACTGTCTGTTAGACTTCATGGAGACCAAAAACCTGAAGCATAAGAAGTTACCTCTTGGTTTTACATTTTCTTTTCCGTGCAAACAGACCAAATTGGAAGAGGTAAGATGCAGAAAGAAATACTACTGGCAAGCCTAACTCCTTGCAGAACCTGGAGATGCTATTGCATTGCTACCCTATGACCTTTTCTGTGGGGTCACATTTACATAGCTCTATGGAGAAAGCATGTATGAGCATTAGCATATAACTAGACTTGACTACCAGTTAGAAACTCATTTCCAATCTCAAGGCAATGCGATCTTTAACCTAAAGCTGTTCTTTTACTTAATCAGTACGCAACTCGTACTAACCATGTGCCTTTATACAGAGGCTGTAAAACGCATACTTTTGTGTCCTGAAGCATGGTTCCTTTTTTATATTTTTGTCATTCAGCTTCTTTTTTACAGTTGATTCTAACTAGGAAAGACCTCTACCTGAGCTGTTTGAGAGGCTGCACGGGGAAATGAAGGGCTGGTTGCAGTTATTTTGTGGTCTCTTATTCTAGTCTCTCTTTCATTTCTAGGGATTTGTGCTTTGGGTCCCAGCCCTGCAAATGCTTTGTGCTTAATGCTATTAGTTTGTGATGAGCATCAGTAAATAAACAAAGTCCAGGGAGAAGCATTTGCAGAATTGGGACTTTATTTCTGTACCTGTTAATTGTGTTTGTACTGACAGGCACCCCAAGGTGAGATGTTCTGACTTTATGGCAGATTTGTATGCTAAAGTTGGAGCTTTTGGGTCACTGGATTGTTACTTTGCAGGGGGTTCTTCTCGCCTGGACGAAACACTTCAAGGTCAGAGGTGTTCAGGACACAGAAGTGGTCAGCTCTCTGCGCAAGGCCCTCCAGAAACATAAGGCAAGTTTTGTGCCGACAGGAGGTGGACCTGGCTGGCTACAGATTGTCTTCCTGGGAGATCAGCTCTTGGTGTGTGGGTTGTTTTTGGAGTTGTCAGACATTCTTCAAGGACAGCCAGTTGCAGGTGCCCAACATGACTTTAGATCTAGATCTGTCTCTGCCTTGGAGGTGAAGCTGTGGAAGGGATTGTAACTCAGCCTGCCCTGGTCAGTCTAACAGTGATGGCGACTGCGCACTGATAAACTGGGCTGGCTGTGACAGTGGACCAGTATGGCCCCACTGTCTGACTGAGCAAAAGGGAATCTGTTGTGAAACAATTTGGTAAGATGTGGATACACAATGTTTTATACCCTGGCTTATGGGACGGAGGTTGGGAGGGAGAGGCTATCATTTAAAATTGACACATACAGCTCTATCAGTGCTTGCCTGTCCACTTCAGTCTGTAGGATGGAGTGAGTGGTTGTAAGACAGCAGTAAGCATGATTAAATCTGCCCTTGAACCAGTGTATGCCTTTAGATAACATTATGGTTTAGTATTTTTGAAAGTCTTGTTGGAAAGCCCGGTGCTATTGGCAGCACCAACTAAGAAATACAAAGTATCTTTCCATACCTTGACATCCCTGCAAAAAAAGAGGAAATTCTTTTTCTCTCAGATGATAAAAATACATCCTTGATTTTGGTTTTTAGTTCACTTCTTTCTCTGCATCAGTCTTGCTTTAATTAGCAGGACCAAAGGATCTGAGAGTTGCTGGCTGAAGTCTGCCCCCTTGCTAGTGTTGGCATCTGAGTTAAAAGAATCCTGTGTTAACTTTGATTTTACTTTATCAAGTTACTGCAGTGTGAAAGGAAAATCGCACAGCTTTGATGGAAAGGCTTTTTACTTGAGTGTGATATTGGTGCCTGGCTTTGTGTTAAATAACTGCATTTATGTATGTATATTTTCTATCCCATTTGGTAGGATCTGATCAGGTAGTAGAACATTATCCTGTAGTGCAGCTCATAGAACAGATATATGGGTGCTAGAATATCACATAATTCAAACCAACAACACATTGCTTTTCTGGCAAACGAGATTGGATTGGGTAAAAACAAATCCAGCGAGCAAAGGTCCTGCTAGCCAAGCACTTGAGAACTGAGAGATATCTGTTACTTCACAGGGTTCTGGGGATAGTGTTATAAAAGGAAATAGTGTGTCTTTCAGCTGAAGAGCTTTCCTGAACAAGGCCTTCAAAATAGGACCCAGGGAGTATGTCTGCATGTTGCTTCAACGCACAGGAAGCTTTCTAAGATTTTTTTTTGTGTTACTTGCCCCTCTTTATGCTATTAGGACATAGACGTTGATGTTTTCGCACTAGTCAATGACGCTGTGGGAACCATGATGACTTGTGGATACGATGACCAGCACTGTGAAGTTGGACTCATAATTGGTAAATTTCTCTGATCACTAAGTAGTCTTTTTGTCCTCAGTTGTTTAAATCTAAAAAAAGTCTGTAGTCAAAGGGGATGCCCCAGTACAGGAAAGAGCAGGAAGAAAATGGAAAAAACAATTATTTTCAAAGATCTTCAGGTTTTCAAGCCTGGCTGCCTTCTGTAAAGCTGCTGTTTTTATGCTGATCACATTGCCATCAAATGCCACAGTCCCCATTTTGTCTGGGTTCAGTTGTGACCAGCATACCAAACTTTTCTGCTGACTGTATAGAAAATTACTGTTTGTCTATCTAGAGAAAGCCGAATTCCTCTCACGTCTGGTAGTTAGGATCAGCTATGTTTTCCACAATATCTCCACTTTGCGCATTGTGGTGGCTTTTTAAGATACATAGAAATACATTTGAAAAAGAAAATATTTTTAAACAATCTAAGCCTTAGATTAATTTCTGGAGTTTTTCATTCACTGTGAAATGATTATTTAACCATGGGGTTAGGTATTTATATTTGCTTTCAAACACAACATGCTAACTTATTTTCAAATACGTGGACTTAAACAAAAGCAAACCTGGAACAAAGAGGTGACTTACCTGCGTTGTCTCCAATATTCACAGGAACTGGCACTAATGCATGCTACATGGAGGATATGAGGCACATCGATCTGGTGGAAGGTGATGAAGGGAGAATGTGCATTAACACAGAGTGGGGTGCCTTTGGAGATGATGGTGCTTTGGATGACCTCCGCACTGAGTTTGATCGGGAGCTTGATTTGGGATCTCTCAATCCTGGAAAACAATTGTAAGTGATTCCCTGGCTGATTTGCCTGAGCAGTCTTGAGTTCTGTGAGTGTGTTTCAAGGAGCCCCTTTGGAACAGGAATTAGGTTTATTGAACCCAAGTTGACTTAATGCTGATTCTGGCCTATCCAGACCTTCCCTTCTGAAGTGGGAAGAATGAGTACCTTTTGCACTTCCCGGCCTCACAAGCCAAGGGATTGCTGCTCCAGTTCCTAATGTGTTGTTAAAAATAGGTGGTTGCTCTGGTATGATGCTATGGAGGAGTAAAGACAGGAAGAAGGTAAACAAATGGCATATTTAAAGCATGGTTCATCAAAATTGCTTCTACTGGCTGGGTTGCTCTCAAGTCTTTTGAAAATTCTCTTTAATTCCTCATTTCTCTTGAGGGGCTGGGTCCCAGTACCTCAGAATGCACTCCATCTACAACTTAGCTCCCAAACTCCTTTTGTACATGCTTAAATGTGATCAACCTGCATAAGAACATAAGATGCTCATGCTTGAATTTTCATGCCTTTGGCTAGCAGATGAACACCTGTAATCCTTCCTGTTCCCCATTCCAGGTTTGAAAAGATGATCAGCAGCCTGTATTTGGGGGAACTTGTAAGACTCATTCTCCTAAAGATGACAAAAGAGGGTCTGCTTTTCAATGGGAAGGTGTCAACGGCTCTGCTTACTAAGGGCAAGATTGAAATGAAGCATGTGTCTGCAATGGAAAAGTAAGAACCTGCAATATGGTGTTTGAGAGTGGCTGTTATTCTTTCACAAGCACAGCAATGATAATGAATGTATAATTATAATCCATGAATACTGGGAACAATCCTGAACTTTTTAACTTGATTTTGCTTTTGCCTAGGAAGTAGGAAATAGGAATTGGTGGCAGGTCAACTTTTAGCAAAGTACCACAGTAGAAAATGTATTGTTAACCATCACAGATGGATACTCTGGATCAGCTAATGGATAACCACATGGAAAACTGATAGATTCTAGTGTTCTGAAGAGGAGTCCTAGTCCTTATTGTTACTCCAGGAATAATTTTCTTTGTTATATTGAGTGAAGCTGTACATCTATTCCTGTGCTCTCCTCCTACAGACTAAATATTTTATCCTGCTCTCTTCTTTGCTAGCTAATTGGTAAATCTCACCAAAAACTGAACCTCAGGAAGCAGCCTCTTAAAAGTCTGGTCCCTCCGACAGGTACTTTAGGGAATAGTGCAGGAAAGGCATTACTGGTTTATGGGAACCAATTGTGATGCTGCCTGATAGGCTGTGCCCTGGTCTTCTCTCATTTCTTTTTGAGCCAACATGCAGATATTGATTTATATGTTGCCTTAATATCCTTGCATTAGATGATGTGTTCTTGTGTTTTGGGGCAGATATAAAGAAGGACTGAACAACACAAAAGAGATCCTTACAGAGCTGAACCTGTTTCCCTCTGAAGAGGACTGCATCGCTGTTCAGCATGTCTGCACCATTGTTTCCTTCCGCTCGGCCAACCTCTGTGCTGCTGCCCTGGCAGCCATACTGACGCGACTAAGGGAGAATAAAAAACTGTTGAGGATGCGAACCACTGTTGGGATTGATGGGGGGCTCTATAAAACCCACCCCCAGTAAGTAATTAAAGGGGATTTGGTAATTGCTGGCCACATGCTCATGTTGCAAAGACTCAATATCTGCATATATGTGTGCCTTTTCAGGGACCTGCTGATTTTGCTGCAGGGCTGGGGTGAGACCTGGTGCAGTGCAGAGGATCAGACTGGCTTAGTTATGGCGAGGCTGCCTTAGGAGCTTTAGAACTTGGTGTGGGGTGGCAGCAACATGACACATGGGATAATGGTGCCTGGGGAAGAGCAATTGATTCCTCAAGTGACTCTTGGTCTCCAGGGCACTTGCACTTCACTGGGTTCCATCAGCTGGATGGAAGTCTAATTCCAGATGGAGGCTCTCACCCTCTGTTTGTGATTGTGACTGCTGTTGCCTGGCTTTTCTCCAGTGTCCTCCCTTGGCACTGGCACTTGTTTAGAGGTATATTCATGTTCCTGTAAGTGTACAGGTTCTACAGAACAGCCAAAAATCAGGATCATTTTATCCATCTCCTAGGCCAGTTTCTGACCTTATGTGCTCCTCTTGACCATGCTTCGGCACTTGTACTGCTTCATGTGTGCATGTACCGGAAATGTATGTGAAGTAAACCATGCATGAAATGCCTGTGAGAATCTAAAGAAACTCCTTGTTCCTGTAGATATGCCAAACGTCTGCACAAGGTGGTGAGAAGGCTGGTCCCAAACTGCGATGTTCGGTTCCTTCTCTCTGTGAGTGGCAGTGGGAAGGGGGCTGCCTTGGTCACAGCAGTGGCTTACAGGCTGGCTGCTCAGCGTAAGCAAATTGATGCTGCTCTTGCACCATTTCTGCTGTCCCTGGAGACCCTCAAAGAAGTTAAGAACAAAATGAGGACTGAGGTGGAAAATGGGCTAAAGCGAGAGACACAAGCCAGTGCCACAGTGAAGATGTTACCCACATATGTCTGTGGGACACCAGATGGAACAGGTGGAGTCATTTTCTGGTTACATGTTGGTTGTTCAGGAAAGCTGCTTGTCTGTCTTCTGGGAGGAATATGCCAATTGTTCTGGAAAATGCCAGGGTGATTAATGTTGGCAAACTGGTGCTTCCTGAGATGTTATCTGTCTGACCCTTCAGGCATGCGCAGCAGGCTGGTGGGATGAATGCGATAGGAAGCAGTGTGCTGTCACTGGCACAAATGATGTTTCTTGGGGATACATGGCAGGGTATACCATTCTGACTGGCAAAGAGGCTACCAGAAGCAGCAAGATGAAATACCTTCCTTTTCTTACAGAGAAAGGAAAGTTCCTTGCCCTTGATCTTGGTGGGACAAATTTCAGAGTTCTGCTGGTCAAAATCAGAAGCGGAAGAAGAAGATCAGTGCAAATGTATAACAAAATCTTTGCCATTCCTTTGGAGATCATGCAAGGGACAGGAGAAGAGGTAACCTCCAATGAGCTTTCAACTGATCCAGCCAAGGCCTATTGCATAGGATTACTATGAGATTTATATACTTTTTTTCCCTTCCAGCTCTTTGACCATATTGTTCAGTGCATAGCAGACTTTCTGGAGTATATGGGGATTAAAGGTGCTCGCCTGCCTCTGGGCTTCACCTTCTCCTTCCCGTGCAGGCAAGCCAGCATTGACAAGGTGAGAACTGCAACGCAGAAGGGATCAAGTGGCAGCTGTGAATCTTTTGGTAAATTACATCATTTTGGATGAGAGTGACTTGTTGGTTTGGAAACTGCACCAAAAAGCTATTCTTAGAATCATAGAATGATAGAATAGTTAGGGTTGGAAAGGACCTTAAGATCATCTAGTTCCAACCCCCCTGCCATGGGCAGGGACACCTCACACTAAACCATGCCACCCAAGGCTCTGTCCAACCTGGCCTTGAACACCGCCAGCGATGGAGCATTCACAGCTTCCCTGGGCAACCCATTCCAATGCCTCACCACCCTTACAGGAAAGAATTTCTTCCTCATATCCAATCTAAACTTCCCCTGTTTAAGTTTGAACCCATTATCCCTTGTGCTATCACTGCAGTCCCTAATGAAGAGTCCCTCCCCAGCATCCCTATAGGCCTCCTTCAGATACTGGAAGGCTGCTATGAGGTCTCCACGCAGCCTTCTCTTCTCCAGGCTGAACAGCCCCAACTTCCTCATCCTGTCTTCATACAGGAGGTGCTCCAGTGCCCTGATCATCCTCGTGGCCCTCCTCTGGACTTGTTCCAACAGTTCCATGTCCTTTTGATGTTGAGGACACCAGAACTGCACACAATACTCCAAGTGAGGTCTCAGGAGAGCAGAGTAGAGGGGCAGGATCACCTCCCTCGACCTGTGCTGGTCACGCTCCTTTTGGTGTGGCCCAGGTAGCAGTTGGCTTTCTGGGCTGCAAGTGCACACTGCCGGCCCGTGTTCATTTTCTCATCGACCAACACCCCCAAGTCCTTCTCCGCAGGGCTGCTCTCAATCTCTTCTCTGCCCAGCCTGGAGCTGTGCCTGGGATTGCTCTGACCCAGGTGTAGGACCTTGCACTTTTCATGGTTGAACTTCATCAAATTCTCTCAGTTGCCCTCTTTTTTTCTTATTTGGACAGACAGTCCAGAGCCAGTCACCAAGTGGAAGGTTAATTACTTCACGTAATCTGCAAATCTGCTTCTGTCAGGCCACATCACTGCCCGAAAGAACCCCCCAAATTAGCGCTGGCTGGAGTCCTGGGATCATACCAAGTGCCCTTCAGTAAACTAGCCAAAAATTAACAGAGGATGTTCATTAATGTTTGTTGGGTGTTTAATTATTTAAAGCAAAAGTATTTTTTAGTCTTTCCCATTATTTAGAAAATGCAATGTCTTCATGCACAGAAGGCTTTCTAAATGAGAGTGTTATGAGTTGGCAGTGTCTTGATAAATAGCTGAGTAAACCTGGAGTCACTACCATCAGCAGTCGAATAACAAAGATGCACTTGCACACACTCTGCATGAGACATTCAGAGTAACCTGTCCAGAAAAATACATTTAAAAAAATCTGTGGAGTATGTGTGGAGATAAAAACAGGCTGATGCTTGGAAGGTACAGTCTTCTCTCTATCTTCACTTACGATTTTCTTCCTCTTCTGTTTCAGGGAACACTTGTGGGATGGACAAAAGGTTTCAAGGCGACAGACTGTGAGGGAGAAGATGTTGTTGATATGCTGAGAGAGGCCATCAGGAGAAGAAATGTGAGCTATTATTTTCTGTTCTCTTTGGTGTATTTAATGCACTCTCCCTCTTCCTCTGGGATGCCACTACTGATTGTGACTTGTGTTTTAGGAGTTTGATTTGGACATTGTAGCTGTGGTGAATGACACCGTTGGGACAATGATGACATGTGGATATGAGGATCCAAACTGTGAGATTGGCCTTATTGCAGGTACAATCATATTGAAGTGACCACTGTAGAAGTAAGCATGCATGTAGGTGCTAGGCCTCACGCCCTATTTTAGAATTTGTGAAACAGCATCTTTTATTTGAGTTTGATGTATGGTGTTACTAATCTCTTGGGGTTCTTAGCAGATTTATACGGTATTCAACAGAGAACATAGTAACACCTGTAGCAGATAGGATCCTGAATCTATTGGGCTTTTGATCATATCTCTAATGATGCATAGTAAGTGTGTGCATGGTTAAAGAATAGAAGAACAGCACACAGAACATGAATCCTTGTTTGGACAAATTTACTGTGTAGCAAGGTCATAGGCCTTGGAACAAGCAAGTATATTTAAAAATCTGAATTAATTATTTTTGGGTCATCTAGATGATTCTCCCAGTACGTATCTCCCAAGTTTTCAACCAGAATTACATCTAAGCATGTAAGGTCCTAGACACACAGAATGGTTAGGGTTGGAAAGGACCTTAAGATCACCTAGTTCTAACCCCAACACCTCACACAAGACTTTGTCACCCAAGTATCTGTCCAACCTGGCCTTGAAAACTGCCAGGGGTGGAACATTTACCACTTCTTTGGGCAGCCTGTTCCAGTGCCTCACCACCCTCGCAGTAAAGAACTTCTTCCTTATATCTAACCTGAAAAGATCTGAAGCCCCATTTGGAAAACAGACTCTTCCAGGTGGCCAAGTACACCAGTTATCGCATTTTGTTTGGAGAACTGGTTCTTGTATTAGTTGTAACCCATGCTGCAAGTGGTAAGACCCTGCTCACCAAGTCATTTCAGACTTTGTAGCTGCTTGACTGGCTCTTGGCAGTGTTAGCTTTTGAGAGCACACTGTCATGCAAGGTGATATATGGTACATTACAACCAGACTGGCAGCAATGACTGATACCTTCCATGTGTTTCAGATGCTACTTCATTTTTCTGGCTGAAACCTTGTCATTTCTTTCATCCTAGGAACAGGCAGTAATGTGTGCTACATGGAGGACATGAAAAACATAGAAATAGTGGAAGGGAATGAAGGAAAAATGTGCATTAATACAGAATGGGGAGCATTTGGTGACAACGGCTGCATTGACAACATCAGAACAAAATATGATAAAGAAGTAGATGAAGGCTCACTAAACCCAGGGAAACAGAGGTAAATGTGATGGTTCTGATGCCAAGAGCCTGATAAAGTCAGTCTTTGAGACACACTAGCTACTTTTAAAAATGTGCTTAATGAGTGAACAATCAGAAAGGAAATTTTAATATTACATTTAATTTCTCACAAGGTAAGTAATGCAGATATCCAGGACAAAACCCCCAAAGACGTACATTTGTTTCTGTTATCACAGCACTGATTTCACCTTAGGGCAGTTACCAAACAGTACTGCTCTTAAGATTTCCCTGCAAAGTGTAGGCCTTGCTGTGTTCCTCCTCTTAGAGTGTTTTTTCAAAGGAAAAAATACAGCTTGTGCAAGAGGATAAACTGAACCTGACCATTCTTCATTTGGTAAAGACAGCATCAATTACGTATGACTTACTGGTGAATGCATGAGGGGGACAGACAAATATTTTGCTTTGGTACGCACTCTGGCTTTACCACTATGTTCTGTTTAATATTGCAAGTTTTTATTTTCTAGTTCTGCTACCTTTTAACATAGGTAAATATGTTGTAATTAATATCTGTACTTGAAGTCACTGCAACATGATTTTAATGGTTGAAAGATGGAGTTCAATGGCTATTCCTCTGCAAGCTTTTACTGCCTTTTTAGAGTTGATAGGGCATGAACATACCACTCATGTTAAACAGAGCTAACATGCATGTGCATCTCTTTAAAAGCTTCTTTTTCTTTTTTTTTTTAAATATAACAGGTATGAAAAAATGACCAGTGGAATGTACCTCGGTGAAATAGTAAGGCAAATTTTGATCGACTTAACCAAACAAGGACTGCTGTTCAGAGGACAGATTTCAGAATCACTCAGGAAAAAGGGCATATTTGAAACAAAATTCCTGTCTCAGATTGAGAGGTAAAGTTGTTAGATTTACGTGATGTAAATCCGTAAGGTGGTCTGGGACGTCTAGAAAATAGTCTTCTGCAAGCTTTCTTTCCCTCAAGAAGTCGATTGTAGCTGTCTTCTTTGTGTACCTCCCTCCTCCTCTCCCATCCCCTGAATAAAAGCCGAAAAGGAGGGACAGTGGGAGTTCCGGAAGTATTCTGTAATTCTGTGAATTATCATTTTTTGTCCATGCAGCTGTGTTCTCTTGGATGCCTTAACCAGCAAGCATGATTATACTTGGCCTGTTTCTTGTGGGACTTAAAATAGTGCTTGTTTAAAAAAAGAAGTCAGTGATATATGAATACTCCATGAGTATGTGCTTCCCTACATATTTGTGCATGATTGCAATGGTCTTCCAGGCTGTTCGAAGCCCTTTCTACTGTTAAAAACCTCGAAAGGTAGTGTCCCAGCCTTGAGATCAAAAATAACACAATCAGGTGGCTGATATGACTTAGCTCCCTCGTGACTTTGGGAGTTAGGTAAATAACTACGGTTTGTGCCTTCTGGAAATACAGCCTAACATAATGAAGGGCATGCCAGGAGCAAGTCTTCATTCTGAATTCAGGTTGGAATCTACCTGAAAACAATTGGAGGGTGTTAGAGCTGGAGAAGTGGTCCCATTTCCTTTGAATCTTAGCTGTTAGAGTTCCATTTTCATGCTGCCAAAGCTTTCCCTAATGCCTTGCTGCTGCATGTGTTTCCCTCTGTGCAGTGACCGGCTTGCCCTCCTCCAAGTCCGTCGAATTCTGCAGCAGCTGGGCCTGGACAGCACGTGTGAAGACAGCATCATTGTGAAAGAGGTGTGTGGAGCTGTTTCAAAAAGAGCTGCCCAGCTCTGTGGGGCAGGACTGGCTGCTATTGTAGAGAAGAAGAGAGAAAACCGAGGTGTGGAGCGCTTGCAAATCACCGTTGGAGTGGATGGGACTTTGTACAAGCTCCATCCCCAGTGAGTACCTTGGTACCATACCACTTCCCTTTGCTGTTTGCTCATTTCCACTGTGAAAACATACTGATCTGTACCAGATTTCTGCCAAGGCTGGGAAAAAATGAGAGAGGGAATAAAGATCTAACATATTTCCCTGCATCCTGACATTTCTCTTGCCGAGCCAAAGGATCAATACCTGGAAAGTCAAGTCTAGCTACCACTGTGAGACTTCTCTGGGGTGCTGAGTGAGCTTACTCTTCCAGTATTTTTTTTCCAAAGTTCTGGGGGACTTCTGCAATATCTGGGTGTCCCAGACGAAAGTCTCTGTTGGGTTTTTGGAATGGAGTAAGTATTTTGTAAGCAAGGCCTAGAAATAGATGCAGTAGCTTTTCAATTGGCACAAGAGAGCCTCTTCCATGATCTCTAAAGGCAAAGGAGGTGTCTGGCATCACACTGAACAAAATTAAAGTGAAGAAAGAGAAATTAAATTTTGATTGTGTACAGAATCTTTTATCTATCATGAACAGGAGGAAAAACAAGCAAAAAGGGATGCTGTGGAGAACCAGTAGATGTTGGCTGAAGTCATGGTTACTTGATAATACATAAAGATAAAGATCTCAGACCAGAAAGTGGCTTCTAAAACGTTCTGTTCTTCTCTCCTTTTCCTCTCAGTTTTTCTAGGGTCCTACAGGAAACAGTGAAGGAACTGGCACCTCAGTGTGATGTGACTTTCATGCTTTCTGAAGATGGAAGTGGGAAGGGAGCTGCCCTCATTACTGCAGTAGCAAAAAGATTGCATAATGTTGGACAGAAGTGAAAATGAGAGGTCAAGTAATTTCAGCACTGCCAGGAACGTGCTCTAGAGACTTGCTGAGCAGTGATTCAAGATAGCTTTGCCAGACGCCAGTACACAGGTACCTGTTTTCAGGGAGCAGCTAGTTTTGGCCAACCACTATTGTGGATTTTTGTCGTTTGATAAGTTGGATCAGATGTTTCTGCTCCCCACTGGCATTATGTCTTGGCATACCACAGTCTACTCAGTTCTGTACTTTCTGCAATGCATCTATAATGCACGTGGGAGAATGAAAAACAAAGGAAAACAATCAACCCCAAAAGTGTCTTTTTACAATGGCTAATTAAGCTACTGCACCACAACTGAGTTTACCACCAGCTTCTTAGGATTTCTGTGTGGTTTAGTTTTGGCTTGGCCTGGCTGAAGGAATATTGAGATCCTGATGTTGCAGCTATCTACTGGACATACTTTTCAATGCTTCACAGGTTTTACAATAAATCTGCAGGTAAAATAAATTAATGGACTTTGGTCAGTGATGCTTCCCCCTCTGCTGCATTGGTTTCAGGTGCATTGTAATGTAATACTTCCCTGAGTACAAGATGCATGTTTACTAGATGAATGTAAAGGAAAAAAATATGATTCCACAAAATATGAGTTTGTGTCAAAATACATTAGTGCATCTGAGTGCACATTAACCTAAACCAATGCTGAACGATTCTGACTGTGGCTGATTCTTTTGATACCGAGGGAAAGAAAGAATGTAGAAGCAGCTACAGGGTCTGCTATGTTCATTTTTGGGCTGCCACAGTAGTTGTGTAGAAAGAAAAAAAAAATCACCTGAATTTCTGAAATTCTCCTCTTTGTTTGCCCTTAGTTATCTCCTTGCTTGCTCATGAGAGGATAGTTGCCAGTTTGTGGAAGGGAGCTTATCCTTGGTTTTAATCTGCTGTTGCTTGCTGCTCTGCCTGTGTGTAGTCTGTTGTAAATAAACTTGTGGTGCTGTGAGCCTTTGCTTCTCAGTCTAGTGCCTCTTCTGAGTTGTGGGAAGAACATGCAGGCAAGTGGGAGCTTTCTTTAAACCTATCTATAGCAGTACTCAACAGCACTGCAGTTATTATGAAGGTGGCTTGTAGATAGAGTCCATGTGCTTGTGTGATCAAACATCGCTCACCTGATTTACCTATCTCAGAATAAACTGAAACAATAATATGGTACAGAGAAGCAGCAAATTTGTATCCTGCTCATCTCTGTTCTCAAGTATTCCCATATCTCCTTTAATCCTCTCTTCTTGGGCATTTGCTTCTTTTCAGGCTGGCATCAGAAAATGGGGCCAAGAAATGTGCTTTAAACCTAGTTAGGTCAAAAGTAACTATCATGCAGGGGGATAAGCAGTTGGATTTATGTAATAATCTTTAACAAGGCTGTTGGGTTTAAATTTAGGCAATGGCAAATTCAAAATTTGAAGCCATAGACCTTTCCTGTTTTGTAGTTCTTTAAAGAAACGTCGTCAACAGCTTTATGTTTATGTTGGAGTCACTGGATAGATAAAAAATAGTACTTGTAACTAATTTCCACTTCTGAAGGAATTCCTTGTGGTGTTGAGCTCACTAGACTGAGCAAGTGGGAAGAGACCAGTAAGAAACTCGTATTAAGTTTTACTGTTTTCCTCATTTTGTCAAGAAATGCAGTATTTTACTTTTTCTTTATATTTCAGAATCCGCAAATCTACAGAAACCAAAGCTTTCTATATAGTGGGGGTGGAGTTATTTGAAGCAGTTGTTTTTTCCTGGTGATGAACAGGCTAAATTTGGAGAAGATTTGGAGAAGAAAAACACATCAAGTCTTGGCGCTGTGTGGCATAGAAATATCCTAGAACAGGTCTTCTGCATTGGCTATTTCTCCCCTTGGCTCTCTGAAATCTTGTACTATCTGTGTAGTTTGGGTCGTTTTGGGAGAGTGGATTGTGCTGATCTGCAGAAGTCCATCTGTCGATGAAGTATATCGCTGGAGTGAGGTAATGTGGACTTGCCCCAGGATGGCCACGTGAGTATGGTGCAGAGTGTCTTCTACACTTTTATTCTGAAGTCTGTTCTGCATAACTGGAATTCAAATCAGTAGCAAAACAACCTTGGAAGCATGGATCCTTCATTTAAATTTAGAAAGAAATCCCATTTTCCTTTGATTTTTTTCCTTTTAGTCTTTTTTGGAAATTAACTGAGTTGCACAGGGCCAGTTTGCACATCAGCGGCAGTTATTCCTTTTCTCCAGTAGATTAGGCCCACACAAGTCTTTTTCCAGTGAGTCTGTGGGTGTCGTGGAATCCGATCACATGAACCTGAAACTGCTCTCAAAGTGCTTGGCGACCTACAGCTTTTGTTGAGGTGCCTAAGGTCCAGGACACTCATGCTCTTGCCTTTTCTTCAGGCTGCTGGCTTGCTTGGGAGCCAGGCAGTTCCCATGCAGTTCTGGTACACATCTGCTGGGCAGGGAGATGGCATCCAAACTGGGAAGGCTGCTGCTTTCTGAAAGGGAATGGGCAAAGATTTGCTGGGCAGCCTTGGAGAAGGGGAGGATTGTCTGCTGTGGCGTTTTACCAGGGGTACGAACGTCACTTGTGTTTTCCCAGGGATTCCATAAACACACTGACGCTTCAGCTGGCTAAAACAGAACACTCTCCATCTGGGTAATGCTGCAACATCACGTTCCCTATTATGTTGACATATGGAAACTCAAGGACTGTTGCAAACTTGCAATCTCCCTCGTATAGATTTCAAGCCACTGAACCAAAACTCTTTTCTGCACATTGTATGTGGCAATTCAGTTTAAAGCCCTAGCTTAAGATAAAAGTAGGGGCCTTCCATTAAATGTAACACAGCATATCATAAGCTGAAATAAACACTGTACAATTCATCACATGAAGTTGTTAGTCAATTTAAAATAAAATTAGATTCTTCCAGTTTCACATACTGTATGTGCTTTTCTAATGCTTTTTGAGATGGCTCTGAGATGCTTCATTTCTTTGTATTTTGGGGGTCTTCCCTCAAGTTAATATATTTAGTACTCCTTGAATTTACTGATTTTATTTAGAGGCTTCTTAAAGATGTGAACATCCTGTCTCAGACCTAGTTCATACATTTGATTTGGAAAATTGAAAGATCTTTAAACCATGGGTGTGATAGAAGAATTACTGGATGAAGGTACTCCAGTTTGTGTTTTCCAGAAGCTCCCAGTGGATGAGGTTCTTAATGACTTCTTTGCCTCAGTCTTCACCAGCAAATGCTCTGACCACACCACCCAAGTCTTGGAAGGCAGACGCAGGGACAGTGAGAATGAAGACCCTGAGCCCACTGTAGGAGAGGATCTGGCTCGAGACCATCTTAGGAACCTGAACGTACACAAGTCCATGGGACCTGATGAAATCCATCCGCGGGTCCTGAAGGAGCTGGCAAATGAAGTTGCTAAGCCACTGTCCATCAGAGTTGAAAAATCATGGCAGTCAGGTGAAGTTCCCAACAACTGGAAAAAGGGAAATATAACCCCCATTTTCACAAGAAGGGGAAAATGGATGAGCCGGGGAACTACAGAGCAGTCAGCCTCACCTCTGTGCCTGGCAAAATCTTGGAGCAGATTCTCCTGGAAGGCATGCTGAGGCACATGGAAAACAACAAGGTGCTTGGTGACAGCCAGCATGGCTTCACTAAGGGGAAATCCTGCCTGACCAATCTTGTGCCTTTCTATGATGGGGCTATGGAACTGATGGACAGGGGTAGAGCAGTTGATGTCATCTACCTGGACTTGTGCAAAGCATTTGACACTGTCTTACATGACATCCTTGTCCCTGAGTTGGAGAGACATCAGTTTGATAGGTGGACCACTCGGTGGGTAAAGAACTGGCGGGATGCCTGCATGCAAAGAGTAAGGCTCAATAGCTCAATGTCCGGCTGGAGATCAGTAACGAGTGGTGTCCCACAGGGATCGGTGTTGGGATCGGTCTTGTTCAACATCTTTGTCGGTGCCATGGACAGTGGGATTGAGTGCGCCCTCAGCAAGTTTGCTGTTGACACCAAGCTGTGTGGTTTGGTTGATACGTTGGAGGGAAGGAATGCCATCCAGAGGGACCTTAATATGCTTGTGAGGTGGGCTGATGCCAACCTGATGAAGTTTAACCATGCCAAGTGCAAGGTCCTCCACCTGGGTCGGAGCAATCCCAGGCACAGCTCCAGGTTGGGCAGAGAAGAGATTGAGAGCAGCCCTGCAGAGAAGGACTTGGGGGTGTTGGTTGATGAGAAAATGAACATGAGCCGGCTTCAGTGTGTGCTCACAGCCCAGAAAGCCAACTGTGTCCTGGGCTGCATCAAAAGGAGCGTGACCAGCAGGTCGAGGGAGGTGATCCTGCCCCTCTCCTCTGCTCTCCTGAGACCTCACTTGGAGTACTGTGTGCAGTTCTGGTGTCCTGAACATAAGAAGGACATGGAACTGTTGGAACAAGTCCAGAGGAGGGCCACAAGGATGATCAGGGGACTGGAGCACCTCCTGTATGAAGATAGGATGAGAAAGTTGGGGCTGTTGATCCTGGAGAAGAGAAGGCTGCATGGAGACCTCATAGCAGCCTTCCAGTATCTGAAGGAGGCCTATAGGGATGCTGGGGAGGGACTCTTCATTAGGGACTGTAGTGATAGCACAAGGGGTAATGAGTTCAAACTTAAACAGGAGAAGTTTAGATTGGATATGAGGAAGAAATTCTTTCCTGTAAGGGTGGTGAGGCACTGGAATGGGCTGCCCAGAGAAGCTGTGAATGCTCCATTGCTGGCGGTGTTCAAGGCCAGGTTGGACAGAGCCTTGGGTGGCATGGTTTATTGTGAGGTGTCCCTGCCCATGGCAGGGGGCTGGAACTAGATGATCTTAAGGTCCTTTCCAACCATAACTATTCTATGATTCTATGATTGCAGTTACCCTTTTATCTGTGAGGAAAAGATTATCTGATTTTGCCTGCTACAGAGACATTTTGGTATTATAGATTCAGACAGTGGTGGTGTTTGACTTGTAATCCAGAGAAAATGTAGCAGCAGCTTGGTGGTGACATATTCCTTTTGTCACCCTGATGAAGTTAAAAAGTAAATATAGGATCATGTGTAAGTCCTTCAGAAATCCTGATTAGCATAATCTTCCTTCTTCAGGAAGTCAACATTATATAGGATTAGCAGGTCAGTGTAAAGGAGTTTGAGGCTGAAATGTAGGCAATATCAGAAGGAAAGTATTGTTGTGATCTGTTTTCTTGTGTTTGGTGATATGTGCTGGCTTTTGGTTGGGGATCCCAGATGAAATGTCACCTTAGCAGTAGGTGGAGAGGGAGAGAGGCGAGGAGGAGGGGAGATGTGGTGTATGTTGTCTACCTGTAGGTAAATTTAAGAGTTTCTCTAGAAAGAACCTTCACTGCCTTGGACTGTCATTGAGGGCTCATCCAGAGCATATCTCAGACGTATCAAGTGGGTAGCTTGTCAAGTGATAGTTATGTAGTTAGTTGTTATTTTTTTTATAAGTTTTAAATAACTATAAAAGACCTAGTCCTGTACATTACTATGGATGGCCTGCTGGGGAGAGAAGGGCAAGGGAAATTGGACATCTGCTTTGTCCCAACACTGCATCCACTCTGTAAAGGTGATGTAAAGCAAGATATAAAACCACCAAAAGTTTAATTAATGTTTTCCCCTCTCTCATTGATACTATCACATTGCAGGTGCACACTGGAGGTGCTATAAACGTGATGGATCATGTCTATCTGATAGGGGAATGCCAAAAGAACTTTCATTTCATTGCATGCTTTTTAATCTCCTCCGGATGCCAGCCCCTTCCTTACCTGGCCTTATGCTTAGTCTGTTCTTTGTGTCCAAGGGCCTCTCACAGCCCAGGTGCCTCTAGTGATAGTAAAAGCTTTGTGCTGTGAAGAGAGAATGGATTTGGTAAGAAACCTGGTAAAAATGCATTCTTCCATAAAACCCTTCCCACTGGCACAAGGAAGTGGCTCCAGGAAAATGGGCAAAGAGTTCCAGACCGTAGGTCTCCAGTGTAGGAGTTGAGGATCCAGATGCTGGAGAACCTC
Source organism: Myiopsitta monachus (assembly GCA_017639245.1). Classification (NCBI taxonomy): domain Eukaryota; kingdom Metazoa; phylum Chordata; class Aves; order Psittaciformes; family Psittacidae; genus Myiopsitta; species Myiopsitta monachus. The sequence goes on along the minus strand of CM029921.1, from coordinate 63,192,129 downwards.
AGCAAGCAGGAGCTTGCTGGAAGGAGTGAAAGAAGATCCTTTCACCCTTGATCTTTCCTGACTGCTTATTAAAAAAATAAAAAAATCCCTGAATTGTTATTTTTATCTAGGAAAACATAAGTTAAAGAACAAAAAAAACCCAACCCCAACCCCAACCCCCCCCAAACCCCCAAAACCACAACAAGCCAAAGCTGTGTTAAAACCAGAAAGATTTAAAAAAAAATCTGAGGGTGACAGAGGCTCTTTCATTGCCACTGTGTTTTCTTTTTCCCTTTTGTTGGGAAGGCTGTTTGGAGAAGAGGGAAGAGATGTGCAGAGTACGGCACATCAAGAGTCAAAGCTTCCCCATAAATTTGTTATTGCATATCAGAACAACTTTAAAGTCATAACAGTGGGGAAGAGGGATAGCAGCAATGCAAGATGTCATACATTAAAAGCAGTGTATTACAAGGACTATTCAAGGATGTAATTGAGTTAACTGGTTCATAATTTCTTGTTCTGTGGGCAGGATAAAAGAGAGGGGAGGCAATGGGGTTGCTGCCTGTCATGGTTTAAGCCTCTAACCCCCCCCATGCGGTTTTCTCTCTCACTCACTTACTCACTCACTCACTCACTCACTCACTCACTCACTCACTTTCCTCTCTTTCTTCCCCCAGTCCCGGGGGGGATGGGGAGGAGAATCAAAAGAATCCAACTCGCACAGGTTGAGATAAGAACAGTTCAGTAACTAAGGTATAACACAAATCACTACTGCTACCACCAGTAATAATACAAGAGAAATACAAGGAAAGAGAATACAGCTGCTCACCAAGCCCGACCCAGCCAGTGCACACCCCAGCAGTGAACCCCCCAGTACCAAAAACCTGACCATGCCGTGCACCCCCAGTCCACCACCACCACACCCTTCTGGGTCTCTGCTCTCCGTTTTCACATCCTGGACATGACGTGCTGTGGTATGGAATAACCTCTTTGGTCAGTTTGGGTCAGGTGTCCTGTCTCTGCTTCCTCCCGGCTCCCCTCCTCCCTGGCATAGCATGAGGCTCAGAAAGTCCTTGGCCAGACAAAACACTGCCAAGCAGTAACTGAAAACACTGGTGTTATCAGCGCTGTTCCCAGGCCCAAAATCAAAAACATAGCGCTGCACCAGCTACCAAGAAGGAGAAAAATGACTGCTGCTGCTGAGCCCATGACACTGCCTTACTGGCATCCTTTTTCTTTGGACTTGGAGGCAAGATGTAGCTCTTGGCCTCAGGCATTTCAGCAATACCAGGATTCAGCTCTCAAAACCACTACTGCTGTAGATTCAACTGAGTTTACTGGAGGGATAATTGTGTTGTTCTTAATTTGCTGCTCGCTATTTGAATGATCAGCTTGCCAAAGGTTTCTGTGCACCTGGGAAGTCCCCATTCCCATAGGGCTGGCTTGGCCAGTGCCAAATCATACCATGATGCTGAACCATCTGTTTAGCTGTGGGATTGGGAGTGCTGCCTGCAAGGCCATTGTAGAGGACTGTCCTCATCAGTGCAGGCTGCGTCCCCTCCTGGAGCAAAAAAGAGTTGTCCTCTGCTGCCACAGAGCTGGAGAGCAGGGAGATGAGGAGAGGATGAGACCTGCGGGGCTTAGATAAGCATGAGGGGGATTTCCGCAGGGGGAGAAGGCACCTTATAGGGTGAGCTGAGATCCTGGGGGAACAGCCATCTCTGGCTGCAGCTGCATGAAAGCATAAATAAAGCACAGTTAGGATGCCAAGGGCAGCTATTGGAATGTAAGCGGTTAGTGGAGCAGATTAGCTGGTGATGGACAACTTCATGGAAGAAGGGAGCTCTCTGCAGGAAAAGAAAATGGATGACAGAAGGGAATGGAGGGAAAGTCTGTGAGGGTCTGAGTAGGTAAACAAGGAAGAAGCTTTCCAGCAGGCATGTCCTGAGTGCTTCAAAGCGGAAAGTTATGGACGCTGATTTGGGAGCTGCAGCTGATTCTGGAAACAAATGGGATAAATACTGGCATGAGAAAAAAAAAAGAGTTGAAATGCCTGAAGGGCACATCTGCTGTGGCCAGCGATTCTGCAGGAAATGCAGTGAAACCAGGGAGGGACCACAAAGCTGGACATAAACACGGTTCTCAGTGAAACCAAATGAAAGCCATGGGCCTGAGGAGCACCTGCTGAGAATTTGGCTTTCTTTCCTTGGCTCTCCAATGAAGCAGCTGCGTTTAACATGGGCCTGAGTCCGGCTGTGCTGAATGAATTGTGAAGGTGTTTTGCATTCTGAATTCCGAAATCCTGCTCGAGAGACTTTTCTGTTGCTTTCAAGTGTGTGTTTTCAGAGCAAGGGAGCAGCACTGTAGGTCTAAAGCCCAGTCTGTTAGTCTGAAATTTGAATAATTGCATGGTCATTAAGTTTTGCACAAAAAGGAATTGACTCTAAAAGCAGCTGATATGCTATCACGATTAGAGCAATAGCAATGCCTTCTTTCATTACAATGAAGTTACATTGTTAGAGAGCATAATTGACATTTTTTATTGAAAGATTAAGAAGAATTTGTTTACAGCTCGCAAACAAAGAGGTTTTAATTCAACAAACTCCAGCAGGAATAAGCAGTAAGTGGCATTTTCATCTGCTGGCTGGCTAGCGCTTTAGCTGCAGAATGCTGTGGATAGAGAAGTATGAAGGAATTTGCAGCTTAATATCTGCCCAGTAAAGCGTGCACCAGCCAGAAAGCTGACAGGAAGAAACCTTGAGTGCAAAGAAGCAAAGGGCTATAGTTAATATTAGCACCTTTGGGGAAGATGCTACAGTTTTTATAAATCAGCTTCATGCTGCCTGTTGTGCAGGAGTCAAGGTATGGTGTTTCTGAGGATGATTTTGCCATGGAGCCCTCGGGATAACACCTGTCAACTCAACTGGGTGCTAAAGTAGGTATCTGGGTTATTTTTGTTTCTCTGGGTTTATTGCTTCATGCTCTAATAGTCTCAGGACCTAAGTGGTACTGGCATTTCAAAGTGGCATGTTGTGATTGGAAGGGGGTGCTGTGCAAGTGTTTGGAAAGCAGATCCAAATGAAACACCGTAGTCACCGGACTGCAGAGAGGCTCTTCTACTCTTTAAATATATTTGGGATCCTGTTTGTGCTGGTGGTTCTGTCTTACTGTCAAGACTGCTCTCCAGATAAAAGCCAAGGGTACGTGAAAAATTCAGTTTTAATTTTAAGCAAATTCCTGTTTGGCAGATGGAAATTGTTTGGACTTATTGTCCCAGCTCTGGTCAAAGTTGTAAGGAGACCAAGTCGAACCCTGTTGTTGCTGTTATTTGTCCAAAACATGGTTATAGATGAAAGTTGTGATTAAAACATTTGTTTATATTGATGTCAAATGTTAGAGCAGAGATATGTGTAACCCTGCTGGGAGACAGAGGTGCCCGGAGGGTCTGTTGATGCTGGGTCAGGTTCCAGACGGCACTGGTAAACTCATGACAGCTGGCAAAGGAACTAGCAGGGGACGAGTTGTAGTGGCCTAAGATACTGCGGCTTTTGTGAGGATACTTCTGCTTTGCCAAAAGTTGTATCTTCCCCAGGGAAGGAAGGGCAAGACAAGTAGGATGGGGTTAGATGTTGCTGCAGCAAATACTGGCAACTGCTGCTGGAAGCTAGGGCAAAGCCGTGGACCAGGAAGCCCATAGAGGTGGGTCACCCATTCAAAGCACTGAGGTGACAAGAAAAACTTCTTGGTTTAGATAATCCATCTCTTGTAGCTATGCCGTGAAGCCAGACTCAGGTTTACTCCCAGGAAGGGTCAGAGGGATGGAGAAATGTATTTAATTAAAATAAGAACTAACTTTTTGACGCATACATGAAATTGTTGACAAATGTTTTATCCCCCCTCTACTTTTTCTGCATGTAAAAATCTGAGAATGAAAGTAAGGGTCCAGAATACCTTCTAGATTTGTATTTGACCTGATGTGGCAGGTTGACTGTGTTTGCTTGATACCCAGCTGGGCTGCTCTCAGTCTCCTCCTCAGCAGGATGGGGGAGAAAATAAGAGGAAGAAGCTCTCAGGTGAAAACAAGGATGGGAGGTGGCTCACTGGCTACCACCATGGGCTAAAGTGACTCCACTTGGGGAAAGTTAATTAAAACAGATTTTGATGGTCAGAAACAGACAAAATGAAAACAACACCTTCCCCAGTGTAGAAAGGGTTATTGGTGTGTGCCAGTATCCTCCTCTCCTCACAGAGACTTCTCAGTCCCTCTGCCATCCCTTGGGCGCAGGCACCCAGAAAGACCCAAGACAGCCAAAGTGGCTTGAGGAAACAAATGCTGGGGTGGGGAGAGATAAGGTGCCAGCTGCATCAGTCTCCAGTTTCTGTTTAGATCGATTTGGATTTTGGCTAAAAAAAGGTATCTCTAAATTATCACAGAGCAGCTCAAAATCTGTGGTTGCTACTGGACAAGGCTCAGCCTCAAGTCCACCATCTGTGACCGTTTTCCTGCTCTGACTTTTAATGTGAATATTTTGGATTTTCAAGGCTTGGTGAGTTTTTCTGATTAGGATAACAAACAGCAGGACTCAGGTGTTTTATCGCTCAGCATTTGCTTGCTAAGCTCTCCTTCCCTGTGTGCAGCAGGAATCCCATGGCACCACTGTATCTCAGAGCCATGCAAGGCTTGGTGCTTTGCCAACACAAACCCCATTTCTACCATTGCTCTGGATCATACATGTGGCCTATAACCCATATGACCCCAATTTCCCCACTCTCTCGGTGTGATGCTAACCGTAGGTTTGCATCTGCCATATGCCAGCTGCTGGATGCGTTTTTAAGAGAGCGCCTGTCTGTGGAGTGTGTGGCTTTCAAAGGCATCCTGAGGTTGGGGAGGGAGATGTGGAAACCTATAGTTCTGCCTCCTTTCTTGTTGGCAGCCCCCTGTGATGACAATGTGATGTAGCAAGAGGTGCTCCTGCTATGGCCACGCAGAAGGAGCCTAATGCCCTGGACATGCCTGGCTACTGCTGCTCCCCATTGTGCAAAGTAAGTACCTGCTTCGCATCCCCTCTGGGCTAAAGGGTGGGGGTCATTAATGTAGTATCGAGGAGAGAGAAGAGCTCTGTATCATGGGGATATTAACCTGGCCTAGGGAGGAGAGTCTCTTACACTGTCTTGCTGGAAAGGGAGCACAAACTTAAGGCCTCTGCAACTAATGCCTGCACCCCTTTGGGTTTGGGACTTGCAATGCAAACTGATTTCCACTAGCATCAAGTGCTGGATCAAGCAGAAAGATGTATACAAAGTGGAAACTGGCCTCTTCGCCTGGGTTGAGAGGTATCACCTTGTTTTGAATTAGTGGATAGCCAAAAGAGCAGGGCAGGTCCCATTCTCTATGCTGAAAGTACTATCCCTTCATTATGGTTTCACTGATTGCACAGCAAGGATGCACTATAGTTAAAAGGCATCAGTTTGGACCCTGACATTCAAATCTTCTTGGAATAGTGCATACCAGCGCACAGAAACCAGCTGTTTGCTGGGGGTTAACTGCTTTTTGCAAGAATGAAGAATTTACTTTGTTTTTGTAATTCTTCCCACCCAATGAGTGTGGGAATAAACTTTGATGAACGAGCTCTATGATCTGCGAGTAGATGAATGCAGATTCAGGATGGCTGTCTCTGTATAGTAGAATAAATTAGGTTATATTTCCTTTATTTAAGTAATTGTAACTGCTTCATCACTTAAGTGAATTGCTGGTTACGCAGACACCCTCCAGCTGGTATTGAACTGCCTCCTCAAGATAAAAGATTTGAATCAAACTGTCATACTTTAAATTCATCTCTTGACTTCTCCACTTCCAAACCAATTTGTGCTCTATATTTGCCCCTTTTCCAGTGTAATTTCTTTTAACATGTTTTACTAGTGATAAAGATTAAGTAGAGTACCAGAAATCTGCATTTGTTCTCATTTCAGCTTGTTGGAGTCAGGAGATGTTTATGAAATAAAACAAATGCTTCACTTCCTGGTAGGAAAGGCAGCTCATTAACATTAGTTTCATCAACATAACACCACTGCCCTTCTATTGCCTGATAAACTGAGTTTGTTGATATGCTTCTGTATGCATATAAATACATGTGTGTGTATGGTCTATCTTATATGTATAGGGTTTGCAATAACAACTCACTGCCAGTGCACTAGAAAAAGTGGTTGCTTGATGAAACTCTCACCTCAGTGGGAAAAATGTCGAATTAAGGGAGGGTCCCAACTTGAGTCAGAAAACTGGGATGGTTATTACTTTCCTTTTGTGGATTATTGTAAAATCAGTTGTAGCACTGAGGAGAGAGAAGTTCTTGTGGTGAATACCCAGACAGAGGGGGGAAAAAGATGGGTTTGGATGGATTACACTTGTATTTCACGTTTATGTGTAAGGGATAAAGCAAAGTGAGCAGACTTGCATGCAAAGTGCCCAGGAACGTGAGCAGGCTGGATCTGTCTTGAAAAACCACAGTGGGCTGGAAAACCTCTTGACTTTTAATTAACTGTAACTTGCATTAATACAAGACCCAGCATCTTGCATGGACACGAATGTTCTATGTTAGCTGCTTACTGTTATCTTGACATTTAACCACACACTTCCTTGGCTGGGATCGATGTGTAACAACAGCATGGATGTTGGCATTGTGGGCGGACACAGGCACTGTCCTGCACTCCCTACAGCTATCACTGAGGCAGACATGTTGTCATGGCTGAGGATTCTTCTTTGGGATGTGGAGATGCCTGTAATCATCCCCAAAGTATTTTAGTACAGCAGTGACTTCACTTTGTCTGCTGGGGAATGAAACAGAATGGGAAACAGTTTCCTGGTTTATCCATCAGCCTCACAGCAAAAAGGGGCTGTTTCTTCCAGTTGCTCTCTGTGCTTCTTTTTGGGGATGCCTGAAGCAGAAGGGAGACCATGCTGTGAGAGAGCTGCCCCTCTAGCAGCCGTTGCGAACACTGCTACAGGGAAGGAATCCATCATGAGACAGTGTTTGGGGTTTCAAGTAGCTTTTTTAAACGTTATAAAATACCAGATAATAAGTTCCTCTCCCGACAGCAGGGAAATGCCTCTCCTCAGTCTTACTTCACCTCCTGCCAGCAGGGGAGGTTTGGGCACAAACAGTGCTGTTAATCCTCCACTTAAACCGCGACCCTTCAGCTGCGCTGCCTTTAGTGCCCTCTCATGTGCACTGGGGGTTTTATGGTTTTATTTTTATCCCCCCCCCCCCCCTTCTGTGTGTGTGATGGTCGTGGTGGTTGTTTTTTCTTTTTTCTCTTGAAATAACGCACAAGAAACCAGTAAAGAGCACACAGTTTTTAGCAACTTCCTCAGCTGCGTAGAGTAGCTCTGCTGTGCAACACAGGGCCTAGAGGTTAAGTTTTGTGGTGGTATGACTCCAGAGAGCTGTTTCCTCTTTTCCCCATGGAGGATTTGGGTAAAGAAGTCCTTTGCAGTGTAGCACACAGCTTTTGGAAGTATCAGTTAACTAACAATGGAGTAATCTGGTTTGCCCCTAGTTTAAAGAAGATTGCTGTCACCAAGAGGTTTAAAAAGAAATCATCAGCCAGGCCTCCCAGATAGTAGGACTTTATTGTAAACCATAGGGTTTGGGCTTCTGTTTATCTGCTTCCTGGTTTGCATCTCTTGGTTTTGTGGGGGTCATGTTCTCTGCATCTGTCTGATGCTGAAGGACAGCAAATACTTTAAAGAAATAAAAGTAAAAAAGTGTCTCAGCTCACCACATCTGCTGATGTTCAGATGTGAGGAGGCAAGCTGCAGAGAATATCCATCTGCTCCAGGAGTCTCTCTGTTCCTCTGCAAACCAGTACACAGCGCTCCTCTTTTGCTAGATTTGCTTCCTTCTCCACTCCTCTCATCATGGCCACAGTCTAGACGTGGCTGTTTGTGATCCTTAGTCGTGTAGTACACAGCTTACAGAAATACTGCCTTGTCTTTGGAGGTCACTGGGATTTAAGTCTTGAAAATCATAGCTCTGAGTAGTGTCATTTGGCCCTGAAATGCTCAGCTCAGTGAATGGTGCTGAAATCCTTTCAAAGGGACTTTGTTAAAAAGTAGCTTGTTCTCCCTCTGAAGCAACTCCAACAAAACAGGTCAGAATTTCCTGTTAGTCTTGGTGCCTAAAATACCCTGGGTATTGTGGCAACCCTCCATTGAGGCAGGGGACGAAGTATAAGGGATGATTTCTTGTGTTTTGCCCAATACCACATGGGTTCTGCACCCTGTCCCCTGCTGGGGGACCCAATGAGGACAGCTTTGGGGCTGGGCACAGACCTGTGTATTGCTGCTGTGGTGTGTGATAACAGTGGTATATGTCTGGAGGTGATACTGCACAAGGGTCTGGATATGCTGCCAGGCATGGAAAATGCTGTTAGCTTCTTAATTAAATTATTTTAATTATAATGTTGATAATACAGAAAAAATAGATTCATTTGTACACAAAGTGTATAATATAAATATAAACCAAAATTATTAATTAAAAAAACCCCAAACAGCTGTTAGCTAGTCATTAGCACTGGCAGTCCTCAGCCTTTGTCACCAGAGGGCAAGATCCTGCTTTCCTGGGGCTGGCGGCGGCCATCCTCTCTCTCAACACACTTATTGGAGTAGGGCCCGACAACCACATGCAGTCCCTGGCTTCAAGCCCTGCCAGTGTTTGAATGGAGGCAAAACCTGTGGTAGTTAGCTCTGTGAGATGCGCTCAGCCTGTCCTGGCTCTTCGTTTATCCAGTGCATTGCTCCATGTTTCCCAAGGAAAGTGCTCATCTTTTGGAAACATACGCCTTGTGTGCTCCATGAGGAATATAAAAACCACTTTCTGTGTGTATACAGCTCCATCTGCACGTGGCATGGCCTTTCCGGTGCATGGAATGAGCTCCCCGCAAGGCCTTCCTAGCTCATCTTTTCTCTTAATATGGGATATATGCGAGAAATCATCATGGATGGCTGTGTGGTAGTGTCTGCTTGTTGTGCCTCCTGGCAAGGTGAAATTGCATAATGCATTTAACCTTGCTCAGTTGAATTGCTTATCAGATCAATATCTGCTGCTTTTAGATTTTCATAGTAGCTTCCGCACCATGTTCAGCACAAGTGAATGATGATTATTTCTGTGCAAACACATGGTTTCCTACCCTGGAATGGGAGCTTCAAAGGCTACTTAAAAAATTCCCTTCTTAGTCAGAGGTGCTGTCACGAATTGTGAACTTGTTTCTTAGAGATGTTGCTTTCTTCCACTTTGCTTTAAGTATTTTGAAAGGAAAATGCAATGTGAGGAAAAGTGGATGGATCATTTTCCAGACACTTAAAGAAAGAACAACAAACACAGCTCCAACTTCATTGTTTCCTTACAAAAATAGAAAGCGTATAGCAGCTGTGTGCATCAAAACTGTGATGGGCACGATTAAACACAAAATCCTCTCATTGTATAGGTGTCAAATCTGAATGCAGACTTGTATAGAGCAGGAAACATTTAATGAAGAAATGGGCAAAGCAGAAAAAACCCCACAAAGCTGCATCCAGGAGACCTGATGCACGGAACTACTTCAGTCATTTGAAAAGCTTCGGTACAGTCAAACCTCGACAATATGATTAGAGCACAATCAAAATAGCTGCAAGTCATCGGATGTCATGTTCAGCCTCCAGTAATTTGTCTTAAAGGACAGTGGCTTTCAAAATAGCCTGCTGGATGCCTGGCAGTGTACATTAGGTGCTGGTAATTAATTGGCTGCTGAACTGATCTCTTCCAGTAAAGCAGAAGGGAAAACCCAGGGCTAGATGGTAAGGAAGTATACAAGATTTGCAGCGGCAAAGATGAAGAGCTGGTTGGTCATTCCAGGCAGCCTGTGCACAGCTCCTCCCAGACCCCCCCAAAATAACACCGGTGTGCTCACTGCTGGCCTGGCAATGCAAAGAGGGCTTGCAAATGGTTTGGGTGCCTGTAGGGGTATTTAGATGCCCTTCCAGCTGTCTGGTAGGAGGAAGGCTTATTCATCGCAGCACTGGTTACAGCATCAAAGCTGGTCATGCGCTCTTACTTATCCTTGCAAGGAGCAGTTTAAAAATACTAGATGTTCAAACACAGCAGCTGTTTTACCTTGGATGGACTGTTACTTTTTCTCTAATGGTGTTTAGGTTGTAGAGCTCCTTTTTCCTGAATACTGTGTTCAGCAACTGTTTGCACATTCCTAAGACAGGTATGTTAAAGAGAAGACCATTCTTATTCATAACCACTTTGTGTATTTTGGACCTCCCAGACTCTTAGGTGGCTAATTCAAATTCCTTGAGAGCCAGAGGAGATGGTTTGAATTGCTTTTCTTTGGTCAAAGATTAGTTGAAAACAACTTAAACTTGTGACAAAGTATTTTAGCTGAATGAGTAAGCATTCCTGCAGGTAACTGGGGGGAATATCGTGTATTTAGGTATCTGAGCTGGAGGGGATAGAGATTAGGGCTTGTAAACCTCCTGTAGAGACAGCTCTGCTAACATATAGTCTGTGGGAACTGAGCAGTGCCAGGTAGTGTTCATAGGGCAACGAAAGGCAAATACAAATGCACACGTGCAGAAAGTGACTTTTTGCTTCTAAACTTTTCTTTTGGCTGCTGCAGAGCTGCTCTTTGGTGAGGATATCTCTGGCAGCCCGAATGCCATTGCCATGCTGGGGAAACAGGGACAAGGAGGATTTTTTTTTTGCATAGGATGAAAGGTCTGCCACCTCCTGGGGGTGGTGGCTGATGGTATGGGGGAATCTTGCTGTCCCAGTTAAGCTCGGGAGTCTCAGGGTTTGCGCTTGTTAATGGGAAGGGGATTGGTGACATATTTCCAATAGGAGAACTGTGAATGTTAGCACAATGGGTTTTGCCTTCTCTGGAATAACTTACCCAACTTTAGCTGCTTATTAGAGATGAGTTCAGACTGGAATAAGTGAGGAAAAAGGCTGCTGAACCAGCCTGGGCTTCTCAGGAAAAGGAGACCAAAAAAGAGCCAGGTCTGTCTTCCCTGGTGAAGCAAAAGCTGAGGATGTATATGGTTACTTTCCTCTGTATTTATAGAATATTAGATGGAGGAGAGTAATTTCAGCTGAAGGACAAGGTTTAACAGATGACAAAGCATAAACAGGAGCGAGCCCGGGCTGGGAATTAAAAATAGTTTCTAACTGGCAGAAGAGGATGAGTGTGGCTGAACAGTGAATTACACTTGAGTGAGAGCTCGATCAGCCTGTGTAAGGGCTTGGGTGACGCTGCTGGACGCTGTCAGGATGATGCCGCTCAGCCCCACGTTTCTGTGCCGCCTGAGAGCTCCAATTGCGCCTGGTCGCAGGGCGATGCTGGTGAGCCTGCACTGAGGCAGGCCGGAGACCGCAGGCGTGTTTGCTCATTAGCTTGCCAAGAAACCGAGCAGGAGTAACAGATGCAGATCAGTGAAACGCTCCATGAAAATCTCTCTGAGCTAAAATCTAATGCAGCAAGGTGGGGAAGGAAATCCTGTCCACCCTGCCTGCAGGAACTAGAGCAGTCTAAAGGAGGATGTGTCTGCCAAAGCAGCTCTTGATTTTGGCCAGTGCAGTCATTTGAGATAGCACTGAAAAGGAAGCTGGAAACTCAAGAAACAGGTTTTTAGTCACTTAGACTTTGGTAGACAATCTCCATGCAAATCACGCCTCCAGTATCACCAGTGTTTGCATGGGTATGTGCTCCTGGGACTGACAAGTTCCCCATGGACTGACAACACCTCAGGCAAAAGCCTTGCTAGCTGCTGACATGTATCACCTTGGCATCTGCATTTGGCCTTCAGCTTTTGGAGGGGCACTGTGTCACTTTGCTTATGTGCATGGGGGCCCTCAGAGGCTTCACAGTGGTGGGTGCCCCCTTTGGGATGCTGGGGAATGCACTTCAATGTGGCCAAAATGTGGGCAGCACACAAAGGGGGGAGAGGTTCTGTCAGTTTATTTGATGTGGGGATTTGGCTGATGGACATATGAGGTCCCCAAAAGTACAACTGTCAAAGCACTCGCCTGCTTCCAAAACGTACCAACCATCCCCTCCTTGGCCCTGCAAGTCTCATAGCAGCTCAGCCTGAAGCCTAGGGGGTCCAGGCCAGGTCCTGCTCACTCTGTGAGAAGGCATCACACCGAGTGGGGATGTTTGGTATTAGCGGAGGTTCCCGCCGTTTTGCTATTTTCTCAACGATTTCTGAGCGCAGAGGCTCTTCCGGAAACCTTCTTGGGTTAGTTTCCTTTTTTTTCCTAAATTTATTTATTTACTCATTTATGTATTTTCCTTTTCAGTTTACCCACACCACAGCAGAGTTCAAGGAGCGGAGGGAAGCCTTCAGCAGCCTGTCTCCAAGGCTGCTGTGAAAGACCCTTCGGGTTACGGCAGGGCACTCCCCTCCTCATCCTCCTGGCCCGGCCTGCCACAAATAACACCGAGCGTGGTCCGCGCCGCCCGGCTGCGGGAGCGGGGGCTGCGGGCGGGGCCGGGGCGGCCCCGATGAAGAGGAGGGAGGAGGAAGGGGAGGTGCTGCGGCGGCGGCAGCGCGGCCATCCCCGGGCGCCGCATCGCTGCGTGCGCGGAGCCGCCCGCTGCAGCCGGCAGGATGATCGCCGCCCAACTTCTGGCCTACTACTTCACGGAGCTGAAGGAGGATCAGGTCAAAAAGGTAGACTGACCCCCCCCCCCCCCCCCGAGGGAGGGCTGACCCCCCGCACAGATCCCTTTTTATTTATTTTGTATTTAATCTTTTTTCCCTGTTGGTTTTGTTGCGTTGTGCCCGTAGCGGCCGTGCTGTGGGAAAAAGGGGAATAAACCCTTTTTTGAGCATAGCCAGACGGTCCCTCCAGAGCATCCCCGGTGGAGAGCGGATCAGGGGGGTCAGCGTGGAGGCTGCCTGGCGCGGGTGATGCACAGCGGGCCAGGCCGCGGAAACGGAGCTCGGCAAAATGAGGCAGGAGCTGGGGGGCTTTGGCAAAGAGGGTGGCGGTGATGGCCTTTCGGGTTTGTGGAAGGTACCAGCATTCCTGGAGAGGGGACTTCCCCTTCTTCCCCAGGGTGCCTGTGGGCATCTGTCGCTCCAACACGGGGATGATGAAGGCAAAAAGCAGGCAGTTTTTGAATTATGTGTCACTGCAGGTTCTGAATTTTCAGGAAGTGGTTGTCAGTTGTACTTAATAAGCAGCAGTATTTCTATGGGCTGCTTTTCTTTTCCTTTAGCATTAGGAGATTGCTGCTGTATGGTTGTTATAGCCCTGTGATTTAGCACTGCCACAAGGAAATGGGTGTAGAGCGCAGGATAAATAAAAACATGGCAGTTAGGTCCTGGCTAAGCATATTGCAGTGCTGAAGGGAGTGGAGAGCCTGGGGCTAGGGATGTAGGGACACAAATTGGGAAAATAATTGCAAATATCACCCAGCTCTGTCTCAGAGCCAGGCTGACGTCAGGAAGCAGGCTTCCCCTCTGCCACCTCCGGCAGTGCTGCCTGACCCACCTAGGCACATGGCTGAGCACCTGCTGGAGGCATCCCCAAAGTATTTGGGGATGCCTCAGTGTCAGCCTTAGCAGCGCTGGTTTGTAGTGGTCTCAGGGCTTGGCCTGGTGGGAGGAGAGGGTCTCCTTCCTTTGGGCTTCTGGCTGCGCCTTGGGGAGACCCCAGCTCCTGTATACGGGTGACCCCTCCTGCCATGCTCATCCGTGCCAACTCCTCTCTTGGATAAAACCCAAGGCAGCCCCTCATATTTTCCACATCTCTTTCTGTGGTTTAGGTCTTTTGCTTTTACGCCCAGCGGTTGTTGCGGGGAGCTGAAGGCCTTGCGCAGCCTGTAGCTTTCTGCATCTTCTGGCCCCGTGTACATAGCTCTCCCTTTTCCCTTCTTTTCCTTTTCCTGGAGCATTTGTAAACGCTGCTGCTGGCGCCAGGCGTGCATGCCTGGGTAAGGCCTTCTCTGTCTCGCTGTGTCTGTTATATTTAGAAACCGTGGATAAGCACAAGGGTGCGTGCTGGCTGAGGACCTGCAGAAAGGCTGTGTGGGGAAGGTGCGGTGGGAGCATGCAGGCACCGGGGAAACTGTGGTGTTCCTGGGGCTTATTTATTGCAGGCTGGTTTGGCACTATGGGGCTGCTATTGTCTGACAGCATGGGAATTGTTTGGCCAGGGAACTGTAAAAGCGTTCTTATGGATCAATCTGGTTTTATCTGAAAAAGAAAATAAAAATCCAGTTCAAAACAAAAACAAGCAGGCTACTGGTTTGGGAGGATGTAAGACATCTTTTCCTGTCTATATCCTTTTGGAACGGATATTGAGCCCCCTCAGTTTTGGCTGTCCTGTAGGGAGGGTTTCTGCAGCGGTATGAGGCTCTGCCCCATAATTCTGCTGCCCTGCAGCCGCTGGGAGCCGCTGGGCGCTGCTCTCTGGTTCCCTGTGGGGCTCTGTCTCAGAGTGCTGCTTGTGAGGTTTGTGCTCCATCACAGCATGCTGCTTACGGAATACATGCCTCCATGGCTTCGTTTCAGGTCCCTCCCTCTCCTCCCTGCATCCGGAAGAGCAGCACTTTCTGCTGGCATGTGCTTGTGGCTGGGAGCTGCCGACCAAGGTGTTACCCTCCTCACCACTCTGCCCCATGGGGCTCGGGGCCACAGTGGCTACTCCTCAGCCTCGCTGGTCCATGGCAGCCATCTGCTCAGCATTCAGAGGCGCAGGTGGCAGGTCACCTTGAGGATGCTGCTGGGGTTCACAGGAGGGGTGTGAACGCGTTAGAAGTACTAATGAGGTGAATTTGGGAATGTATTTGTTACTGGGTCTCCACCAAGGCTGAACATCCTTCTTCCTTTGTGGTCCTGTTCCCTTCTTTTTTTGGGGGGGGGGTCCCATTCCTTCATGGCACTATGCTCAGTGCTGCCTTTCTATGGTAGGAGCCCTGCTGAGAGCCACAGATGGGTCTGGTGATTTCAGGCTATCAGGGCACCCTGGGTCTAAGAGCTAGTGCTTCCATATTGGTTTTGCTGGGTTTATATACCCCCTTAAGCTTGAGAGTAATTTTTTCCAAATTTGCAGTTTCTGGAACATAAAGATGAGCAAAGGGCTGGAGCACCTCTCCTATGGAGACAGGTTGAGAGAGCTGGGCTTGTTCAGCCTGGAGGAAAGAGGGTTCTGGGGAGCTTGAAGCAGCTTCCAGTAGCTAAAGGGGCCTACAAGAAATCTGGAGAGGGACTTGTTAACAAGGGCATTATCGTGACACGACAAGGTGCAATGGCTTTAAACTGAAAGAGGGTAGATTAGAGTAGATATTAGGAAGGAGCTCTTTCCTGTGAAGGGTGGTGAGGCACTGGAACAGGTTGTTCAGAAACCTCATGGAAGTGTTTAAGGGTGGGGCTTTGAGCAGCCTGGTCTAGGGAAAGGTGTCCCTGCCCGTGGCAGGGGGGGTGGAGCGAGATAATCTTTGAGGTCGCTTCCAACCCGAACCATTCTATGTACTATGATTTTTCAAGGTGAGTTGTGGCCAGCGGGAGGAATAGGCAGGATGGATGTTTAGTGCTGAAGGTGCGGGTTGTTCATTGCATGCTGGCAGCCCTGTGACCCTGCAGCCCCTGCAAGGGGGCATTTTCCAGTGAAATCATGTGTATGGACACTTGCACATAACCCTAGTGTGCAGAAGCAAGCCAACAAATAATACTCTGTAGCATATAAATATGGGTGTAGGTTTACCTCAAGCAGGATAAATTATCCAGATGTTTTTGAAAACGTCTTCTCCCTGACTGTTTGTGATCCTTCAGTGGCATCAGCAGGAGCCTTGCTGTGACAGTGGACTCTGCACAACCCAAACTGAGGCCCTCTTTCTCTAAAAGGCTGACGCCCATCCTGGCATCTGTGCCACAGGCCTGTGTGCAGGAGAGCCTTTGTAAAACTGCTTTCGAGTACCTTTTCTTTCCAACAGGTTTATACCTGCAGTAGCTGGCCCCAGCAAAGGGATCCTCTAGGTGTTGCCTCGATTCTGTTTGTCAGGGGAACAATACCTTTTGTTTTATTACCCTGATGAGAGAAGAAAAAAATCTTTCAATTCAAGAATGACATTTAAGTATCACTTAAATTCTTGAAAAGAACATAATGGAATGGGGTGTAAAATGTAGCGACTGGCATCAGAAAAAGCCCCATAGTGGTAATCCCCCAGTATAAAGGTTTTTTAGGAACCAACCTGATAAATTATAAGTAACCCTGCTTCAGGATGTCTAAACTACTTGTTTTAACATGCCTTGGCTCCTGATGAATCTTCCTGATGCTGAAAGGAGTATGGAGTATGATTAACTCTGTAGAAAAATGTTTACATGGTGAAGAGTTTTCATGCAAAGGCTGTGTCAGTAAACTAGGTGCTAATGATTTCTGAAACTGTTGTGGGAGTGTTCTTTTCTTGGATACTATTGACTGTTGTCGGTGTCCCGGGAATGAAGTATGCATTTAAGGAATGGCTCTCAGTGTTGCATGTTTCATTATGCACTTATAATTATTCACAACTTTCTGTGCAGACTGCTGCGATGGCGGGATTTTCAGAAACTTATTTTCCCCAAGTGCAAAGAGTATCTTCCCTATGAGACCAAGAGAAATGGCACACGTACGGTTCGGATTATGAAATCCTATTTACGGAAAAATTTGCTCGCGGGTTCTGGCTGGCTGGTTTTTTTTGAAGGAGAAAAAGAAAAAAGGGTAGAATTTTTGGAGGGCCCCTGTAGTGGCACTCTGGGAAGGTGCCGTTCCTGGGGGGTGGTTCTGAAGTGGCAGCTAAATAGAGAAGTGTTTTCTGGTCCTTGCCCACACAGCTGCCTGACTGAAATTGCTCCTGCTCTCCGCCATTCCCAGTGAAGGGCTGGCATCCATCTGTCACGGAACTGCAGCCATAGGAGGCTGCATGTCTGGCTGGGTGCTGCCGGCAGCTCCCATCTCTGTCCCTGCTGGCCCCTCCACAGCTTCCCTTCGGATAAGTCTGAGATTTGCTTTCTGATCGGCTTTTATTGCAGGCAAAGCAGGGAGTTATTAAACCTCCGTCCCATAATCCAGCCTCCAGTTCCCCCCTCCCAGTTATTTGTGGCTCTTTGCTGAGGGTTTTCCCTCGGAGGTCTGCCTGTGCTGCCAGCGCAGGAGAGCAGTGCTTTTTCCCTGGCAGCTGCACTGCCAGAATGACTAACGCTTTTCCTGCCGGGGAGAAAAAAATAATGTTTTGCCTTTTTTTTTTTTGCCCCACTTTTTTCTTTTTTTGTTTGTTTGTTTTGTTTTGGGAACTGCAACACACAGGAGAGATTTTTGTTTCAAACCGAGGTTTAGTTTCCATCTCCCCCGCCTCCCTGCCCTGTGAGTCTCAGCGGTAAAGATGGCCTTGATGCGATGCATCGCAATGTGATGCACCGTGATGCAATGCGAGGCGATGCGAGGTGATGCTCCCTGCTGCAAGGGGGTCCAGCCCAATTATGTAAGGGCGCTGACAGTGCTCATTGGTTTTTCACCCAAAATAGAAGACAAGAGAGCCCTCCCTCGTGTTTTCTCTCAGCAGCGGAGGGGCAGAGCTGCGGAGAATGGGCTTGTCCGATCTTGACTGTACATATGTCAAAACCTGCATTCACTACAGGGCTTTTTGTGGGAGGAAATCCCTCAGCCCTGTTTTTGAGAGGAGGATGCAGCAGTGGGGCTGTGTAGAGGGGTATTTTAGTTACACAGTGCAGTCTGTGTGAATGATGTGTTACTGAGCTTTCACTGGGAGATTTGGGGAATCAGGCTTGTGAGCGGCAGCGTGGGCTGTTGAAAGATCAACTTTAATAAGGGGTTTCCCCCTTCTCCCCCTCCTTAGAAAGGGGATAACTTAATACTCTGACATCATGGCTTAATACACTCTGCTAATAAAAGCAATCCAGCTATGGCAGGGTTTGACATTGGAGAAGACACCTTCCTGCTCAGCCTGAGACCAGCCTCTGCATCTGAGACCAGTCTCTGCAAATGCTGAGGCAGCATTTGGGGCCGCAGAAAAAGTGTGTTCCATCAGGTTTTTGTTCTTGAAGCAAGATGATGCCAGTGGCTGGCTGTGGTTGTCTCTGTGAGGGGGCTGTCAGCCTTGACGTGGCATGGGACCCACCTGGGGATGCTGCCCCAGGGTCTTGCATTTGGCCTCTGTTGCAGAGAACCTGCGCTCAGCTCTTCTGCCATTCAGCTGTACGCCTGCACTGTCACTTCACCAGTTCGTGGAGCAAATGTATGCTGTCATTTCATATTGTTGCACTGTAACTTCCCCATAGCGTCTGCTTGATGGCTGTTTTTGCCCTTCCTCTGCAAGCAATGGCACTGAACACATCAGAGCTTGTGCAGCCTCTGGCTCTGGCCCCATGGTTCAGGCTTGCTGTGGTTCAGCATCAGGCTGGGTAGCTGTGCCTAGCAGCAGCATCCATACCTTTCTCCCTTGTCCGTGTAAATGCTTGGTCACAGTGGGAGGGCATCTGGCTCACAGAGATACTGTCTTTGGTGCAGACCTTAAGTACATGTGGCAGAAGTACTTTCTGCAGGAGCAATTAAATTTGCACTGGTTTTATGGTCAGTTTAGGGTTTAATTACATTTTGATTGTCTGCATTTCCTTTGAAAATGGCATGATTCATTGTTTTCTGTCTCAAAGTCCTCAGTAAATGGACTACTTGCATGTATACATTTCACATGGCATGTTTTATTGTGGCATCAGCCCTGTAAGACACAATGCCAATGGAGAGATTGGATGAGTTGCTCTCAATGCTTCCAGAGCAGCAAAGGAGACACAGGCAGCCCTGGCACAGGGGTGGCCTGGTGTTTAAAATGAGGTAGCTTTTCTAGTTTTGCTGAGGATAGAAAGCATGGGAGGGTTTTATTGTGTTGGTCCTGCTATGCTGCAAACGAAAGCGATCCCAAAGGTGTGGCTTGGATCTGAGCTGTTTGCAGAACCAAATTTCCAAGGCAGATAATGAAACAAGGCAAGAATAAACCAGCAGCTGAGGTGAAAGGGGTGGGATGTGCATTTAGGTTAGAACCCCCCAAGGCCAAGTTGTATTTTTGAAGCATCAAAGCATCTCTCAGTCTTCCTTATGCTGAAGATGGGTGTGATGTTATAGAAGGCAGTATTATTGGAAAACTGGAGCGGCCTTCCTTTTTCCAGTGAGGTGAAGAAAGTTCCTGTTTTGGGAAGCCACAAGGGAGAAGTCAACAACTTTTAATTTGATGTTTTGTCTTGAGGAGGAAGCCGCTACCTGCTCACAGCCAAGTTCTGCCTCTTCTGACTCTCTGGCTGTGATAGCTTTGGATATCAGTGGATATCCATATCAGTGGGATAGGGAAAGTGGTCAGGAATAATTCTGGAGCCTAGGATGTAGCCCTGAAACTTCTGTGACACGTCCTTCACAATGAAAAGCTTTAAATACAAGGCACCTCTATGAACTACAGTGACACCAACATCACTTCAGCTGGGACAAGGTGCCAAAAGAGGGCTTTTTAGCTTCAGCTGTTCAGCTCATGGGCAGTCAGGAGTGCTGAGAAGTGGTGTGAGGGCTGGAGAGTGTGGTGTGAGGCTGTGGGTGAATGGGTTTGTGTGGAAAAAGAGGAGGCAGATTGATGTGGACTGGGTTTTGCCTTGGGAAGGCAGTAGGATGGGGTGGACTTCAAGCTCACATGTGTCTTAGCAGTTGCACATTTTCCTGATTTTTAGTCAAAAAGACAAGGCATGAAGTGTGTGGCTGTGTTGTCAGCCTGGCCAGAGCTCCATGGCCAAGCTGGGGCTATATGCTGTTCTTGCAATTAAAGAGATATAGCCCCACATGGGCACTTCAGGGCAGTCTTTCACTCTGTGGTGGGTTTGTTTGTTTGTTTGTTTTCCCCAGATTGACAAATATCTTTATGCCATGCGGCTCTCTGATGAAACGCTGATAGATGTTATGGCTCGCTTCAGGAGAGAGATGAAGAATGGCCTCTCCAGAGATTTTAACCCAACAGCTGCAGTGAAGATGCTTCCTACATTTGTGAGGTCCATTCCAGATGGTTCAGGTAAGGAGCCGAGTATTTGTTTTGTGTATTAAAGATGGTGTGCTTCATGGGAAACCTGTTAGAAATACACCAAGTACTGCCAAGAGCAAGAGCAATTTACTTTCTGCCAAGCCCTGGCACCTCCTCAAAGGCGGCCTCCCTTCTCTGTGCAGGTCAGTTCCCACAGATGCTGGAGGATTTTGTGAATTCAGCATCAAACCTATTTTGATGCCAGTGGAAGAGCCCTTTGTATTAATCAGTCTACTAACAGTCCGTATTATTTATGCTGAGATTTGTCTGCCAGCTGTCAATACTTTACTTAGGAGATGTTTGATTTATGCAGTTCATACTCATGTGACCTAGAGTCTTGACAAATACAGTGGCTTTTAGTCATTTTCTTTTTGACTCACCATCTCTTTTTATTTTTTCCGCAGTGGAAAAAACACTGTTGTGTGCTGAATTTGAGTTTCCTGGCATTTGTTTTGCTTTTTGTACCTACCTTTTGCAGACGGTCTGAGGGGAAAACTTGCAGAACTCAAGGAGGTGCAGTGTGTGGCTCAGAAGCTGCTGCTCTGAGCTTTTGCCATTGAGATGTAGGACTTATTTTTTCATGCTCACTGTACCTGATAAAAGTGTCCCAAAGAGCTGTCAGAAATCAAAAAGATGATGTGTTGGTATTTGAGACCAAGATTGTCCCCATTACTTATTTTAGTGCTTATAAAAAAACACAAACAAACCAAACAACCGCCCCCAACAACTATATGTAGGGTATATAAATATATTTATTAACAGTATATAATAGTGTTTAGTTATTTAGTGGTAAGACTAGATTTCCTTCTCTTGTAGCATGCGTTGGTAACTAGTTTGGTGCCTAACACAAATTAAGTCCCTGTGTGCAGAAATTGCACAATTGCAACAACTGCATAATATGAGTACCTGTTTTGAGGCTTTTTCTGAGCTAAAATCAAGAATTTATTGAGTGAAAGAACATGAAACCTGGTGCTTTGTGTTATGTGGTGCTGTCCAGCAGGGGAAATCTTTGATAGTTCTGCTTCACTGTTACTTTCTGCCACCTTAAGCTTTTTAGTTGAAATTGTAATACCCTCTTAAAAAAAACCAACCACCAAAAAAACCAAGGAAGAGCAGATTGAATCCTGTGTTTCCCTTAATTTAGCACTGCTGGTTGTTATGTTGAGATGTTGTGTTGAAATTTGGAGCCTGTTGAGAAAGCCAGAAGCTGCCACATGCAGCTGGGTCATGGGCAGGGCTTGCTCTAAGGGTTTGCAGGTGTGCGGTGACTTGAGGGTTTTTGTGTAGAATTCCAGTGTTTTTACCAACTCCGAAATCCCCATATTTTCCTTCATATGTGTTTCGAGTTGAGCTGAGTATAGACCTGTCTCCAGTACCCTCTTCTGTCAAGGCACTGCAGGTTAGCAAATCTGGGCTGCTTGCAGTTAGCCAAATACGTTTGCGAATTGCTCCATGGCACAAACTGGAGAGACTTCAAGATGCAGTATGGCACAAAGGAAAAAGGGGAGAGATGCGAGAGATTGCTCAGTGCTGCTGGGACTGAACATGAACCAGAGCAGTGGCTAGTCCTGGTTGAGTGTAAGCATGTCTGTATAGTCAAGGCATTAATTTCAGATCATGTATTACACACCTGCTTAAAAAAGCAACCTTGTATATTGTGTACAGGGTGCTCAGTTCTTGATCCTGTGCCCATTTGGCTCCTGATGGCCTTCCAGGGCTATGGGCAGTGAATGTTGCAGCATGGATTAGAGTAAAGCAGTGCTTTGCCCTGGACAATTTCTGCGTAACATGATAGTAATCTGTATATGCAGGTTGT
This sequence comes from Myiopsitta monachus, assembly GCA_017639245.1. Lineage (NCBI taxonomy): Eukaryota > Metazoa > Chordata > Aves > Psittaciformes > Psittacidae > Myiopsitta > Myiopsitta monachus. Next base: position 63,170,240 of record CM029921.1, on the reverse strand, counting down.
GAGCGTCTATTTGGATAGCTGTTAGAAATGCAGGCATAACCATTTAATTATTTCCCAGAAAGGGCATGTTCCGATCCCAGGTATGAGCAATATTTGCTGTGGGTAGGTGTCATTTCTTTCGCTGACTCACCTCCACGTGCCTGCCATGTCTGGCTCAGCCATCACATAGATGAAGCCAGGGCAGATGCAGAGTCCTGTTCCCTCTTCCTCCTAAAGTCTCTGGGGGGCCCTCATGGATATGTCTATGTTGCTGTGCCCAAAGTGTGGGGTTGGCTCCTGTCTGATGGCAGTTTCTGCCTTCAGCTGTTCCTCTGTAGAAGACAGGCTGAAAGCCTGCCCTCTTCTCTGGCCTGTCTCTAATTACTGCCTTGTAGGCTCTTTCCTTTGAGTTTGATTATTATTCTGAGAGCTGACTATTCAGGAAAATGCTGTTGTTTATTTTCAGATCAGTGCTTGTGTACTTTATTAACAAGGAGCTTTTGAGTGATAATTTTGGGGACTCTGGAGATGTTGGTGTTAGCAGGGCTTTTTTTGCTTCATTCAGAGTTGCTTAATTTACAAAAGCCACAAGGTTTTTAGTCCAAAGTGCTCAGAATAGTATTTCAAACTAATTCAAAATGCTTTTGAAGGATGTTCCTAAATAGATTTACAGCAGGTTTGATTGCACCTTGGTGTTACAAAGCATAGATTAAATGCTGCTACATTCCTGAAGCACACTGAAAGAAAGCTACTACTTTGCGTATGAAAGCTTTACACTCCAGAGTTCTTTTTTCTTTTTAACTGAAAAGGTTAATAATTCTTAATAAATTTTACCTTGTGATGAGCTTGATGGTGCTGGAAATCAAACATGCTAATTTGTAAATTTACTGCCAGGGAAGATACTTCTGTGTGAAGTGCAGTATTTGCTTGAGGTATGTACTAAGGTGTAAGGGCCATCTGGTCCAGTGTTGATTTTTCCATTATTTATCGGAGGTAATGGCTTGCATTCAACAAGTGATACTCATATGATAAAGCTTATTTGGATATTTGGCTTAATGAGACACTTGTAAATGTTTGACTTCTAGTCTTGTTGCGGTGAAAAGGGTTATGAGTTACTGAATTTATTATGCTGAACCCGGTAAATGGAACTGGGCCTACAGTTTGGTCATGTTCGTGTTTTAAATGACATTTTTTCTGGTGCAAAGTGATGTTTAAAGCCGAGCTGTTAAAAAACAGGTAGGGAAGTGCTGTGAGATCTGTATTTCTGCAAGTTGAGTCTGCCCATGTCTTAAGTAGCAAGAAGGAAAAGTTGCATTGCAATGCAGTAAAATCAGGGGGATTATTAGGAGTTGCGGGCTTCCACTGTCATTTTGCTGTTTTCCTTTATGTAGCTTATTGTCATTGTGGTTTCTCGCATGACAGTGTTTTGTTTCGGTATTACATTCCAACCCTGGAAAACCATATGGGCTTTTGCTGTGTCTTTGCCTCTCTTAGGCCGTTTCTGATAGACCTCCTGCCCTGAGGGATGCCTCATCCAGCTCATCAATGTTGCTGAGCTTGATAGGGCTTCTGGAGGTGCATGGTGCAATGAAGAGGAAGGAGCAGCTCACTGAATCAGACTTTAGAAGTGTTGATCTGAGATTTGGCAGAGTAGTCTCAGAGGGAAATCTGGGTCTGGAACTCCTTGTGGGTAAATTGCATACATGATATTTTAGTGACAGCATCAGGTCAGGAGGCTCTGAGGGCTGAGTCGCAGTTTGAGGTAACACATCACAAGGTACTGGTCCTCCCAACTGCTAGAAGTCTTTCCACATTGAGTGTAAATAGAAGTGGAAAAACAGTGATGTTGGGAATGACCTTCCCGAAGTCCTAGCTCAAAGTCATAAGGCAGAATGAGAAGAAGCCAAATTGCTCCACAGGATGGGACAGGCAATATGCATTAGGGTGCAGGATAGGGGGGAGGCAGCTGATCCTTTCAGGGCATGGGGCACTTCTGACACTGCAGAAAAGTACAAATTGATGAGGAAACCAAGATGAAAAAGTACGATGTTCCTCTGCTTCACTGTGCTTTGAGCAGCTTTGAGGAGCCTGGGGTTGCCATGTACAGGCATAAATGCTTGCAAAGAGCCTTGGTGATTAACCTGGACACGCACTCCTGTGTGACAAGTTGTGCACACTGCTTCCCCAAATATTATCTTTTCACTGACTTTAATGATCACTGTGTTTGCTCCCGTTTTGATAAGATGAGATAGCACAAGCAGTTCAGTCAGATATATTTGCCTTGCTCTCCAATGCGTGCTGAAGGTGTCATTCCTCAGGTTGCCTGGCCACGCTGTCTGTGTCGCCTGTTGTTTGTGGAGGTGGTAGGGTAGTGGATTTGGCTTCAGACTTTTGAAATCCAGATCCCTCTCCACCACAGATGGAGGTATCCAAACTCTTTCCCTTGTTTCCAGGGATGTATTTAGGAGCTCTGTGTGAGGGATCACAACTCCTGCAGCAGTACAGGGACACCCTATACTTTTCAAACTGTTTCTCTGACTTCTGTTATCTTGACTGCAGTTTGCAGTGAATCTCAGCTTCCGAGTGTGAATTAAGTGGTTCCTGCTTCAGCTACATCTGTGTGTAGTTTGTTGATTTTAGAGCAGTGCACAATCCAGTCACCATTCACTGTTATTTGCCAAAATGACACACGTTTATTTACAGCAAAAGACTGCTCATTAGTGGTCTGGCATCCCTTCGTTTTACTGTCTCTGTTTTTAACATCTTTTAGTCTTTCTTTGCCCTGCCAAGCTTCATCGTGAGATCTGGATACAGACAGTTCCCTGTTAGTACATTCTAGAGAAGGACTTTTTACAAGGGCACGTAGTGATTGGGCAAGGGTGGGTAGTTTGAAACTGGAAGAGAGTAGATTTAGATTAGGAAGGAATTCTTTACTAAGAGGGTGGTGAGACACTGGCACAGGCTGTCTAGAGAAGTTGTGGATGTCCCGTCCCAGACTGTGTTCAAGACCAGGCTAGATGGGGCTTTGAGCAACCTGGTCTAGTGAAAGGTGTCCCTGCTCATGGCGGGGAGGTTGAAACTAAATGAACTTTAAGGTCCCTTACAACCCAAACTAGTCTATGATTCTATGAAACCCTCATTACAGTTGCCTGTACCAACTTCATGTTAAATTGTAGGGAATCAGGTTGATGCATCATGTGGACACCCTGCAGCTAGAACTTCCTCTTTGTAGGCACTGGATATTTGTCTATGCGTTATATTTAACCGAGCTTGGTGTTTCCCAGATTTGTGTTGCATGCAGTTTTTAATCACTTGTGTCTTGTTTTCCACATAGAGAAAGGAGATTTCATTGCACTGGATCTTGGCGGTTCTTATTTCCGAATTCTGCGGGTGAAGGTGTCACATGAAAAAAAGCAAACGGTGCAAATGGAAAGTGAAATTTATAATACACCTGAAGATATCATGCACGGCAGTGGAACACGGGTAAGCACCTTTTCCTTAGGATGTGTCTAAAGATCAGCTGTTTTCACACTGCCGTTTTAGAAAAACACCACTAGAATGACCATAGCATCTGAACAGTTGCACCTACAGCGTGCACAGTACTTGACTACAGCTCTTTGTCAGTACTGAAAATAAATAAGCAATAGTTAGTGTAATAGAGCATGCATGGGTGCTGCAAGTCTGCTGTCATCGTATGGGAGAGTTTTGGCTGAGTTAGGGAAAAATGGCCTAGAAATGAACATTCTGACTTTACTATAAAAAGCAATTTCCACAGGTGGGAAAGGAGAGCAGGAAAGCAGCTTAGTCTTTGTAGGCAACAAGCATGACCAGCTCTGCAACTGTAATGTTAGATAAGGGATAGAAACACCCATGACAACCACATATCTGTCTTGGCAGTCTGAGCAACTCTGCATTCATGAAAAGTACAAGTAGGTTAGAAAAATTACAGGAAGCTGGTAGAATGTTTCAGCACAATTTCAACTTAATTTTTGCTGAATAAATGATAGGGTTTTTTTTAGTCTCCTATGTTCCAAAGTAGAAAACGTTTGGATCCATTTACTTGGAATTTTAGAAGGTTCCTTGGAAGAATTTATTTTCTCTTTATTATCAGAAAATGGATTACAATGAATATTTTACTGACAGACTTGTCTCTGTGTTTTGTAAAACAAAACAGGTTGCTTTCAGCCTTGAAAGCGGTGAAGTTTTTTACACTTTTTACTAGAATGAGGTGCTGTTTTGGAGTTTGAGATCTGCAGAAAATTTATAGCTTGTTTCTAAAGGATAAATGAAAGTGAAAAAAAATGGTGCAAAAAAGCATTTCTACCCTTAATATGTTTTCTGTAGAAACCTTGGTATCTTTAATATATATATTAACTGCTGCTGCATTCCTATGCAACAGTGAGTGTAAGATGACAATCTTGTAAGTAGCACTGGTATAAGGATTGTTGTTGTATCTGAACCACAGCAATAAATACCTTTCTTTTCCTAACATCATTACTTTGCTTTCTGAACAAAAGGTTGCGCAGTGGCTTTTCCACAAAATGGTGCTGGAGGGGAGCTGAGCTGCCTGTTGCTAGCGGAGGCAGGGAAGTCAGGAGGCAGGTCGGGAGTCGGGGGCGTTGCTCGTCCATCAAGGGTTTTTGGGAGCTGGAGAGGAAAGGCAGGTTGACTTAAGGTGGGACTTGATGGAGACATGATAGGGATGGTAAGGAGAAGCCAAGAAAGGAGACATCAGGTCTTCATTCTTTCTGTGGCTTTATTGTGTTTACATTTTAGGCTTTGTTATGCTTTTTAAACTGAAAGAGAGGTGAGCAAGGCACCCACTCACCCTGGGGGGACAGTGACTCCCATTATTTAAGTAGCAGGAAAAAGAGAACTGGAGGTATCATCAGAATGCCATACGGTTCGAAGTTCCCTCATGACGATATCCCAACCATGACTAAAACACTTGCTGTGAGACTTTACAGGGAAGCATGGTGGATGCCCAGGAGGTACACAGGCAGGTGATGATTTGATGCTTATGACATGCGTATAGCTGAGGTTCTCTGAAATCTCTGAGCCAGATTAGTGGAACACTTGGACTGAACTGCCCACACTGGGTAGGTTACTAGTATGTTTTCAGCAAGCTGTGTCATTAACTTCAGTGAGTAACTGAGTAGTCTTAAAGCCTAAGACATAATCAGCTTACTGAAGGGATTGTGATTTATGGCTTCATGCCTCACTAGCATGGTTCGTTTTGACATTTTCTACCCCACTGCATTTAAACTTCTATTTCTGCCCATCTCTCAGGAATGGGCTGACACCTTTGCCAGTTGGAGACAGTTCCCTGTCAAAATCAAGGGCAAAATTCTCATTGACTTCAGCAGTGTAATAGCAGGTCTAAAATTTGTAAGAAGCCTGTGTTCTGTGTCAACTCAGCAAATGGGAGTGTGCCTGAGGGTTTATTTCGCTGTTGCTTTTTGTGTTCTGCCGCCACTGGAGGTAGGTTATGGATTTGTGGCTGTTCTTCCTGATCCAGAGCTGTGGCTTTCTTGCTCCTTAAATCAGAGGCTTGAGCTCAGGTCTTCAGTTGCTTGCCAGAGTCTGCTGGCTGCCAGCCAAAAGCATCCTTGTGGAGACTTCTTGGAGCCCAACCTGAGCAGGCAGCTTTGTGACCAGAGGAGGTAATGAAGATTGATATCATACTGCTCAGCCATCTCATGGTTGTATTGCTTCAGGTCTACAAAGGTGTAAAATATAACTGGTCCTTTCCTCTTGGCTCTGGTGTTTGCTCTGTCTCTGACATTTGATAAAATAGCGGCCTCACAGCTGTTCCCTTCCACACACCTGTGGGTGGATGGAAATTTGGATTTTTCTTCAATCTGCCTGCCCTACTTTAATCAAATACACAGGAACTTTTTGCCTCTAGTGTCCTGTTGTAGTTGTTTGTCATCTGTAAGGTTTGGATGTTAATATGGCACGGGCGCGTACAATGCTTCCTTGAATCGCCTTATGAAAAATCTTACAACCCTCAGTGGTAGCAAAATTAGTAAATGCCCCTCTCTTTTTTCATTTTTTGGTATATTTTCTCCTTTTGAGCAGTGCCTTCCCTCTGTGCTTTTACTAAAAACAGTAGCTGAGCCAGACCATGCATTACTGACTACACACTGCTACTGTAGAATGTGGCTAATAGTTAACTGCCTGTGCAGGCTGTGGCATGGGTTATGCTCACGCGCCCCACTGCCAGCCCAGAACCCTGATGACTGATGATGCATTGCTTGCATGCTAACTCATGAAGGAGAGCTTCAGCAGGTCGCGCTGGGACTGCGAACACCAGCATGTACATGGGCTTTCCAGACTGCTCTGAGAATGCCCAGGGATCTTCTGCAGACTGGACGTAAAAAGCAGATCTCATCTCTTCTCTATGCAGTTGTGGTTCATTGCATTAGAGTGATTTTTGTAATGTCCACTGTCAATATTTCAGTTTCCTGCTCCCTGGATTCCTGAGGGGTTTGAGGTTGACCCCTGGTTATTGTCTGTAGTCTTGAGAGGAGCTGACAGTTTATTAGGATTGAGTGTTTAGGAAGATACTTTCAGATGGAAAGCATAATAAAAACGTATACTACTGTTATCTTCGTGTTCCTCCTGGAGAAGTTGTTGCATTTTATTACTTAGCTGTAGTTCTTTTCATAGCTCCTTTACCTCTCTCCCTCGTTTGGACAGCCAGAAATAGTCTTACATTGTTTTCCCATGCTGTTTTGCTGTGTGTGCTCAGAAAAATGTCCACTAATTTGCCCAGGACAATGGGAAAGTACTCCATTTCTGCTTAATCAAATCTGACCTCATTTTAGGAATGGCTTTACTTGTAGCATTACACACATCACTTCTTGACCTGGTTTGAATGGCTAAATATTCCTCTTCGTTTTTTGTAATTGTTGCGGCATGTCTGTAATGCTTTCCCAAATCTCTGAGGCAGGTAAATTGTTCCTAATAAAGCTACCCAGGCTAATTGTAACCCATAGATGTCTTATTGTACTCCCTCCCAGTTATCCCCACTCTTCTGGGCATTTTACCTGGCCTCATCCCACCAGTGCTGCAGAGAGGATTGGGTTGGTTTTGTTTGTTGTTTTGGGGGTTCTTTTTCGGGGAGTTAGAATGCGAAGCACAGTTACCTTTTGGGGCAAGCAGTGACTTGTTAGTAGTTTGACATCCATTTGTGGTATGTGTCAGTTCAAGGCATGTCTGGCATTTTTGAACTGGTAGATACAAATGTGTATTTTCATTGCTTCAGTTGCTAAGGCTTAGATTTCAGCTTTGAGTGTTGTGATCTACCTGAGTGTCTTTCCAAAGACCTTGGCGTGAGAGACATCCCTTGCCTTCGTGTCCACACACTCCCTGGCATGCTTGGCTCCTGGCCTGGCTGGCGGGGACTCATAGTACTATTGTCGCAGGGTACATCTGGGTGGGAATTGGCACCTGTGAGCTTGCTGCAGGCTGCCTGTGTAATTAGCATTTTTAAAAATGCAGAAAGTGTTCCCATTTCGGGTTGTTTCTCAGAACACGTAAAATACTCACACAAATCGCCTGGGCTTCCTTTTCGTTTCTTTGTTGTGTGCTTTAGGAGTAGCTTTGAGAGATGATGTCCTTTTGTGTGGCTCCTGAAAAGTGCTGGGTTCTCCGATCTCAGCAATGCTCGAATGAAGCAGATGTAATCTCCTGTGCATTACTGTAAAAGTGCTCAACCTCCTGTGGAACTGGATCCCAAATGTTCTTTTGAGATGCTCCCTCCTGTTATTGAAAGGTTAAAAGAACAGTTCTGTTCTCATAAAATGCTTAGATGGAAGGATCTGTGGCAGGCTCAAGAGCCACATGCCCCTTGTTTCAGGAAAAGCATTTTTATAGAGGTATAAATGATGCCATGCAGAATTAGGTGCATAAAAGGACAATGTATTTCATAATTTATTAATTATTAAGGTGTTAATATACACTGCCTGAGAATATTTTCATAGCTATGTCATTTATATATCTTTGACAATTTGGAGCAGGTGTTTTCCCCTTTCCCTTCACCCATTACAGTTTTTATATGCAGTTTGAAATATATTCTCCCTGAAACTGTATGTGTAATTGTGGTGGTTTTGTACTTTTCTTATAGCTTTTCGATCATGTTGCTGAATGCCTGGGTGACTTCATGGAGAAACAACAAATCAAAGACAAGAAATTACCGGTTGGGTTTACGTTTTCTTTCCCCTGTCGACAATCCAAGCTAGATGAGGTAAGAAGATTTCACCATTTTCTTAATATGCAGAAGAGCTACTGCGTTATTAAAACACTGCTATGAAAGCAGTATCCCCGACAGGTCTCATTTTCAGGATGAGTGTTATATTTCACTGTCAGACTTCATGTTTGTGTTTACATTTCTGTCTGAAAGAGCTGGTTAACAGATGATGAATAGGCATCTGATGTTTTGTATTGCCTCTGTGTGAGCTCTCCAGTATTATGGTTTACCGTGTAAACATGGCAGCAGCTTTTCCTGCCTCCTGTGCAGCCTTTTTCACCCCTCGATGGGGTATAACTGGGAAGGACCCAGGCCAGCAGTGTTTGCTGAGAGTTTGCTCAACTTCAAAAGTGCACCGGGCAGGCCACCTGGAAGCAGTGTGCTTTTAAAAAGAGTGGAAATAATTAGTCTTGTATGAAGTGACTGATGGGATTCCCATTACAAGGATGCTATGGTATTTTCCTTCTTTGCTCATTGTATCACAAATGACTCAGCAGCCTCCTCCTGGTACAGCATTGCTATGGCAACGGTGTAGCAAATTAATGCAGGAAAGTTAAATCCACACAAAAAGTGAAGAGGTTATACTGTTAAAACATGACCTGGTTTTAAAACAGACCTGGCTAAAACATGACTAGTCCAGCTGGAGGCCAGCAACGAGTGGTGTCCCTCAGGGATCCGTGTTGGAACCGGTTGTGTTCAACATCTTTGTCGGTGACATGGACAGTGGGACTCAGTGCGCCCTCAGCAAGTTTGCCGATGACACCAAGCTGTGTGGTTCGGTTGATATGCTGGAGGGAACGAATGCCATCCAGAGGGATGTTAACATGCTTGTGAGGTGGGCTGATGCCAACCTGATGAAGTTTAACCATGCCAAGTGCAAGGTCCTACACCTGGGTCGAAGCAATCCCAGGCACAGCTACAGGTTGGGCAGGGAAGAGATTGAGAGCAGCCCTGCAGAGAAGGACTTGGGGGTGTTGGTTGATGAGAAAATGAACGTGAGCCGGCAGTGTGCGCTTGCAGCCCAGAAAGCCAACTGTGTCCTGGGCTGCATCAAAAGGAGCGTGACCAGCAGGTTGAGAGAGGTGATCCTGCCCCTCTCCTCTGCTCTCCTGAGACCTCACTTGGGGTATTGTGTGCAGTTCTGGTGTCCTGAACATAAGAAGGACATGGAACTGTTGAAACAAGTCCAGAGGAGGGCCACGAGGATGCTCAGGGAACTGAAGTACCTCCTGTATGAAGATAGGCTGGCAAAGTTGGGGCTGTTGATCCTGGAGAAGAGAAGGCTGCATGGAGACCTCCTAGCAGCCTTCCAGTATCTGAAGGAGGCCTATAGGGATGCTGGGGAGGGACTCTTCATTAGGGACTGTAGTGAGAGGACAAGGGGTAATGGGTTCAAACTTAAAGAGGGGAAGTTTAGATTGGATATGAGGAAGAAATTCTTTCCTGTAAGGGTGGTGAGGCACTGGAATGGGTTGCCCAGGGAAGCTGTGAATGCTCCATCGCCGGCGGTGTTCAAGGCCGGGTTGGACAGAGCCTTGGGTGGCATGGTTTATTGTGAGGTGTCCCTGCCCATGGCAGGGGCATTGGAACTAGATGATCTTAAGGTCCTTTCCAACCATAACTATTCTATGATTCTATGACCTGCTTTTCTAGCTAGCAGGTCTCTAGGTTAGCCTGGTGCAACAGCTCCCCAGATGTTGGTGTTGAGGAGGGCCAGGTGAGGCATGATTTTTATTACATTTCTCATTTCTTGAGCTATGCTGAGCTGAAACCAAGGGCGCTTAGCAAGTGGCATGATTTAAGCTCAGCCAGCAATCCAGAACCGTGCAGCTGCTCGCTCACTCCCCCTCCTTTCTCCCCCCACTCCCAGAGGGATGGGAAGGAGAATTGAAATAATGCAACTCCCATGGGTTGAGATAAGAACACTCCAGTAACTAAGGTATAACACAAACCACTGCTGCTACCACCAATAATAATAATGATAAGGGAAATAACAAGAGGAGAGAATACAATTGCTCACCACCCACCGACTGATACTCAGCCTGGCCAAGCAGTGATCTAACCCTTCTGGGTAACTGCCCCCAGTTTATATAGTGGGCATGATGTGCTGTGGTATGGAATACCTCTCTGGTCAGTTTGGGTCAGGTGTCCTATCTCTACTTCCTCCCAGCTTCCCCTCCTCCCTGGCAGAGCACGAGACTCAGAAAGTCCTTGGTCAGAGTAAACATTACTGAGCAGCACCTAAAAACATTGGTGTTATCAGCGCTGTTCCCAGGCTGAAAGTCAAAAACACCGCACTGCACCAGCTACGAAGGAGAAAAATGACCGCTACTGCTGAACCCAGGACACTAAGTCAGGGTCTGAATGTAGTTAAGAACAGAGCACTGTGTTACTGTGCATCAGTTCAGGAAAGATGAGTTGATTTTGGTGCAGCTCTCCAACCTGTCCATGATGCATGGTAGGGCTCAGGGTACTGACCGCAGCAGAGTCATGCTGGGAATGTGGTTGTGAAGTTGAGTTGCCCTTGAGAAAATTTGTTTAGCTACTTGATGAAAGTTGCCTGTTTGCGGGCTGGTTTGCTCAAGCTAGCCTGGATGAAATCATGCTTGTCTGCGGCAGGGGCAGGTAGGTAGCATGTGGGATGGCTTGGGGATACCTGTAGAGACTTGGAGATGAGCCATAGCAGAGTAGAGGAAGATAATAAGAGAGTGAGAGTAAGATAGTAAGAGTCTCAATTTAAAAATAAAAGTCAAAAAATGAAACTCTTTCTGAGAGTTTTTATGATATTTTTGACATTTGAAAATGCATTTTTCTGGACCCTGTAGGCCGGATCTTTTCCTGAATTGCTGCTTCTGTGAGGCTGTGCTTGCCTGGATGCTGTTTTCTTGTGCTTGTTGAGCAGGAGGAGGCAGGGTGGTCCCTGTTTTCTCCAAGGGTGACAAGATGGCACCAGATGGTTGCGTCTTGTTCAACCCTGCTGCACTCCAAGGGCTCCTCCCTGCTGCCAAGGTCTTGCTGGTGAAGAAAAGCATCTTTCCAGCACAGCGGCTGGTCATGCTGAAAGGAGCTGCTCTTTGCCAGTGTGGTTTGACTGGTTTTCTGAATGATAAAACTTAATGGAACAAGGGGCCTTTTTGCTCATGAAAGCTGTGCCCGCAGACTGGGCTTTGACCACGGTTTTCCTGTGCAGCATCATGGGGCTGGGTTTCTAAATAATGCTAATGAGGGCAGCACAGTGGCAAAACTTGCACAAACTGAGTTTGTGGTTTAGTGGTAGGACTAATACCTCCTGGCCTGGAAAGAGCTGCCCTGACCCTTCTGTCCCCTGCTGGGAAGGGGAATGTGCACAAGACGCGTGACTGATTTTTAAGCTGAGATATGGGCAAATGTGCACCTGGGCAATGGCTTCTTGTGCCTATAGGCTTCAGCTTTTCTGGTTCTTAGCTTCTTGGACTCCTGTGGTGACAGATGTGAATTTTGTGATGGATGTGAAAAGCTGAGCTGATTTGAGTTCTCTTTCCTGTTAACTACCGTCAATGCTTTTTTTTTTCTTTTATTATTATTTACTCCTATACCAAATGCTCTGAATCAGCCAGGCATTATCTAAAAAGAAAAAATTGAGATGCAGTCATTACCTTGGGGCACATGCAGACTCTGTATGATAGTTTGCAGACAAGGAATTCAATGCCAGGGTTCCCTTTTTGATCCATGTTCTAAGTTGGGGCCATGCATTGTTACCTTTCCAGTATTTCCATTTGCCTTAACCTGTAAACATGATCTCACACTGAAACAAGCCTGGACAGCTGGGACTTCAGGCAGCAAATTTGCAGCAGCCTGATCTTTGCTGCAGCCGAGTCCCAGACATACAAACATCACATCCTTTCAGTTAGTCCCATGTAGTCAGCTTTTTTGAAAGCAGTCGATTTCCGGGGCCTGAAAGGATTACATGGTTTTCCAAGAAAAACTGTCAAGGAACAAGAAGGGTAAGAGTGGGCTGAAAATACAAAATGCAAACACACCATTTTCTAGCAAGGGAGAGGAAAACAGTTTCCTAACTTTGAGTTTACGGTAAAGAGAATCAAAGACCACCAAGCGTCACAGGTTGGGTTGCTAGGTCATATAAGAAAAGAGACCTGAAGGTGCATTTGAAGTATAAAATCTTGGTTTTAAGGAAAAAAAATATCAATTTGTGTCTTGTGGTGGCATCCTGTTGAATATTGCTCTCTTGTTTTATCAGGGTATTCTGATAACCTGGACAAAGCGCTTCAAAGCAAGTGGAGTGGAGGGAGCAGATGTTGTGAGGCTGCTTAACAGAGCCATCAAGAAACGTGGGGTAAAGTGTACTTTATGCTTTTTTTAGCTCTGTATCACAGCAAACTGGAGTTTCTTTGTCCTTCACATCAGTGACTTGAGTGTGTGATCTGAGTGATGGAGTAGCTCTGCTTTCTTGCATGAAGATCTGTGGTTTTGCTGTTTGTTGGGAAAATGATGTCAGAGTTACTATGTGGAAGCTGTGATTTTCCTCATAGCACAAAACTGAGGCACTATGTTGTGGTTTGTCGCTGGCAACCTTCCACAATTTTATCACTCTCCAAAAACTGAGAAAGTGTTGGGTGTCAGTGCCACAGCTTTTCAGTGGTAGTGGCACGTCCCATTCCTGAGAAACTGCATCTCATGGTCTGCATTCAGTTGGGTTGTGCAACTGCCTTGCTTGGGAGCAGCAGAGGAGCAGAGTGGAAGAGAAGGGGAATTTCAGGCTCAGTGAGCTGCGTTGCTCCCTGCAGTTTCTTGCTGTGGACTTTATAGAGGGTGAAGGTGACCCGGCTGCTGATTTAAATAAAAAGGCACTGAGTGTGAGATGGAATTAATTTGGGTTTACATAATGCTTGCAGCCAGGTGATATGTTGATTATTCAGCATCCAAATTTGTTAGACACTGGGCAGTGTTCGCTCTATTTGGGCAGTTGCGGACTCTTAAGCCAACCTGAGTTTTACTGTCACTGGACAACATTACTATAGTCAGTTACTATCATCAGACTTGGTATCAGGAAGAATAATGCACTGAAGCAGCTGGAAAGGAATGAGTGAATGTCATTTGGATAGCTTATTTAATTGCATTATTTGCTTGTACTTTTGTGTCAAAATCTTCACTTGAAATAAAACTCCTAAATGTTTTAAGTGAATTCTGTGAGAAATAGGTAACTTGAAAAAATATTTTCTAGATTGACTCCTCAAGCAACTGCATCATGTTACTCCATGATGTTTAACTCGATAGAGTTTCTCCCTCCCTTATGTATAGCCCATTTCTTTTCTGCCTAAGGTGCTTATATGAGGTCTTTGCTCTCTAAAATTACGCTGCTGCTCTTTTATTGTTTGCTTGGTGCATTAGTCTGCTGTCATTGTCTTCTTGGGTATGGGGGACAGAAAAATGGCAGATGGAGCAGATGATATTTAAAAAGATGAGCTGAGGTATTCAAACAAACTGTCTTCTGTTCCTTGTGAAATTAGCTGATACAAACAAACCAGTGATAAACCAAGCACTGCTTTTCAGAGAATCCATTTGGTCCAAGTAACATTTTGTTCCTCCCTCAGGACTACGATGCAGATATCATGGCTGTTGTGAATGACACTGTTGGAACTATGATGACCTGTGGTTTTGATGACCAGCGTTGCGAAGTTGGCTTAATCATTGGTAACGCACATTGCTTCTGCAGCATGCATGTGACTTTTCTCTCTTTGCGTGGCCTGTTTGTTTATCACTTTCTGATGTCCTTTCCCTAAAGGCACTGGTACCAATGCCTGTTACATGGAGGAGATGAGGCACATCGACCTAGTGGAGGGGGATGAAGGCAGAATGTGCATTAACACAGAATGGGGGGCCTTTGGAGATGATGGCTCGCTAGAAGACATCAGGACTGAGTTTGATCGAGAGATTGACCGTGGATCCCTTAATCCTGGGAAGCAGCTGTGAGTGAGACAGTAATTTGTGAGCTTAGTTTCTTTTGTTTTCCACTCCATGGTCGCTCTTCCACTTGTGTTATGAATTCAGCAGTTCAAGAAAGTTCAGCTTTTGTGGTGAGGCAAACAGCAGGCTGGAGTGGGCAGTGTAATGGCACGGCTGGGCTCTGCCTCCCAGTGTTGCCTGGGGATGGGTGGGTGACTGCTGCTGTCCTCTCCCACAGGTTTGAGAAGATGGTCAGTGGGCTGTACATGGGGGAGCTGGTAAGGCTCATCCTGGTGAAGATGGCCAAGGAGGGGCTGCTCTTTGAGGGGAGAATCACCCCTGAGCTTCTCACCAAAGGGAAGTTTGAGACAAAGCATGTTTCTGCCATAGAAAAGTAAGTACCTAACCTTTTTCACTCCCTGGGTTTCATAGTGACTCCGAATGTTAATTTTCCAGTGTCTCTTTTTACTTCATGAGATGTGCTGCGCTGGGGTGGCTGCCATCCTCCAGCACAGGTGTAGAGCTGGCATATGAGGACACCCAGCAAACAGTCTGTGCCCTCCTCCCTAAGATATAAGCCCTTTTCTCCCTTTTTGTGTGTTGGGAGGAACCGTGAAAGCCAATCAGTCCGTGCAGCTACAGGATATGCTCTGCGCTACCTCTCGCCCGTTCACAAAAACTCAGAAGTTTGTACCCTGCAGGGGTGAATTGGCTTAGTGCCTCTGAGCAAATACTTGTGCTGCTCCTTGCTGTATCCCCGCGATCACTGGGCAGAAAGAAAACAAGTGTGACAAGGCAGAGCATTCAGTCTCATAGGCAGTGCCGGGTGCTACATGGTGACCTCTGAGCTATGCGCCAGTTGGTTTCTTATGGTGTCATCACCCCTCTGGTGAGTACTTACTGTGTCTCCCCCTGCATTTTTATAATTCACATCTCTGGGATGGCTTGTACTGTAGTCACTGCACTGGCTTTTCTTTTTGAAATGCTGTTGATTTTGGTGCACACGTATAAAGGTACTAAATGCAGTCCGAAGGGAACAGCCAGTAACTTCTACAGTGTCTGCCCCCTGCCCCATTTCACCCCTGTCCCTTTAGATGGTCTTATCTGCACAGGTTTCCCTTAAGTGTGTGTGTGTGTGTTCACTGATCTTAAGCACAGAGGTCTGTGTAATGGACCAATATAAAGTTGAACAACAATAAGAAAAATGAAGGTATTGAGAAATTCAGTTAAGAGCAAAATTAACCCTGAAATCCTGCCTCACTTCCTGAAATGCACTTTGGTTCTAAGTAGAGGGCACATCCCTGTGAAGCTTCAAATTTCTTGCTGATGCTGGCAAGATGCAGCAGTCCTTAGTAAGATATATGGAGTGCAGTTAGTAATGACAAGATGTACTTCTTGTGGTTTTTGTCTGGGAAATGACCAAGCTGGACATGGATAAGTTTTGCCAGAAACTTTGCTCTCAGGCTGGGTGCTGATGAGGGAAAACACAGTTGAAGAGACAGAAATTCAGGGAGGTCATAAAAGCCTGAAAGGAGACCCATTAGGATGAAATGACTTAGGGTTTTGTTTCTTATGCTCTTAGTTTATTGAGACATAAGAGCGTGGGATTTGGGTGTATGCTTTTGTGGGGCTGGAGCTTCTGGCTCCAGAGAGAAGCTGAAGTTTAAAGTATCAGTGTGATCAAAATGGATGTAATTCCTCCAGCTATGTAAAAATGCTTAGAATCTGCTAGTTTTTGAGGGAGTGCACTGAAGGAGCTGTCATGTGGTTGCTGCCCTGCTTCGGGTCTGGCGCTGTCAGACCATCTGTAGCCTGAGCTACCATGCACGCTGTGCTTGCAGGGGATGCCCCATCTCTGCAGGATACAGCTGATCCCGGTCCCATGCTTTGTGCGTTCACTTTTGGAGTACAAGAAGCTTGCTTGGTGGAAGATTTGTTCTGATCATAGAATCATAGAATAGTTAGGGTTGGAAAGTACCTTAAAATCATCTAGTTCCAACTCCCCTGCCACGGGCAGGGACACCTCACACTAAACCATGCCACCCAAGGCTCTGTCCAAGCCTGGCCTTGAACACCGCTGGCAATGGAGCATTCACAGCTTCCCTGGGCAACCCATTCCAGTGCCTCACCACCCTTACCGTAAAACATTTCTTCCTCATATCCAATCTAAACTTCCCCTCTTTAAGTTTGAACCCATTACCCCTTGTCCTCTCACTACAGTCCCTAATGAAGAGTCCCTCCCCAGCATCCCTATAGGCCCCCTTCAGACACTGGAAGGCTGCTATGAGGTCTCCACGCAGCCTTCTCTTCTCCAGGCTGAACAGCCCCAACTTTCTCAGCCTATCTTCATACAGGAGGTACTCCAGTCCCCTGATCATCCTCGTGGCCCTCCTCTGGACTTGTTCCAACAGTTCCATGTCCTTTTGATGTTGAGGACACCAGAACTGCACACAATACTCCAAGTGAGGTCTCACAGAGAGCAGAGTAGAGGGGCAGGATCACCTCTTCCATTGCAGGATCATCATCTACAATTGCAAATTGCTTACAAAGTACGCATCAGATTATTTGAAAGAAAAATAAAATACCTGCAGCATAGATTTCGGATGAGGTAGCTCCTCTCCTTGATAGATTTTAATATAAGCCTTATCATTGGATTACAATTGATCATGATCTCAGAAAGATACTGTAATGCGGGTAAGAACTGCTCAAGAGCAAATTCACTGCTCCTCCAACCTCTCTCCTCAGTCTGTGCCATTGTTACAAGAGCAATGAAGGAAAGAAGGGAAGGTGAACAGCTGACCCTCAACTTCTATACGAGTTACAAACTTCTCTAGCAGGAACTTCCAACTGGCCAACGGTCAGATTATACCTAATCAGTGCTAAAGACATCATGAAAAGGGATATGCTCATCAATCTGATTCTTGCTTAAAGTTTTGCTACACAACTTTCTTTTATTCTTTTTTTTTCCTCATTTTTTCCCAACACACGTGGTACAACAGAAACGTACTCTGTGTTGGAAAGAGCCTTGCACATGATTATAATTGGACAGGTTGCCAGTGGCATAATATATGTCTGCCTCATGGGAAATGAATATGAAGGAGGGCAGGCTCTTGGGTACATGTGTGAGTAATCCTGCCCATAGGTAGCTGCTATAGTACCTGGAATTACATGGTTTGTAGGTGGCATGTTCGCAACAGGTTTTAGTGGAAAGCTGTTTCTATCTGTGGATGAATACATATTTAGAGCATTTTATTTCAAGCCTCGAGGAGCTTGCCAGTCCAGATCTCCAAGAAATTTTCTTTTCTTTCTCAAACCGCAAGCAGGGACGCTCATGGTCAGATGGGCTTCAGTCCTGCATTTTATAGCTCTCCCACTAAGAAGTATCCTTTATCCTCTCTGTAGAAGCAAAGAAGGTTTGAACAAAGCCAAAGAAATTTTAACCCGCCTGGGGGTGGAGCCATCCCATGAGGACTGCATTGCCGTCCAGCACGTCTGCACCATTGTGTCCTTCCGCTCAGCCAACCTGGTAGCCTCTACACTGGGTGCCATCCTCAACCAGCTGCGAGATAACAAAGGGGTTGGCCGCCTCCGGACCACCGTGGGGGTTGATGGCTCCCTCTACAAGATGCATCCACAGTGAGTCCCTCTGCTCCTGCCATTAACACTCTTCATCCGCCACAGTCTCTGGCTTGCAAAGGGTTGGGCATGTAACCCCAATATGTCACCCAGGCATGCGGTTTGGGTGTGAGATGAGGAACCCAAAATGTGGGTGTGGGGGTTTGGTCTGAGATGGGAGCTTAGTGGAAAAGGGAGATGTCTTTAAGTGAAGAAGTAGGGTGACATCTTAAAAAAACCAATAAAACCACAAAAAAAAAGAACCAAGACTGAGTAACTGGATACTATAAGATTAATGAAAACTGTGGTGGTTTGAGTACATATCTTAAGGGATCTCAGAAGACCTCTTAGTAGGAGACTTTTTTTTGTGTAAAACATTACTTTGTGCTTTAAGGAGACCTGCATTAATACACCTTGATCTCTGTTTTCAATTTAAACTCAGTTGTTTAGAAAATGACTGTGCCAAACCCTATTTTTTTTCGGTCTTCCCTGATGATACTTGGAAACCAGGGGAAAAAACATGGTGCTTACATTTCCATGGCATTTTAAAAACTGGTTTTGACTTGGTTTTCCCCATCTTGAAAGTTACGTTTTTAATCAAACATCTGTTTAGATTCATTTAGAAATCAGAAAGGAATTTGAGCTCTTCTGCTCTGGGTATACCTGGTCCTCATAACAGGGTTTAGTGTGTTAGTCATAACCCCAGTGCCCAAGCCCTAATGCTGTGGATGTTTAGGAGCGGCTGCACCTGCGTAAGGATTTCCAAGTTCAGAATAAAGAAATTGAAGACATATGCAGTGTGAAGGTGTGGTTTATCCACACATAGTAAATGGTTTCTATTTAGTAAATAAGAACTGGTGAGAACAAGTCAGTTTCCAGTCTTTGCTGGAGGATTTAGCTGTGGGTAAGCAGGTGCACAGCATACAGGACATACCTTGCTATTGGAGCTGGCTAGGTGGGCTGAGTGTCATTTATGAGGAAACTTTTATAAGGGAAAATACGTTTAAAATTTACTTTTAGCTTCTCATCTTTTTGTTGGGAAAAAAAAAATTCCTTAAAGAAAAATACAGAATTTTGGCAAACAAAAATATTTCCAATAATGTTATTTTGACTAGCTTTTCCAGGTGGTAGGTCAGGGGTGTGCTAATGTAACATACATGGCAATTTTTATTCCTGAACTCTTTCCCCACACCATCTAAACCAGTAGGTTTAGACAGCTTGATAACCCCAGGAGAAGTGATTGGAGCGGCACTGGGGCCAGGGGGTTTCTCCCATCTAGGGTCGGGTTCAGGGGATGAGGTGCTCCCCCTTGCTTTTTGCTGGCTTTTCTTAGAAACTCGTGAGGAAAGAGGCCATAGGGAAGACCTGGCAGTTTTCCTACTGGAGAGGCTGTAGCTAGTTTGGGCACGGTGAGGCTCCTTGCTCCATTTGCAGTGGATCTGTGTTGGCAGCAGAAATTCTGGGGGCTGCTGGGGAGGCAACACAGACAGAGGCTTGCAGCCTCCCCTCCCCACAGGTACGCCCGGCGCTTGCACAAAACCACCCGACGCTTGGTGCCTGACTCGGAGGTGCGGTTCCTGCTCTCGGAGAGCGGCAGCGGGAAGGGAGCAGCGATGGTGACTGCGGTGGCATACCGGCTGTCGGAACAGCACCGGCTCATAGATGAGACGCTGGCCGAGTTCAAGCTTACCCACGAGCAGCTGCTGCAGGTGAAGAAGAGGATGAGGGCGGAGATGGAAGCAGGGCTGAAGAAGAAGACTCACGAGACTGCCAAAGTGAAAATGCTGCCCACATTCGTCCGCAGCACGCCAGATGGAACGGGTAAAGTCATGCCCTTGCTGGTGTGAGGGCACTGGCTCAGCTGCGAGGTGACCAAACTGGGCTCTCAGTGAAGGAGTTTGGGTTTGGTGGAGGATTAACAGATCTGATACAGTGAAAGAGGAGCCTTTTGAGTTATGCAAAGGAGGAAATCTCAGCCATGGGCAGGGCCGCCTGCGCTGCCCTTGTGCTGCTTGCTGGCAGCCTCGCCGCATGTCCTTCCCCAGGGTCCCAGTTAGCCATGTCCTGGGGAGAGAAAACCATGGCTGAACTCATAACCCAAACCCTGTTTGCACCACCTGGGCAGTTCTTTGCATTTCAGGGTGGCTGCCCAAGTTTCTGCTTTTTCTAAAGGAACAGTTATGTTGTTTTAATACAAAATGAAACCACACACATACACATACATACATACATACATACATACATACATACATACATACATACTCACACACACACACACACAAAAGGGCTGGAATAATCAGAGCAGCATCTAAATACTCCTTTGATGAAGATCTCCCCAACTGAGTTTCTAAGAGATTTTCTATCAAAGTGCCTTCTAGGGAAAGCACTTTTTTGGGTTTTGCTTATGGTTCTTGAAATATACACACGTTCTTTTGCAGAGAATGGAGATTTTCTGGCACTTGACCTTGGAGGGACAAACTTTAGAGTTTTGCTGGTGAAAATCCGCAGTGGTAAAAGAAGGACAGTTGAGATGCACAACAAAATCTATGCCATTCCTATAGAGGTGATGCAGGGAACAGGAGAAGAGGTGAGTATTTGTGTGTCTCTTTAACAGTACTGCTGCTTTTCAAATTTGTTAAGAGCATGTAACATGTACAACTTCAAATGTATGACTTTTCTCTTTAAAGCTGTTTGATCACATTGTTACCTGCATTTCTGACTTCCTGGATTATATGGGGATAAAAGGTGCACGTCTTCCTCTTGGCTTCACGTTTTCCTTCCCTTGCAAGCAGACCAGTCTGGATGCTGTAAGTTCCTTCTTTGTATCTTTTGAATCTGCTTTTGTGCTTATGCTAGGCCTGATTTGTCCGCCTTCATATCATCTACGTGACACTTACAGGGAGGTTTTACGAGGGGAGGGTTCATGATCTGACCCTGACCACTACAGCTGCTCCTATAAATAGTTCCTTTAAAGGTAGCAAAGCAAATGCTCCTCAGCCCAATGCTGTGACAGATGAGCATTTAAATTTTTCGTGGTTGTGATATCCATTTTTTAAGGTATCATGTTTTTTTTTCAATCATATGAACTTGCTGGACTGCGATACTTGCCTGGTTTTGCAAGCAGTAAGCAGAAGTCCATCCCTGCTGCCAGTGCCTGTTTCCCAGCTGGTCTCGTCTCACAGTATGGACCCGATGGACCAGGGCTTGCTTGGCTATGTCACCATAAGGGTGACAGTGTGTCACAGTCATGTCCAGTCATGGACAGCATGTCCAAGTCAAGTGTACCCTTTTTCTTTTCACTTTCGTGTTTAGCTTCCTCACTGACACTTACTTCTGCCAACTCCACCTGTGCAGCTCTAAATAGTTTCCTGTGTACTTACTGCTTTTTTTGAAGAAAAGACATATTTTCTGACTCACTTTTTTTTAGTTTGTTGCATTGCTCTGGAAATTTGGAGACCAAGCATGATCAGTAGTTTTAGATGCAAATTCTACATATAGTAAGAAGATATTCCTTTTCATAGAGGCTTTTCTGTATAACCTAATACTAAAGCATTTGAACTGTCAAGTGTACAAGGTAACATTTCAGTCTTAGTGAAAATAAGATGACTATTATATATATATATAAGGAAGGGGGAAATAGGCATTGAAGTTAGGAGCAGCATTCAAATTTCCAGCTCTAAAACACTGCCACCTTGCTGATGATAGGAGGCTGGGTCAAACCAGGGAGACTTTGGAGTGTGATGGAGAGAGAAGACAAGTTGTTCAACAAAACGTAGCACCCATGTTGGTGAATTCTGGAGAGCCTCCTATGATCTGAGGGCCCCTATGAGTCCATGTACCAACTGCCATAAATATTCATGGCCATTGGCTGGGATGTGGGATCAGAAGCGTGTGATATCCTGTGGTCACCTGTGTGAGGCGTTGTGATTTTGTGCTTTTATGGTCTGGTGAGGCAGTCAAATGCAGGGAAGTTATCAGATAGAAATGCTCAGTCATCATCCCTTAGAGGATTGTAGGATTCTGGGGGCAATTTGTAATGCACCAGGAAACTTGATAACCTATCTTCTTTCTTTTTAGGGTATCCTTCTCAACTGGACAAAAGGTTTCAAAGCTACAGATTGTGAGGGAGAGGATGTGGTGTATTTGCTTAGAGAAGGAATTAAAAGGAGAGAGGTAATATTTTCTTCTGGTTTTGTTTTCTTTTTCACCTCCTAGTTCTCCCTTGCCTCCATACTTGACCAATCTCATGGGTCAGGCTGGCTTCCTTTCGTAGGCTTTGTGTGCTTTGAAGACATGGGCTGTGCCTCCTGTCCACGACAGATGGTGTTCACCTTACAGCAGGTCTAGGTACAGCACTGCCAATGCCATGTGGCTGTGCTGGCTCTGGTGCTGACATATAGCCTGGCCGACATAGGACAGTCTAGAGAATGCACAGTGGAAATAGGAGAGTTCAGCCACCAAACTGAAAATGCTACTCAAAATGCGCTACACTGGGGATTTTGTTTTATTGCTTGAGTTTTGGGTTTTTTTCCACAGGGATTCTAACTTTCTAAATTTGGCAGAACTTTCAAGGCTTCTTTCAAACCCAATGGCAATTTTTACTGCATCAGAGCATGGAGAAAGGAGGAGTTTTCAATATTGTGATTGTAGGAATGCACGTCAGTGCACCCTAAATGACAGTTCCCCCCCCTCCAACTCTTAATCTTGAAAAATCCTCAAACAGCTTAGCTGCAACTTTCTAGGAAAGGAATTAAAATACCCTGAGGATGATCATTGATTTTGCGGAATTTCTATCAGCAAGTGAAAAAGAGATTTTAAAACCTTTACTACTGGATTTGCTACTGCACTGCTATAATACAGAATGGCAACAACCGTCTACCATGTGTCTGTGCGTAAGATCTGTACTTAAATTTACCTAAACTAAAGAGAACATATATACAGGAATGTACTCTCTTCTGAAGACATAGTCTATCTTATGTAGAGTGTGCGAGGAGCCTTAGTACCTGCTGGAAGATTAAGTTCCTATTTTTACATGTGTAAAACCATGCTGGCATTTGCAGTTGTTTGTTTCCAGGGTGTTTTCATGGCTCCCCCTTTGGTGTGCTCCTTTTGTGTCCCCTTTGGTGTGAGGAGTTGCTCTAAATTTCTCATTGTTGTATTTCTGTCTTCCAAAGGAGTTTGACTTGGATGTGGTGGCTGTGGTGAATGATACAGTGGGCACAATGATGACTTGTGCTTATGAAGACCCAAACTGTGAAATTGGACTCATTGTGGGTATGTGTTAGAGTTTCATTTTTTTTGGCACTTTCTTATTAAACAGAATGTCAACTCGTCTGTCTGTATTCTCATGGACACATCCCTGTGGTTAACTGAAAATATATCTGGGATGTCCAGGAGTGAAAGATTTTGAGATTAACAGCTACCCCTTCAGAAGTAAGCTGCAAGAAGGAGTTAGGAATGAAATTCAGCAGCCAGCTTAGTTCTGTCCATGATCAGTTGAGATACAAGCACAGACTGTAGTGCTGAACAAATCCTGCCTGGTTTAACTGGGAAAATCACTTTGCTGCTTGTGAAGTGAGCAAATGTAGACTCAGCCTCACCAGCTCCTTGGGTTAGTTTAGCCTGTCAGAGTTTCCCTGCCAGGGTGCTCCGGTAGCCCACAGCTTCCCTTGGGCATGTGGTCTCAGAATAAACTTGTAAAGCACAGCCACAATACCTGAGTGGCATCTGATGGAAAGCTCTGATAAACAAAGTGCAGCAACTGACAGCCCCCTTCCCAGCAGTGAGACAAATTCCATAGGTGACTGCCGATGCCTTTGCAAATGTCACACTTGGGGTGCCTGAGGCATGGCGCGGCGTGTATTCCCAAAGCTCTCTAGAGCAGTGGGTTTTCAGTGGGAGAGAAGGGGATGAGGCACCTGCAAGCTTTAAGAATGCTTTCAGTTGTGAGGTGGCTTTGGAGGAAAATAAAATGCTACCAATTTCTCCTCCAGACAGTTGGAAAATGTCCAGGATGAATCAGCACAGTGCAGTGTGGGTAGGAAGTTGTGTCTGCGCAGCTCTGTCAGTGGCGTGTTTTCAGGGACAGCGTTCCCTGCAGGAAGGACAGCATGTCCTTGGGGAGCTGAGAGTGTCCTCTGAGGACCATCTGCTGCAGCCTTGCCAGATACGCTCTCCAGCCAGCTTACCTGTGTGCAAAGCAAGGCACTGGAGATGTTCTGGGTACATCTGGGATAATGAGAGTGAAATCCCCAGGGGTCCAACAGCTTCCTCTGCCCTGCCTGAATTGCCTTGGCTAGACTGATAGTGCTTGCTGAGGAGCTGCATGAGCCGGCAGTTTTCCTGCTGTCCTCAGTGCAGGGAGGTGCGTGAACTTTCCTGCTGTTGCTTGTCAGGGAAAAATATTCTTGCAAGGGCAAATTCACATCATGCTGATGCCCTGTGTCTGCCCAGTGCTACCTCTCCTGCCCAGGAGAGCCAATGCTTTCATCTCCACTGCTGAGTACTTTGGAAACTGCCACTGATGAGTCCAGGTATCTGCTTTTCATCCGCTGGCAACAGGAGATCATCTAGAAGATTCTCAGTCTAACAGCCTGTGTTTAATAGGTATCCACATATTCCGGAAGCCCTTACTTATTTCATTCTGGACATGGAGACTTGGAGTTGGGAGGTTGGCTAGTGCTGATGGTCTACAACTGGGTTTGGTCCTGCAAACCTGGGTCTTGGTCTGCAAGCCCAGACTTCCTCATCTCCCTGCCAGACCCTGTGCTGCGGCTCAGCTCTCCTGCTGCAGGGGAGTACTGTGGGAGGATCCAGTTTTGCTCAGACTTTATTGATATAGTACCCTAGAAAAATTGCCAAGGAAAACAGACTTGCTTGTATAATTGGTGCAGAATGTGTGATGCAGGGTTACATGAGAGTTTGGTAGACAACTTTGAAAAAACTTGTTGCAGGTAGCAGCAAAAGCTGCCTCTCTTTGCTAATAAATCTTTGCTCCCTAAGGCTTCTGGGTACATAGAACGCTTTGTAATTGCCACACTCCTTAGGATCTCCTTTAAGCAGAATCAGATATGGCATCATTTCAACATGGAAGTAACCTTCCTGCTGGAGAAGCTATTTAAGCAATTTGATTAAAAAACCAGAAAACAACCCCAAGCAAAATCTGAAATTACCCTGCAGTTAGCTGGTAAAACCCCTGGGGTTTTCTTTTGCCTCGTGCATCAGAACTTGCTGAGGTTTTCAGTTCAGCAAATTTTCCCCTGAATTGTGTGGAGCCTTGGGTTTTGTGGAAGGTGGCTCCTGACTTCAAAATCCAGATGGCTGCTGGCTATGGTTTTGGGTTCAGTAGTGCCTGAAGTACCTTTTGGTGTGCCAAAAAATGGCACTCCCTGTTCCTTAGCACTTCCCTGTTCCTCCCTGCAGCATGGGATCCTCAGCCCAGCTGGCCTGCGTGAGGCTGTTCTCTGAGCCGTCTTAAGCAGTGCGCCATAGCCATAATATTCTCCTTCAATTTAGGATTATTGAAGAGTGGGATTTTTTGGTGACGTTTCAAATGATAATTTGACTTCATCATTCAGAAAAAGCACATTCAACATCCCCCAGAAGGGTTGTCATGGCTGTTGTGCTTGTTCTAGCTTTTGTTCCAAAAAGTAATTTCAGTATTTCCTTCTTTCAGGAACTGGCAGCAATGCCTGTTACATGGAAGAAATGAGAAACATAGAGATGGTGGATGGTGAGCAAGGACGGATGTGCGTGAACACAGAGTGGGGTGCATTCGGGGATAATGGATGCCTGGATGATATCAGGACAATATATGACAAAGCAGTTGATGACTACTCACTAAATGCTGGAAAGCAAAGGTACTGCTGGATAAATGGTGTGTTAAGTATAAGTTAGACTGCCTGAAATGCTTTTAAGAGAGAAATAGATTTCTCCTACTTGGAGAAGGCAGAGGTTAAGAGTGGAAAATGTCTGCAGCCCTGTTATCCCATGGGATCTCCCTCTTCTGTGCTTTTACGAAGCTTATTTGCTGCCATGGGACTTCAGCAAGGTTTCTGGTGGGAACTTCAAGAGTCTTGAAATTACTAAGAGGCTCTTTTTCTCACCCTATATTGTACTGAGGAAGTTAAGATGGCTTGTCATTCTTTTGTTCTTGGTCTCAGTTTAATCTCTTTTAGCTGAACTCTTTGTAGGGGGCTCTGCCTCTAGAAATCTTCAGCTTAGACCAGCCAGCATGGTTGGAGCTTGGAGCTGCTCACTGTAAAGCATTCAGGAGCAGTTGTAGCCAGCAGTTTTTACAACTAGCAGTTGTAGCCAGCTCTTATTTCAAGCGGTTTTCTGGATGTCATGTTAGAGGACCTGCCTCAATTATTGGCCCTGGAGTTTCCTTTTTGGGGGTCCAGCTTTTGTTTGGGCAAGTTCTTCCCTGTCAAAAGGCTGACAGGGAGGTGTACCCAGCACTGATAAAACTGGGTTGAGACTTCTGCATGCCCAGACTACAATTCTTCATAATTTCTATGCAGCAATGCTTTGATGCCAGAAGCTTTTAGAGTAAACCTGCCTGAAAACCTGGGGGATGCAGACAACTTGGCAGGTCCCTTGGGAAGCTCTTTAGAAGTTAGGGCTCAAGCTGACGCTGAGCAAGCCTGATGCAGCAGCAGAGTTGGCATGGTCTAAGAAGCCAAAGGCAATAGCAGAGTCTTCCAGGGGGATTAATTTATTCCAGAGAGAGTTCAGCACTCAACAGGGAGGAGGACACTTGCTGGGTACAAGCCTGAGAGAGCTCATAGTATTAAATGGATTGCGTGGCCTGCTTCCAGTGGGATGGCATACTGGGCTCCACTCAGTTCAGGGCAGAAACCCTGCTTTAGAGCTTCAGGAGGTGAAATAAAGGATGCTTTAATGAATGCATTTTTCAAGAAGAGGAAGCGTTCACTGCTCATTGGAAATGGCACAACTAACAGACCCCCGAATGTTCCCTTCCAACCAGAATGATGCTGGGGGGGAAGGAATGCAAAGCAGACTCCTGCCCTCTGCAGCACAGTGCTGCGATGTACCTGTGCCAGGCATCACTCACAAACCACTCCTTGTCATGTGCTTGGAAGAGATCTGCAGGTGAAAAATATTCTCCCTCTCTATCCTGGGGGCAGGCCTGCATGGGAAACTCTGGTCCTGTGTGCAGAGTCAGGGGGCAAGAAGGGTTCAAGACAGCTTGGTTCCTTCCTGTGGTTTTTGGACTACTGGTTCTGTACTAGAAACAGGTGCTGGAATTAACTGAAAAGCTTAAACCAACCTTGGACACCCAGCTGGCTAGTTTAAAAGGCAGTGATCCTGTGAACATGCTGGACGTATCTTTTCACATCTTTTACCTTTCACAGGGTTTTGCAGCACAGGATTCCTATAAAAACGCTGCACTTGCACTGATTACGTTGTGATTTTCCTGTAATTTTGCTGCACAGAGCCAATGAGTATTTTTTTGTTGAAGGTCTCGGCCATGCTTTAAGAGGGATCCCAAATGTGCAGTGGAGATATGTTTTCCCTGGTGTCTACTCAGAGCTGTCACTGGAGAACGCATGGCAAATTTGGCTTTCATCTGAGCATGGTTCTGCTCTCTGGTGACATGTTTTCATTTCTTCCGTCTGGTAGAAATACCAGCTGTCGTTAACAGCAGCCTGGCTGGGGGAACATGGTAGTGAGGAACAGATGAAGTGTTTGTACATGGGCTCACAAGGCTTCCCACTGAGTCTTCATATTTTTTCTTGCCCAGTTTTTTCTAGTAAATGGCCATTTTTTGTTGGGATATGAAATACGCAGCCTGTACACAGGCATGTGCACGGGCAGGGCGCCTGGTTGATAACACAGGTGCGATGCTGCTGCCTTTGCAAATGTGAGCAGTGTCCCTCTAGCTGTGCTGTTGTCTTTCATTGCAGGTATGAGAAAATGATCAGTGGGATGTACCTGGGGGAAATAGTCCGCAATATTTTGATTGACTTCACCAAACGGGGGTTCCTGTTCAGAGGCCAGATTTCAGAGACACTGAAGACCAGACATATCTTTGAAACCAAGTTCCTTTCTCAGATTGAGAGGTAAGAACACTGCACAGGAGGCTGTTTTAGGGTGAAATAATATCATGTGGCCATGTGTCATGAGGTGACAGTGCTAGAGGGGAGGGACAGCTGGAGAGTATTGCTTGGTTCTCCAGAGATAATTTTGGTTTCAGTAAGAGGCTGCACATTTGTAGGAGGACTCTGTACAATGTCATCTGAACTTCTAGTGATGCTTATTGCTAAATCACGGGAAGGGCTGTCAGGGGTTCTCTTACTGTATCATTTTATTTGCTTGATTGGAAATCAAGCCATTTTCCTGTGCCCCTTGTGTGTGTAGCTATAACTGTTGTACTGAATGAGGATTTCTTTACTGGATATTTTTGTGTCTGGATTGGACTCTATTTCAAAGCAATCTCAAAGCCTGTTCAGTCTTTAAGGGGGGGGAAACCCTGAGGTGGTCGTGAAAAGTATCTTCCTGAAATGCCCTTTGGTAAGAAAAGAGAAAGGGAGACATTGCAGAGCTGCACTTGGAGCCTCCTTTGCTGCCTTGTACCCCTCTCCTACACTGCAGAATGGTGTTGGTGTGAATGAATTTGCATTCCCTGAGGTCTCTTGCGCTGGCAGGAAAGGCTGCTGCCTGGTGTGGATGCATGGATGCAGCCATCGATACAGTGGATTTGTGGCAATGGCTTGACTGAGGGAAATCTTTAATTTAACACTGTGTTCTTCTGCATCTGCAGTGACAGGTTAGCCTTGCTGCAGGTGAGAGCCATCCTCCAGCAGCTGGGGCTCAACAGCACCTGCGATGACAGTATCATTGTGAAGACAGTGTGCGGAGCGGTGTCGAGGCGAGCTGCTCAGTTATGCGGTGCTGGAATGGCTGCAATGGTAGATAAAATTAGGGAGAACAGAGGATTAGAGCACCTGGAGATAACGGTTGGTGTGGATGGGACTCTCTACAAACTACATCCACAGTAAGTATTCACTTTCTCCCGATGTATTTGCTTGTGATCTGTAGCTTGTTGCTTGTACATCCTTTCTCTTGATTCACCAGACTGGTCTCCTTTATTTGCTAAGATAAGAGCTAGTTAAAAAGTTTTAATCAGGGGTGGCCCGGGCTTTCTAAAGGGCAACAAGAGGGACAAGAAGGAATTGGAAAGGATCCTTGGGGCAGTGACAAACTGAAGGGGACACAGCTTGCTGAACATGTTGGAAGCTACACAGCAAGGGAAGGATCTGTTTGCTATGCAAAGGCAGTGACAGAGCGGTGCTGAAATGCCTGGTGCCTCTTTGCAGGATGTTTCTGTTCAGTGTGTGTAGGAGATGGGTGGCTGCAAAGCAGTGGCAGGTCAGGGCAGGAGTCTAAAAGAGCTGGCAGCAGGAAGAGGAGAGGACTAGTGCCCATGTCTGGTGTGCATGGAGAAAGAGGTGTAAGAAGGAGAAGACTGTGTGTGGTATCTTCTCTCCCCTTTGCTGTGATACTAACCATCTGGGTTAACCCCACAAACACAGAGAGGCAGGGTTGGGATGCAAGTGCGTTTTTCCTTTAACTCCCACTGCTCCTAGTCTTCAAATCCACCCCTGTGTCTGTCCCATTAAACTGTCTATCTAAACCCACTCAAGAGTATTCTCACTTTTACTTTTCCAGTGTTCTCCCCCATCCCACTGTGGGGAGGAAATGAGTGAGTGGCCGTGTGCTGCTTAGTTGCTGGCTGGGGTTAAACCACAACAGTTCTAATTCTTTCCCCAGTGAAGGGAGGGGCACTGTAAAGGCCCATGGCAATGCCACGCTCTGCTCTGTAGGTGCCATGCCGCAGGACCTCCCTCACCCATTGCCATTGTTTCTTTTTACAGCTTTTCAAGGATCATGCACCAAACAGTCAAAGACCTGGCACCCAACTGCGATGTGACCTTCCTGCTGTCGGAGGATGGCAGTGGGAAAGGGGCAGCACTTATCACAGCGGTGGGATGCAGGCTTCGCGATGCCGAGCAGAACTGAACTCTACAATCGTGGCCCCGATTCTGTCTTGTGAGCACTTTCTCATAAAGCAGTGACTGCATAGTCAGAGCTGGTAAAAACCCAGAACTCACTGTTCTGTCGGGGAAAAAGAAAATACAGCTAATGACATAAAAATAGGATACAAGATAGAATGTGTGCTGTTAATAATATTTCCTGTTTCTGGACCCCAATCTGCATGTTTCTTATTCACCTTGTTGGTACCTTCCCCATCTGTAGGTCATGGAAAAATCAGTCTATAATTTCTGCAGCAGTCAAAAATCAGCTGTTGTCTAAGATGAAATTGCCCCCAAGTGATATGCGTTGAGAGCTACCGTTGCATTGTACCAAATGTGTTCTTTGCATCGTCCCTGATAAGTGCACCACCAACACACTGACCACCAGACCTGGGTGTTGACGCTTTTAGTAAAGGGGAAGCAACAGTTCCCTCCTGCATATCTACCTGCTGTTGTTTCATCTAAAGCGATTGTGAAAACATTATGGTGTGTCAGCACTGTGCACGCACGTAACTATAGTGGGACTTGACAGTGCGACTTACTTGCTTCCTTGATGCCTGTTTTGTCATGGTAAAAGTAAACGCCCTTGTCCCACAGATCTGGTTCCACTGGTATTTCCCATTGCTTCTGTGAATAGTGTTGTGTTACTGGGTGAAATCTGTCACTTTTCAGCAGGAAGTCCCTAAAGAGTAAAAACGAAGTGGTTGGTGATTGGGGTAATCCAAATCTCCAGACCCGGGAAACTGGTAGGTTTATGGTCCCTATGAGGGTTGTGCTGTATTCTTCTGTTTAAGAGTTCTTATAAAAAGTATTTTCTATCTCTTGTCAGTCTAGATAAGGGCACCACAGCTGCCCTTGTACTGAATCTGCAGCTAGTCAGTGTCACCCGGATGTGTATACTTCCAGCTCTCGCCTTAAATGGGTATTTTCTTCCACACAAAGCTTTAATCTTTAATAGTGTTAATTAAGCAGCCACTCAAAACACAAACATGCGGTTAGAGTTAGTGATCAGAAAGGAATATGAGGGTTTGATTTTGATCTTTGATGACCTGGGTGCATAAACTAAACAAACCAGAAAGCCAAAATCAGACCCAGCTTATGGCAAGGCTTAAAGCAGCAACAAGGATGATATACACTTGGTGTATCCTGTCCTCTGTCAAGTCAATGCCATTATTATATTTGCATACCAGTCACATTACTTAAATTGAGACACAGGAAGGCAAATGTTGAAAACATTTGTAAGTCACACCACTTTCTGCAATGAGGGAGACCACACAGTAGTCCTTAATTCCTGCTCTTCTATCAAAAATGAATTTGAGATGTCTGCATGGTTTTCCCTGCTGCCTTTTCCTGCAGAAAGTAGATGGAAATTTGCGGGCTACTCTTCTTTGTCCTTGTTCCACTCCCCTAAGATTTGGATTGCCCTACCTATCAATATCATTTCAATATGCATTATGGTGCACTGTGAGTTTATGTTGTAAAGTACCACGTAAGTCACAAACAGTCATTGCAGCTTTAAGTGTGTGTCTACCTGAAAAATCGCATGCCTAAGTGGTTTTGCAAAGGTAGAGAGTCTTTTTACTTTGCACACTAGTAGCTCTGGTACTAGTGTTACGTGATATTTGTGAAAATATTAAACTTTTTTTGATGTGCGTTAACTGGTGTTTAGTGGTTCTTTCTGGAAGAGGTGCTGTTGGCTGGTGGCTTAGTGCTTTGGGAAGAGCTATTGTGTAGGGAGAGCTGCAAACTAATCCCAGTGGTGCCTGTGTTTTGTGTGTGTGTTTTTATTCCCGGGCATTCAGGGTAAGGTTCATACAGGGTGGATTTTACGCAGGTCCCTATGCCTCATGTTTCCTAATGTAGTTCAGCAGAGGCACAGAGCTGACAATGCCCAAGTCTTAGGGACATGTAGTTTGTCCGGGTGCATCTCATGCAGGAGGATCTGCAGTGCAGGAAAACTTCAGTGCACTGCACCAAAACCAATGTGATTATATCAGGTAGATACACAGTGATGGATATGCTATAGTCGCTGTGTCCCCAAAGAAGTCTGATGCATGTCAGATTCTTTTACACTCCCTGTGTGCATAGGCTTAATGTTTGCAGAATCACAGTGTTAGGTTCTCATGCACTGCTGTTTTGCACATCCTGTGTTGGAGTTGCTTTTGAAAGCCCCTTTTGCACACTTGAAGCTGTGCTGCTCCAATAACCCATTTTATGTTACAGCTTGAATAGTCGCTGACACCCTTCATGTGCAGCTATGACCCCAAATAGGAGACAGAAGAAGGTGAGAAACTTTTTGGGTGGAGGGGACATGTTGCATTTTAACTGCTTGAATATTTGCAAATCTTATGCCTGCCATCAGCCACGCTATAGGGGTAGTGCGAGCTGTCCCTAGGGACCTGGGTTTGGAGCTCTTCAGCATCTGAGGGCTTGGGTCAGTGCAGGATAGAAGATGAATGAGAAGTGAAAGTTAAGCTTGGTCTTGGGATGACTGGATTTTGAAGATGCTGGCATAGGTTGTTTTGTTTATTGGATCCAGCCCATAACAAATAGGGTGTGAGTTTGTGTTTCTAACAGCACAATTCTTCCTACTATGGACCATAGATGATGTAGTTGATAAGACATGGCAGTTCTTTTTCAAAGGGAGATCTGGTGGGCTTTCTATTTCCAGACTACTTCTTACCTCTAGGAAGCTGTTCCAAGTGAATCACAAGCTATAACTGTCTGAAGAAATGTCTCCGATGTTATCCAAGCAATGACTGAGATGTCTTACTTAAAGCTTTTAGGCTTGGTGAATAATCGTAGTCCTCTTAATTGTTAACATGTAATTACTGCAATATGAACACAGAATCGTATATTTCCTGGGGAAAATACCATTTGCATACCACTGTTGTAATGTTATCTACTCCTTACTCCTCTGGGGGTTCTCTCAGAAGCCTTTTGAATGGGTTTTAAAACAAGCAGACTTTGTTTAGTTTTGTTTTCTTAAGAAAATAGCAGAAGGCAAAATAAAGTGTTTCTGAACTTCTGAACCCTGTTTTGTGCTTTTTGTTCATTCCTTTGCCATAAAAATTAGTTTTTCCAAATGTTTTTCTTTGCTGGCTGCAGGGACTCCGTTGCTGCTTAGAGTACAAGTGACTGTGCAGAGGTGCAGAGAAGGGATTTATTGCTGACCAGGGGGTGTTTCACTGCTGCACAGTATTTAATCATGTCTATATTTATATGAAGAATTGCATGTACTTACTATGGAGCATGGTGTTCCCATTACCCATCTATCACAGAAGTACTGTAGCCTGCCTTGGCATGCCTTGCAGTTTCTAACAAGGGCTCAGAGCATCTCTGCTTTCTTAACTCTTGCTGGTTTTACCAGAGTAACTTCAGGATCTGCAATGTGAGTCTTTCAGAGCATGGGGACTTCCACTTGTGACCTGAAAAAAATCATCCTCTGCTTCTTGCACCTGAACAAGAGAGAAAGATGCCTTGAACTGGCAGAAAACATTGGTGCCTATCAGGCTCTGTACAGGGGAGGGACTGCCAGCACACGTGTGACATTTGGGCATCTGAAATAGGTTCTTGCTGGCTGTTAAGGTGTGATGGAAGCTGTGATGCTGAAGATAGGCCTGTTTGGTCTAAGAAGATTTGCTTTAGAAAGCTCTAGGATTTAAAGGCCTTGCAATTACATTGGCTGAGCATGGGCGAAGTACATCTTATGTGTATGAAATAGTGAAGTCTGCATGTATGTGCCCTTCAGTTCCTTGGAGCAAGAGTCTTTGCAACCTCTCGTCTGATCCCAGAGATCTGTGCCTTGCAGAGAATCCCTCCCTAGTTGTTTTGAATCCCTTCAAAAAAGACTCAGTGATGGCTGGCTGTAAATGCCTCTTTCTTCTCTTCCTCTCCCTTGTGTGCACCAGTGGTACAGTCTTGGGAAGAGCAGGCTGGCCAGTTAAGAGGGCTGGATAGATAACATCTAGATTAGACACTACCTGCTGGAATGATTTAAAATAATGAACTCTTTAAGAAGGGCATACAGCCCTGTGCTCTGTTGTCCCATTAGCGAGACAAGTTTGTTTGTAACATAATTGTTCTCCACAGCAGCCAGGGATGTGGGGCAGGTTAAGTGGAGAAGGAAAGCCATGTCCCTGAGTACTCTCAGTTCAAGCCACAAACTTTTCTCTGAATTTACTGCAGAATTTAATCCTTTGTAGTTTTGCTTTCATAGAGCAAGGTGAAATATTTTAAATAACTGGATCTCATTCACATTTTAGGAGCTTTTTGTATAATGTATGTCTCTGTGATAGTATATATGGACTTGTCATGAAAGGTGAAGGTGATTCTGTGGTGCTAATTATCGTTCCAGTATTAAATGCTGTATTACTTTTATATAAATGTTTATATTGCAGCTTCTCTTGATTTGCATGCCTACACATAATACCTCAGGCTCTGAAGATGGTATTTCAGCCTTTATTTTCATATCTGAAAAGAGAAGAACAGTGATGATAAATATGGGGTAAGTCTGGAAAGTGAAGATGAAGGGGACTGTCTGGGAAGAGACAGGAATGGGGAGACTTGTTAGGACTAAGAGGAGATAAAGGAGGTGGATTCAGATTGTATCCATGAGCCCTGACCAAGCCAGTGAGCATCACACACCAGGCTACTGGCTCTTCAGAGACTCTCACTTTCCAAATTAGACACAACAATTAACAATGTGACGTTGGAGAAATGACTTGGGCACAGTTTAATAGGAAAATGACATCTTATTTTGGTACAAGGTAATAGAAATGCACCCAACGAAGACATCTTCAGTAACTGTTTCTCACTTATAACTGACGTGGGACAGTGCTGACGAAATTGCAGGCATGAGACTCTCAGAATTCAGGAAATTTTCAGGGCAGGCTTTTCAGTCTGGATGTGTTAGTGTTTGCCTTTGTTCTTTGCTCCACAGTCATGTCCACCATGGGGCTGCTGGGCCATGGGACTTAGCTGCACAGTGTAGCCCCAAGGGTTCATCCAAACTGGACCAGATGCGCCCCAGCCTTTCTGCTTCATCACCCCTTTTCCAGATTTAAGTGTCTCGGTGGAACAGAAAGGAGAGAGCTATCTGGAAGAGAATAATTGCTAATTCTAGTGATTGGCAGTGCCTCAGGTCTCCTTTGCTGCTTTTTCTGACCTTACGGGCAAGCTCTCTGTGTTCTGTATTGTAGTAGTTGGTGTATGAGAGAGCTGAACCTGTATCCATAGCTGGGTGGTATTTGGGCCCAGGTGGATATAAGCATTATCAGTAGGCTGCTTTCAATGCTGATGGCATATAAAAACATCTCGACAGAAACACTTGCTCCAGAAAAAAAGACCAGTCTCAGGCTTCTACAAATCTGCTGCCTTGGAATGGTGAACTAGGATAGAGCCAGAACCAGGAGGAAGAAATCAGAGTGTTAGCTGGGTGGGGGTAAATGATGTCTTCTCCTTCTCATTCAGTTGAGTTTCTGTATCAAAACTTGTTGTTCTTGACTTCCTGTGGGTTGTCTGGTAAACAGATGGGGACATGAGTTTGAGTTTGTCTTTCTCAGTTGCTTTTATGCATGGACACCACCGGAAGGCTAATTTGAAGCCAGAACGAAACCTGTACATGCAAGAAAAGAAATGAAATGGTGAATTGATCTTTTTAATTGCACAGGGAAAGAGCAAACGCATTACTTGGTTTTACCTCTGAGTGTCCATGCAAATAAAATCTTTCTATTGAAATCAAAGAAGTGAGGTGAAGAGCTAAATGTATAAAACCATGGAGGAAAAGCGCAAAAGTGCAATATATGATCAGTGAAATGGCAGGATGTCTGATGTGCTTAGTACATGGTGATGACCATGCTGATAGAAGCATTTGTGAGAAGTGTAGAATCTGAGTAAAATACGTGTGCTTTCCCACTGGAAGCTTTTTTAAAAACCATGAAGAATTAAATGAGGAAGCTGTCTGCTTTCTGAGAGGAGAAGGATGTTTTCTGATGTTGGCCTTAAGCGCAGGTTGGCTGAACGGGCTGCAAAGCTGCCGCCTTTTGTGAGTTTATTGGCAGGATGCTGTTCTAAACGCTCCTAAGGAGTGAGCTTCCTTGCATCACCCTGGAGTTAGGCGTTTTGCCGATGAAAACGCAGTGAAACCGCGCGCTGGCGGTTCTGGATAAGGTGTATAATAAATACCCTTAAAGCTCACTGCGCACGCAGCTAGGCTGAAGAGAGATGCAGATTAGGGAGAGGTCTGTCAGCAGGATGCGCAGGCAGGATTTTTGGCATGAGATCCGCAGGGCAGCCAGAGCAGCTCCCCACACTCGGCGTCCTGCCGCAGCAGCGTCCCGGGGGCAGCCCGTCCTTAGCATGGAGCAAGAGGGACATCTCTTGGCACAACGGGATTGTGCTCTCCCAGCCGCTCGCTCTCGGCAGCATGCCGGGATGGGACTCTCGGCAGGTCACTCATGGGCTGCTACTACTGCCCAGAGGGGTGAGCTCAGGGCCTGTGTGAGGGGCACAGGGCTGCGCTGGGAGGGCGATGGTCTGGGAGGAATGGTTGGCCAACCCAGCCCACTGTTAGGTCAGCAGATGCATTGCAAGGGGTTACAGATTCCTCTCTCCTTCCTTGGAAATAAGGGAGTCCTGTGTGTGGAAATGTGTATGAGTGGCTGTGCTTTGTTGAGAGGCTGAAAATCTTATGGGTTGAGTTAAAATCTCACTCACGGTGTGGCTCATCTCACATTATTAGCAGAGTATAAATTATCTGTTCAGCCTATGTACTGCAGTTGAAAATCAGAGTTGTTCACCTCCAGAGTTTTTTGCCTTTTCAGATTGAGATTTTTGTTTTCTCTGCTCACTCACATGCACGCTACTCACCTTTCGTTAAGACAGCAGTATATGATGGGGTTGTACATTGTTGAACTCATGGCAAGGAGAAAGACTGCAAGATAAACCTGTTGAATGTATTTCTGCTGGTAGATGTCTTCCTTGAAGCTTCCCAGGATGAAGTATATGTGATAGGGCAGCCAGCAGACAGCAAAAATGATCACAACTACCACCATGGTCTTCACAAACTAGGAAAACAAAACCACTGTGTTATTCCTGGGCCTCTGGGTGGTCATATGAGCCTTCTGGGGAAATGGGAAATGCTGCATTTGGTTTGGGTCTGTTTTCTACTCCTGAAGTGCTGCATATGGTATGTAGACCTGGGCTGTTAGGGCAAAAAATCCCAGCACTGATGGTGGAAACTAGGAACAGCCCGAGAGTTAGAGCAAATGATTCCTGGTGCACCGAGTGGACTTTCTGCAGAGGAACTGCTTGCAGCTACATCAGAGAGATGTAGTAGGGAAATGAGATAACTGCTATTGCATCGAAACCTCTCCCACCCTGTCCAGAGTTTTGCCCTGGTTTATCCTGCACTGTGTGGCTTCACTGGACACTAGGCTTCGTTCTCTAAGGACTGCTGGGAACTGGCCTGCTGCCTACTGACGTGAGCCTTTCTTCCACAGATGATGGCTGGCGCATGTAGATCCCAATTTCTTTTCATACTTGCTGGGTGATGCCCTTTACCCCGAGCCCAAAATATTCCTGTCAACCTGTCAACCAATCTCACAAGAGTTTGTATCAAATGCAAGCTCCATTTTGGAACTGGAGCCAGCAGCACTGATGCGTTGAGGGTAATTATTTTTAAGTTTCACTTCTGACCTTTTTTTTGGCATTAACTTGGTGTTCGTAGCGGGCTCTGTTAAGGTGGTTGCCTGGAACTGCACTGCTCCACAGAGTAATTCCTATAATGCTGTATGCAACAAACATCACCATTAAAGGCAGTAAATAAATCAACACGATCACTGCAATGTGATACCTGAAAAAGAAGAACAAGCACGTTTTCATAGTCAGCACGTCTCTTGAAGGGCTGTTTCAGAAATTGCCATTTGGGCACGTATGCCTGGCTCCCATTAACTTCAACCTCAGTGTAAAGAAGCAGAATTTTTGCCTACAAACATTGTCACAGGGACTTCTGTAAACAGCAAAAGCTCATCTCTCTTGTGTTGTAACGATTAGACGTTGGACTGGATTCACTGTTCTTTCAAGATGAAGTAATATGGTTTATTTTTTACCAGAGAGCACTGAATTTTGCTATCCCTCTGCAGTCGAGAAAGAGACACATCTGAGACTTGTGCTGTAAAGACATGAACCTTTAAATGACAGATGTGGAAAAGGGATATTCTGAAAGCCACAGACTAACTTGATAAATGCAATGGTGTCAACAGCTCAATTTGGCAACACTGAAAATACCTGGATCAGGGACTGCAAGATGTAACTGGCTGCTAACAGCATGCACAAAGCCATCAGGTAAGACTCTGCAGATAGCAAGGAAGGAATATTGCCTGCTTACAGCGTGCAGAAAGTGAATGGCAGTTATTGCTGTATTTGTGTTGCTGGCTGGTTTTGTTTGTGTGTGTGCACACAATTACGTATCACCAACAGGCTACTTACTCCATTACTGCTCCAGCCAAAAGTGCTGGCACCTCCTTTGGCTGTGTTTTAGCTCAGCCCTTCTTAGCCTTCCACGATACCCTGCAAGCTTGTGCTGGTTCCTTCATGCTGGGGGTCGATCATTTTAAGCAACCACCATTTATGGGGAGGGAACAACCTGCTCACTCAGTTACAGCAGCTGTCAAATTAACATAAACAGTGTAAAAACTAGGCTTAGGCAGGAGGGCTCTGGCACACACTGCTGGCAATGGCCACAAAAGGCTGGGTGCAAATGGTCTTTCTCAGCATGACAACGCCCTGGAGTT
Source organism: Myiopsitta monachus (assembly GCA_017639245.1). NCBI lineage: Eukaryota > Metazoa > Chordata > Aves > Psittaciformes > Psittacidae > Myiopsitta > Myiopsitta monachus. The sequence goes on along the minus strand of CM029921.1, from coordinate 63,131,595 downwards.
ACTTGCCGCATTAGCCAGCGGGGTCCACTGCTTTGCAGAGGGCTGTCGAAATGGGTGTTGGGGTGCACGGTGGTGTTTGCTGCTTGGAATGTTTGCAGATATCAAAGTGGTGGCTGCATATAGAAAAATATTGAATCTGTGAAACATGGCAAGTCCCTGCCTGTTTCTGACCTTTCCCAACTGTCCTCAGAGCAGTACCTCTTTTGAAGGTCTAATCAGCAAAGCCCTTTTAGAGTTCCCATCCTGTGAGGAGTAGGAGAGGATAGGAGCCTAAGTGGCACATGGCAAAAAGGAACTTTTAGCGTTATAATTTTGCTGCTTTGCTGCAAAGTTAACCTGTCACGAGTTAAAATAATCCTCTCGTGGTTAAGGTTCTTTATTTTGGTTAAAGCTCTACAGATTCAGTCCCTTTGCATCCAGTATTTCTCAGGTACTGGCAGCCACAGCAGTACATTGTTTCGGTCTTTTTTTACCTGTTTCTATCATACTTATACAGATTTGTCCTGCAGAAAAGGATTTTCCTTAGTTCTGAAGTCTAGAAATCTTGAAGGCTGCTTGTACTCAACTACAAAGGATTTTGAGAACCCACAGTCAACAGAGGAACCCAGTTCTCCACTTCTGTTTGTTTCTTTGGGTTTCTCAGTATTTCTTTCCCTCTGTATTTGGACTAGCACATGAATGGCATATGGCTTTTTTCCTCAGTGGTCTGTATTGCAGGCATCTGTCCTAACAGCTCCATCACTCAACATGATTTCTGAGGAGCACTGCTTCCAACTTCCTCTCTAGGAGAACTACTGCAACCTGCAAATCTGAGGCTGTTCAGGGTGAATGAAGCCAGGTTCAGTGTTCAGGAACTGCTGCTCCTAAGCTGCGGATCCCAGAAAGAACCTGCTCCATTTTTTGCATTCAGGACCAGCCTTTCCAATTTGCGGAGGTTTTGTCACTGTACTGTGTAATTCTTATTTCAAACCACAGATGCGGGAGAAATAAACCCCACACTAAATTTCATCTAAATGAAATAGTCATCAGCGACTTACATAAAAGCAATCAGCTATTATCCCTCCTTAATTGACAGGAACCTCGCACACTGTGTGCCCCAGCATGTGCCATGGGCTACCAGCCAAGGACCCCTGGGAGGAGCATCACCCAACATGACCTGAGCCTGATTTTATTCTTCTGTGACTGGAGACTGGGGACAACTGGGCACCAGTGGCTGAATTTGCTGCAAGTTGCCCAAACTTACTTGAAGCTCCTGAAACTTGGCACATATTAGTGTGAGAAACAGTTGATTTGGTAATAACTAACCATAGGAGGCATCCAGCTGTCTGCCAGAAATGAAGACTGAGGAGGGAAAAATGTCCCTGATACATGCAGCTGGGAAAAGCAGTTCACAGTGAAGAACAGACACGGGGAGTTTAGCACTTTGTTTTGGTTTCAAAAATTGTTTCCATTTTGTTAATGGATTTGTTCCTTTTCCGCAGTTCTTCCATTACTTCTTAGTATAAATATGTTTTGCTTGATAAATTTCTCAAAGTACTCTGTGTATCATGTGCTTTGAATAATGATTAATCACAGCACATCCCTTAAATGCAAGGTATGGCTTGTTTCTTATGTCTGAACAATAATGTTTTAAAGCAGGAGGAAATTGCTGTGAGGATCAGGAGCTTTTGGGAGCACAGATGCGTGCCCAGATAAGTCGGTCTATAACATACCTTCGGATGTTTGAAACATGCTCCTCTTTCCTACCCCTCCCTAATCCAAAGAGCAGCCTGATTTTTAAGCTAAATACGTAGCTTTTCAGCATTAAAGATACCCAGTTTCTTCCTGCCTGATGGAAGGGAGAAAATCCAAAATCCTTGGAACCAGGCTGTGCTGGTTTCTCTTAAATCCACTGAGCCCTGTATCTGGGGTTTCTAGATCTTATAACCAGTTTTCAGAGCAGGGGAAGATAGATCACCCTTCCCTACCCTGAGCTGTGATCACCTGGCATCTTTTTCCACAGCTGCCTTCAACTGAGCTTAGATTGCCTGCCTCATACCCATACTCCCCTGCTGTGTGGTTCCACCCTGCCTGCTCTCCCTGTAGCCAACAGTTTGGAGACGAAATGAATTTCCTACTTCACGTTTGCATGAATTAGGAGCTTTATCGTTTCTCTTACGTGAGCTGGTGCTTTGAGCCAACATCATCGGGCCAGACAACGATGCATTTTGTCGTTCCATTGTCCATCATGATCTCGGCATAGAAGCACTGTGGGAAGGCAAGCCCAAATGCCACCAGCCAGATTATCCCTATGATGACTCTGGTGCTTCCAGCAGAGAGCCTGGGTTTGAAGGGATGAATTATTGCCACGTACCTGCAAGAAAAATAGGTAATGCTTTTACTGTTGCATTGATAATCTATACAACAAATACCAGCAAGTGCAAACACTCACCAGAATGGTATAGTGGGCTTTATTTATAGAGAGATTTTGATAGGTTCCATGCTATAAATAATTTGAAGGACCTAAATACTTTCTGAAGAGAACAACTGCAAGTCTTGGGGAACTGGTTTAAGGTATGAGGAGGAAGCAATCATCTATGCCTTCTGGATAAGGTCTTCGTAAGTATTCCTCTTTCTTGGAGTTTTTAGAAGTTTTTCTCAATTAATTTTCCAAATGTTTGATGTGTTTGGTCTGGAATTTCATGCTGTGAACTGTTAATGTTAGTTTAGAGACAGGTGGTGTTTAAAATTGTGCCCTGTCTCCTTCCTCTACCAAAAAAAAAAGCCCCAAATGCTCTTTTCCCCCAGATTATGTCGACCTCCTGCGATGCCCCATGTTATCACAGCAGCAGACTGGGGTCTTGAGTATCCTTTACCCTGAATTATTCCCCACTGATTCTTAGCTGTGGAAAACTCTTATGTCATCCTCCTCTGCCTGTAAATGCTCCAGTGCTTGCGCTTGCAGTGGAAAAGAAAGTCTGACCCTTTTATCCCACACCTGCTCAGAGCCCTCATGGCACATCTGACTATTGGATTACATGCAAGTCTGAGGCGCTCTCTGGTTTTAAGTTCCCTGTGTAGAAGAAATGCATGGTATCGTAATGACTACATAATCAATTATGCATTTCTTGTCATGCTTTCTGTACTCTTTGACATGGTTGTTACAAAGGCAAAACAAAGTGGAAAATGCCAATTGCCTCCTTGTTTTCATAGGAAAAATCTGACAAACTGTGGTGTCTCTTGGCTGGGTCATTGGGAGGGAGCTCTGCCTGGCTGCTGGTGCAGGATAGAGGGTGGCTGCATGGACAGGCGGCACAGTAAGTAAGCCAGAGCTGCCTGGCAGCAGAGCCTTTTTTAGCTATAAAATTTTCATGTTGCCTTGCTTTTCTTCAGCTCATTGTAGGCAGTATTATACAGCGCTCAAATCTGGTCAGGGAGGAATCAAGTGATGAATATTCTCTAGAATTGATTTGTGACTCTTGGTGAAACACAAATCCTGGGTATAAACGATGCCACCCACTGTGCTGCTGAAGCAGCCTGAGTTGCAGGTACTGGAAGGTGTTAACCTGGGCTGCTGGGAAGACGCTTTCCTACTCAGCCAGGGGTGCATCCCAAGGAGAGTGGTGCTTTTAGGCAAGCTCCTGCCGGTTGGAGTCGGATCTACTGAATCTGCTGAGGTCTCCTGGCCACTCTTTTCGTGCGGTGGGGCTGCCTTTGCCCCCTACTGCTCATGCTCCCTGTGCCCTCTCTCCGAGCTGTGCTCCCAGGAAGGCCAATAGTATCCTGGGGTGTATTAGGAAGAGTGTGGCTAGCAGGGCGAGGGAGGTGATCCTCTTACTCTGCTCTGGTGAGGCCGCACCTGGAGTACTGTGTCCAGTGCTGGGCTCCTCAGTACAAGAAAGACAAGGAGCTACCGGAGAGAGTCCAGCAGAGCGCTACAGAGATTAACAGGGGTCTGGAGCATCTCTCTTACAAGGAAAGCCTGAGAGAACTGGGTCTGTTTAGCCTGGAGAAGAAACGACTGAGAGGGGATCTTATCAATGCATACAAATATGCTCAATGGTAGGATGTCAGATCCTGGTCAGGATGGGGCCAGACTCTTTTCAGTGGTGTCCAGCGACAGGATAAGGGGCGATGGGCACAAACTGAGACACAGGAAGTGCCGTCTGAATATGAGGGAGAACTTGTTTACACTGAGGATAACAGAGCAGTGGAACAGGCTGCACAGAGAGGTTGCAGAGTCTCCTCTGGAGAGATGCAAAACCCACCCGGTTGCGATCCTGTGCAGCCTTTTCTAGGTGAGCCTGCTTTAGCAGATGGGTTGGATCATCTCCAGAAGTCCTTCCTGACCCCAACCATTCTGTGTTCTGTAAACCCAACAGTGAGCGATACAGCTAGGGCCTTTCCCACAGCAGACAAGGATGACTTATAGAGCTGTCACTTCTTTTACAAGCTGTCCTCCCTTACAAGAAACCGCTTCAAAAGACATTGTTTTAGCAAAATTAAACAGTGAGCCCAAGTGGACGCAAGTTCTCATAACAATAAATGGAAGCCATGAGTTTCCAGGAGACAGTGTCAGGATCTATTTTAAGGCTAAGCAAAGAATAGCTAAATATGGTTTGCAGTGAGGTGCCAAGCTTTCTTTCTGATCCATGCCATGTGACTAAAGAGATTTTGGCTGTAAAGGTACTTTCACCAAAAGTCCACAAGGAATGAGAGTAGGGAGACATGAGGACAGGCTGAAATGGATTTTGTTTTGTTTCATGAATAATATTTTTTAGCAGACCACATGTATAAAATAGCAGTTACCAACAACTCTTTAGGAACAGCAAAAGAGTACTAGAGTCTAAAACTGAGCTGTCATTACTTCTAAATAGGGATTTGCTTTCATCTGGACAACTGCAGGCTGATAAACACATCACTCATCCCTATTCTTATTAGCAATCCTTCCAGTAACCACAGAAGCCACTACCCTGTGCTGTGCCATACCCCCAGCTCCAGTGCGGGTTGCAGCAGCCGTCACAGACACACAGGGCAAAGCCACCTTTCTCCTGCTGGTTTGTTTATCTGGTTTGATTTGTCTATTGATTGCTTCCTGCAGCCGGGCATGCCGAGGTGAGCCAAGCTGTGAGCAGGACAGAAGTTAGGAACGTGACCCCGATGACTCACGGAGCAATGCTTTTTGCACAGCTCCAGAGGGATGCTGGCTCTGCTCCTGAGGGAGCTGGGAGGGCCTTTTGTGGATTCATGTCCTTGATAAGGAATGGGGGAAACCTGAAGAAAACTGCAAAGTCAACAGGAGGGCTTGACGAAGGACTGACAAGTTTTCTGGATTCAGTATTGGGCGGCCCCAGGGAAGACCTTTGCTGTCGGGTTAAGCAGGGACATAGGATAAAAAAGATACAGATGTTTCCAGCACCAGGAGAGTGGAAGTAATGGAGGGATGACAGGAAGGATAAGGGGAAGGAGGGCAGAGAGCCTAGAAGGGAGCTTAACCTCCTCAACTTCTTTCACATGCCATTGCCTTTAAAAGAGGAAATTCCCATGGACTTTTGGCCTCTTTCTAGTAAAAAGAAAAACAGCATCAGGCTACTAAACAATGAGCTGTAAACACATTCAGACTCCACAAATTTAAGGCTTGAGTAAAACAGACTTGGCAGATGTAAAAGAGCAGGATGAAAATGCCAAATTACTTCAGAAGTCAAACAAAACCATTGTAATTCCTTTCCTCCCTCTTGGAATAAGTCATTCTTGTGAACTCTTGGAGCAGACTGACATTTCTGATCCAATTCCCATTATTTCTGGTGGTTTGCTGGACTCACAAGCAGAATCTTGGATGCTGATACAGTCAGCATTTTAATATACTCCTATCACTCCAGCTCTGTCCAAATGATGGGTCCTTCTCATGGTTTTAAAAAGATAAATAAAATGGTTTGCAGGATGACTGGGAAACAACTTGTGATCAGTAATGTGGGAACAACAAAATACCATCCACTTCCACTTGGTACAGATTTGGGTGTGATTCAGACCAGGGATAAACCAGAAGAGCCTTCCTTTCACACCATAACTAGGATCTAACCCCACAGTCTGTTTGCTTGGCACTCCTCCCACTTTGCAGATAAGGCACCTGATAGAGTAGGGGCAGGGCAATTGCACAAAGTATTGCAAGGGTTTTTTATAGCTTACAGTGGATTTTTTGGACCTTATTTTCTCCATTCACCTCTTACCTCTCCGCAGCCACAGCTGTCATGGAATAAATGCTCACAAACATTGCGGTGATGGGAAACCAGTTCTGAAACCTGCAGAATTCCTCACCAAAATACCAGACGTTGTGACTGGCATAAATAAAGTTGAAGATGGTATTGAAAGTGGACATCAGCAAATCCGAAAGAGCCAAATTAACAATAAAGTAATTGGTAGTGGTCCTCATTCTCCTGTGTGCAAGAATAATCCAGATGATGGTGATGTTGCCAACGATGGATGTGATAACAATGAAGGAATAGGTGATAGCCCACAAAGCAATTCGCCAGCCCGGCTGGGTAAACTGGGTTACCGCCGTCCAATTGCTGCTGTCCTCAAGGGAGTCAGCTTGTGACATGTTGCTAGCGTTTAAAATGGAAAATGTGCTCATGGTTTTTTTTCTTCAGCTAAGCATAAAATGAAATCTTCTGGCATCTGCTCATTTTCTTGCAGTAGATGCTGGTGTTACGAATCCCCATGCAAATGACCTAAGTGCCATTAAAAAGGCATTGGGATGAGATGTCTCATGTCCTCTCATCCTGTTTTCCAAATGATGCAGCTGCAGTTTCAGGAGATCAGCGGTACCGAGGGACCCTTCCTTGCCTGGCATTTTAACCTATGCTTGAAGAGCAAAAACTAGAGAACAGCTCTCTTCCTTTAGATTATTTTTAGGGCCAAGAAACTGTAAAAGGAAATATCGAGCCAGAAAAATCTTCAATCCAAGTGGAATCCTTCTTTTTGAGGGCAGTGGATTTCCGAGGCAGCAGGTATTTGATCCTCTGCCGTGGGACTGAGAGCATTTGTTTTTCTTTGCCGATGTAACTGCTAAGGGTGAGGCAGGAGCTGTGCTGGGATAAATTCTTGGCAGGGTTTAAGGGGACTTTTGAAAGGAGGTGGAGCCTCTTGCAGGCAAAAACTAAACAACCAATTTGACATCAAATGAAACATGGCAAAATGGTACTTAAAACTTCCCTCTCCTCCCCCCCTCCCCCCATTTGTTTTGAAATAACCCCTGAAATGGACATGCTGCTCTACCAGGATTTTACAGACTTAACTGCAAGGGTAGTTACTTTGCCAGGTTTATCAGTCCTGCAGTTCTCGCGTTTCCAGCACCCTGGCTTCCTGCAAGCTCTCTGCACACCTAAGAATGAAACAGAATACATTCAGCACAATTTTAGCAAGATTGTCTTGCTGTCTGCAACGAGTTGGAGGCTTATTCATAGTTTTAATAGATTTTGCTTAATGATGACTGCCCTATATAATAGGACTCAATCAGCCATATTTAGTAGATTTGGCATGTTTTAATTTAGTTAAATTACAGCAACGTGTCCTGTTAGTGCTTGAAGGGTCACTGGCGAATAATGCCAAGATAGAGGCATTTGTGAGCTGGGACTTCTAGTAAGGCTTCAGCGGGAATTTGGCACCCAGGACTTCATCGAAAGCTCCAGAAATCCTTCTCCAGCTGCTGTCCAGCATAGAAACAATCCAGAGAAGTCTCAGCTCCCAGCCTCCACGCCCTGTGTTGCTGAGGGGCTTAATAAAGGGCGTTGCGCCTTCGGACCTCTCCATCCCCTTTCCTGGAGTGTGCTGTAGAAACTTATTGACCTCATGCATGCAAGAAGGAGTATCTGATCCTCATGGGAAAGTGGAACCCCTGCCTCCCTTCTCTCCTCAGAGCACAGCGCTCTTGCTTGCTGTTAGCTTTGCAGTGAAGAACATAAATATAAGCAACAGCATCAAGGCTGAGATTTCAAAGAGTACTTGGCACTGGCTTGTGCCTGCTCTGCTGGAAGCTGAAAACCTTTCAGGTATTAAAACCTGTTTTCAGGATTCAGAAAGTAACATAAAGGAAAAACTCCCTCTGTGTGCATGGTCCTGGGATGGCAGTAGTCTTCCAGCTCTGGTATTTGCATGGCGCTGCAGCTGTGCCAGGCTCCCGTGCAGCAGGGCAGTATTTATCAGTTCAGGATCTTTTCCACCAGCTCAGCCTGGACTCTCTCCTTGCTTCATTAATTTCTGGAGGCAGCCTTCAGTTAACCCATCACCTACCTCTGCAACTCTTTAAAGCAGGTCTTCTCTGATACTGTATCATCGCAGCTTTGGTTTTTAGAAATTAATACCTGTAGTAATTAATTAATAGTAATTAGTAATAAGTAATTAATACATGTAGCATCTCCTTCTCATCATGATGGACTTCCCTGCAGGTAATCCCAACCCACTTCCCTACCCAGAAACTGCAAAAAATACTCTTGTATTTGTCTTCTCATATGCACTGCAAAGCAGCTCCAGGCTCTTTTTGGAAGTCTTCCACTGACACCTCATTAAACAGCTTAGGAGCCTTCCATTTGCTGTATACAGTCCAGGAGAGCTGTTCATGATTGGCTATACAAATTCAACATCTAATAGTGTTCTTCACATTATTATTATTTTTTAATCTCTCTCAAATCTCTTCAAATTCCAAGGAGAACATGAGCAAAACCATCCAGCTGTTTAGCTGAGAATGCAGCTAAAGCCCTTTATCAGTCTTTGCTACATAAAGTGGGACATTAGCAAGTGCTTAGAAAAAGGACTGTACTTTTTGATGTTTCAGTGGTGAAACTTCACCTCTCTCAGCTGACTTTGAAGATGATCAGGATGCCCCTGTTTCCTAGGAACCTTCAACCAAACCATCTGCCCTGGTCCCTGATCTGTTACTTGGGTGGCTAGTTGGACAGCAGCCACCCTTTGGTCAACATTTCCTCATGTAAGTCAGCAGAGACTTGCTTTTATTTATACACACCCACACCTTTTATTCATTTACTGCTTGTGCATTGGCAATGTTATCATCCTGGAGCCAGGCCAGCAATTTAGAGTGTGCCATTGGCCTTTTCACTTGCGAAGTGCAGCGATTTGTCACAAAAGAAGGCTACAAATACCTCAGAAAGGCTGCACTTGCCTGGGACTAGGGGCAAAACCCGCCTCTCCAATGATTTTGGAGTTATACCAGGAAAAGGGACTGTCTGAGAGCAGTGGTTGGGTTTGGCTGGTTTCACTGGTTTTATTACCAGCAGGATTGTTTGAGGCCATGCTGAGTCACTGATCCCAGTACTGGGCACAGGGTGAAAGTTGACCACAACTCTTTGCATGAACTCTCTGTTCGTGCGATCTACCAAGCCTTGTACATACTTGAAGCAACCAAGCAATGGAATTCCAAGCCATGGAATTTGAGCCATTGGATGGTCTTGGGATCATGTAATACATGATCTGTCTTGATGCTGGTAGAGATGACATACTTTTGGTTGGAAAACTGCAGCTCTGTGCTGCTTGGGGCTGAGGTGGAGAGGACCATCAGCACTGCAAGCAATTCAGAACATCTTACTTTAAACCACTCTTTGCTGCTAAACTATACTAATCGTGTTCAGAGATCTTGCCATTTCACTGTCTAGACAAAATCCGGGATTCAGGCAAAGGATTATTCAATTGTATTCCTATGGCTTTGTAACAGGAAACTGTTTTTTATGTATTGCCTAAGTTCAGAGTGACAATATCAGGAAAATGGACACTCCTTTTAATCAGCTTCTGCATCCAGCTGGTTGTACCCTGAAATCTTATTTGCAGAAATCACAGCATGAACGACAAGGTGAAACATTAGGAAAATCAAACCAAAGCTATTAACTTAGTTAAATACATAAACAAGGAAAATGCGTAAACGACAGGAACATGTTGGGATGTGAACAATGCCCATGAGACACAAAGAATGCGCAGTGGACACTAATTCCCTGCACTTAAGTGATGTGATTTCCAGCCTGCATGCTACTGGTGGATATTTGCAAGTTTGTCTGAAAATTCGAGTTGTTGATGTTTTAGAAGAGGAATGCTCTAGGACATTGTATTGTGCATTATTGCCAGAAACCGAAGAGGCGAGGAGCTGTTCTGTTGCTGGCAGGGCCCTGGGCTGGATTCTTTGTTTCCCAGAAGCAGAGTTAAGCACCACATGCAAAAGCAATGGCACTTTCTGTAACAGAATTATCAAGGAATATACTTTAGGCTTTATAAGAGAGGATTTTGGGAGTAACTGCTATTATATGGTATATACCTAACGAAATGTTGTGTGACTGATCACTTCTACATATACAGCTCTGAGGTCTTCCACAATCTCTTTGCTGGGTAACTTAAGAATAAATGCTGCTGCACTTCATCTGCTCAGATACCAGACACTGATTTTCAATGCTGTCTGTCTGCTCTGGGCCAGGATGCAACAACCAACTTCTGTGACAGTTGTCTGCCACTTTGAATGGGACATTTTTTCCCTGAGGAAAATAGCCCTTTGTGGGTCAGGAGTGCAGCACTGCCAGTTTGAAAGGGGTTATTTCATCTCGTAGGCATGAATGGTGTTTGCAGTTCATGATCGCTGTGTAAGACCCAACACTGGCCCACTGTCAAGGCAGAGGCATGTGGATAAACGTCGGCATAGGCAGAAAATGAGGCCAGTGCGATATGCCCATTAACTGTTGCACTTCTGCTGTGTTACTTGCAGGATGGGACCCTCTTTGCAGAGACAATTGCCTGGGTATTGTAATTCAAGGTAAATGCTCTGGTATTGCTTAATCGTGCTCCTGTAAAGTGCAGGGATTCTGCTTTGCAGCGTTTATGCGTGCCTAACAAAAAACACAGCCTCTGTATTTTTGCCCACGCGGTTTCCCATGGCAATTGCCGAGGTCTGTGGATGCGTGTGCCGCTCCGGCAGCACTGTGAGGCGGCTGTTTGAGTAGCGATACAATTTTTGATGACGCCTCCAGCTACGGGGTTAGTCCCGAAGGCGCAGCCCCTCGGCAGCGGCATTTGCCAAGGGAAAGGCTGAAAAAAAGAAAAGAAGCAACAGAAACGCCGTAGCCGGGAGCGCTTCGGAGCTTTTCATTCAGCTTCCGACATCCTCCCTCTTCCCCCCGCCCCGTGTTCTTTGTGTTTCTCGGCCGTGCGCCGTGCCACCACCCTCCGCATCCCGCAGCATTCACTCCCACAGCTCCCGAGCTGGTCCCGCACCCGGAAGCGGCGGCGCCCCCGGACCCGCCCGACGGGGCGGCCGCTCCCTTCCGCCGGGCACGGGCCGCCGGGAAGGGGAGGGGACGGGCGGCGGCAGGTGCGGCGGGGCGGGAGGATGGCGGCGGGGGACGCGGAGCAAGTGCGGTACTGCGGCAGGCTGTCCTACCTCTGCCTCAAGCTCACCCTCATCACCTACTCCACCACCTTCTGGGTGAGAGCGGCGGCTGCCGCGGCGGGGGTTGCGTCTGTGTGTGCGGCGGGCGGAGAGCGGCTGCCGTCCCCGGTTTGGGGCTGTGCAAGCTTGCGGTGGTCCCGGGGCGTCCGTGGGTCCCGTCCGTGGGTCCCGTGCTCGGCTTTCGCGGGGTCCCTCCTGCGCAAGGCACCGGCGTTTTGCAATAATTAATGGCTCCGTCGCGGAGCCTGCGGGTGGCACACCTGTGTCTGTGGGTGCAGCTCCCCGACCTTCCCGAGGCACCGGCAAACTAGTTTTGGCGGATGGGGACCTGTAAGGGTTGAAAGTTCGGCTGGTAAAAGTCGTTTATGCGTGTATTAAATACTGGGTTTTTTTTTGCCCCAGGGGAGCTGGGCAAATAAAGCCTTTGCCCTGCACAGCCGGTGATCAGTGTACAGGGTAGTTCCTTTTCCGAGCCTTGCCTAGGTGATACTGTAAAGCTTCAAAACTTAAAGATGTGCCACACTCGCTGTCCTTAGCCAAGTGTGCTAAAAGCCATGTGCTGTCTCCTAAAAGTAAGAAAGTCCGGAAGGATGGGTCCGTACTGTCACCGCTGACTTCTCAAATAATGGCAGATTCACCCTGTCCAGGCGCCTCCTGCGCTGGAAGGAGCTCTTGGGGCTCTTTGTAAGGACTGTGATTCTAAAACGTGCTTTTTTCTGGCTCCAGGGTACTAGAGCGGTGCTGTCTGGCTGTGTTGGCTCCAGGCTGTACCGATGTATGAGATGCTTAGGTGGGGTTTCCTTCAGCCTCTTTCAGTTTAAACACCTCTTAAGCTCGTTTTGCTGGTCTGTGTTTCTGGCTTAGTAGACATCGTGTTTACAAGGTGGGAGCATAAAGCTGTTGACGTGTTTATGTGGAAGAAGAGGTTTGGATCCACCAGGTTTGGTAGTAGGTGTCTGATTAAAGCTATGATTTAAGGATGAAGAAGAATTGAAAAGCAAAGTGTTTGGGTGTAATTCAGACTTTCTGGGATCCTGGGAATCCTGGGAAGTATTTTTCTTAGCAGACAAATCAATCAAGGAAAGCCTTTGGGTTTAGGTTCCTGAAGTTTCCTGTGTTACTCCATAGCAGCTATTCCACAGGTGCAATTTTTGGAAAAGGGAAATTTGTTGCATTATTTCTCAAACCCTTTTCTTGCAGCGTATCATTTGTGAAGGGCTGTGCGTATTGTCTACACCGCATTTTCCTTTGGCAAGGGCCCTTGTGGGTGGGATGCAAACATTAATCTGGTACCAGAAAAAGAGCCCTTCTGATATGTTCCTCTGAGTGCTCGTGGAAGACAAAGCCCCTTTTCAAGCAGTCTGAGGATTTTATTTACTCTTTGTAGTTGCTCGCTCTGGATTTTCAGCGCTCTGCCCTGTTTATAGCCAAGAGCTTCCGTTTGTCAGCTCTGCTGGGGAGATGGTTTGCTCAGGGAGGGAGGGCGGTAGGCCGGATGGGGGCTATGGGAAGGGGAAGGATGGGAGCTGATGGTGTTTGCTGGCGCTGGGCAGTGTGCTCCTGGTGTTCCGGCCGAACACATGCCGTATTGTGTGGGGAGCGGCGACTGGGTTTCTCTCTTGGAATTTTCTTTTATTCCGGCTTAGCAAAGCAGATCTCATCAGCCATGAATGTCAGTGGTGGGGTGGTTTTTCCAGCTGTGTTTTTTACTGAAAAAAAGAGACTTAGAAAATAGTGTAAATGGAAGTAAAGTTTGGCCATGGAGTGTTGGCCTGCTTAAATTTTGGGTGATTTGTGTTCCTTTGCTGCTTTTTTGGGTTTTGATGTACAGGATGCTGCAGTCATTCGTTTCCTCCCTGATGTGCTGTTCCTCTGGTACATCTGTGATGATGAACACCCAGCTTCAATTCCCCAGGATTGCTTAAAATCGCCAGGAACTAAATACCAACCTTACCCAAAAGCAGAAAGGGAAGGAAAGCATCGCTGGGAGTGCCGGAGGGGGTGTTTGCTGCAGGCCCAGTCGCTGCTGTGTCTTCCTCTGTCACCTGGGGCTTTTAAAGAACTTTTCCAGGCAGCCGTTTTGCTGATGAGCGAGGCTGCAATGTGGTTTTTCTTGCCTGGCTGAAACAGCATCCAGCGTTTTAAACAGAAGGTGCTGTTGTTGAGAGGGCACTTTATTTAAGAATAAGTATGGTAAATACAGGGTTAAAGCCCCTGCTTATAAAGAAATGGATTTCCTTTCTCTTGGGAAAGCAATTTCTGGGCATGGAAAAGCCCCAGAGAAAGTCCCTGGTATTTGCTGGTGGATACTCATTTAATGTGAGTCAAGGCCAGTTAATTTTTCCCGTGGACACAGTGTGAATTGCCAAACTGGGAGCTGTTGTGAAGGATGCAGGATGTAAACAGCATGTATATTGGTGGGCTGCCTCCGTAAAAGTCATGTTTCCCCCCCAGTCACAGGAAAGGAGAGTACAGTCCCGGAGAAGAGACTCGGGTGGGATGATTCCCAAGTCAGCACATCTGCTTGGCATAAATCATTGCCACTCTTTGTTTGACCATACTAAAGGTTTAAAATATTTTTATTAAATGCTTAAAAAGAGAGAAGATGATAAAAGCATAAATCCTGCTTGTAAAGAATGAGGGTTTTAGTGGCATACTGAGGCGGGCTTTTTTCCCCCTGTAATAGATTTTACATTTCAAAATCTGTATAAAGCTTGGAATTCCTGTATGTCTACTAGATGTTAGATTGATCTGAGATTTTTATTTGTTAGCTGATGCTTTTCCCCTGGCATAGCAACAGAGCTGCTGAATGCAGTGTGAAGCGTTTCTGTGGCGTATGCCCTCTGCATGCCAGTTTGCAGAACTGTTAATTTGGGACTTCTTGAGGGAGTTATTACATGGGCATCTGTTGTAGTCCCCTTCTTTGGGAGTGACACAGTTGTAATGTCTGAAGCCTTCCAGAACAAGTGTCTTGGTGCAGTTCTAGAAGAGATCAGAGGGATGGTGAGAAATCCCCTGTGGGTCATAAGATAGCTTTAATCCTGTCATTTGTCTGGGATGTGACTTTAACCACCTTGGCCCTTGGGACAGTAAAAGCTGTAGTGGAGGGGAATTTGCAGAGGGAAATTGGGGCTTTTTTGGGGACCAAGCTGGTGTCAGAAAACAAAAAGCGTGAAGTTTCTTGTACATTTAGAATACTAGAAGTAGCCTTGGCGGATGTGTGAGCAAAAATGCCAATAGAAAGGGGTGAAGATGCATATGTATATGAAGATCACTGTATGTGTCTATATATCTGAAGCTCTTGAAATGAAAATGTCTTGGATTTCTACTCACAGGCACCTTTGAATCTTTAAAGCAGCCAAAAATAATCTTAGATTGAATGTTCTGATGAGAAAACTAAGAAAAAGATTTCAGTAAAATGTTCTGGTCTTGAAACCACACATTTCTGCAGTTCAGATAATCCCTGACAAGTCTGAATTCCTTTGGTTTATGTGCAGGTAGTGGGGGTTGTGTTTGTTCGGTGGGGTTTTTTTAATCCATTTTATTTTTGTCTACCTATTTTCTAAGCAAGGAAATGACCAGACAAATGCTGACCTTGTTAAATGCTGCTTGGAGAGCCTGTCTTTAAGTTGTATTACCTGCTGCTTTCCGAGCAGGGTAAATGCAGTTGGGACACGAAGGTATCAAGTTTTTATTTTATTTTTATACTTTTGAAATGATCTTCATCATGAAAGTAGAACTCCCGAATCCCATACACGTGTGCGCTCACCAGTTTTATCATCTGCTATTGTTTTGTATGGTTCTGAGGTTCGTTCCTTGATTGCTGTAGCGTATTTGAATGTTTCAAACTGAGTTATGTTGTCGTCTGCTTGAACAGACATTTATAATCTGCTACCCAAATAATTGATGTTTTTAAGGACTAAAGCTAACGCTGCAGATCGACCACTCGGTAACAAAAGACTGTAATTGCAGTTTTACAGTAGAAGCATACAGGTGGTAAATTTGGGTACCTGGTAATTGTCCACTGTGTTTTCTGTTCCTTAAACTTACAGCACAGTTTCTGAATTTTTCAGAGAAGTTACTCTGAATTTGGTTGTGTAAAATTTTAAGTGGCTTTTTAAGTGGCTTCGGTGTATTTATTGTTGTGGGTGAATCCTTCTGAGATTTTTCTGTTTTAAACGACAACTTGGTGGCGATTCCCACATGTTGTCCTTTGGGCTTATTATTAGCGTCTGTAGAAAGTCAGAGATTTCCAGTAGGTTAATATTTGTTTTAAGATACCCCATAATTAAAAAACCAAAAATTCAACTGTTTGGCTCACAGTCTTGCATGTGAGTATGTCTTGTGTTTGTCTAGACCTTTGTCTGGGATATAGCATGTGGTGACCAAAAGCCTGGCATGATTAAGAAGTGTGCTTTCCTCGCCGTTGATGTGCGAGGAACGGACTCGAGGTTCCTGTGGAAATGTCAGATCAGAAGAGGGGAATGTTGTTTATCAGATTGCCAAAGCGATTGATTTGAATCTGGGCTCTTCCCTGGCGATATGCCTGGCCTCTGGAGTTGGCAGTAAAGTCTTTCCATTGCAGTTTTCGTGATTAAGTATTGTGGGATTTGCTTTTTGTTTCAGTTTAGCATAATTCAAAGCGACTTTTTCAGCATGCCGTAGATTTAATACCAAATGATTTTGACTTAGCATCGGTTATTTTGATTGAAATAATTTTACCGTGTTAAATGCAGTGCATCGTTTTCCTTGTCAGCTTCATCTCGTCTTACTCAAGAAAATGATATGATTTCAAACTTGCTTTCTTTAAAGAATGTCAGTGCGTTTCCCCTGGCGACAGGAGGAGTGGAGGCATAGGATCCACCCGGCTGTATTTGCTGAGCCTAAATACAACAGGAGGTGACCTGAAGGGATGTTCAAGCTGCTCGTTGCAGAATGACTTAGAAATTGTGTTATATTTGAGGTGTATATGCATGTTCACACACACAGATGTGCGAAGAAGGACCATCAGAGCTGTGGTATTTGCTAGCATATGTAATGTGTATGATCTCAGATGGGTAATAAATTACATTTCAAACAGTGATGTGTGTTCCAGTTTAACTTCCCCTGTGTTAAAACTGTATTAAATATATTTTGAAATGAACAAATCTCAGGTTTTTTCTAACTTAGCTTTTTTCTACTTTAGTGTTTTTGTTTGGGTTTTTTTTTATTTTCCTCATCCAAACTTGTGCTTTGAGGTTTTCATTGTTCCTAATGAATTCTGAAGTGAGTAGTCACAGGTACATGTATACTTGCAAAATGTCATCTCTGTGCTTACTGGGAGAAGGAGTAACAGCTGTGCTCTTCTCTTTTTCTGTTCCAGGTGATCGGAGCCCTTGTCCTCGCGGTTGGGATTTACGCAGAAGTTGAAAGACAAAAGTACAAAACTCTAGAAAGTGCCTTTCTAGCCCCAGCAATTATTTTAATACTTTTGGGCATTATAATGTTCCTGGTATCTTTTGTGGGTGTGCTGGCTTCTTTAAGAGACAATTTATGCCTTCTTCAAGCAGTGAGTGTTGGGGTTTTTAATCTTAATTTTTAAGGCTCATTGCTTTTGCTTTTCAGTGCCACCTGAATTCAAATGAATAACTGTGCATTGGAAAAAAGATTTAATAAAGTTGCTTTTCTGATTTTTGTTAAACATAAAACGGTGGTATGTGGATGTCCTTCCAGCAGGGAGAAGCAGTATTTCATCTTGCCAGTGATAGGACAGACGAGGGTCAGAGCCTAGCGCTGAGCAGACTACTTTCCAATAGTTAAGGGCCTTAGGGAAAACAACCAGGAATGTGGATTATTATCAGCCAGCGTGGATATTGTGCAAACTCAGCTGTTGACATACCATTTGACGCTAGCCTGGCACCACGGTGCCTGCTCTTTCTCTGGTCTGGCCATACCGTAGGTACATGCCCTGCTCAGGGGAACTGTGTTAGGGAAGAGGAAATCTTGCTGCCCTTTGGCTGAAGGAAAAGGCAACGTCTGGCTGCAGCTTCTCCCAACCAGTAGGGGGGCATTTCCTAAAGCTGGGACCTGCTTGCTGGGATGATAAGTGCGGAGATGAGTTGTGGTGTCTGTTTGTTCTCCGAACACTACTCGTTTCAACCCAGAGGAAGCCACTAGAGAAAGAAACCTGAGCTCAAGCTGACATCTGTCAGGCTGGCAGTGGCTGGGATCTGTTTGCCTTTGTCTGGGAAGTGAAATATAGGGGGGAGATGGAGAAATGGGTGTTGCAGTGCTAGCTGTGTAGCATCATAGAGCTTTGAGAGAAGGAGCCTAAGGGAGAAATGAAAGGGACTTTTTTTTTGTCTCCAGTGCCTCTGAAAGGGTAAATTTTAGGGAAATTCCTATGTAACATTGTGGTTGCAGATGGAAGTTGCGCATACGACTAATTAAAATTAAAGCGTGAAAGCATGATTTTCACCTTCATGGCAATTCAGTCTAAAGAAATGCCAAGTGCATGGCATGTTATGTGGGGAAAAAGCAAGAGATAACTGTGGACTTTGAAATTATGCTGGAATTCTACTGGGTTGCACTGGTCCCTAGGCATTGGTGGCTTCTTTCACTCTGAGCTTGGTGGTGTGTCTTCATCTGGTGCCAAGGCTGTTTTCTGTCCCCATTGTGGCAGCAAACTCGGTAGGCTATTTAAATGAAGAAAGTCCCTGGTATCTGCTCTCAGGCTGATTCCAGATTTAGCAGGAGCAAAGATCTGTGTCTGGTGAATTCCTGACACTGATACTGGGTATTGAGAGCACAGAAATTAAACCATCTTTGGGGGCAGAGCATTTGAGATTATTTTCAGATGCGAGATCGTAAAACTTTGCTGCTGCTGAAATTCATTAATAAGAAGCAGACCTAAATTCACATAACAGCCATATTTTATGCCTGAAGAATCCTTTTGGTTGGAAAAACATTTCAAGTACTGACACATCACAGCCGTCTCATGGTGTTGCTATGGATTTCTTCATATTATTTATATTTCACATGCATTTTGATGAGCAGTCACAGATGCATATGGTGTGGTCGTGTATGAGTGCATTTGTGAGCTTGTGTATATACACACACACAAATAAATAAGAGGTAGCAGACGCAATTTTTCTTACCAGTGAGCACTGTGACCTTATTAGTGTCAGTCGTGCAGCCTCTGTGCTCAGCTGGCTTGGCAACGCAGTTCACTCTTGAGAAGCAAGACACTAAAAGGTACTAAGGCCAGAAATTTCCTTTGATTTGACGCCGGCAATTTAGTAGAAGCTGCTTTGGATTATCCTAAAGCACTGCTTTACCCAAGAAATGAAAGCTAACAGTTAAGTGCTGGTTTTGTAGGAAGCATAAATCTGTTAAGTTTGATGTGGTTTGTGCAGCCCATTAGCATGCTTCTCTGGGATGCTGTTATGGAGAGAAGTATCTTGGCATGATAAATGCATCTATTGGTTTTGAGTCTACTCAAAGCAGAAAAATAATGTGTTTGCCAAATTGGCAAAACCCAGGGTGACTCAAGTGTGGAAAAAAGGCTTCCTTGTAACATGAACGGTTTTATAAACCCATAGTTTTATATCTTTTTTCGAAATGACATCTCGGATGCAGAAAGCCGAATATGTCGGCGATTGGATGTGACACACATAAGGACACTAACTGAAAAAATAACGGGTTTGTTCTGTTGAAAGACTCATTTGCAATTATTTTTCTGCAGTTCATGTACATTCTTGGCATCTGCTTGCTGATTGAGCTGACCGGTGGAGTGGTGGCCCTGATCTTCAGAAATCAGGTGAGCTGCTTGTGTTTAGGGTTTGATCACCAAGAACATAACTCACAATCCATGATGTTACAGCTATGCTACTGAGCAAATAAAAGGTGTTAAAATCGTCACCTGAGCACTAATCAATGGAGGCCTGAAGGCAGGTCCCCACTTTTCAGGGCCTTGCAGGTTTGCGGATGGGTGGGATTTGCTACCCATTCTGGAGATGAATTCCAGATTAAATAATATGAAGCATATCTGGTAACTGTGAATGTGCAATTCAGGCAAAATGAGTTTCCAGCTCTTCCACTGTTACAAAGTTCTTTTTTCTGATTTGCCATCTGGGCCTGAGACTGACAATATGGGAAGTTTCCAGCTGCATTTGGAAGCTGTGATTTTGTAGTGGCCAAAATGTTTTATGTTACCTGTAGGACAGCTTTCCCTGCCCTCATCCACAAGCAGCATAACTAATTTCTGTAGGTGACCTCATCATTTACAAGCATGATGTAACTGTATAAACCCCTTAGTTTTTTCTAAACAGAAAGAAACAGACTTTTTTTTTTTCCTTGTTAGAAATGCTTTGAGACATCAATATGTTAACTATGGCAAGTACTGAATTTCCATGCTTTGATTTTTTTTCTAATCTGGTAAAATATGAGCATTAAAAGGAGATGCTGAATAATAAGACCTCTTCCCTCTGCACCCCAACCTACTGATCTCATTTCTGCAAAAAGAAGGCACACAGACTATGTTACATGTTACTGAAAAAAGTAAAATAGAGCTTTCTTTTTTTAAATAACAGCTGACTGGTATTTTGAAATAGTATAATGTTCTCCCTAGCTAGCGTTTTCTTCTCACCCCATGCTGAACGGGAGTCGTGAACTTGACTGGTGAGAGCAGAGGATGAGGCATCTTTGTTTCTAGAAGCCATCATTAGCCATTGCCATACTTGTCGCCTTAGCCCCGCACAGATTTATTCTGAATTGTGGTGGGAGCACCAGGCTTGTCAGAAGGGAGCCGATCAGCCTGTCTGGTGTAGGAGTGTGGGCCTCATGGGATACAGAGAATTTGGTTGGCAGAAAATGAAGTAAATGCCAGAGATGGTATTTGCTGAGAGGGCGAGGAAGAGTTGCCGTTGACTTTTGGACAAAGAAAATGTATTATTGGGGGTTTTGTGCAGTAAGCGTTTTCCTGACTCGTGTTTGCTGTCTGTGCAGGACAACTATGTTTAGGTCTCTACTTGTTTTACAAGATAAAGGGGGAAGCTTGGGCTAGTATGGGGAGGAGAAGGAAGTATTGAACAAAAGCCTAGGGTAATAGCCTCTATGTAAATGCTGATCGTTTTGCATGTCTCTAATTTTCCTAATTTCTCTCTCTATTTCCTTCTCAAATCTGTATAGTCTAAATGAGGTGATAGAGGTAATGTGAGAGTTGTCAGTGTTTGCTGCTGTTCCTTCTTCACCAGTTAGGCTAGTCCTGAAAAATCCCATGTTAATCCTAAGCAGTAGTGTGATACTTGATTTTGTTCTGCTTTGTTAAGTGTTGCAGTTTGTAATACTGAGAAAACCAGTAGGTGTATTTCAGGTTTCTTTCTGACCTGTAAGGATTCAACTTGGATCATTTTAGCCGCTGGATTAAAAGGAGAGTTGTTACTTTCTGATTATGAGTCGTCCCAGTTTTTGCCATGCTGTGATTGTGCTGAGTGCTGAAAATGAAGTACTTCTTTTCTGGAGTATTTCTTTTTATTTCCTCATCTTCTGAACTTAACCACGTTTTGTTGATTTCTAATCTGCCGAGCTGAAGAGACACCATTTTATATCGGCCACTGCTCCTCTGCCCTATTTCTCAAAACAATCACTGTAAAATGCACAGCTACTACTTTTTTTTCCTGCTTAAGGTGGAATAAAGCTCTTCATCTGACAGTTATGGACTCCTTGGAAAATTAAATGGTGAAAAGAAAACTAATGGAAAAGAAAATCATTCAATATGGGAGCAGGGACACAATCAGCTCTTGTTGCCCAGGGCATGGTGAAGAGCAGCCACGGTGCCAAGACCCACCACCCAAAACCACCGGTCTGTCACCTAAAAGATGATGGGGATCCCCAGTGTCCTTCCTGGGCATAACAGGACCATCACTGGGAGATGCTTGGAGAATCTCAGAGAAGCAGCACCTTGCTGAGGAAGTGCCATACTATTAGTGCCTCTCCAGCAGTGAGGCTGCCTCCTTAAAAGAGAATGGATGGTCAGGCCCTGCAGGACTGTGATACGATTTTATGATTTATTATGATTTATTTTAAACTGGTATTTGTTTTTTCCTTAAAAAAAACCCCAAAAGGTTCCTTTCCTTTTGTACTTACCAATTACACTTGTCACTTTACCCTGCTCTTGTAGTTTTGTTCCGGTGTGTGTAACCCATGAATCTTGTTTTACTTTTGCCTTCTAGACAATCAACTTTTTGAATGATAATATTAGAAGAGGAATTGAAAATTACTATGATGATTTAGACTTCAAGAACATAATGGATTCTGTTCAAAAGCAGGTTTGTTTTGGTCTGGGTTTTTTTCTTTTTTGTGATTAATTCAGTGCCGAGATGCTGTAGGTTGTTGGTGACAGCTTTGAGCTTTTCCAGTCCTGAGATCATTAAGTTCTTATTGATGGGGGGGACGAGATCTCAGATGTCATCTGTTATGATATTGCTGTGGTCAGCATCCAGCATCCCAGCTGCCGTTTGAAGCACACTAAGTCACTTCAAGAAGAAGGGTTCAAAATGCAGCTTTTGGCTTGGTAGGTGTGATTTGGATGCTCAAGGCCAGATCCTGCAAAAAGGTGGGCTTACAGGGGCTTCACAGCTGGATTCAGGCAAAGTCAGCCTAAATTCCACCCAAGCTCTTTTGCTCAGTGTTTCTGCTTGCCAGTTCAAGGCATTCAAAAGCATCTCATGAACGGGAGGCTCTGGGTAATGAGGAATTAGGTGGCAGGCAGGCTGTTTAAACCTGCGATGTTGTATTTTCACTTGAGGGCACATAGCAAGCTCTTTAATGAGGTGGTTATTCAAAGGTAATGTCTGTGGAAATGTATGTACCTGTAATTAAAATTCAGAAACTGTGTTAGGCCCAGCTGAGCATTACTTAATGGCACGTGTCGTTGGCTCACAGCCTTTTTTTTTATTAAGGCTGGCCTGTTGAAATGTTTATTGGATTATTGAAGAGTTCTGCCGCGCTGCTCGGGGGCTGGAGAAGCAGCAGAAAATGCTCAGAAATGTGATGTCAGGGCTCATGTGATGTCAGTGACCATGCCAAATAACGATTAAAGAGAAAAGAAGTTAACTTAGGAAGTGATATGTGCATTTTATGACATCGTTATGAGATGGCAGCCTGCTTTGAAAAACAAAATCAGCATGGAAAGTCTGTCAAAGGCAGCCAATCCCGAGGAAATGTTGTCATTAGATTTCATAACGCTTTAAAGTTTCCATGCACTGCCCAAAGTTATGTATATGTGCAGCTAATACACATTTCACTGATTGAATGTACTGCTTCTTTCCCCTTCACTGAGAATATAAAGTGAATATTTGTGTTAAGTTAGTGTAAACTCAAAGTGTTTGTTTGCAGCTTTCAGTTTGACTAAATTACACCCAAAATGTTTTGGTGAAATTTTGCTTATGCCTTATAGCAACACCTGTCTTTCAGACTCATTCAAAAATGTAGTCACAATCCTAGAACAAAATTGAAGAGGTATATTACAGCTTGAGATGGAGCAAATGTGAAAACATTGCTTAGTGATGTCTGGAACTGAAAGGATAATTTTTCAGCTTGGAAAAGATGAGAGGTGGAACGTAGCACCGAGTACTTTGCTCTGGCACCCTGGGTAATAGCTCAGTGAGTGACAGAGGAATGCTACCTATATCTTTAGTTCTTTTCAATTGCATCTGTCATATGCATTCATATGTCTGCTGATAAAACGGCAGAATTGCTGGGTACCTCAGTAGTCTTTAAGATTCATTTTATTCTTACTTTGTTTTCTACTTCTTAGAAGAGGTTTGATCTATTTATTTAGTTAGTTAGTTAGTTATTTTAACCTTTGCCTTTTGTGTCTTTTTTTTCCAGTTTAAGTGCTGCGGTGGAGAAGATTATAAAGATTGGTCACAAAATGTGTACCACAACTGTGCGGCACCAGGACCGCTGGCCTGCGGGGTGCCCTACACTTGCTGTGTCACAAATAAAGTGAGTCCCAGTGTCATCAACATCTGCTGGGTCACCAGTGTTTGCTTAAAAAAAGTACCTTACTTCCGAAAGTCTGAGGGAAGAAGTGAAGGAAAAGGGTCCCTCCCCAGAACAGGAGCTATGGATCCATTGGTCTTGACAGCCTGAAAAGAAAAAAATAATGGATTAGATGTGTTAGCTCTGGTCCATCTTCCTGTGCCACTACGCAGTGCAGTCCTAGAAATTCAGAAGGTATCTGGGAGCTCCTCTAACCTCATGGCTCGCCTGGACCAGGGCTGCTTAAAATGAAGTTATGCTGGTGTTTCCCCAAGGGTTTGCGGCTCCAGCTTTGCCAGGAAGCCTGGGTCCCTATTGCTTCCATGGGTGGGGGTTGGAGTGATGTGCACCAGCTGCTGTGTAAAGTAAAAACCAAACAGAATGACCGCATCTGCCAGTAAAATCCAGAAATTTCAGCAAATTACCTCAGGGTCAGTGCGTCCTCGTGGGTGCACATCTAGACTGGAGCTGCCGCTCTGTCTCTGCCCTAACCCATCCTTGAAAACTGCTCATCTTGCCACCCTGTAAATCCTCCCTGGAAGGACACCCTGTCAGCTGGAATCTGGACCGGTTTCTCAGTCTGCGATGAACTGGTATTACCTGGTGCTGGCAGCACTTGAGCAGGCATTAAGTTCCATGTAAAGGTGTGTTATAAAAATTTTTGCACTTTTAATTCAGTGTTCTTCATTTGAGGGATGGATATAATCCTGAATTTGATAATGAACTATTCCTCCACTTAAAACCAGTATGGGCAATCCCTGCCTCACTGGGTTTTGGTCTTTGGTCTGAACATGAGACAGAAAATTGAGTATGTGTAAGAGCAGATTTAGTAGAGCTCATGATGGATAGCCTACTGGTGCCTGTTATGTGCTGCCCTTTCAACATCTGTCTTGAGCATGGCTCGTTCATTAAAAAAGGGAAAATAAATGCAGTAATTATGTATGTAATCCTGCTAGGTGTGGCTGAGAAGTGTGTTTAATATGAAGATGTTTATTAGGTATGCTTACACATTTTTTGCATATGAGAAAAAGTCTGTTTAAATCTCTGCTGAGCTTTGATTTGTTCTCAGAAACCAAAAGTAAACAGTTACACTTTACGTCTTAAGTGTTTGAGAATAAGAAAGTCATGTATATGAAAATGGTATTTGCTGAACCACAGCTGAATGGAAGAGCTCAGGATTTTGCCCTCAGTTGATGGTAAAGGAAGGTATAGCTGGCTAGTGAAGAGCAATCTGGCTTTCTAGTGGTCATTCAAAATATTGCTTGTTTTTCTATAGCTCTCATTTCTCTCTTGAAGTCTTATTTTAAAAGGTTAGTTCATGTGTGGAAATGCATCAGTACTGTGAAGGTGAAGCACAGCAGTAACCAGTGTCTAATAATCCTATGCGCCTTTCCAGCGGTGGCACAAATAATCAAACATGTTGAGGATTTCAGATGCAACCTGTCTGGCAGGAGAGTGCTAAACCAAAAACTTCTCCAAGGAAAACAGGGTGTATATTCTCTATATGCTTCATTGGCAACAGGGGAGCAGGGGGTGAGACTACTTGCTGCCTAAAGGTAGCCTGCAAAGTGCTGTGCTCAAGGAAGTTAATCAAAAGGTGGGAAGAAGCCCCAAAATAACAAGTAAACTTCTTATGTAAGAGCAGGCTGTTCAGTAAGATGCTGCAGTATGTTAGGGCTTGTGGCTTTGCCTCACTGGGATGCCATGGATGTGCCTTGTGAAGTCCAAGTGGCGCAGTTGTGCACTCATCAGGATGATACTGACACTGCAGCTGTATGGCTAGCTGCCTTGTGAAAACAACCCAACCAGAAGATGTATAAATCATGTATGTTTGACAAATGCTTCCAACTACAGGCTGGTTTCTCTCCTGGAAAGCTACAGATATGGTTTGTGATTACTCATTTGCTTTGTAGTCATGGAAAACTCCTGCTAATGTTGGAGGTTGGATTCTGAGCCTCTGAAAAGCTAGCATGGGCCAGGATCATGCTAGGGAGGTCTGAAAGGACTATTTGTTAAGTCAAAGTGTTTATTAAAGACTTACACTAGCGTAGCAGATAAAAATGAGTCCCCAAATGCCTATAAACGTATTTCTACTGTATTTATCTCCGTTGCATATATTTTTTAGTGCCCTGTTAGCAAATACTGTGTTTAGAGCTAAATGTTGTGACTGTATTCCTTGTGGTCACACATTTTGAGGATGAGGAGGATGGCTGTGCATTTTTCCATTTGGCTCAAGCATTTTGTAAACATGAAATCACACACAGCAGATGCAGCAACACGCTGATGCCTATGTATTGCTACCTTTGACTTCCAAGGGTATTTATTACCTGTGGTTGACAGATGGGTACCCCTCACATTTCCCCAACGGTCCTGTGAAATAGTCAGAGGTTTTCTTTAGGAATATGCTGACCCTTTTTTGTCATCCGATTGTGTGTTCAAAGTGGGAGCCTGGCTTCTGGCTGGTGTTACTGTAACATCCATCTTCCTTCCATCTTTTGCAGGCATCCCTCTTCCTTCGGGGGTGGCCTGGGCACCCCAGGCTCAGAGGCTGGCAGCATTTAGAAATGTCATTTCTACATCTTGTTTTAATTTTGAGGGAGGTTGTATCAATGAAGCAGAGTTTGTTCTGCCTTATTTTCCTCATTTGCGTGTTTTTTTTGTTTTCTCTCATGTCCTTGGCTCTGTTCATTGCTTCCTTTGATGCTGGTGGGCTTTACAGTGGTTTATTTGCAAGTGAAGGATGGTATTTTCAGGTTAGCTTTGCCAGGCTAGGTAATGCTTGTTTCACATGGGATCCATGTGAAATGTTAGATGGGTACACAAAATGCATTAGGAGTCTGTGATGAATGCAAATGCTCTTTTTTTGAATAAATGAATTTTGTATTAGTATGTATAGTGATATATAAAAATTTATTACAATAAATTTAGTCTTGTAAGCATTCGTGGTATTGTACGTTGTTTGGGGTTTAAATAGTTCTGAGGTTAAATTCGTCATTGTGATAGTATGATGGCTATGTTAACACCCACTTTTCTTAATAAGATGTGTTAATTTATTAAGACCTTAAAATTAAAAGCAGCTGTTCTGTGGAAACAGCTGTTACATGCAGCTCTTGTCATAGCTAGCTTTGGTTTCTTATACCATGCTGGTTTTGCTGGATAGAAATGGTTCAAACATCTCTGTGTCGTGGCATACTGGCAATAATGGATTCTCTGAAATATTCTATAGCTCTGTTTAAATCTGACCCTGGAGCTTCAGAATAAACTGGTGTTGGACTGGAAATTGACCACGGTGCTGTTTTGTATGAACTGAGTGAACACAAGGAGAGTAAAACTAATGTTTCTGTGATTTTTGTTTTCTGCTACAGTTTATATTTGTTTTCTTTTCAGACTGGCATTATCAACACTATGTGTGGATATAAAACCATTGACAAAGAGGTAATGTAACCAGTGTCCATCCTGTTGAGGGAAAGGGTGGTGCTTCCGTGTATGGTTTTGGTCAGTTATGTGTCTTCTGCGTGCTTAAATCTTATCAGTTAAATCAGCAATTAGAATTATTTTATCTGGAATAACTTTCGTATATTAAAAAATAATAATCGTGTTTGATTGTGTTACCTTCCCTTCTCTGAATCTCCCACAGTTCCTCATTTGATGTGCATGGAGCACATCTTCCCAAAGCTCATCCCCTTACGCTAATTGCACAATTAATACAAAGAAAGCTGCTTTCATACTTCCAAGTAGTGACTTGAGTTGAGGAAAGCTTTTAATAATTAGCGACAGTTTCTCGCCAAGTAAAATTGGTTTCAGTGAAGCCAACTGAGCTGTTCTCAAGTGTTTTACGTCCCAGTAGTGGGTGTTTTATTTTTAAGCCTGTAATAGTTATTCCTGGAAGAGGAGTGGGACTTCCCAGGTTGTGTTGGCAGCCCTCTCCTCCCTCCAGAAGCGGGATGAGGCCTCCTCCTTCTTCAGTCTTCCCTCTCGGGAATGGCCCCAGTGACTCCATAGTAGAGACTGCCCATTCAAGGCCCTAATTTCAGGGTGATTAAGAAGGGAAATTGGTAATTGGATCTGCCACAAGTTCTCCACTCTTAGCTTTGGAGTGCTGGTGCAGGGGTAGGTCTGACAAAGCCCCACGCCCCAGCTCATTTGTGGCACTCCTGCGCAATGCCAGCTTTAGTTGCTGGCCTTTGGGATTACCGGTTACCTTTACATGTGACCTGTCTTCATGTAGATTCATTGATTTATGGCTTAATCACCTGAATGCTCCAGCCTGGCTCTAACACCCAAAGCACTTAAGCATATTCTTAACTTAACCCCATTCATCTGCTTAGGACTCTTTGTAGCCCCAAGTGTTTTCTGTAGTTATGGGTTGGGGTCACAGTGCAGCACAGCTTGCACTGCAGGGCTGAATCTGAAATCCTTTTGTTCCTGCCTTTTTTAGTCTATTGCAGAGCACTTGGTTCATACTTTTACACTGGTGGACTTTCGACTTGAAGCAGAGAGAAAAGCTAGAGAAAGACTTCTCTGCTCTCCCGGTGTCCTAAAATGAGGATTGGATGTATTTCTTTTAGAAAAGTATTTGCAAAAAAAAAAGGTTTGTTTTTAAGACAAACAAACAAACAAACTTGCTCAGGTGTGGAACAACTTAAACTCAGAAAAATTAGCGATGAGGTCTTTGTGGAATTCAGTGGGTTTGAAGAGACGGAAAGGAGGACCACGTTTGCCTCCCTGAATTCTGAGTTCTCCTGTGCTACTTTATCATACACCAGGGCGGCTGCCTGTTTGAACCTTTGCTCTGTTATCTTCCAGCGCTTGAGTGTTCAGCATGTTATATATGTCCGAGGATGCACAAATGCAGTGCTTATTTGGTTTCTGGACAACTACAGCATCATGGCTGGCGTGCTGCTTGGCATATTGCTACCCCAGGTAAGAAGGGGTCAGTGGGTTAACCATTAAAGGGAGTATCTGATTTGTTGCCGCAGTATGCAAAATCCCATTTGACTATATTTAAGTATGATTTTTTGTATAAATTTATCATAGCTTACAAGCTGAGGTGGAATTCCAGTAACTTAGTAGCATTACTGCAATATATTGCAGGATTTGGTGGGTTAATTTGGTTTTGTTTGGGTTTTTTTGAGTCTTCTCTGCGTAGCTGCTGCCACTGAGACTTTCTAATGCTCAAAATTAATTAATTAATTAATTAATTAATTCTTCTGCTGTATTAGCTCTTCACAAAAGTGATCCATTTGTACCCCTATATGCAAAGAAGAGTAACAGTGTTAGTTTCTGTCTGTATATATACTACATACCTGCCCACACCGATGTGCGTATGCATAATTTGTAAAGGCTGCTGCGAGAAGCATTAGATAAGCAGTATTTGATCTCTGACTAGAGATGCCACTTCTTTTCGCAGTTCCTGGGAGTGTTGTTATCCTTGCTTTACATAACTCGTGTGGAAGATATCATCGCCGAGCACAAGCTGAGCGAAAGACTGTTTGAAGAAGCGCAGCAGAGCTCTGCCCCTGAATTCGCTGGAGCCGGCTGCTGCATGTGTTACCCGGGGTGATTTCAGATGTATTCAGCTCGAATATAGATGAGAAAAAAGGCAAATCCGCCTGTTGTGGTTTGTGCTGACTGTTACAGACTGTGGGTGTAATGAATCAGCCAGCAGAACCATGGTGGGTCGGCAGCGTGCCGATACCTCCGTAGCCTCGTCCCTCTCGGTGTGTCTGGACACACCAGAAGGGCACCGTGCTGCCGACGATGCTGCTGCGGTATCATGACGCTGCTGGAAGGTGGGCTTGTGGATCATTAAATCTCTTTTGAATGATTGCTGAGTGGTGTGCAGACGGGAAAACTATTCTGGGAAGATTTGAAGGTAGATTTCTAGGAAGAGTCTTTGTGTCTTGGGATGTCGCATTTAAATGTTTGCCCTTTCCAACTTTATTTTCTTACTCTTTCCAAAAAGGATTTCTTACTGATTTACATGGTGAATATTAAACATGTGTTTAATAATTTTTTATGCTAATCCTGATGAATTTACTGACAAAAATGGATGTGGTGCTAAATGCTGTCATTGCTCAGTCTTTTGTGCCTTTTAATAATGGGGCAAATGCCAATGTCGAATCAGTCAGGTAATGCTTGATGTATTTTTAATGCAATTTATTACTATCTGGCTTTTGTATAAACTTACAGGGTGTTTGAGCCTTGTATGTACTGTGTTTTTCCTTTTAGTAAATTAACTAAGTGATTTATGGTTTTTTGTTGGAGTTCTGTATGTTGAGATGTTTCTAAATTTTATTCTTGTCAAAATAAAAATAATATATTTTTTAAACAGCACGAAGATTTTTCTGAAAATACTTTCAATTTTCTTATCTAAGCTGAGCCTGTCCCTCAAACTGAATCAAAAGGTAGAAATGCCTTGGGTAATATCCTGTCTTTTTGAATCCCTTGTTTTCTGGCGCTCCACTAAGCCACGCAAAGGAATATTTGATACTGTTCTCTAATTGCTGCTTTTCTTCTGTGCCTCTCTTTTTTAATTATTTATTAATTAATTTCTTCATTAAATTTCTTTGTCCTGTTTCCTGCTTTCTTCAAAACTCAGTGTTTGCTGCTTAGGTCCCTACCTCCACCAAGGATTTCTGAGGAAGCTTCATGCGTTTCCGGAAGCCAAAGATTGACTCATCCACTTCTTCAATGTCTCTAACAGCGTCAAGAGAGATCCTGCAGCGTTATCAAGCCCATCATCCACAATGTGAGGTTATTTCATACACAGCACACTCTAGCGTTGCATCCTGCACATGGTTACATATTTAATTCCTTCATATCGTGCCTAAATATTCCTGGTCTCTCTCCTGAATAATGTATTTGGTTAAATTAAGAAGCAAGGTGTGCTTGAGGGTGGATTTGTGTACAAAGAAAAGAAAGAGAAAAGGAGGGAGCAGCTTTGAAGGACCGAGCTGACTGCTGGTAAAGGGTAAGAAGGTTGAAGCCAAAACTGATTTATTGAGGAGAGTGAGCCGGGAAGATGGGACCTGAAAGCACCTGGAGCTTAAAGTATCACCAGAGGCAGAGCTGTGCCCTGCCCTTCCGCAAGAGGGGGCTATCGCTCGAATTTAAGGTGACAAGAAGGCTGTGTTGAATTGTGAAGGAGGGGGTGACAAAGGTGATTTTATTTTTCTTTACTAATAGTGCCTTGTAAATGTTGTGGTGGCTTGAAGGGGAAGTAGGAGGTGATGGAAGCCTGGTTAGAATTTGGGTGGTTTAAATGGAACAGGGAGAGTAATTGGGGGATATTAGGGACCAATTCTTTAGCAAGGAAATCTGTAGGCTGTACTGAATTTTCAGCCATTCTTGGCACTCTCTGTCATACACAGTGTTTGGGGGTGGGCTTACCTGACAATCATGAACTAAGAGGGTGACATTGATTAATAAATGATTGATGTAAATACTATTGATCCTCAGATTCTCTCAGATCTGAGGAAATTAACTCTGGTTTCACAGGCCATGGTGGCTGGAGGGAAGGATGATGCCAATCAGGAGGCAGCTGGGGGAGAGGGACACAGTGGGTCTCTGCTCAGCTGCCTCCAGGTTACTATGGGAGATGATGGGGAGACAGTGATGGAAGGGTGAATTTGCTCTTCAGCATGAGGCTTTGCTCTTTTCAGTGTGCCATGCTATGTCCTGTTGGTAGATTGATTTTTGAATGGGTTTGTGGTGTGTGCAAAGGTATTTTGTGTACTTACAAGCGGCTGTTTTTATCCTGAGCTGCTGACCCTGCAGGGGTGCACTCAGTCCTGCCTGGTTCATCTGCACAAGTGAGGCCTGGAGGGGATGTGGTGTGGTGTTAGTGAACCTGTGGTTCATCTCCAGCTGGTGCTCCGCACGCATCACTGACCCAGCTGACAGCATCTTCTATTTAAGTATGCATGTCCTCATGTCTCTGAACAAATCGACTGGAAACGTGTGAAGGGCTGCACTCAAAATGTGGTCCTGGCCTGATACTTGCATTTGGCTGTAAGTGAAAACCTCTGCGGCCAATCTAGTGAAGGTCATCTGGGCTTTTCCATGCAGCTGATGTGAAAGTTGATTTTCAAATGTGTGAAGAATGCCGATCTAATTCAATCCCCGTCGTCCTGTCAGGAGCAGCCACAGCTGGACAACTCCTCGCACACGCATCCTTAACCTGCTTCAAAAACGCTCCTTGCCTCTGTTTAAAAGACTGAGGCAACTCTGCAAAAATCCCAGAACTGTTACGCGTTTTCTTTGGTGCGTGTGTAATTTTAAGGTGCTCTGACAACTGTGAGCTTCCCATGGCCCATCCTCTGTGTGCTCCTGCTTTCCCTGTGCCCTGCCCTCCATGGGTGCTGGACATGTTTGTGCTCCCTGCCTGCAAAAATCACCCCCACCAGTCCTGACCCCAGCATTGCCACTCTCCTCCCTGTATCCTGGAGATTTCCTGCCTGTCATGGGATGGCTGTGTGGAGCAGCTGCCTGTTAAAACGACCGGGAAGCAGAATGGTGGCAAGACCTCTTCAGTGCCGACTGCCTGCCAAGCCACTGGGCAATGATACCCAATTTAAATGCCCTCCCTTCCCTGCAGGTTCAGGGAGCAGAAGGTCACTGCACAGCTTCAGAAACGTGGAGGGGATTTGCGCTGAGAATCGATCGCTCACCATTCAGCTAGAAGCAGATTTACCTCTGTATTTCAAATAATTACGGGCCATCCAGGCACGCTCTTGGCACAGCACTCGGGTAACTCACACTGGTGAGCTGAGGGCCTGGCTGGAGTATCATGCACGGGATATGCTGTACGGTGATGCTGCGCGATAAAAGCCTTTAATTAGCACGGTTCCGGAGGAGACATGGTGAGCAGCCCTCCCTCTGGTGGTGTGGGGACGCCATTGCACAAGGCGCTGATCAGACGCTCGCCGTGGATTAAACCTCCGCTCAGCACATCCGTATGGCCCCGGCACTGAGGTTTCTCCAGTGGCTCTATCCCGTTTCAAGACACAGTTGGCACTAGCTTTGTCCCCTTAAAGGTGGAAATCCCTCATTCGCCCCAGACCTCCACAGCAGTTAGTATCTGTTCGTGAGACAGAGGGGTGCTCAGGATATGGCTGCTCCTTACAGCCTAACCTGGAAAACCAGCTTTGGAGGCGGGATGAGCTGATTTCCTCCCGATGGGGAAAAAAAGCCGGTGTTAAAGATCCAAAAAACTTTAAGCTTAAAGTTGCTTTGCAGAGTCATATTCCTAAGGCCCTTTTCTTCACTAGGACTTCCCAGTGCTCGTGACTTTTCTGTACATGCTGGTTGTTCAAAGGTGCTTGCGCGGGTTGAGGGATTGTTTTTGGTAAGAAACAATCTTGTGGGTGTTCGGCTGCAGAGTGCAGGTGCTCCCACTCCCCGGGGTCCTCTGGACTCTGCTGGGCCAGAGGGATCAGCTCCTCCCTGAGCACACTGGTAGCACATAAAGTTGCTTTGGGTCTGTATCTTCGCTTGATGTCTATGCCTTTCTGTGGGGGGCAGACAGAGGGTGACATCTTCATCTGTGGTGGTGACAGCAACTCTGCTGTTCAACTTGTTAAAATTATGTTCAGTTCATTGTGCTTCTTAAAACTGACAGTGCCGGAGTGTGTTATCGCACTGGGGATGGGAGTACTGCCTTCGATTGGAGTCGGCTCCTGGCCTGAAATCCGTCTCTGCAGCTATAAAGGCCAAAATCTTGCCTCACAGCAGTGATAAGAGCCCTTGGCAAGCAGCTGTTAAATCCCCTTGGGAAACTGGGTGTCCTGCCCATTTCCAGCACACTCCTTCGAAGGAGGTACTTTTTCTTTCATGGGTAGTTTTTTCCTTGATGAAGAGGTAGAGGCAGGTGAAAGCTGTGGTCCTGGAAAGGGGAGGAGAAAAGCTGATCTGCCTGGAATGTGCACAATGGGGCAAAGCAGCCTTGTGCTTCCGGGCACTGGGTACCATTTTGGAGATCACATCCCTGTCTCAGTCCTCAGCCTTCCTGGGGCTTTCTCATGGGTCAGTGCCACAGGTGGAGGTCTTAGTGCCTGCAGCAAGTTTTGAGGATATGGAGGCTTTGACTGGGAAAGAACAAGGAGCTGCCAGCACCAGCTGAGCATTGCTTGCTGCAGAGTTCCTGGGACGCTCCGTAATCCCCATAGTGGGAACTGTGTAGGGCTGATCCCTCGGCTGCAGCAAAGCAGAGCAGCACG
Organism: Myiopsitta monachus; assembly: GCA_017639245.1. NCBI lineage: Eukaryota > Metazoa > Chordata > Aves > Psittaciformes > Psittacidae > Myiopsitta > Myiopsitta monachus. The sequence goes on along the minus strand of CM029921.1, from coordinate 63,097,935 downwards.
ATCTCCTCCTGCTTGAGGCTACAGCTTGCTGGGTTAAAATAAGTATAACAACGAGGGGAGGGGATAAAGCTGCTGGCTGAAGGGGAAGAGCCAGCAGGGAAAATGGGCTGGGGTGTCAGGCTGGCAGACGCCTGAATGAGAAAGGAGCAATCTGTGAGGTCCCTGGAGCTATGTGCAGGCACTGGCAAGGCTGTTTAGCTGCTGGAGAACACTGGCTTTTGGGGAAGTTTGGGTGCAGGGCTTTGCATTTTCTGGGGTTTTCTAAATGTAACTGGGTTTTGCTGACAGGGACAGCTGCCTCCTCCCCATCTTTCCCAGTGGGGATGATGATTTTCAGTCCCCTGGCTGGCCACAGCTTCAGCCACATCCAGGGTTCATGTAGCTTTACGAGCTTGCTTTTGTTGTAAAATGGCATTGCTAAACACGGCAGCGAACAGGACTGCAGCTGCTAAAGGTGCTCACAGCCCTCCCGGGGTCCTCTTGCTGTGGTCTTGGGAGACAGAGAGAGCACAGCTCTGGGAAGGCCCCTGTCCCAGTGAAGGGGACAGATGCTGGTGCTGTGTCTGTGCTCACCCCAGCTAGCACTGGCTTAGGTAAAAGTGGTCCATGCCCCGATGGTCCCCAGTTTCCCGGCAGTTTGGTGTTTACTAAATTGGTGCTAATTCTCTAGGAAAAGGAGGTGAAATGTCCAGTCTGTGGGCTTAGCTTCAGTTCCCAGCTATCTGTTAGCTTATTTCCTTATATAATGTACTTGTGCCACTGAAAGTATTCAATCCACCTGAGAAAATGAGCTTTTTAAGAAATGTTATCTTAGCCTGGGATGTGTGTAAGTCATGGGGTCATCCTGCAGCCCCTGTCCCAGGAGTGGGGACAAAGCAACCAGGACAGATGAGATGCACCTTTTGAGCATCCCATGGCAAACGGCCTCATGGCCCAGCAGTGGAAGGAGAGGCCATCAGTGCCCAGGGGTGGCTGCAGTATTCCTGCTTCACCTCGTCCTACCTTCCCAACCCTGGTGCCATGTGAGGGGGGCAGGATGTGGCCCTGCTGCCCTCAGTCCGGCGGCAGCAGCGGTGGCATGCCAGCCCCTCACCCCAATTATTGCTGGGTGTCGAAAAGACATTGAAAAGCAAGGAAGAGAGCTGTGAAGAGGGTCACTTTAGTGCCTCTTTCTCTCTTTTTCTTTTTTTCCTCCCCGAGGAGGAAGTTAGAAAAGCAGAGCCCTCAAAGCCGCATTGAAAGGGTGACAGAGACAGGATAATGCGTAAGACAGAGGGAAGGAATCCCAGGGCACTCACCACCGTGTTTTAATGATCTGTTAACAATTACCCCTTTCAGGGCAGAACATATGGTAGATGGTTTGCTTTAAAAAAGAAAAAGGACAAAAAGAGAAAAGGAATTACTTCAGAAACTTAAATGACGGTGGAAAACGGTGGGGATTGCGGTGAAGAGCTTGGGGAGGGAGGTGTACTTCCCAGTGCGAGGGGATGTCGGATGGTGAGAGGACCTTGGATGATGTGTCTTTGAGCACGGAGGCTTTGCTGGAGCCATAGGTGCCTGAAAAGTGCTCAGGAGGTGCTGGGGGTGCTGGGGCAGGGCACCTGAAGGAGCCATAGTGGGTCTGAAGAAATGTAGTAGTAAAGGAAATTAATAAGGGTGATGATAAACCCCAGGAAGCTGCTGGGACATGTGTGTGCACACGGAGGAGGCAGCACTGTGCCCCCCCAGGTCTCTGGTGCCAGTGCTATGCTACCGACCTGCTGCAAGGTCGGGACCCAGCTCAGACCCTCACATGGCTTCAAAGGGTGCGGATGGTCTCCATCCCCGAGGGGGTTTGTGGGCGAGAACCCCATCCCTGCTGGCTGTCTGTAGTGCTATGGGCTGGAGTATCTGCCCTGGCTCATGCCCAAGCTCAGCTGTGCAGGCAGGGCTGGTACTGAGCTGGTGCTCCCCTCCTTGCAGCTGGAGGCTGGTGTAACCACACAAACAGCTAAAATACTCTGGATGCACACAGGTGAGTACTTTAAGGTTTTCCTGCTATTACCTGCCACGAGATCACTGCCTTTCTCCCACTGTCACAGGCTCTTGGCATGATATTAGATCGTGCCTCACCGAAGTTGCATTACCAAGGACTGATACAGGCTGCTGGTAACTTGTCTTGCAAAGCTGGGCAGCATCTAAAATTATGGGTTAAAATTGCAGTGTTTTGTGTGTAAATACCCAGATTTCCACACACACACACCCCCTTTCTGTTGTGAATACATCATTTTGCACTGAGATACAGAAGTCAGGCTGGCTGCTCACCTTCCCAGAGGCCTGGGCATCTGCTGGCAGGAGGGGATGTGCTGCTTGCAGGCTCCTCATTATACAACTTGACCTGGGGAAGAAAATGGCCCCTTCTGAATATAAAATTATCTTCTCGGCATGCAGTGGTGAAGGGCACCCAGATGGCTTCAGTTCAAAGGGCTTGGCAGATAAACCCTGGTGCTAGATGAAGGGTCAGGAGAGGGTTCCCAGTATTAGGAGCTGGGGTGGAGTGTGTGTAGATAGGCAGGGACAGTGGGGAAAAACTGGGATGGGGTACCGAGGCTGCTTGGCAGGGACATTAGTGCAAGGTGTGCCAGGAGAGGGCACGAAGACACAGGGATGGGAGCAAGGGGATGGTGAGGCTGGGACAGAGGAAAGTGGGTGAGGAGGGATACTTTGCCAGCAGGCAAAGTATCCATGCCACACCTTTATGAGTTGAATGCCTTCTGCCACCAGCGGTTTGGCTTGAGCAGTGGTCCAGCACCATGGAAAGAAGATGGCAGTCGGAGATCAGCATATCCATGGTCCATGACTATTTCTGAATGGCCAAAGGAGGGCTGGTGCAAATGAATACTGAAGCCTCAAGTCTGTGTTTCTGTGTTTCCATCTGGTAGCAGAAGATGACCACTGCCAGCCAGTCCATGTGCTGGAGATATCCTGCCATGAAAGCTGTTGAATTGTAGCTGTGGAGACAGTGTATTTCTAATTACAGTTATTCTTTGAGATTTCCATGCAGGCAGATACACAAGAAGGGGCATACTCTGGACCAGTGATGCTGCAGATGAGTTAAAGATGGACGTGTGCTTGAACACCTGCTAAGTCCCCATTGTGTTTCATTCAACCATGTTGTAGTAGTGGTGGCTTCCTCCAGATCTTGCCAGAAACTTCCTGTAAAGCTTAAAGCACTTGGAAAAACTGAATCAGAGAGTGTGCTGGATGTGTAACCTATCCTGTCTGCCCAGGCTGTCATCACAGTGGAGGAGAAACCCTCTTTTCTGGCAGGTGAAACAGGCTGAGGCAAGGAACCACATGTCATAAGCCAAGAGGAGATCAAGACTGGCAGAGCTGGGAATGACAGAAGGTGACCAATTCCCAGAGAGGTGAGGACCATCCTTCCCTACCTGGGATGATACTTGGATGGCTGAATAAATACTTCAAGGTAACAGGTTTCACAGCACCCACCTGTATGCATCACACCCCAGTATCTGACTGACTTTTTGTACTTGGTATTCCTTCCCTGTCTTTTCTTCCCACGGTATTTCTTTTCCTTTCCCCTGTCCTATCCAGAGATAACCCAGGTTTTTGCTATGCTCATGACTGTTGCATTCTGGCCCAAAATATGTTTCAGTGATAGAACAGCTGTCTGCTCTTGCAGCCTTATGATGCCTTCTCCTGTCAGGCTGTGTTTTAAGGGCACATAAGTATGGAGGGAGATTTATTGTAGAGTGGGTTTGCACACTGGAAACTGTTGCTCTTTCTTTCCCCTGTGTACTGTATCAGGGCTTCTTCTCTTCTGATGCAGTGATAACATCCTTCACCCCAGGGCTCGGTTGGGCTTTTCCTGCCCCTGAGTAGCCTTAGTCCTCAGCCCCTGTAAGTCAGAGCATGTGAGGTGCAGAGCCCACCTTCTGGTGGAGCTAAAGAAAAACCCACCAGCCCTGGCATGGATCAGGCCTTTGAGACAGATTTCTGCAGCTCAGAGACAGTGAGGGCTGCTGGATAGTTAAGGAGGGGAATGGTATTTGCAGCTGGTGTGATTTTTGCCAGTCCTGTCCATGGCACATGGAAAGGGCTCTAACCCTGGGGAGATGTTTCTCCTTGCACAGCCCCTTCTACCTTGAGCAGAGCTCACTTTGCCTCCATGGGGAGAGACACCAAGGGAAGGACATCCTTTCCAGTAGCCCTGGCCCACACGGGGAGAGCTTTTGCTACCCAAGCTCTCAGTGCATGTACTAGTTGCTCTGGACTCTTTCTCTTGTACTGGACCCTGGCCACAAAAGATGGAAAGATTTAGCATGGCGAAACGGGCTTCGCCGTCCTTTTCCCGAGCAGCCTTTGCTGCTCTGCCCATTCTCGGCCCCAGGAAGCCGCTTGCTCAGTGCTCACCGGGTAATCAGTGACTTCCCAGGGGTGATCCTTTCGCCCCGGCGAGCACCCCCAGCCCCCTCCCGCTCTCCCCGGGGTCGCGACGGGGTGTCCCCGCGGCGCTGAGCTCTCCCAGCCCGGGGCCAGCTCCCTCCTGGGGCCGCGGCGCTGCGCCTAGCCGTGCGCACCGTCGGGCGGCTCCAGGGGACGCGCTCCCGGCGCCGCTTCCCAGTACTTGCCTTTCTTCTCCTATTTTCTTTTCTTTTTTCTTTTTTAAGATGCATTTTCTTTTCGAGCCCCTTCTCCTCTCCCTCTCATAGGAAGAGGAGCGAGGTGGGAGGAAGGGAGAAATATTGTTTGAATTCACAAAGGGGGGCATCTGGTGCACCTTGCGCCTGGCATCTGTGCTACTTGTGTCCCGAGCACCGCTCTCGCACCGGGGCGAGGGGCAGGAGGGGCAGGCGTGCATCTGTTGGGAGCCACAATAAAGTCACAAAACAGAGGCGAGGAGCCGGCCCAGCCGCGTTGCCCTCTCAAAGGGGGACGCGGGGCTGCGGCTTCCAGGTATTATGCGCCGGGTAGGTAAGGCCGGGGAAGCAGCTGCTCCGGCTCTGAAGGGCTGCGCTCCGCCGAGCCGCTCGACATATGGCACAGCAAATCACGGTACCTCCTGAGCAGCCCCGGCCGGGGGGCAGCGGGGGAAAGAAGGAAGGGGCTGCCCCGCCGCAGGTGTCTCCGCCGTGCGTTCCCCGCTGCCGCAGCGACCCAGCGGGGAAGAGGCGCGGGAGCGCACCAGCGGACCCAGGGCGGACGGGGGGCGCAGAGTGGCCAGCGGACCCCAGGCCCTGGTGCAGAGTGGTCGAGAGCTGGTCCGGTCTTATCTGCCCGCCCCTCTCCCGGGCAAACAGCCCCTGGAGGGCAGGCGGGCTGCGGCCGGGACGCGGCTCGCAAAACGTCCTCGACGCCTGGCAGGCGAGAGATGCGCCGGAGCTGGACTGGCTACCATATGTTTTCAATAAAATAAGACAAATAGGGCCGGGAGATAGGGATTGCAGTAAACCTGTTATAAAGCAGCACAAACTAGGCCAATGTAAACGGCAGAAGGGCCCCTCCTGGAAGGGCCGTTGGGTGCCAGCTACGCGTCGGGGCGCCCCGGCCAGGTGGGAGCGGGAGTCCGCTGTGGTGCCCCCGGAGATTTTTATCACGTTTGTGGTAATATGGTGCTTGTTATGCTAACCATGAGTAAACATACCCGGCCGGGCTTTGTGGCGACTGGAGGGAGTTATCGGAAAGTGGCAGTGGGAAGGTGATTTAACAATAAAGTTGTCTTGTTTGCCAGCAGGTGATGTCTGCCCCCAGTCCCATGATTAATGCTTCCCAAAGCACTCCACTTTACAATCTCTTGTAATTATTTATTAAACGAAATCTATTTATTATTATTTTAGCAAACAGCGGTACCAGGTGGGGCTTTCTTTTCCTCTTCAGCTTTTGTTTGAAGGGCGTTTGAAGTGGGCAGTCTGAGGCTTGGAAACTCGCTCGCCAGATTTTTTTGTCATCCAATTGCACAGGCACAAAAAAAACCCTTTCGGGCCCTTCCTATTCATCCTCCCCTGCCCTGCGAGCCGCCCCTCGAGAAGGGGCGCCCGAGCCGCAGAGGGGGCCGGCCCCCCTCGGCCCCACTCCCCCGCCCTCTCAGCGCCGCCGCCGCCGCCGAGGAGCGGGGCCGCCCGCCGCGCCGCGCCGCGCCTGTGGAGAGGCAGCGCACATCGCACCGCCCCGCGCTGCCTCGCACCACACCGCGCCGGCTGCGGCCGGCCCGCGGGACAGGAGGCCGGGTCCGGTCGGGGTAGCTGCCCCCCGTCTTGCTGCGGCCCGAACGGACAGCTCCGGCCGCTCCTAGAGCCGGTGTCCCCGGCCGGGATCCGCCACGACGCTTTGGTGAAGTAGCGGGGGGCTCCGGCCCCGCCGGAGCTGAGCCTCCCCTGTGACCCTGCCCGCGCCCCCAGGTGTGCCGGGACGTACAGGGGAGGGTCGGCCCTGCAGCTCCCGGTTCCCTGCCCTCCGCCGGTGAACGGAACCTCGGGCCCGGCCAGGTCCCCACATTCCGCCGCAGCCAGTGCGCAAAAGTCCCTGGCACGTTTTGCGCACCGAGCCCCGGCGGCAGAGCGGCCCTCCCCGGGCCCAGGAGCGGCTTAGTAGGGCAGGGGTAGGCGGGGACTGCTGCCGGACTCTTCATCTGCGGGACCCAGGCCGCGATTCCTCGGGGGGAAGCAAAGACACGGGGGGGGGGGTGGTGCTGGAGAACCGCGTCCCGCTCGCCCCCCGTGCTGGCGGTCGCCGCTCGCAAGGCAGCTCTGCCGGTCGGTACCCTGGGCGCGGGGCTGTCGAGGGCCCTGCGGGGCCGCAGAGAGGGGTCGCGGGAGGCGGCGGGGTCCTTTCGCTCCCCTCCGGGGACGGAGGAGGGTCCCGGGAGCGTCCCGTAGAGCCGGGGCAGCGAGAGGCACTTTGTTGCTCTGCCGCCGAGCCGAGAGGAGCCGGAATGGAGCCGACAGTACCCCTCACGGCTGGCACACAGGGAGACCCCGACTGTTCCGGCTGCACGGCCCCAGCATTCCGAGGCGCGGGGCTCGGGTCTGACCCACTTCGTGCAGCCGAATCCTCGGGAGACCCCAGTCACCGCTAGGGCCCTGGGCCCGCGGCCACCGCGGGGTCCCGGCGGGAGCAGCTGCCCCCACCGAGACGCAGTTCGGGGTCGGCGCTCTGCCCAGGCCCGGGTGAGGGTGGGCAGGGGCCGGCCCGGGGGAAGGGGGCGGTGTGGGAGCCGGGGGGCTCTGGCAGGGCCGGGGGGCGGGCGGTGCCGGGCCCGGCACGCTTCCGCGGGCTGATAAGATAAAAGCGTGCCAAGGGGTGGGTGCTGGCGGCGGGGGGGGGGGGGCGCACACGCCGCCCGGCCGGGAAATCCGCATTGTCTGCCTGCCCTATATATATGGGGGCTTTAACGACAGTCGTGTGCCGGCCGCGCAACCTTTCCTGCCCGCACTCGAGGGAAAGCGGGGAGGGGGGAGAGGCGCAAAAGCCGCTTTCTTGCCCCGCAGACTCGCCCGGGCTCAACAGGTACAGCCGCAGGGCAGAGGGCTTTCTCCCCTCCGGCTCCGGCTAACGCAGGCTTGGCTTCGTAGGATGGCTCCGCAGAGTGACCGCTCGCCGGGTGAAGGGCAGCCCTATTTCGGTGGCGCTGAGGAGTCCCCCTCCGCGCCCGGCGGCAGCTCAGCGAGCAGCAGGGGTGCCTCACCGGCCCGCACCGCCCTAACCCCTCGGGAGACTGCGGTCCGCAGGAAGGGGAAGGCGCGACGTGGCCGTGGCAAGGCACGGAGCGAAGGGCTTCTCAGCAAGCAGAAAAGGAGCCGGCGCATGAAGGCCAACGACCGGGAGAGGAACCGCATGCATCACCTCAACTCCGCCCTGGACGCGCTCCGCAGCGTCCTGCCCACCTTCCCCGACGACGCCAAACTCACCAAGATAGAGACGCTCCGCTTCGCCCACAACTACATCTGGGCGCTGACCCAGAGCCTCCGCCTGGCTGAGCAGGACCTGCCCGAGTCCCCCCCGCCACCGCCCCCCGCCGCCGCCGCCGCCTCCCCTGGGCCCTGGGACTCGTCCTGCTCCGCCGCTCCTCCGCCCGCCGCCCTGCGCCGCGGCCCCGCCGCCTTCCCCGCCTTCCTCTGAGCCTGCCGCCCGGCTGCTTTCCCCCTCTTTTGGCCTTCAAATCGCCGGCGGAGAGGAGGGTGGGCTCCCCGCGCTGCGCGCCGGGAGGCGGCGGCCACCCCTGTGCCCCCCGCCCCGTCCCGCTTGGCTGGAGCGCAGCGGGAGCGGGCGGACAAAAACAAATCGCGGTTTTGTACAAGGAATCGGTAAATTATATTAATTTGTCACTATTGGTATTTATTGATTATATCTAGTAATAAATATGTATTTTGTACATAAGAGTATTTTTGGCAGCGGTGGTCCGGCTGTTTGTATCTGGGAGGGGAGCTGCGGCTGTTTTGAGTTTGCTTGTTTTAGTTTGAATTTTGAAGAAGAAGAAGAAGAAGAAGAGGAGGAGGAGAATAAACTATGTCGCGGTCAGACCTGTGCAACACCGTGTTTTTTCCACCAAGGGCTCTCGGATGGGGTGTCTAAATCCCGCGCAGCCCATGCCAGGGGAGGCAGCACCGGCCCTGCAGTGCCTTGCGCGGGGACCCGGGCGGGGGACCCGGTGCCGCGGCCATGTGCCCTACATGGGGAGAAGCGGCGATGGAGAGCTGCGCAGCGAGTCCTGGACTTGAGCGCACGCCGGTGTGTGCCCGTCGGGGCCCACGCGTGCATTTAAACTGGCCTCTTTTTGCAGCCGCAGCTCCCCACAAGGCTGCAGCCGCCCTGTTCTGCCCTCCGCCTCCCGGATAGGTGAGTCTGCAGCTGGTTAAGCCTCCCCGCGCAGACGGATTTTCAGTGCCATGCTCGGCCCTGGGGCCAGTTTGGGGATGTCCCCACGACACAGAGCTCCAGCTCCCGGGACGGTGCAGATCCCTGGGGCAGCGTTGCCCCAGGCCGACCCCATCCTCGCCGGGGGAGGGTTTAGCCGGAGCAGGCGCGGGAGGTGGAAAGCGCAATACCTCCCACGCCACGGCAAGAAGGGAAGAGAAGCCGCATAAATCCAGGGAGCCTTTCTCGGCCTTCTCCTCCGAGGGACTCAATTTGTAGCTGGTAGATTTACGGCCGGGCTGCCTCCCCTCTCCGCGCTGCCCCAGCGGGGCAGCAGTCTCTAGACAAAGCGGCCCGCGAGGCCAAAAATCCATTGTGATGCTAATTGTTCTCAGCAGAGCCCGTTTGCCCACGGCAAAGAGACACTATTGAGGCAATTTGTAGAATAAAAGAAATTTGGTTACTGGAAAAAAAGACGCACGCACCAACACCCCTAAGACCCCTCTCCTGCACCACAACAAAAGAGGCGAGAGTGAAACCTGACCGGGTGCGGGATTCCGGGGGCCTTATCCTGCCGTCCATCCGCCATCCCGCCGACTTGGGGGGCAAACGCTTGGCGCCCCCTTCACTCCCCTCCGCCCTCCTCCGTGCAGCTCCCGCTTCCAGGTAGCCGTGGGGCGAGCTGGGGTGGAGGTGACCCACTGGAGTGAGGGGCGCTTGGGTGAGGGTGGGTGCTCGGAGCTGTGCGCGCTGCGCGGAGCCATGCGCGGAGCGTCCTCAGCGCTCAGACCCGCATGTGCGCCGCGGGCTCTGGCCATGGTGCTGAAAGGCAGCGACCGGGCCGGGACCGGGCTTCCCCTGCCCCAAGCCTCTGTGCGCCGCTGCCTCTTCCAGTTTTCCCCAGTCGGGGTTCATCCTTCGGGGTCTGCCCCGGCCGGGCACGGGGTCATGAGGAATACCCTCTGGTGCGGACGCCCGCCCTATGCATCTCTGCTCAGACTTGCTGGACTCAGCCCTGGCGCAGGCTAGCTGCAGGGTGCTGTACATGCGGGTGGGCTGTGAGCAGCATTGCTTCTGTGGCGAAGGGAGAGGTCAGCTTGGCCCTGGTGCTACCAAGACACTTCGCAGCTCAAAAAACCCATGGGCTTGGTGAATTTTGGAGAAGCAGTGATCTCTTCTTGTGCAGTTGATCCAGCCTCAGTCAATGAACTGTCCCACAGAGAGGAGCTGCAGGTGCCCCATGCACCTGGCAGAAGGGAGTGAGGGCACCACGGTGTCAGTGCCAACAAGCAAGGCAAGCAGGAGTCCCTTCCTTCTTGACCTTTTTGGGAGATGTGCTCCTTCTGCTGCATCCTGGGACCTGTTCATCCATGCAGAGCACTGCTACTTTGCCTATTCATTGCTTTGAGAAGAAATACCCACATTTCTGGTGAAACACAGGCCATGGGGCAAGGTTGAGGACTAGGAAAAGGCTGTGTGTGCCTATCTCTGTGTGTACTGTTATAGTCCTGAACGTGATCTATCTGTGTCGTAGATCAGATAGGCAGAATGAAAGACCTAATAGTATTCCTCCCCTTCCCCCCTTTTCTGGCTGAATTGCATGTTGTTTTCATACTCTGCAGAGTATGTTACAACAGTCCGCAGAGTGCTTCAAGGCCTCTGTGTGTGGCCACAGGAGAAACACTGTGATTACTTGGGTGATAAAATCATTTAATGTTTTCCCTGCTAGTCCAGCTCCACTCCGGTATCTCCCTATGGGAGGTATCACCTTGGCTTAACTATCTGTGTGTGCTGCTGGACTGAGGAGGGTAACAAACACACACAGTCTACAAAAGTAGCATTTTTGCAAGAAAAAAAAATAATGGTGTGAAAGGGAGCTCAGGGTCTATATAGGCAAGAAAAGAGGCAAGAAGAGCCTGAGAGCCCCAATAAGAACAGGTATTACAAAAGTCCAAAACGATGGCTGTACAGCTTTAGTGGGTTTTACTGCATTGCAGATTCTTTTCTCTGGAGGCTTAGGGTGCTTCTGGTCTTCCATCCGTGAGGCTAAATGCTGGGGGGGGGGGGGGATGCTGGGGTGGATGGAGGGGGGGCGGGTGGATTTACTACCTCTGGAGAACTAGTGACTTCTTTAGGAGCTTGAATGCTTTTTTTCCCCCCCCTTTTTTTCTTTGCCTCCACATTATTAGGTTAATCATTGCTTGAACTGGTTGCTATGGTTTTGGCAAACCCATGGAAACTTGATAATGAAGACTGAAAGACTCCTTTTCCATTTATCTTTTCTCTATGTTTAGTGCGTGATGGTCTCATTTCTCTTGACAGGGCTGTCCCAGCACCAATGCCTGGCCTTTATAACCATGTCTGCTGTAATGGCCTAGGGACTTTTTGATGTGGAAGAAACAGGTGGCTGCTGGGACCACGACCGCTTCAGAGACAGAGGCTTGTGCCCTCACATACGTGCAAGCAGCAGGTTGAAAACAAACGTAGCCTGGGTGCTGCCACATTTGGTTGCTGAAATCCCATGCAAGGTGGACTCAACTTTTATTTTCACAGCCAGGGGAGACTCCCTCACTATAAGCTGATGTTTCCATGCCCCCAACACTGAGTTTTATGTTTTCTTCTCCATATCTGCATCTTACTGCTGAACTCTAGCTGTAGGGATATTCAGCAAACTCAGGCCATGCCTCAGAAGCAGAGCCTCCTGCAACTGCCTCACCAATACTCTGTTCTGATCAAGGTTAAGGAGGATTGAGGATAACAAACAGTTGAAAACAGAGTCTGTAAATGATTTGCATGGCTCAGAGAGGCCATGCTCATTGCCAGGGACAGGGAAGGGGGAACATCAGGGTCCTTTCCTTAGTGACAAACTCATCCCCCTCCTCCTTCTCTTGGCTGGCTCCCTCATGTCTGAAGACTGTTGAGAAAATGAAGGTGATTCCCATAATCCCAGGGCAATTCCTTTGACCTCAGGCCTCCACCCTGCACTCTAAATATGGCTTTAAGTGACTTGCCTCCTGCCCTCTCACATTGTCTTCCTCTGACATTGCAATCAAGTTTTCTGGCAGCAGAGGCAGCCAGGGCTGCTAACCACTGCCTGTCCCCTCCATGCCACTGGGAATCATTGGGGTATCCTGCAATCAGAGCAGACCCTCTTGCCTCTTCCAACTTGCATCGGGGTGCCCTGGGGTCCCCCAGAGATGCTTCTGTGCTGAGACATGGCAGGATGCTCAGCTGTGGCTGCGTGCCTGTCCTCCTGCACTGCCTGCACATTTTGGTGTAGCCACACTCACTGGCAGAGAAAAGGCAAAGAATTGGGATTCTTTCACATGGTCAGCCCTCAAAAGTCTGCCTTTCCCCCCTCCTCCCAGCTATAATGACAATCCAAAGAGTTCCTGATAGGGTTTTAAAAGATGCTTATTCATTCACTGTCTACCAAGCATGAAAATCCAGCTCATTTGTTCATTTGTTGCCATTCTTCGCCCAAACGACCCCACAGGGGCTGAAGCCTGTTGCCGAAAACTTGTCACTCACACTTTTAACTTCTTTTTGTTGTACTTCTCTTTATTTCATTCTTCTGGGTCCCCACCTCCACCACCACTCCACCCTCTCCTCCGGTCACAAAGGCAAGTCTGGGAAGCTCTTTAAAGCTGCAGTGCCTCCTTTTAAAAATCAATACAAAAAAAAGCAACAGCTGAAAGAAGATCCCAAGTTTGTGTAAGGAAGGGGAAACCCCATCCTGTCTGCACAGCACAGACGGGGAGGTAGAAGGGGGGAGGGCGCTGGATGCCAGTGCCCCCAAGCTGCCTTCAAGCCCTGCCTGGGGTTCATATTGTGCCCTCACCAAAAGAGCTGGGCCTTTCTGCATCAAAGGAAACGTAAGCTAAAGGTTTAAGGGTTTTTTAAGGAGAAGGCAAAAGCATCATTCAAGCAGTGAGCTCTTCAAAGAGCAGTGGCTCCTTTCCTTGCAGCACCCGCTTCTCCACTCAGAGGCTTTGCAGCATGCAACTCATGTCAATCCTGCTTTCTGACAAGGCTGACCCAGTGCAGATTGCCCCTTTGGAGTGGTGGGCTTCATAGTGCAGAAGAAAAGGATAAATCAATGTGTATTTGTATTTGGAACTGGGCTAGACTGTTCTAACTAACCTCTGAGCAAGTCCTATCTGCTTGTGGCTCCAAGTCCCTGGCTGTCAAGTTAGACTCTTCCCAGCTTAGGCTATGCTCGCCTTCCCTGGAGGAGGAGGAGGAGTGTAGTAACACCACTTACTTCTTCATTCCTGGACACACTGTGTCCTCGGGTGGGTTTTACAGCAAAAGCTTGGTGTTGGCTTTGCTTACGTCATCCTGCCTCCCTGGTTATTCTCTGACCAGGGATGCCCCTAGAAAACCCATGCCAGGGCAAGCAGGAGGAATGAGTTTGTCCATCAGGCGCTTGTTGGCATCGCTACAGCCCCATGTACCCTCATAGCAGTATTTGCTGGGACACGGGCAAGATCCGGTTGCTGAACATGAGGCAATTGGAATGACCTCAGTCTCCTGATCATCACTGGGGCTCCTGCTCTGGTCAAAGCATGGGGCTTCCCACCCTGAGGGGCTCACACGGATTTTGTGCTTAATGGTCCCCGTGGACATTTTTCACTGCATTTGAACTTTACAGGCAGGAGTTGCAGGGCTGCAGCCATGAAGAATCGCTGCCTCCTTTTTTTCTTTTTTTTCCTTTCTTTCAGCCAAAGCTGCAAGCATTTATCTTGTTTTTCTGGGGCCTCAGGTGTGACTTTTGACTGGAGCAGGTGCTGGCATGAGGAATTACATCGCCTGAATGGAGATGCAGTGAAGACTGCGGGTGAAACATGGGCTTCTTGCTCAGCTCATTGTTTCAGACAGCAATTGCATGGAAATTATCTCCCTTCCTTTCCCGCCCTGTGTGGGCAAGTGGAGCTTGTTTCCTTTCTTCCTCAGGGCACCACATTCCCAAGTCTTCAGTACCCAAATTTCAGGGGAAAACACTGCCGCTAATATGCCCAGGTATAAAGGCACTTGCCTGCCTATGGTCCCCTCTGCAGGGCAGAGGCAATGGCAGGAGCCAAAGAGAAAAAGCAAAACTCTCTCCCTGTCACCTCCCCGGTACCAGCAGGTCATCCCCAGGCCCAGGGCACCAGTGGCCCAAGCCCTCCCACTCCCTCGCAGAGCAGGTTATTTTACCCACCAAGACCTTGTGCATGTGGGACAGGGGGAAGATTAATGGGGCAGGTGCTGGTGCCCAGAGCTGGCCCTTGCCCTGATAAGGTTGGGGCTGAGATAGCGCTGGGTCAATACTCAGCGGTGGCCACCTGGAGCTGCAGCTGGAGCCACCTGAGGGGCTCCAGGGAGCAGAGGACACAGTGGGTCCTTCTCCCTGTGTGGCCCAGCCGCGTCCCATGGGAGACAACAGCTACCACACCTCACCACAGCCCCCTACGCTGCGCTGACAGGGACCCCCTCCTCCTGACTGGACCCCCGGCCTTCCCTGGCCATCTGCTCCCTCTGCCCACTCCCGCCCATCGGCTTTCACCGTGCAGCCTGGCTTCTGGGGCAAAGCCAAGGTTTTAGCCTCCCCCACCGTTAATAATTCTCGAGGGAGCACTGCGTTCCCATTTATCACCCTTCCTTTAAATCCCAGCTGTTATTTATGTGCAACCCCCACCTCGCCTTTCCCAGGACAGCGCTGCTATGCCCTTGCTGTATCCTGCGATGCCCCAGCGTCCCCACATTTGGGCAGGAGAGGGTTTTGCACATGCAGAGGTTCCACCGTCAGTCCCCCCCGTGCTTTAGGCAGCAGAGCTTGGAGATAAATTGTACTACTGACTGGATGTGTTAAAACTCTGAAAGGGCACCTGTTGCTGGAAAAGCTGCAAGCCAGGGTTAGCTGAAATCTTTTGGGGTTTGAAAAAACTCTTTTAGTAATAAACCCCGATGTGGTTCTTCTTCGCCTGCTCCTGAATCTGGGTTTTGTTGAATACTTGGTAGCAGGTGGATGCCCTGGAAGGAGCCTGCCAGATTTCATTAGTATTTAGTTTGAGGAGCAGCATGCTCCTGGCTGCAGGTCATTTACCCCCACTGTCCCTCAGACTCTGTAGCTGGGATATGCCCCTGCCCTGCCCGTCTCCCTTTGGGCCACTATCTTTATCTCAGTGACGTGGGAGGCTTATGGACCCGGGGGGTGTAAACATCACTTTAGAAACTACAAATTGCAAACTACAAACTACAAATTGCAAAACACAAATAGGAAAACCTAGTTATAAAACTATGTATTTGTAATCACATATTCTCGTCGTGCTTCAGCATCCTTGCCATCCTCCAGTTTGGCCTTTGCAATATCACAAGAGGATTTTTTTGCCCAGGGTTTTCTTGTCTTCCCATGGTCTGCCCCTGCTCTCCTGCAGGATGCTGTGCCGTCCTAGCTGCCCCGCGCCGGGCTGCACGGCCGATTAGGGACCCCTTTTGTCACCTAATTGGATTTTTCTCCCCTTATTAGCCTGCAATGAAAATGTCATGGGCGGCAGGGAGGTGCCCATTCATCTCGAATTAAATTCGGTCGCCTCTCGGGCGCGGCGCGCCGCTATTCACTCCGCAGCCGGCAGCTGCCGCTCGCCGGGGGATGCAACTGGGGGTCCTGCACCCGCAGCCACCCCGGGGCCGGCCGTGATGCCGCGTAAAGGGGAAAATACCCAGGCTCGGACAGGCACGGTAAAGGCTGGGGTCCGCGCAGACCCTGGTTTCTCTCTCCGGGGGGTCCCCGTTAGGCTGCTTGGGGGACTTTCTGCCGCCGGCGGTGCGCGGGCCGTGCATGGCGGTGCGTTGCCAGGAGGTGGTGCTGGGATCCTATGCCCTTGGCCTTGGCCGGACACGGGCCAGGATGCCGCGCTTCTAGCACGCTGCATTTTGTCGGGAGCCATCGGTTGCGGGAGGCTGCGAGGGGAGAGGGGAGGCGATACTGGGTCATGGCTTGGCAAGGCAGGAGCCTTCTCTAACGTCCCGGTGGAAAACCAGGGAAGCCACGGACCAGACCGGGAAGGACTGTTTCCCAGGAGCAGCCCACTGGGGAAGACATGGAAGAAGACAGACCACAGCTTGTGCCTAAAAAGCAATGTTCTGGGGAAGTTTTTGATCCCGTACTACTCTGACATTACCTAAACCTGCCCTTGAACTCCCAAACCCCACGGGGGACCCCGGAGCAAACCATGCTGCAGCCAGTACAGGTTAGAGATGGTTTCTTAGCTGAGCTTTTGCACTCTGGGCTGTGGCAAGGTGTTTCATAAACAGCAATTAAAGAGCTGTCAGCCCCATAAATGCAGCCGCAGAGGGGCAGTTTAGCTGTAAAAGTGAGGCTCAGGTCAGGCCCTCTTGGCCACAAGGCGCAGGGAGCGAGAAAGCAATGTAGAGGCGATGGGAAAAAGGTTCTGCTGCGGAGTGGGTCTGAGCCAAGCCCTAGGGGCCAGCCAGGGGCTAGCCCAGCTATGTAAGTGCTACGTAGTTGTCTGTATGTAATGTTAACTAAGAAAGAACGGTGTTTTTTTTAATGCATCATATGACTAGAGAAGGTGAAATTATTTGTGGCAAACAATGGTGTTGATAACTTTTTCTGTTCCTCGCTTTCCTGCGAGTAAACATCTATTCTTACTTTTACAAAGCATTCGGCAGCCAGGATTGTTTCTGTCCTGACTGGATGCCTCCCAGCCGCGGAAAGAGCTTTCCTGTTGCCTTCCCAAATTCCTCCTCAGTGATCTGCTAAAGACCAGAGCGACTTTGCCTTTCCCTGACTGCGCTTGCATCCAAAAAACTCCCTAACCTAAACTTAGCAAAAAGCAGATGAAAGAGATCTGGGGCTCCCCCGGGACAATTAATGATCTGAAAACGGATACTTGCACAATGTTTTTCTCTTGTTCTCCTCCCCTCTTTGCTGTTGACATATATATTTAGAGAGACACTTGGAAAAACGTGGCTCTGGGCATAGGGTCCCCAGAGGAGCTTTTGGAGTTTGCAGGGGTCAGTTGGTGCCGTAAGCAAGCGATGGGCAGGGAAGATGAAGAAGAGGGGGTCCATGGAAGCATTGGGAAGTGAAGGACATTAATTTCCTTACTCAAATGGCTTTTGCCAATGCCACCTGGGAGCTGAGGTTCTCAAAATCTACCCTGTAGGAAAGCAAAGACAAGCAATGAGGTGAACTCCCTGTTGCTTTGGCCCACAACCTGATTCTGTCAGTGGCCGAGATGGAAAGCTGGGTCTCCTGCTCCAAGACATTTTTATTGCCTGGGAACCAGGCTGAGGGAAGGTGTGGCCTGGGCTTTTCTTCTTCTTCTTTTTTTCTTTCTCACCCTTTATTTGGCCCAATCCAGGAAAATACAGGGGATGGCTTATGTTTTGGAGCAGGGCAATGGGCTCAGCTCTGCAGACGGCCCTGTGCAATTCACAGGGCCACAGGGACGCTGCTTACCATCCTCTTTCCCCCAGATTATTATTTGTCACATCCCGTGACAGTGTTAAAAATGAATGCACCTGGTTCCCCTGGACCAGAAGGTGAGGGAACCCTGGGGATCTTGGTTGAGGACCATGCTTTCCCACTCCAGCAGGAAGGAGCTGCCGCTGGCAGCCTAAAAACAGGCTGGTGCGTCATGGCCAGTGGTTTCTTGGCACACGTTGGGAAACCCCAAACATGTTACGGGACAATACATCATCAAGGCAAAGGAAAACAATAATATCTCAGGAAGCAGCTCAGGATACTGCAGGGGAGAAGACTGATTTAGACCATTTCCTGGACTGAAGGTCTGTGCCATATTATAGCCATAGCTGTCCTTGCTGGACATCACTGGACGACTGGCCAAGTGACACTGTTTGCAGGTCACTGCACATTTCTTAAGCTACTTATTTGCCAATTAGCTATTATTTCATCAAGTTGCTATTAATCTTTTTTTTTTGCATTGCACTATTCCAAAGCAGCCGGGCCCAGGCGGAAAGGAGCTCTGCTATTAATGAGAAGTGAAAACCTGGAAGAGGCATCTGAGGGAGGAAAAATGTGCATTTCTTATAGCACTAGTCAAATTTGCCTCCTGTGGCCCCTTGCCTCAGCTTGTCCCTTGACGATGCTGCCACCTCTCTTTCTACCCTTCCTGGCTTCGGTGTGGGGTGTCCCATGGGAAGGCAGTGTGGCTGGCCCCTCTGCTGCAGGCACTACTCCTGATCTCTACCAACTCTCATCTCTTGTTACTGCATCCAAACCGCTGGCCCTGGTAAGACTAGCGATGACTTGGCTCTGCTGCAGGAGCAGGGATTTGCAGGAAGCAAATTACAAATACAGGCAGGTGGGAGGGGAAGGGGCTGCACTGCTTTCCCTACTGCTCCCCCTGTACTTTTCACCCTGACAAGGTCAGCCCCGTAAAACACAGATGGGGAATCCCTGCAGCTTCTTGATTACTGTTGGTGTAACCCCTTGTAGGAAAATCTCACTGGTGGAAACAGGGTTTAGCAAGGCCAGAAGCAGGGTCAGAGAGAAGTGTCTATGGAGGGTTTTGCTATAGGATATTTTAGAGTAAAGCATTGTTTCTACCCTCAGACCCCTGTGTTCCTCTGGGATACCCCAGCATAGCCCTGCTGTGTAGGAGGGGCACTGGCTGGATAGGGGCTGGCCTGGCATTTTCATATTTCTAGAAGCCAAATTGTTTTCCCAAATATATACTTTATATATATATAATATATATATATAAAACTAAAATATACAAAAAACCTCTTGGCCATGGGGCCCAGCTCTCAAGGGTCAAACCATGTGGCCTCCGCCACAGCAACCTGGGATGGGTTCCCACCACAGTAGAGCTCCCCAGGCCAGTGTAGAGTGCAGCCCGCTGGGCAGGGTTTTGAAGCCTTCAAGGTTTGGACAGAAGAAATCAGTAAGACTGGGTGTACTTCAGCCAATAATGCACAGCAACACACTTTAGATCTAGTATTTGTTTTAAAATAGAAGTTGAAGAACCCTTTCTCAACACTTACTACTCTATATGGCTTTCTCGACTTAGCAACTTCAGTTACTGAAGCATTCCTGAGTAGCTTTTTTAAGTTATTTTTCAACAGAAAAATGTTTCCACCTGGCCCAAATGGCTCCACTCCTGCTTTGTGGGCTTCTAAAGGCTGGCAGGCTGGGTTTCAGGTCTGAGCAGCCCATGGTAGGCTGCACCAAGCCTCTGCCCAGGGCTTCCCACTGCACATTTGCCTTGGGTCTGTGTGGAGGGGCTTTGCCATGTCCATGAAAGGCTGAGAAATACTTATTGGCTAGCCAGAGACTTTTCCTGCCCACTGAGATGGGATGAAAGCTCCTTCCCCTTGAAGGGGATGTGCCTGAAGAGGTTTCATGCATTCCAGTAATTCCCCCTAATTAGTTTAGTTTCCCTCTCAAGCCTTTTTCTGTAACTCTGCTGTGCTGTTTGCAACAATGAAAGGTATTTTAATTCCAAAGAAAAAAACTGACCTTGGAAATCAAAGTTTCTTTTTACAGCTTCTTGGAATCAGAATGGCTGGGGGCTAATAAAATTCCAAGTTATGAAGTGCTGTGGAGGCTGAAACCCTCACCACAACGAGGGTGAAACAGGGATCTATTCATTGTGGGGCCATCTCCTATGGAAAAGATGAGAGGGAAGCCTGGTGATATACATGCCACCAGTTGAAAGGTGAGGAACAGACCAGGCTTTGTCAGAGGTGCTGCAGCCCAGACTGAGTGGAGAGGTGGGTTTGGTGATGCTGGGATGTGCTGGACCTGACTGGGATTGGGCTTTGTATACCCTGAATTAGCAATGGCTGAGGGAAAAGTTGGCAGCCCCTTAGCAGCGACAGGGCTTCCTGCCGCAGGAAGCACGGCCGGAGCAGTTGCTTTCCCTGTGCTTCTGGACTTGGCTTGTGCCAGAGCTGGGCTTTATTTGCCTGGCAGGGCAAATTAAAAGGCTTTTTGCCCTTAGTCCCTGCCCTACAGTTACTGCAGCAGGCAGAGTCTGCCAGTGAGTACTCTGTGGTGCAAGGATGAGTTTTGGTCTGTGCTTTGAGGATGGGTAAAGAAAGGTTGTGTACACTAATCCTGCACTGGATTTCACTGCCAGGAGAGGCCGGCTGCAGGATTAACCAAGGCAGAGTGAAATACAGTACAATGAATATGCATAACACAGGGGCCCATGGCAATGTGAGCCCTGGAGGTCCAGCCCCAGCACAGACAGGACCCTTAGACTAGTCATTAGTTGCACTTCCCTGTGTTAGGCTTTGAGGGCACTAATTTGCCTTAACAACCCCGAACAGCCTCACCTGGGGCCTCCCCACACCCATTGGCTGTCTCTATTTATGCCCAGCCTGGGGGATATTGTTTCTTCTCTGTCTTCAGCTTGGTGTGGAAGGGTGCAAGTTTGGATAGGGAGAGCTGAGAAATCCCAATCCATCACAGCTGTTTCAAACATTAAAACCCCTTCCCGAGTCCTTAGCAGCCACTTGATGGAGGAGCAGCTTTTTGGTAAGAAGAAGCTGTATGGAGAAAATCCATCATGGGACAGGGAAGGAGAGGGTTTCTTCCAGCAAAAGCAGTTTTGGGCAATGGCAAGCTGTGCCTGGTGTGGGGGAGCAGGCAGGTGGGACCCTCCAGCTGGATTGTCCTCTTCCCACTTATGTTTGGGGTTGTGCAGGCTAACCTGCTATGTGAGGACGTGGGTCCAGGCTTCAAGCAGGATCCCTTTGTCTCTGCTGGTTCTCCTCAGAGAGGATGTAGCGTAGTATGGGTGGACCAACAGCTTCACACCCTTCTTATGTTGGATGCCCTAAAGTGAGATGCAGTACTGCAGGTGGGGTCTCACAAGAGTGGAGTAGAGAGGCAGAATTGCCCTCCTTGACCTGCTGGTCACAGTCCTTTTGATGCAGCCCAGAATACAGTTGGCTTTCTGGACTGTGAGCGCACACTCCTGGGTCATGTTGAGCTTCTCATCAGCCAGCACCCCAAGTCCTTCTCAGGGCTGCTATCCATCCAGTCTCTATCCAGCCTGTATTTGTGC
The DNA here is from genome assembly GCA_017639245.1 of Myiopsitta monachus. Taxonomy (NCBI): domain Eukaryota; kingdom Metazoa; phylum Chordata; class Aves; order Psittaciformes; family Psittacidae; genus Myiopsitta; species Myiopsitta monachus. The sequence goes on along the minus strand of CM029921.1, from coordinate 63,077,035 downwards.
TTAGGATTGCCCTAACCAGGTGCATTTTCCATTCCTTCCCTATTCCTGATCTATTTCTTCCTTTCTGCTTGGCAAAGGGCCTTCCTGCCCCTCGCAGCCAGTGGAATATGTGTAAGTTGTGTTTGACTATGGCGGTTTGCAGCCCTAAATGGATGAAAGTCCTTGGGGAGCCTTCTGTGGGGTTAAGAGCTAGGTGGCCAGGTGGGGCAGCCCTTTTCCAATCTGACTTGCTGTGCTGCTGCATTTCCAACAAGATCCGTGGAGATGAGAACTCTTGTGGAGAGTGGGTAGGGATCCCAGGTGTTTCCCTGAGAAGCAGTATTGCCCAGGAACTGCTTGTCTGGTCACCACCAGGTTTCCTTTGGTTTCCTGTCATCTGCATAAATACCCAGGAGATGTTTCCAGCAGCTTATCCCCAATACGCTCCTGTGGGCCTTGTCTTGAAGGACAAGGAGCTGTGCTTTGGAGGCAGAACATAGAGGTGAACTAAGGTAACATCATGTTAGCTGGGTCGACATGATGATGCTTAAGTTGCTAAATTACTATGGGTTATGATATCCCACCTAATGCAGGAGATTTACAGTGCATCAGTTCATATAACTGCCTTTCCAGAGCCTTCCCCATCCACCCCTCCTCAGAGCCAAGCAGTGCATATATGGGAATGGATTTGCTTGGGAAAAATGTTTTGTTCTATCAGGAGCCCCAGGGGGTATTTATTTTATGCTTTTTAATTTTAGGACATGATATTTTTCTATATTCTGCTTTTGGTTTTTTGGAAATTTGGCATCAGCCAAGGAACATCGCCTGGCCGTGCTTTGCAAGGCTGAGCATGTCTCTCCTGGCACAGAGCTGCTTTCTACTGTGCGGAGGATGCTGGACAAATCTGTCAAGCAGAAGGTGCTGGGGAGGAATTAACCTTTAAAACACATACGATGTCCATGCAAAATATTCCTCCCTAACGCAGCACATGGGATCTGGGCAAATAGCAATAGCAGAGCAGTGGGGCTGTGTGGGATGCATGGCTGGCTCAACCTGCCTGCAGCAGTGGTTCAGCCAGAGCAGGCAGGGCTGAGGAGCTGCTGGCAGCCACCAAGGAAATGCCTAGAGTTTTTTTAAAAGCCATTGTATTGGCCAATGTGTCCCTGGTTTCCTTGCAGTTCTCCTTGCCTAGGTACCCTGGCTCCCCTATGGCTGAGCTGGATATAGGGATCTCATGAGAAAACAGTTGGGTTTATGGGGTTTTCCCTCTTACTTACTGCATTTAAAAATACAATTTTGGTACCTAGTGGGGAACCCTGCTTGGCTGAGCAGGGCTTGCTCTGTGGTGTGCCTGCCACCAGCAAGACCCATCTAACAGAGAGGGTTGGGGAGAAAATTATCTGTTAAAACACATGTACAAGAAGCTACCTTACAGGTTGACTCAGCCCCTGCCAGATAGGCAGGGCACATAGGGGACTATAACTTGAATGGCATTTGGGTCTGGTGACAAGGACAAGAATCTGTGAACTGCTCTTGTAAGGGGCTGTGTGGCAGGTGCAGAGAAGCACCACCATATGTTAAACAGCCTCGAGAAAGCTTTCAAGCTGCCGTTGTAAAATTTCCCCATCTTTCTCCCTGTATTTAATGCATCTTTGTATGGACACTAATTCCTCAAGTATCCACGCCAGGGCTGACTTTTAGTATGTTTGTCCAGGCAGGCTGCCAGCGAGCGGTTCCTACAAGGCTCCCAAGCTTTGACATTTGTTAACGCTGCAGTAAATCACAGTAGCTCTTTGGGCAAGGTTTTTCTTGACAAAACAGCAGAGGCAAAAAAAGAGACCACAACAAAACGCAAAGGACTGATTTAAGCCAGAGAAGAGTAACCAGCCTGAATAAAGCAGATGGGGGACAATGAGGGAAACATCCAGCTCTTTGCCCTCTGCTCACCCTGTCTCCCCTATTCATTAGGGGGCTATAACTGAAAAGGGAATAAGCCCAAGGTTGATACTTTTAGCTGAGAAAGGTGATAAGGGAAGCCCAGTCATCCAGGTCAGTCATGGAGGCGCTTGCTGAGATATAAAAGTCTTGGGAGAGAAGTGTCAGACTCAGCTGGAGCTTTGGTAATGATGAGTTTATAATCCTAATATCCCTGCCATATTTTGGGGGTGGATGTGTGACATGGACCCTTTAGCAGCTGATTGTAGTTTCAGGTGAGAAGATTGGGGGGAAATAGCTCACTTGTTATTGAATGGGGAGCTCTCACTCCAAAGCAGCCACCTCTGTGGTAGCATCTCCGTCTCAATGTGGGCTGTGTCCCATTCTGGTGCTGCATCCCCTCTCCCTGTGCTCCACCCCCAGCCCTGCTACAGCATGTTTATTTACCCCTGCCAGCCTTCTGTCTTCCTTCTTTTTCCCAGCTTATTTATGACCATTGCCTTTCAGCTCCCAGCCACTGCAGCCTGAACTTGTCCATTATGTGTGGCTCATTGCGGAGGCCATCAATCTGTGGGGCCAGCGTGCACCCTGATGGACTTCCCTCATCATCATCAATTTTCCCTGCCATGTTGGTGCATCACTTTGGATCTGGGGCAGCTACACATGTGCCACTAGTGGCCTCTGTGCCCCCACCCTGGACACCTGCCTCATCCTCACAGAAGCCTTTTGTCCTGGCCTGCTCAAAAACATCAGGTGGGTCCACTTGGTTCAGATATCCAGGCAGGTCTTGGGGTGGCTTCAAAGAGGTGATCAGAGTGCATTGCACAGAAAGAAGAATTCACATTTTCTGACTCTAAGCACTGCAGAGTCCTGCTTTGCTATCCTGATGTTTGAGCAAATTCTCTATATAAATTTTGCAGGAAAGTTGTTCCTATTCTATACCTTAGGTACAGGCAGAGGTGGGCTTTGCTTCTTTGCAGATTGATGCCTTCAAAGGGACTGCAGAGCCCATGCTGCTGCACTTCCTGCTCTTGGAGAAGACTCCAGGGTGTTTTGCCCATCACACCATATGTGGGTGCTGTTAAAGCATCACACTCTGACATACAGGGCTGGGGTGGGAGGTGTCAGCTCTTTAACAGCAAACAGCAACCCCTTGTTTCTGAATGATGTTGGTGTGGATTGCATTGGGTACCAATGGCTGCAGGAACATATTTTGAAGGGGAGGTGAGAGACTGCCAAGTCTCCCTGCCCGGTGGCAGCAATGTGATAGCCCTTGAACCATGCCAGTTTTTGGGAGGTGCAAATCCCATGGAAGAGTGGTTTGGGCTGAAGGGAGATCACACCCAGCTCTGCCCACACATGTGTCCCCGAGGGCTGTGGGGCATTGGGGTGTCTAATGACATCCTGAACTGTCCCAGCCACCTCCTGGCTGTTCGGGGCACGAAAGCAGCTGGAAACCTGAAGGTAATTTTCAGAGTCTGAATGGTTTCATCCTGATTTACCCACAGTAAGTCAGAACTTGAAATAAGGCACTGTCCAATTAAAATAAAAAAATAAAAGCATCAGGAGAGCTGCTCCAGCTGGGCTGTGACTAGGGCCCTGTGGTTCGCAGGATGCACTTGTCTGGGGCTGAGGGATGCTTTTTAGGGCTGGACATTGATGCAAACTGGCAGGGGGCCATGGGCAGGTTTGATCTGTGTGGGAGCAGTGCTCCCATGGCAGGTGCTGCCGCCCCCTCTCTCTACTAAGGAGCAGAGGCTACAGCTTTTGGGGCAGCCAGTGAGGTGCTTGGGGTCATTTTCCAGAAGGTTCAAAGTTGCTCAGACTAAAGCAATGCAGGGCTGGCTACGGATCAGACAGAAGCATCACAAGAGCTTAATTTTATTAGGAGCCTTTATTAGAAGTCACTCATGTCCTGTGGATGCCAAGAGCAGCTCCTGAGATGTTGACCTGTGCCCACAGCCAGTTTGAGTGTGTTATTGCGGCTCTGCTGCTGCCTTGCTACGGGAGATGCTGGGCTGTCACCCTCTGACCCATGTGGGAAGGTGTGAAAGACCAGGCTAGGTCTCACTCGAAAGCAACTGGGCGGTGTGGTGGCCTGGCTGGGTCAGTGTGAGTGACTCTGAGTGACTGGTGGCATGCCTCTCCTTCCTGCTAGCATTTTTAGGGGTGGTGGCATTTATACTTGGCACAGGTACAAGCAGCCAGAAAATGCGTGGCATTTCCTCTCCCTGACAGGCGATCCGGAGAGGCTGGATGATAGCTGTAGTCCTGCTCTGCCGGCCACCCGCAGGTGACTAGTATGAAGGGGGCAGTTCAGGGGCACTGAAATAATGTCACCCCTTGGTCCTGCTGCCCAAAGAGGCACTGGGGTTTTATGAGGTGTGTGCTTACAGGTCTGGCCAAAATGGGTTGGCAGGGTTTTGCACAGTACCTGCCATGCCTCTTCCCCTTAAAATACTGCTTATTCCCAGTGTGGGCTACTGCATTAATTCACCAAAATATTCCTGGTTTGCACAAGAAGCTTTTCCAGGGGGCAATGCTAGCTGCTGGCATCTATGATGGGGATTTTTGCTGCTCGTCTCATACAAGCTGGGAAATTGGAGCCTAAGCTGTCTGTGCCCTCTATTGATGCTGACATCATCTGATGCTGCAGAAGAAGCCTGAGCTGGAGCAGCAGCCTGGCCACCTGCTGGCCCCTCTACCCGATGTGTTTGCTATGAGCAGAAAAACGTGACCTATAGTCTTGCTGCTACCTATCTCCCCTCCTCTATTTCCCTCCTCCTCTCTCCTTTAACCTGGAAAAAAAATCCAGTGTTAGAGACCCATCTGGAGAAGTCTTTTAGGGGGGGAAGCCCATAAATTTCCCTTTGGCTCCCCGACCTTTGGTTTCCCCAGAGAGGTGTGTGGAGAGACAGGAAGTGTTTTCCCCGTGGCAATAATGTGGAAGATGGGGGTCTCCCTATTCTGAGCCAGATGTTATATAGATCTGCAAACCTGGGATGTCAGTGGGGAAAGGTGCCCAGAACTTTGCCTTGAAGTCAAGCAGAAGGATGCTGGCAGGTGAGCTACAAAAGCTTTGCTGTGCCCTGCTGGGACACTACTGGGGGAAACGGAAACCCTCCAGCTTTGTCCATCAACACGCACCCCTGGTGAGTGTGCAGGAGGAGCGGTGGAAGTGAACCTGATCTTAGTATTTCCATTTCATATATTATGAAGCACATTTTTATTCTTCAAAGTGATTTAAAAATTGGTAGGGCTATTCTCTAGAGCCTGGTGGGGAGGAAACCTGTGGTCTTTTATCAGCCTGGACTGTTCTGGCTGTCACAGCAGCCCATCCCACTGCACACGCGTCTGGGTTTCAGCACAGACGTTCCCTGTGGTGTACCTGAGCCCAAGGCTGAACAATACGTGCTTTCTTCCCCAGAAGTGGAGTGGTGCTGTCTGCCTTTCCAAAGGGGAGATTTATGAGGTGCTCGACTGCAGGCGACACTGACACTGATCCCCTCACCTCCTTCCCTGCTTGGCAAGAAAGGAAAGGAAAAGGGTTCATTTCCAGTAAAGGCTGAATAGCAGTTGTCGCAGTGGCACCTGGCTTTATCGTGGTCTGGGGTAATATGGTATGGTGCAGCGCTTTTATGGATAGGGTAATGCTTTTACCTGCAAAAGGTGGGTTTGAAAGCTAAACTCAGCTTTGATTTCTATCAGTGAAGTATAAATGCTGGATCAATTAACTCAAGACTTCCTGTCTTCTTCCCATGGACACCAGGCACATCCTAAGGCGAGATACAACTGAAATCTGCTTTTCATCTCCTGCTGCCCCAGGCCAGGCAGACTCAAGGTGCTGGGCTATTATGTTGCTAATCCTAGTATCAACCTCCAACAGGAAAAGTAGGAGGTGTACCCGAACTGTGAACCTGAAGCCATTGCTTCAGGTGCTCCTGAAGTGCTCCCCGCAATGTGTTACTGTGGCTGGACAAGGCTGGGAGGTGTCCTGAAACAGCCCCGAGTAGTGGCAGCTCTGGCATGCTTGGTGAAAACACTTCACTCTTGCTCCAGCTGACTTGAGGCTTTGAAGCTACCAGTGTCTTCCTGCTGCCCCTTAATTTTGCCTTAGGAAAGTCTGGGTCAGGTTTATCTCTGGTTAAGTGGTGACACTCTTGCCTGGGCTGAGGGCAGCAAACCTCTCGCTCCAGGCCTTGTTGCTTTTTCAGTTTGCTGAAGAATACTGTGGCTCTGTTCCATGTTTAAAAGAAGACTTCTTTGAGGATCCCCTAAGGAAAGGTGCCAACAAACCTATTTCTATGGAAGATGATGGGGAGTTTTCAAATGATCTCAACTGGGAAGAGCCTGATCTGTATCCAGAATTGCTGCTTTTCTCTGAAGGAGAAATCCCCACCTTGATGCAGAAGACCCACAGATGTGCTGCAACAAATCCCTACTGCCAGTGCAGACTGAGAAACAAGGTAGGAGGCACAGTCCAAGCTTAATGTACACTACAAATGGCCTTTCTGCAGCTCCTCAGCTGCACATCCTGCTCTGGGCACCTTTGGGAGAGCAGCTTTCACTAAGGTTGCATTTTTGGGGTGACAGCTGAAGGGCAGCGGTGATTATTTGCTGAAGTAGCCAGAAAAGGCTTCCTTGGAGTGCATGGGGGTGTCCTCAGCCAGCTCCATGCCCTCTGAATGGCTTCATAGGCTGAAGCAGGGTGTCCGTGCACTGGTGTGCGTCCTCCTCCAGGACTGATTTTTATCCATGACTTCAGCACTCTGTGGGGATTTAGAAAGTTGGTCTCTGTCCTCCTGCATGTGTGTGTCCATGCTGGTGTATACAACAGCTTGAGGGGACATTGCTGGCCACTATCATGCAGACAACTCTGCACCTGTTTCTCCCCGATGGTTTAAAGCATAATAAAAGGATATAAATACAGCAGTGACGCTCACAGGGGCCAGCTCACAGGCGGTGTGCAGCCTGCTGTGGGGCGATCAGCTGTGCCTTGGCGGGCGCCACTGTTCGGAGAAGGCAATTTGAACCCCTTGGACTTGTGGCATCAGTGAGAGATGGCTAAGACTCCTTTTTATTTTAGTTTTTTTCTGGGGGGAGGGGAGCAGGGAGTCCCCCCTGTTTGATAGACGTGTTCATGAAAATGTGTATCTGCGCCACAGAGAGGCTCCTGGGACTGCGAGTTATCTTTCTGTGGGCCTGTGGAGGTGGCAGGTTATCATATTCTGGGCAGCTGTGCAGTAGCCATGGGGTGCTGCAGATGAAAGGGGACCTAGGGAGTTGCAATGATTTCCCCCTCAGCTTCCTGACGGTGATGGAGTCCCGGTGCTCAGTGTGTGGGAGCCATCCTGCACCATACCCTTCCATTGAATGGTCTGATATTCACAGTCATGAGGGGAAGAAAGCATCCTGGTGCTCAAGTGTTGCCTGTGCTGGTTAGAAGTTATCGGCAAGAAGCACGTTGCTGCCCATGGGAAGCTTCCACTGAAACAAAGGGCAGCCTTGTCCTTTGTCCCCAGAGACTTCACCTGCTCTCTGCAGCACAAGTCTGTAATGCTATTTCCTGACATCACCCTCAGTCATTAGTGTGACAGGTATGATATCATGGGGAAGGATTAGGTCATCCCAGAGCAGCAGGTGTTGGTGGCAGCAGGTCCCTTCTGGCATGTGTCCCTGAGGCTTCTGTGTGCTCTTGCCACTCTCCAGGGAAGGAGCCTCTTTCCAGGAGATGGCAGCAGCTTTTTGGAGCTGGGACTGTGTTTCCAGCCTGTTTCTGAGGCCTGGCAGCTGGGAGGCAGGAGGAAAAATGAGGACAGAAGACCAACCTGAGTGAAGTGGAGAGGGTGTTTGGGAACCCACAGAGCAGTGGCTGTTGCGGCAGCTGGACACTTGCGCTGATGGCAAGCCTGTCCTCAGCAATGCTCCTGGGGTGGCCCCTCTTCCTGCACCCATCCCTACTTCTGTGCCATGTATCTCTGGCACCCCACTGCCTTCCCTTCACCTGGGCTGGAGAGCCCAGCTTGCTTTGCTCCTGTCTGGCCTCTGCTTTGGCTGTCTTGCTTCTTTCTTTTTCTGCGACAAGCAGGTGCCAACAGCACTGTTGCTTCCCATTGCTGCCCTTGTCTTCCTCCTCTGTCCCTAGCAGTTGATTGTGCACTAAGAAGAAGGGAGGGAGGGCTCCCCTAGCCCTGGCTGACACTTTGTGGTAGTGTGATTTTGCAAGCAGCTCCAGAGACAGCTGGAAGCTCCCTTGGTTGCAGAGACACGTGCTGCTCCAAAACCCCCCTGTCAGTCTGGCTGCCTGGCTGCTGTCCCATACTGGGGCAAAATGGGGGTTAACAGAGGGTTGGTTCTCAGCAGGATGCCTAGAGCATCCTTGCTGGGTACACCATGATCCTTCCCTGGGCCATGTCTCCATGTGGGGCTGGGGTCTTGTACCCGTGTGTGGAGAAGGTCTCACCAGCCACTACTCAGGGATGAGTATCCTCTTGCACCTTTTCTGGCCTTGGCTTTTACAGCTTCTGTCACACCCCAGAGGTGATCCAGGAGGAGGTGTGGCCCTGAGCCCCCACTGCCCTCAGACACACACTCAAGTAAAGGGGTAAGAGTTACTTGGATTTGCGTTTGCACCAGAGCTTGCAGTGCTACCTATGGTAGTCTTTTGGAAAGACCCAGGGAGAGGTGGTTCTTCCATTCCCTCTGCCTTACATGTGTGGGAGGAGAAGGCCCTGTGGGAGGATGGTTTAATGGGGAATTTTCTCTGAACTGATCCAGATACCAGTCTCATGGTTGGTGAATGTGATTTATTTCTTGTAAGTCCCTGCAGATGTGATCAGAATATCCTCAAATGCTGACTGAGAGGGACACGAAGGGAGGCAGGTACTACATGCACCTATGGGTCAGTCATTCTTGTCCTGATGCTCTGATGTCTTACAAGTTCAAAGGCTTTAGGATGACAGCTTTTTGGGTTTACATGTGTAGTCATTTAATTCTTCTGTGCCTGTTTTCCCTTTTGTAAAATGAGGATAATGATATAGAAATCCTTTCAAAGGGCTTTGAGATCTAAGGCTACATAGGCAGGGACTGTTACAGTCCTTTGTGATGAATCTTATTTAGTCCCTGCCTCAGGTACCCAGTTGTGTAGAGGGGGCACCAACTTCTGCATGCCAGGAGCAAAATTAAGGTAATGGTTAGGATCTTGGGAGTATAGGCAGGTCCTTATGCCTCTGAAAGAAGAGTAAAGCCCTGCTTTTTAATCAAACAGTGCAAGCTGGGTGCTTATGACGCTTCTTTTTTTTAAAGCAAAGCGAGTGGGAAGGGAGCAGCCTCCTGAGTGGTGGCAGGGGTGCAATGGGGCTGCCAGGAGACAGTTTGCAAAGCTAGGAGAGGTAAGGTGCCAAGTGACAGCCGCTAGTGAGCTGCTTCCAGAGGGCAGGGTATAAATAAACAACAAAGAGATTTGGTGTCAGAGCAGTGCTCACACCTTCCTGCTGCCCAGCCCGGCAGGCATGAGCAGGGAAAAGCAGCTGGGGAGCTGCGCCCAGCCAGCAAATTCTGCTCCAGGATTTAAGCGCATATGGATAATGTCATGACAATATAAGGCATTTATCAGTCTGTTAGGGACCTTTGTCCATCTGCAGTGGACTTGCTCTGTGGGGCTGACTGGCCATAGCAGGTGGTGTTTGGATGGACCCAAGATCTGTTGACTACCTGCCAGAACCTGGAGCCATTGGCTCCTGCCTTGACTGGCCAGACTTATACAAAAGGTTGTTGCTGTCCTAAAAAGGTGCCCTGCTTGTCCTGGCTTTGTCTGTGGTAATTTATGGTGACATGACACCTGCCATGTGCTGCCTCAGGTCTGGGTTTATCCAGGCCTAACTGCTGCTCCTGCAGGATGCCTGGGCTCTGGGGAGGGGAGGGCCTCGCTTATCCTCCTGCCTATTGGTCATGCTGGGCAGCCTTGCTTAGGCTTTTCTTGTGCTGTTTCTCCCCTCTCTGGGCTGTGTTGTCTCCTGAGGAGCTGTTGTCCTCAGTTGCTCTATTTTCTCCTATTTCCCATCTCCTCTCAGTGTGGGAACAAACCCACCAGCCTAATGATGGTACAGATATGATGGGTTGTTGCAATAGTGTTTGCCATAGCAGCACCCAAGGGTACAGGGCTACTGTTTTGTAAGACACCAATGGTGGTGCATCAGTAGGCAGAACGTCCTCTCCAAGCTTGCTAGCTATTTTCAAAACCACCATAATTGTCACAGCATTACTTGTGACAGTACTTTTCGGGTGCCTTTCAGGCAGCTTTGTGCATTTTGGGGTCTGTCTTTATTTCATAATTAGCTGCTGGGGTTGGCAGGCTTTGGCTCTCATGATGTGCATGTCCTGCCTTGAGAAGCTTGCATGGATACTATAAAGCACCACAATAAAGACTTGGTGAAGATGGTGTGAAATGAACAGATTTATCCTGAGCAAAGATAATGAGTAGAAAGGACCCATCACAAAATTGGAATGATTGAAAATTAGCCCAGCCTGTAAGAACAATAAAAGCCCACATTTGTATATGCCAGTGTAAATCCACGCCAGCTTTCTCAGGGGCAAGCTATGAGAAGAGGCATCTGTGGGGACATGTGTGGGGCTGCTGGGGCTTGCAGCGAGCTTAGCTACGAGGATGCTGCAGTGCTAGCAGAGGACAGACAGGCTGTCAGGAGTATTTAGGGCTGGGAGCACAAAGCAGGGCTGCTCCCCTGTTGGCCATGTGAAATTCCAGGGATATGGAGGGTCTTTTGTGTGGGGATCAGCTGTCGGCTGGCTGCCTATTTTTAGGGTGGCAGATAGCAAGCTATGTTAGGGGGAGGCTGATGGTGAGAGGTATGTAGGGGACACTTGTGTGTGCCTCTAGGCAGACCTCACCTGTGCTCCTGCAGCACAGGTAGTTTTCTACTGTCATTTATACCACTTCATTGTAGGTGTACAATTGAGCACAGACATGGTATTTATGCACAGTTGTGTGTGCTGATAAGTTCAGCCAGCTTGAAGAAATTAAGTTAGATATGAGAGCAGCGTTTCTGTACACAGGCCTCTGATATGTCCTCCCCACTGGCCAGCTTCAGCCTGACCTAAGGGCATGGAGGTAGAAATCCCCAGGGGTTTTCAGTTTTCCTAGGGTTTGTGAAAGTAGGTGTTCTTGCAAAAGGGATACAAGAGATCTTTCCGTGTTCTGCTTGAGGGAAAGGCTGTGTGTGAGCGCATCTTGTATTAGACATCAGAGAGTTCAAGCCAGGTGTTTGAGGATGTAGTAAATGGGCTTTCATGAATTCCACTGCTCCACAGCTGTGTGCGACAGCGTGTATCTTCCTGTGACGGTGGCTCTGCTCTGTGTAGTTGGACTTGTTCTTTTATGAGCAGGTGTGTGGAAGTGTATCCATGTATACAAATAGAGCTTTTTGAGGTTGGTCACTGGTCTCCAGGTGTGCCCTGATAGCTTTGCTTAAATGTAGCCAAAGTCATTCATTGAACAAAACTGATCTTTGCTTATTTTTTTTTTTTTTTAGCTGATGTACAACATAATGATGTTTTCTCCACTTAGTTCATGGATTCATCATCCACACTGGTGATGCTGAGGAAAAGAGCCCATAGCTGCACTGATGGAAAAGCCTCTCTGCCAGCAGCATGCACGCTTTCTTTACATGTGCTAAACTGCTCTAGATGCAGCTGAATTTCTTTAAACAAAAGGCATCTGTTTAAAATTGTTTTGGTGAAAGTGTTACAAGTGGATTTTTTTTTTTTTTTTCCATAGGAAGCGAAGGTCTTATGGAAGTGTCCTTACCTGAAGTGGGGTTTTTGGTTACATAAAACTTAAATGTGCAAGTTCCTTTGGTAATAGAAAAAGAATCCATCTCTTTCTTTCTTTTTTTTTTGTCCTCTTTCCAGTTGATAGTAAGACAAAATGACTGTAAAGCAAAACCCTGCAACAATTCACTTACTTCCTAAAATTGGTGCTGAACATTTTGAAGGCCCCTTCCTATGGAAGGATGCTTTCTGCTGTACGCAACCCCAGTTAGAAATTAGTATTCTTGAAAAGGATTTCCTAAAGGAAGACAATTGCCCTGTCTTCTAAAGCTTCTCTAAATACACAGTCAAATGTCTAGGCTGATCAAGGTGTAAGTGTACAGCAATGTGTTATTGCGCTGTAGTTTGGAGAGCTGTTTGGTGCCACTCAGAGCAAAGGCAAAGAAGTCTGCAATTGCTTTAATTTGCTAATTACATCTGTTTCCTATCCAGGCTGGAAAAATATGAAAGTAAGAAATCCATTGCTCTCAGGCTGTAGTAATTCCTGCAGGAAGCAAGCTGTTGGTTTTTACCTGGTGTAAAGGGCTGTTTATCAAAGAAATGATGAATGCCTGTAATTCTGAGATGCAGCAGTGTTATCTTGATTGCCAAAGCTTTGTGGGATACAGCTCTCCTGCTCTCCTGCTCTGGGTGGCAATGCTGTCAGCATTCTGTTGTCTTATGGCTCTTCATGGAAATTCTCTGGATTTGTGGAATAATGGAGAGGATGTGCTCTCCAGAAGCTGTGTTGTAAGGCTCATGTGCCTGTATGTTTACATGCCTCCTGGCTTGTGGGAGAGTAACGCCAATGGTGCAGTGTCCCAGAGGCTCCTGAGCACCAGTGGAGTGGCCTCAACCCCCTGTCGGTTTTACTTTCTTGCTTGTTTCTGCAGTTGCTCTGGAATAAACATGCATATGTACAAGCCTGGAAAGAGAAAGCTGAGTCTGCACCTAAAACCTCTCCTGCACTGAACCAGGACCTCCTGGCATGGGCTTTCTCAGGGCAGCTTCTGCAAGGCCACCACTTGGGCGGACCTTCCAAGAGCACGTAGGTCAGCAGTGAAGTACAGAAGGCTTTGGCAGCCTGCTGCCTGAAGTCCTGACATATGGGTGTGTGATGGTCCTAGATTGCAGACCCCCTCTCAATAACCCCAGCATTTGGAAACAATAACGGGGAAATGAGAACTTCAGGATGGCAGCAGCTTCTTTGGAAAGAAAAAAACAAATAAGACCCCAAAACCCCAGCCTTGGTCTGGGCAAAAAACCAGTGAGGGCTTGCCAGAACCAGAGGCTTGCTGCAAAGTCTCAGTGCTCACAGAGCAGTGGCCAAAGTGCTACGTTTTTGACTCAAAATGAGGTTAATGGAAGTTACATGTACTCAAATCCCTGTCCACTACTTTGAAAATGCAGAAGCTAATGGTGGTTATTTATTGATTTCATTTTGTCCCTCTGGCTCTTGTGGGAGGTTGAAAGTAAGAGAGCAGCCGCCTGTGGGTATATGTGTATAAGAGGCAGGGGAAGAAAGTGTGTGCACGGATATGGAGAACACGAGTCTGGCACTTTAAGAAGTTTGTAATCCCCAGATTTGTGCTCTTTTCCAAACAGTCAGACAGTCCATGGGGGCCCTGCCTCTAGGGGCTCCTCCATTCTCAGCCATGGAGCCGTCCTGGGCAGCTTGCTTTGCTTCACCTGCAAGCTGCCCAAGGTTGCAAAAATTGGCAGGGCAGAAAGGAGTTTCATTCCACAGGGATACTGGGTCAAAAACGCAGGGAAAATGTAAACCTGAGTAAACTTAAAAGGTTGGGCTTTTGTCCTGGGTTCAGCAGTAGCAGTCATTTTTCTCCTCCTTAGCATTTCTGACTGAGCTTAAACCATGACAGCTTTTTTCTTTATTATTATTATTATTATTATTTTTCTTCTCTCTTTCTAGTTTTTCAGAATCTCAGCCCATAAAACTTGGCTGTTCCTCAGGATGGAGGAGGGTATACCCAAGCATGCCCGAAACATCTGTCATCAGTGGAAATGAGCATTGCTCTGGCAAGGCTCCTTCTTTGCAGTAAAGAACAAGCAAATTTGCTTATTTGTGGTTAATGCTTGTTCCAGATGGCCAGAAATAATACATAACACACAGCTCCACTATTGCCCAAACTATTGAAGTGCTGTGGAACATGTTTGTAGCACAAAGACAAGCTGGAGAGATTGTTTAACTAACTGGTCTCCAGTTTGGAGTGATTCCTTCAGCCACAATATAAATGCAGCCTCCCAGAAAGACTAAACTTTCTCAGAGAAAAGCAAAATTCGCAGAGGGGAGCTGTGTTCCTCTGTCCTCTTCCACTGAGTTGATGGCCTCCATGCCACCATCATCTATATGGCTGCTTTGAGGCCAGTGTTTGCCATTGAAACAAATAGAAACGCTCCACTTTCCACCACAGATCATGGTTTGCCTCTTGTGTTGGTCCTGTCAGGTGGCGGCTTATATATGGGAATTTTTGCATTGGGTAGATGCTCTTGATGAAGGTTGGCTAACTTTTCCACCCATGCTGCTGCTAAAACTCATGGGAATGGGAGTGAGCTTCCCATCTAGGCACCTCAGTGTTGCTCTGATTTACCACTCCCACTGCTAATTTAAGGTGGGATTTTTTTTTGTTGTTGTTTTTTTTTGTGGTGCAAAGCTCTAACCTGCTGAAATGATTCTCTGTGAGTTTTATAGGACTGGATTAGAGATCTCCAGAAGAGAAAATCTGCCTTCCTGCTCTTCGCCCGGCGGATGTGCTATGAGGCGAGAGATCTTTTCATGCATTGTGAATCTTTCTGGCAACCAGCAGTGATGTTATGTGAGTAGTCTCAGCCAACAGTGTGGGGAGCAGGGTGGCTCTGGATGTGTACCCCTGGCCTGTGATATCTGCCTTGCTATGGAAATAGGTCAGTGGCTTTTCTGGCCCTCATGGCCAGTGCAACTGGAAAAAGTGACCCAGATAGGCATGATGTTTCAAGAGGGGCTGGGAGGAGAGAAGAAGGGCAAAGCTAAATATCATCAGTGTCTTATGCCTGCAGAGTGACAGGCATGTATGATGACCCCACAGTGCACCAGCATCTGTTAAGGACACTCCAGAGAATAATTGTATTTTACTGAACAAGCATTTTCCTAATTGAGCCCGACCCTCTATGTCCTACCCTGCATCCTGCTAACTAGGTGTGAAATCTAGCCATGTTGCCTCTAGCAGCTTCCAGAAACCTATTTCCCACATCACCTTATGTGTAGCACCCCTGCAGATGAAGGATTACTTGTTAAGATGCAGCTCCACCTAATTAAGAGTAACATCATCTTCCCCTGTGAAGTTTGAGGTTTGTATTTTGATAATTTATCACTCAGGAGCATAACCCTGAACTAACTGCCTGTGCTGGACCTGGGACACTGTGCATTAACCCTTTGCTCCAGCCTGGCCTCCTTTTGCTCCCAACAAGTTCTGTGCTGTGATCCAGAAGACTGCTGGCAGCAAGCTGTGGCCAGGATGTCTCAGATGTGTTTCAGGTTGGAGCAAAAATGAAGCAAAGCTTCCATGTGTCTTATGGTTTTGACCCCAAACAATACACCATAAATTAGGAGTTGGCTCAGGCTCACTTGAAGCTCAGCCCAGGTTTGCTTGAAACGCAGCCTAATTTTCCTGAAAGCAAAGCTGTGTGGAAGAGGAGTGCTGGGTCAGGGAGGGGGTGCTCCGCAGGTCACAACAGCCCAGAGAGCTACAGTTTATCAGCTCACAGCGATTATCAGCCAACAAAAGCAGGACTGCCTGCATTTCCAATTTCTTGCCTATAAAGAACTATGCAGATGATGAGCAAAGATGCCCTTGGCAGGCTGGAGCGAACTGGGGGTCAGTAGCAGCAAGGATCCTGCCTGTGTGTGGGTCTGAACACAGTTAGGCACCTAAATATCCTCCTACATCACTCCCTCCCCCTAGGAAAATCTTAATTTCCCTTGTTGCTGCCATTCCACGCAAGTGCTGTGTATCTTAGCTGGTGCCTGCACCACCTCCTTTTTGTTTTGTGCTCCTTGAGGTAATTCTCATCCTCAGTGGTGCTGCAGTGGCAGGAGAGGCAGGGAGCGGTGTTGGACCCTCATTTCCTGGAAACAGAGAAGAAAATCAATGGGAAAAATTTAGAGATGGGTTTGCTATTCCTGTAGTTAGGCCCTAAAATGAGTTGTAATTTGGAGGGTCAGTCTTTATTTCCATGACAAGAGCAAGCAACCAAGCTGGGGAAAAGCTTCCAAGCTGAAAAATCTGGCAGAGCTGGTCTTCCTCTGTGGGCTCAGCCCCCCGGTCCCTATCAAGATAGGGCTTTAAAGTGGAGGTAAAACTGAAATGCGTGGGGGTGAGGGCACCCATAGAAATGGGCGACCTCAGATTGTACCACTTCAGTGCAGTGACTAGGCACCTGGTGCTCTGTGAAGGGTGCTAGTGGGTCCAGAGGCTCCTGGATAGCCAGGGCATAGGGGTCCAATGGTGTTTTTTGGCAGCTCTTGCCCAGCAAAGCCCCTTGGAATTCCATGTGAGCTCTTTTCATGGCCTGCTTTCTACAGTAATTTTGGTTTTATTGCCTTGGGGAAAGGGTTCCTGCAAACAAGTGAAATGCAGATGGGGTGATAAAAGGTGCAAATTGAACTGGCCTCATGCAGTCCCTGGGAAACAGCAGTGGATGAAGAGACTTCCCACTCTTTTACAGCTATGTCCTCTTTGTAGTAAATTGGGCTTGAGTTGTTACTGTAAGGAAAACAATATTTTTTTGATGGCCCCATTATGGTTGTGACCATACCCTGTGGAGAGCCCTATGGACTGGTGTTTTCTGTTCATTACACCTCACTTCACTAAAACCTGGTTTCCTCCTGGCGGTCACATATTCTCCATCTTTGTTTTATTTCCCTAAAAAAATAGGAAGGTGTTTTTTTTTTTTTCTTTTTTTTCCCACCCCTGCTTATCTCCCCAGCTGGCACCTTCCTTACCAATGGAGAGGTGTAAAGGTGGAACAGGGCTGCAAAGCACCATAGAGCTCTTACCCCTGGTGCCTATGGGCCTCTTGGATCTAGCCTTTCCCCTTCTTTCTGGAGGAAGATTTTTGGCAAAGGTGCGGGGAAGGAAAGAAAAGACCCTCTACCCATCCCTGCCCAGGAGATCCAGGGTCTGATGCTGCCCTACATCTCTGGAGGGTACCATAGCCATGATGGGACATCTCTCCCTGCTTGCCTTTGGCTTCTCTTCAGCTTGAGGTCCTAACAGATGCTTTGCAGCCTTTCCACAAATGTTTGGGAAGAGAAGCCAAAGTTAGGCTCTTCTGGCAGTGCTACCACAAAAAATCCTTGCCTCCCAGGGAAGACAGATGTTATTAACCCAGCTGAGTCCATGGGGGGTCCCCAGGCTGGTGCCAGGGGCTGCTGCTGGGGGCTTGCCTCCAGCAGGAAGTGTAAATTGGGAAGGAGATAAAGACAGTGGCTCTCCCCCATATTTGCCATCTCTGGTAGTCCACAAGAGCTGAAATCCTGGCCGTTCTGACAACCAGAGTAGCAGGAGTTCCCCTCCTTTCAGGGCTATCCGCTTTCCATTTAGTAGGATTAAGGTCTGACTGTTTGTCCCAGCTCACCATTTGCCTGGCCTTCCCCAACTTGGCAGTGCTCCTCTCTGCTTATTTCTCTTCTTTGAAGATTTGTGCTCCACCCTAATGGGGGCTTTTGGTTTTGGAGGCAAGAATGTTCTTACCAAATCGTACTCGTGCTTTGAGGCTAACATTAGACATCAGGGAGGTGACTCAACCCTCTCAGTACATGTTTCCATGTTCCCAGCTGCTGTAGGAAATAAACAGTTAAGTGGCTAACATCAATAGCGAGACACAGAAGAAAATATTGTCCTAACAACATTGGATCTATGGTTTAAATTGGTCAATGGCAGGAAATTCGGAATTAAGGACGGACGCTTGTCTCACGCTTCTCCATTTGCCTTGGGAAATAAAAATAATTCAGGCACAAAGTGAATGAAATGGCACTGGAAATGCCATATTACTGCATTTCCTGGCTTTTATAGCAGGGAATGAAGAAGGAAGAATAAATGAGGTCTTTTGTGTCCTTTAGTTCAAAGTGATGGTAACAAAATCCATCCAGGTCTCTGGAGTCAGCAGAGACTGAGACCAGTTGTACTCAGTTTTATCATTGTGTTGTGTAGCCAAGATACCAGAGAGGTTCTTCCTTTGGGGCAATTATTTTTGTTCTTGTACTAAAGCAGTTTATTGGGCTTTTTTTGGTTCAGCTGCACCAGGGCTACTTGGGTGCCAGAGAACAGGTTTAGTCCTGAAGAAGTCTCACGTGCACTGAGGTACAGACTTTTAAAGGTTAGAAATATTTCCAGGTAAAAAAGCAAAACTGCTGGAAGTCCATCACTTGGCAGGCACTGTCTGGGCAGAAGGTCTGAAACTCTTGTGCTATGCCAATAGGTCTGTAAGCCATGTTGTTCCTACAGTCACCTCCCAGTGTTCTTGTTGATGGCAAGGAGTTTCTGTTCAGGTGATCAGCTTTATGGATGTCAGTGGGACTGTTGCAGAACATGTACCAGAGGATAAGGGCCAAGAAAATCAACTGAATGACTGAAAGATTTTGCAGCCTTTAACTGTCAGGAGACTGTTAAGTATTTTTGGAAGAAAGTGCTGGTCCAAGGCTGTTAAGCGGTCCAGTTGACAAAATGGTAACTCCTGTAGCCTGGAAATGCTTTATTTTGTCTTCAGTTCAACAGCTAACCTGGGAGATTTCTATGAGCAGTCTTTTTTGGGGTATGTTTCCAAGAGAGGGGAAAAGGATGTTGGCTGGGTCCTGCATCAAGGGTGCTCTTTTCTCCTTATGTGTCTTGGCATGAAGCGGGGGGTTAACACTGGAACAGAGACATATCGGAAAGGCCTTCAGGCTGGAAGTGTGGTGGGCATGCTGCTTTGTTTGCTCTTTATGCTCTTTTTTTGAAGAACAGTCTGTGGACATTTTGAGATGATGCTGCTACCTGAGTGAACAAAAGAGGTTAATGTTGGGCTCATTCATTCTTCCACCTGTCTTGGAATTCTTTACTGCCCTGCCACTAACTCAAATAATATAGGGATCAGCCATGTACAGTGCTGCTTCCTCTGTCTCAGTTTCCCCATAGTGACAGATCTATCTATGGTGACCACCACACACACACACACATACATACACAAATGGGCAAAGGAAAGAAAGAGCCAGACTTCCCCAAAACATGTTTTCTTCTAAGACAGCTTGGTCAGCCAGGATTCCAAAACATAAAGCTAACATCTGCCATAATTCCTCTTACCAGAATCAAGAAAGGCTGAGGGATGTTAATTTTATGTTTGCCTGTATGCATGTAAATGCGCACACGCATATCGCTGTGGGGAAAGGTCTTAGTCTTGTCTGACTTTTGGGCACAATGTCAGTTGAGTTATCAGAGTCTGCCACAGTCCTGGAAACACCCTCTTCATGACCTGCTGTTCTTTCTGCCTGGGCCAACTAGAAGAGCTGGAGGAGGCGCTCTTTAGGCTCCTCTGTTCGTGCCACCACATATTGGAGGTACCAGCCTGAACAGGAGCCAGGAAGGATGAAAGCAAGCTTTCCTCCACCAGGAAGCAGCTGATTTCCCTGCAGGTGCTACAGAAGATCTAGCCTGTCCTGAATGTCCCTCTGCATGTCCCACAGGTGTTAAACCCATGACTGATTTACAGTGGTATCTGCTGGCAAGGAGCAGTCTGCTTTTGTGTGGAGTGGCAGATAGGATGTGATACTTGAGCCTGTGTTTTCTGGTGACTTAACTCCAGGCAATGCATGGAGACACCTATTTCCCTCTGTATCCAGTGGAGAGCAAGTGAGTTCCTATATAAGCTGAACCACTCAGTGGTCCACCAGACACCAGGGAAACCCTCAATGTGTGGATAATGCATGTTTTTTTAATGCGCAGCATCAACTTTACTCCATGCTGACTGCCTGTATCTGAGCAGTGTTGCGGCCAAGAAGGTGGCGAGGTCCTGGAGAGCAAAGCCAGCACCTGGCTACTGTGCTGGCATGCCATGTGGGCCTGTTACACGCCCTCCAGTGCTGAGGGTTGAAGTATGCTTCCTGTGCAGCTTGTCAGCGTGAAGATTTTGGTATGTGACTTGAGAAGGTATGTGAATTTGACTGCCCCTTTGCGTGGTGTCTTAAGTGTGGGTCCAAACAATTGGTGTGCATGCACTCTGCTGCTGCTCAGAAAATAGTGCCAAGGAAGCCAGATTCTTTCTTCCAACTTGCATGCAAACAAGCCACTAATTTCACTGGCAGTTGAATGCACATATCTGAGGGCAAAATTTGGCCAGAAGCCTTTGGTCAGAACTGACATTTTGCAGAGAGGGAGGTGGGAAAGAAATCAAAGTGTGGAAAGCTTTCCAGTAACGAAAGTCTTCTGAATTCTTTAAACAGCACAACGGTTATTGATGAATAAAGAATAAAACAGGATGGCATACCCTCTTGAATTTATTCTGGTCTCAATGGGCAGCCCCTGGCATTTTTTTTTTCAGAAGAAACTCTTGAGTAAACATGTTGTCCAATGTGGAAAGACACATAGCATGTCATGAAAATAATTTGTAATATGTTCTGGGAGACACACCAACGCTGTCAGGGCTGGGGAGCTGCTTAGCTTCACTTTGATTTACAGATAAATACAGTACATCTGGGGGTCCCAGTTGCTGACTGTGCAGGCGAGCTCCTGATTATGTGCTGTGTTCTAACTCTGTGGGATTAATTGGGACCACCTGGAAGCATGGCAGCAAGAGTGACCTTCCTGATTGCATGTGGTTGTAAGAGTTAAGGAGGCCAGCTTGTGTAAAAAGGAGCTCAGCTTCTCCCATTATGGGACTGGGGACCTAGAGTCACCTGAAAGGTAAGCATACTGCAAAATTAGGATTTTCTGGATATTTCCACTTAAGGCAGAGCTCCAAGCATTGAATGTGGCTGTATCTGCCTCTTTTTTAAACTATGATGCACATTTTAGCATTGTTTTGGGTTTTCTGCAGGTGGAGGTGAAGAATAAAACCAGGTGCCCAGTTGAGATGATATGTTGTTTTCTATGACATGATAAAACCTGTGTGAGGACACTTACCCTTTAAGCCCAATTTGCAGCAGTTGGGGTGGAGGGGTCTGGAAGGAGGGGGATGTGGTTTTACAGAAATACCATATTAGCAGGTGATTGCATTTTGGGCAATGCAGCAATTCACTGGTCCTGGTGATTTCAGTATTTGTTGGCTTCTGTGCAAAGGCAACTCCTGCAGAATGACTAGCCGGGGCTCTGATAGTTCATTGGGCTTTCCCTCTGGAAATGGCAGGCACTTTTCACAATGCTGGTGTACATAAGGGCTGGGAGACAGCAGGAGTGTGTTTCAAGTGTACATACGTGGTTTTGGTACAAGGTGGATCTGGGGGAAAAGCTGGCACTGTAGAAAGGAGAAAGGCAGCCTAGAGGATATGCCATGGAAAAGAGCTTTGCACTGTTTCGGGGTGGTTTTTTTGTTGTTTTTTCTTTTGTATGTCCTAGCAAGGATATGAAAAAAGTACAAGTAGATCTGCTGGATGGGTTACAATATTGAAGAGAAAACCTCATGTCCTGCAGATGGAAGGAGAGGAAAGTAAGTTCTATGTGTTTGTGCAGAGAACAGGGATGAAGTGAAATTAGCAAGAGCTGCTTACAGGTGACCACATTGTTTTACATCGTTCCAGTGGCGTAGGCCAGCTCTGCCCACACACGTAGTGATGCGAGCCCTTGCCAATAAAGAGGAGCTGTAGAGTTTTTGGCCAGCGCTGTTTCTGAACCCAGCTCCAAGTGCTCCCCAGCATGCAGCAGGTTTGGATCCTCATCTCCACCTTCCTGCGGTCTCTGATTTTTATTTTATTCTGTATTTTCCCTCAGCTCTGACCTGCAGCCTGTGATTCCTGCCTCCTGCTCCCAGTTTTGGCTGTTGAAGTTGAGCCTTGGCCCTGCAGCCTGCATGCGAGTGCACAGCAGTGGGGATGTATGGGGTGCCTCTGTGCTTTCCCAGGCTGGAGTGTTGTGCTGAGGCCCGCACGATGTCTGCTAAGATTACAGTTCCTGGTTTGGCAGCACGCGGGACCATGTGTGTACAGGGCCAGGAGTACCCTCAGACAGTGGCTTTGGCCTGAGGCAAAGCACTGCAGCCCTTGGGTGTTCACTGTGAGGCAATGGAGGCTGCTCCTTGAGCGTGGGCACTGGCTCATGCCAGGTCTCCAGACCAGCAAGGTTGGGCAGATCCTCTCTGCCCGCGGATGGGTGCCTGTGCCAGAGGCAGCAGTGGGACCGAGGGGTCTCTGTGAGGAGAGGCGGGAGCTGATCTGAACGCTGCCGGTTCCAGCCGGTTCTGGCGGCTTCAGGCAGCTGCACATGGCACAGCCCCTCAGCCCTGCTGGTGTGTGACACCTCAGGGCAATGGAGGTGAGGAAGGGGAAAAGTGCTGGGAAAAGCAGAGGAACAAGGGGAAAAAAGTGAGGAACCACCTGGTGAGCACCAGTGGATGAAGTGGGGGTTACACTGCTGCCCATAGAGACACCATGGTAGGACACTGCACACTGGGGATAGAGTATTAATTTTACCTGTTATCATCCAAACCTATCTTAATTGGCAGTGAATGAAATTAATTTTCCCCAGGTGGAGTCTTTTTTTCCCTATGGCTGGTGAGGGATCACCCATCCTTGTCTCCATCTATGGGTTTCTTCTTCCTTCCCTCCCTTTGTCCTGCTGAGGAGAGGAGTGAGAGTGGTTGGGTAGGCAACAGGCAGCTGGCCACCATTGACCTGCCATAGCCTGCTCTTGGGCCACATTGTTTCTGTGAGGAAAACAGGCAATGCCCGCAAGAAATGTGGGTTTCGTATTATGTGGCTGCGGGCTTGGGTGCCGGACATTGAGACATAAGCTCAAGCCCTGTGGATATTAGTTCAGGGTGCTGGGTCCACACAAGGATTTTGGTTTAGTTCCGTCATTGAAAGCGAGTTAAGGAAAGTGTTTGGCTGGGTTTTCAGTTTCAGAGCGCTTCGATAACAAATACACAGGTTTGGTGCTGAAGCTCCCCGGTTTCTGTAATCATATAAAAACCCCTGCAATGTGTTAATTTGCTCGGGCAAGAGCATGTTTTGTCTAAGAGAGGAGGAAGAAGTTGCTTTGATATTTGTGACTGATAATGTATTTTGTGAGACAACCTGTTTTGACTACAGGACGTTTGATAGGCACGTGCAAAGTTAACTGAAGATAACATAATTTTATTTTTATTCTGATGTGAGTTGAGACATAGCCATGCCAATAAAGGAATCCCTTCCTCTGGTTTATTGTAGGATCGCATATAGTTTATGACTGTTCAGATTAGCTGGTTTAGGGCTAAAAGGGGGTATTGATGATTAATTCTTTGAATCATTCATTGTGGTTTTGTCCTAGTGAGGCTGGGAGCATGAGGAAATTTGTTGGGCTGCTTTGCTGTTAGTACAGACCTATCTTTTATTTTTTACCAGGAATAATATTTAATGGCTTACTGTCTGCTCTTCCAAACACAACTCCCCATAACAACCCTTGCATGGTTCTTTGGAAGGCCAATCCCAAGAAATTGGCCAGATGACGGCCTTTATGAAATAAATTCTCTGAGGGAAGGACACTTTGGTCCACAGTGGATGCTTCTTGGCATAGTAGGTGGAGAGTGGAAAAACGTATCGGGCTGCTGCTGCAAACCTGGCCTGAGCCTTATGGAGGCAGAGCAAGAAGAAACCAGTGACCTTGGCGTGTGTCAGGCAAAAGCATGGCATTAACAGATACATAAAAATGCATGCTGCTGAGATCATACCATTCATAAAAATCACAGAGAATTAATATAAATAGTGTGCGTGAGCTCTAAAATCACCCACATTTTACAGGATTTTAGAGTGGCTGTTGCCAGCAGTGGTCTGTGAGGATCCTCATTTCTGTTGAGCAGTGCTGAGCCACGTTTGACTTAGACTCAGCACTGTGACCGGCCAATATTTTATTTTTTTTGTCAGAAGACATAACTGTCTTATTTAATTTTTCATTTTTTCTTTCTGCATTTGGGCATATTTTTATCAAAAACATCACTGGTTTCTTTCCTTTTTCCAAAAGTGCCAAACAAAAGCCTTCAAAGTGAAACGAGTTTTCCCTCAGGAAACTTGTTTCCCATCTTTTCAGAAACCAGTTCTCACTAGTCCCTGCTGCTGGGCCTCCCGATCCTGTGTGAGGAGAGCATCAAATGGGATCAGGAGCTGGGGGGAGCTGTTTACAACCTGAAAGTGTTTGGGAGCAGTTTTGGGTTCACTGTGCTGCTGTTTCCCCACTTTTCAAAATGCCAGTTTCGAGGGAGAATGGAGTTGCGGAAGTTTGACTTGGATCCTGGTCCTTCAGACTTATTTTGTTTTATTGAGTGGAGCAGTAAGCATCAGTGCTGGAGCTGTCTAGCACACCTGCAGCTATTGCTCATAGTTTAACATGTCAGTCCTGCATGTGTTATTTTTTCATGTCTGCTTTTGCACATGTCATTTGATTTAGTCTGCAGAGGAGTCCAAGGACTTGGCCACAGCAGCACAGGAGTCAAAGGCAGAGCTTGTTGGGACTGCCGTGTCACTTGCAGAGTTGGCCAGGAAAACGTTGGATGCCTGCAAATATCCCAAACAAACAGGGCAATTTCTGAAAATTCTGAAAGATGTGGGCAGGAGAGTGAAACCAAAACAAACTACTCTTTTAAAGCAACTCTGGTCTTTCCCGTGGTTGGACTCTGTGTAATTGTTTGGGCCCGAGCTGAAGTGGCTGTAAAGTGCAACCACTCAGATTTAATAATGGTTTACACTTCTTTGCTAAATGTGTGTCCCTGCAAGAGGTACTGGGAAATGGAGACTCAGGGGATGTGTGAGTATTGTTAGGCTATGTAGCATAGACCTGGCAGCAAACCTGCCCAACTCTGTGTGTTGCTCAACACCTCAGCTCTCCTACACAAGAAACGTGCCTGGCTGAGCCCCTCGATTTGGGCCAGCCACTGTGGTTCTGTTCTGTAATGCAGTGCTCATTGCAAGGCCCATCAGGGCCTACCCAAATCTACGCAAATGCTTCCAGATGCATCATTGGCTTTTAGGTGTGTTCATCTTGTTAAGCCTTTCAGGAGCGATCATGCTCATCTTGTCAGCATGGTTGACGGTCTTCTGACCTTTGCAAGCTCCAACTGTCCATGGACAATGGCCCCAAAGAAACTTGTTCTTAAACTTTCCCCCAGAAGTTCATTTTAGTCCCATGCATGTTGCTAGGCAAATAAAGCCCCCAGTACCAGAGAAACACAGAGGTTTTACAATGGGATGGTTGTTCTTCTGTCAGCAGTGAACAAAGCATTAAGAGTGAGGGAGGCTCGCTCATTGCTGTCCCTAAGGGCTTCTCAGGTCTCCCTCAGAACTGCTCATTGCTTTTCCCTTGACGATACATAGCACATGTCTCTCTGAGGTGTGAGGTGAACATGAGTAAACTTTTAAATGATTCCCTGGTGAAAGTAGTCTTTCCAGACTATGAGGTGGATGTGTTCATAGGCAGTGTGAGATTCAGTACTTGCAAGGTAGGGGTTTGATAACTCCAGCTTGAAACACTTTGCGGCTGTTTATTCATCTTTTTTCATTGAACGGTAATCCTGGTCAGCAGTTTATCTTAAAGCAACTTACAGAGTAGCCTTGTTTCACTGAGGAGGAAAGGGATGAAAGAATGAAAGGCCATGCTGAAGGCCACCAAGCAGAAGAGTGGCAAAGGTGGCAAAAAGCCCAGGTTATCTATCCATCAGGCTATATAGTCTTACAACCATACGCGGCTTGCAACAGAAAGGCTGAAAGGACAAAAAAAAGAAGTCACAGACCCTCTAACTGAGGCCATCCCTATATGCAGGCTTATACCTGCCTCCACTGCAGATGGGTGGGCACCTTCCAATACCGTTTGTTTCCCTCTGGATACAAGCAAGTGGCCAGCCCCAGGCATTTCAGCTACCTGTGAGATAATAGTTTGTGCGTCTTGGCCTGGGCTGCTGTTCCCACCAGGTCCCCAAATTGGACAGGTGGAACAGTGTGGCTCAAAGACCTGCTCCCAGCCACATTTGGGGGCTGCCTCAAAGCAGTTGCCACCTTGCCTGGCTAGCCCCTAACAAAGCAAATGACAGCTTGTTGCTGTCAACGGCAGCATTTTAACACCCTGTGGCTGTGAGAAATATTAACGTTCCATATGTAACAGGCCACTGGCCAGCCCCTGAATGTAATCTAAACCAGGGTTGAATGTATCCTTGATTCTGCCCTCATAGAAAATGAGAGGATGGATCTTGCACCATCCAAATCTTTGCAAATGTGAAAAGCAGCATGGCATTTGCTTTCTTAAATTATTTTTGATTTGGGATAGTGTTAAATGGGTTGAGCCAGCATAGCAGAGAGTCACCCTTGGACAAGGCAACCTGAAAAGACTTTCCCAGGGAGACAGATCCTGAATCTGGCAGTTATAAAGCTGCTACAGCTGTCAGATAGGCTTCTAGGAAAAACAACAGGACAGCAAGGCAGGGCTGACAGCTGAACTGGTACAGGTGATGGAAAGCGATGCTGCCTCACCAGGGACTGTGGTGATCACCAGCTTCTTGAAGGCTGTAAAAAAGCAAATTGCATGCCAGAGCATGCAGTGGACAAAGCTGATTTGGGGGCTGAACACACTGGGATATCTGCTGGTGAGTGCAACTGGATTTTCCATCTGGAAGGCATGACTGTCTGGCCCAGAAGCCAGTTTAAAGTACAAATTAGATCTGGCTGTTTGTCAGAGTCTCCTCCCTGAAACACAGTAAGGACAGGGTGGTTATATAATATAAACCATTCTTGTTAATTTAGTGGTCCTGGAACAACAAACAAGCCAAGGGGGAGAAAATGGTTTGTAGAAGAATTCAAAGCTGAAGGATTCAGGCTGAGGAATTCAGTCCATATGATCCAGCAGAGATGTGTGCTGCTATTCCTGTACGTCTTGAAAGGAAACTGCCACCAGATCCTTTGCTATTTTTTGTTCACAGGGCCCTACTGATAGGCATGATATTTCAGCCTCCGCGCTAAACCCCATGGTCCAAATATGCAGGGACAGTTGTGCACGCTGCCAAACACTGTTCCCTGCTGCCGAGGCCAGGGCACTGGTAGGAGGCAGTTCTCTCCTTGCTGACATGCAGCAGAGCCCTTGGAAGGCAACTTTGGTCAATGGATTACATGGGGTGTGGTGGTTTTGCTCTGGTCCATCGAAATGTCCGCTGACACAGACATGATGGGCATTTGCAAAGGTGGGGTGTGGGTAGCAGCACCTGTGAAGAGGGGCTTTTACACTCTCTCCCTGCTGAGCCCTCTTAAAGCAGAGAAGTGTTTTTTTTTTTCACTGCATTGGGAGCAGCATATGGCCAAAGAAAAGAAGTTATTTTGAGCCTGAAGGACGTGAACCACCATTATAAGCAAATGTCCTTAAAGGGAAATTGTAAGGGTGTGTTTACTACTTCTTAATATTGATCTAGTAAGTATATATACTTTACTCCCTGCTGTTTGTAATCAGTAACAGGCACTTCAAATTTGAAGCAGGTACCAGTACTCCAGTGTAACTTCCAATTATTTTTATTCTTATGCATACAAAGTGGACAGAACTGATTTATTGAGAATGTTATAATGCATCCAGTGGTGGTTTCAGATGCCTGTGGTAAAAATGGGAGGCTTGGCTTCTCCACATGTATATTGAGCATTGTGGCCAGAGCACTCAGCTCTCTCCTCATTGGGACTAACGGATTATCTTTTTCTGAACCAGCATAAATCTGGAATGATAATGTTGACGTCAAGCTGGCGTGAGATATAAGTGGCAATGTCTAGGGAAGCCAAAAAGGACAATTTTCCATAGACTTTAATGAGTCCCAAGTGAGAGAAATTGGTCCCTTTCTCTAAAAACAAGCCCTTTTCTTAGCACTCTGCTTTGGACATGCCCCTTGGGTGCTTAGTCTGATGGGGATACAGTGCCTTAATGGAATACTGCAGTCCTGGGTGTGCCCTGTTCATCCCAAATGTGAACTGGCCTTCCAGGCGAGTGGGGTGGAAAGTATCTTTCCACTATCCCCTTGCTGCTAAAAGGACACAAGCCCCCAACAGCAGCTAAATACCCAGAAGCTGGTAAAGACTTGATAAATGGCTGAAGATTTACTGATAGAGCTGTCTTTAATAAGACAGGTTAACCATCCTGCTGGGGGGTTTTATATCAGGGGCTCTGAAAGCAACAGTGGTGGGAGGGAAAACCCTGATGTAGAGAGCCATGCTGCTCTCTGACACCATCAACCGGCTCCCAGGGATGGGGGCTCACATCCTTCCTGCTTTTCTTCAACTTTGCTTTCTCTCCCCCTGGAGTGAAGGGACAAGCTGTGGAGAGCTGCAGTGTGGGAGGCAGAGGGCACGAGGGAGGTCTTTCTCCTGCGCAGGAGAAGCAGTGGTGTTGCAGAAGTACACTAACAGTACTGCTTGTCTTCTGCCTTTTGTCTGTGAGCAATTTCCAGAGAAATTGACTCTGACTTGGCTCCATTAGCTACTAACCTCCCGGCTGCTAGCCTGTCTTTTGCATTACCACAAAGCAGAGCTGCTTTGCACGCTGGTGTCAGGGTCTGAATGAGCTTTGATAAAAGACCAAGTGCTGGAGCTAGAGGAAGTGTGTACCAAAAGTTGTTTTCAATTTCCTGAGTTTGCTGTATCCATTCCCCTTTGCTTCTGGACTCCTAAACAATCAGTCTTATGGGGGAGCTTTGTTTCATTATTTTTGCTTCCCCCAGTACAGTTGACACTTAGTCTGGGTTTCCTAATCCTCCCAGCTCTGATTCATTAACTTCAAAGTCAGTATAAAGCTGCTGTGGGTTCCCTGGCTGCTTGCGCAGGGATACACGCTTGCCCCAGCACTTTAGGCTTTGGTTTCCTAGACAGAGCTGTGACAGAGTTCTTCCTGCCTCTGGGCATGTGGTGTCTCCTGAGCAGGTCTATTTGGCCCCAGGATTTTGGGGTTTCCAGCTTGCCTTATGCCTTCACACCACATCAATGTGAACAGACGCAGGTGTGCCAGAGGATGAATGGGAACCCTGTGCATGGCAGAGCTGAGGGGCAGGCAGCAAGAGGGTACAATTTAGGGTAGATGCAATAGCTCAGCTGGGCAGCAAGTTTGAAGGTATTCAGTAGCTTCTCATGAAATTTAGCTGTAAATCCAAATGCAAATCAGTGTTCTGATTTATCAGTCCCATGCATGCCAGTGCACCATAGTGAGCACTTCAGTGCATGAGTAACTAACTAAGCAGACAATGCCTGAGTTTGGCTTTAATTAAAGGAGGTTTTCTGCTCAGTAAGAGCCAGAGAGGAGCTGCAGCGGGGAATTGAGCAGGTCTTCCTTGGAGCCTCAGCCTTGTGCTGGAGAATGTTTTGTGCCTGGGATAGCTGGTCGTCACCTTTAGAGCTGGCTCCACGGGTTTGATGCCTGAAAGTCTCACTCTTATTTTCCACCTGTATGAGTGGACTTTTAGCATTCTGTCTGAGTGCCTCTTTGCTATGGTTAATGCTTTGCACTACTCTAGCTGTGCTGAGAGCTTGTAGTGATGGTCTGCACCAGTGATTTCCCAGGTTTGTCAAAACGGCAAGTGGTTCCAAAGCACCTTTCCTGCCATAGGTGTATCTCAGACCTGAGCAAACTGCATCTCCCACAGTCTGCTTTGTAAATTTTTAGGCTAGCAAGATGTGGGGGAATAGTGCTGCAGGGATGGAGGCTTTTTCTTGTCTTATTTGTAGTGATGTTGTTGTTGTTAATTAGCTTCTCTTTCCCATCCAGGCTTTGCAAGAACCAAGATAATAGCAAAAATCAGGCTAGCAGAGATGATCATCTCTACAGACTCCAATGGCACCAGGAGGAGAAAAAACCCCAAACTGCTGCTGAAAAGAGTAAAGCTTTTCCCCACCCTGAGATTGGCCATGAAATGCTTCTGTGGGAGAGGAAAAAAATTCTTTCCTCCACAAAGAAGGGTGCAGAGGCTGGTTTGCTCAAAGCCATTTCCCTCATCTTCTGAACAAAAGGTGAGAGGTTAGTTGAAAACATAAGGAAGAACATGGGCAGATTAACTGTGCATCCACCGCTCACTGCCTAGTGTTCTCTTGCAAAGCCTTCCCTCTGCGGGGGGTGAGGGAGAAGGGGTGGTCAGCGTTTAGGAAGGGTTGGCTCCAGACTGTAAAAAAGCTGGATGCGCTTCATCCTCCCTTGAAGGCTCTGACCCAAGCTCTGCAGGAGCTGCTGGTGGCTGGGCTCCCACTCCCTCCCCTGGCGCAGCCCAGCTCTGCTAGCTGTTCTCGTACAGCTCCGGGCACAGGTTCCCACCACTGTGGCTGCATGAAGCTGGTTTGGCTTTGATGGGAGGGAGGCAACAATGAGCTCAGGCATTTTAGGGTTATGAAAATATAAAGCCCCAATCAGATACTACCAGCTTAACTTCTTCCTTTCTGCTCTTGCTGGTGTCAAGGCTAGCAGTTCATATTGTGAAGTGAGCCCTTTTGTTTTGTAGGAGACCAAATGATTGAAAACAGCCATGATATTGCTATGTGCAGACAGTACATTTTTTCCATGTATCTTCATAACCCTTTTCCCAAAGGATCAAGTGTCTCTTTATTCTATAACTCCACAATGGATTAGAGCAGCTCCTCAGGCGGGAATTGTTCTGCTCCATGGGCTACTTGATATTTCTGATAAACCACTGCCAAATTAGGTAGGTAATACTCAGTATTACTGACCTGACCAGCAAATTATCTCTAGCTGCTTATCAGAGGAGAGACAGGGCTGGAGATGTCAGAGGTGAAATTGAGGTTAAAGATGAAAAAATACTGGTTGTGTTGGGGTTTTGAGTGTGATTTTGTTGTTGTTGTTGTTGTTGTTGTTTTCCTTATAAAAAGCAAGTGTATGTGTATGGGTGCCACTGCATTTCCCCCAAAAGAAACGCAGGGAAGCTTTGAGCTCAGACCTGTGTTGTACCTTCAGGTATCTCTATGCTTCAGCCTAAGTGTATCTAGTTGAGGAGAGTTTTACCTGTAATGTAATGGGATACATTTTTAAGTACTGGCGCCTGCTTGCTTCTTGCTTCTAGTAACACTATGTAGTTCTGTAAATAGTATCTAAACATAAGCTGTGGTACTGAGACTCTGAGGCAGAGCAGGACCCCTTGGTCCTTTACAGTCCTCAGGATGTGAGATTTCCACTCTTCTTGCCCTTTGAGGAAGGGCAGCTTGGGGCAGATGGGACATTGCGTCCCACGGAGATCATAGACATTTCCCACTCTGTGGGTCCCTATGGCAGACACTGGCAAGCTGCGGGGGGGCTGATGTTACCCCACTGTGAGCCTGGGATTCACTGGGATGCAGAAAATATGAGGACTAGGAAAGGTCCATGACCTTACTAGGAAAGAGGTAAAAAACCTCAACCAAATCCAAATCTCTCCCTCCAACTACCCCTTTTTTTCTGGGTTCTATGACCATTCCACACCAGGGGCCTGAAAGCTGTGTGTTTTCCTATTCCCCTATTGCTTTTTCACTCAGACAGACCCCCCTGAGATGGCGTACTCTTGCTACCTTGTCTAGGAGGGAGGCTGACTGCATGGGCCTTGGCCCCTTTTAATAGCAGCTTTTAGTAAAGGGATGGTCTGCGGACTCCAATGTACTTCCACTTGCAAGAGTTGTTTTCTCCCCCTTTGTTTTTTTCCCCCTCCTCCCTCCTCTCCTTTGCACTCAGAAAACATCTGTTTCCAGATGTTGTTCTTGAGTCTACTAAACTGCAACAAAAGGCCTTGAGTTAATATATTTATAATAGCTGGAGATGTTGGCTGCTAGTTAATGGCTCATTCGAGCACACCAAGACCCCTGTGTTTCCTGAGAGAGGAAAAAGAAAACAAAAAAAGAGCAAAAGGAAAAAGGGAAATGGGGGGGGCTTTTTTTTTTTCCTCCCTAGTAAGTGGCCTGAAAAAGGGGAAGTTCTCCTCAGGCAGTTTTGAAGATTACTGGTGGGATTGAGCACAAAGCCATCTCCATGCAGTTGGCTTCAGTTTGCAGTTAGTGACAGGAAGGACACTTTTTCTCTCTCGTCTTTTTTTTTTTTTAATTTATTTTTTTTTGATTAAAGGCTACACTTTAAGTGAAGAAAAGTGAGGAAGACCTGCTGTTGTTGCTCACCCCTTTCCAGGCCCAAGGTAGGGCAATACCTGCTGTAGATACCTTGCTGGATCGAACCATGTGCGTAGAAGTGAGAACTTCGTCTGTGCCCAGCTCTTCCATTCCTGGCCTGTGGTGTAGTGTGGTTCATGCCCATATTACCTACCTGGAGTCAAAGAGGGTTTATGGTCTCTTGCAGTAAGACCACTGCATGAGGAATCCCCACACATCATGCCCCTTTGTGAGCACTGTGAGTCTGTTGCAACCATTCTGTAAGGCATTTTGCATATGTACACATGGCCCCGAAAAGACAAAGTGCTTGTACCAGCTACAGACTAACAAACCTGGAAGATTGCATACCTGCATGTAACCATGACCAGCCTGTCAATTGACCCAGTACCATGTACTAGATGTTTAAATGCTTTATTTCATTGTACAGAGGGGGTTCAGCTACTGTGGGAAGTATGTATTTCTTTGGATTTGCTTCAGACATCATTACATACTTGTGCTGAGATCCATAACTGCCCTGGAGGGCCTGTTGGAAGTGGTGGAAGCTTGTGGTTACAGTCCTTGTAACAAATTGCATCAACCTCCTGGAGAAGAGAGCGATATAGCCTCAAGCTTGGTGTATCAAGGGCAGTCCAGCCTGCCTTAAGAGTCACCACTCAGTGAAATTACTCCCTTAGATTGCAACTGAGCATCTACTTCTACTTGACCAGCCTCGAGAGTCACAGACTCACAGGAGGACTGTTTTCAGGCTGGCAATCACCACTTCTTAGACTGCTGAGAAAGCTAAAGGTTGGGTTGTGGCTCGACTCAAGGAGTGACACGATGACTCCACGTGCTGGGGCCCATCTCTGGAGGCAGCTTGTTTAGCGAACAGAGCTGCAAACTCGACACGCGCAGCTGGCTCAGGTTCTTAGCTAAATTAGTCCATTTGTATTGGCATGGGATGACAGGGCTCCTTAATGCCTCATGGACAGAAAAATTACCCTCCCACACATCTGCAACTAAAGCTTCTGCATGAAACCTGGCTGAGTGCAGCTCCCCAGCCTGCAGCAGCTATGGTATACCTCCTAAATGAACTGATCAGCTGAAGAGGGGCTGGCGGAGAGGCAAGAAAAGGCACTTACAGTCATTCAGGCGATGCTTGTGTCTGGACAGCAGGATCTCTATCACAAATCAGAGTAAGTGAGCAGAGAGCTCTCCTCAGCCAGTGGGGGGAAATGAAATGTAGACACCCACCAGATCTCTGTTTTCAGACTAGAGGGTGCATTTTTGTGATTTCAGTGCTTGGGCTGGTATAAAGGAGAGAGAGAGGGTCCAGTGAAACTATGTATAGCACAGGCAGGTAGCTGTAGTTATCAGTAGTACAACCCCTGTCTTTAAGTGGCTTACTTCAAAGCTCTCTAGGATGCCCAGTATCCCAGTTGCCAAGTGTTACTTATCTGTGTAGATTTCTGCTTCCCAAATACTGCATCAACCTCTAAGCGTCTCCCCTTCATTTTTCACTGTCTATTTGCTGTGACGGCAGATGGCATCTTAGGTAACTTCATGGACCATAGTTTCTCTCTGGCAGAGCCACAGCCTCAAATACTCCTTTCACAAAGAAATAGGTTGCTAACGTGGGCATACCTGGGAAGAGACTGCAGAGGGTGTAGGAGATTGGGGTTGGCTGTGCCTCCCAAATGAATAGACACTCTACATGCACTGGGTCTGTGGGTTACACAGCTCTGCCCCACTCATATGAGAAACTGTTGAAAGGCTGTAGCCATCAGAGGGATGTTTTCCATGCGTGCCAGAGCAGCAATGTGAATTTGAGCAGTGAGATGACAAGAAACCTGCTAAGAGAAATAAAGGATTTCCTGCCTTGCAGACGCTAAAACTCTGTTTTGGGAAGCGAGTGGCTATGAAAGACATGAGGCCATTAAAAGAATTGGGGCTGTGTGCTACTGGGCCCTCCAAGGATTTGTCAGGTGGAGAAGAAACAGCTTGTGCTTCGCTTTAACCTGCTCCCAGAAGGTCTATTTCTTCCAGCTCTCTGAACCAGAGACCTGGGTGAGAGATGGATATGAGTTTTCTCTGCAAGCAACTTCCAGCACAGACTGCATGCAAAATCTTCGTTTAGAATGTGTAAATGACAGCAAAAGAGCCACAAGGGACCCAGATTTTAGGAGACCAGTTTACTGCCCAGGTTTTAATGACTGTGCACCACAGTGGACCCTGTGCTCCTTCGCTGCTGTGTGCTCTCAAGAAGAGGATTCAAGGATGGACAGACAGACAGGAAGGGGCTCTGCAGAGCCTGCATGTCACCCTGGAGGGATAAAATATTGTATGTCATGCTTGGAAAAATTGGGAGACGTGGGCCTCCCTTGCTCTGGAAGAACAGAAAGAGGCTTTGTCCTAAGGCACGTACTGGGGAGACTGCTCCCTGCCAAGGTGGGTTTCTGCTGGTGTCCCATGCCTGGAGGAACATGGAGGAGGTGAGAGGAAGCTCTAGGGCCTCAGGCAGATTAGTTCCTCTAGCACCCTCAGTGCCCCCCAGGCTCAGCAGGTTATACACCCAAATCAAGCCCAAAAGATTCCCTTCTCACACTGCATCTTGCCTGTCTGGGATGTTGCTCCTTGCTGCCCTTTGCTTGTTTTTTGCAGAGCCCTCAGATACCAGCTCTTGTTTCCAAATGTTTCTCTCTGGTTCTCACTCTGCCTGGCTGCTCTCCTCAAAGCATCTCGGTAAAAATACGCCACTGCTGGTGCCCCTGGACTGTCCCGGGGTCTGCGCAGGGGATGCGACAGCCCGTTTGTACCATCCCATAAAGAGCCTTTCTGCCGCGGGGAGGAAGGAGACGCAGGCTGGTGTGAGCCCAGCCTCTGCTTCACAATCTCTTTCCTGCCGCTATAAATAACACAGGCGAGAGTCACTTCAAAGGGAAGGGCTGGCGGCGGAGAGGTGCTTCGGGGACCGAGCGGGACAGGGGCGTCCCGCTGCCCGATCCCACCCCGGCGCTTTGCATAAATAAATAAATCATGCAGCTAGGGAGAGGTGGGGAGAGAGGGCGAGCAGCGGAGGTTACTTTGGGAAGCCGCGCAGCTCGCTCATCTCAGCCCCGTAGTTCGGAGGGAGTGTGTCATGTTACAGGGGAGCCACAATCAGCCAGAGCACAGCGTCGCCGGAGCAGCTGAGAATTACCTCTTTCTAATGGGGACTTTCATGCGCGAGCTCCTGGCCAGTCTGAGGAAGAACTGAAACTGGCAGCTTAGAAGGAAACAAAACCCAACAGTGAACCAAAAGACTGAAACACTAGAAGGGGGAAAAGAAAAAAAATCCTGATCAGATTTCCCCCCCTTCCCACTCTGCTGCAGTTGGATTTTTTTTTCTTCTACATCCCTTTTATGTGTGTGTGGTTTGTTTTTATTTTTTAAAGATCTCTCCCATCCACTTTTGTCATTATTGCTGTTATTTGTCATCTGCTGGCACTGGGATCTCCCCTTGGACGCTCTTTTTCTATGCCTTCTGGATTGTGCTTCTTGGAGTAGGAGTGAGGCTTTATTTATTCTATTTATTTATTTATTGTTTCTCAGGACAGGGAGGGAATGTTGGAAGAGAAGAGCTGGAAAGGCGTCAGCGAAGCAGCTTTTGACAGGGCGTGCGTGGCTCCCCCCAGGACCAGCGACAGGGAGAGATGCTGCCGCCTCCCTCTCCTGCTGGGCTCGGGGCTGCCCGGTATCTCCCTGCTTTCTCTGGTGCTGAGCCTCCTGCTGTACTTTCGGACCTCTGATCTGCAGTCCCGGGTGTCCCACTTGGAAGCGGACAGACCCACACAGATCCCTGCCTGGCTCTCAGCAGACCAAATGGAGACGGCTATTTTGGGAAGAGTTGACCAACTGCTTGATGAGGTTGGTGTCCTTTCATTTTACATGTAGTGTAGATTTTAGGCACGTGCATGCTTGCATAATTGCATTATCTATTTTTGGGGTTTTTTTTTCCTCCCTTAATATACTTCTGCACAAGTGATGCTGCTATGTTGAATTTCACGTGCCTTCAGGTCCCTCCCACCTCTCAAATCTGCCTGGTGTTTGCTTCCCTCTGCCCCAGCTGGGTCCCAGCACTTTGCAAAGGGGGAAGCCTCATTCCTGCTACCGGCAGGGAGGGAAGAGCTTCCAGCCTTCTCTGGTGACTGGTGACATTCCCTGAGAAAAGAGAGCTAGGGGTTAAACATGAGAATTCAGTGTGGGTTTGAGTCCCTGGAAGAGGGACAGGCAAGGCATGATACAGCTAGTGTGGCTGCGGAAGGAGGTAACTACAAACACACTAATGTCATGATGGGCTTGCTTTGCTGCCATGCCGGCCCTGACCTCTTCCACAATTCCTGGCTCAAGAAAATGAGACACACTGGTACTGCCAGAGCATCAGTGCAGAGCATATGGCTGTGCTATGCCTGCATGAGCCACATCCACAGTCCACCTGAAGCCAGTGAGCTCTTCCTCTGAGGCTGTGTGAGAGCC
Organism: Myiopsitta monachus; assembly: GCA_017639245.1. Taxonomy (NCBI): domain Eukaryota; kingdom Metazoa; phylum Chordata; class Aves; order Psittaciformes; family Psittacidae; genus Myiopsitta; species Myiopsitta monachus. The sequence goes on along the minus strand of CM029921.1, from coordinate 63,040,506 downwards.
GCTATTGATGAGTTTCAGCAGGTCAATAAAGAGGGTCCAGAAGCAGATTTTTTTGTTGCCTACACCTTCTACTTTGCTGTGTTGGATGTTACTTCAGGCTGTCCAGGTTCCTCTACCCTGGACAGGATGAGTATCCTGTAGTATTCCTTGCCACATTGAGGCTTTGAAGTGTTTTTGATGTGTCAGGGAGCAGATGGTGGCTTACATCTCTGAACTCTCCAGGCATGTCCACATTGACCTGTTCCCGCAGCTCTAGGAGAGGCTTGGGGCTGAGATTCACAGCTAGGGCCCATTTCTACCCACCTCTGCTTTTCTCCATTTATTCGAGCCTTGGCTTGAGACTGGCCGGAGATATTCCTGCAGCTATCTCAAAAATTGTTCGCGTTTGAAAAAAATCTCATGTGCTTCTATTGCCAAATTAAGAGAGGAATGGAACGATCAGAGTAGCAGCTATTGGGACCTACCTTGGGGCAGGTACTACTTGGCACCCAGGGGAACCAGGAACACCCCTAGCCCCCCAACCTTACTTTTTAGGAGCAGTAAAGGTCTGTGGCAAGGAATTTAAACCTACACCTGACGGGCTTAGCTACTGTTTGCAGGTGGCGTGGGAGCAGTTCCTGGATCAGCTGGGGTTTGCAGCCAAAAGTTGTGAACCTTGAGTTAGCAAACACCATAGGAGCCGAAGGGTGTAGCTTTGAGTGCCCTCTTTGGATGAGGGATAAGGGACAACAGGGCCCATGTGGCAGTAACCCACAGAAAAAAGGTTATTAGGGAGGCAGAAGAGTTGCAGGTGGACTAGACCTGTGTCCCCTGGTTGCACCCTTGCACAGGACTCCTTCCCTGCCATGGACAGGGAGTAACGTGCAGTGGTCCCCTTGTTGCTGCTGGCACAAGTCTCCTGGGAAGTCACAGTTTATCTCTACCAAGTGATTTGAGACGTGCCACAGGATGCCTCCTGGGACTGGTGCCCGGGGCCGGATGGCCCCCTGCGTCCTGCTGGTTGCGGCACCTTTCCGCCTTTTTATAGCCTGGCTTAGCAAGGAAATGGAGCTCTCATGATGCCCACATGCCCTGTTTTCTGAGCAGCCCCTCCTGAGCCCGTGGGGGTGCTCCAGCCCCCCTGACAGCCAGTGAAAGGAGCAGCCATAGGACAGAAACTACTGCTTGAGGAACCAGCACTTGGTTCTGGGTACCACCAGGGTTACCACCTCTCCACTATGCCATAGTTTCAAAAATTGCCTAGAGAAAGGTACTGGAGCTTGTGAAGGACTAGGGATGCCTTGCCCAGCTCTCCTGTCCGTTTACACCTGCGAAGATCTGCTACTCAGGAGGGAAGGAGGGCTGTGTACCCTGGGGAGGGGACACTCCCTGACTCCACTGCCTGCTTCAGCTGAGCTCCTAAACCAGCTGCTTCAGACCTCCACAGCTCAACCAGAGGCACTGGTGTGGGCCAAGTGGCTCAAGGTGCAGGGCTGGTGGCTGCTGGCACGCAGACAGTGGGGTGGCATATGGGGCTTTTGCTTAAGAAAGAAAATCAAGTCCCCCTGGTCCTTCTTTTCATTAGATCTAAAGTGGGTCTAAGTTGAATGGGTCTCCCAGACTGACTTGTGAGGAACAAGGATGGAGAAAACCAGGAAAGATGAAAGAGAGCAGGGAAAGCATAGGTGAAGAAAAATGAGGAAAACAAAGGGAAGTGCTGAGCATGACTAGGGGGAGAGGGGCTGCAGCCGGGCTTGCCATAAGTGAACATGAAAGTGGGATATTCATTTCCCCCCTGCTTAGACCCTCGCTGCGTCTCCCTGCCACATCCTCACAGTTTCCTGGTGTTTCAGCCTTAATGGGTTTCACAGCTGCCAGCTCCGTGTTATCCATCACAAAATAAAGTAGCAAACTTTAAAGAAACCCTGGCTTTGGAAAGAGCTGGTCTGAGCCTGGCAGGGAGGTGGGAGGTTAGGGCAGCCCACAGGCACAGGAGCACATTTCTAGTTCTGGTGGCTGTGAAGATCAGCTGGAGGGACCTGAAGAAGCAAAGTCTGCAAGGGCTGGTAGAGGAGCACTATGGCTACGTTCAGAACCTGTACTGCTTTCTGCTCTGGCCTGGAGCATGTGATGCCCTCCAGGCTGTGCCACATTTTCTGCTCAGGTGTGGGCCAAAGGTTTCCAAGGATCTGCGAGCAGCCATGGGGACGCTGTACAGATTGCCCTGGAAAGTGCAAAATGCCAGAGTCCTGTTAGGCCCCCTTCTTCCAGACAGGCAAAAATAACGCAAACTTGCAGGGAGAAGAGCTCGGTTGGTTTGCTTAAAATTTTAATTTTAAGCCAGCTGGTGGGGATATTTTCCTGATCTTGGAGCCCAGTTTTTGATCACCCACAGCTGGCTGGGGCAGTGTTTTCATCTCAGTTCAGGATGAGCAAGGAGAGGGCAGCAGATGCTTTCCCAGAAGCAGTCTGACCAGTGCTGCTTCACTCACTACTGTGTAAACCTCTGGCTGGTGTCAGCGATTACCAGAGGGGAATTTTCTACCAGACACAAATTGACTAAGTTTTCCCACAAAAACATCTGTGAGGAATGAACCAGGAACAGGTAGTTCAGGGAGAACTTTAGCTGCACATTGGAATTCCTCCTCATTTATGGGATGTCATAAAATCATACAGAAAGCACAAATAAACTTACTACTGGCATTTGCAGGAGAGTCAAAGCTTTCCAAAGAAGAAAACAAGGTCTTTTCCCATGCTGGCTAACATTTGATGGTATTTCATTTGCCAGAAGCTTGCCAGGGTGGAGAGCAGGATGGATTCAGTGCTGCTGCTACGAAAAAAAACCAACAGAATTTGTGTGCTTGTAGGTATAGAAGTGTATGTGTGTGTAACACAACAGCAGTTATCCTGTAGACCTGGGGTAAGATCAGCTGCTCCTCTGCACTGTGCTGAGTGTGCTCAGCCTTTCAGGGCTTGTGTTGAAGGTATTTGTCATGTCTTTAGTGATGCTGAAGGGATTCAGGGAGTGCCATGGATGTAGAGGGAGCACTGATCCTCATTATTTTCTAACTGCTTCCTCACTGCTTTCACAGGCTTATTTCCCTCAGATTCTGTCCTTATTTATGCAAGCAAAGGAGGCACACCTGAAAACTCCCTTTCCTTCCTGACTTAAAGCTGCTTTTTTCTCTTGCTTCATGTCTTAAAACACACTGCTCAATTCTGCTTCACAGGGTCAGCAAGATTGCTCTGAGCAAATCCCCTGCCTTGAATTTCAGGCTTAGTGTTTTCTATCCCCAAATTATAAGTTTTTTTTTTCTTCCAACATCTCTGGTAGCTAAACCCCATTTCCTTTCAGCTGCTTGCAATCCTTGAACCTAGATGGTGTAACTTCCAAGGTTTTTGCTCCATCTGAGAAGGCTTGCTGCTTCCTTTTGCTCTGTGCCACTTGGTCCTGTGATTCCAGGAGCTGGGCCTTTAAGAAAAAACAGCGAAATTGGAGATAAAACAATAAGAGTTAACAAAACCACCCACCCTTGAAATCCTCCTGATGGTTGTAATAGATTATCTATTTGAGACATGTTTCTTTTAGCTATTGGAGATAGTGGTGGGAAATGATTTCACCTCTGCGGGTGACTGCAAACAACTATGTCTGCTAAAGAGCTATTAATCTGCCCCCTTTGAAGAAGTGCCTTCTCTTTCACCTAATCTCAAGTGGCCATCTGAAATAGACAGGCGCTTGCAAGGTTTAGGAGGCCACAGCCATGGCCCTTTAGCGTCAGGAAAGGTCTCTCTTTCACTGCTGTGTCCACCCAAGCCATCCCTGTTGTGTGATGCTAGGGGTGAGTTAACAACACTCGTGTGAAAAGCCAGCGCTGGCATTATTGCCTTTTTCCAGCAGTGTTTCAGCCCAACCCTTCTGGCCTTTCCCTCTTGCAGACAGAGAGTTTTTTCCCTTCTCTGCATTCAGTGATGCACAGAGGTGCACAGTTCCCTTGTCAGAGCTGATCAGCTCTGGGCCCAGTGCTTGCAAAGGCTTTTTTGATCACTTTCATGTATGCAGGGGAAAGTGCAGCAGCTGTGTCACGAGAAAACACAACAGGCAAGAGCAAGAAGGTTATGCTGACAAACCTCTCTGTAAGGAATGTTTTCAGCATTTCTGCCAGGGCAAGAGGTAGCCTGTTGCTGCTCTGATGTTTCATGATCTAGGTGTTCCCCAGGTGAAAAAGAGAACTCCAGATCTGAGAAAGGAGATCGTGAACACTGGATTCTCAGAGACCACATTTTTCATTTTTGCTTACAGAAGTCAGCCTTGCTCTAGAATTGAATGGTTTTGTGTTGTCTGGGAATGAAAGTTCTCTCTTGGAAAGGCCAGTTTTAGAGGAAAGGCCTTTCTCTTTGCTCTTCTGAGCAAAGCCACCTTCTCATATTGGACCAGGTGGTATTTTGCACACTGAAAATAAGGGAAGCAAAAAATGCCAGGAATATGTTTTGTTTCACCATCTCAACCCAAATTTGAACTGAGGTCTCCAGAAGCCAAGGAGTTTTTCTCTTTCACTCGGCGTTTGTTTTATAGACTGTGCAGGAAAGCGAACTCCAGTGCTCCTGAATTCCTGATGGGTTTTGCCTCCCACTGAAGGTGAGCAGTCCCACGGCATCATTGCCCTTTGCACTCCCAAGGGATGTGCAGAGCTCCTGGGATCCAGGGAGGCACCGTGATAGCCAGGGATGGGGAAAATGCCAGATTACAGTACCAGTGCTTGGGGCTGTGCCCCTACCCCTGCTGAGCAGTACCAGCACCTTCCTCCCAAGGGGCTCCCATCCTTGAGAAGGCTATTTCAGTTGTCCCAGGTGTTTCTACTACCCTCACCTGGCAGATAAAGTTGTGGGGAAATGCTATTGCTCCCATTTCTCTCCTGGTCATGCTCAAGTCCTGCTGGGTCATCCCTAGTAAGTCCAATTATGCTGCTCCTCTCTTGATGCACCAGTAGAACAACCCAAACAAGGCTTCTTGCAGCATGCCATAACTCTGCCTTCCTCCCCTTGCCATTTCCTCTTGCCCCCTGGGGTGCCTCTGCACTTGATGAGGCAGGGATCTGTTGCATGTTTCCTTGCAGATTTCTGTCCTATAAAGGGCCCTGCTGCAGCCAAGGGTGTTCGGACCTTCACTGGTTAGGAAATGAACTATCACCCATCCCCTGTGCTAAGCCTGATTCCTGATCATGGGAACCCCACCCAAAAGTGATAGGCTTGTGTTCAGACATTTTGGTTGGCACATGTGTAGATGGAAACGGGAACGCATATCTCTACATACCAGTGAAAGTGCCCAAATAAAGGCTCTGCTGTCCTATTTGTGCCCATGTTTGACCATTAGCACAAAGTATTTGAAGCTGGGCAGTGCTGCGGAGCACAGCCATTCCATCTGGGGGTGGCAGCTACAAGGGAACATGCCCAAAAGCAGAGATTCGCATATCTGTGCTTTTAAACTGTGAAGGTAAACAGAGATAAAATGCTGTATGAGAACTGGCAATTCTCCTCGCCTGAAACCCTCTCTTTGCCTTGATATCAAATCAGTTCGCTATCAAAACATTTCAGTCTACCAGGCAAAATAAAAAACAAAGCTTTGAAAATATTCAATTCCTAGTCAGTCACAACAACCCTTACTGATTTTGACTTGCAGTAAGGAAGCCAGTCCTTTCAAAGTGAAAAAATGGAACTGTTCCAGCTAGTTTTGCCTTCTCTCATCCCAGGCAAAAATGTGTTGCTTTATTTTTTTCCTTACTAAAATAAATTTCCCCAAAATGGATGCGTTCTTGCTGGAGGGTGCTCACTTACTTGTGAAAATCAAGTCATTTCTATATGATCCTGAGCAGGAGCTTCTGTTGAGCCCAACATAAGGCTGTCTCATTGACAATGTTGGCCCTGGTTGTGAAGTAGGTCAGACAGTAAAAGGGTGCAACTAGGATAAACAGTTGGGCTTGAGAGTTAGAAGGGAAGAGGGAGTGACTCTTTAGCACAGGCACCCTGGCAGCACAGTCTTCTCAAATCATCTAAAATCATTAACCAAGTGCCGTTCACAAGCATTAATAAATAACTTATTTGGATTGATTTGCATTTTCTTCACTTAATTGCAGTTATTTTAATAAAGTCTATGGGTGTTGGTGTGGATGCTGTCCCTAAAATGCATTTTGCTAAGGACAAAGGTCAATTTTAATGACATTTCCAGTGAGGGAAGATGGGGTGGCCTCAGATGGACACTTATCTCCCCTTAAAGAAATACTCAGGTAGGGCCAGAAAGAAGACGACTGACATACCAGCACCATTAGAAGCCCAAACACACTGAAAATTGATATTTTGACATCGTTCCACCTTGTGGAAGTTCTTGATGGATTTTTTTCTTGTTCTGCACTTGGAGAAAAATAAAGCTTTACAGCTCTGAAGGTTTCAGTAAATGTCGCTGCTCTTTTCAGGCCACCTTCAGCTACAATTTTTCAGTGAGACCCTTCCATCTGTCCAGGAGTCTCCATGAGCATAAGGAGTCTGCTGCAGGGGGCGAAGAGTACCTGCCTCAGAGCTCCATTTTTCATTTGTTGCGTGGGTCTTCTGAGAAATGTGGCTTTCTCATGAGGACACAGTCACCTCTTTATTCCTGCTGCTGGCTCTTGATTTTGTAATGCCTGTCAGGAGGATCACATTTGGAGGCCATTACGAAACTCCCCCAGCCTGCTTCCAATCAAACCCCACATTTCTTGTTCAAGGCTATGAACTTTCATGCCTTTCCACGTTCTCAAACTGTTCTGCTCTGTCTCTCCCATCTCTGCTCAGACAGCATCCCCCAGTCTCACTTTTCTAAGAATTTGGGGCTTTGGTTTCAATTGTGTTGACGAATCCTTTTGCTCCTTTTTCTCCCTTGACAGAAATTAAAGTTCCATTTGCCAAGGTATCGAGAAGTTCGAGATACACACCAGCGATGCAACTGCCCAGCAGGTAGGGATCTGGGATGGCTTGCACTTTGGAAGGGCTTTTTTTATCTACATCTTGTTGAAAGCTTTTATAATGCTGTGGGGTATACAAACATAAAATTATGCATGCTTGCATAATAGTGTGCTTGAGGTGTAGGAAATCAATATGGAGATGTGTGTAACAAGTTGGGTACATACAATAATACTACTTTCTCATATGACAGACACAGCAGGAAAAATGATAAGACATCCAGGCAGATGTTTAGGTAGTCAGTAAAGAAAAAGAGATGCGTTTAGAAGGCAAATGTTCCCATTGATTTCAGACATCAATTTTAAAGTGAGCAGAATGGCTCTTGGGAGGTGAATCTTTCTTGGTTGACTTGAGAAGGTTTAAAACATGTAGGCTAGACCAAACACCAAAGCTGAACAGCTGAAGTTTGGTGAGCCAAAATGCCTCTGGGATGAGAAGATTTGAATTCCTTGGTGTTATACAACTATCTGAGGCATCTTGCAGAATAACAGCCTTCTGTCAGAAGCAGCCATTTATCAGGGGGTTGAATGAAGTGGTCACTCAAGGTCCCGCTCACATAACATACAGAAATATTATGGGATTGCTTAATTGCATTGTTTTTAATTGTGTTAATATCAAAAGGCTTTTTGAGACATCTTCAGAAGTGGTTTCAATACAATAAGTGACAAAACACTTGTGAATGGCATTTCATTCCATTACCAGTGAATCATTCAGGCTTTTTCATTGTCTTTTGATGCATTTGACTGTGTAGCAAAAACAGAGAAGTACCAAATACCACTCACATCCAAAGTCAAAGTTTTGGGAGTGTTTGAATGTGAATGTCCAAACTGAGTAGCTGAAACTCATCTTCAAAAGAAAGAAGCAGGGAAAGTTGTGTCTGGATGAGCATCTGAAAGCGTCATTTCCATTTTCTGTGGTTTCTCCTTTGGTTCTCTTTGGTGCCCCTATGTGAGGTGTTTGGCAGTGTCTGATGGTACACATATCAAAGTGTGTTTCAGTATGATCAACAGTGGAATAATGGTGGATGAAATGATGAAGGGGGCTGTCTTTGATGTAGGTAATGTTGTCTGGAAATCCGTACATTTAGACCTGTGAACAGACATAGGAGATACAGTCTCTTGTCAGACTAAAACGGATTTGTAAGGTAGTAGCTCTTAAAAGGAAGAGGTAAAGCTGTGCTGGTTTGTGATAGAAAGGAACTAAAATTCAGGATCCAGACTTGTAGATCATTGGGAAGTGCCTGATTTGACTAGTCCATATCAGGACTGTTGGACTTTATTTTTAGTACCAGAGAGAAAAAAAACCAGGAACTATTTTGGTTTTAATTTAGAAGACAGTACAAATGAAATCTCTTCCTGGTATCTTTCCTCCAATGATCAGATCAAAACTGAGTTCAACTGTTTTTAAATTTCAACCTTTTTCCTTCAGTGGGAATACAAATCATAGCACTACTCCATTTTCAAGTTCCTGCCTAGACTTGACATAGAAATGCCATAAAACCACAGGAATGAATATCCTCCTGGTGTTTCTGAGCCAGCTTGGAGAATGAAACCTAGACCTTGAATCCAGAGCAGGGAAAAAAGATTCACTGATTTTTGATGCTGTCTGAATGTGACCCCCTACGCCCTGTGTGTGATGGGTGAATTACCCAAGTATTTCAGGATAAACAACTTAATACTTGGTTACAGATACATCCCTTGTGAAGCCTCAGCAGTGGTTGGTGCTGTATTTCTCATAACACTTAGGTTATAATGCTAAATTCCATTAAGCTCATAGTTTTTCTGAAGGACAGCTTTGATTCAAGAGAACAATAACAAAATGTCTCATGTTCAGGCTTCCTTTTTACCTGTCAGACTTGCTTGTCTTCATCAAATATGCTATGGATACAGAAACTACTTGTAAAACTTTCCCCCACCCTGCCAGCTAATCAGCCAAGGGAGATGAAGCTATGTTCCAAAGGTGAGGCAGGTGAAGTCTTGATTGGCTTTGGGCAGTACAGAAATGAAGGCACCTTCTGTCAGCCATTGTCTCATCTCAGACCTTTTGCTATGGGGTGTTTCCTTTTGGTCTCCAGGCTGATGCAATGCAGGCTACCTGAAAGCACTGTTTTGTTGTTTCAGTGTGGCCTCTTTCCAGCCCAAGACCTTGGGAATCCTTTTCTTCAGTGTATTTTTCCCTTGTTTTTAAAATGCCCTAGGGACCAGGCAATGTGACCCTAGCAGAAGACCAAGGTATTTGGAAGCACTGAGTAGAATCAAGATATTGCAAGATTTGGCGCATGTGCATTGCTTCTAAACACATTATGTTCCTCACCAAAAATAAATGTTTATCAGAAGTGACATTTGTGTTCTTCCCTAACTGTGAGCTAGGTCCCTGAATGGCAAAGTAGGGGAAAAGGAAGACAAGTTCATTTACTGACCTGTTCTGTACGGATGTGGAGGTCCTGGGCAGTGTCACCCATTGCCATAGAAGAGCTTCAGGAGGTGTGGGCTCGTGAATATAAATGGTTTGGAAAAGGTCAGAATAGAGAAGCAAGAAGACTGCGAAGTGTGTGACTGTGTTTGGCTATCTGAGTGCGTGTGATAAGGACTGTACGAATAACATGGTCAGGAAAACAGTGCAGCTGTATTTATAGCAGATGATAAGGAAATGTAAGCTTCCTTCAGCTGGGAAGTTGCTGCTTCAGATCACTTGGGCTGGGGCTGGGTGTGACTACCTGTGAGCGAGATGTCTCTCCTCAGCATTGTGTTTTTTGAGCTCAGAGGTCGCAATGGGCTTCTCCACTGATCTCTCAGCAGAAAGGACACAACCCCCAAGGTTAGCATAACCTTCCTGGGTAATTAATGACGCAGTTCCCTTTGTCTGATAGTTAACCTGTGTGGTTCCTTCTGTCCCCACTGTCTGCCAGACTGATCAGCTTCATACAGGTTGGGAAAGGGCCCCAAGGCCTCAACAACACCAATGACTGTACCCAGCTCTTCACCACCCAGGCCCTACACCGCACTTGGGTCGAGTGTGGACAGGGAGCTCAGCACAGGTTTTGATCCAAGGTCATTGTGAGCTGGCATGAGGCTTGGGGAGTTTTTCGGGGTGTGAGCAGATGATGGTGAGTACCATGGGTCTGATATATAGAAGTGGGGATCCCCTTATGACTTTTGCTCAGATGAGGGAAATCTTTTTTCTCCACATGCAATCTGGATGTGGCTGAGAGCTCAGAAGAGCTACCTGGGGCTGCAGGATCCTCTCACAGCTAACTGCCCTCCTTTAATTTCTGCTTACATAATAACAAAATGCTGCTAGGGAAAAGCCTCGTGTTTCAGGTTGACAGAGCAAAAATCTAACCTTTCCTAGTCTGATCCAGACCTATATGCAGATCCAGACACTGTCGGCATGGATAGTCTCAAACAGCCAGGGACTACCACCAAATCCCTCTCCCACAGCCTTCCTGGCGGAAGTGGGCGCTTATGTATTTTATATACTTTTACTCTCTTTATTAGACCTTTCCCATCTTCCTCTCTTCAGCTCCTATTTTCACAGTCCCCAAGTGGCCATTTTTCCCTGTGCTGGCTCTCTGCTCCAGCCTTCAATATCCCTTACAAAAAAAAAAGTAAAAAAAGTTGGATCCTTTCCTCCTGCCCCCGCAATGCTTGTTTTGGTCCAGTTTCTCCTAGGGCAGGTTGGGAGCCTGCAGTGCTGGAGGCGGTCAACCAGGCAAGCAAGGAAGCAGCTCAGAGGGATGCCAAATGGCTTTTCCATTTCTCCCCCTGGCAGCACTCGGGGGCAGAGGAGGGACCTGGGCTGCTACAGCAGGCAGCTCTGGCCCCATGGGCTCCTCAGGAGTGCAACTGGTGGTCAGATGGGGGTTGCACAGCCCCGCCACAAGCCAATGCACCTTCTGCTGTTACAGGGCCTTAGAGGGGGGTGTGGGGCAGCTGCTAGGATTTTGGTACTGGTCAGGAACTGGGGTCTTCTTGGCATTGTTTGCAAGGGAATTGCCAAAGGGAATTTGCAGGAGAATGTGCCCTGGACATTCTTCTACAAAACCTCACCCATGTTCCTTATTTGCTCCAGCCCAGGACTCGGGGAGAGCTGCTTGGCCATTTTCTTCGGTTCCGATTGACCTTACAGAAATACTGGCAGGAGCTGCCACATCTCACAAATGCTGTTTCCCTTCTTACAGGGTGGCCAGTGAAAGCAAAGGCACAACAGTGGCCCCAGTTGCACCCTGCGGCTGTGGGCCACATGGTGTGCACACTCAGTCCAGGCATCCTGCTCATCCTCTGCTTGCCCCTTTAGGGACACCCATCCCATGCCGACTGGACCTCTTGGCGCAGCTGCAGCTGCTGGAGGAGGACAGCAAAAAACCAGCATGGGGCTGCAGTGGGGCTTTGGCTCCCACCCAGTAGGTGTCACCCAGAGCTGGCAGGGTGATCTGGCAAGAGGTGGCAGGATTTCCCATGTCCTGACCCTTTCCTGGCCATGCAGGCAGCCAGCAAGCAGGAAACATTGGGAAAGGCAATACATGGTTTGGCGGACAAGGGATTGGTGGGGATGGCTGTAGCAGGAGAGACCTCTTGGCAGTGCTGTCTGAGCCCTGGCCCTGCATCACCTGAGCAGGAGATTTTGTCTAAGTGGATGCATCTGTTTCTCCCTTGGAATTCTTATCTCCTCCCCAAACACCTTTGGGGAGGTGAACCAAAAACATGGGCAGCACCAGTGTCCTGCCTGCTCCCCACTTCCACACCTCAGCTGGCTGCTCTGCCTCTTGCCAGGTTGTTTTCCTGGCTTTCCTTGTTTTCTTGTTGTCATTCTCTATGCAATCCTTTTTCAGCTTGCTCTGACAGATCTGAGGGTTCCTGTGAGGTTAAAAGCCTGAACACACAGGTGAGCCCTGAGAGATGAAGGAGATGGCTGGAGTCCCTGGTCTGGGGCAAGGGTATGGGAAGGTCACCCCAGCTATTTAAACACTGGCAGCCATGAGCTGTGTCAGTGGTCCTGGCTAAAAGCCAAGAGGACTGTGAGGTGGGAGTGTGCAATGAAACACCCGTTCCCGTGGCCCTCCTGTCAGGAGGTGGGCTGAACTAGTTGAAGGTCTGTGATTTTGTTTTTGATCCCTTCTCAGGATGATAAGTCAGCATGGTTTTCTGTGCTGACTGTGCAAAAGTTGTTCTCTGTTTTTAGTGTCAGAAGGCAGTATTTGACAATGTTTAACCAAAAAATGGGGAAAAAAGACATTTGTCTTAAGCAGCCACTCCTTGCCGAAAGCTTTGAGTTTCTGAATTGCCTTTTTCCTTTGAATGCACTGGCAAAGCCCTCACAGCTGGACTGGCCGAAGAGAGCTGAGCAGTGGAGAGCAGTGCCTGGGCTGCTATGAATGGGTATTCGATACCACCGCAGCCAGAGCAGCATGTTGCCATGTTGCAAAATGTGATTTGCTGGCATGGCATCCCCATGGCATAGCACATCTGGAAGAAAAATTGCAGCATAATCATTGCTTAAATACTTTTTTTTTTTCTCTCCTTGGTAAGAAATCTCCCTGGGAATCCATAATTCCCTGAAATTTAAATATGTTTCCCCCATCCACATTTTTTGGGCCCTCCAGAGTGTATACACAGACTTCATCCTCGAAGGTTGCTCATGCGCCTTGACCTGCTGGCTGTATTTTGGGTAGGGGTTTGTTTGGTTTAGACATACTGTTGTTTCATTTGTTTTGAAGATGCAAACCACACAACGAATTCCACAGATTCTGTTAGCAGTTATGAATAGATGGGGATGAACAATTCAGGAAAAAAACAAACAAATAGCTTGTTTGGTCCCTTAACTCTCTTTCTCTGAACATGTAGGCAGCTGTGCTCTTACACAACTGCCTGGAGCTGCCTGAGGAGGCACCCCCACCTTGGCTTTTGTCACCTGAAGGTGACTGAGGAATGGTAAGAGGGAGCAAGGATGCTCCTTACACGTCTAAGCATCAACTCATCCAACCTAGTCTGTATTTGGGATTTAAAGTGACTTTGTTAAGGAGTATTTAATTGGTTTTAACGAGCCTGCTGTTGTTGCCGTAGTGCAGACTAGGAGGGCTCATGTAAGCCATTAATAGAGTTGTGAGCACTGCCCAGGCTGCAAAATGGCTGGAGGGCTAGCACATACTTATCGTGCTACCATTCCAATGGAGTTAGGAAAGCAAAACCTCTGCCTTTCCTTCTTTATCCAAAATATAGTTGGAAACATCAATGCATTAAAAAGGGAAGGCGCTGAGGCACAATGGTGGGCACAAGTGCTCTGCAAGAGGGTGGCTTGTTTATTTATACCCATCTGCTTGTTTGTATAATTTCATCTTACCATGTTCAGGCCTGTCCCCTGCATGCCCTAGGGTTCCTCTCTTTGTCCTTTTATGTGCTTCCTTATTTCAAACTTCTTAATTTAAGCTTTTTCTTTAATTATTATTTTTTTATTTTAAACTGGCTGGAAGGTGGAAGGAAAATCTCCCAAACTCACAGAATTGCTGTGGGTCTTTTTCTTTGGAGGCTGAGCTCTCCCCAGACATGTGAACCGTGAGCATTTGTGTCCAGGTGTGCATGAGTCCTGGTGGTACAATGCATTAACTTTAATGGTGCTTGTATGTTATATCCCAAATATTATATCCCAGTCCCGGATAAGCCTTGGCTGCTTGGTAGAGGCCATCCTCCATCCAGAACCAGGGATAAGCAGGCCTCTTACTCATGGTGCAGCGAAAGACATCAAGTATTAAATGTGCGGAAAAGATGGAGGCTTTGGAGGGAGGAATAGGTGGCCAGTGCTGCACAAGAGCAGATACCTGCTGTGGTGGGCTCCAGCCTGAAACACTGATGCAAAAGAAAACTGTTGTGGCTGTGCTGATTTATATCAGGTAGGAGTCCCTCTGTGACCTTTACCACTCCTGCTAGGACACATCTGAATAACTGGTCCAGTGGTGAATGGCACCCTGCACACAGACTGGGGCCTGATAGGTTGCCTGTGGGGTGCCTGGGATGCATGTTGAGGGCTGCAGCAGGGAGCTTCTGCATATTTCACGGGTTTGTGTACAGATGTTTTGTAGAAGTGTTTACACCATTGCGTGCCTGTGCTTACAATGTATATGGTACATATGGGCATAAATCAGCGCCTTGACAAAGCAAGGCAAAACCATCCCAGCTGGCTGGGGAAACCCAAAGAGCACATTGCAGTGCTACTGTACGGCAACAGCTTTGATTCAGTGTGAGCGAGCTACCGGGGTGGAGGATTTTTCCCAGGCCTGAGCTCCGTGCACATGGCCGGGCTGGTTTGCGTCAGCTGCTGACGCATATCCGGGCCCGGCGACGTGAGTCTCGTGTGTGCTGCCCATCCTGGCAGCTTTGTGGCGGCCAGAGGAATGAAGGCGAGTCGCACCAGTTGCCAGGCTCGACGGCGGGGCACAGTGCCTGGCGGCATCCAACCCCCTTGCGCAAAGCATGGGCGCCCGCCAGCCGGCGGAGAGCACCGAAAATACCAGGGACAGGACAAGGGAGATGTTGCGGGCGCCAAGTGGCTTGCTCCAAAGCTGTTTGCAGGAAGACTTCACTCCAGCGCTAATGTTAGCCTGTGATCGAGGCAATGGTGAGGCAAAAAGCAGGCTGCTAGCCTGGCCAGTGGCAGGAATGGTTCTGTCTGGCATTTCTGTGGCAGGGCAGAGTGGGGCTGTGCAGCGCATTGCAGAGGCCCAGGAGGAGCTCTTCTCTCCAGGGCGTTGGGTTTCGGTGTGGTGACACCCGATTCCTTCTTGGCTCTTCGGGCATCTGCCCACACTTTCTCCCCATGGGGGCCAAGGGCCAGGGAGATCTACCAGTGCTCAAAGGGTGTTCCAGGGCACAGATCAACAGGAAGAGTGGAGGGGTGGCTTTCCTCCTCCCGATCTCCTTTCAGCCCCTGTGCCAGGCTGGGAAAACAGGTACAGCTGATGGTACAAGGGGAGAGGCAGAGTTTAAAAGGGAGAAGTTGCATCATGCGGGGCTGGGCGGGCTTTAGGAGGCAGAAACCTCATCTGTTAAACACATACCAGCCCCTATGCCCTCCCCCGCCAGGGAACATTCAATCCTCTCTTTGATGGACGTCCAAGAAAATACTTCTTCCACATCCTAAACTTGTTAGCACCAGTTAATCATCTTAACCTTCTTCCCTTCCGAACACACACTCCAACGAGTTTCCCATCGCTGGCAGCTGTTAAAGATGCAGTGACGCTTTAAGCGTCAGCCTTCGCAAGGAAGGGTACCGCCATTAATTATTAAACATCCAGCTGTCCCCCAGGTGGAAGAGGAGAAATCCACGTCTCGTGCTCAAACCGCTTTAACATGACTGTCCAGTGAGATACTTTGAGGGTGGATGCACTTGATGCACCTTTCCCCTTCCAGGAGCTCGACCAGGTCTCTGCTCCTCTGTGCACTGCCTCCTTGACATTCATAAGCATTGTGAAACATAAGCCCTGGAAAAAATTTGTCTGCATTGGAGTGGTGCTCCAATGTGTCCCAGATTGACGTTGCAAAATGTTGGTGGCATGACAATCGAAGGGTTGGAGAGGCATGCTCACATGTGAAATCTGTGCCACGCAGACACTGGGAGAGAGCTGATTGTGGCATGATGCCTGCTTAACTGGACATCTCCCCTTCATTTTGTCTGGCTATTTCTCCACTTTTCTACTTGGAAATCCACTTGTTGCCCATTGCATAGCTTGGCTGTGTTTTCCCCAAAATAAGGTTGTGTTTCAGACAAGGGAAAGGTTACTCCTTGATACATTCATCCCTGCTGCTGTGACAGTGACTCTGGTGGGGTGGTGATGTGCTCTTCGATGCTATCTGTCTCTTACACATATGGGTTTGTACCACTTGCACAGCCTCCCCAGACCAATTCACTCCCTGCTCTGCAAACCTTCCTACTCTCTTTGTCCATCCTGTTCCAACCTGTCTGCCGAGGCTTGGTGTCTG
The DNA here is from genome assembly GCA_017639245.1 of Myiopsitta monachus. Classification (NCBI taxonomy): domain Eukaryota; kingdom Metazoa; phylum Chordata; class Aves; order Psittaciformes; family Psittacidae; genus Myiopsitta; species Myiopsitta monachus. The sequence goes on along the minus strand of CM029921.1, from coordinate 63,024,565 downwards.
TTTCTTCCTCATGTGAAGTCTTGGGTATGCAGCATTGCAGCTGGACTGTGCAAGCAGGAGGTAATTAAATCAGCATATTCCCAGGGGGGTGGCTGATTAACAACACATTTTCCCCACGCCGGGGGGCTGAGGCACACACGGGCTGTATCAATGCATCGCTTGCCTCACTCCTTTCCCTTAGGATGCCTGGTTTTTAATTTTTGCTTTTCTTTTTTTCCTTTCTTTCAAAGACAAGAATAAGATTATATCAACTGAACTGGAATCTGAATTGACAGAGCTTTGTGCAAGGGACTTGTTTATTATGGTTCTGTATTGCTCAGGGCAGCATGTGTGCTATGCTGGGGACCACCCAGCGATCCCATCCACACCAGGCTTCCCTTGACATGTGGCTCAACCAGCAGCAGGTAGAGGGCCATGGGCTGTGCTTTGCCTTTGGGAAGGGGTCTTCCTGAGGCTGAACCCAGTACTGGGTGGGTGGATGTGGCTGGATCCCAGTGGCTGCTCGTCGCTTTTTCTCCTCTATCATCATAGAGGATGCTGTCCAAGGGAGGAGATGTTGCTGGAGGCGATGGCATCTGCTAGGAGTTGTGTGTTGGTCTTCTCCCTGAAGTAGCTCAAGCACAATGGCCTGGGACTATTTTTTGCCTTTTTTTTTTAAATTTAGTTTTTAAATACTAGCTGCCTATTAGAGGGATTTTGACAGAGGGAGTAGCTGTCTCCCAAAACAGCAGTCATTGCCTACAGATTAACTCTCCCTTAAATCCTACCATATACAAGTGCAACACAGATGAAAGAGGGGTTGAAACCCCAAAAGCACCCCATATTGCTTATGGTTCTGTGGCACAGCCCTGGCCACAGTGAGGGAGACAAGCTTTAGCCCTCTGTGCACCAGGCAGCTATACACTCAGCCCTGACCTGTCCAGAATCCAGGGTGAAGCTGTGGGATTGTGAAGCTGTTGGTATCCTCTGTGCAGTATGATTTAACATGGGCTTAAAAACAGAAGGAAAGGAGAGGGGGAAAGAAATGTGTTTTTCTGAAAGATGTAAGTATCGTGTTTCTTAGTTTACCTCCAATTCATGTGTGTGGTGATTTTTTGCTTATGGATGAACTGTGTGCTTATAGCAAATATTTTTGTTTGGTTTTGGTTTTTTTGTGTGTGTGTAAAAATATTTTTTTAATTATTTTTTTATTTTCTGGAAAATCAGGAGGAGATGGGGGTTATCAGGTGTGGCTGCAAATATTTCTCTCTCTGAATTTCAAAGCCATCCTGGATAGATCCCTACTGCTCTACTGTTGCCTTAACCTGACTCTTAATGGGCAGGGGTCCTGGAGTTTCTTGGGATAGTGATGGGAAGTGGCTCTCAGGTCCTTTAGGAAAGGAAGCTACAAACGTGTGACTCTTGGACTTGTGGGCTGTTGTGGGGCATGCATTGTCGCTGATCCCACATGGTTTGGCATGCATTCAGCCATTGCTGCCTCCTCTACCTGGGTTTCTCCATGTGCCTTTCCCATGCAGCAAACTGCTGCACACCTCAGCCCTTATTCATCCTCTTTGCTCTTTTTTACCTAGAATAGAGAGGGCTTGCTGTTTTGGCAGCATGTGGGGCTCTTTAGCAGTGTCTAAAGCCCCACCAATTTTTTGCCAGGTGTATGTCCCTGCAGCACATATTCAACACCCCCTCCATGTATTTAGGAGAAGTTTCTCTGTAAATATAATGCCTTTTTCCCCTTGTGCCTTTTTCCTTTTATCTGGGAAGAGGAGCTTCAGAGAAACTGGCTTCTAAACTTGGCTGGTTTTCCTCCAGGTTATTTCTTCTCTGTTCCAGAGACGGGGGAAGATCTCTCTTCCACTTTCATTGTGATCTCTTTTCTTCTTGAGATTATAATGGGATCTCTCCCTGCCTTAAAAAAATAAGCACCTGTATGCCAAAATAAGAAGAATCTTTGAGTCTCAAACAAGACTGAGGTCCTTACAGAGTTTAGGAAACTTATTCATTGAGTCAAATTTGCCACAGTGAGGAGATGAGAGAATACAGATGCTTTGCAGACCACACTCTATAGGGAGGCAGCTGTTGTTTGGGGGTTATATTTTGTTCCAGTGGCTTTCTTCATAGTGTGTGCTGTGCAAAGCATCTGGATTTGGCACCAGATGCTTTCCTTCATTCTAGGTAAGGAAAACCATGAATCCTTTTGTCCCTGTTAGCCAACATAGGTTGTCTCCTGTAACATATGTGCATGCTACCCCAGTCTGGCTCCTACTAGGCAGAGTCCTGTGCGGGGGCAGGCAACCTAGACAAACCTCTCAGAGTTCAAGATGTGCTAAGAAATCATCTGCTTGAGTTGGATGAATGAATGAAAATTCTTCTCTTCCTTCACAATAAAGCATGCTGTGCAAACCCGCTTGGGCTCAGAAACCCCATTGCATTGTTCCTTTTGAAAGGACTAGAATCAGTCCTGCTCTCCTCCACATGCTCTGTTTGGAAACAAGACAACTCATCAGGAAAGAGCCTGAAGGAGGAGTTTATGGTGTCTCTAATTAGTCAGTTTGTTCCATCCTTGAAGAAGAGGATAACGAGTGACAGGGATGCATTGCCGGCCTCTGGAGGATGAGTGCTATGGCTAGGCTTATGTCCAACTGCTGATAGGGTAATTAGTGGTAACTGGGAGCTATCAATCACCTCGGGTGGAAAAATGTCTTGGTTAAAGGAAAGACCCTCCCAAACATTTAATAACTCAAAAGGGTGTGAGACGGGGTCTGGAAGACAGTACTGGCAGTATTTGAGGTATTTGAGGAAGGAGTCCATTAAAAGATAAATTGAACACAATGGTCTTTTGTTCTTCCCCGGGTAGGTGACAGAATTTGCTGTTATAAAAGTTGCAAAGTATTTTGGAGGGAGGAAGGAAGAACAAAAGAGTTAGCAGATGGGAAAGAGGGAAGAATAACAAGAATTGGGGAGGTGTAGGGGGTGCATCAGTGCACTAGATATTACAATCAGCTGCTAATTGCAAAAATGATAGAGGAAGAAAATGAATCTGTGCAATCTGAAAAGTAAAATGTATCATTTACTTTTTAAGTGCATGATCAGAGAATGTATTTAAATATTTATTAACTATAGTATGTTCCAACTTTCTACTTTTCCCCAACAGCCACATTATGAGAGACTGTAATTTTCAGCAGGAAGTGAAGATGCTGTGGATTTTTTAATTTCTTTTTTTTCCTTTACCCAGCCATGGTTTACTTTGGCCAGTTTTACCCTGTGGTTCCTTCCTAATTCTGCAGCTCCCTGAGGAATAAGACTTGTACAGGGCCTGACTGTGCTGAAGAAGCAGTCAGCTCCTTGATAGAGAAGTGTCAGACTTCTTAATGACCAGCTGCAGTTTTCAGGCTGCTTTGGATCTCCAGAGCTTTCAGACACCACCTTTCATATTCTTGGCATAGAATAGTACGTGTTAGAGGATGTAGGGTGGGAGCTGCAGAGAAACTATCAAACGTCTACTCTGCCAAGAGTGAGGTTTTACTGGAGTGGTAGCTTGTTGCATTGGCATGTGTGTCTTCAGACTAAGAGTTGCCAGGTCTTGTAGAAATGTCCAAGTATTTGAGATGTACTTCAGAAACATAGAAGGAGCTGGAAGTGGGTCTATGAAGGACACCAAGAAAATGCTGAAGAAGTTCATTGTGAGTGAGAAGGAAACTTCTCCTCACTGGACTATGAGAGCTAGTCACGCCAGACAGGAAGGACGCCAGGTTCCTAGAGAAACACTGCAAGAAATCTCTTAGCCTTTCAGGGCTAGTAGAGGACGTGTGACATTTCAGAAGGTAAGGGCACGGCAGAGGTGGTGATGGGGAGGGACTTGGTATCCCTCTGTAATAAGCTAAATAGACACCATGTCTTCTGCCTTTACCAAGTTGTCTGCTGTTGACTTGTGCAGTGAGCCAGAGAACAGGCTTCTATTTGAGAACTACACTTCAGGAGGCAAATGGGCAGCTGAGGGGGACCAGTGAAAATGACCAGAGGTCCAGAAAACATGGCCTCTGTGGAGAGACTGGGAGAATTAGGTTTTGTTTAGTCTAAAGACAAGAGAAGACTGGGGAACAGGACAGCAGACTTCAAACATAAAAGGTAACCGCAAAAAGGAGAGAAATAAAAAAAGCTGTTGAGTTTGCTGTGCATCAAAGGTCATCGACTGACTTCAACAACAACACTGGAAATTTTGGATAGTCTCTAAGAAAGATAATAAATATGATCTTATGAGTCAGGTCATGGGTATTGCCTGGGCCAGATCACTAGGGAAGAGTGCAGCATCTCCATCCCCAGAGGACAGCAACAGGTTAGGGAAATATTTGCCCAAATGGGCTAGGTAGAGATGCTTTTCTTTTGGTTGCTTTGAAGATGTTCCCTCCTCAATTTCATGTCTTTCTCATTCCCCAGGAATCCTTTAATCTCTGTTTGGTTTGCTCAGGGGAAGCAGAAGGGGAAGGGAAAGGGGGATAGTCAAGAGCAGCAGTTTATGGCTGGCGGTTTGCACAACCCCGGGGGCTCACTGGCTCTTTGGCAGAAGGTGGCAGAGTGGAGTGGGCTTGTGACCATCCATTTTCAATTTACCATGCAGGGCTCCGCACCGCTACTGGAAAACCCTGAGGGGGCCGCCAGATCTGAAGTGCAAAATCCCACTGGGCAAGCTGACCCCATGCGCCCTTCCCAGCCCTGTCTTCTCTGCTTTCTGTGGTGCTAAGTGCTTCAGCATGACAGGGACAAATGCGATTGTTTGCTGCCTGGAAGGAGCTTGCTGACCCATGGATGCCTGCCAAAAATAAGCATTGTTCTGCCTGGTGTCAGCCATCCCACTGTCTCTTCCCCTATGGAGCCAGGGGTGCTGTGTTTGTCCTGGGTACAGCCAGCACCATGTAGGTCATCAGCTCTTGGCCCTTTCCTGCCCTTTATTTTTTGTATTTGTCAGAATATTTCTGTTTTTCTATTGTTGAACCCTTTTCTTTGGCACTTAAATCTGCCTATTGGGATTGCTATGGTTATGCCAATGGTACAGGTTTTCCTTACCAAAGTCTTCTGGCTCTAAAGGCTGACTGGCTCCTGTTGTCCTTACGGACACTTCTTGAAACAAGTAGATGCTTGGAGATGCAGTTAGAGTCTGTGGCTTAGCTCCAGTACCAGAACCTCTTTTATTTTTTGAGAGTACTGCTTACTCAAATTAATTTTTCTGTGAGGCTCCACCTTAGTGTTCTCTTTGGGCATGGCTTCCCATGGACTTCTCCTCTCTGTGCTGTGTTTGAGATCTTTTCCTTGGCAGGAGCTGGTGGTGGTGATGGTGCGCTGGGATGCTCAGAGTGCCTGAGCAGTGACTTTTATCCTAAACAGCTGCTGATATTAACTACTGAATCTCAGTGATGTCATGGGTTTGATTTCAGAGGCGAGCTTGAGTGACTGGCATAACCTGGTGCCTCAGCTGAGCTTTGGTCACATTTTTTGGCAGTGAAATCCAAATAGCCTTTTCTCTGTTCAACATTTCTATTAGCCTTTGAAGAACCTCTTGCTGCTCTGCAGGGTGTAGCTGAAAGGCTGAGAGAGGGATGTTTTGGGGACAGAGCGGCCTGGTCTTTGCAAGGGAATCATGCTCTGGAGGGAGTTACACGCTCAGATTGTCTGCTGACAGCACCTAAAGCAGAATTTCTGGAGGATATGTTTTGGGTAATCACTGTTGTTTAAGATTTCTCTTATTATTTTGAAAATTTCTGTTGTCTTTAATTTTCCTACAGCTAATACTAATGAATTATGGCAAGACACATGGCAATTTTGCCTTTCATTTGCAGTTCTCCAAGTTAATGATCCCTCTACCTCCCCTTGTATCGTTTGTCCCCTGATGGAAGTAGGGAAGAGGTCTCTGGAAGACTATGAGTACCCTGGATTTGTTGTGAGAAAACTGCAGCACAGTCAGCCTTTAAAAAAGGTGAAATCTACCATCTGAGCTCTACGCACCCAAGTGAGGTCTGCTGGCACCAAAATAGGGTCAATGTGTGCTGAATGGCTATGAAGCCATGAACAAGGGGATCTCTGCCACCCTGGAAAAGGTTGTGCTTGGGCTGCTGACATTTTAAGCAGCATTTCAAAACTAATTGCCTGGCCACAGCTATGTTATTATCAATTAACATAGTCCTAAATGTCAGGAAGTAACTGTATCTCTCTAACTCTTTAAGGCTGCCTTCTGAGTCTGTGAAATGGCTTGATTTCCTCACAGGGATTGATTACACGTTTACATCTGCCCATCTGCTGGAGTGTGTAGTGAGGATGACCCAAGTGAGCGACAATAACATCTTTATGTTCCCTCTCTGTCCATCTTGTCCTGTGTATTCTACAGAGCAGAAAAAAAGTTCCTCATATGTGAGCTTTTGGAGCAGTGTGGAAGATGGCTGCATTACGGACACTGGGCTGCCTGAATTCAAGAAGTTAGAGAAAAGAAATTAAGCAACAGCATTTGAGATCCTTATAAGAATGGACACTTTTCCAGATGTCAGGAAATGCCCTTAAATGGATGGGATCATTTCAGTGACCCTATTAGTCCAGAGAGCATTGCAATCTCAGAAGCTGATGATATCTCTACCATCAGAAGGTCTCACTCCACACAGACCCTCTCTAATACTGTCCAGCTTTTAAGATCTGATATTCTGGGATATGGGACTTTCCAGATTAGAATAAATATGACCCAGTTACAAAAGAAGCATCCCTCCTTCTGAGCCTGAAGAGGCTGCAGCATGGAGGGTGGCTTTTTATCTCTTTGTGGGGGTGAGGGAAAAAGGGTCATTGCAGTTCTGTTTTAGTTAGTCACTGGTTGAATGGGCCATGGTGGAGAGCAAGTGAGCAGAGGGCTCTGTGGCATGGCCTTGCTGTCCATCACGAATATGCCCCCTCTATATGTGCAATAAGGTGGACTCATCCAGTCTGCAGAGCATGGCTGCTCATTTGCTCACTTGGGCTACAGGAAAGGCAGTGCTTCTTTAAGGAAAGTTTCTATCTGCATAAAAGCCAGAGCAGCTGAGAAGGGACAGTGCAGATGGTGCTAATTTCCAGAGGCCATATGTTTGGAGGGACGCTGGGTACCCCCCCCAAGAATTCTTTGTTTTCTCAATGTTCATTTTCAAAGGTGCTCTGGAGGTCTCCTCTTTGCAGGAGGCTGCTGCTTCCTCCCACTCATCCACTCCTGACACGTTTGCTCCATCCCCTCCTCCGTCCCCTGCTGCTCGACAAGCCCCGCAGCTGGATAAACAGCAATTGCAGTTGCTTACAGCCCTCCAGTGCCTTCAGTGAGGCACCAGCACGGAGAGAAGCTTCCTGAGCTGCTCATCGGGGGTGGATGGTCGTGCTGTAGCCTGCATGCCAGCACCAGCAGAGCTCTGGTCCCGTCAAGATCAGGTTCAAAGCATACGGGATCTGGAGGTGCTAATTACAAATGTGGGCTCCCTGTTCTGTGCAAAGCAGAGGAATTTGGTGATCTGACAGCTCTGGGTCTGTCTGTAGGCTGGGTTTAGCTATGAAATGGGTTTAGAAATGTTCATGGTAGCTTTGATTCCTGCTCTTTTCACTTCTTGTCCCTTCTCTGCTCGCTATTTAGAGCAAGGGAGTTAGCTTATTTCCTAAGCAGCATGATCTCAATCTCACCCAAAAAGAGTCTGCTGTAAACACAGGAGGGGAGGAACCCCCATAGATGAGATTATCGCTTGTGGCTGTTGAGGTTGGTTGCTCTTCATCATTTGTGGAGATTTAGGAGATCACCACCAAGACCTGGCTCACCAAAGAGAGCAATAAGGCCTCTTTCTACAGAACTGCCCCAATCTGCCCGGGACTCCAGGAACCAGGGAGCATGGGGAACAACATGCAGTAGTGTTGCAGTGATTCTGTTACAGTTCATGTTTTCATGAAGGGTTCCATGCAGCCTGGTTGATTTGTATGTTTGCTCCCTTGGCTTACACAGGCTTGACAGCATCCCTGACCAGGCCAAAGTGTTTCTGCCAGTCCCCTGGCCGGGGCAAGCCTGGTGCACTGCATGAGCACAGCTGGTGCTGCCCACAGGAGGCTGTCTCAGACTGGCTATCTTTGGTTAGAGCAGTTGAAAGTGGAGACATGAGGATCCCCTCTCTTGTTTGCCTGCCCTTTCCTCTAATGTGCATTAGGTTACTTCTTGTTATGTTAAAGACTGAGCCTCTTTGGAAGCTCTGCTCAGCCTTCTCATTAATCACCGTGACAGAACATGACAAATCCACTTTGCTGAAGCATTATTTCACTTCGTAAAATCCCCAGTGCTTTGCAATAGCTTATCCAGCAGCACCTCCTCCCTCCCCACTGTCCTTGGCACATCTTCCCTCCTCCTCCTTCAGCCCATTCAAGATGATGTTGCTTTTATAAGTGACTATATGTGAGGGCTTCTCTGTCTCCTGGGTCACATGTATGGTCCCAGCATTTGAAGCCCAGTCCCTGGATGGTCTCTACTGATTGACTTATTGTAGCCAAGACTCTGTGACTGCAGCTCACTGATCTGTGTTTATACAAGACTGTGCAGGCCCCTTCACATAACCATTAATTTTATAGAGGGCATATAACAAAGATGGGCCTCGAATATGCCTCCTGCCTTTGATCTGTGTGGGGTGTGTGGCTTGGTGGGCCCAGAATTGCCGGCATTGCTGATTTACTCTGTTCTGCAGGCGTAGCTTCTGGAGCAAGCAAAAGCTTGTTTTTTCTCTCAGCGGTATTGCAATACCATTACAGGCTGTGCTGCTGTCTGGTCACATTTGGTCTGGAAGGGTAGGGTGGCTCAGGGGTTGTTTGCCTTTAAATTTTTCTTTCAGTGTTAGCTAAATGGTTTGGTTCATGCAATCCACGAGTGCCCCAGTCTGCCCCTGTGCAGACAGGTAGGCGGGTTATTATGGGTCTATACTGTTGCTAATGGAAATAAGGTCCGTATATTGGCAAGTTATAAGCATTGACCTTGTGACAGGGTGCTCACTCTGAAACAAAATCTCTCCAAAACAGTCCTCACAGAACTTCATTGTCATGCGGGCCAGACTTGGAAAAATTACTTTTTTTTCTCCCAGTCTGGCAAAAATTAGGATTCCTGAATCCGAGTCTGACCTTGCCCTCCAAAACGAACTTTCTGATGAGAAACACTTTTGTTGTTTAGACTTGGCATACCAAGCAGGATAGTGACCTCAGCACCAACACCAGTGATAGGCAACTGCCAGACCCAGCAAATCTGGGTCCCGCTGAGCCCCTGCCCTAAATTTGGGTGGAGATGTTTTGAGTTGTTGAGCCTTCTTTCTGTGAATATTGGCTTTTTAGCACTATCTGTCCGTCACCATGAATGTGCTGAACATTTATTTATTTATCTTTTTTTAGCCAAAAGGTAACCTTTGGAGGTAACCTTTTTTGATCAACCATGACAAAAGCTGAGCAAAGGCCTCTATAGTGCCATTCACAGTGCAATTTTAGGGTACCAAAGCTTCATAGCCAAACCATTTGCTGAAGTCCTTGGTATGAAAGAGTCATGCTAAGTGGGAGATTTCCAATGTGGAAAATGTTTGTTCACCCAAAGTTTCCAGTTTCTTTTGCGGACTTTCAGCCAGGGCTATTTTCAGGATGAGGATATATTCTGCAGGTGCTCGCCATGACATCCACCTCCCATGCAAAGAAGAGGTTGCTGCCTGTTATCTGTCAGCTCGCCTGTTACGCCGTTTAGTCTTACTTCCTGGCACTTCACATGAAGAGAGGGAAAAAAAGAAAAAAGAAAACAGAGTGTCTATAAAGTATGGAAAATGTAGAACCCCCTGACAGTTGTATGGTGTGTCTTGCTTCTCTCACAGAGAGGAAACCACAAAATAGTCAGTCCAGAGGTTTCTTTCCACACACACAGTATCTGTCAGGATTTTGAGGATTTTTCTGGGAACTGATGAAAGAAATGTGCTGCTTAAGCCCTGATATATATTGTACAATGGTTCTGTATGAGGGAGATGTAGTGCTCCACATTGCCAGGTTCCAAAAAGCTCTCCAAAATAAAAGAAACCCAAAGGATTTGAGGAAATTCCTTCCAAGAGGGTCAGAATGGCTCCTATGGGAACAGAGCAGAAGCAAAGGGGGAAATAAGCTTGCACTAAAGAGAAAAGGCACCTAATGTGCTTAATAGCTGTAGTTATCTCATTAACCTTTTCATGCATTTACAAGATCATTGATACTGATGGGAAATGCATAGGCATTTTAACAGGAAAGGGGCTCTTTTCCTCTGCACTTTGAACTTTCTCAACCCCAAGGAGTGGGCAGAACGTGAGGGGGAGTCACACAAATAACAAGTCTCCTCTGCTCAGTGGTGTCACGCTCATGGAGGGGACCCCTGTCTGCCGAGGACCAAAGTGAGTTTAACAATGTCAAGAGCTTGACTTGCATGGCCTTTCCAACGCGGGACTTTCAGAGGCTGCCCTGCACTCCTGGTGAATGTAAAGCAGTGCTGCTAATTTTGAGGATACTTAAGTAATGAATAGGGAGTTTGTGGATGTGCATCAGCAAATGTGAGTAGCATCAGGATCAACCCCAAAAGATGGTACCGTGTATTTATCTAGTCCTTCTTGTCAGGATTTATTGCATTAAAAAAAATATTTATTGTTTATTATTCCTCTTCTGTCTTTCAGGTCCACCTGTAAGTACCAAGCCTCTATGATTTTAGAAGCTGTTGACACAGAGATTGCAGGCCATGAACTAGCAGTCTTCTGTCTGTGGTGTCTGGTGTGGTAGCTGCCTTCACAGTCCTGGCAACCTGGGACCTCTCAAACAGCAAGTACTATGGGTGTTCAGGACTCATATTATTGTGGGGCTGCTCTCAGCTGCATTGCAGCTTCTGAGGGTGATGAGGCAGAGGGAGCACAGGGACGGGGACATGGCAAACATGAGGGGCACATATATTTATTACTAGTTGGCCCCACATACTCTGGGGGAATCAGCTGTATGTGCTTCAATCCATTGGATGCCACATGCTGAATGAGACGTGTTTGCAACAAAGGGAAAGATAGATCACAAACACATGGCAGGAGCTGTAGAGACTTGTTCCCTGCTACTCTCGTGGGCTTGCTGAACTGCTGGGCCTTGAAGTATAGCTTCATGATTATCAATTTCAGAGGAAAAATTCTGTTGACAGCTTCCTTTTTAAATGTTAGTTAATGCAAAACCTCAGTGCAGATGATTTAGGCTTCAGGAAAACAGCTAGGTTATTGCAGAATTTTCTTACAGCTACTAAGAGACCCACAGTGAACCAGAAGAAGCAATGCAAGGAATGAGGCTATGTATCGACATCTCTCAGGATTATAAAGAAATGCTATATTGTCTCTAGCACGATCCTTCCAGAGGAAATGGTTTATATTCGTGTACAGTAGAGTAACTATGCTGGATTTCTGTGGAGGAACATGAGAAGTTAAACATACGGTAGTCATCTTTTGTCTGTTCATGCAAAAATGTCTTAAACAGTTTACAGATGATGTTCTGAGGAGAAGTAGTTGCTGCACAACCTATTTTCCCCTTTCATCGAGTCAAAATGCTATAGACTGAACTCCCACAGATACACGAGCACGTCCCGATTTAATGACAGCAATCTCACAAAAAATTGCACCTTCCAGGCCAAAATATCTGAAAGCATTTTACAGCTGGAATCCCTGATCCATAAAAACCTTCAGTGATAGTTGATCCTAGGGGCTTTCAGGACTGGCTGCTGAAGTGGAAGTATTTCAGTGTTCGCTTTGGGTTATTGGCAAGAAAGCGCTGCTCCAGAGGAGCTGCAAGTGGAGTCCAGCTAGAGCTGTCCCTACCATTCTATCCTGGGCAGGCATAGGTCAGTGCTAAAAGGGATGGGCCAGGCACAAAACTGGTGGTGGTGAGACATTTCTATTATTGTTAAGAGAAATTAGAGAGAAAGCACAAGGTCAACACAGATGTCTCATGGAGAGCAGTCTGCGCCTTTGCAGGGTGAGAAAGACACACACTCCAGGCTTCTTCTGCAGCAATAAGGGCTGGAAACTTAATATCATATTGAAAGATTGAAGCCTGGCAGAAACACATGGGACCACCAGAGAAGTGCTGACAATATATGCTACCGTATCCTGGCTTATTGCAACCTCCGAACCTGTCTCCGCATGCAGACTTTCAGGACAGGCTGTGAGGAATGCTTCAGCCAATGGAAATAACAAGAGGAAGTCAGGCAGACCAAGCATCATTAGCCGAAGTGGAATGTCTTGGGCTAAGAGCACCCTTGTCTCATTCAGGACCTCTGGGATTCTGATCAGCTCAGTTCACTGCCGAAGAGTAAAGCAAAGTCCTTCATGCCACCATAGGAAATATTTCTTTCCTCTCCCTGCACCTCGCCCCCTCTCTCCTCCCCCATATTTCTTGTGATTAAAACTCTATGGAAACTCAAGTTTGTGAGCAACAGACATGGGCTTCTGCCTGGGTGGTTGTCATGGCAGAGGGGTTGGAACTAGATGATCTTAAGGTCCTTTCCAACCCTAACTATTCTATGATTCTATGATTCTATGCTGGATAGTAACCTCAAAGCACTGATGACCCCACTACTCTCTCCTGGTTTTTTTATCCCACCTTGCAAAACACACCATATCTGGCAGCAGGGCTTAGCCCCCAGTGTCGGCTTGAGTTTGGGGATGGACAAAAATACTCATTAGAAGTGCACTGAGCCCTCCTTGTAGTCTAGGATGACCAGGAGAAAATACAGGGAAATGGCTGAGCAACACCCCAGTGGTCTAAGGGGCCATCATGCTCTCCTCTTGCCCAACAGATGCTCCCACCGCTGTTCTTGAAATCAGTTGATGCTTTGGTGAAGACAGGGGCAACCCGCAGTCATGTAAGAAATTTGGTGAGATTGGGACTAAAAGGGGCAAAGGAAGGAAGGAAATGATGAAATGATGCAATAGTCCAGAGGTTCCCAGACTCAATTGCCGTCTGGACCACATCCGAAGGAAAAGATCCTCTCACGGACGTTTTCTCTCCCATTTCTGAACATGCAACATTTCTGTGGCAATTGCAACAATTCCATACATGAAAAAATAATATTTAGCAGATGGAAAATCAGGAAAAAAGTCAGGGCCCTGTAATTAGCGTGTTCTCCGTGGACTTGCAGATACCTTCAGAGCCTGCGCGAAGAGCTGTGGGTAGAGCCATGCCGAAAGGAGAGAAAACTTCACAAACAGGAGATTAGGAAACCAAAGCAATCACAGCTCATGGTCAAGGAGCTGTGGAGAGTTTTTTAACCGTTCTGTTTCCTAAATCCTTTCATGTGATTTTGTCTCTTTATCATGCCCTTCCTTCAGAGTTTGAAGCTTTGTGTATGTACTTTGTTTCAGGGCCTTACAGGAAGACCAGGGCTCCCGGTAAATACTTCATTCTTTTCTTTTTCACTCCCTTGTGCTCTGTATCCGGCAATACTTTCATCAGTAGGCCTCCAGGGTTCGTAAACTGGGAGAAGGTAGTAATCTTGTATAGCAATCCCGATGTGGAATACCAAATCCAAACAGCACATGAGACATGTCTTATAACAGAGTTGGGACCACAGGAGCTTTGTAGAAGCAAACGTAAGGGTAACATAATCCCTATGAATCCTCCTGCATGTAGGAAACATAGGATGTTTGAAGATGCCTTTGTCAGCTTGAGGGTCTGGTTGAAGGGTCACAGTGTGCAGTATTCTTGCTGATGGAGCTTGCCAATTGCAGCACGATTTAAAAGGCCTATGTCACTCTGGGACAAATGTAAAAGTCTGTAATAACAGTGTCTGCATCTGAGAGAGATAGCCATGAGTAAAGAAGGAGTATAGGGTTTGGTGTTATAGCTGTGTGCTTTCCTGGCTATGGCTTCCTGCTCCCTGGGCTGCAGCTCACCTGGAGAATGCAACAGCCATAACAGGCAGTTTCCTAATGAATGAAATGTAAGCTGTGCTGCTGGCTCTCCCCCGACTCAGGACAGAGGCTGCTTGCTGCCTTTCACGCTCTTCTAGTTCCAGTGTGGGAGCTGCAGGCTGCTTTGCATGACCTCGTAACCAACTTGCATGGTATCATCCACCTTGGAGTGCTCTTTCCTGGCTCCGTGTCACAGACAACCTTTCATTATAAACATCTGGCATTTATTTGCTGTCCTACTGGGAGCCTTCCCTTTGCTGTTATTGCTTGGAGGGCTGTAACGCTGCACGGGCACATACCAGACACAGTGCTGTCATGTACCACTTCAGTACCAAGTTCTCACTGAAGACCTGACAAAGCTAAGCCCTCAGTTTAGGCTCTTCCTGCCTGAGCATCGGACATCGCAAAGCCAGGAGAAATGAAATCAGCTTTTACCTCAAACCATGAGGGAGATCAGGCTGAGCTCAGCTCTGGAGGAAAGCAGCATTTAAAGAACAAAAAGCACAAGAAAACTCAGCATTACATCCTCCAGCAGCCACAGATTAACCCCATGGCAAGATGCTGACACCAGGAGTTTTGCTTGCTGCCAGCACACAGAAATAGGCAAATATTAGTGGAATTGAGAACCGACCTAAAAGCCTAGAATAAGTAGCTTTCTATAATATTTCATCTACAAAGTTTACAATCAAGCAGCTGCTTAGCTTTTCATCCATCTGCAAGGGATGCTTTTGCAAAGCATATGTCGCTTTTCAATTTATGAAAACATGCACTGCATGGAAAGGAACGCTGCCAATACTCAACAGCCCCCCAGCTACATAGAAGGAAGTGGCTAAACTTTCACCAAGCAACGGTTTATCCTGGGCAATATTGTCTGAGTTTGGTATGTATGGCCAAAGGAGCCTCTGTGCATACACCCGGCAAAAAAACAGTTATGCGCATTCCTCATCCAGAGATTTCAGACTACATTCTCACGTTGGGACTGAACAGGGGGAAGGCACAAAGAAATGGCACCAATGGAGCTGGTGTGTCCGGCTGCAGAAACCAGGTTTACATCTACAGGGGGCAGGCACCCATTGGCAGGGACACTCCATTTTATATAAGGAAACCCCAAACATTGGTGGAAACAGAACTGAGAGATAATTATCACATCATTTTTGCAAAATATAGACCAAAAGCTACATAACTGCTGAAGCCATATTTGTCAAGATCCTTTAGCAGCCAGCTGCTATCTTCCAAATCTGCACAGCCTTCAGTTTTGGTGACCAGGAATGCAAAGGGAATTGATTTAATTTTATTTTTTTTTACATTTTTATTTTGGCAAATTGCATAGTTACATGTAGGAAACTGCCTTGTAGGTAAGTGGCCAAAGAAAATTGCCACCAGTCTTGTGTTCATGCGTTCATGAGCCTCTGCTCAGTGTCACCTGACCCAGAGTCATTCCCCAAACCGCTCTTTGGATTGTTCACACCATGACAATGCACTGAGAAGTATCTCAAAGGGGTAGAGGACACTGAACACAGCTGCTCATATGTCTTCTTCCAGACATGGTTTTTCCTGTGTCAGTTTGTTTTCCCACATTTTCTTTTGCTTCTGGACAGGACTGCATTATCAAGTCTAAGAGAATCCTGCTTTAAAGTGATAACTCTATATAAATAGCTAATACCCAGATGACTTTGGTAAAGAGAGTAAAACATGACAGTTTGCTACTGCAGAAAGCCCGTTCCCAAGATCCGGATTTTGTGAAGCACTGGAAACTGCGATTATACTTTGTTAAGCTGAAAACTCTTGCTCTTTTGCTGCCTAAATCACCGGGTGTAATTTCTGTTGTGAGATGTGCTGTTCTGTCATATGCACATGTCAACTTGTGGCACATGCATGTTCTTAGTACAGGTTCAGCTACACACAAACACACTTTCTCTCTAACTTGCTGTCTCACTCTCTCAAAATCCCTGGGCACTTGCACTGCAATGTGAAGCCACATCTGTGGCATAGGTCATTTGTGCTGTTTTAGAACCTTGCTTTTGGTCAGTTTCCAATTGCCTCTGATTTTGCCTTAATTGCCAGGGAGACAAAGGTGCGATGGGCATCCCTGGACGGCCGGTAAGTGGAAACTTCTTGTATGTGCCTTGTTCTCCCCATCCTCTTCAACTCACAAGATTTAGTGTGGGGCTTTCAGGGTGATCCTTGGTGGGTGTCAGTGTGAGTAAAGCCATCTTCCCTGACCCCCACACCTGAGGGGCTCTCCCTGTCACAGCAGGGTGGCCAGCCCTGCAAACTGCATATATGCAGTAGGGGGGGCTGTTTCCATCCACTCTGCCATATTGCTCAGACCCTTCTCTGGTTCAGCAAGCGCCATCCTCCCATTCCCCTAATTGGGTGCCTTTTGCTGCCACCTCATGCGTTGGCTGAGCTTGCTAACCATGGGCTTGCTAACACACACCCCTGCTGCCACAGGCAGCCACCCTTTCCAAACAGCTCTGCCCTGAAAAAAAGGGGGTATTCCCTGCCTGGCTGAGCACTATATTTTGGAATTGCTCTTAGCTCAGGCATCACAGGGTGAGGATGGGGAAGAGGGCTGGGGCAGGAGCTGAGGCCACTATACTCATTCCAGCCCCGTAGCCAGTGTTTTGGTGTGGGGTAGTGTACCCTTGCCGCTGACGCCTGTGTTTGTGTGTCTGTGTCTCTCTCTCTCTCTCCCCTCTGCAACCTCTTGCATGTGGCTGTGATGGGTGCCACTGACCCAGGGATTAAAAGGGCAACCCGGAGAGAAGGTGAGTCAGCTTCTCACAGCCCTTAGCATTCCCGACTGTCCTGATCTAGGGCCAGCCAAAGCACCTCAGTCACAGTCATGGCTGCTGCAGCCAGCTTTGGGCTTTCACCCCCCCCAGCCTGCCCCTTCTTCCCCGGCTGTGTGAGTTTATCTCCCAGATTCCTTCCAGGCCACTCAGCCTCCGAAGATGCTGTGTTTCTTGTTTATGACAATTTACTAACAGCATAAGAGCCAGCGGGCACACGCAGGGCTCCCTCCAAGGCTTCCTGGGTTTTAACCCTGAAGTTTCTTCCTTGCTGGCAGCTCCATATGCCCTAGTCAACCCGCAGCTCCCTTCCACCTCCTAGGTTAGCCCAATCCCTGATGCAAGCTGTAACAAGGAAGAAAATGGCACAGGACACTACTATTTCTAACAAAGTGAGACGTCTTCTTACCAAGTAAAACTGATGGTGTAATTTAAGTCTGTGAAATGCCATCTCACAAGCTGTTTGCTATCCAGTGAACTGGTGTTTTATACCTTCAAAGAAGTGGTAGTTTGTAAAGCATCCTACTGCTTGCCCCCGTGTTTTGATGTGTTTGACATTTCAGCATAGTCCATTTTCCCCAGAGCTGTGAGTATTCCCCACCTATGAGAACAGCAAAGTAAAAGTGTTTGGCTTGTGTGAATAACAACGTGTAGAAACTAGGAAAGGGATGTATATTCACCTCATAAGGGGATCATCTGCACACTGCCATATCAGGTCCATTTGCTCCTCTTCTTAGAAGATAGAAAGAAAAACACAACAAGGAGGGGGCAAGGTAGGAGAGATTCTCCTTCCTTGCCTTCAAGCTACTGCTTGCTCATTGAAGCCAGCCAGCATTACCTAACAGAACAAAATTTGACTGCCTGCAGCCATTCTGCTTTTTCTCTGTGTGTCCTTGCATTTCTCTCTGGCCCAGTTTTCAGCATGAAAGGATAGCAGATAGATACAAACAAACAAGGGGAAAACTACTCTTAATTGCCCATGCTTTCCCAAACCCCTCTGTGAGAGTCCTAGGTCCCAGCTATGTTTTGCAGAGAGCTCTGCTTGCTTGCAAGCTGCTTGGTTTATGGGATGCTCCATCCCAAAGCTCCCCAGGCCTGGGCACTTCTGGAACTGCCTCTCAAGAATATGCCATGTTTTCCAAAGACAAGGACATGTCCAGCACCGTGCACGTCGTGGGTGGCTAGGAGGTGGAGAGGCAGTTGTTTTCCAGCAAGGACTTTGCTGTTTTCATCCACATCCCAACTGAGTTTGAGAAGCACACAAGAGAGACATTTCTGGAGGCAGCCAGTGAAGTCCTTGCAGCTCCCATTTCCCTGGAGCCCAACACATCCCTTCTTTTCTTTCTTCTTCAGGACGCAGTCCTCCTGGACTTGCAGGAAATAGACAGTAACGATTTCAGGCCGTCTTTCACACTTGTAATGGGGCTGAACCTCAGTTTTGCCAGAAAATGTTTTATGTGTTTATAGTTTTCCTTGCTGTGCAGCTTCCATTTTTTGGCACATCTGAGTAGCTCCAAATGACATCTTTTCTTCCAAAGTGTGGGGCAGGAGCTGGGGGAGGCTGGAGCAGCAGCTGCCCTATAAGCCCTGAAGGTCTCACACTTTAAGCACCCTTGTTTAACCCCAGTCTTGATGGGAATATAATTCTTTGTATTTTCCTCTCCTCCATTTCTCACCCCTTTTCCTCTCCTTTGTATATCTGCAGGGTGCTCCAGGAGAAGCAGGCATGTCTATCATCGGGCCCCGTGGTCCACCCGTAAGTGGATTTCTCTCTATTTTTGACAGATGCAAGATGTGGGCAAGTTACATGGAAATACTTAGGAGGGGCAGTAAGACAGCATTAGCTGGAAAGAGCAAAAATTCTGTGTCATGTGGTTCCCATGCTGAGCCAGGTTTGGTTTTATACTCCTATTATGTTCTATATATAATGAAATTACAGCTCATGCTCCATGGCAAATGAGGAAGCCTTCCCTTGAAGGAAACCATATTCTTGTATTTAAAAGGAAGGAGCGTATTTCCTTCTAGCAACAGGGCTGCTACCACGTTTGGAGAAAGTACACCCTTTGCCTGGCTGATCTCAGCCTTTGGTTTCATTGGCAGAGGACAAAGCCACTGATTTTGCAGAAGAGCAGGATCAGAGCTAAGCTAGTGACTTGGGAATTCACAAAGATGGGTAGTTCAGGGTTCTTCAGAAATCCTTGTCAAGTACCCAAAATCTTGGGGACTCTTGGACGCTATAGTTACCGCTATCTGGAAAGCCCCTTAGCTGGCTGGGGACCTGAGGAAAGTGTAGGCAAGATTTTGTACTTTCTTCCAGCAAAAGTGTCCCTGCAAAGTGCAATGAATCAACCAGACGAAGCAAGGACAGGGTTATAAAAAAGGAACAACGTGAGGGGTTGGAGCATTTATGTGCGTGAAGCCTCTGCTTTTGAGTGGGTGCAGCCAGTCCTCTCCTCTCCACCCCTGCACCGTCTCTCCTGGAGATTAACATGAAAAAAGACCTAGAGGCTCAATTCTCTCCCTCCCAGTGGGCACTTCCGATTTTGATTAACCTGCAAAGAGCACCATCCTTGACTCGCAGAGAGGATGGGCCAGGAGCAACTTTTGTTTCACATCAAAGGTCAAGTGAGAGAGCCCTGGGCAGTGCAAACGCGTGTCTACATCTGGCTTTCCAATTAACTCTCCAAAAGCCCCTTGATAAATGTTTCTAATAACAAGCAGCTTTGCTGGTTCCCAGGCCCACCTGCCTGGCACTCTGGAGTTTGAGAAGTGACAGAACCAAAGCCCAGGACACAAACAGGTATCTTCAAGTGTTTTACATTCTGCAGACAGGCTCTGACCATGTGGCCATTTGAGGAGGAAGGGCTGCCAGGTCTCTCAGTGCCGAACTCTGAGCAAAACCACCCTGTTCCACAAACAGCAGGTTTGGAAGGTAGAAGTTTTTGCTGTAGCTCTTAGCCTTCTGGATAGTGTAACTGGAGAGAAAAGCCATCAGTCCCTGTCACTGTAGGTCTTGCAAACAGACAGGCATCAGTATTTTCTGGAAGGACACATGCCTGTTCTGCAGGGCAATTTTTAATGTCTGTTTTGTTGCTGCTGCTTTGCCTCATTGCCTTTTCTGTTCTTTGGGAAAGTGCACAACACATTGCATCTCCAAAGCAGCGGAAAACTTAGATGGCAAATTATATTTAAAGTGGGCTTTTGCCTACACCAGTCAAAGCCCCGAGGTGCCAGCACTGGCGCAACTCCACACTTCCACCCCAAAGTCTACTGTGAAGATGATCCAGTTTCCCAGAGAGCTGCTGATAGGTCAAAAGGATGGCTGAGCACTGAAGACAAACAAGGAAACCCTGGCCAAGGGGCCACTCGGAAAGATGTGGGATGACAAATAGTTTCCAGATTTTTGTCTGGAGGTTAAAGCTTTCACTCGAGCTCAGAGCTGCTTAACTTCTGGCCAGAGAGGGACAGTATGCCGATAGTGACAGAAACAGACGGTCTCCATGATTTGGCAGCTTCCGGGATTACATACTTCATATGATCAACATTCTAAAAAGAAGACAAGGGAAAACAGCCACCCAACAAAAACAGTCTCTTGGAATCACTCGCTGCTGAACTGTTGTTTTGGCCTGATACCGTGCAAATCACTCTGCCGTCCTCCAAGGAGAAAGAGTCTGCAGTCTACAGAGGAAGCCAAATTGTACCATTTCCAGGTTTTCTCCCTAATTCTTTTTTTAGCACTTCTTGTCCAGAGAGGTGTCCAACAAGGAACCAAAATTAATGAATTGTAGCTAGTCTGCTCTTGGTTCTTGCCTTTTCAGAAACCAGCAGTGGACAGATCCTTTAATTTATAGCCTATCTTCCCTCCTGGTCACAGGCCAACAGGACCAGGTGGTTTTATACGTATCTTGCAAAGCAAAGCCGACCAAGTTCAACTTTGCAGAACTAAAGAAACAGTGCAAACGCGATTAGGTCCTGTAGCATTTTGTATAGAAACAGAACTGTTGAGTTTAACAGTGAGGCATTTTGTGGTAGGGGCATCTCTCAGACTCTGCAAAAAGGATTATTTGGCCCTATCCTCTGAAGGGTAAACCTTCACTGAGTCTCTGCAGATGGACGAGACATAAGCTGAAGGTGAAGGTTTTCCCTGCCAATGTGGCTCTGAGCTCTCTCCCAAGGGATTTTCATTGCTTCACTGTGGCAAACCTCAGCCTTGTAACCCAGCAGGCCTGTCCCCTCCTTCCCCTTCCCCCACATGGAATCACTTTGGTTAAGGCAGAGATGCACCCATGTGCATTTCTTTTCAGAAGTGAACCCTTTTTATACCCAGGTCTGTCCTAGGAAACCCTTGTGAGGCAATATGAGATACCATGGCTGGTATCTCATATTGCCTCAGAAAGCATTTTATTCCCCCAAATGAAGCATAAGAACACCTAAGAAACCTGGGCTTTTTGGCATTGTAGCATGGCTTTTGGGGAAGGCAAGATGCCGCAGTGGTCCCTCAATGAGTGTGGTACAGAATTTACCTCCTGCTGCTGTTTCCATCTGTATGGGTATGCTTCCAGATCTGCTGAATTCTGGTCCATATTGCTTCCTGACTTGGCTCACACATTTTGGGGGGAGATTGAGGTTAAAAAAATCCTTAAATAAAGTGGCATATTTACTGGATATCCACAAACCTAGGTAATAATGGCCTGGGATGTCACAGGTCCCAGAAACTGAAGAATTATGAAAAATTAACAGCCAAGGTATTTTCCTTTTTCAGTGTTTTGAAGTGGTGATGAAGAAGCTGCCAAACACATCTCATGACAATGTTTACTGTACCTGATCCCGAACTGGTAGTCAAAACTGGCTAGTCAGAAAGAAGCAGGGGAAAGGATTTGGTGCTCTTGTTACTCTCATTACACTTACCTAACTCTTCTTTTTCTCTTAACTCTCAGAAGAAAAAAAAACCAAACCCAAACAGAACAGAAAAAAAGAAAAAAATAATTATCTCTTCTGCAGAATTATTTGTGAGGAAAGTGAATGCACTGGGACATGAGATTAGGGGAGGAGGAGAAGAGGGAAGGCTGTAAGGTTTGTCTTGCACAGAGTAGCACCCTGCATTAAACACCTCCAGTTTATGGCAGCAAGAATTGCTATAAAATGAGCTCAGCCTCTGGAATATACTCCAAAAACATAGCATATGGGCTAGGGACACCCATTTAATTAATGTAGAAACTTCAAGGAAACTGCTTGCAGTCTAAACTGGACCTGCTCCAGCATATTCTTGGCCCTGCACAAATTGGAGTGGGGATGAGAAATTCCCCCTCCTTCCCAAGACGCTTTCCCACTGAAGGGGATTTGAGCCTTGTGTAGCTTTTGAGAGAGTTGCCGGATAAATGGGCAGAGGCTGGAGGGAAGGCTCCATAGGGAGGATTTAGAGTCCATCAAAACCCACTTCAGTTCTTCTGAACTGCTTTCTGTGCTTCATCCTTTCCAGGGACAGCCTGGAACAAGAGGTTTTCCTGGATTCCCGGTAAGTGTAACTGCTAGTTTATGAGGTACGGGTGTGCAATAGCAGTAGGAAACCTCATTAGTGCTTGCTATATCTCATAATTTTTGTCTAAAATCAAGTACCTGATCTGGTATCACTGGAAAAAGTAATCTTTTCTTCATCTGTTTTTCTTCCTTTGTTTTTTCTTCTAAATGATACTTAGGGAAAAAAACCCAAACCTCAAAACCAAACAAACCACACAACTCCGAAAGGAAATTAATTTAAAAAAACCCAACCCCCCAAGTGTTAAAATAACATAGTTGAAGCCAGAGCTGTTCAGTAAAAGAAAACCATCCTAAGAAATATCCCCAAACAAAGAAAATAACCCTTAGGTAAGTGAAATTCCAACCTTAATTGAGCCTTTAGGTGATATTGCAGTATTACTATGTGCCTGTGATACAAATGGTCCTGCATGATGCACGTCAGCTGTGGACCTTGCTAGACAGGACACCCCAGATATACCAAAGGGGAAGGACAAAAAACATGAGGGGGAATTCTTCTCCAACACTGTTACAGATGGGCAAGGGAACAGAAAACGAGCCCAGGCGAGGACAAAGCAAATTTCATTTCAGTCCTAGAGTTGCTGGCAACACTCTCTGAAGCTTTGAGGCTGCTGGAGAACTCAAATGGTTGCTATTTATTCTTATGCATTTATCCTGGACAACTAGGAAGCTAAAGCAAACACAAACAACCCCCACTTCCCTGCTTCTGCCAGGCAGCTCAGCTGCTGCTCCAGGACACACGATGTGCCAGAGCAGGTCTGCAGGGGAGACTCTCAAGCCTGGAAAATGGGAGGAATTGGCAGCATCTGAACTGTCTGACTGGGCTCCATGGCTCTGCCCTTTGCAAAAAGGGGGGCTGTGAGCTACCCCTGGGCTGAGGAGAAGCAGATTTCTCTAGGCCTTTGTGGTCTTTGGCTTTCAGAGGAATAGAAAACAAATCGGCCCAGCTCATGAGAAAGTGCTGGCTGGGACAGTACTCCGTGGAGCCTATTTCTCATCAAATACTACCTTCAACATGCTGCTGAGCTGTTTGTCACCTCTTCCCTGGGACACTTTTATTATTCCGTCAGTTTCAAAACCTCATATTCCCCCATTCCCTCAAAGGTGGGTGCCTTTTGAAATCAAAGTCTCAAGAAAACTGCTGATTTTCAACTAGTTTACAGGACGTGGCAAAATGAAATGCTGAGGTTTTTTTGCAAATTTCCATGAATTCCTCCTCCTTACCCTCCCTTCTTGTGTCCAGTGTTGCTGTTGAAATGGGGTGACAGTGACCAGGTCCTTGCAGAAGCAGTTGGGAAGCTGGGCAGGTACTCAGTGGGCCAAGGACCTGCCAGGACTCGGTGGGAGGGCAGAGAGGGTCGCCTCTCCTCTATGTCCTTACTCCAGTCCATGCAATCTTGCAACACATAGTGCTTTCCAGGGCAAATGGACAGAAACCCCAGTGAAAGCACCTCTCATAATGTTGTTCTTTTTGATTTCAGGGCCCTATTGGCTTGGACGGCAAACCGGTAAGCAAACAGCTTCTCTCAAGGCTTTCTGCCCTGCCTTCTGCTAGGTCCCTCTGTCCTGCCAGCCTGTGTGTTACAAAGGATGTTTTTAAGAGGATTATTTTGCAATGTCATGCACATGCATGGATTAGAAGAAAATTAGAAGGTTGGCAGGCAGAAGGATACCACAGATGCCTTAGGGGAGATGCATAAGTCAGGAGATTAGTGAAGTCAGAGTGTGGCTGCTTCCTTTCTAGGCAAATCTATAAAATAGCACTTCACAAGTGCAATGGCCTGGCTGCAGCAGGGAAAACCTTAGCAGGCACCCTCACCCTGAATCAGAGAGACAGAGCAGGTCCCCAAGCCACCAGCCCTCTGCCTAAGACAGCCTACGGCTTCATCTGATGTCGACCCTACAGCTTCTTTCTCTTTCCTGTTGTGCTGCAAAGAGTTGCAGTAGAAGAGGAAAGGATTCTAAAGACTTCCATGCTATCCTTCGGGCCTCCTTATAATCAGCTTTATAGTAGAGAGAGACCTAAGTTCTTCCCATCCTTAGAGCGCTAAGCACAACAGTAGCTACTTCCCTGTGAACCAAACTCACATGAAACCCATAGCTTCAGACAGCAACTTAGACAAGTTGCCCAGCACTCTTCCTCTAGCCATGCTGTAATGGAGAAAGAGCTGGTAGCACATATCTCTTGCACCTCATTTCCTGTAGCAGGACTCTGTTTTTCCCGTGAGGAAGATCACTCTCAAAAGAGACCCAGCAACTTCTCTCTTGTACTGCCCTGAAAATGTACACTTGAGCCCCAGTAAGATGCAGTACCCTGCACTCAGCTGAAGTTGCTCTGCCAGCCCAAGGAGGGGCTTAACAACGTCCTAGCCATGCCCCAAGGAGCCTTTGCACCCCGTATTCATCCTCTAGAGCTTTGTCCTCAGCACTGTGGGTAGCAGGGAGTGGTGTCCTGTTAGGTGTGGAAGCAAAGCTCCACATGCACAGTGTTGTATCTCCCTTGACAAAGTTTAGTAACTGCAGGCACCTCCTGAGGCAAGGGGTTAAGTGGGTTAAGTCAACATCTTCTAGAGACTGCAGTGGTTGAAGCTGATGCATGTTTTCTTTCTTTTGCAGGGTTACCCTGGACAGAAGGGGGAGATGGTAAAAAAAAAATATGTTTGTCTCCTGGTTTGACATGACGTTGCCTCTCAGCAGGAAACGAGCTCATAGGCAGGGGAGCGATCTTAGTCCAGCTAATGCACTAGCTGCGCCCCTAATTCTGTAACTTCGTAATGGCAATGCTGGGATACACATCTGTAATTTTTACATTATGGCTATCAGATTCATCATGTCACAACAGCTACTCTCTAGTTACGCATGGGATATGTTTTCCTTGCAGTTAGCAATTACGTTCTTTAAATATACTCGGGGAGCTGACATTTTTCATGGTTGGCCTCATAGCAGAAGTAAAAGTTGATGGAAAGATTTCTGAAAACCCATCTGGCAGTTTTCAACTTATCTAACAACAACAGAAAACCACCATATTTTTTGTATTAAATATTTTTTCCCCTCTTGAAGCGCTCTGTTTCATATGCACATCATACTAAATGCTTTTGGTTGAAAATGATAAACTTAGGCTGCACTCAATAGAAACCTAAATGAGGTCTTGTTCCTCTTGACATCTCTGCTGATGAAATCCCCAGACATGAGTATGCCAAGCTAGTAGCTCTGTAGTTACCTTTGCTCACTGAAATGCTGAGCTTTTTCTTCTGCTAATTTTGGTTTTTGAGCTTGAGTGTCAGTATAACTCTCTGGCAAACACATGTTGAAGATCCCCTTCCCCAGTGGAGGGGTGAGCTGACATCCCCCTGTTGTGCAAATCTAGCTCAGGCAGTTGCAGCTCAGGCTTCAGACCTGACTGTTTTTGGTTCAATCCCAGTGTGTCGACCAAGGGGATGTGCTGTCAGCTGAGGTCCTGGGAACAATAAGGGTGTGTTTTCCTGGTTATTTTTCCCCTCTCCTTTTAATAATTCCCCCCTGTGGTGCAGCCAGAACATGTGTGCATTTTCACTCCTCCAGAGTAACAAAGAGAACCCAGATCTCTTGGGAATTTTCTCCACAATTGTTTTTAAAAGCTGGGTTTCCACCTACTCCATACACTGAGAGTTTTTGTCTTCTTGTCACTGTAAATGGGAATTCATCTAGCATTCACAACTAGTGTTTCTTTAAAGGGTGCTGCAGGTCCTAGGGGACAACCGGTAAGTATTCCATCTCTTGTAATCACACCTCCTCCTAATCCCTTTCATCTTGCATGAACTGAACCTGCTAATTTACCGAGGACTTTTTTATCACTTTTCTTTTATAGGGACCCCCAGGACAAAAAGGAGAAAAGGTAACTTTAATGAGATATATGTTGAAAATTAAATGTAAAATGTGAGGAAGGAAAGGACTCACTGGAGTTGGTGCTGATCAGTCTGACTGAGTGGCTAAGAAATGGAGCAAGAACAGAGGGCTCTGGGGCTAAAGAAACAGGAGGACAGAATACTTGCCGGGTACAAATTAGCATAGCTGCACTGAATTCAGTAGAGTCACAATGATTTACGCCATCTGGGTCTGATCCCCTGTGTCTATTTTGTGCTCTCTGTTCATGGTTTAAACTCGTTCCTTTTAATCCCATTCTTTCACAGGGTCAGTGTGCAGAGTACCCGCACAGGGTAAGTCATTAGCGTTATCGTCGTCTGTCCCGTGCCTTCCTGCATGTTAATCCTCCTTCATTGGATGGCTTTTTTGTTGGAAATATAGATCGTTTCATTAACAAGTTGCATCATCTGGGCCCTGAGGGCAGTGTTCAGCTGATGGATATGTTTCACAGAAAAGCAGCAGATAAGGTTTTCCAGGAGGGGTGTTGGATCTCCAGTCTGTTTCTGCCCACTGGGCTCACCCCCAGCTAAATGCTGCTATTGCTGCTTCCTTGAGACCCTCCCATGGTTCTGTGCTGGAGCAGGGAAGGGCTGTGTCCTCGCCCCAAAACCCAACAAAACCTGGGATTTCTGGAAGAGTGAGCACACTCACACCTTGTGCTGCTGCACCATTTCTGTCCTGCTTCCTCATCCTCCACTGCAGGTGTGTGGCAAGAGCAGTATGTGGTTTGCAGACCTTGGGGAAAATCTATCATCATGACTTCCTTTTTCTTCTCTCTCGTGCTGGTTGCAGCCCTCCACAGAGACAACGGGAAGGGTCGTGCTTCCTTTCCAAAAGTAACCCTGACCACCCCTGACCACAGTGCTCTGGCTGATTCCTGATGAGCTGATGCCCATGCCCAGTCCCCCAGCCTGGTGGGCTTTCTGCTTGCAAAGAGACAGAGAAGGAGGATTGATGCAGGGCAACAGTTTAACAAGAGCCAGGATGTTGCCCCACTTGCCTCTTTGTCCTGGACTGGCTGGCATGTACCACAGCCAAGAGAGGAGAAAGTACATCACGGAGTTTGAGGGGATTACAGCGGTAAAATTTAACCAGCTCTAAAAACAACCAGAGTGCTGAAAATCCACTGGAAATGCATTGGAACAACATCATATGAAACAGCCGGAATTTGTAATCTGGGTGTACAGGGAGATAGGCTTAAGGGCTTTCTGTTTATTTTGATGGGCCTCTGAACAATTAGGTGGGCTCTGGTCCCTGGCCCTGAGGGAACAGGGCCCTGGATGCTCCAAGCAGCAAAGACAGGGGAGAGAGCTCAGCTGGCAGCAAGACAGAAGGGAGCCATTGGTCTGTGCCAGTCCCAGTACAATAATAGCTGGTCAGCTGTGTTTATTTAGGCTAGTGAGCTCACTAGATGGTTATGTTAAAAAGAAGTTAACGACAACTCTCACCGGACTGGTGTGCTGGGTTCCTGTTACAGCCCTTGGCCTAGGCTGTCCTCAGTGCTCAAGGTGAAAAGCGGCCTCAGGACCTGCAGCAACACTGGGAAATGGAGATGCAGCTTGTGCATCACTGGGAGTAGCCAGGCTCATGCCTGGGGTCAAAGGCACACTGTTTTGGGGTTGGGGTTGTAGGCATGCAGGGTGACATACTGCAGGGCTGTGGCAGTGAGGAAAGGTTGAGTGCAAAGCCCCACATCCCAGCGAAGCCTAGCGATGTTTCCTTGGCTCTCATGGAGATACTTCTGGTCTCATGAAGCAGCAAGCTCAACGTTTTAAAAAGCTCATGAGCTGTTGCAAGGCAGAAACATGCTCATGGGAAGGGTGACTGTCCTCAGATCAGCTCAAGGGTGGACAGTTCTGAAGGATCTGGTCAAAGACTGCAAGTTCATGGAGCCTGAGGCACAAATGAGCCAACAGAGGTGCAGCTCTCTTTCTTCCTCCCAGAATGAAAACTAGGTTGAGCTTTGTTGCAAAAATGCTACACATTTGACTGAATTTCAATTTGCTCTTGCTTTACTGGTTGACAAAGTCCTTTGTCAGATATTCTGAGTGAGGAAATGAAATCCAGCATCTTGAAAATCCAGGGATGTTGTTTCAGTTTTGTTTTGCCTTTGTTTTCTTAGGAAGGAAATATAAGGTTAGGACGTATGGATTGGCTCTTGTTGTGGTTTCCTATTTTTATTGAGTGAGCCTGTACTGCCTGCACTGCTGTGAGGGATGAGCCTGGTAGTGCAGCTACACTTTCTGTGTGGCTGCTTTAGGTGCTCCAAAGTGCTGCCCTGACGAAGGGCGCTCAGCTCAGGGAAATGGAGGACCAGACGTGCTCCATCTGCTCTCAGAAGTGCCGTGTGTCTGACCCCATTTGTGTCATGTGTCTTCACTGTCCCCTAGGAATACCTAAGTACCACCCTTGCAGCCCTGCGCTCTAACCAGATCCTTACGCTGAAGGTTTGTGGGTAATGATCTGATGGGACCCAGTTCTGATGCAAAGGCTCGAGGATGCAGATCCAATATTACATGCTGTCTTCTGATGAAACCTTGCCATTGAGACTTAGAAGGGGCAGGGCAGGAGCTGTGTGGAAGAGGCTTCAGGTTTCTTCTCTAAAATCTCCCCCTTGCACCTGAATCTTGTCTCACCTCTGTTTTCAGGACTGCTCTTCTCCACTTTTCCCCTTATCCTTTCCAGCATTCTCCCTGCTTCCCTGTAAGCTGCATAGTGTTTCAGCACTTGAGGAGCCAGGTAAAGCCAGCTCAGCTGTGTATGGGTCGCTCGCACATATATGCTAAGTACATTTAGCACAGAGGTGTGGGGATTTACAGCAGCATCTCCCTTGAGAAGATTAGCACAGTCCCATACGCTCTCCTGGGCTATGGGGCCTCGTGCACTGTCTTTCAGAAAGAGAAGGATTTCCTTCAGATAAAATCAGTGTAGCTGAATTTCCAGCAGCTTTTGTTGTGATAGCTTGTGGCTGTCTGGTTCATTGCATTTGAACACAACTTCCTGATCACAAGGCAGCAATGCTGCAATATTGGGTTGCCGCTTCACTTTGCAATAGGACTGGGTCCTTACTTTCACTGCAAACATGAAGAACAGTGTTTAAAGGGATTAAAGTGCACTGCTTCTGCGTGTATGGTTGCTGTGGTGGGAAACCTGTGGGCACACCTCTCAGATCTGAGTGCACAGCTCACATGGGGAAGCGTTGCATGCAGGGGCACATTTTTGTTTCTGAGCATAGAAAGCATCTTCTCCCTGTGTAAATCAAGAGCAGCTTCAATGGAAAACTGATAGGAACAGGAAAGTGGATCTGGCCAGAGGAGCATTCCTGGGCCTGGAGCCGGCATGGTGGGTGCCAGGGTGACAGCAGCATGCATGTAAGTGGAAACTAGATACAGCAGAAGGACGAACAGATGCTTCTGAGCTTTAGTGCATTTGATTTCTGTGTGTCCAGGTCAGCTTTGTGCCCTAAGGCAGCATTCCTATCTATAAGCAGTCAGAGGATGATATTACTGTTACACAAAGAAAAGCAAAGCGTAGGTTCCAAAAGCAATACCCTGCTTAGAACTCAGGCACCAAGGCCTCGTCTTTTCCTTTGGCCATGATAAAATGAACACAGCTAAATGAACCACAGTAAGACCTGTTTGCTGGCCCTGATGCCTTCTGTTGACCCCTTCTACACTTTCTCCACTCCCACCTCTGGAAGGAGGGTGATGCCTGGAGGTACAATGTGGTTTTTGTAAGGAAAGATGGATAGAACTAGGAAAACTCGAAGAAAATTGTCATTTTGATAGTTGCCTCAAATCTGATGTTGAGAAATTAAAAGGAACAGTCCTGTCACCAGCAAGCTTAGCAGAGCCCATGGGGGGATGCCATGTAGTAAATACAGCCTGAGGAGACCAGTGGAGATGTGTCAACCCCCACCCCCAAGCAAGTTTAATTTCCAGAGAAAGCAGTAAAAACTCTGTGTGGTGGGAGCACCAGGTTGGCAAGCGCAGCATCACTTGCCAGTGCTGGCATGTGAAATGTCCCCCTGTGAGCAACGTGTGGCACGGAGGAGCTCAGAGGTCTGCCAGCAGGTACCTGTGCTGTGCACCCTCTGTGCGCGGCTCTTGTTGGGGGGTGTTCTTACAGCAATCTCTCTGTTCCCCTTTTCTCTGTTCGCTTCCCTGGCTGCTCTCTGACTCTCGGTGCCCTAACGGCCTCCTTTGTGCTGTGATCTTCTGGTTTGATCTTCTTCAGCTGTTGCCTCTCCTCAATTCAGTGCGGCTGGCTCCACCTCCGGTCATAAAGAGACGCACTTTCCAGGTAGACTTCTCGTTGTTGCCTGTTTCTAAGCTTATCCCAATGCTTGCAATTAATCAGCTTGTTACCTGTCTTTCTTACCCTACATGGGCTTTCCAAGAGGTTCAGGCAGAGCTGAGGGACTTTCTTTGAAGCAGAGGAAATCTTTGATGTGATAATGTGGCTAAAAAGAAATGCAGTGAAGCCAGTTTTCTAAACTAAAAGAAATGGGCCATGAAACAGTTCTCAGGACTGTCAACAAGAAGCCTCCTACATTATGGAGTCAGTTCCTGCATATTCAATCTTCAGAAGAGGTTAGAAACCTCTTGCTGAAATGCAGCTAATGTCTGTGAAACGTAACTGAGATGAATGAATAGGCAAACGCTTCTTCTATGGGCTAGTCTAGTCTGAGACACTTGGGAAAATGTGTTTAAATAAGCTCTTATAATGGTTTCATTAAGTTGCATTAAATCTTTGTGTAAACACATTTATTTTGGTTTCCAGGGCATAATTCATGTTTAGTTTAGTTTATTTTGGGAATGAATTCATAAGATGAATTACAGACACATGAAGGGTGAATAAGAGTGTCCAGTATTCAGAGTTCATGTGGCTTTTAATGAGCCCACTTTGAGCTCCCTCGTTCATCAATTGGGATTAACTTTCCTGTGTGGACAAACCGCTGTAATTACCCCGCTGAAGTGTGCTGAGCACCCTCTATTAAGTGGCTTGGTTTTGTCACCCTGCTGCCTGTCTAGACAGTCAGATGCTAGCAGGGAACTGCCATCTGCACTACCGGCCTTTACCACGAGGTGCCTAGTCCTTACCCAGTGCTGGCAAAATCCTGACCTTATCACTTGAACCCCTGGTCTCAATTCAGTTTCTATCGATTCAGTGTTGGCAATACACAAAGGCCCATGGATTGCTCTGGTCGGCCTTCAAAGTGACAGTCTGGAAAGCCAGGCCAGGGACTGACCTCTTGGGAAGGCTTTGAAAGCTGATGTTCGTATCCAGGATGAAGTGGGAAACTTGAATAGCTGCCCTGTGTCCTGTTGTCAGCCAGGGCTGCAAATTCCCTCTGTTCCCAGAGGCTAACCTCACTGGAGAATTTTGCCATGATCGGTTTTGCTGTTGCTGTATTCATTCGCTAAGTGTAACGAAGTGTAATCCACTCCTACAGATCTGCCAGCACCTGGCAATTCCAGGAGCAGAATGTATGAATACTAAGAAAATATATGAGGCTGCAAAATAAACGCTAGCACCATGCCTGAGAGAGGAGAATCCTGCTGCTGCCTCTGAGTGCCTCAGCAAGAGGGCTTTGCCCAAAGGCTTAGGTTTAGCAGAAACACGGGCTGAGTGTAGATCTGTGTTAGGAGGCTGAACAAGCATTGCATTGCTGGGCCCCAAGCAGGGTTGCTAAATGGTGTTTATAAGAACTGAAAAACAGCTCTAGTTAATAGCTAAAGTATAGAATGATAGTCATAGAATGGTTTGGGTTGGAAGGGACCTTAAAGACCATAGAATCATAGAATAGTTAGGGTTGGAAAGGACCTTAAGATCATCCAGTTCTAACCCCTCTGCCATGGGCAGGGACACCTCACACTACACCATGCCACCCAAGGCTCTGTCCAACCTGGCCTTGAACACCGCCAGCGATGGTGCATTCACAGCTTCCCTGGGCAACTCATTCCAGTGCCTCACCACCCTTGCAGTAAAGAATTTCTTCCTCATCTCCAATCTAAACTTCCCCTGTTTAGGTTTGAACCTGTTACCCCTTGTCCTGTCACTACAGTCCCTAATGAAGAGTCCCTCCCCAGCATCCCTATAGGCCCCCTTCAGGTACTTATCAAGTTCCAGCCTTCCTGCTACAGTTACTGGTCACTTCCACTAGACCAGGTTGTTCAAAGCCCCATCCAGCCTGACCTCAAACATTTTCAGGGATGAGGCAGTCACAGCTTCTCTGGGCAACCTGTTCCAGTGCCTCAGCACCCCCATAGTGAATATTTTTTTCCTAATATCTAATCTAAACCTACCCTGTCAGTTTAATGCCATCCTGCCTTGTCCTGTCACTACATGTCCATATAAAAAGTCTTTCTCCAGATTTCTTGTAGGTCCCCTTAGGCACCAGAAGCTGCTCTAAGTTCTCCCTAGGGCCTTTTCTTCTTCAGGCTGAACAAGCTCAGCTCTCTCAGCCTGGAGACATCTGATGAGAATGACACCTGATCTCCAATTTACTGTATCCATTTACCATCCGGTTAGACCTGTGGTGGTCTTTTTTGTGCTGAATGCATTAATAAGAGTATAATGATGTGATAATAACATTTTGCATGTTTAGGGATCTGCATGGACAGGCACTCACTTGGACAAAGCACACTCAGTCCAAGGCAGCAAAGTGAAGGCAACGCAAATAGGAGTTTGGGTGAGCTCCTTCCAGCTGCTCCCTGTGCTGGGGCAGGGCTCCTGCTCTTCACATCTCTCCGTACCCTGCCAGGGTGGCAGCACCTCTTCACAGCCCTGTGCTGTGTTATAATATCCTAAATCTAGAGCCTGGACTGGGCTGACAGAGAGTAGCTGAGATGGGAATAGAGGAGGGTGAACCAATGGGAGACAGGCAAAGCTCCTTTGTCTTCCCATGATGGGGGTGCTGTAATATTCGTGCACCCATGGTGAGAGGGATGTAAGATGCAAAGGGAGTGAAGTCTCTGAAGCTGGGCTGCAAGGTCAGGGCAAGAAGAAACCTAGAAGTGTACTCCAGTGCCCTCCAAACCTCTTGTCTTCATTGGATGAAAATTCCCTCACAAATTTAAAAGCGGTGAGACCATTTACAGGAGAGTTAAATAGCACTGAGTACGGAGGATAGGGAAGCTCAGGAAGGATCCTGTGTCCTCTTGCATTTGCCACAGGGTGAGCCAGGATCCACTTACAAAACAGGGAAAAGAGAGGACACCTTTCCTGCCTGGCCCAGCAGGCTTCCCAGCGTGGGCTGTGGGTTGTCAGCAAGGCAGTGTCTCTCCCAGGGAGAAGGGCTGCTGCTCCACATGACAACTTCCTGTGAGCCTAGCCTGCGTTTTGGAAATTTTAAATAGAACTCATGGCAGAAGGGAAGAAATTTGCAGCTTATTACTTTCATGTATTATTCTAAATAAAGCAAACATCCCTGTATCTGCATATTTCACCAAAGGCAGCCAGGATAAAGAACGCACTTGGTAGGAACACACACATGGGACAGATTTCATGCATTTTCCTGCACACAAGTGCGTGAAAGCAGACTTAGTTTTACCCCGTAGTAGTGTATAAGGCTGTATAGAGGATAAATGCAGCAGAGACCCAACTGCACACCCATTGATTTATAATTGAGAAACAACCATGTTTGACTTCCAGCTTCCCGTGGATCCACCAAGAGAGAGGTTTTCAAATTTAAATTGGGTCTCCAGCAGTAGGATGTCATGGTATTTTATCTAGGGAGGGGGAATGGGAGGGGAGCCCACAAGACTAACAGCGTGGGTGCCACAGTGCCTTAGGATTGTGCTGGATTCATCAATTATAGATCAGCAGTCTGGTATTCAAACGTGGCGCTTCCAACCCACTGTCTCCTTCAGCACTGCTTGATCCCAAGTCGAGGTCCTTTGGGCCAGATGACATTGCTGAGGCATGAGCCACAGCCACCAAATGGCTACTGAGGGGTCCGGGGAGGAACTGGCTGAAACAGCTTCGTTTCAGAAAGCTTAAAATGGCAGGTGGCTCTGCATGCACTAGCTTGTTAAATCTTACAAAACCAGGCTCTGCCTGGTGTACATAGGCCTGTTCTGTGTAGGCTCCAGAAATGCCATGATGATCGTGTTATTTTCTTTTGGTTTTGTGACATTTCTACTTTTGGACCTTGGCAAAACAGAAGGATATATTTGTCCAACAAATATAGCGTAGGGAAAAAAATAGGCTGAGGTAAGACACTGTGGTTCTGCCTGGCAATGCCAGGGTGGTCACGGGAGGCTTTGCTTCACATATGACTGTCAAGTGCTTTGGAAAGCCTCCTGAGAAGCTCAAGAGATGTTGGTCCATGCCTTATAAATTGTACTTGACTGACTCAATGAAGAAAAAGATCTCTTCGAACTGCTCAGTCATCTATAGATCCCTTTTAAAGAGAGATCTAACAAAGTGGCCTCAGGTGTCTTTGTGAAAACTGTAGTGTGGCGGCTCCTGCCGCCTAGGCAGCCTGGCCATCCTCAGCAGGTCTCTTCCTCACTCTTGGAAACCTCTTCTAGCACTAACCTGGGACTTGTTCTACCTCTTCTGCTTCAGCCAGGCGGACCTTGGGCCTCTGGGGTGGTGGCGTGAAGGGTTTGCTCTGCCTGCTCATAACCTGTTGTTTTAACAAACCACAGGGTGAACAAGGACAAGCAGGAATCCAAGGTCCCCCGGGACCCCCTGGTCCACCAGGGCCTGCTGGACCGGCTGGACCTGAAGGAATCCCAGGGCAGCCTGGGCCAATTGGACCACCTGTAAGTACAATTACAAAAAAAGCCTTCTGCTTCCTCTTTCCCTAGGGCACAATTTTCTCTGCCCTTTGTTGCCTCTTCTGAAGCCAAGATAGCCACAGACAGGAGATTTGTAGGGGATGTGGATGTGTGTGGAGGAAGACGTTCTCAGGAAGGAGGGGGAGCGGGAGGGAGGGCGGAGGTGTGCACCCAGCATTGTTGCTATCTGGACACACACGTGTGAGTGGGTGACACCAAGGCTCATTTCCTCCTCCTCAGGCTCTGCAGAGGGACACGGGGAGGAAGTAGCATGAAGGGTGTAATTGTCCTGCTCACAGCAGAAACCTGGCTGATAAGAATCCCTGTGACCCCTTTGAAGCCCTGCCTCTATCCTGTTCTCAGGCTGGTAACAAGCAGCCAAGGAGGGCAAGACCAGAAGCACTGTTTAAAATAATACCATTGCTGAGTGGCAGGGTACAGCAGAAAATCTTGCTAAGGTACCTCTCTCTTGTGACAGGGCATAGCTGGAGAACCTGGGAAGCCCGGCAGAGATGGAAAGGTGGGTACCAGAAACCGTTCCTGAGAGCTGCAGGGAGAAACATGACATGCTGGCCCCACAGTTGCTGCAGCATGAAAGGAGTTTCCATCTCAAGATTTTCGAGGCCTGCTAGCGGGACAAGCGAGTCTTGTCCCCCAAAGCACCTCTCCACACACAATATAGAGGTCAGGTATCCTGTAAGCATCTTCAAGTCTCTTTGAGCTCTGAGGAGCCAAGGACGTGATTACTAAACATTTTAATTCCTCTAAGCAGACAACATCAAGGGTGGTATAGAGTGGTTTTCTCCTATCTGCTCACATCAGGAAGGCAGCTCCTGCATGGATATTGTGTTTATTTACATTTACGTACATATGTATCTGGTATGCTTTGTGGTGCATATCAGGTAAATTGTTCAGTTATTTCTGATTTAAAAACACAAATGGTTTGTTAATATATTCTCTCCATTTAGCTTGTCAGAGAAAGCTGCAAACACCTGATTGACTCCAGAGCTGCACAGTGGGCTTGGAACAAGTTTCCCAAGTAAATGCAGAGAAACAGAAAAGATTCTAGAGCACAATGAATAAGGCAAAACAGCTTTTTGGTCTTTGGATTCAGCAAGACCAGGTCTGGGGAGGTGGAGCACTATGGGCATGAACTCACTTGTGTATATGGGTTAAGACAGTATTCATCTACATGAAGAACAGATGGGGAATGTTTGTGCTCACCAGTGCAAATCATCTCTGTAAAGAGACATTTCAAACCAAAGCAGTCAGCATCTCCCACCACCCTGCAGTCCATATAATGTTGTCTACATTTGCCAACTCCAGTATTTGTTTCGATTTTATCTGCAGGGCTTACCTGGGCCTCCTGGACCAAAGGTGAGACATCTTGCCTCGCTTAGAGGTAGAAAAACACTGAACAGAGGTGGACACTCCTGGCAAGGAGATATGTGTACATTTTGTTGGGAGGAGGAGGGGGAAGGAGGTTACATCAAATAGCTGAGAAAGATTTCTAACCCAGCTCAGTATTGCCTTTGGGGCCTAGCCCATTGCTGACTCATGGGTTTTACTCAGGCGACACGTCTGAGTTGCATCTTGACTGAGCAAGGCACGCCTCATCAGCCCCTCTTGCAAAATTGTTTGCCACACACAGCTTTATTGGCTTCTTCCATTCTCAAAGCTTTTACCAGTGCTTCAGGAACTGATTTTGCAATGCTATTGTTAACTCCACCACAGTTTCCCATTTATTCACTTGCCAAAATGCGAAGGAGGGGGTGGTTGTTGTTGTTTTTCAGCTGCAGTCACCCACCCCTGTTTGTTTTCATTTGAGATATGTAGCCAGGGTGAGGAGATGGGAAACACAGAGCTGAGACACAGAGCTGGCACTGGTGTTCAGCTGCCAGTGCTTGTTGTGCCTCTCCTGCTAGGGCTCAGTCCAGCGCAGGTAACACTGACCCACAAGTCTGAAGGGTCAGGAACATAGAGGAGTCGCTCTGAGCAAAAGGTGGATTTTCCCCATGGAATGCCCTTCCATTCCAGCATCACCCAGGGCAAAGGGCAGGAATTTGTCCATCTCAGGCCAAGCCTCACTTTCTTTTGTCTTTTTGCCTTTTGTAGGGGGACCCTGGGATTCAGGGATATCCTGGCAGAAAGGTAAGAGGGGAGCTGCAACATTGTCTAATGACTTAAGCTGCGCTGATTCCTTGTGGGATCACAAATGCAAATCTGTGGACTCCTCTGGAGCCCTCTTCTGAGCAATCCTTCTGCTGGACATAGGGCTGTAACTGGTGCAGAGATCCCCTACTGTCACTCACATTAGGAGAGGCTGGACCTAGAGATACCTTTAGCTTTCTAGTAGCTATGGGACAGGTGTCTCCCCACCTGTGTGCTTCTCTAAACCCACTTCCAGGCTGAAGTGCATTCAGACCTGAGCAGGAGACTGGAAAGGGCCAAACCCCTGGCTATGTGTTGCTCTCTGGAATAAAGAAGGAAAGAGTTGATCCTGATCCAGGTTAAAAGGCAGAAGCTGGCAATGCCCAAATATCTTCAGCAGCAGCTAACTAACAGCAGAGTTGTCAAGTCCAGAGGGTGTAACGAAAAGACAGAAGGAGAGACAGCGAAAGCACACAGAGAAAGATCAAAGGGGAGAGAGAGAATGCAGAGATATTATGAAAGAGATGTCAGCTGGAGAAGGGAAAGGTGAATGCTCCCAGCAGGCAGGAGTCCTATGTCCTGTGTTACCTCCACTTTGCTTTATGGGTGCTCTGTGAGCAAAAGGCAAGACCTGAGAGCTTTTTAATTAGTTCTGTATAAACTGAGAAGGTTTTTTTTATGTCAGGAAGTGGAAATTATAGCCCTCACAGACCCCAGCCCACTCCTGCAGACAGACACGATTTATTGGCTCTTCTTCCAGTGGACCATTGGTTTTTCCATTAAGAGCCCATCCTGTCCTGTGTGTGCTGGCGAGGCGGCTCTCAGCACACAGGAGCAGTGAGGGGGTCCCTGTGATGACCTCTCAGTGAGGGCCTCTCCTACTAGCTCCTCTTACATGAAACAACTTGTCTGGCTAATTTACTTACCAAGCAAAGAGCCTGCACTGATCCCAGAGGAATGAGCCTGAGGTTGTGACCTTTCTCTGGGAAAGGTGGAAGGAATGGATGAAAATAGGGGAGAAGATCTTCCCTGGCGAGTGGGTCAGGGGAAAGGGAAAAGAGGGTAAAGAGCTGAGCAAAGATGTGATACAGGATTGTGGGACCACTCCCTTCAATCCATTTATTTCTCACCCTAAATATCTTGATGCAGAATGGTGCTCCTCTCCCAGAGAGACCCACATGGTTGGTTGGTACGTGGTGGGTGTCCCTGTGCGGGACATCTTTGCTGACCTTTCAGGCAACCCACGGTCTTCTTTTCTTGCTGCTCACTGCCTTTGCTTCTTCCTTCATTTTCTTTCTTCTCTTCCTCAGGGTGAGGTGGGTAAGTCAGGCCTGCCTGGTGCACATGGCCTCCCTGGAGCTACTGGCCCCAAGGTAACTCTTAAATTCAGAGTCATTTGGGCCATCTCCCAAGGACAGATAAGTGGCACACAAGCTTAGAGACATGCTAAAGGAATAAAGAAGCTCAGGGGCTAGAGGCAGTTCTCAGCTAGAGGCAGTTCTCTAGAGCCTGGTATGAGCCATGTAAAGAGAAAAACTCACTCCTATGTAAAAAGTGTGGGCAATTTTGGCCAGAGGGATTCCCTGCTCTCTGGAACCAGTATCAGCCCTGCACAGGCCCCCATTAAAGAATAAGACTAACCCCACCTTTAGGGGCTTTGCATTAAGGCTGGGAGAATGAAGATACTCTGGTCCATGAAATGGTTTGATGGTTTGTCTACAACTTAAAACATGTAGGAAAGCATTAGTATGGGTGACCTCCAGCATCCAACAGTGTAAATTGACTTGCATTCCCAGGGAGGGGTGGGCTGCAGCCAGTGTTCAGGCTGGTACCATATTATTATCAGGAGCCAGTTCCCTCTGGAGGCCTGGGTTGTGTTTGTCACACACTTCAGCTTTCAGTTACTTTCTCTTCTGCTCTCGTAACAATTGTACTGCTTGCTCAATTTCTCTTTATGCTCACCATCCTTCTCTCTGTTTCTTCTCTCTCTCTCCTTTGCGGGGCAGGGTGAAAAAGGGGACACTGGCATAAAGGTAGGCATGAGAAGTATGGTTTTCTAACATGGTAGATCATCTGAGATACTGCTCCTTGGGCTGATGAATTGTAAGAGGAAGTTGGATCTAAGGCAGCCCTGTGGGGTATTTAATGGAGTACACATCTGTGCTCTGATTAACCACAGACAGACACTCCAAGCTCAGGCAATAAAGGCAGCCTTTATCCATTTGGTGGAATTTGATTCTTACCAAAGGCATTTCTCTGACTATGAAGCTTGCTAATGATTTGTTACATCTCTCCATTTGATGGGCTAGGTTGGGGTTTCCTCGTAAAATCTGGTTAGCTGACGCATCAGATCCACTCAATACTCTGCAACTCAGGCTGAGGCTTGGCACCAGGCTTTTCTGTCTGTTTCTGGACATTCTTTACAGGCTCATATGGACTATGCCCAGATGTTATCTATTTGACTGAAATTTACTGTACCTATATATTTAAAGTATATTACTCAATGCAGGCTGTACTTAAAGCATTACAACACTGGCAAGTGTTCATGACAGTCAGATCATACTGTGTCATGCCATACATCTTAAAGAAGAAAGACTGGTCCTGTAATATTTTGAAAGACATTAACACTGACACATACATTTCGAGTATTTAGTACGTGGCATGCAGCTCATTTATCATGCAGCATATACATTTTCTGTATTTTTTACATCTGGGTGGATTATTTGAAGGCAGAAAAGGTCCCTTCTGAACTTAACATGGATGTGTTACGTCAAGTTTAAAGAAATGTTTCGAAATGCAGGTTCTGGGTTGAATAGAACAGCAGTGATTGTCTTCGTACAAGAAAACAGTATCTCCTCAGAAATACTGTGGTGCATGTAAAACCCGAAGGTTTCCACGTGTCCATCTTCATATCAGTGTAATTCCATTGAGCACAAAGGCGTTGCTTCAGGTTTGTGCCAGTGTAAGTGAAGGCAGAATTGCACCCAGAACACGTGTTTTGAGACTAAGAGTTTGCTGCTGTCTCAGTAGCCAGGTGCTCTCACATTAAGCTGAACTGGATGGAAGACTGAAGTTAGAGCATGGCCTGGGAGGGAGAAAAGGCTGGAAGGAGAAGCTGTGTTCCACCCCTGCTTGTACTATCTTTTTTCACTGCTAGCAAACAGAAGGTCTAATCAACCCTTCATTTGGGCAAAGGGGAAGTCACCCAAGTCTTCCAGTGATGCCTCGGGGTCATCCACAGGGGGGAGCCCTTCCCTGCTCTATGTAAAGAGAATAACTTAAGGCGACCCTGGGCACATGCTCTGGCAGCTGGAGCTTCACAAAGAGTGGAGGTGAAACCCACCATGCCTTTTGTGATACTAAATTTCAGCTTCTAAGGGGCACCTCCCCAGTCCCAAAGTAGCCTGTTCTTTCACACACTGACTTGCATTTGTTATTGGCAGGATCACTTTTCTCTTGACTTCCTTTCTTCGCTCAGAGGAATTGAAAGGGAAGTGCAGAGGTACCCTTAAATCAGAAGCCAGACATCACCCAGTAGCTGTTCCTGGGCATCGGACAATGCATGGATTTGTTGTCTTTGGAAATTGCTTCTTTCTATCATCCTTCGACCTAGGAGGATTGCTTTTGATTCTGGAAGGCTCCTAATGCTTCCATCTCTGGATCCAATTACTTGGGCTAGATTCTGCCTTCTCTGAGGAGCCCCAGACAAATACTATGATTCGTAATTTAGCTGTAGTGACCAATCTTGCATAGCATATCACTGCTTTTGCTAGCAGTGAAGAACATTTCAACCTGAAGAAGCTTGCTAGTTTCACACATCCCCCTTGCTCTTTAATAGCCTCTCCTTACCCAGTGTCAGATGCGACACAACATAGTTTCTCTCTTAGCTATTTCATTCTGTACTTCGGTTATATTGAGATCTATATCTGTGTCCCATTAGACAAGCAGTGAATGTTATCACCTAGTTAATTTGAATAAGTATTCTACTCTCTCCCACCCAGCCCAGACATCACATTCAGCTTTACTGATGTTTTCTTTTCTTTTTCTTTTTTGAAAGGTCCTTAGGATGAAGCTTTTTCTCATGCTCTGAGGAAAGAGCAATAAAGAAACTGCCCACAGCCTTGCTCAATGTGCCCCATCATAATATGCCTTTAACAGCAAGGAGCAAAAAAGGAAGGGTCTCTGTTATGATTGGCAGCCCCTATCCAGTACTGCTAGTGAGCTGATCAGCATGGGGCATGCTCTGTTATGATTGGCACCCAGTGGGTATAAAGCTGCACACACTAGGTGTAGAGTTATGAGGGTTCTCTCTGTGTTGGATGGGAGGGGTGCAGCTTAACTCTTGCAGATAGACTGGGTAGTATTTCCTGAATCAGTCTAAAGCTCAGGAGAGC
The DNA here is from genome assembly GCA_017639245.1 of Myiopsitta monachus. Lineage (NCBI taxonomy): Eukaryota > Metazoa > Chordata > Aves > Psittaciformes > Psittacidae > Myiopsitta > Myiopsitta monachus. The sequence goes on along the minus strand of CM029921.1, from coordinate 62,983,052 downwards.
TAGGCGGTGCTGCTGACAGCCTTCCGGGAGCCCAATGGGGACCTGTGCTGGGCATTTTGCCTTTCATATCCATCTTTGGTGATGTTTCCTAGGTTCTGGCTTGGCTACACCACACCAGTGTTGGTTTTGGTGGGCTGCTGCTGCGTGTCTGTGGCACTCTGTGCAGCCCAAAGGGCAATGGGGGATCCCAGAAGGATGAGACCAATGGCTGCTTACTGTATTACAACAGCTTTCAAATGTGCAAAGGTTTAAAGAAGTTCTGGAGAGTTGTTTTTCCTGCTTAGTCCCTGGGTTTGGCTCTGAGGGTTTCTTTCTGCTCTTTAATGGTACAGTGTCATGTTTGTTGGTCCTGCTCTCTAATTAGCTCTGTGTGAGCCTGCCACGCCAGTGGGGGCTGTGCAAGTGAGCTGAAGCCATCATCAGAAAATGCAGAGTAGGGTGGTTGCTCTGTAACTTGCCCCCTGTTAAGGGGCTACCTTGCTACCTCTCTCTGAGGTGGCTTTGCTTTTGCAGGGCTAAATAATTAAACAGCTCTTCAGGCAGGCAATTTCTTCCAGGCAAGTTTCTGGGATGGGGAATTACTTTCACATGCGGGGCTGCTCTATGGGGGCAGCCTTCTGCAAGCAGTGGGGGTGCCTCCCAGCAGAAAACACTGATTTTCCTCGCTTGGTCTCACTTGAGAGAAAAAAAAGTAACAAAAAAACCCCCAAACCAAACCAGATCAGGGAACACAATGGGGAAAGAGGGAGGGTCCCCACTTCTCCAGTACAAAGCATTCATAATCATAGTTTTATTTTTCTTACAGATAAGCATACCATAGTTAAGTAGGGCAGGAGGTGCCCACACTGCCTACGTCGTGTATATTGTGGTGTTAGACAGTGTTTTACAAAATGCAGTTTGCAGTGCGACACAATTACAAAGAAGTGCTTTTTAAAGACCATATACATATATTCCTGCTGAGTAGCCCTTCCGAGCAAGGACTACACAGCCAGAGCAAAATAACAGCAGTATGCAGATTGTCTGAAGATACTTTATTTTTCAGTTATCATCAGATAAAATTCAGGCTAACAATACAAGGCACCCCTTTTTCCAGATAAGTTTGTTCATCCTATAGTCACTGCAGACTGAGTGACTCCACGCCCTGCAGAATACCACTGGCATGGGATGTGGTAGGGGGATACAGAGACAGTTTGTATCCAGCACTGTTGCCTGTGGCACTCCAGCAGGGTCAGTCCTGCTGTACACAACAGGCTTGAGAGGTACCAGTGATGGGAAATGGCCCTGGCCAGAGCAGTCAGCTTGGTGAGAGTCAGGTGGGGAAATGGGCTGTGCCTTATCTCACCCAGGAGGCTTTCTCATCACCTATGCCTTGGGCACTTCTCACAGAGCTATGGGGGGGACTCATCTCCTGTCTCTTTCTCTCTTTCTCTGTGTTTCTTGCTCTGCTTCCAGGGGGAGAGAGGCATGCCAGGGCTGCCAGGAAGACATGGCACTAAGGTACCTTGTAAACAGTGGAGTGATGCTTGTCTGCCTGTTCTCACCTATACCACTTGACTGTCCCTGATGCACAAGCATCATCCGGACTTGTGTGTGTGTCTGTTAGTCAATGACTATCCTCGGCTGAAATCTTTCTGCTTCAAAATTGCAAAATAGAGGGATTAATTTACAAAGGAGATGTCAGGGGAAGTGTTTTACAAAGCAAATGGCATGCCCAGTCTGATGATGTCTTGCAACATCAGGATCTTAATGCTTTATGCTAGTGAGAGCGGCCAATTGCTGATGTTTCTAGGGAATTGGTGTTTTGTAAATTGAGGGTCACAAGTGACTGCTACAGCCTTCAGCAGTGTGTGTTAGCCCACTGCCATCAGTAGGGTTATACAAGTGCGAACCCAGACTAATGCAGCAATGAATCAGGGTCAGTGTGTGAGCAAGCCTGCATGTGTGTGCACTGCAGTTTCAAGATAAATACTAGAAAATAACATCATCCACATTCACTGCCATTTAAAGGCCGAAGAGTGAGGAACAGGCATCCCAAATGCACTGTGAAAGCTTAACCTAAGCCAAATGCTGCATGTAATTCCTTTCATGACTCTAGCCTGTATCCACTAAAAACCTACTGACCCCTAAGAGAATCTGGAATGCTTTTTTCCCCCCATTTATTGCATAGAATCCCTGATTTCCATCTTCTGTCCTTGTGTTTTTTAGCTTTGTCCCTGATTTCTGTTTCAGAAAGCTGAGAGGTATGATCCTGCTGCTCTCTGGCTCCCCACTCCTCCTTGTTTGAACTTTTCCAAGCTCTTTTCACTATGAACTTGGTCCCCTCTACCTCATGTGCTACATCCCAAGCGCTCTCATTTCCCAACTTCTAACACTACTTCACCTCCTCTCCTCTTCTTAGACTTTTGTTATCCCTCATATTTGCTTTTATAACTGGAGCTTTTCACCAGGATCTAACTAATACTAACACAGGGCATACAGAGATTTCAGAGCAAAGGGCTGATAGGGAAGACCTGCTTTTTGCATCAGTGCTGTCGAGGGAAATGTGACTGTCCCTGTGGGAGCAGCTGCCTCCTAGGGGCTCTCAGATTGCTGGTCTCTGTGGTCTCCTGGTGGTGGCTTGCTCTGCACTGCAGAATGACACCTCAGTTGCAGTGCTTGGAAGTCTTGTTTTTTTTTCCCCTAAGGTGGCTGGCTTCAGAGCTCTGCTGAAAACATTCTACTGCAGGGTTTGTTTAAAACAGAGTGAGGAGAAATAGCAAGAGCGATGCTCTGGGGTACAAGCTGGCCTTTCTCAGGGTGCTTGAACTGACGTGTCTGGGATCAAGTGCTGAACTAGTTGTTTGGGCCTCTGTCTTTGCATTCTTCAGTTATTTGACACTGTTCTGCTTGTTGGCCTTCGCTTCACTTGTAGGACTAAAATGTGGGGGTGTGTGGAAATCTGATTGTCTTAATTGGGTTGTGCTCATGATGTCTGCATTTGGAGGAGCTTTTTTGAAAGCAGAGCCACTGCCATAGGTGAACGACTTGCACAGGGAAGGAGGATGTGTGCTGTGTGGTGTTACAGCAGTACTGCTGAGTTTTAGAGGGGAAAAGATGTGGATTTTTCCTTTTTACTTCCACTTGGCTGATACTGGGTTTTTTTTAAAGCTTGTGTCCAATTGATTTCAAACAAGGTGTTCTTGTCTTTCCTCTCTCTGCCAGGGCTCTCCTGGGGTGGCCACCGCAGGGATGAAGGTCAGTTTTACACTACTCTGCAATGGCTTAAATAGCACATGCTTAAGAGCGAGGGCTGGAGTTAGAAGATCATAAGGCACAGGAAAATGATCGGACAGCTCCCGCTAAAGGGGAGTATCAGAACTGCTATTGAGCCTGGCAGAGATGCTAGACCTGTCTCCAGCAGCACCTCTGGTACTCCGTAACTCTCTGAGCAGAGAGTCTGGTGAACTCGTGGTACTCCACAGCAGTGTCAGGATGGCAGCAGAGCAAAGGGCCAGGTGCAGACTCATGGGGCTAGAAATTATCCGGGGATCTGAGATGTGCAATAAGATGACGACCTGGTGTCCAGATTCCTTCCAGCTGCTGGGGAAAAAAGACAGAAATAAAGAAGTTATTTCCAGGGCTGGTGGGTAGGGTTTTCCTCCTTCGTGACACATGGATCCCATATTAACACAGCCTCCCCTAACCCAAGCTGGAACCACAGCCTTGCTCTGCTCCTGTGCACACAGAACTAGGAGTAAGCAAATTCCGTAATGCTGGAGATGAGTCTTGTCTTACTATGCTCTCTTGTACCTGGTAAACCTTCTCTCACAATACTGCAAGATGGTTACTCGGTTTTATGAAAGTCACTTGTCTGAGCCTTGCTGGTTTCTTGCAGCAATTTCTTACAGCTGGCTAATGAAGATAAACTGAGCTCCAGGCATAAATAAAAGTATGCATTTAAAGTATCCTCATGCCTTTATTTAAAACCCAAGGCCTTCAATAGATGAATGTTCTTTCCTCCACTCTGATAGCTCTAGCAGAATTTTTACTGTCTCCTCCTTTTTCTTCACTTTATTTTCCTGTTTTTCCCTTACCAGGGCGAGCCTGGGACTCCAGGAGAAAAGGTACTCGGAGGAGGTTTTGCTTTGGGCCTGCACTTCTGGTTGGTTTGTGTATTTTTCTTTTCCCCTCCCAGAGCAGCTGAGGTATCTGAGGTACAGCTTTGTACTTCCCAGTGCCCAAATTCAGGTCCTAATGATACGTGCCAGTGTAGGCAAAATGGTAGCAGCATAGAGCGATGTCAAGTGAGAGAGGGGCAATATTTCAAACAGATTCCCTTCCTCCTGCCCATGTCTGTATTTATGGGAATACTCTCCAGCCGTCTTCTTCCTTTCCTTGCTACTCCACAAAATATGCACAGCACACTTTGCTTAGTAAGTATGTTCCTCCTTCCTTTGTCCCCTTCTGCCTTCCAGTACTTCTGTGTCCACCAGGAGTCTTCCCAAACAGGGGGGCTGTTTATCTGTCAGTGTACCATATGAGCTGCCCTGCACAGCCTCCCTGTCTCAGTTTAGCGTGACCTGGTTTGAGTTCCCATGGTGGGCATGGTACAGAAATACCCCATCACTCTCCATCACTGAGCAGCCAGCTTGGTTTCTGAGCAGCTGGTACCTCTTGTTTGAGGCTTGCTGGGTTATGTTACAGCATGCGACAGCCATATAACAGACACATTCTCTGTCTCTTTTCTTCCCCACAAAGGGAGATCCCGGAGTCCCAGGGAGGATGGGCCCCCCAGGTTTGCCAGGGAAGAAGGGGCAGCGGGTAGGACATTGTGTGTTTGGGCTTGGTGTCCTGGCAGTGCTGTGCTGTGTTCCCTGTGAGCAGGAGCTGGCGGGAGCCTGCTTTGTGTGGCATTGTTGTGCTTGCAGGGGATTATGTGTCCTTTTCTGGATCTTGCCCCCTTGCTGAAGTGTGTTTGTGTTTTCCTGCTTGCAGGAGGTGGGGAGCTGGTGGCAGGCAGGGCAGCATGAGATGCCTGGGATGTAGTCTTGCTCTGGGAATGATTAAGGACAGTGCTGCATCTTTTAACTCCAGAAATAACAGCCTAAACAGGGATTCAGTAACCTGTCCTCCCTCTTCAAGAAATCTGCTTCTTTACACTATAGTTCAGGCAGCACAAGATGCTTTCAGTAGCCAGTACGGACATGTGTATGGAAAACTAGTCCTTGAATGAAAAGTAGGGTATCAAAAGCAGAGCAAGGCAGGATCAGGGACTCGCAGAGGCCTGAGACAGGATTAGAGGTTATATCCTTACAAAAACACCAAAGGCCAACCATTTTCTTTGGGTACTAGGTCCTGCAAATGTTTTCCTTCTTTCCAAGGAGAAAAGCATTAATTTATGGCAGCAGTGTGCATGCTGTGGTAGGGGAGGAAAGCTAAGTAGGGGTCTTACAGGTGGCTGGAGACCAAATTACCTTAAAGAAACAGGTCACTGCACTCTAGAATTGACTGAAAAAATAAGATTGCTGCTAGTTAATTATTTTCCATGAAGCCACCAGTGCAGATCTGTTCGTGGATCATTGATGCAAGTCCCCTGCATGTCAGATGTGTGCCCTTGAGTTCTGATGAGACTGGTGTGCAGCACCAGCCTCTGCAGGCAACAGGAGGAACTCTTTGCTAACCTGCTCATCCATTGTGCTGCTGCTGTAGAGAGAGCTAGACACCTGCTGGGGGAAAAAGGTTTGAATTGTTCTATGTAATCTGTACAAGTTTTTAAGTCTTAGAGGTGAAAGGATTGCAGGTAAGAACACACCTGCTTCTGATGATCCATTTGCCGTTCATGGTAGCGGAAACCTCTGATAGCACTCTGTCCTGGCAAAACGCAGACTCCCAAACAGGACACTGTAGCTGAAAACCGATGGGTTTAGCAGCTGGATGGAACGGGCTTAATAGAATTTAACTTCAGCACAATTAAGCTCAAATGTTCAAAAGACTGACCCAGATGTTATGGCAAACTATGCAAAATCACTTCACCAAGTGAACGCTGGATACCCTCCATTGCTTCTGCCCATGTGGCTTCCTCCATACTCCATGGTGCCCCACGCAGCTCAGCCTGCAGGCCTTGCTCTCCAGACATTGTTTTATACTGTTATCTCCTGTCTGCCAGTTTTGCTACTCCAATTTTCACTGCTTTTCACAACTGGTATGTGTCACTGAGCTTGGCTGTTAACTAAACACCACACATCTTTTTCTCAAGAGTATGATGAAACTGGGATTTGGAGTTAGGGAACAGGAGCAGGAAACACCCCTTGGAGAAGGTGTGGAAATGTCGATCATGAGATCTTAGCCAAAGCAAAGCAGTGTAATTCACAGTGGTATAAAGAGGGGTGAAAACTGGGATGGACTCAAGCAATGAACAGTTCCTGTGAAAAGAGCTGAACTCAGGGCATGGAAAAAGTCCTGCACTCCAAGTAGAATTCACCCTGGGCAACAATATATCTGGGTATATGGAATGGGGAGAGCCTGTGCTGAAGGACTGACAGGGAAAAGTGTTTAGCAGACCAGAGTGATAAGGAAGATGCATGGTGAGGGACCCTGGACCCCTTTTCCACTCACTTTCCTGTGGAGAAAAATGGCAATGGTGTGCAGAGATAGTCAAAAGGGCAGGAGAAAACATTCCCATGCTAAGCCGGTACTGCTGCAGGATGCTTTATCTATGCATAAAATAAAATCCCCGGGGGAAGAGAAAGAGGGTTTGAAAGCAGAAGCAGCTCAGCCTTTGGCTGCTCCTCCAGGATGGAGAGTCTGCAGTCAGACCCAACAATGTCTGTTTTGCCAACAGGGTGAGAAGGGACGAGCTGGTGATCCTGGGCTGCCGGGACTCCCTGGCACAAAGGTTTGTATCTTCTCTGATTATTTATTTTAGGAGGGACGGGGGTGGAGGGACTCCCGAGGGAGACATACCAAAAACCCCATTATCAGCTGGTTTTATCAGCTCAATTTCAACAGTAGAAGAAACAAGTTGTGTTCAAACTGGAGGTTGGGGGATGAGGTCTATCCATAGGCAACTTTATATGGCTCTGGGGAATAAGGGCCGATAAACAGCACTGCAGCCAAAGGCATGACGATAGCTGTGACTACTGGCAGGGCTCTTAGGTGGAGCCCCCAGGCAGAACAGTATTGCTCTGGTTCCTGGACAGCTGGTGGCTCTGGGACAAGTGATGTTTCTGGTCTGATGGACCTTGTCTTGGGCCCTGTCCTGTCTAAGCCAACAGTTTGGCAAGTGAAATTACAGAGATGGAGAGACTGAACTGACACATGGCTTGGTCTTCCTTGCAAACAGGGAGAGAAAGGAAATGCTGAGAATGCCTTGGTGGGAGGTAAAGGAGAACCTGGCTCTCCAGGTCTGCCTGGGCCCCCTGGACCAAAGGTGAGTGGTTTTTTTTCTTCCAGTGAGTTGTGTCTTGTGAGGGACTGTGCCCAACACAAGGTGTATAGGAAGAGACAAGGGTTGCATTCATCTGTGGTTACCTCTGACTTACCTTCTGAAGGGATATCAGGTTCTGCAGAGTGTTTTGATTCTGTTGTTTTAAATGCTGAAGGTGAGAGAATTTGTGAACTGTGTTTCTGTGTGGAAAATACCCTCCTTCTACTCAAATAACTCCCCTCTAGGCTCTGTGAGAAACCAGTTCCTCAGAATCAATGACAGCCTCTAGTCCCTGTGTCACCTGAGGCAGGATGGACACAGGGAGGCAGGACAGAGGCTCCCCAGGTCTGCCCTCCAAGTCTCCTCTCCCCTTCCTCTTCTACACCCTCAAGGAGCAGCAGCAGTCAAATTCTGCTCCTTGGCAAAGGATGCCAAGAACTTCCAGTCTTAAATGTACCTGGAACAGCTCTCCTGTCCACTTCTTTGGTTCTGAATTGGGTGCTTTCCTTTATGCTGGATACTCCTGTACTGGGTAGAAGAGAAGGGCAGCTAGTGCGAAGTCATGGCAGAAGATTTGGATTACCGAGGAGAAAGGGACACACAGCAGGGAGATTTAGCTGAGGCAGTTCTTCCTCCTGGAAATGCAAAGCCAGCAGTGGAATCACACACTCTGTACGCAGTACAGTTCCTTCCCTTTCCTTTTCTCTTTCTCTCAGGGAGAAGCTGGTGACGTTGGCCGGCCTGGTGCTGCAGGGTCACAGGGGCAAAAGGTACAGAGTGCTTCTGCACAAACCAGCTCCAGGTTCAGGATCTGCAAATTTGTTTCTATGTGTACAAAACTTAGCTGAAAAACTCAGCTGTCTTGTCCCAGACTGTTTCAGAGGACTGGCAGAGAACAATGATTCCTGGAGTTCAAGCAAGTGAAGGGATTGCTAACAGTGTGTTTTTCTTGTTACAGGGGGAACCTGGTTCACCGGGAGACCAGGGACCTATGGGCCCAAGGGTAGGTGTCCCTACAAGAACACTCTTCAAGAGTTTTGGCCTTTCAAAGGGGTCTAAGGATAGTGAGGCCACACTGACAGTCTAGACTGGGCTTCTGCCTTCTTGACAGGTGTTCCCACTGTCACTAAATGTTCTTATAGCTGGGCATTGTCTAAGTTTGAGACAGGACATTTCTCCACTCCATGCCCTCATCAGAAGACACCCCCACCTTAGAGGATAAAAGTCTTCTGAGCCACTTCAAGGTGACTGCTCTGCTGATTTGGAGGAGGATGTGGATTTGGACATCCCAGTATGAACTCAGGCCCTTGGCATATCAGGAAAGGGCAGCAGGAGGGTGTTTGGTGCATGCCCACATCTGACAATCCACTTCCTGGATTCTGGCCTCTACCAGATTTGATGATCATGGCATGGTGATGGTCTAGGCTTATCTAGCTACACCTCCTTAGTGTTTCCTCTGTAAAATGTGAATTTAAGAGCTTTGTTTAATGAATTAAAAACTGAAGGCTCATGAAACAGGCCTTTGTAAGAACCCCTTTTTCAGAGTGAACCAGCTCTGAGTACCCCATGGGAAGGGCAATCCCCAGGCCGTGATTAAAGAGCTGGTATTTTGCAGGGCCCCAAAGGAGAGCCTGGGAAGGATGAAATGATGGACTATGATGGTAACATCAGTGAAGCTCTCCAGGTGAGCAACTGCCCTTCTGTGCCATTAGGTGTCTGCTGGGTACTTCACTGTTTCCCAGGGGATGCAGAGAACTAGGAACAATGTGGATTTGCTTCCTTGGCAGTAGCAGCAAAGGGAAGTACTTGCCTGTTCCATAGTCCTCTTTATCCCACGGCTCACTGCATATAGTGTTCTAGTAAATACTTGTTCACCTTACTTTGCTGATACGTTAACACTGTGGATGTAGAGGTCATGTGAATCCCCTCAAGAGTGGGCCCATGACATGAGGTAGGTGGTGAATAAAAGGACTGCAAAGCTTCCTCAGAAATGTGCACTGATGATGTGTGGTGAGGGAGCCTGTGCCCAGCTCTGGATTAGCCTGACGTCTACTTGGAAAAAGGTGAACTTGTAGTATAACAGCTCCATGGGGCTCAGAGCTTGTGGTTTTGCTTTTGTTCATTCTGTAAGCTCCTTGCTTGTTTGGGCCAGTGTTACATTAGTGGAGAACAAACTGCATCTGTGAAAAAGCTTTGTTTTCCAGTGGCTGTTTTCCGTTCTGATTTTCTTTTTCTTCCCTTAGGAAATACGAACTTTGGCCTTGATGGTGAGTTGTTAGCTTTGCTGTGTGGTTTTAAACAAGTAGCCATATGTCTATCCTAAGCAGATGGCCTGACAATTTAGGTGCAGCTAAAACATTTGGCTCTTGCTTTTGGGAGCTAAAGTTGGGGCAGCTGACAGCTGAAGGAAGCGCTCATCTTGCCTTCTGGTCTTGGCATTAAGTTCTAATCAGGCCCTTAATTTGTCTGCTTTAAGAGGTAATACATGCTGCTCAGAACAGGGAGTGCCCAGAAGGATCAGGGAAAAGCAAAGTGGGGCTGACTTAGATTAAAACTGAGGCTTTGTGTACCTTGAAAGAAAGCTTATACGAACAGTCTGTAGTGGACACTTTCTGCGGTGGGATGAGAGGACATGTTTTCAGTGTTGATAAGAATAATTTGACCAAACAGTCCTGTACAAAAGTGATAATTTTAAACAGCATTGACTACAAGCCCTTTGAAGACAAAGGGAGGCAAAGTAGTTATTTGAGCCAAATAAGACAGAAAGTGTCCCTGTGTTTTGCTTCTCAGGACAAGAAAGCTGGTTAGGAAAAACAGATGTATTTTTAAAAGGCAGTGTGACAAGGTAACACAGGTGTAAGTAGCATCACTTTCTAGGCCAAAGTGTTCCCTAGGTCTCCTAAAAGTGGTAACTGCCAAGACTGATCAGGAAATCTCAAAATACTAGGCCATCTAGCTCTGCTTAAGCTGTGCTTTACATCTAAGTACTAGTGTTTCTTGTGATCTTTTTCCTAAAAATACACCTTTGTAGATAGGAAGGGAAAACCCTTGTTCAGTTCATCTTGGTTTCAGGAGCAGATAGCTGTGGTCATTTTCGTTTTCTTCAATAGAAATGTAAAGAAATATATACATATCAATAACTCACTTTGGACTGGCCTGCTGCTCACTCAGGACTCTCCATTGTTCGGCTTCCCAAGCACATACAGTTTTAGAAGTCCCTTGAAAATTCCCCTGAAATTTCCCCTTAAACTCAGAAGAGCTGTTTGGTTTCAAAATATAAAAAATGAAAGCCCTGTCGATAATCTCAAAATGAGTTTTTCTTTATCTAGGGACCCCCAGGACTTCCAGGTGTGGCTGGGCCTCCAGGGCCTCCAGGACAGAAGGTATTTGCTCAGTTCAGCACTCTTAGAGCTAAGGGAAACATAGGCCCAGTCCAGGCATAATCCCCCATCCCAGCCCTCCCCAGTATTCCTGTTTTCCCTGTTAAGCACTATCAGACCATCCTGCTGGCCTCTCCACTCCTCCTCATGTCCTGGGGATCTCTTTTTCCCACAATGGTAATGATGGGAAAGATGTGGAAGATGAAGGATCGTTTCTACTTGCCCTTCCATTTAGGAAGAAACTATGGGAACTGATCTCTGGTCAGAGATTATGCTGGCTGGGGACTATGTTGTAGCACTGGTGCTGTGAACTGTCAAGATAAACAAGGCTGTGGAATTTGCAGGCAGTCACACAATGTATTGTTTCAACAGGGAGTTCTGTGTTGTTGGTTTTTTTCCTGTGAGTATTAGTTACCAGAGTTCCTGCAGATCATTTCTGTAATGGCCACCCTTCATCATCATAGTGCTGTGCAGAAGGAGTCAGAATAGCTGCTTTCAAGCTGCCAAAGTAACTATTCTGTGTTTCAGGGTGAAATTGGCTTGCCAGGTCCCCCAGGCCATGACGGAGAAAAGGTAAGACATGGTGCCTCTGTGGACTGCTTTTCTTCAGTGGTCTTATCTGGAGTTAGTATGTTCTGTCTCTGTCACTGACATTGCAGAGTTGCTTTTCGCACAGGCAGGGGAACAAATTATTTTGATTGACAAAAATGAGCATTGATTTATCAAAGTCCTAACTTACAAGGAGTGGCTGCGATAGAATGGCAAGTCTACTTTGTTCTGCCCATGGCTCCTCAAAAGACATTACTGTGAGTGAGAGGATGAGCAGTGAAAGAGGAATCACTCTGCAGGAGTAACTTTTATCTGTAAATGTTTCACTTTGTGTTGTGTGGATTTCTTTTAGGGACCACGTGGCAAGCCTGGAGAAATGGGTCCCCCTGGCCCTCATGGACTGCCAGGAAAGGATGGATCCCCTGGAATAAAGGGAGAGCCAGGCAATATTGGAGTAATGGGAGAGAAGGGTGATAAAGGAGAGCCAGGACAAGCTGGCTCACCAGTGAGTAAATTGAAGCTTCTTGAAGTATTGCTAGCTATCCAAGCACATAGGGCAGGCCCTGAAATTTCTCAGATACCTCAGAGCCCCTCTGAGATGGGTGCTAGAGGCATCTTATTGTTACTGTATGAAGTATGCCAATACAGAAGCCAGTTCATAGCTCCCTGGCAGATGTGTTATGCATCTTTCTGGAATGGCTGTCCCCAGCTGCCTACCCTGCCCTCTGGGCACTGTTGTCACTTCCCCAGCATGCTACCTGGTGTATTACATAAAGCAAGCAGGCCTGACTGTCAGCGAGACAGCTGAGGTGCCAGTACATGCACCCTCCTAGAAAGGCAACTGCATGGATTGACCCCTTGCCTCCCTGCCACTAACTGGGGCAGAGTGCCCAGTCTCCCAGCTTCAGTCTTTCACAATTTCTGTGTCCCCAGCACTAGTCATGAGGGTTTTATACAATGAGTTTCTGCCTCTCTAAAAGATAACTAAGGTAAAACTCATGTGGTCACAACAGCTGGCTATTGGAGAGTGATATCTAGCATGGACTCCAGCAAACTGCGTAACTGTGAGCAGAACATGGAGGCAGGAAAGCAGTACCTCATCCCCACTGTGGGCACTGGCACTTCCACAATTACAGGAGGGTGTTCAATCATTTGGATATTCAGTTTCAATACTAGTGAAGTCCTGCACTTCCTTCGGTTTTTCAGCGTGTTCTTGGGATGATCAGAGCCAGTCTCAGCTCTTGCAGTATGTCTCTTATGTCTGCCTGACTTATTCTTGCAAGAAATCCACATACCTTTCTTGATCTGTAGGGTCTTGATGGCTCCACTGGAGAGAAAGGCGAGCGGGGTGACCAAGGGATGCCAGGACCGTCAGGATTGCCAGGTCCCATTGGACTTCCAGGATTGACAGTAAGAGTGAAAAAGACAGGCTACTCTTTCCTGCTTGGCAAGCAGAAAACAGCATAGAGCAACACAGAAGGGTTCATTTCCCAAAGTGCTGAGTATCTCAGGAGCCTCAGACCACTACCCCTTGGTTAGGTGCTTAGGTGTCACCTAATGTCTTCAGAATCTCCAGCAGCAGGCAGGGGGCCAGCTGGGCATCTGCTCCCGTTGCTGTTTGGAGGTGCTGGCTCTGGCAGCTACCAGAGCCAATGAGGCTAAGCCAGCTGAGACATCTAGTTTGCTGGCTGCATGACACTGTTGCTGACCTGCTTGCCATGCTGTCCCTCCCTTAGAGGTGGTAGTCCAGCAGAGAGACATCAGGCCATTAGTTGCTGAAAGGCAAGCAAAGTCCTGTAGCACTCTCCTTGCACAGCCACAGGGTACCATTCCTGGAGTGCTTAGTTTTTGTAGGGTGTCTGCTCTGGAAGTAGAGGTGCAGGAGAGCTGCAGGGAGGCTGTTTATGAACTACATGGTACGTTCCTACTCCTCCTTTGAGGAACTGCTGCTTGCTAGCGCATGGGTGGTTCACAGATGGCTTCCGATGGAGTGAAACTCTAGAGCACAGCTGGTGGTGACAGGATCTGTTGTTGTGTGCAGGGAGAGAAGGGTGAGCCTGGGCAGCGTGGAGATAAAGGAAATCCAGGAGAATCGGTAGGTCATCTTTCTCATTTTTCCTTCTGCAATCTCAGCAGTAGGGGAGGGCTAATTTGGCAGCAGTGCTACTGAAAACCAGCACATCCCACCCTCTTATGACACACCCTTCACTGAGGACAGCAAGCTTCATCTTGTGGGTCTGAATTGCCAGCTACATCTAGCTCCTGATGCCCTAATTTTCCCTTACACAAGAACAGTCTTGCTTATGACAAGCAATCAATAATGAACGCTTAGGGAAGAACAGAGGAGCATGGAAAGCATAGCAAGTACTTTCCTCGGCATTTGCAGTAAAGGGATTTCCTGAACAACACTTACGTGTATCTACATATATATGTATTTTGGGTTCTTGAACTTGTCCGTTCTCCCCTCAAAGCTCACCCCTAGCTTTTGGAGCATCCTGCATCAAGGAATCCCATAGGCTATCAATATACTCTTCAACATGTGCGGAACCAGCCACCTTCTTTCCTATGTTTTGAAACAGCTGCTAGCCGTTGACCTTCTGCTTCCTTGCAGGAATGCTGGTAGAGTAGTGGAAGTGGACCTTTATCTGGAAAAAAAAAAATCACTGCTTTCCCTCCTCCTAAATATCTGCAACTGCTGCCTAATCCTCCCCAGAGTCCTACTGCTGCTTCTCAGCCATTCTGTCCTGGGTTGTTGCCACTTCCTAATGCAGTACTTAGGGAGAGTCCAGGTTTTCAAGCCTGGTAAAGCTCGCTGCATGGGCTACCCTGTGCCCTGCTACCTTTTAAGCAGTTCCCCTTCACCTCTGAGGGCAGCAGATTATGACAATAACTTCTTTTGCATTGCTTTCTAGATATCTGGACCCCCTGGACCCCAAGGCCCACCAGGACCTCCAGTAAGTTTTGAGTGATTCACCTGAATTTCAAGGCACTGGGGGTAATGAGGATAAAGCAGTAACTGTCTGGGGGAGGATTCTGAGTGGAGAAAAAAGCCAGAAACACTGCAGCCTTGAAACAGGAACGTGCTTAGTACCACTTCCAAAAACAACCCCCAGGGTAGGTCAGAGCTATGATGGGCTGGGTAGGTTAAGAGAGAAGGTTATGTTAATCTGAGATGAAAGGGAAGACAGTAGCAAGATGGGATGGATGGGATTAAAGGGATCAACTACAGATATGGTCTTAATAGCAAGCCTGGCCCAATGTCAAGTTGTTCTTGGCGAGAGCTTCTTCATTACCAGAGGAGAACAGTACATGACGTGCCCTTTACACAAATAAAGAGGTCTGCAGGCTAAGCATTTGTGCCCTCACTGTGACAGAAAGCAAAAGCTCTATATTGCACACTGAACAGTGATACCTGGATTTTAAAGCACATCCTTAAACATGACTCATATCTTGTCTTTCATCCCAAATACAGGGTCTTCAGGGTCTCCCAGGACCGAAGGTAAGGCTGCAAAACATTACGTTCTGAAACTCTACTAGAATTGTCCCAGCTGCAAGAATTCTCTTCAGCAATCACTTCCCGGCTTTCAAATGTTACTTTTCTTCTTCCTTGGGAAGAGGATCAGTCCTTCTGGATATTTTCTTGAAGGAAATGGATTAGCAGGTCTCGCTTTAGGACCCAGAAAACTGGTCATTTGTAGTTTTCACCCAGAGAAGTGGGAAGTCACTGGCCTTTGGAAATCTTCCCATGAGAACATAGTTGAAATTGTTGCTGAAGAGTGAAGGACTGTACAGCGGGATGAACAGCCTGTCATAAAATCCTAAGTAACTGAGCTCTAGCTTAAAATTAGCCAAGTTCTACACCCTGTAAATTCTGCTGTTAAGCCACTCAAGAACTTCACTGTTCTCGTTGATGAGAAGCTTTTTCATCTCCTGTCTAGATGTATTCACACTCAGCCTGCACCATTGATTTGCCTGCTGTAAAATGAAAATATAGATGAAAAAATATTTGGGTGGAAATGCTCAAAGAGAGCTGTGGTTTCCCCCTGACACTCTTGAAAAGATTGAAAAATGTGGAAAGTGTCTTAGTTCCTCTGGTTATGCTTAGTGTTTGGCTACGAGTGCTATCTGGGTGCTGAGGGGGTGGTATATTTATCCTGATGCATCTTTTCTCCAAGTGTTGGTTACAGATAGAGTTATCTGTCTTGCTCATCTGTGACTCACTAGCCACTGCTATCAAGTGTCTGGGAAGCTTCCGTAGGATGCAGTTGACTTTGGAGTATGGGCCAAACAAATACAGGTGAAAGTCTGGCACAGCACAGGCTGGATTATAGGCAGAGGAAGTACTGCACCAGTTTCTCCTTGAACAGGATGCATGTAGGCTTAATTAACAGGTGCAATGAGAATCCTGTGTGTGGAAGGTTTTGTCCCATCCCTGTGACCTGTAATTAGTCTTTTTGTAGTGAGTCTTTCGGTAGTGGGGAGGAAAAGCATTTTATACCCTTTGCAGACATGTCAGAAACAGGTAACACTTCCAGGTATGTGCTCAAGCCAAACAGTGCTGCAGGACAGTGACGCATGGCTGTATGGAAACTGGAGTGCTGGTAGAGTGATCCAGCAACGTGGTGTCTTAGAGCTGTAGAAGAGCACAGCAAGCAGGCTCGCTGTTTCTGTGCAAACTTGGTTCTTCTACCACTGCTGTTTCAAAATACAACCAAGATAATGTTTTAAAATGTTTTATGAACAGGAATGGGGAGAAAAAGCTTTGAGTTGCATTTTGAATTTATGAAAAAAGGAGTATTTTGTTTAATACTTTATTATATATATTATATATATATGGTAATACATAAAACAAAACCTGCTTTATAATTCATGATACAGAATTTTATAAATACATTTGGAAAAGGAATGATGAAATTATTTTTCCCCAAATGTTGAAACTGATGCCTTTGCATTTATGGAAGTCTTTCCAAAAATTATTTCAGTATGATCTTTCTTCAAAGCTTATAGACCCCTGTCATTTACTTCCAATGAACCCACATCTTAAAACGTAAACCCACCCTATCAGATAACTTCGGGTTACTTATTTTTATCTGACACTCCCTGCAGTAGCAGAGAGAGCAACACAGAAGTGAGCTCAGTTCCCTTTTGAGCATCTTTACCCACTGGGCCTGAATCTCCTTCTACTGCCATGGACCTAAAACACGTGCTCACACAGAGGTCATTTGACTGATACCGTGTTTCTTCAGATTGGGCAGAGAATCAGGCTAAAGCATTGGCCTTGCTGCCTCTTGTATTCTGTCTGCTGCTTCCTGAAGGGAGGAATGTTTGTTATATAAGTGGTGTTATGGTGGGTTTATTTTCTGCTCCATCCTTCCTTTAGGGGGAAGCAGGGATTGATGGAATGAAAGGAGAGAAGGGTGCCCAGGGTGAAAAAGGAGACAGAGGGCCACTGGGATTACCCGTAAGTATCCAGGAAGCAAACAGCACTTTATAAGCCAAACTTACATCAGCTGTAAAAAGATCCCTCAATAGGAGATGCACGCAGGGATTTGATATGTAAAGTCAAAGAAAAAGTTGAACTATAAATAACTCTGTGTTTGCTTTTTAAATGTAAAGCCTCAATTTCTGAACAGAACCTTTGTCTTTTAATCTGTTAAATAGATCAGTGATCACTTTAATTCTTCCTGCTTCTGGCAGGAATTGGAAAAACAAGCAGTAGATTTGCTGTGGGTTCTTTGCATTTCAAGCAAATGGGGCAAGACTAGAAACAGAAGTCAAAAAGACATGGAAGAGAAAACACCTTCCCTGCCATTTGCCACCTGGGCTAAACTTTGTACGGAAGCTTGGAAGCTCTGAATGCATCCAGCTTCTTCGCTAGCCAGTACTTTCCTGTTACTTGTGCAATGAAATTGATGCTTTCTCTGACAGAGCAGAAGGAAGCTGTGTTCCCTGCTGTATGTGAACTCAGTCACATAAGACTAGTGTTGGTGCGCTGCTTAGCTTAGCAAGGAACAGCAGCTTTAGATGCAAACCGGAAGACTTTGTGAAGCTCTTAGCTCACATCTGCCAAAAGCCTCTTCACCCGCTGTCTGAGCCAACAGCTGATAATGAATTAGTGGTAACTCAGCCCCGCACAGTTGCTCTGCCAGCCCCCAAGTTCTCTCCTCACAAAAAGCACTGGTGGCAGAGCTCACCATCTCCCTTTGTGGAATGTGCTGCCTGGAAATAAGCACCACGAAGCGCATCTTGTGTACTGTGTAACTTTGTCAGCCTGTGTTCAATCACCTGGATCCCTTTTCCCTGACATTCGCTGAAATGCGCATGTCTTTGTAAAATGTTTTCCTGTTTTAGTTGTGCTATTTAGCAGTTACCTTCTAGGGCCTGTACTGCATCTCACCTAACTCTAGGCACTCAGATGAGGTTATCACAAGTGTATTCAGTGTGGCTCCATGCAGAGTCAATGGGGAGAAAGGGATGCTTTTGGAAGGCTCAAAGGCAAAGGATTGTGCCTCTGTGAAACAGTGAGAAGTAAAACCACTTTTCCCATTTTTCCCTGAGAAATGCAAATGGAAACTTTCTGTGTAAACAGTTATTCCCTCAAGCCTGTGTGGTATCAGGATATGGGAAGGAGCTCCTTCTGACATGCTGAACAGAAGATGCCCCAGCAATTATCCTGACAAGTTTACCAGTGTGTCAGTGAATGTACTAGCTGGTTCTCCTACAGCAGTGAGCCCCATGAGAAACCAGGGTCCCCTGGCTTTTTACATAACTTTTCCTGAGCTGCAGAGCGGGAAAGACTGACTCAGAAGTGTCCGCTTAGAAATGCATTCTTAAGGGGATTTGAAGTTAGTACGTTACAGGTTGTAAGCTCCAGGTCAACATTATATGTATTCAGTGTTTCTATGTTCTTGTTGGTTTGCTTGTAAGTACCATCACCTGTCCTTGAGATCTTAATTTTTGTTTATTGCAAGCATATGTTTGTCTCAAGTCACTGCTTCACTCACCTCTCCCCTCCCCTCTCCTTTCCCCTTCACCCTCCTCCCCTCTCCTCTTGCCTTGTTTTTGTTAACCCTCCCCCATCTGTTCAGGGTGCTTCAGGTTTAGACGGCAGGCCTGGACCACCGGTGAGTTCCATTTCTCCATTACCCTATGTTCCTCCTCCCCAGTATTGTGATTTGTCTCGTCTCTTCCACCAGTCTCGTTTATACCAGGCATAATCGTCTTTTCTCCAAAGCAGGCTTGGGGAGGGGGCTAAACTTAGACTGAGAAGTGATGTCATACACTTGTCTTTTTTGATGCTACAAGTCTGCCTGGATTCTGGGATCACAGCCTACTTGTTCCACTTTATCTCAATAACAAGATGAATGAAATATCTGCATGGTTCCATGGTGCTCTGTTCTCCTGTCCCCTTTATTGTTGGGGGTCTCCATTCTGTCTTTCTCCACAGTAGTCTTGCTTGCCACCTTTTCACAGAGTAGCTCTTCAGTTTTGTCTTAGGCGTAATAATACTGTTGTGTTTTGCCTTGTCAGCAAAAAGCTTTGTGAGTTATTTTCACACACAGCACTTAAGGCTGCATTGCCATGGGTTGCAGGTATGCTTACAGGTATCTCTCCATAACCTGGTAAGCATCTCACCACGAGGACAATTTGCATCCAAAAGACCTTCTGCAAGCAGGACTAGCCCTTCACCTCTTGGCAGCAGAATGCCATGCAACTTCAGCGACTCTGCACGATTTCTTTAGTCCCAGATACCTGGGAGTGCATGGTGGAGTGTGTTCTGATCTAGTACAGACATCTGAGGGTAGTGACACCTAATAGTGGAGCAGGAAGATGCAAGATTCCCACCTCTTGTTGCTAACTGACCATGAGATGTGAAGGAAATAAACTCCTTGTGCCTAAGCTTCTCAGTCTGTCAAGCTCATTCTGAGACAAGTAATGCCAGCCTGGTTCTGCAAACCACATATATATAGATATTCTTAGATAACACCTGTTAAAAAGGAGAAATACTTTTAATGCCTCTTGGGAAGTCACCATCACCTATTTAAAAAGAAAAAGCAATCTATCCTCCTCAGCGTAACTGGAAACAATTCAGCTGCTCTAACTTCTGAATCTGAATGGCAGCTTATAAGCCAACTTGTTTGGGGAAATTGTAAATTTATTTGCAGGTGAGATCTTAATGTATTTCATGGCACTAAATGATCTTAAAATGATGCATATGTGCAGGCAATTAAGATTTCCATGATGTGCATGAACCTAAGGAGAGCCTGATTTTCCTCACTTCCTTCACTAAGTTGAAGCTGTGTACTGCATGAGCTACTTCTATTCTGCAGATCTAAACTTTTCTGAAAAGCTCTCCTGATCCACAAGTCATCTTGCTCTCATTGGAGGGGTTACTTTAGTGACTAAGGATTCCAAGCTTACATTAAAACATGAAAGACCTTTTCCTTTAAAGCTGTAAGAAAAAGACTTCCCTGTTCCAGAAGCTTCCTCCTTTGTTCTTCCTAGAAGGCAGGTAATGGGCCCCCAAAATATCCCTTTACCGAGGCTCTATGAAGGAATTTTAGATCAATACTGAAATAATTAGCAAAGTTCTTGCTAATTTAAAAGTATGTGATATAGGGTAAGGAAGGCAAACACCTATACTATGTAGTTAGATGGGTGCATTGCAGATTGCAAACTTGAAAGCTATACTTTATCTAGACTGCAGAATGTAGTCTGTGAGAGTTGTAAGAGACCCTCCAACAGGGAGTATTCCACAGCAAGTTTAAGGAGTCTATAGAGAGTTCAACTCTCAGTAGTGACATTCAGTGCCTGAATCTTTTTCTTAGCCAGAAAGACTATTGCCTAACTGCTATTTCACCCATATTAAAGATAAGCTTCGATTGAGCTAATTTCCCAAAGCCAAAGAAGTTCTCAGCAGCACTAGGAAGTAAGTTTGGTATGCTTGTGGGAGGTGGCCCCAGTGTCAAAGGGTTAGCAAAAGGACTAGCTTACCCTGTTAGCACGATTGAGAGCCTGGTGGAGTGACATAAATGGCAAAAAGGGAACAGAGGGCCTGGGGCTGAATGATACCCCTCAGAGTTTGCATCTGCATTCAGCTCTTCAGCATGGTGTCTTTCAACTTGCATGACTGACTGGCTGCTTGCCACCAAGTAACTAAATTCTTTCATTTTTGTTCAACTCAACTGTCTTTAGGGGGGGGTAAGAAGGTAAGGAAATAAAGAAAAAGAAAATTGCTCATTATGTATCTAAATGTCCTTTATTCTGCTACAGCTTTCAGCCTTGTCTGATGCAAACTAGAGAGAAAAAAAATCCCTCCTGTAGAACTGGTAGAAATGCCTGCTGTAACAATTGTCAAGAGATAGCTTCAAAATTAAAAATAAAGCTCTGTAAAATGGTGCTGGTGTGAACAGTTAATATGTTCTTCAAATTGCCTGTTACAACTGCTTCAAACCCATCACCACCAATACTGAAATACGGTAGTGGTGCTAGATGCCTTCTACCCCCAGACTGTCCTTCCCAGCTGCGTTCTTTCCTAAAAGAGCAGCAGTGTCTCCTGGCTTTAATGAGGCCCTGAAATAAAAATGTCCTGATGTGTTTTCCTTCCAACAACTACAGGGTACTCCAGGACCAATTGGGGTTTCGGGACCAGCAGGACCAAAAGGAGAAAGGGTGAGTTTGTGTCAGAACTGACCTATGCTCTGTAATTTCTTTGAAGATATCACATGTCTCTAGGATAGAGAACCTCTAGTTTTTTCTAGAGCTGGAAATGCCCATTCTTTGTGCATATTAGACCACCATCTGGGACTCCTCGATTTTTGAGTATCTCATCCTTGTGGGGTGTTTAAGTGCTTTGAAATGCATTTCTTCCATAGTGCTGCTGTAGCCACTGCTATGCTGCCTGTTTGTACTGAATAGGAATGTAACAATTTCTACTCTTTTGTCTTCATTTCAGGGTAGTAAAGGAGATCCTGGAGTTGTAGGACCAATGGGGCCAGCAGGGCTTCCTGTGAGTAACGGAGTACTAGCGATTTGTTATCTACAGTGCCCATTTCTTTGCTATGGTCGATAGCTTAAGATGCTGCTGCAGTACAGAATTTGCAATTTTAGCTAGGTTAGGTGTTAAAGAACTGAAGTTACAAGCCTGTGTACCCTACGGGAGCAACAGAAATTAGCCGGTAGCTTCAGAGTAATGATTCAGAATGAGGCAGATTTAAGCTGAAGAGAAGAAACTGTTAATTCACCTTGGTTCTGGAACTACCAAAAGAAGCTGCATGGGACTCCCAGGATATGTATGCTGCTTTTGAGCACATCTGTTCCATTTATCTTTGCACAGCTTGGGTGCCTGCCTTCTACCTGTCTCAGAGGGCCCTGTCTTGTCATTGCAGTGACAAAAGCTGCTTTCAGTGAGATTAATTCCACTCTCTGGGATTACTTTTTGCAAAAATGGGGCTAGTGCCAGACCTCTAGTTTTATGTAATTGGAGCCGCTTCGTTGTTAAACGCAAAAAACGAAGTTTGCTGCTTTTTTCAGGGAGTGAAAAATGTTTCAGAGAAACTTTTTGCACAGAGCACTTACTGCATCTTTAAACGCTGTGTGCGAAAACTTTCAAGAGAAACTTAAAGTTTAGAGAGCTGCATTGTCTAAACTAGTTAGATTTCATCTGAAGAACCCATACAGTAGTAGTAGTAGTGGTATTACAAGCTGGATGGTCTAATAGAGGAGAAGAGGAGGTTGTCTGCTGGAAAAGTTATTTTTTTTACCATAAAGCAATTGGTACAAATGGAGAAACAAACTCCTGGTCACACATCCTTCTTTTTGAGGGGGCTACTTGTTTTAAAATATTTCTTTTTGTGTTAATGCATTTCAGGGTTTACAAGGTCTACCCGGTGACAAAGGAATCCGGGTAAGTTACCAGGCAAATTTCTTGTACGTAGTTACTAACATCTTCACACAATAATAGACTGGTTGACACCTGCGCAGCCTCAAGTAGCCAGCATGCAATTCTGTCTGCTAAACCTTCGTATAAGTAACTTTACAAACTTGTTTTTAGAAGGCAATACCTGTAGCTCATATAATCACCTGGGACATTGCAGCACATCTATCTGAAAGCTATAGGGTAGGGGTTTTCTAACACACTCATTGTTGTCATAGCTCTGTTCTCACTGAGGCATAGGACTTCATGTGTAGTAGAGTTAGGGCAACATGGCTTGCTTTAGGAAATGCTGCTTATCTCTTTACTGATATGTGTAGGGATTCCCACGAGAATTTACTGAGGCGAAGGCGTCAAATCTTACTGTGTTACTTTTAAATTCCCCCTGGAGCATGAAAAGGAAGGTTGCCCTCTAGTGATCCTCCAGAGAATTTGGAAGATGAAAATTTGGAAAAGATGAATTAAATTTGCCTACATTAAAGAATCATACATGAAGTCTCCTCAGGCATTGTCCTGAATATGACGGTGAAGAGTTGGGTCAAAACTAATAATGTGAATGGCTGCTTTTCTGTCATACCACCTGTGTTGTAGAAAAATACACACTTCTAAAAAGTGCATATTGAGAAACTCCTAGCTTTTTCATCAGGTTTTCCCAAGGAACTTTTTGGCTGTTAAGGCTCAGAATCTTTTTGATAAAAACCATTTAAAGCTGTAGTTGAATATAATTAATATTTAGATAGATAAATGACTTCTGGATTAGAGTCTTCGTAAGATTACAATTGTATAAATATGTCAGGCAGTTCAATGTAGTACACATGCATATGTCTTTAAGCATGTAGTCACACATACATATGCACCTTCTCTTCATAAGAATGTGGTATTACCTAAGTTTATCTGAAAATGTAAAGTTTCATAGTGCATGTGCCCATGTGGTGATTTCATTATATGAATTTGCTTTTGATACATAGTGGATGTTCTTTGTCCTTTATCTGCAATGTATTTTTGACCTGACTCTACACAGAATGGGCAATTTTGGAAAGCAGTAGCCAATTGGCATCTTAAACTAGGGGAGAAAGATCTAAGTTTCATGGGAGCTCAGAAGTTCTCCCCTATTTTAATCACTGCATTTCTGGCTTGGCTTCTTAACTTCCTCTTCACTAAGATGCATTTTGTTTTGTTTGTGTGGCTTCTAAACAAAACGTAACTTTAACAGAACTCCTAGACTTTTTCAGTTGGTTTTCAAACTGGGTACCTTATTTATTAGCTGTAGATAGGATTTCTTTGAGCTCTCAAATATAAATTGTAGAAACTCCATCTTCTTGTAGAGGATGATTTGGAAAGCGTGAGTGGGAAGCTTTGCTGTCCCCTTGAAGCACACATGCACTTTGCCTCACTGCAACAAATATTTTGAAACAAGAAGACATGAGAAACTTGAGATTGTAAACGGGCAAGTGCAATATCGTTGCCAGTGGAGCCTACAAAATTCTGCTTTTCCCACTTAGTCTTTGTACGGGAGCTTCCCCCTCATTCCTGCTGCTCTTCAAAAGTCGTGAACAGGCCACTGCTAGTTACAGGAGTTAAGCAGCAGTTTTGGTGAGTCCCCTTTATACAGCTGTTTTGTCAGCATACCACCATCCCTTTGAAGTCATTAGAGACATCTGACAAGTACCTGTTTAGCAGAGCTGGACACAGTGCCAGTTCCCCAGGATTGGCTCTGCAGTCCTGTATCTCCAGCTGAGCGCCAGGTCTCCCCTACAGTGGGACACATGGCTTTTGCATCAGAACCTCCTCAAGAGCATGGGGCAGTCTCTCCTGAATGCTGGCAAAACTATGGTGGCAATTCAGCCACTGCTGACCTGTTCCATAGGGGGCTAGGGTACAACACTGGCCTCTTTGGAAGTGGGAGATGTGTTCATCTGAAATGCCTTCTCTTTCTTTTTGACAGCAGCAGTATGCGTAGCACTTTAATCTGAAGATTTTCATTGTTGAGGACATTAAAAATGAGGATCCACTTTCTTAAACTCCCAAATAGTTTGCCAAAATCCTGTTATTTTAGGCAGAGCCGTGCTTTTTAAGTCCCAGAAATGCTCCCGCTGCCCTTTGTTCGGAGTGAGAGATGAGCATAGCTGTGCCTGAGGACAGGCAGAGACAGTGTCGTGGCACTAGGCAGTAGTGGGAGCAGATAGCCTTTCAAGTAACCCAGCTGAAAAAGTGTAAACCCTGAACTTGTGCTACCAAGCTGATATCTTCACTGTTATTTTAATGCCTGTGTTTTTTTCTTGTGTGTATGTGCGTCTTCCTCGCTCCTACAGGTCCACCTTTGTCCCCTTTATCCCTTCCTCCTCTTCCGCCATACTTCCTGGTTCCTTCCTCCTTCCTGCAGAGCAACCCATGCCACATTTTCCTGGATTATCCTCTGTGTTCCAGTGCTTGGTTCTGGGTGACTTCTCCTCATTGCCTCTCCTCTCCCATTCATTTCTCTTGCCAGCTTTGGGTTTAACACTTTTATTTTTTTGAAGAAGAAACAGCAACCTGTGCTGTCCTGATTTTATCCCTTAATTCCTTTAACCCTCCCCACAAGGATCCTAAATTCAGTTCCCTGTGCTGCAGATCCTTCCCATTTTATGCTCAAGAGCTTTAAGAATTTCTTGTTATATGTAAAGATTTGGTATAGATATAACTGACAGATATCCACACAACACCCTGCCTTGGCTGAGCTGCTCTGGGTGGGATGTATCCTCCCTTGGTGAGGAGGGGCAACAGGGCATCTGGGCATTCCCTCAGCCCCTTTTGTGGCTGACTTTCATTGCCTTAATGCTGCCCCTCCACAAGAGAGCAAGTCTCCTCTTTGGCTGTGATTCTTTAATTGGTTTCCTCCCTGTCCTGGCTCTGGTGTAACTCAACCTGGAGCCTGCAGAGAAATTGTGACATCAAACCATTGTAAGAATAGCACCTTCCTGGGGGTATGTCAGTGCTGCCAAATAAGAAGGCCAGGGACCAGTTGCTGCCCTGTGGTTGTGCTGCTGAGGACTAGTCCTTTGTCTAGCAGGTTTTTTGGGGGAGCAACTACTCAGAGCATCCCAAAGGACAACCAGGCTGTGCAGATGCAGACCGTGAGGGCTGAGCACTTCCTTCATTCTCCAGCTCCTTTTTTATTTAGCAATGCTGATGCACCCCAGTGCACACACCATTGTAGGACTCAGGCAAGCACACCGATTCAAGTTAAAGCTTTGCTGCTCTGGGATACAGAAGTAATTCTAAGTCTTTAAAAAACCTAAAACTAAAACTCCCAACCTTCCCTCCCCACTAGAGATCACCCCCCAAAACAAAAAACAAGCCACGCCAGCTTTTAAGGAAGAGCTAGCAACCCCTGGTGGCAAAGAGTTTAATTAAACAGTTTAAGGGAAAGCTTCTAAACACTCCCATGAGTGAGGCTTTGGTTACAAATGGCAGTTCAGAGCAGTAAGAAAAGTACAGTCCACACAGGGCATCTGTGCCAGCAGAGCCTTCTTACTGCAGCAGGAGAGCCTGCTTGGGGTCTGCTGCAGGTCTTCGTGTCTAAGATACCAGGCAGAGCCCCTGTGGCATTGGAGAGACCCTCCCAGCTAGTTGGAGACTGAGACGAGGTGGCACACTGGTGGCCAGGAGTCTTTTCCCAGGCTGTGTGCCTAGGGTCAGCCAGTTCTCAGAAGGTACCTCTATCTCTGAATATGTACTGTGCTGAAAATACAGGCAGCCCAGTGAAGTAGTCTCATAATGACGGTACTGATGGAGGAGGAGTTGTGCTCCCCTGGCTGACTATAGGCCTGTCCCTAAAGTTCAGACACGCTTGTAATCCCTTTGATGCAGAGCCCTTATGGTCTATCAGTGTGGGCTTTTAGCAATAGCCAATGTGTTTATGCAGCTAAGTAACAGCAGCTCCATACATTGTTTTTCACTTAACATCTCAAAGGGAGATTTCTCTTTTAAAATGTTTCCTACATGTTTATCTTTTTTTAAACTATCACTGACATTTGTTTGAAACGGATGATCCTAAAGCTTTTGTGTATTCTTTTTTTCTTGGACCAAACTATTATTTACAGGGGGAGAGGGGCAAGAAAGGCTCTAGAGGGTCTAAAGGGGATAAGGGAGACCAAGGAGCGCCTGGATTAGATGCACCCTGTCCGTTGGTATGTTCTGTTTCATCAAATGTATTGTTTTAAGATTTGTTGATGGGGAAGAAAGAAGGAAATCATAACATAAATAATGGTCTTGCAAAAGTACAACACTCAGATAAGGCCCAGCCTGGTTCCCACTTCAATCTGTGGCAAAGCTGCTTTCTTCAGTGGGAAACCACTGATCCTCTGGGCAATCAGGCTGTTGAGTGACCATAGTTATATTCCTTCCTCTTCCAGAGCTCATGAAGGTTTGGGATACATGGGGGTGTCCCATGTGTGTGCTGGGAGCCCAGGGCTTTCTCCTTTGTGGATACTGTCCCTGTGTCTCCTTTGCTGGCTCTTCTCTGGAGATGTTTAATGTCATTGTGTCTATGTAATGGCAAAACCTGAATGCTGTTTTTCTTGCCTTGGAATAATGGTCAGCTGATGTGGTCACCTGGGAGTGATACAGGGCACTTGATGCTGCATTACCCAGAGGGAAAATAAATATCAGTTATTTTGAATGGGATATGCTTCTGTCAAAATATATTGTCTATAAATCTAGACAAATTAATAAATACAAGAATATGTATACATTTTCATCTAAACTCATATGCTGCAGCAAACACTGCCAAAAATCCTAGGAGTACTTGTGAATCATGCATCTAGAAATCCAGCTGCTGGGTTTCCTAGTGAGGATAGGGAGAATGGATGATTTCAGAATAGGCGAAACACCATTCCCATCCTCTCAGATTTTAACTCGAAGAAGTATCTCCTGACTTGTAGAATACAGAAAAAACAGGAAGGAATCCGCTACTACTGGTTACACAACTAGAACTGCAAACATGGGCCATCTATGTTACGGGTATGCAGCAGAGTGCCCTGCAGCAGTCCCAGCGGGGGACTCGGCCTCTCCTCCCCTGACATGGAGGTGACTGGCATTAACTGAAATAACGATAGTGGTTGATTTCATAAACAGGGTCTCCGAGGTTTTAAAGGCGAGAAGGGTGAGCCGGGGTTACCTGGGCTGGACGGCCTGGATGCCCCATGCCCATTGGTATGGTGTACCTTCCCTTTCCTACATGCCTGTTTGCTTTTTGTATCTTGGCTGTCACTTTCTAATACCTCTGAATAGGTGCATGCCATAGAAACATCTGGCAATTCCTTCTTTACCTGTCTCCACCCAAACTGCGTCACGCTGCTGTTGTCAGAAACAGCCCCTTCCCTTCTTGCTATGATTCACAGCTGCTGTCAGCATTACCTTGTGGCATGAGGAAAACATAGCAGGAATGCGAATTTATTTACAACTGCCTCAATTCTCTCTGTGCCTTCACTTCAACATCTTTCAGTAGACTAACATACAAAGAACTGCCTCTGCACTGGCTTGGCTTTCTAGCAAGGAGCTGCCATGCTCATGTCCTTCATTAACTCTATTTTTAAATGCTTGTACATGGCTAGCACAGCCTGACACTGCTTGGTATTACCTCAGTCAGCCTATGAGTTAATATAACTGAAAAAAGTTATCCTCTTAAACATATTAACTGGACGCTTATCTCCCCTGATTTCTGCTAGATGATTCCTATTTGTGACTCTCCCCAGAAGTCCAGATGGTCCCACAGCATCCAAGAAACTTGAATTTGGAATTGCCTGTTCCCGTAATACATTGGAACTTGTACTCCCGTGCCCTTTGGACCCTTGTTTGGCACAACTATGTTTGCTTGAGGGTGGCCATTCCAAGCTTTATGCTCACTTAAAAGCGTTTGATGCCATTTGCAAGGGATATCAGCTAGTTCAAGTAGCTGGAAAAATATGTCCCAGAGGAAAAAAGCCACATTCAGTTGGGAAAGTTTTCTTGGTTTCCTGAGGAAGCTACCCCTGAAATTAAAAGTTTTTGGTTTTCGACCTTTGTGAAGATCTAACATTAGTCTTCCTTCCAGCATTCCATCCTTTTGGGGAGTGCTGTTGTCTCTTTAGTAGACTACCTTTCTCTTTATGTCTCTGTTCTCAGTTAGGGTTCACCCCACATGGCTATATTAGAACGCACACTTCTTTTCACACCCATTTTGGTAGTGGAGACTGGACAAAAAAAATTGGTGAAATAGAGATGCTGTTGTTTTTTCTATATATACAGTGTTCTGGCATGCAAGCTAGCTTGGGAACGTGAATAAGCATGGGTTTAGAACCAACACGGTTAAAAGCTTAGCATCCAGCTGACACATCCACGTGTGTAACTTGTGGAGGCTGTGAGCTAATGCTTTACACATCTGAGATATGTGGAAGGAGATACTTGGTACTAATAAGCATGTTGCATTTCCATTCTTGGCAAAGTCGCCTGCAACAAACACTTCCTTGTGACCCTGGTCTTCCTTTGATCCCTAAGATGCAACTCCCTGGCCTCCCATTCCTTCATACACCTAACTTCCCATCTCCTCCTGCAATGCACTACACAGTCATTCCTACCACCACCAGAGTACCAATGGGAACACCACAATTTACCTGTAATTCAGTATTTCCATAGCATGTGGGATGGGGGAGGAAGTAGCACAAGGAGGGCACTAGTCCAGAAAATGCATTTGAAAAGCAGTATGATTGTAGCATCATGGCAACAGTCAGTTCATCAGTCCCTTGAAAGTGCATCTCATTTAAATAGTTTATTTCTTGATATAGTCCGTGCATTTGCTTTTCTGTTTGGTATTTTTTCCCCTCTTGCCTTCACAAATGGGATGATACGCACTGCAGATCTCTCACACAGTACTTGAAGAAGTGACAACTAAGTTGTTTCAATAAACAAATGTGCCTGCATTGTGCGCTGTACAAGTTCACTCCCTGCTCCTGAGTTTTCCTGGGGAATAGCAATAGCCCACGAACCTGACACACAGCAGAATTTTTGGGCATCTTATGTCAGAGGTGTATCTATCTCCTTACATCTGACTCTATCTCTTGCTCAAAAGCAGGAGATTAAACATCATTGACATAATTCCTCATTTTCTCACATCAATTTAGGCTTCACTGAGAGGAAGTTAACGGCAGTAATTCACAAAAGCATTTCCCAACAAAACAGACTCAGTCTTTTAGAAACACAGCCCTTAAAGTATCCAACCCTCTTCAACATTAAAGCGAAACAGTCACATCCCCGCTTTGGGATGTGCAGTCCAAGACTTCAGGGTTGCAGAAGTACCAGTGGAGTTTTGCAGAAATCTCACTGACCCAGCTGAGGCAAAAGCCCCCTCTCAGGGGTCAGCTGAGACACCCTCAGCCAGCACCTGGTCTGCCCGGCTGCTTGCCTTCCTAATTTCCCTTGCGCAAGGTCTTCTCAGAGGCAAGAGGGGGTGGCTGGGCAGTCTCTCACTTGATAAAGCAAACCCTTTAACAGACAGGGCAGAAAAGAAATGGAATTGTTCTCCAGACTCTCTTTGGGACCCAAGGTCAGTGCTGCCTGCTTGCTATAACCTCAGCATTACAGAGTCAAGCCCGATGACACAGATCAGCCGTCTCACGCTTTCCACTGCCAACTTCCTGCAGTATTTTTCTAGCTGA
The DNA here is from genome assembly GCA_017639245.1 of Myiopsitta monachus. Lineage (NCBI taxonomy): Eukaryota > Metazoa > Chordata > Aves > Psittaciformes > Psittacidae > Myiopsitta > Myiopsitta monachus. The sequence continues at coordinate 62,953,112 of CM029921.1, read as the reverse complement.
ATGGGACCTCCTGTGTTCCCCCCTGCCTTCCAGGAAGCCTAGAAAAATACCTTCCTCAGTGAAGAATGAGAATGAGCCTACAGACCTCATGTACATAAGTCCTTGCATCACCCGCAGGCAACCCATCTCTTCAGCCCCAGCCCTTGCTTCAAGCTACACTGGTTACGTTAGCTAGAAGTCTGGGTCATTCCAAGGTGTGAGGAATATCTTTCAGGCTATTCCTCCAGCCCTGCTTCAGACTGTTTGTTGCAGCTGTAATAGTTAACCCATGCCTTCTTTCCTCAATCTTAGCGCTATTTTCTGTGTCCTAAACTGCTATTTCATCTTTTTTGCAGGGGGAAGATGGCCTTCCAGTTCAAGGCTGCTGGAATAAGGTAAATCCTGGAAATGTTGTGACTGTGCTGAGCTGGCAGTGCTACAGGTCCTGCTGATGTTTTGCAATGAGTCTGGCTAAGATCAAAAGAGGTGTGGAGGCATGCATGGGATTTCCAGGACCACACCCCTGAAAGCAAGGAGCAAAACTTTTCCTTGTTTGTGTATTGTAGTTTAGCTTTATGGGCTAAAAAAGAGAGAATTGTATTTGCAGCCTTTAACCTACCGTGTCCTTGAAGTGCTCCAATACTTGCAAAAAGATTAGGTTTCCACCTAGTCAACTCTATTACTAAAGGCTGGGAGCTGGCATACCCTAGGTAACCTGAGTGCCACGGGAGGCTGGTGGGAGCAGGACAGAAGTTCACACTTGTTTCAGCAGAGCCCCCATGGGGCTTTCAGCACCAGATCCCCCCGAGCTCCTGCTGAGGGGTGTCCTGGTAGTTGGGCAGTAGCACAGAACTTAGGGCTGCTTAGCTTGATTCTGGGCTAGCACTGAGAGGGGGATGTAATACCTGTCCCCTCCACTCTCCCTCTGTTTCTGATGGTTCAGCTACCTCAGGAGTCCCCTTCTGAGGTTCTCATAGGCCCCTCTGCCACTCATCAGGGTCTAGCCCACCTTCAGCACCCGCTGTGTGCATTAACGCCAAAAGTCAAGGCACAGTAGTAGAAAGAAAGTGGAGGTAGACAGCCAGCCAGCCTGAATTGAACTTCCCATCCTCACTGCCCAGGGAGGTGAAAAGGATCTCTGCTGACATCCAGCACCATTTCTTTTCCTCCTGGAAACCCCAGAGCCAGCTTCCCTAACGCTGTTCTTCCATCCCGTGAAGCAGTCCTTCCCCTGCTGAGCTGTCACTAACAATTGTTGGTGGATTGTCACTAACATTCATTTATATTTTCTTTTGCAGTGATGATTCTAACCCTGGACTGGCCTGTGTGTGTTACTGTACATAGAATATTTATTTTTATACAGTGTTCTTCTCTGACATGCCGAAAGTTATGCATTTTTACAAATTATCAAAAAGCTGCATATTTTTTGTACAGAAAATACTAGATCTCCCTTCTTCCCCATTTGTCAGTTCTCTGTATAATTCTATGTCTGCTTTATGCTTGTTTTGTCATGGAGTACAGCTGTAATATTTACATGATATTTGTGCACACGATGAATATAGGAACTTAATAAATTATTGCATTAAAAGTGCCCGAAGGAACTGCCCTGTATAGATTTAAAGGTCATTTGCATTTTCCAAGCTGGAATCATTCATGACTATTTCAAAATAGTATGTATTTTTTATTAAAGTGAAATAGTAACAATTTTGTTGTGACTAAATCAAGGTGTTGCTAAAAACCTCACGGTAGCCACTGTACACTGGGAGTGTAGAGATTCCATGATTAATAACTATCAAACAAGGACTGTTCTTGATCAGATTCAGAGCACCAAGCACAGCCCCCTGCCACCTCCTCAAGAGGCTGCTCCTTGGGCATGCAGGAACCGTAACACCTTCTCCAGGAGCTGCGGGGTTACCTTTTACAAAGAGAATCTCTTAGTCTCTTGTCTCTGGCTAAAATGGAGCGCTTCCCGTTAGCAGGAATAACTTTCAGGACAATGAGGCCTGGTCAGCAAGAAATTCTAGAACCTTTCTAAATTGCAGGCCTGCAAGTAGCTGAATTAAAGCCTATGGCAGAATACCTTGATGATATCCTAACGGGTGTTTATTACCATAAATCAATCCACATGGCTTTTTTTAAATGTTAACCAAAGGCCACGTGCAGATTTGCAGTGTCATTAATAATTTGCATCTGTGCATCTTCATTATCCCTCCTGACCTCCTGTTGTTAATGCTTCAAGTCCGAACTACCCATCAAGAAAATTTATACTACTAGACCAAAGTGAACATCACAATATACTTTTCTTAGAAAATGAGCAAAGGAGTGGAAGGCTGAATCTATTGCCTGAAACATGGCCCCTTTCCTTGGCCCTTCAAGTAAGGGGGAAAGACAGTTTGCAACCCAGAAGTTTCTGGGTGATAGAGGGAAGTGTCAGTATTTAAAGATCCCTGCAGAGATCAATTACACACGAGCAGTAATTCATTAGTTAGACCGAGACACTGAGGTCCTGCTCTTGACACAGCCACTACAAAAGGAGCTAAGTACCCTCTCCCACAGCACCACTGTGTAGCGTTTATCACCAGAGTTCCCGCGGCGTTGTACACATGGATCACAGGCTGTGCTCACAACAGCTTCCCCCGGCTGCAGCTGCGTCAGCTGAGGTGGTCACCACCACAACCACCTCCTGCACTCTGTTATTCATCTGTTTACAAACTGTTACTTTTTTCCAGCTGATTCCACGCAGCCCTTTAGCACCACCAGAGTATGATAGAGGGAGCGATGTGCTTCCCTTGTCCGCAGCAGCCTGCAGGGACTGCCCGTGGAAACGAGCCCAGCCCCTGACTGTTGCAATCCATTTGTCACTTTGCCCTTTCAGAAATTCATTGGACTTTATCTAAACACCAGTGAGGTTCTACCACCCTGTGTCTCTGGCCTCCCCTTCCCATAGGCTGTTCCTGACTCAGATTGCTCTTGCAGTTTGGAAACTCCTTGCAACTTTCAACCTAAACTAATTCATGGTATTTACAACCATTTCTTCTCATGCCAACATTGTCCTTCGGATGAAACTTTTCCATGCATGATGTTCTCATGAGATGCTTGGAGAAGCTGAAATGGCATAGAAAGAAAAAGAACAGCAGAGCCATAAGGGAGTCTTGTTTGATTTCTCAGTAATGTATTTCATTGATGTAAGACCCAGCTCCCTGTTATAAGTCTTCGCAGCTGTGAAGCTAACTGGAACAGCACTTCTTTAAATGAATGCCACACAGCTCTGGTGTTTTAATTGTGCACCTGTTAACTACAAAACAGTTACTAAAGACCCAAACAGGCATACTGGTGGTGTCTTGCTTTTGGAAGGTTATAGTAGTAGCAGTAGTGAATTTCTACTCCAGTCTTGTAGCTCTCAACCCACAAGGTAGGTGGTTTGGATGTTTCAGCTCCTTCTAAAAATGCTGGCTCTTTCTAATCCTCAAAAACTTATAGCTCCCTCATAGAACCTGTCAGTATTGCCTGTTCCCTTTGGTGTCAGTAGTGTATTTTTGGTTTGTAACTTACTTGTGATTGCACTGCATGGGATTGCCTTTGCTTGGGTTTGCCTGAGCTAAAAGCAAATGGAGTGTACATCTGTTATGTTGTCTTGACACTGATACTGAAAGGTAAAGGAGTCTTAAGATGATATTGTGTCTGGTTTATTTCTTGGGCTGGTTTTTGGCTGATATATTGGTGAGAAAGCTTTTACCTGAGGCACAGGGGACCTTGAAATGCAATTGCCAGAACTCTTGGAAGTACCCAAGTTGTGTCAGCAAAGAGGCAGGGAAGGAGGGATAGGTTGAGCAAAAGAAGTTTGATTTTTCTCTACTTCCAGCTTTGCCCCAGTGTAATTCTTCTGTTACCAGTGGAGATGCTCCTGACTTACAAGCCACAAGAGGCTTTGGTGCCACAGCTTCTATAGCACTTACCTACTTTCTGTCAGCAAAACGCAGCCATGCACACGGAGTGTCAACACATGCTGTTATCCTCATGGCTTTTTTTTCTTCTTCATTATCTCAGATCATTCTGTCCGTATTATTGGTTTGGTTTCAAATTAGCTGCTGGACTCTAAAGATGCTTTATGTGGGCAGCGGAATCCATGACCTTCCGAGACTTGTTTAATGCTTCCTTTGGCATACCCTGAAAAAGCTGAACGTAATTCAGCAAAAAGCATTTTTAGACCTTTCTGAATATGATAGTTTGGAGGAGAGTCTGCTGACTTGAAAAACTGTTTCATTTTTACTTTCCTTTGAAAATCAGAAGCTCCTTTTCCATCTTGGCAAAAGGAATTGTTAGGCTCCAGCCGTAGAGAAAACTCAGCTCTTGGAGCTAATTCTCAAGGGTGCTGAGGCAGCTGATTCACACTGGTTTCTTTAGGAAGAGGGTACCTAAGTGGGAGTTGTACACCAAAATGCTTCTGTGAACTCTGCCTCTGACACTAAATGCTGACAGGTGCTGCCTAGTGTGTACAGGTATTTCATCAATCCCACAGTGCCTAAGTTTTGCCTGTGCTGGGCATTGAGTTGTGAGTGTCTCACACAGCTGACTACCAAGAGAACACAGCACTTCAGGCAGCATATGCAGGGGGAGAGGGAAAGGACCTGAGATTATCTGCAGCATTTGTTTAGAAGGTGAAAGATAACTGATGTAGTGCTGGGGAAAAAACTACGTGTAAGATACCTGCTCACCAATCATAAAGGTCAGAAAATGGTGACAAATGTTCCTTGTGGCTGCTGCAGATCACAACATATTTTTTTCACTGTATTAGATAACCATTTCAGATGGCTGTTGCTACAGCCCCTGATACCAACATAATCTCATTGGCCGCTGGTGATGAACCAGAGGTTGTGAATCAGTGAAATTTCACTGATCAGCTGCTCTTTCCGAACATGAGCACTTTGCATTTCAAGAAGAACCTGAAAGGTAGAAGCTGGGCTTGCACCACCCTGAATGTGACAGCTCAGCTTCAGGATCCAGCTCTAACTAAAACCTGTAACTGGGTCGCTGTCACTGATGATTATTACTGTTAATTCTGCCTGGCCGCTTTCATGTGAAACCATTTCTCTGCAACTTCAAGGGTCAGACTCCTTGGCTGATAGCCAAAAAGTGAGACAAGTCTGTGGGTGGAGAAGCTTGGGAAACAACAGCACAATGGAAGGAGAAGAAGGGCCTTCTTGAAGATTTGCTGGAGATGTTTTGCAAGTTCCCTCCCTGGAGCTTGGGAAGAGTTCTTCAACTGCACACCAGGAATCTGTGCCAGATGCTGCCTGCTGGGGCTGCAGAAGCTCGGCATGCCAACGCTTTCTGTTTTGCTTTCTGTACTCTCCCAGAGCCCAGAGGCAGGGTTTGAAAATGACACCATTTATATTCCTTTCCTTTGGTCATTTTCACTTCTTTCTATTATTGTGGTCAGACTCTTCGGATGAAGAATTGGGCTCATTTTTCCTGCAGCCGCTGTATAAATGAGTGCAAGACATGGACAATATTTCAGGGGGGGATTCTTTGATGCAAGAAAGAAATCCTTCTTGAACAATTTGCTTCATAAAAGTTGGTGAACCCCCACGTTAGTTCAGAGTGCTGCTCAGAGAGGACGTGGAAAAACTTTTTGCTACTGTTTTGATTGCAAACTTTCGCCTACATCGTTGATGATTCCGTCTTTAACCTTTTCATCACAAACTTTCTTCTCCTGTTAACTATAAGAAAGTGATGGGTGTTTTTTTGCCAAAAAGGGAAAAAGCACACTGGATTTTGAGGGCATGAAATAGTTTGTCACAGGAGGAGAATGTGGAGCGTGGAAAAAACCCTGGTTTCACTCAATAATTCCTTTGCTTCCTGTACTTCCGCTTTGGTTTCCACCATGCACGCTGGATGCTTTTTGTCTGGAGCCCTTCAGAGATGTTATTTTGCTGGCCCAGTAAGGCGCTTTTGTGGGTACATCTAAGCAGATGTACTTCCAGATGGAAAATGAGGATCGTTAAATTCCACTATTTCATACACACAGTGAAGAGAAATAAAGATTTGGCGAAGTGCTGAGGGGTGCAGAGGACGTTTCCCAGCTGCCTGAAGGGCAGAATATACAACTCGGGGATACTTAGTACCAACTGCCGTGCAAATCTGGCTCCCTTACTCGGCCCCCATTGCTGAAGGTTGAACTCTGTTCACATGTAAACTATGGGGTCTTCCCACCACAGCTCTTGCAATTTATCTTAAAAAAATGTTAAAATTAATTAGTAAGTGCATATCTTATGAACATGATTCCTAATATTTCTTCTTCACTGAGTGCATTGGGAATCTCACTTGCCCAAGCACTAAAACACATATTTAACTTTGAACGTGTGATTCCTTTTGGCCTAACTGATGCTATTTGCGTAATTTAAGTACTCTGGTGAACAGGGGCCATTATTATTAGAGTTAATGATATTATCCAAATCATTAAGCAGAACTAAATGATACGCAATTCACATTACAGTTCAGAAAGTGCTGACTTCAAGTTCAAAGTGATGTCTTTTAAATCAGAGCAAGTCCAGAAGGCAATAGCCTTCCTTCAGCCACCCTTTGTCAATTCAGCTGGAATAATCCTGACCTTCCGATAAGGACAGCTGTAGCTGGCACCCATCTCTTCTCATTGGTGCAGGGAAGGTCTACTGTTAAAATAATTCCAGGATTACAAAGAAGTTCTACTTTCAGTTCATCTGAAGAGTTGCGGTTCTTTAAGACTTCTAAGAGAGGTATTCAGCAAGTAGAGTGTTGGGACAAGAAGCTGTTTCAGTTATGAACCAGGATGATGAAAGGGTTATTTTAGTTGTATTTTTCATTTTTACTTTCTTTTTTGGGGGGGGGAGGAGGGAGAACCTGACCAGAACTGCAGGCAGTAGGTGCGCTTTTTCCTTCTTTTTTAATGAAGACAATTAGAGCTATAGTTTGATAATGTGACTTTTACTTTTTATTAATGATTGGGGGGCGGGGCGACTTGTTTGCTCTTTAGTGTTTTCTTCTAGGTATATTTTTAATGGGCTTTTGGAATAAGCGTGTAAAAATTCCTCACCCAAAATGTCCTGAGGACATTCCTACTGTGTTTTCTCTCCCTGAGTTCAGTAGCAAAATGGTGCTTTCTAGAGGCAAACCAGTTTTCAGTGGTGATAATCCAATCCACACAGGCCACATGCAGGGACCAGGTACCAGCGACCTCTCCCAGACAAAATGATGTCTCCAAAACACTTGTACAGAGCTGACAAGGGCTATGGCAGGGACCACTCCACTGCAAGCGGTCTCCTCCGATCTTAGGTGATCTGTCAGGAAGCAGTTAGTCCGGCGAGAGTCGCTGTGTCCTCTTCAGCAGCATTCTACAGCCTGAGCTCCCAGGCTTAGCTGGAGAGCTCCGAAAGAGCAATTAACAGAAGCATTTTTCCTTGAGAATGGCACGCTCTTGGTAGGTACCTATGAAAGCGTTGTCTCTTCCTGTTGTTTTGCCCTCCTCTAAATCCAGCAGTGCACCCCCGTTACCTTTAGGCTTTGCTTCAGGCTGAGTCTACGCTCAAATGCTTTGCTGGATGAGGGTCTCCTTTTACACTTTTTTGGGTTTGGGTTGCTTTTGTGTTAAGGGTTTTTTTTTCCCCTGCTTTTGTCCCTGTTGCCTCCAGATCTTTGTTCCAGACGAAACAGCTACTTTCTTTCCTGCATTTTCAGAAGATCTGTGGGTCACATTTTGATCGCTTTCCCACTTGTTTTTATTATCTATCCTTCTTGCTGTACTTCCTCCCTTCTTGTACCCCTTCGTTGTCGAACATTTTGACCTGATGAAAACATCAGGGCAAAACATGCGTTAAACCTGTGGATGGTTATTGGTATTTTTTGGAGTTGACTGTAAAGCTTCCACTGTTTAAACTGCTAGGTAGCGAGACCAGTTCAGCTCTGCAGATTTCTTATGGTTTTGTTTGCTTGCTGAAGTTATTAAATAAATGTGTTCTTTTCTTAAGCAGACTCAGAATTAGTCAAAATACTGCAGATTTTTTTCTTTTACAGAAAAAAACTGCTAACGCTTTTTTTTGCTGCGAAACATGACTTTGTTGACCTGCTGCCACAAGGTTTAGTAGGTCAGGCATGTTAAGGATAGGTATGAGAGGACTGGTTGTGAAACTTATGGGGTGGAACTAGTATTCTTGCTTTCCATTGCACGCTGTTTGTCAGTCCATTGTCTCTGGCGGGGGTGTGCTGGGAGTGTGAAATTCCATGTTATGATTATTCCATTGTTTTTTCACAGCAATGTTTCAAAACATTGCTTCAGTAAATCTTCCCTTCTACTCTCCTGCAAAGAGTTGCTTTTACCCTCATGTTGCGCACCACCAGCAGTGCCACAGACCAAGCAGTTTCACCCTTTTTGGGAGTCTTCCAAAGGGACTGTGCTAGCTCCTGAAATTCCACAGCTGTTTCTGCAGCGGTATTATGCCAGTGAAAAGGAGAAACAGACATTTGGCAGCAAGACATGGGTAGGTCACCATAAGCAGAATCCTTCTCTGAGCCTTGCTCCTAGCTATGCACTTGTTACCTTCTCCATTACCTCTCCCTTCACTGTGCCAACAGAGCTGTCTGCGTGGTCACAGAATGGCCCTGACAAGAACTGGCCTGCCTTAAAAAACAGCCCCTCAAAACAACAGAGCATCTAAAGTGAGAAGGCAAAAGGGAAAGCTTATGCCAGCGTGGCCACAGAAGCGCACATGGACCAGCAGTCTGTGACTGCACTAAGGGCAGAGGCACGCAAGTGAGCGTGAAGAAGGGAGGTGGAGCAAAAGCAGCAGACAAGGCACCGCAGGAGAGGCCTCCAGTGGGCTAATCTAGGCTGCTTCTCAGCTGCAGCATGCACGTGTGCTAAATCATTCTTTCCACTTTAATCAAACAGGATTACTCTGTTCTTCCTTCTTGTCCCTCCCCATTTAAATTTAAATATAGGGTAAACTGGGGCAGAATGTTGTCCTTGTCATGTTTCTTCCTGCACTGATAAAAGGAGGACTGGGAGCATCCCCTTCATGCAGGGTGTAATGGCCTGACTCCACAACAGTCTCATAGTTCTTCATGATGCAAAAGTGACTTCAGATGTTGAACAGCACAGTAATGGGAGCAAGTTTCTGATCTATGGGGAAAGCCTGCAGATATCATGGGCTCTTCAATGGTACAATTCACAGTGCCCGAGTTGCAGGCTATATCTACATTATGAATTGGTGCAGTATGAGAAGAGTAGGTCTAAAGAGCAAAACAGGTCCCCACCAAGGTTTCAGGAGGCTTAATTTTTGACTGCTCTAGTCTGGCTTAAGGGTTAGTGAACCACTAATCACTCCCATTAGTGGTTGGGACATAGGATGTATGCTACTGGAGCTCACCTTCTGGTCCTGTTTCATCTAGCGGGAATTCAGTTGGTGTATTCAGAGGCTGTTCTGTGTTGTGATCCAAAGCACAACATGCGGGCATGATCTACAGATTTGCTTTGAAGGTACAGCTCTGGTATGGAACGTGGTGCCAACACAACATGCCTGGCTACAGCCTGCAACATGCTCTAAAGCACATCTACCTGGCACCATGCTGTGCCATGTGGAGGCCTGTCTTGCCAAGGGGGTGGGAGCAGAATGCTGCCCACCCTCATGAGTTAGCTCTACCAAGCAATCTGTGTGGTGCCAAGACACCCCCTTAGCGTTTGGAGGCCTCAGAGCAACAGAAAACTGCCTCCCTTGTGTACTTCCCCACTCCTGGAATGCTTGAGTCATTGGCACTGCCCCTGTTTCTCATCTTTATAGAATTTGGACACCAAAATCTCTGATACAGGGACACTTTCTGTCAAAGATCTGCTCGTCGGCCAACATCAGTCAAACATGAATGGCCTAATCCCTGCAGGAGAAGGGTTTCTGAAGGAATTTGTTCTTGTTACATATCTGGTTTCCTTGACTTTTACAAGATATTTTACTACTTTTCCCCCTTTGGTGGCATAGAATGTACAATATTTAATATACCCGTAGTGAAGTGATGAGTCGCTAGTAGATCTTGTCAGGGCATTGTTTCTGCATATCTCTTACCTACGCTGATTGTTTGAGTCATTTAAATCTGAATACACTTTTTACACTTTTTTTTATATTGAACTTTTCAGCCTGTATATTAAATATCCAATGCTATTTAGCATTCATTAGTGTAAGTGCTGCAATATACTTTTTGTGTTACTCGTAATTATTACTGTCATTGTATTGATCCTAAGACATTACTTTGACTTCTTTTGATAGAGCTTAGCTACTTGGAATTTTTTGGCCTTCAAGAAATTCCACACTAAATAATTGCTAGATTGAAGAGAAGAAAGGGCTGTTCTTTCCCAGAATCTTTTTAACCTCAGTAGGAGCTTCTTCGGCTAAAATGAGCATTTGCTTTTTATTTTTCACTTTTTCCTTGGTAATGTGATAACATTGATTTGCTTTGCCTTCTAATCCTGGAAACTCTGAATTCCATGTTGGCCATTTCTATCAATATTGGAGAAAACCAGACATAGCTGTTCCATAAAGAGTTACTGATCATAGCAACTAAAATACTGTAATTATTTTGCTTTTCTCTCCTAATCTTTTTCCACTATTAAGTTTTTAGCAAGTGATAAGTGTGATAACAGTTGAAAAGACATTAAAGGATTAAACACTTAACATGTACAAGGAAAGGGATTTGCTCGAATTATTTCCATCTCTATGAATGAAAAATAGCTTACAAACTTTTATGTCAGGACAAAAGCTGTGCCTTGGATACCTATTTCTTGTGTCCATTACCTCATCCAGTGGTTTCAATGAAACCACACCTGTCCTTGGAACTAGGGGAAATATAATGAACTCCCTGAATCACTGCTCAGTACTAAATCAAGTTCAGTTTTGTGAAAGGAAACTGCTGCTTAATTATAGCATCCTTAAAGCATTTCCACCTTCTTGTAAAAGATGGACAGTTCGTATGTTTAATCAATGAGTATCCGTTTATCAGATAAAGAACTAGTACTCATCTTACTCAGAAGTGATGTTTTATATTATGATGAAAACTGCCACGCAAGAGCTGTACATTGCCTATTTAAATACCTTAGCCTATTCACTACATCATTATGAGAATACAGATGGGAGATTCCAGGACAAAGTTAATTTAGGAAATGGACTTTTGCAAAATGGAAGGAGGGATTCAGAAACGGTCAAGAGGTAACGAACTTGTCTTGGATTGGATGGTTGTTACAAGGGTTAATGTGGCACCGTATTTAAAGTGTCACCCCATCCTTTTCCAAGAGGAGTCGTCTGAATTCCCTGTGCCTTGCATTGAGGCTTTACACCTTTGTGTCAATGCTTTAGTGAGGTTTGTATTGTAACTTGTGTGCCGTACATATTCCAGTACAATCTGCATTTGTTACATATGATGTACATACTTTCTTCTCCCTTTTATAAAGACACCTGTTTACTTGCGTAGTTTGTCTTTTGTAAGCGCCAGCTAATGCTAACAATAAACCACAAATTCACTCGCACGTCGGCTTTCCATTTGGGGATGGGGTTTGGGTTGATATCCCAAGGCAATCGCGCCATCTGCTGTTTGCCAGTCAGACCCAGCACTGACGGAACGAGGCGGCAGTTTCAGCCGAGCTCCGGTACTGGACGCCGAGGAACCTGCATAGCAGTAAGACAGCCTGAACCCCCCCATTGTCTCAATAGTGTTATTGGAGCTCTTTCTTAAGACATGAATTAATCAACCCTAAAACACAAAGCTACACCAATTGAACAGCTGAAAGAGCGAGTGCAGAGGGGACAGAGCCAAGACCAGAGGACTGTAGAGACTGGCTCTCCAGTTATGCCCGCAGTGAAATGATCATGATTATCGGCTTTGTCTTTCTCGTACTGTCTTTCCTCAAAATCCAGAGAATCAATAAGGTGGTGTCCGTCTACCCCAAACCCCAGGAGTTAACAGCTATTTGCTAAGGGATCCTATCTAAGGTAGAATGCTCGCTCAGTTTCTAAGCTAATCCCTTGCTGGGGGGGGGGAACAAATAGAATGGCTGAGCCTTTGCTGAGTGGTCTGGCAATAGCAGAATCTGTCCTGTCGGCTTGTTTTTAGCAAGGCATGGCAATACAGGGGGAAGGTGCCTTTGGCTTCAATTGCCATGACAGCTATTATGATGATTGCACTATATCCCATAGTGATATATTCCTCTCATCTAATGTTAGGTATCTGAAACCTAGGCATCTACGCTGGGACAAGTTTCCCTTGGCTCCTTTTGCAGCCAAAGGGGGGAAGCGGGCAGCCCCAGCAGCATCCATCTCTCCCTCCCCACTCGGCTTAGATCCTAGAGGCTGATATTTAGTCCTCCTCTCCTGCGCACGCAGGTTTGTGCCTGGGTTAGCCCAGAGGGCACACATGCACTGACACAGCGGTGGCTTCTTGACATTACAGCGATTTGCTGCAAAACCTGCAGCTCTTGAGCTGCCAGACAGGAAAAGTGCATGCCTCGCTCCTGATCTCCTCTGGGTACACATATTGTGAGGTAAAATCCTCAAGGAGCTGAACGTGACTGATGCATTACGTTAGACAGAAAAATGACCATGTCTGTATGCTCCAACCATGAAAGGCAGATGTGTTTGAAACATGTAATTTCTACCACTCTTTAGGGCTGTAAGGTCACTCTCGCTTTATGAAACTGACGGCTCCTGGATGTATCCTGTTATTCCCTGGGAGAGTACTAAAATTTTGCACTTTCGCAGTAACTGGATGTTTTGGAGGTTCGCTGAGTGCTGCCTCAGACAAACGTGAGACCCAGAGACAGGCTTGTTTCAGTGTATCTTCCTTATTTATAGGTCACATTTTGAGATTTTCAGTTATTCCTGTCCTCCCCTCTCCAAGGGCTGTCGTAAGCAGGAAAATGAAGTCTGTTGTTTTAATGATGTAAATGAGCTGTTTTAAATCAAACTCAGGAACAAGTCTGCTTTCACAGGCAGACAAACAAGCAGGGCTGTCCTATGAAGTTTCTCTGAAAAGAACTTGGTCCCATCCAGGAAGACAATGAGCTTGTAAATCTCCTCAGAGAAAGGAAAGGTGTGTCACAGCTCCAAACTATACCAAAGAGCATAACTGCAAAGGGACAAACATCTTTACTAGCACAGGAAGAACTGATCGCACCTAACTACAGAAAATCCCATTGCAACATTGCTGGAAGTGGGAAATGTGATCCAATTTTGTGAGTGAGGTGCCAGTTTGCTAAGAAAGCATCCTGCAGTACCGATCTGGAGTGGTCTGCAGGTGAGTGAGTTGATCAAGTGGTGCAATGACACCGTGTTACGTGTTTGCTCCTCCAACAAAGAAACCTAGCTCTTCAAACGCCAAGACTAAAACATGACTGCATCAGAAGCTTCCCAGGCACCTGCTGGGATGTGTCACTTTCCGCACCAGAAGACTCTGCTGTAGTAAAACCAAACATTTTGCTGCTAATAGTTTGCTTCAAGAAATTCACGTGTAACACAGACAGATGCTTCTCTGCCCCTTAGATTGGCAGTGTTTGGTTACCATATTAGTCTGTGGCCAAATGCATCACCCACAAATGTATTGCTTTATCCATCCAACTTGCCTTAAACTCAGATTCTGACATAGATTTACTAGTTAATAACCAAATTTGCAGTCCCTTTGAGGCACAGAGCCACAAGGGAATCAGCTGAGTCCTTTCTCTTTACCACCCCTCAGCCTCCTCAGCTGGAAGCGCTGACTTGTTTAATTCTGCAGAAAAGCCATCTCACCTGTGTGATTGCCACACCAGTTCCCCCTGTACCTTACCTGGTTTTGGCTACTGTTTCTCAGCTGAGGAGAGGAATTTCTCAACCGAACACAATGTTGTTTTCTGGGTTCCCTTATTCTTTTCTTTTTCTGTGATGCTGATAGACTCGTAAATCTCCACTGACAAAAAACGGACATGATTATTGTGACTAAACATGATTATTCAAATATTTGTATTAAATTAGTATTTTTATGTGAATGACTGAGAAATAATTGAATCAAGAGAATGATCTCTGCAGCCTCCATTGATGTGTTTAAGTAGCAAAGATTAAAACATTCCTTTTTAAACAATAAGAATGAAAACACTCTTGAGTTTTTTAAGCTAAGAAGCAGCATTTATCCTCTAGAATCATTGGTGTTTGGGCAGGAAAGACCTCTCTCCTTGTTTATGCTTTAGCTAATCTGTGACATTTGAAGACAGCCCATCCATCAGCCTACCTTAAACACAGTGTCAGAATCTGACACAAAACTGTGTAATTCTGAAGTATATGGGATGATCTAATTTTGAAAATATTACTATAAGAGAGTTCTCCAAAAAGTCAGGATTTAGCTTTCCTGGCTTCTCTAAGAAGAAAACCTCATTGTACGCAACCTACTAGCATAATAGCCTCACAAACAGTATAGAGGAGGGATTAAAAAATAGCTTGGGGTGGTGGGGTGGTGGTGTCAATATAGAAATATGGATTACTTGCAAACCTCAGTTACTACATCTGTTGTTTACTGCCACTATATACACTCAAATCAACTTTGATTGTATTAGGTTATCCTAATGACATGACAACGCTTACACTGATTTGGTAAGATTCCAGGATTATATATGCTCATAAATTAGAGCTTTGAGAGTACTTGACATTACCGTACTGTGAGGACAACCCTGGATACCTGCTAGCCCAAGCGACAGCAAAGCTGTACCTCTTGGTTCTGAAGCTATGAAAAATTCATTACAATGTTTGAGACTTAACAGCTTCTGCCCAAAAGTGTGAGTGCCATAAACAGGCTGGTTTTTTCCAATCGCTGCAGAATTAGGCAGTCTATAAACGCCCCATCAATAGCTATGTTGTTTATTTTGACAGAGTAACAGATTGCATTTGCACTCGGAAGTCAACTGGCAGATGGTCTCTGCACAACCTAGCGAGGGCAGGCTCCGCTCCTGCTGACTGCGAAAAGCTCTCTTCTAATCCAGCATCCCAAGTTTTTGTTTTGAAGAGCCAGTTAGATAGCAACGATTCTTCCCTGAACGACTAGATCGAAGTGGCCAGAGCCTACAGTTAATGGGACCTACCTTGGACTTTGTCATGGGCTCAGCAGCAGCGGTCATTATTCTCCTTCTTGGTAGCTGGTGCAGCGCTGTGTTTTTGATTTTGGGCCTGGGAACAGCGCTGATAACACCAGTGTTTATAGTTACTGCTTGGCAGTGTTTTGTCTGGCCAAGGACTTTCTGAGCCTCATGCTCTGCCAGGGAGGAGGGGGAGCCGGGAGGAAGCAGAGACAGAACACCTGACCCAAACTGACCAAAGAGCTATTCCATACCACAGCACGTCATGTCCAGGATGTGAAAACAGAGAGCAGAGACCCAGAAGGGGGGGGTGCACTGCGGGGATGCACTGTGTGGTCAAGTTGGTATCGGGGGGTGAGCAGTTGTATTCTCTTTCCTTGTATTTCTCTTGTATTAATACCACTGATAGCAGTAGTGATTTGTGTTATACCTTAGTTACTGAACTGTTATCTCAACCCATGGGAGTTGCATTCTTTCGATTCTCCTCCCCATCCCCCGGGACTGGGGGAAGAAAGAGAGGCAGTGAGCGAGTGAGAAAACTTTGTGGTTCTGGACTTAAACCGCGACAGACTTCCAGTCATCTTCTGCGTTACAGGATTTGTAAAGATACCCACCCTGCAAATTCTCACCATGTGCTTTAGGTGACCTACTGCTCATCACTTTTCCATTGTAGCCTTAGTGTTCAGCACTAAACTTGGAGCTGGAGAGAAAAACCCATGTGTCTTGGTGGCTCTAAATAAGCAGGCAGTTCCAAACATGCAGTTACTGCAGAACAACTCACACAGGGTATTTGAATCCTGCCTTACTCTGAGCTCTTCTACTCAAAAATGGTTTATCCTTGAGTGACAAAGCAACTCAGAATCTTCCAGAAATACTTGAAGCAAGGTAAAACATACATGTAATGCTGTTAACATTCAGGTTAAGATAAGCTGTATCCACTGGAGAAAGAAATAAAGAGGTAAAATTTACTATACAGTTGGACAATTAAAAAACACAAAGGCAGGAAAATCGGCATTAAAATTTAGACCTCTATGATTGACTTGAAAAAAGGTGGTACACTCTGAAGGTCTTTGCACTCCTCCTCTCTCACACTTGTCCAGCACTCTGTTTCCTTCAGTCTCCTGCGGCGCGAAGGCCGAGATACCATTTGTGTGTTGATGGCAATTCCTTGCCCACTGTGAGGGCAGAGAAGCATCCGGGTTTTCTCCACCCTGGTGTTGCTTCCCTGAACACACTCTTCCCAGGCAGCAATAACATAAACAGCAGAAACCAGCTGCAGAACAGGAGATCCCTTCCTTCATAGCTGCTCTACTGAATTAGATTCTTATTTGAAGGAACATAAAAGCTGTGTTAGGAGGCCACAGCCCCACACTCACTGGATGTGGTAAGCCTCTTCGAAGCCTGTGACATTTGATGACCACGCTGTATGAAAGTCGAATGTGAAGAGGAGGCCCACCCTTACACCAGTTCATTTCATCTGATCCATCTGATCAACATATACGTACGCAGTGGGTGTGAAAACCACAAAATTAAAGCTGGAAATATGCCCGAATAGAAGGAAAATGTTGCTTGTAAACAGAGAAATGATCTTGTAAACAGAATGAGTGGTCCTAATGCTGAAAGTTTGTCTCACATAGAAGACAATTTCTTTCCTTTAAAGACCTCCTACATGTTTGTGCTGTTAACATACAGCAACTATTTGATGTTAATCTGAAACAAACTGGGAATGCTCTCAGAAATTTATTATATTTATTTTGTCTCATCTCAAACTATTTTTAATTGCAAAGCTATGCACCACAGGCACAACTGCTTGGATTATTGGATGCAATTATTTGTATCTGGAATATAGAAAAATGTAAATGCTCTCCTCCTTTTCACAGGGATTTTACATCATCTTTCATTTTTATGCTTAGTACTTGAAAATCTTCTTTGTATTCCTCCTACCCTCCCAATATGGTTCAATACACTTACATTCTACAGATATCTTTGTTCCTTGCTAAGTTCAAAGTCTCAACAGGGAAGATCCAAGTAAGGTTTCTCCTTACACGTAAAATAATTCACACTCATGCACGTGAGCTTTTTTCCTACGATTTCAAAGCATTTTGATCTGTTTTCAAAAAGAAGTGGGGAAGAGAATAGACTCTAAAGCATTAATCCACTAAAGTGCATTAAATCTCTTACTCTTTGAATAGATTGCTTAAAACCAAAGTATCTATATTTCCATTTTAAGTGACAGTCAAGATGCAGCCATGTTTAGTGAAATCTTTTACCCAGGGTCACAGAGCAGCTGAGAAAGCCATAGGTCTTCAGTTTGTGCCCTTTTTCTCTGGGTGATGGTGTGGTCCACGATTAACATAACCCAAAGAAATTCGTCATTGCTTTTTTTTCCCCCACCAAATGCAATTCCATACAGACATAAAAGTTCACTTTGGCAAAGCCAAAAACAAACTCCAGGAAGCCAGTGAATCTTTGAGACTTTTTTTTTGTTGCAGTGACAAAGGGAAAGCTGAAAGCATGGATGCCTCTTTATCGCTCTGCTGTTCCCACTCCTCCTGAACACTGCATGCGGGTTATGCTGATCTGGGTTAATACTCTATCTCTCAGTGCATTAGAGCAGCTCCCAAATATCTGTCAAGTAAAATTAGTGCAATGATGCAAAATGCTTGTACAGGAATGACAATATAAACCCACTTGCATGTAAAAATATCCCTGAGATCAGTTTAAGAGGTGTAGCCCTGCGCTCTTCTGTTTGCACCAGTCTGCATCACATATCTGGCACTGCCAGAGACATGCTGCGAGACTCGTAATAAAATCACTTATTGCGTGTCTTGGAGCTCAAGCTCTTGAACCCCTGCAACTGTGGGGAAAACAAAAACCACCTCCGCTTTCATTTAGAAAGCAAGTTAAGTTTGCAGCCCTCCTGGCTGAGTTGAAAAGCTTGTGACCGCCTTAAACGCTCCAATGCAACAAGACACAAAGAGCTGTCAGTACTCTTTGTTACGGTCGTTTTAAGCCAGTTCGGGGATGCTGGAACGCTTGGATTAAATGCACCGTACCAAGACGCGCAGGTCACCTTGCCTTGGGATCTAGGGATGGGCGGCTCCCTTCCTAACGAAAACCAGAGCAGGGTGTGCGGAGGGCACCTCAAAACCCATCCCTGCGCATCGGCCCAAGCTCGGACCCCCTTGAAACCTCTGCGACTCCTAACTCCTTCACCCTGTGAGGAGGATGACAAACCAGGCATTTTCCCGTTACGCTCCCGAGCCCTGCAAGCCCCGCAGCTCCCGCGGACCGGGGTCAGGGGAGCCCTTTCTCTGCTGGGCGTGCGTGTGGTGGGCAGCGATGGAGGCGGCGGGGAGGGGGTGCCTGTGGGAAGGCGGCAGCGGCGGCAGCAGCCCTGGGGCCCGGGCAAGGAGGAGCGGCGCGATGTCTGGGAGGGCGACAGCGATAGGGGGGTTATTGCAGGCCCGGGCTGCAGTGACTCCTCCTAGAGGCGGTATGCGAAGCAGGAGGAAACCCCTTCCACCCCCCTCTAGAAGAGCTGCCGCCATCTCCATTGAAACATACAATACGGGAGGAGAGCCGGCGGCTGAGGCGGAGCGAGGGTGCGGGCGGGGGGTGGGGGAGCCGAAAAGGGAAGGGGGAAACGGAGGGGGGGGCAAGGAGACGAGGAAAAGAAGGGGAGAAAAAGGAAAAAGAGGAAGGAAACAGCAGAAGGCGGCGGCGGGCGCCGGCAGGTGAGGGGAGCGGCGGCGCGGGGGCTCCGGGACTGCGGCGAGGCCCGCTCCTCTCCTTCCCTCTCCCCGCTCCCGGGCGCCCGACCCAAGTCTACCACCACCACCTCCTCCTCCTTCTTCTCCCGTCGCTGCTGCCGTTGTTCGCAACCGCCCGGGCGGGCCCGAGCACTGCCGGAGCGGGGACAGCGCAGCGGCCGCTGTGAGGGGCAGGGGGCGCGGGGAGGGGGCGGTGTGCGGCCCTGGGGAGGGACCGCGGCGGGACACGAGGCGACGGCGCGCGCGGGGCCCGTCCCCAGGGGGCGGGGAGGTGGGGGCACGGGGCCTCCCAGCGGCCTCCCTTCGCTCCCCCTTCGCCCCGCAGCCGGGCGGAGCCGCGGAGCTTCCCGTTCCGGGGACGCGCTCCAAGGCGGCCCCCGTCGCCCCTCACGGTCGGCGGCGGAAGGGAATCTGCTGAGGGGAGGATGATGGGGGGGGGGTGTTGGAAAATGACCGTTTGCGCGGGAAAGCCAACGGCCACTCCCCCCCGCCTCCGCCACGCCTTAAGGGCGCCTGCGCGGGCGGCCACGGAGCGCGCACGCGGCGCTGCCGCGCGTCCCAACCCCTTCCCCGTCGCTCACCGCCTCCCCTCCAATCAGCGCGCTCCCTGCTGGCCAGCGCGGGGGCGGGGTTTGGCGCGCTGGCCAATGAGCGGGGCGGGGCGGTGCCCGCCCAGGCCTGGTCCCGGCCGGCGCGGGGGGGGGGGTGGGTGTGCGGTTCGGCCCTCTGTGGAGGGGCCGATGTGTCCCGGGGGCGGCCGCGTCCTCGGCGGGCGGCCCCGGGCTGCACGGGCTTGAAGCGGCTCCCTCCGGAGCCCGGTGGGGACCGGGTCGGCCCCCGGCGAGGTCGGCAGCTCTCAGGAAGGTCAAAAGCAGGGTCTGTGTGTGAGCCGTGCTGTACCCCGGGGAAGGCGGCCCCCGCGGTGTGTGAGGGGAAGATACCTCTGCGAGGACGCCCGGGTTTTTTCGGCCCTCAGGGTGCCCGTGAAGCTTCTTGCAGCGGGGACGCACTCTGTGTCTCTGTCGGTTTGGAGTGGGTTGAGTCCGGGAGACGTACTGCTTGCCCACATGTGCCGTGTGTGCACGTTGGTTGTGCTTTACCCGTTTATTCGGGTAACAGGCTTTGCTGTAGGTCTTCTGAGTTACTTTCACAACGTGGCTTTTGAATATGAATGCGCAGTCAAAGCTGGCACCTACATGCAGTGTCTTTGGGTTACTTGTGAAGTCCTAGCTGTTCATATAGATCTTAAAATGGAGATAAGGGAAGTGCAGGCACGCTGATAGTCCTGCATTGTCCTTGACTTCAGTCTTTGCCTGCTGAGTTCAAGTCTTCGCAGTATTTGGAAGTTCACATTTTAGATGCCAAGCGCATGTGGATCATCAGGAAATGACGCCCAAGGCATCATTGGTAAATAAATTTGGTAGAAACGGTTCTAGTACAAAGCCTTGGAAAGACGGGGGGTGTTGGTTCTGTGGGCCAGGCCACCATCCAGTAATGGCTAAGCATTTCAGCCTGTCTGAGCTTCTGGTGTAGCTCCCAGTGCAGTGTCCACTTATGAACCCCTAGTTGTTGGAGGGAAGGCACTTGGCACACTGCAAAATTCCCTCTGCCAAATTATATTGTAGCTACCTGTAAGGTCCAGCAGGTTAAGCTGCAATGCCAGCTGATTTAATTTGACTGGGCATTTACCCAACCATAGCTCAAATATTTAGGGATTACTGGTTGCTGGTGTGCATTTGGCAGTTGGTGTAGCTGTTACCTTAGCTTTCCTCTGTGCTGTCTGTGTTCTGGGGTGGGAAGAGGAACAGCCTGAATTTAGTTTTCTCCTCCAGTGTTGCAGCAGTTTTGGTTCTTTGACCATTTTCTGTGATTTTATTTCGAGAAAAATTTAGATTTGATTTATTTTAGGCATCTTGTACTGTACTGAAATTTGATATGCATTCATGCTCTCTTGCTAGACTTTAACATATTAATGTCTGAAATTGTTTTCTGGCCAGCTTTTCAAGTTCAGTCTCACTTGGAGGTTGCAGTCTGTTTCTGTTTGCAAGTTGCTCTTAGTTCTCTGAAAACCATGTGTCTTTACTGCTAAAACATGATTCTGAGATTTTGTTCTTCTGTGCATCCATGTAGGAAGGACTGGAAAGGGGTTTTAAGGTTGCTTTGGTAAAGCTTGATCCATTTGGATGTGGTGTGGGATGCAAATTGCACAACGGTGAAAAGAATATCCCAGGGCAGTCTGTTGTTTCAGTGTCCAAGTGGAGCAGTTATTAACCCTCTGCTGATGGTGGTGGTGGAAGGAAATGGAGCGGTAGTGACTGTGATGGAGAGACCCTCCAAGTGGCCAGAGCAGACTGCCTGAGAGAGGCAAGGAGGTAAAGCTCTTTTCCAGCAGGCAGAAAGAAAATGCTTCTGGATTCTTTGGGATCTGAAGAAGATACAGCTCAGCAGAGGAAAGCCCAGCTTGCAAAAGTCTACCCTATTTTCATGCCCGTGTAGAGAGCTCTGTGAGATCTGGTAGCTACTAAACCTCTCATAGCAACACAGGGATGTTGGAGTCATGGCAGAGTAGGAGTGTGCCGTGACCAATTAAGAGGTTGGAAAAGTTAATTGCTTTAAATTGCCCAGGCCTCATGATGTCATGGTAGCCAGATATAGATGCAGTTCTTACAAGACAGCAAGGATGGACTTCTCATAAATAGCATGGCTCTATTTTTTAATGGAGGCTGTAGTTTATAAGGGAAAACTTGGAGATGATGGATCAGCTAGCAGTGAGGGAACTAATGTGGGTAGGCTCAAGTGCTTTTCAGCTGATAAGCCTTTGGAGCTTAGCTTTGTCACCCAAAGAGAACAATTACGACAGCAGTGCTCAGCTTGTAGCTCTTCAGCTGTTGGGAGCTTCGGAGCAGTTCAGGTGAGTGACTCATGTAACTGTGTCAGGGCTGAGCTGATGTCCCTCCTTCAAAGTCAACCAAATCCCTGCCTGTGGGAGGAATGATTCAGCAGGATCTGAACCCCTGGGCCTTGCTGCAGACCAGGTATGGCTCTTCTGTGCAAGAGAACTTGGAGATACCAAAGACTGACAGTCACCTGAGCTTAGTGTCTGCCCTTCAAGGTGGCTAGTGTAGATAGCTGACAACCCCAGTGAACCACATTTCTTTGACCAGGTCCACAGGAGCTGTATTTTAATAGGTGTGACTGTGCCATAGCTTGGCTTTCTACCAAGAATTGCCTCTCATAGTGTTCAAGATGAGGCACGAACACACTGTTGTGTATATGACTCCCAAGTACACCCTGGTCCACGTGAGTTGCAAAGAAGAGAAAGTGTTAGCAGGGTTTTGAAACTTCTTTTGTTATTAGGTTCTCATGTAATTCTGCAAACATACCTGATCTGTTGCCTGCAGTGTGTTTGGAAAAGTGTCTGGGATGCCAGAGGTAGCCTTGGCAGTCAGGGAAAAAAGCTGAGACTTGCTGTCAGAGAGAAGGGGAAAATAAAGGGGTTGATGGGGTAGAAAGTTCAGTGAGACAGCAGAAGTGATGAATTAAACAAAAAGTTACATAATGCAATGGCACGCCCCAGAGTGGTGTGCTTAGTTATACAAATACGTTTTGATTCTCTATCACAGAGATCAAGTGCAACTACAGTATTTTCTGTGGATGTAATCTAATCTCATGATGTTTGCTTTCGGGATTTTTGTTTTGTTTGTTTTTTTCCAATTGATTTGCAGGCAATTGAGATCTGGTACTACAGGA
Source organism: Myiopsitta monachus (assembly GCA_017639245.1). Lineage (NCBI taxonomy): Eukaryota > Metazoa > Chordata > Aves > Psittaciformes > Psittacidae > Myiopsitta > Myiopsitta monachus. Next base: position 62,930,501 of record CM029921.1, on the reverse strand, counting down.
GCAAATGTATCGGAGGTCAGCTTAATGTTATTTTGATACATGGTTTGTTGTAGTATCCCTGCTCCCTGTAGGGATTTCAGCACTGGACTGAACTCTGGGGTGATGAAACTCTCCTACTGGAATTGCAGGAATCTGATCACAACCTAGTGCATGCGTTTATTAAGTTCCACCTTAAAATGAGTTACTGTTGCACGTATTACTCATGAGAGAAGGCTGTTCCAGAAGTTTGCTCCTCTGATGGCTAGAAACCTAATTCTCAGGCTGCGTTTAGTCATTAATTTGAATGTCAGTTATCACAAACTGAAAAGGACACTTTATAAATGTTAATTGGTAGCTTAATATGAAATTGAAAATTTATAAAGGCTTTATCACAAATAGCAAATTTCATTTAGCAAGACAGCTGGGAGGAAGGAACCTCAAGAGACCACCTTGTACAGCCTCCATCCCCAGGCAGATCCAGCCCTGCCTGTGCCATTTCTGCCATACATTCAGTAACTGTTTTAAAGTTGTCTTGGTGGGAGGATTCTGGCACCACCTTGTCTGACCGAGCCTAGTGCTGTGCTTTCCTCCCTGCTGTGCGGCTTTTTTAAGAGTCCTGCTCTTCTCCTGCCACTTTCATAGGGAGCTCTTACTCCCTCCACCTTCAAAGCAGCATCCCTGAAGACTATTATCCTGTCTCTCTGCTTCTTTTCACCTTCCGATTGTTCTTACTGCCCTCCTTCGGATTCTCATTGCTGTGCATGCCTGAAGTGTGATACCTGTGGTTGGACACAGGTCCTCAGTTTAGTGCTGGCTGTCCTCTTGCTTGTACACCTTGATGCAAGGTTTGCCTTTTCACAACAGCTCTTTCCACCTTCGCCTCTCTGCCCCCGCCCCCCCCCATAACCTGCTGGTCCTAATCAATGGAGCTGCTTCCTGGTAATCACTCTCTGTCCTACACAACTGGTTTCTTTTGCATCAATGCAATTAATGGATTGCTTGGGATTTTTTTCCACTTGTGTCTGTTTGAAGTGGCCATTGCCTTTAATCAGCACTTGCAAGTGGCAGTTCATGAACTCTTTTACCATTGCTCATGATTCCAGTCTGGCAGTTCTCAGGAATGAGATGATGAGCAACATCAATTTCGAGGTGTCTGTGTCTGATAGGTTTACTGGTATAATCTTTCCCAACTTTTGTTATCGTGCCCAGATGATATATATTGCACACAGAAAGAAAACATTATCTGGGTGATGGACCAAGGACACACCAGGGTTTTATAGATCCCTGAGGCCCTGTGATGATTTTATTTCTTTGATATTGTAAGTGAAACCAGTGTTCAAGTTAGGTTGTCTTAGTAACCAACCCTTGGCTTTGGGTGTTATGGATGAGCTGGTTTCTGGTAATGTCTGGCTTCATATGGGACAAGTGACACTCTTTGTAGATGAGCTTGATTTTAATAAGCAGGTTAAGAATGAAACACAGATTTCTGTGTGCTTCTTGGTTGAATGTTAATTGTTCCCAAGGGCTTGCGGTGATGTCAAACAACTTCGCTCTATTTTTTTCCCCTCTTTATTTTTTTTTAAGACTGTTTAAAATGCGAATTATGATAAAATTGAAGAGTGTCCCCTAAAGTAGTCATAATGCTTTTCAAGTCTTTTGTTTCATTGAGGTGGATGAATACAATTTAGTAGCTATGCCTTCACTGACAGAAATACCATCTGTGGCAGATATGCTTTTTGTTTACTTCAGAGGAGTAACCAGGATCATAATTAGGCCACCAGGGCAGCTACTGAAATGGAGTTAGAAACAATTTTTGTAAATAGAGTTAAAACTTCACCATTATTTAACTGTGGGTGAGAGCTGGAGGTGTAACTAAAACCCATGCACACCGGAGTAGCTGACACCAGGGTTTGTCTGTTTACAAGCAACCTCACAGTTGCCAGAAAAACAAGGAGAAAATGAGATTTGTTCTCTTTGCTCCTACATGTAGACTAGATTGGCTCTTAATGCAGGGAATAAACCCCTACATCTCCAGGGAGCTTGATGGACGGAAAAACCTGGTAGTCTTTTTAAGACGAGAGATTAAAGACCTCCTCTCTGCTCTGTGGAGGAAGGTTCTGGGGCTCCCGGGAGCTGCTGTGGAGGTGATCCGGGAAGAATTACAGAAGTGGTGAAGTCTGTGAGCTGGCCCTTCAGTTCCTGAGGCCAGAGCAGCGCTAGGAGAGGTGCTTAACGTGTAGCTGCTTGCCTGCTTCTCTGCTTCTGCCATGCATGTGAAATGCCCTGTATAAAAGGCTTGTGAAGAAGCAGTGTGTTTGTAGGTAGGGTTTATCTTCCTTGCAAGCAGTACAACTTTCTCTGCTTAGAGGTGGCACCAGTGTCTGGTTTTAAGGTTGCTTCATGCTGTCCATTGTGCCAGTACTTCTCAGCTGTTTAAAACTTGCTAAACTTAACAATCAGAATGGAAATCTGCCCTGGTCTGATTTGGTTTTGTTTTGGTGGGGTTTTGTGTGTTGGTTTTGGTTCGGTTGTTTTGGTTTTGGTTCGGTTGTTGGTCGTTTTTTTTTTTCTTTTTTGTAAAATTCATTTAATGTCCATATTATTTATTATTTTTTATACAGATATATAATCCAAGCCACTTTTCTGTCATATTTTTACACTGAAAGAGCAGTAGTCAAAAGTTACAGCAAATGTTCAAGTTATCCAGCTTTTAATGAATAATGCTTCAGCTTGAGCAGGTATTGAGAATAGGTTTGGATCTTTTCTTCTGGAAGAATGAGATAATGTATAAAGCTGCTTCGCACATGCTGAACACCCATCCTGTTTCTTTTGTCTTGCAGCTTTTGGATTGGAACAAGGGGTTAAGAATCACCAGCGATTGAAAAACACAAAGCTGCAAGATGTCAGGCCGAAGTGGGAAGAAGAAAATGTCCAAACTCTCACGCTCAAGCAGGGCAGGTGTCATTTTCCCTGTGGGGAGAATGATGCGCTACTTAAAGAAGGGAACATACAAATACCGGATAGGTGTTGGAGCACCAGTTTACATGGCAGCCGTCATAGAGTACCTAGCAGGTAAACCAGGAACCTGATCCTGGAAGTGCTGATCACACACAAAAAAGCCAGGGATATCCATGGAATGAAATACGAACGTGTTCAGCACTTCTGAAACTCAGGCTCTGCAAGTGCAGCACTGATTTGTTGAAATTCACTTCAAATGTTAAGAAGAAAAATTTGCTTCTTGAAGAGGCTGAGGATGGAAATTTTCTCCTTTAGAGGCACCATGCTTGGAAGAATTATTTTTTTATTGCTTTGCAGAGTGATGAGTCACATCTAGGTAGTTTCCATCCAAGAGAAAACTGATGTGAATTAGGCTTTTGATACACCTGGATACAACAAGAGAAAAGAGCACAAACTCACCTTGTGCACCTGTTGTGCTTTTTAAGTGGGCAAACTCTGTTTCTCTGTCTGCATTTCTCCTTCCAGAACAGTGTTAAAGTGTTACGAAATATGGAGGTTGTTCATTTGGCTTGCCTAAGTGTATAAAAAAGGTGTTTCAAGGTTCAAATCTTCCCGCATACCCTGAGGTTTTCCTCCCTTTCTGAAATTGACCTCCGAGGAAGGGGCGGATGTCACATGGTGGTACAATATACTGCAATATACTGTGACGTATATTGTAATATTTCACTGGCCTATGATCGCATTGGCTCTATTTCTTATTTAATTGTGGAAAATAGCACCATTGCAAATTGGTACAATGGCCAGTGCAGGGAGGATTCTGGTTCAGGTTTTTTAGGTGTTACAGATCAAGACTGAGGTGCATTAGAGAATCAATGAGGAGTCACAAGCCTGGATGAAATTAGCTGAGTAAGTTGTGTTTCAGAAGCATAGTTATTCCAGAGTGGCATGGAAGAAGCCTGCATGGTGCCTGGTTGGCCATATAACAGCATGCAGTCCTTCTGTAAACATTACTGTCTTTTTTTTTTTTTACACCTGAAAGCCTGTTCTTGTTACCAGGCAAAAAAGCATTCTTTTCTTTCAAAATCCGAAATAGTGATAATTTCACTGTTAAACCTAAATTTCTGATGCTGCCTAATAGCGTGTTAGGGAAACGTCCGCGTTTCTGCTGATTAATTGCAGGGTGAAAATCGAGTTGTTTTTTTTTTGGTGAGGTTACTTCTGGAGTTGGAGTGAAAAAAGATGACAGAAATGCGAACAAGATGCTTAAGGTTGCATTTATGTTCACCTGCAGCTCCCTCAAGAGCTGAGTACAGAAAACGAGCTGGTTTTAAAATAAAACAAAACACCACTGAAAAACAGAATCAAAATCCAAGATGATAAGTGTTTCTCCCACTCATTTGATATTATTGTTTCGCTGTGTAAGAAAAAACATTAAGTTTATTTGATCGTAGAGAAAAATTAGATCTCAAAGTAATTTTGGAGAAGACATTTTACTTCATTAAGAACATACTCATATTTGCACAATCCAGTTTCAGACATTAAAAATGAGGTCTTGTAACTGCAGAAGTCTCTCAGTGGAGCTGGTGCAGTTGTGCTGTACTGGGGAAGTCCTTGGCTTGCAGAGTTTGCAGCAGAGTGCTACTCGGCAAGGGTGATTCAGGAGTTGGAGGGACTTAGGGGGAAGGGTGGAGATGGAGGATTCATCTTGCAGCTCCCACCTCTACCACAGTGGTTTTTTGATCTTGTTTCTGTTGATATACCTCTCTTATATTTTCTAGTGGTGGTTCAGACTTTTTCAGGAATGTCATAAATATGAATTTCTCTCTAATAAGGCATGTTTGCTTTAATTTATCATCAATTGTGGATCGCTTAGAAGTTATCTACAGACTTCGGGGTGTCTGGGTATTGCAAGATGAACACCATGTTGCGTGGGGTTTGGAAACTGCAGTAACTTCTATAACTGAATAACATGCTGCAGAGTAACTCTGCTGGCCTTAGTCTGTAGGGGAATATTTATTTTTCTCTTCTCCCACTCCACAGGGATCCATAGCATTCAAAGGAGTTTCTAGTGTAAACATTTGGGGATACTTGTTCTGAGCTCTGGCAACTACTACAAGGTGTAATAATAAATTGTCAACAGCACATCTAGTATGTGCAGCACTTTGGTACTGTAGACTGAGTTATAGTCATCGTTTTGTAACACAGTGCAGCACTGTTTACCTGTTATCTGAACTAGAACAGTGTATATCTTGGATCCATTTCTGGCTAGTAAGTGTGGTTTGAATTAAATCATTAATATGGTAAGGGCAGATTATGTGTGGGCCTACACTTTGTTTTAGAGAAAAAGAATGTGTAGTCAACCAGGCAAGGAAGTTGCTAGATCTGTAGGCTGGGGGCCTGTGTAAATTGTAAGGGAATGTTGTTTTAAGCTTCTTGGCTCAGCAGAGAGAGACCCCCATCTTGCCCTAACCCTGTATGTGTTGTAATAGGATGGAGTCATGTTTCTGAGCAAACACCTATTGCTTGTGGATAGTGGTCTTTCCAAACCAAGGTTTCTGTGCTCTGCCCGGAGTTTTGTTTGAAAAGATTACAAAGGTGGATAGTTTAATTAAAAACCACTGTTGCAACATCAAACCCTCTATGTTTGTGTGAATATAGTCTTTGGTTTTGTGAAGCCTTTAGAAACAAAATGTGCTTTCCAAGGCTGTTGTTAAAAGGGGTGTTATATGCCAAATGGGTAACACTTATTAGCTTTATCTGATACTTCCTATTACAGATTCCAGTTTTCTGTCATGGAGTTGCAACCATGAAATGGCTCCTCAGGCTGAAAGCCTGCATACAGGAGAACTGCTTCAGCCTAGACCTGGGAGGGTGGGAGTAAGGGCGTCTGGTCCTGAAACTGTTTCACAGATGCTGGTTAAACCATGTTTTTCTACTATGTTAACACATTACTGAGAACTTCTCTTCTAAATGCCTGTGTGCTGGTCTGTGTTTGAGCAGAGACTTGGTGCTTTACGAAAGGGGAGTTGTAGTCTTTGCCATCTCAGAGAAATCTGCTCTCTTTGGCCAAGCTGTAACTTTGAAAAAGCACAGGTCGCTTCTGCTCAGCAGAGACTTCTTTGATTTTAACAGCTAAAATCTCCGGAGACTTGGTCCTCCCTGAGCACGTTCCAGCCTCTCTCAGCGCCCGGTGCTGCCCAGACTGCCTATTCATTGTGTCCCTAGAATGACAGAGCATGCCTCAACCTTTCAGCACCGACACGTGACAGGATTGCTCATGGAACACGCAGTGGCTGAGCATGCTTCAGCCCATGGCTGCAGGTGCTCAGAAGAACTTTTATCTCTCACTGCTGTCCCTGGCTGCTCCTGGTCACAGCACAGAGCAGGGAGTGGGCTTTCTGTGGTCTCAGCGATGCTGGGCAGACTAGAGGAAGCAATCTGATTTGAAGACAGAAGCCACACAGGTGGGTGGCAAGAGGGTCTGGGACTGACGGCAGTGAGTACGTGAATAGGAAGGAGTTGAAGGAGAGGCTAATCCTACTTACCGTTCATGGGGTGGGAAGGGCAGGCTGGAATTAACTGAATAAGCAGACAAGGAGACTGGAAAGAGGTTCCACACTGGCGAGAGAAGGAAACGGAACAGATCATAATCTTCTGGGGAGATGATGATTATGGGAGAAGAATACTGATGCTGGAGACAGAGCTGTGGATGGAAAGGTGAGCTGATGACCAGTGGAAGCTGTGTCCAAAAATCCTGACAGGATGCTGGAGGGTAAGTTGGAAAAATAGGGCATAGGTGAAGGACTGGATGGAGAGGATGCTGAAAATGAAGAACCTAGAAAGGAAGATTGAGCCTGAGTATTACTACAACTGAGAAGAGTAGATAGGAGAAATTGAGACCATCCAGGAGAGGCAACTGAGATAGAAATTTCAGGTGTGGATTGTCAAGGAAAGGAGAATAGGCTATGGAGCTGGGAAAGCAATTTGTGGCTGGGTGTATGAGGCTGGAAGGGTCAAACAGGACCAGAGCTGTCTGATTGCATACATCCAGGGTCTAGCATGGTCCAGCAATTCTCATGTGAGCTATCAGCTGTGCATGTAGTCAGTTGATGGCCCATAGTTGTGTTGCCCTGAAGCACTGAGTCTTTGACTAGCGTCATCCGGGTGGTGCATGTATGTCTTGAGCATCTTTATTCCAAGATGCCACGTGGTTCATACTGCCTCCTGGCTTATGTATGAGTCATGAGCCACTGGATCCCCTATTTTTTTCCCTTGTATGCAGAATTGATTGTGGCAGTACCAGATCTGGGCTTTGGCTTAGCAACCCCATTGTTAAAATGCCAGCTATCACCACAATGTATCTCAAAAAGAGGTACTTTGACCTTGACTGATGAGGATGTGAGGAAGATCTCATCGGTGTTCTGAGGCTTTTTTTTTTCTTTTTTTTTTTATAATCTCTCTATGCTGTTTTATATCTTGGGCTTGAAAATCATATTGTAAATGTGCAGTTTAATTCCTATCCAGAAGGTTGTGTTTGCTGGAACGGTGTTGGGCTCCATGGGCTTCAGAGTTAAAACTCCATGAAAAATGGGCTTCAAACCCATTCATTGGATTTATGGACTTTGCAGCTGATGCATGCCAGGCTATGCTCTTGAGTGTGCATGGGGTTAACTGCAGTCATTGTCATCTAAATCAGACATCAACTGCATGTGTCCCGTAATGCACCTTCCCAAAATGTAGGCAAAGAATGCAGATGCCTCTTGATTAGGAAACAGAAGACATATGAATGGTGTGCTGGTCAGAGGAACTCATGGAAGGTGTCAATGCTAAGCCATCTTCTCTAAATTAGGGCAGAACACACCACCAGCATATACTTCCTCCTTCAAAAGGCATCGGCTGCCGTACTCTTCTGTCTGTTGTGCTCATCTGCCGTCAAGAGACAAATCCAGCAAATACTTTTCCACTTGCAAATGGAGGACGAAGGACTCCATCTTTTCCATAGCAAAGGTATTACTGGTAGATTTGTGTGTGGTAGCATAACAGGAGCTGTTACAATTTAACCTGAAAGAGAAGTGGAAAATAACCTGTTTGCAATCTTTCCAATTCTGTTATCAGTAGTTCTCGTACACCTTTCTTACCAGTTCAGCTGAGTACTTCACAAAAGCAGGCAGAGCTAAGCTGAACAAATAGCTTTGGCCTGGCTGGGATGCTTTTAGTTCTCAGACACTGCCAAATCTGTTGATCCATCAGCTAAAGAAACCTCTGGGTTTTTTTTCTGTATGTCACAGGGTAATTGTAATCCCATTCAGGTCATAGCTTGGCTGCTGCTTGGGATAACTGGAATACAGTTATGTTCTTCCCTGGTCCCAAGTGCTTATCAATCAGGAGAAGGGCTCCTTTTAAAGTACCACGTGTTGTGTAGAGACAGTGAAGGGTTCTGGGCATTACCCTGTTGACCAGCATTTGATGTTCTATCTGAAGCCCAGATAAACTGTAGAGTGTATAAATGAGCTAGTTTGCTTGTAACCATCTGCATTTAAGATGTCTGAACTTGAAGTTATGCTTCCAGTGTGGAAGGCATTTTGCTGCATTTTGAATCTTGATGGAAGTAAGATTACTTTCAAATTTTATTTTTGTTTTTAGTGCCTGCTGCTAAAAGCATATAAAGTAAAACCATGTCTGAGAATATCAAGATGCCTGATTTCAAGATAGCTTGATACAGTACAGGACTTTATTGTAGGACCTGTGTTCTTACACTAGTCTTCTTAGAGTGTAGGTAACCTCAGCTGGAGCTACTTGAAATGTAAAGCAGTTTCTTTAGGGATCTGTTATTACCAGCAGAGGCTGTGAAAACTGAACCCTCCAGATTTGATGTTGAACTTCGCAAGTGCCATTTTGTGTTCTTGAGACTGTAAGTCCCTGCCTCCAGCATAAGAAAAGTATGCATGTAAACAATCATTTGAGGGAGGTAAGGCAATTATTCACCTATGCAAGCAATTGGCATCCTTTGATAAGTTATGTGTATATTCCACAATGTGCACATCATCTGTGCCTTGGATTTCCTTCTTTCTGGTGTCCTGTGGTAGATGGCTGGCATTTGAGTGTTCTGCATTTTTTGCTCTTAACATTAGGCAGAGGACATTTGAGTGCACCATCAGGATGCTGCTGGCCAAAGGACCCAGAACCTGGGGGACTGGGGTGAGCACACAGGTAGCAGGATGTGCGTGGTTTTGGCACATCTGAAAGAACTTCAGTTACCACACAGGTAAGTATGTATTGCCTTTTTATTTCCCTGATGCAATTTTCCTCTGCTATCAGCACACACCTGCAAAATCCACTGGAGAAGTCTGCGTCTCTTGCTTTATGCTGGTCTGCACAATGGATGGCCATCTGTTCCTGTTGTCTGCTGCTGTATTAGCTCCACTGGCAGAGGTCTGGGAAAAGGGTCTGAAACTTCCAGCCCTGCAGCCCCGCTGGGGTGAATATAGCTGGCTTATGCAGGATCTCTGTTCAGTCTCCTCCTTTAAAGTTCAAGTCAGATGCTTCAGAGTTATGAAATGCTAGAGTCGAGGTTGCTTCTCTGACTTTTAATGTAGGCAGAGCATGTGTTTGTGGTGTGATAGTTTCTGACTGTCGGATCGCACACTGCTTTTTCCTCATGGCAGTGCCCTTGCTATCAGAACCACGGTTCTGTTATTTTGTAACATTTAAGTGCTTGTCTTTGCAAATTTGATGATGTTTCTTGGAAATTTGGCATGAATAATTATTCAAATTTCAACAGTCTCTGGCTGTTTCTTAAATAATTCACCATGAATATGCACATGATTTTAAAAAATGGCTTTCACGTCTTCAACATTCAGTTAAATATGTATGCTGTGTAGTAGTGAAAACTGGATGACAAGTATGTACTTTTGTCATTCTAACTGAATGAAATTGAAAGCTTGTATGGAGAGCTAAACCTCATCTTGAATCCTCTGAATTTTAGCCAGAGAGCATTATGTAGATTTCAGCTAGATTTTTCATTAAAGTTCTTTTTAAGAATCGGTACAGTTCTTTATTTAGCTTGTAAAAAGGAGTGAGATATCATTAAAAGGACACTGATGGGCTGTAATTTTCTTATCCCTGTTATGTAAATACAAACCCAAAAACCAGAAGACAGGGACACTGGATACTTCTAAAATGAAAGAAGGTGTGAATACTATTTTTATGATTACTTGGAGCAAAACATTCACTTCTTCCTTCTCAGTGTTTCAGTAGAGTTCTTGCATGAGAAGTAACTTCTGAGTTGGAGCCAAACGGTGTAAGTTAATGATTATACTGCTACAGATCAAATAAACTCAGAAAGATGTGTCTGTGTTTCCTCTATAACAATTAGAAAAAGCTCAGTGACTGTAATCACAGAAGAAATATTACTGCACATTCAGAGAAAATACTTCTGGAGTGACTTCCTGTTCCCAGAGGTGTAGAAGAAACTTTCTACCAATAGTTCATGTTCTGAAGCTCTTACGTTGTCTCTGCTTGCATCTAAGTCAAACTTTTATATCTTGTTCTGAAAATGAATCTTCTCACAGATTTTCAATGCCCCTTAATGCAGAATAGCAGCATTGCCTGGCTAGTTTGTTGGCTTTCCAAGTACTTTTTTAAATGCACCTCAGTCTTTGTCTTACCTGGTCCTGAGAATCCTTGCTGTTTTGTCAGAACTGTTTGTACTAGGTTTGGGGTTTCATTGCATGCTTTACTCTTTTATTGTTCACAGACTATTGCTCAATTGTGGACTGCTGATGTACATTTTTATCGGGTGGTTTGTCTTTTTTCTAACTTGGCACTTGTAAAAAGTTCTGTGAACTTTGCATATTTTCTGCTAGCTATCCTTCAGGGAATTAGGAAGGACAAGTTATTTTACATAAATTTACAAATATACCGAGTGTGGTTTGGTTTCTGCCTTTTTGTAGCAAAGACCATTTAAAACAAGAAACACCCCTGCAAAGGCAAATGGATATGAAGGAGGAATGTAAAATGCGTATACAGGGTGTACATAAATTGCATTTTTGTTACTTATTTTTATCTCAATGTGTTTACAGCTGAAATTCTAGAATTAGCAGGAAATGCAGCACGAGACAACAAGAAAGGAAGAATTGCCCCCAGACACATCCTCCTGGCAGTTGCAAATGATGAGGAACTGAATCAGGTACTCATTTACATTTCAGTGCTGTGGCATGAATGAAGCTGTTATCATGGAAGTTTAGAATCAGTTTAGTCTGGCACATGAATAAGAACACAATTATTGTAGCAGAAGACAACAGGATTGAGCGCACTTCAATAAAAGCAGACAAAAAAAAGAAGGTTTTCTGGTATCTCATCTTAAATTCTGTTACAGATTTTGCTTCTTTTGTAGCCTGTGAGTCCTGCTGAAGTGGGTGAACTTGATGCTTAATTTTTTCCTCTGGGAGATACAGTACTTAAAGAAAACGTGCCATATGGAAGACCTTTTCTCAAAAGTTGTAGAAATGTGTGCGTTGTTATGTTGGCTGAAAGGCCCATCTTGGGTAGGGATCTGGCTCACTCACTATTGCTCCTTCCAGGGCTGCCTCCCTGTCTGTATGCCCAAGCCCCATTAGCAGCCAGGCTGTGGTTTACAGTGCTCTGACTCTGCGGATCACTTGTGTTGAACTTTACTGAGAAGAGAGATCATGGCATGGGCTGTGAATTGCAGCATTCAAGGATACTGGAAAGGTTCAATCAGTATCAGAATATGTCTTCTTGTTTGGCCTCATGTGAAGATGTATGATATCATTCACACCTTAAAAAATTCCTGCACTTTGACTGCTTTAAGTAATGAAAATGTGGTGCCCATGAAGTCATCTAGCCCTGTTCCTAGGCAGAGGGACTGAAAAGTCAAAACAGAGGCCAAGAGAGAGGGAAAAGCGTGCTAACACTACTAGCCTGCTCCCTGCTCTGTGGCACTGGTCACTGGCCTCTAAACTGAGGACTAGATCTAGTGATGTCCATTAGGAGTTAGCCAGACTTTGTCCACTATGTAATATCACAGCCCATTCCTGTTGTTCACCTTTGCAAAGCAGGTTCTTGAGACTCATGCTTGCTTTCACTGAATCTGTTTCCCTACCAAAGGGATCTACAACCAGTCCTTTGAGCAGCACTGTGGTGCAAAGATGGTTTTGGTTTGGTTTAGTTGGTTTTTTTGTGGGTTTTTTTTTTTAAGTAGCTTGTAGGCACTTCTCTTGCCCTCAGTCACTGCATGTGAGGAACTGAAGACAGGTATGCAGAAAGACTAGCAGTGGAAGAGAGACCAGTGAAGTAATGGAGTTCTCAGTGATGTCCTGGCTGAGCTCTCCGTCACTGCCAGGTTTTTTATAGTTGTGGATTTTCCCCTTAATGTTTGTTTGTTTGTTTTCTTCATGATAAAGGGGCAAGGTGCAATGCTGTAGGAAGTGTGGAGTCTACTTGCATATGTGTAATGTAGTCAGCAAAAAGTAGCTTGAGTGCCAACTAAGAGAACCTGTAATGTGCTTCTTTGCACTGCTTCTCCTTGCAGTTGCTCAAAGGTGTGACTATTGCAAGTGGAGGTGTCCTGCCCAGAATTCAGCCAGAGCTTCTAGCCAAGAAAAGGGGTGCCAAAGGCAAATCTGAGACCATCCTTTCACCTGCTCCTGAGAAGAAGGGAAGGAAAACAATGGTGAACAAAAAGAGTGGGAAGAAGGCAAAATCTACCAAGGCCCGGACACCCAAAAAGGTAAGCATGAGGCAGGCATGGGATTCCAGAGGTGTGGGAGAGGAGGTGGATCAAAACTGACTGGGATTATTAGGAGGAATAAATTAGTGCTTCAGCATTGTTTGGAACAGCTAGAAATGGGAGGTAGGAGTTAGGAGTTGATAATAGACACAACAGGATTATTTTTTCTCTAAATTTTGGAAATAAAGGCAAACACAGTATTTTAATCAATTTTCATAACAAAAGCTTTTAAAGCTTTGAGGGGAACTTCTTAGATTTTGCATGTCACCCTTTGCAATGCTTTCTTGATAATGGTTTAGAATCTTTTCATCTCCACACTGCGTGGCAGCGAACTCTAGCCTTTAAACAAAGGAAGCTGTATTTTGAAACATTTTCTACTTGAGACATGTCACACCTTCAGCCTTGTACAAGTACTGGGTTGCTGTTGAAGATTTTTCACTATTCAGAGAGCTTGTCTCAACATGGTACATAAATGTCGTTTTGACAAGCTCTTTGTTTCGGGTGTTCTTAGGTGTGCTGTTGTTAATGGTTTTTTTGAAAGAGTTGCAAGGAGAAATTAATCAGAAGTTGACCACCGCACCTTCCCTTACAATTGCTAATCCTCTGTCACCATACAAATTGGTTTAATTTGGTAAAGCAGTAATCAGATCAGTGCTCCAGTGTATGCATCTTAAAACACTACTTTTTAATTAGGTAGGATTAAATGATATTAAGCTTTGACCTAAGATTTTTATACTTGTGTTAAGACTATCTTTCTGGGTGCCTCTAGGCTTTAATACATTTCCATATCCAGAAACAACTTTTAAAAAGAAAACAGAGTTGCTTAATAGGATGCCCCTGTGTATTGATCTCGGCTACCACCTTACTTTGAATTGTGCACATGAACTATTGGGAACTTGTTAAGAAGAGTTAGCTACCTAACATACCTTAAAGCAAATACTGGGAGATGTGTAGTGTCTCTGCAGTCCTGGTAGAAGCAGATTTGCTACTCCTGGAGCTAGCCTGCATGAAGGGGTATGTCCCACAAATGGGATTTTGCATTCGAAGTTCAGTTATTAGTTATTTTGTTTTGTCATTCTTGTCATGCTTGTATGTAGGTATGATGGCCTTGCTCCTGTCAATATGGATTCAGATCTATGATTTATTAGCTGAAACTTATGGGGGTTTTTAGATCATGAAGTTGGTTTTTTTTCCCTTCAGATCGGACAGTTTGAGTGGGTTACTAAATTACTAGGTTTGATTTAGTACAAGCTCTGCTCTGTTAGCAGCAAAAATAAACCAGCACACCCCCACCCATAAATAAAACCTTAACTGTTAATAAAACTGCAGATGGATGTGGATGCACTGACTCCTAATGCGACTACAAACATATGTAGTGCCTCAGATAAGCTGCTCATGTTTTAGCATTATATAAACAGGAAAGACCTGTTGTTACGTAGTCTTTGGGGATTAAAAGGCTATAAATAAGAGATTGATCCAAAAAGATGAGATTGTATAGTAACTGATAAAATCTATCAATTTCTGAATAATGGTAAAATGTTGATTTTTATTATTTTTTCCCTTTGAGAGTTCTTGTTTTTTAATTCCTTCAAACAGAACAAACAAAAGGACAAGTGAAAAAGAAGGAGCTTCAAATTCAACATCTGAAGATGGACCTGGGGATGGCTTCACTATCTTGTCCTCCAAGAGTCTTGTGCCAGGACAAAAGGTAATACAAAGTTATAACAGATTTAGATCATAGCAATGGAGCCTAGCATAAATGGAAGTGTAGTTTTGATCTAACACCAGGTACAAAATCTCTACATTCTCCTTTAGCAGTCCCGAATTTATTATTTATAAAAGAGTATTTCTGGGCCAGGTCCCAGCATCACCCAGAACTTCCACATATTGGTTTGCGCCAGAAGCATAGGAGCTCCATCTGAAAGGGGGCTGTGGGATGCTACTCTCTCCAGTTCAAGTTCAAATTGAGAACCTCACCAGAGCTGCAGGGCATGCCTACTTCTCCATCTCAGCACAGACAAGGACACCTTACTTAGTCAGTATTACAGAACTGACCCACCAAAATGCCTGCGTGTCGTTGGTGTCCAGCCTACTATATGTCCCTTTGTTGTGTTTGGTTTTCCTCTGATCTCACCAAGAAGAAGAGGGATTTTTGCCTTCTGTAGTTTTTGGACCCTCTGAATGAAACTGGAGCTTTTCTTACAGATTTAACTATGGAGATATAGTCAAGATTTTTTAATATCATTATTATTTCCAATAGTAAGGTCATCTGGAAAAAGTATTTTTCTGGAAACTGCTTCTGTAAGCCCCCTCTACTGATGTCTACCCTATTGTGTGAAGCAGAGCTTATGGGATCAGGTGGACTGAACTCTTCTTTTGCTGAAGCAGTGGTCTAGAATGGGCCAGACACGTATTAAATCCAGAAGACTGCTAAGACTGCTAAAGCAGTCTTCTGGCCAGGTAGACGAAACTTGGATCTCCTCTGTTCAGTTCTGTCCTAAGTTCCTCTAAAATCTGTGTTCTTTCCTCTCTAAAATGGGCAGTGCGTATTGTTCTGGTTAGGATTTAAATACTGCAGTGTACCTTGGAGGAAGCGAGTTGTGCTGGACACATGTTTAGCAGCTGTAAAGTCTTACTCATTATTTTTATCAGTTGTTATATCCACATGCTTGGGTGGGTAAAGCATTCCTTATTTATGCCAGGAACTGAAAGGGTAATTAATTACTTGGGTTGTGAAGCCTTTATAGGTCAGGATAGTGGTCAGCTCTTCTTCTGAGCCCCCAGCAGTAGTTTACTGGGGGCAAGTGTTTTGACAGGAGAAAAGCTTTTTAATATTACTTTTTTTTTTCTTGAAGCAAAAGCATTTCCAGAGTTCCCCTTTTCTCGTCGAAGTGTGATGCTAGAGCATGAATTTTTCTAGCAGTCACTTCCTCTGGATGCCCTCCTAAGCTGTGGGCACATCGCAATAGCGCAATACTCGAAGTGGTGTAAAAATTAATTCATTAATGACTAAAAATCAGAATCGCACATACCATGATAAAACTACTGATGTCTGAAAGACTGAATGCAGCCTTCTTTCATTTCAGTGTTTTTGTACGAAAATGATTTCACACTAACATTACTTTTTTTTTTTCTATTCCCCCGTATTATTTTACAGCTTTCTTTGACACAGAGTGACATCAGCCATATTGGCTCCATGAAAGTAGAAGGCATTGTTCACCCTACAACTGCTGAAATAGACCTCAAGGAGGAAATAGGTGAGGCTTTGCTACAAGCAGAAAAAAGAGATCTAGAGATGGAACAGTAGCTGGTCTACTAGCTGCCTGCTGAGATCCCATCCTGTTTCATCTGAATCTTCCCCAGGCCATAAAATATCACTTACAACACTTCTGAAAATCAGGCTGGATCTGACTAGGTATAATAGGCTAATCACTAATTTATCTATTTTTAATGATGCCTTACAACAATCAAAACACAGATAATTGGTTGAAGCACATGAGCAGCAAAGGTGTATATAATAGTTATTGTGGTCTTTATTGGATTATTTTTACATAAGCCTCTGAAAATTCCGTGTCAAAAATTAGATATTAATAACACTTCTAATTATGTATTTCATTATAGGATTTTACATACTTTAGAAATACTTATGCACAAAACCTTATACTGCTCATGTGAAATAATGAAATACTATTACTGCTGGTGTACCAATACGGAAATTGAAGCAAGAGGGAGTAAAAAGGATATTCAGTGAGTTGCAGAGAGAGGCACAGAAACTAGGAGCAGGCTTTTGGAACAGTGTTTTATACAGTCAGTCATCAAGACACTTCAGTGGCATCCCAGTCGTGTTTATTTCAGAAAGTAGTAGGGTGTGTATGTTGGGTTGATTTTGGAGGATGAAAATCTTGAGTCCTGAAAAACCCTTTCTTCACTATTTTAGCCATAAGTCAGAGGAAGATAGTCTTCTTACAGATAATTATGTTAAAGTGATTTCCAGTAATAGCATACAGGGGTTTTCAAGACCAGTAAAAAGTAAACTTCATCTGTGGCTGGACAGAGTGGTAAGTATAAATAACAGCTGCTGCTGATAGAGGGAAACAGGATAATGTGTGTACAGTGTTCTTTTAAATAAAGTTGGTTTTTTTCACTTTGATACTTTGAAGCCAAGGCCTTTTGCTCTGTGTCCTTGCAGGCAAGGCACTGGAAAAGGCTGGAGGGAAGGAGTTTTTAGAAATGGTGAAGGAGCTTCGCAAATCTCAAGGACCTTTGGAAGTTGCTGAAGGTAAAAAGGACAGTTCTCTCTCTTTTGGAAACAGCTTGTTTCATAAGTTCTTTTGTCTGGACGTTCTGATCTGTCCTTGATTATATACATACCTTTGCTTATGTGATGTAAATGTGTCTGTTTTGAAGCTCTTTCTGATACGGGCAGCCTGCTTGGGGGGAGGATTAGAGGGTTGGATTCCTGTGTCTTTTGCAGATTCTGTCTTTGGGCTTCTAGGTGCTACCATAAGTTACAGCAGATTGATTATTTTATCTCAGGCAGTTTCTGTCTCTGGGAGTCCAGAATTTAAGGAAAACTTGTGCTGCCACCCATGTGCCATCTTTTCTGTCCTGTTCATGCTGCAGTCTGTAGTGACAATCAGAAATGGCTCTCAGTCTAACATACGAGGTATAAGAACAGCGGTAGTTTATAAATTACTTTGCTTTATGCATATTTGATTATAGTCCAAATAGTTACCTTACTTTGAAAACATTGAAAGCAAATAAAGATGTGATGTGGTCTTTGAAACTGGCATGCTTTTTTGGAAGAGCAATTGCAGCGCTTCTCCCAGGCACTACAGCTACATTGCAGAAATACAAATTACCGAAGAGCTCCCTTCAAATATTTAACACATCTGTAGCAGTGCATCATTTGGGACTTGAGATTATACCTTTCGCCTTCCTTTGTGGGCAAATTAAAGCAGATTAAAGCAATTAAAACAAAATAAAGGGGTTGAAGGTGGCTGGAAGGCAGGTAGAAAGAAGTTACAGTGTATCTCCTTGTGCCTTATTGGCTTGGTATCATACTCAAGAAACGAAATGCTTTAAATAGTGTAGTTTTGGAAGTTTCCTGAGTAGCCTAGTTTTATAGCTTCAAATGACAGGGAAATTTTTGTACAAGATGTTTTGTTTCACTTTTGCATTCAACATCAAAGTAAACTACTTTTCTCTGTCAAAATCACTACCTAACTGCATAATAGATTCCTGTTATGCTATTAAGGCAGTCCCAGGAAGGAAGATCTTAGTTTAACAGATAGGAAAATGTACTCTCTCAAGCACTGCATTTTGTTGCTAGTATTTGAAATTATCCCTTCTGTTTTTGGGGCAAGTGATAATAAATGGTTGTTAATCACTGCAGGTCTGCTGCAGACACTTGAGCTCCAGTCAGTGGGCTTGAATTCAAGTGCTGCTCACATGATACCTGTGTTGTTTTCAGTCAGTTTGCTTCCTGTTGGTAAAGGCTTGATGTTTCTCTTTGGTTGAAATTTCAGTAGCGCAGTGAAGCATTAGACAGAATTCCTCTTTGCCTGCCACAGAATTCCTGTGTGATGGTGGACAAGTGAATAAATCCAAGTTTTTAATCCTTAGGCTTTAATTACACAGCTAATTTGGGGATGTTTAACCTGGGATTCCCAAGACCTACATTTCCAGAAGTGCTAATGGTCACAATTGCAACAAAAGCAAACTGATATTAGGCTTTCTGGAAATTAATTTAGCTTCCTAATTGGTCATGACTCATGGAGACTTCCAGCAAACATCTTTGATTTTTCATGTTGTTGCCTGAAATTACCCAACTGTGAAGTGGGTCTGAGTATTACTTCGTAACACTCTGGAGCTGTAATGCTGATGCAGGTATTTGTGAAAAGCATTCAGATAAGGCTGTGACAGCACTGCAGAAATGCCTACTGGGGGATCAGTGTTACCGTGTTCAGTGCAAGGTTTTGATACATTGCGTAAAACAAATCCAGAGGTCACGCTGAATGAGAAAGCTAAAAAATATTATCAACTGTGTGTTAACCAATGAACCCTGTGTTCTTTGGTCTCCAAAGAAATAAGAAGTGATCACAAAAGTAATGATGAGACAGTCACATTATGATTACAAGTGAGCTATTGTGGCATATTTTAATTCCTAATGTATTTCTTTGGAGAAGTTATGTAATTAGGAAAGTATGTTGGATTGAGAGGTCATTGCAGGGTGGTTTCTATTCAAAACTAAATGTTATATTTTCATTTGTGTTAGCTGCACTTACTCAGTCTAGCGGCCTAGCAGCAAAGTTTGTCATCCACTGTCACATCCCACAGTGGGGCTCAGACAAGTGTGAAGAGCAGCTTGAAGAGACTGTAAAGAACTGCTTAACAGCCGCAGAAGACAAGAAGTTGAAGTCCGTGGCTTTCCCCCCATTTCCCAGTGGCAGGTATGACTTTCTGCACAGGAGGATTCTGTATCAGGTAGCAATGGTATAACTCACTGTCAGAGCTGCTGCTGTGATGAAGAGGTACCCTCTGGTCTGTGTGGCCTCCAGAGAGGGGCTGTTGCAGGTTGCTGTCTGACACCATGCTTCTCCAGATTAAAGGAGCTTGAAGTGCAGTGTTGGCAAGGAATGACCAGAAAGCCTTTTTAGAAATTAGCTAACCCACAGGAGAGGTGGGTGGACTTGCTGTGTTTTCTGTTGTTGGGCAAGTAATTTTCATTTCTCTGCTGTGGGCCTGCACCACCTCTGGTTTTATGTTCCTTCATTTCGCTGTGGGGAATCTTACTAAAACTATATTTGTACTAGTCAGTTTATATCAGCATAATACTGAAGGCAAGTAACAGTGATGCAGCCTGTGCTAGGTTTATGTGGAGTGTTCACTTGAGTCATCCTAAGGATATATATTAAACAGACTAGTCACAGAAGATGTTTCCTTTACAAAGAAAATCTTCTCGTTGAGCAAATGTCTCTCAAATATAGTTCTGCTTTAAAAAGTGAACTATGAAACCAGCTATGAAATTGCACGTTTCTTTCTCAATAACTAGCAAATAAAATGTGCTTAACTAAGAAGTCCAAAGCATTTATTTATTTATTTATAAGCTGACACTTTGTTAATCTTGCTTGGTCTTTCACAAGAAAACTTACACAAGCCCTGTTAGCTGTAGAATTTGTAATTTCATATTGTAGTTCACACACTTATATTTAAGTTGAAATGTAACTACTGATTTTGTTAGTAATGCCCAAAGAGTAGAGTACGTAGTATAGTGAGTTGTGTTGGCTGTGTAATGAATAAAATGAAAGTAAAACTGCATTTTGACCAGTGAAATCACCACACATCACACAGGAGGTGAAAATGCTATTTTTGCAGAGATATTTTACAAGTCAGAATAATATTTTTATGGATCAGGATAAAAGAATAAATAGGGGGCACTGCAATTTTTAATGTTTTTTCTTCCTTTATACACATATCTTTTTTGTAATGTTGTCAAAGCAAAATGTGATAAATGGTTTTAGAGCTCTTTAATAATAAAGTTCAGCTTTCGAAACTGAACTAGTTTTAAATGCCACTAGAAATAGTCTGCATGGATCTCATGTCTCCTATGAGCAATATCTAAGAATAATCCAGTCTTGGACCGTTAGTCTTAGCACAGATCCTTCTGCTGCTTAGTTCTGTTTCACTCTCTGTTGCTCTTGCAGTTACTCCTGCTAACTGAAAATAAGAGTAAGTCTTACCAGGTGCTGCTGGTATACACTTTATCAAAGAACCTTAAAGTTGTCTGAAAAATGGCAGTATTTCAAATAATACTTACTGGGTTTGCTGTCATGTTATTCCACCTACGTCTGCACGGAAATCACAAAATGCTGGTTTTGTTGGGGTACCCAATTGTGCCCGGACTTTCCACCTTTACGATCTTGTCAGTAAAAAGTAGAGAAATGCAGTTTAGATGAAATTACTTGTGCTGCGAAGCAGATATAAATTAACTGAGAAACATTTTCAGAAAGTCCTTTTTGATGGACTGATAGTTTGCTGCCAGAGAGGCATACTAGCTGGGCTGGTGCAGATGCTGTCCAGAGACTAAAAATAGGAAAATATGTTTGCTAGTACTCATTTGGATTACACTGAATATGGATAAGGCAGTTATTGTTGACTAGTTTACAAGCTCTTTTTTGGATGGTTTTTAATATGTGTGTATATGCACACACAAGTATGATAAGTATCTGAAATCACTAGCATAAAAATGAGTTAGAAGTCAGTGGTACTCACCTTAGAAAAGAAAAAAACCAAATGTACATGACAGTGGTGAAAAACACCGCAAAGGCTGCTCTGGATGCTATTAAAAGCAATGCCATAATTTTTTAAGTGTAAGGATAGTTAGGCACTGGGATGGCTTATCTGTATGTTCTGATGTAGACCCATCACTGAAGATCTTTTAAGTATAGGTTAGATAAACTTACTCCAGAATCAGAAAAGTTATGTGTAATCCTGCCTCAGAGGAGGGACACGGGCTAGGTTGTGCTGGCCAATTTTTTGGGGCATGGATCTAACTTTTTCTGGAGCGTTATCATGTGGTAGAATCTAAATAGGGGGCATTAAACTCAAGAACAGCCAGCAGAGTTATGCCCAAAGACCCGTCTGAAACCTCAGCTGTGTCTTAACTCACCTTCAAACAATTCAGTATGTCCCAGTAAAGTCTCACCCAGGCCCTTCAAGGTATGTGGCTCCCTATGTGCTCACGTAGCAAGCGCTGCGTTGACACTCTTCAGTGTTGTACAAAATCAGCTGAACTATTGCAAGCATTGTCAGGCAGCAGAGAAACTCCAGCAGGCGATGCAGGAGTGTGTCCCTCTCTCCAGATGTCAGTGGCAGACACACACGTGGATCACTTCAGGAAGTGATGCTTTCTAACTCAATAAATCTGTTTAGTGTTAGGTAGAACAATGTGGAGACCTTCCTAAGTGTGAGCATACTGTAAGGCAGAGTATTTCATTAGATGAGCGTCAAGTCCAAACTGTAGAACAGTTCTTGAAATTCTGTCCAGTATTATAGCAGTCAGAATTTTATGTGAAGAGAGATGCATCTCTATAAAAAGGGCAGGAAGGAAGGACCCTGGAAACTACAGGCCTATCAGCCTGATCTCAGTGCTGGGGAAGGTCATGGAGCAGATGATCATAAGTATGATCATAATGGGTTAATGAAGGGCAGGTCCTGCTTGACCAACTTGA
Source organism: Myiopsitta monachus (assembly GCA_017639245.1). Classification (NCBI taxonomy): domain Eukaryota; kingdom Metazoa; phylum Chordata; class Aves; order Psittaciformes; family Psittacidae; genus Myiopsitta; species Myiopsitta monachus. Next base: position 62,908,580 of record CM029921.1, on the reverse strand, counting down.
TCTCCTTCTGTGATAAGGTGACCCAACTGGTTGATAAGGGAAAGGCTGTGGACATTGTCTATTTGGACTTCACTAAAGCTTTTGACACTATCTCCCACAGTGTTCTCCTGGAAAAATTGGCTGCTCATGCCCTCAATAGATGTATTCTTCACTGGGTTGAAAACTGGCTGGATGGCCGAGCCCAAGAGTGGTGGTAAATGGTGTCACATCTAGTTGGCGACCAGTCACTAACGGTGTTCCTCACCTCACTGAGGTGTTAGGGCCAGTACTGTTTAATATCTTTATTGATGATCTGCATGAGCAGATTGAGTGTACCCTCAGTAAATTTGCAGATGACATCAAGTTGGTTGGGAGTGCTGATCTGCTGGAGGGTAGGAAGGCTCTACAGAGAGATCTGGACAGGTTGGATTGACGGCAAATAGTATGAGGTTCAACAAGGTAAAGTGGCTGATCCTCCACTTAGGCCACAAGAATTCCATGGAATGCTGCAGGCTTGAGGCAGAGTGGCTGGAAAGCTGATCTACAGAAAAGGACCTGGGGGTGCTGATTGACAGCTGAACATGAGCCAGCTTGTGCCCAGGCAGCCAAGAAGGCCAACAGCATCCTGCCCTGTATCAGCAATAGTGTAGCCAGCAGGGCCAGGGCAGTGATCATCCCCCTGTGCTCAGCACTGGTGAGGCTGCGCCTCCAATACTGTGTTCAGTTCTGGGCTCCTCACTATGAGAAAGACATTGAGGTGCTGGAGCGGGTCCAGAGAAGGGCAATGAAGATGGTGAAGGGTCTGGAAAACAAGTCTTGTTGAGGAGCGGCTGAGAGAACTGGGGGTGTTCAGTCTGGAGAAGAGAAGGCTCAGGGGGGGCGTTATCACTCTTTACAACTACCTGAAAGGAGGTTGCAGTGAGCTGGGGATCTGTCTCTTCTCACATGTAACAAGCGATAGGACAAGAGGTAACAGCCTCAAGCTGTGCCAGGGGAGGTTTAGATTGGATATTAGGAAAAATTTCTTCACAGAGACGTTGATCAGGCATTGGAACAGGCTGCCCAGGGAAGTGGTGGAATCCCTGTCTCTGGAAGTGTTCACAAACCATGTGGATGAGGCCCTCAAGTGACCATGGTTTAGTGGTGGTCTTGGTAGCCATAAGGTAATGGTTGTATCTGATGATCTTAAAGGTCTTTCCCAACCTAGCTGATACTATGATTCTGTGCAAAGCACTTCATAGTGACTGTGCTCTTTGCAATACACTGTCATGCAGTTTCCTTGTAGCGTGGAGATGAGGACGAAGGAACTGTGGTTGCAGCTGAATGGTTTTGTGACTTGTGTCCTGGGTTCAGCAGCTACTAAGAAGGAGAAAAATGACTGCTACTGCTGAACGCCGGACAACTTGAGAAAGGAGTATGAGAATTATTAAGATGGAAAAAATGCTGCTGCCAAGAAATTTGAATCTCAAGTATGTGGGCCAAGTGGCCCACAAGATGTCAACAGAGTTGAAAAGTCCACTTACTGTAGAGACCGGTAGCTTCTAGCTTTTCAAATTGTAGGTTAGAGATTATTTCCATCAAAATGAATGAATTAAAGAGACTTGGCCTTAATTTGGCTTGAGCTTATATTTCAACTATTTTCACTGAAGTCTCAACCAAAGTATTTTTAATGACGGCATGAGGAAGTCACCTATGTAGTTGATGTATCTCTATTTTTCAATTTCCAACTAAAAAATAATCATCCCTTGATTAAAAATTAATCATCCTTGGACATCCCTGCCCAGCGCAGCACGGAAAAGTTTAATTCTAAGCGAGGGCACTAAAAATCCTTGTGTCGTTATAGAAAATAGAAGCAAAAGAAGAGAGTAACTATGCCAGCAAGGAAATTAATACAGCAGCAGATGAATACTGCTATCAAAACTTTGGCCTTTCTTCTAGGATTTACACATAGCAAAACTGCAAATGGGACTATCTGACTAACAGCAGCTTGTAGTTGGTACAGCTATGGCTTGTTCCTTTCAGTATCTCGTGTGCATAATGCTTGCACAGGTGACTGACACTCACTTGTTCTGTTTTCTTCCCCTACCACATAGAAACTGCTTCCCAAAACAGACGGCAGCCCAGGTGACTCTAAGAGCTATTTCCACCCATTTTGACGGCACCAGCTCTTCCTCCTTGAAGAACATTTACTTTCTGCTCTTCGACAGTGAAAGTATTGGCATCTATGTGCAAGAAATGGCCAAGCTAGACACAAAGTAGCAATGACAGCCAAATGAAACTTTATTTTTCAACAAACTTGAGTAGCATTAAAAGCATTAGAGGTGGGTTTTATTTTTTCAATGTGATGAGGAGGGGGAGTGGTAGTAGTGTGATGTGTTGTGACTTGATGAAGAGCTGTGGCTAGAGATGGAAGGGGCTTAGTCTGATTTCTTCATGCTGTCAGCATCCTCTAGCCATTTATATCACCTTAAGCAATTGAGTTACCATCTCTTTTCAGGACTTTTAGTGTCCCTTGTTATTTTAGTTTAGAAGTTTTTAAAGAGTAACTTCATTTTAGATTTGTAGTGATGATTTTTCACACACACACTTTAAAGAAAGCTCTTAAAAATGTTCTGCTCCTTTTTCCCCTCCCTTGAGGGTAGATGGTGAACTTCTGCCTCCAGCCCACAGAGAGGGGAAAAGGATTTGGAAGTGATGCATGAGGAACTTCTGGTTTGCTTTTGACTCACACTAATCTCTGTAATTACTAAGAGTATTTCATGGTGATCTTGTTTGTTTTATAAGAAAAAAAGAAAAAGATGTGTCAAGTGTGGTTATTGTTATAAAATCTACTTCTGCTATGGGAATTGTTCACCTTTAAAAAAAAGACAAAAAGGGCAGCGGCATGTGTAATGGAGTGCTTGCTGTATCACAGTTAGCACACAACTAACCAGCTTATTTTGCTGAAGTATAGTCCTGTAAGCACAATCATTATAGCTGCCATGGAGCTGTTAACACACAGCTGCATTATACTCTGCTGAGTTCTAGGATTACCATAATGCTTTCAAGGCTTTAGGCAGGCTTTCCTAGGCAGTGCTGCAAGCCATGTGTCCTGCATGCTGCAGAGCAGATTCCAGATCTGTAAGAGGCAGGTGCTTTTTAGAAGAGCAAGAGTAGAGAAAGCCAGGGAAAAACCACATAACAAACCAACCACTGATTTTGAAAACCACAATGTTTATTGTTACAAATCCAGGTAAACCACATTTCTTGCTCAAAGCTATCTCAACAGGAAGTAAAAGAAGCACGTGTTCCCTGGTTTTTATCATGTGAACGTCTGTACACTTCCTTTGCAAAATGCTTCCTTACCCTTTACAGCAAGGCAGGGCATCCCTTTAATGCAGTATGCTAGTAGGTGTCCTTTAGTGGTGGTGGAGGAGACAGTATCAGTGTGTCCAAGCAGTAAAAGTGTACCCTCACTCCCCTCCTGTTGCTGTATTCCTTGCCAGTTTGTTGCTGATGCCATCTTAAGAGGGCATTGTCTGTCCCATTGTCTTCCAGCTCTTGGAGACAAACAGGTCCCGGCTCTTAGCAATGGTCACTAAAAGACGTCCCACGTAGTAACCATTCACTTGGCCTACACCATCATTCCTGCCCATTGAAAGTAGGAATGTTAGCGACCCTGGAAAGGAGACATAGAGGTTGAAGTTAAGCAGTTTCAAACCTAAGTATCAAGCCCTACTGCATGTGGGTGTTTTACTTCATACAGACTCTCCCTTCTTACCCACACATACTGCCAAGCACAGGACTCGTGCTGCATGACAAGGTAAGAGGCCAAAGGAGAACTACTTACAACTCTCTCCTTTCTACAATCTGCTCTACCTCTCAGTAATGGAATTGCTGAAGGTTTGGGCTGTATTTGTACATGCATCAGGAGAATGATTTTCTCCTCCCAAGAGGAAGTCCAAGACGTAGACAACAAAATGTAAGTAGAAGGAAATTTAAACAGGCAGAGCAGCCTTTAAAAACCAGACTACTGTTCAGATACCCATGTGGAAGAGCTTTCAACATAGTTACGGTAAGCATTTACATCAGTTGCTTATTAATGAAACCCATTACCTAGCTAGATTTTTGAGACTAGATTGTTCAGTTTGTTTGCAGTATAGTTTAAGGGGAGAAAGGAGGAGAAAGCAAAGTCATCTCCTTGTTCCTAGGATTCAACTGAACAGTAAGCAACTTAAAGAAAAGAAAGTGAATTTGTTGAATAGCAGACACCCACCAGTAGATTTATCAGGAAGAGAGTGAAGAAAGGACTCGTAGCTGTAGGCTGACACAGGTAATTAACATCTACAGTGTCTTTGGCAAGAACTAAGATGAAGCCTGAGATCTATGCTTAATATAGTCAACTCCAGGCATGAGTTCCTTCACCTCTAATCAGCGTCACATGCAAGTTCTGATGCGTACGTGTTAAATAGCTGTTCCCTGCATAAAAACAGCCCTAGATCTAAGGCAGGTGGTAGGAGATAATCTTACCTGGCTCGTAGGTTTTAAGAGGCTTATGTTTCAGGCTGTTGATGATATTTGTCACTGCGATGTTGGCATGGAGCCCAGCGTGGTAAGCCATCTTTGGTTCATTCAGATCTGCACAGTCCCCAATGGCATAGATGTTCTCATAGCCTTCCACCTGGAGGTGCTTGTTGACTTTCAAAGCACCATTACTTGCCATTTTGTCCCCTGTTTTGCCAAACAGTGAATTTTCAGAAGCTTTGCTTTGGTTGTGGCCTGAGACCGTAAAATGCTGATGGTGTTATCAAACATGTCATTAACTCAAAGCGAGGAACTATAAGTTTCTGATGGTCACATTTCACAGTTAAGTATTTCATGTGATGTTGGAGTATTTGCTGTATCATGGGGTAACCACTGCAAGTTGTATATGGTTGACTGCTAACCTCACAGTACTCAACTACAAGACACTGAAGAACTGTGTTGCTTCTCCCCACCCGGTGTTTTTTTCACTTACCAAATGCAGCAGCGTATGCTGAAGAGTTAATCCTTATACCTGTGCACATAACCACCATGTCAGTAACCACCTCAGTGCCCTTTTCCGTCCTTACTACCATGTCCTTCTGGAACTGGTTTGTTGTGAGATCTTCCACATTGCTGACCCTTTCACCTGTTGCAACAGAGAGCCGTGGGTCACAAACCTTTACTAGGCTGCTGTTGCCAGCTAACCCAGAGATAGCTGGAGAAACAGGAATTCAGGAGAGCCATGCTTAGTCAAAAAAGAAGACATCAGAAGGAGAAGCTCTGGGTAAAGAATAGCAGCTTATAAAGCTCCAAAATCTAAGTACGTACTTAGTAAGAGGCGCACTCCTTTTCTGAGAAGAATCGATTTCAGCTCCTGACGGACACTAGCTAGCAGCTCCACATCAGCTAGTGCAGTTTTTGAGTGAATGAGGGTGACCTTTTGGGGACAAAACAGCAAACAGGTGGACACAAGGATGAGACATGGGGTACGAAGTGGGGAGCAGATACAGCTAAGCTTCCTTCCACCCTGCTTCATGCCTTCTGAGAGTGAGCTGGTGAAAGGCATCTCGTCCTGATAACTGTGGTGGCAGGCTATAAGGTGCTCTCAGAAGAGGAGGCAGTAGGGCTGAAGGCTGCCATTGCATGGAAACTCCTGATTTGCAGTGGTCTCAGGTACCTCAGCAGGACCATTACAGAAGAACGGTCTTTGAAACCAGGATGAAGTTAATCATGACTAATATGCTACTACCTCTTTGTCTGGGTACTCTGTTTTGATCTCTGCAGCCATCTCTACTCCAGCAGCACCACCTCCCACTACCAGGATGCACTCAGATTTCTCAATCTGTAAGTAAAGAGGAAACTTGTGTTATAAAGGAACTGTTCATTGCGGGAAGCCAGATACCTTCAGCTAGTCTGAATAGACCTTCTGAGATACAGCGCTGGCCCAACAGCAATAAACCACCTAGTTCATTAAGAGGAAACAATGAGAATCCCATGCACGCTTCCTGCGTACACTTTAACACTGTTGAGCATTTCAGGTTTCCCCTGTGCAGACAGTTCATCTTCCCCTGGGGCATAAAGAATGCTAGACAAGCTCCTTGTCCTGGCCTCTCCCTGCAGGTATTGCAATCTCTTGTCCTTGGACATAGATGGCTCCAGATACTGATGGTGGTTGTCCGGGACAAGGAAGCTGAACAAGGGCAGGCCAAAATTCCTATGAGTAAGTTGATTCCTCACCTCTTTAACCATGTCTTCATAGGTCTGGATGGCACTTTCCATATCAGTGACTTTGTTGAACTTCCCAGGGAATGGCCCATCACTGCCCGTTGCAAGAATGAGATGGGAGTAGTGAAGCTCCTGGGAGGGCAGAAGATGGAAAAGGATGTTAAGACTTCATAAAAACAGAGCATAGAACACAGTTGTTGCCTCCTAGGTACTATTCACTCATTCCCTCTCCTCCAGCCCTTGCTGGTACCTAGGAAAGCACTTGCCAATGTGAGAAAGTGACTTTAGGAAGAGACCTGATCCAAGTGACACCAAGTAACTGCCTGCCGAGGGGTCTGAGAGAGCACCATTCTTCAGGTAAGCTGAGACCTTTAAAGACATTACCATAAGTTTACAGGAAATGATCCGATATTTGTGCTGGACACTGAAGCGACCATCACAGCTGGCTCAAGAGACTTAACTTCTCTCATTCACCCTCTTCTGTAGAGAGAGAAAGTGCCCTGGCTGAAAAGTTAGCAGAGCTCCTGCCCTTGTTTCTTCCTGCCGTTAGATAAGGATCTGAGCTCTAGGGTTAATTTCTGAGCTCCAAACCCAGCTCTAAGAGTAAAAGCTCATCTGAGCACTGATGGGGTGATTTATTTGCTGCACAACCACATCCCAACACAGCTCTAGGCCACTTAATCACAGTTAGGAGGGATGGTGCCATTCAGCACCTTTGGGTAAGATGGTCTCTTGCCAGGCTCTTCAGGGTGATTACGTGCTACAGTCCTTCCCAACACTGCCTCTTGGTTTTAGAGGAGATTGCTGGGGGTCTGCTTCTCTCTAGGGCAGCCCTCCATAGGAGCGGGTAAGTTTCATTCCTCTCTACCACCTGGAGTTACAGGGCCAGTATTAAGCATTAACATTTCCATATTTGTCCACAGATGGGAGAAACCTAAAGGAAAGCAATCAGTGCCTTCCCCAAGGGCTTGGGTTGTGGCTTGTTTGGGGCCAGGTATTTCAGCCAAGCTGCAGGTTACATCAGAACAGGAACCCTGGATCGGTCCAGTGTTCGTGCGCTCAGCTGGCGTGCACTGCAGGAGATACGGGGTGTTTGCCACAACTGGATAGCATTCCCAGCTGTCATCCAACTCGAGGGAAAGAGTCCAGTTTGTTTATACCAGAGCACAATTCCGTTCTGCACAAGCACACACCTTCCTCTGGGAGATGAGGGTTACACTCCTCCTCCTGCTCAGAAGCACATTTTCTGTAGGTGCCCTGTGGTCCTGCTCATTTCTCTTTCCCCTGAGGACTCCAGCCATGGACAGCAGTCTGAAACCTAAATTCCAAGTCACTTCTCCAAACAGACATCACCAGCTGAAGCCAACATAGCCTAGATTTGGAGTACTACAGTCTCACAGCCATGACGTGGCTGAAGAAAAACCCTAAGGAGGGGAGATTCACAACACAGCCTCCTGAAGACTGACTTCGCCACATCAGGTGATCCCATAATGCAGCCAAGTCACTCATTGCAAGTTATTACATCACCCACCTCACCATCACTGAGCAAGACTTGCTGCCTCTCTGGGTCTATGCCAACAACTTTGCCTTGTCGGAAGCTGTCCCCAAAGGTGACAGAGTAGGAGATAAAAGTCTTCTTAGCAAATCCTGTGGGAAGAAGAGAGAACAAGAGATCTCCCTCTGTGGAGGCTAACAAAGCCCTCTTCCCTTCTCCTGTCATGTCATCCTTGCTGAGATAAAAGCATTGTATGCACCTGGGACCACAGGCTAGGCTTCTGCCCTGCATTATCTCTGCCCAACAATGAGCTTTAGGGTCTTTGCCTTGGTCTTGACAAGATCAGCTCCTCAGAGGCCCCATGACACCCTTGGCTAGATTGCTTTGTCTCTGCTCCCCATACAGAATTTCCTATACTGGTTTGCCTGATCTGGGACATTTCAGACAGGATGTCAGTGGCTTTTTGTCACGTTATCTGCCTCTCACACCAAGCTTTTGAGAACCTTTGATGCTTGTTCCCAGTCACACGTCACATTTTCTCCCCCTAAATCCCCAATGACTGGAGTAATAGTGTTAGCACAGCCTTCCAGGTGTGACCCAAGACAAGTCTGAGCAGCTCACAGAGGTTTATCATCCAGGGCCAGATACAGAGAAGCATTCATTCACCCCTTCCAACTGCTGCTTAGTTTTAGCTTTGTCATCTTCTAAACCCTTGAAATAATAAACAGGGACAATCTGAGTAGTTTGTTGCTCAGGTTTCCCAGCAGACATGCAATTAGCTTAGCACAGACGGTCTGTGGGTCGTCCCAGAGCTAAGTATTTGTTTTCCAGGCAGAAAACATCAACTCTTCCACCCTCAGTGGGGTGGCAGAAGCGCTTTCAGTACACTGTTCCTCGTTACAGAGTTCCCTCGAGCTGCTGCACTCACTGGCTGGGGGTAAGAGCAGTAACCCACCGGGACCGTCGGAGGGGAAGGATCGTGGGAACGAGCCGAGCCCTTACCGCTCTCCACGGCGGCACGCAGGGCAGCCACGTTGTGATGGAAAGCATCTCTCACATCCACCAGCACGAAGGGGATGGCCCAGGACCTGAGCAGGCTGGCGGCCGCCGTGCCGCCGAACCCGCCCCCGACCACCGCCACCCGCACGGAGTCGTCCACGGACAAGCGGGACCCCATGGCTCCGCGCCGGAAGGCTGGGGAGGCCGGGCCAGCAGGGGAAGAGAGCGCTCGGGTCGGCCCGATACAGGGCAGGGCCGGCCCGCAACAGCAGCGGGAGCGCTACGGCTGCGCACCCGCCTCCCCCTGCGGCGGGCGGAGTCTCGTTTGCCGGCTCACGGACTGGCGCTGCGGCCGTGTCGGCGGCTGGGAGGGAGCGCGTGTTTCGAGGTCTGGGTTCAGGTCGCGGACCTGGGCCCTCCCGGGCAGCAGGGCAGTGCTTCCTGCCAGGGCACAGAGTCCCAAGTACGGGGTATTTTGCTTTTCACCTTTGGTACGTTCCTCCCATGCGTCTTCTGCGTGAGAAGGGGGCTGTAAGGATCTTTCTGACACACCGAGGGCTGTGTTTTAAGGGTGATGGGCAAATACCCGGAGACCAGGGAAACTGTCCCAGCTGAGCCAGCCAGCTCAGGGACCACAGCTGCGTCTTGGCAGTGGGTGAGGATGCTGTGTGAGACAAGAAGCGCCGCTAGTGCGGAGGATGTGATCGGTCCTGCCAAACCCCAGCATTAAGAAGTCATGAGCTCATCTTTAAACAAAACTCAACCAAATAGAAAAGACAGTTTTGTTTTGGAAAGTTCACATGGCTTTGTCTAGCCACCTTGGCTTCTCCTTTGTCAGCTATGCATGTCGGCTGAGTGCATGTTCCCTCTTTAGGGGCACGGCTGAGGGTTGGCAGCAGAGGGGTTCCCTGCTCCTGCCCTTTTGGGGAAGAGTTCATGTTTTGTGGCCTTCAGTGACTTGGAGAGGCTCTTTGGGAAGCCCACAGACTGGCTGAGACTGCAGGCTGGGTGAATAATGCAGCCAGAGGATGGCCCACTCCCTTCAGCGAGAGAAACGTCTCCCTTGGTGAGAGAAAGGAAGGTATGTCTGCTCCAAGTGGCAGTGGGAAAGGGAGCCCTGAGAGGGGTGTGTGAGAGGGACAGAGTGAAGATGAGCCCAGCATCACCGTGGTAGAGCTAGTGCGGTGAAAGGAGGAGCAGAGGAAGCCTGAGACGGTAGTGAAGGCCCCTGGAGCAGGGAGCAGAGAAGGTTTGCAGTGAGAAGCGCACCCAGATCGTGTTCTTCCGCAGCACGGAAATTACCCTGTAAACTTTTGGCTCCTGCGGCATTCCAGATAAATATAACTGCTGGCCTTGCGGATAAATATAGCTGCTGCGCACACTGCGGTGTTGTGAGCCGGGAGAGCTGCCCCTGCGCTCCCCTTCCCCTGATGGCTCGAAGGCTCCCACTGCTCCTTCAGCAGATGCTGGCCCGGTGCCGAAGCTCCCTCTCAGTGGGGTCCCGAGAAAAACTCTCCCCACCCTCCTGGGTGGAAGACGACGAAGGAATTTGCGTCTTTTCCAAGGGAAGCAGGGCCTGGGCTCAGGGTCGCCGCCAGAGGGTGCAGCCGGCTCGGCCGTGGGGACGTGGGATGCGGGAGTCCAAGTCCAGCGCGTGGCGGCGGACACGCTCCCCTCGTCACAGGAAGGGATGGGGGACTGGATGGGGAAGAAGGGTGACAAAGAGGGTGAAAGCAAGGGGTGTTCCTGCACCCTCTTCAGTCTGGAAGAGGGCTGCGAGAGGAGAGATGAACAGCCGACAATAAAGCCAGGAGGGGAGGAAAGCCCCTGGTAGGAAAGCCTGTGGCCTCAGCTGAAATAATCCAAGGGCAGGTTTGTGCTTTTTGTTACACAGGACTTGGCTGGAGGATGCTAAAACTTTCACTGAAAGAAAATATTTCTGTTTGATCCAGGTGCCTACACACAGAGACATCCATTCTGGCCAGGAACCTAGGAGTTCCGAATGTCCAGAAGCTGGGCAGTATCCCTGGGGTAACAGTGCTCCAGGTCTGCTGCCTGTCGTCTCTCCTGGTACCTGTGATATAAGGAAAGCAAGTGCCTGGAGAACATAGGGTTAAAATACTTTTAACTTAGGTCTAAGACAGAGAATAAGATTTGTGCTGTAAGTCTGTGGTGATGGTAACAGAATTTAGTAGTCTTACTAACAGTGAATTATTTCTTTTCATCGAGTGAACTCTTTCTTGCCATCCTTCTAATTTATCAGTTAGTTTGGAGACAGTGACTCCCGAACATCTGCTGGCTTGGGATACTCCTTATCTGCCCATCCTGTCCTGCTTGCGATGCATTTTGCACGAAGGTCACACTGCTCTGCGTCTTTGCCAGCTCTCAGAAACTTGCAGATACGGCTGGTTTCAGCTAACTGTGATTACTGGGGCATCCAACTGTGCCAAAGGTGAAAGGTGCACCATGAGGAAGACTGCTTACTTCATCTCGAGGACCCCTGCCCATGACCATCAGAGGGCAGTGCACAAGAGCCAAAAGGGAGGAGACTTCTTATAATGAGTACCTAACTAGTTGTAATATCCCCTCCACTCTCTCGGGAACCTAATGAATATGCATGTTTGCGTGTAATAAATATCTGCTCGCTTAACCCCTCGGTGTGCAAGTTAGGAGGAGCGATCCTTCTTGCACCCGGTGCTGTAATAAACATACCTGCTTTATAACTCTCCTTGAGTTGTAGAGTCTGATTCCGCGCTTCACCTGCATGGGTACTGATCTGAGGAGGCTTCTGGGATAGCCTGGGGATGGCTGCCTTTGGGAAAGGATAATTCAGTGCAAAAACTGTAAAAAACTCAAACCTGCTTCCATTTCTGAAGAGATGAGCTCCGCAATCAAACCCTGATTTAAGCTTTTCCCTCAAATCACAAGCATAGGCTCCTGGCAGGATTGTCCTTGCCTGCATAATTCCCCCGGCATTTCATCGCACTGGAGCTCAGCTGGATCAAAGATCCAGTCCTAGAAGATGGGCAGGCTGAGGATGAATCACCCTTCCCATGTGCTCCTGTCCTCTCCCCCTTCCCCTGCACCTTTGTGTCCAGCTCTGTCTTTTACAGAGGAAGTTTTTGGCTTTTCATGCCAGGCATTTGCATATATTTCACAGCACATACCCACTGCTGGGAGAAACCAATTAATCCAAGCTTACTCTCCTATTTTCCTCTATCGTGTGGTGCTTTCCCCCTTCAGGAATATTTGTACCAGACCTGGCACAAAGAAAAAGATCCTGTTCCTGCCCTCTGCAGCTCACAAGGCAAATGTCTTCATCCTGCCTTCAAGACAAAGGCAAAGTGTTCCAGGCATGCCGTGGTTTGGTTGTCCTCTGCTTGCCTTCAAATTGAGACAAAATCGCTGGCTAGGACAGCCCTCTACAACATTGCCTCTCGGCAATGAGGGCTGCCATCGCATGAATATGGTCATACAACACGAGATCAAGGTCACCTTTCAAAACAGGGTAAAAAACCTCTGAGCTGGCAAGTTGGAGATGCACCAACAAGCAAGACGAAGCCAGTGGCCAGAAGAGTGCCCAAAGCAAACATGAGGGGTAAAAGGAGCCTTTGTGAGAACCTCGCATCCACCCCCAGGGAAACAGGAAGAAACTCTGAATGCTCAAAACTGCGGTCGGAGGGAGCTTTCTGCGTGCAGGTGCGTGCTCAGCATTGGCAAATGTGTTGTTTTGATGGTATTTCTCCAATGGGCTACAAGCAGATCAGCTGCGATAAAGGCTCGTCAGCTCCAGAGAGTGTTTTGTCTCCTGCTGGTGATCTGCACAGCAGAGACACGTGGGGAGGCTACGTGCAGCAGTCTGCCTGCCCTGGCTTCTCTCAGGCCTTCTCCCTGGCTTTTTCATCACAGCTCCCCCTTTGGAAGAAAAAGATACAGGGAAGGGTCTCTGTGGGATGCTCCTATCCACTTCTCCAGCTCTGAGGCTGAGACTGTCTCTGCATCCTCCCCTCACCAGGTTTAATCCAACGTCAGCCAGAGTTAATAGACATCCCTCCAAGTGTGATTCATCAGAGGTTGGGTACAATGGTACTGCATGGGAAGACCTTAGGGTGCTGCAGTGGCCCCTGCTCCGCGCTCGTCTGAACCCCCTGTAAGCCGGTGCCTCCTCACCCTGCCCACCATGAGCACCAGGGTGGGTTTAGTCTCTTACAAGTTTGCAGCAGCCCTCACAGACTGGCAGAGCATTAACATCCCTCCCTACACTCTCCTCTGGAGCTGCTTTCCCTCCTGGCCAAGTCTGAGCTGCTGGAGGGATCTGTGCCCCCACTGACAATGCCTCTGTCATAAAACTAAAGGAGACTTGTCCCAGCCACAGCTTTTCCTGGCCCCAGTGCAGGAGGGAAAAACGTCCCTTGCAAACACAGAGTAAACAGATAATTCAGGACTTAACAATTAATATCATCGGACTTGCAGCAGAGTAATTGCTCCCCAGGAGACTGTTACTGTGTGTCTGCCCAGCAGCTATCTCTGCAAACCAAAGGACAAGCACGCTCCTCCTCTTCTGTATCAGCAGCCTTCCGCACCACGTTCCCTCTGCTCTGCCTGCACACAGTGCCTGCACTGCGTCCTGCGATAGCCCCAGCGGCAGCAGCATCACTGCAGCCCTCCAGCAGTGCGGCTCCACGCTGCACTTCAGGAAAAGGGGTTTTGTGTCTTCCTGGGGGTGAGGGGAGGGATTGCTCTTCACTGGACAAACCTTGTCACCCATCCTTGGCACCCGCTCCAGGGCTCCCTGGTTGTCCCTGGTGATCCCCACATGCTTCAGGGATCTCTGCTCCAGCCAGGGTGGAATCAGGTCAGTCCAGGGCAAAGAATTGCCTGGAAAAACCAATTCAGACCAGTTCCCAGCTGCCTTTAAACACCAACACTGACTATTTTATACCTTGTAAATAAAATTTAGCAAAAACGAACTGGGTCCTATTTTATATGTTCTCCCTCAACCAACCTCATTTTTCATTTCCAGTTTTTGAGTGACATCAGCTTGAGAAGACCAGCTGCTGGCCGCGTCCCATAAACCACAGCACCAAAGTCACCTAATTCTGGCCAGGCTGGACCAGCCAGTCACTTGTATTTAGAGGCAGTGCCTCTCTACGTGCCAGCCCATAAACTGGTCACAGATCCCACATGGAAAAGGGATTCAGGACAACTCCAAAGGTGAAATGCAATGGTCTCTGCTGATCTTTGTATCGAAAAGAAGAGCCGTGGGGGGCTGATAGCAGACATCCACCCTTTCCTGTGGCTGTTCCACTGCGCTATTCTTGTCTTCCTGCGATTGAAATAGGCTCACCATGCTCTGGTGGCAGGCTTCATCTCTCCTTTCATCAGGCGCCTACAAAGGAGGGCTCTCAAGAGGCTCACCCCCATGCAGGTTTCAGAGAACCAAAGGGTGGCAAGGTTGAGCAAGGACAGAGTCAGGGCTCTCCTTCCCCTCGGGAGAAGCCGCAGCTCAAACAGCCTCAGCAGCCGCCTTTGGTCCTCACGCAGTACAAATCTTCCCTGCCCCGCAGGAGCCAAGCGCGGAAATACCACTTTGTGGGACTTTGTCCCTCGTGCTGTGATCCAGGCAGGTGCAACAAGGAGCTGAATCAGCGGCACCCAGCTCAGCCGGCTGGCTGTAAGGATTGCAAAGACCTTTCCGGCAAGGCTCTGTTCCTGCGGCAGAGGAGGTGGCACCTTTCTCTTAAGGGACAACATGAAGAGGAGTTCTGTGGCATTAATCCGTGCGGGGTGGTAGAGGTGGAGTAGAAAGGAGGTCAGCAGCTGGGTTTTCCTTGGGAAGAGGAGAGGGCTTGGGCGAGCAGCTTTAGTCTTGGGGCAGATTTTGAGACAGGACAGCTTTCACTCACAAATTGTGGGGAGCTTTCTCTTTCCTCCCCTCCCTCCCCCCCAGTATTTCATTACAGTGAAAGCACGGCGTATAATAAAACTGTGTCCTTAAAAAAAGTCAGTCTCACAGACAGGCAGCCTTTGTCCAAAGGTGTAATTACAGGATAAATATGGGATGCGGACCAAGAAATGCGGTCTGGTCAGGCATGCAGTCTCTTAATGCAACAGAAAACAAGGCTGTATTTAAATGCTGAAATGTCCATGTGTGCTGTGGCCCCCAGTTCCTCACTGGCCCATGGGTCCCACCGCCGACCCAGGCAGTGAAGCCGTAGCTATGCTCCATGTGGAAACCGTACTGAGCCCCACAAAGGAGTGAAGGGCAAGGGCAGATCTGTCCCAGCGGGGCTGGGCGAGGGCCCACAGTTGCTTGGATGATGGATTTCCCTCCTGCTCTGGTGCAGAAATCCCATCTGATAGAGCTGTGAGGGGACACGGGGGATTAGCTCGTCCGATCCCATTAAATGGAGCTACAGCAAGCGGGACAGGAAAACAGGACAGTTGTCAGGATGGCCGGCAGAGCAGCCTCAACATCTGATGTTTGGGACAAACCTCGTCCTAAGCTGTGAAAAGGCCTTTTTTATGCATTTCATTGGGCCTGCCTGGCAGCTTGGCTTCATGGCCCGGTAGTCACCCACCATGCCGGCTGCTGATAGCAGTTTACTGCCTGCGCCATGCATTAAACTGCAGAGCACCTAAGGTGGTATTTCAGACCCGCTTGCCTCAGTGTGCTCTCTTACTTGGTGAGCAGCAGCACCTCCTGAGTCAAGCAAGAATTGCCTCTCCGCAGCAAGGCCATCCATGCCAGCACGGCCCCAGTGAGCCCTGAGTGTGACTGAGAAGGAGGCACAGAAACAGCAGGGTGTACCTGCCGTCCAAAGCCAAGTCTGGATTAGATCAGCGGAGGGAAGCACTAACCAGAAAGATCCTATTTAGAGGGGAGCAGCGCATACATAATTTATTAAAGCTTCCAGTGGTGCTACAGCATCTTGTGTTACCTGCAATAACCCTAAGGAGAAGCAGGCTTTGGCTCTGTCCCACAGGGGCTCTGGGCTACTTGCAGCAAATGTCTCTCTGGTGACAGTAAGCATCACAAGCCCAAATTTCCCCCCAAATACAGCTGTGGCTGAGTGGGTGAGCCCAGGGGCAGCACAGCTGCAGGCACTCACCCAGGCAGGGCAGGTTATAGAAGGGCACTGTGCTCGGGAAGCAAGGGCCGGGAGGGTGCTGTTTCTTTTACTTGATTGCTTGTGTTAAGGCAAGCCTGGTCCTTCTGCGAGCGGTTTTATTTCTGAAGAAAGAGGATGGATTTTTTTTGCCATTGGTGTGCATGAACGAAGGGTGAGGCTGCATCTGTTGTCTGCCATGGGTTTCCTGTGTGTTCCACTTGAGTGCAGGTATGTGCTTGCTCTAAGGCATTGCTTCTTGCTGAGGCTTTCCCAAGGCATGTTTTTAATCCCAGATCCACGGCTTCCCTCTTATAGGGAAGGACCTGGGCAAGGTTTGGCAGTGGCCAAAGCAGAGTGAGTAGGAGGGACAAGCCTGGGGAACAAACCTCCCCCAGTCAGCATCAGAACTCATCTGCTTTAGTGCTTAAAGGACCTGCATGTCCCTCCTGACTTCCCAGTGGGTCTGGCATGGCATGGGGGTCACGGCTGTGTGGGTTTAATGGGAGCAATTAGCCCCTGTGGAAATCTGCATGGGCTGGGGGCGCGTTTCCTTTCTGCCCTGTGACATTTTGGACAGGGAGCTGGAGGGCATCCAGGAAGAAATGCTCCTGCTTAGCTAGGAATGATAGGCTGGCGCAGTGCAGGTGAGAAAGGGCAGTTGTCATTATCCCCTCTGGCCTCACCTCTTTCTTTGTATTTCCCTTTGTGTTTTCTTGCTTTGGCCAAGCCCAAAGGCTCCTCCATGCACAGTCACATGGGAAGGGGATGCTGGGCACCCTTCTGACATCCCCTTCCTGCTCTGGCAGCAGAGCAGCTACGTACCCCTTGTGCTGTTTTGCAAAGCAACAATTAAAACCTTATTTGCTCTGCAAAAGCCAACCCAATGGATGCTTCTACAGAAACACAGGAGAGGCGTTTGCCTGTAATCATTGCCCTGGGTCCAGCATGCTCCCCCTCATGCTAGCCAAGCTCTGTGGGCTGTTTCCAGCTCGCAGCTGTCGAGTATCCATCTGACCTCGGCGACACTGCAGCTTTCCCAGCAGGAAGCCTCCAAACAAAACCCAGTTCACTCTTCTAACCCAGGGCTGCTTTGTGATGCTGAGAGCTGTGTGCGAGATGAGGAAGGAGCGATGGCTCTCCATTGCCTGCAAGTGACGAGGGCATCACCCATGCTGCTCAGCGCAAAGGGAAAACCCACTTCTGCATGCTCTCCGCAGCCGGATGGTATCGGGCACCCTGGGCTCACGCCTTGAGGCCAGATGATCCCTGGCGTGTGAGGCGGCTGCGATTGCAAACCTCCGCAGCAGGCTCATTGCGGGTGGCTGCTCCGGGCTCCGGCATGGCTGCTCCCTGCCCGCTGGCCCCGCACTCCTCAATGCTGCCTCTGTTCTCACTCTTGGGTCAAAAACGCAGCTTGTGTGAGCTCAACCCCGACACTGCTCGCTGCTGCAGCGGCAGCGCACGCCTCCCGGCCGGCACACACACAGCACAGCTGTGGCCAGCCGCTGCCTCTACCGAGTTAGTTTTGCCTTTGACCAACAGCTCTGGGTGGGAGGAGGTGACGTGTGGCTGCTGGCCACACCTGGGGGCTAGTGGCGACCCCTCGGGGCTCCCCCAGCTCATGGAGACAGCTGCCTGCCCTCCCTCAAAATGCCTGGTTTCTCCCATAGGTAGCTGCTGGAACCCAAAATACAGGGAGAGCAGAAGGATGTGCTTTTAGGCTAAACTGGGCTAGAAGTAGGCATTTCCATTCATTAAATGGGAATAGGAGGGGGCAGCTCAGTGCCAGGCTATTGCTGGATGAACATCTGCACGTGGCAAACACCCTGAAACTCCCCACACCTTTATACCATCAGTACACACGCACCGGTGCTGCTGACAGGTATTCCTGCGGCTCTTCCCAAGTCGCACACAAACACTAAGGAGACAGGAGATGCTTTGGACTCTGTGCTGTTGTATTTTTGTTTTTAATTAAATAAGTCCAACCATCTTCCAGCAGGTGCCGGGGTTCACAGTCGCTCCCGCACCGGGATGGCCGCGCTCCACTGGGAATATGGGGGGTTCTAGCCCGCTGGTCCCTGGCGGCTCTCACAGGATCATGCAGCAGGACACAGTGGATTCCGGCCAAAATCTGACCTCCACTACCTCAGCTCTGGGTGTCTCTCCATTTCCGTGAGGTACGTTGTGCTGCTCTGGTTTTTGGGCTTAGCTCCTTGACCTGCCTCCCCCTCTTCTTCACATAATAAATAAATAAATTCACCCTGGTGACCCTGGTATGCAAATACACAGGGAAAAATGGATAAAGAGCAAACCCCAAACCCCTCGATCCAACTCTGAAGAGCACCAAACCACAAAGTCATCGCAGTTCACTGCAGCCCAAGTGCCAGCCGGGGCTCCGTGTGCAGCTCCTGCCCCAGCACTCATCTGGGGCAGTTCCCAGTCTATGCTGGTGTATGAAGGCACTAAACCAGTAAGGCCACTGTGGTCTGGGTCCTTGCTGGCACCATGGGGGTCTCATCCTTGCCTTGTCCTAGCTGGGGTGGTAGCAATGGGAGAGTGCTTGATCCTGTTGCCCTCTGCTCCCCCTCACCCTCCTCTTCCTCGGTTCAGTCCCTGAGCCAGGGAGGGGGCCCTGGTGCCACCCTTGCAATTTCCCCACTCCTGGAGGAATTGTGTAATTCAGGCTCAGCAGGACCCCGGGGTCGGCTCTGCCAGGACGCTTCAGCTCCTGGGGCTGCCCATCTCCATCTGGCAGCAGCTCCAGGAGCAGGAACCCCCAGGGCTCCTCCAGGCCGGCCAGGAGCATGGCCACAGCCCCTCGTCCCCCCCCCCCCGCTGCCATCCCCTCCTGCTGTTATGTGACCCAGGAGGGCTGTGCCTCCTCCAGCAGGCTGAAGGAGCGGTTAGCCAGCGCGGCAGGGCTGCTGGCCAGCTTGTAGCCGAAGAGGCGCATGGCCGGGGCGCAGGCGTCCTGCACCACCTGCGCCAGCTTGAAGGGGATGCTGAACCGCCACTTCTCAAACTGCTCAGAGGAGTTCTTGCGGGTGGAGTAGACGCCACTGCCGTCACGGGGAGCCTGCGTGTTTTTGCCGATCCACTCCTCCACCTGCGGGGTAAGGGGCAGCCCAGCGAAGCGGTACATCTCCTCTGCCTTTTGTAAGGGCGCCCGCGCCACGTCCTCATAGCGAACCAGCATGTAGCGGCCCCGCAGCCAGCCTGGCCGCCGCAGCCCCAGCTCAGCTGACAGGCGGATGCTCTCGCAGTTGCCCCGCAGCCGCTGCACCTCCTCCTCGCGGAGGGGAGCCTCCCCTTCAGATGCCCACTTCTTCCAGGTCTCGTATTTGCCAGAGAAGGCCACCATGCGGGAGGCCAGGACAGCCCGGGGGTCCCGCACCAGCTGGATGATGCGCACATCCAGCCGGGGGTCCTCCACCAGCGGCTGCAGGAACTCCAGCTGCCGGATGCGCACTGTCTTCAGGGCTATGTGCTGCTTGCGCCGGCACGCCTCGGTGGCCAGGGTGATGTTGAGGGGGCCGCAGCGGCGGTTCTTGCAGTGGTACTTCTCAAAAACCTTCTTGGCGCTGGGTGTGCAGACGGGCTCCTCGCAGAGCGAGCGGCTTGAGCCCCGCCGGAACATGAAGGGTGTCAGGTGGCCCTCCGGTGCTGGCGAGATGAAGCTCTCCAAGATGTAGAGGTCACAGAGGAGGAGCTGCTTGAGGACATCCCGGTAGACCAAGGCTGAGCCCACCGCGTTGGCTCCCCCAGGCTCGAAGGTCACTGTCCTCTCAATGTGCCAGAGGGGCTCGAAGAGGTAGAAGATGCTGCCTTGCTGGTTGAAGAACTCCCCCACGAAGGAGGATCCGGTGCGGGTGGTGGCCATGAGCAGGACGTGCCGCCGTGGTGTGGGGTCCCCGTCTCCGGCCAGCTGCAGGGTGACATTGCGCAGGCGGGACCTCAGCTGGGAGAAGGCGGCATCCAGCTCTTGCAGGGAGGCCAGCGAGCCGTTCTCAGCTGGTGCCGGGCTGGCCTCAGTCCCATTGGCCTCCGCCAGTGCCTGCGGGGACTGCTTCAGCTTGTCTGACACCCTGCTGGGGAGAGCCAGCACAGCCTGGAGGACAGTGGAAACACCCCCATGCCCTGGTGGAGGGCTTCAGGGGGCTCCCGCAGCACAGGAGCTTGGGATATTGGGGAGAGAAAGGGCTGAAAGCATGGGATGCTGAGGTACCCACTCCCTACCTGGAGATGAAGTTATTCTCCTTCTCAATGATGACAAGGCCAACTACGAAGACCAGCAGGACCGCGTACTTGCTTCTCATCTTCAAGCAGTGCAGCAGCTCCCAGAAATCCTGGGGCAGAGTGCGTCGGAGCTCCATGGGGAGGACACGCAGGTCCCTCCCGCCCGCCGGGGAGGTATCCTAGGCTAGCCGCCTGGCATCCTCTGCCCCGCTGGCCCTGCGCGGGCCGGCCCTGCCTGCGGCGAGAAGGAGGGTCAGCATGGTAGTGGTCAGAAGGTGACCCTTCCCATAAAGGACAACCAGCAACGTCTTGACAAGAGCGGTCAAAACTGGGGAGTTCCTCCCTGCTGCTCCATCCCATCCATGAGGAGCAGCTGCCCGAAGCCTCATCGGCTGCTCCTCCTCCTTCCCAAAATACATCTGCCTGACGGGACCCCTTCCCACGGCTCCACCAGCTGCCCCTGCCAGCCCTGAAACCCAATCCCCACCCCCCTACAGCTGCCTGCTCCCCGCTGGCCAAAAGCCTGCTGCTGGCAGCGCAGCAGCTCCTCATCCTGATCCACGGGGCATCGTGGCTCCCAGCCTCTGGAAAGAGCTACTTTTGGGGAGGGTTGCCGGCTCCCCCAGCATGGGGCCACACGGCTTCCGCCTTCCCGCAGCACAGCAGTGGCGGCTGCTCAGCCACGAAAATGAAATCCAGAGGGTTTCCAGGAACAGCGGTGGGACAGAAACGCTGCTGCTGCTGCCGACAGTCCCGTAAGAAGCTCCTAGGGCCTTTTTCCAAAAGAAAAGCGTGATGGCAGCACCCTCTCTGAAATGCACTAAACCAGCATCCCAGCTGGGCCACGGTAGAGATTCTGGGGGCCATTCTCAGCCCCAGGGCAGGTCTCCAGCACATGCTGCATATGCAGATCTACACACGCAAGGCTTGCCAGTGCCTGCTAACTGGCTGCTGGTTCGCACACCCAGAATCCATCCGGCCACGTGGGTGATGCTGTTTGCTCGTCCCACTTTCTTGGCCAGACTTTCGGTGACTCAGGGAAAGTCTATTTAGCTTTGGTTCGGCTCCCGCCAGCGCGACCCTGGCAGCCCATCCTGCCCCTGCTTTCAGGGGTGAAGGGGGGGGAGCCTGACAGAGCCCCATCCTATGGGAGGCCCCTGGGGTTTGCCAGAGGGGGGATGCCCTGGCTGAGCCACGGTGCCAGCAGCCCTTTGCAGGGTGTGGATCAGGGAAGCCCTGCCAGGCACTTGCATCACACCCAGCACCACCCTCAGCCAAAATCTGCTTTTTTTGGTGTTGCTCGCTGTATGCCCCTCCCGCTCGGAAGGAGGGAGCATGAGCAAGAGGAGAGGGATGCACCCCACAGCCAGGGCAGCATCCCAGCTCGCCCTGTCCCTAACCCTCTCCTGTAGGAGGACCAGGAGCTTCCCAGCTTGAGCAAACCATTCAGCTCCCACGGTCTGGATTTGAGCCATCTGCTTCCCAGCAAAAGAGGCTAAAACGAGACACTCGTACCCACGCACCCAGGAGACCAGGCTTTGGTGGACAGCAGAGGCCCTGGACAGCCAACAGCTTCCCAGCCCTCCCTCAGCGTTCCCTCGGCTCCCTTCTTTCCCTGCAGCGAGCGGCACTGACGTCCCCCCGCACACGTACGTGTGTGTTTAACAACCCTGTTAGTTTAGTTTGTCAGCACACAGCTCCACGGGGACAGGCCGCCAGCCAGGCAGGTGCCTTTTGACACGCTGCCCCCCGAGCCCGCCCTCCTCAGTCCTGCTCAGTGCCCCTGTGATGACAGGACTTATCGGAGCATTTGAGCAATCGAGAGAAGAAATAAAATACACAAAGTCCTTGCTGTGTGGCCACATCTCTCAGCGCCTGGCAGAGCTGCTGCCTTCACTGCTGCAAAGGACTTTGTGTTCGTGGCATCCTGGGGAGCAGGGGCAGCAGTCTGCATCCCTCCACGGTGCCCGGGACCATCCCCTTGCTGCCCAGAATATGCACGCAGAGGGGGGTGGCATCAGCCACTTGCTCAAACAAAATCCCCAGGCAAAGCCAGCCTGGGGTTTTCCCCCTTTAATGCCCCCAGCCAGCCGACCACAAATGAGCCACAGACCTGGAATTATTCAGGGGGATGACACAGAGAGCCATTTCAAGCAGTGCTGGCAAAACCCCGATTCCAGGCCAGGGGCAGACATAATTCATTAAATAAACAGTCGGCTGCAAACGTCCTGCCTGGGACCTGCAGGGTGGCAGTGACAGGCGTGGGGGCCCTTGTGGGGCTAAGCCATGGGGCTAGGGGACACATGGGATGACCCAGAGAGGCTGGCTGGGGCTGCTTGGCATCCTAAAGCTCTTCCTCACTGGGGCCTGCGAGGCGCAGCCTGGCCGGGGCAGTGAGCAAGCCACAAGCGTCCCTTTGTGAGTGGGAACAGAGGGGCTCTGTGTGCCCCGTGTGCTCCCCTCCAGGTGCCTGCCGGGGCTCCGCCGGGCCGGGAGGTGCAGGGAGAGCAGCCGGGATGGGGCTGACCACCCCGGGGTGCACCGCCAGCGTCTGCACCCAGGGGATGCCAGGCAGGCAGGCAGACACACATCACCTCTGGCGACGGCAGGCAGCGGCTGGGCAGCGCTCTCCTCTTACTCTGCACATCTCTAAACAAGGCAGAATGATTTCCACGAGCACTAAACTGAGGCACCCCAGAAGGCAGCAGAACTCCCTCAGGTGCCGCTCCCTGTCTTTTCCGATCCCTCAGGCTGGAAATGTTTCTCATTTCAGCAGAGATGGCTACAGTTCCTACTGTCAAGATGATAAAAGGCTTTGTGGATTTCCCAGCTAAGTCAAAGCCAGCAAAGGGACTTTTTCTTTCCGGTGGTGGTGGGGTTTTGTTCCAATGCAAAGCTTAGGAACAAAGCTTAGGCAGATTTCTGCCACTACTAGCAAGTTAACCTGCCACAGCAAGAAGGACTCAGTAATGGAGGTGCCATATCATTCAAGCCTGCTGCAGCAAGCTGGCGCATTGGATGGACACTCCCACTGGTGAGCAGAGCAGTGTAGCCCCAGGGCAAAGATGGCAAGGTCCTGTGATGAGAGGAAGGAGTGAAGAGAAGTTCTTGTTGCCTTTCGGCAGTGCTTCATAGGACTGCCTCCCTGGGAGAGTGGAGCTGGGGTTTTCAGCTCAGTTTTGGGAAAGGGAAGGTCTTTCATGAAGCCTTGGGGCTCTTCTCTCGTCTCCCTCCTGCAGCTGCCCCAACACCTACCGGGTGGGATCCAGGAAAGGAAAGACGCCTGTGGGCTGGTGGGGGGAAGCCAGCTGGAGGTGTGACTGGATGAAGTCACATTTTCCTCCAGTGATTCAACAGGCAACAACTGAGCTCTGGACAAGGAATGGCAGTGAAACATCTACAGGCTCCCTCTTTGCCTGAGATCCCTCTGTCCATCCAGCCCCCACATCTGCTCTTGTGCATCCTGCCTGGCTCCCGAGAGAGGGGAGTCCATAGGGACCTTCGGCTGAGCTCGCTGCACCCTGCACTGCTGCCTTGAGTAATTCCCTCCCCAATGCTTTGCTTCATCAGATTTACAGCAGCAGCGTGGGGCAGCAAAACACGGGCAGAATAACAAAGAGATAAGGTGAAGGGGCTCATCTGATCTCCTTGCTGCCCTTTGTCTGCAACCTGAGGGAAAAAAAAGCCCTTCTGTATTTACTCTATCAACTATTTCCGCTCCTGACTTCCTCCTGAGGTTGCCCTTGGGAAAGGCACCTCTGACTCTTCCCACTTTGCTTTCATCTCCCCACAATTTTCATCCTGCCCCTGGCTCTTCTCCAAGGCATGGCACAAGCATCTCATCTCTTCGGTTTGCCCTGTGGCACAGCTAAGGTGGCTGCCTGGGCAGGTAGTTCTTGCTTAAACATATGTGTATTCAAGCTAAAAAAAGGTGAGGAAAAAAGAAGTCACCTCCTATGATGTTTGTAAAGAGCTAGAATAGCCTCAAGCCTCATCAACTTGAAGTCAGGAAACTGTCCATCAGAGGAGTAAGTTGCAAATGCAAAGTCCTGGCTTGGGCAGGGACAGAGCTCCAGTGCCGGCAGCAGCCCCAACCTGTCCTGCCATGGCACAGAGACACCCCAGCATGAGCAGGGGCCATGTCCCCCAGGGAGGACAGGAAGGGCAAAGATGCTGTCCCCCTGCCTTGACCAGCCCTCTGGGGACACAGCCGGGGGTTTGTTCCTCCACATGTTCAGTCCCTCAAGCTAATGCAGGGGCCGCACTTGTTTCTCTTTACCATTCCCTTCCCAGCTCTGCCTCTCAGTCTTTCCACCTGCCTTGGATTGGTCCTCTGGCTCTCCTCTGTACTGGGCATGCAGGGCAAAGCCACCCCCAGGAGCTGAAGCCTGCAGGTGAGGGCACAGGCAGGAGGTTATGCTCAGGGGCAGCAGCAGCAGGTACTGGTACAAACGAGCACCACTTGACTGGTTTTTCACTGCAGTGTGCTCTCAAACTCCAAGTGCACGAGGTTGTCTTTTGTCCACTATTTATTTATTATCCCCCTGAGGAGGCATGCTAAGCTCTGGGATGACCCAGATGAGCTGTCCTTGCTCCTTGTGTCCCGAAAAGCACTGCCCAGAATGGATTTCAGGGCTGGTGTTAGGCACAGTAATGCTGCTGACAGGACCAGCCCAGGTTCTGCAGCCGAGCACAGACCAGTCTTTGCTCTCCCTCACCTTAGGTAGTGTCCAAAGAGAGGGGTTTTCTCCTGATCCAGCAGTAAGAAGAGCTGCTGCTGCCTGAGCCTCTGATGAATGCAACGGGGCTTCCAGACACATCAGTGCTGGACATGGGGGTAAAACATGCACATCTGCAGGCGTGCCATGCTGCACTGCCAGGCAGGGACCAGCCTTCTGGCAGCTGGTCTGGACCAGGAGTCAGCGAGACCAGCTGAGCTAGCTGAAATACCCGCAACCTTGCTGGAAACCATGGACACCGGTGGGGTGGGCTTTGCAGCACCCACTGCAGCAAAGGTGCGTGACTGAACATGCCAACCATCCAGCTGAGCAGTGAGGGGGACCCTCCCTACTGCCCCACGCTCCTTCTCCCCACTGCTCCACGCTACCCTGGAAGCTGCTCTGTCAAACCCACCTCAAAAGCAGGGACACTGCTTGCTCTGTGCCCTACTCCCCTCCCTTTCACCCCAAAGCAGGCATCTGTAACCCTCAGGGATCTACAGGAGGGACTGGTGGTGAGAAGCGTTCACTGGGGGAATACTGAATCCCTACCACCCCTGGGAAAACGCAGACCATGCCTGGATCCTGGCAGCACAGGAACACTAAGAGTGTGAAGTCCAACACCAAAGCAACATGGCAGATGTGGTAAAGTTGCGGAGATAGATCCCTGTCCTGGCATGGTGGTGTAAATCCTTGACTGTGGAAAAGGAGACACTTTCCCCAGGGGATGGAAGCCAGGCTCAGGTCCTGCAGTTCAAAGGCAGCAGGGTGGGGGCAGCTCCCCCAAACGTGGCTGGGAGTGACTGCCAAAATCCCCTGCAGGCACTAAGTGGGGTCTCTGCCCTGACAGCCCTTTCCCTCACAAGGTAACCCCACACCAGCCAAATCCCGTTGGGCACCTGGGGCCATCAGGGCACCGGTGCCCCAGCTCTTGCAGAAAAGTTGCTGGGTCCCTGGTGACGGGAGCCAGCCGAGGGCCAGGGTGCCTCAGCAGCCCTCGGGCAGGAGGGGAAAGGGTAAGGACAACTTTCCAGTGCTCCTCGGAGAGGCTGACAGGCCGGATGATGCAACTCCGGGATAGCTCTGAGAAAGTCTCCTGTTCTCGACCCAGACGTGCTCCGTTCCGGACGGAAGCTCAGCACTGCAGCTGGAGCGCTCGCCCTTATTTCATTTACTATTTTTGTTATCTTTTTTTCCCAGACAGAAAGCACCTGGGCGAGCTGCTCGGGCGGTCATGTCCCGAGAGGACTTTCACAAGGTGAGGCGCCGGGATCCGGCCGCCCCGCCGGCGGAGAGGCATCTCCAGCGCTGCCCCGCTGCTGGAGCGGGAGGCGGGGGGCCCCGCACCGAGACAAAGGAGCGGTCGAGGCCGGAGGGAGCACAAAGGAGCCGGCGGAGCCAGGGGCCGCCCCTGCTGGGGGATGCGGCCGCGGAGCCCCCGGCCTCCCTGCGCCCCGCCGCCCCGGGCCCGGCCCCGCTCCCCCTGCCCGGGGGGGATCCGCGCCGGTGGCTCCTCCTCGCACACCCAACTTCCCGCAACTCCCCTCCGCGCCGGGAGAGAAAGGCCCGACCCCCGCCGCCATCCTCCTCCTCGCCCCCGGGCGGCCAAGGGGCTCCCGCTCCCGGGGCTCCCGCTGCCCATCGCTCCCGGCCCTTAGCTGCGCTCCCGCTCAGACTCCAGCTCCAACCCCATCGCTCCCGGGCCCCGTTGCGCCTACCCGGCGGCGGCCGCTCCGCTGGAAGAGCTCGCCTGGTCCTGCCGTGCGTGCAGAGGGAGGGCAGCGGGTCCCCTGCTTTTCTTCACGGCGCTGTCATCCTCCCTCCCTCCTTCCCTCCCTCCCCTCTTCCCTCCCTCCTTCCTTCCTTCCTTCCTCCCTCCCGGGGCGGCAGCGGGGGGAGCGGTCCCGGCGCCTGGACGCGGGTCCCGGGGCGGAGCTGGTCAGGGTCCCCGGGCCAGCCTCCCCGCTGCCTGCCCGCCGCCTCCGCTACACTCCAGGGCTGGAAACCGGGAGTTGCCGTCCTCAGCACCGGGATTGCCCCGGGCTGGAATGGGCCGCCTGGGAGCTGAGGAGGAAAATGGGGGGCCGGGAGCGCACAGACACCCTGCGAAAGTGTCCCACCAGGGCCAAGGCGAGCTCCTTCACGGGCACCGCGGGGCGATTCAGGCCGTAGGTTCCTGTCCAGCCGCCTGCCCAAAGCGGGGGTACACCGGGGCGGTCAGGGCTTTATCCTGCAGACCTCTACGGATGGAGTCAGCGCATCCTCTCCACGCAGCCTGCTGACTGCCGGGCTGCGCTCATGGGTAAAATATTACTCCTTGTATCCGCTCTGAACCTCCCCGGTCCCAGCTCTCATCCTTCCCCTACCTGAGGAACCTGGCTCCATCCTCTCTCCATGACGACCTTGCAGGCATCGAACGGCTCCTTCTCCTTCTCCTCAGCCAAAACTGACTCCAGGATCGGCACCTTTCTTTCCAAATCCTTGAACTCTGTTTTCTTCCCACACAGGAGCTGTGGGTGGGTTTACCCCGTGGGATGGCCATGCACCGTGGTGAGCCATACCGGTAAGCAGGAACCTGTGTGCCCTGGAAGGGCAGGGAGTGGGAGCATCTTACTGGGAGCAGGCAAGGAGCTTTGGGGGACACCAGCTGTCACTGTCCCTGCAGGGCAAGCATAGAGTTTAAATCATATAGAAATGCCTATTCTGGCTTATGTGCAGAAATTCACACCGCTCCCTCAGTGTTGTGTAACATCAGACACCAAGGAGCTGAAAGACATCTGGCTTTGCAGTCAGAGAGAGATCCGAAAAAGTAGTCCCCATAAAAAGTTTCAGCCCTCTTTCACATTCCTGGCATAGTTTTTCTGCTGCGCATGTGACATAGGCAAAAAACGCAGCTTTTCTTGGCATTCATGTGCAATGACCTGCATAGCTCATTAGTGGCTTCTTATTAGCAAAGGTAGTATGTAGGGGTTTACATACAGAGTGCCAGCACTGTGCTTGCGGCAACAGTGGGTGTGTGCAAACGTGAGTGTATATTCATATATAGGTAGAGACATACATTAACACAGGGATGTTGTGGACCTGCCTAGTGCTGCTTGGAGGCATGTGGGGCTGGTGGCACAGTTCGTATCAAGGCAGGAAAGGCTGGGTGTGACGTTTACACTATACCCTTCATCTGTCCATACCTCCTTCTGCTTTTCTGGTTTAAGCGAGCATCCCACTGCCAGTAATTCTTCAATCCAGCTGCAGACGGGCATGCTAACTCTGGTACACCCCTGTCACAGTGCTGGCTCCTGCAGCATCAGTGGTGGAGTGTTTCACAAGTTCTGCCTAATTGAGCCAAACTCAGGGCTTGCAGGGTCAGGCCTGTGTAGGCTGTCAGGTTAATCATATCAAACAGTGGATAAGTCTGACTGGTTGCACACTGCAGGAGTTTCATGGGGTTTTGAAACATGGTGAAGAATTTTTAAGCTCCTCACTTGTTATTTCAATTGACACAGGGAATTCTGTCTCAGATGTTGTGGGCAGAGGAAATCTTGGAGAAATACATGCATAATATGAAAATAACTTTCAGATGAGGGCAGAGAGGGGCTGGTGGGCAGTGGGGTATCACTGCCTTTGTAGGATGCTTTTGCAGTGGTAGCAGGGGGGTGGCAAGAGCAGAGAAGGGTCCCTTCCACATGCAGCTGTGGTGTGGGGCACAGCCTGGACCGAAGCCCACCCATCTGAGCCCAGGGTCTGCTCCCTGCCTCCTGTGCACATGCACGCGAAGCTCCTTATGGAGATCACCTTCCTGCTTCATCAATAAGTAAAGCTGGCACAGGGAAGAACCAAGTGCCTCCTCCTCCCCACAAATTGCCAAGAGAGGCAATGGGAGAGGCAGGGAGTTGTGTTTCCTCCGCCCTTCACAAGCTGTGGGATCACATTCCCTTTGTCACCCACTCCTCTTCCCTCAGGGATAACAGAGACTGTTCTCCTTGCTCCTCATGTTGCACATCAGCATGTACACATACACACATGCACATACGCCTGCCACACATGAGGAGGGAGGGGAGCGGTTCCCAGAATGACATCAGGAGCAAGGAAAGGGGGACATGTTGCTATAGCAACGAGGATGCTCTGGGTTTTCAGGGAACAAAGGCATCTGACGCTCATTTTCCACCCAGTCCAAGCTGATAATGTGGTGGTGACCGGGTCAGGCTCCAATTTAAAAAAGCCTCCACTGGTCCTTGCTCTGTTAAAGCCAGGGCAGTGTCTGTCTAGAAATCTGCCTGTGGGTTAGGCACTACCAAATTCTGTCCCCACATCCCTTCATTTCCTGTCTGGTGGCATCTGGCAGCAGGAAGGACATGCTGATGGGGCACTTGGAAACAGTCTGGCAGCTGAAGTGCAAGAGAAACCCAGTTCTCCTCTGCTTTTCTGCTCCTATGGAGGAGATTTTATTTCCCAGGAGGTCATGGTGTGCCTTGGAAATGAAAGACAGTGGAAGGACGCCTGCTGTCTGATGTTATGAGATGGAGAAGGTGCCCTGGCTTCGTTTCAAGGTTGAATCTGCAGGGACTTGTTTTGGATTTCTCCTCCCTCACCCCCCTTTATTTTCTTTATGTCTTTATTTATTTCCCTAGAAAGTTGGAAACCTGTTGGTAGCCTTCCTTCTGCTTTTCCTGGCCAAGTGCCCATGCCATGGTGAGCTGCTTTTCAGTCTGTTCCTCAGAGATGCAATGGTACATGGCAGGGGGACAATCAGCCAGCTGCAAAAGGAGAGACACAAACACCCCAGTTTCCTTTTGCATAAAGGCCTTTGCAAACATAGCCCAGAAAACAATATCCTCCATCAGCCAAAGGGGCTGGGGTGCACTGGTTTCAGGGGACAGGACAGCAAAGGCACCTGCAAATGTCAGGACTTCCTCCCAGAGAGAGTGGGCAGCTGCAGATGGGAACTGCTCCTAATGGGGCTGGTCTAAGGTCCTCTTTTGGCTGCATCAGCTGGTCTAGAGAACCAGGGCCCATGTCAGAAAAAGATCTCTGCCTCCTCTAGCCACTAGTCCCTTTGGCGAAAGGGATGGGGAACTGAAAGCCACACAGATGCTCATACTGAACTAAAACACGCAGCATTGGTTGTAGTGCAGAGCCTCAATTGGCCAGCCAAGTTGTACTTCTGAAGAGGGAGAAGGTTCGTCTCAGTGCCAGGGTGCACATGTATCACACTCGGAACTGGAAGCAGTGTGCATGTGAGTGTATGCATCCCGGAATACAAAGGCTTCCTGTGCCCTGAAGGAAAAGCAGGCAATTTTCTGCTCAAGCTGAAGGAGAGCCCAGTTTTCCAGCTGAGTGCAGTGTGCCTATTCATAACTTATACTTCACCTTCTCAAGAAAAGCATTCTCAGGTGCTTTAATGATAGCTCTAATGACACTCACTGACTATGGGCTGGTATGAGGAAGGCATCAGTACGAAAACCCACATTGATTCCAAGGGCCGGATGTCATTTTCAGTTTCTGAACCACCTGCCCTTGGACTTTTCCTTTTGGATGACCTTCCCACATAGACTTCATGAGGGCGTTTTCCTAACCAGATTGAAGAGCTAACAGTTGAAACGTTTCCAGCTCTTATTTGGATGATCTTTCGATAACTGAACACAAACCCACCTATCGGGAGGACTTTCTGCCGCCGCTGGCAACCTTGCCCAAGACTGCAAAAAGCCAACTGAAGGGAGGCGCTCCATCCCCGTTCCAGAGCCGAAGGGGTGCCGCTGCCCGCTGCCCGCGGCGGGCTCCTGGCGACACCTGGCGGCCGCACGCCGGCCCCTCGCCCGTTCCTCCGCAAACCGGCTGCCAGCCTGCGCTCCGCAGCCCCTACTGGGAGCGAGCGCTGCCTCAGCCGGCTTTGGTTTGGGGGGGGCTCCTCCGCCCGGCTCCGCTCCGTGCGGACAGCCCGCGCTTCCTGGTCCTGCGAGCTGGAGGGGGAAAGTGAGCGTGGCCGGAGGCCACATCTGCTTTCTCCCTTCCTCCTTCCCCCTCTCTTTTTCAGATTAAACTAAATGCCTCCAGCTCCTGCCCGCTCCCTGCCCAACATCTGCCTTTCCCCTGCAGCGCCTGTTCCTCTCTTGGCATCTCAGCTGCCACCAGGAGCCCTTCTCTTAATCTCTTGCTGGCAGACCTCCCTCAGAGGGGTGTTTCAGGCCGGAACAACGGACCTGACACCATGATGCGCAGTCTCAGTACACCACTTTTTGAAGGAAAGTGCTGCCTGCAATCCCAGTGGAGAAGAAAAAGCAAATTGCCCATGAAGTAGAACAGGGTAGAAAGCCCAAACAGCAGTCCTGTCCAAACAGGACCCAAAGGCTGGGGAGACAACAGCCAGCAAATAGCATGGAAAGGGGGATTCATAAACCAGGATCATCTGCCGGAGGCTACGCCTGGCTCACTAAGAACATCTGAGCCTGGGACCATTAAAGAAACTAATTGTTTGCTACAGGGGCAGCAGGCCAATGTCTCTGCAAAAGAGACAGCAGCTCTGCACTCACTGTCCAGCACAACAGCACTTTCCCATGGGCCACCCTCTGCTCAGCAAATGACCCGAGGAAGGAGTCGCTATTGTCCACAGTGAACTGATGCTTGGCCAGTTTCTATCCGATATCTATGGCCATATCTGCTTTCTTGTGTTTGCTTTCCTAGATGTCCTCTGTAGGCAAACTGGTTTGTGCAGCCCCAGAAAATCCCATCATTTGAGCTCCCCAGAGAGATTTGCAGTTGACCTTTTTTTCACCCGCAGCAGGTACGCTTAAAACAAGAGGACATAATAAGGATGGGAGCTTGGTGGGAAACTCAGTCTTCACAGCCAACGTGCTTCTGACTGACCTCTGTACATCACTCCCTTGCTGCCTCCTGCAGCCCCCTTACACAACATGCGCAAGAGCTTGAAACGACCCTGATCTGCATTTTCTGTTCCTGTTTCAATTCTGCTTCCCTAAAACTGCTGAGGGTGAAATAAAGAAGTTAGTTTATTTTTAATCATCGCAAACACTTTCCAAACCTGCAACACAGAGATTCACTTTGATGTTACGAGAGCAGCCGAGCCAGGGGGACATCTAGCAAGAAGAGAAATGGGCAAACTTTGAAATAGTGATACCAGTAGAAAATGCCTCTCATATCCCCATCCAGGAGACAGGCAGCAAGGCCAGTCTGCTGCTCTCCCAGATGAGCAGGAAGCCTTGCGCTTTCTCATTTGACTTTTTAAGTATCTGGCACAGAGTAAAAAGGTGGGTGAGACAAAATCACATGCAGACTGCAAGCATGTTTGTACCACTGCTATTGGCTTTGGAGCTCTACTGCACTGAAAAAAAATGCCATCGGGTCCTGTCAGCATCTTAGTAAGGTCAGCAGCACCCTCAGCTGGGGAAAATCTGTGTCTCCCTGCTTTCTACAAACGTGGAAAACTCCCCATCTGAGTACCCCTCTCTCCCAACACACCATTCAAGGCAGGGAACTCTATTTAGAATCAACTAAATAAAGCTTCTTTTGCCTGATGTTCATAGCTGGGAGACTGATCCTCTCTGATAGTGGGATTTTCTTTCTAACCAGGTCACATGTGAAGAGCAACCCCCTGCAAAAAGGAACTGACTCTGCTAAATGGCACCAGCTACTCACTCCAAGCCTCAGCAGGAGAGGAAATGTCTGCAAAACTATGACTTATCCCCTTTTCTCTCCTCCAAAAGAAGGAAGTGAGAACCACCTTTTATTGAGAAGCTCTCAGCACCAAGAAAACCCCAGGGGTGACTCAGGTTTTTGTGTGCTCAGCACCCAGTGTGTGTTGAGCTGTTCAGCCGTGTTGCCGGCTGGGTTTTGTTTGGGAAGTTGCCACAGCAGATCAGGTGTTTTGCAATGGGATTTGCAAGGTTGCACCAAATTCTCCCCATGCTTCTCTGAAGCCTGTGCTATAAAACTAGATTTAGCTTTGCTATGTGGTGGGTTAGCTGATAACTCCTCTTAAAACTCTCATTGAGGGTTTAATATATGGGCACAGGAACACAACAAAGTGTGTGCCAAGGATGCTCTCTGCTGCAGGATGTCCTCTTCTGCTCCTTACTGAGAACATCATGACATGGTCTTGAGAGTATGAAATAATCTGGCTCCAGTGACTTATTAATATCTTAGCCAAACCCATGTTTGTGAGACGGTGTAGTTTAATCAAAATGTTCCCAAATGTTGATGAAACCTCTAAGAAACCTTAGGCCGGAAGAGGGTCCTTAATCTGAATGCTCTCATCAGTGAGGTTTATCAATGCAGCTTATTTCCTTACCCTAATGTGTTATTTGTATCTCATCTATTCTATTGCCCTGATGTGCTTAAATCTGCCTAAGCTCAGGGAAGAGGTCATCCTGTGCTCCCTTTCTGTCCCTGGCACATGTTCCCTCTCCTGTTCTCTGTGTCGCTTGCAGCAACATGAACCTGAAGACTTATCTTTAATTGCTTTTTCTTTGCAGGGTGAATTTCCAGTTGGGTCAGGAGTTGGCAAGAGTGCATGGCCAAGGCACAAGAGAGAGCAGGGCAGCCCCTTCCAGCATCAGTTCAGGCATATGCTTTCACTCTGAACATCGCTATGGACCCATAGAAACCTGATTTATCTCAGTCTGGGCAAGCATACTTGCATCTTATTCTGAAACAGGCTTCCAGGTTTGAGTTTTTCCACAGCCACTGGCTGAAGGATCAGAGCTTGCTCTTGCGTGTGACTTCTACTAGTTTGCTTGGCTGCCACTTTTTTGGGGGGTGGTGGTGGTATTAATTTTCCTGGAGCTCAGCCACTGTTTGCAGAAGGTCAGAGGGTGTCTTCTGACAATCCCCTAGTAGTCATGCTGTTGCCTTGACAGTCTGCTTACAAAAGGAAGATAACACCTCTGCCCGGAAACCTTGTCTGGCCTGGTGATAACCAAATCCTTGCTACTTAATACAAAATAAGGGTACTGTGACCTTTGAAGCCTTGCTCACAATGGGAAAGGGCCTTTCCAAAGAAGAAGCTGAAGCAAAAGCCCTAGAGCAGATAAAGAACAGAGAACCAGTATCTCCCCAGAAGTCAGAGGACTTCATTAGGATGTCAGTGTCACTAGGGTCAGTCAAGCCCTTTAGCTGGATCTCTGGAAGATCCACCTCTAGGAAATAGGCACTGCTGCATCCTGGCAGCCTGCTTCTCTGTCTAGGCAGCTCTGGACATGGTGGGTCTCATTTGAAGGGCATGTGTGGAATGAGAGAGGGTATGTGACATCGGGCAAGACCCTCCTAGTGTAAAACCTCAAGAGGGAGAAAGACCAGGTCCACCTTGGACTGCTTTGTGTGGACACCTGTAGGAGGAAGCACCACCACTACATCGTGGTCCTTGAGTGCAGCAAGAGAACAATTTGACCTGCTGGTTGGGAGGCTGCCATCAGACCAGATGCTCAAAGCAAGCTAGGAAAAGAATACTGGGAAAGCCAGACCCTTTTACTAGAAATCACTACAAATTCCACAGATCTTTTGATTGCCTCAGGCAGCATCAGGAAAAACAAGTAAGAGCAAACCTGTTTTCTTTCTAAGCTTTATGATGAAACAGGAGCAGCTCAAACCTGATAATCCTCATTTTTAGGGAAAAACAGTTTCCAAATCTCTCAGGGTTAATTAACTCTAATTTGCAGATGTGTTAGCAAGGACAGAACATGGCTCTGAACCTTGTCCAACTAAAGGAGCACAATGAGATCAGCTGCAGCTGAATAAAAAATTCACAACCTGAGGGGAAGCAGCTGTTGGATAAGTTTTAAAGGGCATCTGCAGCATGGCTTAATGGAGGGAATGGGAAATAGGGGGATTGGGTTAATGGTAGACTTTTGAGGGGTGTTGGGTCAGTGTGTCTGTTCTTCCAGAAGTGGTGGATTTGACCCAGTGTGTTAAGCCAGGAACTGACATTTGCTGTTCTTTACAAAGTGGTTTCTTACATTTTTCTCTTTTCTGTGGGCTCAGCCATGCTTTTGTTCTGTAGCTGGCTGGATCACAGTGCCCAGGGTTGAGAGCTAGCTCTTACGCCTCTGCCCTTCCCTGGGGAAGGACAAGAGGGGTTTTGTTTCTTCTCTTACATTCACCATGGCAAACAAAGCTCAGCAGAATGGTAAGTTTTGATCTAGCTATTTCCTGGCTGTAGCTGAGCTTGTGGGGGTATGTGGTGCTGACTTTCTCAGGCCTGTGATTTGCAAGTTGATGGTTAAAATCAAGCCTTCATTGAACCAGTTCATCTCTGGGAAGAGGTGAAGAGCAAGTCTCAAAGACACATTGGATAATAACCAAGGAAATTGTGATCACCATGGAAAAACAGGCTGCAGGCTGGCAATACTTCATTAGTCACAGCACTATCCATGGAACCCATAAAACATCTCTATTGCCCTGTTTGCTGTTTTGAAGAGATGCTCAAACATTTCCTCAGCTGCTGTTGGGTAAATGGTGTGAAGGACACAGGTGGGAGGTTGCTAGCAGGGAAAGGTGCTGCTGAGCTCTCTTGTGAAATTCAAAGGTGCTGAATTGTAGCTGTCTGGCCTATTTGTGCTGCAGTTCAGATGGCTTTTTTTTGTGCTGGTGTGAAATATGATTTTGCTCTATGGAACTGAGGGTGAGGAAACAGTAAAAGAGGCTCAGGAATTGTGACATGGTATCTCACTGTCAGACTTGGAGCAATGAAGGATGGACACCGCAGGGGGCAACTTGCTCCCAGCCATTTAAATCCTCGGCTTAGCTGGGACAATGGAAGAGGAGGCTGAGTCTCTGCATTTTTAGTCTTTTGTACAAGAGGGCAGAGAGCAGCTGTTCAGATGCCCATGACTCTGGGTGTGGGCTGTGTGCCACTGGTGGAGGCCAGGTGATGAAAGACCTTGTGGTGAAAGCTACAAGGAGCTGGACTTGCCACTTCCCCATGTCTTTGTGACTTTGATTAATACAAACTCATGCCAGTCTTGGCCAGTGGTTAGCTGCTGGTGCAAACTTCACTGAAATATACTCTTTGGCTTAGATGTCCTCAACTGTGAGTGTGCAGCTGTGGTGAGATCACATATGAGGAGGTGGTGCCTGATGCCTCCTGAGTTTGTGATCAAGAAAAGGGATTGCAGACTTTGCAACAGCATAGCAAACAGCAGGCAAGCAGCAGTTCCTGTGTGATTCCTGCCTGGCTTCTGGGGCTGCTTATTTAAGACCTCAGACTGTAAAATCTCCCTGACCTATTCCTACTCCTTTCTGCACACTGTAGCTAGCACCTTATTTGTTCATCGTAATTTCTGAGGACAGATTGCTTGGGCTTTTACTTCCTTCCCACACTCTTTTGCTTTGTTCCTTCTTCCCCAAATAGCATATTTAGTTCAGAGCCTTTCCTTATGCTGTGGATAATGAGGGAAGAGAAAGAAAGTACTTCAACAGCAAAGGAAATTGTATGAAGAAAGTCCAGGGGATGGGTGTCTTCTCAGTCTGGTTTCCTACAGAAACGCTTGTAGCTTTTTGTCTC
The DNA here is from genome assembly GCA_017639245.1 of Myiopsitta monachus. Taxonomy (NCBI): domain Eukaryota; kingdom Metazoa; phylum Chordata; class Aves; order Psittaciformes; family Psittacidae; genus Myiopsitta; species Myiopsitta monachus. The sequence goes on along the minus strand of CM029921.1, from coordinate 62,872,304 downwards.
CTGTCAACTCTCACTTTTTCTGCAAAGCCTATAATACTTTGTGCTTTTTTTTAAAGCCACGGCTCTCTGAGTCCCATGATTATCTAATCACTTCCGTCTGAGCTGAACTGAATCAAAGCAGATTTTCCATCTTTTATGAAAGGGCTGGATTGAAATAGTCTGCACTGCTGAAAAAGCCCTTAAGCATAATCCCTGAAAACGTGCAAAGCAGAAAGCAAATAAAAGCAACTCAGCCACACATTTTTTAAAAGCTTTTTGGTTTTGGCAGGTAAGTTTTGCCCATTTCTGTCTGGCAGCGGCAAAACTGGTGGTGGCATTTGGAGCTGCCGGTCCTGTGTTCAGAGCTTAGGTAAGCCCAAAATCAACTGGACAGGTAAAGAAGGAGGTGTTGAAAGATGAGGATGGGCAATATGTTGCCTTTTACCTTGGAGTGAACACATGGAAAAGAGGGATATCTGACTTTGCTCTGTGGCACCTGGGTGATGCTCAGCTTTGTTCCCAGAGAGAGCCATGCGGTGCTAACACTTGATCTTTGAAAGGAAGATACTTTCCACTCTACACCAAATACTACAGTGAAAGAGAGACTCCACTCCCATGCACTCACTACTCCCATCAGAGTTAATGCCGAGGCCTGGCCGTGCCATTTGGTACTTTACTTCGGAAAATGCACACCCTGCTTGACAGCGTACTCTCAGAGGTGCATGTAAAGCTCCTTGCAAGTGCCTCCCCTGGGAAGCTGACAGAGCAGTGGTCTTTGGTGCCACGCTTCCACACCACCTTGCTAGTGCCGCAGCAGTCTACTATGGTGTGTGCAAGGGACTGTCAGCCAGAGTCAGGTGGGGTGATTTTTTTTTAACCCTTAGGCACTTGAAGACCCAAACTAAAAACTTGCTTACTTTCACAACATCATCCTTTGAGACGGACCAGCTCACAGAAGTGGGCTGGGATGATTTTTAAAAGGTTGGGATTTTCCCTTTTTTTTTCCTCTTTCTTCCCCCCCCCGGAGGTGATACCCTAAAAGTGCCTTCTGGAAAGGGGCTCTTCTGTGGGATAAATGGGCCTGCAAAGTCCTGGCTGCTCTAGAAAATGGTGACTGAGGAAGGTAGAGAGGTGACTAGCCGGAATAGGTAAAGGCACTTTTCTGTTCATCTGTATCTTTTACTGCAGAAATCCTAAAAACCATCAAGCCTGCTCCTCTTACTGGAGAGGATTTTAGCTCCCAGTAAGCAGCCCAAGTCATCTGCTTTGAATCTTTATAGACAAGCTGGGAAAGAAAAGGGATAATGCTTCCCTGAGGACTGCTGGTGAGCTTCTTCTCTGCTGTAGCATGAATAGGAGCCAAAGGTGTCCTAAAATCCTCCTCCTCTTTTTGCTTGGTCAGAGTTTATTTTCTTGTGATTTCTAATATATATTCTTAAATCCATTATTTATTTTCTTCATGGGTAACCTAGATGTATGTATATTTTTTTTTGAGGGGTAGGATTTACAGAAAAACATATGACTTAATTCTTCTTTCCATTTATAAGAAAGCTGTTTGTTCTTCAAAGGCTGTTGTAGAGGCTTGTCCTGGCTGCTTTCTTATTGCTTACCACCCTGAAAAAGATGACACAATGAGAGCAGGAACAGAATTCTACATCTCTCTGCATATTTGTAAAGCCCATGCTTAAAAGAAGTGATGATTCCCCTGTATTTAGGAAGAATCATCTGGTTTTCTGGTGACTGCTGTTGTTCTAGGTCTTGCTAGCACTGGTCAGAAATCTCAGTTCATGAGGGCTAAGCATTTATGGCTGCTGACTCCCTTTGTGTTGATCTACTTGGTATGACTGTAACAGTTGCCCTGGGATGTGGTCTGCCTTGGAATAGGGGTTTAATCCCAGTAAGTAGTACCTACAATGCTGAGGAAACATTTAAACAGAACGCAGATTGTAACTAAAATGTAAAACTTGTGACAACTGACAAAGGAAATACTGAAATGAGAATTAGCTGCAGTGATTGAAGGCTTTATATTATGCTTTGCTCAAAAAATCCGGTGCACTTGATGTGACCCCTTTTGATGATTGCGGCTGCGCTGAACGTGGGAAGGAGCTTGGTCTGCGAATTGTGCCAGTGTAAACTGAGCTCTGCTGCAGCATAGCTTCCAAAAGTGGATGGTCATCAACTGCTTTCTCCCATACTGCCACAAGCATTCAGGCAGCAAACCAGATCCAGGCGGAAAACTGCCTAGGGAGAGGAATGGATCACTCCTACAGCTGGATTGGTGGTTGGGTGGGCAGAGTGCATGGCTGTTTGTGCTGATGTGGGGGGCTGAGAGGCTGGAGAAGCATAGGGTTGCTGCTGTCTAACTCCCTCAGCCTTGCTGAGTCACCACTGATCACTGGCTCTGCACCCTGGGCTGACTCAGGCCACTAATCCAGTAAAGAACCATCTGCTTTTTTTGCTGCATTCGGGAGCTGAACAAGCCTGGCGCGGGGGCTGATGAGCAACAGTGCCAGGAGAAGAACAACATGCTGCTGTCTCACTTGTCTTGTCCACTCCTGGTGGTGTTGAGCTGCAGCATTGCCTTCCCATTTGGAAAATGCTCTGATGCTTTCTGCTCTGAGAAGTGTGTCAGGGAGGGAGCTACTTCTCTGCAGCCTGATAGTGGTGAGGAAGGGGGTTTGTGGTGAGAGTCTGTCTCTAGTCCAGCTGGGACCCACAAACCAAACCATTTGGTGAGTCATGGGGAGGCTGCTCTTGGTTGGGCTGGAACAAACTTCAAAGGTGTTCAAGGCTCTTCTTGAGGCTGCCAGGCTGTAATCTGTGCCTGACTTTGTTTCCTCTCTGATGGCTTGCTGCAGTCTGAGTGGAAATGAAAATGGTCCAAAAGCTAGGTTGATGCAGAAAATGCGTTCATCTATGAAACTATCTATCTGGCTGGCTGGGGCAGGCTGCAAAACCAGAGCCTGCAGGGGCCTCTGGCTCGCTTCCCAAGATTGCCAAACAGAAACGCCTCACGTGCACCACTTATGCAAACTGGAGAATTTGGCACCAACAGAGTGAGGCCACAGTGGAAGGAATTTGTGTGCCGTAGGCATGACAAAACTGAGCATCAGGCTTTCTGGAGCCAGCCTGGCTCTAGGTGCCAGCCCAGTCAAACCGGTTGGTAGGGGCAGCGCTCCTAGATGCCAGCCCATGGCAAGTGAGTCATGTGTTTTGCTGCAGGAGAGCCCCTCACTGAGCTACAGCTTTTCAGCCTGAGGGAGAATGGGCTCTTCCTACTCCCTTTCTCTATGCAGAGCATGCACCTTCCTTAAAATGGGGCCAAAAATCATGTTTGGGCTGGGAAGGCCCCCTCCCAACCACTGCAAAGTGACTCAGCTGTATATGACTACTGACAGGCCATGGTCCTTTCCTGAGAAGCCTCATCTGACACCTTATCTGAGAGGTTTATCTTCAGGAGAACCCCCAAATCTGAGCAGAAGTTCAGCAAAAGCGGGAGGTGGTAGGCTGATGGCAAGACTGCTGCAGCTTACACCCTTGGTGCAAGGGTGTAAGGTCCACATCTGCGAGCTGGACCTGGTCTCAAGAGGGTGAGCTGCCCTTTGGGGTTTTCCGCTCTTGCAAACAGTCCCATTGTCAATGTCAGGCAGCCAGTGCCTGAACTCTTGATTGATGCCATTTTAGGGTTTTTTTTAATCCCATTTTAAAGTAAGAAAACTAGCAGGTAGTATGGCTAAAACAAGAACGCTATGTCAGGGTGCCAATTTTTCAGGAAGCTGCTGGCCAGATATTATATGCTCTGTACTGGGGGAGGGAAGTAAATTCCCCAGATCAGCTAGATTTAGTGGAGCCCTGGGGAAACCTGGGCTAACATGGGCAGTCTTGTTGCCCAGAATGAGAACAGATTCAGGGTAGCACCCACTGGCTAGATGCTAGTCCTTCCTTACCCCTGTCCTTCAGTTCATAGGAGAAAAACACCCTGCCTGCTGAAATGGCTCTCCTGTCCCAGACAGTCTTATTTAACCCCCCTCTTTTAAATATTCTTCATGAAGTTGGTTTTTTTCTGTGTACTCCTAAGCTAGTAGCTGTCTGCTGCTTAAAGTCAAGGTGCCTCATCAACAATTTATGCACACCCCAGAGATAAGAGAAGCAAGCTCAGCCCTGCCTAGGCAAGGTGGCTTTAGCACCAGAGTAAAGGTTGCTTGTTTAGCCTGGCTAAAATTGCTCTCTTGAGGGTGGCTTTCTGCCTCGTTGATTTGGTCTGGGTGCGTCTGGCTCCAGTTTGAGAATTACCTAAGAGCCCTGGTTCCTCGTGGGGTGGGGGGGATAGCAGAGGCTTGGGAGGCTTGGAATGAAGCTATGCTGACTGCCAGGGAGCAAAGGCCCTGTGTAAGCACCAAGCTTTCTTGCTGTGTCTTGCAGATGGAGGTAACAAGCTTCCACAGTGACTTACAATTTAAAGAAGATAGTAAGAAGAACAGAAATGTGCATTACCCTGTCTGGTACAGACTGGCAAAGTATATCGGAACAGATCCACTTCGTCCTAACCTTTATACTGCAAGTAAGCCTTAAATGTTATCAAGTCTGGTCCTTGACAAATGAATATGTAGGTAGAGACCTAACATGGTGATACCACCTATACCCTTAGGTGAAGGGCAGTACTATGTAGATCTTCATGAACCAAGGAGAATGAGCCTCACAGATGTGAGCACTTCAGACATGATGAGTCTGCGAGTTACACTGATGCTGCAGAAGACATCCGAGCCAAGCTCTCCAGGCTGTGAGAAGTACCTAGCTTATAGAGACCCCTTCTCCAGCAACAATGCCCTGAGCACAGGTTTAAGAGAGCAGCTGCCTAGCAGTCCTGTTGAGCCTGGCTTGTGCCTGCGAGGGACCAGCTTTGGCTCTCAGCTGACCTGGTTCGGTTTGCAGATCCTGTAAGAAAACACTGCATTTTGTTTTCTGTGTTTCTTGCTCTAGTTGGCTAAAGCGGTGCAAAGGATGTGTCAGCAGTAAGAAGCTGGGAGGTACCTCAATTCAGGCTGTTTCTTAATTTTACATGCAATTCCTGTTCCCTTAGATCACGCAGATACCTCGCAGGGCTGTTTCACCGAGTGGATACTCGCTCCCCCTACCCAGGGAGCCCCCCACAGACACCACCGCCATTTCCAGACCCCTGAGGCGAGGCGGCGAACGAGGCACCGCGCGCCCAAGGGCAAGGGCAGGGAGTGAAGCGCCCACCCTCCTTCCCTGCGCATGTGCAAGAGCCGCGAGGGGGGCGGAGCGGAGGACGAGCATGCGCTGTGGCCCCCGGCGCAGCCTTTATCTAGGGGCGGAGGGAGCTGCGTCGGCTCTGCATTGCAGGCGGGCGCTGGCACGATGGCGCGGGGTCTCTTCTGCCTCCTCGGGCTCCTGGCGGCCGGTAAGCGGTGCCGCCAGCCCTGCCTCACGCCTGGCCCCGCGATTCGGAGGCTGTGTTGCCTCTCCAGCAGGGCCTGTGCGGGAAGGAGTGGGCTGAGGGCGGCCGGCGCTGTGAGGACGCGGGGCTGGGGTGGCCTGTCCTTAAAGCTGTTTGTCTTCTCGCAGCAGGATCTGCCGGGCCCGGCTCCCCATAGGCGGGCAGGGAGGCGAGGAAGGCTTAGGGAGGGGGGGGAGGCGGCAGCAGTAAGGGAGGGTAGGGGTCAAAGGAAGCCTTCTGCCGGGCGCGGTGGCGCAGCCCGGTGTGGGGCCTAACGGTACCGCCCGTAGCGCTGGGGGAGGGGGGCTTTTAAGGGCACCTTCAGGGTGGCTGCTGTGGTGGAAAAGCTGTATGGGGGTGGCGGGAAGTCGCTCAGAAATAGCGATCAGGTAAACGCAGGGAGAAGAGGGAAGTCCCTGTAAGAAACCAGCCTTTCCCTGTGCTGGTGGGAAAATGACTTTCTCATGGCGCTGTGGTAGCTATGATCAGTTTGTATCCATATGTGATACCATATAACCTCATAGAGGCAAGTAAGAGCAATTGGTAGAAGTTGTTTTTCTGCCAGCAGCTCTGTTTATCTTTGGCACTTCAGGCATAGATGGGTTTTAATCCTCTTTCAGATGGCAGGAGGTAGCTTTTTCTGTTGCGTGCTTTTAGCAGCCTCATTTCATTAAGGTCGTCCTGCTCCACGTGGAGAATTCCAATAATTTTGCTGCTTGCTGCCTTTTTACATATTGTTGCTGAGGTGAAAATGGTGGTGGGAAGAATAACTGATATTTGTCTTGAACGTTAGGGCTGCAGGTTTGAAAAAGCAATGTTTATGTTTTGTAGTTTGTAGAAGCTAGACAGAGCTGCAGAAATGATTCATAGACTGACTGGGGAGGGTAATACACCTTCAGGTTATGGCATGAAATGGCTAGCAGCCCCCAAATTGGAAGGTCTAATGCAGTGATGCACATAATCTTGTGGAGGATTTTTCTTTAAACAAGATTTTTAACCCTAGAGCTTATTTGCTTATGAGTTTAACCTGCAGCATTTCACAAGTCAATTTAAAAAAAAAAAGCAACCACAAAAAACCCAAACTAAAGCCTTTTTAAAAGCCATAGGAATAATCAGTTGGCAGACTACAGTAAATTATGTCATTGCGATCTCGCATGACTGTACACTAGTCATGTACTTAAGTGGAGTTTTAATTTAGTGATACGTACACGGTTTAATGGAGAATCTCAGATTTTTGGGGCTGGAAACAAGAAAGCAAATGTGAGCTTTCAGTCTCTGTGTTTGTCTGCCCTGCACTGAATTGACTGCCATTATTTATAATGTCTACTGGGATTGTTTCCAAATCAGTAAAATCATCATTGTTTCTTGTGCTTTAAAAGTGAAAAGAATTTACCTTGAAGTATTCGCCAGGTTTCCTATTAATGTATTTAAGGAGATAGAAAAACCAGTTCAGCAGTGAGAGTTAGCTTGGTCTGCCTGTTAAAGCAATGTATATGCAACTGAGCATAGCAGAAGACTTGTTAGGCCTGTTTTTCTTTAGGAAGTCACTGTTTTAACACAAACACCTGTGTTTTTCACCAAGGTTCAGTTATGAATACCAGTTGACTTGCCTATGATAGTATTGTGCAGATGTTTCTGAAGATTTTGCTATAACAACCTGAAACAATGTCTACTAAGCTAACCCATTAGCTGTATCAAACTCCAGCCACCCTTGGCGTATTCTAATAGGGTTACTTGGCTGGCTTACAGCATGGCTGGTAGGCCACGAGGGTTTTTGGTTGACCTACTTGCAGCGCTTCTCTGCATCTTCCCTTCAAGGGAAACACGAAGGAATTAAAGCAGGGTATACAGGTCTCAGGATCTCTCCAGACTACTGATGTGCTCTTTGATGGTTGCTTGTCTTTGACACCAGGAAAGAAGGAAGGCTGGGTGCTCAGTTAAAGTAGAACTCCATTTCTGTTGAGTGGATTTTTTTTTTTGGTGGGTGTTTTTGGTTTTGGTGTCTTGTGGTTTTTTTTTTTTTTTTTTTTTTGTTTTGTTTTGTTTGTTTGTTTTTCCTCCTGGTAAAATAGAAGTTAAGCTGGGAGTGGGAAGTAAAAAGTTTGTGATTATTTTGCACCCTCCCGCTGCTAAAACAGTAGACTTAATCTTCTCTCCTTACAAGATTTCAAGCTAATTTATAATTCCTCAAGCAAACACCTGTCAGAACATCTGAGGATAGGAAAACTGAAGGCTGAGTTAGTCTGACTTGAATTTTCGGAAGTATGTAGAGAAAGCGGGTAGTTGGAGTATGCTCTGTAGTTCACAGGCTTGTTCTGGTTGAGAATGTGGTTTCTAGCAAAAACGGTAGGCTGATGCAGCCCACTGCTGTAGTTTAAATTTGGCAAATGGTGGAAGACAATTTATGTCAAAATTATGTCCCTGTTTTATGAGAGGAATAACAGGGAATTCTGTGGGTGTGTGTCACCTTACAACTGTAGTGTAATGAAGTGGTGCTTCAATAGTGTACCAGTCACGTGGCTTGTGTAAACCTGCCCTTGCACAATTTCTTCCTTGTTTGCAGAAGTATAAATAGAAAGTTGTTCTTGGTTGTGTCTGGAGGAGCTGTGTGAGCTGTTCTGCTTGGTCATGGTTACGCCCAGCAAAATAGGAGATTGCATCTGCAGAGATTCCAAAGTCTGATGTGGTCTGTTTTCAATCTCAGTTTGTGCTATTCAGCATGCCACAAAGAAGCAGTTCTGGGAATCTGAAAACTGAGATGGTGTAGAGGGTGAGACAAGATAGCAGGAGCTTGTCAGCAAAACTGAACATGTCTCCATCAGGTGATGGTAATGTCAGTTGTGATTCTCTGGGAGGTTGGACTGCGCTGTTTCAGGGAGGATGTAATAGCGTGCAGGAAGCTTTTTGCTTTTCAGGAGAAGCAGGACCAGTTAACTGCTGGCTGCCTGTGGGTTTTTGTTTCAATGTCCCATGTGGAACTGATTCTTCAAAGCATGTTTGGGGCAATGCCTTAGACCTGCTTGACAAAAGAGGGTTTGTTTTTTCTTTTCAGATTTACTCGCAGTTTATTTTCTGTTTTCTTTCACTTTTTTATTTTTTTTCTCATTCCCTTCGTGTCGTAGCTTTTGTATACAATTTGCTGCTATTAAGATTTCATAGTTTTTATTACAGGTTAAAAGGAGTACTTCTGTGGACTTTGAAGTGTGTGCGTTTATTTCAAGGCAATGCTTGTCTTTGTGTTTGGTCATGGAGCAATGTTTAATTTCAGATACCGGTATTTTTCTTTCTCTTGGAGTGAGGAGGCTCATGTTTACACTGTTTACCCTGACTAGTTTTAAACTCTGTTCTCTACTTCTGTGAAAGACTTCATATAGAGGGATTTTCTTGAAGATGCGGAGTAAATAAATGTTGCAATGAGATTTTAAAGCTTTTTTTTTCCCCCCCAAATGTAACAGTTTAAATTCCTTTGGCTGCTCACATTGGGATGCAGATCATTAGTATGAAGAGATCAGGCCATAACATTTCTTTCCTGCTGTCAGCTGCTTCCATCACTGTACTCCCGGGAACATTATTCTTTCACTTTGTGCACTACATTTTGCCTTTTCCAGGCTTTCCTGTCTCTAACTGCTATCATCCCTGAAGCTGCTGTTTAACGTATCTCTTTTCATCCCTGTGGCATACTTTATCTGCTCAGCTGTGGAGGTCTGATGTCTTCCCTTTTCCTAAGGGAGCTTCCTGTTGGGTTGTCTTCCATGTCTGGCATTCATTCTGCATTAAAGCACTTCTCTGGCAGCAGTGTGAAAAAAATATTACTCCCAAGATGACTATTCTGTTTCTTACTGGCAGTGTCCTGGACTGCCCTTCTGTTTTCTGAAGTTTCTAGATGCTTCTAGACTTCACCTGTGCTTTGCTGGGACTGTATTGTAACCTGTGGCCAGGAACTTGGTCTTCTCTTGCAGAAGTGGCTCTCTGCATAACTAGCAAACTTTACCATTCTTTGTGGTGTGAATATTTTTGTCCGGAGAAAGGGGGATGTTAATACAGAATTTCTAGAGGCACACATGAAATCTGCCCCCCTTATCCGACCAACCAACTAATCAAGCAAAACCCAGAAGACATGGATATGGACAAGTATGTTCAAAACATTTGTGCATATTTCTACAGGGATCTGCTGCAGAGAGAAATGTGTCTCATAACTTCTTGGGAAATACCATAACATACTGTGTGGGGCTGCTACTGCTGATGGCTGCCGGATGCCCTTGAGCATCCAAATATCTCTTCTGGATTCTGTTAGAGAAAAATCTCAGGCAGAAGTTGGGGCTTGCTTGTCAACCTGGTAGCAGCCTCTAGTCAATGTGGGAATTACTCTTTTGCAGCCTTTATAGTAACTGGGACAGTAGAGCTGTTTTTACTGTCTCTGCTCATCCTGTTCTCTGCTGTCTTTAACTTTGTAATTACTTGGACATACACAAACTGCTGCTTTTACCATGAGGGAAGCGAAGGAGCATCTGAGCTAAGAGCAATGTTTTATAGCAAAAGTAGCATACCAAAATGAGAATGTTTCCCACTTTGAGGAAGACCCCAATCATGGTGTTAACTCAAAACTTGTGAGTTATGCTAGTTACAGATGCTTAAAGCTTGATGTTTTGTCAGTAGATATTGGACAGGAAGATTGATTTTTAACTAACATCTGAAATTATGGTGACAGCTAGCCAGATTTAGTCCATTTCTTCTGCAAATTGCCTATAATCTTTCAAATACCTTGGTCATTTTACTGCCTCATTAATTTACTATGCTAAGAGGCATAGTAGGCCTTTGGCATGAATTACTAGAGTGTGATGTGGTTACAACTTTTGAAATTCTACTGGAACACGCGATCTGGCCAGAGAAGCTGTGGAGTATTTAGCCCTTCAGATAATTTCAGGTTGAGGTCAGTCCTTGACTTGTTGACACTTTGTAATATTTAATGAGAAGTTGATCCCTCTTGACTTCTTTTAAATTACACACACTTTGCTTTTGCAGTTCTCAAAATAAATAGGGAAAACTCAGTAACTGAGCATGGAATGGCAGAGATTGGTGCATTCATTTGGTCTGTATTTCTGAGGGATAATTAATGGTCTTTTTCTTTTTTTTTTTTTTTTTCCTAATGTTGACAAGTGGGAGAGCCTAGGAAAGTGCATCCCTCCTGATGAATAAATTAATATACTTGGAACAAATTAGACTGTCATAAAGGTATAAGGGCTGACAGCTCCCCAAGTTATCTTCCACATTTGAGTTCAACCTGTTAAAGTCAAGAGCAGGTAATTGCTTTCCTTTCCTTGCCAACTGCAGATTTTGTGTGTAAAAATGCTGATAACACCAAATTTTTTCTACCAGTTTGGTTTGCAGGATGCTTGTGTCTTCAGTCTGTTTGTTCTGGACAGTAATTTTCTGGTTTATCCTCTGGCTCTTTAGGGAATATGATCTGGCGCATATAGAATCTGTGTTCGTAGGGATATAACTGTTTATATAAGGTGTTATATTTTAAGTGTGATCATGAAAGTCTTATTAGTAGATACAGCAAAGCTTCGGAGGGGATTGCTTCAGATGTTTTTTTTCCTGAGAAAGGAAGAAATTCAGTCTGGCTCTCCCTGGAAGAAGAGTAACACATATGTTTCAGGGAAGGGTATTTTCAGGAAAGGTAATTACCCAAGAATTTTCTAGTAGCTGTCCTTGAAGAATGGTAATCCAGACATTATAAACTTTCTTTTAAGTTCCAGTTTCCTGAAGAGGAGTGAGGAACTGTACTGTGCTTTCACATGCAAGGCTCTAAGCTTTCCACGTAGAAAAGTTGGTATTATCTGAGGGGGCTATTACCTCTACTTCCCTAACTTCTGACTGTATATTAGCATTTCCATTCCAGATGCCTAATGTCGAGGAAGGAGGTGGTAGTTAGCATTTGAAGAAGTTTCTGGGACACATAGTTGCTGAAGTATATAGAGTAATACCACTGTGGAAGTGGGTTGCAGGCTTCTCTTTATCTTCACAGCCTTTAAACTGTATTTTATGTGAATTCGTGGCAAAGCCCCATGTGATGTTCAGTAGCTGTCACTTGTCAGGACTAGTGTACTGGCAGTGTTAGGTTTCTGGCCTGGGCCTTAAAGAAGAGGTTTTTCCTTCCTTTTCTGCTGTTACCCTTCAGCTTTTGGAATATTTTGGTTATGCTGTTGGGCTTCAGGCTTTGTTTCTGTGGCAACACTTGTTCTTGGAGACCACTTCTTTTGTCAGGCTCCAGTGTTAGGGTGGGTATGAATTGCTCTTATTTTTAACAAGCTGCAGATATGCACAAGGACTCTGGGGTGCCTGTCAGCTTGATTAGAAGCCCAAAAGCTGAAGTCTTTCACATCTGAAAAATGTACTCTCTTTATACATGGGTTGTGTTTCTACTCCCCTCTCTCCTTCCTCCTCCATTTTGTTTCAGTGCTAAATTTAGGAGAAACTTGGTGGAGTGAAGACCTTTTCTTCTGAAACTGAAGACCACATCTCTGAAGTGGTTCAAAAAGGGACAACCAGTGAAGCTGACAAGTAAAGAAACACCCTGGTCTTTACAGATAAACTTATTTGATACTCTAAAAATAGTGGCTTGCAAGAACATCAGGGAAGGGGGGCAAGTTTGGGTGGACATGACATGTGACTGTTGAGAGCTAATCTACAGAGAAAGGAGAAATCTATTTAAAAATGGATGACCTTAAAATAAAGAGCAATATATAAAACAAAGGGATGCCAAAGATAAGTAAGAAGGTAATCCCATTTGGTTTATCCAGCAAGCATTAAGAGTTGTGTGAGGTTAACTGACAGTGCTTTGTTTTCTCTTGGATTGCTGCTGTACTGGGGATGTGAAATACCACATTAAGGTGTCCCTCTTCTTGCAGCGGAGGCTATTTTGAGAGAACAGGCAGGATAACTGTTAAGACTCAAAACTTCATTCTATTATGAAACAGCACATGGTCTTAATGCAGTTCACTGGCATATTTGCTTTTGTTGTAACAGAAGTTAATATATGAAGAAAAATGCTGTTTCATAATTAAATAGGAAAATAAGATCAAGAGAAAGTTTTGGAAACAGTGCAGGATTTCAGGTTATTGTTAACTGAATCTGAAAGATCTAAATTAATGCAGAGTTTTTTAGTTTTTTCTTTCCTGGGGCATTCAGAAAGGGAGGGCAGATACTGTTCAATGAAGATGCATCCTTTTGTGTTAGACACAGAGTTATGTAATTCCAATATTTCAACATAATATGCAATAAGCTAGTACAAGCTCAACTATATTTAAAGTCACTGTAGAAAATGAAAAGAAAGAAGCCATGCTTAGCGTGTGTTGTCTTTGTTCAGTAGCTGCTTTCTAAAACATGTGGCTCTAATAAATTTGCCTAGTCACCATTTGACCAGAAAGATCTGTATGGAAGACATCCAATGCAGAGTTGCCTTTCAGAAGGGAAAAACTTCCTTGGTGTCATTTGTAACTGAGAGGGCACTGCTGTTCCTCCATTTTCTGTAGATGAGTGTTCATCCTCATGGCATAGGTAATTCAGGTTTCCTAAATTTGTTGGCTTTTTTAATGGAAAAGTTATGTAGGCATATTGGCATTTCATCTTGCTCTGATGTTGTGCAAGAGTGAGAATTACAAGTAATACCAGCGGAAAGGTGTTTGGGGTGCTTACCTGCATCCTAAAACTAGTTTTCTGTGTTCACTGGTTTATGTTTGATGCTTCTCATTCATTGGTGTCCCTGCTGCTCTCAAGCTTTTTTCATTTTTTTTTGTCTTTGGTCCCCCTGTAGAGGATTACAGATAATGTTGGTGTCCTTATTCTGAAATAAAAGTGACTGTGTGCTCACTAGTAGTGCTTTGAGCAGAATCTGAATGAAATATGGCCATGTACGCCTCTTCTCAGAAGCTACTCCTTCCAGACTAGTGTGACATGATGCAGCAAAGCAATGCAATCAGATGTGTCAAATAGTCAACATACTGTCAAAAATCAATTAATTTTAACTCTTCCCCCCCCCCCAAACAGAATTATCTGCAGCCTGCACTTTGCTCACCTCAAAGATTTCAAGACTACTACCTTGCTTTTTGGTTTTCTTCTGCCTCAGTCTTGTAACCTGACAAAACCCTGCTGCTCTACTGATATCGCTTGCTGTGTCCTGGCAAGTCAGCCTTAGTGTCTGACTCTGTGTGAGCATCAATTTGATACAGAAGCCATGCAGCAGGGAATTTGTTAAAGGCATAAAGCCAGGAAAGCTGATAAGTAAGCATTGGTCAGAAGCATAGTATTTCTTTTGTCCTGCACTTAACATGACCAGGTCAGAGGCTACAAGAAAAAAGAAAAGGAGCTGTTAGATGTTCTGCTGAAGCTGGTATGGATCTGAAAAGTCATACAGTGACAGGATCTTGAAAGTAAAAAGCTGAACAAAACCTGAAAGTTTATTAAGAGCTAGGTCAAACCAGTACAAGTTATGGCATGAATTCCTCAGTTTGGATTTTAAATGGCCTGCTAGATTGAGAGTTTGAAAAACTGCTTAGAGTAACTATTGTAGTTTTATAGTTTAGTTTTATGGTGTGGTTCAAATAGGGGAGGGACAGTAATTTTTGCTCTGATTTACAGAACTAAAGGCATAGGTTAAAAGCTAGACTTGTAAATACTTGAAAGCCCTTAATTCCACTGTTTAAAGTCAAGGTCTTGCTTGTCTGCAGCCAGAGCTTGATTCTGCTTGCAGAGCCTTTCTACCACAGTTCAATACCAGTATCTGAAAGGGAAGAATAACTTTCCCTCAACCAAGTGTATTTTCGGTTATTATCATCCTGCCAGAGGTGACAGCTATTTGGCTGACCAGTCTGACTTGAAATTGAACTATTCTCAGTGCTTCCAGAGCAGTAATGCTGTAGTTTAGAATAGGCGTTCTGTAAATATTTTGCTAACCATACATTTTTAGGAGTTTTGAAATCTTATTCCTAGTCTTATAAGCAGTCCCAGTGTGCTGTCTTGTTGAAGAATAATATTCAGTCTAGACTTATTTGCTGGGAGAGTGGCAAACTTTTTGTGTAGGAAATTTAACATGCAAAGCTCATTTTTCTTAAAATAAATGGGTCATTCCTCTGAAATCCAGTGTAAACAGGCTTTATAAGCTGACAGCTGAAAGAGCTGCAGAATGCCACCTATGAGGCAGTGTTTATCTGCTCTGTTTGATGTGCAATGGCTCTGTACCTAGTAGATGCAGTGGTAATTCAGCCATTAAGTTGGTCCTCTAATAACTTAGAACCAAGAAATGGGAAAGGAATTGTTCTTCTGTCATAACCTTCCTAGAAGCTTTATAGGAAAGAAATGGCCTAGTTCCTGCTACTTGTTTGACAGTGTAATTTTACAGCATTTTGTGATGCATAAAGAGCACTTATGTGAGGATAATGGCTCCTGAGCAACACCTGTACAGCTAGAAGTTTGAATGTTTTGGTTCTATTGTTTAGGGTGTTTTTATAAACTTTGACAGCAGTGCCTTGTAGGCATAGACTATGGCAGATTTCCTTGGAGCCTGTCTGCTGTAAGATTTTAGGAGTCATATCTTTATTCATAGGTTAGTGCAACATAGGAGACTGGCTGCTGAAGAATTTGAGCCTACTGACAGATGGGATGGTTTGTAAACCTAGGGGAAGTTCAGTGTCTTGCTATCCAGGCAGCACAATAATTAAACAAGCTTGAAAAACCTGTTAAAATGTGCAGTTGTGTCCTGATTTAAGCCCAGCTGGTAACTCAGAACCACGCAGCTGCTCGCTCACTCCTCTTTTCTTTCCCCCCCTGCCCTCAGGGAGGGATGGGGAGGAGAATAGAATGTAACTCTGATAGCAGTCCAGTAACTAAGGTATAACACAAACCCACTACTGCTACCACCAATAGTAATAATGATAAGGGAATAACAAGGGAAGCGAGTATAAAAGCGGAAAGGGAAAAAAACAATAAACACAAGTGATGCATAATAAAACCGCTCACCACCTGCCTACCAATACCCAGCCTGACCCGAGCAGTGATCTAGGCCTTCTGGGTAACTTTCCCCAGTTTCTATACTGGGCATGATGTGCTGTGGTATGGAATATCCCTTTGGCTAGCCTGGGACAGGTGTCATACCTGTGCTTTCTCCTGGCCTCTTGTGCCCCTCCTTACTGGCAGAGCATGAGACTGAAAAGTCCTTGATGGGAGTGAACATTTCTTAGCAACAACTAAAAACACCAGTGTTACCAGTGTTCTCAGACTAAAGTTGAAAACACAGCACTGTGCCAGCTACTAGGAAGTAGTATTGCTACATTTTACAAATTGCTTTTTACAATAATTGCTACAGCTTAACCCAGGGCAAGTTGGTTAACTTTCCCTATGACTTACTAATAGTCCGTATCTTTATGTGTCTTTAGGAAGACAGGTCCTACACCTGGGTCGGAGCAATCCCAGGCACTGCTACAGGTTGAGCAGAGAAGAGATTCAGAGCAGCCCTGCAGAGAAGGACTTGGGGGTGTTGGTCAATGAGAAAATGAACATGAGCCGGCAGTGTGTGCTCGCAGCCCAGAAGGCTGGCTGTATCTAAAACAGCGTGACCAGCAGGTAGAAGGAGGTGATCTGACCCCTCTACTCTGCTCTTGTGAGACCTCACTTGGAGTATTGTGTGCAGTTCTGGTGTCCTCAACATAAAAAAGGACATGGAACTGCTGGAACAAGTCCAGAGGAGGGCCACGAGGATGATCAGGGGACTGGAGCACCTCCTGTATGAAGACAGGCTGAGAAAGTAGGGGCTGTTCAGCCTGAAGAAAAGAAGGCTGTGTGGAGACCTCCTAGCAGCCTTCCAGTATCTGAAGGGGACCTATAAGGATGCTGGGGAGAGACTCTTCATTAGGGGCTGTAGTGATAGGACATGGGGTAATGGGTTCAAACCTAAACAGGGGAAGTTAGATTGGATATGAGGAAGAAATTCTTTACTGTGAGGGTGGTGAGGCACAGGAATGGGTTGCCCAGGGAAGTTGTGAGTGCTCCATCGCTGGCAGTGTTCAAGGCCAGGTTGGACATAGCCTTGGGTGGCATGGTTTAGTGTGAGGTGTCCCTGCCCATGACGGGGGGGGCTGGAACTAGATGATCTTAATGTCCTTTCCAACCCTAACTATTCTATCATTCTGAGACTGTCCAGGAATGGTATTCTGTATTTTACTTCAAAACTTTGTATTTTGCGAGCCAATTTCACATTTGCACTGGGAGGTAATGTCCAGACAGGCACCAAATGCGCCTTTCCCCCCCCCCCCCCCCCTCCTTTCTCACCCCACAAATTTTTATATACATAGTTTTAGAACTGCCCAAAAGGAAACAAAGTCCTAATAGATTTAATGGGTTTCAGAACTGTATCATAGAACATGTCTCACATTGTTTTCTGTCCCTCTTTTGCTTCTTTTGTCTGTCTTGAAACTTTATTTATGGTAACTGTTTTAGTCTGCATCTGGCACTCAAGTCCTCCATATGATGTGTGTTGTTGTGGCTTCTGATCCAGTTAGTTTCCTCGCGCTCACTTGTATGAGAAAAGGGTGGTTCAGCTGGGAAAAGGAATGCAGGCAACATTTACCAGCTAGACCACTGTTTCAGAGTGGAAGCGATGCAAGGACTGTAGGAGAGACCAGAGTTGTAGCTTTCGGAACCAGCTGTCTGAACTATAGGTCTTTGCGATGAGCATTTTCTCTGTTTCTTGTGGCACTTGTGTGCTAAGCAAAATGCTTTGGATTTTGTTGGGTTTGTTTTGGTGTTTGAGGTTTTTTTGTTGTTCTTTGGTTTGTTTTGTTTGGGTTTTTTTTTGTGTGTGGCTTTTTCAAAAGGTGAATAATGGGGGAATGGGCTGCTGAGGTGCAGAGACTCAAGCACTTCAATAGGGAAGTTCAAATGTTAAGGTTTTTCTGAGTTCTTTGGCTGCATAATCTTTATTTTGGAATCATTCTTATGTTTCAAGACAGAAATTACTGAGTTGAAACGTGCTTAAAAATGTTAGTAAAGCTAAGTGGTGTGCTGGAGAGGTGATGGTTATACGATACAACATTAGCCTGCTAGCTTTGCATGGAAATCATTCAAATGTGCAACTGTGAAAGAATAATTCTTTTTTGGCAGCTGTGGCAAGCCCTGTTTTGTGGCAGAAGGACTGCGTGAAGGGTCCAGAGGTATGGTGTCAGAGTGTTCGAACAGCATCGCAGTGTGGAGCAGTGAAACACTGCCAGCAGAATGTCTGGAGCAAGCCTACTGTAGTAAGTATTGACTACTGAGACAGTCTTTTCACCTGTAGTTGCAGTTTCCATATGCTGATGAAAGTTTTTCTAGTCTCTGGTCAGAGTTAAATGCTATATCTGTATATGCCTTGGATACTATGCCTTAATTTGGGTCCTAGATAAAGTTTGCTTTCCACCTCTCTTGAGTTGCACAACTTGTCTGCTGACTTTTCTTGTGACCTGTTGCACAATCACCAAGTGATGTGTGGAAAGGAGCTAGTGTAATTGAGACTTTTTCCTCTAGTAAGCTGACTCCTAATTCACATAGAGCCTTTTCTTATCTTTCATTTGAGCAATGCCAAACTGGTAGGCTTATTACAAAAAAAATACATGCTTCTTTATGTCTTACAGGTTAATGTTCCACAAAAGATGCAGCATATACTGAGTTATGCAAGCCATAACAGTAAATAATACTACATTTACTGTGGCTTTTCAAGTTGCATTTGTATTAAATATGAGTGCTGCTTTACTAGATATAGCTGTAGTTTGTGGTATTGGTTCACAATTTTCTGCGGGGAAAAGGCATTGTACTTAAAGATGCAGTCAGTCTACCTTGGCTATATCTGTGTCAAGATACGTTTCAGTTTGTGGAAAAGTAGGGAAAAGGAGGAATGTCAACGTCAGAGCACAATTAAAATGTGTGAAGCATCCTGAAAAGTTCTTAGATTTCTATTAAGTGTGAACTCTTCAGAGTAAGGTAAAAGAGGTTCAGGAGAATGATTCTGAAGGCAATATACTTATACTTCAAGGGAGGTGGGACTAGGTGAAATGAGCAAGGGCTAGCATGCCTGATTCTTCATACCATGTTTATGTACTGAGGAAAGTGGAACTGAACATGCTTGGAATAGCCTCACTATTTAAAAACATCTCTTCCCACCCTAGCTGCAGCCCATATTTCTTCCTTAACTTCAATTCCAAATGTGATACTCGTTCTTTACATTGTTGCTTGCAGCACTGCATTTACAGGTACTTAAGGCTGTCTTAAACTAACTCTACTTCCTTCTCCAGAACAGTATCCCCTGTGACTTATGTAAGGAACTTGTGAACAGTAGCTGGCAAGGTTTTGAAGGATAATGGCACTGAGGTGAGTACAACTCCCCTTCTCCTTGCCCCCAGGCATTATTTAATTTCATTATCTTAAGATCACAAGGTGAGGTGGTGGAAGGGGGTAGTCTCTGTGATTTATTTACTTATTTATTTATTTCCAACCTAAGCAGCAGGTGTTGAAAGTGGCCAGTGTGCATGGGGGAAAAGGCTTTTAAACAGCCTTTTCTGGTTTAGAAATTAGCAAATCCTCTCCTGCTCTAACATCCCTGATTGACTGTAGAAGCTTAATAAAAAATTTTTTCTTGTGCCAGTGGCCATCAGCCTTCAAAGGTGGGATACTGCAGTCCCTAGACTACACCAAGTAGGCTTTATTCTGGTTGTGGGTTCTTCTTCTCCTTTTCTCTTGTGAACCTGTGAGTACTTTACATAAACAACTCGCTGTCCCATTGGTCCATAATTGCACTTCCTCTTGTTAAATGTAAGTGCTCTGCGCTGGCAAGACTGTTGCGCAGGCTGCGCATGAGGTATTTCATTTTCACTTTGTCAGGGTCTCATCGACCTAGGCTCCAAGCCTAGGGGAAATGGAGCTGCAGTGTAAAACCGCATTCTAGTTTTGTTTCCAGCTGCTTGGACGTTGTGTGAGTCCAAGGGGCTTTTTTTTTTTTTGGGAAGGGTTGTTATGTGTTTTGGGAATGAAAGAGCATTTGAGACAAACATGTATATTTTGATAGTCTGTAGCCCACCTCATCTTTTACAGGACGAGATCCGCTCTTACTTGGAGAAGACATGTGAGTTTCTTCCTGACCAAGGCCTGGTCTCTGAGTGCAAAGAAATTGTGGATTCGTACCTACCTGTTATCATGGATATGATCAAAGAAGAGCTTGTAAGTAGATAAGTTTGCAGCTTTTGGAATTGAAAGTCTTGTTCCTGTCAATGTCTGAATTTCTCTTTCATAGAATTTCTCTTTCAAGATTGTGCATGTGACTTTTCAATCTTGTATGGATCACTGGTGTTGCAATTAATGGTGTAAGCTTGACAACTACTTCCTTGCTGTGCAACACTTCCATGTTTCAGCTGAATCACTTTATACTCTGAATTTCATGTGAAAGTGCCATCAGTTTAGGGCTTTATGTATGTATTGTATCTCCCCTAGGATAAACCTGAAGTTGTATGTAGTGCCCTTGCACTGTGTCAGTCCCTTCAGAAGCACCTTGCAGCAGTGAAACTTCAGAAACAACTCCAGTCAAATAAGATACCAGAGCTGGATTTCTCTGAACTGGCATCCCCATTCATGGCTAATGTGCCTCTTCTTCTTTACCCTCAGGACAAACCCAAGCAGAAGTCAAAGGTAAGGGTGCTATGCTATTCCAGTGTGCAATTGAAACTCTGAAGCAAAAAACTTGCACTTCAGTGCTCCTTTGTATAACAACTTGTTGATAATTGTCAGTAAGGGATTGCTGTACTGAGTACTTATTAAGCTGATATTCTTCACCTGGGTGACTGTCTTCTATTGAATTTTGTGATGCTGCATAAAGACAACTACCTTTTTCCTTGACCTGTGGGTTTAAAGCTAAGTAAGATGATAGCTGTAGCCCCTGTGGACCATAGGTATAATCCTGGATTAATAACCACAGTTTATAAAGACGAGTCTTGTGCTAGGCTGTTCCCATCCAGGACTGTATAAGCGACGCAGGCATTACTGGAAACAATTTATTCTGTGAGCAAGTCTGACACCAGTGTTCAAAGGAGGAAGAATTCTCTGCCATTCTGAGTAATCTTCTAGATGTGCTTCAGGGAAAGCATTCGTCTCTGAATCCAGAGGTGACAGACTGAATCAGAAAAGAACAAATAGTTGACAAAGGGGAGTAGATGAGTGTTGTGGTTTAAGCCCAGTTGGTAATTCAGTGCCACGCTGCCGCTCACTCGCTCCCCCCACTTCCTTCCTCCCCCCACCCTGCTCCTGAGAATCGAAAGAATGTAACTCCCACGGGCTGAAATAAGAACACTCCAGTAACTAAGGTATAACACAAACCACTGCTGCTACCACCAATAATAATGATAAGGGAAATAACAAGGTTGGAGAATACAACCGCTCACCACCTGCTGACCGATACCCAGCCTGACCCTAGCAGTGATCTAACCCTTCCGGGTAACTGTCCCCAGTTTATATAGTGGGCATGACATGCTGTGGTATGGAATACTGTTGTGGTTTAAGCCCCTCACGCAGTTAGCTCACTTACTCCCCCCTCTTTCTTCCCCCAGGCCCGGGGAGATGAGAATTGAAAGAATGCAACTCCCACAGGTTGAGATAAGAACAGTTCAGTAACTAAGGTATAACACAAATCACTACTGCTACCACCAATAATAATAGTGACAAGGGAAATACAAGGAAAGAGAATACAACTTCTCACCACCCAATACCAAGCCCAACCCAGCAGTGAACCCCCCTCTTCCGGGTCCCTGCCCTTAGTTTTTTTCATCCTGGGCATGACGTGCCGTGGTATGGAATACCTCTTTGGTCAGTTTGGGTCAGGTGTCCTGCCTCTGCTTCTTCCTGGCTTCCCCTCCTCCCTGGCAGAGCATGAGGCTTAGGAAGTCCTTGGTCAGACCAAAACATTCTAATCAGTAACTGAAAACATCAGTGTTATCAGCACTGTTCCCAGGCCAAAAGTCAAAAACACAGTGCTGCACCAGCTACCACTGAAGGAGAAAAATGACTGCTACTGCTGAACCCAGGACGGTGTCCACCCCTTATTCCATACCATTCATGTCATGCTCAGATCCCACATTTTCAATATACCATCACTCTTATCTCATATATATGCATCCACAGAGAGAGATCGATCATTCCTTAGCGCATGGACCAATCCCTGTAAAGCTGCTGAGTCCATCCGGTCCATGATGTCGGGCTTCATCTCTTGTAACAGTCTTTCAGGGCAGGAGAGAGAGTGTGATGTAGTCAGTCTGACAAGCCTCCCCCTATTTGTACTTCAGCCATTGTCCTCCATACCAAAGAGGCTTTAGCCGTTTAGCTTGCTTAATTGCAGCATGTTTCACACTTGTGAATAACCTGGGCAATAGCGTCCATTGCTAAGTCCACCCCTCGATCATGAGTCCATCTTGTATGTTGCATCTCTGCCCTGATGGCCTGAGGTGTCATGGGCCCACCGGGCCAAAAATAATTCACCTTCCCCTTCAGCACTTTCTGCAACTTGTCACTGGGGACTCCATACAGCTGCCTTCTATCTCCAACTCTTCCAAAGCACTGGAGGGGCCCAGTGGACTAGATACTTGCCCATACTGTCCCACACCCCCTGCCTACTCATGACTGTTCAGCCTCGGGGAAAATCTCTTGGTCCTCCTATATCGTCGTCTAATCCTAGAAAAGACCCAAACATGACTCTGCTTAACTTTCGAGATCAGACAAAATTGACATGGATAAAACACACTCTGTATGTGTGCCAACATGCTGATCCCCATCACAATCAGCAGGCAGGTCTCAAGGGTACCCAAAAGCCATTCAAAACCTTCAGAACTTTCAAGTGATGCTGCTGTACTTGTCACTGGGGTTGGTGTAGCTGCTGTGCTTGGAATTGGAGTAGCTGCGTTATCTGTTGTAGTCAGAGTTTGAGTAGCTGGTGTACTTGTCACTAGGGTGTGTGAGAATGTCTCCCTCATAGGCCGATCACCCGAGGAGGGGAAAAAAGATGTGTAATTGCTAAACGCTTCTATTATATACCTCCCAAAGTATAGAGGTGGTGACCACACTGGGAATGCAAGCCAGATCAGTTTCATGATCAATGATTCTATTGCATTACAAGTCATTACCATAAAGTACAATGAAGCAAGGACCTTAGCCCAAGGCCCTCAGCTAATAACCACTAACACAGCAAATACTGGCTGTAAGTAAATTACAACATGCTGAAACTGAGATCAAGAGCAACAACTTTGGGAACGAATAAATCAGCATTGTGACGAGTGACTGTTAATCCAAAACTATGAATGCTTTTTGCAAATATGATTAGACACACTCCAGTCAAATCTGTCATTATCTCAGCCCTTTGTGCCCCATGTTGGGAGCCAAAAAGAACTGTCGTGGTTTAAGCCTGGTTGGTAACTCAGTACCACGCAGCCGCTCGCTCACTTTCCCCCCTCTTCCTCCTCCCCCCACTCCCAGAGGGATGGGGAGGAGAATCGAAAGAATGTAACTCCCATGGGTTGAGATAAGAACAGTCCAGTAACTGAGGTATAACACAAACCACTGCTGCTACCACCAATAATAATATTGATAAGGGAAATAACAAGGGAAGAGAATACAACTGCTTACCACCTGCTGACCGATACCCATCCCGACCCGAGCAGTGATCTAACCCTTCTGGGTAACTGTCCCCATTTTATATAGTGGACATGACATGCTGTGGTGTGGAATACCTCTTTGGTTAGTTTGGGTCAGGTGTCCTATCTCTGCTTCCTCCCGGCTTCCCCATCTCCCTGGCAGAGCATGAGACTCAGAAAGTCCTTGGTCAGAGTAACCATTACTGAGCAGCAGCTAAAAACATTGGTGTTATCAGTGCTGTTCCCAGGCTGAAAGTCAAAACCACAGCACTGCACCAGCTACTAAAAAGGAGAAAAATGACTGCTACTGCTGAACCCAGGACAATGAGACAATGAACTTGTGAGTAAAGGCTGCATCTTGATAGCAAGTCTAGATACAGGAGTTAAACAGACAAGTGGGTGGAGGACAAGCTGCAATGGGTGGAGCATTTAAGATATATGCCAGACTTGGAAACCTTCCCACTGTGGTTTGTTGCAAAACAAAGAGATTTTGAAGACTGGGTGTCTTAACAGGTGTCTTGGGTTTCAGAGCTAAGTAGGTACCTAAACTCCATCTAGTGGTCGGTGCAAATACCGGCAGTAGCTTGTCTATTTGTATTAGCTTAGGCTTTGAAGTATTCTATGGAGCATTAATTAAGGTTTATATACAGTTTAAAATAGCTTTTAAAACTTGGTAGTAGCAAAAGCTTCTAAAATGTGGTATGTGAAGATATGTCAACTTGTTTCCTTTTACTCTTTGTCTAGGGAAGTGGGGATGTATGCCAAGATTGCATTAAGCTGGTTACTGATGTTCAGGAAGCTGTGAGGACAAACTCATCTTTTGTAAAGTCTTTGGTTGCTCATGCTAAGGAAGAGTGTGACCGTTTGGGACCTGAAATGTCTGATATGGTAGGCGCTTTTTTTGTTGTTTAAGAATGTGTTCCTGTGTGCACACATAAACCAGTTTGTTCAGTGCTTTCATCCTTTCAGTGTAATCTCTATTCAATGTAACTAAAGAGTGTGTGTCACATGTAGGATATGTTACATGGTATAACAATAACAGTGAAATAATAAACTTTTTGGTCAAGAAAGCTGGGTGGGGTGGGGTGTATAGGACTGATGAGGAGGAAAAAGACTTCAGAGTCCTGCTAGCCCTTCAGGATGTTTTTCATAAAACTGATCTGGCAGGGTAATGTGGTCGTATCAACAAGGGGAAGGCTTTTGCCCTAAGAAGAAGAGAAAAGGACTTATCAAATAAACAGCCAGGTGTGCAAGGATTGTGTAAGCTGAAATGCCATCTTATATTTGGTACAAGGTCTGAAAGACAACAGATTAGTTAAGTAGGTTAAAGTTAATTAATACCTTGAAGTATTAGAAAATTCTAAATTAACTTTACAGCTTAAATGGTTTGATATTTACAAGACTTTCTTTTCTCACTTTCTGCAGTGCAAGAACTATATCTCTGAATATTCTGACTTAGCCATCCAAATGATGATGCACATGGTAAGATCAGTAGAACATAATATTTGTTCTTAGTTCATTTTTCTGCTTTGTGTAGCTAACATATGGAAACAGGAAATATTTACTGCAGTAAAAGTCTGAGGAGAACCTTTGCTGTGTAAGTCTTGGTGTTAGCACTTTGAACTTGGCATTTAACTGAATAGTAAGTTCAATGTTAGAATGCTTTCTTTAGTGCTTTTCTCTTTTTTCACAACCACTTCAGTGATGCAAAAGCAATCTTATCTGTTGAAACACAGGAGATACATTGCATATGTTCCTTGATACTCTTATCTCAGTCCTGTACTTACACCGCTGCCGTCCTCCCCACCAAATACTGTTAAGCATATTAGAGTTGGTCTTTGTCACAGTACAGCGAAATTGATTCTTGTATTAAAGATAATGTGTCTACTTTAAAGCAAGACTAAATGTCCTTCTGGAATTGGTATCTCTAAATGCCTTATAGGATTCATGGAAAAGGTAGGAGCCATGGAGAGTGAGTGGTACTGCACCAGCTCTCATCTTCTGTAGCAACATATAAAATATTTTATCTCTGACCACCTTTATAGCGCCTCTTTATCCAGGGATCTCAAGACCTTTAAGAAAAAACGTTAAGCCTTTCCTTAGAGAGTGCAGTGCCTGGATGCCTCAAGTAACATAACAAATTATAGGTGAATTTATGAATAAAGTATGTGACAGACTTGAGCCTGAATTTGGCAACATGGTGGCTGTTGTGTTGCTTTTTTTTGTGGTGTTTTCTTTTCCTTTGGTTTGTTTCAAGTTTCTAAAGGCTGCTTAGAATTTACACCGCTTCTTAAGCGTTTGGAGGGGAAGCAAATCTTTGTTCCAAATGCAGTTGTTTTTTATTTTAAGCATTGCAGTGCAGTGCAGTGCTAATACCTGTAACTGGAATGTGACTACACCTTGCATCCAGCTGAGTGTTCATACTCTTTGGGAGTAGTCTTGCCCAGGGTGCTTTAATAATTTTGAATGAATAATGCTGGTTAGCATTGTGCGATTAAATGAATTGCTTTAGCAATGCTAAGGATCTTTGGGATGGGGGACCATGTCATATTCCATCATTTTCATGGACAGCATATGCAGTTCCAAGTGCCTGATGTTTTTTTTCTCTTAACTGTTATCTTTAATTTCTCCTTTATTCCTCTGTCTCCAATCTTCCCTGTCAACAGAAGGATCAGGTAGGTGAGCAAGTTGCCTGTGGTGATAGCCTGCTTGTAGTTCATTTCTTGCTCTCAAAGGGCTTGTAGATCACTTCTTGCTTGATCAGCTGTTTACGTGGTGTGATTGTACTCAGTGTTGACAGATACAAGGGATATTTTTGTAATTAAAATAGGAAAGACTATAGATTTCTCCTCCAGTGGTCATTTCTACTTTCACCTTCAGACACCAGTTTGTGCTGTTAAGGTTTCAGCTTGATTAGGCTTTGGGCAGTAGAGCAGAAAATACGCTCACTCTTGTTACAACAAGGATAGATGTAGAAGAAGCATGCCAGTGGCTCCTGTCAGCTTCTGGTTTGAAGTCTGGGCTCAAAAGGCCTTAAGCGAAGCTGTCCCCAGGTATTTTCTTGCTTAACTCTTAAATCTTGGAGAATGGTATAGATATTTGGAGTACATGAACTGTGAAAAGAAGATGCGGGAGGCCTTTAGGCTCCTGCTTTCTAGAGCTGTTTGAGCTTTTAATTTAACCAGTCCTGGGAGACCTTGTGTCTGTCATCTCTCTGTGAGAGAGCATGCTGTGTGTATGTGGGTGTTGCTGTAACATTAATATCTGTAAATGCTTCTTACAATGCATGAACCAAAGGGCTTGACTTAAAGATACTGCCTGGAGTAGTCTGAAGCAGCACTGTATCTTTGAGATACTGCTTTTGCCTGTGCATGAAGTTGTGGCACGATGTGTTAACTGTTGCATAAGCTTCTGCTGTAAGAAGCTTGATGCCTGGGTGACAGGGTATGATCTTCTAATTATTTGTAGGACCAAAGGTAGCTTTTTTAGCTTAACTATTCAGGTGTGAAAATTCAAGTTTTGTGTATTACTTTGGACAGCCTTTCTCACTTTGTGTAGGTATAATGTGGCCTCCTTAGAGCAGTTTACCTCCTGTCCAGCATTTACATTTTGCATTTAGTAATTGTCTAACTGCAGATTGAACCTCCGCTTCTGGGAAAGAAGAGGGGGCAGTGAGTGAGCAGCCGCGTGGTTCTGAGTTACTGGCTGGGCTTAAACCACAACAGTAGTATGGTTTTTAAAACCTTTGAGAGAGGCTTTGTTTCTGTTTGCTCTTTTCCCTCTTATGTGAAAAGAACACTTGAAATAGTTACTGCCAATGCTTGTAAAAAGGGTTAAGCTTAGGTTTTAACATGGTTAACCTTTGTTTCTTATAGGCTGTTTTCAGTAATGCGGGAATGTGTTTCTTTTTACAAAATGTGATGTTACTGGATGCTTTAAAGAAGGTAGTGTGTGGATGTGAAAAGGAGTCCTTTCTGCTAGCGTTTCTTTCAGCTTTTGGGTGAACTCTGGAGTCAGGATGATCAGTCTCTTCTCTGATTACTTTAAAGCTTTCAGGGGAGCAGCTTTGTGAATGCAAGATCTAATGTGATGCTGGTGGCCTGTTTTGGTGTTGGTAGCTCTTAAGTCAACTCCTTTGAAGGGCTTGCATAGCTCATGATAAATGGGTTTTTTAAATGAATGTGGCCTGACCTTTTTCTCCTCAAAGGAAAGATGCTAAACTTCATCTGGTAGCTGTCCTGCCTATAACCATGTAGAATGCTTTGACGATACTTGAAGTAGAAGTAGTCATTAAACTCCTAGTTATGTTGGAGCCTTTTTAAAACTTTGTGCATACTCACAGGCTCCATAGAAAGGGCAGAGTCTTCTAGGGTTTTAAAAATTGCTTATACATCTCTTTCCAGCAACCAAAGGATATTTGTGCCATGGTTGGGTTCTGTTCTTCTGTGAAATCTGTTCCCCTTCAGACTCTGGTACCAGCTCAAGTGGTTCATGAAGTAAAAATGGAAACAGTGGAGGTAAGGTAGACTTTCTGTGCTCAACAGCTTTTCTTTCCTTTTTGCTTCAGTGTAATGAAATAGGTGAAATAGGAAAATACTAGGTTTTGTGTGTAGAATAATCCGAGTCTCCCTGCATATAAATTCCTGGCTGCCTGTTGTTTCTGATGCTGACCTGTGAAGTAGGAGAGCTGATTAATTTGTTAGAATAGCAAAGCCTACGTTAAATTGAAGCTATATGGTAATGTTTAGGATTAAAATGGAGCTCCTTTTCCAGTAGTAGTGTATAGTAGACATGCTAAATGACCCCTCAGATGTTAGAGGGAAAACTGCTGAATTTTATTTTTTCCTCTACATTTGGAGTTACGCTTTGATAACTTTTAAAAATGGGTTAGCACTTTTCACGTGCTGATGAGTGATCACAGCATGCTGAAGCTCTTGAGTTTGGAGAGCACCTTAGCTTCCCATGGCCTTTGAGCAAGACTTGGGCTGGGGGTTTTTAGGAAAGAGGAGTCTCTTGAGGTCAGTTAATTTCTGATTAACAGGCTCCAAACTATTTTCCTCAAGTCCCTCAATTTCTGGTTGTGTTTTTGTTTGTTTTTTTTTTTTTTTTTTTTTTCTGGAAACGAGTGAGTTCTCAGTGTATTCTAATAAACACTTCAGATTTTCCTTGATTCCAGCCACTGTGGGGATGTTTATTTCTCCATGTCTACTAAATTCAAGTCCCCTCCTTATACAACCTGTGGATTGCAGTCTTTAGTTGTCATGACTGCTCATTCAGAAGGGGTTTTTATCGAGACCTTTAAGGTTGGTTTTGGGTTCTGTCTGACCTTCTGAATCCAGCTCAAACTGGCCAGCTTGGTAAATGAATTAGTGTGTGGCGCCTGAATGTGAATGCTGTTAAACTGATCTTTTATAAATTGTTCCTGTCAAATGGTCAAGTGCTGATTTATTTTTTTGTTTCTTTTGTGTGTGCTCAGAAAGCCTCAGTTCAAGAGAAAGCTCTTTCCTTATGTGAAATATGCTGAGACCATGGTGAAAGAAGTGACTGGCCTTTTGGAGAGCAACAAGACAGAGGTGTGTAAGTGGTGGAAATGGTATCTCTTCCTAGGCTTTGGCTGAAGTGGGGCTGTAGGGTGAAGGAAAGTTATTTGTATTGTCTGTTTTCATGAGAGCAAGATTTCTATCCTGGGTGGGACAGAGGAAGAAAACATGCGCTAATGAACTGAGATTTTTGTTCCTCATTTGCCATATATGCTTCATTATGCTTCAGGAGGAGATTGTACATGAAATGGAAGTGGTCTGCTATCTGTTCCCAGCAAGTGTCAAGGACCAGTGTAAGGACTTCATTGATGTCTATGGCCAGGCTTTGGTTGACATGCTCTTGGAGGCAACAAATCCTGAAGCTGTGTGTGTTATGCTGAAATGCTGTGCTGCCAACAAGCCTCCACCACCACCACCAGGTTGGTAATGAGGAGTCAGTGGTGTTGCAAAATGAGCTGATTCACCTATGATTATATCTCATTTGAGAACATGTGCTTTAGTACTTTGCTGCCTCCTTTCTTCTATCTGGGGGAACTACCTAACCACTGATGTTTGATTTTGGCATTTGGTTGGTTTTTTTTTTTCTCAGTTGTAGTGAAACCTGCAGGTGGCTTCTGTGATATCTGCAAGATGGTGATATCTTATGCAGACAAAGAACTGGAGAAGAATGCCACAACAGCTGAAATTGAAGCTTTACTGGAAAAAGTCTGTCACTTCCTGCCAGAGTCTGTCACTGATCAGGTAAAACACTTGTGCAGGAGGCAGGATAGAAAACAGTGGTCTGGTTGATGGTTGGGAACTGTCCTGGTTGATTTTGTTTGGATTACATAGACACTACAGTGACAGTTATGCTTACATCAGTTTTCGAGTGTTTCACCTGATGGTCTGTTGCATTTACACATGCCCTACAGTGATAATCATGCTTATTTTGTTTTCTGAGTCTTTCACCTGATATTCTGTCTAAATGCTAATTTTAGGTGCATCTCTCAAGTGTGTCTACTTCTGCTATATATGTCCAGGTACTCATAATAGAGGTATCTGTGTTTGACCACCTGCCTTGATCTGTAGCTGGAGACAAACTGTCCACAGGTGCAGCTCGGACTGACTTGTGTTCAGCAACCTGATTGTTCCTAGGTTTCTCTCTTTACTAGTTAATGCCAAAGTGTAGCAGCTTCTCATGTGCAGTAGAGCAAAAAAGAGGGAGCAGGCTTCATCTGAGGCAGTCAAGTGACCACACAGGCCTTGCTGTGTGGAAGCCTGCCTTCCAGTCAGAACAGGGCAGATGGAGATGAACAGGACAAAGCATCTTGCAGAGTATTTGGAAAAAGCATCCTCTAGTGTATTTTATGAGAGTAATCAGCCTTCCTCTGCTAGAGGTTGAAAGAAGTTTGGGGTGCAGGAGGATTAGGTTTTTGCACTTCCCATCTGTGGCTGTTGGCAGACCTTTGAATAGATGGAGACTTTAAAGGGACTGAATTGACTGGATGGATTGTTGTACTAATTTGCAGTCAGTGAAGGTTTGCCTGGGAATGTTCTGAGAACAGTGAGTGGGAACAGCTGAAAGGGGTTTTGTTTTTTGGTTTTCTTTTTTTTCTTAATCAATACTGATCCTCTTCAGGGGATTAACAAAGTAGTTGGAAATAGGCTGGCATAATTTAATTCCAGTGAGACAGCAAAAAGCAGCACCTGTTAGGCTGCCACTATCAAGATTTACCTGGAAATCTTTTCAGGTGGTTGCTGAGTGTCAGCAAGTGGCAACTGCTTATATGCATAGCTTAAAGCAGCTATGAAACAGCTATTCCTGCTAACTGCTGTGAGGCTGTTTAATAGCTGTGGTTCGCTTATTAATTGGTGCTGTTAGTCTCTGCTGAGAAGTGCCGCTATCTTCTGTGCTGTGGAGATGGCCTCTCCACTAGAGGGCTGACTGTTACTCATGGGAAGCATTCCTCCTGCTGCCTGGTCTGAAGTGAATGCTAACTACTTGGCCTAAAAGTGCTTAAGAGTCATTACTACATCGCTGCCATCCTGTCCAGGATGTTTGTCTCCAGCTTGTTCAGTGTGCTTTCCTCAGTACATTTGCAGCAGTAATGCTCACAATTAGAGACTAAGCTTTGCAAATCAAAGCCTGTCCTGCCTGGTTCTTTCCCAAAATTCTGTCCTGCTTGGTTCTTTTCCTTTTGACCCCTTTCTCATCATAATGCATACAGTTGCGGGCAGGTATAAGGTATAAGTAAATGATGTAGTTGTGTGATTAGTGCAGTGCTGAGTCCTTCTCAATCTGCAGAGCTCCATCCTCTGCTTCATCAGTTTGTTACTGGGATGTTTAGAGTAGCGTACAGGCCTGCCTGCTGAAGACCCTATCTTCCTCTTCGAAGGCTTTAACAGAATTTCTCAACCTGTGTTTTGTTACAGTGTGTTCAGTTTGTGGATCAGTATGAACCCGTGGTTGTGCAACTCTTGGCGGAAATGATGGATCCCACTTTTGTTTGCACTGTGAGTACTGCATACAGTTCTATTGAGTATAGGCTCCAGTAGTCCTGCCCGCTCTTCTCTATGACTTTCAGTGTTTAGCATGCACCAACTCTGCTGGAATAAAAATCGTCACGCTGAATGCTTGGAGCAAATGTGGCTGTGCAAAGCCTCAGGCTTACTGTGAATGGACAGCTGTCTTGACTGCCAGCCTTGTGCAAGGAAGGATAGAGGAGAGAAGAGCTGCCAGTGGTTATCTGCTGTTGAGGTTCAGTAGTAGTGTGCCTTCAGTGTGATGAGAAGTTATATGACGTTTAGTGAGAAAGCTTCCTTTCTAGAAGCTCTCTTTCTCAGAACTTGATACAAAGAAGCCCTTGCGGGAACTTAATTCTTCCTTGTGTCAGATTACTGCTTCATGTTCAGCTGCAAACTGTGACTGCAGTTGTCAGTAGAGTGTAGTGCTGTGGGAGCTCCAGAAGCTCCGTTAGGTAGAAGCTCAGATGTAAGGTTGGAGTTGTGATCTCTTGGTGCAAATAGAAAGATGCTGACCACTGCTGTTGTTTTTGCAGAAACTTGGAGTCTGCGGATCAGCTAAGCAGCCTCTCCTGGGGGATGATGCTTGTGTTTGGGGTCCAGGTTACTGGTGTAAGAACATGGAGACTGCTGCTCAGTGCAATGTATGTAAAGCAGGATTCTGCCTCAAGTTTTCTATTGGTCCTTGATAGCTCCTTATAAGTGACTTTTCCAGCTTCTACACCACACTTTCAAGTGGATGAACTCCAGCTTCAGGAAGCAAAAGGGTACTAGCTAGAGATGGTTGAGCTTGATTAGAGGGTCTTCCATAGCCCTTAGCTTTATTAAAGATGGCTTCCACTTACTTTTGTTCTTATCCCCCGCCTGTCTGCTAGCATTTCAGAATCTATAGTAACGTGTAGTGTGAGCTTTATATTTAATCTGTGTTCCTGTGGCCAACAGATCATGTCATGACCTCTCGTCAGGCTCTAAAGTTTGGCTTCCAGTATTGTGGGCTGATGCTTTCTTTGCCACGCCTTAGTGGCTAAGGGTCATCAGCATTCCTTCCTGAAGCTTCTGGGTGGGGAAGTAGGATGTTGTTCTAGTCCTCTCTGGGAACACTTATTTTCAGTGAAAGCGATTTGCCCCCCAAGATCTTGGCTTGGAACAGGGTATTGGATCATATGTGTAGATGCACACTTGTTTACAACAGGCTTTTTTTCCATTAATGTGTGCTATTTCTTTCCCTTTAGGCTGTTGATCACTGCAAACGTCATGTGTGGAACTAGAAGAAGAATTTCCAGTTCTGAAAGTTTGCCATGGCTCTTAAAAATGTGGGCCGAGGTTGGCAGAGAGCTGTATCTCAAATGTCCCTCCTCTCTGCCTCATTAACAATTTGACCTTCAAGTTCTTTTATTGTAACTCTTCTGTAGCAGTGCTGCTGTTGAAGGATCAGATCTTCATTGTTGACTTAACAAAGATATTTTTGATTGTACAGTTCAACTCATTATGCTCCTAAAAATAGTCAGTGTGTTGTAGTTTTTGAATTGATAGGCTGAAGTGTTTTTTTATGTGCTGGGAAGAATGGCAGAGAAGGTGAAATGAGACAAGGCTATTATCTTTTAATTTAAAAAAAGAACAAGATGGTGACTAAATTTTTATGTCTTTCTGTAGTCAGCATTGGGAAGATTACATGCTTTGCTTTTTTAACATCTGGCTGGAATGTTCATTTTCAGTGTAACCCTAGGGAACTCCTAAGGGATAATGCTGAGCCTGGGAATCTCTTCGGCTGGAATTTTCAAAGCTCTACAGATGCAGAGAAGGGGCTTCTTGTGCCCAGCTAACTTTCAAAGTAACTGGTACCTAAAAAGATGCAATTGCATTT
The DNA here is from genome assembly GCA_017639245.1 of Myiopsitta monachus. Lineage (NCBI taxonomy): Eukaryota > Metazoa > Chordata > Aves > Psittaciformes > Psittacidae > Myiopsitta > Myiopsitta monachus. Next base: position 62,839,268 of record CM029921.1, on the reverse strand, counting down.
GAGTGACCATGCTTATAGCTTGTTGTAGTGTTATAGTTAAGGAAACCCTCCTTCAACCTTTGATCATGTCCTTTTTATTTCCTTAGACTACTTGATATAAGCATGGGTGTGCTACTGTCAAACCCTGTGGGATTTCAGTCTTTTGAAGCATGCTGATGTACTTACTGAATGGCTCCCTTTTTTCTTACCCTTGTTGCTCAATTCTGCTTAGTCTTGCAGCTTCCTACATGCAGCCAAATGGGTGCCAAGGAGGTGGAGTGAGCTGGATTGGTAGAAGATGGTGGGGAAGAAAAAGTCAGCAGGGGCTGTGCATATGTCAAAAGCGAGTTCAGCACAGAGGGCAGAATGCGGGGAAAAAATGGGGTTTATTGTAAACCATCGGTGTGTTCCTTGATCTGTTTTTGTTCTTATGGCTTATTTCGGTTATCTAAAATTTCAGAGGCGATATGAGGCTTACAGGCAGTTTCCATTGCTGCCACCCATTCTCACTTGACATTCACCTTTCTGAGTAGTTTAAAGTATAATTTTTTTTTTCTAGAGCTTCCATTTCTGTTGGGAAATGTGAGTAGCAAGCTGAGATGGCAGAGTTGCCACTGTAGTAGGTATTTGGCAGCTCTGCTGGCATACCTGACTGACCTGATTTTCAAGCCTCTGCAGCATCCCACTGAAATGGCCTGAACTTCTGAATGAAAGCCTTTTGAGACAGGCTGCTACCCTGGAAACAAGTCAGGCCCTTGAGGTGTGTAGGGGCCTTGAATGAGAATCATGCTTTCATTGCTTGAGATGGACCTTGTAATTCTTAGCAGCATTTAGTACATGGTTCTGGTCAAGTTATCCCCCAAAATAGAGGCACCGCAAAGTAGCTCTGAGGAGATTGTTGGGAAGGAGAAGCTTGGCAGAAGTGAAGCTTTGAAAATTCCAGTCCTGTTCAGAAAGGAGCTGGCAACTGTGCTGCTGTTCCTGTGGTGTCTTGGGTGAGGCAGGAGCTCTGGTAACTACTTTAGAAGCAAGCAAAGTAATTTTCATGCTGTTTTAATGAAAAACCACTTTACTGCAGCTTTTTAGTTACTACACGTACATGCTAAATGTCTGGGCGGTGTTGACAGGTAGCAGTACTGGTTTGTCTTTCCTGTTTGCATTTGTACAGAACACTGAAGTACTTGTGGCTCTAAAAAGGAAACTAATTTCCCCAAAAATGTAAAACACCTGCAGCTTTCTGTCTTGGCAGGCTTGTGCAGTGGTTCCAGTGGTGTATCCCAGGTGGGGTGGCTGTGCCAGATAGGAGGAAATGGGCTCTCTTCAGCATCGCTGCCCTGGAGGTACAGGTTGGGTTACACTACAGCATGTAGTATGGTATTTGATCTTTTAAACTAGATGGTGTTCTCTTGACATGATGGATTGAGACTTGCTCTTCCATGTTGGCAAGGTTTTAATTTTCTTGGGTTTTTAGTAGTGGAGGATTATGCTAGCAACCTGTCGTGTGAAGTGGGAGAAATCCTGTCCTACTGGTGGGAGTCTCTTTAGTGTCCTTTCCTGTGGACCGTGGCACCTGACCTGCTTGAGTTACGCTGGGGGGACACGTGCTTTCTAAAGAACATTGTCTTGATTTTTTGCACAAAAGCTTCCTTAATGAACAATAAAAACCTCTGTAAACCGATGTGTTTCATTTCTTTACTGTGTGCTAGTTGCTGAAGGGTCTTGTTAGCTTCCCCTTTGCTGCAGAGTCAGGAGGAGGCACGTCCCAAAACGTCAGTGGGAATCAGGCTGAATGACAGGACTCTAATTCCCATTGAGTGCCATTGCCTTGCAGTATGCATGTCCCATCAAGCCTTTGCTATATTGAGCACAGTTGCAAGTTAGAGGCTTGCCAGGGATTGCTACCGCTGTTCTCTTCCCTGGACAAACACAATGCCTGATGTGAGGCAACAGCCCCGTGTTGCAATTCCTCTGCCTGTTGTGGGCTGGAGGGAGTTCTTGCTGAAGCTGCTTGATACCAGGCTTCAGTGCTGACTTGCATTTCATGTGGCTGCTTCCCTTTTGTCTTCATTCTTTGCTTTATTTTGAATAAAATGACTTTTTAAATGTTTTGAGCAAACTATGAGGCTACCTCTCAATACACAATTTAATTCAGTTGTCCTAAATTTTCTGGGTTTCAATATCTTCACTACTGACCCTTTTTTGTAAGGGCTGATGCATTCATCCCTTATGAATGCATCATAAGGGTGAATTTTGTGAAGAGCGTAGGAAATAGCTGCATTGCATGGTGTTAGGACAGTTCTCCCTGGATGTGTACCCTTTGCAGCCAGAAGTGGTTAGTGTTGAGCAGCAGGTTCTGGGCTGGTTTTATTCCTGGCAGGAATACCTGCCTGCCTCTGGTCCCTCCCTCTACTTGCCAGCTGGTGATGATTTTATAATCAAGCCATAAGGAGAGGGGTGTGGTAATTGCCCTGTGTGGGTGTGGGTTCTCACTACTCCCAACCCATCCAAGATTCCTCAGTCTGGGAGCAGCACAGGAGAGGAACCAGCCACTGAGGACTATCTTAGGAACAGCATGGAGATCAAATGGAGTGGCTGGGTGCTGCTGATCCTTTCTGTGTGCCTGGGCTCCTACCAAGGTAAGGCCAGGCATGGGGGTAGGACTCAAGGAGAGCCCAGAAAACCCCTCAGAACCCCCAAACTATTTGTAGCTATGGTGTTTAACCTCCAGAGCGTGCTTCCTCGCCCTTCTGTAGCGGTGGAGTTAGGCCAGAGGAGAGTTGAGGCTGGTGGCCCCACTGGCTGCTTGAACTCTTGCCTACCTGGACATGAGCATTGCAACTTCTGCCCTTAAAGATGATGTTGTGGCAAAAAGTGGTTTGTTCCCTCCCTTTGGACAGCAGAGATTCAGATAGAGCTGGTGTTCTGCTGAGGTATAGAAGGGAGGACACTTGATGGGGTGTCTCAGCAGCAAGGGGGGAGAGGGCACTGGGGCCTGGCTGTGTGTGTGTAATGTGGGAGAAACACCAAATTTTGTTCTCCTTGCATGATGGAGTGACCATGGTGACACCTGAAGCTGTCCTCATCACTGGGGCTTTGAGTATCTGCAAACAAATCCTCCTGCAGATGATCTTGCGCTGCTGTCCCCTGGGCCTCCCCTGTAAGAGTGAGGAAGTGGTAACCTGGCTCTTTTGCTGCCCCTCCCCAGCAAACAAGGTTGTGAAGAGCCTGGTTCTGGAGGTCTTGGGCCTTGCTTGAAGGGAATTCACTTATTCCAGGGGCGATTTCCCCAGGGAAGCTGTGGAGCCCTGCTGTTGTAAAAATAGCCCCAACCTTTTAGGGGGAAGAACCTCTTTTGCACCCTAACTTACCCCAGGCTCAGCCCATCAGGCTCCTCTGGCATGACCTGCCTGGGTGCTGGCTTTGTGGTGGAGTCGTGACTGCACACACGTGGCCTGGCAGCAGGGGGGACATGCCACCGTGCACAGCCAGCAACAGGTGGAGCAGGAATGCGCACCTATGCTTGGCATGTCCGTGCTTCGGGCGATGCCTGCCCTGGAAGTCGTTGGAGGCTTCTGTGGCCGTGGTTGGGCTGCACAGCGCTATGAGACTGGGGACCACTGTCAGCCTTGGAGAAGGATTGTGATGCTGGGGAGAGTGTATTTACGTTTTTTGCTGTAATAGGGGTGTGCACCAGACCGGGAACTGGGGCGCCGGGGCCCACACCACCACCCCCAGGCTTTACATCACAACCTGCTCGCCAGGCTCTGCCGGCTCAGCCAGTGTGCTCCGGGGCTCCATGTAATGCTGGCGCAGCCCTGCCACTCGCGGAGCTCGGTGCTGGATCCCCCCTAAGGAAAGCTCACTCCACCCTGGGGGGCTGGCAGCCAGGGATAGGATATTCCTGTCTGGCCTGGGGACAATTACATCCCTCCCTTGCCCTGTGCTCCGTGCTGGGGCTTTGCTGAAAATGGCATCAATTGGTGTCCTGCTGCCTGGGTGCTTGTCAGCATGAGGCTGCTCTGGCACAGCTCTGAAATGTGGAGGAGAGTTCACAGGGCACCAGTCGCCCTGGTTGCTTGCCCTGTGGTGATGCTTTCCACCTGGAGAAGCTCCTCCTGCTCTCAGCAGTTGGATGTTGTGATTAGTATTAATTATTTTTGTGGCCCATCGCTTGCCTGAGTTTCATCTAGAGCAGGGCAAGGAGTAAGCGCTGAGCTGAGAGCCACTGTGAGCCACAGAGGTGTGGATCCAAACCACCAGTGTCTTTTAGAACACATAAATCCCCTCATGCTGTCACTGGCAGCATCCTTACGCTGTTGGTCCAGGCTGTGTCTGTGGATCAGGCAGGACCCACAGACAGGGTTGTTGCCTCCCCTTTCTTTTTTTTTTGGTGGTGCCCCATCACACTTCCGCTGGCTTGCCATTCCTGTTCGCCCTGATGCTGGTGCCAGGGTTAAAAACCTAAATGTCTATCTCCCAGCTGATGCAGCGACCACGGCATCACGCTGCTGGAGAGAGAGCTGTGTGGGAAGGCGTGCATGGGAAGCAGGGGGGACTCGCCCTGCCCCTGGGCTCACTCCTGCCCTAGTGCTGCCGTCAGCCCGATGGGGTAATCGCTGCAGAAACATAACCGAGGCGCCCTCTGAGCTGCGCCTGCGTGTTTGGGAGCAGCGGGGCTGGTAGGGGGCCCAGGGGTCCCCTGCCCGCAGCTGCCACTCCCGGGGACTTGCTGGGGTGGCCCCCGGGCATCTCAAGCCGCTCCCCCAACATGTCCCATGCATGAGCCAAAGGTGTTGCCAAAATCTGGCATGCAGAAAAACAGCTTTTGGGGAGAAACCTGATAAGGGCAGGGTGGGTGGAAGGAGCAGTTCCTGCCTTCGGCTTTATTCCTGCTAGGCAAGATCATAGGGCCACGGCGGGGTGATAAAAGCTGTATGCAAATGCGCTGGGGGAAGAGGGGATGTTTGCTTAGACAAGGGTGTGCAGCAGGGTCTGTCTGCTCATGTGCTGCTCCCCATGTCCCCCCTGGATTTCTAGAGCAGCTCTGGCCAAAGCAGGGTAGAGAAGGGCCTGGGTTGTGCTGGCTCCTTGCCTCCTGCCCAGCTGCATCCTGGGTGGGCACAGCCCCTGGTGGCAGCAGACCCTCACCTCATCCCAAATGAATCCTGACACGCCGAGGTGGCAATTAAACCAGTGGCATTGCACCATACCACCATGCTGCTCGGGCAGCCAGGGTGGGCGCTGCCGTGCCAGGGATTTGCAGCCAGGAGAAAATGCTGTCATCGGGAGGAAATGGGAAAACAGAACAACCCAAACCGGGGTTGCCCAACCATCGCCGGGAGCCGCAGCGTGGCTAACTGGCTGCTGCGTGGGGCTGCGTGCCGGCACCCCGGTTTGCTCCTTCTGCAAGATTTATTGCCCTTTTTACAAGCAGCCGCCTCCCCAGTGCTTTGAAGGGTGCTGTGAGGCTGAGGGTGATGATCCCCAAGTTTGCTTTGCTTTTGACACAGACCCAAAGCTGCTGTGACACGCTGTTGGTAAAGCTGGCAGCACATGCTGGCCTGGCAAAACCTGCATTTGCTGGGCTTATAAAATCATTTAGAAAACCCAGCAACCGCACCACCATTGCGAAAGCTGAGTGTGAATCACAGTGGGAGGATGAAGAGCATCGCCCCAGCTTGCGGGGCAGGGTGGTGGAGCGGTTGGTGCAAGGCAAGAGATGGTCTTTGGGTGCTCTTGGGGCACTGATGGTTTTCTCTCCTCTCCCCCAAAGCTGGGGCCAGCCCCCTCCATGAGTGCAATGAGCGGCCGGAGGACTGGTGCCGCGATGTGGTGACAGCAGCCAAGTGTGGGACGCTGCAGCTCTGCCGGATCTCCGTCTGGGACCAGGCCGTAGGGGTAACTGTGCCAAGAGGCAGGGGTGCAGGGGGATGGAGTGATGAGTCCATCCTGACTCAAAATGTGGGGCTGGTGGGAGAATCCCAGCCTGGCTGACCCAATGCTGGGCACCCAGAGGAGCACTGGCTGATGGTGTCAGGCAGCAATGTGTCTGCAGAGTGAGTGGCTAAAGAGAATTCATGCTCCAGGATATTCCCAAGTGTCCCTTGGTGGCGTGTTTCTGGGAGGATCAGAAACAAATCTGTCTTGGGATCTGAGGAGCAAGTGGTGGGTCTGGGTGCTGTGGCAACATCTGCTGTGTCCCCTCTCCCAGCAGAAGGGAATCCCATGTCACCTATGCCAGATGGCAGTCTCTGTGGTAGGCAAGATCCTGCAGGACAACCGCACTGAGGTGGGTCACATCCTGGCGTGGAGTGTGGGCCTGGCTTGTCACCCCCCACCAGTGGGGGCCACCCATTCCTGAGCTCTCCCCTTGTTACCTAGGAAAAGCTGCGGCTCTTCTTGGATAAGAAATGCCAGTACCTGCCCTTCCAGGACTGGTCTGTGAAGTGCAAGAAGATGGTGGACACTGGCATCCTTATCCTTGTCCAGCTGGGCAAGCAAGTGCTGGTAACCGGTGGGGGACCCCTTTGGGTTTGTGTTTACCCATGGTTTGGGGTATCTTGGGGGCTTGAAGAGCAAGGGAGGTGCTTGGAGCCTGGAACAAAACCTCCATGGGAATGAGGTGGCGATGGAAATGACCCAGGCTTGGTGGGGGGAGGCAGGAGGGTGATGGGGCAGATGCAGTCGCAAGCCCCCATCCCTCTGCTCCCCCAGTCGGACCCGAAGGTGGTGTGTGGGACCATCAAGCTGTGCCAGCCCCGGGAGAGCCCCACAGGAGCCCTGAAGTTTCAGGAACCACCACCAGCCCCTGCGGGCCCTGCTCAGGACTTTGCTGACCTGGTCACCCCCTTCATCGCCAATGTGCCCCTCCTGCTCCATCCCCAGGACCTGCCTCGTGGTGAGGCCCAGGTACTATGGCACGGGCAGGGATGCGATTGATGCTGCTCCAGCATGAGAATCAGCAAAGCATCACCTAATTAACAGTCATTTTTAAAAATCATTAAGATTACTGTACAGCTGAAATGGCATCCGATTAGGGGTGTCACTGCTTTTGGGTTGGAATGTTGCAGGATGCAGGGCTGGGACCAGAGAGCTGCTGGCCAAAAAGCTGCCCCAGATTGAGACCGGGCATTTAAATCCCAGCCTGGAAAATGGAGGCACTGGGGCCACTCAGTTTTATTTCTGGGATCTACTGATGTGTTGCTGCCCATGTTATCCCGCAGGAGAAGGAAGAGGTGTGCGAGGAATGCCTGCAGCTGGTGGCCGCTGTGCAGCTGGAGCTGGGGACCAGTGCCGCCTTCACTCAGGCGTTGGTGGCCCGCACTGAGTGGGCATGCGAGGGCCTGGCACCCAATCTGGCACAGCAGGTAAGGGTGCTGTTGTCATGCTGGGCATGCAAGCGCCTTCTGCAGCTTTGGGCCAGCTCCTCAGCAGACTGTGGTGTGGGCAGGGTGCTGGGGTGTCCGTCCACCCCCTGGTGCTGACACCGTGTCTCCCCCGCACAGTGCAAGCACTACCTGGCTGAGTACATGGACACAGCCGTCCGGCTGCTCCAGTACATGGTAAGAGGGTGAGCAGCTCCCCAGGGCTGCCAGGGATGGGTGGGTGCTGGTGGTGGGGTCCCAAGAGGCGCAGCCAAGGGGACTTCATCAGCAAGTGCAGGGCCCTGCTCTTGTCTTTTAATTAAACCCACTGCTTTATAGTTCTACAAATAGTTTTCCCCTCTCTCCGGCTTACAGCTGCGGTAATTCCTTTTTATTCTCTCTTTTTCTTGCCGTTTCCTGATCCCTCCACTGGCAGCTGGCTGAGGTAAGCAAGACCCATGCCCCAAGTGGCTGAAATCACCCTCCATTGGGAACTAGGGGGCACAGGCTCCTCACCCTCCTGGGGGGTGATGCCCACCCGATTTAAGACGTCTCTCCCCAGGACCCCATGGAGCTGTGTGGCCAGCTGGGACTCTGCTCCTCTTCCTCAGTGCTGCCCCTCCACACACTGCTCACAGAGAAGATGCTACAGGTCCTGAGCACGCTGTGGGTAAGTGGGGACCTCTCCTGACTCAAACGTGCTCCTTCAAATCCAAACGCTGGGAAGGAGGAGCCTTATTCTGCTTTTCTTTTTCTGCGAGCACCTCAATTTTTTCTGAGGTGGGGAATATCTTTCGTGGGGGTTGATGGCTGCGTGGGGTGGGGGCAGCGCCGGGGGGGCTCAGTGTGCATCCCACTGCCTTTTTCCCACAGGACAGGGAAGGGACCACTCCGCTGTGTGAGATGTGCCAATTTGCTGTGAAGGCGGCTGAGAGCCTCCTGGAGAACAACGTGACAGAGGTGAGCCCCACCGCTGCTGTCCAGGGACCGGGGCACTGGGAAAGGGGGCAGCAAGGAGTGGAGTTTTCCCTCTGCCTGCCTTCTCCTGGCAGGAGCAGCTGGTGAACGACATCGAGAAGGTGTGCTACATGCTGCCCCACAGCGTCATCGGGCAGTGCAAGGACTTCGTTGACTCCTATGGCAAAGCCGTGGTCATCATGCTGCTGGAGGCCACCGACCCGGCGGCTGTCTGCACCATGGTGCGCTGCTGCCCCCGGAGCTGGGACACCCACCACGGTGAGCTGGGGGTCCCAGGTGGCACCCAGGCACGGTGTCCCTGGGGAGAGGGGTGCTAACACTGCTAACACAGGTCCCGCTGTGTCCCGCAGGGCCTGCCATGCCGCAGCAGCTGGCAGCAGGCGCGGGAGCGTTCTGCAACGTCTGCCAGATCGTCATCACGTACTTCGACAACGAGCTGCTGAAGAACGAGACGCTGGCGGAGCTGGGTGACATGCTGGAGAAGGGCTGCGAGCTGCTGCCCGCACCGCTCACTGGCACGGTCAGCTGCGGGGAGCGCCTGCCCGGTGGGGACCCCCCCGACACCCCTCACTGTGCTCACCCCTCTCTCATTCCCAGTGCGAAGCGCTCGTGGTGCAGTACGAGCCGGAGGCCGTGCGGCTCTTTGTGCAGATGATGGACCCCACCTTCGTCTGCACTGTAAGTGTCCCCGGGACAGCCCTGACCCCGATGGGCATCTTTTGTCCCAACCTGTGGGTCTGGGAGAGGGGCAGTGGGATCGAAGGGTGCTCATGGGTTTTCTTCTTTCACCTCCCACCCTTTTCCTTTGCAATGCAGAAAATAAAAGCTTGTGACTCAGATGAGGAGGATCTCCTGGGCTCAGACCTCTGTGCCTTGGGCCCGCAATACTGGTGCAAGAACATGGCCACAGCGATCAAGTGCCAGGTAAGTGTTGGCCACATCCCCTCCGCTGGGTTTGCAGTGAGCCAGGAGACCCTGTCTCCCACCACCATCCTTCCCTGTCTCTCCCGCAGGCTGTTGAGCACTGCCGGCGTCACCTATGGAACTAGGAGTCACCTCCCGGGCTGGCTGCGCTTGCCCTGCTGTTTTGGTTCAGGATCCCAGATCGATACTCTCCCTTGGGATGTGCCTGCACCCATGGATGGCAATGGCAGGAGCCCACCAGCCTGACCATACTGGCAGGGGCTGTGGGGTGACCCAGCCACCTCTGCCACTTCCTTTTCCATCCCTGCGGTTTGGATTTCTAAATCGGGTTAAGGGACTCATTGGTATTTTCAGGACTGGGGATTCAGCCGCCTTGTCTCTCAGAGTCGTTGTAAAATCCCCATCCCCACTTCTATCCCCATTCCCCTCGTAAGACCCAGATCCTGCAACATGACCAGGCTGGGATGGTTTCTGCTGCCCAAATGCTAGCCAGCTCCAGGCACTTGGCAGCCAGCAGCCTCACACCACAGGTCTTGTCAGCTTTTGGCAAGCCCAGCACTTTGCTGGTCCCTCTTCAAATTGGCGTGGCTTTCTTTTACATCTCCCTTCCCCCTGTTGCCCTAGAAAGAAACACAGTGGATTAAATTTACAGATATATATATCTACATATTAAGTATTCCCTGGACAAAAAATGAGTGAGTTTGGGGGCAAAGAGTCCCTTTCACCCATACATCCTTGCTGGTGCCCCTGTGCTGACCCAGCTGTGGTGGAGAGGAGCAGCGGGGCACTGGCTTATCCCTCCCTGCTGTAGGAGGGAGATGCCCAGAGTGCCCAGTCCTGAGCGTGCATGGGAGCATCTCACTGAAAATAAACTCTTCCGTGAGCCCAGCTGGTTGGCTCCCTCCTGCTTCTCCTGGTGTGTAAGATGGGGCAAACCTGCGGGAGGTTTAACGCTTCCCCCAAAATTTGGGGTGCGGCAAAACTCGGGACAGCATCTCATGGAGGTGATGGGTTGAGGGGTGAATTAAAGGGAAAAGGGGGCTTTCTCTTCAAAAGGTCTTTTGAGTAAGCTGAATCTGGGAATATGATCAGGGAGGAAGGATGACAGACCGGTTACCCAAAGCCATAGACAGTGTATTTCTGAGTCCCGTAACAGACCGTGCCCGAAACTTTCCACAAGGTTACGATTGGAAACAAATCCCCGGACGAACAAACCCAAAATAAAGAGAGAAGGGGAAAGAAAAGGGCAAGAAAAGACACGCACGAGCACTCCACATCCAGAAGCCCCAGTTACTGTCAGTCTCTTTCGACACTGCAACATGTTTGGTAAAGCCAGCAAAATGGAGAAATGTTTTCGGTTTTGGTTTGGGTTTTTTGGGGTCTTTCCTTGCTGGAAAGGTACCGTTAATGCCCAATGGACTTGGCCTCTCCTCACGCTGCCTGGCCCTCCCTGTGCCTGTGGTTGAGGTATGATGGCTGCTTGTCCCCAGTCCGTGCCTGGGGATGAGGCACATCATCCGCACCTTTGCTGCACCTTCACCCCTGTCCAGCCTGGACTCATTGGATTCATTTTGCCTTTTTTTTTTTTTTCCTTAAAAAAAAACCCCTTTTTATAAGAAAAAATAATTAAAAAAAAAATTAATGCTTTCATGGATAAATGACAGGCGAGTAAAAGCAGACCAGTCCTGAGAGCCCTTTCCTGGGGCCAAGCTCTCCAAGGCTGCCGGAGCGATGCGCACCGGTTGGCCTGGACTCGTGCAGGGGAAGCGGGGGCCAAGCGCTGGTATTGGGGTGCCCCTGGCCCCCACCACAACCCCCTGATCTGTGCTTCATCCCCACTGGCCCCAGCTTGCCTAGAGGAGCACCACCACCAGCACTGCTCGTCATAACTCGGTGATCTCCAGAGGGCTCTCCATGATCACCTCCCGCATCTTGTGCAGGGGGGTGGACTTGGCTGACTCAGTGCGGGCATTGTGGTCGCTGTAGCCCCCGCAGTCGGTGGTCAGAGTCTCCAGCGAGCGACCCAGCACCTTCTGGTCATCCTCAGGCAGGCTGTTGAGGTCAGAGGCGAGCAGCGTGCCCGTGCTGCCGTGCACCACGTGGATGCCGTCGGGACCTTTCAGCTCCACCGGCTGCTTGTGCCGGAAGCGGAGGCTGCCTTGGCTGGGGCTGCGCTCCTCCTCTTCCTCCTCCAGCTCCTTCTGGATCAGCTGCAAAAAGTCCATGGAGCAGAGAAATCACTACCATGTCCAGAGCAGTTTCTGCTTCCTGTCTCCAAACCTTCTGCAATGCTGGAGCTCAGTGGGAGGGACAGTACCCTCCTCTTCTGAAGTGTGGTGATGAGGATCACCAGTGTGATGATGGTCTCCAGCCAGATCGCTCACTCATCTGGTGGGTGCACCAGCTGCCAGCCAGGTGGTGTGTCCAGCAGCAGCCCCCCCAGCAGCCAACAGGGAGTTTGGACCCGGGTTGGGGTTTGGGGTTATATGGGGCAGAAGGCAGACAAGGAAAGGAGTTGAAGGAAGGCTGGAGGCAGATAAGGGCGAGGAGGGATAAGGGGATAGAAGGGTTGAAAGAGTTTCTCCCATCCTTCTGCTCTCCTCTGCTCTGTTTGCCCCATGTTTTGCCCCCCATGAAGAGGGGGAAGGCTGCAAGAGGAGTTGTTTCTCCCCTCACCAGCCCTTCTGCACCAAACCCCTCTGTCCCAGCCTTTTTGCCTCAAAACTTGTTGTGTTGATAAGCTCAGAGGAGCACAGGGGAGAGATGTCCTTGCATGTATTTAGGGACCTGCAGCTTCTTGGCCACCTTTGGCAGAGACAGGAGGTGATGGACAGAGCCCATCCAGAGATCGAGGGATAAGGTGCTGCTGATGCTCAGAGGGATATGAGAGCTGGAGCACTGTGGGGAACCAGCAGCCTCAGTGGAAACACAGTGTCTGGCTCGTTTTGGCCAAGCAGAGAATGGGGAGACCACTGAGTGATGGGGACCACAGCTGCAGGGAGCGACTGAGAAGGGCTGAGAAGACACACTGCATCCCAGAGGGCACGGCAAGCATCTCCCCATGCCCATGCACACCATGTCTACCTCTGAGACCGAGGAGCGGTCCCCCTGACTGGCGGTGGCCTTATGCACCATCCGCTGGGCAAAGAGTTTTTTCAAGCGCATGTAATCATCCAGGACCACCTTCAACAGAGAGCCCTGGGTGGAGGGGGAGAGATGATGGGTTACCTGAGGGACACCATTTGGTTGGAGGGAGGCTGACCCCATCCCAGCATTTTATAAAGCAACATCGCCCTCTGGCACTGCAGCTGTCAACCTAGAAGCTGCAGCAGTTGGAGAAGACCCCTGGGTGGAGGATGCCCACGCTCAACACTCACTTTGATGGGTCCCTCCCGCATGATCTGCCCCAGCTTGGCAATGTTGTCGTACTCCTGGATGGCTGCCCGCAGGTAGCGGTCATCCTCAGGCTTGGCTGCGGAAGGCTCTCTCCCGAAGGTCCCCTGCGGGAGGAGAGAGTAGCTCAGGAGGTGACACGGCCTCGGGAGCAGCAGGGAGGGGTCCTGTGGGGGCCATGTCTCACATGGGTGCGGGCAGGGCTGTTCCAGAGGTCAGTGATCTCACTCAGGTTCTCCGGCAGGTCATCCTCGTGCTCTGCCTGTGCTGCCAGCTCCATGTTCCTGCAGAAGGGGTCCAGCCATACCGGGTTGGCCCTGCCCAGGGGAAGGGAGCAGCTCTCAGCGCAAGGAAGGAGCCGCAGCATCCACAACCGCATCCAAAGCCCGGATGCTGAGGTTGTGCTGCCTCCTCCTGCTGTGTGGAGGCATGAATTCGGCTGATCTGGATCCAGATGTGTGTCGACACCCACTGGTCATCTCTGCTTACCCCAAGCCTTGCCAGCATTGGCAGAGATGGAGTCACAGGAGAAAGCACAAGGTCTTTTGGCTTTGAAAGCTCTCAAGGCAAGCAGCCATGGCATGCCTGGCTGCATCCCTCTGCAGAGCAGAAAGGTACAGCATCTCCACATCCCAAGCATCCCTGGCTACAAAATGCAGGCATCTGTCTCTCTGGAGCAGCATGTGATCCTGCAAGGTGGCAAATCAGGGAGGGGAAGGAAAGGGAGAACTCACCCGTCAAAGGAGTACTTGTTGGTGTTTGGCATGTCCATGATGTCCATGAAACCTCTGTTTCCTGAAAGAGGCAGGGACAGGAGTTAAACAGTGGCATGTTGGTGTGCTGAGCAGTAAACCACAGGGCAGCACTTCTTTATCAGGGACGGAAATTCAGTGACCAGAAAGGCACTGGTGGCATAAGAAGCATTCTGGGATGCAGCTGGTAATGCGGAGCCTGGAAACTGAGCAAAGCCTCCCACCACTGGGCCTTGCTGGGCAGGATCACTTCGGATTTACACCCCACAGACATCCCCCACGTCACCCCCTCTATGCTCTTTATGCACCCTGCTATCTCATGCAGCTGGAAAACCCCAAACACTGCTCACCAGTGGAGCCAGCCACTATGGCTTTCAATTTCCTTTTGTGCCTGTGAAGGAAATACAGCGAATCAGGGAAGAAAATAAAGATGTTCAAAGGAGAGGGGGAAACAGATTTTCAATCACCCTGCAAACAGCGCCTGTATCTATAAGGATGGCATGCTTGGAGGGGAGAGCTGCTATCAGTATTAAAGCCATTATATTTCGGGGGAAGAGGGGCAATTTCTGAACTAGGCTGAACCCTGGCACAGAATGTGTTGGGAAGCTGATGACCTCCTTTGCTTACTGGCATTGTCAGGGCTGGGAGCAGCTACATGGGTCCCCCTGGCCAGTCAGGCAGAGCCTGGGGGTTACTCACACTGTCCGGTAGTACCAGTTCATGAGGATGAAGAGCATGGCAGCCAGAAAGAGCAGGATGGCCAGCACGATGATCGCCATCTAGGAGAGCAAGGGGGTAGTGGCAACCTCTGGCACCCAGTGACGGGCACCCTCCTGGAATTATGTGGGTGAAACATATCTCCAGATCATGGAGGGCCATGGAGGATGGGATGGGACATCATTGCTCCACCTGCAAGCAGCAGCCATCTCCACTCCGGCTGGACCATTACCTGCAGAGCTGAGAGGTCATCTGGGGCCTGGGCAGTGATGGCGGGCTGCACATCCAGCACGTTGTAGTTCCTGAAGAGGTTCCTCAGCTGCTCCTTGTTCTCATCTATCATCTGAATCACCCTGGGAAGAGGAGGGTTGCTTGGGCATCTGGACATTAATGAGCCTTCCCAAGGGCTCAATGGGCCAGGATATGGGCTGGGTGATGGGCAGGGTGACATACCGCTCCACATCCAGGATGCGGTTGGTCTCCCTGTTCACCACATGGATCAGCAGCTCTGTCTGTGCGAAGTTCACCCGACCTTTCTTGTCAACATGGAACTGGGAAGAGACAGCAAGGTCTGCACTGTGGGAGAGATGTCTCCTCAGGGGGCATCTCCCATACATTCCTTGAAGTGTGCTCATGTGATAAGAGACCCTCAAGCATGACATGGGTTTGGACCCCTTTGATATGCCCCAGCCTCATGTGTATGAGGACCTTCAGAGCTCAGGGGTTTCTATGGTTTATACAGGGAGGGCACCCTCAAATGACACCTTCCAAGCAGCTTGTGGTTAGGTCATCTACCCCTCAAAGCAACCTCAAAGGTGGATGGTTACCTGCACATCGTCTGTATTGACAATAGCACCCGTGATATTGGAGAGCAGGCTGATGAACTCTTCCTCGAACTGCCTGACTTTGTCTGGGATCTCGTTGATAATGATCTTGACCCGCTGGTCATCTCGCAGGATGTAAATCCCCACAATGGCTGTGTCGTTGTGGCCCACCAGGTCAGAGGCCATGATGTCCACCACGAAGTAGCCAGGGTTGTAAGCCGTGAAGAGGTCAAAGGTTCGCAGGATCCCATCAAGGGTTCCTGGAGGAAGAGCAGTCACAAGCCCAGGACTAGTGATGCTGGCCATGGGGATGTCTTTGGCCACAGGGATGTCGCTGGCATGCAGGGAGCGCACCTATGGTGAAGATGTTGGCCACCTCCTCAGAGTCATTGGAGTGCTGCTTGATGTAGCGAATGCCCAAGATGTTGTACAGGACCAGGCTGTTATTGCCTACATCGGCATCCACTGCAACCACTCTGATCAGCTCTGATCCCACCTTGGCATCAGTGGCAACCCCTTTGAGAGAGAGACGGGACAGGGACCTGGGGCCAGGCTGGCTCTCACTGCCCCTTCATGTGGCTGGATTTTACCCGGAGCACCACTGGCTCCTGGCTCCCCCCAGATCCCAGCACCGCTTACCCGCTGTGTACTCTGACTTGGTGAACTGGGGGGATTGGTCATTGATGTCGTCCAGGAGAATTCGCACCTCCTGAAGGGTCTGGTCCCCACTAAGATCCCAGGGCTGGGCTCTGCCTGCTTGCTGGCCCGGGGGAGGGGTCCAGTTCCTCTGGCTGGATGCTTTGACGATGATGGAGTAGTATGGCTCTTTCTCCCGGTCCAGGTCTTGCAAGACCTTCAGCTTCCCCTCTCGGCTCAGCTGGAAGTTGTTCTCCTGGTTCCCATCTGGGTGCAGAAAGGGGTACCCTGTTAGTCCCCTTTGGGCTCAGCATTTTTGAAATGCCACCTTGCCCACTGACCAGGGCAGAAAGGCAACAAGGACGTGATGGAAATGACAGAAAACCCTTGGTGAGAACTGTACAAGGAGATGAAGAGCTGCTCATCCCCTCCCCACTTGGCACCTACCTGCTATGAAGTAGTAGACGATGGCATTGGAGCCCTCATCTGCATCCACCGCCCCAGTGACGTTCCCCACCACAGTGCCTGGCTGTGAGTGCTCAGGGACGGAGAGGACCTGGTACTGGGGACTGTCCCTCTACCAGAGACCCCAGGAGAAGGGAGGATTATGAGAACTGAGGTGGCTTTAAAAAAAATTGGACAGATCCCATCATGCTCCCCACCATGACGATGCCCAGCAGTGCATGCTCCACCACACATGCTCGCTGGCACCCCCATCCCTGTATCCCCTGTATTCCAACCCCTCCATCCTGGCACCTTACAGGCGGCCTGAGGAAGAGGGGCTCGTTGTCATCGATGTCATCGAGTGCAACCTGGAGAGGCTGCATGGTCTCGTAGGCTGGCTGGCCCTGGTCGCAGGCCACGATGATCAGCTGTGGAGAGAGGAAAAAGGGCGATCCTGGGCAAAACCACGCGGGGCAGGAGACACTGCTGAGGTAGGAACAGTGAGAACATCTGGGGGACAGAGGATTTTGGGGGGATTTAACAGGGAATTGGGAGTGGGCCCACCAGGATTCAACTGCCTGTTGGTACTTGATAACAACCCAGTTCCTGCTAAGTTGTGGGATCTTCACAACTGCAGCAGCTGACCCCATCCCCACCATATCATTTGCATCCCACCAGGCCTGCACCAGACCCACAGCCTTGAGGACCTTCCCAGCCACCCTGCAGTTGTGATGCTGCCCGGCTCACGTTGTACACTGCCTGCTTCTCCCTGTCCAGCCGCATGGCCGTTTGGATCAGCCCGCTGACCGAGTCGATGCTGAAATACTCCCAGTCTTTGTTCCCTGCCCCAGTTTTCAGCAGGTTGTAGAGCACCTCTCCGTTGAGGCCCTCATCTTTATCCGTGGCGTAGACCTCGTAGACATTGGACCGCAGGGGGATCTCCTGTTTGCACATACGCAGCCCTTCAGCCCCAGCATTGCATGCAAGCCTCCTGCTCCTCCTGCCCCTCCAAACCCCCTTGCGTCCGGATCAGCAGGCTCCCACTGCCAAAATTCAACTGGAGGCTGGAAACATGAGGCCATGATTTCCTTTGGCATGGTGGCTGCTCTATGCATATGCTGGGGACTTGCTGAGCCAAGCCTGGCTTCCCAGAAAGAAGAAACACCTTAAAATGTCAGCATTTTGGCCCGTGATTATACACAGGCTTGGCCCACAGTGACTGGCTGTTTACTTATCCTGCATGCTGCTGGGGTTTCTGCTCCCCAGAGCTGCCCTAGCATCCCTGCTCGCACGTACGGAGAGGGGCTGCTGCTGCTGATCCAGCCCCATGACCTTCTTGCCACGTGTTAAACCAAGGTCTTATTTCACCCCTGGTGGAAATGGAGATTGGATTTTGCCACTGGTAGGCAGGAGGACTCCTGGGAATGATCTTGGCGTGTCATTACCCCCCCTGTCTCTCAAGAGATTTACCTCCTTGATGTGTAGGATGGTGCCATTGGGCGGGCGGATGAAGACGGGACGGTTGTCATTGATGTCGATGACCTCAATGTGGAGCATGGTAGTCCCCCAGAGAGGGGGATGCCCCTTGTCCGTGGCCACCACAGTCAGGTTGAACCTCTCATACGACTTCAAGCGCCGCCGGGACGTGACAAGCCCGGAGTCTTTATTGATCTTGAAAGCCTCTGGGAGAAAAAACCCCACATCTCTGGCTCAGGACACTTTGCACCAGACAAATTATAGTCAGAAATCAGGATACCAGCTGAAGCACACCCCTCACTGCTGGGAAATCCCCAGCAAGGGGTGATGCAGCAGAGCTGCCCGTCTGAGGCCAGGGATGTGGATGGTCTCAGGATTTTCAGAGTATCCCTGCCCATTGCCAAATCCCTGACACATGTCAGTGCCAAGGGCCCTGCTCTCAGGCCACCCCTAGCCATGTTTCACTCCTGCCCAGGCAGCGGTCAGAGGAGCCTGTGGGTGTCAGGAAAGTGAATGTTCTGCCATTCCCCTCTACATTTATGTTGGCTTTTGCCTGGTTCCCATCACTCCTCAGTGTGCAGAGATATACTGCATTTCAGGCACTATCATTATCCACCCACAACCTTCTAGCCTTTTTACTTTTACTCTAAAGTGTGCAGTGAGTTTGCTCCAAGACACATTTGTGTACAGAGAAAGTGCTGCTGTGCTGGGCGAGACAAGAGGATAAGTCAAGGGTGGGCTGCAGGATGAAGCCATAACATGCCACACCATGAAGAGCTGGGTACTGTGGAGCAATACCAAAAGCTCCACGCTTTTCGGTTTTTCTCCTGGGAGTGCATGTACAACCTTGATTCAAAACAGCTGCAGTACATGGGGTGTAGGCTTGGTCCCTATGTCTCCTCCAATTGCTCTTCATCATAACCCTCCTTCCTGGGGAGGAGCACCCCACCACCATTACCTACCAGCTCCAGGACCCTCGATGCTGTAGGTCACGATGCCGTTATCCCCTTCATCCAGGTCTGTGGCAGTCATGGTGATCACTGATGTCCCTGCTGGCTCATTCTCGTAGACGCTGGTGCTGAACTGGGTCTTGCTGAACTGGGGCCTGAAGTCATTGATGTCCAGGACTGTGATCAGCACCTTCAACAAAGCACAGCCAGCTGGGTGACGTGAGGCTGGAGATGGCTAGGCAAGCTCTGCAGGCTGTACCCCTGCTGTGACCCAGGGCTACACTGCCAGACTGTGGTGCCCTTCCTGCTATTTGTTTAGTTCTTCTAGCTGAATTCCTGCCTCCAACAATGGGGGCTGCTGTGGCTGGGGCACCCATTCACACTAGAGCACTTGCAGACAATAGTGTCACCCTCCCCTGCCCCTCCTGCAGACATGCAGTCCCTGCAGCACAAATTCCCTTGCACCATCCACCCCACAGCCCTGAGGCCATCTGCTCTTCCTTCTGTCTAACTCCTCCCAAAGACCAACTAGCCTGCTGAGGAGGAAAGCCTGAGGTCTAACACCTTCTTGCTGGTGACCACCTCACAAGGGGTCGTGGGAGGAGGAGAACTCTACCTGCACAGAGTTCTCCCGACGGTTACTGGAGATGTCCCCAGGGTTGTCTCTGGCCACAGCTGTCAGTGTGTAGTGATCCTTCTTCTCCCGGTCCAGGGCTGACAGGATGTAGATGTCACCCTGCAGCACATAAACACCTTCAGGTGGACCTTGTCTGGCAGAGCTGGTACTCGAGAAGGGGCAGAAGGTGAGGTGTGGGAGCAAGGAACAAGGTGGGACCTTGCTAGCCTCCCCTCCCTTTCTCCCCTCTGTTCCAGCCTCAGTTGGCTCCTTACCGTATTGGGATTTATCCCAAACTTGCCCTCTCCATCTCCCAGGCTGTACTGGATGAGAGCAAAATGCCCAGAATCTGCATCCGTGGCCTTGACCCTCAGGATGACTGTACCCAATGGCACGTCCTCAAAGACAGCTTTCTGCAAGCAAAGGGAGCAGGCAGGACTGTTTTATCACTTATGCTTTTAGCAGGAAGTAACCAAGGGCATAGGGGGGCACCCAGGGGTGGGCACAGCTGGGCCCAGAACAAGATTTCACACATTCAGAGTACATTGGTTGGTTGACCATCTTCTTCACATGGTTCGAGCACAGGCAGAGGGAAGAGAAGGTGACCCCAGAGAATCCCCTAGCTCTATACCTGACTTCACCAGGCAGGCACTGCTCAGCCCCACATGGACTTGAACAGGGGACCCCAGCTCACCTGGTAGGATGGCTGGCTGAAAACGGGATTGTTGTCATTGATGTCCACTATCTGGAGGTACACAGGGATCTCAGCAGATCTGCGGGGAGAGCCGTTGTCGGAAGCTCGGACAGTGAAGTTCAGCCACTGCACCTCTTCGTAGTCCACCGTCCTGTTGGCCACAACCTTCCCTAGAGGATGTCAGACCCTGACATGAGACACCTGCCCCAGGCCACTGACCTGCCTCAGACTCCCCCTCCCCAGGCCACTGACCTGCCGACTGGTCTTCAAGACAGGCATAGCCTTCTGGGGAGAGGTTCAGCAGCTCGTAGGTGATCTGCCCATTGGCACCTTTGTCTGGGTCGACTGCTGAGATGGAGATGAGTGTGGTGCCCTGTGTGGCTCCCTCCAGGATCTTCTCAGTGAAATATGTGACGCCAAAGGGGCGGAAGCGGGGGGTGTTGTCATTGACATCCAAGACATTGACTGTCAGCTTGGCTGTGGCCATGGTGGGCACCACAAGTGAAGAGAACAGGAAGAGGAAGTGAGAAAAAAAAGGGAAGAAAAAATAGGAGAAAGGAAGGTTGTAAAGATACAAGCATAAAACTAAATGGTGTTGGTTAATCAAGAAAAAATATAATCAGTAAAGCTGCTATGCCCTGAGCTGGCTGTGGGACACCTACTTCAGACCTACTCCTGATTTTTTGTGTGCTTTCTCACATGCAGGCCTCAATTTACCAGGAGCAGGGTGCCAAGACATGATGGAGATGGTAATGAAGAAATGGGTGTCTCCTATGGCACAGTTAGGGGCACACAGCCCTCTCCACCCCCAGTGCATCCCTGGCTTGTCAGGGCCATTCACTAAAGGAGAACTTGAAGCTGATGGGAGCTGGTCCAAGACTGGTCCCACTAGAATTGTTGCTGTTCAGAATGGAGAGGGAGGTGGGAGAGTGGCCAGCTACCCAGAAACTGCACTGGGAAAGGCTGTGCTAGCCCTGGCCCTGCACTCCGTGGGTAGAGCCCATGCTTACCATTGGGCACGCTGACTGAGTGGTCGATGACTTCACTGGCATTGTCATGGACAGAGATGGTGATCTCGTAGGTGGCCACCAGTTCCCGGTTGAGGGGACTTTTGATCTTCACAGCTCCTGGGAAGCCAAGATGGGTGTCACAGGTGGTGCCTGCACCCCCCACACTGGGGACCCTCAGCAGACTGGTCTGTACCAGCCAACTACTGCATTCTCTGCTGCGCTTGCTCTCCTGCCTCTCCCCAAAGGCTAAACAGGGAAAACACTTGGTAGCTACAGGAGGAGGCAACTTCCTTCCCCCTCGTCTCCACCTCCTGCCTTCCTGCCTGCTCCCTGCTGCCCAGCTAATAGGTTCTTATGCTGCCTTAACCAGGTAAGGGTTTGAGTTGTGTAGACGAGGGGTTTGGGCGCAACTACTGCTGCTGCCCTGCATGACCCCATTTACGTTAGGCTCAGCATCCAGGCACCTTTAAGAGTCTTGTACTGTACCACTTCCAACAAGGGTGCTTTTCTTTCCTGAGTCAGATCTGTGTTTCCAAAACAGATGTGAGGAGCTCCTGGACCTCCTTCCCCAAGGGTAGAGCCCACCACCTACCCCAGAGTGCCCCTTCTGCTCCCCCAGTGAGGGTGCCCGCATCCGGTCTGCCAAGGCTGAGCAGCCCCCAGCCCACTGTGGGGCTGCCTGCCATGGAGATGGGTGAGATGGAGGGATGTGACGGATGGCACAGAGAGAGAAACGAGCACAGACACAGAGACAAACCTGGTGGCCTGAGAGCCAGAAAGGAAAGAAACAGGTTAGTTAAGTCAGTAGACTGGGGAGAGAGGGCAGGGCAGGGTGAGACAGAGCAGTCAAAGGAAGAGAGTGAGGAGGCAGGAGGGGAGCATCATCTCCCCATGCCTCAGACACCTACCTCCAGGCAGAGAAGAAGCAGCAGTAGCAAGAAGAGGGGTCCGTGCTGCCCGCACTGCCCTTCCTGCTCTCCTACCTGTCCTAAAATCCACTGCAAACACTCCTTGCTGTCCGGGCACTATTGCATCTGTGTCATCGTGGGCCACAATCTCCAGCAGGTAGTACTCCAGGCGAGGGTGGAGGTCCCGGTCAATGGCAGTCATCTCAGCCACCACAGTGCCGGGTGTAGCTGACTCAGGGATGCTAACCGTTTGGATGGGGTTGATGAATTCAGGACGGCAGTCGTTGACATCATCGATGAAGAGGTTGACAGTGGCAGTGCCTGAGAGTGCCGGTGTGCCCTGGTCCACAGCCACCACCATCAACCGATAGGTGTCCCGCTCCTCCCGATCGATGCTGATGTTAGCCACGCGGATCACTCCCGTGGCGGCATCAATCAGGAACTTGTCTTGGCCACCACCTTCAATCCGGTAATCCAGCTGCTGGTTGAGGCTGCTGTCAGCATCCGTCGCCAGTCACCTGGAGGACAGAGAAGCCTGGAAAGGGGGGATACAGCCCTCTTAAGCAAGGGTAGGAGAGCAGCAGCAATAAGCCCGCAGTCTCAAGGCAAATACTGTAAAGTAATGTAGGCAGTTACTTAAAAAATGTCCCTTCAACCCCATCCTGGTGAGCCCTGACACTGGGAGCTGGATCTTCACAGTCCCAGGGGAGCACTCAAGTCTCCCTGTCACCCACCCTCACACACAAAGTTCTGGCTCTCTTCTGACCTGGGGGGCTGTTCTCCAACAGCCGTGCCGTGATGAATGCTGGCTGGAAAATGGGGCGGTTGTCATTGTCATCCAGGATGGTCACTTCCAGGCTGGTGGTGCTGTTCAGCCCCCCTACATCATGAGCTACCAGCGTGTACTCCAGGCAAGGGTCTGGCAAAGCCTCTCGGTCTATTACACTGCCAGGCTTCACCGAAATGACACCTGGAGAAGGGGAAAAGCCCAGTGACAGACCCCCATGGCTATCTGGTGATCCCAGGCTGGGGACAGGGACCTGATGAGCCACCCACCTGTCCTGTTGTCAATAACAAAGAAGTCTAGGGATGCCTCCAAGAACTGGTAGGTCACTATGGCATTGCTGCCTTGGTCACCGTCCAGAGCTAGGATGGGTCCATTGAGCACTGTGACCAGAGTCCCTGCATGGGATAATAAGGGTTAGGGAGGGTATCAGCTCCCTGTGGAGCCTCCCACAGCCCCCTCCCATCCCAGTGGTGCATGAGGGACAGCAATGAATGGATGGAGGAGGTGAGAGAGTGGGGCCTCGCGGGGCATGAGGCAATGGGGGGGCAGCTGCTGCAGCCTTGCAGACCGACTCGTGAGGCCCAGGTGAGGCAGAGGGACGTCCGGCTAAAAACAAACAGACAGACACATCCGTCAGATGGGCAGCACCAGCACCCTGCCACTGAGGGCATCACCTGAAGGCACCCAAACCCTTTGCCTGGGATGTCCCTCGATGGCGGGACAGGGAGTTACCTGGGGCCTTGGAGCAGGGAGCAATTTAAATGGCAAGAAGGCAGAAAAATTAAAGAAGAGTATTTCTAACTCTTTGGCTGGGAAATGTCTACCTTGACAAGCTGGACTGTTTCATCCCTAACATCCAGAACAAGGTGGCTCCAGGTACTGATGACGGAGGGATGGCACCCCATCACCTGCAGGGATGTCGGGCAGGTTGATGGCCTCAAGGCTGCCCCCGGGCTCAACTCAGACTGCAGATGCCTCTTGCTGTTTGAAGCCAAGCAGTTCCCAAATAGGGACAATTTCTTGCAGGGTTGTGCCTGACCTGTGCCAGGAAGGTTTTCCAGCACAGCAAAGCTACAGTGTCCTCAAGGCTGACTTCCCTGGGTCGTCAGCAAGACCCCCTCATACTCAGCATCCCCATTCCACTGATGAGCAGCCTGTCCCTGATCAGCATCATGTCTCCTTCATGATGTCCAGAAGACACCTCCCCTTGCCCATCCCCAACGTGAGTATCCAGGAGCCACACAGGGAGGCAAAGACCTACCCGGGGATGAGTTCTCCATCACCTCGGCCTGATACGAGCTTTGGGTGAAGAGAGGGCGGTTATCATTCTCATCTGCTATGGAAATGACCAGCAGGTCAAAATCCTAAAGGAAAACAGGGACAAGAGGGTGATGACTGCAACGTCCTTTCCTTGAGCTCATGTCCCTCCTCTCCCACCTCCTGCTTAGTGCTGGTCAAAGATGGAGTCCTGTGTGGCCATGATGCTGTGCTCCCTAGACCACCCCTGGAGGATCTGCAGGGATCCTCACCCCAGGACTGGGCATCCCTTCCCAGCCTGCACCTTGAAGGGTGATGCATGGGACATCTCGACAGAGCCAAAAGGTGCTCTGGTGTCATTGTCATTGTCCAGCTCTCCAGCCCAAATTTGTCGGACCTTCTGTGATGTTTACTGCTGCTGCATGGAATCAACACGGGATGTTGGACTTGCCCTAAATCCTACTGGTCCGGTTTCCTGCGGAAGGGTTTGCAGCCTCATCTTTGTGACCCCTGCATGCTTTTTAAGGGATGTAGCTGCTATTGGAAATACCGGGGGTATTTCCCGCCTGGTTTTGGCCATGGCAGGAACCCCTTCTCCCACCTGCCCTGCCACCTGCATTGCTGGAAGCCCTGGCAGTGTCCATAATTACCCGCCTGGCATTGCGTATGTTCTCAGGGTTGTCCTTCACTGTGATGGTCAGCCTGTACTCTGCCACCTGCTCCCGGTCCAGTGGGCGGTTTACGTAGACTGATGCCACTCTACCAAGAAAAAAGGGAGGAAGTAAGTACAAGGGACAAGAGAAGTGCTTCCCCGGGACACCTCTGGCCAGGGCAAGGATGCTAGAGAGCATCCATAGGTGCCCAGGGAAGGTAGGACTCTAGGTACAGGGGTGCCCACCCTCCATGTCCCAGCATCCCACCCCCCTGGGGCCATACAGTGCTGTTGATGTAGAAGGCATTCTCTGTGTTGCCTGCTGTTATGTCGAAGGTCAGGAGAGCGTTTGGCCCCTGGTCTGCATCCCGGGCAAGGATGCGGGTGATGAAACTGGAGACAGGGGTGTTCTCACTGAGGGTGAGGTTCATTGGGAGGTTGAGGAGCACAGGGTCATTGTCATTGATGTCCAGCACGCGGACACCCACCAGGATCTGCCAGAAGAGAAACAGCGCAGCCACGTGGCACCTATTTCCATCCCTCCCTCGGCTTTTTTGCCCCCTCCCTGGGTAAAAGGTGGGGTTCCTCAACTCAGCCTACTATGGTCTGGGGGAAGAAAGCCCCAGGGACAAGCGGAAGGAGAAGGAAGAGAGGAGAGCGAAGGAAGAGACCAGGGGAAAGGAGCTGAGGATGGGAGATGGCACCCTGCAGCTCCTTACACTGCTCCAGGGGACTCACCGTGGAGCTGAGGGGGGGCACTCCCCGGTCCCGGGCTGCGATAGTGAGGTTATAGAAGGGGATGTTCTCGCGGTCCAGCTCAGCATCCTTCCGCACCCGCAGCTCCCCTTCCACTGGGGAGATCACAAACTCCCCTGCCAGAGACAGAGGGGCCCTGCCTCAAGCCATGCTGCTGCAAGTGGCCAGGTTTTTCAAGGGAATGGCTTATTTTGGAGTCAGGGGACAGGCACCATGGCAGGTTTGGCGCAACACCATACCCTGTTATTGCAGATCTGGGAGGACTGTGGCAGGCAGGACTATCCTGGATGCACCCCCACGTACCAGTAGGAGCAGGGGATGAGTCGAATAGCCAAGTAAGACATGCCTGTGCCTTGACTAAGCCTTTCTGAAGAAGCCAACAGCCCCCAGGCACCTGCCCATGCCATGAGATGGTCTCAGCAGGGTGGGATACATGGCATGGACTGCCCCAAGCCAAGGGGTTGTGTTCTGGTTGTTCCGGAAAGCTTTGCAGCTGGGTCAGGTGGGAGATGGTACTGGCCTCTGTCTTCCAGATACCCTGGGCTAAAGTCATCACCTGCTCACAGAGGGACAGCCCTATGTCCCCATGGGCAGGGATGCTCATGGCTCTGCTGCCACCTGCTCTGGGGTGCTGGTGGGCCCAGAGCTACAGCTTCGCCGGGGGTTACAAAGCAACTCAATGCTCAAATGCCCTGCAAACCCCACGGGAGTGAGAGGACGGTGCTGTGTACTTGCAGCTCAGTTTCTTTTTCTGTTTTTTTGCCTTTTAAATTTTGTTTGCCTTTATTGTTCAGCAGATTTCCCCCTCCCTTGCACAAGCCCCAGCTGGCCCCTGGCTGGCCACGAACAGGTTAAGTTTCCTGTTGCTCAAAATAGGATTTCCTGGTGTTGAAAGCCTGAATTTGCAGAAGCGCTGGGAGGGAGGATGGCTTTGCTGAAACACTTCCGCCCTCAGTCCCGCAAGCCAGGTTCCTCCACGGGGCAGCCAGAGGAGTGGTGGTACCCCATGTCCCCACTCACCGAGGGGGTCCCCGGCGACGATGCTGTACTCCACTTGCCCACTGGGTCCTGAGTCGCCATCATGGGCCAGGAAGGTCCAGACGCGCGGGCCGGGCTGCCCCTCCGTGACATCGAAGGGACCCTCATAGGGCCGCGGGAAGGTGGGACAGTTGTCGTTGATGTCGTTGAGGTTCACCAGCACCTGCAGTCAGGGTGAGAGCATGGAGGGCAGTGACAGAACGATGGAAGAGACCAGCCCGCTGGCCAGGAGCATGGGAAGCCATGGACAGGTGACGCTGGAAAATACTTCCTGTATTTCTGGCTTTGCTGAGTTCA
Organism: Myiopsitta monachus; assembly: GCA_017639245.1. NCBI lineage: Eukaryota > Metazoa > Chordata > Aves > Psittaciformes > Psittacidae > Myiopsitta > Myiopsitta monachus. Next base: position 62,812,816 of record CM029921.1, on the reverse strand, counting down.
CCAAACATCCAGCTCAACAGTCCCCCAGAACAACTCAGATTCAGTTACTCCTGATTCCTGATCATGCCCTTCTTAAAGTGACACTATGAAACTCCAGATGCACACAGGTGGGGCTCTTTTCAACCGTGATGAAGAAGTCAACACAAAAGCCAAATGTTCTCCATGTCCACATCCTGAAACCCAGACCGGATAGAGAAAAAGCACACACATGGATTTGATCACCAAAGCCATGAGTTCAGGGAGACACAATCTCTGCAGCCAGCTGCACACTTGTTCGCTCCTTTTCCTCCAGCAAGGGCTTCATCCCTAGTGCTGAGTAAACTTCAAAAGATTTGCAGCTTGCATCCATATTCCAACACAAATCACCACCAACGCAGCTGGCGTATATCCCCTCTTAGCATCCCTTCCTATGACACACTTAGCTGGCTGTAAATCAATCCTACAGATCTCAGAAGGGGGAAGTGTAAAAAATTTTAGGACGGAGTAGACCTGCTGGCAAAGCTGGGGATCCAACAAACTTGAGTCTTGCCTTTTAGCTGAGTAGCACTACATAGAAGATATTATATACCTCTACACTGATACTGTATTGCAAAGAGGATCATAGAATCATAGAATAGTTAGGGTTGGAAAGGACCTTAAGATCATCTAGTTCCAACTCCCCTGCCATGGATTATCCATTTGGTTTCAGGGAACTTGCACGATGGAGAAATGCTGCCTGAGGATGAGAGTCTCCGGTGCCTAATAAAAGGCTGAGCTTTGGTGGTACGGCTGGTTACAAGAAAGATACTGAAAATAAAGAACTTTCTGACCTCCTGAGTTAAAGGATAGTTAAATCCATCAGATGGGCATTTGTTACTGGCTAAATCTAATCTTTCCAGCAGAGTATATCTGAGTCTCTGCTGTTTCCTAGCAGTGGAAAAAGCAAACACTGGCATGCCTTATCAGGGTGATGGATTTCCCATCACTTGGGATCTTAAATAATCACCAAACCTCCTCCTAAAAGCTATGTTTTCATATGATGCTGGCACAAACTTCCTGGGCTGTGTAGGGAGGGTGTTTCCTATCCCTTCCAGCTTCAGTCCTTGTTGCTCAAGGGGTTTCCAAGTTCATGTCTTTTCTTGGGCCGAGAGCAGGGAAAGCTCTGCCTTAGCCTTCAGCACTTTGTCAGCTGCTGCTGTTCCTGTTGACAGTTAAAAGCAGTTAAAAGGTCTCAAGGTTTCCACTGCAGTTTTCCTGGGCCAGTAATGCATCTCCAGCAGCATCAGATGCACACATCTGAAGGCTTCCCATCTGCCCAAGCTGGAGAACAGTGCTGCCTGACTTGTGGGGACTTTTTCCATGGAAAACTGCCACGCTGGCATCTCCCCTTAGAAGTGAGAAAAACCAGTTTCTCTTTTTTTCCTTCGCACACAAGAACTTATCTCCTTTTGAGAATTTATCTCCTTATTTGAGGTTAGCTTAATATCTGGGTGAGGTATAATGGTCCACGATAGAGAGCCAGATAAAAAAATCTAACCTATCCCTTCCACCTGCAGACTCCAAAATCAATCTAGGCATGGACAACATTTGCCATACAACCTGTCAAATTTTGGGTTTGGTCACAAAAAAAAACCAACAAAAAAATCCCCAACCAACCAACCAATAATAAAAAATAAATAATCAGTTTAATCAATTCTTGCAAAACATTTGTTTTGCACCCGCTAGTCTGCGCTCCCCACACTTTGAGCACCACGGTTCAGAAAGAATGGAAGAGCTACAGTGAAAATCAACAGAAAAAGGGCTAGAGGAATGAAAAAGGATAATCTGAGAAGCTAAGGATGAAACAGAACTTATTGCAATAGCAGTGCTTTACTATCTACTGTCCATTCAAGCAAGAAAATCCAAGAAAACACAATGCAGCTTAAAAGCAGTTTTGGGAATTTCTCCTGTTTGTGTGTTTGCAGGATGAAATAATTGGGCTAATTTACGCAGGAGCATCCCTTGCCTGCATGCCTGCAACCCACCATGAGGGAGTGACAGCAACTGGGCAAACTGGCTGCAGCTGGGAAAAGCAACTGGTGACCACTGGGAAGGAGATGTGAAACTGCTCACGCGAAGAACTCCTCAACCCTGCCGAGGCTGCGCTGTTGCAATCCTGCTGACAGGATCCTTACCGTGGTGGTCGATGTCAACCGTCGTGAGATGATGGGGCACTGGTCAGTGGCGGTGACAATCAAGGTGTAGCGCCCATGGCTGATCTCGTAGTCCAGCTCCTTCACTGTGCGAATCTGCCCCTGCAAGGCAAGGGGACAGCGGCCAGGAGTGAAGGGAGTGGGACAGGGACATGTCCAGGATGGGGCTGGCTACCTTACTGACCGTGGCACTGTTGATGTGGAATGTGCCCAAGATGTTGCCTTCAGTGATGGTGTATGTAACTGTGCCGTTGGGTCCTTCATCCTGGTCCAGGGCCTGCACAGTGACGAGGGTGGCATTGAGCGTGGCGGGGCCTTCATCAAGGGTCACCTCGTATAGCTGCTGCCTGGAAAGTGGGTGCGTTGTCATTCTCATCCAGGATGGTGACGTACACTGTGGTGGTAGCCTGTGGGACATGAGGACATCACATTAAGCACTGCAGTCCTTGGAGCTGGCTGGGAAGGCGGGATGTGCAAGGTCAAGGACCAACGCGGGCTCAACCCTGCTAAGAGACACAAATGAGACGCAGGGCTCAAAATGAAATGCGTCATGGCTGCAGATGCATCTCCAGGTAATGGCTTGGTACAGGGATAAACATACAGAGATTAGATCACACCCTTATTCCCAAGCAAAGCATGTCTCTGTGGAATCTCTCTCCTTTTCACCCAGTTTTTACCATTGCTGGCAAAAAAAAAACCATAAAAAGAAACTGAGCTGCAAGTACACAGCCCTGTCCCCTCACTCCCGTGGGGTTTGCAGGACATTTGAGCATTGAGCTGCTTCGTAACCTCTGGCGAAGCTGTAGCTCCAGGCAGAGGGAAAGCCAGAGGCTGACCCCATCATGCCTCACTGCCTTTGGAGGAGGCATGATGAGTCCTCAGTTTTGACACTAGGGACACCTTGGTGGTTATTACTGATGATGGCAACATGGTAGGATGTAAAATACCCACTAATGTCGCTGTCATGGCTCAGGGGAGGAGCAAAAATGAACATCTTGGACAACCAGACTGATCTCTTGCAGGCTCTGTCATCTACCTGCTGACCACAATTTCACTGCTTGTCAGGCTCAGCCTGTCCTGACCCTATTCCAGCTGTATCTGGAATGTCCCTGCATAGGCAGTGAAGTCTGTCTCCTGGATATGTCACCATGGGAGCACACCTTGGGGACAGAGAGGTGACAAGCATGCCACCCTGCCCAAGGGCTCAGGTTAGATATGGGGTCTCAGGAGGATAAACCATTTTCTTGGAGTCTCTGGACTTTGTGCCTACCATGTTCCCCAGCAACAAATTTCTTCCAGCTAGACATGGGTTACTGTTTTTGATGAAGGCATCACAGATGTGGCAAAAACCACAAAGCCACACAGTAATTAGCTACTTTTCTATCTCATGGCATGCTCCAAATTCAGAGCAGGTTAGAAGCAAAGCGGCCTGTGGCTTGCAAATCCTCATGTGTCTCCAGGCTTCACTTTCCAGGGAACACTGTTCTGAAAAGAGGTGGCCCATAGCTGCAGATGGAGATTTTGTTGATGCCTTCTGAATTTGAAGCTCAGGTCTATGAATCAGCCCACAGCTGCTCCTTTGCTAATCAGTGCTGCTTTGCAATTTGAGGGCAGAGTACATGCCTCCCTCTGTGTAAACAGGCTGCAGGAGAGGGATACTTTGCTCCCTCTTTTCACTGGGAAAGCTCTGCTCTCTTCCCCCTTACCTCTCTGAGTTACCCTTCCCTGTACCTGCCTTCCCTTCATCCCAGGAGGGCTTCTGCCCACTTAATCCTCATAAACACAGAAAAACCCTAATTACAAGCAAAGTGCACTTTAATGAAGCGAGCTGGAGATTCCTTCCAGCGGATCGGCTCCCATCGGGTAATGGATGGGGATCAGCACCCAGCTCCCCCTGGCTGAGCGCCTAGTATGTCCCCGGCAGGGTGAGCATCCTCCTCAGCTATCTCCTGTGCACCCCGAAAACGCACGCAGGAGACGAGCTTGCTGTAAGCTACCCCCTCCGACCCTGTAATTAAAACCACAGCAGACGCACGGGCCGCTGCCCAAGCGGGTGGGACTGAAGCGTCCCCCCCCCCCCAATCCGGGCCCTGCCGCATCTCACCTCCTGGGGGTGCTCGCAGCTCTCCGCAGGGCCGCGCGCAGCGTCCCAGTGAAATTTCCTGTGTGTGCCAGCCCGGCCGGCGCTGCTCAGAGCGTGCGGGCGGCTCCGCGGAGCCGAGCGATCCCCGGCCCCAGCCGCGATGGAGTCGGCGGCCCCCAGGCTCGGGCTGCTGCTGGTCGGCCTCTGCCTGCTCGCTTCCCACGGTAAGCTCCAGCTTGCTGCTTTCCTCGCCTCCCCGCCCAGGGAAACTCTCCTTGCTGGCGCGCCGAGCTCGCCTGGACGGGGCTGCGCTCGGCACAAGGAATTTAGGGTGTTTGGGGGGGGTTATTTGCTTTCTCACCCTGTGACTGTGGGCTGGAAGGTGCCGGGGGGAGGTCAAGCCAGCCTTTCACACGATGGTAAGTTGTGTCGGGGGGAAGGGGCCACAGGGGAGCTGCTGCTTTAAAACTCTGGGACTGGTTTTTTTCCCCTCTTTCCTTTGCTTTGATCTAACGTGTGGAAGGAAAGCAGCCATCCTCCTGTCCCCGCCAGCCGCCCGCTGGGGACTCCGAGCTGGCAGTGTCGCCCCGTTCCCGCACGGTGCCTTGCCCCGGCACGGCTGTGCTCCCCGGGCGCGCCGCGGTGGAAGGAGACTTCCAGCAGCCCCCGGGAGCGGAGAGAGACGGGTTGGGCTGCGATGCCCTCTCTAAGGATACTCCGCTCAGCCGTAAGCGCTGCGCAGTGTCGGGCAGTCTCTCCGGGTGGGCAGCTGGCCGGGTCAGGACCACCGTGTGCGGCTGCCGAGTTTCCCTTCCCTCGAGCGGGCGATGCTCCACGCCTTACTCTGCACCAGCCCTGGCGGGCAGCGTTTCCGTACCGGGGCTCCGGGGCCGGACAGTGGAACAGGGGAGGTGGCAATGAAAAGTGCAGTTCATCTGTGGACGAAGGGGGAGAGAACGAAGCTGGGAAGGACCGTGGTGTCACCCTGCCCTACGCAAGCAGGGGATGAGAATCCTGTTGGGCTTGGCTTCTCCTTCTGCCCTGGGACGATAAAGTGACCACCTCCAGGATTTCTGCTAGCACAACCCAAGGAAGAAATGATGCCCCCACTGCCCTTTCTCCTCTGGGGCAGCAAAGCTAGTGTGGATTTACTTTGCATTTCATTTGAGCATCTCTCAACATCCAGGAGCGATTCTCAGCATCCATGTGGGGCTTTGGATTATTTCATTTATCCATCTAGGGTGCTGGCACTGAACAACAAGCCTTTTGCAAAGCACCAACCTTGGACGCTGATGTTCAACATGAGCCTGGTGGCAGAGTTACTGTGATTTGTGCAACTGTTCACCTGCCCAAACTTTCTGAACCCCCAGCTACTTTTAGCAGGGCTTGATGGAGAAGTAGAGTCCTTGGAGGCATCCAGCTCCTGTGTGGTTTGGGAACACTGGCAGGTTAGGTGGATGGAGAAGTGGCACCTCTCCACCCAAAGGATGGCAGCTGAGCCTGGCTTTCCAAGACCGAATCCCAAGTACAAACCCAGTGTTGCAATCCCCTCCCCGAGCCAAACTGTACTGGAAGACGAGCAAGGCAGGACCCTCCAGTGAGTGCAAGTAGCTCCAGGCTGCTCTTCCCATGACCTGGATGATGCACCCAGGACACAGCTCTGCAGGAAAAAAGCCATTTGGCTCCTCCAGGTGCAGGAGATGAGAGCCATTAACACAGATGTCTCAAGCATCTTCAGTAAGTCTTTTCTCCTTTTTCTTTCCTCCTCTCAGTACTTGTGCTGAGGTATGGATGGCCCTGCACATCTCACCTGGCTGATAACTCCAAAACCTTGTGGCACTTTCATGTGAGGCTGTTAGAAAAGCTCCCACAGGAGGAATTGAAGCTGGGTTCCTCACTCTGACACTGAGCAGTCACTCAATCTGACAGCCCCTTCCTCTGCTCTGGTTGAGGCTCCCCCAAAGGCTGCAGCCCTCCAACCCAGATTTCCCTGGAGTGGAAAGATGTGGCATAATGTGGAAATCACTTTTGTAAGTCACAGGAGTGTAAATCAGCCACCTGCTTCTCAGAGCAGGGGACCAAAGTCAGGAGAAGCAGCCAGGAGAGGGTTTTCGTTCCCAAACCCGGAATTTGGCATAAAATCCTGTTTTATTTAAGCTGTTGGTTGGCAGAGCAACACAGGTTCCTTGGCATTAGTGCTTTTTTTGCACGTCATTTTCTCTGGAAGTAGAGTTTACAGGTTTCAAGCTAGGCAGTGATACTGGCACTGGGCATGTACCAGAGCTGCACCAGGCTCCATGCTGCACCAATGCAATGCTGCAGCTAAAAGCCAAAGACACTGAGGTGCCAAAGAGGAAGGGGGGCACTTTTGGCACCCACTTGAGCCCTCCTCTGTCTTTACCAGATGGTGACAAGACAACAGCTCTCTGTTTGGACCTTGACAGGTCCAGGCTCTCTCAGCTGGAGATATGCAGTGACGGGCATCAGGCTTTATTTTGGCATTTGCCAGCAGCACTGACTTCAAAGGGAATGGTGCAACCAGGACGGGCTGGAGCCAGACCTGGGGTCTGGGCAGGGAAGAAACCCACAGCACCCCAGGGGAGATTAAGATCCATGAGTTTTAGTGCAAAGATGCTGACGAAAGACATTTCCTCCGGGTACCATCTGGCATCTAGCACAGCTTTAAAGCCTCATTCCATTTTGCGGAGGGAGCAACCTCCCTGGCACTGCTATGGGGCAGACTGTGCCTTGCCAGCTCTCCTCTCCCAGCTGTTTTCTCCTCTGCTTGACGTCTTTTGGAAGCCTTCCCTGCTTCGGAGAGGGAAGGGAAGTCGGTAATGCTGAAAGCTTCGCACACGTGGTCAACCTCTGCCCCTCCCCGTGGCTGGGCGCCGCTGCCGAAAGCGTGGGCTGTGTTGACTTTCTATCCAGACTGTTCCCATCAAGCCCCAGAGGTGGAGGCTGAACGGTTCGGCGAGGCAGAGGTTTGCAGGCTGTGCGGGGATGCGTGGGGTGGCCCCGTTTTATTTGAGGGGGTGTGTGGAAAACGGAGTCTCCTGCAGATACTTTTGCAAGGTGTTGGAAGTGTGGCTTCCTCCAATAGAGCCCCGGCTTCCCTTCCTCTGGCTCCCTGGGGAACCCCGAAGTGAATGGGGCACTTCCCGTTGTGGTAGGTATTGAGAAACACATCTGAGGTGCCTTTTGTGCTCAGTGCACTGGCAAGGAGGTGGGGGACCCCCTCTGCTGCGTGCCAAAACACAGCCAGCCCTAGTCAAGCATCCTGGCTCCAGCAGCATCCGAGGACGAAGAGCAGCTGGGGCTTGAAAACAAGCACGAACTAGGCAGTGTTGAGCTCAGGCCACACAAACCTCTGCTCCAGCACAGCCCTGGGGATATGCTGCTGCGTGCACCACGGGGAGCAGGCTGAGGTGCCTGCAGGAAGCCAGCCTGAGCAATTTGGCAAATGTCACACTGTCCTCAGCTCCACAGGCCTGCTCAGCACCCTGTGCTGCAGACCAGGGGGGTCTGATGGGGCAGATGCCATCCCCACAGCACCCTCAGGTAGGCTGCTGGGACTCTGAGCCTTCACAGCTGTCCTTACACCGTCATCCTAACACCCATAAATATCCACGAGAGGTGGAAGTCATGGGGGATGTTTTCAGTTTCGCTCTCTCGAGCAGAGCCCTGTGCCGCACAGTGACACAGTGACCCTGCCCTGAGGAGGATGCTCTCCCGGCAGCCCTGCGGTGGGGAGCCTCTCACTCAGCTGGATGGCTTGCAAGGCAGGCGCAGCACACCCTGCCTGTGATTGACGCCCGCTCAGTATAGCAAGTGAAAAACCTCAAAGCGAAACAGTGGCAGAGCTAATGGCACAACAGGATGTTACCAAAATAAAGAACATTTGCTTCATACCATCTTCTCTGTTGCAAACCAGCCCCAGGAACTGTGTTTTCCCAATAATTTAAAGAAAATGAACCCGGAGTCTGCTTTTACTAAAGCTTTCGAAAGTGATGTTTGCATTTCTGCAAACACAAAGCAGTGGTGGGGCCAGAGCACCAAAGACCTGCCTGTCTGCTTTTTTCTCTTGGCCGATGAACAGATTCCCTTACCCACCAGTACCCTCCACCAGCATGCTGGGATGGGACCAGTAAGCCCCTGGCTCCTGTGTCTCTGCCGGGCCTGCAGCCTGTGTTTCACAGCCAGCAGCAGTCAGGGATTTCTTTCTGCAAACTGTTTTCATCTTCAAGCTGCTCCTCACAGTCAGCATGGGCCAGTTCCCCCTTCTCCTCCTGAGGGCTGAAAAACAAGCAGGGTGGGACCTGCTCCCTGCCTGATCTCGGGGGGGATGAGCTCCTCCTCGCTGTTTTATTTTCTCTCTGCCTTTTGTTTTTCCTTAGCAGCTGGCTCAGCAGCACTTGTATTTCCTCATTCATGAGCTGTGCCCTGCTGCCTCGTTCCTCATCCTCTGCATGCATTGCAGAGGTTCTGGTGCCCCTTACCTGCATCCCTGCCCCACACCTCTGCCCCACACCTCTGCCAGCTCTGCTGGCCCTGGGTGAACTTCTGCTGCTATCGTAAGGCTGATGCACAGATACATTTAAAGCATGCCTTTCCCCCAGGGCTTATTTCTACGGTGAAGTTTTGCTCCCAGCCCTGCTGGGATGTTGCTACAGGGCAAGCAAAGGGCTCACGCTGTGCTTCCCACCTCCCTTGTCTTGGGATATGGGGAGCTCATGAGTTTTCTTGCCCTAAGGGCATAGGTGAAGTTTTTCTCCTTCTGCCTGGAGGCTAGTGTTGATGCTGATTGCTCTCTGCAGCCCCTAGCCATCCCTCTGCCAACATAGGTGATGGGGTTTGCAGTGCTTCTCTGGGGAAGGATCCCCATTTTGCTATGAACTGAGGGTAAACCCAGGACTGTAGGGTCTGACACATCTGCTGTGCCTTCTTCCTGGCAGGAGGACCAGCAGCTTTTCTCATTACCACCCCATATTCACTGTGCATCTGCCCTGAGGGCCAGAACGTCACCCTGACCTGTCGGATCAGCGGTCCCCTTGCCGACCGCCATGATCTGCTCTACAAAACCTGGTACTTCAGCAGCAACGGTGACCAGAGCTGCTCAGAGAAGAAGCACATCCGTAACGTCACTGAGAAGGAGCTGCACCATGACCTGGGCAGGCACCATGAGCTGCCAGGCAATGGCACCCAAAAATCCCCTGCTGGGGGACAAGCCAGCCATCATGGGGTGGAGTTTGTCCCAGACCACCATGGTGCCTTTCACATTGTGGTGATGAACCTGACGCTGCAGGACAGTGGGAATTACTGCTGCTATGCTGTGGAGGCCAGGCGGGAGCACGGCAAACCCCACACCCTGCAGGTAGCTCATGGCTTCGTGGAGCTGCAGATCCAGCAAGGTGAGGAGGGCAAGGGGAGCCCCTGACAGCCCTGCATCCATGCTGGGTGTGTCAGGGCAAGGAGGCAGATAAGGGCTGGTGGGGGATGCTGGGGTGCAGCATCAGGGCTGGGGAAGGCAGGGTGAGCTGATGCTGAAAGCCAAAGCCATGTTGCAAGAGTCAAGGAGCAGCAGATGTTGAAGGTCTGAATTAGGGCCAGAGAACACTGGAACATTAGAAGGGAAAAAAAAAAAGAAAAAATAAATCAAGAGGCTGGAAGGCAATAAAATCCATGCTACATAGTTTCACTGATCTTCTTCAACCTCTTTCTGGAAGAGAGGAAAACAAACCTCAACATAAAAGGAGCTGGCTGATCATCCAAGCCTCAGTGAGGGCTGCAAGCATTCCTTGGGATGCAGTGCTTGTGGATGGCCTCAGGGCAGCAGCCCAGTGAGGAGAGCTGCCCAGGAGGTGTGAGATGGGGGGGACAGCATCTCCTGCCCTTGATTGGCAGTGTTAGAAGAGAGAGTTTTTCTTTTAGACAAAAAAAAACCCCAGAGGCTGCATGGCCAGGGCCAGGCCCTGCTGCCTTGAGGGAAAAGGGGTCTTGCAGCAGGAATCTCAGTGTAAGCTTTCCAGGATTAAACTCTTGCTTTTGGGATGCTCTGGGCTGATTTTCTCACTACTGATGAGCAAAGGCAAGCACAGCTATCAGGAGCAACATGGTACCTGAGCAAGTCACTTGAGATTTAACATGCTTTTCTCCTCCACAGGCAGAGGAGGGCTTCAAAACTGCACGTTTCATACTGCCACCAGCAAAGGTAAAGGGAAAAACCCACCTCTCCAATGCTCTGCTCACCCATGTATTTCCCTAGGGATGCCTGCTTGCTGTAAACACACCAGTGTCCAGATGCAACCTCATGATCAGGGTGTGGGAGAGTGATTTCTGAGGCTGTTCCCCACAGGTGTATCTGACAGGCACATCCTGAGGCTGAGGAGAACCTCTTCTGGCCCATCACCTGGACACGACTGCCCTGAAGCCTGTAGGGATCATTCACCCTGGAATTACACATCACCTGAGCCCTGCAAAGCATGATCTGGGGCTTTATTGGCTGCTGCCATGAGCAGATGGGAAGGGACAGAAAGGTAGAAAGTTGCAGGAACCTCTTGCAACTCCCTGCCATCATCACAAGCCCATGCCCCCTCACCCCAAGCAGAGATGCTCCAGCAGCGGAAATCCAAATCTTGTTTGAGTGCTCAGACAGTGCCTAAATACTGAAGGTGCCGTAGGCAGGTGATGCCTCAGAGGGTTGCTCGATCTACCTCTGTTTGCTGGGGTAATAAATGGGCAGATATTGCTAAAATTGGTTTGCAGCATGGTTAAGGCCAGCCCAGCCATGGGAAATTGCCCACTGCTCCCCATGAGTAGTGGTTTCTACCTCAATCCCTCAGCACTGGAACACCCTGTCCTGCCAGGCAAAAAAGAAAAGGGGAAACATCTCCCCCCACTCCAAACCATACACATGGACCAAGAAGTTGCTTCCCCACATGGATGCGCAAGAGAAGGGCTTGAGCTGAATTTGCCCTTGATTTAGGCAGCCCTTGACCCTGCCATCCCACATGGACCTTGATGGCCACAGACATGCCTGCAAGGCCGCCAGCCTTACTGGGCAGCCTCTACGGGTAGTCCTGTTAGTATTTGTTAGCAGAGGCCTTGGGTAGCAAGCCCTCTGATGCCTGAGTACTCTGAGGCAGCCTGATTTTGATGAGCTGGCCATGGGTTGAAGTCAGTGCTCTTTGAAATTGCTGGGAGCCTTTCTGCTGACTTCAAAGGGCTTTATCAGGGCTCCTGCTTCTCTCCTTGTATCTAGAAGAACAAAGACAGACCTTGGGATGTCCTCCAGCAATGGAGGATTTTGGTAAAGGTCCAAAACTGATGCCTCAGGGCTTATCTCTGGAACCAGCAATGCATCCCAGAATGAATCCTGGCTAGGAATGGACCACCCATGTGTGTGAAAGCAATGCTAGTCCTGCCCCATGCTTCTGGTATAGCTTGAGGAAACCAAGGCAATGTCAGGTGAGTCCTCTCCGTCACCCACTCCAGCTCTGCCCTCTTGTGTTGCAGACATCACTGCCGCTGCACTGGCAACAGGCGCCTGCATCGTGGGCATCCTCTGCCTGCCCCTCATCTTGCTCCTGATTTACAAGCAGAGACAAGCTGTCAGCAGCAGACGTACGTACCCTCCCCTTGCCAGCTGCCTGCAAGGACACCCATCTCATCTCCTGGGCTGCATCAGCGTGGCCTTTATGGGGTGGGATGTGTCCCACTGGGATCAGCTGGTTCAGCTGCCCATGAGCACAGTGTAAGGTGGACCAAAGAGAGCTCCCAGCCAGATGCCTCCTGCAAAGCTGTTCTTGGAACGGCCAGCCATGCCTGCAGGCTGCTGGTGAGGAGTGTGGGATAGAAGGGGGAATTGTGATGCCTGCAAGGCACCCAGGGAGAATGCAAAGATGCTGCCAGGCCTCCTCCCTGCCGAGCCATTTCCTCCCCATCTCCTGCAAGACCTGGCTCATTTACTCATCTGTCCTTCCCCCATAGACCTGAAATAGAAGCTTTGCCTTCTGAGCGACTGAAAAAGCATTATTCATGCTTTTTCTTGCCCCCTTAATAAAAAAAACCTCTACATGTCTAAGGCAATAGGACTGCAGCAAGCCAGTCCTCCCCACACCGCCCCAAGCCCTAGAAAACCAGACAGCACCAAGATGCTGCCAGCTCCTGCCCGTGCTTGGCTCCCAGTGATTTCAGTAATTAAGCAGAAAGGGGCACCACCTTAACCAGCAGAGCCATTTCATCAGGGCTTGGGCAAGCCAGGGGCCCTGTGGTTTTTCTCACCCAGCTCAGTGGGAGGCTGCGTGGCATTGAGCAAACCCTTTGGAGAAGTGGTTTTTGCAGCAGCAGTGGGTGTGATGCCGGCACGAGAATGGGAACTGTGCTTTCGACATCCATCTCGGGCTGAAAAGACTGGCCACATGCCTTCATACACACATTTTGCTGTGGCTGGGATGCAGCTTCCATCCTATGCTGCAAAGCATCACCTGGATGCTATTTAATCCAAGAAGGATGGCAAATTCCCAGGGAAATTTGCTTCTGCGTGTCTTGGACTAGGTTAGCTACAGGTTATTTTTACCAGGTGCTTTCCATCAGCACAGTCCTGGGCCAAATCTTGTGCATCTCGGCTCAGGATGCTTTCCATACAGACATCCAGCACACCTGAGTAACATAGCCTGCAGGATCTGCTGCGGCTGTGGCAGAAGGGGTGAGTGGATCAATAACAGGGTGCTGCCTGGACAAACACAGGGGCAACCAAATGCTGGGGTGGCATTTTTAAGAGCCCTAGGAGGGTGTCATCAGCAGGTGGTGGGTGCATCTGGGCACGAGCAGAACCTGGCTGCAGCCCAGATGCTGCACTGCACTCACCTCACCCTGTGCATTAGCATAAGTGCCTCCTTCCCCCTCCTTCACAGGCTGTGGTTTCAGTCCAGGAGGTTAGGCTGGGGAGTAAACAAGGTGGGAGACTGCAGAAGGAGACTTGGGAGCAAAGAAGGGGCTGATGCTAAAGAAGGGAGAAAGTGTGTGAAAGATGCAGAGAAAGAGGAGGAATTGGATATGGATGGGACCACCAGAAAGTGCTGGCAGTGGGTCTGGGTTTGACACTGAGCTCCATGCTGGCAGCACTCACACCAACTGTTTTGTCTTCGGCAGGTGCTCATGAGCTTGTCAGGATGGAGAGGTGAGGAAACCCATGTGCTTCCAGCTCCCCTCAACCTCCTTGCACACCCCTCTGCCTGCACCCTGGACCTTGCAAGGGTTTTGTCCTGCCCTCTCCTCCCCTTGAAGCTAGCATGTATCCTCAGCCCACTAGGACAAAGGGGATGCTGGTGGCACTTACACCTTGAATCCTGTCCTTTTCCAGGCAGCCACTATTCCTCTTCCCTTCCTTTGAATGGGCAGTGCCTCTTTTCTTTTTGCCTGTGCCAAGGGCACACATCTTTCCACACTCCAGAACTTGAAACCAGGGTGCCTTTCAGCTAAGCTTCCCCCTCTGCAGTGGGCTTCCTGCTTGCTCTCACCTGAGGTGCCACTGCCTGAACCTGCTCCCTGCCCTGCCTGTTGTTCCGAGTGCTCAGCTTTATCCCCAGGGATAAAAAAGGCTCCTGAAATAAAGATGCAAATCCCCACCTCTCACACCCTCTCCTCCCCTCTCCTCCAGCAATGCCCAGGGTATTGAGAATCCTGTCTTTGAGGCGGTTCCCTCGGCCAGCATGGAGCCACGGCCCCGACCCCAACTCTCCTACATGGCCAGCCGGCAGCCCTCAGAGTCTGGCCGGCACCTGCTGTCTGAGCCCAGCACCCCCCTGTCTCCCCCCAGCCCCGGAGACTGCTTCTTCCCAACGCTGGGTGAGTGACCGGCAATCCTGAGGCCCCATGGAGGCCATGGCAGGAGTGGAAAGGAAAGGGGCATCCAGGGGGATGAATGGGAAAGGGGTGTGTGTGTGTGTGTATGTGTGTATGTGTTAAGTATTGGCTGCAAACTCTGCATTATGTGGACATCAAGTCCCAGGGGTTTGAAGATGGGAAGGACTCAAAGTCTGTTTTCCATACAAAAGCAGAGTTTCGCTGCTTGCTGAAACAGATCCCCACAGGTCTCAGCTGGACTAATACCCCTGGTCTGTCGTTTTCCAGATCCTGTTCCTGACTCACCAAATTCTTTGAAAGAGTAAAGAGCCTGGAGGACACCACATCCCCCAGTCGCATTTGGGAGAGGCCGGGCAGCCACTGTGCCATGCGCCCAGCTGGGACCCTGCGGACGGCAGCATGGCCATGGGCAGCAAAGACTTAACACAATGAAGCTGGGAGCAGGAGCCCTGACCTCATCTCCTGCCTGGCTCTGCCCTGGGGCTGGAAGTGAACCTCTCTTGCCCAGATTTCAGTTTTTAACTACTTCTATGGAGAAGAGCAGTGGCTTTGTACTGCTCACATTTTATAGGCTAGCTGAAAACTGAGGATGTGGGGAAGGAAGGATGACCTGCACCTGCAAACCTCCCCAAGGACTTAACTTATTGCCAGGGGTTTAAGCTCTGCAATATCAACCTGATTCTGCATCTCTGAACATCCTCTCTGGGAGCGGATGGTAAAGTACTTTATCCACCACGAGACAAAACAAGGTCACTGGCCAACCTTGTACTACCTTTTTCTTTGCAAAACAGGAAGGGGAGAGGCTCCCTGCCACTGATGGAACCCTCCTTCCCTACCAGCCTTTTGAGATGGTCACGGACATGCAAGGCTGCAGCCTTTTCAGCTGGACACATGTTGGGAGAAGCCTTATTTCTGCTGCAATTTTATCCTCAGCTTGGGATCAGGGGAATTTATCTCTTTAATTATCAGTGCTGATTAAAATGAAGAAAAAAAAAAAAGAAGGATGTTTATGGTTGGTTTTGGTTTTGTTTTTTTTTTTTAAATGCTTGTAAACTAGAAAGTTCATCTGGGGGGTGTAGGAGAATGCTCCTGTGACATGGCCGAGAGCCCTTGCAGAGAGGCAGAGGCATAGGAGCATGCAGTGGGTGCTGGGAAACGCTCTGGCTGGCTTCCCCTCATCCTCCTGGGGCCAGCGTGGCCAAAGCACCTGTCCCTGGGGCCACTGCTTTCAGCCACGCTGCAGGACCCTGCCATGCCACGTGGTATGCAGGTGCACTCCCAGCATCCTCTGTCTGAACACAGCACCCTGGCATCTCCTGTCCAAAAGAATCCATGGGTCAGGCTCCAGCATGACTCAACCCCTGGCGAGGACATAAAAACTTGTGGTAGGCACTGTTACTCGAAGAGTGTGTTTCTGTGTTTGTTTTGTTTTCTGTTGCTTCTGTTTCTGTTGTAAAGTGGGGGGGAAATTTCCACTAGACAAACATAAACATTAGTCATATGAAAACAGTGTCAGACCTGAGCAATAGCCGTACCAGGCAGCATGCCCGGGCAGAGCATCCCAGGCAGCACACTGGATTTTCATACTATGTGGCTGCAGGAAGCAGCATTTGCCTCTGCAGAGGGAAGGGACACCCCGGCCTGCTGCAGGATTTAATTAATCCTGTGCTGGTTACAGCAAGAGGAACTTCAAGATGGTCTGGCCGCAGGCAGAGGGATAAAGAAGCCAGCACCAACGCCTCCACTGCAGACGTAACTTCCTGAGCACAGGACTTGTGCTTTACTGCCAGCCACAGCTCAGCCCCTTTCCTGGCTTTGCTGGGGAAGCTCTCCCAGTGCCTCTGGCACTTCCCTCTCCCTGTCCCAGCAGCTGCAGCTGGAAAGGCACACAGGGGATTTGCCTGCCTGTGCGCCCTAACTGCTTTGAAACCCTTTCCAAGTCACAGAATCATTGCAAAATCATAGAATCATTCAGGTTGCAAAGCACTTTTAAGATCATCAGTTCCAACCCTCAACCTAGCACTGCCAAGTCCACCACTAAACCATGTCCCTAAGCATCACATCTACACATCTTTTAAACACCTGCAGGGACGGTGATTCCATCACTGCCCTGGGCAGCCTGTTCCAATGCTTGACAACCCTTTCAGTGAAGACATTTTTCCTAATACCCAATCTATACCTCCCCTGGCACAGCTTGAGGCCATTACCTCTTGTCCTATTGCTTGATACCTGAGAGAAGAGACAGACCCCCACCCCACTACAACCTCCTCTCAGGTAGTTGTAGAGAGTGATAAGATCCCCCCCAAGCCTCCTTATCTCCACACTAAACACCCTGAGTTCCCCCAGCTGCTCCCCAGAAGACTTGTGCTCCAGACCTTTCACCAGCTTTGTTGCCATCTTCTGGACTCACTCCAGCACGTCAATGTCTTTGTTGCAGAGAAGGGCCCAAAACTGAACACAGTATTCGAGGTACGACGTCACCAGTGCCAGGTACAGGAGGACAATCACTTTCCTAGTCTATTTGCTAAGGAACTGCACTGTTTGATGCCGGAAAAAAGCTTTGCTGAAAACAGGTTTTTCTCTGCGTTGCAGGGGTCTTGCTTTTGGTACGCCCTGTGCTGCAGGCAGCTGTGGTGAGCAGGCAGAGGTGAGACGAGCAGCCACATTCTCTGACATGAGGCACTGACGCAGCAGATCAGGGCACTAAGTGACATCAGGGGCCGCTTCCTACCTGGTCAGCTTGTCAGAAGGAAAACTAGACTTTTAGGGGAGAGAGGCGATGGCCCTGCAGGCATTCAGCAGGAGCCTCTGCACACTGGGTCCTGGCACTCCACCCTGGCCTCAACGGTGGTGGAGAAGATGGCATGGTGCTGTACTTTTGAGGAGGATGCTCATGGTGAAGGTGACCCAGCAAGATGCCCTTAAGGACCTTGATGGGTCCCCCAGCTCTTGCAAGTGCCTGACTTGGGAACACACACTGAACTGGTGCCGTGCTGCTGGCTGTTTTCCACTGCATCAGCACCTGGGGCTCTGCTCATGAGGAGAGTGAGGAGCTGCAGCGCTTCACCTGAACTCTTGTTTCAGAGCGGGTGGACAGGAACAGAAACTGCAGAGGCTGAAGCAGCTCTGGCTCAGGGTGGCTTCTGACAGTCTTCTATGCACCCTTGCTGTCCAGGATATCACAGATCATCCTGGAACTTCCAAGTCCTCTTCCAGCTCTGTCTCCTCTGCCTCTCCCATACTCAGAAGGCCAAATATTGAAGTACATGAAGTACGTGAAGTACACGTACAAATTATAGACAATAATCCCCTTTTGTGCATCATTGCATCAGCCCAGACTTGTGAAACCAAAGTTTGCAGTAGGCAACAAACTCCTGACAGACATCATTTCATGATCCAGGCATGAGGCCAGCAGTCCCCAAGTGACATGCAGGACAGCCTTTCACAAGACCTAAGCACCCTCAAGCTCTGAAATGGGCTGAAACTCCTTTCCACTCAGGAATTGGGTCACTGGACACTTTGTTTTGCTTCAGCATGGCAGGATTTTGATTGTTGCTGCTGGCATAACTTTCACCGGTGATGTGGTGGTCATGCAGCAGAAACCCTGAGGACAAGCAAGGATGCTGGAACACTGCTTTGCACCAGTGTGAATTGATAAGCTGTGTCACTTCTCCTCTCTGGCACTGGGAAGGGAAGAGGGCATTGCCATGGCAATGGGATTTGCCAGTTTAGCACAAGGCATTCCTCACCAAGGCAGCATCACCAATGCTCCTATGGTGCTGGGGCGATGGGGACAAGGAGGAGCTGGCAGTATCGGGTGCTGCAGTTACACAAAGCTGCCCTCTCTCATTCTGGGGGAAGAGACTTACTAGATTTAAGCCACAGTGGCAGCATGACTTAAGAAAAAGACGGCAACGCGCAAGAAGGTGTGTGAGCTACCCAGGAGGGAGCAGTTGAGAGTGCAAAGCCTGAAGTGAGAATTGCAAGCCACAGTTCACACTGCTGTTTGCAACCTGTTTCTTCAAAATGTAGAGCAGGGCTTTGCAGCTAGAGCTCTGCTGGGAGATCAGAGAGATGGCAAGAGATAGCAGGTAGGGGCTGGGGAGAGGAAGGATGGCAGGGTGTCGTTCAGGGCGTCACGCCTCCCCATCTCACAGTTTGGGCTTGCTTTCTGCACACAGTTGCTCACTTACATCCCTGCAGAGCTGTGGGGTTAGGAGGGACTCAGGGCTGGAAAACGCCCCAAATGTTATTTGCTCATTTGACCCTCCCATGCCAGAGTCTCTTTAGAGGCCCAAATAATGAAACTTGTTACTTGTGGAGCGCGGAATGGGTGAGTGAGGAAAGCCAGGCTGCAGCAAACGGAGTTGCTGGGCACTCCTGCAGGCTGGTAACCACAAAGCAAGGTGGCCACATCCCCAGAATAAAGTATGATGATGGACAGGATGTCATATCAGGCCCCAAATGCAAGCTTAAATCCTGCTCACCATGGGCAGGGCACTCTGGATGGCAGCAACATGACCAACAAGCTGCCCAAGTCTTACAACAGCTATAGCAGTAATTACTGGAGCTCTTCTCATTTGCCAGCATCAGAGCAGACACATAGTGAGCTGAACGGTGGTTCAGATGCTGATCCAGTGATCCCCTGCCATGAGATGGGTGACTAACATCCAGAGACCTTTCAGACTCTGAGTGTGAGAAACTGGTGGCAGGACAAATCCTGCAGCCACCAGCACACTTGCCCATTGGGATGCCCATGATATTTTTGGCACTTACAGATGCGAGACAGCAGCTCTCCAAGTGACTGGAAGAGATGGTTGGCTGATGCCAACCTGATGCAAGTTTAACCATGACAAGTGCAAGGTCCTACACCAGGGTCAGAGCAATCCCAGGCACAGCTACAGGTTGGGCAGGGAAGAGATTCAGAGCAGCCCTGCGCAGAAGGACCTGGGGGTGTTGGTCAATGAGAAAATGAACATGAGCCGGCAATGTGCGCTTGCAGCCCAGAAAATCAACTGTATCCTGGGCTGCATCAAGAGGAGCGTGACCAGCAGGTCGAAAGAGGTGATCCTGCCCCTCTACTCTGCTCTCCTGAGACCTCAACTTGGAGTATTGTGTGCAGTTCTGGTGTCCTCAACATAAAAAGGACATGGAACTGCTGGAACAAGTGCAGAGGAGGGCCACGAGGATGATCAGGGGACTGGAGCACCTCCCGAATGAAGATAGGATAAGAAAGTTGGGGCTGTTCAGCCTGGAGAAGGCTGTGTGGAGACCTCCTAGCAGCCTTCCAGTATCTGAAGGGGACCTATAGGGATGCTGGGGAGGGACTCTTCATTAGGGACTGTAGTGATAGGACAAGGGGTAACGGGTTGAAACCTAAACAGGGGAAGTTTAGATTGGATATGAGGATGAAATTCTTTACTGTGAGGGTGGTGAGGCACTGGAATGGGTTGTCCAGGGAAACTGTGAGTGCTCCATCACTGGCGGTGTTCAAGGCCAGGTTGGACAGAGCCTTGAGTGACATGGTTTAGTGTGAGGTGTCCCTGCCCATGGCGGTGGGGCTGGAAGTAGATAATCTTAAGGTCCTTTCCAACCCTAACTATTCTATGATTCTATGGTCCTGCAGGACCAGGTGCCAAAGGAGGCTCTGAACCAAACCTATACTCAGCAGATTTGGACCCCGAGTCATAACCCAAATGGCCATATCACCAAAACATCGCACCCTCTGCCTGTTCCTCCTTCCCACACTCGATATCTAAGCTTACTTTCCACAGTGCCGCCAAGCTCCATCATCCCCTTGGAAAGTACATTTTGGTGGCTCACCGACAGGGAGGGGTTGCCCTCGTCCTCAACAGTGACCACCAGGCTGTAGAAGCTCTGCCGCTCGCGGTCTGGTGGGGAGGGCCGGGTGGCAATCTCACCGGTGACACGGTCCATGCGGAAAGTCAGGTCCTCGTTCCCACGGGTGATGTAGTAGGAGAGGACGCTGTTGAGGCCAATGTCCCGGTCGGTGGCACGTACCTGGACCACCGCTGTGCCACCACCGACATTCTGCAGGGTGAGATGGCAGGCTGAGTGGCAGAGATACACAACACAGATCACATGCACCTCATAACACAGAAAATACACAATTAATAACCTAATTCTAATATAAAGAGGGTTTTTCCCAGGCATTGCAGTGCTTGAGGTTCCAAACCCGCTGCCCCAACACCCAGCAGCCAAGCAGAAGGCTGCGCTCCTTCACCAGTTCCTGGATGCTATTTCTTCGGTGCTTACTGCAAACAATGTTTCATTAAGCCCTTATTGTAATCCTCTTCCTGTAATTTATATACGGCTTGTACTAGAAATGTTTTTGTTTGTTTTCTAGGTTAGTTCTTTCTCCAGTTGTTGTGGGTTTTGACTGTACTACATTTAAGATGAAATAACTCTTGTGATTGTATGACTATAAGGCTGGGTGAGGCACTGGAAGAAGTTGCCCAGAGAAGCTGTGACTGCCCCATGCCCAGCAGTGTTCGAGGCCAGGTTGGAGGAGGCTTTGAGCAACCTGGTCTAGTGGAAGGTGTCCCTGACCATGACAGAAGGGCTGGAACTAGATGCACTTTTAGGTCCCTTGCAACCCAAACCAGTCTGTGATTCTGTAATAGATGCAAAAACTTAACTTCATGCAAAAACTTAACAAGGCTACTTGCTCTGCCAGTGCTAGCTCAGCTGAGAATCAGCCACAGGCTTAGTAATGGAAGGCTCTGCCCTTTGCTTGAGTGTTTACATAGTTTTTGGCTTGAAACCCTGAAATTAAATGTATTTTCTACATTAACTTTTAAAAAGAAATGGAATAAAACTAACAGGTGATATTTGCCATTAAGTCACCAAAGCCAGCTACTGCTACACATCAACATTGTACCTTTTTTTCCTTACGTAACAGCATCTCCCACTTATTGCAACGAATCAGTTTGATTCCCTGCTGCAGAAAGCTAGCGCATTAGATCCTATCTAAGCTGGCACAGCCTGCAAGAGTGTAGAAATCAGTGCACGTGCAAAGGTGAAGGCTGTGTAATGGACTCAGAGCTCAGCTCATTATTTTTGGATGGCCCCATTACGGGGGAAATCAAAACAGAAATTCTGTTCTTCAGCCAGCTCCGAACATGTATTAAATAGATAAGAAATTCCTAACAGGGCAATAACGTTAATGCAAAGCTATTAATCATGAGCAGCAGTTCTTCACAGCTAAGTGTCACCGGCTGTTACTCATATTTCATTTTTCATCATCAAATTGAGAAACCCACCGGTCCAAGAATTAAACTGACAGGAAATAAGTTGTCTTTTCTCACGCCTGATTGTGTTTTATTGCTTAATTATCTAGCTCTTGCCGAGCTGCTTCCTGAAAGCAATTCCTGTTCTGTGCTGTGCTACCTCCTGTGCCACTTTGGTGTCATTTCCATTGGTGTGTAGCCACTTCTCTTTCCTGCTGGTTGCTGCATCCTCATGGGCTTAAGTTGCCTGCAGAGCTCTCTCCTACCCCAAAACTATGATGCCATCACAGGTGAGGGCTGGCAAGGGGCCACCAACCCTTAAATCATCCAAGGTGAGGTCTGACCACAGGGCAGGTGAGGACAATGCAGCTGGGAGGATGGAAGGAGAGAAGCAGGGCTGGGTACTCACCTCACTCACGCTCACATTGTAGCCGAAGGGGCTGTCGATGATAGGGGGGTTGTCATTGACATCAAGGATGTTCACTCGCAGAGTGTGCTCCTTCCTCCGGGGAGGCACACCACCATCCGAGGCTTGGATCTGCAGTCGGGGATGGATTTTCAAGAAAAATACTATTTGTAAGATCGCAGCTCCAAGAAAACAGCCTCAGTGCTCAAACCAGAAGAAGCCAAAGGAGGCAAGCAGGGTGGTTTGGTGCTTACTCGTAAGGTGTAGTAATCCAGCAGCTCCCGGTCCAGTGGCCGTGCCACAAACACCTCTCCATAGGTACTGTTGGTGGTACGGATCTCAAAAGCTCGGCCAATGTTCCCTGAAGCCAGCGAGAAAGTCACCTGGAAAAGAAAAATAGGGAATGTTGTGAGGAGGAAGGAGAGAAAGAGACCCTACAATAATAAACCCAGCATCTCCTAGGCAAGTCCCTAAGCATTTTAAAAGGTCCAACATGTTGGGGTCCGCTGGTATGGTGGCTGATTGCAGCCACCCCAAAGCGAACACCCATGTGCCAACCCCAATCTCATTCACAGCTCTTCTACAACGCCAGCAATTTTTGGTATTAAGGGTGACAGGACCTCACTAACGTCTGTCTGTATGGTAAAGAAAACAACAGATGTCAGAGAGCTTCCTGTTCAGCCTGCCAAGGGAGGGCCTCACTGCCATTCCCCATGGCAGGAGACATCACAGCTGGTTTTCCAATTGCCAGACTCATTTTGACATGTGTCCCACAGAGCCCTTTACCCCAGACAGCCCAAGGAGGATGTTTTTCCTCTCCTGCTGCATGCCTCTATTGGGGAGAGCTGGTACCCACTTCACAAACAAAACTCTTGGCATCAATGTCCAGTTTGCTCTTGCAGGTATGCAGAGGAGGGGAAGGGACTGGGAAGATGCTGATGGAGGCATTTTGCATCAGTGAAACAGTATCACAGCATTACAGGCAGCTGCAGCCTCCTGTGCCAGGCTCCCTACCTGCCCGTTGCTGCCTGCATCTGGGTCACGGGCCAGGACCAGAGCCACACGCTTGCCAACAGCGCTGTCCTCTGCCACGCTGACAGATGAGTCAGAGGTGATGTCGAACTGGGGGCTGTTATCGTTCTCATCCAGGACCGTGATGGTCACCTATGGACGTGGCACAGGGCTCAGGCAGGGCCAGGGCAGGAGCTGGCCCCCTGCCCACCTGGCCTCAAAAGCCAAACTGACAGATCCAGCAAACCCTCAACCCACTGTACCCCTCTGAGGTGCCAACAATGTCAGTGTTGTCCATCCCATGTGGGAATGGGTGCAGGTATTTGAGCCCAGGAGCTGAAGCTATATCCCTGTCTACAGAGGAGAAGAAGGAGGAGGTGTAGGGATGCTTAGAGGCTGGAGAAAGTGCAAGGGTGCTGCAGCTTTCAGTGGTGGATTTTCCTATGGAGCATCCTCTGCTTTTTTATCCTCCAAATAGCTGGGCAGAGAACACACGCTGCTTCAGGGTGAACCTTTCCTGCTAAGCTTTTCACAAGAAGCAATTTCACCTGTGCTGACAGCCCAAATGTTAGGTAGTGTTTGCCTTAAAGCTAAAGGGGCACAAAGAAGACAGAACTGCATGTATTTAACTAAACCAGAGTGAGACGGGCATAGAGAAGACCCGAGCTTCCTCCTGGGAAAAGGCATATGAGTGAGTGACAGACTGGTCGGGAGATGCTCAGAGAGGCACCCCAACTGCAGGTGACCGGGGACCAGGCTACCTAGGCCACAATTAGCCAGAGGAAATGCTCTCATCGCATTCGTAATCCAAGAGCTGCAACACGACACAGAAATGGGAGAGGAAGAGCCTTTCTGTTCCCGGGGCTCTATTTATGGGTGCCCCAAACTCCAGGTGTGGCCAGGCTGAATGCAACAACATCCCAGAGGAAGCTGGGGAGGGAGTTGTGTGCTTCAGGGTGATTCGATTATTGTCGCCACTGAATTAAAAGCAGAGCGCCAGGAGCAGGAAGAGTCCATTCAGCTGCTGTGATGGATCTGGCAGCTCCTGTCCCAGATGCCAGATCAGGGCATTGGCATTTCTGCTCTCCAGCAGCAGGGTGGCTCACAGACTCCGCGCCATATCCCAGGGGGTGTGACAGAGGCTGGTGCTGGCGGGATGGGCTGGGAGACCTCCACCGTGGTCCCTCCCCACAGCTCAATATGGAGTTTGGGACGGATCCTGGCCCCCACGATGATGCCAGTGTGACGGATATGCTTACCTTCTGTTGGAGAACAGCAGAGGAGGAAACAGAAAACAGAGAACCAAGAGTTAGTGGGGGACAAGAAGGTGCAGGTATATGCAAGTGGCAGTCCTGCATCCTGTTCTAGCAGTGTTGGGGTCCGCAGGTACCCCCTGCAGTGTTTCAGAGGCTCTTCTGTTGGTGCATCCCTTTGTTTTTGATAGATAAACTTCTTAGCAGTGCACCATGCATGCCTCCTGCCCCAGCAGAGAAATGCAAATCACCCCCATATTTGGCTGCCTTTGAAACTGCCAAATATAACCCTCTTCAATAGAAACCACCATGAAGTATTTCAAGGCACTCAAATTTATCTCTCTTAAAACTGTTTTAGCTTGGTATGTGACCTGCAAACTCTACAGTTTTGGAGATGGGTTTTTATCTTTTTGTTCTGAGAAATTCCAGCCTGTGACATGCAGAAGCTAAATGCAGGTTTTCCCCAAATCAGGATTTCCAGCCAGAGCAGAAAGACAAACTAGGACATGCTGTCCCATGCCAGAGAAAGAGAGAGGTAACTTGAGGTTGGCAGAGGATGGTGGGGAAGTGGGCAGAAGCTACTCACCACAGTAGAGTCAATCTTTGGTCCCCCATCATCAGCCACCACCGTCAAGGTGTAGAAATCCCCTTTCTCTCGATCCACCTGACCTCTGACCGTGATCACACCCTGCCAAGCATGCACAGCAATTGTGACAGCCACCAACACTGAAGTTCATGGTGGACAACCAAGCCAGAAGGGTGCACGCTGTAGCTACTTACAGTGATCCCATTGATTTTGAAGAGGGAGAGTGCCTGGGCATTGGTGTTGGGGTCAAACTTGTAGGTGATCTGGTTGAGGTTGTCAATGGAGCGGGCCTGGACCCGCAGCACCTCAGAGCCTAGGGGGATGTTCTCCATGATCACGGCTTCATAGCTACTGTTAGAGAACTGCACAGCCTCATCCAGCTCATTCAGCAGGCTGACGTACACGCTGCAGAAGCCCTGATTGTATGGAGGCGCTTGGTCCGTGGCAGAGACATTCATCAGGTAGCTGGTTTTGGTCTCATAGTCCAGGTACTCGATTGTTGTGATGAGGCCAGTGCTCTCATCGATCTCAAACTTCCCTTCTGCTCCTGACAGGATTCTGTAGTTCACCAGACCGCCATTCCCTGGGACAGAGCAGGACCCGTGGTGCCAGCTGGATCAAGCATCCTGAGGAGGTGGGCACCACCAGTGCCGACCCCAACCACGGAGCAGACCCCATCCCACACAGGGATTTCAACCCAGCTAAGCCAGGATCTGTGTAATGATTGATTTCACCACTTCCCCACCAAGCGGGGTGTTTCGCACCCCCAGCTTCCTACCTGTGTCTCTGTCTGTGGCCCGGACCACTGCCACTGAAGTCCCTATCCCTGCTGTCTCCCGCAGCCCCAGCCGATTGTATTGCCGCTGGGTGAACACTGGCACTTCATCATTGACATCTTCCACATAGATGATCACCTGTGAAACCCCCCAGAGAAACCACGGGTGAGCCAGGAAGGCTTGTGAACCCTTGCCAACACATGTCACGCATCTGCTGCACAGGAGAACTGTTATCTGTAGTACAAACACCATGTAATGGAGAGTGAACACACAGAGTTTAACATCACAGATTTAAGCAAGCCCCCATGGTTGGAGTGATTCAGTATTTCCCTGGCCACAGGGAGATAGTCTGTATATTAATTTCAGTGTGCTTTGGGATCTCCTGCTCATAACCCTGCAGTTAAGAGACCCTGCAAAGTGGAATTGATGGTAACTCAGTGGGAAATTTTGCTCAAAGTTCAGCAGGTCGAGCTGCTGTTTCCCCAGGGAGCACCCTTTCTCCTCCTGGTTTTCTATTTGCTGCTGGTGCTGTGGGCATGTCATGCTTGACCAGAGCCCACCCCACCAGTGGGTCTAAAAATAGATGCAACCAGAGGGCTGGGTCTGTGAGAACCATGGGAAACTGATGTGTCACTGCTAAAGATTATTGCCACTGGGTCCTGGCTTATTTAAACAGATGCCTAGCCAGGAGACACAGTCCTGAACAGGCTGAGGCTCAGCTCTTCCTCCTGGCAGCAGAGCCACATCTCGCTGGGCGAGCAGGACTCCCTCCGACAGTGGCTGCCGCATCACTTAGCAGCATTACTGCAATGAAATGTCACAGGAAAGAAGAAAAACAAACAATCAGCCAAACAAAAAAAGATCCCAACAAGCTCTTCTCCACCCACAGGCAGCCCCTGGAGACTTTGCATCAGCATTTCCATATCAGATTTCTCCAACTTCCTGCATGCCTTCAAGGGCTGGAAAGGACTGCCCTCTGATGAAGCATCCTGAATATTCTGCATTAACTCCTCCGTCACCCTGCCCTGCTGCCCACCCCTTGGTGGCTGCGAGGTCCTTACCCGAACAGAGCTCCTCATAGGTCCCTGCTCTGTGTTGTAGGCCTCCACCTCCAGGACGTGAGAGGAGTTCTGCTCCCTGTCAAGATGCCGCACGCCTCGCATCACCAGCCCGGTGCTGGGATTGATGCGGAAGTTGTTGTGCTCATTTCCTGGCAGGGGGAAGAAATGAGATGGATGCTGCCCGCTGCCCACCACCACTGCATCAATCCTGGTGACATGCTGAGGAAGCTATCTTGGAGGAAGGTGATGGAGGAAAACCCAAGTCCCATCACCTCCAGCTACATCAGGCTCAGCTACATCACGGTTTGACCCTGGCCAAGCCAGAAGCTATGACATATAGGTGTCCATCCATGACAAATCATCCCCCAGAAATGAACTCTAATGTTAATGTATTGCTTAAGGATGGAGGGGATGTTTTTGTGGACTGCAAAGTGCAAAAGGGTACAGAGTGCAACCTCTTGAAGCTGTGCGTGCAGCTGGCCAGAGTTTGGTGCAAACTCACCAAAGCATGAAGGGGCATCTGGACTTACCCTTGATAATCCTGTACCACACTCTCCCATTGATGCCTTCATCTGCATCTGTGGCTTTCACCTTTATGAGAAAAGAAAAGCACTGAAGAAGAAGTGCAGAGATTTCCAGACCATGACAAGTCCTCCCATGCTGCCAAGGCTGGACATCCTGCTCTTCCACCTCAGCCAGGAGCCTACCAACTGCAAAGCAAAACAAGTTACCCTCCCCTCGTCACCAGACAGCAGGAATAATGGGTTTGGGAGCCCTCAGCTGCAAGATTGATGGGCTCAGGTTGGGAGCTGGGCCTGAAGACCATGCCATGAATCCCATGGGTCAGTGTTCTAGTGGACAAGCCTCTATTGATCCCACTTCACATGCCAATGCTCGTCCCACTGGAGATGCCGCTGGGGATGGAGCCTCCCTGTCCACAGGAATGGCTTGAGCTGGGCAGGGAGAGCTGGTCTCATGCAGCCCACAGTATCAGGGCAAGTCAATCAACAGCAGCATATGTAAAAATTACCAAAGGAAACATTAATATGACCAGCCTAGAGCATGCTGGTGGTCTGGACACTGTAGAGTCCTTGCAAGACCCCGACCGGAGGGTGGAAGCACCCATTAACAGTGATGCACTGCACAGTGCGTGCACGCATTGTATCAGCCGTCCGCCCTGGGAAGCCCAAGGCACGGGGCCCCTCTGGTGTCGCTGAACAACACTGCAGCGCTCTCCTGGCAAATCGCAGCCAGGAGCCCGCCGGCCCCTGCAGCTTGGAAGCGGGAGATGGTGAGAGACAGCGGGGCCGGGGCTCGCTCCCCGACTGGCACTGAGCCTCTGCATCTCCTCTCCACAGAAACCGCTTCCCACACAGGATCCAAAGCACAACTGCAGTGGTGGCTGCTTGCAAATCGCCACTGCGAGGACGTGGGGAACGCCTTCGCATTTTTTCTCCACCTGCTTCCCTTGGCAAAGCATCTGCGACCGCATCTTCTCCCTACAAATATTACCCAGTGGTTTCCTTTTCTCCCGCAGGAGGGGGTTTGCACCCAGACTTTCACTGAAAAGAGGAGGGGCTGCTGCAAAGGATGCACGTGCAGCAGGAACAGCGAGGCCATTTACGGGGGCTCAGCTTTAAAGCCCTGGGCTGGCTTTCATCCACAGCCCCATACAACACTTGCAGGCAGATGAGATACTCTTCTGAAATGCAGTTTTGAGATGCCTTGAACTGCTCTTGTTCCCTTTCACTAAGTCAATGTGTGTCATCAGAAACCTTGGAAAATACTGACCCCTGCACCTGCAAACTGACTGGATTTCCCACCCCTGCGCCACATACAGTTTTCCTCTGTCCCAGACCAGTTCACACCTTGCTTATGGCTGGACACAACCCTATGTATGCCTTGCTCCATGTTCCACCACGGACCCAGTACCTTCCTTTCACAGCAGAGAGCTCTCCCTCCAACACCATCTCTTCCACCCTTGGGTCTCTCCAAGGCCATTTCTGGGCAGGAGCTCGTCTGTGTGCTCTCCTGTGTGGCGGGTGGGCCCTGCACCCATTGATGCCCAGGCAAGCGATGGCCAGGCAGATCGGTGGCCTTGGCATGGGAAAAGCTATCCCACTAGCCTAAACACCCTGATGAGGTGGTAGTGGTGACAGGGAAACCCAAGGAATGGGATGGGAGACAAATCTTTGCAGCTTTTTATGCCATTTTCTACCAGGCTGTGCTGGGAAAAACGCATTTCAAGGTGAGCAAATGGAAAGATTTTCAACTTGATGAGCAAACTGCACCCTGCAAACACCCCCTTAGCCATCCTTTTCCCAGCTCACCCCAAGCAGTTGCTGCAGGCAGTTCTAGCACATAAACCAGGTAAAATGGCCTTGCCCAGGTATTTGTTTTTTACTTAAAAAAAACCCAGACAGTTTGCATTAAACCAATGCATGCTCCTAGCAGCCTGGAAAAAGTTCAGTTGCTGTTGGTTTGACCCACTGAGGTCCCAGAGGAGATGCGGTACTCTGACAGACCGTCCCGGACTTGGGAAAATAACTGCGCTCGAATGCAAGTGGTGGGAGAAAAGCTCCTTCTGCTGCAGGTGCAAGGCACCTTGTGCAGCTGAGCGCTGGGTGCCTCCACCCTGCTTTATCCTCCTGCTAGTCAGAGTGGGCTGCAAGCAAAGCCAGCCTTTTAAGCCTACCTTACCCCCCAGCTGCAGGTCAGAAGAGCTGGAGGAAAGAGCAGGCAGCTTGCTGCGGAGCTGCTGCGAAGAGTCGAAGGAAGCTGCGGCGCACAGCCCGCAGCCCCCTCCTCGGCGCAGGGGCTCGGCCCACTGCGACTGTACCATTCAGCATTCCCGCAGGGGCAAAGCCCAGGAAAACGCATCCCGGGGGCTCGATCCCCCGACCCAGCGGGGCCCAGCGCCGGGGCACCGCCGCACTAGCAAAGCCCGGGAGGGGGGTTAGTGCTCCCCTTGGCTGTGCACACTCAGGCTGTCCCCAGCCTGGCCGCCGGCTCTCTTCCACCCTCCCTTGCCCTGCAAAAGGGAGGAGGGGGCTGGCAGCGCAGAGCGCGGTGGGAGAGGCGGCAAGGCAGGCGTGCGGGAGCTCGGCCAGCCGGTGAAAGGTAGGGAGCCCAAACCCCCGCGGCAAGCCCACCGCTGGCCGCTCAGGCTAACCCCGAGGGGCGAGTGAGACACCGGGGACGTGCCGCCACCCCGCAGCCTTGCAGCCGCGTGGGGAAAGGGCTGCGTTTGCCGCAGTGGAGAGAGGAGACGCGGATTTTGGGGTGGATTTGAAGTCGGGCATCTCTCTCCCTTCCCTGTCGCGTTGCTTTGTTTGTCCCAGTGATGGGAGAGGGGGAAAGTCCTGCGGATGCAGCACTGCTGCTTAACACCGAGGGTGGTGGGGTACACCATCACTTACTGCCCTTTGCTTTCAGCACCCAACTATCCGTGTCGGTAAGCTGTGTGTTTGGTACCTTTCAGCATTCCTGCAAGTGAGCGGAAAGAGTTAGTGAACTGGGAAAAGTTAGGAAGCTCCAGAAAAGTGTCTCTAGGCAAGGTGGGGAGGGGCAAGAGAGCTGCTTTTCATCTGAGCTGTATTACAGGCACAGAAGTGCCTGAAAACAGCCTTTTCTTTCTCTGCAGGAGTTTGAGAAAAGGGAGGGAGAGCATATGGAAAAACTCCTGCCAAACTATGCAGCTGGGCCAAGCCAGGCAAGCAGCACGCAGTGCTGGGCAGAGTAACGCTCTTTGCTGCTCACACACAAGAATAGTTGCTTCTTCCTTTCTACTTTCCTTAGGAACATTTTGCTTTTCACAGTTTTTCTTCTTTCCCTCTGGTCCTTGGCTGCCTCTTGCCCAATAATGGGTCCTAAGCACTCGTGGGGATATCTCCTGATAGAGTAGGTCAGGCAAGGATGATCCTGCTGTGGGGGTTTGCCAGCCTGGGCAAACCTCTTATTAACCCATCTGGGTTAATAACATGGGGCTTGGGTGGGAACAGCAATGCTGGGAAGGGACAATGTTATGAACAGGGATGCAGGCAGCAGCTTGGCCCAGCAGGTACAAAATACTGTGGGCAACTGATCCATTGCCATGCTTCACAAAGGCACCAAGCTCCCACCCTGCAGGAGCAAAGCCCTCGTTCCTACATGTGCTGTGGGCAAGGGGAGTGCTGCTCTTACCATGCCCTGACCTTTCTGCTGGTATGACCACAGTTTTGGTGGCTTTTTTTGCTGAAATTCTCATGAAACAGCTATAGCTCTGTCTTAGGCAGGACGTGAGGGGGAGAGCTTTGTGTACGTTCATACACTGAAAACCTATCAACCCTAAAAAGGAGTCACTGCTCACACGTACTCACCTCTTTTCCTGAAAGGTCTTAGAGATCAGGTGAGGAAAAGCCTGGACCTCCTCTGAAGCCTGAGCTGGGGGTAATGAGAGAATGGCTCAGAAGAGGGCATAGCTGAAAAAGCCTGGGGAAACATCAGTGTGGTCTGTTCTGAGGAGTTTCTATGGACAGTCAGCTGGATGCAAAAGAAAAACCCTACAGCCACCACTGAGAGAGCAAAAAAACAACCTGAAGAAGTAGCCCAGGACTCCCAGCTTGCTCTTAATGAACAATGTAAGGTTACTAAGCCAAACCACATGTGGTCAGTAAATGCTAGAATTAAGGTGGCTGTAGTAACCTTGATTCAGGCTGCCTTTGGTGTGCACAGTAAGCAGGAGCCCTGCCTGCTGGTTTTCATGCCCGGGCAGTGCACAGGAGCAGCCTGCCTATGGAGCAGAGGAGTCTTCTTGGGATGGCTGAGGCTGCCCGGGGCTGCTCTGCTCCAAAAGCTGGGAGGGAAGTGGCTGAGTGAGGCAAGGAGAGGTGAAAACATCACTTTAGGGGAAGTGACAAGAGCCCTGGCCCCCTGAGCCTGCCTGCAGTATGCACGGGGATTCACCTGAGCTAAAGTGTTCTCAGATGCTGACCACTTATTTTTACGTTTCTCATTTCTGAGCGTAGACCTGGCTCTGACCAATGGAAGCAGCCACATCTCCCCAGAGCTTCTGTGCTCTGACCAGGCTGGTACAGTCCCTGAGGTTGCCAGCATCGCAGCTCTGAATGCTCAAGCTCAGGTGATGCAAAGTATTCTAGAAATAAATCACATCTCTCCCGTGCCGCAAACCCAGCACCCAACTCTAGTGGAAGCCTCTGACCTTTTCCCCTCCGTATCTCAGGTCACTGCCTGCAAGGGGAAGAGCATGGATCATGCAGGAGCAATCTGTCCCCTCTGGGACAAGACAGGGTCCTGGCAAACCAGAGCTCAGAGCTCACCTATGTAAGCACCCTCACACAGAGGGTACGGCTGGGGCACAGACAGCCCAAGTTCAAGGACTCCTTAACCTCTGAGTGCTTGCCTGTCAGCTCTCAGAGTGTTTGCTTAAGGTTGTTTCCACCTGCGTAATTTGGACAGTGAGAAATGCTTGTCTGTTCTGATGCAACATTTCTCTTTCCACCAGGCTCATCTCCACCGTGGTGTCTCATAGTTTCCAGCTAGTGATTAAAGACATGTCACTGATGTCACCTGTCCCCTTTTTTGAACACTTCATGGTGAATGTCTGGTTTCTGCCTACACAAACCTGTGTGGCTTTCGGATGGCAGCTGCAAGTCCAGACCCAGAGACCCTGGCAGTCCCTGCAACCCTTCTTTTCCCCTCCTAAATTCTTAATTTTAAATGGTCTCTGTAGAAACCCATGCTTGCCAGGAGACTGCCTGGCCACAGACTAGTCTAACAGCTCTCCATCACTTTTCTAACTCCCACCTCTATAAGAAAGTCAGCATAATAAAGCTTTACCTCCAGCATACAGACTAGAGTACCAAGGGTCAAGCCAAGCTGTCGCATTAGCAGTGGGTTGGCACAGCAATATTTCCCCAACCCTCGTCTCCAAGATGGAGAGATGCTGGCCCCATGGAACTTATTCAGGAGGATGCACGGGAGCAAAATGATGGGTGCATACTGCTTTGGGGATGCAAGCTGGTGGGATCTGGCGTGGTGAGTCAGCCATCAGGTGTTCAGTAAGAGCTCTTACCGATGAGGCTTTGGCAAGCTGGTTTGCATCACTGTTTGCAGAACTGGCTGAGAAACCCACAATGTGTCTGAACCTGAAACGAGGTCAGCAAAACGCCTAACACAAGAGGATTTTTGGCACTAGCACGGTGATGGTGTTATGCTTCACCCCTGAAGAAACCCAACCGACCAAACAACAAAAAAACAGCTACAAAGGCAATAGTGCAGTACAGCTTGATGAGGACTTAACTGGGCTGATGTTCAACCAACTACCCATTTTCTCTGGGGAGAGTGCATAATCATAAAAGGCCAAATGATAGTTCATTCAACAAACACACACATTTCTGGAGAACAGAGAAGAACCAAACCCCAGCAGCTCAGAGGGGAAGATTTTGGACTGTATCTAGTGTATGACTATTTATCTCTTCCCGAAAAGCTTCATGCAACATGTGTGCATGTTCCCTACGTGTGTCACTACAGAGGCCATGGTACCATATGTACATAGCACTACCTGTGCTAGATCTCTTTATCAAATAGTTTTGCTCTTCAGTTCAGGGCAATGTTTGCAGGGTATAAATCCACCCTCTGTGCTTTGCCTCCTGGCAAAACAGACAAACTCCTCCTATCCTGACTGTCACAGAAAACGCAGCTGAGAGGACCTTAGACATCAAAGCAAGCCAAAAATCCATCAGGCTAGATAGAGGGTGGCTGTCTGTCCAGCTTCTAGATGGTAATCACTCATGTCGCTTGTCTGTGTTACCTTATACACTGCAGGGAAGATGAGCACAGACAACACCAGCAACGGGACCTCTCCTACCACGCCTCTCCTTGGGCTTCTGGTTTCAACCACTGAGCTGGTCCCTCCCAGCTATGCATCCCCTGAGCCAGCAGACCCACTGCTTGTCATTGTTACGCTCGTCTGCATCTTCCTCCTCCTGGCAACCTTCCTCATCTTTGTTACCCTCTACAAGCCAGCGGCGCTGGACCAGGCCTGCTCCGGGCCCCGCGAGTGCATGCCCCATCACCCAGTGGACGCCAGTGAGCCCCAGCTGAGGCTCTGGAAGCGGCTGGGTTCCCTGCGATGCTCCATCAACACCTTCAGGAGGAGTCAGCCAATGTCCCAGAGACAGCTCACCCACCCCAGGAGCTCCTTTGCCAGCCAGAACTGGGATATCATGGAGTCCACCAAAATGTGACCCTTCTCTGCAGGAGCTAACTCACCCCACACTGCTATTCTTTCCCAAGCTTTGGTTCAGGCTCAGTTCCCTTCTGAGCATCCTGGCAGAGCCCCTTTGAGCAGCTCATTTCCAGGCAGTGACTCTGCAAGGCAACAAGAGATTTTGCTATTTCAGGTTCACGAATGCTTTCCAGGTTACCATTTCCTGGCAGGAAAGGTGGAGGCATCCGAACTACAGCCACATACAGCTATCACCAGGCAGGCCAAAAATATTGCCGCTTAGTTTCTTTTGGAAAACGTTGTGCAAGTTGCGAGGCACCTGAACAAACAACCTGGGCGAGAGAAGAGCAAGCTGGCTACCTAACAAAGAGAGGCATCCTGGGGCAAATGTGCTGCACAAAAAGCAATCCTCAGCTGAGACTGTCCCCGAGTTGTGGTCCTAAGCAGGCAGAGGAAGACTTGTGCCCCCTGTGTGCCACCCGGTCCCTGTCTACTCTCTCTCCATGAAATAAGCCGTGGTTGCTGTGGTAGATGCTTGAAAGGATGTATGCTACAGCTGTCTGCTGGAAACCTGTTTCAGTAAACAAGCAGTGGGACCAGGTAAACAAGCCTATAAATGCATTAAAGAGAGCTTCTGAGGCTCGCAGCTGCTGCCAGCTTGGAAAGGCACTGCGTAAAGCTGAGCTGCTCATTCCTGCTGGGAAAGGGTACAACAATCAGCAGGTAAGCTGACGTGCTTAAAGGAATCAGTACAAAATACAAAAAGTGGCTTAATTCTTCCAGCTCTGCAGCTCACACTATGTTCAGCTATTGAGTTCACCCCTCTGAGTGAAGTCTCCATGCCCATTGAGGCCCCACAGTGAGCACCGAAGTCCATCTCTCTGGGTTTCACTTGGTCTCTGAGCCTCGTGAGGTGCAGCTCTGCATCAGGACCTCTCCAGGCTACCTGGGACATTCCTGCTCTCCTCTGGCCCTGGGCTGCCTGGCTTTCAGAGAAGGGGATGAGGAAACCTTTAAAATCTCTCTTGTTGCCACAGGGACGTGTGGATGTATTTGAAGGGGGAGACCTTCAGTACAAATGGCTCACACTAAAAGTGTAAATTAAACTAAACCCAGGTGACTGCCCATTTCCATTTCCCTCTGATTTTGTTCTGTGGAAAACAAACTTCCCCCCAAACCCCTCTCCTTTGCCACACACTTCCAAGGGCATCCCCTCTTTTGGGAAGCATTCTTTAAGAAGAGGGACTTTGATGTCAGACTCGGGTTTCCTCCATTCATGGGCTTTTGATTTGAAAACCAGGCTCAGTTTTAGGAGTCCCATGGCAGGGCTTCTCTCCGCCTGCACACCTCCCCTGCACACCTCCACCCCAGAGGCAGGGATTGTAGGCAGATGCCTGACCCAAGAGGCAGGCATCACGTACCACGTGCCACTGCGAAACAGGTGACAAGGAGCTGCAGGGTTCACGCTTGGGGACTGGCTGCCCAGAGCAGGGCTTCCAGCAAACCTTTGTTGCAAGAGTCAAAAGGCTCCTTTTTTCTCTCCCTGTGACTCACCCTGCCTTGGAGAGCCAGGGACAAAGCTGCCCCTTTTCCTGTGCCGAGAGAGGTATTCAAGGCAGGAGAAGCCTTCCCAGAGCCCTCTGCAAAGAGCCTTTGGTGCCTGCTCCAGAAGAGCCCTGGGTTTGAAGAGATGCTGGAAGCCCTTGGAGGCTGCGTGAATGCCAGCATTCATTCAGTGCTCACTGAGCCATTCAGCTCTGCCCACTGCTTCCTTAAAGAGGAACAAAAATGAAAGCAAAGTCCAAATGCTTTTCTCCCTCAGCTCCCTCCTCCTCTCGGAGTATCTCTTTGCATGCACTCTACTCCCTTTTCCTTGAGATCTCCGCTCTCAGCCCCTTCTCTGCCAGGAGGAGGGAGAAAGTGGGGACCCAGCCAGGCAAAGGGGCTTCACCAGCACGGAGCTTGGGTTTTCTCCTCTCACCCCTGCAGAAATGGGTGAATTTCTTATTTTTTCCTTGCACTTTTCTGTCTTCTCCCTGGTGCTAGCAAAGGAGCAGAACAGCACACAAGCAAGAAGACATCTTGCCCTCTCCTGTGGCAACAGACCACTGATGGGGAGCAAAAATCTCTGCCCTGGGCTTCCTGCAGCTGACAGCCAAGGTGCCAGGGCATGGAGAGTGGGGGACCCCCTGCACCCACCCAAGGGCCCTGGTGGAAGAAAGCCACATGCCTGCACTATACTGCTGGCAGCTGGGATGTCCTCGGGGATGCTGACTTCATAGCTGCTCTGAAGGAAGATGGGTCGGTTGTCATTGACATCCAGGACAGTCACATACACCGTGGCAGTCCCGGTGCGCCGGTTCCCAGTGGGCCCGTTGTCTGTATGGGAGAGAAAGGTGAGGGGAGTTCTGGTCACCTCCATCTCCTTGCACACAGGTCATACTTAGCCCTTGCCTGCTGAAAATAACAGGATCAGAATTTTTGAACTAAAATCCTGTCTTTTTTTTGCAGCTTGCAAATCCCACACTGAACCAGGGGGTGGTTTGGTTTTATTCTGCCTGTCCTGAAAGAAAATGGAAAAGCTGTACCACCCCTAAGCTCTGCCATGGAGCCACTGCCCAGGGAGGCTGGAAACACAGCTAATCATTAAAGCAACTCCATAGACTAAGAGAGTGATGCATGCTGGAAGGGACTGCTGGAGGTCAGGTATTTGGGAGATGAAGGCAGACAGGGTTCTGATGAGTTTTCTGTAGACCTAGCTCAGCTCACAGCCAAAGAGCACTAGGACCGGTTGATGTTCAGTAGAGAAGGACATGGCACAAAGGGTGAGGCAATGTGGACCATAAGTTGGGCTTGGCTTTTCAACGTGCCCAGTGTGAAAGAGCACTAAATCCACCCAGCTGGAGCCCATGGGATCTGCTGACTGGGAAAACACAGGCAGTCTGATACCCATCGGAGGGGCAGAACAGACCCTTTACCACTTGGGTAAAGTCCTGCATGCCCAGGTGGTGGCAGCATCCTTGCTGCAGACCCCATGGCACCTGCAATGCCATGTCCCCCAGATTCCTGACCAGGCCACTTCTCCTTTCAAAAGGGATGCCTAAGTCTTCTGTAAACAGGCACATCATTATAAAACTATGGGAATTACGGCCGAGATGCGTTTTGCACATAGGCCCTCTGCCCATGCCAGGTGGTTCTGTATTAATCAGCAACCACTGAACCAAAGGCTGGCATGGCATTTGGTGAATGATGCTGTGGCGCTGGCATTTCTGGGGGGAGGTCTGCCCCAGATAGTGGATGCTTCTTGGGAATGGATGGCCTTGCCTGCCCTGGGGGAAAGGGAAAGCCCAGGGGCTGGGTGAGCCTGAGAGGTGAACTTACTGTCTGCAAAAGTCATGTTGGAGTCAGGACATACTAATGTGGGTTGTGAAATGCTAATGCCAAACACTGGCTCTGGTTTATAGAGTGCCTGAAAGGTTGCCGTCTCTCTGACTTGCCCATGAGGCCACTCAGCACATGCGCAGCCACCCCGTGTGGCTGTCTGTCAGCAGTCCTATGGGAACAGTGGGAAATCCTTACCAATGGCCTCCAGGATCAGTGTATACGATGCCACGGTCTCCCTGTCCAGACTCACAACTGTCCTGACCACCCCATCTCTGAAGCCAACGCTGAATTTGCCATCCTGGTTCCCACCTGCAGCACAGGACAAGGACCAAGTCACTCTTTGTAATGGATGCAGGAAGCAGAGTCCACCCTGCATGGGGTGCTGCAGCCTGGGCATGGGGTCAGCCCAACTGTGGAAAACACAAGTGTTTAGCCTGCCCTCCTGAAGGGCTGCATTTCACACACTTGTGACAATGCCAGCTTTATAGGATGAGCTTGTGCCTTGTCCTAGACAAAGTGTTTCTGCAGCAGAAGTGGGCAGAGCATCTTCTCTGCCACACCAAATGCAGTGCTTGCATCACAGCACAGGAAAGGAGAGAAGGTTGTAGGAAAAGCTGAATCATGTAAGAGCCAGATCATTTCCTGAATGCTTCAGAAGCAAACTGGGGTAACTTTGCACGTGGCCTGCGATACCTGTGGGACAACACACACCGTTTCTCTTGCAAGGGAAGCTGGAGCGGCTGAGAGATGAAACGTGAGGCTGCTATTGTGGGGAAAATGACTCTCTGTTGACACTTCTATTTCTACCCTCTTCCTGAGGGCTAAATGCCACGTGCAGTTTGCAAGTCAAAGCACATCCAGGGGGTTCCCCAGCCTCCTGCTGCAGGTGCTGTAGATGCCTGCTTGCTCCCTGCCCACCCAAACCCACCTGCACGCAGGGCTATGAGATACCCTAAAACGCTGGGGAGGCTTCCAACCATCAATATAAATGCTGTCCCAGCCCTTGCTCCCCAGCATATTCTGCCCATCCTCATGCTCCTCCTGGCTGTATCTCAGAGGTGTGAGGGCAGCGGATGCCTGGGGCAGCGGTTCGTCCCGGCCCGGGCACAGGCAGCCAGCAAAGCTGGAGCCAAGCGGGGCTGTTCAGCAGAGGGCGATACCGTACAAGGTTTGGAGGGGCTGGAAAAGGCAGCGCTGATGTGCAGGGCACCCTGGCTAAGGTCTGAGGCAGCCTCCTCCTTTCCACAACCAAAGGCTCCTTTTGCATTGTTTTGCAAGGTTGGCATACCTGTGATGAAGTAGCTGAGCTCAGCGTTCAGCCCAGCGTCAGCATCCGTGCAGTTGAGCCGGACCACTTTGAAATCCCGGGCCACATTTTCAGGCAGTGACACGTTGTAGACCGCTGGGAAGAAGGTGGGGTTCTCATCGTTCACGTCCAGAACTGAAAGGGGGAGCAGATCTGAGTGCCCCCCTCAGGGCTGCAGATGCCAGGCTGAATTCTGCTGGGCTCCCAAAACCACCTGCCTGCTGCTCCCTGCCATTTGTGTGGCAGGGATGCCTAAGCACTACCCGTAAAGAATTGTCCCCATGGCTGCAGTCTGTATTTTAGTTGCCTTGGACATACACAGATGCCTCCCCTTACATCCAAAGAAACCTTACATAACTGTAATTAAAGTTACTGTTTGTACAAAACTGATTTCCATCCCCATTCAAAGGAAAATCTGGGGCTTAAATATAAGCTCAGTGTTTCCTGGTGTATGGCAGAGGGCTCTGGAGTTACAGGACCAGAAACTTCTTTTTCCAAGACCTGAGGATAATGCAAAATCAGTTTATTTCCAGATGATGCTTATCCTCAGCACTAGCCTTGTGTGAAGGCCACTAAATAGACATGTATTAAATTAAAGACAGACCACAGAATAAAGGCTCAGCTCTGAACTGGGATTACTTGGGCTGTCCAGACACACAGCTGATGCAAATCACATGCTGAAGCAAAAGGCAGGCCAAAAGAAAAAGAAACACTGGGGATGGCAGAACGAAGGAAAAACAACACAGAATTTGGGGGCTCTGCCAGAAATGCCGTATTTTCCCCATTTCTGCACTATGCTGACTTCACACTGGGCAAGATGTGAGGTCTGTGGAAATGGCAGTGCAGTGGGCTGCCCTCCCTATGTGTTGCCATACATAAAACCAGACATAATGGGTCAAATCATAGATCCATTTGACTCCTCAATGTGTCTCCTATATAAACTACATTTCCTCTGATGAGGTGTCCTTGTCACCCATCTTTTTGGGACCAGAGGGGGCTCTGTAACCAGGCAGGGTTTGGAGGGGTCTTGATGCACCCACCTTTGACAGTCAGGGTGCTGGTGGAGCTCTTGGAGGGCACACCGGCATCACTGGCCACCACGCGCAGGTAGTACTCAGCGATCCTCTCCCTGTCCAGCACTGTGGTGGAGGTGATGAGCCCGCTGGTGCTGTTGATGAGGAAATCCATGCGGGGCATCCCCACCTGCATGCGGTACGTCACCTGTCCGTTTGGACCCTCGTCCAGGTCGATGGCCACTACCTGGTGGGGAGAGTGGAAGGAAGAGGGGAAAGGGGTGAGCACTGGGGAGCCCGACCATCTCCTGACAATGAAAATCACAGTACATAAATCCTGAGTGGTTTTTTGCCCTCAGGGATGCTGGGCTGAAACAAAGGGACCTTGGAGCATCCCCTCTGCTGGGAGCGAACACATGTAGCGGGATAGCACAACCCCTTCTGCATCCTGCCAGTTGCATTGTTAGAGGATGGACAGGATGTATCGTCTGCTTTGCAGAAGCAATGGCAGTGACAGCAGCTCCCAGAGTGGGGCATGGCAGCAATGGGACGTGCTCACCTGGAAGACAGAGGAGCCTGCAGGAAGCCCCTCAGCGATCTCAGCAGCGAAGGGCAGGTTTTGGAAAGTGGGGTCATTGTCATTCAGGTCCAGCAGGTTGACGAAAACTGTGGCGCTGCTGGTAGCTCGCAAGGGTGGCCTCCCACCTGTGGAGGCCAGGAACCGGGTCTCAGGGTTAATGCCTCCAACTGTTTCTACCCCTTTTCCCTAAAAAGGAGCCCTCACTTCCTATACAGACAGTAATGCAGGATGGGGCTGTCTCCTCGAGGCACTGACCTGTCCGTGTTAACCCCTTTCACCTGTCAGACTAATGAGCACAGTCCCCTGGCAGGACAAAACTGACCCTGGCAGCAGGCATGCAAGGCAGACCAATGGCTACCTGTGCGTGCAGCTGAAAAACAAGAGCAACACCAGCCTGTGCTTATCTCTTTCTTTCTGGCAGGATGAATGGGACAATGACTTTAGCACAGTGCTGAGTGGTGCGAGAATATAAAGGGACAGAAGTTACATTTGCTGCCTGCCTCTTGGAAACAGGCTGGATAATAGAAAATTATCATCATATCTCTTTCTTTTTTCCTAAAAAAATTTTCCTTAAGATCCTCTTTCCAGCGAAGAATACATTTCACCACTTGGTCAGCTCTTTTCCCCCAGCTACTCAATTGACTTTCCTAGATACTGATAGAGCCAGACTGAGAAGAGGGGGAGTTTCTGCCTCCCAGGCTCCTTGTCAGGGCTGCTACAGAAATGACTGTGCTCACATTTTGAAGGTTTCTGGTTTGTTTTAGCAGAAGGTTTTAACCTACTCTCATTTTCTAACCTCAAAAACACCTTTGCAACTTATACTTAAAATAGAAAAGAAAAAGAAACTTCATCATAAAGGAAAAATCAGGCTGAGAAAATTCAACTCAACATGTGAAAATCATCAGGGAGGGAAAGCAGAGGGTGAGGAGGGTGATGTTTGCACAACCTGAGCCCCAGCAATTTCCAGCTATGGTGGAGCAAGACACCGTGACAAAGAGGAGCAGGAAGGAAGCAGGGCTTACAGTCAGTGACTGACACCACGATCCTCCGCATGAGCTGGGCCTCCTGGGCATTGGGGTTCTCACGGTCCAGCAGCACACCAGTGGTGCGGATCTTGCCCGTGGTGCTGTTGAGGCTGTAGAATTTGTTGGGGGGTCGGATGCTGTACACCACAGTGCCGTTCTCCCCCAGGTCCGGGTCAACAGCCACCACCTACCACCGAGAAACAGCGAAAATTAAAGATGGGCAGTAACTCCCACAGGGTGTTCTCACGTAGATCCACCAGTGTCGAACAATGAGGCTGAGCTCATATGAGAGTCTTCCCCATATCAGCAGCAGCGAGAAGTTCTCCTTTCTCCATACAGCTCTATATTTTCATGATACTTGCAGAGATTTTGTACCCTTGAGACCTCTACTGTGGTGTTAAATCTCACTAAAATTGTCCTGCAAGCCTGGGAGGTAATGACATGGCAAGAAAGACATAAGCACGCAGCAATTCAATGGGCTTTTTACTTTTAAATAAAGACAGCTAGAAAACAAGCATCCTTCAGGAAAATAAAACGAACAGGACAAACAGGCACGCAGAGGAACTTGTGCTGCCACATCGGAAATGCTGGAAGTAATTCACTGGTGGAGTTCTCCATGCCAGACGTTTTGTGCTTTACTGTTCTCCCTGTGACATTTGCAATTACAGGGGACATCTACATTAAAAAAACCCCAACTTCATCACACTTGTAACTTCCCCGGCCCCTGCTGCTTGTCCCGCAGCTGCATTTACATCATAACAGTGACACAACAATTATTTTCCCAGCAACAAATTGGGATGTTGAAGGCAAGATGATATCAAACAGGCACTAAGCAGCGGGGCTACTTGGAAGAGAGGAAACTGCCAGGCTCGGACTGCGCTGCCAGACCTTTCTTCCCAACTCCCCTCTTCCCACAACTCCTCTTCTTTCGCAGCCTTCCTCCTTATATGATTTTGTGGATTCTCTTCGCTTTTCTCTCATTTATTTTCTGTTTCCTGCCTGTCATTTTTCTCCTGGCATGATGGAGTACAAGCCACCCTCTCTCCTCTTTTATTTCACCGGAGGGACTTGAAAGGCTATAAATCAATGTCTTTCAGAGAGGTCCTTGAAGGAGGTCACAGGAGAGGCTAAGAAAAGGAGAATTTGGCCAAACCTCACACAATATGGGGAGGGAAAAATGAAATCCCAGCAGAAAGGAGAAACACATGGGACAGGCAGCAGTGAGGAGCCTCAGATGGTGCTTGACTGAATGTGACACCAGTTAGGAGGTGACTCCCTGCTCCAGCCAAGCGGGTGACAAACTCACCAGGTGAAAGGAAGAGGCTTTAGCAAAACAGCCACCTTCCCTTGCACTTACTGTGGTGACATCCGAGTTGGGGGGGGTCATTTCCACCAGGTTAATGAAGTATGGCTCATCCTTCCATGTTGGGTAGTTGTCATTGATGTCCAGCAGCGTGATATTCACCTGCAAGAGAGAAAGCAAGTGATGTATTAGTTCCCGGGGCAGCATGGCGTGTCCCCTGGAGGTACAGCAGCACCAGGTACCTAACACAAGTTCACCCTCCACAGGGAAAGCCTGCAGAAAAACAACCTCTTGCATCTTCACAGCCAAGGCTCCTTGGCATATCTGATTTTGGTTTGGCTCCTGTGGACTTATTACTTTGAAGTTAAAATAACTGCAGGGGTACAAGGTGTGTTTTCAAGCAGCTACTTCACTGGTGGGATTGGTCATGGTGGTGGTGGAGAGGGTGCACTGGGAACACAGCTGGAAAGGAATGAAAAACTGACTGGTAAAAAGAGAATAAATAAATGGAATAAATGAGAAATCAGGAGAGGGTACGGTAACAGCGGTGGGAGGTGCATAGACAAGAGAGCAGAGGAGAGGGGGGTGCCCTAAAGTGTTAGGTACCTAACTTCATTTTTGGTGTGAGAAATGGCATCTAAGTGACAGCAGTGAGCCTGTGGGATACATCCTGTTGTCCATGAGTCTCTCACCTCCCCAGATCACCCATTTCAGTCCCGCCTGTGAATCTATAAAGGTGCCTGAGGGAAGAGCTGTAGTGCAAGGGGAAAAGGGCAGAGGGGCAGGATGGAGCTGCCGGTGCCTGGCTGGGCTTCTCCTCTGGTCTCCTCCGCTCCCAAATAAGCGGGTCCCGCCGCCGCACCAGGCTGAGCTGCTGGTGCCACCCGGTGGCAGAACAGCCGAATCTGGACACCACAGCTCCCGGGCACAAGCCGAGGTGCAGCGGTGGTTCCTGGGGAGGTTGGTGACCCACCTGTACTCTGAGCACCCCAGGTGTTTGTCTGACACCCAGGGACCTTGCAAAGCTCGTGAATGGACTCTTGTTCCCAGATCAAGAATGATTATAGGGAACAGCTTTGAGTCTCTGGTGTATATCCTTGCTAATGACAGCAGACAAATTAAATTGACCACCCACTTATCACCAAGTTTTGTCTTCAAATTATTAGGAACTATGATGGTTTCTGTTTGGTTTCTTCGTTGGTTTTGGTTTTGGTTTTTTTTTTTGGGGGGGGGGGTTGGTCGCTTGGTTTTGGTTTTTGTCATTCCCCCCCCCATCTCCCACCCCCCCACCTGTGCTGCAAAAACTTTGTTTAGCCTTTCAGTAAAGCTATTAGGAGAACATCATCTCATCAGGAGCCCCAAAGGGGAAGCCAGCATCCATCTTGCCATGCTATTGCCTGGCCA
Source organism: Myiopsitta monachus (assembly GCA_017639245.1). Classification (NCBI taxonomy): domain Eukaryota; kingdom Metazoa; phylum Chordata; class Aves; order Psittaciformes; family Psittacidae; genus Myiopsitta; species Myiopsitta monachus. Next base: position 62,769,109 of record CM029921.1, on the reverse strand, counting down.
TGGACATCATGTGCCATCTGGGAGGCTGCATAAGGAGCTTCTGGTCTGCTGTCTGGATCATACTCCTTCTGATGGCCCTGAGCAGTAGCAACCATTATTTTAGGGATCTCCTCAGCACAAGCACAGTATTTCTCTGCATCACCCTCTGTTGCATGGGAGATCTCTCCTGCAACCCAACTGAGTGTTCCAGGGCCAAGGGCACCCAAATGTTACAAAATGTTCAAACCAACATGGTGCCATGAGCAGTGAGAGGTGGATCTTTGGCTTTTGACCTCCTGATATTTCCAAAGGCTTTTACAAAATCTCTGCAAACACCTGGCCTCCCTGATGTCTGCAAAGGGCAAGGCAAAGCACTGGGCTTCAGTCTGCAGAACAATGGCTTGTGCCTCCAGTAGAACTGTCTGAGGAGCCTAGGCATCACTAACTGGTTGGAAACCCTTGATACAGGCAGTATGTGAATAGCAGTCATCAAGAACAACTAAGCTTGCCTGCAGGCTCTTCAACTAAGCATTTTCTCAAGAGGCATGAACAAAGGGAGACATGTTGCAGGTGGAATAGGAACCTGTTACCGCCCTCGCATGGAGAGCTGGACATGTAAAGCTCTGGAAGGTCAAGTGGCTCCTGAGTGAATGTCTTGCCAGGAAAGAGAGACTGATTTCAAGGTCTACATAGCATGGACAGTCATTCTGCAAGGGCTGTGAGCAGTGGTAGGAGTTGCTCAGAGGGCAGGCACCACTCCAAGCTCTTTATCCATTCACACAGCTAAAATTAAAACACTGCTATCATGCAGAACTGAAGCACCGGTGCCTGGGCAGCCCTTCCCAATGCCAGCCCCAGGCAGGCACCTACAGCTTGAGGTGATGGGAATTGCTCCTTCACAAACTCACCATAGCAATGCCTGTCTTCTGATGGTGGCCCACACCTCCATCCACTGCCCGGACAATGAGGATGTATTCAGATTTGGCCTCTCGGTCCAGCAAAGATGTCGTTGTGATTTCTCCTGCAGCCACAAGGTATGAGAGAGATTAGAAATGTTGTCCGGTGAGCAGGTGCACTGGTGAAAAAAAGGGACACTCAAAACCAGGAACAGGATCCTTCACAAATGGGCCCATTCTTCTGATACGTTTTTAAATAGATGGATCCTGGAAAGGTCAGCATGTGAGTAAGCTCCTGCAAACTTCCTGCTGTAACTTCCCATGGGAGCCCAGCTAACAGCTGCCTGAGATCCCTCACACTGCTTTCTGCCCATTACAAACTGAAAATTATGTCAGTGGGGGAAGGTGGGGAGCAGCTCCTTTGATAACATCAGACCTTGCAGTCGAAGCTTTTTCTTAGGTGTCACTCCCACCAGGAGCTGAGCTTCCACTGACGCCTCAGCCAAAGCTCTCACTGTGGCCAAGCAAGTGGTGGTGTCTGAAATCTGGTGAATCCCTTAGACTGTGTGTCTCCTAAGCAGGCTGCTCCAGGGAGAGGAGGAAAGTGAAGGAGGAACAATGATGGGGAAGAAAGCCAGGGGAAATTGAGGAGAGGGAGCTGAAAGGAAAAGCAGGAGAGCATGTGCAAAGTCTCACCTGAGCGAGCATTGATCCGAAAATGTGAGGAGCCCTCCAGAGAGTAGATGATCGACTCCTGCCCAGTATTCCCTGGACCGGTCCATGTCAGTGGCATTGAGAAACAGCACCGTGGCTCCTTAGGGGAGTCAGAAATCAGGGCCGGGATGAGCATCTGCAGCCTGAAGCAGCAATACCCATCTGCCCTGTGCCTCTACACCACTACTGCAGGTCACCCAGCCAAGGGGTCCCCTCACCTGTATGCACAATAGGGCCAAACCCCCAGGCCCCTCAGCTATGAAACTCTGCCATGTCTCTGCCTTTTCCCTCTCCAAAAAGCCATCCCCCACCCACTTCTGGCTGTAAGACCCCTAGGGCCCTTCTGCTAGCCTAGAAAAGGAGCAGAGGTGTGCTCCGTACCTGCCATAATGTCCTCCATGATGGTTATAACATAGGAGGCCTTGCTGAATGTGGGGGGGTTGTCATTTTCATCCTGAAACAAAGTCAAGAGGCTGGTTGGGAAGAAAGGCAAAATCAGTCAGGTACCTGTGAAAGTCTGATATGGGGGATGCTCCTGACTGACTGCATCTCAAGACGTGACCAGCTCAAGACATGAGCATGGGGAAGGTGGACTTGAGGGTAAGGCTCCAGAGGTCTGAGCACAAATTTTTGCTGTGGAGACTGCTGAGGTTAAGGTAAGTGGATTGCCAGTGACTCTGCTAAGCTATACAGTGGGGAAAATACCAACTACCTCATTACTGAGCACCCTGGGCAACAGGTCTGAAACCAAACTGGACTGGCCAGTGTAGCTGCTTAGCTTTGGCTGCTTTTGTTTAAGAGGACTGCTGTGGGTGTTTGCAGACAGATCAGCTACAGCATTTTTTGGGAGGAAGCTGTTAGCATACAAATGCACTCCCTCCAAGCCTGTCTTTGCCAGCAACTATGGCCAGCCTGGTGAAACCAGGCAGGAGCAATTGCTTGAAACATCCCTCAAAACAGATTTTGGACCAGTTTAAAGCTCTCCCAGGGGGCCTCTAAATGCTATTTAAACAATGTTAAGAATCTGCCTTAAATGAACCAAACCCAACCGCCTACAGAGGGAAGGATGGAGCTGCCAGGACATTAAAACACCGTTATGGACCTTGCTGTTTCGCTGGGGCTGCTCTGGAGACATTCTCTACCTGGAGACCGCTGATAGACCTGCAGGCTCAGCTGCTCCTGCTGCCACCAAACTTGGTATTTGAGGCAATTTCACATGCCACCGATGCCCATCGTACTGCAATTAAATTGCCATCCTCTGCTCTCATTGCTGGAAGCAGGTGGCCTTTAATCAGCCTTTGCATCACTCAGCTTCCACCCTGCCTCCTTCAAGGTTAATGAGAAAACTGCTGGCTGCCTATGGTGCTGTCCTCACCTTCCCTTCTCAAACAGCAAGGTTGGGGTCATTGTCCAGGGCAAACCCAGGAGGTCTGAGCTAGTTTAAAAGCAAAGCAAATGTAGATGTGCATGCATCCACATGTCACCTGCAGCCAGACCCGAGTAAGCTGTGCCTAGGTTCAGGCTGGGTGGATGTAAGCCAGAGCAGGCACCATGCTGTTTCATGAGTGGTCCTGACTTCATCAGGCTGTGCTCAGCACTGCCATGGCCCCACAAGCCAGCTCCCAGGGAGGCAGGGGCTTGCTTCTGGCCATCTCTCCATCTGGCTGGAGCTGGTGTGCACCTGCCTGCAGCACACCGCATGGCTTTCCTACTTGAGAAGGACATTTTCCACTTCAGCAACTCCAAAGCTCCCCACTGCAAACCTTCCCATGTGCCTCCTGTGGCACCTGCAGCGATGCAAAAGAGGACTCGGCATGCTTCCTCCACTCTCACAGCAGAGGGCATCCAGCTAAACATCTAAAACCAGCTTCTCTTGTTCCCTTAAACCTCAGCCTTCCTCCATATACCCTCACCCTCAGACAGCGTGATATCATCTTCAAGGATGCAGAGAACCGCAGATGCTCACGCTAAGCACACAGCCCCCTTTCCTCCAGACGTACACTCTCTATAAGTTGCTGGCTCATCGCCCCAAACAGAGCAGTAGCGGCAGGGAGTGAGGCAGAAACTTATTAGCAGTGATATTTCCCCGGACCCTGGCGTGGCGCGCGCTATTAGTTCTGATTCGGCAGCTCCCTCTACAAAAGCGTATTGTCCCCTAATGGGAAATCTACAAGGCGAGTTTGACTTCTTTATTAAAAACCAACAACCAAAGGATGAAAAAAAAATTACCTCCCTCCACGCTCGCTCTTGTTCTGCCTTTTTACGGCTCTTGTTCCTCAAGTGCCATTGCGAAACACTTCCTCCTCATTTTCTTCTTATTTTGGGGCTTTTTTTTTTTTTCATTTTCTTTTTCCAGTTAAGAGAAAATCCCTTCAGTTGAGAGTGGGAAAAGTGACAGCTACTTAAACTCCGCCAATGTACAGACTCAGCCCGGAGGAAATGACCCACTGAAGTGTGGTCTTTAGAAAGAGGTGCTTATGCTGTCTAAAGCACAGTGTGGGAAGGATGTATTTAACCACCACTGACACTGCCCACACTGCTTTTTTCCCCCTCTCCCCAGCATGCGGGGGGAGCTAGAAGAGAGGCACACTCTTGGGACTTCATTCCCATCCTATAGCACTGTGGACTTCATCTTCTTCACCTTCTCAGACTGATGCCTCTGCCAGCCTGGCTTAGATCCCATCACTGCAAGACTGACAGGTTATCAAGCAAACTTGTCTCCATTGCCAATACCTCCCTCCAGATGTCCTCGAACCACAATGTGCCTCAAAGTGACAACCCGATCTAATCTTCCCAAGGAAAGCTGTGATGCTTTACCTCTCCTAACAGCAACCTCTCCTCGAGGAGGTTTGCACATGAGAAGCTCAGCAGAGCCCGCAGCTGGGGCAGGACAGCCAGTGTTGGGGAGATAAACAATCAACTGCCCATGGTTGATTCAGGGACTGATAATTTCCAACACTACAAGTGTTAATGCACAGCCAAAGCTCTCTCCTCTGCATCCAAGGTGCAGTGAGTGCCTCCTGGCTATGGCCATGAAAAGAATTCCAGCCAGGAGTTCTCTGTAACCCAAGAGAAGGGCTTACCAGGTGCTCAATGAACCTCTCTAGTCAAAAACAAGAGCAGAGGGTAGATATCCATCCCATCTCCAACTCTTCTCCTTGCCCTGTGTTTAGCTGTGGTTGTTGCCATGTTATTTTCAGTGGTTTCCCCATGCATCGTGCATGGCCAAGGAAAGGGAGGAGGTACACGGGGTCAGGACAGCCCATCAGCTCTTGTCTGTGATGACAGCCCTCAGAGACACTCTTCCTCACCCTCTGCCACTCAGACCTTACCACATGACAGGGACAGTATTTCTTTAACCACTATGTCAGGGACACATAGATGCATACATGAGACACAGGTAATCACAACCCACATCTACACATTCAAGGGCAGAATAGTCTTGCTGGGTTATTGATGAGTTAATGGCACTGCTATGGAGCAATTGTATGGAAAACACAACAGCCTGGTCAGGCACTGTACTTACAAACACCTCTATGGTGATGGGGACGGTGCTGTTGAGCGGCGGGTTCCCAGCATCCTTGGCCATCACAGTCAGGTAAATAACCCCATTGGCCACCTGCTCGTAGTCAAGGGGGTGGTTCACGCTGATCACTGAAAGGATGCAAAGTGAAGGAGTTAGAGGGCATTCATGCACCAAGCAGGACAGCTGGCAGACTCAAGAGTGTGCCACATCCACACCAGCTTCCCAGGCCCAACAGTGACTGCTCGAGGTGGCAATGCCCCTAGAATATAAGTGCTGGGCATTACGGAGCTAGCGTAACCCAGAGCAAGCTGTACACCCACAGAAACACAGCTCTGCAGTGGCTTGGCTCAAGTCCTGCTGCAAAGGAACATGTTGCAGGTGAGGTCAGGTCAGGACAAGCAGAGGAGGTGCCAGAACAACTTCCTAAAGCTTGCTGATATGATGCTTACAGGAGCATAAATGCAGCCTGAGCTGCTGCTTCTGCTTTTCAAGGGCACCATGGTCCCTGGACCAGTGCTTACCTCCATACCCTTCCGACACTGCAATGTCAAAGTAATCTTGAAAGGCAGATGCTTGCACAATGCTGTATGTGATCTGGTTGTTTGGAGGGGAGTCTTCATCGGATGCCTGGGGAGTGAGCAGAGGGAGTAAATGAGCACAGGAGCTGTGATGTGCAACAGTAAAGAGACGAGGGGATGGGAGATGTAGGCTGGGCCCAAGGAGGGTGAAAAAGTGATGGAGGAAGGTGCACTCGTCGGGCAAGATGCACCCCAAGGAGGTTTGCAAACCAGCCTCTCCTCCCATTCTGCCTCCCAGGAACAACTTGCTGGGTCCCCCTCTCCTGATCTCCCTGCGTTACTCCTCCAGCCTGGTCCTATGGAGGGAAAGAAAGCCATGCTTTTGCATCATGGCAAAGTTTAGTTTTGTGCTGAAGGAGCAAACAGTCTTCTCTACCTGCCTTCTCTCCACAGCAGATGCTTACAGCTCCATCAACAACAGAGCACCTTCCCCTCGGTGCCTGCTGACTTTATTAAGCAGAGCAAGGTGATACAGAGGTAGTGCCTGTGCCCTGGGAGACGCCCCAGGTCCTTGGGGATGCTGTATAAACATGGGACTAGGAGGAAAGGAGAAAGGAGGGAGGCAGCTCCTGGCTGCAGCATCACACCTAACTGCACTTCACAGTAAAGCACAAAGCATTTTTTACGAGGAATGCAAGGGGGATGGCACCAGGGACAGCAGCAGGGGTGGATGGGGACCTAACCCACTCCTGTCTCCCCACAGCACATCCCAAGTGGAGGAGCTGCTCCAGTTCCTCACCCGGAGCCGGACCACCTGGGTGACAGAGGGCTCATTCTCCCGCAGAGCCCCCAGGTATGCCTCCTTCTGGAAGGTGGGGACGTTGTCATTAACATCGAGGACATTGATCCTGACGCGTCCCGTTGTCTCCTCCCCACCGCCGTCCCGAGCAATGACGGTCAGGGTGTAGCGCTGCATGGTCTCAAAGTCTAGCCGAGCTGTCAGGAGGATTATGCCTGTGTCCTTGTCCAGTGAGAAACTGCAGAGACAAGAAAGGAGAGGGAAAGCCCTGGTGACCACATGCTGTGGATAGAGAGATGAGGTGGCAGCAGCCCGAGAGCTGGCACCACAGCAGGTGAAGTTCATGGCTTTCTTCTGAAAAGTGTTAAGTCCCAGAACATCTCCAAGAGCTTAGCACAGGTGGTGGGGTAGAAACCCTCAGTACTGCTCTACAGGCAGAGAAAGGGGGCTCAGAGGCCCCCACATCCCTTCTTCTTTGGCAGCCTACATACCTTCCCCTAACTACCCACCATGACTGAGTCACACACGATGCTCCAGGGCCAAAAACTGTTGGTCTTTCTAGGTCCTGATTTAGCAAAGTGATTAAACGTGCTGAGCATCATGCATGTGCTCAAGTTAACTCACCCCCTTGGGAGACACCACAGTATGGTTTCCATAGGATGTATCACAAGGACAATATGTATGTAGGACATAACGATTGCCCTTAATTGCCATCTGGCTTCTTGGTGAGGTTAGAAGAGAATTTTGAAGAATCAAAGTCATGCTGGTGGGTTCAGTCACACTTACCGGTCAGGGTCATCACTGAAAAAATAACTGACTTTCCCGTATGTGCCCACATCATTGTCAGTTGCCTGAGAAAATAAAAGTTTATTGATAAATGAAGGTATTTATGGGAATGTTGCATTACACACACTAGTGAATCCATTATGACCTATTTACCTCCTTCTACCCAGATGCCGGCAGGCAATGCCAGTGCATACCTTATGTGCTGCCATTTATCACCCGAGATGAAAGGCTGGGGCTGTCTATGCTTGCCTGAGTTATCCTGCACATCCCTGACTCCCAGCCTGCTCTAGAAAAAAGCCCTCTATCAACATCTCTCAGCATCACTCCCCAAACCTTTGGCAGTGGGAAATTTTATGCCTACTTACTTTTCCTGATGCACTGAGCTAATTTGGGAAGTGCAAGTGAAATAGATGTCTCCATGGACCATTCTTGTGGGCCACTCATCCTGGCCCCATGAAGCCAAAGAGCCAAGACCCATAAGCACATGTCCAACTGTTCTCTGTGCAGTCAAGGCTGGCAGCATACTGGGGCTGCTGGGTGAAAAAGAAAAACCTATCCCACTTCAAAACTTCCCCCCCCCCCCCCCCGGAAAATACAGACCAGGAAAAGCAAGGAAAGGGATGCAGACCTTGCTTTCCACAAGCAGATCCCAACAGGCAGCCCTTCTGGGAGTGCAATCAGCTTCAACCCCACTGAACGACTGACACCTCTTGGGATGCTGTGGCATGGGTATGCAGTGCCAGCTCTCATCCAGTCCAGTGCAGAAGTGGCTGCAGTGTACACCGCTGCCAGCTGCTGAAGCTGGAGCAGGCTGGTCACGGCTAAGCAACCAGGACCTTCTAGGGAAGGTGTGCAAAACGCAGTGTGTCAGCTCTGGATGAGCAAGGCAAGATTTATGCATGTTTTAAAGTTTTTTCTCTAATGAATATATAAAATATGCATGAGCAGCAGCAGGAAAAAGGAGCAGGAAATTTTATTTCTAGGTGAGGAAAGTGGAATGAAAGCCCCAAAATACCCTTTTTCTCCCCCACTATATTTTCTAAATGGAGGCCTGTCTGGATTACTTAGACACCAACAGGTCTGTGAAGAAGCAGGGTCAAAGACACATTTTATGTCCAGATACCAGCAAAAGGCTGTATTTTAGGACTGGAATGGAACACAACCTGTTCCTGAAACCTTCCTGATTTATTGATGGCCTTGATTATCCTTGACAGTAGACTAGGAGCTTGAACACACCAAACTGCTTTACCCTATGTGCCACTTACCTGCCACACCACGGGGCGGCAGAGAGGAACGGGCATGAAAACTAGCTAGGATTCATTCATTTTTTTCTCTCCCCAAACGCTTTCCCAGCTTGAGTGGTAAATTCCTGCTGCTTTACACCAGCTGAGGGGTGGGCTGATGGAGCCAGCCTTGCAGACCTACTCATTTTGCCGATTTTCCTCTCCAATGCTTCCCATGTTCATTGCAACTGCATTCAACAAAATGGAACAAGCCTGCCAAAATCCGCCTGAAGAGATGCCCAGAGAGTGAGCAGCACCTGCTCCTGGAGGGCAAGCCGCCTCTGGGATGCATCTCCCTCCTCAGAGGACACCAGGGAGGACACTTACAAAGGTGTGCCATTGCAGGCAGAGCCTGCCTGCTTTTCCAATGGAAACACCTGGGAGAAGGGGGATTAATCTACCATCTGCCCCCTCCAGCTTCCCTCAGCCAGTTAATACTGGTATTAATTCCCCAGGCTAACACCTACCACCAACCCAGGTGGCTGTGAATCGTGGTGGCAAACCCCCAAAGCTTTGCTGGGGCTGACCAGCAAGGGCCCTCGGTCCTCTCTCCCCAAAATCCTTGAGTTCTTTGAGCATCCTCAGCATTGCCTGGTATGAGCCAGCCCTCGATCTTCCAGCCAGGATTTTTCCCAGCCGTTATTTCTGTGCCCACAATCTCTGTGAACCCCTAGGTCCCATTAATCCCTAAGTGGCTGGTGTGAGATCAAAGCTTAGAAAGGCATTTTCCATGCATCTGGATCAACTTGTGATGAGATAGTGATTTACAGGAGGCCTGACAGTGCCACAGAGCACAGGCAAAATGAATTCCTTTCATTTGGCCCCGTACAATTGCACTCGTAAGTGCTTACTGCGGTGACAGACAACACTGGGAAAGTGTAATTTTCTTCTGATGGGGAAAAAATATATAGGGAAGGAGGAAGGTTAAAAGAAGGTTAGCACAGAGCCTCTTGGTGTGGGAGGTGGTGAAGAGCCAAGCCAGGAGGGTGGGCTGCATCCCGAGCTCTGGGGATGCCAGGCCAGCCAAAACTGCCAGCAACACAAAGTGACCCGCTCACAAGGAGCCAGGAGGCTGGGCAGCCTAGCTCTGCCCCGTACAACACCTCAGGAGCCAGGCTAATTAATTACCCTGATTTACACCAGGGGAGGTGGGAGGTGGGAGGTGATGCCTGCTTGATGGCTTTTCTAGCAACTGAACATCATGGGCATAATGCAGGGCAACAAAGCAGGTTACTTGAGCGTGACAGGGAATATGCAAAAAGCAAAACCATGCGTGCTCAGCATATTTAATTTTCGATCGACACTTGTTTCTGCATTACCAAACTTTTTCCCTCTAAGGGTAAAAAAGATACTTGGATGCTCAAACCTCTCGGGAGTTGACATGCACCCCATTTGCAAAGCAATCCTGAGAGTTCCTAGGGAACACATGCAACCTGCATGCAGAATACCCCAAATCCCACCGAGACAATGGCTTTTGGGGTCTTTCACAATCCCTGGGTAGCAGCTGTTTTCTCTCAGCTCAGCCCCTTCACTGACGGGTTGTCCCCCCCCCGCCCCCGGCATACACACATTCCTCTCAGCAGCCGGGGGAGGAAAGGCATCTGGCTGGAAGTATCCCGGGGTTCCACCTGGAGAAGCAATCAAATGGCTTTTACGTCTGCTCCTCTCCTGCCCAGAATATTAAAGTGGGATTTGCCCACTGGAGCCTGCAAAAGGGCAGGATGAAAACGCGGGTCCACATCTGTACTTTTATGAGCTGTCACAGGCATTTCTAAAAAAAAAACCACATTTGTGCAGCTAAACTCTGGGAAAGCGGCAAGAGGGAAAGCCTGGCTAACCCAGAGGATTAATCTACTGAGCTGCAGCATGGTGTGGGCACCTGGTACATGAATCACAAGTGCACAAAAATACCCACACCCAGTTCTCAACCCATCGCCATCCCCAGGCAAATATTTGAGACATCCCCCTTCTGTCCCACCAGGGGCCATCATGTACAGCTTTCCCCACCAGCCTGTGGGCTCACAGAGCCAGAGGCAAGAATGAAGAGCCAGTGAGCGGTTCTGGTCTCGTGGGCAAATCTGCAGGAAAGGGCATGTCGTCCAATTTGTTCAGGAAACAATATCAATGTTTGACATGTCATCAGGATTGATGGAGCAGAAATTTACATGGGAGAATTCAGTTTCAAACAGCTCCACGGAGCTTCGCCCGTAATGGTTTCAACATTCATCATCTGCCGAGCTCACCCAATGACTCCTTAAACTGCCCAAGATTAACTCTGCTCACAGCAGCTTCAGGGAGCAGGGAAGGGCTGAGAGAGCCAATAAGGGCCTTTCAGGGCAACATGGCTCCCCTGCGGAGCCCCCAGTATGGAAGTCCTCCCCCCAGATCTGTCAGGTGTAAGCAGCTGGAGCTTGGTTATAGGGGGTGAGCAAAGTTGGAAGGATGACTGCTACTGTCTGGATGAGACAGGCTGCCATGTCCTGCCTGCCTGAAGATGGCTCGATCAGCACCAAGGGAGCCAAATCCTTCCCACCTTTCCATCTGCATGGGGCTGCTAGAGCGGGTCCCAGCTCAGTTTGTTCTTGTTTGCCCTCTTTGTTTTCCTGAAACCAGGAAATAAAAATTGATGGGGAGCAAATTGCTTTGGCCAGAAGCTCTCTGCGTAAAAGAGTCGCAGCATGAGAGCAATTACAAGACGTCAAAAAGCTGTGAGGACACTGGAGTGACCAGGCGTGAGCCTCGTCCTCCTGATGCCTGCCTGCTCCCCTGCCCACGCTGGGAGGGCAGCAGGGAGACCAAGGCACCAGAGCTTGGGCCATGGGAGAAAGCTAACAGGAGAATTCCTGTCTGCTTCCTACTTGTTTGCAGTTTTCTAGGAAAATGAGACGGGTCCGGTTGCTCCTTGGGGCAGACTGGCAGCCACAGGCTGCTCAGACCCTGGTACAAGCAGCTCAGAGCAGGGAGGCATGCCCTGTAGTCAGGCTGATTTTTGGAGCCACCTAAACCTGGATGCGTTAAACAGCAAGCATCCCTTCTTAAATGCAATCACTGCAATCTTCAGGTCCCAGAGGAATAACAGCTAACCTCTGGTATCCATCCAGATTGCGGTTTGATTTGTGATTTGGGGGAGAGAAATGTGAAGGGCCAAAAGCTTCCATGAGAAGCAATCACCAGGCTGCAAAACCACATCAAGAAAACCAACAGAAAACCTACTTAAAGTCATTATGCCCTTCCCAGACGGAAAACAGCTCTCTTGCTGGCATTACCTGCCTTGACCAGGCTCTTTCCCAGGCCTTCAAAGAGCAGCTGCCTGGTGGGAGGTGGCAATCAGGCACAAGTGGAGCTCGCGGCTGGCCGGCATTGCCGAGCTGGAGCCCAGCGGCATGATTAGCTGGGCAGGAGGGAGGTGGGAGTGGGGAAGCGTGGGGAAGCGGGTGATGTCGAGGTACCGCCACTGCCTCCTTCCCCGGTAGCTCCAGACCACGTGCAGAGCCGGGAGCTCAATCGCCGCTAACAACCCTAGAGGGCTGCGCTGAACCTGGCTGGGTGGGAAGAAATAGCCAATCAACCCCCCTGGGAATTGCAGAGCTTTTCCCCACCTGTTCTGCCAGCCACCGGGGGAAAACAACAGCCTCCTTGATTGTGTTTTATAACAGTGTTCCCTGCAACACCAGCTCCTTGCAAGAGAGGTTAACACTTGCCTGGGCAGCCTTGATTTAACGAGGAGTAATGTACTGTAGCTGGGCTGCTGCAATAGCTGGAGAACAGGGGTTTAAAACACGAGCCGACAGAAGACACCCCTTGAGCAAGAGAAGCTGGCATCTTGAGCATGGGTTTCCACTCTGCAAGGTGACACCCAGGCCATTTAGAAGCCTGCCTTGGTGTTTTTACTGGTGCTCCATGCTGGAGCTGGGCACAAGTTCTCCACTAATGAGCCGTATTGATTTCATATTCTCCTGTTGTCCACCTAAATGGCAAGCTGCACATCTGATAGATTAAATAACCACACAATTGCCTGGCTTGACATCTCAATCACTTTGCTGTTGGGTCTCTAATGAATTTTACTGCCCAGCAAAATGGAAGAAATTAAGGTCAAAGTCCAGTGGAGGAAATATAAATCCCCAATGATCTCTGAAGTATTCACAAAAGCTCCTGGAAGCCAGTCATGCCTCCCATCATCTGCAACTCCATTTCACTCAGGAGATGAGCGTGTGCATCATCTGGAGCACATCAGGGAGAAGAGTACAAAAAGCAGAGGAGGAGGGAAGAGCCAAACTGGTCCTCACCTGGACATGAATATGTAGTGGTAGAACAAGGGACAATGGCTTTAAAATGAAAAAGAGTATATTTAGATTACATGTAAGAAAGAAGTTCTTTACTGTGAGAGTGGTGAGGCACTGGAACAGGTTATCCAGAGAAGCTGTGGAAGTGTTCAAGGCCAGGCTGGATGGAGCTTTGGGCAATCTGGTCTAGTGAAAGGTGTCCCTGTCCATGGCAGAGGGCTTAGAACTATATGATTGTTAAGGTCCTTTTTAACCCAGACTAGTCTACGATTCCATGTTGAATCCTGGCTTGGAGAAAGGGAATGACAAAGCCCAACCTTTGTCCAGAAGCAGTGAAGATAATTCACCCTGAAACTGGACACAGTTCTGAGTGTGAAGCAAATCCAGCCAGAGAGTGGGCTTTTTAGTTTGTCAGCAAGGGGTAGTAAGCCCAAACCATATACCTGCCAGGCAGAGGCATTCCCAGAGAGAGCAACGGGGATGCTCCTTGTTAAGCCCAAGGAAAACCATGGTCCAGAACCCATAGGCTGAGCTTTAGGAAGACAACATCCTCGCTCTCCAGGAGCTGGAAACTAAATCTGAGTCTCAGTCATGCAGCAAGTATCTGCTTCTTAAGGGTGTTTTAGAGGATGGAGAGCCTTAGATTTACTTCTGTGACTGGAGTTACCAAAAGGGGTTTGGTTACAGCATACAGCAGCCAGCCATTGGAAGACCAAGCAGAGCCTATGGCCTGAGGCAGAAGTAGCCTCTGGATGATGCAGAGGATCTCAGGAGATTGATTTACACATCTCATGGCTCCCAAATGCCCTGTTTAGGTGAATTACCCTCCCCTTAACACCTCAACAGCAGCTGGTCAGCAGCATGAGGCTGCACAAGATCATCTCTTCATGGGATGATGTTGCTTCTGTCATTGCTTCAGCTAATGACACCTGCTGGGTGCTGATTTGCATGGGAGCCCTTTGTTCAAGGAAACAGAGCTGTGGCTGCTTTGGGAGAGATGTGGGTGCTGTGGTTATGGGGGAGGCCAGCTTGGAAAACAGATTAAAATCCCAGGAGCAGTGGCTCTGTTGGAGCTTTGCAGGCGGGAAAGAATGACGGAGTTGCCCTTGCTCAGAGCTGGAGCAAGGTGGGAGAGAACATACTGAGGTGAAGATGGTTATTTCCCTAAAGGGACTGCTGGGAAGGATGTGTGAAGCTGAGGTGTTCACATGTCAGCAAGCAGCACCTTGGGAAAAAATTCTCCTTTCACCTCCCAGACACCTGCCACATCACCATCAAGAGAAAACTACCCAACCTTATCTCCTACTGGGAACACTGGGAAGGGTCAGGGGGAATCCTGCTGCCCATCTTGTGCTTTGCAGAATGCAATTTAGACAGAAGCAGGTCTGCATTTGCTCCACATTTTCCTCTCCCATCTCACAGGCTGAAATGGCTTTTTTTCTTGGAGGGGGGGTGGGGGGGGGTGGGCGGGGGGGATGTGATGTGGTGTGTCTGATTTTGTTTTGGTTTTGCCACCTTTGCACTTTAACTGTGCATTTATCCTGACAGCCCCATCAGGACAGGGAGAGGCTGCAAAAGCTGCAATAAGTGTCTCTCAGCGCTCAGGCTGTCATGATTCCTATTCCATCCCATTTCAGTCCTACGGGTTGATATTTAGATTAAAGAGATAAACACAGCCAAAGAGCACTGGGCCCTGACAAACAGACGAGGACTTCAGATCTGTCAATCATGCTGCTACCTGGTTACTCCCTCCTCCCTTTTCCTTTATTTCCAGAGCTGGATTGATAAGAATATTTAACAGGAACAAGGAGAGCAAGCATATTTTTAGGTAGGTTTTTTTGGGGTTGGTTTATTTTTTTTCTTTTTGTTTTTTGTGGTTTTTTTTAAAAACCAGGAGGCGTGCAGGAAGAAGACAAGCCATCCATGTTTAACTTTCCAGCAATTTGGAATCGCCTGCTTTGATTATTTAACTATTTCCTGTTTCGTGTATTTGCAGTTTTTCTCTCCTCTTGCAGATAAAGGATTCAATTTTCTTTTAAGCAGTGGGGAAATTGGAAGAGATTTTGTTCTGTTTAAGCACAGCTGGAGTCGGAGCACTCGGGGGGGGGGACTGAGAACAACAAGATCAATTAAGATGCTAGTGGGAGGAAGATGAGATGTGTGGGCCAGGGAAGGGAGAAGGGCTGAAAGAAGGGGCAAAGTCCATGCTTGGAGGACATCAAATATGTCCAACTGACAGTCCCCCTCCTTCTCCATCCTCTATGAGCTGCTGCAGAGCATTCTTTCATATTTCTGCCAGTGCCTTTTGAACTCCTTCCTGCTTTCCTAGAAGTCCTCTCCCCATACCTGAGCATATCCCCTGCATCACCCCGCTCACCCCAGATGTTTGAATGGCAGTGCCTCATTACCACCTCCCTCATATTCATCCTCTTCAGCAAGGGCTTTCCAACATGTTTTCTGTTTACTTCAGGCAGAAAGAAAGGATGGAAGCTGGCCTGCAAGTTCTCTTCTCCTAGTGGTTGACCACACTGTACTCCCCAAACCTATATGGGAAGGCAAAGAAGGCGCAAGCTACCCTGTGCTGCCCATCAAACTCGCACCAGTGCAAGCTGATGGCTGATTGAGAAAGCCATTAGCATTTTAAATAGGTGCTTATTGATGTCTGCAACTCTCCTTCCCAGAGTGGGAAAACTACATTATTACTTTCTTGTTGAATGGCATTTACAGCTGGCTAGAAAGAAGGGGAAAGAAAATCAGGCTGGGATCGATTTTCCCACCCCCAATGTGAGGCCAAAGACAGATCGAAGAAGCAGAAGAAAACTGACAGCTGGATGGTAAAGGAGAGAAACTTTGCCAACCAAATGAAAGGTTGCCTTAATGAGGAGAGTAATGGAAGGTTAATTAGTGCATTTACTTCATTAGGCTCTTACTAACAAGGCTTCTCCTGAGGAAGTGCAGTGCCAGGGAGGGGGAAGATGAAAATCCGTGTGAAAGGATGTGTTGGGGACAATGATCATGTTGGGGACAACCCATGGGGGGGTAGCAGAAAGGGACTGTCCAGGAATGTGAACCAGAGTACACACACACACACACACATATATAATAATATACACACACATATATAAGAATACATAGACATAGCATTTGCAAAAATGACAGAGGGACTTCATTTCTTCCCTCTATAAAATAATCTGAAAATTATGATCTGAAACTCAAGAAAAAAAGGGAAAGTGGTGTTTTTTAAAGCACAGACTGTCTTACAGATTCAGGTTATCAAGTCCCGAGGGAACATGATGCTTATTTTACCCGCCTTGCTGCATACCACAAACTGTAGAAAATCATTCCCATGCTGAAATTGATGTCTGATGCTTGAATTGGGCACCATAGTTTATAGTTTGAGGTCTGTGGACTGCTGGAGATGCTCAGACTATTCCTGAGCGTCTGCAAAAGATAACTCTGGAAAGCACTCCAGCAGGCTGGCCTGAAAATGTGGTGTATAGGGCAAACATTTCAAAGCTCTGAAAAGTTCTAGCATCACCCTCAGACTTCTTGAGGGGGGTTGTCATGGGAAAAACTCAGCATCATCCCAGACCAGAGGTATTTCTGGGTAGGGAGGACAGCAAGGCAAAGCAAAGAACATAACCTTGCAAGGATGTGGGTGGATAAGGTCACAGGGAGAAGGTAGTCACTAATTCAACAAGGATTTGGGATAGATTGCTACATGGCCATCCCAGGCAGGTGTTGACGTTATTTTCATAAGCATGGTTCCCCTGATCTATGTCAGAGAGGTGCCTGAATGGGTGGCTGAATCGTCTGACCTGGCCTGAGTAAGGAAGAGCAGCAGGAGGGCACTGGGAACCACAGGGGTTAATACTGCTGCTGGGAGATGCTTGTGTGGGGGTTGAAGGTGGGCAGACAGGTAACCTACTCCTGCAAACTCCTCCCTCCTCCTCTCCCCTTTTCATCCCAACCATTTGCCAGGCAGCCTGGGCAGGGAGGGGGCTACCAGCAGCCTCCCCAGCTGGCTCCTGCTTGCCAGCCAGTTGACAGAGCCTGCTGCTACAGATCCTAGCCTGCACAGCCAAGCCAGACCACAGCAAATAAAGCAAAGAGGAGGGATCACAGAGCTGGGATTACTTTCCACACTTCCCTGGAGAACCATTTTTCTCCAGGCCCTTCAAGGCAAATCAAATGCATTGTTGTGTTAAAAACAAGTTACTCTTGGTTTGTTTAGGCTTTAATGATTTTGGTTATCAGAGGTTTTCAGGAGGACTTTGCTGTGCAGCTCTGTAGTGTATTGAGGAGCTTAAGGAGACCTCCTGCCCCTTAATTCGTACCTCCTGCTGGGTCGTCCTAGGCCCCTTCCCCATTCATCAAGGTCTAGCAAATACATCAGCAAAGGAGAACAATGCACAGACCTACACCACTGTGCAGGTCCCTGGCTTTTGGGAAGTCGGCACCACAGTGACTCATGGCAGCTGCTGTCAAAGCAGCAGTGTCCAAAGACAGGTTTGGAGGGATGCTGTGCTCTCCGCTCCACCCATTACAGTGCTCAGACCCTGCAGCCTTGCAAAGTGGCAGGACCCGGACACACCACAGGCTCAGTGCGACAAGCGTGAACACATGCTTACACCTTCCTTGCTCTTCCCAGCCAAGCATCCTCCACCACACGCAAGGGGCATGACTGTGCCAGAAAGGACAAGAGGGGATGCTGGAATTAACCCTCCATCTTTTCCTCCTGCTGAGGGGAACTTGCTGGAATCTGGGCTGGGTCTTGGTGACCCCAGAAGCAAGGCCACATTTTCATAGATTCTTCAGCCCCCAAAATTTCCCCACTAAAAGCTTGATCTAGTGCCAATGCCTCTCCCCCTCCCCAGGTCACAGAGAAGCTCCTCATGGGGGCCCCACCACAGCTCATGGGATGTGAGACTTTGGGACCACTGTCAAACCCTCCACACCTGGGAAGGAAGGAGCAGAGACCTGAGCAGTTAGGTCTGATGCCTGACCAGCTTCAGTCCTCTTCACAGCCATCGGGCATAGGACCCTGAGACTTTTCTTTCTGCTCCTGTCTCAGCTGACATGCTACATGATGGCTTGTGAAGAAGCAATACTACTTCCTGCTGCTGGCAATGACGCAGCTTGGAACATGAAGAGTAGCAGCAGCATGGGGACACAGACTTGAGGGCTTCTGCTGCATGTGGACTCAAATAGAACGAATGGACTGGCCCTACTAGGTCTTCCTTAGTCCCAGACCTCAGCCCTTGCCTAGCGCTATCCCAAAGCAGAGGACATTCCTTCTGGATCTCCCCCTCTCATCATTCCCTGCTCTCACAGAATTGCTATTCTTCTGTAGTGGGGATTCACTCTGGCAATGTCACTATTCATGCCAGACCTTGTTTCCTCAAGACTTGTATTGGAGCTGTTAGATAGAGGCAGGGATGTTGGACCATGCCTTTTCATCTGTTCCTCCTTCATCTGCCCATTGGTTTGTCCCTCTCCAGCAGATTTATCCTCCATCTGGTCTGAGATCTGTGGGTGCGACTAACTAGCAACTCATCCTCTCCTCCAGCTACTGGGCTTATCAGCTGGGAGAGACAGGGCTGGAGACACCCTCCTTTATCCTGCTCCTCTCACCCCAGGACAAAACCAGTTGCTGGGACCCATGTTGGCAGATGTTTGCTAAGCCCATCACGAACACTGATCATGGCTGCAGCTGAACATGGCCATTCATCCACCCTAGCACCATCATTTCCCGGGGGCTTCCTATTATGGCTTAAAGCCCTCTGTGCTATGTGGAGTTGGCACCCTTCCTCAACACACTTCTCTGGAGCTCAGCTTTCCAGCCCACAGCACCCATGAAAAGCTACCAGCTGCCCGGGCAGCACTTGTCTGGGGGTATCAGAGCCCCAGTTCATTTAGGGTGCAGTATACTGCTCTTGCTGCCTCTTATTCCTGGAAGGCATGAAGTTATAGTGTCTGACTGCTTGCTCAAGAAGTGTGAAATTCTTTCTCTGACCTTTTCTGTTGTGTTATTAAAAGGTTTCATGGCCAGTTGTTTCAGAGAAAAAATATTTCAATATTTATTGGTAGCTGGGGCAGAACTTGCCCGCATCGTCAGGATGAGCTCTGGCCACCTCCCTGCTTCACCCCAGCTTCGCTGAGAGAACATGCCACTCTGTGGCCTCTCCAGCTGGGCTTTCTCATGCACAGCAGGGCCTGGGGCTGGGGAAAAGAGAAGTTCACATGGGGAGAGGCCAGTAACAACTGCAGATCCCTTGGCAGCCTGTGCTCCCCTCTGCTCAGCTGTTGGGTTGCATTGTACACCTGACTCCAAACTGCAAGGATATATGTTACAGGGCAGCCTGGAAGCTTTGAGTAAGGACCAATTCATGCTGGTCTCTGCAAGAGCAAACAGAAGAAATCTCTGGCCTAAGGGGCTTATCAGGTGGATAGAGAGCATGTAGGCAGGAAGGCTGCCTTTGGGTGTATTGCAGGCTCCCTGCACAGGACAAGAGCTGTCCCTGTGAAGCCTGGACTCTCCAGATGTTCTCATGCAAGCAAATGACTACCAAATGTATATGATAAATGCCTTTCATGGATGGAATTAAACAGATGGATGAATGGACGGATGAGTGGACAGACAGGAAATGAAGGGAATGCAAAATAAAGAACAAAGAGCAGACAAAATCTCAGAGGGCAGACAAGGCTGTGCTGTGCTAGGGAAGTAACTGAGATCTGCCCAGGAAGCCACAGGAATGTGTAAGAGGGCATCTCTGGGCAAAAGGAAAGAGGCAGAGAGCAGCAAGCAGGCAGTGGCACTGGATGCCTGCACTTTGGATTGTTTTACAGCTGATTTACACGTGTAACAGGCAATGTTTCTCTGCTGTCACTGACATTAGGAGCTGAAATGCTGCAGAGGTGAATGGCCATTTGTCACGGCAAATGAAGTCTGCTTGCTCTGGCTTTTGCCTTTGCATTTTCAGCTGGCCAAGCAGTGGGGAAAGGGTGGCAGTGAGGGGCGTGCTTGCTCGGCAGGGTGGAATTGCTGCTCTTCCCAGGTCATGAAGGAAACCCCTTCCCCTCTCCAACACCCCTGCAACTGCGCACAGCAAAGGGGTCTGGCAGGGAAGTGCTTGCTGGAAGGTGGGTAACCAGCCCAGGGCCTCCTGGGCTGCTGGGAGTAACTTGCCCAGTGATCTCTGTTTGCCTCGGCCCCCGTGGTTTTAGCTGCTTGCCTCCCAGCTGGGAAGGAGCTGCAGGCACTGCTCTGAGCTGCCAGCAGTGCTTGGCCATTTCCAGCAGTGGCTGACAGGAAGCCTCCTGCCATCCTTTGGCGACCGCTTGCCCAGCCCACACACTCCCCTGTTGATCCTGATCTCATAAACCTCCTGATTTGTCCTTAGAACCCTGGAAATCCATTGCCCCTCAAAACGCATGGCTCAAAACCTGCACTTATCTGTACAAAAGGGCATTTTGCAGCACTGAGATCCCTAACCGCTATGGGTGAATACCAATAAAGAGCTCCCAGGTAAGAGGAAAAGAAGGAAAAAAGAAAAGGAGGAATTTCGTAGCAAGGAAAGCAGACTTTTTGTGTGCGGCACGTGGGCCAGTTGGAGAGGCACAGCACAGAAGGGCAGTGGCATGGAAGCAAGCAGAGGGCTGCATCTCGAAGTCAAGCAGCAGCAGCAGGAGGAGCTGGTACTTTATGAGGGTTGTTAAAAGTTTGGGATCAGCTGGGAGGGCAATCTGGATTTCAGTGCTAATTGCCTCCATTCTGATTTATCATAGAAGATTCAACTCCTGGCATTTTGCGTTCACTCTGAAATGCTGGCATAGCTGGAAGTTGGGGAAAGAGAAAACACAGTAACAATCTCATTGTTTAGTGTCTGACGGCCTGACTAGCTAAACATCTGCTTGAAATATTAATAACTGTCAGATGGGAACAGCTCAGGGGCTCTATAGTTTCATACCATCTGTTTGTAAAGTAAACACACTTACGCACAGGCGCATACACCCAACCCTTTTGTCAGGGCTTTTACTCTCTGGATTGGCATGTCTGTGTCAATGGGACACCAGGGGCTGTGTCCTGGGAGAGCAGGGGGCATGGGGGAGACAGGAGGGCAGCCAGAGAAGAAGCCAAACAAATTCATGTATGACAAACCATAGCAGGAGTAATGCACTCAAAGCCTAGCAGGGGGTTTGATGCTCCCCCCCACTCCCCCCTTCATATTTCATGTCCCAGAGGAGCTTTGCTTCTTATTGCCATTCTTCAGCACAGGGATTTGTTCTGATTCTTGTTATGCCCCACATTGGCACTGACCTCAGCTGACACTGCCCTCATGCCGTGGGAAACATATCTTCTTGACAGGGATTTTGAGTGTTTCCACCAACCCACACAGGAGGGATGAGCCCTATGGAAACACTCCTTGATCATCACCACCTCTGTCTGCTGCACTACCATTCTGCTTTCAGCCATTTAATACCATCTCTAAATACATCTGCTAAATACAGTCATTCTCCTCTTTTTCCATCCTTCAACCTTTTGGCTCAATTGACCTCAATTTTGTTGAGGAAGATGATGCTTCTAAACAGGGCAGTGAGAAAACCCACACTGAAACATAAATATTGGGCATTTACTCTCACTGATAAAGCGACCGAGTTCAGTAGGTACTACAGCATCTTTTCCTATAACAAGCTGAGACAGGGAGAGGCAGTGCATATTTGATGGGACACAAACCACATACACAACTGAAATACTCATTGGATCCCATGCAGTGAGGAGGAGGGAGAAGCAACACCATGTCTAGTAGGATCAGTATCTGCAGGACAAGCTGCTGTCTGCAGATAAGACATTTAAGTGCAGGAATCTCCTTGAGTTTCTGCTGTGGTGGGAACCACATACATAGAGACCAGCAAAAGTCAAGACACCTGCTCCAAAACCCACGGGAGGGCTATACCTCACCCTACATCTCCCACCACTCCCTTACCAGGCTCCCCAGCCAATCCCTTGGAGATGGGCACTGTAGAGCCACATTCATCCCAAGGACTTCACAGAGAGAGACAGGATGCTCCTACTCACATGGACCTGGAGGACGGTGGTGCCCACGGTGGTGTTCTCGAAGAGGCTTACATTGTACAGGGCCTTGCTGAAAATGGGGCGATTGTCATTCTCGTTGATGAGGTTAATCTTCACGCGTGCAAAGCCAACATGGTCTGGAACGCTCTCATTTGCAAAGAGCTGGACAGAGATGGGAAGCAAAGGGAGGGCTGGAGACATTATTTGCAATGCTTGGGAGAGTTATCTTTTCTTCTTCAATGAGAAAACAATGCTCAACTGAGCTTCCTCACCATATTAGCCACCTCAGTGCTAACCACCAGAGCAGAGACACTCAAGAAATAAAAGAGCCCCTTCCCTGGGAGCTGCTCAGCTCTGGGTGAGCCAGACACCCTGCCCCAGTCTCTGCCTGGGGAACCAGGACCTGCCACCCCATCACAGCCTGAAGAAAGGTTAGGAAGGATTTTGCTCATCTTCCTCCACCAGTGGTACGAAAGCCTCTCTGTCAGGATGTGTATACACATTGCTGGTGTAGTATAAACCTGCTTTGCCTTCCTTGTGAATTTATAGCTCAGGTAGAGAGTGGGGAAAAGCTGGAGCAGGAGGCTGGAGAGAGCTTTGGTGCCTGATAAAGTTTCATGCTCTATATAGCTTTTATGCTTTGTGACACAGCAAGGGGGGGTACCCTCTGCTTAAGCTCTTGCAAGCTGTTTTCTTTACTGTTATTTCCGTTTTTTGGCCATTTTGTAATGCTCAAAAGTTCCATAGTGTGGATTAGAGAGAGGAAGAGAGAAGCCTGGTCAACGGTCACTTTAAGAAACATGGACATCCCATGGAGCACAGGGGTGCATCCTTACCGAAAATTCATAGCGAGGAATGGTCTCAAAGTCAAGCGGCACTGCCACACGGACGCGGATGTCTGCCTTCCCCTGGATGGAGGTTGGTGAGATGATGAAGTGATTGGAGTTGTTGCCCACCAGGTAAACCTCAAAAACACTGTTGGGTCCCTGGGAAAGGAGAGAGGAAGGTTGACAGTGACAAAGAAGAGAAGAAGTGGCCCATCTGCAGGGTAAAGCTGCAGGCACCTGGGGCCTGCCCAGGGGAGAGCACAGGACAAAAGCACCAACCTGACTGCGAAGCCTGTGTATCAGCTGTGTACCTACCAGTGCCTGCCTGCAGCTTGGCCGCAGCCCTTTGCCTTCAAACATGTAAAAATGCAATTACCAGAGATGCAGTGGAGTGTTTCTCTATTTGGGTTTGGTTAACTGAGCCATAGGGTTCAGCACTGACCTTAAGCACTTTGAGCATTTTGTTATGCTTATTGGGTGTACAATGCATGCGATTTCTCTAAATCTTCTTTTCATGTGCACCTATTTTACAAAAAATCCATGTGCACATTAAAGGAATGCATCCCTGGGATGAACCTGCAGAGCACACAGCTGGAAGGAAAATCTCTTTTACTGTTGCAAGATCCACACATTGCACAGGTTATCACACAGCGGGATTTCATTGCCTTGCGCTGGGGGGCATAGTGTGAGCACCTTTCTCCCAGTCAAAGGGCTGTTTCCAGTAAGACAGCTTAAACTGGGAATGGCAAATCTCCTGCTCTTCCAAGACCTGGCCAGCAAAGCAGTGGGACCACCAACATAGCAAAACCAGCACATTAGGGTCCTCGTTCTGAGCATGGTACCACTTCCCGAAGCACAGCCCAGCAGAGCACATGAAAAGCAGGTTCAAAAGCTGCCAGAGCTGAATTTCCAATTTTCCCCAAATGACCTCCCTCCTATCAGAAAAAGGGACCAATTAAATGCACGAAGAGGCACTAATAGCAAAAGCTGGCCAAGTGTGACTACCGAGAGCCAGTGACATGAGTAGAATCCCTTCTTGCTCTCCTCCCTACACTGCCCAGCAGCCTGCAGAGCAGAGTGCAAGCTGAGCATCTCCAGCAGAGCCACACAGCAGAAGCAAGCCCCAAGGGCACCCACTGCCCAGGAGCCCATCAATGCTCAACTGGTGCACAACAGGGGAGTGAACATCCCTCCAGGGGAATAAAACTGACCCATCTTAGGGCAGACTTCAGTCCTTCCAAAAGATGTTTTGCTGGCAAATGGAAGTACCAGCCCTGGCATGAGTGAGTCATGGCACGGGTACAGAGCCTGGGAGGAGTGGAGCGAGGGAGCAAGGATACAGAGAACAGCAAGAGGAAGGCATCACTCCCCAGCCACTATTTGGTACCCTATCCTTAAGATGCCCATTTATAACGAACCGTTTTCCACCACTGACAAAAAGCCATTCCATTGAGGAATTTCTGCCCAGCTCCTTTGCTGAGCCCTTGGTGTCTCTCCCAGGGGCCAGTGCCCACCCTGCAGTACACAAAAGCACCTTTCTTGCTGGCAAAATGTGAGTGATTTTCTTGGAAGCCAGAGAGGAGCAACTTTGTTGGAGGCATGAGATAAAAGTTGAAACATCAAAAGAAATCCAAGTATTTACTGGAAGAGAGCTGGGTGGATTAATTCCCCTCCAGATGGGGAAGGAGATCAGCCTCCAAGATACCCACCATTCCTAATTAGCAGCCCCTCGAGTGCCTCAGTCTCCCCTTGTGAGGTCTGGAGAAGGGGAATACATCTGCCTCTTGAGAGGGCTGCTGCGAATTGCCATTTATATATTTATTCAGCTATTTATTTTTTTTGTTTCTGCCCCCATGCTGCTTTCCTTGCTCCTGATTCCCGGAGACTGTGAGCCCCCTGCGGATGGCTGAAAGCAAATCTGAATATTCAAGTTGTTATCAGCTGCCCAGCAGAAGGGGCTGGCTCAGCCCGGCTCACAGCTAGTACCCTCTGCTCCAGAAGAAGCCATGGGGAGCTACTTGCATTTTCATCACCCGTTCCTACCTGCTCCTGCCACCCAGAGCAAACAACAGATCTGAAATGTGTTTGTGAAGAAAAAAAACAAGTGCTGTCTCCCCAGGCTCACAAAGGTCCTGGTGTGCAGTGGTGGGCTTACAGCAGAGCATCATCTCATTGTGGTGCTGAGGATTAGCATGGGATGCATGGATGTGCTATCAACGCACAATGTTCTTTATCTGCTTGTTTCCTCCCTCCAATCCCTTAACCATCAGCTCCTGTACTGCTCAAGTTTTTTCCCCATCACTGAAAACAAATCATCTCCTTTTCCTTCCTTCAGAGGCATAAATTAATGAGCAGCCTGCCAAAGCTTAGCAACCCTACAATAATAAACCCGTCTGCATGTACCCTCCATCAGAAACAAATTGAGCCATAAAGAAACAGGCTTCGAAGGGAACTTTGCTATTGCACAAAGCTGGGACACAGCCTCTCTTTTCCAGCTCGTCTCATCTTGTGCCAGTCAACAGGGCCAGCACTCACTGTGGCTTGAGGCTGCTGCCCGCTGCCTCCTTGCCAGCAATCACACCTCCTCCCAGCCATAGCCAGCATTGCAACTGATGGAAATTTCATGTCAATTCAGCTAAAAGACGGTCGTAGCTGCAGTTTGGCATCATTATTACTTTGTTCTTCGTGTGTGTATTCCTTGGAGTGTCTAATAGGAGCTGCACCATGTCCCTGTTGCTGGGACATGATGCTACACGATGCCACAATGCCAGGATAAACTCATGCAGATAGCCAACTCCAAAAAAAGTGACCACTGACTGATCTACCCCAACTGCTTTGTATTTGAACAATTTGTGATGGGCCTGTTTGCCAGCCCCACGTGCCCAACATCCCTCTTAAATTCCAGGGGACTGGAGCAGAGGGGATACCATCCTTGGGCACAGCCAGTGTAGTATAGGTTGTCAGGCTAGGGCAGAAGCTCAGATGTGAGGCTGTGACATGCCAGGAGTTGGGTACATGCGTCCCTCCAGAGGTCCCAGGCACTTACATGGGACCTGCTCATGCACCTCCTATGAATCATGGCCGAAGTCTGCTCTCACAGCCTGCAAGGCACTCTCACAGGGCTCATGACAAATCAGGGAGACCCTTCTCACATCAGGAGGCCACAAAAAGGGACATCAGCTGTTCCAGCTTTGACTGGAAAAAAAGCTTTATCCCAGCTTTTTTACCCAGCATCACCCATTGGCTTCAACCATCAATCCTGCTCCCGCCCAGCCCCTTCCTTGGGGGAGTGCACATGGAAATGCTTCAGAAATTATCCAACCTTCTACCAGTCAAAGCAAGCATTTAGCATCACGTACCAATGGTTACACAAAAAATGAAAGTAAAAAAGCAAACCTCTAGACAAGCAAACAATCCTTCCTGAACCATACCACCCCCTGAAATCACCGTGGTGCACAGGTTGGTGGCCAGCAATAATTTTCAGCACAAAGTGAGCTGGATTTGGGAAAAGCAGCCTGGAATCCATAGTTCTCTTCACAGTGGC
This sequence comes from Myiopsitta monachus, assembly GCA_017639245.1. Lineage (NCBI taxonomy): Eukaryota > Metazoa > Chordata > Aves > Psittaciformes > Psittacidae > Myiopsitta > Myiopsitta monachus. The sequence goes on along the minus strand of CM029921.1, from coordinate 62,742,878 downwards.
TCTGTAGAGGGCTGCCTTTGGCTCCCTTCACCCTAGCGCAGGTACAGCTTCCTTTTCCAAAAGCTTGCCTTTCTGAAGCACAAAACCCAGTGTAACTCCAGCTTTCCTCCCAGCCACTTTCTAGGCAAGGGCTAGTACCTACAAAAAGCTGAGGAGCATTTAATACCCCTCATTCTGGCAAGTTTGCAAAGAAAGGAAAAGTGCTGAGAATTCAGGAGTGGTAGAGGAGGAAGGGGAAAAAAAAGAAAGAGTTGGGTGGGGTTTCTTTAAAAAAGCAATTAGTGCCTCTTTATATGGCTTGGATATTTTAGCCTGTGGCTCTAGGCTAGTCGGAGATAAATAATGCTTAATCCTTCCTTTGAAAAGACAAGGCGTAAAGAGGGCTATTCTCTCCACCCACTTTAAAGCATTTAACTCAAGTGCTTTGAATAGCCTCTCAGGAGTTACCTGCCTCTCTCCCACTGCCCAGCCAGCCAACTCAGACTCCCAGCACCCATTGCCCACCCAGCAATCGAGCACAACAGCATCAATAATCCATTTGAGGGCTCACTGGGCACAGGCCCTTGTCCCCTGCATCCCTAAGGACTTCACTGGGGCTGTGGATGATACAGGATGCTTGGAGCAAAATGCTCCCCAGCCATTCCGATCCTCCTCCCCGCAGTGGCAGTCCTTTTCTCCTGCCTTTCTGTCCATCCTAAAGTGTCAGTCCTTGCTCACTCCCCCCCCTCCTGGAGGAGTTTTCTCCTTCCCCACTCTCCCCAGGTTATCTGCTGAATTCCACACACGCCTGCACAGACGGGATCAATCCAAGGCTGCCTCGCCTTCAGCTTATCTCTGCTCCAAATGATTGATTTTCCCTCTTTAAGGGTAATTTGCTGGTGAATTCCATGTACTGCAAAAACCCCTGTGAAATCTAATTCAGCTCGACTGGCAGCTGGCACTTTTGGGAGAGAATACTTGAGCGCCGTCAATTCCCCTTTACAGTTCCTTGCTGTGTAGATCATATTTCTATAAATATGCACGTGTCTATCATATGCATATATATGCTATGGATGATTCATATATTGCACCTGCACACACATGGGCACATACGATATCCCTATTCAAGTCTCTGATGCAGTTTTATGCAACAAATACTGTGTATTCCCACGGCCTGGATTTTCTTTCTTTAATTTCCCCATATATCTTACTCCATATGCTTATTTTGGAGAATGGTTTCAAAATTATTTTAAAATGTCAGCCCATAATACTTGTCCTTTATACAGCCTCTGCCCTTTTCTTCCTCTTCAGTCAACTGCATCAGGGAAAATCAAGTGAAACCCATGAAAGCTGGCTTCTCTGACGTGCCCTGGGAAACTATGCTGCTGTTTCTCTTAACATACCCCTGTGAATCTTGCAGCAATAAGAAGCTCAAATAAGGAATATCCTGAAGGATCTCCTGATCCTTTTCCTGCATGGCCAAACCCTTGTTTTGACCCTAAAATACTGCATCAAGCCACCAGGCTTTAAAATTTCAGCATATCCAGAAAAGATACCCATGCACCCTACCTAAGCCAGCCTTGGAGTAGATGAGACTGAGCTTACCAGCCCTCTGAATTAACACAAACGTATTCCACTGCTCGGGGCTCTTGCTCTCAATCTGGAAAAAAGCCTTAATGCAGAAATGGATTCAAGGCTTTAACCTTTCATCTCACACACAGGATGTATTCTTCCCTGCTAATCTATCGCAACGTGAATGAAAGGAGAATCCAACCCCAGTCTGAGAGTGTATATGCATATTGGTTTTCTCTGGTGTCCAGTTGAGCATAGATTCAGTCTAAATACTGGGAAACATTCACAGATTTTCATAAACAGCCTTCAGACATCTTTGGAAAGGTATTCAAGTGGTTTGCTGTCTGACAGAGAAAGAAATTCAGCTGCACAGAGGTTAATGCTTTTTTTCTTGGTTTGTAGAAGGCCGGGTCCAAAACCCTGTGCAACTGCTGTGTATTAATTTCTCCTGTGTTCAAGTGTTTTCGATAAGCTGTAGAGAATGCAAAAAGGAAAACCAGCATACCTGGTTGAACACCTCTTGGCTGCACCTCAAATCTATGTCTGGGGTCATCTCAGCTCAACCTGGGTGCTGCTCCACGTCCCACCCTGCACCCCCAAGCCAGCTCCTCTTGGAGCAAGACCATGACCATGGTTGAGGGACAGCAGCTGGGATTTTGCAAGGGACAGACTCGGAGGAATGGGTTTCTTATGGGTTTCTTCTTGCAGGCACCCCACTTAGGTACCTCATCTGAGACATTAATGCCAGCCAAGCTCCAGAAAGGCACTTAAATACAGAGGTAAATTCAAGCACATGCCTTCAAGCGTGGTCTTGTGTGCAGCGTAAATACATTTTTAAGTGCTTAGATGAATCGTTTAATCTATCTCATTCAAAAAGCAATCATTTAAGTTTGTGCAAAACACACCAGAAGAAAGACAGACCAACCCCCACCATTTAAAAAGGTCACATGGGCCTGGTTACAAAACTCCTTGTTTAACGGCCCTGGTAGCCCACACAGTGTTTTAGGGACAGACTCACACGACACCTTTTTCCCCAGCTCTATAAAGACACAGCTAGGTTACAGTGGCAGGCAGGTTCCTCAAAGCCACCCAACCCTACAGAACCTGTAGGTGGGACAAGTTTCAGGCATGGGCTGCACCATCCAAGTAGGACACAACAAGCTGAAGGAACAGTGTCAAAATTTGCTGTAGGGGCCAGAATAAGGCTGGATGGCTTGGCTCAAGAAAGAAACTAACCTGCCAAGGGCTCTCATAGGACTTTAAGACATAGGTTGAGAGGCAGGAATCAAAATACAAGCAAAATTATCTTCTTGAAGACTCTAGCTTTGATTTCATGTGCTGCTATCCATCTGCTCTCATTTATTTATTTAGCTGCTCTCCCTGGAGACATATGTAATGCTCTTCTTGTTTTCCTTTGCCCCTTACACAAATGACTCATGTCATCTCCAGCATGAAGGCCATGCTGACAAAATAGCTCTGTCAGCCATGTCCTCAGTCACATCCCTGCCTGAAGCCCTCGCTGTCCCATCGCTCTACCCCTGCACTCACAGAAAGCCAAGAAAGCCTGGCACCATCTTGGCTACCTTAAATCCACATGGTTTGCAAAAGCTTCGCAATTCTCCTGGGGTACTTGAGCCTTCAAAATGTCACTGTAAGGCAACTCTTCCCTTTCTGTAAGTTTTTTACTGAAAGTTTGGGAGTTTCGGACTTCTGTAAACACACTGCCTGGGAAGCAGTGCTACAACGAGCCTGGCTACAGATGCAGTCCCATTCCTGTCTCATATTCATGACCTGGCTCTCTTTTTCACAACCTGGGTAGGCTGTCCCAATTTTTCTTTTCCCCAGAGTGGTACCTTGATGGTTTATTGCGTTGCAAGCATCCACAAGGGGAAATAATAAAGATCCACCATAGGAAAACATACAAACAAACAAACAAGAAACAGTTGCTTATAACTTTCCTCCCTCCAGATATTTCAAGACATCAGCTCTCCTGTGCTTCTTATCAGTGAAGATAATGCTATGGTTAAATGAATCCATGCTAATATGATGGTCTCCAAAGACGTGTACAGTAAAACCCCTTCAGACTCCCTTAGCACATGAGGTCCTCTCTCAGCAGTTTTAAAAATCTCATCCAATTCTTTTGGGGAAATCTCAGGAAGTTAAAGAAATACATCACAAGAATGAGTCTATTTTTCGCTGGTGCGATCGGGAAGGCAAGGCTATTTTTTATTCTTCCATTTTAAAATAAGCAAGTCTGAAAAGTGAATTCTTGAATGGGAGTCACTCCAGTAAAATGAGCTTTTAACCAGAAATAATGACAGATCCTTCATCCTTCTGGCACAAACAGAAGTGTTACAATGCCCTTCAAGAACGGATCTGCTGACATCTCTCAGAAAGCACGACAGCGGCTCTATTCAGAAACTATCCTAAGCATCTGTCATATCCATATCTTCTTTATTAGCAATTGACATTTTCAAGAAAAAACAGTCTCTTTATCTGCTTAATACCTCATCTGCACCTCTTCAGGCTGAACTCATAACTCTTGGCTGGTGACATCATGTAACAAGTAGATTATTAGTTCTGTGTCATAATCACTTCCCATGAAAAAAATGGGGTTTCTGGATGGCTTTACAAGACACGGAGAACTCCGCCCAGGACTGGGGAAAAGAAAATCCATCATCTCAGCCACCAAAGGCATCTTAGTAGATGCACAGTTTAATTGACCTACCAGGGTCTCAGGGGGTGAGGATAGAGATTCTGTTTTATATTCCTTGGTACTATCACATCGTCTCCCTGAAGCATCAGGAAAACATCCTGATGATGCCATTTGTTCTGACAAACCCTCTCCCTTCATCTCTCGCTTGGGATGGCAAGAGCCTGTAGCCAGAGCTTTTCTGAGGGATTTTGGAAAATTCACCATGTGGTGTCAGCACTGGTTTGAAGCAGACACCACACAGTGTGGAAGGGTTGGAGGGTCCTGGCACACAGAAGCAGCCAGACATGAATTGCACAAGTCAAATAATCAGAGTAATTGAAGACTGCAAGTCCAAGGCTAGAAAACATGCTGCAATCCCTACCTGGCATGGACCAGTGCGTAACAAATAGGAGCTCCATTAACACGAGGGAGGAATGAGCCTCCAACGCTCCTGATTCTTTTGCAGTGATGAACTGTTATCCCAGTGTCCCCCATGCTTCCTCCAGCCCCAAGATAGCAGGTATCTTTCAGTTCCTCCCAGGTCGCAGCAGTACCCATCCCTGCCAGCGCAGAGAGCATGGAAATCCCTTCTTTCCCCTCCCATGGGAAGCCAGCAGAAAACCCTATCTCTTTCTAAAACAGACTGGCAAAGGACTGCCCAACAAGAGCCCTCAGAAGCAGGCAAGAATCAGCATCCCACACAATCCTATTTTCTGGCTTTCAGTGACCGTGCAATCCTGAGTGCATTAAAGCACATGCCATGCCTGCTCTCTGGGGAGGGCATCTATCTGCACTCAGGGTACTGAGCAAGCAGACCAATGGCAGAAATAAGAGCTGAAAAAAATGATTATCAGGACATAACCATGCACCTCATCACTAATTCATCAGTGACTTATCCTTTTCTGCACCCCAAACCCCACATGAGTGCTACCCTGCAAAGAATGGACAGAAGTGCTCACAGCAGGAGATACCTCACCTCATCTTTATCCTGCACCTGGATGAAGAGGGGAAGGGCAAAGCCCACCTGGGCCAGCTCTGGGATGGCCACACTGTACTCCGAGCTGTTGAACTCAGGTGCATTGTCATTTATGTCGATGACTAGGATGTTGAAGGTGGTGGTGACAGTGGCATTGGAGGGTGTGCGGTCATCATTCAGCTCTGTCCCCTGCAAGGAGAGAAAACAACAGAGCAGTCTTTATTTTTCAAAGAGTAAATGCAATAGGAAGTGTGCACACTGTGATTATAGACTCTTGCAGCTTTTGCTTCCTCCCCTTTGCCAAGGAAGTACGCTTAGTTGGTTCTGCCATTGCCCCTTAACCTTAAGCAGCTTTCCACAGTGCTGACCCATTAGCACATAGATGTTGACCCAGCTCTTCCATCACCCATGTTTCAGACCCATAGTACTCTTGCAAACCTCCCCAGGGGTTTAACGTTTCCCTTAAAATGGCTGTGGCCAAGTTCTCACTTGCCCCTGTCATGCAGCAGGTTGTCGGGGCTCAGTCACGCTAGGTGATGAGTAGGCAATTCTCCTGCCCCAAACATTTAAACAAAAAAGAAAGTTGCCTTGTGAGATGTTTGGGGCAGTCCTCAAAGTAAGGGAAGCCACGATGGAGAAAAGAGTATTCCTGTTTTCTCCTCTGCCATCTCCTGAGGTGGAACCAGGAGCAGGGAACTAGCCCACCATAGTACTACTGAAGGGAGAGAAAACTAGGGCAACAGAAGAAAATAAAACTTAGACCTTAAAATAGGTTTGGCAACATGTGTCTAAATACAGAGCTGAGTCATAACTCCAAATCACACCTCTGTCTTAAGAAAGACTTTAATTTCGCTTTCCCAAAAGGAAAGAGTGCAGATTTTATTGCCAGAGAAGCAAAACTTGTGAATCAGCCTTTTCAAGCAGAGTCCCTCCTCTTGTCCTTTGGATAATCTTGCTTTGCTGTGGGCACAGAAAAGCAGCACTAACACGACCCACATGGCTCATTGCTATTCACTGCTTCTGCACACAACAGCAGAACAGGCTGATCTGAACAAGGAGCAATCCAGCTGTATTTTCGCTGCGTGCTCCAGGACAAGAGCAGCAGAGAACATTTTGGGTCCTGGGGGTGCAGGACACAGAGAGTTGGCGTTTGCAGGAGGATGCAAAGTTTGTGGGGAGAGGAAATAAAAATCTATCGGATCAACAGAATATAGTTGGAACTCCATTATCATGCAGGCAGGAAAATGGGCAAGTTTTCAGCTTCACAAATCTTTCCAAAATTAAACTAATATTTTGTCCCTATTAAAACCAGGCAATCCTCCCTCTTTCCATTTCTATTGAATTGATACTATAAAAGCCCAAACCAAGACATACCAGGGATGGGTGCATAAGGACATGCATAAAGCCCCACAGTATGACCTGTGTCTGGGACCTAGAGGGGTAATTTCTTGTCCTTTTGCACCCCCGACAAAACATTGTACTTGCCAAAATGAGAACGTGACTCGACGGCTGCTGCCCTCCCAATCAATGACCCTTCCTACAATGCTGATTTTTCCCCACACCAGCCCAGCAGAATCTATACTGCTAAATGTGTTACTAACCAGCCGCCCAGCTTGGTATTGATTTTAATTGCAGGGCTGTGAGCAGGGAGCCACTCTCAGGTGGGGCTGGTAGGGCTGGAAGAGCATGCTCCAGAGCCTTTTCTTGAAGCAGCTTTCAGCATCACTCCCTTGCCATGCCTTTCTATGCTGGGCAGTTGCAGGTATAACATACCTTTTTATACCTCTGCCCACTGACTTGACAAAATATAACTGGTTTTCCATAGATCTGGGGAGGAAACGTAGGAAATAGGCAGAGTGGGCGCAATTCAGGTGCCTGAATGTAGGTGTCTCATGCTATTTGCAATCCCAGGGCATCTGCCTGCTGCCAGCAGATACAATTGCAGGCAAATCTAGTTGAAGACTAAGCTGGGCACCAAAAATTACCTCATTCATCCATATATGGGCAAACACATTTTGGGCCACCATACAAGGGGGCTGTGTTAAACATCTCGCTTGGCTTGGCCAGAGAATAGCGCATCATGGCTCTAGATGCCTGCAGGAGCAACATGTCCCAGTTCTGTGCCTCCACCTCAAAGGATTTGTTCCCAGGCAGGATGCCCTCCCCATCCTGCTCTGCCAGTCTGCCTCCCAGATGGTGGAGGTCTCACCTTCACTGTGAGGATGAATCCAGCACTATAGAAGGGGTTTTCCCGGTCCAGCGGCCCATTCAGGGTTAAGGCCCCGCTGATGTAGTCCAGTGCAAAGATGCTGTTGGTGTTACCTGAGGAAAGTAACAGGCAGTGTGAGCAGAAGCGGCTGGTGCAGCTGATACCAAATGGTGCTGTGTGTAACACAGAGGGGGAAGTGAGAGGACACAAGCCTCTTCCCCTGACAGTCTACATGCATGACTAGACCTGGTTCTTGAGAGCTTTTACAGAGCAGATCTGTTGCCAGGCCAGGAGCTCCAAGCTGGGCACAGGCTGGTCTCTGCAAATCCTGCACTTTATCTCAATGTGCTTTAAAATGCCATGGCTGTAATGGTCCTCTCCTCCCCTCACCTGCCCCAGCTCAGGGCTCAAAACAGTGCTTGCCCTCCAATAGCCAATAATCTTGTGAATGCTGCAGACAGATGAAGAATTTCAAGAGGGTTTTGTTATTAAAATATGCAACAGCACAACCAAACCCAGGGCCAAATCCAGATACTCCCCTCTGAACAGCTGCCTGCATTCTTGGGGCACCATGTCCCTGAGGTGGGCATGGCTTCTTTCTTAAAATACAAGAGTTAAGGGACATCAGTCCAGATTAATCAGAGGAAGGTGCAGACAGACTAAGCTCAAAAGTATCAGCTTCACATAGCAAGCAGTATTTTAACTGTAGGGCCTCTTGCCAGAGGATAGTGAAGATGATGGAAGTCCACACGTATTCAAGGAGATGCTGGGGAGCTAATGAAAGGAAAAATCATCTATCCAAGAGCAGAAAAGCCGCATGCAGCTCAGGAATTTTCTTAGCTGGACATATTTGAGCCACAGAGAATATTAGGGTAAGTACTATAAGCACTTGCCCTGCTTTTATACTCTTTAACAGATGTGTTGACCCCATGCAGTTGTCTTGTTTCCCTCTGCTTAAGCCAAATTTGGCCACTAAGCTGGTCCTTATGTACAAGCAACTAGACAAGGTGTCATGGAGGTCTGTGCTGCACCCTATCCTCAGCTTTACTCCTACTCTGGAATTAGGCACCCAGAGAGGATTAAGACAACACTCGAGTCTCACAGCCAGCAGATGCTAAAAAGACAAACATCCCGCACTGGGCATGTTATTGTTCCAGTCCCAGGTGCTCTCTCTGTCAGCCAGACAAAAGAAAGCAGTTGGTATTTTGAGCCTGGGATACCTGATGCCGTGCCAGGCCTGACACAATACTAGAGGAGGCTGTTGGCTGTTGAATTAGTGATGACCAAGGAGGTTATATACTGGCATACGGTCACCCACACCACTCATCATCTCAAGATATGCAGAACCCCCTGATCCAGCCCCAAACAGGAACAAGGAAACCCTGCAGGTACACTATAATCATCCCAGTCAAAAATAAAAAAAACCCTGTCTTCTCAATATATCTCAGCCTGAAGGAAAGACACAGAGTATTTGTCAATTCCCTGGAAGGGAGCTTTATGACAGATCTGCTTTTGCAGAAAGTTGTTTCCATCACTCAGCATCCACCTCACTCCCTTCCAGTCCCCTGTTTAACCACAGCTGTGCCTTTTGCAGGGTGGCCAAAGCCTCCACCATGTCCAACTCTCCCTTCCCAGCCCCAGGAGCCACCCTGGCCTTTATGAGTGGCTGGCTGCAAGCATCTCCTCTGTCTCACAGATCCCTAAGTGCCAGAACACCTTTCTCCTCCATTACTGAACTGTTACATCTTCCTCTCATGCTGAATGCCTCCCATTTCTTTCCTTGGTCTTCTCTCCCATCTGAAATGGCCCATTGACTGCTAGCCAGCTTAATGAACTGATACACATCTACTTAAAACATCAGTAGCAGCTTTGCTTTATTTTTTCATCTAACATGAAGATCTCTAGTCTCCTCCCTTGGACAATTCCCCTCTTTTCATCTTGACTTCACACCCTTGCTCTGTAATTTACATCTCTTCAGGAGACTTCTTCTGATACTAGCTTTGGAGGACACTCCACAAGATGCACTGAATTGTGCTGCAAGGCATTTAAATGCTCCAGGTTGCCATGTTGCCATGGTAAAGTTTATACATCAGGGCAATCTTGGTACACTCCCCTAATACAAAGTGTAATGCTAACAAGAACCTGTAAATGCAGAGACCAATGGATTTTAGTGGAAATAGGTCAACAGGGCAGAAATATGACACAAAGGACTAAACACAGCACTGAGGAATGGCATGCTGCCTCCTAACACCTCCAGTCACTGTCTCCTAAGAAGGGTTATGCATTTCATATTTGACCATAGTCATTTTTTGAAGGATGGATGAATAAATCAGGGACACAAATACCCTCCCAGGCTACACATCAGAGCCTTTTCTCTAGCTCAGCCTCCGCAACACCACAGACAGCAGATACGCATCAGATGCCCTCCGGAGTGTCTTTCTGCTAGCAGAGAATTGCCAGCTTTGCAAATTAGCCTCAAAAGGGAAAAAAGTGCCTTCAAACTTGTCCCTCAGAAGCCTTTCCTAATTTCCTCTACAATGCTTCTTCAACCACCACTTCATTATTCCTCTGACCAGTGATCACCGCTGAAGTACTCGCACTGCCGAACAATGCACGTTCCCTGGAGACTGCAAAAAATCTCTCTAATCTTCACGTCTCCAATTTCCTCAGAGCAAGGAAAAAAAAAAAGGTGGGTGAAAAATCACCAATTTTGTCTTTCCCTCTCCCTGGACTTTTACTCTCCCCTCCTCTGTATAATTTCTCCTCCCTCCCTGGTTCTCCCATTATCTCTCCATCATCTTCCCGACCCAGGAAAAAGCCAAGCTTGGGTTAAGCACAGGTTAATCTGCAGCTGCTGGTGCAGACAGCCACACTGGCTGATGGCTTTCAACCATCTCCCCCAGCACTTGCTCCATCCTGCTCCCAGTTGCACTGGTCGCAAGTTCTCAGCTGGCCACCCATAGCCATCTGTGGGTGCAGGTGGGTACTGTGAGCTGAGCCAGCTTCTCATCACGCTGTCCCAACCAACAGCTTGCATGGCTCATGGCCAGCACTGCCTGCTGGGCATATCAACAGAGCAAGCCTTGTTTTGCTCATCACTGGTTTTGAAGTGATACCACAATGCACAGATGCATGATGGAGAACACAAGGGGATGGAGCACCTTTGCACCAGTTGAGATCCCCAGATAATCCTGTTTTTCAGAGGACACAGAGCAACACAAACCTTTCCACCTCCAAGTTTGCACTCTGCAAACTGTTTTAATGACAGAAACTAACATGGGGCTGCACTTGACAGAGAAGCCAAATGGCCCTCAAGAAAGTACCCCATCTCCCTGCCTTTGCATGCTCTCTCACAAGCAGGGCTCATGCTGTGGCACACACAGCCTTCTGCTCCACACCATGGCACACACAATCTTCCGCTCCACATCAGGCAGGTAATAAAACAATCACTCACTTGGCTCAGGAGTTACCAGGAGTTGGCTGTATGTTTCCCTTATTGAGCCATCTCTTGCCTAGTGTGAAGTCTGGTCTGAACCGCCAAAGCATTCTTAGATGGAAACTAAGGACTTCATTTCCATGCCCTTGTTTGAGAAGGGAGACCATGCTCTGGTTTCTGCTAAACAGAGGCTTACCTATCCTCCACCTCCTTCCCCATCCAGACAAGGATGTGGCATGTTCACAGAGAGCCAGGCAATCCAGGTCCATTACATGGAGCAGGCAAAGCTAAGGAATAAATGGGTCTTTCATTGAGCAGAGAAGGAGTTCTGCTTTCAAGAGCTGGAAAAGCAAAGATGGCCTTAAGTGAAGCATGGAGGGAGCAGAAAATAAAAGCGAGGCTGCCTAGCATCCACCAGAAAGGGACACCCTGTAGGAAGGCAGGGTCTAATTCCACCTCTCTGCTTGTCGTGGTTGAAGCCTCTCACGCAGTTCACTCACTCACTCCTCTCTCTTTCTTCCCCCCCCCCCCGCCCCGAGGATGGGGAGGAGAATCGAAAGAATGCAACTCCCACAGGTTGAGATAAAACCAGTCCAATAACTGAGGTATAACACAAACCACTGCTGCTACCACCAGTAATAATAATGACAAGGGAAATACAAGGAAAGAGAATACAGCTGCTCACCATCTGATACCAAGCCCGACCCAGCAGCGAACCCCCTCTCTCCCGGGTCTCTGCCCTCCATCTTTACATCCTGGGCATGACATGCTGTGGTATGGAATACCTCTTTGGTCAGTTTGGGTCAGGTGTCCTGTCTCTGCTTCCTCCCGGCTTCCCCTCCTCCCTGGCAGAGCATGAGACTCAGAAAGTCCTTGGTCAGACAAAACATTCTAAGCAGTAACTGAAAACACTGGTGTTATCAGCGCTGTTCCCAGGCTGAAAGTCAAAAACACAGCACTGCACCAGCTACCACGAAGGAGAAAAATGACTGCTACTGCTGAACCCAGGACACTGCTACCACTGCAAACCTGCAGAGCTGAACACAGCACAAGGAGGAAGCAGGAGAGAGACCCAGGGTAGGAACCAGAGATAGGGCAAAAATTAAATGATGGGAAGGGAAAGGCTGATCAGGAAAAGGGAGCACAGACAGAAGAAAAGCAATGCAGGTAATGTTTTTTAATAATCAAAAATACAGAGGAACAACGATAACAAAACAGCTTTAGGGCAGCAATATGAATACATTTCTGGCAGATTTGTTGCTTTCACCTGGCAAGGAACAGGCTTGCTTAGGGCATACAAGCCCAGCTTCTTGTTATGACACAGGTAGAAGAACTTTCCCATTCCTCTGTCCATGTATGAGTACAGGGACAGCAGCAGCTGCTACATACACCACGTCTGGCCAGGGGACCAGGAAGGCAGGGACCAATGTGGCACTGGGTTAAGGACAATGAGATGGATCACAGTAGCCCATTGTGAGTGTTTTTCCAGGCTCACTGAGGAATGGCTGGTGGCATAGGCATTGTTTTGGAGAAACATGGCTATAACAAGGAATTTTATAGATGATGGCCATAATGTTTAATTGCCCTCGGCCAACACTCTCACAGCTTAAAAAGGCCATTAAAAATACTGGCTCAAACCCAGGGAGGAAAAAAAAAGAAAGAAGAAAAAAGAAAAAAGACATTGATGTCTCCTCCTTCCTCCCACCCCTTTGGCCTTTGAGCATCATTCAGATCCTTAGGAGGGAGAAATGCAGCTATTACCCAGCTGTAGCCAAGAGCTATCTGTCAGCCAAGGGAAGCAGATTCCCCCACGCAGGAGAATTTCCCCACACAGTTCTGCTTGAAGAGCCGTTTGTAGCAGGGAGCTGCATCCTCGAAAGGCATGGGGCTTGCTAAGCTGCTGAACTTGGAGTGGGTGACTTTCATGAGATGTGAAAGGGGAACCCATCATACACCTTGTGCTGGATAATTTATTAATCAAAATGTGCTCTGTCAGGGCTCTTCGGCACTGAAATAGATGCTGTTGGATGTGGTTCATAGAGTCAGCAACAGACACAGTTATTACCGTATAAATAGTCCATCAGCTGCCATGACCACCTTGCTGCTCTTCACCTTGAGTTTTTGCCCCTGCATAATATGCAGGGAAGCATGCCAGGGCAGATTCATTGCCCCATGCTTAAATTCAAAGGGAAAAAGTGATTCCCAAAGGAAAAAGGGTTACAACCTGAGCTTTGTTTCTTCGCTCTGAGTGAAAGTCAAGATGCTTTACAAAACTGTATCTGTTTCTCCTGCTCTGGACTTCGGTGTGCTCTTCTTCCCAGAAGGTGCAGCTTTCTCTGGGACAACTGATTCAAGACCAAAGCTGTGTGCAGGCACTCCTCCATACATGCCTGCTCTGCAACCAGGCGTTTTTAGTATCTTCCCCACAAGATTTAATTGCCCATTCTAGCATAACTGGCAGATTTTTTGATCTTGCAGAGCCACAGAAGAAGCTCAGATTACATCCTCACACAGTTCCCTTTTTTAGAACTGAATATACAGTAAGAGGAAATAAAAGGAGAGTTTTATCACGCAAGGTGCAATCCCCCTCCTGAAGCCCCCAGGAGCTGCAGCTGGATACCAGAAAGAACAGAGCCTGAAGAGTTTAAAAGGTTCCTGCTCTGAGTGTAATTAATGACACAAAAGGATGTGGAGTCTTGGACCACAACCAGCACTCTGCCACATCATCTAAAATGTGCTTGGTGGCTCAAAGGGAAGGCAGATCGCCAGCTCTGCCTGGCTTGGTCATCTTCCTCACAGCCTTTCCTCTTTCCATGAATCTAACCCTAAAACCTGCTATGGGAGAGCAGCCAACAGGTGGATCGTGAGTCAAGAGGGAAAACCACCGTAAATATTTATTTCACTCATTTCTGTAAACGCAACACTTTAACCCTCCACCTGAGCGCACAGAGGATTTTGTCCTAATAAACAGGGCGCAGAAGGCAGCATGCATTCCCAGAGCGAGCTGGCTGGTCTGGACTAACTGGTGTCACCACCTCAGAGCAAGGGTTGCAGAACACTCTCTCAGCCTGCAGGCAAAGGATGCATGCACATAAAATGGCACTTCCTTAATGGCTGCTACGCCTGGGCTAGACTGTGACCCACAAATCATTTCTCCTGCCTCTTCCACAGCAGTAGGCAGACTCGTCAGGAGACTATGAGAGGAATACACTGTAATATGCCCAGTAACAAGTCTGAATCAGCTTTGAACATAAATCCCATATCTCCAGGCTCAACACCTTTCAGAAAATCTTCCATTAAAAACCATCTCAGAACTGATTGCTTTCCCTAGCCCAAACAGGAACAGAGACAGCACAGGTTAATTCTTCTCCAGAGACTGCTAACAGCTTGCATACACATTAAATCCCAGGAAGTTAAATAGGAAGTCTCAGAAATTAAACAAAAATATGCTTTTGTTTCATATTTACACATAAAAGGGAATGTATAGTTTTAATTACTGAAGGCCATTTGCTGGGAAACCACCTGCCATGCAAACCATTACCACAACCATATCTCTTTTCAGCGATTTCTGTATTGCCAGGGAGCCAAAGCAAGATGCCAATGTGATGACAGAGCATCATTAGCAGTGGGGAGGAAGCAATTGAGCCAAGAAAAGAGGGGCTGCTGCTGCAGCCACCATCTCCTCTTTGTGCTGTCTCATCCACATGCATTGGCAGGGTGGAGAAAACAGCCTTTGATGAATAACTTGACGTGAGGCACTTTTCCACCCATCAGCGTGTCCTCCTACAAAAATGTTCTGCTATGATGACTGCCTTTAAATCACACTGGAAGGCCCTCCCAGCAGGTGTAATTTATGAGGACTTTAACACCCTAGTAGTTCACCAAGCGATCAAACTGTGGGAAGAAAGACAGCATGATGTAGGCCAACCGGCAATGGGAATATTAAAACTAGCAGGTCCTTTTTCCAACGTTCCTCCCTGATGTCCGGTTTAAGGGTCTCGAGGAAGTGGTTCACTTTGCCATGCCTTTATTAAGTCAGGTCAAAATACAAAGAGGGGTGACAGCAGCTGAGGGCTGGGAGACCTCTTTGGCCATTTAACCTTAAGTCAACATGTTGCACTTTCAAAAAGAAGGCAACTCCAGATCTGTTCAGACTATGTGAAACATGTTCCGAGAGCTACTGGACTGATTTTTACATCACCCACACACACGTATATGACATTTTATTCCTTTGCAGGAAAATCAGAAGAAATATGGAGAGCAATTCTTTTCAGACATGCTTTCCACTTGCTTTTGTAACTCACACTGCTATTACATTGCTCAAATAATGATTTTTAATTCATGCTTCCCTTGGGATGCACCAGCTTTAGGAAGAAAATTCTTTGATAGAAACTGTATCAGTCTCCTAAAACAATCAACTTGGGGAAGAAAAAAGGTGCCCTAAAGGTTTTCAAAGAGCCCTAAGGACCAGCTCACTGACTGAGAGCCTTGCACTCACTCTCCTCTCTCCTGCAAGACTTTCCAAGCCACAGGAAGAACATATGGATTGCCCTTGTGCAATCTCCCATTGCCCATTCATCACTGCACCTGAAATGTGGCAGGCAGGCAGAGACTGACATTTGATCCCCGGGACCCTTTCCCCTGGTTTAATCCTTCAGTGCCTGCCCAAGCAGCACAGGTCACCTTCATGCCAGGACACATGAAGTCTTCTGGCTGTCCTGGAAATAAATGAAACCCAAAGCTCACTGCTAGTGACCAAAGCACAGGACTATAGTCATACAATACATTTTCCTAACAAAAGCTAGTGGGTCAAAATCTCCTCCTGCCTATTATTTAATTCACAATAAAAATCCTTCTCTTAAGGAGCCAAAGGATTCCCCTTGCCCCAGGTGATGTGCAGCAGCAGTAACCGTTAAAACACACTGCTGTCTGCAGGCCTGATCCTGCCAAGAGCAGGGGGGCTGTCCCGATTTCCACCAGCAAAATCAATCTCTGTTAGACCAGAGAGTTCCCCTAAATGAAAAGCCTTATCTAGAACAGGTCGTGTTATACAACAAGTCACTCTCTTTGCCTGGGAAATGAAAGATGATGAGCCAAAGTCCCCGGTACAGAGGCTATCTCCATAAATCTGCCAAAAAGGAACTGTGGATTACTTTGCTGGATTAATTATCTGTCCTTCAAACAGAGTCCTGACCTCAGCGGCTGAGCATCTCCAACCTGTCAAAGCAGCTGGGAAATCAGGAAGGGAGGGCTTGTGCAAGGCACTGGCCACAGGCTGCCTGCACCCTCTTTTTCACATGCGAAAAGCAGCAGAAACACCCATCAGAGTGATGGAAGCCCCAGCACTGGCCAACCTGTCAGCACAAGGGGCTTGAATTGCAAGATTTCAATCTGGATTTCTTTTTCAAATGGCCTTTTGCAGGGCAGTGATCCCACTACTTGCAGAGTATGAGGCAAAAAAGTGCGTATCTTCATGGGGCTAAAACATGGAGACTGGAAGGGAGGGGGAGAAACAACTGAATGGCTTTTTCCTATAAGATATGGAAATGATCCTCAGTGCAGGCAGGCAGGAGGCAGGCTCATCTACCCTATCAGGACAGCTAGCCAAAGCTGCGACACAGCTAGATCAGAGCTCCTCTGTCATTTCAGGCTTAACAGCTTTGTAAGCTGGCGGCATAAAGTTGGATCTTAAGTCTTATTTTATGTGGTTATGGTTAATCTTTTAGTTTTATTGTTTTCCTGTCATGGGAGGACCTTGTGCTGGAGATAGCCATATAAAGAAGAGCTGCAGTAGTATATCCTGAGGCACAGCTACCTGAGGGATGGAGCTGAAAAGGACACCAGCAATTCCAAATTAATTTTTATATCCTGCCTCCAAATCATACCAATGCTTTAGACATTAATACCAAAGGAATGATAAACAGCTATGTTGATTTTTAGCCCTCTCACTGCTGTATATTCAACCCCAGCTAGTAAAATCAGACCAGGCACATGCGAACCCTGTGCCTGAAGACGTGTGAGAGCCTAGGGGAAGCATCACCCATCCCTGCTGTGAAATCAGAAGAGCATCACTGCCACCTCCCCTCGTGGAAAGGAGCTGAAGAGTATAATTACAACCTCCACTGGCCATTTTCACTTTTGCTTACGGTCGGTTTCTAATTTAATTTGCTTCCCTATTCCCATATGTTAAGCTGGTTTTTTTGCAAAATTGCCATAAAAATTTACCAGCTCAGGCACAAAATCTGCTTGCTGACCTTTACCATTGTGATTGAGGATAATAACAAATTAATTAGGCTTTACCTGCCTGCCAAAAATATTGCTTGCCTTGACTGAGCAGGAGTTTGGAGGCATGCTAGCTGCTGGTTCCCATGTCTGCACTCTCAGGCATCAGAAAGTAACATATTCTTTGAAAAGCTAAAATCAAATCACGTAAAGTATAAGAGAGTGCCTTGAGCAAGGCAGGGAGGCACTCACACCCTTATGACTTCAAGGAAAAACTTATCTGCTCCATGACCATGTTTTCTTTAAAAGCTACCCTCAGCCATGCACCTCAACCACAGTCTGGAAGCTGAAAGGAGTTGGTCAACTCTGGCTATGGCAACAAACACAACCCACAGGGGAAAGAGGGCATCCTGAAGTCTGGCTTCAGGGATCTTGGAAACCTCTGCCTTAAGCTGAAGGCAGGGTGAAGATGGGGAGGAGGCCAGAGGCAATAATAGCAGGTGTCTGCAGTTGTCCCTCAGTCCTTTCATGGGATAATCCTTCCCAGCATACCACTCTTGAAGATGCTGGTGCCAACAGAAGGAGGACTCATCCTTGGCAGTGGTCAAGGCCAGGTTACGCAGGTTGCCTGGTCTAGTGGGAGGTGTCCCTGCCCATGGCAAGGGGGTTGGAATTAGATGATCTTAAGGTCCTTTCCAACCCTAACTATTCCATGATTCTATGACTCCTGGCCAGTTACAAAAATACTCTGCAATTCTCATGTTTGGGGGAAAAAAATAAATATATAATGCAAAGCAGTTTAATCACTCTTTGATGTATTCTGCCTGATTCTCTGATATGAGAGCTGCCCCCCACCAGGCAGGACTGGGAGCAGGGATTAAGCTTTTGGCATATACAAGCAGATGATGAAGCTGTATGCATTGATCTGCCCGACTGTCACTCTGCACACCCCATCCTCCCCAACCAGGCTTGCAGAGCATAACCGGCTCCCTTGCACTGTCCCTCCATCCAGCCATAATGACCAGGCTGATGCTACTGTGGCATTGAGCAGGAGACACTTGCAAAGGGACATCATGACTATTTTGCAGGACAACCTCCTGCAAAGATAGACATGGAAATAAGAGCATGCATGAGCATTCCAGGTAAAAACCCTGGGTCCAAGGTTTGCTTCCTTGATTCGGTAGAGCTGCTGTAACCATCCAATGAGCAGAAAGCCTGACATGACCATGAATGGATGGACTGCATTTAGCAAATTAACCCCCTATAGATTACACAGTTGTTTCTGTAGGTTTAAGCCACCAAATAAAGGCTTTCAGAAACCCAGAGCTGTTTGTATTGCACCAGTGCTAACAAAGGAAAATTAGATACCTACAGCATAACCCATACTCAGTCAGAAAAAGGGTCTGTGGCCATCAGCAAATGCCCAAAGGAGGGTGGACAAACAGGACAAGGGTGATTTCGCAGCTGCTGGCTATCTTCAGACTTTGAGCTGGGTGGGGTTTCTATAAGCTGAATCTTTTACCATCCTCGCAGTAGTTCAGCAGCCTCTGCAAAATTAGAGGTTTCAGTCCAGCCTCCAGTGAGACAAAAGCAAGTCCCTGCTGCACTTTAGTCTGTTGATACATGCAATCTGGGGGTATCTTTCACTTAATTCATGCCAGGCGAACACTAGAATAACTTGCAGAGGAAATTAGAGGAATAAATAATCCTTGCATCTTCAAAGGCACACTAACCAGGATACTTGCAGTCAGGATCAGTGGACTTGAAAATCAAGGTGAAATCACCTTGACCCTAAAGGTCGATTAAAAGAGAATTTGAAATTCTCTTTTAATTTGAATTGAGAATTTGAATCCTCTGAGCTTTGAGGAACTGGAAAATTATTTCCACGCATGTAGCTTGAAGGAGCTGCCAACCAGCATCCGAAGCATGTGGCACAGCAGGGCGAGCAGGCACTACAGCCATTTCTTGCTCTGAAGATCTCTCCAAAAAAAAGCCATACCACAAATGGGGTTACAACCCAGACCCACCAAGCTGGTCCCTTGCTCCTGGTTTAACCCAAGTAGTCTATCTGTCCCTGGGGCACAACCCCACCAAAGCAGGGTCCAAGTGCAGTCCAGTGAGCATCAAAGTCTGCCTTGGATATGGCAGAGGCTCACTGACTTCAAGGCATCTTAAATAAGATGGGTCCAGTTCCCAAAACTTTCCTGTACAATGCACAACTGTGTTTTATCTGGAAACACCTGCCCAGACTATTCCTGCCCCTGGCTCTTTAGCCATCAGAAGAGATCCACAAACTATGGACCCAAAGGAGACAAGCACTGCCCAGCAAGGGTCCTTGGGTGACCAGTTACATCACTCTCAGCAAGGTACCGACACACCCTGGGAGGAGTACTCTGGGCTTCAGAGTCACCCCAGGAAGGTGAGACCAAGCCACATGCCTATCAGAAGGCAGAAACCCTCCACTGCTTGAATCAACCTTAATTCTCTAGCCCTGCGCTCATGGGTTCAACTCCCAGCTTGTGAAGCTCAGTCAGTGCTTTGGAAGGCCAGCCCTCGAAGGGGTCGGGGTCGGGGTCGGGGGGGGGGTGGGGGGTGGAGGCAGCAGCTTTTGGGAAACACTGCAGAAACTGCCAGGAGCCATTCAGCCCATAATCAGTCCCATTCTCTCCCTAAACAATAAACACCACACTGCCAGCAAGAGTTTTACGCCCAGCTCTTTGCAGGTCTCCTCCGTGATGCTGAGTAAAGCAGAGCTGTTTGTAGCTCATCGTTAGGACAGAAAGGTTTTGCTATGAGATATTCTGAAATTTGTTAAAAATAACGTCTGCTGCTTGAGGAAAAAGGGGATGCCACAAATGAAGCGCTCCAACAGCGCTGAAAGCAAAGAAAGCTTTTCAGGGAGGTAAAAGCTTTCGGTTGTAGCAGTAAGCTACAGTAATTAGTGATGTTGAATCAAAACAGTAAGCAGTACAGTCAAGAAGATACTTAGCCAAATATGATTTCCTAGGCACGGGATGTACCAGGACATACTGCATGGCTAGGTCCCCGTTATCCCCAACTAGCCTCCGCACCTCATTCTCTCCACAACTTACCTGAGACAATGGTGTAGCCAATGCCCCGAGGACGGCCCTTATCCTGGTCGATTGCTGTTATCATCCGCACAGTGGTACCCTGGGGAGGGAGAGGAGACACGCATTACAGTCACCCGCATTACAGTCACCCCGGATGAGCACTTCTGGGGCTCCTGGGGTGCCCTCCTAAGACCTTGCACTTCTTACCATGGGTCACATGCTTAGGAAAATCTGTCCAAAGACAAAGCATGTCACGGAAAAGTCCCATCACCTCTTCTTGGGGCAGTTCAGGCTCACTACTCCTCACTCCTGTGCAAGCTGCAAAACTATGCTAGCCACAATAGGATATAGATGGCAATGCTGAGGGCATGACCAGGAGAACACATCCTCTAAAAGAGCCACTGAGCAGGATGAGCTTGACTTCCTCGGTTTATACCAAGGCAAGTGTCTGTATGGTGTCTGGACAGAGCACCACCAGACACATTCCTCATGCTGCTCATCTCCTGTCTAGAGGGAAAGGTTCTGAAGCAAGGTCAGTGTGAGCACAGGTGAGCACAGCAGCGAGTGCTTGAGGAAGAAGAAGGTGCAGCAATGGCAAAACCATGCCTCCTCATAGCATCACAACTGCCCAGGCTGTGACTGACAGGCAAAGCTTACACTTCTCCACCACAGATATTTTCACTCTTCAGGCTCTAAATTAACAAAGGCAACAATTCACCCTCACCACAATCTTCAGCACAGGTCACTACACCACTTCTATCTACTGTTGGCTTCCTAGTTTCAACTGGTCCTCTTCTTCACCTGCATTCTTCAAACCAGGCACCCAGGCAGCAAGGAATGCTCTTCTGCTGGCCATTGGCATCCAGCTGTATAACCTACTAGGCAAGCTGCAGAGAATTGAATCGAAACCTTTAAGGAGAAGGAGGGTTGAACAGATGCTGAGAACAGGGATTGCCCACAGGCGGGAGCTTCTGCAACTATCAGCTCACACATCTCACCCTCCATCCTTCAGGACAGACCTGTTTCTTACAGCCTGGAAGGCAGGCCCACAAGCACAGGAGTCCCCCAGAAGTGATGAATAACATAACAGCAACCCAAAATTCTTGTTTAGTGCTTTAAATAAAAACATCATGTGCTTATGTCAAGTCCATAAGCTGTACTCCTCCCGCCGCACTGCAGTGAGCCCATGTGAATAGCAAACACGTGCACATGCACATAATTAATGTAGTGTGAAAAAATTTACAACTCAGCTGTTCTTGTTTTCATTGGTTTATTAACAGTGGGGAAAAAAGCTTCTTTTTTTTTTGCCCTCAAAGGAAATGTCAACGGAGGCGTTTGCATATCTAACGAGGGAGCACAGTGGAAGAGCAGTGTTGCATTTGCCTGCAATCCATCAGTTGAAGGCCAAAGGGAAAGCTGCTGCAGAAACATCACCAGTGGAAAGTGGGGACTTGCTGTCTTCCCTGGCTTTCACAGCCATGCACCTGTGGGCTCAATGAAGATGCTTTACCACTGCTGGCCATAAAGAAGGCTCCTGGGACCAGGCAGACTGCCCATGCCCTGATCTCTGAGGGCATTTCAATGGACTCCTTAAGTAAATCCATGTTGTTAACCGAGAACATTAGCCATAAATCCCAGGTCACTGGCCTTTGAGCAGCACTCGGCTGGTGAGGCTCAGCAGCCACTGGAGAGCCTCTAAATCACTGACAATAACTGCGCTTTCCAAAGGAGCAAGGATAGATAAAAAGCACAAGAAAAGCGGGAAAGAAGCAGGTGGGAAAGCGGAACAAGGGACATGGAAAGGGGGGCAATGCAAAGTAGAGAAAAGAAAAAAGGGCAGGCATGCAGTCCAGTATGGTCTCCCCCAGCATACTCTATTTTAAACTGCCGTCCCCATGGGGCAGGTGGGAGCCCCCCTCTGCTTCCTGGCAAAACGAGAATTCCTCCACGGCAGAGGCGGTGGGTGAAGGCTCTTGGTCCAACTTACAGCTCACTCATCACCTGTCAAAAAGCGAGGGAGCAGTGCAGAATGATAAGTGTTGCCTGCCGTGCAGCACTTTCAAAGGGAACGCAGCTGCGGGAGAAGGCAGGGCTCCTGCGATGGCTGAGGAATAGCAATCGGCCCGCCACACTGCGGCCGCTTTATCTACGGGATAGGTCCCTCCTGTAGCAGCCAAGGGGAAGGGCTGTTGGGAGAGATAAAAGGATGAACACAGATGTTGCAGCAGGGAAAGTTAGGGAGGGGAAGAGGGGGAATCTCGTTCTGATATCTTAGCAGCGTGCGCCGTAGAGACGTCCATAGGAAAGAAATTATCCAGGCATCCGATCACAGGAATGAGGGCTGTTAGAGAGCACTCCAAGGTTCAACTGCAAGGCCTTGGCAAGCCCATGATGATGGTTTCCACACTCCTGGTTTTTGAGTCTAGTCCCCCCTGTTCTCCTTGCAGATCTGTGTGTCTCCCCCTTCTCCACAAGCCCCTTCACCAGCCCCTCCTGGGGATGTGCCACACTTCACCAGTGATGGAGAAACGCATGCCAGAGTGAAGCTGAGCTCCTTAACATTCGTGGATGCCATCTCCTGGCACCACAGGAAGGACAGGAACCTAGGCACTGCTTTTCATCCTCCCTGGTTTCCATCCTTCCTGATACCTCTTTCACAAGAGTCTTCTAATATCCACAAAACTGGTAGATTGCAGCTCCTGAGAATGAATAATTGCTCCCCAAGCATTCACACAGTGTTTATGACCTTGATCCTTCTGGGGAAGAGACTGAACAATTGCCACAGTATAGGCATAATGTTTATCCACATCACTGGTGGCAATTATTGGTTTTGTAGTGAGTGGTAAGAACTGATGAAGATAACTGATGATAGTTCAATACAGCTAACAGGAAGGAGTATTCCATTCGACATGTGTTGGAGTAAGATGATGAGATGCAAAACATGATTGTACACACAGGCTATACCCATCTCTTAGTTCCTCTGATGATCATGAAGCCTTGCCCAGAGGCTTCTATACCAGCAGAGGTAACCAAACAGAGAGGAGAGACTAGAAACAAGAAGAACACCCAAACCAAAACAAACCCTTGATCACAGTCATATCACGACAGCAAAGACTGACCTCTCAGCAATCACATCTCAACATTTCCAGTTTTTCTTCCAAAATCCTATCAGACCATAATGATATTCATTTTTACCTGTCTAGGTCTTATCACAGTAAGGGCAGAAGATGCTGTGCCCTGGCTCCCTGAGGCAGCCAACTGCACCCCTAAATTGGAGGGGTACCGTCTCTAGCCAAGCACATCTGGCAAGGCTTCTACTTACTCATGGAAATGCCATGTTGACTTCCAGTGCTAACAGCTCTGCCCAGGGCTCACCCCAGGTATTTGTGACACAAACCTACAGCTCTCAATCTCCCAAATATTCCTGACATTTCTTAAAACAAGCACCAACTTGCCTATCACAGGCAATGGTGGCTGCAAAGAAAGCACTCTGCTGGTGGGTATAGACTGATGCACCAGAACAGAATAACTCTCCCTCTAGGGAAGGAGGAAGAAGGTTTAGAAAAGTAATAATCTGGAAAAGCCTATGCTTAAAAAAAAGGCTAAGAAAATAAAGAATGGCACATTATCCAAACAAAATCTGAGGGTTTTTTGAAGAGGGGCAGGGGTAAATCAATCCTTTTTTAATAAAAGCCTGAGCTTTTAATAAAGTGTTCACACTGATGGGCTAGAAATATTGTAAGAAAGAATTAACTCAGAGCTATTGAGACTCTATGGCAAAAATAGCACTGATTCTACATTATTTCTTCAATCCCAGAACTTTCTGAGGAGTAGGGGGATGGTGCTGAAGAATTAAAACTGTTTTAATGATATTTGACATGTACTATCCTGTTGCAAGGGAATACAACTTCTGGCCTTGGAACAAAGCATCAGTGGGGTTTGCTCCTGCTCTTGCCTGCACTTGGCTCTCTGTGGGATGAAGCACGCTCTCATAGACCTCAGCTTGTCTCTTAGCAAGTGGATTCCTCCTCTTTCATCCCTGAAGTGAAGTTGCCATGCTGTATGGACCATGCCCTGGCAGAGATCTAAAAACAGGGGGTCATCAGGCCGACAGAATCTCTGCAAGAGGAAATGGCCCCTCTCCTCCAGCTGCTATTGAGTTGTCTGGAGAGCATTAACAATGCTATCCAGTCTACAAACACTGTGAGGATGCACAACCAAAAAGACTCTAAAGATGAAAAATACAATGTCGCTAAGCTTTGCCACAGCTACAGGCAGCTTTGGTGCACTTGGGTGCCCTGGGAGAGATGTCTGAGGCATGCTGTGAAGATCAACAGCATCAAGAAAGAAGAAACACCTCCAGGAACCTCTCCCGACTGCATCTTCTTCCTTTGCCTGATAAGAAATTCCTTTATCCTCAGTGTCCAAATAAGCATGTGCCCAAAATGCATCTAAATCATGCTACCAGATCCCAGCCTGAGAAAAATCAGAGCGACAATGGCACTTCTCTCCCCTCTCACACCCCTCCATCCCTTTTTCTTCTTCTTTTACAGGATTAGGGACTTGAAAGGCAAAGCACAGCCCAGCGTTGCAGCAGGAGGAGGAGGGGGGAGCGCTTCAGAAAGCTGCCAAGGCAAAAAAAATCCCATTTCTCACTTCTTAATTCCAGTCAATTCCAGTCAAAGGGCTGATAGAGATCTGTTTGTGGTAATTTTCTGCAGTTTATCCACTCTTTTCACCTTCTATCGGCTCTTCACTGACGGGTTGGCTGACATGCTGTTACTCGAGTGAGGAAATTAAAATTTGATGCAATAATCCCAAATAAGAAGGATTTTATTAGGTAATGTATACACTTTAGATGAGGTATTCTTGCCTGATATATTGATAGAGGAACACAGACATGCTGTGAACCACAGATAAAAAGAAAGGCAAGAGAGACGGAGAGCGGGCATGTAGGGCAGCAGCAAGTCTCTGCTGTGTAGATTTAGGGCTGGGACGAGATTTCTCAAGCACATTTTGACCTGCTGAGCCTGATAGCAGGGCAAACATCATCCGCAAATGCACTGCAGCCTATCTGCTTAACCTGGAAGCCTGCATGTGAACACAAGTTGACCAAGCCCAGGCTCCTCATCCAAATTTGCTGTGAATCTTTTTGGTAATCAAGCCATTCTGCAGGGTGAGAGTTGCTACTCTGCATGTGCGACTGGTTCCCTCAGGTGATAGGGCAGAGCTGATGAGAAGACTTCCAATGGAGAGATAATAATGCACGTGTTAAACCCCAGGTTTGCAAACCACATCCTTGTTTCAGTAGTGATTTCTCCTGGGAAAGAGGGGACTTTGGGCCCAAACCAGAAAGCAGTATCACTCAAAGTACTACCCACATTCAGCAGTCTTCCTCTTCACCATGTCAGTGATGGCACCTATCCATCTTGGATACCTCAGTGCCTTTGGAGATGGTACACAGGGCCAAGATAAATTAAAATCCCATAACCCTTCAGAAAACTTCCGTTTCATGAGCACATCTTCATTCATTTCCTATTTCAGGTTACACAGCAATTATTTGCTGCTTTGCCTGCTGCAAACAGTGTATATTCTGGGAAGAATTCTGGTACACATCCATGTATCAACACAAACAGATTGCTGAGCTCCAGCTGATAAATATTAATGACATATATCACTAATTTGAGAGAGGTCCCCTTTCCTGGATACCAGGTCACTCCATGAAGGAGATGCAGTCTAATAATTTTCCATATTCGTGAGACTTCCGTTTCTGTAATTTCATCACATGCTTCTTTTCCCTCAGTCAAGCGTGATCTAAGTTGTGTTTTTTTCTTCCCTGCCAGCTCATGTTGCCCCCCCCCCCCGAAATACTCCTTAATTTCAACAGCATTGAAACACACTGAAACTTTCACTTCATGTAAGTAATTCATGAAGGCATTTTTTGGCCATCTTCAGGCCAGCAGACAGGTTGTGTGCTGTCTGACCATGGGATTTGTGACAGTAGGACTCAGCCCTATTGATCCATCCCTCTGCATGCCATCAGAGCCAGTGTTTTGCTCCAAAGTGAATAAAAAGGAACGAACTGAAGTGAGCTGGGGTTCCCCCTATCAGTGCATGAACTGAGCCAACTGGTGTTTTTGATCCAGTGCACAAGAGGTGTTGCAGGATTCATGTGTGGCATTGATGCCTACCATGCTATGATTTTAGGGCAGAAGGTTTTTCCATCCATATACAAAAATATTTGCCCTACAGGCAAAGAGATGGGATACACAGCCATGCCTTGGGAAGGTGGATACTGCTCAGTACTGGCTGGTCCTCGGACTGAAGACCCTGGGCACACTTGCTGCTCACAGAGCAAACAGCTCCCAAAACCAAAGCTGCCTGCCACGCTCCCCGTCATCTGCTGCAGAGGACAAAAACCCTGCTGTATTTAGAGACTGGGAGACGCTTCCCACAAACAGTGAGCTTGCTGACAAACCGGGTTTCAGAAGAACTAAAATGATTGGATCAATTTGGCAAAACCTGGGGAAAAATACTCAAAGTGCTGAAATGGCTGATGATTCTGGCATTTTCAAAACTGGCTCATTTCAGGAACATTTAGGTTTTTCTTCACGTTTTCTATTAGAAATGGCATGCATATACACTGTGGGAAGGCAATGGGGTTACTAAGAACAACATAAAGCCTTTTTAAAATTTAAGGAAAAATTGTTTAGGAAAACATTTTATTTGGGCTTCAGGCTTCCTAAACCTCCTGGCTTAGGCTCTCTTTTTTAAAAAAGGGCAAAATATTTTGGGGCTGGCTTGAAACGTGTTGTTTCAGAAAGAAAGAGATTTGACTATCTTTGGATGCCATTTGCATCTCATGATTCAGAGCATTTGTGCTTTAGCATGGAAACAGGGCTTCTCTTTGCACCCAAGCCACAAACATCAGGGCAGAGCAATGCAAACCTGTGATAGATGGAAGGAGAGACAAAATATCTCTGCAAAGAGGAAGTTTTCCTCCAGCTCTTTTGGGATACTTTGTGTTTTCTGTCCCATAGCATGCTCCATCCTCCCTCGGCTCCCAGAGCATCACCATGGTCTTGCACATCAGAGCAAAACAGCAGCCCTTACCGGAGGCGAGTTCTCGTAAATGTTCGTGCTGTAGGGCAGGTTGATGAAGATGGGGTCCATGTCCTGCACATCCGTGATGGTGATTGCCAGGTTGGCCAGAGTAGACAGTGGCTTGTTTTTATCTTGGTCCTTGAAAAACAGAAGGGTCAGGGTGGAGGAGAGAAAGGATTTATATTAGAAAAAAAGAACTATTCAACAGCATTAAGTTTCTCAGTGGTTGTTGGGTCAAAACTTCTGAGTAGTCCAGGTAATCATCTCTTTTTCAAACTATATGCTGAAATTATTGTCCACTGTTCCTCCCTCTGAGTTTAAATGAAATGCCATATGCATTTCACTGCATCATTAGCCCTTTAAAATACAGCAAGCACCAATTCAGTTTTCATGACATTTCAATTGAAAAAGAAGAAACACTGTTCAACATGTACTTCAAAGTATAAATTCTCTCTTAATGCAGCTACAGCCTAGGGTACCTCTGCGCCATAAGACCTGGGTGTGATTGCCAGCAGACTCTCATACGCACACATCACAGCAGAGCATCTCATATCCCCCAGCACCAATGCTCCTGCAAAGCTTGGGCTCTGTCAGCTGGAACACGACAAAGCCCAGTAGCTCCCTCATGTTTCCACTGCTCTTCGTCACCCTGCAGGCTGCGTTGCAGTCCCAGCTTTATCCTTTTCTGTATTTGCTGCTCTGAGCTTTGCAGAGGGTATGCACGCTAAGTGCTGCTTCTGTTTTCATAGGATGCCTCAGCTCTCACACAGGAGGCAGAGTGGAAACCACAACCACAGGATACATCCTCACAGTAGCAACCTCCTTTCTACTGGGCTAATGATTTTGGCTCTGATAAACTGCAAACCTCCCACCTTGCATGGGAACTGGCAGGATTGGGGTAAGCAGGGGCTGCTTTTTGATGCAAGTCAAGTGGCTTCCATTGCTGTGGGGAAATGGGGAGCCATCCTGCCTGCTCTGCAAAGCAGGTCAGAAGCAGGCAGCAATCTTACAATGAGCATCAGTAGCTTATGAACAGTTAAATGCTCTGAGTAGGAGCATCATCTCTCTTACACCCCCTCACAACCCATCAGGATGGAGCTGCAAGCACTTTCTCAGTGCAAGACTCTTCTCTGGCAGCCAATGCAACAGCAGTACACGCTGCCACTGGCTTTGTCCTGAGAGTGCCCTGTTGACACCATTTCTCTTGCTGCAGCATTGTACCATGGATGCTCAAAAGTGACCCCAATGCCCACAGCCATTCCTATAAAGGCAGGAGAAAAGAGATAACACATGAAAGGAAGGAAATAAATCTCTCCTTGCTCCCTAATCAAGCACCATGCTGAAAGGCGACCATAAGAGGTTACAGCACACTTAATGCAAACTGGCTCTGAACAGCAGCAAGGACTGATTGCCAGAAGATTAATGTTAATTTAAACCGTATTCAACAACACAGCTTGCACATTATCCTCTTAACCTGCAGGCCTCAGCATTTATGGCCTGGATGGATGCTTATTTCTGACTCACACTCTGCTGTTAGCGTTATCAGGTTGAAGCCTTTTGTTTCTTCAGATAATATTTTTCCCCCCTCCCCTTCACCTCTTAAATTTTGGTTAAATGTTTACAGATAGCACTGAAAAAGCAAGCACGTTTCAAGTTTCCTCACCTACCATCTCTCATGCTGCCCTTTCCAGCCTCTTTCTGCTCTTGCTGCCTACATCATTGGGATGAAATGGCTCCTGCCTGGAAGCAAGGCTCCACAAATCTTCTTGCAGCCCTTACAGCCACCGCAAATTCACTGTCACCCCAGTTCCCATTCCAGACCATGCAAAATTTTCATCAAGCAGGCAAAAGACTTCATGTGCTCTTGCAGCTCCTGCTGTCCTGGTGCACTCTTGTCCTTCTTTCCTGGACTGAGCTTTGCCCTAAGGTTTCTCATTGCCTTTCTACTAGAAATTACCAATGCCCTGTGACTGAGCCGAGGCGAAATTTCCACAACTGCAACCAAGCCCTGTTCAGATATTTAACATTTAAATCTTTGAAATCCCTGAGCTGGAAATGACTAAAAGCCAGGAGTGTATTAGGTAGCAAGTACTAGATATGCCCCCATTTTATCTTTGCTCCAGGTGGCTACTGGAGCTGGGATACACAGATAGAGCTGGAAGGACGAAAGTGCATCCTTGTGTTCTCGAGGAAACCAGAGTCAGACATGTGGATAAAAGGCATGTTTCCATCAGGGCTTGTGTTTGGTCCTACATTTTCTAGCCTGCTAGGTAGTTCAAAAGCACATCCTGGGAAAGGATGTTGGTGACAGAGACTGATAAAGAAATAAACAATGCAGAGGGTCTCTTATCAGTGGAGTATTTAAAATAAAATTAGGTACATTTCAGAAAAAATAAGCTTCTGGGAAAAATTCCACAGCCGTGGACATGCAAGGATTGGGCTGAAAGGTTGAGCTGTTTGTCCTGCAGTCTGTAAATGCCCATTCTCTGTGGCCATGAAGAGTAAAGCAGCCCTGCGCAACCCTCTCTATCCTCATGACATTTGTGGTTCTGCATCAAGACAATGATCTTGATTAAATCACATGCTCTAAGAGCTCTAGCCAGCTGCCTGGAGGGGCCAGTAAGGGTTTTCTCCCCCTCTCTTTAATGCAGAGTTGGTCAGACATAGTATAAGGCTGAACGTCACCTTCCTCTGTTGTCTGTGAGATGGGAAAGGAGCACCATCCAGGGCACCTGCATGTGTAGTGCTCCTCATTCACATGTGCCCCATTCACTTATTCCTTGCCTAGATTTTGCTAGATTTGACACCAGGAAAGAAGCTTCCCATTCAGTTAGGGCATAAATTTGCCATGGTGGCCACCTGGACATACATCTCCCAGGGGTCCCCTCCCAATAAGGTGGTATTGACTGCAATTATATTAGGACCTTGGTTTCTCTCTATCCACCAGAATTTTAACTCTTGATGCCTGAACTCAGCTTTTGCTGACTGGGGCTCAGGGGGATTAATCCAGGTGAATCCACTTGTATACACATCATGATGCTTAACAAATGAGACCAAAGGATTTAATGGTTTGTATGCCCCGTACTGGCTTTCTTCAGCAAGGGAGCAGTTTGCCTGTGTATGGAAGCCTGACATGCATGAGTTGCTGTTGGAGCAGCACAGCAGTGATTTGAAACTACCCAAGTAAAATACCTCACTAAGTGGAAAATGCTGGATGTGGGCAAGGAGATGCCAGAGTAGGGCAAGACAATAAGGAAGAAGCAGCTCCTTCCCCATTGCAGTCTCTCCAGAAAATGCTTCCTCTCCTGTAGCCACCAAGATAAGACTCACCGTTGCATTAACCTGGAGCTGGTATGCCTGAGTCACTTCATAGTCCAGCTCCCGTATCACTGACACGATGCCACGGCCGCTGTCGATTGCAAAGAAATTGGAAGGAGGCTGGAAGGAGTAAAGCACGCTGCCTCCTGCCCCCTGATCTGGATCTGTGGCGTTCACTATGAAAATCGGAGTGCCCACCGGTGTATTCTGAGAAAAAATAATAATAAAAAAATCAGTGAAATTGTGCACCAGCCCATTTTCCCATCAAACGCAGATCAGCAATTCCCTTTGCCCACCAGAAGGAATATCAGGAAACCCAAGAATTTCAGTCCTGTATTTTCCGGACATTTATAAGTCATACAGCTGTTTTCTTTATTACGGTATTGGAGCAGCTATAATAGTTGTTACACACTTATAATAATAGTTATACAGCTGCGGTCATGATGGCACTGTATCACAACCCCTCATTTTCCCAGACATCACAACTTTCCAGAAAAATTACTCTTTACTGAAACTTGTTTTCTGCCCAAAGGCACTTTTATTTTCAACACTGATTCCCTCTCCATTTTCACTATAAGGCATTTAATATGAGAGCCTAAAAAAAAATGCATTCAATGCAACGCAGAACTTTACGCAAAAATCAAACTTAGAGTTTCCACAGCAACTACAACCTGGCCCGATTAACACGGACATTAACAATTAAATCGTCATAAATCTGGAACTAATCTACATGCATAAAATATGCAGCTGAGTGCACAAAATCAGCAATGGCAAATGCAGTTTGGCACTTCTTATTGTTTAACTTCACAGCAGGGAGAACAATTATCCATTTTTGGTGGAACAGCTGCATGTTCCTATGCAAATCTTAAATGCATATTCTTGTCTCTCTAAAGGCAGAAGCACAGACGGCAAGCAAAACGATTTTGCAGGGGACCTAGACTGCAGGTAAGCGCAGATCATGATGGCTTGGGCAAGTCCGTATGCTTGTAACATGTTTACAGCTACATTAAGGGTTGACGAAGAACTAAAACTTGAAAGGCAGACAGCAAAGGTCAGAAGTGAGATGTGGCAGGGGCTGGTTGTAGCCAGTTGGGATAATACAGATTATTTCTGCAAACCTCTTCCCAAGCCTCTGTGGTTTATCGTTAATTTCAATCATGTTAAATTTTTTGTCCTTAGCTCATAGAGGAGTGCACAAAGTGCTGAGAAGGTGGAAAGCAAATTTGAGGAGAAACAGACCTTAGAAGATAGGCACTGACTCCAGCTAGAGCACCTTCTGCAAACAGTTGGCCGAAGCTGGGCAACAAACTGAGCCATTTTCAGGTTTTCTGGGAGCCACAAAGCTTTCAGTGAACCATGGCTAGGGCTTCATCAAAGGTGTTCCAGACCACCACCTCCATTAGAAAGCATGAGAAACCAGGGCTCCATGCTTGGAGATCTGATTTAACCAGTTTAATACTCAGTGATGGCACCAGAAAAGAACCAAAACTTCTAAATTTGCCCAGTGCGGCTTAGCAGAAGGCTTAGGCCAGCAGAAACTTACCCTCAAAGACAGGAGGCAAGACTTGCTGTGCGATTAGTCAGGCAGACTGGGTAAACCAGGGCATGTCCTGCAACCCACACTCGTGAGTCTGGGCCCAGGATACTCGTCCACACACACCCCTCACACCTCCCTGTCCTTGCATCCAGCCACACAGCGCCGTAGGCGTGCTCTGTTACCGAAGCTCGTCTCAGGCTCCAGCAAAACTCTGCTTTCCTTACTTCAGTGTCACTTCTGCAGAGGTGTGAGAGGTTGCAGTTCCCACCTAGATTTTTCATTTGCTTTCTCTCCTCTCTAAATCAAACCCTCGCAGCTCGCAGGGCATGGCCTGAAGATTATTTTTTAAAGCACCTTCAAGTTTTTCTGAGAACAGCAATCATAAAAGCATAAAAGCTATAGCTAGAATGGACCTCAAAAGAGAAACCCGTCCTCGTACTACACCTAAACCATTCCCATCCCTAAAGCTTTCTAGCGATGGAGGTACCACATCCTCCCCAGCCCATTTGTCCCAGTAGTTTGCTACCCTTTGCCTTACAACTGCTGATTTTCTGTCAGGCTTAACCCGTGTCTGCCCTGCTGCCATGTAAGTCTTTGACTTCGTGTCACACACAGAGCGTGTTAATCCTGGTTTGTACATTTAGACTGCTCAGGAACTTTGTCAGCTTGGGGGGGGTGTGTTGGGGTGGAGAAGCCCTTAATGAAGGGGCTGTGATGGGAGTTTTCTTTTCAAGCACTCCTAAGACACCTTCTCAGATAGGACTAGAGCATATTCCCATCCTTGGGGCTACTTGCCTCCCCAAGCCATCATGGTCAGCTGGGAGCAGCCCCAAAGCATCCCGCAGCCCTCCCCTTGCTGCTGCTACAGGGCCTTGCTCTGATCCTTGAGGTCTACATGCTCCAACAACTACCTTCTCAAATTCCTCCCCCAGAGCCACTAGGGTATCAATGTCAGGACAAAGAGCATTACAAATTAACCGTTAACGGAGGGGAGGAGAGGCAGTGAAAAGAGTAGATGTAGGGTTGCGCCAATGAGGTCTGGGGTATATTGTCCCCAGGAGTAATAATATTCATAAGCATAAAGCTGGACTTAATGAATATGTTTTCCCTTCTTTTTAAGTGCCCCTAGCCACTCCTCTTAACATGCAAATCTGCTCTGGTCACCCGTGATTATGGGGCTGTGAGGCTGGCTGTGAAAGAGGAGAGCTTGATTTCCCTGGCATTGTATTTCATACAATAGCCCAAAAGCAGGCTTTGAAGCGAGTTCATCTCCTTGTCCTTCCCAAAGGAGAAGCTGCCTGGAGGGACACAGAGGTCACCAGCTTTGGTGCTGTCAGCTCCAGCCCTTGCAGACACTGCCTGAGCTCTGACTTGGTGATTAATGTATTTTTATCCTTGTTTTACAGCTTTGCTGACCAGGTCCCTTCATTGGCCTGGGCAATAGAAGCAATACAAGCAGGGTATGAGCTCTGGACAGTTTCTGGCTGGTCTTGGGAAACAGACATGGGCATCTACACCAAAGAATCCAAGGGCCTGTAAGGGACCCTGGGACAGGACCTCAGCGGGTGGCAGTGGGCACCTGCAAGCATGAGCAAATCATGGCATGTGGGAATTTAGTAGGGGAGCAGAAGGGCTCCCAGACAATAGGAGGAGCGTTACAGGAGCCTGAAGGAGAACAGCAAAGTCTCAGAGTGAGAATTCTCTGATATTGCCTGAAGTGCAGAGGTCAGTGGGAAAATTTCACTATCAAATGCATGCCCTTGTTCCCAATAGCACACAGGTGAAAGGATGCAGACCTGTAAAAAGTGCTCTAGGTAATGCATCCTTTTCCCCCAGCTCAAACTCAAGCAAACAAACCTCAACTCTGGAAAAGCAAAACCAGCTGTGGAATGCAGACATCCCATATCGACAGTCCTCTAGGAAAAGATGTCCCACGTTCAGTACTCATGCCCAGGCAGGATACAGTCAGAACTCAGAGTAATTTCAGACCATCAGTTTTAAAAAGCATAAGAAGTATGTCTTTAAAATCCTCTTGCCATTTTTGGGTCAAACAGGCTCAAGATATTCCTCAGCAGGAGGCTGACGTCTTTATTTCTCAAAAGATGCAGCCCATCATCTGAACAATGGAGCAAAACATCTGTATAAACAGAACTGGCTAGGGTTTGTGTTTGATGGTAAATAACAGACAGAGGGCATGTCCCAGGGAGATGCGATTGTTAAGCCCTGAACCAGGCTAGCTCAAGAGAGACCATGTTTCTGAATTTTCAGCATTTGGCCTATTTATAGGAGTCCTCCATGTGTCCCTCATGGCTATTCTTCCTTAGCAAAGATTTGTTGTGGTTATGCTTAGTCCCCTGACAAGCAAAAATAATAAATTCTGTCTTTTCTATCCAGAAAAGAAGAAATGCAGACAGACAACAGCCTACAGGTACTTGTGGCAAACAGGTGAATTTTCTACATGAGTCACCAAATTCTGTCATTTTCAAAGCTCTCAACTCTCTTCAGCAGCCAGTGATGAAGCTTCACTCACTACAGAAAAAAGAACTGGTGACAAAACTATGTCATATCATTAAATCTTTGTTACGATGCCAGCAGATACGAGATAAAAATAAACATACAGACAGATGCCTCCCACGGAGAGGAAAGACGGCAAACAGGAGAGGGACCTGCTCCTGACCTGTCTCCAGCACCCATCCTTCATCAGCCAGCTCAGCAGGAGTGGCTCAGCATGCCCTCCAAGCAGCTTCAGGAGTTAAAGGGTTCTGGTGAGAAAGCTGCAATATCACTGAGCTGCATGGGCTGGGGATGCTGGAGCGCAAGGCAGCAAGGCCATTTGTGCCTCTCTTATTTTGCAATAAATGAATAGGAAAGGTTCAAACTGTTGTAAAAATCTTATAGGAAGAAGCTGATGGGGTTCTGTTTGCCACAAAGAAATACTGAATGGTATAACAGCATGTTACACGTTACATGCAAAACACCAGGAAGACCAAACCAAAAGCAGCAAGGTACAGGAGCCCAAGGTAGAAGGAGACTACTCTGTTTCAGTGGATCATCAATAGCAAGGATAGACTTGCTTTAAAATAAGGAATGAACAACCCTAAAACCCCTGTATAACCACAAAAAGGATGGTGCAGCACAAGGAAGAAGCACAGGAGAGACCAAGACTTTACCTCTCTCACACCAGTGCAACAATACGCAATTTTGCATAGCAAATATACACCTTTGAGTGACCAGAATTGTATTACCACCCAAAAGCTTTTATGGGTATGGACCAAGTGTGGCCCACCATAGCAAACACCTTGCCTAGCCTGGGCTGTCACGTCCATGCAGCCCTCCAGCACAAGTGACCAGACGCAGATGTGTCCTGCGTTAACCCTGGCACATTGATGGCTAGCACACCGAGGCCTTACGCATTATTCTCTGCAAAAGGGCACCTAAAGCTGAAGAAAAGGTTACCAGAAAAGGGCCTTTTTAAAATATTTACACCTCACTCTCTGGCCACACCTATAGTCTTTAATATCTTATTATGAATCCTGCTATAAAATGCATTAGTAATAACATTTCTGATGGATGCTGCTCTGACAAAACACGGCAATACAAGGTGGATTACAAGCTGGAGGAGACAATTCTATGACATGCAATACCAGGCATATTGCATGGCTGTAGCTCACTGTGAGAGGCACTGGGTAGGGCTCCCTAAAAGCATCAGGACACAACCTCATTTTGTCTGCCACGACAGGCTGCAGAGCCAGCTGGCATTACAGAAGCACTGGGGACCAAAGCAGCAGCAGGACCACACCAGCACAATGAAGACCAGATGTGGGCTGGGTGAGGAACCCCCAGGGAAAAGGCTCCCAAATCCAGGAAAACTTTTGGGTGGACAACTTTTAAGGCATATATGAAGCTATATGAACAAGCTTTTCCTTCACAAAGGGCTAAAATGAAAAGGCTGCAGAAAAGCCAGCATCCATGCCATTTCAGCCGGCACACGGTGCCTGCTCCCAGAGAGTACAAACCCCTCTGGCTGTCTGACAACTGCTCACCCTGCTAATGGAGCAGATTTGCATGGTGCCTTTGAGAGCTCTCCACCATAGCAAAACTATTTCACAGGCCACAGACCACCAACACCTCAGACGTGCCTTGATCCATCAGCCTTGTCCAACTGACCTGACACCAGGCACCCTGTGGGCAAATTTCTTCTCTCTTCTGAGAGAAGAAATATGTGGCGCTGACTATTTTACAGCAGGGTCAGGATTGGATAAAAGTACAGGTGAGAGATGACCCAAAGGAGATCTGGGAGTTAATCCCTCAGACACTCCCTTCCCTTAAGTACATCCACTTTTCCAGCCTACAGACAGGTTGTTACAAGATTTGGATGGGCACTACAAATGCTCATTTGCATTTATTTAAGAATGCTTAAATGAAGGCTGCTCCCCATCTCCAGTGGCCGGCCATGTAGAGGACTGCCATCTGACCTCAGAGGGCAAAGTCACCCAGCAGCACCCCAGCAGAAGCTGGTAGAAATGATTAGGATGCGGATGCGCGCACGCTGTATCAATGCAAATAATGTGGAAAAACGGCAGGCAATCTGGCCAAACAGCTGTCTGAAGGTCGATGAGATGAGGCGACGCAAATGGACTGGGGGCATACAGCGATGGGCACAAGGGCTTGAGCAGCAGGCAGCCTACCAAGCTGCATGTGCTATGATCTCCACATCAGCACTTGAAACAGTCTTGTCAGCTCTATTTTGGGTCCTGCTTTCTTCCCCCCAACCCTCATGCTGCCCCTGCATCAAGGCGGGAGCTCAAACCTCCCATCAGGAGAAGCTTCACGCTCCTGTTACATCTCAGGTCAACCTATTACTCTTAAATAATTCCCTGCTGCTGTTCCTGGAGGCTCTTTTTCCTCTCCCTGCCTCTCCCCACCTCACAGCAGGGTGGATGAAAGGAGCTTTGTGCTTTGCTAAAAGCTGGCTCAGACATCCCTCTGCTCAAGTCAAAGGAGCTCCCACCAATCCCATCTCGTTGCAGGGCAGGAAGGAGGGTTTGATGCCTCTTGCTTAAGGCAGGGCATCTCAGAGGTGCTGTATACCAGAGCTGGCACTGGATCCAAGTGCCTTCTGCTACAGCTGAAATCCTGGTTTCCTCAGCCCTGGACTGCCCAGGACAGACTTAAGTCACCCATTCCTGTCTGGGTCTCATTTGCTGCAAGAGATGGCTGCAAAAGCAGGGCCAGAACAAGCGGCAGTCCTTCTTCCAGACTCTGCTGAGAGCAAAACAACAGTCCCAAGTTTTGCTTTCCCCCCCAGGCTCCATCTCAGATGCAGCCCAACTGCCAGACTGGGTCCCTTGCTCACATGCCAGCTCTAAATGCTCACAAGGATGTGCACAGACTTAGAATTCCTGTATTCTTTATTACACTTTTAATTACATTTATTAATTGTATTACTGCTAGTCTGAGCCAAGCAATTTCCAATTTCAAAGTTTGATTTTAAAACCTGATAATTTCCTTTTTTAATGTTTCTGGTTGAAATTCACCCCACCTTTCAATAAGCTCTCGTTAATATGTATCTCTTGTTGCTATCTCTATTAAGTGACCTCCCTCATTACTGGATGACACTGGCAAACAGCCACCGCAAAGCTATAATTCAATTGAGGGGCTTTTGAAAACACCATAAACACAGCTGGAATAGATGCATTATAGGAGTTGGAGACTGAATTAGCTGATGGATAACTGCACTCGGAGCTGAGAGCACTTATTCAAGGCAGATTCAGCCTGACCTGACATACAGTGCTGAAGAAAGGGATATTGTAACCAGCAAGCCCATGGGGGAACTTGTCACACTGGCAGGACAATGGTGTTCAGCAGGCAGAGGGCAGGCAGCCACAAGTGGGAGAGGATGCTCTGGTATCCTGAGGGATAAAGCTGCTACTTTTTTCCAGCCCAGAGCTGCCCCATTTCCCACCAAAGATAATTCTGCCCTTGTTAGCATGGGGATCAGATAGCTGAATTATGGCACAAGATTCCCAAAAGCTGGGTGCAGGGGAGCAATGCACTGTGTGGCACCCATGACTTCTGCAGCACAGGTATTGAGGGGCAAGCCCAGGAGAGGCAAGAGAGGGTAAATGACTGAGGAAGGAAATATGAATAAAGAAACTCACAGTATTCCTCTTAATTATATCTTCCCAACTGGCTCTAGCTGCTTTCTCTTCCAAGCAGCGGCATGGTAAGTATAAGGCAGCGTAACGTCACCCCCCTGCTCTCTACTTTGGGCGCAGTAGAGTGTCCATGTGGCTCAAGCACTCATCCAGAATGGAGTTACATTCAAAAGGGAAAGTGAGGAAAAGGAAAGCATCATATGGCAGAACTTTAATTTGCAGCTTCAGGGGAAAAAAAGCTGCCTGCACTAGACCACAGCAAGCACAAGGCTTG
This sequence comes from Myiopsitta monachus, assembly GCA_017639245.1. Taxonomy (NCBI): domain Eukaryota; kingdom Metazoa; phylum Chordata; class Aves; order Psittaciformes; family Psittacidae; genus Myiopsitta; species Myiopsitta monachus. Next base: position 62,704,327 of record CM029921.1, on the reverse strand, counting down.
GGCTTCCACAGGTGCTGCACCATGATGTCCATCATCCACAGCCAAACCACCAGAGACAGGGAACTGCTTCTCTCTTCCCTTCCTCCAAACCTTGCCTCCTTCTTTGTGCTTGGTCTCTCCCTACCGCCAGCCAGGCCTGCTCAGCACAACCACCTACCGCCCATCAAGCAGCCAGAAGAAACAGAACACAGAGAAGAAAGCAAGTTCCACATCAGCTTCGAAGAAGACATCCTGTCCATGCTGTTACCGGTTGTTTAAGCAGACAGCCAGCTTTGTCTGTAGAAGCTCATTTGCTTTGACAGACTCTATTTCCAGGTAACTCAAGCTATTACACTGTGCCCTGTGTTTGCTGCCCCAGATCTCAGGAGAGCACGAACAGCTCTGTGAGAAGTAACGATGAGGAGCAAAGCTAATGCCAGCAGGCTTACATTGCTCTGTGTAGGGGAACCTTTTGGGAACCTTTCCAGCAACCGAGATGGACCATTATGAACATGGAGCTACAGGAGCGTAAAGTCATAAGCACAGAAGCAGAGGTTTAAGAGACCAGAAAACCCAGGTGGAGGAGTCACTCATTTTGTCTTTGGAAAAAGGTAGACAAAGCAGTCTACCTTTATGTTTCCAGCCCTTTTCTTTTTCTTTTTTTAAATACATCAAACAAACACTTTTTATATTCAAAATAATTTTGACCCATTGTTTAAAAATGTTTATGGCGTTTATATGTATATCTGTGAGTGAATATAACTGAAATTCCAGAATAATTGGAATTAGTCAAAACAAGGTATTTCAATCAATTCCTCTCTTTTTTTCTATAAGGAATACATTTAAAGGGAAAAATAAATCTTACAGAGATTGTTTAAAGTGGGTGATGGTGGAAGGGATGGTTCCTCTGTGCCAGAAAGAAAAAAAAACCTGCAAATTCTGAATTCTCTACCACTCCTTAAAAAAAGTTAATTTTCCTTTTCCACCCGGGTCTCTTCACAGACTATTTACTCTGCCTCCATTAGCAGGTGAGGCAGAAGGCACTCCCCTCCAAGATCTCCCCACAAAAGACACCATGGTCTCTGCTTTGCACAGGAGCAGTCCTGGGGGCTCTGGTGCCCCTTCTGCTTTGCCAGGGCCACCACCATCTGCAACAATGACAGAGAAGCAAGTGCTGGTCTGGCAGCCCTTGGCAAACCCAACCTCAAAATGCTCACAATACAGCATCTATGAGGACTCAGGTCCATCAGGCGGGTGTGCGAAGTATACACTTGGTCATCTGTGAATAGAGCATCAGTGTGTGACATCTGCTGCTGGACAAGGGTTACCTGAAGTTACCTTGTACATAAGCTATCAGGCATGTACAAACTCATGCAATTAAAGAGTACAAATTCCCAGCTAAGAGCTTTCCAGTTTCCAAACAATCATAAAAAACTCATCAAATACAGCACTATTCTACTCTCAGAGAGAAATGGCAGAATTGTCAATGATAATCAAAAAAAGGTGTTTCTGTTCCATGCTTGAGGAATAAAAAAGTGACAGAGAAAGCCTTGTTCAGGCCACCCACAGCCTTCTCCGGTGAGGCTCACACATCTCAGTCAGCAAGTGTGGTAACTCCTGCCAAAGAGTGCTAAAGGTGATGGCCAAGGTGCTCGCCGGACCATTCCTGATGATGTTCAGCAGCCCTGCAAACACCAAGAAACAGCATGGGAGCAGGCAGAGCAACCAACATGCTGTCAGGGTTTCTTTCACAAGAGTGGCTTCAGGCCTCTCAGCTCTATCAATTCCAGGCAAAATAATGAAACCCTCAGCATAGCTGTTGGCTAACAGGGAATTAAACGTAGGTAGTGGCATTAACACCTCCCACAAGACTGACAGACAGTTGATCCTGTTCTGTTCTCTCTTATCTTTCTACCAGAGAACAATCTTGGCTGAATAGGGTGACACGGTTAAAATCACATACATCATCTTCTCTAGGCCATGTGACTTAGTGCTCTATGACATTAACACTGAGAATAATTCAAAATCAACACAGTTGGCTAGCATGTATCCCTTAAAATACAATTGCAAAAAAGAAAGGAATATTATCAGGAAGTGCATTTTAAACAGATTCCTGCTGCCCATTATTTGACATTTTTACTAACCACCTGGAAGAATAGAAACAGAGAGGTTGGGAGATGGGTAAGCAACAAAAGGCACAGACCATTGACATCAAGCAGAATGCTGGCAGCTGCTTTGAACCAATATGCTTTTTTCAATATGTAAATGTAGAGTCCTATATCTGAAAAGGGAAGGGAGATCACCCTGTAAAGCAGCCTGTTTCCCACTTCCCTGGGATGGGACAGAAGAAGAAGGCAGTGAACCATCCACCACTAACTCAGCACTTGCAGCCAAATTTTGTTGGAGAAGCCACGTTTCTATCCCATTTCTGTCCATTGTCCATATCTAGACTTCAAGGATCAGGGCAGGGCAGAAGCAAGAGCTGGAAGGAAGCCTGTACTGCCCTCCTGGACTGCTATTATGTCAATCCGAACTTTGGAGACAGCAGATGGGAACACAAGGGGGTCTAACAAGATATTTGAAAGTCAGAGGCAAACACTGAGAATGTGAAAACCTGTCAGTCAGAGAATTCCTGGCCTCGGTGGCACCACTTCACTCCTGCTGGTGTGATTTTCCTGCTGGAAGAGGGCATCTGGAGCATTCTCCCCCTTTACAAGGGCATTCACCCCAGATGGCCCAGCATCCTTTCAGCTGTAATCCTGCCAGAGACAGTGGGCATGGACCATATGGATCCAGGTGGCCACAGTCAAAGTCTGTGCTCCTGCCTCAGCTCTTGGAACAGGCAGAGACAGCTTTTGTGCAGGGAAGCAAAGGCAGTCCTCATCCACAGCAGTCAGTGAGATTTTCCACTATGCCACCCATCACTAGTAAGTAGCAAAGTCAGATCACCAGTGTGATTTACTGTTAGCAGCCAACACGCATTGTGGGGTGAGAGAAGAAATCCCTTTTCTGACTTCTGCTTGGGGCTGACACGATAAATTGAATAGATTCTTTTTATACCCCATTTTATTTACAGTTGTCACTAACTTTTACTATCTAAATCCAGGCAGAGGTCAAGAACATGTGTTGTGTTAACAAGGCAGCCTTTAAGTTGGTGACAAAGGATGTCTGGAACCAGCACACCAACCTCCAGCAGCCACCTGTGTCAGAAGCCAGGGAGGACAGGATGAGTGTAGGCTGCCATGCTCTGAGCCCAAGCAGTAACAAGGCTTACTCTTAACAGCAGCCTGTCTCCATGGATTTGTCTGGGTAACCCTTGCTGCAAGAGCACAAACTGGCACCCCTGTGGCAGCCCATCAGGTGACTCTCCAGATAGCAAATGACTTCCATTAAGACAGAGCACTAACACAATGTATTACAAATGAAACCCTAATGACAAGGCACTGGCAGTATTGCTTCCACTTGATATTAATCGGGTGACACTTTCTTTTAATGGTACATTAATTAATGTGGAACATCAACTGAAGTCCACGACACCCACATTAATACAAATGAATTCATTATCATTGCTGTTATGACAAGAAATAACAAATAAATCTGTAACAGTGGGGCCCTTCAAATAATAGCCACGAATCATTAGGTATCGCATTCATTTATACAGTATAGTGCAAATACATACATGCAATCTGTGGATGCTTATCTATTCACACATTCTTTTCCATGCCAGCCTGTGATCTATTCCCCCCTTTCTCTTGAGCTGTCTTGAGCCACCCTGGAGGACTGATTCAGTGGCCAGCCCAGCTGGCCAAGGAGAAACTGAGACTTACTTTCACATCAACTTCTTGCTATATCCTTCTATCCCACAGGCGCTCAATAACCATGTCAAGCCTTCAAAAGTCCCTCTGATCACGCACATGTATTCTGTAAAGAGGATCACCTTTCTTTCCTCCATCTCTTCGAACTACCATTTTAGCCAGGCAGACAGAAGCCTACCTGCTTTAACACCTTATTTATTTTACTGCTTGTTTATCTTCTGTTCTGCTAGAAAAGCTAAAAGCACCTTTCACAGTGCAGGGTAGCCCATATTTGACCATAGTTGGAGCATGTAATTTGCCCTCAGAAAAGTAGGAGGAAAAAAAAAATCTCTCTTTGAAGTCTGGGATTTGTAGCTCCCAAAGATCCATCAAAAAGAAACTCCTGCAAGAGCTTCTGCAGCAGCCTGAGAGCAGGTACTGCTCTCAACACAAGCAAAAGCAAAATCCATACAGCTGTGCTGGTGCAAAAAAATATTTCCTCATCTTCCCGCAGATGACTTTATTACCAGAGGAAGGGTCAATAACAGATCAGCTCAGGTCTCACCAGGCTTTGCTCTTGCAGAAACACTCATGCTAAAACAGTGAACTCCAGCACAAAGCGTTTCTGTCGAGCCACGTTGTGACATGGTTTCCCTGCGGGGACACCAGCAGTGTGGATACCACTCTCCTACGACAGCTAGCACCCCAGTTTGCTGTCTCCCAGCACCTCAGCAGTGCTCACAGGCAGAAAGAGCACTTACAAACCTGGGACAAAGGAATGCCTGGGGAGTATATTTTTTTTTAAATGCGATGTATGAAGACTGACTTGCCCTTGAACTGCTAGAGAGGGGAAACCCAGTAAAGGAGCTAGACCAAGCTAATTAAGACATATACTCAAGACAGGGAACCTAGCAACCCAAAGGAGGAAGATAGGGGAAGAAAAGCATCAAGTCCCCCAGTTCATGCAGCATTCCAGTGTGACAGCATAAGGAATGGTGTATGTACCTCATGCTTCAAACTCATTTCTGCTAGCATGCATGTAACAGAAGACTGGTTTATCAACACAAAACACCCCACCTTTACTTGCCTTGACCTGAAAACTCCCTGCTTTGTGCTACATTCTGAACCTATGTGCAGAAATCTTTGTCTTGCTGTTACACTCAATGGCTCCTGCCTGCCTTGAGGATGAGGCACCCCGAGAACAGAGCTTGCCCTCTGCTATAAGCAGAAGATGCTCATCTTACTCTGCATGGCACAGTAGGTTTTTTCACACTTTCTTATGACAGTAAGGTTTTCCCATCTGGTAGGATAAGAGGCAAAGACCTCAGCTGGCAGGCAAAATTGTGCAAGACTTCCAAGGTACATGGTGCATAAGCTTCTGGTCCCAGAAGAAGGTTGCCAAGCATGGAGCAGTAGAAGGCAACCTCCCTCAAAAGGAAAAGGAAAGGGGCAAGTGGGAGTACAGCAAGGTTTGTACAGGGAAGCATCACATTGTGTCAGACCAGTCACTGATGTTCAGCTCTGGAACAAGAGCATCCTTCAATGCTGAGCACAGACCGAGGACTAATGCTCTGAATTTACAGTGGCTATGCTAACCATGCAGATCCACGCAGCACTTATTTGTTTAGCGGAAAGGCAATATTAGTGTGAAAAGGGCCAATAAAATCATCAACCTCTGAGTGACAGAGAGGCAAGTAACCCTTGCCTCTGGCTACAGGTGGGAAAGTTATGAAGCATCATGTGAGAGAAACAGTGTTTTCGCATACTGGGAATGGGGCTTTGCAATATTAAGACTTTGCAATATTGGGGTTGAGGCTAAGTTACTAAGGAAACAAAACAAAGGATATGAGATACCATAATTTAAAAGGACGCACTCTGTGGTTAAAGACAATATCGCCTTTTGGACGAAAGACACTCTGTTGTTACAGACAATGTAATCTCTGGGAGAAAAACACCTTATCTTTTTAACCATAAACCTGTAAGCAGGTGCAGGCTGGTTAAACAGTAAGTTGGGAGTACCCCATGTCTGCCCGAGAGTTATGAAGTCTAACCATAAAAGGAGATACATAAATAAGAGGAAGGTGAGTACAATACCAAGTAAGGGGAGATGTAAACACAGGCAGGACACTTAGCATGTAGATTATACACGTTGGATAGGCGTAAACCTTGGAATACCCAACCAATGTGGAAAAAAGGGAGGGAACTTTCAGACTGGGATAGGAAATATAAACCATAGTTCTGCTTTTGATGTGTGTGCCTACTTCTTAGGACACCCATTTTTGCACAAACGTTAATAAATAGCTGCTTCACTGCTGTGTCTACCCTGAGCTTCTACAAGAAAAGTGTTCATCTAGAGACCATTTCTCACATCACACACCCAGGAATTTTACTGAGGCTGTCATTTTCTTTGGCATCAGATTAAAACTTTAGATACTACCCTGAGGAAAGGACGGACAGATCTGCTTCCAGCACTGCCTTCAGCGAGGCCGAGGGTTTCTGTGCAGCTGAAAACCTGAAAAGTGTTTTTTCCAAGGTGCTGTCTTCCTTGTTTCACAGTTCTCAGCTAATTTCCTTGCAGTGGTAAAACTGCGCTACTGGAGCACCTTGTGTTAGGGGCTGCTCTGCGAGAGTGATGCAGCCAAGCTCCTGGAGCAAGAGGAAGTGATGCAAACCATCAGATGCAGCTGCATAGCCGCATCACTGGAACATTTCTCTCCTATCCTGGTCAGCAATGCCCCCCAAGGTGTGATTAAATCATAGAGGGCTCACATACAGCAATAAAGCTCTTTGAATCATTCAGCTTCTGGGTTGTTTTGTTTCAGATTTGCTTTTCTTTAATTTCAGCTGGGATCTTGGTGCATCAGCTCGGATGATTGTGTTCACTTTGTGCTGTTTCCTAGTCTAGCAGTATTCCTAATGAAAAGGATTTTCCCAGAGGACACAGATCACTGGCTGCATTGTCTGGCACATGGGTGAATTAGAGGGGCAATATTTTGGAATTCTCTTCATTCACTCTAGGCCAAAACCCTTCAGAGCCCAGGACAGCATCTGTGCAGTGGGAAACAAGCACAAATCCAGCTTAATCCCCTCAAACATTGCCTGAGGAATGGTGTTAAGTCTATTCTTTTCACATGGCCCCTCCACTTCTCTTAGCTTTGCCCTCATTCACACCTGAGAAAATGGATTACTTGCACAACTTTCTTTCATTAACATCACTGGCTTATAGGTTACAAACTTAAACAAAACTTACAATTATGAAGAAATCAGTGTTCCCCCTCTCTTCTTTCACTGTTTCTCACTTTCACTCACTTCCTTGTCACCACCACGGAAAGCTTATTGCCAATGTCTGGCAGGGACCTACTGTCTGTCAGTCTTAGGTGAGCTTAAGTTTCTAAACCCACATAAGTTTCTCTCTCTATTCCCTTCACCCTAGACAAGCTACAATAAAGCAAAAGCAAAAAAGCCCCAAAGCTGTGTGCTCTATATCACAGGCACACCCAAACTCTCAGAATTTCAAGTCAGCTGAAGGAATGAGGAACATCAGTGCGGGCACTGGTCAACCTCAACTTTCAGACATCACCCCTTGAAGACCTTCAGGTGATTCATTTTGACAAAAAGCAGTACCCAGGGGAGAAGGGCAGGATACCTCTCTCAGCATAATGCTGCTACACCAGGAATGCCATTAAGTCAGCCTAGACTCAAGTCATCATACCTCTGCTCATGTAGAGCAGGGTGGTCTGAAGATGGGGATAAGCCAAACAATTCCTGCATTGGATCTACTTCAAGAATAACATTACCACCCCTTTACAAGGCTGACTACTTATAATGCTACATTAAATACCATCTCAATTTTCAATACACTCCATGAAAACTCCAGAGGATATCCTTCAAGGCTCCTGTGTTATCAGCCAGGGGAACAGCATGGGCCTTGCACCTAGCCTCAACAGGCCTCTCCTAAAGCTTCCTGTCTCCCTTTCAAGCTCCTTTAGTTGCAGTGGTCCTGCCCTCTGCTGTCTTAGGCATCTTGGCATTGTTTGGCTTTCAAACTGCCCCCAGCCATCAGAAAGCCTCTCTGAGTGCCTGCAAAGCCACTGAATTTGCCTTCAAACTACTCCCTAACCTCAGTTTTGGGGGAGATGGTAGCAAAAGCAAGCTGCCCTCTGCCTGCGTGTTATAATACAACCTGAACCACCCCCCAGCCAAGCAGGAATGCTCTGAACCCCAAGCAGTATGGAAGCCTCCACCTTCTTGCTCAGCACCAATGGTCTCTGACTACCTCCTTGCAACTTGCAGCCTCTCGTTACTACCTTATCAGCTTCTGGGGCAAGAACGATGCTGCTTGCTGCAGCTCTGTGCATCTGCCTGAGGCCTCGTAGACTCTATGTTAAGACAAACAGCTTCGTCTCTTTAATTTCTAAGAAAGCCCAGAGACAGCCCAAAGCCCAACACAGCCCGAAGAACTGACCAAGCATGTTGTGAAGTTGCATCAGAAGAGGGATCAAAGCAATCAATCTGTGACACCAATTATGCCAAGCAGATTTTAAAAATACCTTAACTAGTTTTTAAAAATACCTGGAGTTTTATTATAAAACTGCTAGGGATTGGGCTTTATGTTTGGTTGTTTGTTTTAAAGAGACCCCAGTCTCCAAATACTCCCGGAACGTCACAAGAACCAAGGCAATTGAGTCCTACAGCCTTGTCCATAGCATCTCCTGCAGAGACAATATACCAGTAAAACACTTAGAAAGTGCCAGTGTGGAAAGCACGTTCCGGCAAGGGATCTCTGTGTTAAATAACAGAGTAAAGGTGGAAAAAGAAAGACGGAAAAAACCCAACAAACGAAACGAACAAGACAACAAAAAAATCCAAAAATGCCCCAAAACCAGGAGAAAGTAAAAAAGCTGCATTATGGCCCTTTTCTGGAACATGGGGACAACTCCCTCCTTCCCTCAGTTCATCATGTCTTTTTTTCAGCCAGCAGAGGAGATCCCGACCCTGCCAGCATCCTTGCCAGGTCTGAGGAATTATCAGAGCTTAAACCTTTGGTGTTACTGGGAGGAGGAGTAGGGGAAGCAAAAAGACCCCACAAACCAAAACTCGCACAACCCTGCAAAGCCTCCTTTGCTGAACCTGCTCACTTTTTGATGCTGGCTGCAGACAACAACCAGTTTCTTGAGCACCAACATCTCTCTGGAAGAATCATCCTAAGCATTATCAAATCGACTGTGGCTGCAGACAAGGGCTGGGAGAGGATCAGGCTCATTTCTCAGGGCAGGGAAAAAAACTAACCCTGCAGCAGCACAGACTCCTGAGCCCTCCTGCTATGGCTCTCACTCCCCTTTCCATGCTGATTGCAAAAGCTTGCCCTTCTGCTGATTACACCTAATGGTCCTGGCTGGTTTTTGCCCCTCCAGACCAGACCCTCTATTATCAAGGGTCTGGTTTTTTTAAAAGGTCTGAGGTTTTGACTGCTCTTTCAGTTCAGCTTCTGAGTTTATTTTTTTACTTGGGCTCTTTCCTACCCTGTCTGGATGTGCTGATGGATTTTTGATGCTTGCCAGAATCCGGCAAACCAGGCTCGCTGGGTAGTATTAACTTCTAACCCCCGTGTAAAAATAGCTGCAATAAAGCAGAGTGAATAATATGAGCTTCACCTAATGTAACTTTGATTAAAAAGCGCTGCCCTCTTCATCACTCCTGTGTGGTAACTCCAGAGAAATGTCCTTCCTGAGGTTTGGAAAGCATGCTAATTCTGGAGAAATAAGAGCCAAAATGACACCAGCACATATCCCTGGGCTGCTGCTGAGCCCAAAAGAGAAGGTGAAGGAGGAAACTCAGAGGAAAAGATAACATTAAAACCACAATAGATCCCTCCTACCACTGGGTAGCAGAGGCAGTTGAAAGGCAGCTTAGCAGGGCAGCCCACAGACCCCTCCCAGTTTTAGCCTTTAGGACCAAAGAACCCCCTGGTCTACAGCAGAGAAGCATCATCTTTTCCCTCAGATGCAAATATCTCCGTGTATTTAATTATTCTTCTCTTCACTCCCAGTGCCGGCAGACTGTGGCAGGAGCTGTTTCATTACAGCATGCAGGAGGAGGCAGAAAAGGTTTTAATTTCACGCCTTGCACCAGGTGCTGCAATTTTGGACACTGTTTGTTATCTGACTTCTGGCCTATCTCTGGTCCCGGCGCTCCTCAGGCAGCCGCGGCCAGTTAGCTTTTTTATTTATTCTCTGCTAGGATGGGGATTCTGTTCAAGTGAGAGCCCTCACTGGCCAGGCATGCCGTTTTAATAACGAAATGCCTTCAAGTTTGGAGATGCAACTTTGCGCCAGGTTAAAAACAGCACTTGCCGATTTTTGGGTGCTGTAGCTCCCCTACTGCAGCAGATGGGGCTGAAGGAATCCCCACTGCTGTTAATCACCATTTCCTTCAACTTTCATCCACCTGCAAATTAAAATAATCACCTGGAACTAAAAACCAATTCTTAAATCTCCCCTCTCCCCACATGGCTGAACCATAGCCCTGAATCAAAGCACCACCTTCCAGAAAGTAAGAAGCAGCTTAGAGCTGCTGCACGAATGCTTTCATCACCATCAAAACTACCCAAGACCATGAAATTCCAGCACGAGGGCTTGAGGCTGAACCTTTCTTGGTCTGTATTCAGTTTGTTGGGGTTTCGTTTTGTTTGGAGTTTGATATTTCTGATGCTTGGTTGGGTTTTTGTTTTGCTTGGGTTTTTTGTTTATTTGGTTTGGTTTTTGGCTACAACTGTCTTCATGTCTTTAGGAAAAGCTGCCTGTGGTACAAAAGGCTTCCAAAATGTGTATGTGCAGGTATTTGCTCTCTCTGATGACTTTCAGGTCCTAGAAATGTCAGCATGAATCTCTGCATCCATTTTTTAAAGGCATTTTTAGCCTTTTTACTTGTAATTCAGGACTGGAAACATAAACAAATCACAAAGACTGGAAATTGCCTACCCTTTCTGCACGCAATGCTGTCGGTCCGTGAGCACTGCCTCTCCAGTGCACTGCTGCACAGCCCCTGTACACCAGCACACCCTGTAGAGCCATAGCCTGACACCTTCAACACTTGGAAAACCCCATCCCCATGCAGCTTCTGGCAACATCTCATCCAGGCGCTTGTGGGATCCTTTGTGCCCATAACTGAGCCACTCTGTCAGGTGACAAGCCAGAGTCAACTCCATGCATGAGGCACTAGTGCCTTATCACAAGAGACAACAAGCAACCCAAAATCCCTGCCAGCTGATACTAACTGCTTCTGTTGAAGTAGAGACATCTCCTAACCTTTTCACCTTGCTTTCTCCTTCAGCACCACAGCTCTGCTGCGATCATGGCTGGACACAAGCTCTCCAAAGCAACATCATGGGGAAGCTTTTGCCCCAAAACCCTCAGATAGACACAGCTGCTGATTCTGGTCTTTGTTATGATGCACCTTGGGCTTTTGTCTACCCAAAAAGCAAAGCACAGCTTGCTTGGCCACTGGTACCTGGTACCACTCCATAGCAGGCCACAGCACATGAAGATGGGTGCTTATTTTTCAGCGGAGGATGAAGGACAGCCTGAAAAACTGCTTCCCATAGCTCTTTAGGCTGATCCTTTGCACAGCAATAAGGCAAAGAGCTTCCTGGTTTCAGCTTGAGCAAAAAGCAAGGCATAAAGTCACATTTGCAGACAGACTGAGCACCTTTGAGATGATCACACCCCAGGGGAAAAGCTCCCCAAAGTTTTTGTGGCGCAAAACTTCTGCCCAAATCTTGACCCCCCTATTTTTTCCAGGGTGGTTTGTCAGTACAGGGTTTAGATCTCTGGCAAAGGAGTCAGGATGAAAGAAATCAAGAGTAGGTAATCGCTGCGTGAAAATGACAGCGCAGCGATTTACACAGACAAAAGTGGACTGCGGAATACCAAGAGGCAGCCAGCAGCGGAGAATCAATACCTCCCAAGAGGTGGGATTATTAGGGAGAGAAAGGGGCTTGAAAGATCCATAAGTGCCTGATGACTGACTATTTCCAAACCACTGTTCGCTGAATGAGAATTGCCTTAGGAGGGATGCCAGGCCCTTTCTGAGGATGTGCATTTAACCTGGGTACGCTGCTACATCTCTATGAAGACTGCAAAGGCAGGCAGTGACACATGGCTGCCCCATCACCCCACTGCCTTCCCTGCACCTTTCCAGGAAAAGATCAAGACCACTTGCTGCAAAACGGAGCTCTTCTCTTTCTGGGGTGCACCCTGCTCTCAGGGTGGAAGGTAACATCCCAACAGCGGTTTCAGGTAAACCAGGGTCTGGCATTTTGGCCCGTGCATTGGCATTTCTATTAGAAGTGCAACAAAAAGAGGCAGCAGGAAAAGAAAGTGGATTTACAATTATTTTGGTTTTACCAGTGTACCCAAAGCATCCCTGCAGTTATTAAAAAAATCAGATTTGTCAATTCCCCTTATTTCCTATAAAAGACAGTCATGTTCTATTACCATCTTTTAAATAGCAATTCCCATGCTTTGCTCAACTCCTCCACACTGTAGCCACAGGCAAGGTCCATCCTACAGAGCCTTTGACATCCCCAGAAAGAAACAAGTATCTCTATTTTACACTTCTTCATAAGCTGTGGGAAGCTACCAGGATCTCCTCCAGCACTCCCAAGTGATGATTACTTCCATTTTCAGCCCCAGCAAAGCCTGTTACCCATATGAGCTATCCTGTTCTCTAGGGACGGATAAGCATCCTATCAGCTAAGACAACAATATCACTTTGCTTTTCCCTGATACAGCAGGTGCACACCTGCAAAAGCATCCTTAGGATCAGACTCTTGGAAAACAGAAATTCATGCATCTCCAGCTGAAGATCTGCCCTTCCAACAGGAAGGGAACTCATTTTTAACGAGCATGCCTTTGGGCATTTCGGCCTTTCATCAAGCGCTGGTTTCACACACCCAGCAGCTCTCTGCCAAAAACAGACTGCTGAAAACACAGGCTGCAAGCTGCTCTCAATGGTTTAGGGGAAACTCATGTTCGACTTAGTGCTAAATACACTCAAAATACAAAAGTTCCCCCTGGATGAAAGTATCTGGGAGACCCAGGAGTCTCATTTTCTCAGGGGATAGCAAATTGCTCACAGCATATCTAGGTAGGAAAAAAGGGTAAACACCAGAACAGCTATCTCCTCTCTGACCACCACGCAGCTCCAGTGTGTGCACATCTAGTTTTGCTTTGTTTATGTTTTGGGTTGGTTTTTTTTTACTTAAACCATTTTTCAAAGGTGAAAAAATAAATAAGGTTTTGTTTTAGAAAGAGAGAGGAAGGAGACCACGGTGCAAGCAAGAAGGGAGCGAGGAGGACCCTAAAAAAGCAATTCTGGAAATGTCAGCAGGCAAGAGTTTGTCCAGGGACAGCCTGGATATACTATTTATTTTTCAAAGGAAGATAAAAAGAGCTGTTACGTGTCTGGTTTTGCACAATTTAGTTCATCAGCCTGCACAGAAGCTATTGAGCAGGAAAAGGGCAATGCATAAGATATGTTCCCTGAAACATTCTGCCAGCAGAGTTTCTTCTATTACTGTTTACTTTCTATTAAATGTATACAGGAGGAATGAAAAATGAGGTGGTGGGTTGTTTTTGTTTTAAAGTGGAGGAGCTGTTTGCTAGCACTTAGCTCAGGCCATGGAAGGCAGGTGGAAAACTAAGAACTCTATCCCTCTCGGACAGGAGTAGAGAGCTTGCATCTTCCAGCTTGCAGGAGATTTTACATGCCCGGCTCAGCACCACCAGTGCCACAAGCAGCTCCTGGAACTCCTTTGGGGGCTAGAAGGATGGTGAAACATGGGGATGAGGAATAGAGAATAACAGAGGCCTAGAAAGGGGAACAGCAGAAGAAAATTCCTCCATCTCCTCTCCTGGCATCTTATGTTGGCTGAGCCAGACTTTTTGCACTGCTAAACCTTGCTGTTTCCAGCATCCCTTCCCTGCAGGCTTTCTAGACTAATGACCATTCTTCACAGCAAGAAGCATCATGACCCCAAAAAATCAGAACAAAGAAAAAAGGGCAACTCAACCCTTCCATTTTTGAGTTTCACAAGAGGCATGGGACTTGACCTTTACACACACATAGGAACTACCCAGAGTCCAGGGAGGGTCAACAAACTAAAACAAAACAGCAATTAGAACTAAAAATAAGGAAAGTTCAAGTGGGAGCAGGAAAACCACCCAAGCTCTAAGGGTCATTTTATACCTACACAGACATTCACAGTTTGTGATATTCTGCATCGTCTGACCATGAGCAGACATTGTACTATCCTAAGCACAGGAACTAAACAGAAAAGGTTGGTTCAATGGTCATGGTTGGAGAAACCACACATTTCATAGGATCTACGTGTACCCTCAGCATGTCCAGTTTAGAGATGTGACTCTCTACAGAAGAGAAGCTCACACTGCAGTATTTAAATTTCTAATTAAGAGAAAAAAGAAAACAGGCTTACCTATAAGGTCCGCATACCTTCACTGTGAGTTTTGAAAGCATGGAAATCAACAAAAGGCCCTTGAATCAGAAAGCCAATGAATGAGGATGGAAGCCCAACAGTCCCAACAAACCACCAGATATCAGCTGCTCCTGAGAATCTAGCCCTCTCCCAAAGTATGGATGAGAGGCAGTGAATGAACACTCAGCAGCAACAGATGTGGGCAGTTTGGGGCCAAAAAGAACAAATGCCAGAGCTGGAATGTTATCATAGTGTCAGCCAAATAACCACAGTGATGTCAGTTCTGGAAATGCTGCGCTGGAGGCAGGACTTCACCACCCAGCATGAGCCCCCAGCACAGGGAGTGGTAGCAGATGCCCAGCAACAGCACACCAATCACTCTGGCTATCTCTGCTTTGACCCCCAGCACCCCAAAGTGAAGGTGATACAGACCAGCCACCTCACATGGTCCCAGCTGGAACAACTTCACAACGATGAAAAATCACAGAATTATAGAATCATTTAGGTTGGAAAAGACCTTTAAGATCATTAAGCCCAACCCTAAACCTAACACTGCCAAGTCCACCACTAAGTCATGACCCTAAGTGCCATGGTCAGGTAGCAAAAGGGTAACAGAAGAGAGACAAAGCAACAATAAATGCTATAAATGGTAAAAGGCTATTAAATCTAAGAATGGCCACTGAAGTAAAACACTGATATCAAAGGAAAATTCACCTGGATGAGGATAACCCGTGCAGCCCAAAGTGCACATACAGCTATACATAAAAAGAAGAGAGGGGACTTTTGATATTCTGATGTAGTTCTTGGTCTCTGCACATTCACTGAACACTTGGTTCAAGTCTTCACCAAGGAAATCAAAACAAAGCATCTTGTCAAACTCATAAAGAGAAGGATTCAGGAGAATGAATGGTGCCCACTAATCATTAGCTGTAGCCAACCCCCAAGAGGTGAAAGCAGAAATGCCAACTTGGCACTGGTGCAGTATTTAACCCAATTGCAGACCTGTGCCTGTGCACTGTTGGTGCCCACCTGCTCTGCCAGCAAAATCCCATTAAAATACAACAAGCAAAATAATGTTTCAAGAACAGATCCACTTCAAAACAGCTGCACCCAGCGAACATTATGTGGCCTAAGACTCAAATGCTGCTCTTCTTCTCATCAGTCAGGCTCAGTGAAGGATTTGCTGTGTGGGTTTTGTTTTGTTTATTACTTCTAATGACTTTCTCATTATCATTTCACTGTGAAACATAAACGATGGTTATGGGAGGAATCATATTATTTGGATGGCTTTATTAAATTAGAGAGCAAATCTGTGCATATTTCTGGCTCAGGATAAATGTTTGAACTTTGAGAGGCCAAAATCAATTTTCAGAGAAAGCCATTTTCAGAAGCTCTGGAATCAGTGGTTAAATTTGCCCTCAGCTGCAAGGGAGATGTATGGGGGTATTTCTCAATTTAACCCCTCCTAGCAATTTAACCAAATAACCAAACCAAAACCCACTTCTAATTCCATTTATGAGAAAACTTGAGACTGGTGGAACATAACGAAGAAATAAAGGCAAAATAGCGCGGGGGGGGTGGGGGGGGGGGGAGGTGTGTGTGTATGTGTGTAAGCAATCATCCTGTCTCCATGCCCCTATTCTCCTAGTCCTCATTGGGGGACTTCATTTGGCTCACACATTTTCTGTGAGGTAAAACACTGTCTTCACACACCTTCACAACAAGATCTGAAAGAGTGCTTATTTCTACAGATACTGCTGTGGCTGATAACACCAGCACAGCTCCCTCAGAAATAGTAACAGCTGCCAGCAGACATGCAAGCAACTAGCTGTGCCAGTATAGGTTACCTGCAAGAATTAGAGATGTGCCACTGAAAGTATATAAGGAGACATCTGGCGCATTATCTGCACTAGGGTTCCTGCAGGACCACTGGCAGAACTTAGCTCGTGGAGACAGAGGAAGGAAAGCAAGTGTGAAACACACACAGGATAAGAAAGCTGTTGCTAAATGGGTGGAAGTGGTTGCTGTTTCCTCCTCTTTTCTATCCATCCCTCCCTCCCGGTCCCAGGAGGAGACCAGAAACCAAATACATTTTCCAGAAATCAAATCAAAGGGCCCTCCAGCCTTTTAAAACCAGTATCTGACACTGGAATAAACCTGTTAAAAGGAATAAATTCCCCTAAGCACACCCAAAGGGAAAAAATGATAGAAAATCAACCCTGATAAGAGATCTGTTAAATGAAAGCACTTCTAGCATGCCAGCCCAGAATATATGGCCCACAACAAGCAATCTTTGAGAGAGAAATTGCTGCTGGAAAAAGACAGCAAGAAGTGGGGGGGGGGGGGGGGGGAATGTTTGGGATCCTTCATTCATCATTACAGCAGGGAATGTGATATCACCCACAAGGAACAGGCTCTGAAGCAATCAGCCATGACTGCGGACCAAAGACAGATCGAGAAACTACCCAGGATGAGAAGAGACAGGGGGCAGGAGTACAGCAAGTGGGGGTCTGTTCTGCTAATAATTCAGAAATTGGGAGCAAAGTGACATTGGAGTGAAAAAAAAATTAAAAAAAATAAAGGGAAAAGGTCAGTTTTTCAAAAAGCAGCATGGTGTCCATGAGAAAAGCTGTCAAAAGTGTCCAAAGTGACACAAAAAAGTGTCCACCCAAAAAGCTCATGTTGTCCATGAGCAGTTGGTCCATGGTTCCCAGCATGGTCCATGAGCAGTTGCACTCACAGCTACTGGAGGATGGAAAGCAGAATCCAGTTATTTTGCCATTTTTCCTCCACCTTCTTGAACTTGAGACAAGTAAAACTGCTGCCTCGGGCACCCCAGCCAGCCCTGAACATGCCTCACCCCCTCTGTTCCAATGCCACACAGCTGCTGGGCACCAGGAGCTGCTCCACCAACTCCCACAGACAAGAGATGCCCATCTCTTGCACAAGGCAAAAAGAGGGGAAGAAAGAGGATGTCTATAGAAAATGAGGCAGGCAAACCCAGAACAGCTGTCAATTCCTCTGTCCAATCTTTCTTTAAGGAGCTGCAGGAACACAAATGATCTTGTTTTTCAATGGTGCAGCTTCCTTCGGAGAGACTCTGATTCATTATGGAGTACAAAAAGGAAATGCAGGATCACCATCTTCTCTCCAAGTCATCCTAAGTGCCCTGGACAACAGCCCAGCCAGTCATCCCAGAGATTTGCACACAGCAACCATGAAGGAAGGAGGCTGACACATACCTGGGTGAGATTTTCCTGCCAGCTTGGGTTTAAGTTCGTGTTAAATCAGCATTCATTTAACTTGAAGTGTTAGATGTGCTAAGGGGATGCAAATTGTTTCTACTTCATCTTGTTTGATTCCATCTCACCTGGCTGCAGTCACTTTTCTGCAGGACTGAATCAGTCCCAAGGATTTTGGAGTGAGCTGTCATCTTCTGTTGTGTAATTTATCTGGATTATTTTAAATCTTGGTCCTTTCCTGGAATAACAAGCTCAGCTGAAACAGACCTTAGTGCAGGTTGTGAAATACATGGCTACAGGAGCATCTTGAATAAGCCTGTGAATATCAAACCTGTGGCTATTGTTTCACTTAACACCAGTCTACTGTCCTGTGGGGACCAGAAGAAACTGGAGTCTTCTCTCCCAGAAGCTGCTCTCCTGCCAGGACAGCTGGGCAGGATCTGGCTCCCCTGCTACTGACCCCTCTTTCACTTAGCAAATGTGTCACACAAATAAATGCAGAGCAGCTGGATCTGCTATGAACTAAAGTAGCACACCACCACAAAAGGACAAGTTAATTAAAGCCTCCTTCCATCAGAACTTCTGGGAGCTGCAGGCCATAACCACTAACATTTTGTTAGTGTCACCACTAGTGTTTCCCCTCCAAGGCCTCCCACTAGATTGCTGAAAACCCCCAAATGCTCAACACCACAGTGCTGCTTCTCTGCAAGTGAGGTCCTTTGGTACTTGCAGCAGGGCTGTTTTCAATAAATGCCATACAGCTCCTCTCCTTCCTCCTCTATTTTTTCACCCCATGATAGGGTTGGTGCTTGCTAGCACAACCCAGCAGCTTTCTGCGTTTCTGACACCTGCCAGCCCCATCAAAGATATGATTGCACCCAGAACCCCAGGAGCAGCAGCATGGCGCACACATAAAGGATTGGCGACTCATGGCAAGAAACTTCTTCCTAACAAAGATCCCTTGGTAATTAGCAATGAGACCCATTCAGCTGGAGCCCAGAGTAATGTTGTTAGTTTATCCCCCCCTTCAAGGCAAGGAATTTTTCTGGGTAGCCGAAAGGCTGCAACTTCTGCAAAGCATCTCTGCTCACTATTTGTAGGACACTGCTACAAACAATTGGCCAAAGGAATGCCAGGAAATCTACAAACTACACCATTTTCCCCCAGGTGTAACAATAAAAGTGTGTAAAGAGGAGGGAGATAAAGGCGTGAATCCTCCTGCAGAAAGACCTAAACCAGAGGAGACCTCCCTGCATTAAGGCTGAAATGCCCCAGCACACATCCCAGCATCCCCCATCCTCCCATGGTATTTAGTCTGCAAGTGGAAGAAGAGTGCTTGCATGAAAACACCGGTTGTGACAATTTCTTGCCTTACCCATAAATGCTTTAAGACGAATCTCAAGCTGAGATGGGGTAGGAAAAAACAACCCCATCAACTCTGACAACTGCTTTTTATTCTGTACATGTCCAGTTGTATCATATTTTTAAACCCACAGCCAGGCAGATGTTTCAGCCACTCAGACGTAAGCCATGGACACAGCCTGGAGCATGCACATCAAGGCACGGTGCCTGAAACCAGCTTCCCAGTGCCTGTCCAGAGCCTGCACGGAACAAAAGGTTCATTTGTAGTGAACGGCAATAAGCAATACTATGTTTTGCACGCCACCAGCATAGCGCACCTAGGAATAAGGTTGCAACATGAAACACGTTGATGAAGAACTGATGTGACACACTTTTAGCAAACTCCCATGCCCAGAAACAATGTCCTGCTTCTTACAACAAAAGGACAGAAATCCTATAAACACATTTACTCTTTGAAAAACATCTCTTGACACCAAATCAATGGAAATAACCTACACTCTTTTCCCCACAAGAAGCGGGTAAAGCACTTGCTTCAAGCACAAGGAGGGATCCATGTTCCATTCCCCCTCTCACCCAGTGCTCATCACCCTCTTTTTTCTCCAGAATCAAGAACACCCTAGAGGATCCAAACATCCCACCAAATGGATGGGGAGATAGAAGAAAAAGAAAAGAGCAGCTTTTGGCAACTGCATTTTTTTCAAAATCATAGAAAGTAAGAAAGAGAAAAGCCAAATCTCCTTGGGAGGCAAAGTCTTTAACTGAAATGTCTCATGAAAAAGAAAACTTCTGCCACAGCTTAAAAAGGTTTTTGACAGGTCTTCATTTGTAACCCACAAACAAATGCAGTTTCTCATGCTCCATGGACTCCAATATCACTTCATAACAGACATGAGCACAGCTCTCCATTGAAAAGCCAGAGAAGCGACCACATTAAAATAGCTCTCTTCACTCCTTTTGGGCACACCAGAAATCTTTCATTTCAGAAGCTGAACCTAAGTGCCTAGGAGCACAGCCTGAATAGATAGAAATGGATGCTCAGAATCATTTCAATAGCTTTGGGTGGACTAGTTGTGGTTAAGTCAAGCCTGACAAACAAGGCATTATTATACTAGACAGAAAGAAATAGCACTTCACCCTATTTAAGCTACAGTCAAGTTTCAGAAACCCATTTTGTATCTTAGTTGATGAGAGACACTGACAATAATCCAACAGTTGAGATCTGCACAGCCATCTAGAGACCTCCACTGCCTGGAAGAAGGGGTATGGATAGCAAAGAGTCATCCACCACACACCAGGATTAGGAGAGAGGGGAGAAATAAGGACCCACTCTAGAGCTAGGACATCAGACAGTGTGTGATACGGCAGTTAGAACAATCTCCTTCATGCCTTACTCTGCAAGCAGGTGGAAGCAAACCAAGCAGTTAAGGCAAGAAACTTGCAAGCAGCTTCTCAACACATTTGGCCATAGCAACTGCTTCAAAAGCAACATCTGATACAAACGGGCATGATGCCAGAGTGGCACCACCACAACGTGATGCTAAAATGAAGCCTCTTGTCAAAAACAGTAAGTGGGAGATGACCAACAGTCATAGGAATGCACAAGACCAGTCTCCAGAACAAGCTTTCCAGAACAGAAAGATGAATGGAAAAGAAAGAAGGCCATCTTCTAGATGATGGAGATGTTGAAAGACGCATGTCACAACAACAACCCAGAAGGTACCCACAATATGTCCACTGGTCACAGCCTTTTCTCTCAGTTTGAAACCTCAAAACCAGCTACAAAAGCACTGACTGAGAAGCAGTCCCTGGCTACCTGCTCCACAGCTCACACCATTTGTCCTTGCTCATCCATTTAGAAGTTTAGACAGCATGACCTATGTGCTAAGAGAGTCCCTTTTTAAGAGATTTACAAACACAGCCACACCTGGAAATCCATATTTCATCTGTATTACGTGAGCAGAGCATTTTTTACCTCTTAATTTTGTGCTAATTTTGGTTTCTCACTTCCTTTCTGCAAAGTTTCCAAGATTTCATATCAGCTAATAACTCATCCCTCCTCCCGAAAGCGGGATGAGCAGCTACACAGCCCAGGTTTGTCACCAGCCAGAGCAATCCTCTAGAAAGAAAACCTGCAGGAGAGAGATAAGAAGCATCTCCTCCAGTCATCGGAATTCAGGGAAAAGTCCAAAACAAATATTAATGAGAAGCACTTAACTGCGCCTGTTTGGCAATCAATAACACACGACAAGGTACACAATAGGGCTGTGCACTCCACGCCGTCGCTGGGCTAGAGATCTAAACCGGAGGGGTCTTCTCTAATCTGCTCCTTGAGGTCATGTCGGCAGCTATGCAAGCCCCCATCCCCTTTTTACACGCTCCATTAGCGAGGCAGGGGACCAGAGTCGTGACTAACATCTCGCAGTTACGCTTAATGATTACATTCATCCCAACCAGCCTTATTTCTTTTTATAATGTTAATTCAGTCATTCCAATTATTCAAAAATATCACCTGTTTGGCCATTCTAGTGAATTATGTGAAGCATTTCTCCATCTGTGTGTGGCATTTGCACAATAGGTGCCAAGGAATGGGAGAGTGGGGCTGCCTGATGGGGCTCGGCTCTGGCGTCCTATGTGGGGAAGGGATGCAGTGAGAGGGCATGAGCACAGATGGATGCAGGAGATGCTGTCCAAGCTGCAGGGACTCATTCAGAGAGCACACTGATGCCTGCAGACATGGAGATTGCAGCTCAGGAACCCATTTACTTTTCTGTGCTTGTTTCACACAAAACCTTCGTCCGCCACTAGTCTGGTTTCTCTTCCACATCACCCCTATAGTGAGCATCTCCTACCCCCCATCTGCAAGCACTAGGCACAGGAGGGTGGCTGAGAGGACCCAGCTGAGGGGGTGCTCCCCCCACCTCCCTGTCTTCCAGCAGGATTCCCAGGCTGGCATTTGAGGGTGCTTCGGCAGGTCCTGCGGCACAGGCTGCAGGAAGAGAATGGCTTTCAGCTCAATTACCCTTCACATTCCAATTCCCTAATGCTCTGATGAGGCTTTTTAACTAACTTCTATTCCCCTACCCCCCCAAAAAAAGCATGCCTGCCACAGCTCGGCCTGAAGTGCAAGCATGCAGGAGGGATATGACTCTGTCCTGGGTGCAGCAGTAGCAGTCATTTTTCTCCTTCTTGGTAGCTGGTGCAGTGCTGTGGTTTTGATTTTGGGCCTGGGAACAGCGCTGATAACACCAGTGTTTTCAGTTACTGCTTGGTAATGTTTTGGTCTGGCCAAGGACTTTCTGAGTCTCATGCTCTGCCAGGGAGGAGGGGAAGCCGGGAGGAAGCAGGGACAGGACACCTGACCCAAACTGACCAAAGAGGTATTCCATACCACAGCACGTCATGCCCAGGATATAAAAGTGGAGAGCGGAGACTCGGGGGAGGGGGGGGGTGCTGGGGTGTGTGCACTGCGGGGGTGCATTGCGTGGTGGGCTTGGTATTGGGGGTGAGCAGTTGTATTCTCTTTCCTTGTATTTCTCTTGTATTATTACTGGTGGTAGCAGTAGTGATTTGTGTTATACCTTAGTTACTGAACTGTTCTTATCTCAGCCTGTGCGAGTTGCATTCTTTCGACCCTCCTCCCTATCCCCCCAGGACTGGGGAAAAAAGAGAGGGGAGTAAGTGAGAAAACTGCTTGGCATAGAGGCTTGTTCAAGGCCCTCAGAAGTGAAGCGAACAAGAGAAAGACTTGTAGAGAAGGCTCCCTGTGATGTGCAGTGGGATGCCAGGCTGGCCCACCCTCAACAGGAGGATGGAGACTTACTGCTTACTCGCAGCACATCCACTGAAGTTTATGCAGCCCTCAGACCTGAGCAGGAGTTTGCACACAGTGCAGATGTGCTCAGAGGCAATATTGCAGCTATGTCCCACAGGGCAGAAACATCCCCACTTGCATGACATCCATTTCCCTGTTGACTGCAAGAACTGGGGCCAGCTGCAGTGCTGCAGTCCTCATGTGTGCATACCGGAAGAAACAGCCTCTTTGCAAAATTTCCTTCCCCAAATGCACAAGTTATATGTAGGAAAACAAAATATCCACCTGTCCTGCTACTTCACCAGCCAGCTGAAAACCCCTGTGATGCTTCACGGGCCATCAGCTAACCACTACAGTGGAACAGCTTTATGCTTTAACCCTCTCAGCCTACATCAAAGGCAAAGCACGGACAGCACATCTCAGAGAGGGCAGCTTTTTCTCCTGGGATACTGAGAAATCTGCACACGCACATCTGTCTGAGTGTTCCCAGCGCCTTTTATAGAGTGATTTTCCAACTGCTGGCTCAGTAGTTCCTGACCCATGTAGGTTTGGGGTCCTCCAAATCACACACACAGCAGAAATCTTTCCCTATTCAGGTTGCCTATTAAGGTCTGGTTATGGTACAGAACAGTAGTCCTCCTTTCTCCAAAGCTCAGAGAGCTGCACTCTCAACTTACCTCTAAATAGAGATTTACTAATTAGAGAAAGATATTTATATCTTCCACTCCTGATGACAAACTGAGAAATGCTAAAAAACATGCCTTGGATCAACCTACCGGTTACAAACTAATTTTTTCTGCCTTAAGTACCAGTAAGAAGGTAGAGCTGGTGGCAACCCTGGTACAAACTGCCAGACCCCAGGTCCAGGTCATCTAAGCAAGAGATGCCTCCAAACACATATGAGCAACCAAGACTCATCACATGTAGGCTGAGCAGGAGGTGGTCAACTTAATATCTCTTCTTCTCACTTCCCTCCTTCCCATTACTGTTTCAAGTCTGATTTACAATTGTTGGCCAAGCCTAGCTGGAAGTGACATACCAACATAATGAAAATCAAGGCAGGTTTGAAAAACAGAGAGGCTGTCAGCATAACCATCGCTTGATCTCGGAGGAGACAGACAGGCTGTGGCTAAATACACTGCACTGGCACCCCAGTGAGACCTCCTGGACCACTCTGCATAAGCTCAGTCCCTGGAAATAGAGGGGCAAACAACCACCATCCTACACAGGGTGACAACCACTAGCTGTCTCCTTCCACCCATGCACCTCTTCACACTTCATTTAATCATTTGGAAATGTACACAGAACTGGCCTGCACAGCTCTTTGTCGAGACCCTTTGCATGCACGTGTGAGCACATGTGTGCACAAAACCACCTTGTGAGCTGCTCACACCAGAAAAGAGAGCAGGGCCTGACATTTGAAGAGCAAGGCAGAGCAGCAGAAACACAGCAGGAGTCAGGAAACGGGCAGTGGGGAGGAAAGAAAATTGCAAAAGCGTATTTGCAAAGCTCATTTACCGCACATTTGATCAGTTCTACTGCTCAGAAGGGATGGGGCCTGATGGCAACATTGCAGCAGAGATGATCTCCATAGATGCCCAATGGCTCAGTATATACTGCCTCTGGGTCAAGCCTTCCCACACAATATCAGCTGTCTAAACCCACACCCAGCCAGGTTCCGTTTACATCTTCATTTAGGAAGGAGGAAAAAAAAAATAAAGAAGGAAAATGCTTTTCAAATCCTGTAAAGCAAATCCTGAAACTTCAAAACTTTGTTTTCTTTTTTTTTTCCTCTGAAACAAAGCTGCCTTGAACCCTATAGTCAATTTTCTTGCTCTTTTCATTATTCACACTGACAAAAATGAATCAGCTGCATTTTAAGTTTCAACAGCAATTAACGGTTGAAATTAAGTAATGGCTGCGTAATACTGATTGAAACTTCCTTCTAGATCAAATTTCTTCCATTTGTAATGAAAATAGTTTGAAACCAATACAAACAGTTCAGTTCACCCATAAATATTTAAAAATTTGCAGGAGAGACTGATTTAGTCTATTATTTTATCAAAAAGTATGACCAGCAGTAGAGAGCTTATTATACATGACTGTCACTGACACATTACAAACTAATAAAACACAAAATGCAATTCTGAAGAAGAAATTGGAATGAATCTATTGCAAGAGCGCTTTTTATTGCTCTTTTGCAACACTCTTTCTGCTCAGCTTTGCAGTCAAAATGGCAACATTTTCCCTAAGTATTTCCATCTTAATTAAAAATGGCATTTTTACTGAAAAAAAAAATAAAATGGTTTGACAAGCCTCTTCTGACAAATCTAGCTTCCCCTTTCCTAGATGCACTGAGTGAGGATGCTAGTATGTGCCCACCTCACAGGTCTGCTGCTGCGCTCAGTTCTCACAGTAAAGAGCCTGTATCCTGAAATGGTAGCAGCTGGGGCACTGTCCCCCAGCACCGTGCATTTCAGTATGACCTTAATCACACCTTAATTTAGGCAGCGTGCCTGAAAAAGGAGCCCAAACCAACAAACTGCATGATTATATGGGTGAAAAAAAGAATAACTTTCAGTGAATGCTCTTCTGCTGCCTTCGCAGCCTGCACACGTTAATAAACACTTCTACAGCCAGGCATGCTCCTGCTGCTGATTTAAAAGATGATGTACGGAGAGGGAGGTAAACAAAACAGGGATTCAAAGGGAGGGGATGAGGCTTTTGCTGGCTGGCTCAAGATAATAAGTTATATCCCAGGCTTCTGGGAGTATATTGTAACCAGAGGAAAGAAAGATAAAACTAATTGCTAGCAGGTCACATTCATTAGCTCCTCTGCCCATTTCTGGCAGCAGACAGCCCTTCCTCCTTCCAGGACAAGGAAGAGACCTTGAAGCCATCTGCTGCTCAGATGTGTAAATGTAATTATACCAGAAGGGCTGCGCTCAAACACCCAGTGCTGGTGCTTCCAGTCCCTAGAAAAGAGCAGCCTTTCAGCCCAAAACTAAATTGCTACTGCAGCAAGAGATGCTGCTGGACCACAGACCACTGCTTCTGCTACAGAGGAAGCATGTCCTGTCAGAACCACCCTGTCACTTGGTACCAGCAGAGTCAAGGGGATCCCAAGGAGCCATCACTTGACACTGGCCATCCTGAACTCAGTCATCATCCTGGCTTCAAGGATGGGTCTGGGCCAGATGCCTACAATAAATTCAGAGCTTTGAAAAAATTGGCAGGGGATGGGCAGACATGGGGCCTCAGCACCCAAATGAAATAACTCCTACAAAGCACCCAAGAGCATGCCTGTGTCCTGGGGCTGCTCAGAAGCTCAGCAAGTGAGATGTTTTCTCTTGTCCCCATTTCTTCCAAGAGGAATGATTACTGATTTGTCTAAGGTACCTTTTCGCTCTTTGTGTGGGTGTTCTTTGCTTAGAGAATGCTTCTGTATACTTCTTCTTCCTCTGCCTCAAGAATATTTCTTTGGCTCCAGGAGTCTTATTTTCCCAGCACGATGGCTCCTCAAGAGAGGCACCGAATTGCTTGATGCCCCATACTAACTCTCTTTTCAACTCTAGATCTGCTGTTTTCTCCCCTTTCTGCTTTCCCCTGTCCCCCATGTCTACCCCAGCATTACTCTGGTCAGAACAGCACGACTATTTGTAATTTTCAAGGCTGTCCCACCCCCTTCCTGCAGTATTCTTCCAGAAAGAGCCAAAGTTTTGCCTGGTGGAAATGACTGTTATCTCCAGGACACTTTACGCATTACTTCCACGCCATTTGGAGTTTTCCGCCCCAGTAGTTTCTGTTGCATCTCTCATTTCACTCCTCAGGCACATTCTTTAAAGGACCAGGGTCTCCAATTCACCTGTGAAGCCCTACAAGGGACACGACTGCCAGAGGTGGAGACTTTCTTTCTCCCTAGGACGTCAGGGCATCACTCAAGATCCTCTGATGCTCTCCACCTGGTGTCACTGTATACACATCAGCAATAATAGCAAAAAACTTGCACATAGATGACCTTCAGAGGGAAGGATATTTCCAGGTCTGAGCACTTACTTTCTCACACAACTTCCTCCATGCAAGGAAAGGAAAGACCTCCACAAGCCTTCCAGCTCTCGTCAAACTCCCATACCCAAGCCACACAACTCAAATCCTCCATGTCCTGTCATACAGATGCAGCATGACTCGTTAATAAGCACCTTACCCATTGAAAAGCTAAAGTCATAGGGACATCTCTGATCTCATCTGTACAAACCCTTTAGCCCAAACACTGTGTTTTATTCAGTGCACTGTAGCCTGTTTCTTTTAAGTGCCTTTCTTTAGTGCTGGCAGAGAGGAGCAGGGAGAAAATGGCATCTGTTGCCTGATGTGTTTCCAAGCTCTTGCCCAAAGAAACTGTCAGCATCCGAAAGCCAGAACAACTGCTGAAGAAAGCACCCATACTTCCCAGCATTTAAACAGCCTGCTTATGTTTTGCTTGCATGTGGAAAGTGGGACCTTTATGCATATTTACAAACTCGCCCCAGAGCTAAACGTACCCAGCATGCCAGCACACATGGCATCCCACCCTGATGACTTGTGCATTATTCACATTCCTCAGTCCCTATCCACTTGCTACTTTCTCAGCTCCTTTTTGTTCTTTCATGCCAATGCTAGCCAGGAGACGGGCACAGCCTCTTGATTACTGATGAAAAAGGGTGCCCAACAGCACTCCTGGCAAAACCTTGACTTGGCCATTTTCTCCATTTAAAGATATGTTTTAAAATTCAATCTTCCTGAGCAATATAGAAATAGTCCCATTTTGGCAGATCATGCAGGCTGGGGTTGAGAAAGGAGGGGAGAAGACATGATTTCTTTGAGGGATATTATATTCTACCTAGTGATTAGAGAGCAGATGAAACCCTCTGAAAAGGATTATCGCATCTAGCTAAGAGATGGCTTTTTAATAGATAGACAGAATGCCTGCACTTAAAACTATTGAAGGGAAGGCACATCTCTCTGCTTCCATGAGTTTGCTGGACAAAGTTGGAAAGTAATTAAAGGTTGCTAAAAAATAACAATTAAAAAAATATGGAAAGGCAAAGTATCAAAACAATTTCATGAATACCAGCTCTCTGAAGCCAGAGACAGTATGGAGATCTAACCTGTTATTTTGTCAGCCGACTAATCCATCAGGGCTGATGAAGGCTGGCTATGAAACCCAGCAACAACATACACAGTTAAAAATGAGGATGCTTAGGAAGTCTGATAAATGCTTCTTGTAATGAAGATTTTCACCACATGCCTGTGCAGTAGAGACCCTCTAGTTGCAGCGAGTACCAGTCAAAGCCTCAACTCCCACTTCTCCAGCAGGCACCAGAGGTGAGATCACCCTCAATCACCAGCACCAGCAATGCCGATAGAATGTCAGGGTGGAGGGGAGACAGAGCTGCTTACCTACCCAGGAGAGAGAATTGACTTGCTTCTGGCCAGTAGTGTTTAATGAACACAGCTTGAATAATTCACTAATCTGTTGCCTTTCTAGGAAGTCTTTTTTTGAAAAAGCACACCAAACCACCATAAATAAATAAAGTTGCATCTGAAGTGCCGCAGAGGAGTTCAATATGCTTGCAAATTTTGTTTGCACAAAAGTGGCGGAAGGAGGGGAAGGCTGGATAAGTTATTCATTGTAAATTATTTGTTCAGTTCTAAAATCCACACAGAAGCATAAGCTCAGGGAGAGAAGAAAAACAGCAAGTGGGGAGAAAGAGAGAAGGGGGGGTTGGAAAGGAAGGAATAAGGAAAAAAATGAGAAAAGAGAGCAGCCAGCAATGATTATAGGTCATTTTGCAACGTGGCAGGAACATCTTTCTTATCAGCTCTGTTATCATCATCTTCAATGTAAAGGTTTTTTATTTAAAGAAGGGGGGGGAACCCAAAAGGTGTCTGGAAGCATGCAAGGGAATGGCTAATGCAGCTGAAGTGGGACCTCACTCTCACTGCAGCTGCTTCATATGCGTAGTATCAGGCCTCAGAGCCATTGCAATAGAATTATATGAGACTCCGAAGACTCCCAGGCAGGATGGCATGGAAACTGATGTAATTACAAACATTATTACCATTAAAACAAAATAATAATTTTAGTTACAGCTGGGGCTTTTAGGGTTTTCTCCAATTCTCCCTGCCCCTGGTCACCACCTAGCATGGTCTAGCTCCAGGTTGTTTAATGGAATGGGGCAGTGACAGTTCCCTCCTTTCTCTCTCCCTCCCTGCCAAACACTTTTCTGCACAATTAAAAAAGTCATAAAATCCACTATTTCAACTACACCACCATATTAAGGATGGAAACTGTGACCAACAGCTTGCGAAGGCTCAATCCCAGAGGCTGCTCCCCAAGCAGAAGAGACTGCTATCAGTTGTAAGTGCCCGGCTGTCCCCCAGTTTAAACAAATTGGTAAATCAGGGTTGAGTTCAGGAGATGCAATAACTGCAAGCTGGACTGCAGGTGCCTAGCCAATGTCGTGAGCCGCAAGGAAACTTTTCTTTTTATTTTTAAACTCCTTTCCCACAGCCCTGCCTCTTACTAGCGCTTGCTTGAACTCAAGAGGAGATGAGCAAATTCCAAAGGCAGACGGTTGTGGTTACGGATGCAGTGGGTGCCTTTCAAAAACAGAGCTCCATTATAATTACTACCTCCTGTCAAGTTACAGATAGTTCTGTGTGGTGCAACTGTCATCTCGTGAATGTCCACGACACTAAACAGCAGTCTATGGTCCATAGCCTGCCAAGGGCAGCTTTTTGCTAGAAGATGTAATCCAATAATACATACTACTTCATAAATCATTGTGTTATATTTAACAGAAGGAATGAAGTGGGGGAGGCAGCAAAGAAGAGAAAACCCCACTGAAAAACTCCTGAGGGGACATTCAGTGAAGAAACCAGCAATTAAATGACCTTTCTGCCAGCACGTGAAAACTGATGATGCTCCAGGCCCAGGAGGAGGCTGTGGACCGTTCGAACTTGATTAGCAAGCTCAGGATATTGGGGGCTCGTGGGAGAAAACAGCTCTTCACAAGAAGGTACTAGACTTGGCTACCACACCACATAACAGCCTCAATGTTTGAGGAACCTTCTCTGCAGGACCCAAGATGTGCTCCTGCAAACAGCGTAGCACCTGGAAGTAGCAGGTGGAGAGGAGAGGCTTGCAGAGCCATGTCTTTTAACCACAAGCTTAAAGACTGTTCACTTCAAAGGTGAAACAGAGGGCTGTGTGCCCCAGAAGGTCTCATGCCTGGAAGCTAGGACTGGAAAGCCTAGCAGGCACCCAGGGAAAACAGCCCACCCTCACCCCAATACCACACTAGATGCCACAAAACCAGTGAGGGGCTTGGCTCCAGTTCACTTGCTTGCTTCACATAAAAGCTCTGAACCATGACAATCCAACAAGACTGAGCCTCCTGTAGATCCAGTGAAATGGAAAAATAGATTAGATAAAGCAGATCAGACTTGTCAGAAGCTGAGGCATTGCCGCAACAGCCTGCCATGGGCTCAGCAATATGTGTCTCCCTACTTGAAAGCCAAACCCTGAGACTCCCAGAAACATGGTAGCCTGGAGCTGAGAGAGGATGAAGAGGGTAAAAAAACGAGTATGTGCAAGAGGTGAAGTGCAAGGGATGCATCCAAGAAGAGAACAGACCCTGAAGGTCAGAGTAGCAAGCACATGAGCGGCTAACTAATGTACTACAGCAGCACCACAGGGCAGGGACACGAACACACACGTCCTAGCAAACTGGAAAACCATAAAAGTCTATTATAGCAAATCAAACAGCAGTCAGCATGACAGCCATTAGCCTGAAATGAATACACGAGAACTTAATGAGCTCTGTCAAGGCCAGCTTGGTGAATTAAGTTGCCAATTCTAGCAGGATTCCCCTTTTCTTTATGGGCTTGAAGGCATCCACATCGCCTCATTGCCTTTTGACAAGCAAATCACGGGGTGCCCTTGCCCAGACGGGACGGACAATTATGCTGGAGCAATATCCCTCTGTGGACACATGGGCCTTGGTCAGCTATTGCAGGCAGGTGCTGGGATGCGATTAAGACATGACAAGCACAAAGGAACAGTGGCATCAGCCCAACACACGAACAATCCCCAGTCTGGGTATTTGGAGCTGCTGCGATGCAGAGGAGTCCACAGTTAAACTAGGCATCCTCTCCCCTCTCCCCACACTAGAGAGGAATTGTAGTCTCCATGCCCAAATAAATTCCCATCCTCATATCAAGCAGACTGCGTAAAACGCCAGGATGGGTATTTAGAGGCAGTATTGTTTTTAAAGGTCAGTTTACTTCATGTTTCATTTATTTATGCACACTCTTCTTTTGACTTTCCCAGTGCCACACAATAGCAGTGAGGTTTAAATAGCCTTTCTGTTGTTGGTCCATTAGCTAGGACAACTGCAAATCGATACATCCATTTATCTCAAAATTAAAAAGAGAGAAACTCTCATTAGCTGCCAATTCTGCACAGAGCCAGTCTATGCAAAGCCACACTAGCACTTCTGCTAGACTATTCTCTGTCCCCAGGCTCCAGCCCCTGTTTATTCATTAGCCATAGCCCCTTTGGCTTCGGCTGGCTAGTCTCTGAGGCAGATTTTGCTATCCACACTCTAGCTTCTCACCCTGGCCTCAGCTATCTGGATGTTGACCCAGGGACACTGTCATCACATACCCATGAGCAGCTCCCCAGCCTCAGCTGCACCCCAGGTGTCCCCTGGCTCCAAGAGCCTCAGCTTCTGAAGGCACATCTCCATGCTTTGACACCTCCAGCTTTGAGTATTTGTGGAGAAGCAACAGGGAAAACATGTGGCCGAGCAAAGCTCTCAAAGCAAGTGGGCATCTCTTCCTCGAGGGCTCTGCATGCACACACATAAGTTCATTGCTTACATCTACTGTGGGCACTTGGAGGGCCCTCTTTGGATGGTGGGACCCCATGCCCTGCTGTCACAGTGCCTGACAAGGAAAGGCTCTCTCCCCAGCACAGGAACAGAAGTGCCTTCAGGATACCAGCTGAGCAATGCATTTGTGGCTCATTACCCTCTGATTGGTGCCCTTGGTTAAAGATCACAGATAGAAACTGGAAACTGGCACATGGCATCTTATAATTAGACAAGGCTAACCTCCAGAAAAGCACAGCTCTAAAGGCCAGTTGGCAGAGCAGGAGCACTGGGGGAAGAACCGTGCTTGCTAAATCCCACTTTCCATCTCTTCATGTGGAGAAGGAAGCCCTGTGTACCAGGTGCAGTGAACAGCAAAACCATAGCTAAATCTGGGGGCAGGGAAGAGAAGACTGTTCTTCAGTCCCACTGACATTCTTTTCGCTTTTCAGACCTCTGCAGACAGACCATCACCAGAAGAAGCAGCAGCAAGGCAAGACAGCCACCCATCAGCTTCCAGAGGTCCAAGCAGAAAGGTAAAACTGAGGAGCAGCTCATGCAGGTATTGCCAAGTCATTTCTGCGTTGCTCGTGCTTTAAAGAGAAGAAATGACTCTGACCCAGTGTCATTCTCAAAGGGAGGTTTCAGATGACTTGGTGCAAGGATGAGACTAAAACTCCCAGCTCATACATCACAACCAACTTAATGAAGAAACCTCATCCTCACAGCAGAGGGAAAGGGAAAGATCAAAGCCCAGCACGGCAAGGCACCAGCAGGCAGCATATTAAATAAACCATTGTAACACAATCATTTGTACCTCTCGATTACCACAGACTGCTCGATTTCACACACACAGAAGAACACTTGACCTCATGCACACCAGTGGCGTGCTCTGGGGAAAACAGGCTCGGTCCTGGCACCAAGGTGCAATAGGAAGAGGTTCCCTCCACTGGATGACATGAAGTCCCCTACTAATTCCCTATTTCAAATATAATACCCTGATCTTGTCATCCTAGCACTAGCAAGCACCTTTTGCTCAACATCTTTAAAGCCTAAATTCACATCAGATCTTTAAGGTCCTGGTGTATTTCTGCCAAGCCAAGCTCTAGGTGCAGAAGCTCTCCCCGGCACTATGACAAGTATCACTTTCTTTGCAAGGACCAGTATGGAGAGAGAGCCGCAGAAGCCTGGGGAAACTGTTCTTGGAAATATTCAACACTTGGCTGGATAAAGCTGTGAGCAACCTGATCTAACACAAAAATTCTCTCTGCTCTAGTGGGAGCTTGGGTCACTAGAGCAGGGAAAGGTGTTCCTTTCCTATGTTTTCCTAGGTCATCAATGGGACGATGGTCCCATGTCAAAGGAAACCACCAACAAAGGCAGAAGCCTTTGGGCAGGGCTCTGCAGAAATCAGCTGTTTGGAAAAATATTTATCTCTGCATCAGGTTGCCTCTGTGACAAGAGCTGCACAGAGATTCTCCCCTGGCTCAGAAGAAAAAAGAAACAGAATCCCATTTACAGCTGTTTTCAAAGTTCACATTTGTCATGGGAAGGACATCATCAAAGCTGCAAAGACCCTGAGTCCCAAAGGTCCTCTTCCACTTGCCTTATCAACACCCAAAATATGGTCACTTTGCTTCCGCCGATTTTCAGAAAACAATAACTTCCAGATGTTTAGTTCTGCTCTCAACCTCAGTGAGGATCCAGAGCAGGAGGGCAGCCCTGTGGCCTTCACACAGCAAGCTCTGTGGTGGCAAAGGCAGCAAGCATGGCCACTGCAGGAAGAGCCATAAGCCAGGCTGTGTGGAGAGGCTGCAGCAATCCCTACCTCCGGGATGCGGACACTGTAGGGCTGGTTGTGGAACCGTGGGGCATTGTCATTCACATCTCCCACTTGGATGTTGACTGTCCCTTTGATCACCTATGGTCACAAGGATAAACAACAGAGAGTGGTTGTCAGCTTTATGCACGGATTTAAAACCTAAAGTAAGCCTGTGGTTGTTTTCTGATGTCTGCTTTTGGCAAGCGATGGCCAGGGATGGCCTTGCTCCCCATAACCCTCAGGGCGATGCAGAAAGTCCCCTGGCGACCCGCGTGCTCATCCTCCCTGCTCCTCTCCACCCATGCCACACACCATGAAATGAGAAATCACACTTACCCCTTGGCTGTCACTGACAGAAAATTCAACCGTGAATTCTGACTTAGTCTGAAAGGGAAAGAGAAGAAAAACACATAATTAAAGATACTGTAGTGTTTATCTGCAGATGGCAGGCTTGGGACTTCTAGTCAATATTATTACATGCAAAATGCTTTCAGGACCTTCAAGAAGAGAAGGGGTGCTTGAGTGCAATTACCTACATTGAGTATAAAATGCTGAGAAATATTAATGCCAGTGGGGCTCCAGTGTATTTCACAGGCGCAGAGAGCCACTCTGTTCTGAGTCAGGAGGATGCAGGGACTATGGAACTGACTCCCTGACCAGC
The DNA here is from genome assembly GCA_017639245.1 of Myiopsitta monachus. NCBI lineage: Eukaryota > Metazoa > Chordata > Aves > Psittaciformes > Psittacidae > Myiopsitta > Myiopsitta monachus. Next base: position 62,670,249 of record CM029921.1, on the reverse strand, counting down.
AGCTGAGCACTTTAAACAGACAACTAGGCTGAAGTCGATGAGAGGAGCCCACTGTTTAACCTTCTGTAGCATGCCAGCAAGCCCTAGCTCTCTTTGAACACCTGCCCGGTCCCTGATGCCAGAGGCTGCCTGCTTGTATCAGCAAGAGGGAGTAAAGTGCAAGGCTGAGAAAAGAAGTTTTCCACCCACGGTGCCATCTCCAACTGCAAGATATAGGGACAATGCAAAAAGAGAAGAAAATCCAAAGAAAAAGCTGTGTAATTAGCCTTTGTTCAAGACAACAATACAACACAGTCTTACTGAGGACATCTAAATGTTGCTGCTGCTTTCTCAACTTACCTGCCATGCAGTAATTCTTCATATATCACATAGCTGGAAATAGTGGGATAAACCCAGGGTCTGTAGTAAGAACTGCCTGAAATCCCTTAAGCCCATTCAAAAAAATGCCTGTGCAGTCCTCTCTGCTCCTTATTGCTTTAACTAAATAAACAGCTTAGTCTTAAATGGTAATAGATTAAAGCATCGGTTCTGGGGTGAGGGATAAGTGGGGAAGAGGGGCCTACCTTGATGTCAGGGCAGGGAAATATCACTAGTGGAGGCAGACCTGACCCCTCTTCCTGACCCCCCTTTTCCACCAGCAATTGTTTACTCATGTTTTGCCAAGGAATCACTCTGAGATTGGCAAGGGAACTTGGACCACCACACCTATCTGGTACATGGGCACTATCTGGTGTTTTGATTCCCCCGGTTGCAGCAATCTCTTCCTCCTAAAGCATCCCTTCCCATTCCCAGTGCCCCTGCCTGAGCTGCTAGAGCACAGCAAGTCGATGTTTCCAAAGCATCATGCAGGAAAGTCTAGAAAGCAAGCTTGAAATGGCTCTTTGTGCTGCAGATCTGGTTGATTTATTCCTAATAAGATCAGCTCAGGGACAAGCAGCAGCCACTGGTGCCCAGAGCAGGAGCTCTGCTTGCACCAAGGTAGCAGTTCATCTTGGAGAAGGGACTGGGGGACAGCTCACCAGAGCATGAACCCTCCTGCCCCCACATCTGCTTACCCCAGGCCTCCTTTCCCAACAGCTGGGGAACTGAACCCGAGAATGACTTTCCTAGCTCTTGCCTTGGAGCAGTGCTTGCAGGCAGAGAGAAGGGCTGAAATACTCATGGAGAAGAGAGCCTCTTTTCCTTATGACATCCCACCCTGCTGCATCAAAATCTTTCAGCCCTGTTTCCCCCTCTCCATTGGTGCTGTCATAAGAGACAAAGGAGTTGTGTACTGAAACGCTAAAAACTTTATAAAATAAATCGGAGAAAGCTGCCACATGCTAATTTCCAGCCCACTCTTCATGTTAGCACATACATCTTCTAGACTCAGGGTCTGCCTTTACCTTAAAAAAACCCCACAAATTGTTTTCCTTCTAATCTTTGTGGGAGTAAAAAATATTTTAAGACTTGTTTTGCCTCCATACATTCTCTCCTTCCTCTTTTTCTCTGTTTTCCCTTTTCCTGCATCATTTACTTCACTCTGACTCCCTCTCCCTTTTCAAGTCTGTCTTCTTCTCCATTGTACCAGAATTGACCTCTTGCTTTTCCTTTCCCACTGGTTTTCTTGTATGGTTTTCTCTCCCCTGACTTCATGATCCCACGCATCTAGGCCAGCATTCTCTGTTCCCAGCATGCTATCCACCTCCATCCCTTGCCTCCTATGCCGTTCTGCTTCCTCCACCTTTCCAATACCAAGATACGTATGTGTTTGTCTTCACCCTTTTCCATATATCGGTGACTGTGAGCCCCTGCAATCAGTTGATGGGTGCAAGACCCTCTCCTGGTTCAGCCTGGCCATGCATGTGAGCCCTGCTCAGCTCCTTCCCTTCCCATCCTACACCAAAAGTCACCTAAAATCTATTCATCTTCCTCCTTGGCTTAAGGCTGGTATCATAAGTATCGGGAAACAGTAGGTATTTGAATAGGAAAGATTTATGACTCACGCCAGCAGCTGCTGGCACAGGGAAGCTGAGGGGAGAGGGATGAAGAAAACCGCTTCATTTTTCCAGAGTCTCACTCTTAACACTGTGAAATTGGGTTTGCTCACCCCCTGCCTGAGCTGCATCCACCATCCTTCTCCTCCAGATCCCCACATCTGGCTGGCTGCAACCAGGACTGCCAGTGCCTGAGGTGTGTTAATGAGTTTTATCTTCACAACACTGCCCCTGGCCAAGGAAGTACTAAAAACAGGCAAGAGAAGCACAGGGGAAATGAAGTACATTGCCCAAGTCATGCAGTATTTTCCCAGTCTTACCAAGGTCCTGTCCAAAATCCTGTGCCATCCCTTTCTCCTCCCTCCAGGAACAGAGCAAGGGCCAGGGCTTTGGAAAACAGGCACCTGGATGAGATATCATCTTTGCACACCAAAGATACATTTGCAAATAGGGGTGTGAAACAGATTCAAGGCAAGAATCTTGCCAAATTTAGCATCCCGCAGCCTGAATCCACAAGATGATGAAAAGTCATGATGAGATTGAATAAGCGGGGATACGTCAAATCTCTTCACACACTGTTCTAAGTAGTAAAGGATTTAATCAGAACATTTAAAAAGGGAACCTGTAGCTTTCCTTGAATGAATAAGCATCCTGACTCTTTGGTAAATCATGTTCATTTATAATTTTCTTTACTTCCAGACTCACAGATACTATTCTGGGATCCCAAAAAAACCAACAGGCCAGATCGAACCAGAGCACCCTGTTTATTCCCTGTGTCCCTTAGCCAGTGAGAAGGTGGCTAACACAAGGGATAGACCCTGATGTGAACACACCTGGATTCCACATAGGAGTAACACCCAGGCAGCATTTCATCTGCCACAGAGGGTGGAGAGCCATCATTTAGCTGAGTTGAAATGTTTCCTCCCTGTCCCTCCTCAGCTGAGGATGCTCTCAGCAGCAAGCAGCATTACCTCTCTGTCCAAGGGCTGCCGGAGCCAGACAACGCCATTCATGCTCTCCACAGCGAAGAACCGGCTGGCCTCCTCGCCGACCACACCAAAGACCAGCGGATCATTGTCCAGGTCCCGAGCCAGCAGCTGAGTCACTGAAGAGCCTGTGAGAGACAGAAAAGAAATCATAAGCAAAACAAGACAAAGAGAATGAAATCCTGGAAACATTCAGCTTGCCAGAGAACACAGGTCTTCTGCCTTCCTCCCTAAAGTCATCCACTATTTTCCCTGTGGTACTACAATGCCTCAAGCAGCAAGGGGAGTCAAGCTTTGCATGGTCTTACTGTTCTGTCTAGCATAGATAAACCAAACCACAGTTCCTCTCCTCCTTCCCCCTTATCAAAAGAGAAAGTCACTTTAGCTCAGCAGAAGCATAGCCATCTTGGGTGCTAGAGATAGTGGAGGAATGCGTGCCTCTTCTGGGTAAGCACCCAACAGCTGCCCTTGCCAAGGGATGCCACCACCAGATACAACAACATTTCCAGATCAAAAGCAAACAACCCAATGCCAAGGGTTGATGTAAACAACCTATGGTGCCCACAGGTGGCTCAAGGCACAGGGACTTGGTAGGGCCTGGAACCAGACGGAGACCTGGGGTTTGTTTTAAACACGGCAGCTGCAGCAAATGCTGGTCATCTTAGCATATGTGGAACCCATAGAAAATGACACTGGGACAAATCCATCACTGCCTTCTGCCAAATTATATTTAAAACCATCTTCTGCAGCATCCTGCAGCATAGTCCAGGCAGCAAAGACCTCGTTCAGGCACGTGATTGTAAATGTCTCTTCCTAACAGCACACAAGAGGCAACACAAAGCCTCTGAAATTGTTACATGGGGACCATGAGTCCTCTCTTTGATATCCACACAGTTCCCAGAGCAGGACGACTTCTACTGCTCCAAAAGCAAGGGATGGACACTGTCATTTCAGCCCCATAAGAACCCTCATTTTGGGCTTCCCCATGACAGCTCTGAGCACATTCAAAGTTTGCTGTGGCAGGTCAACCATGGCTGGTTGCCTGTCACATACCCAGCTGCTCTCAATCCCCTTCTCAGAAGGAAGGAGGAGAAAATAGGAGGGAAAAAGCTGGTGGGTAGATATAATGATGGGAGATCCCCTTGGCCATCTGGCCTCCCTCAAGGACTGGGAGGGGACACACCATCCTGTATGTGAGCCATCTTTGGCAGTATGAGAGTACTCCAAGACCCCAAATCATCTGGCCAAGGAGAAGAGATGCCACAATTCCGTACATCTGGGAAGAGAAGGGAAGCTCCAGCAGACCCCAGGGCAAAAGCGGTGGCGCAGCTCGGCAAGTAGAGCGATGTGGGCAATTACCAACCAGTTGTCCCAACATCAGACACAATGGAAATAATGGAAAAAGCTGATATGAGATTCCATTAATAAAGGATTAAATGAGAGGAACATAATTAATGCCAGTCAACATGTTTTATGGAAAATAGGCCTTGTCAAACAAACCTGATTTTATTCTTTGATGAGATTACAATTTTGGCAGATAAAGGTAACTGCAAAGAAATAATAGACTTTTGTAAGGCATTTGACTTAGCACTTTGTGACTTTCTGATTAAAAATATAGTGCTGTATATTGACAAAGCACACTGGAGTGATGACCCAGCTGCCTGGCAGGTTCCAAGGCCACCAACCATGGTCAGGGTGACATCCTAGTGTGGCATAAAACTGCTGCTAGTACAAACTCGGGTGACAGTATGGGAAATAAAGGGGAGGATCAAGCAGCCAGGTGAAGTGCTTGGTAATTTGGGCTTGTTTGGTAAAAATCTGTTTTCATGACCAAAAAAGTCTGGTGGACCACACCTGCAGAGTAGCTTTTTCCATGACCTAGCTGGCAGAGCCACGGTTCTCTTTGGGTACTTGGAGGAGTGACTTTAGGGCTATATAGCAGGTTCTGCCAAGGCTGAAATTCTGCAAGCTGCTCGGTTGGCCACATCATCTTCAGTGCTGGATGCAATGGGAAGCCAGAAATGACTGAGAGCTAGCAAAAATGATTTACACTTAACAGGAGCTTTAAAATCCTGAACTGCTTCATTTATGACTCAGGGCATGTCAAGCACATCCATAAGGAGGACCAAATATAATACTTAAAGATTACTATTCCAGAGCATGAAAGCACAGCAAGACTCAATGCCCAAACCCAGACACATTTCTATTTGGAGAACAAGTAGCAGTTGTTTTAAAAAGGACAACTACGATTAACTACTGGGAAATTATTTCCTTCCACCAACACAGATGCAAGTGAGTGACAGGTCACAATCAAAGACATTTTGGACAAAGACCCAAAACCAAGAGACCCTATCCAAACTCTGATCAGCCAGCTCATCTGCAACGTTTCCATCCCTTCAATGAAGCCAACACCAGAGATACACAGTAACCCTACACTTTCTTAAACATAAGGAGACTTGTACAGTACTAGCTTAGTTTTAATTCGGAGGACATCCAAGGCCATCCTTAGCAAAGGTTTCTTTGCCCCAGGAAACAAGCAAGACTCTGACAGTCCCTATGGCAGTGAAAGCCAGTAACTAGGACAAGATAAATCCAGGATCATGCCTCTCTGTTTTCTCCTATTAAATTTGGCAGAATAGACTTTCCTGCTCTACATCTCATTCAAAAGCCCTAGATCCACAGGGTATCTGCAGTTCCCTCCAGAATTGCAAATACTTCAAAAAGTCTCAGTTGCATTTCAATGGAAGGGACATGATCTTAAAAATCCTGCTGCATAGGAAAATCATGTCCTACCCCGTTCTATTCATAGTCACATTCATGGTTTGTGTGCTGAAAACCTACTCACACTAAAAACAATCCCAAACCAGACCAAAAAATCCACACAATCACCCAGCAAATGAACATTTAACTCTTCTCTGTCTCTTTGCATTACAGCTACTTCCCACTTCAGGGAATTCAGCTCCTAAATTCAGAATAACTCGAAGAACGAGGCATGGCATTTCTGGGCAGAATGCATCATCCCACCTGCATTTCTCACTCTGGTCAGTCTGCAGATGTGCAGAGGTAGATCTCTGTGAAAGAGCATGCTGGGCTCAACTGCTCTTTGTTCCCAAAATGTCAAAATCAAGGACAGATTTAGAAGGAAAAGAGGGAAAAGAGGAAAGGGAAACACAAGAGAAACATTCAAAGCCTATTCCCTTCTCAACTTTTCTTTCATTTGTTAGCAACAAGAAACTTCATTAAGACATAGATAGGACAGCTCAGAATGTTAAATTGTAAGCAGCAATATGTTACAGGAAAATACCATTTTAAACAAATCCTCACAAGTAAGGCACCAAAAGCTATGAGCTCTTTTATCCACTACCTTACCTGTGCATCAGTAAGTAACCACAAGCGTAACTCAAGAACATGTCTGTACCCATTACAGAAAAAAAAAAACACCACCATGCATAAAATGCAGATCAAAGTAACAAATTAAATAGAATATAATGAGAAACAGATCCCTAAATAAGAAATAAGAGTTCACAGTTGCTTTAGTCGTTTGTTCTTTCATCACCAGGACTAAAGTTTGTATGAGCTACCTTCCACTGATTTCTTTAGCACAAATTTATTTAATCCTACTTTCCCCCCCTCTTAATTTAGTCCACCAAGGGAAGAGGAGCAGACTACCTGGGTAGCACAAAGCAAACACACAGCTGAGTCATCTGTGCTGTAGTCACCACTCAACAGACCACAAGAAAGCCAATTTCTTCCTCGTCACTGGAAAGGTTCTATTGTCCCACCCAATAGGTGAAGCCAGACCAAAGCAAGCACCCAACCCAGTGATAATTAGCTCTGCAGTTGGACTCCACACTCTCTTTCATGAAAGCAACACAGGAATTGCCAAAGGATTGCGAAAGCAATGCCAGCACCTCCACATAAGTGCATCTGCATCACTTGGAAAACGTTAAAAAACAAGAGGGTCCTGCTTGGACAGGGAGTACCACATTTGACAGAAACCCCTCTCAGCGCACTTGCAAAGAAAACCAGCCTGTCCTGGCTCTCCCTGGAGCTGCACTGAGGGTGCTGTTTGAGCTGCCACAAGCACAAGAGCCGATCAGCGAGGGTCGAGGAAACAGGGACAAATTATCCTTCTGCAGTGCAAAGTTATAGGTTCCATTTGTTTCCCCTCAGGAATCAGACAGGGCAGTTAAGTGCCTTGATTCCACCAGGTAATCACAATATATCTTGCCTCCTTTTGCCTCCTTTCTCTCAATCATGCCTACTTCTCCCTCTTCCTCACACAGATTTCCCTCTTTCTCCAAGCCTTGAACTTCAGTTGACCTCAGGAGCTTTTTTTTTTTGTTGTTGTTGCTTATTTTGGTACTGCTAGGATTATTTTTTTATTATTTTTTTTTTGGGGGGGGGTTGGTTGCTTTATGGGGTGTATTTTTTCCCATGCATACAGGAACTCGTGTCTCAGTGTCACGCTTTTAGCTGTAACCATGTACACCTTTCTTGTCCCTCCATTTTGCCAAGGAAGAAAGTAGGCAACAGGACTGCACCCTCCCAGTTCCTCTCACTTCGTTTTGCTTTCAAGAGGGGGATGAGAGAGGAAAAGAAGCAAACTCTCCAGGAGGATCCCAGAGCTCATGAAGGGTTTTGGAAGTGTTGAGCCCCTGGGCCAGGGAAAGAGTCAGAAGCTGCCAGAGCAAGGTGCTGACACAGGAATGGGGTGGGGTGGTATAGAGGGCACTGGGGTCCAACAGAAGGGGCAGGTTTCTAATTAGTTACTTAATAAGATGCTCTCTTAAAAGGTCTGATCATACCCAAGTGGAGTTAATAGGAATCTCTCTGCTGACTGCACTGGCTTTTGGGCTCTACACTTCAGGCATCAGCTACACTTCAATATTAAAAGCATTTTAATCCCTGCTTTTAAAAGCCAGTGCCTGTTTCTCCTTGGCTTGTAATTTCTCACCCATCTGAAGCTCTGGATTGTATCTGTGGGCAGAGTCACCACGTAGCTTCTTGGCTCCTCATCTTCTGCCACTGCTACTGAGCGTGGTCCAGAGCCTGCCAGCACCACAGGCTTACAGCCAGGGGGGGTTGCAGAATAGAAAGTCAGAAATCTTTAAGTAGCAGCAGCAAACTGATCAGAGGCACTGGGCATGCTGGGGAGGGAAGCAGCAGGGAGACAGCCTTTATGCCGAGAGTAGTGGCTATGGTCCTCAAACAAGGTCACAAGCTGGTACAGAGAGCCCTCAGGTGCTATTCAGCTTCTTAAAGTAGTACAAATTTATTTGCATAAAAACAGTTTCAGCATCCACACCCTGCAGCAAGGAGTCCCCTCATGTGAAAGACACCACCATATTTTTGCTTCAAAGTAGCTGCTACCAGATTTCTTTGGTTCCCACTCCTTTCTTCCTTGGAAGGAAGGTGGGACAATCGCATCCCATTCGCTTCTCACACAGCACTCTTGGTGTTAGATGCTACTCAGCAGCCCTACCTTCCTGGCCCCAGTCACCCCAACACAGGCATCTCCAATTAGCCCAGTTCATCACAGCAGGCCTAGCCTCTGATGTGCTTGGTGTCAGGATTTAATGAATTTGATCTCAAAATTCAAACCCTGTTCTTCTCATTCATCACCTGCTTGTTTTCTTTGCCTGTAATTCACTTTCTCTTTCACCTTTCAGGAAAAAAGAAAAAGAAAAAAAAAAAGAAAAAAGGGAGGAAAAAAAAAGGAAAAAGGAAACAGAAAATGGAAAATAAAGAAAAAAAGAAAGGAAAAGAAAAGCAAAGCTCTTCCATGATGTTTTCCCAAAGACTTTTTTTTTTGAAGAAAAGATGAAATGCCAATATTTCTCTGAGCCACAGTGAGGAAGGGGGAAGGACAGTGACTCCCTAGCAAGGAAAATAAAAACCTAGGTTCAAGCAGGAAGCCACAGCAAGTGAGAGCAGCTCCCGTGTTTGGACTTCCCGCAGAGGATAAGCCCAGAGAACTGGGGGCAGAATGTGCACAGGAGATCCCACCTGACATGAAGGGGGCATGCAACTGTGTGCACAGTGCAGGGGACTAAGAGAGCAACCAAAGTACATTTGACCCTGCTCCTTGCAGCTGAAGTATGGCTTGGGTGAACAATAGTAGCAAAACTCATACTACGCAAGCACACCGAGATTGAACCCTGGCCAACAACATTCAGCTACACCTAAAAGCAGACTAGCTGCCAGCTCATTTCCTAAACACAACCTGAACAGATGCCCACTGGTCTCCTTCTCAGAAAGGGCTCAACCGCTTGAGCCAACACTTTCCAGAACAACTCAGCAAAGGAAGTTTCCACTCCTACAATTCAAGTTGAGCTCAGCATTACATGCTTCTCTTTCCAGGTGCTAATGGAAAGTATCAACTTACCCCACACCAAGACTGCCTTTGCTCCAATTATTATGCAGAATGAAGAAGGGCAGAGAGACACTAGCACCTATTAAAAAGGGTCTCATAATAAATGAAAAAAGGACACGTTCTACTATCAGAAAACAGGAAGACTTTCCCTTTATTGGGGGAAAAAGCCCAGGACAAGCTGGTGAAGGAATCATGTGCCCTACAGCCATCACGAACATGAGAAAAAGGAGCCAAACAGAGGTGGCAGACAAGGCAAACCAAATCTGTGCAGTCAAAAACATTTCTGAGTGTGTTTATCAAGCTGGGAAGCAAAAGGCACAGCAGAGAGTTTTTCCTAGTTCCTCAAATGCTGAAAGCCAGAGCAGGAGACAGAGCCCGTAATTTCTATGCTGCATTTAGTTATCTTAAGTGGGCAGTCAGTGTTGAGATGAAATCCATAAGCAGACTTGATAGCCAGTGGTAAACCTCAGAAAGAGGCACTGCCTAACTTCATTCCCCCCAGTTCTCACAGAGACCTCTAGGAAGGTGTTGAAAGTTGTTTAAAATGGAAGAGCACAGCTAACAGGTAAAGAGCAGCCAAATGTTCACACCAAGAGCAGTAAAAACACAAAGCTTTCTTGGTTTGCTTTGCTATTCACCAAGCTCTTCAGTTTACCCTACATGAAAAATGGGGGTGAAATGCAAAAATCAATAGTGTATTGAAAGTTTTTGGCATTACCATTAAAGTAAACGGAATACCTGAAGCTTTCTTGGCCGATGCTGTGCATGCAGTCACCCAGCTGCTGTCATGCAAGTGGGCAGAGAAGTGTCATCTTTCAAATTAAAGACAACACTTATCAACATAGAATCACAGAATACTTAGGGTTGGAAAGGACCTTAAGATCATCTACTTCCAACCCCCCTGCCATGGGCAGGGACACCTCACACTACACCATGCCTCCCAAGGCTCTGTCCAACCTGGCCTTGAACACCGCCAGCGATGAAGCATTCACAACTTCCCTGGGCAGCCCATTCCAGTGCCTCACCACCCTTACAGGAAAGAACTTCTTCCTCACATCCAATCTAAACTTCCCCTGTTTAAGCTTGAACCCGTTACCCTTTGTCTTCTCACTACAGTCCCTAATGAAGAGTCCCTCCCCAGCATCCCTATAGGCCCCCTTCAGATACTGGAAGGCTGCTAGGAGGTCTCCACACAGCCTTCTCTTCTCCAGGCTCAACAGCCCCAACTTTCTCAGCCTATCTTCACACGGGAGGTGCTCCAGTCCCCTCATCATCCTCGTGGCCCTCCTCTGCACTTGTTCCAATGGTTCCATGTCCTTTTTATGTTGAGGACACCAGAACTGCACACAATACTCCAAGTGAGGTCTCACAAGAGCAGAGTAGAGGGGCAGGATCACCTCGCTCGACCTGCTGGTCACGTTCCTTTTGATGCAGCCCAGGATATGGTTGGCTTTCTGGGCTGCAAGTGCACACTGCCCACTCATGTTCATTTTCTCATCGACCAACACCCCCAAGTCCTTCTCCACAGGGCTGCTCTGAATCTCTTCTCTGCCCAACCTGTAGCTGTGCCTGGGATTGCTCCCACCCAGGTGGAGGACTTGCACTTGGCATGGTTAAACTTCATCAGGTTGGCATCAGCCCACCTCACAAGCATGTCAAGGTCCCTCTGGATGGCATTCCTTCCCTCCAGCGTATCAACCGAACCACACAGCTTGGTGTCATCGGCAAACTTGCTGAGGGCACACTTAATCCCACTGTCCATGTCACCAACAAAGATGTTGAACAAGACCGCTCCCAACACCCATCCCTGAAGGACACCACTTGTTACTGATCTCCAGCTGGACATGGAACCATTGAGCGTGCAGCCATCCAGCCAGTTCTTTATCCACTGAGTGGTCCACCTATCTAACTGATGTCTCTCCAACTTAGAGACAAGGATGTCATGTGAGACAGTGTCAAACGTTTTGCATAAGTCCAGGTAGATGATATCAACTGCTCTACCCCTGTCCATCAGTTCCATTGCCCCATCATAGAAGGCTACCAAATTGATCAGGCAGGATTTCTCCTTAGTGAAGCCATGCTGGCTGTCACCACCCACCTTGTTGCTTTCCATGTGCCTCAGTATGCCTTCCAGGAGAATCCGCTCCAAGATTTTGCCAGGCACAGAGGTGAGGCTGACTGGTCTGTAGTTCCCCGGGTCATCCATTTTCCCCTTCTTGAAAATGGGGGTTATATTTCCCTTTTTCAGTCATCAGGAACTTCACCTGACTGCCATGATTTTTCAACTCTGATGGACAGTGGCTTAGCAACTTCATTTGCCAGCTCCTTCAGGACCCGCAAATGGCTTTCATCAGGTCCCATGGACTTGTGTACGTTCAGGTTCTTTAGATGGTCTGAAACCAGATCCTCTCCTACAGTGGGCCCAGGGTCTTCATTCTCACAGTCCCTGCGTCTGCCTTCCAAGACTTGGGTGGTGTGGTCAGAGCATTTGCCAGTGAAGACTGAGGCAAAGAAGTCATTAAGGACCTCAGCCTTCTCTAAATCCAGGGTAGCCAGTTCTCCTGATAGCTTCTGGAGGGGGCCCACCTTGTTCCTAGTCTGCCTTTTATTTGCTAGTGTGCCTATAGAATCCCTTCCTGTTATCCTTAACATCCCTAGCCAAGTTTAATTCTAAGTGGGCCTTAGCTTTCCTAACCTGGTCCCTAGCTTCCCAGACAACATCCCTGTATTCTTCCCAGCCCACCTGTCCTTGCTTCCACCTTTTATCAGCCCCCTTTTTTCCTTCAAATTTTCCTCAGCAGCTCCTTATCCATCCAAGGAGGTCTCCTGGCCCTCCTGCAGCACTTCCTTCTAGTAGGGATGCATCGCTCCTGAGCTTGCAGCAGGTGATGCTTGAATATCAACCAACAGTCTTGGGCCCCCCCTGCCCTCTAGGGCTATATCCCATGGAATCTTACTGAGGAGGTTCCTGAAGAGGCCAAAGTCTGCTCTCTTGAAGTCTCGGGCAGCAAGCTTGCTGCATGCTCTCCTCACTGTCCTGAGGAGAACATGGTTAACATGGTTAAGACAGAGCAATTTCCCCTCAGAAAACAGCCTTCAAGCAGGTTTTACAGCAACACAGATATCAAGCAAGCTCTCTGAAAACCACTTAAAATGTATGCTTTCATGCCAGTGCTGTGTCTTTGCAGTGGACAGAGGTCACAGCCTTTGCCCACTCACTGGCATCTCCTTGGCTTGGAGACAACCGAAACTCTCCAACCAGTCTGGCATATTGCTACTGAGATCACCAATAACCTTTAATATCGCTGTGGCATCTCCAGATCTACCTGGGAAAAAGGGATTAAAAACCTGCTTATCCCTGAGCAATCCCCTGTAAACAGCAGCGGGCTCAGGGGATGCCTGTCTGTTCTTGCTCCCTGAGCAGGCATCCAGGAATTGCTACCCTCTTACAAAATTCACAGCCCTTCGCTGTGACAAGGGAGGACATGGGTAGTTTGCAAAATCTGAAAGAACTTTTGTTTCTGTTTTGGGGGGGAAGAAGTATTCTGCACCAGCATGAAAGGGGTAAGTAAATGCATCAAAAAAAAAAAACCCTAACAAAAAAATCCCCAAAACACCAAATCAAGAGAGCAAAATAAGAAAAGAAACACTTGTAAAAAGGAGGAGTCTGGGTCTGTTGAAATATTCCCAGTCTAAAAAGGGTTCCCACACTTAAAATACCCTCTTAAAAATAATTTCCTCTCCAAACTGCCTGGGAGCCTCATAATTACCAACAATGATCACAGACCCATTCATTTCATCCTAAAATTAATACATCATGTTCAGAAGATTTCGCATTAATTTATCACAAGATTTATGAAACTTGTACTTTTTTGTAATGAGTTTTATGCAAATTCTTCTCCATCCATTGTTTGTGCCATAAAAAAAAAGTTCCCTCACAGAAGCTGCTCTGTCAGAAAGTCTCATTCACTTTTATTGATATCTGTCCTTCCCTCTTCATGCTCACAACAGTAAGGAGAAGGTGAGGAGCTGGTTCCAGCTGGAATGTGATGCTGTTCCCAAGCAGGGCCCAGAGAACAAGCAATCATCACAAGAGAGCAGCCCATCACAAGGATGAGGTCTGCAGGTGAGCCAACCATTCAAGGCACTTAGTTTTAAACTAATTTTAAAGGAAATTAACTGGTGGCTCACACATGCCTTTGTCTGAGAAGGGTCAGAGAGCAAGAGGAGCAGCAGGGAATTCTGAAATTAAAGTATTTAGACTTTCCAGAGTGGAAAGTCCATGCTTGGTAAACTTGGAGAATAGATACAAGGGAAGGGTGAGGGAAATAAACCCCAAGGGAAGCATAAGCACTGAGCACCATGGGGTTGTAAAGCGGGAAATCACATGAAAATGATTTGATAGTTTACAACAGAACTGTTGTAAATGACATTGTTGTAAATTAAAGACAGGAATGTGCAAGATGTCCCATTGGCCCAGGAAAGCACTCAGTGTAGTGCCTTAAAAAGCCTGAGGTTTCCTGAAGGCCAGGACAATTCTCAAGAGCATAGGCAAGATGATACAAAGTAGGCAAGACCATTTCCAATTCAACCATGCAGGCTTATTGCCTTCATTTGCAAGCACTACCAACTGGAAATCAGACTGAGATCTTTGTCAGTACCCACACAGCTTCACTTAAGAGCCTAGGGAATGGGATTCTTGAGGAACCCTAAATATTGGATGTAGCCTTGCTCCTTGGAGCTGCCTCATGTGACTGCTAACAACTATTCATGAGACATGTATAGGGGTGGGAGGAGGAAGGATGAACTGAAAAAGCAAAGAGAAACATAAATCTGGGGCTAGCAGAAACATCCCAGCAGTGAAATCTACTGAGGAGTTAAATAATAGCAAAAAGATTCAGCATCACCTGGGGGCTTTTAAACTGGCCTAGAAAAGATGCTACAGAAATGATTCTGGAATTGCCCCAGAAACACTGACTAGAGATCCAAACCCCAATTTTAGCAGCTCTGTGAAGCAGGAAGGAAGGTGCTCCCCACCTATGAAGGTAACCCATTAGCTCTGCATGACTGTGCTGCAAATATCACTAGCACTGCTTCACGGCACCTCATACCTGTCTCCAAAACACCCTACTCTGTACAAAAGCTCTTTACTCAAGGAAAGCCTAGCTAACACAGCCTTGATTAACATTTCTGACACTGAGTTTAAACCCTAAATCCACAGAATATCCTTTTCTAATTAATTTTTGGAATAAGAAACAGCCCAGAAATAATATTTCTCTTGTTCCTTTCTTCTTTCTCCCAACCTCCCCACCTCCCTCCAAAAAGAAGAGTTTGGGTTTTAGTTAAACAAACACTCATATGTCAAAGGAGACTGTCACAGGTATCAGCTCAGGAGGGAAGCACCACCCAGCTCTCCTCTGCATGAATATTATGGCTCAGTAAAAGGCAGGAAAAAAAGACCATCAGTAATGCCAAGACCTTCACCCTCACTTTGGTTTTCCACCAGTGCCTGGGCACTGGACAAGCTCTAAGGCGGTGGAGACCACCGAGGGACTCAGGACACCTGGTCACTAGTAAGATATTTAACTGAGTTTACACAATGTTGGGGAGAGACTATTCACCACTAAACCTGCCCTAACACTCATACTTTCCTACCTTATCAGAAGGGCCCATGATGCACTCACGTCCATCCCTATAAATCTCACATGTACGCAGGCTGGGTCACTCCCTTCCCCAAATGCCATTTTGAAAGCAGCTCTTTGAGGTACCAACATCTATCTTGATAGCCAGCTTTTTCCTTTGAAAAATGGACATGTATGTAGGTGGGACATCCAGTTAATTCAACAACCCACCCGTCAGAGGCTGTCCGAGTTATAACCATGACCATCCTCTCCCCAGTAACTCAGGAACCTCCATGGCAAATTACAGCCAAATACAAGAGAAGGATTTGCGCCACAGCATTCCTGCAGTTTCATGAAAACAATATCTGAAGTAAGGAATGCTGAGTGTCCCACCTTAGGGTTGCACCCCAGCTCTTCTGGGACAGGTAAGGGTCCTCAGGGACATAGTGAGATCTTCCTCCCAGGAGTTTTACTGACTAGACACAGAGATAAGGTTTTGGGAAAAATTCTCCAATGCAATCACTCCAAGCTCTTCCTTGGGATGAACTCTAAATTAACATGGATGTCAGAACCACATGGCTGGTGGATTTCTGTGGTGACTGATGTTAGCAGTAGAGTCACTGTGCTCCCAGAAACAAGAAATTATGCCAACTGACCAAACAAGTTGTACGAGGAAGCACGGAGACTAAATAAGCAGCACCACAGTGCTAGGGTCAGCCCTGTTTGGGGATCCTAAAGGGTAGAGGACTGGTTTTCTAAACAGAACCAGGCAAGCTGGCATTTTGACTGCCCGCTGGCAAGAAGAGAGATAACAAGAGACTCCCACTCCTGCCAGAGAAACCATGACACCATGCAAAGAGCTTCACAGAACAGAAGAAATAATTTCAGTAGGTGACCTGTTGTGGCCTCCCTTCTTGACTACTGCGAGGTACTTTGCCAGCTAAAACCAAGTAGCAGCAGGGATGTTGAGCACCCATATTTTCAGAAGCATCTGCCAGTCGGACACAAAGACTGGGTAGCCAGCTGAAGCAAGCCATGCACTCTCACTAAGAATGATTCGACAATGCTTGCCTAGGGGATAAATCAAGCCAAAGCATGGCATCAAGACAGACAAGATGTTGCCATCCCTCCCAGAAAGGGAGGTCCAGAGCAGGTGGAAGACTGAGAGTTACCATATGTCCAGAGAGTACATACCAGTTCCTCCAGCTGAGACAGTAGTGAGGACTCAAATCAAATTCTAACTCCAGGGATTAGCTTCTACTTAGTGGATGCAATAAACTAAAAGGAGCTCCACTGAGATCATTTGGATGGGAGTACCCTCTCCTCAACTTCGAAAAACAAGGATATATGCACACTGCTATCTCTCAACTCAGTGCAGAAAGCACGAGGGCAAAGGAGATCAGGAGATGCAGCTTGACCCATCATCCTGGAGTTCACTACTCTCGGGCCATACCAATCTTTCTAGAAACACACGGGCAAACAGAAGAAAAGCAGGACCCCAGAAGCCTGCTTAATGAGGTGCTTTGCCAGTTGGTGTAAGTAAATTATTTATGAGTAAGATGGCACATGCAATAGTTTGCATCTTACCCAGACAAGGTAACATAGCTTTGTGTTAATTAGAAACAAGAAGCTGTTCTGCAATTAATATGAGGTCAGAGATAAAGCTTGTCAAATTGCAACACCTCTAGACCAGGTCCCAGGACTGTCCTGTCATTAAGCCTATTAAGATACCCCCGGAAAGGTAAGGCAATGACACAAGCAAAGGCAACAGAGAAGTCCCCTGAACACCAGTGCTCAACTGCTCCATCAGCAGTGCATCAGCAGGACACTAGCTGCGCTCCAGTAACAGGGATGAGCCACAGTGTAAAGCACCACCTCTGAAACACTGCTGCCTCAGAAACACTTCCTCCAGCAGCAACCCTGTCAAGCTGAGAAGCTGATCAATATGAATGGGGAAAAGAAAAAAAACCTGTCAGCAAATTTTACTTGCGTAAGTGAAGCACAAGTGGGATTCATTCATGTCTTGTTTGAAATCTCATCTGTGCCTTACAAAAGATGAAACATCCCCAAGGCTCTCAGTCTCACAGGGAATACAAAACCTTTAGTGCTACAGCTTGCCTACAGCCCAGCTGCTCTGCTCTCTGAATGGTTCAGGGGAACAAATAAATATAGCCAACCTCAGCCCAAATATTGCAGGGTATTTTGCTCCAGCACAAGCATGCTTTGGTATGTGTGTCAAAGTCCCAAAGCCAGAAGGAAATAATACCAGCGGTCAGATTTTTGTCTGCAGACTTCAGATCTCTAAGCAAATTGGCCTTGGACTGTCATCATAACTCTCTGAGGTTTCAAAACATGCTCTGGGTGATGAATTCTGCCTTATTATAATGAAGATGAAGTGAAATTCCTTCTTGATTTGTATCTCTGGAGTTGAATTAGCAACTCTTGATCTCCAAGACATGACTGCAGTAAGATCAAGACTTAAGAGAAAGGGGCCAGAAATTTGAAGCCCATGGCAGCCAGTTTTGGAAAGTTTACATTTCCTGCTCCTCTTACCCCTTGAACAGCAAACAAAACCTTTAAAGGAACCAAGAGAAAAAACAAGATGCTTGGAAGGCTCTCCACAAACGTGACAGCCTGGGGAAATACAACATGTGCAACTCATCAACGCCTATGTCCACTGGTCCTGACCTTGAAGTTGCTTTTCTCCAAACACAACCCAAGACCTTGGGGCTGACAACAACTGCTACATCTTGGATGGAGCATTTCCCACTATGCCTCCCTCCCTCTCAAATGCCAAGGAGAAGGTGTGGAGAGACTTGGCACATGGTGCCAGGGTATTTGAGGCACAAGCTTATCTGAGTCCCCACCACCTCACCGCAGTAAATTGCTTGTTGATAAATGAGGCTATTTAGGAGCAAGTGATGCCGGCATTACAGTTATTAATGATGCAGACGTGGAGAGACATTTCAGAACAGCCCCACGTTCTATTGTCCTCTTGCCTGTGAGTAATGGGGCACCTCAGTTACAGGGCTTCAAAACCAGCTTGGGCTGCTTAACAACAGAAACAAAATAAGACCAAGGGAAATGGATGGAGTGCACTGGACTGACGACTAATGTAGTGATAAAGCTCCTTCAGCAGAAGTAGGGCGAAGCCTCAGTCTTTAGATTAAAATGAGAGCATTTCCTCTTTCCAAATACCAACAGTCTTCCACTCATCCCTGCAAGCTCCTAGAAGCCATAAGACAACACACAGCAACTCGTTCTGCTGATCTATGGTCTGTGCAGCAAACCCACCCAAATAAAAGGGAAAAGTCAAGCCGCAACAGCCTAAACTGGAAGCAGCAAGCTGTAGTTGCAACACGTGGTACACCCTAGAGCACAGCAAGGGTGATATTTGTTGAAGCCTGGGAGATGTTCAGAGGGCCATTAGCTCACTTTGCACATCACAGATGTCTAAACGTGGCCAGGAGGACAATGAACGAGAAATAAAGAGGCTGTTTATTGCAAGAGGAAACCTTGGAACAGAGCTCTACAGTGGCCGGTGGAAGTGCAAGGCAGAGTGCACAAGCACACAGCTGTAAACTTGTTTGAGTTAATATACACACGAGTGTTTTTCTTTTCCTATGAAAGCATACTCTTCTGAAAACAAACATCTGGAGATCTCCGTTACAGCTGGACTGTTATCCCTAGTGACTAAAATGTTCAATTAATTTAGCCTTTCTCATTTGTGAGTTGCCTGCAAGTACAATTGGATTTGCAGGAATTTGATATTTGAATATATTCAGTGAATGGTTTATTAAAAACATATTTCAGGCAAAGGATTTCTTGCTAAATGCTCCTACAACTGTCGCTCTGAGTGTTGGCAACTGGCTGTTCACACCATGTAAATGGTCACTATGGTCAGGGGGGAATGCCTCTGCATGTTGACGGACTGCAATGTACTGCCAGAAAGAGCTTTCCAAGGGTCTGTGGAGGAAGCACCTGAACAAAAACATATTCTCACACATATACACAATATTCAGCTTGCCTGAATTTCCTTAAAAAGCACAAACCAACTTGCACTGAAGTTGACACAAAGAGAGCAAGAACAGAGTTGACTACCAGAATTAATTGACTTCATGCAAAACACCAGCAAAAACATCTCCAGGTTGCTTCCACGAGCATCCATGTGGCTCCTTATTCAGGATTCTATTGACTGAAGTTCTTTTTGTCTCAAAACTTCAGGGAGGGTTGCTGCAGGTATTTCATCACAGCAGCAAGAGAAAATGGGGTGAGAAAGGAAGTAGGGAAGGACATTTCCAAGACAGTAATCCCTCGGGCATGCAACAAGCCCAGAGTCCTCCTTAGCAGGCAGCCTATACAGTAAATATGATATGTCTGAAATCACAAACCCTCCTACAAGACCAGCTTTAATCTTCTACACAGTATTGCTCCAATGCAGTTGTCTCCTCTGCTTTCCCCCCAATGCTCCAGAGGTTGCTGTATTTTGGCAGAGGGTGAAGGGCAACACAACAGTCTTCAGTTAGTCTTAACTCTTTAAGAACAAGTCAATTTTTGTTTTGGACAAGTGAAACAGGTTTTCCCATGATCTTTGTCAACATATTAAGACAACAAACAGACAAATGTTGCCCAGGGAAGCAGCAGTGCTTGCAAAACCCTCATGTTGCAGACCTAAAGCTGCATGGGCTGAGGCAGGTGAACAGTATCAGGCAGGACCCTGTACTGGGGATGTCAGAAGGGCCCAACTTTCATCCACCACTAACTTTAACAAGCTCCCATTTCTCTGTAGCATTACATTCACTTTAGAGACATGCAGAATTGCAGCTAGATGACCCAATATTAAGAGATACCAAGTGGAAGACCTTGTGCTCTGGTCCTTTACTCCACTGCACTGCTATGTTCAACAGTAGACATTCCAAGAGCTCCATCCAAGTCACCATGTCAGTCACCATAGCAGGAAAACCATCCTAAGGGGACATTTCCCATGGCCAAAGTGACCTGTGACAGCCTGGCTGCACACAGCTCTTTCTGCAAGCTGGGTGAGAGCTGCAAGGGATGTTGGAGTCTATGCACCCCTCACCTGGTGTCCAAATGAGCCAGACCCCCCCAAAAAAACCCTCTCTTAGTCATATGCAAAAACAACTAAAATCTTAAACTCCAAACTGAAAACAAAACTCCATGCTAAAAGCCAGCTGCCGGGTTGTTTGAAGGCAAAAAGAAAGCAATCACTGAGGTTTCATAGTCTGTTCTAAAAGTGGAAATGTATGAAGAGAAAAGTGATCCAGTAAGTCACAATTTTAGGCTTTTTTCTTTCAATTGCTCAAAGTAAAGACTTTCAATGCTTTGCTTTCCCATGAAGCCTTGATTGAGGGAAAAATAGCTATTGACCACTGAATTTAGCATCTACTTGCCAACAGCTACTTGTACACATCAAAGACAAGTCCCAGCCACCTCTGCCCTGACAGCTGCGTCATGTACACTGAGTACTTTTCCAGCCCCTTTGGCAGCACCAGCCTCTAACTCACATGCAAAACCAACCCCTTCACAGCATCTCAGGAACCTCCTGCATTTCAAGTGCCCTCTTGGTGTTTCACTGCTTATGCTGTCAGCTCCTGCAGGCAAATTGAGCTTGCTTTTCTTGAAAGGCTTTGCACAGCACTAGCGCTGAATAGCACTGCACCACAAACACATGCTAGAGGGGCTGAGGACCCAGTCTGGAAGCTATACCTGCTCCTGAGTGATACATCCCCATGAGGAAGAGCTGGATCTAAACGCTGTGTTGCTTTGTCCCCAGGGTACAATGGAAGCATGGACAGGGTTGCTCAGTGCTAAGGGTTTTAACCAGGAGAAGTCTATTTGCTGAAGCTGAACATTTCCTGTGCTATTTGACTATTTCTTGGATGAAGAAAACCACTCTACTCTCTCCACCTGAAACTATGATTTAAGACTGTGAGTCCATGGCCAGCCATTTGGCCCCTTGGCTCTACAAAAGGATCTCATAGGGTTGTGAGTCAGTGCAGCAGACCTGATAGGATGAGTAGCTGACAGGTTCTGGCAATCTCTGCAGCATGAGACCCATCTAAAAACCTCAAATAAAATTCCCAAACTCTGCCACCCAACCATGCCACGAGACACTCACATATGGCGCTTCTTTAAGTGCAGTAAGCCTTTTCTTGCCATCAGCAAGAAATGCACTTCTTTTCCTCCTTCCCATTAAAGGACAGCCATTCTTCTTCTCTTTTGGTTGCCCTTCACTCTACCCTTTGTCCTTGACAGGATCAGAGAATACCCTGGCCCTGGTAGCTCCCAAAATTTCCTCAAATTTCAGCTGAGATTATATCTGCCATTATTAAAGATTGCTAATAAGCCTTATTAACCAAGAGTGAAAGCAAAAGGAATAAGGGAAGGATTTTCCTAGGACCCAAAGTGCAAGAAATTCATAACTAACTTAATACCTGTACCAATAAAGGATACTCATGCTGAGTCTATTATAAAACCAGTCTGACTCTTTCCATGATGGGGGAAAAATAATGCACTAAGATACTCTTTTCCTCTTTCAGAGTTATTCTTGAAGACAGCCACACACACACAAAAAAAAAACCAACCAGACACAAAACCAACCAAACAAAACCCAAAACCAAAGCAAAACAAATAAACAAAACAAATAAAATAATGTCATTGAGATGTCCTTCTGCAGTGGGTGGCAGCGGGATGGATGTTGGCATTATTTAGCCAGTAACATGGCATTGAACCTGCAGCAATCCTTGCAAAAGCAAACCTGGTTTGGGCATGCACAGCTGTGCAGTGAAGGAAAATGCATGGCTTCAAGCAGTACCTGCAGCCTGCTCCGAAAAGGTGCAGGGCAATTTGGGGTATAGCAGAGAGACCAAATATTGAAATAGGTAGAAGACAATTGGTGGTTTCATCCACCACAAACAGGAGGCAGACGAAACACTTTATACTGGGCAGCTGTGGGACTCAGGACTGCTGTGCAGCTGCTGTCAAGCCATGGGGGTCAAGCCATTCAACAGCAATGAGACCTGCAGGGCTCCAGGCCTTCTCCCCCCAGATATTTTAAACCAGCTAAAGACCTCGTGCAAACCTCTGCCTTCCCTTTCAAGCTGGTCTCTGGCACATGACATTCTCCCAGCCTTCTCAGGTTTTGGGATACTTGTGTATGATCCTAGCTGAGGATGCTCCCCCATCTGCCCTGTGTACCCCCACAGAAGTATGCTCAAGGCTTTCCTTCAACCTCTCTTCCTGCAGTGACAACTTTGTGACATGCCTCCAAAATGACTGATGAGTCGGTATGCTGTTTTTGAGCAACTTGCGTGCCTTACCAGCATGCAGGATGACAGACCTTGGGAACCTGGGCATTAATACTGGAGATTTATAGTCGAATCTGTCACGGTTGGGGAAGCTTGTTCGCCAAGAACTACTCTACCTGAAGGTCAGTTTTCCTGGGCAATAAGCACAAAGAAACTTTCTCAACCACCTTGGCCCCCACCAAAGGGCAAATAGGAGAGCAGGGGAGGGGGACAGCTGGAACCAATTGTGCTCACCCTCAAGGCTGCCCAAGTAGTCCCAAAGATCCCATCTGCTTGGTGGGTAAAGCAAATTATGCCAACAGAGGCCCACTGCAGCCTCCTCCCACCAGGGAGCAAAAGTACACCCTGGCTTGAGAGCCCCCCATCCCAAACTCCACATCCCCAATGTACTGGGTAGACATACATGTACACAAAACCCAGAATCCATGCAGCACAACAAGTCATGCCTGCTTGCATGCAGCTGAGAGGTTTGCAAATTCCCTCCAACCCTTTCTTTTCAAGGATCAGGAATTCGTTGCTATAAGACATTTGATGCATGAGCCTACAGCTTTCTATGAACAAATACCATCAAAGAGTTCATGGATGCTGCCGTTTGCTTGTATTTCACTGTCAGCACCACGCTATTATTTTTGTAGCATGACTGCTACTGCAACTCCAACAGCCAACAGATGCTGTGGAAACCGGGGTAAACCTTGAAAATACAACTTCATACAGCGCATTAACAAAATCCCACATATTTATCATCCAAAGACAGAACAGTCACACTGCATGATCTCTCTAGGATGGGTTTCCTCCTAATATTTCGCAGACATAAACTCTGGTGCTGGCAACATGCTTTTTGCACAAAGCAGGGTCAATCAGTGGAGCAACTACTCATATTCATTGCCTACAGTACAAATTGTTTTGTCACTGCTGCTACCAATGCTGCAGACAGCTACGTTGGTGATGGTGGGAGATTTATTTGAAGGAAGGGGGAAAGAGCCCTGGGGTTGACACAGCAGGGGAATATGTTACTAACTACTGCTCCTCAGATTAGAGCCGACCTGCAGGGATCAGCCAATTTAGGTAAGAAAATGTTAATGGGGAGTTTGCTCTGTCCTTCAAAGGTTTGTGTTGCCAACTTCCCAAGCAGGCCTCAGATCTGACCAACCATTGGATTTACTCTGGCCAAAGGAAATACTGGACTGCATGTGCCTCTGGACAGGTTGCGCATGTGAATCAAAGGCTTTAAAAGCACACAGAGAACCTATATGGAGACTTACTTTGCACAGGTAGCTGGTCATGAAGCTCAGGTCCCATCAGCAGTACTGCACCACCAAGGAATACATCTTATTTCCTAACCTCTTTTGAAAACAAGCATTTTGGCTGCAGGTGTCAAAGTCTTCATGAAGAAGGTAAAGAAAATTATGGGAAAGCCTACATGCTCACAGTTTGTTTTCCAAGCTATAAAGTTTTTTGGGACTTGCTTACCCAGAAGTTGCCCTTGCTCCTGTTGTAGACCAAATTATTTGGGACAAACCAAGGAGCACTAATGCTATCATTTCTAAGCATGTTGATGACATGGATGTGGAATCATTCACAGCCTTTTTTGCTACTACATTCTTCTCCGCACCAAGGCTGATAACAGACACAGGAATATCTGGTGAGGAGCGAGTCAAGAATCCAAACGGTGTGTGGGTGCAGCAAGCCTTAGCGTAGGTAGAGGCAAAACACCTACCAGGGGCTGGGTGGCAATTTCACAGACCAACAACTCAAATCAAATAAACTGGCCCAAGCCAGGACTAGCTGGGGAGCTAGATACGGGCTGGCAGCAAAAACAACTTGGTAGGCTGCCAGAGGCAAAGCCCACCTTGCATACAGATGAGAGTCAGGATGATAAGCAGCTTCCAACTGAGCCTCATGGGATGCCCCCCAAAAAATGCTCTCAGTGAGATGGTTTCTAAGAAAGGCTCTTCTCTGAATATCACTTTCCTGCGCAAGTTTCTCAGGGCATGCCTAGAAGCCAAATCTTTTTCTCAAAGCCTTGG
The DNA here is from genome assembly GCA_017639245.1 of Myiopsitta monachus. Lineage (NCBI taxonomy): Eukaryota > Metazoa > Chordata > Aves > Psittaciformes > Psittacidae > Myiopsitta > Myiopsitta monachus. Next base: position 62,645,935 of record CM029921.1, on the reverse strand, counting down.
AAACCCCAAACAGGAAGTTGTCTATCAGGCAAGCTGCCTCAGGCAAGGCAGCAGCTCTTCTGTCCTCAAAGTGCACATCAGACAGGCTAATGGTGCTGTGTTGATCATCCATTTGCTGTCAGAATAGATCCAGACAAGGAAGGCTACCAAGGTTTATAGTCAGGGCAACACAAACAAAACCAACGAATCAGTTATTCAGTCAATTTTGGCCATCCTAACAACGAACAAATTTCTTCAGTGCATTCTAATTTAAAAAATAATCTTTGTGGATAATTTTTAGTCTCCAGCTTGTTTAGGAAGTACAGACTATAAAACCTGAGCCATTTTAGAAAGGGTACACTGTGTATTGTATCTTTCTTCCCTTGCCCAATTCATCAGATGAAGTTTACAGGGGACACAGCAGTAACTCCAAAACAGAAATTCACTTTCTATTAGTACTGTTGGCAGTATCACGGAATAATCCTGCCTGCGACCTATTCAGGAAGACAACCGGCAAGGCACACAAGCTACCTGGTAAAAAAAATTCAATCCCCACAATAAGCCTGTCCTTTGCAACGCTTTGTCCAGCTTGTCACAAAATCAAAGACCCACAGCAATACTCTATCAGAGAAAGAAACTCCCTAAAGCAAGTCAGAAGACTGTACTAACTGTTGACGAACAAGCTGCTTCATTTTGCACAGGGTGCTTTCCAGTCTGGTTTGTGTGCCCTGGCATACAGCAGTCACTGGACAAAAGGTTTGGAAGAGAACATAGATAAAATGTATAGTAAAGGCTTTTGAAATTAATTTCAGAGTTCCAAGAGCAAACATGTTTTACTGCAACTTCCTCTTCAGGACAGCAGTCATCATTTTCTTTACCAAAATTTCCCTTGCAAATCCTTCCAAGCTCTTTTTCCTCCCTCACTGCTTTGAGCTGAGCTCCAGAAACACTCTTGCACTCTCTCATGCATCCAGCATGTCACCTGCCTACCTCCCCCTTGGCACCAGCCTGCTCTGCCCAGCGCTGCCAGCTGGGCTATGCCATGATGCCGTGTCCTTTCCGCCTCACCTGATCAGTCACTTGCCTGCTCATTCCTTTCAGATTGGACCAGACAACACCAGCTGCACAGTGCATCTTCCCATACACCTCCTTCCCTGTCTCTCCGAAGCATCACCCCATGATGAAGGCAGGGGGGACCACACACATGGCCATGTCCCTGCAGACAGCAAGCCACCCAGGTGATAAACATGTTCTCAGCCAAGAAATAAAGGAGAGGAGAGAGTAGGCAGATTTGCAGACTCTGATCCTGAGCACCTGACCTCTTCCTCTTCTTCATTATGTATGAGGTAAATTAGCTGTGACATTCATTAGCTGCAGCTCCCAATTAGCGAAAATTAATATTGGTTTTGATAGAAGTGTTGGCTGAAGCTTTCCCAGGCAAAGGCATTATTGACCTTGTTATCCTGTTTAATAGCAAGTTACATCACAGAAACTACTTCTTGTGGAATCAACAGATTGTAGCCACCTCCCACCCTCCCACATCTCCCTTGCCTGCTGCTCAGAGAGACAGCCATAGCCCCTGCCAGAGCACACACACCCCCACTGATGCTTGTGCCCATCCCTGGCAGCACCCCAAGCTCCCTCCCTGGCAGCAGCTGTTTTCCGTGGCTATCACTTTTCTACTGTAAGGCAACAGTGTTTTGAATAATGTTCTCTCTTTCAGCCAGGCAATAGTAAATGGTGCAAACCTATATCCAGTTTTTAGAGCCATAAAAACCTCTCTCTGGAACAGTGCCAGCCATCCCTCCATGCCCACAGACATTGCTACTCCTTTCTGGCCTTTGGGAAGGATGGTGCCTAGCCCCCATGTCCCGTCCCATCCCATCATCCCCTCATTGGTCTGAATAACTCCAGACTCACTGGATGCCTTGCTTGCCACCATCTCCACTCACAGTTCAAAAATCATAAATAATTTAGAATAGCTGCAATGCAATAGTAATTACCATTTAATAAAGAAAGAAATAGGTGCAGCATCCCTTGATATCAGAGATCCCTGCCCTTGGAGCCTGGGAGTCTGAAAGAGGCTAACCAGCAGAGTAACAGATGCTGCTAAACAAAAGGAAAACATTTGCTACCAAAGTTATGTATTTAAAAAAGCTGCACTGTATTATTCACACATTATAATAATAAACGTGTCAAACTGCCATATGAGAAGTTAATCTCATTCAGAGCACAATTAAAGATGTCATTATCCAACTACCTGGGGCCACTTCCACTTTTACAATGTGATGGGTTTAACAGATACCAGGGAGGACACCATGCCTGGCAAAGCAGTTCGTCCAGTGAACTCCCTTGTCACCACCCTGCACAACCCCAGCGGCTGTGGCTTGGAAGAAACTGGTGTTTCTTGTTCAAAAGAGGCTGCATGAAGATCTGTGCTAGCAAAGGGGTTTGGGTTTTGTTTGGTGGGTTGTATTTTTGGGGGTTAGGGGGTGGGAGAAGGGGGGGAAATTTTGGAGAAAGAAACCCTCTTCAGATGTCCTTACTGAAGAGACCCCCGGCCCTGTGAGCCCAATCATTGCCCTGGTACTGCCCGAGGGGTGCAAAATGCAAGACAGGCTGCTGACACGATGCGCAAAGAAATATCATCTAATACAAAATGCCCCTGTTCTCCTTGAGCCTAGAGACTTTCTTAGCTTTTTATACAGCAAGTCCAGCAAGAGCACTGAGATGCTGAATGCCGTTTACACTGCAGGCCAAGCCAGCCTTCCCCACCTCAGCGTAGCCTGCAAAACATGCAGCTCCCATACACCTTTCCAGCTCAGCAGCCTGGCAAGGTAGACCGGGTTTCTGTATTTAGCACCGCACACCTGCTACTGCCACGCTTTTTCATTCTTGGGTAGGGAGCCAGGATTTTAAATTTGGCCATAAAGGACAAGGTTAAAAGAAAAATAATATATAGATGAGGGCTGTCTTAAAAGCAAGAAATTATTCTTCATCTTTATTAACTGCATTCAAGACTCTGCTGTACGTGTCTTATACAAACCCCTCACAGGGTTTCCTTTTCCACTCCATAACATAGGAGACAGTGCCGTGGGCTGGGGGTGAGACACAGCAAAAGCAAGGTAGGAGACAGAGCCCCCTTTCCCCCACCCAGCAGGATCCCAAAGTGATGTAGAGGGGGTTCCCCAAGAACCAGAGATATTGCACCAAGGGCTACAAAGGGCAAAGCTGGAAATGGAGACATGAAATCACACAGACAGCTAATGACTCAATCCAGCTCCCCAGTGGCATGCTTTTGGGTGAAATTAAAAGAATCCAGATTTTTCTAACAACATCAAAACCAGGGCAAATCAGCAAATTGTATAGAAAATTTTCCCCCTCCGCACCTTGCAAGCTTGCTCTGCAACAGGACCAGAATATGTTGTCTCTTCCTCCTCGGGGTGTGAAACAAGCATGTGAAGTAAAATAAAAAACATACCTCCAACTTACAAATTGGAATGCAAAGCCCAAGCTCGCTTAAAATCCAGGAAGGCAAGAGCTCTGCTGCCTCTTAGGAGACACCTTTTCTACCTGCCATCTGCCAGAAGACAGCTGCGAAGCACCCCAGCCCCGTGGGGCTCACCCCCCTATGTCCCTTGCTGTCAGGGTTGCGTAAACTCGGAGCATCCTGCCCATTTGTATGGTTTCTGTGAGAACATCCTGTTGCAGCATGATTATACCAGCTTGGGAGCTGTTTTTTTCCTTTGCCCTCTCCAGTACGCAGCCTTAATTTATGACTATTTCCCCTACACTACCAAAGTACATGGGTAATGGTTTCTGGTTAATGTGTTTTCTGCAAGCTGTCACTCCCAGCTCCGTACCTGACGGGACTGCAACAAATTTTCCAAGACAAAGAACAACTTGCAAAAGCCAAGGAGATTTTTTTCCACATTCCTTTAGGCTTTTCTCCATTTCCTTTATGCTGCTTGGAAAGCTGCTTCAGGGATGGTGAGAAGAGATGCGTACACAGGATGCTGCTTTCTACGTGATCCCTTCGCTTACTTGCCTTGCTGTCCCACTACACTGGGTTTTACATGAGTGCTCTTTTTGTACAGAAATATTGTTTTATCTGGTAGGATGTGTTTAATTTGATGCGGCTGTCATATGGGAAAAGGTACATTTCAAGAGCCAAGGTTTTCTTCAGCGCTGTTACTTATTTTACGGTCTTCTTGCCATATCTATTTCTTCCCCTCTATTTCCCAAAATCATTAGTAACAACCATTAATCTCTGCCTGTGAGAATGCTCCTCACTTCTCCCCATATCCTGAATTGTTAGTCTCCCTTGGACTTTCTACATTTTAAAAGTCTTTTTCCCCTCCTATTTTCAAATTAACTGCTTGAAACTGAACAGTGGAGTAAGAAACAAAGCCACATCACTGTTTGTGAAAAGGTATTACGTTCCATAATATGATCTCTCGCCTCACACTTAATCAATTAGAAAGAAAAGAGAAAAAAGGTTCCTCCATATTCAGGTACCGAATGGCCCTCCTAATTGCACACATGCAAAAAGACAGCCTATGCAATACAATACCAGAGCCTCAACAGCGCAGGCATTTGACAAACCCATGCAGATGAATGGAATAAAATTGAGTTACTAACCATTAAATGTCAAGTGTTTGAAATCTTTCCCCCTTGTGTAAAGAGCAATATTAATAAATCTTTAAGAAAGGGACCGCACAGAGCTTATTCACTCTTCTGACCACTGCTGCAAATTGAACAGATGTTTTCATTGAGTCGTCCAACAACACTGTCTCCAGATTTTTTTTCCCCAGTGGTTACAGTTAATTCAAAAGCCATCAATGTATAGGAGCAGTTTGACAGGAGGAACCAATTTATTAACTCCCCCTGCCAATCAACCACATTAAGGCATTCAAAGGCAGAAAGGTACATTAGCGCACGCCAACAACAAATCAGTTTAAAAGCCAGGAGATGGGGAGGCGATGGATTCGTGCGGCAACACAGAAGTGACCACCCTGTGTGTCCTGTGGGCTCCGAAATTGCAGTAACTGTGATAAAACAAGCTTCCCAAGAGGCAGTCCTGCCACCCACACAATCAACACAGTCAGGGCAGCACAACGCCTGCCAACACCCTGACCCCAAACAGGGGGTGCTCACCAGAATAACAGCAGTTTTCTACATAGATGCTTCCCAACAGTGGGAGTTCTATTCCACAGTCTCAGCCCCATGGCCATACACATTTCCAGAAGGGCTCTCTTCTACCCGCCTATTTTCATATGGCAATGTGATGGTTTTCTGTAATGAGGGGTACCCAAGTAAATTTTCACGTTTTAATTACTCAGATAATTTTGGTGTGGGTGGAAAGAAGCTGAACCTTTCTTACTTTTTTTCTTTTTTTTTGGGGGGGGGGGTGGGAGTGTAGGGTGGGGTCTTTTTGGTTTTTTCTGATTTCTTCTACACCAGGAAGCTGCAACCACAAATTGACAGCGGTGGGGAAATTGCCTGAATCTTTCATTTCTTAAAGACAAAGTAGCGCTTCCACAGCAACTAAGCTTAATTAAAGGATTTCTGTAGTTCTTTTTTCTTTTCACAGGGTCAGAAAGCTGAAACCTGTGTAAAAAGAATCATGGAGACTACCACAGGATACCTTTTCCAGCAGCACAGGCAAAGTGCCTGGAGTTGTTTTCCCCCTCACCCAGCTGCCTTGGGAGCGGGACATGTGCCTCTGCAGCATTTCATTGATAAGCTCTGAACTGCGCAAGTGACTGGATTCCAGCCCAGCTCAAAAACATCTAACCCCAGCACTCTTCATGCAATGCACCTGCGACTTCACCATAGCCCCAGGCTAAATGGCAAAGCATGCTGAGGCACAGAATGTAACATGTAGTGTTTCATCCCTTTCCTCCAAGGTGGCATGAGGTTTGCCTGAGCATTGTGTAATGCAAAGGAATCATCCTGTCTCCTCTTCTCTTGCTTTGCTCCTCAGTAAACAAAATTAGGCAGAGTAGTGAAGCAGATCCAGATTGGAGACATCCCAAATTAAAATGTCTTGTGCAAACATAGAAATAGGAGGTAATGTGGTATATTTCCCCCTCCCCTCCCCCCTTTATTTTAAGCTCACATAACCCAAATATAACAAGTTCCTGATCTGGCAAAGTGCATAAATTTATCACTATTTGCAAGCATAGGTTTTTCTAAGAGGTCGCACTGATAGACTCAAAATGAAAGCACAGCTCACCTTCCACACCAAAAATAAAAATTATGAGTGCATGAATATGCAAGTATTACAGTACAGGGAAATACTCATGGCCCATAATACCATCCTTTAAAATATTAATGCTTCCACAAAGATATATATATATATATATGCACACAACCGTCTGCTTTGAGAATACATACACACATGCATGTATATATACTTCCCCCCCCCCCCCGCTCTGTGTTTTTTGCTTTACTAAGCTCGACTTGCATTGTTATTCCTGCTTTATATCAGGTTTATCACCCATGCTAACGCTCCTAACCAGCCAGGAAAAAGGTCCAATTTAACTGAGCTGAGAAAGTACATACATCCAAGCCTGGACACTCCAGTGTAACAGGGAGCACTCTGTTGAGCACCCAATATCCAGCAAGAAGCCAGCATGCAAACAAAGCTCCTACAGATGGTGCTGTACAGATAATTAATGCTAAAGTCATCTCAGACATAAGAATCACCCCAGAACTCATTACCGCAAGTGCACATCTTTCTCTGTCTCTTTTGAAAGGGCTCAGCCCCCGTGCAAGGGCTCACACACTTGAACATGAAAGGTGGTGAGATCAAATCTTCAAATGGTTTGATGAGGCAGTAACCAAAAGCAAGGTTACCCTGACATGTTAATTAGTCCACATTGCAAATATACTTTCTTCCTTCTCCCTCTCTCTCTTTCCCTTCTTAAACATAAGCATTAATATTATTGCCTATTAGCAAAGCAGATACGAAATTTAAGAGATTGATGAAGTGATTAATTTAATGATGCAGGGTTAAGGGTTTGGGTAAGGGAGAGCTTTTTTTCCTTAAGTTTCCTGATTTTGGGAATAACTAATTTTCTAGCCTCAAGTTTTCACTAATGATGCTGTTCTTTCTACAGCTCAACAAGTAATTTCATCAATGAGCCTTCTAATGACAAATGACAGAAAAGGGGGTTGAGTTATGAGAGCTTAAATCCCCTTCTTAAAATACTCCTCAAATACTGCTGTTCATTAGGGACGCTACTACACTTAGAAACAAGGCTGCTCCTTTACAGAACACTCAATAAGCCTGGAAATTCAGTTTTAAGCAGTAAGTAGCCACTGGATGATAACAGCGCTTTCAATTAATACTAGAAGACTAAGGTGATGTTCCTACAGCCTCCATCTCTAAAGGAGAATATTCACACCCACTCTCAGCGATGCCCATAATGAAGCTTGCAAAGCAGGTTTCCTATTCAAAAATATCTCAATCTCTCTCACAGTCAGAGACTAGCATATTCCTCTGAAATTATCTTTTGTAAAAGGCCAAATCAATTCTGCTAGCTGCACACACACGTGCACCCCGCTGGGGTGATGGACACATATATGCTCATACTATCAGCCCAAAGGGGCACACTTCTTTCTGCCTTCTCATGGGAAACAGGCAGCACACACCTGCTGCAACACCATCCCCAAAGCTGTGCAGAGCAAAGGCCATTTAAAATGGCTGGGCTTTGCACGCCTGCCATGGAAGCACAGCCTTTTTGCTGATGGCACCAAATCTCAGTCCAGCCGAGTTTTAAAAGCAGAAAAGGCAATGTTTCCCCAGACCCTACCAAGGGTAGCAAAGTACTTCTGGCCCTGGGGAGTTGTTCCCCTCACCCTGACTGCAGGAAGGGCAATAATGCATGGCTGAAGCTGGTGAATAACAGCAGCCTTGGATGGAGCACCTCTAAAGGGAAGGCAGGTGGTATCAATTAGACCAAGCAGAGGCCATTCCCCTCTGTTGTTTTTTTTCCCTACAAATTCAGCCAAGTACACAGCCACAGTAAGGAAGGTCCCATACTCTTTAGCACACACTTCTTACAAACAGGTAGGCTTTCCAAAGCTCTCCATCCATTCTATTACTAGAGCCACAACATTTTCCAGAAGCATCTTCCAACTTGCCAAATTTTGCTAAAAGGAGCCTACCTTGTATCATTCACAAAGGCTCTTGTTACTTCGGGGTCCCAATGCATCTTGTGGTGCTTTGCTGCTTTTAAGGGGTTAACCCCAAGCTTTAAAGCCATCCTCGGTGGCCCATTCTCATCTTCGCCACACCTCCTTTGTACCCAATTAGCGCCTCATTAACAGCCCACAATGCTTTCCGGTCTTGCCACTGTGACTTTTAACCCAGCGGTGCACGGAGTTTAGATTACTTTTCTTTTTCTAGCTTTAGTATTGAATTTTGAGCAAGAGGGACACAACATCATATGCTAGAGCAACCTCCCCTCCCCAGGAATAGTTGTATGCCCCTGCAAGTGAGGAGAGAGGCCAGCAGACACCAAAAGGGAAAAGGTCCCATGGTTGCACTGCGCTCTTAGGCAGACAGTCCCCCTCTCCAAAACTGTCCCCAGCAGATGGCCCACAAGCTTCATGCACAGATATCTGGTCCAGACAGCTCTGAAACAGTTTTATCAGTCCAGAATTATGAAGAGATCAGAGAGCCAGCGCCGTTTGTTTCCTTCTGGTGATGCATTAGGCAAGTGCCATCCCGGAGGAGCCCAGCCGCAGCAGTGGCCAGCAGATGCCTACAGCTGTGGGATCAAATGAGCAGGCAGGGTTTAGCTGAGACAGCCTGTGCTCAATCACACAAAGATAACCATATCTTCAGCAGCAGCTTGAATGGCCCTGCACCCCCAGGGACCTTACCCGGGTGCCAAAGCATCTGGCTGCCCAGGACCAGAGCACAGCAATGAAAGGCTGTGGCAGAAGAGATGATTGCTTTGGAAACTAGAGATACAGCACGCAGAGGATGGCAGCCTTCCCTGCCTAGAGAGGAAAAGCCCTCTAGCCTTCTCATCACCTAGGACAGAAAATCAAGTCATCCACAAATATCAGAGGGACATGCTGCCTCAGACCCACGTCCAGTTACCAGTGAGCACCCTGCCACTGCCTGCTAAATACCAAGCTCCTCTTCCAGTCTTCTTGCAAAATAACATTCTGCCCCAGCAGGCCCTGAAAAGCAAGAGGTGACACACACCAACCTGATTACTTTAATCACTAGCAGCCAACAAAGTACACCTACACTCCAGTGGTTCTCCACTATCCCTGCCCCCTCTTAGGATGCAACAACTTGGGGGCACAGTAGGAGCCACAACTCCATGGGAAATCTCCACTACAGCTCATTTTGGTGACGTATGTCCCAAAGAGCAAGGTTCAGCTCTGCCCCTCAGAACTTGCTGGAGAAATATCCATATGCTTCAAAGCTCATTTGGCTGGTGTGGGTTTCCCTGGTGGAGGGGCATGGGGCAAAATCAGCTTTCATCCCAATTTCTTTGTGCCACCTTCTACAAGTGGGGGAGGTGGTCTGCTTAACAGAGCCTGCTCTGGAAGGGCTCCAGCTTGCCCTAGGAAAGTGTAATCCAAGTTACCCACTGCAGAAAGTCAAACCACACCATCAGAAATTTGTCGGACAGCAAAGCTCTCCTATTCCATGCCAAGGGCCAGATGGCAATACTCAAACATCCAACAGCACAGCCAAGTGCTCAAGTAAGACTGTTTCCACATGCATGCTCTCTGGCAGTTTTTGTGATTCTGTCAATACCACCAAGAGATTTGGGCATCTCCAGCAACCACCCTCTCTTCTACTGTTTTATAACCAAAATCCCTGCAACAGCATTTGGAAGTCATCATCTGCAAGTCCCCAAACCGTCTTTTTTATAAGCTCACAGAGGCATGTTTCCCCCCCCCCGCCCCCTGTTCCTGAAGCATGAGCTACTTATGGTGCATTTACCAGCTCAGCAAAAGCTACATATAACAAAAGGGGGCAGAAGAGACCCATAAAATACCTCGTCAGTCATCCACCTTGCTTTCTGAGCACAGTGAACCCAAAGAATGGAGAGCACAGCCCATGCCTCCTGGGAGAGGCATAGTGCTGAACAGAAAGAACAAGGGGGCTTTCAGCAGAAAACACAGCCATATACATTGCACGCATGTTTTTATGATTTCAGCCTACCCTCTGCCCCCTGTCATGTGCAGGTCCTCACCTCCTTGCAGGCACTGAGCTCAGCATCCCCCTGGCTACCCATCCCTCCACATCACAGTGGCACTGAGCTGCTGAGTCAGGGTCTTACATGCAAGGCCTGTAAGCCCAAAACCCCCACCCCCAGCCACACTCTGAGTGCTGAGCCAGCACCAATTGGGTGTCACTCATCAGCAGCCCTGAACACAGGATTTGCTGAGCTAGAGGTTCTCCTTAGCCCTACAATGTCATGGGTTAACAAGCAGGAGGAGATACTGAGGCAGCCAACCTTGGGGGACCCAGGGCTGAGCACCCCATCAGGCACTGGAGGCATCATCCTGCTTCTGCTCACAGGAAAACATCATAGCAAGCTGGTGAGGCAGAGAGCCGAGAGCCTCAGGCAGCCTTGGCAGCAGCCCTTGGGGAGCCCAGCCTCACCACATGTCAGGTGCCTCCCAGGCACCTTTCCCAGCTTCACCAGCATCTTCTCACACTCACATTGCCCAGGGAGTGGTCAAGCCTTGCAACTACATCCTGGTGGGTTTCCCCTCCAGATTTAATCCCCTGTTGTAGTTTTAAGAGGCACATGCATGACCAAGATCTGATGATTAGGATGGAAGCACTGTCCCCAGACCACACAAGTAACCATGCCTCTGACATGCAATAGCAAAGCCAAGTGCATATTATCAGCTCTGGAGCAATGATTAAAGCGTTTCCCACTCTTTTAAGACAACATTATTCCAGTGATGCTATGACTTATCACTAGGATGAAGAGAAGTGGAATTGCACTCTTCTAAATGGCCTCTTTTGTCATGCATTTTGCAAGGCGTTGAGGCATGAAAACTTTCAGAGAAACTGGGTGAATCCAAGCTAGGTGGTTATCAGGCTAGTTACAGGCCCGACATGATGGATCATCTTCATTTTCCCATTCCTGTCCTGCATACAGCAAATCCATTTGCTGGGCAATTAGACTCCAGTCATTATATTATGCTAAAAAGACATTATTTTTGCAGCACAGGAAACCCCAACCAAGAGAAACCAGGAGCACTGCCTGCTCATCCCCACCTGCAGCAATGCCACCTCCCTAGCACACCAGTGAGGATCACACTTTGCCAGAGACCTCCAACAGCTCACCTGGTATCAATATCCATGCCACTCTCCCTTACCCACAGCCCTCAAAGGTTTGGGATTAAATGAAATGGTGCTTGGAATGATTTTGTTAAAGGCAGTGAGCAGCACAATAAAGACAGACAGACCTTCTCCTCCAAAATCTTTTTATAAGGGCTGTTAACCAGCCAGTACTCCTGCTTTTGGAGTAAAACACACAGTGATCCAGCTACTGTCAGCTGTTACGGGCTCTGTATGTTCCCCATCTCTCCCATGCCATCACAGCCCAACCAGTCATTACCCCTCCTCCTCTTCTCCAAGCATCCCCCCCTTCTCCTGCAATTTCTTTCAGGGCCCCCTCAATCACTTCTGCCTTCCTCGAGCTCACTCACGTCTCCTATTCCCTTTGTGTGTGTGCACGTGTGTGTGCATGTTTCCATTACTTCTGAGTGAAATAACTGACTAGAGGGTCAGTCCACCTGAAAATTGCTCTCCCCAGACCTAAATGAAACAGATGGGCATTGATAATGTTTTGGGAGAAATTAATCAGCCTGGACCAGCGGCAGCACCAGCAGCTCCCTTGGCCCAATCTCGCTTAATGAATTCTGAGCTCTCTGTCTTAATGGCTCCTGACAAGACTAATTTACTCTTGTAAGTGATTAGAGGGCGAATGATCTCTTAATTGTTGCTTAAGATTCCTTTCAACATGGCAGGCAGCAAGCAGGAACTGCTGGGTTTGGTGCTAGGTGAGGCTGCCTCCCGGGATGGCTTAGTGAGAGGAGGACAGGGCTGCACAGGGGTGTTCACTCAATGCCATGGTGATGGGCACTTCTAACAGGTCTCCAAAAAGGAGATGCTGGGTTTTTTTTTCCCCTGGAAAAGAGGTACCACATACTGCTCTGCTACTTACACCTCAGTCAGAATACACAAAAGGTGTTCCCAGATGATGCTTTTAAAAAAATCAAACTAAAACTAAGCCTAACACAGAAAGCATCTACCAACAGCAGAAAACACAGAAACACTGTTTTCCAACATTCTCAAGGCTGACATTTCCCTCTGGCACATTTGGAAACAAAATCCCAGGGTGCCAATATTCTTAAGAGTGAATTTCATTTCTGTACAGTGTAATACAAAGTTTAAAAAAATAAAATTCAACCCCCAAAGTAATTCCAAGAACAATTTTACTCGCACAATATCTCACTGGAAAGCAGACTGTCAGAAATCTTCCCCCATTTTCTGTCAAAATAGGAGTTCAGTCCAATTCCCATAAGGTATTTCAAGCTCAAGTACTTTGAGATTCACGTACTCAGCAAGGAAACATTTCCATTAAGCTGCTCCCAACCAGCTCTCACTCCTGCTCTTGTATAGCTGCTTCCTTCCCTGGGACTTGTCCGGGACATAGCCAGCACTAAGTGCGTTTGCAGGGATACTGGCAATTGAGGGGCAGGGAGCATACCGAGAACAAAGCAAAGAAACCAGGTGTGAAGTAACCTGTAAGGAAGGGGGGGGCTCTGAAAGACCATGAAAAATAACATGGATGGAAGCCATAGGGGATGGAAGCCATGGGGGATGGAATTAGAAAAAAAAAAATTACAGTGAAGTCACATCCTTCCTTCTCTTACAGTGTTTGCAGTTTGCCTTCTGCTGTGAGTAAATGCACAAAAGTGACAGTGTTCAATATTACTGCACGCTGCAAATAAACCTGAACATCACTGAAGACAGAACCCCCAGGCAGACTGCTGCAGCTCCAGCAAGTCTTCTCCTGGGGATGCATCTTTGCGCAGAGCTCAGCTAACACGCAGGAGCTTCCACACCATCTATCTGAAGCTCATTAGCAAAACTCCACATCCTGCCTACTTGCTCAGACACCACAGGCTGCAAAAGGTGCAACTGAGGGGATCCCGAAGAAGAGATAGCTGGAAGCTCTGGCTGAGATAAGCAATCACTAGAGGGAACCTCTCTAGAGTCCTCAACCCTTGAAAGCTCCAGTGTCAACCTTGGTAAGGCAAGAGACCTTTTTTAAGGAGGTTGCTCTTCAATCTGCAGAGTTGAAGGAGGCATAGATGCGAGAAACGGCCACAGTAGCCTCCTTCCCAGCCACCCTCCGCTCCCAATCGATTCCTCCCACATTAAAAGCCAGTCACAAGCCCTGATTGAAGACCACAAGTTTAACGGACTGAGAGCCTGGAAAGAAGCAAAGAATGACCAGGTCGATTTCTGCATTTACTAAAAAACGATCCCTAGCTAAACAAAGTAATGTACATCTGTCAATCAAAAGAAAAGCATTTCTTTAAAGTTCTTCCATCAGAGGATTGGCAGCAGCAGACCCCCTACCCATGGGCACACCCCACTTACCCACAGGAGTATCCTCATTGATCAGCAGGTAGGTGTCAAAGAAATAGTTTATGAAGTACGGCAGCCGATTGCCCCAACCTGGGAAGAGGACAAAAGCAAGGCGTTATTTCCCTGCCATGTCATGCACAGGCCAGCATGGCTGGGAGAGCCCCAGAGCACAGAGAGATATACATGCCACTTGGCATCATGATGGTGAGGAGTAGCTGTGAGTTGAGGGCTAACAGGACAGAAAGCACAGTGTGGTCCCCTGTAGAAGCTGGCTGGGGAGCCACTTCCCTCTGCCAGCCTTTGGTTTTTTAGTATATATTTTGCAGGGTGGAAGCAGAGGGAAAAGGGGAAGCCAACAGCTTGGGGACAAGCAACATCAATTATTGTTTTAGTGCATGATTAATACCTTTGCTTCATTCCCACGGTTGAGAGCCTTTCACCTTGTCAGCCATGCCTGCAAAACCCAGTGTACCTCTCATCACCCAATCCCCTTTCCCTCTAATTGCCTCCTTTCACCTTTAATAACCAGGCTTGCTTCTTTCTACTTCATTTTTTACAGAGCTGGAAGCTCATGAGCCTGCCCCCAGACAGCAGTACCCTTCACCTCAGCCTCATTAGGTAACACAGTTAAGTGCAGAGCACATAGGAGAATGACAACTGCAGCCTGAACTGGGGAAAAAAGTCAACCAGTAAAGATTCACCATTAGAGGGATGTAGGAAAAAGAGTGGTGAGAGAGAAACACAAAGATTTCCCCAAAAGGTTTGGTGTTGAGCAGGCTGTGACTGAAGAATGGGGTTTCCTTGATACGCAACCACAGCTGGCCAAGCCTGCAGGCTTTAAGAAATGCAGCTCAGCTGCCAGGCACCAAAATCTGAGCATGGGGAAGCAGAGATTTGAACTGGTCCAGCCAAAACACCTCATGCCCACTGATGGGGAGTCCCAGGAGGGGAAAAAGGAGGACCAGGGTCTCAAGCACAGCCCTGACAAAGAGACTGGGTGGAAGAAATGGGGCAGCACTTCCCCGCTGTGACCCCTTGTAACTGCCTTTGGTGTGAGCAGAGCGAAACCCCAAAATCATGCGAGTATAAAAACAATTGCCAGCAGAGTGGCAGGGTGACACCCCCTCGCAAACACCCACCACAGAAGTAGCAAATCCAGCTGGGCTCTTGTCAACACAGCCATTACAGAGGAACACCTCCATCCTTACCCCAGCTGTGCTACAACCAGGAAGACACCATTTCAGTCAAAGGCACAGCAACTCCCAGGATGAGATCAGGTGTTTAGGTCTCCCCACTGATGACACTACAGTTTGCCACCACCCTCATGCCCTGCTCTTCAGCATCTCACCTTAAGAAACAAGAACCAGAACAAGTTTCAGAATCCTTTTTTGTTTGCCCAAGCTCCCAATGGAGGGACATGTTTCTGAGACCTTTTGAGCACAGGTCCCAGCTTTGTTCCCTCACAAACCTGCTCAGCACCCACAGGAAACACCCCTAGGGGGAACATGGACACAGGATAGAGGAGCAGCCTGGGCTCCTCTTAGGCTCTTTCTGTAAAAAGACAGGTATTTTCATCACTGCCCTCTTTCCCAAGGCACCAGGTCTGTTAAACGGCCTGAGAAGTGAGAAAGCACTAGAGGCAGTGCTCTTGCAAAGGCACATTTAAATCTCAGCCTCTGGAATTAAGTACCTGGAAAGAAAATGAGAAGGACCCCGACAAAATGGGTTATTTAGAGCTAATGGCATCTCCAGAGGCCTTGAAGCACCCTCATAGCTGGCTGCCATGCCAGGTCCAGCAGGCTTTGAAGGGGCAGATGAGGCTAGAACACACCAAGCAGCCTTACTGCAGAGAGCACACTTCTGAAAGCCCCTCTATTTCAAAATAGATTTGTTAATATTACCAGTATACTAAAAATCAGTTGCAACTTCCAAATCCAGCAGCTGCATCAGGTGCTGGGAGGCATTCAAACTACCAGTCTGTGAGCACAGAGCAGCTCTGTGTTAAGAGAGAAGAGCGACTGCACCTGAGAGCTGGGGAAAGCTGAACAAGGGTCTAGAAGCAGAACTCTGTTTTGGGCTGCAAATCTCAGGATAAAGATCAAGGCTGAAACCTCACTGCCAGACTGTCAGCATTCAGAAGGGCAGTGCACATTGGGAGGGGATGGAGAGAAAGCATCTGAACTATACAAAAATGTGGGTCAAAAGATACAATCTATGACAAATGGAAACCATCCCCTTAAAACCATCATTTCCTCCACACACTTTATTCCTTCTTCACATGCTACCAACAGGCTCCAAGGGATCATGATCAATGGTGTTTCAATGTGCTGGGTGATTTTCTTCCACATAATTCCTGTAAAGCCTCCACCCACTTTGCCCTTCAGAGTCAGTACTCGCATCCTTGACCACCTGCTCATCCAACAGCTTGGTAATCATGGACCTGTTTTTCCAGGTTAGCATCCCTCAAGTCCCTCCTAGCCAAGAGATTATGAAGTTCTTCGCTCATCTGCAGTTACTGCAGTAGCTGGGTCAGGAGCGGGCAGACTCCACTGCCCTGCCAGAGCTAAACCATCTTCCAAATGCACCAAGCCCACTTCGCCTGTACTGCTACATTTACCCTCACTAATTCCTTCTCCAGGAGTTTTGCAAGCTGTCTGGGAAAAGGAGTTCCATCACCTGCAGGCCCCAAAGCATACAGCAGGGCGTCCACACACTTCTCCCAATTCCAGGCTCAAGCATTGCACCAGCACTTGCTTATCGAGGGCAGGCACTCCTCAGGGAGGTGACAACCAAGCTCTGGGCAGGGCAGGATTTAGGATACAAGTGCTGACCTGCAAGCTTCCAAATCCCATTTCCCTGCACTGCCTCTCCAAGGGTTTGCAGCTTGTTGTGGGCGCTGCGACCAACTGCACAGGGAGAGATGAAGGAGCAAGTCCCCAGTCAGGCAAGCAAAACCCACCATCCCAGTGTGCTTCAATGGGATGTACTAGACCAGTCACAGTATGCAATCTCCCGGGAGGGCAAGGCAGGGGGCAAATTTTAGGAGGCTCAGACTGAGGCAAAGGACTTACTGGGTTGTCTTCTTTACTTATGTTTTCCACTTTCAGTGCAGTGGCAGGGCAGTTAAATATCGAGGCTATACTTGATCCAATACGACACCAGGGGGAGGCTGACTGCACTTGTCAGTCACTGCTAATGTCATCCCTCGACTGCTTAATCAGACTGCCAATCTGGGCAAGTCATCTTGAGGCTTTAGTAGGGGAAAAAACCTGCCTTTATTCCAAAGGGCACAGTGCTATCAAATGGACACATGCTTGCTGTTGTTTATCAGCAAGTGCCACACAAGCACACGTCCTCCAGCCTCCCTCTTCCCCCACCAGCACCCAGGGGCTTTAGCTCATTCATGTAACAATCCCAATTTTCACAGGGCTTTGCTGTACATTTGCAGTGCTTATGCACCCTGCGATACGCCAAAGCCCAGCGCGAGAGGCACATTCTCTACACCAGAAGGCAGTTGCCCCACAGGCTTACACCCAGCAGCTGGGCTGGACCCCCCAGCCCACTGTCAGAAGCCCATGGGCCAGGGACAAACAAGAGCATCATGCTCACAGGGCAGAGCCTGGCAGTGGGAGGAAAGCTGACCATGGAGGCTCTGCCTGCCTAGAGCCCTGCCCTTCCCTCCAGCCAGAATCAGAATAGAGGTTTTGCAGCTCAGAGAGGACTTATTTCCCATACAACATATATTAAAGCACAGTTTAGGTAATAATTTTGCTGCTGAAAGCGCAGGGAGAACCCTGACAGTAATATCTTTGCTGAACAGCTAACAAGCTTCTGGTTTCCATCCTCTCCTTTTATCTGCTCCAACTAATTTCCTTTAGGTTTTACTGACACAAAATGACCTACCAACATGTCTACCTCCAGGTGGTCCTACCACCAGCTCTGACTTTGTGAACCCAGACCATCTAGCCCCACCAGTGCATCCTCCTCCTCCTCAAAAGCATCTTTCCAGTCCCTGCCTATCTCTCCCAAGTAGGACCACCTGATGCTACGTGTGTCCTTTTACTGATTGCAAGAAATGTGGCTGTCTGGGAGCACAATACTCAGGCCCCTAGGCCCACATGTGATAGAGATGGGCGATCTGCTCACCCATAGCAGCCATGTATCCTTCTTGACCGCAACAATGCTGCTCTGCCTTCAGATATTCATCAGGAAACCACAAACACATAAAATAGTACCCATGTACCTCACAGACATGAAACCCAAGCAGGGAGAGGAGGGGAGAGAAGATCATAGCACTGAGCAGACAGTAAGATGACTTACCTAAAGAGACCAGCTCCAGGAAGGAGAGGAGAAGCAGAAAGCTGCCGGCAGCAGAGTGACACTTCATGGTTCCTGACAAAGAAGACAGGCAATGTTAAGTCCAGTGCTTTATGGATATTACCTTGCCTCCCCAAAGCAGGCTTGGGGACGTAGTCCTGCCCCAGCTTGCATCTTAGTGCCCCTGCACGGCAAGGGGACACTCAGGACATCAACATTTTGTCAACGCTTGACTTTTATACAGCGCACTTCACCCAGCAGTGCTGCCACCGCCACTTTCCTTAGTTCATACAGCCCAAACCACCCTCTTGGCAAGTGCCAAATGGAAACCAGGATTAAACTGGTGTAGGTGATATGCTTTTTTATTTTCCACTTTCTGAAGCATATTTGCTCATCTTATGACAGGAAGATAAGCTACAGTGGCCCTGGCAGTCAGGACTGGAGCAGAAGCAACCCCAGCTGAGACAAGCCGCTCAAGCACCAGGTGAGGTGTTGTGGGCAGCGAAGAGCTGCTGCAACCCAGGAGCAAAACAGCAGTGAGCCATCAGCACTGGGATTTAAGATGTTTTGGCAGAGCTATATGGGAAGCTTGACCCAGAATCACTGAAGAGGCACCAGGATTTCAGAATACAAAGTAGAGCCCCTCAAACCTCTCAAACCACCCAGGCAGCTGCAAAACAGGCACTGGAAGTAGACAGGCTTGCAAAAGTGCCTGCATCCCACTCTGCCTCTCAAATTTCCCTGGTTTCATATTCAGCACAATACATGACTCCTCACAGTGAGGCAGCAGAACAAAACAGTAAGAGAGAGCTTCTTAGGGATGGCTTACATCCTCGCATGGTTTTCAGACTATTAAATACAAAGCTCTTCCAGAATCAACCCCACAAAAACTCAAAGTCACGCTTTATGAGGAAATTCATGCATGTGATATTTTAAAACACTCCACCCCAGAGGCAAGTATAAATCATGTATGTTACACACAGTACATGTGCATAACAGAACCCCCCAGGCTGCTCACAGAGTCTGAGGCAGACAGCACATCTAAGTGACCTGTCTCTGAAGCTCTCCGTATTCCTGCAGGTGCTGTGAAAGGTGTGGGGAGCAGGAACATTTTCCTACCAGCTCAGCGCATTCCAGGCAGCAGCAGACCAAGGGACACAAAAAGCAGGGAGCATATGTGACAGGCAGCCTTTTGGACAGCAAACACTGAGATGAATCCATAGTTGAATGCATAAGTAGCTCCCACTTGAGATCAAAAGCTGACCTGAGCCATGAGAGCTGAAATGAGTAATAAATCACATCTTCCATCCACCAGCCTAAGCAGAGACTTGTTACACTTGTGACTGGTCACATACACAGCAAGTTTTGGTTCACTCAGCACTCACAGCACTTGGAGACCAGCTCACTAAAGCAACAGACCTGAATAAGCTGCTGTGATATGTGTAATACCCACCTGGGGAGCACCCAGACAGCTCATTCATAAGCCAAGGGTGACACCTTCACCCACCATCACTCTCCATTAACCCCAAAAGCAGCAGCTCAGCCCTTTACAGCATCCTGCTCTATACACACTAAAGGCAATGACAGTGCACAGAGTTACTCCAAAGCTGGCATTGTGCTGGGCACAGGCTGCAGCTCTGACCCCAGGTAAGAGTAGAGGGGTTTATACCCCACTGCCACCCTAAGATATGCATGGGCACGCCATGGGGTGGTCCTTACGTCTCCAGGGGAGCCTGTGTCCCAGCAGGAATGAGTGGATGCTCCTGAAGTTGCTTCAAAGCAATAGCTACACATATTTTTACTGATAGATGTGTCAGAGAAGTGAGTTCATAAGAATTCTGTCACCATATAAAGGGCCCTGAATTCTAATTTCTTCAGCTATTTTGCCACAAGAGAGTCTCTGGGAAGAAAAGGTCTGCACCTAGGCAAGAAAAGTGGTGCTGTGGTCTTTTTTTGAGCATCTTCAGGAAATCATAGAATCATAGAACATTTAGGGTTGGAAAGGACCTTAAGATCATCCAGTTCCAACCCCTCTGTCATGGGCAGGGACACCTCCCAATAAACCATGTCACCCAAGGCTCTGTCCAACCTGGCCTTGAACACTGCCAGCGATGAAGCATTCACAACTTCCCTGGGCAACCCATTCCAGTGCCTCACCACCCTTACAGGAAAGAACTCTCTCCTTATATCCAATCTAAACTTCCCCTGTTTAAGTTTGAACCCGTTACCCCTTGTTCTATCATTACCGTCCCTAATGAAGAGTCTCTCCCAAGCTCAAGAAGACTTTTGGGATCAGCACTTTCAGGTGCACTGTGCCAATCTCCCCAGAAAACATAGGGTCAGAGAGTTCAATCCTCCAGCTCCCAGCAAGTTCCTGACTTCTGAGCATTCAGTTTCAGCACAGCATCCAAAAACCCAGTTTCTAAACTAAAATTGCCTCTTCCCCAGGAGCCAGGCATCCTATCAGGCCCTTTCAATCTAGAGCTGGCCAAAAGCAGAATGGACTTTTCTAATGACAAAAACCACCAAAACCCTCAGTTTTCCTCTGCTTTAACACGTTTTGGGGAGGGAAAAAAAAATAAATCTCAGACATAGACAATGCCACTGTTTCAGACCCCTGCAACTCCCCAGGCCAACATCAAGCCTAGGTTGCAGAGCCAAAGCTCACTGTGCTGCTGACAGAAATGATGTGATGGAGATGAGCAAGACAGCCCAAGCCCAAGCTCTTCCTCTGTCTTCTGCTGTGCCAAAATGCCACTGAGGGAAATGCTAACTTTCCTCAAAACCAGCACCACTATCAGCCCAAGTGAGCAGAAACATTATTTTCCAGCTTCACAGACCATGTTTAAAAAGCAACAGGGCAGTGGAAAAACAATTTACGTGATGTAGAAATAAAGGCAGTTGACAGATCCCCTTTCGAGTGTCGTGATTAATCTAAATATTGTATATTCCAAGTCAGTCACTTCATTATGTAAGTAATTGCCTGAAATGTCATTTTGATTTTGTCTGTCTTCATTAATATTGCAGCTCTTCAGTGGTTCTCTGAGATGGTTCACTCGAATATTGCAAATTTAGGAACGGGATTGAGAAATCTCCAGGGAGAACTTAAAAATTGTGACTAAGAGCATATTAAATTGCACCTTCTGCCTGAAAGAGGCTCTTTGTAGGAAACATTCAGTGCAGTTTCCAGCATAATAATGTCTCTGGGCAAGCCATCTCAGGGAACTTAACTGTTGTCTTCTGTCTGGAAAAGCACTAATGTTAAACCAGAGATTGCCCAGTCCACTGGCAACCGCTCCCCAAGGCGCGGGAAGTAGTAGACAGAACTACATTAAATGGTGATGGATGGGAACTGGAGGAGCCTCTACTGCTGAAACACTGCTTTGCAAAGAAGTCCGGGGCTTGGAAGCTTAGGAACAAGCTCAGGTTAAGCAGAGGTTTTTCAGCCCACTTGCCCCAGCCTGTACAAGCCCAAGAGGTGGCTTTTTAGCTGCTTAAGCAACATCACTGCATCCCTAAATGTGGCAAATTTCCCACCTGTTTGGCTAAAGAGACAGAGCTTGCTCCAGTCCTTGGCACATATTAATCCAAGTGAAGTTGGCAGCAAGGCTCCAAGAGCCTTCTAGCCTATCACCTCTGCAAAACATTGGAGTAGAGATGCTCCTGCTTCTTGTGCCCAGGCCACATACTGCTCTTGGGGCGCTTAAGCATTGGCTTCCAGGCTTTGCACCTGTATTGGTTATTTTTAAATGCACTACTGGGGCACTTGCATATGAGAATGGCTTGCATGCACACAAAACACGCTTAATTGCCCCCATCAGAGCAGCAGCAGTGGGTTTTCTGGCTGCTGTCTTGCTGGTTTTCACATTTGAGCTGCTGCTGGCATCTTTAATCGCACTGCAAACCCCTCGCCCATCTCCTCCACCTGGTCTTCCCTTCCCCAAACAGCACCACAACACTTGTGCCTCAGAATTTATAGTGTCAGCCTCTGTTTGCTCTGAGCTGTTCCAGGAGAATAAAGAAGAAATGAAAGTGTAAATCAACGCATCTCCCAAATGGCTTCCATGTGAGGAAACCACACTCCTTTCCAAAAAAACCCTTCTTCAGCGATGCAGCACAAATTATGTCCTCCAAAGAGGGGAACCCATCAACCAGAGCTGCCCACCCACAGCATTTGCTCTTTCATAGGCAGAGTGGAAGGCCATGAGGTGCTGCCAGGATCCCACCATAGCTATGGCATCCAGCCAGCAGCTGGAAGACTCCTCTCCCCCCAGCTCACCATCCATGCCCTCTCTCCCTCCCCGGCTTTCTCCATCACATTGGCCACCTTCGGAACAGCAGCCAGGAGGATGCTCCAACAGGGAGCATCACCAAATGTGCATCAGAGAAACCACCCCCATAATCCTCTTCAGCAAAGCACATCATGTGGCACCAGCCCTCACGCCAAAACACAGCAGGCTGCAGAGGCACAGCGGCTCCCAGTTACCCAGCCCTCTGGTCCTCAAATGGAAGCACTACTAAAAATTCACCTTTTCTTCTTATTATTGCTTCTTGGCCAGGTCTTTACAATAAGTAGGATTCAAAAGGAAAAAAAGGAAAAGTTAATTTTTATTTCTTTTTCCTCCACATCTCAGCATGAGCTATACACAAATCATAATTCCTAAAAAAAAAAAAACCTAACAAATTGCAGAACAGGGTAATCAGAAGTAAATTGATATTGATAAATAAGCTTTTCTTCCATGCGGTAGGTGGTTTATTTTAATCTAATGAGTTTTATATTTTCTGAGCTTTCAGATTCCATGATGAAGAGCCGTCCGTGCTAGAATTACCAAGCACTTTGAAATATTGTAATTTTATGGCTCATTTTGTCAGGACTCTTGAAAATGAGATTTGTTCCCAGTGAAAAAATTTGCCCTTTTTTTTCTTCTATTCCCTGCAGTGAAGGAAAAAATTTCATTGTTAAATAAATAAAGGCCAGTGTATTTTTATGCAGAGGTGGGTGGATGGATGCACACAGAACAGGGGGCAAAGGGGCACAGCTGCTGGTGGCTGCCACAGCCTACCTAAGCCCTGAGACACTGCTTGCAGGAGAAAGAGTGAGAGATGCTCTTTCCCCTTTCTTCACCCCAAAAGCAAAGCTGAGGTTGAGACACAGGTGTTTTCTTCCCACCCAGCCCATGGTATACCCACAAAGCCAACAGCGAGTCTGAGTTTCTCTGTGCTGTGCTCCCAGCTAGCACCAATAAGTGGTATTTAAACCTTTCTTCTAGGAGGGAAAAAGCTACAGCTGTTACTTGCTAACAATAGGTAACACCCAAGTCTCCCACATTTCCAGCAGTTTACTCCTATTTGAAACCAAGGACTGGAGTGAAAACATCTTCTTTGGGGGTCTGAGAGCTTTGCTTTCCCATAGGGAACAAGCTTTAACTGCAAGATGGCATTAACACGTTGCTTAACCGAAAGCCCGAGACCAGAGGAAAATGTCACGTTTGAACTTCTCAGTCCATGCAGGAAAACTTTGTCTGGATTGGAAGTGAAATTGGTTTTCCAAGTCATTGCAACTGCCATAAAATAATCCTTGATAACTGCTCAGATCTGCATTAGCAACACGCAAACCCTCCACCGTAACTGTGGTATCCCCAAGGAAAGTCATTTACTGCTACAAGTACAAGCATCCAATTCACTTCTTCGTTTGTGCAATATTAAAATAACACCCTGGGAGCCTCGGGAAGGCAGACCCCCATTCCCTGATGCAGCAGTCACTGCCCCCCATCCCTCCATGGCAAAGGCAGCATCTTTCTTAGGTAGATGGAAAAGAAGATGGATTGGGTTTTTTGGAGGCCTTCTACTTGTTTGTTTTGGGGCTTGGGAGAGAGGGTTAGAGTGTGGCAGCACTGGCTCTACTGAGTCGCCAGCACTGGTTGCTATGATGCCTATGGTGACTGGCAACCATTTTTCCAACACAAAACCTCACTTAAACTGAAATGACAGCTTCTAAATTAAGAGGCAGACTGGGATAGGGTATAGAGAACAAGGCGGCAGGCTCCCACCTCTGCTGGTTCCTGGGCTGCACCAGCACAAAACGCAGCAGATGGAGGCAACACAGCAAAGCTTCAGAGCAGGTGATGTTAACATGGGATTAAGAGGTGTAAAGGCAGCCAACAGCAATGGAACTTAGCTTATTGGGGAAAAAAAAAAAGGGTTAAGAGGGGTGAGAATTACTACTTTAGGAGGCAGTAGAAAGCTGAAATCAGTGAAATGACATGCACAGTCTGGTTTCACAAGACAGGAACCTCTATCCAGCCTCTTAGAAACATAACAGCAATGGACAAAGTGGCAAATGACGCTAAAGGCCTGACCCAAAGCCTGATGGTAAAGGAGAGGCCAGGTGCTTTCTTCTTGTGCCCTGCCTGGAAGAAGGAAGTCTTGCCTGCTGACGAAGGCCAGGGAGCAGTCTGGCTGGACTTCCAAGCACCGCCATCAAAACAATGAAGAAGTGTCCAATATCCTCAGGCTCTGACACATTTCTGAGTGAGTTTGTAACACTGCCATGCAGCCTGTTGCTTGCATATCCTAGGGCATTCCTGTCTGCACGGCTTCAGATGCATGCACACAACTTCTGTTTGGTTTGGGGGTGGGGGGAAGAAAGTACATCTGCGAAGAGGAATTTAAAAGTGTTCATCTAAATGTTGCCCACTGCATTTACAGAATGGCAAACACTTGGCAGACATGCAGTGTATGACGATAGCCCAAGCCCCCTGGCTCAGGCTGACGCCTACAGAGTGGGAGAGAAGCTGGGTTCTTGGCAGGGCTGTGCACTTGGGGTGACAGGGAGGGACTAGCACAGCACCTCCCTCCTTGCCACCCTCAGGCCCAGCTTTGGAAGTGAACACCTTTTTGCAGCTGCAGGAGGAAGCATGCTAGAAGCTTCACTTTCAGAAGCACACCTGTAACAGTGTGAACAGTGCAATAAGAAAGTTCAGCATCAAGTTCAAGAGTAAGCCATCAGCCACGCAACCAGGAGCTCTTGACAATCAGTAACCAAACTACATTACAAAGCTCGGCCAGAGAAGATGGGTTAAATAACTTCATCTTCCTTGACAAACACTCATCACAGCAGGCACCACTCCAAGCGTCATCAGCACAGGACCCCAGGTACATGGGATCTCATCCTGTCTCTATGCCTTCAGCTACTCCTAAGCTCAGGCTGGATGTTCACATCAGTAAAAAGCAGCAACAAGGCTATTTGTTCAGTCCTCTTGTAACTCAAATTGCAGGCTGGAAAGGTAGATCTTAAAAAGAGAGAGAAATGGGGGTGCTTGGGGTGGGAGGGAAAACACAAAACACAACCCAACCAAAAAAAATCATCCTCACGCTGAGCGACCTGAGCTGCAAAAGCTCTCAGGCCATTTCTTGCCTCATCCAAATCAAGAGAAAGTGTCCTTGCTGCTTTTGCACAAAGCTCACTTAACTTTCAGTGAGAGGCACTTTGCTGCAACAGACCTTTTCAAGGCCCACTGGCTGTTTGAGCTAATAAAAGCGAGGCTTTGCCTGATGGACTAACACCATGGGCACGCTGTGGCTAATCACTCGCGAGCTGAAATTTTAGGAGCAGGGGGGAAACAAAGCAGAAGAGACAGCAGAGGGAAAGGAAGATGGGGCTACTTAGGAGGAACACCTACCCCCCCCCCCCCCGAATCACTTGATCCCAAACAGCAGTCCCTGAGAACAGTGTGTCGAACTGCACAACAAAGGCTATCAGCACAGATGAAGTTATTTGGATTAATGACAGTAGTTCATTACTCATGACACGTTTGTTCATGCAAGCCCTCCTAGGACCCCAGCTGTGGCTGAGCACCCTCTAAGGTGTCCAGACCCTCTTCTACATGCTCTTTTCAAAGCTGCAGCAGCCTGGGCACCCGCATATCCCCCTATTCCCATCAGGATTTTGCCCCCAGTCACTTTCTCCCTATAATACTCCAAGAAGGACATCTTTCTCCTCTGGAAAGCAGCTGTTACACCAAATGCACACATCAGTGCAAAGCACTGTCAGGCCAAGTACAGAAGAAAGCCTCAGTGCAACATTGGCTCTGGCAGAGGTTGGGAGGGGAACACTACAGCTCCCACCCCCAGCCAGATCAGAGCTTCCATTGCAAGACACATCCCCCAAGGTCCTTAGCCCTGGGGCATGGGTTTAAGTAGATGTTTTTTCTAGGCTGTCTGGCAGGGATTGCCCCTCTGATCATTTATGGAGCACAATATACTCAGCAAGCACCCACAGTGGCCATGTGCTGACATCTCCACAGACTGAAAGCCACCAGGCTCCATGACCAAAGATTTCCCACTCTCACAGACCAAAGCTTTGACCTCAGCATGCTGCATGTCATATGCCATATATACATGTTATTCTAGCCCCTGTTATAGTGTCCTGGTCATTGCCCAACTACAGGGATGATCCAGGACATCTCCAAGATCTGGGCAAGTCTTAACCACTGTGATTCCACATTTCAGCTACAGAACCTGCATGCTGAAATAGGGTCCAATAGCAACTCCAGCATGAAGGCACAAATTTCCACATTTGTAGGTTTTGGGCCATAAAAAACCTCAAACTAACCATCATCCTTCTGTAATATTATTAAAAGTCTTATTGGAGGAAGCAAGACACTGTAGTGGGAAAATACTGCAGACATTTGCGATGTAGTTTGAAATGTTTATGCTCACAACGCAAACCTCCAGCCAAGTCAGCCAGGCTGTTGCCACCTTAATGAGATTTTTACACCTTAACAAGACATTTTACACCATAATGAGAGGCCACAGGCCAGTCCCTCATCAAGTCAGCCCCATATCCTAAAGCTTCTTAAATTTAAAAATAACCTGTTCTCAAGACCATCTGCATAGAACATCTGAGAAACTTCATAAATCAAATCCTTTTTGAGATGTCCTCACCACTCCTGGGGCATGCTCCAAAGAGGATTGCAGTGCCTTTTTTCTTTGCACACCTCCATCAAGTCAGCAGAGAAGCTACCCTACCATGGACATTATTCTGGCTATTATTGCATCTGAGCAGCAGAAAACATTTCTGATGCTACCTCCCTGTTATATTCAGGTGATGCCTCTTGAAGAGACATGCAGCCTCTTTGCAGATGGGCTGGATACCCTTCCCAAACCCAGCTACAGTAAATAGCCATGCTGCACAGCTCCCACCTCTTGCAAACATTGTGTCTCCTCTTATCAGGGGAAAAAAAGAAAGAGAGAGGAGAATATCAATTTTTGCAGTTTCCCATAAAGGGAGTGTTTTACAACTTGGTCTTAAAACAAAACATTGTAGTTTCGTATCACAATCTTGACTTGGTGCTACAAAACCTGCAGTTTGCCTTCTAAAAGAAAGAGAGCTTTGTGCTGGGGAGGGAGGGGAGTCGAGAAGGAAAGTAGAATTGCAAAATGGTTTCACCTCCTCCTTCCCCGGGACAGGGGAGAAAGAGAGATATGGGTAAAACTCCCTCTCTTGAAACACCCATCTGGATTTTGGCAAATGTAAGTTTCCCATGGGAATACCTTATCCTCCTTTCCCCACCCCCCAAAAAAAACCCACAAATAAACAAACAAAAAAAAACCCCAAAAATCAAACACCAGCTCAATCCCATAGTGCTATCATGCACCGAGGCATCCCGGACTGCCAGAGCATGTGCCAGGAAGACCCAGGTTTGTTGCATGCAGCCTCAGCACAGCAGACACCAGCTCTGCCAGCCCTCCTGACCCGCTCGACAACTGTCATGGCCAGGGAATCTGCCACCAAACAGGGCTTTTCCCCCAGCACAGAGGGAAAAACCAACCAACCAACAACAGGATAACACGCACTGGCATAGAAAACTTCCCATTCCAGTACCACTCCCCCCAGAAAATGCTGGTAGATAAGAGAGGAAAGGCAGCTTGGGGAAACAACAGTGGTTGGGAAGAGGGTGCTAGCAGCACCCCTTGGCATCGCTGGCACGGGACTGGTTTTGGATCTGCCCTTCCCATGCAAGATACCTGTGGGAGGTATCCAGCCAGCATCCCCATCCCAGCCAGCTCCACTATTCACCCGTGGACAATTGGCACATCATCCCACCCTCCACATCCTTTTATGTGGTCAAATAAACTACCCCAGCTCTGCTTTTCCTGCTAGCCTTTTTTTTTTAAAGGACTGCTGCCTTTTCTATCAACAGCCTCAGTTTCTTTTTCTTCATTAGGTTTTCACTACCAACAGGACAGATTTTGTATTTTCCCAATTAATTGCCAGTAATGAAGCCCCAAACTTGTATTCTAATTGCAGGCAGCATGGGCTATTATTTACCTTCACATAGCATCCGAAAAATTGTGGATCAAAACAAAGGGGCTGGTGCTGGGTAGATCAGACCAAAGCTATCCCTGCCACAAAGAGCTTGCAGCCAAGACACACCTAACAAACCTCAAACTCTGCGAGTTAAAAGGATGGGCAATGCAATTTGGCTGGCTGGCTTTAATGGGGACCAGACTCTTGAAGTTTGAGCATTTTCTTTAAATAAAGGTCCACCAACGACTCCAGGCAGTTCAAAGCTGAAGATGCCCGGCCAATGCTAAGTTGGATGTGCGCGGGGGGCGGTATTTGAAGTGATCAGGAAAGAATTTATTTAAAGAAAAGAGGACTCCAGGTTTTGTGAGATATTAAGGAAAAGAGAAGCGAGCAAAGAAATGCGTGTGTATTCTCAAAGTGCTTCCTCGAGAAATAAATAGAGACCATTCAGAACAAGCGTGTCGTTTTGAAAAGCCGTTTTCCCATTTAATATGTTTTCGAGGGGATTAAGCCCCCCCACCTCCTCCGCTGCCGCGCAGTCCCGCCTGGCCGGGGCTGGACCCGCATCCCTCTCCCCGCGCCTCTGGAGAAGTTCGGCCGAGGCTCACCCGAGAAAACTTTGCAGCTTCTCACCGCCTCCTCCTTCCAGTCCTAACTCAGGATTAGAGCCGAGGATAGGTTCAGGGATGGGAAGGAGGGAGACAGCGCTTGCTCCTTCTGGGACAGAACAGCAGGCACCAACACAGTATTATTTTTATGTTTGCTAAAGGGGAGAAAGGTTGGGCTTCCCGTCTCCTGCCATTGAAACCACCGTTCTGAACGACACCCCCCCCCCCCAAACCCTTTCCCAAAATATAATAATAACAATAACGATTGCAGCGCTCACCCCAAAGTTGTCCCCTCTGTGGAAGCAAATAAAGGAGGTTTGGGAAGGAGGGCTGCGAGTAAAGCCGCCCCCGGGGAAGGGAGGAAGATACCAGCGGCTCCGCGCATCCTCCACGCAACCCCCCTAAAGAAGTAAACGCGGAACAAGGAAAACTCGCGGGGCATTACCTGTGATGGCGGTCTCTGTGCCCGGTGTCAGCGGCGGTCCCCCATGCCCCCCCCCCGCGGCTGCTAGCCCCCTCTGCCCTGCCAGCCGAGTGAGCCGCCGCGGGAGGAGGAGGAGGAGGAGGAGGAGGAAGGGGTGGGGAAGGAGCCCGAGCGGCCGCTGACGCGGGCGGCGCAGCGCCCCTTGCCCAGGTAACGGGTATTTCAGCGCCGGCTCCGCTGAGCGCCCCCGAGGACTCCCGGTGCGGCAGTCGGTCCTCAGGTCCTGGGATCACTGCCCGGGCTGGCGGGGGGCACGCTCCCGAGGCAGCGCTTGGTTGCCTCTTCAAACGCAACTTCAGCCCGATGCAGGCAGCAGCCGCATGAAGTTTAACTCAGCCGCATGGGTTTTAGTGGGTTTTGTTGTTGTCATTAGTATTATCGTGTTTTTTTCTGACCTTTGTGCATGAGCAGCTGGCAGGCCCAAAGAGCACACGTAAATCATGCATGAGCAGGAAGGCGATACGGGCAGCCCTCTGGCCTCTGCACCACACTCGCAAGCACGCTAAGAGAGCCGCATGGCAATTCTTCCTGCCTAGTGCCTCTCCCTTGGGCACTCGGTTTCTACAGACACGGCATTGTGTTTGCCATGCCATGGCTGCACAGTTTCCACCTTATCCTTCACATTCTTACCACAAGACCCCTGCAATCGCAGGTCCTCAGAGCTTTCCTAAGCCCTACTGGACAATGCTGGGCAAATCCTTGCCTCCAGTCCAAGCCCTCGCCACAAGCGGCTTCAGCTAAGGCAGCCAAATCCCACCACTTCATCCCAGTTCTTACCTTCTTGGAAACAATGGAGCCATAGGAAGCAGCCTGCAGTGACACCAGTTGCTACACCACAGGGATGATGCAGCTCCCAGCAACATTCCATATTCCTCAACCCCAGGAGGACAGGGGCTTTTGGTCCTGCCCTGCTGCCCACACATACGCAAGTCTCCCACAACTTGTGGCTTGGAAGATCTTTACTTTCTTACCAGACCCCATCATGAACAGCCTTAGTTAAAACACCAATACAGATCATGCTGCTAAAACTCCTCCTGGAGCCCTTGCTGGAAAAATCAGAATCCTTCCCATCCACTCACCTATACATCCCTCATCCCAGATGAGCAGTGGACAAATACCTCTGTAAGAGGGGGAGGGAATAATTAAGCCCTTGCCTCTCTAAAAAGGAGAGGGAATAATTAAGCCCTTGCCTCTCTAGAGCAGCTTCTGCTAATTATGCAATTACCCCAACTCCTGGGCTGATTGATTGGAATTGGGCAGGGGCCTGCTCCTGGTGCTCTCACTTCTGGCGTGGGGAAGTGGGATTTGCAGTGGACCCCCAGCTTCAAGGATTCCCCCAGGATGAGGGATCCTCTCCCTGTGCTGGGCAGGAGCATCTGCCAAACCTGGTTAAGCTGCAGGCAGGAGCTGGACCTGATGCTGCATCCCAGAGTCAGCCCTGGCAATCTGCAGCTGCTTTGGGGTTAAAAATGAAAGTCCCTGGCAAACAGCTGAGTGTGATGAGCTATCTGCAGTTAACAGAAGTGCTGGGAAGTAAAATTCTTGCATCACACCTGGGTTGTATAGGGTTTGCCAAGGATTTGCCCTCAATACCTGAGCTTGTCCTGAAGTTGCAGCTCATAAGGAGTGCAAATGGTGCAGGTATAACCAGTGTGGGGCTCTAAGCACCCTGCTGAGCTAAGCCTGAGCAGGTCCATGTGGTTTATCCTTCCTGGGCTCTTCATCCCTCCCTTGTCCTCTTCATCAGCACAAGGCAGTGTATATGCAGCCAGGATACCTGCACAGTGAGGATCCCAGCTGTATCCATGAAGTCAGGAAACTAATTAGGATAAGAATTAGGAGAAGAAACAACAGGAGGGGGAATGACCAAAGCAAAACCATATGTGAAGTAACTTGAAGCTACATTTCAGGCCCACTTGTCATCTGTAGCCACTCTGACTTTACATGAGTGATATCTTGATAACTGATGATAAATTCAGGTCAGTGTTTCTACTTAAATAGAAGCACACCTCTCCCCTGCTTAATTGCTGCCTGGTTCCTATGCCTAGGCTTCACACCACAACTTTCAGTGTGGAGGCTGGGTAGCTGACTTTCAGCTCATATCCTGACCAGTTTAAAGACCTGTCATCTGCTTTACATAAGTCAGCTCTAATGAAGCAGAGTTCCTCCTGGCCTGTGTGTCCTGCTTGGACTCCTGGTCCAATTCCCAGTTGAGCTCAAGCTGCAGCCTTTCCCATTGAGGGGGAAAGGCTAGTGGGATTTCACTGCCTAGGTTCACAAAACTCACAGGAATTCAATATCTTGTAACCTGTATCTCCTTGTCAAGCTTGGTTTAATCAGGCAGCAACAGCAATAGCTGTGTGCAGGCTGGATCTCAAACCAACTTATGTAGTTGGCATTCCCAAGCTCCTCTGTGAAAAAAACAATGTCGCTTTGTGATGCAGCCCATGGGGGATGTGCCATCACAATTGCCTTTTAACAAGTTCATAGCTGGGAAAAGAAGGAAGTAAAACGATGCACTGCGAGCAGGGGGATGCTCCCAGTTGCCACTGCAATTAGAGGCTACCACAACTAGTGCCAACCCTACAAGGCAGGGAGCATGGTGGTTAGCAGGAGGGCTCAGATAACCTTCCTGCTATCCCAGCCTTTCTCCACAGGCTCATTACTGGGAAACCTTATGGTTTTTGAGCCAGATTCCATCACCTCTCTGCCCTGCCTGCGACAGCAGCACAGCTAGACAGAGCCTTTGCAGCCTCCTGGCACCACTCACCCAACCTTGAAATTGTACTGCAGGGCTTCTCCCCCTCTTATTTTCTATCTAACCACAGAACACTTCTCCATTCAGCTATCCCTATGGTGTGCCACACTCCTTTCCCTGCCTTCCATGGCCCTTCTGCTGTAAAAGATGGGATTTCCTTTCATCTCTAAATCTTAAATAGATTAAAATGGAAAGCAGGTAAAATGTAGGCACGTGCAAAACCCTTCCCAACTAAGGTACTGAATTACCTCTGTTTGCCGTGGAACATATACTGCTGTAGACCCCAGGGTCTGCACAGGTATCAGCTGCCTGACAGCCAGGGTGTGCAATATTGTGCCATCAGTCATTTTTTCATGCCTCCTTTTCCTGGGAGTCTCTCACAAAGATCCCTTCATATCCTTCCCAAAACACATCCTTTTTTAGAAAATAAAGCCTGTGCAGAGGTGCAGGAGGAATTTTTGCTCAGGAAGAAGCAGCCCCGGTCCCCTACTTTCACTTCTTGTTGGATGTGGTGGTTTTGTTCCCCTACACTGCAAGCCCTTTGAGAATGATGGTATCCTCTATAGCCCAT
Source organism: Myiopsitta monachus (assembly GCA_017639245.1). NCBI lineage: Eukaryota > Metazoa > Chordata > Aves > Psittaciformes > Psittacidae > Myiopsitta > Myiopsitta monachus. Next base: position 62,613,249 of record CM029921.1, on the reverse strand, counting down.
GGCGTTCCAGTACCCCACATTAAGGTGTGGGTTGGGACAGCAGCACAAGGGAGGCAGCTCTCCCACTGTCCTACCGTCTCACCTGAGCCACAGAATTAATTTGTACAGCAGTGGCAGGGGTTTTTTTCTGACCACCTGTGCTGTGGCTGACAGTGAGACAGGTTTTCCGGTGTGAAATTAATTTCTAAGTCCATTTCCCCCAGAATTTTAAGGCCAATATTAAGATCACATTGTTTGTTTAGGAATTTATCAGTGTAGGATGCGGGAGAGGAATCTCAGCAAAGTTAAGGGATTGCTCGTGTTTCTATAGAAGAAAAGCACTGAAAGAGCAGCTGGTTCCTTTTTTTCCTTTAGAAGCACAGAAGTACTGTGTTTCAAATTATGTCTTTGAAAGTTAATAGTCCTTATGGAGAGTGAAGCAACTGTGTGTAAAGATAGTGGGAAGGGCAGAAGCTGGGCACACATTTGCAGCACATGCTCAATTCATATGGCACCCTTCACTGAGAGTCCCCCAGCTTATAGTTTACAGATGTATCCAGCTGAGCTATCTCTGGACCAAGCATCCCCAGAAGGGCCAGGGCAACATGAGCTAGGCAGAATCATAAAATGGTTAGGGTTGGAAACAACCTTAATATCATCTATTTCCAACCCCCAACACCTCACCCCAGATCATGTCGCCCAAGGCTCCATCCAATCTAGCCTTGAACACCACCAGGAATGAAGCGTTCACCACTTCTGTGGGCAACCTGTTCCAGTGCCACACCACCCTTGCAGTAAAGAACTTCTTCCTTGTATCCAACCAGATAGCCAGAGCTGCAACATGATGGTAACACGCAGCCAGAAAAGTCAAGGTGTGAGTTCCAAAAAGCCTTACAGGACCGCTCCAAACAGACCTGGCTGAAACCCTGCAGCTCTGCCCTTTGCAGACCCCAAACCAGCCTGCTTGCATTGTCTCCCTTTGTAGGCCAAGCTGGAAGCAGTTAGGCCATGTCTCCTGCTACAGACACTGAGTGCACTCTGTGGCTCCTGCCAGGGCTTGCTCGATCCTGAAGAGGTGAATGAGGAGTGAACTCCTTCATACCAACTCTCTGAGCAGCTGGAGGTGCTTTTCACCGGCTTTTGAAACAGCCCTTGGAGTAATTTCCTACTGATAGGGAACGTGAATGAATTCAGAGAGTAGTGATGGTTTGGTGGCGATTGCGACCCGCAGTCCTGAGCAAGAGCTGCCACAGTGAGAGGGGCGCAGCTTTGGGAGCAGGGTCCTTTATTCCCCCGGGTTGACTGCCATGAGTGACTTCGTGCCACCAGCTCCCAGCTTACAGCGCTGCCTGAGCAGCCGGCTTTCCCCGGCCCTCAGTCCTGATTTCCTCCTCAGCAGAGTAGAAGGTGCCATCTACTGGCACAGCATCCTCACGACAGCCCTCTGGGTCTCCGCGGCCCGGGCCGGGCTGGACAAGCTCTGTCATGCCGCCAGACCCTGCGCTGTGCTCCCTTCCCTGCAGTGAGGGCTCGGAGCTGCGTGTCCCGGTTGTTCACTTTTGGGGATCAGGGATTTCTCGGAGCGCTGCGCCAGGTAGAAGACCGCCTCCCTTTTGGGGACTCCTGTGTGTAACCTTGATGGTAACCCAGGAGTGTAAGACAAAAACACAAGGGAAGGTGATCCCCATTTGTACAGCCGCAAGGGAAGGAGCAAGCAGGTCACAGAGTAAATTTGGTCACACAGTTGCCTCAGGGGAAACCTGGAGGGCACCAATGCTGCTTGCCCAGTGGGCCAAATTCCAGCCCCATGGGTCTACCTGAGCTGCTCTTTTTGTGTTTCTTTCCTCTTCCAGTCGACTTTCATTTAATCCACTGCGGCTGGGTTCACACACCTGTAATTTAATGAGGAAAATAAGAAACCATAGGAAGAAGGACAAACAACCCCTAACAAGTTCTCTTCTGTGTGACTACAGGACAGTAAGGAATGACTCCTGACCAGATAGAGTGAGGGGGCATGCCAAGGAATGCAGGCTCACCATGGAGGTGCTTGCACTTTGGCTGTGAAGAGCTGCTGCTGCTGTTTAAGGTCAAAAATAAGGCTAGCAGACCTCTGAGGTGATGTATTCAAAATGGGAGCCAGGACCTAGAGATGAAGGTCCAACAGGCCAACCACACATTGCTGTCAAAGCTCCTGAGGTTGCCCCACTAGAGATGCAGGAAAGCTCTACCCATCTCACCAAGCTGAGGACTTGCCAGCATGGCAGAAAAAAGGCTATGCTGAAGAGCAGAGCTAACACCAGGCACACATGCTGGCTTCTCTTACACAGCCGCAAGCCTGGCGCTTGCTCCTGCTTTAAAGGTCCTTCTCAAACCCAAGCCTTCTGCTTCATATTAAAATCATTTGTCAAAGTAGACACTGCAACATGTGCTGTTGGGTACCCGAAGCTGTGCAGCAGAGTGGGGGTGGGGGGGTGGTACAAAATCTGGAAGCAAAGCTGAGCTGGAGGGGTGTGTGTGTGCGCCCCATGCATCAGTAAGCTGGATGGCAAAAGGGAGCAGATCCGCCAGCTTGCTCAGCTTTGCCCAGCCTGCTACAGGCACACTGGAATTTGCACGCAGCCAGCCCCAGATACTCTACCCCCCACACTCCATGGCGTGATAAATTAGAAGGAAACTTTCTCTTCTCAGTTTGTTCTCACAGTGCCGTCCAACAGAGCACAAGCCTGTCTAATCAGAAGCTACAGTCCTTCACCATCTGTTTAGAGCCTAATTACAAATGCAGAAAAATAATGTGCTTTACAATTGCACCAGTAAATGCTGTAAATGATTTAAATGCATGCATATGTTCCCCGCAGAATTCAGCATGCATCTGCGACTTCTTCTTCTCACATTAGGCACACAAATCAAGGGAAAAAATACCCATATCTGACGAACAGCATGTCCCTAGGATAGTGATTTTTATCCCTTTTTTTCCCCCTGCTGGAATGGCAAATGGGGCTTTTTTGTAACAATTCATTCAACAGCATTTTCTTCGCTTCCACTTTAAAAACTGTTTATCACCGTTGTGTAAATATAGTACAAATTACTCCATAAAACATGTAAAATGAGAACAGCAGCCGGGCAAGCCTGCAGCTGGCTGGTGAGGTTTCAAAGCTGAGGTTTTTTTCTCTGGGGCACCTATGAAGGGGCAGGATCAGCTCAGCTCCTTTGCTGGGGACTGTGGCCCTCCCCAAGCCCCCAGCAGAGATGATGACCAGTGGCACTCCAAACCTTTGGCTTGCACCTCTCTTTTCAGAAGGATGTTTACCACAGAGTCGCCAAGGTTGGCAAGCTTCAACCCTGCGCATGGAAGCATGAATACCTTGAAAATTCCTTTCCATGGCTGTAGAGAGGAAGGCAGCAGCATTTTGAAGGGGTAGGGATCAGAGAACATCACCTCACCTGTGATGGGGTGAAGGCTCTTCGCATGCTGCCCAAACTGCCATGCAGAACAGGGTACTGCTCAGGGACCCTAACGCCCGTAGAAATGAAGCTGCCACAGGGTGTTAATCAAGAACAAGGTCATGCACGCTGGCTCCTGACTGGCCGTGGGCCCATCAGGGCTCATTAGGAGTTTTGTTGGAATGCCAGGGACAGGCACAGAAGCAGATGTGCGGGATGCTCTGATGCAGATACCCTTCATGGTACCACATACTACCAGCCTAACAGCTGCTGCTCCCACAGTCAAGCCACCAAAGGCAATCCCACTTCAGCTCTCTAGGCTTTTGACCTGCAGTGCATCACAGCAAAACACTGAAAGGGTGACTCCTGCCCCAAAACACACACAACGGAGCCGTTGAGAGGCAGCAGAGCTTCTCTGGTCATCACCAAGGCAATGCTGAAGGATAACGAGGTTGTTTCAAAGATGCTTCCCCCTCCCAAAGGCAATAGTGCTATGCCAAAGCCTCTATAAAGCAAAGGCTAGTATCACAGATGGAGAGGTGGCTGCATGTCTACCCTATGGGGTACTCCACCAAGTGGGGACAGGCTAGAAAGGCTTTGGAGATCAGGGAGAAAGAAGGAAAGTCACTTGCAGCTGATGGGAGATGAGAATCACTCTGTAACAATAGGTTCCTTTCCTCCTAGAGTGTGTTTGTTGGCTTTAAAGCCCCAAATACCTACACTTAAATGCTTCAGCTCCAAAAGAGGGAGGAGTAGCTGCACCACTAAGCTGAGAGAGAGGACAAAAGAAAAGGTTGGGCATACGCTCAGTTAGCCTCCTTTGAGCCGAAGCTGCAACAGATGCATCTCCTCTGCTTTCTGCCCTTTCATCCAACCACCTCCTGCTCCCCATGCCCTCCTGCCTTGCTGGTGCTGCTTTGCCAGTTCACAGCTTTCATCTCTCCTTCACCAACTGGATTTAACAACAAAGGCCATTGGAGAACCTAACATGGGGCAGAAGCAGCATCCTCACCAAGCCAGGCTGCCAGCTCTCCACAGAGCTGGGAGAGCGCAGGGGCTCTCCATCCTCCGACTCATTTTGCCAGTGGTGCTGGCCTCAAATGTTGGGCAAATGGCAGCTCTGCCACTTGGCAACATGCAGGGATTCATGCCCATCTTTTATTTAGTTTTACTTTGTGGGCCCACCCTCATGAATTTTGCAAGTGCCTGCATCATTTTATGGCCACTGGTGAGACAAGGCCAAGCCCTGTGGAGAGTACATGGTCCTTTCTCTGGCAGCCACCTCACAACACACTTTTCTTGCCTGAAAGATGGTATAAACATTAACAACCCTGCTAGGCTGTCTTAAACAGCTGACGGGATGATGTTAATTAAATCAACAAAACCTGGCAATGTGAACAGGTGAGGAAGACCAAGGGACCCAGCCCAGCTCCCAACCCTGTGCATAGCTGAGGTCTTCCTCTGGATCTCAAGTGTCCCTGGTCCAAAGAAAGATCTGGGGAGCAACTCCCTCTTGTAAAGCTCATCAAGACCTAGAAGGAAAAATGTAAACTCCTATCAAAATACCATGAAGTAGGTTTTGACCACCCACAGCATTTCTGCTGGCTGTCCCACTTTGATGCTGGTGTAGAGCATGGAGCATGATTTTCCAGTTTTTGTTCCTGAACTGGAAACTGAGGTCGATGGCTGCATTCCTTACCAAAGATACATTATTTAAAATCAGCAAGAAATAAACTGTCATTGCATTTCAACTAACACATCAAAGGTACAGCATACTTCATTCTGCCTTGCAACTACTGTTTCTCTTGTCATTCTGCATTTTCTTACATGCAGGAAGATGCATCAGATGCATCTTCACCCAGGCAGTGTATGGCAGTAATTACTTCTCTGTTATATGCAACATCCTATAAATTATCCATCCCATTTTGCAGGGGGATCGCCCACACACTCATGGCTGCCTGTCAGCATCCATCCTTGTGCCATACATCCTTGTACTCCACCAGTGGTCCCTGCTTTATATCCTGACCTGATTCTTGCCCAATTTGAACCTGTACTGTTTTTTCTTCCCCTGATTTCTCTACCTTTACTTAGCTGAATACTATCAAAGACAGAACATACTCCCTTTTTGCTTGCTTCCCCCTGCAGATGCAGTAAGTACGCTCTCCACACTTACCTGCAGGTCATTTGTAGATATTAAATTAGAATAACCAGGCAATTCTGTCAGGGCTTCTTCACCTGGCCTCTGTCAGTGATTTCTCAGAGTTCACAGCCCAAGCTGGGACAGAAGGATGACCAGAAGAAAAAATGCAAGCTAAAACTTCATGCATCAGTGCTCTCTTCAAGAGAAATCACTCCAGGCACCAGCAGTTGACAGTATCAAGAATTAACTTTATTAGCAATGGTACTGGATAATTAAGTTCTGTCTCAAGAGGTATTTGTTCTGTTAACATGAAGGAAAGGATCAGCAGAAGTGCAAAGCAGTCAGCAAACAAGCAGAATCTCATCACACCTGGGACTGGGGGTAAAACGTATGAGTTGAGAGCAGACAACATGGCAGGCTCTCAAGTGGGAAGCACTGAAGGCCACAAAGGGATGTTTCTGTTGCCAACAAGAGGTTGGTTTGGGCTTTTCAGCCACAACAAAGTAGTGCATTACTCCAAGTAATGCTCCAGCACCCACAGAGGTGATGAGGGTGCTTACCCCCATGAGCAGCACCTAGCTGGCTGGCCAGCATCATCACCCTCAGCCCTTGGGCTGCCCTTCAAGGTGATGTGGACCATCACCTAGGTCGACGCTTTGCCAAAGCAGCCCCTGGCCAAGTGTAAGGAGCTGAAGGGCTATAAACCTGTTGAAGCAACAGGATTAGAAGCCCACACATTCAAAGTCGCGTGCTGTAAAACTGCTCCTCAGTACTGCACACCCTGTAAATTTTCTACTCATGTCTGGATTTTATGTTTAAATAAAAATCAGCCATAAAGCAAAACTGTGTCTGTACTGCCAACAAGCCCAAACTAAACACTGGAAAGGATTTATATAAAAGCACATATCAAGCCTACACATCACCCCATGGCAACAATCACCACTGATCCCTGCTGTTCGCCCAGCAGAGCCAGGGCAGGTGGAGGTGGAAAGGCACCAGCCCTGCATCCTTCCTCTCACTAACTACCACATCCAGCAAAGCATACTGGCAACTCAGACCAGCAGCTTCACTGCTATTCTGTCAAGCACAATATGCTGAGAGCATCCCATTAACAGAACATCTGCTAATAACCCAGTCTTAAAGGAAGTATTTTCCACAGATAGCATCCCTGAGGCATCATCCACAATGCCAAGTTATGTCATTACATCCTTGCTTCCCACTTCACCTCTCCTAGACCACAAATCTACACCATTTGAGAAAATAAATACAGTAATTGTCCAGGCATATTTGCATGGAAGTTAAGTTACTTTAAAAGCCAGCCCTCTTTGTGTGGGCGGTATTTTTGGGTGTCACAGTAACTCACCCCTTTGAAAACATCTGGAGACCATATACCACCTAAGTAAATTGATCAGCTTTCTGCTGTGAACATCACATCAATGCCTAATACTTCTCCCTGGCTTTCATAGATCTTTCTCAATGCAGACTAAAGGCACCTTGAAAACCCCCTTAGGTTAGGGCCAATTACCATTTCGCTTTCCTTGGGGTTCAGCTGCAGACAGGTAAGTTAGTGTCCACAACCATCACACCACGGTCACAGCTGAAGAAATGATCTTGGTTTGGCCATGACACACAGCCCTGGCACTAGTAGCACTGTACTGGGAGTGGATGACCCCTCAATTCAATCTTAAAAAATTAAAGCAAACCCAAGTCCAAATGGAAAGGTTTCCCTTATATATGCTTTTTTGTGGCATCAGTGTACTATTCATATTAAGGTCTTTTCCAACCCTAACTATTCTATGTTTCTGTCAACGTGGTACAAATTTCCTCCTCACTACCATAATTTCTTCTTAATTTATCAGAGGTGCAGTTGTTGTTATCAATATGAGGTAGGCCTATAAGATTCAAACTATATGAAGAAAATTTAATTATAACCTGTAGCAAATGATGAGAGATTCAACGAGGCAAAGTGACAGGTCCTGCACCTGGGCCACAACAACCCCACGCAACGCTACAAGCTTAGGGAAGAGTGGCTAGAAAGTGCATCAGAAAAGGACCTCAGGGTGTTGATCGATGGTCGGGTGAACATGAGCAAGCTTGTGGCCAAGAAGGCCAATGGCATCCTGACCTGTACCAGAAATAGTGTGGCCAGCAGGGCCAGGAAGTGATCATCCCCCTGTACTTGGCACTGGTGAGGCCTCACCCAGTTCTGGGTCCCTCACTATAAGAGAGAAACTGAGTTGCAGGAGCAGGTCCAAAGAAGAGCAACAAAGCTGGTGAAGTCTTACGAGGGACAGCTGAGGAAACTGGGGTTGTTTAATCTGGAGAAGGCTCAGGGGGCACTTCATTGCTCTACAACTACCTGAAAGGAGGTTGTAGTGAGGTGGGGGTAGGTCTCTTTTCCCAGGTAACGAGGGATAGGACAAGAGGTAGTGGCCTCAAGATGTGCCAGGGGAAGTTTAGATTGGATATCAGGAAAAATTTCTTCACGAAAGTGTGATCAGGCATTGGAACAAGCTGCCCAGGGAAGTGGTGCAATCACCATCCCTGGATCCGTATGTTCCAGTATGAACCAGAATGAACCGTATGAACCGGAAGTGTTCAAAATACATGCAGATGAAGCCCTTAGTGGCATGGTTTAGTGGCGCTCTTGGCAGTCCTGGGGTAATGGCTGGACTTGATGATCTGAAAGGTCTTTTTCAATCTAGTCGATTCTATGATTCTATGAAATAAATACTCCAGAAATGGTGCCCTGCTCCCTGGTGCGGCTGCTCTCTGCCCTCAAAGCTTCCTTGAAGGTGCTTCAGGGCTCAAATTCCCTTTAGTTCAGCACCCAAGTTTGATGAAGTGGGATCCCCCTGAGATCACCAAAACACTGCAGTGTTTTCAAAACCACAAGGCAGCAAATCCCAATGTGCCATCAAAAGCCTTGGTTTCAGTTTAAAACCAGCATGGTGGCACCAACTAGCCACCCTTACCCACTGGCACTGGGGTGAGGGCCAGGTTTCCCTGTGCCCCCAGTGCTTCCCTGAGCTCCTTGGGGAGGACAAGGCTTTTTTGGTCCATTTGCTCCAGTCAAGATGGAGAATGACAAATGTCTCATTGGACCTCCCAGGTACAGAGGACACCCCTTCCCAGAAGGAGGACTTTCCTCTTGGATGCAAACCCCTTCTTCCCCCCTGCAAGACAGGCAGCATGGTGGGCCTGGCTTTTTGGGGAAAAAGTCCTAAATACCTGACAATACCACAAACAGAGGGCACTCCCTCCAGCTGCTCCTCTAAATGAGGTGGACAATGAGAACAGAGAAGGCAGACCCCACAGCCAGCCCCACCATGAGGTAAAATGTCATCACCACCCCTGCTGCCTCAGCCAGCTCCTTTGGCATGATCTTGGGACCATAGATGATGACCAGTGTCCCCAGGTAGCCATTGCTCAGCCCCAGCAGCGCTGTGAAGATCACTGGGTAAACATCTTGGTTGAAGACCACTGTCTGGATCTGAGCCCGGGGTTGGTAGTTGCTGAGGATAAAGAGAGGGAGGAAGATGGTCCTGAGGAGGACAAGGGTAGGCAACAGCTTGCTCTTGGGACCAGGCATCTGGATCCAGGCAGTGATCTGCCTTCCACACCAGTCGGCAAAGTTGTACAGGAGGAAACTGGTGAGCGGAGCAAAGTACTTAGTGCTCCATGGGCTTCCCGAGGACTTGCTGACCGACTCAATGTTGGAGGAGAGAGAAGGGAAGATGATGATGGAGATGAAGAAGATGTAGAAGAGGCAGAAGCCAAGGAGAGCGGTCTTCTGCAGGATGGGGCGGAGCGGGGGGATGCCTGTGCTTTTTGCAAGGAAGGAGGTATTTGTGGTGCCTTCTGGCTTTGCCTCGTCTTCCATAGAGCTGTCAGGTGGCACAGTGGCCAGAGAAGGGCTCTCCTCCTGGCTGCTCATGTAATACCTGGAGAAAGAGAAGGAAGGATATTATTAGCCAAGTGCATGTGGGAGGAACACAAACAGATTTAGAGCAGGAGAGAAGCTGGCTACGTAGGGATGTCTGCTGGACGCAGTGAAGGTGGTTCCAGTGACCCTATCACACATTCAGCTCTCATCTTCTAAGGGGAGGTGACACTCAGGGATCCACCATCCCCTCTTTCCCACTGTGGCATCCCTTTCCAGCCTCAGTAGTTCACAGAGGGGACCCACTGTGCAGGCATTTGAGGGGGGCAGGTGGTTTCAGGGGTTGCACACATAAACAAGATCGATGTGTCATGCACATCATGGTGTTGCACGATATTGCAGATACAGATGTCCTACAGGAACCCACCTAGCTGGCTGCTTCCAGTCTATGACTCTCTGCTAACTTCATGCATTTCAGAAGCCCCAGCATCAGCACCCTCTATCCCCCAGTGAGGCTTGCCAGAAACTCAGCACATGCTGGGCCAGATGCCTAGTTTCAGTCTGTGGTTTCGGTCAAATGGGGAAGTGTGGCTGATGGCTGCACAGTGCCGGAGCTGAAGCATGCAGAATGCAGGACGGGATGCTGGGGGGGTGACACGGCAGAGTCTGGCACAGCAAGCATCCCATGCATGCCCCAAGCAACTCCTGCTTGGCATCAACAGTTATAAACCCTCTCAGCACACGGGATGTGGGATGCCCATGGCAGGCAGGCACACACACCTGGAGTACTCCAACCTGGGAAGGAGGAGGTACATCATGATGCACAAGATGATGAAGATGTCAGCGGTGAGGAAGTAGGCCAGGGCGCTGTCAGTAACATTGGCTGCTGCAGCCAGGTCTATTACAGAGGCAACGGCGCTGATAGTGCCACCCATGGCCTGACCTGTGTGAGAGATCAGAGAGCTGGAACTCAGTGCCCATAACTAAGCCAGCCTGACTGCAATGAGCATAGGTGGGGGACATGGAGGTGGGAGTGAGCAACCCACAGCACCTCAGGTAAGAAGGACTTAAATGTAGAGGGGAAAATGAGAAACAGCAGCATCCTCTTATTAATACCTCCTGGTATGCACAAAGCCCCAGGGGAATCAGCTCAACTCCTGCCCCACATGCTGGTCCCAAACCCAGCTCAGGATGCAGCTGCACATACCACCCTATCTCAATTTCCATGCCTTGCTACAACACAGTTATGTGTGACACTACCTCACAGCCGAGGTCCCATCCTGCATCCCCTTTCAACAGAGCCATGGAACTACACAGGGGTCAGGATGAGACACAGTCTGCTGGGCTTGCATGGGCTGAGTCCTGCAGAGAAAGTCCAAACCCTGCCCACAGCCTAAACCACCTTCCACCGGCACACATATAGACACCTCTTAAACACTCACCCAGTCAGGCGTTCAAACCACCAGCAACAGGTATGCCATCTTGGGGATGCAGTGACTTCCCCCACTGGGCTATACTCACTAAAACACTCCTGTCTTGGCCCCAGGAAAACTTCTCCATTTTGACTTTTTCCCCTTCCCATCTTAGTTTGTGTTGTGGTTTAAGCTCAGTCAGCCATGCAGCTTCTCTCTCACTCCCCCCCTTCTTCCTCCCCCCACTCCCAGAGGGATGGGGAGGAGAACTGAAAGAATGCAACTCCCACAGGTTGAGATAAGAACAGTCCAGTAACTGAGGTATAACACAAACCACTGCTGCTACCACCAATAATAATAATGACAAGGCAAATGCAAGGGAAGAGAGTACAACCGCTCACCACTCGATACCCAGCCCAACTGAGCAGTGATCTAACCCTTCCTGGTAACTGCCCCCAGTTTCTATACTGGGCATGATGTGCTGTGGTATGGAATACCTCTTTGGCTAGTTTGGGTCAGGTGTCCTGTCTGTGCTTCCTCCCAGGTTCTTGTGCCCCTCCTCCCTGGCAGAGCATGAGACTCAGAAAGTCCTTGGTCAGAGTAACCATTACTGAGCAGCAACTAAAAACATTGGTGTTATCAGTGCTGTTCCCAGGCAGAAAGTCAAAAACACAGCACTGCACCAGCTACTAAGGAGAAACAATGACTGCTACTGCTGAACCCAGGACAGTTTGTCAGCCATTCTGCAGCACATTTATAATGTTATTGAACCTCCAGGGAGCTCATCACTCACAGCTCCCAACATGCCTCTCTCTCATCACTGACAGAAACACATGGAAATGCTGAACAGAAAGGAGGAGACAATGCAAAGTTGATGATTCCTCCAGCTCCTTCCTCCTTTCTCCCTGCACAAAACAAATAATGAGGTCAAGCTGTCATGATGGCTGCAGGCTGTCCACCCCCCAGGCAGGCACAGTGAAGGACCACTGCTCTCCTCTCTCTGATGAGCCCTCAGCACTTCGGTTTATGGGTATTTACAGAAACAAAAGCACCAGCTCATGTGATTGAGTATGTTTCTTCCTCAGCAACTTCCCTTTATCCTTAAGGCAAAGTTACGTTCTAAAATAAACCCCATGTGACAAAACACCAAATGCAGGAGAGAAAGAAAACCAACTACCCAGCCATAGGATTGTGAAAGAGCACAATCCCACCAGGACAGCATGGCTGAGGGACACTAACCCGAGATCAGCGCTTGCAAGTTCCTCATGGGGAAGCAGCTGCTCAGACCAAAGATGCTGCTGGTGAAGACAGTCGAGGCACTGCTGACGATGGCCACACAGCCAATAGTGAGGACAAAGAAGCAGGTGGTCCAGGAGGAGGTGTCAACCTTCACCAGCACTGTGATCACCAGGAAGACAGCCAGCATGACAAAGAGGGAAGACAGGATCCGGACACTGGCGGGCACCCTGGGGACAAGGGGACGGTGACACTCCTGTGTTTAAAACTATAATGTGAAGGTGTGATGAGAGGAGACCAACCCCTCTGCTGTGAGAAGGATCAAAGAAAAGTGAGGGGAGATGAGGAATAGAAAGTAATTATTTTTCTCAGAAGCCTTTAGATGTCAACACTTTTGCTACCAGCAAGACTAAGTCCAGCCGAGCTGTAAACAGCCATTTCTCCCAGAAATTAGGGCCTGTCCTCATCACCAGAGCAATGTACAGCAGCAGCAAGAAAGCCTGCCAGGGAAACACAGCAGGCCGGGTGAAAGCAATCCCAGGCACGGCTACAAGATAATTACTTGTTTGAGCAAGAAAGTTGCTTATTAACTAGCCAGGAGACCGGATGGGCTGGCCTGGGGGAAGGAGAGAGAGAGAGGGAGAGAGGCGGGGAGCTGGACCAGTAGCTGAGATCTGGAGATTAAACACACAAGCACATCCCCCTTCGCCCACAAATGTGCAGGAATTTGATCTGGGATAAAGAAGGATACAAACAAAGGGATACAGCTATGTCAGACAGAAGTTTGTGATGTGGCACAGATGATCCGTTTCTTAAGCCAGTGCAGTAGCTGGTAGGACTAGAGCAAGGTGTTACTCCTGCCTGGGTGAGCTCAGCAGTCCTTAGCCAGTCCCCTGATGAAAACGATGGCAGCCTGAAGAGGAAAGAACGTTTGCCAAACAATTAACCAAGGATTTTATTATGAATTTATTTACAGCGGTGCAACTCGAAACAATGCCAAGCACGGGTGCTGCTGGTACAGTGCACAGCGCTTCACCTCGCTTCATCTCAGTCAGCTGAGATCCAGGCAAGGACAGATGAGGAGATTTTGGCCACAAAGAAGGCTGCCCTCATGACGCCCTGTGTACCCCAAAGCTTCCCTTCACAAGGGAAAAGGGAGGCTGAGCTGGGAGCCACAACTGAAGCCAGAGAAAGGCAGGAGTGACACAGGCAAAGCTGGGTAGAGCCAAAGGTAACGGCTGACCTGGGAACGGGGCAGCACTTACTTGTTGATGAGCAAGAAGTTTCCAATGAGGCAGAGCACCGAGGGCACTGTTGAAGCAATGGAGATGTAACTCTCAAAAAAGTCCTGCCAGAAAAACAAAACAAACTCAACCAACTAACCAACCAAAACCCAAACCCAAACCAACAAGGTGTGGGAGAACAACACATGAATTTCAGTTCCTAAATACGGCATGATACGGCATGCATGGGGGTTTACGATGCACGTGTCCACGTTGTTGCTTTTTAGCACATGCTGCAAAACTGCTCAGGCCAACAGCAGGAAGTGGCCCCCAGGGCTTTTTCATCCTGCAACAGCCATAGAGCCCTGGAATATTTCAGGAAATTAGGGACATAAATACAGAAGCAAAAACAGTGAAGGAAATACCTGCCTTACTGCCCTCATGGGACACCACTGAAAATGAGGTCTGAATTTCTCCTGCTGGCTCCAGCATCCTGGACAAACCTCATGAACATTTTATCCTATTCTCTGTGAGGGCTGTTTGTTATAAACCAGGACACAAAACCATTAATATTTTTAGCTAACTTCTCCGAAAGTCCGCAGTGGCTAGCAAACCTGTGCACCTCTCTCTGCACAGCATGACTGGGACACATGCCCGAGAACATGCTCGAGCAAAAGCAGCCGAAGTGGGGACACAAGGACATTATTTTCACACCTGGTCTCCCTCTCTGTGTGCACAAATCTCATTGGAAAACTATATTGAGACTCAACACACATTTACTCCAGGGACTCATGCATCATTTGAGCAAGCTGGCTGCAGCACCAGTCAATATGCACCAGCCCACCTCGCACAGAGGTCAGGCTGGGCACACAGAAAGCAATAACCACAGCAGAGAGAGATATTTCTTTACCAAAATTGCAGCCAAATGCTTACAATTTTAATCCATTTTATGTATTACGCTGTTAAAGCGTCTCTGCTCCATCTTCTCCCTTGAGCTGTTTAATCTCCTGGGTATTTTTCTGCAGGAATCTCAACCAGCAGGTAGGACAATGCTCGCAAAGAGGGTGACCTACATATTCACCCCCACTGCAATGGGCTTTCATTTTCTCCAGTTACCTAGCTACAGAGAAGGGGCCACATTGCATCTGAGCATAAGAAGGCACATGGCACGTTTTCTCTGCATGTAACTCTTTTTTCAGCTTTGCACTGTAGTAATTTAATCAGTTTACAATCATGTTAATTTATTCTTCCCTATTAGGAGCTTTACGGTAAGCAATCAGAATTCTAATAATCACTCCTAGAGGGTCCATATAAACAGAGACATAAATGCCTGCACTAACAGCACCAGTTTGGCAAAGCAGGAGGCTCAAAGATCTACGGCCATACAGTGAATTACAGGAGAAAAGACAAGGCAAAACTCAGAGTTGGCTGCTAAAACCACGTCTTATTTACCAACCTACTCAAAACAAAAAACCAAACCAGCCTGGGGATATTAAGTATACTTCCTAGTTAATTTTCTTTTGAGGATGAAGGAAGATTTTATAATGTTTTCACAAAGCAGCAAGTGTACATGAAGTAATCTGGCAGAGATGCTGCATTTCAAGCACCCCTGGGGAAACCTTCATTCATTCCCAGCAAACGTGCTCACATCAGCAGTGGGAAGAGAACTGGGGAAGTATTTAAGAAACTGAGGAGCTTGCACCGCACTGGGAAATTTTAAGCTGCCTTAGCTACAGTCAAACCTTGCTGGAAAAGAAAAGCCGAGTAGAAGGGCTTCAACTACATTATTTTTGTGAAGAAGGAAAGTCCCCACACCACATTTTTAATGCAGTAGCAGAATGGCAGTGGCAAATTTAATCCATGACAAGACCACTGGAAAGTATCAGGCCCCATACCTATCTCACTTCTTTGCTCTTGCTCAACAGGTGTTAATCCAGCTCAAATGGTAACTCTTCTCCCTACATGGTTATTCCCACCCATCACAGACGTGCTTTCAGAGCAAATTTCTGCCTATGCAAGATATACTTAGTTCTTCTCTCTTTCTGCTGAGCCCTCCCTGACTGGCCAGCTCATCTCCACTGGGCATCCCTTGCTCACAAGGGCCGAGCTCCTTATGGCCAACGTGGTTTTAGAGGGGAAACACAAACACTGAAAGACTGTCACAGCTTTCCTAGCTAATCATAAATGATAATCCACAAAGCCAACCTAACATCTTCCTTCTTGCCCAAATCCGCCTTCCTGCCACCTCTGCTTCTCATGGGTGAAGGTAGTCATACCTCAGGCATGGAGCCGAGGCACATAATGGAAGTGTTTGACCCTATATTAACTATAGTACCTTCAAACACATGCCATGATGCATGCCATGCACTTTGTACCTTAAAGTTAAAAACTAACAAAGCACTGCAGTGGCAAATAAGTCATCCATGGTGGCCAGCACTGCTCGCTGTTGCCAAGGTGCTTTTGCAAAGTAGTTTTTATTCTGCTCCAGCATGGACTCGGCAGCTGGGCTCTTGCCAGGCTGGGAAAGCAGTTCAGGTCCATGGTGGCGGCTGAAGGCACCGGAGCGTTACCTGGAGCACAGGGCATGAAATTAGCAGCAGCGAGCAGGCTGGAGCCAAAAGCAGGCTGCTGGTCACAGGCACATCCTTCCAGAGTCGAGCTCGTTTGCAGGTTTGCAGGTAAGCCCTCCTACCTCAGCACCTGTGGCTTGCCATCCCAAGGCAGTTACGGGGCCAGCTAGTTTGTTTTTGATCGACTGGACTGCCATGGAAAAGCCAGGTTGCTTGTCTCCAGAGATGTAAAAAGCATTTCACCTTGGCCATACAGAAAGGAGAAACATCTATTCAATGAAGTAATATCATTCAAATACTTTTTGAAGTGATGATCTGACCAGGAATACAGCTGTACAAGAGTTTTTAGTAAGAATACACCTTGTGATACTCACTCGAAACCAGTTTTTCGAGAATTGCCTCAGATAAGCATGATGTAGAAGCAATGAGGAGTGGGTGGGATGCAGGGACTGTGGGAGGACATCACATCACAGTGGTGGCAGAGCACCCTTCACCCCTTTTCTGAGCACCTTTGCTAGCACAGGGATAGCCTCATAGGGGATAGTCTTCGGGCACCACAGGCACTTGGTCTCCATCAGTTTCATCCACCCAGTATCTCAACTTATACCGGCATACTGGTACTTCAGCATCCTGGTACAAGTACTGTTGGTGACACTCTGCTTCCTCCCCATCAAATATGCAGCTGGCTTAACAACTATTAAAATAAAAACAGCCATGGATGCCATATTAAGAAATCATAGAGAAAATTTGGGCGTCACACCTGGCTCTGTGTTTATATGAAAATAAAATGTGCCCAAACCACTTGAACAAGCTTGGCAACAGGAAGAGGACAGGATGCAGCCTCATCATGCCAATACTTTTTCCAGCCACAAAGAAATCCCATTGCTTTGTCAGGGGAGTACGGGGAAATAATCCTGCCATGGCAGGAGGAGCAAGAGAAGGCAGCTTTTTGGGGGAGAAATAAGAGAGGCAATCAAGCCTGCCATCCCAAGGCTAGCTCATCAGTCACCCTGTGACAAGCTCCTCATCCCATATGTCAAAAGCCAGATGTTTATCACTGCAGGAGATACTCCGGTCACATGTGCCACATCTTGAAGGAAAAGCAGTAAAGCATCCAGGGGCACTTGAGACTATCACAAGCCATGTGGTCCAGGGCTGGTGCTCCTGCAAAGCCCTGCTGCTGTTTCCAAATTACATGCTGCACCAGCCAGTGCAAGGGAGAAAACACCTAAAGCATGCTTGATGCCTTGCCACTGGGCCAGAAGCTAAAATCAATTCATCTCCCAGTCTGCAGGGAGTTGCAGCTGAGCCCACTGGGAAAGCACAGAGCCCCATGGGGCTTGGGCGCTCACCAAGTGTGAAGGACAGATAAAAAAACCCAGAAAGATTATTACGCTGCACCATAGAAATCGTCCTATGAAAGGCAGCCTTGCTTAAGGGGCAGGTTAACCTAGATTTTTTAAATGCACCTTAAACCTTAGCATTTCAAATACAGGGAAAAGACAGAACAAAATGCTACGCTTTTTGGTTTTAAGCGTCTATCTTGTTCTCCCCAGATACACCTCTACCCCTGGTTTGCAGCAGGCAAAACCCCAGAGGACGTTCACTGACCTTCTGGGAAAGTGGAAGGGGAAAAAAGAGCAAGTTGGGAAGGAAATGAGCTTCTTCTAAGGCCTTGAAAGCAGCACACTCACCTGCAGATCCGACGCCTGCTGTCCCACAGGGCCTGCCTGATTGGAGCAGTTCTGCAGCTTGTACATCCAGTAGTGCTTTGCTGTGATGAAAAAATTCCAGGGCAGCAGTGACCCGACGCCCAGGAGGAAAAAAATAACATAGGCCCCATGTAAGCGGTCGCTTGGCTTTTGCTGGCTGCATCCACTCAACAAGGGCTCGCCTGTCAGGGACTCCTCATCCGGGTGCATGGTGCTGGCACGCTGCAGAAAACAACCACCAATAAAGATATTAGCCACGATGGTTGGCAACTTGCTTGCAAGCTGCTGTGTGCGGCTCCCTCCTCCTTTGGCCTGTGATCACCCAGCAAATGCTGGATGAGTAGGCTGAACCAGCTTAGCACAAGGATGGTTGGACCCCTGGAAGATGAGGGAAAAGGGAACTAAAAGATGGCAGAGACAGGCACTGCCACCACAGCACCCATGTTGCCATCCATAATTAATAATTAACCAATCCCTTCAGCCTTGCAAAAGCAGGAAATCTCAGCTGGTGCAAGGCTCAAAATAAACTAGCTTGTAAACTACCAATGCCATGAGGATGTGCAGGGAAACGTGCAAACTACAGTAACACCATCAGGCTTTCTAAAATGACTTGTAAACTAATGCACCACCACCAGGCCTTGCAGACCGGCTTGTAAACTCATACATCATCATCAAGACTTTGCAAAATGACTCATAAAGTACCATAACACCACCGGGCTTTGGAAAATGACTTGTGAACTGACGCAACGCCAGCAGGCTTTGCAAGGCGAGCGTAAACTACCATAAACTCCCGCAGCAACGCCGGGCTGTACAAAATCGCTCGTAAACGACAACAGCACCACCAGGCTTTGCCAAGCGGCGCCGCGGGAAGGGCTGAGCCAAGTGCAGGGGAAGAGAATAATGCCGGAAATGAGGGTTTTTGCAAAGCGCGTTCGATTTCAGGAGGAGGAAGCGCCGCATCCCTCCGCCCGCCCAGCCAGCTATCTACCATCCCATCCCTCCCTGCACACCCGAGCTCTCCCCACCGCAGCACTTACAGGGGCACCGCACGGCCCCGCCGGCTCCTTCCCCGCAGAGCCAAGCGGAGACGGGTCAAGCCGGGCCGTATCACCCCACTCCGCTCCGCCCCGCCGGGGGTGGGGTAGCCCCGGCCCGGCCCGGCTCCGCGGGCGGTGCTGCGCGGCGCGGTGGGGCGAGGAAAGGGGGCGGGCGGCAGTGTAGCTCGGCTGCCCCCGGGCGCAGTTGTTTGTGGGTCTGCCCTGTAATTTGTTTGCCCACTCTCTCTTTTCCCCCGTTTTTTTAAACAATCCTTTATTCTATTTCACTTCTTGCAGGCGCACAGCAAGCAGCGCTGCCCCCCCCCCCCCCCCCCTCCCCGGGTTTAAATTAGAAGCACACTTTTAAAATCAGTGTTAATCACGGCCTAGCTTATGGCGTAGCAATAGCAACATTCGTCAGGACTTGTTTTTTGGTGGCAAGTCACCAAAGCACAAGTGCATTATCCTGTTCCTGAGGATGTGAGGGTGGGGAATGGGGAATTCTTCTGTAGAACGAGGGGCCACTTACCAGAGCCAGGACACTTCACTCACTTCACTTCCTGCAATGGCCCATTAAGATGAATTTCACTGTAAAGTCCTCAATTTCCTCTGGACTACGCTTGAACACTCGCCTTCAGGGCATCATGGAACTGTGAAAGAAAACTTCATTAGCCTTTTTCCTCTCCCCAGCTCTTCATTCCCCTATTCATTCCCCAAAGATGGGTTTGGCTCCTTGGCAGGTGGGCAGCTACATAGGAAAACTATAAACTGGTGGGACCCCAGTTTTTCTGCAACACCATTACAACCAGATGTGCTTCACCAATTTGTTTGTGCTTGTGTTGGCAGTTAGTGGAGTTTTATATCTTAGGTTTCATGTTGCTGTTTACCTTTAGCCTTCACATCTCCTACATCTAAGGTAATGCTTTTTCCTCCATTGCACACATATCCAGCTTTTCTTCAATGAAGCTAAATTGTCCTTGTTTTTTGCAGAAGACCCCAAGATGGTCTAGTCTGTATTTTTTTCCATGTACAACTGCTTATGGGACAAATGCAGACTAACCTAGATACCTCACCTCCCAGCAGCACCAGTGCACACAAAGCTGGCCACCCCTGGGAGACAGAGCCAGCCAACACCCATCTCCAGCCTCTCTGAGCCTTGAAGGAGAACATACCGGCCAGCCCTGAACACGCAGATGTCAAAATAGCCCCAGACATATGCATGCTATATTTTTTTTAGTTCTTTTGTGAGCAAAACAAGCAGAAACACACAACCAACCCACCGGCGATGTGCTGGAATGGAAAGGCTTGAGAGGAGCACATGGGTTTCCCTCCAGAGGTTTCTGTTTGGGATTTTCATCTGCATTGACATGCTAGTCTGGGAAAGCACCTGAGGAGATGGCACAGCCTATCCGAGTCAGTAACCCATCAGCTCAGAGAGATTTGCCTGATATTTCTGACCTGCTGCTGTCTATCATGTCAAAAGACCCACTGCTGGAGAAGAGCCTCAGATCATATCAACACAAGGGACCGTGACAGCCGAGTAGCGGAAACAAAGACAGTTCACATTTAATTGAAGCCATGAGAAGGCCCCCAAGTCAGTATTACTCAAGAGACCCTCTGCAACACAGACCTCCACATGGGCTTGGTGCAGATTTTAGGGACACTCCTGTGCTCAAAGTGGGGTTCGGGCTGTTTCCCCTCCACCCCAACCCCACACACAGGTCCTGCACTGGCCTGGAATCAAGACAAGCTGTGAAGGAGCAGAGAAGGTTTTATAATTATCCCAAAGGACTGCCAGGCATCCCATAGCACTGCTTGCCCTCACTGTGCTGGAGGTGTAATGGAGCAAAGGGCATGTAAGTAATGGTTAAGAGATTGGAATTTGTTAAGTGGGACTTACAGAGGAGGTCCCCCCACTCTTTGGTACAGCTTGCCACTGTACGGAGCAGCTCATGGTATAGGTGAATTGTAAAATCCAATGGGACTGGCCTAAAGAAAATTTCCTAAATGTGCAATAGAAAATCCAAAAGACCCTGATGTGAGCTGCTCCGATGCTCCCAGGCATCCAGCAGAATAAATGTCAGCACTTAGTGGTGGCATGGCAGTCACTCATGAACTTGTCATGGGGACTGAATTCAGTATGTCAACTGCAGAGAAGAATCGGGCCAGCTTAATTTTACAGGGAATTAGAAAGCTGTGTATTTCAGTAGGAGATGAAATCAGGCACCGGTTGGTCAAAGCTACCCACAAATTGGGCGCTTGGAAGGATGGGTGCAAAAGGTGCCCAGTGAAAGCAACTTGGAAGACTGGAGGTTAAATGGATTAATATGTAAACAAAAGATAAGGTTATTACTTCTGAGAAAGTATCTGCCTCATCATTGTATTTAGAGCTAGAAAGCCCAGCTGGGAGGGTTTTGCATCTTTGCATGGCTCTGGTACAATTACTGCTGTGACAGGGCAGCAGTTTCCTCCCTATTTCTTTTCACTGGTTGCAGAATACCCACACCTGCCCAGAGTACGGAAAACATTGTCATCTCCTGGTAGCACCTTGATCCCACAGGCTGAGGAAGGTGAGTGGCCCAGGCAGAGTGTGCAGGGGCAGCGAGACCTCACCTCTCCCTGCAAACCCTTCTGGCTTTGCTTCCTCTGGCAGAGCCAGTGTGATGAAACTAAGGCAGGGAAGCAGCATGGCAGAGGTAGTCCCAAGGGAGAGATGAGACAAGGCAAGGAGGCAGAGGAGCAAGGCAGAGTTTGGAGGACAGGATGCCCAAGCTGCAGACTGCAGCTCCATACTCTGTTTCCCCCTCTCAAACTAGGCACCCTGGTCCTAGTTCTTGATGGAAGGGGCATTGCTTTCTGCAGGATATCCCACAAAGAAGAAAATGAACTGCTTGAGATGGTGCCTTAGCCCACAAGACATGGTTGTAGCACTAGTCCCTGCCTTGTAATCACCCATACGAGTCCAAAACAAACCATAAATCAGTTGATACAGCTTACCTCCATTAGGGACTCTGACAGCAACATCTTCTGCTGCTGGCACTGGCATGCCTGCAGCATCAGACCCAAAACCAGGTTGAAGGGATGCTCACAGAGATCCCTATGCTGCAGCTGCTGCTCAAGCTGAATCCAAATCCCTAGAGATGCCAAACCCAGCAGGAGCTCATGAGTGACGAACACAAGAGAAGCGAGCAGATTGGGTTTTGTGGGTTTTGGGTTTTTTTTTTATTAGACTAGGAAATATAATTTATTGCATAAAAATTAATTTGTTACAATAGGAACGCTAAACTTTATTTACAGTTCTTTAGTTTACAGAATAAACAGATGCAGTTTTAGAGGATGCCACTAGGCCCATCCCCCAGACATATAAATATGGAAACAGATTGCGGAGCAAGAGATGGACACTGCCAGCATGACACAGATCATGGGATCGCTTTTGCCAAAATGCCTGGGCAGAGAAACCCCCAGTCACGGAGGGAGGCATGGAGGGCTCCTGGAAGCTGGCTCCCATGGGAGATGGGCAGCAGGCACTCAGAGGACCAAGGTGAGGAGCAAACCCTGCCTCCCCCTGTTCTGCTTCTAGTGCAGGTTCCCTGGTCTGAAAAATGGGAGAACCTCCCCAGACACACATGTCGGTGGATCCAGGAGGCTGCTGCCTGCCAAGAGAAGGGGAAGACAAACACAGACAGATGGGGATGGAGGCAGAGGCACCCACGGGTGGGACAAATGGACGGACGGACGGATGGGTGGACATGCCAGTGCAGTGATCTGTGCACCAGAGACAGTGGAATGAAAGTGAGAGAGATTCAGACACAACCCAAAAGAAAAGCATCTCATCTCACAGAAAGCACCCCAGCACTGAGAAAGGAGCCCTGTAAAATGCCAGCATCTGGTTTGATCCATCAATTCTTCACTTCTTTCCAAATCTGCTTGCTCCACCTCAGCTCAGAGATGGGGTGTCAGAAATCAGATGATCAAATGCAACCTAAAGGATGGACAAAACCTTTCCCATGTGACACAGGAGCTCACCCAGCAGAAGCCTTTCCATCTAGCACAGAGGAAAGAGATCCCCTCTCTCCCACAACCTTGAAAACCCAGAAAGAAAGGAATCCCAGAGACCCCGAAGTACAACAGGGAGCAGCTCTACACATCCGATCACTGCTTCAAGAGCTGCTGAGAAGAATCATCCTGTGCCCAAGCAATACTGAAAACTCCTCCTGAGCCGCCCTTCAAAGGCGATGCTGTCAGTCACGGCATGGCTCCCCAAGTCCTGAGTGTGCTCTGGTCCCCAGTGTGCTGCAGGATGCTGCAAGCACCCTGTAACACCATACGAGGGCTTTGCAGCCAGGACACTGCTCATCACAGCCCAAAGCAGGACCTGCTCTCAGACCCTGCTGTTAATACTTCCACTGATGGAGAATCCACAGCCTTGCCGTGTGATCTAGTCTAATCCTTTTATTCATTTATTTATTTTTAAACAGACATTTCTAAGATATAGCACTCGCTGAGTAACTATTTCTATCTGCAAGCAATCTAAATTTTTACCTTCATTGAAACACCATATCTTTGCAAGGAACCTTGTTCCTGCCTACCCCTTGATGACTTTCTATTCATCCCACAACTTCTCCATCATTATAAAAGGTCTGTTACAGGGGAAACCCAAAAAAGGAGCTGCAATGAGAGGATGGAAACCCTATCACTGCTTACAATGTTGTCCCTTGCATGAAAATGCTCAGCCTGACTTGCAACTTGAAGATACCAAGGTCTCCCTCCCTGAATCCCTGCTGAAATACTGCATCAGAAAACAGGCACAAGCACGTGGACCCAAAACCAGCACAGCTTGCTTGGGGCTGCATCCTGGCCCGCCAGCCCTCTGCTTTCCCTGGACCCTTGGCACGACCTGCTCATCGCCTCCTTCTAACCACCAAGCCCAGGTTTGGGGTGCTCACTACAAAAACCCTGTTGGGTTTAAAGCCTTTGGCCTGTGGGTTGGTGCAGGACTGAAATCTTTGGTTTGTACTGAAGTTATGTAAATGAAGGTGTAGTCATCCTAAAAAGCTCCCCCAAACGATGCCAGGGAAGAATTCATTAAAAACACCCATATCTAGATGCACTTCCCCCCTGAACCCTAAATGCAGGGTAGAATCCCTCACTCATCCTTGCAAGCAGAGATGACCCCTTGCTCCAGGCACTGCTGCCGGGGAAAGGGGAGTTTGCAAGGAAAAAGTCTTGGGGAGGGTCTCAGCTGGCCCTGAACCAGAGGGGCGTAGAGGCACTTCACCCTACGGACTCCCCGGGGGTCCCAGGACATGTAAACATGTGTTGCTCCATGGTTTTCCCTACAAAAGTGTGTTCATTTAAATCTCTTTGCCACCCCAACCATGGCGACGCGCTTGCTCTCACACACAAAAAAGATTTATAAATCTGTCTTTTTTTTTTTAATTTTTTTCTTTTTTTTTAAAAAGGACTCATCCAAAGATCTGGATAATAAATTATTTGCGTTTCCTAAGAAACTTTTTTTTCCTTTTTTTCTTTTTTGTTTGCCTGTTAAGCTGTCTGAAGCTTTTGCCAGAAGCAAGCCATTCGACTAGATTGTACTCATCTCTTCAATGCAGAAATGTTATTAAAGGAGGAGCAGGGGAACCCAAACAAAGAAGGAGAAGGAAAGCCCCCATCCCAACACGAGAAGCCCTAATTCCCCCCCGTGCCATGAGGAGAAGGAGGAAGAGGAGGAAGAGGAATGCTGCGTAACACTTGAATTCCTTGTAAACACTGAGGATGGGTCTCTAAGGCTGACAGTGATGCGGGGAGGGAGGGAGAAGCGACGGCCTCAGGCCCTTCCTCGCTCAGCTGCTGCCTGGGGATGGATGTGCCTCCCCCCACTGTTGGGGAAGGGTCCCCTCCTCACTCCCTGTTTCATCCTCCCAGCCCACCAGCCATGGGGAGCATCATCAGCAGTCTCCCTCTGAGGCCATGACCACCAGCATCTCACTCTTGCCCATCTCTTCTAAGGCACTGGCCAGGGTGTTGAGATCACCATCGTCTTGGTGCTTGGCTTCCCATAAGTCCAGGAGCACCCCAGTGGGGCTGGCTTTGGTGGCGAAGTAGTTCAGATACCTGCAAAAGGGAAACAGAGAGAAAGACCAGGTTGATGCAGTGCTCTTCAGGGATGAAAGGAAGGAACACACAGGAGCAGCAAACCTGTTTGCAAGATGAACCCTGATGGAAATGGTGTAACGCAAATGCCAAAGCCCTTGAGAAACTATCTTCAATTTTTACACAGAGCTGGCATTCATGCAAAAGCAATGCAACCTTTGTTTTGCTGAAATTACTCTCCCATCCCTTGGTCCTCAGAGTTGAACCCGGACAGGAACAGCACAAGCATGGTCCCAGATAAATTACACAAGAAACCCATGACAGTGGCACAGATTGATGCACGGATATAGGTGGGTATAACTATGTACATTATATCTATATTTATGGGTAGACCTATATAGCTGGACGTAACCTAGCTGGATGCCTTCAGCAGGGAGGGAGGGCAGGGTGAAGTGCCTCTGCCTGGGGCACAGGAGGGGAAAGCAAAGCATGCAGATACCCACCGATCCATGGAGAGCTTCTGGGCGAGAAGTCTCCAGTCATTTCCCCTGGAGTTGGGAGCATCCAGGCTGTTGCAGATCTTCTGCCGGATGGAGAGGGGGATCTTGAAGGCATAGGGTCCCAGCTGGGTGGTAGTGGTGTTGGTACCACTGTGGTGGGAACGGAGGCTGTCGAAGGAGCTGGCATGCTGCAAGGCAAAGAACAGGGTGAGATGTTGCAGCACAGAGCGGCTCCTGAGCATGACCCTGTGCTGTCCCCGCACCTCCCCACCGCTCACCTCTCCCAACATGATGTGGAGCTGGAAGATCTGCCCTTCCCCTTCCACCTGTCGGACACAGATCTTGCAGGTGAGCTCAGTGGAGGCCTGGCTGTACCTCTCCAGGGTGAAGGTGCAGTGCAGGGCTCGCTGGCTGCCACTCCAGATGTGATAGAAAGGGATTTCCTGAGGACCACCAAAGCACAGGCGCAGTGAAGGCTCCAGGAGATCTCTTGGGAGATCCCACTCCCTCCAGCCACCCCACGGGGATAAGATGGGACAGAGGGACCCTACAGACAGCATCCCTCCCACCAGAAAAGACCAGAAAACCAGTCTCACTTCCTCCTCCATCCCTGTGGGAGACAACTTTGGAGACAAGACCAGAGCACTCACAACCCCACAGAGCCCGGCTGAGGAAGACGTCCCCGCTCTGGGACTCCAGCTTGCCTTGCCTCTGCCCCTTACCTGGTACTTGGCCAGCAGCTTGCTCCTCCACATTGTATGGGGAATGTCATGGATGGAGAGACGCAAGTTGTGGTAGCTGTCCTTGAAGGGCAGGGACTTGGGCTCCTCCAGCAGGTACCCACCCAGTGTGCGCTCCAGCTCCAGAACCTCCTGCAGGGCAACACAACAGGCAGAGTGAGACCATAGGAAAAGCAGGGGCTGCTCCTCTACTCCCTCCATACCCAAAGCTAAGTATGTTCCTGACAAGAGGAGCCAGAAGCAGCAACAAGCCCAGAAAGGGAAGCAGCCTTTGCCACCCTGACAGCTGCTCTCCAAGAACTTGCCAACTTATGTGCCAGCCCTACCTACAACTTGAAGTTTATAACATGAGAATCAGTATATGCTTCTGTGCTCCTCAGACAATGCAAAGGTCCAACACAAAGGTCAGGCACTCTTTTCAAGAGTGCCATCCTATTTGTTTTTAACACCATCCCACTATTATACCAGCAGCTCTTAAGAGAAAAATGCAATCCAGGAGCCAAAGTGTTGCTTGCATCTCCACCTAGAGGCACTAAAGCAATCCTGACACTGCAGGACAAGTCACGGAATTAAACAGCCACTGCACCAGTGGTCCATATACCTTACGGATCAAAATTCAAGCTTCCCATTTTGCACTCGATGTTACTTATGTCACAAATCCCTCCCAGCTGGGGGAGAGACATGTCGCCATGCAGGAATAACAGGATCTATAGAAAAATTATGCAAATTACAGCAGCATTTTCTGTGTGTGAGAGAGAAAGCTCACCCAGCAGCAGCAAAATCTCTCAGTGTACTCTCTGCAGAAAGGGAGCCCAATATAGGAGCTAAGCAACACCCTCATTGTTTCCTTCAGAGAGGGTGAGAAAGGACAGGGAAAACAGTAAACATGCTTATTACTTCACTGTGGTCACTTTGCAGGCAGTTGCATCAGGTTGTCTGCTCCCTGGGGCCAGGCCATCCTGAGAGGCATCAGGCAGCATCTTGCCAGCAGCACAAACAGCTTTGGGAAGCAGGGGCAGCCCACACCAGCATCACAAGGGAAGGTTACCTTCAGAGCGTCTGGCGTGTCCTCTAAGCAGTAGACCTTGAGGCTGTACTCCAGGGAGGTGCAAACGGTGGGGGCAAAGATCGCCAGCTGGAGCCTCTTGATGGCTGATCTGGAGTAGGACTCTCCAACGAAGACATAGGTGCCGAGTTGGTCTAGCAAAATGTGGCAAGACTTGGCTTCCAGCTGGCAGTAGCAGGGAGTATTGAGGGTCTCTTCATCCAAGGTCACAACTTCCTGCAGGGAAAGATGGGAAATCGAAGATGGGGGTCAGCACATCATCCAGGGGGTTGTGTCCTGCAATGCTCATGGTCATTACTGACTACAGGAGCAGGCTTCCCAACTTACCTCCCAGTTTCCCTGGTGGGACTGCGTTTTCAGGTGGTAAATCCAATCTGATGAGTCGACATCAGCACAGTGGGGAATGGTCAGGACAACAGGGCGACACAGGAGCAAGCCAGTGGGTCCGCAGGTCACCGCTGGGCTCAGTACTGTCTGTGTGCCTTCGGAGGGCAGGCTGGGGAGGGGAAAGGGGATACTGGCTGGAAAGAAAGCCTCACAGCAACCAATAAAAAGCAGAAGGGTGGGCGGCACGGCGTGACTTACAGGGCACTCTCTGCCTTGTTGAGGACTAGGTACATCTCGTAGAACTTCCCCTGGGGGATGGCCCCATGGGGCACCAGCAGGCTCACCCCTAGCATGGAACACACAGGCATCAGTCACAAAATGAGGGAGAAACAACCAGGGAGAAACCACCCCTCTACCCCAGCTGGTGAGCACAAGGACAGAAATGAGATAGGGCAGCTCAGAGCGCCCCAGGAGAAACATCTCTAGAGTTCCTCAGCTGCACTGCTTATGCAGAGGAGACAGGCCACTGCAGTAGGAAGCAAAACCACAGGCTGTGTCTTTTTGCAAGGAACTGGCCCTGGGTCAATGGCAAGGCCAGCCAGCAAAGTCCCAGGAGACTTTGACCTCCAGCCTGAGAAGCCTGGCTTGGGAATGGCTTGCTGCCTTCCTCCCCTGAGCCAGCTTTGGGATAGCAAATGGTTGCTCATGGCAGGCAAGTCTGCTGGGACAAGAACAACTCTTTGATCATTCAACAGCCAAACATGCCCTACTCTCCAGCCTGGGGCTTACCAGTGCCCGGAATGGTGAGCCTTCCCCCCAAGTAGCCGAACGTGCCACTGGTGCTGTTGCCATGCTCCCGAGGCAAGCTGAGGAGATGCTGGGAGCCCAGGGCTTTGCTCCGCATGTTCACAAAGTGGCTGTCCCCGGTGCTGTCCCCTGGGTAGGTGCCAGTGGTGGGGAGCCCTCCAAGCAGGTCTGTCCCCTCATGGAGCCCCGGTGAGGAGGCAGCGGTGGAGGAGTTGTACACCTTGATCTTAAGGTTGGGGAGAGGGTCAAGCAGGGGGGAGTTGGTCATGGGGATCTTGTCTGAGGAGTCCTGCAGGGCATACATGGGGCCGCGGTACACCCCAGCGCTGGCCGTCAGGTCTGGCTGCATTGAGGGGTGCAGCAGCTGAGGGTTGTCTGTTGGAGGAAGAAACATGAATGGGATGAAAATGGCAGTGGAAACAAGAGGACATAAAAGCATTGTTTGACTGGAAGAGATGCTTCCATGCCCAGCAAGGGATAGAGTGCGCACAGGATGTACAACGGGTGCACTCCTGGTTACATCTGTCTGCCTTCCACCACTTGGAAGGGAACTGCTGTGCATCGTGACTAAATGAGAAACACTGACTATCCTGCAGTAAATATCTACCATATTTGCTTTGCAGATGCTTTCCCTGACTCCCACCATCAGCACCTGACCACCTCCATGGAGTCCTCAGCCTTCAAATACCAGCATATTCCCCTAGAAAATTTGGGATGGGGTCCACTGAGGACCTGCCCCCTACTGTGATTTGCAGTATGACTTCCTTTCTACCAGGGCTTGAGCTGGTGAGCAGGACCTGCGTGGAATGTAGCTCTTACCATGCCGGGAGGTCTTGAAGTTGACAGGGTGGAAGCCTCCGGTCAGAGCAGCTGATGAGTCTGTGATGTCCGTGTCAAAATCCCGGCATCTCCTTCGGTACACCACCACCCCCACAGCCATGAGGATCACGATGAAGACAAAAATGGCCACCACCAGCCCAGCATACAGGGCCACATCGCCCGTGGCCTCCAGCACTAGAAAAGATTAAAAAAATGGAGGTGAAAAAAGGAGCACCAGAAATGCACATCAAGACCCACTAGTGCTCCTCAACCCTACCACTAACTCAAGACACAGGCACAAAGGGAAAGATGTGTACTGGGCCTGCCTGGAAAAGCTGTGGCAGGAGGATGGCGGGTGTTTCCTAAGAGCAGTCCAGAAGTCAAGAGTGATGCCAGAGAATGAAATGGAGGTGAACCCCTCACACCTTTGGAGGACACTTTGCCACAGCTCATACGAACTCTACCGGAGCACCAAGAATCACAGAAATATTACATTTGTGCAGGTCATATTTCTGAAGCTGTCAACCCTCATATCCCACACAGAGACAACCCTGAGGAGTAAATGCAATGCCTATCCAATGCATCTCATATATACGTACTTGAGCTATGCATCCAACTGGAATGGTTGTCACTGTATCTATATAGACACCTCTCAGCTTTCCCACCTTCCCTTCCCCTGCCACAAGGGGAAAATGCCTGGCATAGCCTGAATATATATGTTTGCTCAGAAAGAAGAGGGATGAAGAAGGAAGGCAGAGAGTAAAGCCTCCAGCACCAGGAGCTGAGCAAGCAGAACCCATCCTTCTCTCCTTCTTCCCTCCATGTTTGCTCACATCTCTTGGTTTCTATCGTTTTGTGCTGGAGTGAAGCCCTGTCCTAAGCTTGATGATCTCAGACATGTTAGGGCTATGCCACTTCTGGGAGGTGTCATCTTGTCCCTGAGTCCATCCATCTGGACGCAAGAAACAGGAACCCTGATGCACCCTGGGAGCCCCCCAACTCAAGGAAGGGAGTCCTCATAGCGGGGTGATGATGCCCGGAGTATCTCTGGTGGCATGATACTGTCTGCATCATGGTGCACCCAAGAACTGCAGGCAGCAAAAGGGTGATGGGAGCTGGGGTGCAAAATGGGTTGTATTTATAGGTTCAAGCAGAGCACATGATTTAATATACACAGGAGTTTTGGGGTGGCCTTTAGTTGCTCCCTCTTCCCACCCTGTGCTTCCATAGCTGCTGAGGAACCCTACCATGGATGCAACAGAACAAAACCAAAGCAATGCCGCACAAAGAAACAAAATGGTCATGAAATGAGCACTTACAGTGGCTTTTGGGTTCGCTTAGAACTCTCTTATCTGTTAGGAAAAAAAAGTTAGAAAACAAAAGGTGAAGGTGGTGATGGTGTGATGGGGATGACATGAAACAGAAAGCTGGGAAGGTAGAAGCCAGCCCAGGGAGCATGAGGAGCCTCAGCATAGTGGGGAAGAAGTGGAGAGCAGCATCATTCCCTGGGGCATGGAGAAAGCCAAGTAGAAGTGCGGTGATGAGGATATCCCCATGTCCAGCCAGCCCCTGGGGTGCACCACCCTGCTAACATGACTTTGGGCATTTCTGGCCATAGCAACATTAAAGGGACAGTGGTGTCACACAGCAGCAGGTGGCAGCATCAGCTGCTCAGCTTTCAGTGTGCCCGCTCAGCGCAGCAGCACCATTATCATCGTTACTGAGTTTTTTCGCAGCTGCTGCTGCAGAGCTCCTACCAAGCAATGACCCAGGTCAGATGTTTTTATGGTGGGGCTAAGAAACCCTCCTAGCTTGCCCCCACTAGCCACAACCAGACTTATTTCAGCAGAGACCCCAAATGTCGAGCCATTTCAGAAGGCTTGGTGGGACATTTAGATCCCACAGAACTCCCCGAACCTTTCTTGCCACCGGGTGAGGACTAGCTTTTGAAGAGGTGAGTGCGGTTAAAAAACTTTGTTAAAGGCACAATTTAAAAAGCAGGTGTCAGCAATGCTGCTGCCTGCCCCATCAACTTCGGGGCACAACCAACAACAACATGGCCAAGTGCCAGGGCAACGCAGCCACCGGCATCATCTGCAACACCGGTCCCTGCCCTCCTGCCCACATACTCACTCTGTAGGCAGAGCCCATCGGTGCAGTTTTTGGAGTCAAGCAGCACGCCGCTGCAGTCCTTGCCACCGTTGCGGGGAGCTGGGGCGGCACACTCGCGGCTGCGCCAGTGTGTGCATTCGGTGCTGCATGCTGACCACTTGCTCCACTCTGTCCATGCACCATCCACTGCAGGCCACAAAACACAGGCACATTAGTAAACCCCTTGGCATGGCTTCAGGGCACATTCCCCAGAGATGGAATGCCGCTTGGCAGACTGAAAGGTGCTTTGGACTGGTGTCCTGAGCCAGGTTTCCTTGGGGTGCACTGGGAGCACAAAAGGACTGTGCAACCTGGGGGACAGGCAGTGTGGGCAAGCCAGTTTCTGAACCTGCCTTACCTGGGCAGAGGGTGGTGCAGGTGATTTTCTGGAAAGGCTGTCCGTCACAGAAGGAGCCACCGTTCAGTGGCGCGGGGTTGGTGCAAGTCCGGGTGCGCTTCTGCCAGCCCCGGCCACAGCGGTTGTTGCAAGGAGACCACTCAGACCAGGTGGACCAGCCACCATTCACTGCAAGAGGAGATGGACAGCGTTAACACACCAACAGAACCCTAGTCCCTTTCAGCAGGGACTGGAGGTAAGCCTAGGGTTCACCAGGTCCCCTGTTCTTACATCTTCCATGACACCCTGGAACACCTTGCCCTCATGAAAAGTAACTCATATGACCCCTTCTCACGTCACACACCCAATGTACAAGGTGCTCAAGCCTCTTTGGTCCCTTTTCCACTTTACATTTGGCCACAGCAGATCATTGGTTCTGTAGCAAAGTTTAGCCAAACGCAGCTTTCCAGCTGGGTCTAACACCCACCCACCTTCGTACACAAATGAGAAGGCTTGGAAATACCTACGCCTAAAAAACTCTCCTAACAGCCTGCGCAAACTAGTAGAGGTTCCTGTTTTGCAGATATTGGATGTTACCTAATTCAATGAAATGCCCTGGTGGGGTTCACTCCTACCACTCCCAGGAAGTGCCTGTATTTTCCCTTTGCTTGGGGACATGGCCAGCAACAAAGGTCCCCTCCCCAAGAGCGAGGGCCAGTTACCATAGACAATGACAGCAGCTGTAGTGCTACGGCGTTTGGCTACAATATTCTTGGCCATGCAGGTGTAATTAGCAGTGTCCAAGAGCCGAGCCTGTTTGATGATGAGGTTGTGATCGATGGTGATCAGGAAGTTGGTGTCCTGGGTAGGATCAATGACATCTTCATTCCTCAGCCACTCCACCTAGCAGTGCAGAGGAAAGAATGGTTAACGATGGTGATAAAGCTGATGAAGAGCTGAACATTCAGCCAGGAAAAGCTTATCATGAATTTTAGTGGAAATGCCCATCCCATGTGTTCACCACCACCAGGGTCTCTGAGAAAGCTACGACATGACTCCTTAACTAGGCTCTTTGCAAAGGGCACGAGTCAGTATCACTGAACATGGGTGAAGGCATGAGCAAGGAGAAACATCAGGTAGGAGGGGCTGAATTCACGAGCCCTGACAGAGAGAAAACCCCTCAGACCAGCCTATGACCTGCCCCAAAGCCCTCCCCATTCTCATTACCAAGATCACCAATATCCTCAGCACCACAACCACTGACTGGTCAACCTTGCCTCTGACTGTATTGATTTCTTCCCAGAAGCTGGGCCAAACCGGGCCTGGCTCGGACACAACTGCTGCTGTTTTGGCCAAGGATGGAACACTGTGGCTACCATGAATGCACAGCTCCTGGGGGCTGATAGAGCTGTGGGCAAGAAAAGCACCACCACCATGCTACGGAAAACCATCTGCACTGACTTTCTCAGAGCTTGGCTCTCGATTGTGACTGCTTCCCTTCAGACAAGTCATGGTTGTTAGGTCTTCCCTTGAGTGGGTTAACAACACATCAGGAAGCATGGGAGAGGTGGGTTGAGCAGGTGCTGAGGTTACATGTGTTATTAGATGTCAGACTAACAGAGCCACTACCCAAAATAAGCAATTTGCTGAATAATGAAAGCTGACGGACTCGGCAAGAGGCCATCCATCATGGCAGCAAGCCATCTGCAAGGACATGCCCCGTCTCTCCTTAGTATGGGAGAGGACAGCCCACTGGACATTCCTTCGGGTTGCTGAGCCGCTCACCTCTGCCTGCGGCACCCCCTCGGGCGGGCGGCACTGCAGCAGGACCTCGTGCTCCAGAGGGACCTCCTTGCCCAGCGGCTCCTGGTCAAAGTTCTTCCGCAGGTCTGGGGAGGAAAGGCAAACCCAGGTATTTCCAGCCCACCTCAGAAACCAGGCAACCTGCAAAACCTTTGTGGGGAAACAGCACTGCCTTGGCCCCAGGGGTCCACAAATAGGGAAATCCCTCCGGCATAGCGCAGCTAGAGCAAAACATGTCCTGGAAGAAAGAATCTGAAGAAGCAACTTCCAGGACGAATTCAGGACAGTACATGGTGCTCAAGGACAATGCCTTTCCTCCTTCATGCGTTTGCAGGTTCATACCCCTCTCCTGTCTTTTCCTTTTGGGCTAAATCTCAGCTTAACCACTGTTTCTTCAACCTTCCCATTTCTTCAGTAGCAGAAGCATCACTAGATGGTGCTGCAATCCTCTACTACAGCACCCAGCCTTCTGGCTGCAGCTCCTGTTTGTGCAGGGCAGGGAACCCTTGGTTCACCTCATCGGCTTGGCTCCCAGAAACACCAAACCCTTCGCTGAGGCTGAACAAACCAGCTTCCTCCATAGCCATCCCTGTACCTCCTTAATTTCTCTGTTAAGACTAAATCCTATCAGCAGCATAGCTGATACACCAGCCACCTCCGTTTTGAACAACATGTGGAATTATTAGCCCTCTAATAGCACAATCTCTTTACAACTGGGGAAGCCTGACTGTTCTGCTATAGCTTTGCCATCTCATTTACTAAGAGAGCAAACTCAGCTGGGTACCAGCCTGATTAACTCGCCCTTAATCAGACTGACACCCACAAACAAGAGCTTAAAGAAGTGACATATGACAGCAGGGACTCCAGAGACACAGAATCGCTGATACAGGAAAAGTGTGCAACGTGCTAACTGTTGGTTTATTAACGATAATAAAGCACTGGGAAGAGCTGAGCATGCTGATGGGCAATGCGGTATTAACCCAGGGAATGCCACAGCCTCTTACCTGGGAAGATAGGGACAATGCCTGCTCAGAAGTAAAGCTCAAGCTGGGATGGGGAGCTAAGACCAGGGCCATCCAGAAAGGATGGGTTATCTCCAACTGATCAAAAAGCACTGCTTTCAACAGGGAGCCAACTTTTGGAGGTGGCCAACCCCACTCAACTGCACCCACTGTGTCTTGGAGAAGCCAGGAATGAATGACCTGGCTGCTATTTCAGCTGCCAGAAGCAACACACACCTGGCTTGACACCACTGCTTTTTCAGCCTGGGATCCAGGGTCACATCTCAGGTTTTGCAAACAATTTCTAAATTGGTGGATTGTGCCCTCTGGAAGCCTTTTGGGCCCCCAAAGTGGAAAAGAAGGTGGAAGGAGGACTCATTTAAACTAAATCACTAGACTGTGAGCTGAAGCAGTGCAGGTAGGTAAATGCAGCTCTTGCAGAGGGGCAGGGAGCACTGTTGGGAGCGTTGTGTCTGAGCAAGCACTATATGTACTGGGTACTTACATGCTATGCGGACGTATGCCCTGCGGCTCTTCGTTGTGCCTGCGGAGCTCCAGGCCACACACTGGCACCAGTAATCTTCTAAGCCAAACAGCTCCTCTACCTGCTGCCGGGAGACCTCAATCTGTACCTCCCGCACCAGCATCCCTAGAAGAGGACAGAGGGATGGCATCAACTTGGCAAGAGCACCCAGGAGGAGGTAAACTGAGGCAGCACCCAAGAGGGCTCAGAGGCTTACAGATGCAGAGAACTGGAGGCATCTCAGAGGCAACTTGGTTTGGCACCTCTGTAAATCAGGGAGGCTGTTCCCTCCCTTTGACTTTGACCTGAAGCCAGGGCAATGGCTGATGTGGAGCAGTCTTCTTTTTTCTTTCCCCAGTGCGGCTGGGCAGGACCAGAACCTTTTGACCATTTCAAGAGGCATCACCTTCCTCCATCAGCCCTCTGCCCCAGCACTGACATCTCCATCCCTGCCCTTTCCCACCCACTGGGGTTTGAAGGATATCTCCTCTGAGGCTTTGCTGCAGGGGACCATCTCTGTCAGCCACCATTTAAACACAAATAGAACAAGACAAATAAAAGATCTTAAGAAATACTCCAGTGATGGTGATGTTTCATGCCTACTGACTCTAAAAAGAGTTACACACCTCCATCCATCCCCAAACACCCCTGTGAAGTCTGCCAGGGCACCCTGGCCATGGCAAAGATGCAACGACAATGGTGGCACCACCACGTCCAGGGCACAGTCCCCTGGACTGCAGAATGCTGAGGCTTGTCCAAAGCATTGCCAAGGGTGGGAGAGACTCAGGGCTTGCTTTTCCTTATTTTAAGGAATACCTGCCCTTTTTTTTTTTGCAGCTTCTATTTATAAAAAGGCCTCAATTTCACAGGGATAGAGAGCCGCTTGCTCCCCAGCTGTAATGTTGTTAGCTCATTCCCAGTGCTGCAAGGAGCAATTACTGCCTCTCTGCCACCTTCCCACAGAAGAGCTGACAAACGTGAACCAAGGAAATACAATTTTCCTTGCCACTACTAAGAGGAGGGGATGGGGAAGCATTTGGGCCAAGCAGTTTTGGAAAACTCAGGGCTTTTAGAAGGACCCAGGGCAGAGATAGCGCAAGACCATCTTGTCTCTCTGGAAAGCACCGGTGGGGTGGGTTGAGCAGCCCCGGAAAGGTGGGGAGCATCCTGCAAACGCCCTGCTATCTCTGTAATCCTCAAAAGCAAAGATTACCCAATACTGTAGACCAAGCTTATGGCTTGCAGAGTTGACTACTTAAGGGGCTTACAGGCATCTAAACACAGCCACTCTTACTGACTGTCCCTTTTCACCCAGCTGAATTATCTGACTTGGCCTATTTTTGCTTTCTTCCGTATGAAATGCTTTGGGTCAGACACAGTCAGAGCATTACTAAGCTCAGCTCATTCAAGACACGTCATGTTAAAAGTTGCTTTTTTTTTCCTCTCTCTCTTTTTTTCTTAAGGTGCCTTTTTCCAAGCTTTTAACCAAGGACACTTAAAAAGCCACGAACGCCAAACCGTGTTAACCCATCACTTTGTGGCCGGCTCTCCCCCATGCCCTTTGTGGCAGCTTTCCCTACAAACAGCAGGCATTGCAAACAGAGATTTTTTTAGCACAGTCAACCATTGTGGTTCTGGCTCCTTTTTTCTTAGGGTAGCTGCTGGGCAGATATACCCATGCTGGCAGAGTTTTACATGCGCAGCATCACCTCCGCACTGTCAGTTTGTTCACTGATAGCAGCAATACCATCTTTGAAGCCTGGGTGAAGAAGGTGTGCACTATTTCCTCCCCAAATTGATGGCACACGTTCTGCATCTGCAGACTGTGATCCGAGAGGGAGGTGTTGGCCCAAAGCAAATGAGTCCCCCACTAAAACAGGGTAAGCTCGTGCTGCACAGACTTTCTGCTCCCTTACTGCTCTGTTTTCTCCAGCCTGTTTTACTCGAGAGTTGTGTGAAGCAGATTATTCAGAAAAGGTTATTCATTCAAGAGGTGGAGCAAATGGTGGGGCCAGAAATACAGTGCTTTTCCGCATCACTAAACCATGAAACCCCCTGCTACAGGATGCTGGGATGACCCAGAGGAGAAATGAATCCTAACAGAGTTTAGACAAATTACCAGAAGGGAATCCATCCAGGGCTGGACCACACTGCTAAGATATTGCCACCAGACCACAGAGTCCCTTAATCATGGGCATTAGAAATCTGGGAGGTAACAGAGCAAGTTCCATCACTCCCTCCTTGTCCTGGTTCAGTGCTCTTCCTCCAAGCATCCACGATGGCCACATGCAGGGTGCGTGAACTTCTGGCTCAACCCAGTGTAGCCACGTGTTATAAATAAAGGAATAACCCCTCAGTGAAGGCTGCCCAGTCACTAGTCTGCACTGGCTTTGCCCTAGAGCAGCGAGGGTTTCAGATCCGGCCTCTGCAAGAACTGGGAGGTGGAGATGGACTCCAAAACGGTGCTTCCAGTGCTCCCAACAGCCTCTGTAGAAGCAAGGGGACAGACTTCCCGTGCATGTTTGACCATCCTTCAGACAGAGATCTTCTGGAGGAAAAATGCTCCAGGAACAGATGAAGCAACGTTAGGAAGAAAGACTCAAAAAGCCGCAGAGAAAAGAAACAATCTTCCCTTTCCAGAGCAGGTTCAGAGATGCACCCAAGCAAAGACTGGCTCACAGACAGCACTGGATGAAGAGCTGAGGAGATGCCAGGGAAGGGCAAGACTGTGTTAAAAACTCAAAGGGAGAAGAGGAGATTCTGTAAAAATACTTGTGCTCCTCCAGGCTGATAAAATCTCTCCTAAGCTCAGCCTGCCTTCTGTGGCCAACACCACAGCAGTTCAAAAGGCCATGTTGGCTTAAAGCCCTCTAGAGATGAGGGATGCTGCATGTTCAGTGATTTGCAGAGAAATGTTACTGTTTTCTTCCTCTTCCTGATCAGGCTACAGGTACCAAGATTGGTGCAGACAAGACAAGAGCTGAGCTAAAGCATCCCAATTTTAGCAGATCTGCTTTAGTACATGATATATGTAATCCCACATCTTGTTCACATGCTGAGACATTTCAAAGCTTGGGGCAGGAAGATCTGCGGAGCCCAATCTCCTGCAATAAGAAACCTCTTAGAATGCCTAAACCACATTCTCACCCCTCCAATTTCAGACAGCCAGCAGCTGACTTGTCCTCTGAGGCAGGGAAGGACTCATCTGCCATTAAAAGGCATTTCAAATCCTACCTGAAAGTGTTCTCATTACCCATTAAACATCTAATCTCTTTGCGAACTTGAGTGAGTTGCCAGCCTTCGCTACCCCTTGTGGTAATGACTCCTACATGTTGATTAGGCATTTTGTAGGAAAGCGTTTCCTTTTTTTATCCATTTTAAACATGTTTCTTTCAAATTGCATTTAACAACCCCATGTCCTGCAAATGGATAAGTGTGCAAGCACTCAGGCTGACTTCCCCAAGCTTCTATGAGGTATGGTGACCCATTCCATAATCATGCCTTCATCAATGGCTGGGAAAGAGGCAGCTCCTCTACTAAAATTCACTGATGATATAGAAAGAGAGACAAGCTGTGCACAGGCCAAGGAAGTGGGAAACATACAAAAGCAACCTCATGAGATTGCAATCACCTGGGGAATGATAAACATGAATCACAGATCTATTGGTCTCCTTGAAGGAGAATCATCTACAGCATGGATGTGCAAGACAGAAGAGGGCAGAAGTGCCTGGAAAGCAGAGAGAGAGGAAAGGCAGACAGGAGGATGCCAGGGTGGGTTTGCTCACCAGTGGCCTCGTCCAGGCTCTCCTTGGTGATGTGGTCGTTCTGGTTGACCCACTCCCCGTTGCATTTGAAGTAGATCTGGGTGGCGGGGTTGGCGCGGCAGACGAGCTCCACCGGCTTGTTCTTCACGATGTAGGCGTCCTGAGGCTCCAGCAGAAAGTAAGGCAGGGTCTCCGCCGGGGGCGAGGGGAAGGAGTCGGGCAGCATGTCATCGCTGTACTCCCCTGTCAGAGGAGCGAGAGGGTCAGGAGGTGCCCTTAATCGCATCCCAGCAGGGACTCAACTCCTGCCTATGCCGCTTCATCCCTCCCTCTCCAGCCCAGCTCTGCCCTGTGTGCCGTGGTGTCACCAACAGCCCTTGCTGAGGATGCTCCGAAAAGCAAAAGAGGGCTGGAGGCTCCCAAAAAAAGAGAAAAGCAATCCTCTGCTAGCTGGACCTGCTGCTGCTGTGGAGTGCATCCTGGTTTTGCCTGGGTACCAGCCCCTCCCCATCCATACCCCAAGCCCTGGCTGACCCCAAAGCCTGGGTGATCTCACTGAAGGACACCACAAAGTATAAAGGAAAACAAATCCAAGTCCAGGGAAGGTGACAGGGACACAAACAGGCTCCAGACTGGCTGGTGTCCCCCCTCCCAAGCCTCCCTCCCAAGGCTCCCAGGGGAACACAAGGGCATGCCCCAAGTAAAATGCTGGCAGGGCTTGTGCTGGGGACACAGACCACAACCCCAGCACAAATCTTGCACATCCCACTCTTTGGTGGAGTTGTGTTTGGGATCTCAGCCCCCTGCCAACTCTTCAATCTCAGCATCACACAACACAGGAGGCACCAGCAGCCCCAGCCAGCGCAGACCCCAAGAACCAGCTATCTGCCCATCACAGGTAAGTGTTTGCTTCAGCCTAGCCACCTCCAGAGAAATGCAATCACCCAAAATGCAACTGGGATTCATATAATCCCCCCCAAAGAACAGACTGGGTCATTGCCCTGGTCATCTCCATCTTCCTGCTTTGTTTGCTTTCAAAAATGATCTAAATGTAAAAATTACTAGAAAAAGAGGTAGTGTCTGCTCAAGTCAGGCCAAGGAAAACCTTGAAAAGGGTCAAGCACCTCAGTGCTTACCTAGGTATGTAATTCCTGAGGACTGGGAGCCTCAATGTAGCTCACACCCCCAGCACTGGCTTGGAAAGTTGCTGTGACCAACACTGAGGATCATCTGCAGCATCCAGCATAGGAATGTTTCCTGTTTCCTATCAATTTGCCCATTAAGATCAAACCCAAGTATCACAGGACTGATAAAAAGCCACACACATGCACTGCAATGCTACTCCTTAACCTGTTGTGCCTGGCCATCTCACTAGCAGTCAGGTCGCATCATGAGGCTTTTCTTTACACCGAGTAGTGTTATGAGCTTTTCCTCCTCCTCTCTTCCCCGAGCGACAGCTGTGATCCTCAACTCCAGGCACTGCAGTGTGCAGGAAAACAGTAAATATCCCCAGCCCCATGATAACATCTGCAGAGCTGGCAAGGAATAAAGGAGCCCACTCCGTTCGTCACCCTTGGCAAGAGCAGCGCTGCACGGTAAAAATCAGAATCCCAAGATGCAAGGAGAAGCAGCAAAAAAATAATCAGATGCATCAAGAAAAGAAGATGACCAAGCTGCCTCCCGAGCAAAAATCAGTGAGGGAAAAAAAACACACGAGGTCAGTCGTTTAAAATCCATTTAGGAAAATTGACTTTCCATTTCCATTTAACACAGCACTAAGGGAGAGCGGTAGGACATTTGTCATAATCCATTAACTGCTCTTTTGGAAACAATGAATTAAACTCTGGGCTAATTTCTCTCTCTTTGGCTGTCTCTCCACCACCTCTCCACTGCTGGCCATTTCCTCCCCTATCTCATTTGCAGACCTGTAATTTTCCCAGCACCCCACTGCGGGAAGGGAGACGGGGGCATGAGGAGGTGCCAGCCCCCACCCTGAATGGTCCCACACTTCCATGCCCACATCAAGCCACTGGTGCTGCTCCCCATTTCTGCTAAGCAGCCTCTCACCTGTACCAGAGCAGCAAACATCACTTACTCCTTCTTTTATCATTTACTATTCAATTTTGCACCCACTGAGTTGTTTTGTTGGTTTTTTGATTGGTTTTTTTTTTTAAAACCGCTTCGATGCCACAAATCTAAATTCCCTGGCAAAGGGGGCTGGCAGGAGACAATCCAACTGGCATCGGAGGCAGCCAACAAAACTTCACTCATGCGCTCATCTGAAAACCTCTCTGAAATGATGCTCTTTGCATCCCTGCAGCGCACAGGCTGCAAAGTTGGACCTGAGCTCTGCTGCCAGGAAAGGGCACAGGCAGCACATGCTGTAAAGCATCCTTAGAAAACTTGCTATGCCTGTGGGGCTTGCTTGCCACCCATCCCCAGGGCAGGGTTAGCTCCTGGGCTCTGTTTTACAACTGTAAAGGCAGGTGGGTTTATAAAGCAGGCTTGCTATAAGGAATGTAAACACTTGAAGCCCATTAGTCTCTTGGCAGAGCAGTCAGCCCGGCCCCGAACCAGGACCAGCCTCCCCTAGGCACTGCTGAGGGCAGGGGCAGAGATGATAACCACTCTGATATATACTATCTTTGGCAGTGATGTGGGCCTGGGGTTCCCCGTTAAGTTTTATTTCTGTATCTATGCCAGCAACTTTTTCTTTCTTTTCTTTCTTCCTTCCTATGTTGCTGCTGTTTTCCCCCCAAGCCAGGTGTAATACCCCCGGGTGCAGGCGAGGAGACCCAATGTCACTGAAAAAGCCAATTTTCAGAAGGACCCTCCCTTATGAGGGTGACACCCTGAAGCGCACATGTCTCCCCTGAGCCAAAACCGCAGGCAAGGTGAGGTCTTCCTCCAGCAGCCAACTCTAAAGACACATTTCTCCCACCCCACTGACACTTTGGTGATGCTAAACAAGACTTTAGGTCATCCAAGAAGATCTTGGAGGTGGGAGGGGATGAGTCACGGCCCCACGAAAATCACAGTTTTGTGACTCATCCGTCATCATCTGCAGCAGGATGGGTGAAGTTCTGAGCTGTGGTGACAGCAACCTTGGCCCCCCAGCACACTGGTGGTGTTTGAGACTGAAATATCACCAGTGATACTTCCAACCCCTGCAGTGATGGGTCACATCCAACCCCTTCCTTGCCTTGACAGGAGGTCTTCCCAAATCCATGATAGAATCATAGAATCATAGAATAGTTAGGGTTGGAAAGGACCTTAAGATCATCTAGTTCCAACCCCCCTGCCATGGGCAGGGACACCTCCCACTAAACCATGCCACCCAAGGCTCTGTCCAACCTGGCCTTGAACACCACCAGGGATGGAGCATTCACAGCTTCCCTGAGCAACCCATTCCAGTGCCTCACCACCCTTACAGTAAAGAATTTCTTCCTCACATCCAATCTAACTTCCCCTGTTTAAGTTTGAACCCGTTACCCCTTGTCCTCTCACTACAGTCCCTAATGAAGAGTCCCTCCCCAGCATCCCTATAGGCCCCCTTCAGATACTGGAAGGCTGCTAGGAGGTCTCCACGCAGCCTTCTCTTCTCCAGGCTCAACAGCCCCAACTTTCTCAGCCTATCTTCACACGGGAGGTGCTCCAGTCCCCTGATCATCCTCGTGGCCCTCCCCTGCACTTGTTCCAACAGTTCCATGTCCTTTTTATGTTGAGGACACCAGAACTGCACACAATACTCCAAGTGAGGTCTCATGAGAGCAGAGTAGAGGGGCAGGATCACCTCCCTCGACCTGCTGGTCACGTTCCTTTTGATGCAGCCCAGGATACGGTTGGCTTTCTGGGCTGCAAGTGCACGCTGCCAGCTCGTGCTCATTTTCTCATCGACCAACACCCCCAAGTCCTTCTCCACAGGGCTGCTCTCAATCTCTTCTCTGCCCAACCTGGAGCTGTGCCTGGGATTGCTCCCACCCAGGTGTAGGACCTTGCACTTGTCATGGTTAAACTTCATCAGGTTGGCATCAGCCCACCTCACAAGCGTGTCAAGGTCCCTCTGGATGGCATTCCTTCCCTCCAGCGTATCAACCGAACCACACAGCTTGGTGTCATCAGCAAACTTGCTGAGGGCGCACTCAATCCCACTGTCCATGTCACCAACAATGATGTTGAACAAGACCTGCTCCAAATGAAGCCGGCTCATTGGCTGGAGCAGCTGGAATATCTCTACATTGCTCCTGAGCATTTACTATAGGTGCTGGCAACTGACTGCATGTGTTGGAATGGAATGATGCCCCCCACCCCCAACACATCTAGTTTAAAGCATCCTTGACCAGTCTGGCAAGCATCCTACCAAATCCACTCTTACCCGTATTTGTCAGACCAGCTCCACCATGGTGGCAGTCTCAAGCTCAATGCTTTGGGTTTCTTCTCCAAAGGGGCATAGTGACTTTGGGGATGAGGGTGGTGGA
Source organism: Myiopsitta monachus (assembly GCA_017639245.1). Taxonomy (NCBI): domain Eukaryota; kingdom Metazoa; phylum Chordata; class Aves; order Psittaciformes; family Psittacidae; genus Myiopsitta; species Myiopsitta monachus. The sequence continues at coordinate 62,570,207 of CM029921.1, read as the reverse complement.
ATAGGATGATCTCCCCAGCCCCGGCCAGATCCAGCATCTGTTTTGGTGGCTATAAAAACCTGCTCAAATTAAGGTTTGAACAAAAAAAAAATCCCAAACTTTTAAAGATAGGAGCATGCTGGCTGCTGGGAAAACTTAAATCCTGCAAACTCACAACAGCTGAGAGATCTTTTATTTCTGGCCAAGAGAGATCCGAGGCCAAAAAAGCAGCTCTAACATGAGACGGGGAAATGGTGGGGTTTTTGTGGCAGACTTGTAACCAGGACCAGACCATAGCGTCTCAGCCCCACAGTTCCCCCAGGCTCCTGCTCGCTCATGAACAGCAGCAAAGCAAGTGGGAAGCTGATTTCTCAATCCAGAAAACAGCCTTACATGGCTGAAAAAAAAAAAAGCATTTGCAGCTGGGCAGGGCGTTTGGTTCCAGCACAATACAGTTGCTGGTATTTAAGCACACTGGGGAAGAATTAAGGCAGAGAAACAACAGGGACTTTGGATGAAAAAGGGGAGGAGACCCATGCTGAGCATGTTTATCATAAACCATCAACCCAGCCTTTCATCCGCCTTCCCAGTGTCTGGCCACCCGCCGCATGGGAAACATCTCACTTTGCTAATGCTCAAGGGGGACCCCCAAAGAAACTCCACGTACAGCAGTGGGGGGAAAGCAGGCTGCTCACACCGTGTGGAGGAATGGCTGCTGCTCCCGCTGCCCTGACTATCCAGCAGAAACTACAAAATAGAGAACACAAAAGCACCTTCCCAGTGGTGCAACACCATCACCTCCATGTGGCTACTTCTGCTTTGCCCAACACCGCTCTGATCCCACTGAGATGACAGTTCTGGCCATTGACTGCAAGAGCAGCACATGCAAGAGAGGCACTTTTGCATGCAGAGCCAGGGAAGGAGCCCTGCACAGCCGGGATTTCCAGTACTGTAATCAGACAAGCAATAAAGCTTCCAGCAACGACAAACTAATAAATATTTGAGAGTGCACTACACTGACTGTAATCATTGTCTCCCTGGCAGACGTCTACAGGGGGTTCCCATCTGCCAGCCTTCCTCTTTCCTGCTGGAGCTGGGTACCTGTTTCCCAGCTCCCTTTTGAGGGTTTTGGAAGTCCCGGGCCATCACCATCCCACAGTCTCACACTGCTTGGGGCATGTGGCTGGGTGCTGAAGTGCAATGTGCTACAGAATGTGCTGGAGCACTGGCTTCAGCACTGTATCTGTATCTGGGGGGAAGAGAGACACAGAGGGGGCAGCTCTAGGGCTCGAGCCCATGGGACCAAACCCTGAAGCTCTGAGGATGAGTGTAGTAGGAGCAGCGAGACAGAAAAGAGAGGAGGGGATTAGGCACCAACGACTTCTTTCAGCTCCAACCTCCTCTCCCCCATCCCTCATCACACATTTTAATCTGATGGGGTTGATCTGGATTATCCACAGCATCTGTTCCCCAGAGAGTGACTTGCAGATGCTTGCAGCCAGCTTTTGCAACTTGGTTGAAGATCAATGACCCCAAACAATACCACCAGCCTGCATGGGCAGCAGCACCAGAGCTGGGGTTGAGCATTGACACACCCTGCCCCATCACCCCAAAACCATAGCATAAGGGATGGCAAGCCCAGAAAGCTATTCCCCTTGCAGCAATGGCCAAGTAAACCTCTGCAGGAAAGCGTTAAAATCCTCTCCTGCAATTGTTATCCCTCCAAATATTTGGAAGATTACAGGAGCATTAACAGCAGCTGAAGCCCTGTGCCCATCACTCACGTCCACGCATCCCTCCCGCACTGGGCAGGCAGGAATTTGATGTAAGGATTAAGCCAGGATGCAGGATTTCTCTGGCACTGAATTTCAGTGGTAGTGGGCGCTTAACCCCTTCTGCCTCCATGTTTCAGGGTGAGCGCTATTTCATGCGAAGGCCTGAGAGCCAACAGTTAAACCCATCCCTGCCTGCAGGGTGGGTAGAAATTCTCCAGTTGAAATTAAAAACAAATAGAAATGACAGCTTATCTCCAGCGTTGGAGGAGGAGAGCCGCCTGCCTTCCCAATCCCCTGGCAGGGATGGGGACAGCTCAGGCTCCAGAGACAGAGCTAGGGGGATACTTCAGCCACCAGCTTGGCTCAAGGAGGTATGTGAAAGGCTGAAAGTCCCCCCCTTCTATTGCCTCCAGGGAATATGTATGAACAGACTCATTTAAGGATTAGTGTTGTTGCCATTTAAGATCAAGCAAATTGCCATGCCAGAGCAGTGGCATGGCTCACTCCCATGCCAGAATGTCTGCCATACAGAGGAAATCCCTGCTGCAACCCTCAGAGGGATGCAAAGGCATCCCCGCTGAGCAGACATCCATCACATGCGATGCAATCTTCATCTCACCACATTTCAGTCAGTCTTGAGGCTCAGGGGAAGCCAGCATCACCAATCCAGGCCTGCCCCACTCCCCAGGGCCTCCCATCACAGAATGCCCTACTCAGATAATTTCAGGGCCCGCAGTAAACCATTAGGTCAGCTTTTCCTCCTAAAAGCACCCTGAGCGTCTTCCCTCCTCAAAACACCATCCTCTCTTCCCTGAGCATCCCCTTCTCCTCCGTGCTCCACTCCCCATCACACAAATTCAGCCTCCTGCACACCAGCATGGTCCCCCAACATGAAACCGCATTGCTGAGGAGATGCCAGCAGCTTGTGGCATCTTCAAAGGCAAAGTCTCCATAAGGCCAAGCAATGCCAAGCAAAGACACAGCCCACTGTGCCTCCTCTGGGGATGCATCCCGTGGGAGGCAAAGTAGGGAAAAAGGAGGATGATCCAAAATAAAGGGTGTCACTCAGGATGGGTTTGGAAGATTTGAAGACATTTGTACCGAGTGAAGCTTCCTCGCCAACTCTCTCCCTGCTACCTCTTTACACAGAGACCACAAAATTTCATGCCTTATAAACCCTCTGAATTGTTTAAAGCAGGCTCAGAAACACGCTGGGAAGAACTGAAAGTGAGATGCAGCGGAGGTACCAGCCCCTCTGCACTGCTGTCCGGAGGGCTACAGCTTGCTGATGTAACCCCTGGCCTCATTAACTCAGCTTGGTGCTCATTAACCTCTCCCTCTGCAGAAGGATTGAGGGGACAGGAGGGGACAGACACAAACTGCCTGCAAAGGCCAAAGAACTGGCATGGAGCCTTCAGAGGTATGGAGGAGGAACACCTGGCATCTCATCTCCAGCCTGGAGCAAAGCCATGGGATATCCACCTACTGACATGCGCATTGGTGTGCCCATCCCTGTGGCATCTGACACCTCCCACAAGCACATGCAATGGCAACTCAGCAAAGGCTGGTCCACAAAACCACAGCATTCAACATGCTGATATGTTCAACCCTCGCTAACAGCAGTGTTTGGGGTCCACTGAAGGTGTTGCTCCACCTCAGAGTTGTGTATATACAGGGTCTTCCTCTCTTTCCCCCTGAGAAGTAGAGCCCACCCCTTCTGCGGGCCGGGACAGCTCCTGCAAGCCTGGCTGCATGGGCTGCAGTTGGGGAGCAGACACACACATCCCAGACTCCCTCCATGTGGAGCAGCAGGAATCACTGGCAACACGGACAGACTGACATGCTGCTTCCACAGCACCACAGACTGCAAACCTAATTATCCCACTCTATGCAACACAATAGAGCCTTTTCATTCTCACCAATCTTTTATTAATAACTAAATTTGGGAAGAACCACTTAACCTTTTCCCCAAAGCATCTCTGTCTGACAAACCAGCTCATTTTCCTCCATCAAGCTGCCCTGTTCAAGGAGTTTTACAGTCCCTATGCACACCCTTCCTGCAAAACCTGCCATCAAACCCTAGAGTAAATCCAGCCCAAGCAAGCCCTGTCCCTCCACCCCCATCACCTCCAGCTCCTCCCAGAGCCCACCCAGCCGGGGACGGACGGACACCAGGACAGACAGACATTTTTCAGCGGCATCCCAGATGGGTTAGCAGTTCCCCCCCACCCGGTGGCAGGCAAGCATTATAATTAGAGAGCATTCCTCCCCAGCATGGGTAATGAGGGGGTGCACCCAGCCAGCCCTAATTACACCCTTGGAAAAAAAGTAAGCAGATTCCTCTCCCAGCCAAAATGAAAAGCCCGCAGCCGGCCTCCCTTGCTGTGCACCTTCATTAAGCCAGGACTGAACGGGAAGCGGGGCAGGGGGAACACAGGGCAAAAAAACAGAAAGCAGTTTCTGCTGAGAAAAGTCTGGGAAGAAGGAGCCAGGAAGCATCAAGGATGTTTTTGCATGCAATGGCCTTATTGATCAATAACCTGACTGAAAATCACATCACCTGACTGAAAATGAATCAATAGATAGATAGATAGAATCATCACCTCTTTAGCTAACCCCCCAGGTTAGGCTTTTGCAAAGAAGCCTGAGAGGAAAACTAAAAGCAAGTGAAAATCCTTGCATGGGGTGCCCCACCACAGTGTCCCTGTGCATCCCAGTGACACTGCAAGCCGCAGCTAAAAGTCCAGCCCAAATCTCAACCATCCCAATCTCCCAAGGGGAAACACCCAGTCTCTGGCAGCAACTTCCCTTTCTAGGAGTTCAGAGGAGAGAAATTTCTCTTGTTGACTATGCATTATGCTGGAGTATTTATGGAGCCACTACTCTTTTGTTTATCTTTATGATTATGATAATCGAAGGCGAAGCCTCCTGAGAAGTGTAAACAGCTGAGATCCCTTATGGTACAAACCCTCTTCATTTTTCATTATGTAGATTTATAACAGGGCACAGGCAGATTGGAGTAAATTGTTTCTTATTCCTAGTTTTAACAGGGCAGAGCTGCGTGCCTCATACATCCCCGTAAATACCTACAGAAAGGAGAATGAATTAAGGAAAAAAAAAAAGAAAGAAAAAAGGAAGAGGAACTATGCAGCAAATCCCTGTTACACTCTATTGTGCTTACTTCTTTTGTGCTGTTTTATACATTTCCTTCAGGGAAGCAGTTAGGTTTGAAAAATATCTCCACATTTCATCTAACACTGGTTCTTGTTATGGGCACGGACACTTTTCTTTGTGCTATTTTAATTCCATTGTCACGGTATTGTTGTATAGTTCATTCTGTTTACTGAGCTACAGCATTATTTTTAATGGATATAATAATTATGTGAAGTTATATTTATTTGCTTTGGCTTATAAGAGAAAAAAGCCAGCAGCGGATAATGCGGTAATACGCTGTTTATTCACATGTATGGTGTGTAGTGTGTTTCTGTTTTGAAAAGAATAATAATTTCAACAAGAAAAGAGAGAAGGGAAAAGAAAACAAGGGACAAACAGGGACTTGTTGCCCCAGTTAACGCCAGAAAGTCCGAGGAATTATTAATTATCATTCAAACTGCGGTAAATCAAGTGCAAGATGCAACCTCTCCCTGGGGGGAGGGGGAGGTAAGGGTCTCCTGTTCAAATGAGCAATGCAGTTTTAAAATGCTAACTCCGTGAGAAAGTCAGTTGCCGGTTTTGCAGACAGAAAGCCATTTCCCCTTCGCCCAAATTACATACATATTTAAAAATGTAAATTCCCCAGCATTCCCCTTGAGAGTGCAATTTCCAAGAGGCTGTTTTGCAATGTTGGTTGTTTTTTTTTACTTCCCTCAACATGCAAATCCAGAGGCGACTGCCTTGGCTTCAGGCATGAAAAGCAACTTTAAACTGGCAGCAAGTAGAGCTGCAAACCACTCAGCTGCTCCTTGGGAAGAGAAGGATGCTCTGCTGCCCACCAGGCGTGCCACCTCTAAGCATCCCTCCCTGGACACGCACATCACACAAGGGCCGCAAGCTGGAGGGGAGCAGGTTTCACCTCTTAGCATCCAGATGCCGAACACTGATGGGGAGACAACCTGATCATACCCTCTAAAAGTGGCTCATAAGGTTTGATGGTCCTGAGTGGCAAGATCCGGAGAAGGAGGACTGTGCGTGTTCCACCCCAACAAAGCCAATGCAGAGAAGTGAAGGATGGCGTAAGCCCAACAAGGTAAAGCAAAAAGTTCACTGCAGCTGGGAGCAGAGAGGAGACATGCACTGCAAAAGGAGAAAGTGTTTCCCCTCACCATTGTTTTGGTCTTTCTCTCACCCAGTCTCTCCTCCCAGGCAGCTCCCACAAACCCTGGGAAGCCGAAGCTGGCTGTAAGGATGCTCCCCACCTCCTCCAGCCAGCCTCTCTGCAGGCCCTTCGACAGATGCTGCCCTACTTTCCCCAACACTTTTCCTACTCTTCTGCAGCTTGCCCTATAGCAGGGCTGGCAGCATCACCCACTACCCATGCCAGGGCTGCCACCACCAGACCCACCAGCCAGGATCATCTCCCACCCCATGGGCATTCAAAGTCAATGCAGGAAGGTGCTTGGTGCAATGCTGCACTGATTTTAAATCATTTTAATCATTGCATCATTTTTTAATCATTAAAAAAACAACAAAAGAAAAGGTCCATTTGATGCCCCAAATTTCCCATTAATTCAGTGGGGGCAGGAATACCACAAAAGCGGCTGATTAAGGTCCTTTCATTAAAGTCTTTAAAGTTGCCCTTAATCTTTCAGATTTGTTACTATGATAAGAAAAAAAGCCTAAAAACAACAACAACCAATCACCACAAATGGAGGCTGGAAATATTTTGATTTTCATTGTCCTTTCTCTGCCCTTTTCTTCCCTTCTCATTTTACTGTGACAATAATGGACAAACAGAAGGAAAAAAGGGGGGAGGGGAAGAACAGGGATAGAAAAAGATTTAAGAAGAAAATTAAATAATCCCTGCTGATGTTGAATATTAAGACTTTTCTCTCCCCCCTCTTTCAGCAATATCCCTTTTAAAGAACAAAAACCCCCAAACAATCACCAAGACTACTGTAGAGGACGCTTCCCCATCCCCTTGCCTCCATTATACTTTAATCCCCACAGCCAAGTGCAGGTAGGTGAGCAGGTACCTGAGACCTGAGCTTGGCTTTCCCATTGTAGCAGGCAGAGAGGTCTCTAGCTAGTTGCAAAAGGATTTTAGCAACTACTTTAATTAGTTTTATTCCTTTCCCTCTAGACCCCAAAGCCAGCTGGATTCCCAGCACTTCACACCTGCTTTTACAGGACATTAAAACTGGGAGGGTCTGGGGAAGGGGGTTATGGTGGGTGCCTACTTTCAGTGCCTACCTTCACCTGGCACTGCTGGGCATTGCTGCCTCCCCACCCGCACCGGGGGAGAGAAACACCCCATGCTCCAGCAGAAGGAAACCCCTACAAAAGCAAAGCCTTTTTCCTCATGTTCCCATTCCCATCAACAGTGAGGTGGGAAGCCTTCAGGAGCTTCCTAGTGTTGTTTAGCACCCTCCTCCCCTCCTGTGGTCCCTGGCATTTAAATACCATGGGACCCCAAGCCACCACAGCTGGTTTCTTCCTTTCTCACCACTGGGAATTTCCACCTTTTCTTCTCTGGACACAACCCATGTTCTCACAGAGCCGAGTTTCTTTTTCCTCCCATTGTTCTCCAGAACTCTCTGCCCCCTGGACCAAATCCCAACTCCCAGGTAGGCCAGCCTTTCCACAAGCATCCTCTCCTCAGCACAGGTGCCAGAGATGCCGGAGCTGGAAATGCCCCAGCTTTGGGGGGTCTGTGCCACCCCACACGGCAGCATCCCTACTGATGCTGCAATCTGTATGGACCTAGAGCAGCGCTACACCGACACACAACACACAAACCACACTCCCTCCCTTCTTTCTCACTTGTTGCTACAGGACTGCAAGGTGTCAATAACAATTGCCCTAAAAAAATAGGATGCTTGCTAACAAGGCACAACACTACCAAATTAAGTCTGGGACACCGAATCCCAATGCTGGATGCTGAATTAGGGTGACAAATGCACTGAGCATCTCCTACCTCAAAATTGGAGCGTAGCTAGAATGGATGTAGGACACCCAAGGCATAGCCTTAGCCAAGCTAGCAGTGACTCTTGCTTAGAGGCACCTTCAAGGGATGTGCAGCAGGAGGGACCAGAGATGATCCAGAAAGTTCTCCAGGGAGCAGGGGCAAAGGATCATGCACACTGAGCATCAAGCACACAGCACATGGAAAAAAGAGAAAAAGAGCACAGTGCCCCCCAGTCCTGTCCTTTTCTCCTCTCTGTCCCCCAGCTGCTGCATTTCCATAAGTGATTTGCACTAATTGCTTTAAATACCACCATGCTGTGGGTAATCAGAGTCATTAAGTGACCTCTGCTCTGGGAGGGCAGGCAGGGCTGGTGCAGAGCCCGGCACTCAGGGCCATGGGCCAGCATCCCCCTGAGCAGGGCATGCTCCCACATCCCCAGTGGCCCGCAGTGATGGAGTTCAGCTCCAATTTGCTCTTCCCTGGAGCCCAATCAGTAAATGGCCTCCATTCTGCCCTGGAGTGGGGCAGTCTAGATGCTGCCCAACACCCATGCTGCAGCAGGGACAGATCCTGATGGTGCCTGGCTGCCCCTGCCCTGGCTGGACTAGCTGCCTGCAAGGCTGCCAGCAATGCCATGGTACTGTGAGTTGGCCACCATGGCTGCCAGTGAGCCCAGGGCTGGTGGTGATCAGGTTGGGTTCAAACCAACCATGTACAAGCACCTAAAACCCCCCAAATCCCCCAAAATGGTATTTCTGAATTTAGAAAATAGGTATTGCTCCATCTCTGTCCTGATGTAGTGTAACAGGAGGTAAGGTGACAGCTGTCACCCCCCAGGGGACACCAGTCTTTAAGGCTAAGCACCAGTCACCTACCAGCCCTGCTTCCACAGCATCCCCAAGGATGGCTTCAGCCTGCAGCCAAGGGGCTTAGCCTCAGAAAGCCCCTGCAGCCCTGTCCGCCACCATGTGACACATTCAATCCTGGCCAGGCAGCCTAATCTACAGGTGAGGCTTAAACTGGGACTTGCAACACATGCACTCATCTACGAGGTGGCAGACAGGGTTGAGGATCCTCCAGCACCTTCCCACATGTCTCTTCCTGCTCCTAGATAGACGAGTTTTCCTGGAAGCACGCCGAGCTCCTCCAGTTCAGCTGATTGGTGCTTACTGGAGCCCTCAACCAGGGTTCCTCGGTGCCAGCAAGAAGCAATCATAAAATGCAGACCTATGCAGCAAATATAGCTGTTCTGGTTGACTTTAAAGCCAGGGTTTAGCCTCAAATCTAGTGCTAAGTATAATCCAGAACCTGCCAAGAACATTCCTGCTTGCAGCTGAGATCAGAGGAGACTATTTAGGTCTGCTTCCTATAGCACAGGAATTGCACTGGGCAGTGCCAGGCTCTTGCAAGCACAGCTCAAGCTGGAAAGGAAATTAAAAAAGAGAAAGAAAAAGAAACAAAACCAACCACATACATCCAAACCCAAGCAACCCTCTCTCAAGAAGACAGGGCTGCATTTGCCAGCTGCAAGCGTGCAGGAGCACGCCGGGCTCCGCTGCAGCCTGGCCCCGCATGTGTGCAGGCAGTGGGCTCCCTGCCACACGCTTGAAATAAAGGCTGAGAGGTGTAAAGAAACGGCTGTGCTTCCAGGAAAACACACTGCAGCACAGCTTCTGCCTGTCCGCAGGGACCCATTACACTAACAGCGTGTCCATTCAGCCTGATGTATAAATTACTAATGTAAATTAATGGATAATTGAAGCCCTTTAGTCCTAAATATTTAAATTATTTAACAGGCAATTAAGAGAGAAGGAGAAAGAAAAGAGGAAAAGGGGCCTTAACCCCAACAGGCAGGAAAAAAAAATGAAGCAAGAAGAGACCAGAAAGAGCTGAACATACACATTTTAAAGGGATGCCACCAGCTTTATTTTGTTTCCCCATGTTTGCTTAAGCCCAGCAGGTAGCACAGTGGATATCCAAGACCCAGGGGGACAGGTAGGAAAGCATCCACTGAAAAAGCCCGCTAAGCAGCAGGACCGATTCTGCTCCGGGTTCTTTCCAGGAGAGGAAAACTCTGTGGCTGCCTTTGTAACAGCTATTGGTTATGGCAATTGCTGGGACTTCTGGACATGCCAGAACACAGAACACTTTTAGGCAAGTTTTTTTTCCCTCCTCCCTACCCCTAAGCCGACAGTATTCCCTTATGTAATATCACTCCCGACCCTTTATTTTCTTTTCCAACCCCTGCCTCGCCTGATCAAGTGCAAACACCTTTAACCCAGGTGGTTTAATCCTTTTTTCTTTAAAAGTGGTCTACATGGCAATTTCACTTTCTCTGCGTTCCCTGCCCGTCCCCCCCCGCCCCAACCCTCACCAGACAGTAAGGCATCCCTCTGCCTCAGTAAGGCAAAGTTCTGCCACAAGCGTAATCCATCAGGATGCTGGACACCATCAGTGCAATGAGTTTCCCATCCTCAGATGTGTACAGAAGAACCCTCCTAACAGTACAGCCCATGGCAAGGAGAAGGTTAGACTGAGAAACACAGTGTTTCCTCCTCCTGCCTTCATCTGTAACTGGCCAAGGATCTTCCCACCGCTTCTCTGAGCGACAGAGAGGTGATAAGGAAAAATGCCCGGTGCTGTGGCCCGTTGAGAAAAGACGTCATGTGAGAAAAAACACCCTTAACAAAAGCAGCGTGTGAGTTTGTGCGTGCCCAGGACAACACCGAGGGCAGGGAGAGGGATCAAGACAATAGTGAATAGACCTCAGATTATATCCTGAACTCACAGCCTCATGGGAACAGGGTTATAAAACCCTTTTTATATTTTGTTTGTAGTCCAAAATAAACAAGTACATAAAAAGCTAAACACAGAGGAGCCAGACAGGAAGTGAGTAACATCTGGGAAACATCTGGCTCCGGCCGTCCTGCAAGCACAGCTCCCGGCACAGCTCCGGGTACCTGCCCCTGCAGTTCCAAAGCAGAGGTACCCCAAACCCCTTCCCCTGCCCAAAAGGGCACTTCTTGAGGAAAAATTGTGCCCATCACTCAACTCGTCTCACCTGCTGAGCAGTGCAGTTCCTGAGCTTTCCGTCCCTCTCTGTGCTGGTTGAAATAAGTAAACCCCTCTGCTATTCCCACGTGGGTGCCCAGCAGTGCATGGGTATCTCAGCCACTGCAGCAGTATGCACAGGCAGCACCTCTGGCAGAAGGAGGAAAGCCCCAGGACAATGTCACCACGGAGCAGGACACCCTGATGCAGGACATTCCACGCACCGCAGGATGCCTTGGTGCAGGGCTGTAAGCATTTCAAGACACCCCTCGGCAGGGGTCTGACATTAAAGGATGCTCTGAACATTGCAAAACACCCTGGTACAGGGCCCTGAGCATTGCACGATGGAGACAAGCTGATCAGCTGGCACAGGGCACACTTGCCCAGCACTCTGAGTTGCCCCACATCCTCCTCCTCCGGAGAGAGGAGGTCCTGCCCAGCAGATACGGGGACCGGAGGTATTTTCTCCTTTCTATCTCTCTTCTCCTGCTCTTACTCCTCCAGAAGCCCTGCAGAAAGAGCCACCTGGCACACTATCCCAGGCGCAGACCCAGGAAGCCTGGGGAGGTTGCAGGGCCTGATGCTTGGGCAGGCTCCAGCCTGGCTGTGCAGGAGGAAAGCTGGCTCGGCAGGCTCACAGCCGAGTCCCTCTGCACAGGGGAATTTCCCCATGGCTGCCAGCCCAAGCTGCCACCCCATGTCTTCCACACACAGCAAACAGGGTGCTCCGGGGGTGAGAAAAGAGGGGGGCACAGGGATGCAAGCAACCCCACTGACCTAGAGAGATATTAGATAGAAGGGGGAGTTGCAATGAAAGAGCAGCGATGCTCAGGACTGGTCTGGATCACAGCAGCAGTCACTTCTGTTATCTTGGCTCACCCCCAGCTGCATGCACAGCTGGGAAATGCAGCAACCACAGGGCAACTCTGCTGCATCCTCCACTGTTAAACCAACTGTGTCAGGGCATGGAGCAAAGCACCAAACTTCTGATATATCAGCTTGACTAAGCTGCTTGAAGAAAACCAGCTGCTCCTTGCAGGGGATGGAATCCCTCAGCTCACCAGATAAAATCAAAGCAAACCTCAGTTTCCCCAAAACAGCTCCTCTGCATTTCCTACACAAGCAGAGATGTACATTCCATTTGCTCTGGCAGAACCCAGGATTAGCACCTCATGCTTTCCGCCAGGAAGGATTGAAGCTGGTCGAGCACTGGACCACATGGGCGAGGAAACAGCAGCTAGATGCACAGCATCTGCTGCCCACTGCTCATTTCTCATCATGTACATGTGGGCAGTGGCATGTAGGACTGTTGAGGGCCAACAGCCATAATGCTCATGGGGCTGGAAGGCCAAGGACATTTCTTTAGGGGTGTTTTGCACTGGCAGCCTGCCTGAATTTGGAGCATCTCCCCTTGGAGAGCCAAGATGAGATGTGGCAGACTTGGGGAGTGAAGGGAGACATTAGGGATGAGAATGGGGATGTCACAGAGATAAGCAGGGAGGAGGAAAGCATAACATACCAGAGAAAGAAGGATGGTGGTTTGGGAAAACAAAAAAGGAACCAAGGTGCTTTAGAGAAGAATCATCCATCAGGCTGGCAAAGTTAAAAAAAGCAAAAACACTAGGAGATTGGGGGATATAGAAACCTAGCTAAAGAAGCCTCATCCAGAACAGGCCACTAGAGAAAAGCATCTGATGTGTCGGGGGCAGACACATAGGATGCTGCATGCCCAATCCCATGTCACTGCATGCTCTGCAAAGGGCACAACTCCCAGACCCCAAGCACCACACACCCCAAGGCAGTGTAGCAGCAAGGGTGCTGCAAAAGCCCAGTCCTGTTTTGTGCCTTGATTTCTAGTCATCTTTGCACCAGCTGATGCTCACCTGCAGCCTTTTCTTGTACTGTTATTGTCATCTTTAAAAATAGCTAAATTAAAAGGCTACAGCAGCGAGCAGCTGCCCAGACGAGTTGGACGCCATTGCAAGAGGTGGTGAGAACACCAGACAAGGCCCCAGTGTGCAACACCACAGCTAAATTTGGCACAGCTAGCAAGCAGACCAGCTCCTGGAGACATCTGAACACATCCGGGCCTTTGGGGTAAGGAGGGTGATGCACAGGAACCCATCGGAGGCAGGCAGCCTGTTCCCACCATCCTTCCCACGTGCTATTTCCCTGCTTTTTCTTTAAAAATTCCCAACGTCAATCAGGCTTTGGGGAGGAAATTAATGAAAAGCAAAGCTGATTACAAAGAACAATATAATGACTCAATCTGTTTCTTTTACCTCAATTGTATAAAGCTTTTACATTTATAAAGGTTTCTCTCAATACACAATGAAATGGCCTCCAAGGGAAATGGTAATGGCCCTGGAGACTTCTGAGCAAGACTGGACAAAACACCACTAAAACAATCCCTAAGGAAGAGCCAGATGATCTAAATCTTTAATTTCTTGCCCTTTTCTTTCTCCTCCTGTTTCAGGCACCTTTTTTTTAGCTGCTGCTAATTAGATGTTAATGCGAGAGCAGTTGCATTTTCAGCACATGGTGTAACCAAGAGAAAAAATACCAGGGCCCTCAATGACAAACAGGTCACAGGGATGGTCGTCCTTATTCTCAGTGTGGAAAGTATCTCTCTGGAAGAAAAATAGGCCATAAAATATTAATACTCTTTCTACACCAGGATGTATTGCTTCTGCACCCACAGATGTGATGGGTTACAATGGTACCTGCTTCAGATCTCTTTCCTCTCCATTCCCACATCCAACCCCTTCACCAGGGCACTGGATCTGCAAGGATGTTTTGTCTAGTTGCAGTAGCAGCCAGAGAGTGGAAAAACTACACCGGAACAACACACATCTTGAAACAATTTCCATTTGGATCAACCACCAGTCAGAAGGCCAACCAACTCTCCTGGCTGCTCCGAAGTAGACCATCTCCTAGAAGAAGGCAACAGGATGCTCTTCACCACAACCTCGTCCTCCTCCTCCTCTCTGCTGTTTGCTGGGCTGTTTATTTGGATCATCTCTAGCACCCACCTCAGCAAGCTGCAAGGAGCTGAGCCAAGCTGTTTCCAGTAAAATCAATGAGGTGCTGCAGAGGCAGGAATCTCTGCCCTTGCCTGAGGTGCCTGCCCCTGCCACCAGACAGTCAACAACGGCCACCATTCATCATTGTCAACACAACTGTAAACCCAATCCATGCTCAGAGATCCTTGGCAGAAATACTCCATCATGATGCTGTCCCTTTCACCCCACCTCCAGCTCTCCATTACCACAAAAGTTTACCTAATTTCAAATATTCTGTTGTCTTTTATCACCCTGCCAGACACTTTATAAGAGAAGCCAAAGTTCCACAGGGCCTGGTCAGCAGAGATGATTCCGACTGTGCACCAACACACCAGCAGAGAGAGTGCAGAGTCTGTTCTTCACTGGAGCACCGTCATACCTAGAGGTGATACTTCAAGGTCCATGTGGAAGACCAAGGCACAGGTTAAGAATGGATGCGGAGGCTCAAACCTGTGGTGGTGGTATGTTACTCCCTTCAGCAGTGCAGTCAGGCCCCACCATCACCACCAGCTAGTGGTGGTGCTATAAGCAGTGACCTCCCTTCAGCCCCATAGGGGACCCAGTGCCCATGCCCCAGTGGAGACTGGAATGAAACCCGCTGCTAAGAGACACATTTACGACCTTCCAAGAGGGAGCCTGCTGACAGCTTAATGAGCTTTTTGTTTTTCAAGTAGTGGTTTTATATTTACGACCTGAAAGGGAAAGATGCAAGTAGGCAGATGATCATGGGGCTATCTGCTCCTTCTGCTCCTGACCTGCTGCTGTCCAACCCACAACCAAGCCATTCCAGGAAGCCATAAAAAACGATTGCATTTCAGCTTTCCCCCCTCCTTCTTTCTTTCACCCCACTAAAAACCAAAAAGCACTGGTTTTGCTTTTTTTTCTTGGTTGTAGTGGTCATTTCTTTTTAATGTTCACCCCAAGGAAGAGCATCAAATATTAATGCAGGAAGCTTCAGAGAGATCACACCGGAAAGCAGAGGCCCTATATGTCGTGGAGCATCCCAGTGGATGCAAGATCCCACCAGTTCATCCCAGGGCCTGGGTCTTTAATGCCTGGGAAGGAAGAAGGAAAGGAGAAGGCCAGAAGCGGGAGAGATCACATTCCTGGGATATCAGCACAGTTACACTTGGAGAAAAAAAAAAAGTTAAGCAAAAGGAAAAACCAAACCCTACCACCCCTCCCCAGGATGTTGCACTGTTATTTATAAGCTTAATAGTGAAAAGGGAGGGCAAAACTTGCCTGCTTTTTCTCTCTAGATCTCAGCATTAGCACAGCAGAGAAATGCCTTTGGGCTGCAAGAGCATTCCAGCCACCAGCAGGAAGATAAGCCTCTTCCTTCGCCTCCAGATTCCTTGGCAGAGAGGAGACACATGGGGTTTAATTGCACACAGAGATGCCACAGCCGGGACACAAGCATGATAAGCGCTTTTGTCCCGTTGTGGACTCATCCGACTGATAAAGGCCCTGCCCTATTGCTCAAAACTCGGCATCTTTGCCAAGCCCAGCTCAAGGAGCTAGGGGGAACCTGCAAGGCCAAGACAGGCAATGCAAGGCATTGGTAGGGGACATGCAATACTAGATGTGCAACGCAACATCTGGCAGGGGAGCAATGTGCCATGGCAAGGTCTCAGGCAACACAGTGGTTGCTGCACTATGGCATGTGATGTTCGGCATGCATGCCCTGCCTTCCAGAGGAGAAGAGTACCAGCGTGTGTTTTGTAGCACCATTCTGGTGCCAAAACCTCACACAGCCATGGGCAGGAGGCAAAGCACTGTGCTGGGAGGCAATCTGTTGCTGGGCAAGCATGGAAAACAATGGACCAATCTGCTGAGCTGGGGACACCTTCTCCCTCCTCCCTTTCCATCCCCACACAGGCCTTGTCTGCAAGTCATCTCTGGCAGCCATAAGGCCCCAGAAGCCCCACGTGTGCATGCAAAAAAAATAGAAACAATATTTAAAACATCCTTGCAAGTGGGATTAACAATTTTCTAAGTGCGGTGCTGATGCTCAGCGAGGTCGGGGGCTGTGGAGCGGATGGACAGTGGGACAGGGCTGGCGGCAGCCCTCACCCCCCAGCAGCCCCCACTCCCCCCTTTCTCTCTTTATCTGCTGCCTGGGGCTCTGCCCCGGCGCCTGCTGATAATCAGGGAGCACATTTGAAACCCCGGCGCCAGACAGGATCCTTATCTCCTACAGAACAGGAATGTGGAATGGGGGCAGCCCCTGCAACAGCTCCAGGAAGGGGGTAGAGGGGTGTGGGGCGAACCCCCCCTACCCTTGTGCCCTGCACACAAGAGGGGGAAAGGGCGGCAGACATGGACACCCCCCCTCCAGGAAAGCGACCATGAGCCGCCAGCACTCACTGCCGGGGTGGCCAGAGGGGTCGGAAGCACCCACTGCCTTGTGCAAGGGCCGTGTAATTATGCCGGGGTAATTGCTCTGCTTAATTTTTCCGTAAAGTCAAGCCCTGGGTAGGCCGGCTCTGAAAAAAGCCGAGCGAGGAGCCAGGGCCAGGCTGATCCCGATGAGAAAAGCCCAGGGCATGGGCTCGGGGTGCCTGAGGCGACAGCCCGGTTTCCCCACCCTGGCTGGAAGGCAGCACTCCCTCCCCTCCCACCCATAAATGACGCAGAGTGAGGGCTGTGAACCATCCCAAAATAAAGCCCAAGACCCTCAGGGTTCGGCTTGTGGACCTTCAGACACAGGAGCAGCCTTTGGGGTGTGAGAGAGAGGAGGACTGTGCCCCGGAGCCTTCCTCCCCAGCGAGGCGGCGACAGGCTCTGCTCAGACGCCAGCACTACAGCTGCCCGGGGGATGATCTTCATTACCAACAGGACCGACAGGATCTTCAAGCAGCCTAATAGCTGGGGGGAAGGAGAGGAGGCAAAAGCCAAGCTGCTGCCTTCCCTTCCGCCTGCTGCCAGGCAGGACAGGGACCATGGCTCCAGCCCCACGCTCCCTCAGCTCCCTCCCGGTACCAGGGCTGGATGCTCCGGCACTCAAAAAGAGCTTCCTGTGGTTATTCCCACAGTTAGGAACCCAGACCTTTCCCCCCAGCGGCTGGAAAGCATCACACCAGCACCCACGGTGAATCTGTTCTCACCACGTGGCGCCGTAGCTGCCATGGACATCTGAATCCCGGATCCATGCCAGGGGTCCACGGGCATCCACCCAAGACGGACTCTGTTGATGCCATCGCAGCCCCAAGGGATTTGCATCCAATTAAAGGGATATTTAAAAAATATATAATAGGGGGCTAATGAAGTTTAGAAGCTGCCGACACCAGCCATATGCCTCAAATATGCACAGTACAGTTGGTGCCTAGGTAATGCAACTGCAGGTATCAGCTCGCCTAATTAGCTACCAGAAGAAAGTCTAATTTAAAACAAAGCTCTTATTTTACTTATTTGCTGACAGTAGCAGAGCAATTCCCTCCAGCATGATGTGAAAGCAAACACACTGTCCTCAAAATAAAACGCCACGGGCTCTTTAATTTTACCCTTCAACAAGTGTTCCCTGGTTAGTCTTTGGGAAGGGGAAAAAAAAAGAAAAAGAGAAAAGACCTCCAGGGGAGCGCCAACCTGCAGCTCCCATTAGCATTACAGAAGGCTTGCATCGCAAAGACAGCTTCCCACTTGTCACCTCCCTGCCACGGAAAAAAGCAAGCGCACACACCATCGGAGCTTCTCCACTGTGCCAGAGAAGGCAGGGAAACTGCCTTTAAATAAAAGGTCCGTCAGAAAATCTGTCCTCCCTTCTCCACTGTCATTATTTGGGGAGATGAAAGGAGCTCAGTGCATTCTCAGCCCCCTCGCTGCCATCACCCTGCAGATGCCCACGAGATAGGGCTGCTGCTTGCTAGAGGCACAGGTAGTGGCACAAGTTGGTGTCTGGCTCCAGACCACTGTTGCGAGGTGTAGCTTGTCCATCCAAACTAAGAAACTCCTAACAGTCCTTATCCCTTCCCTGTCTCTTTTGGAAGAGAAATCCTAGAAGCAAGGAGAGAGTACAGGGCCACTGTGATTTTATACAATATCTTTATTTATTGAAGTGCTTTAAATAGATATGGATTGACTCTCTCAGCTCTGTCTATTACAGCTTGAAAGGGGAGCTGCAGGCAGCTCTTTGATTAATGCACACAAGGCTGCTTCCATAGATGCTCAGAATCCCACACCACGTGGTATCTCCTCCTGCCTACCAAACTACAACAGGAACGCCTCTATCACCCTATGTGTAGGGACAGGAAGGTGGCACAATCCCCCACCACTTATGTTTTAGCTCCAGTGCCATGGGTTTGGGCAGGGATTGCTCCAGATGTGCAACATCCTCACTTTGCCCAATCAAAGTTGCCCCAAATGGACACTTTGCTAACATTTTAATCCACAAAGCCCCGCTGAGCCACTCAGGCACATCCCAATGGGTGGTCCAGACATTCATTGAATCACTGAGCAAATGACCCACCAACCCACACCTCAAATACAGTGGGTCCTGGGGAGGCTCCCCTCAATCCCAGCACTGCAACCACATCCCACCTGCAAGACCCAGGAGCAGGATGGGGAGTGGTAAGACCCTTCTCTTTGGGCATTACACTTCAGCTTTTGCAGCTGTCAGAAGGTGGTCAGAGGACGGTCAGAGGACATCACTATCCTGTTCAAACTGATGCTTCAGTTGCTCTCCTCTTGCAAACGCGATGTCCTCATCCCTCCACTGCTCCCCCTTTATGCTATTCACATAAAACCATCATGACTTTCCACCACCAACTCCCTCAATCAACTTCTCATCCAAGATCAAGCTACCAACTCCGCAACCCAGAGACAAACCCTTCATCCTTCCCCTGCCACCTTCTTCACACAGTCCAAGCTTATCCAAATAATCATGAGATTTATTCTTTCCTAACTACACATTCTGACACTCACCTATGAATTTATGAAAGCAGGGGGAAGCATTACAAGCCTTTATGGACAATGCTGGCCAGATCATGCATTTTTCTTTCCACTGATGAAAGTAATTTCGTTAAGTTAAGGAGTAAGTGAGAATCGCACTATTCTTAGGCAGCTGGGAAAGAGGAGGAAAATCTATCGCAGCGACTCTTAACAGGCGCTTCCCCTGGGCTTCAAGGCAGAAAACTTATCAGACACCACACTGATAACATACTCAGGCTGAACCATAAGTCTTCAGTATACAAAAGGATTCCTAACTGCAAACTGAATGAGCAGGATAAGTAAGGTTAAAAACCCACGGAGGCCAAAGGCCTGGGGTGGCAGCAAGTGTGGGGCTTGTCTGCAGGACAGGCAGCATTCCTGGTTCACTCTCCCAGGGGATAACGAGGAAGGATGCTAATGCTGAGCACCCATCTCCTGCCACCAAGGCACTCAGGAAAAGTTTGTCTTCTGCATGTCTAAAGCTGCAGAGAAGTGGGAGAAATAAATATTCGTGACCACCATCAGGCTGTTGAAAGATTCCCCAGAGCCAGCATCCTCAATCATTCCCAACAATGTATTTGTTCCTTACATCCCCTTTTGCTTCCTGCACTTTGTCCCAGTCCCAATACCCATCTTACAACACCTTTCCCCCTCTAGCCTCACTCCTTTTCTTCTCTGTAACTCCAAACCAACTCTTTGTCCCAGGCACAAAGAGCTGTGAGGCTTCTGCTGTGAGTTTCTCTCTCCACCGGTTTCCCATCCAGCTCTTTGGGAACATCTGGTCAAAGCCAGCCAGCGGTGTACCTGCTTTTTAAGAGAAACCTCTGCCAGAGTTTTCTCTGAGCCCTGTGCAATGACGGAGATTGCAACTCAGCCTCAAAGAGGTCTCCCTTTTCCTCCTTAGCAATCACCTGCTCTCCCTTTACCTGTTAAATCCCATGTGGATTGCCCAGGCTGGGGAGGCCAAGCTACACAAAACAAGCTGGAAACAGAACCATGTCCTATTTCCAAACCACCTTAGAAAGGCAACAAGCAGAACATAATGCAGCTGTACAACAACCTGACCTGAAGGAACCATATCCAGAAGGGAGGCTTTGCAGCTCCTGGCAGCCCTGCATGTCCTGCAGCTACCCACAGATTGAGTTAGTTATTCTCATTGAAGGAAAAATATAATCACATTTTTTAGTACTTCCAATGCATGGATAACAGGCTTATGGTACAAGCAAGTAGTGACCAGAGAGCTGCATTTGCAAGCCCTTCTTTCAACACCTCAGGCCTAGTCTTCGAAGTAAACCCCAGGCTCCAGCCAAACTGTTCCACAGTTCTAAGGGCGATGACACACACAATCCCCCCCACCAAGAGCCCAGCAGCTCCGCAGCACCCCGGTCCCTACTAATGTTGAAGGCCATCACCTCTCCCAGACCTGCAAGTCTGTCTCATCCACGGTCCACCCTCAGCACCATCACCACCAGCCTGCACCCACAGCAGGGCGCCTCGTCCTGCCATCACCCAGCCGAAACCATTGCTCTCTCCCTCCGAGGCTGGTTTTCCAGGCAGAACAAGGATGGGAATTACTCAGGCAGCATGTGACATGACCACCAGAAAGAGGACACTACATTACTGGAGCTAAAACTGGATCCTGGTTTTTATTGTCTATTCTTTTGTAGTGATGGGAAGAAAGAGCTGCTGCTCTGTAATCAGGCCTCTTCTGGCTGGTCTGCTGCTTTTAGGACCAACCAGGATAATGCAATGTTGCTTTCATGTGGCAAGAGAAGCTTATAAACAATGCTATTACACCGATACACCACTGAAATTAAAGCCCTGCTCCGAGTCTCAGTTGCTCCCAGAGGCAGCCTGCTTGCCTCGGACTTAATATCTTTTCCAAAAGTCTGTAATACACTGAATGGACTAAATTTCTTTCTAAATAAGCGCTCATGAAATTTAATTACTCCAAAAATAATGCCTACTACCTATTTCTGAAAAGAATAGCAATTCCTTCCAGCTTCTGCTAATGTTCTTTTAGCAAACACTCTGCATTTCTTGTTTCACTTATCTGTGTGTGCAGAATTATAGCAGAGCAGCTCCAGGTCACAATTCATCCAAACCCCTGAAAGTCTTTTCTTCACTGATGCTTCTTCATAGCTTTATTTTACTTTTTGATTCAAAATTATTGAGATATTCCCGCCCCCTCTAAAAAACCCCAAACCAAACCAAACCAACCAACCAACCAGATTCTGAGTTTACCCATACAGACAGATTGAGACTAAAACCTCCAGAGTGGATTAACTCAGCCAGAAATGATCTCAGCTGTGAAGCATCGCAAGGGGCAGTCACATTCTCAGCGGCTTCAACATAGAGGTTTTGAGTTATTTATTTTTTTAAATTGAAAGGGATGCCACCTCTCTGCATCTGTGCTTTATCTGGAATAAACAACCTGGTACTGGAAGAAAATACACTTTGGCTTCCTTTAACTCCAGTTTCTCATTTTCATCACCTTCCTGTGCACCTCTTCATGGTTTCTCAAACCTTCTTCCACACTGCAATATGAGAGTGCCTCTGCAAATAACATGGTTTAAAACCTGGGGAATTCTGCAACAGGACAGGGACTCATTTCACCACCCAAGTGACCTGACTCGAGAGCAGCCCTTCTCCAGGCTCAGCACCTCTTGGCTTCAAGCATCTCTTGGGCAGCTTGGTTGGTATGAGCCAGGAGGCCATCCTGTCAGTGAAGCAAGGGCCAGGCTTATTATGGCACTTATCTAGGGGCAAATGCCAGCCAGATCAAACCCTGCAGAGACCCTCAGGACCTGCAGAAGCAGCTGGCACCATGCCTGTGGGAAGATGCTCTTTTCTACATCATCTTTCCCCATAATTCTCTAATTTCAGACCAGTCAGAGACTGCTGCTCCCCATCATGAAAAGCCAAAGATGCAGAATACCCCGACCCAAAAAGTCTATGATAATCCAAACTCCTCCAACCTTTAGACCCCACAGTTACATAAGTGTCTATTTAACTCCCTTTTTTTTTTTCTCTACACACACTGGCAAAGCGAGCCCTGAGAAATTGCCACATCTAACATGCCAAGTGATTTCTTCCTAAGCATGTGTGTAGGCTACAAGAAAGCCCACGCTCCCCTCCCCATCTCTTACTGGCTGACCCAAGTGGAGGATGCTTCCCTCCTGCTTCCCCTTCAGCCACTCAACCATCATTAGTGAAGGACCATTTCCTTCACAACAAATAAAGGTCATCTGCTGACAAGTGTCTTTTGCCATGACCTGAAGGCATCCTTCAGCACTTCTCTCACCTTGCCTTTTTTCCTCAGTCCTTCATGTATTTCAAGGTACCCATCTCCGCTGAAACAACACGCTTCCTTAAGCAGCAGAACAAAACCTGCTTTCCTATAGATTTGTTGCTCAAAATACTCTCACATCCATGTGGTGTTTGTGTTTCCCAATAGTAGGTGGCAAGTGTTATGCTGTTGGGTTTTTTAAGTGGGATATTAATAGATTTCTCTCGCTGGCTGACCAGCTCGCCTAGATAAAAACTTTTTTGCTAATTTCCTAACCAGGCAGAAGCTTAATTGCAAGGCATCTACTTCTTACTCAAAGAGGAAGAGGGCTGCAGACACACAAACACCACACAGCAGTTCGTGCTCTCTTCTGCGTGAGTGCAAAAAAAGAAAAAACAAAAGAAGTCTGGATTTTTTTAGGAAATCAAGCTAAAAAAAGAAATGTCCCCAAGAAAAAACAAAAAAGCCCAAATAAGCCGGACAGCTAAAAGGTAAATCCAACAGCACTTTTGATGTCTTAGGCAGAGGAGCTCCTCTTGGCACATGGGTCAAGGAGATGCTGTGCGCCCCACAATCCCTTCCTGGGGAGAGGCAGGCCATGGCAATGCCTCTCTTCTCCAGCATCCCATATATAGCATGTTCCCCGCGGGCTGCGAGCAGATGGTTACCAAGCTGACAGGTTGCAAACAGCTCTGGACAGGGAATCAGATATAGTCTCCATGCCTTTGGATTTGGAAACAAAAGGTGTCTCCAAGCTGAAAATTGCTGTGGGACCTCGCTGCTCCCCCTGTTTTTGGATTTCTTTTTGGAAGCACTTGAATCCAGCTTGTATCGCTTAGGTCTGAAGTCTATACAACACTCTGGGCTGCTGTCACATAACTTTTCTGCTCCAAGAAGGGAAAATGGATCTTTTCATCTGACTCTCTTCTTCATAGCTGGGAGAACACAAGGACAGCACGGCACAGCATCAACCTTGCTTTTCCAGCAAGTTGCAGACACTATCTTCCCTGCAAATATTTCTTCCCTTGACTTCCTATCAAACTTGCAAACGCTATGAACTCGGGGCAACCCAAAGAAGCTTCTTCTCAGCATCTCTGCTGTTTATTTACAGGACCTTAATGGCTTGGAAACAGTCCTGGACCCCAGCCCTAAATACATGGGACAGCAGTGACACCACATAGTGCCAAGGCAGGGACCCAAATCACCTTTTAGGGTGGGTTTGTTTAAACTGTCCTTCAGGAGGCCACTCAAGATCCCCCCTCCCAACACCTACCAAGACGCAAAGCACAGCCAAACTGCAGGACTCCGGCTTCTTTTGCTTCCCTGCTGGTTTTAGTTCTGCAACTTGACCCTCACAGAAACATATGGTTTGCATTCTCTCCCCTATACTTTCCATAGACTCACACGCGCTTTCCTTCCCCTGCCTCCCATAGGCACACAAATCCAAGCCCTTTCCTCTTTAAGCAAGAAATCATGCCGGCAGCCCTCCCCATCACTCTCTAAGGGAAGGAGATACGCAGCAGCAGACAGGGAGAGGCTGCAGTAAAACACCTCGGCCAAAACCGCTAAGTGGGTTTTGCTATTTCATGCAGGGGTCATTTAATGGCCTGGCTGGATCTGCTGCGTCCCCGTATAGCCAGTCCATAAATGCTAATGAAAACAGAGCCAGTATGCCATTGAGATATGGAAACAGAAAGGGGGAAGCACAAACATGTGCACAGCAAAAATCTGCTCTGCCTTCCCCAGTCATCCAGGGACCACCAAAAAACTGCCCTGCTCAAGCCTCCAACCTCATTCCTCACCACTAGCTTGAGAAGAGGGAAAGAGCAACAAGCCTTTGGGATGCACAGAGAGCACATGGGCACAGCAGTGCCAAGGCACAGTGGGGTGCCAGTGGTCAGAGGATGATAGAAGGGCAAGTGCCGACCACCAGCAAGATAAAGCAGCAGCTTCACCTCCTCTTTTCCCCTCCGTGTGTGCAAAAATCATCTTTTATTTTCCCGTTAGGCAGTTTCCATCTAATTTTCTGCTTCATCCAGCAACGGGGCTTTTCTTTCAAAGGGACGACAGCAGCCTAAGCCGGTTTATGTTCAACCTAGAGGAGGGATCCATGGGGAAATGGCGAGAAGCATTTTTTACAGAGCATTACTTTGTCCAACCAACACGCAAGGCATTGCCTTACTCCAGCCCACATCATGGGATGAAGTTAAAAATTCACTAATACCTGTTTCTTTTTTCTAGTGTCCTTAAAGCACCGCACTTGAGAGGAGCCTTGCAGAGCCTGGGAAGGCTGTGGGATGGATGGATGGATGGATGGATGGATGGATGGATGGATGGATGAATGCCCCTGGCCAAAACAGTACGGGCTGTGATAGAAACCAGAAGCCTTGCGGTCCGCAAGCCTGACTGCCTTTTGCAAAGCATACCGAGCATTGCTGGCGCGCCTGTGTACACCACACCATTCTCCCGGCTGTGGCCACACCACAGCAAAAAGCCCAAAGATCCTTTGAATTTATATATTTTCAGCAGCACAGGATGAGCAAACCCAACAGTTTCTTGAAGCCGAGCACAGCATGAATTCCTCTTTGTAGGTATTATAAAACCACGCATTAAAAAAAAATAATCTATTTTTAACCCACTGTGTTTTTAGGATTGGCGTTTCTCAACATTTAAGCTGGACAGATGAGGCCCTGCAGAAACCTGTGGCTTTCCCTACCACTGATCCCCCGAGAGCCTTCCTGATCAACCGGGACCCCATCTGCAAAGCTGGCGCGTGGGTTTTTCCATCCCCGACAGGACCAGCCCCAACACGCCCCAGACTCCGGGGGTTTTGTTTTAAACTACAAAGGAACCTACCCAATTTGCCCCAGTTTGCATAACCAGTTTATCCCAAGCATTTGTTTTAAAAACTCAACTCTTGTTAGTCACTGTTGAGCCCAAACAAAACCCAACCCTCTTCCCAGCGTTTGGATCTCGCTTTTCCAGCTTTGGGCAGAGCCAGCATTTTTATCTTGGTGTATAAATTTTAGAGTCTGAATACGCGCCTCAATACAGTGTTTTATACAGATATATAGAGTGTAGCTGAAGCACCCACTACAGGGGTTAACTGTGGGGCTTTAACTCCTGCAATCCAAAGCTGAGATCCTTGGGCTATGGCACCACAGGATTTTAACACCAAAGCCTCCACAGCCATGCCTCCCTGCCTAGCTTGCCTCACCCAAGTAGACAAGTCATTCATTAGTAGCAAATCTTTTAGCATAGATGTGAAAAAAGAGGGACTGCAAAGGAGGAGAAAATAAGTTTTATAGCCCTTGGCAGCCCACACCCTGGCTTCATCACACTCTGGACCCCGGTCACCAAGCAGCTCCATGCTCCACAGCTGTGCAGCCAAATCCCCTCTCCTGAAACAAATCCCTTTAGAACAGATGCCAGAGCACAGGAGGAGGCATTTGCAAGGCTCTCATTGTAGAAAAGCAGCCAAAATGATGAGAGACAACACACGTCCTCCAGGAAAACGTGTTTGCACAACTAAGTCAAGCATCTCCTTCTAAAGTCAAGAGGAGGACAAGAGGAACCACAGACCCAGGTAGGAAATGCATGGGTGGAAATGGTAGGGGAGCCGAAATTGCCTTTTCTTCTTCCTTCCAGTCCAAAGCATTAGCCTGCAGCCCCAGAAGTGCTGACAGAGCCAGACATGCGCTTAGTAGCGACACTGTCACCAAGTGCTTGTCCCCAACACAGACCAGTGCAACCCAGAGGAGTCCCTACAGGGCCACATAGAGATGCCACAGCGCCAGTGAGGAGCTCCTGAGCACTGGGAAAAGCTTGCTTCCAGCCTGATGCAGATTTTCATCAATACTTGACCTGCTCTAGGAAGGTGTCCTCTGATCAGGTCCCAGAAAGCAGAAGAGACAGGGCACTTAAGCTTCTCCAAGATAGGCTGGAAGAGAAAATAAGCCTAGTCTCCAATGGAGCGAACCCAGACCAGAGAGTGACTCATTATTTTTAATTGCTGTGTAATTGGGCTTAGGAGCCGTGCTTTCATTTTACACACTTCTCTACATTTCACATTTGTTAGGAGGGAAAGAAAAACCTTCAAAATAATATTCCAGGGCAGGAACTCTACCACCATCCAGCAACTGTAAAAAAAGCCAAGCCAGGCAGGGAAGCAAAGGTACTCACACCCTGAGCAGCATCCCCAGCGTGTTTGGGATAAACAGGGGTGGAGGGAGGCTGCTGGGATCCCACACCTGGACAGCGGCCATCCGAAACAAGGCGATGGCCCCAGGCCAGACCACAGCAGACAGCATGGCCACATTGCAAGACCCACCCTCATGACCAGCAATAATTACTAGCTTCACTTACAGGCCCTGCAAAGCCTTCAGAGATGCCCCTCCAGGTGAGGGTGGGGATGCTTGTTCGGCACCACTTGGCTCCATGGATGAAAAGCAAGCAGCAGACCGCATTTACTTTTTTTTTTCTTTTGGTTGTTTTAAATAGCAACCACTTTCTGGCTGCTGGAAAACACCCTCCTTCTGTTCTTCAAGCCAGATAGAAGACAGGGAGCCAATAACACAGCCAGGTGACAGTGCAGGATGGCGAGGTCTCATGGAGGATAACAAGCATGTGGAGATCAGCTCCCACTCACAGACCATGCAAGGGGGGGATGAGGTACACCCCCCAAAGATGTCAGAAAGGCAGAGGCAATCAACTCAGTGGAAGAAGCTCTGTTCACCCATCTACATAAAACTCTTTGAAGCCCCGCTCCTCCACCCCAATTGCTCTCGGTTCTCCAGCTACAGGTCAGCATCATCTGAAGGAAGAACTACAACTTCCCAGCGCATCCACATGGCCCACCAGGAAACTGGACAGTCAATGAAGCAAGGTGTGCTGAGAACCTTCCTGGTGCCTTCAGCCACAGCTGGGTGTTCCCGTGCATTCCACTGGTCATGAAAAAGCCTAAAACCTCACAGCCTAGAAAGCATTGACGCTGACAGCAATCTCAGACAGAAGGCTGCAACACCACATCCCAGGCATGTCCCTTCTTCCATTTTAATCTGTCCTAAGGAGTTTCTGGGCTCTCTAACCTCATGCCTAAGGAAAACTCCCACACTATACAATGCAATGCAACATTTTTAATAGCCTCCTGCCTCCTGTGAGCCATGGAGCCTGGGTTTGTTTTACAATGTTTTGTCCCTCCAGCCTGCCACCACCCTAGGAGATGTAGGTACACCAAGGAGTCCACTCAGAGATGGACAGCCCATACTGCTCCTGGTTCAAATCATGCAGGAGGACATGGAGAGACATTTAAATGCTGCCAAACAAGGAGGAAGCATAGCAAGAAGGGGGCAATCAGGAATAATTTCCAGGCCAGTGGCAGGTCTCAGTGGGTAGAGTCACCCCACAAAAGAGAAGACACACAAGCCAACAGGAGAACAAAGTCAGGGTAGAGAAAAATCATGCTCTTATACCAGCCAGGCTGTCATCTTCCTGCCCAGGGCAAGCCTCCCCCATGCAGGGCTTCTGTCGTTCACTAGCTAGCATGTCAGTCTCCATACAATTTAAACAAGGAGGAATGCCTGGCAGGGAGAAGCATCATTGTGCATTACAGGAGTGTTCCCCATGCACCACCCTGCACTCAAACCCTCTCACACACATTATACCTGCACCTGCCAGATTTGGTTCAATATATTAAGGTGGGCTGCATCCCATACCTATGGTAAGCCCCAAAACACTCAAAGTAATTCTGCACCTGCATGCGCTGACATCAATACCAAGAGCTTTTCTCCATCTCTATGGAAGTTTTGTGGGGTCCACCTCCCACACCCCCCTCTTTCTAGCATCCTGTGCTATCCACCTGCACAGATATTCCAGTCAAGGGTGCTGCTCACAGCATCACCCCTGAAGAGCCCCAAAGCCTGCCTGGGCACCAGGCATCTGCACTCAGAACTCCTCTCTTCTCTTCCTGCGGTGGCCTCTGCTCAAAAGGCAGATGGATCTAATATGCATTAGACATCTCAAAATGAGATTTTCCACGCTCTTTGAAAGGGAAACAATCCCTCAGCTTTCACACTTGGTGTAGCCTTGTGAAGGAGGGGAGCAGGGGGCAGCAAAGGTTACTCATGGGACTTTTATGGAAACCACACTGGCAGGACCCCCTGGAAGCGTGAGAGATGCCGGGATCTGACTTTTGTGTCTGGTTTGATGAGGGATTTATACCCATTAGGAGGATGAGGACAGCCCATGCTCGCAGCCCCTCATATTCAGGCAGGGAAAGGATTGCTCATGGGGCAAACAAGCCCTTTTCCTCCTCCTGGATCTTATGGGAAAAAATAGGAGAGAGAAGCAAGGACAGCTGTGCTATGTCTGTGTATTATATATGTGTATTACAGACTGCTACTGATGAGATTTGTGGGGCAAAGGGATGGAGATGGAGAAGGAGACCCCCAAAGATGCTCTGCAAATCTATATAGATCATCTTCCTTACCTGAAAGGACTCATTCTCAGAGAAAGGGACATCACAGCCCCTATAGGCAAGAGACAAGCTTCAGAGTTTGAGGCTAGAGCTCTGCTTGGTTTGCTTCTTGTGTAACTGGACATATTACTCTGTAAACGGTGTCTCAACTTGTGTTCTCCACCTCCCAGGGTAAAAAAAATAACCCAAACAAATAAACAAAAAAAATTCCCCAAAACCAGAACTGCCTTGAAATTAAAAAACAAGCAAAGCTAAAGGGGAAAGAATAGCTCAAAACGTTTGCTTTTTACATCCTGGGGGTCTACGTCAGCTCCATCCGTCCAGAAAGAGCCCTGAGTGGCAGGCAATAGCATGCACCTCCCCATACATATTTCACCTGCACAAATCCAGCTCCAGGAGGAAGCTGTGTCTCATGATCACAGTGCAGTTCAGGGACCCCTGTGCCACTGCCACTCCTGCCCTCAGCCTGCCATCCCCATGCATGTGACAAAGGCTGCCCTGAAGCCACCCCCTTGCAGGCTTGGAACCTGGTAATACCTCCTCTGCAGAGGAAAGAGTCGTGTCAGCAATATATTAGCTGGAAGGGGGTTATTTCCCAGCACCTAAACCATTGAGTGCTTGGCCATCAATACCCTCTACAATGGGGCTGAGGGCTGAAGCAGGAGGAGGAAACACACAGCAGCCTCCATGGATACTCCAGGCAGGCAAGGGACCTGGCAGAGACCTTTGGACTAAGGAAGGGTGGGAAGCAGAGCCCACACCAAAGATGAAAATACTTTCTTCTTCTTAAACTGCAAGACATCCTGCCTGCTGCTGAGCATCGTGGCAGCATGTGGCATGCTTTGCTTGTATGCTTTTTCCCCTTCCCCACCTGAACTTCTCCATGGAGCCCAACATTGAGAAACCTAGGGAGCCAAGCTTGTCATAGAATAGCTAGGGTTGGAAAGGACCTTAAGATCATTTAGTTCCAACCCCCTGCTATGGGCAGGCACAGCTCCCACTAAACCATGCCACCCAAGGCTCTGTCCAACCTGGCCTTGAACACTGCCAGGGATGGAGCATTCACAGCTTCCCTGAGCAACCCATTCCTGTGCCTCACCACTTTCACAGTAAAGGATTTCTTTCTCATATCCAATCTAAACTTTCCCTGTTTAAGTTTGAACCCGTTACCTCTTGTCCCATCACTACAGTCCCTAATGAAGAGTCCCTCCCCAGCATCCCTATAGGCCCCCTTCAGATACTGGAAGGCTGCTAGGAGGTCTCCACGCAGCCTTCTCTTCTCCAGGCTCAACAGCCCCAACTTTCTCAACCTATCTTCATACGGGAGGTGCTCCAGCCCCCTGATCATCCTCGTGGCCCTCCTTTGGACTGTTCCAATAGTTCCATGTCCTTTTTATGTTGAGGACACCAGAACTGCACGCAATACTCCAAGTGAGGTGTCACAAGAGCAGAGTAGAGGGGCAGGATCACCTCCTTCGACCTGCTGGTCACGCTCCTCGTGGTGCAGCCCAGTATACGGTTGGCTTTCTGGGTTGCGAGTGCACACTGCCCACTGATGTTCATTTTCTCATCAATCAACACCCCCAAGTCCTTCTCCACAGGGCTGCTCTGAATCTCTTCTCTGCCCAACCTGGAGCTGTGTCTGGGATTGCTCTGACCCAGGTGTAGGACCATCACAGTCCTTTTACCAGATTTACCCCAAGGTACACTCCCAACAAACAAAAGTCTGGGTAAGGCCTACAGTTTCCAGTTACCCCAGGTAGCAGCGCCTGGCTCCCCAGATTGGGGGTGAGGACCAGGACCCACACCCCTAGGTGTTCCACTACAAACCTAACCCACATGTAACACACTCATGTGGGTCTCGGGGGGGTCGCTGCAATGCGTATCAGCCCTCTCAATCACTGAGCCAAAGCAGCAGGTCTGGGAGAAGCCATCAAACGCAACTGGGGGCCAAGGAGAGCCGAGTGGGGCCGTGCTGGGCCGCAGTGGGGAGGGACCCGCAGGAGATAAAAGGCAGTGTGCAGGACACGCCGGAGCAAGCCCCGTGCTAAATAATTCCCGTTTCCCTTCCCTTTCCTCGTTTTCCAGCGTGGCTTTGCCCAGCCTTTCCCAGCCTGGCTCCTGTTTGATCTCAGTGCTCGCTCTGCCTTTCTCTCACCTCCAAGCAGCCAAACCAACCCAGAGGTGCTCTGCTACAGCCCACCAAGCTGCCCCCATCAGAAAAGGAAAAAAAAAAAAGCAGTCCCTGTGTGAAAAAGCAAAGGGAAAGGGGAAAAAAATCCCCTAAAAATCCAAGCTCAGCAAACACGCGGCTGCTACCAGCCCAGCCCAGCGGTTTGGGAGGAGAGGGGCTGGGGAACGGGCTCTGGAGGAGGAGAGGCAGCTCTTCAATCCGCCTAGGAGCAGGTCCGGGGCTGCCAGCCCAGCGCATTCCTGCACCGTGAGTCAGGCCTCTGAAAAACCAGGAGGCTTCAGAAATAACACTCTCTGCAGCCGGGATGCTTCGCTTGCCTTCTGGCCCCCAGCCTCCCCCTGCAGCCCCTGGTTTTAGCGCTTTGCCCCCCAACGGGGCCAAAACCCGTTTAAACTAAAATCCAGCTGGGACCCTCAAGAACATCATCACCCTCCGTGCTGGGACCCAGCGTGAAGCTAAAAGAAAACCCACACTCCCAAACTGCCTCAACAGTAAAAAGTCAAGCGTCAGCCAAGCCTGCAGGGCTGCGAGGACAGCGAGACGGAGATTTAGGGAGTGTTAGGGAGGGTTTTGCATTCAGCTAGGGGCCTCTAGGCTCCCACCAAGAGAGGTCCCTCAGAGGGCGGGAGTGAAACCAGGCATTAGAGCAGCTTTATGGGGCTTTCTGCCTCTCCCAAGTCAAAGCTCTGCATTTCCCAGCCCCAGTGCAACCCCACTGCAGGTCATGCAGGATTTTTTCCAGTGCCCCAGCCTGTTGTGAGGAGCCACATCACTCAAAAGCTATCAGTTTAGCACTCCTGGTGCACCACAAAGGCTCTGTATGGGGGGGGGGGGGGGGGAAGCATCTCGCATAACATTTCCCTCATGTCCTCAGTTCTGGCAGAGCTAGGGAAGGATCACCCCAGGAAGAATGAGTCTTCATGCCACCAGACACAGACACACACTCTACTCTTTCCCCCACAACCAGCATCCAAAGGGCCAGGGCTGTGTCAGCTCAGTACTACCGCACTCTGACTCACAAGCAGGGGTGGCTTGCACAATACTACTGATTACAGCAAATTACAGCTCTACATATTAAAGTAAAACAAGATCAGAGCAGTGGGCTTTTAAACTGCAACAGTGGAGCTGATGGCAGCCAGCAAGCGGCTCAGGCATCCCTTGCACCCGTATCAATCTCCCCACTTCCCAAGGCAAGACATGCGGGTGGGATAGCAGGAAAGAGCAGAGGGAATGGGCTGGTGATTTATGCTTTCCCAGCCTCCCCCTCGCTCCAGCAAATGTTTTCACTCGCATTAGCATTGCTAAAGCTGGGAGGATATAAGTGAATAGGAAACAGCAGGAACCTGTGGCTTTATGGCATCAACATCTGCTGTAATGAACTCCTCGCAGACTTCATACAGCCCCTTCCGTCTTCACCTCACAGCCCAGCGCTTCCTGCCGCCTCTCTGGCACCAGCCTACAAGCCTGGCTTTTGCCGAGCACAGCCTAGCTCACGGATTCTCCCGATAACCTATAGGGGCTGGTAGGCTGATAGCAGCAGCCCCAAACACGCTGGGAGGGAGAAAACCACACGGCTGAGGACTTGAAAGCGCTGCTGCTAGAATGGAAGCAAAACCAAAGTCCTTGCATCATCTTGGCTCACTTAACTGATCCAAAATATAAATTTTTTATTACTGTTCCTGTACAGCTGGGACAGGGACAGAAAGGGATCCAGTGTACATAGTATCAAAAGGACCCATGGGACCTTATAGAGAAGAGGAGATAAAGGACAAGCTGGGCTGTCCAAGCTGCTTACTGAGTCGGTAGTGGTGCACTACTAATTTCTAAACTGAGAAAATGCAGTCTGGATTTCTCCCCTACCCTCTACCACTTCCAAGAGATTCTGCCTTCTTTAAAGTAGTATTTTTGCATTTCTGTCTGTTTTGGGGTCTTTTTAGCTGTTGTTTTATTATTTCACTTTGCCACTATCATGCACAGAGAGCACCTCCTCCTAAGTCAGAGGGCTCCAAAACCAAGAAGCTGAAGGAGAAGGAGACAAAAAGCCAGAGCAGATTCTTACACACACACACACTGCTGTCCTCAAGTGAGCAAGCCTCCATCTCCTGCAAGGGCAGGCTTTGCTGATGAGCAACAGGTCTCAGAGCATGTCTCACCCCTTGTTATCTGCTCATGATGACAGTAGCGGGCAGGCAGCCTCCTGCCACTGATGTGCAGGAGCCCAGGATCCATGGCAGTGGGGGACAGCAGTGCCAATATCCCACTCCGTCCCTCCCTAGGTGTTTCCCTGATAAAGGTGGTACAACAGAGGGATAGAACAGTACTTCACCAGGATGGCAGTGTCACACTACCTGCAATGCCCTTGTCAGCTAAGCCCCCTACCATCATAACCCTTTGACTTCAGCAGCCCTTCTGCGATCTCTGTGCAGTCAGCTTTGTGGGGAAAGGCTCTCAAAGCAAGCTCAAAAATCCTTGCACCAAGTTGTTTTGCTGTGGAGGGTACCACACACAAGCAGACTGAAACATGGTGAGCAGCCTGGCAGGCAAAGCTCTAGAACTGGGAGGAAGGGATACAGGTGGGAGCTGGGGTTCCCCCCAAAGCACAGCACCTGCCCTGGGGATGAGTGGGATGATTGCTTCTGGGTTTCAAACCTCAATCCAAAACAACGCTTCTCCCCACGCCCCGCATGGCAAAACCCAACACAAACAATGTGTACCATCTCTGTTATTAAAAGATAAAATTATTTTCTGGGTTATGCCTCCATTTCCCTCCTTAAAACCAGGCAAGGATGGGGAAGGGAAGGCATTATAGCCAGGGCTGAGCACCCATCTCTGCTCTCTCCTCTGCATCATCACATGCAATCTCTATGCAACACTCCTGGAGAAGCACTAATTATAGCTCTACAGCTAAAAACTTTATATATGTTTACATATGCCAGATTAACAGTGTGCCTTCAGAAAGCTCCTCAGACTTAAACTGATCCAGCTTGGTCAGGTTTAACTTGTTTTTTTCCTTCACTCCCTCCATCCTGCCAGTTTTAATTCAACCCCTGCATGAACTTGGTGCATGCAAAAACAAAGAGCATGGCATGGGACACAGCAGTCACGGGGGTCCTGCACCACCAACCCAGCTGACATGCCTCCCCCTCGGCTTCCTCAGCAGCTCCAGGCTGCCTTGGCTACAGCCAAACTCTGACCCGCAGCAGCCTGGCTACTCCAGCCTTCCCAACCCCCTGCCACGCTGAGCCTCTTTCCCCTTGCTGCTCACCCCTCTACAACACGGCACTGCTCTGGCCAAGCCAGACACCAGTTGCCAGCTCTTGAACCTCTCCCTTTCCAGCAAGGGAGAATTCCTTCTGGCTGAAGGATGCTGCTGCAGCAACGTCCAGGCCACTAAATAACTCAATAGTACCATTTCTGTTTTCCATTTGCCGAAAAACATCAGATCTTTGTGCGGTGGAGGCAGAAAAAAATATTAATCTAATTAAATTCCTTCCCCAAAATTCCTCATCACCTTAATTGCGCTTCAGAAAAGAAGGCTTGGTTCATTTTCCTAGAAAATCAGCTTGTCAGGAGACGCTTTTAACTACTAACAAGACCAATCAGTGCTGCGCGCAGCTTTGAAACGCATCCTCAACCCCTTGCCAGAAGCTGCGGGAAGCGAGCAATCGGCTATCCTCCAGAGTTCCCACGGCGATAACGACCTTGCCCATCACCGAAGCCCCAACAGTTACACCTACGGTCTCTGCCAGCCTCTAAAAGCCATCAAACTTTATAGGGCTCCACTTCTGAACTCTATACTTAAGGACATCTTTTTATACCCGGAGGATAAACACCAGCACCTTTGGTTTACCACCGCCGGAGGATGACAAAGGACAAAGTCCTGAGATGCAGAGGTTGCTCATGAGTTGGAGGGTGGGTGGGAAATATAGCAGAAAGCCTGAATATGATCACAGGAGTCCTAACGAGAGAGGGCAGCAGGAGAGACGTGCCTCTGTTTATTGTCCGTGGCAGGGTTACCAACGGAAGGGCTGGATTTAAGTGCATCTCAATCACAAGATTGGGTTGCGCACAGGAAACTTTGAAGAGCCATCGGAAAAGACCACTTAGCTGCCCGGCCATCAATAGCTCTGTTTATAAAAGGGCACACAAAAAAATTATATCCAGACGAAATAATTACTTGTTTGGCCCTCTAGGGGATCACAGCCGGCGACTCTGCAAACAGGGCTGCGTTTGTTTTGCTTTTCCCAAGAAAATAATAATAATAATAATAATTATTATTATTATAAGCAAGCGGCACGGCGGGGCGGGCTGGGAGCGGAGCTGCCAGCCGGCATCCCTCGGAGCATCCCCCGGCGTGGAGGGCGGCTGAGCTCCTCCCGCTCAAACCTGCGCTCCCCTGCACATCCCTCAACCTTTAGATTAAAGAAAACAGAAGAAATGAAATACACGTCCCCAGGCTGGATTCCCGCTCCCGCGCTGCCCCTATTAAGGGATAAGCCGCCCTGAACCCTTTTCTGGGACGCTGCCCACCGCCTCTCCCCCTCCTCAATAAACTTCTGCTGCTCCCCAGTCCCCCTTACCTGCGGCGGCCAGCGCCCGGCGGAGCAGCAGCAGAACGAGAAGCGCGGCGGGGCGGCGGGGGCCGGGCGGCGGCATGGCGGCGGGGCCGGGAGCAGAGCCGAGCGAAGCGGAGCGGCGGTGCCTGCCCGCCCGCCTCGCCACACTGCCGGGCTGCCCGGCGCCGAGCGGGGCGGAGCGGGGAGGGCGCGGATCGGCGGGGCGGGGCAGGATGGGGGTGGCACAGCCCCCCCCTTCCCCATGACTGCGATGAGCTGCCGCCGGCCTCAGCCACCCCTATCGTCATCACCACCGCCTCCTGCCCCCATCCCGTGCAGTCGGATGACAGGGGATGCAAAGCTAAGCCGGGAGAGAGGCTACGAGACAGGGATGAAAAGCCACGTTAAATAGCCGGCGGAGCTCTGCAGTGGGGACGTGCGGGCACAAGGGGGAGCCCCGCAACGCGCTCTTCTCCCCGCGCCTCAGCGGGACACCGGCCCCCGGGAACCGGCGTGGCGTTCCCTGCTGTGCCCGCCGAGGGGAAGAAGCACGCCGACAGACACACTTCAACGCGTGAAGCAATGTGTCTAACGATGCTGCTAACGATGTGAGTGCTGTAGGATCATGTAACGGGCTATTACGTGAGCAGGCATTGAAGCCCAGGCTGTAGAATATACCTGCAGGAGCATAAAGACCTCAGACACACATACAGACAAAAATAATAAGATGTAATCCACCCACTGGGGTAGGTATCCTGTATCTACTCATCAACAGCTGTACACCTTAATTCTAGCAAAGAACGGAAAACAAAGTTACAAGTTTGCAAGCTGTGAGTGATGGGACTGCAGTTTTCCTGATGGGCCAGTCTCTCCTCAGGCTGGATTCAAACCCCACTTTGCCTCCCTGCTTGCTTTAGGGGGGCAAAAGGACTCAGCTGTGCCCTTCTGAAACAATCTCAAGTTCAGCAAAGTTGCCCCACACCACAGCTTCTCCTACAGCAGCATCCACACCGGCAGGGCTGCAAAGTGTTGGGTGGCAGCATGAACTACTCCCTTTCACTAAGGGAGAAGGAGCTATCACTGCTGCCTATAAATGGTTAAAATAGCATGGGAACTGCTAACTACTTTTAATTGCTGACAGCTGCTCAGTTCCTTCGGGGTAGGGCAGTGGGGGTGAAGAAACCAGGCAGGCAGGCAGGCAGGCAGGCAGGCAGGCAGGCAGGCAGGCAGGCAAGCAAGCATTACAGTCTGTGTCTCACCAGCAGCCTGGTGGAACCAGGGCTGTGGGTTTGGCAATGGCTCTCTCCAGGCCCAATGTGCTGCTGCAGCCATGGGTTTGCTCCTTGGCCTGAGCTCAGTTGTTGCCTTCAAAGGGATAGTGCAAACCATGATGGCATGGAGAAGCTGGGGGATGGCTTCTGCTGTTGCACTGGGGTGTTGTGCACACACCACGGGGTTCTGACTGGGGATGCAGGAGCACCAGGGGTGGCCTTTGCACTTGGGATGGGGCTTCTGGGCATCACACAAAAATGAAAATCCACCTTTGGAAACCTTCTAGAGCCCTCGTAAGCTCTCCCCACTGCCCAGTTGCCTTCTCCCAGCTTTTCCGCCCCTCCCTCGGCCAGTCCTGTGAGTATCCCAACCAGATCACAAACAAAGGATACTCATGCTATGCTGCTTGGGCCACCTGCACATTGCCAGCAATACAGCTGCCTTGCATGCTCACGTATCCCACACTCGGCTGCACTTCAGCCTGTATTTACAGAGCAGTGGGACGTGCCGGAAAAAGCTTAAGAGAGAAAGAGAAAATCTCATTTCCAGTTGCTGTCAAGGGGGTGATGCTGTAAGAGAAGAATGTAGCTGGACAGCAAGGGCCATGGATGCACCTAATGCAAACACAGTAGTCCCAGAGTCAAAAGGGGTTAGGGATGAGAGATGTGCCGAGATAAACCAGAAGAAAAAGGCTATATTCCAGTCACATCAGGCCGCACGCTGGACTTGTGCAGTTCATGGCAGCATAATGCAAGTGCACATCCATACTTATCTCTGGCCGCACACGCAGCCCTGAAACCCGGGCACTTGCACCAGAGCCCAGTGACTATTTGTGCAAGAGAGGACTCTGCCTGGGCGGGTGTTTATTCTTTTATTAAGTAACACCAATAACACTTGGGCCCATGTGTAAAGCGCTTGGAGGGGCTCTGAAGGATGGCTTGGTACCAGTGCAGTTATTGGTATTGGTATTAATCTGTGGAGGAAGCCATTGGGTGCTCAGAGTGCCTGCTTTTGGTAGCAGAGTGTGCCTTTTGCATTTTTGCAGAAATGAGAGAGAATATGTGGGTTAAATCAAGTGGCATTTAAGTCATTGTCTGGTATTCAAAATATGAATTAAAGCAATGCAAATTAATGGTTAGGCTACCACTATTTCTCAATTTTAGAAACGTATGACATGACAAACTATCATTAAGGCAAAGGGCTGTTTTTCCTCCCAGGTGTTTACATATTACCCCTCATTTTCCTCTAATGGCCTGCCGTGAACATGTCACTCAAAACACCAGCTCAGTGGGACCACTCCCAGCAGCTGACTGGGAGGTGAGACGAGTTAGACAGGACTCAGCCACCCAGCCGCAGCCCTAACTGGCAGGGCGATGGGGCCAGATGAAGCTCTGACCTCTGGTGCATGTCTCGGGTTGGGCATTCCGGCCTCTGGTACAGTGGGGAGGGGGGTGCATTAAAGCGTTAAAAAAGAAGGCAATCAGATGAATAATAAACAGAGAAAACTCCCAAAGCATAATCAGGAGGTGAGACAAAGACTTGCTTGTTCAGTCTTTGAGGTCATGGCGCCCTTCAGCTGTGATCACATTGTCATGGGAGGGGTGGGTATTTTTCCGACCCAGACTTTAGAGCGGAACTTAGGTGGGCTGAAATGTCCTCTCGTAAGTGCCTTTTTCTTTCAGATGATGACTATGCTTCCCACTAAATATCTCGGCTATCTGGCATGAGTGCTTTGTTGCACTGAGATGTCAAGACATCTTTATGGTATAAAGAATTTTCTGCTGGGGGGAACAGATGATCCTTAGGGTCTTTTTAAAGGAACATTTTCTTTAAAGCCCCCACATGCTGTTTGCTGCTCTTTGGCTGGAATGGCCGCAGGCAGCTAAGCATGGGGGGAGCCAGTGGTGTTTATCTATTTGGGGGTTCATAGGTCTTCAAGTCAATTTGCATAACATTATCCATAACTATGCTATCGGGCCAAACCCTCCCACCAACCTAATTAGGCATTAGTAAGAAGAGAGCATTTGAAGACATACAGGGAAGGAGATACTCAGCAAAGCTACAGATAACGTGGGATCAAGACACTGAGGAGGGCTTCCCCAGCAAAGAAAAGCCACCGCTATACAGCGTTTTGCTTTCCCTGGGACGCTGCAGCCTGAACACTCTGGCATTTGCTCCCCACAGTCTCACCTGAAGCAGCAGGGACCAAATGCAGAAAATTGCATGTTTTCAGCTCAGGGAAAGCAGCCGCCGCTGAAATCTGCCGGTCCTGCTGCCGCAGGAGGCTAGGCTGTCTTCTGACACATCTCCTCTCACTCCGCAAATAGCCACTTCCCTCCTCCAGGAATCCAGCTGGGCTGAACTCCCCCTGCTTTTTTAAAGGGGCCTTGTTGTTACCAAAAGAGCCCCGGCATGAAGTAAACACTGAGTTTAGTGGT
This sequence comes from Myiopsitta monachus, assembly GCA_017639245.1. Classification (NCBI taxonomy): domain Eukaryota; kingdom Metazoa; phylum Chordata; class Aves; order Psittaciformes; family Psittacidae; genus Myiopsitta; species Myiopsitta monachus. The sequence goes on along the minus strand of CM029921.1, from coordinate 62,531,066 downwards.
GGTTTGCTTTTTTTCCTTCCCTGCTGCTGACAATTTCCTCACCTGTGCGCTTTGGGTGCACTGAAGGAGGCTGCGGAAATTGCTGCTGACAGATCTGCTGCAAGGATGCTCTTTACTGCCACAGAGAAGTCCCAGCTGCTGCATGTAAAGGGTGGAGAATTTGCTTCTTGCCATAACACAGGGAGAGCCAGGGCAGAAAAAGGGCTGGAGGAGGAGAGGACAGGTTTTCTTGTAAAACAGGCAGACCAGTGTGTTTTGCTGGGTAGGCTGTTGCTGGTGGGCATCTCAGTGGAGCCAGCCTGTCCTCTTGGTTCAACATTGGCCAGCCTCCCTGCTAATTTTACTCTGTGCACAGCTCCATGGGGATGCTTGGAGGCAGCAATGTACTTGGTGCTTGATGCATCGTCAAAATCTGGCTTTTACAGAAATGTCCAGCAGCTCCCTTCGTCTCTGAGGGTGAAATACCCAGCACTGACCCTTCCCTCCGCTGCTTTGTAGGCTCTCCCACCCCATGCTTAGAAAGGCATTCTGTGGTCCTCAGGTTACCCCTTCAGCTTAGGCCAGGGAGGTGAAGGCAAGGGACTGTCCTCCTGCCCCTCATCTCCAAACAGGGTGGCTATATACTGCACATCCCATGCTTGGTTGCTGGCAGGGACTCATGAAGGGGCTGAACAAGGCACAGCAGAAGATGCGGTAACTTCAAGGAAGCTGAGGATGGAGAAGACCAACTGGACTAGCAAGACATGATTGCATGCCCACTGCATGCTTGGAGGGAGACACCCTTGCCAGAGAAATGACCAGAGAGGGTAGAACATCACAAGATGAAGACCAAGACCATGAAGCACCATATAGGTCTCCCAAAACCCTTGAGCCCATAGGGTGCCTAGTGTGATGGCCCTGCACAAGACACAAGGCGGAATCTCTGAGCCCCTGCCCTGCCTCCCTCACAAACTGTGTTCAGGGGTGAGAGATGGAGAAGAGAGGCAGGATGTCTGTGGAAGATCTGAGGAGGGAGGAGGTGTTTGTGGTTCAGTGGCTCCCAAGTCCTTTCTGCTTTGCAGAGCTTTACAAGTGACACTGGCGTGTGATTCGATTAGGGAAAGCACTTCACTTTCTTCTGACTCCAGAGCCTCTTCGCATTCAGCTTGAGATGAAATCCTGCTCAGCGGGGGGAGAGGCTGACCCCCACTCTTCCCATCCCCCAACTCGGACCCTCTCTTCTCCATCCTGGGTAATGCTTCATGCATTTCTGTCCCATGGATGTGGATAAAGGTGGGAGCCACTCCCCTAGAGCCAGGAAAGCCTGGTTAGGAGATCAGTAATTCCTAAGATAGCTATAACCTGTGTTATGAACCCTTCCCCTAGTGAAGGTCTGAGCTGGGTGGCTGGGGAAGGGTCCACCTATGCACATATTGACGCAATGGGCAGGAGCGAGCATCCCAAACCACCACAATGTGCTCTGGGGTTTTTAATCAAGTTTGCCTCAGAGGGAGCCTGTTGACATCTGGACCAGAGTCAAGCAGTGCCTCCCAAGCATCTCTCCCACACCTATAAAACAAAAGAGCAGGACGAGAAGTGGAGATCAACACAGCTATGAAGCAAAGCAGAGACCTTTCCAGCTCCATCCTCCACGCGATGCCAGGCTGGGCTGTCAGGGGAGTCTGAAATTGCCAGGAGATCTGAATGAGGGAGAAGCGAATGAAAAGCTGCAATGGGCCACTATAAAAGCAACCAGTGCTGTGGAGCAGGTGCAGAAACAATGATAATTCCCCATTTCTCCCAAAAGAGGAACTAGTAGCATCCAAATTGAGTTATTGGGCAGCAGATTTAAGGGCAAACAAAAGACAGTGCTTTTTCCATGACACCCATAATTAAATTATGGAACTCATTGCCATAGGATGCTATGGATACCTACAGCCTAAATGGGCCCCCAAAAGCATTTAGGCGAACTCAAGGGGCACACAGGTCTGTCAAGGTCTGTTAAACATGATGGAGCAGCCACCTCAGGGAGCCCTTAAACCCAGGACCGCCAGGAGCATGCATCAGACAAGGGGCTCAGCAAACCTGCCTATCCCCTGACAGGGATGCTAGACCAGCTGCAGCCTGAAAGATAAATAAATAATGCCTCATCACCTAAATAAACTGTTAGCCAAGTCCTCTTTAGAGCAAGGGAGAGGTTATTTGACTTCAGAAGTGCCCAGGCTGATGGTACAACACAGGGAGAGAGGGATGTGGGGGGGCACAAGGATTTATGTCCATGTCCCTAGTGCAGGGTGGCACTGAATCCATGGGCATTGCAAAGCTGCATTGAAGTGACATGATCAGCTCTGTAGAGCAAAGCAGCAGAAAAAAAATGTCTGTCCATCCTTCACTGGGACCAACCCACAACTCTTTTTCATGGATGAACTGAGTCAGGCTCAGAAACCACAGGGTGGCTCCTTCTGCCACCTCCCCCTTCTCCAAAGCAGATGTGGGGGTGATTAATGACCTCTTCAGTGAGGTACCAAATCCCCTGTACCCACCAAACTGCTGGCAGGCTGCTTTGTGGAGACATGGCAGCAGGGGAGTGGAAGCTGGCTAGGCAGAGCTGCTGCAAACTTACGGACCAGGCTATGCTCAAGCCAAGCACTGGAGCTAATTGTGCAGATTCCTGGAAAGAGTCCTCACCCTTCATGTAAGAAAGATGAGTGCCCAGGCTGACCAAGTGTGCCACGGTCCTCATTAATCCTTCTTCTGTGATATTAGTTGACTAGTTTCCTGCATCTGTGCACACACAGTGATGTTTGAAAGGCATCCTTGTGTTTACAGAATTGGTTGGCTTGCTTTGTCTTCCATCTCCAACACGAATGTTATGCAGCCGACTCTACTGAACAGACTAAGCAGAGTTTTCTGTCTTCTGCGTGGAAAAGCAATGTCCAGTGCTATGGAGAGGTAAGAGACTGGTGTTTGCAGTGATGGGCTGGCATGCTGCTCTTCTTCCTGCTTTGGGGTGAACATCCCTATACCTGGTTTTAAAGAAACCCATCTCATTTCCTTTTGCAGACCAGTGTTACCCATTCCCAAGCCCCAGTAAGGGTGCAAATCCACCGAAGGTGCAAGCAGGAAAACCTCTGGTATTGGAGAGAATCCCCCCAGACTTCTTCAGGATCCCTTGCCAGGGATTTTTGTTTGCAGCTGCCCTCAAGGGTGACTCAGTGAGTTATGGTGGGCAGAGCCCTGCTGTTTCTGCAGCTTCAGGCAGAGATGCTCTTGCTCAGAAGGAATGGGAGAAAAACATTCCCTGGTCCCTGCAAAGACACCATGTGCCAGATCTGCCTGTCATAAACAAGCCATCAGCTCCTTGCTCTCCACCCAGCATGTCAGCTCAATAATTTATTGTCCAGGAGGTGCAATAACCATCCATAATTCATGAACAATAATGTTCTACAAGTTCAAATCTGGCAGTTTGGCTCCCTGGACCATGCACCATCTTACCGGGCCTGCCTTGTGCCATGCCCAAGGTCTCATTTCTTGCCAAAAGACATGAAGGCAGCAGCCACCTCAAGCATACAACCGTGAGAGGCATCCTAGAAGTGACAAGTTTTGGAGACGTATCCATCTGTCTCTGCTCTTCTGTTTTACAAGCGATTCTTCACCTGTTGGTGAAAAAAATATGAAGAACTCCTGTTTTTTGGTTTGAAAAGCTGTTAAAAAACACAGGTTATGGGACTCTGTATCAGCAAAGCTATAGATGGAGGTGCTTGGGAGGAGCAAGACAAGGTTCACCCCTGATACAGAGACTTGGCATCCACCAGTGGCTCATTGCAGCAGTGCCTGGTGTTTGTTGGTGGCCTCTCCAGCAGGGAAGGGATTCCTGTTGGCAGGGGAGCCCTGCGCTATGGGAGTGTGCAGGTCCCAGGGGTGCCACGGTGCAAAACATACAGCAGCATCTTAACATCCAAGGCTGATAAACAGCTCAAAACCACAAGATTCAAGTGATGATTTGGGGTGTGGAGTGGGTAAGGGAGTGGCAGAAAGGGCTGGGGAATTTGCAGCAACGGGTTAGCCCCCAAGAGATAACACAGAAGCATCATGGTATCAGCCTCTGAGACACAGGGAAGCGAAGCAGCTCCAGGGAGAAGCCTGAAACGTGAGCCACTGAGTTCTCAGATTAGAAAAACACCTCTTGCTCTGCAAACTCTGTTAGTCAGACATAAAACATAGTGAAGCAGAGCATGCTGGAGCTCCTTCGCTCCCAGGGGGAGATGTTTATTAACTCGTCAAAATATAACGTCTGTTGTTGCCAGCAAGAAGCTAGAACAGAGAGAAAAAAAAAAAAAAACAAGACAAAATAGAAAAGGGGGAGGAAAAATAAAAATCACACACGAAAAAAACATATTCTTCCCTGTACTTGGCTGGAGATGCTTCGTCTGCGGAGCTGTGCCTGAGCCTCAGGCATGGCAGGAGCTCCTACAGCATCATCCCAGTGCAGCAGCAGGAGACCCAGGGGAAGAGGCTGTTGCAGCACCCAGCTCTGACTCACGTGGTGTTTGCAGGAGCCGCCCTCTGACCTTCAGGTAATTGGGCTGGTTGGCATACCTGGCCTGACATACATTAAAGCTTCTAAAATAAATAAGGTGATAGCTGGAAATGAGATACCAAATTAATGTTGAAATAGGATGGGGCTGTGTTGCTGCAGTCATTACATCCTGGTGACACTCCATAACAAGAAACAGGAGAGCAGCCACCAAGCTGCAGCAATTATTTTAATCATATTTGTTTAAGTGCTATAGATCAGGGAATAGCTTTCCTTGCAAGGTATTTGCTGTTGCTTTACTCACGTTGAAATAGGGACCAAGTGCCCAGGAGATTAACCTAGGGGCTTGTACCATTACCCTGGTTCTGGCCAACTGCATCACTCTGAAATGCTCCCAGTAACCATGATCCTCCGTAAATTACACGTCACAGGCAGCATTCAAGTTTGTTATTATAAGCCCAAGTGCCTTTGGCCTTGATTCAGGCAAACAATAAGGGATTTTTTATTTTCCAGACTGTATTTCAGGAGCAGGACCTCAGTTGCTAGCTGCCCCTGGGTTTGCAGGGGACTGAAGGTGGAATATGCTTTTCCAGGTGAGAAGGCAAGCAGTGAAGTCTCCACACAATGAGGATGGCCATCACAGACTGGGCTTGAGGTACTTTCTGTGCTCACTAGTAGGGTTTTCCCAGCCATTTCAGCCTCTGGTACTGAGGATAGATACTTTAAGGATCAATTTACACCTAAAAATGACCCCCTCCTGTGAAAGTGCCACCACACAAAACAGCAGATGGTGTTTGAACACTGCAAAATGAAAAGTATATCTCTTTTAAAGATAAGTAAGAGGTTTTTTTGGTGCTACATGGATGTCTCAGGGTCTCAATTTGCAGGCTTTCTGCAGTGAGGGGGAAAAGATGGCAAGTGCTAAGGGGTAATACCAGTGGCAGGAAACCACTCTTCCTGATGGGTCCTCAGGAACTGTGGCATTGGCACAACCCAAAGAGACTGTGCAGGAGGGGCTCCCGGCCTAGCAGCCCCAGGGGCCACCACACATGTCCAGCAGGCTTTTTCCTCCCTTTTTCCCCCACTCATGCTTATCCTGCTTCTTCAGATGAAATGTCGTATATGGGGAGGCTGTGTGGGGGATAGGAAGTGTAAATCATCCACCTCTGCTTCCATTTGGGACTGCTGGGGATTAGCTGGTCCTGTTGGGATGATGACCCTTCCCAGGTACCAGCCCCAGGCATATGCTGCAGAGTTGATGCAGCAGGAGCTCCTGTTCCCGGAAAGGCACACCCAAGTGTTACAATAACACTGGTTTTCCGCATCAAACATCAAAACTGGTGCTTAAAAAAAACCCTCCTGCTTGCAAACCTTTCCTCTCTCCATGCCCTGGAAGCAGAACCCCACTGAACCCCCATCTTCAGTGATGCTCCCTCCATGTGATAAAAGCCCTTTTCTTAGAGGTTTTACTAACAAACAAGCTTGAATGCTGCTAATTTCTAAAATAAACAAGAAAATCTCTGGAGCAGCAAATGCAAAGGGCCCCCAAGGTATCTTCTAAATGTCACTGAAGAGCATTAGTCCTAACTTGCGCTCAGCTGTCCCTGCCTCCCCAGCCCTTGCTGTGGGAACAGGGAAGATTGGTTTGTGGAAAGTTTGGTTTTGTGGGGGCAAAGAAAACCCCCAAACTTGGGCCCCCTCGCAGTTGCTTTGAAGCCCACAGGCTCTGCAACAGGCAAAAAACCACGAGTGGGTTTGGCTTCACTCTTAGCAATGACATTTTGACAGCTTCTATTTCAGGGATGGCTTTATTGTTTTCCCCCTGGTCCTCAATTAATGCCTTACCTCAAAATAGCTACAAGCCAGCAGGACTTTTCCACTCACCACGCTGCGATTCTCCAGCACTGTAATTGCTCACGGCTTGGCCTAACTGTCCCCAACCAGACCCCAAGTCTCCAGTTACACTCTCCCTCTGAACAAGGACAACCTCCCTGCTGAGCCAGGTGCTGGTGCTTGAAAGCCAACACGGAGGAGAAAGCACCATGCAAACCTGTTTTCCATTGGCCGGAGGGTAGTGTGCCCGAGCATGTTGAGGCCAGGATCAGGTCAAGCTGCTGGGAAGCAGCTATTAGCTAGTGCATGGTAGAGCTGCAGGCTAGGATGCTCTAAGGGCTGTAAGAAGGAAGATGGAGCCAGGGCTGACCTTTATGTCCTGCACTTGCTTTTGGAGCCAGGAAAGGTTCGGCAGGTGCTGACATTGAGGATTTTCCCCATGGTGCCAGCTTAGCTGAATAGCTCTGTGCAATTGGACATGCTGAACCTCACACAGGTTATCATCCTCCTTCCCTAGGGCAGCATACCCTAAATCCCCTCAGCTTTCTGCTCCCCTTACCACAGAATAAACTTATAAACATCCCTCTCAAGGTTATCCAACGCCTGTTAAAGATTTAAGAAAAGCATTGTACAATGTATACAGCTCCTCCTGAAATATTCATCCCGGCATCAATGTTTCATCAATTTTCTATCATATATCACCCTTGACACCAGCTTCAATCATGGTGGTTCAGATCATGAAAAATAGATATGTGTACAGAACTGCCCACCTTCAGTTTCCTCTTTTCCCATGTAATTTAGTATCAATTAGCCTATGAGGCTATCACCTTCCCTTCTGCTCTCGGTGAGCCCCTATCTTTCCTGCTTCCCTCCAGGAGCAGGTGAGCTGGAGGGGCACCTGAGATGAGCAGTGGGAAAACTGGACACAGCATGGGAAGCCTCTGGGAGTTCCGCACTTAGGAGCAACCCTGCAACAGAGAAGCCATGCCAAAGGCTCTGCCTTATAATTTATCTGGAAGAGCCTGTGTGCCCCATGGCAGGATGCCGGCTGCTTTTTCTGCCTGCCTCGGGGCTCCTGGGAGCCCCATTGTTCACAGAGCAGCCATGCTCTCGGGCACCTGCCGTATACTGGGCTTCCATGGCAGAGAGGCACCCTGGCCCCAGGTCCCCAGGGACCCCAGCTCAGGACACCAAGGCACACAGCAGGGTGCATGGGCTTGCACAGTCCCTAGCTGCAATGGGACCACTTCGTCTCTTTTTGGAGCCCACAGAGGAAAGCCTGCTGCTGCTATTGCCCTGCACCAGTGGCCAAGCAAGCGTGCCTGTGCAGCAGTGTGCAAGTCCATTAGCAATTTGTGCTGCTCACCCAGAAATCCAAGCCTGATCCCTTGATCTTTCTAAGGAACAGGTTTCAGGTCTGACCCCATCGCTGGCACAGGCAGGAAGGTCTTCTAGACTTTTTTAAAACATTATTTTCCTTTTGAATTCCTGTAAATTGTTTAACCTGTGTTAAGTGCCTGCCTGTGCCTCTCTTGGCTTCCCTAAATGACCAACAGGCTCCTTCAATCTGCCCATCAGTCTTTGCCCATCCGCCATGGCAAGAGGGGGAGAAAGCACTTTCTTGCCACAGTCATCTTTTGAACCACAGCATTTCACTGTGGCTAACAAAGTTAAGGGGGACCTTTCCTCTCCCCGCAGCCTGAGCTAAAGGAGCCAGAACATCTTATCCGTTATCTGATTTGATGTGCAAAACAAAAAACCCCAACAGAATGGGAGGAAGGGAAGCCAACAGCAAACAAAAAAATCACTGCTGGCTCCTTCTCGCTTTTAATTGCAGCGTGCAAAAGCCAGGCCTGTTTTTGCTCTTTCTGTAATTCCCCCTGCCAGTACAAGGCTCCCTCTGGTTCAGGACAAAAATTGACTTCATGTCATGAATGAAGTAATTATTTCCCCCCTCAAATGAATACGGCAATTATTTTCCTTTTTGAGAAGCAAGGGGTGTGTGTGAGGTTTAAGCTGCTGAGCAGAGCCACGCTCCCTACCTGGAGCAGGGCAGCTCTCAGACTTTGCTCACCAGCCAGGCTTGCAGACCTCTGCATGCAGTGCCTCTGCCCCCTCCTCACCCAGCTGTGGAGCCATCTCTTATCTTTCCCAGCTCAGCCTTGCTGCCTTCCAGCAAAGCTGAGGGTCCCTGCCAGGCACAGGCGCTTTGCTGGATAAAGGGAGCTGCAGAGGGCAGCTCTGCCTTTAGCCTAAGGCGATCCCCTTGAGCTTAAAGCAACTTTCCCCCTCCATGCTGTTTCCCTCAGCTCAGGAACAGAGGACATTTCCTAATGTGCCCATCCTGTTTCCCTTCACTGAGGAAGAGCAGAGATAAAATACTGCCTTAGGTATGTGCACAGGGGGAATATTAAAGACATATATCCCAATTACAGAGGTGACTGTGGGAAAGCTACTTTTCTGCTTCTCCATTCACTGGTGTCCCATTCCCTGCCTGGACTAGGGCCTTCCTTCTCCAAAGAAAGGACTAGGGTGATGGCCAGGAGACCAGGACTAGCCTATCGCAGGCAGAAGCTACCTGTCATCACTGCTCTGTGGTTCTCAGCAGCATGAGAAGGCAGTGAGGCACCATCCATGCATGGACCCTGCAAGAGATCAATGTTCAGCAAGGGCAGGGTCTTCCTTCTCTAGCAGCAGGGCCATGTTTTGAGACAGAGCTCTGCCACACATACACCTTGCACTGCCTTAGCTCTTCTTTTTCCTGGCCATTCACTTCAGGAATGTCAATTTCCCGACTCTCACATGAGGGGTTTACCAACTCATAAAGTGTTTCTTCACTGGCTCTCAAGTATGTTGTAGCTTCTGCAGGTGTTAAAAGCTGCTGTAAAGAGCTACACAAAGAAAGCTATTTGTGGTGCACACTGAGATCTCTGAACCCTGCAAGAACACCAAAGGGATGCAGCAGTGTGTACCAAGGAGTGATGAACCAGCATTGTCACTATTAACTATTTCCAGAAGCACAAACCCCAGGCAATCCTGCCAGAACATGCACTTTCTGTGGCAGAGCGGATGGGCTATCATGAGGCGCTTGTACCAGCACTCAGAAATCTTGTCTTCACATCGAAACCTTCTGGGTAGAGGCTGGAAGGAGGAGTCTGAGCAGCTTCTCCAGAAAATCACACCTTACCACCACAGCCGAACCAACTCCAGCAACACAAGAACAAGAAAGATGGTAAGAGGCAGAAAAGTGGTAATAAATACATGTTTTTAATGGTTTTCCTGAACCATGTTGGGTCAAAACTTATAACAAGCCTCCACTGCAAGCCAACAAGTACCGAAAGCTCCATCCTACCAGTTTGAAGACAGGTCTTTGGTGGCACTTTGTAATTTTGCTAATGCAGAAAACAAATCTGGAGCATTCTGGGCTGCAGCACTCCCTGCAAATACTGAATAAAACAGCAGTGGCTTTGCCCTGTCGCATCATGTAGTCCTTCTCACCCTTCCTGACCAAGGGGCTACCTAAGCTGCATGTAAAACCTCCAAGGACTACCAAGGTTTTTAGAAAGACTTGCATGGAGCACCAAGGGCAATGTTGCCCCAGGGTTTCACCTATAAGGAGGCAAAAATCTGATGTTGGTTGTTTACCTACACATATGCACAGAATTACATACTAATTTTACTGCAGGCATTTCATAACCCATCATCATGCGTCCCATGTGAGGATCAACAAGACCCAGCCCCAGCACTCCCAGCGAGACCCTGTCTCCTTGCTCTGCGAGTTAAAACTGTGGGGTAAAAGTATCATTTCCCAAGCAAGCTAGAAAGTGACTTGAAGGTTGTGAGTGACCTTGAAGGGAACTGGGCATTAGCTTGTTGGCTGCGGTGGCAAAGGCATGAAAATGTATTGCAGCCCTTGGGCAGCCTTCAGTTCTCATTTAAGCTGTTAATCAGAGGGGGAGAGGAAGGAGAGCAGCAGCGGCAGCCTTCCCCTGTGAGCCTGACTGTAAAAGTGTGAGTGGCAGCCGGAGGGGCCTTCAGGACATGGGCACGGGTTGGGGGGGAAATCAGCTCTGCCTTGCTGCAAGAAGGAAGGGCTCTAGGAGCTGAAAACGCTCATTTCCCTTGTTCTTGTTAGTCCTTTCACAGATAGAGTTATTCCAGTAACTAGTTTTTCTGTGGTTTGTTTAGTTGCTTAGGTGTGCACAGGAGCTCTGTGGGTCTCTCCTCTGAGGGTGGCATCACCCTCATCACTCTGTCATGCAGTTCAGGACCACCTTGTGATGAGGGTGATTTTTTTTCCCCAGTGGACCAACCCTAAGGCACAGCTGCCCCAGAGCATCTTGACATCTCTGTAATATGGCAAGAAGGATGTGCCAGGGAGACCTTTCGGCTTTTAGTCCATGTGTCACTGCACCCAGACTGCATTTGCTCTCCCCAGCACCCCTGAGGAGCACCACAGTTCCTGTTGGAAAGGGACAGAGAGGGACACAGGCACAGACTCTGCTTCCCAGTGGAATGGTGCTGGCGATGTGCCCTACTGAGGGGATTAATTAAAATAGAGGTGGGATGCTCTAAGGCACAGCAAGTAGAGTTTGAGCAGAGCACCAGAGAAGCCACCTCCCCACTCACATGGTCTGCGTACCCTTCTCCAGCACCACAAGGGTTAAGATGAGTCTATTACTGTTTGCTTGTCACTTTGTCGCTGATCTAATGACCATCGATAATAGCTGAATAAGAATTGATGGAGAGATGGATTTAATTAACCCTGGTGTCAGCAGCTAGCATTGCTGTCTGTTTGTGTTAATGGAGCAGCTCAGGAAAAAAACTCTCTTGAGCTTTGCATGGCTCAGCCTGCGGCAAGTAAAACAGTCCTATTCATCAGCTGTGCCCTCCAGGTATACCCAGGGAGTACCACATGGCAATCGCTTCCTCCTTCCGCCACATAATCACCTACACGGTCAAACTCTGAGTCCCCAGCTCACCTGCAACCCCATCTCCCCCTCCTGCTGCTGCTGCCTGCTGCTTCAACAGCAGAGGCAAGGTCTCAGGGGGACACGTTAAAGCCTAGGAGTGCCTGGGAAAACGATACTGGGAGGCCGGAGATCTTTATTTAGCAGGGAAACAGTGCGAGAGGACTTGCTAGGAGAAGACCAGCATGAAGGCAGCAATCACTTGGTGTTTCCTGAAGGTGTGGATGCCAGGTCAGGGATAAAAAGAGAGAGAAGGGAAGCCCCAGCCAGCCAGCCTGCTTTGCATCCTCTTGAGCCCTCATGCAGTGGCCCTCTTTCCAAAATCCAGGCATTGCACACACTCCAGTGGGATTTATCCTCCTGGGTTTAAGCCAGCTGTTTGGGAGCCAGCTCCCAGCTTGCAGGATTACCTCAAGTTCCCCCGACCACTCTGTCTGCGTTGCAAGTTACTACATGGTGCTGGCACAGAACTGTCGCAAGGAGGCTAGAAACTCAGCCCAGACCATTCCAGCCCCAGCCCCAGTCCCACTAATGAGGCTTGCCCTGCCTGTTTCTTAGTTGCAGCTGGTAACTGAGAGGGAGAAAAGTGTGTGGGCAGCCTGGCGCACAGGACGTGTAGTGTCTGCCAGCTCCTTCCCTCTCTTCAGTCAATCTGAGGATACAACAGATGACAGCTTGTATTGCTCCCCATCCTCCTGCACCCAAGCTATCAAGAGGATCACAGGGGACTTGTCAGCTGGAGGGAGTGTGGGTGCGTGGCCCGTTCTCACTCCTTGGGTACTCAACCCCGTTTATGCATTTTCGCTATGCTCTGCAGCCATGGTGGTGTGTGTGAGTGCCTGGCAGCTTGGGGAACAGCAGCTCAGCACGATGCCACTCGCCACAGCAGCATCCAGCTTCCCCAGCCCAATTTCCTGGGGCAGAGCCGTAATGCAAGCGTGCACGCTAAGCAGCCCCATCCCCAGGTGCTTTCCAACGCGGAGCCCTCTCAGGGCAGGCACAGGAAGGGGCTTGTCTGACACCTGCGAGGTTTTCTTCACACTTCCCCTTCCTCTCATTTTCAGCTGGGATTGCTTTTCATGTTCTAACACATGTCCAGCCTTGACCTATGCTGGCAGGCGAGCGGATCTGGATCCGTCAACAGCGCTGGGGATGCACAGGGATGGTGCCAGGACAGCTGCCGGCTGGGCTGCTCCTATGGGCGCTGCAGCCAGGGAGTCTGTGCACTTGCTCTGATGGACTACGGTGCTACTGTTTGAAGGAATAAGACTCCTAATACAATGCTTTGCCCGGCTAAAAATATTCCTTCCAGTAAAAATGCTGGCTCCTGCTACCAGCATTGCCTCGTAGCTGGCATTTCCAGGTATGATGGGACACAGATCTTTCACGATATGAGGTCAGTCAAAATACCAGTTGTTGGCAAACTTATTTCCTGCTGAGAAACTATGAGGTCAGCTTTTGGCTTTGGCAACTCATTTAGCATTTGCAGGGAACTCCAAGGGAGCAAATATCTCAGCCAGGATTCCCACGGAAAAGACAGGCATGGAAAACATGTGCATGGACAAGTGAGGCAGAGAATATTGCTGGGGAGGTGAAAGCCAGTGTCAACACAGATTAGGGTTTTGTTCCTACCCTTGGGCTTCACTGCTCCAGCTGCAGAATGAAGATAACATCACCTAGTCACAGAAAGGAGAGGGGTTTAATGCAACGGTGGCTAATCCAGAGTTTCTAAGCCCTTAACACAGTTCTCTGAGCAGCCCTTGGAGCATTTTGGGTCTAGCGTGGGAGAGTCAGTCTTAGTGATGCAATGGGACACACAGGTCCCTCTCTCTCTGTCCCAAGATCTTTCTTCTGCTAGACCAGCAGAGAAGAGCAGTAACTAAAATAAGGAAAGCTGGTAGTGCAGTGCAGAACTGAGCCTGGCTTCCTGAACATGGCCCCTGAAGCAGCAAAATACATGCTGCCATGGCAGGAATTGGGGAGCCTGGGAAGGATCCCCAGGCCAAGCAACATCCCAAGTTCATCCTAGCCTGGCAGGACTTCCAGCTTTCAAGCTGGGGCTGAGCAGAAGCCTTCCTACACACACACCACCCCCACCCCCCCCAAAAAAAAAAGAACAAACAAACAAACAAAAAACCAAAAACCCAAAGTAACCCATATCATCTTCTTTCAGTCTTATCTGTCCAGTAGAACTTCTAGTAACAGCCCAAAGCTCCACTTCACCCCAGCAAAAGATATGCAAGGCACAAGCAAGATCTGTCCTGCTCTGGAATAATTTGAGCCCTTGGAAAGATGCTGATTTAGAGAGAGACAGGCTTCCTGTTTTGCTCATCCCCATCCCAGACAGAAAGTGCCTTTGCCAAGTACATCTTCAAATCCCTGCCAGTAACCTGCAGTCATGGAATACGTGAGGCTGGAAAAAAAGAACCACCACCCAAAACCCAACAAAACTCAATTTGAAGACCCAGCTAGTGTTATAGCTTTTCAGCCACGAGAGCAGGTGAGCTAATAATAAAATCAACTGCCCAGGAGGAAATGAATATTGGGTTTTGTTCCAAGCAGATGAGTTCAGCCAGAGTCTGAAAAAGGGCAGAAAATAATAATAATAAAAAGAAGAGTAGGAATTGTTCTGTGACAAACGTATTTTGACAATCCAGCTGAAAGGGCTGACAGAGTTATGAGTGAGGGGGAGGAATTACTGATTGCTGAGTGTCATCTCACTTGTTTTTCTTGATTCAGCCTGGCCTTGCTAACAATGTGTGTCACTGCCCAGTGGAGGGGACATCCTTTGCTGAATGATACCCAGTGCTCTCCAAGGCAAAGCCCAGCTTCCTCCTGCAATATACCTGCCAACAGCACCAGCATCAGAGGTGCTGCAGGGGGTATCCGCCAGATGGACCAGATCCGGGAAGGGCATGGAGTGGAAGTGCTAGGGTCTCCAGCCATGTGTCCTAGTGCATTCCCATTTGCAGCAAGCCTCAGATCACATCTGGTCTTCCAGCTGGCTGAAGCCATCCAGCACTTGCGAATGATGCTCTGTGATGCATCTTTGGTGGTGTTGACTACTCCTGGTCTCTGTTGTCAGGGAAATGAAGTATGGTTTTCCAGTGCTATGGAAGCAAATTAATAAGAATCTTGCAGCTCAATCAACATGCTTTGTGCTATGTCCTACACAATCAAGCGAATGGTACTGAAGTTAAGGAAAAAAGCAGTCCACCATAAATGCTGTTCTCATTATTTTTATCCTCACATGCTGAAATGGAGCTTGAGGTCCCCATTTACAACCACAAACTCTCTTTGGTAAAGGGGAGAAGTGCGGGAGAATGGTGGCTGCTTGATTTTGGGCTCATCGCATGAAAATAGCAACTGCTCTGGACGGGTGTCTGGCACAAATCCTCCTGCTGTCTTTGCCAAGAAGGTAGGTGAAAATTTACTGGGCAGCAACGGAGATCATCACGATATCTGGAAAAACACATAACAGTTAACCAAAGCTGTGGCTTACCTATGGCGTGCAAGTGTGGGCCCATTGCCTGCACCTGCAGGCATATCCACCACGTTCACTATTGCTAACACTAGCCTTCTGGGTGAGTCACCAAGGACTGGTGCTACATGTTGCTGGTTGGTGTAGAGACATCGCTTCCCACCTCAAAACCAGGGCAGTGTGTGTTTAACAGGAGTGGGTTTGACGGACTGGAGCTGTTCCTACTGATGCTAAATTAACACTGTGCTTACAATGACCTACATCCAGAGTCCCAAAGTACAAGGCTTTGGAGGCTGCCAGAGTCTGACAACTCCTTCTGTGAGTAACAGGGCCAAAGGTGCCTGGTTTTGAATGGAGTTTATGTTTCTGCAGCGGATGGGTGTTGGTGAGGAGCCTCTAATGTTTACTACCAGCTGTGTTCCCTGGCTGAAAGTTATGTCTGGATTGGGGACCTTGGGGACTTTAAATATCCTTCCTTGGTCTGAGCTGTGCAGCTCAGGAAGCAGCTCATGCAGTGACCAATCCTCCCATGGCATCTAGTACCTAAGAAAACCTGGATGGAGACAAGCTGTAAGAGCCCATTAATTTTAATTAACGGAAAAGCACCTCCCTTTGGAGCAGGACTTGGTGCCGACATGGGCAAAACTGATGGCATTTCATGGCATTCAGAGAGGTTCCCTCTGGTTAAAGGATACCTGTCAAAGGCTGCATCAAGCCAAGCCGTGTCTGCATTCTGGGAGAAGGATGCTTCCTGTGACTCGTTATGAGTCAGTTTGAGTCACCTGCCTCCACTTGCTGCTGCTAATTTACTACTCTCAATAATTTTGAGAAGTTCGGATTATCATAGAATCATAGAATAGTTAGGGTTGGAAAGGACCTTAAGATCATCAAGTTCCAACCAGCTGCTTATTCTTCTCCTCCTAGAAGCCAATGTGAAAAACATCCAGACTGGGGGTTCTGTGGCAGGAGTGGGTCTTACAGCAGCTTTCTCCCTGGCTCCCCACTCTTTGCTAGGACTATTATTGCTGCTGGTGAGAGGAGAACTTGAGATCTTCATCCACCTTCCTGGTGTTTGTTTCCCCAGCCTGATTCCACAGCTTTTCAGACAAACACATTTATGCCTTGCTTCCTATTGAGTGACATCTTTCAGGACATGTTTTCTAGGGTCAGAGCAGAGGGTAACCTCCCAGAGAACAGCGTGGTGCTTCTGAGATAAATAAAGTGTTTGGAAAAAATCCTCATGGGGGAGGAATGACAAGGGCAACACGAATTTCTCTCAAGGCCTGGGGGATGGCTCAGTGTTTCCAGGAACAACTGGCTTGCGTTTGCACTGACAACCATTAAAATTGTGAGATGTAGTTCAACAAACTGAAGGTCAGGTTGCCCGGGATGGGAAGAGCTCCAGAAATTTCCAGTGATATATTTATACTTTTGAGCATTTGTCCATGACTGCCTCTTGCAGATCTTACCCATTTGGCTTAACGTCTGTGCCCTGGCTGGCCTTGGAAGAAAGAAACCCATCCACTCAGGTTGGTTTGGATAATTGGGAGCAGAATAAACAAGCCCAGACATTTTCAGCTGTCTTTACTGCTCCGTTCTTCACTACAAGACAGACATTGAGGTGCTGGAGCATGTCCAAAGGGCAATGAAGCTGGTGAAGGGTCTGGAGCACAAGTCTTATGAGGAACAGCTGAGGGAACTGGGGTTGTTTAGCCTGGAGAAGAGAAGGCTCAGTGGGGACCTCATTGCTCTCTACAACTACCTTCAAAGGAGGTTGCAGTGAGCTGGGAGTCTGTCTCTTCTCCCAAGTAACAAGCGATAGGATAAGAGGTAACAGCTTCAAGCTGCACCAGGGGTGGTTTAGATTGGATATTAAGAACAATTTCTTTACCAAAGGGTTGTCAAGTACTGGAACAGGCTGCCCAGGGCAGTGGTGAAATCACCATCCCTGGAAGGATTTAAAAGAGTGTAGATGTGATGCTTAGGGACAGAGTTTACTGGTGGATTTGGCAGTGCTAGGTTAAAGGTTGGACTTGATGATCTTAAATGTCCTTTCCAACCTGAATGATTCTATGATTCTGCTCCCACTACCCTGCTTTGTGCTATTACTCATCAGCCAAATGCAGGGAAGAAGGCAAAATGAAACCAGGAGTCCTGTTTGCTCACCTGATGGAGGTTATATGTTAAAGTCTCATCATTTCTCTCTGCTGGTGGATAGTGTCTGCTCACAATAACACTAAAGCTGCCCAAGCTTCTAAACAGCAGCATTTTGCTCTAGCTCTGTGTTATGAGCTAGAAAAAAAAGAGCTTAGCTACCCTGCTGGGCAGCTGGCTCCCCAAGGGCTGCTGGAGATGAGCACTGACATCCAGCTACATCCTTTAGTTACCCCGGAGGATAAATGGAAGTGGTGCTGCTAGGTTTAATAAACCCTCATGCCCCACCAGCCACTTCACAGGATGCAGACCTTGTTAACATGCAAAATAATGTAAAGATGCAGGTGGGGTTCTGGCTGGTTAACCAGGAGATGCTTCAGTGAGAATTATCCAATTAAATCTTCATTTCTCCCTGGCTTTCATGTGTTTTTTCACACACAACCCCCCCTCCATTGTAGCCGCATTATCAACCAAAGCAATAGACACAAGTTCTAATCAAGTGTTGTCCACATTAAGCAATCACCGTGGGCACTGGGTATGCCTGCATGTCCCTGCAGCGCTGGCTTGGGTCTCCAGGGCACCATGCTGGGGCTTTTGGGAGGTAAGGATGGTGAACCAAAACCTAAATATATACCCTGCATGCACCACACAGTCTCAGGAGGGGCTGACCAGTGCATTTGTTTCTGATAGCACAGCTCCTTCTTTATTCAGTCCATCCTTTCTCCTCTGCCACAAACAAATCTGAGCGCAGCACAAGTAGGTGCTGCTGCTGTCCGTAAGTGCAGATGCTAAACCCTGCTCTGCAGAAAAAACAATAACAAAAAAAAGCCCAATACCTTTCCATACCTTTCCAGTCCTGCCTTGCAGCAAGAGTTGTGGCTGGCACAGCATCAGTATCTGGACGTGGCCTGTCCCTGAGAAGGCTCATCCCTGTGGAGCTCTGCCCAATGCTCCCAGCCAGGTGCAGGAGTTGCTGGTGGGGTTGCACCGCCTGATTGCTGCTTGACTTCTGTGTCACCCCTCGGCCCCAGGTATTTCCAATACCTGCTTTTCTTGACAACTACTGTTCTTCTAGTGCTTCCACTGTATTTTTATTGTGAGCTTTCTGGTGAAAGAAGAGCAAAAGAAATAAGAACAATAGCAGCAGATACCAGAGCCCTTGGAGCTAAAATACTACCTGTTTGCCCGCAAAATACAGATTTCAGATGTGAAGCTGAGAAGTTTTAACAAGCTATTTCTGTTCCCACCCATCCCCTGGAGTGTCTGGCTATGTGTTTGGACAGCTCAGCATGGTGGTGGGATGGCAAGTCCTGCAAGAGCAGGCTCAGTGGCATAGAGCCAAAGGCTGATGCGATGGCCACAGAACAGAGCTCTAGGTGCAGGGGTGTCTGTCTCTCTCTGTCCCTGTGATAGCACTTGGTGGGGTCCAGATGCAGCCCACTGATGCGTCCACGGGAAGGTGGTTAAGCAGAATAAGCTTAATCCACCATTCCTCTCACCCTTTCTAGTCCCCTGCCAGGAACTGGGATTGCTGCTGAAGCCTTTTCCATGGAGACAACACTGGTAGCCAGATGGGATGGGATTTCTGCAGACTCCATCTCACTCTCCCTGCTCTGTCTGGCAGCCCCATGACAGCAGCCCATGCCATGGGGTTTCCTCCTCTCCTGTCCTTGACAGCAAATCCCTCACCGCAGGAGCTGTTAAGAGTGTCTAAAATAGAGCTTGGTGCCTGGGGGGACCCTCTATCATCTCAGCTCGACTCCCCTGGTGCCAGCACAGCCGTACTGCCTGGGTCCTGCTGAGGCACTGAGCATGGCTGGTAAAAGCAGCAGTAAATGAAATCACATCAACTTCCCCAGCCAAGGCGATAATTTGTTTCTGAGAGGCCATCTGACACCAAGCAAGAGCCTGGTCAGGGTGCCCAGCAGGGGAGCTGGGGCCCACAGAGGTGGAGATTGCTGTCATGATGGGGACTTTTCTCTCCATGCCACCTCCTGAGCACTCCTGGGGAGGTCTGCACCCCTTCATTCTGCCAGGAGGGACTGAGCCCTGATGAACGCTGTCAGGCCACACCAAACCATGTCAAAGCAGCCCAGCACTGATGCATCCCAGTCTTTGCATCACCTCTCCCCTCTGCTCTGTGAGCTTTTGCTCCCTGAGCAGACATCTGCAGCACAGAGGAGGAATCTCCCTTGCCCAAGATTCAGAGCAGGCTGAGCAACCCTGAGATCCTTTTCTATCCCTGGGATAAGAAGGTACTGCAGCCTGAACACCCCAGCACTCCATGCCCACCATGCATTATAGGAAACAGAGCATCTGTACTCAGCGAGTCCTGACAGGGATCCGTGTTTTAAGCACCCCGTCATACTACTCAGATCCCAGCAAACAGCACTGGGCATCTCTCAGTTGTGCAGGGGAAAATGGAGGTGACCAGCAGAAATGCTGGTTCCCATCCAATCTTAGCCCCCGCCTGACTTCTTTATCCCATGCAGAAACCTAAAAACATGCCTCTCCTCACACCCAGCATGAGGATGAGGCATTTGGGCTGTAAGGAGCAACAGGCTTACCCAGACAGATAACAAAGCCAGGCTCAGGAGCTATGTTGAAATAGCCCTCTGATTGCTGGGCAGGCAGGGAAGATGGGGCTTTTGGAGCAAGTAGCTCATTCTGAGTAATTCTGAGCTTATTCGGCCATGATGGAGCATGAACACGACTGGGTGCATAGCTTGGTTTTGCCTTCTGACAGGAACACAAAATTAAAGAAAACCAACCAAATCAAAGGGGGCTGGGGAACTGGAAGGAGAAAGCAGGATTCAGAAGTACAGCAGGCACCTTCAGCGTATGCTTTTTTCTCCACCTGCTTGAATGTGGGATGGGAAGAAGACTTCTTCCCCCACTCAGACCTTTGCTTCTCTGATGCAGGTCTTTGAAACCACCTTTCCAAGGAGAGCAAGGGCTTAAAGAAAAGAGCTGTGCTATCTTATAGCAGCTTGCTTGGTAGCTCAGAGCCATGCTGGGGTTGCTGGCAAGTGCTGCCGAGCCATGCTGCTCCTCAGACCACCTTCCTTCCGGAGGCAATCCCATGCCAAGCCCTGGCCAGCAGGCAGAGAGCATCCTCAGCTCTCCTGGGAGGAACTGGGACACTCTCATGCTGTAAGACTGTCTCTCTGGGCAATTCAGTGGCCATCCATCTTGGAAGACAAAGGGGTCTTATGCCAAGGAGCTCACTGCAGACTGCAAGTGGAACAGTGAGTTTGTTGGCAGTCCTGTGCCATCAACCCCTCTTGCTTTGGTACCCCAGTCTGTCAGGTGCTGAGACCACCCATGGTACCTGGGTTTTCCCAGTAGGTTGACTTTGCACAGGAGCAGATGATGGAAACCCTCCGGGGTGCAGAAAGTTGGTACTTGCCATCCAAGAACAGATTTGTCCTCGCTTTTAGGAGATAGTGACCATATCTCCCAGGTCTGCCAGGCACATAAACATCCTTCCAAAGGTGTGAGCATATACCCTAAAACAGAGATAAATTTTGGTGTACTTTTTGAATAGCAAATTAGGAGATATTTGCTAGATGTAAGGCAAGGGGGGAGGTCTCCCATACAGCATTGACATTTTACACAGGTGTTTACCTTGCTTCAGGCTCCTTATTTCTTTATCCTGGTCAGGTAAGCACTGAAAATGTCACCTTCCCACGCCTGTAATTAAACCCTGTGACTTTTGTTCTGGCATGAGGATGCATGTGTGCATACACACAGTCCCAGACACATCTTCTTTCCTCTTTGAAAACTACCCCAAAACTTCATTTTTTGCTCTACATCAGCAATGCAGACGTGCATCATGTAGCTGGATATTGCCATGGCAACGGAGTTTGTCCTCCTGCCCCCCAACCCGCTCCTACAGATGAAGAAAGGGAAAAAAAATTAAAAATAAGCAATTTTAATAATGTCACAAAAAGCAGACAGGGATATAAAAATCCATTAAGAGCTGGAGTGGTCCTCGCAATGGGAAGTGCTCCAACTCCTTCCCTTTCTGTCGCTCGCTCTCTCTTCAACCCCCTGAAAGGTAACCTTTAAAACACACTCAGCAGTGTGGTACTTAAACCTCTGGCATTTACCTTCATTTCACTCTGGCTTTTATTTCTTTCGACGGGAGGAGGGCTTTTATGTTATAAGAGGACAAGTTGGTTTTTTCCTTTCCCCTCGGCTTGATTATTTTCCCCTCCTATGCATGTGTTTTCTTTTTTTTTCCTCTTGTTTTATGGTCACCATCATCCACGCACACAGCCCCAGAGTGCCCAGACCCCAGTGCCCATTGCAGTAGTTGGAGTAGGAAGGGGGAGCCAACCTAGCATCCGAATCCTCCCCAGACAACCCAGACTAGCATTTTAACATCTTAAATGCAGGATAAAGGAGAGATGGGTGATGCTGGAGAGGGAATGGTGGCCTGGGGTCCCCAAGGGACTGCAGAGGGGGACCAATGCCAAGAAGGCTGTGCTCCACAGAATAGATGCTCAAGCTGCAGAAGCTTTTGGAGGAGCTTTTCTTTTTTACAGAAGCATGCATGCATCCCTTAACGTCCCCCAGAAAAAGAAAAATCTGCAACCTCTCCTTAATATTCCTCTCCTCAGCATCTCTGCCCACAAAGTAATCCTTCCTAACAAGGTACCTGCCAAATGCACATCTTCAATGTGGTCTCAGATAAACACCACTTCTCTTGCTCCTCTCATCCATTTGTAACAAAAAGCTCAATGCTTGGATGGGACACTGAACCACTTACACTGCGCTGCACCGCAATCAGGGCTTTGCTTCAGGCTCCCCCTTGAAGCCTCCCATTTTTTTGGCCCATTAAGACCTGTTAAGAGCGAGACCCAGGAAGCCGTCCAGCAGTGAATTCTTTGCAATGACTTCATTACAGCCCTGTGAATCATGGTGTGCGGTTTTATGGCTGTTACTGTAGGATATCTATATGTGCCAGTCACACCAGATCATGATTTTATCACAGGCTGCTTACTACATTTGCTCCTTCCTCACCTTCCCACTGCTGAAGACCCTGCTTCAGGAGTCGTGTGATTACATCTGTATCTTGTATTTTCTAGGTTGGAAGAAGGCTTGAAGGCATGACCTAATTGTGCCCAGTCACCTGCAGGCAAAGAAAGAGTTCGAACTATAAAATAAAAGGAAACATGCCCATTTTTTCCAAAGCCATTCATTAATTTCAAGCGTGACCCAGGAACAGAGACTGTGAATTATTATTTCTTTCTAACCCAGCAGCACCTGTGATCCCGTGCAATAGCAGGAAAACTGAGCAGCCCCAGCTCCCAGACAGACACCCCAAATACCTGGGGAAGGTTCCTCCACCCCACAGCTGCACATGGGGAACAGGAGCATCCTGAGGGCAACAAGGATACCCAAAAGCTTCTCACCCTTCCCAGCCTCCCCTCTGCACCAGAGTTACGGCCTGGGAACTTCTCCTTTCTCGCAGCCGAGGCATAGGGAAGTGGCGAAGGACAATGCCATCAGTAAAAAGACATGGGTGTGTATTTGCTAGATCCTGAAACAGTCCCTTTTTTTTTTGGTCCCCATCTGCCTGTATCTCCTGACATAGCTACAGCAACAGTGGCAGTGCTCAGGTGAGGCAGATTTTTGCGTTTATATTAGGTATAGCAGATTATTTTTAATAATATTTTAAAATTATTATTAAAATGGGCTCTGTGGAGCCCAGGTAGCTGATGCTCCTGTCTCTTACATGTCAGGCCTCCTGGGAAGGTAAGTGGGGCTTAGCAGGTAGGTCTACAGCAGCAGGAAGCAGTTTGCTGGGGTACCCTGACTGGTGTAAGCCATGCAAGAGAGGCTCAAACTGCGTGCATCCTAGAAAAAAACAGGACCAGGAGAACATGCAGAGCAAGACTGGTGTCTGTACATCACCACCTCTGAATACTTTCAGGCAATGCCTGTACTATCCAGACTTCTCCACTAACACAGTCACCCCAATTCTGCAGACAACACTGCAAGTTCCACTGAGGATATGATTTACCTCCAGAGAGAAACTTGCTCTTTTAAGTCATTCATCCACTTCTACACCACAAGCAACACAGAACAGATTTGCAAACCAGCTTTCAACTCTTTTGGGTTTTTTTTCCTGCCAAATTTTCTGAGAGCGGGTTCTTACACTCTTTGGCCTGCAAGTCTTTTCTGAACGGGCACGGTCAGGTAACTGCAGCAGGAGTAAGCAGAGGTGCCTTCCTTCTGCAGCTGACAGCCTCATGGAGCAACCCCAAAACTTGCAGCTCTGTGGACCACCATAAAGCATAAAGTCTCCTGAGCTCATTCTGAATAGTCATTCTCCAGCTTTTCAGTGTAAACTGGACCTAAAGGAACCAAACATTTCAGTCAATGAGCAGAGGCTTATTTTTTTTTTCTTCTAACTGGGTAGAAAGGGTTGTGGGGGTTTTGGGGATTTTGATTTTTAGGGGGGTGATGCTCCAGGCTGATTAAGACCATCTCTTCATGGCTCTGAATCAAAATAAGTAATCATAAAATAATCTGTGCATTAGTCCAGTGCTCTGACCAGCTTCAGGTACCAGCTGGTTTCCAGACTGCTGTTCTGTCTGGCTCAGGCCCAAAGATATATGGCAAACAATCAGCACTACAAATGGTCATAAAGAAAACAAGGCTTGCTAGCTAATTGCAACAGACTAGAGCACCCAGAAACAAGTAAAATACAAAATTATGCAGATCAGCCATCTCACAGCTGCTATGTGGTGGACTTTTCTGCAGCTTTGCATGTTGGAGAGGACAGACAAACCTCCTGGTAAATGAGATTTCCTTGGGACACATAATGCTGGCTCAAAGGGCTGTACTATATAGGATCTGAGAATAGTTAGGGTTGGAAAGGATCTTAAGATCACCTAGTTCCAACCCCCCTGCCATGGCCAGGGACACCTCCCACTAAACCATGCCACCCAAGGCTCTGTCCAACCCGACCTTGAACACCTCCAGCAATGGAGCATTCACAACTTCCCTGGGCAACCTATTCCAGTGCCTCACCACCCTCACAGTAAAGAATTTCTTCCTCACATCCAATCTGAACTTCCCCTGTTTAAGTCTTGGATTTGAACCAAATTAAATGCCTTCAAAACCCTTCAGAGCAAAGATCATGGCCCCAATCCATCCCCTAGCCAGGCAGGCAATGATAGAAGGGACAAGCTGAAGTTTATGGGTTTTGAATCGGAGAGCAGTGCCACAATGCAGTTCTGAGTGGAAGAAAAGAAAGAAACCACCAGTGATGTTCTTCTCAGCAAAAGTGCCCAGGACAGCCGGGTGACCTAGATGACAGACAAACCCCACTTGGTCATTCTTCCCAATCCCTCAACCTCGGGAACAGGATTTCAGTTGGATTTAGATGGCATAGCTGCTGACCCTCTGGACAAGGAAGGAACTTAATCTAAAGAAAGGACACAAAAAGTGGAAAGGCATGAAATTACCTGAAGATTTTGTCCTAAGTATGATGGGATAGGGCTCTGGTGGCACTGAAAAAAAAAAGGTAACAAGAGAAAACTTTGATTCTTCAGTATTTACAGAGATGAAATTTGAGCCTTCTGGTCTGATCCTCTGATTGCATTTCAGTTCCAGAAACAGTTGTGTTGTACAAAGTACAGAGGATGCAGAGTGCACATTTTTCAGCCATCCAGCAATTTGCTCCTTAGAGTGAGCCATGAGAGTCAGGCAGAAGGCTGGGATCTATAGGAATTCAATCCAAGGGAAAAGCCAGAAGTGGCTTCCTTCCATTGTGCATGGCCCAGCTGAGAATCTCTCATATGTTATGGATGTGTCATTTCAAAACACTCTGGTACGTGTCTAGCAGTGCCATCAAGATGAACTTGAGTATACAACAGCTCCTTAGTCCTGAGCATTTGCATTTCCAGAGAGCCCACTCATCACATTCCCTAACTCCTCAGAGGACATATAATACATGGCTGCATTTTAAATCCAAGAAGAGACATGGCAGAACCGTAAGAGGCTCTGAGACGAGTGAGTAATAGAAACTAGCAGAGACAAGGAGAGATTGATGGGTGAGGGACTGGCAGTTTCAGAAAGCGGCTGAATAAGAGGGCCATAATAGAGCACAGACATAACTAATGGTCCTGAGAAGGTATTTCCCCTTTCTAACAGCATGAAAACACACAGGAGTGTAAGCTTTATTTAAATTTAAAAGGCAAAAAATGCCTTCTTTTATGGGGAGTGGTGGTGTGTGATTTACTGCTGGAATTCACTGCCTTGGGATGCAGTGCCCCATGACACCGTCTTGCTCTGGCCTTAATGGCTTCATGTGTGGACCTCTTGCCAGCCCTAGCACAGCTGCACCTGCCTTGCTAACTCCTAGAATTGCACAGGTATTAATGCAAAGGTTAACGGAGAGGAGACACTGGGAGGATGATGGCAAGAGGAGGAGCAGCCTAAGTTTTTAAAATGCACACAGCCTTCTGGTGAAGCATCTCTCCAGTGTATACCCGGAGCCTCCCTCTGGGAGGTTGAGTTGGAAGAGTCTTTCCTGCCCTCGGCATTCAGGCTTAGAAGTAAAGGTGAAGGCTGCATGAGCAAGATGGCTGCAAAGGAGCTCACCTAAAAATATCAAAATTGGCAAATATCTCTGAACACTGACTTCTGCCAATAAATACATTCAAATTAGCCAAAAGGAATAAGAATTGGCATAGCTATTGTTATGCAAGCTGGTATTCAGATAAGACCTTCCCTGCTGGGATTTGCAGTTCAAACTTCAATGAGATATTTATGTCAGCAGTCTTCCCATTGGCTAGTTTTTTCTACTCCCTTTGATCAAAGGCTTCTTCCACTGAAACTGTGCTGCTGGAGATCCCCACCGGTCCCTCTCCTGGAGTTCCCCATCACCTCCCTGAGCCACTTCTAGAGCTGTCTTTTCTGGTGTTGCAGACAAACTTCTAATGCAGTGCTAACATCTTGTTTTCCCTCCTCCAAATCTGAAAAACCAGATTTCAAGTGAAAGCACAGGTATTTTACTGCAAAAGGTGTCAGGCAGGGTGACAAGGCACCGTGAGAAGTGTTCTTGCAGGTGCTACTAGTGTCACTGTCAATACCTTACCGTTTCTTTTTATCATTGCTAATATGTAATTTCACCCACTTTAGGAGCTGTTAGCATCCTGAAAATCCTCAGCCACATGTTGGAAACCCAGAGTCACACCAGAAATAGCTAAGAGCTGTGATAGTTGTTTAGAGGGAGAAGACCTTTCCAGAGAAGACCAAAGTATGGATCACCCTGTTGTCAAGAGGGAAAGGATCACAAAGCAGACAACAAAAGCATATTGACTGCGTAACAGAGTCTACATATTTGCACACTTTACTCCACAAGGGACAGATTTAAGGGCCAGAGTGCTGCTTTTTTAGATGGAGAGACAAAATCTGTTACTATTGTTGTCATTATACTAGCATCAGTGACACAGGCTTTTAACCCTTCACCTGAGGAAGTAGAAGATACCTATTGTACCAACTAAGATTAAATAAACAGAAAATCATTTCTAACAGCTTAAACTACCTATTAGACACAGGCAATCTACTTCTGCCTATTCCCTGGATGCCAAAAATTAGCACAAGACAGCAGTGAAACATGAGCTCTGCATGAGCCCATGTAACTGATGATGCTGAATCCGAAGGTACATTTTGGCTGAGCAGAAGGTATTTGGTGTCTCCCTGGCAATGCTCAAGTCCAGAGCTTTGGAGGGGTTTCTAAGGGATAGAGGCATCATAGAGGATCAGCTTTCTTTTTTTCTTTCCATTGTGCTTGTCCAGAAAGCCTCAGAGAGCACAACAGATAGACAGGATAAAGGAGCCTTCAGTTAATTCCAATTTAAACCCAATTTCATTTCCTTTCTAATTAGAACAGCAGGCATGTTTTAACAACTGATTATCTCTCCTGGGCAGTTGTGTGTATTCTTCTTGGCTACTTTTTCAATTTTTCCACACAAAGCTCTGATGTGATTGCAACGTAAGAAAGGGAGCAAGGCAGAGCACAGGCAGCTTAGAGAATACACTGCCAGGAAGCAGGACCAAGGTTTCCTTGTCATTCCTAAAGGCAATAACTAGAAGGTGCTCACATGGCTAAATTGATGGGGTGATAGGAGAACAGCATAGGAAAACGTGCACCCTTACCAGCATTGATAGCAGAGCAGGGGACCCAACAGAATATTATTAAGAGCTATCTGTAACAAAAAACAACCAAACCTCTTTGTGGCAGGCACTCAATTCCCATGTCCATGCTGTAACTGCCATACCTCCTACCTGTGCATCCCACAGTGCCAGGCAACGCAGCTTCTACCAGCAGCTTTGGGATACCCAAGCACCCACATCTGACACCAAACCCTGGAGTTAACAATAGCATCTACAAGGCTCCTTTAAAGCTGATAGCAGCACTAGGATGAGGTGAAGAAATTACAGCCCTGGTGTAGCTAAAGCCTCTGCAGGTGAAAGTAGTTATCCCTAACAGGCAAAAAAAGGCAGGGATGGGGAGCTGCCACTGTCTCTCTTCAGCACCTGGCTTTTTTTCCATCCCATGCACTGTCTTAGAGAGCAGCAAGTGCTGCCAAGGGTTAAATACTGTCATTTCTTGTCTCCAAATCTGGCTCCTTGAAGGAATTTATTTGTTGTGTTTCTGGGATGTGTCATGCTTCTACTTGGCTTGCTCTTCTGACTGTGGGTGCCAGTGCTCGGTTCCTGCTGGAAAGCTGTACTCCAGGAAAGGGATAATGGGCTGGTGCTGGAAAGTGAGCCCCGAGGCTCCCACCCTCCCTTGGCATAGGGGCGCACAATGTGTGCATCAAGGGCATAGCACAGCCAAGCCCTGCTCACAGCCCTCCAGTTTGTTTTGCACACGGAGAGCAGGGCTTGGCAGGGGGCTCAAGGTCCCACACCGAATGGCAGTTCAGTTCGCTGTGTCAGTCTCCTGTCTACGCACTGCTCCACTGAGCATGGTGGAGCAGCAGTGCTGCAAGCATCCCCCAAACTTGCCAGCTCCCTGGCATCTCATTACAAGATGTGTTTTTCTCCAAAGATATTTTTAACTTGGGTTTGGATTTCTTTTTAAATAAGCTCAGGCAATAAACCGTGGGCAAAAAAGGCTGGGACTACAGACCTGTGCATCCAGCCCCTTCCCCATTCACAGGGCTGCCCTGAGCCCTCTGCTGCCAAAAGGCCGGGAAGCTGCAAACTCCCGTTTTCCACCCTTCTTCCGCATTGGCAGCTGATTCCCAGACAGAAGACGTAGTTTATTTTCCCTTGTTCATAACCTCACCTCCGTTTCTCTTGGCAATGCCTCTCTCCTCGCCCAAGGGCATGCACCAGCCACTGGCAGCGCCCACGCTGTATTTTTACAGGAGAAGCAGTTTTGGGCACAAAAAAGGGTCTGTGCACAGGGATGTGCCACTATTGCAGGCACTTCCATGTTGCTGGGATGGCACTTAACTATTCCCATCCTCTTAATTCCTGGGTCTCAGATGAAGCTCACAGGCTCTCATGCACCCATCCCACAGTAAACACAAGGCCATTGTCCTGGGTTCAGCTGTACCAGTTATTTTTCTCCTTAGTAGCTGGTGCAGTCTGAGAACAACCCTGATAACACCGACGTTTTTAGTTGTTGCTAAGTAATATTTACCCTGATCACGGACTTTTCAGTCTCATGCTCTGGCAGTGAGGAGAGGCACAGGAAGTCGGAAGGAAGCAGAGACAGAACACCTGACCCAAACTAGCCAAAGAGGTATTCCATACCACAGCACATCATGCCCTACTATATAAACTGGGGGCAGTTACTTGGAAGGCCCAGATCGCTGCTCGGGTCAGGCTGAGTGTTGGTTGGTGGGTGGTGAGCAATTGAGCTGTACATCACTTGTGTTTATTGTTGGGTTTTTTTTCCCTTTACTTTTTAGTTTTATATTCTCTCCCCTTATTTCCCTTAGTAGTAGTAGTAGTAGTTTTATATTATACTATAGTTTTTGGACTAAATAACAGTTATAAGACGGGTTCTTATTTCAACCCATGGGGTTTACATTCTTCTGATTCTCCTCCCCATCCCAGACCAGAGGAGAGAGGGGAAAGAAGAGGGGAGTGAGCAAGCAGCTGCATTGTTCTGAGTTACTATCTGAGCATAAACCACTACAGCCACAAAGAGAAAAGAGTGTGAAAACGAAAAGCCGTGTAAATACTACCATTCCTAATTGATCCATTTTTTTCCTCCCCAAAGTCCTGGACCGGCGCCTAAATTTCCTGCACCCCATAAAAACTCATTAAGCGGTTTTGGTGTGACCAGAGCGGTCATCTCGATGGTATTTTCCTCCTTCAAAATGGGATATGACAGCTTAGAGTTAATAAGTCTGAAAGGAACACATTACAAAAGAAGATGGTTTCACAACGTGTTGTTAAAATAGCAGGTGAGCCGGCCCATTTGGAGAGCTTAATGGACCCATGTTTTAAAAATATCTGTGCTACATTTCTCCCAACAGATAATAAATCTGCAGCAGATATGGATTTTCCTGTCTGACTGCTGCACTGAGCTCCAGCTTGGGCTCTGTACCCTTGGGGAATCTCGCTGCCTGCACAAAACTCTCCCACTTCCCCTGCCTGTCACCTTTGTGACTGTGTTTTTGGGGATGGTGGCAGCAGGGACAGTATCGTGTGTGTGGTTGTGCAAAGGTGGTTTTTGTGGAAGAGCAGTGTGAGTGCTGTCCCCCACTGTCAGATGCTCCTTCTTCACAAACATCTCTTCTTTACTATGGCCAAACTTCTGAGGGATTAGCCAGGGCACAGCTGCTACCACCCAGGCCTCCTCCACTCCAGGGATCTTTCACGCTTGATGCCAAAACATTCCCCTGCACAAATCCAGGGATGTACTAAAACCAGTATTACTGTAAACAGTTGTCTCAGACAACAGCCAAACATGGTTGGTAGGAAGGAACCCATGCTGTGAACTGAATATATGACCTGATGTTGCTTCTACTGCATCCTGGGGCAGCACTCAGTCCCCTGCTGATCCCAGCTCTCCATCTCTGCCTTGGCAGGGGGCTGGTGGTGCCCTTGCAAGAGAATGCCATCACAAAATAGCTGCAAGTGTACACCCTCCCACAGCACTGAATTTGGCACAAGGGGCCATTTGCATGATGGGTATAAACAAATGCCGCTGCTTGGAGTGGGATATGTGAACTCTCCTCCCATCCGGACACATCCCGCTGATAGCACAGACCAGAGACC
Organism: Myiopsitta monachus; assembly: GCA_017639245.1. Taxonomy (NCBI): domain Eukaryota; kingdom Metazoa; phylum Chordata; class Aves; order Psittaciformes; family Psittacidae; genus Myiopsitta; species Myiopsitta monachus. Next base: position 62,500,846 of record CM029921.1, on the reverse strand, counting down.
TGGGGGATGGGAGTATTTTGGTTTTATTTTTTACAGTTGCACTATTTGCAAGAACTTAATGCACAGCATGAGATCTTCCAACTGACAAGTGAAATTTAGTTAGCAGAGCTTCTATTATTCCCAATTTATTACTCCACTGGAGAGTTGTGCAGGCTTAAGGGCTGGAGAAAGAAAAACACAGGCACGCATGCATGCACCGACAGAAGCCAGCAAACCAAACCCAAGGCTCCCGCTGAATTATGATTCACAATTTATAAACCATTACGTGCAATGGATTTCAACTATATTTATTGCAATACGACTGCCAGCAGTTCAAAAATCAATTTGGTAAATGTGGAGGGAAAGGGCAAAATTATTAATATGTTTTATATAAATGCTGTGGCTTACACTTTCCCTGGTAAATAACTGTGAGCCCTCTGCTTGCTAAAGGTAAGGGGTTTGCCATGAGGGATGGGATTCACCCCAGGATGCCTAACACAAGGGGACAGGAAGAGAGGGGAGAGATGCATAGGGTATAATAAAGACAGGGTGCTACAACAGATGAAGACAGAGGAGCCTAGGTGTAGGGACACGAGGACATGACTTGTTCAGTGAGTTGTTGAGGTAGGGAAGGTTCACTGTGGATGAAGCAGAGTGCGCCTGTGTGCAATATCCACAGAAGTGGATGGGTTTGGGGTTAGGGATATGGCAGAAATGTTTCAAAAATCCTAACTCCAGCTGGTGGGTGAGATGCCTCACCCTAAACGGGTATGATCCCCTCCTGCTCCCCAGCATCACCTGGCCCCCTGCCTCTATAGGAAGATGCTCAGGTGGGGAAGACCTGGCATAAAGGTGACCTGGCATGTTATGCAAAGCAGTAGCTCTACATCCAGCCAGATGCTCTGCACTGCAGCACACTTGATCTGCTGTATCAAACCTGATCCACTTGAATGCCTGAGTGGCTTTACCCCCATGTCCAAGGTTGGTTCTGAGGAAGCTTGGCTTTCTTCTGCCTGACTGAGAGCTGCCGTAACACTGGGAGCTCAGGCAGATACAGCACGTGCCATTAGGAAGCAGTGGGACAAGGGAGGCTCACAGAGCCACCTGCAACGGGGATGGGAAAGTGTATGCATGGGAAGGGGAGGGAACTGCTGCGGTCACACTTAAAGTACAGCTGCAGGGAAGCAGACAAGCAAATTTACAGGGAAGGCTTTCTTGGCCTTACCAAGCAATAAGATGTTGCTTCAAAGTGTAAGACTTGGAGAAAATAACAACAAAAAATAGACCTGTGTTTAAGAGGTCCAATCTGAGATAGGCACGGGCTGACTCCTCCACATACCCAACCAAAGGCCATGCATTTCTCAGCACTATGCAGACGTGAAGAGGCTAAAAGCTATGAAGTGTAAGAAAAGACAAGCTCATGACCATGCATGCCGGTCCCTAAAAAGTGGCATTGTCAGATAGCCTGAAGAAGTAGGCTGTATCATCAAGGCAGGCAAATAACGCATGGACAAGGCACCTCAGACAAGGGCTGGTGGCAATTATCCTCCTTGCATGTGGCCAGAGCAGTGACCAGGAGGGACTGCCAGGTGGGAAGGGTGAAGATTCAATTTATACACAGAGTCAACATCCCCAGCCCACATACCTTGCTTACTGCTTTGGGAAACACAAGCCCAACTTTGTCATGAAAGCTCTCAGAAGATGTATGTAAGGTAGTTGCTGTGTGCCTGTTGTTGAGCACCCTGCCTGTGGGAAACCAGGGCATCTGCTTCTAAAGGTCGGATGATATCGACTTTTCCATTTTGGTGATCTGCAACCATATGGTGCACTCCAAATCAGAGGGTTTCTTCTCCAAATTAAGAAATGGAATGAAAAAAATATGAGATTAGACGAGAAGCGGAGCAGTGTTTTGCATTTCTTTAATGATGACCTTTCCCCATCTTTTTCCTGTAACGTCAAGAATGAAACTTACTTCTATTTTAACAGAAAAATTGGGTTTCTCATATGTTCCCATGATTCCTGATGCTAGCACTTTAAATTAATTATTGCAAAGAGCCACCACTAAAATAAGGATAGCAGGTCTGAATATCCTCTGGGTAAATGCTGCAAATGCTGCCTGATGTGTTCATGTTAAAAACTCATTCCTCCCTTTGGCACCTCTTCTCTGGCTTGTCTTATGCAAAACATCTAATGAAAGAGAATTTTCCAGGCCTCAACAGGGTCTGGTCAGTGGGGCAGATCGAAGAAGCAAGTTCACAGGTAATTATTTATGTGTGAACTCAATACAGCGAGATTAAATCTGAACTATGTTCTCTGCAAGGGCCCATTTTCCCTTGGAGTGATGTGTTACACAAAGCTTAATTGCTCAGGGAGGCAAAGGTTTGAAATGTTCCAAAATTTGGTAATCCTATGTGTCCAGGACGCATCTCAGCCCACTGACTTCTGGCATGTTTAGGATGGAGAAGAAAATGCCTCATGATTTATGTGACCAGCCGCTGTCAATCTGCACAGCTCGCTTATTGAGCACCATAAGCCCAAGAACAAATTTTGAGCGGTGAATGATTTCCAATAACTGTTTTACCTGAGGACATCGTGGGTCACAACGTGTTCATGGGCGGTTTGTGAGAGGTGAGAGAAGCTCAATTCATTTAGCAAGCTATTTGCATGGAATGATGTGTCAGGCTATACTCATCACCCAGCAAATTTTGGTGTCTGAATTTTATCTGCATGATCCAAAGTCATGCTGGTTCAGCAAGATTCATCCTTGCAAGTGGTCCTTGACCAGAGTGGAGGTATTTTGACAGAGTCCATGGCATGGGGATGCTGTCGGAAGAGGTTAAGTAATTTTCATTCAATGGAGGTAGTGTTGGAGTGTGAGACTGCATCCTATAGGATGCCATGGATGCCAATAAGTTGCACAGGTTCCAGGAGAGACAAGACAATGGGTAAGGCTCTGCTACAGACTGTTAAATACATGTAAGTTGTATTTGGATCAACGAATCCCCAAAGAAAGCACATGCCTTGGGCCGACTATGAGAATCACCTCCTCTCACCCTGATGAGTGAAATAGAGGAACAGCACCCAGAGGTTAAGGAAAAAGGGGACCCACAATTTCATTCCCATCCAAATCTGGAACAAGGAAGGGAATCACTCAAACCAGAATTTGGCTTACAGGAAAACACACCTGCCTCTTGGTATGAATATCCCCACCACTGCCTGCACCTGCCTGCCTGTGTAGCGCAGCACCGCCTGCTGTGCTGAAAGTATTTTCTTGGCCTTTTCAATGTGAAATTATCTGGTTTTACAGGAATTGTTACTCACCATTAATCTTAAACTACCTGAAAGCTAGGAGAGAAGCTGGGCTTCCTAGTATATCTCCTCCCCTTGCTCTAACCCTTTCCAGTCCACTGCTTTCTTACAGCTACTTTCCTCATGAGCTGCTGGCATGACTTTTGCTTTGTAAAAGTAGAGCCTGCTCCTCCATGCCCAGAGTAAGGAGGCTCTGCTGGGGTACATGAGATTCCTGAAGACAGCAAAAGCGAAGGAAATGGACTTTTCAGTGCTAAAAACTTTTCCTTGCACTCATTCTCCTTGCATGGAGAGAAGAGCATGGTCCATGGTTTTTGTGCCTGCACAGAAGGACCTGTGGGGTGCGGTTGATGGTTGTTAAGAAGATGGGTGCCCACCTGATGGGCTGTTAAGGTGCAACTTCATCCAAGAAAGCAGACTTTTGGAACATGGGCTTGCTTAGCAAATATACCTACGCCAAAAATGGGCAGGTAGCTTCTGCGAAGTGAGAGGACTTTAAGCCCCTCTAGCTGGTCCTGACCCCTGGTGTCCACCACTGCTTGCAATCAGCAGTGGCTTGCTGAAAAAGCATTTGTTCAGCAAAGGCGGCAGGTGCTGAGTTTGTGCACAATCTCTGCAGGAATTGGTGTTGCACAGATGCCTACCTATCCAGACACCAACCTATCGACCTCCTTTGGCTGCCTTTGCAGTGGTTGTGTGGTTGCATACCTTATTTCCCTCATTTTTACACACGTGTTCTTCTATCAGTGCTGGTGGTCTCACCCAAGGGACATGGGAAGCTTAGCAGGATTCACAACTCCCCTTTGCCACTTGTCCTCCCGATATTTTCCCTTCACCTTCCCTCCATCCAGAGCGGTTTCACCTCAGCACCAGGGAGAGAAAAATGTGCCTTGTATAAGCTGTGACGACTGATGACTTATGACATTTATCTTCCCTCCCAAGGAGGATGGGAGAAGTCACTTGTGGCTGGTTTCACTGAGGCTGTCAGATTTCTCAGTGCTGGGTTTAGCCTGGGGGTGACAGTCGCATTTTCACAGGCTGATGCAGCGATGTGCTGCAAATGCTTTAACAAGGGGCTCCCTGAAGTTCAGCCTCTCATCTTTTTTGCCTGAGTACTAGCATCACCTGTAGGTGCCTGGAATCTGGTGAGGGACACAGGCTGCTGTTGTCCCACCAAAGTAGTTTCTCCTTAAGAACGAAACCCCTTACAAATCAATATGTCAATCTGCCCCTTCCTTGAAGATGTGATAGCACATGGTTGGAAAGATGGATGGCACATGTGGTATGTAGCACAGAATTCACTGCACAGGATTGGAAAGAGAGGGGAGGAAAGCGAGACTCACGGAAAAAGCATTGCCAGCGGGAGCTGGATTTCCCAAGCAGAGATGTCTGCTGGACACTAAGAAAGCTGCTTCTCAGCTGCCCAAAACCAGACACAGAAGTGATGCAGGTCTTTTCTCAAGTACCTTAGTGCTGCAAGGTCAGGATGCTCTGCTGGAGCAGAAAGTGCCTGGGGAGGATTTTGACAGCAAAGCATCCCCTGAGTAGAGCATCAAAGGTTCTGCAAAGTGGTGTTATCTGGTTCAGCCCCAAGTGGAAAGCAGCATTTTTTCAGGGTCCCATGGGACTGCTGTCTGCATCACTTGGCATCAGAAGATGCTTTGGAGGAGAGAGGGGGGTTAACATCGTGCAAGCATCAGGAATAAACTTCATTCTCAAGGACAAGAGGGGAAAGGCAGGGAGGGTCCTCCTGGTCACTCCAAGCTGAAGGTGCTGTGCTGGAGAAAAGGACAGCAGTACATTTCAAGGTAAAACACTACAAGGAAATTTGACCCTGTAAGGAGTTTTTTTTCTCCCCCACCCCATGCCTATCTGCAAACTTTGGCACCATTGCTCAACACCTCTAACATCTTTGGAAGATGTTTGTGTAGCCTCAGGGGTGGATGGAGTGAAGACAGGGAGGGAAATCTGTTGAGTGTTACTAGGTAGAAAAATCACATCAGATTCCCTGGAGAAGAAAACAGTTGGAGGTCAGGACAGCCTTCATGGTAAGTACAGATGCACGATTCAGCTGAACCAGAAAGGTTTTTTTTATGTCTTTGCAGGCTTTTTCCTACTGCAAAGTGCAGTGGTATTGGAAATCTGCCTTTTTGTGTTGTACTGGTAATGTGTTTTCTTGCTATAAGCTCCTGCCTCCCTCCAATGGGTATTTAAATACTTCTGGCATTCTCCAAAATCTGTTTTCTGGCTGTCCCTCTGGATTCCCCCCTTTTTGAAAACAACAGAGATTTAAAACCAGCAAACTAACTGGCCTTCTTCTGACTGATTTTTCATGGAGGCTTTCACCTGAATAAATCTCTGCTGGCTTCCCTTCAGTGGCTGTACCAACAGCCACCAGAGGTATTGATCAAGTACTGAGTCACTTCTGAGCCAGTGCAGACACTTGGAAATGATAGGAAAAAAATCAAGTCCTCTAAAGGAAAGGCTATCTAAGTACAAGAAAATAAAGAAAGAGAGGGCTAAAAGCGTAGGTATTAAATGCAATACAATCTGACTTTATAGAGAGTCTTTTGTAGGTAATTCCAGGTTGCCTTGCATGAATTTAAAAATGATGAAAGGTAATACCTCCTTGAAAGAGCTATTCCATTTAGAGATGGTTATTCTTTATTTGTGGTATTAATGCAGTGCCTAAAAGGCCTATTCACAAGTCGTATTGTACTTAGTGGGATATTAGGGCAGAACAAGAGGGTCCCACAACACAAGCTGTAAAAGACCCACCAGATAGCTAGTGATAGCCAGGGGACAATGAGACCTGTGGTCCAGCTGATCCATAGCAGCCTTAGCACATCAATGTCAACCTTATTCGTTGCTGAGGGAACTGGCTTCTCTGTCTCACACACAGAGGAAAGGGAACAACCTCCACTGCTGAAGGAGATAACAAGCGATGGCACAGGGATGTAAAGATGAGCAGATTAGGACCAGTCACATCAGCCTGCTTGGTTTTATTCCTCTCTAAAACTATGCCTATAGCAACTGTGGAAGAAAAGATACTGGTCTAAATGGACCTTGATTTCACCCTGTTACAGACTTTACAGGTGAAGCCATTGTAAGAAGCTCCCGTAACTGCCCTTTCCCCTTTATTATTGCCTCTTCCCCCCCTCCATCAAGTTCTGTGAGTTCCTCTAGATTTGGGGTTGTGCTAGTGGAAACAGTGAGGTGGGAAGGGTAAAACAGTCCTTACTGATAGGCTCCAAAAACATGTTGCCCAACTTTGCTTTCTGGGCACGCAGCATAGCCATTGCAAGCAGCAGAGTGACTTACCCCTGGGCACAGCCATCAGGAAGGGACTGCCAGGCGATGCTGAACAAGAACTGCCCCATGATGCCTAAAAGTGGGGGATGTGTCGGTAGCATTAGGAGAGCTCTCCTAATGGAGGGGCAGCAGCCAATATTTTCTTTTTTGGTGGTGGTAGGTGCTTGAGTTTTGTTCTTTTCCGTTTTTCTTTTTAAAGATTCTATAGTTAATTCAGCTCTGGAGGTAATGTACCTTGGAAATAAGAATGTGATCGGTGAGCTATTAAATATTGCCTTTCCACAATTTTGCGTGTGTTTATCTCTGATGCTTGCAGTTTTTCTCCTCTCTTTTCTCTTCCTGAAAGCATAATAGTGGCTTTCACATTTTTATTGCACAGTGCATCTGTTGCCACTTCTGTTCAAATCTCCCAAACAAATGCATTGTCCCCAGACCACCAGGGTTAAAAAAAAAAAAAAGGCGGCATCATTTGGGTATCTGCTACCAACCTGTGCCCTTTGCTGGTTGCCTGATGCAGGGCCAGTACCTCTGGTGTTCTCCCTGGCATCACTTGTGCTAATGGGGCTTGGGAGTGCCCTGAGGAGCAGATCAGGAGCTGGGTTTGTTCCCTGATAATTTTCCCATGCAAAGGGTTCCTGTGTGCAACTGGCAGGACTCCTAGGTGGGAAGTGAATGGCCACATCTTTGCCCGCTGCCTCCTACCCAGATGGGTTCCCATTTGGCCACCTCTCCTGCTGGTGCCCAACCATACTCTGCCCTGGATTTAAAATAAACAGGAGAGTTTCAGCACAAGCTGCTGACCGGAAAACCACAGAGGGGTGTAAGGGTGGGCACTCCTCTGGCAGCAGAGTTTGCCCATCCATTCAGCCCTGATACTAATTAAGATGTGTTCTTCCCATGGAGCAGGATGGTGTGTATCAGAGTCACCTGACAGCTCTTTTCATCAAAGAACATAGGATGGAGACGAAGAGGGCCCTGATCAAAGCATAGTCAGGTTGCCTACAAAAATTTTCCCCTTTTGTTGTACTGTCTTCTTCCAGACCATCAGGACTGCTGTCTCCAGCAGCAGCTCACCTTTTCTCTATTCAAGCACTTTTGCTCCTGCTCCTCCAAGCCCATCATTTTCCCCTGGGCTGACATTCAAATACGGTGGTACAATGCACCATTGGCTTCTGCCATTGTGCCTGCTTTTCTCACACGTGGTCTCCCTCCTGTCCTTTTTCTCTCATTGCAATGTCATAGGCCAGTGTTTCCCATGCAAGCAAAAGTGAGTGGCAAGCATAGGCAAGACCATCTTCTCGATGAGATGCCATGATGGCTGTGAAAGCGCATGGTGTGCTGCTCCCACTTACTTTCGCTCCTCTTGCTCTATTATAATAATAAAAAAGAATAAGCCAATAATGTATTTAGGATTTACATGACACTTCCAATTTTCAATGCAAAATATTAATGAGTGAACAATGCACCTTCTTTTTCCTTGAGGTGGCAGCAAGCACATCAACATCTGCATGCCAGCTGGTGGAGAGCAGACCCATGGTGCAAAACCTTTCCTTTTCACAAGCGCCTGAAGCAGCACAAAACTGGTGACTACTTCTACAAGGCTGTTTATCTTATTTACATAAATATACAGGGGTGTACATTTAATTACACCTCTGGTTTGTGTACCAGAGGCAGTCCTGTCCCAAGGAGCTTACAGCCTGAACAAAGTACAGTTGATAAAGTGTAACTGTGATGGGTTGATAATGGTCCCAAAAGAAAATGGAAAATAAAAAATAAATTTTCCCTCTGCATTTAAAATTAATGCGTGGTGAGAAAGCATCTGCTTTCCCTGAAAGAAGTTTTCTTTTTCACCTGTTTGGGGTTTAAGTAAGAAAAAAAAAACCAAACAAAACCAAATCACCCACCAAAAAAACCCACAAAAAAAAAAACCAGGGAAGAAGAAATTTTCCATACTGTGCCTGCTGTTCTTGAAGACCAAACTTTCATGAGATGCCAGGAGATGACCAAAATGCCATCTCCTCCGTAACAGCTGGAGCCTCAACACCATGAAACTGGATGGAGCCCACCAGAGGATTTAACTGAGCCCTCACATTTGCAACTTCACGGTTGTCTACGCCAACCACCTAAATCACACACTGCTTCAGATCCATTCATAATAGGATCAGCACTTCATTAGACAGAAACTGGGAAAGTGCTGAGTACAGGCTCAGATGGATTTCCCCTATGTGTGTCGAGGTCCTCCTTCTTCTTCCTTCAGCTGCCCTTGATTTGACAATTGATGGCACAGCAAACCCTTGCTGCCTTCTGTTCATGGCATTTTCATACAAGAAATAGCAGCCTGGAGCTTGCCTCTGTCTTGATTGGAGTTTGAAGGCCTTCTTCATAGCTGGCTTTCCAAGGTTAGGCAAGCCCCACCAGGTTCAGAATCAGGGTTGCCTTTCTTCTGTACAATAACTGACTGGCAGCATCTCCCTCTGCGTTATCCAGAGCGACCCTACAGAAATGGGACCTCTACAATCTGCCATGCCAGAGTACTCCTCATTTTGTAGTATCCTAATGCACGATTAGTTAGCTCTTCAGATGGCAGAAGAGTTGGTAGACCTCAGTATCTTTCTCCTCTAGCCCAAGATCCACTGTGAATACTGGACTCACATCAGTTACAGCACAAAAAAAGGATGTGTGCTGATGGTTATCAGATCTGGTCTCCTCACTATCACTTCTTGTCCTGCCTTGGAGCAGGAAGCACTATCTGTTACACCTCTTCACTGTTTCTAAACACAACCAACCATCCCTTGGAATTTCATCAAGGATAAATAGCCTGATCCCACTTCCATCCGACATGGAAGGAAAAACTCCCTTTGGCTTCTTCTACTGCAGCATGAAAGCTCCCAGAATATAAGCACAGGGCTGACTGTTTTAAACGTATTCCTACCTTTTTCTCTCTCCTTTCTCTGCCGGGAGACTAGGCTTCAGTATAGGCTTCCTTCTGGGGTCAACCGTTCCTCCTATTCTCTAGAGGATCACTTCTCTCAGATCATTGCGCAACACCATCTTGACTGGAAAGAAGGATGGAGTTGCTTCATCTAGCAGCTTGGCCCTGAAAAATTTAAAGCTTCATGTGCTAAATCCAGAGCCACGGAGTGATGGGAGAGAGATTAATGGCATGGATGACACCTTCTGAGAGGCACTGTAGCACCAGCCAAGGCAGAAAGCAACAGTGTGAGTGTGCTGGGGACAGCACTGCCATTGGGGTGAAGCCTGCTGCAGAGGCAGCAGAGAAGCAGCATGCATGGTCAGCTCCCCTGCCCCACATTTTCAGCAGCTAAATAGAGGGTTTTAGTTTCAAGAACCATTAAAGTGGCATCTTTCATCAACTCCAAAACGAAGCCAAACAAAGAAAACAAACCAGGAGAGAGTGGCGGTGGAGGGTTCTTTCCCCTTTTAAAATCTGCAAGCATGTGTATTTAGCGTTCATGAAAATGTCAAATCATCATGCATCATCATCTGTCAAAACTGCAGCTGGGTTTAGCAGCTCAGCATGATATTATAACAGAGCAACATGGAAAGGAAAGAAAACAAACCTCAAGAAGTATACAGCCCAGCACGAAATGGAGAAGATGAAGGCCCACCTGCCATATCAGAGGTTATTAGGAAAAAACTGACACAGAAAACGGACTAAAATGCACAGTAAGTTTGCAGGAAGGAACATATTGTCTTAAAGGCTATTTCTGTCATTGTCTCATGCTACAAATATCCCTTCTGCTATAGGACACAGAGCAGCGCACACATTTCACCGTCTGTCAGGTCTGTGGCTCCTCTTGTCTACATCCTCCTTCAGCCTTCCTCAAAATAACCAAAATTACTATCGCCACAGGTTCCATCCATGGAAAGAGCCCCAGAGCCAAATTTTCCCCATTTTCAGGGAAAAGATAGTGGAGGAAAGCAAATAAGGTGGTAGGTGGATCTCAAAATGACAATGTTCCATCAGCCTTTCAGTGCAGACAGACCCACATTTTCTCTTCTGGGTCCCCAGAAGCCTTGCTCAGGCCCATTCTCCAGCAGCCTTCTCATTTGGCTGTGCCCCTGGAACCTCCATATCTCTCCAGGACCTTACCACTTCTCTGAGTTTAATTTCTCTCAATGTTTCCAAGCACTCTGGGGAGCAGGACCTTGTATTTTTAGCACTTGTGCCATGAAACTGCTAAGCAAATTCCCAGTGACATATTATCAATAGTCAGCGCTATTAAAAATTTCCCCAAACTCCAGATAAAGCCAACCAAGTACTGAAGCAAAAGCAGTCGATTTTTAGTCACTGCAACACTCCAATCCCTGTTCCTCAAGTGATTTAAGAGACGTTTATATGGAGAGGCACAGAGAGCCAGCGATGGACACCTGGCTGTCCTGCTGGTTTTCATAGAGGATTTTGCCCCAGCATTGAGCAAAGATCTGGGCTGGCAAGGCTGGAGGGACAGCAAGCCTTGTGGTCAACAGCAGCTGTTAAGACTTGCTTTAGATGGGGATAAAGCAAAGAGCCCTTTGCTTCCCAGGGATGGAGGAACTACTTGCTATACATCTGCTATAATTACAGGCAGATACCCTCAGGGACACCCATTCTGCTGCTGCAGCAGTGAAGGGGAAAGCTGGGTGTGAGAGCTGGGTCTCTCCCTGGCACTGCCAGCTTCTGTCCAGCATCCAAGGGTCTTGCTTAGCCAAGTAAAGGTGAATAGCTCTTTGCTGCTGGCTCAGCTCTGTCATTTAGAAAGAATTAGTAGTGTAATCGTATCTCGTGAAGCAGGTAATGCAGCCTGATTATGAGTAGGGGAGGGGGAATTAGAAGCCAAGGCAATGACAGAGCTGTTTAATGAGCCCATTAGAGGGCATTATCTGATAACGACAGGACATTGCTGGCATTTTAAAGAGGGGCAGCACACAGACTAAGCTACAGGCTTGGGGTATGCATGCTGTCTCTGGCCAGCTGTAGTGCTTGTTGGGTCTCTGAGGGAGTGACTCCTACATGGTCTCTCAAGCCTTGCTGGGGGCTGGAGGCTTGAGGGAATGGGAAAACAGAAGCTGGCAAGGTGACCATCCCCAAGGTGCACTTCTGGCTCATGAGGACCTGTGGGAGCAGCTCCACCATACCCATCTTGTGGCAGGCATGGGAGTCCCACTCTTGCAATCCCAAGACTTCCCTTACCATGGGTCATCACTGCTTTCTCCTTGCTGACCCTCTGGGTGACCCATGCCACCACTCCCCTAGGATCCATCCTTGCTTCTGACACCTTACTGCAGTGCCAAGAAATATCAGGGACTCTGGGAATGTCACCCAAACTGCTTTCTGCTTCCACAGCTTTCATCACTCTCTGCCTCTGACACCCAAGATTCATCATTACTCACCAGGGCTGGGGCAAAAGGAAGGCACAAGCTGGCAGCGCTGCTGGGAACACCGGCATTGCAGTTCCCTCTGGTTCTGTCCGGTCAAAGAGCATCAGCGTCTCCAATTGTTGAGGCAGATACACTTAAAGCCAAAGAAACAAATATAAGCCAAACCACAGCTCTACAAATAGGACCCAGTTGGTGGGGAGGATGACATTTAAAGACTTCAGAGAAATGGAGACAGCAAATTTGATACATATGGGGTGGGAAGGGTGGCAAAAAAAGCCCAAACAAAATTTCTTGTGGATCTAGTATTCATGTGTATTTTAGTCCAGGTTCCTGATAAGAAGTACTCCCCTCCATGTGCACTTGCTGACAGCTTTGCACATGGGTACGGGCCAGGGCTGATGCTACCTGAAAAAGAGCCTGCCTGGCCACAGGGTAAGGGTAAACAACCCCAGCCAGCCTTGCTTGCTGGGGAATGGCAGGGATAGGGGGGACAAATAATTGGGGTGGATGGATAAGTCAGGGTGGACCCCCTTTCTCTGAGACCCAAGGAAGCCATGGGTCCAGCCAATGCTTTCCTAGCGCAGAATGCAGTTATCCCTTCTGGGAACCAGAGAGGGACCTTGTACAGGCAGCAACCTGGATGATTGATGCAATCTGTTCAAGGATGAGTTTCTTTCTTTCTTTCTTCTCTCCTTCTTTTCCTTCTCTGCCCTCCCTGCCACATCCCCCACCCCTTGTTTTCCCACTGGGTCTTTTCAGTCGGTAATTACAGCTGAAGTGGACAATCTGTCTTTTTATTTTTAGGCTGGATGCACTGCCAACAGTCACCAGGCTGCTGAAACCAGGCAGCAGCAATACAGCAGGGATGGCTGCATGGGAGGGGGCAAGCTGCAGGGTACCGGTGTCCCTGCACAGGGCAGATTCACCACGTTGGCAAAAAAGTGAGAGTAGATTCAGCAGTGAGTGCCCATGCAGATGCTTTCTGAGCACCCCTTCACCCACACCCTGAAGCTTCTGGGTGGCTGTGCTGGGACGACACCTACACCTGCGTTTGGCAGGACAGGGAAAGTCTGGGGCTACTTAATTGTAAACTCACAGCATGGGAAGATCCAGACATGGCTGCTAGCTGACCTTGGAGTATGATCTGTCTTGTTTCATGTGTGCTGCCCTTCAGCATCCCACCTTGGGATGCAGTCAGGACAGGACATCAATACAGCCCCCCCAGAACTTACTTACACTGGGAATCCTGCAGGCTTTCCTCCTTCGCTTCAGGTTAGTTGACTCCTGCCTCCCAGCCTCTTCAGTGTATTTTTCTCCCCCTTGCTCCATCTGAGCAGCTCGTCTGAGCAGCTTTGCTAATAAAATCTTACACCTTGATTGATGGGAATGAGGCGGGAGATGCTGCTTTGCACAGGGCGCAGGTGGGAAGGGAGGGTCCTGGAGGTGTGGAGAGTGGCTTGGCAGCAGCATCAGCACCTACTCACTCGGCAGGTGTTTTACTAGACAACGCTGTCTGCAATAGCCCTGCATACATGTGCCAGTGAAGATAAATCCTTGATTCGAAGGGAGGCAGTGAGAGAAAGAAAAAGCAGAAAATGGAAGAAGAAAACAATTAGAGTGACTTATGATTTAAGGGAAGAAATTCAAAGTCTCTTTCCATCCTGGACACCTGGAGGGTTTTATCCTCTTCCAGCTCTGTGAGATGCAGAAACCCCAAAGCTCCTGTTTCCGAAAGCACAGGCATGAAAGGGGCTGGAAGAGGGCAGCCTGCTCCTCCAGCTCTCCCCTCTGCAGATATTTGTCACCTGAGAGATACAAGGCAGACATCTCAGTCCATGCTCAGTACACCAAATTGATTAGTCAGGTTTTTAATCTCGCTTTGGCAAAGTTGCCCCAGTGCTGGATTTAAATCCCTGCCCCAGTGCAGGAGGGACATTCAGCAGTCCCTTGGGTGCAACACTGGAGACTGTGGCCACGACTGGGGAGGGGAACAACAGGTGATGAGAGACAGAGAAAAAGCAAGTTTCACGCTCAAAAAGTATTTCAGTTGCTTAAAAACAACAAAAAGAAACAAACAAAAAACCCTAAAGGCAAAACAAAACAACAAGAAAACCCAAACCAAGGAGACAACCAGTGGAAGAGGGTCAAAGGCAGCCACGTGGGCTGCAATGCCTTGGTGCAGAACAGTCTGCTCCTCCATAGCACCCTTACTGCACTGATGAGCCACCAGAATAAAGCTGGTGGGAGCAGATCATCAGGTGTGAGCAAGTCAAAGCACCCTGCACATTCATTGGTATGGCAAATACACACACAGTCCCCACGGAGTCAAAAGCATCCTTGCAGCACAGCACAAGAGGCTACACCCAGGCTGTAACTCAGCAGAAATGCTGTACTATGACTTGCTCTATTTAGAGGTCAGAACAACCCAAAGGGTCTTTCTCTAGCCCCCAGCGCCAAGATCTGAGAGGAACAGAACATGTGAGGTCATTTCAGGTCTGAAATGGGGTGAGAAACGTCCTCTTTTTTTTTTCCCCTTCCTTCCATAATCCCCCCTTTGCAGACAGTTTTCTTAACATGAAGAAGCCCCAAAAGACAAGAAAAGCAGGAAGGAGCCCTAACATGAGGCAGATGCAGAGTCAGAGCAAAGAACTTGTGAAATACAAGGTGAGCTATTTTGTGCAGCAAACACTCGTTAGTAAAAGATATTGTTGCCTGCAGTGAGACAGTTTCTGGGTGATTGAATGTAGAACCGTTTGGAACAAATTCAATAAAACTCAGCGTGCCTTTTGCTTTTAAATATGCTGTTTTCTCTAAGATGGTGTTTTTTCATGGAAGCATATTGACTGAGGCCAGGAGTTCACCAGGGAGGTTTCTGAGGTGAGATGCTGGGCACAGTGGTCACCTCAAGCCAGGGGGAGGTGGTGACTCGCAACCTGACCTGTCTCATCTGGAGGCAGACATTTCAACACAACCTTCTTCAACAATCACCTGAAGGGCTTTGGTTGTGCTCCAGCATGAAATGTAGCCATGAAACTTGATGTCAGAACCTCAAAAATTGCTACAAAGCCTGCTTTGGGGCTTTTGAGCAGTCCAAAGCCGAGGGAAGCCCTGGCTTTAATTGCCTCAATTTTCTATGCCTTTCCTCTGGTTGTCACACATGCGCGTAATGCCAGGCTGTCAAGTAGAGGATTCTCAATGGATTCTCTCTTTATTTTCATTTATAAGAGCCTTCAGGACAGATTTAATTGCTGGGGTATGGACTAGCCATTTCCAGTTATGACTACAAGTGAATAACATTGCTGAAGCCTCTGTTTTAATTAAAAGACATGATATCTTTTCCTACCTAGTGTGCAATTGCAACAATAGCAGGTTATTAGGAGGAGTAATATCAATCCGATCTGATCTGTGTAGTTATTAGGCCCAGCTAACTATTGGTATTGGTTTTATTGCTAATATCACTGCCACAATAAGAAATCAACCACAGCGCATAGTTTTGCATCATTCATCATGCTGTTCATTTGTTTGGCCTGGATCAGATGATTTTTTTCCTCCCCATTGCTCAAAATACACATTTCCTTTCTTGGGCTTTACCTCTTTTACCTTCATCTTTACTTCTTCCTCACTACATATTTTGCTTCTTCCCTCTCTTGGGTTGCCCCGTGCCCTCTATAAAAGAACTTCTTGCATGATCAAAGCCAATGCATACATTTTCCTTACCCTGAATTCTGCCAAAGAAGCTACAGCAGTTTATGAGTCAGCCACACAAGACAGAGCTGCTGGTCATTGAGAGAAATTGCCAGGAATTTGGCTCCTCAAAACGGCTGAAAACAGAAACAAAAAGAGAATCCCTTATCCTTTCTCTTTGTCATTCAGCTCATTTTTGTCCCAGGTTTGAGCACTGAGCACAACACAGGAATTTTCTTCTATCTCCCCATAAGGAGCTTGGAGCTGAATAAGCGCAGGACTGGACAAATTCCCCCCCGTGAAGCCACAGACAGTGAGCTGGGAGCGTGCTTGTCCTCATGTGCTGCAATGCACAAAACTTGGTTTTGGCTCCTTGTGTTCCCAGGGAGTTAAATTTAACTCTGGGTTAACTGCAGTTTCCTTGCAAAGCTGTCTATCCCCTCTCGTACCTCTCAGCCTCTTCCTTGTTCACTCAAGAAAATAACAGCTCACACCACTCACAGGCTCTGAAAAAGCCCACATAATTGATACACTCTCTACAAAGTACATCTCAACCAACAGCGTGGCTATTTGGAGCACAAAGGGTGGCCTCATCTTTTCGGAAGGGTCATAGGTTGACAACTTCGTTTGTTTTCCTCAGTGTTTGTCCAAGGAAAGAAAACACATCCCATCTCCCCAAAGTCAAGTCTGGTAGCACCAATTTAGAGCAAATCTAGAGGAAGAGGGCAGGTTTCCATCTAGCAGCTGTGCAAAAGCCTCAGGACCAGCCTTGACCTGGTGATTAACCAGCTCTCAGCTTTCCCTTTCTTTTTTTAAGCCCCACATCTAGGTAGGGTGAAGGATTTTAACACAAAACTGCAGAGATTTGTGAAGTGTGGCATCTCCTGTGAACCTGCCTTTACATCCTCAGCCCCCTCTCCATTCACAACTGAGCAGAAAATTGCTATGTCATCAATTTAGTGTAGACAGCATCTTGAGGGCCAAAACCACTTTATTTTGCTGTTTTGCTTCCTGACCTGGCAGTCTTGGTTGGGTCCTGCTATTGGCTACCATTAGCACCTCTCTCTCTCACAACAGATAAATAGCAATACTAAGAGTCATACATACTTAAATATAAAAGGAACATCCATTCAGCCATGAATACAAAGCTTAAGGATACCACATCTCATTCTTGTTTGCTGCCTCAGGCGGTATGAACTGACAATCAAAATTCACCAAGCACCAAAAATATTAGTTTAATATTTGTGTGTGCTCAGCTTTTTCTTGTGCTGGGATGACAAACAGCCTGGCGAAGGCATTGCTGGAGGCATTAACACTTCCATTCTCTCTCTCACTGATTCTGGCACAGAGGGATCTTTTCAAACCAATAAGTGCTTTCATTTTTGTCTTTGCTGAAGGGACTTCTTCTATGGGGTGATGTTTTGCTAGAGGAAATGATTTAAGAGCAGAGATATGGTTGTGATTCAATATCGTGCTCAGGAATTCCTTGTAAAGTCAACAGAGAGACAAACTCTGACATTACAGCATTACTTGAGCCTTGTTTGTATTTCTCAGAGTCTTTTTTAAGTGAGAATCAGGCAAGAAACCTACAAAGACTGTGATGCCTTCCCATGTTGCATCTGGTAGCTTCTGCTCCCAGGTGGAACAGCAGAAACATGGTCTTTCTTGTGGGTTACGTTCTGGCCCACATGAGAACATGTGGAAGTAAGGGGAGAAAAGGAAAAAATGAGAATGAGCTTTTCAAACCCCTCTGTTAGCGTCAGCTTAAAGTGGAAGGTGTTCAGAGCAGCTGTAATATCATCAAAGCTGGTTCCTCACATCCTTCCCTGCTGATCCATCCCTGTTCGGGATGCATCAACCATCAACTAAGAGCTGGCAGGTTAATACAGTAGGAAGAAAAAAAAAAAACAAAACAACCAACCCAAACAAAAACACAGCCATGAGGAACAGGTTTACACATTTTCCCTTTGCTTTCCCTCCTCATGGCCTCTCTATTGCTGAAAGGCAGGATGCCCTGAGCTGATTGCATACCAGAAACCCAGACAAACAAATGGCTGTCAGAAACCCTCTACAGAAACAGACATGCTCTTCTGCTCTTGCAGGGCAAGCTCAAGCACAGCAGTTTGATTGAGTTACCTTCTTGCATTACAAGGGGATAGGTCAAACCCCACTCTGTTGCCATGAGGGCACCCCAGATTTCCCAACCCCACCCCCTCTAAGCTAGCACGCGTCAGCCCAACATCAAGCCTCAGGTAGCAGCTCCCTCCCACTGGTAACACACTTATTTCTGGCCACAGGCAAAGATGTTTTGGACATGTCTCTCAACGAGCTGCAGAGAAGAACAATGCTGTCTCTCTCCCCATCAAGGTGGGCTGTGGCAAGGCAAAGTCCTGCTTTCACTCCAGCACTACACTGAATCACAAAGCTTTGTATTTGCCTGTCAATATCCCAGTTGGATTCTGCTTCTATATATTTAATTTGAGATGAGTACTGCAGGACCTCTTTTGTTGGCTGGATACCTCACGCACACTGTTATTATTCCTTTCATAAAAGATCAATAAAGACTTAGGAACAACAACCACCAATAATAATAGTACATCTCTCTTTGTGTTGCAACTTCCTGAGCACCTCAGAAAAACAGCAGACAACAGTCCAAACAGAAGATTAAAAAAATAATTAAAAAAAAAAAAGACAGATTTCCAAATTGGACCTGGTCTGCCAAACTGTTGCCTTTGGAAAAAAAGTTTCCAGCCACTTAAAACTGAAGCACAACCTCAGCAGCAGAGGAAGGGAAATAAAACTCAGTAGATAAGGCACTATCTACTAGATACAGTAGATGTGTCCCAGTCCTCTTGCCTATGAAACATAGTCAAAACCACTGAGAAACACAGAAATTTGAGAGCACCACTTTGGAAGCCATAGGCAATCACTGTTATTGATGTGCCTCCCTTGGCACTGACCAAGGTCAAGGAGGCACATTCCCTTGATAGTTTCTATGCTGCTTTGAAAGGAGATGAGATAAAGATTTCCCTGCCCTCCATCTCCAGGAAACAATCACAGAAGCAAGAGCTGAAATTACCCAGGACCTCTACAGTTCAGCTCCAGAGTACCATTTAATTACCATGCATGAGAGGTTAAAAAAATAACCACATACCTGCAAGGCAACACTTTCTCCTCTCCTTGTAACTCTCATGAGCTGTTCTCTGGATGGACCAGAGAGCAGCCCTGGGTACAGCAGGACCAGTGCAAACACAGGGTCGCTGCTGTAAGGACCCTGATGGCTTTGACTTTGCTGCACTGGTTCTCACAAAGCCCTAGCAGGACACAGCACAGTTCCCTAGGTCAGGAGCTGGCCATCTGCGCTCCAGGTCAACACCATCTTTAAGTGAACTATTGCAGGCTGAATGCTCCTTCACAAAGAACCCCTCCCAATATTTCTTGAGGGACCACTTGCTCAGACACAACTTGCACTTCACATTTACCAGGTTTCCAGCATCTGGGTTAAAGAAAATATCTAACATTTTAATACTATTGTTTTAAAGGTTAATGTATTCGCAGCCACAACTCCAAGCAGAGATTTCAGTTCAGGAGCAATCATCTGGTGGCAGGGTGGTATTGAGCAGATGACCTTAAGTCTCTTCCACCTCTAACTTTTATGCATGTTTGGCTCCTTTTTTCATTTATTGCCTTTTCTGGTTCACCCATCCAAAGTAATATAAAAATAAGGCTAAACACAGCGAGGGTTTTATCCACATCTCAGCTATTACATACACAACATCAGCACATATAACAGCACCTATGCTCCTCCACTATGGAGGATTGCTGCTATTACTACACAGAAGCAGGCATTTTTCCTGACTTCCCAGTCATTCTACGGGCAGCTTTCATACACCGGAAGACAACTTCAAGCACAAGAAGATAAGGAAATTCAAGCATCAAAATAAAATCTGGTGCCCTTCACTATATTAACAGCTGATGAAAAGACATGCTCTACCTCCTCAAAACCTTCTCCTGTGCTACCAAAGAAAAGGTGCAGAAAGTTAGTAGTAGCACAGCCAGAAAGCCTTTTAGCTCTTAAAATAAAGGAAAAATTAAAACTCAACGGGGTAGTAAACAGTAGCCTTAAATGCAGACAAGGATTATTTCCGGAGAAGCCTAGTAACAGAGACCCAACAAAGAAGAGCCCTCACCATCCCAGCAACACATCACTAACATGCTGCTGCTCAGGTCTTCCTTTTTTATCCTCCAGCAGCAAGGCCTGCTCAATTAAATGGCCTTAGCTGGAACTACACCTCACCTGTTAACCCATTCTGGCTTGCCTCTGTGCAGCTGAGCAGCAAGTGAAGATTGGAGATAGGACTGACCCAAACAGCAGCTTCTTAGAAACCCTCAGAGATGGATGGTGTTTACAGCAGAGATGAATTTATTAAAGAGAGTGCTTTGCAGAAACATTCATACTTTTCTGCATTAGAGGAAGAGGTTTCATTAGACCCAGAGTAGCACTCTTGGGTGTGTGGAAATGTGCCATATTTGCTTAACCCAGGAGCTTTTTAATTACATGTATAGGAATAGTTATTAGTCTTAATTTTTAATTTGAAGCCCAGGTGTTAGTTTCAATACAACTGCTGATTCTGGGAAAAAGTGAAAGCCCTCCTTAATGTTACACCCAGGCAAACCCATGGTAAATCCTCTCCTCCTGAGGAGCACAGGGAAGGGGCAGAGGGTGCTGGGAGGAGGACTCGGACCACTGTGGTGAAGCCAGTACTAGAGGAAGCATCGAGCATCCTTGGAGAGGGTGTGAGACACTCTAAGGAGTTTCACATCATAAGATAACATTACATTCCTTTGTGTGCTCTGGTTTGCTAGTCTTGACTTCATCACAGCCCAGAATGATGTGAGCATCCAGCCTGGGCAGAGCTGCATCACACTGCAACTGAAAGGTCTTCTGGCCTTCTGAATTCCAGGTCAGCATGATCCAGGGATAAAATTCAACCCTGTGCCAGAACCCAACACAAAATGTCAACAAGATCCTTTGGAGTCTCAAGCACTGCTTAATGCTGGCCTTGACCCAAGGCTGAGTTACAATGGGAAGGGCAGTAGCAGGCACTATAACAAAACAGGAGCAAATTAAAGAGAAGAAAGGCACAGCTAAGGTGACTCAGATGAAATTTAGGCCATCAAAACACTGCCCTATTGTTTCCCACTGGGTTGGTGATTTTGAAAGCTCAAAGCTTGCCTGTGGGAAATAGGAGAGGTAAGGATGTAGGTTGTGTCACTGTGGCCTTAATATTCATGGCCCAATTGTGCCTCCTGGCATGTGCTGGAACTGAGTGCTTTCCTTTTGGAGAAGGAAACACAGACACCACCAGAAGAAAAACTGGCCAATATTTCTTTTTAAAATTTTATTCAAACTACCATTCTGGGGGGAAAGAAAAAACCTCTTTCATCCAAATGCAAGTTTCCTGTGGGAATTACACGATCTTGCGGTTTTCTCCTGCTGCCTCTTACTGGTATTGCAGAACTGAAATGTGCAAAATTAAAAGAAAAAAAGAAGATACTTTTGTGTAGGTTGGTTGAGGGCTGAACAGTTTTGATTGCCTGGATGAAAGCACTCAGGAAAATTCCAGATCAAGCACAGTAAGCTGTCCAAGGGAAATGGTGCTTTTTGGCACTTGGGGCTCCTTTCTGAGTAAAAATGTTGATGCCGGGGGGAAGGACAGAAGGGAAGAAAACCTGCCCCAGCAAACTCCACTCCCAATTCCCCTTAAAATTGCAAAAGAAATAGGTTTTCTCCATTTTTTCTTTTTTTTTTTTTTTTTTGAGGCAAATGTGGTCTCACCAGATTACGACAACCAGCGGAAGGGGGAACCTCATGATAATAACTAGTATTCCAATATAGATAATCAGTGTTAAAAACCCCACCTCTTGTGCCTGCTGCAGTGTTGGACAGGCAGTCTTATTACAGGTCTGACACTTCTCTACGCTTACGAGAGGACAAACTGGCCAACGCCGTCTCTCCCATCACCCTAGGATTAAGGGATTACCATTAATTAATGCTGCAGCTCCGCCAGGGCCCTGCCTGCTTTGCCTGCGATACACTATCTTTCTATCGGAAAGGAGCAGATGGATCCAAATTTCCAAAATCTCTGAGATGGAAAGAGCAGGTATGAGGCAGAAGGTGGGGGTATGGAGATGGCAGGGCTGTGGATCCAGAGAGGAAACTGAAATCTCAGTAATTTAAGTGTTTTCTTATTTCCTAAGCAAAGGCATGTGGGATCTGGCTCTGTGTTCATACATCAGCACCTGTCTGCCCGTCCCCTGCCATTAGGTTTGGACTCTTAAAGTAGCAAATCCCCAAAAATTTGGGGCAAACACTGCAAGAGGGAATTTCTGTGTGTCCCCCTCTAAAGGCAAAACAAAGGTTCTACCGCAGGAGAGGGGCTATTTCGAAAGATGGTTGAAGTGGCTCAGCTAAAGATAGGAAATCTGAAGTCAGTTAAATGAGAAGATATCTCCCCATCGCCTTGGTTTCCCCAGGGAGGTAGCTCCTCCTCTGTCCTCTTCCCATCAGATATTGAGCTTGTAGCATCCACTGCTGTGACACAGTGAAAATAGCAAATCCTCAACCTCTCCCTGGCCTTTGTGAGATACGGGGACTAAGATCTTAACAGTGACTAATGAAAGTAAGCCATCTCTGCCCCTTGGCACTTAGTATCACCTTCATTTCCAAAAAACAAATGCCTGGCGCTACTTAAAATGCCCGGCACTACTCAAAATGCCCATCTCTTCAGATGGATCGGACATTGTCCTTGCAACAGTGAGTCACCTCTGGAAGCGCAATACTCCAATAATGGGGTCCAAAGAGGGAAACGAGCTGTGTTGCCAGAAAAAGAGACTAATTTACCCAAAATAAGGGAGTTGTTATCAGTGCCCAGCACGTGGCTCCTGTGGCATGCTTTCTCAGGTGTACACGCTGCGCTTGGCAGGAGGCGAGCATCAATTATCCCAGCGCATCTAGAGAAGGAAACTTCAAATATGTTTACCAGACAGTCTGGCCAAGCAGCATCAGGAGGGGAAGATGAAGGTGTCAGACATAGCAGGAGCCCAGCTGATATTGTGTTCTCACTCTTTTTTTTTTTTCTGCATTAATTAAAAAAGTAACACTTTCCTGAGGACAAACTGGTGAAGTTCACTTTGGAATCGCACCAGCAGCGGCATAAAACAAACAGGGATGGCTTGCAGAATTGTCAGACCTTAACTGTGTCCAAATCCAACTACCTCAATGTATCAATAGATCTGCCTGTAGAGAAGAGCCCACCTGTAGATCATCTCAACCTGCAGGATGCATATAAGGTGCCAGGAGACTAAGATTGCTCTAATACCACCATGGCATAAGAAGTTCCCTAGAGTGGTTCTTCTCCAGAGTCTGCCTATCCTTTCCTCATTGTCAGAGGTATTTCACCTGCAACACTGACATCTAAGGGAACACCTTAGCTTAGAGTTGCCCATTCCCTCTCCTCTCTGCCCTTTTGAATCTTTTCAAGGTGCCACAGCCCACCCCCATCAGTAGAACTTGCTCCATGCATAGCTGATTGTATAACCACTGTCCTGAATGTGTGGACACAAACACTGGTACACCATGAGAAAGGTGCTTATATTCTGGTGCACGGATGCTTTTGGCACATGTAAGAGCAGGGAGACCTCCCATGCGTCTCCATGCCCACATTCCCACAGCCTTGGGCAATGTGGCTGGAGCAGGGATTGTACCAGCCAGCCTCAGTTAGCTCCTAGCCTGCAGCCCAAACACCCCTCTCTCAAGTTTGGCTTTCTGTCTTGCTGCTTTTTTTCTCCAAAAAAAGAGTAGATGAGGAGTGCTTGGTTTACAGCTGATTTCCCTGTTCTCTTAAATCAGCAAAATTAAACGCTTTCTTCCTGATGGCTGCTTCATAAAATACTCACAGGTTTTTACTCATTTATTCCTTTAAAAAGGAATGTGCTATCTATTTTAAAAGATGTGGTTTTACAGATAAAATCCTCAGCAAAGCTTCGTCTCCTGAACCTGCGCTCCACTGATCTTCCCAACAAGCCAGGGCTACAGAAACCCACCTGAGCAAAATCACAAGGTTTGGCAAACTCCAGTCTTACTGTGCAGCCTCCGAGACTTGTACAACCCACCTTAGAAATGGGATTTCTGATGGTGAGATGCTTTCATCCAGACAATGCGTCCTTTCCTCCTTGGAAACGTTATAGCTGCTCAGAAACCAGCACTTTTGGAGCTTTAAGTCAAAGTATTCTTCAGTTTGAGTGCTCTAGGAAAGGAAATATGACATGCACAGCCCTTTTAATATGTGTTAGCCAAATAAATGTTCCTATTGCAAGGCAGGTGAAGCAGTAATAAATATCAGGTAGAAGTGAGCCCAATGTACCTTTTCATTTGGATGCATGGTACTTTTTTTTTATTATTATTAAATAAAAATTCACTCTCCAGAAATGCAGCCCAGACCTGTTAGATCAGGCCAGCTCTTGTTTAAATGATTATTAATGGTAGTGCACCTCTTCATAATGGGAATGAATGGTCCAGCCATCTTTCAGTTCCACACATATTACTGACTTATTCTTTCAGCCTTCTTTTGGTCGCAATATTCACCCCACAGTCTTCCCCTCCAGCCCTTGAAGATCTGCATGTGGGCAATACATCTTGTAACTTTTAATGCTTATTTTCCTAAACAGATAAAAATAAACCATTCCATTTGGATGAAAACACAGGATGTAGTACCAAGACCACTAAGGGAGACAGGGTGGAAGGGGAGAAGGAAGAAGAATTTTTTTCCCCCTTTTCCATTTATTTCAAACACAAATGCATCATCTATCTCCTTAACAGTCCCCTCCCAGACAAATAATTTCCTCACCATGGTGGACCAGGGGATGACAAGAGGAGGATCATAATTCATGGAAAGGAGGATAAGGCAGAAGAGGCAGAGATTTCCCAGCACTCGGGGAATTTCTCGAAGTGCACTGTGTAAACCCCAAGAGGACTTTCTACTATAGCAAAGGCAATTTTGGCATAACAAAGTCTTGCAAAAGCAATTTTTAGAGCAAGGGCTGCTCCAAAGCCCTTTGCCTGGCTCTTCCCGTGGGAATCTGTAGGTCCAGCAGGAAGCACATGCCCTGGATGTCCAGGAGAGCAGTGAAAGGGGTGGGAAGGAAGAAGAAGGGGCATCCACATCTTTGCTCCTGCCTCTGCCTGATAAGGAAAGGTTGCTGTGTTTTTACACTGGCTTAATCACTTGTAATCCTGCGGGAGCAGGCTGACAGGGATGGGCAAGTGTGCCAAACCGTGCCAGGACGAGCACAGGTTTGGCGATACAAGTTCTGGTTGCCAGCACAGGGTCTTTCCCCCACCAGCTGCTCCAGACTGGATCTGGGTATTTCATACACTGGAAAAAACACTGATGGCTTCAAACCTTGGTCTCTGTCTCTAGCCAGCTTCTGGCAGCATTTGTCATGCAGGCAGTTGAAAGCGCAGGGTCCTGAGCAAGCCCCAAGTTCCTCTCAGGTCGCTGTAAAGCAGCCGCTAATCGAGAGCTTACATGTTGCTGCAGCTGGCTAAAAGAGAGAAAACAGGCAGGTGCATTGTGATGCATCAGGATAAATAAACCTGGCTGGAGCTGGCCATTGATAGTTTTGAAAATCAGTCAGCAATACTGGAGTTCTTGAAGCCACCTCAAGGGGTCCAAAACCCCCACACAACAACTCCCCCCAAAATCACAATTCTTCCAGACCTCCCAAATGTGAAAGCCCAAACAGCACACATCCCACCAAAATTCCATTTGGTACCACAAGTGGGTATCGTGTACCAGAAACATCCCAAATATAACAAGGTGCTCTCATGATACCCCACAAACATTGCCACCACACATTTTTGAAACATCACACAGCTATGTGCTGCAGATCCCCCCAACCCTGCCATCTTCTGACATGCACCACAGAACTATTCTCCAAAGTCTTCAGCACTTCCCACCATTAAGCGGATATTGAAGAGGAAGTGTGTTTGTACTGATTCAACAAAGTATGTGGGCTAAAAACATGATAATTACAGGTTTTGGCAGAAGAGCACTCATGCAATGGCAGGGGCAGAAAAAAACACTGTGGCATGCGGCTCTGGGACAAGGCTTGCAGGGACCAACCCTGAAGCCACTGGAGCAGCTACATGGCACTGCTGAATGGGGCAAAAATAGCCAAGGGGAGTATGGGTTAACCTCTCTGCTCTCCCACATCATACTGCTGAGAATTTCAGCTGAAATTCTTCAAGGCTGGTCTCTTTACATTTTCTGTTTAGTTGCTTTCCTAAAAAAAAATTCCAAACTCCAGCCAACCAAATAAAGATTCCAGCCCCCTGTCTACTGGCTCAGTCTCCACCTGCAATGTGGCAAGCATGGATGGAAAGACATTTGCCTACACGTATGTAAAAGTGATTATAGGCAGAAGCCTGGGGGATTTGTTTTGGAACAATGTTGTAATGAGCCCAAGGATTATCTGCTGGCCAGATACAGGTCTTTTTCCCGGAGGGGTGGCAGCCATAAATTAGATAGTCACAACACATTATTTCCAGTGAGTTAACTCCCAATGCTGCACCTCCGTCCCACCAAGGAGGGCAACAGCACAAATTGAGCCATCCCCAGCAGATGCGCCCCAAATCAAAGATGTTTCGAGGGAGGAAAAGGGCCAGGGGAGGATTTGTAATGGCCCAAAGTGGTGGAAATTCATTACTCTGATAAGGCCCTGGGAGTTGTTGGTTTGAGCTTCAGCCATGGACAGTCCCTAGAGAAATTTCGCCATATTCAAGCTAATCTTCTTATAAACATTGTTGTGGTTTTTTTTCATTTTATCCGACATGTGTCAAGCAGGCCTACTAAGCCTATTACATCTCCAGGGAGGCTGGGGCTTTCTCATTTTCCAACATGCCCCCTCCTCCCCCCATTTGAATGCTGCTTGTCTCCTTTTTAGCTGATCTGGACATTTCTCTATCACTACAGACAAACAAATATATTTTATAATTAGCTTTGAGAAACAAATCTCGGTGGGCTTGCAGGCTCAGGTGAGATAAACAGCCAGGTTCCAGCTACACATCCAAAATCTTTTGGAGCTTGTAGGCTTCAGATATGAGCTATAAAACTTGCTGGACAATCCCTTCTTGCAGTGTTCAGGTTTTTTTTCCTTCTAACAACCCCTCAAAATACATAAACAGTTAAGTAGACATTTTTCTGTGCTTCTCTGGTACAAAATAGATCAAGCTATTGATAAAGCCCCACTGAATATTGCCTTTAATTATACCATTCCCTCTGAATTTACAAGCATAAATGGGCAGGGATTACACCCTTCCACAGGGTGGTTTTAAATTACGTGAATACGAACCTGTCTTTGAGCTTCAGATTGAGGGATATGCATTGAGGAAGGGACATCTTCCCTGATACCTCTCTCCCCACTCTGCTGGAAAGCTTGTAGAAAGCCAATAGAAAGGAGGAAAAGGAGGAGAAAACAAACAAGCAAACAAAATCCAAACTAACAACAAAAAAACCAACCACCAAAACCCACTTGTGCTGTAAATGACCATTTTCTGGAGGAAGCATTGAGTTCTCACCGCTCAATGGGGGACTAGAAATACCCAAAGAGCAAGAAACATTCACACACGTACATGCACACACACCAACACGTACACTCTGGAGATTTCACTACAGAAAATCAATGCAAGCTTATCAGCCTGCAACAGAGTCAGGACAATTAAACATTTCCCTCTCTGCCTTTATATATTGGATTTAAGTTTTGTAGTCATTTTCACCTGTGGATGGAAAGAAAGAAGCATCTGAGCTAGCATCTCTTATGGAGAGTTATCTCTGATGCAGGCAGCAGCCAAAATTATTTTCATGACTCACTGCTGCCTTCTCTGCCCCTAAAAACAGAACAAAACCAAAACATTTGTCTTTTTTTTCTAGCTATGGACCAAAAAAAAGGAGTGTAATGTGCATTCAACATCAGTTTCTTTGCTTGAACCTCTCTTTGTGCATGGACTTTTGCACTCATGGGAGAAGTCCTTTCCTAAATGCTGAGCTTTTGTCATCTGGCACAGAATAAAATTTGCTGGAGGAGGCCAGCAGAAACCAGAAATGGGGCCCAAGTGGCAAGACTGAGACTGAATTTGGAGCTGCCCCCCAGGCCCGTGCACAGGTTGGGACGAGGCAGTGAATGCAATCTCGTGGAAAACCAATCTATAAAAGCACTAGCTCTTAGTTCCGCTGGAGCCAAAGGCTCTTTGAAGCCTCAGAGGAGTCTCAATCCAGCATCTATACATATCCTCCTATTTTTTTCCTGGTTTTTACTGAAAACCAGTTACTCCAGCTCCTAAGTCACTGGATGAATGAAAAAGCACCAAGATAACCATTCATAGGCTAAATAACTAACAAGCCAGCGATATCTCTTCCCAGTGTCTGCTCCAACCACCTCCATGTGGAGGTTTGGGTGGATTGCTTAGGAGCTCTGCATGGCACAAAGCTTTTTTGGAAGGACATTAGCACCCTCAAACCCCTGGCTGCTAACTTCACATACTAGAAGCATCCTGCATCTCCTGGGAACCCAGGTTTGAAGCAGCACCTTCTTTTTCATTTATGTTTTTTAATCTCCCCCAGTCAAAATGGTCAGAGCAGTTAATCTGGGCTTAGATCCCTTTGAAGTCAACTGAAAGACTTTCAACTTCAGCGAGCATCTGAGCAGGGACCCTAGGCCTTCACATACCTGATCTGCAGGAATCTCCAGGGATTTGGACAACTCAGGCTCCATCCACATGGGCATGCTTTAAAGCCATTGGGTCCAAGCCTCGCCTTGGAGAGAGATCAAGCACAGCAGATTTGCCTACAAGCCTCCTGTTTTATCACAAATTAGCCCTGTCCAGATGTCAGGCACTATCCCCCTGTTAAAAATCCCCTTCTCCTTCTTTTATCTCCCCATTAAATTGCTGATAAGACCTTTCTGGCGGCCTTTTCAAAAGTAGAGGAGATCAAAAAATCAACAGAATATTTCAAAAGCAAAGGTCCTTAGGGAAAATAATAAGAAAAAAACCCCATAAAATAAGAGGGAGAAAGAGCCTGTAATGCTGTTATTGTGCACAGAGCCAAAAGCAAGAGACTGGTTTTGCAAGCACTTTAACTCACTCCTGATAGGAAAGAGGCTGGGGGTGGCTTTTCCTTTCATGGAGCTGCTTGCACGAGCATTACTGGTACCTCTAGCCTTGTCCTTGCAAACACATGTGCTGTGCTCAGTGCTGCAGACAGCAGTAGAAAGGCACATCTGGCTGCAGCCACAACAAAACCCTAGCGTGGCATCCTGGCCCTGTCACATGCTGACAGCAAAGCCCTTGCTGGAATTGTGGGGACCAAGAGCACGCTCCACAAGGTGCAAAGATCTCTCTGCAGGACACTACTTTCCCTTTGAAGACAGCAGCCAGCAGAGAGGAGAAAAAAACTGGGAGGAATGGCACGGGTGGGGTGGTGGTGGTGGTGGAATATCTTTCCCATCCATGCAGAGAAGAGATGTTCCTTTTGATGGGCAAGTGAAGGCAATTTATCTCCCCACCTAGTTGACTTTTCCTTTACTGCCACTTTTCCACAGCGTTCCAACAAAGCCGTAGAAGAGCTTTGGATTTATTGCCAGCTTTCAAAGAACACTGAAGCAGAGGCGACACAGGAAGGTGACTCTGAGCAGCTGACAGCAGCAGGCAGAGAGCACCAGATGAGAAAATAAATATATAAATATTCCTAGCCTTTGCTGACATGGCCAACACTATGTCAGCAGTGGCAGTCCACATGTGCCAGAAGAAAAATGCAGCCAAAGAAAGCAGCAACCTCAAGCAAACCCAGTCTTTATTTTATTTTTCTACCTGGCAGATCATATTTGATCCTCTATTTAACTGGTGGCAGAAAGTTGCTGGAACAAAAAGCACTACAGTTGGGTTCTTCCCCCCCAGCTTTTTATTTTTTCCCCCTTCTCCTTCTCCTAAAGATTCTTCATTGGATTCAGAGTTGGCCAAATTCTGCCAGCTCCCCTGCCTAATGCACATTTTGGTTGCAAAGAGCTCTTTGCTTCAGCAAAACCTGAATTGTTGCTGGGGAAAAACACACCTAAACTCATTACACTAATAAAAAAATAGTGGGCAGAGGAGAGCAACAGGAGATAAATCCCCATTTCGGCATGCAAAGAAGGACACCTCAGCACAAAAAGAGGCACTTGTTATTCACTCCTCATAATTTGTTATTTATTATCCCACTTCTTCCAAAATTGCAGGAATCTAATCAGTGCAGAAGCAACAGTGGATAATTTCAGTGATCAGTCACACACTACCAATAAGGAATAATAAACAGCTGGAGTGACCACTTGAGATGATCCATGAGCTAACACTGGCTAGCACAAGCTGCTCAGTGACCACTTCTGTGCCATGAATAGGATCTCAGGCTGAACGCATGAAAACATTGCCTTTAGGAATTCCATCAATGCCTATGGATTACTTTATACACTCATGGTATAAGCACGTGCTTCTGGATCAGGGCCGAGGTTCATCGTATGCCTGCCAGCATGTTGCTTAGGAGACGAGAAGAAAATGTGTAAATATAAAAGAACTCTCCTGCACCCTAGAATGACATAAAAAAAAATCATTGTGAAGATAATGCTTCCTTGTCTAAGAAAAAAGTATATCACAAGATGATGCTATTGCATTTTATTGCCTTACTTTCAATCCCCTTATACAACCCAAGCTTCTCTTGTGTCATTGCAAACCCGTCCAAAGAAAACGGGAAGTCAGGAGTCCCAGTGCACAACTGGGAAACAACAGCAGAGCCCTGCCAGAAGAAGCAACAAGAGGAGCAGCTAGACAAGATCTGATCAATGCTGCTTTAAACTCACTTTTGGCCCCATGGGAAAGAGGCACAGGACATCAACTTCTGCCCTAATATGCTTTAAATAAGCGGTACTGAGTTACTGAGGGATAAAGGGCCAAGCAGCCTGGCCCCCTGCTCTGCTAACATCTGTGTCTCCTCTAAGGGCCTGCCTGGTTCTCATCTTTGGGAACATATTGTACAGTTGCAGTTTCACTCGCAGCTTCAAGATGGCAATACTTTGTCTCCCAAAAATGCAGTGTCACAGTTACCTTAATATTACCTGCCAGGTGTGCTGTTGGTCGTCTTCCCTTTCTCTCTGGAGCTGATGGACTATATATATGCACATATAAATATATATATATTTCTTCCTTTGCTTTTGCTTGTCTTCTTTAAGATCTACCTGAGCTGCTATGTATCTGCTGCTTCCAGTGCATGTCATGGCACAACAGATTTTAATAAATACAGTATTATTTAATTCTCTCAGTGACATAGGAGGAGACTGCTGAAAGAGGCCCACAGCTTTCCCATCTGGCCATTGTCCCTGCAACTGTGACTCGCACCTGGCATTGCCTCAACTGGTCCCTCAGGTGGCTGCTAGTCCCCAGGCATCCCACCTGATACCCCAGGCTGACTTGGGGTGTTCTCCCACAGTTCTGGCTCTGTGCTGGTTTATGTCCTCCTGCTTTCCAGGGCACTGTGGCTGAAGGGTTTACTGTTGTCTCAGGATCATGTAGGTTTAGCTGCAGCTCTCTTCCAGTCCCTCCTGGGATCATCTCTGTCATCTTTAATGACCCTCTTGTCTTACACATCTGACCTCCACAGGACCTGATTGACCCTTGCACCATTTACACCAGTGCAGGAAGAATAGGGAAAACTCTGGCTTTGCCCCCCTTAGAAAGCTGGAAATAGCCTGTAATGTCTTTTCCAGCAAGTCCTGCACCAAGTTAGGGTTTTGCATCTCAAGCTTTGGAGAATCAAAAGCCTCCCCTACTGAAAATAGTACCAATAACCCATGACCAAAGAAGCTAGTGGAACTTGCTAGCACCACCAATCCAAGAGAGCCCCCATGACCTCCTCCCCATGGGACCAGCAGGGCCCTCTTGGCTCCACAGGGGCCAACCTGCCACCAATTTATTGTGGAGGCACCTCTTCCATGTGGGGACGCAGGTCTTTGGGTGTCCCTGGAGCAGCCCAGAAACAGAAATTTGGGTGAAAGACGTATGAGATCCCATGCAAGCTCCTGCAGACTGTTTGCTTCTGTGTGCAGTGCCGCTGTGTCAGCTCGGGGCAAGCAGCAAAACCACAGGGAATGTGTTTCAAGTGAAAATAAAATGCTTCTTCCACCTCTAATTAACCCAAGGTACATTCAGGTGATACAGTTAGGCTCTC
The DNA here is from genome assembly GCA_017639245.1 of Myiopsitta monachus. Classification (NCBI taxonomy): domain Eukaryota; kingdom Metazoa; phylum Chordata; class Aves; order Psittaciformes; family Psittacidae; genus Myiopsitta; species Myiopsitta monachus. Next base: position 62,468,867 of record CM029921.1, on the reverse strand, counting down.
ATTAGCCAAGCCACAGCAGAATTTCCTGCGTAGGCTGCGTTGCAGTGTGATCTCCTACTGCAGCTGGCAGCAGGTGTGAAGGGCAGCAGGTATGAAGGGCAGCAGGGAAAGGCAAAGGCAGCTTTTTATGCTTGGATTACAATATCAAGTTATAAAGGGAATAGACATGAAATCGTGAAAAGGGATGAGCTTGGAAAAGCCACAGATGAGGAAACAACTCTCCCTTTGCTCCTGTGGGCAGGAGGGCATCCATCAGAGGCTGACTCACAGGAGAAAGCGAAGTCCCCTCCCTGGAAGTGGCAGCCAGGGTGGACCCTTCACCTTGTCTCCTTGCAGAGGAGTGACCTGTCCCTGAAGTGAAGTGGGCAGGAAAGAATAAAGAGACTGAGTGGAGCTTTTAGGGTGGCCAGGGTCAAGAACAAACATCTATCTTGCAAAGGCTCCTTCTTACAAGAGTGACACTGGACTGTCCATCTTCCTTTTTTAAGAGAGGATATTAAAAGCAGCATGAGCTTATGGGTGGTAAAGGATACCTGACGATCCATTGTTATTTACACCAGTAATGAACAGCTCAAGAAAACAACATCACATTATCCCCTTGCTTGAAAAATATCACAGTTCAGAGACCTGCAGCTGACTGAAGTAGTTCAGTAACAAGCTGAAAACTCATCCATATGAGGATTTTTCAGATGCAATCCCTTTACACTTGTGGTTAACACCAGGCTTCTTTTTTTTTCCCTTTTTCCATTATTCTTTCATTTCTGAATGGCATAAAGGAGTTCTCTCTTCAACATGCACCTTGAGATAACACCTTGACCGTCTCCTGTGGTACCATTATCTCCTGTTAGATCATATGGAAACACTTCGGACTAAAATGTGGCAGCAAATTTAGGTGCCAATCTGGTAATTAACAAAACCCATAGCCATTGCAAGGGAAAGCAGGTCAGTTATCCTCACACAAGATATGTAACGTAACATCATCCCAAGATGTTGGACAAAAATTCTACAACATAGGGCGGCAATACTGTCTGACCATCCTCTAGATTTGGGGATGTTTCTAATGAACTTTCAAAAGGAAACAGTTAAAAGTGGCGAGGTTTCTGCTCCAGAAGGAATGAAACACCCAGTCTTCACAATTGCATTGGCTAAAGGAAAGAAACGCAGGAAGAAAGTTAATCAGGTTTAGCTCAAAGAAAAAAACCCAAACAAAACAGCAATCTCACCTAAACCTGTATACGTGAAGAGTATGCCATGACTCCTTCCCCCCCATTCTTTTTTCACTTTCATCATCCTGACCTTCTCCGTTCCAGCCAGCAGGGAATAGGAAAGTTCAAAGAAAGCTATTCCTGTGTTATTTTTAGCAGAGCCAGAAGAAAAGTGAATGGAAATAATCCATGAAAGCAAGCTTTCACCTTGATTTTCAGACTCCAGAGATTTTGATAGCCTTGGTAACAATCACAACTTTACCAAAGTCACATAAAATGCTGAGTGATACCAAAAGCATAACTGAGCCCTTCCTTTCATCTCACTTCACATTAAAAACCCAGTAAACCATCAACAGAGACCGAGAGAAACACTTTTTCCCTTGAGCCAGTGAATTGGTGGCTACACAATAGCAGGGAAACCCAGGCTTGGCTGGATTTCAGCACACTGGGTACTTACGCAGCCAGGAAGAAAATTCCACTTTACAATTGAACACGTTCAAAATACACACCCATTTTTGAAGGTGCAAGTGCCTTGTGGAAGAGGTCTTTCCCAAGAAGGATTAAGAAAAGCTCTTCTGGAAACAGCTACTCCCACCCCCACCCCCACCCCCATAACTTGAACCTAATAACATCACAAATGGACTGCAGAACAATCCAAAAACTAACAAAAAACTCCCCATAACAACATCAGAAGAAAAATCTTCACTCCTGAGTAATTAAACCCCATTGAGTCCTTTTTCTCCTCCAAAGGAAAGGCAAACTGCTTAAGAAAAGATTTGGAGAGAGACACCTGGTACTAACTGGTTGTGTAAGGACTTCCATGCTTCCCTATCTGCCCCAACCCACAAGCGCTAGTGCAAGCAGTCACTGATGGGACACAGATCTCAGCTGCATGCTCTAGCTGCATGCTGCTTTGGTCTAGAGACCAAAGGAATTAATTAGAGAAGCTGCACTCCCAAGGTGCTGATAATAAGAACAAAATGACGGCTGATCCCATTAAGTCAATCTTCTCTGTTGGTTACTGCCATCTGATGTCCCCCTTTTCCCTACTGCTTCCCACTGCATGTTTGCACTCCTCTTCTTGGGCTGCTCATAGTTCTTCTGGTCTCTGAGGTAAGGCAGGAAGATGTAGGGGACTGAAACATTATGGTGCAGGCTGTGCTGGGATGTTGTCTGCTCTGCTGGGCATCAACGCATGGGGCATAGCACCGCTCTGCTGTGTGCTAGATATGTGCCATGGAGCAGAATTTTGATGGATTTCCCATCCAAGGCATGCTAGCATGCTGCACCTCAACTGGCTCACAAACAAGTCATCACACTGCCAGCTTTGTTTTATTGCTCAGGCTTCCCCAAGCTCCTATAGATTTAAACCCACTTTATTTCTGCTGATCCATTTCAAAGTGACCGCAGCAATGAGACTGATTCACTGGCTGGGTTGTAAAAATCTATCTCTTTCCCGAGCTTTTTTCCACCATCAGCTTTTCTTCTGCTACCAAACACCTCCTTTTCCCTCTGTGGCTAGGGCTGCGAAAAGCATTTCTTCCTATGACTGCTATCCCCAGGCTCTCACCCAGCTCAGAGGTGGCAAAACCCCTCCAGCCCTGGGCTGATCCTGGTCCAGACTGGTGCATCCCTGTCTCCTCCTGATTTCACCCTTGCCCTGTGCACAGGTGCATTGGGTGTAGCCACTGTGCCCGGACTCTGAGCTGGTTATCCTCAGCATGGAGAGAGGCAGGATGAGTGGCAATTCTGTCTTTGCGGACTGGAGGAAGCCCAGCCCTCTGGGGAAACCAGTGCAGGCTGGTTTACATCCGTTACAGTCAGCTCTGGCCCTGCCTGAATGGGATTCAACCACATTTGGCTGGGCTCTCCTGAGCCTCATGTTATGCCCCTGAGGCCCTTAGAGATAAATTTTTGCTATTTGGTGGTTTTTATTTGCAATCTGCATCAGCCCAATATTAAGAAGCCATGCTACACACCCCCAGCGCTGGAAAACTGTCCTGGGATGAAAGGAACCGGCCTGGCTTTGTTGAGCGTGCAGCATATTTCCACTAGACCCTGGAATGAACCATACCAACAGCCTCTCCTCACAGTGTAAAATAGTTGCTCTGGAGCTGACTGAAGTCCCTTGGCAGGGGCAACAGCCGCAAGCCTCTCCCTTTCCATCAGCCTAGGGAGAAGAAGTTTTCCTCCAGGTCATCTTCCTGACTCCAGGACATCTTTCAAACAAAGCTTTCCTTCCTTGACACCCAGGAAGCCACACAAGCATGTGCATACACCCATCTGCTAGCTTGTTTTTCTTTAAGCACCGCTAATTAGAGGTGATGCTGTTCAGAGGCAGCACAGGCAGAGCGGAGGTGAGCAAGCAGGCTCTGCTTTGCTCTGTGTTACAGGGATGGATTAACTGCAGCCACCGAGAACAATGTGGAGTGATGCTGGGGAAGGAGGTAGAGGGTGGCATTGATAAATGACCCTCACTCAGTGACCCACTGCATGCTCACATGGGAGAGCTATCGATTAGTGATGACTACTCAGATCCCCTCTGCCCCATGTTATTCAGACTTTTTTTAGACTGAAGAACACAAGCCAGGGGTTATTGATCCTTTGTAACTGATAAGCTACTCACTCATGTTGTTTTAATCAGTATCAGGGGCATTTGATGACTGCCACAGATGGGAGGAGGAGGATGGTGCACAGCTACCTGGCTATGAGGCCAGCCTAGAAAGGAGGTTACCCCACCAGCACCTACTTTGGGGCCAGAACTAGAGCTCCCCAGGGAGCCATGAAGCACATCAGGCTGCTCTCTGACCAGGAGCAGCCAGGGCAACTGCAACCAGCAAGCAGAAAGGCATTAAAAAAATCCCACTCTGCTGAGTTCTAAAACATTTTTCTGGATCAAAGAGGCACTGGTAAGTGTTGTCATGGCGGGAGATATTTATTGCTGTCTCAGGAAATGTTTCATTATTCTTTGGTAAGTGGTGGCTGTGAATTTCAGCCTGTCTGCCCGGCTATAAAGCGGACCATTGGGCAGATTATTTCCAGCAGCTGAACTCTGCCCAGGAAAGAAGCGTCACCTCCCAGGTCTCAGGACTATTGTGCCTGTGAAATCCTGCCTGTGCTTTGCTTGCCCCAGCTCTGCAGCAGGGAAGAAGAGCCAGATCCTGTATACCCTGTGAGAGGGTAAGTAGCCAGGCAGTCTGTAGGGATGCTCCCCATGTATTTTGAATAGAGGGAAAACGCTACAAACACCTTCAGCATGTTATAGAATCAGAATCATAGAGAAGTAAGGGTTGGAAAGGACCTCAAGATCATCTAGTTCCAACCCCCCTGCCATGGACAGGGACATCTCCCACTGAACCATGTCACCCAAGGCCCTGTCCAACCTGGCCTTGAACATCACCAGCGATGGAGCATTCACAACTTCCCTGGGCAACCCATTCCAGTGCCACACCACCCTTACAGTAAAGAATTTCTTCCTTATATCCAATCTAAACATCCCCTTTTAAAGCTAGAATCTGTTACCCCTTGTCCCATCACTACAGTCCCTCATGAAGAGTCCCTCCCTAGCATCCCTATAGGCCCCCTTCAGATATTGGAAGGCTGCTATGAGGTCTCCATGCAGCCTTCTCTTCTCCAGGTTGAACAGCCACAACTTTCTCAGCCTATCTTTAAATACAGTAAAACCAACAATTTAATAGAATTCTGCACTTGGCCAAGTGAAGCCATTTCAGAGGTGCTTGGGAGCATGCCACTCTGCCTCTGAAATGAGCTCAGCAGGTCTGGATGGAGGCAGAAAAGGCAGAAAGCTGAAACCACGAGCTGGATGGGACCATTGGTTCCTGACAGTGCCACAGGGCAGGTCCTAGTGAGCTGCCAGCAAAGCTCCTTTTTTTGTCACACCCTGCGGCCACTCTGCAACAGAATGGGGAGAATAAACCATTTAATCGCGCACACTGTAGCACGTTTTTTCCCCTGTGAAAACATTTAACCACTTTCTGAGTCTATGTAAGCTTTCAGCACCTATAATTTCCCATGGCTGTGATTTCTACTTTCTAACTGGGTGCTAAGTAAACAGTTTGCTTTTGTTTCTTGGAACTTCTCTAATATTCCCTGCATCTAGAAGGAAAGGGATGCCACTCAGAGATACCCTGACAGGCTTGAGATGTGCACCCATGCAAACCTCATGAAGCTGAACAAGGCCAAATGCAAAGTCCTGAAGCTGTCATGACAATCCCAAGCACAAATACAGGCTGTGCAGAGACTGGACTGAGAGCAGCCCTGAGGAGAAGGACTTGGGGATGTTGGTAGTGGAAAGACAAGGAGAGAGGCTTCAAACTGAAAGAGAGTAGATTTAAATTAGATACAAGGAAGAAATTCCTAGTGGTGATAAACTGGAACAGTTTGCCCAAAGATATTGTGGAGGCCCCATCCCTGGAAGAGTTCAAGGTCTGAACTAGATTATCTTCCTTGGTCCCTTCCAACTCAAACCATTCTATGATTCCATGATGCTCCTGATACCAAGTGTTTCTTGAACTGAGAAATCATTGCTGATTAATTCTTCAGCTCTAAAATGCAAATGAATTCATTTCTGGCTCTGCCTTTACCAATCCTTGCATTCAGTGGATAATTTTCTAGGTTTCTTCCCATCCATTTTTTGTGATGGGAAAACTAGAGCTACTCACAAATTATTCAAGGTGGGTTATACCAGACATTCATTAAGCAGCACAGTAACATTCCCCATTTCACTCTCTCTTACCTCCCTGTAACTCCTATCATTATATTTGGTTTCTGGACTACTATATGGAGCAGAAATGTCATTTTGATAGATATTTCTAGCATAACTCTCAGTTCTCCTTCCTGAGCAGTAATAGCCAGTTCAGAGCCCATCACTGTATGTGTAAAGTTAGAATGATTTTTCCCCTGTGCGTTGTTTTTCATTCAGCAGCCTTGAATTTCATCTGCCGTTTTATTATCCACTCACTAATTATCATAAGGTCCTTTCCCATTCTTGGACATTGGATTATTTTAATCTTTCTGGTATTAACTCAGCACTGTCAGCAAATACTCTTATTTCATCTTTTTCCCCAGACCTGCTTGGACTCCCCATATTCAAGGAGATGCAGCTGAACTGATGCACAATGAAATGCATGTCAATGCTATACCATCAGCAAGTGCATAAGCATCTTCTCAAGGCAGCATCCTCCACAGGGTAGCAAGGTGCAGATGGTAAAGTCAAATCTACCACCATGCATATTTGCTTTACAGAGTTGTTGAATTTCAGCATAGCTAACAAGCTGAAATGCGAAAAAGTTTCTCCAAAATAAAGTCTTTTCCAATGCTTTCAAGTTCTTCCCTGGAGTTGTAACTGTGATATTTACCAGCTACTCCGAGGAAAACAAGAGGGTATCCTATCCTAACAGAAGAGAGTTATCAGGGTAAATCGAATGCAGCTGGGCACAAACAGAGATTCAGGATTTAAATGGCTTCTCAGCGTGGAGGCGCTGGAGCTTGATATTATTTGCTGTTTGAGTGTCTGGCTCCAGTAGCTGAGTCCATGTCGTCCAAAATAATGTTTGGTGGGGTTTTTTGTTTTTAAAATATAAACAGTGGCAATCAGTTCTTCAAAGTGTCAGCCCTCAGCAGGAAAAGGGTGTCCCTCTCAGCACATCTGGAATAAGTATTCCAGATGTGCTCCAGCCAGTATCCAGTTTGACCAGTGAGAGCCTCTGGTCTGCATGCAACTCCTGGCTTTTGCTGTAGATATGGACAGAGAAAAGTCCTTTCTGCGCAGTGACAGAGCATGCCACCAGCATGCCCCAGCGGGAATGGAGCAGTGTAGGGACTGCGTGACACCTGGGTATGCAGGGCAAATGGAAAATGATGCACCAGAGGCTTTGCCTTCATTAATGGACCTGCCAAGCTCTCCAGTTCCTTCAGAGACAGCTGTTTTCTAAACCATTGTAGCCAACGGGCCATGGACACCTTACAAAACTGCACATTAAAATGAGCCATGCACACTCCATTAGCCATTCCTCAAAGCCAGGTAGTAGAAAACAGTTTATTAACTGCTAAAGAATGGCTTCCCTCTATAATGAACCTTTCTCCAGTATTGAGGAAAAGCCATGTCTTACTTTCCTTTTCTAATAAATGGCTTCTTTAGAGTTTAATTAACTTCTCCCTGCTCTTCTTTTGTGGCAAAATGTCACCCTGACCATGAGACAAACCCTGTTTGTTCCTTTATCTGAGAGAGTGCTGGCCTGTCAGATAAACTTCTCTGCCTAATTTGCTGGGGCTTTTCTCTTTCCACTTTGCATATTCCAGGGAGGGAAGCAGTAATAATAGAAAGCAATGTTCTGGAATGGCTCAAGCCTGGGGATGGAGTACCTGTTTAAATACATGTACCATGTTCCTGCAGTAGTTCCAATTCCACAGAGCCACCAAGAGCTGGGCCAGGCCTTCTGTCTGCTCCTTTATTTCTTTGGGCTTAAAAACGAACCTGGAGGAAAAAATTTTTGCCCTTCCAGGAGTTCATGATTTTGTATTTTCAGCAGTGCATGTCTCTCCCCCTGTGTCTGTGTGTATATATATAGCTCAAAATCAATAAGAGTGAGATTAGGTCACTATTACTGAGAAATGTGCTCCTGATAGCATATAAAACTAGCCGGCTCTTCTCCTTTTTGCTTGCTGTTGCGCTCCAGGACCAGCTACATCTGCCAAGATGTGGCACAGCCTGGAGATAGCAAGGTTATTCTCTTCTGCTCTTATAAAATGGATGCAGAGGCTGAATTTGGGGCAAGTCAAGAAAGATCATCACACACTTTTGCTTTGGCTTTTCAGCTAAGCTTAACAGCCCCAGAAGCCATCACACAGTAGGAGCTACTGCTCCCACATTGGGGTCCTCCATCAGAACAGAGGTAGAAACCCTCCCCACCTGGAAAAGTGGGTGGCCTTTCCATGCAATGCCTGGGCCCCTTCTTAGGCAAATATGGTGCGTTTGGTGTAGCTTTGGGGTGCTACCGGTAGCCATGCCTCTGATCCAAGCCGCTTTCAGCCCAAGTGAAACTTTAAGTAAAGATGTCCTAGGGCCAGACTTGTCATACGATAGAGACACACTGGGCTGCAGCTTCCAAATTGTGCCAGTTGATTAATTGTGCTGGGTTAACAGAAGTAAGGGGTTTTTGTGTGCTGAAGCTTTCAGGCACCAATGCAGTAATGGTCTCCAGCTCACAGACAGTCTCACGGGACCTGTCCTTCCTACCCGAAGTTAATTAATGGTGGCAATAAATAAACCAATCCAGGCAAATAAGAGCATCTGACCCACTCCAGGGAGGCTGCTGCAAGCACACAGTGGGAAGCAGTTTGGATGTGAGCAAGACTCATGTTGGGGTGATGAACACTCTGTAGCTAAACACCTGAAAACATGGGTGACAGCAGGGCAGTGAGGCACCCCCCAGGAAGCAGCTCTGACCAAATAGTAGGGTTGGGCAACACCAGCACTGAAGTGATACCACCCATGAGCATCTCAGGACCTCACCCTCATGATGCCTGTGTTGAAGGCAGGTAGCTGAGATACACACTTGTAATTCTGGGTGGATGAAGCACTCTGCCATGCTAATAGTTTGGGCTGAAATATTAGCTGGTAGTGCTCATGTGTTTGAGGAAGACAGCTGGAGTTACCGACCGCACAACATCTAGTCAGTGCCTATTGCTATTGGTGGGAAAGGGGATTTTTGGCTGCTCTGCCTGGTTATCCAGCAGTATGTGCCCTCCGTAATTTACACCTGGAAAAGAGAGATGGTTAGATAAGTTTTCCTGGGAACATGATAGAAGAAAAAAATAGGGAAAGAAGAGCCTTTTATAGTGCGTGCCTGAGGGAAGAATAAACCCACTAGACAAAGGGAAGGGAGAGCTAACACTCACTTTTTGAATACAGTGGGTGAAATTGGACTGCAGAAGGAATGTGGGCCAGCACACAGCATCTCAGGGACCACCATCTATCCCCGTCTTCTAGGCTCAGTGCAAGCTCTGCCACCACATGCAGACTCTGCTCAAAGGATTTCACAACAGCCATGGTCCCATTTGGTCTGCCCTGCCTTACGTACAAAGGCAAAAGCAGGTCCTTTTAATTGAACTGTTTTATCTCACCTCCTACATCTTCAGGGGTGTAAATAGAAACACCACGCATGGTTGATACTGATCAGATTAATTTATCACAGGCAAGCCCCTGCATGCTTATGGGATTCATAAACAGGACCTTGCACACCCCTGTGCTCATCCCAGCCCTGCCCTCCCTCTCTGAGAGGCCTGAGGGCTCCTGCTCAGGCACAAGCCTGAAACAGCCAGGTTAGCAGCTGGTATCTACTTGGATCCCCATCTGAGGCTTAATCACCGGCCTCTTGTATCTCCAGCAGTTGTTAGGCACTCCTAATTGGCACGTGCCAAAGTGCTTGCCACATGTTGGTCAATACCAATTAGCATACTTATTAAATACACGTATTTGTTGGCAGTGGTTATCTAATTACCTCTCAAGTGCATGAGGAAGAGGCCCTGCAAAGGGTGACACTGCTGAGAAGAGGCTTCTTCAGGAAGTTTGTGTGCAAACCCTGCTAGGCATTAAACCCCGCCAAGCAGCAGGTTGCAATGGGAGGGGGGAAAAGGAGCTGCACCAAATCTACATGTTATGGCTCATGCTGGGCCTCAGACCTGCATCTTTAAGGGGCTGAGCACACAACAAATCTTCCTGTGCAGGGCAGGGAAAGCTGACGGAGGGACACGCACAGCCCCATTATCCACCCATCATTAAAGGATGTCTCCAGAAGGAGCTCTCACCTTCCCTCAGTCCCCAGTGCACCTCCACAGCCTTGCTTTGTGTCTCCAGCTGAGCACTGTCACCTGTTCTGGGCCAAATCACTGTTCCCTGTGCAGGATCCATTGAGAAACACAGGTGAGCTTGCTAAGCATGCAGCCCAAGCAGGTCCCAGCTCCCACTGCCTACCATTTCCAGGGTAACGCAACTCAATCAGACATTTGGGGTTTTCCTTCTGCAGAATTAATTACTTGGAAGTCAGGGAACAGGAGTAAGAGGAGAGGCCAAGACACGTGAAATTACATTTGCCAGGCTACATGAAGCTGCTGCTTTTTATTTCTTTCCCTCTTTTTTGCATACCACAGGCTGAGCCTAGCCAGTGGGTACTGCTGTTATCAGGCAGCAGGCAGAGTGGAGAGTTGATACGGTGTTCATGCCTGGGAACCAAAACAGAGCCTGCACACTGTTTTAATTTAATGCTTGTGAAAGTCTACAATTCTGACTTTTGTTTTGGGTTTGGTTTTTTTTATCTTCCTCCTCAGAACTGGTATAGCAGAGCGTGGCTGGAATAAGTTTCTCTGCCTTTTGCACCAGGGCAGGCATGGAAGTACTCTTCTCTCTGCCAGAGAGAAAACGACTCCTCTGGCTGACAGAGGATGCCATTTTTATACTTTCACAAGGGAAAATGAGTGAGAATGAAGGGTACAAGATACTACAACAGATACAAACCAAACCAGAGCTAGAGGCTGGTGGAAGGGTGAAGTAAAATCATAGTCCTGTTGCAAGCCAGCAACCACCTCTACTCACTGTTTTGCCTTTTCTGTCTGGCCTTGACCTCATATTTACCTCCATTTCCTTAAGCTTCCTGACCTCTTGAAGAGCTGAGAAGCAGCATCAGTGTCTCCAGCACACTCCTTGCTCTGACAGTCTGTGTCGCTCTGCTTTAGTTTGGGCTGGTCCAGGATGAATAGAGCAGATCTAAGTTTTCTTTACCGTTGAGCCTACTACGTGTCAAGTTCGAGCAGCACACCAAGTAAATAATCTTTCATGTGTGCCTATTAGGCAAGAATTAGAAGAAAATTGCACAGGGAAGTCAGCAGCAAGTAGGAGGGGATGAATTGTAATTATATGGCTATTAATTGGTGTAAAGTTACAGTTTAATGCTCTCTGGCCCATGCCGGTATTTCCTAGGGAAATTTTCTCTCTATTAGCTTTGGATGGGAACTGGGAGTCTCTCTGGAAGCTCTGAATCCACCCAGAGAAGTGACTTTCAACTTTTCAGCCCCCCAGCAGGTTTTTGTTTTCATGCAGTGGTGGACAAAAAAAAAAGGTTGCTTTTAATATGGCTTTGCCTGCCTGAGATGGAGGGTGGGGCCAGCCAAATTTTACCATTAGATGATGATAAGCAAGTGATAATGCTTTTGAGTTTCAGCCCACATGGAAGTATTTGTCCCAGATACAAAAATCAGGAATAGAAATCTCAAGAGATTGTTCCTAAATATCCCCTACTGCTTCTGCAAGCCTTGGGAATTCCGTAGTTGAAGGTGGGAACCTCTTGCTCAAGTGCCTGTTCATCAAAAACTGACAATTTAGCAGAACCGTAATGTTCTGAGCAGCAAATGTTCATCAAACCCCACAGAGGATTTAAAGGAGTGATGTGCAGTTCCTTGCCAACTTACCTGGCAAGGGACCAGGCAACTCAGATACCTGGTCTGTGACGCTACTGACATGAAGGATACAGCTCTACCACAGAAGGGGAAGCTGCAGATACTTGCATTTAAACCAAAATACGTGGGTATTCACAGGTCTACATCATAAGGTAGAAAGCATGGCCTTTCCTTCTAAGGAGTCCCACGTGCAGCTGGAAGAAACTGAACCAACAGACAAATCTGCTGTGTTACTACAAATTGTGTGTGTGCATGGGAAGGGAAGAGAAAATTAAAGTTTTTAGATTTTTCTGTGCTAAAACAAGGTACTTTACATTGATAAATCAAAGTGCTCTCAATTTTGCATCAGAGGAGAATTATAAGTTCCTCTGACAGTTTCCATTCCAGGGAAAAGCCAGATCTGTCCTTCTCTGACTGATACAAACACTCTCCAAGCTACTCTTGCCAGAACCCCAGCAAGAACTGGTTTTGCTGAGGCCTAAAGATTTACCTTTAAAATACAGACCTACCTCTTTTCTTTCCCAACAGGAGAAAAGCACTCCCTAAAGTAAGTTGGGGCAGGGCAGGGAAGAGGAATTTTATTCAGTCCACAGCTTGGAAACTTAGAGCAAGGAATTCTCCCTTCACGCCATGCTCTCCATGGACAGCATTAATGTGGAACTACATGCCTTTTGAAAAGAAAGGCTTCCACTGTGGCAAATTTTCAAGCATTTCAAATCCATAGCATTTAAAAAAAACATTTGGGTTTCTCTCTGTGTGTCCCTGCCTTTTCCAAACCCATTCGAGCAAATTTCTCCGCACTAGAACGGCAAGAAGGAAGCTTCTCAGTAACATGGCTCTAACAGCCAGAGGCATGAAAAAATTAGGATCTTATGAAATTCTAGAGAAAATCCCCAGCTATGGAGCTATGGAGTCTCAGCATGCTGCTCTGGAAAAGACTTTTCTTTGGCATGCACACCTAAGCCAGAAGAGACATTCCCATAGTAAGTCACATGTTGAAGTCCTTTTGCTAAGCAAAGAAACAGGTTTTACAATGTCCTTTAATCCACGCCCAGGTTTACTAGTTCCTTCTTCTGCACAGTTTTGTTCCTCAGCAAGAAGCTGTTGCCTCAGGAGAAGAGAGCTGTGTGATAAGGATGGGGTCAGCGCTGGGAGCTGAGCTCCTCAGTCCGTCAGAGCTGCTGATGTACCAACAGCTTCCAGCAGCTCCTGCCTGCTACCAACAGCTGTATTCGCCCAGGAAGGGGATTTGCCATCAGACTCGGAGCCTGCCAGCTCTGAGAACACTCAGCATCCTCCGCCTCCAAAGATGCAGAGGCATCTGCTGCCAAACAGACGGTAGGAGCGGAGGAAGATGTGATGGGAGGGTGAGTGGGGAATACAGCACCACTACAGCCTTCGAGTGGAAAAAGCCCACAGGGCTCCCCGTGCAGGAAAAAAAACTCCCCCTGGCAACCGGGCTGACTCACAGCCCCCTTCGCCCCATCAGAAGTGACACGGTAACACTGCCACCACTTTAATCAACTGGGCAGCTGCTGAGCTGGAAGAGAGTCCATGTAAAATCAATGTGCCATTAGAGAAACCACTGAGGGCGGCCAGTCAATACACTGAAAAGACACTGCTGCCTGCGACAACCCAAACCAGCAACCTGCTGTTATTGACAGAAGAAATGGTAGGCTTTAAAAAACAGCATCTTGTTCTTCCCTCCTCCCCCTCCTGAGTAAATTAACCCCAAATCTCTTTGTTTACCCTCACCCCTAATAAGCTCTTGTGGCTCACAGAAACGGTATTCCAGGCTCTTTCCTGAGCAGGCAAGAGCCTTTGTTTCCTTTCATCCTGGGAAAAGGAAGGGTTTAGATAATCTCAGAATGCCAGAAAGCAATTTATTTTGACCTAGACTGTTTCTGCAATGTCATCTCTTGGCTTCAGCATGGGGCAAGCTTCGTTAGCTGGTGTTTACACAACACAGCCACACTCAGATGGGGCTGCATGTCCTGGGTGCTGTACAGGAGAGGCAATAAACTACCAGTCCCTGTGGTACTGGGGGCAGTCCGGAGTGATCTGGCCCCAGATGAGGGACAAAGCTATGGCACATGGCTGCCTGAAGCCCAAGCAACACCCTCCAAAGGTCTCAGCTGCAAGAGGGCTGGACATGTCAGTCAGGAGCATGGGGTCACTCAGGGTATTGCACACCCCAAGTTCCTGATGCATACATGGAAGAGATTCAGGAGGGGACCCTGTCCTGTTCCCCTTATCCCAAGGCAGCACCAGCTCTAGCCCAACAATCCAAAAGGAACATTCGGTCCTTTCCCCCTACCCAGGAAGAAGAGATTTGCAGTGATGGATTCTCACTGCTCTTCCTTCCTGTTCCTGAGCCCCTGGGTAAGCTCAGCTGTTTGCCTTCAAGATGGTTTTGGCAGTCTTGAACCTGGAAACTTTTAAAAAGGAAAAGTGAAAGCAGAGAACATCACACAGCCATGCAGCTAGTAACAGGAAACAGCACTAGGTGCTGCAAGACTCTCTCAAGAACAGTAAGAGCTGGCAGCATAGTGCTCAGCAGACAAGAGTATGTGTCACTTCCAGCTCCCCATTCTAGTTCCATCACCCACTAGAAGCCACCTACCAAGACAGCATGGGCCATGGTGCAAACACACTGAGCTATCTGAGATACAAGAGTATTATTACTGCAAACTGAGCCAGGAGCAGGACGAGGCCAAAAAGCAGTGGCCGGTGGTGTGAACCCCCTTTTGCCAGACCCCAATAACTCCCTCACTGTACAGCACAGTCTTTCAGCTCTGCCCCATCCAGGCTGCTCAGGGATTGCAATAACTCATCTCTGTGTCAGCAGGGAATATTTTTAAATCTCTTCCTCCCTGCAGGCAGGCAGAAGTCTCTGCTCTTTCCAGGCAGATTCCTTTTTTATTGTTATTTTCCTTTAGATGAGGAGTTTATAGCCCAAATCCTCCTGCCTCCTTTTGGGGTGGAGGAATGACAGTTGGGTGGCAAAGCCCAGGAAGACTTGGAATTACTTGTTGCAGGCAGTCAGAAAAGCTGAAAGTTTGTGCATCCACACTTTTGATGCAGAGCATAAAGCAAGGCTTGTCTTTCCTTTCCCTTTTCCCCCGAAAGTTACATAAAAATAAAACCAGGCTCCCTCATTCTCTTGGCAGCCAGCAGCAACCCTGTGTCCTGAGACTCCTCCACCAGGCTGAGAAAAGAGGAGAAACACAGACCGTTCCCTGGCTGGTTCCCACTGAGCCTTATTTCACTCTGTGTACTTCCCAGCAGGACTCTGATGTGGACAGGCATCTGGAAAGCCTGCAAGAGTTTCATCAATGCTTTGTTTTGTTCTATACTTTCCATGCTCAGGGTATTATTAACATGCTGGTTTGGTTGTGCAATAGCACAGAGAACAACATTGGGCTGCTTTGAAGAGGGAGGAGGGGATGGGCCACTGTGGGCCAGTCGCTGTCACTGAAAACCCACTGAAATCCCTGTGGTTCCTGCAATCACAGAAGGCCCATGCTGAATATATTACAGTAAGTCAGCAGAAAGCAAATAAACAGGCAGACAGGATAAACAGGCTCTACAGCCTGGTATTCTCTGAGAAAAGTATGATTTTTTCCTTTAATGCCCATCACTTTGTCAGCAAGTCTGTGTGCACAAGGGCACCTTTTGTCTCCCAGGCTTGAAGACCCAATCCACTGATAAAGTGCTTGCTGAGGAGCAGGTTCCACAGAAAGACACCTCTACTTCGGATGACAAGCCTAAGCCTTAGTCACAGAAGAGCAGCCAGCCTGCCACGCTGTCTGCCAAGCAGTTTTATCCCTTACCACAGTCAAGCTGCTAGAGCCCAGCCACCATCAGACCCTTACAACCTGCACTGCAGGGACCCCACACAGTCCATGTCTTGAGGTGACTATGCTCACACACCACAAAACAAGAGGCGAGCCCTGTGCCCATACTTTGCTCAGCACAAAGGAGATCCAGCCACCTATTCTTGATGTGCAGAAAATGTGCCAGAGAGACGTGCTGAGACCCCTGGGATAAAAAGCACAAGGGTAGAAAAGGTCTTACTCAGCAGTGATGGCTTCTTTCCCTTTTAAAGACCTGTCTGTGGAGTAATTAAAGCTCCTGTTTCTAAGCTGCTTGGTATTTGAATTGATTTTCTGCACTGGCTGCCCACAGTCTAGTCATTCAAATACGACATTTGTCTTGCAAGTCCCAGATGAGTAGCAAGGGAAAGCAACCTGCCCTGCACTTTCCCACGAGTCCATCATGGTCAGGACTGGGCATGCTGCTGGGCAACCCAGATGCTGAACAGACGCCCTTGATCTCCACTGCTTAGCAGCTCAGAATGAGAAGAGCTTCCCACCATGAACTTGTACCCCTTTTGTCTCTTGGGAACTTTCTCTGGGCTTTCCAGTTTCCACAGGAGAAAAGGAGATCATCAATTCTACATGGTCAGATTCTTGTCAAGAAAAAATAGGGAACATGGAGATAGGGACTGATGTTTTCAAATTAACTCATGTTTTTCTCCTCTGGTTTCAGATGCTGCCAGTACCCAAAGAAGCAAATTCAGCAGTGCAAACTGTCACCACAGCAAAAGGTATTTCTCCAGTGAAGTGAACTGAAGAGCTTGTTCTGTGAGAGATGATGTTTTGAAATGGATTCTCTCCCAGTAGGCGGTTCCTCACACAGGAGTTTACTAAAGGAGTAAAGGTCCTTCTTGTTCATACTCTTCCAAGATCAGATTTGCTTTCCAGTGATGTATTTCTATTCTTCCAGCATCTCTCCTCTCTTCTTTATTCCTCGGGGACACATCAGCTGTTAGGATGTGTGTCAGCACCGATCACTGTGGCCAGTTGTTTTTAAAACAACAACATTCCTGGTTCATTTAATTTAGCGTTTGAAACTCGCACTGCTGCCAGCAGGAGGCTTGATCAAAACGATGAATGACTACGTGCTGCCTTCCTCGCCTGCTGTGTGCACAGAGCCGCAGCAACACGAGTGCACCTCAATTCTGCAAACCCCTCTGCAGATGCTGCAGGAAGCATGGGAACCCAGGCAAGACCACCAGCCTCTCAGCGCTGTCCACATCCACTTACACATTCCAATGAGTTACTTGCAAAATGCCCCATCTTCAGAATAAACCAAATGAAAACCCTGATTGAGTGTTACAGTGTCAGAAGGAGGCGTGGGAGGCTGGAAACACAGCTCACGCTGAAACTCAGGAGGACTAGAGAAGCCTTTCAATAAATCCTAAGTCCACCCCAAACTATTATTGGCAAAGTAAAAACCTGAGACCTACTTGGGTGGGTTTGGTTGGGGGTTTTTTGGTCTTCTTTTAGCAGAACCCAAGAGCAGAAGACAAATGTGTATAGTAAGCCAAGCTTTAGAGTGAAAAAGTCAAGCTCTTACAACTCAGTAAAAATTACTGACAGCGGGATAAGATTCCCAAATCCACAGAGTGACTGCAGGAGGTTACTTCTACAAATCCAGAGATAAATGCTTTCCCCAGCAAGTGAAAAAACCAGCAGATTGCCCTTCCAAACTGTTTTTCTGGCCTTGAACTTGCTAATACTTGTAGCATGTACCTAGGAGAAGCCTACATACACTCTAACCAAGTCCTCCAGGAGGCATGTGAAAAACCCAGCCCCTAAGGTCCCAGGTTGAAAGTCACTTAAAGTTGGAGCTTCCTTGCTTGATACGTGCTGTAGAGATGCATTCCTCTATGCTATAGCAGACAGAGCCTCCAGCCTCCTTTAGGAATTTGAAAATAAGCCAGACATATAATAGGTGCACATTTAGCATGAAAAGAAGATGCTTCACAGAGGACAAATATTAAGCTGAAAAATATATCAAGAGACATTTCCTAGGAAAGCTGAATTTAACCTGGCTTTCAGCTGAGCAGAAATCTCCCAGGAGCTCTCTGTTTGATGGAGGAACAAAACCTAGGAGGAGGCTTTACACAAGAAATCTGCATGGACTTCCTAGAGATGCTAGGGAAAAGGGTCAGCTGGGAGACAACTCTCAGTGCTGCCCTCTAAAACCATTGTCTTTGGAGTGAAAAAAAACAGGGCATGGCCAAGCAAGATCAGTTTTGTGAGCCAAAATGTCACAGGGGTTTACACATCTTGTTGGCAATACTGTCACCATGTACGCATGCCATAGGAACATCAGCATGGCTGCTTGCTGTCATACCCAAGGTCCATCCAACTTATCTCTTCCCCAAGTATGCTCCCCAGCAAACACCCTGAGAAAGAGAATAGGGATACAGCAAGAAAAGAGTATTATTTCCCTAAACCTATCCTCCTGGCAGTCATTCATTAGACAATTCAACCCTGCATAGCAGTACTTGCTTTAGTTTCTAAAATACATGAATGGTAACCCCATGTGAGTAGTAATGCTAGTAAATCCACATGGGAAGTCCTTCCTGCGCAAGAAGGATGCCCTTGCTAAACTGATTTCACTCAAACGCGTGAAGTTGGCTTAGCAGTTTCCATCTAGATGTACCAAACAGTGGTGTTTGCACCTTGGATGGGCAACAGCAAGTTTAAATTATTAATGGACCAGCTGTGAAGTCACACTAGGAGAGTTTAGGGGTCATGACTGCCCAGCAGCTTGCTCTTTCTGTCCCATTTCCATTCCACTGCTTTTCTACCTCCCCATCTTTCTAGAGGAGAAGCCTGACTAACACGAAGCCTTTGTCTCTCTTCAGGAAGTAGGAATCTGGGAAAAGAGCACTAGAGAAATTGAAAGTTTATTTTACCAGTGAATGTGGGACTCAAGCAAACAATTTTTTTTCTTTCAAAATGCATGAGACCATTTCAGGACCTCCTACGCCTTTATCTCTCTGTATGCTTATACAGACTGTCAAAAACTGGAAGAAGCCAAGATATGTATTTGGCTTCTATAGTACCATGCTCTTCTTTATCTCCATTCTGCTTCTGTTCTTTACGCTTCCAGGCAAGCTGGTAAGGAGAGCTGCATCTCCCTGTGTAACACTGAGAACAAAACTTTGAGGCTCTTAAGGTACTTATCTGGAGCAAACTGCTACAGCTCTGTTGTTTTGACTGATGCTGAGCAGGGAAGCAGATTCAAGCCTTTGCAGTCTGGGTGTCTGTTAGAGTATCTTAACTTGGTCTGTCTCAACTTTGAAGGCCTGCAGAGTCTCCTCTGAAAGCCTGCAAAGAAATGTAACCGTTGCCACTAACCGCATTCAAAAACAGTGCTGCTAAAACAGAGGCATTCATTCTGAATGGACTGATCCCTCTCTGTTCCTTCTGTAGCATAGTTAGCTGATAAAACCAAAATGATTTTTCCTAGCTGCGAAGAAGGGAAGACTCATCCCCCAATACCATTACTGCAGGCAGCCTGCCTTCCTTCATGCTTTGCCCTCGCATCAGCTGACAAACATGACACCCAAATACCTACCTAAGATGCTTTAAATGAACCATGACTGCTCGCTTTCTGAGCTGACTCCAAAAGACATTACTGCACCAGTTACACTCCAGAAAGGATTTCCTTATGATCATAAAGGATAGACAGCTGTTTCTCCTTTCTATGAGAGATGAGATGCTATAGAATAAGCAATGCAGCTCACATAAACACATCAAGCAAAGTGGCTCCAACTAACGTGGTGGGTGTTTGTCACCTCAGGTGCAGTGCTTTTAACTGAATGCATCCCTAGGTGATTAAAAGGTCACTAGAGGCAACTGCAGTCTTTCTTTACTTATTATAAAGGGTGATATAAAAATACATTAGTAATAAATTCCTGACAGCCTCTTGCATGTATGGAGGTTCAGATAGCAGCAGCTGTGAGTTATGGCCCCGTAATTCTTTTGAGGGGTTTCAGGGACATCCTGAGTCATTACCTAATGCCTAAGAAGCCCTTCCTCAGCTCAGTGCAAGAACAGCCCAGTCTCCCAGCAACCTCAGCTTAGAAGGCAGAGGATCTAGCTACCAGATGTGGGGGAAGGGGATTTTCCTCCCTCCCTGCAGCCTTTCTTACTCTTCTGATATAATCTCTTCAACTTCTACTTCAATAATATAACCTGACTTGGAAGATGCTGGGATTTATTTCCCCTCTTGGATGAACAGTTATGCGACAAAGCATCCTGGATCACGCGAGATTGGTCACATGAACCAAACCAGTGGAAAAGCCACTGTCAGGTTCAGTGGATGTCTGTGCTGGAATAAGCAGCCAGCCGAGAGAGCCAACAAGACAGAGAAGCTGGGTTTCCCGTGGCTTGCAGTGGGAAGGAAACCCAAGATACTTGGGGATAGCTTGGCAGGGAGCTGGATTTAAAAAAGGGACAGAGGGAAATTTCACACCAATGATGCTCACTAGGGCTTTGCAAATGCCACGTTGGCCTTTTCAGCCCACAAAGGGAAGGCAGCTTTCACACCTAGGAGGCTTATTTCAAATGCTGTCTAATGGCACTTTCACAATTAGGAGGCTGGTCTGGAAGGGAGTGACTTCTCCATTTTCTTCAGCTGAGATTTCTTCCTTGCATAGCACTTTGCTCAGTGAAGGTTATTTTCAAACACCAGCAAGCACCAAAGATGAAGCTGAAAAATAAAAGGAGTACAAGCAGCTGCGTGCTTTACCCCACACCCCTTCTTTTATAAAGCTACTGAATATCATGTTCTCAGTGTAGATTAACCTAAGCTTTGCTCCTAATTATTATTTCACTCTCCTAAGTACAGAAGCAGAAAGAGGCTTGACAAATGAACCCAGCTCTGCTGTTAAGCTGCACTTCCACTTCTGCAAGTTTGTCTGAATCCTTATTTCTCAGAGAAATCCTCCTTCACACAAATCACTGGCTGTGTATCCCCAGGCCTTTCTACAACACTCAGGACTCCGGACTAGGAATTTTTCAACCTTTAGATTTGTGGAGCTTTAGGGATTTTCCAGTGGGGCTGTGAACCACATGAAGTGGATCCAGACCTGCTGGCAATGGGCTTGTATTACTCAATCCCTTTCCCCAGACCACTAGAAACAGCCTACAGTCCTCATGGGGGCACACAAGCTGCTCGTGGGAAAAACCCATGCTAGAAATACTGCCTTCTCCATTGCAGTGGAAATGCAATGATGTTGCTAAAGACTGGGTTATTTGGGGACCTGCTTGCTACCACTCAGTCCTGAACATGGTGATGAAATGAAAATAGAAAAGTGAAGAAGAAAACGATTGTTATCCAAACGTCTGAGATGCCTCCAAAACCCAGCCGGAGCAGGTCACCCCCCAGCTGTGGAGAAAGCTCTTAAGCTTTTCCAATCCAGAGCCGTCCCTCTGCAGGAAAGCAGCAGAGTAAAAATAAAACCTATGAGTTCCTCCTCACCCTTCTCCCATCATAAATCAAGGTGATGCTTCTTGAGTGCTTGTGTAAAGGCAGTGATTAGACCACTGGAGTGGCAGGAGGGTGGCATATTAAGGGATGGAGGAATCCCACACTCTTCCCCACTGGCGATGGCAGGGTGGGAGGCTCAGTGGTATGTCAGGCTAATCAGATCTACCAGCTAGTCAGATTCCTCTTGACTCTCCAAAAGCAGCCGATATTCCCCCTGGAGCTCAGCTTTGATTTTCAAGCCTGCAGTGCTGTAGGAACAAGTCTCAGCTGGTTTTGCAGCCCGGCCTGAGGTTTAGGTCAGAAGTGGCTGTTCAGATCCATGAGGCTGACCCCCTGCCTGGCCTATTTGCTGCACAAGCTGGGATCTGCACTTGAGATGTCCATGATCTGCTCCTTCCATTTGCAGCCTCTAGACAGGGCAAAACAGGGGGTTGATTGCATCTGCTCAGAGCAGATGTAGGGCTTCAGAATTGCAGAAATGCTCCTTGGAAAACCAAAAAATAGGACAAATAGAAGTACACATCACAGCAAATTAGGCTCATCATCCTGAAAGGCTGATACATGAGTGCATTCACAGAGGTACAATGTCTTTGGCAGGTGAGGGTTAACACTGAGCCAGGTATCTCCTCCATTTAGGTAAGGAGGCAGAGAGAAGAGGGAGTTGCAGGGGTATCAGTTGTTTTCCTTACCTAGAACAGAGGCTTTAATAGCAAAAATCGTATCAGCAGCTGGATGCTTTTAGTTAGCAAAAAGACAAGTTGAACCTTTCCTAACTTCTTTCTATGCGGGGAAAAAAATGTCTACACTCTCCTTTCTCCATCCACACTCTTTTCTGAACTCTGTGTGACCTACAGTGTCCTTTATGGAGGCTCTGAGGAGTGTGAAGATGACTACATACCTAAGAAAAAAGATAGTGATTCTTGGACAACTGTGCCAGGAATATCTTACTTCTTTCTACGGGATATTTTTTCCAATTGCATGGTTCATGTCCCTTTAAGCATGAGGAGAAAGCAGTCAGCTCAGCTGCATCCACAGGAGCCACGAATAAGTGATACCTAACTGTTCTCAGCAGAGAGAGAATTATATGGTATTTGTAGATACAGTATTTGTCTCACAAGTGATTAGCTGCTCTGAAATGAGCACAGGATAAGTTCAACATCAGAAACTGGTTTCGAACATTTTTCAACCCCAGTTCTAGCAGGGAGGAACTCTTAAATCTCTGATGATTTGCCAAAAGGTTTATTTCTTATTGCTAATAAGATGAGCAAGTATGTAAATAAGTCACGCAGGCACTTGATGGTGCAGGGACACCTCTCTCAGTGGAGGGATTTCTCTTTCTGAATAGCATGGGCAGCCAAGAAGATTAGATAAGTCTTGCCCTGCTGCTACTTGGCTATTACATGAGACAATAACCATATTTGCAAAAGTAGCACTCCTTACAGACCTCATCAAAACCAGCATATAATAAATAGGCAGAACTTGCAGCCCTGAGCAGCCTATCTGAATAAATCGGTGTTATTTGAGAGCTGCCTAAGAATACACTTCAGGAAAGCAAAAAGATGGCACTGTTTGTCAAAATAGGATTCTATTCATAATATATCCTAACAGATTCTCTTGACCTTCAACCAGGCCCAAGCAAATCATGGCATTAGAGGCTTGGGCTAACTCCTATTAAAAGCATTTTTTTTCCACTGACTTTCACAGAGCTTGGAACAGACACAAAAAAGGGAATGAGGTGTCAATATAGTACTTATTCTTCAGACCAGAGGACCTCATTAGCAGACCAGCGTGAGTAATAGGTCTCCTGGTTCACCAGTCCAAAAGTCACACCCCAAAACCGATGGTTTGGAGGTCAAAACATTTATTTCAGGCTGAACGAAAATACTTCATTTCACCAAAATGCACATTGCTCAGTTTCTGGTTTCCGTGTTTTGGGTTTCATTTTTTTAAACCCTGAACAATTTTTTAAGTCAAAAATAAAAACACAGGTTGCTTTCTTCACTGGCACCCTGTTTCAGAGCTCAGAGCCAAAACCTGGGGAAAAAAACACCCAACCTCTTCTCTTGACCACTGTAGTTGGCAAACGTGCTTAGAAGCCAAGATGCTCTGTGCTAAAGCTCCATGGCCCCACAGTCTTGAGCCCAAAAATGACCTCAGCAGCCTGCAGAAGGAACAGGAGTGGAAGCAGGGACTGAGGTTTGCATGACAGGAAGTGGCCACCATCCTTGGTCCACAGAAGGTGAAGCTAATGGTGAGTCAGCACTGAGGTACTGCTGCTTTGCAGCAAAGCATTTTAAGGCAACCTGGGATGTGTCCAAGAGCTGGTTTATAGGTGGCTCAGCTATTTATGTGGAAGGGGCAAGGTGGTTCCAGTTCTGGCTGGGCCAAGTTCTTCCATCTCCTCTTAGCAGCAATAGTCCACCTGCTCTACTACACATTTGGCAGAACAGGAATAATCTCCCTCTGCAACATATGTTTCAGACCACACATTGCCCTGCTCTGTATCTGCCAGAATAAAGTGAGGAACATCATGATGGGTGGCTGATGGTGTGGTATGGATTTTGTCTGGCCAACCATCACAGTCAAAACTGGAGCCCAGCCAGCACAAGTGGTTACTACCTTCTCCTCCTGCTTCAGCCAAACACCCCAGGTGATCATTAGAGACTGCACTCAACCAGCAGCAATAATTAATCAGAAAAAGTTGTTATTTCTGAAAGCAAATTCATGTTATGCCTCCATCATGGATTTGACAGCAGTCAGTAACAACACTGGCAATTAAAGTTAGTGAGGACCCTACAATTAACAAGATAACATTTTCTGATCATCATGAATCTGTGTTGAGTCCTACCAGAGGTTTTTTTCCTTAGCTGGTATTTTTCACATACCAGGATCATCAGCCCAAGACTACTTTAAATATCTGAACTGGCCTCCAGCTACCCAGATCCTCAGAGCTCTTCAGAGGGGACAGTGATTTGAGGAATGCAGGTGTCACTAGTGCCTCATATCCTCTCCACCCAGCAGTGCCAGGAGCCAGCAGCACCACAAGCCTGTCCCCAAGTCTCACCATGGCCTCATTCACTAGCTGCCTGTGGATTTTAATATGTAAATATAGTAGAGGATTGAAGAGATTTGTCTTGACTAGGAGATTAGTTTTAAATCAAATTTGGCTAACATGGGAAATGCTACTGGCTAGGATGTGACCACTTCAATTAGCTCAGGTGTGATTTTCTGCATCTCTACTCCTGGGCCAGGCATATTTGGCAAAGCTGGAGAGATAATGAAGCTCTCAAGGGAATGGCAGCACAAGCAGCCTTTTGCTCACAGAAAGATGTTCTAGCATTGAGCCAGCAGATCTCAATTCAGCATTTCTGTCCAGAGCCTCCACATTTCCCATACATCACGTTCCCACGCCTCCTCTCTGAACTCCAGTGCCCTGGTCCTCCTTGCTGTCTGAGCTGTGAGCATCTCCGGGGAGCTGGCTACATGTGGTGCTGCCAGCCGTGGCACAAGGGCTCTGAGACAGGAGAGAAGAGGTTGCACAGGTCAGAGCAGAAATCCTAGGCCAGCATTCTTTGCAGTCTTTTCAGCATCCTTCGTCAGCCTGGGCCAGGATATTCAGTGAGCAGTGTGTGCCTCACCATCACAAATACCACGTTTTTCTCAGGAAATTAGAAATAAATACATGTCAATAGGACATCTGCTCCTAAGGGAAGCAGAAAGACAGGAATAAGCTGGCAGCATCAGACTGCTCTCAGAGAGAAGAAACCAACATCAAAATTACTTCATGCATTAACTGTTAGTGCAAGGTTGCTTTTGATGCCCAGAGTGCTGAAAGATGCAAGACTCCCATTCAGGCAGCACTGATATTCCAACAAGCGTTTAATCGCCTGCCTGTGTCTCCTTGTGGGGAAATGGGCAGAAACCACTTGCTTGCATTTTGAGGATTTCCTGTGAAAAATATGAATGCAATTTGGACTAGGAATTGCATTCAGCATCGCACCTCCAAACACTTTTAGGAAGTTAATGCAGCCCTCTTCCTTCAACACCTTGTCAGGAAGCACAGACTAAAGCACTTTCTTTGCCACTTTATAGCCTGACTCCTGACAGCTTGTGCTCACGCAGTGTTTACTTCCATCGTCTGCCTGCTCTAGATGCCCAACACCTCAGCATCAAATGCTTCTTGGCCTTGGAGGGGTTGCCTACTGAAGGCTCCCTAGTTCAGGCAAATCCAAATACTTTTCCTTACAATGGCAGGGTTTCCAAGGTAAGCTGATCAGCTGGGTTTATGCTGAGATATAAAACGCTTTCTGGTCAGATGACCCCCAGAATCCTCATCCTCAGCATGTGCCCAACCTGCTCCTCCATTCAGCCAGGCAAATGGTCCCACAGTAAACTGGGATGTTCTTGGACCATCAGTGAAAGCCCAAAACTTTGAAGCCTTAGGGACTTACAAGGTATGAAGCTAGGGCAGGGACCAGCTTTTTGTTCAACACATGCTGATTATGCCCTGAAGTATGGGACTCTTAGACTGGATTGGGAGTATTATAATTGTGCCTTTATGCCATCTGAAACCAAATCAAAGAAAACATTCACAAATAGCCATGATCTTAAGGTCCCTTCCAACCCTAAGTATTCTATGATTCTATGTATCCATTTATTTTTTCCCATCAAATTTCCATTCTTTCCCTTTGCCACATTTGCTAATTATCCAGTATACATTTGCTTAAAGAAAGCATTTTTCTAGCCTTCACAATCTATCTTCCCATCCTAATGGATCTTGTGGTAAAGTCATTACGGAGACTTTATGAAATCACAGTTATTTCCATGACAACAGTGATGTAATAAAGGTGGGATTATAACATTACTGCAAGATCAAGCTGAAGGACAGGATGGATTTGTTTACCCCAGACAGGGCAAGGAAGAGATTTCATTCATTCAACATTTCTGAAAATGCCTTAAGATCTGCTAATGGAAGCTACATTTTATATATGACTTTTTCTTTTATTTTTTTACTTTTTTTTTTTACAGTTATTTATCAGGGCTCTTTTTCAAATGCACATAGTTTAGTAAGTTTCAGAGGATCCATGATAAGGATATATTTGTCCATTTTGTGTAAGGAAAGACCACCTCTGCAAATCTCACAGCTCTTGCGTTTCCTGAAAGACAATGACCATCGGGGAAGGATTTTCCACCAGTGTTTAAAGGACTGGCAGAATGGACTTTCCGCTTTCAAGGATGGCTGATCTAAGCTGCTTTCTCTTCAGACATTTTAATAAAGAAATCACCTGCCACTGGATCACAGCATGAATTGGCTACCCATGAAATTAGGTTTGAAAATGTCATTAAACCCTTTTTCTCTCCTTAAAGGAAACAGCCGGCCTGGGCCTAGCCAGGAAATACCAAGCCAAAAACCATTTGCCCCTCAAGCCTAGACACTCTAGTAAAGTCACTCCAGAAATGATTTTTAGCTCACTTGCTCTCCAGCAATCACAGTATAAACTTAGCTGGAAATGACACAGCAACTCCTAAAGGATCAGAGCATGGAATGCAATGAGACAGCTTTAAAGATAGCTGGGGTTTCTGGTTTGTTTTTCACAAGAAAAAAAGATGAATATTTCATACAGTACATGATTCAAAAGTTGATTAATGTTTCAGTGCATGGAAAGCCAAGCTCAAGAGACAAGTTTCCTGATATTAAATTCTTTAAGCTGGCAGCAGGACTCATATGGGCAACTTCTCCAATGGGTGTATTTCATTTAACCCCCTCACAAATTGCTCCTGCTGGTGGCTTGGTGCTTCACGAGTGTGCTAGTTCAATGCTTGACTTACAAGTGTGGGGCAATCATGCTCTCCAGTAGGGCTGTGCAATAAGGTAACAGAACTTCCCTATGATGGCTGCTCAGATGGACTTTGGTGTCCTCAGCTACCCAGCTCCCTTCCCTCTGTAGCGTGTTGCTATAGACAGGCAGAGGATTGCCCTCAGTCTGATGGTCCACAGCAGTCCTCTTACCCTAGCTGCTTGGCCAGGGTTGATATTATCAGGCTTTCTCCTGCTAGTGCTCAATCTAGGGGGATCTTCTCTGCTTCTTTACAAGCTGTTAAGGAGCTACGGCTCGAGCATCTTTGCTGTATGCTGGCTGGCATGGTAAATACTCAGAGGAGTGCCCGAAAGTCCCCTACTCTAAAAGCTCATTTGCTTCAAATCTAACTTGTCTGACCTCAGCACCTGTTTTGGCTTGTCCTGCCCAATTCCCACTCCTCTAAGCCTTCCCATGAAGTATCTCTTCATCGACAGAAGGGAAACACTATAAGGCCACACAGACGTGCTAATGAAATGTGAATTATTAACTGCAGCGTGCTAAAGGAGATACGGAGGGGAAGGAGGGTAGCCTGTTATTTTGCCATTAATATGTAAAATGAATGATGCTCCCTCCTTTGGCTGGAGGGGAAGAGCAAATTCAAGTCTTCATCCCGTTCCAGGGCCAGGATGGGTAATGAGATAACCCCATTGCTGTGTCTCTCGCCCTCTTTCTCTCCTTCTGTGATAAAAGGAGAGAGGGGAATGCAGACAATTAAAAGGAGGATTCCAATCGGCCCTGGAGAGATTCAATGAATAATAATGGACCTCCAGCTGCTAATGTGCTTAAGGACTTTCAATTCTCAAGTGTCTAACCAGCTTAAGGGTCCATACCACAGACTTCATTTCTATCCATAAATGGGAAAGGCAAGAGGAAGGGGGAGATTCCTGCCCCTGACCACAGATGGGATCATCTCTCGGCCACTTATTGAGCCTTTCTCAAGAATGATGTGGCAGTGGCAAAAGAGTAAAGGCAACTTAATGCTCTCTCAAAGCCAACACTATGGATTGGGTAAGGATGTTCCTTGCTTAACAAGCTTCTGTATGTCATATACAGCTGATAACACTCATGGTCACCCTGAAATATCTCAGAAGAGGGTCCAATATGCTCACAGAATAAAAACAGCACTTTGAAGTTTTGCTTTCTCATATAAAAAAACTTGTGTGTAACAAGACAGTAAATGCATGACTCATTATCGTGTGCAGCTCCTGGTAAACAAAAGGTCTCTGCTATAGTGTGACCCACATTGACTGCTCATCTTCTGCCCCTTCCTTGCAGAAGGGGCAGTAACTGTACAATATGTAAAACAACCAAAGCCACATATAAAATGCCCACCTGAAGATTGTGATTTTTTTTTTCTGGCACTTCCCTTGGTTTTTGGCTTTCTCTCCCATTGATGCTTCTTTCTCTCTTCCACAATCCATCCACTTTCCTCCTGCAATCTCCCACCTTGGGTTCCCTGACTTAGACAAAATCTTTTCCTTGACTCTCTCAGATTCCTACCATGCTCTTGAATTTCAACGGAGGATCAAGGAAAAGACTTGCAGAGGAGGAAGAGCAAAAAACAAAGCAGAAAGCTACTGGCCCAGCCTTGAGTTCTTCTTGAAGTTGCGCTCTTCCTCTCCCTAGCTGAAGGTTATAGGGTAACTATAATGGATTCAGAGAATAACAACTTTGGAGGCTGGCAACCAGATGATCAAAGGAGCTAGGAATGTTAGTTAGGTAAGGGCTCCTCAGCCTTGAAAAGGGATAGTGTATAGATTTGAGAATCACAAGAAAACCTGTTTCCACCTCTCCTGGAGCAAGGACTAGGGGCGTCAGAGGGAACTCACAGATTCAAAACAAACAAAACGAGCTATCTTTATACCTGTTGTGTCTCTGTACCATGGGACTCTTCAACAGAGGATCTGTGGCTGCTGAAAGCTCAGAAGATTTGACAAAAAAAGAAAAAGAAGGTTTTTTCTGCTGAGAGCTTGTCTGCCAGTGGCTATTCTGCACAAACACACTGCTTATGGGTGAGGAGGCCCCTGATCTTAAAATCAAGGGAGGCTGGGAAAGCATTCTAGGACATTACCACTACTGTTCACCCTGAACCTACACAGGTTTCCAAGCACACACTGCTGCCCACATCAGAGGCAGGTTCTCACATTTGCAGGACACCTGGTCTGACCTGGCACAACTGTTGTCATGTCCTGGTACCTGTAGCTGGCTGCCTTCACGTCTCACTAGTTCCAGGACACAGCTTGAGAGACAATACATCCCCTCTCCTACAGCTTTGGGAAAAACCTGCAGGGTATGTAGGCAACAGAGAGATGTCACATGAAGCAGGAAGATGGATTGGAGTTTAACGGGTATAGAGCCTGGCAGCAGGGATGGAGGAGGGGAGGGTTGCATAAGCCGTCACTGGAGACACACTGGTCCCTGGCACAGGAGGCAAGTACATCACTCAACACAAAAGAGTTTAAAGAGAGAAGCTGTGTAAGGTCGGCTGCTTGTCAGCCTTACGCAGCTGAATCATGCAAGTTTAAAGTCTTCAAAGCAGGATAAGATCGCAGCGTAGCCACGTGCGCACTCCTTCCTTCAACCTGAGGTTGGAAAAACGACAGGAAAGCACAAGTGAAAGCAGAGTGGAGTAATTAGCTAATTAGGGGAGCTGACTAATCACCTAATTTACAATGGTTTTTCATTATTATTCACAGAGAAAGAATTCTGGAGAGCTTTGGTGTGGAGCGAGGTGTAGCCCACCAGGCAGAGGGAATGGGAGTTTTGCATAAGGCAGAGCATGTTCAAAACTCAGTGAAGTGGGTTAAAAGCTCTGTGTCTTCTCAGGTTGTCTGGCTTTGCACTGCTGAAGGATGCAGCCAGCCCCACAAGTGCTCCTTCAGCAAAGGAGCTATGCCTGCTGCCTGCCAACTGCTCTTCTTCAGGGAAAGGGGCAGGAGAGCACAGGGTTTTCTCTGTTATGGCTTGAACAGGCAAAGGGAGATATATTTGCTTAGGATTCAATGGCTATATTTAACCTTCTCCTAAACACTTCCTAGGCAGCTCAGACAACTCAAGTGGTGAAACAGTATCGCATAATGAATGCCCAGGGTGGAACAAAGCTGCTGCTTTCCTCTTCTTTAAAGATCGGTCAGCCCCATGAGAGAAACGTCAATAAAAAGATATTTAAGTTGAGAAGGGATGGGAGAAGGAGAGAACACAGATGCCTGACCTGCAGCTCCTACCTATCTCTCATTACTTTCTCTCTTCCCTTCCCCTCCAATGTCCTTGCATATCTCCAGCAGCAATATCACACTGCTGCTATTACAGTCAGGATGGGTATTTGAACAACCTTAGATCAATATTTGTGCAAAGGGAAAGCTCGTGCATCACAGGGCTACAAATTAACCTCTTGTCCCATATTCACACTGGCACACAGAACCTGCAGGAGCAGCTCATTCCCCTGGGGAAAAGTGGGACATACATTTCATAACACACACACACACACACACACACAAAAGAATAATAACAGATCCAACCCCAGCTCATGCACCTTTTTAGATTTCTCCCTCAGGTTGGGGGGGGCAGAAAATAGCTTTTCTTAATTAGCATCCTAACCTTTTCTAAACAGGTTCAAGGGTGTCTTGGCAAGCTTGGGAAGTGGTGTGAAAGCAGCACTGAATAACAGCAGCAGAATTAGTCAGGTGTAAAAGGATCTTGCTTTTTTTCTGGAGAAGATGATTAGGATACCAGTAATGAGTAATATGAACTTCCAAGAACTTCCAAGGTTGCAGATACCTGTTTTTTCCCCTATTAGAGGGAAACATTACTTCAAAATTGCATGCTTGGGGTGGAAAACATCTCTTGCAGCAGAAAATCATTGATCCTTAAATCCCGTTTAAGCTTTACAGCCTTTGCCAGCTGAACTTGGGTCTGTCTGGCCCACTGGCAGATCTCGGGCATGTTCATATTGCCTATGACTGATGATGTTGATGACTAAAACCTGCTCCTCATGATTGGGCTTCCTTGACTGGCCAGCCACCTGCATCACTCTAGCCAGACAAGGAGGAAACACATGGGCAGTGTGGACACTGGGGGAGTTCAGGGGTTGAACACAAGCATCTAGCTGCAACTAATGGAGATGTATCTTCTGAGACAGAGTAGCAGGCTGGACGGAGACACATCTGTTCACCCACAGCAACATATGCTCCTGATGAGGGACACCCTAGAGAGCTCAATCCAAACTTGGATTAACAAGGCAGTCTGGGAAACAACCAATTCCACCATGCATATGTCCCTTACCACTTCCCATCTTTTTCCCCTTAGTTTACTCTATGCCAAACTTATAACCAGTTCACTACCTTTTCCTTCCTCCACCTACATGTCTATCAAAACTTAGATAGACCAACAAAACAAACCAGCTTTGCCTTGGTCTGTTTAGCCCATGATCCACATGATTCTAGCTGGTACCACCAGCATCACAGTCCACAGAGCCTGAAGCATATTTGCAAAACACTCTAATTTCAGAATCATAGAACAGTTAGGGTTGGAAAGGACCTTAAGATCATCTAGTTCCAACCCCCCTGCCATGGGCAAGGACACCTCCCACTAAACCATATCATCCAAGGCTCTGTCCAACCTGGCCTTGAACACCGCCAGCAATGAAGCATTCACAGCTTTCCTGGGCAACCCATTCCAGTGCCTCACCACCCTTACAGTAAAGAACGTCCTCCTTATATCCAATCTAAACTTCTCCTGTTTAAGTTTGAACCCGTTACCCCTTGTCCTATCACTACAGTCCCTCATGAGGAGTCCTTCCCCAGCATCCTTATAGGCCCCCTTCAGATACTGGAAGACTGCTCTGAGGTCTCCATGCAGCCTTCCCTTCTCCAGGCTGAACAGCCACAACTTTCTCAGCCTATCTTCATACGGGAGGTGCTCCAGTCCCCTGATCATCCTCGTGGCCCTCCTTTGGACTTGTTCCAACAGTTCCATGTCCTTTTTATGTTGAGGACACCAGAACTGCACACAATACTCCAAGTGAGGTCTCAAGAGAGCAGAGCAGAGGGGCAGGATCACCTCCCTCAACCTGCTAATCTTGTCCCTTTCTGTATTACCCTTCCTGTCTCACAGCACACACAGATGGGCTGCTGTCCTGCAAGGCTTGCTGTCCCCTTGCTAAACAGCTTTCAAAAGACTGTGGTGGCTTCCTGTCTTAGCTTTTCCACTCAGCCTTGCTCCGACAACCTTCTAAAAGGAGCTAGAGGTTTGCCCCGCAGCTCCTGTCGAGCTGGTGCTGATTTCCACACTACCACAAGCCTCCCAACTTTTGCCCTAGTTGAATGCAGCCAACATCTGGATCCTTCCTTTTCCAGCCTTGCAGCACTGTGGTGGGACAGCACGGGCAGGTTTGTATTATGGCTGCTCACCCCATGGAAATGGAGGAATTGCTAAATTCACCCCAGGAGGAAAATGAGCAAAGACATTTATACCAATAGTAGTGGGTTTGGCTCCTTTAGTCTGCAAGGCTAGACACTCAATGATGCTTGCTCCTGCTTTTGCCTCACATTATTTGCCATATTTAGCCTCCTTTCATTCTGCCTTGCCATTACACTCAGCAAAAAAGGAATGGCACTTGCCCAGCAAGGGAATGGATGAGATGAATTTGCTCACTGAATAACAAAACATGTTTTTAACTCCGCAGCCTCCATCTGGGTCTTGTTTTTGGTTTTGAAAAGAGGTATCTACTTTCCTCCAACTCTCCTCCAAATCCAATAAAATTATTTTATTTGGGTAGGAAATAATTTTTTTTTAATAATAGTATTTTTGACTGTCCAAGGACTTTGTAGGCAGAAAGGTGCCAATTAATCTACATTAAAGTAAAATTAGCCTAATATTAAAACAATAGGAGGGTGACAAGGGAGAGATCAGCCTCTAATGTCCTCAATTAGCCAGTGCTGCTCCTTGTGAGCTTTCCATCTTGTGAAGGTAGCTGTCTGGTTGCACTTCATTAGTACTGGGGTTAATTACAGCTAAGGAGGCAGGGATATGGGCTGTCCCTCCACCTTTGCTGTCATCCTCTTTCCTGCTTCACCCATCATTCCTGGATGGAAGTTGATGCTCCCCTTGACTCCTGTCGCTCCTCTATTTTTAATGACAAGGACAAGTAGAACAAGACCCATTTTTCAAAACAATAGGTGTAAGCAGCGCCTTCCACAGAGCCTGGAGTAATTTGGGTAGTGCTCAGTTACAGCAGGACCACTGCACTGATAGCACACCTAGGTGAAGCTGTGTGGATGAAATCTTCCCGAGTCCCTCACAAATTTCTGCGTCCTTTTTACCTTGATTTTCATTATATTTTTGCTTCATCTCTGTCCTTGCATTGCTTTTTCTGCCCCAGCCCCTTTGCTCTCCCTCTGCTTCTTTGCAGCCGCTCAGCTCCCTGAGCCATCCGACTTTTTTCTCTTCTCCTTCTGCCATCCCCAGCTGCTTATTTTTATTCTTAAGCTTTGGGGTTTTTAAATTTCGTTGACCCCAGTGATGTCAGGTCAGATTGTCTGTCAGCAGAACATCAGGTTGCCAGGAAATGAAGGACAACTCACAGGCAAGACAAGGAGAAAATAATAATAACAACAAAAATTAAAAGATCCCCCAAGGAGCTGACACTCTTTCCCGGACAGGATGCAGAACTGCTCAAGGGTCTACCTCCAAAAATACTGCTGGCCTAGAAGGTAGAAGGATTCAGACACATGGTAACAGAGACAGGAACAACTTCAGTGGGAGTGGGGCATTATCGACAGAGGGTACATCTGCCTGAATGCATGAATTATGCACACAGACAGCTTGGAGGTTAAGATGGAAACAGGTTTGGTTTGTGCTTTTGAAAGGGCCCTCCAGCATTCAGCTAGAACGGGAACATGCTCTTTAGGGGACCACATGGATAAGGAGTAGAATGAGAGGGCATACATGGACCTCTGCTCAGGACTGCAAGATGCTGGCATAAGCAACTCTTAACCCATCCTTTTCACCACATTTGCCCTGAGCATCCTCACCTGCCTTTGGGCATATTCCCAGGTGAGGTGATCCTTTGACCTCCCTCAGTCCCAGATTAGCACACCCTTCCTAATAGAGAGACATGGGACAGACAGCCTCCTTCGGCACCACAGAGAGATGTGAGGTCTGAAACTGTTCTGCCAGCATTGCTGCCTTCCCCAGAGAAAGGATGTCCTGCCTGCAAATCCTAAGTTAGGGGAGACAGAACCCAGGCAGTGCCAGGGAAGGAGGTCTGCTCAGTGGGAACCTGCCAAAGAGGAAGAGCCTGTGAACCGGGGTCTCTTACCACCCAGCCACATGCTAGGGAATTGTAAAGCACTGTACTGTGGAGCGGCAGGGTAGCTATTAACTGAAAGCTGCACAGTGAAACTGTGAATAAAATCTAGTTCTACTGAACCTTCAAAAAGTCCTTATGGATCATTTAAGAGAAAGGATGAACTCTGGCATGAGCTGTTGGCATAGGCAGGGGTTGTGCCGCATAGGGAGCAGCTGGGCAGGTCTGTGCCACATACCTCTATGAAGAACATCCCTACTCTTCATACATAGGGCCCATAACATAAAACTTTGCAGGAATCAAACGCCTGGTGGCTGAATCATGCTGTGTTTGGCTTTCCTGCATGTGACCTTGGCTGGGAAAACTTGCTGGCATGTGTCATTCTCCTTGAGAAGGAATAAACTCTGCAAATTCACCAGGAACAAGCAGATGGCATGGCTGGTAAAGCCAGGAGAGGATACTATAGATAGTAGGGGTCTTTGGCCTCACAGGCTACATTTCTTCTCTCTCTGAAAGCCATCAGAAGACCTTTCCAGATCCAAATGTTTCACATGTCAGCACCACCAGTCATTTGCTTGCAATTTACTCTGTAACTGCACTTCAACTGTCACTCCTGCACAATCACTCCTCCTTTACAGCACACCGAGACTGCCATAAGCCGCAAAGCAGGGAGACAGTCACCAGAGCTAGGGCCAGCAGGGTCCCAGCCAAAATAATGGGCCACCCTTCCTTGCATCCTAAAAAGAACAGCTGGAGGGTGGGGAGAAGGCGGCTTTGTGATTAAATCACAGCTCAGCAGTCACTGCAAGGCAAGCCCCAAGATGAGGAAGGACAACACTGCACGCATCCGATTTCACCAGCTCTTGGGTTTGGCTTGCAGGAGGGTTGGGGTGCTTTAGCAGCCAACCCCTGCCCGACCCAACAGAACAGGTAAACTTGCACCCAGTACATGAGCAATAAAGATTTACCTTCAGCTCCTTCCTAATGCTGGATGCATATCCTGGTATCCCCAGCACTGCCATGGGTACCGCCCTGTGCCACCACATCCCTCCCTCCCACATGCTCTCCCCCTCCTT
Organism: Myiopsitta monachus; assembly: GCA_017639245.1. Classification (NCBI taxonomy): domain Eukaryota; kingdom Metazoa; phylum Chordata; class Aves; order Psittaciformes; family Psittacidae; genus Myiopsitta; species Myiopsitta monachus. The sequence continues at coordinate 62,433,592 of CM029921.1, read as the reverse complement.
CCCTTGTTCCTTTTAATTAGCAACTTTTTCTTTGTTCCCTTTAATTACACGGGGTGGGGGCAGGAGAGGGGAGGGGGAGGCTGCTGTCAGCCAGATGAGTTATTACCACCACACACAAGATCAAAGGCTGGGAGCTCTCGTCTCGTCCTTAATTTGGGCAGCGTCTTTGGGCAAAAGACTCTTTTCTTTGTGGTTTTTCCATGGATGGCGGTTGGGATGCCGAGGCATATGCTGGGTTGGAGGGGGAGGGCTGCAGCCCAGGAGGGCGAGTTGCGAGCAGGACTTTGGCTCCTTTCCTTTCAAGACATAACCTCAAGAGGAATTAGGGTGGTGCCTGAACTCCACATGTGGGCATCTCGGGCAGGTTTGCTAATGCTCACACATAAAACCTGACGGTCCAGATACTCACCCTGGGGAGGAGAAGATGGCTAGTTTTTATGTGGATGGGGCATGCAGCTCTGCCAGAGCTTTAATGTAGTGAGAACACTAATTATGGGAAAATAGAGGCAAATGTGGGAAAATAAACCAAGCAGGGATTTAAGGAGTAATGGCTTTAGCTAAAGGTAGGAGCAAAGGTCTTTGCTGTAACATCATTTTTTACAAACATGTTTTTCAAGCATGAGTGGGATCCTCTAATGAACAATGTGTCTTTTCTGGGGGGGGAGTGAAATATATTCTGGGATGCCAAAGCTTTAGAGAAACTTGGCCTTAATTTAATTTTCAATTTGGATCTAGCATCACAGTAGTACAGGACACTTCCTCACCTTGAGCTCAGCAGGACAATGCACCACGCCTCACACTAGGTATCTGCACCTTAGGGAGTCTCCATAATCAGGTCTGTTTGGGTCCATGGGACTGGTACAAGGTGATGGTATTTTTTTACCAAGGTTTACCCTCTTACTAAACATGCTTTAGAGCCTCTCTGTCTTACTCTGTCTTCAGAGCCTCTCTGTCTTACGTGCCTTACTAGGTATTTTCTGTCCTTATCACACCTGCTTATCTGTAGCAGGTTCTGAATAATCTACATACCATTTTAATAACTTTTTGGTGCCTTTTCTTTTCTTTTTTTGGAAACTAGTTCATAATTACATGCTGGAAAAGAGAGATCCAATGCTTTACCTGTGCGATATTGCCCTGAAATATGGAAAGTTAGAGTAAACCCAAACTGGACCTATCTGTCATGAAAACACACCTCCTGAGCAGCTCAGATCTAATGGTAGCTAAAATTAAAGAAAATGAACAAACCCATAATCTAAGATTAAGATCTGTGTGATGCTGGAGTGTTGTCTTATAACTGGGTATGAGAAGGTAGAGGGCTGTTAATTAACTTTCTATTGACGAAACAAAGCTCATGGAGAGAAACCTTGCTAATCTGTTTTGTGCTAATCAGCACACATTATTAATTTGCGGGGGAAAAAAAAGTCATCCTCTTCCCACTTAAACGCAAGTTTAATAGGGCTGGAGTGAGGTTTCGCATTACCCAGGCTTCATTCTTTTGATGACATATGTTGCAATGCATTTCCGAGTGCATTATGAAGCTTTGGCATAAATAATTTAAGCTGAACTCCAGTTGTTAAAACAAACGAGCAAAGTATCTTTGGTGATTAATTACCCTTCCTTCCTCCTCCTTCCCCTCCCTTTTAAAAGTGCAAGCACATGTGTCACAACCCAGCAAAATGTTCCAGTCTCTTCCTGTGACTGAGAGAATCCCAAAATGTTTTACCTGGCACAGGGGAGCTCAGGATGCTCAAGTTTGCTGCAGGTGCCTGTTCAGCCCTAGCGAAGCCAGGAGGTGTCAGCAACCAAATCCTGCTCACGCTGAGTCAAAAAATAAAGGCTTTGGAGGATTTAATGCTCAATGAACTCCCATTTAACCAGCGGCTTTATGGGACTTAAGTTTTCCCTGGAAGGAGGTTCCGCTTAGAAAGCTTGAATAATCATTAATAACCATGCTTTTTTGGTCCTTCTGGAAGGACGGTCCTCACATGGAACTCTTACCCTGCCTGCGTCACACTCAAGCCTGGGTGTACCCAAGCACCCACACTGAGTCCTGCCTGGCCCCACCTGGGTTTTTTTCCTCCTGTCATCTCACAGCGATTTGGGCAATGACACATTTCCTCTAAGGAAAGGAAACTTCCTTGAAGGTTTGCTTTCCTGTCCCCTCCTTGTACTCAGAAGGGGGCTTCATTTTATCCCTCCAGCAAGCCCTCACTCACACACACTACCTGAGTCACAGCCCTAGGGTGGTACAGACCCCAGATGCTTGTTTGCAAGGGGAAAGCAAGGTGAGGGGCTGCCATATGCCCTCCTGCTGTGCCTGGCCTGTCCTGGGATGTTTGCGATACCTGAGGACATGTGCCAGGAATAACCATTGCTTTGCTTTCCCCATATCTCCTCTTGCCCTTCTCCCTTTCCTCAGCCCTGTCTGTTCGGATTAAGCATTGGATAAAGTGTTGGGTAGTTCCAGGTGCTCTCAGGCTGACTACGTGCTCCTGGCACCGCAGGGGTGTTGCATTGGGGAGCACCCCAAGCTGCTGCCTTCCTTCCTGCCCAGGGAGCCAGGCAGGGATGCAGTATCTGTGGGCACAGTTGCACCGGACAATAAGAGTCCTTCTCCTCTCCCCAGTGGAGCACTGGAGAACTGTCGTTAGTAAAGCTTTTGGCCTCCAGGGTGAGGGGACCAAACTGATGGCATATGGATTATGTCTCTTAAAAGAGCTGGACAGATGGAAAACCCCAGGCATTAGATAAACCCCATAGATGTTTCACAACCAGTCATAAAAAGTATTTCATTTAATGGCTCAAAACTATTTACAGCATCAGTTAATTCATTCTATGCTTTTCCTGCATCTTTTTTTCCTCCCCTTTTCATTCCCCTCAGTCACTGAACTGCACAGCACACTGGGCTGCTCTGCCTGAGGAGTGCCTTAGCTCCTGCTGCCAGGTGCCCACCTTAAGTCAGAGGTCTCTGTAGTTTCCTGGACAAAGGCAGGATGTCATAACAGCAGGGCTGGAAGGACAGATGTCCAGGTGAGAGGAAAACTTAACTTCCTCCATTAAAAGGAAAATCAAAATTATACTGGGGGGGGGGGGGGGGGGGAGCAAAAGTAGAGAAAGCCCTGAGCAATACTGGGGAGTGACTTCCACATCCACTTCTCTTGCAGGATCAGCAGCTCTAAGAAAAAATCAAGCTGCCACAAACACTGTTTTTTCACTCACAGATGTTCTTCACCTTCTTAATGACAGCCCTATGGAGCAGCAATGGGTCCTCAGTGAAGCAAGAGAAGATGGACTATTGACCCAGGAAGAGGGGATGTGGCACTGGGGAAATGCATGCTGAGGCAGACGCAACACCTGAACACAGGCTGGAGAGTGGAAATTCCCATCGGGAGAAAGAAAACATGATGGATGGCATTCACATCACCCATCCCTGCAGTTCACCTCCAACTGTCTCTCTTCACTTATTTCTCCTTCCTACCCTTTTTTTCAAGGCAAGGAGAAGCACTGCCCATTTCTATCCTAAGGTTTGCACTTTGCCTCCAGGGGGGTGCATCTCCCAATCCCCAGCTTGGAGATGCCCCTACACCCAGCCTGCACAGAGGGTGAGCGGCTTGGGAAGGGGGGTCCTGCCACGTTTCCCAGCTCCCACAAGGTGGCAGTTCTCCATAATTGTTTCATATGCTGTGATCCTGATCTCACAAGCCCACCAGCAGCAGCTGTGGATTGCCAGCTCTGCCAAGAGGGGATCCGAGCCCCAGCAAGTTAAAAAATGAGATGGGTCTCCTGCCCATGTAAACTGCGATTCTGCAAAATGAATATGTCCATACAAAGAAAAAAAGCAGCACAAAAAAACTAGGACAAGGCATGGACAAATCATATTCCTTGCATGTCCTGAGTGATTGCAGAGTTCAGAGCAGACACGTGGCAAAGCAGGAGGATGCCGGAGAAGTAGAAACCCAGGAGGGAGCTGAGAAGTAGTTCAACAAGGTTCAGAAGGTGGGGAGGAGATTTAGAGATTACACCAGATCAAAAGGATAATTATTTTTGTTACATTTCCCTATCTGCATCACTCTACCGGTTATGCGAGAAGCCAAGAGGCTGTACTGATTTTCTAGTTTCCAAGCAAGCCTGGTGTAAAGAACATGTTTCTAAAGCCTCGGCAATAAATGCCAATCTTTCATCAGACTTGCTCGCTGTGTATTCAGGAGCAGGAGAGGCAAACCCGGTGAGACCTAGGGATTTAGTTTGCAAGACCTGGAGATTAGTCTGCAAATGCTTCACTTGGCACCCGCAGGCTCACTGCCTCCCAAGGTGTCAAGGAGCACAGGACAGATTTCCCCCAAATGAAGCAGCTCTCTGGTCAGTTTGGCATCTTGATTTGGTAACTATTGGCTTCCCGCTTGAACTGTCTTAGGAAAAGTCACTCATCCCATAGAAAGCACCTCTAGCGAGCAAAGAGATGAGTCCTAGCACAAGCTAACGCCCTTACTCACACGTGGTCACCAAATCCCCAGCTGTAAACGGGGGTGAGGAGTGGAGACAGGATTTGCCTCCCTGCTCTGCCTGAAAGCTTGCAGTAGATGACCCAGATAGGTTTCTGGTTGCCCTTCCCTCTTCGGAGGCTGCTCCCAAGGCAGCCGCTGCAAAATCCTGCCCCTTGCAGTCCTTTTGCACTGGGCAAGCAGCAGCTCGCCCAGGACTTGCAGTCTCCATCAAAGCAGACCCAAAGGCAGGTGTAAGGATTGGGATGGATGGGGGTGAGAGGCAGAGGGACACCCATGGTGTTGCCAGTTCTGATCTAAATTCCTTGACCTGCAGCACTTGTGTAGAGCTTACTGTGTCCAGGGGAGCCCAAAGTGGCTGGAAGTGTTTATGAGCAAGCATGTCCCTCCTGAAAGAGGGAGGGGAAAAGCTGTGTGTACAAAGCAGGAGCCTTCCAAGCTTTGAGCAAACATCTCCCTACTCTCCATGTCCCCAGAATAGCTTCCCTGCCCAGACAGCCACAGGCAGGAGATCCTACTGAAGCAACCCATCACATGTTCCAGTGGTACCAAGCCTGCTGACAGCTTAAAAACTGTTTGGGCATCAGAGACAAAGGCACCTCTCTTCCAGACTTTCCAATTAGAGAGCTGTGCAAGCAGAGGGCAAGCATCCAGCCCTTCCGACGTTCTTTTCACCCTGTTAACTAGGGAGGGAGCACTATCTCAGCACCGCCTGCTGGCAGCAAGCAAGCTGGCAAGAGCGCCTTATCGACGCCAGGCACTTTGAAGTGCCACTTGTGAGCTAAGAAACCCCCTCCAGGAAGGCAATTTCCCAATAGCCAGGCACAGATCCTCCCACCAGAAGTGGTGATAGGTATCAGAGTACCTCAGAGGACCTTGGCCAGAGCTTCCACTTCTTTAGCACCTGCAAGCTGTGGGTGAATCTGGTGCCCAGTAGGGATGAGCATCAACGCGTAGATGTGCAGAAGCTCTCCTGACATGCGGCTGGCTTCCCGTTCCTCTGCTAGCTGACAGTGCTGCCGTTGGCTCCGCACCAATGCTGCAAAGCCAGTCTCCAGGGTCCCTTGGCCACCAGGACCCTTCCCTTCCCTGGGGTAGGAGACCTCCCCAGGTCCATCCCCAGAGGATGCACATGGACATGCTCGCAACTCGAACAAAGCTCTCTCTTGCTGAGGCTGGCAATGTGACCACAGGCCTTGACAATCCCCTCAACAGCTTTTGGGGCTCCTCATCCTTCTCCTGCCACCGCCAGAGCCAGCCGTCTGCTCTCAACTCTCTATCAATACCATGTTTAATTTACAGGGCAATAAAAGTTAATTAATGCCATAGTTACAAACCCATTACAATGTAATTATTGTTTAATTGGATTATAAGTTATGCAATTTCCGACAAAGTGCTTATTGCTTATGTAGTAAAACAGAAGATATTTACAAAGTGATTAATTGCTACAGTGCTAAGCAGCCAGCGTGGTGTAGAGATGGGTACAGGGGCTGCCCGCCCTCTCCCTTCACCAGGCAGGGCTGTGTGTCCAGAGTAGCAGTAGGAACCAGCTACATTCTTGTGCTGCAAGCAGCTCAGCCTTCTTCTCTCAGACCAGCACTGGGACATGGGACACTTCCCAGCCCCTGGGAAGACAACACAAGAACCCCACTGGCTTCAGCAGAGTCAGGATTTCTCCCTGGCTGTGCACATCTTTCATAACCTTATGAAGCCTTTTTTTGTCACTGACTCTTAATTTGCTAATTGCATTTCCTTGGCCTTTGCTAGGTATCCTTCCACAAGCTGACCATTCGAAGAGTATCATCTATTGCCGCAGCCCGTGACACAGCTACCCAAATCTGCTTCCACGGAGAAACACCAGCAGGCCTCTAAAGGACAATGTTTTCAGAGAATGCTCTGTTCTCCCACTTTCCCCTTCCCTGCAGAAAGGGAATAGAGGGAAATGGCTCCCAAGCAGCAGAGTATCAAGGCAGGAGGCTGCCCACCCCATTGCCCTTTCATATCAGATGAGCCTCATCAGCTGTTACACATGTGTCTCACCTCATCTCCCCAGCACACAGAGAGCTTTGGGAATGAAAAGGGTAGCTGCCACAGATAAGCACCTGGGGCTACAGATGACTTCAGCACAGAGATGGAGTCCAAGTCCCATCAGAGGAGGATTTAATTCACCTTTGATAAGGCTGCTGGGTTTTGGTGTGCAGGAGCAGGCACTCACATGACACAGCTAGACCCACTGGGCATCCCTGAAAGCAAAAGGCACTGAGCATATAGATATCCATCACTCCAAAACAGGCCTGATTCTGCCCCAGAGGACCTGGTGCACCCTGCTTATGAGCATCAAGCACCCAGACGAGCTACAGGGTCAGCGTGCTCCCAGCCAGGAGGGTCCTGGGACAGGAAGGACCCCTATGTAGGCAGCCAGGGCAAGCAGCTGACATCTGTGACTTAGTGCTCTTGAGAGCAGCAAATTAAAAAAAAAATGAGGTTTTTATGATTAATATTGCTGCTGGGTTAATTACTGTTATTATTACTATTATTACTGTTTGGATAGGAGCTTGTCATGGTTCATTTGGGGAGGAAAAAGTCACAGTCCTGCTCATGGGAAAAAGGGCAAAACATGCTAAGGGCCATTCATTGCATGACTCAGGGCCAAATAACCCTCTTTTTTTTCCAGTAATGAAATATTATTAGATGTCTAATAGGCATCCAGAGCCTTTTTGGCTTCTCCTCTCCCCTCCCCAAAATACCCTGCTCCATACACAGCTTATCTGACCCATGGAGCAAGGCTCCATCCTGCTCCTGAGGCTCCTACGGTAAAGGAAACTGCTATAAAAATGCAACAGAGCACTTTTCCAGCAAAAAAAGCAGCTGCTTTGAATTCCCAATAATTAAAAGTTTGGACTGGAGGGGGGGAAGGGAACAATCTTGAATTTCTCTCACGCTTGCTTTGTTTACTTTTACAAGCTCTTTTTAACATTTTTAGGCTGTTGCATTATCTAAAGAAGCTGCCTCTCTGACTTCTTGCTTTATGGGACATTCACAGCTTTCTACTCCTAAGTTTAAAAATAATAATCAACTTACAACCAGCAAATGGTCTGAATATTTGACACAACATAACCGATCCAGCTGCTTGTATTGAACTGGATGAAGCCCTCAAAAGTGGACATCTTTGCAGCTGCTTTCATGTGGCAGCTCCTCCAATGCTTGAATTATCTTTTTGTGACATTTCCAGCACTTAAAGAGCAGCAGGGGGATTTGGTATGTTGCTTTTGTGAATGGTATTTAAAGCTTCTTTTCATAACCCTGACCTGGTTTACCCTTAACGTAACAAATCAATCTTCCCTTAAATTGTTTAGCTTCTAGTCAAACACAGGGAGTCTTACTGATGTAAATATTATGTTTGCTCACTTTATAAGCTGGCACCCTCCATGGCTGCCTCTGCTTCTCTATAGGATTGTTATAGGATCATCATACAAAGGAGAGGGATGAAACCATCCAGCTCCCACCACCATTGGGATGCTTTCCTCGGGCAGTGGGTGCCTGGACACCCATATGGTGGCATTGCAAGGCTCAGCACTGAGCAGAGCTGGGAAAGGAGTCACACAAAATATACTGGTTTCAGCTAATCTCAGCCAAATGAAGCACCCGTGTTCGGTTTGTAACATTTCCTGCTGTCGCCAGCTCCTGTTGCATTCTATTTTGCAGAGGCTGCTCAGAGGCCTCAGGCTCACAGGTGAGGTTAAGGAGAGCTCCCTTACTGAAAACAGCGTCTTGATTTTTTCCTCCTTCCGCAGGGCCTGACTATCTGGTTTGGACATGACTGCGTGAACAAGAACTTTCTCCCCCGCTTTTCCAGCCCCAGTTTACAGGTCAGCCACCAAACCTGAGCTCAGAGTGCAGCAGCATTCCTATTATCCAGGAACATCTACTGATATTTAATCCTGCTAAGCTCCTGAACACACAGATGCCTTCTAGCAAGGAGAGCTACAGATTAATTATAACAGAGATTAATTAATAAATCAGGGAGTAGGAGGAGTAGGAGGAGGGAGAGGTAGCTTCGCAAGACAACCTGGTTACCTCTCCAACACTTCAGCGAGCACTCAATGTGCTGCTGCAACTCTATTTTTGAGCAGGTTTCTAAATAAATCTTGCTCTGCTCCTGGACTCTCAGCCCATTTCCTTCCAGAGCCCAAAATAAAGGACAGGGGGGTGGACGCTTGCCTGCTGAAAACCTGATCCCAGGCATGTGTTTCTTCTTGTCCCCGGGGAGTTCATGGGATGTTTTTAATAGGAAGCAAGCTGAAGAGGAGAAAGCAGCAGGGCTTTCTGCAGGAGCCAAACCTAACGCTATTATGGGTGTTTCATGAGCTTTGTTCTTACCATTTTCTGTCTGGAGAAACACAGCTGACTGGCCAGCTCAGCTCACTGCCCTGCACTACCCACCCCTCTGTGGGACAAAGCTTCTTCCTTCCCTGCCAGCCAGGCTGGAGAAAGCTATGTGCCAGCCTCAACATGAAGCTCTTTGTTCAGGGGCCGTTACCTCCTGGGATGCCTGAACCCATCCCTGGCACATCCCCCATCACCCAGGGTCACCCATCACCTGGGCTGGATCAACATTGGCTGTGCACAGGGAGTAAATTCTGCTCAATAGACAAATAGAGTTTATTGTCCAAATTCTGTTTGCTTTAATAAGATAATGAAAAGCTGGGTTTGTGCCAGGGAACAAAGGAAAATGCCACACTGCCACCTTGCCCAAGCACTCATCTCCCTGACTTTCCAGGGGACTGTCCTTTTGGCAGTAGCAGTTGCCCTCCCTGGGAGGTAATCTTGCAGCCCAGGTGGAGGCAGGCATCTACCAAACACAATGTTACAAAGCCCAGGCCTGCAATAAGCACATCATGGACATCTTGCTGCAGAACAAGCAGCTGGCTGGCTCAGTTTTAGGTTTGAACACCCATTTAGTGTCACCAGCCCAAGCAGATGTTCAAAACTCAGAATATCTCATTGCATTACTCAGATAATGTATTTCCTATCAAAGGAAGAGCAAGGAAACCTGAAGAACATTGACCTACAAGAGGATTGCACTTAAACTACCACCTAGAGACATTACTCCCAAACACAAGCCCCTGCTCCAAAGCTAAAAGGAAAGTGGATGAAAGAAAATGCTACTTTGCAATAAAAGCATCAGGGAAAATGTCAGGAGAAGTAGGGAGAACTGCTGCAAAGGGGACAGAGAACAGGCTATGGAAGATGTGGGGCACAGGGCTAAGTTAGCAGTAGGAGCAGTGTGTTCTCCAACTGGTAACTGGCACTGTGGCCAGTCCTGTACTAAAGTTATCAGACTCCTGTATTTTTTTCCCTTCAGAGACTTTTTAAGGTTAAAAAAAAAAAGAAAAAGAGGGGGGAAAAAGGAGGGGGAGGAGCAGAAAAATAACTTTTTCACCCCAATAAAAATGTTGGGGGGGGTTGGCAAGGAGCAAATAGGGAATACTGCATTGTTTGTCATCATTAGGTTAGAGAGTCTGCCAAGATGTAATAGCATTAAAGCTGAAGGCATTGTGGGTAATAGCATGCAAATTGCTACAAAAGTGTTGGAAAGTAAGGCCGTTGTCTGAGCAATGTGAAAAGGACACTTTCAAATACTTTATTTCAATGTAATCTTTGTACCCTGCTTTTTGTGATACTATTGTAGAAGTCAGAGCATAAAGCACCTTAGTCTGCTGATAGACCCTGGGCTGTAGTCCCATACAAGTTATTGCATCCCTTGGTAGGTACTGGCATCATCTGTGACTCCAGCAAAGCTCTGGGGACAGCCTGGGAGCAAGCTGGGCTGCTTTGTCATCACTTACTCCTCCAAGTTCTCCTGCTGGTTTTATTCTGGACCCTGTCATGCCAGTGGAGCATTTAGGAGGATAACCAAAACATGAAGTGGATGAGCTTTAAGGCCTCTTCCAACCCAAGCCAGTGTGGGATTGTATGATCACACTGCCTCAGTTGAAAGGTCTGTGATCACCACAGGGCAGACACAGATTCAAGGGAGACAGACAAGGGTCCAAGGCCAGGTTGGGCAGAGCCTTGGGTGGCATGGTTTCGTGAGAGATGGCCCTGCCCATGGCAGGGGGGCTGCAACTGGATGATCTTAAGGTCCTTTCCAACCCTTACTATTCTATGATTCTATGACACTTGTGTGACATCCTGATGGCATCTTCAGAATCTGAGTCCTTCATGCTCCCTGAGTTGTTTGATTTGACGAGCAGTGACTTTAGTAATGGGGTCCTGGGCTCACTGTCCCCATCTGATCCTGGCTTCTCCTCTGACCCCTTCCTCTCACCTCCCTTTGCCTGTCCCTGCTGATTCTTGATCCTCAGCCAGCCCCTTTACTGTCCTATCACAGTGTGTCCAGCCAGCTCTCGCTTTCCTTCTTTACACGGAGTCTTAGCCCTTATTTCATTCCAGTTTCTCATTTCATCTGCCCCTTCATCCCCACCAGTGTTCTGAGTTGTGTTTTCATAGGAAGAGTAAAATGAAACAGCCATGGGGAAAAGTAACTCAGTGACCAACTTGTGATTTAAAGCAAGAGTGCAGCAGAGCTTGTCAGAAGAAGGGACAGTGGCTTGGACATGCAGCATGATGTCTTTTCTTACTGAGATGCTGAAGTTGGAAAATTAACTTAAGTGTGTCTGGGTCACAAACAGGAGAAAATCCTGTAAAAGATACCTTATATATACAGACACATACTGAATTTCATCTCATAACAGCCTTCCAGTATCTGGAGGAGGGCTATAGAGATGCTGGGGAGAGACTCTTCATTAGGGACTGTAGTGATGGGACAAGGGGTAACGGATTCAAACTTAAACAGGGGAAGTTTAGATTGGATATGAAGGAAGAAATTCTTTACTGTGAGGGTGGTGAGGCACCGGAATGGGTTGCCCAGGGAAGTTGTGAATGCTCCATCGCTGGCGGTGTTCAGGGCCAGGTTGGACAGGGCCTTGAGTGACGTGGTTTAGTGTGAGGTGTCCCTGCCCATGGCAGGGGGGTTGGAACTAGATGATCTTAAGGTCGTTTCCAACCCTAACTATTCTATGAAGTCTATGATTCTATGAAAAAGTTCGTACAAAAGTTAAACCATGGCTATCAGAGCCTTGCTTCATTAGGAGCAATGCCAGTAAATCTGTGGGGCAGTAAGAAAAAGCTGGGGGTCATCACTTGTGTACAGCCAAATGGCACTTCCAACATCAGGCTTGGCTATCAGACCTCAGAAACTGCTTGACTCTTGGTCTTTCACTCTCTCAAGATCACCACTAATTTTTCTTTCTGCTAAGATAAGACAGCCCAGCCTCTATACTCATACTGTTGACCCAGTAGAAAAAGAATGAAAGAAAACAAAACCTAATCTGAGTGCTATCCAGACACTTGAGTGACCTGATGTCATGGTTTAAGCCACTATAATTCACCCAGTTCGCTCACTCACTTCCCCTTCTTTCCTCCCCCCCCCCAGCTTCCTGGGGCAAGGGCAGGAGAATCGAAAGAATGCAACTCCCACAGGTTGAGATAAGAACAGTTCAGTAACTAAGGTATAACACAAAACCACTACTGCTACCACCAATAATAATCATGACAAGAGAAATACAAGGGAAAAGGAATACAATTGCTCACTACCGATACCAAGCCTGACCAAGCAGCAAACCCCCCACCCTTCCAGGTCTCTGCCCTCCGTATTTTACATCCTGGGCATGAAGTGCTGTGGTATGGAATACCTCTTTGGTCAGTTGGGTCAGGTGTCCTGTCTCTGCTTCCTCCCGGCTTCCCCTCCTCCCTGGCAGAGCATGAGGCTCAGAAAGTCCTTGGTCAAACCAAAACATTACCAAGCAGTAACTGAAAACACTGGTGTTATCAGCGCTGTTCCCAGGCCCAAAATCAAAAACACAGCTCTGCACCAGCTACCAAGGAGAAACATGACTGCTGCTGCTGAGCCCATGACACCTGAGAACACCTTCTGCTAAGCTCAAGGGTCTCTCCGTCTCTCCATCAAGGACTGCACCAGTGGCTAACTTTTTCTTATTATTTCTTTTTTTTTAATGCAGTTGTGTACAGTTTCTTAATTGGAGTCCTGTGAACTATTTATAGCCTTTATAATGACCATTTTCTACAGTAGCACTTGGATATTAAACAGAATAGGCAGCAGCCTAGGTTGTGAACAAACCAAATGCATCAGAGAAAGACTTCTCCAAAGCAGTTTCGGTAGGCAAAGCACAGAGAGGCAGCAAGGAGAAAGATATTCTGTTACTCCTTTTTCTACAGCTGAGGAGCAGAGTGATGAATTTGGATGCTCCAAGTTTATGACGCACCGAGATTATTTATCTATCCAGTCCCAAACCTGTGTTTTACAGGCAAGGCCAGGTTTTAGGGCTAAGAATGCGAAGGCAGAGTTCAGCTGTGACTTCAGGGGAGCATGCAGAAAGGAACAGATGTCTTTGCGGTTCATTCAGTAGTAGATGAATACTTTGATACAAACCCCACGTTTCAGGAACTACACCTTTTCTCCATGCACATATGCTATTTGTATGGTAATCAATCACAGTCTGAGCTGCAAGATCTAGTTGGTTTTGTGTGTTTGAATGTGTGAAAGACCATATATATATATATATATATATTCAGGAGTGGAGATCAGAGATCTTCAGTAACAGCGTCTTTCTAGCAATGTGACATTATCTTATCCAGAACGACTTTCCAGTTATACAGCTGTGAGCAAAAACCTCTTGCAAAAACCAAAGAGGTGATAGCATAAGGGGAATCTTATTTATTGTAGGTTTTTTCCTCCATCTCCTTCTGTCCGACAAACACTCTCATGGGGAACCAAACTACTATCGATCTTCATCTTTGTGACCTTGATTTTCTAATTCTTAAGTCTGTGGGCTTAACCTTGCATGAACAGTGACTTCTGCAACATTAAATAACAACTAAAATCTCTGTTTTACCAGCAGATGTTGTGAATTTGTGTTTTGAGGTGTTGCCTTTTTTTTCTTCTTTTTTTTTCTTTAAGCCATTAGAATCAAGAGGAGACTCCTTGACAGATGGAAAGAAGCTGGTCCTAACCAACTTGACAGTGCCATTTTAATAAAACCTCCCTTGGAATTGTTAATAAGATGTCTGGAGCTCACTTGAGCAATTGGTATGCCAGGACTGAAAACACTCATGGAGAAGGAAGACTCTTGTACTCATCAAGAGTCCTTTGTATATAAATTTTTTCAATGGGAAGTTAGAGAAAAGGATGGATACAGAGTGCTGTCTGATACTCCCTGCACAAAGAGAAGAAATGTCTCGGCGCTTGGAGAGTGTAGGTGCCGCAGGAAATCCCATGGTCCCAGTTGCCTCTCTCTGGCATCAGCCAGAAGCAGGCATCAAGATCTGCCATATAAGCTGCTTCACAGGGACAATTTAGAGGGAAGGAGATCAAGACTGACCTCTTCCCATACTTCAAATGAAATAATACATATCCTTTTTTCAGCGGCACACTGACAGTTCCCCTTCCCCCTCCATTTTCCTGGTAAGGAGAAGCCTGGCCACTCTGCTGGAGACCAAACATGAGGGGATACCACATGGCAGGAGGGGTCTCTGCTGGAGGTCACCTGCCTCTGTTACTGCTCTGTGCTTCAGCAAAGGGTTTGTGACCTCAGCTTCAAAGCATGCCTTTAGACTCCCTGCAACAGGAGACTCATTTTTCATGCTGAATGAGATAAAATTCCCACTGTTACCTCATTTACATCTCAATACTGGTAGGTTATAGACGGCTATTATTTATATATGTGTAAGACATTCATTTCTTTTTCTGTGGGATACAGTAAGAAGAAAAATATCCATCTTTTTGTTCACCTTTTCTAGATTGTTTCTTCTTCTTTTTTTCTTCTTTTTCTTTTTTACCCTTTGCTCAAATTTGACTGTTGCTGAGAATTTGCAAATAAATAAAGGAGTGAACAGCCCCATAAAAGCTGATTGTTTCCCCTACCTGCGAAGATTGTCTTTGTGAAGAAGATTAAAAATCTTTCTGTGCTGCAGAAGACAAAGGTATCCCTGGGCGAGAATAAGACATAAAAGAGGCTACTACATACATTTCTTGGCTGTGTGGACTGCTAATTCACACTGTTGTCAGCCTTTCTTGTCCATCTTTACTCTTTTTTTTCCCATTATCGTTAAAGGAAAAGTTACTTCTACAGTTGCTGAAAGTAACATTGGAAGCAACAGTGGCAACGTGAGCAAGAATATTTTCTTTCCCCGCCAGCAGCAGGGAGACAGGCTCTGTGGGACCATCAATAAAGAAAACACATCTGCTCACAGCTGGGATGTAAAGCAGCAGGTGAGGATGCACACTGCTCATCTCACTCCATGGCCTGACTTGGTAGCAAAAGAGCTCACCCCCTGAGTTTGAAATTCTTTATCACAATGAAGCAACAAACCATTACTTGGGCACCAAGAAGAGGTGCAAAAGGCATACCACAATGGTGGGTCTTATAGCCTGAGATCACGAGCCTATAGGTATAGGTGTAATCACATGACAGCATCTCCATCTGGCACTCCACCAAACCAGCAACCCATAGACCTGCTGAGGCAGAGTTCAGAAAGGCTCTACAGAAAGCACTGGGGAACACCAAAATCTCAAGAGACTCTGGAAGTTCAGGAGGTTCCTGCTGAATGCGTACATGATAAGGACCTACTCCTTACATCTGCCTCATCCTCCCTTTATTAGATCAGATGCAAGAAGAAAGGAGCTGTCTTCTGTAGTTGTTCCCTGCCAAAGTGCTCCCAAGACCCCATCAACACTTTTACTGCTCCTCCCTCCTCACAGACCAGAGAGACTCCTGCAGGGAGGTGAGAAACCATCGAGCCTCCCTTATGAAGCACCCTGGTTCAGATGAGTGCCACGCTGCAGGTCAAACTCCAAAAGCTGGTGTGTTTTTCTTCCGCTCCTCTCCAAAAGTGCTTTGTCAGAATTCATTAGAAGCGCAGCAGGTTTCACTGGTACCTGCACAATCAGCAAAGTGTCTGCTTTTCTTCTTTGCTGACAACCTACGTTCAGTTTAAGAAATTTAAAAGACCTCCAGATTCAAAGCCTTGTAATGACTTTCCTCTTCCTTTCTCCTTCTCCCTTTCTCTTTAACGGCTTTTAATAAAGGGGAGAGGATTTTCTTTTCCTTGCATGTTGAGTAGAGCGAGGAAGAGATTCTGCTTTCTCATTTTCTCTCTTCCTCAACCCCCTGCACCAGCTCCCTATTGCCTGTTAGATGTCTGCAACATGCTTCTGCTTCCCCTGGTAGACGGGAGTACCCCCAAGAACCAGCCTCCAGAGTCAAGGATGGCTACTTAAATAGATTTCAATAGACTACAGTTTGATGGACTTTGTAGGGGAGAGAATAATAATAAAAAAAAAATCGATCCATTCAGGTACAATCAGATCCTCCCGCAGGTAACTACAGCCTCTTCCCTCTCGGAGCCGAGATGAAGAGCTTTTCTAGGCTGCCCTGTGGAAAACGTTTATATCTCTTTCCAGCCAAGAGGATTTGAAAGAGATGGACAATGTTTTGTTTTAAAAATGCCAAGCAGGGTAAAGCACAGCTTCGGACAGCTCTCTTCATTGCTAAGCAGCCAAGCCCATGGTCTGACTCTAACACAATTTACCTATTTTTCTAAATGATGGGAATCCTTTATTAATTGCCAATCTACGAATGAGATATTCTTAGGTACTTTTTGAATGCAATGGGAAAGTGAAGGGGAGCTGGAGCTGCACTCCTCCAGAAACCCTGAGTGACGCTGATTGATTGAAGTAACTTGAACTTCCCCTATTATTAAATAGAAGGGCACTTCTGGTTTGCCTCAGAGATGAGGGAAAGAGCCTATGAAGGAAACAGCAACCCAGAGTGGAAGTGTCCAAGGAGGGACTTGTACTGATACTTTTCCATTTTTTGTCTCTCATCTGCTACAATTTGCGACAGCATTCACATTATAGTCCTTTTTAGCGAGCCCCAAAACATGCCACATTAAAGTTCTTTATCCTTACCTACTATTTGTGCAATGCAGCACACACTTTAAAATATAGGTGACCCCAGTGACTGATGTAAAGGTCTTTTTCTTGAGCTGATTGCACATTGAGGATGTTACTTATGGGATGCCAAACATGTAGGAGATGAAATGTGCTAGCTCCTTACCCCTGCAGGGGCAGGGGGCACAGAGTACAGCCAAGGCTGAGGGTGGTGGTGAGAAAGCACATTCAGGTTTTCTGCATTTGACGGAGGAAGGCAGTTGCTGATGGGCAGAAGGCACATTAAGGAATAAGGGAGTGATGCAAAAAATATGAGCACAAAGGAATGCATCACTTCTCATTTCTGATCAGTTTTGAAATGCGTGTGGATTCTGAGCCATGTCTAAACATTGTTTTCAAGCCCAGCATGCAAGGAAGTCCTGAAGATCCCCAGAATTACCCCCATCCGAATACGTCAATATCCTGTGCTGGGAATAAGAACTAGCCAGAAAACAAGAACTGTGTGAATTGTGAGGTCTGGGGATTTCTCTTTTAAGACATTTTAATTTAATATTTGATTCTTTTGAGAGAGAGAGGAAATGCACACCAGTCTAAGAAAAACAATATGCAGGTTGCGAGCATTCCCCCAGAAGATGAAGGATTTTACATGTTTGCTCTGCTTGAGTCTTTCTCTGGCCCTGTGCGTATATAATTAATGTCAGCTCACTATCAGGCAGAGGTTTCAAACATGACTGCCTATATCCCAGATGGATGGCCTATGGGTAGCATTTTCTACCAGAAAAAAGTTCTGTAAAATGTGTCTGGCCAGCTTGCTTCCTTTCTTAGCTACAGGTCATCTTTTAACACCAGTGATGGACTGGAGTCTCAGCACAGACAAAAGACCTATTGAAGTCCTCTTGTTGGAGCCTTTCAGGTCTTTACAGGCTTTGCCAAACCATTCCTAAGCCCACTGGGCAATGTCAGGACTTGTTATATTTTTGGAAACTTTACCTTGGAAGATGTGTCATCAACAGGTTGAATCTGTTTACTGGTATAAATGCAGACAGAAGGTGTTTTAGAAATAACATTGGTTTGGAGACTGCATTTGCAACATGACCTTTGTCGAGAGGCCTGCCAAGAGCATGTATCAGACCCATCCGCTTAAATTCCACCTCCTTACAAAAAATAACCACCAAACAAAAATCTCACCACCATCCTTCGCTGTTGAAAGTGGGCAAGCCCTTGAGTGGTCAAAGCCCTTGCCTCTATGCCAACTCTCTAGTCAGCATCCACCAAACTTGCAGCAATGCTGTGATATGTGCAGAAGAGAAAATATAAAGACTCTTCGGGCACTGTGATTGCCAGGCAGCTTTAGGGACATGCATTTTCCTTGCCAGCTATGTTCTGTTGTCAGACTGCCACCCTTTGATTAACTTAGGTGAACAGACACAGAAACCAAAGGCAATCAGACCTCTTGCTGATCTCTTACTGCCTCTATACTCCAGTACCCAAAAAGCTGGCATACCTTTGCCTAAATTCTCATCTTCAGTAAATTCTCTCCTTTTCAGTTCTCTGCCACTCACACAAACCCATTCTTTTAATCCCCACCATTCTGGAGATGTCCTCTCCACTTCCCTAGCCCAGATCGATTACAGAAACCCTTCCAGAGAATTCATCCAAGACTTGACTCACTCTGAAAATCATCCTGTAGAGATCTTGCAAAACCTCACACAGGGCAGCCGTGATCATTAAAGCATCTAATTATATACTTTCCCATTACTAAGCCTGATTTGATTCAAGCAGCTCCCTGGCTAGCGTTCTGGGACATAACACCATGCTCTGAATCATCCCCATCCCATCTGCTCCAGTCTTTTCCCTTCCCCGCTCACAGGTAGGATAACACTACGTGCCAAGCTAAATATTTAATAGGAGTGCTAATGGCTTTGTTAAGTGAACTTAGGGGTGGGGGAAGCATTTCCTTGGTTTAGGATGACGGAACTGGGTTTGTGCTAACAGGCAACTGTACACCCCACTCCTGTGCTAGTTTCGTCCTCGTCCTTGTGCTGCGCTCCTGAGGCGTGAATACCAGGGCTATGGGCAGATGGTGCCAGGCTTATGCCCAGCACTGAATCACCACTGAATCAAAGCTTGCATGAGAATGGCTTTAAAGGATAGTGTGTGTGTGTGTGTGTGCTTTTCAGGTGAAGGGATAAGGCAGCCCCAACGAGCTTTTCTGAAAAAACCCTTCTTGGAATGGTGCTAGGCAGCAGCTCAACCAAATCAAGGCAGCTGAACCCACAACAGCAAACCTGGCCTCAGAACGAGCTGTTGGGGTTGCAGCAGAAGCGCGATGGAGCTGTGCTAAAACTACCTATTTTCACCTTACAAGGATTGTCCCCCAACAGTTTGCAAATCCTGCCGACAGGAGATAAAAGCACCTACCAATGTTTCAGGGCCAGATGGTAGTTTATGTTTATGAAAACTGCAATTTGGTTTCATGGATACTAGTAAAAGGATAGTGAGCAAACCGTGGAAAAACACAGCTTACCCTTTGGGGAAGCGTATTTTTTATGGACAGCTTTTGTCGCCACTGCTGATCTGCAGCTGATGGAGCATGCTTCAGGCATGGTACACAAGATCACCCTAAAGGTCTGCTCAACACAAGACAGCAAGTGTGGGATCCAGAAGTCATCAGCTGAAATTCAGCCTAGATTACTGAGAAGTGGAAGATTACTTCACACAACGTGCCGGCCTGCTAGCTTGCTAGCGGATGTAGTTCATTACTGAACCTTCATTATGCAGAGAATGAAAACATGGGCATGGTCATCATGCCTGGTAGATGAGCCTGAAGAACCAGCAAGGTCCATCAAGTGAGTGAGATGACAAGGAAAAAAATTACACATCCGCTTTGTGTCTTACAGCTATGCAACTGGCTCCATTCTTCACATTTTTTTGTCAGGTAGCAGATAAAAATGGACCAGCTGGTAGAACTTCCAAGGCACTGGACTTCCCCAGAGTACTTTCACCTCTATCAGATTTTTCTCACCTGGTCTCCCCAGTAACTCTCTCTGTGGCATGGTGTTGGTTTTGGCTGGATTAATCTTAGCCTGATCCTGTGAGAGCAAGGCCCATGGAATAAGCAGCATAAATCTTGTTGGCTATGGTGGCCCCAGGCCAGGAGTGACATTGGTTCCTAGAGAAAACTCATAAATTTCATCTGAGTTTTCTACTGCTGAGTTTTCACTTTGCTTACAGGGGACCCATAATACTTCATCTGTCATGACTGCTGCCATGGACTTACGTTCTGATGTCATAAATTTGTGACTATGATGACATCACTGAAATACCAAGCAGAAGGAGAAAGTGCCTGAGGGCTAAGCAAAGGTCTTTCTCTCTGAGTGGCAGGGATTTGGCCAACAGGACAAATGTCCCACAAAGATATTTCACACCCAAATGTCCCCAAGAAGCACTCAGAACCAGGGAAGCATTCATGCTTTTCAGCCCAAATTCAACTTTTGTATTTGTTGCTAAAATAAGACCTGGTCAATATGATGAGTTTAAACACAAACTTCCAAGAGCAGGCCTGTGTCTCCTAATTGTGGAGGTTTCCTCTACTTTCTAGTTTATTTTGCTTAGTTTCCAAGAACTTCCATTCCTCCAATGACAACAGCTTTATGAACAAAGAAATCACGGGGGAAAACAGGACTGTGTCTAGGTGAGACCTCATTTGATGTTGGTGTAGGACTACAGCTTTGCCTGTTGACAAAGCTGTGGTTACTGTTTCTTAATATACCCGCAGAGAATAATGGGGAAATGCTCAAAGTCCAAATTCCAGCATCATTAGGGGACAGAATGCAATGACCCTTTTATTTGAACAGGCTGGAAGCCAGCCTCACTGAATTCGGCTCTCCTAAGTGCATCCCAAAGTGCAGGAGATCCTCCTTCTTATGCATACTCACATATGTTGATTTTTTGCATCCATTAATCACTGCTCTCCCAGCACAAGAAGCAACAAGACTGCTTTGGGCCTGGGTAAATATTTGCTGGCACCATTGAGTGCCATCATCTGGAAGGACAGCAGGGCGTATTCAGGACTCGTGGATCCATCTAAGAATACTGCTCCTTGTCATGCATCCCCCGCCCTTGAACAATCCACCCCCCACAACACCTGGACAGTCCAGCCTTGCATTACAAGTTCTGCAAACTGGTAGCTACCGCTGCCTACCTTATTTCAATGCTGCTGCTCAAGGGCCTAGTTTCTTGGCAGGTGTCATGGGTTCAGCAGTAGCAGTCATTTTTCTCCTTCTTGGTAGCTGGTGCAGCACTGTGTTTTTGATTTTGGGCCTGGGAGCAGCGCTGATAACACCAGTGTTTTCTGTTACTGCTTGGCAGTGTTTTGGTTTGACCAAGGACTTTCTGAGCCTCATGCTATGCCAGGGAGGAGGGGAGCCGGGAGGAAGCAGAGACAGGACACCTGACCCAAACTGACCAAAGAGGTTATTCCATACCACAGCACGTCATGCCCAGGATGTGAACATGGAGAGCAGAGACCTGGAAGGGTGTGGTGGGGGTGGACTGGGGGTGCACGGCATGATCAGGTTTTTGGTACTGGGGGGTTCGCTGCTGGGGGGTGCACTGGCTGGGTCGGGCTTGGTGAGCAGTTGTATTCTCTTTCCTTGTATTTCTCTTGTATTATTACTGGTGGTAGCAGTAGTGATTTGTGTTATACCTTAGTTACTAAACTGTTCTTATCTCAACCTGTGAGAGTTGAATTCTTTTGATTCTCCTCCCCATCCCCCCGGGACTGGGGGAAGAAAGAGGGTGAGGGAGTGAGTGAGTAAAACTGCGTGGGTGGGGGGCTTAAACCACGACAGCAGGTCATCTAGAAACTAGAAAACAACTCCATGAGAGAGGAGATCTCAGGATAGGAAAAATAAAAAGACTTATGCGCCACAGCCTGTGATTTTCTGAGAGATATCAGCTGCCCTCTTGTGCTGTTGGGTGATAGGAAAGGGCAGGAAGAAGACATAATTCTGCTCTAACTTGCTACATCATCAGTTTTCATTAAAATATTCTTCTGCCACATCTTTGTAATTTTTCATTTTGGAAGCAAATTTATTAAAGGTGCACTTCAGCCTGATTAAATTAAATAACGTGGCATTAGCAAATAGAGGGGTTTTTTATCTCTGCACACCACAAAAAAAAAAAAGAAAAAAAACGAGAAAAGAAATTGCTGTAATACAAATAGCTATTTAATACTATAACAGAAGGGGGGGGAAATCCATTCTTCATAGGTTCCCAAAACCCATTTGTTATCTTCCCTTGGCCCCACCACCACAAATCACACTGGAGCCTTGAAGCAAAAATAGCACAAATATAAAGCAATATAATATAATCTGTTTTCCGAGATATGTAATAATACATTTTGCACACAAACAAACCTTCCTAGCACACCAGCAGGGCTCTCCCTAAGCCTCCCTGTGTGGCTCTTAACTTCTCAGACTCATTTCAGGGCTATTTCCAAAGCAGAGATGGCTTTGAAAATGAGGCTGAAAAAGGTTTTTCAGCTAATTTTTTTTATTATTTCTACTAGGCAGTAAGAAAAGGCAGACGCCGTGTTCTGAAATTCAGGACTTGCTTTTGCTACCTTGTCTTACTAGGTCCAATTTCCTGTGTTGTCCCCTCTCTGCCTCTCCCATATCCATCTTAGCTGGTTTTACAAGGAAAAATGGAGTGTTTCGGCTGATTTCTTTCCCCTTAGCCCTGCTACAACTTTTGGCTAATTCTAGAGCTATGACCACGCATGCCATGCGTCAAACACAGTTCTCCCCTTCCATAAGCTTTAAAACCAACACCCTAGCAACCCAATACAGCCAGGGTAAGAAAAGGGAGGAAGGTTTTCAGAGACATCCAGATCTTCTCCTCCCCTCCTCAGCACTGAGGTGCAACATACACTTCCTCACCTCTCTGAGGATCAGGGGAGCATCTCTTCCACAAAGAATTACAGGGAATTTCAGGGAATCACAGGGAACCCAGGGAACTACAGACCAGTCAGTCACACATCTGTGCCTGGCAAAATCTTGGAGCAGGTTCTCCTGGAAAGCATGCTAAGGCATATGGAAAACAACAAGGTGGGTGGTGACAGCCAGCATGGCTTCACTAAGGGGAAATCCTGCCTGACCAATCTGGTGGCCTTCTACAGAAGGGCTACGGAACTGATGGACAGGGGTAGAGCAGTTGATCTCATCTACCTGAACTTATGCAAAGCATTTGACACTGTCTCACATGACATCCTTGTCTCTAAGTTGGAGAAAAGTCAATGTGATAGGTGGAGCACTCAGTGCATAAAGAACTGGCTGGATGGCTGCACGCAAAGAGTTGTGCTCAATGGATCAATGTCCAGCTGGAGACCAGTAACGAGTCATGTCCCTCAGGGATCGGTGTTGGGAGCGGTCTTGTTCAACATCTTTGTTGATGACATGGAGAGTGGGATTGAGTGCGCCCTCGGCAGTTTGCCGATGACACCAAGCTGTGTGGTTCGGTTGATATGCTGGAGGGAAGGAGTGCCATCCAGAGGGACCTTGACACGCTTGTGAGGTGGGCTGATGACAACCTGATGAAGTTTAACCATGCCAAGTGCAAGGTCCTACACCTGGGTCAGAGCAATCCCAGGCACTGCTACAGGTTGGGCAGAGAAGAGATTCAGAGCAGCCCTGTGGAGAAGGACTTGGGGATGTTGGTCGATGAGAAAATGAACATGAGCCTGCTGCAGTGTGCACTTGCAGCCCTGAAAGCCAACCGTATCCTGGGCTGCATCAAGAGGAGCATGACCAGCAGGTTGAGGGAGGTGATCCTGCCCCTTCTGCTCTGCTCTCTTGAGACCTCACTTGGAGTATTGTGTGCAGTTCTGGTGTCATCAACATAAAAAGGACATGGAACCGTTGGAATGAGTCCAAAGGAGGGCCACGAGGATGATCAGGGGACTGGAGCACCTCCCTGTATGAAGATAGGATGAGAAAGTTGGGGCTGTTGAGCCTGGAGAAGAGAAGGCTGCGTGGAGACCTCAGAGCAGTCCTTCCAGTATCTGAAGGGGGCCTATAGGGATGCTGGGGAAGGACTCCTCATGAGGGACTGTAGTGATAGGACAAGGGGTAACGGGTTCAAGCTTAAACAGGGGAAGTTTAGATTGGATATAAGGAGGAAGTTCTTTACTGTAAGGGTGGTGAGGCACTGGAATGGGTTGCCCAGGAAAGCTGTGAATGCTTCATTGCTGGCGGTGTTCAAGGCCAGGTTGGACATAGCCTTGGGATGATATGGTTTAGTGGGAGGTGTCCTTGCCCATGGCAGGGGGGTTGGAAGTAGATGATCTTAAGGTCCTTTCCAATCCTCAATATTCTATGATTCTATAGTGACCCCACTCCTGCCATACAACTACCTAGGAAGGACATGGGTCGTCCAGTTGAAAGAAGCTGCAGCAGCAGGAGGTAGTGCCTGGACACCTGGTGGGACTGAGAGGTCTCCGAGCCTTTGCTGCCAAGTGTAGGCAACACATTCACACCAACTAGAGGAAAAACAGGTAAGTTTTTCAGACTGGAAGTTCTCCATCTGTTTCTACCACAGTCAGCCCTATGACTCTCTTCTGCCAGTAGCTAGAGGAAATGATTAGAAAGGAAGCAGACTGACACCTCCAGCATGCCTCACTTACAGGGGCAAGGAAAACCTCAGTGGGCCTCTCTCAGTGGGAGAATCAAAAGGGTGTTGCACCTGAAGGTGTTGCACCTTCCACTCCCTGCTCATCAATAACTGTGGGGAAAGCCACTAAGGAAAATGCATATATCTTTCGCAGAACCTCATTCCCTTGAGCATGCACATAGACAGGAGCACAAACAGTGGATGTCTGCTAGACCAGCTAGCTGGAGATGTCCCCTTCTGATGCCTGTCACCCTCCATTCTTTCTTTTGGGTTACTTATTCCCCCACAAGAGGCAAAGCCAAATTGCTGCATGCCATTGCTGAAGCACTGCAGGTGAGGCAACAGAACCACTAAGGGCTTGCATCCCCAGTGACCACAGGCAGGGACACAGAGCAAGTCACTTCACAGCAGCCAAGGGCTGCTGCCAAGGGAAATCAGTAGCAAGCCAAAAATACCTTCACCAGCTTTGATGGCATAGACCCAAATCTCACCTTCCCTATCTACAAACAGAGGCAGATGCAGGGTTGAGTGAGCTATGATACCTTGGGAAGTGTTAAACGCTGCTTTGAAAAGTAAGGCACCTCCACACTCCTAACGTGTTTTAACCCAGCGCTAAAAGCTGAACATGATTTTAAACAACACTAATGATCAGTCATCAGCTATTTGGAAGATTTCCATAGCAGCATTTGACTACTGGATAGCAATCAAGTTGATGAAGGCTTGCCAAGTTTTGGGCACTTGGCTGGCATAAGGAATGTTTAGTGCTTCAGGGAAGACTCCGCACAGCTTTTGATCCCTTCTAGTCTCTCAATGTTTAAACAAAAATAACTCTTTTCTTCCCTCTTCCTCCCAACCACTATTTTCCTACGTTTAATAGTAGAGAAGGAAACCATACATGTGGTTTTGGCACATTTCAGCAATGCTATTTTTAATGGAGTTGGCCGCCAAATGTCACAACACTATTGTCTTCCCTGTTGGTCACACATCTGCCTGAATTTCAGGCTATTCCTTAAATCTCACAAGTTCTCTTCTTCCTGCAGCTCTCTGGTTTTATTGGATATTATCTTCCCTAGAGGTATTTTTTTGTCCCACTTCTCCCAAAAAATGTCCAATTTGCCTGTGCTTCAGTGCCATTCATTCCCTATGAACTCACCACGAGGTCTCTTTACTCCTGGGTGCCCCGGGGGGTGGCACACTCCCCTTTCCACCAGCAGGTCAGTTCTGCCTTACTGACTTCAGAGCCAGCCATCTGACAGCACGCAGCATGCCCCAAGGGATGCAATGCGACACAGTCAAACACAAAATGCCACTGAAACCATGCTGCACCTGACGAGAAGCATCTTCCTCCATCTAGCAATGATCTCATGTTGTCTGGTCTCATCAACGCCACCCAGAACCAGATGGCCCGGGCCGTCTGCGTATGACAAGAGCCTTTGGTCTCACTTAGGGGGGGACAGGCAGTGGAACAAACACCCTGGGGAAAAAACAAACAAACAAAACCCAACTTTACTGCTCCCCAGAGCTTCTTCTCTTCTGCCTCCCCCCCCCCCCCCCATCTCCTATTGCAGAGGGACCTACTGCCAGAGCCCTGGTGAGTTTTATAATTAAAGCCACAGATTGCTCAGCTATCAGAGATTATTTGCTTTGTTACTGTTGATCACATTTGCCAAAGTGTCTCACACATGAGTAAGACATATGCCTGATTTAACTGGCCTCTTTTTGCCCCTGCTTTATTTCCACTTTCTTCACACTAATGGGATGGATGCACAGTCCCTCACTACTCGCTCTGAGCACCCTTTGCAGGCTACCTCCCTCTTGCCTGTCTATCCTACCAGTCTGTGTGTGCACAGAGGAAGGAAAACCGGGATCAGTGCTGACTCTCTCCATCTGGAAGGCACCAGAGGGGCCAGCAACAGCTGAAGCATAAAATGCCCCTGCCATTTCCTTGGAAAGACTCAGAATCCAGAGGAGAAAAAACCAACCATGGAGCAATAAAAAAACAACTCAGAAACCTGGCAACAGTAAGGAAGACAAGAACTTCAGGAGTGGTGAAAAACAGTTAAAGTCAGCCTCAGAGAGGGTGAAGGAAGAAGACGAAGATCTTGGAGTAGGAAGCAATCTTTAGGAGCATCTCTTTCTATTCAGCAACAAAACACCATCTAGATGACTGAAGGCAAATAAGATGCAACCCATCATAGTGGTCCCTCCTGTTAATGGCACTGCTCTCCTGCACAGGACCATCCCCAGGGATGAAAACAGTAAGAGCTGGAAGATGTTTGGCTGCTCTGGCAGTAGAGTTCATTCAGCTCCAAGGTGCAAACTCCCTGCCTGCCAATTACCAGGTTTCACTTAGCATCTAGAAGCTGTTTACAAATGGGAACACCCAGTAAGCCAAAACCCCTTGCACATTAAATACAGCAGCTTTCCTCACACCTCCTTGTGTCCAGTGTCAGAGGAGGGTTAAAATAAAAACAAACAAACAAAAAACCTCTACCAGGACAGCTTTTTTTTTAGCCAAAGGCTTCAAACAAGAAATGCATTAATTTATGCTGCAAGAAGTGCAGATCTGTGATATCTGAATATGCCTATGTTGCCTTAATATGGGCTTTAACTGCCAGTAAGGACCCATCCTAACCTGTTTCTGGCAAGGCAGCCCTTACCCAGAGAAAGAGAGCAGTGATGAATTCAACACCCTTATATTTCTGGGGTCTTTTTCACCCTTTCAGACATGGCCTTATTCTTTTATTCTCTCACCTCTTGATGCTGGTCAGAGGTCTGACAGACTTGCCCCTCTTGCATTATTTCATCATTCCAGCAGGATCCTGGCTGAGAACCACCTGTGCCAGCCTTTTAATGAGATTTGGGTTCCACAGGGAGAGCACCAGCTCTACACCAGCCTGGGTCCCCAGTGAAAGACCCTGCAGAGGCTCTCCTGCTGCAGTGGGAGGTCTGCAGAACAGGCATGGGTCATGCCTGTCCCCTGCCAAAACCTGCTACTTCGGGTATTATCTGTGCTTGGACCATACGAGGCGCCATACGAGCCAGAAAAATCCAAGATCCTTACAGCTCTAATGAAAAACACTTGGATGCTGCTCCATCCCCAGCAGGCTGGGCTGTAAGCAGGGCATAAACATCCCGCGGGTGTAGGCAGCACCAGCTGCACACACATCTCTTGGGCATGTTCACTGTGTTGCTTTATTCCCCAGTCAGAAAAAAAAATCAGAGCAGTACAAAACTGATTAGAGTGAGGCAGGAGAAAGAGTGATGGAAAACTGAAAACAATAAAACTGGGGAGCAGGCAAGAGTTTCTGGTGAAAAAGAAGGGGGGAAAAAAAGCTGATGCTTTCAAGATTAATGACTAATGACAATAATTGTGGCATGGAACACCAGAAAAAGGCAGAATGGAAACAAGAATCAGACAGAAAAACCAGGCATTAGGTCTGATGGCAAATTTAAGCCCATCAATTCATAATTGCAGCCATTACAGCCAGTATTTTCAAGTGAGCCCAGCAATATTAAGAGCTGCTGGATGTGGTGTCCTTACGAAAGAATTTGGCTGTTATTTAGGGTCCAAAGTGAAGGCTGAACTGTTGTGAAAAAAGCCAATCCTAATCTCACATCACGAGCATTTATAGCAATCTTTGCCCTGAAGGAGGAGGGAGGGGGGGGTGTAGAAAAGATGTATGCCCTTAGCGTCCCTTCTGCAGGCACAAAATGAGCCACTTTGCACACATTCATTTGCTCCTGGGCTTTCGTTTCCCCACACAAGTAGCAGAATCTCAGTCTGTCTTTTCCAGGTGCTTTGGAAGGAAGCAAATGCCAAGCACAGCACCTCATGCTGCAGTCCCTGCAGCCGAGTGCATCTGTCCTCCTTCAGTTTTTCAAAGGGGAAATCAAAGTGTGCAACATCTGAAGGTCTTTTCACAGCAGCACAGGATAAAAGGCAGGGCACCAGGTGAAGGGTGGTTTTCCTGTGGTTGAATGGTGTCCACCCTTCTAAGAAGGTGGTTAATGTGCTGCCCATACCTAATCCCCATAAATCACATCTATGTGATTTAATCACAACTATGTGATTTAATGAGAAAACTGACAATTCATTGCTACCAGCCACTCAACACCATCCATGTGTGACAGAATTGCCAGGTTTTGTCTAATCCTGGAATATTTATAGCTGGAGATGATGGAGACAGAAGGAGCACAGCTAAATCTCAAGCAAGACATGTTCATCTCAGATCTTGCATTCACAGTAGATGAACTCAAACCAGACCAACAGGATATACAAGACACTTGGTAGCCTGGCAAGCCTTTGTTCCTCATAGAGATCAATCAAAGTAAGAGAGACACTTAACAGGGAAGCATGGGACCTGCTGCTTTCTCCTAGTCTAGCTATGGACTTCTGTCATGGGCTCAGCAGTAGCAGTCATTTTTCTCCTTCTTGGTAGCTGGTGCAGCAGCTGTGTTTTTGATTTTGGGCCTGGGAACAGAGCTGATAACACCAATGTTTTCAGTTACTGCTTGGCAGTGTTTTGGTCTGACCAAGACCTTTCCGAGCCTCATGCTATGCCAGGGAGGAGGGGAAGCTGGGAGGAAGCAGAGACAGGACACCTGACCCAAACTGACCAAAGAGGTTATTCCATACCACAGCACGTCATGTCCAGGATGTGAAACCGGAGGGCAGAGACCTGGAAGTGTGGTGGTGCACTGGGGGGGTTCACTGCTGGGGGGTGCACTGGCTGGGTCAGGGCTTGGTGAGCAGTTGTATCTCTCTTGTATTATTACTTGTATTTCCTTGTATTTCTCTTGTATTATTACTGGTGGTAGCAGCAGTGATTTGTGTTATACCTTAGTTACTAAACTGTTCTTATCTCAACCTGTGAGAGTTGCATTCTTTCGATTCTCCTCCCCATCCCCCTGGGACTGGGGGAAGAAAGAGAGGGGAGTGAGTGAGAAAACTTTGCAGTTGACTGGACTTAAACCACGACAACCTCTCTCCACTTTGTTCACTTCATCTCCCCCCATAGCCCTCCCAATGGTAGGAAATCTCACCAGAATTTCTACACAGCATTTTATCCACTTAACATCACATTGGCTTGAAATCAGGAGGCTCTATCAGTCCCTTGCCAAGCGTACATTGTACCTTCTAGGACAACAAGTGTAGTCATGGAATGGGAGTCATCCCTTTCCCTTTGCTACTACCTGACTGAATGACCAACAGCAAATAATCGTCTCCTTCTAGGCCTTAGGCTTCTGCTCCAACCTTGTGTCATTGTCCCCCCCACTTCTTTCTTCCCCATTTTAAGTGGACCCAGTTATTTTTTGTGTGCTTGGAGCATATAAAATACCCAGCCACTAAGCTGTATATATTTGATGAATAGAGAAAAATGCTTTGACTTGCAACCTGAGAATGTCTGATATCACAGTGAATAAGCGGAGGAGGGGAATTAAGACAGGATGCAAGATGTTTTTCCCCACAGTCACTTTTTTGCTCATAATCCTGTTTTTACACGTGCCCACCAGATGTTACCCATATCACACTCGGTACAGACAGATGGCTTCAGAATCTCTTTCCCATCATGTATCATCAGCTCCCTATCGTCATGCTGCCACCACTGATACATAATAGCCCCTGCAGAGGGGAACAAGGTATCTACGGTAATAGCCTGTATGTACCATAACATCTGCGCACAGGTCCCCATGTGGCACCGCTACATGTTTCATCTTGCAAAACCCAAAGCTTGCAACTTGTGCAAGAGGACTTCCCCCTCCAATGGCCAAGAGGCTGTCAAACCCCTGGTAATTACCACAGTAGATAACCAGCATGTGTCACTGATGACTCAATTACCACCGCTCCCCACCTCCACACCAAAAGGTCAGGGGTTCAGCTATAGGCAGGCTTAGTCTTTAATGTGCTGCTTAAGATGTGGTTAGAACCTGCCTCAGGATAAAGGTGGGATAGACAGATGGAAAACTCAGCTACACCATGTCCTGGGAAGATGCAATTGCTGTGCAGAAGAGATCTGGAACAGCTTCTGTGACCAAAATTTGGGAATGACTGTGTGGGAGCTCATGTATTTACTGAGTCCTGCTATCAGCTTCATTACCTTGTAGAGCATGTCCAGTGACTTTAGGATGCAGTTTTGTGCGGACTTGAGGAGTCACTGCTAGCAGTGATTCCTCACAGCAAAAGAGTAACACTTAGAAGGAAATTATAGGAAACACCAAAAGCAGGAAGAGTTTAATCAATGGCAAACCCAGCATATTTAGAACAGCTCTTTGATGCCTGAACTAGGTAGAGAGGCTCTTTAGCTATGTTGGAGATGTCACAGAGCACTGAGCACTGCCAGTGTGGGAGTGGGAGAGGAGGCAATTTTAGGAAGCAAATAAAACAGAAATAGCAGCTCAGATCTGAAGGGATTATTCCTGATAGGCAAGTGACAGCATTAACAGCCTGGAAGTTTCCCTGGTGCCCCAACTTTTAAGCCCCTCTGGGGGGGGGGGGGGAGAGCTGATAATCAGATCAGTATCAAGAGCCACACCGGCAGAGGGTAGAGACTCAGCTCTGAAAACCTCCCCATCTCATTCCTCTCCCTGTCATCCAACAGAGAAAACCAAGCCCAAGCCTCTGGCTGCACAGTAGGAGAATCCAAAGCATTCTCCTACACTATTTCCCTCTTTTTCAGACAGCAACTGGCAGGGGAGGTCTTAAAAGGCACAAAGCCCCAGTTCAAGTGGAGGTCAGGGATGCATCCCTCCCCCAGGGGGGATGAACCCGACAGCAACTGGCAGGCTCTGGGACAACTCGGTCCCGCAGGCAGCTGCCAGCCCCTGCAAAGGGCTTGGAGAAGGGGCAAGAAGCTTTGCCCATGGACAGCAAGGCAGCAGGGGTAACAGGGAGATAGCTGCAGGGCGGAAGAGTAGAGAGCAAGGAGAAAGGGCAAAGGGTTTCCATTGATATAATTGACTGCTGGACCAATTAAAATTCCTGCCCTTTTGCGAAGGCTGCTAATTGGGGCTGGGCTCTGTCTGCTGCATGCTCGCTCCGCTGCTTTGCCCAGAGAGAGGGGAGCCTGCACACAGGAGGGAGGATGAAATTTAGAAAGGAGCCGGGCTCCTCATCGGGGCCAGAGGAGCCCAGAGCTGTTTTGTCTGACCGATAATAAGTCGCCAAATTACTTTTGACAAGTGAAGGGGATTGGAAATAATGGGGGTCTGTGAAAAGCCCAGGGTGCAGACAGGGGGGATCCATGAGATAATGAGGAGGCAAAGCCTTCGCATGGCCGGGGGCTTCCCACCTCCTGGCAAGGCAGCGGGATTCAGGGCATGCAGGGGACAAGGAAGACATGCAGGACATCTGCACCAGGCTCAAGTCAATATTTGGCATGAAAACACTCTGCCTGCAGCACAAGGAGAGCAAGCAATGCCTGGAGAGGGTCATCCTGGCACTCCCAGGAGCACTTGGCATCCCTGCTCTGCCTTGGTCCCTGTTTTTAAATGTGGTCTTCAAAGCCTCATGTTACAGCACCAAAATCATTGTCACCTTTTCTTTATCTCCCACCCCAGGTTAGGCATTTTTCATGTATTGACCAGATGTGCCAGCAGCAGTTACAAGACCCCAGCTGCTAACCTGATCCAAGTCCACATCCGTATGGTCCAGGTGTTCTGGCAGAACCAGACATGGGAAACTGGCATTCAGACTGCAATAATTAGTGTTCATTTACATACCAATACTCCAGATACTCTCCACCTCCTATCCCTTTCACAATAATGCAGTATCGAGATCTGGAACGCATATGAACACACACATCCAATTTCTTTCTAGCCTTTTTTCTCACTTCAACATGCTCTGTATAATACCCGGTTGGTAATTTTGAATATCTAATGCAGTGTCCAGAGAGTCTGCACCCCTTGTGAAGTGACTTGGGGGCCTTATTTGACTTGATTTGGAGAAAAAACAAAACAAAACAAACACCTCCCTCTAATACTCCAGACATCAAGGAGATACAGCTTGCTTATTACACGCATGAGTATTGGGATGCATTTGATAGAAACCAAAGAGATGACCCAGGATGAACCACTTTTGAGAGGATCATCTAGCAGGAAAACCTGCCAGGGAAAGAGAAATGAAACTGTGAGTTAGTGACAGAGCAAACTAACCTCTCTACATGGATTTAAGTTGATCTTACCACAGGCTCCATGATCATATGGAGCTGACATCAATTTTCTCACTTTTTATGAGATTTCACATCTGTTTCTCAAAAAAAAAAAAAGGGAGAAAGGTCCCTTGTGTATTTTGCTCTGTAACTTGGTGGAGACTTTTGGGATGGTTCTTTCAGACAGAACAAAAATGCCCACATTGCGTATGTTCGGTTGTCCTCATGTGCAGGCACAGACCTGGTTGGCTGCTGTCCTAAACCATCTCCCCCATGACTCCTGCCTCCATTTTTCCCCTAGAAACTCTGTTTTTTCCCTAGGATGGGATTTCCCTGGAGGAGAGCTTCCTGAGAAGACAGATGCATATTCCTTGGTCACACAGGTGTTGCACCCCACCATTTTTCAGGGCATCCAGTTCCTGACTCCTCCTCCCCAGAGATTTCTCTGCTGCCATGGACTAGAAGGGGACAAAGACGCCCATTTCCAAACAGGAGCATAATTTCAGTGATCTTTATTTATTCTTTTACCACAGCAAAGCATGACTTTATCCCTTTGTGGCCGTAGGCCAGGGAGCCATCAGATGCAGAGGACATTTCTGATGATCCAGCCATGCGTGGCTCACAACCTTCTTCCTAGTTCCCATCCAATTGGTTTCAAAGCAGATCTCATGTTTCAGCAGCACTGCGGGGACCTTAGGAGATGCTGACATACCAGGTTTTTTCCGCATCAAGTGATACAAGAAGATAAACCCTATGTTTTAGTGTTTCTGCACACACCCCCTATTCCTCTAAACCTGGATTATTGAAGCTCTAGCCAAGCTCTGGAACAGGCACTGGACAAGTCACATCCTCAGCTTAACACTGTTGCAGCAAACCTATGTAGCATCTCAGTTGTGGCTTTTCTTTTAAACCAGAGATTCCTAAAGCTACCTGTAAAACAGAAACCTGTTTCCCTGCAGTTCCAGCCCTGCCCTGAAAGCCACCTTATTCACAGTACAAAGCCACGACTTGCTCTATCTCCTGAACAAAACTCCACCAACTCAGCATGCAGAGGCTGGGCAAAGCTCTCCCAGATCCATTTAAAACCCCAGTACTTGCAGCCTATTCCCCTCAGCATCACACAGAGACACAGGCACTACTGAAGAAGAAAAGCAGGGATGATGTGTTGTGCTTTCCCCACAGCTGTGGGGAAACAGCACAATGAGAGAGGAAAATGAAAGCCATAAGGGCCTCTGGATTTTCCCTTCTAAAGAGGAAAATAACAAAAATGCTTTGGAAGCGCAGTAGCTGTAGTAGTGACAGCAACGCTCCTTTGCTAGAAACTCTTCTAAAATTTATTCGGTGTCTCTCGGGCTCTTCATCCCCCCTTTTTGGTGCAATAAATTTTCATAGCTCTGACAGGTAAGCAAGGCCAAGGGCTGCCAGAGTCATTGGCGGCATTCCTGGCTCTTGAGAGGGAGGAAAGAGGGCACAGAGAGAAGGGGAATGAGGCTACAGGATTGTCTGCATTTTTCTGTAACAGTTTGGGGTCAAGCCTGATCCCTGGTGAGGTCAGCTCTTTTACAGTCTAACACACCAAAGTCAAAGGAGACTTTCTCTTCACCACAGGAGCTCAGCCAAAAGGAAGCTCTGCCACCCCTCCAGGAATAAAAGGGTTGGAGGTGGATGGGGGAAAGCATGGGGAAAGGAGGGGAGACACCAGGGGAGGGGGGGGATAAATGCAGCAATGCTGAAGAGCAAGGCAGTTCACTGGGGGGAGGTGTGGTGGCCCTATCCTCTGCAAGATGAGGGGACCCATCCCCTTGGGTGCCTCTCAGCAGCATTGCATCCAAACATCTCTTCCCATAGAGCACTAGGCTATATACAGCATAACCGCCAAGAGACCTGGTCTGAGAGCAGAAGGTGATGTCTGGCGTTGTATGATTCCCCCAAAAAAGACCAATCATCTACAGGATGATTCTCATCAGCAAAAACCACCCAAAACATTGATGTCATGGTGACTCTGCAGCAGCCTGGAAAGCACTGACACCTCAGATAAGAAAGAAGGGAAGGAAATGAGCAAATCTGTACAGCTGGGCAATACCTAAACATGTCACATACCGGCGCTGAGAAAGAGGTTTGCGCAAAAAGGCAACGTCAATGTTGCATCTCACTGAAAGAGCAAGAAAAAGAAAAGTTGCACACGCTGCCCCATTATTCTGCTCAGTTCATGTGAACAGAGCAGGATGCTGAATGCAGCAAAAGAGAAATAAGGTATAAAACAGGGAGATGTCACACGTATTTTTTTCAAAACATAAGTCCCACTACACAAGGCAAAAGGTGCGTATTAACTGTAATAAAACCCAAAGCTTTTATAGAGATTAATTTGTCTGTCTCTTCCTCACTAAACCAGAGGTTATAAATTGTAATGGATCATATATGTTTTTGGAAAGCAAAAGCAGTGAGCACACTCTTGGAAAAAAATTAATTGGGGAATAGATCAGAACGTTCTCGAAGCAAAGGCCTGGGAGACACATTTATATTATGCCTTTTCCTCTCATCTTGGAGCCAGTGTCTTCTTACCCCTCTGTTCTTACAGCTTTTTAAACACACAGGCTCCGTGCACAGACCTAAAATTAGGATGTTTGCTGGGCTTGTGATTATTAGAATAGGATAAATGATGAAAACAACACATTACGGCAGCTATGCTATCTGCTTTCATGCACTGGTCTCACTGCAAACATTTCAGCACTCCAATTTCACCAGCAAAGCCATTCAAGAATAGCAGAGCTCAGAGCAGCAAGTCTGAACAGAAGATAATCATTTTTATCTTTCCTCTTTCAAGTTTTTGTAACAAAAGCCTGCTCCTGTCTGGTCAAGGAACAGATCTGCCTGCCACAACCAAACTTCAAACACTTGTGATTGACCTCACCAAGTAAAATAGGCGTCATTAAAGTGTTCTAAGAATAATTCTCAGAAATCATGAGTCATTGTCTGATTTAGGCAGAAAGGACTAGAATGATTAAATTATTTGCTATGAATTATTCACCGAGGTCTAATAATTACACTGTAGTTAGCAATCTCCATGTAGATGGTTCATTACGAGCAAACCACTTCTACACAGATAATATTTCATCAAAAAACCCTTCTGTTATTGCACAGCATATATAATGAAGCAAAAATATTGGTGACCATTGGAGGCAATCAGAGTGACATTGAGTACAAAGGGAAAAGGCTGCTATTTCTCACCGATTCTCAAAAACTCTTTTCAAGTGAAGCACCAGTCCTATCATCACTTTCAGAGCCAGCTGGGACACGTTCCTTGGAGAAACACTGTATGGACACCAAGGGGAGGAGGAACTGAGCTGGCAGCCACGGTGAAAATTCACCTTTTGCTCTTCTTTTTCTGATGAGTGCTGGGAAGCCACAGCACAACTTTTGATTTCAGGATTTCAAGGGCTGCATACAGTTTAGTCTTGCTTGTCCACCTGCTGTTCACAGAACTATTTGGCAACTGAGCAGCTATTTACCTGCAACTGCGCTGGTAGGAGCAACAAAAAATGCAAGCAGAGAGGCGAAAGCCAACCTGAGAGCTTCTCACCTGCCAGAGAAGTGGGAGGACAACTCACCCACATACACATTTCCAAGCAGGGATCCTGGGTTTTGTGGCAAGGAGCCACTTTGGTGTAGTCAAGCCAACACAGCCCTAGAAGTTTGCATGGGCTAGATCCCAGGTCATTTTGTGCTCCCAACTCACCTGTTTGCTTCTCTTTTCCCTTCTAAAAGCTTTGACCTCAGGAAAGGCTGAGCAGTATGGGGAAGGATCCCATTGCTGTTTTCCACCACCCTGAAGGAAGTCTTGGGGCTCACCAGTGGTGCTAGGATGCAGAAATAGCCAGGGTAGCTTCTTTATAACCCAGTCCTGCAGAGAACCAAGCACACAGACCAGGATGAGGTCCTGAAGCGCAGCTCCAAGAGCCCAGCCCAGACCCACACCAACTTCCACAGCATCCAATGGGTCCTCCGAGACATTCACCCACAGCTCAGAGGTTTCAGATTGCTCTGAGCGGCTCTCAATGCCCAAATAAAACCAGGTGCCCAACACTGAATATGAACTCCTAATTTCATGGGTCCCACAATATGGCACAAGCACAGGCTGGCAGCCAGGAGTACCAAGGTAACTATCGTGCACCAGGCTCCTACCTTGGAAACTCCCCATTTTTCCAAGCTGTGCAGTTTCCTATCACATAAACACAGTTAAGTAATCACCATATTTTCTGGGCAGGGCCCATTTGACAATGGAGGAGAGCTACACAGGTCAGCCAGTTTCCCTAATCCTTGCCAAGTCTGAGGAGGAACGACCCGTTCTTAGGATGTCACCAGAATAATGCACCCTATGAAAATAACATCTTTCTGGCATTCCCAGCTGTGGGGAAAGAGGAAAAGAGAGCAAAAAGGTCCATGTGATGTCTTTCCATGAGGCAAGCTGGCAGGACAGAGAGGAACTGGTGTGAACAGGGTGATGCTGGGGTCATTCCCATGTCTCTGTAGGATTTTACCACACAGGGTAGGGGCTGCAGGACTGTAAGGGTTGTTTTATTGCTAATAACTGGTCATCACATGCTCTGTGTTTCAGTTGCTGCATTTTATGGACACTGGCAACAGATTTAATGCCAAAACCTTGCAGCAGGCCATCTGTTACGAAAAGTAGGCAGGGTTGAGGGCAGGAAAACATCTTGGCATATACAACCTATAAGCTGGGCTGGCAATAACTTAGTTTTTCCCTTTCTAATTGCAGATTTAAAGGGTTAAACATACCACACTTCTGAAGGGCTCTGCCATGAGGATACCAATAATTGAAGGCTAATGGAATAAAATGCTGTTAATCCCCGTTTAAACCACCATTATCCTGTCCCACTCGGTGCAATTTTCATCTTTGGGCCCCAGTAGTGAGGTCATAATGCTGAGATGATGACAGTGTAGTCATTGCCATGGCAACAGACAGTGATGTCATTGAAATACCAGCATAGCCTCACTGGAATTGGGCTGTGAAGGAAAGAAAGCCTTTTCTTGCACTCTGAAGTCTAACTTTCTTCAGTGGTGTGTAAAGACTCTACCCAAAAGCAGGGCTCTGTCACCCTGGTGGCAATACACCAGAGCTGAAGATATCCTTGTGATGTCAGCAGACAAGGCAGAGGATGGGGACACCAGGATGCAGCTGTGTTGCATCACTCTTAATTGCCCTTTAATTGCATGTTGAGCAGATGTGAAGTTTAACATCCTTAAAAGCTTACAAGCTTAGTTTATCTATTCATCATGTGTTAAAAAAGTAAGTCCTCTTCAGTCCACCTCCTATCTCTTAGCTCTACTTAATACCCACAAGCTTTGTTATTGGAAACAATAGTCAGCAATAATTTCTGTTTGTTACCCATGAATCCTATGCTATTTAGCCAGTCTGTGCAAGAAGCATTTCCATACCTCGATCATCCTTCTTGCCTGTCCCCAAAGCTTTCCTCATCCTTCCCTCTCCTGCCGAATTTAGGGCCAGGCCGGAGCTGCGTGCAGCACTCATGACATGGACACATATTTTATCACAGTGTAATACTGTTCATTGTCTTGTTCTCTGCTTGTCTAGTAATTTCTATCATTTTATTCATTTCCTTTGACTGCCACTGAGAACAGAGTTGATATTTTCATCTGGCTATCTATTATAAACACAAGGTCTCATGGGCAAGTGATAATTGTGCAGAAGCCATCACCTCCTATATAAAGTTAGGATTATTTTCTCACAGATGAAGGTAGTGTAGTGGAGGAAAACAGAGGGACTTGCTCAAAATTCAGAGGGCTGTTGTCCTCCTCCTTATCTTGAAGTTCTTAATTCTGCCCCTTTTGGGGGTGCAGCAGGTTTCCATACTCTCTTCATCTGGTTTGGTTCATTTCTGTCTGAAACTCCTTGCTGCACAGGCTTTTCTGGCTCTTCACTTTGGGGAAATTAAGACAAAGGGCTTTCAAGGATGGAGTCACATATAATGTTACCTCAGTGCTGTGTTTTAAGACATTTCTTCAGCTTTCATGCTTGCCCTCCCCCCTTTCCACACCAGCATTGATTACAGTGGGTAATTGTTTTCTAATTGGCCTGCAGCTGCTTATCTAACTTAGATAATTAAAGTGAAGATGAAGAAGAAATAAGACAACGGAACTTTATTCTTAAGTAGCTGTCTATTGACTGCCTCGATCGATAGGGAGGTCACTTTGGGCAGATATGCAAGCAGGACACGTCCTTGACTGAAGCACGCACTTCGACAAACTCATGGAGACACGACCCAAAATGTCACTCCTGCTTCAGCCACGTCCCCCCTTTATTTCTTCTCACGCCATGCTTTCAACAAACTTGGTCATATAGTATCTGGGCGAGACATCACAACATGCTGACAAACTCTTTGAGTCCAACAACACCACAATAGAGGACACCACCCAACCATCAGTTTATGTCCAAGAGGCAATAGCAGCAACAGCAATGAATGTCAAGAGGGTGATATATCTGTGCTGGCAGGAGCACACACAAACTTAGTATCTTCAAGATCTCTACTCTCCTGTCAAGTTGGATTGAAACCAGACAACGAAACTATTGACTGCTCAACCACAGGTCTAGAAAATCATTAGGAAAGGTGGAGCCTGACCACGGCATGACTGCACAACCTAGCTCCCTTGTCAATGAAGGCAGCCCAGAGCCTCCTCATTGCAAAGATGTTGGACTTCACCTTCAAACCCACCTAGCTATATTTAATAGTAAAGCACATCAAGGCACTCTACCATTTTGCAAAAGGTGACACCAGACAGAATTCGGACAAGATTCTGGAAAGTACTTCATGCCCAGAGAAATAAAGAAATTTTCCAAGAAGCGTAAGAGCTCAATATAGGGCTATATTTTGTATTGGGGGCTTGAGTTAAAATACAGGTCACTGCTAGCACGGCAAGAAAAGGACACATATAGGCTTTGAAAGGCAACTCCGAACATCTAGACTGAGGCAGCAGAAGGTGTTAGACATGACTCAGTCAGCCAGAAGTCTTGTCTGAACAATAAGCACACACCCACACACCTCAGACAACAACAACAGGGCAAGTGTGACACAACTCCCTCTGTAACGTGTCTCCCACCAATTCTGAAAACCTCACAAAACAGCACAGGTAACTCATTATCACAGTTGACAAGAGAAGCCAATGAGAGCTCTCATAGATTAATCTGTTGGCACAATTTTGTGTTTGTACTTGTGTAAGATGTACAATTAAGAGCCTGTCCTCCAAAGGGCAGAAGTCCTGTCTACTTTGAACATCCACCTAGCACAGCTTACAAAAGCTGAGATGCTAGGTTTGAGAGCTGGCTCAGTGTTTTGCAGAGGCCAGTGAAAACATTCAAGTTTCAAGTAAACTAGAGAGATGAAGGGTAGAAACCACCTACTATGTAAACCATGGCAGAGATGCATTTGTCCTGTTGTAGAGGTTCAGGATGTCACCACATCCATGAAAATCAGTGTACATTCCCTCAATAAATAATGAAGAAACATATTCTTCTGAGGATTAGCTGACTTTCTTTGAAGATCTAAAGGAGACCAGGAAAATCTCATGCCAGATGCACCCATTTTGATCTCTGCCTATGAATGGATCTCAGCTGGCCAGCTCAGGTCAACAGCAAGGACCTGTGAAGGTGCACAAGATGAAAGCCCTCCCCATGCAAGGCAGGAGATTCTTCTGAAGCTCGAGCATGGGTTAAGCTGCCTATGCTGACGTCACCTGTCTAATTTCTGTGTACATCACCCAGAGACTTCCACATAGCAACATTGAGATGACACACAAATGCCAATAGAGAGGTGACTTTCATCATGCGGTTTCCAAAGATCAGCTGGTAAACTAAGGAGGTACTGTTCAACCAGCAGTCCAGAAACCCCAAATTATATTCTCTAAACACGCAGCCTGATAAGAATTCAGAACCAGCTTCAGCAAAGTATAAGGTTTTATTTGTTCTTTCCCCCCCTTCCCGCAAATCATACTGGAAATACTTGGAGCAGGAACCTGCTTTGTGTCTGTGCATGTAAAACTTCCAAGTACATGCTAATTCAGTTTAATTACGGATTTACTTCACCGGCTGCATCGCTAATGGCAGCAATGGCCAATATTGGCAGCCAAGGGAACGAGGGAAAAGGAAAGCAACATTTTCCATGTTCTTGCCCCCCTCAAACCCTGTCTCTGCTTTCCCATCCATTCAGAACTTCGTGTGCAGGAACACAGCAACGATAACCCGCTCTTTATTTGTACAATTTATTAGATAATCTGCTTCTAATCAAGAACTAATTAAAGGAAGTGAATGCTTGGTTGGAAACGGGGATTAAAATGTGGATAATTATCATAAACGCTACATTTGTTGTTCCAGCCTGCTCTGTTCTCCTCCCCTCTCCCTTTCCCCCCAGTTCCTCTCCCAGGCTGCTCTGATAATGCTCAGACTGTCTCAGAGGGGGTTTGCTTTCACAGTCAGTTATTTTCTTTTTGTCTCTCTGGCTAATGTTTCATTTGTGTGAGAACATTAGTGAGAACTATTTTCTTTTCCTTGTAAATTCATTTAGACGACAGTGACAGAAGGTGGGGAGGTGGCAGCTGTAGGAAAAAAAAAAAGAAACAGGAACATTAAACCAGAGCGTATAAATTATTCCATCATCTCCAGACAATCCAGATCTGTCACTGCTCTGTGTGCAAGGGGATTTTTTTTCAGTTTGATTTTTGTTTTGTCCAACAGTTCCTCACAGGCATGAGACATTGATGAATGTGGGAGCCTGATGGGAGAGTCTCTGCGCAGGTTTGGCTGCTGCTGCTCATTCTGCCTGCTCACCTGCCAGAGCTGCTGCCTTCACTAGCAAAGACCATGGCCACAGAGGTCTCTGCAGACACAGTATCTAGGTCACAGCCGGCAAGGGAAAATTCAGTTTAGCTAGTCCTATATGGCTAGAGCACATTTTTAAGCCTGTATTCATGCAGGCAGAGGCTATTGCTTAGTTGCAGGGTCTGGTCAGGACCATTTCTTGATTAGGCAAAGGTTTTGAAAAGCAGGAGGTGGCTCATATCAAGTCGCACCACTTTCAAATGAGTTTTTTGACCAAGAAACACTTGCGCTACACTGACACAAAATTTCGTCCTCACAGCAACATCCTGCAAGCCCAAGGCTGATGATCCAGCGGATGGGAAGAACGGATGCTGCAGGATGCAGAGCAGTTCCTCTCTCCCTGGATCAGATGTTAACCATGAGAACACATATAATTACTTTTTTTAAAGTGCCCTAGCATGAAAAAAGGTGAAAAATGGGAAAAGAATAGTAATACAGGTAGCAGCCCCCTTGACGTCTTGGTGCTAGAACAAGCTAAGGATGTCAATACCAAAGCCAAGAGACAGCAAAACAGTGGTGGGTTATCACAAAATGTGTTGCGACAATTTCACATTGTCTGGATTTTTTGGGGAATAGGCAGTAAACAAAGTGATAAAAGTACAACAGTGAAAGGCAGAGTTTGGGTTTTTTCTTCCTCTAAGGAGGGGAAAAGCTCTTCCTGTCTGATCTGTACCCCTCATGTCATAATCCCATCTGATGGCATATCACAAAACACCCTCCGTCAGTCCCCCAACTTTTATTGTGAGGGATTCCCAGAAGACAAGACAACACCCAGCTGAGAAGACACACATTCCTTTGAAAATCTATCAGTTTGCTTAAGTGATTTTGCTTTTAGTAACCTTACCAATAACCTTATGAGGAAGTGACGCTCAGAGAGGCTGGGTGCGCATCAAAACAGACACAGCAAGGTTTTGATGTCAGCATCTGCTGTTGCACCACCACTGCCATCAGTGATCGTCCCCATTAAGTGGGGACACCAAAGCAGTCCCTTGACAAAGAGCACAGGTTTTCATGCCAAACCACCACATGACTTTGAGAAAGTACCTCTGCCTTGAAGCCAGACTCAGATTTGGCACAAGTCAAACCAGACCAAGCTCAGATTTCCCCCTACAGATCAGAGATCTTCTGATTTACATTTGTTCA
Organism: Myiopsitta monachus; assembly: GCA_017639245.1. Lineage (NCBI taxonomy): Eukaryota > Metazoa > Chordata > Aves > Psittaciformes > Psittacidae > Myiopsitta > Myiopsitta monachus. The sequence goes on along the minus strand of CM029921.1, from coordinate 62,391,181 downwards.
GGAGAGAAGCACTGTGTACAAATGCACAAGGCATTAGCGTATTGTTATTTCTGAAGAATTTGAACTATTATATTTCAAAGGGACATGTAATACCTAAGCATCTGGGCTCATATATCTTTCTCATCATTCCTTCTGCCTTGAAGTAAGGTCTTGCTCTCTAAGAATCTAGATGAGAATAACGCTCAAACAAAACAAAAACCAACCTGGCTGGCGATATATATGAAAGATGACATCTCCAGAAACCCCAGACTTCAAAGGGGCAGCTTTCAGCTCATGACTATCCACCTCCTCCAACCCCCAAGGCTTGTGTCATAATTTTAAAGCCACGGGAATCATTTGATCTCTCCAAATGGCAGCTCAGTGGTCGAGCATACTTCTGGATGTCAAAAAAGTATGCATCGCCACCAGCGATATTCTGCAGGGGTTAGTCTTTGAAAAGACAGATTGAGGTGAAACAATCAAAAGATTCAGCAGCAGAGAGAGGAGGGGTGGAAAGGATACTTGAAAGGACAAATACATGCTGAGGGACTTTGTGGTCCTACTTATGCAATGCTAGAGCACACTGGTTGATGGCACTGTGGGATGTCAGAGGCTCCCAGGTGTGATGGTCATGTCAGTGTGATGCATTAACCTCCAAGGACTCTTCCTAATCTCATACAACAGCCTGTGGCTCATGCAAGAGTGTATAGAGTCTGTTCACAGAATTAGAGAGAGCACATGAGACGAGTCACAAGAGCACAGGTTGCTGATGTGTCATTCCAGCAGTGCGGGGAAGCCACCCTCCTCCTCCTCACTCTCCAGAGCCTGTTTGCAAGTACCAGCCCTCCCCCAGGACACTTGGGGAGTGGATGAAGAGGAGGGGACAGGAGAGGCTGCCAAGATAAATAATTGGGTGCCTGCTGGTGAGAACTCTTAATTAGAGGCTTTTCAGCAACTTAATGTTGATATGGAGTTAATGTATTTACTTTGATGTATACACACTGTAATAAAAAAGCATCCTTCCTATGCTTCAGCAATTAAAGAAGTGTATTGCAAACAGACCTACCACCTCCCACAGATCAACTCACACAATGACTGCAAGGAGCCAGCCTGCAAACCTGCCCCTCTCTCCTTCCCCATGGCCCAGAGATGATCTACGGAACATTCCTGAGAGATGGGAATGGTCACAGGTTTCCCAGGGCAATGCCATGGGTGACCATGCTGCTGGAGCAGGGGCCCTTAGTCCAAGTGGCCTTAGTGGGTGTGAAACTCTACCCAATCCAGCCCAGAAACCAGTATATCAAGCACAGTTTCCATACTGCAAACTGGGAGATATATCTCCTTACAAGCAGGCCACCAAATTGTGCACTGGTGGCAGTTTCTGAACAGACTGGAGATGCTGCATTGCTGCAGTTTAATAGAGTGAGTATTTACTCCTGTGTGGGAGAAAAACTCCATTACCTGGTTTATTAATTGTTAGTTAAGTAATGGGAAGGTGCCCAGAGCAGAATATGAGCCCTGATCACCTGTTATTAGCTTTGAAACCAGCAGAAATAAAATAACTGGAGATAAATTATCACAAGTGCGGCCCCAAGTACTGCAAACTGACAGACCTGCTCAGACAGAGGGGAATGCACAGAGCACTCTCAGGGTGAAGAAAGAAGCAGCAGCAATAGTCCAATTTTTCTTTTCTTTTTGTTTTAATGAAAATATTTCATCACCTTTGATTTTGAACACCACTTTTCACGGCTGGAGTCACATGGATATTCATGGCTGAGAGGGTACCCCTGCTTCTGCAGGAAAACTCAATTTATTAGTCTATCACTGGGAAAGTAGGACAGGCTTTGCATCAGTAGCACAATGCCACAAAAGAGGAAAAAACTAAAGTTGGGGGTTTTGGTTTGGGTTGGTTTTTTTTGGTGCTGCCTGTTTCAGAAAGCAACATGCAGCTGCAAACAGCCCGGCCTGCTCACCACAGGGCTGGGATAGCCTCGGAAATACAGACAACCCCATTATCAGCAGACGAGCCTGGAGCAGGGGTGGGTGCTTCTGTAAAATGAGTTTAAAAAGAACCTCAAGCAGTAGCCAAGAAACCAGCAGTGAAAAGATACAGGAGTCTGTCTTGAATCCCTGACAGAAAAAACCACCCAAGTTTCTCAAGCACTGTAATAGCTACCAGATCTCAACAAGAGAAGTCCAGCCACACGTTCAGCATCACCATTCATTTCCCCAAAATCAGTCTTCTAGTAGTGGCCATATGTTCTTATTTTGCTGGTTCCCACACCTAGGCATGGTTTTGAGCATATTGCTTATTCAGGCAGAGCATTCCTGTCTATGCACAACTCAAATACCGGGTGGAATAGGAGGCTCTCAACAATGTAGAGGGGAAGGTTTTGGATCCAGAGGGGAGAGCAGAGTGCCCCAGGAACCCAGATCAGCAGAAGTCACTGTACACTTATCAGTCAGATTCATCATTCAAGAGGAAAGCAGACCATGATACACAGCATGATAGGCTACCCAACCAGAGAGCATGCCATCACACTGAAGAAATCTAACTAAACTAATGCATTTAGGGCTATAAATCAGAAGAGGCAGAGTTATTAAAAAAAAAAAAAAAAAGTCACTCTTGTCCTTGCAGCCATTTGCCTAAAAAATTGATTTACAGCACATACAGCATTTTTATCTGAAGTTGGGTAAGGAAAGATAGATATAAGGGAAAAGTATAGACCAGGAGAATGAGCCAGTATCAGCAACACACTAATATTAGCTAGAAACCAGCTACAGCCAAAGCTTTAAGTTCATCCTCACCAACAGGGAAGGGCTGGTTGGAAATGTGATGCTCCAGGGCAGCCTTGATTGCAGCGATCATGAGATGGTCAAATTTCAGATCCTCAGGACAGCGAGAAGAGCGTGCAGCAAACTCACTGCCCGGGACTTCAAGAGAGCAGACTTTGGCCTCTTCAGGAACCTCCTCAGTAAGATTCCATGGGATATAGTCCCTAGAGGGCAGGAGGGCCCAAGAATGTTGGTTGATATTCAAGGATCACCTGCTGCAAGCTCAGGAGTGATGCATCCCTACTAGAAGGAAGTGCTGCAGGAGGGCCAGGAGACCTCCTTGGATGGATAAGGAGCTGCTGAGGAAAATTTGAAGGAAAAAAGAGGCTTATAAAATGTGGAAGCAAGGACAGGCGGGCTGGAAAGAACACAGGGATGTTGTCTGGGAAGCTAGGGACCAGGTTAGGAAAGCTAAGGCCCACTTAGAATTAAACTTGGCTAGGGATATGAAAGATAACAGGAAGGGATTCTATAGGTACACTGCAAATAAAAGGCAGACTAGGAACAAGGTGGGCCCTCTCCAGAAGCTATCAGGAGAAATGGCTACCCTGGATTTGGAGAAGGATGAGGTCCTTAATGACTTCTTTGCCTCAGTCTTCACCAGCAAATGCCCTGGGCACAATCACCCAAGTCTTGGAAGGCAGACACAGGGACTGTGAGAATGAAGACCCTGGGCCCACTGTAGGAGAGGATCTGGCTCGAGACCATCTTAGGAACCTGAACGTATACAAGTCCATGGGACCTGATGAAAGCCATTTGCGGGTCCTGAAGGAGCTGGCAAATGAAGTTGCTAAGCCACTGTCCATCAGAGTTGAAAAATCATGGCAGTCAGGTGAAGTTCCCAATGACTGGAAAAAGGGAAATATAACCCCCATTTTCAGGAAGGGGAAAATGGATGACCCGGGGAACTACAGAGCAGTCAGCCTCACCTCTGTGCCTGGCAAAATCTTGGAGGGGATTCTCCTGGAAGGCATGCTGAGGCATATGGAAAACAACAAGGTGCTTGGTGACAGCCAGCATGGCTTCACTAAGGGGAAATCCTGCCTGACCAATTTGGTGGCCTTCTACGATAGGGCTATGGAACTGATGGACAGGGGTAGAACACCTGATGTCATCTACCTGGACTTGTGCAAAGCATTTGACACTTCCTCACATGACATCCTTGTCTCTAAGTTGGAGAGACATCAGTTAGATAGGTGGAGCACTCAGTGCATAAAGAACTGGCTGGATGGCTGCACACAAAAAGTTGTGCTCAATGGCTCAATGTCCAGCCGGAGACCAGTAACAAGTCGTGTCCCTCAGGGATCGGTGTTGGGAGCGGTCTTGTTCAACATCTTTGTTGATGACATGGACAGTGGGATTGAGTGCGCCCTCAGCAGTTTGCCGATGACACCAAGCTGTGTGGTTCGGTAGATACGCTGGACGGAAGGAATGCCATCCAGAGGGACCTTGACACGCTTGTGAGGTGGGCTGATGCCAACCTGATGAAGTTTAACCATGACAAGTGCAAGGTCCGACACCTGGGTCGGAGCAATCCCAGGCACTGCTACAGGTTGGGCAGGGAAGAGATTCAGAGCAGCCCTGTGGAGAAGGACTTGGGGGTGTTGGTCAATGAGAAAATGAACATGAGCCGGCTGCAGTGTGCACTTGCAGCCCCGAAAGCCAACCGTATCCTGGGCTGCATCAAAAGGAGCATGACCAGCAGGTTGAGGGAGGTGATCCTGCCCCTCTACTTTGCTCTCATGAGACCTCACTTGGAGTATTGTGCGCAGTTCTGGTGTCCTCAACATAAAAAGGGCATGGAACTGTTGGAACAAGTCAAGGGGAGGGCTACGAGGATGCTCAGGGGACTGGAGCACCTCCCATATGAAGATAGGATGAGAAAGTTGGGGCTGTTGAGCCTGGAGAAGAGAAGGCTGCATGGAGACCTCATAGCAGCCTTCCAGTATCTAAAGGGGGCCTATAGGGATGCTGGGGAGGGACTCTTCGTTAGGGGCTGTAGTGATGGGACAAGGGGTAACGGGTTCAAACTTAAACAGGGGAAGTTTAGATTGGATATGAGGAAGAAATTCTTTACTGTAAGGGTGGTGAGGCACTGGAATGGGTTGCCCAGGAAAGCTGTGAATGCTTCATTGCTGGCGGTGTTCAAGGCAGGGTTGGACATAGCCTTGGGTGGCATGGTTTAGTGGGAGGTGTCCTTGCCCATGGCAGGGGGGTTGGAACTAGATGATCTTAAGGTCCTTTCCAACCCTAACTATTCTATGATTCTGTGATCATAGCAGAAACTGAACAAGGGTCATTGCCTGATCTCGGAAAATACAGAAGCATCTAAAACCAGTTCTGCACTCATGCAACCATGATCTGCTCCCAAGGAGACAGCCCTTACCAGCAAAATACATACTTCTGGATCTTCCAGACAGAGGATCCAGCCCCAGATTACTCCTACCCTGGTAGCTTACAGCAGTTTAAATATATATATATACACACACACACAGGTTTTACTGACATGCCTCACTTGGTGACCAAACACCAGAGTTTGTAAAAGAGTAAGTGGTCTCTGAAGAATTAACTGTTCTTACTTTAGTCTTTGCAGTACATCCAGAGTTTGCCCTCCCTGCTGTCCACATTGCAGAGACAGCAGGAGAGCTACTGCACCTTGAAGTCATCACCATAACCCAGAAAAAGCTCTGCTCACACCACAGAGCCCATTTTAAAGAAGTTTTACAAGTGTTATGCTACTTTCAGAGTCTCAGCTATTCAGGTAAGTATCTCTTGCTCCACGTTTCATTTAATCTCTTCTAGAAATACAGCAACAAACACTGTTTCATCTGCATCAAGAAATTGGCACCCTGCATCCAAACTCATTCCCTAAAGCATTTGTTCATGAGAGAAAAGACAGCAGGCTCCTTAGCCCTAGAGGACTCCAAAAACATTGCATCTAGCTCAATCTCTTTACTTGCGTGTGTATCTCAAGTTAAAACAGAAGAATTTCTTAACAGAGTAGCAGCCCTCTGAGAAATGAATTAGCTCAAATCTGTCCCACACATACAATCTCCAAACATTTCTTACCTGCTAATTCCAAGTTTCCAAGTTTTCTCTAACTTCAACTTTCAGAATAAAGTAGAAAACCTCATGAGTGCCTCACTCCTGTTTTTGCAGCTACAAAACTGTTCACAGGTGGGCTAACTAGGGCAGGCCAATTAGGCCTCCCTAGCAAGATCCTTTTATTTAAGTGGATTCAGGTGTACCTTTCAATTTCTTAAGGTGCTTTCTTTGCTGCATCTTCCCAGAGAGGGTACTCTACTGTTAAATTGCTTATCAACTGAAGAATGCTTTGCAACTGCTATATTTTTCTGCACATATCTTGTAACTTTGAGAATATGCAACTGATTTGAGAGAGCTATTGTCTAAAAGGGAGTTGCCTGTTCATTGCTACTAATACCACAGAAGAAGATGAGCTTTTGGTGAGATGAAAGGAGATAGATGTGCCAGAGAGAAACTTTTCTCCATACCTCTATGTGTTGATAATCTGTGTTATTATGTCACCATAGCACTCTTTCTCATGGTCAAATTGTAGGTTTATATGCAAAAATATAGCACACATTATCAATTAAAGTATTTTTACCTAGCTGTGGGCTGCTGATGAGCACTTTGTGTCCTAATCTCATCTGAGGTGGAAACAAGGCTCTCTAGATGCACAGCCACGCTTTGCCTGTGGAAGATGATCCTACCTTTCTGGCTTTTTCTTTCCCAGCCTGGCTTGCTCAGCCTCTGAACTTTAGACTATTTGTGCTTAATAAAAAGGTCATCATTCACAGACATTTAATGCTGTTCCTCTGCAATGCCATCCATCGCAAGTCTCCTCTCCAGTGTCCTGGAGGGGCAAGTAGCTGCACTACAGTGAGTTTATGCTAAAACTTTTGCAAGGCTGAGGCTTAAGTGGCTGATAGGTAAAGCTAAAGAGTACTGGCTACAGGAAGGACACAAGCATGGAGATAGAGAGGTGTATGACAGGCAGAAAGACTCATGTCAAAGCAGCTGGTCCCAGCTCTTCCTCTCCCTGGTGCTGACACTGCTCCAGAGTCAATTTTGTCTTGGAGAAAGCTCTCACATACATTGATTCTGCAAGAGGCAGAGACCAATCAATCAAGATTTGTCAAATACACTGGAGAATGCATTTTTATGAAATAAATGCCTTCAGAGGAAGAGTTGGTAGACACCTACCACATATTCAGCCTCCTTAATGGCAAAGCATGCAATGTTAATCACTGTCACTTGAAGGGGCCAGGTTCCAGCTGAGCCATCTTCCAAATTTCTTCCTCTTTCAGCCATCCTCTTCCCTTTCCTGTCCCTGTCCACTCGCAGGAAGATGAGTTGCATTCACATGACCTGTGAACGTGCAAATCAGGCTGATGCTCTTGGCAGCTGTGGTACCAAACCATCATTTATTTGGCGCTGAACCACCCTCTGTGCTTCAGCTAGTTACACTGAATGGACTCATTTCATGCAAGATAATTAGCGGCATGGGTAGAGATGCCTACTGCCTCTTAGCTGATGAAATTCACGCGCTGCTGTCCCACTGCAGTAGCACCTTGCCCTTACAAGCATACAAAAAAAGATAAAGTGACTGGCTTGACAAACGCTCTCCTCTCAGTGCAATTATCAGCAGCAAATGAAGATGGTTTGATTGGCCAGGCTGATTGCTGATCACTTAGGAGCCTGAGCTCTGCCAAAAGAGCAGTTTGGGAGCAAAAGCAGACCATGGGAGTCCCACGGCAACACTAGAACAAAAGAGCCTGCAAGGACCTATGTTGTCTGAGTAAGTTACAGAAGGGGAAAAATCAATGTGCTTCCAGCACATTACCTCCAGCTTCCTTTTCCTGCTCCCCATTTTTTACTGTATTGCATCATTTGATGCTGTGAAATTTTGTTGTGTCTTGCACTCACCCATCCTGAAGATGAGTGAGGGGATTTCATAGCAGGGTGAGGGAACAGTTCTATCCTGAGGCCTGTTCATGATGGACACTTCACTTTCCACATGTCAACCCATTTTTAGGCTGAGACCTTTTGTTGTTGTACTGCAGGTATTGCAGGATGACACGTGCTGTATTGGGTTGGCATGGCCAGGTTTTAGTAGCAGGAAGGCTATGCGGGTGGCTTCTGTGGCAAGCACCCTTGATGTACAAAAGAGCCAATGCCAGCGGCTCCACGATGGACCTGCCACCGGACAAGGCCAAGCCAAACAGTGATGGTGGTACTTCCTCTGGTATAACAAGTTTAGGAAGAAGGATGGGGAACAAAAACTTCAGCCAGAGACAGGAATGGGAATATGTGAGAGAAACAGCTCTGCAGGCACCAAGGTCAGTGCAGGAGGAGGGCAGGAGGTGCTCCAGGTGCCAGAGCAGAGGTTCCCCTGCAGCCCGTGGTGCAGACCATGGCGAGGCAGGCTGCCCGGCGCAGCACATGGAGGTCTATGGTGGAGCAGATAGCCACCTGCAGCCCATGGAGGACCCCACACTAGAGCAGGGGGATGCCCAAAGAAAGCTGGACCCTGTGGGAAGCCCAAGATGGAGCAGGGTCTTTGCAGGACCAGTGGCCCCATGGAGAGAGGAGCCCATGGTGGAGCAGGTTTGCTGGCAGGACTTGCGACCCCATGAAAGGGACCCACACTGGAGCGGTTTGGGAATAACTGCAGCCCATGGGAAGCACTTATGTTGGAGAGATTTGTGGAGGACTGTGTCCTGTGGGAGGGATCAGAGGCTGGAGAAGGGGAAGTGTATGCTGACAATAACTCCCATTCCCCCTCACCCAGGCCTCTAGGAGGAATAAGGCAGAGAATTCAGAAGCAAAGTTAAGCCTGGGAAGAAAGGAGGGTTTGCAAGGAGTGCTTCTAAGATTTGGTTTTATTTCTCGTTATCCTACTCTGATTTGATTGGTAATAAATTAAACTAATTTCTTCAAATCAAGTCTGTTTTGCCCATGATGCTAATTGGTGAATGAGTTTTCCCTGTCCTTATCTCAACCCACAGCCTTTCCTTATATTTTGTCTCCTTTGTTCAGTTGAGGAGGGGAGTGATAGAGCAGCTTTGGTGGGTACCTGGTATTCAACTGGGGTCAACCCACCACACATTGCACCTACGGAGTGGGTAAAGCTGTTTTGTGGCTATAGGCATGAAGACCCCGTGGACTGCACTGTTAAAATTAGGAGAGAAAGAAATGACTAGGAAATTATAAAGAGACCCTGTTTTCATGTCTTAAGCCAGTTACCGTCTTTAGGGATTAGCATCAGCTAGGGAGCAAATTGCACTAAGCCCTCCTGCCATGGGGCTCTGCTCTGCACCACTGCAGCTGTCACCTGGGACACAGTACAGGATTAGAGCAAGATGAAGCTCTATCAAGATCTGTTCCCTGCAACAATGATGACACCCATTGCAGGAGAAGATGAGCGGCATTTCCAAAGCCCTCTGGCCAGGCAAGATTATATTTCTGTAGTGGGACTTGATTTAACAGAACAGCAAAGAGGGATGGGCCACAAGGACCATAAAACTTACTTCTACTCCCCCAGTCACCATCGGAAGAGTTGTCCAGAGATGCAGCCATCTGCTCTTGCTGACCCAGGCTCTATATGCCAGGCACAGCACCTCCCAGGCATACCTGCTGCAAGTTTATTTTCTGCTTGCCCTCTCACCCCTTCATATATCTTCCCTGCTTCTTGAGAGCTTTCAGCAAGAGGGCTGAAATAGCACCAGCATCATGCTCTCTGGGCAGATCTTGCCCATACCCCCTCTCTCCAGGTGACTGATGATGGTGTAGAAATGCTCATGCCATCCTCTTCCACAGGTGAATGCAGCAGTGATGGAGTGGCCAAGGTAATAACCGAACCATCACCTCTTACCCTGGGGCTGTATGGTTAAGGGCACACTGCCCAGCCTAGAGGCAGCTCATCTGTCAGCACAGCTCAAACAACATATCTCCTCATGTGTTAAAACTTCAAGCCTTAATGATAGCAAGCATCTGAGGGCAGCAACCTGGCTGAAGGTTGGAGAGGGCAGCTGTCTATGACCTTACCCCTTCTCTTATAGCCTTAGTCATGCTGTGGCAGGGATGTGCACATGGGAAGAGCATCTCTGCCTGCAGAACTCTGCCTGCAGCCTATAAACAGTAGCAGGCTTGCTTACTGTAATGCATTGTCCCTGTGCTGCTGCAATTTTGGAAATACCTTTTTCTTTGGGTAAACGTAACATTGCAATTGACTTCCTTGTGTATCATTGACATCAGCAATGAGTCCTACATCCAACACAATAGGCAGCTGCCAAGCTAGGGATATATAAGGATCTTGAGACCCTGTTGTGGGTCATAGCATACGTTGTATTTCGGAAAAGAGGATCCCTGTCAGACACAGAGGGTCCAAGGATTCTCTGGATCTTTGCTAGAGGAAGGAAGGATTCAGTTCTCCCCTGCAGCAGGGATTGCTAGTGGCACACTAGGGATATAAAGGGCTTGTGTTCCCATGCCAGCGGTGGCACCAAATCCAGTCCTCCAAAAACCACACAGCGGCAAGGTAAAGTAACTCATTAGTGCTGTGTGTTTTGGAGTTATCATGTGCCACAGCAGTCTAGGGAAAAGACAGACTGGGACCCACACATGTCATCCCACAAGGGCTGTTATGAGCCATTCATTCATAACACAGGAGTGTGGGTAATTCAAAATCAATTCAACAGGTTGTAGCAATAAGGGTGACCAAGGACCTACACGCTAATTTTATGGAGTTGCTGTCAGCACACAGAAAAAAAAGATCAGAGCACACCTCTGTGCATGTCTAGGGCAACAGAAAAAAAACACAGCCAAAGTATTCTGCAGTCACAGGACAAGAGGGAAGAGGAGGAAAACGAATAAAAATCAGTCTGCCAATGCTCCAGACTACTTTTCTCTCACCCTAAAAAGGGACAAGGATTCTGAAAACTGGGAGGAGATAATCATCAGTAAACATCTGAAAGTCAAGGTTTTAAACTTGGAGTTATATTTTCTACTCAATTTCTACATCAGAGAAAGCAAAAGTCTTCCAAATGCGCTATATACTGACATTTTTTACACCTTTTCTTTTTCCTTTTGCTTGGCCATGAATAAAGGCTTGATTCCTACATCAAACCCTCCAGAGCCCAGTCCATAAACCAACTACCAAGGTTATCACATGGACATTGGGAGAAATGGACTGTTGCATGGTTGCCTAAGGAAGTTGTGAGTGCTCCATCCCTGGCAGTGTTCAAGGCCAGGTTGGACAAAGCCTTGGGTGATATGGTTTAGTGGGAGGTGTCCCTGCCCATGGCAGGGGGTTGGAACTAGATGATCTTCAGGTCCTTTCCAACCCTAACTATTCTATCATTCTATGGTAGAAATCCCCCCCAAAATTTTTACTTGTGGGTGCAGGAGGTTCAAGGGATGGGCTAGATTGTGCAGTATCTTTTGGCTTTCTTTGACTCCAAAAGACATAAAGCCAGGATGACCTTTATCATGCATAGGCAGGTGAGCATTATGGAAAGGGCTGTAAAAAGCATATTGTTGCCATCTCTGTTCTGCGTTACCTCCCTGTTGCAAGAAGTTGGTGAACTCCAACCAGAACTGGCAAAAAGGAGGGTTAGTATGCTCCACAATCTGCTCCAGTGCAAAGTCGAATCAAATAGTTCAAATTCAGCTGCTTCTTCCCAGTCTTTCTGCGCTGAAGCCAGCGATTTATCCAGACCAAAGGGGTTGCTGAGGGGGAAAAAAATAAAAAGAAAAATAAATACTTCAGATACAAGTATTTGTTTGCAGGTACTAAGTGATTTCTTGATTGATTCTGCAGCCTGCTGCTTACTTGCCTCTAGCCCCGACTGCTCACAGTTTCACAGAGAAAGTCTTTTAGCTCAAAGAGAACTTTCAGGTTGAAGTTTGCCTGATGTGGGCAGCAGAGCAATAATTGGTTTGAAAAACAAAACGTTGATGAAGAACATGAAACTAATCTGAAACCCTTTCAGCTAGATAAAGGCGTTGGTTTACCATCAGCACATACCTAAACATGTCCAGATCTAAAAAAGAAACATTATCACTACAGCAGATGCTAAATGCAAGCATTACTTTTCAGGGGCAGAGAAGAAATAACGTGTATATAAATACAGATACAGACAGGCAGGTATCACAGTAGGCTCTCAAATGGCAGGCTTCCACATTCATCTATTTATACTGGATATCATCAAAATTAACAGAAGCACATACCATTCATTACAGGAAAGGAACAGCTATCACACCCTTATCCTAGCAGCCGAAACAGGATCTGAATACAGGATCTTTCAGCAGGTTGCCTTCCCAAGTCATTGGTGTTGCCATTTGTTCCAAGGAACACAGGGAGAAATACATGGCAGATCTGACATTTTTGGAGGCATTAATAACACAAACAGCATAAACCATTAGATCAGCCTCCTGCCTGCCAGGTTAAAGCCAGAGCAGCTGGGTATGGAAAGCAGCAACTTAACTGAAATCCTGGGTGCCTCAAGGAGAATTTGAGCAGTGCTTTTTAGTTTGTTCATGATTTACTGCATGGTATGGGGTTTCCCTTTTCAGCCTGGAACAAGCCTTACTCAGAAACAGAAGAGTTCTGCGCAATTTATTACCTCTTCCCATCAAAATGCAGCAGTATAAACAAGATAATCAGATCTGTGACAACTTAATTATCACCCTCCCAAGGTGGCTGCCCTAGCCCAACCCTGTTATGGAGCCCATAGTGTGCTAAAACCTTACAACTTGGCCAAGATCTGCTGGGGGAGCCACCAGCAAAACATCTCCGCAAGGCAGCTGCCTTGAAAGATCGCATCCTTTTTAGGTACTTCGCCACAAGTTTGAGTAAACTTAAAAACAAAAAGAGCCTTAATATCTCTGCAGAACCCTGACATTGGTCCCATACCTAGGGAAATGCATTGAGGTTGGGCCTGTCCATGGGACTGAGGAGTTCCTTTTTTGACTTGCATCACAGATGCCAAAGCACTTTGAGGTGCAGCAACTTGCAGGTAGCAGGAGTGAAGTATTTTCTAGAAAGGAGGGGACGGGGAGTCCTCTGGCAGCATGGTGCTGCCTTACAGGTCCCTTCCTTTAAATTGATTAATAATTTCACATTTAAATGGACAACATAAATTAATTTCTGAATTGCACCATTAGTAAGTAATTAATTTCTTTGCTCTGTGAAACTAAGATATCACTGTTATCTACATCTATAAAGAGAAGAATTGCTGAATGAGGACTCCATTAATGTAAAAATTGATTTTTCCATTAACCCTCTTCTGAGGGTTTTTTTTTCTCCCCCTTCCCTCCAATGCATTTATTTTTCAAGTGGGTGAGGGTGGGCAGAGTAACCTAGTTTATACTTCTAGTGGTAATCAAAAGATCATGCATGTTCATTTCAACCAAATGATGTCATTATAAAGGCTGTTAAAGCTAGGGTTGCCTTGGAAACACAAAATACTGATAGTTGAGGTTGGACATCTGAGTTCTCTGTAGGCACAGTAATGAGGAAGTGGTGTGGCCCTGCCAGACCTGGCCTGACAGGTCACACTGGGAAGATCATCCCAAGTTACTCAGATGGTCTCTTTAGCACTTACCAGGCTACCATTATTCCTATTCCTCCTATCCACCTGCCATAATCTATTACTTTTATGGAGCCAGGAGCAGAGAACTCACTCAGTTTCAAAGGCAAGCAGGAATAATGAGGCGTGTGGTAAGACTCGCTCATCCCAGCAGGAAGGGCATACAAGCCAAAGGCTGTGCACAGCTTACCAGCAGTTGGCTTACTTCCGCATTTCAACCCAAAAAGACATACCTGATGCCTCTGCCACCCTCTTATTGCAGACCTGAAGAGAGATGTACTGGGGACTCAGGGTGTCTCTGCTGACCAGAGCCAGGATTCAGTTGTAGCCAAGGTGCTTAGATCCTCCTTTCCAAACCAAGGAACTCAGACATGGTGCAGAAGATCATGGCAGCATCCTGTTGCCCACTCCAGAGGAGAAAGTGCATCCTGAGAGAGGGGAGCTTTATTTTGGGTGCCCTCAAGCAAGGGGCTTCCCTTGTGAAGATCAGGACCCTCATTCTGGCTGGGCAAAACAAGTCTGTCCCCTCTTACAGACCTGGATTCTGTGAGGATACTTTGACTAAGAGTTATTTGAAAAACAATTCCAGAAACAGAACTGGCATTCTATTCACTACTTTAAAAAAGCCCTACTTTTTTTTCCATGCAGTGAATATTTCCATGGCTTTGCTGCCTGGATCGCTTTAAGCATCTGTCCCCACTGGTGTCATTTGCACGGGGCGAACAATGAGAAACAATGGACACAGGTTATGCGGCAGACTTGGCCCACCAACAGAAAAGGATGTAGACTGGTGCTGTTTTCAGGACAATTTCCTGGGTCTCTTTAGCCAGTTCTGCTCTTCCCAGCTCAAGGCACTGAATCAGAAAGCTTAGGACTAAAATTGAGATGTGTAAGTACTACTGATGCAGAGACACATCTGCTTACCACCACTGAGAAAGCCCGGTCTACCCCACTGAGGTCCTTTAGCTGCACCAAGCCATGATTTCACAGTTCCTTTTCACCTCTTTTTTACCTTCCCTGTCCCAGGAACAATGCGATGTCATCTCTACTCACATCACACTGAGCTGAAAGTCAGCTTTAAGGTATGCCTTGGAGAGAAGGGGGCACAGCCTGAACTGTGTCTTCAAATGTAGGCACCATATCCGCTGCTCTAAAGAGAACAGAGCAAGTTGAATTATTTACAGTGAGGATTTTGGCTGAATCTTTTTGTTGTTGTTGTTGTTTTTCTTTTCCTTCTCTTGTTAAAGAGCACAAAACAAAATGTGCATACAAACAAGTCAATGGGATGAAACATTTACTATCTGTGCGAGGAGTGTTAAATGAACTCAGTTCAGCTTCTCGATTAATATTTGGATGACCCCTATTCACTGCCAGGGTTTTTTTCACTTTGGCAAATAGGTAATGACTTTAATATCACCATGTGCTCTTTCTCTTCCCTTATTGAGTCACCTTTCCCTTACACACAGGAGTTTTTTTTAAGGTTCATCAATTGAAACTGTTTGAATGCACTGAGAAAAATAATAAAAAGAACATTTCATAACATTGGCAGGACAATTTCAGGCATGAGCACTTTGAATATTTATTTGCCCTTTCTGTGAGAAATCTCAGCAAGAAAAAGTCATTGGGAATAAAAGGAACTGCAAACACCACTGAAGTAGCTCTGTAGTTTTCATTCACGAGAATTTTTGCACAGGCTTCTGGGAGAACTATCACGCAAAGTAATACAAAATCCCTCGCAGCGTCAAAGCTTTGGACACTCTGTAATCCTCCTTGTCCAATGAAAAACATCTTTTCCTGAGAGCTGAGGGCCCAAGCTGGTTTTGGTGGTTTTGGGGGGGGTTTGTGGTTTGGGATTTTGGGTTATGTTGTTTGGTTGGTTTTTTTTCAATTCCAGGCAGCTGGGACTAAGCCATCCACTATCTCTCCATTGAACAGAAACAGAGAGTACAAGCTAAGCTTCCTCCCTCTTGGAGCCGTGGGAAGGTGGGGGACCCACAGGGAAAAGCTAGTCAACGTGCAGGTCAGAGCAGAACTCTGTACCACAGGTTTGGATTAGACAAGATCCCATTTGGGTTCAAAATGACACTGAATTCCTAAGGAGTAGAGCCAAAACCACCTTCTGCCTGGGAAAGTGAAAGCAGGATAGCAGTATCCACTGAGGTTTTGGGTCTCAGCAATAAAAGCACCAGTGCAAATTTACTCATGATTAGTCTTTATGGGCAAAAATATCCTACAGAATTTCATTCTTGCCATAGAATTTTATAGGGTGGTTCAGAAACTTAGAGAAAGGATATTGTTTTCCATTATCTTGCGCAGGTTTTTAGAGCATTTCTCTAGAACCCTGTTGGTTTCAACCCTGTTAAATTCAATAACTTCCCTAAGGGAGTGCTTTAAGTGTCAGGCTTGATTCAGTTATATAAAGGGATAAGGGAATAATCGTTAGACAGTACACGGCGATGGGAGAAGTGGTTTTGTGTGGCACCAGTCTTATTTAAGAACAGTCTGAATTTATAGATGATGCTGATGAGAAAGGTGGAAGCAACTAACATTAAGTGTAAAAGACAAAACCCAGGCAGTGATTTAGAAAGGGCTGTGATTAACTGGGATACCACAGAGACATGAGGATGTTTCAGATGAGTATTTTAAGTGTTTTTAGATGTTTGTCTTGGTTTCATCAAGATGATGTCCCATCTACTTTTCTTGCTATTCATAATGTAAGCTATTGGCACTGGAGTTTATATAACAGCCTGTATTGCTTACTTAGCAATTAACACATCCTGCAATTAGCAATCTAAAACACTGAAGTCTTTAATATTTCTTCTTACTGCTAACAGAATATTTTACTTCTAATATACTGTTGTCCTTGCACATTAATTTATTATGACAGTGTGAACCATGACTAATCCTTCTGAGTGCTGAGCGCAGGCACAGACCAAATATCCGAATCAGCATCTCTCCTTCCGGCTACTCATCTAGCATCCTCTCCAGAAATATGGGAGGTGGACAAATGTGGCCTTCAGGAGAGAAAGGGTGTGAAGCAGGGTGAATATATCTATCCAAGACCTGCTGTGATTAGGAAGCACCTGCAATATGGAGAGATGAAAGTGTGTGAGCTTTGCTTTACAAGGTGTTGCAGCAGGGGAGAGACAGCTCCCAACAGCCAAGTTTCTAAGGACACATGTGAGCTTAAGGATGATCTGATAGACTTTTCAAAAAAGGCAGACAGGCCCAACTCCATTTTCTTCACTAGCACACCAAATAACATGCATTTTTCAGCCTATGACTCAAGACACTGAAGATTTCTGCTGCTAACCAAGGATGTTTACCTACACTTCCCAGAAGATCTGTTTCATAAACAGGTTATCCTCAGGTTCTTCAACCTTCAGGTGACCCTCACCATCTGAGCCTCATCCAGCCCCATTAGCTGGTACCCTTCAAGCCACACCCATGCATTGCGTGGTGCTTTCCCAAGTCTGCATCAAATGATGCTCAAGACACCATTGAGAAGCACTGCCAACACCAGCTCTGACTGCAATGTGAGCCTGGGTATTGCTGGAGTCAGCAGCAGGCAAGACAGATTTGGAGCCAATTTTGCCATCAATGTCCAGAAACCAGTAGCAGGCAGGGCTGCTCAGTGCCAGAACATGGTGAGGTCGCCCAAGTCCCTCCCTGCAGCAACCATGTGGCTGGGAATAAATGTCTTCCTTGCCTCTGCCTACTTGGGCATCACTTAACATCCGAAGCCCTGAGAACAACAGCTTCTACTTTTGTACAAGTCATGACAACTGCAGGAACTCTTCCCAACTACCCAAATACCTCATTTATCCCCAGAGTTACACAGCTCTTCTTAGCTCTGTGCTGGTCCAGATTTCCTGGTCCATCATTATGAACCTTTTTTACGGCTTCTTTGGGTTCATCCCTGGCCTGAGTGTGAGATGCTCCATTTGTTTTGGCAAGAACGTCCCTGAGATTTATACATGTAATTATACAGGTAACCTTTCCAACATGGAATTTTAAAATTATCAATGCTAAAGCAACCTACACATTAAATGTGATTAATAAGATGCCAAACGGCTGCTAGTCTGCGCCTCCCTGCTTGTTAAGCATGTCAGCTGGAGCATCCCTGGATGGTCTCACTGCTGCGAGACATTGTGGGACACCCAAAAATGGTGTAGAGTGGCCTTGGTTATTCCCATTGGACATATACACTGCTCCCACGCAATGTCCACGGGAGGGTTAGGGCACGCGCAAGCACAGAGGATGATTTCTGATCCTCATTAGTACCTTCTCCTGCCCCTCCTGCTCTCTGTCCTTTTGTCCTCTTCCTGGTAGGAGCCATCCCTGTACAGCCACAGGAAGGATGCTGAAGAGATGACAGCAGGATCTCAAGTGAAAGGGACAGAGAAATGCGAGCCTGGCTGGAGTCAGGTTAAATGAGGTGCCCACTCCCCTAGTGCAAGGTCCTCTCTGCAGCATTGTCTTGCCATCCCCAGGGGTAACTAGTAGAGCTCTTCTTGCTCACTGAGCAGGCACTAGCTTCACTTGCTATCGGAGTACCCACTACCCGTACAATCAGGGAAAATATCATCTATCAGGGTATCTATCAGGCTTCACAGAGGTGTAGAGTCCCCTCCTTCCAGCAGAAAGGGCTACATGAGCATAAGATGAAGCTTTGCCAAGCAAGCCAGCTTCACAATGTGCTTGGTAGGATGCATCGCACTATGCATTATGGCCCACATTGAGCTGAGGTATTACAAAGCTTGCATTTTGTTGATAGGTAGCCCAAAGACGGTAAAAATCAGTCATAGTCAAGCTTGCATTGACCTTCAGTCGACGGCTACAGCACACTTGAATTACAGGAGAAACGCTGATAGCTGCTTCCCTATTCTCTGGACAAAGTTATTGCATATAAATCGTGTATTGATTAGAAGCAGAAAATGTTAAGAAGCCTCTCTGGGAAAACTGGAGGGTGGAAAGAAATTCAGGGACTGACAAAAGAGCTACTTTAATTAGGGAGGAAAGCAAAGTAGTGGGAAGAAAAAACAAACAACCTCCCCTCAAGAGCCTCCCACTTCAGATCTGAAAATCAGATCAGGAATCAGCTCTCTTAAGGAAAGAAAACTGGATTTTGGAGCTATTTTGGCTGGGCAATGGATGCAGGAATATGAGCTGGCTTCCTCCTTTCACCCAGCACTGATGAGGATGGAGACTGGGGAAAAGAGCAGCTATGCTTTCTACTGCTCCTGGATTTTGCATGCTGAATGGGAAAAGTGGTAGATCACCTAATGAGTGTGTAATAACCATGCTTATTTCTGCCTTCTAGCTCAAAGCGCTTACCGGGTAATTATATATTTTGGACTTATTAGCTGTAATTGCTAGGTTCCGTAATCTGCAGAATGTGTCAGTAGAGTATGGCCAACCTCAAGTGGTCTAAGTATGCTCAGAGAAGTTTCTTGTTTACCTTCCAGCTTCTCCTGCCTCAACCTTAGATGACCACGGAGAGACGAGGTACTTGTTCTCATGCTGAGAAACCTCACCAGCTCCTCAGTATTTATGCAGCCATCCACAGCTCCCTGACCTGGGACACATGGGACACTCATGGAAGCACAGGCAGCCCTGGCCTGCAGATAATTACAGACTAAGGGAGTCTTTCAGAAATTTGTTTCTCATTCAGATGGCCAAATAACAAGTGGTGCTCATAGTAAAGTCACAGCACTCCTTTGGATAGACATCATTACACGAGGAGTGCCTGGATCAACGACAGGGTTTCAGCTTCTCTCCTGTTCCTTCACTACTTGGCACTGCCAGACTCTAGCTTCAGTAAGACACTTTTTGAATGACACAGCTATCAATAAACAGAAAACAGAGGTTTTAAAGTCAGGCTGGGTTTATGTAAAAGCCCTGCCAGCTTACCAGAGATGGGACTAGTTGGGGCCAGAGAGAAAGCAGGTTCTTGGGCTTATCTCAGTGTACTGAAATGAACTGGTTTAGGACTCTACTACCTACCAGACTGGTACAGCCCAGGTTTCTCCTTGCCCTAAATTCTGCGTGTGTGACTCACTCCTCCTTTTGCCTGAAGTAACCTCCTTGCTGTGTTTCCCTTCAGCCTTCCCTTCTTTTTGAGGCACATGCTGGATCCACACCTCCAGGAGCCAGCCCTGGTCCATCTCTGCATGCAGCAGTTCCCCCTGCAGCTGTCTCACAGCCCACATCCTACCTTCACCCCCAAAATTAAATACAGCCTCTCAATTATCATCCGTCTCCCTCTCCAGACAAGAGAGAGCTGGCAGCTTGGCCAGAACTGGAAAGGCAGAGTCTGTGGGAAAGCCTGGGATTCCCACACCTCGGACAATTAGCTTCTCCGTACATTTCCCAGGGCAGCTTAGCTTTGCTAGTGCAGCCTTTTTTCCAAAATCCTTTTATTTTCACACCAGTGCATGAAACAGAAAAAATGGTCTGCCTGGATGTCCATGCAAAGTACAGCCACATACAGCCCCTCCTGGGATATCATCAGGGCTCCTGGTTGCACCGTGCTCCTGCTCAGGGAGAAGGAACAAGGGAGACCTTTTACTCAAGGCTGGAAACCACCCACAGTGGATGCAGATAGCTGAGAGATCCCTCCACAGGGATGGAAGAGGAGAGGAGGTGAGCCAGCTCATGCCTACCTCAACACTCAGAGGCCTCTCAAATCCAGGTTTTCCTAAAACCCAGGAGGCTACAACAGAGATACCCAAGGATGAAGACAGCTCTGCATTGTTTGCCTCTCTTATAATGCCTCCATAGCCAGGTGCCCACCAATGACCACAAGCTAGTGCTACAGAGCTCAGCTTAACCTAAATAAATTGCAGCAGCCATACCTAAGTTCTGCCTCTGAGACGTTTTCCTTCTTCCTCAATTTATGCCTCCATAAAAGCTTTGCAATCCATCCTTATGTGATATAAAGTCAGGTTTTACTTCCTTCTGATTCCTGCTTATTGTTTTGGACAAAAATCTACTTGCAAGTAAAAAAAAAATAATAAAAAAAAAGCTTGTGGGATATCCTGACCTGCAATGTACCCTTTCATACAGGGTCAAGAAGATATCCAATATTAGGGTCAAATAGCAGAATAAAACCAAGTGGTCATTGAAGCGGAAGATGGGAAGATACAGAGCCAAGCACATTACCTGCTGTCTACACACAATGCTGGGCTGCAGCATTTCTTACTAACCCCCTTTGGTCAGTACTGAGCCTGGGGGTCGCGGTTGAAGCCTAGTCAGCCACACAGTCATCCTCTCACTCCTCCCCCTTCCTCCCCCTCCTCCCCACCCCCGCTCCCAGAGGGATGGGGGGGGTAGAATCAAAAGAATGTAACTCCCATGGGTTGAGATAAGAACAGTCCAGGTAACTGAGGTATAACATAAACCACTGCTGCTACCACCAATAATAATAATGATAAGGGAAATAACAAGGGAAGAGAATACAACCACTCACCACCCACTGACCGATACCCAGCCCGACCAAGCAGTGATCTAGCCCTTCCAGGTAACTGTCCCCAGTTTATATAGAGGGCATGACGTGCTGTGGTATGGAATACCTCTTTAGCTAGTTTGGGTCAGGTGTCCTGTCTGTGCTTCCTCCCGGCTTCCCCTCCTCCCTGGCAGCGCATGAGACTCAGAAAGTCCTTGGTCAGAGTAAACATTACTGAGCAGCAACTAAAACCATCGGTGTTATCAGTGCTGTTCCCAGGCTGAAAGTCAAAAGCACAGCACTGCACCAGCTGTTAAGAAGGAGGAAAATGACTGCTACTGCTGAACCCAGGACACTGGGCCACAGCAGCAGTGCCCCATCCTTACTGTTTATGGCAGTGCCACAGAAGCCAGGCATGCAGAAGTGGACCTCAAGCTCCCCTCAGGGATAGGGAGCATCTGTAAGGATTGGCCTCTTCCAGAGGCAGCAAACTCCAGCCCCACTAACAGAGATAATGCATATATCCAGGACAGCAAAATGCAATACTACAAAATGAACAAGTGTTTTCATGGCAATTTTACTCTAAATTATGTGTGACTTCTTTTTATGAGCATCTAATGCCCCCTGAAAGCAGGACTTACCTGTGGGAGCCTGGTGGCTACCTCACACTGGACTGAACAGGAGAGCAGAAGCAGTGTAAAACCAGAATGTTGTCCTTGTGACCACCTAGTGAGAAGAAAACAAAAAATGAATGTGACCATTTACTTTTTGTTTCCTTGTGAACCAATATCCCATCCGTGATGCAAACAATGAGCTATCCAAGTAGACAAATTCTGGTTTCTCTTCCCTCTGAGGGGCCTCCACTCAGTAGAGCTCATCAGGTTTCATATGGACCTAACAGGAAGGAATGTGGACTGTAGGCTTCAAAAGCAATGCCACATGTACCTGTTACAGTGGCTCCAGACTTCTGGCCAGCAAGTTAGATGGCAAGGTAATCCAAAAGTATGACTATCTTTTTGCATACTCAAGATTTGCCTCCTTATTTCTCTGTAGTGAAAAGCACTATCCAATGCTTAGAGAAGAGAGTGGATACAATGCCAATCATTAGAGTAGCAATTACTTATCTCACAGGAGCTCTGAGAGGCTTAATTAGTTAACATTTGTAAACCACTATGAGCTCCAGAGATGAAGGATGCAAAACATCCAAGAAAAGAGATTGCTCACAACATAGTTAATATTTGTAAACCACTATGAGCTCCGGAGATGAAGGATGCAAAACATTCAAGAAAAGAGATTGTTCATAACAAAGCCCAAAGCATCTTTCTTTGCTGGCTGAGCTCCCCTTTGCTGTCAAGAAAGCCCATCCTGTTTGAACCCCTCTCGTCATCGATGGCACTGCACATGGTGAAGCTGAAAGACACCTAAGGGAGCGTTCCCTGCTGCATGCCAGCTCTCTGAAACCCAGCATGAATATGACACTAATGACATCTTTCAGAAATGTAATTAGCCTTCATTCATGGCGAGGTACATTAGGGAGAATTCTGATGCTCAGAGATGTGGGCTCCAGAGGGTGAGAACTGAGGCTTCTGCTTTGAAAACTGCATTAGGGAAGGGGGACAAAAAAGAAAAGAAAATGCTCTAATACTACTTAATTACCCCAAGACATCTTCAGATGTAATCGAGCTTGGAGGGCTAAATGAAGGCTGTGCATGTGAGACCAGCAGAGGTTGATGCATTTATAATGAGACCACTTTGCAAAGCAAACTAGGTCCCCACGATGAGGGAGGAGACAAAGTGGAAGGACAAAAAGGGGGCTAGGGAGGTATCACAGGGTGCCTGAAGATTTGCGGATCTCCGGCAGCTTCATGCAAACTCCCTTTCCCTCTGCTCAGGGTTGCAGGCCAGGCTGGAAGAATGGAGAATAGGAGATGAAAGGCATGGATGCAGGAACAGCACTGCCCAGTAAACCACGCACCATGGAATTACCTTACTCACAGTTTGGATGCTGAAACCCTGTAAACAGCCCTTCGTACCCAATAAAATGTATAAAAACTGCTACTTTACGCTGATGGCAAGACACCCCTCTATCTAGATCCAAATCCAAGTCGTTTCAGCATCTAAACAGCATCCTCCTTGGGAAGCCTTTCCAGGTAGGGAGCTGGGATGGGAGAGTGAGCACAAGCTGTCTGCAGGGCAGGGCCACCTCTGAAGATGAGGTAAAATCTTTCCCGCAGTAGGCCAGGGTTGGCCCCATTGCTCCCATTAACGTTAATGGAACCCAGGCAGCTAAATCCCAGTACTGAAAATCAGCTCTTTAATCCACAATACCAGAGGCCCAATACACTGCTCACAGACCATTCCAGCCCTGATTTACATACTGTACAGAAGGAGACATAAAAATCCAAACGGTTTATGGTAATTAGCACTCATTTAGATATTATACTGGTAACTATCACTTCCAATTCTACTCAGCCTTGAAGGGGCTCTGTGTGCACGTATATAATAAGTAGAGGGAGATTTTAGAGGGATACTATATCTTTTCTGCTGATTGCTGCTTTCCCTGGAAAAGTATGTTTAATGTTCATTAATTGTTTCACTTCAAGAAATTGCTGTGAAAAGTCACCACAGGAGAGCAGATTTTTTCTTTTTAATTTTTGTAAAGAAAGTAATGGGAAGCCTTGCCTGTGGCACAGATGTATTAGCTGAGTACAGTTCTGCTCAGGCTGTTTAAGCCCTGTGATGGGTAACAAAGAGCTATTAACACTGAGCTCCCTGTCACTGGAGGAATGAAGACTATGGAGATCAAACAACCTTTAGGTGGGAGCAAAATGCATTATTTATCGCCAATTAATCTTTTTTCTCCTTGTTCACTAGAAAGCCCAAGCGTAGGACTGGCGTGGGAGGCAGCACTGGGGACCTATCAAGCACTTTTGGTGAACTGATCCACCCATTTGTGATATCAAACACCAATGGAAAATAAAAAGGTTGCAGAACAAACCTATAGGTTGTGGTACAAAATAAAGGCGCAAGAGGCAACAAGTGCCCGGACAGCCAGCTCCACTGAACCACAGAGAGAGTAGTTCTCCCTGGGAACTTCTCCAGCACAGGATGTGGAACAGGGCCTACAGTAGCGCCTACACTGAGCCCGAGGCCTTTTGCATTATTTGCTGTGAGATCGCATGGAGAATAGAGGTGCAGTGTATATGGCGGAAGCATAAACAGCAGCAAAGAGGGAGCAGAGGATTAGCAGAAATGCAGAGTACATTTGCTTGGCCAAGTGGTCTTAGTCAAGCAAAATGTCTATCAAACCCACTTGCATACTGAGGGCAAGTGACGCTTGTTCACACCTTGTCTGAAAAACCTACCCAGAATATTTGATAGCCTTGTGCTCCAAAACATCACTCCTTACCTGCCCATCCATGGGAAAGCATGGGAAGTGGCAGCAGGAGCTGTTGCAATGCTCCTATTATACCAATGATGTTTTCTGCCCTAAACCATTCCAGGTGTGTCTCCTTGTTGCAAAACAGGGTTAGCCAGGAGAATTGCCATTATCCCTTCAGGGTCGGACCTGTCCCTTGAACCACAACTCCTATGAGAAGTACCCAGGACTTTCTTGCAGAGGACCACCAAGTAATTCTCAGAGATGTAAGCAAGAGTCTGCGCCCATTCCAGTCACTTGACAAGGTCTTGCAAGATCCATGTTTGCATTAAAAAGAAATTAAAAGTTTTTCCACTCCACTAGCTTGCCCAAAGCCTGCATACTAAATAGTAAATGCTACTTATGAGGTTGAACAAAATCTTCATTAAAAAAAGCTAGCAGTCATTGAATACATCATGAACAATGACATTGGGGAGGCATTGTTCTTCTTCTGCCTGATGGACCATACTGAAACACCTGTTTCTTATCATGAAACCATTAATAACTGTCACCACTGAAATCAGTGCTGAAAATGTGTCATTAAGTCATGTTATTCCAATCACCACCTAACTGAGAAAAAGAATCAGCAAGGAGGAATAGAGGCAAAACTAGATCTTAGATAAACTTGGGTAAATGTCAAAAACATATTTCTGCATGTGATCACTGAAAAACCACTGGCCAGCAGGGAGGAAAAAGAAACCCACCAACAAACCCAGTCCACATATTAGATGGCTCCTGCTTCACCAACGTCATCTAGATGACGTGAAAGACACAGCTGGATAACTATCAGCAATTTTAACTTATTAACTACAGACATTGACCCTTTCAATTAATCCACTAGGCATTTGTTTCATTCCAATAATCTCCTAAAGTTACAGCTTCCCCATAGAGCAAAGAGAAAAACAATTTCTGGTCCTGCCTTTCTCCTACATCAGCTGTGAAAGGGTACTAAGGCTGTTTACTCAGGGGTGTTTAAGGTAATCCTGACTCTGGTAGGATCAAAAGGTTGTTTTGTACTTCGGAGGATGGACATCCGCAGAATACAACCCTTTAGGGACTGCAACACCTTTATCTTCCCAAACCTAGAGCGATGCACAAGTTAAATCCCTTAATTTTACACAGTTCAGATGTGGAAATGGACATGAATTTTACAGTGCAGGACCATCTTCTGTAAAAAAATCTCTTGCTGACATCCATTGTGCTGCTCTCTGGCTATTATCAACCTGCTCCCGTAACTGTTGAAAGCCTTAGATCACTTTTCTAGGCAAAACTGGATCTTTTTCTCCAAAATCACAACAGGTCTCAGGCTTTCCTCCTTCCCTTCAAGGCCCTGGTCTGGTGTTGGTCTGGTCCCATTTTGTGCCTTTTCTGTGAAGTGGAACTCCGCACCCACCTTGTAAATTAAGCACATCTGTCCGTTTCTTTGATGTCTTCTGCACTGGCAAAGCGGGCAGAGATGTGAAGGCTGTTTATCTATGGTGGTCTACTGACATAATTAGCTGCCTTTTTTGCATTATCAGGGACCAGCCCTTTGGTTGTGACACCAATGGATTATGCCACATTGTATAAAGAAACATCAGTCAGAGGCAGCAGCTCTATCCCATAAATTTTTGGCACAAGGTTACGTATTCCTTTTAGTGAAGCTTTCTATTCCGAGGTGAGCAGCACAGGAGCTGACACTGGCTCCATTCGCAAAGAGTCACGAAAGCTCAGTGGGATGGTTTGAGCAAAGTACTGTCCAAAAAAGTCAATTACACTGATATTTTCTGTCAAAATGAAAAATTAAGTGGAAAATTCCTGGCTCAAGAAACTCTTTGCCTTCAGTCTGAGAACCCACATGGTGCCAACCTTAAAGTTTCACTGTCCTCATACTGCAGAGTCTGGATCGAGCCTCCTTATTTCTATTTTCTCGAAACATCCAGGTTTATTTTCCCCTGATGCCCCTTGATTCACAGCTATATGGCCTGGAAGAATTTAAAAAGGATCTGGACTTCTCAAGCTGCACAAGTGAACTCCACAAAAAGATGCACCTGAGATGACCTTGAAACAATCTGAAACGAATCTCTTCAACCTGAGCTGCTAAAAAGCAAAGAAGCATTTCTTGTGCAGAAGCGCACACCAAGCCATGGTCGGGACTTCAGAAAGTGGGATACGATGGCGTCCTATATCTTCCCCAGCAAACTCCTTGACAGCCTGAGAAAGCATGGCTCAAAGGAGCAAAACAAAACACTCACCTGCATGACGGAATAGTTAGCTTAATCCCCCAAAGGCAAATCCCGTTAGCATGTAAAACTAGGAGTGGTAATTGTAACTAGTTTTCAACCTTTCCTGTAGTGGAAATAATCACTTCAGCAGCTCTGCCTTGCTTCCCAGAGACTTCTTTCTCTGCAGATTATTTTAAATTCATCTAACAAGGGGGAGCAGGAGGGGAAGGAGGATATAAGATTAAAGAAGAGAGAGTATATAAGACTGGGGTGGGAGGATGCGTTTCAGGCAGCTACAGGTTGCTCAGGCTAGTCTGAGCAACATCTCTGCTTGAGAAATAACTCAAAGTCAAAAAACTAAGAAGAAGGGCAGAACACAGACTGGATTTCACAGAGATTGGTTCTGCCAGGCAAGCCTGGCAAATACAGTTTTCTGGGAGATAACAGCCTTCTTTTTTTTTTTAGACAAAAGCCAATCTTTGTCTTTTGTGAGAGAGCTTGACCATCTGGACTTCAGAAAAGAGTTTGATGTTGAGCCACATGGGCAGATGATTAGTTAAACTGTAGGAGGGGAACATTACAATAAGAATTATGAATCAAAGAAAAGCTTTGCCTAAAAAATAAGATTACAATAGATAATACCAAAGAAGGAGGCAGTCTAGAGGGATATTGCCGAGCAGACTCTTCAGTCACCATTCACGTTCAATGCTCCCTTAACAACGGGGTACCAACAGTCATTAAACTCTCTGCTTAGGAGGCAAAACTACCCACAACAATGAGTTTTGACATCATTTGGAAGGAAACAATGACTTTGAGAATCAGAATGATAGACATGGAATGACATTCAACAGTGCAAAATCCAAGGCCATGTTTAAAAGATCAGTGGCAAGGATGAAAACACAGTGGACATGACAAACAAGAAGATCCACCTGTGTGGTTTAGCTGTCCTACAACAGACTGGGGGGGAGGATGACACAACACCATTAAAAAAAGTCATCTACAATTCAAAAGTATTTCCAGAAGACAAAGAGAAAAACCTATTAACTGCTAATGAACATCTCTGAGCGATCATATCCTGAGTACTGTGGTGAGGTTGGAGAGAGCAGATATAAACCACTCATCAGCACATTTAGGTTGGCTAATAACAGTAATTCCCTGAAACAGCCTCCATGGGAACAGCAAGAGCAAAAAAACCACCTGCTATCGAGATAGCTCTCAATAAGGTTTATAAAACAGGGGTATGGTGACTGGCTCCTTGTTACAGCAAGCAGCTGGAGACAGTGAGCCATGAGATCCTGCCAGTTTCATGTTGCTATAAGACACCAGTAATTATCAGGGAAGCAAGGATACTCCCTAGCTGGCCTCATGCTCATCATCATCAGCATGCTCACCAGATCTCTGTGGTGTGACACAGGGACACGGAGAGGCAGTAGCATGATTAAGCTTATAATTAATTTCTGGTGGCACTGGTTTGCAGGCACCTCACTGCCCACTTCACCAGAAGTGGGTGAGTACCTTTGCAGCTTTGAAGATGCATTTCTCATCCCTCAGCAGTGCTTTTCCAAGAGCCCAACATGCTTTCCGAAACAGCATTTAATGGCTTCTTGTCTTTGCTTTCTTAAGGTGCTCAGAAATAGCCACCCTGGTGTTTTCCCAGGACCAAAACAGATTAACTTAAGGCTTGCTTACTCAGGGATTGATGGTTCTTATTGAAGCTGAGCCAGTCAAATTTAGTGTGGAGTTAAGTACCTCTCACTCAATATAGGAAGACTTTAGAAAAATAAAGATATCAATAGCTATCTCAAAAACCAAAACACTGAGAAACAGCTGCAATGCAAGCTTGGTCTTACGCCCTGCCAGTATCAGAAGGTACACAACACAGCATCTCCAAAGCTCATGTCTTCACCAGCCCTCTCCAAATGCAACAATCATCTTTGGAGGCACCCAAAACTGCATTCTCCTTCCTCAGGCAGCCCCACAAGGTCTTTGGAAAGCAGTAAGGGATGAAGCAGCGGGATTTCAGCAGAAATTAAACTAAATATACTCCGGTGAATTCTCACAACAAGACACTTTGGGCAAATATTATTAAGCCTCCTTCAGTAATGTAATTGGAAATTCTGCCCCTTTAATCTAAAGTTTGCCCACAAAACAACAAAAAAAAAATGCCCACCCAAAACCCAAAAAAACCCCCTAAAAACTCCACACAAAACCAAACCACTGCATTAAGTGGTAAAAAGGGCTTTTCCTTCTTTTTTTTTCTTTCCTTCTTACTAAGGGGTTTTTTTTTAAGCCACCTTTAGGCAGGTGAACATTTCATGAGGAATCCTGGGCTCGTTCTGAGTATACTTGTATCTGTCCCAAGCATATCCGAAGCCACATCCAGGTTTTACATCAAAATATGTGACAATAAGCCTCAAAATTCAGGTGGCTATTTGGGGGAGGAGAAGGCAGCAGCAAAGGCCTCTAAAGGGAGAATTACTCAGGTTTACCCAGCAACATCTGTGTTTATGGGCAAAACCCACTCACTGTGATTTAAGGATGATCAGAAATTGAGACAAAAATGGGTTTTAGTTGAGAATGCCAGCTTGGCAAACCCAAAATCTCACATGGAGGAGGAAGAAAGGCCATTTCAAATGACAAATTTATTTACCCGGGACAGGGATTTTTCAGCATCATCGTGGAGTTGTCTGCAGTTAAAAAAAATTTAAAAAATAAAAATTAAAACAAAACCAAAAACAGAACAAAAAACCCAGACTAAAAAAAAAAATAAGAAAACAAGAAAAGAGTAGCTTCACAGAGCACAAATAACCTGGTACGTTAGACGCTGGCCAGAGAACCAGATGGCTCTGATTCAAGCCCTTCAAAGCAGGCATTTGTACCTCTGTCTTCAACATTACCACCAAGGCCCCAGCCACAAAACAGTCCTGGGAGTTTCACCCTCATCTTCTGGTTAGAAAAAGTAATAAAAAAGTATCTTACATTTATCTTGATATAGAATAAGCACTTCTTTCAAAATCTCTGGAAGGGCTATGGGATGAGAAAGGTCCCCTCCCTCCCTGTTTTTGATTACAGCTTATTAACATAATTGTTTGGCTTAGGATTTCCCATAAAAATTCCATTCCCAGAAAACAACTCAACCAAAAAAGTAAGCAAGCATTAATAGGAGCTGTCTCTCATTAAAACCAGCCTCCTATGAAACGGGAGCTCCTATGTGTCTGTGCACACATGCCCGTCTCAGTAAAGCCACTGTTTAATAACTTCCAGTTTTGACATAGGGTAGAAATAGCAAACTATTATGTTTCTGAAAGCTTAATGAAAATAAATAGCTGGACAAAGGAGACAGTGATAGCCCTATAAAGAGGGCTGTCCATAAAGAACAGCTTGCTCAACCTCACTATTAGGCCAGAGAACCCGCGCTGAGGAAAGTTATAGGAAATTAAGCTCTGCACCTTCCCCTGCCAGCAGCAGCACCTGGCTCTTAAAAAAAAACCCTAATAGATTACTGTCAATAACAACCTGGACCAGAAGCCAGGGGGAAGAAAAGAGCCTTTTCTGACGAGCTTGTCCTTCTGAGAAAGGCCGGTTCTCACAGCCAGTCCCCGCTCCTGGCAGGGTCGAGGGCTTTGCCACCACCAGCTCCGAGCAGATGGCGTGGACACGCTTGAGCTGGAGAAATCTTTTGTAATAAAACAGTTCTCCCTGAAATTAACTTTAATTAAGGCATGAGTGCTTAATATCTATAGTTGAGATACTAAGCCTTCAGTGGAGAGGCGGCCTCTTGTCTCGCACCTTCCCCAGCATCTCCTTCCGCTCTGGGTGCTGTGACAGAGCCTCATGCCCTCCCTGAGGAAGGTGGGCCCGCCTGCTAGTCTGCAGGGAGTTGTACAGGAACTTCACATCTTGAAGCTCTCTATCCATCCTGGTAAATTTGACAAGAGGTTCAAAACTTGTTAAGAGGAGGATGGTGGGAGGAAAAGCACTGACAGACAGTACAATCACATAAGTTAGCTTCTTTTCCTCAGGAAACCAGGCTAAAAATAATACCCTGCAATTTGACAGCCTCAGCCCAGGAGAGCCATCAGTGCGCTAGCAAGGATGCAGGAACAGAGCCTGACCAGGTGCTGGTTCCAGGCTCCTGCAGTACCGAGTGGGCTCAAGTAAGGCACAAGGACAGCAACCATGAATCGAGATTGCATCTTCAACCTGCGATGGCACCCACTGCCACCTGAGACACCAAGGCCCACCAAACCCAGAATTTTGCAAGCAAAAGGGCTCCTGCAAGATTCACTGGTTACACACCTACAGCTTGCACAGTTTCCCTGCGCTCATGCTGCATTAGACTAAAAAAAGCTGTTGTACTGCCCAAAACCATGTTCCCCCAATACAAGAGGGAAATCTTGCTGTCACAGACACTCTCCACATCCTGCTCCGGTGATGGAGGAGAAAACTCTTTGGTAGTAATTGCTATGCAAGGAGGGTGAAGAGATTCTGATAGCTTTTATTATCAGGGTATCCAGACATTAAACAAAAGCCTTCAATGTTTACATATGTCATCACTTATAAGAAGTAGCCTGATTTGTCAAACAGAGACAAGATTCAAAGATGTCAATTAGGAGAAGGTGGAGGCTAAGGCAGGGGAGAAACGGTGTGTGGGATTTATCAGCGTTGCAGATGCTGTATCCCAAATGTCAGACACAAGTTTGCGAGTTTGAGTCTGACAAGTGAAGGCACAGGCAGAAATCCAAAACAAGGTAGCGAGGGCAAGACAAAGGCTGCGGCTGGGTTCCACTTTGGAATCAGCCCTCAGCTCCCTGGGTGGGTGCAGGCAGGGGCTGGCAGCCCGCAGAGCCAGAGAAGAGGCAAGGTTTCCTTTGACTGCCCTCTAATGCCAGGTAGAGGAAAAAGTGATGGGTACAGGAGGACGTATCGGGGGCCTGCCGGGAGTGAGACAGCAACGCCTGGGAGCAATCCCCACAAGGAGGTGAGAGATGCTGCCATAAACCTCATGGGGCCCAAGAACAGACCAAAGAATGAATTGCTTCTCTGGAGGAGAAACCAACACCACTGCACTGTATGCTGTTATGGGGTATTTTAACACCACTGTTACTGCAGGGATGATCCTTTTTCCTCGGAAATCATTAGCCTTGCAGAAAAGCAATGGACAAAAGTCTTGCTGAAGGCTGGGGTAGGTGCTTCATCCACTCCAGCTGCTGGAAGCTTCTCCCATGTTTGCACTCACTTTTGGCCAGGCAACCTCCTCTGCATTGGAAAGTAAGACTCTTCAAGGCTTACCACCAGCAAGACCACCGAGGCTGAAGTGTGCAAGAATTCATCTAGAAGTTAGCAAGATCTGGCCTCTAAAACCCTCCTAGAAATTCTCTGCCAGCCTTAAAACCTGCTTTCTGTAATGCCCTTCACTAGCGGCACCAGGCACCAGAAAGCCCCTCACAGAGCAGGGCGATGGAGAATGATAGTCCCACATCAAAGTCACAGCTCTGGGGAGATTTATACTTCAATGCTTATGTAAACTTTGAGCAATGGTCCTCAGACGCTTTCACCACTGGATTTCTGCAGCCAAGCCCTGCTTCTTCCCCCCACCCAGCAATAGGTGGCAGCAATGAACTGAGCTGGCCATGCTCTAGAGGACCACTGCCCCTTGCACCCCGGCACCCGGGTCCTTCCCCCCAAACAGAGGCTCCTTCTGCACAGATGGAAACAACTTGTGCACCTTTGTTGGAGGCCTGAGGCTGGAGCCGTGGAGAACATGGGTGACAAGGGAACTGGGGTTAAGTGGCCCCACTTGTACCATTATAGCAGTATTGCCATAGCAGGGATGAGGGACGGGGGCAGAGAAAGAGAGGAGACCTCCATGGAGTTTCATCTTCCAGCCTGACAAAGCAGAATCACCCCAAAGCACCTCAGCCAACAGCAACATTAAAGATAAATCAGATAGAAATGTCTAGTTGAAAGTCCTCTAGAGATGCAATTACATGTGATGTTTACTCATCAAGGCAAAGGAAGGACACTGCAAGAAACATCTGCAAACAGCGAAAGCTTGCTCCTCAGTCCCTGAAATCAGTAGGCAATGAAATAACTAAGGTGTGTTTTGTCACTGAAAATTGTGACTCAGTCAAGGTTTTGTTCATCGCCTTTTCAGAGACTTGGGACAGGCAAGACACTGAAATGCCAACACCCTATGGGCTGTTTGAGTCGATGTTTAAAAATACATCCTGTGGCAAAGAGCTATACAGGAGGAAGTTGCAGTGCAGGGCTGCTGCAGGAATATGGCCTCAGAGCGTGCCTCCCCCCAGGAAGCTATGTCACATCTCAGGCAGAAAATATCTAGCAAGTTTCAAGACTCCCAAAAATGTCACCCTGCATCAAAGTCACCACGAGGAGTCCTACAGGAGAAGGAGCAAACCCCTAAGCAAAGTCAAGGGAAGATGCTGACACCAGGACTCATTTTGCTTAACTTGATAACTGAAGACACCTACATCTGAGCTACTCATTCTGCACACCTGTCTCTCTGTAATGAAGAGAAATAGGCACTTTTAGGATACAAATCAATTTTAGGCATCCACATTCATGGATAAAACCTGAGCTGAAAGCACTTGCACCAGGGAAGTCACAGCCATCGACATACACACTATACGTGGAGCAAAACCCTCCCAACCATATAACAGGGAACAACAGAAGAAATCAGCCCAAGAGCAAGACATCTTCACAAGATGAGAGCTGATGTCTGGAGACAGCTGTGGCTGATGGGTGAAGGATGCTGAGCAGAGATGCCCTCTCCTCCACTGGAGACAGAGCACTCAGCCTTCCACCTCTGAGGACTGGCCAGGAGGGAAGAGGGGTGATAGACACATTAGCACCTTCTTCTTCTTGACAGCTTGTTTTCATCCAAGCTTTCTTGTCCTCAGCTAATTATTTCCCTTTGATTTGGAAACTTCAGAAGAAAAGACATGGCAGTGGCCTCCAGCTACCCATCTTGGGGCTGAAGAAGGGGAAAGTAAGCCCTGAATGACAGAGGACTTGGAGAACGGGGAGGCTCACTCTTGTCTTTGCATCAAAATAAAGCCGGAGTTTCTCTTTAGAGGCATTTGGTGCACATGAAAACTGGAGGCCAGACCCAAGAGCTACAGTACATTGCACTGAGATTTAGGGCTGATTTGAGGAGCCCAAAGAGAATTGAGGTCCTACAGCAAGGAGCACTGACCAGCTTACCTGAGCTGGGGCAAGGATGACAACACCTAGAGTCATCTAAAAAAGGATAGCTGGGTAATCTAAAGAGTACATTTTCAAACTTGGAGGGCCACTCTACACACTCAGGCCCCATGCTGGGTACAAAGCATAAGTCTCTGCGATGCTTCTTCAAATTAATCCATGGGAAGAGACATGGCATAAGGTCAGCAGGGTTGATTCAGACCAGTGGTTTGGAGAATTCTTCTTTTGGCTGATAACCATAGATCAGAAAGGAAAAGGGCACACACGCTCATAGGAGAGGGAGGAGATGGTCTCCACTGGGAAATAAAACAGTCTGCATGCAAACACAGCCTCTATGGGATGTAAAATACTTTCACTGCACCATTCCAGCACTGTCACCAGCATCACTCACGGTGATGCTTAGTCCTGCAGTCCTCCCCAGCTCATAGCTTTGGGGTACTGCAAGCAAGGAGCCATGAAGATCAACTTCCCACCCACCCCAAAACCATCACAGCACACAGAAGGTGGTAAAAATCACATAAGGGAAATGAGAGCAGCCCAAAGTCCATTTCAGTGCTCTCCTTGTATGTTGTAATACGGGTTGAAAGGCCTCTTTGCTCTGCACCCTCCTGGCCAGCAGAGCCACAGTGATCAGAGACACCAGTGCTTTGCCAGCATCTGGAGACCAATGTGGGACTGGCCAGGGATTTGCATGCAGAAATCTTCCACCAGCTTGGAGCTTTTCCAAGCCCATACATTTGTATTAAACGGTCTGTTAGCGATTTGCCGGTACTTCTAAGCTCTGACAGCCCTGCTTTTATTTCAGTTGCCTTTAAGCCACTTTGTGGAATTTTCATATATAAATATGGAAATATGCAAAAGCCCTCAGATTTATGGGATCTCATGCTACAGTTTAAATGAACCCATAATGATCTTGTCTTCTGCTCATGTCCCCTCCTGCAGCACCCCCTTTTCCAGGCTCCTGTATGCCCACTCCACAGGAGCAGTAATCCTTCCCAGGCAGGTCTGGAGACATACCCATGCTCCTCTCTGGCTCCCAGCCTGGCAACCTCCTATCATTTACGCTAGCTGGGCCACTGCTTTGCTGTTCCTCTGGTGCAAACAGGGGTCATGCTTTATGGCAGTGATTCAGTTTTGAACCAGGCACGGCGAGGCAGACCAGGGGATGCAACAACAGTAGAAGGCAGTGGAGAATTTACAGCTATGGCTGCAGGAAAAGCCTTTGTCACATCCTGCATGTTTTCAGAGGAGATAGTCCGAAGACAAAAACCTGGACATGCAGCTCCCAAAGGGAAAAACTCTTCACCCTACAGTTCCCATCGTAGGAAAGCCCTGTCATCGCTTTGGAGTTATACCAGAAACAAAACCTGTCTCGCACCACATTTTCCCTTCCTGCCCATCTCTGTCACAGGATCACAAGGAAAGAGGGAAAAGGGTTTCCTAGCAGTGATGGGAGCCAAGGGCAAGCTGAGGTTTTTTCCCCTCCGACAGCAGGACAGGAAAATGCAGCGCGCCCCTGGGGAGGCAGGCACTTGGCACCTGTGGCTCCAGTGATGCTTTTGGATTGGAATCCCCAGCAGTGCCTGCTTGGAAAAATGCCCTTCCGCTATTTCAAATCACTCCTGAGGGGCTGAGCACAACATAAACCAACCCTGAGCTCACAATGGCAGAAAACTGCCCTGAAACCTCAATCCCCTTTAGCAAGGGGCACAGAGTTCACCCAGCAAGGGCCATAACCAGGG
This sequence comes from Myiopsitta monachus, assembly GCA_017639245.1. Taxonomy (NCBI): domain Eukaryota; kingdom Metazoa; phylum Chordata; class Aves; order Psittaciformes; family Psittacidae; genus Myiopsitta; species Myiopsitta monachus. The sequence continues at coordinate 62,355,716 of CM029921.1, read as the reverse complement.
GCTCATCCAAGCTACACAGCCATTGCCATCCCACATATGCTTAAAAAGAATTTTAAAAACATACAAAATATATAAAGCAAGATTAATGACCGACTATATGAGGTCAAAGCTTACCCTAGTTTAAGCCAGTGAAAGTCAATTGAAAAAAGGAAGAAGCAATACACATTCACTAGTAGAGGTTTAAAGAAAATCAAATCAGAAACCTAGAGAAAATCACTAGTTCTGTATGTGCAACAAGAGCCGGTTAAAATAACCTTCTGGCAGCCATATATTTCTCTATAGGTGCCCCATGTTCTCCCTGAATACTAACTTGTTTAACCAGCTTGCTGCAGTCCAGAAGGTGGTTCCTTCGTGGCTGAGAAAGCAGCTGGAAAATGGATGTGGCATCCTATCAACCTCTGCCTCTCACACTTGTTTTGGGAGAGAAATTGGAAGTTTGGCTTTGCAACAGAGCTTGGTCTGTAAGCTCTGAGGACACACAAGAAGGAAAGCCTAGAAGAGATGGGGCTGATTTACTAAGCACAAGCAATACTGCCTTTGTTTAATGAACTGGGTAGCTGAAAACACAAAACATCTTTGTCTAGGAGAAGGCAGCACCACCTACTCAGGGAGTCTCGCATTTCTCCTGGACTACTTCTTTTTAGTTTTTTTCTTTTTGGCCTATTTTCTGCATCAAGAAAACTTCAGTTCCCACCCGAAAGCAGCACGATACAGATCATGAGAAGGAAAAAAAGGGGGGGAAAAGTGTTGGCTCAGCTTTTACTGAGGGAGATGCCTACAAACAGCTGTACTGGAGCTTGTAATTCTTTCAGATAAAGCGTATTTGTTATTTTCTAAGAGATTTAAATTTAAACCTGTAAGTTTGGTTTAGGCCTACACTCAGTTATCAGACTGACACGTCCTGATTAACCAAGGAGCATTAACCTCTCAGAGTACAGGAAAAGTTGATTATTTAAAATAAATCAAAGACTCTTATCCAGTTCAGATCACCGGGACAGTCAGTCATTTTATGTCGATCCACACAAATACATTCGTGGCTGCGCATGCTCTGGCATCCACAGGCTTGCTAAGGTGCTCTGCCAGCAAATCCCTGCACACCCTGAGCTTTCCTGCAGCCAGGGTGGCCGCCTGTAGCCAGAGCATTTCCCCCTGCCAGGATTTACTGGGGGTAGGCTAATGAAGGGCAAAGCACCGCATCCTGACTTGTCAGTTTCCAGCAAGGTGTGCCCAAATCTCCACCGCCGTGTCTCCTTCACTCCTTTCCCAGCCTCTTCCACAATCTCTCGCTTCATCCCTCAGCATGAATCATACCCGCTATTAACTTGCGGCACCATGAGCTTTTGCTGTCACCAGAGCTGACAATTCAAAAGGCCCTCCAGAGCTGTCTGCAGAGACACAATAAATGAGATCTCTTAATTAACACCTCCCTTAACTACATAAATTAATTTTGTGCAGCTGGTAGTCGCGTCTTCACAGTTTGAGGGTGACTGAGTGGCTGAAAGTATCTCACTCCTCTGAGCTGGTGAAAAGACTTTTTGCTTGACAGTGTTTCTATAAACAAAACTGGCTCTGAGGTGGCTGCGGGGGCATGACAGGCAGTGAAGGGAAGGAGAGAGACGGATGGAAGCAGGCCAGTTGGCATCCTTCTGCTCCAGCATCCTTCAGCACCTAGGCTTCCAGGAGAAACACCTCACCCAGACCAAGAAGGCAAAGAAACCCCTCTACAAAGACAAGGATGTGGGACATACACACTTGCATCCTTAGGCAGCTGTGGAGACCCACCTTTTACTTCTCCAGAGCAAACCCAGCTGCAGCTATGCCAAAGCATGGAGGAAAAAGGATGCTTCACCACTCCAGTGAAGACTCATGAATCCAGTCTTGCAGTGAGTGTTATAAAACCTAGATCATAAAGATTAAAAATAAAAAAAAAAGGTGGGGGAGAAGAATTTGGCACACGAGTTAGGATTTCAACCCTTGACCTATAGGCACCTAATGGTCAAAGCAGATTGCACACCCCCAGCTAAATGCAAGCAGCTCTACACACTGAGACTTCACATCCAGCATGCAGCTCCTGATGGGCTGCTCACCCAAAACACTAAGTGCAGCATACCTTAGATTTATACACACAAACACCTTTCCAAAGTAATCTAACTTTTTTTACAGGGCAGATGGCATCCGCACATGCATACTCTCTCCAGAACACCTCTTAAAGTTTAGCCTTTTCTTTCACTTCCCTCCCCTCACCCACCCACCTTTTAACCCAACAAGCAAGGTCCTCACTAGAAAAGAAGGAGACATGGGCTCTGGTCAGCTTGCCAGCAACTTGTTTTCTATAAAGCAGCCACTGGTAACATGATAAAAGCTTCCGCTATAGCCTTTGATGGCTGGGGGAAAGAAAAAAAATAAATGGCAGCTTACCACTAAAAAAGACATTCTCCTCCGGGTCTGAATCACTAGTGCAGCTTTTGGCCCTTGAAGAAATGTGATAATCTAAAGGAACAGACTCAAGGCCAAAATCAGATTGTATTATCCAGGTTATCAACAGGGCACCCTGCAGAGATGTAGCCATGAATTATTTCCTCCTCCTTCTCTTTTGCTTAGTGGAGCATGACAGAGAGACAGACTTTTCCTATTTGATTTTTTTTTTAAGGAAATTAATTAGATTTTTAAAGAGGCTAGGATTTAAAATCAATTTCTCAATTAAAAAGCATAAGGTTTATAGTTGGTGCAGGATTTAAGATGGGTCTGTTTGTTTGCATTATGGGATCGATGCACAAACCCCAGGTGCCATGGCTGTCACTATTTTGACAAGAACTTTTTAAGTAACCTTTGGGGGAACTGTTTTCCTACTCAAAAATGGTTTAAAGGAGAGACAGTGAAAAAGACTATGCTACTGTCAAGTAAAACAGCACCAGGCAGCTGATATTGAAAGGTATTGCAAAGCAATGCCCACGTTCTTAGCAGGACCGAGGAAAATAGTCTCAAATAAATCAGTGGTGTAGGTGGATTCTCTGATGTGTAATAAGGGTTGGTTGACTTCAAATTTCTCCCCTGATGGGCCACTGACAGCACCTTTTTGCCCAGCTCCCTCTGCTCACCTCCAAAGGAACTGGTTCAAAGATAGACTCCCTTATCTTCTACAAACAGAGCTTGACCTCTGCCATATTTTCAGCAAGACCTATTGCTTTGGGGCAATTCAGAGCTAGAAGCTGATTATTACCAGCCAGGAAGGAGCATTCTGGCTTCTTTAGCATTTACTGCTTTTATCACAGGAAAATCCACCTGTGCTAGCTATAAAAATAGATAAAGTCTTCCAACAAAGCCTGCTCTACTCAAGATCCCATGTCACTAACAAGTCCCTGTCTGCTCTGGGAATACCCCCTTTCCCTCCCCCAAGACAGCAGAAGCTCTGCAAAAAGCTATGAGGTTTTCCTCCAATTCAATCTGGTCTGTGATCCTGGCTTACAGAAGCTCTTAAGAGACAACCATAATGCTGACAGTACAGCACATCACTGTGCTGAACGGGGTCACGCAGTGAGTTGGATCGATGCTTCCATCATCTTGACACTGCTGTGCACACCCGCAGCCACGAACAAGCACTTGTAGCAAAGAGGACACAATGGCAACAGGGAGAAGGAAGAAAAGCAGGTTAAAGAAAAATACATATCTATTCCTTTTTGTGTACCAGTGGAGTTACTTTCACTCCCAGAACACAGGAAGCTTGTTCATGGTGGTGTTCTCACTTGCTTCCAAGGCTTCAGGGAGATTTTGTCTGCTGCCACTACAACATAATGTAAATGGTAGATGTTGATTGGCAAGGCCAATGGTAATCAACAGTAGGACATTCATTCAAGCACATTTCTGCAGTGTGTGAGATTTACTGTTATAAGAAAATGGTGACTGCTTCCTCTGGAAAGGGGCTGGGCAGTGGGGAACTGGGCCATACACCAGCATGAGGAGGAGGTGTGAGGAAAGGAAAAGAAACGTTTGAAGAACTGCAAAGTGAAGACATGAGTTGAAGAACAATCTGAAAGAAAAGCCAGGAGATGGAACAAAGACAGCTTGGAGGGATGAAAGGGATTGGAGTAAGTAGCAGCAAGCACTGCTGAGGGACCTGCAGGAGGGCAAAGGTGCAGAGATGTTGGAAAACCATCACAACAAAGTAAGGTTGTTGGAGCTGGGAATGATGGAGATTGGTATCTGAACAAAATGACACTGCACACAACCAGCCTCAAAGCCTTTTAGGGTTTCTCAGAGCCTTGGCACCACCAGAGAAGATGAGATGAGTTGGGGAAAAAAAAAAAAACAAAACCACAACAAAAACCCAAACAAGCTCACCTTGCATGGAAAAAGTGTAAATATCCCATACAAACTGCAAGGGAAGGAAGGAATCAGGAGATATACAGAACCCCAAGCTTGACTCATGTCTACTGATAGAAATAACATGAGTTTGCCTGTAATTGCCTCCTTCCCACACTTATATGCAAGCCATTAATTGTTTTTTCTCACTCAGAGAGCCCCTAATTCTAGCTAACCCATTCCACCAAAGCTTGAGGAGACAACAGGGCTCCCTAGGATACACAGTTCTTACCAGCTTTCATGAAAATCTACATATAGACTAGTACAGACCCAGGACAAGGACATCAGCAGAGCTGTGATATTGTGCAAAGGGTATCTAAAGGCTCTTGACATGGTCACACAGAGCAGAGGAGTGTGGTACAAGAAAGGTCCACAAGGGTGAAGGAGAAGATCAGTTTTGTTATTTATTACCTTCCCCCCTTGCTACTCCTGCTGCTCACAAAACAGCTTGCATTCTTCCTCCTGCCTCTCTCAAGGAAAATCATCACTCTTTTCATTATCCTCTTGAGTGAAGGGCTTGGCTTGGCCCCACCCAAATCCCAGGGCTAGAAGTTGCAATAAACCCAATTGCCAGCACTCAGCTCAGGCTTTTGATCAAGAATGTCCTTCCAAAGCACAGGGGCGTATGATGCTCCAGCTGATAAAGAAGGAAGAGTTTCTAGTTTTAAGTTCTTACGAAGTTACCGCTTCCACAGGAGGAGATAGCAATTAAAGTTCATTTTTCAGTGAAAAAAAACCAACAAGATAACCTGGAGTCCCAAGGGGAATAAGTCAAAGCACAAAGCTGCATGAGACTGCTGGAGGGGACAGGAGCTCCTGCAGCACACTGTCATCACCACGTTTCAATGCCCTGAGATGACATCAGTTCCATCCTCATCTTTCCTTACCAATTCCTGGAGTTAAGTGAAAAAACAAGTTTTCAGAGGGGCAGGCAAGCACATGTGCACTTTACTAGTGCTACCATTGCCTGTAGTCACTGTTGCAGCTAAAAGCAGCAGTGACAAGCCTTAAGAGAAGCACAGTACAACCTTAGCTCAGGCAAGACTGCTGGACACACAAGGTCTGGGCCCCCAAACCTATTGACATGGTGCTGCTGCTGTCTCCACACTAGATGAAGATGAAATGTATCCTCTTCATTTGAGGATTTACAAGAAAATGCATAAACCCATTCTCTGCCCCAGTGCCATTCTCTTTCTTTCTCCACAAGTTGTTCTCAGGTCTCAGCCTTACTGGCTGCTTGAGGACCATGTTTAGAAGCTCTCAAATTCCTTATGCTGTTTCAATGATGTATCATTCATCCAAGGCCAGAGATGGAGCAAAGAAATTGTTCACTCTCTCCACAAACAAGCACAGGAAAGCCAATATTCCCTCACATTCCTACTGTTCCATTAAACTAATTTTACGCATGAGGTGAGATTGCATCTTTCCTAAAAATAGTAATAATAACAGTAATGAATACATTTTTCTCCAAAGACAGTGATAAGGTCTTTCTTTACCACAAAGTAGATATTTCAAGAGAGCGTATCTAGAAACCACCGGGTTAAAAATGCACCACGAAGCCAGAATTAGTATCTGAAGGAAATTATGAGGGTTCTCTTGGTTATTCTGGAGCAGAAAGGTTAAGGAATCACACCATGTAGGAGACATACACAAACCTTTTTCCAAAGCGGCACTCTTCTGAGGGTGAATCAATACCCATAGGATCCAACCTTGCAACTTGAACAAGCAAACTAAGACCACCAAAGCAGATTCACAGGTACTAACTTTGGGAAAGCATAATCCTTCACAAGTCTAAAATGTGACTCTGGACACAGGATGCCAGACAGCACCCTGCTGAAGAAATGCAACATCCAAACAGATCAGGGAATCTCCAATCCCCACATCACCTGCAGAGAGCTCGAAGATGACTCTACCCTGTTCTCTTCCCAAGCTCCAAACCCCAGTTATAATGAAGAAGGTGACACGGAAAGATAAACAGATAGATCAAGCCCCCGCAGATATGCCAGGAAATACAGAATGAGCTTTGGGGAGAAGAGAGAACCTCAGGAGAGGTTCTAACTGCAACACAGGGAGAAGTGCAGAGGAAGGAGCTGGGGGAGAGAAGATTTTAGCACCTGTTGGCTTGCATTTATAAATAAGAGGCAACTGCAGTTATAAACGACAGTAGACACCCATTTCCCCTTGAATCCTGCTTGCTGTCCCCACTGTGAACTCCACACTTCTTCAGAGCTGCAGCCAGAAAAACTGCATCTGTGAGGAGGCAAAAAGGCGAGGGGAATCACATTCTGCTTCCTGGCAAAGGCAGTCATGGAGGAGGCACATCCCTAATCACACATGCAGACAAGTTTCCCAGAAAGAAAAGCTGAGAAATGTATCAGCCTATACTTAGAAGGCAAGAGTCATAAATACAATAGCTGAATTAAAGCACTGATAAGTCTAGAGCAGAGCAGCAGAGCTTGAGCACAGTCATCTATGTCCCCAGCCACAGCTTTTGACCAGACCTTGAACCTGGTTTGCACTGCCACAGCTCTCAGTATTTCCAGCTGAAGGACTCAAAGGAGATGAGAAGGGCTTAGCTGACAGAGTAACCCTGAGCACATAGCCCCCCACACCTGCAAGACATAGGAAGAGCCCCTTTTCCACAAACAGGGAGGTAGACGTCTCCCCATATCATTGGTTTCCAGGGCTGAATATGTTTAGTATGGATGATAAAGTGCAGCCATTTCAGAAAGCTGTTAGAAGCAAGGTTACTGACATCACTATCACTGATTGAAGTAAAGAAGTGAACTGGCTTTGCTAAGGTAGGGCGCCTTGTTACCTGCAACCCAGCACACAAGTTCATGGAGCACAGGTCCCTTCAGATGGAGGCCGGAATAAAACAACTATTTAACAAAGAAGGGCGTCCAGACTACCTCTTCCACCTGCCACAGGGCACCCTCAGCATCCAAGGCTTTTTATTAGGTGGTTATACCCCACAACTCCACCAGAGCAAGCCTGCAGCTGTAACTTCCAGACCTCACCACAAAAGCAGCCCAGCTGAACCAGCAAGATCCACACCAGCTCATCCATCCTACTTGGAGTCCTGCGTCACTTGTCCTTTGAACCATCTAGCAGCAAAGGCCAGCGAATAGAACGGTTTCCTGAATGACAACAAGTAACAAATAAAGATACAGAGAGGGGGAAAAGTATCAAAGGGATTTGCAAGCCCAGTTCTCTGGTTATGCAATGGACAGAAGACCACTGCAGCGCCCACAGCAAGCTCTCGGTTTCTCCTCTCCTGTGGGGCACTCCAGAAATTCTGTCTTGTCGTGTAGGAGAAAACTAAGGGTGTTTGCACACATCATCAGTTGACAGATAAGGAGAAAGAGACTGCAGATACTCCAGACACCAGATCCTCGCTCCCACTTGAGGCCAAGGAGAGCAGTAAAGCTGGAAGACTTCAGTCCTTCTGATGTGCATTAAATCCATAGCCTCTACTCATCCAGAGGCTCAAGCAAAGCTGTGCCTGCAAAAGGCACTAAACACAACCAGTGCTGGAAGAGCTGACTTGCCAGTCAATGCCTGGTTTCATAGCATAAGAGGAAAACTACCTCTGACAACCTACCAAGCCTGGCAGTGAAGCCATGGAGCAATGCCAAGGTGCTGTGACCTCCAAGTCCTGTTTTGGGGACCAGCAGACTCCAGTCCGTGCCCAGCAGGACCCAGGAGCAGCCAGCCACAGACGGCAGGGGTCCTGGCTGGAGTCAGCCTCCTGGCTAATTCCACTAACACACAGAGAGAAGACACACCATCAGCTATTTCCCAGTTATTTTTAGTATCCACTGACTTTCCTGGAAGTATGCCACAGGGATGACTGCAGAAGGGACTAGCATGGCCCCTTTGCCAGGACTGCACCGGCAGCAATAGGCGCCAGCCAGGTTTCAAGGGGTTGCTGATAAACACGCGAGTGTACCAAGCACAAGCTTCTGCCGCTTCTCCTCCATCTTCCTCTTCTCTTTCTCCATTCACATGCAGAGTGGCTGCCAATGCCAGACCTAGGGCTTCCCACCACCGGCTCTTTCCCCAGGCAGCTCCAGAGGGGATGCAGAGCTGGCAGCGCTGGCATGAAGAGGACTGGCTCATCTCCAGACCATGGACAGTGAGTCAGTAATTATTACTGAACAGGGTGACATTGCCCCTAAAATGAGACAAATGCAACAGCAAAAAGCATCATCTGTCTGGTCCCAGGGCAAACTGGCAGCTGCATTGCAGTATCTGCAAGCAAATTGCACCTGCCAGGCAGGGTAACTACTTCCCAAAGCCCTGACCAACACAGAAGATGTCCTGGCACCTCCTACACTGCTGCTGGCCATCAGAAGGAGCTCACCACTTCAGTAGGGATTAGGCTGAAAATTAATGACATTTTCCTTTATGCTACCAGATAGATGCACAAGAGAAGCATGAAGGGAGGCAGCTGAGAGCTCCAACAAGGAATTCAGCCCAGTTTTCCACCCCACCTAACATATTCCCCCAAAAGACTCTTTTAGGACAGCATCTCAGAAGCCGTGCATTAGGGCAATGGCAGTGGGAGGAGGTGACAATGGACTGGCCATGCATGGGAGAGCAGCTGGAGTTGCGCACAACATTGCCTTTGGGTTTGAGTTACTGAAGAACTATCAATTTACACCTGCACTCAGGGGGCTGCAAGCAGAAATGTTCCCATCCACTGTACAGCAATGCTCAGATGGTAACACTTTAATATAGGCACACCCTGACAGCAGAGCCAAGGTAACGCTATATAAATAAAGAGAAAGCGTGAGAATTTCAATATTTATTTTGCTGCTTTAGGACCCAAATCAACAGAAGCAGGAATTGAGAAAAAACAGGAAACAGCACTCTGAAGTCCTTCTACAGATGCACAAGGCAAGGAGCTTGACATGGGGGGAGCACAAGACACAGCCCAACCGCTTCATGTTTGGCATATAAGGTTTGCTTTGGTTTGGATCAGAATATGTATCATTCTGTCAACAATAAAGCTGCCTCGGGGACACATCCTATGGGCCCATACAAAAAAAAAAAAAACTGGAGTAAGTTTTGCAAATTAAGTTCTTATCAATTCTTCCCCCACAAAAGAGAAGGTTGACCAGTCCCACCTCAACACTGTCTCCATGGCATCGCCCCGCTACTGGGATTTGTCCCAGGTAGTGTCCCACGGTTTGACATCTCACAGCCCAAATTCCTCCCTGATGCTGCTAAGGAGGCAAGCTGAGCCTTCGGCAGGGCTGGCTTCTCTCAACTGGGAGAAGGCGACTCCAAAGTCCTTCCTCAGTGATCCATCCACAATGTTTCAGCGCTCGGTTGCCCCTCAGCATGGAGGGAAGCCCAGTGAAGCCTAGTGAACAAGGCTTCCCTCTGCTGAGAAAGACCACATTTTTATCCTTCTGTAAATGGTTATTCAACTTTACATTCAGCCCAACTATGTGTTGAGGAATTAAAGGAATAAAAAACCTTGATGTGTGCAAACTGGCTTTACTAAGTTAGTTTAGTTGGTTGTATTTTTTAGGATTATTTTTTTAATGCATCCCAATCAGATTTCTTTTTCTATTTTGCTTTATGAAAAAAAGAATTTATAAGAATGAAACTAAAATCTGCAATAAAGACAGGGAAGGGGGATAGAACTGTACAAAAGATAGGCATTATTGGGGTTAGAAATGCATGCTTTGGAGATGTGAGGCAGTATGTCAGGAAATGAGTTGAAGCATCACAGTGAAGGGGTTCTGTTTTGTCTGCCTGAGAACTTCTGCATCCCCCCTCTCTGGCTTCCCCATGTGATAAAATTGATAATGATAACTAAATGTATAATGGAAATTAAATGAAGGCAGTGTAAAGTTCAAACAGATGCACTTGCTAGTCTTTGCAAGAACTGTGCACATGCAGAATAGAAGCATTAGCACAAAGCTTTGCTCCCTCATCAAGAGGAATTGTTTGAGTGTCTGATGCAGCACACGTGCAGCTAAGGCTAGTCAAGTGGTGACACTTGGAGAATTCAAATGAAGGCAGGTGTTTCTAAAGGCCTTAGAAAAAATAGGTGCCCCAAACACCCACAGGCAGCCATTTAATTCCACCGAAAGCACAGTATTTCAACTGTCTTGCTGAAATGATTTCTTCCAGTAATCCAGAAAGCTTTCATAATACCTTACAGAGATTTCTTTTTTTTTTCCTCCCCTTAGGGACACCTGGGATTCAACGCTGTGATTCAGTTACAGGAGGAATTTGATCTTGAGCTTCTCCTCACAGGCCTCCAGCTTTTGGGGAAGTTTCCTAGTTATTATGGTAATAAATGAAGGCTCCAGCCTGGTGTAATGGGTACAACCTACAAGCAAAGAAATCCCTTCCTCACACCCACATGCATCCATCCACTGCCCATATTTTTAGCAAAAGGGCAACTTAAACATATCAACTTCATTGCTGCACTTAAACCAAACAGAAGCATCCAATCTCATGACTCAAGAGCATCACTGATGCCATCCTTGAAACACCCCTGCAGACAAAGTGAGCTCAGTGACCTCGCTGCCTGCATCCCCTCACAACAGTTTGAGGGAAACATGAGCAAAGGCACACAAAAAAGTGATTAGGGTATTACAAAGCATCTCTCATTTCCCAGCCCTAGAAAGAACTGTGTAAACAGGGCATCTCCCAGAACTCAGATTGCAAACTACTGCTGTGTCTCCTGAGGCTGCTCAGCATCCACAGCTCCCAGGCGTGTAAATAGGAGTACTTTGGACTTCCAAAAAGCCCTTCTCCATCAGCGGCATGAGTTATTTTCAGGGTCATACTGTGCAAGGGCATGGGACACAGTTTAGTAGGCCAGGTCTACTGGGGGCTGGTGTAGCTGGTCTGACAAAGAAAGGGAAGAGTGGATTTGGTAGCAGGCTTGCCAGGCTGGTCAAGGATGCTTTAAACTAGATGTGTTGGGGGAGGGGGGAATCATTGCATAGCAACACACCCAGTCACTTGTCAGCACCTATAATAAACATTCAGAGCAATGTAGAGATATTCCAGCTGCTCCAGCCAATGAGCCGGCTTCAATTGGAGCTCAGCTCAGATGCCTCTATACAAATGCCCGTAGCATGGGGAACAAACAAGAGGAATTAGAGATGTGTGCACGTCTACAGGGGTATGATATCATAGGCATCACAGAAACATGGTGGGATGGCTCCTATGACTGCGGTGTTGGAATAGAAGGTTACAGGCTCTTTAGGAAAGACAGGCCAGGTAGGCGGGGAGGGGGAGTTGCTATTTATGTTAGGGATAGGCTGGAGAGTATGGAACTCTGTCTGGGGACAGGTGAGCAGTCGACAGAGAGTTTGTGGGTCAGGGTTAAAGGGAGAACAGCAATGGGAGACATTATTGTGGGGATCTGTTACAGACTGCCTGACCAAGAGGACTCGGTGGATGAAGCACTCTATAGACAGATAGGAACATCCTCACACTTGCAGGCCCTTGTTCTCATGGGGGACTTCAACCACCCTGATATCTGTTGCAGGGACAGTATGGGCCGGCACAAGCAATCCAGGAGGTTCCTTGGTTGTGTGGAAGACAACTTCCTTCTGCAAGTAATAGAGGAGCCAACAAGGAGAGGTGCCATGCTTGACCTCATCCTCATCAACAGGGAAGGGCTGGTTGGAAATGTGATGCTCCAGGGCAGCCTTGATTGCAGCGATCATGAGATGGTTGAATTTGAGATCCTCAGGATAGCGAGAAGAGCGTGCAGCAAACTCACTGCCCGGGACTTCAAGAGAGCAGACTTTGGCCTCTTCAGGAACCTCCTCAGTAAGATTCCATGGGATATAGCCCTAGAGGGCAGGGGGGCCCAAGACTGTTGGTTGATATTCAAGGATCACCTGCTGCAAGCTCAGGAGTGATGCATCCCTACTAGAAGGAAGTGCTGCAGGAGGGCCAGGAGACCTCCTTGGATGGATAAGGAGCTGCTGAGGAAAATTTGAAGGAAAAAAGAGGCTTATAAAATGTGGAAGCAAGGACAGGCGGGCTGGGAAGAACACAGGCATGTTGTTTGGGAAGCTAGGGGCCAGGTTAGGAAAGCTAAGGCCCACTTAGAATTAAACTTGGCTAGGGATGTGAAAGATAACAGGAAGGGATTCTATAGGCACACTGCAAATAAAAGGCAGACTAGGAACAAGGTGGGCCCTCTCCAGAAGCTATCAGGAGAACTGGCTACTCTGGATTTGGAGAAGGATGAGGTCCTTAATGATTTCTTTGGCCTCCGTCTTCACCGGCAAATGCCCTGGCCACAACACCCAAGTCTTGGAAGGCAGACACAGGGACTGTGAGAATGAAGACCCTGGGCCCACTGTAGGAGAGGATCTGGCTCGAGACCATCTTAGGAACCTGAATGTATACAAGTCCATGGGACCTGATGAAATCCATCCGCAGGTCCTGAAGGAGCTGGCAAATGAAGTTGCTAAGCCACTGTCCATCAGAGTTGAAAAATCATGGCAGTCAGGTGAAGTTCCTGATGACTGAAAAAGGGAAATATAACCCCCATTTTCACAAGAAGGGGAAAATGGATGACCCGGGGAACTACAGAGCAGTCAGCCTCACCTCTGTGCCTGGCAAAATCTTGGAGTGGATTCTCCTGGAAGGCATGCTGAGGCATATGGAAAACAACAAGGTGGGTGGTGACAGCCAGCATGACTTCACTAAGGGGAAATCCTGCCTGACCAATCTGGTGGCCTTCTATGATGGGGCTATGGAACTGATGGACAGGGGTAGAGCAGTTGATGTAATCTACCTGAACTTGTGCAAAGCATTTGACATTTTCTCACATGACATCCTTGTCTCTAAGTTGGAGAGACATCAATTTGATAGGTGGAGCACTTGGTGCATAAAGAACTGGCTGGATGGCTGCACACAAAGAATTGTGCTCAATGGCTCAATGTCCAGCTGGAGACCAGTGACGAGTGGTGTCCCTCAGGGATCAGTGTTGGGAGCGGTCTTGTTCAACATCTTTGTTGGTGACATGGACAGTGGGATTGAGTGCGCCCTCAGCAAGTTTGCCGATGACACCAAGCTGTGTGGTTCGGTTGATACGCTGGAGGGAAGGAATGCCATCCAGAGGGACCTTAACACGCTTGTGAGGTGGGCTGATGACAACCTGATGAAGTTTAACCATGCCAAGTGCAAGGTCCTACACCTGGGTCAGAGCAATCCCAGGCACTGCTACAGGTTGGGCAGAGAAGAGACTGAGAACAGCCCTGTGGAGAAGGACTTGGGGGTGTTGGTGGATGAAAAAATGGACAAGAGCCAGCAGTGTGCGCTTGAAGCCCCGAAAGCCAACCGTATCCTGGGCTGCATCAAGAGGAGCGTGACCAGCAGGTCGAGGGAGGTGATCCTGCCCCTCTACTCTGCTCTCCTGAGACCTCACTTGGAGTATTGTGTGCAGTTCTGGTGTCCTCAACATAAAAAGGACATGGAACTGTTGGAACAAGTCCAAAGGAGGGCCACGAGGATGATCAGGGGACTGGAGCACCTCCCGTATGAAGATAGGATGAGAAAGTTGGGGCTGTTGAGCCTGGAGAAGAGAAGGCTGCATGGAGACCTCCTAGCAGCCTTCCAATATCTGAAGGGGGCCCACAGGGATGCTGGGGACGGACTCTTCATGAGGGACTGTAGTGAGAGGACAAGGGGTAATGGCTTCAAACTTAAACTGGGGAAGTTTAGATTGGATATGAGGAAGAAATTCTTTCCTGTAAGGGTGGTGAGGCACTGGAATGGGTTGCCCAGGGAAGTTGTGAATGCTCCATCGCTGGCGGTGTTTTAGGTGGGGTTGGACATAGCCTTGGGTGGCATGGTTCAGTGTGAGGTGTCCCTGCCCATGGCAGGGGGTTGGAACTAAATGATCTTCAGGTCCTTTCCAACCCTAACTATTCTATGATTCTATGATTCTAACCATTATTTTGTGCCTATTCAAACCAAGCAGGAAATAGCAGAGTCCCTTCCAGGGGCTCTTATTTGCGTGGGTTTTGGCAGAGCCACCTGGATTAGAGGACACTGTGTGTCCCCTGTCTGGCCTCCTCCATGCAAGAAGGGCAAATGGACAATGAGGGATTGGGCACATAGATAAAAAATTAACAAGTACCAAGAATACTGCAGGCTCCTGACCACATGACCAAGTTATTACAGTTAGAAGAAAGCCACCTGCATCAGAAGGAAGTGAAGCCAGCAACCGAGACACATACCAGGGGGCAGGGTGTGATGTGATGAGAATTGGCATAAATATGAGGCTAAGGCAGAAATCATAGGAAAATATGGAAATTAGAAGGAATGTGGGGCGACACAGTATCCCTGATTCATCAGATCTGGCCCTCCTGCAAGCTCTCACTAAAAGCAGGAAGGGTTTTATCCCTTCTATTCCCAGGGGAAGGCTGGTCCAGAGTCTGATTGCTCTCTAATTGTCAGAAACGATCTTCCAATTTCCAGACTGAATTTATTCTGGGCCAGTTTACATACATTTGTTCTTGTGCCAACACTGTCCTCAGGCATAAATAGTTCTCTTTTGCTGATGTTCTTCCCTCCCCATCTTCTGTCAATGTGTTTATAAGCAGCTATCTTCCTCAGCTTTCATTTTGCTAATTTAATTAAGTCAGGCTTTCCTCACCTTCTCTCTGAACACGAACTTCATTTCTTTTATCATGTTAGCAGCCCTTTTCCAGCCCCAGTTCTTTGGTCCAGCTCCAGTGACCTTTCGAGGAAAACATGAGCCTCACAATCGCCAGCAGTGATCTCTCCTAGAAAACAGAGACTTGTGAGCTGAGTGCCTAATTGCAAACTAACGGAGACAGGCTCATCTTTTATCCTGTCAGCTATTTTGAGTCAGTTAAATATCATAAATAGAGTTCCGAAGCAAAAGCAGGTCCTGTAGTACTCAGTTTACATTTTGGCTGAGCTGTGTTACCGTAATCCTGAACTGTTCTTCTTTTTCCAATTACATTACACCACTTTGTGAAGCCATATGATGTCCATCAGATTAAATATTATCCTATTTGGTGTTAGACAGCAGCTCATATTGCAAAAGGAGAAAGCTTTGTCCAGTGAAGTGGAAGACAATAAGAGGTTTCATTTCTTCTTTCTTTCATGAAAAGAGAGAACTTGTCAGCAGACTGCACGGGATGTAAATATTGCTGTTTCACTTAGCATTTGGGGAATAAGTCAAATCCATGCACTTTGTAACAACGAAAGATAATGTAAAAGTGGCAAAATGTGGCAGCTACAACAGCATGATATATTTAAATGATCACAGCTAGGGAACTTGGATTCAAGAATTTAAAGACAGCCAGCCAAGGAGCTATTCGAACCATTTAATGCTCATTTTATTAAGAGCCATAATACCAGAAAAGCTTTCAAAAGATGGAAAAACTTAACATCACCTCAGTATACATACATAGTGTATGGTGAGCAAACCCACAGAGCTTTAATGAAAACTAGCTTTTATACTATTTTCTTTCAATATTTGATGAACAATGTTAATAATGTTAGATCTTTCATGCCACTCGTATTTCTCATCTTCTAAAGACATGCTGGTACTTAGCATGGCCTTCCTTCAATATGAGTGAAAAAGGGACACATTAATAAATGCAGCCAACTGCCTGAGGACTCACGCAGGGTATGGCTCAAACCCAGCTATGAGGCAATCGCCATCCTAGCTATTTCTGGGAGGTGGCTAGCTCCTGGATATGACATGTTAAGGAAAGCAGAGGCACAAAAATTCAGGGTCTTTGCAGCTGGTATTAGGCTGACATTAAAAAAAAAAAAGGCTCTGTCAAAGAGCAAGTGCTTTTCAGCCTATCCAAAAATGTTTGTTAACCCAGCAAAGACTGTTTTCTGCCTTGTGTAAGCGCGCTGTTCTCCCCTTCTCACTGATGATCTAGACCAGCTCTCCAGCTCAACAACAGCTTCATTGCGCTCCATACAGCGTAACAAACTTCTCACATTCCGTCTCAGTCTCCTCTTGAGAGCAACCAGTGCAAACTGTCCTTCCTGTCACCAAAAGCTGAGGTGAAGGGGTACATGACTCTGTTTCAGTGGCCATTAACCATGGGGAGTTGCCAGCACTCCATAAGGCAGTGCAGAGGAACATGATATTACCCCCATACTCCATTGCATCACTGCTGAGTAAGGTATTATTTTAATACTACATCCCCCAATGGCTCTCTGCAGGACTGGGTACCATTTCATGGGATGATTTTTGATCACCCAGCAAGCAAGACAGACTCCCTCCGGCCAAAACGGAGGAGAAAAGGTGCAGCTGGAGACCAATTTGCTGTAGCACAACAGCTAGAAATAGCAGAGAAAAATGGAAATATCCTCAAAGAATCCCTCGTCTTCCAATAAATAAGAAAAACTGTTGTCACGATGTAAAATAAGCAGGTGTTATTCATAGGAGAGCAAATCATAGTGGGGTGCAATAGGGCCAGAAGAACGGTTACCTACAAGCACTCACTCTCATTTCTCTGCAGAAATCGCATTTGATGCCGGCTCAAAGACACAAAAGCCACAACCATTTCCAGCAGCATTAGAAACATAAGCAACACATCAACCATTTGTCAGAATAACAAAACTAGCAGGAAAAGGGAAGAGGAAATAGGTTCTTTTCAAGCACCTACACAGGGGATTTGCAAAAATTGGGTGTTAAAAATAAAGCAAATGTCTAGTGTCCTCTAACACAACTCACTTCACTTGTGATTTTACACTTCTGGGTTGCTGGGGTTTCTCAGACCCAGCAATTTCTGCTAAAAGAGAGAAATGCAGGCTACAGAAGACTCAAGATGGTCTTGTAATGGGTTTTCTTTCAACAGAAACAAGCAGATCTAGCACAAACACCTCTTAGGTAAAAGACTATTAATACTATGAGAGCAACAGCAAAGTATCCAGCGCTGTTGCAGTATTAACTTTGAATTGCAGTGCTGCGGTTCCCTACAACCTGCACCCTTCTCCTGCAAGATGCTCATGAGGAACCTAAGCTCAAGCTGTCCACTGTGTCACAGGGGTGGCCAGGCTTCCCCTGTCTCCTGTAATGCAGCCGAGGACAGGGCAATGCTGGCAGAGATGGATGCCCAGCCCCAGGCAGCATGATTGATTTCCCTCATTAGCCTGAGCAGTTAAGTGGGACAGAAGGATGGTCACACAGCCAACAGCGGCCCAGGGACTGTGTACGGGGAGAGCAGTTTGTCTTCTTCAACATGAGCAATATGTTCCCAAGTGTGACGGTGAGCAGGAGGAGGTACAGAGGAGCAGAAAGCCACTGCAGCTTCTAGCATCGAGCTTAGCGCATTTATGGCAAGGGTTATGTGTTGCATCACAACTGGGAAGCCAGGTAGGATAAGCCCTTCCTCATAGGGTAAATTTGATTTTATTGTTGTTCCTCCTGTAGTGAGCTTTCCCCTTTCCATATATGAAGCCCAGGAGGAATAAAGGCTCAAACAGCTGATGTGGGCCAGGTGTGGCACAGCAAAAGGACCTCTTGGTGATGAAGCAAGACATGCCTCCTAGTTGACTCCAACCATCCTGAGTTAACACTTATACAGCTTGGCCCAAAGGAAAATGTTCCCAGAAAAGTTTATTTCTAACTTACACTACTCAGTTTAGCTTGTGAGGTTGATCCTTACTTTTCATGTTCAGATTGCTATATCACTCCAAAACAAAGCATTGCCTGAGAACTCAATGCCCATAATGTTGAAAACAAATAGTACGGTGAAGCCACAAAAGGGAAGAGTAAGAAATCACTAAAAATGTCTCCACTTTCCATGGAAAATTCTCTGGCAATCTCAGCTTTAAAGGTAGGTTAAAACTGGTTTGGCTTGGCTTTTGGTGGTTTAGGGGGAGGACTTTTGGAAATCAAACAAAGGCACTAAGCCATCATGCTGTGACACCCACAGCATCATGAATGTGTGAAGGAATCACTAAATGTGGCTGCCATGAGCCAGTAACAGAAATATGGGAAATGGTAAGTCAGCATGGACAGGAAGACGAGAGAGCAGCAGAGGGGTGCCAGCCCTTTTGCCTTCATGGTGGGTTGCTAGTGAAGACCCCCTCACTCAGTGGGCATTAATGGATGTGGACAGGGGAGACTGGCTTGATTTTTCATTGCTTCCTCCAAACTGCCTTCATCTCTCACTCCAAAGGCAAACAAACAGAAGCTTGGCTAAACACATCACTCCAACCCCGTTGAGCTCCTGCTGAGCCCTTACCCTCTGCTCACATCCCTAAATCCAGAGTGCTTGTCAGGAAAAAATCTGTGCTGGCTATTTTCCATCCTGGCACACAGCTGCACCGGGCTCAGCCCCTTGCTATGAGGTGGGGAAGTGGGCATCTGCCTGTGTGTATAATTGTGCATGTATATAGGTCAGCGCTGGCTCGTGGGTCTGGCGGAGACACATGCATTTTTCTTGCATCCTTAGGCAAACTGGAAAATGTCACTTGCTTGCTAGGCAATCACTATACATTTTGCTGCCCTAAGTGACCACCTGCTCTGCAAATGCAGCTCTGCAGCTGCGGGAGCGAGCTGCAAGCACGTGTCTGTATGACTGAGGACAGGTTTCTCCTTTTTTTGTACATTGTGATTGATTATCTTATTTTCTTTTTTAAGGAACACAGAGTGATTTAGAGCCCAAAACTGGGGCAAAAGTCCCTATGCACGTACTCATCCCTGTTCTCATCTGTGCCGCTGCAGTATCCTTCACCTCCCTTTTGATTTTAACCCTGTAAAGGAAACCCTGCCTGCTGCCTGGCTTCCTAACAGCAGCACCATAAAGATTTTATGTGAAGAAGGGCTGATGCCCAAGTAAAGTCCACCAAGCAGAGAAATGCCTAAAAAGGGCTGAGAAGCTGCTGAACACCTTGAAGGCAAAGTCCTGATGAAGGAGCTAGTGGGGGTTCCCCATGTAGCCCATATCTGTGTGCAGAATGAGTTGCACACATGCCAGAGGGGCTGCTTTTCCTTAGTTCTGCCTGCTCCACCACTGGAGAGGAACATAAGCATCTGGCATAGGAGTTCAGTTCACAGACTGGTGTCTGCTGCTGAATCCCATGTCAATTAAGCAGGTTTGAGAAGAGGGCTAGCAGCACTTGGAGCAAGCACCTTACAGCAAGCACAGTGCCAGGAGGGCACAACTAGTCCTTCCTGACCAGCAAACAGAGGCAAGGGGAGAAAGCTAAAGGGAGAGGAAGAAAGGAGGAAGGAGATTGTGCAAAACTGAAGCTCTCCAGGAAAGCAGCAGGCAGTTGAGGATGCTTCAAAAGGGACTGTGCTTTCTATCTCCTAGCAACAGATGACAGCAAAAAGGCAAGGGATATGGTCAGAAGATAGTCTTGGTTGAGGAAATAAGTGCTTTGCCAAGTCTCACCCTGATGGATCCATACCCCTCCCCTCCTTGGGCTCCTGACGGACACCAATACCACCGCTCTTGCCCAGACATGCTGCTTTTTACCCCCAGTGGCCCAAATAAGATGCTTGGGTGTTTTCAGCCCTGTTCAGATCATCTCTCTTGCTCTCCTCCCTTTAGGATGCACCCAGATTAACCCGAGGCAATAGGGCCACAATTTGGACCATAGCCATGCACAGGTGATAAAGCTTGGTAGCTAAAAGGGAGACCCCAATATTACTCATAGGATGGTGCTTAGCTGGGAGGGAGCCCTCAGGGCCTTCTGCTGCTCAGTATTTTGGGTTCTATCTGCTTCCCTGCAAGTGTATTCATCTATGAGCAGCAAACAGGGAAATATTTTCAGATCCCCAAAGCATCTGGCATCAATACATTTAGCCAATCAGTAAATGGCTGGAGGACACCACACTCAGTGCTTTTAAAGACATTGGGTGGGGAGGGAGAACCCAGCATCTACAGGAAAAAACACTCCCCACATTGCTGTATCAATTACAGAAGATGCATTAAAAGGTTTTAGTAATGATTTCTTGTCAATAATATGGATCTTCAAGTCCCAGTGTCCTTATTCAAATTCTCCTGGGAGCAAGATGTCCCAGCAAAAAGCAACACTCCACAGATCTGACGGCAAAGGCAGAGGAAAGATAATAGAAGAGATATTGAGCAGAGAAGAAAAGATCAGAGACAGCAATCTGTACGAACACAGACAGATCACGAGTTTAAAGGAAGGTGATTCTTCACTCTGTGCCTATACAAATTGTTTCCTTCCCTCTGCAGCTCCCTCCTCCCCTTCTCCCCTGTTGATTTGAAGGCTTTGGGAGCTGCAGTAAGTGTGTGTCTTTTTCCATGCTAGTCAGCCAAAGACCTAACAGGCAGGAGGAAAACACTCTCTTTTTCCACCAGTGTTCAACAGAGAGACAGTAAAAAAAAAAAAGAAAGGAAATAAAAAAATAATAATCAGGGAAGTAGTCCAAGCAAGAACATAAAAAAACAGAGATGATGGAGTGGAAAAATACATTCAGACAATCCTTTCAGCTCTGAGCCACCCCCTGACACCTTTCAGGTATGTAAGGTCTTAACTCAGAGATTAATCTGCAAGCTGCTGAGCCGGAGATGGGCAAGCTGGCCTGGGAGGAGCATTCCCCACAGCAAGCAAGATCTTCTGATAATCCCCAGTAGAGAGCTAAGGAGGAAAGTTGGCCAACGTATTTGCTCAGTCTTGGGCGATAAAGCCAGGGGGAGCAGAGGGCTGCTGCTGGTTATGATAAGGCTGCTCTATGAATGTTGATTATCAGCCTGGCCGCAGCTTGCTAATCCAGATCACTAAGTCCATAACCCTTTTCCTGACCCCATAAGGCCCTCATATGGGGCCCAGGGTTTTTTGAGACAGGCATTCATGTTATGGATGCTTTGTGACACATCCAGGCACACTTGCTAGCCTAGTTTCCTAAGGAAACTGGGTACACACAGTCACAGCATCCATCTGCCCATCCCTTTGCAAATCATTTCCAAACCTGTTAATCCATTTTACATCCCAAAGAAACAGAAGAGATCCCCTCCAAAGAAATCGCTAGGTACCACAATGTCATCTTCCCTGGTGAAAGCAGACAGGGGAGACCTTTTTTCTGACTCAGAGGAATAGCAAGCAACTGGAATTTCTCCCTTGTTAAACTCTGGAGAAACCACACAGATAAGAAACTCCATGATGAGCCCAAATACAAGGAAAAAGTAGGGGATTAGTCTTGCAGGTCATGGGATGGCTTATTTTCACTACACAAGGAAAATTCAATAGGGTGAAAGAGAAGCAGCTATTCTCGATGCAATCAAAACTCACCCTCAGACATATGACGTTGCAGGAACGCATTTTTTCTGCCCTTCTCATGCTCCAATGACATTCCCAGCTCACAGGAACAGGAATATTGTGGGATCGGGGCTTGGCTTATTATTTTTATTTTTTTCCAAGACGTTCATCTTTCTTTGCCACCAAACATTGCCTGGAGACCATCCAAAGCTTTCCAGGAGCAGCGTCTTGAGCATGCATGCCTTGCAGCTTTTCCATTCTTCTTGATGTTATAAAACTGTCTTGTAAAAGCAAAATTAAAGGCTTGAGCACTGGCCACAAAGCCCTTACCATCGACATGTTTTCTGTAGTATGCAACTCCAAGACAGAGGAAGGAGGGTGGAAGCGGGGAGAGAGCTTTATGTATTAAACTTCCTCATAAATCTATTAAAGGTATCTCATCACTTCCCGATATTCCTCTATAAAACTCACTCAGGTACATTTACAAATTATAAAATTAGTTTTATGTGCAAGGTCCAGCTAACGGCCCAGCTAAATCCAGGGAGCAGGAAGATTAGATGCTTCCCCCTTCCTTGTGGTAGAATTTATTTTGCAGCATCCCTGTGCAGGAAGCAGCATCCATCCTGGGGTAAAATATCTTCCCTCCCAAGCCAAAGCTTTCAAAGGCCAAAAGAGGTTTCATCACAAACTGGAGTGTTTTGGAGAAATCACGCCTGCAGGGAGCAAACAGACCTGGATGGCTCAGGGGGACATTTGTGATCCACAGAAATGAAGATTTTCTGGTAAATTAGGGAATGCACACTGGAGAATTTAAATGCCATGCAAGATACTTTACGCATGTGTTATGGAGGGAGAAGTGTGCGATACTGAGAACTTTCAAGAAAAGGGGACAGTTTTCATTATTCTCCTTATTTTTGTAAAACCAGCGTATGCCCCACACTGTGCTTTCAGCAGAAGACTGTGACAGTGGTAACTAGTTAACTGAGTCTTAACGTTGCAGAGGTGCATTGTGCGATGCACCAAGGACATACTGGCAGCTGTATTACATGTGCTTGGTACCCTGCCACATTGTTCAGAGAAACATTGGGCAGCACCAACCTTGTTCCCAGTGGTCTCCCATTTCTTGGCTACAGCCTAAGGCACTACTCAATACAGCTATCTGGAAGAGTGCTAAAAGACCCATTACAGAGACAGGACCAGCATAAATATTAATTCAGCACAGCACAACTGCCAGGGAGGGAGTGATATACTTGAGCCATTCGTGCACATCTCTCCTGGCCAGCTCTGTGCTTCATCCCTGCTCGCATCCCCTCCCCAGGCCCAGTCCCTCTCCAGATGGGGTGCAGAAAGAGGCTTGATGTTGCTTACCTGGTCCATGGGGATGCTGCCTGCTTCTCCATGGCAGCCCAGCAGTCCAGGCATGCAAGGAGGGATCTTACAGCAGAGCAAGGCCAGCCCCTCGTGAATTTGGCTACTTGCTAATCCTCACAGTAGCGGGGATCAGCATTGCAGGAGAGGGAGAAAAAAACCACAGCAGCTCTCCCATTTAATGCTGGAGGAAGAAACAAAAGCTAATCAGCATTGAGCACAGGGGACATGAATGGAACAAGCTTCTGCAAAGCACGTTCTCAGCTTCAGTTCTTTGTTGCCTTTAAAAAAAAAATAAATAATTTCCCTCTGTAGCATATTAATCACCACAAGTCAGCCTCAGGAAGAGTTATCCATGGAGCTGTGCAGGGACGGCGAGGACACTGTGTTATAGCAGGATTATTTACTTTTATAACCCTTACAGAAACAAGAGATAACCACATTAGAAAAACTTGCTCGCACACATCAGCAGCGACTGCCTGATTCATTCCTGTGCCCTCCTATTTGTGCACATGTGCTGAAAGAGCTGATGCTCTGGTTGCTACTGTGAGATCCTCACAGAATAGCACTGGCACCACACAGGGGTGGCTTTGGAGGCAGCCAGATTTGGAGGGTGGGTTTTAGTGGGTTTGCCTTTCAGAGGACCAAGGGATATCTGTGCACTGGGCAGTGGCACTCAAGGGCTCAGGACTGGAGGCCACCCAGGGTTGCCCTGTGCCTCCAGGGATGTCCATGACATTGCTTGGTGGCACAAGACAAAGAGACTTGTGCAGCAGGACTCTCAGAGCCTCCTCATTGCTCCTGTTGGGTTTTCCTCTCCAACAGGCATCGGTCACAAGCAGAAAGCCTCCTAAGCAGTTCTCAACAGCAAGCTTTCCAATGATTCAAGTCATTGCAGGCCAAGAGCAAGCCTGCAATAAACTGAGAGCCTCCACTAACAACCACCCCCATCTGACCCACAGCTCGAGGCATGATGCATCCCTTGAGCAAAATGAACAAGATCCCTTCTGCCTTGCCCTTTTCTTCTTCTCCCTGCCCCCTGATACACGGCTGAAGTTAGCTCTGAGTGAGGCATTTATTTCCCTGGCTTCTGGCACTGGAACCATACCCAGAGGCCAAGCACCAGATGCACCTATTGCACCTCTCAGCCTTTTGAGTGAGGCACTGTAAGTTTCCAACAGATTCACCAGCAACAGCCACGCCAGAAGTGGCTTCACCCCAACAGGTCCGACAGTGCAGCCTGGAACCTTTTCAACAAATCAAAATGGAAGTGGGGAAAACAAAGCAGTTACCTCCACCTCTGCTGTGATGAGCCAAACCTTGAAGTGAAAGTGCTTTACATGCCTGAGTTCCATTTGGCCCTGAATCTGCGGTCTTGCACCCTCCAGAGCCATCTTACATTTCTACAGCACTCTGTGGGTGACATGATGATCTACAGATGTATAAAGAAGTCTTTATTTACAACTTCAGAGTCACAAAATGCAAATCAAAAGCCTCAAATAATGCAAGACCAACCATGGTCCATATCAACCTAATCAAAGGCACCCAGGCTGCAAAGCTCCCTATAAGCACTGGTTTTGTTTGGAACATTAAATATTATATTAAAAGCATCCTCTGTGCAAAAACAACATGAATATGAGTTTGTTATAACCTTAATCTTTCCAATAATGAATTTCATTTTAGGCTGAAAAAATAATACTGAGTTATGAATTAAGGTGCACTGGGTTTGCATGGCCAGGTTTTGGTAGCGGGGAAGCCACAGGGGTGGCTTCTGTGAGAAGCTGTTAAAAGCTCCCATGATGTCCAACAGGGCCAATGCCAGCAGCTTCACAACAGACCTGCTTCTGGACAAAGAGGAGCCCAGCAGTGATGGTGGTAGGGCCTCTGGGATAACATGCTTAGGAAGAGGGGTGGGCAACAGAAACTTCAGCCAGAGACAGGAGTGAGAATATATGAGAGAAACAGCTCTGCAGGCACCAAGGTCAGTGCAGGAGGAGGGCAGGAGGTGCTCCAGAACATGGTGAGGCAGGCTGTTCCCTTGCAGCCTGTGGAGGTCGATGGCAGAGCAGACCCAGTCAGGGCCAGCCCACCACACAAGGCAAGGCCTTAAGAGGCTGATAAGCAACAAGGAATCATTGCAGAGAGTGTGCTCCTGATTTAAAGTCTTAAACATATTCCAAGAAACAAAATCTATCCACCCATCAATATGATTAAAAGACTGTAAGTTCCCTTAAACTCACCCAGCCACCTCATGAATCTCCTGGCTGGAAAAGCGAGGAAAACCACGGTCTTTTATCACTTAATTCTTCAAACCAGCAATTTAAAAATAAGCATAAGCCATTTTGCTGCTCCTGGGACATGCTAATGGGAGGTGTATCTGTGCAGTGAACAGATAGAAAACTTCAAAGCCTTCCTGCAGCAGAGGCGCTGAAAAGCCCAGGTCCATAGTATCTATCCTGTAGCCTACAAGCTATGTGTCACCTCCCCTCCAGATGCAATTCCTCCAGCAGCCACTGTGCCATCAGTTTTCCTGTGTCCCTTGTCATGCAAAAAGAGATCCAAGATACCTCCAGGATCTGTCACACTGTCAGAAGTTATTGCACGACGCTCCTCTTCTGTACTAGGACAGCCTGCAGACTGCTCTGATGTTGCTATCTTTCCCATTTGTCTTGGCTTGCGCTAGCTTATTCTCCACTTCCAGAGCAGCAAAAATTCCATGGACACATCCTGCACCCCAGCGGAGGGTTACAGCTCAGATGCCTGAGATGGGAGGACTTCCCCAGCTGGACCTCCCCCCTGGGTCTGCAGGTACTCCAGCAGACTGCAGGTTTAAATGGTCTCCATGAAGGATCCTTTTATCCCTGATCCCAGGTCAGGGGGTAGAAATGGCCTGACTCACCTGAAAGGAGAGAAGCCAAAGGGATTTAAGCACATACTTATCATTAAGCATGCATGTAACATTTTCCTGTTGCCTTGTTTTTTTGTTCATTTCAACCTATTAATGTCCTCCTGTCCGGGAGGTGGGGACATTCTGAGGCAGCTCAAGACAAAGTTTTGCTTTCTCTTCCGTAAAAGAAAAAAACCTTAAAGCAGGGAGGGAATGAGGAAAAAACGTTCACCAGGGAAGTGCCAAGCATATTTTTTAAAGTTAGCATTAGCTCCACTTTGGCTCCGAACTTGCTGCAAAAAGATGTCGAAGCATTGTCTCATTTCAAAAACGCACAAAGAAGTGGTTTGATTTTTTTTAAATTGCTACTTTCTGTTGTAATTTTTTGTTGACTTCACACAAATAATTTCAGCTGCTCTGAAACCCAATTTTTCAACAAATGCATTTATGTAAGCTTAGAAAAAGAAAAGGAAGTCTAGTTCTTTAGCTTGTATTTGTGCAAAACCACTAATTTTTAGTTGTTGGCTTTCTACTAGAGATAATCACACTAAATAAAAGGTTGAATAAAATGATTCTTCTCACAGGTGTATCAAAAGACAGAAAGATCAATATAATAAGACAGTGTATCAGCAAAGGAAAAATATAAAGTGTGCATAGATACAAACCACTAGATCTATTTGTAGAAACAACACTGGCATCAAGACTGGAATTGCGGCGTTACCAAACCCCTTTTTGCATTCAGGTTTTGCATCTCTTGGCATTGCATATGTATTCCCTGTAATTGAAAAGCCTCAAATTAAGGAGCCTAATTTTATCTGGAAGAGCTTGGAGTGACCTCAAGAACAAGTGCTCTTAGCTTGGAGCCAGCGTTGGAGCTTCTTTCTCTCTTAGTCCCCTGGGTAACCCATCTCCAAGGCCTGAGGGACGGCTGCTTCATTTCCTCATTAAATAATCCTGACTCATGAACACATCAGAAAACTCGCTTTGTGGCCTTTGACAAGTTTACCTCTATAAAGGCAAATTTTATCAAAGAAATCATTTTCTGCAAATCATTCACATGGCATTACTCATGTTTGTCCCTTCCTCCCAGCCTCACTGTAATTTGTATTATTTTCATTGCCTTCCCCTAATACCTCCATCTATCTTGACTGAGTGAACTTGCAACTTCATCTCATCTTCCTGCAGCGGCAGATCAAGACAGAACTGCTTGTCCTGGCCAAGAGAAATGGGTTTACATAACATTTTCATCTTTTTCTCTTGCAGACAACCTAAATGCCACTAACACCCCAGTCCGGGCTGGCTCTTCTCTTTCAGAAGGGTCTGATCAAGGAGGAATAATGGATATGAGCACATGATTGGAAGGTAGAACCTTATTGATTATATTCACCTCCATTGCTTGCAGTTTGTGTAACTCTGACTGGTCTCTCCTTCCATTCTGATCCTTTTTTTAAACCAACCAAACTACTTACAGGCATCTCTCATGCCCATGCCTGTGGCTCTTTAAGCCACATGCAAAGCAGAGCACTGAAAAAAGATGAGTGTGATAAAAATGCTCTTAATGGTAATTTTAAAGTTGCTCAAACTTGCACACTTCTGAGCCCGTGAGCACATACTTTCTTGGGTTACATCCTAAGGTGAGAAAACAGGTTTTGAGGAACATTACCACGCAAGAGATAAATGTCCAAATACCTGGTATTGCACTCCCCTACTCCCCCAAACCCTGGTGTGTTTCTGTACATTTATATCTGGCTGCTTAGCAGGGAAATGCTCTTTCTGAGCTGTCTACACTGTCTATTTTCTTCTGACATAAATATGAATTAAAGTAATGGCCCAGTATGATCTTCCCAGGAAAAAGTGCAGATTACATCAATGTGACCCATTAAAGCAAACTTAAATACCCACTGATGGTTCATTATTGCAAGTTACTTTCCTTCCTGATGTAGAATTTATTCAATATATTGGAGAAAAAAAAAGTCTCCAGGAAGGCATTGCCTGTGCACCACATTAATAAGAAGGGACAAAGCAAGGGATGGGTTTGACAAGTTGGAAGAGGAGTCTCCATTTTCCCAACCCCACTGGATGAATTAAAATACCCCTCCTGAAGGGCATGTAGGCCAAAGGGAAGATTTTAACTAACAAACTTCCGAAGGAGCAAGGACATTCTTATCCTATGCAGCAAAAGGTCATGCTATGTGATACATGAGAAGACAACACAGGTAAAATACAGTGCCTGCCTGAAAACGCTCAGACACCGAAGAAACCTGAGGGCAAACCCACCACCTGTTGTGTGTAGTCCACATAGCAGCCTGCTTAGGACTGTATTTGGGAGCAGTGGATAATCACTTATGGGAAAGGAACTGTGCTCCCATGCCCCAGTAGTGAAGGGACTTCCCAGACAGAAGTGGCCAGTGGCTCATGTGTGATTCATGCATGATATCAAATGTTACCACCTATTTAGCCAGTAGGTTTGTGGCTACCTTTTTAATACTTTTACCCCACTGCAAGGCAAGAAACAGCATGTTGAGTTGCAAACTGGATTTAGTTGCAGAAGAGAGGGTGGAGAGCTCACCAGAGCATTGCCGTTCATTCCTTCCCCATCCCCTGGGCAGAAAGCAGTAACAGAAGAAAAGCTGTGAGGCTCTTCCAGCTCAGGGGAAATGGGACTTCATGAGCTGTAAAAAAGCCTCTGTCTCCCTTTATTTTACGCTTTGCCTCTGCAACCTGAATCTGAGTTTATAAACATTTTGCTGTGAATGGAGCCTAGAGGGATTTTTCTTCTTTGCACCTATATGATTCAATAATGACTAATAAAAACAACCAAACAAAAAACAAAACAAACAAAACAAAAAGTAAGCAAACAAAGAAAGAAACCCCCAACTGTCTGGAGAAAGAGGAGCTTGTGCTGTGGAAATTAAAACTTCTCAAATCCAAGGCTGAGAGAACACACATATGCTTAACAGCTTTTTTTCCTTGCAGGCAGCGCAGGGCCAAAGATACATACCCAATAGTCAACTGCCAGGTGATGGCTCTGAGCTATACTGGCTCCCCGTCCTACGAATGGTCGCACCAAAGGCTGATTTTAGCTAACCTCCAGTTCATGCCACCTTGTGCTCAGGAACACTCAGTGCCCATCACAGCCAAGGAAATCAATGCAGGGGAAGAAGTGAGGAGGCTGCAAGCTTACCACTGGGTCCTATCACAGCGCAAAGTCCAGAAGCATCACTGGGGATCAGCAAACTCTAAAGGGCCAAGCAGAGCACAGGGAACCAAAGGTATCCTGTACCCCTCCCACACTCCTTCTATCTCCTCTACCTTCAACTGGGGAGGGCCAAGCAGCAAACAGCACTGCCAGCTTAAGCAGGAGAATCCTCCATTCACAGCCTGGCACATCATCTTGCCCATTGCAGCAGGCTAATTGTCTCTTGCACTTCCAGGAATCCACAGACCTCCCAGAGACAACCCTGCATTCATAAGGTTACGAGTGAGACACGCTACGGAGCCTGTGCTACACAAACCCTTCCCTTAATAAGATGGCCCTTGCATTCCAAAATCTGCCCCAAAGGGCCAACAGGCTTCTGTGGGTACCTCTCACGGTACATATATCAGAGGGTTCCCAGGCAAGAGAACCTTGAATCATTCAGAGGATTCCAGGCAGCTTGTGGGCTGCAGCTGCAAGGTGAGATGTGGCACATCTTCCATTCTGTTAATTCATAATATTGACAAAATATAAAATATTAATGCCAGAGAATACAGAGTTCTCTTTCAAAAGACTGATTTGCAAAGGTTGGCAGTGGGTCCTCTGCCGTACAGAACAGGTCAGGCAAAAAGCCTTCAGCGTCAGGCAGAAAGCCTTCAGCATCAGGCAGAGGGTTTTGTGCCAAGAGACAAGGCTTGCCTTTTCCCTCCTCAGCCTACAGGCTCCTGCTTGCAGGGGCTTTGCACAGTGCCTGCCCCAAGGCTTCAACAGGCTCCCAGAACATCATGGGTTGGAGTGGCCTCAGAATGTCATCTCTTCCCACTGGCCCAAAGCAAGCAATCCTTTTCAGGCCAATCTGCCAACACCTCCCTCAGATGACACCCCATGCTGTCACACTCTTCCTCCCCATCAGCACCCACTGGGAAACAGGGGACACCTGTCCAGGGGGATAGAGTGTAGGGAGCCAAGATCAAATTGAAGCCTTCCTTTTTTCCCCAAAACAATTCCAGTTGCATCAGCTGCTTTATTTGTTCCAACTTCCTTCCAACTTTCTGTATTCTTCATGCATCTAATTAATGATTCATTAATATTCTTGGAGCAGAATTCTCTTCCCATCTATAAAGTGGACGTGCCAATTCTTAGCCCTAATTTTAAACAACATATTTTGTTTAAGCTTTCTGCAGAGAAAACAGCTTGATACCAAAGACTTTTCTGTCTCTTCACAAGACAATTATTCAGAAAGTTATCAGCAAATCTGAACGCACCTTCATCTGTGAGGAGGATTTCTCACACCACTGCTACACAGTCCACCCACCTATAGATGAGCACAGGACTACAATCAATACATGCTAATTAAGCTGTAGCCCACTCCAATTAAAACCACAGGATCTGAAGGACAGACATTTATTTTTGTCAGTAAATTAATTTAAGCATTCATTAATTTTAACTTTAATTTTAAAATTATATAGCCCTTTAATGATAAATAATTCCTCTCATTACAGGGGAAACATATGGAAGAGAAAGATAAAATGGGAGAGACTTGGACCCAGTGAGGAATATGTTCTACCGCACTTCCTTCTCTTTCGACACATCAGCAACCCCATTTATGTCAGCAAACTGGGCTCTTTTGAAAATTTGGCTGGCGAGTGCAGTGCTGAAATAAGAACAGAGATTCTTTGAGTATCTCACCTCCTTCTCTGCTGGGAACATGAAAGCTCGGCTGTGAAATCTCAGTGTTTTAGAATAGCTAAAACTTTGTACATGCTACCAAAATAAACACTTTTCTATGGAAATAAAAATATTACCATGTTAACAGTTTCTTTAATTTATATAGAAAAGGGGAGGTTGTTTTATAGCTTTCCCTTAACCCTTTCTGCACTTATCCCAGGCAGAGAACACTGACTTTTAAAGTGAGGTTTGTGCAGTGTCCTGAGCTCAGAGTTAAACTTTCCCTGGCTTGGGTATAGCAGTTAATTAAATACGGAGCAGACCAGCAATATATTGGGCCTCATTTTCCCAGCAGATGCTGCATGGCAAATGATGTGGGCTGATCCAAAGAAAGGCTTTTTCTTAACCCTCAGCAGTCTTTATCCCAAAGGGCTGCCCAACAGCTCACCTGTCAGTGTCATGTCACGTCTGTGCTGTGAATTTTCTCTGCCCTATCTCAGTGCAAAACTAAGCAAACATCCCAGTCTTTTCCTTCTGTATGGAGCAGAATGCAAGGGTATCTTGCATCCTAAAATGCTCTCTCTTGAGAGCTTTTCACCCTGCCAAGCACATCCACAGGGTATTTCCCATAGCTGGGATGCTGTATAAATAGCAGCACTGCGTACCAAGACTCCTCCACACAGACATACAGTATCCTGCCTGGGACCTGTCAAATGCCAAAAATCAAAATAGATTAACTGAATAAATTATTCAATGGAGAGTGCCTTTACTCCTCAAGGGCTGCGCTGGACTGGTAAGAATTGATCAGCTTCACAGCCAATGGTGGCAAACAAACAGCAAAACAAAGCTATTCAGTGAACAGACTAACTGGCAAAAAAAAGAGCTACAAAAGCACCAGGTATAAGCCCCTGGGGAGCTTTAGACCTGCAGTGCAATTACAGCCTCTTCCTACCATATTTCTTCCCTTGAAACAACTTAGTCCTCTTCACAGCCTGGTTTTGCAGCTATCATCGCAAACCACTGATGCTGCTTTTTTAGCATATTGTACCTGCTACAAACTCCTGGGAGACAGAGAGAGACAGCCCCTCTCTGAGCCTCATTGCAGAGGTCTCATGGCAAGCACGATGCACAGGCACCATTAAGACAGACACCTCTCCGGTGCCTTTTATCTAAGACAGTAGCACCAAAACAGGAATGAGTCAGTGGCACAGCCCAAGGACCTCCAGAGATAACCCAGGACTCCCCAAAACCAGGGAAATCATAACTACTCACACACACTAAGCAGAGCAGAGCATCCCAGCCTTTTCAGAGCCAAAATTCGCTTTTTTTCAGCTCCTCTGCCTTTTGAGATACCCTCTCTCACACTGTGTCACCCTCCCACAGTGCCAAAATTAACTGTATTCCCTTTACACGATCCATACCCTTCCCTCCCCATAGAGAACCATCCCTAGCACGATGGCTCTGCTGAAGCTGAAGGGATTTCTCCTGCAAGGAGGAGCCCTGCTGCCTGCATTTCCATGTATCAGTATAAATGCAAGCAGGAGATAACCCAGTGTTTGAGCAGGTAGGGATGCAGATCAACAGCTTGGAAAACCACTTAAGCAGGAACATGAAGTACCTATGTAACAGAGAAGGTTCAGTTGAAAGGGGAATGAGGCAGCAAGAGAGAAATGATGCAAGATATTGCTTTACGAGCAGTCTTCTGTTTACTTAACTACTGTACATATTTGAGTGTTTAAAAAAAGTATTTCTCCCCATTTGTCTATTAGTTCTTCTTCCATCCAGCTGTGCTGCTGAATTCCCATATTTATGACATCAGTGCACGTTGCTATAGAGATAATTAATTAATGCAACATAATAAAGTCAGCTATTTTATTACTTTGCAAGTTAACACAGGACTGGAAATAGAATGGGGAGGATAGAAAACCATACTTCTAAAAGCAGTACTTTTAATGATCCTTCAAGCACTGAAAGAATGAGCTGGGCCTGAAAATCATTTCCAAAGTACATGAAATGTACTGCATTTAGTATAATCACTGTCATTAGGAACCCAGACAAGAATGAGAAAAACAGCAATAAAGATGAATGAAGGTTCAACCAAACAATTGCAGATGGAGGAAAGAGTTCCCCAAGCACCCAGCAAAACTCTTCCTCTCAACCTGGCAAAAATGTACCAGCTCACCAGGTACTTGGCCAAAGATAATGCAAGCTATGATGTCCTCTAGGACATCTGGCTAATGCCAGATGCACAGGGCATTTTTCTAAGAGCTCTCCAATCCTGGCCACTCCAAAAATCATCTTTCCAGGGGCATCTGTCTTCTATGGAAGAGAAGCTGAAGGCAGCTTAAGAGCAGCTCCTTCTTTTGGGATCATCTGAGAAAGCTTGTTATGAGAAGAGGGTTCAGACAACCTCTTTGTATCCCAGAAGACAATGTCAAGCTCAGCTATGAGCCAGTGGCCTTCCCAACTGCTCACCTAAGCAAGATTTTCCTGCCTGTCACAGGTGGGCCACACAAAGAAGCAGAAGGTGAGACCAGACACTTTCACCTCTCTTATACATAGCTGCCTCCTGACGGTCATGCTGACATTTACAGCTGACAAGGACTTTGGTGACTTGTCAAGGTGTCCAAACAAAACAACTCTTTGATGAGAGCTATAATTCCACCCAGCGCCTTGCCTTCCTACCAAGAACTAGGCCAAAAAAAGATGTGGAGCACTCAAGTAGGTGCCACAATTGCAGTTGGTTTTGTCTAACTCCACCCTTTTGTTAATTTAGAAAATTAAACCTAATCCCCTTCTTATTTTATTATTTGTCCTGTCCTAATTAGACTCTTCTTATATAATTTGCAGTTCAGGGTCTCTGTTTCTGAGGTTAGAAATTAGAAAGCAGCACAGATGAAATGAGGTTGCTTAACCCTCAGGACGCCACCATTCTTCAGGAAAGGTTGCACTGCACAGCATGAAGCAAAGGGGAAAATGTTTTAAAATAAAGACATGTGCAATAAGTGAGCAAAAGAGTGTGTTTGGGGACAAAAGTGACATTATCAAGCAATGTTTGCAATCCATAACCATGAAGGCTTTATCATGTTGTGATATTTTCATGTTAATCTTCACTGTCATGTCATAGTTGAAGACACCTGCACTTCCCCGGGAAAGGCCCAATGAAAAAACAACTGACCAAATTATTAAATAAGTTATAAAGATCATTGATCAGAAAAGTCAGAAGGATGGAAAATACTGTCACCCAGTTTATGAGCCATCTCCATAATACAGTATTTCAATGAAAGCACAGGAAAGTGTGCAGCTTTTATGTCGCATTCATGTATAACACAGTTGAGGAAAATTAGAACAAAAACAAACCCCCAAGTATTAAATGCATTATAATCTTTTTTGAGACTTCAGCATCAGCTACAAATTCTTTACAGGCTCAGCTACTTTCAATAGGATAAATTGCATGGAGTCGCTAAAATCCAGAGCTTATTGCATACCATCTGCAGGCAGAGAGTTTCTCTATTCCCAAGTCATAGCTGTTTTTCTGACTGGCTGCTGCTCTGACCTGTTGAAAGACTACTTCACATCTGCCTGCAACACACTCCCCTAGGAGATGTGTCCACCCTGAAGGGTCAGTTTAGCTGCAGAAAGAGACTGGCAGAAGTCTGTTAGACAATTTTCATGAGAACTTAAATGGCAACATCCAAGCTACCGAAATATTTGCTTGATCCACATAAAAATGGAGCGAAACCCACTCTTGCAACAACCAGCTGCTGCTGCAGAGCTTTATAACTGGAATAAAAGAGAACACATTTTCCCTAAATCCAGACAACAACGAGGCCCCGATAGCAGAGGCAAGAAATCATCTATAGCAAGAGTAACAATGGGCAATTTAGCTTGATTATGTCCTTGCAGATCTTCCTATTTATAACAGTTTGCATTATTTTGAATGGAAACTGTTTTTTTCCTCTGCATCAGCTCTTGCAAACAAAAGCTGTCATTAGCTCCTGATTAAAAGAGGCTTTAAATAAAGAGTGGAAACAAGCCCAAACAAAGAAGTGCTGCTGCATCCCAGTCCTGTTGTATCAGACTGACTGCTGCAAATGTCATTTTTATTTACCGTTTTGAGTCCACTAAGCTTTTTTCTTGTGTAAAAGGTAAAACTGGGAATACTGGGCCAGATGGGAGAAAAGAACGACAGAGGAGAAGAGGTAAACAAATAAGCAACCATGGGCCCATGTGTCCAGGAGGGTCCTGAGAGTTCATACCAGCAACATACGTGCAAATTTGCCCACAGACACAGCAAATTAAATAAGCTTCACTAGTGAAAGCCTGACCTTTTCCATCTTCCCCCCAGCAGCAATCAGGCTTCAAAGGGGACCAAAAGAGGGTTAGAAATAGCAAAGATAATAAAATCAGTCATCAGAAGCACAGAAGACTGAAGGGCAGAGACAGGCAGGTGAAAGGACAACCTCAGGAAAACCTGAAATATTGCAAACCATCCTTTAGTGCCAAAATACCATGACACATAATCTATCCCACTAAAATACTGGCAAGAGAGGATGTGAGCAGGTGAAGCCAGGAGACCAATTTCGATGCCAAGAGAAGGAGCCTGCTCTGCTTTCTACATTAAATGGCTCATTTTGGCACATGTTTGCTGTGTATTCTCTTAGCGGAACAGAAGTCCCCTCTAGCAAGGTGCAGGCAGGCACCAAACAAGATTATTCTGAATTTTCCAGTCTCAATGGCATCCAGACCACGGGAAATGGCACCGATTATTTTAAGTCACAGGTTCCTAACCCCAGTGACGGCTGAGCCACACAGCCTTCAGGGGATGTCTGCACTGCACAGCCACTGATTCCTCTGATTAATGGAGAACCCAAGCCAACCCCAAGCTTTGCCAACCATATCAGCACAGGGCACTGCCTGGGTTATTTAGCCCCTGCTTTATTAGCCAGGATGAGCACCACTGGGACATGACATAGCAGGACCTGAGCATAGGATGACACTTAGCTCTGCAGGTACACCAGCTTGGCTAGTTCAGTCTCCAGCAGGTTCCAATTTCATAGATTTATATTTTAGTCAAGGTGATGGGAAAAGGGGTAGACAGGAGGGGACCCTCTGCCTTAGCATTCTTCCTCATTGTACATATAGTACACTGCCTACGCTGGGCAGGCTAATGGCTTGCTGGTGAGCAAAAAACACTGCTCAGCGTTGCTCACAGCTGCTCTTTCAAACCCCACCACCAAGCCCACACTAATGCATCACTCCATACTGCCTTCCCAACCCAAACAGCACAGGTACTCAACCCTTGTCCAACACTCGAGGGAGGAAAAAGCAAACTTTAATAAATGCAAAGAAATTCCATTCGATTCCACCTTTTAAATGCAATACTTAATTAACTCTACTGGGGCTTCCTTTGCTCTAAACTGCTTGTGTTTCCATGCCATCAAGGTTAGGAAAACACTTCCCTTTGCACAGAGGGCCCTGCTTCATATTGGCACTACACTAACCAGAGACTGGGCCCTCAGGCGCAAAGCCTGGCCTCAAACATAAAGTGCTTGTCCTTCAGAAACCTGCACCCAGCCGGTGAGTTTTTCACTGCTCTGGCTGATCCTCACTTGAACTCCAACCCAGTACCCTGGCAGGGCTCTGGCACTTGAGTAGAAGAGGAGAAATCAAGTTCCCACCCCACTACAACCAACGCTTAGAATCAGTAATGCTAAAGTCTCCAAAAACAGAGAAGGAACACAACAAAGGTGGGGGTGGAGGGAGAACAACCAAAACCAGATGTTTCTAAGCAGCTGGCATCTCTGTTTCTCCCAAGATGCTGGTGAACTCAAACTCTGCAGCTTGACAGACCCCCATTGGCAGCCCTCTTCCTCTTAACAGAAAAATCAAATCAGCTGTGCTGGATTTAATCATCTTCTCCCCTTTTAAATAAGAAACTGTGGGAAGGAGAGGAATAGGATTTATTCATGTCACTAACTGTCGAAAAAAAAATGTTTACTGTGCTAAAATAACCTGGGCTCTTGAAATGCAAGAAATGAAAAATAAGTAAAAAAGAAAACACCCGGGGGAAAGGGAACTGTGAGAACATAAGCTCTGCACACGAGGAGCATGGACATGCTCAGGCAGACGTTGAGATGGGACATACATGAGGTCTTCCAGCAGATATTCATAGGGAAACATAGTGAAAGCAGAGCAGCAGGGAAAATGGGAGCGCCTTGTTGGTTTAGCTCAGCTGTTTGAGCTGAGCTCTGCTTTTTGGACAGAGCTGAGAACATACATTTTATGGAGCAGAGTCTTGTGAGACTTGCACCAGACTCCAGCACTAGCTCAACAGCCTGCACAGCAGCTCCCCCAGGCCTGGCCTGTGGCCCTCCATGGGGTAGCAGACCTCCCTGTCCAAGGCTGTGCACAGAGGAAAAAAAACACCTCAGAAGCAGGACTGCAAGGTGCTCCTCCTGCCAGAGACAGGTCAGGGGATGCAAGAGGCCCTGCAAGTAACAGAACCTCAACGTACCATTAAAAACAAAGACTTTGGAGCACTACTGAAACGTATCTCCAGCCCTGTCACGCAAGGCATGAACTGCAGAGTTCGTTGCAACAGAGTATGCAAAGGGCCCTTAAAAGAAATGTTTAAGAAAACTGGCAGAAGTCCACCAAAGACTATTAAATACAAAGCTACAGATTAACTTCCAGCTCTGGAAGCCCTGAAGCTGCATGCCCCGTGCATATAAATGCCCCAGACTGGGAAGGAGCAGGACCACAGCACAGGGCCTTTCCCACTCATCAGGTGCTGCCTCTTGCTGGAGACCAACCAGTGCTGGAGCACAGCCAGTGTTTTGTATCTGCTATAGGTAAAATTGCTGATGGCCACATTTCACTGGTGCAGAGGCTGTGAGGCTGCTGCAGAGTCTCTAGAAGCATGTCCCCTTGATGGGGACCCATGGAAAGCTATGCAGAGTCTCTAGAAGCATGGCCCCTTGATAGGGACCCATGGAAAGCTATACCCACCCATATCCAGAACCTCTTCTTTACCTGCAGCAGGTAACTGGGGAAAAACACAAAGGAGACCCTGCTCTTCAAGACATGTTACAATTATAGCACTACAACTGTGCATTACAAGTGATTGTGTTACCATTCTGCACAGAAGTAAGGATCACTTTGCTGGGGAATGGCTTTCAAGTCGGCCTTTCCAGAGTGGACATACTGGATTCTTTCAGGAAGATGAATACTTGCAGTGAAAATATCCCAGCTCCCCTACAATTCATTTCAGTCTTCTCATGCAACCCAGACTGCCTCCTTTCTCTCCCACAAGTTTCCAGTCTTTCATACTAATAGCCACAGCTGGAATCTTGTACAGGATATTTTCTGGTGTTTTCAGCATGTTCCCAACCTTTTGAAGCTCTCTTGTACTTTAGCTGTTATTTCTCAGCCTGGGAGACACTCTGCTGGTGGGATCTAACAGCACAGTGAAGGTGCAATGGGCACCAAACCAGCCTCTCTAAGATAAACCAGAGCAAAGCCACGGTGAAATTAAGCTTATCATGGCTAATATTTACACAGCTGAATCCAGAAACAAATTGTTTTCCACTATAGACCGTGCCTTTCATCACAGTTCTTAGGGGACAAGGATGGAAGGAGATTCTCTCCTGTCAGAATTAAATCAGGACACCTATTACAAGAAAATGAACTGAACTGCTGCACAATATCCTTTGATATTCCAGGTTTGAGATGTGGAGGTGGCTGAACCACCACGATTCAGCAAGAGCTGAAGGGCAGGCTGGCCACCCGCCGCTCAGACTGCTTGCAGACCACAAGGACGCTGGGCATGCAGGCTGCTCCGTCTGGGCAGCTGCATGCACAAGCATATCTAGAGCAAGCATGAGAACTGGGAACCACGGGGAAGCAATTACACTGTGACAACCGATGCCTCATAACTTATTCCAGCAGCAGGATGTCATTCCAGCTCCACCTGCAGGAATTTCTGCAGGTGAGAAAGCCTTGAAGGTTAGATGTGAAAGGCATTGCTCAGGGAGGTGTGGGGACTAGGTTGGGGCTGGTGGGGAGAAGCAGGCTTCAGGTGAGAAAAGTGAGGAAGGTGGTGAGTTTTGGGGCTGCATACAAATACTTTTAAATAGCTTGGAGGGTCAAGGGGCTTGGGTTCCTTGGTATAATCCCATAGGGAATTCTAGCTTCTCAAGAGTGCCTTCTAGCAACCTTCAGTAATTCTCTGCTCCAGCCTATACTCTTTCAGTGTTCAGTCTTTCTGCATGGTTCAGCAGCCAAAGGTTCCAGAAGGAATATTTGCTGAAACTGAATTTTACAGGAATATTAGTGAACATTTTCAAAATGTAATTTGAATAGACAGAAGGGGGCATTAATGATACAAATCACCATTCCAAAAAAAGTTATTCCTCTAAATCAGAGAACACATGATTGGCATGTCCTTGCAAAATTACCTCTGTAATTACAGGTTTTGAGTATTAGAAGCTGACTGTGCTTTGGAATCTACAGGCAACAATCACTGTTTTGCAAATAATCACAAATGGGAGCATTTGGAAACTGTGGTCATGTTCAGAATGTTTCATCTAGAGAGAGTGAAAAAAATTCATCACATAAATTGACACAAGGTACTTGCCCTGCAAACACACCAACAGTCTAGAGGAACAAACTAATTGCAGAAAGTGTGCATCTGGCTCTTCCCATCCACACAGAGCAACCTTCCCTTACTTCCCGACAGAGAAGAAACCAAACTGGAATTCATTGCCCAGTGGGAACAGCTCCTGCAGAAGGCTTCTTCCCATCACACAAGAGCACAGCTCTGGGAGAAGTAGGTTCCCATGGCAGAGCTACAAATCTCTATCTTCAGAATGCATCAGATGTGGCAGATAAGCTTTTGGCTTTGAACTGGAGACAAAATCCAAAGAGGTAAGTGAGCAACCCACGGTGAGGTTGGGCATCAGTTAAGCCTCAAGCAGCCTGACATGTTTTGGGCATCAAGCTCAGGCTAAAAAAAGGAGCAATGCAACTGGTTCATAAGTAACCCATCTTATTGAATGCAGAACACTGTTAAGAGGTACAAAAAAGACTTTCAGTGCTTCCCCAACAACAGTAAAAGCCTCAAACTTATTTGATGATGGGGGCAGGTGGAGGATGGATAAGACAGGGACCTTCAAATCTTCACAATTAAAAAATACATATATTTTAGCAACAGCTATGAAGCACCAACAGCAAGAAGGAAATGTATAAGGACATTATGACTCTCAGGATAAATTCATGCAGATAAAAGACAGCAAAACAGGACCTGAAGTATGAAAGACAGAAGAGTTCGTAGCATGGATCACCAGTCCCAGAGCAAGCATAAGGCATGGAGAGAAGCAGCAAATGAGCTACATGCAAGAAATGAAGAAAACTGTGACCTTGAGCTGAGAACACACTTGTAATAGATCTATAAAGATGTCAATCTCCTATTTATATAGTGGGTAAACACCTGTGCAGCTACCTAGGAAGCCATGCATAAAAAATTCTGCACCAAACTCTGGAGAAAACCCCACACCAGAGACTTCTCTGTTTCCATCTCCATATCAATCCACTGCAAAGCTGTACAAAATGCCTCTTTTCCTCCCCACAGCCAACAATAGAAGGCCTAAATGCTGTGCATTTTATCTGAATTATCAGCACTTGCTGGGCCTGGCTTTACCTATGTGGACAGCAATCATGGAAGTAAAAAAAAAAAGAGGAAAAATCCCATACAGCTTATTCAAAGGCTGGAAATGTCTCACAGACCTGGTTGTTACAAGGTGATTTTCTTGCATCTTTCTTCGAACAGGAGAAGAACTAGAGATCTAAAGTGGCAGCCAGACTGACCAAGAAAAACGTTTGGTGGAAAAGCAAAAAAGACGGAGGGCCAGGGTAGTACGCACTGAGCAAAACCAATAGCATCCTAAATTGGATTGGTTTTACCAGCTTTATGAAACGAATTTAGGCTTATAAAGAGACTCTGGAGAGCACTGGTGATTCAGAGTTAGAAACAAGCCTTTTACCATACACTGGCTTTGCAGGGATCTCAGAAAATGGTGGTAGCAAGAACATGTAGAACATTAACGCATGTCTGTGTTCCCTCACTGCATGGACAGGCTGAAGATGATTTCCATGGATGCTGCCATCACAGGTTGTCCATAGTGCTGGTCTTTCAAAGAAGAGGGAGATGCATTTTCCTCTTTCCACTTTGGAAATGACCAACTGTTTTGGTGTTCCCATTAAGAGAAGCTAGCGAAGCACTGAAGAGCTAACTTTTTCCCTCTGATGCCAATATACCAACAAATTGATATTATCCTCCTTAAGTAATGAAGTACCCTTAAGTAGCCAGGATTAATGCAGGCTCAGCTCAAAAGGCCAAGCAGGCTTCAGACCAAACAGTACTCATGAAAATTAAGGCACAGGCTGAGATGGTTTAAATTTCCTCTGAGAACCTGTGCCAAACCCTTCCAGTTAGACAGGCACCTTTGAATGCCCTTGAAAAGCCAAAGGGAACATCAGGCACAGACACAAGCTCCGATTCCTGCAGTTTCCATTTCCTGCCCCTGCCTTCCCAGCTTGCTTCTTGCTCCCCAGTGCTTTCTATTCTCTGACCCCCAGGAGGGGATAGAGTGACCCTTCCAACCGAATCACTGCCCACAGCCACTGGGACAGCTCTGAAAAATGACAGCATTAACGACATGAGTTTTGAGAAAGCATCAGCTCAATGCCACAAAAAGCATTGAGAGACCTCTCCCCACATTTACCCCTTTAGGGTTTCAGGAGCATTGACTGGTGACAGATGCAAAATAAAGAAAAATAGCCAAAAGGTACTTTACAGGGGCAGAACCAGTTCTGGGAGAGCCTCCTGGGGAAACCCCAGCCAAACACCCAAGAAACTACCTGCCCCCTGCTCAGTGCCAGCACAGATCCACCAAGAGCTTAGTTCCCCTTTGGATGGGTTCAGAGACGTGTAGATGTCTGCCAGAACAGTGGTTCACAAACTCCCATCACCCTCCTTGGGCCTCCCCATCCAAACAAACACACACAATTACAAAGAATCAATTAAAACCAGCAGGAGCAAAGGAGAAGGTGCAATTCCATCCAGTATTAAACTTCTCTGTCCCAAGGCACTTTTTTGTGTGTGTGTGTGGATCAGTACCTATTGCCTGGGAGCAATGGTAAAACTACTTATTAAACTTTAAAGGGGGAGTGTCTTTGAACCAGAGGAGAGGCACAGCAGGGAAGAGATGCATTATTTAAAGGAGGGTTTGTGTTTTCCACCCCAGCAGCCACCATGAGATTGCCAGGCAAAGCACGGTAGTACAGAGTCAAAATCCAAGTGCCCCAAGATGAACATTACATGGTAATGTATGCTGAAATAATCCATTTATTACATCTTCTGATTGTAACTTTAGCAAGGAACAAGTTTTACAGTGAATATTTTGGAGAACTGCAATGAGGTTTTTTTATGGCATGCCAAGAATTCACGGGAGACTGAGCCTCACCTAAGTTTACTTCTTCCATCAGGGGACTAAATAGGTTTTTCACATAAAATTACCTATCACGTGGTGCCTATAAAAAGATGCAGCTGTAAACATCCCAGTTTTAACCTCGCAGCTGAAAGACAGTATCAGAAGGAGCAAAGATTCCTACAGGAAAATGGCTAACCACAATACATTTTACACCTGCCTGGAAAGCTCTTCCTTCAATGCTGTGTTATCATGTATGCTCCAGCCCCCTGTCAGATGCTCAAGCAGGGCTGTGCTGTTGATGCGGAGCATGCACTGCCAGGGAGGCACTGTGTGTATCTGCCTACCATTTAAAGTCAAAGTTTCGCACTTTCCTTTATGTCAAAGACGAATTAACCTTGCAGGCAGGAGACTGGGGGGAATGGGGGATGACACCAAAACCAAAAACACCATGGACCATCTGCAGTGTTGACAGAATAGTTTTCCTTTGCATGCAAATGAAAGCTGAACTTAAAAGTCAAAGATTCATTTAGCAGCATTAAACCAGCTTCCCCTCCCCTATTTGCCCTCTCAGGCATTTTTATTTTTTGCCTTTAAGTGGGCTCATGAGTGCATGTGTGCAGCCATTTTTGTTCCCTGGATCACCCTTGAACTCCTCTGACCCACCAGTTGTTCCATGTGACAGGGTTGCTTGCTCTACACAACATCATATAAAAAAATAGAATTGGACTTTCAAAAAGGCTCCCATTCAGGGAAATCCATTATCATTAACGGCAAGCCTCCCAGAATCTGTTCTTCATTTCTTTTTCATTTTAAAATGTCAATGCATGTTGTCAGAATGCAATTGTTTTCCTTAATCATCCACAGCAGTGAAGTAGAAAGTACTCATCTTCGTGGTGAGAAAAGTCACTTGCTTTATTCATACCACACTCAATTTCGAAAGGATGCTTTCCAGACTGGTTTTACCCTCATGAATCAAGGCTTATACACTCATCTTCTGTACAAGTCTGTGTGAGCAATAAGGATCTATCCACAGGGAAATTCAGGTTTCTTTGCTAGGGTTGCTTCTAAAGGAAAGGCAGTATGAGGATACGTGTTAGAAGGCTGTCAGAGAACCCTTAAGGGAAAGCCATCTAGAGAACTTGGTATCCTCTTACTTTGAGCTTGAGAACTAGAAAAAGAACTGGAGCATTGCTGTCATCTCAATTTGCAACAAAGGCAGGAAGGCGAACTGCAGAACACCGGTCAGGTCCATTATCACTTCTCGAGAGTTGTTGCTCAGTGTAACAGCTACACACAATCTTTTTGGTAATTGTTGGGTTTTTTTATTCCTCAGCAATCACAAAGAAAAGCTGCTGAAAGGTGAGGGCAATAGACTTCTTAAAGAGCTGTTGACAACTCCCAGGAAACTTTTACATTTCAAATGCATTCTGCCCACATTTCCTATATTTT
The DNA here is from genome assembly GCA_017639245.1 of Myiopsitta monachus. Taxonomy (NCBI): domain Eukaryota; kingdom Metazoa; phylum Chordata; class Aves; order Psittaciformes; family Psittacidae; genus Myiopsitta; species Myiopsitta monachus. Next base: position 62,312,062 of record CM029921.1, on the reverse strand, counting down.
GTGGTTCTTAAGCTCCTCAATTTAGCACACAAAGCTATTTGCATGAAAATAGCATCTTGAGAGTTTCTTATGGAAGACTTACAATGCTTCTCTTTAAAAAACCACTACATAATTGTAGACTTACGTGTTGAATGTCTCAGGTAGCTGGGGTAAGAGGAGAATGAAGCACAAAACTGATTGCAAACATTTTTCTTTCATTTTAGATCCCATCAAGTTCTCATTCTCCGGCTGCCACTCACAATGGCACTCCTGGATACATTAATCTACTGCCATTATCATTCTCTAAAGGCAAGGAGTGCTTTTATTAAAGCAAAGACACATTAATTCAATAGTTTGGCTGTCCATGTTTCTAAAAATACACATAAACTTCCTCTTGACCTGCAGATAGAAAATTCCATAATGATATATTTTTCGACTAAACCCACTCCCAAAGAAAGACTAAAACATCCCACCTGGTAAGCACCCCTTTCCCAAAGTGCCAGAAAAATGGCTAGAAGCTACAATGCACCTGACAGGCCAGCCGAGTGCTAGCCAAGAGATTAAATCTATTTCTAAATATGATGGTCCTACACAAATCCACCAGACTATGAACTCTACCAAGACTTAGATTTGTCATGGAGAAGTGTTACGTAAGCAAAGACATAATCTTTTGGGTAGCTAGCAACCATCTCACTTAAGACACTGCACCTCCAATCAACATCTAAAATTGCACCAGACAGTAAACAGGACAGCTGGCATTTCAACATGCTCCAGAAGAATAAAAGCCAAGGTGATGTGTATACACAATTTTATACTTGCTGGTGTCTCGGAATGTGTTGTGAGTAGTCTCACAAAGAGATTGTCCCCAATGCTGGATGTTGCGATAAGCAGAGACAGGTCACAGCTTGCAGAGAGCTTAAGTTTCTGTGCCTGTGCAATGGCTTTAGACAACAAAAGCTCCCTGGACCTTCCTGGACTCAACATTTTCTCAGATTGCCCGCAGATACAGGGGGCTGGAGCAAATGCCTTGGACCTGCCAGCCTCACGTGTCAACAGTCTAAAAGCAAGGATTTTCTGGCCAAATCTGTACCACACATGATTGTACTGATAAATCATCGAGTTGCATTAGGTAGTTGAAACAGCAGAACTGAAGGAGAAATACCAACTATGTGCCTTAGACAGGTATAAAATCCAGCAAAGACAACTGCAGTCATTTCCCTATACATGGCTCCGTCACTGCCAGCGGTTGGGTGAACCAATTGCAGCTACTTGGGTGATGTCAGAGCAGTTATAAGAGATGAGAGGAGACAGAGCGTGACGTAGTTTACCTAGCTGAAGTCTATCTAGCTTTTATCACCCATGAAGCAGATGACGGTGTTATTTCAATAGCCCATGACTCACAGAATCACAAAGTTGGATTTCCACAAAAATGCCAAGGAAGACAAAGGCAACCACTATAGATGAGGGACTACGTTATGGAAAAACTCTGGAGGCATCCTGTAGTCTGTTTCATGTCTCAGGTAGGTCACAAGCACCTTTCCACAGCAGCCTGCTCAGAGCAAGTTCCTCATGCACTCTCGCTTACCTGGACCTGGGTCTTAGAGCCATTCACACACCCAGATACCAGAAGCCACTCTATTAAGTGCCATACCAATTTGGGGTATTTTACAAGCATTCTGCTTGCTAGATTCCTGAATTGAGCACATTTCTGCTTCAAAATTGCTAGTAAGGGGACATTTCTTGCATAGAAAACTTGAAGTTAAATGGAAAAATCACTGCTGGAAGATAAATCTTAATCAGCCATTTACTCACTTGACCAGATGCTTTGAGAGAATTTGAGAGAAATTAACAGCATGTTTTGGATACCCCATTGGAACGTGACCTGCCACAGGCTTGGAGAGATCCTAGCAAGGGAGAACTGACAAGACAATAATCAATATTCTCTCTTTCAAAATGCAACCATCGCCCTCAAGATCATTAGAAGGTTATAAGAAGGAATTACTGCCACCACCTTTTAGGGCGGACCACAGGAATTGAGTATGTTGTCAGCTATCAGGAAAGGAAAAGGAATCAGAGAAGAGAGAATTCAAGAAGGAAGTATAAATAGCATTTACTTCAAAACTGGAATTGCAATAGGGTTAGTATTGCAATTTATTAGTTAATATTGCTAGAGTATTCAAAATCCTTAAAACATTTTAAGATCTGGCCTTACTGTCCTTTGATCTACAAATTTTGCTTTACACAAAAACCCCTGAACAACGCCCTGGAGTTTGTTCTGAACAGGTACCAGAGGCTTTACAGATCACTATGAGGGCTCAGATCCTCTGTCTCATTCCTCACCAAAAGTCATCTATGCACACCTTCAACAGCATAGAACAGCAGAAACCTGGGGTAAAAAAAAAAAGTATAAATTATAAAAAATAGCAAATCACTTGAAATAAAGCCAGGCAGCCTCCTGGCTTTTCTTAATGGACATCCCAGCTTCAACACAGCTTTTTTTCAAGAACATCACCAAGATCATCTCCTAAAATGGCACATAGGAAGAATTTCTTTTTGCATGAACAAATGGCAAATTCTCTTGATGGCAGGGACTATTCAGCACATCATCACAGAAAGTCATTTTAAAAAGTTACAAGGTCACCTTTAAGCAACTCTTAAGTAGCTATTCTCATGCAAATGTTTGTGTAAACCAAGAAAAACCCCAACAACAAGAAATATACTGAAAAGTTAAAAGAAATAATAATTTAAAAATCACTGCAAGTAGAGGAGCTCTCCCACAAGACAGCAGATTTCTGACTGCTATTTCAAAGGCAGGAAGAAAAGTCATATTAGAAAGATGAGAAGGTACCAAAACACACGGTCGGCAATAATGTGACTCCAAGGTATTATTGAATTCAGTCAAGGTTAATCAAAGAAGCCAAGTTTTTACCTTGGTGCTTTCATCAGGTGCCTAAAAATGATGCAGGGATCCAACCCAAGAAACATTAGATTCTCTCATTTCTTCCTTACAAAGAAGTATTTGCAAGACCCTGGTTAATTAAACTAATAAACCAGAAGTGAAAGCTTGGCCTTGTGCCACATTTTTACTAGCATGTTGTGCAGGGGTGCTGCATTAACAGCTGTTACTGTGTCGCAGGGGTACTGGGGAGACAAGAGCAGGGAACAGAGGAGAAGGAGAAGTAGCGGAAAGAAAAAGACAAATCAACTGATTTTCAATTAACAGCTGAAATAAAAATGAAGTGCTTTTAGCGCTTGGCCTTCAAAGTGCCAATACTCTTAAATAACACAGATACCTGGCTGTTCTATAGCCATATTAAATCAACTTCATTTGTTTTAGGCAAAGGTGAGCAGTACTTATTTAACGAGTACTGCCTCAAGCATGACTCAACATGCAGGGAGAAATCTTTTCAGAGCAAAGAAAAATGTCTCAGAGGGATGCTGGGAGAAGAAATTTTTCTTTGGACAAGAAATCACAAGAATCACAAGAAATTGAAGATGTTTTGGATCATCTGCTTCTTCTCAGGCTGGGGTACAACTTGCATTGTCCCATGAAGGTATGTTGATGTCCCCAGACGTTAAGCAGCTGGTAAGGGGTGAGATTACGATCACAGGGTCCTGGAGAAAGAAGCAGACACCTCAAAAGGTGCCCTCAGTCAGGACAACTTAAATATCTTCATCAGTTACCCCATTCTCCCTAGCGTCATCTGAAACCTTCTACCACCTTGGTTTTAGTTCAATGATGTAAGTATTATATCATATTATATAATATTATGCTATATTCTGATTCATTGGATGCAACATCCACAGGATACAAGGTGCTGTGCATCTGACTCCAGGTGTTGAGGAAAGCTGAGCAAGTGATAGTAGCAACAGCCTTGATGATAGCTTGGAGGCTCACTACACACCAATCTTGCCTGGGAGTCCTAGCCTTCCTTTTTCTTGGAAAAGAACCCAAGGATTTCACTTACCAAATGGGTCTGAGGAGGGCATGCATTCCTACATCCATGTTATATCCAGCCAAATCTTTCCAAATACCGTTGCAGTCCTTAACCATTTAGACCATCACCCTGTCCCACCTAGGAGCACATCACAAGCCAATTCTCACCTATCCTGGTTATTTAGGGCTGAGTGAAGATCCTGGAGCTTCTTCACCATATTTAAAGTGCTCAGGGCTTCAAGTTTCATTAGTGGTAGCTCCTGCCTGCCATTATCTTTTACTTTAGTTTGTGTGTCCTGCTATCTTTGATCCATTTACTGTAAGATCCACTTTACTCCAATCCCCAGCCCCTTGTCTTTGATACAACACACAAGCAGTTCTTAGTTGGAGCCTCTTTCCTTCTGCCAAAGAGCTCTCCAGCAACAGCTTTGTGTTACAGCCAAATCCATTCAAAAACCCCTTCATGCACTTAGCCTGAAACTCTTTTTCAACCAGTTGCCGATTCTCCACATGCAAGTAACTCTTGTCCACATGTGACCAAGGCTCTCATGCTCTCAGTACAAAGCCTCTCAGCACATTCAGAGTGGTGTTTATGAGCCAATGTGCATTAACCTTTCCTCTCGGAAACCTGAATGCAGAGAGTGATGGTTATCCAAAAGGCCTAATAACCAGTTGAGAGCATGAGGCACAGCTGAGCCTTGCAGAGTGTTGAATTGCCTTCCTGGGATGGTTTGATGAGGGACATAATCACAGGAGTATTTTGAAAGAGGACATCTTCATCTCTCTTAAAAGTACCCATAATCAGTAGCTAATTTTCTCTGTCCTGTTAGAGCTTGTTTTACTTGAAAAATTAATACCTGTTCTTAAGGTTACGCTGATACAAGCACCACTGATTTTTCAGCGGTTCAACTTCAGGGCTGCTAGAACAGCAAAATTATCATTATTTAAAGGTGTCATTAGTTACAGCCATACTTTCATTATGTAAAGGAAAAAAACCCAACAATGCATGAATATTGTTTGTGATACACGCACACCTCACTTCACGCTTTTGGATAACTACATTTTGGAAAACAGCTCCAGCTCGCCAGTACTACCAATGTAATCCAAAATACAGATTAAACTTGAAGGTGTGGGGAAAGAGCAGAACCACGCTGGGAACACAAATAGTTTATTTGTTACCTCCCCCATGCATCTAATTTTAAATCCTCCTCTACACCTTGCCTGCAGGGCACTCTGAAACTCAGGTCATGGGTTTAAAGCTTCCATTGTCCACACTACATGGTCCTCTCCCTAGTGATGTACCCATGTCAGGAACAAACAAAACACAACAATAAAAAAAGCATTGGTGAAGGCATCAAATGCATTAGAGCTAAGAGCACTCCACTTCTCCACACACAGCAGCCCAAAGGGTAGAATTATGCCAAAACAGCTGCCCTGCTGGCCACCACCCACTTTCCATTTCACTGATGAGCTCCAGACCACAAAGACCAAGGTCATGCAAAGACACCCCCTCTGTTCCCCCTGCCATGAGCTGCTTGCAGCACCACAGCAGACTGGGCACACACACAGCCTTGAAGGCAAATGCCTCCCCTGCTTGCCCAGCTTGAGGCTGATCACATCTGTGCGAACAGGAAGGGGTGTCTCGCCCCATCTCCCCTCTGTTTCAGAAGCAATAAAAAGAAAAAGGGAAAAAGCTGTGATTATTATTCAAGGGTTTGAATCTGGAAGGGATGGGGGAGGCTAGAAAATGTCACAAGCTTCTTGCGGACGTGACACAGTCTGGCTTGTGGGCAAATTAACACAACTGGGAGAATTCACTCAGGCTCATCAGGGTAATGAAATGTGATATCCACTGGAGAAAGCAGGGCCAGGGACATGCTTCACTTTGCTATAGCAGCGATGCCCTTCAGACAAAAGATTCCCTGGTGAAATGCAAAACAACTCTGGGATGGAGTATATTCAAACAGGATCCAAACAAACGCATAACCACATAAATAGATCCCTTCTGCTTATTATTGTGCTGCCAATGTGTATTTGGAGAGGGGATACTCTGAAAACACTACCATTTTGCTTTTTACCTGCTGCCTGCTCTCTAACAATCTTTCTGTGCAGGGTGCAGATAAAAAGGTCTCACCCAAAAAAGCCTAGGTGACTACATCTACAAGACACGTTCATCAGCCACAACTCCTTTGAGATTGACTTAAAGCAACTGCTGCACCATATAGGAAGGCAAATTAATCTGGCAAAATACCTCTTCCCATCCAGAATCCTCTTTTCTCCTGCCAATCAACCCAAACTTGCCAGCACTCCTTTCCTTTAAAGACAGATAAATTCCAGCTCTTTTTAAACTCTCCTGTTCCAGACTGCTGGCTTGTACGATAGTCTGTGTCATCTCAAGACCAAGTAAGAAAATCTTTCTTGCTAATGTACAAGGTGACCAGCAGTTCCACCTCTTCCGAAATGCTTTTCGGTGGTGTCCCATGCTTTCATCCCATTGCACAACCTCCCAACACGCTCCAGCTCCCATGACTGACTCTCTTCATCTTACAGGTAAAGACTTGCTATTTGACCTATTATTGTCTTGCTGCAAATCAACTTCATTTCAGGGCCCTCTGCCTTGTATGTACACCCCCATCTTCTGTTGTGAAAGACATTAGATTTATTTTTGCATAAGTGGGACCCCTGGAGAGCTCTTTTCAGAGTAACTTCAAGGGGGTCCTAGGAAAGGTTCTCCAAAACAGTAACTACTCTTGTCCTAGCATCATTTGAGCATTATTAAGCATACATACAGAGTAGGAAAATACCCATTACCCCATAGATAACACTACCTGAGAGCTCCTTTATGCAAGTCTGTTACAGCTCGGAGTAAAAGGGAGACAACGATCCTAAGGAGAGGGGGGAAAAAGAAGACATCACAACTTTACTTTTCACACCTTCCCGCGGCAAAGGAAATGTTGCATTAAGATGTTGGGTGAAGCATAACACATCCCACACTCCCCATCTCAGTTTGAAACATGTAGCCCTCCATTACAGAATCCCAAATTGTTGCACTCAGTGCAGGTCAAAATAAGGCAATTCATTTGTTCATTTGGTATTGCTTGGACCTGAACTAATTTTAAGGAGATCTTTACCAAAGATGCCGATGTTTGCCCATCAAAGACCAAGCTGTACTGACACCTTGGCACTGGCTTTCTCTGACATGGGTAGCCCCAAAACCATCTCTTAGACCTTGATACCATCAACAAATAGATATTTTTTCTCCATACAGTTTGTTTTGGGTTTTTTAAGGACTTTTAAAAGGCTGTTGGAAAAACATTGACTTTGCAAACAAAGTTTCTACACACAGCAATTTATCTGACAAGTGACATCCTAATTTGGACATGTGTTTTAAGAATGCTTCTTCAGGCAGCAAGCAGTTAAGCTTTGGGAAGTTACATAAATCAGTACATTGACATTTGTATGCACTAACAAGAAATTAATGTCTCTTTCCCTTCCAGTTAGCATTTGCGTGTGTCATGGGTGCTGCTCCCTCTCCCCACTTTTTCCACTGTCTTCAGGATATGACCACAGAAATTGTCATATTGAATTACACTGATAACATGTCTAATTTAATGCCCTCTCTACAATAATACCCCACACCAGCTGCTACAGAGGAACGTTTAACGCTCCTTATGATTGACAATGACGGAACAGCACCACCACAAGGGACGTTTCCTTTGCATTAAGGAGAACTCCTCCTTTCCTTAAGCATTTTGTCATGCATATTTTTATCCCAACTCACACACCTGTGAATGTTACATATTAAGTAAGTCTGCTATGGCTTTTTTGGGGTTATTTGGGAGTATCTTCTGCCAATGAGTTTTGCAGGTTAGCATGTTAATGGGCATGTAATATATTGACCCCTGTATTGCCACTCAATTGCAAGTGGCCATCTCTTAGATCTTCCAGAAAGGGCTACATGAGGGCATCGGGTGACTTGCCTGTTGTCATGGTTTAAGCCTCTCACGCAGTTCGTTCACTCACTTCCCCTCTCTTTCTTCCCCCAGTTCCAGGGGGATGGGGAGGAGAATCGAAAAGAATGCAGCTCCCACAGGTTGAGATAAGAACAGTTTAGTAACTGAGGTATAACACAAATCACTAGCTGCTACCACCAATAATAATAATGACAAGGCAAATACAAGAGAAGAATACAATCGATCACCACCGATAAATAGCCCGACCAAGCAGTGCACCACCACCCTTCCGGGTCTCTGCCCTCCAGGTTTCACATCCTGGACATGACATGCTATGGTATGGAATACTTCTTTGGTCAGTTTGGGTCAGGTGTTCCTGTCTCTAGCTTCCTCCCAGCTTCCCCTCCTCCCTGGCAGAGCATGAGGCTCAGAAAGTCCTTGGTCAGACCAAAACATTACCAAGCAGTAACAGAAAACACTGGAGTTATCACCGCTGTTCCCAGGCCCAAAATCAAAAACACAGCACTGCACCAGCTACCAAGAAGGAGAAAAATGACTGCTACTGCTGAGCCCATGACACCTGTGTCATTCAAAGACTTGCACACCATGGCCATGTTCTTTGTCTTCTGCAAATGGAAACAGTCCTAGAAACTAAAGCAACCTCAGAAAGGACAGCTTTAAAAAACGCTGATGCTTGCTGTAGCAGGGAAGCCTTCGCCTGCCTCTAATCACTGTCAGAGCCTATCTTCTAAAACCTTCTGTTTGTGCTGGATCAACCTTCCTGCCTGCTGGAGGCCTCCAGGCAACGAGCCAACTCCCACAGATACAAACACCAATGGCTTTAAGACCTCCTTTCACCCTGTGGCAAGAAGAGGACCAGACAGGCCAGACTCAGACCAGCTGGATGCCTTCCTCCTGTGGGAGAGAAGTGCACCACGCTAACATACAGCCCTGTGACTCAGATGAACAAAAGACATGGCTAATTGGATATTGCAGTGCTCCCATGGCAAGGAGGGGACGGGGCTGGGCTGCCTTGCAGAGTTCAGCTTTCTTCCTTGACAGGGAAATTTGCAGTGTAATTAAAATGAAATGTTGGTGTCTGTGTTGTACGTTGAAATATTGATGGAGGGAGGTATAAAGCATTTTGTGAATGCATGCTTTCATTTTGTGATTTACTGCCCCCAAACACCATTTTCATAGAACCTACTCTGGAAGGAAAGGGGGAGAGATAAAAGAGCAATAGTAGTTTTATTACTGCAGAAAAAGGGAACAGAATTGGACAGAGTTAAATACAATGTATTGAAAGATAGCGTTTTGCTCTGAGCTTTAACAAAACAGCAGGAGCTCCCTCACATCCTGGAAAGGGTCCACTGAAGTTCATGGAGGATTTTTTCATTTCCTTGTGCCATACCAAATAATGCTGAGAAGGGGCTATGCTGCTTTAAACTGTGGCTAAAAAGAGGTCAAATCCCTATTTATAACAAGGCTTGGAGTCAAGTACTTAACGGCTGTGTGAGAAGACACAGAGGTAAGATTCTTCATCCCCTGTATTTACTTGCCACTGTGTCTTTATTACTCAGCCCCACTAAGTACACTTCAGCCAAATGGAAGTCTGACTCCATCCATATTCCAGAAAAGGGGGAGAGGAAATATTCACAGTTTTTTAATTAATGACCTAATTACAGCACAAATTAGGACTGAGGCCCTTGCTGTTGTGAGGGCAGAAGCTAACTCTGCCTGAAGTTTGTTTGCCATAGGAATTGGTGGAAAATTTGCCTCCAGGATGAGTGAAATCCCAATTCCTAGCCAAAGATGAGACCTCAGCATCCATCAAACCTTGGGCAAGAAGAATGCAGAACAGCAAGGTGCTGACACAGTAAACAGCTCCAAAGAGGGTAAAGAAAATCTTCCTGGGATCCAAGAGGACAGTTTAAAATATGTGGTTTTACTTTACTTAGTCACTACTGTTTTCCCTTTTGCTCTGCCAAATCAGCTAATGAACTGCAATGAGCACTCAGGATTCAGAGAAAATATTAATAGCCCTGGTGAGGTCAGGCGGGTAGATGTCCCACCACCCAACCATCTGCACTGCCCATCAAAAGCCCTCTTCTACCATTCCCCAACCTAGGCTTCTCCTTTTATTCCCTTCTGTTCCTCTCCTCTGCTCCTTAAAACCAGGTGAAAGGAGGAAAAAGGAGCTGCTGGCCTCGTATTTGTGCTGGGAAGGGGCTATGCCAAGGTGAGGCTGTGCTTGCACTCCAGTGCAAGGAGAGACCCTGTGACCACTGATGTCCCCTGCTTGGCACCAGACTCACAAGCAACTTTCTCTTTCCATTGAACCCCACAAGCAGATGGGGCTCCAAATTTGCCAGCTGTTTCCCAGAAATTGAGACACCAGCTTGTCATTCCCCAGCTCTGTACTTGTTTTAGGGTTTGCATTGCTCACTACCAAACAGGTTGCAGGTTCCAACTGGAAGAGCCAGGATGCACGCAATGTCCTACTTATACAGAGTAACTGTGGGACTATCCAGGCAGCTCTGCAATGGCAGGGAAGGCTGACAGGTCCCCATCAAAGCACACAGAGCTGGAGAAAGCTCATACCTTTTCCCCTTCAGTGCCCCTGGCTGCCTCCTTTCTTTACCAGCCCTATAGAAACCTACAGAAAGGGAGAGACTTGTCCACTCCAAGCTGGCTAAACCAGTCACAACCATGTTACACAGACATATCGCAACATTTTACTCCTGACTAACTGAACTACAATGATTAGATACACAGCAGAATATACCTGCAAATTCTAAGCTGAGGACGCACAAATCAAGCATGGCCCTCCAAACTGATCTGCACACCTGACAAGGAGGATTTGCATTGTACATGCACAAAAGTACTTGAATCTCCACGCTGGCATCCAGCCTACCCAGCTCCAGGCTCTTTGCTCACAGTCCCAGCCACTGTAAGGTCAACTGTAGTCATGGACAGACCCTCACTGAGCATTTCAATGCACCCAGCATCTGAATCATCCCTTTAGATTCATTCAAGCCACCTCTCTTCACCACAGGGTGAGATTAGGTACCCAGATGCTTCACTTTAGGATCTATGCTGGCTCTCAGGGCTGGAGTATACTCTTGCTACTTCACTTGAAGATGCAGGCATAACCATGTTTCACTTCTTTTAATTACTACTTGTTCAAAAAATTAAGTTCATTCTGCTTCAGTTTCACATTTTCTAACAACATTTTTCTTCCAAGTTCCATTTCGTTTGATAAGCTCAAGAAATCAGCTTTCTGATCCAACTTAAAAGCACTAAATGTTGACCGTATCTTTGAATTCAAGCATTTACATGTACAATTTTGAACCCCTAGTACAACACAGATGTTGTCCCACAAGCACACTATAATCTGAGGCATTAGAGACAAAAACCAGAAGCAAACCCAACAAGGTTGAATATTTAAAGCTGTCTGGTTGGAAGAGTCCTTACTAACTCCATATGCTGTGAAAATACATTTCATTTTGTGGTTTGAGTCTGTTTAAACATGGAGAGATGGGATTTATACAACAGGGCAACTTTTTTGCAAGATGAATTTTTAGATTGTATTCCCTTTACAAGTAATTCACCCACTGTAATGCAACAAAACACTTTTTGAAGTCTTTCAATTTACTATTTACTAAGCAAAAAATATCAGCAAGAGAGGTCTGTAGAAAATATATATGCATACATTGCATACATAGAAATATATGCACACATTGAGAAAAACAGTGATGGATACTGCTCAATGAAATTTTATGCAACCAATAGCTGTTGATGGATATGTGATTTAAAGGTTGCATTAAATATCTGAAGCTTTAACTAATCACTGTATAAATAATTTTCAGTGGTGGCTTCAGGCAGATACAGACACATATCAACGGAGGCAGCTCCAAGTTCCCCAGGAAGAGGGGAAAAATAGAATCCCAGAGACACCACTGGAAAAACTGAGAGCAAAACACAGAAGCCCAAGCAGCGCCTACACACAGCAGCCTGGAAGGAGCAAGCTGCAAAAATAACGTCTGTTGTTCATCTCTTCACCCACAGTGTAGGAATGAGCAGGGCCCAAACGGGACTGTGAGAGGCAGTGTAATTGACCACTGCATGATCCCCTCTTCAGCCACCACTCAGTGCACAAAAGGTCAAAGGAGCACACAGAAATTTCCCTCTGCTCAAAATGCACCTTTCTGCTGTTCTGCCTCCTCAGATTCCAGAAGTCCCTGTGAGCTCTCACTTTTAGGCTGGTGAAACAGCCTGAGCCCTCAAGTGATTTATTTGAGCAACTCACCCCATAAGTACCACAGCTAAGTACAAGCTATCTCTTCTTGGTTTGGTAAGCCTCATGCAAAGCCCACTTCACTGTTTCTGTGGTTCTTACTGAAAACAGATGGGTAGGTGCTCCCTGCCCCACAGACTTGCCACCATTCGCAATGGCCAATGGGTCTTCGGAGAGCACAGGGTATACCTCCTTATGGTGTACAACACCTGATGGCAGCAGCAAAGCTGCTCAGCCAGCTCAGCACTTCAAAGCTCGGCCTTTATTGTCTTTTTTTTCTCCACAGCCAACAGGAGAGGATGTGCTTTAAAAGAGGGAGAAGTTAACTGGGGCCAAACCCACCACCCCTACACCATTCATGAAGGACATCATATAATCCAAGAGCAGGGGAGAAACTTCATCATCTCAAGAGGCCTGAGACCTTTTAGTCCTTTTAAACACGTTCATGTTACAAAAAGGAAGAATTGTTTCAGGGCATATCCAACTAGCAGGAAGGAAGTTACATGACTTCACAGCACAACCGAATATTTGCCATGTTACACTACTGTTCAGGAAATAACCTCACAGATGAGCAAGGACAGTGATGCCCTCTCATTCTGGACAGCAAGGTTGAGCACGCAGCAGCGGCTTCTCATCGCTGCTAGGAAAACACCAAATGTTAGGTGAGACCAGGAAACACTTCATAGAAGTGTAACCCCTCCCTGGTTTTGAGACTGTGCATAGAGTTTAGGCCAGTTTAGGGTTACCAGTGTGCAGATGCAGCTACACCAATGGCAATGTTGTATTTTAGAATGGAGGAAGGTAATTTAGACATTAAAGAGTATTGGTTTCCATTTTCTTTCCTTTGTGACCCAAGAGACATTCTCAGATTACTTACAAAGTTAGGATAATCATACATTATTTATCTACCTTTAAAGAAGATTCTGACCACTTTTTTCCCAAGGACAGCCACTTGAGGTAAAAAGGAGAGAAGCTGAAGTTACTACTTATCTTTTCCTTTCAACAGCATACAACAAAGGGCAGGGAAGGGAAGAAAGAGAAAAATATCAGCAAGGTCAGTTTTCACCAGGATGCAGAAGGGACTAGACAGGAAACTGCCCTTTTACTGCCACTTTTGGCTCCTGTTCCTCATGCTGAAATCCAAGAGCTGATGAAGATAGATGGGTTCATCCATGCTCTTGGGGTCTGGATAGTAACAAAAATTATTTCATGGTCAAGAGCTGTCATGGGGTGCATTGATTAATTAACAGAGTTAGGAGGAGAATTACTGTACTGCATGTCAGCTACTAATAATAGAGCCCCAATCAGGTGGGGAGTGTATCCAAAAAGATGAGGAAGCTGTAGGCTCACAGCTCACCTTCACAGCAAACAACAAAGGCAAAAACTCTTCCAGTGGGCTTTTCTGACATCCATCTCCTGCTAAAAACCAGATGTGTCCAGGATGAGTTTCTGCAGGGCCAGGTGTACTCAGGGAGGAACAGCGCCCTCAAGGTGGAGGTGGCCCCTCTCTGCCAACTCAATCATGTGGCTCTGGATGGGCAATGGGGAAGGTCAGTGGACAGGCACTCTGTTTCTCAAAGGATCTGCTATTTTAAGCACTGCTTCTCCTTTCTGCAAGACCTGCAAACCTTTTAGACCTGCTCAAGAGACCTCAGCACAGCCTCCCTATACAACAATTTTCTGCTTTCAGCCTTCTGAGGATACAAACTTTTGCCAAGAAGTGAGTGTTAAACACCTCTGAGGCCTTGATTTCTCCTTGCTTCAGTTTCCTACCTGTACAAATAAAACCTCCCTACACCCATTTCAAGCATAACCTACTCAGAACATGAAACCTTTCTCCCTTTGTGTATACAGAACCTGGGGGGGAAAAATAACAGGAAGCTTGTTCTAGGGTTTTCCTACACTACTAGAAAACAAACAAACAGAAAAAAAGAATTAACAAAGTGACCCCTGGGAGAGGAGAGCTGCACTTAAGATGAGCTTCCCAGGTGTCTGGTGGAGTGCTGGGAATGATGATGAAATAGCTATATCATACATACACACATTTGTTGGAGCACATACTGATGCAGCTGTGAGGCACTGACAACTCTGCAGAGTAAGACTAATTTCCGAGCACTGGAAATCATCTTGGTGGAAAGCTTAGGAGTAAGACTTATCCAGCCAATCTGACAGAGTGGTCATGATTTCGGCATCTAACATCTCAGTAATGCCTGAGCCACAAATTATCATTCTGCATCAGTGGAACACAGAGGTCTTGCTGCTTTTTTTTGACATGGCAGACTGGATCACTGGCTGTAGTGATTTGGAAAATAAGACAGGTGCTTTCTGTGCCATGCTTACTGCCAACGAAAATACAGGCACAGGGCAAAGAGGGGAAAGATCCAGACCTTTTCTCCTGCTTGTCTAAGCTTTCTCCAGGCTCTAAAATACACTTTCTGAGGCTCTGTAAAGAAAAAACCACAATTCTATTCTCCAAAGTGCAGCTAAGCCTTCCAGCAGTGTCACTTCTCCCTGTTGCGCTGGACCTGTTGATTCTTTTTTAAACACAACTTCCTTGATCCACAAATAGGAGTTTGGGAAGAAAATGTCCTGGTTTGTTTTTCCTCTTCTGCAGTTTGAACAAAGCCATAGCCACCACCTTCGCTGAGGAAGGGAAAGCACCAGGAAGTGATAAAGCATGTGAGCCTGATAATGTCAGACGTGGATCTCCCAATACACCTTTGCATCCAAAACCCTCCCATCCCATGAACCAACATTGTATCCCCATTGTGGGGCACACTCCTGATCCTCACCTTCCTTTTCTGTTACCAGCATGAGGATCAAGCCCTCAGAAAGACCCTTTGGAGAACTCATGGTTGAAAGCAGTTCTACAAGACATCCTCCTTCCAGTAGAAGTCAGGTCTCTTTCCCAGCAAAATCCTCCTTCCCAGCACTACAGTGCTGTCACCAGCATCTTGAGTCTTCATAGTGCCTCAAGCAGGCGGGGGCAGCACTCAGTGAAAGCTATCTTGCCACAGGACATTAGCGGTGAGATAACAACACAGGGCAGTTAGTGTCACCAAGCAACTGTCCCATCCGAAGTTCACAGGAACCAGTGACTTTCCATTTGTGGTCAGAACTGATCACCTCCCTTTCTCCCTCCTTCCTTCCCACCAGCTTCAATACTTTGCAAGGTCATAAAGCCAACCTACACCAAGTAGCAATTTCCAAGATCACCTCAAGGTACTACTCAGACAACCTTCAACAGCACTTCATAAGGATGTAAGTAGATGTCCAAGAGCAGAGGACAAACTGTTATGAGTAACAGGGCTTTTGAGCCCAAAGGTCCTCCAAGATACAGCTGTTGCAGGAGGAGAGGCAGTGGATGGAATGAAACACAGCTCCATTTTGCTGTGGCACATCAGCAAACTTGCCAGCCCACGGCGTGAGTCACTGACAGTTCGTAGCATTTCATCTCTCCCCTCCTTGCCATGCCTACCACAGGAATTCTTTATCCTCAGGCTTTGAAGTGAGCTGCTATGTTGTTTAATTTCCTACCCCCAACAGGTGAGGCACAGTGGCGTTTTGGTTTCTTAAGACAGCTGCGTACACAATTTTCTTATTAATTTTTATCCTGCTTTGATCAAACAGTGCAGAGAGCACGGTCCAGTGCTCGTTCCCACTAATAGCATGAACAAGCAAAGCAGACAAATTCAGTTTGTAAGAAGCAGTACAAACTCATTAGACTGGCAAGATACAGAGGTGGTAATATAAATAAGAAAGTAACCTTATCAAAAGAGTGTGTTAAATGCTAACAAGGAAAAAAATCAGCACTACACCTGACACGGATTTCACACATTAGTTTCTGTTACCAGATTCTGCACTGTTTCCAGCAGTGTAGTACACTTCCCCAGCTCACCTACCTTCTGGGAAGGCTGGAGATGAAGCTGAGCACCCGCTGAGCACCCAGACAGACTCCTGCAGAAAATCTGCAAGAGACAAGCACACCCCGCAGCCAGTGGAGGACCCCTTATCACAAAAACCCACAAATCACTCCCTCTGCTCTGTCAGCCCTGATCTGAAATAACACCCAAAGGCAGACCTAGGAAATGAAAATCACAATGCTACTATAGAGAAAAGCTCCTCCTGGAGTTGGCCACCGACCCCTCCAGCAGCCTCACCGTATGCCACGGCCAATTACCCATCCTTGTCTCCAAGGAAATCACTGACTGGCACATTTTTTTTCTCCTCACCTATCATCATTTCGCGTACATTACAGTCACTCTTTCCTCATAAAGCAGCCACACATGTTAAATACTTCACTAGTCTCTGAGCAACTGTTTTCAACTCATTTGGCTCTGAAGCCTCCTGTTTCTGGTTTTGATCAGAAGGGTTTGTATACCCATAAGTGTCTCTACCTTCTCTAATCCTGTCCAATAAAACATCTGTACAGATGCTTTTACATATGTTTTACAGACATTTTTCTGTACATCACTCCCAGGGCCCCTCTCCTGTCCCTACCTCAGGGCAGCTCACTGCAAGTCTCGCAGTTAGGAAGCTGGAACTAAAACAGAAGGACTTCCAGGACTTGAAAACAGCCAAGGTAACCAAAGACCTCTAGCAATCTAGCTGAACAGACATCCTCAATGCTCACATATCTACAGGTGAGCACGTCACATCCCAGGAGTGGCATTGATGCTTTGGTGCACACCAAAGGATCTGGAGGTGCTTCTCGTGAGACAGTTTGATCATGAAGGTCCAGCTGAAGAGCCGTTTTGCTGAGCACTGCCACTCTTTAGCAGAACCGATGGTGTACGCAAACACTCCCGGGTTTTAGGACGGGATGGGTTTCGGAGAGCCTCAGCCACGCACCCTCCTCCCAGGAGCTGCGGTTTCAAGGAACTCTCCCATTTATCAGCATTTTCCTGACCCCTAGTGACAAGACGTGTCTGTACAGCAGCCTCTCAACATGCAGCGCCAAATTCTCCTGCATAAACAAGGAACAGAACTCGCTCTTTAAGATGGGAGAAAGGTTTTCAGATCTCTCAAGATACTTACCTTCCGCAACCCTTGCAAATTTGCCAGAAAATCCAACTTGTTTAGCAAAGAAACTCAAATTTGGACTGAAAGTCAGGGAACAAACTGAATACATTAAGCTTCCCTTGCACCAGGCTCCAGCTGTGCCCAGGGAAGCCGAGTTACAGAATTAATCCATCAACAGACTGGACAAAACAAGGGATGGGGAGAAGGTGGTTTTGATGTATCACCCTCCCAGCAAGGGCAAGCGCATCCTGTTGCAGGGAACTGAGCAGCCTTGGCAGGGCAGCAAACTGCATGATCTCACCACCATCTGCAATGGACCATGGAGCAAACTCCTGGGGACCTGGAGGACATCACTTGTGACACAGGAATACATTAGCTGCCAGCACACATGGCCCTTGTTTTTGTCATGCCACGTAGTTTCAAGGACGAACACTGAGTCAAAACAGGATTATTCTGGTCCAGCTCTGGAGTTTTCAAATGTAATTCATGCCAGGCTTCTCTGTGCATTAGCCAGCAATGGGCTGTCTCTTCCTGCACCAGGCTGTCACAGAAGGCAGGCACCTGTGGCAATGTGCACTCAGGTACTTTGGACTCAGGTTTGCATCATCCTCCTCCTCTGGGAAACATCCCTTCAACGCAACATTTCTCCACTCCTAGATACTGTGATATTCCACCATCTCGCACACAGTCATCTCCCACTTTGATACCCATGTTTTCTACACATTTAAAATGGTTATGCCACTGCACATTGCCTGACATCGTCTCTTTATGTGAGCAGACCAGAGAAGCTCCTATTTCTACCAGCCTCCAATTTATTTTGTTCACTGTGTTGAGGCCAATTCCCAGCCCTCAGTGACTGTGATAAAATGATGCTACAAGAGGAAGTCTCACACAGGAATAATTAACAATTCATCTCTATTTATTGGGCCCTTTTGTCAACTTAAACTTGTCACAACTGCCATAAATCTCTTCAAGTGCTAAACAAACTCTTTAATTAAATCCATTGTACCACAAGAGCAATGCTTCAGATAGCAGCAAGTAGTCAATGATAAGAGTTTGGCCCACCCTGGCTTAAAAAACCCTTTGTGGGGGCTGAGGTTCACCAGGGGATTGTGACCCTGTCCCCAGGCTACTTGCTCAAATGCATTTAGTATGGATGCAAACTCTGAAAATGTATTCCTGGTGAATTCCTGGGGCATGGCAGCTGATTAGTTGTTTTCTTGCCGACTCGGCAGTTGCTCCCCCCTGCGTACAGCATAAGTTTCAGTCTCACCAGAGGAGCAACCTCAAAGCCATAAATACATGGACAATTCAGTACCCACCAGGCAAAAATCTGGTCCCCCATCTCGTGGGTTACTAACAATTCCCTGGCCCTGCATCTCCCCATTAAGGGAAGAGAGGTGAAGCATAGGAAGCCTTTCTCTCTCCTGAATGGAGGGAAGAAGGAATGGCAGAGTGTGCCAAACCTGAAGAAGAGCCAGACACAGTAGTTAAAGGTGAAGAAACAGTACACCCAGGGTTTTCAAAAAGTCTCTAAGCAGCAGGGACATATTGACATAGGATCTAGTTCACACCCTGCCTCCAGCTGCAGCCAGAAGCGGACCTGGGAAACGCAAGAACAGAGCAAGCACAAAAGCAGCTCCTCCTTTTTCCTGCCTTCACCTGCTTTCACAGCCCAGAAGATCTTCACATGATGTGGTTTTTATTTAGCAACCCCCCCACTGGGCTGCTTCCAGACATGACAGACAAACCTCTCCCATGCAGTGCTGGAGGACACCCATCCTTCTTCTAAAGCACAATATAAATCAAACACCTAGCCCAATAACGCTAACACCTTGCTTGAGATAAAGACTCCTTCTGCCAGTGCCATAAGCAAACATCCTGCTGCTGAGGCAGCAGCTCTGCTAACAGCCGCTCCAATGCAAACTTGCATTGCAGCAGAAGAGATGGCAGGAGCCATCACTTTGTTGGTTAATCCCATTTGCCTTGTGAGAGGGTGCAGGAAGCAAAATCAGAGTGAATTTACAATGACTTGAACCATGCTAATGCTAAACCCCATGGGTTTCCAGGGATGCCTGGAAAGCAAGCTTGTGGGATGATGGCACTGAGCACATTTTCAATACTTTCCAGTGAGGAGCCAGCACAGACTATGGAGAGGGGGTGGGGGTAGGAGAACCAGAAAAGGAAGATAAAACCAAATCCAAGCAACATTTCTTACTGTGTTGCAGAATCCTAGGCTTCTGCAGGTAGCTTCCCTCCCCCTGCATCAAGGCCCACACTCTCCACATCTCTTCAGTGATTGCAAGCAGTCACCCGTTGCAGCCAGCAATCTCATGGAAGGAAGCTAGTGTCCCTGTTCCCTCAAAGGGACCATTAAAATGCTTCAGGGAGTGTGAAATGAGAAGGGGGGGAAATTCAAAAGGCAGATCTTGAGATGGGAGACAGCACACAGCTCTTAATGAAAGCAGCCTTCAGGGTCAGATACATTTTGTTGAAAACTTATTGGCTAAATAACAATAATAGTAGGCGAGTCATATGAGAGCTCCCTCCAAATACGCAGGAACCCTTGCAGGTATGTAACAGCAATGTATGCATGTCAGTTTGACCTTGCCAAAAGCAGCACAGCTCTCAACTAGACAAAAAAGGGAGTTAAAGAAGGGCAAAAATCTTCTCCCAGGAAATAGACATGCCCCTTGCAGAGGGGCTACAACCTGCTCTCTGTAAACACCTTGACCAACATCACTCAGTTATTCGTTAAAAGCACACCTAAAGGGTCCCATCTCAAAAAGAGAAATTAAAGCTGCAAAAATCTCAACTGCCCTGTTGACACTCTCAGCAAAAGCACACTGCTCTGCAGGAGATCTCTCACATGTATGGTTGGCAGTTAAGGCTTGATTTATAACCTAGGAAAGCAAACTGCCATTAGAAAGGAGCTAAGTAATCAGTATAATTAATCGCTTTTCTCCTGGTGTTCTTCAGCCACAGAAATTCTTACCTCTAATGAGCTGAGGTGTCTGTCAGTTGCTCTGTACTGGCAGCACATGTATCGGCAAGGAAAGTAGGACTGGCTCCCAGCTGTGCTGGAACAAAATCCAACAGAGAGAAAGCAGGATACTGTGAGAGATGAAGCATTTGCTTCCCCCCTGATCTCAAGGGAGAGGAGGAGGCCAGCAGTGGCACTGTCATCTAGCCAAGGTGCATTGAAGGCCCTGACAGATCACCATCAAAAATGCCACTGGAGTTTCTTGAGAAAACTGCAGCTAAGAGCCCCTGAACATGGCTGTTACATGCAACACCCATATCTCCACCTGCAACTTCACAGCAATATTGCTTCCTTTACCTCCTGCTTATGCCATTATTTACAAGGGCACTTCTGCTGAGCTGTGCTGATGAAACTGCCAGGCTTGGCAATTCAAACTTATGCCAAGGAAATATTCTGCTGGCCTTTCCCACCCTTACCAACAAACCCACTTCCCAATTCCATTGCTAGCAACCATGTAGTCCACCTTTCTTCTCATCCATATCAAAGCTTCCAGCTTCATATCTGCACACAGTTCTTTTCTTCCCAGGTGCTGCATTGCTCTCCAAGTCTTTTCGCCCTGGACAGACACTCAGGGTCTCCCAAGATACAAAAGATGCTTATTTTCCTTTTCATTACCATTTGAAGGAAATCTATAGAGGGCAAAAAAGGAAAGGAATAATTTCCTTCCTTCTAACTCGCCTGCTGGAGAAACAAATCATCTCAGTGGCACACATGAACCCGAACAGCAGAAAACAAAACGTGCACAAGAGTATACACAAGGGATGCATGCCACACTATATTAAAAAAAAAAAATCCAGAATCGGTTGCTTTGAGGGTAAAAAAAAAAAGCCATGAGGATATAGCAAGATGCTGAATTTCTAGCTACCATGTATATCAGCACAGTACAGAATTGTTGACAACACTGGAAAATTGCCTGTCACACAAGTGGGTTTAGCAGATGATGAGCTATGGGACATGGGCACAAATCCGCAGAAACAGGCCAGGGAGCAGCACATGGCATCCATGCAGACATGGTTCCCCCAGTAACGGTAGAAAGCACCTTAAAAATGCTCTGCAGTGCTGTCCTGCACACACTCCTCTCATTACCCTAGCTCCGAAATACAAACCAGGCTGTCCCCAGGCAGGGCAGCCGACAGCCTGTGATGACCACTGCACAGACCTCAAAGGGCGGAGGGGGCGACTGCCACATTCATCACGTGTTGCCAGCATCATCCAGCGGTACCTCAGTTCTAATCGCCCTCTCCAACCCGTTCCGCCTTTTCCTCGTTCAACAGGTTAAAACAGTGGCCCTACAGGAGAAGGGATGTTCGGGGTGGACACATCACCGCTCCAGAGAGGCCTAAGTTTTCCCTCCCCCAAGCCCCACGGCCCTGCCGGGCAGCGCTTGGGGAAGGCGCGGGCAGCGGTTCGGTGCGGGTAGACCCGGCCCCCTCGCCACGCCTCCCGCCACGGCGGACGAGACGCGGCAACACCGGGCTACGGCACTGCGTGCAGCTCCCAGCCCGGAGCGCGGACGGAGGCCACGGACACCCACGGGCCATGGTAAGTCGCTGCTGGGAATTCCGGCTGGTCCCTTGCAGGCAGCAGCAAAGGGCAGGGCAGGAAGGTTTTGAGCAGCAGCTCCGGCCTCTGAGAAGAGGCAGGAGGAAAGGGAGAAGGGAGCAGAGCTCTGCGCTGTGGTTAATAAGTAACGCAGTCAGCTCCGCCGGCTGCTGAATGACCGAAGCCAGCGCTCTCCAGGTTCCTCTGCAAGGGGGAGGGAAAGGGTCCTCCAGCAAGGCCGCTCTGCCGGTGTGACCCCTGCTCAGATTCTGCATGGCATGTGCTCCATCGGCACAGCCTGTCCAGTCCGCCCTATACAGCTGAAAACCAACTTCTGTCGCAGCAGCGGAGGGCACAGGGCCAAAAGACATTGGGCCTTGTGGCATACCTTGTTCCAGCCCTGCCTGCAGCTCCTGCTCTCACCAGGGCTGCCCCCTTTACCTACTTCTAGGTGACAAGTCACCCTTAAAAGGGAAGATACTAGTTTGGGCAGAGAAGGTTGTTTCATCTCCAGAAAGCCCAAATGTCTCCCAGTTTCCAGTGCTGGTTCCTTTCCAGCACAATGCATCTACTGGTTTCCTGCTGGCAAAAAAAAAAAAGGACAAAAAAACCTCAATGCCTTGGCACTTGAGAGCCAGCAAAAGAAAACAATAATTTAATTTCCCTAATGAGAATAGTGTGTTTTAAAGGAGTAAGTGCACATGAAAGCATTTAAATGCCATACCGACAAAACCAGCAGGCTAGCCAATGGGGTGCTGGGGCAGAGAAGAGGGGAAGGGGGTGAGAGTGAGAGGGAGGGTGCTCAGGCCCGTTTGCCATCAGAAGACACAGCCAGAGGAGCTAGCTTTCATGTGGTCTGTTGGCCAAACCTCAGCTTGGCCTTGCCTCCCACTGGTGCTAGGCTCTCAGAGAGGAGCTGGGCCTGGAGAAAGCCCCGGGGCCTGTCCTCCCATGTAGTCACAACCACAGAAAAGAGTTCAGAGAACGATTAAGCCACATCCCTCCCTGGTCCCAAAACCTGGCCATTGCCATCACAGTCCCCCAGGGCAGCCCCCACGGGTGCCCCCTGCCAGTGGCCCTATGCAGAGCCAGCCTCCTTCCCCACGTTACCCAGTTGCTAAGCTACCTACACCCAGCTTATCGCACCATCAGCACGGAAGGGCAACGGCTGAGTTTATTGCACTAAGCCATGTTTACTCACTACCGTCCCTCCAAACCAAGAGCTCAGGAAGGGATGGGGTTGACGTTAGCAGGGAGATGGTGAATCTGGGTCTGGCAGGGGGCCATCCAAAACACTGCACAAACTGAAGGGCAGCACAGGGTGGTTTGAATGCTACCAGCAAGGCCAGAGTGTGCGCAGGTGAGGAAGGCTTTCCCCAAACATTATGCAAGAGGAGGAGCACGCAGCTACAATGCCAGGGGGACAGGATCCATCCCACCCCCAGCCACTCCTGAGCTAAGGTTCAGCGTACACCTTGGCACTCTCCATTTCATGAAGTGCTCTGCAGCTCACAGCTTTCTTTAGGCATAAGGGTCACGGTTATGCAGACAGGTAGGCACCCACACAGCCTGATCCATGTCTTAGCAGATCCAATAACACTGGAACAGGGCATAATCTTTCCAGTCTTCCTCAAAACATGCAAAACCAAAAAACCACCCATAAAAATATCAGCTCCATGGCTGCCTCTGGTTTTGTACAGTCTATGAGTAGGTATACTATAGGAAAGGACTATTTGCCTTAATTGCGCAGCTGTTTAAGATGCTACTTCTGAGCGCCAATGCCCAAGCAAGGGGCTGCTGACCAAAAACCCACCAGAAACAGTGTGATTTATTTGTTGGGACTCATATCTGACTTGCCACACTTTGCTCTACAGCATATAAAGGAAAACAAATTGCAAAGAGATGTTGGTCTTTGTCACTGAGAAACAACAATCCTCACCAACCTGAAAGATCAGATCACCCACTAGGAAAGAATTTTAATTGTCAGAACACAATCTCTCACACAGAGCAACAGCCCTCTGTGCTCACTTCTTCCCTACCAAGCCAAAAGATACACAGGCTAAGTTAGCTCCCATCACCAATAACTCTATTTTAGTTTCATCGTTGCCTATATTCCCTCCCCAAAACGAAGAACTGAACTTTCCTTATTCCCCCCTTCCCTTTAAAAAAACCCAAATAACAGCAGTTCTGCCCAAGAGCAGAAGACAATGCTAAATCACAATCATTCCCTCTGCCCTTTGTTACTTATAGACAGAAACAGCCTCTTCAACTCCATCATAATGTAAGGGAGATTGAAAAGGAAAAGGAGCTGAACTCCAATTTAGCGTGACTCATCTCTCTGATTCACACCACTTCTTTCTCCTCTAAAGCAAGCTTCCAGAGCAGATGACCTGCAAATAAAGCCCTCCTGCTTTAAGAAGGTACTTCACAAACCTTAAATGCAAGCCATTCTCAGTTCTTGAAGCCATCACAGTTTCAGGTTTTCTTTTCAGAAAATTCTATGTAATGTATTTGGGAGCTTTACCTTACACAGCTGTCATATCTTAGTACCTCAAGAGGTTATAATGAATCCACATTTATAGTGGTAAAGTGGTAGGTGTTGCAGGTCAGAGGACAAAAGTGGCAAGTCAGACTGCCCTTGACCTGTGTACCCAGGGTAGGGAACAGAGGACAGCACTGATATCCCCTATCATCAGTACCCCCCAAGTTCAGGTCTACACAGACACTCTAACCCTTCCACCCAGCCTGCAGCTGCCTCCATGGACCCGTAACTCCACGACCAATGGGATGCCTTGCTGCTTTGAACATTCACTTCGTCCTACCTCTGCTACGCTGATCTTTTCCTCTTCCCTTTCCTTTCTATGGTGTCAGGCAGGAAAAGCCCACAGGCTGAGCACAGAGGAGAGGGAGCAGCTGCTGCCAAATCTGAGAGCTGTGGGGTGGAATGAGGTGGAAGGCAGAGACGCCATCTTCAAAGAGTTCCACTTCAAGGACTTCAACCGGGTATGAGCATCAGCTGTATGCAGATTTCACAAAGTGGGACACATGGTTTGCAGGGCAGGGAGTTCCATCTGCAAGGCTCAGCCAAAGAAACCCCTCTGTTTCTCCTGAAATGTAATGACTGAGCAATATAATCTGCCCAAGACACGAAAGTGCTTGACCAGCACATGATTTGTCTGGGAAAAACTCCTCCCAAAAGAGGAAAATCCATAGAAAACACCAGCAAAGATACAGAAAATCCCAGGCCTTCTATTTGGTTGGATTACCTAGAATCATGTGGTGTAAAACTAACCATAATGGGGTGAAAAACATTATATTGCCAGGTTCAGAGCTAGCTTTTCTTCTTACTCCACTGAGCAGGCCTTTGGCTTTATGACCAGAGTGGCTCTACAGGCAGAAAAACTCGATCACCACCCCGAATGGTTCAACGTATACAATAAGGTAAGAAACAGGGATGGTGAGGCAAATGGAGATCTGCAGGGAGCATATCCTTTTTGAGGCATAAACCAGCAGCAAGTCCTCTTCAATGGGACCTTTGCCATCAGATGCTATTCTTTTCACTTATCACAGACAGCCTACGGTTACCACATAACAGATCCTTTCCTCCCCATCTTTTTATGTGTCCAGTTGAGCAGTATCTGCCTGGATGCCAGCACCAGGGTTATGTTTTTAAAATCAGTATCAGAAGTAGCAGCAAGGGGAGAAGTTTTTCAAGAAAGAGTGAGTTGTAAAGTGGGCATAGGCGGGTGCTGTGACAAAGGCAGGGGTGGCAGTGACAGCTTGTGGACAGGATGAGCTGTAGGAAGTAGAAAACCAGGCAAAGTGCCAGACCCCCTCTTCCCAGGAAATTTTGCTACAAGCCTAGAGAAAGTAATAGCACTACCTGCCTTATCAGGTGCAAACTGTTTGCAGTGCTAGGGAAAAGCATTCCTGCTCTTTCTGCCAGCAACACTTGTCCATCTGTCTGTCTGGTTTAGGTTCACATCACCTTGAGCACCCATGAGTGTGGAGGCTTATCGGAGCGAGACATCAACTTGGCCAGCTTCATTGAGCAGGTTGCAGCTTCCCTCTCCTGACCAGAGAGAGACACAAAGCTGAAAATCAACTGTGCTGCTGCCACAACCCATATCTCGCCTAGACATCTGTATCTAGAACCTTCCCCCACTTCCAAGCTGGTTCCTGGATCCAGACTGCCTAACACCATGAAAAAGTTCCTGCCACAGCTCAGATGGACGGAGGCACTTCTTGGGCACTGTGTGCATACCCATCTCTGATCTTGCCACTTCCATTCTTAAACCCTTACATTAGCTGAGTGCCACCAGCCCTCAAAGTATTGAGCCTCTGGGGCTTTCAGCATACCTGCCCTTTTACCAGGAGTCACGTTACACAATTGAACCAGTAAATCTTTCCAAAGCCTGACCCCATCTACCCACTTATTGCATTACTTCTTCTTACCTGCTGGAATATGCTTTCCACCTAAAACATGGTACATGAACCCTTTGGTTTCCAGTGTAACATACCAGCAACTGTGATGTGCAATTTGGTTATTACTGTAACCTCTCTCTAGCAGTATTAAAAGCAGGCATGTGATCTCACCCCTGTTGTAGGATACCAACTGAAAATGTTTAAAATAAATGTCTTAGTTAACCTGATGTCAGTTTGGAAGGAGGCCTCACTGTCAAAATTATGCCAACAGGTCTTCCCAAGGCAGGTACTGGCCTGACTGCTCCCAAGAAGGTGCTTCTGCCAGGGAAAAGCTTCTTGATGAAGCAACACAGAGAAATGACATGTGCCTTCACAGGCCTTGCATCTCAAAGTGAACAGGATCTGAAAGAGAATAAGATCGTCAAAGCCAGATCAGATAAAAATTGCTTGTGCTGAAGTCAGAACTGTACCATAGCCAAGGCACAAACACAGGGAAGGCACAACCAAAAGGCATGAAAGCAGCATAACAAGGAGCCAGGGGCTGCTTATGGTGGAATATCTCCCAAAAAGAGGTTGTAGGTGGATTTAGTGGTGTACAATCTTCACTCCAGTAACAATGATCACTACATCTAGGCAGTCTGCAGCCAAATCTGTTTCTGGCACAACAGGAATAATTTGCTATGAAACAAGCAGTAGTTGCTTTAAGCAGAACCATCTAGGAGAAATGCTATAAAGCCCCAACAGAGGCTTGCTGGTGTTTTGACATTGAGAGGTTTTTTTAACCCTTTAAAGTTCTACAAAGCATTAAGAAAAAAATCATAGCTCTTAAATGACAATTTCTAGCATCTTTAAACATCACATAAGATGTTTGCCGATGACACCAAGCTGTGTGGTTCGGTTGATATGCTGGAGGGAAGCAATGCCATCCAGAGGGACCTTGACATGCTTGTGAGGTGGGCTGATGCCAACCTGATGAAGCTTAAGCATGCCAAGTGCAAGGTCCTACACCTGGGTCAGAGCAATCCCAGGCACATGCTACAGGTTGGGCAGGGAAGAGATTCAGAGCAGCCCTGTGGAGAAGGACCTGGGGGTGTTGGTCGATGAGAAAATGAACATGAGCCGGCTGCAGTGTGCACTTGTAGCCCAGAAAGCCAACCATATCCTGGGCTGCATCAAAAGGAGCATGACCAGCAGGTTGAGGGAGGTGATCCTGCCCCTCTAACTCTGCTCTCCTGAGACCTCAACTTGGAGTATTGTGTGCAGTTCTGGTGTCCTCAACATAAAAAGGACATGGAACTGTTGGAACAAGTCAAGGGGAGGGCCATGAGGATGATCAGGGGACTGGAGTATGAAGATAGGATGAGAAAGTTGGGGCTGTCGAGCCTGGAGAAGAGAAGGCTGCGTGGAGACCTCAGAGCAGCCTTCCAGTATCTGAAGGGGGCCTATAGGGATGCTGGGGAGGGACTCTTCATTAGGGACTATAGTGAGAGGACAACGGGTAACGGGTTCAAACTTAAACAGGGGAAGTTATATTGAATATGAAGAAGAAATTCTTTACTGTAAGGGTGGTGAGGCACTGGAATGGGTTGCCCAGGGAAGTTGTGAATGCTCCATCGCTGGCGTTGTTCAAGGCCGGGTTGGACATAGCCCTGGGTGGCATGGTTTAGTGTGAGGTGTCCCTGCCCATGGCAGGGGGTTGGAACTACATGATCTTAAGGTCCTTTCCAACCCTAACTATTCTATGATTCTATGTAGCCATGAACACCACCTGTATCTTAACAGAATGAAAAAGCAGCCCTCAGGCAGAGTTCATAACATTCATAAACTGCTCTCCCTGCAACAGACTCGACTGTGCATGTGTGAAAACCAGGAACAATAGGTCCCCATTCTTTCAAATGAGCATCAAAATGGAAAAATAAAGAGTTCAATGAGCCTAAATAGCTAAATGCATTGTTTTAATACAAACTAGGCCCATTTTCACAATCTCTTCAGCTATTTCAGCCTAAAGTTTTACAGTGGCAAATTAGAGCAATACAGAATACTGCCATCAGATGAACTCATCCCATTTGTTCATTAAAAAGTCAATGTGTATTTATTGGGCAAGTTATTATTGTGTTGCACACAACCTTTCCACTCCCCTCTCCTGAAGACATCAGAAAAGTGCAGATGAAATCCATGGCATGAAGACATACATCTCTTCTTGGTCCATCACATTGGATATTCTTCAGTTTAGTACCTAGGAGCATGCAAATCCCTTGGGAGTGCTTTGTAAAAGCACAGATTAAGTTTCTCACTCGGAGCACCTGAAGGTCAGAAATCTCGCAGGAATTAATCATCAGGAAGATTCCCTCCAGGTCTGAAGTATCATCCAGTTTCAGATCATAATCCAGTCCATAAAAATTCTTCTTTTTTGTCTTTTAAGTAATTATACAGCCTTCTAATCACACCATTTTTCCAAGACCACTTTGCATGATAAAGGAGATGCAGATTACATGTTAGATGACAAGGATGAATAAAGACTACATACCGGTAAATTACAGCAGCCTATTCCTGATCAGAAGATTACATTTACAGTATAGAACAAATACACATAAAACAGTTAAACCCACAAATATTACAAGTGAAGCCCAGAATAGAATACACTGATTTACAAATAACATCTTCAAATACATCCAAAAATGTGAAATGGAGCACTGATCTGTTAGATCCACCTACTTCCTCCAAGTAGGATGCAACCAGGGAAGAGAAGGGAGTTTTCTCTCTCCTTCACCTAGCCCAATCCATCCACTCTTTCTTTTAAAGCAGAAACGAAAAGAGTACCTCCCTTTTTTGTTCTGTTTTGTTTTTTAAATCTCAGTTCAAAAGAGAATCATCACAGTAGCCAGACACTTAAGACTGTCTCCAAAGTACTGCAAACTCAGAGATGCAGTAATGGTCACATTAGGAAGACCTTAATAGAATAAATAGGTCCAACATAAATGCTGACTGCCAGAGCTGGTAACACCATCAAGAGACTATCAGGCAATTCAAATAAGATGTTTTCAGAATGGCTCAGAGACATGCATAAAGTCACCAATTTAAGGGCAGATAGCCAAAACACTTTTGTCTCCTAGCACAGAGAACAAACCTGTTAAAAAGCAAGTATACTTCCCACAGTCACTGGGCCCAAAGCTGCACTGGTTTGTGCATTGACTTGTTAAATAACCTTAGTAACCTTCTCATTAGGTGTAACTATTGTACCAGTGTGTGCTTCAGCTATGTTAAGCCAGCAAGGGTCAGGTTCGGGCTAAGAAGCCCACTACTGCAGAGAGACACATGCCTTCAGACACCCTGCACAAGTCTGTGCAAAAGTGGCATGAAGTCTTCTCCCAGGTGGTGAACTCTGCCTGGGAAATTCCCAGTAGCATGCAAAAAGCTGAGAGGAAACACATGGGAAAGCCCTACAGGAGTAACTCTACTGCTGTTTAAAAACTCAAGAGATTCTTTTAAGCTTGTCCTTAAGGCCACAACTGCCTCACAAGCTGCACTGGGAAAAACTCTCTCACCATAAAAACAGTGAAGAAGAATAGGAAGGGTGAGCCACATGCCCAAGGCTTGAATGCTTCCCACTTGCTGCATCCTATCTAACATTTACCTCTCAGAGCTATACAAGCACCTTTATAATACTGTGAAGAGATTTGGCTCAATACAACTAATATTCTACCTTATAGACAAGAATGTTCTCTGAGGCCAGTCTGCCTTTGAGGTTTTATTCAGTATAGTACCATAAGGAAATGACCACAGCAAAGGTTGTGGTCAACAGCTGAACCTTCAAACCCTCCCTGGCATCCCACAGAAAAAGCCAGAGAAGCGTCAAGGCACAATGGTGAATGCCCTTTTGAGAATGTGCCTTAAAAGAATCAGTGCAAAGAGCAGAGATTATGACTATTACAAAAGTCACCTTTTTATACTAAAAGATCATGGTAAAAAAAGGTCAGCTTTGGCGCCATCTGTTTGCACATGAAGTCCATAGCCACGACACATGCCAGGGCCTGACTGACTCTACTACAGCTTTGTGAGATAGTGCAAAACCCTCAAGTTATGAACAGTGAAATCACTGTTTTGCGTATACCTCCAGAATTGTGCAAGGTACAACAGCACTCTAGGTGGCAAATGCATGTCTTCCAGAGGAGGCAGGGAAGCAAAACAGTTACTATGTACCAGGATTTTCAGTACCATCTAGTTCCCCTCCCTACACTACCTGCCTGGTTTCTATTTCTGATGTTATATAAACCAAGGGATTCGAAAAGGATTTTGTGTTGCATATTTTCCCCCCTCAGCAGATACTGATTGCAGTCTCACTGAGATCTCTAGAGGGGATTTCAAAAAGAGTACATGACCACCTCTCCTTTGCCAGTTTATCGGCTCTGCATTACAATAGATATAAAGGCTCCCAGCACAGTCTGTTAAATGCAGTAGCTTGAAGGAATACTCAAAAGAAAACAAAATTTTCAATTTGCTTTCTACCTTTAACTTCTGAGAAGATTGAAGCTTTGGAACACAACATAAGAACTCATATCTAACACTTGGTTGGTTGAAAACCAGGTCTGTTGAAGAAGAAACAGCAAGGAATGAAGTGACATGCAAGAATACCTGAGGAATTCAGAGCTGTGGAATGGACATTCAATTTACTATCAACAGTTATGTTGAAAATAGGCAGGGTGAAAGGAGGAAAAGCCCTAAAACTGAAGTCGGTCATGAAAATAATGCAGATTTCAAAACAGACTAAGATGGGTAAATTTCCAAGATCAAGCCACCATCAGACCTGCAATTGTAGGAACAAAGGCTTACTGCAATCTCTTCCCCTAGGAAACCTTCAGAACCACCCCAGTGCTAGTTGGCAAGGCACTAACTGTTGCTGTACAGTCATTGGTGGCTGGGGGAGCCATTCATGTGCTTTTCACTGCAAGGAACATCCGTGCTGTAGAGACCATCCAAGTATGCCTGAGAAATCTCCGCTACCAAGCTTCTGTCTGGGACGGACTGAGCCATTCCATAGATGGCTCCCTAAGCAGAGAAGAGAAGGTTGTTACATGGGATTGTTAATGCCATCAGAGAAACACACCCAAACACTCTATGGCTGGCCTCCTTACCATCCCTGTGGTCTTGGCACTGAGATCCTTCATGATGTCCTCAATGCCGTCTTTGACATCTTTCAGGAACTGTTCAGCAACACCAGGCTTTGTGTGCAACTGCGTAATGCAGAGATGAATGCTGGGCAGGCAGAAGAGAGGGGAGAGATTAACCATATCAAGTATGTACAGCTCCACATTTTCTGAGCAACTGACAGCAATTTAGTCTTTTTCTGGCCAGCGACAACTGTGTATCTCCTTAAAATAGCATTTCAGCAGTATAATGGGAGAAGATGATCCACTCCCTTCCAATTACAAGTAATCCCTGCAAAATACTTGCTAGTGTAAAGTTCAGCTCTTTTGCAAAATGGCAACCCCTCCCTCCTTCCTGACTTCACCATACAGGGTTAAAGACCTATAATTTTCTCACCCCATTCCAGGTACTTCTAGTGAGAAAAATGCAGCTGCCTGCCAGCACAGTAATCCTTGCCATCGTTTCCCTCCCCTTCCTCTACAGTTTATATAAGCCATCAAGACATGCACAGCATGGAAGTTAGCATCCACCAGAAGGAATAGGGCTACTTACACCTCTAAACTATTGCTTCAGGCTCTCTAGGCTTCACCTCATGTTAACAGAAGTCCAAAATTTTTTTTCAGTGCAGCCACATCTGAGAGCACTGGCCTCTTTTACCCACAGAAAAACAACTACCTGCTTAAGGAAAGTCTCATTTGAAAACATTCATTTTACACCAAGCTGGAAATGCAAAGATCACTGAAAATGATCAATCTTTCACTGTTCTTTCAATTACCTTCATCTTCAGTGGGCATTGCAGGAAGATACTAAAAATAAATACATCTACAAACCCTCAGTTAACTAACATAAGTTAACAGCCTGGCTATTTATATTTTTCTGCTTGTATTAGACAGAGATAAATAGAAAGCAAGCCTCATATCTGCCCTCTGCCAGGCTCATTAAAATTACCACTGCCTTATCCTCACTGCAGTAACTTCTGTATATCAGCAATTACAAAAGCAATTCCTCCTCTGTAGAGGGAATTTATCAGATTTGGACAACAATTTATCAGATACGGACAACACCACTCAGCAAGTCATGACAGCCTACATGGTCTGAAGATGACCATCTTGCATATCCTGGCTATGCACATCACTCCACTGGTCTCCACAAACTCACCTTGATGGAAACTGTAGGGCATTTAAGCTCCACCCTTTTGCAGCTAAGAAATTAGATAATCGATAAATGTCAAAAGTGTCTGAACCGATGGAGAGGACAGACACCTCAGGCTTCCCAAGAATGAAGATGCTGTCGATTTTTCTCAACCTTGAAAAGAAAAAGGAGAAAAGAAACAACTGACCAGGGTTCGAGGGAAAAGACATTCCATCCATCTCTCTGGAGCCTTAAGGAAAAGGCTACAGAAAGCAACAGATGATAGCCCATTCAAACAAAAAAGTTGTGCAATCATTCCAGGCCATTGGGACTGGCAAGAGGATTCAGGTCATTACAGGCCCTAAAATCAAGAAAAATCAGGAAGAAATGGAAAAGACAGAAAACAGAGAGGCAAGGGAAGGCAGAGTAGCAGAGAAAAACAGAGAGGCAAGGGAAGGCGGAGTAGCAGAGAAAAACAGCTTATCAGCTCACATAGCAACACAAGCATCCCAACAAGAGAGCATAACCTTTTTTTGTCATCCAGACTCCCCCTTAGTTATGGCTGAGGCAGAAGAAACGCTAGAAGCAAAGTCAGCTAAATAAAGATGCCTGCAGCCCTCCTCTCAGTGCCTCACAACTACCTGGCACAGGGCAGCACCTGGGAATAAAAAAAAAAAGCATCTTCTCCCATAACTGCCCATTAGATCCCTACCCTAGCAGGTACCATGCTATAACTGCTCCTGGGAAAAGTTGCACGAGAAATAAATGCAGTTTGGGAGAAGGAGTCCA
Source organism: Myiopsitta monachus (assembly GCA_017639245.1). Lineage (NCBI taxonomy): Eukaryota > Metazoa > Chordata > Aves > Psittaciformes > Psittacidae > Myiopsitta > Myiopsitta monachus. The sequence goes on along the minus strand of CM029921.1, from coordinate 62,278,799 downwards.
GAACAGGGTTAAACAGTACAATCAAAATGCTAAGGCACGCACATACTCTGATTCGATGAAACGAGCCGTTTTAATGATCCTCTTCGTAGCTTCTATGTAACCTGATTCTCCTATGTGCATCAGAGTTGCCCAGCATGCAGCTATGATTCCACCAGGCCTGGAGCCTGCCACGGAGGGGGAGGCGTATATGCCCCCTTGCCAGTCAGGTGCTATAAAGAACTGGTAGCTTCTGTACTTCTTGTCGCTGTACAACACCACTGAAGAACCCTTGGGAGCATAGCCATACTGCAAGGGGCAGAGAAAGCATTAAAAAGCAGCAAGAGGGCACAGGAACACATTCAAGCACTCACCGCATGCAGTCACCAAGATCCCATTTGTACTCTAGGTTATTGCACAAAGGACCGGAATAGAGCAGCCCCTACCCCTGCACTTCAGCACCTCTCCACATAGCAGAGCAGAAATGTGTCTAAAGGCAGGGATGGCACTGGGAATCACTCCCCAAAAGTGAAAGCACTGGAAGACCTTTCTCCCCACTTCTTACCTTGTGGGTATCAGCAGAAATACTGGTCACACCTTTTACACGGAAGTCAAATGGATGCTTTAGAGGGAACCCTGCCTTGTCCATGAAAGCAATGAGAAAACCACCCAGGCAGGCATCAACATGGAAGGGGATTTTGTACTTCACCGCAAGCTGTGTGTGAACAAGAGACTCTAGTGAGTAACATGCAATAGGCAAGAAAACAACATGGTTAGGGTACCCAAACTCCAGTCACCAAAAGATACTCTGCATTCACAATTAAATGTTTCCTGGATTGTTTGGGAGCATCCTGCCACTCTCTTAGCTATTGAGAATAGGAGATCTTGAAGGGCTGGCTACTTGTGGGATGCTTTCTCCTGCCTTCCCATGTATGTGAAGATTGCCAGCAAGAGGAAAAAGAATATCACATTCTGGCAGTTTGCTGTATTTGCCAAAGGGATGTGACAATGTGGTCTGAATATCTGCAATAAAGTGTAAGGGTGTGACCCAAACAAAAAGATGGTCAAAGGCCCTGGCTGGTTACATACAAAATAAATAACTGGAGCATAGAGAGAAAAACCAAGAGGCATGTTTGTAAAATAAGATCCCAGCCCTGTGACTCCTACTCCCTTCATGCATTCCTCAGACTTCTGTGTCAAGTTTGCTACAACCAGTAGGGTCAAAATCAAAGCATTTCTACTAGGTGGACTATTTTGCTTCTATTTCATTTCAGGACTATTTTGCTGTTATTTCCTTTCAGGTAGCAAAGAATGAGCCCTTCTGGCTGGTTTCACAGTGGGTGACTCAGAGCAATAAGCCACACACACACAATACATACCTTCAGTTACAGCAGAAGTTTATGGTAGACTTGAGAGTTCAGAAACAAAGCATGTGCAAAAGACTTGCTGCTTTGCCTTGCTATGACACACCAAATGCACCAGCTCAAGTCCAAAATCCAGTCCCATGCAAACAGCTTTAAAACAATGCCCAAGAGTAATATGTGGTATTTAGAGCTCACCTTTTCACAGCAATTAAGAATGGAAAAAAAAAAAAAAGTCCTATATTCATCCTCACTCCAAACTGTGTCCTACATATGCTGCTGTTGGTTAACACCTGATCTGAGGACAATAATAACTTTCCCACACAGCCTGCTCCTCCCACCAGATTCACTGGTTAACATCCTGGAACACCCCTGATGCTCTTGTACAGAAGGAGATCCTGGGTTTATTGTTAGAGCACCCAGAAGTCCCAGGGGTGACGTACCTCTGCCACCTCTTCAATCGGGTCCATAATTCCATGAGGGAACTGGGGAGCAGAACAAACCAGCATGGCTGTGTTCTTTGAGATAGCTCTCCTCATTGCCTGAAGATTTAAAGAGAGAAGATGCTCATATTCCATTTACCAAGTGCCTGCCAAAAAAGATAAAAAGTGAAAACATGCAGCGTCTGGTCTTACAAACCAACGCACAAAAGCCTGTAAAAAGCAAAGCAATGAGCTACAAGAATCAGTAGATATCAACTGAGTTATTTAACTCATCCACTTGGAAATACAAGAACACTTTTGTTCTCCCACATCAGAAATTTGGGGGTATTTCTGAAATACATAAATTATAGGATTGTATGTGAATCACACAGGACAAAGAGATGGTTTACATCCCATTATTTCAAACAAAACCTTATCTGCAATGACAAGTACTTACTGCTGCATTTTTATTTCCAGGAAGCATTCACTCCTCTCTATCCACTGACTTGCTCCCTGGGTAGGTAGATTTCTTGCTATTTGCTATACAATGTCAATGCTAATTTCCCACAGAAAGAGGGCTGTGGTGCCTAAAGCGATACCTGAACATCCACTTCCATAGCCTTAGTCAATGGTATGTGAATCAACTTCAGTCCAAAGTAGTGTGCTGCTTTGTCAAATGCCGCATGAGCACTCACTGGGACCAACCTAGAAAAGTAACAGATTGCACGTGACAACACAGGCAGCACCTAAACTTTACCGTGAACAGGAGGGGAAAAAGCAAAAAAATTCAACCTGTAGATATTTGTGTGTGATAGACACGTCACGAACAGCCCAACTGCATGTTTCAACTGGCCCAAAATCATACAGACCAAAAAAATGCAAAAAGCTGGGGAAAATACTCTCATTTTCTGAGCTGTCATATCTTTATCAGGGCCTTTAATAGCATGCAAAAGTGTTAGGGAAGAAAAGAACTGCAGGAATTCAACAGAAGATTAACACCACAGTGTTTCATCTCTTTTTACATTTCCTCTCATAAGCAATTAACAGAGAAATATTTTTTGATGCACTGCCTAGAAAAAAGAAGGACATTAAGAGAGAGCAAATCCTTTATTAGCAGTGTAACGATTAGCGCAATTCTTCCTTTCAGCTCCAACCAGCCCCAACTTTAGTCCTGGAGTTTTCAAGCTAAACCTTCTTTGAACTGAATAAATCCAAACCCTTAAACACTTCAAAAGGCCTGACAATCTCTGCTCGAGAGGGGCCCAAAGCTGGTATGAGCAGGCTCTATCCAGAGCAGCTCATATCAAAAGGTATTGCCAAATACATCTGCACAGAATAGCTACTGCAGCCCCCCAGCAACATTCATGTCTTCCAGGCTGCTTAGTTTCCTGTGCTTTTGCACTAGCTCTTTTGACTCAGGTTTCTCTCCTTCAGACACAGATAGACAAGGAGGAGATGGTAATGAGCTATGAAATGAAGGATTTGAGGTCTAGCAGCCACCTCAACTCAGAAGAACAGCAAATCCCACAAGCCCCCAAAGCAAAAAGCAAGACGCAGAGTTATTGCTCACATTTCTGGCTGTTTGATGCCTCTCTCATAAGCCAGGTCTCTGTATGCCTTGCAGGCCATCAGAATGCTCTCAGTCCCTCCAGATGTCATCTGTTGTGAAAAAAGAAGTACACAAGAAAAACAACCACTTACATGGATGCTGCCACAGCATCTCTGTCCAGAGACGCTTCAGAGGCAAGAGATGCACAGGACAACTCAGGTTTTCAAGGGCAGCATAAGCCACTGAACAGCTCAAAGTAGCTTTCTGACATTCAGCTTAAAAGTGCACATTAAAGTAAATGTTGACTCTCCTATTTAAAGATGAAGGAAAAAAGGGAAAGCAAACAAACAAAATTCAACTCAAAAGCCTAACAAGAGGGGATCATGCTGCACAGTCACTAGCTGGCAAACATGACCACTACCTCATGAAACTGCCAGTACATACTTAGCTCTTGATTACCTGGGAATTGTTTATCTGGATTACAGATTAATTATGCCATGCATATGGAAAAACCAAACTTGATTCTGTGTTAAGTCAACTGAAGTCCAGCAGGGTTTATTAGGTCTGGAGCAGTGCCAGTGCTAAGGCACAGAGCCAGCTCGGGGCTGGCTCTGCTCCTGAGCCACAAAACCTTCCCAGAAGCCGTAACACTGCAGAGCAGATTGTTCCCTCCAACCCTCTGCAGAGGCCAGCATAGGTCTGGTCACACCAGGCCAGAGCTTCAAAGCCCTCAAGGACCAAACAAATTTTTCACCAGGAGGAATTTCTGCGTTACTCTCCCAAGCAAGTCCTTCAGTACGCACACAACCCACTATCCGTGCTTTCCCAGCCCTCTTTACCCTGACCATAGGAGAATAAGGAGGTTTACATCAGGAGGTGGAAGAGAGGAAGGTACACATATAAGCCATTTGATCAAGCTTACTGTTGCAAGCTAGAACTTGAGAGCCCTTGCAAATAAACAAACAAAACTCCTCACAGGAAGAAATTCCTCAAGTGGGAAGACTGCCTCTTGTTGGCCAGCCTGTATGAGTTCTGACATGCAGGGGACAGAAAAGTGTTGGGCATAAACCTTCCAAAGTAAAATTTTAACCTAGCAAAATGTGAGGTTGTTTTTTTTCTAGCAGCCTGCAGGACTGACCGACTGCTATGCTGGGCAAGCTGTAGCTTGAGGACTGGGGGTACCTGGGACAGATATACAGAAGTACATGTGAAAAAGAGGAATCAAAAGCTACTTACAGCACTTACGGAAGACTAATTTTGATCGTAATACCTGCTAAGTCAACTACAATTTCCTCTTTTAACCTCTTCCCCGCCAAAAAAAACATAAAAAAGATCACACTTGCATGCCTCAAGACATCTGCTAGTCTGGATTTTCCTTGGGTTTTTTTTTTCCCCCAGCTGACATAGCTGCAAATCCCTAAAATGCAAAGAAGAAGCGTGACTGCATGAGAATGACTAAACATTAAGTACAGATATAAGGAACAAAGTTCACAGGCACACAAAACAGCCTGCCACATTTGTTCCTAACATGATCCAAGCTGGCAACAGCTGCCACCACAGGCAGTGTGGAAGTGACTGTCACACCACAGACAATTTCTGCTTTTATGGTAGTTTAAAAGCAACAGCTGTCACAGATAAACCCTCACAGAGCCTGACACTGGATGAAGAAATCGTTGCATTTATAGTGAAGGAAATAGATGGTAGCAGGAACACAATGTCCTAAGAGTTTTATGGGCTGTGTCACTTAAACCACGACAGTCACTCACTTCTCCACCTTCTTATGATAAGATCTGCGAAGTTGTCAGCTACTACCTTTGGGAAAAAAGTCCAGCTGGTATAACATGGATTGCCCTTCTGCTGCCAGGTGGGAGAAGAAGAATGAGTTTATCACATACTTGTTAACATCGCTTGCAAAATTGCTTACAATATTGCAATGATCATGAAAACTTTGCTAGGCATGATTTGGGGATCTCAGTATTCACATTACTGAATGCTCAGGCACAACAGCATGCAGATGACCATGAAGAAAGCTCATTCAGGCTGCTGAAAATCCACAGAATCCAAGCTGAATTTCATCCAGATCAGCTTCCTAAACTAGACCACAATCACCATATTGGTACCAACATGAGTCTCCACCACAGTAGGTATGCCAAAGCAGCTTGATCTACAGCAGCACATTTAGTGTAGCATAGCTAGAACAGCAAAAACCCTTTTGGTCTGTGCAGTTTATATCTGCGGAGAGAGAGTCTGCTCCTTTACAGAAGGCTTTGTCAGCCTTGCTCTCAACAGCAAACTCGTTCTGCTATAGACAGGGCTTGAATCACTGTCATGGGATGGAGCTTCCCCATGGCCTGCAGCGCACCGGCAGCTGGCCAACATGCAGTGAGTGATTCAGCACCCGCCAATGACCCGCACAAGTGTTTTTTTCTCTGCTCTAAATGAAAGTCCACAGGCTCCAGTGATGCCATGGGGAGAAGGGGCTGGAAACAGGCATTGTTTTAAGTGCAGGCTTTGCAAAGCCTGCATTATCTTCAAAAGCCAGGCAAACTGTGTGGAAAAGGCAAGCGGACTTCCTTTTGTTCCCGATTTATTATTTTCCAAATGGGAGGGCAAAGGAGAAAGCACAGGGAAAAATATCTCTCCTACTTTCTAAACTCAGTATATGCCTTCTGTTGCCCCCCCCCCCCCCTCAACCAATACCAGTGCTCTCAAACCTCAACATTAAACCAGCAATAAGAGTTACAGTCTCTGTTCAAGGATTTCTTTGGCCACGCCACTTGCATATCACTGTCAAACCGTCAGATGTGAAAGAACCGCTTTGGTCCATGGTCTCTAATTTTTTCTTGTATTTTCAACTTAGGAAACACATCCATTCAGACCCTGGAGACAAAGCTGACCAGAAGTTTCACAATATTTTAGCCCATGAATAAGAAAGCAAACTGCAATTTGTTTCTAAGGTAGCACAGGAGTAAAAATATACCACAATTCACTGCATGGTCATAACGTACTGGCAGACTTGCATAAAACCTCTGTAAACCTGCAGGTTGTAAATTCCACTAGTTGTCTCTCTCAAGGTGACCCACTCATCACTACAGATAAAACCTGACACATCTGCAGAGTTTAAACCCCCCGAAGACACATCACTCACATTGCATTGTTAAAGCCCTACTTCATGTGTGCAGCCAGCACTACAACAAAGTTTGGAAGCCCCAGAGTTTAGGAGGAAAGAGACAAGATGGTTTCTACAGGAGGCTTAGGTTTGCACTTGCTGATTTTGCCTCTGCTCTCATTTTCAGCTGCAGAGTAAGTGCAAAGAAGAATTCAGAGAGAAACCGACATCAACTACACACGTGTGCACGCCCCTTATTCCCCCACCACGTTTCCCTGAACTTCAAAGCTGCCATTTCTTTTTAAGTTCAAAAAACTACTAAAAAAGCAAATCACTGAAGCTTGCATAAAAGTGATGATTTCTCCCCAAATTAGAAGGGAAATCCACAGCGCTGCAAAACAAAGCACCTTGTGAACAGGAACATATGCACACATCAGACAAGAACAAACTCCTCCATTCCTCCTCTATGCGCTGAGATTAATTAGCCCTTTCAAATCATTGCAAGAATATGATTAGAATCTCCTGGGCACCGAAAATCGCCAATGCCCACCTCTTTGCTCTTGTGTAACACGATTAAAAGCAAGAACAAAAGTAGTAATTAGTGAGAAATAGGAAGCATCCATTCACTGCTGAAAATGATTACTTTTAAAAACTGCTTAAAAACCTGGAACATCTCTCCGTGCAATTTAAGGCAAAAGGCATTCCAGCACAGCCCTCACCACAAGGGCATTGTTAGCAGTTTTATGTCCACATTTAAATGAAGGAGAATTATAGCCCTCACCTCTCAGATAAAGGCAACTCCTGTAAGTAATGCAAGCTGCTCATCTGATTTAACATTCAGAAATCTAAAAAGGCATATTTCATTTTAACATTTATTAAACACACTGAAAACCTTCGAAGAGGAAGTTGGGGGACTCCTCTCCAGAGATCCTGCTTAGGAAGATGCCCACATGACACAGGGCAGGACCACACTAGAGATCCCCAGGCCGCTGAAAGTCCTGGCAACAGCACAAATGTGTCACTGCTGCTTTCCCCAGACAGAGCAGCAAAGTATAAGACCCAAAAACTGCTGTTTTGCAACACACTGTAGAAATCAGAGCACAAAGGAAGTAAAACTGCCTCAACTCAGAAGCACAGACAAAAACTTTAGGTGTTTTCCACATAGCACAGCCACACATACACTCTTCAGAAACACCAATGCTGTGGTTTAAGTCTCTACCCCCCCACATGCAGTTTTCTCACTCACTCCCCTCTCTTTCTTCCCCCAGTCCCGGGGGGATGGGGAGGAGAATCAAAAGAATGCAACTCGCACAGGTTGAGATAAGAACAGTTTAGTACTAAGGTATAACACAAATCACTACTGCTACCACCAATAATAATAGAAGAGAAATACAAGGAAAGAGAATACAGCTGCTCACCAAGCCCGACCCAGCCAGTGCACCCCCCAGCAGCAAACCCCCCAGTCCCAAAAACCTGACCATGCCGTGCACCCCCAAGTCCACCACCACCACATCCTTCCGGGTCTCTGCTCTCCAGTTTTCACATCCTGGACATGACGTGCTGTGGTATGGAATAACCTCTTTGGTCAGTTTGGGTCAGGTGTCCTGTCTTTGCTTCCTCCCTGGCTCCCCCTCCTCCCTGGCATAGCATGAGACTCAGAAAGTCCTTGGCCAGACAAAACACTACCAAGCAGTAACTACAAACACTGGTGTTATCAGCGCTGTTCCCAGGCCCAAAATCAAAAACATAGCGCTGCACCAGCTACCAAGAAGGAGAAAAATGACTACTACTGCTGAACCCATGATAGCCAACAAGCTCCATCTGCCTTCAGGGACCAGCACCAGGCACCAGCAAAATTGGACAAGCAGTACCCAGCTGTTTAAAGTCAGATTAGTAAATCCAGTGGATGGGGATCTGGCACTAAGATGCACTGCTACTCAGAGATGACAGTGATGAAATTCAGGAAAAAACACCCCAAACATTTGTCTTGGTTTTCCTCACTGCAAAAGTTGAATTGAGTAAACAAGAAGCCTTCTCAGCAGAAAAAGCCAGCAGCACCTCCTGAACAGATCAATTTGAAGATAAAGATAAATCACAGGATTGTGCCCTCCCTGGTTTAGCCATCTCTCTGTTTTACAGCCTCACTGGTTACTGAAGCTTAACTGTGGCAGTCTGAGCAACCAGCTACAGCAGGGCCTTCCAGAGACAGAAAGCATAAAACCAATCTGAAAAAAAAAGAACCCTCTTTTAAAATGATTTTGTAACTGTCCAAGCCTCCAGAAGTAATTCTGAAATATTAATTCTGTTTGGGGGAGAATAAGAGAAGCCTTTGAGCCCAGCTACTTAAAGAACATGTGACCTCCACATTTCCACCCACATCTCTCCATCAATGAGTGGCAACTCTAGACACTTCACAGCCAAGAAGGGCAACGTGGGAGGAAGACAAGAAGTCCACTGGAGAGACTCATCTGGACGAGAAAATTACAGGGATGCAATTAGGGTATTGCAATAGGGTACACAATTAGGTAAAAATAATCTCTTGTTTCCGGCCAATCAGCTTTTCAACCCTCCCTCTCATCATGCAGATTTGACTGTTCAACCAACTAGAATGTAACTGCCACAGGCTGCATGTTCATCTGTTTACTTTGCTTCTGCTTGAATCTTAACCATAGCTGTATGTCACGATCCTCTGGAATGACGGGAAGACAGAGGAAAAAGCTGGATTTCCCAGAGAGCATCTGAAGAGATCTCATGTTAACTGTGATCACCAGTCTTAGTGTTTTGGAGCAGTTTTTTACCTATTCTGAACTTCCCCTCTTAGCCAACTCTACTTTCAGATTTCAGTGAAAGAGCACACAAGGCCAAGGTTGACACATTTACAACACATCCTTTACATAACAAAAACTGCACACACACACTGCAGGCTTCAGCAAGCAAAGTCCTCCAAGCATACGGTAAGTGCCACAGAGCTATCGAACTTGTATCAATTGACATCTCAGCTGCTGATAAAGTTCAACAGCTTTAGACACAGCCTCTTCCCCACTCCCAGCATAATCTAACCAGTGTTCTCAGCACTGCAAGCCAGGAAGGAAATGAGATGAGGTTAAATGCTTTTTATAAGCAAAAAGGCATGTTCCTTCTCTAAACTTTACGGCAATACAAAGAATACAATCCTAAGAGGACAAGTTAGGCCACAGGGTGCAACCTCCTGCTATCAAAGGCAAATCACATCTTACACTCTCAGACGCTGCACAGTCAAGTTTCATCTTCAATCCAGTTGGGAGTTTGGTTGAGTTACACTTACTACAATGCTACTCCAGTACTTACCTCCTTAACACAACCAAGACTTCAACTGTCAGGTTAAGGCCATTCAAGGCCAGTTCACCTCTTAAGCTCTTGTGTTAACACCCTTCCCACTGGTTTTCAGCCACTGCTGACCTCCCTTCCCTCACGTATCTACAGACAGCAATCACCTCACACCCAGTCTCTGAAAAATATTGTCTGGATTCTTCTCACAAGTAGAACTACTTCACAAGTTATTAAGCAGGCTGTTTGTATGCCAGCTGCACCTGACCACCATGCTAGGAGATAAGATCTCACTGACCCCCACACCACATAAACAGGGAGGAAATTTGGCCTAAGGAATTCGGGATCCTTATTAAAAAGATAAGGCAAGTGAGAGAGGAGCATGAGAAACCATAGCTTATTTTCGTAACAGTAATTCACCATGCAACTTCACATCTTTTGCTCATTGACCAACTCTGAAAACATCAGTTTATAAACACCCATCTGGACTCTTGCTAGGAACACTATCAAGGCTTTAAAACTGGCTTCCGCCGTAGTACACTGGAAGGCCACATAAGCCTGGAAAGTCAGCTTTCCAGCTGGACAGATGACAATACATGCCATGCCTGCTCGATCACCAATACTTGGAGCTTTCTGTTGGTGACTAGCTAGCCAGCCAGCCAGCCTTGTTCTCAATCTGAGCATTCTGGCAGGCTCACAGATTTCCAGTGCAGAGATTGAAACTGAGGGGAGCTACTCAAAATGACACTACTTCCGTTCACCATCTATCCTTGACAACCAGACAGGCTACATTACACTAGTTCTCTTTTTCCAACTGCCATCAACCCTTTATCATTTGAGTGCGAAAAAAAGGCTGAAGTAAATAGTCTTGTCCAGAGAACTACTTCCTTGAGTTAAATAGTCTCTCATAAAGCTTCCCCAAGAGGAGAAATTATCAGTTGTCTTCCATACAACTACATTGGCATAGCATATTACCAGGATGAGCCTTGCCTCCACCTAGACTGGATAGCAGAAGGTGCATTTGCCCTTGAAGTCAGAAATATCCAAAATGTTCAGGGGACACATGAAGACAAGCTACTTACAGCACCACAAGAGTTGGGGCCCCCATTGAAGAGTGTACAGGCAACCCTCACTACTTCTGCTTCCATCTTCCTCAGACCAGGGAATATATCTGGATGGAGAGGATTACTCCAGGCAAACTCTTCATACACCTCCAGAAAACAAAAACAGAAGTTAGTCTTCGCAGATGAAGCACTGGATTATCAGCGCAGATTTGGGAACTTACTATATGCACTGTACAAGCAAATTAGCTGTATTTAGCTGTAACAACACTGCAGACCTCCTTCGACTTAACTCCTGCTGCAAGTAAATACCACAAGCCAGGAAGCTACAGCTGAGGGGTGGGGGAAAAAAAGAAAATCATTTGTTTTTCTAGGGCATTCTGACCTCTGGAGTGATTCTGTAACACAGCAACATTTCTTGTTTCAAAGACAGGTTTAACCATTTATCTATTTTTAAAAAAGAACACAATATGCACCCTATGATTTCTTTAGGAAAGGCAGGCCAAAAAATTACTTTGCAGAACTAGTTTTCAAGTTTACTATTAAAGGAGAATTCTGAAGCAGCTAGAAAAGCACAAATGCCCACCCACACCACAACAAAAGTGGCTGTGAAAACCAGTATTTCATACTTGGTCTGCAACTGCGGACTCACAGGATAAAGCTGGAACAGACCAGTTCTGACCTCCTGCAGTCGAGATCAAAAAGCGACTGCAGGGATGTTAAAAGAAATACAGAAGAATAAAACAGCGAATGATCAGCACAGAGGGAATGTTTCCACAACATTCAACCCAAGCTGAGGCCCCACTAGAAAGGCTGATCCGAACTCCGCGTTTCCCCAGAAGTGGCAAAGAAAATGTCAACGCGCAGAAGAAAACAAGCAATAGCAACCACCAAACAGCACTCTTTACAGCTGTTATAAAAGCTTTCCCAGGAGCAAGAAGGCTAGACTTCCCTTGCTAGCAAAAAACTCTCTTGAAGTCGATATATTTGAAAACAGACCTGTGGGCTGTTTAGGTTATTTTCCAACCTTCTCAAAGGGAAAAGTTCCCGAGTAGGTAAACAGACCTAACAAAGACACCACTGAAGCATGCCAGTGCTCCATTTTTGGATGATTTTGACCACACAGTAATGCCAAAACACTTCTTGCAAACTTGTATTTTGCTTAAACCAAGAGGAATTTAGTATTGCTTAGTGAAGCTGTTCTAGTCCAAGGGTTCCACAGCCTCCCAGTAACAGAACAGCCAAAGATACCTTCACCTCAGCCCCCAGTAAAGGCACATCTGTCAGGAGGCTTGCTGAAGCTGATCTACAGCAATTTTATGCCTTCCACCATTCCCTGAGTTAGGAGGTCAGAACCAGTTTCCAGTTCACTTGGTACCAGCTCTGTACTTTTTACATCTCATCTGATTTGATTCTAGTTCTATTTTCTCAGAGACAGTCACTTGCCCAGGTTTACCCTGCCTAAATGCTCTGCTTAATTCCCCTAAATTCACCTTCCACCTACATTTACCCTAGGCTCTGTCTTTATAGTTCAGCAGTCTTAGTTTCAGATCTTCCCTATTTATTTTGAAAGATGCTGCAACAGTGTTGAGGGGCCTCCAGTCACCCTGAAAACTCTAAGGATATCTTCAAAGATGCAGTTATACTGCTTGCACTTTACCTTCACTAGCAGATGGGTGAGTTTTTCTTCACCACTGTACACAGTCCCAGAGACTTTCCCATCCTGCCAACGTACATCTCCTGAAAGAGACCACCATACTGCTTGCAAACACAGCCATTCTCAGAAAGCACATAGAAGTGTACAGAGAAGTCCCCTCTGAAGACGAGGATTCAGCTTTCGAGATCTTCCTGATGAGGAAGAAGTATAATTTTTGTGCCACACATATAGATGATGAGTGTGACACTAAGCCTGTCATCATGTATCCCATGAACTTAGCAAACCGCAAATAAATAATGACTAAAGAGAACTTAAACATCTCACTGCAGCAAGCAGTTCTATTAATACGTAATCCACTTAATACCCATTCAGTCCCCCCAAACTGCTGTCCAATCAACTGAACTCTAATTTGGCTAAAGTTAAAGACACTTTCAAAGAGCACCCATCACCAGTATAAGCTGAGAAGAGATGGGAAGGCCAAGCTTGCACTGCTAAAACCTACAGTGCTGAGCACCTCAAATTTCACCTAAAATGATATGATGCTGAAGCTGTAACAAATGAGAGCAGGTGGATGGAACAGCATCAGCAGTACACTCTGTTGAAAAGTGCTTCAGCCCACTGTCCAATGTGATTGTACCTAAAACAAGTAGCTTTCTACCTCCAAACACCCCAGCAGTGTATTTTCACTTGGTTATTTACTCCCCTCTCCTAACTGTTAGCCTTTACAAACTCAAGGGCATCAGCTTCACAAGCATATACAATGTGAATACAGTCACAATCCAGCCCTCATTCCTAAGGAACTTTCAAAGGGGAGTGGCTGGGAAGGAGGGGGCCATGGGAAAATTGAAAAGGAAAGAACCAGGTGAAGGAAGGAAATAACCATTTGAGGGAAAATGCAGACAGATACTACATAAGCAATACATAAAAAGTAGAAAAGAAGGAAGCTGTTACGGGATACTCGACTACAAAATGGTTTCTGAATTTGGAGTAGATGCACCGTTCTAGCAGAAAATTGAAGATATTTCTCAAATTTTGAATAGGAGCAGGGCAGTCATATCTTCTCTGTACAGAAAATCACCTAAACTTACTTATTGGGAGTAACAGGTATGTAAATTGGTGTGGAGGCATTCACATGAGTGAGGCAACTCAAGTTTCAGACACTGCTTATGAAGCCAGAAGAGCATAATGACTCTGCCTTCCTTAAATGGCTTTTTAGGTGCAAACCATTGTGACTTTGATTAAGAGAGACAGTCTCGGAAATTCCCTAAAACTCCTCCTTGGAAGTTTGTTGGTTGGGTTGGTTTATTTTGGGGTTTTTTAATTGTGAGTATTCCCTGGAGCTTCACAGCAAACATGTTTCTGGGAAAGTCAAACATCAAGGCTCAGAAATGTAATCAAAAATACATCCAAGTAACTTCCTCCCATCATGAGCCTAGAATTGTTGGGTAAGAACAGAATTTCAATGTAAATACCCAAGTGCAGTATTAGAAGTCATGAATACTGATCTTAGTCACTTCCAGAAAGAAAAGAGACAAAAATTTGCAAGCAAAGAACATCAGGGAAGAAATTCTTAAGATGAAACCATGAGCAGCAGTCATTAGAACTCATTTAAGAAGTAAGCCTAATGTCAGAGCTATGAAACAGACCCACCTCTGCTGCAGTAGAGACTCACATTCATACCTTTTGAGCTGTACTCTTTCATCTTCTTTAGTACTTCAGGCTGACTCATGCCTTGTTCCGGCAGTGCTTTGATATAATCCTTTTCATCTTTCAGGAAGGATAAACTGGAAGTGACATCATTCAAGGCTTCATCAATCTTCTTTTGAATCTACAAAGAAAGGAAAATACTATCAACAAAGGCACTGGACATATTATAAATAATTGTTGAATGCATGCAAGATTGAACTCACTAGCCATATCCATACTATCGAGAGGAATAGACAGGAACTTTTTCATCTCTATGAGCAAAAAGCATAGCAGAGTTCACAGCCACACAGTTCAACTTCTCCTTCCTACCAACCTCTCCCTCCAAAACCAAGCTGACTAGAATAGCGAACTGGCATACACTAGTCTCTAAACCACCCTGGGAACTGCCTGTGGGAATGATAGTTGGTTTCAGCTGGGATAGAGTTAATTTTATTCCTAATAGCTGGTACAGTGCTGTGTTTTGGCTTTCATCTGAGAAAAATGCGGATAACACACTGATTTTCAGTTGTTGCTAAGTAATGCTTACTCTGATCAAGGACTGTTGAGTATCTCATGCTCTGCCAGTGAGAAGAGGCGCAAAAAGCTGGGAGGGAGCAGAGACAGGACACCACACACATTTAGAAACTCTTGAAAATAAAAGCAATAAAGAAATCTCCACTACAGATGCGGGAGATTTCTTTCTTCCCACCCCCACCTTACATTCAGGAGGCCCAGACTTCTTCTCACAACACATTCCAAAGTTGAGATTCTTCTTCCAGGCAACATAGAGACTGAGATATTATCAGCTTTAAAGACTTTTGGACATTGGAATGCCTCAAAGTCAAGGCCTCCTGTAAGCAACTGAGAGGTTATCAGGTATCAGCCTACCAAAGAGCAGGAAGAGTACACAGATAGGACACACCAGGAGTCCTCTGGCACAGGACAGCTTAACAGTTCTAGCTGTTGGAAGGTAAGTCTGAACAAAATAGGGATTGCATACAAGGGGCCCAGAACTTTTCTAACAGGCAGACAAAAATACAAGCAGAAGAGAACAATTCATTAATTTATCTGATCAAAGGCTGCTTAAGTCAGAAGGTGAAAGATGGAGCACCTGACAAGACATAAAGGGGGGATGCTAGTCCCTTTCAGAGGCTGGAGGAAAAACTTGAGAACCACTTCAATGTCCACAGTGAAAAGAAAAAGTTCCTCTTTGCTACCCTCATTTGACAAAATTGCCTATAACAGATCTGACCCCCTGAATCAATGTGTAAATATGGCAACACATCAAGCAGAAAGAAACACTATCAAGTATGATATCAACATTTACTAGGTAAAGTAAACCAAGCTGTGCATTTCTCAATCACTAAATCATTAACATGCTAAAACCTGCTCATTTTGTAGTTTCAAGTTTTATGCAAAAAAAATCCCATCTCCCAAACATTAAAAGTTTGTCTCATTTTAACGATTACAAGAACTACCAATATCCTTGAACTATAATCCTAACTATTGCTAATAGGTATCTGGGCTCTAAACTAATCACGGCCAGTCATCTGATTAAAAAAAATGTCCTTCCGTGTTGCACAACCAACACCTCGCTATCTCACACTTGCTCAAGAATAAGACAGTTCCAGAAACAACAAATTGAGTTCAATCCTATCCCCTTCCTCCATTATTAAAATTATTTTCTAAAAAT
Source organism: Myiopsitta monachus (assembly GCA_017639245.1). NCBI lineage: Eukaryota > Metazoa > Chordata > Aves > Psittaciformes > Psittacidae > Myiopsitta > Myiopsitta monachus. The sequence goes on along the minus strand of CM029921.1, from coordinate 62,262,979 downwards.
CAAACAACAAGGAAATGTTACTGGAAAATTCTGTAACCACATTCACTGATTCTTTGTTTAAAAAAAAAAAAGTAGCATGCCTATTTAAGAGAGTGATACTATGACAAAAAGATTAAGTAGAAATTATATCTTTCACTAAACCAGGTGGCAGCAGAAGACCTTCCAGATCTATATCCTCAGATCACTATAATCACAGTAACATGACAACAAAGATGAACAGAACTCTAAGTTCTCTGAGAAAGTTAAGCAGGCTGAAATAAGAACCTGGGATAATATTAAGAGAAGTGGTTCAAATACTCACGATAGCCCCAACAAACGGCATTTTTCTCAGTAGTTTAAAGAACTGTTTTTTAGTTCGGGATACTAAACCTGAAAAACAAAGAGTCAGAAATTAACTTAAGATGACTGATGAAACAACAACAGCAACAGAAAAACAAACAGATTCAGAGCACAATACTTCAGATACAGCCCACGACACAGGCTCAGTATTTCTGATCCAAGCTAAAATAACACAGGGATTAAGGGAACCTGGTGAGATAGATGAGTATATCAAAGAGCAAGGTTCAGAAGTGGACCATGCTAAAGAAACATCTGGCTCGCAGAACAGTAGCCACCTATGGGAATCAATAATTTGACTCAGTTTTTTTACTAACAAGGGAATTTACACCCACATGTGAAATTTTACAGGAAAAAGATTTTGCAATTTGCTAAAGTGAAGTTCTCTAGCAAAAAAGGAAAAATATTGGTTGAAGTTACTTTCTGCCTCTTCAAACGAGAATAGTACAGTAACACAAAACCACTCAGCAACATGAGAGTCCCAGAACAAAGGAGGACATAGTACTTCAGCCATAACGTGACAAGGATCCGGCTGGTGGCTGGCCATCCAATATTGCAAACATGTGATGCAATGGGAAGCAACTCCAGGGAAGTGGACAGACAAAGGGAAGAGCAGAAATTCCACCACAGTCCACAAACTAGAATGACAGAAGCCACTGATGACAAACACCAGCAAACTCCTGGGGTAGCTCAAAAGGCAGGAATGAAATCAGGATGACACAGACACTTTATAGCCACCAAAAATGCATTTTGAGTCCTACAGGCATTTCAATTGAGCAGCAGCAGTTACAGGATGCTTACACAAAGAAGTAAGTAAGCAAACTTTAAAAATTGACCATTTTAGGACTTTGCAATTTTATCTACATTTCCCACACACACTTCATATATATTTCGAAATGCTACATAAGAACAGTAATTGCAGTGTGGCACATTCTGTAGCAAATACTCATTAACATTCTGACAGTAACATTTCTACTGCATATTTCAGTGTGCACAGTTTTATTGAGAACTTCCACAGTGAGAAAACTGCAAACTCCTGAAAAATTCAGAAAATCTAATCTGATCTTACAACAGCTAGTCAATACTTTAAAAATACTGCGCAGCAGTACAAATACTAGCCAAGAAGCTTAGTCCTGTACTGAGCAAAAGCTTCATACCATTTTGTCTCTTTCATAGATTTTCCCACTATTTAGTTACTCCCATCCTTAAAGTTAAAAAGGCTAGTTAAGGAACAGAGAGGCACAGGAGTAAACATCAAGTTAAAAGCTTCTAGTTTTTAACAAACTGCTATCAGAGTGTAACCCTTAGGCCTGCAAGAACTGAAAAGCACCATGTTCTCCTCTGAGGGCAAAGTAGTTATCTCTGACCATCACACAGCCAGAGAAAACTAGGCCCATCAAAAGAGATCACACTGAAGAGCTGTCAATATCAGAAATCACTCAAAACAAGAAAATGCTTCAGGGATGTGAAGAATCCGTACACCACCACCAGATGCAATGATCTTGTAGATCCTGAGGATGAAGCATGCCTCCAACACAAAATCAAAACCAGATCTGCTCCTGCAGCAGGAAGGGAAACAGTCAAGAGCAAGAGCTATCTAGACACTTTGTACTTATGACTTCTAGACACTTTGTATGTATGACTAAGTTCACAAGAACCCAGCTCTCACAAATTCCCTGGGTTTGGAGCAAGAAGAAAGTGTTGCAACAAGTAAATGGTTTAGCCAAACTCAAAAGGAAGACAAGAGGAAGGGAAGGAGATGCAGGCACACACCAGGCTGGCCTACCACACCCCCTAAAGGAATGGGGGTGTTTCATTGATCAGACAGGCCTTGACCTTAATTTGGAAGAGGGTTTTGTTGATACTTGTTGACAGCAGAAGGTCTGCTTTAACAAGTGTTTGGCCTTGATTCCACCTTCTTTCCTTCCACTACTTAGGAACAAGTCTGTTCCCCCTCTTACTTCCCTCCAAACATAATACCCTATTTCAAATACTTACTCTCAGACTGGAAGAGAAAGCCATGCAGCCATACACTTATAAGTGTAGAAGAAAGTGTCAACCCAATCAGTTGCCAGGGTTCAAGTCCATCACACTGGGCATTCACAAAGCCTGTTGCTTTCTCCCAGTACATCTGGAGGATTTCCTTGTATGGAATAAGGGCCTCCTGTGTAAAGGAAAATGAGAATGATACTGAGAAAAGGTCAAATGCACACAAACAGGGCATCAGAAAGGTCTGTGAGACTACCATCAATTAAAGAGGTGCTTTTCTGTATGCAGACCCCATGCTTTCCTTAATTCCTGTAAACAGAACAAGTTAGGAGATAGTTGTCACTCACTTCCAGTCAAGAGCCACTGATAAAAATACACTTCTTGAGGACTTCCTATATTCAGAGAGAAATGCAAAGGGCAGCCAAGAAAAATGCAAGCTTCACAGTCCCAAGATTCATCACCAGATCTTACCATGACAAAAAGAAGCAACTGTGTTAACGTTTTTTTCCAAAGAATTATCAGGTGGTAAGCGAAGGCTTAACTACTGCAGTGTGCTGGTCAGAAAGCAGCCACCATTCATCAGGTACCACCAAAACAGGTCTGTTACCTACCTAGGGCTGGGTTCTTAAAGATGGAAGTACTCAGCAACTGCTCAAGGTTAAGATCTAATTGTTACATTCCATACAAAGGGAAGACCAAAGAGACAAACACTGCTGCTGCTAAAAATAAATACATAAATAAATAAATAACACCAACACAAGACTGTGATGCAACAGAAATTACAATGTCAACTTGCAATTGCAGTCGGGACAGAGCCTAAGGGTGCTCGGGCATTGGAACAGGCTACCCAGGGCAGTGCTGGTGTTACCGTCCCCGGAAGTGTTCACACACTGTGTAGATGAGGCCCTTAGTGCCATGGGTTAGTGGTGGCCTTGAGAGTGCTGGGGTAAGGGTTGGACTGGATGATCTTAAAGGTCTTTTCCAACCTGGTTGATTCTGTGATTCTATAATAGCTTCAAAGCACACTCTCGAGTCTCAGAACAGAGCATAAGGGGAAAAAAAAAAAAAAGCTATTTCCCCCAAAATGGAGGTCTTCAGTGCAATTCTCTGGAAAAAGTTTTCTACAGAGAACACAACCACACCTTATTTGGAGCAATAACCAAAAATAAGTATTGGGGTTGCTGCATTTTACAAACAAAAGCTTGTGCACGTTACTTCCCTTTTTTTAAAGCTCTTTAAGCCATCCCCAGAGCACTGTTCCAAACCCTTCTTCCCTTTTAACCTACCATCAAGCCCAGCTTTGCTGGGAAACTTTTTGAGGGGGATCTCCGATACTACAAAGTTTCACCCTCCAAATGTCACAGAAAGTACATGGGGTCTTCTCAAAAGATTTGTTAATAAACCTTGGAAGGAATACACCCTTGAGACCTACGTTGTCACACTCTTGGTGGGGTTAGAGCAACTTGCAAAGACTGCTATAAATAAATCACTAAATTAAAAGCTGCTAAAACTTTCCTTCTCGTGGCCCTTTACAGATTTCACATTTTTGTTGTTTGTTTTGTTTTGTTTTTAAGGTCACCTTTAGAGGTGCCATGTAATTCGAATACAACTGGAGAGGCTACAAACGGCCTTAAAAAAAGGCCAAGTTCTTCCAAACAATCAACAGGGGAAGGCAGGATTCCTTACAAAACCGAAACACTAATGAATATTCATTACTTTTGAAAAGCTGTAAAATGCATATAGTGTGAGAAAGTTTAAAAACACTTAAGCAACCCAAGCATAAAGCTAAAAAATCCCAGCAAAACAACAGCATCAACCCATCACAGAGGACTAATATCACCCATGCCCCAGCACAGGCTGAAGAGACATAGACTGAACTGAGCAAAACCAGGCCTGCTCCTGAGAAGCAGCACTCAGCTATGGGAAGCCAAATTAGCACCCATCCACTTGGCAAAGGGCAATTTAAGAATACACACCAGCTACTTCAGCCTTGAAAACAAGGCAGCCACATAAACCACTGCAATTAGGCAATGTCCTAGCTAATTCCTGTACTTCAATCCAATCACCACAAAGCTGATCTAACCCTAGAATTTAAGGGAAGAGCTACCTTTTCCAACTAACCAGACACAGTGCTTAAGTTTCATCGAGTTTGCACAATCTTCTCTGAAAAATCCCTGGAAAGGAGTGTTAAACCAACAACAACTTTGGTTCACTGCATAGGAGCTAATGCCAGGATATCATTCAGCACTTAAAGGATGGAAACTAATGTGTCTCAATAGCTATTCTCAACTGATGGCAAGAAAATGCTGCAGCAAATATTAAGTGGGTTGTGCTTTTTTTTTTTCCTGAAGGTGGAGGATACTATAAGATATAACCTCAAAATCAAAATGGAACATGACCTCCTAAACAGCAGTCACTTAAGTCAATGGCCAAGTTACAATACAATAAATAAATCTGGCAAGAGATTGATCTCAGTCACAGAGAAAGCTCTGGACAGAAGACCCTAGCCAACTACAGACTTTATTGTTAAATCACATAATCCCCACTGAAACCACTGCACTCTTCAGCACACCACCTCTCTACTAAGACAGGAGTTAAAAATAAGCTTGTTTTTCTACATACAACCAATACCAGTGGCACATCTTACATCCTGTCACAGGTATAAGCAAAACCACCAGAAAGCCCCCCCCCCCCCCCCCCCCCCCGTTCTTTCCTTTCCAAGAGTACATCAAAGCAGCGCTCTGGTCTGTAAATTCAGGCTGCCTGACTATGAACTTCAGGTGACCCCAAGCAAAGTGCAGATGGAACATCCTCGTAATCCCAGCGTGCTTCTGCATGAAAATACATTCTCAGCCACATTAACAGGAAAAAAGCCTCAGATGCATAAAGACATCATGGATGAATGAGCAATATCCACCTTTCTGCTCTTAGCCCACCACATACAAGGCACTGTGCCTCTGCCTCCACTCACTTTTCCATTACTGAGATGCAAGACAAAGTATTTTACCTTAAGTCTACCTCAAACAAGAAGCATGCACACCAGTACTGACATATAGTAGCTCTGTGGTACCTCCAAGTTTTTGAACAAACAAGAGAAGATCTTCATTATGTTAGTTCTAAGCCATTGAAGAAATTCTTTGCCCTTCTTGCTTTAAAAAACAATGAGATCACTCCACAAAAAATACATTTTGACATAGTTTTCTCTGTATTTCTCACTTTCTCCTCCTTCAGCCTTCTCACACAAGAGTCTGAAGGATGAGATTGATCAGTTTAGGAGGATACTAAAAAGGAGGGACTAATTAAAAAAAAAAAAAAAAAAAAGAAAAATTAGAAAAAATAAATTACCTGGAAGACCATGCCAATAGGTGAAACACAGTTTCTCAGCTTCCTGGCTAACTATGCACTCTGTTTTTAAAGTGCCTCTTTGTCCCAAAGTATCTAGCAAGATATGAGAGACCACTACCTTCTGAATTACTAACTTAATCCCAGAGAAACTAAAGGACATTTATAAGGCTGCTTGTGAATGTATTCTGGTTTCATTACATCCAACATGTGATTGCAGCCTCACTGCTGTGGCCCAACACCACTTCCTTCTTTTAAAGCTTATGTTTAGCCAAGGCTTTAAAAGCTGAACAGCCCTAGAGGAGCTGCTCATAAGAGTAAAAAACAGGTGGATTTTTTTTTTAATCTACTTCAGCCAAAAGAAACATTCATCACTTGCAGTAAGATGCTCTTTCAGCAATGCAGGATTACACCATTCATTTGCCCCTGCTATTACCGCTTTCCAGATGGACTAAAGAAAACAAGCTGACCTGACTTCACTAGGGACTGTAGTGAGAGGACAAGGGGTAACGGGTTCAAACTTAAACAGGGGAAGTTAGATTGGATGTGAGGAAGAAATTCTTTACTGTAAGGGTGGTGAGGCACTGGAATGGGTTGCTCAGGGAAGCTGTGAATGCTCCATCCCTGGTGGTGTTCAAGGCCAGGTTGGACAGAGCCTTGGGTGGCATGGTTTAGTGGGAGGTGTCCCTGCCCATGGCAGGGGGGTTGGAACTAGATGATCTTAAGGTCCTTTCCAACCCTAACTATTCTATCATTCTATGATTTTAAGCCTATCTACAGGACAGAATTTCATGTAAGATAATAACCTGCTTACATGTGAAGGCATAAAAAAATAAAAGGTTTCCCTTCCCATTATAGCTGAGCAGATAAGTTGGTTTTATTTCTTTAAAAGAACCTTCCCCACACAAAAGCTTCACAAGACACAGTGTTATTTTAGAAGCAGTTTAAAAGCCCGATTTAAGAGAGATGGGTGAAACAATCTCCACTGGAGGATTTGTTTTTAACTCTCTCTCAGAGCATCAAGACTTAGCCCGGTATCATATAAAATACTAATTGCTATCATTAGGACCTACACTGTTCATTTGTACAGATATTAATGACTCGGCAACCCAAGCAGTTTAAATATTGAATTTCTAGCTCCACAGATTAGAAATACATCCTCAGTGCTTTATTTCTAAAATCCATTAGCTAGCTGAGCTTGTTCCAGGGATAGCACTTATGCCACAACAAAAGAGGACAAATTAACTACAGTAATGCTTTCTGTTCCAGATGACAGAAGAGAGGGGGGAGGGGAGAAGGCCAAAGCTAATGAAAGCACATTTTACAGTTTTGCCAGAACAGCATTTCTTCAGATGCGAATTTTAGGAAGAGACGAGGAGAGAAAGAGTAAACTGGAGGACCTTACACTTCTGTTACAAGTGCCTCCTGTTTCTGACACTGTAAAGAAGAACCCCCATGTATCTGTGGAAAGAGCAGAAAAAAGGTTTTATCAGCAGAATCTTCCTTCTCCCTAGAGAGCATTTAAAGTGGGACACAGAATAAAAGTAGCTCTTAAAGGAAAGTTTATTTTAAGCACTAGCATAAGTCTTAGTTTCACTGTGCAAGTAGGAAGTGCTAAGATCAAACCTCATCCTCACCTTTCACCTGAATCCACATATTTTCCCAAACCAGAGACCCTCTGGCCACCTCCCTATGCCCAAACCTTAATGTTTGCATTTGCCATTTGTTTTCCCTCCCTTCAACAGAGCTGATGAATGAGGCAGCATGACACACAAACAGAGCAACTGCATGAGGTAGGTCTGCTCTGATTACAATAACACATGGAATACAGGTATTGCCACTGTAATTAAGCACGTGCTCCTACGCAACAAGCTTTTCCTGGGACAATGCTACCTGACTGAAAATAAACCACACAAAACCAGCCACAACACAGCAACTTCATTTATTTATTCTGCCTGTAAAAAGAAGGAAGACTTCGATTAGCTGTGCCTTAGCTAACACCTTGTTTCCTGTGCCTGCTCTGGCCACAAAAGGCATGTCTGGCCAGCCTAACTACGCAGCATAACTGGTTTAGCCGCAGGTAAGTACTGGACTTGCAGCCTTCAGCCACCCAGCTTCCTACAGGAGAGCAAGGGAAGGGGACTGAGCAATGCCACCTCAGCTTCAGATGGTGCTAGTTGCTGCATGTGCCTACAGTGTTTTGGTTTGCACCCCAGTAATGAATCTGCTCCTCCATCCCTCCCTACCACCCCTAGTATGACAAATACCTTTACATAAGCACCAGGGAAAAAAGTATTTGTTAGTCAGGTCCTAATTAGAGCTCAAGGTTTGGACTGTGTGCTGCCCCCCTCACCAAAGGACATGGGCATACAGAGCAAACCCAGCCACAGGATCTCTCAGAAATCAAGAATCATGAACCTGTAGGTGTACGGGCTGAACTACATGACAGAAAAATATGCTCAGGTCACGCTCATCATACCACGGCTTCCTGGTACCACCAGTTTCTTCTTCTATGTTGTATTTTATTTCCATCACTGTCATACTGAAATGTTTCCCCACCACCCTTACCCCCCCCCCATGTGACAGCTTTGGTTTGGGATTTTTTGGCCATATACAGTACCTGTGAAATGAATGTACACATACTGTCCCACCAGCCCTGAAAGTTCAAGGGGAGTGGCTAGACAACAGCTAATTACAGCTTAAGCACAAAAACAAACAATGTAGCAACTGAGAATAAGAGCAGCAGCATCCCAGCTTCCACTGAAGAGAAGGAATGTAAAATTACCAAAACAAGATGGGAGAGGCTGATTGAAAGCTTGTAGTTTTACAACAGCCCAAAGGACACCAAAATTAGGTGCTATTTCAAATTTCATTTAACCAAAAACACGCACAAGATGTTGTTACCTACCGTTCACTTTGCTCACTCAACAAATGTATAAAAGCAAAGTTTCTGCAAACGTGAAGGCACACTCCAGGTAGCACAGATCTTGTAAATCTTGTAAGAGACTGGATTCACTCAGTAGATGCCCTATATGAACTCATTACAGATCGCTTTGTGGATCACTGGCTCCAAGAAAGTGCAGTTTCTGTGCGGAAGCGTCCTCTCTCAGCATCCACAATAATTAGGATAAAAGAGGGCTCAGTTCCCCGTGTGCCAGGACTCATCTGGAAATATTTGTTCATTTCTCCACCTGGCATCCTCTCAGATGCAGATCACACAGTCCTTTCTGCATGCCTTCTGGGGAACAAATGGGTATCTATTTGAAACATTTTACAAGTAGCTCAGTGCCATGCAGAGGTACACACAGCATTAAAAGACAAAGTCTTGGCAAGAGCTGTCTGAAAGCAGATGATAGCATGACAATTGTTCTAGGAACTGGCATCCGCAAACAAGGCAGCACCAAAACCTGGCACAGTTTCCTACCAGGGTTATGCAAGTCTCCAACAAAGGCCCTAGTGTCAGCACAAACTCAACACTGCTATTAGACATTAAGGGCCCTAATCTTGGGCAACTCTGACCACAGTGCAGGATCCTCAAAGACTATCTTATCAACACCAACCCAAAAAAACCCTTTGGCCTCTGTGATACCTACTCATGGATGGCTCACAGTGAGCTAGGAGAGGCAAAGGAAACTGAAATGCTCAGAACACAAGGGCTTCCAAGTGACTTTTACCTGTAAATTTCTAGGAAACACAAACAATTCCAAAAAAGAATAAAGAAAATTATATTACAATCACCACAACCCACTGCAAAGAGACCAACGCACCAGCATCAGTCAACAGAATCCAAATCTCAGTTGCACATCGTGCTCTTTGGACAGTACCAAAATGTACTTCAAAGCCCCTATTGCTACACTAACCACTAAAGGGACATAGCCATTTACCCAGTATACAAAGAGGATTCAGTACTAAATGCTCCAGAAGGCCTGCTAATACTTGGAAGCGAATGTATTTGACAGTTTAGGATGTAGAGAATGACAGCAACAGGTCTAGGGCAAAAATGCATCACTCCATTTCCAAAACCCAAAGAACATGAACAGATCAGGCCTTCTTGAAACCACCCTCACTGCACATAGGTCTGTGGTGGGAGACTGCTGGCGCAGGAGGAGATCTGACTGAAACTATTGCCAGAACAGTATGTTTGACAGAAGAGACAAGCAGCAACCTCAAAATCCTTACTCATGGAAATGGGCTCTATTGATTCCCTTTTGAAAAGTCAGTCACAGCAAGGTTTTGATCACTGTCACACCAGTCAAACCACATACAACAATAAATGCTGTGATTAGGTTTATCTTAACACCACCAAACAGGGGAAATATGCGCTGGAGAAAATCAAAAGCGAGGAGAAAGGCATCATCTCAGCAGACCCTCAGGTTAGCAGGAGATATCTCTGACTTTTAAGGGTAGCAAGAGGATGGCAAACTCTTAGTAGGCTAGAAGTGCAAAGTACATGGGAGATGGAAGATTTTTCTTCATCTAGGTGAGAAAATTTCCTGTGCCTTGCAACCCATATTGCTAAGGTCATGGAAGGATCGCAGAGTAAAACAGTAATTTTGGAAAAAACGTGACGCATCAGTGCTAGTCCATAGAAAGCTTCGATCCCCGAGTACCCAGCCAACTGCAGTAGCTTTCCAAAAGCAAGGAACACTGTGCAATAGCTACTGTCTAGTCTAACAAATAAACCAGCAGATCTGTGCAAGTCTTCCAGACAGTAAGCAGCCGTTTTCTCTGCAAAGCCTTGGCACGGAGTGACTAAGGTGAGAACAGCCTGACCACACAGCACGCTTCCAGCAACCCCAGGCCAGTCTAGACCACACCGTGTACAAGGCGTGCAGTATTTACTCAGTTCCAAAAGAGCTAACTTTTGGCAGCTGAAAGCAACCGAAACACAAGCCGTGCAAGCTTATGATGCTCTCCCAGGCTACCTGTGCTGACAGACACAAGGAATGGCATGGGCCCTGCCTTTGTCCCTCACATGGAGGTGGTGATCCACTGGCTGGGCACAGCTCCACGCCACAGTGGGAAGAGGAAGCAGCACTTGAGCGTTTGGGCATGGACAGCTGCTCCCCGTGACTGAGTGGGAAAAGGCAGTTGGCCAGAGATTATGCAATTTTATCTACCACTCAGTAGCAGCCACGATTTCAAGGTACCCTCCAGGGGGGAAGAAGCTACCACACCTTCCAGGTTTGAGGTGTCAGAAAACACATGCCATACCACCGCATGCAGGAGCCAACTATCTCAGGTAATCCCTGTTGCATCTGAAGAGTTTGCTTCTCTACAACTTCCAGCCAAAAAAAAACCCCAAACAAAAAAAAACCCCAACAAAACAAAACCACCAAACAAAAAAATGAAACAAGGTCTCTATTAGCCACATAACTTTTAGGAGAGCTCAGGTACCTTCCCCAAAATCCAGAACAAGCAGAAAATTCAGATTTTACCCGACCCTGGCGAAATAAACCCACAGAGACAGCCGAAAATACCATTTTAACCCTCCCTACCCTGAAACTAAACACCTGTGGAAAACAAGAAAAGCACTGCCCGGCTAGCAGGCCTGCAAAAGGGACCCCCTCGCCGGTTAGTGGCACAGCACGGGTTTCGCAGCGCCGGATAGGGGGTCCGGGGCGGGGACGCACCGACGGCAGGCAAACAGGAAGGGGGAGCCCCCACCGACAGCCAACCTCGGCCACACGGCTCCTGAGATCCCCCGGTCCACCCCACCGGACAAGGCCCCGGCCTCACTGGCTGAGGGCCGGGACAGCGCAGGCCGCGCCGGGCACCCCTGTCTCTGACCCCTCTGTTAGCCGGCAGACCCAGGGACTCACGACCCCGCGCTCCCCGCTCACCATCGCCGCTGCTGCCACCGCCTCCTCCTCGGCCGCCACCTCGCAGGGTCCTGGCCCAGCCCGGTACCGAGATTGCCCGGCACCTCCCCGCCACTCCCGCACGACAGCGCCCCCTGCTGGGCGCGCCGCGGGCAGGGCGCGCTCCCGCCGAAAAGGGAGGAGCGGCTCGAAACGGGAAGCAGCGGGCAGGAGGCCCAGCGTTGGAGGCCGGGAGTGAGACCGCTCCGCCAGGTTAAAGGTGGCAAAATCAGTGCTGCAGCATAGGAAAACGCTTTTAACTTTCCACTTAAAAGCCTGGAAAATGGAAAAAATAATAAAGGCAGTTTATAAGTCCTCCCTGGTCCCTGCCTGGGGTTGACCTCCAGGTCTAAGGAGCTGCGTCCATGCCATAATGACCAGGATCAGTTGTGACCCCATAAAACAAAGGCTGGGTTTCAAACACAACAAGGCAAGAGTTGTTTGGGACTAGCCTCCTACAAGCACAGCAATTTTTAGGAATACAAGGCAAATAGCACTTGGCAAACATCCAAAAGGCAATTAAATTGTGGGAAGCAACAATTACAAGAGTAGTTCCGGCTAAAGGGAGCCTGTGTGATCATCTAGTCCAACTGCCTGGCTACTTCAGGGCTGATGAAATGTTAAAGCATGCTAAGGGCATCATCCAAATGCCTCGTAAACACTGACAGGCTTAGGGCATCGACTCAAGGAAACCTGCTTCAGTGTTTGACCACCCCTCTGAGTAAAGAAGTATTTCCTAATGTGAAGGCTGAACCTCCTCTGATGAAGCCTTGAACTATTCCCACATATCATGTGCTATCACTGGATGACAGGAAGAAGAGGTCAGCACCTGCCTCTCTACTTCCCCTCCTCAGGAAACTGTAGAACCAATGAGGTCACCTCCTTTTCTCCAAACTAGACAAACCCCAACTCCTTAGACACTCATCACATGCAATGATCCACAGCTCAGGGAGCGCACCGCAAGGATAGGACAGCATGGAGGTAGAAGGCTGCCTCTGGGGGACCAAAATCAACCTGGAAAGAGGGAGAGATGAGCAGTGGCAAAAAGAAAGGGAAACATTTCAAGTAAGTAGTTCCCTGCGCAGTGACAGCAGAGCAGCCTAGCTTCAAGTAGGGGTGTGTTTTCAGGGCACAGAAGTGGATTCTCTGACTGGCAGTAAGTGGTGCAAATCGGACAAATATAACAGTAGCATTTGGCTTGTTTCCAGCCCAAAAATTAATGCATGGAGCAACTGCAGTTCAGTGTCACAAGGTGCTGTCTCTGCCACCAGCCTGATGCATTACCTGGAGCAACTGCCCCTCTCCTTGGAGATGGCAGCAGAAGCAAGTGCCCATCTTCACCCAGGCCTACACAGGAGATCTTGGAGAGTGGTCTGGTTTGAGTGTGGACTTCAATTTGTTTAATAATCATGTGTGTGCTTGCCAGAGTTGAATTGAAACTGGCAGTTATTTGACACCCATTGTATCCATAATAAAGTGTTTCAGATGCACCTTTTATTGTAAGCTTCCAAATATATTAAGACATTAGGTTCATTAAAACAAGCTGAAGATTTCTGGTCACTCCAGAACACATCTTGGTTTTAATATTTATAAACCTGTACATTCTCTTGCACGTATTCAGGTGTGGCTGTTCAAGTTCTTTGCACTTAACCTCCCCATGCTTTTATTTTTACAGTGTTTTGAAATGGGTATACAAGTATCCACTCTTGGCATCTGTAGCACAATTTTTGAACTCTGTGCTGCATTACAAGTGGTAGCTGGTTTTGTTGGCCATCACCATGCCAGCCAAGCTGTCTCCATACAGAAGATGGCATTTTACATAAGTCACCAGACAGTAACTGTCTCAAAAAAAACCTGCCCTCACAGGATTGTTTTTAGGAGTATCCCTAGATATCAATGTTCTTTTTGATATCAAAGGGGGCAAACAGACCTGTTACTAACCCACTGTCACTCTCACAAAGTAGGTCTTCTTCCTGTGTGCTTGCAAGAAAGCTTCTATTTGAGACAACCCCGAATGAGCTGTGTCTTCCAATTGGAACAATCTCTGCAACAAGCACTGAGGTCCCCAAACTTCCAGAAAAGTGTTGCTATTTAGAAAATATCCTAAATATTTATGTCTAAGTCATATCTTCCTCTCAAGTGTGTGAAAGGAAATCTTGTTTGTTCCTTCAACCCTGAAAAAAGCCTCTTAGAATAAATCATTTCAAGCCTTGCTAATCTTTTCACACACCTTCACATAATGCCAGGAAACAGAGAGCTTGGTTTGTTTAATATCTCTAAAAGCACAGGTAGAAGGGAATATTGTACCACACTATAAATACATGGGTGGTAGAGGAAGAGACTACAAGGAGGGAGAGGAGCCACTAGAGTGAAAGGACAATAATGGCACAAGAACAAATGGATGCAGGTTGGCCCTGAATCCATTTAAGCTCAGAACTATGAGAGGGTTTGTAGCCATGAGAACTGAGGTTCTGCAACAGTCTTTCCATTACAGTAATAACAACTTGAAAGCCTCAAAAGATAGAGCCACTTCCTTAAAGCACGTTACAAAGGACCACAGCTGCTTCATAGCTTTACATCAGAGTTAAGAACCTATCTTGAAATTAGGAGACTTACTCCACAGAGTTTTCCATATTCATTTAAATGAAGGTTTCCATTTTCCTCTGGTCCATCACACAGCCCAGGTAGAAATGGCTCTTGCCATTGTTCAGAACAAAACCATGAAAGTAACTTGGCTTCTCTTCACATGTGGCAGGATTAGTGTTTTGGCCATGCCAAAGCTCTTGCACAGAGAAGGGAGTCACCTTTCCCAGGAGCAGCCAGACATTGCCTGAGATCCTGGCCCTGGTCTTCTATGTCTGCTGCTGCTGGCCCCCAAGAAGGTCTGGGAAGGGGATCCTGGGTCCGAGGAACAGGACAGCCAGGTCACTTGCATGGCCTGACCTGACTTGAAGCCTCATGCAGGCTAAGGCCAAGAGCGTAGGTTTGCTGGAGGGTGATCGCTCTTAGCACTTGTAGCCTCCTAGCAATGCCAAGAGGACCTCTCCCACATAGCTGCAGTCTGGACACTTCCATTCTGCCAACCAAGATGCCTGCCAGCGTTGCCCAGGCTAAAAGAAAGCTCTCATACCCTTCTTTAAGCGCTGCCTTGGAAAATGGGCTGGAGAGAGTTAAAAAACAAAACAAAACAAATGAGTCCCGGTTTTCCAATGCCAGCAGGGCTGTTAGCATTACATTGTGTGTGGGTATTACAGGTTACATATTTATAAGGGATAAGATGTCATTGAGACCAATCCAGCAGGACCAATCAGTTCAAGGGCTGATGCAAAAGTCAAGTCTGAAAGCAGCTGAGTATGAAAAAAAATTAATGCTTTTTCTTCCTTCCACAACGTAATGTGAAGAGGGGATTATAGTGACTTTCTAAGTGGAAAAAAACCTCTTCTTTTCCCTCAGTCACAGCTTTGCCTGCTCACTCCTTCAAGCCAGCAGCAATCAGTTGGCTGGCAGGGACAGGACAAAAGAAGCTGCAAGCTTCTGAGAGGAGCAATCACCTCTCAGCTCAGGTGTCAGCAGCACCCTGCCTTTAACTTGCATTGATGAGACACCCACACAAGGCATAAAGAAAAGCATAGATTTAAATTTCTATGATGATTTTAAAAGGACACTGCATTCTTGATGTAGTTTAAGGTAACAACAGCTCCACCTATTCAACCCTATTTTCCTTAGATCTGGCAATCCTAAAGAAAAAGTATGGGCTAACCTTTAAAAGACAGGGAGAAGAAATGGGATTTGATGTAGATTTAAGGTTCTTCATCCACACCCAATCAGGTCTTCTTTTAGAGACTGAATTACTTATTCCATAGGATTTAGGATCATTCATATTTGTCATTTAGAAGCAGTTTAATTTTGCCACCTAAGCATATCACCAACACCACAGTAAAAAATAAAGCAATAGGTAAGCCATTAGCAAGCCTCCAGCTGTAATTCTCAGACATAAAGGAAAGTGCAATAAGCCTGTGCTCCTACAAGAAGTGCTGCCTCCTACTTCACCAACAGCCAGAAATTACAATCTGTGCTCCAGCCAGCCATGGCTTGTAAGAAATGGAAATGAGAAACACATTGGCTTCCTAGAATAGATCACGATGTGCACATTGTGTCTCACCCCAGACTCATTTCCTTTGCATGCATTCCCTGTTGATTGACTGATGACTACAGCATGCAGTGCTGGGAAGCGGGTAGCAGCTGCCAGCCACACCAAGAGAACCAAGTGGCTGTCAGGTCAGCAGATCTGGACCTTCAAATGTTCCTCCACCCCAGTGCACTGACTAAACCCTCTGTGCTTCACAGCCAGGAATCCAGAGCATGCAACTGAGAAAACCACACAGCCTAGGACCCAACCCTGCCAGAAAGGACTGTAAACAAGTTCACGAGGATCTGAAGTTCACAGTTGCGCAGCAGGAGCATGGAGCTGCTGTTTTGTTTGGTTTCAAGAGGACATGACTCTGAAGCATAAAAGCAGTGTCAGTAGAAATGGTCACATGCATTACCAGCTAATGTTGTTTCGTCTGAGGCTTAAATTTTGATATAGTCTACTGACCACTTTCCATTGCTTTTTGGGAGGATGTGAAAGACCCAGGAAGGAAATACCACCTGTACTGAAGGAGATACTACCTGTATGGGTTTCCCCCATCCTTCCCCCTGCCTGATCAAAGAGGACAGCATCACTTGGACTATTTATGCACCACAAAAGTGTCCATAACTAGTACAAAGCACATGCAGTCTGTACTCATCAGCAACGCAGGTAATCTCACAACCCTGGTGATGTAGTGAATAGAATAATTAAGAATCTGGCCACTATTTAGAAGCCAAAAGTAGAAGCAGCAAAACTAAATTAACGTAGTGTTCCCCACAAATGGTTTGGGAGGATCAAGACCCATACTTCTATCAGAATGTTAACATCATTCATGATGTTAACACAGCCCAAATTACATTTCTCCTGTCATTTAGTCTATTTTGTTAGTATGGTTCTGTACAAGTCTGGGAAAGCAGAGGATAAGATAGATTTTATGGTAAAGAGGAAAATTATCTCCCCCTTTCTCTTCCACTGCTCCACGGCTCACATCAGGCAAATGGCCACAGCATGTGCAAGCCCATATTAATCAGCCAAATGGGGGCTGGGGCAACAACCCATCACATAAGATCCCAATTCATGCACTCATTGATCAGCTTTTGCTAACAAAACTTATTTTGCAAAGACTGAGTGGGATGTATTGCAGCAAAGCATGCTCTGAGCTGACTACTCACATCCATATTACATGGGACACTAACTCAACTGTGAGATGCTGTTATAAGGACAGCCCAGATGTAGGCTGTTTACAACCCCAGACTGCCCCAGGGAAAACTGCATCAGTGCCCCTGTAAGATTTGTTTGCCATGTTGCATACAACGTCAATACACACATGGGTGCAATGTGTTGCAAAGACTGAGCCTTACTGCTCCATGGAAATGTGGTTATTTAGACTTTCGTCAACAGGAGCTTACCCTGAAGATCTAGAAGCAAGTCTAGTCTTGAACAGACGCTCTAAGCCTTAACTCAAAGTACTGCACAAGCTTAATAAAATTTACAGTGCATAAAACTAAACACACGAATGCACCTTCGAGGGATGAGGACTGGAAGAAAACTCATACCAATCAGAGGAACAGACTCTTAAAAGGCAATATAAAAATAAATGAGCTCAAAGGACTCTCACAATGAAAGCAGAACATGGGTGTGCATAAAAAAAAGAAAACATTGCCTGGTTAACTTAGAATTTTCCCGTCTGCTTGATTTATAACTAAACAGATCAAGAACAGTAGCTATTTTCTACACTAACAAAGTTCTTTCCTGTTATTTTCATTGATGCAACTTTAAATTGTGCACATATGGGCTCAGTTCCTGAATCAACTGTACGGTATTCCTATTTGGCAGGCAGCATAGGTTCTCACCTTCAGAAAATTACACCAAAATGGTGGAATTAAAAGGAATCCTAGTTCTTTTCTTGCTTCCAAGTTGTTCAGGGCAGAAGCAACTCAAAGTGCTGAAATAAGAGCCCTTGGGAAAATAATACTTATGTTATGCATTTTGTACATATATTAAGAAAGAAACACAAAGCTCTGGGTTTACATAACCTCTACAGAAGTTAAAGAACACAACGTAATACCTTTTCCCCCCTAGAAACTTGGGAAATGACTTAGTTTAGTGACTGCACCACAAGATTGGGAAATAGCAACTCAGACAAAGAGGTGCAGTTCTCTAGAAATGAAAAAAAAAATATAAAAACAGTTAGATAGGGGATTATTTCCCCCCCTTTCCTGTCCAGTTGTACAGCACCACCTGTAGGTCCCCAAAAGAAATCATTATTGCCTTTCCAAAGAAAAAAAAAATCCTATCAAGTGCAGAGCCATCAGCATTAGACACCATCTACCACAAGCTGAAAACAGGAAATACTCAACTCCTTGAATAATCCAAGAGCAGATTGCAACATATACATTTTTCTGGACAGCCTGAGGGTTTCTTGCAAGAGCTGACCCCAGCACTCCCAGCCCAGGCACTTCCAACAATATTTATGGCAAGAGCATTTCAGGTTTTGCTTTCCAGAAGACAGTCCTGCTGGAAGGACACCTGACCCAGTTAGCATCCAAGGATGAAGTGTCTGGGATCAGCTGGGAGGCAACACCTCATGGCAGCACTCCAGGCACATCCTAGTGCCATCCTCCAGTCCTCCCCAGCCTGTCCCTCCCCTTACCATTATTGCTCTGGGACCCTGACCTTGTTCCTGTCCTGGTTTTATGTCTGCTTTTGCATCCCTCTGACATAGGTCTGACAGTTGCCCTGCTCAAGACCCACACTTATTTCCAAAGGCACTGGAAATACCAGCAGCTGGGGATGTAAACCCAAAATCCTATCTCCACATCCCTCTGCAGTTCTTTAAGGGGTCCATTTAAGTCTGGTAAATCACAATCTCTTAACTGCAGCAAATCCACGCAGGCTCCTGGATATATTTAAAGTTCCTCTGCATTAGCCTCATCCCACCTCCCACAGCTCCTACGCAGGCTGCAGACAAGAGTGCCTAACACGGTTGAGCACCTCCATTTCTTGCCAGATTTTCAGCGCAATACAAAAGCATTTCATGGTCTGTTATCTTTTAAGGCAGAACAGTGTTTCCATACCAGTCCTCATCACTGTTCATTCATTTGCAAACACTTTTTGCACTCTAGTCACATCGCAGTAGGTGTATTGGCCCAAGCGCATGCTTCAATTCTGAGCCCATACAGTTGAGAGACTTACCACCTTGACGGGGATTTACACCACAATTTTAGGAAGAGACAAGACTTCAGCTACTGAACAGAGAACACGCAACTCTAAGAGCATAACCTGGGAAGGCCTCGGGAAGGAAGGTGTATCTCCCTCTTTTGACCATAGAGGGTGCTGATTCTCCGAGTGTTAACCTCTTAACAAGAAAAGAGGAATCGCTCGACCTTCAAGTCCCAGTACACAGCCCAGAAATTTTATCGGCCCCACTCCCCAGCACAATACCCAGATCTCACACATAGAGGAAGAAAGAAATGAAGATTAAATAATTAATGCTCCTGGATACTGTTTCCCCTCAAACTACAGGTGGTTACAGAGGAGAAAACACTTCCTTAAATATGATTGATTGCTCTTGCTGGCACAAGAAGGGGAAGAAATCAGACAGGAATATTCTCCATCCTTCCACTGGGGCTTTGTCAAACACAAATGCTCCTGCATTTCAATGAATGATAAATTGCTTTTAAGAAGCAACTTTCATGTCAGTGAGCATGTTATTATTGATTACTCTCATCTCACACTGGAAAACAGTCTTCATACCCTACTGTTCTTTAAACCACTCGAAGAGTTTAGAGGTTACTGTCTAACAAGCTCTTAAGTCATATCTTCCTTGTCAGTGTTACCAAACCCTTGTTTAATTCTAAAAATGTAAATAAAATGCAGCAAGCATTGGCCTAATGCCCCATGACTCCCATCCCTCTTCCAGAGAGAGAAATGAGATTTTTCAGCTGCATATGAGGCTTGTCAAGCATCATTTTAATTTTAAGCAAGTTCTGACTCTCTCAGAGCCACATCCAACACCAGGGCACAGCAGTGGGTTGATGAGTAACAAGATACACACGTCAGAGTCACCAAAGCCTCCATGATTTATGTCTGAGGAAAGTCAGTTTAAACACCAGTTAAAGAGCAAGGCCCCCTGGGACCAACCATTACTTTCTTCCCTATCCTCACTATGCAAGACAGCTATGCTCTTGGTGGCAGCAGAGATTAGGAGCAACTGGAAGATGACCCCAGCACTGGCTTTTCTAGCCACTTTGTTAGTGGAGCCTGCTCTCATTCAGCCAGCTTCAATTACCCTGGTAAATAGAATACCTTGCTTTCAACATCAGGGTGCTCAAAGTAATCTGATACCAGCACAAAGAGGAGCCTGGTAGTTATACCCCAGCACATAAAGACACTGTGGATGGTACCATGTACCTTGACAAATTAATGGCCACGTAGGACTTGAATGCATAGTGACATGAAGCTTTTTACATCCTCTGGGTACTCCTACTTCTTCAAGCCCAATGCGAGCATCTCCTCATCAGGTCACAGGGACTACATGCAATGAAATCACCTCCAGAATTTGCAGAAAGGTATCCACAGAGCAAAGGAGCTCCCAGCAGATCTCACTCAAGAGCAATCTGCTCCCCTAATATCAAAGTAAGAAGTGACCACACCATTGTGCTGGAAAGGTACACAATGTTCTAAAGATTTTCTATAAAACTATTGCTATGTCATCAAAAAAAGCCTCGATTTCTCTCAAAGCAAGGCTTTTGACCTTCTGAAAGCTTGAGCATTTCAAGGGACCTCAGTTCAGGAAACCACCTGATGACAAGCAAGAATAAAGCATGAAAACAAAGAAAATTAGCCACTAATATTGAACAGAAGAAGCAGAGGCCAGATTGTCAGGTTTTTCTACAGTGTTTATCCCAAAACACTGTGGTGAAAAGTTATGTTGGATATATAGTTTTTACTAGAAACAGGAACACTAAAATACCAATTACTGTGCCAGTGATGCTCCAATCTTTCTGTTCTCTTCTTTCATTTGAAGCATCTCTAAGATTTTTTCTTTGTTACATTGAATTTAAGCAGAACCAGAAGTGAACTGGCTACACCACCCAACCAGCAATAAGGGAGTTCATCCCCTCCACAGTTTGCAGCTGGATCCAAAAGAACTGAACATCAGGCACATCAGTGGGAATTCATGTGTACAGTGCACCACCTTGTACAATTTCTGCCTTTCCTCTGCATTGCTGGGTTAGCTCAAAACAGGTATTTCTTGGGGGGACTGCCCCTCTGTTGATCAAAGGGCATGTTTGCCATCCACATCAGGTGAACAGCATCTGCCCACAGTTCACTGTGTGGATCTATCCTAAATGGACCATTTTCCCAAGTAATTCAAGTGCCTTAATTTCACTGAATGCAAGTTACACAAAATGGCTTTTAAAGAAACCTAGCTTAATACACTACATTTATAAACAACCATCGGGCAACACTTCTTCCCTCTCTGTAAATATTATTCTTTGACCCTTGGAGAAAGGCATTAAGGAAGCATAGCAAAGATCTTGTTAAGCAGCAACTTACTAAATCAAGAATTCAAATCAATAGCATAGGCATAGCGTGACTTAAAAACCTATTTTAAAACTAAATTAAAAAGCAGTTGCACTGCCAATTGACAAGATTAGAAAGGTTTCCCTAGCAATTGTTGAGATTGCAAACTAACGAACCATGCAGAAAGAAGATGGAATACAAAGGGCCAGGAGGGGGAAACTTATGTGCTTTTACACTGTTGGTTTCTAACAAATATGGTTGCAACTCAAGGACTTGTAGAAAGCATTATAACCTTAAAAAAGGAAAAGTTTCCTGGATATTTTTCATTTCAGCAAGCGCTTTGCACTAACCTAAGGAATCCCATCAGTGCCAAAGTCCAAAACCAGAGTTACAGAGGGAGATGAAAAGAACTGCAAAGCCAGTTGCTTGCACAAAATGAGCAGGATGGGCTCCTCAAAGTCAGACCTTCATCCATAGCTCTCAGAAGATAGAAAAGCAAGCATACACAAGAACTGGGGAACTGGAGCCTCTAATTCACCTGATTACCAAGGGTTACAGGGAAAGAGCAAGGTTCTGGAAAACAGGACCTGTGAGGTGAGAAAGGAAGAAAATAGGGTTGCAGCTGAGGTATCTTCAAATTCCTCTCTTAAAGAAACAACTTTCCATACCAGCTAGGGTTAGAAGCAATAGGGTAAAATTGCAGCAAAAGGAGACATCCCTATAGCAGTAAAGTACCGGGATAAATTCACTAAAGAAACTGAGACATCTCTATCAGCAGAAGCTCCTTACAAAAAGATCAGATGTTTATTTGTCTTGGCATAGTCAACCACAGGGAAATGGGCCAGTGGACCTCTTGAAGTTGATGCCAGTCCTGTTTTCCCATAATTGCACAAGACATCACTTTTGCGTACTAACACAGAAAAGTCTTTTCTTCTTATCAGGCCTTGGGAGAGCTCAGATTGAGATGTAGAAACAACTCCTATCACTTCGCTATGCTGAGGCTCTCCCCACCACCACTCCATCTATTGAGGTGTGTGTGCCCATCCCACAACATAGCAATGGCAAGTCAGCAGCAACTTAAAAAGGCAAGCACAAGGGTTATTTCACAGCCAGTTTCAGGAGGCAGGAGGGAGGAACACGGGACACAAAACCAGGCAGGCTTTGTTGCCGTGCTGAGAAATGCAGCCTAGCAACCTCCATACAATAAAGCACAAAGAAGTGCACAGAAAAGCATCTTGCAAATGGGGGGCTCACAAGTCTCTCCACTGGGTTGGTGGAGAGTAGCTTCGCTTTTTTTTTTTACATGTCTCATAACAGACTCATCACTGGTGTCAACTGCTTTCCTTCACAAAAGCAGCACAATCCAAGCCTTTTCCTGAGAAGCAACTGGGAAAAAACAAGTTGGGAAGAGAGCACTCCTGGCTGCCAGACCCAATTCATGTGAACTATTTTTAAAAGGGCTGGACCAAGACCAGAGCTGTATAAAAAAGACAAACTCACAAATAAAATAGCTCCGAACATTTCAAAGCCAAATATTTATTGTTGCTACCTGAGCACGACTTTCTCCACTTGATTTTGAGTCTTTTTTG
The DNA here is from genome assembly GCA_017639245.1 of Myiopsitta monachus. NCBI lineage: Eukaryota > Metazoa > Chordata > Aves > Psittaciformes > Psittacidae > Myiopsitta > Myiopsitta monachus. The sequence continues at coordinate 62,240,201 of CM029921.1, read as the reverse complement.
CTTTTTAAACAGGTGAAACAAGATACTTTCCTGCCCTTGCTCACAGAACATGCAACGGGCTGCTCTGCAGGAATCTACTTCATCTCCTGAACAGTTTGTCTTGTTAAATAAACAAACAAAAAAAAACCCAACTAAAAACAAATAAAAAAAGCCACTCAAACTCCTTATATGTCATTGCGTCGATACGATGAACTTTAAGGGCAGAGTGAGACTTTAGCTGGCCCAGCAAAAAAATTATTACACAACAAAGAGTCACAGGATATACCCCACCTACCTTAGAGACCTGTAAAAAGGGAAGCAGGAGGAAAAGGCAGACATTTTGGGAACAACAGCAACTCATATCATGGAGGATACATGGTCCATACAATGCAGGAGGATGCGCTGGGGTGACTCAGTACATACAGCACCCTCACCAACAAGGTCTGTCCGGAAGCATCTGAGGCTGGGTCCTCACAAAAGGCTTCATTAGCACTCTCCAACACAGCAAGCACAAAAAGCAGCTTCAGGTCCCATCCAAGAACAGCAAACACAGGACAAAGAAAACAAAAACCAGTACCACCTCACAGTCTGAAAAGCCCACCTAACCTGGAGGCTAAGTTTAAATATGCCCATGGGTGTGGATGGAGAGCCAGGTGAGGCTTCTTAGGGCCATTAAGGCCAGCTTTACATTGGATGCAGTTGGCCCTATGAGTGGGTTCTCCTGGCCAGTATGTCCCATACACCCACAGAGCACCTGCACCATACCTGCTCCTTGCATCCAATAGACACTGCAGGGAAGGCTCACCCTGTGTTAAAGCATGGCTTTTAGCAAGAAGAGAGTCCACACAGATTTATAAGCACGAGAAATAGAAAAGCACTAAGAAAGCACCCATCAGGCATACCTGCATGACTATTTAGAAATGGTAATATGCATCTCTTTATCATGTACAAACCTGTAGTCTCTGAAGCCCTGAGAAACCCTTCCCTTTGGCATTGGAAACCTGCTTTCACTACTCAAAGCCAATGCCTCCAGCAACAAAAATGGAGGGGCTTGAGCCAAACCAAGAACTGGTTTGACACAGCCATTTCCCCCTTGAATCATGAGCCCCATCCTGCCTCAGCACACAGCAGAGCTGATGCTCCAGAGAGTGGACCAGGATTTATCAGTGGCTGCAGATGAAAGGCAAGGAGGATCACAGAGAATGGGAAAGCTGACACAGAGTAAGAGCGAAGGGACTTGAGCAGAAGCTGGGAGACCTCCGAAAATGAGGACCAAAGCATGACATAATTCTCGGTGGAGGGCAAGCTGTCCTCCCTTTCCAGCAGCGAGAGTTTGGAGTGGCTGGAAAAGAGCTGGAGCTGAGATGGCTGTGACAGGCAGACACCAAGATCTGCTTTCACAAGCTTCTGGTCCATAGTAGAAAAATGAATGGCACCAAACGGGATGTATAGTCATTACAGTTTATTAGAACATATCATCTGCTGTGCTTAACAGAGCTGAAGAATTTCACCTGGTTTTTCTTGCATTGCTGAATATCTTCCAGCAAAGCCATCCTTCTGGATTTGAGGTTTACAGAGGAATGGAGCATCCCATAGCTCCCTCTACAGTTTGCTCCACGGCGAATCATTCTCACTGCTGAGGGCATCTGCTGTGGGATGCCTCGGTTAGCAGAAGCTGCGATGTCCCTCAGGAGAATGACTCTTCCCCTGTGCTGGAGGTGCAGCCTGCATTCTCTGCTCTTTGCCTTTGCTCTTTTCCACTGAGTCATCCTGTAAAGATTTACCCCTGAGGCCTGTTGTGTACTCTTTGTTATCTCCTGCTTCCCCCTCTGAGCTATCTGCATATTTTATCACTGCGGTTTTTTTCTACTTGCTTCCAGGTCTTTCCTAAAAACTCCTGAATAAGAGGCTGGAGTGGGTGTGCAGCTGAAGATCACATGCAAAAAATGGGAAAGGAACAGAGCCCTTAGGGAGTCTTTCCTTCCACCTTCCCATCTGCCCCAGGGTGATCAAGAGCTGGAAACTCCCCAGCTAGGCAGCAGCTTCAAAACCCTCAGACTGTAGAGTGGCCTCCCCAGTTCAGATCCCAGTACACTCTCCAAGCCTAGAGACTGGCCACCAGTACTGGTGTTCCCCTTGGTAAGGAGTGTTTGGGTCTCATTATTTCCACTAAACATTTTTTATGAGAATCTACACCTGAAAGTGCCCTGGAAACACCCACAAGTTGAGGCTTGCAGTCAATGAGCTTTGATGCACAACGTAACAGTCCTCACTGTTTCCATTCCGCTTTCATCTAGGCGAGCGCAGCCTCTGGGCAGGCTGACTACCCTTTGCCAAAGTCCATCCTGATATCACACCTTGGTGGCAAGGTCCCCTCATGTGTCTCTCACCCTGGGGCACAGTGACCTGGTTACACTGGCTGTACCTGCTCTGCTCTGCCCTGACAAGGGGTTTTGGAGCTGCCACGTCAGGTCTTGCAGCCAGCCTCACCAGGGTAATCTGGCAGCCAACCTCTGGCAGACATGAGGTTTGGGGACCAGCGTGGGGGGATCAGCATCCCAATTCTATTTCTAGGGATTGTCACCATGTCATTTCCAAGGGAATTAGAAGCAGTGTGTCCAAACAAGAAATTGAAATGAAAAAGTCATATCCTTGAAAGTACTGGGTGAATTTAATTTGTTAGAAGAGGATTTGCATTGGCAGGTTGCACCTGGATTGAAACAGGAGATCACATTTCCCTTGGGTCATACACAAGGGGCTGGAGAAGCACTCAAGATATAAGCAACACTGTTTTTTAAGACCATACATCTTACCATAGGTTTGCAAAGTTTCATTAGGCATCTTTGCAAGGGCATGACAGCCCCAGATGTGAAGAGCTCTTAGCAAGATGGAGGCCTTATGAGAACTGGTTAAATTTGAAGCGAGTAGAAATTAAAAGTGAAGGTTCAGAAGAGGGTCAGCTGTGACACTATCAAAGCTTTTAATGCAACAGTGAAAGCACATTCACTTTTGCTTCCTCTGCACTCCTCTTAGTGAAAATAGCACCATTCTGGGGTTGCTGGAGACTGTAGCTACCAACCTCCAGCCTGAGCCACAGGTGGTGGGGCAGAGACTAGGGAGCACAGGGGATCTGACCTCCAGGGATTGGCACAGGAGCATTGACCAGCCCAGCAGGTACCTGCAGAACAGGTTCAGGGAGCCAAGCAGGGGCCTGTGAAGACTGCTCCATGGTCCCCATGCAGGGAGAAAGGACCAGCGTGTGAGAGAAGCATCAAGGAATGCTGATTAGTCTTGCACAAGTATGAGTTCAAAGCTCAATGACATTTATTCCATCACTTGAGCAGTACATGAGTGAAAGCACAGGGTACGGGTAGCCATGCAATAATGCTGGGTAATAGAGCCTTTGCCTAGACACACAGCTATGGTGTCCTATAGCCATTATGGAGTGTCCAAATGCAGCAACACTGAGCAATAGCAAAAACTATCCGCCCTTCATTTTCATGTCAAGCATCAGGAATTTAAAACATCTGATTTCTTCAGCTTTACAATTTCACACATTCTCCCAGAAGCAGAAGCAAGAACTGGGTCTGGAGGAAGAAGAAACCAGGTGAAAACTGGCACCAAAACTCACAGTTCATCCCAGCCTGTCCTCCCTCACTAACAAACCTGGGGGAGTTCTCTCTCCAGGCAGAGAAATTGTCACAGTGACTAGCAAAGCTGCACATCAGAAGGCAGGATTCATTTCAAAGTTACACATCAAAGTCTGAGCTAGGTATTAAATTTCCTACATAATTGATGGAGTTAAATAAATACCATCAGAGGGAGATTAATGTCACAGTTAGGCAGTGTCCAAGATAAGCAGAACATGGCATCCTCCAAAGACACCTCTCTCTTTCCTCTGCCTATGGAAGGCATCTGGGATGGCTGGTTCAGTCTAGAGACCTGATTTAGGAACCTAGAGATAAAACCCATCCCTCATGACTGTTCAGCTGCATGACTACTTTCTCTGCCCGTTGCTATCTTGTCATAAGGATGAGATTATAACAGATCACAAAATGACAGCAAGACACCTCCCATGCAGATTTCAAGGGGGAGCTCAGCACCTCATCACCAGTAGTACAGGCAGTGGATAAACTCTCTTCCTTGGAACTGCTAGAAAAGCTCTGCTGAGTGACTATCACATGGTTTTGCCTCTCCAACTTCCTGGCAGGTAGCAGTCGGCAGTTTGGGGGCTGCCTATGAGAAAGCAGATTGTAGCTTGTCCCCTTCCCAGAGCCTGGTCCTGGAAGAACTCAGCACCCCCGAGTCTAAATAAACAAACCTGCCGAAGTCCAGCTCCAGTTTGAGACCCCTTTTCAGCAGGATCTTTTTCACAAGCTATCTCTGTTTCCTTTCCTCTTCAGGTAGTGTGTTTAGGCTACAGCCACTCTGCAACCTTATTTGCGGGACTTAAACCCTCAACAGCCACTTTGTTCTTTGAAATATTCATTTTTCCCCACCCTGGCTAAAGGGCTAAACTTTCGGTGGTCAGCAGGGCTCCCATCATCCCCAGTGTGCTTTGCTCTCTCAGTGCATCCCAGGAAGAGAAGCTGATGCAGGCAGCCCCTCGCAAATAATGGTGTCACAGCCTGCAGATACATCTTGAACAGCCGGCTCAAGGATAGCCCTAATGGTCATCACTCAAAAGGAAACTGTTGAATGAAAAGTTGACAGACCAGCAAGAAATACAATAATAAAGGGAAGAAAATTCTTCAACTTAAATATGGGATATTTATCCATAAAGACCATCAGAGGACCAAGTGGAGACACCATGCTTGGGAAACCTATAGCTGGACTGTCCCCAGGTAGCTCACATCTGGATCTGTCGTGCTTTTCAGATCACATTAGTGGCCAAAAATTCCAATAGTGATGCAGAGCTGGAGGATTACCCTTGAAAATGATGCAACACCAAACCCATTGGGTTTTGGTCCTACTGCAATATGTAGATTGCATCCATAATGACAGTACTGCCTCTCGGATCCACGTACAAGGAGGGTGCAATGCGCCCCACTCTCTCCCATGTGCCCATTATTTTTGATAAACAGACTTCACAGAACCCTAAGCCACCTCATAGGGACTTTGTCCCTTTGCAGCCTGCAGTGTCTTTAGGAAATAAACTCAGCACTCGAAAAGTTCCTGCACAGAAAAAAACCCCACAGTTAGTGGGCCAAGGGGTTAGCAGGTTATGTGGAGCACAACCAGCAGAGCACCCACCTCCTAAACCCTTTCCCATTCTGTTCTGGGGGGATCACAGGGATCAATAATGACGTTCATAGTCCAACCCATCAGCGGGATCTCCCCATCCCCCTCCAACACGGCCCTTTAAGTAATTTGAGCCTCCAGGCTGCAAATCCCAGTCTCTAACTAAAAGGGTGGAAAAGTTTTCCCCCTCCAGGTTTTTCTTTCAAAAGCAACCATTTCTTCCCCTTCCGCCTTTGGCAGGAAGAGATGGTTCACCAAGGAACGGGGCAGCTTTCTGAGCATCCCCCTCCCATATCAATGCAAATTGGCAATTTCTCAACCCTGCAATGCTCCTGGCAGCTCTTTTTTGCAGCTTTCCTCCCCACCCGCCAGTCTTTGGCAGCCCTTAGCTGATTTCCAAACCCTCCGTGGCTGCTGGGGGTTGGTGAAGAGGTTTAATTATTTGCTTTTCTTTGGGTGCATAAGGCGGGGATAGGGAGAAGGCTGGGCCCCATTGCCTGACGCTGCAGATCTTTCCCACTTTTGTTGTATAGTCCCTCTCCCACCCCCCTTCCTTCCCTGTCTCCTGCCCAGCTCCCAGAACCCACCATGAATCTGCAAGCAGGTTTGGGATACATTTGCCTGCTTTGCTTTTCCTTCGTGAGCACAGCAAAAGGTAAGAGACATTGGGCTGCTTTGGGTCCAGGGACACAACAGGGTCCGGGTGCCTCGAGAGGCAGGGTGCTTATCCCAGCGCACAGAAAGCCTCCTGGAGCTCGCCATAATGCAACATCTCCCTAGTCTCCAGACAGGGAGGGAAGAGTTATTGCCGAAACTGCAAATGGACTGAGCGTCTCCCAAGGCAGGAAGATTTTCTGGGACTGTGGAAGTCCTCCCTGGGGGGTGAGGAAAACTGTAGAGCTTTTTAAACTGAACGCAGTGCAGAAATACAGAAACTCTTCAGCCTGAGTCACAGGGCAAAGCACCAGGGAATGAGATGGACTTCCATCAATTCCTTTCATTTGTTATTACAGCAAAAGTAGCAAAACTATAAAACATTTCAGGAGCCCAGCAAGATTTGCAGGAGAATTTCAAGTGACTCAAGAAAATAGATTAGACTGGCTATATCATGGCAAAGGCAATCCTCCTCCCTACAGTCATATTTGTATAGGAACAAGAGAAGGGGCTCCAAATAATTCTAGACAGATGAGATTAAGGCAAGGAGTTCTGATCTAAAGCTGCCGCACCAAATTCATTTTGCCCTATCACAAAGTCAGTGGTTTAATTAAGAATTAGCAGTTCTGCTGGGAAACACACCATATGAAGAATACGGCCTCTCTTCTGCCCTTAATAAAAATTACAACATTGCCCCAGTTAATGTACAATGCTGAAAAGACTCTTTGAGATATCCTTCCTGTCTGGATAAGTTTCCTACTCAGGATACTTTACTTCAGGATCAAAGTGCATTTCCCTGGCACTTTCAAAAAGTCCTGAAATCCCCAAGCAGTGCCAACACTCTAGACAGCACTTTTAAGGAAGGACTGGAAACACAAGCAGGAATCAGCTGCCACCCCAAGAACACACAAATATCCAAATTGCAGGCACAAATAATTTCCCATTGAAACCTCCCTATGTTCTCCCTCAAACATGTCAGTTATACCTACTGCTTGGCGTAAAAGTGACGCTTCCAGGAGGCAAAGTGATACAGACTGCAAGCATCCCTGCAAGTCCAGGTCCTTTCTAAAAGGGAGGATGCTGGCTGCAGCATGTGGAAGGACTGACATCTGCAACCTCATACTTTCAGCATTTGCATCTTTTCTCAGGGCATTTGCAGCTGCTTTCTTTCCAGCCCAAGACCCTGTATCAGTACCACTATACCCTGGATGTCCGGCTGGACCACACATCCACACCATCCCTGCAAGGAGCCTGGCTGCGGGCTGAGGCATTGGTCCAGCTGTGCAGGCTCTGGAGGGACCAAGACAGGGAAGAGCTGCTCCAGGTGCAGGTGTGTGAGTTGGCAAAGCCATTCTGGATGGGTACTCCTCCTGGGACTAATGATGCTCTCTTTAGCTCCTTCCCTCTCTAGCCCAAGCCACCTGAAAAATGACCTCTCTGATCAAGAGGCCATCACCTGCAAGTAAAACACATAGCAACTTTAGGGCAGATGTGCTTGGTCACTGTTTTCTGCTATTGTCTGCCATCATAGGTCCGCGACCTGAAAGTCCAACATGAGCCAGAAGAGAAGAGCCAAGACGGCACTAGAGGTCCCCCTGCAGAGATTGCAGTGAGCCAGGAATCACAGGCAGAGCTCCAGCAGCCAGTATTCATCTCCTGGAGCAGCGGGAAGGTCAGCTGGATACCTCCTGGGCTTGCTCATGTGCTTGCAGAGCACTCCTTCCCACATCCCAGATTTTCCCAGCTATGACGCCCATACAAACATCTGCTTCACCTCCGATTTCCTATCAGAACACAAGGAACCAGAGCAGCAAATGTGGGAATATACGGTCTTCCACAGGGTCCAGTATGACCGTAGGTGGAGCCCCATCCTCCAAAGGGGCTGGTAGGCTCAGCTGGAAATGCAGCTTCCCATGTTAAAAGGGCTTCAGTCCTAACCATGGGATAAATATTCCTTTCTGACCTTCTCCTCTAAGGCTTTGGAAAAGAAACAGGGAAGTGGGATTTCACGGGCAGGCGCCCACAAAGATCATGCTATTGAGGGATACAGTCCTCCTTAAGAAAAATCTTCAGGTATCTAGAGGGTGTTGCTTGGGCTGCAGGGGAGATGCCTTTCAGCAGAGAAGGCAGCAGAGAGCCTGCAGAGCCCCCAGAGCTGTCCCTGCAGCCAGCACCTCTTTGTGCCCTTCCAGGTCAAAGCTGCCTACGGGAATGAAGCAGAAAGCATCCTGATCTCAAACCTAAAGCGAGGCATCATCAGTCTGCTCCAGCTCCAGCCCCATGCTGGCACTGCAGTTGAGGTAGGTGCAGAGCTGGGGCCAGATCCTGCCCAAAAGCCAGGGACCATGCCACAGCAGGAGAGCCAGCCCCAAAGCACAGCCAGCTCAGACACTTGAGCAAAGGAGACAAAATTCAGGATAAACACCATGCGCTTTTCTGCTCCAGCAAAATACGTAGATGATTTTCAGGAATGGGCACACTTACAAAATCATCATCTCTCCCTGGACCGTAGGAATAGTGGAGAAAAAACTCTATTCGAATTTGTACCAAGCAGGATTTGTTCTGCCTAGCCTAGCCAGCAAACAGCAAGGAAATCTCTTCCTCCAGAGCTCAGCTGGAGTGACCTGTGGACAACATGAAATAACTTCAAAACCTAAAATAGAGGCACAAAGATGCTGCTGGTGGTGTTAGCCTGAATATTCAAAAGCAAATTTCCCACCCAGATGGACTTGGAGCTATTCACCACCCTTAGTTAAGGCCCATTTTCTAGCTTTTTGATGATTTTTCTATTAATTAATTTGTCCTCTGTGTCTGTTCTCTACATAGATCATTTTATTCAGGGTCAATCAAAGCCAATCACACTTACCCATGCTCACTTACATTTGTGTTTCAGGAGGATGTCTCTGGGAGCTGCCAAGTCACATACACTGTGTCCAACCATTCCATCACAAAGACAAAAGATCTCCTTAGCTGTGTAAAGCCGAACTCTGGATTCACCTCCATAAACAGAGCAAGTCCATTTCTCTTGCGGTGGTGGGCTCAACTTATATTAAGTGCACCAGGGCTGGCCCCAAAATCTTCCTGCAGGTGGGCTTTGAGTCCCACTCACAGCTGGCTTCAGCCTTTTGCACCAGTCTGAGATGGGACTCTAGCTCTTAGATGCATACCCAGAGTGGGATGTAATAACACACCTCAGGAGAAGCATATGTTTCGCGTCATCCCACCGTTGTTATCACTTCTCACCTGCCAGCTAATCCTGCTTGGGAAGGTGGAGATACAGAAATGCTTTCTGGGCCTCAGACTCACTGGATTGGGGATTAGGTTGACAGGGGACAGGGCCAAAGACCACTGCTTGTTTCATTTAAAGCAGTAGCCTTTGTTCAGCCCTAACATAAACAGATGAAACTCTGTGGATCTTAATGCCATTATACCTGCTGTGATTAAAATCAGTGGGTCTTTTAAAATACGTAAATACTACTGAATTCAGTATGAAAATGGACATCACCACACAGACAGCTCATGGGTTTTGGCAGGGGTCTCAGCACCTGGCAGTCAAACTCTTGAGTGTTCATATGATAAAAGCTTTCTGGGGTATGCATAGTGGCAAATTTACCCAAGAAAATAACCAACCCGGCACAGCACATTTTTGGCAACAAGGTTTCCCCACAAGCCTGCTGTCTGAATTGAGGCAACGCTCTGAACCTTGCCTGTAGCTGTGACAGCAAAACAATGCTACTGCCCAGTTCTGTAAAAGACAAAGCCTAAGGATAAAAAAGCTCAATTAGAATACAGATGTTATTAGTGTTAGTGCCGTTTGCTATCAAAACCTACTCTTGCACGTGGTTCAGCTCTTCCCTTCCCCAAGGCCTGCAATGCGCAAGCCTAGCTGCCCTGATAACATCTCCCAGTGTGTCCCACGCTCCCCTTATCACAGCTGGTTGATGAAGCAGAGGTGAAGTCCAGCAAGTGCATAATTTGTTTCGGAAAGAAAACACCCAGAGAGCTTCCCACCAAGGTCACCATGCAGCATAGTGAGGAAGCTGAGCAGTTTATGGCATGAGCTCCATGCAAATTGCAGTTGCTTAGGTTCCGCTTTCACTTGGAGTATGTCCTTGCTGATGCTCGTCAGGATGAGGCAGGTTTTGGCATTGAGGGCCACACCTCTTCCCACACCATGCAGATGTGTTGGAGCAGCTATGGAGCTACCACTGAATTATGGGCAATGCTTTTGGAGGCATTTATTTCCAGTTTGCAGTTTCCATGCATCACCCAAGCCAGGCAGGAGCATACCCTGCTCCCTCCGCAGCCCTTTTCTGTGGCTGAGCCATGGTGACACCACCTTGTAATGAAAAAGAACGTCCGTATGGTGTCACCAGTCTGCTTCCCTCACCAGCCATGGATGAAAGTATCCCCTTCGCTGTGATCCTTACCTGGCGCTGCCTTCTCCCACATCTAGGAAGAGGTTAGGCTCTTCTGGATTTTCCTTTCCTACAATTTGCAAGCAAAGCAGGTGACTTTGTGGACTGGAAAACTCTTTTGCTGCTAATAGAAAGAAGTCTCATGGGGGAAGAGAAAAAAGGCTGCATTTTTAATCTTTGCCTTTCCTTTTTCAAGATTTTTGGACTGAAGTGGCAGCCAACCAGCAGAAGCCAGTACATGGTAAAAGACAACCTCCTCCAGTCAGTGCTGGCAGAGGAAAGCCACGTGGTGTCTCTAGCCCTGAAGTCCACCACTGGCATCAAAATCAGTTCAAGGTGAGTGATATCCCTGTGCCACTACACTAATTGGGCAGCCTGGCATGGGATGAAGATGCATCTGTTGGATGTGTCCAGTGCTCACCTGCCAGCTCAGGTGGCACAGCCTGGTGCAGGTAACAACGAGGACAGAGTGCAGCAGCTGGGCATGATACCAGGCACCTTTCGATGGCTTGCCCCCACATCTCCTTCTCCAAGCCTGCATGACCCCAATCAGTCTTTGAGCCATGGAGGCTGTAAATGATGAAGCACTTCCCAAAGGTTTCTCCTACCTCCACAGGCAGCAGCTCCAGCTAGCATCTCCTCCAATACCTGGCCCAGCAGAGGTGGCTGCACGAAGCCTTAAGGATGCGCTGGCTGGCATGAAGGGACAGCACCAGCCCCTGGGTATGGCCAGCCTGCCCTTCAGGAGGGTCTGCACCCACTGCCCATCGGTCAGTGATTCTACCCAACCCCAAAACTCACCACACGCTCTCCCCTAAGGTGGGCATCTGGGCAGGCAGGAGAAGGCTGTAGGATTTAGGGTTACACCACAGTGGTGCATTTGGAGAGGTTGGTTACTGCTGTCAAGGCAGGATGTGGCCGCAGGAGTGCTGTAGAGCAGCAGCCTGACCTGTTACCTGTCCTAAATAGTGTGTAATGTTGCTACCCACTGTGGAAGGATTCCCCAACATAGCTGCATTTCTGTGATGGGGGAAAAAACCTGGTGCACAGCTGCCACATACAGCTGGGTTAAACTCATCACAGGTCTGAGGTCAGGAAGTATTTCCACTGCAGGTTAGGCCGACAAGGACGAACAAGGGTTTGGGGTTTTTTGTGTCCTCAACTCCTCCATACTTTTCACCTGGGAAATCTGGAATTGCAACTTCAAGGCAACAGGACTGCTCCCAGTTTCCCCTGATCTTTTCCTGATACATACCACAGATTGGGAATTTGGCCTTCAGCACAAGTCCTCAGCAGCAGGGGTGGGAGGCTGCAGTAGAGGCCTGCAGGCAACTGCATGACCCCAATGGAACCCCTCCACTCCTAAATATTTCCCCTGTATAAACCTTATTCCATTATAATGGGGATAAAAATCCCACCTAGCAAACCTCATCTTTGCAGCTGAGAGCCTACCTGAAGGCTTTTGACAGCCAAAGAGTCAAAACGGATACCTTGAAGGCAGCAACAACCTGGCAGTTCCAGAGGTTCATCCAGATGCTGCGCAGCTCCAAGAAGAGAGATGTTCTGCAGCTGCTGAGGACAGCACCCGAGGAAATGCTGTGAGAATCTCAGGAGCTATCTTGCCAAAACTGATTTCTGTGCATGTAGAGCCCAGGCACGTAGGGTCATTCCTGGCCCTGGCAACTAGGGTGCTGGCTCCCACACCACACCTGGTCCAGGCAGCCATACTGTGTATTGTGAATGTACTCTGTTTTGTCTTAGTGCCCATTCTGTACAAACACTGCATGGCTATATTTTTTTCTGGCTTTGGAGCACAATGAATACTGCAGCAAGGCTTTCTGCAAATATCATTGGAGGTCTGTTGTTTACACACCATCCACCCATGGCCACAGCACCCATCCCTTGCCAGTGTGGACACTGAGGCCAGGCTCCTCTCTGCAGTGAAATATCTCAACGTGTGCAAGTTCAGAGCCAGAGCCAACCTTCTAGGCTTTTTTAACTTATGAACTGAAGCTCCTGAGAGTTAAAGCAAGAGGAAAGCATGGAGAAAAGGGGATGAGGAGCTGCACAGGGTACCTTGTTTCTTGTCCAGCTCTTTTGGTGGGTTGTGCAACTGATGAGTTCCTTTTCTTGCTCCAGCCCCTTCGTTGTGGAGGCAGCGGTGGCCGCCCAGTCAGTGGCATCCTTGGCAGCTCTCTCCGACTTCCTGGATTTCAGCAAGATGCCCAGTGCCCTGCTGGAAAAGTTTCTCTACGCGGCAGCTTTCTCCCCAAGGCCTTCAGGACAGCTTCTCCACCTGGTGTTAGTAAGTATGGACATTTCTCTCCCTGCCTGAGGGTCCTGAGTCCCAGGTGGATCCTCACCCCACTTCAGGCAGGAGGGAACAGCAAGCATGTTTTCAGGAAAAAGGAAAATATTTTATTTAGAAATATATCTTCCTGATTATGGGATTATTTTATGTGCTTTTAATGGGACAACGGCAATGGGAGTAGATGCTCCTTGGAGAAAAAGCATTCAGCAGAAAGTGCTTAATATCAATGTATTACAGACAATGAAAGCTTTATTAAAAGCCACTATGAAATAATCAGTATTTTATCCAATTAAACCATGTATTGCCTCCTTCAAGGCAGGTAAGGGCTAGTTTTTTCCTTTTTTGGCAAATGCTTTTTGCTAGGAGATAAACCATACTCCTTCTCTCTCTTTTTACCCATTTTACCTTTTTCTTTTTCTTCCTGCTTCATGTTACCCTTTTTCTGGATACCCAGGACAAGCTGGATGGGAAGCAGCTGGCCCCTGAGGTCCAGGAGACAGGGATACTTGCCATGGGCTCTCTAGTTGGCAAGCTGTGCCACCAGAAGCTGTGTGGGCTGCAGGTGAGTCGTCCCATGCTTGGCTTTCTCAGATGTTCCCCCCCCTCCTCTGGGGGTGCCCAGAATATCTCCTGTCCCTCACTTCACCCTCCTTCTTTTCTGCCCTCCTGGAAACCCCGAGCAGGAGGTGGAGCGTGGGGTGGAAACCATCCTCCAGGGGCTAAGAGATGCTGAGGAGGAGTCCAAGATGGTCATTTACCTGCTGGCCTTGGGGAATGCAGCGCTCCCCGAAACTATCCCTACCCTCCTGGACCATGCTGAGGAGGGTCCCACCATGGTTGCCATTGCAGCCATCTCTGCCCTGCAGCGATTCCCTGCTCAGCACATCTCCAGAAAGGTACAAAGCAAAGCTGCAAAGGCTTGGTGTTCCAAGCCATCAGTGGTGCAAAATGGAGCTACCCTTTGCACATTACCACCCTGCCACCACCATTTTAATTCCCCTCTCTCATCAGGTGAAACAAGCAATGAGGAGGATTTTCCACGAGAAGAGGAAGAGCTATGAAAAAACATGTCGCCTGGCTGCTGCAGAAATCCTCCTGGATAAGGAACCCTTGCCCATGGATGTCATCAACATCCTGCTGGCTGCCAATGAGTTGGAGACAGAGATGGCAACATTTCTACTGCTGAAGGTCCAGAGCAGCCTGTATGCTCACCACCACTACCCAGCAAGGTGGGTCAGGAGGAGAAGCTTGCATTTTTCCCCCTAGCTCTACCTCATTGTTTTTTTCCCTTCCTCCACACTCCAGCTGTGGCTTTTTGAGTCAGCTAGCCTTTAAAACATGCAAGCACCACTTCTTAGAGCTGGCATTGATGCTGTCTGGAAATTCCCAGCTGCCATAGGAAGAGAAAGAGGAGGACTGCTTGTGCAGACTCCACACAGCCAGCCGAAACACAGTGTCCCTCCTTGTCCTGCCCCACGGCAGCAGGACCCAGGCTCGTGGTTTCAGCAGAGTCCTTGGAGGCCAAAACTGTCTCGCAGGGCAGTGCACTATGTGTAACTGCATTCATCTCCCTATCTGCACAAAACGAACTGAGCACCAACAGTTTTCAGAGCTAAGCAAAAGCTGCACAAAAACATGTGACTGGTTCATCCTAATAGTCTGTAGGAGAGGGAAGTTTCAGGGGAGCCCATGTCTGCTCGTTTCTATTTTTTGCTCGCACTTCCCTGGACAGTCAGCAACCAACAGAAATACTTCAGAGATTTTTATTTCCTTCGTTGTATGATTTTCTGTAACAAGCACTGACATTTCCCCTTCCTTCCCTCCCAGTGCTGACATACCCTTTCCCTCTTTCTTCCAGGAAGATAATGAAAGACATCATGGGAGACCCACGGATAAATAATTACAACTTCTTCTCAAAAGCCGGCATCTCCTCTTCTTTCTCAGGACCTCTGACAGGTGACACCACAGAGGACAATGACCCCATTGTCCCCTGAAATGGCTACAGTGGGGGTTGGCAGGGAAAGGCAGCTTTCAGAAAAGGCCTCAGCTTTATAGAAATGCCCCAACATCTCAGTGTGAGGCTTCTGAGGATGTTCTCCAGCAGTAGCTGAGGCTGGCTAGTTGCCATCACCTGAGATATATATACACCTTCCACTGACACCCCTACAGCAGGAAGGCTGGGCTGTGCCACATACTTCTCCCAAATCCTGCTAATTTGAGAGAGGTACTTCAGCTGGAGGTGAAACAAATGGCAGATTGTGGGTGGGAGTTTCTGTGCTTTTCCTGATAAGTCAAGATACTCAGCTCCATTCCTCAGCTCCATAGGTATTTTTAATAAGCTCTTCAAAGAGGAGAATCCTTGTACTGAGATAAAAGTCATCAAACTTCAGAGAGAAGTTTGCAACAATCAATGCTTGCTAAATATGTGCTTAAATCTTCACCCCTCAGCTCTTGTTTCTGCCCTTCTTCAAATTAGCTCAGCCTAGCCTTGTAGGGAGTAGGTGGGGGCAAAATAGCCAAGAATTGGAAGAAAATATTGCAATGCTAAAGTCATTGATTGTTGCAAGAATGGAAGGAGATAGTGCCGAGAAGCTTTCCCCTCTGAATCATTTAGCTTTATCAGCTATTTAATGGCTAATATGAGAGATCTGTGCAGGTCAACCACACTGACCAGCCCATACAATGTATTGAGGAGGCTTACATATTACCAAGGAGCTCAAGGGATCCTGCTTTTAGATGTATCCAGTGACCTCCCAGTTCCTGCAATCAATCTTGGCAAGCTCTTTTAAGACACTGTCCTATCCTGCTGAGCACTGACTTAGTGGCACTGGGCACAACAGCTGTGCTTGCCAGGATCCCAGCCTTCCACATCCCATCAACAGGCTCTGTATTTTCTTGTCATCTTTCACCCCTGCTACTGCTCTCAGAGCAGTTACGGTTCACCACCATCCAGTGACTCATTCACAGAGAGAGATGTGCCAGGCACTGCACATAAGCACAGGGGTGCTTATGGACATCTCTCTGCCTTTCAGTCACCCAGGACCTGCTTTCTACCTTTGGCCTGGACCTGCTGTTTTTGGAGGGTGGATTCCTGAGGAAGAGTGTCTCTGACTTCTCAGTGCTCAGCCACGGACAGCGCCTTCATGCAGCTAAGGTGCACTGGGAGTGGCTGGGGCCACATCCATGGAGGGGGGTAACAGTACCAATCCAGTGATGCCACTGCTCCACTTGTGTCCCCTCAATAACCTCGTTATGGTGCTTGACCTCACCTCTGCACTCAGTATGCTTCATATCAGAAATACATACATTTGTACCCCCCATCAGTGATGTGAAGCCAGACAGACCTGCTCTGCAGAAGGAAGACCTATAAACACAGTGGGTATGACACCACTGCTGCACAGTGCTCAGGGATAGTTTGGGTGCCCCATCCAACCCACCCCATCACTGTCCTCCTGCTTCAAGGGGTGCCAAAGCTAGGGCTGGACAAATACAGAAACTCAAATAGAATTGCAGAGCAAAAAAATAGACTCTCCAGCCTTGGTCCATACAGTTTTCTCATCTGTTTCTGTGGTTTAGGTCACTATTGAAGCACAAGGGATGGACTCGATGCTGGAAGAAAATGTCTTGGAAGGGGAAGAGGAGCCAGAGCTCATGGCCGGGATGTCTGCCATCTTCTTTGATGTTCAGTTGCGTCCAATCATCTTCTTCCAGGGATATACAGACTTAATGGCCAAGATCCTGTTAAGCAGTGGAGAACCCACAAGTGTGGTCAAAGGGAACCTTCTGCTGATGGACCATCACCAGGTACCGGATGGGGGAAGGAGGAGGGGTGTGTGACCTGCCTTCACACCAAATCCTAGTGAATTCCACAGCACAAGCCAGTGGATTTCAGTTTTATGTTACTGCAGAGACAGGTCTAAGATCAAGGTGGCACTACTAGGCATCTCTTGGGACTGGTAAAACAGCAGGATGACTGCTTCTGCCATGGAACGTACACAGCTTCAGTTCCTTCCTTGCAAGCCCAGCTGTGGGGTTGAGATTAGCAGTCCCAGCAGTCACAAGCTGTTGCCATTTTCAGTTGCTCAGCCAAGAGCAGTGCCTGGTCACAGCAAGGTCTGTCTTCTCCATCTTCCAGCTCATTCCTCTGCAGCCTGGCTTTCAAGTGGCCATCAAACTCCAGGGCACTCTGGGGCTTGACATTTCAGCTGATATGGATGTGAGCATTTGGGAGCAGGAACTGAAAACCAGCATCAATGCAAGGTCAGTGGGCAGGAAGCTGCTTGGCTCTGGGGATGCAAGGTACCCAGGGGGCCCAGCACAAGGAATGCTCCACTTTAGGCTGACTTTCCACAGCCTCTTGCTCTTTTGCTTGGTCCAGCCTTTCCTGGTGGACATGTTAGGTAGGGATCTGATGGGTTCTGGTTACACACTCCTTTTCCATGGCCAGACCTAAGATGCTTATGGGGTCGTTTGGAGCAATTGCTCAGTGACCAGACCCATGTTCTTCGCTCTCACAGGGGAAGCCTCGCAATTGATTTCCAGGCAGAACTAGATACCCCTTTCCTTCAAGCCACCCTGAGAAGCCAGACAGAGGCAGAGACCTCAGTCCACTTTGACACCATGCTGAGGTTTTCCAGCAGCCCAGTGCTCATGTGCCTGCAGCTGAGAGAGGAGCAAGTCCCATACAGGTAGTCTCTGGATATGGCCAGATACTATAGAAACATTGTGATGTGCTTGAGATAAGGGAGGACTTCTTGGGGAGAGGAGGGAATTAATGGTTGTACACTTATTGAGCAGGGTGGGTCAAAACCAATCGGGTTGGGGGAAGGACACCATAAATTCATGCTGACATCAGCAGAAGCGCTATGCCTAGACCATTTGCCTAGGAGATGATGAATATGCAGGTCTAGGAAGAGGATGTGGTCCACCACAACATCCTGACCATCTTGCTCTCACCTTGTCCCACAGAGAAATCTTCACAGTTTCCAAGTCTGCTGGGAGCCAGAGCAGCACCACTCAAAAAGGCAGGCAGGGCACCATGCCTGGGAAAGAGTTTGCCTTACACCAAGCCAACTCCAAGGTCTGCAACCTCCTGCTGGCAGCAGAAGAATAGCAGGGCAGGAGCACTTTGGGACTGGATAACTGCCCCCTCTCCTGTCACACACCTCAGTTCTCTGTGAACCCAGAAAGAGCTGTTAAGGGCCCTGCCTAACTCCTCCACGATGATTTTTTTAATAAGAAAAATGCTGCACTAAGGGCATCATAAGATACACAAGAGGAACTGGAACTGCTCCAGGACAGCCAGAGGCAGTCCTTGCTTGAGGCAGGAGGAGCCAAACCTGCCTCCCCAACCCAAAGGCTAAGATTTCTCTTGCCTGAACTTTTCCTCTTGATGGGGAAAGTCTTGCTTGAAGCGAGACTGGTCCTTGTGATAAACAGCCTTCTTTTGCAAATGAATGACTTTCTCAGAGCCCAAGAAACCCTTCTACAAGCCCATACCCCAGAATGCCATGTTTTCTCCCTGTTTATCAAAGCAGGCAGGAGGGAGCACATCTGCAGCCAACAGGAAGAAAGATCCCCACGAGGGGAGTGAATGACCCTCCTTTACTGCAGAGTTTTGTAGCTGCCAGATTGCCCAGGAACATGGAAAAAGCATTTCTGGAAAAGCTGTGGGGGTTTATTTTTTTTTTATTTTTATTTTTTTAATATTACCCCAGGATAATCTTCCGGGAGAAAGAGAAGCAAGACAAAATTCTTCATAGCTATTGCCAACTATTCCATATTCTTTCTGGACTAATTGAAAGTGTTTCTAATTATATTCACATGAAGGCAGCTCAGCTGCCCTTACAGGTTGGGGCCGTCCTCTCACTCCTGGGGGGGGATTTGCACTGTGTTGCCAGGGATGGGGCTGATGCCACATCAGGCAGCAAAGGTGATGCCAGAGGGAAAGCAGCTTGTGTTTTAGTGAGGGTCAGATTTACACTCAGAGGAAAAAAGGAGCAAGGCAGAGGAATGCACCCCAAAGAGTTTTCCCAGAAATTGAGGAAATGAAGGCAAAGTTAAAAGAGAGCAGGGGAGAGTGTAGCAAATTGCAAGAGGCCCTTCTAAAGAGCATGGACCCGCATTCTCAATCCTCATCTTGAAACAGGGAGAATTGTCTTGAAGATGGAGCTTAAAAAGGTAGAAAAAATGCTGGAGACCCACAAGCTGTTGGGGGAAGCTCAAAGGAGATAGGATTCAAGCAGCATCTGGCTGAAGGAAAAAGGGAAGAGACATTGGTGTCTCCAAGGCATTAATGTGTCTCATTGCAGCTCTGCATACGCCCTTGTGATGCAGATCCTCATCATCATGACTGCTTCCAGATCTAGTGTCAACACTTGAATTTTTCCACCTTTTTCCTCCGTCTAAGACAGGCAGGGCATAAACCATAGCATAAGCTGGCAAGGTGTTTGGCAAGTTCTGTCCTTTCAGTATTATTTTTTTAATGAGTTAAGGGTGTCTCAGTCCATCCTACAGGGCAAATACAGTTGTTGCTTGCCATGAAGGGCAAAAGATGAAGTTTGACTGACATGATTCTTTCTGGATTTGAGAATCTATCACAGAGAGCTTGGACAAACATTACAAAGACATAGGTAAACATCCTTCAAAGGTAGACATTATTCAACCCAAACAGGAAAAGTTTAGTGGGGTCATGCATCCATCCTATCCCTTCCTCCCCTTTATAGGAGCCAGGACACACTAGATGTGCCTTTTGCTGGTGCATGCAAATTCAAAACCCATCTATTGAGAGGTGGCTTCTGTATGGAGCCTCTCATCTTCCTTTTTGATCTAAAGTTTACATATTAATGGAGAAGCCTCTCGTCTCTCTTATCGCCTGAACAGCAGTTCCCCTTGTTTCCCCTTCTGTTTTAATAGAGGCAGCAGATGGAGATAAGATTGCCTTAACCCTACACGCGGGAAGGTACTGTTCCTGCAACACAGACACAGCAGCTTCCCTTTTCTGCTGATATTCGGGTTCTTTTGGAGACCATTTGTGAAAATTACAATTAGCTTCAAGTAAATATTGTTCTTCTGTTTCGCATTCTTCTCTCAAGATGGATTGCCTTTAGCTACAACCACCGAACATCTTTCCAGCACTGGAGCAGGGCTCACAAGGAAAAAGCAGTATTCCTTCATTCCCTCCCAATAAGAATGTGCCTTTTAAATATTTTTAACCCTTTTTTTAATTATTAAATATACTTTTTAGGAAAAAAAAAAGGCATTGAGCTTTTGTTTTTATTATTATGAGCCTGACAACATAGCACTTAATCTCCTGGTTTGGGGGGAAAAAATTTTGTCTGGTTTTCTATCTGAAGACAGTAATTACAAGTGCTTTGGTTACGTACAGAAATAAATGGCATGTGTTTTTATATTTCCTCTGTTTGACATTTAGCTTTTCTGGACACACAACTGGAAACAAAGGCAGAGAGCAGCTCTCTTAGCACAGGCACTTCAGCAAGAACAGCATGGACAAAGCTTCCCAGGGATCTGCTTTCTAGGTCGGTATTTAGGCTGCCCAGGGATGCATAGCTAAACACCCCATCAGGGCTGCAAGATGACATGAGGGCTATCTCTGCTCCTAGAAACCCCCAGAGCATCGTTAGGGATGCTGTGCAGGAGGGTTCCCATGAGATCCCAAAGATACTGCCTTTATCCTCTGTGCTGACTTCTGCAAAAGTACTGGAGGCCACCAGAGACTTGACTTAACATCAAGGCTTCCCCTGCATCTAGGCTCTGCAGACTACAGAACAGTCTCACTCAGAGCAGGCCACAAGGACACAGAGAGTTATTGCCCTGCTACTTGCCCTATGGTCTGAACAGGAGGATCCCTGTGTGACTGTGGGAGGAGGGAGCTGTATTACCCTTCTTACATTGCTCAGCTTTGCCAAGCTGCTCATAGCTGCTCTTAGCCCCTCTTGGAACCCCATCTTTACCCTTTCACCAGGAGCATCCCATTATTTCCCTCTTCTCTTGTCTCACAGTCAGGATTTGGGCTGACTCAGACTATGTTTTACACCTACATGAGTTGCTGTAACCTCTGATAGCATACACCACCCCACTGCTGTGGCCACCTATGAACCTGCATAAGCCTTAATTCCCATCCAAAACCACACTGCTCTACCAGGTGTCTGGGGGGATTATTTCAACCCAAAACCTCAGCCTTAGCATTTGCTTCTCAGTTGAATCCAGGAGGCACCCATCTGCCATTTAGGACCTTTTCCATTGCTCTTTTCCATAACTTAGCTGCAGGTTATTTGACAAGAACACTGAGAGAAGAATCAGCTGCTCAAATTCTACCTTTGCATGGGTTACAGGCTTTGCATTTGGCAATGCTCTTTGCTTTGCAGCCAGCATGCTTCCCAGGAGGTCCTACACTGAGCTGTTCAACTGGAAATGATGGGTACCCAAAGGGTCCTTGCATCTAGGAGCAAGGGACACAGAGCAATTAGCAAGGGTTGGGGTGCCAGATCTTACTCCTAGTGGGTGTAAGACGTCCCACATGACAAACATCCAGCTCCCAGGGATTTTGCAGGGGGCTAGAGGCAGAGCAGCCCAAGGCCAGCACCTGGGAGCAGGGCCGCTACCTGCCTCTCCAAAAGTGGCTTTGCATGTGGAGCTGCAGGTCGGCAGTGACCTCCAGTGGCTGCAGCCAAACCTGATGGAGGTGTCAGGCCAAAGCCATTCTGCTGCTGCAATGCAGGTGCTGGGCACACAGAACCCTGCATCCAAGGGTGTCCTACAAGTTGCACCTAAGGTCGTGGGACCTTTGCATGAGCAAGTGATGGACCAGGGTTGGCCCATGGCAGCCCCTCACTGCTCTCAGCTGGGGTCTTGTGTGGCAATGCCATCCTCCCCTGGCCTCCAGGCTTACAGTCACATACAATTTTTGATTCTTCCTTTTCCCCTGTAAACCATTCTATTCCCAGGACATCTTGTACAGCCCTGAGGAGAGTGTGTGGACACCACTCACCAAATGGGTGATAAAACATTATCTGCTTGTCTATTACAGCTTTCTGCAGAGACAAAACTAACACGAGAAAGTGTGCACAAAAGTGAGCATAATGTGTGCGAGAGCATAGGCCACTGGCAGGGACTGGCTGTCCCTGGGAGCTAGTGGAGGTGCAGCTTTAAAGCACTGGGGCAGATCTCATGTCAGCCACTGCTTTTTCCTTTCTAGGCAGCCTACAAAACCCCTATTGTATTTCCTAGCTGCTGGGCCCCAGTGACTCCCCAGACCCCATGAAACAGAAACAAAACAGAAAAAGTGATTTGCAACTCACCAAAGCAGCATTGTAAATCACAGCACCAGACAGCTCTGGCAATAGCAAATCTTCCATAGAGCTGCGGTTGTGCTGCTGTGTACCTCCCCGACTCCTGCTGCAAAGCTTGCAGCTGCTTTGGGCCAGGTACATCACACAGGCATAACTGCGGTGCTTCCCTGCAAGCACAGGACATGCACAGAGACAGTTATCTGGGTGCCAGTGCATATGAAGTGACCATGAAGCAGATCGCAAATGAGCAGCAGAGCATCCAAGGAGCGGCATTACTAAGGGATTGCTGTTATAACCTGCAAAGCAATCAGAAATGGAAGGAGAAAGCTGTGAAGCTGCAATGGGACACAGCTGTGTGAGCAACAGCGGCTGTGCCATAAGGTTATTCCTGCAGGAAAAGCCTAGGGAAAAGCTCAGGGTTGGGGCTGGTGAGTCAGGCAGGGGGCCTGGGAACTGGCTGAGCTGAGCCAACAAGTCTGCAGGGCTGGGATAAAATCCTCTGGCACAGCAGAAAAAAAGCCCATGGGGAAAAAAACCTGAATGTTTTCTAGGGAATTGTTCCACCACCTCCATCCCTGCTGGTAGTGGGAGTATAGAAGGAATATGATGCTTGCTACGGGAAATAAGGTATTAGCAGCACAGAACTTATTTGGTGAGACAGCCATAGTCACCATCTTCCATGTGGGACAAGGCTATGAAGGGTGACACAATGACAAGCCCCTGCTCTGGCCCACCTCCCTGCACCAGCAGGGGCTGCTGCTTCCTCAGCTGCTGGGATGCTCGGTGGGCTGCAAGGGTCACCCCATCAGTGAGTGGCTGCTCCTGGGAGTGAGCACTCACCTGAGCAGACCCAGCACCACGACTCAGGAAGAACAAATCATATTTAATTCTATTGGCTTTGTGTAAAAATAGTTGTTTCCTGCCACTGCTTTTCCTCCTTACTCAATTGCTCTTCACCACAGGGAAGAGTAATTCGCCACCACTTCTTATTCCGCCATGCCCAAAAGCCTTACACTGGCATCTCTCTTGCTAATCTACTCCTAATAATACACTTATTAGGCCAACATGCAATACTGTATAGACTCACCAGACTGTGCCCATCACCACTGTAACAGCCTCAGAGCTGCCAGGGAACAGGGGTTTGCAGCCATCCACAGCAGGGGGCAAATAAAAGGAGTAAAGTAGAAAATGGAAAAATAAGCTGTTACTTGAGGAGTTAGATTAGCAATGATTACCACCATAACTTCTATGAAGTTTCCATAGAAAGAAGCATCATTTTCCATGAGCATGGCTTTAACAGCAGCTTCCACGCTCTCTGAGAGCAAAGCCACATTGCTCTCATATCCCACCCCATCCTTCCCTCCATGTAAGTGTCACCAGTTGCCTTTGCCAGCCTGGGTTTGCCACCACAGCACTTAATAAAGTGGCACTGGGGACCACTAAAGTGTCTCATTTCAGCTGTGCCTTGGAGATGCATTCATCCATAGCTCCCTGCAAAGGGTAATTAAAAAGCAGGGTCTGCTTATTCAGAAAGAAGTGTTCCCTTTCCCTCTGGCCCCTCCTCTCGCTTGCCTTGTTCTTGAGTACTCCTTATTCCCAGCTGTTATCTGGCAGCATGGTCCTATCATAAGGTGCCGTCCTTCAGGCCAGCTATAAAGATGCGCTGGGATGCAGCATCCCCCAGAAGCAGCCCTGCTCCTGCATCATGCTGCAGGCCACCCTCAAGCTGTGCTGTGGCATCGCCCATGACCACCTCCGCCACCTGCCCGGTAAGCAATGCTTGGCTTCCCTCCAGTCTCAGGAAAGACAGGCAGAAAAGGGATTCCTAAAGGAGATACTAAGTCTGCATCTGATGGGCATTCCCTTGGGACAGACTTCCTTGGATATGGTCACATCTGTGCACCAGTTTTTTCTTCCACATTGTATCATGCATAGGGTAGTCTTGCTCTTAGCTCCAGACGAAGCTTCCAGCAGAGACATGGGGCACCACAGCATCTTCCTCACATGCTCCATGCTCACCAAAGCCCACATATCTCTCCCTAGGGCTGAAGACAACAGCCATTGCAGCAATACAGAAGGACACAACAGGGCTGATGGTAAGAGGGTCCCATCACCTGTCTTCCAAAATTCCTTCTTATATTCAGAAGCTGGTGGGGAAGGAGACAGGTAAGCTCCGCCTGGGTGCTTGGGTAAATTTCCTAGCCCTGCTCACATCATCCTTGCAACACATGATGGAGGGATGTGTATTAAAATGCATCCCTCTCCATCTGAATTGAACCTATATTTTGGGGGACAGAGTTAATTGTCTTCTCACTGCTGGGCTGGTGTCCAGCTCTCTGGTAGCTTAAAAACATTTCCAGGTACTTATGGCAAACTGGGTTAGTGGGGAAACCCTGAGATTCTGGGAAGGTAAACTTGCACTGGCTCCCCGTACAGGCAGCCAAAGCATTTAGCAGAGGTTGCAGTCACTTTTCAGTGTTTTGTTGCGTGTCTGCTGTGTCTCCCAGTTCCACCACTTACCTAAAGACTTCAAAACTGGCAAATTCATCTGGATTTTTTTGAAATGTAGCTTGGTCCAAAGGCTGCCTATGCAATGTTAATAATACCCCAGCAACATGCAATTTGTACCGCAGTGTTACTGGGAATTGATTTGGAAAGCAGTTTCAAAACCCTTTCCAAGCAGTCAGCACAGACACCACAAATGAATGCCAGGGATACTCCTGAGAGCAAGGTTTTCTGCATCAAGCCATACTCCAGCCCAATAGGGGACCAGTTGCAGGGTAGCAAAACCCTCTGCTCCAGCTCCATTTGCACTTCTGAACCCACAGCCACATGCCCAGTGAATGCTGGTGGGGAGGGGGGGGGCCTTTTCACGTTGCTCTGCCTTGTTCCTGCAGCCTGCCCTGAGCCTGCTGGAGACACCAGTCCCAGCCAGTTCTCCAGTGTGGACCTCTCCTACATCACCCAAGGAGAAGCAGCCCTGCAGCAAGCGCTGAGCATCCTGCAGCAGCACACCAGCTGGCAGGCAGAAATGGTGCTGGTAAAGCCTGGCCACCACTTTCCTTTGCTGCTTTGTGCCAGAAAAGCTCTTGGGAGGAGAAATGAGTCTGGGGAGGGGAGATTTGCTTCTCTTAGTCCTCCTCCTTGAAAGGAAACTGTGAGTGCAGGAGACATGCTGTGCAAAAGCACGCACGGCAAAGAGGGTTTCCAAGCAAGCCTTTGTTAAAAACGTTCACAAGCATATCTGCAAAGTAAATAGACAGCAAGAAAAAGCTTGAAAGGGGAACTCGGATATTAATGATCCCAGGAAAGCCAGGAGCATTTCTGCAGAAAAACCCAACAGATTGCAACTTTGCTATTATTTACAGTGTTCGTTCATTGAGGTGTTCGCTGAATTGTTTAATTTGGCTAGAAAGGAGCTTAAAAAAAAAAGGCAATCATAGTGGCATGATTTAGATTATAACAGCTTTCACCTGTAAACCAAGGGGTGGTTAAAAACGGGACTGGGATAATTTATTGGCTAGGCATTTCAGCACACAGCCACTGCCTCCCGGGACATTGGGGTTGATGCAGGCTCTCTGCTCTCCCAGGACAATGGGGCCACCATGTCCAGCGCTGCCCTCCCTGGGCTGGGCAAGGTGTTTCGGGCTGAAGTGGTTCTGCCTATGCCAGTGGCACGGCTGCACCAGGAGCTGTTCGAGAGGATTGAGCAAATGCCCCTGTGGAACCCAGCCATCAGAGCGGTGAAGGTAAAGTGGGGAGGGATGCAGCACAGGCAGAGCGATACCATCATGGGCAGACATCAGACACTTTGCATCGCCAGGGTTGCTAGCATCAAAAAAAAATGTATTTACTGAGGGGTTTAAGATTGCTGAAGGATTAAAGATAATCCTGCATCCTGCAAGAGCAGGATATCAGCCCAGGGAGAGAAGACATGCTTTACTGGCGTGGCACTGAGAAACATGTTGTTTCCAAGCTTTTTTCCACTCAGTGCCTGGTCACAGACGTTTTTTCCACTCTGGGGGACTCTGATGTTGCTCAGACTTTAATGTGAGGGAAGAAGATGTTCAGGGGAATCAGCTCAAAAAATGAGGCAAAACCAAATACATTCACACTGCAGGGGCACCCCCAGGAAGCTTATGTGTTGTCTTGGGCTTCTTTTGAGAATTTGCCTTATTACTCAGCTGCCAAATCACAGCATCACTAGGCAAGCTGCCAGACTCAGAAAGCCTCCCCTAGCTTACCTGGCCTGGCTCAGATGCTACCCAGCCTCTGCTTATTTATTACTATCACTTCCCTGTCCCTTCAAAAAAAAAGAAATAGCATAGAGTCCCAGCCAAGATGAAAAAAGCTGCAAAAAACCTCACCCGCTTTCCCTCTTAAAAATGCACAAGCAACTGGGATTTAATTATCACCAGATGCCAGGCCTAAGCCACCACCTTGCTGCTGTTTCTGCTCATGCTGCCACCCCCTGATGCTGTCCCAGAGGTGGTTTAATGTCCCCTGGGCACAGGTAAGGGGGTGCCAGGGATGTCCCAAGAGGAGTAGCCACAAGAAGCCTAATCCTTCGGGCACTCCTTGCTCTGGTAGGTGCTGCAGCGCATTGGGACAGACACGCTGGTGACACACGAAGTCACCGCTCCCAGCCCAGGCAACCTGGTGGGCCAGCGGGATTTTGTCAGCGTGCGGCACCGCGGGAGGAAGGAGACAGCTATCTACCTGGTGGGCACTGCCACCCACATTGAGAAGCTGCCCCTACAGGAAGGGTGCATCAGGTAAAGCCCTCCCATGACCACTGCTGCAGTCATGAATGTTTGCACCAGGCACCCCAAGAGAGGCATGCCAAGAGCTACCTCCCTGTTGCGTTTGCTCTGCATCTCCTTGCCCTGTTTTGTTCCCCCTGGGGCTCATCTTAACTGCCTACTCCCTTGCCCACCGCAGGGCTGAGTCCCGGCTGAGCTGCATAGTTCTACAGCCACTGGCAGGGGACCCCAGTCGTACCCGCTTCACCTGGCTCCTGAGCATGGACCTGAAGGCAAGTGCCAACATGTTGCTTGAGGTGGGGCAGCAAGGGATACGAATCCCAGTGTGCAAATGCGCCTTCCTTCCTGGGATGGGTGCTCCAACTCTTTGACCCAGTGGGATGAAATTTGGGGTGTTTTCTCTCTCAAAGGGCTGGATCCCCAAGTCTGTCATTAACCGTGTCCTGCCACAGTCCCAAGCAGACTTCATCAAGCACCTCGGCAGGCACCTCTCTACCACTGCATGCCCCTGAGTTGCATAAGGATGCACTCTGTCCAACCACAAGGAACACAGCCTGAGCCAGAGACCCATTCTTGTCCTGCTCATTGCTGCCGCGATCAAGGATCCACAGGTACCAGCAATGGGGTGAAAGTACACCCACCGAGCAATCCCAAGCATGGAGGACATCCTTCACCCAGCATCATGCTTCTGCTTCAGGGATGGAGCAGACCATCTGCAAACTGGGGCAACTGAGGTAACACTGAGCCTTGCATTAGAGGTTACCTAAAAGCCCTTGCCCAAACCTTGCCCGTGAGCAGCTACA
Organism: Myiopsitta monachus; assembly: GCA_017639245.1. Classification (NCBI taxonomy): domain Eukaryota; kingdom Metazoa; phylum Chordata; class Aves; order Psittaciformes; family Psittacidae; genus Myiopsitta; species Myiopsitta monachus. The sequence goes on along the minus strand of CM029921.1, from coordinate 62,212,721 downwards.
GTAGCTGGTGTTTGGCATTGCTCCTCCCCGCCATACACAGAAGAAAGGGGATGCTACCGAAGCATTTTCGTGGTTCTTTATTACCTGACCATAGCATGAGTTGTCAGTGCAAGCTCAGGGGCTCTTCTTGGCCTGAACCGGTAACACATCTTTATAATTTTTGCAATGTCTAAGCTATATATACGTGTGTGTATATGTACATATATAGAGGTTTTTTCTCCTGCGATACCAACAGCATCAGACACAGACAGAGCAGGCATATGACACTGAAGCCATGTCCCAGGGCTTCAAAAATGTACTTTCCATCATCAGTCCAATTGACTCAGCGTACTGCAACATGAGAGGTGGTGGCACGGCACGTCAGAAAGCAGCTAATGGAACAAGCACCAGCAGAGTCAGACTCGGCCCCATGACCCTGTAATACAGCATCATGCCCTCCAGGACCACGAATCTAAGGGAGCTTGTCACTGCAGACCAGCAGCATGATAAACCTCCTGCTGGGTTTTATCCTAGGAGGATCCCCAGGAGGTCACCAGCCATCCCACATCCACAGGCCTTTGCAGCAGCAGGGATGGCTGGTCCGGTGATCCTGACATTATTCTGCACCCTGGGAACAACCACATTGCCCCATGAAGCCACTACCAACCACAGCTGGAAACAAGCCTTGCAAGAGTGAAACTGAGCAGCTGCATATCTCAGCATGTTATTAAAGCCACCGCAAGGTGCTTGTAATATATACATCTGTGTGCTTTGCTGAGTCTTTGTCTTATTTAAGGTGGGGGGAAATCATATCAAAATAGCAATGTGAAACTCTGGCTGATAAGGAGCAGTGTGCTGGGTTGAAATAAAGAGGTTGTGGCTTGTGTGAAAACCATTTCAACCACCACACCAGGTCACACTCGTATTTCCATGCCTCTCACATGCGCATCCCCCAAATAAATCAACAGAAAGAGATTCTGATGTGGACTTATTTATTTTTTTTTCATTATGTTAGAGTTCAAAAAAAAAAAAAAAGAACCCAACAAAATTAATAAATATTAAAAGTTAAAAAGCTCTGAATCTCGTATGTACAAAACTTTATACATCATTGTAACACTGGACGAGGTTACATCACAGGAATTAACTTGGAGCGTCTGCCAAGCCCGGGAGGATGCAGGGGACCAGACGCACCCTCTCCTCCCAGTGACAGCACCAAATCCCTGCTGGCAGCCGGGCCATTGCAGCACTACATGCACTGTGGCATCTGCATGGCAAGAAGTGACCCAACCTTAGCCTGCCCTAGGCGCTTCTTGCAGTCTCCTGGAACAAGCACCCAGGGCTAGGTCTCAGCCCAGCAGCATCACCCCCCAGAGCATTCGGGGGGGGGGAGGGGGAAGGGGGAATCGCACCCTGTTTTAAATCTCATCCACCTCTCTCAGCTAGAGGTGGGGTTTAGCACCTGCAGCACAGCCCCCTTGCCCCGAAGGCACCCCTAGGGGCCCTGGCTGTGGGTTGCAAGGGACTGGACCAGCCCTGAGCCACAGCTCTCCTCCGAGGTATAGCAAGGAACCACCGCAAATACTCCTAACACAATCAAGCACTAATGCCCAGGACAGCACTGAAGGGAGTGGTGCAGCTGAGAATGTGGGAGGAAGGAGTATGCATGCATGAATGCACACACATACACTGCACCCTGGAGACATTACAGCCCTTTTTCGACAGGGGAAGGTTTTATTTTTATTCAATGGCTCAAAAACCAGAGGGCAGGGGGCTGAATGCTTGAGAAAAGCCTTGCTTTGGGAAGTGAAAGGCAAAGCAAGTTCAGCCCTGCCCCAAGCCAGCCCAGGGCTGCTCCCACAGCAGGATAGGGTGTGGGACAGCTTGCATGGGCCCCAGCCCCTGCCACCAGGGAGAAATGCTCCTTGAAGAGCAAACGAAGCATTATCTTTGGCACAATAAATAAATGCTGACCCCACGGAGGGTGGTGCTGGTGGGTAGGCTGGCACGGGGTACGGCAGTGGTGTCAGTGGTCTGAGGGATGAATCCCACCCTTGTACATCCACAGTATCTTGTTGATCCTATGGGTACTAATACCTGTACGCCTTGGACCTGGGCACCTCACCACTGTGTTTCATCGGCATCCCTCCATCTGTCCACTCTCACAAGGTGTGTGGGTTACTTGGCCCAGACAGATGTGTGGCTTTGTTCCAACTTTTGTGAAGCCCACTTAATGTCAAAGGGCAGCACCCAAGAGGCAGGGAGCTCGTGTCTCAGGTGCTTATAAGAATAGTTAGATAAATGCTCATATAGCCTTGATTTGGAGACAATCCAGGGACAGAAGAGTGCACAAGCCGCAGCCTTAACATCTCTTTGGCCCTTTTTGCAGTGGCTGGATAGCTCCAGGGGAGCTTTGCAGAAGGAGTCCAAAGCTTAAAACATCAGGAATGCACAGGAGTATCCATTCATTTCACCTAAAGCATGTACCTCTACTCTCCCCTGCCACAACCTACATCAAACCAGCAAAGGTACTGCACACTGACATGAGCTCCTCTGAGATGCCCCAACCTCAAGTTTCTTGCAGCCACATGAGTGTTATTAATGCAGTGCGTCGACAGCACTGACAGCACCAACAGCACTGAAAACACCAGGCTCAAACAGCAGCGTGCCCTAAACCCACAGGCTCTCAGTACATGCCAAGTACCCTGGGCCACCTCACCAGCAAGCCCCAAACACTTGAAGAACTTGCCCAACACAGCCCACAGAGATGCCCTGTCCTGCTCCTCAGATGGCCAAAAGCAGCACTGCCAGGGCCAGCAGATGGACCCACAACCATGCACATACTCCGAGAGATCCTGCTTCGCAATGCCAAACTGGTCTATCTGCCAAGCCTTGCCCTCCTGCATCTCTCTGACCCCAAAACCTCCTCCCTACCAGCGCTCATCCCCCACAGGAAGCCCACCTTCCCCTGCAACTGCACCTTGGAGGCACTGGACACCCTCAGCTGGGAGGATGAACACCCCCTAAGAACCAAAATCAAGGCATGCCTGTGTCCTCAGGGACACAGCATATCGCCCGACCCTGCTTTGGGGAGGTTTTGAGGACTGTAACTGCTCCAGGCAGACCCTGTGCCTGGAGCTATCCTGACACCAAGCAAGGTGTGTGCAGCTCTAGGCTCCTAAAGTGCTGTGCATACATTTTGTACGTGGCACAGTTAATTTTTGTTCCACGGAAGGGAGTGAAATGGGATGATTAATGCCATTAAAAAAGATGCAGATGAATCTTCCTCTCTCCTTGCTTTGTAACTGCCCCTAAAATCCACTCCTGGCTTCCCAGTCATCCCTGTTTCCCTCTGAAAGGTGTTGATGCCCCACAGGCACTGGGTACCAGAGTGCAGGGATCAGGCTGGTGGTCCTGGGGAGGCCAGGCATTGATATCCAGCTCAAGGCTGGCCAATGACAGTATTGGCTAAAAGGTCACCACCAGGTAACAGGCATTTTTTACATGTATTTTTGGTCTTCATCCTTATTCTTATTGCTCCTGTTAATGTTGCCTGGACAATCTCCTGCCTATCCTGCAATGAAAGACAGAAGCTGGCCTATGCTGCTTATGCTCCATCTTCCCCCAGACATGTTTCCCTAACTCTCTACCCCAACGGGGACAGCCCAGGGCTGTAGTTTGGGCACTTCCCTACATTCCCACCCACCGCACCTTACCATCTACCTCTGTTTGCTTCTGCCCCCCTGCCCCCCATATTCCCAGCATCCTCTGGGACCCTTCTGTCCAGCACACCTGGTGTTGCTGCTTGGGGCAACATTAAAGCCCACACCCCCCCCAGTCCTTTTAGCACCTTGGGAAGAAGCAGCCTGCCTACCCACAGCCGAGCCGCTGATCACTTTCTTTGCTCCTTTTGCCTTTTTTTTTCTGTGGCACTATCAACAGTAAAAAAACATGCCACAGATGGGAAGGCAAGGGGGATCTTGGGAAAGAAGTGGTTTTCCTGGCAATTTCTGGGTGACTGGGTCGTTTCCAAACCTGGCAGTGCCATCCATGAAAACCACCACTGGAAGGTGGGGGAAAAGAGGAAAAAGAGGGGGAGGGAGAAGAGTGAGGGAGGGAGGTAAAGGTTTCCTCTGCCCCATGAGGAGGTGTCCTAAGGGGTTACTTGGCTGCCTGGCCCCTGCCTGGCTAGCTCAGGGCTGGCAGCCCCCTGGGTAAAGCACTGCTGCTGGGCATCCCTCCACTGGTGGCTGGCCCGACCTGAGGCACCGGTGTGGGGCCCCCCCGGGGTCCCCTCCGGGCAGAGGCAGTGGAGCGGGGGGAGAGCAGGGGAGCAGGGCTGGGAGCAGCAGTTCCCGGGAGAGCGCTGGGGCCGGTGGCGGGGGGAGAGCTGGTGGTGGAGGACGCTTTCTTGCTGCAGGATTCACAGCAGAGCTTGTTGTAGCCAGGGATGGAGCAGTAGCGAGCCAGAACCTCCATCTGGCAGAAGATGGACTTGTCCCCAAGGCAGGGTTCCCCTGGAGAAGGACAGAGCAGAGTCACGCAGAATGAAAGATGATGGCATTGCTCCCACCACTGCACTCTTCCAATCACAGGATCAGCTTGGGAGGAAAACACCTTTAAGATCATCAAATCCAACCATTACCCCAGCACTGCCAAGTCCACCACTAAACCATGTCACTAAGGGCCTCATCAACGTTTTCTGAGCACTTCCAGGCACTTTCCACCCCCTTTGCAGGATACTGCCAAACCAACTATTGCTCTCTGCCCCAGGCAGCAATTCTGGCAATGCTGGTACAGGAAAGGGGAGTGAGGGAGCTGGAAAACAAAGCAAAGTGCTCAAGGTTTCTCTGCATAGGAGAAAAGAACAGAGAGTAAGCGATGCTCCAAACCAGTATCTTAAACTAGATAGTGACGCATCTCACCCCACCTATGGATCACTCCAAGGCAAACCCTTGCTTGGAGCAAGGGGCAAAAACCAGAAGCCGTATCCTTACTGATGCAGGCTGGAAAAAAGTTCAAGGTAGAAAGGAAAGGGCATAAAATGCAGGAGGCAAAGGGAAGTGCAACACAGCGCCCGGCCAAAAGCAGTGGAAACTGCAAGATCCCAGACTCCACAAGATGGCAACCGAGCAGCAGGCTTTGCAAGCAGAGGCATCAGGGATGCAGCAGCAGAGGGCAGAGCTCCCCAGAACCACTGCTGGATGTGTGTCCTCTCTCCAACCCGCCTGTGTTTTCATGGAGAGCTGCAGAAGCCCTTGGGAGCATCACTCTCACCCAAGGAGGGACACTTACTGGAGGAGATCTTGTTAACAGGGTTTTTGTCTCCATCCTGAGGCATCCGCTGTCCTTTGGACGTGCCGTGGTCACTGGCGTCAGCACTGGTGGTGATGCCGGAGAGCTTCTCTGTGGAGAAAGCATCACGATGCCCAGTTGCCACAGGAGGCTGGGGGCACTCAAAACAGCTGAGGAAGGGTGTTTTGGTGGGGGATATTTTTGTTTTAAGGGATATCCTTAAAAATGAGCAGCCAGCACTTAAGCCACCCAAAAACCCCCAAGGTGAACTCCAGGGTGCCCATCCCCATTGTATCCTTCAGCTTATCCTCACATCCTTAAACTGCCAGAAAACCCGAAGGACATCTACAGCAAATATCACAGCCCAGAACAGCAAAGTAACAATATTTAGGCTGGCCTTCAACCCTTTCTCTGCCAGCAGCATCAGGGATGTTCAACCCAACCTTCTTTGTTGGCATCCCCCTGAAGCTGAGGTGGGCTGGAGAAAAGCATGAAGGTTGGTCCCTGCCAGCGCATGCCCCCCGCAAGCACCATCCCCTCCTTCTCCTCCTCTCACCCGGGCAGACGGCCACGTGGCAGCCCCGGACGGCCTCCGGCTTGTCCCCCTCACAGTGCCCACCGTTCTCGCTGCCTTTGCACAGCACTTGCCGCTGCTGGACGCCTTCCCCGCAGCTCGCCGAGCACTGTGCATAGACACACAGACAGTCGGTGATGGGGTGAGGAAACCAGCATGCCCTGACAGCCAGCCAAGGGCAAGTATTCACAGGTACTGGCACATACAACTCCTCAGGTGGATGGTGGTTTCTAATAGGGGCTTTCCCTCTCCCTTTATAGCAAACCCTCCCACGCTCCACTGGAGTGCACAGCAATGCTACCTCTTGTCTAATTCAGTTTCCCCACAAACCTCAGTGAAAACATCACTGGCTCTTTTACCTTTATCACCACCCCTAGGAGAGCAGCCTGCTCCATAAGCACCTCGCCTTCACACCCAGCTCCTGTACCCCTCCTCCTGACCCTGCTGTTCACCGGAGGGCTTCCCCACCCCTCCCAGCTCACCTCTGACCATGCGCCCGTCCTCCACTGTGCAGGGCAGGGCAGGCGGCTGCAGGGCCGGCGCGTCTCGGGGCGCTGCCCAGGGCAGTACTTGGTGTGTAGGGTGCGGTTGGTGCCATCCTGCAGGCGCTGCACGCACTGCACCACCCGTGCCTGCACCCCCAGCTTGCCGCAGGACCTGCTGCAGGCGCCCCACTCCTCGGCCACCCAGCTGCCAGCGGGGAGAAGATGGACAGGGCAAAGGTGTTAGAGGAGATGCCCACACTAGGAAGCTGCTGGTACACTCCCAACGCGGCCCACAATACCCCACAGAGGAGATGAAAACACCTCAGGCCAGCCAGGAACTACTCACATTGGCTGGGAGCACTCCTGGAGGTTACAGCGCCGCCGGATCGGCTTCGGCTTCTTGCCATTGTCACAGAAGTTTCTATGCACCATCCGGTTGTCACTTTTCCGCCGGCAGCCATACTTGGTGTACTGGATGCCTGGCAGGGCACAGCATGGGTGGTGAGGCAATGGATGCGGGGCTCCCACCAGCTACCCACCCAGTCCCTCTCCTGCACCCCTGCAGGACGTGTGCTCTCAGATGTCACCACTCCGGTGGGACCCAAGCAGCACTTCACCCAGGCTTAAGGAGCAGTCATCTGCAGGATTCCTTGGTTCAAATCCACTTAAAAACAGCCAAGGAATTAAAAAACCATAGCAGGTACATGGATGGATAGACAGACATAGGTATGCAAACATGATCAGACAAGCCTGTTTTCATAAGACATCTGTCCAAAGGAGAACTAGATGATCTTAAGGTCCTTTTCGATCCTAACCATTCTACGATTCTGTGACAAAATGCTCATCTAAACTGCTCTGCAATAATGGTTTTTAACACTTATATTCCTGTGTGGTAGATCCCCCAAATTACAGAGGTGCAAAGAACACGGGTATCAGTGTGGAGAAGAAAGCCAGGCCTCCAAGCAGTACCAAGTCTAGGTCTAAAGCCTTGCAACATGCAGTCTTGTTGAGAAACACTTTAAAACAGCACCTGCATGTTTCCAAGCCAGAGATGTTCCAAAGGGCTCATGCACTGCCTAACATACCCAAGCACCCTCCCAAGCACGAGCTGTAGGCTGCTATGAAGGGAAAGCTACCTCCTCCGCATGCCTTGGAGCACTGAGACCAGCTCTTGAGGGCCCACTCATAGGAATCCATCTCCTCCAGCAGCACATTGTTGTTTCCAATCATGGGCAGCAGGTCCTCATGGATGATGTACCGGTACATCAGGCTGCTCCTTGCCTCCTCCTCCTGAGGGACGACCTGTGGGCAGAGAGGACAATTGAAGAGAGGGAAGGAGGAGATGCCATGGGAGAAAGAAGGGAAGAGGAGGCCATCAAAACAAAAAGAAGCGAACAGTGATACAGTACACACACAAGTAGTAGAAACAAACCCCATTACTGCCTCAAACACGATTAGGTGTGCTCTGAATGCAGAATTTACCCTTCGAGCACACACCTTTCCAGCTGTGGAGTTAAAACGCTGCCCAAACTGCCCAACTCTCCGGCCTTGGGTTGTGCGCCCCTGGCCTCTCCTCTGACCTGCAGATTCACAGTCTATCCCCAAAGCCAGCACTGGCCAAGGAGATGGGAGTGCAGACCTATCCTTCCCCAGGCACCCAGGAAAGCCAATACCTAACTACCCAAAATACCAGTGTAACTAAAACGAGATACGGAGTCATAAGCAATTACTGCACAGACCACAATATGGTTAGCCTCAAAGGCAAGCACCCAAGCAATGTATCCTTATGCCATCCCTGCACACAGCTCACTGCCCCTTGCTTTTGGCTAGCTCATTCCCCAGTTTTAATGACATGCCCTACACCCCTTCACTACCAGAGTCCTTCCATCACCTCCCAGATCCCATCACAGACCACCTTCCCTCTCTATACCACTGGGTAATGGTCATGCCCACACCCGCAGAGCATGTGTAAGCCAAACTTACCAAAACACTGATGGCCTCATGCAGAGGACCACTGGTTTTCAGGCTCTCCTTGCCATGTTCAACAGTGTATTCCCATTCCAATCCCATCTCAATGAACACATGGCTTTTGGCTTCTTTGCCCTTAGCCTTAAGGATGAAGTTACCTGTGGCTTGATTCTTAACAGCTGGAGGAAAAAAGGAGGTATTTCAACATCATTACCTTTGGTCACTGCCTTTGAAGGACTGTAATGACTCAAATAAGACCCTTTGGGTGAGAACTGTCAGAATAGGGCTAAGAAAAAGGTAGTGGGTGAAGGGAGAGGTGAACTACAGCATACTCACTGATGCTATGGGATGCTGGCTCCATCTCTTCTATCTGAAGGTGCCTAGCTCCAGCTGGAATTTCAAACATCTTCAAAACACTTGCTGAAAGAGAAGGAGGAAGGATGGAGGAAAAGGAAGGTGTTCTCCAACCAGACATGCCCGCTCACATCCACATGTGAATCCAGCTGACCCTGATCAAATCCACTCCCAGATCCATCCAGCCTGCTCACCTGGCTGCTTCGGGGTCTTGGCCAGCGTGCCCTTCACAGTCCGGCAGTGGGAATTGTCCCCCCCACAGACCCCACACTTGTCGTCCTGCTTCAGGGAGCCAACCTCCTTGTCACAGCCAACGTGCTGTCACCCGTGGGGAAGAGAAGACAAGCAGAGTTACATGGCTGCAGCCTTTCCCATTGCTACACTATCCCCATAGCCCTTTGCTGCCCTTAGGATCAGTCCCCAGGCTAAAACATGCATCTCCAAGGGGTAGTGAGTGGGTCAAGGGGATGCACAAGCTTTCTCCTGGACAGGCAAAAGATAGAGACAGTCATGCAGCAGCTGTCAGCTCCTCACCACGCACTCGCCACGGACACAGATGCTGTAGGGGTCTCGGTAGCTGCACCGGGTACCATCATGAACGACCTGATTCATGAACACCACATCCCCTGTTCCCTCGGACTGGCAGATCAGCTCACACTTCTGAGCATCTGAGGCAAAATAAAAAGTAAAGGGGAAAAAGGAGGAAAAAAAAAAACGAATGGGGTTGTGGAAATACGTTAGGGTGACTGAAGACAGAAACCCATCTCAGCCTGTAACCCTGAGCACAGCCAGATTTCCAAAGCCCAGCCTATTCATAAGCCTTATTTTGCCGCATCTTTTTGCTGCTCAAAAGTCTGCACTTTTGCCCAGCACACTCAGAAAATTAAGAGAAGGCAGCTGGATGGGACATGCTACGAGATACACCAATGCAAGACACTTGGCTGTGTGCATGAGGAATACCAAGCCAGGCAGACAGACCTGGCTCCCATCCCAGCCTGGAGCAGCACACTCCCCCACTGTGGCTCCGGGAGCGAGCAGGCAGGGCCATCACCTCACCGTCTCCAAGGAAAACAAGACCTCTGCGTGCCAAAGCACACAGAAAGCAAAGATAAAACTTTTAAAGTAGCACAGAGTTATCTCTGGCTACCATTACAAGGGGCTCTCATTTTCCTAGCACAGGAGGAGCAGGGAGAGATTTGAACATGGGCTGATCCCAGCCCAACTCTGCTGCACTTTGAGACAGAAGGAACCAGAGTACGTCTGGGTTCCCTATAGGTCACCTGAGGGCAAGCATAAGAGATTGATTTTAAAGACCTGGCTGCTTGATGCTGGTTTACTGCACTCTAGTTTCCACCTCAGGAGCTTTCCACAACCCAACATCTGTGCAGCTGGCATAGTCTCCATTCCATGGTGATGGCCACCAGTGTAGCCTAGTCCAGGGGAGAAGGCAATTTGGCTACGGCTCCTTTGCTAGGACCTGCTGCCGCTCACCGTCGTGATGCTCATAGGGAAGCCAGGAGTGCTTGCTGTTCTGGTGGGTGTAGTAGGAGTTGCGCTTGGAGCACTGCTGGGCACGGAAATCCTGGTAGGGCCCCGGGCACTCCTCAGCATTGCACACTTGGTACTCATAGGTGGATCCTGGACAGTGACGCCCACCATATGCTGGGCTGGAAAATAAAGCAGGTGGGTTAAAAGTGTCGGGGTTGGGGGGTGGGGGGAATGCTGTTCAAATGTGGGGGGAATGCTGTTCAACACAGCTCAGTGCCCAACTCCATGGCACAGATCACACAGGAGCAGACATCCCCACCCCTGCCAAGCAAGTGCACAAGGGGAAGAGCGAGGAACCTCTGGCTCTCAGCCACTTTGTTTTACCCTCGCTTAGAAGAGATGGAGGCAAAGACCAAACGTACGGTGGGTTGTCACAGCTCCGGCTGCGAGTGCGCACGCCTCCACCACAGGTCCTGGAGCACGAGCCAAACTTGGACCAGGAGCTCCAGCTGCCGTCCTGGCTATAAGGCTGCTCTGACGTCTTCCAGATGCAATGACCTTTGAAGCACCACTAGAAGGGAAGAGAAAGACGGGTGGCTTTGCTCCAAGAGCCCAGCACAGCTCTACAGCTGGGACTCAGCAGAAAATGCAGCAGAGGAACAGGAATAAGCAGGGCAGGTTCCCAACACATCTGTGCTTGAATGTGATATAGAAAAGCCTGCACAGTGGTGGTTTACATCAGCTGGGAAGCTGGCAGCTGAGTTACGCTGTTGTGTTTTTCTCTGGGGTTTACTTGTTCGCAAGTATTTTGGTTTTTCAAATGATAGCTGGAAAAGCAGGCAATGGAGGAGGTCTGATTTGCTCCAGCCATGATACGCGAGCCATGCAGCTGCACAGACGGAGGACAGACCTGTGCAAAAGGCTGCTAAAGGCACAAGCCTGGCAAAGATCCCTCTGCAAAACAAATCCCTTTGGATTTCTTTTTGTAACACCGTATTTTTGAGCTTTTGGACTGGTTTTCTGTCTGCAGCGGAACTCCTCTTTCTACCCATGCTGATCCTTGGACAGGCAGTGAATTATACCTGAGTCCAGGGGTAATCCAGATCAGCCCTGGGGATGTCTCCCTGCTGGCACAGGGGAATGAACCCAAACTTTTGCCTGGAGCACAGCAGTAAGCTGTTTTGTTTTCGGTAAGCAAAATAAATTGCTCTGCACTTCTTCCCAGGCATGTAACTATGCCTGGCACAAAGCTGCAGCATCACCCCATGGGCACCCAGACTCAGGGTTTAACTCCAGCCCAAGCAAAAAGCCAACAGTGCCTTCAGTGGCCACAGGCAACAGATGCAAGGAAGGTCCCCGAAGAAGCAAAACACTGACCAGCCCATGGACCTCCCAGTGTAGATGCTGCAGTCACCTGGAGACATATGCCAGCATGACATGTAAAACATCTGAAAGCATTTCAAAAAGCCTCATTTTGGAGCCTTTTAGCAAAGCATCATTGAAGCACTTGAGAAGACTGCATTCTCAGAGACATTGCTGGGATTTATACAGATACTCATCATAAGGTGTTGGATACTTTGCATCCAGCCACTCTCTGGCAAAGAACCACCCAAAACCTATACGGGCCAGCAGCTTTTCCAAAGTATCCATGCTTTCATATTGTGCTAACAGGCATGCTAATAGATCCCAAAGTAAAAGCTGATGCCATCGTGACATTGTACGTGCAATGACAGCACTGCTCTTTTGCCAGGTGACAAAACAGCCCTGCTTCTCTGCAGAAGCAGGCAGATCAGAAGAAAAGTAAAGTCCTCATCTGAGCATAGACTGGGGAAAATAAGGAGCAATGCCAGCTAAGAACTGGCTCCAGTTAAGAATGGGCACCCACTGACTGCTGCCCTCAAGGTTGTCACTGTCCCCTCCCAAGAAGGGGACAAGAAGGACCAGCCCCTACCTTGCCTGGAGAGCACTCAGGTCCCATCCAAGGGTGGCCCCTTCTTGGTCTTGCAGAAGTAGGGGTTGTCTGGGTGGCTGCACCACAGCTGCTTGCAGGGGTCAAAGGTGCGGAACTGGGGAGCACAGAGGAGCTGGGCTGGGACGGCAGCAGCATGTCCCAGCAGGCTCACAGCACCCCTCCTTGCCCCACAGTGCCTGGCTGGGGGTCCTGGGGGGTGGCGATGTGGCCGTGCAGCCCCTACTCACCGCAGTGCATGTTTTGTAGCCCACTCCGAAGTCGAAGCGGCACTGCTCATCCATGGAGTAGTTAATACCTGGCAGCTCGGGTAGTGTAGGCCACTGGTGCTCAAAGGGGTCATCCAGGAGGCAGTCATAAGAGCTGCAGAGATGCAGGGCAAAACAGTCAGACATGGAAGGTTTCCCTTCTTCACGCCCTCCCTCACCTCCATCTCTCTCTCCAGTTCAGATATTGAGATATCTGATTTATCTTGGCACTGATGCTAACCACTGGAAAATGTATCCAGCAAAGACCAACTGTGCAGGGCCCCCTAAAGACAAGCATCCCTCCGCTGCCTGCAGCTCCCTAGGGAAAAGAGCACCTTGGTGCCAGTAGGTACTACCACTGCCACCTGCTTTCCTGCTGCTCTTGGCCCTGACACACAGAAACCTCATGGCCCATTTCTACACCTTATTATGCAGCACAGAACATTTTATAGCCTAAAGGGGAAACCACAGATGCTGCCCAAAGCAAATGGCAAAATATCTGAGATCTGGTGGGCTCCACCAGCACAGCGCTTCAAACTACTGCACCGTTGACAACTCCAGCTTTCATCAGGCTCCTATTTGCCTCCAGCCTCCACAGCCCAAAATGAATTCAGACTCGAGCAAGGAACCAAAGCTGTTAGTAGGAGAGAAAGGGAAAATAATTTCTCAGGGACCAATTTTTACTATTCTGGCCAAAACAAGCAGTCCCAATGGGGACTTGTCCACTGCTTGCTTCATGCAGGAGCTGCTGGGTACAAAATGCAGGCAATCTCACCATCTGAAGGGAGAACAGCCCCTCCTGGTTAAAACTGACTTACTGAATGTAGCGGTTGAGCTCCTGCTTGCTGCAGCGGGACCAGTGGTAGCGATGGAAGGCAGCCTGGACCAGTGGTGCCATGATGCTCCCCATGCTGGTCTCATCAGCACAGCGATTGCCCTGGCCATCATGCTCCATGCCTAACCTGATGGGAAAAGCTGGTGTCAAGTCAGGTTCCTGGGGGATTTACACCAGCCCATTAGGTGCCACAGTGGTACACACATCTGCACTAGCAGAAAGTCTGTTTTGAAAAGGAAGGGGTACCACCACGCTTTTTCCCCCAAGAAAAGGGACAGCCAGCTCTGCCCCTGTGACTTACACGTGGCCAGTCTCATGGGCGACGACAAATGCCTGAGGAGAAGCCGTCTTCATGGTTGAGGGTGCAGCTGCGGAGTGGGTGGCACATCCCTGTCACTGGTGCATAGCCTGGGGCAAGAGAGAGGGGAAAGATGGAGGAAGAGAGGAGAGAGAAAACCTTTGAGAGGGGGGGCAAAAAAATAAAACATTAAAAAAATCCAAACCAAAACAAAACCAAACCCTGCAGCCTGGCTTCACTGCAACAGGAGGGGAAAATGAACAGGAAGATGCTGAAGAGGAGAAGCTGCCCAGGTCACTTGGACATCAGCCCAAGGACCTCCTCACCAGTATGACCATCCAGGCTGCTGGTGCCAAAAGCAGGTATGGTTATGCTGAGGCTCGCTGATAACTTTCTGCCTTCATGCCAATATACCTGGGCCATCAAGAGGGTAGCAAAGGGACCCATAGGCGCTTTATTGGTGCTGGTGACCACTACCTCCCAGCCCAGAAATAGCATTCCCCACATTCAATTTCATTAAAAAAACATGAAGAAGAAAGGAAGAAAGAGAATGAAAGGCACAAGTTGTCCCCCAGAGCCCCACCAAAAATACAGCCTCGCTCACTGCAAGCTATGGGGGACCCCTGCAATGCACCCACACATGCACCCACACCAGCCCCAGGGAAGGGGGCACCCCCCTGCCAAACAGAGCTGGGGAGGACCATGCACCTCCCCAGCCCCCAGCCCTCGATCAAGTGCAGTACAGTAGGGGCAGCTGCAGGCAGAGAAGCCTTCCCCCCACCATTCAACAACACATCCTCTCAATTTTGGATTATTTTCCTTCCCTACATTATTTCTGCCCAATTCAATTAATCCCTTTGCGCCCTCCAGAATTTACTTCCCAATTTATTTATTTATTTAAGACTGACCATTTTTGGCATCAAGGGATATGAAGTTAGCAAAGGAAGGACTTACAAGTAGCAATAGCAGAACAGGACCATGCTGGAGAACTCTGCTCTGGGGATAGGGATGCTTGAAGAGGAAAGCTCAGTGAGCCAAGAAGGATGCAGAGCTGCAGTAGGAGAGGGTACCAATGAGCTGAGGGTGGGTGCACATCCCTATGCCTGCTCTCCTGCACACACCCTGGCCAAAACATGGGGTCCACAGAGCCCATGTGCCACCCTCCTTGAGGGCCACACCAAGCCAGTGATTCATGACTAGTTGCCCTGGAAGAGGGCGGAGAGGAAAGGATGTGATTGCTCTCAGCTTAATTCCCAAGCTGAACGAGGGGGTGGGTCCCAGAACCACACAGCTGGCGAAGGACAATAGATTAAAGCAAAAAAAAAATAAAGGGCTTCCTACAGCTCTGCCCTGAAGTCAACAGTAGTTGACTTTGTGGGTGCACTGAGTGGATCAGATGCCTGATGGGACAAGGGATGGGTTGCTGCTGCACTACTGGACAACCAGAAGTTACCGTCACCCCAGGCATAAAGCAAAACCAAGGGGGGTTGGGGCAAGTGTTTCCCTCAACATTTCTATTTCCCAGCTGAGCAGAGAACTTCCAGGGTGACCACTGGAACTTCTAAAGGAAACTTCCCTCATCATCATAATTCAATTTTTCAAAACAAGCCCAGACACAAGCCTTTGAAGGGTTCGGTCACACAGTATTTTGTGAGAAGCAATGGATGCATTTTTGCCTAAGCTCCAAGTGAAGAAGTTGGGTGAACCCATGCTACCAAGCAAAAAGCCCAAGACTAAACACCCAATTCTCATTATGTGCAGAGCGAATTCGCTCGTACCTGCAAAATACCATGTAACCTCAGGGAAACACCCACAACAGCAAGGATCTCCTCAAAGCAGCCTGCTTCAATAAACACACTTGTGGTTTTATTTGATGAGGGAAGCATTTGTTCTCCATCTTCCTCCCCACATTCAAGTGGACAATGAGACTTACTTCCATGAATAAATAAACTAAAACATCTTAAGAAAGAAAGTGAAGAAATTACATGCTCAGTGGATAATGCAGTCAAAAGGAAAGGAAAAGGTAACAGGCCAAACTAAGATCTTGAGAGAGAGAATCAGATAATTGGGTCTAACCATACACTAATGAGTCAAATCCTGGATACATCATTTTAAAAGATTCCCCCATGAAACTTCCCACAACGAAGAGTTAAGATGTGGAAAGTCTTCTGTACAGGGGGAGAGCAAATGTAGTTTGTCTAGGATGAAAACGGGACAAATTCCCAACCAAAGAAGCTCTGGATGTCTGGATGCAAGATGGGACAAAGGAATATGAAAAGGTGTATGCTCAGGAAGGCAGACACTACCTTCTCATAACTAAGACCCCAGTGAGAACTGGAAGTATAAAGGCTTCTCCACAGAATGATGGCAACAAGTAACTACCTGGAAAATACTCAATTAGTAAAAACTAGATTAGCCTGCAAATGCTTAGCAGACACACATAGGAGAAGCACGTCTTCACCATACTGACAAGACACCAAACAGTCTCTTGCTTCCTCCAAATGCACTTTATTCTTCTTCATGGACATTTCCTACCTGCTTTCAGGCTCTCTGATCACCATGGACCACCAGTCTGCTCAAAGACCAACTGCAGGTGATTACAGGGAAACAAGTTAAATCTAAGCAAAAGCATGCTTCAACCTGGACCAGAAATTTACAACCTATCCATCACCACCAAGAAGCATTTCTCTTTTGAGGGTAGGAGTTTATTTGCAACCCACATGCGAGGACACCACAGCTCGCCTGTCCCTCCCAGCCATTCCCCTTCACAGCCTTCCAGCTTCCCTTGATTCCCAAAGCAACAACGGCATCAGCTTCTCAGAACTTCTCAGCATTGGCCAAGATTGCTCCTATCTCCATCAAGAGATGCCATGAGCAGGGCTGTTGCCAGCACTGAGAAGTTTTTGTAGACCTCCTAAGGGCTCGGCCTGGACCTGCAACAAAGAGCTGCGCCACAAAACTGCCATGCTTTGCGAGGGTTTGCATCCAGTGCTGCACTAGACCAGACACTGGTCTAGTTCACTAGCCAAGGGGAGGTGACATGACACAAGGAGAGGTACAAGCCATGTGTGGTGGGGATGTGATGATGGAGCATGGCTGACTTGCTGGCATGGAAATAGCCTGGGCTAAGCGGGACCGCACAGGTTAACCAGGTCAGATTCAGCTCTGTTTCCATTGCTTATTGGGCACACAAGTGTAAGGAACTGATGAGGCATCAAGCTAAGCATAGGCTTGCCATTAAGATTCCATTCCCAGGTCCCTGTGACTTGGAAGACTTCATACTCAATGTCTTCCTTTCTCCTGGCTTGCTGATTCGGGCTGTAGGGTCTTTAGGGTGGGACCACCTCTGCCTTCAGCTCAGCTTCAGGACATGTATGAGCACAGCAGATGCCTCCCAAGCAGCACGTATACATACAGCATTGGCTAAAGAAGCCAGCAGGCATTTGCCATCACCTCAGCAAGCCACATAAGATATCATCAGCGAACATGCACCACGAGCAAGTATTGGAGGTGCCACAGTCTGGTCCCTCATTGCATGTAGCCCTGAGCTGAAAAGAGGCAATAGGGATCTAAAAGGGCTTTGTTTTAAGGAAAAGAGGCAACAATGAGCAAAGTGTTACTATTCCAGCAGCCCAATGAGAAGGCAGTTCCCAGTGGGTGAGAAGCACCTTCACCTTGTGCCATGCAACGTGGCCAGGCAAGGGCACAGCAGCCACGGAGACTTCTACCGAAAGCAAACCTCCATCCCAGAGATGTGTGAAAAGCAGGGAGCCAGATCCACAGGGAAAACGGGAAGGAGCGGGAACAAGCACACCTACAGCAGGGCTACTCGATCGATCTCATGACTCCTTCCCACCAAGGGGGAGTCCAGTGAGCCTCCCCCTTCCGCCAACATGCCAAAAAAGGTCCTCTCACCAACTCCTTTGGACAAAGTCACATTGCCAGCAAGGGTCTAGAAAAACGAAATAAAACCTGGTACTCCACCAGACAAGGAGCCCAAGGCAGGTCAACAGCTCACCAGGGACGTTGTTGGCACAGCCCAAGCTCGGCTCTTTGAAGACCAACAGCATGTTCAAGAGGGCTTCCAGCTGGGTCTCTCCAGTGGTTCATCCCCTCTGCAGGGAGACCCTTTTCATGGAGGTAATCAAGGGGAGGACAGGACTTCTTCGCTGTCTCTCCTTCCTCCCATGCACACCAGAAGGACTTGCGCTACAGATCAGTGTGATATTACCAGCATGTTCATGGCACCAGATGGAGCCTCCTGATGGGAAAGTCATCTTTCCACCAGTGTGGCTTTTCTGCTTCTCTAATGGAGCTGTGAAACACCAGAAGCTTTTCCTTAAGGTTTTTTGGTTTCTTTGCCTAGGTCTCTAAGTTCTCAGATCATGCCAGCACAGCTCCTGCACAAGAAGGGTAAGAGGACTATTGCCATTGCCCCTGCAGACTGCAGTAAGACCGCCTCTTTGGGCCAAGGTTTACTCAATGCTCCCAGGCTCAAGTTCTAATAGAACCAAGAAACCAACCCACATAAAACCAGATTGTAAAGGCTCTCCAGAGGACAAAAAGGACTGACTGGCCCTGTGAAGCTCCCCGCGGCATTCCATCTTTTTTATGTTATTTTTAAACTTTTTAATGCACTTGGGGACAAGTGGAGGTTTGGTGCATGAAGCCACAATAAGGGCAGAATTAATAAAGATGATTTTGTTATTTGTTCAGGTTGACGCTCTGCATTAATTCTTCTACTTCACATTAAAAAAATAGCAATTTTTATAACCTTTTTCTGGACCCTGCTGGGCAAGAATCAGACTGTGTCTGCAAGAAATCCTCTCCCCTTGCTGGCTTTCCCCCAGCAAACTGCACATACCTGATCGAGATAAATACAGTACCTTGCATACCTGCGGGACCAAAATCTTGCCTGGTGAGAAATACAGCATGGTCGTGGTACTCGGCATGCTTCGGGTCGGAGCGCTGCTGTGAGTGAGCCCAGCGGCAGACCTGCTCCAAGCTCCGAGATGGGTTCCCTCGCTCTATCAGGCTCACTGACTGGGTAAAGAATGAAAAAAAGAAGAATAAAAAGAGATGGGTAAGTCAGTAGAGGAGAAGGAACCTGCAGTAGGAGTTTTGGGGTTGGAAAGACTATTAAGCAGTGCTTCTCCATCATTAGAAGCAACAAAATACCACTTGGCATCTGCAAGGCATCTTGCACTTCTTAAAATTCAAAAACACCGAAGAAATCACTCCCACAAATGGATGTGGTCTCATACAAGAAGGTATATGACCCTCTCTGATCACAGGAGTGCTTGGGGCAGCAGTATACAAAAGAAGACAGCAGCTGGGAAGCAAAGAGGCCTCAGATTTCCAGCTCCTGCACAAGCTCCTCATCAAGACTTCATAAGGTGTGAAGCAATAAGCAAAGCAATGGTTCTCTGTAAAACTTGACCTACAGAGACCAAGACTCTAGTAGAAAGCAGGTGGAAGTGTTCAGGATTGTTTCATAGCTGTCACCTTGTCCTTCATCTTTTGTTGTTGTTGTTGTTGTTGTTGTTCAAGATTAGCATTTTGCAAAATTATGCCCTATAAATTATGTTCTAGAAGATAAATTATGCTCTCAGGCAGGTACCCACTGAACCACAGCAGTAGGAAGAAAGGTAAGAAATACTGCCCTTCCTCTGGCTCTTGAGTGGAAGCCATTGAGGTTTAATCCTACCAAGCGCAACTGTGGAAGACAAGAAGCTGCAGGAGGCCTTGCTCATGAAGCATCAGACCTAAGCAGTAGTGAGCTGAGACTTCTCCTGGATTCAACCATCTGCTCACTGCTTTTCATATCATCCCCTGAACCCAAGCAGCAATGTAACAGACAAAGCAGCTGCCTCCAGCACAGGCTTTTAGGAGGATAAATCATCCTAAACAGAGGACCAGTTCTCCTCTCTTTGATTATTGGCTGTAACACCACAGCTCTGAATCCCTTCCCCTCCATATATCATCCTACAGCCCATAGCACTAATACTGCTGGGAAGAACTCCCACCGCTGGGAGGATTACTGCGTTTCTCGCATAGAGATTATGTTCCTGGTCCCCCAGAAGCCTCCAAAGATGAGCCAGCCTCTGTCCTTGTCCCTGCCCCTTAGAACCATCCCCGAGTCTCTAGAATGCACTGGGCTTCTTCCAGCCAAGCAGATTTCTGTAACAAGCAGGGCTTTTTCCAAGACCTCATGGGTCTTATTTGTGGACCACACACAGAGACACTACCGTGTTGAATCACTTGCAAAAATGCTTCATGTAGGATAGGGGCTTGCCACAAAAAGTACTGCAAATCAAGTTGTCTTAAAGAAAATCTTCAGCCTGCTCTGCTCAAGCAAGCCTTAAAAAAATAAATGAGAAACCACAAGAAACCTTCCCACATTTTTTTCTGTCCATGCCCAAGCCACCTGAGAGCTGCAGGACAACCAGAGAAATCTTCCAGGGCTGCCAAGTCAAGGCTGGGACACAGGAGATCCTGGCCTTGGCTCCTCCTCACTAATACCCACCTCCTTCCAACTTGGGAAGCAACCTTAGTCTCATCATTTACTGCCACCCTCCAGCTTCTGAGGAAGCCTCTTGAGGTTTCTCCCGCACCCCAGAACAAGCAGGTAAAGGCTGACCACAGCCACCTGCCTTCTTCCCAGGGGACCTCTCTTTGCCCCGCGGCTGGGCAGCTACTGGGGCTCTCCAGAAACCAGCCAGATGAGGGTTTGAATTCATCCCTGCTCAGCACAGTTGTCACTTGGGCTTCAGCAGATGACCTGAACAGTCACATTCTTCCAAGCCAGCACTTACCCAAGTGCTAAATATTACAGTGATGAGACTGAAGCCATGGTGTCACTGAAAGCTTGCCAGCCTTGGGAGAAGCGGCAGCTCCCTGCTGCGCCTACACTGCACTTCAGCAACCCTCCTTTCCTCATGGGGAAGCGCTTGAGCCAGGAAAGCAACTAGAAAGTAGGGGCCAGCCTGAATAGCATCTCCTTCTCATCATGTCCAAGCACTGTATTTACCTGGCGGTATCCCACCATGATCATCCTGACCAGCACAATGTTGATGTGAACGCCCAGGGACTCGTCATGGTAAATTTCATCCACCTGAAGAGGGGAGGGAAATAAAACAGAGAAGTTAAGGTAGTCCCAGCTCTCAAGTCCCTCCTGTCATTCACGCTCCCACATTCAGCATCCTATCCTGCTTTCCAAGACCACACAAGACCAGGTACAAAGATCTCATCTCCCCAGCTTTTTCTTTTTTTATTATTATTATTTTCCCCTGTATAAAACCCACACAGACAAGAAGCCAGGCTGCAACTAAGCCAAATTTCCCCAGGATGGGTGGCTCACATGGTCAATGACATCACCCGTCAAGAGAGCAGAGGACAGCTGTGTTTCCCACAGGGGCTGCTCCACCACCAAGCATCTTGCAACGAGCCATTGCCCCATTCAGAGTACAAATTCCTTAGATGGAAGGAAACGCTTTGGGCTCCAGTATCCTTGTGCTTGGTGGAGAGAAAAAATGGCTTTTTGGGGAGAGGCGAGTGACCGTATGGAAGCACGAGCATTACTCAGTTATACCAGTGAGTCAAATTTGACCTACTGTTTCAGAAACCCCAGGAGAAGACAACACAATGAAAAGAGCAGGGAGGGCTTGTGAGTCAATAAGATATCTATCAACATCAGCTATTAAAAATGACTTTTCAAAGGAAATAATGAGCTATAACCTTTTCCTTATGAGTTTCTAGGATGAATAAACAATTCTAGTCCTAAGTGCTACCAAGGGAAGAAGACTTCCAGATGAGAACGGCTGCTGCGAGCACAGCATAGTGACAGCCAGAGGCACTGAACTGGCAGCCATAAACCCACGCAAACACAGGAGACCCTGCATCAGCCCTCCTGCACCCTCCTGCAAAGCACGTGTGAAAATACAGCCCAGGGAAAAAGAAAGAGAATTTTTAGAGAATGGGACTTGCTTATTCCCCAAAAGTCTCCAAAATTAACACTGCCAAAAATGGGGGTTCACTGCAGAACTCAAGGAAGTAAAACTAAAACCATTTTAAATATTGACTAGAATTAATGTTTACATTAAAATGTACTTTTTCAGCTTTGGCCAAGAGAGAAATAATTTGCCTCAGCTCTACCATAGCTCTCCAGACTAGCTGAACACTAGAGAGCCAGATTTATGGAGCATTTTCATTTTTTCCCTCCATTCCTTTCCTTATTTTTGATTTTCTTAAGCTTGTACTTGAAGTGGAAGGTTGGGTGACAACTACCCCTTCACTGCTGCCTAAATCCAAGTCAGCCACTTTCCAGACTGCATGAGTGCTTTATGAGGCCTCTGATTTATAGGCTGTGTATCTGTTTGAAATACCCACTTGGGTCGTTTTTAAATCCAAAGACCCAGTGTTAACGTTTCTCCATGACAACTAGTACTCCCATGGAACAGCTCCAAGCTTTACAGAGAGGTAATGCAGGTCCTGAGCTCGACACATCTTGAATGCAGCAAAACTGATTAAAACAAAACAAAATTTAAAACCAAAAATCAATAAATAAATCACAGCCTGTCCCCATTAATGCATCCCTTTGGACGCACAGGCTGCAAGCCCTGCAGGGTAATTTCTGCATCAGCTTGGAAAGATAACACTGCACAACCCATCCTCAGCAAGCGCCTGCTTATGGCAGTTGGGATGCTCCCTCATGCTACACCAGCACCTTTTAAAGGCATTTTGTAAGAAAAATGAGAATACAATGGATTTCCTCCAATGCTAATCCTTTTTGGGATACGCGCAGACAGGCGGAAGGTTGTGCAGTGCTGCAGCTGGGCTCCCGCTTGCAAACATTACTCAGACCTACAGTCCCACAAAATCATGAAGCATCCATCCCAGCAAGGAGCCGCAGCATACCAGGTGGTCACACTCAGCCCTGGGGTTTGGGATGTAGGAGACTTTGGCATCCAGAATTAAATGTTAGCAGATCTGAGAAGTTCCACATCAGGAGTTTGACCCTTTAGAGAGTATTTCAGCCTCAATGCATGTCCTATAATAGGCAATACAAAAGGGTGAGAAATGGGGAAGAGAGAGAGAAATGAATAACATGTTATGCCCCTGAAGAGCCAGACCTAGTGGATGGTTCAGGGAACAAGAAGGAAAAGGCGGCCATTTCCTTCACTTTCCAAAATCTTTATGCATTTTCCTTCACCTCCAGCACTTCTCAGGAGCTACAGCACCATTAAACCACTGCTTCAGTCAGCACCTCAGGAACAACCATTGGCACTCTGCTGTTTGCTCCCCACTCTCAAGGACCCCTCAATCCATTGGGATGAACCATGTTCCTGCCTTACGGACCTCTCTGCCAGGTGGAGCTCCCAGCCAACCCACTGCCTGACCTTGCCGGGACTTGAAGCATCCAAGAAAGCAGCGCAGACCTCTCCCTTCCTGGCTGCGCAGGGTATTTTGGCATGATGCTCAGCAGACCCCGCAAGCAGCAGGAAAGGGTGCTCTGTGACAACCTGCTGCATGGCAGCCCCAGCCTGCGAAAGAAGCGGAGGGTCACATCCAGGGGAGGAAGGTGTGAAAGCAGAGGTGCTGCTGGGACAAGAGCTTTGTTCTGTGCCAGCTGCCCTGCCATACAGACCTCTCAGCAATGCCTTTTCCTGCCAGTGGTGCCTACAAACAGTTCCCAGGTTTGGGAACAGCAGTACTTTCGGCAGACATTGATAAACAAACTCATCAACACCCTCCCAGCACGGCCCATTCTTCTTCAGCCTTCTTAGAACTGGCTACAGACAGCAGCAGGACCATGAGCAGCTTAGAAACAGCTCATTAAGGGACTAAGACACAAGAAGCTGTATTATTCTAAGATGGGATTTAATCCCCTAAATCTTCCTTTTAAAGCAGTGCTAAAACCCACTCTCCTCCAGCTAGCAGCAAGTAGGTACCGCTCCAGCCCCTGAACCAAAGGGTTAACCCCAAACACCAGCCCCTGTTTTGTCTAGGGGAGGGCAGCTTTTAAGCTGGGACCTGTACCTAACAGATACCAGCTCAGCAGCAACCTTTACAGTTAATTCAGAAAGCAGATGTGGAATCAGACTGCCCAAGGCTACAGACTTCCCTTAATACCCAGATATAAATAATTGATCAAGAAAGAAATAGAACAAAAATCCAAAAGGCTTGGTGCTTGCTGCTGTGGTGGCTGTAACACCAAAGTCCCCAGGTTTCTAGGAGGGGAGCAGCAAGAGGGGCAGCAGTGCCACTACCCTTGTGCAAGGAGAAGTGGGGATGGAGCTGGGGGGCCAAGCACCACCTCCCTGCTCCCCATCAGCCTGCCCTGGAGCTGGTTCAAGCCAGCAGAGGAGATGGAAATTGGCCCAGAGAGCGGTTTGCAGGCTTGGCACCACTCCCCCTGCCCTCTGTGGATCCCATTAAGTGACTCAATGTCTTCAGAGAAAATCCCCCCAGAAAATACCTGCTCAGCAAAGGGCTCCAGTAAAGGGACCCGCTTTCCTGAAGACAGATGGGATAAAGATCTTATCCCTCTCGCCCACATGGTTAGATGCCCAGTCTGTTTAATACTGCCACCTGGCAAGAAATGCTCTCCTATTAAACTTAAAAGAAGATTTCTTTTTCTTTTCATATAAACCAGCACAGCCCTTAAAACTGGACATGCATTAAGGGCAAAACAGCAAGAACAACCAGCCCACGGGGGAC
This sequence comes from Myiopsitta monachus, assembly GCA_017639245.1. Lineage (NCBI taxonomy): Eukaryota > Metazoa > Chordata > Aves > Psittaciformes > Psittacidae > Myiopsitta > Myiopsitta monachus. The sequence continues at coordinate 62,188,512 of CM029921.1, read as the reverse complement.
ACACACACCACACCACCCCCGCAGGCAACTCCAAAGCCCCCAGCCAGCAGTGCCAAGGGGACAGTGATTATGCTTTACAAAGAATGAAACAGACATGAAAACCCTGTGCATCCTCTCCAAAATACTCGATGAATTCGCCAAGCGCATAGGACCCTCCCCCAGACCCTCGCTGGCTCAGGGAGTGAGAAAGGCTGCCTACCTAAATCCCTGCAAGCCTCTGGCCAGCCCTGAGTCTGCAGCCCCAGACGCAAGATCTCGACGGCAAACCGCACTGGAAATGTCTAGACCTCGCCGTTCTTCAGGGAAAGAAAACAAAGAGAGAGACACGAGAAGAATTTGCCAAACCAGCAGAATAGCTGACATTTCAAAACCCCAGATCGCTCACTCAGAACAGCCAAGTCATCTTTAAGCTCCTTCCTTTTATTCCCTCACTCAATTTTCATGCTAGTGGATTCATCCCAAGCCTGTGTCCTGGGACTAAGGGGCTAGGAACAGAGGCAAAAGTCCCTTGACCACATTATCGGGCTTGCTACGGACACTTGCATCCCCTGTAGGGATGCACACCCCATGAACACCTCTGTAAGGGCTGACCCACTTCATCTACGTTTTCAATGCAGAAGAATGGAGGAAAGGGGAGGTTTGCCCTGCGGAGCAAGACTCTAGATTTTATCACAGCTCTCTATGCAACAGGCTATGTTGTCCCAAAAACATAGCAACAAACACATAAGCCTATATAGGGGGTGGGAGATAGCGTGTGCATGTGTAAGAGACATCAGAGGTATTTTTTGTTACTATTAGCTAGCAAGATGGTACATGAACCACCAAGAAAACCCCATATACCAGGACTGTAATTTGCACATTATTTTTGACTGGCTTTCCTCCTGAAACAGCACCAAATCAGTGCCTCGAGGAATCCATGCTCTGGCTTGGCTTTTTAGATAATCCCAGGTTAAAGCTGAAGCCAGAGGTTTCACTTTTTTTTCGCTAACCCTCTGCTCCACAGAGTTTCAGTAGCACTCTTTGTCATCAGCCCTTGGGAACTATAATTCAGCCAATGTGCTGGAGGGGACAAGCAAGTTCCAGCATGGAAAGGGCTCTGACTCACAGGGTTTCCCTAGAAACCCGAAACAATGGGAAAACACCAAGTACCTTTGCATCCTTAACCAAATCATGTGCTGTATCCTACAAAAACCCCAACAAACCAGTTGACACCAGGGCAAGGCTTAAAATAGCCCATAGCTTGGTCTCCTCCAAAGTGGGACCACCCCCAGCCTTGAGAGGGGTGAGCAGTGGGAAATCCAGAGGAGAAAACCAAGGATCCCAACTGAACGACAAGAGGCCAAAAAGCAAAGTAGGACATAAAACATTTTCTCTCCTCTTTCCCTTATGGGGTGCTGGATCCCCTCCTGCTTCCCAGACCTTCTCCCACTCTTCAGTACTCTCACACTGCAGTCATGGTGGCTGGGGGACGCTAATTTTGCTTCAATAGCATCAGCAATCCCTGCCATGGGCGGCAAGCAAGACAGGGGAACAGCTTCCCCCAGCTGCCACATCACCAAATGTTCACCCCCAAAGTCCAGGGTAAGGGAGGGGGCTGAGTTTTGCTAGGGTGGACACAGTGATGCTCGGCTCAGAGTTGAGAGATACGCTCAGATACGTCTTCTCCAGCATGCACAGCAAGCGATGGTAAAGGAGGTATTTCCCACTCACTTCAACCTGACTCAAAATCCTCTGGTAGTGTCCAAGCCAAGAAGGGAATGGCAGGCTGGGAATGTGGGCTGGGAGCTAGCGAGGAAGGCAGTCCTGCAGGGAAGCTCTTAGGTGCACAAAAGGAGCAGTCATGCTGATGTCAGCTTCCCAGTGCTGTTTAATGAAAAGCCTGGTATCCACATTTCTGGCAACAAAATAAGGGGGGGAGTTATTAAAAAAAATTCTCCGTGACGAATCATTTATCACTGAGCTTCAGCTGACACTAAGTTCCTAATGAAAGGATTTCTGTCTCAGAGAGAGCCCCGGGACCCTACCTACAGCAGCACCATTTTAAGCTGAGCCTGCGCAGCACCAGGAAGGGGTACGTGTCCCATCACCCACTTGGCACCCACTGGGGACCCCAGCGGAGGACAGTAGAGTTTATTATCAACTTCCAAGCTAGCTGCCCCCTTTTTTGGGGATGTATCTTGATAAGAAAACTCCTGGAAGCTTTTCCAGCTGGCTACCATGTAGCATCTCCCTGGTGTACTCCAGCCCAGCCCACTAAGTCCTTTCCTCGTTAGAGAGCTGGCCAAGCCTCTCCTCCTTCCCTTTACTTCCAACTAATGGGATTAGTGTTCAGCTGTGTGGTCCCAACACACTCCTCCCCGCCAACCCTGGCACCCTTTTCTTTCTCTCCCTCTGCCATCCAGGCCAGAAAGCGGTGGGTTTTTTTCTGCTGAATTGGGTATTTCAAGGCAATCTGAGCCGGTAAGGAAACGAGGCAGCGCCAAGAGGAGGCAGACAGAGGTCACAGCAAAGCTGGAAAGAAAACACACCAAACACAGAAAGAAAGAAAGAAGGGGAATGGGGGTGGGGGAAGAATATATAGAAGGAAATAGTACTTGGGGGAAGTATTTGTTGCATGCATTATCCTGTTTTCCCCCCCTTTTATTGATGCTGCTTTACCCCTCCCTTTATTTAATTCATTAAAGTCTCCAGGACCACCTTTACTTGAATAGCAGCAGTCCTTCCTTCTCCCAGCACAGCATCCCGCGCATTCACTCCCTGAAAAGTCCTGCCCGCGGGGTATAAACCATGAAATGCGCCTGAAAACCAACCTTTTGATTAGAGCTGACAATCCCCAGGCGCTCAAACGTCCGTCCCCCCAAGATCGGAAAGGGAAAATGACATCATCTCCGACCCCCTAACGTGGGAAGAGCCTGGGGTCAGAACGGGCAACCCTGCGGCTTCCCCCTTGCAGAAGAATTTAATAAGCAAACAGGAGAAACTTTCAGAGAGTTAACTGAAGTGATGCTGAGAGCTTCCGACCACAGGCATTGCAATAATGCACTGGTGAATAAAATGTTGCAATGAAGGCATTTGCTTTTTAAAACCAACATCTTCTCTATTTGGGATCATCCACATTATGCTTGGCCTCTAATCTTGCAAATCCTTACCCCTTATGCTGACAATCTCCCCTTCGTTACTGGCAATACGGCTCTGAGCTGGCCAACCATGGCAGAAATAATGTCCAAAGAAAACCCAACCAAGCAAACAAAAAGCAAAAGCATCATTATAGCTTGGTTATTTCTCAGCTGGTTGTGCCCTTCTAACACTTTCCATCACCATGCAAAACAGTGCTTAAATAAAAATAAATAAATAGAGCTGAGCATAAAGCATGGAAAACAAAACAAAAATGGGAAATCACACAAGAGAGATCGTTGAACACAGACCCTACTTGCAGATCTTCAGGCGCTGGTGGAGCAAACCTTCCACAAGATGACTAGCTGAATAAATATTGATCCTTCCACATCTCTCAGGACATGGGGAATATGTATATTTTTATCTTAAAAAAGAAAGAAAAGGTTTACAGGGAATCAGCACAGGCTTCCCTGTGCCACTGGGTGAGGAGAGATGCAGAGCAGGCCTGCTCTAAAGCTGCTATAAACTCCTTTTCAAGCACATCTGACTAGTCCTCAAGGTGCCCAGGACTTTTTTTTTCCCAGGAAAAAGCTTCTCGAAGTCTGTAAGAATCTTTCCCGCATCAACAAACACTATTCAAAATAAACATCGTAAGTACAAAATGAAAAATCAACAACCTTTCTTTTTCTAAGCATCTGCTGAGATTTCAATGACGAGGAGGAGATGGTCTTGGCCAGGAGATACAGACGAATGCTCTTGGACTTAGGTGACAGACAGTGACAGGCAACCACCATGCCAGACCCTGCCACTGGCCAGGGGAACGTGATGGAGAGGAACGTAAAAGGGCTCTGCTTTCCACCACACCAGTTGCCACAGTTATTAAATGCCAGAGATGGCTGTGTGAATGCACAGCCAAGCCCTTCCAGCAGCAATTTTCCCCCCTCCCAATCCTCTTTTTTTCCAGGATAACAGATTTTCAGCATGAGGAAAGCAGTAAACCAAGGGAGAGATGGGAGCCATGGCCCCCCAAAGGCAAGCCTTACTATGTTCATGAGGGTGAGGACATAGTTCTGGACATGCTCCTTCCCATGGAAGCGTACAACCGAGTCATCCACCGCCAGCAAGACCTCGATGTTGTAGTCGTCCTTCCTGGCATGGCGCCTTTTACGCTCCGCATCCCCCAGCCGCTCTGTCATCAGCTCAAGGGAGTTGGGGAGATCACCCACTCGCACGTCGGACACTGAGCAAGGCATGGGGGGCAGAACAAGAAACAGCCACTGAGGTGACCTGACACCATAGCAACACTCAAAACAAATGCAAATTCATCATTGCTCTGCAGTGAGGAAATGGCTCTTTAATGGGACCACCAGCACTAAAAGACACATCTATGATACGATGGTCTTATATTCTCTGTTGGATGGCGGTGGAGCTGGGATATCTCTGTGGGATAGCTGGGGAGGATACTTGTGAAACTGGGGCTGCCCTTTGAGAGCAGACAGCTGCATCCAGAGCAACCTCCATGCTTCACCCTTCATCACATCCTTCACCCCGTAACCTTGTAGTGCCTTTGAAACTCTCAATTCCATTAGTGACGCTACAAAAGCAACGAGCACATTCTGCAAAACTTCTACACTTTATTAAAACTCAGGGAACAGATTATGGTGCCACTAGAGGTGAATAAATGCTGGGAAGTTTAATGCCTCTGTGTAAATATAAATAGGTTTATAGAGTGCTTTTGCACAGCATTGACCCCACAGTTGTAAACACTTCTGGGTGTGCTTGGCTTTGTGCGGGTGAGAGGGGAAGTCAGCAGGCGATCTATGTGCATAGAGAGCAGCACACGGCTAAGTGATGCTATAAAAAAGAAAAAGACACATTTTCTCCTTCACGGCAAAGAAAGGAAAAGAAAAAGAGACAAGGCATTAGAGCAGCAAAACGAATCGTGAATGTGGGGAAAAGTCTTCTATCAAGACTGCAGCACCTACATCTCCAAGCCACAGTCACAGCAAAGTCGGACCAAGTCTGCCTCCTCCTGACCCCTTCGCCCACAAGTCCCAACTCTGCTTCCCATCCCAAGGCCGATGTGAGCATCCATGGGCCTGATCACACCCACCTGTGAAATTCTACCTCTTTGACGAAGAGGAAGAATAACTCATATATATAATTTATCCAATTTTAACCAAATTTGAAGGATTTCAAAGTTCCCAGCAAAAGCCCAGCATCTTCTTTCCTTTCTTCTCACTGATGACCCAACTGGCAGGTAAAGCCAGCCTAAAGCCATAGGGCAAGATGTACAAGCCAGAAAGCAAGTGGAAGGGGAAGTCCTCCCCTCACAAGAAATAGTTATGATCAATTGCTGGTAAAGAATAGACTACAGCGGCCCCTACCTTCAGGGTGGAGGTCCTGATGGGGCTCAGCACCATCCTGCCGGATGGCCGACCGGCGGTATACCACGTGGGCTCTCCCATGCTCCTCTGTCTCCTGCTGCCCCCTCTCCAGGGGCTCAATGAAGAACTCATTGCTGTCTGTCCGAATCAGGCCAGCCTGGACCCCACAAAGAAATCAAGAAAAGGGGAAAAAAAAGATGTGTTTTTATATAGACATACATGTACATACACACTCAGTATACTCAGTAAAGATTGATACAGAACATACAGGAATCCAAAGGAAAAAAGCATCCCAAATAAACTGTCTTGTTCTATTCCATGACACTGGGATGGATCCGTTACCATGTTCATGTATGATGACCCTTAATTTCCCCTGTAGATGGAAAAAAAAAGGGGGGAACGAGGAACAGAGAATGACACCAACCAATAAAAAAATGGATATAATTCCAGTTACGCCTTTATGTGGCTAGGAAACTCCATTCCTTCTCACCAGTGATGAGTTTTTCTGCCTAACCCTGTACATGAAGGGTACAGGTTGCACGAAGCTCCCACACCACCTCACTTCCCTACACCATGCCCATGCCTGTGGTGACAGGGAGGAAATCTGCCATTTCACCAACAGGTCTGCAGTCACAGCAAGAAGGAAGGAAAAAGAAACCATCATCTCTGCCCTGTGGAGTACTTGGGAATTAACACAGGGAAATCCCTTCAGAAGAGAAGCTGGAAAGCATTATGACTACACCTCCGTAACACGGGGAAGATGAATGAAAGGGCAAACATCGCTGGTAATGTTGTCCTGGCTACCAGTCTGCTCCTAATTAACACCAAGCTCCCACCAAATCTCCCTTACATAAGCCTGAGCACTCATACCCCACAGTGCCAGCCAAGCTCAGATCTCAGGGAAGCAAAAAGATCACTGGAATTTGGCTTTCATCCTACGGGCAGCTCCCCCCAGCCCAGCATTTTTCACAGCTCCCTCCACCGCACACACACGGACATCCTTCCTCTGGCACTGCCCACTGCTGCCTGCTGTTGAATAGCTGGAAAGCACAGACAGAACGTACGGATTGTTCTTAACAGCAAAGCCTTCACCAGCATGTACCTCCTGGAGTCCTCATCAGGGCGGGGGTATGAGAACTGTTTTCATCAAATGAAATAAAAAATTTATATATATACTTCACAGAGCAGTAAGAAGACATAAGCTAGGCTCTGTAAACAGCCAAGCAAAGCTGGGGCTCTTCCAAGCCCGCCTGGATCACTGGATCTCCCTAGCACTCACGTACTGATGCATTCATCCTGGCATCAGCCAACCTGGCCCTGTTAGACTTCATCAAATTTCCTGCTCCACTTGGGTTTTATTAGCTGCTTAACTCCTCTGGAAAGCAGGTCTTTGGCTGGTTTTGTTTTACCTCCTTCCTGAGGAATCCAAGTATAGGCAGCTGTGCTAGGATCAACTTGCCTGACACACGTATCTCAGGTCGTTCCCACAGGAGACATTCAGGTCACCAGAGCAGGACGCAGGACCTCTCCATCCACCCCCAGCCAAGGAGATGAAAATCACTGCCAAATTTAACCAGAAGTCTGGAGCACCAGGCAAAGTGGTGGTGATAAGGCAGAGATCAAGGCAGAGAGTCAACCCGCAGGTCAGGTCCAGCGATGGCTGGGCAAGTACATGGCGATGAGGCAGGTCTAAGCCTCTGCTCTTTATATCATAAGAGAAGGTGGGTATCCACTGCTTAACAAACAAAAATGAGTAGCTACGTAGGGCAGAGCTCTGGGCATCTGATATAGGCATCACAAACATGCTTGGATTTTATACACAGTGAATGATTTCCCACCATGTTTCCAGCTTGCACATTGTCGTGGTTTAAGCTCAGTCAGCCAGTAACTCAGAACCACGCAGCCGTTCCCTCACTCCCCCTGCCATCCTCCCCCCGCTCCAAGAGGGATGGGGAGGAGAATCAAAAGAATGTAACTCCCATGGGTTGAGATAAGAACAGTCCAGTAACTGAGGTATAACACAAACCACTGCTGCTACCACCAATAATAATAATGATAAGGGAAATATCAAGGGAAGAGAATACAACCGCTCATCACCCACTGACCGATACCCAGCCCGACCCGAGCAGTGATCTAACCCTTCCAGGTAACTGCCCCCATTTAATATACTGGGCATGACGTGCTGTGGTATGGAATACCTCTTTGGTTAGTTTGGGTCAGGTGTCCTGTCTCTGCTTCCTCCCGGCTTCTCCTCCTCCCTGTCAGAGCATGAGGCTCAGAAAGTCCTTGGTCAGAGTAAACATTACTGAGCAGCAACTAAAACCATCGGTGTTATCAGCGCTGTTCCCAGGCCGAAAGTCAAAAACACAGCACCGCACCAGCTACTAAGAAGGAGAAAAATCGACTGCTACTGCTGAACCCAGGACACACATCATCACAGATTTGGGCTGGAGCAGCACTCCTACTACCCAAATGCACCTGGCACGGTACCCCAGCCAGCATCCTATTTCAGCCTGGCAGCACAATAAGCAACCCCTGTCCCAGGAGAAGGTCTTCTGGGACATCACTACCACCTTGCAGCCCTGCCATAAAACGTTTCAGCCAGGACAAGGCACCCAAAGCCAATTTATGGGTTTACAGCAAAATCCGGGACTTGCTGAAACAGGCGGCCGGAGAAAAGCTGTGCTGCCTTGCTGGAGCAAGGCTGGATTAAAATACGAAAGAGCCTGGTCCCAAGCCATGGCCCACTTGGGTTTGCTCTGCTCTATAGCTCACAACAAATTATATATGGCTCAAGAAATAAAGCAGCCCAGACTTTCTCACCTGTGCTTTCTCCCAAAGGCGGGATGTAACATGCTGCTGACTCCAGCAGTGACCAACGGACAAAGAAGATACCACAAGGACCTGTACGCACATCTGATCAGAGCAGCCTCATAAATGAAACAAAACCACAGCAGTCACCTTGGCATTTACAAAAATAAAATAATAAAACAAACCAACCCAAAACCAAGATTGCAAGAGGCATGCACGAACCTGCTCAGCCTTAAAAAGGAGCAGCTCAGGCTCTACTTCAGCATTTTGTGAAGGTTATAACTGTAGGGAAGCAGCAAGAGAGGCCAGCCACCCAAAAAGCCACAGTAAGCTTTCCTTGGGCTCTTGCCAAGAGATCAATCCCATCCTCAATGATCAATTTGCCGTGTGCTTCCTGCCCCCAATTTTATTTGGTTCAATAACATCAAATCAAATGAAATCTGGCAAAGTGGGACTATCATTACTAATATTTCTAACACAAGATGCTGTCTGCAGCTCTTGGTGAAGGTAATTTCCAATCTAGAAAATGGCCTTTTAGACACCTTTTTTTTCCTTTTAAGGAAAACACCAAACTCATTTCTGCCCGCTCACAGAAGGTGAAGTCTTTTCTCTCCCTATGTCTCCCCAGGCTATGGGAGAGATGAACTGGCCCCACTGGCCTGGCACCAGCCCCACTAAGGGGAACCCCCCAGCACTCTGGGTAAAAAACTCCCCCACCATCGCTGGGTAAAAAGCTTCAGCTCCCACAGGAATTCAGGAAATTCTGACACTTCAACACAGCTGAAATGTGGAAAAATTAATAAAACCGCTCCACTCAGCCAGAGAGGCAAACAGCGCCGAGGAGGGGGAAATCCAGCTGCGTGCATACTATGTGTTTTTCCTACACGATTCACACTTAATTTGGACAAAAAGTCCCAGAAAGCCAGGCTGTGTGAATTCAGGCACCGTCCCAGCCACTGCTCCCTTTTCTCCAGAGACTGCCCAGTGAGGGCATCAGGGAGGGATCAGTAGAGGGACGCATCTGCCCTGCACTGAGCTGGACCACACCTCGCGGTAGCACAGCGTGTGCTCCATCACCAGTTTGGTACCTCTCTGCGCAACAGAGGCTTTGCAACTCATTAAATGCAATGCTTTGCACTCCTTGAGTGCTTTTCCCTGCTCTTCAAGCCAAGGCAAGAGATTTTTGGGATGTTTACAGACAGGGAGCTGCTCCATCTGGGCTTTGCCAGGCCTCTCAAGCCAGGATTCAAATACAGTTCCTGGTGGGGTGAGGGCATGAAGACATGCTCACTGCTAACTAACTAATTAGGTTTTCAGCCCAAACAGAGACTGCTTTTCATCTCACTGCCAAAAATTAGGACAGGGACATCGCCCTCTGGGCATTTAAACCAGCACCTTCTTTCTTCACAAAATTAACCCTATAGCTCAGGAGCTGCAAGGAAAATCCTGGAAGACAAAGCCATAGTTTTTGCACTGGGAGTCATTAAGGGGTTTCCTATTAACTGCTGTTCTGAGGGCCTTTGTGCTCTGCTTATCTGTTGCCACCCCTCCAAAGCAAGCCAGGCTGACAGGGACAGAAAAAGCTGGCTCTACGGTTTGCAGGACACTGGTGTTTGGTGCAAATAACCCTGAAGAGCAGCAGGGAAAAGCTAGCCACAAAAAGCAAATGTGGTGCCTACAGATGATAATTCTTCATCCACCTCTGCCAGCAGAGCATGAAGGAAGCAAGATTGACCATACGCTGCTAAAGCTGGCATGGAAAGATGGGGTACCTTCACTGCAATGAGTTGTGTCTGATGGGGCAGATTTCTGCTTAACACTATTTTACCAGTTAGGGATTTGGTGGCTTAGACCAGCTTTGAAATTACATTATGGACGACAGCATCTTCCCACTCTGGTAGGAGACACCCTTGCAGAGAAAAGGCTGGATTTTCATGTGTAGATGCCTGCATCAAGTAACAGCTGGGGAAGGTGCCATGGGTTTGGAATCTGAAAAAAATCAGCTCACTTACATGGCTAAATATGGATTTAGGAAAGACTTAATGTGTACTCTCTTTTTCAAGAACTGTTTCTTTTTTCCCCCTCATTATTTATAATCTCAGTCTCCATTTATACACAGCGTAATCTCTTTGTGTACACAGCCTTCATCCACAGCATCCCAGAGCGCTTCCTCTGACCAGAAAAGAGCAGCCATGTGCGGTCCTGTGCCTCCCACACACACTATACTGGGATGCAAAAGCTGCAATCCCCTTTTGAAGTTCATGGATAACTTCCAGCAAAAGTCCACAGCAATTCCAAGGGATGTACGTAGCAAAGAGCAACAAATCTACCTACAGCCAGTGCTCTCCACCTTAATTTAGTCCCTATCTAGCATGATGCTAACAACAGTCCTGACCAATTACATCTCTCCCAGATGTTCTGCTGCTTCTCTGCTGGGTCATGCTGGAGGTACAGTATGGTCACAAATACTATCCTCCCATCCCATCCACACCTATCACCGCATTTTCGTTCTGTTTTTTGCTTCATTTGCTAAATCAAGCTCTTTTCACTACTTTTTTGGGGTCCTGTTGGTCTCACAACTCCCAGCAAATATAAGCTGCCAACTAACTTAAGCCAGAGGACCATACAGCAATCGACACCAGTCAAAAAAACCCAGAAAAGACAGAAACCAACTGCTACGTTGGATGTATTACAAAATCCTCTTTACTGGAGGAGGAGCAGAACCCCTGCTCAGGCTCTGTCCTTCTGACCTCTTCCCCCAGCCTGCAATCGCCACATGTGCTTTGCCGGATGATGGGAAATTGCTGCTTGAGGCCAGGGCATTTATTTGTTGGCCACAGAGCAATAGATGCACTGCAGGAAGAAAAAAAAAATACTTTATTTTCTTCTTTCCTGGTGCTCTTGGAGCCCTACATGAAGAAATAAAACATCTGCAAGACAATACATCAGCAACCATACAAGCACTGTGTCCCAGGATAGCTTCAGAAATGGGGGTGCACCAAAAACGGCCTGCGGAAGCCCATAGCATCTGTAAACAACCAAAGCCCCATGCACCAGCACAAAGTGGCTCGGCTAATCCCACCCTGCAGAGCAGCATCCAAGCTCCCACAGGGCTGGCTGCACCGGGGTTAATGAAGATAAAGAAAAAGCAAGCACGCTGAGCTGCTGATCCTGGGTGAAGAGCCACTTCTTCTTTCCATGAGCTTAAGAGAGTGGGCTTGGGGGTACCATGGATGGCAAGACAGGAACTGCTGCATAAATCTTTGGGGAAGAGAAATCCCCTAACACCACCCTCACAACTTCTGAGCCGTGTCAGGACATGGACTCAGCTGCCAACCACTTCCAGCATCACTTTGCTCATGATGCCAACAGAAATGATATCTGCAATGCAACCTGCACACTTAAAAAGCGGTTTTTCATTCCAGACACAGCATTATTAGTTGCTTGCTGGAGCGATAGGAAATACCTTTCAAGCTTTCAAGCCTGCCCAAATTCACCAGCCCCAGTACCATCCATGTCATGGAGAAATCTCTGCAAATTCACAGCCTCAGACAATTCTAAAAAAGCTGCTTCAGAAGGTGTGGACTGCGTGCTAAAATTGTTGGAAAAAATAAATAAATCAGCTACTAAATATAGGCGAAATACGTATTTCTAGCTGTGCTGCTCTGTCATTTCTGCTTGCATAGTAACACCAGGCGCTGCATAAAAAGAAAGGAATGCCAAATTGTTTCTGCTAGCAGCCAAAACTGGCTTAAGGAACTCCCAGAATAAAGCAACCAAAAAAGAAATATATGAAAAAAAAAAAAGGCAAAGCAAAATAAGATGTTTATTCCAACCCAGGAGTAATGTAAGCGACACCAGGAGGAAACAGCAAACCCTGGCACCTAAAACAAGAACTAAATTGGCTCAAAGGAAATTTGAAGGGCAATGGGCCAAAGGTATTAAAAAAAAGAGACGTGATTCTTCAACCATATCAAAAGTAGGAAACCCACAGGCAGACCAGACGCCAGGGCTAAGGAGGTAACAGAGTCATTTAAAGTAATTAGAGCGCTGTGGCAGCAACTGACTGATGCTGAACTGTGTGCCAAAAAGCTCTGAGCATGGAACAATCAGAAAAAAAGAATGGAAGAAAAAAAAGAGATCCTCCAAAAAAAAGATGCTTTGCAATTTTTTTAGCAAGACTGCATGCTAACAGTGCTTTTGGGAGATCAAGCTCACTCGCTCTCACTTAAGAGGAGGGAAACACAGAGAAAAACCTCCTGAAGCAGTCCCAAAGTAAAACACGGATGGGTGAGAATGAAGCAGCACCACCCTCAGCGTGGGTAACCGTCCCAGAGGCAGAGCCCATAGGCGTACTAGCACCTGACACAGCCCACCTCTGGGCAGCAGGCAGCTCAGGCATGTGGCAGGCAATCTTTTCAACACCTTCAAACAAATACAGCTGCACATATAGCAGAAAGATGGAGCACTCGCACATGTAGTACCCTGCCCTGCTTACACCACGAGCCACGTGGGGAAAGAGAACCCACAGCAGCCAGCCAGTAAAGGGCAAGGCATGGCACAGGCACTTAAAGTACCGCCAAAAAACCAGGTTTCAGGACACGACGATCCACCTCTCAAGAGAAAACCAAAACACAGGCAACATACACACACTGCCCCGCCGGCCTCTTGAGCTTACCAGTCCATCGCAGTTGCTGAGGGCCACAGCGGCTCCGGGCATGCCAGAGATGTCGCCGGTGAAAAGGCACCGCTGCTGGAGGGGTTCCCGGAAAAGCACCTCAAAATCCTCCTGCCATTCGGCCACGGCGCCCTGCGGCACCAGCCGCCGGTTGGGCCTCAGCCGGAGGTGCAGCTCCTTCCCAAAAACCGTGACGTTGAAGTAGAGCAAGCGGCCGCCGGCCCCGCGGCGCTGGGGGGACTCATCCAGAGGGCTGCGGGGGACACGGCGGCGGGACGGGAGATGGGCTGGGGGACAGGCGGCTTCGCCGATCCCCGCCGCCGCATCGCCGGACACCACGTGCGAGAGGAAGCGGCCGCGGCAATCCGCGCTGAATGGGACGATCACACCATACTCGCTGAGTTTGCCGGACAGGAGGAGCTCTACGGAGGCAAGAGGGAACTGGCTCAGCCACGGGCATGGAGCATCCCGCTCACGCGTCGGGATTTCGGCGGCCAACCCAACTCGGGAAGCCTTTGGCAAGCCTCACTAGAGCTCGATAAACCCAACAACTGCTTTTCCCTCCCAGCGCAGCTCTGCCGTGTAGTTCTAGCCAGGCGCGTCAAACGTAGCAGAATAAACTCGGGCTGACGTGCCCCTCACGCCAGGCACGCCAACTATTTCTCGCCCAGCCTCCATCTCCCCAATTTCCCATTGAAACCAAACCCCCCGCCAGCGGCAGCCCTCTCCTTCCCCCCATCCTCCGGGGTGCGAGCCACCTGTCAAAACAGCCCTGCACCCCCGGGAACCCCGCTCCCCCCGGAGAGGGGCCGTACCTGGGGCGCTGCCGGCGGCCAGGCAGCCGTGCAGGGGAACGAGGCAGGACAGCACCAGCCGCAGATAATCCATTTGGGGCCGGCGGCGCGGCGCGGCGGGATGCGGGGCCGGCGGGATGCGGGGCGGGCGGCGCCCGGCGCCCGCCTCCCCCCGCCGCCGCCGCCGCCGCCGCCGGGGTCCCAGGCGCTCCCGCCGCCGCTGCTGCCTCCGGGGGGGGCCGGGCGGCGCCGCGCTGCGCGCCCGCGGCCCCCGTGCGCGGCGTGGGGCGGGCCGGGGGCAGGGTCTGCGCGAAGGGGTGGGAGTTAGGGGTGTTAGCGTTTTAGTGGGGCTTTTTTCTTCCTTTTTAATTTGTTTTTAATTTACTTTTTGTTATTTGAGGAAAAAAATAATAATAATTAAAAAAAAAACACACCAGTTCTCGTGTTGCGTTTGGATGGTTCTTTTTTTTGGGGGGGGGGGTGGTTGTTAAGGAAAAAAAAAAGCCTTTTCGGGCAACTGGCTCCGGCCTGCCAGCCCTCCCTCCCTACCAGCCTCCCTCCGTCCCTCCCCGCCCCGCGGCCCCCGCTCCAGCCCTGCCCGAACAAAGGCGACAAGCGCTGGGAGCCGCGGGGGGAGCTGGAGCCCCCCTCTACCCGCGCTGCCCGTTTCCCTGCCTGGGGTTCTCTCCAACCCCCCACCCCGACGCGGACCCCGCGCAGAGGAGCTCCATAGGGAGAGTCAGATCGTCTCCCAGCACTTAAACTGGGGCCGCCTCATGAGGTGTAGGTAAACATCCTGTTTAGACACATCTGGGATGATGGTTTTTTACTCTTCCCTTCTGTTTTTAGGAAGAGATATGATGGCAAAAGGGGCTTCTGCAAGAACAGCGGCTGGTTTCTGGATACTGTGTTGCTGGCTCCCCAAGGATGATCACCTCTTGTGTTTTCTGAAGGGCATCACTAAAGGTCTGCAGCTGGGACCGCTGCATTTCATCAGGCTCCTTACTACCACCCTTACAAGGGGCAAATAAATTAGGTAGTCCCCTAAAAAATAAACAGAATTTCAACGTATCCAGCACCACGGTGAAGGTGCTTCCTTCATCACTTATTTTCATTGCAGAAGACGCCGACTATGTGAATGCTTAAAGCACCACCGGAGCCCTCTAGAGCCGGGCCTCTCGTCTCTTGCCCAAACCTCACCTCCATCAACACAGAGGACACATTCTGTTACCCTTTGCATTTGTTAGGTCTAGCTGTTTGGGTTTTTTTTTCCTTCTGAGTCTAATTCTGGACAGGATTTAAGGCCTGCTCCATGGAATGGGGTGTGCTGTGGCACCGGTAATACCAGTTGTGCTAGTTGTGCATGGCTTATACTTACCTGGGGCCTCAGGGGCAGTTCAGGTTACGCAGGTTACCCAAAGCCTGTCCTAAGAGGTAATCCCTGCCTTGAAGACTTTGTCATCTAAACTGCTACAGGAGGCAGAATGCAATGGCAAAGGCAAGCATGGAAAAGGTGCCAGGCTGCAAACTTCACATCGGCTCTATTGTCAGGATTATTATTTTGGATCTCCTTGGTAGGACCTCTATTGGAGCTTTCATCCCAGCCCAGCAGCGCAGTGAGACCAGGAGTGGCAGCAGAGGACCCACAGTTTGGGGGAAGCCACCTTTGGAAAGCCCTGCTTACCTCCATTGTGGGCATGGGTGGGTGGTAGTGCTGCTGGCTGCCAGAAGAAGGATCCACAAGTGAGGACAGGAAACCCCTCGGAGATGGTCCTGCTGCAGCTGTTTCTTGTGAAGCACTGAGGGAAGTGGTACTTTGGCACTCTCCAGTTGTGTTACACAGAATGGGTACTGCCAAAGCATCACTCTGGAGCTGGACATGAGGGTGAAGAGCCTTGCTTTCTAGCTGGGTGATTGGGTTGGGATTTTGGGGGGAGGAGGGAAGACTGAGGTCTCAGTCATCAAAATCCAGCCCCAAAACCCCTCTAGTAAAGCCATAAGATGTCTCCAGAGAAAGAAGAATAAGCTTACTTCAGCTAGAGAAAGAGAATTTCAAGTTGAAAAAAACAGGTTTTATTTCCCAATGTAAGGCTTTGCGTGCTTCTGTTGCTTAGTGCAATATATAATTGAGTACAAGAAGTGGTGTGTAAGAGAATCTTTGCATGAAAGATAGAAAAAGAATTTGTGCTTCAAGCATTTTAGGTGATTTAGGCAGATATGGACCCATTAGAGCATTAAAGCTGGAACAAGCCCTTATTATGGCTAAATAGATTTATGATGAAGCATGTAATAAAGAGCATACTTTAGTTGTGAAGAACAGCTCCACAAAACATCATTTAATTACTTTTTTTCAGAGACACAAACTATGCACAAGATCCATGAATTCATCCAGTCCCTCTAGACCATTAATGCTTCCCTGATGTTACCAAACTATTTGCTTTGGCAGCGTAAATTTGGCTGAATGATGATGGCCATGAACTGACATGTAACTCCTCCCATGTGTGCACCTTCTAAAGGTAATAAAGAAATGGGTTTGGGTACTAATCTTGTAACTTGCTTGTAACTTGTGCATGGTGAGCAGACGATCCCTATGGGGATCTCTTGAGCTCCCAGACACTGAGATGTTCATTTGTCACCCTCACAGTGGCATCAGCCCTTCACAGCCATCAATCTTACTTGCATGAAATGTTAAAATAATAGAGCACTGCAAGTGTATTTTTGTGTTATCTCTACCAATACACCATCATTTAAAAAGAAAAAGCTGTTGCTCTTTCCAGTGTATTCCCCAATTTCCAGCATAAAAAGAGGAAGGAAGAGTGAAAAAGCAAGGCAACTCTAGGATATTACTTGCTAGGAAAGCTAAATCAAGATCTGGAACAATTTAATTTTGTTATTACAATAGAGAGCATAACAAGAAAGCAACCGTATTGCAGCATCACCCCAAGTGAAACAGAAGCCACACAGGAGTGACCGTGGGTGTCCCTCACACCCCAGAGGAGACTTGGCCAAGACAGCAGGGCAGGTACCTGGACGTCCCAGCTTTTCCTCAAGGCATTCGCCCTTGCCCCCCAAAAGCCCTGCAACAGCCCATTTCAGCTGCAGCTGAGGAGAACAACCCCTGCAGTGACCCCCAGCCTTCCTGCCTCCTATTTTGTCCTTTTCTCCCTTCCCTGCTTGTCCTTCCTCTCCCCTTTGGCTCCTCTATTCTCCTCTTTGTCTCCTAGCTTTGCCTTTCCCCTCCTGGCCTTTAACTCTACCAGACCCTTCTTGACTTTAGGCTTAACCTTTTCCTTTCCGTTTTTTAGTTCAAATGGAGACTTTTCCTGTTTTTCCCTCCTCAAGTGCTATTTTATCTCAAGACTCCATTTCCTCCATCGATATCACACTTTGTAATTCTTCTTTCTGATTCAACAGGCACTTCTCAGCCCTGAGATTTGCCAGTGACATCTTTTGGGTGACCTACCCATGTATTAGGTGACCTCTAGGTCCAGGGAGGAACAGCTTTTCTTTCCAACTTCCAGAGAAGAAAGCTGACAACGTTTCCTCCTATTAAAACCCCAAATCAGACTTCTTTCCCTCTGGGAGACTCCAATGCGTATTCCCAAAGCCTGATTTTCACCTGGTGGTACCAAGCTCTGCCTGTCCTGCAGAAATGCGGTGTGACCAAGCCCTGCCCATCCCAGCCAGGTACACCTCACAGCCAGAGCCCAGGCAACGTGCCCCAAACCGCAGTGCAGGGTGGTGGCCCCCACCAGCAGTAGATGCAGCTATTGGCCAATAAACAAATAAAGTAAAAATACTTAATTTGGTCTATTTTTTATGTCTTTTTGAGTGCTGGTCATTTTGCTGAGCCATGCAAGCCTCCTGAAGGGGAGGGCATTAGGTCTAATAAAATCACAGCCATCTCCACCAATTATCTAAACTGGCTTTTGCAACCATAGTATCATGAGTTTAGAAGCCAGGAGCTCAGGATCTACCAGAGCAAGGAGTGTATTTCCACCAGTCACCACACTTCTTCTTCACAGACATTTAAAGTTGTTAACCCAAAAGGCTATGAAACAGTCATCCCTGCACTCAGATTGCGTAACCACCAGCCTCATCCTCACAATGGGCTGATTTCTGGCAAGAAGTGGTAAAAATGGCAGAAAAAAAATTAAAAAAAAGAGGAGGAAAATAACATTTTTCCAGCCAGTTGGTTTCATTTGTGGTTTTGAAAGCAGCTACAAGAAGCAAGCAGAAGACCTGGGAGAGATGGACTAGAACCCAGGGCACAGGTAAGACAGGCAAGGGAGCATGGCCAGGGATTCTACCTGCCTCTCCCCATCCCAGGTGCTGCACACATCCATGCACAGAGAAGGGCAAAGGTCTGAGGCAGTGCTTGGTGGCCAGGGAGACATCCAAAACCCCACTGTGCAGGGACCCAGGGAATGCAATCCCACCCATCTCCCTCCACTCCCCAAACTAGAGGAATGGAAGCAAAAGCGGCAGCAGGCGGTGGGTGAGCAAGCATGACCTCATCCCTCAGACATGCAGAGCTGCCATGAGATTAAACCAGAAAACAGTCACTGCTGCAGCACCGGTGGCAGAAGGGGAGCCTTGCTCTTGGGAGAAAAAGGCCTCCTTAATGTCTTCCCTTCCCTCTCTAAAGCCATTCCCAGCCGAAGCAGGGAAAGACATCCATTTTCCAGGATTTCAGCTCTTTTGGGGGGTATTTTTGGGAGCACCGCTAGAAGGCCACAAAGGAAGGTCACGAAGATGCCATGCTCTTCCAGGAGAAAAGGAGGAGAAGCTCTGCTTTTGGAGGCAGAGAGCTGATAGGCACATCATCTGGTCTTCTGCTGCCCAGAGGCAGGATCGTTCCTGGCAGATCTCTCCCTAATCCATGCTTTAAGACCTCCAAAGATGGAGGGAGCCTCCACAAGCCTCCAGGACACTTTTTTGTTTCCTGTGTCTTGCTTTTCTTATCTTAGACAGTTTCTCCTCCTGTTTAATCTGAATATTTCTTGCAGCCACTTACACCAAGGAATTTTTGTGACATTTGCTTGGGTTTTCTTGCCTTTCCTACTATTCCTTCCCTACTACTCCTTCCCTATATAAAGATAGCTGTCATGCTCCTCCACAGCCTTCTCTTGCCTCTGACCTCTCTCTATTCAGGCCAGAGCTTTCCCTAGCTGCAATGCGGAACTCATGGTGCACCCTGAATAAAATCCAATTAGCTGTCCTAATCCTCCACAAAGATCTGGGGATACGACTTAAAGGCTTCTGGGCTTTTCCTTCAGAAGCGTAAAAGCAAAGCCATGCCCATCTGCCATGCACACCCTTGGGTCCCTTGCACACAAGCACCCACAACACCCATGCACAAACTCAAAGCCACAGGCTTTGCTCAGGGAAATTACTAATGCAAATACGCAGCTGCCACCAAACTCCTCCTGCTAACATCCCGAAGATGCTGGATGCTATTACAAAGCCAAGCAACAATGGCAGCAACTGGCAAAGTTTTCCTATGAGGCCCCAGACATGTTCGGCGCCATCACGGTTTTGCAACTTGAGACTTCCCTGCAAACTGGAAAACCAAGTTCTTTGTGTGGATTTAGCACCTTGGAACCAAGTAACACATGATTCTGTGGATTTCTGGGAGGACTCAGGCTCTCAATGCCCTTTTCCAAGACCCACAAGGAAGAGCTGGGTTTCCAGAGTGGCTGGACAACTGGGGTGGGAAACCACAGTGAAGTCCTCTATGCAAGGTCCCACTCTCTTCCCATCACTGGCCACACAGCAGCCCATGTCTGCAGCCTCTTTGCTTTCTCAGTGAGGTCAGCATCCCATGAACACATGGTGTGAGGCCATTCCCCCGCAGTCAATGAACCCTGGAAGCAGCTGGCCTGCAAATGACATCAAATTACCACAGGAAGATGGGGATAATGCATGAAGGATGACAGCAAGAGCCCTCTGTGGAGCAACAAGTTCCCACACAGAAAGATGCCCTGCACCAAGATGGGTATGTAGCCCAAATTCTACTGCATCATGTGTCCTCCTCATGGCCACCAGGCAGCATGTGCTGAGATGAGAGACCGCACCCAGCCCGATCTGAGGGGAAGCATTTTTCCCTCATCCCACCTAACCACATCTTGCTATGCCTCTGAGCATCACTTTTCCCGCAAGCTAGGATCAGGCTCATCCCTAAAGCACATCTCCTAGCAAAGCACTCAGTTACAGCTGCATCTCCAAATTCCTGCAAGATATTTGCCTTGGCAACCTCTCTGGGAGGTTTTCAGGGGCTGGGAGTCTCCCGCCTTAGTCCTCTGGCCACCCAGGGATTAACAGGCAAGCTTGGGAAATGAAACCATAAAGCTGAAAAGGAATAAATGAGCCAGAAAGTGGAAGTCGACGCCTGGCCTGGCTGATGGGAGATGCTGAACTGCAAGTTAAGGAATGGTGAAACAAGGTCAGTGAGATTTATACTGACAGCCTTGGACAGCTTCCAGCCCCTACTGTCAGCGGTGAAGGCTTGGAAAAGAGGAGGGAAAAAGTTGCTCTCCTTCTAGGAACCACGCTGCAAGGTTTGTGGAGAAAGCTCCGCCGGCATGGCTGGGTCACGATGATAGGAAAGCAAAAAATAACCCCTGTTTTCCAATTCGGCAGATGTTGAACTCCAGGTCAGCGGGACCGCAGAGGAGTTCAGGCGTTCAGCACCACCTCAGTTTAAATAAGCCAGCCGCCCAGCCAGACCAGATGCCTGGGTGAGGGGCTCCCCACTGTGACAGGCGGAAACCTATTTAACCACTCCTTCCCAAAACACTGTGCCTACATAGAGGCTTAAAGCCTCCTGATGGTTGCGGCATCCAAGAGAAACACATACACCATAGCCTTGGGATCTAAACGACTGTTAAAGCCTCTCATGCTGGCCAGGGCTTGGACCACCTACTGCCTGGGGAACACAATGCTGATAGCAGCACCGCCTGCATCCCACCAGCATCTCTTTGTCTCTGGGGCTCAGTGCAGGAGACAAGCTATTCCTGCCAAAATGCGCACCCATACCATGGGGCTGGCTGGTGGGAGATAACCATCCCTGCTTGCTATCTTGGCATCCCCAGCCCTTCCCTTTATTTACAGCAGGATTTTTCCCATTGAAGCCCAACACAAACTAGGTTAACCTTACCCAGCATCCCTCCACATGCAGCTTCCCCTCTCTACACATTGACCATCTTATTAATCTTTAATCATCTTTCTGCTAAAATTAAGCATACTGCCGTGTAAAGCCCAAATATTTCTTTTTTTTCTTGCCTCTTCAAGCTAGCTACTGAGCATTTCCCTGTCCCCCTGGGCCTCACTCATTCACATGGCCAACAGTTTTCATTCCAGCATGACCCCTGCCAGCCAGTGAGTGCTTTTGAGTGAGTCTCATTGAGCCCTATTCCCTCTTTTAGCGCTTTCAGCTTGAGCTGGGGAAAATTAATTTTTCAGTGGCGTGGGGCCAGAAGCACCCTGGGGTGGGGGACAGCCAGGAAACAGGTTTGTTTTATGCTTCTTTTCCTGCAATAGTCATGGGTCAAGTGTGAGAAAGAGAGGAGGAAAGTCAGTTCATGCCTGGGGACCATGGTTTGTACACACTCTGCTGCAAGAAAAGAGCAAATTCTGATGCTTTGCAGGATGCTTCCAAACCCTCATCCACAGGGATGATTTTCCCTCTATGCAGGATAGAGTTTGCATTGCTCCTCCGGATTTAGCCAAAAATCTGCCTTCTCTGGACCATCACCTTTCAACCTGTGATTTATTCCAGTCACTGCAGCACACCCCATCCCTCCTGTTCCATTCCTCAAAATGATGGGGCTTGGCCCTGGCGCGAGCTGTGGTCAGGGGTCTGATGAGACTGGGAGGGCAAGAATGGGGGGAAAGAAAAGTTTATGGTGCTCAGAGGTCTAGTATTGTGCCTATATGGATTTTATTTTTAGTTTTCCAAGCCCTGGCTGTGCAAAAGCATCTTAATTACTATTCTTCAACTATAAAATGAAACACAGATGCACTCTTTGCAGAGGTCCAATGGTTTCTTCGGGGGGTTCTGCTAGAGAGGTATATCATAGAAAGAAAAACATGGAAATTATTATTACTATTATTTTAAGAGCCATTATGTCAGAGCCATTCACAGTGGCCCCATGCCAGCACATGCCTCCCCAGCACCACTTTCAGCCCAGCCTGCTGACAGCAACCCTGAGCTCAGCCTCTTCCTATGCACCTTCCCTGCTTCAGTAAATAGAGAATTTATCACCCCAAGCCCCCAAACACACTATATTTTCACTGATGATTAAGGAATACTCTCAAGTCGGTACTTGAAAAGCTGATGTCTGTGGGACTCGGGCACGTTTGTCATTTCATATTAGGCAGAGCTGCCATAGCTGGGTGCAGAAAATAGGGAAAAAGTGGTTGTTTGTTGGGGTTTTTTTTAAACACAGCCCTGAAGCCCCTGGTATCTGCATTGATTTAGCTGGGGCTGTGGCAGTTTTCCCCTTGCAGTCCCATATGCCAGTGGAATATTGGCTCCTTGGTGTATTTTCCCTCTTCAATGTATGAAAAAACATAAAGACACATGAATTTAAGCTTCCAAGGATTTCTGCTCACCCATAAGTGAGGGGAAAAGCCCTGGCTAAGGTATGAAGAGCACTATTCCTTTCACCTCTCTTAAGCCCAAAGAGGGATCCCTTTGCCAGGACCCTCATCTGATGCAAAGATGCAGAAAGGGAGAATCTGGCTGGGAACCGCCGTATTTTTGCACATTGTTGAGTAGATGAAAAAGGGCTAGTGATAATCTTAACAAAATAAAGGGGTTCCCACAGGCTAACTTACTTAGGGAGAGTTTCAAGGGGGAACAATAAAGTTGGGATGTGGCCTTTTGCCACCTTTTCACACCCATGCAGTGGATTTAAGTACTTACTTATTGCACATGTTTATTGTATGTATTATTCTGCCAGAAATAGATTCTGGCAGAAAGCTTTGCTTTCTCTGGAGGGAGACAGCAGATCTAAAGGTACACATGGATGAACATGGTGTAATTCTCCACTGAAGTGCTGATCACAACAAAGAAGCTTCATTCAAACACAAAGGCTGAGCAGTGAGGAAGCAAATTTGTACACGTTGCATAGCAGCAATGCCCTTGTACATGCAAGGAACTAGGGTGTACCTCCACTTATGAGGCAGCTTTTGACCCTGAACTTCTCACGTATCAAGTCATGGGATTTTATTCAGTTCCAAAAAGGTTTTCCTCTATTTTTTTAATAAGTGTTTTATATTAAATATATTTTAACAGGGATTTAAAAGACAACTTTTTTCCCTGTATAGACAGTGATGAATACCATTTAGCACTACCAATGGTTACAGCTTAATCATGTCATTATATATAGGTGGGGTTTTTAACTGTACTCTTATATGTGACCTCTGAGATGAGAAAAGAGCACACATCTACTGCAGAGAAAAACCTGGAAAGCGCATGTCAGCATACACCAAACCCTTAGGGACAAGAAGGCAAATAGAAGCATTAACTACAAGCTTATCCATTTTCAAAATAATCTCATTAGCCAGTAGCAGAGCACAGCTACAAAAGTCACCGTTGCCAAGTTACCCACACTCAGCAGCCAGAAAGAGGGGAAAAGAAGCAACAAAATCACTCACTGCTTTTACAACAATGGAACTGAATTCCCAAACTGGCCAAAAAACCTTTTTGATGATGATCCAGGGTATTTCGGTGCTCAGAAGCGAGTGTCCCTCCTTTGCTCTGTCCTCAAGGCTTCCTGAGCAGCATGGGGAGAAATACAAACCTCACTGCTCTGCAAACGGAAGTTGTGGGACTTCTGGTGCCCTCAGGTTTGTGTTACAGCTTCTGGGGAGGGGTGTAAAACAGGTCCCACCTGAAGACAATTTGCCCTCCCTCAGCACAAATGCCCCTAAAGCTGCAGGTCCCAGCCCTGCGGGGAGGAAGGCAGTGTTAGGGATGCAGTACCCTGATTTCTCTGAGAAAATGATCTGGCCCAGCCTAGTGCACTCGGGCAAGGCTCCGCTAGCATGGCAGCCTTTAAATTCACTCCTCCAGTAACATATATATGTATAAAAAATACATGTATTTTCTCTGGCACAGGTATAAGGCCCACTAGCACACTATTTATTAAGGCAGCTGTGGGCCCCTGTTCGAAACACTCCAGCCGCACATCTCATCTCTTTCAAGCTGCATCAGGGTTCTTGCCACAAAAATGATTTCCAAAGCCATGAATAACTTTTTCCATAGGCAGAGTAAGGGGTGAGTTTGCTAATTTACATGACATGAAGAGCTTCCATGACCCACCCCAGCCTGTGTGTACAAACATAGGTGCAACCGTGGGATGCCAGGTGATTTCTCCCCTTGCCCCACTGTAACTTAGAGCCCATGGAGCTCAGCTCTGCACCCTTACGCAGCCTGGACACTGCATCCCTAAAGTGGGTCTTTGTGGCTCTAAGTCATCTTGATCATCATTTGATCATCCTCTTGTGGCTGCAGAGCCAGCTCCTTCCCTTTTTCCCAGGATCGTGCAGGGTTTGGGGAAGAGGGCTTGTAAGCAAAGCAAAGGTCCAAAAATGGGTGATGATACCCAGAGCTGTAGGGACGCCCTGTGTCCCCCAGTGGAAACAAGATGCAGACTCAGGATGAACACTGAGATGTCATACTATCTGCTAAATGGATGAATACTATACCATTAGGCCAGTATAGCAGAAAAGCAGCCAGGCGTTCAAGTTTATTGCTCTGAAATCAATCCTTTAGGACTGCGGGCTGAAATTTAAATATTCACTTATCTGCCTTAAAATAACTTCAGACCCCCTAGGCTGTATGCCTGCACTTAAAGCCCTGAACAAGAAGGTGGGAAGAAGAGGAGAAAAACCAACCAAGCAAACAGAAAAGATTATAATGCAGTTAATCAAGAAGAAAAACTACAGAAACAAAGAAACCTGCAGAAAACCAGTTTTCATGAAAATCAATCAATGAGCACTTCTTCCACGGGCTTTCCTCAGCCAAGCAAAGCTGACTCTGAAAAACCAAGGTAAACAGGAGTCAGTAGTAATAAGAGGTGAAAAAGATAAAGGTTTGTTTCACTCCTTGAACCTCACGCTAAGCGACTTCCAGTGAAAAGGTCAGCCAGCAGATCCAGCCAATGGAAAACAGCATTTTTGTTTCAAATGTAAAAACACCCTTTGAGTTTCTTTTTTTGTAAGTATTTTTGTCCACAGGCCCCCTTGCTGATGCCTCCCTGGTCAAAACGCAGCTCCTGGCAGGGAATGTACCCCAATGAGGGTGGAGATCAGCTCATTAACCCCATCTTATTAATAGCTGGTTTTAAATATATCTTTATACTATATTATATAGAATACATGTGTTGTATTTAATATAAATACATTACATAGAATTACAGAATGTATTTTATATTGTGTAATTATGTCAGAATATACACAATCTATGTAATATATACACAATATATGCCATACAATGTATAGCATATAATATAGTATACATATTATACTATTATTCTATATATTTATCATATAGAATAATTCTATGTATTATAATAGTAAAATATTATATACACCCTATAATTTTTCTATGTTCTCTCTATATAGTGAGATATATCCCCCCATTTGCTTTGCTTCTCACTGAGCACTTTCAGAACTGTGGATCTTTTCCTTGGAAGTGTGGTTTCAGCAGGCAGGACTGATGGACGAGAGCTGGGGCAAGTATGGCCCTGACACCCCCAGTGACCCCACGAGCCTTTTGCCACCGGTGAGTGGCAAACGCATAGCTCAGAGCAGAGGTGCTGAGCCTGTTGAGGATGCTGAGGGTAGGAAAGTCCAGCAGGTCAGGATGGATATGCGTGGCCAAGTATCTCAGCAGAGCTCAGTGTTATAACCATGGCTGGTAAAGAACAATGGGAAAAACCGAAACTGTGACCCAAATTTGCAGAAAACCAAT
Source organism: Myiopsitta monachus (assembly GCA_017639245.1). Lineage (NCBI taxonomy): Eukaryota > Metazoa > Chordata > Aves > Psittaciformes > Psittacidae > Myiopsitta > Myiopsitta monachus. Next base: position 62,162,745 of record CM029921.1, on the reverse strand, counting down.
TTACAGCAGCAATCAGGATAGGAGAATTGATGCAGACCATGTCACCCAGCACCCAGCCCCATCTCCCAGCCATTCCTCCCACCTTGGGGCCCCCCATGGCTTCTCCCAGCCTTGCACTGATTGCTCCAGCTGGAGCAAACCCCTCTGAAACCCATTCAGAGCCAGGTTTGACCTATCATCTGGGAAAGGGAGCTAGGTTTCTGCCTCCCAGCCTGGGGAAAAGAAGAAATAAATAAAGCATGGTTGATTTTTTCTACGTTCAAACACATTCCCATCTCCATGGCATTTTTTTTCCAGGCAATTGCTTTTACCCCATGTTGGAAATCACTTGTTAGGATGGTGGGAAAGTGGAAAGAAGCTTTTGAGCCCCCAGGTCCAGATGACGCAAAGCTCCAGCCTTCATTACCAAGATTAAAGGGGCTGGGATTTCCTAAGCAATTAAAAACCCTGCCTAATTAAGTCAGGGCTATTAGGCAGGACTTCCAAGGGTTGCTGCTGGGGGCAGGAAAAGGGGATGAGTTTGCAGCCTGGCTGATAGCAAAGGAGCATGCAGGTAATTTCTTAAGTAAGGCAGAATAATGGAGATGTACGGTGGCTCTGCAAAGATGGAAAGCACGTTCACCATTAAAAAGAGGAGAAAAAAAAAGAAATCATCGCACCTCTTGCAGACTGCTAAGTCAACTGTCCTACCACATCAGCAGCAAATTATCCAAGCACTGAAATACCTGGTGGGGGACAAAATATTCAGGCAGGTATTTCTGTATTAAACAAAACCAACCAACCAAACATGTGGTTAAGTCAAAAAAACAAGGGACCCCTTGGGCACTGGGGCTCTCACAGCCACAGCAGGAACCACCCCAAGGTTTAAGAAAAAGCATCTCCTGTGATTTAAAAATGTTATTTTTCTTTGCACCCTCCACCTTTGAATTTCTGCTGCCCATGCCTCCCGCCACTGGCAGCAGATGAAAGCAGCTGCTAAGAGAGATGGAGCATGTGCTACTGCTCCTGTGCTTCCCCCATCCTATTTTATCATCCCTCCACCCAGGCTCCTGCCTGTATCAGCAACTTTCCCATCTCCCCCCTTGGCTGCCAGGCTCCTGTTCCCCTGCTGCAAGGGAAGGGGGGCACTGGAGCTCTCATTTGTATAGTTTTGATTAACTTTATTTTTCACTCTTCCCTTTCTCCTTACCTTAAAAATAGTTAAATACAAATCTCCTTAATTATACTTTTAAGTATACTCTTTTCTGAACAGTTAAACCTCCCCAGCATCACCCTTGGCACCGAATAAGGCAGGTCTTGGGGGCAGCAGGGACCCCCAAACCTTGTGCCATGCCTGCTTTTCCCCCAGCCATATCTACAACTGAAACAGTTGGGAAGAACCAACAAAGATGCCCAAATCTTCAAAACACCCAGGTCTGCAGTGACAGGGATCTCCGTGAGTTCTAATCCAGGCTACAAGCGTTACGGCTCCAGATATTCACATATATGCACACAGAGGCCTAAATATATAACTCTGTGTGTGTATTTATATAAACACATATATGCGTGTGTATGTATATTTGTGTATCTGTGCATATATACATGCATATCTATTTACGGGTGTATATAAATATATGTGTGCATATGATGCACTGGTTTAGGGAGAAAGTGAAGACAGTCTTGAAGAACATGGCATGATTCCATGCATCCACCAAGTTCAGACAATGGCATCCCAGCCTTTGAGTCATTTTTCCACTCACACCCCGCTCACAATCCAGCACCTGCCCAAAAGGGTTGATTTTTAATTTACAGCATTTTTATTGCGTCCAAAAGAACCCCAGAAATTCTCCCATTCTAAGGCAGTTTTGGGGCTTGCCCCTCCCTTCCCACACCCCCAGGTTTTAGGAGAACAGTCTTTTTCCTCTGCCCCGCCAGAAGAAAGCACTGGGGGACCCCCCTGCGCCCCAACCTACACAAATTCCCCATGGAAAGGGCGGGAGGTGCTCCCCTGAGCCTGCCAGCGTCCCCGCAGTGTGCACAGGGGCTTGCCCTCCAGGCTCTCCAGCTCAGGGAAGCCCAGCTGGTTCAGGATCTCGTAGACCCCAGCCACTGCCGCCACCTGAAAGCAGAGGGAGAAGAGAGGTTTAACTCCCCTGGCATTCTCAGGATGCTTTTGCTACCTCCTGGGTGAAGATGCATGGGGAAGGTCCCCATCATCTTCCCGCATCCAGGCATCCCCCTACCCTCCCACCACAGTTTTCCTTCATGGAATCATTTATACATTTTATAAGCGTCTTCCTTGCTGCTGGGGTCAGCCATCACAGGGTTTGTTGGCTTTGGCACCCTTGTGGCGAAAAGCTACAATGGCGCCTTGTTTTTGCTAAAAACGCAGGGATTATGCAGCGGGGAGGGGTGCTTTTTGGGGTCAAAGGCTCCTTGTGTATCTGCAGGTTGGGTGTACCCCCCCCCTCCAGCAAATAAGGGGGACAGGGAGCTGTTGTGGTTTAAGCCCAGCCAGTAACTCAGCACCACCCAACCGTTCCCTCATAACCCCCCTTCCCTCCTCTGGGTGGGATGGAGGGAAGAATCAAAAGAATGTAAATCCTCCTGGTTGAAATAAGAACAGTGCAGTAACTGACGTATAATAGAGAACTGCTACTACTACTACTAATAATGGAAATAACAAGAGGAGAGAATATAAAACTAAAAGGGGAAAGGAAAAAAAATCCAATAAACACAAGCGATGCACAATACAATTGCTCACCACCTGCTGACTGATACACAGCCTGACCCAAGCAGCAATCTCCTATGCAGGTCCCTTGATCTTACTCCTTTTTATGGCAAAACCAGCCTTCAGAAGGATTTGGATTATTTTCTCCCCTTTCTCAAAAACTTCTCCCACTGTATCACCCCACACAATAATGTTATCAATGTATTGCAGGTGTTCTGGAGCCTGCCCCTGTTCCAGTGCACCCTGGATCCGCCCATGGCAGATGGTAGGGCTGTGCTTCCACCCCTGGGGCAGTTGATTCCAAGTGGACTGGACACCCCTCCAAGTAAAAGCGAACTGTGGCCTGCACTCTGCTGCCAGAGGAACTGAGAAAAATGCATTGGCAATATCAATCGTGGCATACCACTTGGCTGCCTTTGACTCCAGTTCATAGTGAAGTTCTAGCATGTCCGGTACAGCAGCACTCAAGAGTGGTATGACTTCATTCAGGTCATGATAATCTACTGTTAGTCTCCACTCTGTTAGACTTTCACACTGGCCATATGGGGCTATCAAAGGGTGAGCAGGTCCTACTGATCACTCCTTGACTCTCCAGTCTACAGATCAGCTTATGGATGGGAATCAGGGAGTCTCACTGTGATATTGCTTCTGCACTGTTGTGGTTGCTATTGTATTGTGCATCATGTGTGTTTATTGGGGCTTTTTCCTTTCCCCCTTTAGTTTCATATTCTCTCCCCTTGTTATTCTCCCTATCATTTAGTAGTTTTATATTATACTTTAGTTATTGGACTGTTCTTATCTAAACCCATGGGAGTTACATTCTTTTGATTCTCCTCCCCATCCCACCCAGAGAGGGGAAGGAGAAAGGTGAGCAAACATCTGCATGGTGCTGAGTTACTGGCTGGGCTTAAACCGTGACAGAGGCAGAGATGTAAACCATGCATTAAAGACGCTGCATTAAAGATGCATTTAAACCCATGCATCCAGCCAACAGCAAGCATCACACATCTCCACTAAAAGATGGTCCAGCCCCAGCCACCACATCCTGCTGAGCAATATAAACACCAGCATAACCGAGATGCCAGGGAGGGCATCGGCCGTGCCCCCTCCTTGCTGTGGCCCCTTCCAGCGAGATGGGGGGGGAACAGTGAGCAGAGCTGGCAGCCACCGCTTTCATCTCCCGCCCAGCAGATCAAACATGCCAATATGAATTAGTGGTGCTGGCAGAGGCAAGCGAAGGGATGAGGTTTTTCCCACAAAGGCAGGCACTGCCTGCTTAGCACCATGCAAACCCAGAGACAGAAAAACTAATCTCTGCATCATAATAGAAACAAATACTAAAAATAATAAAATTATAAAATTTAAGTAATGAAAAAAAATAAAATACAGTGATAAACATCAAATAAAATATAAAGCATAATAACATAATTCAAATTACTGTGTCACCAGCTTTCCCCTTCTCCTCTTTAAATCTCTCGTGCAGAATAACCCTCCAGGGAGCAGCACACATACCCAGGTCTGGACCATCTTTCTGCTGCAAATTTACACCCCCCTCCATGCTTGAGTACAGAAGCAATATGCCCCAAATAAATCCAGAGCTTACGTCCCTCTGAGCAGGAAATACGGATAATTTAGGGTCTTTCACCAACCCTCCCTTCCATTTTCTCAGCTGGTTCCCAATTCCCTCAGATGCCCAGTGTCCTCCATCCCCTGTGCCACCTGCCCCAGTCAGGCAAGGCAAAGCAGAGCTGCTTTTAATTATTCTTTCATTTCACTCCCTGACCTGTTCAGCCAGGATATTGTATTTTTAATGCACTGCAAAGAAACCAGAGGTGGGCTTGGGTGCAAGAAGAGCCAGCCAAGCTAACCAAGCCAGGCAGAGGGGTCTGGGGCAGGGTCAGGTTGGTGGTCTCCCAGCCTCAGATGCTGCAAAACTGGCAGATCACAATAAACCCTGGGAAGCTCAAAAGAGGAAAAAGAGCAAATCTGAGATGGAAGAGCACCCCATCCATGTGGTAGGATACCACCTATCTGCAGTGATCCGCCTGGGTTTCCATGAGAGCCACCAACCTGGTGATACGGGAGTTAAACCAGAACAAAGGGACACATATAAAACCCCCAACAACCATATGGAAATCATATACAGAATAAGAACAGGGCTCTACTTCCCAAATGAGCAAGGACTTGCTAGTGGCTTTGGTGGGGAAAGGCTCACCTCACGCATCCAGAGGCTGAAGGGCCGCTGCCAGGAGTCCTTCTTGTCAAGATGCAGGTAGGCATTGAAGAGGATCAGGTAGATGTAGCGCTCCAAGTACTGCAGGCTCCTCAGCTGCAGCATCCGTGTCTCCTTCTCATCCTTGCCCGACTTTCCCTGGAAGGAGCAAGAAGCTGGCTGAGATGCCCAAGGTACCTGCTCTGGGAAAGCACCTGAGAGGCAGCTCCTGCCCTCCAATCCCACACAAGAGGTTTGGTAGCGAAGGACCCACGAGGACCTCTTGTGCTAGGGAAGAGCCATATATACTGCTACGCACTGGTCCTCCAACCCTATTATCTCCAAGGGAGCTCAGCCAAGGGTGCAGCCCCCACCTCACCTCCAGCCAAGGAGAGAGGACAAAAGTAAGTGCATCCTTCCCGCCCACTCCCACTGTGGCATAGCAGTCCCTCCACAACATAAAAACTCCCCCTTTACCATGCAGACCTCAAAAATAGATGAAGGATTGCTGAATGTGTGGGGTGTGTGCCCAGGAGTCAGGAATAGATGTCCAGGTGCAAACCATACCCAAAACCATGATCTCTTGGACTGCAAAGCATTTCCTCGGGGAAAACCCCAGTCAGATTCAGCCTCCACCACTGAAGAGAGGAAGCCACAGCAGCCACTCAGAGCCACACTCGGAGGCTGGTGGCCATTGCACCTCCTATTACTAGTTTGTGTATGTATATATAATTATGCTATTATTATAGCTATTATGTTAAGAACAGATAATCCCTGCAGTGATACCCTTCTGGGAATTAATAAATAATAAATGAGGAATAAACAGCCAGCCAGCATAAGAGCCTTGATCCCACAGTGAACCCCGCAGACCATTCCCAAAGAGTAGCAACTCCTTGCTCCAGTGTCAGCACCAACCTGCTCTCAGCAACAAGCCCACTCTGCTTTCTCTAGGTCCTTCTTAGCCACTTGTTGCCAGAGGACACAAACATTTCCACTGTGGACTTTTTAAACCATAGTTTGTTCAACCAACTTGTACCCCTGTTCATGGCAGCAACAAGAAGTGGTTCTGACCTTGAAAAAGGTGTCTCTTCTGTATTTGTACAGCAGATCCTATTACTGCTATACTATTACTTATTTTTTTATATTATTCTGTTTAGTTTTTATTCTATTATCCTATTATTTATCATTTTATTATTTTCTACTATTTAATTTTATTCTATTACCCTACTTTTTATAATTATATTATCCTATCATCTTCTTATATTCTCCTAATTTTTTCCTCCCAGCTAGGGGTGGGAAGGGGTAGGAACAAACCAAAGCAAGTACCAGAGCATCGTATCTTTCCCTCCTGCTTGTCCTAACCCTGCAAAGCATCTCTGGGCAGGCTCCTACAACTACAAAGCAGCATCAGCCCTATGCACACAGCAACCAATGCCATGACACTTGGTTCACCCAGACCCCATGCTTCTCTAAGCACTAACCACGGCTTAATTAGAAGTCCATTAGGGCAATGCCTACAGTATACAATTCCTGTAATTCTCTTTGAGCTGCCCATCACTGGGGAAAAAAAATAAAAATTAAAAAAATGAAAGTATTTGCACATGCCTCCCCTGGCCCAGCCAAATCCAATGGGACTGGATGGAGCAGCCGAGAGGAAACACAAAATGCAATGACAAAAGGCTCCTCCTAGGACAGAGGGTGCAGGAGGAGTGGTTGACTCCCTCCTTATCTCATTTTCCCACTGAGCTGCCAGGGTGAGTTGGATACAGCCAGCCCGGAAACAGGATACGGCCCAAGAACACCCATGTGCTGGTCCTGACCGTCAAGAGACAGGAAGAGGGGCAAGGAGGTCGCGGGAATTGTCTCCCGAAAAAAAACCCACACCAGGAGCAGCCGGGCAGGACTGCTCTGCTGAGCTCTTCCTCCTGGGACCCCCAAGGCTGAGTAGGGGCAGGAGGCAGCAGCAAGGCAGGGCTCATTCCGGGCCACCGGAGAACATAATTAAATCCATAAGCAGGCAGCTGCTAGTTTAGCATGGGAGTTTTTAGCTCTGCAGCAGCAAAGGATGCTATAAAGTAGGTGAGACTTCCCACTGACTACAAGGCCACCTCCCCATAATACATAAAGAGGGGGAAATAAAATTACTTATCCCAAATAATTTCACAGTAGCTATTGCTTTAAATAGTCAGGTCCCCAGTGGTTTGTCCCACAGACCTCAGGTTTTCTCTCCCAGACCCCCAGAAAAGCAGAGGACCCCATAAACCAGGAGGCAAAAGCCCAGGGAACCATGGATGTTACTGGGCAATTAAATACTTTTGTTCTCCTTCCCCTGGTCAATCATCCAGTCTTGTTCAACATCTTTTTTGGTGACATGGACAGTGGGATTGAGTGCACCCTCAGCATGTTTGCTGATGACACCAAGCTGTGTGGTTCGGTTGATACGCTGGAGGGAAGCAATGCCATCCAGAGGGACCTTGACACGCTTGTGAGGTGGGCTGATGCCAACCTGATGAAGTTTAACCATGCCAAGTGCAAGGTCCTACACCTGGGTCAGGGTAATCCCAGGCACAGCTACAGGTTGGGCAGAGAAGAGATTCAGAGCAGCCCTGTGGAGAAGGACTTGGGGGTGTTGGTGGATGAGAAAATGAACATGAGCCGGCAGTGTGCGCTCACAGCCCAGAAAGCCAACCATATCCTGGGCTGCATCAAAAGGAGCGTGACCAGCAAGTCAAGGGAGGTGATCCTGCCCCTCTATTCTGCTCTTGTGAGACCTCACTTGGAGTATTGTGTGCAGTTCTGGTGTCCTCAACATAAAAAAGACATGGAACTGTTGGAAAAAGTCCAGAGGGGGGCCACGAGGATGATCAGGGGACTGGAGCACCTCCTGTATGAAGATAGGCTGAGAAAGTTGGGGCTGTTCAGCCTGGAGAAGAGAAGGCTGCATGGAGACCTCATAGCAGCCTTCCAGTATCTGAAGGGGCCTATAAGGATGCTGGGGAGGGACTCTTCATAAGGGACTGTAGTGACAGGACAAGGGGTAATGGGTTCAAACTTAAATAGGGGAAGTTTAGATTGGATATGAGGAAGAAATTCTTTCCTGTAAGGGTGGTGAGGCACTGGAATGGGTTGGCCAGGGAAGCTGTGAATGCTTCATCGCTGGCAGTGTTCAAGGCCAGGTTGGACAGAGCCTTGGATGGCATAGTTTAGTGGGAGGTGTCCCTGCCCATGGCAGTGGGGTTGGAACTAGATGATCTTCAGGTCCTTTCCAACCCTAACTATTCTATGATTCTATGATTCACGGTTGCTAATTGAAAACACAGGTCAATGGCAGCTGTGGGCAAGAGCTACAGCAAGGCAACAGTGGAGGGGACATGGAGCAAGCCATCCTGGGCAGGGACGATGCTGAGCCCTGAGCTCCACCTTGCTAAGGTCCCATGAAAGAATGGCACTGCTTAAAAAAGGAAAAAAAAAAATATATATCTTCTCTCCCCTTCGTTAGCTCCACAGAAGCTCCCACATAAAACCGGGCTGCAGCCCACAGGCTCAGCAGGCCACAGGACGCTTCCTGAATGGGCAAGGATGGGTCCCCTTCGGAGCCTCTGGGGCTGGGAGCGGAGCGGGAAGGACCAGCCCTGCCCTCTGCCGGCTGCGGGATGCGGGACAGCACAGGGAGGGAGCGATGCTGGGGGCATATGGGAGGGTGTGGGATGTAGGACAGCAGGATGCGGAATGGGATGCAGGACAGGGCTAAATGGCCAGGCTGCTGAGTGAGATGTGGATGGCACCAGCCAGGCGGTACGCAGGGTGGGATGCAGGATGGCACAGGATGCAAAGACAACACTGGGTGACTATGACCAAAAGAGTCATCTCTGGTGACATACCAGAAAGCTTCAGCCCAAGAAACTAATCCAGCTTCAGCAGGGCTGGTCCCAGAGCCTGGCAGCACCCTCTGGGATTAGGTACAGCAGACCTGGGCAGCCCTGTGCCCACAGGGAAGAGGGCATGCTCACCTGCCGGTAAGTACAAATGATGATTTCTCGGAGGTGGTAGTGCATGGGTGTCATGGTCTCACTGACTGTGTCCAGAGCCATATCCACCTCTTTCTTCATCCGGTGACCATCGGGCAGGAGCTGGACCACCTTCATCACCACCTGGAGCATGGGAAGAAGCAGCAGGGGCTTTACCAAGTGCATCCTCCCTGTGACCCTACTACTTCATCCCTACCTGCAAGAGGACACGGCCCCTCCGAACAAGCAGCCACAGCTAAGGTAGCAAGGAACAGGCTTGGAGGGGGACCCTCAAAACAGGCAGGCCTAAGGACTCACCTCAAACTCCCCTTTGGTGTACTTGGCATCAGGCACACTCACAATTTCCTCCTCGCCCATCTCAGGGATGCCCTGGGACAGTCAGAGGGACAGGCTGTTAGGGGCTGCACACCCTGCACCATTCATGCTGCCCTACAGCTTAGCAGAAATGCAGATCCTGAACCCAACTCACCAGGACCTCAGGCATCCCCCACCTCCCATCTGCCCCAGCAGAGGCCAAAATTTATGCCCACCACCTGCTCTGCAAGGAAGGAGCCAAATCTCTCCTGTTCATCCTGAAGTGGGAGCTCTCAGAGTCAGGGTAAAGGCTCACCAGGGAAGTACCCTCACTTCTGAAGCAAACTGGAGGCTTAGGCACAGCAAGACGCCAACATATGGGCAGTCACCCCCTTGCAGGCCTGGCCTCACCCCTGCCCTCCCCACACTCCTTTTAACCCTCCCACTGTGCTATGACTGTACTGAGCTTCCCCAGCAGTTGCCGCTCCAGCCTGAGCCCAGGGAGAGCTACAGACCCAGTACGCACATTGAAGTGCCAGAGGGTGAGAACACCAACAACCATGGCCATGGTGGTCCTGCCCCGGCCACTGGAGCAGTTGAACACGAAGGCTGCCCGTGAGTCCTCGGCCAGAGCACTCTTCATCACCTCCAGCAGCCGGTCAAAGTCCTGCCAGGGGTGAAGCCAGGGTTTTTTTATCAGCGCAGCCGACCACATGTTGGCACAGGCTGCCCCCCTGCCCTTCCCCACCAGGGCATCCCAATTATCCTCCAGCCACCAGACTAAAATCCTTAACTTCTTGCTGCTGGATCCAACCCAGCAACCTCCCCTCCATCTCTGGCAGGCTAAAGGCACTTCCCAGGGACCCTTCCCTGCCTCAGCAAGCACCCCGCACCAAGCCTGGGCACACCATCATTGTCCCTGGCCCAAGGGGCACTGAGCACCAAAGTGACATTCACCCTGCAGCAGCAGAAATAGCTTGGGAAGGAGGCAGCACCATCCCATCCCCAGGGTACCTGCTCCTTAGGAGCACAGAAGTCAGGGATGGGGATGCGGCGGTAGGTCAGCCCTTGGCAGGCATTCTTCTGCTGGCTAAATATCTCCTGCATGGTCAAGCAGCTCTTGAACATCTTCATCTGCTTCTCTGCCTCCAGGTACACCTCCAGCCACTTCTGGCACTTCAGCAGGTCACCCTTCAGGGTAGCCTCTAGTTTCTGCAGAGGGTGGAGAAACCCCCATCATGAGACCCCCTCCTGTTACTTTTATTGGGGGGGGGGGAATTGTAATTACTTTAATTATTGGTTTAGATGCAGGCTGAAATCCCTCTCAAACACCCACAAAACTCAAAACCCCCAACCAGGTCCTGGACACCACTCCTGCCCAGCACCTCTGTCTCCACCATGCTTGATGGGAGCCTCAGGAGCCTCATCTTCCACCACCCCAGGGCAGCTCCTCCGCAGTCACGCTGCTGCTGGCAGCCAAGCTCCTCGCTGCTTATCTCCTCTGGACACCGAGCTGGGAACATCTGCTCTCCCCTTTCCCCGAGTGCCTTTTATCCTCACTTTTAAGCCACACTATAAATTCTTTGGGGGAGGATCTCCGCTTTGCCCTGGTTTTGGAAACTCTTACGCAGTGACGGCAAAGTCAGGACTCTCTATTTTTGCAGTACGATAAAGAGCAGGTCAACAACCCAGTTCTCCATCAGCAGGGGTGTTCCCAGCCTCCAGCAGACATGGAGAGCACAAGCTAAGCATGGCACTCAATATGACCACTGCTCCTCATTGCCAGAACTAAAAGAACCCAAAACCAGAACAAGCAGCTCCAGAGGCTGAGAGACTATCAAATCCTATGGACATGGCCCATAAGGGCACTATAGGAGGGGGACATCTGCCCTTCCTGGATGGGCAGGAACCCCCATGCACAAAGCATCTCCTCAGTGGGCAAGAGCTCACCTCCAGCTGCTGGGGTGATGCGGCGGGCACAGGGATCAGCTCCTCCAGGTGCCCGGGCTCCCGCAGTGTATAGACCTGCTCGTTCCCCTCCAGGACCACTTCTTCTCGGAGGTTGATCCAGACGATGCGGGTGTGCTTTCTCTTGGCATCTGTCAGATACCTCAGGACGCTCCCCAGGGTCTAGGCGAAGGCCCAGGCAAGGATGATGGGAGGGCTGGGAGCCCATTACAAGGTTAGAGATAGGATTAGAGTGCCTCTCACCTTGGAGCTGGGCTGCGCAGTTCCATAGATAGGCATCTTGGGCACCCGTCGGAAGTTGGCCACGCTCATCTCCTTGGCAGTGCTCAGCACATCCGGGCAGAAGCGTTCATCTGCCACCTGCAGCAGAGCAAAGCCTGGGCAAGGGGTGCACCCCCCGGCACTGTATCTGCCACTTTCCCACTCATGGGTTTGCAGAAATGTTCCCAGCACAACACAGCCTCTCACCCATAGTCCTGCTCAGAAGCCCCAAAACCCTTCCAGCACCAGCAAGCCAGGGCTCAAAGCCACATGGGTGCATTTCAAAGGTGGGAGATACTCTTCTTGAAGCAAGACCATGCCAAAACAGAAGCAAGCCACCAACAGCTCTGGGCCTCCTTCACCCAGGCACAGCCAAGGACCTCTAAAACATGAAGCTGCAGCTAGGCTAGCAGCTTAGGCTTGCATCATGGGATGCTCCAGCATCATGGTACCCTGGGTCTGAGGGGCCAGACACATCTGTGTGCACAGGGGGTCTCTGGCCATATGTCCATCCTTGCTAAGGATGCCAGCAGGACATGGGCCTGAGACCCCAACAGAGATCTGGAGACCCCAGACTCAGCACCTGCCCTACAAAAGGGAAGCCCCTTTGCTTCTCCCACCCCACCAAACCTCTTTGAGGATGAGCATCCCAGGAAAGTGACATTCAGGGGACAGTGAGGAGCGGCCATCCCCATCCCTACATCCACAGGAGGTACTCACCAGTACTCGTGTCCCCTTGGTGATGAGATCCCCAGTGATGGTGAGCTCCGATGAGTTCATCTCTGCCTGCAGCCGGTAGAGCTCAGGGTGCCGGCACATCCACCTGCTGAAGCTGAGGGCAAAGCCCAGGGGGTACTGCCGGCGGGGGGGCGGGGAGGGACGCGCTGTCAGCCTGGGCTTGCACCCCCTGCCCAGACACAACCCACAACCCCACCAAGAAAACCCACGTTTGCTTGAGAAACTCAGAGGTGGAGAGCCCCTCCCTCCCACTACACGTGGAAGCCAAAACAAAGAGCATAGGAGGGATTTTTGGGTTGGTAGATTTTCGTCTTTACCTGCTCATGAATGTAGTAGTTGAAAGCAATCAAGTAGAAATAGCGTTCGAGGCTCTGCAAAGTCCTCTGGAGAAAATACTCTTTGGTGCTGTTCCCCTGAAAGCAAAGGCAGGTGGGATTCGTGATGCCCACCACCACACAGTCCTGAGCCCCAAGCAGACCAGAAGGCTGGGGAAAAAGCCCTACACACACTTATTTGCAGCTGACTTAGAAGAGAGACAAGCAAGCAGCAAACAGGACTAAGGCATGTTTTTTATGGATGCAAGTTTTCTGGAGGGAAGAGGGGAAAGATGGGCAGAAATGCCACTTAAGCTGCTCAGAAGGTTTTTTGCATATTCATGCTAACTTCACTGAGCTGTTTGTTTGGAAAGAAACTACTTCCAAATGAGAAGGGGCTGGGAGGGGGAACATACAAAACCCAATCTGGAATGTAGTGTGGGTTTGGGGGTTTGTTTTTTTTTATGAAACATTTCAAGTTTTCCATCTTAAATGATGCTTAGAGACATAAATTTGCCTTTCAGCTCAAACAAAATCTTCCCTTTAGGCCAAGGACAAACCGGGAGCAGCTCCAACCAGACCCAAGGGGCGTTGCTGTCCCAGGGAGATACACTGTCCAGATGCTAACCAGAGACTCAGACCCAAGGGGAGGGGGGTGGTTAACACAAAGTCCTGCCCACATCTCAGCCACCTCCAAAGCCTTCAGTGGAGAAGCCTGACCAGCAACATCCCTTGGGAAAGACATCCCCTTACTAGCAAGGTCATGGGGAGGGATTGGGGAAGCTGGCTGGAGACATCACCTCCCAGCTCCATGCACAGGGTAATACAAGACAGGTTAAGCACCTCTCAGGGACCCCATCTCTGCCTTCTGAGCCCAGCAGAACCCACCAGGACTCACTCCAGGGTCAGCATCTCATGGAGGATGCAGACCCCTAAATGATGGGTGACACTAGACAATCTAGAGCAAGATGAGCTTGTTAAATAGAAACATAAGCCACACACCCTGTAACAGCCTCCATGCCCAAGAGCTTCCTCTTTCCTTCATGCCCAGAAGCATCCTAATGCCTATGTAACTGGCTTCAAGCAAGCACTCTTCTTCATCTTCACCATCACCTTCCCAAACCAGGCGCAACTGTCTCCTCCCAGGGATGCAAGCTCACACCTTCAGGATTTTCCACAATTCAGAAACCACATCCACACTGCCTCAGGGCAGTGGTTTGTACATCTGAGCACATCTGAGCATCCTATCCAATAAACTAACCCGCAATGCTGGCACCAGCAAAGGTGCACCCAGCACAGGACCCACGAGCATCCTTGGAAAGCCTGTCAGGACCCCCCTTCCCCCAGGGTACAATGGAAAATCCTTTAAGACGGGGCTGTATACATACAAAGACTGGCCTGGCAAGTGGGGTTTGTCCACCTCTGACACTACGTGGCTGACACATGAATATTTACTTGTTCTTCAGCAAGAGAAATCCGGCCCGCTGTCATTTATCAAGAGGCAGAGCAGAGGTCTTTGCTCTGGAAACTCAAAACAAATCTTGCAAGGATGGAGCCACGTTGGCTTTGCGGACAGCACTGGTGGCGGTGTGGGGCTTCTCCCCTGGAGCTTAGGTTCCTGTAGTCTCACCCAAGTTAAACCTCTTAACATTCCCACTTAAATAGGCTTTTGATGAAAAGTGGGGTGATCAGCTCATGTGTCAGCCATGGAGAGCTGAGTACCATGGGGTGAGCCCAGGCCAGGATACACCCTACCCCTGGAACACCATCACTTTAGGCCTTAAATCTCTGCTTTTGTCCCAGGCGCAGGGCAGAAAACCACAGTCCAGCACATCATTCCTCAGTGCCCAGAAAAGCCTTTCCTCTCCCCAAAATCAAGTGGGGCTCTGCCAGCTCAGCTGGCAAAGCCTCTTGGTATCACCTGCAGCCCCTCCAGCCCTACCAAGCCCAGGCTGTTTTTATAATGGCCAAGCATCAGCCCCTCTTCCCTCCTCATCCTCAATCCTCCAGCACATTTTCCTGGCCCCCTGCCATTGTTTAAACCTGCTCTTGCTCCATGCAGACTTCAAATAAACACTCCTCATAGGTAATTTACGGCAGTCCCCCAGCCATTTGTTTCCCCAGCATCCAGGATGACACCGAGCAGACTTTCCCAGCAGGGAAAAGTCAGGGAAAGGCTTCAAGGCTGCAGGAAAATCCTGTGCCCAAGCTTCCCCAGCTATACACGAGACCGCCTGCTATCACATGAGCAGCACCACACATACCCGCATTCATCCTAAAAGGGGGCAGGGGTCTGGACAAGTGTGGGGTTTGCCACTAAACGCCAATAAAGGTGAAGAAAATGCTTTCTTTTCCCATTGCTTAATCCTTTTTCATGGTGTTTTTCTGCTCTAGCCTCTTTGCTTTGGATGCACAGCACCTGTTTTCAGATTGCCCTTTACAACCAGTCCCAGCACTTCCACTCCACGTTCAGCAATAAATGGGAAAATTAATCTCCAAAACGGCTGAGATAGGGGCAGCACTTCCATTTAGAACATCCACCCTCCCTCCATCTGCTGCCTGGTGAGGACCCCCTGGGTCAGACAGGGGAGACCACAGCTTCCCAGCATGGAAAAACACCCCACTGGCTTTTCAAAACAAAAGGAAAGAAAACTGCAGATACAGAAGCATGACCTTGAGTAATTACATCTGCAGGGAAACCTCTCAGCAACAATCCCTCCCAGCTCCTGAGGACTTCTACCAGCCAGGCTGGTATCAGTTTTTCACTTTCAGACCTGGGGAAACCAGGGCACGGGCTATTATTCACCCCCAAGGTCATCTACCACAACCAGCAGCAAAGGCCAAAACAGCCAGCTTTCCCTCAAATCCCAGCCTGCTCCATGTCAGGGCTCTAAAGCAACGTGGGACGGGGGGGGAGAGGAAGGGAAAAAAAAACAAAAGGAAAAAAAAAAGAGAAGCTCCACAACCTTCCAGGTTTCACATCGCTGGGAAGTTTCCAGCTCACAGGAAGCTTTGGATTTCCAGAATTTACATTCTTCTCATCCCCACGCAAAAGCAGCTCAATAAATTACCCTCTGCAGGCAGCTTGCCTCCGGGCAGTCCTCTAATTAACATACCTGGATCTGATAGTCCTCCCCAATCCCTTCCAGCTTCTTCTTGTATTCATAGATGGCTTCCTTCATGTCATGCATCTCCGAGCAGCAGGTGATGGCAGCATCCACCTTGAGAGGAGCAAGCGGAAAGCTGCTCAGCAAGCCCCATATTTGGAGGGAAGACCAACTTCCCCCCCTCTCATCCACTGTGAGAGGGATTTTGTTGGCACCCCCTTACCTCCTCCACTATCTGCTGGCCTTTGGGGACCATCTCAATGAAGGTCTGGATGACCCGAAGCCTGTCTCTGGAGGATGCTTTGGGCGGGTGGGGGAGACTGGGGTGGAGAAGAAAGAGATCAAACCAGCCCCAGAGGAACAGGCATTCCCCGCGCCCTGGCCCCAGGGGCTGCGCCACTTACTCAGGCTTCTGGGTAGCTCCTCGGTGGTGATGGAGGATGAGCATGCCCATGGCCATGGCCAGGTTGGTCCTGCCCACGCCGGTCTGGCAGCTGAAGAGCAGCGCTGGTGGGGGTCTGCCAGGGTCCCGCAGCAGCAGACTGGGGCTCTCCTAGGAGAGAGGACAGAGGGATGAAGACCACAGAGACATCCAGGAGAGACAGGTCTGCCACCACAATGGCCAGTGTGGAGATGACAGCTCCGCCCAGTCAGAGGGGTGAGCGGCATCTCCCCTTTGCTCAGGGAATGGTGTGTATGGCCCAGAACAGCACAATGGGGAGTCAATCCACTGCATCCCCCTGTCCCATGCCCTCTCCAGCCACGGCAGACATTGGCCTGTCCACCCCACCAGAGATGTTCCCGTCACCAGACCCCAAGCCACTGAGATTCCATCTCCCAGGCTAAAAAGAAAAGAGAAGCCCTGCCATTGAAAGCCTTTGCCCAAACCCAGATCATTTATCCCAAACCCATAAAGGCAAGAGCCACCAGCACAGGGATGACAGGAGGTGGCAAGGGATGGTCATCTCCAGGCAGGGGTAGGGATAGGCAGCTGGACAACACAGGTTTCTCCAGCAGGGTCTACAGCAATGGGAACAGAATGCAACTACAGGCATAAGCATTCCCTAACAGGCAGTGTAAAGCCAAAACCAGAAGATGCTGCTCCCAGGGAGTCACACTCCCCAATTTAGTGCACTTGCTCAGGCACAAGAGAAAATCCCAACCCAAGGTGGCCCCATGGATCAGGCACTTTTCTTAAGCTCACCCTGAGGAATTGGATGAAAGTGTCAAACTGCTCCTCCAAAGGGGCTCCCTCGGCAGGCAGGGGCAGGCGGTGGTACCTGGCAGCACAGGAACAGCCCTTGTTAGGAGGAGAGGGACATGGCTGGGGCTTTGTCCCCACCACCATGAAGGACACATGGCTTAAAAGGTTATCACAAGCTCAGCTTGCAAAAGCAAAGCCACCAACCACACGTGGGGAGGAAGAAGGGAAGCACCTGTAGGAGGGCAGGAGGAAGATGGGTCTGCGGTAAACCTCCTCTGTCACCTGGATGTCCTCCTCGCAGTGCACCCGCACAGTGTGGGGCTCATCCCGCAAGCGCTCAATGTCATTGTAGACATAGTAGATGCTCTCATTCAGCTGTGCAAAGTCATGGATCTGGAGGAGACGGGGAGCCCCATTAAGATCCATGGGGTGCCCACCACCTCCAACAACCCACCCCACCCACTTCCCATGGGGTGATGACCCCCTTCCATCCCACCTCACCTCCTTGCGGATGGCCAGCTCCAGGCTCTCTGCCCGTAGCCCCTGCTGCAGGCGCTGGAGGTTCTCATGCAAGTTCTCCTTGCCCCGAGGGGTGTAGGACACGAAGTCCCCCTCCAACCGCAGGAAGACCACAGGCTCCTCACGGACACAGAAGACGACGCACTCCTGTGAAGATGAGGAGAGGCTGCCCGAAAGCTCTCTTACCTTTTTCCACCCCAGTTTCCCCCCTCCCACCAACCTTGTGGCCCTCTCTCTGCAGCTTCTGCAAAACGAGCTTGAAGCCGTTGAGGCTGGGTTGTCCCATGCCGAACACAGCATAACCTCCTTTGGCTTGTCGGAAATTGGGAGCGCCACAACTGCCAGTAGTGTTCAAGACGTCTAATTTGCCATATACATCCCTGACCATGAAATATTTCCCCTGCAAAAGAAGACGGGCAGAGAGAAGATGGGGAATAAGTGGATTCGAGCAAGCAATTTGAACGCAGTTGGGAAGAAAAGTGGCTTTTTCTTGGTTAACTTCAAAATCAGCCTCAAAAAAAACTCACCAAACTCCAGGCTGAAACGAGTTTGGCATGGGGTGGTAATGATGCTCACCTGCACAAGGTAGTGTTCCAGCGTGGTGTCAGAAATGCGTCCCACTGTGTAGTTGGCCTTCAGCAGGTCATCGTGGATCTGAAACTCCTCCCTGCAGTTGTATCTGAAGAAGCCACACATGGGTGGGTAGAGTTAAAAAATAATGGCATAGGTCAAGAGTAAAAAAGCAGTATATAGGGAAGAGGGTGAAGAAAAACAGAGGTCTGGAGTTGCAAGAGGCTGCCAAGGACTTACGTGATGACCACAGGTGCCACTTTGTTGGTGATGATGGACTTGGCCTTGCTGTTATGGAACCCCAAGGTCTGGAAGGAGTGGATGCTGAGGGAGCGCTGGTCCTCCATGCTGCCGTCGCCCGGCACCCTGCTTTCCAGAGGGGATGCTGAGACTGTCTGCTGTGCTGCGCTGGCGGTCGTACCCATAATCTGCGGGCAGCTGCACTGGGACAGGGAGGCAGCAGGGAAAACAAGGAGGGAGAGGGAGGCAGGAGGAACTTTTTTTCTCAGCTGCTCC
Source organism: Myiopsitta monachus (assembly GCA_017639245.1). Classification (NCBI taxonomy): domain Eukaryota; kingdom Metazoa; phylum Chordata; class Aves; order Psittaciformes; family Psittacidae; genus Myiopsitta; species Myiopsitta monachus. Next base: position 62,144,304 of record CM029921.1, on the reverse strand, counting down.
TGGTTTAGAAAGGGAAAATCCTGGCCGGGAGCAGGGCAACCCCCCTCTGACAGCCGGCAAGGAGAGGCCCATTTGGGAAGAAATGCTAAGCAGCCCTTTCCCTCCCACTCCTGCAAATGGCCTTCTTCCTCCCTGCCTGCCATGTGGCTACCTCCATCAGGGAGGGTCCAGACCCAGAGCAGCTGAAAGTGGGGCTGAGGAAGTTGGGAGGAAGGAGAAACACTAGATCCGGCCCCTAAAATCTGCTGAGTCAGCAGATGGCACTGCAGAGGGACACAGCAGCACAGCCCCCAGCCTTACCGTCTACTTCTCCAGCACCTGTAAACAGCTCCAGGGTCCCTCCCTGCATGGAAAACGCTTGAACAGCGAGTAAATACTGCTAAATATTCAGTAATTTAGGAGCTGGCCAGCACGCCTGCAGCAGCAAGCGAGGCTCCAGGAGGTTGCTCCCCAAGCCAAGCTGTGCATGCATATGCGTGCACACATGCATGTTGATGCACACACAGGCAGAGGAAGAGCTGGGGAGCGGGATGTGAAGTGCTCACGTGATTTTGCAGCCTCAGAAATTGGGGGTAGCAGCAAGGAGGAAAGGTGTCCCCTGCACAGAAGTAAACCATCCTGCAGCGCTGAAAAAAAACCCTTGATTGCACTGGAAGCATCAAGAGCCTGGAGGCAGTGGGATGAGGGATCTCCTCCAGAAATTAATGAGGAAATTTGAAAGCTGCATTTAAAGCAGCTGGTTATTCCCATACTGGAGGAGCACCCTCTCTCCCAGGGCAGGTAGAGGACCCTGAAAGCAGTCCCCCCTCCCCAGGGAGCTCATCCCTAAACAAGGATGAAAGCAAAAAAGGCCAGCACGGGTGGGGGACTGGCTGCAGCCAGGAGCATCCTGCCACACTTGACCGGTCCAGGACAATGAGCCAACTGTCTGCATAAGCTAGGGCTGGATCCTGGTAACCAAATAAAGCGAGAGATGGAAAAGGGGTAGCCTGGAAAGAAAAAAAAGCCAACAAAACAACTCTGCCCACCCTTACTGAGATGGTCCCCAATAAAATCTCCTTTGTACTGACGCTGCATGTGGAATAACCTTGGCAGCATCCAAAGGGGGATGGTACCCGCTCGGTGGCAATGCACAATGCTCGAAAACCCAGAGTAACTTTAACCCAGCTCTACAAACACTTTTGCAGCTGCTTCTGCTGCCTTGCAAGCAGCACAGGATCAACCCCTTACTGCAATTCCAGGGAATGTGATGCCCCCAGCAGCTGCAAATGCTTGAAGGGGGGAAAGCCTCCGGAAAATGTGCTATTTCAAGACAGCCATGCGCTGGCACAGTTTTTCCCCTCCTCCCCATCTTCTTTCCCCGCTCCACAGAAAACTTGTTGCTCTACCATGAATTTTCTGCACCATTAGGCAGCCTGGTTTCTTTAATACACAACAGAAAGGGAGGCAAAAAAACCTCGCTGTTTCAGGCCAGTGCCATTCCTCCCCATCCCCTTAACACATTTCTTCCGCATGAACACTGTCAGGGCAAAAATAAAGCAAAAAAATAAAACCTAGGGAGATTTCAAGTGTTTCAGAGCAGGCACTTGTGGCTTTGGAGACCTCAGCCAGCAAGCAGGAGAGGGGCATTGAGCCAGCATGCTTTTTCCTTTATCTTGCTCAGAATTGGTGCATCTTTACAAAAGCAGCTGGTGCAGCCCACAAGCCGTACCCATTCTTCAGGGTCTGCTCCAGCATCACCATGCCAGGGGATGGAGACTCACCCCTGCAACTTGCAGGCAGGCACAGGCAGCTTCTGTATTTCCTCCATCCTTCTCCTCTCCACTGCAGTCACCCGCTTTCACCATAAATGCCCCAGGGATATTTTTTTTTGCCTGACAAACCACACCAGCAAATAACAGACATAAAAGACGTCGGGCAGATTTGGAAATGGTCTTTCAAACCACAAAATGAATGGAGAGAGGAAATCACATTTCAGCTTCTTTCCCTCTCTCAGCAGGGCAGGCAAAAGCAAGCATCTGTTAGAAAAGTACCGAAATTACCCAAAACGGGTGCTCTGGGCAACTACGGGAACTGCTCTAAAAAGCCACGGGAAGAGGGAAGTGCTGGTGTTATCCACACAGGAGCAGCTATTTGCTGGTACTGCTGCTTTCAGAGGGAGTCTCCTGGGTTCAGCAGTAGCAGTCGATTTTTCTCCTTCTTAGTAGCTGGTGCAGTGCTGTGCTTTTGACTTTCAGCCTGGGAACAGCGCTGATAACACCAATGTTTTTAGGTGCTGCTCAGTAATGTTTACTCTGACCAAGGACTTTCTGAGTCTCATGCGCTGCCAGGGAGGAAGGGAAGCCGGGAGGAAGCAGAGACAGGGCACCTGACCCAAACTGACCAAAGAGGTATTCCATACCACAGCACGTCATGCCCACTATATAAACTGGGGGCAGTTATCGGGAAGGGTTAGATCACTGCTCGGTCGGGCTGGGTATCGGTTGGCAGGTGGTGAGCCAACCAGTATTCCCTTCCCTTGTTGTTTCCCTCGCCATTATTGGTGGTAGCAGCAGTGGCTTGTGTTGTACCTCAGTTACTGGGCTGCTCTTATCTCAACCTGTGGGAGTTACATTCTTCCAATTCTCCTCCCCATCCCTCCAGGAGCTGGGGGGAGGAAGGGAGGGGGAGTGAGCGAACAGCTGAGTGGTTTCTGAGTGACAGGCTGGGCTTAAACCACAACAGGGAATAAAAGGGCTTACACACTCCTAGTGCCCAACCTACCAGCCGGGACACAAAATGGAATAGGTGGGGGAAAAGAACTCTATCCCAGAAAACCAGATACAATGATCCTGCCTGAAAACTCTCTGAAATATCACCGGTAGCTGCACCAAGAAGAGATACAATGGAGCCACCATCACAGGCCAGCCAAGGGGGCAGGAGTCCAGCCTGGGAGGGACCAGCCCAGCAAAGGACCCTGAATTAGCCCAGATATCAGGTGTTTTATCCCAACAGTTGAAAACAGTTAGCAAACCCTAAACAAGTGCTTAGGCAGACAACTTACCCTTAAAAAAAAAATTAGTCTTATTATTTTATCTATAATTTAAAGAACCCCAGTGCATCCAACATCTCAGCCTGGAATACTAAGATCTGAATTATTCCCCCAAATCAGACATGTTGGTGAGGCTTTGCTGTTTTCATGCCACTGCAAGAAATAAGGGTGCTCAGAAGCAATTGGCATGGATTTTATGATGGTGATAGCTACCAGCCAGGAAAAGCCAGTTTTGAGCATTTCTTCACAAAGCAAAATGCTGTATTTAGGGTGATTCTTTCTGGAGAGAGAGGATGCAGAGACAAAATGTCCTGCACAGCATCCTTTCCTCCGGTCTGTAATCCTGTACCAGGGTGAGAGGTGCACGGACAAACTCCAAAAATCCTCACCCAGCCAGCTCATCCCCGCCAGCACTCACAGCCCTAATCTCAGAGACATTGTGGCCATGGTTCATTAACAAAGAGCCCATTTTCTCCCCAGCCACAAAAAAAGACGGACACCCTGCAAGAGGGCATCCCACCAGAACAAACCAATACTGTTCCTCTCCAGGTGTTTTGCCTATATTCAATGCTCCAGCAGCCACCAGTTAACTATACCTGCTGCCTAACAAGAAAGTGAAGCCTCCAGGTTGGTAATATATAGATGCTTCCCTTCCCCTGCAGACAAGCCCCACTGAGCATGAGGTGGATGGGGTATGCTGGAGGAGCTGCAGACAGCACCAGGATGCTGCTTGAGCATCCTGAGGGACGACAGGCAGGCTCTGTGGCCTCTCCCACACATCTGCCATATAAGTCTCAATAATGTACAGTGCTCAGCCCCGCACCTCCCCACCTCGCAGAGCCGCTCCTCTCCCCACCACCCAGCACAGGAGTTATTTCCACATCCAGGGACCTGGCAAGGACTTAAAGCCAGAACAAACAATGGACTAAATATAGTGGGGGGCGGTGGGGCTACAGCTGCAGGATGCATCTGCCCTGGCCTCCACTATGAGGAGGAAGCGTGCACTTGCCTGGCCGCCTCATTGTCAGCAGGAAATAAATCAAATAAATCTCCCTCCGTGCATCCTCAGGTTATTTTATAGGTTTGGGTTTGTTGTTTTATTTTTTACATAAAGTGCAAAGCCCTTTGGGAAGCAGCAGCAATTGCAGCATTCTCTTAATGCATCCATCCCTCCCCTTGGTGTGGGACAGCCCTAGCAGCTTTTCAGCACCAGACCGGCAAGGATGCATCCACAAGGGACCGATCAAGGGGCACCTGGCACTGCTGACCCAAGCAGGGAAACAGGAAACACTGCAGCGGGTGGAAGGAAGCCCCAGCACTGCCGGAGAGGCATCACTGAACCCTGGAGGAAGTGCTGGAGCCGAGCCCCAAGCCCCGGCATGATCTTTAACCTTCTTTTTCAGAAAACAGTGAAAATAAAAGAACGCACAAACAGATATTTGCCAGGAGAGCCCACGTGTGTTGGGAGATAACCCAGAGCAGAGGCTGCATGGGAACCGGGCTCCTGTTGTTCCAGGTGATGCCGGAAGGAAGCAGCTTGGCTTATTAAAAAAAACACAATAAAAATGGTGAGAAATAACACATTAAGCCATGGTTTACCTGAAGCATGCCGTTCGCTTGCTGAGCAGCAAGGGTGAAATAAGGCAAGGAAGCAACACTACCCATGACACTTTAAATCTACCCGAAAGCACTTTGCAACGGGACAGGAAAAGGCTCTGGAAAGCCAGCTTTCAACAGACAGATCTGATTTTACAAGCCTTGTTTGTTTTACTATTATTTTTAAGTACGCAAAAGCAACTGCCCTCCATTCTCATGGACTCTCGGCTCTTCAGAGAGCCAGCACCAACAGCCAAAAATATAACCAAATAATCAGCATTTCCTAGAAAGTACAGAGGTATTTCTCAATCAGGCCGAGATTGGTGCTGCTAATCCCCTGCATGCCCTGTGCTCTACCACTGGCATCTGCCAAGGAGGAGGGGAAAGTATCAGCGGGATACCTTCCCTCAAATCCAAGCAGGAGCACCAGAATAACAAGGGACCCAGCATTTCACACCCCCCTCCCTGACATACTCCTGCCTTTTGGCAGAAAACTGACTGCCACATCCCCATCCTCCACGTGACCAACCCACCTTTACTTTAAAAGTCTTCATTTAAAAGTCCATTTAAAAAAGTCAGGGAAAGCTGTTTGAGACAGGGAGGAGGGGATAAAAAGAAGGCAACCAGGTATATCACCCGAGAAATGTGGGTGTGATTCTGCACCCCGCCATGGAGGTAGCCACCGATGGGGAGGATGCTGGGACCCATTGGGAGGTACTAGGAACGGTACCCAGGCTGCAACCCTTGCTCCCAAACCTGGTTTGCAGTGAATTATTAATCAGCAGTGTCAAACCTTCCTTGCTAAGCAAAACCCCAGGCAACACACAGGAGAAATTAAGATAGATACATGTCTCAGCAGCAGGACATGGCTTTTTTGGCAGAGCCACAGCAGCTTTGCTCAAAGCTCACCTGTAACAGCTAAGAGCAGCCCAGGTGCAGGATGCCCTTTGGATAAGCATGCACCCCCTCCCCTGCAATAAACACCTTTACTGTGTTTTTTAAAGGGGATCCCCAGCAGGTCCCCTCACACATTACACTTGTCCCCAGGGTGCTGCTTTGCATGCCAAGACACAAGAGAGAGTTCACTGCACAGCACGCAGGAGATGCTCAGGCTGCCTGCTATGGAAGAGAGGGGTTTTATCAATGGAAAGAGGAACAAAGCCCTAATTTGCAAGAGCCAGAGCTGCCAGTTGTGTCCTCAGCTCACTGCCGGTGGTTTCAAGGTCTGTGAGCATGCTTACTGAAGTTTCTTTTCAATAGCGCAGAGAAGAAAAAGCCATCAAGGATGGAGATAAAGGCCAGGGGCATCTCCAAAGAGACAACCAGGCTGCAGCCAAGCTTTCCGCCAACACAAAGTACTCCCCAACTCACCAGGAAGCACCACGGCCCCACACCCAAACCCGCTCAGCCAAATCTTTCAGTCGGTGCTATTTCCACTCCTTCCCACTGGAAGTTTCGCTGCGTGACCCTGTACAGGCTGATGGCTGTGGGGGGTTCCCACATGGGTGGGGACCCCGGGGTGGCACCCACGGCCCAGCACCCTGCTCCCAACCCTGGGAGGCTGAGCGCCACGACAAGCCCGGCCAGGGCTCTTTGGGAAGGCGAGGGCTATGATTTTGTGCTATTCATAGCTAACCACCGGCTCCCTTCCCGACTGGAAGGCTGGCGGAGCAATGGGACGGCTCCATTTACACCGGGCCGCTTTTCAAAGCCGGGCTGCTGCAGACCACACCTTTCGCAAGACAAGCAGCACCTTATGTGCACCAGCACCCGCCATCGCACATGCCTTTGCACGCTCGGTGGTTTTGCATGCGGTAGGGCACGCAGCTCATTCTCCTGGGCTCTCCCCCACCCCACTCTCCTAAATAAAGAAAAATCAAGTCAATCCCAGGGGGTGTTTGCTCACAACAGAGACCTGTCAGTTATTTTTAGGCTCCGTGTCATTTGTGCAGACATAATCACTTCCTGCCTTCCAGGAAGGAAATGTCCCACCACTGCTGCCTGCATGCCTCCCTGCCTGCCTGCTCCCTCCTCAGGCAATGCCTGCCCACTCCCAGCTCAGCCACCCCAAAACTTGCTGCCTTCTCCCCCCACTCCCAATCCAGAGGGGATAACAATCAAGACACAGGTTGGGATGTATCAAGTGCCGCAGTCCAGAGCGCTGCAGGAAGATGGTGTTCACCCCCGCTGTGCTTAAGAGGAGTAAAGCACTGGTGAAAGCATAGAGGAAGAGGTCCGGAAAAGTCCGGCAGCCATAGGAAACACAGCTTGGATGTAGTTTCTGGAAGCTTTCAGCTCCAATAGCTACAGATCCTGGGCAGCAGCTTAGTGAGAGTAGAGAGCCCTTCCTTCTAGGATATCCTCCACATCCCAGCTCTGCCTGGGAGACACAGCAGTGAAGGTGACCCCAATCCTACCCGGGGGCAGAAGCCCACCAGGCTCTGGTACCATGTATGAGCACACCAGAGAGAAACTGACTGCTGAGTGATTCCAGCTTTCCTGCTTCTCCTGTGGTCCCCAAATGGGATGCTGCAGAGCCAAACCCCAGACTGGGATGCTCCCAAGCAGGGAAGGAACTGTGGTTACATCTGCTCCTCTTCCTACTCTATCCTCATCCTCCAGTGGAGAGCCATCCCACAAAGCCCCATTTCAAAGCTGGCTTCCCAGATGGCCTTTGGGGGTGTAAGGGAGGCAAACCAAGGGATGCAAACACCAAAACTCACTTCGGGGCACTTCAGCCACAGCAGGCACGGCTAGCACCAGCAGACAGCCGCACTGGGCTTTCCGCCTGGGCCAGCCTCCCGCAGGGCTGGCTTCCAGGCAGCAAGAGGGAGAGAAAAGCCCCTTTTAAATAGGAAACAGGACTGCAAAGGCACAGGAGCTGGGAAGACACCACAGGGCGGATGCTGGGCCTCAAAACTACTTATCCATCTATTTTCTAGAGGTTTCAAGCACGGCATTGGCTGCAGATAAAACCTCCTCGACCGCGTTGGGGCACCTCATGCCCACACCGTGGGGTTTGTTTTCCTGGGGCAAACTAAAGCTTCCTCCCATCATCCCCCGCCTTGGCTCCGGGCTGAAGGGACCCCTGCCCAACAGCACCCCGGGCTCCGCAGGAAGAAGGCTGCTCCCAGCAGCGGCACCCACCCCCCTCTCCCGATGGGGGCTGGCAGCAGCCTTCCCCCCCTTCCCGGGGAGCGCATGAGGGCACGCCCAGGTCCCGACCGGCTCCAAGCCGGTACCCCACGCTCTCTCCATCCTCTTCCCCATGCACCCGGCTGCGAAATTACCCCCACCCGCCCCGAGAAGGGGATGAGCGGGGGAGCCCATCCCGGGGGGGGGGAAGGGATGCCCGGCCCTGGCGCGTGGGGGATACGGTACCTGGCGGCAGCTCCGGGCTCAGCTCCCGCGCCGGGCTGGCCGCGCCGTCGGGCGCCCCATGGGGGCAGCGGGAGCGGGGTGGCGGGAGCGGAGCCCCGCGGCCGCCCCGACCGCCGGAGCCTCGGCGGGGGAAGGAGGCGGAACCGGAGGAGGGGCAGCGCTGCCGCTTGGCCCCAGCCGGCTGCCCAGCGCCGCCCCTCGCCCAGGGACACCCCCTCACGCACAGGCCCGCCCCACCGCAGTGCCCCCGCACGTTGTTCCCCCCCCAGGGACCCCCTGGCATGTAGCATCCATCACCCCGGAGACCTCCAGCACGCAGCATCCCCCAACACACAGCACCCATCCCCTCGGGGACACCCTGGCATGCAGCACCCATATTCTCAGGGGCCCCGTGGCACATTACATTCACCAGCCACAGAACTCATTCTTGAGGGGATCTTCCACTACACAGCACCCCTTAGCCACAGCGTCCGTCCCCTCAGGGACGCACAGCACACTGCATCCTCCAGACAACAGCCATCCACCCCCTGGGGGACCCTCTGGCATGCAGCACCCATCCCCCTCAGGGACCTCCCAGCATGCAGCATCCCCCAGCCACCACACCCATGCCCTCAGGGACCCCCAGCACATAGCATCCCCCAGCCACATTAATTCTTCACATCCCCTCCTGTGTCAATCTCCTTGGATGGACAGGGGACTGGAAAATGCCACCAGCTCAGACAGGTTCAGAAGGACACCACAAGTTTTGGGAGCATCGAGGCACTGTCTGCATCTCTCAATGCCAAAATGCTCTTTTCATTGCCAGAAATGGAAGAGACGAGAGTAGATGTGTGTGACGGGGACCAGGGCAAGGGATACTGCCGGATCCAGGCTGGGACTGGTATGAAGTGGCCTGCAGTGAGCCCTTACCTCCTTGCTTTATCATGCCAACAGTCCATGTTACAGGTGGATTGCGCCCCAGAACTCACACAAGGAAAGTACAGGTCCAGCACTCACTTGTGCAAGCACTCAGCACAACTTTTAAAGCAGCCTAAGAGCTGAAGCTCACAGAGGAACCTGTGCTTTCTGCTAATTTTAAGCCCCCTTGCAGCCTGCTGGAGATAGAACCCCCCTGCCCAGCCCCAGAAGATCTCCTCTCCTCCATGCTGCTGAACAGTCAGCTTCCAGGGCTCTTAACCACAGGCTGGGTGGGAAGTGGCTGCCCAAAGTGAAGCTAAGTATGTAGCGTTGCTCTCACAGACCCAAACACAGCAGATTGCCTTAAAAGTAAGCCACCAGCCAAGCCTCCATGCTTGGCCTTCCCGCCTTGCGGGAGGCTTTCAGTGCATGGTAGAGAGGGTGCTAGACCTGGAGACATCCTCTGAAACACCAGGGTAGCTCCAGCCCTCCAAGTCTCAGAACAAGCCCACCCTGCTTGGGCCACTCAAATGCCTGGGGAAATATGCTGCTGCCCACCCACCCAGCTGCTCCCTAACACATACAGGCACCATGGTGGGTTCCTGTGATGACTCTGCCAGTACCAGCAGGGCCAGCAACAAGGTCTATTCATCTTCTGTTAGCTTCCATCACAGAACAGAGTAAAGCTATGAGATGACTTTAGGCTTCCCTCATTGCCAACACGCACTGCACTTATTCTGCAGCCATGGAAAGATGCTATTTTAGCTAATTCATAAAACCCCGAGTCCTTCAGCTCCCAGCTGCCTTCCCCCATTTAATTCGTGTTGACCTCTGAGCCCTCAGGGGGCCCCATGTAGGAGGACCCCATCCCCACCTCCCTCAGAGACCCCCAATGCCCCAGCACTACAGCCTTGCTCAGATGCAGTACCATTCGCAACTGCTGTGGGAGGCACCGCCAAATAAGTGCTTATGGGACACCAGCAGACTGAAGGAAAAAGAGAAAAACGACATTAACACATCCACCGGCACTGGGAAGGAGGGCCAGGAATGTAAACGGAGCCCGGAGGCAGTCCGAAAATGGTAACGGCTGGAAAGCAGGGCTGGAAAGTTTGTTAATAGGGATCCTAGATACTAGCCAGGCTCCCAGCCTCTGGCTCAGCCAGAATACCCCTTCCTGAGCTGCTCTGCCTGAATCACACAGCTGCACGCCAAGGGGCGGACCCCAGCAGTCACACGTGCAGACGGCAACTGCTCCAGTTTCAAACTCAAATCCAGAGCTATAAATCCAACGCAGGCTTCAGTCACCCTGCTGCTTGTGAAATTACCCAGGTTTCGTTCCTTTGCAGCTCGCTATCAACTGACAGCTTCAGTCCAAGACTGAAATTGCATCAGTTTTAGAAAGAAAAAAATAAACCCCTCCATTTTTAGCTCCCAAATCAGCATCTAGAAACTCCCGCTGAGGAGCATCCCACACACCCGCACCTCACTGCAGGTGCTTCGGAAGCCAGGATTAAAAAAGGGCACCCCAAAATTCAGGAGGAAAACAAGTTGTGCTGCCTGAGCTTGGCATCTCATGGACAAAGCCAAACCCAGAAGAGGGGAGCTCCCAAATGCCTCATTAGCACTTTTTTTCATCTTGCTCCTCTCCTCCACACACAGGCTTCAACATCCATAAACTATTCAGACCGAAAGAAGAGGAACTCCGGATCCACCACTCCCATTTGGCGGTGGAAGCAGAAATGTCTTGCTTCTCTTCCACTTTTCACAAAGACACGCTGCTCGTTTCCAAGCAACACAGCTTTCCTCCGGATTGTTTTCCCCAGCAGGCTTTAGGCACCCCTTAATAGAGTCCTTCAGGTAAAAAACAACCTGCAGAGCCAGAAGTTGGGGAGAAGCTGCAGGAGGAAGCAGCTGTGCAACACGCATGCTTTACACCAGCAGCAGTGTCTCCTCACTGTCTTCCCCACCCACTGTCTATCATCCCACTTTTAAACTCAGGATCAAGAGCAAGAGTATAGTAATAACTTAATCTTATCCTGGGTAACAGCACTATGTGAGGCACTGCTGCTGCAATATGCACCCACATTAACAGGAGGTCACAGAAGAGCTACATCATGTGCAGCCAGTTTGGGGTGTGCAAGGGGCCCCGAAAACCCATGTCAGTGGCACCCTTGGTTCCACCCTCCCAGCTTCACCCGTGGGACCTGCGCAGGAAGCTTGGGAATGTGGCTTGCCACTGTGGTATTTCACACACAGAGTCCACATCCCATAGTAATGTACTTTCAGAGGTGCCACAGCATAGGGATGGGGGGTTGCTGGTTGTTTGCTGGGACACCAACAGAAGCTGGGTCCCCCTAGGATGTGCCTGCAGCCAGAGAGAGGGAATGCCCTGCTCTCACCTATCTTTTCCTTCTTACCAGGGGGAAAAGCTTTTGCTGCAGATACATCTCCCCTACCCCAAATACAGAGTAGCTGGTACAAAAAAGGGCCAACTTTGCTGCTACATAGTTTATAATTTATATATATAATTAAAGTGAGAATTTTAATTATACACACCTGCATCAGCACAGCCTCCCCCTGCAAGAGTGCAAGTGGGGCTAGGTCCCTCCAAGAGCAGCAGAGATGGGCAGCCAAGGCTGCAACATAGGCTAACAAAGCATCCAGGCCACGTACTGGGCTTAAATGTGCTTCTGGGCATAGAGGTCCCCAGGTGCGGCTGTTTGGGGCTGTTGAGGTCCATTGAGACGCTCAGGGAGGAGCTTGGGTGGGGGTGGCTGTACTTCCGTGCTTGTACCCACCTGCTCTCCTTGGCCAGCACTGATTTGTGAGACAGCTTTGGCTTTGCAACAGCTTTGCAGCCCCCAGCAGCTAAAACCCAGTTTACATGATGGCTTTAGCAGCGCAGCTGACATCTGGGGAACTTGCCCAGTGCTTGCAAGGCAGGGATGCGTGATGCGTGATGGCTCATGCTTCTTTCACATCAGCTGGAAGGGGTCACTGGCCAGGGTACCCCGGGCTTGTGCAACCTTGCCTTTAGCAGCAATGTGGGAAATTGCTGGGGGTTTGCAATTTAAGCTTAGCTTAAGTCGAGGACTTTATTTGCATGTTCAGAGTCTAGCTTGGACATGTCCCATGCTCTTTGGTACCTCTCTAGTTTGATGCCCAGGTTTATACAGGCTTTTGCACCTGATGGTGCAGGATAAACGACCAATTTTCAGCAATTTTGCACATGGGAGACCCTTCTATGGTAAAAACAGATTTTTCTGTGCATGAAATTTTGCAGTCGCGTCCCTCCTTAACCCTTGGCTGCTGGCTTCTGGGTTTGACCCTTCTCTGATCTTTGTAATACTTAATTTCCGCACAACTAGTGCTGGGGGCTTACTCCTAATTTACTGTCCTTGGCCTGGATCCCCTTTTTTCCAAACTGGAAATTTGGAAAGCAACTCACCTAAAGAATTTGGGAGGGGGAAAAGTGAAATACTAAAATAAAGAGGAAGGAGGGCTGACCCGCAAGGATGGTGAAACCGAGGAGGCATTTGCTCTGAAGGGAAAATCCCCCCCTACCCTGAGTCACAGTCAGAAGAAACCTCCAGCACCTTGATTTAATAGACCAAAATCTTTATTGATTTCTCTGTAACAGCAACCACTGGTGAGAGCTTTTCTCCTCCCAAACACCTGCTTGAAGAGACAGTAAAAAACCCGAATGTATACCCTGACTAGCAGAGGAGCTGCCCCAGCGAGGCCAGGCACTCCCTCCCTGCTCTTCAGCACCAAGCCCAGTTACAAAAGAGAACCGGGAGAAAGTCGCTGGGATGGGGAATGGAGACAAAAGGAGGTTGTGAAAGGGGGTTTTTAGGGGAAAAGTGACTTCCCTCCAGCTCCTGTCCGTAAGTTAAGTTGTCCTTGGCTATTTTCTGATTACTTTGCTTGGAGAGCAGGCTTCCCAAAATGAGCGGCTGTGCCAAGGGCACTAGGTCCCTGCATCCATGGTGGCCATGCCCGCTCTGCAAAGGATGTCCTCAGCCCCTGCCCCTGCCACTTCCTCGATCCGAGGACCTAACAGACCTCCTAGGATCTTTGCTTTAAGGAAAATATATTTATTTATATATAATATATATATTTGTGTGTGTCTTATCACCACCCACCCACACACATATACATATTTCCACTTCCACTCACTCACTCGTGCACCTACGATGGCCAGCTACATGTTCACATCCCATCCCACTGAGCGCTACCCATGCAAGGGAAAGGATGGGAGACACCCCATTCCCTTGGGGTTTTTTGCCTTTTCCCCCCCAAACAAGCAGCAGCACCCCCCAATTGAGAAAAGCAGCTGGAAGATGGGAGCTCGCAACCAGCCACCATGCTGACCCACGCCAAACACACCTAGGGAAATAAATTACCGGACGGAAAGTGCACAAAGCCTGCAGCATGGATGTCAGTGTGGGGCGTACCCATCCCTGTCATGCACAGCCACCACCCCGACAGGTGTCAGGTCCCTGGGGCTGGGTACCAGTGGGGGACAACCCCGGTGAGAGGGAGGATGGATGGAGCAGGCACTCAGGTGGGGGCTGATAAAATGGCACTTGAGAAGGTTTCAAAGTTGTTATGGCTCCCAACAGGCAGTAAAAATACAAAAAGGGGGGGCTAGTTGGAACAGGGGGCACAGCACAGCACTGCCGTGGCATCCCCTGCTACGCATGCCTTCACTGGATGCCACTCTTCAAGGGAAGAGTTGCACCAAGAGAGGAGAAAAAAATACATCCCATCTCCGGGGGGTTTCAAGATGCCAGACACAGGCAGGATGGCCACAGTGTGCCAGCCTGGCAAAGCCACTGGCGGCAGGAGATTAACATGGAAACCCCTTCTGCGCTGCAGCACGACCCAGCCAGGGGAAGACCTGGCACAAAAAGCAAGTGGAGGACAGCAGCAACACTGGCACCCTGCAACTGGAGCACCCTGGCCACAGCACTGCAGCCCTGCAATGTCACCCCCCCCGGGTGCTCAGGTATTCCTGAGACATTCAACAGCGCCAAGGGATTTTGCTCCTGCGTGATTCACATTTTAAAGGGGGGTGGGGTGTAAAAAAGAAAAGCCCTTTCCCAGAGGCTCTTGTACCCAGCCCGAAAAAAAAAAGAAGCATTGCTGGTGAAGTTCCCCTTTTTAGTACCAAAAACATAAAAGCAAGGGGTCTTTTTTTGTAACATATGGCCAAGTCACTTCAAGTCCTGGCTGGTGGGTTGGGGATACAGCCCCTGGTCAAAAGGACATGATGGAAGAAATCCAGGTACGAAAGAGATGTGGGCATGCTGTCCAACGCTGTTGAGGAGTAACTTGGACCCCTGGCGCACCAAAGGGAACAGGCTGCCAATGCTGTCCACCAAATGCCAGCAGGTCCCAGGGGAACTGAAAAACCCTCTCCCTGGCGTGCAAGCAGGTGCGTAGTTTTAGGAGCAATTCTTTTCCCCTGCTCCCAAATTTTCTGGGAGAAGAGGCAAAAGGGATGACGCAGCTCTGGACTGCCAAGCTGCCGGCAATGGGAGGTTTGGGGTAACAGGAGCTTTTTTGGGGGCGGGAAGCATAAGGCAGCAGGAGAGGCAAAAGGATGTTTTAAGAAGCCCAGTGGAGATCAGGCTGTCAGTGGGCAGAGGAGGAGGAATAGGGCTGGATCCAGAAGGGATGCTCTGTCCAGTGCATGCTGGGACTGGTCACCCAAAAAAGGGGAGAAGCCAGAGCTGTGCTCCTGGAAAGAGGGAGGGAGGCAGGCAGGGAGAGGGATGCCGGCAGGGACCGCTGCTGCCTCCGCCTCGCCGGGATGGATCCTGCTAAGCCGAATGGGGTGTTCACAGGTCTGGGGAGTTGCTGCCTCTCCGTGGTTCCCACTCAGATATCCATCTCGAACTGAGCGTCGTCCCCTGGCGAGAAGCAAGGAGATGTGCGTTAGAGGGGTCACCCCCCACCCCAAATCCTCCCATCCCAAATCCTCCCACCCCACCCCGGGGGTCCTTTACCCATGGATGGCTTCCCCTCCTGGTGGTTCAAGTTGTTGGCATCCGCTTTGGGCTCCTCTCCGGCCGAGCCGGGGCTGGTGACGCCGGGAATACTGGGGAGGTGACAAGGCGGGGTCTGGGCCATGGGGGAGTTGCGGCGGTCCAACAGGAACTTGCGGTCGTAGATGATCCGGGTGCCTGGGGGGGGCGATGAGAGGAGGCTGGGGGGGATCCGGCCCAGCAGCGCTTGTTTGCAGAGGGAGTCTCCCCGCAGGACCAAGGATAGGCGGGGAGGACAGGGGGGTGCGCACCGCCGCTCTGCCCGCTCTTATCTGAGCGCGGCGGGCGATAATTCCGCGCTAGGTAAACACCCCCGTGGCACCTGGGTGTCAGCTGCCCGGGGCGCTCGCCGCTGTCCTGTGCGGAAGCCTGGCTAACTGACGGCAGGGGAGGGAATGCATGCCGACGGATGCGGCACCAAGAAACGTCCCGTGCTCGTCTCCCCCGCTGGCGGACGAGGGATGCGGGAAGGGTCAGAGAACCCTTTTCTTGCCCCAGACACCTTTCGGGGGTATCGAGCTTTGATCAGCTCGTCCCACCGGGGCCGCCTGCCGCCCGCTACAGGGGGCCAGCTCCCACCGCGGCCAGGACCCTCTGCGCCCCCCCGTTACGCCCCATAAAAATAATACACCCTGCTTCCTTTAAGGACAACCGGCGGCAGGCGCTGTGTAAGCGCTATGTAGGCACGATATACAGACGCGATACAGGCGCGAAAGGCGTGCGATAGGTGGTGTTTAAAGAGGCGGGCGGCGGGAGCGCTCCCCCGGCGTGGCCCCGCGGCCACCGCCCCGCAGGCCCCGTCCACCCCGGCGCTTACCTCCCGGGGTGGTGGAGAAGAGGGTGCCGCCGGGGGTGGTGCAGTAGTCCGGGGGGAGCTGGGCCACGTCGCTGAGGGCCACGGTGCGCGTGGGGATGGCCCGGCTCTGGCTGGGCTGGCGGCCGCCGGCGGACGACATGGCCCCGCGCTATTGTCCCCGCGGAGGCGGTGCGGAGCGGGCACCGCCTCCCCCCGCCCTACACCTCCCATCGCCCCCCCGCCGCTGCCGCCGCCGCGCTCCGCCCGCCGCCGCCAGGGGGCAGGCGCGGGGGCAGGCGGTGTCGCCCGCGCCCTCCCACGTGGTCTAGCGGTGAGGATTCCTGGCTTTCACCCAGGCGGCCCGGGTTCGACTCCCGGCGTGGGAAGAGAGTTTTGAAGGGTGCGGAGGGAGGTCCCGTCTCGCGATACGGGTGGAGGCGGGTCCCAGGGTGTACTGCTCCTTCTCTCACAACATTTTGGCTGCGCGGAGCTGATCAAAGTCGCCAGGAAAAGGGGCGCATCCCTGTATCCCAAATACACCAACCCAAAAAGTTGGGAATCCCACCACCCTCACATCAGCAGGAAACAGGCCTCATCCCCATGTCCCAAAGTACCAACCTGGAAAGTTGTGAACCCTGTCTCGATGGGCCACACCAGCCCCAGATCACTAGAAAAGCAGATGAATCCCCATAACCCATTCCAGGAAGGGGATGTATCTCCATATCACAAATGCACCATCCTGGAAAGTTGTGAATCACATACCCTCAGTGCCAAGCCAGCCTCAGCACAGCCTCCCTCCCTCCCCTGGGAACACTGATCCCACCGGTTATTTTTAGCAGGACTCTCCTGAAAGGCCGGAGCGACTGATTTCCTTCTCCAGCCGTGGATCCCCCCGGCCAAAGCACGTCCCCGGCGGGACCAGGCGCCCGCATGCAGAAGAGGATGGGTGAGGCGGTAGCCCGGGTAGCCAGGAAGGTGAACGACACGGTGGAGAACAAAACGGATTCCCTGGGTAAGGCCATCGCTGCAGCTCAGCTCCCGCTCGGGCCCAGGGAAGGATCGGGTATCTGGGAGCAGTGCTCTATTCTTTGCTGCCACAGTCTAAAAATAAGAAGCTGTTGGCCCCACTCTGGGTGCTGCACGTGAGGCTCCCGCAGCCATAGGGAGGGGAAAGATTCTTCCTAAAGACCCTCAGCCCCCTCACCCAACTTTGAGTTGGCTCCCAGTAATGGCATATAATGCCCTGGGACATGCCCCAGGGACACAGTCCCTCATTGCAAGTGATGGCAGGAGCCAGATCTTTCCCGACATGGCTTTGTCAAGTCTGTGTTTTTCTGCAGTTTCCCTGTTCCTAGCTAATATCCGAGTCCTACGCGCAGTTCATCAAAACAGACAAAATCTGCTCATTTTTATTCGTGCTGGATTCCCAGCCCTGGGTTACAAACCAGCATACGCTGAGAGTCATAGCTTCGTCGCTCGGCCTCTCAACAGCCTCCTGAGCCAGATGATAAGCAGGGGAGGATAGAGCTCTTGCAGCCCCTGCCACGGCTTTGGTGAGAGGATAAGCAGCAGAGCTAAGGCTGAGCACCATGGGGCTGGGACAGGGTTTCCATCCTCTGTCACCTCCCAAAAAGAGAAACAGAAACAACGTGGAGTAAAATAAAATTGCCTATAGATCAGAAGCACAAATACCTTTCCCCTCCCCACTGCTTGCCATGAGAAAGCACTGACCACCGTGAGAAAGCCTAGATGAACAAGTCTAGGGAAAGCTCTGCCCCGTCCCCATCCCAGTCAGCAGTGGAGGAGGCATCCCTGCACTGCCCAGCCGTCCCCTGAGGGTCAGGGACATAATGGAGGGGGATTTCTGAAGTTGTGAATGTACTAGGAATGGACAGGCTGGCTGAGGTTTTGCAGAAGGACTTTGCACCATGGCAGTATTTGCAACACGACTTAGGGTTGAACAAACCTGAGGCAGAACGGCCTCAGCATTGCTGATGGGAGCAAAGTATTGGTGCCTGGAGAGATCCCTGCAAGAGGGGAGTATGGCAGAGGATACTACAGCATCCACGGGCGGCAGCACCCAGACAAGCAAGTTAAGCACTAAGGAGTGGAAACCAAGATGGAAAGTATTGCTCCATCCCAGCTGAGGTGCATAATAACATGCCTTGGTCTCTCTGGGGCAGATCTGGCCAACTGCAAACTGATGACCTTCCCCATCGGCATCTACAAAGCAATGAGAAGCGTCACTGAGGGGATCCACTGCATCTCCCTGGCAAACAACGAGCTGAAGTCCATCACCAACCGATTTGTCACTACCTTCAACCAGCTGAGAGGTAAGGGGCAGCCTGACTGCTTCACAACAGCCACTTCCAAACCCCCCAGACCCAGCAAAGAGCCCCCAGGTTGCTGCAGAGGCGGCACAGCACCAGAGCTTCCCCACTGCAGTTTTTGCTTCTCTGCACAGACTCCTCATTCCAAGCTATAGTTCACCTACCCCCAGATCCATTTTCTTTACTCTTTCCAGCCCTTGCAGGAGTGGGAAACTAGTTTTTATTTCACCCACCCTCCCAAACCCATTCCCTGCTACCTTCCAGCAGTGGCCAGGCTGTTGCAGCATCAGTCATCCTCCAGCTCGTTCTAAGGATGAGGCTGGGGTTGAATGAGGACACGAAAAGCAGCTTGGGCATAATGGTGCATGGCCAAGATGGGGCATTTCAGGCTGCAAAAGGCGTGGTGACATGCTGCTGGCTGATTAGACCCCATCATGAGACATCAGTGTTAGCTGATCTCTCTTCATTCACTGCAGGAGATGGGGACAGTCATCAGAGCATGGCTGGTGCCATGCTGTGAAGCCCAGCAAAAGCAACCAGAAGCTAATCTGCTGAAGTATGGTCATGCAAGCATCCAGAGCACCCAGCAACATGGTTTTGAACAATGGGGATTGTTCTGGGGCTTTGCCTGCCTGCAGCAGCTCCAAGGTTTCTGGCAGCTTTTGACAGGCAAATATTTTGTTCATATAACATACTGCACAAGTGCCACTGTGGTGGGCATCTGGGGAAGCTTCCTGTATTGTACTGGAGCATCACCCATGAAAACTCCCCTAGGCTGGAGAAAAGAAAGGCTTGGAGCAAAGGAAATCAATTTTCATTTTCTAGACAGCACAGCGAGCCCAAGGGGAAAAGATCTTTTTGCAGCAAGGGCTTTGCTCTGCCAGTGAGCAAATCACTCTAGGGATGAACATGCTGGGCCCCAGCAGGGCTGTTGCAGTGGACAGCCTTGCAATAGTCTGAATAAGGCAGGACCTATAAATACCAGGTATTAGGAGGGGCAGGGCGGCTTGCATGGGTATTTATAGAGCAGAATAATTTGTGTCACTGGAGAAGGGTGCTTGAATAGCAGAATTTAGGACCCTGTTCCTATGGTTAATGGCTTCCATGAAGAAGTGCTGCTCCTGGCCACACAGAAGCTCATTCTTTGAGGGTGGTGAGAGAGCAAAGAGGGTTAAACTCCGTAGAATAGATATTTTTCACATATAGATATTTCTTCCACCACTCTGTTTATACCTTAGAAGGGGTCCAGGTATGTGAAAATACAAACTAGCCTTAAACCATGACAAATGTGCAGTGAGGGGAATTGCACCAACTTTACTAAGAAATATTACTTATTTCTATATCCCCTGCTTGCAAAATGCTAAAAGGGTTTCATCAGGAAAGCCTGAGGAAGCCAAGAACCTTATCAATCCTAAAAGCAGTATTCACAACAGGCAAAAGTATAGTGACAAACTATTGGGACCAGCAAGAAATCCCATTTCTAGAGTTGGAATCCCATTGCTGGACCTGGCAGCCCATGGGGGACGGAGGCTGTAAATTTAGCTGTGCATGAATTATTTTTCCATCCCCTCTCACCTTCTTCCCCCCTCTCCCCTGTTCCCCAAACCAAGAGCTCAACCTGGCAGGCAACTACCTGCACCGCCTGCCTGAGGAGATCACCTCCCTGCTGCACCTCCGGGCCATCAACCTCTCCCGCAACAGGTTTCGGCATTTCCCTGAGCCCCTGGCTGCTGTCACTGCCCTGGAGACCATCGACCTGGAAGAGAACGAGATCAGAGGTGAGCAGGACCATTTCCCACTGTAGGGAGGACAAGCATCCTCCCAGGTGTCCTGGGTTCAGCAGGAGCAGTCATTTTTCTCCTTCTTGGTAGCTGGTGCAGCACTGTGTTTTTGATTTTGGGCCTGGGAACAGCGCTGATAACACCAGTGTTTTCAGTTACTGCCTGGTAGTGTTTTGGTCTGACCAAGGACTCTCTTGAGTCTCATGCTCTGCCAGGGAGGAGGGGAAGCCGGGAGGAAGCAGAGACAGACACCTGACCCAAACTGACCAAAGAGGTTATTCCATGCCACAGCACGTCATGCCCAGGATGTAAAAACAGAGAGCAGAGACCCGGAAGGGTGGGGGTGCACTGCAGGGTCAGGCTTGATATCGGGTGGTGAGCAGTTGTATTCTCTTTCCTTTTATTTCCCTTGTCACTATTATTATTGGTGGTAGCAGCAGTGATTTGTGTTATACCTTAGTTACTAAACTGTTCTTATCTCAAACTGCGCGAGTTGCATTCTTTTGATTCTCCTCCCCATCCCCTCCCCGGGGCTGGGGGAAGAAAGAGGGGAGAGTGAGTGAGTTTTAGAGACTTAAACCACAACACAGGGGCAACTGCTCCGCCCACCGGTGATGCTGATCCACATCCCTGGGCAGGGAGGGATGCTGGCTTGAAGCTTTGCTTGTGGTCCACCATGCCCTGAGATGTAGCCAGGCCAAGAGACAGGTTAGTGATCCAGCAACAGGAGCATGAATTTGGCAGAGGGAAGGGCATCCAAGTGCCAGGTAGATGCTAAATAGGCAGAGCTTTGTTAGCCTCTTGCTTTTGCTAATCCTTGTACTGCCTCCTGAGGCAAAGCTGTGGCAGGCACAGGGGGAATCAAGCCTCATTCAAGTTACTCCATTCAGTGCACTGGGATATGGCTCTCAAAGGCAGCTCCAGCTGTTACTGAATCACCAGATTCAATAAAAAATAGACCTGATGGCAGCACCCAGCCCTAAGGAGGCTGGGCTGGGATATTTGCTGCCAGGCAAAGTAAGAGCACAAACCCACCTGAACGTTTCCCAGAGCAAATAGGAGCTGTAACACTACAAAATCCCCTAAAACAAAAATAAATCAAAGAAACAGCAAGAGCTGCTCATCCCTTGACCCTGTGGTGGGAGGAAAACCTTTCATGTGCAAAGCTGAAGCCTTTGGAGTCCCCAAAAGGTGGGCAAAAGGGACAGCTGTTGCATGTAGATAAAAGAGTTTATTTAGGAGTGAGCTTCCAAGAGCCCAGGCTGGAGCATCCCCCAGCCCACGCAGATCCCCAGGGAGGCAAATATCAAGTCCACTCAATTTTGCTGTTTTATCTAGGATGGCTTCAGCTGCTGCTGGGAAAGCTGCTCCCTGCTACAGAAGTTTTATTAACAGCATCAGCTGCTCCCTGGCCATGCCTGTAGAAATACAAAATGTTAAATACTGCTTCCACGACAGCCAGCAACATACATGTTTTTTCCTCACCCCCTTTTTTCCCCTCCTGCCTCCTGCAGAGAGCTATCTTAGTTTCCTCCATTGCTTTTTGAGCCTAATTGGTTGACTTAAATCAGACTTGGTCTCCAAAGAGTGTATCTCCCACTCATTTTGCGCAAGCAGGCTGCTGCAAGAAGGGAATACAGCTGCTTGTTACATTTTTCCCTGCTTAAATGCAGGGAGAAAAGGCTGCATCAAATGTTGTACCCAGCGGGATTAATCCCAGGGGAGAAGGTGGCTAGAAAACCCAGCTTCCATGCTTGGTCACCTCCCACCAGGCTCTCCTTGGCTGCTGTTATCAGACTCAGGAAAAAAACAGGGTAGAAATTAACAATTTCAAGCGAAAGTGTTTTAGGGACATATCTTAGTAGCAAGCATAATGTTGTCTGGCTGCAGAAATAGGCAAGATTAGCATTTTCGGGAAAGGGGAAAAGGTAGAGATTAGAAAGGTGGGGTGTTGCAGCCCTTTTCCCCAAAGAAACAAAAGCCTGGGCAATCACATTGCCCCTGCCAGCCCTTCCCAGGTACCTCCCAGGCTCATCTTTGTGTGACTTTGCATTTATATAGATATATAGAGATTTTTATGTACCAATACATTTTTATGTATTATCTATGAGCTTGTATTTATACATACACCTTTTCCTCCCACACTAGCCTGGCACAAGGCACTGGAGAGGGAGAATTAAGGAAAATCCATCAGCTTGAATTTAACTGGCACAAGTATTTTATTTAACAGTCAAGCAGGATTGAGCCCTTCACACATGGAATGCAGCAGCAGGACACATTTCACCCCAAGCAATTTTGAATCAGACTATAGGAGATAGCACTTTCTCTTTCCTTCCTGCATTCTTGTACAATTGACCTGCCATGGCTGGCTGAGAACCATGCTTTGGCAGCAAGGTCTCACAAAGAGTAACCAACACATCCTTGGACAAGCTGTTCAGATATTTGAAAGCTCATTTTGGTGCTGATTTTCAGCTGCATTACCCACATACCTCCAACCAGCCTAACCTAGGAAAGAGCTGCCTTAGCAGTACAGATAGGAGCAAAAGCTGCATTTTGGTGCCTTTTATAGTTTGGAAGCCAGGTTGTCCCACTTAGACCAATAACAAGTTGAGGACCCTGCTCCAGATAGTCCCCGAGACCATCAGACAAAGAGAAGAATGCTATGGGTGAAGATGGAGACTGGGGAAGGATTATAGCTGTCCTCATCGGCAAGAGGGTTCCAGATCACTGGTTTGTAGCACTGCAGCAGCCATGTGCTGGTCCTACCTGTCCTCCTCTGCTTTCTCAGTGGTTCTGAAGGGCCTCATAGCAGTGTTGTAAAACACATTTTAAAGCACTTGCTGAAAAAGAGGGGTGAGTCACCTACTAGGGCATACTGAACTGGAGGTGGTAGGTAATATTTTCCAGCTAAAGGGGAACAGGAGTAAAAGGAGATTAATTGACACCTACTTGGAGTATGTGGGCTCTGTGAAAAGAGACATTTAGTGCCATGAGCTGCCCTTCTCATCTCAATAAGCTCTTAAGCCTGAAGTGTAATTATGTATATATTAACGTAATTAATATATGCATTAATATATTAAAGGGATGCTTTTAGATCTTTGCCTGTGAATCAGCATTTTACCAAATTAGCATTTTCAGCTCCCAAATCCATTGGGATTTTGGAGGGCCTGAAGCTCCAGTTTCTCTTTCCCTTATTCCTTAATGAATGATTTATTGCAGAAGATGTTGAGATAACAAGGGGGATGCTGGAAACTATTACCAAGGCTGGGCAGGTCACTGCTGAGGCTGTGGCTAATTTTGTTCTCCCAAGTATCAGAGAACCACTCTTAATTTAGGATAATGGTATGGAAAATGAATCTCTGTTAATAGCTGCAGAGGAGCCAGAGAGTGTGTTTCCACCAGTGGATTTGGAGGAGTCTGACAGCTGCCAAAGGATGTTGGTAATGCTGAAAGGTGATCAGACAGTGGCTCTGCTGACCTGAGCAGAGTCTTTCCACCTTCAATTTGCAGATGTACATGGCTGCAAGACCTCTGGAGCTGTCAGTGTTCATTACCTAGCTCCTTAGCTGCCTCTACAGCCCTTTCATATCTACCTCCTCAGATGCCTCCCAAAGCCTTGGCAGCCCTTTCATCTGAAGGAGCTAGGTTTTTCGTGCACTTAATATCATATTCTGATCTGAAAAAAAAAATATTGTTTGCTTTAATTATTAACTAAGCTTCTTTTTCCTATTTTTGCCTAACTGGTGAAGTCAGTATGCATAATTCATGCTCAAAAGCAAAGACTTTATTCATTGAGGAGCTGGCAAGTGATGCTTTGGGTTGCTCATAGAGGAGTTCGTGGCTCTCACAGCACAGATATATAGCTGTAGGCTTCACTGTATGTCCTGCCTTTTGTTTCATGCCAGGGTGAATCACTGCTCTGTACCTTGAATTAAGCTGCAGAGCTGAGCTGTTCCCACCCTGGGCAAGGCTGCTCCCTAAACCACTTAACTCACTAAATTTAAGCAAAGTGAGGGTTTATCACTCTGCATAGCCTTAGAGGATATTAAACAGGAAGAAATACCAAAACCAAAAAAGTGCATCAAGGGGAAAATGAGCACAATTATACAGGGGATTGGTGGTGAACAGATCTGCCATAAAGAGGAGGTAAAAAAATCTGTCTGAAGGTCAGCCTGATGAGATGCACACTGCTAAGAAAGGTGTATCACAGAAAATAGCACTGCTCTCTGGAGGAGAAAGGAAAAAAATCCATCAAGGTGTTCGAGTCTTTTTCCAGCATAAAATAAGTTTCATGGTTTAAAACTACAGAATCTCCTGCCCTGCTATAATTACAACACTGCAATTCTGCCTCAAGTATTGGCAGAAGAAATTGGAGCTGCAGATATAAAAGGTTCTTGTCATTTTGGTGGCCAAATTACAAAGAAACCCATTGGTAAACTCAGACAGGTGGGCTTGTCAAGCCCCAAATATTGTGATTTGTAACAGAAATATAAATATATCATCTTTTAATTATCTTAATGATTAGGCTCTCTCATTGGTCTTATTTCTCTGCTCTTGGTGGATTCACATGGGAACCATCCATGAGACGTGCACCTTTTTTTCATTCAAAAGGGATTTCCTTTAGAAACCCTTTCTAAATGAAAACATGCAAATTCATGGAGGTTGCAAAATAAGAGGATGCCCATCAATAGCCAAGAGCTATTTTGCAGCCTGTCCAACAAAGCCAAAGAGCACATGCTCCCCCATTAGCCTGGTGAGGTCTCCTGG
This sequence comes from Myiopsitta monachus, assembly GCA_017639245.1. Taxonomy (NCBI): domain Eukaryota; kingdom Metazoa; phylum Chordata; class Aves; order Psittaciformes; family Psittacidae; genus Myiopsitta; species Myiopsitta monachus. The sequence goes on along the minus strand of CM029921.1, from coordinate 62,119,672 downwards.
GCATTGCAACACCGGGAATAAAACAGTCTTTGAATACCAGCAGGGTTTTTTTTAGTACTAGGAGAACTGGAGAGCAGTGGTCACATTTAGTATGATGATGCTTGTACCTTGCCAGAAAATTGCTTGAGTAGTTGTATAATTGAATATTTGATTATGTCTAGGTTCTGATAAAAGCCTGGAGATTGGAGTGAGCAGGGTTTGTTCTGGGCTGCCCATTGAGCCGTGGCTTTTGTCCCCTCTGCCACTCTGAATTCCCTGGCAGCTGAGGCCTGAATGGGTACTCACCTGAGTGTTCTCTTTTGCAGAGGTACCAACAGAGAAGCTGGCCTCCATGGCATCGCTGCGGAGCCTCAACCTGCGGGCAAACCCTGTCGGTCCTGAGGTGCGGCTGCTGGTCCGGCCCCTTGTCCCCTTCGACCTGCTGCTGTCACCAGAGAAGCCCATCCCCAAGGCCTGAGAGGGTCTTGGGGTGCCTGGGGTGCAAGCTCTCCTGAGGGGTGACTGTCTGAGAAAGTGGTTTGGCTTAGGTCAGTCCCTGCTGTGCCGCTATTTCTACCACAAACCTGCAGCGAGGCAGCCAGTCCCTCATTTTTCATTAAGAAAAAGCAAGCAGAGAGGCTCCTCTGTGAAGGGATGGTTTTGCCAGCTCCTGAGCCAGGTAATTTCCTGCTTTGTGCTTTAGGGAGACAGAGCCACAACATATGCGGTGTGAGGTCTGGGTAAAACTGGGGGAGTTGGATGTTTGGCTACAACCCTCCTGCCTGGCTGGTGATGGGGAGCACGCAGGGTGGGGGATGGTGGGGGGCATCCCTGCAGCTATAAGGGTTCCCCTTGGAACTGCTGACATTGCGGTTTGCCAAGTGCCTGATTAAATGTTTTCCTGTTACATGGGGGTTTTGTATCTGCTTAAATTCGAATTCTCAGTTTTCTCCTTAAAGAAGCCCCTTTGCACATCCCCGAGGCTGCTCACTGTAGTTCAGGCTGAATTCTCCAGCTGAATTCCACCCAGACCTGAGCAGTATTTTTCTGGATTACAGGGAAATTGTTAGGGGGGTTCCCCCCATTTCTTTTTTCACCATGGAAATCAAAACAACCCAGTGCCAGTGAACCTCCACACACTGCTCAGCCCACGGGTGTCTCCGGAAGCGTGCACCCCCATCATGGGTACTGTGGGTCTTTAAGATGTGCTACTTTCTCTCCCGGGAAGAAACGGGGCTGTGGGGTTCAGGATGTGGTCCAGAGAGAGTGCGCCTTGGTGGTGGGGAGGCCATTGCCAAGCGTGTTGGTATCCTTTTAGAGCTGACAGCCTGCAAAATGCCTCCTGGGAGAAACTGCAGGTGTTATCTCAAAATGGCTTGTTTAAACACCTCCCGGGCTTACTCCTTTGGGTTTTTTGGGTTGGTTTTTTTTTTTGAGGGATAAATGCTCCCCAGTAGTGTGGGCTGGCCAGGGGCAGCCAGGAATGGCTGCTCCTCTTAATACGTGACTTCTAGACTTGCCAAAGCCAGTCTTTCATAAAAGACTATGGTAAGAGGGGGCTTGTTGATGTTGGCAATGATAGAGGAGCTGAAGTCGAGCAGAGCAGCTTTGGGCTGGGACCGGCATCCCAAAGGATCATACTGCTTTTCCCCAGTGGGTGGGTGATTTACATGAGGTGGAGAACAGCGGTCCTCCCAACACGTGCAGGGACTCCCAGCGTGTTTCCCCCCCGGGGCAGGCAGGAGCTGGCATCAGCTGGAGGAGAGGGAGTCTGCAGCTGCGTGGAAACCTCTGGGTGGCGGGGGGGACCCCGACCCTCCCCTGGGACCAAACCTGCTCCAGCTCTCTCCTTGCCCCCCCCATCCGGCTGCCTCGGGCGGGGGGGGTGCGTACCCCGGTATCCATGGCGATGGGAGGCTGTCCCCCCGCCGCCCCCCCCTTGGCTGCAGCCGCCGAGCAGCCGCAACCGGCTCGGCGGCACCAGCAACACCGCTGTACCGGCACCGGAGCTCGGCTCCGAGAGGGGGACTGGAGGAGGAACGGGGACAAATTCCGCAAGCTCCCCCGGTGGCAGGCCCCCCTGCCCGCACGCCGGCGATGCAGCTCCCGGAGCCGGGCTGGGACAGTAGAGGTGAGTACCAAGATCTGATCGATTTCATTCATTTCAAATAGATGTCCAGCCTCTTCCACCGCCCTCCCCCCTTCCCCCCCACCGCTTCCGACCCTTATTCCATCAGCCCAGTCTTTCCCTGTGATGGTTTTCCTGAGCCAGGCAGGGAGGCAGGTAACCCATCGCCCCCCGGCCGGTGTCCCCCCTTCTCGTCACTGCGTCCCAGATGTCAGCGCCGAACGGACTATGGCTCCATCTATCCAGCACCAACCCGGGCACTTGGCAGCCCCTTATTTTCCTTTCCTCATCTTCCACCTCGCTTTTGAAATTGCCTGTGATTTTTTTATGCACAGGATACCCACCTCCCACTAATGCTGCAAGATACTGCAGCCCAAAGAGATAAAGTCCAGCAAAGTTTCAGGCTTAATATCACAGGTTTCAGGCAATCTCATTAGAGTCTTTGCTCTCACTTCTGCTAATGAAGCCGGTTCATGTGCGTGCATCTGATGCTGACCAGCTGAAGCATCTTGCTCCAATAGCCCTGATGTTTCCTTGCCTCTCTGGGAGGCTCCTTCTCCTGTGCTGGTGCTGTAAATCCCTCTGGCACCTTTCTGAGGCTCTGCTGGAAATGTATTGCCCAAATCCTGCATCCAGAACAGGGGTATATTACCCAGGCAGGGCAACCCCTGTGTGACGGGGCTTTAGAGAAGCCAGTGGTCCCAGCGGCTGGAAAAAGCATCTTGGATGGCAAGCTGAGTGCCGGCACAGGGCTGGGGGGATGATATAGCCACCCATCATGCAGTGGCTTTGCAGCGCTTTCTCAGAGCAGTGCTGACCTGGCAGTGGTTAGGCTGAGCCTTAAAGCAAAAATAAGCCTTTTATTGTCTTAAAATCGCAGCCTGGGTTTGCCTGGAGCAAGTCCCATCACCACTGCAGGCAGCTCCTGCCTGCAAGCGGCATCCTCTTGTGTCACTGCCTGCGTAAAGCCGGGGAAACCCAAGGGTGGGTGCTACACAGACCTGCTCCCCGTTAAACCTGAAGTGACAAAATGTCATCCCCCTTCCATTAGAAGGTCTCAGAGTCCCAGGTAATGATCATAATTATTGCTTTATATGTAAGGGGAAGACAGGATCTTCCTTTCCCCAGCCCATCTCCCTCGGGTACTGGAGCTTCGCTGGGGGAGAAGATTTTAGGGGATCTCACATTGCAAACCTCATAAGTGCAAGGAGAAGCAGGAGCAGCAGACACCCAGGAGTAGGGATGCTCCCAGGCTGGCTGTGCTAGGGAGCTGCACAGGTACAGCTCCCACACTGCCAGAGCATTGTGGTGTCAAGACATGGATTTCTCTTCCCTGCATTATCCCTGCAAAAATCCCATAAGAACAGGATGTCTTCTGTGCTGCTTTAATTCCTTGTTAAAATAATGATATAAAATAATAATGATACAAATAAGACTTCAGATGAGGTGCTGCAGTACCTTGGGCTGTGTAACCCAAGGAGGAGGAGACTGTTGGGCCACTGAGATGATGCCAGTGGGACACGTCCCAGCCAGGCTGGGCACTGGTGCAAATATGGAAACCCACCTCCATGTGATAAAGCATAATCGCTTCATCCTCTCCCAGCCTTGCTGTCCTGCCTTCCTTCCCCCAGGCCCTTCCTACGGCACCTGGCCCAACTCTACCATAAGTGAGAGCCACCTCCTGAGGGAGAACTACACCTTCTTGGCGTACTACCAGCATTCCTCCCCCGTGGCTGCCATGTTCATCCTGGCCTACACTTTTATCTTCCTCATGTGCGTGATCGGCAACATCCTGGTGTGCTTCATCGTGGTGAAGAACCGCCAGATGCGGACGGTCACCAACATGTTCATACTCAATTTGGCCATCAGTGACCTGCTGGTGGGCATCTTCTGTATGCCCACCACCTTGGTGGACAACCTCATCACAGGTGAGTAGTGGAGGGCAAAACAAAAACAGGGGGAGAGAAAATGGTGGGGAACATCATCCACCTTCTGCCCCCCACACACGAGGCCACCCTGTGGGTGATTTTTTTGCTGAAGATGAGGAGGGCGGGGGGTGGCCACTCAACCTCTTCTGATGAAAGGTATAATTTCATTTACAGCTATTATTTTAGGGGGAGGAAAACCTTTTTCTTTGCAGTTTTGGACTTTTTTGGCAAAATAAGTGACCTTAATGCCACATTTACATATTTATTTAAAGTTCAGCCACTCTCTATCAAGCAACCCTGAAAAGAAACCCTCTTCTGACATTGATCTTCTCCTGTGCTGGCTCACCTCTGCCCGTTGAACTTTACAAAGATAAAAGGTGACAGTGGCACAGTTGGTGGAGTTTAACCACAGCGGTAGCTGGGCACAGGGCAGAGTCTGTATTTATTTATTATGGGGCATGATTTATTTATTGCCAACACCTTAGCATTGGGATCAAGAAACAAGACAAAAGGCCTTCTGATTGAGGATCACAAGGTCAGTCCCCATGAAAACACTCCAAGCCCTACGTAAGGGTAAGAAAAATTACAACTACCACGCTTCTTGAGCTTCCAAGAAATGCAACATGCACCTTCTTTACCAATTTGGGATTTTTTTTTTTCCAGGCATCTGTTGCTAAAGGCCATCTCTGTAAGAGCCAAAATGCAACACCCCCTTAGGAGCAGAATTTAGCATCCCCCAGCAACCAGGCGGTAGATGGGGACATCTGATGGGAGCTGGTGATGTAATTGTCCAAGCCAAAGGTACCTACAACCTCCACGGTTCCCTTCACAGGCTGGCCCTTTGACAACACCATGTGCAAAATGAGTGGCCTGGTGCAGGGCATGTCCGTCTCTGCCTCTGTTTTCACACTGGTGGCCATCGCTGTGGAGAGGTATGTTGGCATGAACATGTGAGGACATGGGGTCCTAGCCACCTCCAGAGTGTTACGGTAACCCATGTGGTTTCCATCACGGGAAATCTCCTGGGGACATCAGGAGCGTGTCCCAGATCTCCAGGAGGATCACAAAGTTACCCATGGAGAATCCCAGCAAGATGTCCTTCCCCACCTTAAGCTGAAAACACCAAGTCTGGAGCGATCCCAACCTATCTCTGTCACCAAAAGCCATATGTAAAGAGAAACCCACCTTACCCTCCCCTCCCACCCCTGGGTCCTGGCTACCCTCCTTCCTAAGAGACCTCCCACTGGGTGCCCAAAACCACCAATGCCTGTCCTCCCACAGGTTTCGCTGCATCGTCCACCCCTTCCGGCAGAAGCTAACACTGAGGAAAGCCCTGGTGACCATCACCATCATCTGGGTGCTAGCCCTGCTCATCATGTGCCCTGCTGCCATCACCCTGACTGTCACCAGGGAGGAGCACCACTTCATGGTGGACACCTATAATAACTCCTACCCCCTCTATTCCTGTTGGGAGGCCTGGCCTGAGACGGGAATGAGAAGGATCTACACCACTGTCCTCTTCTCCCACATCTATGTGGCTCCCCTTGCCCTTATCATCATCATGTACACCCGCATTGCCTTCAAGCTCTTCAAGTCGGTGGCACCTGCCCATGGCCAAGAGGAGCCAGAAGTGAGGAAAGTCTCCCGGAGGAAGGCCAAGGTCATCAACATGCTGATCATCGTCGCCCTCTTCTTCACCCTCTCTTGGCTGCCCCTCTGGACACTGATGCTGCTGATGGACTACGGCCAGCTGAGTGAGGGCCAGCTCCACCTGGTCACCGTCTATGTCTTCCCCTTTGCCCACTGGCTGGCCTTCTTCAACAGCAGCGCCAACCCCATCATCTATGGCTACTTCAATGAGAATTTCCGACGGGGCTTCCAGGAGGCCTTCAGAGCCCCCATCTGCTCGCTCCACTGCCATCACCTTCACCACCACGGGCCCTACACCCCTAGGAGCCATGGGATCCTCTTTGGTGCCCGCAACCGTGTCTTCACCCATGCACGGGCCAGCGATTCACCACCTGCCTCTGAGTCGGGGCCATTGGCACCACGACGCACGGGTGTCCATGCATGGGACAGCTGAACAGCCATGGCACCTCCAGACAAAGGGCTTGCAGGGTGGGAAATAGGGGGATTCTCCACATCATGGAACAGGTTGCCCAAAGAAGTGCTGAATGCTCCATCCCTGGCAGTGTTCAAAGCCAGGTTGGACAGAACCTTGGGCAACATGGTGTAGCGTGCGGTATCCTTGCAGAGGGTTGGAACCAGATGATCTTAAGGTCCTTTCCAACCCAAACCATTCCATGATTCTATGGGCCGTGAGTCACTGAAATAAAGATACATCCTACCGATGCCACATCCTGCCTTTTCTCCTCCGCTCCCCGCGCCGCCACCGTCGAGAATTGGGGGCAGAAGGGGGGGCCACCAGCCAAGTTCCCTGGCACCACGGGCTCTGGCCATGGGGAGAACTGGTTCTGGTGACATGGAGAATCACTGCTCGGCCGTGCTCTACCACGACACCCGCCACACGGCTCCGCGCCCCTCCTCTGACACGCCACACCGGCCGCGTGGCGCGGGGCGGAGCATGAGCCACGACCTTGGCGCATGCGCACTCACCACCCCCTGAGCCCCGGGGGGCGCGGCGCGGCGCGCCTGCGCAGTGGGGTAACCGGCTGGCTGCGCGGCAAGCATGGCCGGGTACAGCGTGGAGGAGCGCGCCGCGCCTCATAGTCTGGAGTACCGGCTGTTCTTCAGTGAGTCCCCGCCGCCTTCCTCGTTCCCTTCCTTCCCTCCCTCGTCCTCCCGGTGTGAGGGTTGGGGGGGGGGCTTAGGTCCCCCCCGTCCACAATGTGAGGTGTCCCCCTCAGGCCGTGCGCGACTCGCCCCTTTTTGCTTTGCAGAGGATGCCGCCGGGTGTTACATCTCCCCCTTCCACGATATCCCCATCTACGCGGATGCCGGCAAGGTAAGGGGAGAGGGGCCGGCGCAAAGAGCGCTCGGTAGCTCGTGTGGCCTCGTCGGCTTGGGGGCAGTGACAAGAGCGGCCGCTGGAGCTCTGGGTGTGAGCGTTGGTGTATCGGTGCTCCGCGAGGAGCGTGGTCCTGCGAGCCTGGAATACCCGGGAGAAACTCCCGGTCCCTTGCAGTGCTTCTTGATAGGAGCACCTAACAGAAGCATCGTCAGATCTTGCAAAGACTTTACCTCTCTTTCAGGTAGAGCAACATAGGAGAAGAGAGCAGATGATCTCATTCGCATGTTTGTGTCTGAGATACAAGTGGTTGTCTTCAATTCGCCTGTGAGGCCACATGAAAGGTTTTGGGTTAAAAGAATCAGTTTTCTCTTTAGCCAAATATCTACATCCACGCCTCTGGATGATATTTCAGGCTTGGGGTTTGACTGCAGTAAAGCCACTTTATAATCAGCTGCTGATCAGAAGGCAGGGATGTTACATTCTTGCTGTAGCAGCTCTTGGGAACCTCCTGTCTCACAAAAAAATGCAGGTGGGGATCCTGCAACACTACACGTGTTGCTGGGCTTTTACATCCTTCCCTTATCTGGTGGTTAGGCAAATCAGGCTGTTCTGAATCACTGCCTAAGTGCTCCAGCTCTAGGAAACCGAAATGGCTGTATTTCAGTTTTCACTGACTGCTTTGTCGGTGGGAACTAGGGCTCTGACTGTGTTCCTTACCTTTGTAGCTCATTTCTCCTTCTAACACATACTAAAAAGCTGTGCAGTTTGAGAAACAGTGTGGGTGAACTGTTGTAATGTTCATGGTGTAATTTGGAGGTACAGAGTGGATATGGAAAAGGAAAACAGTATGCAGAACTGAGAAATGAACCTCTGAAAAGTACCTGATTGAGCTTTGAGGTGCAGGTATTTTCAGGATATGCTTTGGGAAGCCTGACGTGGCTTTTGCCTGCTCAGAAGGGAAAAGACAGGTTGTAATCATCAAGGACAGTGGTGAAGCAGTTTTGGTGGCTGGCTGAGAAAGCAGTTTTTAAGCAGGTATCTGAAAGGTTACGAAGGCAAGGCAAATCCAGGTAACGCTACACTCTGCAGGCACAGAGCAGGGGAGTGAGCACAGGGGTGAGGAGGGCTTCCATGGACTGCTAGTGCTTAACAAGGGAAACTGGACTACTGGGGTTCACATCAGCTGCTTAGTGCTGCTTGCCAGCATCTCGGTGCCAAGTCATTAAGAGAAGCAAGAATCAATGAAGGTCAGTCCCTGAAGTTACACAATAGTGCTGATCACATTAGACCTCTTTCTGTTGCTGAAGTGACTCTCTGCAGAGATTTTACTTGTTAATTAGTAGGTTCATTGCCAGCTATGGTAGGAAGCACAGCTAGGAGCAAGTGGTTGCTTTACCCTGTCTCGGCTCCTTTATCTTTATCCTTAGACTTCTAAGACACTGAGAGGATTGCAGGGTGGGGTTGGGTTTTTTTCAGTCTAGGGCTCGGATGTGCTGACCTTATCTGTACCTGTGTGTCTTGGCATTGCGAAGGAATGACCTTGGGCTACTTACTGGGTCTCTTAGACCAAGGCAGATTTGTCAGATCAGTTGTGGGAAAGCTGAAAGCCTAACCGAGATGTACCCCCAAGTTATCTCTCCTTGCCTGCAAGGCCACAAGCACCCTGCCTAGCCTCTTACAATTGCCTCATTCCTTTCCTCGAGCTACTTATAAATAAAAATAGTATATACCTTTTCACATATGGATTGCAGATGAACAGTGACCCCCTGCAATTAAGGGATGTAATAAACTTGCGTTAGGAAAAGGTGTCAGCAAAGTCAATGATGTAACAGCACTTGTTGCACAATAGCAATCTAATTATGGCACGATACAGGTTTGAGGGACTTTGCAAGACTAATAATAGTGCTTAACGTGGGCATTAGAAACCTTGCTAATGCTAGAGAGCAAGGTTTGACTTTTTGTTAAAAGCCGTAATCTCTACAAACAGCAAATGTTAAGGTTCAAGCTTGGAAAAGCTTGTTTTCTTGAGGAGGAGACTGACATTGAACTCTTGAAAGTCCTCTCAGCCCAGCTGGAATCAACAGTAGATGTCATCAAGTATCACCTGTAAACTAGATACTGCAAGATGTGGTGCTGTTTCTACCTTACATCTTCATCCTTGCACCATGCTGCTAACAAGGTCTGCTTTTATAGGAGCATCAATTTGGAGTGGGGGAGCTCATGCATCTTTCCCTGCTTCAAGACAAACTAGAATATTTGGGAGTAATGTTCTCAGTTGGTGAGAATAGTACGTAGGTACCCATGTTATTAACTTGATGGCTTACTCCTACCAACTGTATCAAAACCGGCACTGGGGGGGAAAGCTATGGTTTTCATGTGAGCTGGCTGTCATGCTTACTTATATGTGTCCCTAGTTTAAAGTGTGGTCTTGAGATTCCTTCCCATTCACTGATATTTTGCTTTCTTCAGAATGTGTTCAACATGGTTGTGGAAGTACCTCGATGGACAAATGCTAAAATGGAGGTAATTGTATTACAGTTCCTAGCTTAAGTGCTCGAGCTGGACTAGTCTATTAATCTTTGGCTTTGCTGATTTTCTCCTTCTTACTTCCACCTTGTGAAGCTGAGTGGTTTTTAACTTCTTGTGTAAATACTTGCTTGATGTTTAACGGTTTAGGGTGGATCTGAGATTTGCAGAAGTTACAATAACTCAGTAATCTTCTGTGACTTCTGATTAAAGCTGCATTTTCTGGCTCTCAACCCCATGTGCTTCTGATGTTTGTAAGTCTGCTGAAAACTATGTCCCATGAGATGGCAATGCAACAGGAAATGGAGTTATTCAATATCTGCTGTAGCCTTCAGGGTCAGCTCTTGGTCTCTTGGCTTGTCAGATAGTGGCCAGCCTCATTAAAAAAATTATAATTAAATTCTTGGGTTTTTTTAGAGCAGAGTAGAGATTTATGTGACTTTTCTTTCAGATTGCAACAAAGGATCCTTTAAATCCAATTAAGCAAGACGTGAAGAAAGGAAAACTGCGCTACGTAGCTAATGTGTTTCCCCATAAAGGTTATATCTGGAATTATGGTGCTATTCCACAGGTACTGTGATTTGTCTCGGTGGCTCATCCTTTCTGCCTGGGAGGAGGGAGGATGACTGTGTGTGTCTCTGGCTACCACTACATTAATGAGCCAAAGGTTGGCTGAGAGTCTGATCTGGAGCACACCATTTGTAGCTGAATATATAGTCTTGACAATGAAGAGAACTTGTTAAGAAAGCAGGGGTACTTTTAAGTAGAAATCTCAAGAGTTAGGTTTGTAGCTCATGCTGTAAACAAGTTGTTTGAGGATGAGCAGCTGTTGTGCCTCTCCTTGGCTACCTGGCGGTTTGGTTGGACAGTAGCTGGCAGGTCCTTGTCTTTGGATCAAGGAAGGTGTCACTACACAAGAAACTGAGCATCTGGCAATGCGATACCCTCAGTTCCTGCCTGGTGAAGCATAAAGAGCTAAAGTTTTAAACTAATGGTGCAGAATCTCAGTGTGCAGCCCTTAGGCTTAATCTTTACAGAAGATTCTTGCAGTGAATTAGCTGATTGTTTTAGGCCTTGGATGTGGGCCACAAAGATCTGAAGACTGTATCGTTCCCATTTCTGCCCCTCTTATTGTTCAGGGTCTAAAACACACAGCTAGACTAATGTATTGGCCTGTTGGATGATAGTGCACGCCTTGTTCTCAGTGTTGGTTCTGAGTGGCAGAAAGGCACTTGAAAGCCCAGAGGCTGTGCACATACTTTCTCTGAAACAGCTGGTAAGGTGGGACCGACAGATGGTTGACACCTGGATGTGTGCTCTTAACTGGCTGGTGGCTGTTAGGTAAAGAGGAACTTTGAGCAAGGCTGTTTGCCTCTGATGTTCTCCAAGGTTTGAGTTTCCTTTAGGGAAATAAATTGTCTGTGACAGTTCACAGGGCAACACACTGAATTTCGTAGCTTTGGTCTTGATAGCAGTGCATGTCAAGTGTTTCCTCCAAGTGGGTTAAGATGGTGTTTCAAAGTTTGTTTCCTACTTGGATGGATTCTGGAGCCAGTTTCCTTGTACAGAATTACAGCTTTTGAAGCCTTAGTCATGTTTTAGTGCTTCATGTTAGTTTAGTCATGTTGTGTATGCACCAAGGACAAGGGACTGAACTTAACGCTTCCTTGCACAAAGTGTGATAGCGATTGTGAAGGGTCCTTCAGCACCACCCAGGTTTCAGTACATCTTCCTGAGTGCTCTGGATGCATCACAAGGTCTTGACTACTTCAGTTGTGTCCTGGCATGCAGAAATTTGGAAAGAGCATTGCTTCTTTTTATATCTCAACAGCCTTAGAGGTAGATGCTCCTTACAGTGCAAGCAGGCACGGTGTCCTTTTGCTCCTGATCAGAAGTGTGTTTTAAGCAGCTATTATTTTTGGAGGCATAGCTCAAATGCCTTCTGGAGTCTTGTCTTTCAGCTTATACTCGCCACTTTAGGTGAGATGCGCTAGAACACTGGGTAGCCCAGGGTATGGGACTCCGCACTCCTGTCACTGCTCTGGTGTAACAATGTGTCTTTTAATTGTTTAATTTAAAGGAAACAATCCACCCTGTCTGTCTTCTGTCTCTGGTGGACTGCTATCTGGAGTTCAGGAAACTTCTGTTAAGACATGAATAGGGAGAGGAATAGGCAGGCAGCCAAATCAATGAATGTTCTTTATAGATGTGAACTTTACCTTTATGTAGCTACGGAATGGAGGAGGAAGTCTGGAAAGTTGTTGAAAAATGGTTTGTCAGTGGGAGGGAACAGTTTACCTTGGCAAGATAAGGCCTTTTAGTTTGGATTCCAACTGCTCTTGCAGGCACAAGTGAAACAGTAGCCCAGCCACTAGACCTGAAAGCTTGTGTGAAGTGGGCCATCACCTGTATTTTGGAGGCAATTGCATGCCTGAAATAAACCTGCTTTTTGTTTCCTCTTGAAACCTGAGAGTTCTCATTTGTGTAGGGGTTTTTTGGTTTGTTTGTTTGGTTCTTTTTTTTCAGACTTGGGAAGATCCAAGTCACAAAGATGAAAATACTGGCTGCTGTGGAGATAACGATCCAATTGATGTGTGTGAAATTGGCAGCAAGGTAATGTGTTCTAAAGGGTAACTCTCTTTTGAAACATGTCATTAATGTCTCTTAAGTCAATTATCCAGAGACATTATTCAGTCCTACCTCCTCTACCTTAAGAATGTGATTTTTTCCCTTCACTGTCTCTGGAGATTGCTAATGAGGTCTTACAGCACAAGCCTTGTGAGCCAAGGATTATGAACTGCTGATAAGTGATACCTAATTTCCTGCTACCCGCTGCTTGCTGAACTCTCATAGCTTGCACAGTCTCCTATTGTGCATTCCTTGGATGCGTCAATACAGACAATAAGGTCTTTGTCCTTTCAGGTCTGCTCTCGGGGAGAAGTTATCAAAGTGAAGGTGCTGGGCACTCTGGCACTGATTGATGAGGGTGAGACAGACTGGAAGATAATTGCTATCAACATTGAAGACCCTGAAGCAGATAGCTATAACGGTAAGTAACAGGAGGGAGGAGCAGGCTTAGTTGAGAATCTGTAGGAAACCTTTCTTGATCCTTCTATGCCATGGTATTAATCAGCTGTGGTACTGGAAGGACAGCAGAACAGGATGTTGTCAGGCCTATATCAAAACATTTTGCTGTTTATCCCAAATTGTCTGCATCCTGCACGGCCTGGCATCTTGGAAGAAGAAAGTGGTTATAAAGCCTGTCCTCTGAGTGGAAGGAAAGGGATTGTCCAGTTAAGTCTCTGATCAGAGCTGTTGAAATGATTCCATGCTCCTGGGAGCAATCAGGATACACTGTGAATATGAAACACTAACTTTCTTGTGCAAATATCCACTTTGTGTCTTTACTGTAACCTGTCTGAAATGTTGCAAAGGCTACTTGAGGAGGGGCTGAAAGAGGGCCAGCTCAGAAGAGCGGGCAAGTAGCTACGCGACTTCTGTCACTAGGTCTGGCTAACAAACCTTTTCTCTCTGGCTAGATATCGGTGATGTCAGAAGAATGAAACCTGGATACTTAGAAGCTACGGTGGACTGGTTCAGAAGATACAAAGTACCTGATGGAAAGCCAGAAAACCAGTTTGCTTTTAATGGCGAATTTAAAGACAAGGTAGCATTGTGTTTCTTAGTTACTGTGGGTGTGCAAAGGCACCCCGTCCACAAACTGAGCTCAGGGTGCCTGGGGACACGAATGAGTAGTTGCTGAGAGAACGGGTTTCTATGAGGCTACTAATAGTTGACTTAATTCTTCCTGCTGTTTTTCCAGCCTACCGTTCAGCTTCTTTCCAGCCTAGTGCTTGCAGGAATAGTAGGAGAAAAAAGCGTAGGGTTATCAACCTGCTGCTGTTGGATATTATCAGTGTTTCTTTTAGATGACATTGATGTGAGATCACTTAAGGGCTGGGAGCCTCTCTGTCAGAACCAGGATGGAAAACACCAGGTTTATTTGCTCCTGCTTTGGAGCAAGGGTGCTGTCTTTGCCTCCCTTGCTCACTGGCTTTGCTCCACTGCAGCCTGGTGCAAGTTGAAGTTCACAGAAGTTAAAATGCCTCTTTCTTCAGGCATAAAATGTTCCCTCACACCCTTTGAGTAGGGCTCTGCTGTGGCAGCATTGTACCTCTGCCTCTCCTCTGGGTTGGATCAGATGACTTACGGTTCCTGAGTGGGTGAAATCCTGCTTCTGCACCCTTCCTCCTGCCAGTCCTGCTGTGCCGTGAGTGTGTTAGCGAGGTGACTCAACTCTCAGAGCTCCAGAGTTGGAGCGGAGAAGGGGAGGGCCTGCAAAGCTCCGCCTGGGAAGGAAAGGGTAAGGGAAGCTGAAATGGAAGTCATGTAGGAGTGGGCCTGTCCCCTTAGGCTTTAGCAGAGCAGTAGCTTCAGTGGGGTGGGACATCTCACTGCCTCTCTGAATCGGTGGAACCAGAATCAAGTCCAAATTGTAAAATAGGGACAAATAACCTTGCACATTTATGCAGTGTTTTACTTGGCTCTGTATGGTATCGAACCAGGATATTTATTACTGGTGTTGGTGCAAACAAAGGATTTTGTGTGCTTCCTTCTCCAGCTGACAGGTTAATGTTTGAGCACATAGCACTTTTTCTTCTAAGGGAAAAAGCTGTGATATGCTTGAAAGCAGATTCATTATGAAATAGTTGCAAAGCTAGAGTAGGTGCATGTCTCTTCCTGTTGGTCTGCACAGCAGTTGAATGATTGACCCAGAGTGGAAGAAAGCTCACAGGTATGCTGGGATCAGCTAGCTGCTGGAGACAAACTGAGAGGGAGGACAGCAGAGTGGAGATGCTTTAATAATATAGCACTTGCCTGAGACTAGAATATCTGTTCAGTTTCTTTTGGCCTCAAGCTCACTAGGTGACCTTGGCATATATCCTCCTATCTTGAAAGTAAAACAATTCGTGTTGTAAATCCCTGTTGTTTCAGCTGTTGTATGCTGGGAGATTGCTGTTGTTCCTGAATGGTGCAGTAATGGAGAAACTATCTAAAATCAACTTAAAAATAGTGGCCCATTGTTCCATGTAACTGATAGTCTGGAGAAGACGGTCTAGTGCTTACCCATAACATGATGTTTGTTCTCAACTTCACATTTTAGGATTTTGCTGTGAACGTCATTAAAAGTACTCATGAACATTGGAAAGCTTTAATAGCAAAGAAAACTGACGGAGGGGAGATCAACTGGTAGGTTAATGCTTGTGGTACTGTGCACGTTCCTTTCCCCTAAACAAATAACACCAAAGCTGCCTTTCCTGAATGGTGCTATACTTCCTGTTGGCTGCCAGCTGTCTCTGCAGACCTCCTCCTTCAACTTGGCAATTATAACAGTGATTCTTATATTCTTTATTTAATACTCTTGGGAGAAGGACTTGGCTTTCACATTCTCACAACTGACCTATCTCTTCTAGCACAAACCTGACGGTGTCCAACAGTCCCTTCTGCTGTAGTCAAGAGTGTGCAAAAGCTACTGTGGATGCAGTAAGTACCGATTTGAGTATCCTAACCCCAATGTTAGTATTAGGCAAAACAATGCTATTTGTGTGGTTAACTGTCCTGTGTGAATAGTGCATTGTATGCTCAGAACAGCACCTGTTTCTGATTGGATAGGATGTAAGTGGAGCAAGCCAGACTTTCCTCCAGAGGCTTCTCTTTGCCCTTAAGTCATCTGGGAAATGGAATCCAGACCAGAGTTTGCGTGAAGGGCTAAACTTCAGCTTGGCTGCCAGCTGTTCAGATGGAAGGCCAAATATTTAAACCCTAAGAGCTTCACAGTACAGGTCATCATTTGACAAAAGGAAGACTAATTCCTGAGAGCCTTGCAGCCAGGGCTCTTGCATTCTTTGCAATGAAAAGCTTAAAGTTCCCAGTGTAGAACTCCTGTCCAGTTTCAGGGCTTAACTGCATCTCCCTACACATGTGTTGTGCTACTGGTAACTTGAAAGGGGTTGGGGACTAGGACAGAAGAATCAAAATGCAAGTGTTGCCTCAGTGTATGGAAATGTGGCTGGAAGCCAGAGCCTCTCCATAGCCTTGGCAACATTGCATTGGTTTGAAAAGTGCTTGTATTCTCTGGTGGTATCCAAATTACTTCTAAGTTTTTGAAAGTGCAGCCCTCATGGAGGATGTGTCACCAGCCAGGGTCCATTACCTCTCTTTGGTTGCTAAGTATCTGGTGAAAGCTCTTCAGAGAAGTTTTCTGAGAGTTTCTTGTACTTCTGTTCCACCATCACATTGTAGGTTCAGAAAAAGCAGGCTGCCTGCAGCTGTATTGATGCTGGAGTAGTAACTGCTTGTAGTGAAAAGCAGGTGGCACTGCAGCCTGTGCTAAAAGCAGAGCACCTCTGGCATGTAGGACATCTATGGAATGAGAAGGCTGTAGAGATGACAGGACCTGTGTGGCATGTGAACTCATTTACTCCCTCACAGCTGACCAGAGCTGGCTGCCACAGACCAGCTCATGCTGCTTAGATCTTAAATGGTGCTCATTAAAGACTTGTGAAGTTCTAAATGATGTCTTGTGAGCTTTGGGTGTAAGGTCAACCTCTGTCAGCAGTTGCTGTCTGCTAATGCACTTCTTGTTTCAGGCACCACCATGTAAAGCTGCCAACCCAATCCCACCCGAAGGTGAGTCTCAAAACCCACATTTGTATTCCAGTACTGAGTGGCGACTTGCTCAAAGGAATTATAAGTAGGAAAATGAGGGTCTTAGCTTATGGCTGGGTTTGGCTCTAGCACCAGGAGAAACAAAGTGCCTTCTTGGACCTAACTTGCATCAGTAATGCAGTTTAATTCCTGAATAACATCTGCTGTTGTTGCCTTACTCCTTTGTTTGGGTACACAAGGCGGGTAAATGAGCATTAAGAGAGACCTGAGGCGCAGTAGTTTGCTTCAGAAGAGGTTAGCTTGTCCTGAAAGAGCCCTGCAGAGGACTGAAGTGCAGTGATAGCAGGAGACCAGTTTCATTGGTTCTGCAAAATGGGTTTCATCAGTATCCTTGGTGCAGGCAAGCCAAGGAAGGGAAGTACTCTCTGCCTACACAGAGCAGAGGCAGAAATTGGATGCACATTCAGTACTTTGGTTGCAGAGTTTCACAACTCTGTAAGAATGCAATGGCTGTGGGATGAATCCTCACTCAGCTGTGTCATCTTTTTCTTCCACGCGAGGTTGCAGTGGGTTCCTTGCATAGAAAATCTGGACATTGTAGCAGGGACAAGACCCAAGGGCAAGCTAATGATGGTGTTGAGAATCCACAGTTGTGTGGGAGAAAGAGGAGCTGGCTTTCATTTCCAGTCTTTCCATGGGCAGTGAACTTGTGAAGAAATTGCTGTCTTCTGTGCAGACAAGGGAGTTGGAGGCAAAATGACTTTGTCTCCCCAAGCCAGCTGAGCCGGAGGGAAGCCAAGCTAGCTCTGGCTTGCTGTCTCTGCTCACCTGATCTGAATCATGCCTGGGTGCTCCCAGTGGCAGCCTGAGCGAGGGCGGCTTCTTCAGGAAAACAAACACGTATAGGCAGGATCACACAAGAACCTGTTTGCTGTGTGGTGGAGTTGTTGGCTGGAGCACTGGAGGCGACATGCAGTGCTGTATGGCTACTTGGAGAGCGGGTAGCTAATGAAGGAGTAACCCCCTCATGGTTTGTTTGGTGTTTTCTGCCCCTTACAGTTGACAAGTGGTTCTACTACCAGAAAAACTAAGGCCTGGGACAGCTGTGTCCTTCCCATTATGGAGTCACCACATCCGGGCGTAGACCAAACCATAGCTTCAGTGTCAACACCAAGGAGCCATTGCCTGTATCTTTGCCGATTAGAATTCTGTATCTAGCAGTAACGTGTCTGCTGCACTGAGGTCTGGTGGAGGCTAGAAGCTCTAATTTATGAAACCACACCACCCTGCTTGTGCGTGGTTGTGCGGTGTACTTTGTAAACCCCGACTGAAGATCACTCACCTGGTACGTGTGTATGGATGCTAGAAATAAAAGCTACTGAAACAGCACCGCGGAGCTCCCTCTCCTTTCCTCCCATGTAACAGGCTCGTACCCCTCGGTTCCGTGCTGGGGTCCGTTAGCGTGCGAGGGTGTTTTGGAGGGGGTTAGGCAGGAGTTAACGGGCTAATGCGGTACCGTGCGGCTCGCAGGGACGGACCCTCTCCTCCCGAGCCCGCCGTTACCGCTCGGGGGCGGCCCGGAACCCGCGGCCCCGCGGGGCGGCGTCAGACGCACGGCCGACGTGGGCAGCCAGCGCGGCGAAGCCGCCGGGCCGGAAGTGGGCGGGAGGGGGGGGGCGCCGTGCGACGTATTTCCGGCGGGGAGCTGGCGGCTGCCGCGGAGGGGAGTCGGTGGCGCGGCGGCCCGGGAGCAGCCGGCGGTGAGCGGCGGGGCCTGTGGCACCGGGGGGGGCCCCGCGGGGCGGCGGGGGCCGGGCCGGGCGCGGCGCGGCGGCGGGGGTGACACGCAGGCAGGGCGGGGGCGGGGCGGGGGCTAGGCCGCGCCGCCCGCCCTTGAGGCCGCCGTCAGGGCCGCTTCGCCCTACCCCCCCCCCCCAACACACACAGCACCGCGGTCCCTGCGGCCGCCCCGAGCTCGGGTTAGGGGAGCTCGCCCGGGCAGTCGGGTGGTAGTCACCGGTCCTCCCGCCGGGCCGCGCTGGGGCTCGGGAGCCAGGGAGGGGAGCGGGACCTACTCCAGAGCGGCAGCATCCCGCGGCGGGGGCACGCCACCGGCTTCCGCCCCCTGTAACCCTGGCTTTGTCCCCGCAGGCGAGTAATCCTCAGCGATGTCTTTCATTTTCGAATGGCTATACAACGGCTTCAGCAGCGTGCTGCAGTTTCTAGGTAATGCCGCGTTACGTGGGTTAAAAAGCTGAGCTCGGGCTGTGGTGGCTGCTCTTAGGTCAGTTCGGCTTTTGCCAGTTGCCAGCATCACTTAAACGCTGGTAATTAAGGCATGTTTCTTTTGGAGCGTGCAAGAGCTCTGGCTAGGATGAAGTCTTGACAAGAAGGCTGCAAATCAGCAAAGGGTATTTTACACTAGGGGGAGAAACTTTCAGAATATCTGGAGGTGTTGGCCTCCCACTCAATCCTTCTCTTGCCATTTACAAATGGGAGAGCAGCTGGGCTGGTGCCAAGGCCCTGTGTAGCTCAGAGTCCTGCCCCAGGCAGATGTGCTGCCTAGCCAGGGAACCCTGTCTTCCTCCTCCTGGCATCCAAGCTCACCGGTTCCACCCGAGCTTGCCCTGCTGCTGTAGCTCTCTGGCTTGCTGCTTCTCCTCAAATGATCACTTCCTACGCCAAGCTACCAGTTACATGACATGCCCCGGGGAGCTGCTGGCCACTGGCTAATGCAGGTGGTCCAGGCTGAAGGCTTTTGGGGAAGGTGCTGGCGAAAGCATTGCCCAGCCCAGGGTGAACTGCGCAGCTGGGCTGGCTGCTGCAGTGTGGCACAAGTGGCCGTTTCCTGGGCTGCGGGTGATGGAGAAGCTCCTCGTGCCAGAGTTGTGAATTCCATTGGAGGTCCTTGCCAAGGGATAGGGTGCTGGCCATCCAGAACACCTCGCGGTGGTAGTGATGGATGAGAGAAAGTCCTGTTGGAAACCTAAGGGAACTTTGCTGTGGCAGGTGCATACCTGGAAGTGAACAAAAAAAAACCCCAACATCAGTTTATCTTAACAGAATGATCAGTTGTTTCACACTTTGCACTGTTTCTTCAACAACTTGCTGCTGTCTTTTACAAGTTTATGTAATTTTCACATTTAAATACTCCTTTGGGGCAACATACTCATCTATAACCGTCGTACATAAGTAGTACTTTGCTGCACACTCTTCTGTTAGGGGGTATCTGAGGAAAGAATACATTGCTTGTAGGAATATGGCTTAGGAAACATCTGTGGTTCTAGACATGACCATGGGCTTCCCTGGTAAAAGCCAGTTAAAGCTATATGGGTTTTGTTCCCTGCTGTTCTGTGTCCGTGCTGAAAGTCCTGTATGTGCACAGGAGGCAGCATAGCCCTGAGAGAGGGGTTTGTCTGCAAACAGCATCAAGCTGGAATGTTTCTTGTTTGTTTTCCTTCCAGGTTTGTACAAGAAGTCTGGAAAACTGGTGTTCCTGGGCTTGGATAATGCAGGCAAAACCACTCTGCTGCACATGCTCAAAGATGACAGGCTGGGTCAGCATGTCCCAACACTACATCCCAGTAAGTCTGCCAGCAATGGAGCCCCGCCTGCCTTGTGGTGTGGGTTTTCCTCTTTAGTGATGGGGATACGGTGTCGCAAGGTGCCTCAACGATAGCTCTGCACTGGGGAGACAGACTTTAAGAGTCCTCAGCCTGCATCTAGGGTTGCAGTTGCATGTCGGTTGACTGAGCTGAAGTGGATTTGTGTTTTTCTCTCAAGTATCAAATGGAGAGCCTGAGAACTGGCATGGCCCAACTGTTATGACGTGCCTCTCTTGGGGGGGAGTGGGTTTATAAGGAAAAGTATAATAAGGTATAATAATTGCAGATTAGTAAGCATGTGCATAAGTAGGGAAGTGGGAGAAATTATTGTCTCCTGCTCATGTCTTTGTGAAATTACTCAGAGTGGCTGAATTCTGTGTGGGAAATTCAGGGAATTCCTGAATTCCGCAGGGTATCTCATACGAGGAGAGTGTGTGATGTTAACACAAGTCCCCAGGAAATTGTCTGCGACGGCTTCATCGTTGTCCTGAAACACAGCCTGTATTTGTACTTTTCAGCATCAGAGGAGCTGACGATTGCTGGAATGACCTTTACGACTTTTGATCTGGGTGGACATGAACAAGGTAAAAGTGAAGTTGCTGAGTGGGAGGCACCAAATGAGCTCAAGCCCCCTGATGTACACAGTGTTCCCCCGCCACCTTAAGAAACATCTACCAAAAGCGATACTGAAAAGTGATGGCAATGAACAGTACCTAATTATTTGTTGCCTGAAATTATTTGTGGAGCAATATATGGGAACAACCTCCAGGCTCTCGGATACCGGGTGTCTCAGTGGAGCAATAGTTCTGCTTAATTCTGGCACTTTGGAAAAAAATGCTGCCAGTTCGTGACTGAAGTATTTTTAGTTCTAAGCAAAGCTTTTCTGCCTTTTTTTTTAAATACATAGAAATACTGGAAGACAGACACCCGAAGGCTGAAACAGCAGCCTTGGCTGCTGAGGCTTGCTTACAAAAGCAGAGTATAACTGGCTTGAACTTCCTGGCCTGCAGCCTCAGCCAGACCCTTACCCAGGAGGTCTTCTGTTGTCTTGAGGAAATCACAACAAAGAGCGTGGCTCCTTTTTGGGTGTAGTTTTCCTGTTGGCTTCAGGTACCATTCTCACGGGGCAGTGTTTGTCACTTCCGTGTTCCAGCTCGCCGGGTCTGGAAGAATTACCTGCCAGCCATCAACGGGATCGTCTTCCTGGTGGACTGTGCGGATCACTCACGTCTTATGGAATCCAAAGTTGAACTTAATGTAAGTATAATTTCTTTTTTCCTTCCCCAAGACCTCTGAATAGCTAAATTATAAGTAACCTTTTTTTTCGGGGGCTGGAACCTTTGCACAGCACAGTTTGAGAGTCTCATGCTTTGGATTTTCACTTCCAGTGCAGCTTTTACACTAGCGATGCGCCACGCAAAGTGCGTGCTTGTAGGAACTTGCACATGACTTTATGCAGGGACAGATAAGAATGGATTTATAAGTACCCTCTCACAGAGCTGCAGAAGCTGGTATGCCCTTACTGTGGGTTGACCTCAAGGCCGGGTTGGGTGGGACTTTGAGCACTTGTTCTAGTGGAAGGTGTCCCTGTCTGTGCAAGTGGGGGTGGAACTGGATGAGCTTTAAGGTCCCTTGCAACCCAGACCATTCTGTGGTCACTGTAGGCTCTTGAGCAGCCTTTGAAGAAGCTTTGAGACAGTTCGTGGGTTTACATAGGACCTGCTTCTGAGAAACCTTTCCAGAGACACTCCCCTCTGCAGGAGTACTGTAGCACCAAAAAATAGCCCTTGCTGGTCACAGAGCTTAGACAAAAGTATTCTCTTCAAATAATGAGGGTTTTGTCTGCCTCTGTTTCACTCTCCTTCCATCTTGCATGCAGGCGCTAATGACAGATGAAACAATATCCAACGTGCCAATCCTCATCTTGGGTAACAAAATCGACAGACCGGAGGCCATCAGTGAGGAGAAGCTGCGGGAGATCTTCGGTCTCTATGGACAGACCACGGGAAAGGTAGGGAGGGATCCCAATACCAGCCTGTCCGTGAGCAAGGGAGGGCTTGTGTGTTAACTTGCAGAATGAGGCTCAGCCCAGAAACTAATTGAGCTGTTACTGTGAATTTGTCCAACATATCGACACAAAATGAATCAACAATAGTAATAGTAATAATAATAGTACTAATAATAATACCACCACCACCCTTGGGCAAGTTTTGAAACTGCCAGATGCCGAGAACACAGTACCTCTGCAGCAATTGAGGGGATTAAGTGTCAAGCTGACATGTCAACATGTTTTCTGGCTCTTCTGGCTTCACTGCTCTGCATTTCCATCCCGTTACCCATCTGATCACTTTTTCAGTGATTACAAACAGTACAGTTAGAATTAATTAGGAATGCTGGTAGTGGTGGCAGTAAAACACTGCAAGTAAAACATTAGTACTCTTGGTGCTAGCTTGTGCATGCAGTGACGATTGCTTCCTGCATCACATTGCCAGGCGTCGCAGGTACATCACACTGTGCCCCCAAACTTATTTGCTTCAGTGTTTGTAACACCCATGCTCCCACACTGCTGGCTTTGAAAGTCTGGTGGGTCCCTCTTGCAAAGGGGCTGTAGTGCAGCAGAGAGGGGAAATTCTCTGGGCAGAAATGCGTTTCCCTAGACGGAGGTTTCTGTAGAGAGCAATGACTCTTCTCTGAGGGCGGCAGGGGCGCGGTTCTGACTCGCCTTTGGATTTCCTTAGGGAAGCGTGCCACTTAAAGACCTGAATGCGCGCCCCATGGAGGTGTTCATGTGCAGCGTGCTGAAGAGGCAAGGCTACGGCGAGGGCTTCCGCTGGCTATCACAGTACATTGACTGATACTTGGACGGACACGAGAGTTTTACTCCTCTGGACTGATCTTGTTCACAGCTTCCTATGGACTTTTCTATTTAGAACACGGAAGGCTTTCCAACCGCATACTGGCATTGACCAAGAGACTCCTGGTTTTCGGCTGCCCAATCGCACAGTGGTGACACAACTCTTTTCCACGTGACGGGGAGGCAGCACCGTTCTGCACGCGGGTGCACGTCGTCCCTTTCAGTTTGGTTGCGGCGGGGCTGGTGTGATGTGGGAAGTCAGACTCTGCACGCTGCACTGTAACAGCTGAGAAAGAGAGCACGTCTCACCACTGTGGTCAATTGACTTAAGAAAAAGGAAGAAAAAGCAATTATATTTTTTAAAGAAAGTGTTAATGTAAACAGCGTCCCTTCTAACTTTTTAGTTGAACATTCATCTTGTTTAGTCCAGAGTCTGGTTAGGGTTTTTTTAAAACATATTTAACGATATTTAGGTATTTCACAAATTACTGAACCAAGGTATCACGATATTAGAAGTCCTCAATAAACATAGCATTTGGGCTTAACCGAGCTGTAGGGTGGCTGTGCTGTGTCACGCTGACCGACGACAGCAAGGCTGCCGTTGGGGCTGACGTGTGCAATCCAAGCTTCTTTAGTTTACAGGGATATGTTTTAGGTGGAGGGGAGCCCCTGCAAGCACGCCTGGTTTAGTGGGTGCAGGTGGCTTCCGGCGCTCACTCCCGGTGGGATGCTGGGCTCGACCCCAGCATGCTGCTGGCTCCTCCTGCAGCTAGGCTGGGCCCCCCCTGCCCAGGGTGTGGAATCCTCGCTGCGGCATCACAGGAATAACGGTGAAGCTGTTTTAGTGGTTGTAGCTTGGAAGTGTTTGACATTTGCATATCATAAGGTTATTAATGTAGACTAAAGCGGTTTCTTTTATACTCAACGGACTTTTTGTCTGAAGTTTCATTACTGTCTAGCGCTCATTTTCAGTTAAATAAAGACATCTTTCTCCTCCAAAGGAGTAGTGATCCTCAGTCTAACCTAGCATGGGCCGAGCATGCGTGCCTGGTGCTGCCTATCAGTGAGGGCAAAACAAAATGCAAACGGACAGAACAAACCCGCCGTCACCAAGGCCTCCTCCTAAGGCAAGCAACGAGTGCTTGACGTCGATCCATACACTCAGCCCAGGCTTGAAGCCCCCTTTAACTTCTCCCCAGAGCAGCAGTGAGTGCTTGAGGAGCTGCCCTAGCAGGCGAAGCAGCTTCAGGGCAGTCCCACACCACGGCAGAGCAGAGCCCATACAAAAATGGAGTGTGCGTAGAGCTGGCAGGGCACTGCTTTGGGGAAAAGTGAAGGCAGGAGAGGTGCTGGTGAGGGGCACTGAGGCAGAGCAGGGGGCTCGCCGGCCTCGGGGCTGGTAACCGGCGGAGCTGGTGGATTTCAGGAGCAAGCAGGGGCTTTGTTCTGGGTGTGATAGCCCTCACTGAGGCCTGCAGTGCCGTTTACTCCCAGGGTTCTTGCAGTTTTGGTTCTTTGACGGGATTCTGCGGGTACTGGTACCTGTTTCGGCAGAGAAGGCGAAGCTTTGGTGCTCCCTCGTGTTGTGGACGAGCAAGCGCACAGCGCAGAAGCTTCATCCCCCCGAAACTGGAGTGCAAGGCACTGAGCCGCGTTGTGCCAACAGCGCTTCCGGCTCCTGGGGAGAGCAGGGAGCGAACGCTTCCGTGAAGCACGCGGGGCTGGACCCGGCAGCACGCGGGGGGCAGAGGGAAGGACGCCGGCACCCGGCCCGGGACCCACCGGTAGCGCCGGGACGGAGAAGCGGGCTCCGGGCAGGGGGCGGGGGGGGAAGAGGCGCGGCCCAGGGCCGAGAGGGACCTCCCGCGCCCGGGAGGCGGTACCCAGGCCCGGCCCCGCCCTCCCGCTCGCTGCGGGCCGCGGAGGGGCGGTGTCGGCGCGGCCGGGTCTGACTCGTTCCGCGTTGCATTGCTCGGCACCGCCCCTCCGCGCTTCCCCGGCAGAGCCGCCCGCGGGCTGCCCCGCATGCAGCCCTCCCCCCCCCCCCGCGGCCGCCGCCATGGCGGAGGAGCGGGTGTGCTGCGTGGTCAGCGTTTCCGGCACGACCGACGGCCCCCGGAGCTGCAGCGGTGTGGTCCTGAGCCGCGGCCCCGGGCTGGTGCTGTGCCAAGGCGCCGTCTTCGCCCCGTTTCTGCGGGACGGCCCCGCCTGCCTTGGGCGCAGCCTGGGGCAGCCCTGCTGCCCGCCGCCCTCCGGCCCTGCCCGCGCATCCTCGTCCTACAGCCCCCGGAGGGGACCGGCGCCCCGACCCTCGGCCTCGACGCCCCCGCCGGCGGCCTGCAGCAGCGTGAGGCCGGGCTCCTGGCCCTGGTGCCCTGCGGCGCCTTCCAGCAGGCGCTGGGGCGAGCCTTCGGGCCGGCCGAGCAGTGGCGCTTCGGCGGGGAGGCGGCGGGGGACGACCCGCGGGCGCTGCACTGGTTCGCCTGGCTGCGGGTGCCCGGTCTCGACGCCCCCGGGGAGGGCTGGACCGCCCGGGCGAGCGCCAGCTGCCTGCGCAAGGGTGAGGGGCTGCTGGCCTGCGGGTCCCCGTTCGGCGCCCTCTGCCCCGACCTGTTCCTCAACACCCTGAGCAGAGGGGTGGTGAGCAACCTGGCCGGCGAGGAGAACGCCCTCATCCTGACGGACGCGCGGTGCCTGCCCGGCACTGAGGGCGGCGGGGCCTTCCTGCCCTCGCCCGACGGCGACGGCTCTCGCTTGGTGGCCGTCATCGCCGCCTCCTTCTGCTGGAAGGGCGCAGAGTGGGTCGGGCTCACGCTGCTCTGCTCCCTCGCCGCCATCCTGCGCAGCAGCGCCGGCGTCCTGGGCGAAGCCGGGGTGGTGGTGCCGCCGGTGCCGGGGCGGGTGGCCGCGGTGCCGGCGGGCGGCGGGCAGGACCCGCTGGGCTGCGTGGCGCTGGTGGAGTGCGGGGCAGCGTGGGGCTCGGGGGTGCTGCTGGCGCCCAGGCTGCTCCTCACCTGCCGGCACGTGGTGGAGGCGGGCGCCCCTCTCCGAGTGACGCCGGCGCCGGGCCCCGGCGGGTGAGTGCTGCGCCTGCGTGTCCCCACCTTGTCCCCGCGCTGTGTGCCCCTGCCGTGGCGTCTCATGTCCCGCGTCCTTAGGGCTGCCACCACCCTCAACGGAGACGTGGTATTCACCACCGAGGAGTCGTCCCCCTTCGATGTGGCGGTGGTGGAGCTGGAGGAGAGCGTGCCCAGCTTCATCCCTCCATGCCCAGCAGACAGCTTCCTCCCAGGTAAGCGGCCAGGGGACACGTGGGGTGCCGGAGGGCAGGGAAATCACCCCCTCACACCCCCCTTCCGCCTCATCATCCCAGGGGAGGAAGTGAGCGTGGTGGGGTTCGGGGCACTGGGGCGGGCGTGCGGCCCCTCGGTGACGGTGGGGGTCCTGTCGGCCGTGGTGGCGGTGGCCGGGCACCCTGTCATGCTGCAGACCACCTGCGCTGTCCATGGGGGCTCCAGTGGTGGCCCCCTCGTCTCCTCCCGTAGCGGACGCCTCCTGGGTAAGCTGGGGTCTCCCGTGGGTGAGGGGGGTCCATGTGTGTCCCCCAGCGGGACCTGGTGACACGGGCATCACTCCTCTCCCCACCAGGGATCGTGGCCAGCAACACTCGGGACACTGGTGCAGGGTCCACTTACCCCCACCTCAACTTCTGTATCCCCATCACCATCCTGCAGCCCCCCATCACGCACTACCGCCGCACCGGAGACCCTGCTGCCTTTGCTGGGCTCAACAGGGCGGGTGAGGGGGTGCGGGCAGCCTGGCGGCTCCAGCGGCAGCCGGGGCCCCCCAGCAAGCTCTGACCCCGTGCGGGGCGGGGGGGCTTCTGATAGGGACAGCACTGCGCGGTGCTGTCAGGACTGAGTGTCTGGACCCCAGCGGAGGGTGGGCGTCCTGGGGCTGGGGGACAAAGGCAGTGCCTTTGCCAGCTGCTGGTGACCCCAAACTGGGGGGAGCTTGGGGGTTGTTTTGCTTTCTCTCTGGAGCCATAAATGCTGTGAGTTGAGGCCCTGGTGTACTGTGGTGCTGAGCAGCTGGGGTGGGGGGAGTGGGGGTCCTGGCTGGATTGGGGTGGTCTTGTAAGGGACGATCTGGGTCAGGAGTAGGATTGAGTACGGGTCGTGGTTGGGAAGGGATATCGGTTGGGGTCCGGGATCAGGAACAGATGGTAGCCGTGGGTGCTGCTACGGCTCAGGGCCCTGCGGAGGGGGAAGGTGGAGCTAATTCGGGGCTGAGCTGGGCTGGGGAGCGAGCATATTCGGAGAAAGGTCAGTTACGTGAGCTGAACGCAGGGACCAGGCCCAGGGGCACCCCACTTCACTTGAGGGGCAGGAGCAGGGCCCCACCAGCAGCCCTGGCTCCCCGCACAGGAGCACAGAGGGCATCAGGGCAGGCAAGGGCGGGAGAGCGCTTGACACAGCACGGGGTATTTATTTCACAGCCGCTACACAACGCCAGGGGCCAGGGTGGCCACGCAAGCACAGCACGAGGGGGAAGCGGGGGGGGGGGGGGCAGGTTATCTACGGAGGGGGTGTTTGGTTTTGTTCCTTTCCTCCCCACGTTTATTAGCGCTGCCGGGCCGGTCGCGGGGCACGCGGCAGCGCACGAGGCCTGCACGGCTTCACCCAAAGACAAAAAGCTCAGATTCGCACAAGCGCAGCTCCCCGCCCCGCTCGCCCCCTCCCTGGGCGAGCACCCCGGTGCCCCATCCCGCACAGGGCCGGGGGTTCACGGGAACCCCCAGCCGGGGGGCTGCCACCCGGCTGTGCCGCCTGCCAGGCTCTGCTGCTCCTCTACCAGATGTAGCCGCCATCGTCGCCCTCGCCTGCTTCTCCCTCCTCTTCCTCGCCTTCCTCACCCGCCTCCTCCGGCTCCTTCTCCTCCTCGTCCTCCCAGCCCACGCTGCTTCCGAAGTCACCTGAAAACCCCGCTGCCTCCTCTGCAGGGGCAAGGGGCAGAGGCTCACGGCCGGGTCCCGGGGCTGTGGCCCCCATTCCGGGCAGGGCATCACCCCCACTTCCTCTCCGTGCACTCACCGCAGTCGGGGCTGCCGTGGCTGCGGGTGCCCGTCAGCTCCACGCCGTGCTGGTCCACACACCAGCACTCCCCGCCACCCGGCTCACACTGCGCCCGCTGGTAGTACCCGTCCTCGTCACAGCTGGGGATGAAGGTGCCTGCAGGGAAGCGATGACACCCCACGGCCACCCAAACACACGCAGTGCAGGGCCCCCCACGGAGGTCCCCATCCCTCCCCATCCTGGCTGTGGCAGGGCCCTGCCAGGGGACAAAGGTGCCGGGACCCCTCACTCACCCGGCTTTTTTTTAGCTGCTTCTTGGATCTGAATCTTCTCCAGCTCCCTCAGACAGGGCGGCTCTGCAGCACCCCCATATGCCCTCTTAGGGTGGGCGTGCAGCCCCACAGGGTGGGCATCCCCCAGCCCTGACCCCACAGCGCGCATCCCCATGGTGCGCATTCCCCCTCAACCACGAGGCACACAGCCCGCTGAGACCCTGCGGCGTGCAGCCCCGCATGGTTTGCATCCCCCACTAACCCATGGTGTACTTCCTCATGAACCCACAGCATGCACGTCCCCTACCTCCCCCACAGTGTGCTGCCCCCCCCCCAACTCCACAACAGACATTTCCCATGACCACACAGTGTGCATCCCTCTAAATCCCATGGCATGCATCCCTCACCATCGGTGTATATTCCCCCAGTACGCTTCCTGCCATGGCAAGCATCCCCCCCACCCTAACCCCACAGCATGGATTCCTTATGACCCCACAATGTGCATTACCCTGACCCCACAGCGTCCCCCCCCAGGCGCACACCCCCTATCCCAGCAGGACACAACGCACTTTCCCTCCAGAAGCAAAAGCACCACTCGGGAGCAGAGACGCGGCCGTCCTTGGAGGTGTCGCAGGAGTTGAAGAAGGCGCGGATGCACACCTCGTACTTGTCCAGGTTGATGGCAGCCAGCTCAGCCGCCTCCAGGAAGAGATCCCCGCTCGTGTCCAGCCGGGCAAACATCCACCCCACTGCCTCCTTGCAGCTGGCTGCTATGCTCCTCTCCAGCGCTACGGGGCAGGACGCGGCCCATGGCTGCCAGGATCCCCCCCATGGAGAGTGCCCCACGTCCCCTCCCCTGCAGCGGGGACACGTACCGGTGGTCGGGCTGGCCGGCAGGCCTCCGGAGCCGTTCTGCTTGGCATTCTCCCGCAGGAGCTGGAACCAGTCACGCAGGCGGTCGCCCAGGTCGGCCAGGTCCTGCCCGGTGCATGGCTCTGGGAACGGCCCGGGGTGCGGTGTCAGGCCAGGCAGGGCTCGAGGACACCCCTCGGCGCTCCCCGCGCCGCTCACCTTGCTTGCTGTCGACGGCGGGGCTGCGTGGGGTCGGGCAGGGGCACTGCCCCTCGCACCGCACCGTCAGCTGCTTGCTGGCCAGGCACGCCTGCTGCTCCAGCTTGCACTGCGGGGCGGCAGCAGGACGTCGGCGGGGGGGGACACAGCGGTGCCCCCCTCCCCGCGGTGAGGTGCCGCCATCCTTACCGCCGAGCTGTAGGTGTGGCCGTCGGAGCCGCAGACGGCGGCGAGCGGCGCGGCGTGGCAGGGCTTGCAGCCCCCGTGCCCCTTGGTGCTCGGCAGCTTGATCCTGCGCGCGGGGAGAGGCAGGGGACAGTGCTGGGCCCGCGCCCTCACCTCTCCCAACCAGCGGCTCAGCCCTGGCCCTGCAGCCCTCCTACCTGTGCTCCAGCTTCCTGCGGCTGATGCACATGGCACGCTGGTAGCCCTGCTGCCACGCACACCTTGTGCCGGCTGCACTTCACCTTCTGGCAGGGGTCCTTGGTGGTGTCTAGGGCTGGGGGGGGGGGGAAAGGGGCAGGTGCAGGTGGGGACCCCTCAGGGGAGCCCCAGCAGCAGTGGCCACCAGCTGGCCCAGCACAAAGTCCCATTCAGGCTGCAGCTGGGCAGTGCCCCAGCGCCAGCTGCTGCTTCCTAGCATGCGCCAGCACCAGTGATGCTCCCAGCTGCAAGGGCAAAGCCTGGGGGATGCAGGCAGAAAGTGTTCCCCCAGCCATGGTGGCTGGCACTGAGCCCCCTGTGCCCCATCCAAAACCTGTCCCAGCTCCAGCCCAGCGGTACCTTCATCCCCAGGCTGGTTGTCCTCCCAGCTCTTGATGTAATCGTCCTGCAAAGGGGGCAGAGCCTGGGTGAGTGCAGGCGGTGGGAGAGGTGACACCAGGCCAAGTGTGCCCAACTTGGCCCACCTGCCCGGCTAGGCTTCCCCTACGTTGCACACCCCCCACACACACCAGGAGGGGAGCAAGCAGGGGTGGGGGGCAGCCTCCCCCCAAAAGCCAGCTGCACCAGGACAAAGCGGCCCCTGGATGCTCACCTCCACCTCCTGGCAGCACGGCAGCGAGACGGCCCAGCCGACACCGGAAAAAAGAGAGAAAAGGAGAGCAAGAGCACCCCACGTCAGCCCTGGGACAGCCCAAAGCCTCTGCTCCTGGCCCCAGCCCGCGGTGATGGGCTCCCTGCGCCTGTTCACCACCCTGACCTTCGCAGGTGCCCAAAGGTCTTTTCACGCCCCAGATGTCACAGTTACCCACCCCCGTTCTGGCTCAAGACCTGTAATTCTGGAGGGCCTTTAGAGAGGATAAAACCGTCCCCACCATCCCTTGGCCAGCCAGGAAATGCAGGGAACGGGGATGGAAGAAGTATCACGCAGAGGAACCCCTCCGGGGCCCAGCAAGGCCCCACAGGATCCCCGTGGGGTGGCAGTCCTTGTGCTGCTGCCCGTTTTTTTCCACAGCAAGCCCAGGAGCAGGCTTGAGGTGGATGTCGCTGCCTGGGGAGGCAGGGCTGCTCCTCCGGGGCCCTGAAAGCATCCCAGGAGCCAGGAGGAGCAGGGGCGGACCTCCTGCTAGGCAGCACTGCTCACCCCACAGGATGCTCTGTGGTGGGTTTCATGACAAGGCAGGAGCATCCCTGCGGCCCTGGGGAAGGCAGGCAGGGGTTTGGATGGCAGCTTGAATCAGCGGCAGCTCCGGCGGGGATGTCTCTAGCTTCAGCGCAGCAGCGTTTGCACTGCAATCGATAGCCGCGTTCCCGTGCCGTGATTAGTAACACTGCGGTGCTCAGCAGCTCCCTGCAGCGCAGCTCTCAGCACAGCCGCTGGCCTCCTCCCCGCTGCACCGCGGGTCGCGCACCCCCCCCCCCCCCCCGTGCTGCTTGGCGAAAACCCACATAAATCCACGGGATTTGCTTATTAATCCACGCTAGCCACCGGCAATGTCATAGACCCCTGGACCAGAGGGGATTTGGCACAGCTAGGCAGGCCCCATGTGTGCTGCTAGCCCCTGGGGATGGGAGTCTCTCAGCCCCAAATCCCGCGGAAATGCCCAATGCCATGGGGGCACATCCACACGTGCTCCCCCTCGCGCATTTTGCAGGCGGCTGAGGTCCCGGGCGTCCAGTGCTGCGCTGTCCAGCGGATACATTGCTGGTGGAGGTCTCCGGGAGGCATTAGCCCACCCCAGGCACCCTCACCCGTGCTTTGTCCCCCTAGCTGGTTTATCTGGGGGGGGGGGGTCGTGGGGCACATCTGCCGGCAGCGCATCCTTGCTCCAAGCTGAACCTGGACACGCATCTGAACACAAAGACTGGAGGGGCCGGATGTGTGCCCCCTCCCTGCTCGCTCGGCTGCCGCAGGTCCCCTGGACAACCCCCCTTGGCTGGGACTGCAACGACATCGCCCCCCGGACATGAGCAGAGCGTGACATGGGGGCAGAGGTGTAAAATAAGCCCAGGAAAGATCCCAAGTGCCCCAGAAAATTAAGGGCTGGAAATAGATGCCACCGAGGCTATTATTAGGGGGTGCGTAAAAGCTCGGGGTTAGGGGATCCAGAACCGAATGTGCCCGTCGCCCGCCATCACTCCGGAGGTGCCTTCATCCTCCTGGTCCCTGACTCGCGTCCCTCCATCCCCGGGACCCATCCGCCGGGACATAGCCGACCCGGGCTCCTCGCAGGGCTCAGGGGAGCGCGGAGCAGAGGTGCCCTGACCCCCGCTGCGCTGCTACTGAGGGGGGGAGGCCAGGGCGCAGCCCCCGCAAAGGGTAGGCAGGGCCTGCCCGTGTCTTTGCCTGTGCCCTGATGCGGTGCGATGGACAGCACACCCAGCTCCCTGGCGAGGTTGGCTTTGGTGCCAAGCCCTGGCCACGGTGGCCTTGGCATTAGCCGCACCAGGCTTGGGCACGGTGGCGTCGGGCACGATGCTCTCGGCGCTGCCGAGCCGGCAGCATCCCCCGGGTACCGGGGCCGGCAGCCGCCCACTGCCGCCGCGGGCGGCAGCGGGATGCGGGCAGCGCCGAGCACCCCCGGCCGCCTGCGACGGAGCTGGTGCCGGGGGGAGGGTCATGCTGCGGCAACCGCAGCGGCGGGGCGGGGAGGGGGCTCCCGGTGCTCGGCGGCGCGTCCCGTTCCCCCCCAGCCCGCCCCGCTGCCGGCGCGGACTCACGTCTCGGAAGCGGTTCCAGTGCTTGATCCTACCGCCGTACTGGGAGATGGAGGAGAGCCACTGCTCATCCTCCATGAAATTGCCGGGGCTCTCCCCCGCCGCGGCGGGCCCGGGGCCGGTGGCGGGCCCGGCGGCGGCGGCAGCGGGCAGAAGCAGAGCCAGCAAGGCCATCAGGGCGCGGCGCCCGCCGCAGCCCCGCATGCTGCCGCAGCGCCGGGGGGAGCGGGCGGCGCGGCGGGAGCGGAGCGGAGCGGAGCGGCGCGGTGCGGTGCGCTGCGCACGGGGAGGCGCCGGCGGCGAGTGGGGCCGCGGGGCGGCACCGGGCGGCACCGGCGGGAGGGCCGGGGCGGGGCGTCCGCCGCGCCCGCCGCACCTGCGCGCCGGCACCGGGGCGGGGGAGCCGCCGGTATCGCACGGCAAGGCATGGCACGGCTGCACACCGGTCCCTGCCCTATCTCCATTCCTTATCCCTCATCCTGCATCCCTGCTCCCTACCATGTCCCCACAGTGCATCCCCCATCCCTTCCACATTTCCATCCTGTAACCCACATTCTGCATTCCCAGTCCCTACTAAGTCCCCATCCTACACCCCCGGTGCCTGCCATGTCCCTGTCCTGCAATCTCCAGCTTGCATCTCCTGACCCTGCCGTGCCCCCACCCTGCAGCCCTTGCCCTCCATCCCCACCAAAACCCTACCCTCTATTCCCCCATTTTCCAACCCCTGTTGTCACCCTTTGTCCTCCGTCTCTGCCATGTTCTTACCCTGCATCCCCCACCTTTTACCCCATCCCTGCCATGCCACCCTCTGATCCCTTGGCCACCCCAGCACTGCATTTTGGGGCTCCAGGAAGGATGCCCACCGCAGCCTCGAGGGAGGCCACTGAGCAAAGCAAGCCAGGCGAGTTTCACACCACTGCTTTTGCATTTTCCCTCCTCTCAGCCCAGGGAAGGAAGGCAGGCAGGCAGGCAGGGTGGGCATGGGGCCACTCGCAGGGACATCTCTGCTGAGGCTTGGCAAGGAAGGATGCTGACAGCTCACTCCAGCTGCAGCTGCAGCTGGGGAGCTCCCAGCACACACATGGATCTTCTTCTCTGCAAGGATGCTCAGGAGAAGAGACAAAACACAGCAGTGCATTTCCTCACAGGAGAAGCAGCAGCTAGAGGCCATGGGAGTAGCACAGCTGACCCTCACAGAGTCTGCTGTGTTTGGAAATAAAGCTAGATTTAAGAAAATTGTTATTTTCAGCTTTATGGTTAATGTTGAACTGTGCTCCTGACCTGGGCTCCAAGGAGTCTTGCTGCTGAGCAAAATGATGGCATACAGCAACTTCCTTCCTCTGTGCACTAAGGATGCGGGGACCTGCAAGCAGGGTGGCCAGCCTCCAATGCAGCCTAGATGGGGAAAGAAGCGGAGCAGCAGATTGCAGTTTTAACAAGTTTTAGGCAAGCTCTAAAGCATCAGATTATATTACAAAGCCATAACACTGCCTGGTTTAATGGGATTTCAATTCACTCGTGCAGGACCATGCGTAAACCAGTTTTATCATGCCCAGTATGGAACTGTTTAATTATATTTATGAACAACGATAGATCATAATCCATCATGGTATATTTTCTTCTGGCCCCAACCCCCAAAAAGCAGTAGGTACGTTTTATTTATGTGAGTAGCTCCTTTGTGAAAGGGTGAGGGGATACAACACCCAACTCTGCCCCTTTCCTTCGTGTAAGTGCCTTGTTTCAAAAGCACTGCCAGCAAAGCAGAGCTGCCACTTCACCAGACTCACGTGTGCGCTTAACATTACACAAGGGGATCAAGCGAGGTGTGAATTTAAGTACACACACAATGGTTTGCTGGATCACAGCCTAACCTATGACTTCACGGATGAGAGAAAAAGACCAGAACTCTTAATTCTGAACGGGAACACAGGTGTGAAACGAATTTAGCCGTGCCAGGCTAGAGCAGAGGGATAAGCTGCTTACCACCAAAATTCAACCACCTTCCAAATGCTCACAGAAAGAATTGTCCTTAAACCACGTCTGCACTAGTGGAAAGCAGAGGAGTGTCCTTAGATCAGCCCCTTCCTCACAGAAAAGTCGTGTTTGCCTCCATGCCAAGATGCTGTTCGGAAGCTCAAAGCTAGTCCCACATTAGGGAGGTGAGAGGGCTCAGTCCCAAGATCAGCTGCACTGTGAGCGCACCTCAGTGAAGAACAACTCAGAATCACCCAGGAGCTTTCTGAGGTACATCTCTCTTCCTGCACAAACAGCATGGCTGGCGGCTGTGTGAGGAGCTCCCAGGTCTGTTCTTTGGGTGGCTGATGAGATTTGCCGAGTACCTCTTCAGGCTGGTGGAAAGATGAAGCTTGACAACTGGTGTCAAGTGCTCTCAGCACCTCCATGCATTGGGCCGCTAGTGAGTGTGCCAGTGCTCCGCTTGCTGAGGAAACGGTTTCGAGTGACCCTTCTTCCTTCACTTCGAGAGCACAAAAGCATTTGGCTGCAAGAAAAAGCAGAGACAAAAAGCCCCATGGCTGTAATTGGGTGCAAGCACAGATGCCACAGTAAAAGGCAAGAGCACAGCCACACATGAGTTGATTTCCTGGCGAGCAGGCTTGAAGGCAGAGATAGTTTGGTCTTGGAAACACAACTGGCAATGCATTTTGGGAAAAAGAAGAAAGCCACTCCAAATCCTGACCATTTCTGGCTGCTGTTCAGGCATGCGGTCAGAGCACAGCCACACCAGCTCATTTTGGGAGGAAGAAGATGGGATTAAAACCTCTTATAAACAATAACTAGTACAAGTGGGTGCTGAGGGAGCAGCCCCATGCCTAGCTAACACACTCTCCACCCCGATGACTGCGTAATTCCATATTCATGGCAGCAACTAGGAAGGGGCAGTAGCAGCCGCCATCACTTCCAGGTTGTTGCAGAACAACTAAACACCAGCATCTTCCATTTTTCAAACCGTTCATCCTCGGGCAAGTTGAAAGCTTGTGTTGCTGTTCTTACTGAACATGTCGATTTACAAGAGCAAACAGTTGTCTTCAGATCTTCGAACGAATCACAATGGTATCAAAGAGTTTTACACTCCTTTCAACAGAGAAACCACCTACAAGGCACATATTTTTTGACAAGCTCCAAAACGGTCACTGAAAAAAGCTCTCTCCATAAATACTCTCTTATTAACATAGTTGTGTGCTGGAAGTTTAATTACAGAAACTATCAATGCAACAGGAGATAAACACTTTGCTTTTGAAGGGAATTATTTTATTTTGAGATCTACATCACACAGGCACGCTGCTGGAGATCCAAGCAACGCCTGACCTCAACATCCTTAAATCATGCTCCAGGGATCAATCTTGGATTTTAAATACTTATTTTAAGAACAAACTTCCTTCTTCTGAAAGAAAGCTATGCTTAAACACCGGCGATGCCCCAAAAGCCGCCTGCACCACTTTTTCTAGTTGTTTTCTTGGAAAATGAACAGGCCACAGACATCACACAGGCACCTTTGCAACATTTCCATTACCAATGGGGAAAGGAGGTGGAAGGATCCCAGTTCCCCCGGAAGGGAGGGCAGGCAGTATGTGTAGGAAAAGCTCCAGGGGAATGCCATGGTTCCTGGCTGCAGTGTGCTTTCAAGGAGTGATGAGGCATTCCTGCTGGAGTTCCCAGGTTCCTATTCAAAATTCGTGTCCTGTAAAAACATTGCACTGACGAACATGTGCCTCTGCACAGAGTGAACCTGCTGCAGCAGGCCGCGTTGCCGCTTCAGAACATCAGCTGCCCAGACGTTGCATAGTAGCCAGAGGCATCTGAGGAGAACCTCTGGGAAAGTCGCACCGAGTCCAGCTGCACCTCTCCAAAGTAGAAGTTCTGGAAGAGCTGAAAGAGAGGAATAAAAAACATCTGTGGGGCATCTAGAGAAATGCAGCCTGCAGCTGGCCCAGAGATTGCTCACAAGAGCTCACCCTGCAAAACCCCTCTACTCACAGACCTGTTTTGCCTTTAATTAAACTATTCTTTAATTATTGCAGCCTCTGAAAACTGCATTTAGCCTTTAAAGCAATCAGGGTATGAAATGAACACCTCTTTTCTACAGCAGCAGCTGCTCACACCTTCCCTACCTTGCTTTCCGACTGTGTCTCATTTAGGGAGCTTGGGGAAGCTACCGACCAGCCTGAAGGCCATCACTCCCAGATGTCTCTTGAGGTCGCAGGCTCCACAGGAGCAGGGATTGAGGTCAGGGTGTTTTTACAAAGCCACGGGACGTACGACTTAACAGTTATGGCTCAATTCTAATTCAAGCTAGCAGGCTAGAGGTGCAAGGTTCTTCATCCCAGCGCTGACCCCACTTTGTTCAACAAATCCTACTTTGTTCAGCAAAGACTTGAGTGCAAATTAATGAAAGCAAGCCAACTCCGGGACCCAGAGGTGTGTCTCTGCTGATTAATCCAATCTATGAAGCAGACCAAAAAAATATATCAGAATTTCTTACAGGGAAGTTCAGCAATACTGCTAGAAAGGTATCATGTCCAAGAAGTGCTCCTCCCATTCCATTAAGACACAGGAAATTGCTCTACCTGGAAACATCAGTCGTGTCTTAGGAAAAGCTTTTCAGTGAAGATGCTAATTTCAAAGCCTCACTTAACAGGAGCACTGTGAGTCACCAAGGGCCTGAGCAGTGAGCATCTCCTCACTGCTGAGATCTCTGAAATGTCCATTCCATCTGCCTCCTATTGAATTTTCTACCTATCCCTGCAGGCATTAGCTCAAGACAGTCTCACACCCCTTCCTGCCACTACAG
Organism: Myiopsitta monachus; assembly: GCA_017639245.1. Taxonomy (NCBI): domain Eukaryota; kingdom Metazoa; phylum Chordata; class Aves; order Psittaciformes; family Psittacidae; genus Myiopsitta; species Myiopsitta monachus. The sequence continues at coordinate 62,082,625 of CM029921.1, read as the reverse complement.
AAGGCACAAACACTAAGACTAACAGCCAGCAAAAGCCAACGCATTAATTACAAGGCATCCTCCTAGAGCCAATGGTGCATCAATTCCTCCATACAGCAAATGACTGAAACCTCAAATACCTAGTTAGCATCTGAAAGGCTGTACTTGCTTCCTCCAAAAAGGCATTTGGCTTGCCTGGTGCTGATTTGGGCACAACTGCTCTTTTGTTGGTTCTCCCAAGGGTACTGTATTTTGCAAATACCTCTTTTTTCACAAGGGAACCAGCTAGACTTCTTTCAGAACAATTCCGGGTTTCATTGTCACTCCTCCACAAAGGAAAAGTGCCCTAGGGAAAGTGATTCCTTGCTCATCTTCAGGGCAGAGCAAGCAGGGCTTCGGCCAGGGAGCACCACCAAGGTAAGTGGGTCACAGACCAGACATCATGCACCACGACTGAATCCAGCCCCTCCTCCAGACTGCCAGCTTATCCAGACTGCTCTCCACTCAGGGTCCTGGCTGATGCCAGCAATTCCTCATCGACACACGACAGTCAGAATGGCATCTCCGAAGACAAGGGGTATTTATGTGTGCCGAGCCAGCTCTCAGCGACAGTCAAGCCCCTGCTTCAGTTTGAAACGGCTGCAGCTGCAGTCAGACGTGCTGCAGAGCACTTACTGCCAGCAGCCCACCTGCCAGGGACCACTCTCTCCTTCCTGGACCTGCGTGCATGGTAGCAAAGGCAGTCGACCCCAAACTGCTTCTGCAAAAAGCCTCTGCGTTAGCACAAACACCGCAAAGAATGGGGTTTCTCTGCACCGGACCAGTCACAAGTATGCCTGATGAGGAGAGGTGGTGGGAAGCCTTCAGCTCACCTGCATCTCCCCGTAGCTCAACCTGCCTTTGAGGTCCCACTTGTCCCTTAAGACTCTAGCACAAGGACTTAGTTCACACAGGGCCTGAAGTAATTCACCACTAATCACTCAGACTCATAGTAAGCTGCAACTCACTGCCAGCTCTTCTGAGTGCATACTTGGCAGGAGCTACGCACGCACCCACCACAGGGGTCACGCAGGTCCCCGTCCCAGCAAGAGGCCCACTGCAGTAGCCGGGCTTCAAGCACTGTGTGCACAGCTCCACGCAGCTGCTGCTTTAAGGCAGGGCACCCTATTGAAAGAAGCTGTACTAAGGGAGCATCCCAAACAGGGAGAGGAGGAAAAGAGAGAAGTTACTACAGCCATGCAAACTCCATTTGATACAATTAAAGATTTATACAATTAAAGATTAATTATGTTCCCAAAAGCCTGCACAGTTCACGTTAGACGACTTAGGATAAAATGTCTCATTAATAAGAGATGGTAGTAAAAAGGCAGAAGGGGGTGGTCTCCCTTCTCTTTTTCTTTTGGCTGATCTCAGAAGGAAGGATGATTTCCAGCTCTTGAAGGCTTGCTGCAGCGCTTGCTCCATAGCATGCCCACTCACCCCAAACCTTAACATCTGTCTGTCAAATCGACACCCCTTTCCTGACAGAGCACTCTCCATCCAGGAAAAGGGAAGCTATTTCTCTCTACTCCTAACAGAGGGACCGGTAGGTGCTGCTGGGAAGCAAAGAGATAGTAGGATTTGAAAGGGATTATTTTTTTTTTTAAGAGAAGGGGGGTGAGACACATTTATTTCTGCAGAACGAAGTCTTTGCAAACATGAAGAAAACAACAAACTGCTGGGATGGGCTGGTCCTGTCAGCAGCCCTGGAAGTCAAACCTTTATACAAAAACAGCCAAAGGAAGAGTACTTTCAAATACTTGTTTATACTATCGCTACACACCACAACCTGTTTTTCCCATAAAACACATGTACTTCTATGATTCTACTTCAAAGCAAATATTAGTTAATAAGACAAACCCTCCCCCTCTTGCCTCGCACAGCCTCAGGCACACTGGACCAGGAAGACAGTCAGGAAGTCCCAGAAGACACTGCCCAGGTCAAAGGCACTCCATTTGTACACTGCTGAAAGTGAAGCAAAACCCTCGTACCAAAGCACTTTGTATTCCCTTGGCTTTTTTAAGACCCACGACCTCTCATGTGTCCGAGTGCGTATGTGTTTCCCAGGGAGAATGCTGCTAGAACTATTGATTTTTGGTAATGTAGCTGTACTTTCTGAGAGTAAACATGCTACAAGATTTAGAGGACAACCACAGACATTTTTTTTGCTCTCTTTTCAAGCTGGCTTCTCACTGATGCTTCTTTGCTCCCTGAGGCTTTCCGTAACGGAAGCCACTGGACAGCAGGTTTGGGGGTCACAGCTGACCCACTGTATGGCCAAGATCTGCCACAGGCAATAGGCAGGGAGACCCCTCAAACATCATCCTCTGAGACCCCCAAAACATCAGGAGTTAGCTTCCTGTCATGAAAGCATGTTGTGCTCTGGTCCCCAGGGGCTTGGGAAACGATTTCAGAAGGCCAAGGCTCTGCTTTTGACTTTCACTTCTATTTATCTTGGGGAGAAGCCAAGCAGAGCTGAGGAAGATATTTATATCTCCCCCTTTCCCCAGCCACCACGGAAACGCTCTGGTTTCGGAGGAGGCCTGTAGCACTGCTGATGAAATGCCTCCAATAAAAGCATTTTAGCATTTTTTATTCTGGGCCAGGACAGAAGATACCTGGAGGTTGTTATGCTTCATGCGCAAATGTTGACAACCCTAACACTTGCTCGTCTCCATCCTGTCCTTTCCCATGGGTGCCAAGGGCCCACCTTTCTCCAGAAAGGCTGCAAAGAACAAGAGGAGGTGCAGATCAGGAGCAGCGAGGAGGGAGGCAGGGGGAGGAAAAGCATAATCACCAGCATAGTTACTGAAAGCCGTGTCATTTGATTGGAGTGGGACGTCAGGCTCAGCAAAAGCACGGTAATTCTATAAATCCAAAACCACTGAAGGATTTATGTCCCCACTGCTTAAAGAACAGGATAGGGGGTGGGGATTTTTTTTTTTAATATTATAAATGAAAATGAACCTGATGGAGGTAAAGGCCAGCTTATGAAGCCAACACCATACACGCCATGCAAGCTACTAACTTCCATCAAGGGAATAGCACTTACCAGACTAAGTGCCCTCTGTCTCCCAGCTGCCTTCCCAAATTAAATTAGAACCAAATAAGGAAAGAGCACTATTAACTTATAACCCCAAGCCAAACACCTCTAAGCAAACGTGCCAGAGATGTGCCCTCCTTTTTGTGGTGGGAGGCTACGGTAGGCTCGTGGATTCCCTGACTGAAGACATGAAGTTAGAACTCAGTCTCAAAGATGTTAAAGTGTATCCATGAGAAATGAGGCACCAAAGCCATCTGAGTGAGAAAGCAGAAGGCATCCGAGTGGGAAAGTACAAGGCATCTGGAGTCAGATAAGGGGAGTAACTAACTACAAAGGAAGAACTTGGCAAAACAATGGACTTTAGTAATGCAGTAAAGGGTCATCCAATAATGTGCCGTTGCTAACTAATATTAACCAGTGGCTAAAAGTGTGTGCAGTGTGTGCTAGAAAAGGTATATAAGCAGTGGTTTGTAGCAATAAAGCATCTGTCTTATTTTTAGTTCCTACTAAGTCACCAAAAATATGTGTGTGTGTGATTTTTGGCCATCTCAACAACGACACCTTTTCAAACCACAGCCAAAGGCTCAGAAACTGCACAGTGATGATGCCTCGAAGGACACAGCATCTCCTACAGGCAGGAAGCAGGTGCCTAGCGAGCAGCACAGCATCCTCCCAGGAGCAGCATCCCAGGACATGCAGGGGATGGCAGGGATTGCAGGTGAACTGTCTTCCATGAAAGCCGCTACCCCTGAGAGAGGGAGTGTACTTATGCATGGGTAACCAATAGTTCATATGTCAGCCTGCAAACTACTGCAGACCCACATGTGCAAGCGCTCCTCCTTCTCCCTGTGCCTTCTGGGGGGTCGGGTCCAAGGACACAACTGTGCAGGTAATGATGAAAGGCAGGCAGCCCTGTGGTATCTCCCAGAAAGCAAGCTTTTCTCCATTTCTCCCCCAGAATTTATTCTGAGACAGAAAAAGCCAGCAGCACACCTATCATTTCTAACACCCCGGTTTCTCTCATTTAAGGCAATTCTGTTCAGATGTTGGAAACACTTCTTCCTCTAAGATCCGTTCCCCTCTATTACCTACAAATTACACACCAAGGTCTCCCTTGGGATGCAGCAAAAATTTTCTGAAGGAAGACAGAGCCTGAAGACTTATTTTGGGATAGAAAGAATCACAAATATCAAACCACTCTCTCCTTGCAAACCTGAGCCAAAAATGATAGTACAAACTTCAGCCCCCAAACCACAACAACTTCCGTATCAAAGGCAGAGTAATGGATGCATCTTTTATATGTTTTTCCCCTTTTGCTTAAGCCTGTAAATTAAGTTTTACCAAAACACTGCAGAAACAAATGCAAAGGAGGACGATTCCTCAATGAAGCAGTTAAAACGTGTGTCTAAATGATGTTGTGTTCCTGAGTGCAGGTATTTGTCAAGCAGCCACCCTTGGGGGCTCGCTTCCCACAGACAACCCTCCCAGAATGAGACAGCACCTCTGTGTTCAAACCTGGAAACAACAGTAATAATTCATGGTGCTAATACACGTAAGGATGGCAGCAATGCGTTTCAGCTCCGGTTACGAAGAGTGGAGATGCCAACACAAACCAGTGCTTTTAAATCACCTGTCATGGGCTCAATAAGCATGAGAAATATTAACAGATTTGCCTGGAGAGGCACTGGGCAGCAGGAGAACAAAATAAGTCCAGACAAGGGAAGGGAGTAAGAGGTATTTAAAACTTCCTTCACGTAATCTCTGGCTTGCAGTCACACTGCCTGGCCTGGATTTTGCTGCTACCATCAGGATTATTGATCAGCTTTTAAAGCCTTACATCGTCTATGGTAGCCAGCCAAAAAGGACCCATCCTGAATTAATAAAAAGTCCAAGCAGCTCTGCTGAGAGCCTCAGTGCTCAGAAACGCTGAGAGAACAATGATTCACTGCAGTGCCTCACAATTAAAAACTACCACCAAAGAGCAGCATTATCACAGGATAAAATGCATCACAGGATAAAACACACACATACCCCCCAGTCTGCGGGGAGCTCACTTTGTTGTGAACTTCAGCCACAGAAAGCAGTGCCTTAGGGTAGGGGTATTATAGATTAACAGTACAAAACTGTCCCTGGTGAATCAGCGCTGCAGGCGAGCAGAGGCATGTAATGTCATTAGCCTGTGACCAATCAGCCTAAGAAACCTGTCTGCTCTCAGCAGGGAGCTGAAAGCAGACAGTTTTCCATTTTCCATATCTGGAATGAGCACAGAAATTAACAACTTCTGAAATGTGGGAAGGAAGAAGCTCACAGCTCCAGGAATCAACGGCTGAGGACGAGCTCACTGTCATTCCTGCCGTACAGTCCACGCTGAGGATGGGACGCCAGCAATCGCTTTTCCTCTGTTTCACCCGGGTTGAAGGTGTTTATCCACCAAAAGATCCCCTCCAGGAAGTCCTGCAAACAGGCTGATCACCACTTGTCTCTGCCTCGATGGCAGAACATGTGCAGGAAGATCGCTTTTGACAGGCAGCCCAGCACTGTGGCTATGCAAGATCGCACCAGGAGTCAGGGTCCAGCAGCATACAGCAGAACAGAGAGAGCTCAAACCAGATTAAACTCAAGCTTCGGAGGAGCCGCAGGCTTTACAGCTTCATCTGCTCTGCATGTAGTGACAACAGTCACCAACTTGCCCAGCAGCAGCCACTACCTCTGGCATGCCTTGATCAGGAGCAGTGGTGAATGAACAAACTCAGAAAGCTGGGAGTGATGGACAGTCCTTTTCCATGGGAAATCAGCATGCTATGGTGCTGTTATCCCCTTCAGAGAAGCGAAGCAAACAAAATCCCAAGCACCTGCTGACAAGCATGGAGAAAAATTAAGCGTCATTTCTGAACAGCATCAACATGGAGCAATGAACCCTTGTTTTCAGACTCTCCACACCTTCCCCTGGACATTCCTGGTGGTACTCACAGCAGAGCATGACCCCAACACCCCAAACCTTTCTTGCACTATCTTATACTACATGGGAGGGGAGGAATTCAGGATCAGACCATGCACTGTGACTTCTCCAAACAAACATCAGACTATTTTTTCAACTCGTAAGGAATGACATATTTGAAGTAATGTTTGTATAACACATCCACAGCTTGGGATGGAAAACATTGCAGAAGAGCAGAAAACAACTGTTCTTCTAAATCATCTGGCTAAAGCACAACTGTGGTACCCATGACAGTTACAGCAGTGAAGGCACTGACTCCGACAAACTGCTGTGTTACAAAGCTGATACCAGCATTAAGCAAAAAAGGATTGATAGAGAAAAGGCTACTGATAGCAAAAAATATGGATGGATTAAAACATAATAATAATAAAAAGATTTAGAAGTATTAAAGTAACACTCAGAAACACTGACGGACTCTAAGAAGAGACCGCTGAACTTCAGCAACCTATCCATTGGGGCCATTCTGATTAACCTCCTTTCCTACATGAACCACAGCCTCCAATCCTGCTTTGGGATCCCACTTGCCTGCTTAAGGTGCCTCCCTCCTGTGGCCTCCCACATAGACCTGCCAGGGACCCTCAGGTCTGAGCAGCACCTTTGTTGCTCCTTGGCAGGCTGACCTGTGAACACAGTTCAGCAATGGAAAGCTGTTAGCAAAAGAGGGACCTCAAGGGACAGCCTGCCTGTGCCCCATTTTGGCTTTATAGGTTTACACTCCCAAACACCTCCCTGTTGACCATCCCAGTGGTCTAGAGAAGTCTGTTACCTCCATAGCACAAAATGGCAGAAGCTGCCCCAGTTCCAAGGCTGCAGTATATGCTGGCAGAGCTCCTTCTTCCTCATCCTGACAAATGCACCAAACCCTTTTCTATTTACTACCTAAACTCGCCCAAACTATGAGAGAAAATCCCCAAACCAAATCCCCTGGTGGCTCCCAGAAGATGAGACACAACTGGGCAATGTGTCAAGATCTGGGAAGTTTGTTCAATTAATAGGTTTTTTCCTTCTATTTTCCACTTCCAAAATATGTTTTCTGAAGCAGTTTGGTGCCAAAAAAGAAACACCTGATTCCTGTATTATTCACTAGGGACACCACTCCATCAATGATTATCTGTCAGAGGTTTAATTATGCTTGGAAGCTTGCCAGCAATAAAACATGAGAAGTGTAGGAAAAGCAGGCAGACAGGCACTCATCCAGAAAGGTGGCTCTTTCCAGTGTTCCCCGCCTCCTCTCCAAAAGCAACTGCTTCCTCTTCATGGCTTTTTAAAGGACCACTGGCTGGGCATCCAACACCTTCCACTAATGCACAGGTGTTACACGATTAAGATGTCATACAGAGTGGCAGGGCAAGGGTGGAAGAGAGGGCTAGGAAGGGCAAGGTGGTTTTCATCTGGTCCATCACCATGAGAACGCTGCCTGTGCCAAGGCCTCCAAGCATCAGCCACAAAGCTTGGTGGGTGCACGCAGAACATTTGTTTTGTTCTGCAAGTGTGCAGCTGGCTCTGGAGTGTCTCTCCATCACCAATATAGCACCGAGTCCTTCCACTCAGATAACGCGAGGAACAGCCCTTCCCCTCTTGTTTTCTTCCAACTTCTGGCAGGTTTTAAAAGGTGGCAGCAGAGGCCCTTTCACCTCTGGAAGAAGGAAGAAGCTTTTTACCCTTAAGATGAATAAAGCATGCAGACTTCAGGAGGGAGAAAATATGGTCATAAAAGTCCCAACCGTCCATCTTTTGGGAGTGCAGCTGATCTGTTATCATTAGCAAAGCGCTAACTCCTTTATCATTTGCATTCAGCTTGCTAATTCTGGAGTCACATATATCCGCAAGCTTTGCCACAAACCACCACAACCTGAAATTACAGACAAGTTAGGTTAGGCATCTTAGGCTAGCACAAGCCTGACACAGAATGCAAGTCAGGGTTATCTCCTCTGTGACACAGGAAAAAGCCTTCCAATTAAACCACCGGTGCCATCCCTTGGAATGCAATAACAATATAACTATCTCTATCTGGAAAAGTACCACCAATGTAAGAGAAAGAAGCATGTATGGAGTTTAGGGAGGAAGATCCTAGGTGTGCATGATGGGAGGTTTCTTTTTTATATTATTATTTTACTGAGCCAAAGTAAATGCAATGTAAATGCCAAGAAGCTTTTCGTATGTTCACAAATGCCACCTCATGGGTGTTTTGTATTCATTTCATGCAGTAATCCTAAAAGTGACAAGCTGAAGAAAGGACCAAAAGAGTTCATTGTCTCCACTGTCCCCTCCTTTCCCAAGGCAGGTGGAGCAAATTGGTGGCAGATCCCAGACTAATATCTCTGCTCCCTCAAAAGAACTGGGACCCCCATTTTTCCGTGTCCTTAGAGCAATGCTTCATTATCTTTCCCATTACAAAGATTTTCCTAACACCTAATCTCTTGCTGCAATTTAAGCCCATTATTATGTCCTCCAGAGAATGGAGGACAGAGTATCCACTACCTGCTAATGCTTTCACATGCTTAAAGAGTTTTGCCTATGAGCTGTCCTCCTCCTCCCTTTATTAGCCTCCAAACAATTCTAAGTTTCAGCCTCAGCTCATAGATATTTTCTAGTCCTCTGATTATCGTATTGTTGCTTTCTGGGCTCTTTGGCCCATCCATGGTGCCCCAAACTGGACAAATACTTCAATTAGGGGCTGAGTGCTAAGTATAGTCAGAGGTTTACTTTACAGACATTTGCCTCCTTATTTCCCCAGACTGACTAGCTTGTGCTCTGAAGCAGTCCCCCATAACTCAAACCCCAGTCTGTGGGGCTGGTATTGAGGCAGCTCTCCATCCTGCACTGATGCCACTACTCCCTCCTTGACCTGCACTTGTTTGCAGCAGCCCATTTGTTTCTGCCTGATTTCCCAAGGTCATTTGGAGCTCTGCTCCCTCCTACCAAAGTGCAATTTTCCTGCCTTGCCCTAGCTGGGTTTTCTCTGCAGACCTCAGAGAAGCCTGTCTCATTCATTCTGCCCATAACATCCGTCTGACCTCCGCGGGTAGGAAGCGCGCGAGGTTTCCAGCTGAGCTCTGCAAAAATGGAAGCAGCCGATTCCTTCTGACTGTTGCCATGCGAAACCTTGTATCTTCATGAAACTGGAGCAAAGCCACCTCAGCTGCCAGAGGGTGATGCAGCAGTGGGGAGTGTGACATTCAGCAATAGTCTCAATTAACATCAGGCCTGGTTTTTGTAAATAAAACTATTTGGGGTCAGGTGCAGGTGTTTGTTCAGTTGAGTTCCACTCCCTCCATGGTCCCCCTCCTCCATAAATCAAATCAAGTGGTGCTCCTGCCACTGCCATGCTGCAAAACCTTCGCTTTAGCTCACAGTTTTGGGTCCATTCCCCCCTGCCACAAATCTATGAAAATTCATGCGCTTGAAGAAATCAAACCCTAGTTGCTATGGTGAGAGTCATTCTGCGAACTAAGAAACAAATACAAGTGGGACATTTGGAGGTGACTGGATTTTTGCACATCTTTCTGACAAGAATAAAAAAACCCTCCAGAATATGAAAGGCTCTGCTAACTTCCCAGACCCCGCTACACCTCAAACATAAGGGATTTACAGTACTTGCTTAAGGAAATTAATAATCAAGCACTGCAATTCACCAAACAAATCATTCCCGTGGCTCCTAGCGCTGCCTATTATAGCAAATGAAGGAACAGTTTTTAAGAGCTGGGCTTCGGTTTTGCTGCAGAGATGCCAGGAGGCTTGAGACACATCCAGGAAATACTACGACAAGGAGCTCCCATCCATGTGACCTACTCACTATGCTCACCAAACCACCAAGAGGAAGAGCCCACCTATACAGCCAGTAGATGAATTTGGACAGACCCAGGAAATTATCTGGCAGAAGGGTCATGGCACCTTTGGGATGAACTGCCTACTTTTGCTAATCAGTGTGCTGATCTGATTATTTTTTTTTCCTCTTAATGTGCTGGATCCCTGTCTTCTATTAAGGCGCCGCTGTAATTCAGCCCCTGCCAGCTCCGCTAAGAAAAACTGTCCTCTTGAGATCAAAGAGGTGATGCTGTCTCGGCTGACTGGTGGCAGAACAGTGATCTCAAGGAAATGAGGAATCAGGATGCCCACTGGGTGGGAAGCAGAAGCACCCAGAGCATGATCTCCAAAGGCAGAGGCACCCACAGCACCTCCAAAATGGCTGAGCCGCTGGGCTGGAGGAGACTGCAGTGGTGCAGGCAGCCCTGCATGGATGGGGCAAGAGGATTCAGAAACATTACAACCCTTGCAGCAAATTCCCCCTCTTCTAGCACTCACAGGTCCTGTTAAAATTAGTCAAGAGAGGTATCGAATACCTTCGAAGAAAATGAAGCTTCTCTCCTTTATGGCAAGGTCACCAAATGGACCTCTCTCACAGGCAGGCAAGCTAGCACAAACCTTCTGCACTTCCTGCGCTGCGTACTTCTCAGTGCGGTATCTCAGCCTTTCAATACCTCCAATGCTGCCTCGTCGCTCTGCTCCAAGGCCCAAACACTCCAACAAAGATATCTTCCCTCTATAGTCTAGTCTGATTTTTCAAATGCCACTTCAGATTCCCATTTCACCAAATGCAAATAACGTGAACATGCCTGCTTTTTTTTTTCTTTTTCCTAAGGAGCATCATTTATAGGAAAGCGTTTTCACAGCAACCCCAGTTCAATCTTTTTTCCCCCCAAGACCATACAAATGTCGATCTCCAGTCTCATCTGCTCAATTGTCACATCCTCCCATCCTACTGTTGCTCTAACTGCACACTGCTGAGCCCCTTCTTTTGTTTCAGTATCCCTCGATAATGGCAGGATCAGAACAGAAGGCAAAAATCCTCTCCTCTGCAAAGCGGCATTACAGGCTTCCACTTCTGCTTTTGATTCTTCTGTATAACCGAGGCAAGGAAAGCACTGGCTTATTTCTGATACAGTGATGTTGCACTACAATCTCATCGTCAGCCTATTCTCACCCCAGTGGATTTTTGTTTGGTATTTTTAACTCTAAACTTTCCAAGCAGCCACCTCTTGTTAGGTACTTCTTCCAGCTGCCAGTCATACTTCGGATATATACCTTTATCACCTTGCTAAGGATAACAGAATGTTCTTACTCTTTCCAAACATTGAGCAGTCTTGATTGTCTCCTAATGCCAGTTCTCTGTCCTTTAGAATCACAGAATCATAGAATAGTTAGGGTTGGAAAGGACCTGAAGATCATCTAGTTCCAACCCCACTGCCATGGGCAGGGACACCTCCCACTAAACCATGTCACCCAAGACTCTGTCCAACCCAGCCTTGAACACCACCAGGGATGGAGCATTCACAGCTTCCCTGGCCAACACATTCCAGTGCCTCACCACCCTTACAGGAAAGAATTTCTTCCTCATATCCAATCTAAACTTCCCCTGTTTAAGTTTGAACCCGTTACCTCTTGTCCTATCACTACAGTCCCTCATGAAGAGTCCATCCACAGCATCCCTATAGGCCCCCTTCAGATATTGGAAGGCTGCTCTGAGGTCTCCATGCAGCCTTCTCGTTTCCAGGCTGAACAGCCCCAACTTTCTCAGCCCGTCTTCATACAGGAGGTGCTCCAGTCCCCTCATCATCCTCTTGGCCCTCCTCTGCACTTGTTCCAACAGTTCCATGTCCTTTTTATGTTGAGGACACCAGAACTGCACACAATACTCCAAGTGAGGTCTCACAAGAGCAGAGTAGAGGGGCAGGACCACCTCCCTCGACCTGCTGGTCATCACACTCCTCTTGAGGCAGCCCAGGATACCGTTGGCTTTCTGGGCTGCAAGCGCACACTGCAGCCGGCTCATGTTCAGTTTCTCATCGACCAACATCCCCAAGTCCTTCTCTGCAGGGCTGATCTCAGTCTCTTCCCTGCCCAACCTGGAGCTGTGCCTGGGATTGCTCCCACCCAGGTGCAGGACCTTGCACTTGACATGGTTAAACTTCATCAGGTTGGCATCAGCCCACCTCACAAGCGTGTTAAGGTCCCTCTGGATGGCATTCCTTCCCTCCAGCGTATCAACCGAACCTCACAGCTTGGTGTCATCGGCAAACTTGCTGAGGGCGCACTCAATCCCACTGTCCATGTCACCGACAAAGATGTTGAACAAGACCGCTCCCAACACCGATCCCTGAGGGATACCACTCGTTACTGGTCTCCAAGTGGACACTGAGCCATTGAGCACAACTCTTTGTGTGCAGCCATCCAGCCAGTTCTTTATCCACCAAGTGGTCCACCTATCAAATTGATGTCTCTCCAACTTAGAGACAAGGATGTCATGTGGGACAGTGTTGAACGCTTTGCACAAGTCCAGGTAGATGACATCCACTGCTCTATCCCTGTCCATCAGTTCCATAGCCCCATCATAGAAGGCCACCAGATTGGTCTGGCAGGATTTCCCCTTAGTGAAGCCATACTGGCTGTCACCAACCACCTTGTTGTTTTCCATGTGCCTCAGCATGCCTTCCAGAAGAATCCACTCCAGGATTTTGCCAGGCACAGAGGTGACGCTGACGGCTCTGTAGTTCCCCAGCTCATCCATTTTCCCCTTCTTGTGAAAAGGGAGGTTATATTTCCCTTTTTCCAGTCGTTGGGAACTTCACCTGACTGCCATGATTTTTCAAGTATGATGGACAGTGGCTTAGCAACTTCATTTGCCAGCTCCTTCAGGACCCGCAAATGGATTTCATCAGGTCCCATAGACTTGTATACGCTCAGGTTTCTAAGATGCTCTCGAACCAGATCCTCTCCTACAGTGGGCCCAGGGTCTTCATTCTCACAGTGCCTGCGTCTGCCTTCCAGGACTTGGTGGTGTGGTCAGAGCATTTTCTGGTGAAGGCTGTGGCAAAGAAGTCATTAAGGACCTCAACCTTCTCCAAATCCAGGGTAATCAGTCCTCCCAATAGCTTCCGGAGGGGGCCCACGTTGTCCCTGGTCTGTCTTTTATTCCCTTTGATTTCACCTCAGCTTAAAAGTATACCAGGAAAAGACCGTGTCTCCTTAAATTCACTAATGAAAGTTACACAGAAGAGGCCTGGGTACCGATAGCTACAAAGCACCAGAACCACTCCTCAACTGCAAGTGACGTTGGTAATGGTGGCTCTACAAAGGAGAGATGTTAATTTCTTTAGTGCTTGGTGGGTTTGGAGCATTTTGAGGGACTAGGGGGTTTATCCATGACAAGATGAACTACTGCATACCATAGGCACTGCACAATTCTTAGCCAGCAAGACAGAAATGATAACACAGAACACTACCAGACTTCTCAGCTATGATTGGCTTTTCAGCAGCCCCAGTGTATAAGTCAGTAAATGCAGTATCCCCCTGCTCCAAGTGAAAGCACATGCAATCCCATAATTTAATATCCATATGCAGTCTCAAAAGAGAAGAAACCTCATCAAATTACAGCTTGTCTGACCTAGAAGCCCTCCCAAGCAGTACTGCAGCCCAGCTGCTCTGCTCCTGCTGCTGGAACAGGGCATAGCAGCATTGGTGTCATTGCCTTGACTGATCCAGTTCCCAGTCTTGCATCCTAGCTTAAGTCTCCCCTAATGCCCTAAGACATAAGATGTGCAGCTTTCTGCTGTTGTGCCTCAGTAGCTGTTCCCTCAATATTTAATCTTGTAAGCTGCTAGTGCACAGATCTGTGCTAAGTGGCAGGGTTCATCTTCTTCTGTACTCAAAATCAGCTTCCTTCTTGTTTGAATGTAGTGAAGGCCACTTATTCCTCAGACCTCAAGTCAAAAATCATTCAATTTTAACCCAATGAGAGCCCAGGTGGTTTTCTTCCTATTGCAAGCCCTCCTTGCTTTTTAAAGTACAAGAGAAAATGTGGGCCAGGCAGTACCTTCGCAATTTTTGTGCTTTTATTTATTCACTGCAGCCTTACTTTTTTCACTAAGCAAAATAAATAAAAGCCCAGAGGCAGCCAAGTCTCATCTCCGGAGATGCAGGCAGCTGCCCCAGCCACTTCTGTGCCAGTGCTGTGCCGCTTGGCCAGCTGCAGCGCAGGGCACACAGCCATTGCCTGGGACACAGGGGGAGGCAAGGCAGAAGGGCTGCCAAATCAGCATCTCTCTGAGGCCCAGCTGCCTGCCCAGCCTCACCCTGCTCTCATGGGATGGAGCTGATGCTGTCTTTCAGCTGTGAATTGCTGCTCCTTCCCTCCAGCCTCCAAGAGATGAGCCACTTTCTCTTGACCAGAGCTAGATTTTGGTACATGACTCATGTCCAAAGGAGTCGATCAGCTAGCCACTGGTCACCCTACAAGAAATACATAGTACTCCATATGATGTGGTACATAAAGCATAACCAGCTTCTTGGGACTAGACTAGACAAGCACAAAGCTAAAGTGTCCAGCACTTTAAGACACAAACCACTCAGCTGTTGGGTCACACTCCCTTGGGCTTTCAGCACCAGCTAGGCCAGGGAGCCTTCCTCATGGATATTCTTCGAGACAGAAGTGATTAAAATGCCCGAACGCAACTCAACCTACAGGATCTATTTTCTGAGCAGTGTGGGAAAATACTGGCCTGCACAGTCATTTATTAGCTCAAAGAGGAGTGTACATTTAACTCTGCAGTACGGGTAGAACAAAGGATTATTAAATAAAATTCTGATTAGTTCAGCTGAAAGCAAAATACCAGCTGGAGCCTGGGGTAACGCAGGCATGCTATCAGCAAACATGTGCTGCCAATGCATCTGCACACACACACCAGCTCTGACTGGGGAGCCTCAGACTGGAACAGCAGAACCAAGGCTTCTCCATCATGGTCCATGCTCTGATAGCTCAGGTCCTGTTCTCTAGGCAAAGCCTTTGGCCCAACAGTGCTGGTCATAGCTGCATAATGGGAATGAGAGTGACAAAATCCAAGTTTTCCAACTTCATGACCTCCTACCAGTAGCTGCGCTTTGTGGGCTTTCCAAGTGGGAACACAGCCACTCAACACAGCTATCACAGTGTCCCTCTCCCTGGAAACACAGGCATGGCACATGGCTCTACCTATAAGGCGATGGTGCCTGCAAGCCAGCCTGTCTAACTGCAGCCATATTCATCAACAGCCCACCGTTTAGATCCTATTGCAAAAGTTAATGAAGACACTTTGTGAGAGGGCAGCCTCCCTGAGCTGCAGATAAATAATGTATATAAAAGGAGGCTGGGAGGGAACTGGCACATCCTTGCAAGGTCATGCTAGAATGCATCAGCGGCTGGGTGAGGCTGGGCTCCTCCGGTAAGAAGCCTGGAGCTATTTATGACTCATGTAATTAATTAATGCCAACGGGCGTTCTGCTGCAGGCACGTGGGAGACCAAAGGGAAATATGAAGCGAGCAGGTTAGGAAATGTAATGGAGGTGGGGGAGAAGAATGACATTTCTTGTGGCAAGACATGCTTTGAAGTAATTATCAACAGTCTAAACAGCCAGCAGCTCTTTTGGCTACATCAGTACAAAATCAATTAGGAGCTTTAAAAATGCATTGGCTCATATTTCAGGGAGCACTGAGAATAAGAAGTAGCCATCTGAGGCAGGGCAGCTGCATTTCTAAGCACCACATACTACAAGACCCATGGATCCTCAGACCCTGCAGTGCAGCCCAAAAATGGTGTGACCAGTAGAAGAAGCATCATTAATGCCTTCCCAATCATAAATGGGATTGGATGAGGAGCATTAAGAAAGTCTTACAGTTTGATCCTATGTGTCTCTAAGTCTGAGGACAAGTTTAACAAAAGGAAGAGAAAGAACAGATGGGCCAAGCTAAATGTGAGTGCAAGCCTTGAAAGCCGAGTCCCTGCAGGCACTCTGGGCTTCTGACATACACCCTCCCCTTATGCAGCCAGCTTTCTGCCACCAGGAGCTAATCAAAACTCATACAATACATTAAGAAAGGTACCATGTCTGTAGCTTTCTGGCTTCAGTTTGCAATACTGCAGTCTTACACTGAACACTCAACATGTGGTGACGCTGAGTCATGACACTGCTTGCACAAACCATTTGAGGACAATGAGAGCTTAACCTAATTTTGTTCCTTTTGTTTGTCCTCTGCAGAGGAGATCAATCAGTTCCACTCCCTGCCTTCACATCCCCATGCATTTAGTGCCTAACACATTATACAGCAAAACTGTAAACACAAATAAAGTGCATCCTTTTCCTCCTCTGGTGCCCTAAAGTCCTTCTGGGTTGCCCAATTCCCACTCAGGCTGCATCCCCTCTCATGTCTCTGTTGCCAGAATATTGGTTCTCAAATGTATTCATGCATTGTCCAGTCTCCCTCTTATCATAGCTGCCTGCGACAAATCCTCTCACACAATGAGGACTGCAAATCTGCTTACAACCCAGCATTATTTTCCATTTTCTACTCCACTGTGCTTCTCTTCTCTTTGGATACCTGCAGGGGCCAAGCAGCACAGCATCAGTCTGCCACTGCCATCTGGATGGGCAGCAGAGGCTGCCTGAAGTCTCAACCATGGCTGGCAAAGCCTGAGAGGCTGCAGGATGCTCCCCTTTGAGCCTGACCCACCTCTGAACACTTGGAAAGCTGGTGGGACTCCCTGCTGTTATCTGCTATTTTTGTGGAGCAAAACCATGCAAATCAATAGTGCAGATTAAAAAAAACAAAACAAACCAAACAGAGTAAGTGAAATGACAGTTGGTTTTAGTTTCATAAATACATATGAGTAGAACAAGAGTAACAAAGTTCTCCTTTCTGGTGGGCTGAGAATTGATACGAGCCTGAGTCTCCAGGATAAAACACGAGCGAAGTAAACGACAACATGAACCCACTTAGCATTTGTGTTATGTACACCTGATCTGAGCCTCACCAGCTTTAAGAACACTCCTGTTAAATACTGCAATGCTCCCAATTAGGAGTGATCTGGATTGTTTATTTTCTAAACAGATTTCTCTCCCCAGTGAGATCTCATAAGCCTAAGACAGAAGCAGTCTTGAAGAGGTGTTTCAACCTCTTTTGGCTACAGAATATCCACAACTGGCTTGATTTCCCTAATTGTTTCTTTCATACTGACCTTGAGGATGTTTCTGCCATTAAATGACTCCCGCTCCTTGAAAGATGATTTACCAGTCATTGTATTGTTTCGCTCTTCAGCTGTAAAGAGAAAAGCAACCACCAGAATAAGATTCAGATACGAGAATTGTGTGTGCTGTATTTCACCCTCCACTCTCTCCCTCCCCAAAGTCAGCTGCCAGCTAACAGACCATCTTTGCCCAGTTCTTAATGCAAAAAAACCCCACTTCCACTTTGACTTTAAAGAGAACAAGGCTGAATACACAGGAATTGGTACCTTTGTGGGGATCACCTATGTTACCTGGAGGAAAGACCCTAAATCACAGCTACTGCTAGGGTGATTCTGTAGGGCTGATGGCTCAGTGCAACACATCTGCTTCTCTCTGGCTGACTTTAATCCCACATCCTGCCAGGGTGACAGCACGATGAGTGCTTGTATCACCTGGAAAAGCACCAAATACCAGACTGAGCATGCAAGCAGAATGCCAGGCGCAACCCGGACAGCACCTCTACAAATCTCTGCTGCTTGCTTGCTCTGGGAAGCACATACATGTGGTGTGAATGCTTCTGCAGGGTGGGCACGCAGCCACACACAGACATTAAGAATAGCAGCCTAGGCCTATAGTAACTGCCAAATGCCTACGTCTTAGATCCATTTCCCCAGAGCATGTCTGGATTTTTATATAATCCCTAAGTACATGATTTTTTCTTTTCACAGGACCTCTGCCTCAGTCAGTGAATATATGCAGTATTTCTTTTTCATCTCCAGCATTAACTATGAAGTCCACTCACATCTAGCATGCTATTCAAATCCTGTACTGAATACAAAGCAACTTCTGTGGCTGTGTGATGCTCTCACCATTGTGTCTGAATGCTTCACATACCTCATGAGGTTGTTCAGAATATAGACTCATAATGCCAGATGCAGCTGCCCATGTGCCTCCCCTAACAGACAGACACATCAGCACTTTGGGCTCATCATCAGTTTTCAGGGCTCAATTTGAGAGCTAAGCCCCATCTCATCTTTCAGGGTTTCTACTACCTGAATATGCTTACCTGACTTCAGCAGCAGTCATCCCCAAAGTTGGCTGCTGCGGGTCCAGAAAATCAACAACTGGTTTAATAAACCATCTGCTCTTATCGCTATCCATCCAGAGGCTCAGAGAGTCAGAACTAGAGAATACGTGACATAGCCTAGTGACATTGCAGAGACCACTGCACCAGAGAAAGCTATAAAAAGCTTTAGTGTAATGCTGTTAAGGCTTGCAAACTGCACATCAGTGCCAGAGCACATGCATGTTTGCAAATGGAGAACAGGGCTGTAATATACTGCCCCTCCCCAAATGCAATGCATCTGAGGCTGCTATATCAAGCAACGCAATAAGAACGATGCTACAGACAGCTAGAGCAGACACTATACACTCAATAATAGCTTATACTCAGCCTCATAACCATTTGAATCTGATTTAATGAGAAGGACCCTGGAATCACATTCCTAAACCAATGGGCGATCTAACTTGACCAAAGAGGATCACATTTTTTTCTTGTTTAAAAGTCAGCGTAGCACATCAATTTGTTACTGAGTGTCAGCTTAACACTGGCACACAGAGAGCCCAAAACCTCATACTGTACTTGAGTGCATTCCTTCCTAGCCCAGATCTTATGAGGGCTACTTGGCAACAGGGTTTTCAAAGCTATGAGGAAGATCCAGAAAAGGCTCAAAGCATGACTGCCTTCTCCAGCTCTGCAGATTGCTTTTTCATTTTCCTCTGGGTTTTAGCTACTGACATCCCCCCACAGCCTTGTACATATTCTTGAGATTAAGAAAAATCACAAAATTAAAAAAGTGAACACAAAAGCCAACAAAAGCATTTCCCGACCAGTGGGACTACTTTAAATGCATTTATCAGTAAGGATGAGGGATACCCACCACTTGGATCTTTTCTGAAGAGAGTGTTCATGACTGTAGCATGCAGTTTCACCCTATCCCACTCTTTAAGCATCAAGCCGGAGGCCACAAACCGCTCCACCAGCTGATCAGCAATCACCTGCAATCTGGGAATGCAAAAAAGGAAGAACAGAGGCACGTAAACCAAGGAGAAACCCTTGAGTCATCAGCTTTTCACTTTTCAGCCAGGGAGGGCAGCATGTGTGAAATGAAGTCTGTACACACACAGGGAAAGGGAGCTAGTCTCTGATGGAAAGCAAACAGAGCCATCAAGGATTCAGTTCTAATGCTGAAAAGTTCTGGCTGCTTTGCAAAGCTCTCTCAGTGATCACTTCTGCTACACGTATTCCAGGAAGAAGGGAAGATTCAACACAGCAGAGAGCTTGCTCTCTGTGACAGATGTGATTTGGACTTGAAATGTGCATCTTCCCACTGCCAGGAAACACAATGTACCTCCCCTTACAAATGCTAAAATCTGCAGACCCCCAGGAAGGGTTTAGGCACCTTGACTCTTGGAGGATTTGCTCTGCCCAAGTGCTGTGACCTGTTCAGTGCACTGGGCTGGGGCTCGGACATTCTCAGTCCCACATAAGCAACCCAGTCACTGGGCTTAATTTCTGGGAGAGTCCAGAATGTGGAGACAGAAACCACAAACCCAGACAGCACATCATGGTAAACGCTCCAGCTTTGGAGCTATTGAGCAAGCAAAATCACAGGATTTATTGCCACCTACTTGTCTGGCTTTGGTCAGGGAGGAAAGTGGCTGTGGCCATGGGGATCTGCAAGCAAACCTGTCCTGAGACAGGCACCAGGAACAGGCAGGTGATCAGAGCAATGCGCTCTCATGTTCTGCATCTAAAGAGCTGAAGGGATTTCTAGGCTGCTGCTGTCCCCAACAAAATTTCTGCAGTGCCTCAGCCTCTCCAAAAGCAGCAAGGATGTGGCAGAACAAGAGCAGCCCCAAAACAAGGCAAGAGGATAATACTCTACGCAGAAGAATTCAGGCTTCTCTCACCATGTCCAAGGGATTAGACAGCTTTCTGCTCCACCAGGTCCCACACCAGTTTGGCATCTCAGCAGCAGCAGGAGAGGCAGAGTGTGGCTTCTCTGAAGCTGGCCCCCAGAGCCTGGGCTGCCATGCTCTGGAAGCCAGTCCTACCCCACCACTGGTTTTGTACTGCCCCTCACAGGCTGCCAGCCCCCAGGTTACAATTTCAAGACTCTCAAACTACCAATTGTCATGGTTTTCTACCATTTTCTGGCTTTCCTTCAGTGATTTTTAAAATTAGCAATGACAAAGATTAAATGAATATAATTACAGACAATACTAAAACAAATTAACAGAGAATAGCTCAAGTGGAAATGGTGCTTTATTATGTTATAAAGTTAATCAAGGAAATAAAACAAATTAGAATGAATTATAATGGGAATTATTTGCCATGTGGGAGGCATCAGAGCATGATCCCTCTCTCAGTCTAAGCCATTATATGTGCAGAAGGGCTTGCCAATCCCTAATTCTGTCTGCAGTTATGCAAGCTAAGTCAGGGTAAATCAAATCTCCTGCTTTATAGCTTAAGCTGATCAAGATCATCCAAAGATCAGGAAGGAAATCCACCCCTCAGCCATGCAAGGAACTACACAGAGCTAGCAAGACGCCTTGCATGAGACAGGAAGGCACACACCTCTCTTAAATGCAGACCACAGCAGTCTGAGCCAGCACAGTAAGTCACATGGCTGCTGTTCTCCTCTAGTATTGGTCTTGCAGCTGAGAATCTCCACTTTCTACCTGATTTCCCCATTTCTCTGGGTAAAGCATACAGGTTTTAGCAGGCAAGAGGTGCATGGAGCTGCTCAGCAATGATCCATCTAGCAGGCCAGAAAACAAAGCAGCTTTCTTGAGGGATCACCATTTGTCCCCTCTTTATAGTCATCATTTGTCCAACACTGTTTGCTGGAATCCCAAAGGAAGCAGAAGAATCTTACACTGCTCTCTGGCAACAGAAAAATATCTTCTTTTCCCTCTGCAAAGCTAAATGCTTACTGGATGCTTGATAACAGTTAACGAAACACATTATGGGAGTAGTGCCAGATTAATTAGTTTGCAGATGAGGCTGGGACAGGCCTAGGCCAAAGATAAAAACTTAAAATCACTTGGCCTCTCTGAGCACACTGCTATGCAAAAAAGCAAAAAAGGTGCTGTGGAAGAGAAGTCTAGCAGCTTGCAGGTGCCATGCAAACCAGATCTGCATTTGGTCAAAACCTCAGCTAACAGATCTCTGTGAAAGACAGAGGAGATATCAGCCCTTTCCTGGGGCCGGGGAGTGTGGGGGGTAGTTTTCAATTTCAAGGCAAGATGGATTTAAAGACCTCATATTTCTCCCCTGCCAAAAGCACCTCTGCCACCCCTAATGCACGTCAGCATTTTTTCTTAGCATTATGGGATGCTAATTATTCATTATGGGCTATGTGGAGTCTCAGCAAAAGAGACATGGCTAGCATCTGAAGCAGACAAGACCACAGCGCTACTGCCAACAATTCAAGCTGTCTCCAGACACCAGCAGACATCACTGTCCACTTTAAGCCCTACTTATGCCCTACAGGATTTC
Organism: Myiopsitta monachus; assembly: GCA_017639245.1. Taxonomy (NCBI): domain Eukaryota; kingdom Metazoa; phylum Chordata; class Aves; order Psittaciformes; family Psittacidae; genus Myiopsitta; species Myiopsitta monachus. Next base: position 62,060,965 of record CM029921.1, on the reverse strand, counting down.
TCTACCAGCTCCTCAGATCATAGACTTATTTTCACATGCAAGCAGACTCACAAGCGCTGCACCTCAGACCACCTGGAGCATGGTGACTCACGAGAAAAGAGGCCCATACCTCAGCTCTCAGAGCTGACACTTAGGATGCTTTCTAGAACATATCCACCAAAGGGCATGTCGGTCATTCAGTGAATGCCTCTGTCTCATCTTTCTGAGTGTTTCTGCTTTCTCCCTGCACTTCTGTCTTTTGGCTGCTCTATAGCTTGTCCTGGTTCTCCACCTGCCCCATTTGTTTTACCTCACCTCTTTCAGGGCAGGACAGACTTCAAAGTGGAAGAGCTGAGAAGAGGAAAAGATTGCAAATTCTACTGCCTCCCAGCAATTCTTATGTTTTCATTTTCCCACCCATTTCCTTATCCCACTTCTGATCTCTTACTTCAACACAAACTCCAAAGTGCAGTTTTAAGCAGGGGCCCCCTCGTCTCCTTATACCTCGGGGAAAGGAGATCCTAGAAGCTGTCCCTTTTCCCCTGCACCAGTGCCTGCTCACAGCCTCCCTCCTCCAGCTGCACTGCTCCGTGCTCCTCTGTTAGCTCCTGCTGTCTTCTAGCAACAAGAACAAAAGGGCAGCACTGCCAGAAAAAAAGAGAAGGCTAAGGCTCAGAGGGAGAAGGCTAAAGCTCTTCTGGCTACTTCCCTATCCTCTTTCTCATCCACCTCACAGCTGGCAGCATAGAATCCAACAGCTCATGTTTCCCCAGTCTTCCAGAGATCACTAGCAGAAAAGATGGTGCTGCCACTGGTGACATACTTGTAAAAAATGAGATTGAGGAAGGTTGTTTAGATACCACCACATCCCAGGCATGGCTGTTTGTAAAGCTAAAACCATCAGCCACAGTGGCAAACAACACAAACACACGACTGACACCAATCAGGCATCAAGATTTTACACCAGTAGCTCAGAAGACAGATTTTACATCCAGTGTCCATTCCAGGCTGCTTACAGATACAAAAATCAACTCTGCAACCAAGTTGTGCTTTTCTGAGGACCTTCTGGTGTAACCGGGTTCTAAGAATAATTAAGTGCTGCATAATACACCAGGCTGTCCAGATTAATCTGGACTGCAGGTTGGGAATAGCAGAGGCCAAGTTGTCCTGCCTTCTAAGTCATCTCAGGAGTATCTCCTTGGCCATCTTATCACCTCATGAGCCATGACACCATTATTCAATCTGTCAGACTGCTACAGAAACAAACGACATCTTTCAGCTGCACCACCAGTGACTGATTTAAAGGGCAAACACATCACTGCCTTAACCGGTTTAGGAAGCAAGAATGACTTCATCTTCCTGACTACCAGCCCAAGAAGGAGGAATGAAAGAAAGAAGCATGAGGAACTCACCTGTCTGAGCCATCCTTCATGTGGACTTTGGCATAAAGGACGTCTGTCATGGCAGGGTCATCGTTCATGTACTCCACTCCTACCACTTCCACGGTCAAGGGCTTGCCTCCAGCAATTTGGCTAAAATGCAACAAATCCCTGATGTTAAAAACCAAAACATCACACATGCTTTTGAAATATGATGCACACACCAAGTAGTTGGTTTTACTAGGGGAATGATATAAAATATAGTTTTTTGCTATAGTTAAACAAATTTGAGGTTAAGTGGGACTTAAATGTTATACAGACCCCACGCAGCAGTGAACTCCAGCAAGGCGCTCTTCTCTTTCCCAAATCACTGACAAAAAAACCCCAAACCCAACACACACAAAAAAGGCTCCCTAACTTCTAAAGCTTGAAAGGCTACAGGTGCAATTGTCTCACCATCACAAGAAATACTGCAGAAACACTTGAATTCATACATTCAGTGTTTTAGACACACATTAAGTCAAGGTGTCAGTATTCACAGGCCATCTCAGTGCAGATATCTCCATTTACATTTCAGAAAACCCATCAGCAGTTAAATGGTACAAGTTCTCATTCCAGAGCACCTCCTGCCTTCCCCATGAACAGAACGATTGTGATAGTGACACAAAGTCTCCAGCTTGTTGATTTTCACTGGAAAATGTACACAACACAGAATGCAGTTTTAAGTACATTTCAACATCCACTTACAAATGCTGGAAGTAAATAGAGCTCCAGCTACTCTTGCAGAAAGGCTAAACTGAAAATGCATGCAAGATATAATATGCACTCCCACACCTGCAAACACACTGTGAAGTGTATCTTGCTTCCAAACATGCTGCGTTCCTGCCTTTACCACCAGAACATCACAGGGAGGTAGGGCACTGCAGTGAAAGCTCCCTGTAAGTGTTGACATCTCTAATGCTGAGGTCTCAGTACAAGGAGTGTCTGGACAGGCAGAAGTAATAAACAGGAGTTAACAATGTGAGCATGACTTTGCTCTAACCTTGCTCACTTCTGTTCAGCTTGCCCAAGAGACCGCCTCTGAGATTCTCTGCAAAGCTTCCCTGGTGGAATAAGGAGATTTTGATTTCCGCTTCCAGTATGTGTACTGGGAGGAAAAGAGTGTTAAGTGTACTGTCCTGCACATCAAAACCAGAGCACTAAAGGCCACGTATTCTACAAAGGGTCAAAGAGCTCACATCCATGTCCACATAGTGCTGCCTGCATTTAGAAAAGTAAATAAATTCTAAGAAGGGTTTATATGTGAGGAAGAGAGCCTAAATCAATTTTCAAAGTATATTTCTTTGGGTGTGGCAGCGGAAATAACCTAAGGGTTACATTCAAGTGTTGATTCCCCCTCCGCTAAAGAGAATGGAGAATAAAGATTTTCTCCGGCTCAGTTCAACCCACTTACAAAGAAGCTGGTATCTTCCAAGTACTGTGGGCAGAGCCTTCCCCTGGAAACACACTTGCAATTCTGTTCAACACCTGAACTGGAGCTGTCATTTTAAAGGCAGAGGTATGAATTTTGGCCATGCATTAATTCCCACAGGTATTAGCTGGAACAGCATGGCTAATTCTTTATGCACTAAGGCAATAAATAAATAAATAGTTAAGGATCTGTGCTCTACCTGCAAAGGTGTTACAGAAATAAATAAATAAACCAATCCCTCAGGCCATCTCCAATTTCTAAGCTGAACAGAGATAAGCTAATTACAGTGTCATTCAACCACGTTTACAATTAAAGCCCTAACATTGGCAGTTCAGTGTTAACAGGCTTTGAGAAAGCCCCAGTCCTGGAGCAGCACTGAATGCTTCAGACTGATGACTCGCATGGCTTATGCTGGCTTCCCCTGCACACAGCTCCCTGCATCAAGAAATGCATGTCAAGGATACCTCAGCATCTGCTCTTAGGCAGGAGGGAAGCATCATGCCAGAGCTCACTGCAGGCAAGATGCAAAGGTAATGCAACTCGTCCCTCCCTCTGCAGCAGGTAAAGGACAACAACAAAAATTGCTCAGAAAAAAATAACAGGGAAGCATGTGAAAAAAAGAAATGCGAAGAGGAGGTTTTCAGCTGAGGGTTTGAGCTGAGCTGCAAGATGCCATTAAACTCTTTGTGACTGCTTGGTGATATCTACTGCTCCCATTTGAAATGTTTTAGCCTTTTTCTAGACTTCTAGAGTTGAGATAGGCCATTGAGCAGCTTATCTCTTTGCTGTCCCTTGTCAAAGACAGCCTGCTGCTTTTCCCCCACTCAAGTACTTGGTCATGACATGCCATTTTTATCACTTACTCCACAAAGTCCTCTTTGCATTGCTGTAGGAGGTCACATGCTTTCTGGATCTCTTGTTCGTTCAGAAGTACCAGCGTCCCAAGAGTCAGGTGAAGCTTAGCAGGGTTCTGGAATAGGCTGCTGCTGACCCCGTGATCCTAAGAATCAGTCCATATACAGGTGTCTTATCACACATGCACACACCTCCATCAGAGGGATAAATACTACAGACAACAGGTACCAAGCCACTAGCACCAAACCTTTTATCTCTGCATCACTGGTCGGGTTGGTAGTGGCTCAAAGTTGAAATGAGAAACAAAATTTCACAGGCTTTGTGAGCAAGTGAGCTCAGGCTGGCAGGCAAGTGCAGCTCCCTACCACACACATGCTCCCTGCCTGCCTTTTCATCAGAGCTGCTGAACAGCAGCCTGGAAGCTCGTTATGACAGGCTCTAACTCAGGGCCCAGGAACAGCAGCACTTGCTCATATAGGGTTTCGAGAGGAGATTTCCACAGCTGTCAAAGTGGCAGCTGCCATCAGCAGTGAACTCAACACAAGTCAGCACAGATATAAAACTTGAATTAAGCTCATTTTTTGTGCAATAAAGCTGGAACCAGCTGTAGTGACAAGCTCTAAATGGTCTCCAAATCCTGTCTAAACACAGGTTGCACCTCACAACACAAGCACAGCTAATACCAGCTCTGATAATTACATTTTTCGTGTTCCCATGTGCCCTATAGTTTGCTGAGATGAATTAAATTTAAATTCCCTTTATAAGAAGAGCTACATGTTGTTGCTGGGGAAGAACTGCTCCCAGGTGGAGCAGTGGTTACATTCAGCTTTAAGAGACACGCTCTTTTGTTCTAGGACGTTTATAAAAATACCTCGAGGATGGTTAACACACCCATATTAAAACAATTATTTCCACTTAGTGGCCATTTCCCATCAGTACATTAAATAAACTCCACTTTTAACTCCAGATGAAGCTAACCTGCCAGGCCACTGAAGCCCTTCTCTGTCTGAAGAAACTCCACTGACTGAGAAGGACAGCTTTAAAATTTCTAGTTGTGCTTCAGTTTGAAATAAAACCTTTCAGAAGTTAAAACACTGCAGTACCTCAGCCCATCAGAGTTTAATGCCCAACATGTCGCTCGATATTTTTCATGTTTAATGACAACATCTATACCCTTCTTTACAGCTGTGCTTATGGGCTGGACTAGAAACAAGCCAGCCTGCAACAGAGAGGTCTGGGTCTTGCCCCAGCAATCACAGGCTGGCAAAGTATGGTGGTCCCCAGAAGAGGGAGAGCATGTACATGCCTTCCATAGCTGCTAATTACTGCTGACTGAAACCCCAAATCATACCATGCTAGTAGTGGCAAAGGATGTTGCAAACCTCAGCACCCTGCAGCAGCATGACACAAGCAGAGAATATGTCAGGCACATTAGGAGCAGAGGAAGGAGGGACAGCTCCTTCTCACTTCTCCCCACCTTCCCCTCTCTGCGGTAAAAGCCTTGCAGCTTCCTTTAATTCATCCTGCTGCTAACATGCATGACAGGACATGATTCCTCTCCGTCAGCCTTTTTTTCTCCAATGGTATCCATAGCCAGAGAATATTTGACACATCTCAAAATAATAGCCTGGGTAACAGAAACTGGGAGAAAGTTCAATTTATCCTTGCCAAGGACAACCAGACAGTGTCACTCCCACAGTGTGCACAGATGATGTACAGTAATGAGAAAGTAATCCACAGGTCAGAAAGCAAAAGTCCTACCCTCATTTTCTGCCCCAGTAAGATTTGTACTGCAAACATCAACCTGTCCCAAAAGCAGCATTTTCCCCTGAGCTTTCCAACACCTGAGTGTGGGCTGATAGCTGACAAAGTGATGGCCTATCATCTCCACATGCCATGCTACCACTGCTGGGGAGATCAGCAGGGAAGAGCAGTACACAGTGAGCAGACCAAGACCTAGATAATCTTCTTGGTTTACTCCCTAGTATTTCAGACAGCTCCTAAAATCCCTGCTTACAGCCCTTCTCTTCCACAGGCCAGCAGATCCCACTTCTCCCACACATAAAATAGATGCTACGTCAGACGTAGCTCTCCCTGGAACAGGCAATGTTTCTGCAGGCATCTGAGCAGACTTTCACGGCTGGATGCTGCTCAGTGAGATGCAAGAAAGCCTGAACCCACTTACTCAAATCCCAGATGATGATATGCTATCAGCAACCACTGCGTTGCCTTATGGGAAGCTGCTCCATCCAGTGGCATCAGTCCTCTGCAACCTGACCAGCAGAGCCAGACAACAGCAATGCAAAGCCTAGAAATATGTTTTCATGACCACTGTTAAGGAAAAATCACATCCTCCCCCAGGAAGAACAAGCCCAAGAGATGCAGTCCTGTCAATGTTGTGATTTTGGGGCTTTATGGACATCTTCCAAATACTTAAGGAATTCTTTCAAGGTAACCTACAACCACAAAAGCAGTAGTGAGGAGACTCAGCATCAGAGATGGACAGAGAGATCCACTATCATCTGAGACATGCTCTCAAAGTGCCTCTAGGTGACAAGTTCCTCTTTCACCAGTTTCCTCCCCCATACAATGAAAGGTGGGCACTCCTCATAGCACAAGTCAAAGTGGCTTGTGACAAGCAGTGGCTTCCTGCCTTAATGAAAGCAGAGTATGAGATTAGAGGAGGGGAGGTGTCACAGCACCCTGTATTCTACAGGGGAATCTGAAAGCAGCATACTTGACGGTACTTGCTGGCAGATACAAACACATAAAACGGACTCTATCATCTCTCTAAACGTTTACTGTTCAAACTTAGAATCATACAATAGTTAGGGTTGGAAAGGACCTGAAGATCATCTAGTTCCAACCCCCCTGCCATGGGCAGGGACACTTCCCAATAAACCATGTCACCCAAGGCTCTGTCCAGCCCAGCCTTGAACACCACCAGGGATGGAGCATTCACAGCTTCCCTGGCCAACACATTCCAGTGCCTCACCACCCTTACAGGAAAGAATTTCTTCGTCATATCCAATCTAAACTTCCCCTGTTTAAGTTTGAACCCGTTACCTCTTGTCCTATCACTACAGTCCCTCATGAAGAGTCCATCCACAGCATCCTTATAGGCCCTTTCAGATATTGGAAGGCTGCTATGAGGTCTCCATGCAGCCTTCTCGTTTCCCAGGCTGAACAGCCCCAACTTTCTCAGCCCGTCTTCATTCGGGAGGTGCTCCAGTCCCCTCATCATCCTCTTGGCCCTCCTCTGCACTTGTTCCAACACTTCCATGTCTTTTTTATGTTGAGGACACCAGAACTGCACACAGTACTCCAAGTGAGGTCTCACAAGAGCAGAGTAGAGGGGCAGGATCACCTCCCTCAACCTGCTGGTCATCACACTCCTCTTGAGGCAGCCCAGGATACCGCTGGCTTTCTGGGCTGCAAGCGCACACTGCCCGCTCATGTTCAGTTTCTCATCGACCAACACCCCCAAGTCCTTCTCTGCAGGGCTGCTCGGAATCTCTTCCCTGCCCAGCCTGGAGCTGTGCCTGGGATTGCTCCCACCCAGGTGGAGGACCTTGCATTTGACATGGTTAAACTTCATCAGGTTGGCATCAGCCCACCTCACAAGCATGTCAAGGTCCCTCTGGATGGCATTCCTTCCCTCCAGCGTATCAACCGAACCTCACAGCTTGGTGTCATCGGCAAACTTGCTGAGGGCGCACTCAATCCCGCTGTCCATGTCACCGACAAAGATGTTGAACAAGACCGCTCCCAACACCGATCCCTGAGGGACACCACTCGTTACTGGTCTCCAGCTGGACATTGAGCCATTGAGTACAACTCTTTGCGTGCAGGCATCCAGCCAGTTCTTTATCCACCGAGTGGTCCTCCTATCAAATTGATGTCTCCCCGACTTAGAGACAAGGATGTTGTGTGGGAAAACAAGGTTAGATTCTCTAAGGATGTCCTGAGAGACAGGAAGAACACCCACTTTACATACTATACTATATGACAACTGTCCATTTTAGCTTATTCCTTTTCTCTGACACTACCTGGTCATGGTCAAAAAATTACAACTCATTTCCGCTCAGCCTTAGAAATTAATTTTTTTACTTTCTCCTGCTACTTAGACTTCTACTTTTGCTCTCCTCCTTTAGAAGAAACATAGCAAGCATTTTACCTGGAGTATTCACCTTTCTTTGCAAAGCCCAAGCACATTGTTCCTCCAAATCTAAGGAAGGCCCTGTAGTAGGGAAACCATAGACCAAAACACACTTCAGTGGCTCTACAAGACAAGGCAAAGAATTAATCTTAGCTTCTCCTTCCTGGCTGTGTCTTGTCTACTGTCTTATGAGCTTCCAGTGTGTCCTGGGTTCAGCAGTAGCAGTCATCTTTCTCCTTCTTAGGAGCTGGTGCAGTGCTGTGCTTTTGACTTTCAGCCTGGGAACAGCACTGATAACACCGATGGTTTTAGTTGCTGCTCAATAACGTTTACTCTGACCAAGGACTTTCTGAGTCTCATGTGCTGCCAGGGAGGAAGGGCACAAGAAGCCGGAAGGAAGCAGAGACAGGACACCTGACCCAAATTAGCCAAAGAGGTATTCCATACCACAGCACGTCATGCCCAGTATATAAACTGGGGGCAGTTACCCGGAAGGGTTAGATCCCTGCTCAGGTCGAGCTGGGTATCGGTTGGCGAGTGGTGAGCGATTGTATTCTCCTCCCCTGTTATTTCCCTTATCATTATTATTATTGGTGGTAGCAGCAGTGGTTTGTGTTATACCTCAGTTACCGGACTGTTCTTATCTCAACCAGTGGGAGTAGCATTCTTTCGATTCTCCTCCCCATCCCTCTTAGAGCAGGGGAGGAAAAAGTGGGGGAGTGAGTGAGTGGCTGCATGGTTCTGAGTTAAAGACTGAGCTTAAACCATGACACAGTGTTTGCAGATAGCTTTGTTTGTGGGTTTTTTCTTAGTAGCAGGATACTGCATGCCAGCTATATGCCCTCTCCCACCCTGACGCACAAGCAAAAGAGGAAGCCAGATAAACAGCATTTCCTCAGAACTGACTGAAGAGCTGAAGGTGAGAAAACCCTCCCATTTTCAGTCCCTTCCACTCTGAGATACATCTCATTAGCAATGTTTGATATTTACAGGTTGCCATGTATTACAGCAATCATATTTCTTCTCCATGCTACATGTTGAGCCTGTTGAGACTGCAAATGCTGCGTTTGCACAGCTCTGAAAGATCCAACTGTGATTTTTCACAACAGTATTACCACAAAGTCTTTTCCCTTTTCCACTTGCATACTCAGACATTTCAGTTCTTTTCACTCTGACACCTACATGACTGTGAGAGGAGACTTCCAAGGTCATCCAGTCATCTGGACCTCCCACTGCACTGTATCAGTAATGAGCCTGCCCAGGTGAGCCACCTCTCCGTACTTGTATTAAATTAGCCTCAAAAGAGCCTCCCCTCAGCCCTGCTTCGTTGCCTTACTTGGCAGCCCTGACCATACAGTAACGGGAATGACACCTGAAGGTTTCCGTATTTCAACCAAGGTTTATCTTATAAAAGGTCTTGAAGGCACACATGAAAAAAAAGCTAGAAAGCATATGCTCACCAACATAACCCTATGATTTAAAATATAAATGAATGGTTGTCATGGTAACTGCTTCAGAGAGAAATAGAGTCCCTCACAAATGCCCAAACGCCAGAAGAAATCCTCATACATGCACACCTGGTCCCTTCCCCTCCTTACCCTTATTACCAAGCTTCAAAGACTGAAGTCTACCTAATTCTGCAATGTTTCACACCAGCAAATTGCAAGAGAAGCACACCACTTCTGCCACTGAAACCTATTCAGATTTCCCCAAGTATCCAGAGAAATCCCATTGCTTTGGACAAATCTACAAGCTCTTTTATTGCTCTGTGAGGTACTGTTGTGAATTACTGGGTTTCATTACTGATGTGCTTTCCAGCAGATCCTGTTGTGAGATAAAGTGGTATTAGAGTGGCATTACCGGCTGGTGGAGTGATTGAGCAACATACAGGGCTGCAAGATACTCCTTGAACTAACAGGCAGCAATAGATTGATAAACCCTCTTGCTAATACCAGGAGAAGGAAGGGCAGAAAAAGAAAGCACCATATATTCCTAGGCTGTAAATATGCAAACTCCCAGATACCTGTTACTGTTCAAATTCTACATTTCAAACTAAAAATGAAAACTCTAGAGCTGATGTAAGCAGAACCAGGAACACTTCAGGCCCTCCTGGGAGGCACAGGGCACTGAGCAGTGCTAACACAACCACATACCTTCCAGATTAGGGAACCCAGCACCCATGCAGTGTGGAGAGCAGGAACTACAGTCCCAGACCTTCTGCCTCCACCCACACAGATGGGTCCCGCTATAGGACAGCTTCAGCTGCCACAATTCTGAGAGATTCCCAAAAGCACCTTGATGACTCAACCAGTGCAAAAGGCATGCTATGTCTTAAGTGCCACACTCTCTCAGATACTGCTGTTACTGGTATTAGGAAGATTCACACCTGGGTGCTGGTCCTAAGTACAGTTCAAGCCTGAGGTTACTGAAAGGCAGAAGTAACTGTTAAGTTGAATTGCGTTTCCATGCGCGCATCCATGCTGCAGGATCCCTGACCATGAAGCAGAGCCTTATGGTACCCTGTGCTGTTCAGACACAGAACAAAAACTGCTGGAGAGAGAGAGAAGGTCAGGCAAGAGGATAACTTAGCATGACTAGCCTCGTCAGCAGTGGTCTCAGCACTCCCCTGACCAAGTCTTGGTTTCTGCAGCTTTCTAGGACTAGGAACATGTGAAGGTTTGCAGATGTTCCCAGGCAGCTTATGAATGTAACTGACAACACTGGGGAAAGCACCAAGATAAATGTTTCAAAGTGGATGGCAGACCTCCCTGCCTACTCAGGCATGCAAACTGATACTAAAGAGTGAGCAAGAGACAAACGATGTGACAGAGACAGATCAGGAGGAGTCTGGAGAACAAGTAAGATGACCAGCCGAGTCTGGGCCAATGGAGGTCTGCAGAGATGTAACCAAACGAACAGGCCCAAAAGATGAGCGCTCTTCAAGGAGAAGAGCTAGTCCTGTGTGAGGCCAGTGTGTTGCAGGATTAAAGAAATAGGATGAGAGCACGAACACCAGCATTAGCTGCAAAGATGAATAAGGAGGCCACATTTTAGAGATGTGACACTGAAAGGATTTGCTTGACAACCAAGGCAGCCTGGAAGCCAGAACCCAGCAAAGCATAGGGGATGACACTGAGGTTACTGTCCTGAGCAGCAGGCAGGTCTGGGTTTGCTGTGGAAGGGAGGGAGAAGAGAGAGCCACGAGACCTGATGGCAGACAGCTAGAGGAGGATCAGATAAGCAGAGTCCTGGACACCAAGGCTCCAAGCATAGCAGGGCCAGATCTCAAGGGAGGTCAAGTGATAGGACTTTAACAGCCATAAGCCCAAGTAGAAGGGGATAAAGGACAAGAGAAACACCAGACTGAAAGCAGTGGTCTCAGTCCACGGTCAACGGCATGAACAGCCATGACCAGAACCCTACGCTGAAGTTATCAGGCCTCAAAGAGCCATTTCTGTCTATATAACTTCGATGTGTCCCACACAAGGACTGGAACTAGAAACCAACAGAGGGAGAAAGGCCACCACTGACACCAGCCCAAGGTCAGGCATTCTGTCCAGCCAATATTTTCTCAGGCTAATGTTTCCATCCCCTTATCTTCAGGGCTTTCCTTTGATAAAGTAAGCTTTAATAAATGTAGCTGCCACTGGCTAATTGGGATAGATGATCAAGCCTATCCCAAGGAAAGAGTGCTTGTTGCACTGCACTGTTTGCTAATTCCTGGATCTGTTGGCCGATTTCGGCTGTGTCTATCATCAGGTGGAAATGTGAGTGATAGAAAGCTCCTAAGATGTCATGGAAACAGGCAGCTGGGTAGAGAGGGACTTGGAACTGCCAGGAAAGAAAAGACTGCAAAGACAGCTCAGTTCTGCTCTTAGAAATGAGAAAAATTGACATGCAGGTGACCACAAAAACTTGAGCAAGAACTTGTATCTCCCCAGGTACCACGTAATCCACACCCACAACATGAAGACATAGGAAACTAAACTTAAGCCGTGATAGCTGCAAGACTGTATTTTCCCTTTTGAAGGGCATAAGCAGAAGTGATGGACATGAGTGCAAGAATATCAGCCCCCAAACCCCTGCTGCTTGTAAACAATCTAGCCTGAGGTCGCCACAAAGAGGAACTCTTTTCTTTAGCCTAGAGATGTCCTCCCAGCAGACTCAGAGGATACTGCAATTTAATACCACTACCTCCCCTCAGCCTGGGGCTGTGCATTGACATACCACTTCTGTCAAACTAGAAGCATGCTAAAATAACCAGGGAATACACAGCTTTCACTTCATTCTGTTCCTCAATTCTCTATGCTTAAGTATTTCCCACTGCTTTCAGTGATACGAAGGTAAGTAGGAGGGACTGTCAGCACAAAGTCTCTTGGGGAAGAAGGGAAGCGATTAGATTTGCAGGATGGCATGTGCTACCAAGTAATTTCTTGCTCAGCTCCAGTAATGACACCCATCTTCCTTTACTGTCAGTAACCAGAAGGAAAGTGAAATAGAAGCAGCAGCAAACTTGTGAATTCCTACCTGGTTTCATGGTTATGTAGAAATCATACAAAACATATAAAGGTCCACTATATTATCTAGTAGCTTTCCTATTAAAACCAAAAAAAAACCCCAACCCTCTTTTGAATCTTAGATATCTTCTCACCTAGGAAAATCTCTAAGGAGAACAAACTATTTTACTAAGAATTTGCTAAGTAAGCCATTCCACTTTCCATAAGATTTCACAACAGCACTGAAATAATTCACAGCAGATCCACCAACTTAAGTAAAAGGCCTGTTAAAAATACATTCAGGAAACAGAGCAGAATAAGGCCTTCAAGGTAAATGCTAAAAAGCTATCTCAATAAATTAAATGGCAGTCTGCTGAAGAGCACTCACTTCATTTTGTGGATCCTTACCTTTGAGCATTTCTCCAACACTTCTTCCTTGAACTGCAGGAATTTCTCCTGAATGTTGGGCTGATTGAGAGCCAAAGACAGGAAGTGTGTGAAGGGCTGCTTCTTACGGAAGCTGTCCAGGAGAACATCAATCCGCGTTCGGGCAGAGATAACACCACTGCGATGCTGCCCAGTAATCACTACAAGGAAACAAAGCAGCACCTGTCTCATTTCTGTGACGCTACAGTGAAACTCCTGGCACCAATGCCCATGCAAAATAGAGTAATTAAGTGGACTGTGATTTTACATTATACTTTTCCATGCACTTTAAAATATCAGTATTGGAGGATATTTTGAAGGTAGGAACATTTCACCCAGGTGATGCCAGGAAGGAATTAGAAAAGCCTGCACAGCAGCACCTCTCCAGTGTTAGCCCCAGGCTCACTGAAGAAGCATTAGGAATTAAATCCCCAGAACATGAACGGAGAAATCTTGCCAGACTGCCTGCTTGACTTAAAATGCCTGACATGGCTATGCTTTCCTCTGTACAGACAGGATGATGCCATCAAAAGTATCCCTCTACTCTCAGGAAAGTCAGCTCTGAGTGCCTAAAAAAACAATAACTAAGAATCTATCATTTCAGCATCTCTTCAGATTTCTAGAGCATTATTTCAAGTTTTCACAAAGGCAGTCAAAATGAAAAGAAAATCTATTAAAGATCAAGATGGCCTCTATTATCTGTGCATGCACTTCAAGACACCAAACAGAGAACACTTGAGCTTGAAAGGAAAAAACTGCAAGGAACAAAATTTTCTCAGCTTCCTGTTATTACATGTTTTCAACATCTCTCAACCCTCCTAATAGTCCTTCACAGTTCTCAGGAAGAATTCAAGGTACACTTGTTGAGAAGTACTGCCACGTTCCTGTGCAGCACCACAGCTGGATCCCCCCAGTTACTCTTTCCTCACGGCTCTGTCATGAACGTAACTGTACAGCATGCCATTTATCACCAGGGCATGCGTAATGGCCCCTTGAGAGCCACTCAGGCAGAAACCCACATGGGCCAGCCCTGAAGAGCAATGCCTTCTTTCTTTTTAAGTCACTGGAAGTGATGAGGAGGAACACATAGTACCAGAAAGCCTGCTCCCACTATCAGGATCAAGTGACTACACCAGAAAGGCAGCAAGGTCATCCAGCACTTCTCATATTAAAACACACGCTGAAGTTTATTTTGCGCATAAGTATACAACACGGTAACTTTTTCTGGATGGGTATTAGAGTTTCTTAATAATGGAAATGGTATCATTTTAAAAACAAAACAAAAAACCCAACACATTCAGGCCCAAAGTTTTCAAGCTAGTCATTTGAGGCACAGAATTTACTTCAATGAGACTATTCATAGGTTTAAAATAGATCTTTTTTTCCCCCCCAAAAAAAACCCTTACACTGCTTTATAAGGATTTATAGACAAGAAAAAAATAAACCCAGGAGAAAAGTGAAATGATTTTCCCAGGGCCATAAAGTGAGTCAGTGCCATGTCACAAGCAGGAATTAAACGAAAAACACCTCTTGTGCCTCCTCCCTGCTAAAACTGTGCAAGCGCCAGAGCTGATGAGAGAACCCCCATTTTGTGCATGTTAAACTCACCCACTTCTCCTTCCACTCCAAGCTTGGGAATGCTGATGGAGGTTCGAGTCTCTGTTTCTAGTCTTTTCTTGGTTTCCCCTTTCTTCCCGATGATGTACCTGAGGCACAAAAGTGCAAGAGAGTCACCCATACAGTGTCGCTGGGCCACTCTCCATCAAGTGTGTCTGGCCAGCAGATTAATCATGCCACAGATGAACCTCGCTCTGAGCTCCAGGCAACTGGGTTCCCCCACACTAGGGATCTCTGTGCTGGAGGTATAAATGCACACAGCTCCATGAGCAGGACTTGGTCCAGGTACAGAGCTGCTCCCAAGATGGTGCATGTGACCAGCTTAGGACCAAGGGACAATGTGGAGCTGTGGCTCACAACTAGCTTAAGCTAAAATAAGTCAGTTGTCCATGACAGTTCTGCCAAGCACATCCTGCCACAAGCTTATTTGTCTGCTGAGTTATCCCTTTTTCCCATTACCCCAGCTGATGAAGAACTAAGGGCTCTTTTTCTGCTTTTTGCTTTGCTCAAGCATCCAAACACACAACAGAACATTTTTGCTTCCCTATATTGCAGTAAAACTATTCAACCAATAAAACTGTCAAAATAACTAGATAAAGCTTTGAACACTACAGGCATCCCAGGAAAACATCAGATTGGAGTCAATAGTCAATTCCAGTCATGTGTGCTTTCTCTCAAAGCTTTCACAAACTCCCCCTGCCTGGCTGCCGGCCCCAGTTCTTCCTCCCCTTCTCCCACCCTCCCTGATGCTTTTATGTTCAAGGGAAGAGAAGCTCAAAAACTCTCCTGACAGCAAGAAAGCACCACCTGCTGTCTCTGTCACAAGGAAGGCTAGGAGTCAAGCATGGCACAACTGTACTAGAAAGGCATTGCCAATTTTCCCTTCCTAAAAGCTAAAATCCACATCCACATAATATAACATGTTTCAGAGATCCGGTGCTTACCCCAACCTCAAAAAAAAAATATTCTGCACTCAACCACTTCCTCAGCTGGCAGCAACTCAAATAAACCAGAAACACACAGGCTCACTTGTATAACAGGCTGGGAACCTCCACTCTGCACTGGAAGCCTTTCTCAGTCTCTTCCACCACAAAGGCATCACAGGGCTCATCTGCACAGTCACCAGGGCCTAACAGAAAAGAACAACAGACCTTGTACAACCTTTGTGAAGTTTGGCAGCACTTTATGTAGGACAGTAGTCTCACGGGCTTCTTTTCCCAAGGTTAACTAAAGGAAGAAACTGACTCCTCTCTGTTGTGGCTAGCTGCTTTTTATTTCACCTTACTACCAGCTCCAGAAAACATGACTACTTCTAAATCCACCACACTGGGAGGTGTAGGAAAGTGATAGCTACAGTCCAGGTTTTCTTTCAGGTGGAAGTTGTGCAACTACCCAGTGAAAATGGTCTCTTCTGGCAGGGTGGAAGCTGCCAGCCCATTCAGAGACCTGAGCAGGAATTTAAAGTCACAGAAGAATACAAATAGAAGGTGAGGATAGTTCTGGTTTAAGGGGAGAGAGTTTTGGAAATCAGTTCTCATACCTCGGCATGGAAGATCCACAGAGCCAATCTGTTTTCCTCTTCTACTAGAAATCTTTCACAGCCAGCAACACAATCACCCAACCCACATTAGGTAACTGGGATTATATCTATTCTTTGGTCAACAGGATCATCAGGGACCAACACAAAGCATTTTTCTCCCTCTCAAACACTTTGCTTCATCACATGGGCAGGTCTTTGTGCACATAAAGACATCAGAGAGGACACCAAGAGCTCCCTAGATCCCCAGTGTCAATGCTTTCCCCTGTAACATGTCCTGACAGCACCACAATCACCCCTCAAGCCTCAGTCTTTACCTGCACAGAAATCATCCTCCTCTTCTCGCTGGCAGGCCTGCTCTTGAATGACATTCTTCCTGTACACTCGCCCCCCAATCCTTATCAGGGTAGGCCGCAGAACATCCATCCTGCTCCTCCTCCTAATGCAGAAACAAAGACAGCTTTGCTAACATATGCCAACAAAAGGTAAATTTCACTGTTTCTTCAAGCGTAATTTGTAAGAGGCATCAGGGGAGCTCTGAGGGGCTCAGCAGTAAAGAGTGAGGTCTGCACCCCCAGAAGAGCAATACCTCCTTCTATGCATATGGATGAGAGACTTCAGAAAGGCAATACCTTCTCAAATCTTGCCTTACTCGTTCAAATACTAATTTCATGAGAACTTACAAGTATACTCTTTGTCAGCTCACGAAGCACAATCAAGTAAAAATGGGAAATGTAAGTAATGTGAAACACATAAGGAGGTATCAAGGTTTTTGCCCCTGCAAGTTCAGCACCAGATCACTGCTCCACCTGAAACTCACAGGTTCTAGCTACAACTCTCTTCGGCCTCAGTCAACATGTCTTTTCAGCACTGCTCAGGACTGTGAACAGTTCTGCCTCGTAATTTTCCATAGCTGCAGACCAAAGAGACCCCAGCCTCTTGCAAAGATTCCCATACAACACTGGCCTCTCTCAAAACGCCTGACATCCTCCATTTGCTTCTCTCTCAAAAGCCCCAGGAACTTTTCAAAAGCAAACCCAGTTCCCTGGAACTGGGAACTGCAGTTCTTCCCAGTTCTCCCTGCTCAGGAGGCAGCTGGGGAAGGGACAGAAAGTACAGCGAGGCGCTTACAGCACTGCTGTAAGTGGTTACGCCTCCTGCCTCCACTGCAGAGCACTGCAGTAAGTCTGAGGCACAGGCATAGAAATAGAAGTCTTACCCTGCCCTGCGTTATTCCAAACAGCATCAGAAACACGGGGCAGAGTTAAACTTCTTGTGGTGGAGACCACTGAATGGTGCAAAAGCGAAAACTGCCAGTCATCTGCAGACTTCACACCCTCGGTACATAAATGTCTGCGTTCACTGAAACTGTCAACATTGCCGATCTCAGTTGGCCTTGCTTTTAAAACAGAAATTTTTGCTACTCCGAAAACAGCCTCCACAAAAAAATTTGCCTTCATCACCTGATGTTACACTCAAATAAAAAGGCATTCGTGAAAGTCAGTGAAAGTGCAGAGGGAACGACCTCAATCTGTGCCACAGGACATTTACAGTGTACATTAGGAACAATTTCTCCAGAGAGGTAGGTCAGGCATTGGAACAGGTTGTCCAGGGCAGAGATGGAATCACCGGCCCTGGAAGCGTTCAAAAACCGTATAGATGAGGCCCTCAGTGACATAGTTCAGTGGTGGATTTGGCAGTGCTGAGGTAACGGCTGGACTTGATGATATTAGGAGTCTTTTCCAACCGAGTTGATTCTATTATTCTATGTGAACTGTGCACAGCGGAAGACAGAATAAGCCATGAAATAAAAGTTACGGTTGTCAGTGCTTTGGTTTCACTCAGGTTTTGGACTCTGTGTGGTTTTCAACGGCAGCGCCGGTGTCCGAATTCCTCAAAGCAAGCCTTCAGGAGCGGCCCCACCGCACTGCCCCGGCACTGCCTGGCGGCCCCACTCGCACGCAGGGAGAAGAACGCTACCGGGGCACCGGGGCGCCGAGGCCCAGCGGCAGGCGCGGGGCGCAGCACCGCGGCGGGTAAAGGCGGCCGTTGCCAACGGTTACGGCCCGCGCCACCCACCTCCCCCACCCCCGGCGGAAGTAGGCAGGGGCCGCGCGCGGCGCCCGCCCGCCCCAGCATGCACCGCGAGCGCGATCACGCGCGCCGCCTGCGCCAAGCCGTCCGGGCGCCCAGGTGAGGTTCGGAGGGACCGGCGCATCCCGGGAGCAGGCGGGACGCGGCCCGGGAGGAGAAGGGCGTTCGGCTGAGCCGCAGCGGGGAACGAGGTTGGCGGCGGAGCCCACACTCACCGGGAAGCTGCTCGCTACGGAAGCCGGGGAGGGGCCACGGTCCCAGAGGGTGGGGGGGCGGGGCCTGGGGCAGCCGGCGCATGCGCTAGTGGCGCTGCAGGGGCTGCGGCTTCTCGGCGGCCGTGTGGGCAGGAGGCGCCGCTGCGCATGCGCAGTGCCGGCAGTTCCGTGTTTCGCCCGCTTAGCCGCCGGCCGCTATCTCTGTCCAAGATGGCCGGCTCCTGAGGCTGTGGCGTTGAGGGCGAAGGTGCGGGCGTCGACATTGTCCTGTCGTCCTCCTCTGCATTTGCTTCAGCGTATTCATTATAAAATCCTGAACCTGTATGAGGAGTCCGCCGTGTTTGCAAGGGATCATTTCTGCACAAATCATGACCTTGCTTCCCTCATGAGCGGGAGCAGGGCCTGCTCAGGGTTGCTGAGGAAGGTGTTTCCGTACGTTTCATAACCATACTAAAGGTTTCTTTTATTCAGGCATTGTTCTTCACAGCCTGTACGCCCCCAGCCTCATGCAAGCTGCTGCGCTGGTTTGTGTCACACGCAGTAAACAAGCTTGAGCTTAAATGTGAATGAACACACAATCCCTAGTTATGACATTTTGTCCACTAAATCCTTAAGCGGTTTCCAAAGGCACTGTCTGCAAAGCCTAAAGAGTCTGCAGAAGTGTATTAAGTAAGCAGGATAACAGAAATGTATTAAATGGGCAGGATAATAGGGAAGTGCTTGTAAGTGGTTTGGCAGAGTAGCAAGTGCTGTTTATTACAAGTGCCAAGTGACAGCTTTTTTACTATTGGAGAGGTATGCGACAAGTTTGAAGTACTCCATCATGGCAAACTGTACAGCCAGTTCCTTTTAAAAGCAAAGCTAGGAAAAGGGTATGTGAGGGGCAACCAGGCTTGTGCTGTACAGGCAGGCGGATGCTCCGCCATTGCCAGTTTAGGTCAGATGCAGTGTTCCTAAAGTAAAAGCACATCTGGAGTGATTCAGAGAGCGGTTGCTGTGAATCAGGCGTAGCGTGGCTTCAGTGCAGGATGCAGCACTGGAACTGGCAGTCCCACCAGCTTCCAGGCTTTATGAGAAAGCAGCACTTTTTCTGTTTGTGCTCCTGGAAACAAAGCGAAAAAGGGAAATAAAATAAAAAAGTCTTTTTATGGCCCCTGGGGAGCAGGAAGAGCACGAGGCAGCTGAAGGCCAGTCAATTCAGGCCAGCGACATGTACCCGGTAATTCTTATGCATGCTCTGATCACCGTGCTGAGTTCCCAGATCCCCTTGTCCGAGGGGTCGGAGCCTGGGTTACCTTCAGTTTCTGTGTGCCACCGCGTGGTGTGACAGCTAACTGCAGCTGTCCCTGCAGCGGGTGCGTGTAGTGTGTGCAAGCAGCAGGCACAGGAGGCCTCTCCTACGCATGCAGGGCAGCCTGGAACCACCAGCGCTGTGAAGCTGCCGGGCCACATAGGGGGGGCAGCTCAGAGCTGTGCTTACTGCCTCTTCCTGGACCTCACTGCCTTCATCTGCCGTCAGACACGTGCACAGTTGCTGGCTTTGTGCCCTGGGAAACTCCGAGACGCCCTTCCTAACTTGGCTTTGCTCCCTTTTTGTTTTTCCAGGCTGGGACAGAGTGAAATGGCAGCCTCTTCCTCATCCTCCTCAGCTGGCGGAGTCAGCGGCAGCTCTGTAACAGGATCAGGGTTCAGTGTTTCGGACCTGACACCGCCCCGAAAAGCCCTCTTCACTTACCCCAAAGGAGCTGGAGAGATGCTGGAAGGTGATTGCTCCTGCATTTCTCCTTCCTTGCTGCTCCTGGTGTGCAGGCAGCCCTGCAAAGGAGTTGCTGAACTTGGCACCTGGCTGCCTTTTCAGACTTTAGCTGGCAAAAGCTGAAGGGAGGGAGGAAGGAAGCACGAGGGCTTGGGTAGGTCCTGAGCAGCCCTGGCTCTCCCACCAGTTGTTCATGAGGAAGTGATTTTTCTGGCAGTCACCTGTTTTTTAGCTCCATGACACTTCAGATGAGGAAGCAATCTACCTGAAAGGGAACATGATAGTGTTAATTGCTCATTGTTACCTAATCCTTTGATGTTGGGCAGGAATTACTGCAAAGATAGCTGAGGTAGGAGTATTTTCCTTGGCAAAATGCATTCTCATGTTGGATTTGACTGGGCTAGTACAGAAGGCAGCTTGTATCCCTTCTGGCCAGGAAACATAGGGCTTGCTTTTGCCCTTGACCCAAATAAAACCTTGCCACAGAGGTCTGCAACAGAATAAGTCGGAACTAGACCTCTCCTGTAATCCTTCAAGGCTGAGCACGTTCCCCTTTCAGGCTCGGTTTTGTCGGAGTATTTCTGCAGGGCTGCCCGGAGAGGGCTTGGGCTCTGATCCAGCACTGCATCTGGCATTTGGGTGCCCAAGCCTGCCACCCTCTTCAACAGGGCTGCCTGAAGGAGGACCCAGATACGTCGCAGCTGCATGTCCCTGCCCCTGCTCTGGGTGAGGGAGGAAGGGCAGGTCCTCCAGATGACAGGGTTAAGCCAGGGTCTGTCTGTCTGCCAGCCAGCTCCCTTTGAACTTCCCGTGTCACTATGCCGCACACTTGACTGTGTGAGTCTGAGGTTCATGGGGTGGCTGGGACTGAGGTTTAGGTGGCCCTGCGTCTCAGAAGTGACATGGCAGTCCAGGGCAGCTGGGAACTGATCACTACATCATTTAAGGACTGTTTTTATTACACATTAGAGGCCATATGCAAGTCTATTGAAGTAATTATGACTGAAGGCTTGCTCATAGAACTTAACGAGCCCTCAAAACAAAATAATGAAACACTTCACATTACCAAATAGACAGGCAGCTAGAGAGGCACTCAGCAGGACAGCCAGGCTGGGCAGTCAGAGGAGAGGGAAGTGTATGTTTAGAAATAGCACAGGGCAGCACCAACACAGCATTTCAGCAGCTTGTGAGAGGATGTTCTGAGCACAACAAAACTGCAGCTCATCCCTCTTACCTGGGATTCAGATTTTTCAGTGCCAAAGATCTGTTCCTGCCCTTAGTGTTTGAAATTGCTTCTCCCCTCATTTTTGTGGCATGGAGCTTTTAATTGATTTTGCTTTGGGTTGACCTCTTTACCAGTAACACAGCAGTTTGTCTGCTGTGGCTGGCATCAGCAACTAAACACTCTCCCCATCACAAGAAGCTTTAGGTTAGGTTTTTAATGTCTGAGATAAAAGGTGATACACCCATTCTTTCATCTGGTGGGTACTAGAGGGTAGCTGCATATCAGTTTCTTGTTCAAAATCGGCACTGACTGATTTTTATTGTTACTTTAACTACTTTGCTTGGTTTTGCATAAACCCTTAGGTATTTCGGGATGTTTTTTAGAAGGGAGGAGTGTAAACTATCAGTACTTGGCACACAAGTAGCTACGTATTCCAGATTGCTTTATTTCTGAGACAGCTGTGTGATCAATTACTGAGTTAGATGGCAAGAGATACACATTATTTGAAATCCTTTATACAGGGTAATGGTCTAAGTCTGTGGGAAATCATAAAACATTACAAGGACAGAAGCGTCTGAGCCCCGAGGGAATCAGAGACTGCCATAGTATTAGCTGGCTTCTCCTTAGCTTACCTTCTGTTTAAAATGGGCTAAAATTGCTTGACAGTATATCAGCTGGGATGTCTCCCAGGTGGCACAGCCATTCCCCAGCGGCACTGGGAGCCGGCCAAAGCCATGCATAGGATTTTAGCACAGGGTCACAAGGGCTCGAAACCAGAGTTCAGCACAGGGGAAAGTGCTGGAACGAGGCAAGTAGGGAAACCCACAGCTCAGACATAAAAATAGAAGGTTGGTGGCACTCAGTTAAGGCTGCTCAGTCTTAAAACTCTCAGATTAAACCACCTCCCTTTTTCTGTTTACAGATGGCTCCGAAAGATTCCTCTGTGAATCCGTCTTCAGCTATCAGGTTGCGTCTACATTAAAGCAAGTGAAACACGGTAAGCACTGAAGTGCCGTCTATTTTAACTGCATGTTGACCAGGAAGGATGGCAGGGGAACACAGAGAAAAGGCTGACATGTTCTCAGGTACCAACCACAAAAAAGCAGAATAGCCTTTTAAGTTGGCAAATTAAGGCCAAGTCAGGCCATCATCAAGTCCTTTTGCAAGCCCTATGCAAAGCAAGGAGAACCCACACAGCCTGGGTGGGAACAGGCTGTGCCATTCGAAGCTTGTTTTTCCATCGCTGTCTGCCACACTGCCTTCGTGAGAGGTGAGGCCAGCAGGGGAGGTTATGGGCAGGAAACGCCCACACTCTGATCTTGGCCCAGCACCGACTGTCTCTATGGCCCCAGGCACACAGACACTTGATTCCACCTTTGGTACTCTGCCGAGCCTGAGCCCTTGTGACACCAGTAGGGTCAAGCCAGGTTTCCAAAGGTGCTCAGGAGATGGACACGCAGATGCCTGGTGGAGCATGGTGGGGCTGACTCCACTCCCTACCCCCCCAAGGAAGAGTCTTATGTCTTGTTTGAACTGCTTCCCTCCTGGGGCTTTTGCCTAGCTGCCTGTAACCGAATGATGGGCTTGACTGCACAGCAACTTTCGTTCTCAAGTTACAGGGCAGAGCTCAGCACGAGCTTGCGTCTGCTGCTAGAGGGTCACATCCTTTCTGGTCCCCACCTCTTGTCAGCTAGAATGGGTACTTCCATGTGTTGTCTCAGACCAGCGAAGTTTCCTGTCCACCAGCAAGGGTTGTCAGGAGGAGGTCTGGGAATGCACAGCAGCCTGCAAGGCTGTGCCTCCTGTATTTCTGAACCATAAAGCAAAGCCAAGCTTCAAAGCCGTTGTTTCCACAGCCCTGGTGCTGCTGCGGCTGTAGCTACCAGGGGCTGCTGCACAGACTGGCACCCTGATAAGCACCAGCCTTTGAAACTCATTTGTGGAGCACCAGTCCCCTCCCCGTAAGAAAGGGGAAAGGCTTATAAAAAGATTAAGGTCACCATTTTTTCGCTTGTTTGTTTGACAGTTCCCAAAAGCACTCAGCTGCAGGAGGTGGAGTGAGAACAGTCCCACTTAAAAGCACCCACTGCTGCAGTCAGCATAAATCATGCGCATTTCATGTTACACCTCTTGCTAGCAAGTCAGCTGTGCTGGGCCGTTCTTCCAAGAGGCTGCTGTGCTGTTAAACTTCGAGCAGAGCCAAGAGAAGAAGGGGCTGTTCTCATCTCCCTGCCATGGCAGGCAATTTGACTGAAAATTGAGCCTGCATACCCAACACACAACTGGTTTTAAATAAAGCTGACAGGAAGATGTCTTGGGGATCCCCAGGGAGGCAGCCTGTCTCTCCATGGGGACCTTTGCGTCATTAGCATGCTCTGATTGCAGAGCCTTTCTGCTGGAGTCATCCAGGCCCTCCTCAAAGGACCTTCATTAAAATGAGAAGTTCCTTGTGCTGCACCCAGCTCTACTGTGGGCTGACCAAGCTCTCTGAACTTCTCTGTTCTTCTGCACTATAAATATTAATGCTACAGAAATGAGCTTCATCCTGTTCTCACCCCCATACGCTAATCAGCCTCGTGTTTCCCTGTTAGGACTTGAATTTAGATGGCACGGGCAGGGATGGGTAAATACACACAGAGCACCAGGCAAGGCAGAAAAGCCTGTCCTTGCTTTCTCCTGAGGTCTCACCGTTTGCACAGGGCGTTGTGTAGAGTGGGTTTGTATTCAAATTGGCTCAGTGGGTTTTATTCTGCTCTGCTCCCCACTGGCAGCTGGGAATTTGCATCTAATTGGAAGGTCTAATTGCGCTGTCATTGCAAACCACAGTTACCTTTGAACTTCTTGCAGATCAACAAGTCGCACGGATGGAAAAACTAGCCGGTTTGGTGGAAGAGCTGGAGGCAGATGAGTGGAGGTACAAGCCAATAGAGCAGCTCCTGGGATTCACCCCCTCCTCGGGCTGAGTGTGTCTTGGATTGCTGCTGTCAGGGAGCAGAAGAAAAACATTCTCTGGCCTGGCTTCAAGACACCCTCCCCCCATTTATCACGATGCTGACAGCTGCATCGGCAAGACTGGGCTTTTGTTGTGGGTTTTTTTAAGTTGTGAGTAGGGATCCCCCCTAAAGCTGCCAGTAAATGGAAATGATGGGATTCCTCAAGTCCTCTGCGGTGTTATGGCCTGGCAGGGCTCAGTGTCTGTAACTTAGAAGGCAGGATCACTTTCACAGAACTTGGAGAATCACCTTATTGCTCACGGAGAAGGGAAGATTTACAGTGTGTGGTGGTGGGGAAAGCAACCCAGAAACTTGGCCTGGCCCTTCCCTGTGCGTGGCCGAAGGACCAGGTGATTGGTGAGGTGGGAAGCCTGTGTCCTTGTTGCTCGAGCCAGGCCTCTGTAGAGCACAGGTAGCCATCCTGCCAAAAACACTCTTCAGCCCTGGCCATTTTTGGGGGGATGAACAGGCCAGGAACTGGCCCAGGTCGGTTAAGAGGTGACAAGTGGTGATGCTTTCTGCAGAGCCACCTCATGTATCACGGGAGCTGTTTTCTCTCTCTTGGTGTTTCCCTTGTGTCTGCACAAGTGCTGGTAGAACACTGCTCTCTAATGCAGAAGCTGCATCTTTAATACCCTGAAACTCTTTTCTCTTTGTTATGTATTAGATTGCTCTGCAATAATAAAATAATTGTGTCTTTGAAACTGCTTATCTTTTCAAAGCTTGTGCAGGGGGGTCTGATGAAAGAAACAGTCAGCTGTTCCATAGGTAACGGGAGGTTTAATGAAGCTCAGAAGCAGCTTGGCTGTTACAACGGTCAGCTTAAGTTCAATTTAAAAGAAACCCTCTGAGGGGAACCAAACCACACTTGCTTTGTGCTCAAAAGTGGATTGATTTAAATCAGATTTTAATCCTCGTTTAGCTCTGCCAGCAGAAACCCCTTATTTAAATCCATCCATTTTAATCATCTTGTTTTCATTTGTACTTCACTGCTGTTCTTGAAGGGAACTGGATTTCCATTTTGTGGCAGAACTATTTCAACATGCTCATTTTTCCATTGATCACAGCCTCAATACCACATTTTTCTAGCCAGCAAGGAGATAGGCTTAGCACTCTACTTTAAGCAATTAAAGCACTTACTGCTCAAGGTGCCCAGTTCTTCCATTTTCAACATCTTACTTACAAGAGGATTTTATTTTTACTCACTGTTTTAGCCCGGCCACATCTGGACTGAAACAGATTAATCTGAATCCATCCCCATCATAGTCATATGACCAGCAATTTCTGTTAGCTAAAACTAAGGGGGGGGTTAGGGTATGTAGGCATGTTCTGTATTTGTCTCTAAATTAACCCTGGTATCAGAGTCAGCTTTTTGTGCTAGAGCCACATGCCACCCAAAAGCCAGCCCCAATCTGCAGACAAAGCCCGGTTCCAGCCCTGCACCCCATGGAAAGTCACCATACGGTTTCTGAAACGGCGTCTGGACGTTCTCATGTATGGCTACAGCTCAGCTGAGACGTGTCCCAGCCCGGAAAACCTCCTCCTGCTGCTGGCGGGCTGCCAGCCCCTGCTCCGCAGGGCCTCCTGCAAAGTAAGCTGGTCCTGGGTCGGTACTGCGTTAAACGTGATGGCGTTTGGTACTAAACTTCTGTCCCCAAGCGGCTGTTTTGAAAAGAAGGGAGCGTTTCAGTCATCAGCCGTTTTGGTTTAAATCATCTGGTTTTAATCCTTACTCCAGACACCTAACTTAGGTTGGCCAAACTCAGAAATACCCCCTGTATCAAGACCACGCTGCAGGGCTCGGGAACCGAGTTGCACGCCGCCTGCTGTTTGCCGGCACAGCAGCGCCCCTCACCCTGGCCTTGAGTCCCCTCCCCTCGCTGACCCTACGTGCTACAGCCGGCGTAATCAGATACAGAAAGAGCTTTTCCTTTTTACTGCTCCACCTGAAACTTTTCCACTCCGCCAGCCCGCCAGGGAGACTGGGGGGATCGGTGCCTATGGCTCTGCTGGCAGGATGCCGTGCCCAAGCGTCGCCCACATCTCCCTGCAAGCCCAGTGCGTGCCAGAGGTTCTAAAATGGGGGGCCGAGATTTTCCTGAGGGAGGCCCCCCTTGTCCCCCACCCATTCCTTGTTTTCCAGCTGTTTCTTAGCGGTGTGCTGGGCTCATGACTGAACAGAGCAGGAGCAGGGAACGTCCCGGCTCTGTGCAGTACAGGGCTTGTTTGTATGCGTGCCCAGCACCGAAATAGACACATGTGTGAGAGCCATTGAGAGGAAGTGAAAAGTTCAGCCTGTACAGTACTACAAATGCAAAAACATGTTGTTGGCTGTTCCCTCCTCTGGCTCAGTAAACACTTTATGTAAGGCAGCAGAATCTGGAGGGATTGCTGTATGGTAAACTAAAAGAGCCTTGCACTCCCCCTCCTCCAAACACAGGTTTTCCCTGGCAGCTGGAATCCCCCCAGCTGCCCTACTTATATTTTACGGAGCTGTGGAGCAGAGCCGGTGGTAACTACTCCTCCCCAGGGTTTTGAAGCCCTGCTGCCCCTCACCTCGGGGGTCTCTGCAGCATCGTCTAGGGCTTGGTAAGCTGCTCTGAGGCTGTTTGGAGGCTGCAGCTGGGAGGGGAGCAGCAGGGGGCAGGGAGCCCATCAGCTTCAAGCATAAGTTGATGTGGGGAGGGGAGGGAAAGTAAAAAAAGCTGAACAAAGAGCCCCGTTCAGGGCTGCTGGTTGGTTTTCCTGTGGGCGCTCGCAGCAGAACGTTATGTACTGTGCACAAGCCACGCTCGTGCCTCCCCTCCCTGTCTCCTCGCTGCTGGCTGCAACCCCAGTGCTGGCCATGGCACCAAAGCACACGCTCGCCCTGCGGCTCGGGCAAAGCACCCGGCTCAGGAGGGCCTCTGCCCACACCCAGGGTGCAGGACCGAGGGGCAGGCCCCCGAGCACCAGCTCACGGCTTTTACCTCTGGCGGGCAAATGAATGAACTTGGGAGATGAATTTCACAGCCCCCACCATGCAAATGGCACGATGCCAACCCAGCACTTGGCCTCTCGGCTGCCAAAACCCTTCCATGGTCCTCCTTGCATGCACGTTCCTCGTTTCTCTGCCTGACTCCCGCAGGTCGCAGGCAGGCAGCCTGCCTGCAGCTGCTTGTCCTGGGGGTAGAGAAGCCTGAAAGGTTCGGCTCTGGTGGAGACCTGCCCAGCCAGCGGCACGCCGGGACCTGCCGCGCGTCCCACGCAGCTGCAGCCTTCAGCTCGCCTCTGATAGCTGGCCCCAGGCTCAGCGCAGTGGTGGAGGACGCATGGGGTCACCCCTTGTATGCCCGTCACCCCCTGCCACCACTGGGGACCTGGTGACTGCAGACGGCCAGAGAGGGTGCAAAAGGTACCCATCCTGCAGGCACTTAGGGGACAGCCCAAAACCCGTGGCTTCCTTCCAGCTCAGACCCTTTTGTTACATTCCCCACTTGTACACAGAGTATCCCAACTGGCATTTGTGTGCCCAAACGATATGTCAATCTGCCTAAAAGCAGCTTTTGGGGCCATACAGCTGCTGAAACCCAATGTGAAGATGGGGACTACACCATGAGCAGTTACAGCCACCCCATGGGGCAGGAATGTGCCTCTCCACATACGTGGGACACGGTGTGCACCCAACGTGCACAGAGGCACTCACTGAGGCCCCCCAACCGGTACATCCCCTCCCTTCCTCCTCCTCCTCCTCCTTCTCCTCCGGCCCCTCCCCCTGCAGGCCTGCAGAACTGCTGAGCTCAGCACATCCTGGGCAGGGGCTTAGCCAGGACCCTCCCCAATGCCAGCCACCCTGACAGCTCCGGGTTAACCCTTTGCAAAGCCGGCCAGGCAGGAAATGGAAGTCATGGAGCAAATCTTATTTGGGGAGTGTGGTCTGTGTGTGTCCCACAAGACACAGCAGGCGAGGAACAGGCTGTCTGGAAAGTTTCACCCACCATCCCGAACGCGCTCTGCTCTCCGCAGAAAGGACGGCAGGTCACGGGGAAAGACACGCTGCTTGGCTACAAAAATCACGCTGGGTTGATGCCAGCAGCAGTGGGGAGGGGAAGAGCAGGGATTACAAACACTGTAGTTAAAACTTTGCTTTCTATCCCCAATCCATTTCTAGAGGCTCTCCTCAGCCTGGGTTGCAGTCTCTTTCGGGAAGGAAAAGGAGCTGCAAGCCCCGCATCACCTCCCCTCCCAGCAGAAGCATGAGCATGCAGCATCGTGTTAGGATTATTTGATTTCAGAGATCAAAGATTACATTTCACTTTAAGGCCTGCCATCACAGCAGAGGCTGCCTGCTTCCCTGCCTGCCAAGCAGTGTTGTGGCAAAGAAAGAAATTTATGCTGGGCTTCAGAATTCAAGGTTATTTTTAGCAAGGCACCTTCCCTGCAGTCCTGTACCTCCTTTTCATTGATTTGCCGTTTTCCCCCCGTTTTGACCCCAAAGCCAGCAGTTCCTCATCTATTTTCAGCCTCGCCCAGGGAACATTTGTACCAATCACTTGGTGGCTGTGGGGAGAAAAAAGCCACAAGCTAGATTTCATTAAAAACAGGATCCCGAGCACCATCCGGCCGTTCCCGAGTGTGTGTGTACATACTTCGCTGCACTGCACCGCAAGCGCACGAGTATCGGTGTGTATTTTTAACAGCTGGGGTTGGTTCATGCTTTGTCCCAAAAAGCAGAGCAGTAGCCTTGCATGCCGTGAGCGCAAGCCAGGGCTTGTTCCCAGCTCCCCGCACAGCCCCTCTGGCCCACAGCTCCCTGGGATGCTGCTCGCCCCCCTGGCTTGGGCCTCCGCTCCCAAAATAGCAGCAGATCCAAGCCGTGCTTCTCCTTTGACCCCCACCACTACAGTTGCTGGTGGGGTGTCCAGACCCTCACACCTGCCACCCAGCAGAGAGGTCACAGGCAGCATGATGCTGGCATGGAGAGTCTGTCCCCCTCCCTCCTGACCCACATTTGCTCTCCACCATTTTCACTGCTGGGCTGTTATCACTCTCTGCTCAGGAAGGACAGTACCCAAGATAGCTCCCGGGGTGACTTCAGAGTGTGCTCAGCTCCTCTGATAAAGTCAGGGGCAGCGCAGCAGGAGGACAAACAAAGCCCTTTATCACCAATTAATGGGCCCTCAGCTCCTGCACTCCTCAGGGTCTGGCTTTGGAAAGATCACGTACCCAGGTCCAGCACGCACGGACCTGTGGGGTTCTGCCTCCAGAGCAGAGTGCTCAGAGCAGGACAGTGTCCTGCCCCCACTCTGGAACCACTGGGAAAGGCACATGGGGATACCCCAGCCTGGCACTGAACAAAATCCCTGTGCAGGGCCCTCCAGTTTTTAACACGTTTAACTCCAGCAGGCCTTATTTTCCTCAGGAGCCAGGACAACGCTGGCTAATGGGACACTGGCACCCCGATGACCTACAGGGCCTCAGGCTCTCAGTTTGGTGTGTAACCAGCAGCAGGGCAGCAGTGAACCGAGCCTGCCACGGCCCGTGGCTGGGCTGTCTCTGCCGCGCACAGCAGGCTCAGGCCCTGCCAGGGCTTGTCACGCTAACAGCGCCTGGAAGACGATGATCAGCGGGCACGTCCCAGCGAGCACATACAAAACCCCTCAGAGTCCCATCACCTGCTGCCTGCTTTCGTGCCAGCCGGGCCGCGCTTCACAACACGGGGAACCTGTGTCCAGGGCGTGCGTCCCCCTTCCCGCTGCTGTCCCCGCCACCACACGTCTGAGGCCAAGCAGCGAGGCCTGCGAGGGGGGTCGCGCCTCGGGGGTGCAGTGTGGCGGGGCCCGGGCCGGGCCGGTGTGAGGCAGCCGGGGCAGCGCTCCTGACGCAACCCCCGCCGCCGTTTGCAGGGGGAGGTGGGCGGGGCCTCCCGCTGTCACCGGGCAGGAGAGACGCCGCGGACGTGCCCCGCGCTCCTATTGGCGGGCGCGGGCGGGGGCGGGCCCCGCCGTGCCGGGTCTATATGAGGCGGCGGCGCGGCGGGTACCGGGCAGAGAGGGGGGGGCGGTGGCGCCATGCGCGGGCTGTGGCAGCGGCTGGCGGGCGGCGAGCCCGGCCGCCTGGAGACCTCGGACTGCGAGTCGCTGGGCAGCGCCTCCGGGTCGGAGGGAGGTGAGTGGGGTCCTGAGGGGCGTGAGGTTGCGTTGAAGGTGCTGTGCCACAGTTGCGGCCCCAAGCGCCGGCTCAGTCTGCCTCCACAGCCGTGAGACCCTAGCCTGTCTGCAGGCAGTGGCCCCGGTGCTGATCTGCCTCCCGTTCTCTCTGCAGATGCTGAATACCCTGACGGTGTCTCCCTGCCGGACCTGGACCTGCTGCATGACCCTGAAGATGAGCTGCTGTGTGCCAGCCTGATGGACCTGGTCCAGACCACGCTGGGCAGAGCCCCGCTGGGCGCCAAGCGCTGCTCCCGGCTCCTCATGCCGGCCCAGCTGCTGGCGCAGGTGAGGACGGAGCTGCTGCGCTTGGCCTGCAGCGAGCCGTGTGGGCTGCGCGGGGCCCTCCTTGATCTCTGTGTGGAGCACGGCAAGGCCTGCCACGATGTGGGGCACATCACCGTGGACCCGTCCGTGGTGCCCACCTTCCAGCTCACCCTGGTGCTGCGGCTGGACTCCCGCCTCTGGCCCAAGATCCAGGGACTCTTCACCTCCGGGCCGGCTTTCACACCGCTGAAGCTGAGCACGGGCTTCAGGATCATCAAGAAGAAGCTGTACAGCTCCGAGCAGCTGCTCATAGAGGAGTGCTGAGGGGCCGTGCCAGAGAAGTGACTTCCCAAGTGCTTTGGAAGAGCTGGTTAGAGCGTGGCGGCTCCGGGCAGCTGCTGTAGTTTAGGTTAGGCTGGAGTAGGGCCGTAGGTGGAAGTAGTTGGGGCAGGCGGAGGTCTCGGCGGAGCGCCTGCCCGTGCTGGGGCATCCCTGACAGCAGAGCCGGCCAGGACACGGGCAGAGGTTGCTTCACGCTGTCGATGATTGTGGGGTGATTGCGGTGACTGCGCTCCCGGATGTGGCAGCCGGGCTGCTGGGGGCAGACGGTCTCCTCCCGTCGGCTGGTTAATCATGGGGTTTTTGTAACAAGGATTGTAATCAATGGGGTTTCTGGGGGAGGGGTTGTGTGGGAGTGAGTGACAGCCGAGCCGTATGGCTGGATCAAAGGCATAAACCCCGCTGCCGGCTCCCGGTAATGCAGGAGGGGGGTCCGAAATCGCGTTGGGTCCTGGATGATGAGAGTGAATGGTGGGAGAGGTGACACAGGGACGGAGGGCAGGACCCCTCACCGTGACACGCTGTGGGTGCTTCATTGGTTACAGTTTACACTCCTACACTTGATGTTCAAGTACAAGACTTCCTATGCAATCGTGTCGGTGGTTTTTTACTTTTCTAATAAAATTTGTCTTAATTGATAACGTGCTGTCTCTGCTGTCACTCTGGTTCAGAGAGGGATGATGCAACTGCTGTCTGGGGGTGTGAAATCCCCTCTGGCATCCTTGGGAAGCTTTTTCCTGGCAGGTGGGAGCTGAAGGCTTTGCGAATGGGGGGAATCCCACTGTGACAGCTCCTAATTGCAGGACATGAGGCTGTGACTCAGGGGTGCTGAGTCAGACCTCTGAGCCAGCCAGGTGCGTGCCTGTGCCTGGGCTCCCTGGAGAGGGGCTGCAGCTCTCCATGGGAGCTGTGTGTGTGTGTGGGGGGGTGAGCAGAAAGCCAGGAGAAGTGGCTGAAATGGGGAGGGAGGTGGGAGGGTCACACCTGCCGGGGGGAGTGCTCCCCAGCTCCAAACACACTGCAGAAATGAGACCAATTACCCAAGCCTGCAATTAGAGTCACTCAGAGAAAAGGCTTTCGCTAAAGGATAATTAAGCTGCTTGGCAAATGAAGAGCCTCAGAAGGTATGGGAGATAAAGCCAGCCTGAAAAACCATTGCCATTCAAAAGTGAGCTTGTTCTGGATCAGGCTTCTGTTGGTTTTTGTTTGCTTGGTTTTGTTGTTCGGTTTGGGTTTCTTATCTACCTTTTTTTTCCCAGTCTCCTGTGGACAAACAGTGACTTTTTGATGAAAATTTCCACCAAAAAAGTTGCTTTAGGAAAGGACAACCCAAAGCTGGAGTGCTGGGAGATGAGGTGGCTCACCTGTGTCAGTACTGCCTCGGAGCAATCAGGGCAACAAGGAATGCCTGGTGGATACAGCTGGAAATGTGCCTTTACAAACCCACGTTGTGCAAAGGGAGGTGGGATGGTTTCCAAAGGGTCTCATGCCAGAGCATTCCCTCCCTCACGTGAGGGGCATCCCCATGCTAGGGTCAGGCGGTGCAGTGCCCCGAGGGGCTGCCCAGCACAAACCCACCCACCAGAACAGCCCCGGAGCCACTGAGAGGGCTGCAAAGGAAGCTCCAAACCCGAGGCTTTTTGTGAAATCAGGAGACAAGCAGATTTTGGCACCACCAGCACAGGGTGGAAGGGGCATGTGGTGAGAGATTTACAGCTTGGTGATGGCAGCAACGCAGGTGGCCTGGCTCTGGCTGTGCTGTCATCACCTCTGAGACACATCGTGTCTTGAATCTCTCTATATAGCTCTATAAATACACGTATTTTTATGTATCGAGCCCCTAAGCACGCAGAAGGGACGGCCGCGTGTCTTGCCTGTTCCCTGCCAACCTTTCCGGGGTGGGTGAGGGACTCCGCATCACGTTCTTCTAAATCATAAGGAATAATCAAGGCTTTGTAGAAAATGCCAAGAGAATGAAACATAATGACAGCCTCTTTGTTGGGGGGTGCCCAGCAAAACCCTCCATGTGGGTCTATATGCCCCATGGTCACAGCCCCAGCCATGAGTGACGGCAGGTGAAGCTTTGCTTCTATTTATAGCAAAATGGCCTTTCTGTGACAAATCTGGGGGGATCTCAAGGTCCCTGGGGTTTGGCAGCTCCCTGGAAAGTGCCAGGAGCTTCCAGCGAGGCTGTATTTAGCATCTCCCAGTGCAGGGGGCAGGCAGAGGGATATTTTGGGACCCGGGAGGTGGTGATGGGGCTATTTGTGGCACTGGCCTCAGCTCCAGCAGTCCAGGTGCCGTCGTGGTCTTGGGAAAAGTGAGATTTTTGGGACATCAGCAGGAATAAGGCAAATGGGGATTTTAGTCCCTTGGTAATGCTAAACCCTCTTGTTTTGCTGCCAAAAATGATGGTGGTCATAAGCAGGGTCCCCTTCACTCCTTACTTGTGGGAAGAGGATGATCATGGGGCACCTGCCTTCCCCTGCTGCCTCCCTGCCTTTGGCCACCACTCCAATTAAAAGCATGGGCTAATGTGCTCCCAAGTAGGGAAGGAGATAATAGGCAGCCCAAATTGCCCACACCTGTGGTGAGTGGGAAGGGACCAGCACACCTAAAGTGCAGATCATCTCCCATTGCTCTGAGCTGAGAATGACCCAAAATGCAGCAAAAGCACCCCAAAAACTTGGGCATGGATGCACCTGATTAAGAATTAAAACAAGTACATGGAGCGGGGTCTGTGCCGGTGGCACTGAGGCTTTGCTGGGGGCTGTGTTGGTTCATGTCGACGCTCCCAGGGCATTGCGGGAGGTCGGCAGAGCTGACTCACCACCGCTGCTGGGAACGCAGTGCCAAGGGGAAATGGAAGCGACCGTGACCCCTTGGCCTCTGAGAGGAGGGAAAAATGGGAAAGTGGGAAAAAACCCACCCCAAGACCTCCAGTCCTTTGATGTGTGGGGCTAGGGAGGCATGGGCCGGGGTGGGGGGAGCACCAGAGGGGTCAGGCCTTCCCCAGGGGCCAGCAGTTTCTGCTCTTGGGAAACACGTCCAGGCCACATTTCTTTTCAGGACAAAGGCAGCCCCAGCCTTCCTGCCCACGGCCCTCCCCAGACCTGTCTGAAGGGCACCTTTGAACACTGGGATTATGCTGCCATGATGGTGGGATTCTGGAGTGAGAATAAAGCATCCCCAAAAAGAGCCTGGCCAGAGAATGTGGGGGACTTGGCTAACAAAGGTGCTTCGATGGGAGGGAAGATGAGGCACAAGGCACCCTACTGGGAGCATCCCAGTGGAACCAGTTTGAAGCAAAGACCTCTTGCTAAGCCTTTGCCATCCCCTTACCAGCACCCATGGCTAATTCAGGGGGCACTACCTGCTCTCCATCTTCTCCCTGTCCTTCCCTCTCCCGCGCCAGGGAGGCCTGTGCAGCACTGGAGCTCTCAGCCGCTGGGGCTTGCGGGGACAGCAGACACCAAATCCCATTCACTGAACACCTGTGTGGATGCAACAAAGGTGGTGTGAAGAAGGAGCTGTAAAACCAGAGCTGACTGGGGCAAGTATCCGCAGGACACCAACATAGCAGGAGTCTTTCACATTATAAACATTTATTTATAGATGTACAATTGTATAATTAATTCTAAATCGTGAGATACAGATGCTCTGAGCATCCGTTAGGATCTATGCCTTCTGGCTCGTTATTATCCATGGGTATCTACTTGGAAAAATATAATCAAAAGGGTTTGGTGGGCAGGCTCTGGGCAAGGAATGCTGTTGTGCGAGACATTCAGCAACTTACATGAACATGTTTCTTGTTTAACCCCCTCCTCAGGATCTCTTTGTGCCGGCTAGCCTGAGCCTCTAGTAAAAGCTATTTCCAAATGCCATCCAACTTCCATCCAATTCCAACCACAGGCAGAAGAATAATTAAAGGAAACCAACAAAACGACCAAGAAACCCCAACCCTTTAAAATCGGGTCCAAGTAACGGTGCCTGTGGGATAAGGCTTGCAGCTAACAGGCGGGCCAGTATTTTGCAGAATAAATAAATGGCTGAAGACAGAGCACGCGGGTTCCTAATGACAAAGAAACAAAACCACCTTACCTCTCGCCTCTTCCAGCCCCTGCCATCCCACCCGGGGGCTGCCCATGCTTCTGATTTATTCCCCTAAGTGGGTCAGGGGATGGTTCTCACTGGAAACGTCTTCAGACAAAAATGAACTGAAGAGTGCCAAGGAAAAGAATCCAGTTTATCCCAAGGAAGGCAGCTCAGCTTGTGTCAGCTTTGCTTTGAAGAGATGGCTTCTAACCTTGAGTGCCCTCCCGCCACCCCTATGCCAGTCCTGCCCAGCGGTGATGGAGTGAGAGATGTGCTGCAGAGCTCAGGTGGGGTCCAAGGAGAACTCCGGCGCATGCGCTGATCTCCCCCAGCAACACTTCTTTCAACAGAAGCAATAGGAAGCTCTGTTTCTTATGAATTGGCAGTATTTTACAGGTCTCCTCTAGGACACGTTAGAGATAGATAGGGTGCCAAGGCCACAGCCAAGCTGCAAACAGGAATGCTGCTGGGTGAGGACCCCCAAGTGTAGGACAGGCCAGAAGCAACCCTAACAAAGGGAGGCAGCTCGTGGAAAGCCCTCTTTGCAGAGCGAACGCTGCACGCTGATTACGAGGCAAAATTAAAGCAGACTCTGCAAAAAAAGAAGTTACGTGCACAAATAAACCCAATGACTGACGAGCAAAACCCATCCGGGACAATCCTTCCCACCACCGAGCGCGACACCGGGGCTCAGCTGACCTGCTATAGCTTCTGCCAACGCGGCAGAACCACACCACAAATCTGGACAGCTTCCCCCCTTTCTCTGCTACCCTCTACAGAGCTGGAATTCCTTTTATTAAAACCCAAAAGGCAGGTATCGACAGCCCAAGGCGCAGAATGCTGCTGTCCTCCAGAAAGCAAATTACAGTAACTGCAAAGTGATTCTTGTGTTAGTGAGTCAGGCAGGAAAACGCTGCAGGACAAGACACCCTGGGAAGAGACTTCCCACTTCCCTGTATACCGAGCCGGGCAGAAAACAAAATAATTTAATCATCCAACCCCTGCACAGTTTAAAAGTACAACATATATACAGCTATAAATTAATTCTAAATAGATTATATATTGGTTTTCTTTTCTTTAGAGTTTTATCACCAAATCATCCAATTCCTCTCTCCATCGGCAGTGACCAGCAGGGTCATGAAGGGTGTCCTTCTGCTTCATGGCTTCTACAGTTAGTTTGTGTTTTTGCACTCCACGTGTCTGTTCTCAGGGTTGTGGGATCCCAGGAGCAATGAGACTGTCGCACACTAGCGGTGTCAGAAGGGAAGGAGGAACATGGGCAGCTCGACTTCCTGTCCTAATCGCTGCCCCAGACGTAGGTCAGATGGCGGAGACAGGCAGAGAGAAGAAAGAGGGCAGTTGTGCGTTGCTAATTCTCCAATTCCATTTGTAAGATAAGGTTTGATTCTTTTAAATAGCAAGTCTGTCACCTCGACTCAGTGCACTTCACCAAAAGTCTTCAGGCGTTTCAACAGTCTGGGGACAAAAGCGGTAGCGGTGTCAGTCTCTGGACAAGCGCACGTCACCGTACCTCCCCCTTCGTTCCCCCCCCCACAATACAGGCAGCAGCTTTGTCAGTCGCACCGTTTCAATCTGCAGCAGGCCCTCTGCCTAAGAGCAGCTCTCTTTTGAGACCACAGGTACAGAGAGGCAATTGAAGAAAAGCAGCTAATTAATGCTGGTCTGTCGTGAAAGAAGAGGCGCAGTTATCAAAACAGGAGAGTGGGAATATCAAGATAAGAATGGCTCCATAAACAGGATACACCCAAAAAAAGGCTGAACGCAACCCAGAGGATTTGCTTTAAAGGCCAAACTTCCAGGGGCACTCCCTTGGCCAAGGAAAATAAAAACCGAACAAAACCTTCCCCTGCTAAACCTCCTTACTTGTGTCTACAAATGAAGCAGCTGGGTGTTCGACATCCTCAAGTAGTCTTCGCAAGCCTAAGTGGTGTCTGTAAAACTAACATTTGGGGCAGGCTTCACCTGTAATTGATTTTCTATAGAAACCCCATTTTCCAATAATTTTGTGGTACGAGGGGCCTGGGTGTTCTACAGCCATCCCAGCCCTATCTGGTAGGTGAGATCAGCTCAGACAATTGAGCAGAAAAAGGACTCCAAAATGCATGCCCGTTTTTATCCTTATTTTTGTGCAGTCCTCCTGTGACCCAGCACACCCGGTCTCACACGTGCTCCCTGGGCTCGCCTTAACCCAGGAGCTCTAACCCCCGAGTCTTCCAGGCGACCCCTCAGCTGTTTTATCTTTGATTCCCAGTTTAACATAGTAAGTTACTTCTAGAACGTACTGTGAATCTGGCCATTTGCTTTGTTCTCCTTGAGTGTCATGGGAAGGCAACAGGAGGGGCAAGGAACATCTGTTTGGTAGGAGTGCCTTCTCTGTCATCATATTGCTTCAAGTACCAGGGGACAACAGCTTTGTCAGTAAAACAGACAATAAAGCAACCAAAAAAGGGTTCATTAAAACATGGCAGCTGGCTGCCATGGCCAGTAAAAAGCTCCCAACTAGCTGAGGCGTGCATGGCTGCTCTATCGAATGCACAGTTGACAAGACCTCAGCTGCGTCGCCAACAAGCCTGGGGCTTTTGCTCTGTTCCTAGAGACCCAACACTGCCAGTGCCAGAGAAAACGGGGAGCTTGGAGAGAGCCAAGGGTGCTGACATGCAAACTAAACAAAATCAATTTCCCGATTAACAAGTGTATGCTTGACAGCGGGGGGTGGTGGTGCTTCCCCCCCATGATGTGTGTGCATCCAGAGGAGGCTCATGAGGATCTGTGTCTCAAACAGAGATTTAAGTAAGTATTAAAAGCACTATTGTGCTCTGCTCTGCTGCCAGGGGAAGCATCACCAGCTTGTACTTAGACCTCTGCTGAGCGGGCAGGCAGTGACTATCCATGCAGGGCTTGAACATCTGACAGTCTGCTACAGCTGGGGGTGCCCATGCTCTGTGCTCGCCGGTACAGATCCGAGTCTCCGAAGTAGCGTGCCCGGTACAACAAGCTTTCCTCTGCAAAGGGAAAAGCTCAGTGTTATGAACCCGATGTGGAAGGAGACCCACCCGCCAGGCCACATCCCACCATGGGCTCTGCTGGGAACAGGAGGCAACTCCTGGTTTTCAAGGCAAGATGAAGCACAGGATGAGGCTGAGGAAATGCCCTGTGCCCTTTAGGACAGGATGGGCGTAAGCTAACATACGCTGACAGCTCATCCATCCCAGGAAGAACCTCAGGAACCTGACAGAACCTGCCTCTAGTCCCAGGAGGCTTGTGAGGCAGCCTACACAATGGTTACCCCAGCAGAAGAAACTTAGAGGGTCAAAGCTTCGTGCATTGGCCTCCCCTGGCACTACCTGGGGCTCCAACAGCCCCTCCTGCACTCAAATCCTACCCTGGCCACTGCTCCAAGAGCTGTGATCATCACCTGCTGGGAACAGGCAGGTAAAGAAGTCAGGTCACCCCTGGGACTTGGCAAAAAGTTTGCTGCCCTTGCCACACTGTGCTGCCTGGCCAGATCATTCTCATCTGTCTGTCTGGGTAGCTGTCCCTCCAGACCCTGCACGCCTTCAGCAGCACGCAAGGCGATGTCAGTGCTGCCACCACACCCTTCTGAACAGGGATAGGATGTGGGATGGAGGACTCCATGGGCAACAGACTTTTAGATGTGGTCCTCAAACAACTACAATATTACACAGAGCTATCAGAGCCCTCCTGAAAATCAGATGGCTGCAACCTTCCCCCTCCACAATCTCCGGGGCACAACTCTTGTCTGACCAGTTCTACAGCAGCATTAAAAACCAAAACCCCCACATACTGGATTTGTCACGAAGTCATAGAGTGAAACAAATAGCCAACAACACAAGAAATGTGCTCTCACTGTGTTAAAGTATAACCATAGCATAACTCAGTCCCCAGTTGATGCCCTTTCCGAAGCTCATGCAGCAGCCAAGACCCTCCACTCCTGACCCCACACTACTCACTCTGCTGCTTCTCTTTCCAGCAGTTATTTCGAAGGTTTGCAATGTAGTCCTCCTCCACACTCTTTTCAACATTTTTCAGGTTCGTGCCCGTGTATTCATCTGCAAAGTTCTCAGATACGTAGTAGACGACCTTCAAGTGCTCTGTCACTCTCCTGTGTGTGTGACCCACAGACCTAGTTCAGGGAGAAGAGGCAGAACAGTGTAGGACATGCTTCAAGGGCATAGCAAAAGCTCCCAGCAATTTATAATGCACAACATGCCACGATACCAGAGCAGTGAAAACATACATCACTCCTAAGCATCCACGGACTTGAAGGTTTGGAAAGGAGAAGCATTTCTGGTGGAAATGAAATGCTAACACAGGGAGAGAAAACCTGCCAGGCCTCTAGCTAGGTGGGCCGAGCTCTGCATACAGACATTACTCTGAGGCAGATTGCCCGAGGCCTAAACCCACTTAAAATAAAGTGTTCACTAGAATTTTCAGCACTAATTAAATCTCTCTGCAGTTTCCTTGCTGACGACATCATCATCTGTTTTTGGCAGTGAGCCCCAAGGATGGTTACAAAGCTTGGAGGCTGATGCTTGTGCACTGCAGGGTGAGAGCAGCCGGCAAGGCAGAAAGGTGCCTGTGCAGAGCAGCGCAGCGCCAAGGTGAGGACAGAGTAGGAGCTACTGTCACAGCTCCCCACAGGCTCCCCTCTGCTAAGTCAAACCCAGTCCCCTCTGCTGAGATATCTGCTAACCCCAAGAGCGTCAGCTTCCTTTACCACATCACATGCTGCAACGAACACTGTGGCTGCAAGAACAAAATTAGACCCGCTCTGCACTCAACCTGCACCAACTAGCACAGAAAGCGCTTTCTAGAAGGAAACCTTTCTTACCCTACCCCCAGGGATTTGCATTTCAGATAAAGCCCTGTACGTATTTTCCCTGACACTTTAGCAAACCTAGAGATACTCACTAGGGTGCGTTTGCAAGCTGTAACACAGGACCTGTGCCCAAATGCTGGATTCATAAGGAACAGCTCCATCTGGAAACATGCCCAAAGTTTCCCATAATAAATACCATCTGGCTGCTGTATTAAAAGTGAGCCTGATTCTTAAGCCAGGTATAAACATTAACTCATCCAGCTAGCCCTTCAAGTCTCTTACCAGGGCTCACAGGAGTGATTCAAAGACTTCTGCTCATAGACGAGTGGTGAGTAACCGGATAGATTGAAAGTGACCAAAAGGCTCTACTGGCATTCTTCGAGAGAAAGGCTAATGCAACTCCAGCAGTGCCTGCTGGCAGAGATGCAGTCTGGAAGAAGCTCAGCTCACTATTTCATCTGTCCAGACAGGGCCATAAGCTCTCCTTTAGTTCGTATGCTGCTTCTGTATAATGATGAACTATGGAGGCTACAAAGTGTACCCTCAGAGGAGAAGTACTTAAGCTCACACAGCTTCAGCAGCATGCTTGAGTGTGAAGCATCAAAATAAGGGCAGGACCTGGTTCAAGAAACCTGCCATCTGAAGTCAGACATGCAATTAAGTCATGCAAATTCGATGAGGTGTTACTGAAGAGCAGGGTGGCACAGTCAGGCCCACAGCCAGAGAGGCCCTTCAGCAGAAGGCTAGGTTTTGGAAGAGACTGACAAAGGTAATCGAGTAACAAATGGTTCTTTAGGACTCTACCTCTGTCAGTGACAGCTTCACTGTCAAGAAGTGGCATTAAAATCTCTGTGTGCCACTGAAACCTAACCCTGTTTAAAAGCTACTCGCCTCCTGGTCACTGAGTTCAGTGCAGCAAGCTCCAGCTTTCTGCTGAACGACAGCCAAGCACAGCATTTCCCTTTACAAGAGGCAGCAGGGCTGCCTGCGCGGGTGAGTGAGTGAGCAGCACCGCCTGCCGGCATAGCTCGCCTTCTGCTCCAGAGCTGATTCCATCTGAAGTGCCCTGGTCACTCAGGAAGGATGATGGAGGTCTGGATCAGCTCATTTGCTGCTCTTGTCCAAATCCAAACTTGGGAATTGGTTTGCTTGCTGCTACCTGAGCATGCAGAGACAGGGACAGCAGAGGGAACAGGGAACCAAGCAGCAGAGAAACAGCTGAGACTCAGGGATGGCTTTTCTCTGACAGCTGACAAGGCTAGAAGCAAATCCGTGCCCGCTTAGAAGCTGTCCTCCACTGAATGTCTTCCACAGACCACCTCTTCACCATGAACCAAACTGGTATACATATGTATATGCTTAATTTGCATTCCTAATATCAACTGCATAAATCACATCTCAATATTCTTTAGCTTCTCAGAATAACCCTTATCTGTGCCCTCTTAAAAACCACTCCACCTTTCGGCTCTGAGCACTAATCATAGCCTTTACCTTGGACCCGAAAGCTAAGCTGTGATTTATAGTATTTAACATCATCAATGGCAAACTTTGTCACCTGTGAAACTGAACAGGGACCACTGGCTGTAACCAGCCTACCCTCTTTAAATACATATAAGGAACTTCCAGTGAAAATACATTAAGCTTTTGTCAAGAATGATGCAAGCAGCCAGAAATCAAGCCTGTTTCCCCCTTCCTTGTTGGCACTTCAAAGTAAGAATAGACTCATTTCATTTCCCAGGCAACCAAGCACATCAGGGCATTTCCACAGGATCTAGAATAAAACAGCTTAAAAAATAGGGAATTTCTCTGGGAGTGTCTTTTACTCTACATGACTGTCTTTTATTCCTTCTTCTTTTCCTCTACTGCTTGTAGTAGGCATAAACTGAGGCCTTCATGAAGAACAGATCTAGCTTTTGTTTTTCACAGTCCAATGTAACTCTATATCTCAATTCATTCTGCATATGGGATCTTGGTGCTCAGCTAGTGCCTCTCAAAGTCATTTCATCTGCCCCTTTCTAGGACAGAAACCCAGCTGCAGAACGTCTCTGTCAAAGAACATCCTCCCTTAGGCAAGTGAGCACCCTACAACCTTCTGTACACCTTCCATCTCAAGACCTGTTTGAGAACCAGGAGGCCGGCCTTCACTGATGTGTGAGACGTCTGGCAACAAGAGCAACGCTGTGATGAGATAAAGCAACCCCCCTCCCCCCAAGACAGAAAAACCAGACGGCCTCAATCCCTACCCCATCATGCCACCCTGCCCCCCAGAGCCTCACCCCCTCCCCAGCTAGGTAAGTTTTAGAGTAATGGGTACTAACGGCCTTTGGCTCAAACTGTAAGGTGGGCTGGAGACCATCATCTGGCTGAGAGCAGACACAATGATCAGGATGAGGACAGGCATCAGCTGGACAAACAACCCAAGGCCACCCTGAAGGAACAGAAACACAGAGTGGAGTGCCACCTGTACACGTGTACACAAGGATCCCATAGCATCACCCTCTCACCCTCCCAGCCCTAAGACAACCTCGATTCTCCTGCTTTTCACAGGCATCCAGCTTAGGAGGCGCTCCAAAATAACTCGGGGGAACTCAGCAGCCCACACTTCCTACCCAGGAAAGGAAGCGTGACTCTGAAGGTCCAAACCCACTGCCCCTTCTCTGGATGCGACAAACGGTAGAGGGGACTGGCAGGGCGACTGAGTGAATTTCAAAAGCCTCATGCCCGTATTTTGTTTTTCTAGAGCACATGTGTTTTCTGTCCTGTTTGTGCGAGTGAGCAGAACCTTCTCCCCTCTTCAGTGCCAGATGAAAGTAATTTCCTCTCTGCCTCACCTCCTGAGCTCCCTCCAGTTTCAGCAGAGTACGCTTTCCCCTTTAAGCTTGAGAAAATATATTCCGGGAGTTTTTGTTGTTTGTTTGTTTTAAAATATAATTGGTTATGCCCAGAAAACAGTAATCTTCACTATATAACCTGGTTTCTTGAACAGTAGGTCCCTCATTCCCACTGCTCTAGACCAGAGGGCTTGGAGTGCTGGAGATATACTTAGATTTTCTGTGATGAGAAAACGTAAAAATAGCTCATGCTATAAAGTGCCTTCCTTGGTTAATTAAGCATCACAGATTAGAAACACCCCATCTTCAATACTGGAATAAAAGGGAGATGGAGCCGAGAGCATCCGTATTACCTGAAAAGTACATTTTACCCTTTGAAATTACAGAATTAAATCAGAAAGGAAATGCTTAATCTGTGGTAAAGACAGGAAGCATCTTTACTGGTACAATCTTGTTTCAAGGCGGCACTGTTTCAAGAGACACCAGCGTTTTCCCCACTGGATGACAGCTATGAGAGTCTGGGAGAACCACCAGCAGCAAATGAAACTGCAACTTGGTGTAAACTCTGAAGGCAGCTCACTTCCCATGACTCTAGCTTTCTGTCCAGGAGAGTGGAAACAAGCAGGACTGTTTCACAAGATGGCCACATCGACCAGCTCGCACCTCATGTGTCAGAAAAACCTTTATACTCCCAGCCACCAGCCTGTTCTCCACTTACGTCACCCTGATGTTCTCGTCTGTCCTGCCTCTGATGGTAGGTATATCGCATCCTGCCGTTGCTGTACATGTGAACGTTACCTACAGGCAAAAGAGAAGTGTTACACAAAAGTCAGCAACTGTGCTGGCTGGCCAGGAAGGAACCACAAAGGGTGTCTATGTCCTATGTCAGCCTCACCAGTGAAAGCACAGCAGGAAAAAGTAGACAGGGTGCTGGCAACAGCCAATTCAGGAATTTTAACTTTGAACATTGTCAAATAGGCTTGCTCTGTTTCTTTGGTTCAGGCCACACTCAGCAAAGATACAATGACACAGAGATTGTAAAGGAATCCATGCTGCGCTCACACTTAGATCTGGTCTCACCACCACTCACAGTTCAGCTCGTCTAGACTGACTGTCAGCTTGTCAGCTGGCATGCTGCTGTCTCGTAGCCAGTAGCATGCCAGCCAGTTCAGAGCTAGAAGGAGCACACTATTATCTGCCTTGGATGGTCTGCTTCAAGGCTGGAACTGGGAATGTCTCAGTGAAGTGGTGATTTGACTAAACTTGGGCTATTCCTGAGATCCCTACATATGTGCCAGTGCACAAGGTACACATCCATGGTTTTGCTCAAGAAGCTACATGGCCAAAGCCTCTGTCTCAAGCCACTCCATCATGCTGCCCTGACAGAGATGGCAGCAGCTTTAGGGTGAAGCTGATACTGGACCCCACGGGAGACTGGTAAGAATGCATACAAAACAAAAATTCCATTCATCACCTGTAGCCAACATTTAGGAAATGAGCTATATAAGCCACGGCTGACAGAGAAGTATCCCTAAGGGGTACTAAGCAGATATGTCTGCAAGGGAACTGGTGGTGGGCACAGAGACCCATCTGTAGGACTTTGTAGCGTCATACAAAAATTTCAGCTTGGAAGTGACCTTCAGAAAGTCCAACCTCCTGCTTAAAGCAGGGCCAGCTCTGTAGACATAGTATCTTGTACAAGCCTCCTCACTTTTAGCTGAATTTACTTTAGATTAAAACCAATTACAAAAAGAAACAACTTTGGTAGTTCTTCCACCCAAAAAACAGAGCTCTTCCATGACTAGTTTTAAATGTCAAAACTACAGCTGAAAAGGGAGACCAGCTGAGAAAGCAGTCCTGCATTCTCCTGGGGCAGTGAGGAAAGGAAAAAAAAAGACTGAGCTAAAATAGCAACCTCCTGTTTTCAAACTGGAGTAGCTTTACCTCTCAGACAG
This sequence comes from Myiopsitta monachus, assembly GCA_017639245.1. Lineage (NCBI taxonomy): Eukaryota > Metazoa > Chordata > Aves > Psittaciformes > Psittacidae > Myiopsitta > Myiopsitta monachus. The sequence continues at coordinate 62,016,227 of CM029921.1, read as the reverse complement.
GCAGAACATGCTGCAAAAGGCTTCAAGATGCCTTTGCAAGTATTAGACATTAGTGTGTTAATTCTTACATATCAGATAGGAAAGAGCTACCAGAGTAAATCTTCTCAACTGAAATAAAAATATGTATGTTTCCAAGTTGGTCCACAGAGGTCAAATAACCACTGCTTCCACTGCCAGTTAAAGATGACTATAGTAAATACAAGGGAGTCTTATAAAATACCCGTATCCTTATATTAAATCTGTCTTTTTGCTTGGAACTGATCAAGTGAAGGAACAGTCAATCAATTCTTTCTTGCTCCCCAAACCATGGTCAGCACCGTGGATAGACAGGATACAGATTTGATTTTCAATTCAAGAGGTTTAAATTAAGCTCTCGGAATAACACTTTCCTCTTTTTTATGGGACAAGGTGGAAAGAAGGAAGCGGACCTCAGAGAAACTGCTTCAGCTGCATGGCAGAGCAGGTACAGATCAAGAACAAGGCCCAGGCATTACCATAGTTTGTTCTGATAAGAACAGTTAACTTCTAAAACCACCAGGAAGAAAAGCTTTCTTCAAAATAGGATTATTTTTACAACTAGCCTTAAAACAAGACATTTTTTGTTCTAACACTCAACCCAACCTAATAACAGCTAATGCAACCAACATAGAATCATAGAATAGTTAGGGTTGGAAAGGACCTTAAGATCACCTAGTTCCAACCCCCCTGCAATGGGCAGGGACATCTCCCAGTAAACCACGCCACCCAAGGCTCTGTCCAACCCGGCCTTGAACACCACCAGGGATAGCGCATTCACAACTTCCCTGGGCAACCCATTCCAGTGCCTCACCACCCTTACAGTAAAGGATTTCTTTCTCATATCCAATCTAAACTTCCCCTGTTTAAGTTTGAACCCGTTACCCCTTGTCCTATAATGAAGAGTCCCTCATGAAGAGTCCCTCCCCAGCATCCCTATAGGCCCCCTTCAGAAACATGCAAACGAACAGCTCAAGTTGCAAGGAAGTCCAGCTCTGACGGTATTACCTGCTGGCTGCTGAGTTCTCCAAGGACTCCTATGAACAACTTAGAAAACTCTGGGTGTTTAGGTCATGTGTGAACGAGAACTTTCATCAAACTCAGCAGTCCTTGCAGACATACAAATCACTAACTGCACTGCTGTTCTGTCAAAAGGACTGGATCCCATTCAAGAGATTAAGGTTTAATGTGCTTACTAGAAGGAAAACCACCACCAAAAAACATGTTGAAGAGGTCCTCGGGGGAGATGTCTGCCTCAAACCCGCGGTTGAAGTCTGAGTGACTGTGTCCGTGCCGAGCTGGGTTGAGTTTCTCGTCTCCAAACTGGTCATATTGCTTCCTCTTCTCTGGGTTGCTCAAGACTGCGTATGCATTACCAATGGCTGAAATATTGACAATAAGGAAGCAATTAGCTTCTTTCTTCTACAGATAATACATTTAGTCCTGCAAACTGCCCGGACTCGCCTTTCTCATTACACAAATGAGATTCTCAACTACCCACATCTTTTCAACAGGCTACTTCAGCGGCAGAGCACTAGCACCTGGCACGTTTCTCTGGCAAACACAGAAAGAAACCACAAGAAGAGACTCAATTAAAAAGGCCTTAATTAATTCAAATGGAGAAGTTATGATATGACTGGTATAAATTCGGTATATGTCCCTAGAGAAACCTTCTCAGATGAGTGAAACTATGAATTGCAAAGGAAATGCTGGTAGCAGAGCAGCTGCATGCTTGACTTAAACTTATTTCTTTTGAACAACTAATGCCCAAGTCCTTCAGCTGTAAGCAACTGTATAAGAAAATACAATTTCAGTTGACAAATTTTATTCAGAAGCGGCAGTAAGGGAATTTGATGTCATAGCCTAAAACCAGAACTGCAAAGAATTTACATAAGGGCTAGGTCACTGAAAGAGACTTTTAAAACCTCCCGTAAGAGCTAGCAAGAAAACACTGGCTAGAAGTTGTGTCCATTAATTATGAATTTCAAGATTTCTAGATGCCAAAAATAAGGTGCATCATTACAAGGACTCTTAGTGCCTGTGATGGTAAAAATGTCCTGCAACTAAAACCCCTGCAGTTCCCCAGCTCACTCTCCCTCCAACCTCAGCATGTTTGAGCCTTTCTACCAGAATATCTGCCTATCACCCTTCTATTTCTGTACTTCTCTGTTGACACGTTCCAGTTTACCACTTCCCCTCTGCACCAACCTACCCAAGGGCCTCCCTACGTGACTTCAGAGCCTATCACGTTCATGACAGTAGGTGCCTGGTGTACGAAAGGCAAGGGCAGAAGTGACAGAAAAGGGAGATACATGCCCTTTGGAGGAGATTAGCTCCAAGATCCAACATTTTGCTGGTAGTCAGACTGAGGTGTACGGTTTCTTCTTAGATTAGAGATTTGGAGTGTGGAGGATGTAATGTCAGTACACTTGTTCTCCTTCTTGGTTATAATTAGTTCACACAGAGCAAACACTTCCACAGACAGGCAGTGAAGCTGGATGACAAGGACTATCTCTCAGCATATTAGCTTGATCTTTTAAACTGCATGATTAAGCAATGAAAATGTAGCAGTTCAGGGGTTTGTTTGTTTCTGACTTTCTGTTGACAAAGCCCATGAAACATCTCATTCCAGATCAGGATTTTAGCTCAAAGTAGCCAGTTTCAACTCTTTTCCCAGTATCAGCCAAAGGCAGTGATGCAGATCTGCCAGAAAACAAACTGGAGCTAATTGCAACGACAGACTGACACAAGGTCTCGGGACAAGCCGTAATACTTCATCAGCTGTCACTGGGAAGACGAATGCTGAGACATTCACCTAATATATCCACGTAACGAAAGATTACCTAAAATCCTCATAGCAGTGCACATTTTCCCCTTCACCCTCTTGAAGCAAACAGCTGGACTTCAGTGAGCCCTGCAAAGCAGGAGCTCAGCTCAGGGGCTGAAGGACAGGGGAACGAACCAGGCAAGGCTTGGAAGAGAGATAACCTGAGAGCAGATAGCTCTGCACTGGAGGATAAAGGGCACCTTGCTTAACGCACGACTTTCTGGCACGTAACTCCTGTCACAGCGTTCAGCAAACATCATTATTTAAGATTACAGGTGAAGAAACCTGCCTTTCGCCACTGAGCAGGGATTGAAGGATAAAACTATCCAACAGCGGCTTACTGCACATGTGGCGTAGACAGATGTCTGCAGATGCTCACTCTTTAATCTGTCGCCCATACTAAAACAGGTTCTCCCAAGTAGCTGGGGGTCAGCTCACTTATTTGCCAATGGCAACATACTTTTATCAGTTAGGGACTTAAGTCTTAAAAGTCTTGAACAAACCTTACATAAGACTTTTACTGCTGAACTCATGTCTACTAGAAGCATACCCGAATACTGTATCAATACACTCACACCAGGCTAGCCTTGCTCCCTGCTCCAGCAGACACCTCATGTATTTCACTCCCAAGATGGCCAGAATCAGATGTTACTATTTAAATGCCTTAACACAGCAAACACTGTGCTGTACAACTGGCATCAAGAAGTTCTGCATTTAGCAAAACTGTAATAATCAAACTTCTACAGTCTGCAAAGGAAAACAGGGTTACATGTTCCAAGCAATAGCAATTCTCTTGGAAAATTATGCCACTTTTAAGGTATCTTATTACCCAGAAACATTCTTGCTGCATTTGTACAGAGGCCCTGAGAACTGGGCTCTTAGCAGCAGAACTGAACCTCTTGATGACCATTTTTGAGTTCCGACTGGGTTCAGTTGTATGGCTGATGGTTTCACCCTAAAAATTTTCACCTGGGTTTTCTATCCACTAAGTCCATCTGCAGCCTTTCACAATGGCCAGGTTCTGAGCGCTTGCTTAGAAACCTGAAGGCTTACTGCCTGCCTGAAATTCTCAATGAATGGAAGAGTCTAAACGCAAGTTCTGAAGAAGGTGAGCTTCCTGCTATTGGGCCTCCCCAACAGTGTTTCTCTCAAGGGACTTGTGAACTCAACAGCTGCCTCTAGTACCGAACAATTCAGTGGGTCTCTGCTGGATTTATCAGTAGACAGGGGTGCATCCCAGCACCTGCTCTGTGCTGGATGGCTGCAGGACTTCGAGCTTCTCCCTGCTGGGTGAATGATCCTGCATCTCCCCAGAAAAGACCCTGGTAACATCCTGAGGGAATTTCCTTCTGAGCAGTGTGGCAGGAGGATGAAGCAACACACAGGAAGGGCTGCTAGGAGAAAAGGAAGGAAGGCTTCTCCTTGTCCAACTAGCAGAGGTGAATCCTATCTGTGCCCACCTGTGTTTATTATTTTAAGCTTATACTTTATTTGTAATGCAATCAGGTCAGTAGGGAGACAACTTTACAAAGAAGAACTTTATTTCACTCTACCTGGCTCATGAGGTTGTTCTTAAAAGAGTCCTTGCTACCCAGCTCAGCACCATTGCCTCACAGATGAGGGCAAATCAAAGAGTTGGAAATGCTTTTTACCTTTAAATGCCTCTGTAGCCCCTGGTGCATGGTTCTTATCTGGGTGAAACTTCAGTGCAAGTTTTCGGTAAGCCTTTTTGAGGTCCTCATCAGAAGCTTCTCTGTTTACTCCCAGAATTTCATAGTAATCTTTGCATTGCTTTACCCTGACAGCAGAGAAGGGAAAAAACACAGACAGTTAGTTTCAGCTCTGAAAAGCACTTTGCATTGAATACATCAACTCTGCAACATCTCACACATCACAGTTTCAATCGATGCTGTTCAGTGAACTCTGGTTTACTCAGCTCTAATTCCTCACAGGGTGAGCCAAGTTTTTCACCAACTTGCTCCCACTGCCTGCGTTACTACCACACAAACACTCTCACAGAACAAGTCAAGCCAGTAGAGGTAGAAGGGCCTCTCCCCAGGCAATGATATCACCCACAGAAGAATGTGATTGGCAAATAAGCTTCAGATTCATCATGCTCACGTTTTGGAAGCTGTTTGGGATTGGCGGGGAAGGATCTGATGGATAGCTGGGCTATTGGTGTCCCCCCCCCAGTCTCCTCAGACTCAGTTGATTCACAGATCTAAAAATAACATCAGCTGAATACTAGATGAAGAAAGAGGGATCTGCCCAGGCCTGTGTGTGCAGCCAGTTTGTTCTGGGTACACTCACAGCCTAGCCATGGTTTCTCCTTCTCATATGACTTTGATGAGACACAACACAGCTTGCTGGGGTTTTGGAGAAATGGATGATGTAACAAACACCCCCATAAGCCCATTAGCCACAGCGGCTCTTGCGCAATTCAGGCCGTGTCCATAACCTTAAACAAAGTTTACCCAGTGACTGTGCCTGCAGCTCATCCTTCAACTTCCAGTATTTTCAAACGGCAGAAAGGAATAAAGAATGGTTTGAAACAGAGTTTGGAAAACAGGTGACTGGATAAACCTGCCCTGGGACCTTCCAGCAGGAGCTTTAGAAGTGTATCATGCTAATAGAGTGAAGCATCCAAATGCAGACTTCTAGTGTATTGAGCTCTAGGAACAGAGTATCATCAGGAGTGAGGAAGAGGAACATGTCTTGTCACTTGCTACTAGACCAAAGCTTAGAGCAGAAGAGCTACCCTCTGCAAGCTATGAGCCTTGACTTCCACCTACAAGATCTCACGGGAGCACATGGGATTTTCACAGCATTACTGAATAACACTAAAGCAAACATTAATCTGAAGTCCATGAGATGAATGCATCCAAAATGCCTCTTTGGACTTCAGCCAGGAAGAGGCCTACATGCTTACAGATCAAGCCCTCATACATACCTCTGGGGGGAAATCTCATCCCTCATAGACCCAACCCAGATGCTTCCAGAGCTGGTGTAGCTATAAATCCTCTTAGTATGCTTTTAACACCCAGCCAGCTAAAACCCACCCAATATGGTTCAAAGCTGAAATCTTTAAATCCCTGTGAAAAACAGAATGGTATCACACAACCAGCTCAAACAAACTGCAGGTTGAAGCCATGGAGAGCCATGCACACACCTCTGCACTGCATCCACCTGATCCTGAGTGTAGCCCTTGGGGGCCTCCCCACCAATCTCCCCGTTGGCCGATGGGAAGTTCCCACTCATTTTCTTGAACTGAGTGTTTGTGGACTCCCTGGACTGGGACTGGCAATTGGCTGATTGCTCGTTCTTGTTGAGTGAGTCAAGCAGAACTGAAATGACAAAAAGATGAAAAGAAAAAGTTAAGAGACCACTAAGTTTAATCTGCCCCCTCAACTCTCCCATAGAGAGTACCCTCTTCATCTCTGCCACCACTCTAAGATGCCCCTTCATCAGAAAGTCTCTCTTCACCCAGGAATCCTTGAGCTCTTGCTGCTTTTTGCCCGGATGTGAGGGCTACTGCTGAAGATGTTGCCTCCTTCTCCCACCACACACAACCTTCACCAAAACCCTAGGCCTACCCAGCTAACAATCTGCGAGCCACAATGGATCACCAAAGCTGTGCATCCTTGTCCTCTTTTTATCTTATGTCTCCCCTTATCAGTGAAGCACTTCTACATTTGTTGTCCAGCATATTATAAAGCATGTTATTCTTCTTTATCTCCTGCCTTTTGGAAGCTACGGTGCGGGGTAAATTATGTGACAATGCCATATCTTTAGAGAGCTTCGAAAATAATACTGTGGGATGCCAGTCACATGGGACACTCTTTATGGGACAGAACTGCAGCACTGACTGTTGGCAGCATGACAGAATCATAGAATCATAGGACAGTGTAATGGGTTCAGCAGTAGCAGTCGATTTTTCTCCTTCTTAGGAGCTGGTGCAGTGCTGTGCTTTTGACTTTCAGCCTGAGAACAGCGCTGATAACACCGATGGTTTTAGTTGCTGCTCAGTAATGTTTACTCTGACCAAGGACTTTCTGAGTCTCAGTGCTCTGCCAGGGAGGAGGGGAAGCCGGGAGGAAGCAGAGACAGGACACCTGACCCAAACTGACCAAAGAGGTATTCCATACCACAACATGTCATGCCCACTATATAAACTGGGGGCAGTTACCTGGAAGGGTTAGATCACTGCTGGGTCAGGTTGGGTATCAGTCGGTGGGTGATGAGCGGTTGTGTTCTCTTCCCTTGCTATTTCCCCTACCATTATTATTATTGGTGGTAGCAGCAGTGGTTTGTGTTATACCTCAGTTACTGGAGTGCTCTTATCTCATCCCCTGGGAGTTACATTCTTTCGATTCTCCTCGCCATCCCTCCAGGAGCCAGGGGGGGGAGAGGAAGGAGGGGGAGTGAGTGAATGGCTGTGTGGCTGACTGGACTTAAACCACGACAAATAGTTAGGGTTGGAAAGGACCTTAAGATCATCTAGTTCCAACCCCCCTGCCATGGGCAGGGACACCTCACACTAAACCATATCACACAAGGCTCTGTCCAACCCAGCCTTGAACAAAACCAGGGATGGAGCATTCACAACTTCCCTGGGCAACCCATTCCAGTGCCTCACCACCTTTACAGTAAAGAACTTCTTCCTTATATCCAGTCTAAACTTCCCCTGTTCAAGTTTGAACCTGTTACCTCTTGTCCTATCACTACAGTCCCTAATGAAGAGTCCCTCCCCAGCATCCCTATAGGCCCCCTTCAGATACTGGAAGGCTGCTATGAGGTCTCCACGCAGCCTTCTCATCTCCAGGCTGAACAGCCCCAACTTTCTCAGCCTATCTTCATACAGGAGGTGCTCCAGTCCCCTGATCATCCTCATGGCCCTCCTCTGCACTTGTTCCAACAGTTCCATGTCCTTTTTATGTTGAGGACACCAGAACTGCACACAATACTCCAAGTGAGGTCTCACAAGAGCAGAGTAGAGGGGCAGGATCACCTCCCTCGACCTGCTGGTCACACTCCTCTTGATGCAGCCCAGGACACGGTTGGCTTTCCAGACTGCAAGCGCACACTGCCGGCTCATGTTCAGTTTCTCATCGACCAACACCCCCAAGTCCTTCTCCACAGGGCTGATCTCAGTCTCTTCCCTGCCCAGCCTGGAGCTGTGCCTGGGATTGCTCCCACCCAGGTGGAGGACCTTGCACTTGGCATGGTTCAACTTCATCAGGTTGGCATCAGCCCACCTCACAAGCGTGTCAAGGTCCCTCTGCATGGCATTCCTTCCCTCCAGCATATCAACCAAACCTCACAGCTTGGTGTCATTGGCAAACTTGCTGAGGGCGCACTCAATCCCACTGTCCATGTCACCGACAAAGATGTTGAACAAGACCGCTCCCAACACCGATCCCTGAGGGACACCACTCGTTACTGGTCTCCAAGTGGACGTTGAACCATTGAGCACAACTCTTTGCGTGCAGCCATCCAGCCAGTTCTTTATCCACTGAGTGGTCCACCTATCAAATTGATGTCTCTCCAACTTAGAGACAAGGATGTCATGTGGGACAGTGTTGAACGCTTTGCACAAGTCCAGGTAGATGATATCCACTGCTCTACCCCTGTCCATCAGTTCCATAGCCCCATCATAGAAGGCCACCAGATTGGTCTGGCAGGATTTCCCCTTAGTGAAGCCATGCTGGCTGTCACCACCCACCTTGTTGTTTCCCATATGCCTCAGCATGCCTTCCAGGAGAATCTGCTCCAAGATTTTGCCAGGCACAGAGGTGAGGCTGACTGGTCTGTAGTTCCCCGGGTCATCCATTTTCCCCTTCCTGAAAATGGGGGTTATATTTCCCTTTTTCCAGTCGTTGGGAACTTCACCTGACTGCCATGATTTTTCAAATATGACGGACAGTGGCTTAGCAACTTCATTTGCCAGCTCCTTTAGGACCCACGGATGGATTTCATCAGGTCCCATGGACTTGTGTATGTTCAGGTTTCTAAGATGCTCTCGAACCAGATCCTTTCCTATCGTAGGCTCAAGGTCTTCATTCTCACAGTCCCTGCGTCTGCCTTCCAGGACTTGAGTGGTGTGGTCAGAGCATTTACCAGTGAAGACTGAGGCAAAGAAGTCATTAAGAACCTCAGCCTTCTCCAAATCCAGAGTAGCCAGTTCTCCTGATAGCTTCTGGAGGGGGCCCACTTTGTCCCTAGTCTGTCTTTTATTTGCAATGTACCTACAGAATACACCCATAACACAAGTCAGAAGGGTGCTTTGTTCTCATGCACTGTTTTACCTACGTATTCAGTGTATGTAGAAGCTGTGAAAAGCATCTCCACTCTCAACTACTGAATACCAATTGCATAAATTCAGTTTCCCTTTTCTTAAGCAGGGTGCCCATGTGTATTGGGTAAACTGCTGTGGACTGTTGCTTCCTTGCAAGGCTCAGACACTGTCCTCCATTCTTTTTAGGCAACAGGGGACAAACATTCAGGCCTGGCCTCAACACACAGGTGACAACACCTGTGAAACCAAGTGAGACTCCTCCAAGCACAGACATGTCTCACCATTATGCATTTCCCTGGCAGCTGGATGGCGCCATCTGCTTAAACTCTGGTTTTTTTTTTTACCATGATGTCAGAATGACCTCTTCATGCCTGTAGTTTCTTAAGTTTATACACTGCATCCCATCAAAAAGAATAGGCACATATTTAATAATATGATTAGAACCAGATATTATTTGCAAAGGCATCAGTAACTTGACGAGCTTGCAGTCCTTTATCCAGGAGCCTAGAGCTGAGAAGGACGTTTCATCTCCTCCAGCAGATTGCGTGTTACAGACCTTGCACTATGGGGGTATTATGTTCTTTATGCAAGTGCAAACAACACTTGCAGACCAGGAGATGAGCCCAGATAGCCTATCTGCCCCACAGAGCTTGTAGGGGCAAGAAAAAACCGCTCAGTAATCCAACAGCCAATACAGGCAATTGTTACAGGACGGAGGATAAAAATGACAGCAGGTAACAAGCAGTAACTCACGGAATGAGCTTTTGAGCTTAGGGACTTCATGGATTTCAGCTTTCAGAAAACGAAATCCTTCCTTCGCTCATATTTACACCACTACAGTGCTCACAAAACCATAGTCTTTGCTTTTAATCCTTCCAAACCTGGAGCAAACTCCCATTTACTTTTAAACCTTGCCTTGTGAGGCTGTGCCTCCATCCACCCCACTCTTGATGTTTCGGCATCAGTTCCCTACGGCTTGCCAAGAGATTTTTGGTAATGTAGTTCCCAAAACCAACCACGGAAGTCCACATTATGACCTCAGTTCAGTCCTGTTTTGCTGTAGAGCCCCAAACCTATTGCGTCTACATCCCAAAGCCACGCTGGTCCTCTGTGGAATGACAGCACAGCAGAAATTCATAAGCTACTGAAGCACAGACTACTCCTGAATGAGTTTTCAGTTCTGCTACCTCAGCTCCCAATCAGATATGTGCTGTGGGTCACTTTTGCTCACTTGTGAGGCAGCATTTGTCCAACTTCTGTTAATTTTTCCAAAATTCCCGCTTTCAGGTGGCCAGTGTGACTGTGTCCCACGCTCTGGCAGCGCAGATGTTTTTTGCTGACATTCCCTTGCAAAACCCTTTTCTGATCCTGTGATGACACCTGCAGGACCCAGCCAGGGTCAGAGTCTGAAGCGCTGGCTGAGCAAGGTCCACATGGCAGATCGTTGCCAAACCCAGGGTAACTCCTGAGAAAGAGAAGAAATTTCCCAAGGGCGCACGAAACTATGTAAAGACTCAATGACCACAGTGTAACTGTGGGATCTCTGGCAACATTTCCCAACTATATACCCAAAGTGCACGGGCAAGCAACCAGCAGGACATCAAGCGAAAGGTCCTTGGACAGCAGCTCATACAGTTGCACTAGCCGCTTGGTTGGGTCTGGCCACAGATTAGCACAGTGTATTTAACATTAACCTGCCCTGCTGTTTCCCTTTCCTCTGCTTTCTTTCCCTACGCTCTTCTCCAACAGTACATACTCCACCTTTCATTCCAGCTATCCCAGGCCACAGGAATAGGACAAACCATGATGGCTTTATACTGCAAACTGGTGCTTGCTGTCATCCAGAACTGCTTTTCTGGCGCATGCCCTAGCAGAGCTCCTCAGAAAGAACAACGCTGGTCAGGGTGGGCTTTTTTGTGTACTATGCCACGCTTTTTCCTCCAAAAGTCACTTTTCCTACCCAGCAATTTCGCAAAAGTAGAAACTCTGAACGGGAAGGGAAACCATGCCACGCATACGACAACCTGACGCACTATGTTTGAGGGAATGGGAAGAGGCCTTGTGCAACACGGAAAGCCTTAGGCTCTTTACAGGGCAGAGAAGCTGCAAAACACAGCTGAAGAATGAAACCTCAGGTAAGGCAGTGCCAAACTAAAATAAGAAAATAATAGTAATAAAAAATCCACAGCCCTTCGCATAGATTTCTGCAGTATAAGAACACACAGAGAGAGAACTGCCTGGCTGCTTCTGCAAACCACTTCCCAGTTGCTTTTGTGACATATTAGTTACATACGCCGTAAAGCTTCCAGGAAATTAGATTGTTCCTCAAAACCTACAGAACTAGCAGAAGGTCTTCAAGGAGGAAGATGGTTTTTTTATGTGTACTGAAATGAACTGCAGTAGCTGGTCTGTGGTAATCCGTGGCAGCATTCAAAATGAGAAGCCACGCTCCCTGAGAAGAGCTGGGTCACCAAGTAATGCTGGAGCAAGCAGGCTCAAACAACTTCAGTCTGTGTGAGACCGCTGCCCGCTGCTCCTGGGGCTGAGGTGCTCGAGGAGAGGACTCTCCAGCAGGGCCAGCACGGCTGCACGCCTGAGGGAGCGATGGAGGTGATGGCAACCCAAGTGTGACGGGACGAAGGAGGACGGGAAGGAGGACGGGAAGGAGACGGGCTTTCTGCAGCACGGGAACCTCCTTCCCCCTCACCAAGCCCCTTCGGCCCCCGGCAACGCCATCCTCGCAGCGACGCTCCCACGCATGGCCCTGACCGCGGGTCCGAGGCACAGAAACAGCGAGCTCGTACGGAGGAAATAAAGCCACGGAGCTCTGCTCGCACCGTGCCTCTTCCCGCCCCCCCCTCTGGACGCACACCCCCTTCGCACCCTCACGGCCGCCCCAATGAGCTACGAGGACCGCTGGGAAGCAGGCTGCCTCCGGTCGGCAGCAGCGCCGGAGGCTCCGTGACGCTCCCGTCGCCCGGGCTGCGGCACACACACACACCGCCGGCCCCCTCGCACCGCCCCGCCCGCCCCAAAGCCCTCCGGAAGCTCCCGCGCGCCCACCACCCCCTCGCGGCGGACTCGTCTACCCGGCGTGCCCCACGGGCCCACCCCCTTCGGCGCAGGCGCGGGTGAGAGGTCAGGCGCGGCGGCGGCGGCAGCGCAGGCCCAGCTCCCGCGGGTCCCCCGCCGCACCCCCCCAGCACCCCGCCGGGCTCTCACCGCGGACCCGCGGCGAGGGGTATAAGCGCTGCGCCTTCTCCAGGAAGCGGCGGGCCTTGTCGGGCTGGTTGGCCTTGGCGGCGGCCAGCGCGATGCCGATGCACCGCTCCGCCTCGTCCCTGTTCGACTCCATGGCGGCGGCGGCAGCCGGGCTGGTGGGGAGGGGGGGGGGGGGTGCGCGTGAAGGGGGCGGGGCCGCGCGCGGCCTGATGGCGTCATCCTCGCCCGGTGTCATCGGGGCGGAGCCAGGCCCCGCCATCGGCGCCCCGGCATCAGCGGCCCTCGGGTAGGGCGGGCGGGACGGCGGCGGATGGCGTCGGGACGGGTGACAGGCTCCAGCGGGGGTTGTGGGGAGCAGGGGGGACGGGCAGGACAACCGCCGCTGCAGGCAGGATGGGCAAAGCCTGCCACTAAACACCCGTCCGTGTAACGTGGCAGCACCTGAACAGAGCCTGCTACCGGAGAGTAGATGGAACACGGCAGCTCTGGGACTTCCAGCGCTGGAAAGTCACGGGGTTTTTAATCCCCCTTCCAAACACCCCACCTCTGGTGACTTGCCACCATCCTTAGGTGAAGACATCAACCAGTCAAAAGAGACAAGCCACAGGCCATGTTGTGAGCAACATCTTTACATGATACAGAGAGGACAACACTTGGCAATAACATCTTTCAGCCTGCTCCGTTACAGAACAATTCCCGTCGGAGAAGGATCCCCCGCCGGCAGCAGGTTGGTTATGCAAGGCAGGATGGGTGGGAGAGCCAGTTGGTCCACTGCCTTTAACTGCTCTTCCACCAGAGGCAGCACCTTGGCTCAGGCAGCCCTTTTGTGAATGCACCTGCCCTGTCCACCCTTCCCCAAAAGCCTGGGGGAGCACAGAGCACTCAGCCAACCAAAATCCTGTGATGGCTCTCACCACCTGCCTGCTCTAGCCTCTGCTCCTAGGTCCCACCGCCAAGGAGCAATCTTAAGAATTAAAATAAACCCCATGCCATTTTGCAGTAACCTTAAATAAGTGATTTGGGTGCAGCCCCACAGGACTGCTTCATGCCCAGCTGTGCAGGCAAGGCTCATCACAAAGCAGAAGTGGTGACACTAAGAAAAGTCCTTTTTCCTGAGAGGAACATCAGCGGCAAGCAGAAGCTGCAAATACAACAGGCTTTCATTTCTAACTTTGATTTTCAAAGATCTCCTGTTATGAACAGTCTGGGCTTGCCAGAGCCTGGTGGCACCCTGCAGGTGTCTGCAGGCAGTGGTGGCAGGGCTGAGACAGGGATCCTGGACGCCCCTGCCTGACCCCACTAGTGCTTGGGCATGGCAAAGTCCCACGCTGTCTCCTGAGCACATTTCCACATCGCCCGCATGAGTCGCGTGAAGCCCATGTCCTTGGGCTTCTCCAAGCCTCTCATAAGGCGCTGCTTCATTATGGCAACAAACTCCTTGTTGCTCAGCTCACCATTCCCTGCGAGAAGAAGAAAAAATTAGAAACACTAAACCCCACCACCAACCTCCTCCCTGCATGCCCTAACTTCAAAGGGCAGCAGCCACAAGTATCGTTTCCTGCAGAAACTGAAATCATGTTTGGCTTCAACCTCCCAAAATATCCTGCTGAGCACAGGTTGCCGACCCACATTAGGTCAGCAATGTCTTGAAGGGCCCGGAGTGCTGGGGCTCGAAGATGCAAAAGCAAATGCAAAGCAAATGCCCATGCACCCAACAGGGAACATTCTGCTTTAAGAGGTTTAGGAAATTACAGGAGCACAGGGTAACAGCACAGATTTTTCTTAATGGAGTAAAAGGAAAGATTCATTAAAGTAGCCTAGTGAGGATACTAAGAATTATGTCAACTAAATTTATGTTAAAAATAAGATTATAGTAAATTGGGGCAAATTTTAGTCCGTAGTTGCTTAACAACAAATAAATTAAAACCGCTGGGATTTTTATTTAGGGCACTGGCTGATCAGAAGGGACAGCAGCACCATGGTGCAAATGACAGCCTGATGCCTCTGCTGAGGGGCCGATGCCTCCTGCCACTATGCCACACTTATCCTATTGCCTGTTCTGCTCCCCTGCCTATGGCGCACAGCTGACAGCAGTGATTTTAGCTTCTGGGGAGCAGCACAGGAAAGCAACCCACCTTTGGGCACAGAAGATATATAAGGGACATCAGCCCTCCAGAAACAAACTCACCAGTGTCATTGGTTCCCCAGATCAGAGAGAGAACTTCTCTGGCTGATATGGGGAATCACATAATTTTATTTCATGAACAAGTTGCTTCATTTGAAAGCTTTATTCCTGCCTTACATACAAATGCAAATCTTGGCAGCAGAATTCCAGCAAAATATCAAGAGGTGAGTAAAATTCCCTCTGGTGATGTGGGGTTTTGATGCATTTATGTCTTTAAACATTGACAGAGTGAAAACACACAAAGGAGGTCTGTGCCTGCTTTTCCACTTGATTCCTTCCTTTTCCACCTTGATTCCTTCCTCTGAAACCCAGAGGGACAATAAAGAATAAATAAAAATTCTTAAAAAATGCTAATATTGATATCAGAATGCAAAAACCTGTCTATTTATGTATCACTGCTGCCACTCAGAGCTCTCAGATCCCTATGACTGAGCTGAAGAAACAGGATGCCAGCAAGGTCTCTGGTTTTGGCTTGACAGTTTTGAGCAAATGCAGAATTTTGCTACTTTCCAAGTCTGAATTGCTGCCACCATTCCCTGGTGGCAAAGACTTCACTGATGCTCATGAAGTTCTCATGAATTCTCAACCCAAGACTGCTTCAGTGTGGCAACAAGCTATCCCAAATTGCTCACATCCTCTGTGGACCAGCAAAGCAACAAGCTTCCCAGCAAAGCAACAAGCTTCCCAGCAAAGCACAGAGCTGCCATTAATTAAGCTGATACTTGTCCAGGACTTTGGAGATAACAGAACACCAGATAGGCTCATTTCCAACACTGGAGCACAACAGCTTAATTAACCAAATTAAAGTTTGGGGGTGGGGGTGGAACCTGTGCATGCCAAATGCTTGCATCCAGTGCTTTAAGGTCAACATCTTGGAGGCTGGGTATCATCAAATAGCCTTCCTAGAAGGGCAGGAGAATGGGGCAAGGTTGGGGTCACTCACCATCGCAGTCAAAGAGTGCAAACACCACGTCGCACACATGGTCGGAGAGCTCCACCTTGGCCACTGTCTTGGCCACTTGTTGCATCGTCACTGCAATGGAGGGAAGGCACAAGGTTAGCAAGATGGTGTGATCTGCCAACTGCAGCAAACACAGGCAGAGTAGCAGAAGTCTCTTTTTCCTCCACAGAAAACTGCCTTTACAAAAGCATGTGATGTTCAAAGAGGCTTGAAATAAGCTTCGTCCCCAGCCCATTTAATACATGCATCAAAATCACGCTCCTCAAAGCCTTTGCCTTCCTAATGCAACACTGCATGGGGTGTTATGCTACTGGTAAGCACCAGTGTGCTGATAGCAGTGTTCAACATAAACACTAAAAACAGAAACGAAATGTTTTCCCCCCAAATTAAGTTACAAAAATTGGAGTTTGCACTATGGCAAACACGAGGTGGAAAACCAATCCTGATGGCCTTGATCAACAAGGTGGATCCTTCCTACTGAATGCTACAAAGATGATAGTCTACGAACCAACTATTCCAACAGGTTGGGAGTAATAACAACCAGTCTTCCTGTTAAGCAACTCAGGGCCAGTAATTGCAGAATGAACCCATCCACGGTCTCCCTGTGACCGTGGGCTCACATGACAGGCTCTGCAGCAAGCAGACACAGTCAACCTTGCAATAAAATAAAAGAGTTGTAATGAGTTATTTCACTTCCCCCACCCCAGACTGGCAGCTGAGCTCATCAGCAAAGTGGTGAGCAGTAGTTTTATTCACACCTCTAGAAAAGCAAGCCATGGAGCTATCAGTCTGGCAGGGTTATGCAGTAGGTTTTGCTGCATAAAGCATGTCACTTTTGTCAGGGTTGAAACACTCTGCTCCCTTCCAGACACCTGATAAAACGAAAGGGCTTTGCACAACTCAATAAAATGGAAGGGCTTTGCATGGATGTGAATGTATTTTAAGTTAAATTGTTTCCCTATGAATTCTGACCTAAGGAAACCCTATCCATAGAGACTTTGCGCCGCAGCAGCAAGCCCACAGGAACTAGGATGAATGTTTAGCTGCAGACCTCCCCTTCATTCGGCAAGGCAAGAGTGAAGTGGCATGACACAAAATCAGACTGAAACCAAAGAAAGCATCTGCTTTCATCCACAGCATCCTTCTGGGTTCACGTACTCTGGCCCTTCAGAAATTTCGAACAGTTATGAAACAGTCAGAAAGTCAAGAATAAGCACCTGATCTGCGCCGTAACAGGACTAAATAGAACCTGCATAAA
This sequence comes from Myiopsitta monachus, assembly GCA_017639245.1. Taxonomy (NCBI): domain Eukaryota; kingdom Metazoa; phylum Chordata; class Aves; order Psittaciformes; family Psittacidae; genus Myiopsitta; species Myiopsitta monachus. The sequence goes on along the minus strand of CM029921.1, from coordinate 61,999,464 downwards.
ATGTTTCTAATAGCGTGGGGTTTGTGGGGTTTTATTATTATTTTGTTTGGTTTGTTTTTGTTTTTTTTCTGTCAATGAATGTTCAGATTATTGGTTTCTTCCACCCCATTTCTGCTTCCCTAAGTGAGCTTTGGGGTTTTCCAGGAAGAACCCACAGCCACCATCAGGTCCTTTCTCCCTATAAAATCCCTTGTGCAGGAGAAAACTGAAATTAAACAAAAGGTGGATTAAAATATAAATAATCTCAAGTAGGCACCCGCTGTTTCCTGTAATTGTTCTTTTTGAGTTAAAGTCCTTTCCTACATGATAGATGTAGCTCTGGTCTGCAGTTATTACTCTGTATTTCAGTTCTGTCACCATCAGTCAGGATATGGCTGCTGCTTCTGTGTGTATCCTACTGGCAGCCAGAGATTGCTTTGAGGAGGGCAGAGGCAATGGAATCATTAAAGACGACTTGAACTGATTTTGTTCCCCAGCCTTATGCCCAAACCTTGCCAACCAAGCTGATGTGAGACTGAATGTCTCTCCCAACCCACCTGCACCAGCCAGGCTGCAGAATGTACTGTGCCACACACGTGGCACAGCTGGATAGTGAAGGAAAAGGGTGAATTAATGTTTTAAACACAGGGACAAGCCCTCACATCCGTGCATCCCTCTCTTTTCTTAAGACATACAAGTCTGCCCCCAAGATGCAACATGACTGAATGAATGAACCACAGCACAAGCGAGTAGGTGCATTAGATGGCAGCAGCCCTCCAAAAAGGGCTTTAACAGTTCACCACTAGAATTTCAAGTGTTAATGTCTCCCACTGGTTCCTTTAATAAGCAATCTGAGTTATTTTATGTATTTTTAGTGTCTCATCTTTCTTTTCCACTCCAATTCCCAGAACCGCAAAGCAAGCAATGCCTCACCAAGTGCTTACAAGCAGGGTTTTTCTATGAGTGAGAGCCTTACTAGATGACAAACTTCACGTTTTTCCCTCTGTCTTGAGATTACTCGCACATTTGGCCAAAATAATGGGCAGCTGGGTTGCTGCCATTTCCAGAATGGCACCCGGGGTGATGTGAGCAGGGCTCCCTGCCTTGGGTGGTCCCAGGCTGCAGAGGCAGGACACATGTGTTTTGGGTTTCCATAAATCAGGCTATTTAGGGTCTCATGTTGATAGGCATGTTTCATTTTAAGCATCCCAGCTGGAAAAGTTGGATGTCATCATTAACAATATAGCTAGTAAAACTTTATTTAACCTTTTCAAATCTTTTGCATGTGTATGTACTGAAATGTCCTTTCAGAAGAGACATGTATAAACCCTGTGCAACTGTGTGGCACAGCACCTTTTTCTTTTTCTTCTCAAAATGCAAGGCTGCAGCCCTGCAGCTGAGTAGAAACTTCTTTGACATCAAAAGGAGCATGATGGAAAGTCATGGAGATCATGCTTCTGGGAAAAAAGCAGAGCTACCAGACCAAAACCACATCCGATCCACTGCTTATGTGATATTCACGGTCATAAATAAGTCAATAAAGGAGATTCCAACACAGAAAGTGGTTTCTAAACTGAGAGGTACTCAGCATTTTCCAGGGGCTGGTGATTTATGGAGAGCCTGTCCTCGGGATTACCGAGCTCATCTTCTACATCCTTGTGGACAGACATCGTCTGCTGCAACAGCAACGCAACAACTCATTGCATAAGTGCATAAGCAAACACTGCGCTGCAACTGTGCATGTACTAAAACCAAAGGGCCAGGTGAGCTCTGGACCACTCTTGCTTAAGGATGTGGTGCTGAGCACTTCCATGGTCCTCCTCCATCAGGATGCATCCATATATGCATCAGTGCCCTGGTCTGAGGACAGCAAAGGTGGCAACCCATGACACTGTCTTACCTCTGCAGGACACCAGATTTCATTATTCAGCTCCTCACAAATTACCTCAAATACTCATCCAGGCTTTCTTACCATGAGAGGCTGTAATATTTTCATGCTTGGAGAGATCCAAACCTGACTGTAGGGGACACTGGGCAAGCTGCTGTAGGTGACCCTGCTCAACTAGAGGGTCCCAAGAGATCCCTGCCAAATTCACCTACTCTACAGAAGTCCTCCCCACGCAAACAACCGGCATTGACCACATGTTATTACTCCAGAGGAGCAATATGAGCTGCGCCTCCACGGGGGACTAACTTCGTTCATCCAGCCTTGAAGGCAGATTAAAGTAAGCAGCAATTCAATGACAAATACTGCTGCACTCAAAACTCACCTCTACCTCCCTTCAAATCCCCTGTCAAGTCTGCAGCTGTTTCAAACTCCATACTTCAAATAAAATGATCTTCCATTAACCTGTCCTGGGCTCTGGCCCAACACCAAGCCAGCCTTGCCACTGGAGCAAGCAGTGGGCTCAGCCATATCCCCTTGCTTTGGCCCACCTCTAGGAAAACACATCTGTGCCTTACCCTAAAACATAAAGGAGTTATATTATGGCTCTCTGCCGGTGCCAGCAGAATGGCTGCTCAGAAAGTCTGGCTGCAGATGGTGCCAAAAAAAAGTGCAATTCACACCCTCGCCTCGAAAGGGGAATAAGCGACAAATTCAGCTCCTGTCCTGCTGCCAGCTGTAAGCCCATGCTGGGAAAGTTTTCCAAGTAATGCTTCTGATTTAAGAGAACCACAGCTATTATGTTTCTGCTAAAATGAAAGATTGACTGACAAATAATCTGTGTGTTATTCTATGGGTCATTAAGATACAGCTTTATGACCCTTTTTAGAAGGAGCAGCTACTTTAATTCAACACAGAAAACAGGTTGCTAAGCTATGGCTGTTTCACAGAAACAACTTGGTTGGAAAAGACCTTTAAGATAAACAAATCCCACCATTACCGCAGGACTGCCAAGACCACCATTAAACCATGTCACTGAGGGCCTCATCTACACGGTTTCTGAACACTTCGAGAGATGGCAATTCCATCACTGCCCTGGGCAGCCTGTTCCAATGCCTGATCACCCTCTCTGTGAAGAAATCTTCCCTAACATCCAGTCTAAACCTCCCCTGGTGCAGCTTGAGGCCTTTATCTCTTGTTCTATCACTTGTTACTTGGGAGAAGAGATCGATCCCCAGCTCACTGCAACCTCCTTTCAGGTAGTTGTAGAGAGCAATAGGGTCCCCCAATCCTTCTCTTCTCCAGACTGAACACCCCCAGTTCTCTCGGCCGCTCCTCAACAAGACTTGTTTTCCAGACCCTTCACCAGCTTCATTGCCCTTCTCTGGACCTGTCCAGCACCTCAATGTCTTTCTCATAGTGAGGAGCCCAGAACTGAACACAGTATTGGAGGCGCAGCCTCACCAGTGCTGAGCACAGGGGGATGATCACTGCCCTGGCCCTGCTGGCCACACAATTGCTGATGCAGGCCAGGATGCCATTGGCCTTCTTGGCTGCCTGGGCACAAGCTGGCTCATGCTCAGAGACTGTTAGTCAGCACCCCCAGGTCCCTTTTCCACTGAGCAGTTTTCCAGCCACTCTTCCCAAGCCTAGAACACTGCAACTCTATGTTGCAATGTCTGATACTGTCCATTTTTTAGCCCTTAGATTTTAAATTGCCCTTCTAAAAGTATTAGGTGCTAACCGAATTAGGTTTCTAAAAACCTAATGTTTGGAGCATTAGGTTAGCAGCAATAATATACTTCCTCCTCCCTATATGATGAGTAATTTTTACATTTGTTGGTTTTTAATAAGCAACCTCATGAAAGCTTGATTTTTATAAGAGTACCCTCCAATTATTGCTTATTTGATTTGTGGGTGCAACATCCAGACTCGGAGTGCACACATATGGAAAAGGGCAATGCACAGACAATTTAGGCATGAGAGCAGACAGATGCCTACTTCAAAGGGACCACCCATGTGTACTACTGCACCTTGCTTTGCACCTTCATTTGGACCACAGCAAAACCCTTTCTTCATGTCTCCTGCCCAGAGCATCTCTGGGCTGAGCAGGACAGAAGGATGCGAGGGTGATTTATGTTGGCTACCAGACATACGCAAGGAGGGGATCTATAGAAGAACACTTTTCTCCTGCATGAGCCTGAAAAAAAATCTCTCTTGAAAGCTGGGACCCTGCAGGCAGGGACAGGAGCCTGGGGAGAGCTGAGCTCATAAGTGGCCTGAGGCCATGCCTTGCACACCACCAGCCCTCCCCAAGGTTTACTTACTCCAGCTAAATCCTCCCAGCCCAATGGCTGTGGCTCCAGCAGAAGCTCGTTAATTGCACATAATTAAACAGCAAATCACATTGATTTACTAACTGTATGCGGACCTAAATATTCCACACAAACATATTCCACAATTGGGCAACTGCTAATTTACTGCTGACACGAAGTAAATTGGATTTTCTGGGCTATTACCTCCTTGTGGGATACTGCAGAAAGGGCTCTGCACAGCAGCAGCACATCCATACTTCACATTTTACTTTAAATGAAAGAAAATCCTACCAGGTTCTTTTAACTTTGCCCAAGATGATGGTGAACTAAAACACGAAGTTCAGATGATTTCCCCCCAAAAATGTCAAAAGCAAGAAGGTCTGTTCACATTTGACTCCCTTTCATTCCACTGCCCCAAAACCTATTAATGTCTTAATATTCCCACAACAGCAGCAGGTGGAAAAATAGCTTACTTCCAATTCTGCAGCTGCCCAAATAAATTAGTTTTAACTTTCCACTAGACAAGGGTTTCCACTTAGCCTAAAAAACTTCTAACGAGTTTGCCATCCTTTTTTTTTTATACTCCCAGTCTCAGTGCTAAAAAAAAGCCACTCTTAAAAGAAGATCTAGAAAAGAAAAGCACACACTTGGGACAGATCCTGGCAGCAGAGAGCTGGGGTATTTTTTGTTTAAATATTTGTTTTGGTTTTTAATCAGTGTGTTGGATCTGAGAACAAACCTGATATGGGTTAGCTCAGAAAAGAAAACACATGATGAGATGAAGAAGGATATGTATTGGTCTGATCAATAAATCACAGTATTACCAACGTCCCCTGGAAACACCAACTCTGAGGTTTATTCAGCCAGCTCCTCTGGGCACATGCTGCCTCTGGGCACATGCTGCCGCTGGGCACATGCTGCCGCTGGGCACATGCTGCCGCTGGGCACATGCTGCCGCTGGACTGTGGGTTATCTGAGCCTGCTCTGAGTAGACTTCAATGCTTAGTTTGGGACCTCCATGGCATTTAATGCTTCCCTTCCTTCCCTCCATCGTGCCTGAGACATCCAAAAGTGGTTGCCACTATTTGGATTTCAGATCAGAAATGCAGCATCTGGCCATACAGCTTTTACTTCTAGGCAAAGCCTCTTATTTTTAAGCAAAGCTGAAACAGAACAAGGGTTGAACCTTGTTCCTACCACCAGCTCCACAGATGGTTAGTGCCTCTGACACATTCATTGCAGAGAGCTCTACAGAAGACACAATTTGCAAGAATACTTCTTATAATACTGCCTGCCTTTGCTAACAATATTTCAAGTACTCTGTAAAAGGAGAAAAATAGGTCACTTCAGAAATGGCGATGAAGAAGAAACACTGGTGTGCTGGGGATGTGGTACCAGAGCCTGTGATATACTCACTAGGTCATCTTGCCTCTGCACGTATCAGACCTGAATAGTCCTGCTGAAGTATTACCACTATTCAGGCTACACATTTCAGCTTTTTTTTCATCCTCTATATCTAAAACTGGGCAAGTATAAAGCTTAAAACCCCTCTTTACCTATGGATGTAGCGAGTTACACCTCTCATTACAGGGAGGAACTGCGATTTTGGTACATTTTTAACAAGTTAGTCGGGCTCACTCGACACCTTCCCAACTCCAAAGACACTGCATAAGTTGCACCCCCTCAAGCTTTCAGTGCCTGTCCATCTCAAGTTTTAATACCTTTATCAAGTGAAGCTCCAGCCATGTGGTAGAAGCTCAAAGCTGTGTCCACGTCATTTATGTTCTTCAGAAAAGTGAAGAAGTTCTCCACCTCCTCAAACGTCAGCCCCTAGGAGAGAGAAAAGATGGTCTTACAGTGATGGGAAAAGGAGAACATGACATTACCTGGATTACAAATGACAAAATGATTCATTTGCCCAAAGCTGTAGCCAGAAGGGAATTCATCTGCACACTCAAAACACTCCTACCTTGACACCTCAGGATACGGTTTGTGACCTGTACTTTTGTAACCACCTTTGCTCCCCTCTTGGCCACACCAATTATGCAATGGGAAGGGACTTCCCCATGCACGCTCAACAATGGTAGTGACCAAAAAGCCCTGGTTTTTTTGGCAATTTCTCTGGCCCTCGCTCCACAGTCAACTCTTGCCCAGAAGAGCAGACCACGAGCCTGTGCTTGGGATGCAGGTGACCACTGCAAGCAGGTTCATTTATTAATTTTAAGCCTGCACACTTGCAATGACAATATTGGAGTTCACACGTTGCAAGGTCTCACCCAAGAGATTCAGGGGTCCCTGGGGGGGGGATCCTTGTCTTGGGGACATGGGTAAGATCCATGTCTTACCCAGTGTCAGAAAGTGACACCGCAAACCACCGTATGTATAGCTGCGCCGCAGCTTGCTTTGCTGCTGGTTGCAGGATAACCGCAGGGCTGGATCACTGTCCGCTCTACCTAGCGGCACAGTCACCTGAAGCTCCGCTCATCCTGGGACAAATAAGCATGTGCTTGGTGAGTGCCTACAGCCACACACACAGTCACAGAAGGACAGCCTGAGATCCCCCATGGCTGCACCCCAGCACACTGGATGGGCAGGCAGGGGATAAGCAACACACTTCTCTCCACACCAATCCACTGGCAAGGAGCGCGCTGGAAAAGCAACTGCTGAAGAGCACAATTCTGGGACTCTCACCCAGTTGCACTATACGACACCTGATTTTATCACCCTGTTAAGCACCAGCATGACTGCATCACTGCTGAGACAAGAGCTGCAGACTCCAAACTCTCCCACCACAGCCATGGCTCAGAGCCAAGGGAGAGGCAAATCATCACCACAGTAACAACCACTCAGCCTTCCTCTTTGGAAGGGATAAATCAGCTTGTCAAGATGAGTTCAGGTTCAGGCTCCTCCTATCCTGTCTAGCATGACAGACTGATACAGCAGGACATTAAAAATCCCAGCTGCACAGCACGGTCTGGATGGAAGGGCACATGTTCAGTGGGTACTGTCAGATATAAATTTATATGATCTGTTGTAATCCTACTCAAATTCTTCCAACAACCTCTAAGCAGGGAAGAAACCACCTATTTAATTTTTTAATTCTTAATTTTTTTTAAAGAAAAAGCTTTTTTTTTTTATAATCTTCTCATACAGAGATGGTGCCCCTAGAATTGTAAGCAGAACTACAGAAAATTTGCAGCTTGTTTCTATCTTCACTGTAACTGTGTGGCAGTGCAGCACTGATACACACTGCACGGTATGCACGCCACAAATACAACAGCAGGCTTTGTCAGCCCTGGATTCATGGATCCAGACCAAAAAGGATGAGATAGCAAAATGCACACAGGGACAACAGATCTGACAGGGAAGGTTTACATACTTATATACATAAACTCAAGGTCCTTTCACCAGCTGAAAAATCTAAACCAATGATGTATGGGGGTATCCTACAAATTTGGGATTTCATGTGGACAGAGATACTGTATCTCTGTAGCAAAAATGCCATCAAGTATTATGAAATTTAATATTTTGTAGATGAATGTTATAGTCGAGGCTAGCAGCAGCTTTAGCTCCTTTCCAGCTACCAAAAGGAAAATAAAACCAGAGACTAGGTGTCAGGGTTTAAGGCCCTCACACAGTTCTCTCACTCACTCCCCCCTCTTTTTTCCCCCAGTCCCGGGGGGGTGGGGAGGAGAATCGAAAGAATGCAACTCCCATGGGTTGAGATAAGAACAGTTTAGTAACTAAGGTATAACACAAATCACTACTGCTACCACCAGTAATAATAATGACAAGGGAAATACAAGGAAAGAGAATACAACTGCTCACCACCCGATAACCAGCCCGACCATGCAGTGCACCCCCACGCTTCCAGGTCTCTGCCCTCCATTTTTATATCCTGGGCATGACGTGCCGTGGTATGGAATAACCTCTTTGGTCAGTTTGGGTCAGGTGCCCTGTCTCTGCTTCCTCCCGGCTTCCTCTCCTCCCTGGCAGAGCATGAGACTCAGAGAGTCCCTGGTCAGACCAAAACACTACCAAGCAGTAACTACAAACACTGGTGTTATCAGTGCTGCTCCCAGGCCCAAAATCAAAAACACAGCGCTACACCAGCTACCAAGAAGGAGAAAAATGACTGCTGCTGCTGAAGCCAGGACACTGGGACAGCCTCAGGCTTGCACTAACAAGTCAATAGAGGAACGATCAGCTTACTCGGAAGTCTGAGTATGGGAGTTTATCTGTTCCCCATCGATATGTTTGTCAGCACTGCTCAACTCTTTGTAAGTTATTCATGTCTCCACTGAAAGACCAAGAGATGTTAGTGTTAATTTGGAATCACAAGAAATTGAGTATCTGGAGGATACTAGGGTAGTACGTTTATGGACATGCAGTATGATTATGGGATCTGGATGACCACTCCTTTCAAGGCATTTGCAGATCTAGCTGTTGATTCATAAGCCTGAATCCTTTAATCATTTAAGTAATACAAAGGATACATAAGCAGGCAAACTCCAGAAACATGTATCTGCTTGCAACATGCATCTTAGCTCAAACACCTCTGAAAAATCAGGTTTTCTCACATGGGAACCCAGGTTTCATCCACAAAGAATTACATCTCACTCCCACCCTCTGCCATCTCAACAGAAAAATACGCTACACAGCTCCCAAAGCACGCATGGAAGACAACCTAGACACTAGTTTCTGAAAAGTCAAGTTGGTTTTCTAGCAGTTAGAGAGACGTAAACCAAATACCTCGCCTGTAAATATTACTGACAACTCAAATCCTTTTTCCTAGGAGAAAAGCAGCTGTGTAAGTCTAAGTTGAAGGTGAGAATCATAAGCAATTTTAAACAAAGTAGAGTGTGGCAGCTCCCCTGAACACACAGAGGAGTTCACACATCCGGGGTAAGATGGGATTTTCCCTCAAGAAAAATAAAAGCAGGTTATCAGTACACAAAAGAAAACATGCCATTCCCAGAAGGAGGTGTGTCGAATAACAACGTCAGAAAGTGGCTACAGGTTAGATTAAACCCAGAGCTTTAACATTTTGGAGGCTGCCAGGGTTGCCTTGTGCAGAAAAGGTAGTTGCATCAGAAAATGAAGATGCTGTCTGGCAGACTTCCTGAGAAGCACTCAGAAGGTAAATTGTATTTCCAGTGTAAAGCTTGCTGGGTAGATTTGGTATAATTACTGGCATTCCCCTCCCAGCATCACACTATCAGAATTATTTTGTTTCATTTCCACTTTCTTTGGAAAGCAATAGCAAATCAAAGCCGCTACTGCTTTCAGTGTAGAGGGGAGTTACAGCAGGTTAGTAAACTCTGCAGGTAATAATGCTATGCCACTATAAAAGTAGGGTATTGAAGCGTGAAAAGAAGGGATTTGGGGAAACATTCTTCCTGCAAAACATGTCTGCATCGCAAACCTATGACCTAGAAGGTGTTCAGTGACTGGAAAGTACTGCAGGATAAATAAAGTGGCTGGGTGGCTTTAATGTCTCTTTGAGGTCAGGGAGCCAAAGGGAGAACAGTGGATAGCCTGGGCTCCGCTCCTTTTTTGTATAATGTTAGTAAAGCAGACCCCAACCAAAGCAGACTGATCTGCTCTGCAGATGTCTGGGTTACAAACACAGAGGAAGAAACAATGCCAGCATCGAGCTTCTACAGTTTTGAGCTGGAAACTGGCTTAATACTCCATTAATTTACAAAAAACCCCTTTGTAAGTGCATCCCTGAATAAGCTATCCAGAAAGCCTGAAAAGTGGGTAACATGATTTTTGTCACGGCAGTTCTGTTTCTAAAGAGATGGGTAAAATTAAAGCTACTTAAAACCACTGACAGCTGCAGCAGGGTGATCCAACAAAAGTACGTAAGTGTATTAGATACAAAGTGCTGCACGTAAATCTGCAAGGGTATGGTCTTCTAAAATACCCTGGGAAAAAGGAACCCCCCAAACTTTCAAGAACAAGTTCTCTTGAATAAAAGACAATGCAAAGTTAGGCACCAGGCTGGATTCACTGTGAGCTAAAACCTGCTGAAGTGGAGGATTTCAGTGCCTGATTTCTTTTGCTCTGCATAAGCACTGACTTTGAGCTGCCTTGGCTGCAAAAAAGGCTTACCTGCTTCCAGCGCAAAGCGGCTGGCACTTCTTGCATCCTTTAAACCATTAAATATCTTGTACTTGTTAACAGAGATGCTGTCTTGTTTTAGGATTTTGGGTGTCTCATTCCCCCTGGTCTAAGGAATCATGTGTTTTCCACCAATACTGCAAATGTCATTTTTTGTCCTATTTCCCAAATTCTCTCCTTGAAAGTCCTTGGAATAAATAAAGAAAAAAGACTTGCTCTAAATCTGATTATCTGCAAATAGAAATGCAGTCTGGCTGATTTGGGGATGAGGAATAAGGTAAAAACAAAATGTTCTTCCTCTGCGACAGATGTCAGGGTCTTGGCTTACACATAAAAGGAAAAAACATCTGCTGTAAGAAACCTTCCAAAATAACTCCCACTGCCTTATTTCTCATACACTCACCTATTGTTCAATAATATATATACACACATATGTATTAGAAAAATACAAATCACAGAAAAAGAATTGGCAGTCTGAGAACGTTATCAACAGAGCTGATACTTTTCTCTTAAGCACCCATCACTGTTAAGTACTTCTTCCACGAGAAATCAAGTAACTCCTATTAGCACCCAGGGGAACCAGAGGTATTGGAAAAGCTGAATCTGCAGTGTCTCACTCAAAGATGAAATAAATGGACACAACCTTTGAAACATCAGCGGTCTTATGCAAGCTGGTGACAAAGACTTTGAGAAGTGAGATTTCCAAATAGTAATGTACAATGCACCACAGCTCTAGTAACACACTGACACTATCTATGACAGCAGCCTATTAATTATCAAGCCTATTTTTCCTAAAAACCACGAGGGAACTGGCAAAAACCATGCTCTTTCTGGCACCCCAAGGCCACACGAAGCTGCAGGTGCTGCAGCTCCTCTGGCAGGAATGCAACTCTGAGCATGGCCTTTTGTCTTGCTCATGGTTTCCTCCAGTTTTTGACTTTTTGCCATTGCTTGCAGTTAATAGTTAATTACTTGGGGGTGTTGGTCGATGAGAAACTGAACATGAGCCGGCAGTGTGCGCTTGCAGCCCAGAAAGCCAACTGTATTCTGAGCTGCATCAAAAGGAGTGTGACCAGCAAGTGGTGAAAGAGGTGATCTGAAGGAGGTGATCCTGCCCCTCTACTCTGCTCTTGTGAGACCTCACTTGGAGCATTGTGTGGGGCCTATAGGGATGCTGGGGAGGGACTCTTCATTAGGGACTGCAGTGATAGGACAAGGGGTAACAGGTTCAAACTTAAACAGGGGAAGTTTAGATTGGATACGAGGAAGAAACTCTTTCCTGTAAGGGTGGTGAGGCACTGGAATGGGTTGCCCAGGGAAGCCGTGAATGCTCCGTCCCTGGTGGTGGTCAAGGCTGGGTTGGACAGAGCCTTGTGTGACATGGTTTAGTGGGAGGTGTCCCTGCCCATGGCAGGGGGGTTGGAACTAGATGATCTTCAGGTCCTTTCCAACCCTAACTATTCTATGATTCTATAATAGAGAGCTATTAGTCTACGCGCCCTGCTGCATCAGTACACCAAAACTCTCCCCCAGCACCAGTGAAAGAGAGAGAAAATGTGGAGCAAAAAGTCACTGGAGTTGCTTCACATGAACTGAGGATTCCTGCACATCATAGGAACCCAGTACAGGCATCAAAAAGGGACAAAAAATTACTAGACCCTGGCAATACTTGTGTTTTATAAACACACTTTGTATCTAAAACAGTTAAGAAAAAAATGTCAGTTCTGATGTCAGGAGGAAGCAGTTCCAAAACAGTCCAACCAACCCAATATGCAGACAAAGACTTTCCATCCATTCTCATTTCGATGAATTATTGTTTATAACCTAATTAAAAAAAGAAGAATCCCTTTTTTTAGAAGTAGACATGAAATTCCAATACTGAAGTAATTTAGCAGCCCATACTTGCTTTACCTGCCCGTACTTGCCTTACCTAATAATGCACATCCTTTCAGTACGGATGTCTTATTCCAAGGTCTCTCACCAAATTAACTAAATTAAGGTGTAGGATCTGGAATTTATTCCTTTCTAAATCGTAATTCAATTATTTTTTCACATAAGTCAGTAACTAAATACTAAACTGCGCATTTATAGCAGCCAATTAATCCAGTGTCGAGCCAGTAACTAGGAACATGGCTTCAATATTATTTTGGCTCCAGACCCAGGGTGCCATTCAGAAAATTTAAATGTTGAAAATTGAAGCACCCATTTTAATAGGGATAAGCCTACACTGTGATCTGGACACTGACCACTGCTCTTCCATCTGTCTGCTGCTGGCAAAGTATTTATCATCTGCAAAGTCAGCGTGTGTCCCTGCACCACTTAACACATGCTTTTCTTAAGAAGATGGAGATTGCTTACTCATTTCTCATCATGGCGCAGCATGGCTGCCCCCACCACCACATGCTGAATTTGCCATGAATGTCACTGACCTCTCCGTCTTGGAAGTGCTTCTTGAGCTGCTTCAGCATGACAGTGAGCTTCTTGGACTGCACCCCGCTGTAGGCCAGCAGCATGCTGCCGAACTGCCGCTCTGTGATCCGCCCCTCCACAGGGTCGTGCCGCTCAAACTGGAAAGGGAGATAAGGAAAAGGATGTGAAACCAAAGCCATGCAGCAGAAAGCTCCACCCAGGGTAAGGGCATAAAAAGGCACTGTAGCAACAGCAAAAACATCCCATACATTGCAGGAAACACTCAGGAAGATGAAGTCTTAACGCATTTGAGTATTTGCATTTGCGTATTTGTTTTCCCCAGACCTGTCTCCATCAATAAGTCAACATTCTCTCTATGTGCTATTTCCTGGAAAACTTCTGGAAGAAGTCTTTGTATCTGACCCTTCTTGTTTTATCTCACAGGGGGACAGCATTTGTAGATCTGGACTTGAAAAGGCGGGATGATTACGTGTAACTTGAAACCAAACTAGTGTCCACAGGTCTCCAAAGAGGAGCAAGAAGAAATAAAATACTAAGGTATTCTTCACATGCAGTTCCAGCCTAGAGGCCTGAATAAGCATCCACAGAATTTGATCAATCAGGAAAGGTCATTGCAGCAGCCGAAGATCCGTGCAGGACCGAGCTAATGTGCAAGCATATGCTTTAAAAGAAACGCGGGTAGGAGTGGTTCCAAGATTGCCACAAAGGGGGACAGTGGTTAATAAACCAGGAAAGGAAAGTCTTGCAAAAAACAAGTCCCATTTGAGCTCTTCTCTGCTCTAAACCCTCTACAAGTGTCCCAGCAAGGGAAAGCTCATGGACACCTCCAGATCTCATCTACCCAAGTCCCAAAAGTTTATCTTGTCCTCAGCCCTTCCAGTCCCAACCCTTACAAATGCTCCTGTGAAGACCCTGCAGAATTTCCCACGAGCCTTTCAGCAGAGAAAGGTTTACTCCATTAATCCATGTCTCCAGCATTATTAGTTCATGTCCTCCTGGCTTTTGCTGCAGGGGAGGAGGGAAGAGCAATTCCTTGACTTGGGAAGGTGCTGAGTTCCTGCTAGCTGTACAACATAGATTTCATATTTTCCCTTTTTTCCCCTGCCTCTTTGTGGCTCTACAAACATCAGTGTCAGACTTCAACCAATGTCAGTTTCACAGATCTCAGCATTCAGGATCCCTTTTTTGATTTCCTTCAAATTCATCAGAAAACACATGACCTACACTACAGCTGATCACAAGCCAGAGGGTGACATTTAACAACAAAATTAATTTTTCAGTTCCTATGGAACAACACAGTACCACTGACTTGATATCGCGTATTGCTTGATGAGTTAACCATTTCTGCCTCAATCGCACTTCTATGCTTAATTACACAGCTAACACAAAAGCCAGCAAGGCACCCGACCAAGATCAAGGGGGGAGATGAAAGCTGGCAGCTCCACCAGCCTTGTTTTCAATCCTTGTGCAGGCAGAGCTCCAGATGCAGAAGCTATATGTGCTTTTAATATACAGTGCTCTTCAGCTACGCTATATAGCAACCAGGCTGCTTATAAACAAGGTACTAAAATTGTAACTGCAGCTAATGCCAAGTTGGGGGTAAATATTTTTTAATTAGTAGAATATCAGCCAGACTTCTGCTGCTTTTCCCAGTGGGATACTAAGTGATTCTTACTGCATTTGAAGTACATGGAAGTGCCAGGACTGGGGGGATTTGGATGGACTGTGCTGGCAGGAGGCAGCTCAAAACTGGACAAATTCTGCTTCTTAGCACCTTCTGCTTTCGCTTGAGTGGCCCACATGGCACTTCTTACTGTCATCTGATGGAGACTTTGGGGGTTACTCACACCACAAAACATCAGCCTTTCTCAACCTTTTCATCTTCATTTTTCTCCTGACATTTGGCAGCAACTTTAAGGTAATACAGGAGGATTATTCTCACATGCCATTCTGAAGAAGTCTTAACAGGAGCACAATGATGAAACACATTGTTTCAGCCCAGATCTCCTCTTTCTTTCCCATTGTCAGCTATGACCCAGAGATGTTCAAAGTGATTGCCCTACTGCTACTGCAGAGGGTCTTTGGCAAGTGATTTGGTTCCCCTCACTCAGGCTTTCCCAAAAAAAAGATGATGAAAACACATCTACAGTTTAAGGATTACCTTTGGAAGGTTAGTACATGAAGAATAACGCTGTAATTTCCAATCAATGTTTGCACCATGCAGCCAGGCAACCCTGCTTTAAGGAAGATTAAATGCAAACTAACTTCTGCATGTCAAACATCACTATTGAAAACCGATAAAGTAAGTTATCTTATTTAGCTGCACCTATTACTAAACATTTATAGCTACAGAATAAGCAATGGAGAAACACGCTTATTCCTCCTGTTGGTCATTTTCTCAGCTTTTGGTCCCCAGGGTTTTAGGGATTTCCTTGGTGGCAAGCTGCAGCTGGACCAATATATCTAAATAGCCACATGACATTTTTCCCCCAACAGGCTGCCTGATGCCACTTGGCACCCACCAATTCTTTTTTATTAGCAAACCAAAGGTACTGCTGGCATGCTTTTCACACAAAAGGGAAAGAGGGACGGAGCTGCAGCACAACACCCAAACGCTGGGTTTGGGCAACCTGGTCTAGACCAGGCACTGGGGATTTTTCTCTGCTACAGGAAAAACAGATATCAACAAGTGCTATTGCATCAGCTGTCAAAGACATGAGCTAAGGCAGGTGGGGAAAGCCCTTCTGGAGGCAAACCTTTCTGCAACATCTGTTAAAAATAACTCCAGTATCCACGTACGAGGATCTCACCAGCTCTGAGCAGCAGTATTGAAATGTGGAACACGATTTACATGCTGATGCTTGCAGTACTTTTGGTGTCTTGAAACATTAACTGATAACGAAGTAGAATACCCATTCTACTACAACAGCCCGAGTTTTGATCACAGCAGCAGCAAAAGCCTCACCTACAGTGGACCCACTGAATGAGACAAAAAGAGCCTTAGTCTTTTGGTTTATTGCACATTTGGGAGACTATGTTAAAGGACAAAATCAAAATAACAAAGCCAAGATGAAGGAACGAAACTAACTTATTTATATAAATATCTCTTTACAGTACAAAATCATCCTAAGACCCTGTGAATAAACCCCCTCCTTCTGGGCTCCAAAACTGGTTCCAACTTCTAATTTCTGCAGGTGGTCATAAGGTTTAGTGATGAGTCACACCACCATACAAATATTATTAATAAGAAATAGAAGAGCCTGAAACCATGGAATTAATGCTTCTTATTCTGGGTTTACTTCACTTTAAAACAAGCATCTCTAGCATTAAACCAAAACACTCACAGATGCCCTAAGTCAATTTCTGTCAGCCAAGCACTATGCTCTCCCATACACAGGCACACAGCGGTGTTCATTTGAAGAGCCCAGCCTAGAAAAGGGCTCGCAAGTGAGAACGGGTCAACAACCAGTTTCCAAAGTCAAACATAAACACCACTGAACTGAGAAAAAGCAATAGAATCAGGGTAATGGGTAAAGGAAGTTCAAAACTTGCCTCCAAGCTAGTGTCAAATACATTTAAATTAACTACAGAACGGATGAGCGGGGGACGTCATTTAAAGCCAATGCAGAAAAGGAAAAATTCAGATGAAAGGATTCTGCCTACTTTTTTCTGATGTGTTAGCAATTGTGTTTATTCACAAAGAAACTTGGGGGGGAAGGGGCACGAGGTGGATGGGGACGGGATGGGACAGACACCAAACCCCACAAGGATGGGATGCAATGCAGAGCACACAGATGGATTACAAGCAAACAAGTCCTCTGACAGCCGTTTTCATACATCTTAAAGAAAGAAGCATGGCCAAGGAAATCACTCAGTGGCATCACGGTGCACCAGCCAGTGTGGGATGGAGCATCTCCCTCATGTGACACTCACCATCAGGGAAACTGCGGGAGGGAACAAGGGGGTCCTACACCCCTCTGAGCTGCAGCCCCAACATCTTCACACTGAACACAGATGGCTGGCGAGTCCAACACCTCTGGAGCAACTCCCACCCACAGCCACTTGGTGCCAGCAGTGGATTCTGCATCGGCACACCAGCAAGGATACAGTAATAAAGAAATATAATGCTCTCCAGTGTTCTTATTGCAAGCCAGGATGCCTGGGATGCTTAAGAAATTAGCTTAGAATATAATAAGCAGTATTTCTGAAATTAATTAGAAACCAACATGACTTGAAAGGAAATCAAAGGCATTCACAGGAGAGTAAGAAGGCAGGAGAAATGCGCACAGCACTCTCCCACCGCCAACCTGACCCAGCTTTGCTCGCCTACTTGCAGTAGCCAGTCAATATATCAGATTAGGATACTTTCTACAATCACTTAAAAGACTAGCTATAATCTTAAACGTGTGTTAAATACAACCCCCCCCAAAAAAAACCCCAAACAAAACCTAAAAACAAAACCACAAAAACCCCACAAAAAACCCAACAAAACTAACCCAAACCATCAGACAGGACAAACATCATCATGTTCCTCTATAAGCTGAAATGTGGGTAAGGTTCCTTCTATCTTAGCTTTCTGTCTGAATAAATTACTCTTGTCTTCAGTGCATAGAGGAAAGGCTTCATCACATAAGAGCAAAGACAAATAAACAATTTTCTTCCACATCCCCTTAACTGTGTAACTTTACACAAAGGCAATACAAGGATCCACCATAAAACGACAGACTCATAATCTCTCTGCTTCCAGACTTCACTTTTTTTCCACCCACTAACTCAATCCACCTTCTCCTGTGAGAAATCAAATGCCAGCTTCTGAGAAGCATCCAGCCTGAACCGATTCAGAGGTACCAACACAAGCAACATTTTTATTAAAAATAAACAACTGCTGGAAGTTCTTAAATGTGGACATTCATTTCCTTTCATTTCTCCTTCTGCCATAAGCTGCAAGCCTTATTGCTGGGAAACGAAGCAGCTCCAATGGCTAAGGAGCCACCTGGCGCTGCCAGGAGGACTTCCTCTGGGTCCTCAACTGTGCACATGAAGCATCATAAATGCCTCCGCAGACTCGGATCACCCACCTCAGACTTTTTCAATCTGAGAAACAATAGGGAAACCAGGAAATATAATTTCAACCAAAAGTTTAGGGTACAAACAGCATTGTGTCTCTATGAGCACAGACCTGCAGCCCTGGCTTACTGTATCTTGGGGGGTAAGGGCTGAATCGCCCCTTTCAGTTGAGACTCGGTGTAGCGGAATGAGTGGTGACCTCTCATTGCAGCTGACTCTCCTCCCTTCTCATTAAATTTGTCGTAACCAATAGCATTAATATGAGAAATTTCTACTTAAAACCCTAGTGCTGAAGCACTTCCTAATCAGAGACTGCAAGTGTAAAAACCTGTTTAAAAAACAGGGAGCAGCATTGTCATAGCTGTCACCAGACAGAACTATGCCCAAGAGAAAAAACATCAGCTCTGCAATTGCTTGGGGAGGGACAGCAGAGCACCAAAACCCACATGAAGGGCTTAACATCACTGTGCAACCACAAACAGATGCAAAAACCCCATGCTTGAGAAGTGAGATTTCTTCTCCTTCCTAACTGGGCATTGCATTTTTGGTCTGTACACTGAATGCTGTCTTTGCTTTGCTTGCCTTGTTTGCTGGCGAAGATTGTTAAAATAACCGTCATGCCCTCACAGTGACTGCATTCAGCATACATTCAAGCAGCATTTAAGATCAACCAAAACCAGCAAGAGGCTTGAAGCCCATCAGTGCAAGAGAAAGACACCCAACTGTAACATGATGCAGCACAACAAGAATACAGCTCAGACTTTTCCCAGAGGAACACCAAAGAAAAAGCAGCAGCGCCTCCCATGCTGTTTGCCCATCACCTCTACAGTGCAACCCTTAAAGCAGCCCCAGGGCAACAGGATGGGAAAATCAGCTCAGTTTGTACTCTGGGACATGAATCTATATTCTTCAATGGGAATACCAACTGCTGAGCCACACAGATGAAGCAATACTCTGTGTTGTTTTTTCTGCTATTATGCCTATAGCTATCAGTGCACAGGCCGTGCTAGTCTATAAACACCAGGAAATAATATTCATAGAATCATAGAATGGTTTGGGTTGGAAAGGCCATTAAAGATCGCCAAATTCTAACCCCCTCTGCCATGGTCAGGGACACCTTCCACTAGACCAGGTTGCACAAAGCCCCATCCAACCTGGCCTTGAACACTGCTACGGATAGGGCAGCCACAGCTCCTCAGGGCACTCTGTTCTAGTGTCTCACCACCATCATAGTGAATAACTTTTTCCTAATGTCTAACCCAAATCTACCCTCTCAGTTTAAAGCCATTTCCCCTTGTCCTGTCAACTACCTCCCCTTGTAAGTCCCTCCCCAGATGTCCTACCGGACCCTTCAGGCACTGGAAGCTGTTTAAGGTCTCCCTGGAGCCTCCTCTTCCCCAGGCTGAACAAGCCCAAGTCTCTCAGCCTGTCTCCATGTGAGAGGCACTTCAGCTCTCCTGTCATCTTTGTGGCCCTCCTCTGGAGTCACTCCAATAGGTCCGCATCCTGGTTCTGTGGGCTGTTTGGGGTTTTTTTGGCAGAGCATTTATTTGGCCTTTTTTTTAATTTATTTTTTCTTTTCTTTTTTTGCTTGTTTTGCTTGGGGTTTTTGTGGGTTTTTTGTTTGTTTGTTTGGTGGTGGTTGTTGTTTGGGGGTTGTTTTGATTTAAACGTAGCCATATCAGTTTTAAGAGGGATACACGTAAGTACCATGAAGCACAGTACTCCTGCTGTGTAAGAATCAGCATCTTCAACTTACTAGGTTTTTACTTTTCAGAAATACTCCTAAACCCATCTTCTGTAAATTTCATGTAGGTATTCCTGAATGTCAAAGTAGCTGCAAGCAGGCATCCTGGCAGTGTGATTTCTGTCCTCTTTAGACACTCACATTACCAAAATATCCAGCTGTATTTTAACTGGCTCTTAAATTTCTAGGAAGGCTTCTGAAAACCGATCAAACCAAGTACGTATTCCTTAAAAATCTCAGAGCAAGCATCTAAAAAAATAAATGCACGTGTGCCACATTTCCAACTGAGATAGCAAAAAAGAAAATAAAATACACAAGGACTTCTGGGTGGAGAGAAAAATGTTGAGGGATAATTTATGCTGGTTAAACAAACATCAATAGCAGAAATATTGCTAATACTAATTCTGTCAGGGTTAGGGGCACTTGAAAAAGGCGGCTTGTTCGGAGAACCATGGTATGCATAACAAGGAATCAAAAGGATGTGGGAAATAATGATTTATAGGGCAATCTTCAGATTCACAATATATGACCCTTAAAAGTGGTATTTGCTCAAAGCTTTATTTGACAGGCTGTAATACATAATTTATCTGCAAACTACTGCAGCACTGGCTCTGTTTACTATTCTGGAGAAGGAGGCTGCCAGGACCTCTTTTCAAGTTACATTTACAACTATGACAGAGGGAAAAAAAAAGGGGGGGGGGGAAAGGGGGGAAACACTGTATATCTTCCTAAAGCCCAGCAACCTCCTCCATCCAAAAAAAGTTTATAAATTTAATATATGTAGTGTTTGCAGAGGCACCAGATTACTGCCAAAAAGGAAAGAAAGGCAAAAGTTTCTAAAGGTTTTTTATTTGGAAATATCAAAGGTCTCAAAATGTTTTTTTAGTTAATTATGCTGAAAGGTTCCAGTGCACATAGATCTAAAACACTGGGTATTGCAAGGGGGGAACCCAACCTGCTCCAGATACCACCTAATGTACTGCAGTAGCAGCCTGCAAAGAGTCACTGGATGGGATCAACAAAGCCAAATTACATTATTTGGTAAAAAACACTCAGAGAAACAGCTCTAAAGATTATCAGAGCTACCAACAGCAGGAGGAATGCCAAGAGGAAGGATGCAGAGGAGGAAATGCCAAACCCAGCCTGAGCCATCACGCACAGGCTGTTCTGGGCACCACTCTGCAATGCTGGGCAATGCTAACACAGCCTGCCCAAGGAAGTCACTCCAGAGCTGGACAACCCACACAGAACAGCAAACCATGACCACCGTGACCCACCTCCAATGCCTGAAGCAGGCTGAGAGGCTCTCTGCTCGCAGTAGCTCCTGCCCTGGCATGCTGCAACACAGGCTGCACCAAGCTGGCACATTGC
Organism: Myiopsitta monachus; assembly: GCA_017639245.1. Classification (NCBI taxonomy): domain Eukaryota; kingdom Metazoa; phylum Chordata; class Aves; order Psittaciformes; family Psittacidae; genus Myiopsitta; species Myiopsitta monachus. The sequence continues at coordinate 61,978,544 of CM029921.1, read as the reverse complement.
CTACTGCTGGTGGCAGTCCCTGCTCCACTTAGTGACAGGCAGACAGCACCACAAAGTCCTCAGGTTTGGAAACCATATCTCAGGCTTGTAAAACTAGGCAGAGCATCAGAATTACATGATTTCCCATTAATACCCTCTCCTACCTGATCCCCTGGACTCAAACACAGGTTGTACAGCTGGATCAGGTCAGAAAAAATGCTCCCAACACTACCAGCAGCAGCTTGCTCCTCTTAAAGAAAAAAGCAACTATATTCACAGAAGAAAATCCAGTCTTCCAAGTACTTTCCCCATTTTCAATTTCATTCTGCTGTCGGAGAGAAGCTTAGGTGAGCATGTAGCAGCTAGGTTTAAAATGTACATCTGTCAGGGGCAGCGCAATCCCAGAAGACCAGCGTTTGATAAGACGCTTCTGAAGTTTCATTGACCTTGGCATGCTACTGCTGCCCATAAAGTGAAAAACATTAATTCCAATCACCAGCAACTTGTTATGCTTTAATGAGCAATTAAAAAAAAGGTTATGTAAAGATGGCTGCACCTGAACTTCATCCTCATGAATCAAAATAACTTCTTGCCAGCTGTGAAAAGATCAGTGCTTTGAAATTTCATGCAATGAGGGAATGAAAGGAAGGAAATCTAAAGAAGAGGAATCAGTAATACTAAGGGAAAAGGACTTGTCTGAAATTAAAGGGAAGCCTGACTGCAAAGAGATGGAGAGGGGGAAGAGATAAGCAACCACCTCCCACTGCTGCTCACCAGACCTGGCTCCATTACTGCCATTCCTGCCCTTGACAATGCTCCTGGTACCTAGGTGCAAGGAAAAGAGCAGCTTTCCCATCCTACACACTCACTGAATGAGAAAAAGAGCAAAGTTCAGAAGCAGAGCACAAGTTCCTGACCCCCACTTCCCCCAGCAGGGAAACCCACACAACAGAGTTTACACTGTTTCTGTTTGACCTTGGTGTTTAACTCCTCAGGAAAAATAAGTTCTCAGCAGTTTGATTCAGCCTAGCAGGGGAAAGAGTGTGCCTGTGTGCTGCTCCAGTGTCCTTAGTGCACCAACAGAAGCAAAGCCAGCAACACGCGGAGGTGCAGAACAGCTGTCTTCAGAGCTTGGAAGGGCAGGGAAAAAAAAAAGCAAGAGGACTAAAGCATTTGTTCATATAGCAGAAAGATGAGGCAGAAAAGTCAGATACCTGCTACAAGAAGGGCTCATCAGAAACTTCCCAAACAATGAATTTAGCATGCTGTTGTTGTGCAGGATTCAATTTGTATTTATTTTGGGTTGTGCTTAAGAAGCTGGCTGACATTTTCACCAGAGGAAGCAGAGCAAGACCACTGGGTGATAAACATCTGACTTTTTCTGTGATTAACATATTGCCCACACTGCTGTAGTCACTGTACTTAAGGGTCCACAGGGAGATGGGCAACACGCAGCCCTAAGAGACTGCTTTGATTTTTGTCAGCCCAGCAGGACATTGCAAACACCTCAGCAATGGCTCAACAGTAACAAAACAAAGCCGTGGAAGCTTCTGAGACAGTTCCGGCCTTTCCCACCTTGTTAACAAAAAGAAACCCAGCACCAGCATGAAATCCTGCACATGTGCTGAGCTTGTCAAGCATGAGCTAGCACTGGTCCAAAGCCTTCCTCTGTATGGGATTTATGTGCCCGGGTACATCCTGCAGCTAATGCAGCTGTATGGCTGTGGTCCCACCACGTTCACAAAGACTCCAGTCTCTTGCCCATCAACTTGTGGAATTAGCTAGGTCCTGGCTAACTGAACCATACATGAACAAAAGCACCCGTGCTAACTAGCTTATCCTTTCTACTTTATGGACTCAGTGACACAAACCTCCACACACGCTCTCATGGCAACATAACTAATCAAAATATCACTCTGGGGATTTTATTTGCAGAGGTCCTACAAAAGGCCCTGCACGAGCACAGGGCTCAGCACACTGCACTGTGGGAGCTTGGAAGTGGATTTACAGACATTTCATAAACCAAAGAAGTCCATTCTTACAGAGCCAAACCCCTTATTGCTACTAATGATGCAATAAATAGAAATTCCAAGAAAATCCTCAAATGGCTTCCCCTGCAGAGCTGCTGCATCAACCACATTTAAGTCACTCAGTTCAAATACAAGCAAAACAGCAGCATATACCATAGTGGGTGTTTTCTCACCAGGCACTGTGGTGGTTGCTTTAATCAGTCCATGAAGCACCCATCCCAAATGAGAAGATGGCAAAGCTACTCCTGTGCCTTTGAGTGACGCTGCAGCAAGGCTTACAAGCAGCTGTCGCACCTCAATGCACGTGTCGCTACACCCGTGCCAACTTCAGTGGCACACTTCTAGACCACTGACTATTTTGGTCTGCTGATCACAGCATGGTGGTAAATGATTGTCACCTTGATGCTAGGTACCTCCTTGGTGCCACTGCCCTTATCTCAGTGTGTCGGTGCCATCTCTAGCACTGCAACTGCTCACTTGTCACTGCTGATGGAGTGGAACCAACTTGCAGCTAAGACAAAATTTAACAAGTGGCTGCTCGAGTGCTTTTGCTTGATTTCAATCCAATGGGTACGTTGAAGACAACCACACAGCCAGACATAGTCTTCCTGTCCTCATGTAGGCTGAGCATGGAGTTGACTGAAGCACAGCCCAAGGGCCAGTGTGCCCATCACTACTTGAAGCACACTGGTCAGCACTCCCAGGATGTCTCACCAAGCACCTGACAGCTGGCATGAGGATGCTCGATGTGCTCTTATGATCCTGAGCACCCCAAACCACCCCACAGCTGATATCTGACTCTCCCTCCACCTTTCAGAGTGAGGCACTGGAAGGGTTTGATTTTGCAACCTGTACTGGGCAGGAATTAGTGAGGAATAGCATTTACAGCATCTTCCAATAGAGACAAGAAGCACAGCTTTTGGTACCTCACCCACGATGGTGAACCACCCACCCACCAGCACTGTCCCTTTCTAATGAAAAAAGGCACTGAAATTCAACCTGCCTTGTATTTAAACTAAACTTTCCCTGGTGCGCATTTAAGCCTTTCATTACCTGCTCTGCTGTTAACTGATTGATGAAAATTACTTGCCCCAGTCTTCCTTACAGTGACTCCTCATGTTTACTGAGACAGTTATATCTCCCTTCTTTCTGTTAAGCTGCACACGCCATGGCCTCATAATTAATTCTTATTTTCCAGATTTCTTTTTCAAGCATTAACATCCCACTCTAAACCTGAATGCCATCTTTTCCCCAAGCCCTGACACAGTACAGTCAACCTGAAAGGTTCACATGACCCTTTCCATTCACATGCCAAGATAAAAGGAGACTGTCAGAAGCTTTGAATGCCACCATCAACTTGATGACCTGTCCAAATAATTTCAACCGCTTGACTAGAAATTCCCAGCTTAACATATGCATATGCTGGGCTGTGACTCCTTATCTACAGTGTTCTCTGACATGAAACTATTCATCATGGTCACACAATCCCGTTTTTAACTAAAGATGTCACAAAATTCTGTGACACCTTCACAGCTATCCATCACAAACTCACGGTCATCAGCTTTATTTCTATTCCCTAAAACTTCTAACGCATTAAACACAGGAGAGGGAGTATCTAGATCTGCAGGAATAAGCCTGACAACTCCTCTCCTTGGCACTAAACTCATGACGACTCTGTCCATCCCTGACTCTAATAAAGACTTTTGGAGGAGAAAAAAGCCTCAACGGCAAGTTCCCCTTGCTTTCCAGAGCTGCTATTTAAAAGTTATTAGCTATCAACACACCTTGAAACTAGAGTCAGGGGATGACAACAGTGACACAGACACAGAGTGTGCGCTCTCATTCTCTGATAGAAATGGATATGATATCTAAGACATCCCATCCAGTGATCTCTTCTTTCCCTATCTGCTTTGCCAGCTGGGATTGACCAGAAGAAAGAGGTTCAGGCTGAACTTGGTATGTAGTAGCACAAAAGAGACAACTAAGTAGCAGAGGATCACTGCAGGAGGTCTCCCCTCATTCAACAGACCTGATTCTTCACCATTGTCTCCGGTGACTCTCAGGTTTACCCTGCAGCTGCACTGGCAGTTCATAAGCACACATTTGGTCTGTTGTCTTAGCAAAGAAGAGGCTCCTAGGCAACACACCAAAACACAGATATAAAAGCCAAGCTGCTCCAGGTTTTTCTTTGGTTTTGACTAAAAAGTGGTTGCTTTTTAATTGTGCTCTCAGCTCATTAATATTCCTCTTCCTGCTCTAATTCTGTGCTTTACCTATTCCCTCTCACAGCAGCCACTGTTTGCCCTTCAACACCCCCAGGGCTTGGACTGCCTCCCTCCCACTGCTCACAACCCATCTACAGTGCTTGTGCTCCCTGGGGCAGGAGCTCTCAAGCTGTGCAGTACATGCTACAGAACCTGGGTCCTCCCAGTGCTGCATCCCCACCTCACCTTCCCACTGAATCACTCATCCTCTGGGATGAGCCTTGAGGCACACTTCGGGTTTTCTGTATTTAACGATCAGCCTATCCTTCTCTCCTTCCCCACGGCACGCCATATGATTTTGAAGTTTATCTTTTAACACTTTATACCACAGCCTCAGAGGCACATCTCAGATGACTCAAACCATTCCTTAAGACATTGGCGCATCAGAGATGCCACAGGGAGAGACACCTCAGGTAAGCACTGCAACTAGGTCAGGAAATCACTAACAAAGAACCCAAGCAATTTTTGTATTAATTGCCATTAATTGCCCCATTAAAGAGAGAACTTCACAAGCGCTGGTTTGGCTTTTCATATGGAACGACCATGTGAAGGAAGAGAAAGCAAGTAGGGACTAAAAGGAGGAAATATAGAGGACATAGATATAGAACTAGATACAGATCTGGCAAAACTATGTAAGTATACAAAATACAGGATGCAGAGAAAGAGGAATTCATAAGAAAAAAAGCGAAAATGTTACATCCCCCATCATTGTTTCCACAGTGGCCAGGCCAGCAGTGAAGCTGACTGTGAGCAGATCAGCAGGTAAGGGACATCTTTGTGAGACCACACTGCAAACCATGACAAAGACTGACATACAGGTGACTTAAAATAAAAACGTCTCATATAAGTTCAATAGTAAATTAACCTCCAAAAAGTCTTGAGTTTTGGACCCTTCTTTATGAAGTTTAGCCAGTCTGACACTGCCAAACTTCCTTTTCTTAGGCCAGTCAAAACAATTCAAGTTACTCTTTTCTTTCACTTAAATTACTGCAGCAGACACCAAGAAACGCAACTCATAACCACAAGCTTTGTTGCCTATGCTAACAAATCACTGAAAATCTGTACCAGTCTGCAAGCCCTCATAAAAGTAAGTCAGAACTACAGAAATAAAAAAGAGTAAGTTGGTAACAACACAGCAGCTTTTAATCCTTATACAGGACTTCTTAGATACCAACTACCCCAGCACCGGGACTCAGAACAGAAAGGCACTTACAGACTCAAGTTATTACCCTAAAACCAGATTGCGAAGCATTACAAATGCTTTCTGAAGACAAAATATCCCTTAAGACAGGGTTGAGATTCAAAAAGATCTAGAACTTTCTAATGATATGTGCAGATGGAAGAGCATCCATCACGCCTTCATAAAAACCAAACCACGCAGCAATCTCATCAGCATTGGTCGTGAAAATATGAGATTCCAGGGTAAAGAAGTTACTCTCATCAGCTGTCACAGAAGAGACATATAAGTGATTTTCTGAATGACAGAAATGATGTGTGGTACCTTTGCTGTATTCTCACAGAATCCCATTTTACTCCTCTTTGCCCCACAACTTGGAAGACCTTTTGTCTGGGAGAGACTGCTATAGAGGCATCCTTGACCCCTGGGTAAACAATAATCTACAAAGATTCCTATGTATAAGCATAAGGACACACAGCTGCATGAGGATCTGACTCTTCAACCTATCTGGCAAGCTTCTCCATATGAAGGTGCATCTCACTACCTCTAAGTGTGGACCCAGGATCACATAAGACTTGAGACGTGGGGTTGCTCAAAGCCATGAAGCACAACCTTGCCTCTTCAGCCATGGCATCTCCTTCCAGAAAGACAGCCCCTCACCTGCAAGGTGTAGGGCTGGATTAGTACCTGCTTCACCAATTCATCTGAGAACAAATGCTCCCTGTGAGTACCTATCAGGGAAACACTGTGCTACAGAAATCACACTGCAGGCAACCTGGGGGGAAAAAAACCCCAAAAAAACAACAAGTATCTTTACTAAGGGTTTATGCCATAGGCACATATCCCACTGCTGGCGGAAGGAGACCTGGGGAAATAAGACTAAATATGGAGATTAAATCACTGCTATTAGGAGGGTTTAGGTTGCCTTTCAAGGGTGACACAGATGTGGAGAACAAAGAGCTAACACATCTCTTCCACGTGCACTTACATAATCACAGAAAAAATTAGGCTGGAAGAGACCCACAGCCTAGTTGGGACTCCTCTTGGTCCAGCAAGAACACGGCAATATCTAGGACAGACACTAACAAGCAGAAACAGCATAAACAATGATGTCAAGTCCTATTCATCTTCTTACCTCACACAGTACTTCCACTCAAATAAACCAACAAACCACCGCTTGAATCCAATACTGCCTGTCCTAACACGATACACTAGAGCTGCAGAGCCTGTCCAGACAAACTCATCACAGTCTGTCACACTAAGTGGTAAGAAAGGAAGTCTTTCCAGAAGCACTAATGCAAGGCAGCATAAATGCAGTAAGAAAATAGCAAGTACTTCACTGGGAGCCTGCCCCATTCAATGGCTTGATTCCTGTGCCTCAGCCTTTGCTAAGCTGGATCATCCTGCAACACCAGGAGGTGGCCATGGGTTGTTCACAGTAGCCAAACCACAAGAAGTTGTAATAAGCCATCAAAAGCTTCTCCTCTCCCTCTGGCTGTGGTTACTCTTCTCATCCTTCCATTCCTGCAACCAAGCTGATTGCTGAGTTTCCATAAAATGATAGAAAGTGTACTTTCATAAAAAACAAAACCAACCAACCACCCAACCAACACCAAAAAATGGAAGGAAAGAAGAAAACACCAGGCCCTGGTTACTTAAACATGCTGTCGCTACTTCAGCCATAAAGAACATTGAAATGTTCAGGGCTTTCTCTGATCTAACCCCTCTGGAAAGTGTCTGCTCAATCTTAATAACATGCATGAATATTTTGGTAAGGAAAAAAGAAAAAAAAAAATATCAAAATCAGTAAGAGAAAAGTGGGGTCACTTTCCTTGTGAAACTCCTGTTCCACCTTCACAGTGAGCCAAAGAAACTGGTTCTCCAGTGTATCAACTGCAGCTACAGCTGGATCCTGAGCCAAAGGAAAAACAGCTTTTAAAAAGATCTTAAAGCAGGTTTCTTTTGGAAGAAATTAAGCATCCCTGTTTGAGAATAGGGATACTGCGCTGCTCAGGGACTGCGCCAGCCCCAGGAGATACTCTTCAGACCTGCTGATGGTGCATTTCACCAAAGCATTTTCTGGAGTTCAGAGACAAAACATGAACAAAAACCTGGTTTTCAAAGTAATAACATCCCAGCTTCAGACCATGTACTAATTTTGTGAAGCCAGCAAAGGATGAACAGATGAAACAGATGAGGGTTCAAGAGTTCAGCTGAGCCCCTGGCAGATCTGCCACCAGCTCCTTTCATCTCCTTCTTGTCCCCCAGTAACACTAGTCACGCCAACAGAAGGATCCAGAGATGATCTACATGGCCTGTTAAGCATGGGGCGGTTGGAGGACCACTGTGCTCCCAGGCTCATTACCTGGACATACAGAATAAGGGAAGCCGTTAAAAATTGGCTACACGAGTTACCTGATGCTCTGTAGTACAGTATTTCATAGTGCCACTTCTCACTGCTCTGATTTGCATGGGTCAAGGTAAATACCTGAGGGATGTCTCTTCTCTGAATTACCATATTTTTTAAGTGAAGAAGTTCATTAGAGCACCCCTTGGAAAAGGAGCAATGCAAACCCACTAGACACCTGTCTGAAAAGATTCTTAACCATGAACAAACACATCAAATGTGAAGCAAGGAGACAAGGTGGGAGATCATGTCAAAAGAGATAAAAGTAGCAGAGGAGAGAGGCCACATTGCATAATGCTGAGGACAGAAATAGGCCTGTATTGCCTAAATCCATGGGAACTATGAACAGGAAGAAATGGGTATATCATGAACTTAGATAAAAATTAAGTTTGGTGGAACAGAATTGTTACGTTTTTGTAGGTCAGGTTTTCAGTTAAAATAAGTATAAAAAATGCTAAGCACAGCATGGCACTCTGCTCAAGGGTGCTATCAGGAATTCAGTAATGATGCACTTATGATATTCATTAGCTTCAAGACATAATTATCTTTAATAACCAACTCATAAGAAAGGCAACTAACATTCACCGGGACGACACAATTGACAGAAATCGGTAAAAACTAAATTAGTACTAAACTGTTGCAGGAGGAAAAGAAAAAAGTACCATGAAAGTGAAAAAACCCTACGGCGTCTTAATAAGTGGGGAACCATGGAGGGAGCACAGGACTCTAGCACAGGGTAAAAAAATACTTCAGTGCTTCCTTGGCGCCTGCCCTTGGGGTGAAAATGGCAGTGGGAAACCAGAGCTGGGCAGCAAAAGAGGACAGAATAATCTCTATTTACAAGGAGGGAAACATCTCTATTTCCCTTCCCTCTGTGTTTGAGCTTCAGCTTGTTTTTCTTAACCTTAAAAAGCATTTAATTTGTTTCAATTTGTAGAGACACTGAGGAACTGACGCTTTCCAGTTCACAAAGAACATTCTCTTCAACCAGCCTACATCCCCGCAAATGCAGAGCCACACCACTTGCTTTAAAGACCAGTTAAACTAAGACAGTGAACTGGACAATTACCTTCATAAAATAAAAGAAAAAAGCTTAGTCCTTGGGTAAGTTTCTTTCATAGATTTGTAAAAGCCCAAATAAAAAAGGGAATAAATTCAGCAAAAGTTTGCAACAACTGACTTAATAGGAACTGCATAAACTGCTGTTCATTAGCTGGATCACACAACCTGAGCATGCAGACATTCACACATCAGACTGAAGCGGTAGTGAGGTCTGAATACCACTGGCTTAACAGGTTACGGTTGTGGACCATTCTTCTTGTGTACAAATCCTCATTTCTGCTGCAAATAAAAGCCTAGCTTTACTCAAGCCAGGTCAGACCTCTGAGCCTGCTGCAGAGAAGGGCACTGTTTCTAATTGAGTCAGCTCCCTTTGGAAATGGAGACACAGCTGTACTTGCTGTATTCAAAAGAACTGATTTTTAAAGCTCAATGCTTAAATTCAGGCTATGTGACTAGAGGTAGGAAATTAGAAGCTGGTATTAACTCATGGTAATGCAAAGGAAAAAAGGAGGCCTTCAATTCAATTCAAAAGTAAAAAACTCAGAAGAGATGGAGGACATTTTTTATAAAGCACATTAATCCAGGAGTAAATAACGGAGATCACGTAACACAGATCACCTATTTAGAAGGATTCAAACAAGGCTTGAACACTCACATTGCAGAAATATTCAGAATAGTGAAGCAAACAAGAAGGCAGGGTCAACAGCAGAGGTGAAGAGTTTTGGGGATGTTGTAAACCCTGGTCATCCAGGACATAGCTCACTCATTAGGATTGACACAAACCTTCCTCCGCAAGGCAGTAACATGCCCCACATACCCTCTATTGGTTCTTTTTTTCCTAAAGCATCTCAGTCGTCTCCATTGGTAGTGCCAAGACAACAGCAAGGCAAGTACCACATGGAGGGACAGCCATGCTAGCTGCTGCTTCAACTCCACAAGAGCAGCTGTGGACAAAAGCTGGAGATGCTCCTGACAAGTGCCACAGGCACCAGAATCTTCATCAGAAATTTAACAACAGACTAGATCCACGAGCGCCAAGAGCCGCAGCTGTAGTAATTTCCTCTGAACCCTTCCCACACTCTTGCTGTTCTTCCAGGAACTACATCATGCAGCATAGTCCACGCTGTACTGCCCACTCCCATGCGTAAAAACAACCCAAACCTCAAGCTTCAGAATATCATGCTGCAGTTTGCGCTGGAAGTCGAGGAAGTGGGAGATGGTCAGCTTCCCCTTCAGATCCGCTCCAAAGAAGTATGTTGTCAGTGCAGAGTTGAAGCCAGTTTTCAGTGTGTTCCCTGTTGTAGACCGGTCTCTGTGACGCATTCCCATGCTGGTTTGGGAACGAATGATGCTCTGGACCTAAAAATAAGAAGGATGCTAGTTTCAAAAACAGCACTGGGGCTTACACTAGTCAAGTACCAGTACAAAGTACATCATGCTTAGCTGTGTGATCTTTACATTCCTGAAATAATTCGTGAAAGACATAACTGAAAAATTTGGCTGAACTTAGGCTTGCTTTGGGTTTTTTTCAGTTCTTTTTAAAGAAAGAAGAGTATGAAATGCTTAAATGATGAAACAATTCACCCAGACTGCAGATCAGCTCTCTAGCGCTGATCCTACACCTGGTCAGCAGAGAGCAGCTTTTTCCCAGCAAAGCTGCAGGAGGAAAGAAAGCCAAGACAACTGTGGGGAACTAAAAAAACCTGCCCATGTTTTGGAGCTTCCATTCTTACTGCACTGCACATCCTTGTCAGCCCACACCAACCTCGGTAAGCCCATATTGTGTTTCCTTTCCCCTTGTGTACAAAACCAGGGTTTTTCTAGCCCAGAGGCACAAGATCCTTCCTGTCTGCTGCTTTCTACCGCGGCTAGAATCCTCCATCCCTGGGGCTGTGCAGCAAGCTGATCTGCAGGCAGAGACTGACCCACCTGGAACAAAGGGCTCTCCGAAAGTCCCACAGGCTGCATCAGCTCAAATACAATCCCAACGGCAGCACCAGCAGAATAAGTGATGCAGAAGTACCTGAGTTACCAGCAGACCAGGATATTTGCACAAAGACAGCCAAGTGTGAAAGCACCCATTATAGCAGCAGTATCTCAGACAAACCACACAGGCAACCTTCTTCTTTCTCCTCTGAGCTCTCACTAGTGCCCTGGTGCCTTCTTGAAAGCACTGCTCAACTTGAGCGGATGCTATGGCACAGAGCAAGGGCCCTGACCCCTACAATATGGCAAAAGGTTGAACATCAAGGATGCCACAGCCTGAAAAATCAAGAGTTTGTTACCGTAAGGGTCCTGTGCTAATTTAAGGGGGCAGCCAAGCCAAATATTCACTCACCTCCTCTCTCCATCCCCAAGTATCCTACTACCCCTTCCCAGCGCCTGCCCATCTGAATGACTGTTGCTGGGATACGAGAAGCCAGGCTTTTTTTTTGTGTAACAACTCATCTCTTCCACAAGGCAGCAGCAGGATTCATTTTAAGGATAAGTGTAAGAAAGGAGGGGAAAAAAGAGCCACCCAGTGTGCTGCCTGGCACTCCACACAGCCCCAACAGCACAGACTTCCCGAAGCTCCAGCTAACACTGCTGCTTTGCCTTCAGCCTCTTCCTACTGTTGACAAAAGTTGGAGGAAGAAAAACAGCTGCCAGGAGCTCCAGCTGCCTAAAGGATGCCAGAACCTTGTTATTACGGTATATGGCGTGTTCATTTTTTTCCTAACAACAGAGTGAACGTTGAAACAACCCCAAAGGGGATGCTCTGGAGGAGAACACTGCATGTTGCTGCTGGGCCTCCCCCCACTTGAAATGCTGCCTCTGAAACACAGACTCCTGGCTATTCTTCCACTACAAGGAAAAGTCAAGTCAAGCCAGAGGGGAAAAAAAAAAATACATAAAAAATGTTTTGGGGCTTTTTTTTTTTTAATACACACTCTGATGTGAGGAAGGATTTTTGCCCTGTAAATAGCAACTCCTTATTTTGCTTTGTGCTCCACTTTAACTGCGATTTCTGCAAGCACATTTAGGAGACAAATATTTATAAACTGTCTGAAGCAATGCAGTTTATGACCAGCTTGGAAAATTGCCCCTGTTTCTGCAGAAGCGACTGTTTATCACATTGCAGACTGTTCAATAGAGCATGTTTTCTTGGGTGTTATTTATATGGCATCCTACACCACTTTCTCTCTCAGAGAAGAAAGGAAAAAAGTGTCGTATGGTTTGAAAATCCATCTGTAGGCACTGGAGCCAAAATTATTTGGCTGGTCCCTATCTTAGGCAATCCATCTAACACCCGGAAAGGCGGGCAACCACTGCAAGAAGCTGCCCTCCAGCCCAGCCAGTGTTGTCCTCCCCCACAGTTCATCGATCATACTCTGATGTGAAGCACAGAGATGCTTCCCTGTCTTTTGTGTGTATTTTAGCCTAAGTGTTTGTGCTCTGTTCCACCTTTTGCACCAGACAAGGAAAACCAATTAGAAATCAATGAAAATAGTTTTGACAAGAAATCACAAGTAACACTGCCTGTGAGTTTACTACTTTTCATTCAGCTTTTTGATTAAAACTAGAAAAGTAAGCAAACAATTTACACGCTGAAAGATGAAAAGGTAAAAATGATACTGATGCAGGCACCGAGCTATTCAGCACTATGCACTGATCAGATGCATCAGCTGGGGAAAAAAACCTGAGCCTCTTCAGTAGGGCCTGAAGAAATCCAGTATTTTCTTATTAGGCAGTTGAAGCCTCTGACTTGCTTGCATATTAGCTAAATTACTGCAAGTAATTTTCTTTCTTGATGAATACTCTCAAGGTTTTGCAGACATTAATGAGAAGAGGAACCCGCTGTTGGGTGTCTTCAATGACTACGTGTGAAAAACAAGTATGAAATTCATTTCCATGTGCTCATAGCTATCAGGGTCAGCACGATGCTTCTCTGACGACCCTTTTCTTCCCCTCTTCTACCCATTCTCCTCAAAGCAATGTTGCTCTTTTAAGCTGATGTTACCTCTGTCCGCAAATCTCCTCGGAGGGCCAGTTCCAGCTGCCCCTACCAGGTAAGACATTTATGGGAAGAATCTGCAAACCCTGCCATCCTTCATGTTTACTCAGGCATTTACACAAGGAGTGAAACAGAGTATTTATACAAATTGTTGTGTGTGTTATACGTTTATTGTTATATATGTGCCTCCTGCTGAAGCTATTAATTCCCTTTGGGAAGTGCAGCAAATCAGTTATAGTGATACCTGCAAAAGTATTGCCAGCTGCTTCTCACTTTCCAAAACAGCTCCTTCATTCTCTGACTTTAAAGCTCTGGAAGATCAATCTTCACCAAAATATTCTGATGCTGCCCAGGAATTTTATTTCCTTATATAGAGGCAGTGACACATGTAACAAGCTTAACAAAAGCATGTTCCCCTTCTAAGGATTTTATATGACAATGCACAGATAACATCCCTTTGCCTACCAAATGATTTGAGATAATTTAATTCAATGTTGTACCTTCCTCTGCACAGCATTTCTGAAACATTCATCCTCAAGAAGCATTCTTACTTTACATGGCTATTAAAAAGCCAAACAAGACACTTGCGCTCATACATTGGCATCACTACATTTTTGGTAGGTGGTTAACAGTTCTCCATTTTTCTTGAACTCAATTATCCCCATAATTGATTTTACTCTAAAACATTAGTAGCTACTGTAAAACACCCTTTGAATTGTTAAATATTATCAGATTGGTGCAGTGGAGTGCTGTATTCCTGCACTGTGCAAGCAGAAGGAAGAACAGTATTTCTTTTTTTTTTACTTGGGAAAACAGGAAACTTAATTTTTCATAGCTAAATCAGTAGTTTGTAGGAAGGCAGTGCCAAACAGCACAATAACCTGTACACAGCTGTGTATTCAAATCTGTACTTAAAGAAACATAAACAAACTGCTGTGTTTACATTACAAACTGTCAAGTGAAAGGATATCATTTTGGAGATAAACATCCTCTGCTCTTCTCCAAAGCTTGCAAAAACACATAAAACGTACAGTTCACCAGATATACAGCTCTGGAGCAAACTCATGGTAATGATATCATACCCGCAGTTAATAATTCAAGGAGGATGACTGCGAAAGATTAGAAGGGGGGAATTAATTAAACAGACCTGCTTTGCCACTAGTACCCATTTATAGCAAGCACTCCAAGCATGCCCTCTTAAGGACTCTTCCAAAGTTAACCAGTCTTACAATCAACTGATCAGGAAGAGTTTGTAACTAGATTATTCACGGCTGTTTTGTTCTCGGATTTTGTACACAGCTTTTCACCTTTGCCAAATATGGATGTCCTCCTGCGTCAAAAGCCTGGCAAGGGCAGGTTATTTTTTTAAACCAGAGAGTATAACTTCCTTTGTCCAGAAGCAGAAGCTTCCACTTGCCCATTAAACATAGCTCTAAGGGATACTGGGTCACTGAAGTGCTGGGGCCACATGAATATTAGGTAGATTAGTGGTGTATCTCCTCTACCTTGTTCTTTGGCAGCAGAGACAGTGAGTTTCCACCCAACTGGCCAATTCCCTTGTTTGCAAATGCATTTATTTTCCTTTCATGAGTAGCACACACTGGGAACTTTGCTAATATTCAGGGACTTCAGGATGTTCAGGAGTTTTCAAAGCCTTAAAGGCTGTATTCTACATAGGTAAGAAAACCATACCTTCTGCCTCGGGAGGTCAGATCTTCTTTCCACTTAAGACAGCTTAAGTCTTCAATCTATTCTCACGCTAACTCAATCATAAACTACAGCTTTCAGCAGGACCTCACTAGTAAGAGACATGCAGGCTAAGCTCATTAAAAAGCCTGCATCAAGCTCTCTGTTGATGAAACCTTGTAAGTAGTAGGGGGAAAAAAACCCCTAATAACGTTTTCGATTACATGGAAATAAGTGGCTAAATTCTTCTTCAAAGCAGGCTCATCCTAGTTATTCTCTGAAAACAAACAAAATTAAGGAACGCAGTAAAAGCTGTGGAAGAAAACAGGAGCAAAATGCTATCACAACAGTAAAAAATGTCAGTATCTACATTGGAGGTAACATCTTGTAAAGATACCTTGGTGACAAAGTCATAGCAAATCAGAGTTTATACTTAAAGTTGTCCTAGTTGAGTGAAAAACTGTCTTGAAATATCTAGTTAAAAAAGAAAAAACAAAGGCAGGCACTAAGGTAGGACAGAAGGAAAGGATGTAAACCAGCACTAACCATAAAAATAAATTGCAATGACACTGCAGAGGAGTGCTGCACTTATGACTAAGATGCCATAGCATTAAGAAGTCAACCTGCCATTCAACTTGCCTGCTCAAACTCTTCCATGTCCACCTCACCGTCACCGTTCAGATCAAACATCTTAAAGGCAATTTCAAAATTCCTCTGGGGAGCTACATAAAAAGGAAACAACACAATACAAAACAAACACCAGTTAATGAAGATACAAAAGCTCAATAAAACCAGCACAAGTTCAGAATGACTTTATCCAAATGAAATTTTCTGCAATTCTTGAAATTTTAATATGAAAATATACAGTTCTTGGGAACCTCTAACTACAGGCTTCATGGAGCTCCTTTTACCAAAGGTCTCAGCAAGGAGGTTGGGAGGAGGAGATGCTTCTTGAACAGAATTTGTTACATTTACAGGTGGAAAAAACCAAGACACCATCTGATATTTCTACTGACAATCAACAGAAGATGATGCTGTAGCAAGAGCTTCAGCCTGCTTCATAAAGCAGAATACCAATTTGGCCAGAGGACATTCCTCCAGCACCGCAGAGCACTCTCCATGCTTTGTGAAGCAGCCAGTGGGTGAGGAGCAGACATGGACTTTGGGTAATTCTATTCCAGACTCAGCTCTTGTCTTGTGCTACAAATTTAAACAAATCATTACCAACTCTGTCTCAGTTCAGTTGTGACATTGAGATAACACACGAGCTGGTGCTCACCAGCTAAGACACACCCAAGGTAGTGTGGTACCTTATTTTTCATTGCATTTAGTTTATGTTGTCATGGCTTATTTAACCAGAACTCTGCAAAAGTATTGCTTCACAGCCATCCATCACAGCAAAACCACATTCTTTCCCCTGCATCCCACCAAAGAATTTCAGTATGCTTCCATTTCGGGCTCCGTAACACATCACCATTTAAAGCTACACCACACTGCCACAATTTTTTCCAAATTAAGCTAATACATGAGAATTTATCTTGCTCTGCTACATTCAAATACATACCACCTACAGGAACTTTGGTGTTTGCTGGGATTTCTAGGGAACCCTCTAGGCTATAGCTAGGGCTTAAATTGTAATCTTAAATGATAATTAAAACTTAGCACCTTTTTTTGTGTTCTGAAGATAGCTCTTCCGTACCCAAATCTGGCAGGAGGATGTAGATCACTGGTGAAGCTCATCCCCATTTAACATCATCTGCTGCAATCAACTTTGAGTATTTCTTGCAGATGCTCAAAAAGTAATGTTTCTGCAACTGCCCTTCTGTGTTAAGGCATCTCCCAGATGGAGATGGAAGGGAAGATGCAAAGACTAATCACTCAGACAAAAAGAAATTCATATGGAATTAACTGGATTTTGTACATTACTTACAGCTTCAGCTAAGGCCAGGAGACTTTTACATCATGTTTTCCCCTTACTATAATAAGCTGTAGCACTTTATCACTAAAAGATTCACAAACGTTAATGAGATCACATTTTCGTTTTCTGCCTTAAACAGATGTGTAACAATATTAAACTCAATGGCAGGAATGGCCTGTAGCTGAACCACTTGATATATAGTCCTGCTGTTATCATCTCTGGATTTCCATTTTCCTCATGCCACTTTTTTGGGTTTTAAATTCCAAACACCACATGGATAAGCAATGTCCCCTACAACCCAGGCAACTGCCAGCAGCACATGGTTATTCCTACCCAACCCTGCAGCAGAAGCCCTGCCTCCTCCACTCAGCTTCTCTGTCCTGTCTGCTGGGATGAGACCTTTGCTCACCATCCCTTGTTCATACTGCATTAGCTGAGCTATAATCAGGGGGAGCGGCTGTGCCCAACACCAACTTCATAATCTCTCCAATGATGCAATCTAATAAAAGGGATTTATATAAAAAGCCTCCTCTGTATCCATCCTTCATTTCCAGCGATTAATTCCACAATTATACTAAATAATAAATATTAATCACCTTCCAACTACCCTCTTAGTGTCTCTATAACACATCCATTGTTATTCACTTGAATTACAAGTACTGCATGAAAGCCTGGAAGCAATTTCTTCTTCTTAGTCACAAAATCTAGTGCTGCATGAAAAAAGTTGTTCCCTCTATGAGGAAAAGTAGGAATATGCAGAACTCTCAAACAGATACAAGATACTACAAAAAGAGCAATTCACACATCTCATCCTTCTTCCCCTATTTTCTCTGCCAGGGTACAACGATGCATATTGTGAGATAGGAAAATATTTTACTCCGATTAAAAATTGGTGTATTTTTTTTGGTGGGTGCCCTCCCTTCCCCTTTTTCTTTACGGAAATACATTATACCATGTCCCACTTGTACAGACAGGGTGAACAGAGAAAGTGAGATAATTAACTTACCCCTCCCAAAGTCCATTTCCTTCCTTTCCCTTCTCTAATACACATTTTCAAGAGCAGTTTATCAAACTCCCAGAGGAGAACATCACTTGCAAAATTAAAATGAACAGTTCAGCATCAAAAATCTGCAGGGTCAGTATTTTCGAAGGGCAGGGAAAGAAAGTAGCTTTAAATTGGCAAATTTAATTACTTCAACCCTTTAGCTAATAGGTGACACAGCCCGTTTATTCCTCTGATCTGCATATCTAACTCCAATTACTTGTAATGACACTTATATCCAACAAATGGGAATATAAGCCAGGGAAACTGGAGGGCACCAAAGACAATTAGTTCATCCCACTCCTGCTCAGGAGGAAATGTTCATTAAGATGCATGCCCCTATTGGTCCCAAACAAGATGATTTCTGCTTCTCCTCTTGGGCATGACATTTCTGCTCAGGATTTATTGGGGAAGAGTCATCTCAATGGCAGCTGACTCCTCTTACTCATCCTGCCCCACTACTCGTGATTACATCAGCCTTTACAACCTCCATTTTTCTTCTTCCTCTTGTATTTACATCTTTCAGAAATTTGCAGACCGTAAGAGCAGCAGATACCAGTTTGCCTAGTCAAACTCAGCCTTCCCCCACCTTTTATTCTGCCCACAATTTTACCATTCTTGACTGCAGCGTCTCTAAATTTCCCCACTGGTTCATTAATTAAAACGCACCAAAATGAATGCAATATTCCTCCTGCAATGGTTATTAAAATCACTTAAAGGACTGTTGGCTTTTAAAACAGTGCAATGCCTGTCTTTACAAGTAAAACCATTTCTGAACTTTCTCCAAGTGCTTTGCTGCAGTTTCAGCTCTCTGATTTTGTGAGCTACCTCCTCGCCATCCTTTTTGACATTATTAAGAATCAAGATGTTTCATTGCATGTCATTTCCTTTGGGCAATGAGTCAGGAACTGGTCAGAGCAACTGCAGCTTCTTTTCTAGTTTTATTTCTAGTCTGTAGGTGTTCAGAAGGATATGACTTCCTAATGATTCTTCCAAATCATTAACACAAAAACATAGTACTGGTGCCCACAACAATGCCAACTGATGAGTTACCTACTCCTAGCTTTGAGATATTTGAAACTGTATCTAAAAAGATCAGGTCGAAATCGTTCCGTAGGTCTATAGGTCCATCAGCTCTACACATCAGGTTGCTTTTCAACTAACCAGGGAGTTAGTGCAAAGGACGATTAATATTTTTCTTAACTCATCTGTTCAAATAAAACATTATGGAACAGAATGGCAATAATAAAAGCAAAAGCCACATAGTAACATTATGAAGATGAGCAACCTCAACCAGACAAGCAGATGATAAGCAGCAGCACTGGTCATACCGAAAAAACCCCCACTCGATCCATCGGTATAAAGCCCCAGAGAACCTCTGAGGAATTAGATGGGTTGATGAGGCATCATTAAGTCAATTATGTCATTTTCAACTATTTTCAATTATTCAATGGACCAATTTGTAGCACTCAATTGCTCTTTATTGCCATTTACTCTCACCAGAAGCAATGCGTTCTTGAAAGACAGTAAATGCTCACTGATGAGAAAAGCCACATTTGACTGTTTTTGTGCTCATGTGATCTTCTCTTCCCACCAAGCTCAATACTCACAAAAATTGTCTGTAGAACACCCACCTCCAGCAGAGGTATCCGCATTTTAAGGAAAGCTGCTTTTAACACCCTTTTTGAGAATAAACACTGCTCCTTTCAGGTGTAGTTGAGAATTTGTTTGACAAAGTAGGGTGGGTTTTGGTGACGTTACCTAAAGGATATAAAATTTCTGGCTACTCCTTTGAAAACCCTGAAATTTCTCATCTGCCATTGGGAATTCAATCACAAAACAGCTCAAGCCTCCCATAAAGATCTCAAAGCCCAGTAACTGCCCCAAGCAAAACCAGTGTGGGAAGAAAGATCGAGAATTCAGCTGGGGAGTTATTCTGAGGAAAGTTAGTCACCAGGAATTAAACGTCCTATGAATACTTATTTCCCATCTATCTAAAAATTAAGAAAAAATACATGCACAAAGGCCACAGTACCCCGGAACTAATAAAATGTCTCTCCACAATCAATTACAAATTAACAGTCTTCTCCTAAGGTACAGACAGATTTTCATTTAGAGAGATTGATCTTCAAGCCTTGCAGCTGTAACTGTATTTTTTCTTTTCCTCTTTAAGGCCACAGCATTAAAAAAAAGCGCTTACCTCTTCCTCCAGCCAAAGATTAATCAAATTTCCCCTCCCCACCCCCTTAAGTTGCATGAATCAACATGGTCATTATTCTATCTCACTTTGCACAGCAGTATTTTAGCTGAGAAATGTTTCTGTACCTTTTTGAACTGGAACATTTCTGTCTGAAGGAAAGAATCAGGGTTGTAGATGAGCTCACCCTTACAAAACTACAGCCTGCAGCCCAACATCAGTATCTAGTTCATTGTTAGCAACTGCACCACTAATAAAGATAATGTACTTTCACATAAGTGCACCTCCAAATGCTCTAATTTTATTTTTTTTTTTGAAAACAGAGTTACAGCTTCATAGGGAACAAACCATCCATAGAATACAGATGGATGGAGCCCCAGCTGCAATATATATAGGGGGAAAAACCCACTAAACTGTCCTAACAGCCACATGTATTTTCCTTTCAAACTATTCCACTCAAGCTCTACTTGAGTACCACGCTCCAAGGTCACTGAGCTGCACATGCCCACATTGCCACCAGAGACAGTGTCAGGTGCTCAACAGAAAACAAACAAGGGGTTAACTAGTACAGTTCACAGGTAAAAACCAAAATAAACTGCCATCTTGTACAGAACATGGATCAGACACAGGCGTAAGGAACAGCTAAAGGATCAGCAATGTGAAGAGATGCTCTGATCCACCCTTTGGAAAGTTGTCCCATGACAGTTTGCCACCTCCATATACAGAAATCCGTGCCAAGCATGCAGTACATTTTTCCTTGGAGTGATGCCCCAGATAATGCCACTTTTTATCTTTCATCTTCCTTCTACTTAACCAATAAAAAAATTAAAGAAAAAATACTATTATTGTTTCACTTTATTTTGCTTGTTACCTTATAAACCAAAGAGACTGCATAATTTTGACACCAAATTTTGTTTTTTGTTTTTAACGTCAAATATACGCCTCAGTTTCAGAGATTTGAGAGAATGTGACAGTGCCTCAGCTAGTGTACAAGAATTACCTTTCAACAGCTTCTCAGTAGTTACCACATGACTCGTAGAACACTGCTGGAAATCAAGACTCCCTCTTGAATGACTCCCTGAAATAAGGACCTGGAAAAAATACTGTGGAAACGGCAGGTCCAGACAAAGGTCATTAGAAGCTGCACCCTCCAGGAAACCCCTGGAGAAACAGGGCACCCCAAACATCTGCAGGCTCTGGGATATGGCTACTCTGTTTCCTAGTTCTGTAATTCTGGAACATGTCAATCAGGCTATAAAGTGCTACATGCAGAGTAGTCCTTTCCCACTGCAAATTCACTCTCCTCTGCGATACAGGAGGCTGGTGGAGATCCATCAGCCCATGCAAATGCAAAGGGTGAAGAGCTGAACAGACAAAGACTGCAGGCAGAGAGGGTGGTAGAGCATCCTATTCCTTAACACTGGTTTTCGAGCCAGAGAGGTCCAGTTCTGCCTTGGAAGATCCCGAACTACCAATTCCAAGAAAACTGTCCAGTTTCTGTCCTTCAGCACGGCTATCAGCCCATGGCAGAAGCGGGATTCTGAGCCAGACAGCCCTCGGTCTGGCATGAAGCAACCACTCTTGCATTTGGAAGTTGGGATATGCCTTGGAAGAGGATCTCTGTGCTGCTCAGATACATCTCAGAAATCCCACACAGTGTCTGGGCTGGCAGAAAGGTATTGAAGACAACCCTGCACCATACAGTGCAGATGAGATGGACCCACGTATATGCATGTATATAAACAGAGAGTCTTGAAAGTTTAAAGATAAAATTAACATGAACAGCACCACAAAAAAAAAAAATATCCTACAAACTCAAAGCAACCTTATATCTTCTTTTCTTGTAGAAACGAGCCCTACAGCACTTACTGCTGCTTCACAGGATTAAAACACCATTTGCAAGATAACAGATCTCATCTGTGGCAGGCAAGTGAGGCTGAAGACATCTGTGTTAGCCAGCAATGCATATTCAAAATGGTCATAATGCAAACAGACCCTCAAGATCACATTGCCTTGCATGCAGCAGTGTGGGAGGACATGTAGCGCCAACTCCATTGCAGGGACCTGCATAGTGCTCAGTATTTGGCCAGAAAATAATTTCCAGAGCTAGATGGCTCAGGATATATTTCCTACACAGGGGAAAAAAACCCCAAAACAACAACAAAAAGAGTGAATCTATCCTAGGCAAGAGGCTTCTTGCAGGCTAGTACTTGTAAGGGATGGCAGCATGCCACGCTCTAGAAAGAACACACAGTAGAATGAAAAAGGACCTGGAGGTCTGCTCCAAAAGCCCTGGCAACAAAGTAATTACTTTGGCTAGAGGCAATGCTATTTAACCCTCCTTCCAGGGTGGGACAGTCCAGTGACAGTCCAATTATGGAAACAATGGCCAACTTATTCTTTTAATGCCCAGCTCCCTTTGGTACCTGTTAATCAAGTAGGCGTTAGCAAGCCTGGACAATGGACCACATTTGCTCTGAAACTGATGACAGAAAAGCTCTTTCTCTCCTTCCTCCACCTGTTCTGCAAGTTCAAAGGCAAAAACTTCTTTAGTCAGGGAAGCGATTTCTTTGTTTTGCCATGACATTTGAAGGACCCTGAGGAAATCCTATCAACATTTTGCTTATCCCATATTTTGCTCATCTTTCTACCTCTTCCCCAAGAAACAAGGAGTGATTGAAGCAACAGAAACCATGAGGTATCCTTAAGGCTGATCAGTTCTCATTGCCCTTAATAGAAAGCTGTCTTTTTGAAGCTGCTAAATGCTATTTTAATAGTTGTCTCAAAAATACATTTTCACAGAAACACAGCAACAGACAAGAACAGACAGTGCTAGAGTGAAAAATCACTTGTAAATAAGATATGGCGACAGACTTCATTTTCTGTGCAATATGCAAACAGCTCTCTCTGTGAGCAACATACAGATGAAGCCTCCAGCCCTTTCTCCTCCTCTCCCTCTCTGGCAGCTGCCACATGGTCCGTGTTTCAGAGAATACAATTGAAGGGAGCTTCAGCTCAAGCTGCAAAAACTAATTAAATGGAAAGCTTTGGGAAAAACTCTCAAAGCCCAGCAGTGCTTTCGGCAGAGCCAGGGAGATGGGCAGGAGCCATCTCGGCAGACTTGCTGGGCACAGCCCTCCCAAGGAGCACAGTAACACAGAGCCCTTTGGTTTTCTGGTTTTCAGAGGTTATCATTGATCAGTTTTGAGTTCAGTAAGCCAGACCAGAACATGACCGATTTCCACCTATTATTTCGGAGCACAGAGCAGGGGAGCACCTCTCTCTGCTGCCTCTCACCCCCAGAGCTGATTTCACACTCCCCCTTCTGGTTATTCTGCTTCAGTCCTCAATACACCACCTTCCTTTCTCATTAATGATTGACTTTAAGCTATTTGATGTAATCTACAGCTCAGTCTTATCCAGATACCTCCTTCATGTTCCAGTTATTTAAGCAACAAAGTGAGAAAAACAACTTTCAGGTCTAAGATGTATTTTCCTCATTCCCTTTTATTTCCCAAAGCAAAAAAAACCAACAAACCAAACCCATAAACTACAGTATTCCTGGAAGGTAGTGCTTACTAGTAGGAGAGTAATCCAGTGTGGCATAACAGTGTATTTTCTATCTAGCCACAGGGCAAGGTTTGTTTGGGAGCTTTATTTTTATAAAAGCAAATACTTTCAAAAATGAAATCAAAACTCTTCCCCTGGAGAATCACTGTTTGACAGTAGGCTCCAGAAACATTCCTCCATCTTCAGTAACTATTCAGCAAACTCCCAAAACACCTACCAGTCAGCCTAAGAGTCCCAGAACACTTTTCTTGCCTTTTTGCGGTTTTCCTTTTTGAAAGCTCCTTCCTTGCGCACCCTTCACACCATTCCTCAAAGTCCACACCACTCCATTTTTTCCCCTCTCATTAGCTTGATTCCCCAGTGTTTGTGAACATGTTTAAAAGCCCAAGAACAAGAGGAGAAAAACCTGTCTCTCCCACACAGCCCTCCAGACCAAGGCTGGCTGCTGCTCTAACACAAGGAGGTCCCTTTTATTCTCAGAACAAAGAAATTAAACCAAAGCAAGAACAATTTCCCTTACTGCTGCCTGTGGAAGGACTTGCACATAATTCTGCACCCTGAATACCTGATTAGGGGGCTGCTCACCACCAGCACAGCCATAAAGCCAAGGGCACAAGCGTTTTCTAAACCACATTGACTAATACAATACTACAGGCTTGGGAGCTCATTGTCACTTGTGACTCAGATGACAAGTACTCGTAACACAAGTGAAAATGCCTTAGATAATTTCAGCACAGGCTAAAGTGATGTAAGAAAGGAATAGCCCAAGTCTGAAGAGTCAGTTCTGAGACTGTCAAAAAATAAAATAAAAAAAAATTTAAAAAAAAAAAAAAAAGGGCTGCAGATTGAAATCCTAAAACAAATTCCCTGCCTTGAACTAGCTCTCTCTCTTAGCATGTTCGTTTTCACAACATGAAGGTCACACACGTCTTCCCCTACCAAGTCCATTTGCCAAGAAACAAGACCTTGAACCTTGCCTCTTCCTGGTAATAGATCCTCAGTACATGAAGAGCTCTCCCTCATTTGTCCATGTTACAGTACGCAAGAGCGCAGGGAGGAAAATAAAGCACCTGTTGCTTTTACAAAACCTAAGTGAATTACCCAGCTGACTCCCTTGAACAGCACAGGGCAATGAGGGTCTACAGTAAACCAGAAGCGTTCCACATGCTAAGTCCTACAATAAGGTCACCATGAAACAGATACTTAGAAGATTAGATGGCCAAGTTTTCTCTCTTTTTTTTTTTGAAAGTCTGAAAATAAAATGTCTCAAGTTCATTTGGACAGTGGCATATAAACCATTACCCCAAACTTTCCAACAGGGCTGAAAAATAAGTAGAGTTTCTGTGGGCTGTGTGATGCAGCACCTTCCAAGCAGCTACAGAAGCCCTGCAAATGAGGTTTTGAGCTTGCTTTTCCCCATGAAGAAAGTCTAGAAATGCTGTTTGACATTACCAAAGGCTTTAGTTTCACTGTTTCTTGCCAACACAGCAAACTTTAAGTGTCAGCACTTCAAGTGCAGAAGACTTTGCTGGAACAGATTAGCAGATCACAGAAATATCACAAATGCAAGTCAAGTGCAGCAGGGTGAAAAGACAGAAGGTATCTAATGATACTTGTTGAAATGTAAACAGCTTAATTTGTCTTCACATCAGATTACATCAGGCACAAGCCTGAGCTTACCCAAGTGAAAATACAACTGGAGAAGAGAGTTTGAACAGACTGGTAACCAGTGAAGAGCTGGAAAGCAGTATTCATCCAAATACAAGAATAACATAGAAACACAACTCACAACACAGTCTTCATTTACCGTTTTGAACAGCAGGTCAAATGACTGATTAAAAAAAATCGCCACAATTGAAAATGAGAAATCTTCAGAAGTCATCAATCTGCTTATATTTCTAAACCACTCGAAGCTAAGTCTAAACAAGATGACTTAGCAATAGCAATTATTCACTCAGCCTGCATTTCAAGCAATCAAGAATTCCTTTTAAGGAAATGTATGTAGATAACAATAGCAAACTCTGCTTGTAAACCTTCAAAACTTAAAAAAGCAGTAATTGCAGAGGAAAAAAACCACTGTACTTACTGGAAAGGACCGTCGTGAGGAAGATGTAGTCAGAAAAAGAAATGAGTCCACATTCTCCAAGTGCATAAAATATGCTGTCCTCATCGGCAAACTTCTCTCGCTCCTGGGATAATTTCTATTTATTCATCCGACCCACAACCCAGAAAGAAAAAATTAAGCAATTGATTAAATAGAGAAATGGAAGACTTTATTTGTATCCTTACCACCAACAAACCATTCAAAGTACACACACCCCTACTATCTCCATTCATATTCAGTGGACCTTTTCCAGCCTTCAAATCTGTCAGAAATGCTCTGCAAAGATCAGTGCTTCCCCATCTCAATGAGGGATAAGGAACTGCACAATACTAATGAGTTGGTTTAGCCTAGCTGAAATACAGATAAATAAAACTATGTCTATTTTGCTTAAAATAGTCTGAATCTTTGAGATTGTTCCAAAAATCAGATTTCTAAAGATAGGATTAAAAAAGGGCATTATTGTATTTCATTAATAGCATTGCAGTTATATTCTATTGTTGCAGTAGCCAAGAAAGAACTACTTCACATTAATATAAAGTATGATCAAAGTTATCAGAAACACATGATTCAGGAGGTGGTTTAGAAGGCTCACTAGGAATACCAGGAGTGATACCATCTTTATCTCTCTCTTTCTCCAGCTATTTTTCAACATGTTCTTTTAATAGAAAATTCCACATTTTATCAGCTCATATCCCTTACTACACCAAAAATCCAACTCCTTTTGATCTGCAGAGCCTTCAAAGACTGAAAAGGATCCATAACATTGTTAGGAAATGCACACTGGTGACCCATTTTAAGAATATAGCATGAAAAGGCACACGCACACAAAGGAAAATGAAATTAATATATAGGAGAGTAGGCATGGATGAGGTTATTCCACAGAAACCAGGTCATGCAAGCACACAAGCATGGTGAAAGCAAGGCTGAATTTAGGAATGGTACTAGGAAAAACCACCAACAAACACCACCACACGAGGGGCCAGCTACACAACTGCCCCCACTGTTACCTCTGTCTAGCGGAGATCCCATCATATACAAGATAAAGGAAAGAAAACTGGTTAACCAACAATAAAATGAGCAGGCACACATAATATCAAGTCAAATGGTTAGGCTTGCGAAGAGCAAGAAAGTTTCGAAGCAACCACACTGTTGTTTTGACTGGCTGCAGCTAAGAAGCCCAAATAGACATCCCAGCAAGAGTTAGCACACAGCCTCTCTGGGTCAGACCCACTGTCTGCAGCTGATGTCTCTCATCCACCTCAAGTTTTGTTGGGTTTGATTTTCTTTTCTTTTGAGAGAACTCACCATTGTATGTGACTGCAGAGTGGGGATGAGCTCAGCTAATAATTTAGATGAAAATTTAACCCGTATCTGGCTCGGAAACCACAAGAAAAGAGACAAAAATAATCATACAGATCACAAAAAAATACAGATTCCAGGGAAGAAAGTTCAGCTCTACTGATCAAATATAAATCTCCCAGTAGCTCTGCCTTTACCATCTGCAGAGTGTCAGGAATTTAATAAGAGGAGAACCACTAACAGCAGACAACACACTAATGGCATTCATTTCATGCAAAATAACTGCTATTTATGCCTACAGAATACGAGGCCAAAGTATCATTTACTGAAATGTTTTTGCTTCCTTCCCCATCGAGATGGATCTGAAACAGAATTACACTTATGCCTACGTTGAGGACAAACAAAGCACGCCTGGTTTTCCCTTAAACTGAAGGAAGAATCTGTGGAAAAAGCAGTTTTCTGTTCCGGGCGGCACTGCCACCACCATCTCACCTGCTCCTGTGATTTACTGCCTCTTCCAATTGCCTGTCATTAGCAGCATTTATCATAAAATAGCTACTAGCAACCTGTTTTACCTGCTCAAAGGATCCCATGAAAAGTTTCAGAGGTTGGCTTATTAATTTTTACGGGTTTCTTTTCTGCAGTTAAAATTCACAGTCAGCAACAAACAGCTCAAAATATTCGTCATAAGCTGAAAACCACATCCATAGACTAACAAAAAAAAAGATATTAAGTCAGTTGCTCTCTAAAATACAAAGGTGCAGACAGACGGGAGAGAGAAGCATTTACTCATTTGCATCTTACTTTGAGCAAACAAAGTACAACTTTTTATTTTAAACAAGCACCTACTTGCCAGAAACCTGGGGAAAGGGAGCACACACTGGCTATGGTGCTCACCCTGCCCGCAGCTAACGGGACAGGGAATTCCTCCAACTGATCTTAACGGGCCAAAAATAACAACTGACCTGATCAATCAGATTTTCAGGCCCCCAGCAGTAGGAACACAGAAGTTTAAAAAATAAAATAAAAAAATCACAACTCTCCCATTTATTTTCTTCTGGCACGTTTGACCGCTTTCCACAAAGTACATGGGAAGCTCGTCCCGCTATGGGAAAGGCTGAAAGCATCCTCCTCAGGGCTTTTTTCCCCACCATTAAACATTACATTCTACAGAATTACATTACAACCCTAGGAAAAAAAAAAAACCAACCAAAAAATGAAACAAACCAACCAACCCACCCAGCCACGACAACAACAAAACCCAACAAAACCCAAATCCAAACAGCAAAAAACCCCAGCACATCAAGCTACCTACTTCACAAAGCACAATGTAGAGTGTTGTGATCCCTCAAATTTCAAAGTGGAAAAACCAGAAGTCCTCACTAACATCTAAAACCACTGTCTATAGACCTCAAGCTTCCTTTCCACAGTCTAGCTTCCCTTCCATCATATTCTACCATCCTTTCTAGCCAGGAAGGTAATGCATGAGATCAGTAAACGTAGAGAAAAATCCCCTTCCAAACTTCCATCCTCTTTTAGAGATGACATCTTCACAAATTTGTTATCCACAGAATTTCAGGACAACCTTCACATTTCACACCCTTTTGTACCTGAAGACATGCTGATTCTCAAAGCGTTCAGTTAAAAGTCAAATGTCTTCCACTTAAGTTTTTTCTCTATGTTAAATCCATTCCCAAAAACAGAATAATTGGTTAAGATCATTCGGCACACCCCAAAAGACATTTAAGACTGAGCATTCACGAGTGAGCAAGCCACAGAAAACAGTTTACAATTGTGATGTATTTTCCAACCAAGCAGTAGATTCATATTAAACAAGCACACAAACAAGCAAACAGTCAAATTAACATGTAAAAAGAACACAAAACCCAAATATACCATTGCTTTTGGCACAAGCATGGCTGTGTAAGTTGAGTGAAAAGCCACTAGTCCAGTCTCAGTGGAATAAAACCTTTTACATTTAGGCGTTCAGGCAGATTATCATACAATACTAGACATGAACAACAGGTGAGAAAAAGATAATGCAACTGCATTTCAAAATATGAAGCTTGGTTTGCCCTTTCATCAGGACAAACTCAGGCTCCAAGCCCACCAAACAGCATCGCGTCTGCTGAACATATCAGTAACAGCAATCAAGCTCCCCCAAACCCATGTGCTATAGGAAAGTTGCATGCCATATGCAGACAGCGCCCCAGACTTGCGTTACAGGCTGGCTGCAAGCAAGCAAAGCACCCTAAGACATATCACAGATTTCACATATTCTACCTCAAACCTGATCCTACTACTGGAGCGTCCCCTTGAGCGAAAGTAAATGGGTACAGCTCCCAGGTAACAAAGGATTTGGGGGAAAAAAACACCCATCAATTCCTTCAATTCCTTGCCGAAGATTACCTTTATTTTGGATTTAAAAACACTTTCCCCAGGACTGAGTGAAGTGTGAAAAATGGAAATACTTAATGATGCAAATCTAAAAAAGAAAAGATGTATTTTTGCAAATTAAGGGATGCCTTCTCTGCAGAGGCAGAGACTGAGGCAAGGTACGCTGCTGGCGTTTGCTCTGCACATTTGGAAAAGCCTCATCAGCTAAATCATTGCAGCTCCACTTCATTTTGCATTTCAGAAACTACTTAATGACCAGCATTTAATTTGCCTCTTTGGGAAGAGCACCTTCTTGGAAAGTCACTTAAGAGTTGACAGTTTGTGTTTCAACGTGGAGCGAAAACATACTTTCAGCACATTTATTCAGGTAACTTGGGTATGTTTCAACATCACCTTTATACTTACATAAACCAAAGCTTCAGGAATTTATCGGCCTTATGTGGCCACTCGACAGCAACTTACGCCTTCCAAAAATGACAACGAAATAAATATGCAATGCGTGCCAAGATAATGAGCATTTCTCCAGAATCAGAAAGTAATTTTGTAAATTAGTAAGGAATTCTAGATGAAGCATAACCATCTTTTATTGACAAACATCAGACTCAGTTTCTTCCTTTTTAAAAGAAATAGTTTAAGGTTACCAATACTGTGCAAGCAAATACAAAACCATGAATGTTTCAGTAAAGTCACCTTGCTGCAAAGCAGTTCCCTTTCAGTCCCAACTGATCACCTTCAGTTATGCAAACCATTTAAAAGACACTTCTAAACCTTATTCCTTTCATGGTTAGCTGTAGGCATAGAGGAAATGAAGTTAAAATGCTCTATGTTCAGTGTTAAAAAAAAAAAACACAAACCATTCTCTTTTCCAGTAGGAGTTTCTAAAAACTGTGTTACAAGTTGGCCTAATATAGACAATTTCTGTCCTTGTTTCTGAGTTTTCTGGCTTTATAAGATAAAGATGGCTCTCCATATTAGTGCAATTTTGGGATACATGTCTATCTACAAATGAAATCTCTAACCAGAGGAAAAGAACCCAGACGTGAGGACTTGTGCACATAACATTAAGCAGTATGCATAGACATGAGGTGCTATTAGTCCTGCTCATAAATGGCTTGATGCCTTGGGCTTGAAACAGTAGACAGCACCCTATAAACAAAAAACTATTAGGAATCCTTCTAAGGAAAGGAAAACAAATCCTTCTGTAAAATTTATTGGACAGTACATTTAATTGATGTATTTTAAAAACTTATGAGTTTATACCACACATACTGTTTGACATCTTTAAATGTATTAGCTAGCTTCTGTCATCTCATTAGAGCAACACAGCATTTAGATGTGCAGTGATGCAGCTTCTATTTGCCTGGTTCAGCAGTCTGGAGGACACCATCATGCTGGCACAGACTACTGCTGCTCCTTCCCCAAGTAGGGCTGTTTAAGATCTGGGAAAATACATATCAAGACACTCCATGCATTTCCAGCAAGTGCTCTGTATTAGTCTGTCAAACAAGACAGATAAGGGAAAACGCTTAAGAAATGCCAGTGAAAACTGCAGGCAATGCAGCTTGCTATGGTAACTAAAAATATTAATGCTTCGAACTGTGTCTGCTTCAAAATGCTGAACTGGAAGCTCCAAAATAAGGAAGATTTTCCATTTTACTTTCTTTTTTAAGATATAAACTTTAAAAACCCAAAGCCACATATTTAGAGATTTCATAGAATCATAGAATCAACTGGGCTGGAAAAGATCATCAAGTTCAACCTTTCATGACAACTCACACTGGCACCTCAGTATCGACACTAAGAAAACTGAAATAAAGAAATAAAAAGGCTTTCAGAATCGGATTTTAAAAATCCAGCCTTTCAGCCCAGAGATTCAAAAGGGAACAAGAGGTGGGGAAGGTCCCTCTGTGCTATGAAATGGGAATGAAAAAAGGACCTGAAGAAGCACTGAGATATTTACAGGTTTTAAAGATAGCTTTATAAAGCAGATGCAAAATAAATTTGCTTAGATGCACTGCCTGGGATTTTTTTAATATCACTTTGTATCTATCACTAAATCAGAAAAAAGTGTTTAAGGTTGTGATAGAAACAGTACAAGGACCTTCTGAGACTCATAAACCTCTTTTTGCAATGGGAAAGTTCACAGTACTATTCCTAGTGGCTCTAGATTAATTTACTATGAAGTCGACATGCTAGCACAGGCAAACGCAAACAGATTCTTCATGGCGAAGTGTGGTGGGTGAGTGTTAGCACAAGAAAATGCTAAAAATTTACTGTTGGAAGATAAATACTGCAGCTCATGACCTTTCAAGAGTGTATTTTAATAAAGAGATTTTTAAAATCTCTGATTTGTGGGCTATTTTATCTCTATATATACACAGGGGGACAAAAATACAGAGCTGGTCATGGACGAATTCGTTCTGCTTACCCTCCCTCTGAATTTGGACATATACAGAGAATTAGGAATTAGGCAGCAATTATTACTATGGGCAGGTCCCCTGAGACTGGAAAGAGAAATCTGCATTCTGTCCTTCCAGCAAGGCTGTAAATATTCATCACCTTCAAAACAAAGGGCACCTGAAATGCAAGGCCATCATTCTGTACAACCAAGAAAAAAAAGACACAGACTATCCCAACCCTTTGCAGGCAGCAGACCCACTCATGCAAGGGAGAAACCCCTGCTGGAAAAGCAAATAGGAAATGCCTCAGAAAAGGGACAGTCTACACTCCTGCTCCCCTCTGCTGTGCTGTCTCAGTCCTCCGCAGGGTAATGAAATCACAATTTGTAGGATCACAGTGGCATTCGTCAGGGAAATCTGATGGGGGAGAATTAAAATTGGGACCCTAATGTCCCAAGCCAGCCTTCTAAAACTGAGTTGACTTTTGATGCCTTTGAATTTAAATGGCTGTTTAGATTTCCAGATGGAGATTGGGATACTGCTTTCCCTTGGCTCAGCTCACATTACCAACATTAACTCATTATGTTGATAATGCACGCTGCCTGTTTTCCCAGATAAAAATTCCAGTGTGAAAATACATGAGGAAAATAATTCTGTACAGAAAGCAAATACTAAACGTTGGCTCACATGATAAGGTTGGGGCCATACACTCAGTTCTAACCACCCACCAAATGAGAAATGGTTTTGGGGAAAAAAAAACACATGTAATTTGAGATTGTCATCATGAATGCAAACGTATTAAGGAACTGAATTAAAGATACAACTAAGAATCTTGCCATTCTCTTTTACTCTCTCACTCCCCCTTTCCTCGTCACCCACTTCTCCTACCCAGGCCTCCCCTCCTTCTGCAGTTAGTGAGGTCAAACATCTTCTAAAATATTCCCTGCCACCCTGCCCAATCTATTCTCCTTCCCTCTCCTCCCAGCTAAATCCATATTACGCAAGGACAGAGGTTTCGGAGCTCATTTTGTATCCCTTAAGTATTAAGCACTAATCTAACACCATTAAAACTACTGAAGAAATAAAAGCCCCAGACGATCCCATAAACAACTTCTTGATTAAAAGACTAAATACACCCACTAAGGGCACTTCATCACCACGTTGCTTATTTTTGGCTAACTTCTTGTGTAAGATTGCATTAAATCACAAAGCTACAGGGCAAACTGGAAGTGTTTATAGAGTACACTTCCCTCTTCACTTACTAATACTGAATTAACTTTCCTCTGGTTTCTAGTTCTTTTTCCTAGACACCATCTTATGAACTATAGCATCTAAACATCTTCCTAAAATATTCCTTAACATAGCTCACCCTACATAGCTCTGTAACTTGAAAAACTTAGTTTGAAAAAATAATCTTCCCCAAACTTACGTTTAAATACATGATGTTTCCCCCACAGCACTTGGCCAGAGAGAGGACTGTCCTTTCTCACAGAATATAACTAACTTCGTGGCCCAGAGCAGAAAATACCATTTTGCCATAGTCAGCTCTAGTCACAGCCTCATCAAGCTGCAAAATAAGTCAGAAGCCTCAAAAGACACTATGAGAATAGGAGGGCCCGGAGATACATATCTGAGCATTGCTCAGAGGTTCCCATTGATAGAGCCATGTAGAAACGGTTACCCTGAGGACTGTAACTCTTAACAAGCCAAATTCAAGTACAATGATATAAATCCTTTAGACTGAGGATCAAAGAAAGGATTCAGGATTATTTATTAAAGGAGTAGGGAGAAGGGTTGAGCATACACTGTCCCTTTTACATGTAAAGTGCATATTATGAGGTCTGAAGCACAAACTAATCAAAGCACATGCTGTCTGCTTTGTACCTGCCAGAAATCCTGTTGGAAGGGGAGAAGGTTAGAAAAGGGAAGAAAATGAGGGAATTCCTGGTTACACCAAAAGAACCCCAAATCATAGTAAGAATAAAGACACAAGTATCAGAGATATTAGTAGCTGGAAGAAACATCCACCAGGTACCTAGAAACCAGAATAAAAGAGGACAGAGAGCAACCAGAGCATTTTAGTGTCTGCCAAACAAGCCCTGTGAAAATGAGCAACAGAATTAGCAGTACAAAAAGATAACTGCAAGTAGAGCTCTGTCAAAACTGATATACCATTAACTTATGGCAGAAGAGGTAGGAAAGGATGAAGCATGTTCTGTATGTGGACATAAAGAAACCCAGGTGTCCACAGGGATGTTTGTGCACCATGCATTTACTTGCTAGAAGCAAGTATTTTCTTTGATTAAATTTGTCTTTATTAAAAGCAAATGAAGAGGAGAATTTGTAGTTCACTGCCCACCCAGTGAACAGGGAAAAGCAGTGAAGGAACACAAAAGGAATTCAAAACTGTCAACTAAAGCAGATGGGAGGGCACAGTTTGGCTGTAAGGAGAAAGCGAGCAAGCAAAAGAAACCCACAAACACGGACAGTGGTGTCAGCAAAGAAAGTCAAGACAAGAAAAACTGCGTCAGCACAACCCAGGTTTGCTGATTATCTGCAATAAACTGCACCTCTGCTTGTTTGCACAAAGGATAACAGTCAAGAACTGTCTCTCTCACAACTTCACAATAGGGTTGGGGTTGGAAGGGACCTCTGGAGATTATCCAGTCCAACCCCCTTACTAAAGCAGCTCACCTAGAGCAGGTTGTACAGGGTTGTGTTCATACAGGTTTTGCATCTCTCCAGAGGAGACTCTGCAACCTCTCTGTGCAGCCTGTTCCACTGCTCTGTTATCCTCAGTGTAAACAAGCTTTCCTTCATATTCAGATGGCACTTCCTGTGTCTCAGTTTGTGCCCATTGCCCCTTACCCTGTTGCTGGACACGACTGAAAAGAATCTTGTCCCATCCTCCTGACACCCATCACTGAAATAATTGTATGCATTGATAAGACCCCCTCTCAGTCAGTTTCTTCTCCAGGCTAAACAGACCCAGTTCTCTCAGCTTTTCCTTGTAAGAGAGATGCTCCAGACCCCTGCCCATCTCTGTAGCCCTCTGCTGTATCCTCTCCAAGAAGTTTCTTGTCTTTCCTGTACGCCGGAGCCCAGAACTGTATGCAGTATTCCAGGTAAGTCCTCACCAGGGTATAGTAGCAGGGGAAGATGCCACACTCTTCCTCATGCACCCCAGGATACCCCTGCGGTATATATACACATGGCTGGCCCATAGTAAACTTGTCCACCAGGATGCCCAGGTCCTTCTCCACAGAGCTGCGACCCAGCAGGTCAGCTTCTAAGCTGTACTGGCTGCATAGGGTTATTCCTCCCTAGGTGCAGGACTCTACACTTGTGTTTGCTGAACTTCATTAGGTTACTCTCCACCCAACTCTCTGTCCAGGACTCGCTGAATGGCAGCACAGCCTCCTGGCTGTACCAGCCATTCCTCCCAGTTTTGTATCATCAGCAAACCTGCCTAGGGTACACTTTGTCCCTTATCCAGGACACTGATGGCTAAGTTGGGTAAGACCAGATCTAGTACTGGCTCCGTGACACAAACCTGCATTATGTAGTGGAAACAAACTTCAGACGGCTTTTTTAAGGGCCAGTAAAACATCTGAAGTATTTTCCTTCATCTTGCTATTGCTCTCCATTGCTTACAGCATCCCCAACATCTAGAGATGTAAATATAAATGCTGTCAGGAAATACTTTATTCATAAATTTAATTAGAGGGTGTTGAAAGCCTCTATAATTACTTACTGCAGCAATGGTAGCAGGAGGGTAAGCTATTGCTGGTAGCTCGAAGGCTTTTATTCGTATTAAGCAGTAGCAAGTAATTTTCCCCACAGGAGAACAAAAAGAGCAAGTCAAGTGTATTCTGTATTAAACTAATAAGCCACCTAGCATGTTTTGGTGGGTTTTTTTTCCCCCTAAATAGTCTAAAAGTCTCTTAAAAGCACTACATCTTACCTTTGTTGTAAGCACCAACCTGCACAAAGACAGATCTAAGCTGTGCACCACCACAACCATTTTCTGCCTCTGCCTACACCTTTCCAGCAGGCTGCATTGCTGAAAGCTCAGCTGTGGGACACTTGGGAGCTCCCCTGTGCTGGCTCGCCAGGATGGGGACAGCACCAAATGAATGAGGTGACAGGATGCGATTTTGCTCTGAACAGGGTGGATATGCAGTTCATGCATTAGAGGAACACCACTGACAGGATCACTTCTTTTTTTAATTTGACTTGTTAAGCTTGTCAGTGATCAATGGATAAGCCAAAAAAAACCTCCCATCAACTAAACAAAGAGTGCATGAAAGAGGAAAATTTTAAACAAAATTTGTACTACAACTTACGTAACATTAATGAAGCTTATACCACATTACATGTGCTAAGATACATATGACTTAGTGAGTTTATTCATCACTATCATCTTGCTAAGCAAGATGCATGCAGTGAGTGATGAAACGGCCTAGCGCCTCAGTTTGAAAAATCAGATGTGCAAAGAACATCTCCACATGACTCTCAAAAATGCCCTAACAAGTATTATGAAGCAGGGAAACAGCACATCTTAAATAAACATCTTAAATAAAACTTCTCTCCTCCTAACCAGAGACATGCTCTTCAGGATGGTAGGACAAGAGAAAGGACAGCATAACATTTTTCCTATAGATTGGTTAAAAAAGCTTTTGCTTTTCCACTGCTGAAATACAAGAGGAGGAAATAGACACAGCGGAAATGGAGCAGATGAACAGCGGTGGTCTGGACACCTTTGCAACACAGCACCCTGAGCTACACATCAGATTGTGTCTACTCGAGATCAGCCTTTAGTTCAGACTCAATATGAACACTTCGAAATATTTGCAGACTGAATAATAGTTTGGGGTTTTTTTTCCCTACCCAGAACAGATACTAAGCAATGCACTTTTTTTTCTACTTTCCAGAGCTTGCCTCCCTGGGGGAGAAACCACCACACTTAGACAAAAACAAAACCAGAGACAGAGTTACCTCCCTACACATTCAGCACAGCAGCGGGTCAAAGGAAAGTATGAGCTCATGTTGGCAAACAGATCTATCTGATCAAGGGCTTTTGCTGGATGAATGTCTCCAGGGGTTTCAGTCTTGCAATGAGTGAAGAAAAAGCGTTAGTCTCAAATTACAGAAGTGCTGGTCCCATTAATAAGGCAGAAACATTTACCTCGCTCCACATCAACTCTATAAATTATCACTAGGAAGAAGGAGGGGCAGTCTTCTCACCATAGCATTCAATCACAGGCACAGCAAGATGCTTCAGAAACCTGACACAATTACAATACAGAGCCACATCATTCCATAAAATCCTTTGGCAAAACTGGTCCTGATCACTGCATGACAGCCAATTTGTTGTTTTGATTGTAGTTTTATGTAAATAAAATTGGTTCTGTGAAAACAGCAGCTCATACATCTGCTTACTAATGCTGTAGCATTTAAATCTCAAACATACATGCTCAAAATCCACACTGATATTTTAAACATTATCCTGTAATATGTAATTAAAATTCAACTGATTGCATAGCTGATACTATTCTTTGAACTGAATCCGTTTCTAGATTATTATTTGCATGCAACCCTGGGTGTACATTTTTGCTTGGAACTAAAATTAATTCTCTTCTCTACTTTTCAGCCAGGATCTAGCCTGTATATTGTCAGTACCCTTCAGCGCCACATCCTTCTTGTGTCTGACCGCTCACAAACTCCCTTCACTTTAAAAATGAAGAGATTTCCAGTGAACAGGCCTATTACTTTCTGAGCAGAAGCCTGAACCACAAGGTGCTTCGATAACGAAAGAGGAATACACAGTTGGAAACATGTTAGGAGGAAGAGATACAAAAGGGTTTCATCCCTCAGGTACTACTATGCAAGTGAAACTTGAATGAGTAAGGTCAGCTCCACAGCACCTCAGTTGGTGCTTGTCGGAGTAAAGACAGTGATGTTTTTTAAATTGAAAGCCAAAGCAAGCAGTAAATGAGAACAAGATGCTATCAGATCAATCTACTGTCAGCTTCCTTCATTACCAAGGGACAAGCCAAGGCCAACTTATTTATACTCTTCTCAAATTACCCTCTTGCCTGGACATTACCACTACCCTAATGTTCACAGCCAGATTTAACCAGTCCCAAAGCATCTTTAAGCACACAGCCAAGCAAATGAGAACCTCTATTTCTTCATTATCAGAGGAGACTGCTTCTAGGGTGTTATTAGACTGTGGAAAAAAATAGGTCCCAAAAGCAGATAACAATAAAGAAAATGCATCGCAGTTCCCTAAATCTGTTGCCCCACTTTCCGACTACCGAAACCCCAGCAGGCAGACATCCAAGTGTATAACCAGCATCTGTAAGTTACATAAAAAGCTACTTCACTTTGCTACAGGTCAGAGCAAAAGGTGGTAAGCGTGTAAGGCAAACGCTACCTGTTCTCCAGCCTTCAGCCAGCATAGACCCTCACCATGCTGAACGGTAAGATCCTAAGAGCATGGATGACTATGCAGTCACTATGCACGTGCACTAAGCACGGTATATCAAACACTGACTGGCTTTTCAATACCCCTGTGCGGTGACTGTCCATGACATCCAAATGTGTTGCAATTCAAGCCCCAGGTGCTGAAGGACAGAGGAACAGGCGGTTGAATTCAGCAAAGGGATCGTCTTTGGACCTTTTTTATCCCATGCAATAGGAACAGAGGAACGATTAGCAAAAAATAATGTGGGATTTAGCATTTCTTCCCTACAAACAAATCTTGCTTATGTAAAGCCTAAGGGATGAGTGTGATAGCTTGACAAGATAAAATGACAAAAGAGAGCGCACAGACCAAAGGGAGAAACATTTGATATTTTGCAAAGAATATATGTACTTTCTGCTGGGTTGGGGGTTTTTCTTTTCTTTTTTTGGAATTACGAAAAAGCAGAAGTTGGGTTTGTGGCACAGGGAGAAGAAAACAAGTGTTCACAACATACTTTGTGGTTTTATGCATCAAAACTAACTGCCAAAATACTACCTGCCACTTACCTGTTTTCAAGCAAAATCTTGCTCTGCTGCCTGGGTAACCAGAACACTTGTACACTGCTGATGATAGGGGCCCCAGGTATTTGATACCCTTAATGTCTTTACCTTTCCCTACTAAACACGAAACAAGACAGAGAACTGCATGTGTTCGGCCCACACTGTGTTTATATAAAGCTTTAAATAGATTTTTTTTTTCAGTGTCGAGGTTTTCTGTAAATCCTGACACTATATGTCAGGTACATCACTCAGCAATGAAGGGATCAGATGCTGACTTCCCTTTGGAAACACAAAAGCTTTATTTTCAGATGATGCAGATGGAATGAAAATATTGCTGTAAGGTGGAATACCATTATGTGCCCATGGTGAGATGATGGAAAATTAAGTAACCTGCAGTTATCTTCATCAAGAAGTCGATATGAGCTGCTAGTTCTTGGGCCAGAGCTATCTTTATTGTACTCCTCCATACCAACGGGATTTACGGTGTGATTAATTTGGTCTCTGGTTTCCATAACAGGTTGGATGCTATGTGGCTCCTCTTACGCAAGCAGACAAAACTAGATCAGATCATGCTCAGCATTTTACCAACATGTATCATGACAGCACAAACATCCAGAACAGTTGTGTACCACTGTAGGAAGGACCTAGGGTTCGAAAGGGGAACAGAGTAATGTGTTTGGAAGAGGGGAAACAAATGCTTGGTATGCAGGTAAAAACCACAAAAGCGTCTCCTTCCTTCAGAAATCTGGAGATGAGACTGGAAGGGAAAGGTCAAAGGAGTTTCAAATGGGGTAACTCATGGGACTCTCATACAGTCATAAAGAAGCAGCAAGAAAACATGATTAGAACATGTTTGCTGGCCTACCAGCATATAGGAAGAGGCAATACTTTGTCTGTAAACGTTAAAATAAGACTACTAAAAAAAAAATAAAAATAAATCTTTCTGCCACTGCAGAAAGACCACCACAATGCTACTGAACAACAAAAGCTCAAAAGAGAATACGTCAAATACATCATTTAACTTAGACCCCACATGCAGGCAGTAACTAAAGGAATCTAGGTGAAACAGGAAACACTGAATAACATACAGACTTAAAAGTCTATTATGCTCACCTTCCCATCATAGCGCTTCACTATAAACTGATCCAGGCCCAGGTCTGAAAAAGAAAAAGAAAACAAACATGCTCTTAAGAGTGCAGACGTGAGCATTTCTTGGGTTTTCTGTTTGAGTGAAGGTTAGAAAAGAAAATGCATTTTCTGAATAACATCAGTAGAAAGTATAAGGACAGAAGGAAATTTTTTTGGCTTTGTGCATTTTTTACCTTGTATTTTGATCATGAAAGTCAACAAACTCACGGCATCAGAGAAGAAAGCCTCCTTCTGTCAGGGGCAGTAGGAACACAGCTCCTAGCACCTCTCAAGAGCCCGAAATCCCCATCCCAAGGTAGAAAATTTCTGCACTATTACTAGGGAAACATTTTGCCTGTGATGCCCCATGTAAATGTATGTTCATAAAACTCCTATTGTTTTTAATAACACCTTTTGAATTGCTCACAAATGGGAAAACAAAGAATTATTCACGAAATTAATTGGGATACTCCCAAATAAATCCAAAACTTACTCATATTTTAGTATAAAATTGCTAATAGATTTTTAAGGAGATAAGCTGCATCTACATTTGGAAGAAGGTGAGAGCTTTAGCTAGAAGGGCATTTTGGAGAAAAGCAGAAAAAGGGGTTATTTATACTAGTAAATTCAATCTTTCATACCATTACAAAATATTTTTTTCTATCTTGAAGAGGAAAAAAAACCAACCCAGCATTTGCAGAGTTTAGGCAGAGAGCTCTCAATCTAATCCACAGAGCCCGGCAGGCCATATGTACGCTCATGAATGCAAATATAACCAAGGTGACAAGAATATTCAGGAAGATTAATTATCTGAGCTTTGCAATCCAAAGTCAGGAAGATGTATCCTGAGAGGAGATTAAGCAGAACTCAAACCAAGAACTTCCAGGCCTCCGGGAGAGCACGGGCCCATTTTTGGTTCTCTGGAGAATAAAGCTGCTCAGCAGAGCCACATCCCATGCATTTTCTGCCACTGTTTATGATAATTATCACATCCTCATTTCAATTTAAATTGGGAAAAAAAAAAAGATGGAAATAACCCAATAAAACTTTTCCCATGCCTGCTGCATCTCCAGCTCATAAGATAATAAAACCTGTCTATTGGAAAGGTTCATAATGGTTACAGAATTAAAAGTTGAGTTATTAATCTCTCGAGGGTGACCTCCTCGACCTTTCTGAACCAAAGCAGCTAATATTCCTCCATCACCAATTCAAAGGTCAAGGCAATTGTCAAAGGGCTCTGTGGATTTGTGAAGGTTCAAGCCAGAAAGCATCTTCTCAATATTTTGTGTGCCCGACAGACCGAAAATTGTATATTCATATGCATTTTCAGACTTTAATCATCTTTTGAATTTTGTCCTCCTCAAAGTTGTAGGTATAAATGCAGTACAGTAAGTATCGTCACATTTAGAGGCAAGACTCATTTGATAAATGTGTCGATTTTACCAGAGACATGTTATCCAGCCAGAGCTTGTCCCTGACCATCCATTTGGATGCCGACTGCTAAACTGAGCTTAGCTTATACCCATGTGTCATAATAAAGTCATTTCTCAAGAATACCTCCTGATCCAATGCCAGGAAATAGTGTTGTAAGACATATCCCAACTTTATACATGTACTCATGAAAAGCTAAGGAAGAACATGGGCTAAAAATAGCAAGTAAAAGCATGTCTTAATGGCACCCTCTCACCCCCTCAACTGGACACTACTATTGGGAAAGCAAACAGGTTTCACAGAAGACTCAAAATGAATAGATGCTCATGTAGATAAATAGCAAGAAAACATGAACTAAAAACTGCTTTCTTGCATATACATATAAATTAAATATCATATATTTCTAAATATAGATTACTTATATAACTAAATAAATAATATAGACACAACTCTGTATGTATGTATAGAATAGTTACTAAACCCAGCCAAATGACACCTAAAAAGGCAGAATACCAGTACCTGTACTAAAGAAAGAGGCTAACATTATAAACTTCGTGTTCTCCACAGATGTAACATGAGATGGGCAAAAGGGGAGGTGATGGGGGGTACAGTTGGAGGGGGCTAAAAAGCACCACAATAGTTAACAGCAATAAATTACAATAATGATGGAGTCAGCAAAAGAACACACTGACTATATCAGGAGTTTTGAATACAGGTAATTTGCCTCCTGACTGGGGTTTGGTCCAGCCTCATTTGCCTAAGCACAGTGATGTTGGTTTCCATGTATTTCCTTGACTGCTATGGCATGTAACAAAAACGCATTGAAAAACAAAGTGTCTGGGCTAACCTGAGACTATTTCTGGCAGGAACGGAGTGATGGACCTTTACTTACACACAGCTTTTCTGCAACTGCATCCAAAGAGAAGAAGCTACCAGGTCTGTCCCCAAGCTTGAGAGCTCCAAGCATTTGATTATTTGCTGAAAAAACTGCTTAAAACACCACAGCTGTTACAGAAATGTAGCAATCATTACCTATATCATGTCAACCTCATTTGACACAATCACATCTGATAAGAAGCAAAGTGCAAGGTCCTACACCTGGGTTGGAGCAGTCCCAGGCACAGCTACAGGTTGGGCAGGGAAGAGATTCAGAGCAGCCCTGCAGAGAAGGACTTGGAGGTGTTGGTCGATGAGAAAATGAACATGAGCCGGCAGTGTGCGCTTGCAGCCCAGAAAGCCAACGGTACCCTGGGCTGCATCAAAAGGAGCGTGACCAGCAGGTCGAGGGAGGTGATCCTGCCCCTCTACTCTGCTCTTGTGAGACCTCACTTGGAGTATTGTGTGCAGTTCTGGTGTCCTCAACATAAAAAGGACATGGAACTGTTGGAACAAGTGCAGAGGAGGGCCACGAGGATGACCAGGGGACTGAAGCACCTCCCGTATGAA
The DNA here is from genome assembly GCA_017639245.1 of Myiopsitta monachus. Lineage (NCBI taxonomy): Eukaryota > Metazoa > Chordata > Aves > Psittaciformes > Psittacidae > Myiopsitta > Myiopsitta monachus. Next base: position 61,935,985 of record CM029921.1, on the reverse strand, counting down.
GATAGGCTGAGAAAGTTGGGGCTGTTCAGCCTGGAGAAGAGAAGGCTGCGTGGAGACCTCATAGCAGCCTTCCAGTATCTGAAGGAGGGCTATAGAGATGCTGGGGATGGACTATTAATTAGGGATTGTAATGATAGGTGTCATAGGTTCAGCAGTAGCAGTCATTTTTCTCCTTTGTAGTAGCTGGTGCAGCGCTGTGTTTTTGACTTTCTGCCTGGGAACAGTGCTGATAACACCAATGTTTATAGTTACAGCTTAGAATGTTTGGTTTGACCAAGGACTTTCTGAGTCTCATGCTCTGCAAGGGAGGTGGTAATGGGTTCAAACTTCAACAGGGGAAGTTTAGATTGTATATAAGGAAGAAGTTCTTTACTGTTAGGGTGGTGAGGCACTGGAACGGGTTGCCCAGGGAAGTTGTGAATGCTCCATGCCTAGTGGTGTTCAAGGCCGAGTTGGACAGAACCTTGAGTGATGGTGCAATGGGAGGTGCCCCTGCCCATGGCAGGGGGGCTGGACCTAGATGATCTTAAGGTCCTTTCCAACCGTAACTGTTCTATGAACCTATATAACCTTGGTTTATGCATGTCTCTGAGATCAGGGAAAGACATTTATATGAAAATACAGCACTAAATTTTGTCACATATGCTGCTGCCTTTTTTCATTTTACTGTATCAGCATGCCCTGGAAGACAGCCCTGGTGAATGGAGTTAAACCCAGCTGACAGTCACAAGTGGTGTTTCCCAGGGCTCAGCACCGGGGACAGTTTTGTTTAATATCTTTCCTGATGACCTGGATGAGGGGATCAAGTCCACCCTCAGCAAATTCACAAATGACACCTAACTTGGCAGGAACATTGATCTGTTGGAGGACATGAAAGCTCTACAGAGGTATCTGAACAGGCTGGATCAATGGGCCAAGGCCAACTGTGTGAGCTTCAACAAAGCTCAATGCCAGGTCCTGCACTTGGGCCACAAGAATTCCACGGAACACTACAGGCTTGGGAAGAGTGGCTGGAAAGCTGCTCAGCAGAAAGGGACCTGGAGGTGCTGACTGACAGCCATTGAACACAAGCCAGCTTGTGCCCAGGCAGCCAAGAAGGCCAACGGCATCCTGGCCTGCATCAGCAATAGTGTGGCCAGCAGGGCCAGGGCAGCGTTCATCCCCCTGGGCCCAGCACTGGTGAGGCAGCACCTCCAATATCTCAGTTCTGGGCCCCTCACTACAAGACAGACATTGAAGTGCCGGAGTGGGGCCAGAGAAGGGCAACAAAGCTGGTAAAGGGTCTGGAGCTCAAGTCCTATAAGAAGCAGCTGAGGGAACAGGGGTGGTTCAGTCTGGAGTACGAGGCTCAGGGGAGACCCCACCACTCTCCACAACTACCTCAAAGGAGGATGGAACCAGGTAGGTGGCGGTGTCTTCTCCCAGGTAAGAAGTGACAGGGCAGAAGGAAACAGCCTCAAATTGTGCTAAAACTGTATATTGGGAAAAATTTTTTCACTGCAAGGGTTGTCAAGCACTAGAACAGGCTGCCCAGGGAAGTGGTGGGATCACTGTCCCTGGAGGTACTTAAAAGACATGTAGATGTGGCGCTTATAGACATGGGGTTTAGTGGTGGACTTTGCAGCGCTAGGTTAAAGGTTTGTCTTTTCCAGCCTCAAAGATTTTTATCCTATTGCAAGCACAAGAATAGAGGTTCACATTACTGTTTTACATCCACCCTTTCTCCCAGCCATGCACAACAATATCCCATTTGCTCTGCTGCATTAACTAAGCCGCATGCTTAAGCTCCTCTATAAAATTCACCTTGCCATAGATCCTAAAAGGTGCTATTCAAAAGGTAAGAACAGGCATTTATGAGTTCAAGGCATACAGTTTTACTCAATACATCTTCCTTTTTCAAACACAGTTTATGTTCTCTCCATGGATTTAGCTACGTGTTTTTCTATGAGTCTTCAATCTTAAAAGTTGACAAAAGGAAAGCAAGAAAAAAGAGGGCCTGTTGCTTGATACCTGTGGTGTTGTTTCTCTCTGTTACATAAAAACCCCAAAAGACTTTTCCTCTGAAACATTACAATAGGAATGCAGTGTTTGTGTAGGCTGGAGAACTAATGGAAACACTGCAGGAATTAGGACAATCACATCTGAACAAGGAAAGGAAAGGAAAGAATGTTAGTTATTACTTCTCTGTTCGTGAAATGACAGTGTGCTAAGTTAAATTCACTGCAGGATTGTCTGTGATACACTCGTAAAACAAATAGACCCTGGCTGGCCTATTGCTGACAAACAACAGGAACACAAGCTAATTGGCATGTTTAACAGTGAAAAAGAGCTTTTCCATCTTTCACTGAAAAGCAGGACATGAAACACCATTCTCCCAGGAATGGATTAAAGGATCTCTTTCAAGGGAGATGGCAATGAAAACCAGAAGTCTTTCCAGGAGAACAGCTGGCTGCTTCACAAAGCTTTCTGGGATGGAAGGCATCACAATGCACACCATGGCTACTCCAGATTGCATAGTGACCACCCAGCTGCATTTTGGTGCTCATTTCTGCTTGAACAAACTCAACTTTCACTATGACCTGCCCAGAACATGCCTTTTATTTACATCAACCACTGCACAACGCCTCACCTTTCACTACACATCTGGATTACTGAAGCCCCTTTTGCTCCCCCAGCCAAGGGTTCTGAATCAGCCAGTCACTTTCAGTAGTGCCTATGGTGACCTGCATGATTTCCTAACTTGCTCACTATAGCCAGCTTGCTTGTAATCTTTAAGTACCACTATGTATTACTCCTACAAATTCTGATACCACCTAAGGTATCAGAAGGTGGCATCAGGGGACCAAAAGAAACAGCAGCACTGCGGTAGAGTACCTAAGCAAACAGCATCACTAGAACTGTTATTTCAGATTAGACTGACAACCATTTACGCACCAATACTAAGAATATAGGCCTCCACTCGTATTCATGCGATGGTACTTTCACAGCACTAAAATCAAAACGGTTTTAAAATAAGCCAAAATGACTTGCACTCACTAACTGCCACAATGGGGAAAAGAGGGTGCTCAACAGGAGAACCATATTCTCTGCATTTACTTATTTTTCCTAGGCTAGAAAGGATATTTTAATGGAGAAAGAATTATTTATGTAAAGGAAAAAAACCAGAATAACCTGCTGTTACTCTTCTTCAGCTCTAATAAAATCTGAAGTCAAATGCTTATTGTATTTCTGCTGATTAATGAAAACGTACATTCCACAGATTCACTCAAAACTACCCAATTACCACACTTGATAAATAGCTAAACAATTACTAAGCTAATATTATCCTGTTAAAAAAAAAGAAAAATAAAACCAGCAGCCATGAGCAGCAGATTATAGACTGCAGTTTAAAAAATATTTTAACAAACGGATTTCCAGAAAAACCGATTCCATTATGCCAAGAACACAGTTGAGATCAATTAGAAACCATCCTGATTTCCTCTGGGATGCCAGCAGTTTTCCACTGACAGAAAAGCCTTTTCAACTCCTTCCAGTCTTGATATCCTTGTCAGATTTTTCACATTATTTGGGTAACATTTACTCATCATCTGCTTTTCCTTTCCAGTTGCTCAATATATAACATGGACTCTTTCTTGCGAGTAGATGAGCAAAAGGGCGAATGACCAAGACTGAAGAACAGCCTGATAACCATAACATGCAACATACTATGTTATGGGAGGAGAAAATGTTGGACCCTGTTTTACCCTCCAAAGCTGTAACCCACCTTCTGATTTCTCTATGAATTTAAAATATAATCTGCAAGCAAACAATGAGCTGCCTGAGATTTCTCAAGGGGTAACACTCTCAGGTTTGTGTTAAAGCCCAGAACTGTTCTACTCAAGGAACTACTTTGCTCACATCTGATCCCCTCCTACAACAGGCAAGTCAATCTCTATGAGATGTGCCTTCATAACACAAGTGATCATCCACACCAACCTGTTGTCTATACTGAAAGCTGTAGTAATTTGTTTCTTCTGATAACTATCACATAAGCATGCACATAAATGCACCTTTCTCTTCTCCTGGACTAGGTTCCTGGGGTCTTGTGTCAGGCATTACAGGCACAAAGATGATTCTTGCCTTGGAATGACGTATTTTCAACAGAAAAAAACCCATATCTATTTACCCTCCTGGTTCAGGAGATAACCATCAAACTACTTCCCCCTCTCACTCATATTCTCTCCCTGAAGACATCTCCAGCAGATGTTCTTGGGAGAGAACACAGAAGCTCCCATCAACAAACCAAAGGCAAGTTCAGCATCTCTAGTTTCCTTCTGGGTCTAAGCATTTCAGCTCAACACTTTGCATAACTTTAGGGATCTGGACAAGCCTAAGGAATTCTCCCCCTCCCCTCCAGACCAGGTGAGTGCTTTGTCACAGCTCAGGACTGTTGGTTCTACGAAAGATCAGATTCATATTTTACAAATTTAACACAAAATGATAAATAATCACAACAGCACTGCAAGAAGTCCAGAGCCAGCTTGTGCTCAGCTTCTTATGAAATCCAGACATAAAATCCAAACCATTTCAAAACTGAGAATCAAGCTATGTGGTCTGAGCAAGTCACCAGAAATCAGCTCTGTCCTTCACAGCTCCTCTCCTCTGACACCATCTTGTGCACAGAGGCATAGCTGCTGCTCCTGGCTGAGCTTCGACAGCATGTTTGTGGTTTCTTACAGACACAAAAAACCACAACAACACAACCCCAAAACACACACACCTTCCAGGACATTTCAAAGAGTTCAGATATCTGAACTGTTGCAGTGCATGGTGGATCTTGAAAGGCACCTTTCATGTTGCAGGAGTGAGGTTAACACTGAGATGGAAGAGCAAGACTGGTTTGAGCGTAACCTTTGTTACAGAGTGCTGTGATAAGATATGAAGCATGTTCTACTCCTTTTAATTACTGGTACTGGCTGAGTATGCCACAATTCCTTCTTAGCCCAGGATGCTTCAAAATACACACTTTCCCCAGGAAAACAATTAGTGCAGAACAGACCTAGAGAAAGCTGGGGATATGGAGGTAACTCAGAGGCTAGGAAAGACAGGTGGACTGCGCAGGCCACCACCAAGCAAGTCCAAGCACTTGGAAATGTTCATGCAGGCCAACAATTACCTAAGACTACAGAGAATGTGCCAGCAACGACCTGACACTATCAGGCAGATACAGCACTCCTGCCAAGTGCCATGGTTTCAAGCATCTTTTTCAGCAGAAGTCCACCTGCCTTCGAAGAGCTGCACCATTCACAACTAGGTTTTTACAAACCTTTACCCTTCCTACCAGAGACTGAGAGGTAGTATTTTCAGCTGAGTCTGGGCAAGCAAACACCAGCAGGGACAGACTGAAGAAACCATCCCAGCTCATCCAGCCTTGGAGAAAAGCGCTCTCTCAGGTATGAGAGGAGGTGGGAAGAAAACTATAACATAGGACTGCAGGGAGCAAATGTCACTGCTCACACATCTGTTGGCACTTGGACTTCACAGACAGCATATAAAGACTTTTTTTTCAAAGCAGCTTCCAGGTTTAATGCCATTGTTTGTCTTCCTCTGACAGACAGTTACAAGCTCAGCAAGAGTGTGCCACACCTTGAGCACAGCTTGCAGACTTGGGAAAACTATGGCAGGAAATTTTACTGAACTGGGGAAAGCAATCTACAGGAGGTAATGAATTGGCATTCATTTTCCCCAAACCAGCAAAATACAGTGTAGAATTAAGCTGACATTTTTACTGACAATAAATCAACTTTTCCCTATGTAATCCATAAAAATGAATCAGGCATATGATACCCCGCAGTAGATTAGCAGTTTAAAAATAAATACAACAGGGACTCAGATACCCCATCACTCCCTTTCATTTATATTCCATAGTATTTTCTTTCTGTAAAATAGCAGACACATTACAAAAAGTTACTTGCTGAAATTACACGCAGCAGCTTGAGCACACAGAGCATCCCCTGTTCTCCTCATGTCTCAGACTGCTTATGCAGGACCATATTAATTCACAGGTCCAGAAGCCAATTGCTTCACCAGACAAACCTACCAACAAATACCACCCACTGAAAGCCTTGCAGCCAGTAGGACTGCAGAAAGTAATCCACAATTCAGTTCAAGCATGAACGTACCAAGCTGGTATGATTACAGCAGGCTATGTCACTACCTGAAGGAGATTTCCAAGGGAAATCTCATCACCACCTGCAGGAACACCCTGAGATGAAGAAGGAATGCTCCAGTCTGGGCAGAGGGCACACCCGAGTCGTGACTAAAGGAGAAAATAGCCCCAGCATTTCCTTACTGATCTATAATCCTGATTGCCTTATGAGTCAACAGGGCCAGACGGATGTAAAGCTCATAATCTGGTGAGCAAGTAGTCTTTGTTTTTAACCTCCGGGTCAAAAAAAAAAAAGGCAAAGAAACCCAACAAATCACGCAAGACAACCCTTTTTTTACGACTATTTCTGGAAACATTTGGGAACAAGGTTATGGATGCTTTGACTTTACTGTGGCATTTAGCAGTTTACTTTACTACTATTCATTATAATTAAAAAACCATTTACTGCGATTGTCATGACATACAGCACTTAGTAAAAAAGAACCATCCTAGCAGCAGCTTCATCTAGAAGCAAGTCTGTGACAGTTACAGTCCTCAAGACATACTTTCAAATGAAGAAGACCTAAAATGCCCACCCTAATGCTCTGCCTGCCGATGGGCAGCCAAAGTTCAATTTCCATCTCATTCCACTTTCCAAGAGCATCTGTAAGTATCTCTGTAAGTATCACTAAGTCAATTTCCTTCCTTTATAGTCTGCCTTGTGTCACTTAAAAGCCACAACAGGCTTCACAGAGCCATTTAAGCAGATGGCCTAGCCAGGATAATAGTAACATTGGGAAGTTAGCAGCTAACACTGACAAATTATTTCCCATTAGTCACCTTTGCTTGTCTCCAAAATGCGTTTTTTTCTGAGCACCCTTACACCTATTTTCTGCATGCCTTAAAATGCACCAAGCACATATGGAAGAAGTAAAAGAGAATCAGATGTGTTGAAATTAAACACAGGATGTTTTCTGTTTTTAAGCTGGCTGACAAAAAAACCCTAACATTACTTGCATGGGAAGACTTGCACTCAAAGTACTGCTACTGCTTTTCAAAGTATCAATTCAAGGAGCTTTAGATAGTTAAGATGGTAGCACACAATTTCAGCATCTGTGAACATTATCTTCTGTTCATTGCTTAAACAACCTCTTCACTAAAGATGAAACCATGTATTCATATGAGAACTACAGCCATTTTCAGGACTTGATGAAAAGCTAAATATCAATTTACCAACATGCATCTAACACTAATGCCAGGATTGTTTTTCTTGCTGTCTGCACACACTTCATATCCTTGTTTTCTAAGCACAAGTGTACATTAAACAGCTGTCATGGAAGACATCAAAACAGTTTCACACTTTGTACATAAACCCTACACTCAAGAAGTTAACATTTGAGGGCTTAAGGCTGAAGTTGCTCATTAATGCCTTCAGAAAGGAGTTTTAATTTGAAAAAATCCCTTTTCATTCTTTGAGACACACTGTGGGAGACCAGGGAAACTGATTTCCCATGTCCCACCTAAACCACAAATCTCCTACAGAAGACAGGCAAAATCCTCAAAGCCACCCTACAAAAACCAGCCTCTTACCACTCAGGACACAGCTTTCCAGACCAGACAAACAGTGTCTGCTCTCCCACCGGCTGCCGGCCAAACCCCCACAAGTACTGCAGTTGATCAGCTTCCCTGCAATATGCAGGGAGTTTGAAGCTGGCCGAGATCAGCTGCACTCTGACCAGCAGCATCACAGCTCAGTCACAAACAGGGGGCTGCCTGGATCCCTTTATTTCTAGGGGTTTCATTGCCATTCATAAGGTCTTCCTTGCCAAAGCAACCTCCTTTTGTAGGTTTATGAACAATTCTTGAAGTGTTCCAGTTGAAGGCAACCCTTTACTGTTAAATATACAAGAAAGTTGTCTCATCTGCTCTTCAAGGGCTCATACCAATGAGATCTACCATGCTGCAACAGTACTTCAGGCAACACTGGAGGGATTAGGCTAATTTTGGGTTTGGAGCATGGAGGTGGAATAGATAGCTTCAGGAGGTGCTCACTAGCCATAGCAATCCCCGATTTGACGCTCCAAAGAAACATACCATGAGCAACACTTCTGAACCTGAAAGATCACTGTTATCTGGCTGCTGTCAGCCAACTGGGTTCAAGCCAGCACGGACAAGCTGCAGACTCATCTGGAGAGATAAGAGTAGCTCCTTCACAGTTGCACTGGTAACTTTCTGCCTTGCTCCTGCATTTGTTGTATCTGTTCATCTTCCTGCACACTGTTGCATTGCTATAATGCATGGGTTGAGAGCATCACTTTTTTTGACTGTGGCAGCACCCTAATCATACAGCAACCCACCTTCTGTGCCGTATCTCTGAACATAACAAGAACAATATTCAACAACATAAATGTTTGATAGGAAGTTTAAAGATCAGGCAAGCAGAAACTGGAGAGTTTATTCCCCCGGCTGTATTAGTTCCTCCAATTACTACACAGACATCACTTACTTTCCGGTTGTTTTTCATTAGGCGTTATTGATCTCACAAAATCCTGTGGTGTCATAAAAACCTCCGATTCACCATGCTCATTTATGACTTTCAAAGTGGCAAAGTATCTGAAGATTTTGTCTGGCGTGGAGTAAGCTCTGATCCTGTTCTCATATTCCATCACCTGGAAATTAAATGTAACCAGTATTAGATGTGCACGGCTCCTCTCCCAAGACCTACATTGAAGCCTTTCAACTACCAGTTAAACTAGAAGTATCAGCTCCTGATGTCCCAGGAGTAAGAGCAAACACTAAGAGCCTTTTACTATTTTTAAAGTTTTGACTCTTCATGAGGGCAAAGTAAAACCAAGTTAACAAAATCCCTGAAGGTACTTTTAAACATGAACATAAAAAAAGCACTAGCATCACATTTGTCTCCCTAAAGCAGTTCAATATTTTAACCACAGTGTTGAAGGGTTCTGATTTGTGATTAATAAATGAAGGGAAAATGTCTTGGAGAGCTGGGAGAAACCTTTACTTTCAAGCTGAGTCTCGGAAAAAACTACTTGGAACCACAGCTGGCTGCTCAGGCACCCAACCTAATTTTTTCCTCTTTTCTATCACATTGGCAAAATTTTGCAGAAACATTCTTTACTCAGTCCTCTTTTCCCAACCAATCTACCACTTACTAACTCTGCCAGTAGTGATTATTTCGTACCTAGAACCATATTCCCCAACACACAGCTGGAATTAATCAGAGAACAGAAAGCTTTTATAAATAAAACCACAACATAAGGTCACAAGTGAGGAAAAAGGCACAAGGACCTACACTTCATTATGCATTAGAGCAGAAACTTTCCTTCTCCATACAGCTTTTTATTCCTGCACCATACACCATGTTTAACAGTCCATAAGGTACTTCTTGAAACCTTCAGTACTTCTGGCCAAGAGCCACAGGAACTAAAAGCAAAACCAAACAAGTAATGATCTGCTAGAAGAGAACACTCAAGATCAAGGGTACTGCCAAGGCAGCTGTAGATCATTTATGGCTTTGGTTCTGTTTCAGCCTTGTCCTTTAACTTGAACAACTTTTCCACCCTGATATTTATCGGACAGAAAACACCCTCTCTAGTGTTGTCATATTTCTAGGATAAATCAAGCCAAAGGCTTTTAATCCCTCAAGCCAGGCTTCGGCAAAACAACTAGGGGAAAGCAAACCCCCTTTCTTCTACATTTGTTCCAGCTCAGATCTCCAGCAAATGCAGCCACAGATGGCAGTATCTATAATGAAAATCTCAAAAGCGTTCTCCCCACTCTTAGCATCACCATAGCTTTTTCATAACTCAGAAATGCCCTTGCATCAACCACTATAACCAGATCCTTCTTTCCTGCAGTCACCTGCCCAGAACGTTTTTGTCCCTAGTCCCTACCTGCAATCAACAAACCTAAGCCCATTTTTACTGCTTCAGCCCACAAAGTCCTCCAAAGATAAGGGCATTGGATCGAGAGCAACTGCTATATTGCAAAATTACAAGTCGCCATCTATCAGCTGTAAACAACACCATGCACCTCCCCAGCTCTTCCTGCTGCCAAGCTGCGCGTGTCTTTGTCTACAGCTCCCACCTGGCAGGCCGTAACTTGTTATGCCAAAGTGACCTTTTGACTTGTGATTGCAGGCCCACATCTCACTCTTTCCTGCAGCATGACCTGATCTCATGAGTAACACCCGCACTCAACTTCATCAGCCAAAACCAGAGTTAAGTATTTTTACCTTCACGCCAGACAACTAAAACCAACTACAGTATCAAGTCCAGGACCAGAGCCAAGAGCAGACACCAAAGACCACAACCAGCAGCTCTCTCCATCCATGACACCCTTTCAACACAACTTGCTTTCTAGCCAAAACACTTGTCTGCCTGAGACTCTACATTACTCTTGATTTTCCAAGCCTGTGGAAAAGATTCTTGCACTATGAAATGCTTTCCTTCAACCCAGCTAGATAAGTTATACCTCTTGTACTCAAAACCACCTCTGCAGCAGAGACATTAGTCCTGAGACTTCTGCCAGTAAAACCATGCTTCCTTTTATCCCATTCAACTTCACATCTGCTCTGTATCTGTTTTAAGATCTAGGATACTACAGGCAGGCCTGCTCTGTCAGATGCTTTTCTCCCCATTTTTGGAGTATGGGCATTGGTCCTCATCTGCCATCTTTACCAACACTCCTCCTTTCTGGTCCAGCAACTTCACTGCCAAGTCTTTGTCATCTCAAGCTCAGGGTAATCCTCAAGTCCGCTGCTTTATCAATGTTCAGCAGTCTACATTTTGCTATGACTTCACACACAACAATTTTCCCACCCATTCAGATCTACACTGCACCCTCAAATCTAATACAACCATCACCTGCCACAGAAGCAAAACTACGTGGTCCTTTCCTAGATCATTTGCCATCCCATCTTCTATCCATACATACTGCTAAATTAAGATCTTCCTCGGATAACTGCTAGGCAGCCTTGAAGGTGAGATTTTGAATATGTGGCTCTAGAGCAGGAAGGGTCAGTCTGTTGCTCAAGAGCCATGTACAGCTCACATAAGCCAGATAATGACACAGGCTAAAAAAGGTCTCCTGTGTCAGCATGCAGCACAACCACCGCACAGAGATCTGCAAACCCAGGGATTTGTTCCCATGCAGTCTGTGGTTTCATGAAAAATATATAAGTAGTTTTGGGCTTCCCTTCATCCAACAAAAGCAGCTGAATGCCTTTACAGAAGTAGGGCTGCCTCATTAAGCCTCAGAGCAGCATAAGGAGGAACATAAGGATTTTTAATGAGCATAATTTGTTGATGCAAAGTATGCCACATCTGGCCAAAGACAGCCAAGCTGACCTATCATCTCCATGAAAGCTCAAAGCAGCTCCTGTAAGCCCACTGCAGTTCATGAAATGGGCGTTACCTGTGAAGTGATTTGAGTTTCAGATCCAGAAGGAAATGTGATTATGTACAGCTACTCAAAGTTCCATGGGAAGCTACTGTTTTAATTATTTCCAACCTTCTGAGTTCCAGCAATTAGCTGTGACATACACAAACACACAGTTTTCAGGACAAATACATTCTGGAAAAATTATGAGGAACAACAAGCTTGAATAACTCAGAAGCTAGGGGGGGAAAATAAAACATAGCAGAACCCAAAATGTTTGTTTAGTTCTCATGGGCTGTTTTCATCAAAACAGAAATCACACTTCTTCAAACGTCCCTAAAAGAAGTGAAAAAATGCAGCAAATTTCTTCCCTTTTGCCCACAGCTGAACTCAGTCACCTCATTTTCAGGAACATGATCTAATCAGCTGGCAAAAACTAAACAAACATGCTACAACTCATCACTCTGACTTCAAGACCGGACTGAACACGAAGGCAGGTCAAGAAGGGAACAGCCAAGGCCCTGCAAATGAGAACAACTCCCTTATCCAAGACAGGGCACTAAACACAAGCAGGCGATAACATGGGTGCCCTGTTCACACTATACAAACATGGAGATGGAAGCACATGTACGTATTTGGGTGTACATACCATTTGTGAGGTGGTTTTACACTACTTGGAAACAATCTGGACTTAAAGTCATCCCAGACAAGTTTCTCCTCCCACGACCTTTCACCTACAAAATACTTTCCTGGCAAAGCAGTTGCCTACCCCAGTACGCACCAGTCCTCAATGCAGTGGACACCAACCAAAAATTCTCATCCTGCCACCAGAACTGCAACCTCATGTAATCAGGGGCCTCCAGAAAGATTATGAGACCAAAAGGGAAAAGTCCTATTTTAGCATTTATTAATAGAGCATGCACTAGAGGAGAAAGACGGGCAAGGACTCCATATTGTGCTACAAGAGTAAAGCTGCTGTTGAGACAGTCAGTGTTTATGCTAAGCCTCAGGTTAAAAGTTAAAAAAAAGATAAAAGATAAAATCCTGTGGAGACATGAAAATCGAGCTCTAAATTAACACCTCAAGTCACCTCCAGAGCGCCACTGGGGCATCCCTGACCATGCAACAACACACACATCTTAAATTTTGTTGGTTCAATTTTTTCAAATTGTTATTAATTTTTAAAACACACGTTTAGATTTTATTGCAGGGTAAATTAATTACGAATTTCTTTGGGCTTCCTACTGTAATGCACACCAACATGAAGTCTCAGCACGACTGACACTCCTAAGGCAGCACACCTTCAGGACCCAGCAAACACTGTAAGCAGATCTTGATAAAGCAATCCTAATGCCACACACAAATCCTTTTAGCAAGTTAATTAACACATCAGCCCACCCACACCATGTATTACTGCTCATTAGCCTTCAAACTATAAAAGCATTCAAACAATCCTTTCCTGTTCTACCTTACCGAGTCAGGACCTCTACACTGCAAGAAAACACATGCCCATAAACCATTCACACACGATCCCGGCACCAGCCCCACAGCCCCAGCGGCTGCCAAGTAATTTGTATTTCAATCTCCTCATCACTGAATCACTACCCAAAATAGCAACGTCAAGCCTAATTTATCATTTTCACTACTAATCATCGACTTCATTAAAAGCAACACTGGGATAACAAACAAGTGTTAAACACTTTCAATTAAGCTCATATTTTGTCAGGGAAAACGTCACACTTTTCATTTAATTATGGGAAAAAGCTGGAAATGTTTTTTACTGTGGGTGGTGGTAAGTTTTGGGGCTGGGTTTTGTTTTTCTTTGTGGGGGGTTTTGTTTGTTTGCTTTGGGTTTTGCTTTTTGGTGGCTTTGTTTTGATTTGTTTTATTTTAACTTATGGAAGAGTTGGGAACTCCCAAGGTGCTACACAACTCATTAGGGGAGCAGCCCATCCTGGGAGCAGCCCTGATTTTGAGTTGGGACCAGGGGCACACCTTCCTCTGTCATCTGAACTGGAAACATTCAAATGCATCTCCCGAGATGACTCACTAAGGCAACTGCTGATCAAACACCAAGCCCACAACGTAGCTGCTCAAACAAACACAGAACCTGGCAACTGCGAGGCTGCCAGTTACATCCTGCATTAAACGAAGCAAAAAAAAAAAAGCTAGCATTCAGGTCACAGAAGGCACATTCCATCTTAAGGCTGAAAGAAGAGGACTTATGTTGGCAAAAAGATTGTGAGGCTTGTTTTAAACTGTGCTCTCCCTGCTGAAATTGCTGCTCCCAAGTTGAGAACTGTAGGAGGAAGGCAGGCTGTGGACTGAGAAGGGATGTAGGCTGCACGTCATTCTCAAAGGATCTCAGGGTCACCCCTCCATGCCTGGCTCAGGTGTTAGTTTGGAAAGTGTGGCCATATTCCTCCCTGCCTAGTATCTGAACGGAAAAGTTGTTCAATGTAGGCATGCCTCCTAACAACTGGAATAAAAATCTCCACCTGCAAACAAATATTCTCTGGTTTTCCCAGCCAGAAGCAACCAGCATGTCAAAAGTAATCATTACATTTGCTGTATTAACAAATAGGTTTGGATTCGGTTTTGTTGTTTTGGGGGTTTTTTACATAACAGTGTGGATGAAAGTGAATCACTTCTTCACTCTTCGTAACCTGCCTTCATCTGCTGACACTGGTTAAATTAACCTTTTTTTTCCTGAGTAGCACTGGCAAGAGTTGAAGTTTTGCTGAAGCTGTCAGTGTATCCAACATCCAGTTGCCAAGAAAATCAGCAGAAGCACAGAACCCATACTCCTGGACCATTCTTTATATTTCAGCATAGAATCTTACGAAATAACTTCACTGAGCTGCCACCAGCAGGTCACCACAGGGAGAGCTGGGAGCCCCAAATACCATAAGGCACTCGAAATTTCAAGCTGGGTAGTCTGCTCTCACCAAGAACAGACTATGATTCAGCAACTTGAAATGAAACAGCTCTTAATTTTTCATTAAAAGCTGTTAAGCCACTACATACAGCCATCCACAATTTAACAGCTGATGAGATGCAGCCTCCACAATATGGACTGAAAAAATAATTATCAGAAGCAAATCACACAGAAAGGAATAGTGAAGAGCATATACTCCCGCTCTCCTCTTTGGCACTGCAAAGATACTAAATCATCAAACATAGCCCAATAAAAACAACATCCAGAGAGGTTTAAAAAATAAAATACTGCTGTCTGCCAACTCTCAGTTACAGGACTCTCCACCAGACCAAGTAACACATCTTATAATAACAGTGGTTACAGACAGTACCAAACTAGTTGTAAGACAGTTTGGAGGACCCCTAAGCTCTCAGGATTGTCCAACAGAGAAGGCAGGCCACAAGCTGACAATATAGCTCATTACTCAAGCTTTCTTCCTCTTGAAAATGTGTCTGATATGAAAATTAAATAGGCATAAGAATCAAGGGAGAGACACAACTTAACTGTGAACAGGGAGAGAGGCTGTATTTCAAGAACTATGTTTACATGGAATAATTAAAGGAAAAAATCAAGTACCCCTTTCCTATAACCTCCCTTCCACACTCACCCTCTGCTTCCTACATACGCTGTGTACGTTCACAGGCAAACAGACCAATAGGTGGACTCAAAGACACATAGGATGGATGCTTTTGCACCAATTCCCTACTTTGCATACGCCTAACAGCCTAACAGCTATCAAAGCAGAAGCCTTGATTTCTTAACAAGCCACTTCACAAGCATCCAACTGGAGATGGGAAAGAGGCCTCCATTTCAGAGAATCAGTGCTTCCCAAATAAATGAGTTTCAAGCTAAAGAACCTCAAGGTAGCATGCCAAGAAAGGAGGTTTCCAAAATGCTAAGGTCTCTTAGAAAATAAAGCCAAGTACAGAGCTAAAGCCAGACTCTTTACATACCACAACATATCACAACCTGAATAATATGTTCTGCAGCTTTTCTCCCTTTTTCCACTGCAGTGCATAAGATGCAGGTGAAATATGCCCAAGTTTGGTACCTTACGGTCCCTGAAGCCAGAACGCTTCTTCTTCTTCCCTTCTGGCTGAGCCTCCTCATCACCTGAGGCAACAGCCCTTCTATCCTCACTGCCGCTGCTCTCCTCCTCGTGCTTCATCTTCTCGCTTGGCTCTGTCCTTGGATCGTGTTTTACAGAGGACGAGTCTTCTGCATAAGCCCTGTAGAAGGGAAAAGAAAACACAGGATTAGGAAAATGAGAGGCGTGCTAAGGCTACAAAGATGGCTGCAAGGCTTACCCTGAACAAAATACTTGCTATAGTTCAGCATGGAGGATTGCAAAGCAAAAACAAAGAAATGACTGGTCTCCTTAAAATATTGCTTGCTTTTCCCTGCTGTGATCAAATTTCTACCCCTCCATCTCAAACCCCAAAGTTACAATCATAATAAGTTTTCACAGTCCAAGAACACCAGAACAAATCACTCTGTGAATTACTGTACCCTCTCCCAAAAAATACACATACAAGAAAGACTGGGAAGGGCATACCATACCTCCTGTAACCGTAAATTCCACCTCACTCCCTCAAGAAAGATTTACATAAAGTGATAGAAATGTGTTTTACCATCAGCACCACAGGACTCAGAATAGCCTCTTTTTCAGCTCAAGTGATTTTCTATCTCCAGCAGGTGACAGGCTGGTTTATTTCCTTCTTTCACCAATGACTCTTCCGAACTCCAATGCTACAGGATTTGTGACAACAAAAACTGGAGTTGTTTATCCTCAAGCTGGAAATACGGCTCTGGCAAAGTGGGACCCCTTTTCCTTTGCTGTTCAAATACAAAGATCTTCAGCAACCTAGTTTGTAGACTAAGATTCAACACTCAGTCTACTCATAGAATAGTTAGGGTTGGAAAGGACCTTAATGGCATCTAGTTCCAACAACCCTGCCATGGCCAGGGACACCTCCCACTAAACCATATCACACAAGGCTCTGTCCAACCCGGCCTTGAATACTGCCAGCGATGGAGCATTCACAACTTCC
Organism: Myiopsitta monachus; assembly: GCA_017639245.1. Classification (NCBI taxonomy): domain Eukaryota; kingdom Metazoa; phylum Chordata; class Aves; order Psittaciformes; family Psittacidae; genus Myiopsitta; species Myiopsitta monachus. Next base: position 61,919,430 of record CM029921.1, on the reverse strand, counting down.
CTGGGCAACCCATTCCAGTGCCTCACCACCCTTACAGGAAAGAATTTCTTCCTCATATCCAATCTAAACTTCCCCTGTTGAAGTTTGAACCCGTTACCCCTTGTCCTATCACTACAGTCCCTCATGAAGAGTCCCTCCCCAGCATCTCTATAGGCCCCCTTCAGATATTGGAAGGCTGCTATGAGGTCTCCACACAGCCTTCTCTTCTCCAGGATCAACAGCCCCAACTTTCTCAGCCTATCTTCACACGGGAGGTGCTCCAGTCCCCTGATCATCCTCGTGGCCCTCCTCTGCATTCCTTCCAAGAGTTCCATGTCTTTTTATGTTAAGGACACCAGAACTGCACACAGTACTCCAAGTGAGGTATCACGAGAGCAGAGTAGAGGGGCAGGATCACCTCCCTCGACCTGCTGGTCATGCTCCTTTTGATGCAGCCCAGGATACGGTTGGTTTTCTGGGCTGCGAGTGCACACTGCCGGCTCATGTTCATTTCCTCATCGACAATCCATGAGCATCCCCTAAACCATGAGCAACTCATAGAACTGCAACTGGATACAGAATGGTTAAATAAAAAGCAGGACAAATCCGTAAGCAAACGGTGAGATGGCTTTTCTATGCTTTAAAAGCAGTTTATTACCAGACAGAGCTCAGACCACATTAAAATAAATGAAATTAAAATATCCAAGGATGATAATTGCAATTATTTACATTTTTATGTGAATACATATATCTATATATATAAACATAAAATAGAATATATTCTCCAAGGACACTCCTGGAAGTGTTCAAGACAAGGTTGGATGCGGCTTTGAGCAACCTGGTCTCGTGGAGGGCTGCCTTTGGAGAAAATAAAAAACAAATCCAGATTTTTGAAGTCTCCCAAGCACTAAAACCAAAGGGCTATGCATATTTAATCCTACCAGTTTCCTGGAAAACACAGATGTGCTATATAAAATTAACAGAAGAGTCTGTGACTATGTCCCCAGCAATACACAGCTTTACAGCAACCTCAGTGCATCATCTTCCAATAAGGAGAAAGGAGAGTAGATGCTCCTTCAATCAATTTTAACGCTACCAGAATAAAACACAACTGACTCCTTATCAGCATCCAGTAATTCACTAACAGTCACGATAAAGGGTAGATTGGGAAGGGCTAAAGAACTCAAATCCTTCCACAGTACTGGTAAGAAGCAAAACCTGTACTTATCTAGAATAAGCTCCCCAAGAGCATACTTAAGAATAGAGCAAATCATGACAAAAGCAAATTAACTTTTGTTCATATTGTGACAACTACTTCAGCGAAGTACCGAAAGCACTTGAACAAGCAAGATCCCACCACTGCTTTGAAATGCAATAATCTATGGCACTGTGGCTGGGTTAAAGCAGTTCCAAGGTTTCTAGTCCACACTGGTACAGAACACAACTCCATCACAAGGGTTTGATTAATAAAATAAGCAAGTGCTTAGTGAAGAGCAGTACAAATCATGCCTTTTCATGCAAAATGGAGTCTAACACACCAGCTTTTCTGGACCTTCTGAAAAGGTCCTGAGCCTTTATTTGCCAATATATTTTTCTAAGTCTTACAGCAAAGCGTATCTTTAAAGCCTCTGCTGAGCCAAGCTTTAAGTGGCAGGATCCAAACCTGAGTCCTCCACAAGCATCTTAAGATAGAGAAATAATTGCCCCAGAAGGGCCAGGTAACTGATCTGTCTCTTGGAGCATGGAGTCTTTGCTGGCACCTCTCCTGATGCTTTTCCTGAAAGTTTGATCAGGACTGGCACATCCTTGGGGAGTTGTGGTTTTCACTGATATGCAGTTTGCTACAATAAGCTGTTGCCAACTGAAGCTACAACAGCAGCGCTGACAAGGAAAGCCCTTAGGTAGGCAGGTCACCAGTCTTTAGTAGCTTAGAGAATCTCTGGGGAAAAGGTCCTGGGGACAAAAGCAGCAGAAAATTGATTGCTTATCTACACAACCACGCTATTCCCTATGAAGCATGCCAGAAAACAGCTGAATCAATAAAGATTTGCTCCTGTAATGCTTGACTGACATCTAGCAAACCAAAGAAGGATGAAATTCAAAAATCAAACATTTTCAGCAAATCCTACACGTTCCTTCAATCCATCACACTGTCAAGCCAGTTTGCTGCAGCAAAACAGATGTAGGCTATTTGAATACAGCCCTGTCCCCTTCCCCAGTTTATCCAGTAATTAAAACTCAACAGTTAGATTGTCATCACAACATACAAGCAAACTGAGCTATGAGAATAAAAGCAGAGAAGCAGAGTTTGTAATCTATTTCTCAAGCAAGGTTTTAAACAGTACCTGCTATTCCTCACCTCCAGGCCACAGTCTGAACTACTCACTGAATTAGCCATTGAAGGATCTGTTCTCTACGTACACCTACTACTCTGCGTATTTTACATCCTGCACAATCATCCTCTGCTGAAATCCTTGGCTTCCAACAACTGCAACTTCCATACTGCATCCACATAAAGGAGTCTTTCAATGCAGATGTCAGATTACAGCTGAAAAAAACCCATAGCTCCAGAAATATCCACCTCGCTGGACTGCCATTAGCAAGCGAAGAATCTTCACCTCCTCTTTTGATGAGACCGACTTTCCAATGGCATGCCTGTTACTACAGCTTCCAAATGAAAGGGAAACAAAAATACAAAGACACCCTTCACCTTGTGCCAAGAGTAACTGCCAGCCTCTATCCACAGAACACGCCTGGATCCCAGCTGCCATGCTTCAACCCTCCCTGTCTCTTCAGAATTCCCCAACCTCTTTCCCTACATTCCCGTAGCCTCCCACACCACCATCTCCCTAACCATCCCCCCCCCTCCCCGAGAAGAGAGAGGCAAAAACCGTATTTCCCACCTACTTAGCAATGCCTTCTTTTAATCCTTCAGGAAAGCTAACAATCAATCACAACATTGAGCTCAGTATCCCCAAGGAAAACTACCTAGAATCCCGTAGAAAACCACACAAGACTACTTAAGTCACTTGAATCATAGAATAGGGTTGGAAAGGACTTTAAGATCAGCTAGTTACAACCCCCTGCCATGGGCAGGGACACCTCACACTAAACCATGCCACCCAAGGCTCTGTCCAACCTGGCCTTGAACACCACCAGGGATGGAGCATTCACAACTTAAAGGGGCAAAGTGAAAGGACAAGTGGTAATGGCCTCAAGCTGTGTCAATAAAGGTTTAGACTGGATATTAGGAAAAACGTTCTTCACCGAAAGGGTGGGTCAGGCATTGGAATGGGCTTCCCAGAGAAGTGATGGAATCACTGTCCCTGGAAGTGTTCAAAAATGTCTTAGATGAGACCTTTAGTGACATGGTTTAGGGGTGAAATTGGCAGTGCTAACAGTTGGACTTGATGATCTTAAAGGTCTTTTTCAACCTAGTTGATTCTATGACTGAATGCTAAATTCTCACTTAGCAAATCGTTCTTTGAGAAAGCCAAACTCATGCAACCATAAGATATACATCCACAAAGGATCCTGGGACTCACACCAGGCACTGGCACAATACTCCACAGTTGCCAAGTCTTTCAGTTAAAGAAATCACAATCCCTCATTTAGAAGTATTTCTCTCCTTTGACAGAAGCAGAACAGTGCACTAAAATAACCAAGCTTTGTGCCAGAGATAAGAGTGCTCAGTCATTCTAATCCAGAAGGCAGTAGAAAAGTACTTAGCTATCAGACACTATTTAGTCTCAGCAGGAAATGTAGATCTAACAAGAAGCTGGGCACTCAGAAGTCAGCAAAATCATTGCCACCAAATAAGAAGCATGTGATCTTGCCTGACAGATGTGTTCTCCAGTTCACTAGAGTTGCCCCTCTCCCTGCACGTAAACATCTAAAGACATCCAAGTGAGGTTTAAAAGCCACTAAAAACTTCAGGCTTTCATACTGAAACGCAAAAGTAAGCTTTGAAACAACATTCATAATTATAGGCAACCTCCAGGGATCAGGAGTACTTCCAGTGAAGAGCTCTGTCTCATCCCCAGTTCAACCATATTCAGTGACTAAATTAGTTAGCTGAGACTTTAATAAGAAATCAACCCGAAATGATCAAGATCCACAGCCCAATTTTTTCAGGATGTCGTCTCACTCATAGACTTTCTACTACTTTGCTTCCTCAGTCTTTCATGGTACACGACACTGATGTAAATTAAAATAGTGAATTTCTGGCAAGAACTGCAACAAACACAACAAAATTAAGACAGATTCCAGAGATGAATGTGAAAAATTATATTGAGGAGACAGCTCTGGATCCCAGCCATAGCCTAAAATATATGCAGGAACATGAGGAGACAGCAGCATAGTCCATGAGATGTGCATGTCATGCCTTCTACCTGAGCCAGCAGCAAGAACGTCCCCACAGAAAGCACCTTCAGCTACTGATGGTGCACTCCAAGGAAGAGCTAGACCAACCAGAGAAGATCTGACAGGGAGCATCAGGAATGACAAAGGATAAAGAACACATTGTGGGAAAAATTACTTAAGTAAGTCAAATTGCAGTAAGAAAGATGGAAAAGAGGAAGGTAAGATAACTGTAATATACACAAAACAGCTGCTGCAGGATTTTTCTCTTGATCCAGTGAGGACAGGACAAGATGAAGGATGTACTTAACAACTTCATAAAGGAAGAGACTTACACACCAGGGAAAGGAGAAGCCTGCACACACATATGTATACACAGACACATATACATACACAGAAAGCATTTAATGTTAAGGACAGGGGAACACTGGAATCAGCCGCTGGGGAGGATTTATTCTGTCACAGCTCTCTCCATCACCCGCATATTGCTATAAATAGGCAAGACAGCTGTTTGTCAGGACCACTTGGAAGCACTCAGCCCTGCCTTGGCAGCAGACTAGCCGATTTCTCATGCTCCCTCCCACTCTTCTGTGCTGTGGCCCAGTTTAGGCACAGGCACCAGCATATGGGAGCACATGGACAGGCTGCATGAGGACCTCTGCTCCAAGCCCCTTGGCAGAGACTGCTCTGAAGAACATGAACCTGAATCAGCTTAGGTCAGTCTTACTAGATAACTTGGATCAGATGGGATAACATGCCACTCCTTAAAGATGACTCCCTGATAGCCTGCAGAGTGAAACTATTGCTTCATGAAGGCTGTCAACCCTAATGACACATGCTGGAGGCATCCTACTGACCTTACATCAACATCCTCGTAGATTATAAATCTGTTAATTGCTTAATCCAGGAGACACTGCTTACATTTCCAAACAGAGTTTTCCAAAGTAGGGTACAGGACCATACCCCCAAGCCGCAGCCCTGATGCATGCACACAGCTGCAACTCAATTAGGTCTCCATTCAGTGTAGTACCTATAAAGTTGCAGCAAACCCAGATGATTTGGGGAAAATGGTGTCTTCCCTTTCTACCTGATTTCTCTGCACAACCCCCAGCTTGGATTTGCTATGCAACATTTTAAAAAGATATTATGAACGTGCACTGATTGAACTCCAGGGCTCTGCATGCTTAGGGGAAATACCCCTAGCTCTGCAGGTCAGCTAAGGTCACTTTTCCCAAGGGCAGTTCAGATGTTTTCCTAATTGACTCCCGTTTTGACTTTGGCTCATTCCCTGGCATCAAATGCTTTCCTTCCCCTGATGCTCATGGGTAAAAATAATATGAAGCCAGAAGCCACCTGAAAGGACACAGTGCTCTTGCAAGCCACTACTCATGGATCAATGTGTCTCCATGCCTTAGGAGAAAACACTGTCCACAGCAATCCCAAGGATAATTTCTTGAGCCCGTCACCTTTCTCAAACAATTAAAACAATGGAGCAGAGCACTCAAAATAAAAATAACCTCACAGGGGTAACAGCTACATTTTTTTTCTCTTCTCCCCTACATCAGGTTAAGTAGTACCTGACACATCTATAGCTATAAAACAGGTTTCTCTCCTCTTGACTATGATTTATGTGGCTTCCTTTGTTTTACTAGAATGAATGTTTTTAAAGTCTTGAGTTTCACCTGGCATAAGATATTTCCAGCAATTCTGACATTAAAAAAAAATGTATTCTAAGCAGATTACTCTCAAGCCCTTAAGACAATGATGCAAAAAAGCAATGCATTCTTAAACAGAGTTAGCTAAGGGCTGATCTAGGCTTCAAAATTAAATCCAGAAGCAGTGATGGAGAAAAGCCGAACACAAAAACTAGCAAAGCTCAGCAGAGTAAGGAAGATGAAGGGTCTTTCCTACAGAGATCTTCTGTGAAGCAACTGAACACTTGTTACAGGATGGCTGAAGGACAAAAGGGTGGAAGAAGAGAGGGAGAAATGGTAAAGATGGAATGAAATCTGTAGAAGTGGCAGCCAGCATCTGAACAGCTCAGCTTGCTGGTGGGAAGTGGACTCTGAAAAAGAAGAGCTTGTAACAGAATGACAACACACCACCGGGGCAGGGAGACAGGTATCTTAAATGTAATTGCTTTGACTTACATCCAGGATGAAGCAAAAGGCAGAAAAGCACAGAGTAAGGCTGAAGGGAGGCAGCAAAATAAGACTAAGTACCACGTTAAATACAAACATGCTGGTAGCAAAGGATCTTGTTCTTAAGCAACTTACAGCATAACATGGGTGTCCCACCCTTATTCTTACCGCGAATATACGTGTGGAAGGGTAACAAATTGAGAATAACCAAATCCTTCCAGTCAATCAGGAAGAGCACTGGTAAGACTCTGCTTACAGAGGTCCTTCTGTGATCCCCAAAGGTACATTTGCTCCCTTATTTCATTAAGTACTAGACTGATTGAGTGACAAGCTTCAGAACTGCAATGCCAATTGTTTTCAGATGCTCACTGCCCACAGGTTCAGCCAGGAAGGTTTGTGCTGAAGAATGTATCTCTGGCCATTTAATAACAAGCCAAATGGGTATTTGGAACTACCCATACAGAATACAAGTTTTATGTGAGCATTAGTAACAGAATATTTTCTATAAACATTAAGCTTGCCACAAACTGTGAGGTTCAGTTCCTCTTCTATATTAATAATTACTCATTTATATTAGCCAATGACTGCACCAAGATTTATTTCAATTAATTAATTCAGTACATTATAGCAATGACCAGATTCTTAATTGCTTCCGTTGCCAGCTGGAAATTCTCAGAGTTTAAGTTATTGCTTAGAAAGGATAAACTTCATTAGATTTCTAAGCTCAGTTATTTGCATTATTGAAGTAATCTTCACCACAGCAGAACAGAGCAGCATTAGCTACTCCTGTCATACAGTCATTTAGATGAGATATACTCCACCAAAAACAGGCAGCAGGAGCTCCTGGAAGACAGCTGAGGAAACAAGACCAACACTCACCTGCAACAGGCAGCTATACAGAAGGCTACAAGCAGATGCAGAACAAATGTGAAAATCTACCAACCCGCCTTCCCTCTCAGGAAGACACAAAGTCTTTTCTATCTTGCATTACAAAACTACTGTTTCTTTTATATGATAGATAGATAGATAGACAGACAGACGGATAGATATAGATATATATCCTTTTCAGTCCTTGACTTCTCTACCTTTGTGAGGGCTTCCTTACCTCAGCACTGGCTTCTGATGCTTCACTAACCATACCCTACAGGATCGATCTGAAATACACTGGTTTCAGGCTGCTCATCACAGTTGGAAACCACCCAAGAAGTCTTGGTTTTCTTCACACTAAATAGCGGAAAGCGTAAGTTCACATACAGCCACCACCTTAATGCTCACTTTCGCAAGGTTTACTATCATTAGAAGTATGAAAATCTTTTTTTGACGTAAGATGTTTAGGTGTTTTAAAAGTATTGTTGTAGTGCTGCTTCTCACATGGCAGTAGAGAAGAGCTGGGGCATTTACACAAGGCTTTCTGGAGATGACAATAAGAAATACAAGTCAGATACTCTTTTCCTTTTATTGCTGCTCTTCCTCTGATATTCCATCATCTTCTACTTACCTACCCCAAGAAGCATAAGATTTTCTACTGCTTCTTGATTCAGCCTATTACATCTTTTATGCCTTAACTGTAAAGAAAATAAGAAAACAGAAAGTGGTAGACATCTCTCATCTTAAAAAGAAATTTCACTGACGGCCTGCAGGAGAGCACCCCTTACTGCACTCCCTACTCAAAGGGTGATGAAAGCTCAGCTTCATTAACAGACCCTCCAAGGTTAAGCAGAACATTAGCAGGCACACATTCCTCATTAGATTAATCCACCATCAGTACAGTAATTCTCTGCAATGCCAAGGGAGCCACACTTGGGATCTGCTGGACACCTCACAGACTAACTGCAGCACAGGAAAGCTTCATATCACAACAAAAGCAAAGTTGCTTCACTTATCAAAGGTAAACAAACATCATAAGTCAGCGACTTACAACAGACTTACTGGTTATGCCCTGGACCTCCCTAACCTGCTTCCGATTTAAATACCACTGCAACATTTAATAAATCAAAATCACTTACTGCTAAGCGTAATACACAGATGCACACAGCCATTTCTCTCTGTAGTCTATAAATTACATTTTCAGTGACACTTGGCTTATTAGATCCCTGTGCCCTGGTTACATGTATTACATATTTACCTTTTAAAACTAGTTCATTATACTTACTGCTACTTACTGTAATAACTCAGGATGCAGCTACCCACTTTACATATTGTGAAAGACAACGGAAATCTGGAGTTCCTCATCCCTCATTTATTTAAGCACAAAGTTAAAATGCCTATTTGAAAGTCTGTTTAAAACTTCTGCAGGTGTCAGTATGAAGCATTTTCTACACCAAACATATCAGTTTTGTTCTTCCTCTTATTCAACAGCTGATGCCAAGTAATTAATTGTATGAGTATCATAAGCCTGGATATGCTTCCATTTTAGTTGCAGACATTATGGATTTATTTCATGGCTCATATAGGGAAGGAATACTTCAAAGTCTGTACAATTCTTTTCAGTGCTTTGCAGATTCAGAAAAGACAAAGGAGACAGAGCAAGGAAAGAACAAAACCAAACAGTAAGACCAAGTCAATCTGTCCAGACTGATGAGGACTGGGGAGACCACAGACCGCACTACTCCAGAGAGGCTGCCACTCTCCTTCATCTGATTTCTATGAGTGCTCTCAGCCGAGCAAGGTCAAGCCTGGCCACAGAGCCCAGGGGCCTCCAAGGAACAAACAAGTACACCAGGAGCAAAAAAAAAAAAATCACTCCCTGAAAACAACCCCAATCTACCACTCCACATACCATTAGCAGCCCTCTGCTGCAGAAAGCACCCTCCTCCTGATAAAAGGCAAAGCTAACAACTGATAATTTGGCTGTTTTAAAAGCAGGCATGAACTTCCCACAGCAGAGATACTATCTCTCTCTCTGTCTTTGGGACAGCTTTAGTCTGAAATGATGTCCTATGTACTTTACAATAATACTGAGAATGCTTTAAATGTGGAAAAACCCTGCTTGCTTTCCTGCCTGAAAAGGAGTGTTTTGAATGCACATCCCTCAGAGGCATTCAGGTTCTATGGATATAGGCACTACATAACTGCAGACTTTTAGCAAAATGCAGCATAAGATGACACTGCTGGATCACAGTGTTCTTCCTCAGCCTGAGCAGGTATCAAGATTTGACAGCTCTAGGAACAGCCATCATCTTCCTCCTACTACATTAAAACTAGAGCCTTCTAGCCACAATTTATGTGAGAAGAGAGCCAGCAATAAATCACCTAAATATTTGAAAAAAATAAGACCTGTCAATGTCTTCTTTTTTAGTCTATTTTGAGACTTTAATTGCAGTCATGAGCTCAAGTGACACTGCTGGTGCCATGCTGCTCCCACTTTTTGAGGGAAGAGAAGGTAGTCCTCGATTTATTTCAGATGTGGCATGGGCCCAGGGTTCAGCAAACCCTCAGGCAAGCACAGATATCCCTTTTCTCACCACAGTTGTGGAAACAAGTTTTGAGCCTCATGGCCCATATGCAGGTGTCCTCAGGCTCTGGACCTTAAAAACAACCTAAGTCCTGCCTGCAGCTACCTGAGCACCAAAGGATAGACTTACCTTCTGCTCCCCCAATACATTTTATATATGAAGCAGTCAGCAGAACACAAAGAAAATCAGAGTAGCCTCCTCCAGCCAAGCATACTGTGCCTAGAAGCCCTCCCAGAAGCTGAAAGCACATTTGCATTTATTTGACCCAGTTTGGTCAAGTCAACCAAATTCTCTTTGCACACCACAACAGGCCCCTGTAGCATCACCATGCAAGGGGAAGCCAGGCAGCAAACCACGCCGGGGCAAACAGGCGATGTGAGAACAGCTGCAGAATAAAACTCTTCAGCCCTGAGCTTTTTCACATCTCTGACTACTCACAGCAGCAAAGAAGCTCCCCAGGAAGTCGCCAACAGCCATTCCTTCCACACAGCAGAAGCGGAACAAGCAGTAATGCTTTACAAAGTCTCCCGCAGATCTTAAACCCATCTCCAAGTACAGGACTAAAGCAGCATGAGGTCTCAAACAAAACAAAACAAAACCAACCCCAAAAAACCGCCAAAACAAACAAACAAACAAACAAAATTACCTCTGCCAAAGAAATCTGGCACTCGCTGTTGCTGCAGTTGTCCCCATGAAAGCCGCCACCATGAGCCTACGCCTGGTCCTGGGGTAATGTGCTGTCCCATGGTAACGCCGTGAAACAGCAGAAAGCCCTGCTGCAATGGGAAGAAATCGAAGGCGAAACATCCTGTCAAGCAAAAACAACACATCAGTAAAGCAGCAGTTCCAGCTGTGGATTCTCACACTGGCCACCAACCAGAAATTTGTTTGCATTGTTTCTAAAATAGGAGAAGTTACAGAAAGTAACTGTCACAGATGCTTATTAGCTGTTCTGAAACAGGTAACCTGCCTAATAACTAACAAATTACAGCTATTACATATGGGCATACACTGGGCTCACACTCTTTGCTGTCACACCCCAGCTACTCTCTCAGCTGCTCTTACAGCACTTTTCAAATTCCTCTTCAGCTTTTCCCCTGCACACTTCATTTAGAAGAAGTATGTGTACTTACCCGCTCAAGGGCCAAGGCATGGAATATGCAGGTACATCTTGCAAGCAACTACAGCAAGTAAGAATCATTTGACCAGAGGGAAAGACACAGCAGAATTTTAAAACACAAATTAAAGCAAATAACAAGCAAACCTATGAAACAAATCCCAGCGCAGCCATTCTACGTTTCCTAAGAAACCCCTACTGCTCTTAAGTCACTTTTTTAGCTAGCCTGGAGCAAAACAGTTATATTCAATTTTAAGTACAAAGCAAGTTTCAAGGTGTCAAAACTCACGAAACACAATCCATACCATGTTACACACAACAGTACAGAGACAAATGGGAAACCAGAGCTACAAATCTAAACATTATTACAATGAAGAAATCTGAACAGCAAAAACATCACCTCATCACACACATACACACCAGCTACAGGAGCCAAAGCAATTTTCGCTAGCTCATAAGATTAACAGTGAAGGGCAAATGTTGCCTCTAAAAAGAAAAGGTGCTGCACCTTATTTCTAACTGATGCAAATTCAACTTTCTGATCATGGGGTCATGATTAAAAAATTGATCCCAATATCTTAAAAAAAGAGATTGGGAACACAACAGCAAAGGAAATCCCAAGGGCAGCATCAGAAGCAGAGAGCAGGGGAGCAGTGGCCCTATTTTTTTTCATTTTGTTCCCCATTCTTGCTGTTCTATTCAAATATTCCCAGACAGCAAATAACTATAGAACACAAAAATAAAGTCACATCTATTGGTTCCTATTTGCTTTTGCAACATGAGATGCCACCGTTCTGCTAAACCATTAACTTCTAACAATGAGAATCTTGGGACCATTTTATGTAAACATATCTTACATGTGTGATGTGTTATCCTATTTCAGCTATAAAGAGTTGAATATATTACTGCCATTTTCTGCCGATTAAAGCAACACACAGCTCAGGATTTCATAATGTGAACCACTGATGTGAACTTAGGGAGGGGAAGAGAGGAAGAGGGAGGGAAGATGCACATAAAATATTCAGCAGATCATTTTGAGTGCCAGAGCTAAATATCTTTTAATGCAAGAGGTAGTGGAGATGCATCTGAAGACTTCACAGCACAATAAAGAAATATGCGGCAAGGGGAAGGAAAGCATAGATAATGAAGAATCATTAGGAAAGCCCACACCACCTATTTTTCATTATCAGATGTAAGGCTTTTGCACTGCCCTGGGACCAGGTGATGGCAAGGTGGGATGGAGATGGAAATACTGCTCTTGCTGAGTAGGGCAAAGCCACAGGGTTCCAAGCCTCACCACCCTGGTTTATGGGCAAATACAACAAACTCTGCTGCTCACAGCTAGTGTATCTGAACAGCACCCATTTTATATTCATCTGTGCACATATTGACCTTTGCAGTCAGCATTATAATTCTGTTTAATTTTAAGCCTATTTATTTTTAAAGGACTGAAGCTTTAATGGAATACAGCCAGCTAATAGTGCTTATTGTCCAATCTTCTCCAGCTCCTAACAATAGGAGGTTGTTATGAAAAATGTACCTTACTTAAAATGTAAAGTAATTTCCATCCTATACAAACCTGATGCTCCCATTTCATCTCCAGGGATGAATTCCTATTACATACACAGAGAAAAATCTGCAAGTGTAATTTTCACCAAGAAGCTAACAGTTGCCCTTACTTGGGCTCCCCATCCTAATTACACCTTCATATGCATAAGATATAATGGATAAGGGAACTGTTGCCAGTATAATTTAATCAGTCAAAATGAAAATCAAGCCCCACAGTGCTTACTTTTGAGCTTGAAGAAATTTTTACAATATTTCAGATTGTTGGCTTTAGTACTGCATAAATGTTTGCTCTGTCTGAGCCCTACAAACACGCTATTATCCACTTTGTCCAAGTAATCGCTATCCCTGATGGTGCTGGAAAATTCACCCAGACAGTGCTCACTTGGTAGCAATTGCCCAAGATAGCTGAAAGCTGGTGCTCACTTATAAAAAATACTAAAATTAAGCATCTTGCCCTAACTGCAGCAATGAAAAGCTTAACACCATGATCTGCAGCAGTATAAAGAATAGAGCTGATAAAGCATAAAACTCCCAAGAACCAATGTAATTACAGCCTACAGTAACAAACAACATCAACTCTTGCACGATTTAATGAATTAGGGTTTTTTTGTTCTATCATTGCAACTACAAAGAAACTATAAATCATGTTTCTGTTTCTAAGAGATAAGCCAGACTTAAGATCTTGCTCAGAACAGCGCTGCAGTTACTTTCAGAGGTTGAATTAATATCCTTGGACAAAAGAAATAGTTGGGGCTTCTTTCCAGAAAAAGAATGACAAACTGCTTTTCTTTATGCCATAAGACATGTCTGGGGTGCAGTTTTTTGTTTGTTTTATGCAGAAGAGTCAACCAACAGACTTGAAGATTTAGAAACAGAAGCTGTTTTTAAACAACTGTTGACTGACTGCCCCACCACATTAAATATGAACTGCTCCACCAAACCCTAATCCTCAGAGCCCAAACATTCAGAAAACTAAAAATGTTTACACATTTTTAAACAACAGAAAAATCCACCCCGAGCCCCCACCAAAAGAGATTTGACAGCCCATCCTGGTACCTGGCACCTCTGTCCACTTTGGCCCCACGTTTTAGCATCCCAGCTCCCTGGTTTAAGCCGTGTTTCTGTCCTAGTTGCTGCAGCAGCTCTCATAGCCACTACATAAAGGCTCAGAGCCTTGCTCTATAGGTACACGCTGTTGGCAAGATGGAAGAGCATAAAGCTTTATGTATTTGTTATTTAGCATTAAACATGTTAGTGTCTTCGACATCCAGGAAACCCACAAACCTATTAGGAAAGTACCGCTTCCCATCCAAGACACAATGGACATCATTCAAAGTGAGGACATCCGGATTGCTTAAGAAATGCAAAACAATTTCTACAGCTACATACATTCTGGCTTGATGTGGCTATTTCACCAAACAATTCACTAACCTGTTTTGCCAAGAAATTCAGACAGGCTCTCCACTTCTCTCCCCTGTCATGGCCAGCGCACCAGCAGTCTAGCCCTGGATTTCTTCCGTGCACATACAAATTGGCAGATCCCAACTCTCTTGCATCCCTTTTCAGACACCAAAATACCTGTTTTTCTGCTTAACTGATCGTTTCAAGACTGAAAGCACTAAGTAGTCCAGTCTTGGCAAAAAAGACTTCTTCACACTGTGGGTACCCCATAGCACTGAACTTTTTGTAGTCCTTTTGGGCAATCCAGAATAACCTCAGTTTTTAAGATGAAACACACTTAAAGCAGCTTTTTGATGTTAGAGGTGGCCTTAGCGGCACAAGCGTATGAGAGGGAGAACAGTAACTGAGTAAGCTGATAGGTGTTCAATTTTTCATCAGAGAAGGGCTCACAGGCACTTTTTATTTGAACTGTTTTACTAGGATGTCGTAAGCTTGCACGTTAGTGCAGAATGTCAACTGTAAAGTTAAATGAAAAATATTATGTAGTAGGATACACCCCAAACCAATTTGCTTTTAAAAGGCATTGCCTGGGGATAAAGACTTCTGCAGGGACTGGCTAAGATGGAGTCACCGAGAACTGAAAGAGCTTTCTGCTGCTGTATGCCCATGAAAAAGCAAAGTTTGATTTTGCCAAAGCACACCAAGACATCCTAACCCAAGGTCAATCTTCTCAAGAGCATTATTGGGAAAGGGCAAGAAAAAACTGTGCTGGGGAGAAAGTACAACAAATCCAGAGGGAAGAAAAAGTCAAGTCACAAGGGAAAGGGTAAAGCAGAGAGAAGTTTCACTATCAACACTAACTAATAGAGATACTTAAAATAATCTGAAATACACTAACATAGAGATACTTAAAATAATCTGAAATAAATTATTTATGAAATACATAAAGTGGAAGAGGGGAGAGAAGAAATCTCTTAGCATCAAACCTCCCTCCACCAAAATTAAGTTACTGATTTTGACTTCCCCTTTCCTCAGTTCTCCATATTTTCCATTTACAAACTGGTACCACTGAGAGAAATTTGTACAAGGATAATTCATACAAAAGGTACCCAGAGGTGGATTCCAGCTACCAAAGCATCTGGATACGTTCCTTCCCCCTTCCCCAAGAAGGATGAGCTGCTTCTCCTCTTCAACCCTCCAACCTTTCACCGTACCCAGTGCAATTTTCACGTAAAGGATTACTCACATCACTGTAGTTAATAGCATACCAAGATGCATAAATCAGGTTTGAGAATGAAAATTAAATCCAGCAGCAAAAGTAATTTCTTCTCAGCTATGAGATCAGGGCAATATTTGATCACATTCATTTGCTAGAGAGGGAAACCAGATTTGTTTCAGAGCATGATTCAAACTGATGAACCCACAAAGCACCAACTAGTAACATGCTACCAGGTCTTTAACAGAAACCTAAGCCATATCCTGGCAATTTCTTTCTGTCACTGCCGTAAGGGTTAACCTTTTCCTAAAATCCTCAGCCCTGAAAATGCACACTTCCTAACTCTACAGCTCTATGACTATACTCCTTATCGTCCCCTTGGGGACAATCAGCGCTATCCCTCAAATAGCCAGCATTTAGTAGTAACCTTTTATTCTGCTCTGAATGCAGCTGCTATTACAGCCATACTACTCCATTTCATAGCATATTTAAAAATTCAGTCTAATCTTGAACTGCCAACACGTGTCTGTGTTCTGCAATCACCTTGCCATTAACATGGCTTATTTAGTATAATGACTTACTGGGGTGATATACATTAAGACTCCATTATTCACGTCATCCTCATCTCACAAGTTGCTTTATTCTGCCGAATTCATCATTTAGAACCATAAGACACAAAGCGAAAATAAACCATCAAAACCATGGCTAGTTGGAATACAACTTATTAAACTACCACTTTCACACACACATGTTCCTCTCCTCAATTTAACACATACGTCATTACTATTAACTATATTTAAATTAAGGAAAAATCTAAGTTTCTCTGTTACTATCAGTTGCTCTAATCCATCCCCTACTTTTAAGCTCCACATGGGCTACCTGCCAGGAACTGAAAATCATCCTAAGATAGCAAGTACTGTACAGAAAAACTAACTGTTTCTCCTGGGTCCATAGGAGTCACCCATGCCAATTTCTACCAAGTCTGCTACCACAGGAGCTTCACCATAGGCTTGGGAAAACTGGCCAGAGAAGAGTTAGTAGCCCCAGACACTGCTGCACAGAGTCTAGATAAAAACAGGCAAGACGGAATATAATTTCACTGATCTTCACCGCTAAGTAGAGAAGACAATACATTGCAAGGGTGCACACAATACTTTTGATTTAGCTTTAATAAAATGTTATTAGTACTTACAATTGGATTATAAGGCTGTAGGTCAGTAGCTGGCTTGGTCTTCCCTTGAAAGGGAGGCAGGAGTGTTTACTCACTGGGGAAAGACTTTGGTGCCAACTAAAATGGCAGAAGAAACATCACTTGGCAAGCTCAAGAGCAACCTCGAATCTAACCTGCTAGCTGAGTCACTAGAGGACTTGTGAGTGAATGCAGACACCACAAACTAAAACTTTCAAGAAACACATGAAAAAATTAGTGTACACAAAATAACCTGGTTACATCTGTTGCAGCAGCACTGAAAATAGCACCTTCGGCAAGGATAAAATATTTGCTTGCTACTCCAGACAGCCAGTCTCCAGCAATACACAGCAGCTTTTAAGGGGCAACTACAGCCTTCCACAGAAATGAATGCTAAACGCTGCTTTTTCCTGGTTAAAGTTTTCCTTTCCCCACCAAAATCCCTACAACTGAAAAAAATCCAAACAAACAAAAAAAAACCCCAAACTTATCTCATTCCTTATTAAGGATAGTGACCCTGTTTCATAACTACTTCTACCTTAATCAGTCCAATGTGGAATTTTCTTTTTCCAATCACTATTCCCAAACAATCAGGCTGCCTTTGCAGATGAGCCACACGAGCAGGCACACCAGAGCAGAAGCATTTTCACAGGAGGAGCAAAGAAACATTTTCACTTTGAGGAGCAACGGTTTGTCAAAGCACTGTTGGCAGAGGGATAGAAAACATAAGGCTTCTGCCTTTTTCTGTACAAAGTTACAGCCATCAAGAATATGGCTGCTTAATGACCTGAGTGATTTAACATTCCTTGCACTATCAGTGTTGACTGGATGTGATTTTCCTGAGAATTCCTAACTTTCATAGAAAACAGAAAGACCCTCCGTGAAGCTTCTGCCTTTCTTCCAGCTTACAGTCACCTACCTGCATGTACCTTAATATAACAGAGCAGCTGAAGTAGACTTAAGAGATGCTTATGGCTCACTTGGCTCCAAGAAAACTCATGTTAATTCTTAAACAAATGTGTTTCACAAGAAAATAATGCTGGAAGAGAAGAATGTCAGTAGTCTGAGGAGAAAGCAAAAGCCTCATTAGCCTGTGAAGGGGACAGTTTAGGCTTGAATTATCTGCAGATACATATCCAGCTCCAGAAAAAAACAAACAAACAACAAATTTCTTTTTGGAGGTAGATAGGCAGCAGATCATCTCAGAATTTTACAGGAGTCTGTATCTCTTCCTCTCCAAGAAGGACAAAGAGATTTGTGAATGCACTAAGAACTCAAATTCGAGTATCACTATACAGTAATTTCCCCCTTTCCCATTCTATCTTTTAAACAGAAACATCATCTACACCAGCCATGGCCACTTGCTGCTTTAGAAAATGCCTCTCCTGCCCCAAGAGCCACATTTTGGTGGCACATATCCAAAGAAATTTTAAATAAAAAAAATCTTACTGAAACAAACAAAAAGGTCACAGCATCTGTGAATCATCTAATAGATGGCAATTTGGGAATTCAAGATAAGAGAACTGGTTCCCAAAGAAAAAGGAAAAGCAAGTTTGAACTACTGCAGCTGCTCTTCCAGCAACATGTTATTTGATTAGCTTGAACTACAGAGGGGGAAAAAACAATATGGGCAAGCCTGGCGAATGCTTTGTGCTTTTAGAACACAACCTGAGGAGCTTACTGGCAGCATGAAAAAGGCAGCAACAAACACCTGGCTCCCTACAAAGCAGACAGACAGCACGCGTGTACTCATGCGCTTGTCTGGAGCAAATGCAAACAGAAGACCAGATAACTCGTGGTGTCTGACCCCTACTGCCCACCACCTCCCTCCCTGCAGTCATGAAAACAAAAAGCAAAATATCCACCAGTGGAGGGGGGACTCTAACTTTGTAGCTCACCAAACTTGAGCCATCAGAAAAAAAGGGGGATTATATTAATGGAAACGGCAACCCACAGTTACAGGCTTTAAGAAGAGGTGTAGAGAAACACCTCTGCATATCAGTGCTGTTATTTAATTAACAGAGGCTGGCAAACTCCTGAGCAACCCCATATACAGCAAGCATATACTTGGTGTGCACACAGAGAGCACCTAATACAGTGACAATCCTCCTGTATTCTTTAACACCAACTGGCATAAGGTAGGCATCAATTCTTGCCGATCTTCTTGGTGTCTGTATCATAGCTGAGATTTTAGTGAGAAAAATAAAACCACTCTTCTAGCTCTTGAAGCAAAAATGCCTGAGATGGAAAGTTTGCATCAAACTAATGAAAACACAGATGTTAAAGTAGTGGTACATAATACAAATAGTTTGTACAGATACTGGGTCTGACTCAAAATACTCAAAGCTGCCATAGACCAGCTTTATTTGCATGACAGGCTTGACCCACTACAAATTACAAAGCCACATGGATTCACAACTCTCATGTTTCAAGCACAGGTCAGCTGCAGTGTTGGTCATCTCAAACCATGATCATCTATCTTGCTGTCTACATGAGGATCTTGGGTTTCTTTTCAAAGAGCTATAAAGTCTAAAAGAAAAAGAAAATTAAGAATTTAAGCTTGAGGGACCCTGGCAATGTAAAAGAAACTCCAGAGCAGCCAACTTCTTTTATTTAAAAATGCAGCCTTTGGGTTGCTAAGCCACTGATTTGGAGGGGACAGGGCAGGGAGTGCGTAGAGGAAGGGTGACAAGTTGTCACAGGCTGCCAGGATGGAAAGGAAACCTTATAATGAATCAAAGGCTGTTTATGCAAAGCATTTAAGGCCACACATTCACAGCTATTATAAGCCAGCACAAGCAGCTGGCCTGCCCCCAGCTGCATATTCCCACCTTGTGCCAGCTCCAGCACAAAATCCCCCAGCACTTTGGTCTGTTCTACCTTCTCCTACCCCATATCCACAGCAGTGCCACTCCAGACAAGAGGATCTCTTCACAGGGTGGTACTGCCAGCTCCAAGCAGTTGTGGGACTGCAATTAAAAGCTGCTCTTGACAGAGGTTAAATCCAGAATGCATGGAAGAAAATTTCATGGCAGGTTTCTTTGGAGGGAAAAAGTAGTCACTGCACTCACAGACAAGGCAGCAAAGATAACCCAGAATTTACTAGCCAAGAACTTTTCAGAGAACACTACAGAAGCCACAGTAAAACAGTGCATGACCTGAACAGTCAAGCTATTTTTTCTGTTTATAGTATCTTAAATCTTTCACTAAGGAGTGAGCCTACCAAAGACTTTTGGATGGTATGTACTTGGGCAGCCAAAGTGCATTTTGACTCAGATTCTGAGTCCTCCTTGCAGAAGTGTTCAGAACATCACCATAAAGATACCCAGCCATCCCCCTCATCAGCAGGTAGCCATGCCATTTGCTGCACACCTCTCTTAAAACCATTCTGTTAAAAGAACAAAATTAACAACGTTCTTCTCAAAGGCATACAATGCTGGCTACAACACTCCAGGACCCTGGGTAACTGCTTCCTATGGAACTATCCCAACCAGCATCATCCCACCCAGTCACACCTATATCAAGATACCTCTTCACTTATACCTCTGCAACGTCCCAGCAGGAGTGCACAGCCCCTGTAAAACTAGTAAATAAGCTTTTTATTGTTGTACACAAACACCCTCAGCCCTACTGCACTGAACTGTGTTAAAATGTTGTGCACCAATAAGGCCACTGGAAACTTTGGAAGAATGAAACAAGTATGTCCATGTCCCAGCTCAGTCCATTTCCAGAACTGCCACTGCAGCAAGTAGAACAGCATGCGACATGTTTTTATAAGAAACCAGACATGATTTCTACAGAATACACTTTGCTCCAGAAATGCAGAACGGTTGTTTCCACATCCAAGATCTGAACATAGCTGTTGACTCCTTCAAATATCACCTGAAAAATGTAACGCTTCCAAAATACTGCTTCAAAGGCCTTCTGAGACTTCAGATGATTTTGCAAACTGCAAATCTTACAGTTTGCCCTGCTAAATCGCCTGAGGACAACAGTACAATCTCTCCTCTGAAAACACTACTGCAAGCTTACCCAGGAACCTGACTTCTCAGCCCAAGAGACACAACAGGAACCTACGCACAGAAGTTACACAAAGACTAATATAATAAAAGACTTGGAGCTCCGGAGAACCCCCAGTAGGCAGATATTGATCTGAGCAAGACGCACTTTTTCCTCCACAGCATGGAATTTCAGCTTCTTCAGGACGTATAATTAATATCACAAAGTTTCTGCAGAAAATGGGCCAGAGAACAAGCCATTTCCACAAGTAAACAAGCAGGGATTACATGAGCTTAAGATACAAAGCTGCATACACACATTATACTCTTTCTAAAATACCACTGAATACCAGAAAATTTAAGAGGATAGTTATCCTCTTAAATACCTCCAGGACCCTCCATGCCCTCTTATGGCAGCAGCTATACTGGCTAAAGAAGCTGCTGTCTGAAACTGATGGCTACAACGACCTCCCAAAGAGGCCCAGAGAAGTGAGCAGTGATGATGCTGGAATGCATTTCCCTTGCACCCCTGGGCTGGCCCAGAAATGTTGCGTTGCTTCAGAGGGACAAGCACACACAGTGTTAGCATCTGTAGCAAGTTTTGTAAACAAACTAGTAGTTTGGTTGGGGTTTGGTTTTTTGGTTGGTTGGGGTTTTTTTTTGTGTCTGGTTTTGGTGGTTTTGTTGTTGTTTCGGGGTTTTTTTGGTTGGTTTTTTTTTAAGCTACAACTTCGGTTCAAATACATTTTTACTGAGTGCACAGAAAGAATGAGTTCCATTGGGGTTCCTGCTGGGGGGGGTGGGGTAGGGTGGGTGAGTTTGTATATTTTATGAAAATGGCACAACTGAGGTTGGGTTGACAGCAAGCACCAGGCACCACACTTCCTCCACAGCTCTCTTCCATACCTGTTTCACTCCTCCTTCCAAATTACACGGCACTGCACAAGGCCTTCCAAAAGAAAAGTCAACCCAACTTTTCACGCTGCAAAAAGGCAAGCTATTTTCCTACAGCTTCAGGAGAAAAACTGTGCAAATGCTTCAGAACAAGAGTAACTCCAAACAGGGCAGATTTAAAGTTAGTATCAGTCAAATTATTACTTCAGCGGAGTTAAAAGTACCTGAGAGCAGGGCCACTGCATGCTACACGTTGCACACCCCAGCAAGCAGCAATACCATCCTCACCTGCAGTGCAAGCGTATTTGCTGTCAGCTTGCAGGTCAAGTAGTCACTAATAACACAAGGAATTAGATCTTAGTGATTGCAGGACTGTGTTCTGAAAACAAGAAAGAAACATAACATAAATTATAACTCTCTGTTGACAGCAATGTGCAGTCATGATCTTTGTACAAGTGTTCACACATACTGAGCTCAGTACATGCAGTTCAGACTGCCCACCAAATAAAGCCAGAGGGGGAAAAATGGTCATGCAGCTGATTAAAAGGCCAGCCAGATCTTTACTTTAACTGAAGTCTGAGCTGGCACTCAGGTTTCTAGAGGAGTAAGCCCCAAAAAAATCCTGCTTTGTTTGACCTGGCCACCCCTAAATCAGTAGGTGCAACTAAACACATTCAGATTTATTGTCTTCCCCAAGCAGCTCATTAAACTAAAGGGAAATACAGTATACTTAAATCATGCTTGATAAAGATCAGGCCTTTCTACACCCACAGCAGTTTATTAACCCAATTCACCCTACAGGTTTTTCCAAAAACAAACTGCACATCAAAGACAGTTTGGCCATTCAGCGAAGTTAAAGCTGTTTAACAAACCGCTATTAAGAAAAATTGCTTTGACATTAACTAGGACACACAGCAGTAATTCATACAGCCGTGGCAGCGCCACGAGCAACCCCTTCCAGCAACCATAAAACAACCGAACCCGCGGAACAGAGACTCAACTCCTCACTCTGCGCTAGACGCTCCCCTAAAACACTCCTTGCAGGCCGTCCGTGGCCCAGGCATTCTGAGGGGGAGCCTTCCTTCTCCTGTGTCTTTCCCAGCAGGAAAAGCTGAACCCTACTTCATAGAGAAGAAGTCAGAGCATTACTGCAGGGAACGGGGCACAGAGAAGCCGCAACACGCACCCCAAGCCCCGCGTGACCCGAAAAGCCTGGTTTCCTCGGACAGCAGCTCTCCCTCAGCCCTGGGCCCGGGCACCCCGTCTAAGCCTGTTTCACGGTAGAGCACCCGCCTACGTGTCCGCAGCCTGCTCCCGCCGGTACGCGGGGAACAGAAGGGTCAATCCGAACGGAGACTCCGTGGCCAGCCGTGCCCCGCAACCGGCTGAGGGGGAACGGACGAAAAACCTCCTCCCGCTGGCCACAGCTCACCTCAGCCCCGCAGCCGGCCCCGCCGGAGCGCACACAAGCCCTACCCACCGCGGCCGCGCTTCCGCGGGCAGCGGCACGCCGGGAGGGGGCGGGACCGGGGCGGGACCTGGGGCCGGTGGGGCGGGAGCTCTGTAGCGTCCGCGGCCGTGTAGTCTGAGGGGCTGCTATAGGGGTGTGGGATGTCAGTCGGTGTTCTGCGAGGGCCGTGTGGAGGGCCTCAGGGGCGCTTATGTATAGGTCCTGAAAGTCCAGGGCGGGGCGTCTCAGGGACCTGTGTCTGTAGGTTCTCAAATGCCCTTACATGAGGAGTGTTTGTGTAGGTCCTGTGTACGGGGCCTGAGGGTCTTGCATGTAGGGACTGAAAGACCTGTGTATGGGCTTTCATGGGCTTAATATATTGAAGTGTTGAAAGGTCTGTACATAGGGCCTCAGGGGCCCAAACACATAGGTACTGAAAGGTTTGTGTGTAGGGTATGATGAACATACATATAGGTCCTGAAGGGCCGGTATAGAGGGTCTGAGGGGCATATAGTATATATGTTATTTATATATTATATTATATTATATTATATTATATTATATTATATTATATTATATTATATTAACCTCAGAGGGTGTTCAGATGTGTACGTATATAAGGGTCTGAGCAGCCTATATAAACAAGGCCCCAAGGAGTCTACACACAGGGTTTGAAGGGTCTATGTGCAGGGTCTGAGCAACCTATGTTTAGGTTTAAGGCACCAGTGTGTTCAGAGGCTAAGACAGCAGCCTGTGTGGTCTGCAAGCCCTTCGCCATTTCTGCCATACTCTATTGAATATCCCCTGTTATATTTCCCCAATAACTAATTCTTCCCTTCTGGGCAAACATTACATATGCTGGAGGGGCTTCCAGTATGCCCATGTCCATACCTGGAGCACACAAGTGATTGAGGTGCTCTTGGTGCTGAAAAGCATTCTGAAATATAAAAACCCAGAGGAGAAGGAGAAAGGAGAGAAATATAAAAACCCAGAGGAGAAGGAGAAAGGAGAGAAATATAAAAACCCAGAGGAGAAGGAGAAAGGAGCTCTTCCATCACTTTAGAAATGTGGAAAATTTGATTTTCCAGGAGTGATCACATAAACTGCAAGTTCCTTAATAGTGTATGAATTGAACTGCTTTTTCTTGTGGGTTTCCTCCCCCCCCCCCCCCCCCGGCATATCTTGTTGAGCTTTTCTGTGTTTCTGATGACAATTCACATTTAAAAAAAAACAAAGGGATTATCTCTTGAGAAATGCGTCTCATGAGCAGGTAATTCTGTGGGGTCCAGAACAGTTGCTGGCTCCAGACCTGCAGCAAGGAAAGCCAACACTGATGTAGTGCGGCACGGCCTGAATTAGCAATGAAATAGAAATCATGGCCTTACATCTATCCCTCACCCTCCAAGCTGCACCAGCAAGCCTGGCCAGACAGTATTAACCAAGTCCTCCTATTTCTGCATGGGTTTCCTCCCTGGATTATTGAATTTACAAACAAAATCTCTGTGGGAGGATTTATTTTTCCTTTTGACCATAATATTTACCAAATACTAAAGGAAGTATTCCCACTGAGCTGCCAGCTTGACACCTCCCCACACAACAAACTTCTCAGGTACTCGGGGTGGCAGGGAGTGGCTCAAGATGATGACCACAGGTAGAAAAACCTCTCGATCTATCAGAGACGAAAGCAGCACCAAGGGCATCACATCAGCCCAGCAGCACTGTGATTTCAATTAATTTCATGCACTAGAGTGTGTGCTTGAGTACCTCCCCCAGAAGCGGCTTTTTTGGATGGCAGAGGAGCTGGGAAGGAATGGAGACATTTGAAAATAAGTGTGGCTGGGTGTCATGAGTGGCCAGGATTTTGGGGATTAAGTGCTGCTCTGCCAGGACAGAGCAATACACAGAAGTCCCCATCCCAAACAGTTCCTGTGCAGTGGGGAAACATCATATTTTTTAGCCATCTCTGAGATAGGACAGTCCCAAAATGTAAAATTGGAGGCTGATTTTTGAAATGAGGGAGGAATCCCAGCTATTTCCAGTGGAAGGATGCTGTTTCCCCCTGGGTCATAGCATAGGGTGGGCGCGTTGCCTGCTGCAGTCCATGCCAGGCAGCTCAGGAATGGGGTGGCAGCGGGAAGGGAAAATGAGAAAGGCACGCCTGGGTCATGTGCGTCTTAGCATCTAGATCAGAGGGAGGATTCACCGCTGAGGGGGCTAATTTTAGGTATTTTAATTTTAGTTGCTTCCAGATGCCTCTTACATTGACTCTCTTCAGGCTTTAATGAACCCCCCATTAAAAAAGACATTTTCCGGAGGCATAAATAGAGAGCAATTGCTCTTCAGAAACATGGGAGGCTGCTGAATCCTGCCATTCCCTCACTACAGGATGGACCTTTTGGTGAGGCTTAAGGTGGTGCCAGAGACTTGGAGGGGTTGCAGTGGGGATGGGATGCAGTAGCACACAGAGGTCTGGCCATCTCTGATGGAGATGCTGGACCCTAAAAGGAGATGCTGCACTGAGACAATGCTGGCATGTTTGGGTAATTGGGGGTTTATAGCCAAGGTCCTGCAATGGGACAGGGATCATCATCCTGCACGGCCCAAGGGCATTTCCCCATCATATCTTATTGCTCCCTGAGCAGCCATTGCAGTACTCAGCTTATGGAAAATGGCCAGCACCATTTCTTTAACAGCAGGTAGACTTTGACCTCCTGTCTCAGGGCTTATCAGTGTTATCTGCATCAGCCTGAAAGCTCCAAACTTTCATCTAAATAAAAGGAGGTAAAATGGACTTGGACCCAGTATCCTCTCAGATTTTCACTCATACCCAATGCACCTGCAGGATCAACCTCCATGTGCAGAATTTTACAAATATCACAGCCCTGGATATCTATGGAAATAAAATAGAGCAAATCCTAAATCTATTAATATGAAGAAAGTGATGAGACCATGAACTAAGGCACTTTCTAGTTTTTCTTTTATCTTTTTTTTTTTTTAATTCCTAGTTATCTTATTTAATCTGAGCACTTTGGGGCTTGCTCAGGTCTGAGCCAGTGCTGGGTTTACCTATAGGTTCCTTGCACACTTGCTTTCTTTTAAATCAGTATCTTATTTGCATGAGGACAGCATCCATGCCTCCATCAGCAGTTTCAGGATGGCTGATGGGGGTTGGAGGTTTTAGCTTTCCACTTCAGTCTTTCCCACAGCAGTAATATTAATTGTGAATGCTGGTGTGCTTTTCCCCATCAATTCTTCTTAGGAACACTTTCCAATATTCATCCAGCTGTAATTATAAGCACCACGAGAAAGCCTTGTTAAATACATTATTTTATTTAAGTTTTACAAGAGTGGAATATGCTTCTAGCAGGGTACTGGCAGCTATTTGACCTAAATAGATGGGGTTTCATTTTGGTGCTGATATCCTCACTCCTTTCACCCTTGTGCTCCTGGGAAGCCATTCCCTGCTGGCTTAATTGCATGGGGTATTGATCTTGGGGGGTCGTATTTAATTCCATTTATATGTGTTATAATGAGTGCCCACGTGCTCAGCATGGGTTTGCTAACAAATTATTGGCCTTTCTGCTGCCCTCGGCCTTTGCTTGCATGCTGTCTTCTGTCACCTCTGTCAAATACTTCTTTGAAATGTTTAAACTCTGCCTAAAATATGACTTCAGGTGAACACTTCCAGCTTCTCTTTAAATAAAAGTCTAAATATGAATGGCTGGAGGACTAGGGAATAGGAGGAGAGAGCAGTTGGAGCAGGTCTGACAGCCCAGGGTCTGCTGGACGTGCCCATCCTTGCCCTTCTCTGGAGCTGCCTGCATCAAGCCCCTATAGGAAACCCCATGGGGAGGGCAGCATGGGCTCATCCTGACCACCTCTACTCAGTCAGCCAAGAAAAAACTATTGGATTGGGTAGTTGACAGCGTGAAGATGTGTCTTGGCCCAAAAGTGGTGCTGGGGCTGCATCCTCTGCCTTCCTTGGGACCTTCTCCATTCTGGGGACTTCCTTCCTCCTGTTTTCCTGTCTTTCTAATCCCCCTTTTCCAGCTCCTCTGGGCTGGATTAACCCCAGTTTTGCCATTTTGAGGCTTCAATCCCACTGTTCGGGGATGCTGCAAACCATACTGGGAAGATGCTGATGTCTCTGGAGAGAGACACCTGTCTGCGGATCACAAGGCAGCGTTTCAACCGAGATGTGCACAGAAGCATCTTCCTGTGCTGATGCTCCTGGGGTCATCACAGAGGGCTGCCCTGTACAAAATCCTGACCTTTAAAGCCTTTTTCCTCATGCTGACAATTTTTAGCACAGAGGGAGTGGGAAATACAACAAACAGGGGCTGAGAAAACGTTTGAGCCAATCCAAGCAGTGGAGCTCAGAGCAGCTGCTGCAATAGGTCTCCATGATCTTGCAAGAAGAAGCAAAGAATTATCGAATTGCTAAACATTGATGCTGAAAAGATGATGGGTAAATCCTTCCAGAAGGACACAGTTGAGACTTGGTGGCTTCAACCACATTTTCACAACTGACAAAGAGAAGGAAAGGAAAACCCATACCTCCCTTCTGGAAAACCCAGCCAGAAATGAGAACTGAGGAGGAGGATTGCTCAGGGATGAGCTGTGTGGCTCCAAAATGATGTTGCTTGTGGAAAAGCTGAAAACAACCTTCCAGCATCTCAGCAGATGTGATGGCAGGACTTGGGGAAGGTAGCACTGGAGGGAGGTGGGGAAGAAAGGAGGAGGGCACTGGCATGTTGTGATAATGTGAGTGATGGCTGAAGCACACCCATGTCACCCCATCACCCGTTCGTGCTTCACTCTGTATTTTTAGGTGTCTGTGGCAAAGAGCAGTGTAAATAATAGCCAGTTTTTCCGCCCGCATGTTTCCCGTGCTTTCCGCAACCTCCAGCCTTGTCACTGTCTTCTCCCCATTAACTTCTCGTGACTCTCCTTTCCCAAGCATCTTCGTCTCCACACCTTGCATCCTGATTGCTCCATGCAGCAAGGATGCAGGCTCCTCGACTTCAAAAAAATAATAGTAACACAGGATCCCATCTGCTTTTAAACCAAGGCACTTTCTTTCAGTCTCAGCCATAACAGTAGTGCTGCACATGGGAACTGCTTGTGCATTGGTGTTTTGTAAAGCTCCATTTTCTAACGAGCAATTCTGGGGCTACTTCCAGTATTAAAAGCAATAGGCTTGTTTCCCTTCCGGACTATTCCCTCCCAGGAATTTAAAAGGAGCTGCTGGTGGTATTGTAAGAACTCCCAAGTTGAAGGGCAAAGTATTTTCTAAGAAAACCAATTCAAGTTAATCACATTTTAAGAAACAGCTGGGCACATATTGCTTATTTAGCCTATATGCTGCAAGGTCTATGCTGCCAGCCCAGCCCAGCACGGATACATCTCTCTCTCTGCAAAATAGGTATCACCCACTTTTTATACAATTCATCCAAACTGCCATGGGGGTGGGATGCTGGCTTGACCTGGCACCCCAAATCCCCGTGCTGACCCCACACTTCATCCCCAGGGCCATCCCTTCGCAGCCTTCCCTGCTGCGCCGTCTTCCTGCACCCTCTCCCCAGCGCACCCCTCCTCCCCGCATTCCCTCCCCAGGGCGCCCCATCTCCCCTGGCGCACAACCCCTCAGTCCACCCCGTTCCCGCTGCACCCCATCTCCCCGCTCCCACCTCCCAGCGCGGGCTCTCCCGGCCGCTCCCAGCCCCGCCCCGGGCGTGGCTCCGCCCCGGGCCGGCCCCGCCCCGCCCGCGCTGTGGAGTTTCCCTGCCCTCCAGCCCTGGCGCGGCCCCGCCCACCGCCGGCAGGGGAGGGAATGGAGGGACCAATGCTGCTCCGGGCCGGGCATCCGCGCCTCGCTGATTGGCGGCCCCGGCCGGGCTTGACAAGCCCCGGGCCGGCGAGGGGGACGCTCGGATTGGGAGCCGCCTCTGGCAGGCCCCTCCCGTCCCCGCCGCGCCGCCGCTCACACTCCCTGCCCCCTCCTTCCCCGCCCGGGCGGCAGCAGTAACGGCCGCCGTCGCCGCAGCGTGAGGCGGCTCCAGCGGCGCGATGGCGGCCACGACGGGCAGGTCGCTGCCGTTCCTCCTCTGCCGCCGTCCCGCCACGCTGACGGCTGCTGGTTGTTTTCCGGGGCTGGGGCGGCGCCGCCAACAGCAGCAGCAGCAGCGGCACCGGACGGTGAGTGAGGCGGCAGCCGTGCCCTTCAGGCGGCTGCCGGCTGAGGCGGGCGCGGTGCCGGCAAGACGCGGGTGGTGGTGGGGGTGGCGGCCCGTCTTTCCCCCGGTTCCGCTGGAGGCGGTGGCCCCCGGCCCGGCCCCGGCAGCTGCGCGTTATTCTTAGCGCCGTCGCCGGGCAAAACTTGAGTGGGGCGGGCGGCGGCAGCCGAGACCCCGGCCCCTCGCCTGCAGTGGGCAGCTCCCTGGCCCTCTCCGCCGCTCCGCTCCGGGGACGGGCGATCCCCCCGCGCCGCGCTGGCTGCTTCACTCGCCCCTTTCCGGAAGGCGCGGCGGCGGCCCGGCGCAACCCGCAGCACCGGGGACGGGCTCCTGGGGAGGGGGTCGGGTCCCGGCGGGGCAGGGCGCTGCCGCCAGGTGGCGCCCGGGGCCGCGGAGAGCCGCGGGGGGCGGGGGGCCCGGCAGCCCTAGCCCGGGCGGGCGGTATTGGGGAGCAGCATCCGCCCGGCGCGCCGGGGCGCGGAAGGGAGCGGGCAAGTGCCCTGCAGGTCTTCACCGCGTCCTGGTTATTTTCCTCTTCTTTTGCCGCCCCCCCGTCAAGGTCAGCCAGGGGAGAGGCGCTCCGGGGCTCCCCAAATGCGCTCCGAGGCGGTGTCATCCAGGTTGGTGAGGCTTGTAGGAGACGGAGGGGAGCAAAGAAAGGCCACTTTTTGTTTGCTTCCCCTGCAGAAACAGCATGCTTAATGGCTTTGCCAGGAAAGGGAAGACTGGCGGCACATGCGTTGCTTACTATGTGTCTTAGGGTGGAAAAAAACCGTAAAGGCAGCAGGTTGCGTCTTGGAGCTCAAAAGGTTTGCTAAAAATACCGGGAGTTTTTTTCTTTTTAAACTAAGGGAACAGTATGTAACTGTGGGGTATTCTTCTGGCTTTTGCCATAATCTGTTTTGCTGCTGCCAATAAAAAGAGCTGCCGTTGGAGGTGTGCACCTGTCGCTCACTTGCTGTCTTGCTGAAGCAACTAATCATGAAACTATGTAAAGCCACCAAACTTGTGTAGTAATCAGGTGATGAAGCGGGACTCTGAGCTCCATTGAAATAGCAGATGTAATGCTGGGTCCCTGGGGTACTGTTTAAAGAGCAGCGAAGTGTTTGTGCCTTGTATCTTCAGGGTGCCCGTAGTTCCTCTGACAGAGTCGGTATGTTTTCACAGCGACAGGGTGCCAGAGGTTTTGTTGGTATTGAGTGTCTCAATTGCATCACTCTCATGTTTGTATTCACATGTGTGAAGTGTGACTTCTGTGGCGTTGACTTCAGCCTTTGTAGATACCAGCCTGGCAAGGGAGGCCCCTGGTACCCTGGATTCTGGTCAGGTGTGGAACAGCCTTTTCAGCTTTTGTAATTATCATTTAAGTTGTTTCTTTTAGCAGTCCAGATCGGAAAATACTAAATCTAAGTGTAAGTTGACCTTGGTGATTAATAGAGACTCTTATTCATGCCCAATTCTGCTAATTGGGCCAAGTGTAGCAGTAAACATGCAAGAAGGTTGAAAACGGCCATTCACAAGTATCCCAAATATTTTCTGTTTTTCTGGGATACTTTGCTGCTGCTGTTGCCCCAGCTGAGCAGATGTGGCTGAAGCGTGGGTACACTCAGAAGCATGCTAAAATCCTACGGCCAAGCTGTCTCCTTAAAGTGCTTGGGGAAGGAGAAGGATTTTGCTTGTGTCTTGTGGGATGATGATTAGAAAGCTCTTCTGGCTTCAGTACTGGTTTGGTTATGCTGTATGTTTTTTGGCAGCTTGGCTGTTGGCCGTCTGTGGTGGTGCAGTGATTAGTTTTTGAGTTTTTCTTCTTTTCAGTAGGGAGGTTGTACACAAGTCAGTTCTGTAGGTGTTGAGTCCCTGTGAACCTAGCAACCAAGTGGAAGCTTGCTTTGAGCCGGTTGGGGCCCAGTACCCCAACTGTTCTGACAGCATCTATAGTATGCCTATTTATCTCTTCACAGAAAAGATGAGTTCTCCTTTCTGTTATGCTGCACTTGAGAAAATATGTGGACCACTGGGAGAGAATAGATACCCAAGAACTGCCGAATCATAGAATAAATGATCTCCAGGGACAAATTACAGGAGCTGGAGCTCTTAATAATAAAGAGAAAATTGAAAGGAGATTGCTGCAAAGAGGATGCAGAAAACCAGAAAATCTGTGTTGGCTAGGAGAAGTAGTAATGGGCTTACTATGCGAGAAGAGGGATTTGTTTAGGTGCTGGGAATTTTTTTTACTGACAGTAAGAGTATTGAAATGCTGAATTATTTCCTGGGAATGCTGTTCAATCTTCATTACTGGAGGTGGTTAGGATGGATTAGACTTGCATCAATCAGTTATGGCTGGTAAAGAAATGATCCTGCTCTGCCATCGGTCTGCACCATATAAGCTTCTTGAGCATAGAGATTACATTAGAAAACAGGTCAGAAGAGTTTGTATAATATAGGTGTAATTAATAGAGTGATTATACTAGGTATGTCTGTGCGGTATTGTATTTGTAACAATAAATTCTACTTGTTTACTTCTGAGGATGGCTGATTTCTAGTAGAGGTGATAAATGGGCTTTCCTGAAACAGGGTGGAAATGCTAAATGTTCTTATAGAATCATAGACTAGTTATGGATGAGTTCTTTCAAAAGCAATGCAAAAATCTGCTGGAAGAGTGTGGACCAATTGACCAAACTGCTGTGAGAGAACAGTACTTCAAAACAAACACAACCCCCCCTCCAGATGGGTAAAGAATGAGGCTGTGATAACAGCAAACAGTAGAGAGGGCAAGGAGTTCTGAACTCTTGAATAAATACTTGGTTTATTGAGGGTCAGAGGGGAGTACAGTAATATCGGGAGGCTTGAACAAAGATTTCACAGCTTGCTTTAGAGTTTTGAAAACTGAGAGAGTTGGGAAAGGTGAGTGTGCTCAGCATGTAGATATGGGGTTATGGAGAAGACAGCAAGCCTTTGTGTTCTGTCCCAGCTAAACAGTACCACAGGGTGTGAGAGATGTTAGGAGGAGAACGCAGAAAATTTGAATGGGAAATTCACTTACTGATTTTGAAATGTGAAAAAGTAGGCAGGAGAATGTGTTTACCGATACTTGTGAATTTCTCCTCTGAAAGTCATGATGTTGTGCATCGCAGGACACGTAACCAAGCAGAAAGTAGGGCTGGAGCATCCATAGCATTGGAAGGTTATGACGGAGCTGAATAAAGGGACTTACAGCAGAAGTATCAGAGCTTGCATCTCTTTCCCCTCTCCTAGTCTCCATTATATGTATGTGAGAGTGGAAGAAAACTTGTAGAGGAGTAGAGTGGAGAAACTGCTGAAGTAGGCTGGTGAGTGGTTGTAATGTCAGGGGGAATGAGTGGATGGCTACAGCTTTAGCGATGAGTACGGCTGAACGGTTTGTAGAGTGAAACGTCAATAGTATTGGTGTTTGTTTTAAACCTATGCCGTATGTGCTTCCTCACTAGGAGGGTACTGTGGAGATCAGATGCACTGCCGGCCGGTCACATGTGGAAATCAGATATGGGTTTAGTTAGCTGTGCCAAGGTAACTTCTGCTGGTGGGAAGACCAGAAATGGCAAAAGTCCGTATCAGCAAGCAAGATGAGGTGGAATAAAAGATGTTTGTAGTTTCTTTTTCTATACATTGGCTACATGCAAGAAGTGGCAAAGGATGGAGAAGCAGTGAAAAACTGAAGAGAAGCCTTGCTGGTGCTGGTCAGCAGGGACTATTACAAGGTGTGGTGTAGGGGTATGAATGCACAACCCCATGCACTGACTTTTTTAGCAATGGGAGTGAGATGGGGATGGAGCTCTTGGCAGGTGATTAGGTGGCACTTCTCAGTCTAGCAGTGGGAAGCATTGCAGTCATTGCACTGCATATTAATTAAGGCCTTTGTCCTGTGGTAATTTCTGATGCTTAATACAAAAATTGCTGTTCCCACGTTAGGCAGCTTGCCCTCATAGGATTGTGGAGAGAGACTTAAAGTGGATTTTCCTTGAAGGAAACTTCCTAATGAAGCAAGGGAAGTCCCTTTTTTGTCTTCTACTTGCTCTGCGTCCTGTGGCTGTTGAGGGTGCTGCCAGAGGTGAGAGCTCCACACTGCTGAGATGCAGTAGGGCTGGGAAGCAGTCTTTTGTGGGGGGAAAAAAAAAAGATCATAAAGAAGTAAGCTATAAATGCTTTTTGAAGTGCACAGTGGTAGACAAAGGACTTAAATAAAATGCCTTGCTTTTGCATGTTGAATGCCTAATCTTTACAGCTTTCTTCCTACAAAGATTAGAGTCTCTTGTTATTGTCTTTCTTAGTGCATGTAACCAGTGGTTGAGCTCTCTTGGATCAGAATGTAATCAGCTGGTTCAGATCTGAAAAGAATATACCTGTGGAAAATTAAGACTTCTGTGTATGTGGTGTTCCTGTGCTAGTTAATCCTGGCAATTTTGGGTAGGTCAGGAATAATGACTCCTAGTGACTCCTTCTAAGCCCAAGAAGGAAAAACTGAACCTAACTGAACGGCAGTCAATTTTCAAGCAGGTATCAGACAACCTGCAGGTTTTTATTTGTGCTCCAGATGAGGATCAGGGTTACCTGTGTTGATTGGTCCTCCAAGCTGGGTAGGTTTTTGGTGTAGGTAGCCCTGTATTAAGAATGCAGTAGAGAGCATATCCCACGCTCTGGGCTGAGGAAAGGTGTCCTGGGATGTGAGAAACCTTGGAAGGAGGATGCAGTGAACATTGTGCTGAAGCTGTCCTTTATTCAGTGTAGATACAATGTGTATTTGGTGGGTTTTTTCAATGCTATGGCTGAAACGGTTGCAGTATTGATTTCCAGAGAAGCTGTTTCTGAAGATGCTGGTAATTTCCTTGGTGAGCTCCCTGTAACCACCTCAAGCCCTTGCCAACAAAAGCAACAGTTTTTTGCCCTAGTGTGCCCATCTCTTGAAACAAATTTATTTAACAGGTGAAGCTTGGGGTTCACAAAGCTCACAAAGCGACAGTAGCTGACTGCAGGGATGGTGAGGCTTGGAAGACTGTTCTGGCATGGTGTCTGTATTTTTTGCTGAGGATGGAAATGGGTGGACTGTTTTAATTAACTGAGCTCCTGTTTTCCTGACCTTGCGTACTGCTGATTGTAATTTTCAAATGAATGATTAAAAAGCTGAAGAACTGGTGGCTGTCCAGTGGCTGGAAGGGGCATAAAACAAGTATTCCCACCAGATCTCTGGCTGCACTTGTTGCCTACCCTGACCTCCAACGCTTCCCATGCAGTGGTATTCCTGCTGTACACCAGGAAGAGATGCTTCTGGTGTCAGTTTGGAAATTAAGATGGGATGTGGCTTGAACTGCAATATAAGTAAGTACCAAGCCTGCAGAACTTTTATAATGCTGAGGGAGCCCTAGGAAGACTTGATTTGAATGTAAAGATGGGTCTCTCCAGCAAACCTCCTTTTAATCCTGCTTCTTCCCTTGCTACCTTACTGCATGCGTGCACTTGCTGTCCCACTGACTTGTCACTTGTCTCTCGCTGGCACAGGGTAGCAAAACTGTAACGATTTCTTGTAGCTGTCGTTGCCACTTGCTCATGCCAGTACTGGCTACACTGATTAAAATGCAAGGCAAAGCAAGGTCTGCTGCCTCATACCAGTTTTGCTGCCACAAGGCAGGCTATGGCTCAGTGGTATTTTGAAAGGTTCAGGAGGAAAGCAAACTTTTCCAACATTTTTACTTCAAATGACGGCAGGGCATCTGCCCTCAGCTAATTACAGAGCAATAGCACACCAGTACTAAGTTGAAAATTTGAGCTTTTTAGCTTCTTCTGTTAGATATTGTTGAGATTTTTTTTTTCATGAACAAAAACTTAGAGGGGGATGACCAGGAAGTATTTTTTGGTGCATGGAAGTGGCTAAAAGGTTCTCGTGATTTTCTTCATTCTTGAAGAACAAAGTATGTTTTGAGGGGAGGCTGTAGCTCTTCATGTGCCTGTTCATCAAGTGAAGAGGGAAAAAGCTTTACTTGGTCATGTTCAGACCTTCCAGGGCTTGCTTTATGTGAAAGAGGAGTGCTATAAAGAAAGGAGTAGGTGTTGGGGTGTTTTGACAATGATGATATTACTTTTGTTGTTGTTATTATGATTATCATTACTACTACTACTGCTTATAACTCAGACTGTGGGAATAATCAAGACTTTGTATGTAGGGTCTGTGACGAGAAAGGAAGTTACAGTCATGGTAAGGTTGATCCAGTAATTAATAAAAAAACTCCAGGATGTCTTTTTCCATAATCATAGATTAGTTAGGGTTGGAAAGGACCTGAAGCTCATCTAGTTCCAACCCCCTGCCATGGGCAGGGACACCTCCCCACTAAACCACGCCACCCAAGGCTTTATCCAACCTGGCCTTGAACACTGCCAGGAATGGAGCATTCACAGCTTCCTTGGGCAACCCATTCCAGTGCCTCACCACCCTTACAGGAAAGAATTACTTCCTTATATCCAATCTAAACTTCCCCTGTTTAAGTTTGAACCCGTTGCCCCTTGCGTATAATGGGGAGTGTTTCTGAGCTGTGCTCAGGCAGGGTGAGTGTAGCTCTCCTTACCAGAGGCGAGCCTGAAAAAAGGAAAAAACTCTTTTTTTTTTTGGTAATTTTCTGAAGCTGTTTTTAGACCAGTCTTAAAGTCAAAACTTTTTGAGATTAGGTCCCACCCAGTCCTGAGGGTAAAGTGTAACTTCTATGACTTCATTGAAGATTTGTGTTATGAGTCACTTGTTTGCTATTCTATAAAATAGCATTGAGATGACACAAATCTGTAATTTAAACTATTCACCAATGTGTAGGTCCATATAAATGGTTGTAGATTATGGTGAGGCTTTTTATTTATTTATTTTTTATTTCCTTATTAATTTATTGCAGTGTCAGCTGGAGGTCATTCTTCCTGAGAACCCAACTGCAGCTTTCTGTTCCCATGGCCTCTGGTAGCCCTGTATGGGATGAGAAACTTCTCTTTGACAAATTTTGCTAGATGAAACTGTCTGCTCTCTGCTTGCCATGGAGGAATATTACTTACCTCTGAAGTGCTCTCCGAGTGAGAGACTGCCTATGGTACTGCTGATGGAGTTTCATCACATTGTGGCACTTTTTGAGGGCAGGCTAGAGCAATTGGGCTTTAAGGACTGTTTTGCCCTTGAGTATTTAATGATAAAAAGAAAATGACGTGTCCCTTTTCTATTAAAGTTTTGGCAAAGGGGTTTCTTCCTGTTATTAAGGTCTCAGTTGGTCATCAAAATGAGATGACATTTTAATGAAGATGAAAATATGCAGCACTTGAATGTGAGGTGGAATTACTTTCCAGTAGGGCAAGCCTTTGGAGTACTGCTTATGTCTCATGTTAAATATGAGGCATGTCCACTATCTTTTTCTGCATTCTTGGCAGCTCCTAAGGAATTAGGAAATGTAGAGCTTGTTTCAGCAATCACTTTTGTTGGCTTCCCTAGGAGGAAAGGACTGCTGTGCAATGAGGAAACTCTCAAATCTCTGAAACTGCTTACCGGAGTAATTAAACCTCAAATTTCACTTGGTATATCCTTCCTAAGTTATATATCCAGGGATGACCACTATAAAAATAATACCCTTTGGGTGATTGTCAGTGTTACATTCTGTCCTGCAGCCTGCTGGGAATAAAATAATTCACTATGAAGTCATATCTGAAGAGATTTTAAAAGGTTTAAGAAATGCTTTATGGAATGTATTGGTGTTTTGAGAGGATTTGAAATAATGCTAGGGTAACAACTTTGATTGCATTTGTCATGCTGGTCCCAAGAGGTGTATGTGGCTTGCTTCTCCTTCTGTTATCCAAAGTTTATGTAGACTCAAAGTGGTGTGAGGTTGTAGAAATGGGGGGAGGGGAAATACTGGCCAGATGAAAAGGCAAGGCTTACCACTTTTAATGTTTTTCAAAGCAATATCTATGCCTCTGTATGTGCACAGGAGCTGGGGACACCTGAGCTCTCTATCAGATGGGTGCTGTACAGAGCTTGTCCATTGCACAACATC
Organism: Myiopsitta monachus; assembly: GCA_017639245.1. Classification (NCBI taxonomy): domain Eukaryota; kingdom Metazoa; phylum Chordata; class Aves; order Psittaciformes; family Psittacidae; genus Myiopsitta; species Myiopsitta monachus. Next base: position 61,882,378 of record CM029921.1, on the reverse strand, counting down.
TGTGTATGGAGTTAGGTGAGGACACCTTTGCTTCTGGATTTATCTTAGTTGATATACACAGATTGGAAAGAGGAATGCAGAACAACTGGATTTCTTGTATGATTGCACACACAATTTCAGGTGGGAAGGCTCACCAAGCGGTTCATGAATGAAGTGACTATAGGGTTGGCAGCTGGCAAACAGTATTTTCCTTCCAAATTGTGAGCAGAGGTTGTAACTCATTTTCCAATTTTCTGGGTCAGTTGCTGGAAAAGAGTCTGAAGTTACTGCATGTTTTCCCTGTTCTGCATCACCGTATTACCTTGAAAAGCACCATGAGAGGCAAAGCTTTCCTTTTATTTTATTATGAAGAATGTCATAACAAGCTGCATAAAGAGTTTACTTGGATGAACTCATGTCAATTGTTACTGTACCTTGGAGCTGCTAAGGAAAAATGTGTTCCCTAAATGTAGTAGAGATGGCTTGTTTATACTCTTTGTAACTTGTGTGTTTTGGAAATGGTTGGAAGAGCACCTTTAAGAACCACTCAGAACCTGACATATGGTTTGTGTAACTTCATGGCTTTGTCAGTGATTTGTAAAAGGTATAGCTTCCCATGAGCGGGAGGTAATCCCTTGACATATGGGCATGCTCACTGTCAGCGGAAACATGAATTGGTGGTATCTGCTGAACTGTGACTGTTTATTCCTTGCCAGCTGCTTTTCTCTTCTACATAGTTTCCTTTTTCTGTGTGCCTGCCTGTCACTTGACTTACGTACTGTATATCCCCTTGTTAAGGCACAGTGATAATTGTCGTAAGCCTCCATTTTCTCCTGCCAAAAATGACTTCTAATGATGCTGCATTCTTTTTGATTTGCATCTGAAATCTGTAGAATGAATAGCAAATGGGTGTTCATCAGCCAGAATGCAGGCTGTGAAATTTAATCAGAATAGTGGATTCTAAGGTATGTCTTGAAATTAAAGAAATTAGTTGTGGCAGATCATTGAAAAATAAAATAGTTATTCTCTCCACTTAAACCATTGTTTTAAAAGACATCCTCATTTTTTTAGATGTTTGGACTGAAGTGTGATAGTGAGTTTTCTGCTTGGCAAAGTAACTGAAAAGGAATTTCTCTCTGAAATAACAGCGAACTGAAAAAGTGCAGAGATGTCCCAGGGGAGGAAAAATGTGATTCCTTTTTTGGAATGAAAATGCTGTAATTTATCATGTGATTTGGGAAATCCTCTTGGCTTCCTGCAGGAGGGAAAGAGGGAGTTGAACATTTCATCAGATGTTAGAGCATGGCATGTTTGTGATGCATAACAGTGTCTGCTCTGTAAAGAGCTCCCAGTGGAGACTGCTGCTTGTTGCAAGGCTATTTCTGTTATCAAGGGACTTGTTTCTAAGGTAATGATAACAAAATTCCATTGTCTAAATATTTAGAATATTTGATAATTACACTAGTACAATGCTGTATGGTTTCCTCTGAGTTTGGGGATGCTGTATTTGAGAGGAGAGTAAGACTCTTCACTTGGACTTGGGTGTAAGGGATTCAAGAGAACCAAATCTAGTCTATCTTAAGAAAGAAAAGTTGTATTACAAGTAATGTGTATTGCTAGTAATGAAACAAGCTCCAAATACTCTCCTCTGAATTAAAGGAATATATTAAAGACTTTTCCCTTCCTTTGCAAGTACTAGGTGCTGCTCTTGTGCTTTGTGAAGTGCCTGGAAAACTTATGTCAGAGTGCTATTTGACTTTCCTTCAGGCTACGGTGAGTGGCATGCATTAAGCAGGACCAAGAAAGCAGAGGGCATGATGTTTTTGACACCTGGAAAAGTGCTGTGGAAGGGAGAAAACATTACAGGTGTTGAAACATCCATTCGTGGTTTGGTGAGGTGATGTGAGTAACAAGAAGCTGATGGTCCAAAACAGAGCTTTGGTTTGAGGCCACATACTTCTCTGAGCGCAAAGTTGAAAAGAATGATGGTGTCCAAGATAAAATTAATCTTAAATTTGTCCAGAGATAAAGAACATGACACAGACTTGCACAAACAGTCATTAAAAATAAATCGCAGTTTTGAATCAGCTAGTCACTCTTGTGTGTAGGAGTGACCATTTCCATATTTCCTTTTGGCATTTAGTTCTCGAGTAATTTTAAACAGTTTCACAATGTACTCCTCTCGATTATTTAGCTAGACTGAATAGGGCAGGATATGAGACTATGCAGATACGGTCTTTCGAGTTGGCAGGGATGCTGAAAGTAAGGATTTTGAGAAAAGTATTAATACCACATGGGTGCTTGTGAAATGAATTGTTTTGTAAATAGCATTTTGAACAGATGTTGTTTTTTATCTTTCTCCAAAAGTGGGTTGTAGAAATAGTCTGTTGACTATTCCTGCCATTCAGTTTTTCCCTGCCAAGTAGCTGCTTTCCCTGTGCAGAATGTCTGCTTGTAATTACAGCATCATGATTTTTAACTTTTGCAGTCAGTGATACACAGCACATTGTATCTGTTGCAGGACATCCTTCTTTCTCCTGTCCCAAGCATGGTGATAGCACGCAGCTCCAGTTTGTGTGGAGCGCACAGGGCTGTGGATCTAGGGCAATGAGTTTGGTGGAGCTGCCGTTTTCATGACTTCTTGGGCAAGCATGGAAGTAGGAACTGCTCAGATGAGAGATCTCTGCTTTTTTGTGGCTTGGGCTGAAAAGGTAGTCAGATACAGTTTGATACAGTCTTGCTTCTCAAGTTTAGAAACTGTGTGTCTCCTGAATTATTCCAGTGTTGGTGGGGGGAGTAGACAAGAACACCGAAGCATGGAGCAGAGTTGCTTTCAGGACTTAAAATGAGCACTCTGTTTTTCCTAAGGAGCTGTTTGTCACTGTGGTCAGTCAGACATAATTAATTTCTTAATTTGTCCTTTGAAGAGAGGTATACACTTTTATCCACATTTTCACTTCCATTTAGGAGATTTGGCAACACTCATAAAGCTGAATTGCTATGATTAGCCTGACATTTTACATAATAGAGTGCACCACAGAGGGTTATTTATTCTTGGAATTATGGTGTCAAAGTACTGTGGTACTTCTCAAGGTAATATTTACATTATTTGTATAGATTTCTACACTAGAGGGAGTCTGCATTGCCATGTGACAAACGAATCATGAGTGTATCTTCATGTTCACTATGTATCCAGACAAGCAGTATATGGGGTTTGATGGAAGTACAGAGCTTTATTTGCCTCCTTCAGGATGTGATCTTTCTAGCTACAAGTTGGAGCCGATGATACTTCAAACAGGACACTTACAAGCTTTCTTACAGTCTTGGGAGTGTGGAAATATGTGGCTTGTGGGTGCATGAAGAAAGCTGAATTGCTATCATAATGCTTCAAGGTGCCCTAGAGTACATGGAGAACCTTCTGTATGAGTGTTTGAGTGAGCAGACTGTGGAAACCCACCCTTTGCTAGGGATGAATATCACTACCCAAGTCTATCATTGCTGGATCACCTTTGCTAAAGACTAAAGTAAGTCTGTCCACTGAACACACACTAGTGTAGTGTAACTAGTATTCCATGAATCTTGTTTTTAGGTTAGGCTAATTTAGTTCTCAAAAGTACTTGCCTTGTTCTCCATTTGTAATCATAGGGTGGTTTAAAACACTTAAAAATTAGTTATTTTGGCCACAATTTACCTTGGAAAACACATTCTCTAAACCACTTCATTTGAAGACAGTTATACGTACCTGCTAGTGACTGGCTTGGCTTACTAGCGCTGGAAGTAGTACATGCGAAATTTGTTTAATTAGAGTTTGCGTTGTATGAGCTGTGTTTACAGCTGTGGCTCTCCAGCTCTGGATTTATCTCTATACTGGGATGAAACTTACACCTTAATAATAATTATCAGTCATGGTAACAACTGAGTTATGTGAGGCTTTTCCTATCCTCATTTGCGGTGTCTGCAAGCTTTCCAGCCTGAAGCTGGTACCAGTGAAAAGATCTATCTGTGAAGAAATGTAACTAGTAAAATAGAAGGGGTGTTGTTGTTACTGTGCCTTCTCTCCTACTGCAAAGGTGTTTTGCTGTGTCCTTCAGCTTCTACTGTAGACTGAGACGTGTGAGTTGGTCCTACATAAACATGAGATGAGCACTAGAAATCTGTGCTACTTCTTGGTAGAGAGATTTAGATTCATTGAATATTACCTGAACGTAAAATCCTTCCAGCTCTCACTGTGAAAAATATCTGCATAATTCATTTTAGAACTGAAAAATATTACACATTGAAAGGATGTTGTAAGTATAACAACTTCATCTCTTTGAAACCAGTTAGTGAAGTTCAAGTTGAGCAGTATTGAAAGTCAACTCGATAACTTGCGGATCCATATAAATAAATCTCACTGACTGTCTGGAAATGTAGTTGTTTTCCAAGCTAGAGGGAAGGAGAGTTGCAGGCAGAAAATAAAAAATAATGGGGGAGAGGGGAAGAGGAGGTAGCAGAGGAATGGGCTGCAGTTCAACTATTGACAACTCTTTGTATTCTACTTTGCTATCTATCATTGTTATTGTAAGTACAGGGATTTGATGGCACATGAAAGCATTTCGGTGGCTTGTATTCCTGATTTATATTCTGATAACTTTGGTGTAAAGATGCTGTTCCTGCCACTTGGTCTTTCTAGTGCTGTTGCTGCAATGTTACTTTTCCCCCTCTTAATAGTGTACTCATAATAATAAATACGTTTATCTTTTTTTTTTCTTTCCTTGCCTATACTAAGGTGTTTCTCCAGCAGTAGGGTTCTTTCCTTCATCCTTGCTATGAGAAGAGGACTAACAAGTTATTGTTGGGCTATAGCCCTTTTTCAAAGGGGTTGGAAGGATTACAACCTTACACATGACTTAAGACTTAACTTTTAGCAGTTACAATTGCTGTTTGCAGGGCTAATTGTGATGTGGTGTTTGCAGGTAAATAATCTGACTAGGCACTGGTTTCCTTTCTAGCCACAGCTCTGATCAGCCATAAATTATTTTAGGATTGAGTTATGAAGCTCAGTTTGAACATAGTGTATTAACCCTTGTGTCCGGCAGAGAGGGGATGGGAAGGTATACCTTCCTGTGACTGGAGTGACAGTGCAAATGGTCTGCTTTTTTTGTCATCTTTAGCTGGGGTTCATAAAAATATTTGCTTTATAGAACTGTTTTAAAGTAATATTCAGGTAGAACTTGGAATAATAAAGTTGAATAAAGCCTGTCAAAGCAGTGTGACACTTCACTACGAAAACTGCTTGTTTCTTTTTTCTTGTTAGTTGCATGGGAAACATCTGGGTTCCTCAGCTGTAGATATGGCTGCTAGGGTAAGAGGTTTTATAAGAAACACCTTTACATTACAGTGTGGACTATCTGAAGGCTAGCATTAGTCTTTGTAGTCATAATCTAGTGTCCAGTGATTTCTTTGGAGTACAGGACCTCCTCCCTTTGAAGTAGCAGCCCTTGCTTTATCTGTCATAAGGCAGGGAATTTCCCTGGATCCTGTGGACGAAATTAACTGTTTTCCTCTTAAGCTGCTACTTAAATGAGAATTGCCTTTGGATCTCTGAAACGGGCTCCTGAACTTTCTTTGTGACACGTTTAGTCGACTGAGTGCCATTTTGTTTCATTGCTAAGTGTTTCTTTTAGCCCCTGTAATACTGGATGCACCTTTCTGCTGTTGTTACTGGTGTGCACTCTATTGTCTCTCCAAATGAGTTCATATGTAACAAGGTACAAACTTCACCTTGTACATCAGTCCTCCTTTCTTTCTAGTGCTTCTTCTGGTGTTTCTGAGATGCGGTGCCTCTCTATAGAGCTCTGTAGAGCTACTGACTGTGACTGATGACTTCCTTGCTGAAAAAGCTTAATACCAGTAGCCTTGCATGATTAATTTTATACAATGTGCTGACTTGATGCTCCAGAGTCCCCAGTGATAAATATGGTTTACTTATACCTCTCTCCTTGTCCTGTTCCCCTCCTTCTGTCTTCTACCAAGTCTAGTTTCTAAAACACAAACCCAAACAGAATACATAGTAGGTGTAAAATATCTACTTAATCCAGCACAACCCTTATCTTCTATGCATGATGGTTACTACCAGTCTTGCATTTCTACAAACTAGTTCTTGATTATTATATAGCAAAAAGCTGTAAAAGAATGCATATGGAATAATAAAAGAAAAGAGAAGAAAAAAAAAATCCCAAACCAAGTGCATTTTTGGCTGAATCATTCAGTGATGGTAATTTTGGGAGTGAGTTGTTACTCCTGTTCTAATTCTTGGAGAACTACTGGGAGGGTTTTGGGGAGCCCAGAACTTCTGGTGGCAGTTTGCATTCAAAATGTGTAGAAACTTAATTTTTGGCATACAAAATTGAAGATGCATACTTCCAAATGTTTTACTGTACTTATGTTAAGATTATCTTAGCTTAAAAAAAGAATGTGGAATTACTGTCATCAAAACAGTAATCTGGCAGACCTCTGTCATGCAGATTTAAATGGATACACCATCAGTATTGCTTACAAATCGCTTGCAGTGAATTGAGTAGAGATTCAGCATCAAATATTTCTTTCCTTCTTGTTCTTTTACAAATTGAGATTAAATCAAATGCCCTGGTACAATGGGAAGTTTAAGTGCAAGTTTCTTTACAATTTGCTGATTACACAGTCAAGCAAGTGGAAAATTACTTGTATTTTTTGAGGTTTAGGACTGTCATGATTTTTTTGCCCTCTTGATTTCTTTGAAAGCATTTTTTGGCAAGAACTGTTTTGCAAGACATCCCTCATGAAGCTGGAAATATTGGACTATACACAACCTCACCAATTTTGTGGTTACAATTACAGTATGCTCTGATTTGTGTCTGTTTACTATGGGAAAAGTTAATGTTGGTGTTGGAGGACAGCTCTCTCCTCGGTTTTGAGTTAGAGGTGTGAAGGCATTCATATCTGGTTTTCATTACCAAAAACTGGCATTGCCATAGTCCCCTGCTGATAAAAACGTGCTGAATGACTAACTGGCTGTAATTCAGGTTGTCAGGGTGAGTAAGCTTTTGTTACAAAGGCCATGCCCAGGAGAGCCTAGTGTAACTTCATGCTGGCTCAGTAGTTACTGCTGGCAGAGAGGCCTCAAAGGAAAGAATGTCTGCAGTTATGTGCAGGGAGATGATTTAGCTTCATGAATCCTTCCTTGTCTGGATGCAAAAGAGCTTTTCAGAGAAGGCTGAGGCTGCTGTGGGGATTCTCTCAGATTTTCTGTAAGTAAATATTTAGTTTCTAAGAAACTGCCCTTTGAATGGTGACCTTTGAGTCATTACTGAAGTAAATGGCATGTGTCTTGGACCTCTTGAAGGATATTTCATCTACGATGTTAAACTGGCTATTTGTTCTGATTTTTAAAACTGCTTTTGGGATTGTGGAGTAGTTCGTGTTGGAAGTGTGAGCCAGAAAGAAGGAAGTTTTTCTTAAATCAGCCTGGTGTTGGTGAGCATCCCTGACTACAGGAGAGTAGAAACAGATCGACACCAGGCTGCTTTGTGACGGGGTTTCTTTATGCAGCTCTCATGGCTTGCCATAGATAAGTATCATTATTTAATACCATTAAATGAAATGAAATAAAAGATTATTTAGCATTAAGTTTAGTAGATATATAGTACCTAATAGAAAACTGCATTTTCCAGAGATTGTATCAGCAGTTGGTTTTCCTTGAACTGATGACGTATCTACTTCTGCAGTGTGGCAAAACCAAAACAATTATCTCTTCAAATATGCTATTAGCATTGATGTGCTTTAGGGAGTACCTTTGTGGTGTCAAATCTGTACTTGTGGCTGTGGTAGCACAAGGGTTAGAGTTTGATTTGTATGTAATGTACTGATGGGCAAAGAGTGACGAAAGCTTGAAGGGCAAAACTGCTTAACACGTGGGAAAGCTACCCTTTTTTCCAGTACCTACAAAGAAATGAGTTTATATTGCTTCTGAAATTGTATGCCTTTCTACCATTGCAGCCTTTAACTGGGTGTTTTCTCCATGCAGTATCTAGTAAACCTTCTCTTAGTAAGTTCTAATGTTTTATGGCAAAAATCCACAAACTGTTAGGATAGAAATCAAACCAGTTAAGAACTTTAATACATTAAGGGAACTGGTTTTAAATCAATACAAAAAAGAAGCAGGAGACCACAATGCCATCTTCTCTGTTACGCCTTGTCTGTCTTTCCTAGTAGGGGATTTTTATGTTCCTTGAGCAGCTTTGCTCAGTACTGGGAAGAAAACCAGCTGAGTAGAGAATGGCATACTGACCTGGGTGCGTTTGGAGGGATGAGTCCTCACCTGACGCCGAGGGCTCCTCTTCCCCCTGTGGTGGTTGGATGGACTGTGTGTGCAACAGCCTGATGAGGAGCAGCTGTGGAAGGGGCCTTGGCTCCCCTGATGAGGTGGGGGGATGGCAGCAGGCATGGGCTGAGCAGAGCAAAAAGTTTGCAAGAGCACCACCACCTCACTTGGTGTTGCATTGGTTTTCCCTGCCCTTGGTACAGAGTGTGCGGTGAGTAACATGCTATTTCTGCCTACAGGGTTTTGCGCTTCTGCTTGAATTAGCCTTCCAAGTTACTTAATGTGTTGTGTTGTAATTGTCTGACGTTGTAAGTCCTCTAATCTTTGTGTGTTGGGGTGTTATGAAAGCTTGGTGGCTGGGGGAAGTAAGACTTTCCTTGTAGAGAAAGAATGTACTATTTACCACCAGGACACTTACCCCAGGGGAAATAATGTTTTTGCTTTGGAAGCCTTGTTTTCTCTTCCAGTGTTTTCCCCTATACCTCAAAGGGAGTACATAACGAACTTGGAAACTATGGTATGGATATTTTCAGTGCCTGTTGTTTGTGTTTATACTTCAGTAATAACTTCATGAAAAATTTTTATTTCGGGAGAAAACATTTGGAAGCTTTGCAGTCAACATTTGATGTCTTGGTGGTTATGTGTGTACTTAGATTGGAATAAGCCCTTTATATTGGCTGGGCAAGGGATGAAGAATAGGCTTCTCAAGCATGCAAGTGGTTGGATAAAGTAAGTAAAAGTAACGCCACACATTTCTATCTGCTAACTGGGTTTTGTGTGATAGTGTACTATGGTATCGTGTTAAAAATTGAACACACACCCCTCCCTCCCCAAACCTGGATGTACGTCTTATCTGTTAGGGTGAAACAGAATTATATCCAACTTTTAATAAAGGAAAGCTGACTGTTAAGACCATGTTGAGTGTGAGGAGCTAAAGACAGCTCTCTGAGCATATACTATAAACCCCTAGCTGTGCCCTCTTTGTGGAGTAGGCTGTAGGGCTGCTTTATAATGTTTCTGCCCATGAAGGAATGGGATTTGGGTGCAGTTTCAAGTAAGACTGGGTGCGTTCTCCTGTAGCTTATCATGGGAGCTGTACTTTCTAGTTAAAAAACATGGAGTTTAAATGAATATATATATATACTGTTCATGTGCCTAATGAAGTCTTGGATTTCCTTCTACTGGGGCTCGCCATGGCTGAAGCTACATTTCTGTTCCTACGGAGGCAGTTAGTTAGTGGCTTATCAATAAAATGGTCACCTTTTAATTCTTGTTTGCCAACTAGGTGATTACTCTGCTTCTGTTGCTCATCTATAATGGCTTTTTTTAACATATATTTAGTAACTGACAAAAGAACTTTTCCCCAGTGCGCCTATGCATGTGAAAGGAAAAACTATGCCTCTTTCACTTCTTTCTTCCTCATATTTGATTGATGTTTCCTGAATGTGTGGTGGGAAATATCATCTGTAGCTGTTCCAGAAGTACAAAATTCGCCATTGATAAACAGGTAAGCATAAAGTGTTTAATATTTTTTGTTCCAAAACCCTTGGTATATGATCTAAAATAATAAAATCCTCCCTCTTGTTTACAAAGTCAGTTTTATTTTTGGTTTTCAAGAAAAAAAATAGGTCAGTATTAAAAATTCTGCAGTTACCTCTTCAACAAAGTTGTGTAGGCATGATTATCTGGATTTTTCTGGGCACAGAAAGCTAAACAAATGTTGCTAGCAAATGTTTTGGCTAAGTCTTTATTAAAAAGTGTGAAGTTGCTTTTTTCATTACAAAATTCAAGTCAAGTAAATAACCTGAAGTTGTATGTATCTTGTTTTTTCCAAAGGGAACAAGATCATGCCAGTCTGTGTTGGGTCTTAATCTTAAGCACATACCATCCAGACATAGCCAGGACTACAAAGGAATGCTGTTTCTGCATGAAGAAGTATTAGCAGAAATCTAAAAATCCATGTCCTCCATTAGCTTGCCTAGTGTTGAACATTTTCCTGGGTTCAGCAGCAGCAGTCATTTTTCTCCTTCTTGGTAGCTGGTGCAGCGCTGTGTTTTTGACTTTCGGCCTGGGAACTGTGCTGATAACACCAGTGTTTTCAGTTACTGCTTGGTATTGTTTTGGTCTGACCAAGGACTTTCTGAGCCTCATGCTCTGCCGGGGAGGAGGGGAGCCAGGAGGAAACAGAGACAGGACACCTGACCCAAACTGACCAAATTGGTATTCCATACCGTAGCATGTCATGTCCAGGATGTAAAAATGGAGAGCAGAGACCCGGAAGGGTGGAGGGCTCGCTGCTGGGTCGGGGTGGGTATCAGGTGGTGAGCAGTTGTATTCTTTTTCCTTGTATTTCTCTTGTCATTATTATTATTGGTGGTAGCAGTAGTGATTTGTGTTATACCTCAGTTACAAAACTGTTCTTATCTCAACATATGGGAGTTGCATTCTTTCGATTCTCCTCCCCATACTCCTGGGAGCTGGGGGGAAGAAAGAGGGGGGAGTGAGTGAGCGAACTGGTTGAATTATAGTGGCTTTAACTGTGACAAACATTAATTCTGTATAGAAAGAGTAAATGAATTTATGTACAGATTTAATAATCACAAGAACTGATGATGAGTCCCCCTATTACTAGAATTAGTAGGAATGTTGCCTGTTTCAACACTGCTTTGTAAAATTAAGTTCTTTACAAGATATACTTGTGCCAGATTGCTTGCAAGCTTCTGACTAAGTAATGGCAACAATAATGCAGGCCTTAAGAACTGCGTGAGTGACCCACTGGGACTGAGTTACCAAGAGAAGGTGTTGGTGGCTTACTGCAGGTGAGTCTCAAATCACTTCTCAGGTGATTTGATTTAAATTAGGAATGTAGATATTCCCTTTTCAAAACATGTTCATGAAGCTGGATTTTCATTTTCTTCTTTATCTGCCAAGCAGTGTGTGGCTGTTGAGCATGGGACATGTCATTTGAACGATATTAAGAGATTTTTGGTAGTAGTGCGACCAGTTTGAATTTTAGAGGAAATAAAATTTGAAATAAAATGTATGGGCGGATTATTTTCAGTTTAAAAATCACTGGGTTATCAGTGGTGCGGTATTGTGGTTTTTAAAAGCTGACTACGGTAACTTCTTATCTGAAATTGCATCCAGTTAGGATCTTCAGTGGGGCTAATCTGATAGGCAAAGAAATTAGTAACTTGCCACACCTGTTATGTGAAAAATAGTTTTACTGGATGGGTGGTGATTTTGCTTGCAATGCGTACATGTCCGAGTACAAACTTGTTGGAGGTCTTTACATTAGGAACTCTTAGAATGGAGAATTCCATCAACTTGAAGGATATTATAAGTATTTTACATGATACTTGTTTTGGCTTTGTCAGTGTTCAAGTTGGAGAAAAGTGAAGTTTTGTGAGTTACCCCTATAAATGTTAATCAGCAGTAAACCTAAACAGTTGTTGAAAATGATTAGGTAGTTATTATTGGAGGGGGCCTCAGCAGGTTGGCAACTTTAATCTTCTTGGGACATGGCTAGATTCATTGCTACATCATGTTACTTAAGTTTTTATCCAGGTGTGCTCTGAAAAATGTACAAATATGGAAATTTGCTGCTTTGGGCTTCCCTTTTTTGGTGCTGCACAGCTCTCATGGTAATCTTCCTACCTTTTTTTTGCCAATAAGATTTCTGTTACAACAGTTTGCGTCTTGAGATACTGCTATGCGACACCGAGAAGGGTCTGTCTCCCTCTTGCCTGCGGTTCCTCTTTAGTAGGAGGTGGATTGGATCAGACAGCAGTTGTTTCTTCAAGCTGAACAGCCTCTGATGTCTCTTTACATCTGCCTCTGCCATAGCCTTTTATTATTCAGTGTTGTAGACCCCGACCATCTGATAGACCTTCTCCTGGGCTCTTCGCAATTTCAAACTTCTCTGTTGTACTGGGGGTGTGCACAATTGAGCTGTGCTATTCTGGATGTGGCCTTGTGAGGCAAATAACCTGCAGGCAGAGGGACTCGGTTTTGCTTTTGTTAATGCAGCACAGTATGTGGTTATAACTATATTTTTGGAACCTCCTGAACTTTCATCTGACCTACTAAGGTGCCCAAGACGAAAGCCTTGCCTTTTAGTGTATCAGCCCTTCCGCTTATTTGATGTGATCTTTAAACATGCCGAGAGTGAATTCTCTGTCCTTACCCAGGTCAGTGAGGAAGGTACTAGTGTTGCCCCAATATAATTTGGTTTACACATGGATTTATGACTCAAACCGATGTGGACAGCTCTGCTTTTGCTTTCCTGTCCTATTTTAATGCCCCTGCAGTAAACCTTCAGTTGTCTTAAACTGTCTACATTCTGGTCCTGTATACCTCTAGTTAAAAAATAATTTAATCTTGGAATTTGGCAGTACTGTTCATTCCACGCTTTAATTAAACTCTTGCCTGACTAATGAGGCTCTTCACCACTTCCCTTCCACCCCCGCCACATTACTTGTTCTCTGCTGCTATCTCTTTGTTCATGGCTTTTGTATTTTACCATTTTGATCTTCATGCTTCTGTCTACAAGCAGGAAAGTAAAAACCTGAAAGTCTTGGATAGTAAAGGTTTCAATTCTTAGAGGTATGTTAAGAGGTATTGAATATCATTGTTTGTTCAAGTTTTGGTATCTTGATGGCAATGAACTTCTGAGACTTTTTACATATGCAAAAAAAAAAATACTGGTTCTCTGTGTGCTGAAGTTTCATCAACGGTGTTGTCCTGGGTTCAACAGTAGCAGTCATTTTTCTCCTTCTTAGTGGCTGGTGCAGTGCTGTGCTTTTGACTTTCAGCCTGGGAACAGTGCTGATAACACCGGTGGTTTTAGTTGCTGCTCAGTAATGTTTACTCTGACCAAGGACTTTCTGAACCTCATGCTCTGCCAGGGAGGAGGGTAAGCCGGGAGGAACCAGAGACAGGACACCTGACCCAAACTGACCAAAGAGGTATTCCATACCACAGCATGTCATGCCCAGGATGTAAAAACTGGGGGCAGTTACCCGGAAGGGTTAGATCACTGCTCGGGTCGGGCTGGGTATCGGTCAGTGAGTGGTCAGCGGTTGTATTCTCTTCCCTTGTTATTTCCCTTATCATTATTATTGTTGGTGGTAGCAGTAGTGATTTGTGTTATACCTCAGTTACTGAACTGTTCTTATCTCAACCAGTGGGAGTAGCATTCTTTCGTTTCTCCTCCCCATCCCTCTGGGAGCAGGGGGAGAAAAGGGGCGGGGGGGTGAGCTAACAACATTGTGGCAGATTCACAGCTGGCCTTAAATCATGACAAGTGTAAACTGTTAATATTAGAATCATAGAATAGTTAGGGTTGGAAAGGACATTAAGATCATCCAGTTCCAACCCCCTGCCGTGGGCAGGGACACCTCATACTAAACCATGTCACCCAAGGCTCTGTCCAACCCAGCCTTGAACACCGCCTGGGGTGGAGCATTCACAACTTCCCTGGGCAACCCATTCCAGTGCCTCACCACCCTTACTGTAAAGAATTTCTTCCTTATATCCAGTCTAAACTTCCCCTGTTCAAGTTTTAACCCATTACCCCTTGTCTTCTCACTACAGTCCCTAATGAAGAGTCCCTCCCCAGCATCCCTATAGGCCCCCTTCAGATACTGGAAGGCTGCTCTGAGGTCTCCATGCAGCCTTCTCTTCTCCAGGCTCAACAGCCCCAACTTTCTCAGCCTGTCTTCATACAGGAGGTGCTCCAGTACCCTGATCATCCTCTTGGCCCTCCTCTGCACTTGTTCCAACAGTTCCATGTCCTTTTTATGTTGAGGACACCAGAACTGCACACAATACTCCAAGTGAGGTCTCACAAGAGCAGAGTAGAGGGCAGGATCATCTCGCTCGACCTGCTGGTCATGCTCCTTTTGATGCAGCCCAGGACATGGTTGGCTTTCTGGGCTGCAAGCACACACTGCCGGCTCATGTTCATTTTCTCATCGACCAACACCCCCAAGTAGTTCTCCACAGGGCTGCTCTCAATCTCTTCTCTAATTCTTTGAGAATAACCTGAGAAATTTCATCACACATTTGGAAATCCAGTAGGGTTTTGACTTTGTTGGATGTATCCTCCTGTTTATTGGGAAGACTGACTGAAATGTAATCTGAGAGGAATGACATGGGATTTTTTCAAAAAGTTATGCTATTCTCTATTTGTTTAACAATGACAGATGATTTTTTGAGTAATATAAAATGGGATATGAATTGTTATGGGTAAGATGTGATTTCATGGGTTTTCATTTTCTGCTGATGATGGAAATTGCTATAGCATTTCTGAATGAAATTGATACAGAATGGTTTGGAAGGGATCTGAAAAACCATCTAGTTCTAAACCCCCTGCCACAGGGAGGGACACCTTCTGCTAGACCAGGTTGTTCAAAGCACCATCCAGCCTGGCCTCAAACATTTCCAGGGATGGGGCTTCCACAGCGTCTTTGGGCAACCTGTTCCAGTGTGTTACCACCCTGATAGTAAATAACTTCTTCCTAATATATAATCTAAATCTACCCTCTTTAAATTTAAAGTCATTCTTCCTTGTCGTATCACTATTTTTTTCTTACAGCAAGTTTCTTCCCAGACTTCATGTAGGCCCCCTTGATATGCTTGAAGGCTGCTATGAGGTTTCACTGGAGCCTTTTCTCCAGGTTGAACAAGCCCAGCTCTCTTAGCCTGTCTTCATGGAAGAGGTGCTCCAGCCCTCTGATAGTCTTTGGCCCTCCTCTGGGCTTGCCTGAGCAGGTCCATGTCATTCTTGTATGGGGGGGGGGTGGCAGACTTTGATGTAATACTTGAGGTGAGGTCTCCAAAAGCAGAGTAGAAGGGTGGAATCACCTCCTCTGACCTGCTGGTCATGCATATGGTTGACTTTCTGGGTTGCAGTTGTGCATTTCTGGGTCATGTTGAGCTTCCTGTCAACCAACACTCACTAGTCCTTCTCCTGAAGGCTACACTCAATCCATTGTCTGCCCAGCCTGTATTTGTGGTTAAGATTGCCCCAACCCATCTGCATATATTTATCGTTGTGTTTTAGAGCTCTGAGCCTGCTGTTCTTAGGTGGTCGAGTCAGTGAAAGGCGTAGACTGAGGAAGTCTCTATTCAGCGTGGCGCAGTATTTTGAGACCCACTGAAGTCAACAGAATGATTAATATATCTGCTAAGTTAAGGCTGTTTCTAATTCAGTGACTGAATCTTTTAATCCCATTTTCCCATTAATGCAGCCGTATGTAAAAGTTCCTAGCAGCCTAAAGCTGAGAATGAGTTGGTGAGTGCTTGTGACTCAGGAACCAGTGGGTGTAGTGGTCAGAGCTGTAATACTCGGTGGTTACTGTATTACCTTACTGTTGTTGAAATGAGCTTACGGCTGAATAGCTGCATTCATTAGAAACTACTTCCCACATCTCTAGTGTGTGCTTTTCTGTCGTTCTGGTGAACTTCCTGGGTATTCAACCAAGAGCAAGCTTTTATTTAAAGTCTTTGTTCTTAGTTGTTGTCATGTTTTTGCAGGTATTTAGACAGATTTAGCAGAATTGTTATTGTAAGTGTCCTTCTCCAGTTTGTAATATTTCCTTAGATGGCTGCTAAGCTTCTGAACACTGACAGGAGGTGGTAATCTGTGCCTCTTAGAATCATAGAATCATAGAATAGTTAGGGTTGGAAAGGACCTTAAGATCACCTAGTTCCAACCCCCTTGCCGTGGCCCGGGTCACCTCACACCAAACCATGCCACCCAAGGCTCTGTCCAACCTGGCCTCAAACACTGCCAGGGATGGAGCATTCACAACTTCCCTGGGCAACCCATTCCAGTGCCTCACCACCCTTACAGGAAAGAACTTCTTGCTTATATTCAATCTAAACTTCCCCTGTTTGAGTTTGAATCCATTACCCCTTGTCCTCTCACTACAGTCCCTCATGAAGAGTCCGTCCCCAGCATCCCTATAGGCCCCCTTCAGATACTGGAAGGCTGCTGTGAGGTCTCCACACAGCCTTCTCTTCTCCAGACTGAACAGCCCCAACTTTCTCAGCCTATCTTCATACGGGAGGTGCTCCAGATTTGGCTAGGCACAGAGGTGAGGCTGACTGGTCTGTAGTTCCCCAGCTCATCCATTTTCCCCTTCCTGAAAATGGGGGTTACATTTCCCTTTTTCCAGTCATCGGGAACTTCACCTGACTGCCATGATTTTTCAAATATGATGGACAGTGGCTTAGCAACTTCATTTGCCAGCTCCTTCAGGACCTGCGGATGGATTTCATCAGGTCCCATGGACCTGTGCACATTCAGGTTCTTAAGATGGTCTCGAACCATATCCTCTCCTACAGTGAGCCTAGGGTCTTCATTCCCACAGTGCCTGTGTCTGCCTTCCAAGACTTGGATGATGTGGTCAGAGCATTTGCTGGTGAAGACTGAGGCAAAGAAGTCATTAAGGACCTCAGCCTTCTCCAAATCCAGAGTAGCCAGTTCTCCTGATAGCTTCGGGAGGGGGCCCATGTTGTCCCTAGTCTGTCTTTTATTTGCTACATACCTATAGAATCCCTTCCTGTTATCCTTAACATCCCTAGCCAAGTTTAATTCTAAGTGGGCCTTAGCTTTCCTAACCTGGTCCTTAGCTTCCCAGACAACATCCCTGTGCTCTTCCCAGGCCGCCTGTCCTTGCTTCCACCTTTTATCAGCCTCTTTTTTCCTCCAAATTTTCCTCAGCAGCTCCTTATCCATCCAAGGAGGTCTCCTGGCCCTCCTGCAGCACTTCATTCTAGTTGGGATGCATCACTCCTGAGCTTGCAGCAGGTGATCCTTGAATATCAACCAACAGTCTTGGGCCCCTGTGCCCTCTAGGACTATATCCCATGGAATCTTACTGAGGAGGTTCCTGAAGAGGCCAAAGTCTGCTCTCTTGAAGTCCAGGGCAGTGAGTTTGCTGCACGCTCTTCTCATTGTCCTGAGGATCTTGAATTTGACCGTCTCATGATCGCTACAGTCAAGGCTGCCCTGGAGCGTAACATTTCCAACCAGCCCTTCCCTGTTGGTGAGGATGTGGTCAAGCGCGACTCCTCTCCTTGTTGGCTCTTCTATTACTTGCAGAAGGAAGTTGTCTTCCACACAATCGAGGAACTTCCTTGATTGCTTGTGCCGGGCCATACTGTCCCTGCAACAGATATCAGGGTGGTTGAAGTCCCCCATGAGAACAAGGGCCTGCGAGCGTGAGGCTGTTCCTATCTGAGTATAGAGTGCTTCATCCACGGAGTCCTCTTGGTCAGGCAGTCTGTAACAGATCCCCACAGTAATGTCTCCCATCTCTGTTCTCCCTTTAACCCTGACCCACAAACTCTCTATTGACTGCTCAATTATGTTAATATAATTAATTAATAATAAAATACATTAATTATATCAATATTAACAGTCTTGAGGACTGTTAAACCCCCACACTTCTGCCAAATACAGGGAACCAAATAGAAGGAAATCATCAGGGTTTTTCTGAGCTAGAAGTGTTTGCTGGGCAGGAAAATGTCTTGAGTTAGAGCATGGTGGATCTTGATAATGAAGTTATTTACCTTCCTAGTGTTTGACCTGATGGATGATTTGAAACAAATTGAATGTCCACATTTTCAATGAAAGAATAATGAAATGGCAGAGGAAACTGTCTTTTCTAGTTTATCAGTAGCTGTGCCTGACTTTTGCTTTCCTTCCTATGTCTTTAGTTTGGGCACAGTTGCATACAACGTGGTAAGGCTGTTTTGTTAGAAGAATGTTGCAAATGTCAGTGAGAGTCAGTTTGGCAATATGTATGTTCTTGTGGAGTTGGTTTTTCCCCTCTTTTGAAGAGTATACTGGAGGCTGAGCAGGTGGTAATGAGGGAGTTCTTTTATTATAGCTCCATCACTTCTACAGCAGTCTATAAACAGAGCAGGAAGACCGGTGCTGGAGGGTGGATTTATGTTCTTGGCGTTATTTGATGTGTATTTATCTGGCAAACTTGTAGAACCTTTGAATACTATAACGATTAACTTGATATGTTTTACATACATCTTCCAGTACTGCCTTACAACAGCCTTTACTGTTGTGACGCATCTTACTTATCATGAATGCTTAAAGAGCAGGATGTGTGCCAACATTTTGTTGATAGCCTGCAATTGTAGATTGGCCCTGTATTTATATATCAGTTGTATATTTTTAAGTCTCTTGCTATATTCTATGTGATGAGGCTGATCAGAAACATGGAAAACCATTCATGAAACCACTTCTGTCTTTGAAAACAAGCAAAATCTTTAGTATGAACATGCAACCTAATTTTTCTCTCTCACCAGTTCAGATGTTAGTGATGGAATTGTACCTTGCTCTTGTGGTAGATTTTGGCAGTAGATGAGAATACAAAAGCATGAATTTGATTAGAAGAAATGTTTTTGATACTGAACTGCAAGGTGCTGTCCCAATGTTAGATGGGGTATGAATGTTACAAATATGAAATCAATTTAATTTTAGCTTGGTTTTAGCACAAGTACAGGACATTTGTACTTAAAATGGATAATGTGTAGTTTGCAAAGATACAGGTTTTTTTTTCCCTGTCTTCCTTACTGAGGTGTTTTGGGCCAGAATCTCCAATGCAGTTGATAGGGTTGGGGGATAGACACATGGCATTGGGATAAGTTCAGGAAATAAATTTGGACTTTCAGCTGTGACTTCTGCTACATTCAGGTCAAAGTCAGCACTGTATTCAGTTTGACAGACATTTAGTCTGTGCTGAGTGTTGTGGTTTGTTTCTTTCCTCCCCTGCCCTTGCTATATTAGATCTGTTCAAAATTGAAGCTAAACTTGTGATTTTTCAGGTGATAAACATAGCTTACATACCAATGGCTTGAGAGGGAAAATTAGCAGGAAGCAGATGGAATGATTTTTCAGTAAGTTCACTTAGTTTGGGGGAGCCAAGAGGAACTCAGTTCCTTCGAGGCTAAACTCGTGAGAACCTGATCTGTAACTTCATATGCAGAGGACTGATTTGGTATTGCTGTAAGACTTTTTTTTTTTTTTTTTTTTTTTTTTAAATGCTAAATTTTTTTAATGCATATATAAATTTCTCAGATGTGCTCTGAAAACAGATCCTAAATGCCTGTTGTATAGTTGAGCTAACCTCACTCCTTTTATTTCTGTGCCAAACTTATCTTCCTGCATATGTTTATCTGAAGATGGTGGTAAACACTGTTGTGATAACCCAACACTTGTTATGACTACACCAGAGTAAATTATTCTTTGACATGAGGGAACTGATGGTAGTCTGTGCCTCCTGCTAATCTTGGTCAGGATGTTAGCTCCTAGAAGGTATTGTTTGGTCCCCCTCCCCCACCCCAGCCTCTGAAAAGCATGTACAAAATTAGTGTAATAGAAATCGATTTTTAGTAGGTTGCGTTGTTGTTTGGTTGTTGCTGTTGTTGTTTTGTTTTGTTCTTTAATGCGAGGATCAAGATCAGGTGTATATAAAGAGTAGCAGTGATCACAGATGTGCCTGGGCATCTTCTTAGGACTACTGGCTGAGGTAAGATAGGCAGGATGTATTCTTTATCCCTCCATAGCCCTATTCTTTTGCAAATTTATTAAAGGAGATCAGAGATCTTTATCAATGGGTAACACTTGTATGTATATAAATAGGGTGAGGATGGTCAGACCTGTGTGGGTTTGTGGGGGGTTTGTCATGTTTTCCCCCCCCCTTTCTTTTTTTTTTTTTTTTTTTTCTTTTTTTTTTCTTTTTTTGTGTGTGTGTGTTTTCTTGTGTGGGGTTTGGTTTTCTCCAGCTTGGTGTTGGCTCATGGTGCTTCCCCTCGTGTACTTCGAGCAGATGGCAGGGTTGTAGGTAATGATGATGTGAGTTGAGAGAAGCTTTTCCATGGGCTCTTGTCTCTGTCTTTTGGTGGTGGTTTTATCAAGGTCTATAAAAGGTACAGTAGAGGGGGTTCCTGAAATAAAACGGGCTCAAAAATGTACTTTTCTCATGGGGAAGGTAAGAGTTTTGATGCAATTTTAGTAATACTTGACCATGATTTCTGTGTTTCTGTTCTGCTACTCATTTTTCTCCCCTACTATTAATCTTTTTGATGAATTCCATTTGTAGAGATGACCCACGTGGGTGACGGTCATGGCTTGGCCAAAGCCATCTTGAACTCTTGTCACAGTCTGCAAACTAAGTTTTGTACTAAGTGAAGTGTATAAATCTAGCTATGTTCAAAGAAGTCTCTCTTAGGAATGCAAAGCTAGATATGATGTTGGATGCGGGGTTGTGCATGGAATACTAATTCTGCAGCTTTGTGATTTATCTAGACACCAAGTCTTATCTGGAGCTTAAAAAAAACCCCAAAACTATAGAGAAATTGGTGAGCAGTGCTATGGGTACTCTGGCTGTAATAGATTTTGACCAGCTAAGCCAATAGTTCTGGGTGAGTTGTTTGTGTGCTTAGCTCGCCTGAACCAATGAGACCTGTCCTTTCCCACCTATTTTTGTTTTTCCTCCTTCAGATGCATTCAATTTTTTGGAAGTGGTTAGTGGCAAGGTGGTATGTCTGAAGGTATTGTGAAAGGCAATAAATACTTGAAGTAACCAAGCTGTTAATTGCTGGATGTCTGAGAAGTGCCCTCAAGAAGCAAAGACAGACCTGCTTGCCAAAAAGTGCTTTAAGATTTGTTGCAGTGGCCTGGGAGCAGCACAGGACTCATCAGGGCTCTATGTCTGATTGTGAATAGCTTTCTAATTCAGGTTTAGCAGGGTTTAGCAGTAGCCAGAAGAGTTACGTCGGAGAGGGTTTTGGGTTGTTTTTGTGGGTTTTTTGCAACACCTCTGAAACAGGAAAGCCATTTCAAACACCTGTGCTTTATGCGCTTTCCTAGAAATTCATGTAGACTAAATGGTAAGGCTGTAGTTGCCACAGCTGGAAACTGTTTTTCTTCTTTTGGTATATATTTTTATTGCTAGCATTGGAGGGAGGGGGGTGTTACTGTGCTGGAGCAATGGGAAGGCTGAACAGAGGAAGAACAGATGTGTGTTGGAATTAAGGGCTGTAGAGGAGTCACACCAAGCCATTTTACACTCTAATGGGAACAGATGGATCCAGACTTGTCTTCTGAGTAATGAAGTCATCTACGAGGCAGAAAAGTTCTACTGGCATGATAGTACTATATAGTACCTGAACTACAGCTGTTTACACCCCCTTAGTTTTTAGCTTGATTACTGATGGAGCAGGCTCCTGACAAATTTTTTGCCTTTTGCTATAGATCAGCTGATATTTGGGTTTCTGAAGTAGAAATTTCAGCACTTGTTATCCCTCTCCAGACTTCCTGCAGCGGCTGTAAATAAAAAGCTTGGCAGATCAAAGAACATTGCAGACGCTTGCAGCCTTGCAGATCTTGTTAACATTAACCTTGTGGATCAGCTCCTCTCTCTGTCCCTTGTCCTCCTCCACTGCTCCTAAAATCTTTTGCAGTGTTAGGTTGCCATACATAAAAATACTGTCCTAAAGGAAAAGCACAGAGGCTTTTTCAGATTTTACTATTGAGCACTGTTGGAACTCTCTGATTCAAATTTGGTACCTAAACATAGAAGTTTATGCATAACATGTATATATCACAAATAATTTTTAAGTGTTTAAACATCATTTTCACAGAAAAATCCTGTGGAGAATGGATTTCCTCTGTGAATCCCTGTGGCTATAATAATGCTGTTACTTTGGCCAAAATGACATCATTTAATCCTGTTTAATGCTTAATCTCGGAAATAACAGGTGACAAAGGATATGCAAATTACTGCATTTCTCATATGTCCAAATGTAACTGTTAACAAGTAGAGCAAATTACCCCTTGTTTTTTCTGCAGTATTCGGTAGAGCTTAATGTAGTGTTGCACAAAAATGTAATGGAAATCTAGAAGTCCAGCAAAAGATTGATGGTCTGAATGCAGGTTTTGTTATTTAGTTTCTGCTGTTTTCTTTTGTGATAGTTTGGTTTGTCTTTGCTCCTTGAATGTTGTCTTACTGTAGCCTTCCACTGAAATTGAAGGACTGGATAATCTTCTGGTGTTTTTTTTTTTCTTTGAGGAAAGGAGCTGGTGAGATGTGTGGATAATCTTATTTCTCACCAGTACCTCAAAGTTGGCCCTAAAACCATCTTGACTGCATTGCTTAAGCAAATGATTTTGCTTGAAAAATAGATAGTTTAGTAAAATCAGATGCTTTTGATGGACTGCAGCTATATCTACTGGCAAGTTACTACTTCATGGGGAAATTGAGGGGCTGTCTGTAATACTGCAGAGAAATACCTTGTACTTCCCCCTGGATCACAGTTACTCTACTGACTATAGAATGAGTAACATTTCTCTAATACGTTTCTGCTAGCTGGTGTTAAGAGCCTCTTCCTCAGTGTTTCTTACAGGAACCCTTTGCTGGATGGTTGCGTTAGATGATGTCTGGCATGGGAGCTGTGAACCCTTTGCGAGAAGGGGAACGCTGTTCTGTTTCCCATCATGAGGACTGTCTGGGGTACATAACTGTACAGGCACTTTAGGTGTTTTCCTAGTGTCTGTGCTCTTCTGTTCTTCATCCAGTTTTCTCCTTAGATGTTTGGGAAGCAGAACTGCTATGCAATGAACACACCAAGTCTTCAGTCCAGGTTTTCCTCGTAAAGCTGCAGAGAAATCAAAATATTAGGGACAGTGTCTGGAGTTTGTTGCCAGAAGCGTTTTTCCCTTAATGCTCTGTGTAGTGTATGTATGCTGGTTCTTAGCCGTGTAAAGCAATTGGGAGGACCCATCTTGCCTGTCACAGATGTGAGGCCTTAGGGGAAAGGAAAGATCAGGTGCAGATGTATATGTATATGCTGAGTGTCTTTAATAGGTGAAGAGTTCAAGCTCCCTGTCAACTGCCAAGGAACCATGCAACCTGGTTAACTTTGTGATAAGTGTTCCCGTTGATGTAGCTCTCTGTTTGCACTAATGTCACTTCTTAGAAATGACACTTCATTATCTTGCTTCCTTTATAAATACTCAGGGAATGTGTAATCCAGTCCATGTATCTGGAGGTTGGTGTCCTGCTTCTGAAGAACATCACAGACTCCTCATCTTGGTCACTCCTCGCTAATCTTCTGGCACTGGGAGCTTGTTTGGCATGGAGCTTGTTCTTACAAAAGCTCAGTGTCTCTCAATAAAAACAAAAGCTATTCCAAAGTCTCCCAGTATCTCCGGCATGATGCTTGAAAGTTAGCAGTCCAAAGGCTTCTCCAGATAGTTCTGGTCTCCATGTATTCAGCATGTTCTTAGTGATCAGCATTACAATTACTACTCTCTAAAATTTTTTGTATGGTTTGAATCTGTAAAAACAATCTGGCTGTGAAAACTGCAGCAATCATCAAAGGCCTTTTTCTGAATGAGAGCGTTCCATAAGAATGCTTTTGAGAGTATGCAGGTTGGTTATTTTTGAAATATTGGCTCCCTAAAGATACTTGCTCTGGATTCCTCTTTCCCTTTTATAGAGACGCTGTAACTAGTTATGATTTTTAAAACAAAACAAAACCAGCCTCCCCCTCAAATTACTTACTAGAGACAGCTTGGAAGAACAATGACATCTAATTTTGCTTGAAATTTGCCCCAGAAACAATATCAATATGTGGACTAATGAGACATTGCTGTCATTGGTCATGTTTGGTCTAGTAGTTGAGTCAGCTGTGGTAGTTTAGATAGTACTTGTTAAGAAATCTCTTCTAAACACCTTGATGCATTATTAAAAATGTGCAAGTTCTTCCTAGTGCAGCATAACTCTTTTAAAATACAGTTAAGTGTAGCTTCAGCTGAGCTGCACTGCACAGTTAGGAGTGGGATACTTTGGGCTTTTAACTTAGTCTTGCAGCTTTTGGGAGATAAAGGCTGTGGTCACCATCTGGTTTTCATATCTTCCGGTAACGACAGATATTCTTTCTTTCAGAGTCTGCTAGGTACATTTTGAGACTTTATGCTCAATGTTAATGCTGGAGTAAAGCTTGAAAATAGTTTCAGGGGTCTCCAAAGTCCCTTGTTGCCTGGGCTGTGCTGTGGTTCTTGTCCTCCTGTGTCTAGTGGCTTACCTGGCCTTAACTGTAGTCGGTGCGCTGCGAAATTGTATGGAAAAGAATGCTATGCTGTGCGTCGTGGCCTCAAATCCTGACAACAGCTCATATTTTTTTCAGGTAGTTTGTAGGATTGGAAAACCAGTGGGAGTTGAAACAAAGGAAAAATAAGCTTATCCTATTAAAAAGGGTTGCTCAGCTCCTGTCTTAGCCTCTGAGATGTAGTCAGTTGGTGCCAAATAGTTGTATGCTCTCAGCTGGAAAGAACCTGCTTCATTCCCTCTAGCAGAAGATAAAATTAATTTCCTGTGATTGTCTGCTCAGCCCTACTTGAATATCCTGTTTGGAAGTTTTGTGAACTGTCAAAAGGTGGAAGTCAAGGCCAGCAATGAGCTTCCCTGATTTGTGAGCAATTTGAGTTGAGAATTTTGTGACTAAGTCGCAGCGGCGCTCTGCAATCCTAGAGCTCCCCAGACCAGGCTTAGCAGAAAGGGGCTAGTGTGGACCTCTTGTGCCCTGGATTTCTGCTGTGCATCTCCTGCTTCTGCTGCTAGACCTCAGCTGATTCTTGAGCTCCTGAGCCCCATCTTTTGGTGTGAGACCAGCAGCTGCTCTCCACGCATGTGACAAACACTCATACATAATGATGTTCCGCATACAGGGAAGTTAGGTTTAAAAGTAACAAATATATATACACACTTTTCCCTTCTTCCTTCCTCTATACAGTGCCTGGCAAGTATTTTGCCAAGTTTGAGCTTGCAGAAAGCACCAGCTTGGGCTATAGGGTAGAGATGTTACTAACTGGTGTTGCTAGTGGTATCTCCACTTCAGCATGCATGTGATGGCTGTATCTGAAATGGGGATCAAAGTGCTTGTTTGATTAAAGACTGTACTTGTATTCCTGGCAAAGGCAGCCCTTATTGAAGGGAGACTGATGTTGCAGGCAATTACTGATTGCAATGGCCCAGTAGTTTTAAACCAATGTTAACGCTGCCTTCTGTAGTAAAAGATCATTGCAACATTGCCAACTGCAAGTCCTAAGAGAACTAGCCTTAAAACAGGAATGTGAGGGCTTGGATAAGTCTCCTGTAACCCCTCCCGCCTTGCACGCACTCAGAAAAACATGATGCATGTCCCAAAGCTGTAGATATAACACCACTGGTATAAAGGAACGGAGCAGCCAAAATAAATGCACTGTAGGAAGAGATCCAGAGAGATGCTGATGCTGAGCATTAGTGTTTTGGGTACCTTTAGGTGTAATGCATTAGGTAATTGGGAAGTGAACAGCACCTACTTGAAGAAGAAAATAAGTACCTTCATCTAATCTTAATTGTGTATGTTCTGCCCCTTGACTGTGAGATGACTTACATGTGAGGATGCTAGTGTGGAAGGTATCTGAATATCATTAGGAGTTCTGACATATCCAGTCTTCCTCGGTTTGGAGTGATTAATTTCTCTTTGAGGTAACAGAGTGAAGCAGAAGAAAAGACAGGCAGTGGGAGACCTGAGGCTTGATAAAGTGGTGTAGATGTATTCAGTGTTGTCTTTAGGTGCTGGAGCTTGAAGTCCTTTTCAAGTTGTGTACTCTTTCTTCCGACTGTAGCCGGAGGGCTGCAACACTTGGGAATGACTGCAGTGTCTCTTCGGAAGCTTCAGAAACACTTGCATGATTAAGAAGATAAATGTTAGAAGACCTACCAAAATCTACTCTTGTTTTCTCTTGGGACAAATTCACCTTAACTGTAAACTCCCAGTAAAGGGGATTCTTCTTTCTGAGCAGATAACCAGGGTGACAGTGTTTGTAAGTTTACAGCCTTGCTGTAAATATACCAAATAGCAAGCTTGTATATTTACACAGACACAGTGTGTTCTGAATGGTAATCTGCCTGGGATTTGGGGTGCTTCTTGTAAAGCACGAGTGCTTACCGAAAAGACAGCAAAATGCCAAAACACCCTCCCCCTCAAAAAAAAAAACACAACAAAAACCAAACAAACCCACAAAAAACCAACCAACCAAAAAACCCAACAAACCAACAATCCCACTCACAAAACAGCCCAACAACAACAGAGGAAGCCAAGAAAAAAATCTCGGTACCTTAAATGGTACCTGATAGAAGAAGTGACATGGTTCAGATGTATTGAAAGGGTTTCTAAAATCCTGTTTTCTCCTCTCTGAGTGGAAAGCTTTTTCTCTCTAGGAGAGCCTGGCGCACTGTCCTTGTTTAGCTTGGGCTTTCCCTTTCAGCACTCTGTATGTAACTCCCTGTGCTTTTGGAGGCATGACTGATCTTTCAACTGAAGCTTCTGGAATAAAAACCTCTTAAAGATGAGATTCAGTTCAGTTCTGCAGCGTCCAGTTCCTATTGCTTATAGGAAGCAGTTTTGCATGTCTTACAGCAGCTGGTCATCTAAGTACTTGTCTCTACTGAGCTGACTGGTGAAATGTAACTTTAAGTTAATTCTGTGTAAGGATTAAGTGGTGGTGTCAGAACAGGAATTTAAGCCTCTGGAATTTTCAGTGATACTTAACCTGATGCAATTCTTCAATTAAGATTCTCTAAATCAAAATAGCCTTACTTTGGTTTAGCTTTTTTGCTTGTGCCACGTAGAAAACCCTTGGTTAATTTTTTTTTTCCCTGGTCACCCCGTTGGGGTCTTACCAGCTGGAATATAATTTCCATGTGGGTGTGGAGCTAAATGCTGATTTACTCCGCAGTCTTAAATACTGAGGTTTTTATAGACATACTGCAAGCTTAATTGGTGTCTGAGTTCTGAATCAAAAAGACATTAGTATATAATTTTTCTTGCTGTGGGAAGGCTCTTGCCAGATATACTGAATAGCTTGAAATGACATGCTGTAGGTAGTACTCCAGAACATGTGCTAATTGGTAAGCTCCACCTTAGTAAGCCACCCCACTTGAGCATTTATGCAAGTTACATCCTTCTGTCTTTGAGCCCTTTATGCCTTTGCATGTTAGCATTCGAGGGAGGGCGATGGGGAGCTAATGAGGCTTTATCCTCAAGGAAGTTGAATGTCTAGCCTTCAGTAGCTTGCAGCACTGTTTCTTAAGAGACTTTATTGGGAAAATATTCTAACTTGCTCCCATCCTTTCTGTTGCTGCTTAAGCTCTTAATGAAGCAGCAAGCTGTTGGTGAGCCTGTCCCTTTCTGACTAGGATAAATGCTTGTAACTGTGGCCAAACAGAACAGTGGCGCCAGTGGGGTGGCTATTGAGAAGCACTAGCAGTAAATAAAATTTAGACGTATTGGGCTTCTGCTTTTTTCCCTTTTGGTTCTCAATTTGTATGTTTCTTGGGTTAAAGGTATGTTATTAATGACTTCATTTCTTCACCAGGAATTCTGAGCTGCTGTTTAAGTCCTTTGAAGTGATTTATTCCATGTAAATTATGATAGAAGTTAGTGATAATGCATGTGCTCAGGTAGGAGGATAGGAGCTAAAGCCAGTTGCAGCTCATAGAAATAGTTATTTGCAAAATCCTGTAGTGCTATTTACATGGGAATATTTTGGCAAGTGGAAAACATTCATGTTAGTAACTGCACGCAGTTAGTTATCTTCAATATGCACATTTCAGTAACTCTCAAAACTTTAAATCTGTTTACTTCACCATAACAGCAGGAAGAGAAACTTGTCAATTGTTTGAGCTGTGTGCTTTAGTTTTAATAGCAATCTTTGCTGGCTTTTTTTTTATAGCTGTGCCAAATGGTAACTACTGCATAGAAGTAAATCTTGGTCTTTTCAGTCACTATACTGTGACAAGAATTGTCTTCACTATATTGAAAATGAGGATTAGTCATCTTCAAAGATTGAGACTGGTTTGTTTAGCTCTTGTGTGGTCTCTTCATAAGGAAAAATTTGGCAAGGAATGTTTTTTGCAGCAGGTGAATAAGTAGGCTGAAGTTAAACCGTGTTAGATGCTGTGATGAGTTCCTCTTAGGAACCATCCATTCCTGAAGTGCTGGTTTTCTATACAATGGTTGCAGTATTGGGAAGAGGCTGCTGTGGGTGTCACATGTTTTTTTCCCAGTCCCAATCATTGATGTCCTTGTCTCCCTCAGTGATGATGTTTCCCTCCTTATTTTCCCTGACTGGTTTTCCTATGTTTTTTTCTGTTGGATGTGATAATAGTGATGTCTTTTTTCCTCTTTCTTTCCAGGTCATCATACTTCTCTGATATATGGCGCCTTTTAGTTTCTGTTCACACTGTCACCTAGTTTAATCTTACTGAAAAAATCATAATGTTGCTGTGCTTCCACCTTTCTAAGTGGGATGAAGACATCTGTACAACTTGATGACTACCAGGTCATTTGGTAGTCTGCTGTTAAGTCAAGTAATAAGCCCTTGTGTATGGTAAGCTTGTTTAGACGAACAGAGCTCCTGTAGATGCTGAAGAGTAGAGAAGTTTTTAATTTCATGCTATTTCTGAATTTAAATAAATGGTTCTGCTGAGGAAAGGTTTTAAGGACAGCAACATCATCAATATTTCCATTAGAACTCTATAATGGTCATCATGAATTTTGGCATCTTAAAAGTTGGAGTCAATCATGCAGCACTACTGTAATTTGAAGTGATGAAGGATCCTTGAGTGTTGGTTGAGATGAGAGTTGGCACCTTAATGATGCTGTTATCAAGAGTAAATATCTTTGACCTTTTAAAGGAGGACTCCTGAATTGAGATTTTGAACTCCTGCAATCGTATCTTTCACTGGCTGCCTTGAAAGCCTCGGTGGAATACGCCAGGTCAGGATATTTCCAGGAACGTATAGAAACAGCTGTCCAATTACATCTCTCTCAGTTTTCCTGGACAGATCTGAACCTTGAAGGGCATGTTAAAGTCCACTGGGTCAGAGTCATGTCCACAGCAGCAGGCATCCTCACATGGGTTCCTGCCCTGGAGGTTCAGTAAGGCAGCCTTTGGCATGCCCCACTTGTTTTGTTGAAACAACATTGCTTGGGTTCAGCATCATGACATGAGTGCAGGTTTGGCCCATCAGAAGAAACCTGCCTGATTTGGGAGTAGCCCTGACCCTCTACTGCTTTTTCTCAGATGTAGCTCTATAGTCTCTTAGGATATTTATATATGTTGCTGCTTGGCAAGTGCCTTTAATCTAGAAATACTTCTACTTAGCCTTTGGATATTATATCTGCTGTGCTAGACTATAAATTTTTGTTCAGACTGTAATCACTGTTCCAATCCTCTGCCTTGTATAATTGCTTCCTTGATGAGTTGATTAGCAAGGTTGTTTCGCTTTTTGGAGAAAGTGTTTATTTTTGTGAGAGAGCCCTTGTTTCTTCTGCTCTATGTTGCTTTTGTTTATCCCTCCCTCTGTTAATATTCCCCAGTTCAGACCACAATAATTTCAAAGCTTGGAGCATTGAGGTAAGTGGTGAGGTTTTGGACAGTGCTTCCCAAAAAGTGGAGAGCATTTGTATTCCTCTTCTGTGAATCGAAGTGAGTAACTGTATTCTCTTGTCCTGGAGAGAGAAAGGAATTTTGTTTAGCTCATTAACATATCTTTTTCTATATTGAGTGTATATAATCCATACTTGGAGAAATATCTTTAGTTCTTCTTTTTGTAATCTAACAGGATTCTGAAGTCATTTTGGCCCTCCAGGCACAGATAAAAAGAGTGGAAAAGGCTTTTTGCATCCCTTGAGCTTTGTCCAGTCCTTTTGGGAAGTTTTTCACTCTTACAATGACTTACAATGAACCGTTCTTTGAAGATGTTAGCTGATTCTCTAGTCTATTGACTTTGCTTATGACTGACACTGGAGACCTGCTATCCTTTGGAGGCTTTCAGTCTTCTGCAGGGAAAGGGTGGGGATGAGAGAACAATACTGTGAAGGTCTTGTTTTCTACAGGGTTATTAGTGAAAAGTCAAAGGTTCTGCAGAAGAATTGTATCAGTAAGCCTCTACACATTGAAATAAATGAGTGTGCAGAACTTACTAGAATAGGATTGGGGAACTGTTTCTTCACTTGCACATCCTTTGGTGCATGTCTAGAGAACATTTCTGTTTCATCTCTTAAACTGCTTTCTTGACACTTTACTGACTTTGTGAATACTGCACTTTGTTGTGGCTTTTAAGTTCTAATACAGTACTGCACGCAATAAGTATTTTTAGTCAAGCTTCACTATTTTGTAAACCTTGGCTTAAAATCATCTAGCAAAAAATCCATGGAGAAGAGTTGAGAGCAAAAATTTTGGTTATTTAAATACCGTATCTATAAAAAGATCTGTTATCTTATGAATAATGCACTGTGCTGGCAGGAGTGTTAGAGGCTTATCATGGTTCTGGGAGTGATGTGGATTATGCAAGTACTAGTAGATAGCATTGCCTGGGCACTTCTCCACAGCTGTTGCTGCAACAGCAGATGTGAAAAAAATCTAAAATACTGTGGCATCGCTGAATGTGCAGTGGCTAATTTAGTGTAATGCTTCCCAAAATAAAGCGTGTAACACTAATCCACAATGAGGAGTGTCTGCAGCGTTTAAAACGAAAATTTCTATTAATAATGTGGCAGAATACCAAAGAAACCAAAACGTTTCAGTTGGGTCAACAGACTGTCTACAAACTTAGTCCTTATTTATATTAAATAAAAAAAGCATGGTACAGGTTAGCAACATACTGTGAGGCTTTGATTACATTGAATAACTGTAATAATAAATTGTACCCTGAAAGCCATGAATCGTGATGTAGAAGTCTGAAGAACAAATAGTAGTATAGTGTGTGTTAATACTCTATTAATGGTCTGTTATGACACTTAGCTGTGTAGCAAATTGAGACCTTAATGTATTTGCAGGGTGTTGCCCTCTGAGAAAATGGACAGACTGTAAAAATGCCTTCAGTGTATCAGTTATTTTTCTTTTGCTTTCAGAGTTTGTCGTTAAGAAACTGGTTGGCATAATAGAGTAAAAATACATAAAGTTCCAGCTTTAAATACTGCACCCAAGACTTCACATCCAGATTAGCAGCTGCTTGCATTGCCTCTAAGCTAGTATTGGCTCCTGAACTGATGTGCCAGGTGACAAACACAGGAGAGTCTAATAGTGGGTACAATTTCCAGTTGTGATATCGGTTTCATTTTCTGTAACACGTCTTGTTATTTCATCATCTCACTGCTTTGAAACAAGCAAATGCTGGAAGAATACTCCTGGGATAAACCTAGGTGTGATAAGAAGAGAGCCTTTTCCTGTACAGGGGAAGAAAACAAAAGACAAACAAACCAGAACAAAGACAACTAATTAGGTGGCATCTTGGATAGCTGAATTGTTTTGGAGTAAATTTGCTGGACGTTGAAGATGCAGGTCAGTTGAGGTACCAAGACTGCCTGAAATGGAGATCTACAACTGCTGGAACCTGAGAGGAGAAAGTGAAGTGACTTGTTCTTCATGGTCGTGCCCTAAAAATTGTGGGGTTTAGCAAATTTGATTTTTGATGTCGTATTATTTTTCCTTAACATTTTGGACTATATCAAACTACTCAGAACAGCTGAGGCTATAAAGAAGCATTTGAAAGAAAAAGTGAGGAATTTAAAGAGTTGGACCATGACATTAGGAAGAGGCAGGTAACCTGAGCATTGCTTATAAAAAGGCTTGAGGCAAACCAAAAGGTATCACTGAATTTTTGAATTTTAACTGTATTTGATGGTGGTTAGCCAAACAGAAAGCTGGCTTTCTTGCCATGCCCTTTCCTATGGTGTCAGTAACTTGTCAATCTGTGGTCTTGTTTCCTGCCTCTGAAACTATTCCAGTGTTGTGGAGGAAGTGTTTTAGCTGTGTGCCATGAATGCTGCTAAGGCAGGCCTCGTGCATTATATTCTTGGTTCTGTATGGCTTGAGGGTACCTAGCAAGAAGTCTTTGGTTACTGAAATTGTGCTGCTGGAAGTCTGCCTACTATCTGTTTTGGCTGCTTCTCCTGACTAGGAGAGTAGGAAAATGCTTGGTGTTCCATGTGTAGTTAATAAAGAAAAAAGAAGTTGTCAGTAAAAATAGATGCCTCGCTGTACTGGTCTGGCAGTTTGCTTGTCTTGCCCATTAACACACCAGCAGCAGGATGCCTTTCCAGGCATTTTAGCAGAGAATGATGTCCTATGTACTCTTCTTGTGCGTTCTGTGAAGACAGCGGTGCAAACACTGCTGC
This sequence comes from Myiopsitta monachus, assembly GCA_017639245.1. Lineage (NCBI taxonomy): Eukaryota > Metazoa > Chordata > Aves > Psittaciformes > Psittacidae > Myiopsitta > Myiopsitta monachus. The sequence goes on along the minus strand of CM029921.1, from coordinate 61,849,794 downwards.
ACTTGAGCTTTGGGAGAGGTGGTGTTAAGGGGCTATGTGGAAATGCAAAGGCAAGGGTTTCAGTTTTCCCACCTGACAGCATGCAAGACTAGTGTGTCTTAGAACAGAGGTTGAGCTATTGATTTTGTGTGTTAGAGCTGTCAAATACTTATGCTGACTAATATTTAGCTTTGGAGAGCATCCTGCAGTAATTATCTGTCCCCTGAGCATGCGGAGTAGCAAGCCTAGAAGAGCAGCAGCTGTAGCTTCATAGGTAACTGGCTCATGAATTCTTTAGAGGCGTGTTGTCCCTCTTCCCCTGAAAAAAGTTTTTGCTTTCTCTTCCTACAGCCAAAATTTACAATTCTCTGTGGATTTATTAGTGAGCAAAAACTTCTTTTAGGCAAAGATACATAAAGTTAGGCACAGAAAAAACCCAAGTTGCAATCAGTCCTGCTGATCGTGGAATTGATGTGTTCTGCTTTCCAGAATGTACACTATCATTTTTTTTCCTTCCCCATAATGACTTGTATCATAAGTTCTTTTACATCTCATTAATTATAAATGCTGATGGTAATGATGGTATGGTCAAGTTAAGATTTACTGGGACTCAGTTCTGCAAAGCAGGTATGGCTATTTGTTAGAAAAGCTGTTTCTATAATGTATCTCCAGGTAGGTTGGAAGCTTACCTAAGTGACCTGGGTTTGAATCTCTGTTCACAGAACTGCAGAGGCATTTTGCATTATTTATTGAAGAAAATGCGTAATCAGGCCCATTTTTCTATTTCTGTCTTAAAGCAACAGCACTGTCACAGTGAGGGTAACCTTTCAGGGCTTCAGATGCAAAATGAAATGCTGGTACTGTTTCCAAATCTGTTTATTCAAAGTTTTATTGCACACAGTTTATTTCTCTAAACCCCAGGGTTCACAAGTCATAGAGATATTTCTGTCCCTTAAAACATTACTTTCCTACTTTAGTGGCTGCACGAAAAATGATCAATGTGATATAATTCTCTTAAAGACATACCAAGTGAGGATGTCACTAGTGGTACTTGACATCTGATTTGTAGATCCCTTTACTTACTGGGTTGACAGGAGCAGCTTACCTGAAGTGTATTTAGAATAAATAACTATGCATGTGTTTTGGAAGCTATATTGGAATTGGCTATGGTTTTAAACTGTAGCCTCCTCAGGGCTTTTTGTTCTGTACTGCTCAGAATACAAGTGGATCTGATAAGCTGTCTTGGTTGCTGTGAGAGGAGACATAAAGACTTCTTTATAAGCTGCTTAGATAAAAGACAAAGCTGATGGGCTAATTGCCTTCTTTATGTTTTGCCATATCCTGCTACTCTGGAGTGTTATTTGATATTGGCATTTACCATATAGAACTGAAAACAGACCCAAACCCCACAACTCTTTGAAAGGCTGTCTCTAGAGAATTATCTTCATACTTAGAAGGAGGTGGCTAGCTGAGACAAATAGCTTCATATGAACTCTTGCAGAGGGAGAAGGTGACTGTAATAGGAGATATAATAAAGTATGTTAAAGGAAAAATCATTATTTGGCTGGGCAGACAGCACTTGAAATTTGGCTTCTAGTACCTTTGATCAGTCTTGGACCATGGCTGGCTTTTCCAAGCAGTGTACTTGGAAGAGCGATGGGTGAATCATTGTGGAAGTAGGGAGTGCCTTTTGATGGGAACTTCTTAATGGTACTAGGTAGTTCTCAGCTTGGCTTTCAGTATTCAGCTGAGCCACCGGGGAGCTGAAGAATATCATGTGGAAAGGACTAGGATGACTTTATAAGTTGCAATGAAAAGAAAACTAAAATTGCAGTTTTGCTGACACTGCCTCATAATATGAGACCATTAGAGTGATCAAACAGTCTAAGCAAGCAAGCTGGAGAAAGAGCCTTCATTCAGATAATCACAGATCTTGCCTAGGATCAGGCTGCAGTATGTAATGTTTTGCACTTTACTGTCTGTAATGTATTCACATTGCTGTGCGTGTGAAGGTATGGATCCTTATGTTCCATGGCTGATGTGACGAAGAGAAGAATACAGCAGGAGGGAATAACCTCTACTCTGCCCAATGTTGTTTCCTGTGCAAGACATAACAGGACGTGTACACATAGCCAACTGCTGCTCTCCTGCATATCACACATATTATTGAAATAGGGAAAGAAAATTACAAAGGGTTATTTTAACCTGCTAGTATCATCTTAGGTTGAGCCAGAAGGCACAAAATGTTTGTAGCTGTTGAAAATGCAGTAAAACACTCTTCATATTAATGAGCAAGTGTTATAATTCATTGCCAAAAATGAATTTCAACTGTCCTTTCAGTGATTTTCTTTTTCTTTTCTTTTGTACCTAACTAGTGGAAATAAGGCAGTGGTTAGATTCTTGCTCACAGGTTTAACTGCACAGTTAGGCATACCCCCCACCCCAGTAATATCCAAGTAAGGTGAGCAATCTCAAGTCCCTTGGCTTTAGGGCACAGTCACACAGTTACATTTTCTATGTATTTTAATAGGCGTTGAGGAGACTTGATGTTTTCCAGGCTTGAAGTGTACCTCCACTAAAGTCAAGACCATCTTCTCAAGCTTTCCAGAGGCCACCTGACACTGAAGCAGTTGTCCTCGTAGTCTGACAGCTTCATAAAAAGTGATGCTTTTCCTCACAAGAGAGGAAAGAATGGGATGAGGTGCTTGGGACTTCACTGAGCTGCTGATGGCGTGGGTATGCCTGCCCAATTTGTGGGAATTGTAGTAATGAGGAACAAGTAGGTGACGTAATCACTCTGTTACACAGGCTCACCTGAGTATTTTCTTTGTGCTGCTACAAGAGCTGAAAACTGTTGCTTTACCATTTCACGTGAAAGCTGACAGTTTCTGTATCAGCTGGAAAAAAATTGCTTTAACATATGAATCTTTTTAGAAGAAGCGAAGTTGTTGATTACATTGTAGCCAACATAATTGGATCATATCATATGTTGTGAAGTTTCCCTACATAAATGCATGAAAAGAGAGTTTTATTTTCTTGAAGTCATCCCTTGAGTATCAGAAGATGGGGGAATTAAGTTGAGACGATTTTGATGAGCATAGAACGTTAGCCAAGTATGCTACTAAAAATTGCTACTAAAAACCCACACAAAAATAATTCGAGGTAGCTTTTTCTAGAAATACCTCAAAAGCTATTGTTTCAGCACTTTCATGTTGTGTGAGTGTATCCCAAAGTATATGGCATTGATGTGAAGAGTAATGGGTCCCAGGGTGCTCAGAGAGGTTGCCATTGCAGCAGTGGGAAATGGGTTGGTACAGTCTGCAGTGATGCTAACACAGCTTGTACAGAGCAGATGCTTAACATGCTTGCAGAGCATATCTAATGCACATGGAAAAGAAGTGATTTCCAAGTCATTCAGAACACATGGAGTGCCTCTTCCTAGAATGATAATGGCAGTAGGGTTTGGACAACTGCGAACGTATGCAAGAGGAAAGCTGCTGAACATTTCATTCTTTTCTTCCCAGGAGCGGATCTTTCAGATTTGGCTGAGATGAGAGACTCCAGCTATAAAGCAGATAGTTTATTTTTTTTGTTGTTGGGTTTTTTGGTTTTTGTTGGGGCTTGGTTTTTTTTTTTTTTCCCTCCCAAGTATATCATCATATTTCAGCTGTTTATCTGTTAAGCCATCCTTAAGTGAAACCAAAATTTCATATCTCATGTGGGAATGATTCCTTTCTTAATGCAGGTCTCCAGTATTAAACTAGGCCTTTCTATAGGGGGGCAGAAATATCTATAAGGTGAATTTGTGAGGCATTGAAAATGTTTTCATTTATGTCTGTCTAAGACTGCTGATAGCATCTGTCATTAATTCGTATGAAATGCCTCTGGTTTGACTTGCGTACATGTTGGGAAGTCAAATTAAAGAGCTTTGTGCAAAAGGCACTTAGATATAGATAGGCTCTCTGTAATGATGGATATAAAAACCATTGTTCAATCAAGTTTTATAGCAGTGTTGTTCAAGTTCACTTGGCTTGCAGTTTGGTTAACAAGAAGGTTTAAGTGCCTAGAATACCCATGTGGAGTTCTATTTAGACAGGTTTCTTGTGTAAATATCTCCAAAGAAATTCATGCTTTTGGTTTTTTTTTTTTTTTTCCATTTTAGCTGTATTGCAGAATGCTGTACACTGTTTTTCACAGCTATTGATAGAAATATTTTGGTATATTTGGTACTCCATTTAAAGCCATAGTAAAAGATGCTAGAAATAATGCTTTCAAAAGCAGCTTGTTCCTTGGTTGGGTTTTTTTTGGTTTGTTTTTTTTTTTTTTCCTGAGCTGCCTACCCAAAAAAATTTTGCATCAGAGCTGTAGCTGACTTGGATTTGATGGAAAGAATAGTGGCAGCTCCAGGGGATAGTTAGTCATTATCTAAGGAGTTATGAAAAGGCTAGCAGTTTATAATCCTCAGAGATATCCCGTAGTCAACTTGTTCCTACCACCCTAATTATCTGACCTTCATCCAAATGGCTCTTTGGGGATTATTTTGAAGATAGAAAAATTCTTGACTTTTTAGTGACTGACTTGTGAATTTTGTTGCTTTGGAGCTAAAAGATGATGTTGTGGTTTAGATGGCTCCATTTCCACAGGAAGATGATACAAATGATAGTGTGTGTGGCGGGGTAGTCCTGATCTCCATCTTCCTCTGTACCCTGCCTTAGAAGGCTGTTGGCTTGCAATAAGTGTATCTGTTGGGAAATCACGATTTCCTGAAGAGGTCTATAGGATGAGCAGATGGCATTTATATATACTTGGGTGAATGAAAACCTGAAGATGCCTCTGAGAATTCTGGAAATAAATACCTGCATTCCCCCTACCTCTTCCCATGAAGATGTTCATCTTGCATATTAGATGCTTTCCAGGAGAACAGAAAACACCCTTCTATTACTGAAATGACTCAAGAAACTTTTATTACTTTAATACTTGAAACCTAGGCTGGTTTCACTGGAGATCAGCCCTGGCTGACTCATGTGGTAGTAGGGCTTTCCATATTTAGCAGTAGAAACATCATGGTATCTAGAGCCTCAAACATCATGTGAATGAACTGGTGAGAATCTGTTGGCACTTTCACTTCACAGCCTTCATTATCAAAGTAGGTGCCTATTGCTGTGGAAAGCATCACTTTCAGTGGTAAACATGTGTACCTCATTTTCTTAGGGAGGGGGGAAGCTTTAATATTAGAAGTAATGTTTTCATGCATCTGCCTGATACTAGGGAACTGAGGTGAGTTAAGTCTCACAACAGGGAGTGAGTTAAATTCAGGGACTGCTTCTTGTCTGAAATACAGATGCCCTAATGGGATAATAAAATGGTGTGAGTTTCTGGTACAGCAAAGCTAGGAAGTTGTGTGGTATAAAAATAGTCATAGGAGATGGGAACAAAGAGTTCTGCTCATCAGAGTCTGGAGTTGAGCAAAAAGGAACTCATAAAAAGCTTCAATATTGGCCGTTTTTTGGTTTGGTGTTTGGTTGGTTGGTTGGTTTGGTTTTAGCCTGTTGTTGTGATTGAAGTCTTTGTCTAGTGGCACTATCAGTTCAGCTGTACTCTGCAAGGGAAAATGTTTTTCTTCTAATGCTGGTCGAGTACACTGATCTCATCTCAATTCACCTGTGGAGCCAGGAGCAGCACAGTCCTGAAATACGCTGCCCTAGTGCATGAGCTTTCCTGCTCACGTAGGACAGGTGTCATGAGGTTTCTACTTTTTTCTCCATTATACTTCTGTCTGCATGTCATTCCTGAAAGTCTGTAACTGTAGGATTAAAAGAAGTTCAAAATGGCATCAACTTTGGAAACAATTACAGCAAGAATGGTGTGGACCTGAAGTAATAAATGTAGTTTTAACTCTCCCTGAGATTGGATGGAAAATCCGATGTTTTCTGACAGGTGGACTGTAGAAACACCTCTGGGAGCTGGAGAGAAGTGTTTGAGTTAGTGCTGTTAATAAGCAGCATTGTGCTGCATGTTCTGTGGCTGTGTGCTTGCTAAGCAAAAGGATGGTGGTGGCTGAGGTTGTTAGTACTGGCATACGTTTTCTAAAGGAAAATCCAAATTGGTAGTTGAAGGGACAGGTGATTCTTTAAATGTTTGTGTCATAAACCGTCTTGAAGAAATGTGGAAGAAAATATTTTCTTCGGTGTCACAAGGGGCTGTAACTTGTGTTTCCCTTTTTTGCCTAACTGAAATGTCCTGATGATTGGAAGTCTCAGATTGCTTGTTATACCATCCTTTAACAAGGAAGAGAGAGGCTGCTTTTTCATACATAGGCCCTATAGAACTAAATGCTTTAAGAGCAGCTTCAGTAAAACTTCTGCGTTGCTGGTTGCTATGAGCTTGTGAATATGAGTTTATTTTTGTCTGCACTTACAAGCCCTGCCACCTCCATAAACTAAAAACGTGGCTTGCTGCTATCAAATGGAAGTGAAATTGTGAACACAATGCTTAGCAGCAGATCTATATGGGCTCTCAACATGCTTTAAGCTTGGTGGTGGAGGTGCCCTCATTTAAGGGTCGTGAAAACAGCTTGTAAGCAAGGCTGCAGTACTAGGGAGATTTAATGTGTACTGTAAATCAGAGATGTTTGCTGTCTGTCATGCAACCTTCAGATTAAGACGTGAGTTTTCCCCTCTACTTGCATGATATTGATAGCCTTGTGACACAGGAAGTGTTCTGTTTCAAACATGCTCCTCTAGCTAGGTAATACCCTGTGAGCTGTTGTCTTTAGTGGAAATCATATAGCAGAGCCTTGGAGAAAGAGTGGGGGCAGAGTGTGTTTACTTTTTCTCAGATGTATGCAATTGCTTGGTAGCAACAGACATCTCACTGTGGAGCTTATGCTTTTTCTTAAACTTGCTAATACTGTGAATGTGAGTTTTCCACTCTTTGTTGTGGTACCACAGCTGACTAAAGAGGTGTTGTTTCTTGTGAAGAGCAATTAGAAGTATTCGAGGTTGTTTTGGTTTGTTTTTTTTTTTTTTCTGCCTTCCAAGTTATTTGCGTTTGTGGTATCCAAAATGTGGTTGACATTTATCCATTTATCAGCGTCCTACTGCCATTCTCCCTGGTGGTTCATAAAATTAAGTATAGAACAGGATACTGGATAAATACACAGAGCAGAATATGCCTGAACCTAATAAGCAGCTGAGGTTAAGTTATAAAAATTAGTTTTGTGTTTTGTCTGCAGCTTATGAAGTTCCTCTGAGCTTGAGAAGTGGAACTAAACCCTTGGTATTAAGAATATTCACCTGATTCAAAAGATGTACAAAAGCAGTGTGGTGTGCAGGGGTGGGAAATCTTAATGTCTCAGTTTGCATTTGCTGAAAATATTTCTTGTGTAAACATAAGCCCTTACCTATTCTGTGTGTGTAGCATTTTCACTTATTTGAAACAGATATCTAGCTCAAATATAATTAAAAGAAATAATATAGAATGGTTTAATTGCGGAGTACTGTATGTTACTACACAGGAAACCAGCTGTTGATGCAACCCCATGGACCTATTGTTGTGTGCTGCCTGGAGCATGCTGTCTGGGGCACAGCTCTTTCCCTGGCCAGGGGCTTCTGGGGTAGGCCATAGGCACTCTTGTGGCTGGTGAAACAGCAACTGCAGGAAAAGTAATGCTTGCTTAATGCTTCTGTTGGAGAAATGGGCTTCTGAGGGGAGCGTGAGTGCTCAAGAGAAAGTAAGATCTTCAGAAACATTCTGTTTAGTGTAAAAACTGTGCTGTGTAAGTTTATTTTCTAGTTAAAATCTCCATTGGCGTCTCAGAATCGAAGACTGCCCACCAGTCCCAATGTCTGAATGTAATTAAAACCACTCAGTTCTCAAGCTTGATTAAATTTTTTGGAGGAAAATTCATCTGGTGGAACAGAAAAAAACTGTCATGTTTGTTCTTTCCTGTAGTCTCCATAATTAGTGCTTCGTGTAGCGTGGTTAGAAGATGTAACATTGATAGGCGGGGGCACCAGGCTAAAAAAGGATTTGATTCTTGGTTTCAGCAAATACTGCAGCATATTAAAAAGATTTCATTCTGCAGCAGTATCTACGGTACGAGCATTTGGCTTCAGTAGAAGAGCAGAGTGATTTCTGCAGGAATAGCTCATAGTGTTAATGCAACTCTGGATCATGCTTGCACTTAGGTAAATATTCATGGAGAAATATTAATTCTTATTTAGTAGCATGGGTGAATGTGAAAGATCTTGAAGGATTAATATTTTTAGACTAATTTTGCAAAGTCCATTTCTGCCATAGTAATATACAAACTGTGAAGAATTTCTGCAGAGTTTTGGTTGGGTAATTTGTTTCATTCAAATCACCTGACTGCTTTTTCAACACTATCTCCTCTAAATGCTTATTTTCTGGCATTCTGTGGATTTTCTTGCTTTGCTCTTAGAGCAGTGTACTTCTGGGAGCAAATGTTCAAACAGAAAATTGATGAGGTAGGAACGTCGAAACACATTAATATACCTGCTGGTATTGCATGCTGTAGTACGCTAAGAACTGGGGGAGTTGATGACGAAAATACTCTGATCTATTCTTGTACATCCCTGCCTCCCTGAAGTTACTTATAGCCATAAGTGCAGTGCAGAGATAAGGCTCTAATTTCGAAGCATTGGGGGACCTCCAATATGCATGCAGAGCAGCACACTGAAAATGAGACCGGAATTGCCTTGCGCTTCTGATGCTTAACGTGGGAGTTCCCTGCAGCAAAGGTAATTCCCCAAAGCAGCAGTCGCCAGCAGTATTGAGAGGAAGGAAAGAGAAGAGATGCAGATTTGGTTTAACTTAATTTCAAAGCCACTTTTTATTATGCCTGATTGAAGTCTGTTCAGCAAAGGCATCTTGTTGCCAGGGAAGCTGGAATTCCTTGTACCACATCACTCTTCCCCCACCGTGCCACTTAGTACGCAGGGAGAGCTGCATCATACAGCAAGGGTATCTCCTGTCTTCCACCTGCATATTATGCTCAGCAAAGCAAGCTGCAGTGGACACAAGCTGCCTCTGCTGCTGGTGCTCTATGAGTAACCTCCAAGCTCTTGCAGCATGGTGTTGGCTGTACTGGCTGAAAGCAATAACTTTATTTCCCGTGTCAGGTTTTCTGCGGTGCCCTTTGTCTCTAAAGCAAGCCTGCTTTTCAATAATATAAAAAGAGGTGATTGCACTTTCCTTCCAGAGCATGCCATTGAAAATGTTGCTGCTGGAGTAGCAAAATTTGTATTGGAAAGCCTGCTGCTAACAAGTAGGTTTCTTTTCCCTGTTAAAAGAGGGAAATACATATGCAATAAGGAGACTGTAACAGATGGTCTCGGTGTGTTTGGTTTGATCAGTGCCTTTAGAAACAATGCTGTTTGATTGTTCTTGTCCCAGAGTGTTTATTATCCTGGGGCTCTGTGGTGCAGGGAGAGAAGGAAGGCATTTAATCATGAAGACTTGCTTCCCATGCAGTGCACATTAAATGGAAATCCCTTTGTTTGTATTCATTGCACCTTTAAGTATTATTCGTTTTGAGGTGCAAACCTTGCTGTGTGACTTGGCTGGTTAAAGTAATTATTATGCCTGGGGATTTCCCAGAACAGACATTTTTGATGACTTCTCTCTTTTCAAAGTGACTCAAATATTTTGAGCTGTAGGCAATGCAAGAGGAAAAAAAGGTGACTTAATTAGATTATTGCTCATCTGCATATTAACATCACTGTCTCAGCCATTGTCCTGGGCATTACTGATAATGTGAAAGAGATTAGATAATATCACAGTAGCTGCTTGTTTAGATAGACTTCAGTTCTAGTCTCTGCAGACAAAATATGATTGTATATGATCTTTAGGCTACCTGAGACAAATCTGAGTGTCAAAAAGCGATTGTAGGATTGAACTAATATCCCTTATGCAGACAGCAAATTACAGCATCCACACTGAAAAGTTACCCTAGCAGTGTCAGAATTAGCGTGAGACTATTTTCAAACTAACCTTGTCGTATAGAATATGTGGAGATTTTGGTTCAATTGCTCTGCATGTGGATTTTTGTATTGTGCGTCTCAGCCCTGGTCTTGGCAATTCTGCCAAGCCCTACTGCATTCAGACTGAGGTCTTGCTGGTTCCCATGTAAACCATCAGTACCCGTGTGGTTTTGGATTGGCTTTGGTGAAAGCATTGGGGTACTAAAAAAGAAAAATAATCTCAGTTTTGATCTAGTTGAGAGTGAGTTCGGTGAGCACACTGTAAGTTATGTCTACTGTCAGCGCGGTCAATAAAACTAAGATTTTTTCTTTTAATCAGAAAAAAAGCTCAACTTGTATAGGGAAGTTTCTAGTTAGACTGTGTATTAAAAGTGTATGCTGGAAATGTAGGGGGTGTGTGTATAGGGACTCGGAGTAGGAATTTAACTGCTGTATACTTGAGGATATTAGCGTCCTTGAAATATGCTACGTGTTTCTACACAGTGTGGCTAAATGTTCTTGAATGTAAGATGCAAGTTAATCTGTAAGTGCCTGCTAGTTAGAATACTTCTGTGGGCATCTTTTCCCAGGTCCTTTGTGCTTTTTCCTCAAACACGAGGCTGTATGCAGGTTGCTCTGTATGTAAAGTTGGAACTAGTTCCCTGAGCTATGAGATATCAAACAAGATGTGTTTGGCCCCCTGAGCATCTTACCAGAACCCAGAAGTGCAAACTGCAAAGGAACGATGCTCTAGGACAGGAGGAGAGTTAGTTCCCTTTTTCAGGGAAGAAGGGAACTCCCACTGCTGTGGTCAGGCAGCAAAGGGGCAGTCCTGGGTCAGCAAAGAATCCTTCTGGAGGTCGCAGAGGTGGTCTTCCCGTGTGTCAGCTGTGTGGGCCTGTTGTGCTGAGCACAAGAACAGCTATTGGTGCTGAAGGACATAATTTGAGCATAGTGAAGATCCTTGCCCCATATGCGGTAGAGAAGACTGGCCTGGGTGTTTTCAAAGCTGTGAAATTTGGTGGTGAAAGTAAACCAGCCCTACAATTGCACAGCAAGTGTGCTGACTGAGGAAGTCTGGTATTTGTTTTCTGTGAGTTAGTGGCAAGATTGAGACACCCATCAGAGGTTTGAACTTCAGTTCTCTGCAGCTAGAAATCTAATAAAGTTCCTGTTAAGGACTTTGGTCAGCCTTATTTTCCAAACAAGGCACTAGTTTTCCAAACAAAACTGGGCAAAAATGGATTAAAAACAAACAAACTATGGTGTTTACAGCTGCTGGAATGGGATCAGGAAAGCAGGGAGGAAGATGTTTCTGCTCTTTTGCCCTTAGGACTGCAACTTGATTTAATTTTACTTTTATCCATGCTGGGTATGAAAGGTATTATGCTTCAGTCCATGCTGACTGAACTGATACTGCCTCCAGCAGATGCTGAGATCAGTTTTGGTACTGAAGCTGGGTAGATGGCCATCAGGGACATTGGTTGGATGAGTTATTGTATGGCCTATATTTGAGCTGCACTTAACATTTTCCTTACCAGAAGAGATGTTGTCTTCAACAGGTTCCTTTTGAAAGGAATGGATACTCTCTTTTTTTAGAAAAAGACCTTTTCCTTACTTCTCCTACTTAAGTAGCTGTGTGAGGTTTGTTTTATGCATGTGCATGGTCCACTTGCCAGGAGGAAGTAGAGATCAGATGTCCTACACCTCTCCTCAGATTTTAATGGGCATAATATGTCAGATGTACCAAATCATAGCAAGTAAAAGAGGGCCTGCTCTTGGCCTGAGGATTCCAAAGCCAGTCTGTTGTCTTACTGTGGCAGACAGTGTGAGAATCGCTGGACTTTGTTGTTTTCGAAGACTTGCTTCATGGAGAACCGAGTTCTTTTCAACACTTAATGAAATATTCAAGGCTTTAATTTTTCTTAGCTTTATTCAGCTGAAACCATCAAAGCTTCAGCTGTCACTTCTGATGATGCTTATGTGGTTTTCACTGGCAAACAAGGATGGACACAAACAAAAGTGAAGTTCTTAAGAAGTTTAAGCTTCTGCTGATGCTATCCTTAAGTTTTGCTTAGAAAATATCAGCCCCAGATGTGAGCAGGGACGGCAGGGTGTTTCTCATCTTCCCATTGCAAACGCCACAAACAGGGAAAACCGTGGTCATGAGGCTAGGCAGCAAGTTGTATTGATTCTCCTTCTCAGCCGACTAACTGTCCTCGCAGGAAAAAGAATAGTTGAGCTTGAGTAAAAAAGAGGGTGTGACAGCACCCTCATGGGCAGGAGGTGGGAAGGCAGCCCCTTTCAGTGGCGGCACAGTCTGGGGCCTCCTTAATTAAGGTACTGCAACAGATTGCACTCCAGTAGTTACAAAGCTTCATCTGAATAGTAAATTAAGGTATATTTTTATAGCCACAACACTGAGGACTCACATAATCTGCTTTTGTTAGCGTCATCTGGAGCAGTGAAACTTCTTCCCTAAAGCTTCCTTGAAGGTAAGATGCTGTGCAGACAGATACTTAAGACAGGTGTGAGATGGATGGTACATGCTGACAGCCTGTGGGGAATGTATTGGCAAGCAGGCAGTGGATATTCAAGAGGGATGCAGGGGATATGTCAACACCAAAGCTTAGTCTTGTTTAAAATGCATCCTTGAGAGGGAGGTGAAGTGCTGTTTCCCTGGAGTTTCTATCAGCTGCAATGTTGGACAAATCAACAGTGTAAAGATCAAATGGTACCAATATATGGATGTAATAATGAAGTTACCAAATGAGGAGTATTTCCCAAAGGTAGAGTTTTGGTGGTGTTGCACACTCTAAGGTTTTGGACTTTGTTTGGAAGGTGCATAAGACCTTGCCATGCAAAACCAGTGTTGCTGCTGTAACTGCCAGGAAATATGCACAAGAAATGCCTCACTGCAACAGTGCGTGTGCGATGCTTTGAGCTTTGTGGAGAGACTGAGGGGACCTTGTACTTCTGATCTTCATGTCATGTAGCAGTTAGATTAATTTCCTCAGGCAAGACGCCTTGAAAAAAACAGAAGAAAACCCCGAGGGATTTTGTCTTGTTCATAGATGGGATGTCTTAAATTTGTCTTCAAGTGAATACCTGGATTACCGTGCTACAGGGTTTCTGCTGTTAGAGCTCCCTATGCTGTAAATGGGGTTCTCATTGGGCTGGGCAGAAACATGTCCTTGTTATTCCGGTGTAATAAGGGCAGGTCCTGAATTTTTGTGACTAGGAATGCTGCCATTTATTAAGCTACCCCGTTCAGAAATTTCTGTATCTCTAAGACCATTCTATGCCAAGACGGGAAAAAATGAGGTTCAGCCTCTAGAATCAGTATTAGGTAATTAATATTTAAAACCGCAAAACCTGAAGTCTTGCTTGTCCAAAAACTTGTGTTTCTCAGTTTATTCACTAAGATCATGATACCCACTGACCACTGTAACTACAGTAATGCTTTTGAAGTGGTGTCTCTTGACAGCACCCGAAGCTATTTTGATGGATTTGTCAGTTCAGTGCCAAGTTGGGAAGAAAATGGGTTGATTGAGAAGCCTTAACTGTGGGTCAGTGTTGCCTGGGTGAGCAGGGCTGCTTGAGCCTGGGAAGCACATCAGCACAGGCTCCTTGGGCTTCCCTCGATGCTGCTAGCATAAGCAGAAGGTCTCCCTAAGCATTTTGAACAGGATCTTCCCAGGGCACGGTTTAGGGCGGGGGAAGCCTCTGCTTTGTACGTGCACTGCTTGTCCTTGTGGAAATAAAACCAGTAATGTTCATTCAGTATGAATGAAACCTGATCAGTGAGTCATTCCCCAGAGAAAGACCCTGCTCAGAACTGTGACATAAAGTGTCTTCCTTTTGGGCTTCTCCTGCTTGCTTCTCCTTTGTTGTGCTGGCAGCAGGGGAGTCAAAAACTCTCATTCCAGTTATCAGCCTCACTGGCAGAAAAGGCAGTCACAGTGCCCTAAGCATTACTGGGATTCCCTGCTCTTTATTTATTTATAGGTCTCAAGCGCTGTTGAAAGCAAACAGAAGAAAGTACTGGGCATAGGGAGTGACACGCAGCTTACTCTGAGCAAAGCATGAATGGGGTGATTTGCTTTGAGATCACGCTTAATGCTGATGAAGTCAGCATAATAAAAGCGCCTTCTAAGTCATTCTTTTGGCATAATCACTGCCAGATTCTGCACAGATTTTGCAGACAGATTGAATTCAAAGTTACTATCTGAAGGGTGGGATAGATGGGGTAATGTGTCTGCTGAAAGATGCTAGCTTATTTCTAAAACTCTGCAAGGACAGCAAATGGGAAGAGCTGATTTCTGTGCAATTAAATGGGCAATGACTATTTTTTCTCACTTGAAGGAGACTTCCTCTGCAGAGTGAGTGAAGAAGCATCTTACTTTTTCTCTAGTCTTGGGCAGTTACAGCTCTATTTTATTTTTTTTTGATAACAAGGCAGGTAAAGCCAAATGCAAGGTACTGACTGTCAAAATCACAAGTCAGGTCTTAGGCTTTGAATATTTTGTGATAAGGATGCCTAAATATCTATTTTTGTGCATGTTAACTTTATCAGACTTGCTCCATGAGGTGAAATCAGCATAGTCTTAAGTATGCCAAAGTGTATTTTAATTATGGTATTCTTGTAAACCTTGATATATCGAAGTTTTCAAGGGGAGCTGTTTTTTAAAATACAGGCCGAGAGAAGGGATTGTATCTTATCATTAAGGTCACTTCCCAGTCTGTAGAAGTCAGAATTGCATGTGTTTAATTAAATGTTTTCTGTACATGCAGCAGGAAACGTAGATACTTCATATTCTTTAGCTTTTGGGGTTGGTTTTTGTTGTTGTTGGTGGTGGTGGTGGTGGTGGGTTTTTTTTCCCCTTCCTGGTTTATGAAAATTAAACTTAGCAAGAAACAGGGTTAAACTTCATGTAAAAGTCAGGGGGCATATTGGACTAGAGTTTTAGGTATTTAGGCATCTAAAAGACAAACGGTTTATTTACGTTCATTTTTGCTCCTTCTCAATTTCTGTGGAAGACATCAGGCCTCTCATATTCTTCTGGAAGTTGCAAAAGTACCTGGTTGTGGGGTTTCTATTCTGCATATGCTAAATTTTTATGTCTACTACTGCAGTTAGCAGTAGCTTCACGTTTCTTAACCTGAATGCTATGAATAATATTTAGAGTATTGATCTATGGATTACCCGTGAGTTAGCTACATTTGACTTGGACATTTATGTTTCAACTTCTGGTTGAATAAGAGTATGAATAACAATGTCTTATTTAGTAAATCCTTTTTAAATCCAAAAGTATATTAACTACATAGTTATTTACATGCTGTGTATTTTCTGAGATAATAAGCATAGTATTAAACTGGCAGCAGTGATTATGTAGTTGGATAGGTGCACTTGAGTGTAGGTAGACCTCATGTAACTGGATATTAGTGGCATTTCAGGAAAATGAAGTAGAAATAGTGAATATATTTAGGGTTCACTAATTTAAATGAGTTTTCCTGCTTTTGATGACTTGACTTACTGAAGCTAGACATTCTTGAAGTTCTTTGGCTTTGAAGTCATATATCCCCAAACTAATTTTCATTGCAGCATTGCTAAACCAACCACAAATAATAGGTAAGCAGGTTTTCCCAGGCTTGATTGAATCCAGCAACATGTACTTTCCCCTTAATTAAAAGTGTATATAGCTAACCTTTCTACCCGTGTTTAAGAACTGCAGCTGAAACATTGAGCTAAGCATCACTTGTTGCTCCCAAATTTCTGTGCTGAAACTGTACCCCTTTGCCCTTCTGTGCTTTTCATGCTTAAACTTGTTTTTCTTTTTATCATGGTCATGCTTTTGAAGGTAACTGAGTTAATGTAGGTAGGAGTTTTCCTCATTTTGCAGATGTATCTTTGCTGCTTCTCAGTATTGGGGGCTGGAGCAAAAAGATGGGAAAGAAGTTGAAACTTATTTTTTGTTAGAACGAAGATTAACTTCAGTGAACATATTTCTTTCCTCTTGCCAAATGCTGGCTGAGAGTTACTGTGAAGTTCTTTACAATCGTAGATCTTTCAGGAAAAACACCTAAAGTCTTGGTAGTACTATAATTACATCCTGGGCAGGGCACAGAGGCCCTGTCAGGGATCACCTGCTGATCCAGGCTAGGTTCTGTCTTTGCACAAGTTCTGCTCTTTTCTTCTGCGGGCACTGAGAAATACCTGCCTTATAGTTCAGATGCAATTAATAATAATAATAATATTGCAGAGTTTCAAGTTGCTCAGCTATGTGCCCAATCATTCTTTGAAACAAATTGCATAGAAATAATGTGAATCATAACTGGTTTAAGTGATTTACATTGGCATTATCAGGTGGCAATTCTTTCGTGGTACCCATTATGCTCCCTATAACAGCTGGATAGTGCAATTATGAGGTTAGATGAGGTGGGCAAATGCAGGTTAAATGATTTGATACCTGCTCTCTGGGCTCTAATTTTATTCCCAAAGCAGTTCCTGACATCACGCCTTCATAAGCAGAATTATTAACTTTAGGTTTTCTCCTCAAGAGATGTATGAAGCTAAATGTAAGAAATTAACTTGCTAAAAGTGGTATACAAATCTTAACTAGGTTTTTGTAAGGCTGTATTCGTGAACATAGGAAGGTGAGATGACACTGCAGCTGAAGGCTAGGCAAAAGGGTGGTAGCTGCTGGGGAGGGTTATGTCCTCGGCAAAGAGCAATTTTACCAGGGGAAGTGAGTAGAGAATTCCCATAAATTCTCAGGGTATGCCCTTTTTAGCCCTGGTGATGGGAAGAGAGGTTGTAAGCACACAGCGCTGAAATGCATCCTGATGTCAGCCTTATTTTCAGCAGTGCCAACATGCAGCGTGCTGCACAGAGGGGCAGCAAACACCTGCTGAAGTTGCAGCTACAATAAAAACAGAGCTTTTGGTTTGGGGTTGGGTGCTTTTGCTTTTCCTTGCATCTGTAGCCTCACAGCAGCTGCTGAAAGCATGACCTGCAGCCTGCCAGTATGTCTTAGGAATGCTCATCCTTGTGCACCCTTGCAGACTGCTGCCTTTGAAAGGGTGCACGTTCTTGTAGAGGTCTTTGCTCAAAACATCCTGTTAGCTTTAGCCTTTCTCTAATGCAAGCACAGGCTTCTAGCCTACCGCTCTCCCTCACCCAAGTGTCCTTGAGTGAAACGCAGGCTAGCAGACGAAATCCAAATGTTTAACAGAAAAATTGCTCTAAAATATTTATTCAGTAATAAGTTTGAGCAGCTTTCACTCTCCAATTTAATCAACTATTTTATACCCACTTCAGGCTGCAGGTAATAGGCTGAACTGAATATTTTGTACCTTACCTCTTTTGCATTATTCATAGCCTGTTGTCTCTGTTCTTGTCTTGCAAGATAAATGACCTCTGTTTTCAGTAGTTAAGTTTGATTTATTCTTTCTTCAGCCTGTGTAATATTTGAACAATTCCCAGACAGATTTGGAAGATAACTTCTCCAAGACATGAAGTGTAGGATTGCATTGATCTAGCATCCACTGATGCATCAAAATGACAGCATCCATTTGAGGGGAAAGCAGACCAAGAAGAACTTTGAGAAGTATAACTTGTCACTTCCACAAACCAATTTTCTTTTTTTTTCTCCTGGCAATATTAGAAAACTAGTTCCTTTTAATCTTATCCTGATGACTCATATTCTTTAATACTATAAGGCTATGTAATACTGGAAGTTACATACTATGCTTTTTGGCAATAGAACTGTTTTAAGAAGTTTGACTTTGCAGTTTATCCTGCTTAGCACAGCAATTACTTGCCTTCTATGCAATGCATATGCCCTATGCAACAGCCTGAGGGGCTGTACCCCAAGAAGTGCCATGTATAGAGGTTAAACCTAAAGCATGTAGAAAAGAATACATAAATATTGGAGGGTTTAAGTAAGTAGTGGTGTCCTGGCAGTATACCCAGTGTGTACAGTGGATAGTAGGGTTGCTAAGGGTGAATGAGGAGATTAGGGGATTGAAACAAGATCTGGTAGCACTAAGAATTTATCCTGGGTATAAAATGGAAGTTTATTTTTCAGGGAGCAAGACAGAAATAAAAATGGTGATTTGAAGCTGGATAGGGCATTTTGACCTTTGTACTTCCTGCTTTGAGTTGGGCAATCTATTTGTGCTTGGTGTCTGACAAATCCTTCTCAAGGAGCAATAAAGTTTATTGACTGAAGGAAGAATGCTTTCTATGTGCAGGTACATGGAAACATCACTTGCTTTTTACCTGAATTGCCTCTTTGGGGCCTTTACTACATGAAGTCTTTCATTTGAAAGAACTTAATGAGTAGTTTGAGTGCTGTGCAAACAGAGGGCTGTAGAGAGTAAGGCGGTGACAGAGAAATGACATAGCTAGTTTACACTCCTTCGTTAGTTTAAATAGGAAAAAAATTGCTTTCAATTCTGAGATCACACTTCAGTGGCTCCTTGTTAAGGAGGATGGAGTATGTGTGCGTTCACGTGTGTGCCTCTGTTGAACTCCTCTGCAGTGTCTATTCTATGATTTCTCCGTTTTTGGCAAGTCCTTGAAAATAGTTCTGTGATTAATTGAATTGTTGATGTATATCACAAAGCAGTGATCTCATGGATCAACTTGCTTAGAAAGTACTTTCTCACCAAATAGCAAATTTAGCCAAACATTGAAACACTTCAGGTTTTTTTCTTGTTTCTGTGCCAAAATATTTTAACTGCATTAAATATCCTTGGATATCTTTGTATGAGCCAGTGATAACTTTATATGTCCATGAGCCAAGAAGCTAATGAAGGGTGCACAGTTCAGTAAAATATCTTTCTTGGCCTTGCAGCTGTAAGGAAGCAGTTGTGGGAGTTTCCCTGGGTTGCAATAAAGAGCAATGAGCAGTTGAACGACCGGAGGCAAGGGCATCTGAAGAGGGTGCATGTTATGAAAGCTTGTTTCGCCACCACACTGTGCCCAGTACTGGGGTTTGGCGATTTGCTGGGGGATGTCCTGGGCTGATAACAGCACAGTCCAATCCAATTAACTGAAAACGGACAGTGGAAGTATATATTGGTTCTCTTACTGAAGCGAATGTGACTTGCACTTATGAAATGTTCAGATACTGTATGGCTGTTACCTGGTAAGAGGAGAAGCTTAACATTTAATGAAGCTGCTGGTAAGGCTGTCAGAGGACACATCTCTTGGTGACCTGTCAAAAACGCCTGAAATGAGGTATGTGAGGGGTCACATAACTATTTGCAGTGCCACATGGAAGCGGGTTTCAAGTTTGTATCTGACATTCAGTAACTGATAAAATTTTGGTTTCGATCCTTGCCTCAAAAGTCATACCTACTGAGTATGGTTTAGTGGATCTGTTTCCTTGTGCTTGCTACACCACCGTGAACTTGCTCCTGGAGAACTGCAGCTGAGCCACGATTTCTGATGTAGCAGTATGAAAAATTCTGTTCTGTTCTCCCAACAGCTTTGAAACAAACACGCGAGCTAATTTCCCCAAACCCAAAATGAAGTATCTGAGCCTTTTCCTTCAAATCAACATAGTATTTCTGCATATATATAAACACCCGCTTTCCTCTTTTATTGTCTTTCTGTCCCAGGAATGTGGAGTTTGTTTTCCCTATGCAATGTGCTTTGAGCTGTTGTTAATATTGTTCTGTGAACTGGTGACTGGCAGAGACATGTTCCACTCACATTTTAAGCCAAAACTGGTGGTCTTTGACAAAACTACATACATTTTCACTTTGAGGCAAACCCTGTAACTGTTGACCAGTCATGTCATTATACAGAGAGAAGTTTAGATTTTTTTTATTTCTTCCTGTCTGTACAGGAGTGCATGAAGTGCTTATGTTAATAGGGTATCTATAGTATATGGTGTCATGAACTGTGTTTTGAAAGGCTGAGATCAGAACTGTGGTGGGGGAAACTGGTAAACAGGGCAAGGGCATCCACTCTTGTGCATGGTAAGTGCTAGATGACTGGTGACAGCTGATGAAACAGCTGCAAATGTAACGTATGAGGTTGCCTAATATGTGACATAGCCCAACCATGTATCACGTATTGTATTTTAGGTTTGCTCTGAAAACGTATTAATAATAAACCCAGATGACTGTGCTTTATTAGCCAAGTTCAAGATGTGATGGCTGTCTGCCTTTAAAAGATATTAGGTTGTTGGGTTTAAGGATTCAGTTAGGGTTTTGTGATGTAGTGCTCCATAAAGATCTTAGCTTTCAGCTAGCTTTGGCTACAGGGAGCTTGTGGAAATGTGCAGGTTGACAACAGAGCTGGTGCTTGTAGTAACTGACTCTGTTCTACTGTGAAGAACCTGACAGACACATATGGGTCTTTGAAGATGCTTGTCGCTGTTTTATTTTGCACAGAAATGGTTTACTGATCTGGAAGTCTAGTTACCCTCCACTTTATGTTGGTTACTAGTGTGCCTTTATCCAGAACTGCAGTATGACCACAGCTTCAGGCACCTTCTTGTGTGCCAGGTGTGGATGTCTCTGGATTCTAATGAAGCCCTTGCTGCTTGGTTACAAAAAAAAATTAAAAAATTACAATCTGAAATTCTGAAGTGCATATCAACTGTCTGAATAAAATCTCCTTGCATCAGTTGCTCACTACATGCAGTAAATTGAATGGTGCCCCCCTTATGAGAGGGAGGGGGAAACAAGAGTACAGATGTACTGGTTCAGAAAAATAGATGTATAGTAGAATCATAGAATAGTTAGGGTTGGAAAGGACCTGAAGATCATCTAGTTCCAAGCCCGTGCTGTGGCCAGGGCACCTCACACCAAACCATGTCACCCAAGGCTCTGTCCAGCCTGGCCTTGAACACCATCAGGGATGGAGCATTCACAGCTTCCCTGGGCAACCCATTCCAGTGCCTCACCACCCTTACAGGAAAGAACCGCTTGCTTATATGTAATCTAAACTTCCCCTGTTTAAGCTCGAACCCGTTACCCCTTGTCCTATCACTACAGTCCCTAATGAAGAGTCCCTCCCCAGCACCCCTATAGGCCCCCTTCAGATATTGGAAGGCTGCTATGAGGTCTCCACGCAGCCTTCTCTTCTCCAGGCTGAACAGCCCCAACTTCCTCAGCCTATCTTCATACGGGAGGTGCTCCAGTCCCCTGATCATCCTCGTTCCAACAGTTCCATGTCCTTTTTATGTTGAGGACACCAGAACTGCACACAATACTCCAAGTGAGGTCTCACAAGAGCAGAGTAGAGGGGCAGGATCACCTCCCTCGACCTGCTGGTCACGCTCCTCTTGATGCAGCCCAGGATACGGTTGACTTTCTGGGCTGCAAGCGCACACTGCAGCAGGCTCATGTTCATTTTCTCATCGACCAACACCCCCAAGTCCTTCTCCACAGGGCTGCTCGGAATGTCTTCCCTGCCCAACCTGGAGCTGTGCCTTTGATTGCTAGCACCCAGGTGGAGGACCTTGCACTTGCCATGGTTAAACTTCATCAGGTTGGCATCAGCCCACCTCACAAGCGTGTCAAGGCCCTTCCGGATGGCATTCCTTCCCTCCAGTGTATCTACCGAACCACACAGCTTGGTGTCATCGGCAAAGTTGCTGAGGGCACACTTAATCCCACTGTCCGTGTCACCCCAAAGATGTTGAATAAGACCGGTCCCAACACTGATCCCTGAGGGACACCACCCGTTACTGGTTTCCAGCTGGACATTGAGCCATTGAGCACAACTCTTTGCGTGAGGCCATCCAGCCAGTTCTTTACTGACTGAGTGGTCCACCTATCAAATTGATGTCTCTCCAACTTAGAGACAAGGATGTTGTGTGGGACAGTGTCAAACACTTTGCACAAGTCCAGGTAGATGACGTCGACTGCTCTACCCCTGTCCATCAGTTCCATAGCCCCATCATAGAAGGCCACCAGATTGGTCAGGCAGGATTTCCCCTTAGTGAAGCCATGCTGGCTGTCACCAAGCACCTTGTTGTTTTCCATGTGCCTCAGTATGCCTTCCAGGAGAATCTGCTCCAAGATTTTGCCAGGCACAGAGGTGAGGCTGACTGGTCTGTAGTTCCCCACCTCATCCATTTTCCCCTTCTTGAAAATGGGGGTTGTATTTCCCTTTTTCCAGTTGTTGGAACTTCACCTGACTGCCATGATTTTTCAAGTATGATGGACAGTGGCTTGGCAACTTCGTTTGCCAGCTCCTTCAGGACTCTCGGATGGCTTTCACCAGGTCCCATGGACTCATGCACATTCAGGTTCCTAAAATGGTCTCGAACCATATCCTCTCCTACAGTGGGCCCAGGGTCTTCATTCTCACAGTGCCTGTGTCTGCCTTCCAAGACTTGGGTGATGTGGCCAGGGCATTTGCCAGTGAAGACAGAGGCAGAGAAGTCGTATAGTATAGTAAAGTCCTAAAGTATAGTAAATGGTTATCTCACTCATCTTTAGGTTGTTTGGTTTGGGTGTATTAATGTTTTTAATGCTTTGAGGTTACTTAAAGCTCCAAAGATTTCTTTCATATCTGAAAAAGAAATATCTCTGGTCTTTCAGCTTGTGGAGGTTTCTACATATTTGTTCATGTGTTAATGGTATGGGCAATTTGTGACCTGCTCTAATACCACTGTCCTTGCTAGCTTATGAATTTGTTGTTCACTTTGTTTTCCTTGGTAGCCATTTAAGCTCCTACAAGATAATGGCTGAAGAAAGGATGGTGGCAGAAACTTGAAACACTACCACTCTTGCAAACTGTTCTTTTAACTACACAAATAATATGTGCTGTTGGCAACAGTTCTAAAACAAGCCAGCTGACTTTGCATGGTTTCTCCTATTCATGCGGTCTGTTCCATGGCTGTAATGGTCACTTCTAAGATGGCCACAGTGACATCTACAGAGGCGCTCCAACCCCCCACCCTGTGGAGCGGTAGGAGCTGTACTTGGCTGACATGTTAAGGCAAAATAGCTGCTGCAGTGTTCAGTACAGCGCTGATAGTCTGTGTTGTGTTTTAAGGTCAGGAAAGAAGACCTGGAATTTAGTTTGGTTCCCCAGCTGTGCTATATTGGCTCCTGCTCCAGGTGTGGGACGTAAATTTTGCTATTGTGGCAAAAAGGGGGTGTGTGGGGGGGAAGGATTCTCAGGACTGCTTTCAAGGGAACTTACAGTGTGGTGGTTGGTTTTTGGTGTGGGGCTTTTTGTGTGTGTGTGTTTGTTGTTTTTTGTTGTTGTTTGTTTGTTTTTTAATTTCAGTGTGGTAGAATAGTATATTTTGATACTTTAGTGATTTCTGTTATGTGAGATTCCTTTTAAACGACATGGAACATCTTTGGTCTCTGTATCAGACTCCTCTTGTTCCCAGGTGCTGCAGCACATTGGAGAGGAAAAGAAAAGGTGCCAGTCACCCAAATGGCTGTTGTGAAATGTACCTTCTGTGAAGAGCAAACACTGACACTAGTTTAAAGCTTCCATTATCTCAACCTTCGCTACAGGCAAGCTCTTTGCTTTTTCTTATTGTTCCCAAGAACTAGATAAAGCCACTTACCGAGAGAGGAGGCAGCTAACCTGTGACACTTGGCTGTGTGAATGAACTGATGTTTCTAGCTCTCCACATGGCCCGCTGTTAAAAACAAACTTCATGTTACTCTGGCAGTTGGTAAAGACGGAATGATGGTCAGCCCTGCTGTATGGATGCTGTGCAGATGTGCATGTTCAGGTGTATGTGTTTGTGTAGCTTCCATTTCCACTGTCAGCCAAGATCTTCATAGGCCCATCTTTCTTTGAAAGGGAGGTCTGCATTCTGCTCCTGCTGCATACCATTAGACTCGGGTCGTGACTTAGCTTGTGAGAGTCAAACCAAATAACTAGATGAAACTTTATGTAGGACAGAATAGGGATGAATTTTGAGGAAGCTTAGATGAGCAAACAGGATGTGACTGAAAGAAGATGCAGCTCAACTTGCACTATTTCAGGTGCTTTAATCATGGGCTGGTCTATAAAACACTGCTGCGCAATGTTCAGAGAGAAGGGGAGGAGGGAGTGAGTTGCTGAAGCAGCTCCTAAGCAGGTAGTTGGCAAAGCCAGTAGCTGTGGCTGCTGCTGCAGAAGGCCTTGGTGTCCCCGGCTTGCAAAGTGGTTCCCCTGTGCAAATTTGTGTTTTGGACAGAAGGTTTTCCTGGAAGGGGGAAAACAGCTGTCTTGAACTAGGCTGTTTATGATTCCTTCGTGCTCTGACAATCCATCTGGGCACAAAGACTTGTTAAATGATTTCTTACTGTTTTTCTTTACTACTTAATTTGGGATTCTTGAAGGAATCACCAGATGGAATGGGTGGAAAAACACTTCCTTCATAGAACTTAATCAGCTGTCATGTGGTTGAAATAAGCTTCTTGCTACATGCTGTACTGTCTAACTTGGTGTTGTATTTGGAAGCAGACTAATTCAAGTAATGTGAGGCACAGGAGCCTTTTCCAGGTAGCAGCGTATGACTGAATATGCTGTATTTTCTCCTGAGATAAACATTTCAAGCAGCATTTCAAAGCCAGAGCTTATGGGCTCTAGTACCCTTTGCTCCTAAAACATGTCACAATAAGTCTCAGACCTCAGGCTTATAAAAATAAAGTAGGAAGGATCTTTGTACAGACTTGAGTACAGGAAATATATGCTCTTGTACTTTGCTGTTGCAACTTATATGTACAGTAGTGCTGCTGAAGTTACACAGTGGTGATTCCAATATCTAGCTGTTGTTCTGTCCTTCACAAGTGACCTTGGATGCAGGATGCCAAGCAGGTTGGATTAAAGTTATGGTTTCTTGCCTTGCTTCTGTTGTTAATGGTAAAGGGTGTATGGTTCTCCAAGCAGTGCTTTAACAGCTGTAGTTGAATGTCTATGCAATTTAAGGATCAGTGGTGGTTGTTTCTCTGGAGTCATGTATCATTTTCTCCCCCCTCCCCAAACTGAGCGTTGCTCTGTCAGACGGAAAAAGTGCCATATATTAGCTAATGATTTGCTTAATAGCGCAGTTTAAGCACCAGTGCAATCAATCTAGTGACAGAGTTAAAATTATCTCCTAAATTACATTGAGAATCAAAGAAGTCCTGGCTCATGGGGGGAGGAGGGAGGCAGGGAAAGAGATTGCATTTAAATGCAATTCTAGGAAGATTTGGGGCATAAAAGGAAGCTCAAGTCACCCCACTGATGTGAGCCTGACACTTGCGTGAGTTACTCCTAGTTAGATCAGAATAAGTATTTTAAGCCTCTTGCTTGCCTGAAAATAGTGTGGGAAAGCTTTCTTTCTGTCTTTCAAATTCCCGTTTATACAAAGTCCGTGAGTACTTGTTGTTCTTGCCTAGAAATAAGCCACCACCTAAACAGGCAAGTGTCAGAGGTGTCTGATTCTTCTGTGCAATTATTTTAAATGGGGAGGTAGGGGTACATCTGTCCAATGTTGTAATCTCCCAGTACTCCAGAGGAAACAACGTGGGGCCTCTACAGAACTGCAGGGGCTTGTTTGTGACTTGGTAGTGTTGAGATGGGTGTGAAAGAAATGACCAAAGGGGCTGAGGCAGCTAATACCAACTTCCTGGTACACAGCAAGGGCCCATGATGCCAATGACGCTTCTAACGCAGATCAGTGAGGTAACAGCACCACAGTGTGAAGTTGAGGTGACTTTGCATGCTCATGGTTCAGCCAGCAGGGACGAGGAGTCCTCTAATGTCTTGCTGTGACTTCTGGGAGAGATTGTGGGTTTAAATATCATTGGAGAGCTGCCTCTGTTTAGGGAAGTTACATACAGATCTGGCACTTGGGTAAGAGGAGTGATTTGTACAGGCTGCTTTTCTAGAGATCTTGTTTCTTTGGTGCAACCAGGTATTTAATCTTCCTTAGGCAAGACTTTCTGTCTGGAAGATGCAGAATTCCAAACCAGGAGCTTCAGACTGGCTGAGTGAAGAATAATAAATGTGTGTGGGAGAACTCCCTCTCAGAAGTCATCCCTTCAATTGCAATGTGATTTCCTACAAACTTGTGAATGGGTTTTCCCATCAGCTACCAAAAGCAGAAGGGTGGTGGTTATCCAGTGGCCGTAGGGATATTATTTCTGAAATTTTAAGTGGTCTGGAGGATGGAGGTTTTGGCAAGCTTTTGGTAACCAAAGAGTCGTAGTGCCAAACTCATTTAATTTAGTACTCTTAATTTAAATCTGTCATCCCATTCCACAATAGGCAAGGAGAACAGCAGTTACTACTGATCAGATTTACTACTGTGTAGTGTTGGTCTGCCAGACTTGCTTTTGTAGTTAAATAATGTGTACATAACAAATCGCACCTTCCATGAGATACAGAACAGGTCTCACTTGCAAATGTTTCCAAGCACCACAGACTACGTTCCAGCCTATAAAACTCTTACTGTATCTCTTTATTATGAGTCTTCTTTGGTTTCTGATCTGGAAAAGTAATTTGTCATAAGAGAAGGGTATGATAGTCACCCACCACCTGTGCATGATTTCACAAATTGTATTAAAACTCTTGCAATGGTAACACGTTCTTAATTTTTTTCCGAAATCATAGTTATGTTCTTAAATTACAGGAGCACAATGTAGAATGAGACTTTTGCCTTTTTAATTAGCCTCAAAATACTTATGTACACTGTGCGCACTATGAGAAAGGGCAAGGTAAATGGATTTTTGTTTGCTCTACAACCTCCTTCCTGATAATAGCACAAGGTTACTCCAAATGCCGCTGGAGAAGTCACACTTGTCTGGACAAACCATGTCGCCTTGTCACCTGTGTGGGATGGACTCTGGCTGAGTGGATTTGCTGTGTTTTCATGTTCCTCAAAAAATGCTGTTTGCAGTTGGTGCAGCGTCCCGCTCGGCCATGGAGCGTTGTAGCAAGGTGTTGTACCTGCGTTCCTTCTGTTTTGCTGCTCTATGACCAGGCTAGCTACTGCTTTTCAAGCCTTTGTGCATGTTTTTTGTTTCTGTCATGACTGTTTCCCTCAGCAATTAGTGATCTTTATTTAATGTGTATTTCATGGAATTATTACCGGTTTGTGTGTCTCTTGTGTGTCTAAAAACAGCGGTCTGCTTTCCACTGGTTTTATTTGATTTTTTTTTTTTAAAACATCTACAGCTCTCTGATGGAATTGCGTAGTATTTAGATGGCCAGCCACTTACAGTACCTACAGCTACCTGTTTTAGTACTTTTTTTAATGCTTTCTCAATGGCTAATGTGTTTTAAGTGCTGAGAAAGTGCTGAGAAAGCCGAAACTTCACATGCTACCTGGATTGGTTTGAGAGTGCTATCAGGGGACTTGGTTGCTACAAATAGAACCTATTTGGTTGAAAGTGTTTGGGCCTCATACCTGAACTCTTGACTAGCAAGGCCTTGTTTTAGTAATGAACTTTGTCTATACTAAACAAAAAAAACCCAACCAACCCCCCAAAAGACCAGCGGAACAAAAGCCAAACCAAACCAAACACCCCAAAGAAACAAACCCACAGAACTCCAAAACAAATAAACAAAAGGCACCTGTAAAAAGAGGAACCTGCTTTCCATGTCTCTAGGGAATATTTCTGGACATGCAATCTTTTAGCAGATGCAGTTGGAAATCATTATGACTGGCAGCTGTGACAGCTAATTGTGGTTCACTTAGAAAAATTTGTTCTGATCCAGTTCACCTGTTATTGAAATAGTGTAAGCAGCCAGGGATGAAAGAAACTGCTTGTAATGGAGTCCTAACCCTGAATCACTCTCTTACTTTTGGATCTTCTAAGTTTGTTGGTATCTGTTTTCGGAGATGATTGCAAGCTGTGCCTTGGTGCAAGCACAGGACTGCAGAACCGTGATGCTAGCAGATTTCACAAGCTCTGATAACATGGCAGAGTCCTGCCAGTATGTGAGCTGTTGAAATGTGCTCTCTCCATTGTTTACTCACTCAATACAGCTAAACCTAAGATTACAGCACAATGTGGATGGAAACTCCAAGCTGCTTTAAGATGACAGCAACTTAAAGTGGAAAGTGGTCTTAGGACTTCAGCTTCTCTCATTTCAAGAATGACCCAAACTGGTCCTGGTTGAAGGTCTCAAATTATTTGGAGTTTTTAGTCTGTTCTCGCTAGCATGTGTTAAAACCCTTGTAATAAAAATAGCAGAACCAGTGGAAGTGTAACTTGTCTCCAGTGCTGTAGCTGCTCTGTAACAACTTGCTTGCATGGCTTGGGTGGTTGTAGGAGGAAGGGTTTTGGCTTTTTGCTTGCTGAAGGTAGGAGGTGAAGTTGTCCAAAGGAGGTGTATGTATCTGGGAAATTGAGGGGGCTTTCACCCAGCTTGCATTAGCACACGTGTGTGTGAGGTGGTACAGTTGTGTGGTAGTAGATGGGCTCTCTGGCAATGTAAGACTTTGTCTACAGAGGGTAAGAAACCTGGGGTTCAGGGTTGAAAGGACTTTAATAATTACCATTTTGTCAAAGGAAAAGTCTTGCAGGCCTGTCTACTGCATTGAAAAAGTATTAAAAAGGTTCTTGGAAAGAAAGTATGGAGAGTAACCTGTTCTGAATGAGCTGAGCCAGCCTCCTTGCTTGGTTCAAAAGCATGTTTTGAATGTTGCCTGTCCCTTTGTGTTTCTCTACAGAGGGTTTTTTGCTGTTTCATGTGTATATTTAATTTTCCTGAGAATAGTGATTCAATTTTCATTAACTAGCTGAGGCTGTCAATGAAAATACCAGCTGTAAAGGTGTGTCTGACAGATCATGTAATTCAGAGCCAAATTACAAATTGCTGTCTTCTAGGCCACTGAACACCTATCACAATATATTAAACCCAGTTTAATTGATTTGGAAAAGCTTTAAGGAAGTGACCTAGCCAAATACCTCCCATTACTTACCACTCCAAATCCCCCTCTCCCTGGATAATCTCTTTTTCCTAGGCTGGTAATTCTGAAACTGGTCTTAGAGGAATGGTAATTTTTCTAGTGGTTTGTTTCCAAGACTTCTCAGTGTCTTAGCGTGAATTAAGCCACAGTGTTCGTATTGGAAAGAAGTGTGAACTGCCCCTAGCATGCATATCTCTGAGTGGTTTATGGATTATGGTGCAGCAAGTAATACAGATTGGCTTTTCAGGGCTGGCTGCTGAAAACTGATTTATGTTTTATTCTTTGCATGAGGTGATAGCAGTTTCTGTGGGGAAAAAATTGGATGGTTAGAGGTATAAACACAGTAATCTGTATTCTGGATTTTAAAACAAAAAATATACTTCCACTGAAACAATCTGAAAATGTTCAATTAGAAATCCTACTAAAACAATCCTTGTAATCTGCATGATATTGAATTAGAAAACAGTATTTTTAAACCAAAACCCAAACTGGAACCAAATATTTGGGAACTCCTTATGTAATGCTCCCCTGTGATCTTGGTTTCTCACGTGTACTGGCAGTTAATAACATGGTAACTATTGAAAATGTGTAGGAAAATTTTTGGTCTGATTTTCGTTTAGGTTCTTTAGTGATTTAACTTAGATGCACTTGCTTACTCATTATGTAAACTGAAGGTGTGTTTATGCATAGCGCATGTGTCCGTCAGCCCAGTTTCAACTGATTGCCCTAAGATGGGAGGAGGGATGTTCAGGAACTGACATAATTGATTGGTGCTGATGATGGCGTGGCCCTGAACTCTGTGTGGCACCTCACAGAGAGAGGCAGCCTTTCATTAGGGTGTTCAGCCTCTTGTCCTGCTGCAAAGGAGTGATGGCCATGACTGCCATTTCTCTCAGAATGGCACTGGCTGTCAGATGAAATGATCTATTTGAAATTATTTAATGGTATTAGCTTTCATAAAACTTTGTTTAGTTGTTAATGCCTCTGTTGTGCTTTCATGCATTTAAGAATAATTATGTTGTTCAGTTTCGTAGCACAGTAATTCTATACAGGAGAAGCTGAAATTTATAGTTTTGAGCTAGTGAGTGCTATAGGAGATGCTGTTACAGTTATTTCCTTTATCAAAGTTCAATTAAATAAAGCCCTGTTGATTGCTGGGTCTCTTCCTTATCTTCCCAGGGATGACTGATGATGAAGTGGTCAGCGCAGGAACTGGAGCTCCAGTCAGACCTGCTGCTGCCAAGATGGAGAAATGGGGTTTTGGGGAACTGTCCCACAGAAGATGTATGTTTGCCGCCTCTAGAGGAGCAGGACCAGTTTGGCTCTTCCATGCATTTCCTAGCCAGGGTGGAACTGTAGCACAGCAGTGTTGAGGAACTTCAGAAACACTGCCAAGTTTGTGTTTCTGAAACCATGCACAGAATGCAACAGGGCACCATATGGCTCTTCCTTGTACTGTACAAGAGGGATCAACCTCAGTTTCCTATCTCCTTTCACAGACAGGCCAGGTGAGATGAACTGAGGAAAGCTGAACTGAGAAATCTTCAGAGCTGTTACTTAACATGCTATTTAAACATCAGGCTCAAAATAAGTATGTCTTCTTACTTCATTAGTATGTCAGTAAGGATCTGCCCCTGTAGAGGGCTGCCTTTCACTTGTGTTTTTCTGCTGAGTTGCCTTCTCTAGGCATGTAATCTGTGGCACACAGTAGGTGAGCACTGCATCTTCTCTTCTCTCGGGGTGGGTGTGAGAGGCTGTCCACTGAAGTAGTCAGGTACAAGGTACATCGTTAACTAAAGGACATTAAACATTAACTTTATAGGGATATTAAATTTGTGTGTAAGTTTCCATGATCTGTGGTCTGACAGCACAATAAAACAATGCTTTTTAATGGCTTTAAAATACTGGATTTTTTTTTTTTTTTTCTCATTTTCTTTGGTGGCTATTATATGACAATAACTTGCCAGGGAACATAAGAGATTTAGAAGTCAGAGTTGCACAGTAACAGTCCTTATGGCAGATAGCATATCTAGGGGAAAGAAGTCTGGCTTCCACCCTTCTTCAAATGGAAGAATTTTTCAGGGCTTCATGGTAAGATGTGTGTGGGGCTAGCAAGAAGTTTGACTTTTACTGTATTAATCACACCTGATGGTGAAGTGATGAAAATAGAATGTAGAAAGCAAAGAAGCATGCCAAGTTAATGTTCTACACTTTGGTATTTTTCTTACAGAAGAAACCTGGCCAAAGTTAGTTGGCCCATAGGTATTTGCAGGCATTTATCAAACCTGTGTGTTTTGTCTTAGGACCTGAACACATGAATGTGAGAGTATCTTTAAAACTTACCTGCCACTTCTGGGCAGTAATCAAACTCCCCAACTAAGTATTCGTAAAGTATTCAGTCCTAAAGCTAGTTCATTCTCCAGTTTTACCCTTGTAATGCTCATAAGCCGGCAGAAGGAGCTACTACATGTCTTTAATGCTTGGACTGACATGATATGACTTTGAGTGCAAAAGAACTGCCTTTTGCTATCCAAGGCACTTCTTTGCATGTACTTATGTTTCTGCTTCACCAGTTCCTTTTTGGAAAAACCCAGGTAAGGCTAGATAGAGAGATGAGATTTTTATTTTATATATATATGTTTTTATTTGTTTGGTGATGTTCTTTCCTACTGGAAGATGAGCAGGGAATTGATGTTGTAGGACTTGCCAGGTACTGGGGAAGTACTGGGCTACTGTGGTTGCAGAATGCTGTACCTTGAAACTTCAGCATGTGCAGCTTCTCCAAAGCTGTAGATATGCTGGTGCTGATGCTGAAGCCTGCAAGAGCCTGCTGTGTCTTTGCGAGAGCTGAAAGCAAGGTTCCCTCATTTCTGAGTTGATTTCCCTGGAAAATGAGTGCAAGGTGGCTGCTCCCCAGCAAACACAAAGGGAGAAGGAATTTCCTTGCTCTTGTGGAGATCTCGCTTCATAGCTCTTTCATTCTTGGTGTTGTAAGTGCCAGGGATGTGTCATTGAGCTGCCGTTTGCTCACCCGGAAGCACTTTATATGGTATGGAAGCAACATGGGAGAAGGGGAGTCAGGGCTCTTCTTATAAACTGTCTGTAACAAAGATGAAATTAATTGCCTAATGGGGTTGAAAAGTACTAGAGGAAGAAAAGTGAACAACAAAGCAATAGTAAGCTGCTCTGGAGGAATGCTGTGGGGACTCTATTCTATTCCCTCTCTCTGGCTATACGTGGCTATATTATTTTCAGCTTTGAGTGGCTGAGGAAGACAAAATCATGAACCCTGACGTCAGTGGGATCAGAACTCACTAAATTCTTCAAACTGCTTTTTAAACAAGGGTTGGTTGGACCCTTTTATTTGAGAAGAAGTAGGTACCATCTTTTTCAGTACAGGAAGATTCAAGGGTCATTGTCATGGGTTCAGCAGCAGCAGTCATTTTTTCTCCTTCTTGGTAGCTGGTGCAGCGCTGTGTTTTTGATTTTGGGCCTGGGAGCAGCGCTGATAACACCAGTGTTTTCAGTTACTGCTTGGTAATGTTTTGGTCTGGCCAGGGACTTTCTGAGTCTCCTGCTATGCCAGGGAGGAGGGGAGCTGGGAGGAAGCAGAGACAGGACACCTGACCCAAACTGACCAAAGAGGTTATTCCATACCACAGCACGTCATGTCCAGGATATGAAAATGGAGAGCAGAGACCCAGAAGGGTATGGTGGTGGACTGGGGGTGCACGGCATGGTCAGGTTTTTGATACTGGGGGGGTTCGCTGCTGGGGGGTGCACTGGCTGGGTCGGGCTTGGTGAGCAGTTGTATTCTCTTTCTTTGTATTTCTCTTGTATTATTACTGGTGGTAGCAGTAGTGATTTGTGTTATACCTTAGTTACTAAACTGTTCTTATCTCAACCTGTGCGAGTTGGATTTTTTTTTAATTCTCCTCCCCATTCCCCCGGGACTGGGGGAAGAAAGAGAGGGGAGTGAGTGAGTAAGAGAGAGAGAAAACTGCATGGGGGGGGGGGGGGTAGAGACTTAAACCACGACAGTCATGAATGTGGAAATTGGGAAAAGGAGTTCAGCTCTGCCAGTGTCTTTGTCTCCGCTTTCAAAGCTGACCCAGGTTTAAATGTACCATGGTACTTTGGTTTGTATGTCAAGCCTTCAGAATGCAAGGGAATTAAAATTCTCAGCATTTTTTTTTTCGCCTGGTGACCGTGAGGGCTGTGTTGAAGAAATGGAATTTGAACTATTCTACTTCCAGTGAAGTAAAAATATTCTCACAGTGAAACTGGGATCTGGCATCACAAACTGCAAGGGGGATGTTCCAGCCTGCTTTGGATTGCCTGCAAGAGGACTGTGTGAAGTTTGGATGAAAGAGGGAGTATGGTGGTCTGGTGTACCATAGTTATCATCTGTTTCAAGTAATGTGGAATAGTGTAATTCTCTTAAGTTGTTGACGTCAGCAATAACCTTAAGACTGAGAACAAATTTTGGGTTGTTCTTTGTGGAGGGAGGGATATGGGGTGAGGAGTGTCATGGAATGATGTGGATGGTGACAAGGGGAACACTTGTTAAAAGCAGTAGAGACTGCTTGATCAATATGCTTATCATGTCTATTAAACTTCTTCTCTTTCATTACCTTCTCTTCCCTCTTTTGTCCCGAAGAGGCTCTATCAAAGCCGTCAAAAGCAGTGATGCTTCTGTTACAAGACTCATCTTCTTACAGCATTGCAGCAGCAGTAATGCCTGGGAGAAAGGTGCAATGAAGAACAAGGAGCAATTGCTTTATGTATTTTTTTTTTATTATTATTATCTTTTTCCTCTTCCTTTTTCTGCAAAGAATGTATCTCCTTCCTCCTGCCCCCACCTTTTCCTGGACACCGTGGATTACCTGTTTAAGGCAGATGGGCAAAGGAAGTAGGATGAGAAAGGAATATTTATAGCTCACCTCCTGTTTATGTTCCTTTCCTAGCAGATGTGATGAAGCTCTGTACTAACGCTGGGAGAAAATTCAGGCTGGAATAAGTGTAGCAAATGAAGACCATTTGCTAATGTGTAGGTCGAACAAAGTGCTTCCAAATGCAAAGATTAACACTTCCTACATCTTACTGACATTGCCTTTTTTTGTGTCCATCTCCTCAGCCTGATTTTTAAAAAAAAAAAAAAAAAAAAAGGAAAAACTGAAGAGGAATAACACTGCGGTTCAGAGGGGTTCTTGGTTTTTTGACCTTCGTCTGCAGAAACGCTGCCCTGTGGAGGCAGCAGGTGTGAAATGTTCTTTTTGGGACAAATGCTGTTCTCTCAAGTGAGATGTGAGTAAGGACATAATGACAAAGAGAAAGAGAGGGGTTCATGACAGTGGGATTTAAGTGGGCAAGTGCTCAGGTCCTGGGAAACAAGCCATATGGCTTAAAAGCTAGCAATTTGGACTTGTTGGAAATTGGGAGGAAAATTGTGTCCAGAGGCATGGGGCTCTTATGCCTTCACTGCAGGTGTGTTGCAGGAGCACAGCTCCGAGGTACAAAGGCTTTCTCTGCCATGCTTCCCCCTCCAGCCAAATGTTTGGGGTTTTTGTGTTCCATTTTGCTGCAGGGCAGCAAAGTGGTGTGGTGTGAGTGCTACCTCTGCAAGAGCAAGTGCTGCTTTGTTGCGTACCATGCTCTCAAACAGAAGCACAGGGTGTGCCTTGAAGGGAATACTTAATATAATATTTACTATGTAAATGTATCCGGAGACTGTAGCAAAAAGCCACCATACAGGGTTGTTGAACAAATCCCTGGTAACCTTGGGCTCAATTGCAGAGGAAAATTGAGATTTCTTTTTGTTGTTGTTGTTGTTGTTGAAAGGGAGATCCTGGAAGGGCCGAGGTGTCCGGGTGTTTCAAAGGAACAGAGGTTGTGAAGAAGGGGATAAAAAATGCCACACTAGCCCATTTTTCCCCTCTTTGGAGATTTCTGAGGAAGACTGGGGGGATGCTGAAGAAGGCACCTGAAATGAGCAGAGCTGTGCGTGGACACTAGCAACAGGATCCTGCTTTGCTGGTATTGTGGACATAAGGGCTGCTGTCAGGTCTTCTCTTTGTCCCCTTGCTGTCCTCAGGCCCACATGAAGCGCTGCTGCAGGCATCCTTCGTGTTGGAGGTCTGAAAAGATCCTGTCTGTGCTGAGAGCCCTGCATTGTTTCATATGTAGGTGTTATTTGTAAGCCTTGCTTTGTAGTTGCTTTATGGGATGCCCAGGGGCTGGAGTCTATGAGGACAATCTGGGGCTGCCTCAGGCCTGTTTTGGGCAATTTCTAGTTGTGAGGCGCAGCTCAGACCCACTGGCGGTGCCTTGGGGAGTCTGAGGTAAGATGGGGAAAAATGCTGGGAAAATGAGAGGAATGAGGAAAACCAGTGTGAGGAACAGCTCTGCAAACAGTGGGGTGGGAGGAGAAAGCTCCAGGCACCAGGGCAGAGACTCCCTTGCTGCCTGTGCTCCAGCATGGGGTCCTCCATGAGCTGCAGCATGGATGTTTCCAGAAGGAACCTCCATTGCTCTGCACACCAAGCAGAGGGAAGGAGTTGACAGTGAGGATGACAGCTGGGCCCTGGAAAAAGGGGTGAGATGTGAGGCAAAGGTGTTTATTTCTGTTTGGTTTGTGCTATTATCTACTTTAATTGACAGTAAATCAGCTTTCCCCTAGTTGTGACAGTGATTGGTGAGTGATCTCCCTGTCTTTTACCCTGACCCAAGAGCTTTTCCATCTTGCATCCTCTGGTCCTACTGAGTGAGAGGGCAGCTGGCTGGGCAGCTGGCCACAGTCAGTCCACCACTGTTACATGTACTTAAATCCAGTAGGAGTTTATATACTGGTGCAAAAATATTAGCTGTTTTGGTTCTTAGACTGCAGTTTCTGGACAGAACATGGTTCTGCTCTGTATCTCTGGTGTGAGGGGGAAGCAAAATGGGAGCACAAAATGGGACCCAATGACTTCTTATGGAAGTACTGTTTCAGAGACCAAAGTGTAACAGACTGAGCAGAGGAGCAGGAGTGGAAGCCCTGAGATGAAGAAAAGATTGATAAATGGAGCTCTTTGGCACTTTCGAGTTGGGTTGTTTGGGTTATTGTGATTGCTCAGGGAAGCCTGCAGCAACTTCTGTCACCAAGATGCTGGTCAGGAGGCTTTAGGATAGCCACCATCAGAGCCAGGAAAGACACGTAGACTTTCATGTGTCAAAGTTGGGATAGAGAGGAAAATAGCTGTTGCTTGTAGGAAGAGGTGAGCTGCTTCATGGTAGCTTCATTTAATGGAAGACCTTCATAAACTGTAGAATAGATATTGTCGCTGGCACCTGCAAATATATCTCGTAAATATTTCACTCAGGGTAAGCAATTTTTACACAGCAAATGCTCCATTTTTCACAAAAGCTCTGTGGCTCTAGCTGTACTCCAAATAATGAGTTAACAGCATGATTTAGTTGTTTTTCTGGATTAAGATATCCACCTTTTCTGTGCTTGGGGGGTTTAGATATTTTTTTTTTCTTCTTTTTCTAGACAATTTCATTGCTGATTTTAATTAGGGGTTGGAGAAGAGGTACCCCAAAGTTGTTACCATTCTATCATTGATAATTACATAAAATGCAGAATCTGAGCTCTGCCAGGTTGCTCCCTCTTTTCCCATCAGAGAGCAATCACTGATAGCTAAAAGGCTGGGGTTTTTTTCCACTAGGGCTTTGATTAACTTTGTCAACCATGTAGAATGGTGATAACAGCATCTCTATAGGCCCTAATATAGCTGGTTTTACCTTTAGATTGTCCAATAAAGACCTTGATAAGACTGGAGGAAGTGTTAGTTTTTGACAAAGGACTGGGATTTTATTGTAGTTTTTTTCTTTTCTCCTGCTCCTTTAATCAGTCTGGGAGTGAAGCTGCTGCATAACCAGGAGCCTCTTAAAATGCATCCTGCTGCAGATAAGACAGGAAACACTAAGGATAGAATGGATGTGAAAAGTAAATTCCTGCATATGTTCTCTCAAGACCCAGAAAGTTTTTCTGGTGCTTGAAGCTTCTGATTTCAGTGGTCTGGCTTTGGTGCTTTTCACCCTGCACGTACCGTTTATTTTGGAAGTGGTGGACAAGTCTGTCGCACTGAAACCTGTGTGGATGTAGGTATTCCACGCTTCATTGCTGAAGTGGTGAGCTGTTGACTGTTTGTCTGCAGGCAAATGATTGTGATTGGCAAAGCTTGAAAACAAGTTCTTGTCCTCTGCCCCACACTGCTTCTGTCCCGAGCTTCATTTCTGCATAAAGCTGTTGGATTGCAGATATTGTACGAAGTGTTCAGATGTTTCTTTCCATCTCTGTTTTAAAATAGCTACCACCCTTCAAGTGATTGATACCTTAAGCCCTCCCTAACTTTCGATGGCAGAAGATGGCATTTAGGTCTCTGCTGACTGAGTTAATTTGTTCCTTTTTTTCTTTTCCTAACCAGTAGAGACTGTTTTCTTAGATAAGAAATTTCCAAACAGCAGCTTGTATCTCAAGGTGCAATTTGGAGCCACAGTAGTTGACAGATACTTATAATTTAACCAGTATTTTTTCCTGTAAAACATGGCAGCATACTGCTGTGGGGTTAATGAAGCAGGCTTGCTTCAAACCTGAATTAGGGTGAAAGAATTGTCAAAAAGGTTAAATCCTGGGGATGCCTCAGCTTTTTGATGAGGCGCCCAACATGCCTTGGTTTTTAACTTGTTTTGCCTTTTCACTTGTTCTTGCTTGTATTGTTAGAGGGCAGGAGACTTCTGGAGGTAGCTTATACCTGTCAAATACTCAGTCTTCAGGTAAAGTCTTTGAGGATGCTAGCTGATAATACCTTTCAGTTATGTAGCTCTTTTGCAGTGGGGTAACGCTGGGTTCAGTGGGTTTTCTAGAAACTGCCACTGAATTTTTGGGCTGCTGTGGAAATCTGGTAGAAAGGCAGGCTCTTGATGTGCAGTATTTCAGAAGTAAATGATTAATGCCATGTGAAAGGGAAGAGTAAAGCAGTGAAAAACACATATCTGAAAGTGTCAGCTCTGCCATGGGATTGGATGAAATAAGCATATAAACTGCTTTGTGGTTAGCACACTCTGACAGGAGCTTTTGTGTATTGCTGTATAAATTCTGCCCACCTAAATTGTATTTGGTCTGCTACTAATTTTAGAAGGATAAAAACTGAAGTTGCTGGTATCAAATAGGAAAAACGAGTCCTTTACTTCCATCCCTCCCCTTCCCCCCCAACTTCCTATAGGGGCTTCCCCTCTTCAGGTAAAGTTTGTTCAGAAAATTGGCCTATGTGTGGTATGGCTTCTAATCACTGAAGCTTCTGACTGTTTTAATACTTCGTGATGCTAAGACAGCAGAGCTTGATTTGTCCAGGATGTGAGATGTGTTTTGCTTGGGTGCTTTTAAGTTTTAAGCCTGTTTTTCCTCAGGTGTAGGGAGGCGTTCCTGGTTGCTCAGTAGTAGCACACTAGTGTTTGTCAGTCCAGAAGACTTGCTATTTTTCACATATCAAAAGGCAAATTTGCCCTTTGGTTCCCAACACATAGGGTTTGGGGTTTTTTAAACTTTTGTCAAAGCATGCAACTTCCCACTTAATTTCAGTTACAGCTGTTTAATGCCCAGTTCTCTTTTCCTGTAAGCTGCCTATTGACTTGACTGTGGGAAGCTGAAAATGCAATTGCAAGGGGGAAAACCAAGAATTACTTGACTGATTTTCATTGTCAAGACCTAGTAAAATGGAGTGTAAATACAGCCCAAGTGAGGGTGAATTTCTAGGGCTGTCAATGCACTGACCACCTGGGCCATAGGTCCTTGCTTTCAAGCCACTACTGTAGTTGAAACTCTGATTTGTATAGCAAGCTTCAGAAGAAAAGTGAAGTAGCAGATAAAGGTATTTAAAGTAGATTATTGAAAGCAGCCTCACAAAATATGGAGGTCTGGACAATTTGTCAGGGAAATAATCAGCAGCCTGGCTTTTGTTTGCAAACTCTTGTTAGAAGTTGGTTTACAAAACAAGTCCTACCTGTGAGATACCTTTATGGAAACTCAGGTTTAGCAGCTATATTTTAGAGCATAGGAATGCTCATATGGGACCACAGCTGTTGAAAACCTGAGTGGTGGTCAGCAAAATACATACCACCATAGACAGATGACAGCTGATGTTGTGCTTTACTTTTGTTTGAAAGGTCCCTCGTGTGCTAGAATTGTAACTTCACTGTTGGGGGAGGATTGCAATGCAGCTCAGTATCACAATTTTTTGGTTTCATCTTAAACAGTTTGTTCTTCTATGAACAGACATATTTGCTACTTGTAACTTGTAGAGTCTGGCTTTCTGTAAGGACAAAAAGTACACTTCAGCACTGAAAACAGCCTAAAAGAAAGAACCTAAGAGAATCCACAACTAACGTCCCTACCACTCCCCACTGTTATGCTAAAACTGATATTTTTTTAACCTTTTAACAACTGATGCTTTTATGGCTTCTGTTTTCCATATCTGTGAAGTAATAAAAACTAATTTCTTAAAATGATTAACTTAATGTGGCTTTGAAAATGCGTTTTACATTAAGAGAGGGGAAAAAAGGAAAATCACAGCTATTCCGTTATAGATTCTCACGCAAAACTGTGTGCGTTGAGAGTGGGGTGTGTGGAGGTGAACTTGGCTGAAGAGGGAAACCCTACCGGGTGACAGATGGCGAGAGAAGAGGCTGTTCTTGACAGGCGCTCCTGGTTTACGGTTACCCCTGCGGCGGATGGGAGGAAATGCCCAGTGCAGGCACTGGGGCAGGTGATGGAGGGAGGGGGGACAGGAGGTAGCACTGGGGTGTGATTCCGCCAGACGAGCGGCACTGAACATTTGTCCTTTTTGCTGTGCTTGTATTTTCTAGGAGCATCAGAGGCTTTCTCCTTGGCAGAGTGTGAGAGTGGTGTATTGCAGTACAGTAGTGCCCTCTGATGGTGAGTACTGACACGGAGAAACTCTGCTCGCTTTAGACTTTATTAACTTAAATGGTATTCCCTGACCTCTTTTCTGGTTGAGGCTTTTTTGGCTTGGAGGTAATCCAGTTTTGAAGTAAGGAAGTGTCAGAGAACAAAGTCAAGAAAAATTAAGGAAATTGACAACTTTTCCAACAACTGTTCTGACAAATCTGGATAGGTTTCATGAAGAAAGATGTGGTTGCATGTATCTGTCCAAATAAATTTTGCTGCATGTTTTCCTGATGTGGCTGTGCGGTCTGTGTGATGCTTACCTTTCAGGCTACTGTCTGCCCTGTTAACTTCATTTATGTAATGAAAGCTCAGTTCGTAACAGCTACTTGCCCAAACGGTTGAAAGCACTATTTGCTGCAATTAAGTTGTGAAGCCATGGCAGTTACGTTCCTTTCTTTAAAATCTGGGACAGCGCGGACATTAAGCTTTTTTGTTAGAGGTTTTCGTAACGTATAGCAAAAGAATGCACTGGTGGAACTTTAAAAATATCAGTATATCCTAATGCAAAGAGGAAACAAGCAGCTTTGAGATCACTGCCTGCTTAACATCTGCATGCTGTGCACAAAGGCTAGAGTATTTATGCTGACTGACACAATCAGTTAGTGAATCCTGTCCCCGTTAAGGCTTGTTAATAAAGTCTGAAAGCTAATAAATTAAAGGGTTTCAGCACAACTGCTTACCCTGCCAGGATAGTGTGTGCAAACACAGAGTACGTGACTGCTGTGAAGAACTCAAAATAAACACCTGAGCACTTAAATAGGTAGAATTGTAGAGGACACATGTAGGGTTGAGAGGATAATTTGTGTAGCTAGTTGCCTGATTTGATTTGCCTCTCTTCGTATTGTGCTTGAACACTTATTTCTTCCAATAACTTCCCCTTTACCAGTAGTAAATGTTCAACACTGACTTCTCTGGCTTCAAAGGTTTTTTGCTGTACTTTGTTTTGGCCTAGCGTATTGCTTAAGTTATTCATATGTAAGAACAGAAATCTTTAAAAAATACCAATAACCTGTGACTAGTGCACATATGGTTGAGTCAAACCTTTGTGGTGCTTGGATAAAGTTCATACCTTAAAGGAACCTCACACTTAATATAGTGTATAAAGCTTTTGAAATCCTCCATGGTTTTATTTAGCAATATCCCTGGCCAGGTTTTGTGTGTCTGTAAATGTAAGTATACAAATTACTTTGTTTTTCTTGTCCTATGCATTTAAATACTAGCTTAAAATGTAATCAGTGAAGATTAGCTAAAATGTTAGCTGTATAATTAGTGAAGCCAGAACGCTTTGTCTGCTTAGTAACCTGTAGTTGCCCTAATGCAGGCAATCCACAGGGCTATTGGAGCAGATGAGAGTGAGGCAGAAGGCCATATCACAGTGTCTTGTTAATAACTTGTAATGGAGCTTGCTGTTGCTGGCTGTTAGTTTGTGTTATTGACACGTCCGTCAGATTTTTTCTTTGCCTCTGAGCTCTTTCCCCTCTAATGCAGGAAAAATATGACCAGACGTTACTTGTGCGGGAGGTGATGAGAGGCTCAAACTGGAATTAAGAACTTTCCTTACTGGTGAATCAGGCTAGAAAATTACTTCTGCAAGCTTTTTATAAGGAAAACAAAAACCAGCTGTAATTCCAGACTTACGAACCTGTTATCCAAAGAGAAATAATTTGGTCTGTAACATTTCACCAAAGCTGGAAATCCTAGAGAAGGGTTTTGTGTGTGCTCTCAGTGCTGGTGGTTCTTGGTGTGGTTTGACCACTTTGCATTTATCACTGTGTTCTCCATCTGGTCTGTGGAGGGTTAGAATGTGTCAGGGCTGATGCTCATAAGCCCTTGCTCCAAAGCTGGCAGTCCTGGAGCTGTGCTTTTTGGGGATGCACCAAAAAGTGTGTATCCCCAACAGAAGAGATACTGTTTGCATTATCTCTTCTGCTCTACAATAAATTGGCTGACTGCTGGTATGATCAAGGTTGCTTTTTAAATACAGAATGTTTTTTGTGTCCTGTAGTAATGCAAGCAGTCCGTAAGTTAATGCTGTATATGTGGCTTGCAGAACCAATTAATTCAATACTTAGGTGGTTACTTTTAAGCTTCTAAACATGTTGATCATTCCTTCTGAGGTTGCTATCACCAATATTGCTAATCTTAATCTATTTCTTAAGTCTTTTGCTCAAATATTTGAGTGAAAAAATTCAAAAATCTGATAGCTGATGTCATAACAGCTGCTGATAAGGAGCTTGAAAGTATGTCTAACTGTCCAAATGAATTGGCAGCTTGCTTGACTTTTTTAGTGAATATCTATTGTCTCTGAATTTAAAACTTGGAAACACTAAAGCTGCTAAAATCCTGTCAGGCGTCCGAGTCTTGAGAATAGGCATTTATAGGCTCACAAATACTGGGGTCTCTCAATATGTTTCAGTCATTTGAGATGTCCATACTTGGTCACTTCCACCTAGTCTTTAATGATGCCATGAAGACCTCTTTGTCAGCATTGGATAGCAATCCCCTGGAAGAAGGGAAAAAGCCTTTGTTAGGCTTGATTCAATTCAACAAGGTATGTTACAGTAAATTCAAAAGGTTGAGTGAACTGTTCTGGCTTTCTAAAAGTGTACTTGGTGCATCATTACCCAACATACGTGAGCCTCTCTTTTCAGAAAGGCATGTCTCCCCAAGACTTGTCCTAATACACAAATGATCCTGTGATAAACAAGTTCATAATCTGACAGCAAATCACTGAATGGGGAGGTATAAAGGCTGTTGGTGTCAGAACTTTCTGAACAATGACATACTGAAAAATAGTTCCCTTTGGTAGTTAAAATAATATTTTTTGCTTCTATTTCTAGTTGTGTTGACTTCTTTGACCAACTAATTTTGTTGTGAGCTGCTTAAATTTACTTGGCATTTCAGTTCATGAGTTAGATAAGTAGGCTGTGTGGTCATGTAGCTGGCCAAAGCTACCACAGGTGGGAACAGTAAGCCAGATGCACAGTCCTTCACACATGGCAAATGGTTTGTACAATAAAGACCTTGCATTTTTACATGAAAAAAATACATAACAATCCGAAGTAAATTATTTTTAGGTGCGCTGCTATATCTTAGCAACTACTGCATTTGGGGAAAATCTTGACTATTTGTGACTCAGTAGAGAGCTTAGGGAATATAAACTTTTTTCTATGTATAAATATCCTGGAGCACCCAGAGTAGGCTCCTTTTCTGTCAATAAAATAATAACTAGCTTATAGTTCATACAGGTCACTACCATAAGTTGTAGAAAGGTGCACTGAAATCCTGAAGAATGCTCTTGAAAAAGCTCCTGACAGCACTAAAGAAATGGAAAATGTTGTTTTGTCTACACCTAAGCAGCGGTGTCTGTCTTCTGAAGTACAGTGTATTGATCCCATGAATTTTAGATTAAATGACCTTGAAGCTTAAACTCAGAGTGCTGTTCTTACAACCTCGTATTCCTAACTGCTCTCTGAAATGTTTGTTGTCTCAGGACAAAGGGGAGGAAACCAGAACTAAACAAGAATAAAAAGGTTTGAAGTAGGTCCTTCCTTTATGTTTCCTAATATATACAGTCTGCCTTTGTGTTCTGGGCTATAAATCCTGATAAATTGCGCAATGTTTTGTCTTCCATAGTCTAAAATACTTAGATTGTCAAAAACTAACCAAAACATAGTGTGCTGCTGTGTTACGGCTTTTAGCTATCATGTTGCCTTTAGTATAAACATGACTGTGCTTAAAGCAACTATTTCTTACTTTTCTACAAAGCACAGAAAGTTTGACAAATATTGGTAAGTTAATGGGAGTAAGAGCCTCTGACATCCCTCAGTTTTTCTTTGATGGACACATCTCTTGATAAAAGATAACTGATAAATTTAGTCTTGTTCATGTTCAGCTCATAACTGTGTTTGCCTCTTTCTCTGTGGAACAAACACATAACTATTACAAGAAGACATAGAATCATAGAATAGTTAGGGTTGGAAAGGACCTTAAGATCACCTAGTTCCAACCCCTCTGCCATGGGCACACTAAACCATGCCACTCAAGGCTCCATCCAACCCGGCCTTGAGCATCACCAGCGATGGAGCATTCAC
Organism: Myiopsitta monachus; assembly: GCA_017639245.1. Taxonomy (NCBI): domain Eukaryota; kingdom Metazoa; phylum Chordata; class Aves; order Psittaciformes; family Psittacidae; genus Myiopsitta; species Myiopsitta monachus. The sequence continues at coordinate 61,805,846 of CM029921.1, read as the reverse complement.
AACTTCCCTGAGCAACCCATTCCAGTGCCTCACCACCCTTACTGTAAAGAATTTCTTCCTTATATCCAATCTAAACTTCCCCTGTTCAAGTTTGAACCCATTACCCCTTGTCCTATCACTACAGTCCCTCATGAAGAGTCCCTCCCCAGCATCCCTATAGGCCCCCTTCAGATACTGGAAGGCTGCTATGAGGTCTCCATGCAGCCTTCTCTTCTCCAGACTGAACAGCCCCAACTTTCTCATCCTGTCTTCATACAGGAGGTGCTCCAGTCCCCTCATCATCCTCATGGCCCTCCTCTGCACTTGTTCCAACAGTTCCATGTCCTTTTTATGTTGAGGACACCAGAACTGCACACAATACTCCAAGTGAGGTGTTGCAAAAGCAGAGTAGAGGGGCAGGATCACCTCCCTCAACCTGCTGGTCACCCTCCTTTTGATGCAGCCCAGGATACGGTTGGCTTTCTGGGCTGCAAGCGCACACTGCCGGCTCATGTTCATTTTTTCATCAACCAACACCCCCAAGTCCTTCTCCACAGGGCTGCTCTGAATCTCTTCCCTGCCCAACATGTTAATTTCTAGTGACAAACTTTTATTTTTGTCTTCTCTGTAGAAGTGACGGTGGTTTACCAAAATGGTTTACCTGTGATTTCTGTGAATCTCCCATCCCGGCGTGAACGTTGCCAATTCACGCTTAAACCCATCTCGGACTCTGTTGGTGTGTTCTTACAACAGCTGCAAGCAGAGGACCGAGGAATTGATCGGGTTGCAATCTACTCAGCAGGTACTGTTGTTTACAAACTAATTGTTTTATTTTCTTGCCAGCTATTTTCATATAGCCTTTTGCTTTTTAAGTAGAAGTTTGCTATGATGCAAGTTCTTTGATATTCCTGAGAAAGTAGAAGGTAGAAATGCCATCCCTGGAGGGGATAGAATACTCAGATAGAATAGTGTGCAGGATGAAGGGAACTGCTTTTTGTAACATGACCCCGAATACCATATATGTAGAAAAGCAGCTGCATGCATAGCTCAGTTAGTATTTGCCATGTAAGGTATCACAGTACATATATCTGTCTTGAAAAGAGTATTGTTTGTGGGGAAAATGAAGAAGTCCAACAGCTGGATTTGGGATGACATTACAACTTGGCCACAGCTTGTTTAGGTACTTTGTTTCTATTGCTTAATGAGTCATCTGTGCTTGTTTTACAGATGGCACACGTGTCGCCTCCTCCACAGGCATAGATTTGCTTCTGCTGGATGATTTCAAACTGATCATTAATGATGTCACATACCATGTTAGACCGCCAAAGAGAGGTAAACCAGCCTGGTTCTGGTGAACATCAGAAATTTCAATGTTCAGTTCCCTGTTTAACTGCAGCATACTTTATTAACTTGTTCAAGAACATGAAGTTTTATTTCTAAAGGGAACCTTGCAGTTTGTAATGCTGCCCTCGGAGTCTAATTTGGTGATACACAAATAATCGGAATAGTCAGTAATGAAAAGTAAATATTCATTCTGTTTAAAACCAGTAGCCGTTAGAGGAATAAATGAAGGAATATAATTTCTTTTAATTTCTAATTTTTCTGAATGATCTGTAGTTACTGAAAAGTAATTTAATATAACTCATTCTAAAGAAGTATAATACAAAATGGGAATTAGATTGAAACTTACGTTATGTGATTTGGAAGAGTAAATTTTTCCGTCATCTGACAGTTAACCCTTGCTTCCTGTTAAGTGTGGTACTTTGAATATTGCCAATAAACCTTGAAACCTTGCAACTTTGTAATAGTGAAATGAATGAGACCATGCTCTTACAAGGTTACATTACTAAGAATCAAATAGGAAGTCAAACAAACCTATTTTGAATCAATAAGAAAATTCTTTTAAAAAATGGCCTTTGGACACTTACGTAATTTTCAAGATATGAAAACTGGCAAGAAGCTTTTGAGATGCTCCAGAGTTACTGTTGGAGGCGGGAACTTGTTTTCGTCTACCGTCTATCCTTTCTTTCCTACAGGCAACTTCATAGGCTTCATAAAGCACCAGGTTCTTGCATGTCTATACTTGCCTCTGAGGACATAAACAAAAGAACTGGTTTCGGAAATGTTCATCTTGTTGCTTGGCTCACAGATATTAGTGGATCTTTGTCTACCTTATTGTTCTGTTGTTGTTGCAGGCAATAATGTGAAGTTTGCAAGCAGTATTTTTTCTAAAAACGCTGTTTAGCCCTGTAGACAACAAACAAAATTAGGAAGGATTTATAACTTGACTTGCATGTTCAGTCAAGGTGAGACGGTGTGGAAAAACCTTCCTCTGTTTATCTCGTGGTTTTCCTCAGTGTTTGGGCTTTCCTCTCTTGAAGCAGTGGATTACAAATAAATCCTAAAGCAGAAGCTGTGAGGGAACTGTTAATGTTCCATTTGTCATCTTGACAAGTGTGAATAAGACAACTTGTTAAAGCAAGGTAACCTACTAAATATCAGCAGACTGGACCATATCTTTTGGGTCTGAGACTACCCCGAGTGGCTGACCTCCAGAAAGATCTGCTGATATATGCCATCTTCCCCTGCAGATGTTGTTAAGTTTCCAAGGACCTTTTTGCAAGGAAAATAATAAAAATATATTCTAGCATTTTATTATTCCCAATACAAAAATACAGAGTAAAAAGAAATTTGACTTGGGAAGCTGTATGCAGCCTTTTATGTGGGAAAGCCTGGGATTGGGAGTGCAGCATTGGGTGAGATGCCATTTCTCCCTTATCTTTGCGTTGCACTGACTTCCACTAGAGAGAGGCTTTTTCTCCAGACTTCTTAAAAGCCTCTGAACAGAAAACTCTGTTAAGACTGGATATTTAAATCACTAGACATCACCACACACACAAACAAATTACCCTCTGCTGTCACCTCACTGCTCTGCCATCAACGTGCTGCTTTAACGCCCTTAGAAGGCATTATAAGCTAGGGAAGTGGAGTGGGGATTTTAACAAAGTATCCCTTCTAACTGTTAGCCCCTGGAAGCAGGTGGTGATACCAAGCTTTACTGGTCTAGTCTAATTTTTAATACAACTAAGTGAAAATGAGAACATGGTGTCTATTTCTGCACTGGAGAAATTGGTGTCCTGAGGTAAGGCAATTCATACATCCCACTTACCTGCTGTTTGAGAGAGCAGAATCTGTGTCAGTGAGTTGGTATGGTTTTCAGGTTAGCTTGCTTGCATGATATTCCCATTGTGTGCTGGTAGGTGAGCTATGGGATCACCTACATTACATGAAATTGCCACATCCGATTCATTTGCCAAGGAGAATTCTGTACTTAGTTTGTACTAAAATGAATGTGCCCATAAATAGGCCCTGAGATTAGTTCTGTTAAACTTTTCAGGTATTGCTTTTCCATTTATATAAAATCACCCTGTGTATTTTGAAATGGAAATGCAGAACGCTGTAATGTTAAATACCAAATACTTTTTGATGGTCACTTCAGTAGAAATGTGTTTTTTTTCCTCATAGGTGAACAGGAGCCCCCTTTAGCTGGGAGAGGGGTACGGTGTACTTTGTGTGCCTTGGCACAGGCAACTGAGTCACTTATTTCCCTTGAGCTGCTAGTGTTAAAATTTAACCTATAGCTTATTCATATTAAAAAAAAAAAGCTTATTCATAGCTTTTGATGTCTTGGTAAAATAATATTTGAGAACATGACCTAAGGTACAAGCCCAAAGAGGCTACAGAAGTCATTTTTATTTATTTGACTAATGTAAGTACTTTTGCTTTAATTAGAAAGTAATTTTTTTTCTATATGGAGTGTATGATACAATACCACTAGTCACAGCTCTCTTACAAATTTATTTCCTCTATGAATTTTTTTTGCATTGAAATGGGGGGATAAAAGCAGTTTCAGTTAGTGTCCATGTTACTGTCACTGTTTAGATATGGTGAGGGAGAATTTAATTGCCCTGTAGGCAGCACAGGAGGGGGTTGCCCACAGAGTGTTGGGAAACAATTCCCGGCATTGGTATACCACATAATTATCATGAAGCTCCATGTTCTTGGCCACTAACCGAAGACGTTGGGTTGCCCTTATCAGTAACTGTGGTTGCTGATCTTCTGTAATCTGAGTTCTGTCTGTTTCTTGGCAGTTGGTGTGATGGATCATACTATTTTAGTTGCTCATATGTTTTTAAGTCTTTTATATAAATATGGAATCAGAAGTAGCTGTTAATATCTGAGAAGCTTAATAGTATCTCTTGTCCTTGTTCTTACCAAATTTTAGGATGATCCAGTAACAAAGCCTATTCTTCTGAAGAAATGGCATGTCTTAGAGTGCTGGGGGTCTTCCAAAGGCTTCTTTATTGAAAGATAGCTTCATAGATTTCCTGTGCAAATTAAGAGCGGTTTCTCAAGAGTATGTGAGAAGTTCTGTGCATATAAAGCAGTCTCTTTTTTTCCTAGAGCTCTTAAGCCATGAAAATGCAACGACGCTGAATGATGTCAAGACATTGGTTCAGCAGTTGTATACCGCCTTGTGCATTGAGGAGCATCAGCTGAACAAAGAGAAGGAGCTCATAGGGAGACTAGAGGAATTGAAGGAGCAAATAGCACCACTAGAAAAAGTGAGAAGTTTCTCGTTGTATTTTACTTATCCTCCAAATGCAACCTCAGTTTATTTCAAGATTTTAATTCAGTTCCTGGTATGCTTCAAGTAGTTCCAAGATCACTGATGCAGAAGATGCACCAAGTGTATACCAAACCATGTCTGTTTCTGGTTTCTGTGGATGTATCCTTTTCCCTTGATTTATATAAATGGAAATGAACTTGGTGTTAAATAAAGACTGAGGCTAATGCAACAGAACATCTCTGAACATAGAGAAATAAACAACTTTGTGCGGCATCCAGAGCATGTTCAGAGGAAAACATAAACGATGGCAAGATACTGATGGAAAAATCTAGATTTGTCTGTATAATCTGGATTGAAATCATATGTTTCAAACCACCTAATATAAATATAACGTGCTGTTTTTACATTATCTCTGAATGATATTAGCATAATTATTTTTGAGAATGCAAGGTGTGTGCTTCTGTCTTCTGCAGGTAAAGATGGAGCTCAGCAGGAAAGCAGAGAAGAGGACAACCTTGGTGTTGTGGGGAGGCCTGGCCTACATGGCCACTCAGTTTGGGATTCTGGCACGCCTCACCTGGTGGGAGTATTCTTGGGACATTATGGAACCAGTCACCTATTTCATCACCTATGGTAGTGCCATGGCAATGTATGCTTATTTCGTAATGACTCGCCAGGTAGGACTTGCTGTGCTGACATTGACACTTCAGTAGAAGACTTTCTTTGAGTTCTACTCCCTAGAAAAACAGCAAAATTGTGCCTTTTAAAAGTAGCTTTGCTTCTTCCTTATCCTGTTCGAACCTAGATGACACTTGATTTAATTGGTGCTGTCCAGGATGGTGGTGTATGGTTTTGTGGTTTTCTGGTGGTGGTCATTGCTGTTTTCTGGCTGTCTTGCTTTAAGTGCTTATGTATGTTTGCTGGTTGACTGCTTTAGCTATAACAGGTTCATCTTCTGACACACAATGGTTTCTGCATTGCACACATGCAGCATCACATGTTGACTTGCACTGGAGTCTTCCAGTCAAGTGGAGCTTGGACTGGAAGCTTCCGATCCAAGTGAAGTGCTGTGATTTATCAGCCCAAATAAACTGTGTGTCTATGAGGTACTTTCTGAGCTTCAAGGAAGTCCACCTTTTTGACATGAATCCCTGGCCTTTTTAAAGAGACTAAAGTTCAGGGATCTTGTTGGAAATGCCTTTGTGGGGGTATTTCATGCATCTGGCTTCTCAACCAGGTGAAGGATCCTTTTCTGCACCCTTGTCGTTGTGACAGAGTGTGGATCTTCTAGTACATTGTTTGTCTCATCACTCAACATTTAAACTTCATAACCTTTTAGAAATGATAAGGGATGGAGTGCTCGAAGAGTCTCTACTGTCACAAGACCATCAGAACAAATGCTGCAGGGTTCTGTCAGCTGCATTGTTTTCAGGGGCTGAGAACACATGGGCCTCTGTAAGCGCTGCTGCAATTGTCAGAGTTCAGTTGGAACTTCTGCCATGTTTGAACCCAGATTTGGTTGTCATCTGTAATCAATTAGTACATCTTCTGCCAGACCTTAAGATCTCAGTGTTTCATGAATGGCATGACTCTGAATGCTGCTTTTGTCCACCTGACAGCCCTGATCATTGAATGCCCACCCAATACAGAGGCTGTGTAATGTTCCAGTGCAAGGGATAATTAACTTCAGCAGCAGACCTGTGCTTTGTAGGGTTTATGTGGGATTTGTTGTGAACAGCTCTGCTGCTCCAAGTTATCTGAACACTTTAAAAAGCTGTGACTTTTTGCAGCAGAGTATCCTTGGCAAAAGCTGTGGTATTGGGTTCTTGTTCTCACTTGCATAGCTTGGTTGAGAGATGAACTCGTGAGCAACTATCGTTGCTTTAATTAGCTATTGCATGTTTGTGACCTTAAGAAAGTAAAGGCCATCTTACAAAGGCTTTCTGCTGATATTTATAGCTTTTTTTTTTTTTTTTTTCTTCCCCCCCCCCCCCTTTCCTTTCTACCTACAAACTTGTCGGTATTGGAACCCTCAGATGTGTTAGTTTTTATTCTTTCTGCATGGGAGGATTCACACCTTTAGGACAGCAGGAAGGTGATGGTAACTCACTACTGGCATGTGATATACTAGTAGAGACGCAAACGCCTGACTGTACTGGGTCTGGCTGGGATGGAGTTAGTGTTCTTCGTAACAGCTGGTATGGTGCTGTGTTTTGGATTTGTGACCAAAGCAGTCTTGGTAACACACCAGTGGTTTTACTGTTGCTGAACTGTGCTTGCACAGCATCAAAAACCCTTCCCTGTTGTTCCTCCCTGACCTACCTACCGCTCCCCACCACCACTTTACCACCAGGAATAGGCTGGGGGTGGGTGAGGCATTGCAAGGAGATACAGCTGGGACAACTGACCAGAGAGAGATCCCATGCCCTATAACATCATGTTCAGCAATAAACTGGGAAAGAAGAGTGCAAGGAAGGGTGAGGATGGATGGATTTCTCCGAAGTAGCTGTTACTTGGAGACTGGCTGGACATTGGTCTGCTGGTGAGAGAGAGGGAGTGATTGTGTTTGCATCACTGTCATCTGTGGGGGGTTATTTGTTTTGATTTGGGTTTTTTGTTTATTTGTGTGAGGTTTTTTTCTTCCTCATAAGAAGCGAATTGTCTTTATGTTGACTCTTAATTTTTTTTTCTTGTTTGTTGCCCTTTCAATTCTCTTCCCCCATCTGGCTGTGGAGAAGTGAGTGCCTGGATGGGAGCTTAGTTTCTTGCTGGGGTCACCCCCACCACACTGGGTGAGCTTAGACAGTGCTCTCTGGTCATGTGCCTTCACTGACAGAAACCAGTCATCCTCCCAAAGTACACCTGATAGATATTGTACTAATGTTATCCTGTTGCATCCTGTTGTGGCTTTATTTGTATCTTCTCTCCTTTCTTCTTTTCAGGAATATGTTTATCCAGAAGCCAGAGACAGACAGTACTTACTATTTTTCCATAAAGGAGCCAAAAAGACACGATTTGATTTAGAGAAATACAATCAACTCAAGGATGCAATTGCACAGGTAACAAGAATTTTTCCAGAAATAAGACAAAGAAATTACTGTTTGCTAGTTTTTAACTGCTACTAATAGGTGTACCTCAAACAAGAATGGATATATCTTAAGTTTTCAGCCCATTTTCTTGTTACAGCCCCAGTGCAATCACTGAATTGGCTTTGATATGCCCATGATTAGACCTGCTGGATGTATAAATGAACATGAAACAGTTGCCTCTATCTGTAAGGGCCTTTTAGAAATTGCTGGCAAATCTTGAGTTGCTTCAGGCATTTCATGCCTCAGAGGAGCCTAATTCAAGATTTCCTTTCTTCTCAGCTCCTACACACCAGATGGATTTAGTGAGGAATGAAGACTTGCATCCATTCAGTTCATGTCTTCCTGACATGGAGCACTTCAGTGCACTGGTTGCAGTCCTGGAAAATAATGTTAAAAAAATTCAGCAGTATTGTTAGAGGCAATGGGGACAGATTTCTCATAATCTAGAGACAAATGCTCTTGGCAAACTGTCCACGTTGTGGGATCTGTTCAACAAAGGAGTCGGGCTGAGATCTTTCCTCATGTGCGAGAGTCTTTCTGCAGAAAGATTACATGAGTAGAAAAAGCAGAGCTACCACATTTTTTTTCACTGCCCTATATCATTCTGAGGCTCTGGAAATGACAGGGTAGGATATCCAGGGCAAGATGTGTTCTGCCCCTGCTTTGGAGAGGGAGCTATGCCAGGAGGAGAGGGAGGTCAGGGCAAGGCTCTCTTGGTGTAATGAGAAAACCCAGAAAGACCTCTGAGTTTTCTCGTGCTGTGTTGAGTATGGATACCCTTGGCTGGCTATATTTCTGTGAAGCTTTTCTTGTAGAACCAGCCATTCCCATTAGTCTAGTTAGATTGGAGTTTTTTAGTGGCTTGGTTTGGTTTTAGTGGTTTTGATATTTTATTTTAAAAAAATTAATTATTTTAAAAAATTTTTTATCTTAAAAATTAGATTTTTAAATAAAAACTTTTATTAAAAAAAAGGTTCCAGTGAGCTTATGGGGGTCAAATGTTCCCTACCATATTCCTTTTAAGTGGCTGCACGTAGGCAAGTTTAGAGAAGCACAGAGTAAATGTCTAAGTGCTGAGAACAGGTTTCCTAAATATGAGCCTGTGACTTTGTTTTACTTCTGGGCAAGTAAAGCTTCCCTTCTGGGCAAGAAAAACAAGAAAATACAGAAAAGCCTTCCATTCTGTAAAGGGGAACTGTATTGGCAAAGGTATATTGGGAGCTTGTTTTTTATAATGTGTCTTTTACTTTTAGGCAGAATTGGACCTTAAGAGGCTTCGAGACCCACTGCAGGTTCACCTGCCCATCCAGCAAATTGATGAAAAGGACTGATCAGCAGAGAAGCTCTGAACCCCGGCAACAAAAACCTGTTCATAGCTCGCCTTTTTAATTAACGTATTGCAGGTGGAAGCTGGGAGGTGGTGTGGGGGTGGAGAGTTTTTACCTTTAATCAAGACAAAGGACTGTATAGGGGGAATCTCTTGAATCTGAAGATGGGACATGGTGGAATGTTAGTTCTGAAAAGGGCTTGGCAAATAGTCACATTTAAAATCTGTCTGAATGGCAATTGTGTGCAAATACAGGATTGGGGGGGTTCATGAAAAGAATGTAATGCTGGGGTGAGGGGTGTCTTCTTCCAGCTTTGCAGGGTCTGCCACTTGATAAGACACCAGCAGCCTGCTTAGCTTTTTAAATTTTCCTTTACCTGGTTCAGATCTCTTTCTCTCTCTCAAAACAAAATAAGGAGGAAAAAGGAACCCAAGCTACCTGGAGCTGTGGCTGGTGATCAGAACTTGCACTCCACCACCATTAACACGCACACTTCTGATCAGACCTGGTCTCTTTTTATAAAGTTACTACAAGACTGCTTTCTACTGGAAAACCGTGAGCTTTCCCTTTCCCAGCCTACCCCATGCGCTCCACTGACTTCCTCCTTTGCTTATTTGTAGCACAGATTGATTGTAGCCAAGTGAGAGAAGGAATGAGTTTTCTTCTGGACTCTTTGATAATTGATATTTTGGATTATTCCATAATAACTATTTAAACTTTATGTCCCAATGCCCTTGAGCTCCTATAAATCAGTGGTAGCATTGCATGAGAGGTTTTTTATATTCAGTCTTAAAGGGAGGGAGATTTCCCTCTTCCTACCCCGGATCTGATAGCCACCTGGACTATGAAATTATGAAGGCTTAAAGGATTATGAAACTGTTGCAGAATCATGACTCCTGCTTTTAAATGGACAGGTTTTGAACATGGAATAATTAAACTTGATATTTGACTGTTTGTGTAGTGGGATAAAAGGTCTCATATATGGGCAAAGCATTTTCTGTACCCAGAGTCTTTTCGAAAACCTGGGGCTCTTACAGTGCAAGACACAGAATGACTTCAGTTCTCTAGCACTTTCCGCTAATTAAGTAGCTTTAAATGAACTTTGCGTTCACAGGTCAGAATTTCTTAGGAGTGGCTAATGACATCTCTTGTTCTTAGCTAAAAGAAATAGAGGAAGGAAAGACAGCCCATTGCCCTCTCTTCTAGCCAAGGCTGGCGGATTTCTAAGTAGATAAAACATCTCTCCATTCAAAGCAGGTCAGTCTGTTTTAGCATCCTGCTGATAAATATTGTGGAGACAGGATGAAGGTGGGAGAAGGGCGCTAAGCTTGGTATACACAATGACTGGCTGCTTTTTTGATGTTTCACTACTACTCCTCACTGTGTCATGGAACGAGGCTTCTGGATTTTGGAGAACTATGTTTAAAAAAAAAAATAGGAAAGAAAAAAACAAATAGGTATTAACTAGTCGCCAGGTGCCTTGCAGATGTGGAAACACAGCTGGGATTGCTGCCTCTTCTCAATGGCATGTTGGACCGAATGGGTGCATGTTTCTATTCTTTTTTTTCCCTTCCCCTTTTCCCTCTGTCTTTCAATTTACATTGTGTGATTATTTTTTAATCTGTTTTATCCTGTTTGCGTGATGAGTTTTAAAGGGAAAAAATGAACACAATCCTGTAGCTGAATCCTTGGTGTGTGTTTGGGATGAGGGAGGGAGCATGGAGAAAAGTCCTTCTTTACAAAAAAAAAAACAAACAACAAAACAAACAAAACCTGAACATGTGTAAAATCCTGTATCATTTATGAAATATGTATAAAAGAGCAATGTACTTCTGGAACAATAAATAACTATTCAATTTTTGAATCAGTGCTCTTGAATAACGTTATTTTCCCCAGCTGAGAATATTCTATGTGTGGCAGCTGTCTCCTGAGTTTCCTCCATTTCTTTTTGTTTAGGTTGTTTCTTCTTGACCTTACATGACTGAGGCGGTGGTGATGCAGATAATAGCTTCCGTGAAGAAGCTCAGATGGAGATCTTGCTGTCATGCCTAGCTGCGTATCACAGGGAACTCAGGAACAGTTGAGGTGATGAGGTAGAGATATTGGGTCCAACAAAGATCTGTCTTTGTTTGGCCTGTGTAGTAGCTCCATGTGGAGGCTAACAAAATCTGGAGATGTTTGGCAGGTTGCAGGATAAGAATATGTATGGGTGTGTAATGCCCAGCAACCTAAAAGGCACCAAGTGGTGGCAATGCGTTTCCTTATTGCATTCAAGTGCTGTTTCACAGGAAAACTGGTGTTTTAAGCTTCTGTTACATTCTTTCTGGACCCTTGAATGGCTGTAGTTGGATTTGTCGTCATGATGTATTGGTGGTTCATTAAGTTTGGGAATTGGCAGACTGTACTTTCTCCTAACTTGATGGGATGGTAGAATGATATGTTTGGTGCCAGGTTTCTATCATGTCCACTGACTGTTCAACAAAAAATAAAATCCACAATTTTATTTTTTAAAAATTAGTTTTTAAAACAGCCAACTCTTTTTTTGCTTTTTAAAGTTGGAGGGGAGAGGCTGGAAGCTGCTAGTTGTTGTGACCTACCTTTAATTACTGTTGAATTTTAGTTCAGCAACGCTGACGAACTCTTCCTCCAAGCAGTCCTTAACCTGATGCTGTGTACAGATGAGCTGCTGCCCTCCCTAGACAAACTGCTTGGATCAGTTGCATGAAGAACTCATCTGTTTTGGCATCCAGAAGTGAAGACTTCGACATCTAGCACCACAATCCCTATTTTGAAAAGAAAATGCTGTGACAAAATTGTTCCTGCACATACTTTAATGTTGGTCTAGAGACTGCTTGAGGAAACGAGTATAGTAAGAGTCTGCAACTGTACCCTGAAATATGGGCTGTCTAATGGGTGTCGTGAGTCTGTACCCCTGGAAGATTGCTGTCTTACTCCTCTCGGCACCACCAGGGTATGTGGTCTCTGCTAGGGATGGATGGTATGCCATAAACCTCAATCTTAAATCTCAGTACTTCTCTGCTTTTGTTGCCCTTGAATGCAAACATTGAAGGGAAGGGTGATGTCTGTTTGCTTTCCTGATACACATCACAGTTGTACACACAACACTTCAACAAGCACTCTTGCAGTAGCTATTTCATGCCAAGGGGTCAGTCAGGTAGTAGGCTCCTGTCCCACCAGCAGCACTTTAAGAGCAGGCAGTGCTGCCTGAATCTTAATGTAACACTGTGTTCATAACCATATGAAGGATAAACAGCAGTGTACATTGCAGTGTTCAGATGATGCTTTTTCTATCAATTTTGTTGGTTTTCTGGTTAACCTCCCTTCCCTCTTTTTCTATGGCAGAGTTCATATAAATACATGTCAAATTCAAAATTGTCTGGATAAGTGTATTAGGTTCCCCTTTGCCATGCCTGTGAGGCTTTATCTTGCAAGCTCTCCAGGAGAAGTGTTCATGGCTCCTTTTTCCTGAAGAGCAAGCAAGAAATCCTTTTCCCCCTGTAATCCTTCCTGCCTGACAGTGATGGTGATCACCTTGTTGCAGGTTCTTACGTTTCCATGTTGGCTCCAAGAGGGTTTGCACAATTTGCTGTCAGAGCTTGGCACCAGCTTCAGTCAAGTGTAGCTGGCTGAATTGCCCTGTCTTTCTGAGCCAGTGGAACATTTTCTTTGATCTCTTCTGGGTTTTTTTGGTGTGGAGTTGTAAACGCAGGCTGCTTCCTCTGTGCCACATTGTATGACTTTCTTTTCACATAGATGATTTTGAAGTATTTTTCTGCCTATCCTAAGAGATTATAAATATTTTCTTAAACAAAAAACAAAACAAACCCAAAACAACAGTTTTACTTTTATACAGACATTAAAGGGGTGAAAAATAAAATACAGGAATGGAAATTAAACTTGCAGTGTATCTAAGTCCTGAAGTATGGGAGAAGCTGGTGTTATACTGTGTCATTGTGGCTCTGTGAACTTGTAAAAGAAGATGGGTCCTACTCCTGTTTCTGCCCTGACTAGTTGTGAAATTGTGGGCATTCTGTCTGTGCCCTAATTCCTTCATCTAGAAATAGAGGATCCTGGATGATACACTGGGTTCTGCAGGACCTGTAGAAAAACAGTCTCAAAACACTAAGTTCTGCATCACAGAGCTCCACTAAGGGAAAGAAAATAACTGCTACTCTTTACTAGGAGTTATGTACTTGTCTGATTTTACCATGGTCTCGGTGTTTTACTTCTGTTGAATTTGCTCATACTTCACCAAATTCATGTTCACTCCCTGATCTCAAGAGCTCTTCCCATTGGCACCAAGTTATGGGACAAGTTGTTTACAGCAACTGTTCCTATCTCTGAGTCCTTGACTTACATGCAATCCATCACAGTAGCCTGTCAAGGCTTATTGTGAACATACATCCTAAAATCAATTGCAGACAAGGGATCCTGTTGTGTGTGTCGGTTTCTCCTTTCTCAGTGACAGGAAGCGCTGATTAGCTCTTCCGCCTGCTCCTTCCAGACAGGCTGCAGGAGTTACTCCTGCTTTAAGAACTGTTCTTCAGTTTCAACTCACTCACTTTCAGCAAATGCTGGTGTATCTTTAGAGGTGGCTCTGACAGAGACTAGGCCTGCTTCAGCAAACATCTGATACAAAGCATCTTTATTCATTAGTCCATTACAAACTGTAGGAGGCTTTCCAGCCTAGCCAATGCTTTGGAGAATTTGAGTTCCTTGTGTAAAGATGCTAAAGCCCTCCAAATCTCTGGGAAGGGCAGGAAGTGTGATTGCCATCCGGCAAAATTAGCATCCTTTCTTGCATTAAGTATCCAGGTTTAGACAGCAGCAGGTTTAGAAGATCCTGTCTCTTGGGTACTAAAATAAAATCCTGGCCCCCTACTCTCATATTGCCTTCTCTAGTGTACCTTTCAACCCATACTGATGATTACTTCTAGGAAATAAAACCCAATCCTGATTCTTCTTGCTTGATGGGTAGTCAGGCTCCCTTATCTTTGGAGTGTGAAAGCAGAGATCAGGAACAGTAGATTAACCTGAACTGCCAAGAGAGTGCAGGCCATAGAAGAGCTTTCAATTGGAATTCTGTCCTGTCTCTCAAGAGGTTCTGCTTCAGGAGGGGGTTTTAGTTGGTTGGGGTTTTTTTTCCTCTTTTACTCTCTTAGGAATAATTGCTCCAGCTCCCTGTGGCGTAGATTTGCAGTGGCCTACTCTACTACTATTGTTTGTGAGGGAACTAGAGCTATGTATGTCACCGGAAATAACTTACACAGAAAAGAGAAAGTGCTGACAGAAGAGTTGTGTCCAGTGCTTCTTTCAGAAGGCTGAGGTGGTATTTGTCTTCCCTGTGGATTCCCAAAACGTTTAGAGGCAAAACACTGAATCTTCTCTAACTTTAAACTCTTTCCTTGAACTAGATGTTATGGTGATTTGGGATAGGGTCATCTCTGGGAATGGTGAGACATCTTCTGCTTCTATCCATTTTGGAGAACTTGGGCCTTTTTTATGATGCCTTTGAGGCTCTAAACTGCTATGATGTAGTTTGTTTCCCTGTGTTAGTTGTCAGCCACACATAATTGCCAAAATGTTACTAGTGTCAGGGCTAATATACCACCTACAAAAATAAAAGCAGCTGGTAATGAATTGTTTCAGAGAAATACAGATACCTCTAACACAAATAGAAATTCAGTTGAAGTTTGTCAGTTTTATTTACCCAGGGTCTTAAGTATGAATAAACCTCTCAATGAAAATGGTAAAGTATAACTTCCTGTGGCTTGCTGTAGTAGTCTCTGTTCAATTTTAGTTTCTCTTCTGGGAATTCACATAATCACCTTTTGAGGGTTATCTGCCTTGCTAGCTTTGCGTAGTGAATTTGTTTCCTGTTGTTGAAAAAACACTTCTGGTACCGCACAGCTGTCAGCATAATATGGCCACAAAGACTTTCTTTACATATATACATATATGCATATATATATATATATGGGGGGGTATTTTTTTTCTTTGTGGGAGCAATAGCTGTCACTTATAAGACTTTATTGTTCCCTAGAGTCATTCACCACTGGAAAAGCCTCCTTTTTGGGGTGGAGCAGAGTAGCATATTGCACTTCACTACAAGGGGAACACCCAGACAAAGAGAGACCATTGAGAACTTTTGATAATGTATAATCTCTACAAAGCAGGCAAATGCCTAATTCTGTCTCATGCAAACTCAGTATGAAAACAGAGCCATTTCTTCCCTACTGGGATTTGAAGCTACCATATCAACCTTGACATTATTTCTTACACCAGCCTGCTGCAGAAATGCAGGCTACAAAGGAAATGGGGAAATGCCTTACACTTGTTTGATTGTGCAATTATTGTAGGCTTACCTGTACTTCCTTGCTCATGGAGAGCTTTTTGCCTGCAGGTGATTTTCTGGAGAACTGTTTGCCCTGTTCATAAGCAGAGAGGGACCTGTACATGCGTGTATATACATACATGTTAAAAACAGAGCTTTGAAGATTAAGAGTTACAGCTAGTAGGATGAGAGGGAAGATCCCTCTCTGCTTATCCATGTTGCCCTTGGTATCTCTCACTGCTTGTTGTCGTGCTTGGTTTACTGTAATATAGATTTCAGTGTGCTACATCTCATCTGTAGCTAGGGATTGTGGTTATGACCTGTGGCTCAATCTAGTTTGGTTTCAACTGGTCAGGTGGATGTTCTCAATTACTCAGTTTTGTATGGAAGTTAATTCTGTAACGTTGGCTTTCTTGATTGTTTGTTTGTTGAGGTTTTTTTTTAAAGAGAGATCATAAAACTACCACAGAAAAATGTCCTTATTTGCCTTGTTTGATAATCTTGCTGCAGTGATCAAGTTGTGTAACCGGGAGTGGAAAGGGTCTTTGTGTAGTGTAGGAACAGCTTATTTCTCTGTGGGACAGCAGTCTTTCATTTTGACTGATGTTCGTATTGTAGCTCTGCTCCAAGCACTCATCTGCAATCTCTACTCGGAAGGATCAGTTCTTCTCCTTTGGCCACTATTTCCTGCAGTTAAGGCACACTAGCTGGTGTTTTTTGCCTATGGGGAGCCCTGAAGTCATATGACTTGTGGAAGGAGAAGAGATAACAAGCACCCATCTGTTCTTTTCCATCCCTTCGGGATGTCCGGGTGTCCCTGGTTAGAATTCGCCTCCAGATAAGATACAGGGAGGTGTCACTGTGGGGCAGTCAGACCAGAAAACAATAGCGGGTTGAGTCAAAAAAAACCAAGATTGATCAGTAAGTACATCTCTTTTGTCAATAAGGGGCAGAGCTGCTCCGTGAAGGTCAAGGCTGGAGCTGTACCCCACATCCCTTCAGCTTCTTCCTCTGATAAACTTCTAGGAGAGCCATCACACTTGCTCTTCAGAAAGCTTTGGATCAGAAGCTCCACAGAGAGGGAAGCTGCAAGAGCCGCAGCGTGTGCAAGGGCTTTCAAGCCTGTGTTACTTGAGTGGTAACTGTTCCTTGGCTGAGTGGGATGTTTCAGTACTTGTTTTTCTGTATCTGCTTCATCATCCAGTTGCAGCCAGTGTCTTCGATGGGTGAGTAAAGAGGCATTGCCTTCAAACTTATTTCTTTTTGTCATCTTTAAGATTCATGCTGAGCCTTGATAGTCTTTGGTGAAAGACTGGAAGATGTGACAAATTTTCTTTGAAGGTGGTGTGAAATTCTTTCCGATTGGAAAGATCTTTCTGTCACAGATCATGAAGCCTCCCATATTGAGAGAATGTGTACTGCCAAAGCACTGTGGCATTTTCCTCTCCCTTCAGAGGAGACTGCATGAGTAGATATTATGCTACTTTATCACCCTCTTCTTTGACAAATCTTAACTGAATTTAGTGTCATAATGCAGTGCTGCTCATTTCATTGCTTAGTTGTGCCAGAGAACTCCAACTGCACAATATACACAGGATTAATCTCTCTGCAGAATGGTGGACTTACAAATGCTTGCTAGATTGATTTGTCATCCAATATATATGCTAGCATGTCAGCTAGAAAACTAATGATATCATCAGGATTACAAATTGAAAAGCTTTACTTCATAGCTAATGCTTGTCAGGCTGAATTGCTCAGGCCACGGAGGAAGTGTTGGGGAGGAAGAAAATCAGGCCAAGGAAAATGAAAAACAGGGAGCTGGAGATAGTTACATGTCTTGTTCAAAATGCCCATGCTTTTGTTGGTTGGGAAGAAGAGATGAGAGGTTGATTGCTTCTATATTTCTGTGGATTTTTGTCTTAAGAACTCAAGTTAGTTTTCAGTAAACTGCTGCCAAAGACTGCTTGGTGTCTGCAGGGAGGGTGGCTTGGGGCGGTGCTGGCAGTCCGAGAGTGGCCATGAGGATCCAGTGTTTGAAAGAGCACTGTCTGCTTTTTCTGCTTGTTTGCCTCCTCTATGCTCCTGCCTAAAGCTTTCAGAGGAATGAAATATGTGAGGGTATGCTACCCCATTCCTCTGAAATGCCTTCTTCCAGCTCCTTCTGTTCATCCTCAGAGGAGTTTGTCTTAATATTATCTTCTGAATGTTTAGGAGACAATGCGATCTCCCTAAATGAGTGTTTTTAGGGTCTGTCTACAAAGGATATTTCATAAAGTTAATTATACTATATGAAAACTAATGAGTGTGTGTGTATTTTTGGTGCTGCCCAGCTGGGAAGCTGACAGGACATTCCTCACTTCATCTCATTTGGCTTTTAACAAAATAAAAACCTTTCAATCTTAGTCAATGGCTCACCATAAGGCCATGCCAAATCACTTTGTGGAAACCAAGGGAGTTACACTGAGGGAAGCTCAGAGGAAGTTCTGTTTAGTTGTGTGCAGAGAAAAGGCAGGACCTATTCTTTCCTGTTGCAAGAAGTCAAGCAAGCTTTTGGAGGATGGGATTCAACAGAGCTGCTGCTGTCTGTGGCTACGGGGAGGCAAGGAGAGGCAGATGAAAGAGAGAACTCGTGAGGGATTACCTGAAGAATCTCATCAGAGATTTTCTGCTGCATTTCTCCCCTCTGCTGCTCAGGAGAAACAGGCTGCTTGTGGTGGGAGTGAATCTGCTTCTCCTAGCTCGTGAATTATGGCACTAGAGATTCCCTTTGTAACCCAGATCTGTACTCCCTGTGCCAGCTTGCAGCTCTGCAGCACTCACATGACTATGGCAACTGCTTCTGCCTTTTATGCTGGTTTGGAGGCCAAACAAAATGTGCCTGTGGCTGAGGGAGGTGTAAGGATGTTTGACAAAAGAGATACTACATTTGTGGGAAGGTACAAGATAGCATGTCCGTGGGATAGATCCTTACAGGAGATGCAGCTGAATAAAGATGAGTTGAAGTGCGTTCTCTGAAGCACATGTAGTTCCCACTTTAAAGTCAGTGAAGCAAAAACTAATGAATCGAGGTTTGTCTGCCTCTAGAGCATTCTGATGGAAACAATATAATGTCTCCTCCCCACAAGTTTGCATCACCCTACTGTTTAAACAAAATGGAGAAAGCAAATTTAGAACTTAAAAGAAATGTGGTGTAGAAAGTAGATGGTATTCCAGTCTCAGATGCATTTAATCAAAATGATTGGGTTTATTAGCTTAATTCTAGGAAATGGTAATCAATTTTCCTTAACAAAGGATTAGCATTCATTTTGCTTAATAGGAAATAGTTAGTCAGGGATAAGTAGTGCTTAATCAGATATTTAATGTAAGAGAAAATGAAACCTCTAGACTTCTATTAAGGAAGCTGCTAAATCAGGGTTAATTAGGAGAAGACTGAAAATGTAATGAACACTTCAATGCTTTGGGTTTTTTTCACCGTTGGTATTCTTATGTTTTAATTGTTTACTGAAGGTTCAGAAAGGCCTCTGAAAAGAATACTCTCCTTGAGCACTTCATGAACAGACGTGCATTCATCAGGAGGTCCATGTGTTTATATTTTTCCCTCTCAAACACACTTCACTCACAAACATCTCATCTCCAGTAGAGATCAGGAGGGTTTGCAGGCTTATGAGGAACATGATTGTGTAAACAGTTGAATATTTTGCTCCCCAGAAGGTCCTGATTCAGATGTTCATGCTCTCTAGATTTTAAGGTAACTAAAAAAAAGATACGGGGAACCTGTTTCAGATGCAGGGAGACTGCGATGTCACACAAATCCAAAACAGATGCTGTGAATCATAGAGGTGGTTAGTATTTGGCAGAGAGGGAAGTGGGGGACAGTTTCTGGAGGAAACCAGGGCATACCTAAGTGGATCTTCAAATACAGGGAGCTGGCACCTCTGTCTCTTGCCCCAGGGCAGAATTTTACAGAGTGCATGGTTTTGAATTATAGCTCTTTCTACTCACCTCAAGATATGTGTACATAGCTATAGGAGAGACAGTGGAGAACAAAACCCTAGGTAAATGGAGCAGGGTGTCTTTCTCCTACCTCACTTCTCTAAGCAGACACTCTTGGTTAGAGACAACTTGCTGAGCTGTAGATCAACTTCATTGTGACCTGGGAGAGCAGTTCATACATCTAGCTGTTAAAAATTGTACCCTGAAATGAGTAGGAGCTGATAAAATATGCTTAGAGATGCTTTACAATTATATAGGGGTCTAATAATTGAAATATTTTTGTTCTGCATATCTTAAACGTAGCATTCCTATTGCATATCTTGCATTTCACATTTTAACTGATGCATTGCATGGTGATCTCTGCCTTGTGGTTATGCTAACTTAACTGTGAGGGCCGACACTAGGTATGGATGGATTTTGAGAGAGGTTGCATAATCTGCTTGAAGTCTGGTCCTCTTCTCCAAGGCATGTGGGGCAGTTACCAGTGACTTCAGGAGCCGCTTGCAGATGCTCATTTAGTACTTGAAGAAAAGGTGGATGTCCTAGGCTAGATCCAGTGCTCCCAGGATCTATTTCCTATGGCAAAATCACTACCTGCACCTCAGATTTTCCTTTTTTCTTCTTTTTTTCCCCTGTCATGGTCTACGGCAGCTAAACAGCAAGTCAGACTGTTGCATAATGTTGTAAGAGCTCTGTTAATTTACTTTTTCTTTCAAGACATTTAAGCCAACCTGTCAGAATTTTCCATGAGGCAATTAGCTAGCTGGTATCATTGTTTGTCCCTGGGGATCTTTCTCTATCACAATGATTCTGTAAAGTCAGGAATAGAAAAAGAAAATGCAAGATATTCCTTGCAATTATCAGTCATCAACTTGATTTGATACCTACCAGATGTTCTCTCTTGTCTCTTGCTGCATGTCTCAGCCCTGGATCCCTGCTCTGCCTATATCAGCCTGAATGAGCCCTGGAGGAACACAGATCATCAGATAAATGGTTCCTACGGCCAGCCAACATGCGACAGTCAAATTGACGGGGAGTGGTATCGCTTCACCGGCATGGCTGGGGATGCTATGCCTACCTTCTGCATCCCAGAGAACCACTGTGGCACCCACGCTCCCATCTGGCTCAATGGCAGCCACCCTCGAGAGTCAGATGGCATCGTCACACGCCAGGCTTGTGCCAGCTTCAATGGGAACTGCTGCCTTTGGAATACCACGATTGATGTCAAGGCGTGTCCGGGCGGGTATTACGTGTATCACTTAATCAGGCCTAGTGTTTGTTTCCATGCATACTGTGGCCGTAAGTAACTGCTGAGATTGCTTTTCTGAAACCCCTTGGTCCCCGTGACGCAGGAGAGGTAGTGAGCATCCATATACCTGAGAGAGGTGGTGACTGGGTTCTGGCTTTCTCACCCTAAAGTCTGTCAAGTGGTGCAGTGCAGTTGGTGGCCTGTCTATACAAGATCAATCAGTCAGCTTCACCTCTGTTAATTCTAGCCTTTACTCAGCTAGCAGAAATCTTCCGTGGCTGGCCTGGCTGCAGTGATTTAATGCTCTCTGTGGACCCTGTGGTTTGTGTTGGCATGCTACCAAAGCCAACATTTGCATCTCTGACTTACAGTAATTAAACTAAATTGTTTCTTATCAGCTTCAGTGGTTCAGCTTTCCTAATGTGGGCTAGGTCTGTAACTGATGGACTAGAACCAGGGCTTGAAGCTGTCAATACTAGTACATGCATGCTTGATGGTTTGTGCTGACAACATTCTTGTCATGCCCTAGATTTTTATGACATCTGTGATGTGGTGGATTGCCAGGGCTCCTGCCTGGACACCAGTGACTGCACGTGTTCCCTTGGGACGACACTAGGACCTGATGGACAGACATGTCTTGGTAAGGGTGGAAAAACCTTGTGTCAAGTTACTGATGCTTTCTTTCTCCTTTTTGTTTCATTGCTCACATTTCAATCCATTGTCCTACAAAGCAGTACAAAAAAGGAAAAGTATTCTGGAGGAGTTTTTTCCTCTTGCTGCCTAGAACAGGTCTTTGATTCTGTAAATTGCTCCCAATCTCTGTCTGCAGGATGAGATACAACAGCCATTGACTGAATACATTCTGGTGTCCCTGGAGCTACACAGGCTACATTTGCTTTCTGCATGGTTCAGCTGCTGAAGGCAGCAGCTTCACTGGCAGTAGTAGAGTCTCTGCAGGATCACAGTACAGTCTCATTGGTACTCAGGAACAGTTGTGCAGTCTGTCATTAGAGACTTCCTTTCTCCTGCCCTGTTGAATGTCTCTTTCCTCCCAGAAAAGTTTCACTGGCTGGCAAAGGGCTAGTGAAAGCTTCAACATACATTTAGTGCTCTTGTGGGGCATTGTCCAGGGCCTGGGGCTTGAGGAGAGCCAAAGTGGTTTTAGGCAGCATAACAAGGTGGTATTCAGGGACTGGCATTTGGTGGTGCACTGGCAGAGACTAGCATGATGAGGATGAAGGTGAATGGCTGTGAGAGCAGTGCTAGAAACATGGGCTTGAGGGTTTTGTGAGGGAATCCCCATGAGCCTTTGAGGAGAGGACAGCTGTGGTTGTGCGTGTGGTGTTGGGAGGAGAGCACCTGGACTGTGAGGTCTTAGGAAGAAGATGGTCTGTGAGGAAACGTAAGGGGCTGTTGGATTGCTGCAGAGCCACACCAATGGACAGAAAGAGGTGACACACAGGGAGAAGGGGTGCTAGTGTTCACGGAAAATGAGGTCTCATCTTTGTCCTTGTATCTTGATTTGATTAAGAGGTTGAAAGCAGAATTAGTTCAGGAGGCTGTGTGGCAGGTCGCTTTCTTCCATACAGACTACAACTGACAAAGCAGGTGTTGTTAGTTTCTTTCTTCGCGTTCCTCAAGTCCGTGGGTGTCAGGGTAGGGGCCACAGTCATTACAATTTGTGAATAGGGCAGCCTGGCCTTGCTGCAGATTTACACTTGCTCACACTGATTCTTCAGAAGGGTTTTTCTTAAGCTGCTCCACATCTCTGAGGCTGAGTGGCTGAGTTAGCTCTCAGCTAATTAAAAGCATTTATTGGCTGCTTTTGTATAAGACTTCCCGTCACAGAAGTGCCCTTGACAAGCACCAGCACTCAATAAATCTGTGGCAGGCTCACAGGAAGGGATTTCCTCCAGCAGGGAAGCACGCAGGAGTCTTGAGCCTGTGTATCTGTGCTGCAGCTGCCTTCATCCCCACACAGCCAGGACAAGCAGGATTTCTGCACTGCTGCTTTTCTTCATGATAATCAGATGGCACGACACCTCAGTTGTAATAATCACACTAGTTTACCTACCTGCACCCTCTCTTGTTGTATGGCTCTTTCATCTTTCTAATGACTTTCTGTTGTGCATTGTCTGTGAACCTCCTTGTGCTAGGCTGACTTCTCTTCAATACATTGTATGTTTTAAATCCCAGAGTAGAACTGCCTATCCGGAGTTATATTTTCATTTGCAGACTTACTGAGAGGTTAGATTAGCTCTTAGACTTTCTGTGATGGATCCACCATGTCATCGTTGCACCATTCTGTTGCGCTGTAAAACTTGGAGAACCAGCAAGGCGAACTGCTGGTTACAGCCCTTGACCAAGCCAACCTCTAGGGCCTTCCAACAGCATCTCTGTCTTTGCCAATTTCCCTTTCAATCTTCACTCTGATTTTCAGGCAGCTGTAGTTTTATTGTTAGAAGAGAAAATGAGGAGCCTGTCACATGTGTGAAAAGGGACCCTGTCTGTGTGCGTGTCCTGGACGTGCTTTCTGCCTCCCAAACTGGGATACTAGCCATTTCTTTGGCTAAAAATATTCAATTCACATTGCTTGTGGAAGGAGACAACACCACTAGCTGCAAGCTGCGAGTACTGTGTATGTGTGGGGACCACTTACATCTAAGAGAGCTCATCTCTGACCTGTCCCTTAAATGGTATTTTTCTTTTTTCTTGGTTTTAAAGCTTCTGACATCTAGTAAATGGTAACTTCTAAGCTGGTTTAGTGAAACCTCAAGTGCAATCAGGTTGAAGAATGAGGATCTTGGAGAGCAAAGTACCTTCCAAAAATAAAACCAAAACCAGGCAGAGAGACATATAGAAACTTTAGCCTTTAAAACAGAAAATAAGGAGGTTTTCAGAGCTTTACCAAGAGATTCAAAAGCATCTTCTGTGGGGTTATTTCAACAAATACCCTCAACACCCTAGAGGGCTCTACTATAGAGCTGAATGCAGCCAGCACAGAAACATGACAGCAGGTATTATACATGGGTATATTGCTTTAGGTTATAAAAGCTCAGTGCAGGCCTATTAAAAGGTTATTCTGCAACCTTTCTCCAGAGTCTGCTCCAGAAAACAGGATGGCAGCTCAGGCACTTCTCTTTCTTCTGAACTGGAGAGGTAGGAGCCATAGTTCTGTGGAAGCTCTTTGTTTATCTTCAGAGCAAGCAGCTAATGGCTGTGATGGTCTGTGAGGCACCAATGCCCAAGTTAGGTCTCACCACGGTGACTTGGCAGTTCTGTTCTGCAGGAACACCTGAGCTGCCCGGTGCAGAGGGCAGCCAGAGCTGCGGCAAGAGGGCGAAATGATGAAATTTCTCATGACATGGCTTTTCTTGAGAAAGCTTCCTGGGGTTCATTAAAATGTGTTGTTTGATTTCAGCTCTGGTTATATGTTCACAGCTGTTTTTCATGCTTGTTACCCTTTTGAAATAAGGAGTGAATCACTTAAAATTGCTGTAGGATGGTTGGCCATGTGTAGCAGTAGCAGGTGTGATCCAGAAATAGGGTTTATTTTTGACCAGTTCTCATAATCACCTAGTTTTAAGATGCAGTGAAGTCATGATAGCTCTATTCTAATATCTTTGTGTGTGGAGAATAGTTTAGGGTGACAATATAAATGGCAACAGTTTCCCAGTGGGGCTGTGCCCATCAGAAATGGCTGCTGTGTGCATGTGGTGTTTCCCTCCCAGTCTGCTTAGTTCCTGAGGTAGACACAGCATAGCATAGCACTCTGCTACTGTCAGTAGGCAATGCTCTTTAGCGTTTTAGTGGGATTGACCATCTATGTGGCCGCCAAGATCCAGGTTATGAGGCCAGAAAAGCCAGTCTATGATCTGGCCAGCACTCCCATGTAACAGCCCCTTTTTGCCAGCTGTGTGTTTACCAGAGGTATGTTATGACACTGGTTTCTTTTTTTCAGATGAAAATGAATGTGAGCAGAACAATGGAGGCTGCAGTGAATTCTGTGTTAACCTTAAGAACTCCTACCGCTGTGAGTGTGGGATCGGGCGCACGCTGGGAAGTGATGGGAAAACCTGTGAAGGTGAGGTTTCAGCTATCATAGTCTGCTGGAAACAATATAAATCATTCCCCTTCACTTGCAGCACTAGTTCTCTGTAGCTCTTTGAAGCTGGGATTAAATGTCACTCCTATCACTTCTGTGCTTCCCAGTGGTGTTGTTACTGAAATAACCTTCTAATCAAGCAGAGAGAAGTCTCCTTGTTCTCTCTGTCTTGTGCGTTTCTGTTAGGGTTTGCCTGTATTTGTCTCTAGGGGGAAGAGGCAGCAGCGGATCTTAAAGTTTGGTTGTCCAGACAGAAGTAGTTATTGCTGGAGATGCTGGGATTTGTCTCTGTACGTTTGTATGAGAGTTGTGCAGGGGCAGCTTTAGCATTACTGTTTTTTGACAGCTAGCATTAGCTATGGGGTAAATATCATGACATTAGACAACAGTAGGATCACTTAACCTCCCAGGGTACAGACTGAGAAGAGAGGGTGCTAGTCTGTAGACAGAAGCTAGATTTGAGAATAGGGATGTGTTTTGTTTGATTTTTGCAAGTAGTTGTGGGCTTAGCTGTGTGCAGCTGCTACAGCTACATCCCAGTGGCAGCACAGCCAGGTTGAAAACCCTTGATGAGTCTCATAGCTTAGCAGGGACTTCAAGACCAAATTGTAGGTCTCATCTGTTGTCATTAACAATGTACAGATATCTTTGAGCAGAAATAGGAAAACCCAGGAAAAAATGACACGTGCCTGATGTTTCTGTGGTCAGCTGTGAAGAGTACTGTGCCCCCTCACAGGTGAAGCTGCTGTGTTTTAGGTTCACAGATACTGTGGGGCCTTGAACAAAAATAATAGCTTAAAATAATGTGCCTCACTTCTGAGCTACCTGATTGCCAGAATTGAATGTATCTGCAGTCTGCATGCAAACTTCAATTAGCTGCTGTGTGGCAAGCATCCACGGTGCAGGGAGAGAGAGGGATTGCCATTGTATTTTTGGGCTGCACTCCAGCCTTCTATGTAGTTCATTGACAAATGGCTCCAAGCTGCCGTTTTTGTCTCTCTTTTCCCTCTCTTTGATAACAAAGCATATTTCATTTCACTTCTCTGAAAATTGCCTCTCCGAGCTCTATTAATAAACATCACTCATCCAGATAATGGTACTTCCCTGGGGAGCTGCTATGCAGAGTGCTCCTTAAGTATACTTGTTAGGTTGGTTGGGGCCAAGAGTGATCTGTGGGCTTTGTCCCTTCCACATCCAGCACTGAACCTGTGGGGTGTCATGTAAACCCAGCTGTGCTACGTGGCAGTTTTTATTCCTGAGCACTGCACTTTTCTAACAGGGCTGGAGTAGTCTGTGCTTGGAAGCTTGTTTGTTTCTGCTGTTCTTAAAGTTGTAGTTTAAGACTTTTGATATATCATTTAGCGTCTCATTCTGTAAGAAGGATGGTGCTTTTCAGAAGCTTTGACACTGCTGCTGAGGATTTTTACAATCTTGTTAGTGAATTTTATTTCTAAGGATGTGCCTTGAGCTTTGTGAACCATTAGAGTATGTGATTTACTTGTGAGCCACCTCGCAGCTGTTGCTAAAAATAACAAATGCAAGAGATTTATCTTGATTATATGAGCTAGTGAGGCTTAGTAAGGTTAAGAGTATCTAAAAATTTCCATTCTAATGTCTCACCCATTACTTTGACTTACATGGAGAGCCCAGGCTGTTGTTTTTCATGCAATCTATAGGACTGAGTATGGGATTTGCATTCTTTCCTTTATATTTCAGTGAAAACCATACAGTCATTTCTGATGGTAGGCTTAGGGAGAAATATTTTGTATTTGTGATTTCTTACGCTATGTGTACTATTGTTCTACCAAGAATATATATTCATTCCAAAAGGTAAAATGTATATCAAGCAGTGAAGGTTTTGGTTTTCTTTAAATGGCGATGCTCTGTTATTTTCTTTATAATAGAAAGCCAGCAACAACTGATAATGGCCTTACTTGCCTTAGTTTTTCAAATCTTCAGAATGTGTTTGGCTGACCTTTCAGGCTCTTTTCTGTTCAGGTGAGGCAATCCTCTGAGGAACTGAGGTTTCATGTAAAACATATTCCTAGCCGCTACAGCTGCAGAGAAGATGACAAATCCTCCAATTAGCTGTGCTGCTGTCTCTCCTCTGCGCTTTAGAATGGGAAAGAATTAGGAGGTGAATTGACCTTACACTGTGGTCTTGTGTCTAGCTGTCACAAACCATCAAAATTCCTGTTAAACAAACTCCTACAAGCAATGTTTCATCCTCAGCCTACAAAGGGGATGCAGGAACTCAGTACACCCACCTCCACAACAGCTGGCAAACCCAGAGGCAAAAAGCACAATGTCTTCTCTCTCGCTCTCCTGGTGGGAGTAGGAGCTGGCTACCTGTGAGTCTGTTTTCCCCAAGACACCTTCCCTGCAAATCTCAGGGCTTTAATTCTGGTGGTGACGAAGGGAGTGAGTATGGTTCCACATGGTAGAAGTTTTAAGAGGATTTTCCTCCCACCCTTTTGAAGTAAGAAACAACGTAAAATTTAGTTTAAGAGGATGTCTTAGAAGTTAGAAACAAGCTGAAGATTGCCTATTCAGCTGCCCTATGTATGCCAGTTATAGCATGTGATTTATTTTGGTAAGCTTTTTCACAAAATTCCTTGCTAACTTCATGGTGAAATGAGAAACACAGGAGATTGCACAATTAAAAATAGGTTTTCACCACATCTTCTTGGAAGAAAGCTCTCGCTGTGCTGTTTCCTTTGAGCTCTGTGTTGGTCATGCTGTTTGTTAGTCATCCAGGAGAGTATGTTGGGGGCCTGGGTAGCTGCCATGCAACTGTCTGAGGAGCAGTGTGTGCTGATTTTTCTTTCTTTTGCAGAAATTGAAGGCTGTCACAATAACAATGGAGGCTGCAGCCATACCTGTGTTGAAGTGGAAGACACATACCAATGTGAATGTCCGAGGGGACTTGTTCTGTCAGAAGACAATCACACTTGCCAAGGTAGGTCAACAAAATCTCCCTGACAGCCTCTGTCCACTGAATGCCGAAAGTATGTCTGAAGGAACTTTTATTCTTGGTTTTGTTGTGTTCTCTTAGTCTGACCTTTTCAGTTTGGTTAATGGAGCTCTGTCATTAATGACAGATCACCCAAAACTGAGAGCCTGGAGATATTGCTCCTTTTACCAGGCAGGAGAACAGAGGCACAGAACCCAGCTGAGTGCATCTTGCATCACAGATGGTTTTGGCAGTGTTCACTTACAATTAAGATTCATAGAATCATAGAACAGTTAGGGTTGGAAAGGACCTTAAGATCATCAAATTCTAACCCCCTTGCCATGGCCAGGGACACCTCACACTAAACCATGTCACCCAAGGCTCCATCCAACCTGGCCTTGGACACTGCCATGGATGGAACATTCACAACTTCCCTGGGCAACCCATTCCAGTGCCTCACCACCTTTACAGTAAAGAACTTCTTCCTTATATCCAGTCTAAACTTCCCCTGTTCAAGTTTGAACCCATTACCCCTTGTCCTATCACTACAGTCCCTCATGAAGAGTCCCTCCCCAGCATCCCTATAGGCCCCCTTCAGATACTGGAAGGCTGCTCTGAGGTCTCCACACAGCCTTCTCTTCTCCAGACTGAACAGCCCCAACTTTCTCAGCCTATCTTCATACAGGAGGTGCTCCAGTCCCCTGATCATCCTCGTGGCCCTCCTCTGCACTTGTTCCAACAGTTCTATGTCCTTTTTATGTTGAGGACACCAGAACTGCACACAGTACTCCAAGTGAGGTCTCACAAGAGCAGAATAGAGGGGCAGGATCACCTCCCTCAACCTGCTGGTCACCCTCCTTTTGATGCAGCCCAGGATATGGTTGGCTTTCTGGGCTGCATGCGCACACTGCAGTCTGCTCATGTTCATTTTTTCATCAACCAACACCCCCAAGGTCCTTCTCTGCAGGGCTGCTCTGAATCTCTTCTCTGCCCAACCTGGAGCTGTGCCTGGGATTGCTCCAACCCAGGTGTAAGTTTGCTTAACATCTCCCATTATATTGCTCAGCTTCAGGCTGTGTATGCTTTTAACAGATTTATGCCATTAGAACTGGAATTTTTCATGCTTCAAACTGAGCTTTTAAAGTTTCAGCTAAAGTTTTTCAGTCCTTTCCAAGAATGGGGTGAGAGAGGCTTTTTTGCTCAAGTATTTCAATAACCACTCCAATAAATATTCCTGTGTCTTGAAACAGAGTACTTGTTTTGATATAGGGTGGTTTTGCTGTCCCTTAGAAAAGTAGCCAAGATAGCATCTGAAAATTGACTGTTGCTGTTGCTGCACAGAGGCAAGGGCAATACTATCCTTAGGAGACCTTCCATCCGAACTTTGCTCCATTCCTGTATGCAAGGAGTCCTTCTCGCTGACTCACTTACACCTATAACATGCAATTGGAATAAAAATGTTCCCTGTTTTGGTTTGCAAGAGCTGAGTGAGATTTCCTCTGCAACTACATCCAGACTCCCAGGGGTCAGTTTAGCTGTGCAGCAGTGAGTGCAGGGAGCAGAGGACCAGGAGGAAGCTTCTGAGGACTTTCAGAGTTGAGCAGAGGGTCTGTAGCTCCTTGTGCAATGACTTCTTACAATCCTGGACTTGCACCCAGGATTCTTCCGGGTCTCATAATCCCACAGCTAGCTGAGCTCCTGAGGTGCTGGAAGCATCGACAAGCCTGTGTGTCTTACAGAGAAGATGTCTACTATGATCTGCTGATGAAAGGATAATCAGTCAAAATTGTGTGTTGAGGAAAGATGTGTGGGCATGTGAAAGATGGGTAATGCTCTTTGGTGGGCCTCATCTGACTTGCCTGGCCACTTCTCAGACATGTTAGGCTCAGTACAAAGCTGGAGAAGGTGCACTGCTGCCCTGGTAGAAACAGACCTCATAGCTCTCTGCTTGTGTTCTGCCTTGGTGGGCCCATGAATAACCTGTGTGGTTGCTTCCAGACATTTCCATGGGGATTTGCTAATGGGCTAGACTTGGGCCATAGCCCAGGGATCTAAAAATGCAACAAAAGGAAGCCTGTCATAGGCTCGTTCACTTGGGCTTTAGATAATACCAATGTGCTGGTGTTACCTGGTGTGCTCAGAACTTTCTGTAGTTTCATGTGTTACAAAGTGCCCTGACTGCAAGAGGAACAGACCTGGAATTCATGGGGGAGAACAGGGCAGGCATGCCTTAGAGAGGAAGTTGGAATGGTTCTAGTTGATGAAATTTCTGCTTTTTAATCTAATTAGAAATGCAGGACACTGTTTTCAGGGGTGAGCACTCACACTTGGGATTCAGGAGTGCTGCTCCAGCAGACCCAGGTGGGGAGGAGGAGATGGGGATTTCCAAAAGCCGTGATTATACTTACTGATTAAAGGTCTGACTGATGGATAAGAGCCAGAAAAGACTAATGTTTTTCATCCCTGGCTCCCTGGAGCAACCCTAGCAGGGTTAAAAGGCCATTCATTTTCCAGCCAGTGTTTCTTCTTCTAGGGCTGCTAAAGAGAGCAGCAGCATTGCTGGGCACCAGGCTGGGGCTCAGGATACAGCATCTCATAAAGTGAAATTGCTTGTTCTTTTGCATTTCATGAACTTATGTCCCCACGCAGTGGTTTGCAATTTTGAGAAGATGTGACAGAATATATCTGGAACTGTACCACACAGTTTTTTATGGCATCTAATCAGGTTTATAGTTGTACAATTAACAGTGTGGGGCAGGCACAGTTGCCTGGAGCAATTGGATCTGCAGCCTATCAACCCTCCCCTGCACTGTCTCTACATTCAGAACAGACATTAATAATCCTCCACAAAAATCACAGTTTTGGCTACAGTGTTCCCACAAAGGTACCAGCCAATGAAATACTTGGAATTTTGCAAACCATCCTAGTACCCCACCTCTTTCTGAAGTGTGGTGGTGAAATGTTCCTTCTCCCCTCTCCCTTGCCCAAGCCTTGTGTTCAGCTAAGCAGGGTACAATGGTGTAGTTGATCTGGGGTTTGCTAGTAGTGGTTCAAGGCTCCTCAGCACCAGAGAGCCTGTTCCACTGAGCAGCCTGTGCAAAAAGATAACCGCTGCTCCAAGCAGCTGTACTTTGAAAGGCCAAGGAAGGAAACCAAAGTCTGGACAGGGAACATGGTGCCAACAACAGCAGACAGTAGAATGAGTCACAGAAGCTTCCTACCAGCATCAGGGTACTGCAGGCATTGGTGCAGAGTTTAAAGCGTAATGCAGAGGCTTTCCTAGTACTTACCGATGCTTTGGGGTGTATGAGGGTGTCATGGGTGTAATATGAATAACTGAAATGTTTGACAGGCAAAGACTGGATAAGGCTCTCAAGAGGCTTGCATCTTGGGGTAAGCCCAGGGCAGGGATCCAAGAGATGGATGCTGACAGCAAGTCAGGAGAGTGCAGTGCTCTGAATAGATGAAAGAAGTTGTGAATTAAATTAATTACTCTTGGCACCCAGGGTAACTCATTTCTACTGGGCATCTCAGTGCTGGCAGTCAGGACCACACCTGGAATAACATGTCCGCATATAGCCACAGGCTACCTTTCCAGCCCCTTTTCACTTCCCCCTATGATGTTCCTGGCAGTCTCTCTTGGGAAAATCAGGCCCACTCAGTGAATCACACTGATGAATGCAGTCTCTTTGCTTGCAGCACCACTGTTAAATTGGTAGAACTGAAACACTGTTCTCAGTATTGATAACTCTTCTGTATACAAATGTCTAGGGTGGTTTGAATGACATTACCAGTTACTCCAAGATGGTTAGTATAAGGAGTTTCCCAGAGTGTTTTCCTAAATAGTGATGAGTTGGCTTGAATCAAAAGTGGGTCTGCTCACAGATTCCATTCACTTGTTTCTGTGCTCAGGTGGTGGAGAAAAGCAGGCAACTCCTGCAGTGCCAGAGCAGAGGTTTAATGGGTGTCTCTTTTTTCTTCCCCTTTGTGCCAATCAAAGACATTTAGAAACAGAGATAACCTGAACCAAATTGGTCCTTAACTTTAGAGAACTGCAGTTGGGATCCAAACTGTCTTGCCCTGAATTACACCTTTATAAAAGCATTGTATTTTCTTATCAAGTCACTAGAACAGTGAAGCTATAAATCCAAGTTGAAAAAACCAGGTCTCCAAAGGATGTTCATCTCTCTGCATTGCACTGTGTTCTTAAAGTCCCTTTGTCTCCTTGTGAGCTTTGCCACTTGATGTGCTCAGTTATTCCCACTTGCCTTCTACTGTTGATAGAGGAAAATTGAAGGTAGTTCTACAGTTTTATGTTCCAATGCAGCAGTTTCATTATGTGAGCATATTGCTTTAGGCACACTGCATACATTTTAGCGTATAACCTTGAAAAGATCAATTTTTAATAAAAAATACTCCCTGGAGGTACATA
The DNA here is from genome assembly GCA_017639245.1 of Myiopsitta monachus. Classification (NCBI taxonomy): domain Eukaryota; kingdom Metazoa; phylum Chordata; class Aves; order Psittaciformes; family Psittacidae; genus Myiopsitta; species Myiopsitta monachus. The sequence goes on along the minus strand of CM029921.1, from coordinate 61,773,733 downwards.
GTAGCCATTACAAATACCTCAGCTGGGACAGGAGAGTTTTTTTAAGGAGGGTGAAAGGTATGTTTTAACTGTGTGCCTTGGACCCAAGGTCCAGAATCGTGGATCATACAATTAATGATCAAAATTGAGGGAAGAAAGATCATATGAATGTCAGGATTGGGACTGTAATTAATTTTAGGAAAACACTTGGGTAACTAGTATATTTGCAGAAGGTTTTGTCATGTGATTTTAAAATGATATACAGAAATTCTACGGGGGGGGGGTGGTGTTATTCTGGATGGGAAGAGACCAGAATATATGCACAACTACACTTGTCCTCTACCTAACTGAATGGATGTGTATACACCCAAGGAATATATATAGCAATTACTTTTTTAATTGAAGATTATTCCCTCCTCTTTCCTTTGTCATTTTGCCCAATCTCTACATATTCTCCCACTTCTTATGTAGTGGAATTTTAATTTTTAAAAATTCACATGGAGATCTGTATTAAAATTCAAAGTTTGGAAGGAGATGGAATGAGTGAGCTAATAGGTTTGTTTGTCAGAGCTGGGTTTATTGCTTATAAGAAGTATTATTACAGCATTTTGAGGTGCTGCCACTTTAGCTCAGCATCTATACAGAATTGTTTTGACCTGTTCTGGGTTTGATATAAAATCTGATTAAGGGTCTTTAAAAATGGCTTTGCTTGGGGTGTTGTGAATTTAATATCCATATCTGCACTGCTGAGTTTCTGCCACAAGTTTAGCAGTCATCTTCATCATCTTTTGTGGCATCACTGTGCCAGGAGGATATGGGGCAGTGGTAACCTAGAAGGTTGGTGTTCTGTAAGTAGAAATGTAATATAGGTAGTTAGATTACTATGGTAAGATAGTAACCATAAACACAGCATATGATCCCCCTTTTTGCCCAATAATAATTGATATAGCCCTTTCCCATCTCCCTGGAAGATTTGTAGTGCCGATGGTTATTCTGGGGACTTTTCTTGTAGTTCCAGTGCTGTGCAAGTCCAGCTCTATTGAGGTGAACATCCCAAAGGACCTGGTTGGAGGCCTAGACCTTTCCCTTATCAACACTTCATGCAAAGGAGTATCGAATGGCACTCACGTCAACATCCATTTCTCCTTGAAGTCCTGTGGCACTGTTGTGGACGTATGTATACCTATTGCTGTCCTCTCCCTTGGGATCTCTCAGATTTGGAGACTTGGCTGTGGTTTATCTGGGGAATAAACTTAGCTGTACCATCAGAGAAGTTTCCTTATTGCCATACAGCTGGCCTCAGACTAGATGTGGTGTCACATCCCAAAGCAGGAGAGCTTGTTCCCTCTCCTCTTTAGAGGTGTACATCTGTCAGCATGGCTACAACTTTCTGCTCACCTAATCCTTCACAGAGGCAGCTTCACCACCGTTCCAGTGCAGGAAGTGCAAGTGGTGTCAGTCTTCACCCTCCTGCTGAGATAGAATCTGGTCCTCCGATAATATTTCAGAGTTTTAGAACGGCAACGAGTGAGGAACCAGAGAGCTCCTCTCAGGAGACAGCTTGCAATTGGAAGCATATTCCTCTGCTTCATGCAGGAGTACAGTGCACCAAATTTGATAGCGAACTGATAGAGGCTCTTATTTCATAGGTGAGGAGGAACCTACATTCTGGTTGCAGTGTATGAATTCACAAACTCTACTTACAGTGGCTAGTTTATGTCTGAGTTTCTGGAACAAGGTAAACTCAGCTGCTAGTCTGAACTCAGAGAGGTCCTTCTCAATGATCTCCCCTTTCCCTTAAACTCCTTTCTTTGCTGCAGGTAATAAATGATAAAATCATTGCCACCAATCTGGTGACTGGCTTGCCAAAGCAGACTCCAGGAAGCAATGGGGACATCATTGTCCGCACCAGCAAGCTGCTGATCCCGGTGACCTGTGAGTTCCCACGCCGGTACACCATCTCTGAAGGTTATGTGCCCAACCTTAAGAACTCTCCCTTGGAAATCATGAGCCGCAACCAGGGCATCTTTCCCTTCACTCTCGAGATCTTCAAAGACAAAGACTTTGATGAACCCTACAGGGGTGCTCTTCCCACCCTTAAGCTTCGAGACTCTTTGTACTTTGGGATTGAACCCTTGGTACATGTCAACGGACTAGAGACACTGGTAGAGAGCTGCTTTGCCACTCCCACCTCAAAAATTGATGAGATCCTGAAGTACTACCTGATCCAAGATGGGTGAGTTCACTGTTCCCTCTCTTGCTGGCTCTTAGGCTGGAATTGGCAGTGAGGCTAAGTTACATTGCCTGTGTGATGCAGGAAACACCATCAGTTCTTCACAGCAGTGTCTCTGCTGTGTTCCTAGACCAGCAGCAGCCAGGCCTTTCAGTCGTCAACCTGAAACCACCTGTCCCATCAAACGTAATTGGGAGAAACAGTGAGAGGCAGTGAAGGAGGTTACTCCAAGTGCAGCCTTTACAGGACATATTTCCCTCTGGCTAGCTTTGTAGATAATTGAGTTGGCTTCTGTAGAAAAGATATCCTTTCTGATATCCTCTCTCTGCCAGCCTGCTGAATGCCAAACCAATCAGCAGAACCCCCTGATGGCTGTGTGCCACTGCCGCCCAGCCGCCACAGCAACTGGAGCAGGCTTCTTGATTTTTCCCATCACTGGCCTTATTATAGTATGAGCCAGAAGACTTTGTGGCTAGTCCAGGTTGGAGCTCCAGGAGCTCCCCTTGCTTTCCTCTGTCTCATACCTTGCTGTGCAGTAAGTTTGGGGTCCTTCGGTTTGGCTGTAATTTTCTGAGGCACTTGGGGTTAGAGATCTTTCCAGAATAACTCGGGGTGGATCCGTGGGTTCACTCTAATGAGTTTTGCATCAGAGGTTTGGGGAGCAATCGCTGTGTGCTCTGCTGTGGCTCCTAAGATGGACCCCTGCTTTCAGACACTTGTTTGGGTGGTAACATGACAGGGCCATGGTACAACGTTGCTGTGGAGTGTTTGCATCCAGCAGTGCCTGGCAGCTTAACCAGACAACACTGTGGTAAACATCACATGTGGGAATCAGTCTGCTATCATCTAGGGAGAAAAATCCAGCCAAAGTAATATCTGAGACATAGCCAAATGTCATAGCCTGACAGTCTTGTAGAAGTTCAGTATTCTGTCTGCAGCCAATCTAACGAGAACAACAATTACTTCCTCAGCTGCCAGGCTAAATCATCCACCGTTACAGCTGGTGATGACAAGTCCTGCGTGGTTGCCTTGTAACAAAAGGGTCCTGCAGAGTACATACACAAATATACTGTGTTTGTTTCCTTCCGACAAAGGTTTCGGCATTAGCTTGCTATTCCCCCATCCTAGGCTGCAGTCCTTCTGTGCCTGACATTTTTGGGGTTTATGAGTGGATTTGTAATGGAAGGATAGATTTATTAGCTCCCTGCCTTGGCTGTTCCTGTGGACCCTTCACACAGTCATGGCTCCAAACATACATTCATTTTCACCATGAGTGAAAATGACAGGATTCAAAACAGTGGCCAAAACCTGAGCTAGCAGAGAAGGGAGAGGGCAGAAAATGTCACCTCTCAAATTCACCACAGCGCAACGTGGAGGATTTATGGCATCAGCAGTCCCTTTGGTACTGTTATCCTGCAGAGGGCATTAAAACTTCATCAAAGGGAAAAGTGGGATGGAGCCAGCCGGCTGGAGCCTCATCCAGTCACTGAAAGCCCCAGCATCCTCAGACATGCCAGCCCCGGTGGGCTGTATTTAGATTGAACCGCTCACTTAGAGCAAAGGCTAATGATGTGCTACTGAGCTAACTGGAGTTCTTTGTCTCTCTGTGTGCTTGCAGCAATTAAAAAGTAAAAATAGCTGAATACACTGCTGATTTGCTGCTGCTCCAAACAGCTCTGTAATAGCCCAGTTTCCCTCCATCAACTCGGCCCCAGAAGCCCAAGGCAATAAAGACAGGATTTTAAAATTGGTTTGATTATGTAGGATCAGACCTGCAGGAGTTAACTGCAGCTTCCACTGGGAAACACTGTTTAAATTTGAGGGAATGTATCTCAGACTGAGGGATGGGAGCCTTCCCTCTCTTGCTTTCTTACCTGTTAATTCCCTGCCCTGGCCATTTTGCAAGGGCAATGCAGTGGGAGCCTTCTTCTGTGGGACTCCTCAACCCTCTCCATGCTCATGTGACCATGCTGGAAATCAGGGTTTTCCCAGATCCCTCCCCACTATCTCTGTAATACCCTGTACTGCTGCTAGCCCAGCCAGCCCCCAAGCAGCTCTCCTGCTTCTGGTCTTGTTCTTCCCCTTTCTCAAGACAAAAATAAGTAAAAGGCATTGACCGACAGCGCAGGTGATAAACATTGAAGCTCTCTGGGGCATCTGGAGCAAGGTCATGTCACTGAGGGCAATCTGTTGTAATCTGATGTGGTCAGGAGCTGTGATTTATCTGAACATGATGGGGTTAAGGTAGCTCCATTGCAAGGCTCTACCAGTGTAGAGAAGCTTTGGAGACCCTGAGATTTAGGAGTCAGTTTGAGCCAGTGTCCAAGAATCATCACACTTTATATGCTCACAAATGGGAACGTGGCTGTGAGTTGACTTTATGGCCCCAAAGCTTGGCTAGTCACTCATGAAAAGTCTATAACTGTCACTCTTTACAATAGGATGCCTTCAGGAATGCTACTTTTAAAAGTAATTTTATCCTAAATGACTTAGTAACATTTGAAGTTTGGCCTCAGGAGGGAGGAATCTCTTTATTTTTTTTTCAGATGCACAATATTAAGTTATTAGCTCCCCTTGATGGCTTTTATGTTTGCATTCCAGGCAAGTTAACTAGACAAGCACTGCAGACAGGGATACCCCTTCAGACCAGTGACCGCCACTGGCTGAGTAAAGCTACAGAAATATATGGTGGTGAGAACAGTGCTAGGATCAGACCAATGCTTAGTGCTCCCATGAACATACTATACTCTGCATAGCAGAAGGGCGACTGCAGCAGTCTGCCACCCACACAGCCTAGTCAGCTGAGCAGTGTAGAGATTTCCAGCAAAAGCAGAGCTACACATAGATGTGGGGTTTGCTGCTGCTTGACAATTGAACACATCAAACGTCAGCATTTCTGACAACGCCTTACGTATTTCTGGTGTAAAGATAGGAGCTAAAGGTTGCTGCAGGAGTAGGACTTTCAGCTGTCCCACCATCACCTCTTGTCTCCTCCACCATCACTTTTTCTTTGTTTAATATCTTGCAAAGTCCACATTTCTGGAATTAACTTGCCAGAAAGACCAAGCCGCGTTGCAAGGCAATATAACAGCAGCAGCTGGGCCTCTCAGAACTCTTCAGGCTTTGTAATTACCAGGCAGCAGTAGTTACCAAGTCACCATAACTTTTTGTCTTGCTGTTTCTCTGTCAAACTCTAAAAAGGCCATAACAGTTTATAAATAGACTGCACCTGGAATGTAACTTCTATGAAAGTAGCCATTTTCTTGCAGTTCTATGATGTCTTGCACGATCATACAATGCTAGTGATGAAGAAATCAAAATGATGAATTTTAGTGTAAGAATTTGAGCTGTCCAACCAAGTGTAGCAGGAAGAAAAATGTAAATGATGTAAAGCAAAGTAAATCTGGATTTTTGTGTTTTTTGTGATCTGTGATATTTTAGTAATGTGAGTACAGGCTTCTTCATTTTAAGCATGATTTATGTGCATATATATGTGTGTATAGAAAGCACATAATATATACTGTATAACAGCTCTGTTGATCACTGCAGGCTGTTGCACAGGAAGGTGAAATGAGGACAAACTTGCCTGCAGCTCTCTGGCAAGTCCCTCTGACAAGGGGACTGGACCATATCCTGCCAGCTCTCTGCTGCTGAGCTGTACTTTGTCTGGATATGCTATTATCATCTCTTGTTTTCCCCCATCATTCGTGAATTTTCTCCTGTGGCCAAAGAGGAAGTAACATGGATGGTAGCTTAGCTTGAGAGAGCCAAGTTCTTCTTTCCTTTCTATGGTTAAATATGCTGGGATGTTTTTTCTCTTTCATTTTCCATTTCTGGGAAATCCATTAAAGCCTATCCCTCTGCTTTCCTCAGCTGCGTTTCTGATGATTCAGTGAAGCAGTACACATCAAAAGACCATCTTGCCAAGCATTTCCAGGTTCCTGTGTTCAAGTTTGTGGGCAAAGACAACAAGGTAAGCTCAAAACACACCTCTGAGATATTGCATCAGCTCTGATCTGACTGGGGAATCTCAGCACAGAATTGGCTGTATTAGGGTGCAAAGGAGAGGAGTGGCTGCCCCAAGGCAGATGATGCTGTGCCTATTCCAGCAGTGTTGTCTTTCAGGACCCTGACACAGGTACTTCAGGAGAAAGTGATAAAACCAGCTATAATTAAATAAAGTATGAAGGACGGTTGCCATAGCAGGCTGAAATCGTTGTTTTCTGAGTAGTCTTACTGGACATTTATACACTGGCTGAGAAAAGTGTTCCCAATCACCAGGCCCAGTGCACAGTGTCCTGTCTTTAGAACAAGACGGTCTGTGGTTTTGAATCTGTTCAACCTTATATCTTCTCTAGCTCTTGTGAGTACAGGTGCCAGGTTTCCAGATACAAGGCCACCATACTGTTTAATTCAATGTGAAACCACGCTGTCAAGGCTGGTGGCACTCTGAGGCAGAAGCTTTGTAGTGGGAGGACAGTTGAAGGATAATGCCATTTTCCTAATGCGAATAGCTTCTCTGTGCTAGAAGAAATCTAGTCTTACTGTTATGTTCAGCCAATGTTGTTTGCTCCAAAAGTCATAAAGCTGCCACTCCAGCTACTAGGAGAGCCTCAGTAGAGTTAAAACAGATGAGGCCTTTCAAAATTCAAACATTTTGCTTGGCTGTCTGATTGCCACTGCTGCTTCCAACCTGCATCCTCCCTGTCTCTGCGATGTATTTTGCTTCAGACCTCACTGTTGACCAAACATTCACAAATATTTGCTTCCCTACTTCCTGCTTGCAGGAATCTTGCTTACTTTCGTTGTCATTTAGAAGGCAAGGAGTAGCCACCCTGTCACTGTCTGACTTTGCTGTGCAGAAAGAAAGGGCAGCTGTCTCCCTGGCCTTTGTTTCCCCTTCTCCCCTCAGCTACCAGTTTTAGCTCCTCATCAATTTGAGTTTTCCTCTTTTGCCCCTCAGCCTCCTAGCTTTATGTTTTCTCAGCTCATGTCAGATTCTCTTGCATCTTTGTATGAGTCCACTCTCTTGCATATTTCTATCAGTCCATCTCCTTGTGAGGCTTCACACATTCGTGGCCTGCTTCCTGCTATGCAGCTCCTGCCAGTTTATGTGGGATCTTCCAAGCCTATTCCTGGCATTTTCATCCATTCTTCTGGAGGATCATTGCATGCCTTCACATTACCTGTCTAGCCCTTGGCTAACAGACAGATGCCATACTCTGACATCTCAGCCAGGCACTCTGGAAAACGTGTCCTCTCCTGGGCACTTGAGAAAACATGAAGCAGCCAATTTGGCTGTGGATGGCAATGGTGGATGTGGACCTTGTTGATGTGGGAATGGAAATGGCTGCACCATGGGAACAGCATCGCCCATTCTCTGAGAGAGCTGGCAGCAGTGCCAGTGTGATTCCCAGAGCTGTGTGCTGACTTGGCCTGCTATCTTGCCACCCTCCAGGAGGTGTTCTTGCATTGCCGCATCCTCGTGTGCGGCGCGCTGGATGAGAGCTCCCGCTGCGCCCAGGGCTGCCGAAGACGGGTGCGCAGGTCAGCTGAGACAGAGGAAGAGGAGGAATCTGTTCACATGGCAAACCACATCCTGACAGGTGGCCCCATCAGAATCGACTTTGATGACTAAAGCCCACCTACTGGAACAGCATTTCTGCTGAGATGACTTTCCTTGTCAGTGCCAACTTGCACAGTTGTTTAGGAAACAAGAAGTATTTGGTAAAGCCCCACTGAACCACTTAGGATATGTTTCCCTAAGCGTGTGATGATTATTTGTCAAGTGTGTTAGGCACACAAGGCAGTGTGCCTAGACTGAGTGCAACCCGGACTGCAGAACAGTTTTACCTGCCATTTCTTTCCAACAACCCTTCAGATGAAGGGACCCTATTGCTTTTCAGGCCTAAAGCATTACCCAGCTTGGTCTTTCCCTGCATCCACCTGCAGGCTCCAAAGGACTGTTTGTCCTTGAGAGTGTTATTCAAGCTCTTCTGTCATCAGACAGTACAAACACTATCTATCTTAGCTGAACATGTTTGCTATGCAGTTCTGTGAATGATGCTGAAGCTTTGGATGTGCTGAGATTTTGGATGACCATTAAAAAGCATGTATAAAAATATTATATCTCATAATGTTTAAGTTCCTTGGAGCTATAAAACAGTTGTCATTGCATGCACATGTAAATGTTATTTTTAAATAGTAAAAGGTATTTAATAAAACTTGATTTTTTTAGTGTCTGCTTGTAATTACATGCAGTTTAGCAGTATTTCCTTTTGTGTTTAGTGTACTGTTATTTTTCTCCCTCTTCTGCCAGGAGCAAAAATATGGTCCCTTTCATAAGTGCTACAGCACCTTGACTGTAAGAGAAAGACCATTAAACATCTTTTGTATTGTTTTAGCACCTTGATTGTAAGAAAAACACCATTAAACAGCAGCACCCCCTCCCCCTAAGTGTGCTGCTACTAAGTCTTTGAAAGTTGTAATGCATCATTACCTTGGTCTAGAGAGGCTTTGGTCCTGACAAACAGATTAGGGAAATGCACATTGTTTCTAGCAATCATTTGTAAGGTGGGTAGTTCTCAGGACAGGGTTGTCCCCTGTGAGCCTGGTGACAGGAGATAGGCCAGCATTGTTTGAGTGACTGTGCACATTTGCAGGCCCCTGGTGGGCGAGAGCTGGATGTGGACACAATTACTGGTAGTGGTGGTGGCATTATGGTTGTTTGTCAGGAATCCTTCTGTGCTGTCTTGGTCCTTCCAAAGAAAACATAATGGATGATCAGCTTGGGCTCCTCTGGGCTTCACTGAGGAGCAGGAGTACTGTGTGGTGAAGGAAATATGGGGTGAAAAGAAGGAAGCACAGTGAGCAGTGAAGGACTAAATAGGAGAGGCAGGGCTGGAGGGTGAAAGAGGAAGGATCCATCTCCACCACTGGCTGTGGCACCGCAGTATGTTCATGGGTTTTTCTGCAAGAAGCTTTGCAGTGTGCAGTGTTCTCCTTTGTGTCTGGAGGTGTGCTGGGAGTCCCCCCTAGCCTGCATTACCCATTTTCTACTTTGGTTGGAAGCAGCCAAATTGCTGCCAAGGCCAAAATTTGTTGCTGCTCTCAAATGGACAGGGAGTCTGCTTGAAGGGACCATTTAGAAGGGAGTCGCAAATCTCCTCAGCAATATTCCATTTCACAGATTTATTTCTTTTGCTGAGTGAGATCCCAGTGAGAATACAGTGATGGGCCGGGAGTTTAATGATATTTCTGAATAGCTTCATGGCTGCTTTTCCCATTTGGGAATATGTGTGTGTGCATGTGCGTGTGTTTGTTAGAATAAGTGAAAACGTTTCTAAGATGATAAGTCAGTATAAGTGGAGAGACACTTTTCATGTGCTACCTAGCCATATGTGAAAGAAAAGGAATTAAAAGGCCACCTTCTTGCATTGCTGTGCATCTCCTGGTTCTGCTGATGCAGGTCTGCATTAGGGCCACATGGGCAATTTCCCGCTGTCATTTCTTTGTTCAGGCACCCCCTGCTAAATATACTTGTTTAGATAAAAGAAGAGCTGGAAAATTAAATCAATTAGCTGGTGCCTTCTGGAAAGGCACCTGGTGTTTTTTGTTCGTGTGAAAGGGACATGGGGGAGTAGTGGAGGAGAGATTAATTTCGTGGCTTATTTCAGTTATTGTGCACATTATTTCATTCTTCCTGACAGATTCATACGAAGCAGCCTTTCCACTCTGCAGCTTTTTAGTTTAATAATCTGGAAGAGTAATGAGGAGGAAACACTGGCCTGTGTGGCCACGTGAATGGAGCAGCCTGGGAAGGTGCTTAGTTTGCCTTGAAAGCAGGATAGTAGGTCTACTATATGCCACCGGCCTGTGGCCATTCCTCCTTTGACACAGAGGGGTATGGCTCTTAGGCACAAACACCACCATTTCTCAAAGTCCTTTAGCTCTCCCCGGTTTGCTTCTTGCTTCCATCTGTCGTCTTTCTCAGCGTTACAACCTGGACATGAAATCAAAGACCAAACTCATCTGAGAGCCAAGGCATTTGTCTGCTTGATTTAATCTGCCGCACCACATAGTGGAAGCAAAATACACTGCCCAAGCAGTTGTTGAACATCTGCAAGAGTTGCAAACAATCCTGCCAATGCACAAAATCAGCAGGAAGCCATCAGGTGAGCACAGTGTTGTGTTCCTGCTCAGAGCAGGGTGGAGGTGAAGATGACCCAAGATTTGTCCATTGACCCAGAGAGTCTTGTGACCAGCTGCTTCAGTGGCTGTACACCAACCGGGTAGCAGGAACAATGTGAAGGGGAAGCGACTTTTAGTTTGGATGCGGAAGTTTTACTGTAGTTCATGTACTGGTTTTCTCCTATACAGGATTATTTGGTGGTTTTCTTGAGTCACTGCCACCACTTGAAGGCTCAGAAGTTTTCTTGTAGAGCTGCTTATGGGTTTTTTCAGATTGCCACAGTTTAATTTTGTTGTGAAAAATGCACTTAGCATTCAGTAGCTGCCCTGTGTGCAGCAGTGTGTAATGTTTGGGGACGAATGGTGTGGTCTGAAAGCATAAGAAACTGATTTATGTTAGTGGTGTCTCCATCACATCAGTTGTTGGGATAGACAGATTTTGTTTAGAACCCTTCAATTCCTCCAGTGTATGTCATTGTCTGTCATCAGTTGCTTGGCCTGGCTTTAATCTGGTGTCACTTGAACTATAAAATGCTGTGGGACATTTGCCAGCCAGCTGGCTATCGAGTGTAAACAAGATTGGGTTTTTTAATTTTGTCATTTAATTGTAAGAGCATGCTCACATTTCAAACTGGCAACAGGCACCATTTCATCAATGAAATACGAAGTTTGGGAAGTGTCTGGAACAAGGACCGTTTCCTTCCCATCCCTAGCCAAAAATACGTGTTTCTTAGATAATCAAAACTGTCTGTGTAGCTTCATGCTCCAACAGGCACACAATATGAGGAACCTTGGCAATACAGTGTTTGCTCTCCAGTGGCATTAGCACAGCTAGGGAAGGATGTCATTGCTTATCAGTGTAAACCAAAGTCCTCCCTAATGGAAAATATCCCAGTACGTCTCCTGTGGTCACTTCTGTTTTCCTGGTTTTAGTACCAGTGGGCTCTTGTTTCAGTCCGTCTGAGGCCAGATGAATGTCTCAATGCTGTTCACTCTAAAGCAAAGATGACTGGCAAGAACAAGAATATGGGGCTTAAATAATTTATAGTTCCATGCGTACATTTAAACCCAAATGAAAAGTAACAAAGGACAGACTCCTTCTATTCTTGTTAAATCACCCTTCTTGTAGCCTTAACTTTTCCATGGCAGATGGAAGAACATAGTCACAAATACGTTTGCAGAAGATGCTGAAGTATTTATGTGGCAGGGCATGTGCACCCAGTAGCAACTTCCTCTCAACAAGAAACAGATGAAAGCTGTCTGCAAATGTTGTATGTAGATGAAATTCCATATACCACTTTAAATTCTCATTTTGTATGCAAAAAATCTCCCGATAGCAGATGGAAATATTAACCACATTTTAGAAAGAAGGCTGTCCAAGGCTGTTGATAGCTCTTCAGCTGCAGTGTCTCTGCCTCATAGAGGTAGCATGTAAGCCCTGCCACCTGACAGGTAAGCCTCTGGGATTTTGCATGTCTCATCCAAGGCAACTGTGAGGCAACTGTGAGCCTCCTGTTTCCCTCATGCAAAAGCTGGAGGTAGATACCCAGTCATTTTGTGTAAAAAGGGATCCTAAGGGAAAAGCTTTGTTAGATTATATAGGAGGAAAATAATTAAATTGATCTGGATGACACTGCAAAAGAAAAGCAGCTTTGTCTCCTGAGACTGTGGGAGAGTGCTGTGATTTCACACCTCAGACACAATGGGCTTTGGTCCCCATCTGCCCCAAAATGAATTGTGCCTATATCACAAACACTTGAAGTTTCTTCTCATGCTTACCAAATCTCCCTGGATGCTTTAAATAGTTTTTGGATCCATCAAGTATTTAAATAAGCAGGGTTGTCAGGGTGTGTAATGATAAGATGGAAAACATCAGGGATGGTACTGAAAGTAAATTACCTCTCTTCTTCAGTCTGTGACCCATGGTGCAAAATGTAGATAGCATGGCCACGGACTGGGATTTTCAAGTGGTTGCAGAAACCTAATGCCCTGCACTGTGAATTGGAGTTAAGGTCGGGGGGAGGGGGCTAATACATGTGTGTCTAAGGCAAACAAGTAAAGTCTCTTGTTTATAACCAGCGCTGCATCCTGCTTGCCTCTCCTGATCGGTCTGCAGGGAAAATCAGATCATTTAGGCTGATGGACTTGGAAAGGGCTAGGGCTGTTAGACTGCATCTGTGGTGGACAGCAGGCATTGCTGCCCTGTATTCATAGGCTGTCTCCCCTTTCTCAGCTTTCTGCCCAAAAACTGTGGTTGATGTATACTGCTTGGCCCAGGTCCCCCCATCCCGTGCTGGGCCAGAGGGCTGATACAAGTCACTTTGCTGAAGTGCAGTGGCAGAGGGAATGCGTGGCATCAGGCTCATGGAGGCCAGGCATCTGCTCATCTTCACAATTCATCTCGTTCTTCCTCATTGCAAATGCAGGCGCTCCTTTGGCTGTTCATGAAGGGCCGGCAGCCCAGGGTCCAGACGGCATTGAACACTGTGTCTGCAACGGTTTCACAAGCTGCAGGGAAGGAGGAGGTGAGGCAGGTAAGTAACAGGCACTTCAGGACATCTGAGGGATGTGGAAACCACCCTAGGCTGAGCTCTGCACCGAGTTCTGTGATATTTACAGTTGGAAGCAAGGGCTGTTGTCTTGTCCCTGGGTACTGCAGATTTATAAATCCAGAGGTTCCCTTCTGCTGAACTGGGGGCTCTTTTCTCCCTAGGGTGGCACCAGTCTGACACTAACTTATCGTCCCTTTCTGTTCTTGCCTCTCTCAGGCTTTTCTGGTTGATGGATCTTTAGGGGCACTGCATATAGCACTGTTTACCAAGCAGATTTCAGAGAAGATCTCCACAATACAGGCTTTCCTGGCCCCGCTTCCCCTCAGTTTTGCCTATAGTCACTACTAACCAACTTTTTCTGCTTTCTGGGAGTTGCCAGCCAGCATGAAAATCCTACTGCAGTTGTAACATTAGAGCTGTTGACAGCCTGCCTGCCTACTAGCCCCTCCTCTTCCCAAAAAAACAAGCCCAAAACTGCTTTTCAATAAATAAATAGGTTAATATGAAACCTTTTAGGGTTTACTCACTGGCAACCAGCATTGACTATTGAATGCATATGGGAAAGCCCTGCCTTGGGGCTGTCGCCTCTTGCCTCAGCCTCTCAGAGCACCTCACTCTGCTCCTGCTGCTTTAGGAGTTTGCTCAGTTGGCAGGTGTTGGAGAACCTGTAGTGAGTCACGGGAAAACCAAGGCTTTGGTTAACTGGCACTGCTGCAGCTGGGATGTTTGTGCCCACATGAAGGGAGTGCAGATGCTGTTCCCTTGCCTGCTGTCTCTGTCGTGGTGAGTCAGTGGAAAGGATCTCAGATAAGAGCTGGGATGGTGGTGGTTGCCTGTGCAACAGGAGCTGTTCATAGCAGCACTGAGGACAGGGAGTGGCAGGTATAGAGCACAGGACAAGAGGCAGAGCAAGGGGAGGAAAGGACGACTCAAAAATTTGTTAGTTTGCAACTACCTGTGCCTCCTGCCGCAACCAGGACAGAGATGATGGAGATATTTAGTCCTACTTGGCTGTAGGCAGAGGTGGCTTGGCTCAGCCAAGAACTAAGGGCTCTGCTCCATCTTTACTCCCTGGTATTTTTGTTTCACTGCGGCAGGCAGAAAGGAAAAAGCAGAGATCTGAAAAACTTGCAGGGGAAAAATCTGGAAGAACAGGAAGAGATTGGCTGCATGAGGATTTGTGGACAGGAGTGACCATGAAAGATTTGCCGTACTTTGGCCTGTAGCACTTATGTATTAGTCCATGTCTTTGTTTTCTCTTGCTGGCCTGGACACTGTTTCCAAACATTTATCTGTGATAAAGTAGAAAGCCATCTGCACTAGTATTCCTAGTCATGCAGCCTTACCTGTGTACCCTAATCAGGCCTCAGGAAGAGCAGACTGGGGAAGGCACTCCTGCCATGGCTGACCTCTAGTAGTGGCAGGGTCTATGTTTCCTCCTCGTCATGCAGTGAAAAAGTGCTTGATGTTGGCACAGAGGGCCAAGAGGCAGGCTTGGGCTCTTCACAAGGGTTACCAAATGTAGCCTTTACCAAATGCAGCCTTTACCGAAAAGCTCTTCTCAAACTTGCAGTCTGAAGCTTTTAAAATTAGGCAAAACCAGGATGGCTGTTGAGCTGCTGACATGTCACTAGAAGTTTGTTAGTATGGGGGCTTCTGAGGAATCCAGCTCTGCCCACCATGGCTCAGCCACCACCCATGTCCCTGGTGCCATCGTCATCTCTTATCTGTGAACTAGATCCCGGAGAGCCCTTGTCCTTGGCTCTCCCAGTTTGTTGGCCCTTGGCCATGTGCAGGTTTCAGTGTGTGGGTTACTGGCTGTGGAAGGTTTTTTGATCACGTGAAGGTGTTTTAACTCTTGGGGAGAGCATCCAGGGGTTGAAGGAATTGCAACTAGGTTTTCTTGTTGGTGGGTTTGTTTGGGGCTTTTTTGTTTGGGGGGGGTAGGTTTTGTTTGGTTTATTTTGTTTTTTTTTTCTTTCCACATGTGTTTTGTAATGTTTTCCAACTGTAAAGAATTTAGGTCCCCAGTCTTGGGACAGAAGTGTGTGTGTAGGGGGCAGATCTTGGTGTTCTCACTCATCTCTGACCCATCCGTGACAAGCATGGGGCAGATGTTCTGCTCCCTACTGCAGATTTTTGCTGCTTTTGGCAAGGAAAGAGCTCCCTGCCCACACCCTCCTCTCCCTCCCACCGCTTGTTTCCTCCATAGGGGATGTGAGCGAGGAAGCCTACCTTCCACTTTGGAGACAAACCCGAGGCTGCGCTTGAGGTCGGAGCAGATGGAGTGGAGGCACCAGCGGAATTTGGCATCACAGCGGTATTTGTTGGCCCCACAGGTGTCGTAACAGATGTCCAGCTGGTTACAGCACTTGGTCATGGCAGGGATGCCCAAATCTAGCTGGGAAAAGAGAGGAAAGCAGTGTCCCTTGGCTGCATCCTGGCCTAAGAATCAAGCAGCTTCAGGTGGGTGAGGTATTGCAGAGCCCAGCTGGATCCTTTCTCAGAAGCTACTTCTGATAGCTGGGGCAGCAGGAGGGAACACATGCTTCTCCCTCACCATCTAAAGTAAGGGGCAACGGTAGTGCAGGTCCAGTACAGGACAGACCATGTTCCCTTTTCTCCATTGCAGGGGAAGTGGGAAACAGCCCCTCCATGAATCTGCTAGTTCTAGTTTGTCAGAGTTCACTAGAGAGTTTCCTGTCTTTTCCAGCAGTAGCAAAGGCCCCTTTTCTCTTTCCTCCATTTACCACAACCTGACAAGTCCTGCTTGTTGGCTTAAGAAATCTGCTATAAGTGTTATTAATGCCTTATTTCTCAGAGAGACACGTATGAGGCCAAGGACAAATACAGCTTGATCAGGGGAGTTCTACTTGCTTGGAGGTAAACAGCAGCTTAGCTAATAACCATGGGGGTGATGGTGGCAGAAGGCCTGCCTCCTGCAGAGGCTGGACTCATTAGCTTGTTATTAATTCTTCCTTTCTTTGGCCTTCCTCATGTAATATTTAGGAGACTGTTTCTTCATTGCAGTCAGTGCTTGTGACTGCCTGCCTAAGGAGAAGGTACTGCAGAAATGTCCACAAGATTTGCAGTGAAATGTAGTTTAAGGATCTAATAATATATGAAGAATGGGATGCAAAAAGAGGGTTTTTCGGAGCAGGAATACGTCTGATTGCTGCAGACTTCATGGGCAGCAGTAATGCATAAGGTAAATAGTATTTCCTGCTCTTAGAGCCTCCTGGGAGTACTTTTCCTGGTGATTCTAATATGATTTCATTAATTGCTTTTAAAATAAAACGTGGGTGCAGTATTAAAGCCCGCAGGTTTATTTCATTGCTTGGCAGAGGCAAAAGCATGAGAGGGGGCTAAGGGCCAGGTGTAGAGAATGCCTTCAAGTATTGCTGTTTCTGCATTACGCTATGCCACTGAGCTGTCATGGAATGTATTCCCTGTCCTATCACAAGGGCACAGGATTGTTCAGGGCCTTGATAAAAATATGTTCTTCTGTTTGCAGGTGCCCCCTTTCCTTCTCATGGTGCTAACCTGCTCAGGAAACTTTTTCTTTTGGCACCTGCCAAGACAACCAGAGCAACAGCCCGGTGCTTCGTAAACGTAACTCATGTCTATGTGACTCCTGTTTCACTGCCACCAGCAGTTGAAATCTTAATGCCTCCCTGACTGACAGTTAGGCAGTGCTCAGACTGACATGTTTGCCATGCTTGCTGACAGCAGACGGCTTTGTCTTCTGTCAGTCCCAGGCAGGTAGCTTGTTCCCTGACACCGCATAGTGATACTTCCTCCCTTTTCCAGAGCTCTGGCTTCAGCTGTGAAAAGAAGCCACCACGCAGACACTGTGTAATGCAGCTAAGCCTTTTCCCTCCTAATATTATTAGCTGGTTACTGTGATTAGAGAACTGCATCATTTGTGGTTGGCAGGTGTGGCAGTACATACACTTTCAGGTACCTTGAGCCCCAGGAAATTGGAGCTACAGCCATTGGGTTCCTGTGGTTTGTAGTGAGGTCGTGGCATTGGAGCCTTCCCTGAGAAAGAAAGGAAAAATGTTAGGAAAGCCAATCTCCCCAGCAGCAGCACCAAAAAGTAGGAGTGACAGGCAGCTCCCCTTTGGTCTGCATCACCAAACACTTCACTCTCCCAGGAGATGCAAGAAGGAAAGGATAGGTACTAGATCTGGCTGAGACTTAGGTTTCTCTGCACTGTTCCTTGATGTATGTTCAGTGCTTGTTCTATTTCTGTCCCAGGTGGGTTTATAAAACGGAGATCTCAAATGCAGAGTGAGGTGTTGATATTTTGAAGTGCTAAAACAAGACATTTGAACCCTGCTCTGGGAAAACTTTGCAAGCTGAGTGAACACTCCAACAAAAACTTGTGAGCCGAGCCTTTTGTCAGTCCATCACCTCTAGGGCTAAGTTTCTACTTCCCTGAGCGCCACTACAGAATTTAAATAGACATAAAATGGATGTAATTTAGCCCTTGAGGCAGGGTTGAGTTCTTTTAAACTCCATTTCCACTGTTTTCTTCTTGTCAGCACTGATCATCATTTAAGATTCTTTTCCCTTTTTTCTGCCCAGGTACCCAAAATACCAGTGGTTAATAGAGGCATAAATCTACCATGTCCTTGAGAAGACCTCACAGACAAATGCATCAAAAAGTTTTATGCAAGAATGTTCCCAGCACCTTCTACATTAAAAATTGCTGGAGTGGTTTTCCTTGAGCAACAGATTTGCAACAAATAAGCAACAAACTGAAATAGCTGAGAGATGCCAATGGTGTCTTCTCCAGCCCTACAGAAATATAGTATGCACCAAGGATTCGGCTGTCCACAAGCCAAGATAAAGCTCTCTAGCTGACACTGCCGCCAGGTGATGGCATTTGTGTGGGGAAATATTTCTCAGTACAGCAGTTATCTATGGTGTTTCTACCTTTCTGTCCACTTTTGAATGGGCCAGATCTGCTTCCTGCTCCAGATGCAGTTTTCTAGTGCAAAAAGCAGTGTTATTTTTAGCAGGTAGAGCTATCTTAGCAGAAGACAAAGAGCACAAATCAGTTGGTTGCAGCACACCATCATTATGGGATTACTTTTGCACCAACACGTAACTCTGAGGTAACTGAGGCATGTTGATGCAAGGTGACTTCTGAGTTTACTGACACATTGCATAATACAGTATTTTGGTGGTTATACTAAGGAGAGAAGGAATTATGTCTATATACAGTCTGAATCTATATCCCAAGGCTCCTAAGAAAGGTAATGAGAGAAGGGCTGCACCATGGTCTTGGTGCAATTCACAGCACAGATGCTCTTTTGGAAGCATGTGAGAATTGGGGCTCAGAATTCAAATTTCCTGAACTGAGGCAGGAGGCAGAGGAAAGTTCAAACTCCAAGGTGGGTTTTGCGGAACGGGGTCAAATTTTAATGATTTGCTTGTAATATTGACAAGTTATCTTTCTGCAGCACACTGTCAGTTAATGGGATAAGGTGGCAATTCAGCGTAAGAGTGGGACTGCTTGGAGATATGGAGATAATTGTGTTTCCAGAGAAAACCTTCCATTGAGCTGGCGGTACAGCTGTTATGTCTTAGAAAGTTGTCCTGAGGAAAAAGAAATCTCACATGAGAATTGTGATCAACAAAACACGAACTACCTTCACGATGAGCCCTGGTTGGAAACCTCTTCCTCTCTGAAAACAGTTTAATCATTTGTAAAGTGCCCTTTGGTGAACTCTCTCTCAGCTAAAGTCCACGACACCAAAATTAACCTCTCTCCTACATCTTGCTTTCTAGCTAACAGTAAAGCAAAAGCAAAGAAGAAATAATAGGCATTCCTGACTCTACATGACCATTCGCTCTGCGCTCTTATCATCTATTTCTTGCCCATCCTTATAGCCACTTCTGTGATGGGGAAGGGACTTGGTGGGTTACACTGACTGTTTGCTAGCTGTGTTTCACCAAAGGCTGACATCTGTCTGCTTGCTGCAGGGCATAGCTGGGATGAGGAAGAGAGCTGCAAGCACGGCAGGACCTGCATGGCAGCATGCTGAAGAGTGATGTGTCAAAGCACAGCATTGCTGATGAAGCCTCTTCTTTGCAAGGAATTTTATTTCAGGGCATTTTCTTGTCAGCACAACCTTAGAGGAGAACTGAATTTGGGTTCCTAATGGAAGCAAGTTTCCCCAATGCATTTTAATATCTCCAGGCTGTTGTAGCTATGCCAAGAGACTGGAAAACAGCCAGCTGACTAGAACAGCCGCTGGCCATGCAGGAGGTCTCAGACACTGCAGTGCTGGTACACTGGCAGGGGGAAGTGAATGTATTTCAGGATGAATAGATGGTCTTGGGGCTCCTTACTGTTTTGAGTGGCCCATTGTTATTTCTCTGCCCCAGGCAAGCAGGCTTGGAGCAGACACTGTCCTGTGTAGCGCAGCTGTGTTGGAGTGCCTGACTTTGAAGGCTCTTTTCTCACAGCCTGGATGTGCCTCCTCATGTGAAGCCTCTCAGGACCAAATTCTGGGCAAGATGCTGAAGTCCTGCCTGGCCAGACAGCTGAAGGAAGCTGTCAAGGGATTTACCCCCTGTTCAAGCTGTTTCCCACCCAGAGAGATTTTGTAAGGAGGAGGAGGTATTTATCAGCAATCGCTAGTGTAATCCTAATGTCCTGATTTAAGGGAGTAATCCATCAAGTTGTTTGTTTTCAGACCTCACTAGCTGCTGAAAAATCAAGAGTCTTACAGCCAGAACAGCCAAGTACTGTGTGCTCAGCTGAAGATGGATGTGGCAATCACAGGTGAGTCCTGACCTTTGTTACGGCAAAATAAGCTATTATTGGTGTCTCAGCTGAAATGAAAGAAGTAGAAGGCATAATTTTTGCTTCGTGCCTGGGGAAAAAGTAATCGGGCCCTGATTCAGCAGGAGGATGGTAAAGATGGTTTGTGTTCATTCTTCTGGGCGCAGACTTGGTCTCACTGGTTTGGGATCATCCCTGCATCCCTCTATTGCAGCCTGCAATGTCTGGGCTAGAGACCAGCATAGACAAATGGTTCTGGAAGGGTCCAGCAAGACTTTGAGGTATTTGGGCAGTGTTTTAATAGTTTCCTCCTTCAGCCGGTGATTAATGAGTTGTTCAGCAGAGGATGAGAACAGCATTAAGGATGTGCTTGTTTGTTTTCCTTTCTAGGTAACACATTTCTCCAGTAAGATGCAGAATGCTCTCAGGGAGCAGGCAGGCATTTGTGCCACCACCCTGTGGAGATGCTCTTCCCTCTGCCCAGAGTGCAAAGCTGGGGCAGCAGGAGCAGGGAGAGCCCCAGCCTTGCGATGTGCCTAGAGTGACCACTTCTGCAGGACTTGGTGAGTACTGAGACTCCCTGAAAAGAGCTCTGGTGCCAGCCTTCCCAAACCTTCCCTCCGGCCCACAGCAGTCCCAGCCATGCTATGCCCACCACAGCATTTTCAGTCACTACGTTAAGAAGGGCAAGTCCCTTTCTGCTCTGGATTTGGAGCATTGTGTGGACCTAAAGGGAGGTTATCAAACACTGTGAGGGCTGCCATGCTGTGGGCCTGAGGATGGGCTGTCTGGTGGGCAAATGGGCTCATCCTGTGTGCTGGGGCAATGCTGTGGTGTGCCGGGGGATCTCCTCTAGAGCAGCCATGGCCCTCCAGAGCTGCTGTGGAGAGGTAGCCCTAGCTGGGGAATGTCATGGGGCCCTGGGCTGAGGGACCAGGGCTGCTGTGGGGCTGAGGCACCTGGCTCCCTGCAGGTCTGTGGGGCTGAGGTCCCTGGCCTGGTGCTCCCTGTTTCCTGTTAGCATGAGCCCGGGGAGCAGAGCAGAACAGATATATACACGTTATTTAAAAACAAAACATAACAAAAAGAAGAAAAAAAAACAACCAAAAAACCAAACCAACTTGAAAGCTGATTTTAAGCTCTCTTTGTGGCCTCATTTTGGCTAAGAGTGGCCCATCTGCCCTTTTGTCCTGACAGGCAGCTCATGTCCCAGCCCTGCAGCAGCTGTTCCTCCCAGCACCCTTGGTGCTGGCCTGGGAGGGGCAGGAGATGCTTCCCTCAGCTGCATCTGTCAGGGCAGCAATACAGACAAGCCTGTGCAGGCTGGAGACGTGCAGCACAGCCTGCAGCTCACGTTCTGGAAGAAATGGGATGCATACAGACCCAAACTGAGTTGGTGGGGTCTCTCCAAAGCATGGAGTCTTTGTCTGTGAAAACCACAGCTCAGGGAAGGAGAGGGGTTGAAATCACCTCTGTGCTCACAAGCACCCTGCCCAGGCAGTCACGAGGGATGCGAGATGAAGCTGGGGGTAAAAAGGCTGGCAGGCAGTTGTGGATGGGCTGGCTGAGTCGACTGAAAACAGTTATTGCTGTGGGGACAGTTGTAGGGTCATGGGGAGAGGACACAGTCTGTAAGAAGGCTCCTTCCTGTTCCCAAACAGGTCCTGCTGCACCTCTATGCGCCCAGTCCCCTGTCCTGCTCTCCCCAGGATGTCACCCCCTTCGTCCTGACCCCAGGACAAACTCTTCTTTTTTGGTAAATCATTCTAAAGTCCAAGGCAAGCAGCAGCTGCCTCGTTCTGCTTTGAGTACTAAAGGTTTTTCCGTGCTGACTGCACATCTTGTGTGCCTTCCTGTTATCTCTCCTCCTCCATCCTACTTATTAACCACCTTGCAGCTGTTGAACAATGACACTGAAGATCGCTGGGCAATACTAACAACCTCTTCTGAGTTAGGCATGCACAGGATGCTCGTCCTCCCCTCCAGGGCCTCACTGCCTACCCTGGTGTTTCTCTCTAGCGGTCTGGGCAGCCTGGTCACCTACATGTCGTTCCTGTAAGAGGTATATCCTCTCCTCTTGTCCCCTTGCACACAGCACAGCGGCTTCAAGATCAGGCACTCAGTTCTCGGTGAGAGGGGAAGATGAGGGTCAGTGCCCTGGTGCTGGCACTAGCAGGGAAGCTGTGACTCTGCAGTGACTTTTCTGTGCTGAGCAGAGCAAGGGTCAGGTGATGGATAGGAGCTTGTGGTGGTCTTGGGGAAGGGAGAGGGCAAGAGGGGGAAAGGGCAAGGAGAGAGGAGCCAGCGGGAGCGGCGTTCGCTTACCGTATCGACATCTGTACTGACATACTCCATTTTTTCCCCCAAGCAGTTCCAAGAAGGAGTCAAAGTAGCTGTTAACTGTTTCAAAGCTGTCCCGGATGGTCTCGATGCCCCAGTCTGAATAGGATGACTCTGCCTGGGAAGTTGGGCGGACGGTGTTCACCTGTGTTGCTTCTTCTGTGCATTGCCCTAAGCCCAGCGCCAGGCACAGAACCGCTGCCTTGAAAAGCAGCCACATGCTGCAGTCCAGATCCAGGCCCCAAAGCCCTCGTCCAGGCAGATGTGCAGGCAGGGAGGAGTGGGAGTGAGCCGTGGCGTGCAGGAGGCAGGTAAGCACCCCTCTGCTGTGGACTTTAAACAGTGCCGAGGGAGCCGGCACGAGGTCACCACAGTCAGAGTGCAAAGTGCACCACAGGGATTTGGAACGAGTTCATCTCGCAGAGAAACACTGGGCAGGGAGTTTGCACAATCCCGCTGGAACCCTGCAGCACCAGGAGGGACTGCGGGCCTGCCTGCGCACCAGAGACCCTCTGCCCGCCCCACCGAGGCGCTGCCTGGGCTGCCCTGCTCTCTCCCCAGCCTGCTGGGAGATGAAGAGTATCTCTGTCCAACTTTCTGCTGCTCAGGCGATGGCAGTAACGGGTCAGCAGCAGGCTGAGGAGCACCCATTGCCTTTCTCCTGAGCACGTAACGGGGCAGGATGAGGCACCCACACAGTCTGGCTGCTGGGGGGGGGGACGCTGCTCCTAGCAAACCTGAGGGACCGCAGGGATGGCACAGTTGTAATGTGAAGGGCCTTTCCAGGCCCGCGTGCCCAGGGCAGAAGAGGGTGGCAAAGCACACCGTGTCCTGCTCTGCTATGGCTAGAGGGTGCTGTTGGGCCTCACAGGGGTTGATCCAACAGCTAAGGAGTGCTTTGGGTTTAGAAACACTGCATTCAGGGTGACCCCTCGGTGTGTCC
The DNA here is from genome assembly GCA_017639245.1 of Myiopsitta monachus. Lineage (NCBI taxonomy): Eukaryota > Metazoa > Chordata > Aves > Psittaciformes > Psittacidae > Myiopsitta > Myiopsitta monachus. The sequence goes on along the minus strand of CM029921.1, from coordinate 61,750,697 downwards.
CCCCAGTTATAGGATCAGTGATGCAGATGAGTGTTGGCCTTTGATGGGACTCCTGAGGCTGATGTTAGATGGCTGATGCTTACAGCTTTTGTGTAAGGCTTGTGCTGGCCCACAGCAGGGAGGGCCGGTGCCAAAGCCCAAGTCAGATAACAGGCCTGTGGGGGAGCTGCAGGTCCTGGCTAGGGCTGGCCTGTCAGGACCCGGGGTCTGCGAGGCTTCAAACAAGGTACTCATTGAAACCAACCAAATGAGCACCAGCAGCAGAAGACAAGGCAAACTGCTCCTAAAGAGCAGGGGAGGGAAGCGGCATGGGAAGGCTGCTCCTGAGAACCGTTTTGGATGTGCCCCAGCACGGGACTGCCTCTCAGGAACAGCCACGGTGCAGCTGACGGGCAGATGGGCCGATCTCTGCGGGCCCCAGCAGCAAACTTCAGCAGCCATTTCTGTGTGACCGGCCAGGCTGCCGAGCGGAGGCTCCCCAGAGGTAGTAGGAGCCCCGCAGTGGGACTTTGGAACACATGGCAAATGTAAGTGCAAGTTCTAACATTTTACTGCTTTGCAGCAGACCTGGCCCCGCTGTATTGTTACTGCTGAAGCACCAGGGCTGCGTGGCACCTGTGTGCCTGCATCCTTCTGCGTATGGCCATGTGTTATGTGCCGCAGAGGTGGGATAAGGAGGAGGGAGCATAGCTAAGTGCTGGTTTCTCAGGTAAGTCAGGAAGCAGGGAAAAGAAGCAACCAAGCTGTCTGGTCCTTTTCATGTGAAATGGTGTGAAGCCGGAGCCAGCTGCTGCCTTCTGGCTTTATCTGGTCTGACGCTCATCACTGACCGTGTTCGTGCTCCATGCCCCTCAGAAGGGGAATGCGAGGGTTCCTCAGGTCAGCAGCCAGAGGTGATTTGGTTGTACAGCCACAGCTGATACCTGTGTGGTGCCCCCCTGAATGTTGCTTCATATCTGGAGCTGTGCACCACTGTCCCAGCCTGTGGGAGGAAGCTTGGCTGAGTTACTGGATAAAGGGGCGTAAAAGGCATGCGGGAGGTTCTGAGGAAACCTCAAACCTGCTCTGTTTTTTGGGAGATGGATGCAAGGAGAGAGGCAGAGAGTGTCGGGAAGGGAGGCTGGCAGTGTCCTTGCTGCAGACAAGGAAGCGGAGCGCTGTAATGCCTGGTTATAATTAGGGTAAAGTTTTGCATTAAGCTAAAGGTGCCAGGTTGCTACTAGACATGGCGTGTTCCCTGGAGCCTGGAACCCAGCAAGTCTGCCTCTAGTGAGCCTTTCTTGAACAGGGTGTCAGTGGGGACACATGTGAAGTGAGGGCTCCCCTGCAGGAGCACTTTGCAGGGCAGGACTGGAGAGCTCGGGCCTGTCCTGCTGTTCGCCACGCTGGGACTGGGCTGTCAGTCTTGGGTGGGAATGGGCTGCTGTCCCTGGAGTTTGTTGTAAAGGAGCCCCAGGGAAGGGAAAACGAGGTTCAAGTCCCACACGTCTTGCAGTAAGTGGAGCTGTTCGTGGCTGTTGGCTGAGTCAGTGCTCTGTGTGACATGCTGGTTTGCCGCCCTAGTGCTCCCCACCCTTAGAAACGGCCTGGCAGGAATTACTGTGAAAGAGAGCAAAGCAGCTATTCAGAATTAGGTTGGAAACACTGTGCGGAGCCCCTGGGCAGCTGTGCTTGGTGCTGTGCTTTTATCTGGAGCCTTTTAGGGTTGCTCTGGAGGCAATTCCAGAACATGGCTTTCTTTGTTATCCCTTTTCCCTGGTGTCAGACCCATGTGCAATGGAAGCAGAGAGGGGGGAAAAAATATCATCAGGACTGCAGAGGATGCAAAACACAGTGACTGTGGCATCAGCTGTCAGTGCTGTGCCACTGCCATGCACTGCATGGACATGCAGCCTGGAGGGGGTGGCCCTGGCTGAAGTGTGGAGCCCGGGCTACTTGCAAAATCAATTGGAATTAGGTAGGAAAGCTGATCAGGACAGGGGGAGCAGCTGGCAAAGTGCAGGGCCTGGGAAAAGGAGTCGGAAACTTTACTGTGAGTTCATTGCTTGTTGTCCTGAAGCAAAAGTCTGTGAATAAAAAAGCGGTCTAACTGTTCCTCCCAAATGTGGCTGCGCCTTTGCCCTGCCCCGGGGATGAGCTGCTCTCCTTCCTTCCACCCCGCCCCACACCAGTCTCCAGAGATGTTTTCGGTCCAGCTGCAAATAGCTTGGTTGCACCCAAACGTCAAAGTAGGGTTGAGTAAAGCTAGCAAACGCCTAACAACACCTCCCCCCGAGCTGCTGCAGGGAATTGCTGCTCAGGCTCAGCAGCCGCTTAAGTGAGCGCTACCTGAAGCAGCTGCGCACAGCAGGTACCTGCAGGTTGTCTGACACTGCTTTCACCCACGGTGGGTTAAAATACTGCCTCCCTATGCCAATTATTCTCTCTCTGAAGGTTTGAAAGACTCAGATGTAGTGTGCCACAATGGTGAACTCTGACAACTGGTTTCTGAACCTCATCTTGACCTCAGGGTAAGCAGCTCCTGACTCCACGCATTCATTTCTGACTTTGTTATGCTTAAATATAGAGCAGTCCTCAGGCTGCGATGAGTCACTCACCCCTAATGACACTATCAGACTGTTGGCAGCTGCTCCTGTCAGGCAGGAGGTTGATCTACTACACAGGGCAGATGACCATCCTGCAGTGGGATGTGCCTGTGTCCCCCCAGTGGTAGTGAACCCCTTCTTGGGTGAAGCTGGAAAGCCTCTTGAGTTTGCATTATCAGCCAAACCAAAGCAAGCACTGACCCTTGTGCTGATCCCGGCTTTGGCAGGATCCTTCCTTCTGTGCTCTGCTGGGGACACTGGGGAGGACAGAGGATCCGAGCTCTTTTTCTAGAAGTTTTGGCCAGCTCAGTTAGTTGCTGGTTGATGTTTAAGCACAGCTTCAGTAAGGGGAGCAGGCAGCTTGTGGTTAAGGTTAGTGGGTAGTCTGTGATTGTTTCAAAGCCTGGTTTGGGAGCCAGATGACTCACTAGTTATCAAAACCAGAAGTGCAGCTCCATGATGAGTCCCTCACAGAGTCAGGTCAGAGTCCAGAGCGGGAGGAGGATGGGTGGAGGGTTAACAACCCTCTCCCTCAGCAAGGAAGCACTCAAGTTCATGCTCTGGTCCAGTTTCCAGGAGTCCCTGGACAGATGACTTCAGCCTGCTGCTGCTTCCCTGAATCTTTAGGTGCTGATACTGCCAGACCCTTTACTTTGTCTTGTCCTGCCCTGGGGCGATTCACAGGCCTTTTTCCCTATCCCTGACCCTACCCAGCCTTGTTTAGCTGCAGCTGCTGCAGTTCTTACCCATGCAGGGTTCCTCCCGTGGTCATGATCCCCATGGGTTGTGCTACAGCTGTACTGGAAGAGCCCTAGATACCCAGGCGGAATGGGTGGGAAGCCACAGTGTGTAAGTGCTGGTTAGAGGTAGCACAGGGCTGAACCACAATCCTCCCTCCATGGGAGAAAGCAAAATCCACCCAAGCCTGGGTAGGTGCCTGCAGACAATAGGGCAGCCCCTCTCTTGCAGTACAAGGAGGGGAAGGCTGTGAGCTGCATCTCGCCTCATGAGGACCCTGTGCTACCCTGTGCTCTGGCTTGGCAATAGCAGCTTGGTGGCCAGGCTGGCAGCATGAGCCTCACACCTTCTTGCAAAGGGGCAGCCCTGCTGCAGCTATGAGGACACAGTGTCCTCAGGCAGGGAGGCAGCCCATGGACACCCCAGAAAGCTCAGAGGCTTAGAGCAAGCCCTGTCCTCCAAAAGGACAGAGCCATTCAGCTACTCACATTCTTCTGGCATTGACCCACGTTGGTGACAGTGCAGCAGTTCAGCAGCATGCACTGAGGAGCTGGGGATGGAATTCCCATTTCTAAAATGAAAATAGAACTGCTCCTATGCTTTAGACCAATTTCCTATCCTGTGGCTGCCGAACTGTGAGCACATTAGCTGGTGTCCCTGGGCTGCAAGGAGAAGGGAGTCCCGGTCCCTAACTGCAAGTTAGTGCTCCATCAGCAATGCAGGGCACTGTTCCACAAGGCTTCTAACCAGCCCTCACCGTGCTCTTTTTGCAGGTTCCTGAGGTGACCACAAGTGAAGTCCAAGCTTCCTCGTTCTGAAGCACAGAACAACTACAGTGATATGAACTGTAGGTGCCTCCATCATAGCAGACATGAGCCTGCCCTGCCTACATGCAGTGCAGTCTCCTTGTCCTGCTGTTGGTGTCTGGGCTGCAGGACAGTCTGATGATTCTTCCTCTCTTGAGTAGCTGCTTGTTTGGCCTCTTGGCTCCGGGAATTATTTATTGTCCCTGGAAAAAGGTCTCTTAGCAGCTGACCCTGTGCTGTGCCCATTTCGTTTCAAACCAGAGGCTCATGCAGTTCCCCCGTTACTGTTAAATCCCACACCAGCTACTGCCATAAATCACTACACTGGGGAGACAAATGGGCTGAGTCATGTTCTGCCCCAGGAGCACTTCAGCTCCTGTTCATACATCTTGTGTGCAACATGCTTTCAGCCCAGCCTTATCACATGCCCCTCCTCTTTGCAGCCCATCAGTGCTGTGTGTTTCCACCTGACAAAGTTCTGGTCCAAGAATGTGTTTCATAGTACTTTGTGGTGTGAGCATCTTTGGCACCTGCCCTCTTAGGTGATGACGTGAAACAAATGAGCTCAGTAATCCAGGAAACACGTGGTGATAAAAGTATGTGTCATCAGATTTATAACAGCCATATATGAGGAGAGTTTGATGTGGAGGATTTTTCACTGCTGCTGGCAGTGGCTTTTATTTTAAGCCCATTTTTTTTACATTAAAAATTTAATTACAAAAAGATTCAACAGTAAGGCAGTTTCTCAGTTGTCAGTCACTGTGAGCCAGTTTTCAGTCATCTTTAATACAAAACGTAGAGTCACACCGGAGCCATGCTCTTGATCCAAAAGCCCTTTGAGAAATGAAGGGGTAGGGGAGAAAGCAGCAGCACCACCTGTAATCCCTTACACAGTGTTGGGTGTGAATACTACTGCAGTGGAGGAGGAAATAGGATTGTCTGTAGTTTAAAACCATTAAGCATACCCTTTTTCTTCCAGTGATCTGGCACATTTCAGCCTGACGTGCCTTAGCAGGCTGGAGTTTCAGTTTTGGGAGAGTTTTCTTTCTTTTTAAACCAAGTGACGTTTCCCCCTGTCAAAGACAAACTCTTTTTCTTCCCCAGAGAACTGCAGGTCATCGAGCAGTTCAACAGTCTAAGAAGTGATACACTGAAGGTTGGACTTGATGATCTTACAGATCTTTTCCAACCTAGTTGATGCTATGATTCTAAACCATTTTTACTCCACAAGCAATGCTTCCTAGAGATCATTCCTAAACTGCTGTTTAAGACTGGAGGTACTTGATGATGGCTGAGGTGAGGGAGGAACCCTTGACTGAACTTCCCCAGAGGCTGCACAACTTCTCAGGTTTCAGTGCCAGTTCAAGAGAGATGGGAGGAAAAAACCCGACCGCTTAATATAATAGACCTGTGATTTTTCTGTGGTTCAACAGTTCCTTTCTTCACTCAACATGCAGGAGGCCACAGTGTTTCTTCCACTACAGTAGCACCCAAAGCAGTTGCACTAACACGTTTAATTCAGTATTTCTTGCTTACCTCATGTAAACTCCATGATTTTTCACTTTTCAGTACTTTTCTGTGTCAAGTAACTCCTCTGCTCACTTTAGGAAGGAAAAAAATAATTCTCTTCTGTGATGGCAAAGCCAAAGGTTTTCTAAATGTGGTAATACATGGATTATTTTTTGTGCTCCTTAACTTGCAGGGCTGACTTTTCCAAAAGCAGTTATAGATGCTTCAGAGCTATAGAGTGAAAATGAGCACCCCGAAGGTCAGACTCCCAACACCTCACTGCTTGCTCTACTATTGTCCTTGCAGGAAAGTGGCAGGACTCACCTGCAGCTGTGGTTACCTTTGTTTGGAGCTTAAGTAAAAAATATGGGAAAGAAGAAACCATGGACAGGAATGGAGATGACACTGTGTCAAAGAGAGAACATTCAGGAAAGTAGAAGTGTTACAGGCTTGTTTTTTTAATTATTACAATTCAGTGATCAAATTATGCTCTAATGACCCATTTCTTCAGTGAATCTATTTGTATCAGACTGCCCTGGTGTACCAGCTATTCTGAATATGAAAGAGAAGTACAGGCATGAGGTGGAACTATTTCTGATTTTAAGTTTTGTTTTCTTAAGTGCTGGATGGACTCTGTTTCACACCTGCCAAAAGCACAGGTGAAACGCAAGAAGGTGCAGGGCTAAGGATAAGCAGTTCCATAGGTCCCATGCCTAACAGGCTCAGTAGAAATCTAACAGTGTGTTTTCCAGCAAAGATTTTAAAGTGTCTTCTCAAAGTATGCAGTTTCTCAAACTCCAGTACCTTAAACTGCATTCTAAGTATTCCCGAGGTATTTCTAACATGCTATCAGTTGCTTCCATCTACATTTTGGCTCAATTTTCAAGATTGTAGTGAGGCAGAAAATCCAATTAACTGGAATTTATTCCTTGGTAAAGACTTCAGGCTTCACCCCTAAATCAGCAAAACCACCATCATACAGAATATCTGACTGTTCAGGTATGCCTGCTGCCGCTCACTTGGGTTCTTACCCTCATGCTAGTGGAGTACTTAGACATCTTGCCAAAACCCCTGCTGTTGAAGAGAAAGGGCTTAGGAAAGCAAGCCTCAACGCACCCTGTTTAGCTCTTCCCATGCTGGGGGTATACAGGGACGGCAGTTATTGTTTCCACAGGAATCTGATGTGCAGAACAGAAGTTCAACAGCTACAGCAGCCACAACCTAGTCTCCCTCAGAGGTTTCAACTTCATCTCAGTGTAAGGATGAGTCATCACAAACTAAGGTCCCTGACAGTCACTGGGTGAGTTCTTCCAGTGAGGGCACTCTGGGGACACTTTTCCTGTGTGGGTGGCATGAATCAGAACAGCTCCAGCCCTGGCTCATGGGACAAGCAGCAGTGAAACGAGCAGCACCAGAGCCTCCGGAGGAGGTCCCTTCCCAGCGCTTCCTCACTCCCAAGTGCCAGTGACAATGCAAGGAGCATGGACGCAGTGGAGGCAGTCGCCGCAAGGTGAGCAACACCCAACCACCCAGAGCAGGCACAGTCTCTGGCATCCTGTGCAAGCAGCTGCTCTGTGACTAAAGGCATGTCACTGCAGTGGCCTGCATTCAGCATCTGCAGCGGGAAAAACATTTGCAGAATAAAAAGCATCTAAAAAAGATTTAGGATTATAAATAGGGCCATATATTTCCCACAAAGCCTTGAGAAATGGGAGGATGTGTGGAGAGCACTATATTCTATGTGTGTATGTAACTATGTGTTACCTTGTCACCTGAAGTCTCATAACCAATTAAGAATTCCAGTGTGCTAAGGCACAACTATTTTGATTCATGAAGATGGTAACATTCCCATCCCCGCTGCACAAGGAACAGCTCTAAGAATTTACTACTAAGACAGGATAAAAGCAGCATTTCTTTATGTGGACAAGCATATAAAAAATAAAGAAGAAGAATGGAGGGAAGATGGGCTGAAATTGTCAGGCTGCTCTCATGCAGGCATGTGTTTGAGACAGCATTGCTGAAGCATCTCATCTACGCATGTGCAACTGCCAAATTCCCCACAGAAGCTGAGAAGGGAAAAAGCTGAACTTTAAAACTTGGGGCTTTTGTGAAAGTGGAAAACCACACTAAAACACAGTAATAACCTGCTCCCTGGATAAACGCAAACCGTGCCTGCAGTTCTCAACAGCAGTGGTCAGGCACTCTAGAAAAGCAAGGAGTTGAATATCTGGGAATTAAGGAATAGGAACTGGTTTAATTCAGCCCTCCTCAGAAGGGAGCTCTCCCATTAAACCATCCCACCCTTAGAAGATCAACAGAGTAGGACTCTGAGCAAACAGTCACTGGCTTTCCATGCTGATCAGAGGGTGCTGGTGAAGGGAACACCACACACAACACCACTGCTGGCTGGGACACGGATCTCTATTTTGTCTTTTTTTTCTTCTCTTTTTTGTAACACTCATAGACCGTAATACATTCTGTTCATAAAACCTTAAGGGAGTATTTTAAGGGAACTAAAAGCATATTTGTTTTGTCCACAGATGAAACACTGGTGTAGTTGAAGACTGAACCTGGAGTGGAGTGTTAGTCAATTGTAAACTGTAGGAGATGTGTGCATTTTACACAGACTGAATACAGAAGAGCCAAAGGACAAGTCTGCATCATTCCAACTCTGATAAAGTACACGGCCTTCGGAATTCCTGTCCCCGCTCATGGAGCCATTTATTGGATACTGCAAAGACACAAAGGTATTTTATCACTGTACCTGGTTAGCTTGTGCTTCTATTTAAGCTAAATATATGCTATTGGCAGCTTTCAGTTAAGCATAGGATTATCTTAATTTTCCTATATAAATGCACACAAATGTGAAGTTGGTCTAATAAATCCAAGATAGAAAAAAACCTTCCCAATAAATCCAAGATGGAAAAAAAAACTTCCAGTAGCTGCAAAACTATAAAAGACTACTGATGAAGCAGATATAACATTATATATATTTATATTCATAGATATTTATACATATATAACAGAAAATGCTACTATATATCATACATAAATCGTAACATGTAGAGAGATGAAGTAGACATAGCTACAAAATAGTTCTTTATAAAAAGCTATTCTATGATTCTGTAAAGGACCTAATTTCTGTCTGCTTTTTATTCCACCATGAAGTGCAGAGCAAAAACAAAACCAAGATAACCCACCAATAAGGTCCCAGAGCTCCAGGTTGTTCGCTGGCAGCGAGAACAACGTGAGTGGTACTTACCCCATTTGTTTCCAACTAGTACTGGGCAGGCTGCATGCCGCGTGCTGTAATCTCCTTCTCCACTTGGAAAGAGATTGTACCAGAATACAGCTGTTCCCTGGAAATTGCAGTGGAAACCCTCAGCATTTTGCTGAGACACACTTTCACACTCACTTAACAATGAGGCAAAGGTACGTGCATTTGTATCTCAGACATTCCTTTTAAATGCAAGGCTTTTTTCTATGTTCTAACATTTGCTTTCCTAAGGAATGAGTCTCCTTTGACTCATTTCATGTCTATATATTATTGGCTGTTATTTTTAATTAAACCCTAAGCCAGTTTCATTCAGCTCTGACTGGTTTTATAATGCAAGATGATCTAGTGAAAGTCAGCAGCAGGCCAGCAAAGCCAGACATTATCAGGAACCCTTCTGAGAGGAAAAGAACTTAACATGAACTCGCAGCTTCAGGGAGAATTCCCTACAGGTGCCTCAAGACTAAACCTGCTTACAGATCGGAGTACTGCCATGTCTTGCAAAGCCTATGCATCAGAAGCAGTTAAGTCCAAAACATAACTATGCATTAACAGGCAGAACAGCAGAGGCCCTTGGTATCACTAGTACTACTCTAGTTGCTCCACTTACAATTAAGTACCTCTGTGCTTCCGTGAACAGGGCTCTAACCTTCTTCACATGAACTCGTTGTAAAGCTTCTTTTTAAACGTTTGTACATCTGTTATATTTTTGAGTAGGTGGAGAGGGGAGTGGTTACCCTGGATAAAAAGCCCGCTTACCTTTTAGGCCACACACTAGCTCCTACTTCAGGAAAGACGGTAGCTCCCCCTGCTGACACGTCGCTCATCTGAAAAGGTGGGAAAAGGCACGGGTAAACTGCGAGCTGACACGTTCTCACAGATTGGTAAATCACAGTTAGGTTACTAAACTTAATTTCTACCTCCCAATTAGTGAGCAAAGGCCGCATGATTAACAGCCTTGAAAAAGGCTGCAACCCACCCACTCTGTTCCAATGCAACAGCTAGCCTGAATGTTACACACTCAAGTGCTTGGGCAATGAGCTTGCTACAAATTCCGATGCAGATACAAAAATGAATAGACAGCCAAATAATTTAAACTGATGCTGAACTCTGAAGAGGAAAAGCCTCCTTAAGAACATATAGAACTATTATGTATGGGTAAGAAGATGCCCCGTATGCATCACCATGAAGATAGTGACTGCCCTCATTTGCAAGTCACTTGAGTAAAAAATCATAACAAAATCATTCAGTGGTATAGAATATGCAGCGATAGATGTCTTTTTTTTTGGCACTGACACATGGCAGAAATGCATCACTTACATAAAACAACCAAGTAGCAATTCTGTTGCCTGTTCCCAATTCCTTAAAAGCATCTGGCTCATCTTTCTGTGAATAAAAGCAGATTTAGTGAGCATTTCATTTTGATTCTTGAGAGGAGCCAATGCCGCACAGCTGCAGAGCCAGCAGCAGACAAACTCATGCAGAAAAATTAATTCACTCTCTCTATTTGGAAAGAGGGGAAAATACAATATGTACCTATTAAGTAAACTAGTCATTTTAAAATTCTGTAGGACAGGGAGGGCATAAGCCCAAACTGCTAATGATAAAGAGCAACTCTACTGTCTGAGTATATAAACCCTCTTCACAGCCACAGACTTATTTAATTACAGTCACTTACGCCTTCTTGTCCTTGGTGAAGATGAGTGGGGGCAGCCCTTCAGTCCCACATTCACTGAGAACTGTGCTACTGCAGAGCTCTGCTGCAGGGGTGGCTCCAGGCATGCCCTGAGGGCAGCTGCCAACCCTGCTCCTTTAGGGGTGGCTCTGCCTTTGTGGCGCTCACCCCCTTTCCTGCTCCTGCCTTTCTGATCTGTGCCGGGCAGGCTGCTACTCACCTAGCTGACCTTTTGCATTCTGCACTCCTCCCTGGCACACAAAGGCATTTAAGAATGCTGTTAAAAACCCACTGAGTGCTGCATTAAGCAGTGTGCTACCCCAGTCGCAGGGTGTCTGTAGCAGCTCTTCCTGAAGCTTTCAACAACAGTAAGGTACAACCCTGCCTAAACGCATGAGAGCATGCGCGGTGTGGCTGCGACACCACCAGCCCAGTGCTGTGCTCAAAGGAAAGTCTCCTCCTCACCACTCTCCAGCATGTGCGGGTTACTGTTGCTCTTCCAGTACAGGTGGGATGGAGGGAGGAAGCTGAGCGTGCCTCAGCAGAACTTGTAACTAACCAAGTTACACGGTTTTCAGTAAATAAGAGGGTTTTTCACTTAACTTACAAGAACCCAATTTTGATGGGTTGTGATACCAACTTTTGTCACATCTCTATTTTCACTTCTAGAACCCACCCTCTGACCACTATTTGAGTGTGCCAAAATTCCAGCAATCATTACTCCAGAAATTAACCCATGCATTTCCAAACAAAAACTGTTAATCATTTGCAATGCTTTTGAGCATGTGCTTATAGAGCAGAGATTCTGATTAATAGCTGGTGGCTTGGACTCACAGTGTAAGGTTAATCTGAAGGTGTTAAATCACACACAAGTATGCCCAATAAATAACCAACTGAATTCAGTGGCATTATTTCCAGCAGTCTGCATTTTAAGGTGGAATAGAAACAGTTTGGGAATTTAAATCAAATAAATGAAAGCTCAGGACGGTGAGATGAGAAGACCTCGGCAGGCTTCTTCCAGTTTCAGGACTGCCAGCAATCAACATGTGAACTACAGCAACAGAGCACTTGTATTTTCAAAATCTCTTCAAGAGTAGCTGTGTCTCAGCTCTGGGGAAAGGCGTTCTCTCTCAACATTGCAGGCCTACACAGTAAGCAGCAATGAAAGCTGTCCTACACTGCCAACAAAGCCTTTCTCATAGAGGAGGGCATTATAAGCTCTCACCCAGTTTAGCTGTATATCCTTCAGTGATTTTAAACAACATGCCTTTACATGGCCAGTGCCTTGGTCAGCTAGAATACTTTAAACATTTCCTCAGATTCAGAATAAAGCTAATGCCCTTTCCTCTCTTAAGAACTATCAGTCACCTCCTTAGAATAATTTTTTTAATTATATTTTTGAAGAAAAACCTTGTTGCTTTGTGATGTTTGCATGATGTCAAAATGTTTATGGATTCAGCTGGTGGTTTAGAGGGCTTTCTCTGCTACCACAGATTAGAAAAGTTGAAGAGCTACAAAATTTAATACACATTAAAGAATAAAAACTCTGCCACAGCCAAGAGGCCGGCTTCACCAGGTGACTATCTCTCCTCCATCTCTTTACTTGCCCGTGCAAAGTCAAAGTGGGGTTCATACTGTCCTCCCACTCCATAATTTGCCACCTGAAAAAGAGAAACACAGTGCTTGTGAAGAAGAAAGAGATGGAAACAGAAAATAGGACTTACCCTTCCAAAATCAAAATGAGGCTCATACTGGCCTCCTACTCCGTAGTTGGCTACCTACAGTGAAAGGAGAAGCACAAAATCTAGTGAAGCTCTGTTCTACCCAGACAAGAATTTGACCATCATTTACAAACTTTTGACAGATGAAGTTTAAAAATGAAGCCACAGGAAATTGCCAACTGCTGTCAGCTAAACTGTCCCACGTGCAGCAAAATCCTAGTGGGTTTATTTACAAATAGCTCTGACTTCACACAGCCAGAACCTGACTGAGCTTTAGTGTCTCAGCCCTTCAGTACACCTTTGCAGTTCTCAGCTGGACACCAGCTCCCACCAAAGCCACAGCTCAACCTTCCCTTCCCCAGGAGTCACCTTTCCTTGAAAGTTCTTCTGTCCACCCCCAGCGGAACAGCTGAAGACATTCCCCCATTATTGCATGCCTGCTGCTCTCCGATCTAATGACTTCCAGGGCGTAGAACCTGACCATGAAACTCCTGAACACCTGGACAGCTACAGACTCCAAGGAGTCCCAAAACGTTTGGCTACAAAAGCAGCAGCACATCCAAGACTGGCACCACAAGATGGACTATAGTCCAGGTAAGCAATCTGTGGTACTTCCCAAGGGTACAGAAATGCTTTTCTTTACAGAAACTTCACGGCTCTATTCTCTTCAAAACAGGTCATGGTACTGTATAAAGTTTAAATCACTTTTTGATGTCTTTCAATAAAGAGGATCCACTGTCCCTTTTGCTGATTTTTATTTTATTTTTAGATCTCATATATATACATAACCTCAATTTTCAACCAGATGCTTGGGCATTTTATTATTGGGAGTCTTGACAGAATAGCACAGTAGCACAACAGCTTTCAGGAATCACTTTCTAGGTATTCGTGCTTCCTCCGAATGAGTGAAGCAGCTATTCATTTAAAAGCCTCAAGCAAATGAATACATGTAAATACTTCTTCTTTCCCACATCAGAGTCACCAGACAATGTTGGCCTTCCAGGACCAACGACGGGATGGCAAATCTGAACACCCAATCTCTCCCCCTTTCTGTAAGTATCAGACAAGCTAAACTTTTATTATCACCACAGCAGTAGTAGTAGCAGCAATAACATTCACTTTTACTAGCACAAATAAAAAAGATTTACACATCCACTTCAACAAACATCACCAGTTTCAGTTATTACTGTTTCCCTCCAGTAATAGAAAGCCATTCACACTAAAGTAAGCACTGCTTTGCAAAGACAACTTTGTTTCTTCCTCCCTGTAAAAAACCCACACATTCCTCCCATGGCCTCATTTCAAACCAGCCATGACATCAGCTGCTCTGGGCTGAATGAGCTTTTGTGGCCACCTCACCTGAGCGAGCATGGCGCTGCACACAAAGCCAACCAAAATGAAACGCCAACTGGCATTTGCCACCATGCTTGTCCTAACAGTTTACCTGTAGTTCCTCTGCTGTGGAGACATCAAGTCCCGTTAGGTCCTGTATCCTTGTGTTAATGCGAGATACCACAGGGCTTTCATATCCAGACAACCAAGCACTACGTAAGAGGGAAAAAACCAATGAATAAAATGAGGTAGCAATCGGCAGTAAGCTGGCAGCACAAAGGCAACATTTGGAAGTACCTGGAATTTGAGATTATTTTTCCATAGTTTTTCAAGAATTTGGTATGATGATCAGAAATATTTCCAGGGCATTATGAAGGCCTGCATTTAATAAACACGTTTTCTAGAAAGAAACATTTACAACACTTGTTTAATGAAGCTCTAAACCCAACTGCCTTAACTCCCATACTGGACTATCAAATGGCTGACAAGAACATTTCAACCAAGGAAATCTGCTTGAAGCTGTTTTAGAAAAAAATAGCAGTTTTGCTCTTACCCATTCCAAGCAGCTAATTTAGACTGCACACTGGATGCATTCTGATGCACACTTCAGAGAGGAATAGCTGAGTTACTTTACTGAGTGTATGCTGAGTCTACGTGATTGTAACTTGACTCTTGCACGTTATACACCTACAGGCAAGCACACTGTGATCTGTCCTTTCACATTACTTACACCTGTCAATGGTACTAAAAATCACTATGAAAACAAAAAAAAACAAGTAATGCCTAAAATTATTCACCATTTTCCCTGTTGAACATTTTCTACCAGAGCAGCTTATTTCAAATCTGGTATTTAACCCCAATTTTTATTTATATAAATGTAAAAGGTCAGCTCCCAGTGCCAAAGGCATCTTCAAAATGTCTGCCTCCTACCATATATTGGAACTTTTCAGCAAGAAATACCACGTTTAAAATAATTGGCAAACTACTTAGCAGCGAAAGGTACGCACAGCTAGAGCAACAGCTCTACACGAAAATCACTGCTGTCACCCAGGACCCAGTGTGGCATTTTCTATTTTATGTGGTTGCTCATTCTTGAAAGCTGTGTGACTGGGAAGCAGCTGTGCCAGCCAGAAGCAGCCACATACCCAGGATAGTGGTGTGCGTTTGGCAGAAAAAGGCACAAACTTAAGTTATAACTGCAGCTCTGTGCACCCCTGCTGGACCCCTACCAGCCACGAACACATCCACTTGCTTACATGGAAACAAACACACAGGCATTTCTCATATCTTTACAAGGATGAAAAAGTTGGGGCTGTTCAGCCTGGAGAAGAGAAGGCTGCGTGGAAACCTCCTAGCAGCCTTCCAGTATCTGAAGGGGGCCTATAGGGATGCTGGGGAGGGACTCTTCATTAGGGACTCTTCATTATAGGACAAGGGGTAATGGGTTCAAACTTAAACAGGGGAAGTTTAGATTGGATATGAGGAAGAAATTCTTTCCTGTAAGGGTGGTGAGGCACTGGAATGGGTTGGCCAGGGAAGTTGTGAATGCTCCATCCCTGGTGGTGTTCAAGGCTGGACTGGACAGAGCCTTGAGTGGCATGGTTTAGTGTGAGGTGTCCCTGCCCATGGCAGGGGGGTTGGAACGAGGTGATCTTCAGGTCCTTTCCAACCCTAACTATTCTATGATTCTATGATTCTTTATTGTTCTCTTTGAAAATATAACTATTTCATCTACCCACTTATCTGCTCACCTGTTGCTTGTTTTTCCTGCTGCTTTATTCATTGTATTCTAGCCAACACACCTTCACTTTCAACCAGGTCTCTTTTCCTTCCCTTGGCATGCTCACTACCTTTGTGGTCCTCCTCTTTATTCACTTTGGCAGTCTCCTACTAGTCACTAATATGGATCATAATACTGATGATTTAGGCCCCATTTTTGCCCTTGTTGCGGGTCAACGGAAACAGCTAGTTCTACCTTTTTCTAGCATCTGACTCAGCTCATCGGCGGTTCCTGCTACTTTTACAAGACTGTTTGTTAGACAGAAATACCTGCTGGCAAGTACATCGTAGTATTTCTACTCAAATTAACTTTTACTTCTACACTAAAATGAAGGTTGTTTTCTTTAATGTAAAATCGTATTAAAAAAACCCCAAACAAACAAAATGCTGTGCATGGGAGGAATAGTAGCATGACACGTGACACAAGGCACTGACACAGGTTACAGAATCTCTACAAGCTTTTTTTTTCCAATGACAAATGAACTACAGATAAAAGAAATAAGATTTCTCAAGACAAACTTGCACAAACACATATTCATCCATTTCCGAACACTGTTAGTATAACAGAAGTGTTACAATGCAAACTTATTTAAGGTGGTAGGAGAAAGACTATTTATATGAAGCATACACACACACGCACAAAACCAGCTATGCAGTCGCATGCTATGCAGCCACATTGAACACTCAGAACTCACACGCAATCCTAACATCACTTCATATGCAAGAAAAGCCCCAACACAGCCACCAGCTTCAAAGGGTAGGCTCCTGCTACTTCCCTCCAGTCTACACATAAAGGATTGAAATAAAAAAAACCCAAACCAAACCAACAACCCAAACCAAAAAGAACACCAAAGTAATACAAAAGCAAGCATTCTCACCATGTTGGCTATTTAGAGTTGCAATTAATGCTTTCAACAGGGAGAATACTACACCCTTTCATGAAGGGAAAGTACTGTATGTATTTTAGAAATAAAAGTAATCGGGCCAGGACACAAAGAAAGTCTATGAAAGGTCAAGGAAACAGGGAACTGAAACCATCTTCCAAGAGCCAGTCTGTCTGCTGAGCTAAACTTAGGGGCGAGACCTGTAGTTCTGAAGTTTCCTGTGAAGAGTTACAGTGTGATTTAACCCTGAAAGCATCATGAAAGCTACTTTCCACAAGGGCAGAGAACTCAGGAGAGCTTGCAGAACCTTGCACTGACTGTCCAATATCAGGAGGCCTCTGTGCCTGTGGCATTTAGGATGCATAATTGCAGGCTTTGCCTAGTGGCCTTCACAGATAATAACAATCTGCCTGACATTGTCCTTCTTTGTTGCTAGTCCCAGCTATGGTCTTCTGCTGACATCAAAGTAGAGTGTTTGCCTAGTTCAAGACCATTTAGAGCCATTTAGGTATTCCTTCATACAAAGGAGTCTTTTCTCCTGCTCTTGACTATAAGAAAAGACACTCCCCCACTGGGCAGAATAAGCAGCCTCCTTGAACTGTGCTCAGCAACCTTTTTTCTAATACATGCACAGTCCAAGGTTCATCATGATTCAGTAAATGCACAGAGCTCTATCCTTCAATATACATTCATTAAATCGCTCATCTGAAAGAATAATATGTATGAGCACCTTTTGTCATATTTTTGACCTTTGACTCCACTAAGGGCAGAGAACATCACACCAAGAAGGGACAAGCTTACTTCTGGAAAGTCATAAGCATAGCAGTTTAGGATGTGAATGACTTGACTTCCAGGAAGATTCGGTATTCCCTTAATAACTATACCACACCAAACCCCCAAATTCCCTTGACTACAAGGGCATATTATTTTGGTGTCCCACCTGGCTTTGTGAAAAAATGAACTATGCTAATGTTATAGAAATTGAAAGAGTATCATTCACATGCTGAATTCACATTGGGGGATTGGCTTTTCTTCTTTCTCACACAGATCTGGTTTTTAACAACTTTGATATTCATTACACAGCTAGCAGTAATTGCATTTACTCCTCCCTCTTACACCCCTATATCAGGTATCTTATTAGAGATTTTTATAGCACAATACTTACATGCAGAAGCAATTTTAGACAAATCAGTATATTAGGGAAAAAAAAACAGGCAACTTTCCAGAGCTAAATGACACAAAAGGGCTTACATACCCAAAAGCTCATCTTCTCCAACCGTACTAGTCAGTCTAGCACCAGATATTATTAAGGCTATGCTCTTACTCTCAGCTATACCAGCACGGCAACAGAGTATTCCAGTGCTGCTTTTGTACAGCCACTGGTCACACGAAATACTGGCATAACATAAGTTAAAAACTTTCTGAAATGTATGTAAGAAGTACTAGCAGAGACGCAACAGGGACTGGTATTTCTGAAGTGGAAACTAACATTGCGCGCTGCAGGCTCCAACTGGCGGCTGGGAGGAGAGAGAAAAAATGCTAGCAGCTTCCTTAGAAGCAGTGTTAGAGTGGCCGAGTTTATTCTGGTACCGTACACTGCACAGCTTGATGGTGCTCCTAGTACTGCTGGCAAGGTGCCCCCTTTTATACAGCCTGCCACGTACTGCACAGTGAACAGGAGTCTTCTCAAAGAGAGGAATGCTGTAATTCAGAAGTGTATTTACTAGGAAAGAATGTTTGAGGGGGGAAGGCAGTCCTCTGTTAAAAAAATAAAGCAAGCATTTTTTGGTTTTCAGGAGCAGTGATTCATTTGAAACCCAAACCAGCTCAAACAGCTCTAGCAGAAAAATATTTCTACCAGTGGTTCTGCAGGGGAAGTTTAGTGATCCAGCATTAATAACATGATCATTCTAAAGCAGCCTGGCTTGAGGATTTTGAGGGTGGCTTTTACCTGCTACTATAGATTTAGGTGTCAATTTCTCTTGAAAAGCATATATATCTTAAACAATCTGCACATGGAGGAATGCAGCAAGGGGAACCATGAGAAGAGAAGTCTCCCTCCACTCTCAAAGCTGTTCCTACCCTCAAAAAATTGCCTCCACTAACTTTATAATCTGCTATGCCCCATCTACTTTTATGTTTCTTTGGAATTCTAAGTCCGCATCCAACTGTGGCATCAGCAGTAGTCTCAAGGCATAACACTTCCCACTAATGAAAAATTAAAACTATAAAGGTTTTGGTTGGTTGGTTTGGTTTGGTTTTTTTTTCTTTTTTTTTTTTAACTAAGGATCACCTATTTAAATAGTGGACAATCATGCATCTCAATTTCAGCTAGTGACCTGCTCACCTTTTCTAATTCCTATTATTAGCACAGTAAGTTTGACAGAACTCCGGAAGGATTAACAAGCCTCTTCAGTAAATGCCCCAGAGCGTCTGTGTGTCAGAGAGTACAAATCCCAAGACCAAATCAATGCTTTTAAAATACGCAGTCACAGATAACCAAGACACACAAGACATGGACAGACTTTAAAATTAAAAACAAACCCTAAAAATTAAACGCAACACGAGTCAAACAGGAAGACGTATGTTTCTGAAGCCATTCTGGAGGGGGCCTGTGGAGGCAGTTTTAAGGAGCAAACATTTAAGAGCTCACCAGACAATTTCCAAAGGACTCCCACTACCTTGCACACGCTCTGATGAGTAAGGCGACCTGCAGGCTGCTGAAGGCGCAAGGCTGTTTTCAGCATATAGAAATAAATGTTTTCAACTTGCCACTACTTCTGACAAGCGTGGCTTTAGGGATCAGACTTCAGCTACAATTAGTTTTCTAGTGTCCCTGAGTTACAGTAATTCCTAAATCGATCAATTTTTGTGACCCAGTGTTGTGAAGCACTTTTATTTAGCTATGAATTTTTATAAAGATCAACCCCTTAAGCTACTAGCCATTCAAACTTCAGGGGTTTGGTTCAAAGAAGCGGAAAGAATACAAGTTTTCCTTTTCAAACATTTAAACAAGGAAATTCTCTAAAGTTATCAACTGGCTTTACTTTGCACTATTCCCATGAATCACAGCGGCTCATCAGTGCCTAGTTTTAAGCAAGTGCTGAAGCTTAGAGGTAGTGGTAAGCTACCCAGGCAGCCTTTTCCACTGTTTTTTAGTGTAAGCAGAACCCCATGCTGCACTAGCATTTTAGTATATTAGTTACACTAGACAAGCCATGCTTAAGCAGAAAAGGGCACTTAGATCTTGGCTCCCACTAACATTTAGAGCTACCTTCTATTTCAGCAGACCAGTTGCTTTGTTATATGAGAGCTTAGTTTGCTTTAGGCTATTCTCTTTCTTCTAGAGAGACTAAGAATAGAAAAGCTACGCAAAAACCTCTATTTGCCCCACATTTAGAGATGAAGCAGTACAGTCCCAGAACAGACTTCCTCGGAGTGAGTATACCTTTGGAAGAGGTTCCCCTTACCTCTTAGAGACTCTGTAATGGGCTGTGGTCAGTTTCCCAGTCTCAGGGTCATGAACAGTAGCACGGCTCAGCTACAAAAAGAGAAAGGACAAGGGCTTACCCACCTATTAGGCTGCTTTCTTTGCCAAGCCACAGGTGTTTGAAAGGGTTCCGATTGGTCTGGATGGTATGCAATGCTCTTAAATCAGCAATATTAGAAGGGCAACAGAAGCTGTAGCTGCCATGTCCAAATCAAAACAAATTGGTTGGAAAAATTTGGTGAGATTGTCCTTTCACTTTTTTCCTCCCTTTGTATTTTTTCCTTTTTTTTTCCGTTTGTTTTCAACTAGAGACTTTCTGCAAGTAATTTATAGTGCTGAGTTTCACAGGCAATTCCTCTTCACCAGAAGTTTAACTCCTTCCAGAATTTTGGTTTAACGCTGATGGAATATGTGGCAAATCTTTAATCGCCACTACTGAAAACTGGGGGGGGGGGGGAGGGAGGGGTGGTGTGTGCCAAAAGGGAGAAAGGACATGCGGGGGGCAGATGGTTTCTTTTAAAGCAAGCCAGTTTTGGAAGACATTGGCTAAAATCACGACACATAGTACTTAATAGGCAAGCTGGGAAGAACCAGAAGCTGAGTGAAAACAAGCTTGTGTTCTGCCAGACTGGTGTCAGGCAGGAAGTAAAAGAGCCCAGACAGGAGCATGGGATTATTTCTGACAAAGAGATGCTGCTGTGTGACTAATGAACCACTGTTTTGGTTGCCACTCCAGCTGTCATGCACAGTAAGGCCTGGAAGCACCTCTTACACACAGGCACTTTAAGTGGTATGCTAGTTTTTACAAGGAAAGGGAGAAAAGTTTTTGGTTGGTGAGAAAAGCAAGGGGAAGGGAATATTAAAAAGAATAAAATCAAAACAAAACAAAGAAACAGCTGTATTCTGCTGAAGGCTCTGCAGCATCGTGTACTTTTTAATACTGATTGTCCAGACCTGCTTCTTGTACAGACCATCATTTGAGAACACACACTGAGAAGGTGACCAAGAAAAAGAAGAAATCAAAATATGCTCCCGGAACGTCTAGCTGAAGGAAAAGACTGAGAAACTCAGCAGTAACAGCCTGTTACAAATCTGCATGTAATAAAGTGGTGGACCTCAAAGCCAAAGTTGTCTTTTTAGACCACCTCTTTTTTCCCCATAATGAGCAGAATCTACTCACTCATTACAGGCCCAAAACATCTGGCAGAGCTCTCTTACCTTTTGCTAATTCTGTAATGTGCCGTCTCCAAGGCTCCTGTTATGGGGTTTGAAATGGTGGCTCGCCTCAGCTGTGAAGCGAACCATCAGAATAGTTGCATTACAAAGCACATATTGCATCACAGCAATCCGACCATTCAGAAGCCTAAGGGGAAAGGTCACACAAGCCTCCACACAAGCCACTCAGTCACATTTTGCAGTGGATTTTCTTTTATGAAAGGGGTGGAAATTCATCCCCCAGTGATGGGGAAGGAAGGAGGGTCTCCAGTTCTACTACAAGAGAGGTGTGTTGTTTGGTTTATTTTTTTTTCTAAACAGAGCATTAGAGAAGATCAAGTTTTCTGGAAGTAATGTTTGCATTTCTGTAGCAAGAAGAACGGTCGCCTGAATAAAGTAAACTAGAAGCTTTCATTTCCTTCGTATTGCTGGAAGCAGTACAATATTATGGCGTGTGTACAATTGGGCCTTTGTTAGCACTCTGTCTTGCACATGTAAGATGAGTTCTACAGCTAAATTGAATCCAGGCAACACTGTAATCTTGTATAAATGAAAGCTGAATAAACCCCTACCTCTTTTATTCTTTTTACACCACAAGAAGCACTGAACTCCTTTAACACTAACCGCTAACACAAACTAATTGCTTAGCCCATAGATACATTTACATTGTATTCCTAAGTTACACAGTGAGAGAACACTCGATTCAAGGCCTTTCTGACCAAGTGCTGCATTGACTTGACACCATCCCACTTACATCAACAATGATTCGGAACCTTATGCGTGCCTTTTAACTTGGTTCATATACTATCAGACACTCTCCATCATTCGTAATTGGAAAGATTCTGCCACAGAGCCCAGATTTTGGAAGAGACATAAAATGACATACTAAATCCCAAACAATCCAGAGTATGTTTCTATTGTTAAAATAAATGAACTAGATCAAGGCCTCTCCATGCCTACTAACAAGAAAAGGTACTAGGAACTTTTAATATAGAAGGGACACCTCCACTAGACCAGGTTGCTCAATCTGCTGCCTCTCCTCTCATCCCATGCAGACATAGGTAAGAATCAAGTTTCCAGCGAGACTCACAAAGCGGAATAATAAGGCTTCATCCTGCCAGTTTATGCTGCCGGCATAGCAGAAGAATGGGCACAGATCAGACAGCAGTGTCTTCTGAGTGGCAACAATGGTAGCATCCTTAGCATTGCGAAGAAGATGACCTCTTCGTGTCCAAAAACCACAATCCTCTTGCTACACTTGTTACTGAGCTCTGCAAGGCCTTGGCCATAGGAAATAAGTGGAACACTAACTGCATGCAAATGCTTCTACATTAATGAACTCCATGTCTTTACCACGAGCCAAATATTTTTCAGGAAAATAATTATCCCAGCAAGTTCAGAAGTTAAACCCACCAAATTCAGAGGTTTCTAGTTGTAGTGCTAAGACTTATTTCTACTCCACAAAGAAGCAATTCGGTCATGTTCCACAGAATATACCAGCAGTGCCAGAGCTTTTGCAGCTCTGACAAGAGAGCAGGAAGAGATGTTTTACAGGTAACTGGAAAGAACCGCTTGTACTTCTTGCTTATAGTTCAGAATGTTACCTCAGAATTACAATGCAGTCTTTAGTAAGCTTTAAAATCACCTTCAGGCTACCAAGTACTCAGTGAAGTGACCAAGGACAGCCTCATCTTCCATGTGCTCATGTATAACCAACAACTGCTTTACTTTGCTGCAGACCCAGCCAACAGTTTGTCCTGTACTTAATGCACTTATCCCCCTAATCTCCATTCGCTCAGCCCTCTCTAGCCAGAAAGCCATTCAGGCTAAAAACAAACAAAAAAGCAGGAAAAATTTATACAAGTCTAAATCTGATTTTAGAAATCACTGGTAATGGATCCAAAAAATAATTCGACTAACTACATTTTTAACACACATCTCGAGATGCATGGTCACACCAACTGGATACAGAAGGCAACTCCATCAGTTTGCTCTTTGTCTTGGATGCTCCTGTTTACTCTTGACAGTTGAGCTGCCCTGGTTTACTCTGCATTCAGGATCCAGTTTCTGAATTAGGATTTGATGGGCTGGCATTGCAATGAAACAGCTGAATACGACTGACTAAGTACTGCCCTCTGGAAGCATCTTTCATCTGCAGGCAACTTCACAGCCTGGGAGACAGAAATCAGTTTTATACCAAACAGCAGATACAACCATTCTTCTCTACACAGTAATGGGGCATTCCAGGACCAGAGGAAATGGCTGCCCTTCCCTTGACAGCACTCTTCTCCACATCACAACTTTGGCAAATACAGATGTAACAAAAACCAGACAACAGGTATACTTCAAGGCAGCCTAGCTGCAGCGTTTGTTTTCTGTTGTAGAACGTTCTCCTCCTTATCTGAAAGAGCAAGCACTGACATTGTGTCTGCTGGAAGAGCCTAACAATCCTGCACTGCTGCTACCTGGCAGTCTTAATTACTTCAATTTCCAACTTCCCCACTGTCTCCTTCAAAAAGTGTGTCACTACGAAGCTGGAAGCTGAGAAAAGCAATGTGTGCACACACAGCACACACATCTGCATTCAAGAGGAGACAGAGTCACACACACTCACAAAGAAAATTACACAGAAAATTAGAGGTTCCAAAAGACAAAGAAGTGTAAGGCATTTACCCTTGGCTTTGCCAGTTCCTTCACAGTTTCGATCTCTTCATCAGAGATGATGTCAAGGAAGCGAACAATTCGAGGTTTGTCCCACTCATCTTCCTGTTTGACAGGGCCCAGAATGTACCTAGGATTCCTGTTTCCATCATAGTAGCGGCAGAAGAGTCTCTTTTGTCTCCTAGGAGTCTAAAAGCAAGGTGAAACAAGACAATCAGAGAACTTCCACGTAACATTAATACCTCTTAAGATAAAAAGAGACAGGAACAACTCACTTTTCCTACCTTAATATTATGTTGAAGAGATGCTTTAAGTTTGAGAAATTAATACTTTCAGCACATTAATGATACTCTGTAATACTGCAACGAGCAGTACTTTACACAGTCCTATTAAAGATACTTCTTGCTAGAACACCACCCTCATTCAATTCTGTGTGTAGACTTCCAGCTTCCTTATTTAATTAATTACAATTATGTAGTGCATCCAAGTTAGTCAGCAGTGCCTGTGGCAGAATTTATTTTTGTCTACCGAACAGAATAAAACAGGGAAGAAATCCAACACACACTAATCCTCAGTTACACACACTCAGCCAACTGCTATAACAACTTCCTGCTTTCATGCCACATACGCATTCTTGACATTGTTCGGTTACAGTTGGTTTCATACATTTGGAAACAGTCTACTCCACTTTACCATTTTGAGACCCTCCCCACGGCACAGCATTTCGTACTTCCTTCTCTCAGGCAGGTAATCCTTTTTCTTAACCTCAGTTTCCTTCTCCATTTGGTCTTCTGGATCCGTACTGGACTTATTTGCTTCCTTTTCTTTTGCCATTATATATTCAAAATATTTCATGTTCCCATTTGCTCTTTGATGTTCGGGATCTATTGACAAAGACAGACAAATATCACTGGCAAGTTTCCAATTTTCAGAAGTATCCAGAAGAGGCTTTTTACAAAGAGAAAAAAAAAGCAGATGCACACTACTGCTTCTCAAATAGAAATCAGAAACATCTACTTTGGTTTGAAGGCATTCACAGGATAGTTAAAAGACTGAGCTAAGCTGGAAGCAGTGCTAGCCTGCAGCATGCATACACCCTTACTTATCTGCAGGAAAACACAAAATGAGCTTCTTTCTGAGCTAATCTCAACCCATCTAGTTCAGAAACTGCTTACTGTGAGGCCTGGATCCTCAGTATACATAGAGGTCCAAGCACTAAGAGAAAGGGTTTAGCCACTCCAGCCAATCTCACCAGCAAGGGACAGACAAGGGAACTAGACAGGGAAAATGCTGGGACAGCATGACTGGCTTTAAACCTAAAAGCTTCCCTGACGAGAATTAAGATTTCTGGTGATGAAGCTTGTAAGAATGACTAAACTTACAGGATTAGCTTCATTTCATTAATAAATGGTTCTCAGTAGCCTCTGCTATATTAGGTTTTGTTCTGAACTTCCCACAGCATCCTTTACACAGTCAATTGGAGTATTTAGAGAAACATAAATGCTTTTCATAGTTCAAAAAACAGAATCTTAACTCATTGTACTGCATTCTGTATTTCCTATTTTCCCAAGCTTTTCATATCAAGTATGCTTAATTTGCATTTAAATAATCTGCAGAGATTTTGGTATCACCAATTTAGCTTCAGGTTCATTAATTCTATTCTTACCTGTACCTAAGGGGAAGTAATCTCAACATCAGCAAGTAAGATACAGTAAGAGAACCAAATTTCAGGCAGTAGTGACTAAGATAAGTAAATAGTTAGAAGCCAACAGTGACAAGAAACAGAAAATACTTCAATAAAAAGGAGCGATCCTTAACCAATGCTCTTTCTGACACAGAAGAGACTGTAACTGTCCATCTAAAAATACAGTAGCAAAATACGATTTATAGTAATACAACTCTTATTTTACTGAAAACTACACATCAAGATGTTAATGGTAATGTCAGTAATAATCCATTTAAAAAACCTACATACAACTCAGAATACAGGCAAGACCACACTCCTCAGTACAAAGCCATAACAAACACCTGCTCAAGCACAGAGCTGTATTTTGGTGAGCTGCAGACCTTTCACATACCCAGTTCCAGAAGGCGTTTGGTGAGCATCATGGCTTTTCCCAGATCCCCCTGCTGATACACGGCATAACTCAAGTAGTCCAGAATGTAGGCTTTATCTGCAGAAGACACTTCTCCTTCATCCAACTGTTTCAAAGCTTGTTCCATCCAAAGCTCGGTGTGGTAGTAATCAGCTTCCGTGTAGGCAATCTTTCCCAGCTCAAAGCAATCTTCAGCTGTTAAAAAGGATTTGTGCTTCACACCTGTATTTAAAACAGGACACACAGAATTTACACAGAATTCCAAACCACTCTTCAGAGTAACATTCAATTATTTCTTATTCTTTACAGCATGGTTTATTTCTGTTCTTCAACATCTCTCTTCTGTGGTGGCTATTTATTGAAGACTCAGCTTAAGTACCTAAAGCCTGTAAATACCTGGCAGAACACAGAAGCGGTTAGATGCGGTTTTCCATTGCCAGAATACCAGCAACTAGCTAAATGCCTTTACTATTAGTGAAAAATTACGTAAGGTAAACCCTCCTTCTTCAGAACACCAAACACTTTGAGCAACAGCAATACAAAGACAAATAGAAAGCCTCAGAAATCTTTTCAAAGCCTTTGTATTATCACTTTCAAAATGTTACTGAAGCACATCTTGTTAGCAACAACTTAGTGGGGAAGGAACAAGAAGACATCAGTCAGTAAATTCCCAGCTGCTTAAGATTTTTGAAGTCAGGCATTTTTAGAAACATTTGAACAGACCTCTGAAAGACTGAAGCACCAGCAAGCAAATTACAGATTCCTATTTTTGCCACTGTAAATTAAGGCCCAATGAAAAACCAAATTTAATCTTGTAATAAGGACATAGGATCTGCCAGTTTTACAGCTAAAATTACATTCATGATTATATCTTAATACATCCTGAGTTTCTAATAGCAGCTCCCAGAGCTACATTCAAACAAGAGCATCCTGTTGAAGACATGCCTTAAGAGATTAAATAGCTGAAGAAACAGCCCATGAAACGCAGTATCCCACAGAACAACTTTGGGTTTGCTAACTAATTAAACACTTTGTGGTCCATCCTGTGATGGCCAGTGGTTTCAGTTTTCTAAGCCCAAAGCTGCAAACTCTAAAATAACACAGACATTAGGGAATCAGGTGTGGAGGTGGTGGAGTGCTCTTAAAGAGAGATCCTCTTGAATGAGTAACAGGATGCAGGTCCATAGCTGGTACATGCAGAAGTGATGCAACATCCACACATAAAAAGACAACTCTTACAAGGGTGCTTAACACATCACCAAATGCGGTTGATAGCTAATATAAAGAAACAGCACACCCCGTAATGCAGGAAAGAAGATTAATAAGCCATACTGATAGTAGTTAAGATTCTGATCAAAACTTGTCAACCTGCAAAAATTCCCTGGGAAGAAAAACAAGGAGCACAAATGACTTCATGGGACGTTCCTCTCTGGAGCTCCAAAGAGACTAACCTATTCCATTTTACACTCCAGAACTTTTAAGTTCTGCAATTATACTTTATTTCATACAGTCTGGACAGTTTATTGCCTTAAAAGAAGCAATAAGCTACAGCCCACCCAAAGCACTTCATCTTGTATTTTTGTGCCGTTTTAAGAAACCAATAACAAACTGCTTATTGCATTAGAATGAATCTGTAGGTCTTTGAGACTGTCCTGAACTGAACCCAACAGCAAAACTTATAAGTCATAACACATAAAGCAAATTCCCCTTAATTTTACTATGCATCTGACCACAATACGCACTTGTAATAACACAGATGTATTATACAGACTTGATATTCTGCCAGTTGGCACAGTACTATTTTTAAACAGAGGAAACAATGAAAACACAGCATAGAGTTTTCTAACAAGAAAGAAGTGTGTCTTCTCTTGCATATAAACCCAATAGAGGTTTACTCGCATAATGCCACATAAGCTCACCTGTATGTGCCCTCTTTTGTTTTTCAGTTTATATACTTTGTGAAGTTTAAGCTCTAAGAAACTTCTTTCACTCTGACAGGTCCGTCTTACCAGTCAGAGGGAAAGGGACAATAAGTGATAGAACCATTTTGTTAGAATGCATTACACTGTGTAAAAAAACTACCTCTCTGCCAGTGCACAACTACTTAACATAAGGAAAACCCTCACCCAGACCAGAATTTTACTGCTATCCATTTTTTAATAAAAACTATTAACACTGCATTATGTTACCGTAAGTAGAAGAAAGATGCAGACTTCAAATAAACAAAAAGTTTCAAGTTCTAGCACAAGCAGAAACGAGCATGTGAGTAGACTGAGGAGAATGACAGGACAAAAGAGAGCCTCAATTCAGCAAGAAACTTGCATTCTGTGCAGCATGTTTTATCCACGTGTCCTTGGACAGTGTACTGGCATAAGGAAGCCCACCAGGCAGGGAAGCCAAGTAGAACCACCGCAGCAACAGCCCCAACAGTATGTCAGAGCGGGTCAGCTCTTCCTGGTTTCTCTTTACCAGCACAGACTGACACAACAAGTTCCTCTCTCTTGATGTGCGGCAGAATTAAAACTGACACCTACACCAACCTATGTTCAACAACCCACACGAGGCCGCGTTTCATAAAGTATTAGCTAGCGCAAACGTTTTCCTATTGTTACGTTCACACCACACAGATAGAAGACTGAACAGAATTAAATTATTTATAATCATGACATTTAATAGAGATTCAGTGTCTTCTGAAAATAACATCCATGAGTCTTACCTGGAAGATTCCCTCTTGAGAGGGTATCTGTATCCAAATTATACGTATCTTGAAGCCGCAAGAGGGCTTTTGCTGCACCAGTTTGATCTTCATCATTTGGGAAAAACTGCCGCTGGATAGTCATGTTGGAGATAAAGCCTGGGAAAGATAAGGGAACACTTGGCCTTCTTTGTCCTGAGAATTCTAGGAATTCTATGCATGAAATGACTCCCTACTCCACAGAAAGCTAACATTTTAAGAGCCATCAGCCCTGCACAGCATCAACAAACATGGTGGGAGTACCCCTTGGGTTTCACCTAGAAACTATTCTTGTCTTAATAGGCTTGTTTTTGTGGTGTTTTGTGTTTGGGGGGTTTTGTTGTCGATTTTTGGGTTTTTTTTGTGGGTTTGTTTTTTTTTTAAGTTATGTACAACAAAGAAGACCATCCCCGCATGGAGAACATTACACAGAATACACTGGATAATATATTGGTAGTTTTTGCAAACATTCCACTCAATCTGCCTTTCAAAAGGCTTTACATTTAGTAACAGAATTTACAAATAATTTAGAAGAGGAAGAAACAAACAGTGCTAACCGGCAGTGTAAAGATAAGGCTGGCTAATAAAAAGATGAAAACCAAAACTGCTGATGTCTTGACTGCAAACAGCTTTTGACAAGGCTTTAGGCAACTAAGGGGCTACTATGAACTTAATTACTTACTTTCTGTGGACTTGGACATTAACACATTCACACAGAAACTTGGGAAACAAACAAGGTTAAAAAGGTTTCTCAAGATCCATCTTCATGCAACTCTGAATTGAAGTCAAGACACATGCTGAAAAGTTATCATTTTAAAACATTTGTGTGTGTATGGGAAAATAAAGCAAAATAACAATAAAAAAACCCAACCAAAACAACTTAGGGGCTTTCTGAAGAACCACCAGGGCAACATTTACAGAAAAGAAGACAAGCAGGTTCTGTAAAGGAAAAAAACATTCTACGAACTGTTCCCTGGTCATTAGAGTCACGTTATAGAGGGTTCCTACTCCTCTCTGGTGAACACACACACACTGCTACTGCTGTTACTTGAAGGGCCCTCCTGCAGAGCTACTGTATTATCCTTTCTTCAGTGGGAGAACTGATGCTATTTTTCCCCTTCTCCTTCTGCACAGTCAAGAGGCTGGTGGGCTGTTTGCACTGAGGAGGGAAACATAACTCCAGAAAGTCATATAGGCAGCTGAGGAAGGCAGAACCAGCATCCTGGTACAAAGGCAGAACCAGCAGCCAAAAGTGGAACAGCAACAACAAAGGCCACCATGAGAACATCGGTTTGAACAAATTGACAGCCACTGGCATTTACAAAAAAGGAACTTTTCTACTCAACAAATTCTTTTGTCCCAAGATCCTGAAGCACAACAAGCTTCACAGTGTTAACTAAGGACAGTGCCAATATGATGGTTGTTAATCTAATACAGACCAGCAGAAAACTAAGCATCATGACCAAAAACAGATAAAGCATAATATGCAACACTCAGCTGTAAAACCATCCCCAAAATAATAACTGGCCAAATCTGTGATTTTTGCCACACTCTAGTAGTACTTTTTAACTACTCAGACCCGATAACACTATTTATTAGTTTATGGAAAGAAGTTCCTGCTTTTAAAAGATACCATATTCTTGCACTCCCATGCATCCTTCCTTTTACTACACCATGCTTTCCCAGTATTTTCCTTTCTCCTGACAGTTTTCTTAAAACACATCCCATTCAGAAGAAGGACTTAAGATGCACTGGTGCAGATTTCTGGCTGGCAAGTGCAGAGCCTTTATCAGGAGGCACATTGAGTCCCTCACAGAAGCAACAGCGAAGTTGAATGCGCTGAATCCTTGGATAAGGTAATTCGAGATTAACCCTTGGTTTTTTCTGAAAGCTACACTTTATCAGCTCTTACTAAAAACCTACACCTGGTATCAGCTGTAGAGAAAGATTCTCACAGGTCATACGTAATCATCCCAGCTTCCTTGCTGTTAAGTGTCTTTCACAGTCAACTTTTTATATCCTACTGCCTACTGAAGAGCTTCTATTCTTGCTGAAGTAGAGATGTTTACTACACGAATTCAGATCAGTTCCACAAATGCTTCGTCTCTGCCAACATTCAGGTTTTGAATCATCAGACAACTGTGGGCATATTAGCAGCAAAAGCCCTTCATCATACCCAAAGACAAACCCATGTCTTGCACTAGGAGAGTTCTTCGCCGTTTTTCTCTTCAAAGCAGTTATCATACTTAGAGATGAAATTTCCTAAAATACTTGTTTGCAAGAAGCGGAAGAATATATGAAGCAAGCCCTGATCCCTTGCAAAATTTAAAGCACCCAAGGGGATTATTCAGTTTAAACCCTAAATTCTTGTAAAGCTCAAATTATAGCACACTGACAACAAAATGGCAGGTCTTCTAGGATTATTTTTTTATGAAGACACCTCAAAAGAAGACTTAAAAGTCTAATTCAAACCATTACATGTAAAAGACATAGTCAGTAAATACAATTATAATGTGATCCGTGCTCTTGCCACAGGCACACTTACCGTCTGACATGTCCTTCAGAACCAGGCTCTCCAGCTCGCCCCATTCTGTGTTAAGCCGTTTCATCAACTTGAATGCATTTACAGGATGTCCCAAAAACCCCTCTGGGTCTTTCGTAGCAGTATCTGTCAACTGATCCAATTTCTCTGCCCATCTGTAGTGAAAATATACATTCATTAAAGCCTCTTGTAAAAGTCTGCCAATACACTATAAAACTGATTTCAAGCTACTCAACTGTCTTCACTAATAAAACCCCAATATAAATTGTAAGCTTTTACATTATCTATATATAAAGCTTTCCTAGAAGGAACAGAAGGGGCAGGGTTTTGGGGGGCTATTGGTGTTGGTTTTCTTTTTAAGTCTTCTTCCCCAGCTGCAGCCTAGATCTTGTGTTGCTCTTGCATTCACTGTTGGAACATAGCTGAACGAACTCCTTCCTACAAATACCCAATGCAGTATGCCAGCAGTTCCAATGAGTTTTCACGCAGGACTAATCAAAACCAAGCTTTACCTGCATGTTTGATCTCTTATTTTTAAATGCTTGCCTCGTATTATTTTACCTTTAGACAAACACCCTTAAATCCAGGATAAGCCCCTTACATCCCACCACAAAACTGCCTTCCATACAGGAAGCTTATATTAACAAACATGTAGTTCTCACACTCCCAAACGAGGAGCCCAGGTCAAATTTCTGGTGCTACAGTTCTGACTCCACAAAGCTATCTTAACACCATTAGCGATATAACCCATTCACAACTCCAGCACACTGAAACAAGCACACTTTTCAACAACTACTGCTGTTCATCTATCATTTTAATGGAAACTTCCAGGAAGTCTGCTCCAGTTTCAAGTCAGGAAGCACATCAGTCATGCCATAAGAACCAGCACTATGCTATTACATGTTCGCGAAACAAGCAAACTTCCCCTCTCTAACCTAAACAGATCTAGAACATGAAGACATGTAATAACACCCTAAACAATTTAGGGTAATTAATTAATGTTAAAAAAGCCACACCCCAAAGAAAATACCAAGCATCAACACGAATACAAAGCAAATAAAATCCCTAGCCTGGAGGGAACTCTACACAAGCCAGCATTTGTCTTGTTCCAGAATGTGACACGCCTGAATTCAGTTTGCCTGCTTTACCTGAGACAGGTAAATGTTTACAGCTGTTAAAGGTGCCACTGTCTGCATTTGCTCTTCCCACCCTGTCTTTAGCTGTTTTCCTACACTCTGATCGCCCCCATCTGTGTTTCTTGCCAGCAGCAACATGAGTAAAGGAGCTCCCTCCAAAATGGAGGGCTTGAAGAGCTCCCATGGACTCCATTCAGCTTCTAGCAAGCCTAAGACTGAAGAAACCAACGTCAAAAAATAGTGGATTCACATTGCATGTGGTTAAATCCACTGCGTATTTCTCACTGCGTGACTATCAAACCTAAGGAGCAGCTGAAAATCACTGCAATCATGAGACACAACCACAAGGCCAGGATTCCTTTCACGCAGTTTCAAGAAAGTCTTCACCACAAGCCACCCACAAGGTGTGAGCCATCCTCTGCATTTCAGTTAATTACCAGTTTCCACTCAGTTGAAGTCAACACAAGCTACCGATACGCTTCAGCCAAAGTACAGAGCCCAACAAACGATGCTAGCATTTTTTTCCAGGTGGTTCGGTGACAGTTATTTTTTCTGTCCTGACAGTGAGCACATCTAATATAATAAAAACACAGCTGCAATGCTTATGAGATAAGCTGTATTTACACACTTTTGGATATCCAATTGGCATGCTGCTATCATAATTTGTAGCTGCAAAAAATACACTTAAAACATTCCAAACCTGTAGAGCAATTCCAACTCTATATTTTAAGTGATAAAAATAAATACAGTCTGACAGAAGTATCTCTCTTCCTGGATAGTAGAATGTAATACACAAATGCTAAAATAAAATTCATGCATCTATCTAAAACTGTTTAAACATTCTCAAGCACAGATTCATATAGAGTTTTGAAAGCTGAGAAACCCTCCTCAAACAAGCAGGAGTCCTAAAGTGAAGGTATCATAAAAAAGGCAGGTCAATTAGATCTCATCATTAGAAAGCTGCATAAACCAAACCAATGGCTTGGAGATAATAACTCAGGCCAAAAACCCAACAAAAGGTACTAGTTTAAACCTTGCCTCAGAAGAAAATTCCACAAACGTAATCAGCCTCAGGAAGCACTTCTTACATAAGGGTGAACTCAAATTATTAACTACTAGCATTACAAAACAAGCTGCTTACTTTTTGATCTGTTCCAGCTTGCTTTCTTCTGCCTTGATATAATCTTTCAGTGACACCACCAGATCCTTTTCTGTATTAATTAAGTCTGTCATATGACCTAGAAAACAAATTAGTTTGGTTAGACAAGGAGAAATAATAAACCTGGTAATTAGAGGTATTCTTCCTCTCTTCTACTTTCTCTCTTCAACTCTTTCTTTCCCATAGTCCTTCTGTATTTGCTTAAATAATCCTGAAGGAGTATTTGAGTACGGCTTCTTGCCTTTTATTTTTTTTCTGAAGGAGAAAATCACATGTTGAACCAAACTCGTTGCCATGGAAATTAATGTAATATCACATATTTATTATTAGAACTAATTTAGGATTCATTTGGAAAACGAAGTAGGTTGAAACAAAATAATCTTTCATCCAAACATACATAATGTAGAGCAAATAAAGACAAAGCTACAGAAATACATAAACTATCATGTTTGATATACAGCACTAATCCAGTGTTTTATTTTTAAGATTACTTGCATGACTTCAACAGGTCCCCAAACAGACTCTGCTATTAATTAATAACTGTTTAATTTCCTGCAAACAGGCAGCTGAACTGGTTCATCACGAAGTGATACAGTCCACAGCTTCAGCTATGTCACAGGCCATCAGGACCCAAGAGAGACTACGCTGCCATACTGGCATCATTATGTACCCTTAACAGCTATTTTGCGTGCTTCTATAGATGTGCAACTATCCACACCGAAAATTTTGCTTATAATCAAACACCTGTAAGAATACATAATGAATACAAGGACAAGCCTGGGGCATTAGACTAACTGCACTGATTTAACTCAAAACATGTTTCTCTTAAAAGACAGAAGTCAGTAAGGCTGTGAGAAATAGTAAGCAGATTTAGTTCTGTACCAGTTAAAGCCTTGGATGCCATTAACACATCACTCCAGAATCAGTTTTGAGAGTAGTTCAAAAAATGCTTTGGCAATGCAGCATATACACCAAAGCATGTCTCACCAATAGAAGTGAAGAAGTCCGTATGGGCGTAAGAGAAAGGCAGCAGAAGTCCAAGGGCTACGGTATACCACATCTTGTTGAATGCCATAGCTGTTACCTCACCACGTACCTATGAAAGAAACAAAGTAGGTAAAAAAAAAAAATAAATCCCTATTCACCAGAGAATTGAATCTACCTTCAAGAGACAGCTTATTCTCTTGGGGCTGCCACCAGTTATTGAGGTAGCAGAATCTTTTGAGCTTGAGCAGCTCTCAGAGGACTGATCTTTCTTCTGCAGACTTTTTTATACTTCTGTGTGGTAAGAAGTAAGAATAGCTTGGAGACAGGGTCTTCATAAGCACACTTCATCTTTTTGACATCTAAGACACATTGCAGATAGACCTGCTTCTCAAAAAGAACCAAAAAAGCCAAGATCAAACACTGAGAAAACCATAACACCAAGTTAAAAAAACATATTATCAGGTTCATCCACCCACTGAAAAAAAAAGAATTTCCTTTGATCAGTCAGAAAGATGAACAGGTAGAAATGAAAACCCTACACAACCAGTCCACAGAGTAAGTTACTTGCATTCTCCTGCTCTTCAGCTGCCACCAGCATGAAGCCAACCTCCATACATTATACAAAATGCTTCTGTCAGCTGGTTCAGTTAGTCCCTGGGTAAGTCCATAGCAGACTCACAGGCACTGCTTTCTCCCACAAACAGCTGCCAAGCCCTCAGCCTTTCAAGATCCTGAACCCTTTTAACAGTACAGGATTCCCTTGCTATGGCATACTTGAAAAGTAATTATGCTGTCTTGGAATTCACAAGATTTACTTCTTTACAAATAAAAAGCTTAAACTTTCATGTATTGTATCTGCTCAGGAAAATGAAAACAGCCACCTGGACTAACAGAAACTGTTTTACAACTCTTCTAATGGCAAGACAGCTAATGAGGGAAAAAAAGAAAAAAAAAAAAGCAACATCACAAAGGAAGCCCAGCCACAAAAGTGGTTTGGCCTAGTTAGGGAAGGAAGCAATACGCTTTCGATTGAGTTGACAAGTAATGACAGCAAACAACATAAAACCAGGCATGCCATCACAAAAGGAAGGTGTAAACAAAGTTGGCAAGTGCAAAAATTACATCCAACAAAATTATTCCACCCACAAGTCGAGGTATTAACAGGAAATATTCCCTTGTCTTCAGAATACAGGATCTTTTCTGACATTGCACCTGCATGTCAGGAAGCAGTTCCTGACTTTCTTTTCCACCTCTAGTGCCACAGAAAGAGCGGTACTCAGGTTTAGATCTACTGACTCTGCATCCTGCCTCTCGAATAGGACAAGTTCAGTCTCACTGGCACTAACAAGAACAACTATAAACTCACACAAGCTTATAAAACAGCACAATCTCAAAATCTTGTAAGTCATCTGAATCCGTATGACCACAACTGAGGGGCTGAAACATTCTGACACATTTACTGTCACAAAGCAAGTCATAAAGTAAAAATCTGGAGAGAAAAGCCTGGACTCCCGCTTTTTCCTCAACTGAGTTAGGTGCCTCTGCCTCACCAAAGCTCTAAACCAGCCCTGTTGTCCACAGCATCATTCCTCACCTCATCCCCTCCACAGGCAGCCAGGCAACAGGCAAAATCAGATTATTTCAAATGTAAGTAATAGAACAAAATTTCCCCCTAAAGCTCATTTCATCCAAACTTCAATTCTGATACAGTTCACTATGTAGCTACGTAACATTCAGGCCAGTACAAGAGGGAAATTTAGATGCAGGAACTGGCAGCCAAAGACAGCAAAGGAAGGCAAAATTATCGCTTCTGGTAGCAGTACAGGTTTAACCCATTTGTGAAAACCCAGCCCTAAACACAATGAACAAATATACAACCTCCAGCCGGCCTGTAAGAATTACCTAGTTTTCAGCATATGCCAAGGATCCTAGGTATGGTCTACACAACTGTACCTACGTCTCCTGTGACTAATGCCAGTCCCATTAAACAAGAGCTCCAACTGAATAACTGCTGTAAATTAGGAGGTCACACCTAGAAGCAAATTTTCTTGCTGGCAGATCTCCTTGCACTCTTTACTTTAAAGAAGCTGCATCCACGTGCACAAGGACACTGATGTATACTAGCACTTTTAAAAACACTGCTCGATTCATATTTTGTTCTGCAGAAAGCCAAATGCCTCCTGCTCATTCAGCACTCCAGCCAATACATCTGTGAATCAATTACAAAGCACACACAGTTCTACTACATGATAAATATTTGCCAACCTTGTCAGTACTCAGAATTCATTGAGCTATTTGTTTACTGAACTCAGTGAAACAAAAGGGCAGCCTCAGGAAGTTTACTTTTCATTATTAATCAATATCATTAACAAAACTGGAAAAAAAAAAGGCATCAAAAAGGTAATGAGAACATCTGGAGCAGTAGGTGGACAGGTGGTCTTATCTCCACCTACTGTTCTTTGTGACAGTCTTGGTGACACCTCAGTCCACAGAATGATGCCTTAAAGCCAGTTTGAGTAGCATGCTTTGGGAACAGTTCTTCCTCTTCTCTACCTGCTTTTACAGCCTGCTCTAGTACTGTGCTGATTCTTAATACAGCTGCAACTCTATTCCCTCCTCACACCTTCACAAGCACAAAGCAGTGAGTGCATGGTAATGGTCACAAATTGCAACAAGGGAAATTCTAAAGGGGTACAAAGAAAAAGTTTCTCTCAATGACAGCAGTTAGGCACTACAAGAGCTTGCCCAGAGAAACTGGATTTCTCATTTGTGGAAGAATTTCAAAATCGAACTGGACAAGCCCCCATGCAGCCTAAACCTAACCTCCACACTCAGCCAGCTTCAAACAGGAGGCTAGGCTAGATGACATCCAGAGGTCACGTCCAACTTCATCTTTCTTCTCACAGTCTGAAGATTATCTGTCACTTGCAAGGACTCAGAATCCTGCAATAGCTTTCAGCCACCCAAGATGACTTCCTTCCCAGAGAGAATTCAGAGAGGGGCAGACAGAGCTCAAGGCAGTGGCCAGCCAAGTTTGCACTGCCCTAACAGCAGTTGCTAAGTAGCACAGCTTTCAAAACTACTGCTGAAGGATTCAGGTTCCCAAATCAAAGACAATAAAGCTCAGTTAAGATAGACACTGGAAATCTCTCAGATACACAAGCTGCCAAATAAGTAGGCTTAATATCTTCCTGTCAGTGGCATTAAGTAAAACAAGATGAAAATCCTCTCCACATTATTCCTGTCAGTCTGACTCCTCCTCAGCCATGTTCCGCAGACAAGTACAAAGATGGCAGTTGAGCATCTCTGAGAGGAGGGACTCCACTACCCACATGCAGAAGTGGGAGTCCAGTTGCCAGCTTTAACACAGGAGCTTCCTGACTTTCCACAAGAAGCAAATTTGCTAAGCTTGAAAACAGTAAAACATGGCAATGCAGGGAAAAAGAAAACCAAACACCACAAAAGCAAAAACCCACTAAACAAACCCACCAATGCAAGAGAAGACCACCAAACAAAAAACAATGGGGAAACTAGCAAAGAATAAACAAACATAGAGACAAATAAAACAAAGCAACAATTACAGGAATGGTATTGCCATGCACAGCACAGGATTCCCTGAACAGTAGGGATACACAACAAATGCCATTTCAAATTATGAAACTTAAGAGGTGGGGTTTTTGAGGACTTCTATAAAGCTCATCTCTGCTCTAGAAGTAAAACAGGCTGCAAGAGTTACATGAGTGTGGGCATGTATGCAGCATCCATACAAGCAGAAGAAAAAGTTATGACAAACTACAGATACAACCTCACAAAACCAAGGTCTCGCTACTGGGTGACTGAAGACTGAAACATTTAACTAAGGATACTGATTATACAAGTCTTCTCACTGCCAATGCCAAGCTCCCAGGTGCTTACCAGGATCCAGAAAACAAGATAGAAAATGGAAACTGAGGGTGTTCTTCAGCATGGAATTATTCTGGAATAGCTCTAACTCAACTCCAAAACAGATTCTTTATTTAGTCAAGAAATAAGTGACCTACTCAATTATGCTGCAAGGCCAGGAGTAAAAACTGTATCACCAACAGCCTCAACTTTCGATTTAAACACTGGTCCAGTTTCACAATCCTTACCGTATCCCACTGTATGTAAAAGTAAAAATTAAAAAATCTGTTAAACTGAGCAGGAGAAGGGGCACCAGGAATAACAGCTGTTCACTGCACTAAACCTCTCTGGTCTCAAGGATAACTGGAGTTATAGTCTCATGACATGATGCAACTGGAAATACTACTCAAAACGAAAGAACCTTCCCAGACTAAGTACCAAGTATCAAGACAGTTCAGCTGTCATCATTGTTTAAGAGTGCCACAGGACAGGAACATTAGAATACAGTTCCCTAAGTTTTCTAGCACATTATATTTGTATAAAGATTGTTTTAAAATTAAGATCAAAGCAGTGAAAGAAGAAATAGTTTCTAGAAATGCTGCTAACAGAAGAACATGGCATGGTTTAAGCTTCTTTTCAATGGCAAAGTTTTAATACAAGCAATCACATATATATAAGTAATATAATAACCTAGTGAGATATGACAATCAACTTTAGACTCAAGTAGGTGATGTGCTTTAAGTATCATTTATTGACAACTTGAAGACAACATTCATGAGTCTGACTATACAGCAGGTGTGTTCATACACAAATTTGTACCCAAGGAACTCAAGCAAGTTTTCCCTTGGTTTCTTACAGATCAAGACTGAATGGACCAAGCCCTTTCAGAGCCCACTTGTTTTAACTTCCTAAGCCAAGACAAAGAATGCTGGCAACGGAGCAGAGCACTTATTAGACGCAACAAGGAGGCTATCCAATTTATCCTTCTGCTCAAGGATTAGCAGAATACCTATAGAGATACACAGAATGTTTTCAGAATTTAAGAGTGATTATAAAAAAAGCAGGATAACCCCAATGATCAAAGGCTGAAACCAGTAACAGATAAGAGCTCTTTAGGCTGAAGATGTAGCCCCATAGGTGGCTCTGCAGTGGCAGAAAGTCTCCTCCTCTGGAGCAAGAACACTGCCTAGAAACACACAGAAGTGACAACTAATACACTGTTTCAGTACAGACTTTATTTACCATCTTTCCTGGAGTTAAACGGACACAATTTATCAAGTAATTTTCCAGAAGTATATTCTTGAGACACTTCTTTTTTTAAAAAAAAAAAAAAAAAAAAGTCTTCTTAGCTGTATCAACCTCAACATAGAGGCAGTTTTCCTCCCATAAACCTCTATTTATCCTCACTCCTTCCACAGTGTTATTCATTAGCTATCATTTCTGGTTTTCAAACTGCACACCTCAAAAAATAATAGCTTTAGATGCTATGATTTTAAACCCATTCATTATGCAATGGTGCTCAAACCTCTACAGGTCATGAAGCTGCCCTCCATTCTGGCTCCATGCATAACTCTTAAGGCTATTCAACCGAAGTTTCTGCAGCAGCTCCTGTCTCCACCCAATCAGGTGTACGGCTATACAGCGAGTTAGCAAAGGGAACTATTCAACATCAGCTGCTTTTTTGCTAGGAGGCGAGTTAATGATCCCTCCCCTCCCTTTAGATTTGGTTTTATCAGATATACCACCCCACACAAAGTGCACAGATCACAAATGACTTAGAATAGCACTGCTACCAGACAGCAGTTCATGAAACGGCGCTGCTTCTTCAGTTTCTAAATGAATTAACAGCTAGAAGAAATGTGCCTACCTATGCCACAATCACTGTGCTTAAATGGCAGAACTGACACCCTCAGCAGAGCAAGACTTAGGTACATTCCTGTTACTTTGAATCCCAGGAGGTTCTGGGGTACTGGTTCTGTTAGCACACAATTAAACAGCAATGCAAAGAACTCTAGGTCAAATTAAATGTTTCGCAGTATAGTTTAAGACACTCAAACGCATCCAGCAATGATCCAAAAGTAGTAATGGGTGCAGAACAGTAAGACAGAGAACATCGCTTACCCCAAAAGCAGGCTTCCACTTCCCAGACAAACTGGGGACTGATTACTTTTACTTTCCACCCCTAACAGAGTGCTGCCTGCGTGCTTAGCTGAACAGCCTTTGGCATGTAAGAAGCTGCATTTATCTACCTGTTGTAACAGATACCTTCTTTAATTTACTAAAACTCTTGAGCCCTGAATGTTTACATATCCAAAGTAGGTGAACACTTAACACTCTGCAACTCTTTTGTTGAATTACTGTGATTTGAATTACTGAATTCACCAGAAAACCCATGTGAAACTGAAAGCCAGGCAATCCTTTTGATACCTTCTCTTTGTAACCCTGAGGTATCTTTCCCTTAAGCCCATTCAGCTTTCTAAGTAAACTGATTTACTCTAAACATATCTGACTTTTTTTATTCTCTCTTTATTCAACAGCATCCTTAAGATTCCATGTTGGAGGTTTTCCTTCTGGTCAGGTTAGATCCTATCAAGACACCTACTCAAGGGCATAGCTTACATCAAAGTTATAGACAAAATTTCACATAATGCAATTGGCTGAATCCAATCTGAAGTAGTAGAGAGGGAAATCAAGATAAGCCTTATTCCCCACGATGTATTTACTACACAGCGCTTGTGGTTAAAAACATAGTGTGTGACAACCAGGGACAGCCCCTTCAGTGCTTATGCAAAGTAACCTTCCACCATCCAAGCCAGGAAATCGCCTCAGTGCCCCGGCGCTCTGGGACCCCTAAGGCAGCACACCCCAGTGGGCCACCAGACGCACGAGGCTGCCCGTAACGCAACAGCAACAGCCCCCAGAGGGAAACACGGACAGCCGGCTCCCAGCGGTGCCACTAAGCCAGGGTGGGGCCAGCGGGCGGGAGCCCACCTGCGCCGCGCACCCCCGGAGAAGAAGGGAGGCGAGCCTGGGCGGGGGCTGCCGCCCCTCGGGGGGGTGGTTGCGAGTCGCTCGCAGCCGCGTTCAGACGGCGGGCGCGGGGAACGGGCCTCACGGCGGCGGCTGGCGACAGAAGGCGGCGGAGGCGGCAGTGTTTAGTCTACCAGCTGCTGGGGAAGCAGGGCGGACCGGCGCCCTCCCGCCCCCCTCCGGAGGCTGCCGCCGGCTCCCGTTACGTAACGGCCGGAAGGGCCAAGGCACCGGTCCCTCGCCGAGAGGGCCGTCGGCGGAGCGCTGCCACGTATCGCACCCACCCCCCTCTCGCCCTTCGCGCCCGCACCCCGACGCTCCCCTCACGGCGCGGCGCACCGCCCCGTCCCCGTGACCCACCCTCCCACCGCCGGTGAAAAGCGAGGGCGGCCGGGCCTCACCTGAGCGAAGGGGACGGCGGCGGAGGCAGCTGACGCGGCGCTGAGGGGCGGCGGCGCCGGTAACGGACGGGCGCGAGCTGCCCCAGGGCTTAACCGACCGCGCGCGCACGGCCCCGCGGAAGCTTTTATAGGCTGCCAGGCCACGCCCACCCCGCTCCCGTCCCGCGCGAGGAGGGGCGGCGCGGGCCGCGCGCTACGTGAGCTCGGTCACAGCGGCGGCTGCCCCAGCGCGCAGGCGCCGCCGTCCCGTTCCACGTGGGCGCGGGGTGGGGGTACGCGCCCCGGCAACGGGGCCGCCGGTGGAGTCCGTCGGGCGGGAGCTCCCCGCCGGTATGGCTGAGCGGACGGGCCCGGCGGCAGCTGCTGTCTGACCACCACGGTGTGTGGTTTGCGATACACGGTGGACGCACAGTTTGGCGGCATCGGCCCCGAAGCTCGTTCCCGAAGCAGGCTGGCTTGCCAGCTCCCCCGCTCCACGCACAGCTATAGTTTACTCTACCTCGTGCTTTAATTTATATTCGTAATTCTGGTGCTAAACCAACCTTGCACCTCCTGCGCTCCAGCTGGTGTCATCTGCTGTAGTTCACAGCATGCTTTCTGTTCCACCATCCCAGTCCTTGCTGGTGGCCAATAATTTCACTCATCGTCTGTGAAGCCCAGGTAGAGGTGTTCCCACATCGACGGTACTTTCATCAAGTGACATTTCTGAAGCAGCCTCCCCTGGTTCCAGGACTTTCATCTCAACTTGGCTGATCAAAGAGGCATCTTGTGAGGCAGTATCAAAAGCTGCAGCATGAAGATCGAGGTGTAGCTCACCCTGTTGCACAAACACGTTAAGCTGCTTGGATGTATCTTGCCGCAACAAATCTATGCTGACTGTTGTTTTCTAGGAGCTCGTAAATAAACTAGTTCATGGTAGTTTCAGCAATTAAGTTATACTTGGGGATATTTCATAAGCAACTTTTCCCTTCTTTTTAGATGTGAGCTTCAAACAGTCATCTCCTTACTAGCTTACCCAGCCTGTGATCTTCCTTAAGATAGACATTTTTGGCTACCCCAGCTCGAAAGCTTTCACAACAATTACTCGGTTCTGGCAAAGCCGTAACAGGGGTCATAATCCCTTTCTGACACACATTCTTTAGCAGGGTTACTTTTCAACTCGCTTAAACCCACCTCATTCATAAGAGGTAACTGGAGGTTGCAACATGTCCTATAAGGTTTGTTTCCTTATTCCTAAACTGTTACCTCTGCTCCAACTCCCTAAGCAATGTCTTTTGAAGAGCAAACATCATAACATCACATGTTATGCCCCACTTTAGGGAAGACTATTAGATATGACATAGCTCTTACGAGAAACAAACAACAACATTAAGTGAAGTGTGTAATTTCTTGTCCAACTGTGGATACAGATGTGTCCACACAGCTGACTACACTGCCAGTACTGCAAGTGGTGCTGTGCCAGAGCTGGAAGAAGGCCAATTTTTAGTGGAGCTATCCGTCAAAAAATAAGCTTTCCTTTCCTCTTGTTTTGGTCACCTTCCAACAGAAATACAACTCCTACAACTAGCAGGAAACACTGGAATGATATCCAAGCTTCTAGCTGAGGCATCTAGTTAAAGCCCTATTATCCAAAGAGTCCACAACACAGAGCCAGAGATTTAGCAGCAGCCTCTAGAGATTTGGCAAAACCTCACACACTGTAGAGCATTCAGGTTCTTTCTAGTGAGATTCACTGCTTTTGCACTGTTCACATCTTTTGCACTATTGACATGTTTCAAAACTAAGGACAGTGCAGAACAACATGATTATTTGCATGTTTAGTTGCAGGCTTGCTTGTACTGGTTAGAGTGGGGTTGAAGGTAAAGAAATTTCTGCTAAAAGAAGCCCAGGATTTTAGCATCTACCGCACAGGTAAATCAAGAGTTGCTTCTAGTAGTCATGGAATCATGTTCCACAAGCCTGTTTCTGCCCCTTATGTGCTTTTTTGACAGTTAGGTAGAGAGTACTTACTCATTTTCTCATGCCTCCGCAACTTCAGCACAGTCACTGACCTTCCAGTTGCATTGAAAGATTGTTTGTAAATTGCTTTATGCTGGACTTGTGCATTACCACCTGCTGTCAAATGCTGATAGGGCTGGGCAGCTTCAAGCATGCTTTAGCAAAGCAATTTGTTACGTTGGCGCCTTGTTAGGAAGCCCT
Source organism: Myiopsitta monachus (assembly GCA_017639245.1). Taxonomy (NCBI): domain Eukaryota; kingdom Metazoa; phylum Chordata; class Aves; order Psittaciformes; family Psittacidae; genus Myiopsitta; species Myiopsitta monachus. The sequence continues at coordinate 61,706,862 of CM029921.1, read as the reverse complement.
TACTATCTCTAAGAACAAGTGCAACAGGAATGCTTTTTGAGACAACCACAGCAGAAAGCGGCTTTCAGACTTTCTTTAGGATTTGCAGAGCCATGTGTGTTTTTTAGCAGAAACACTGACTCCTTTGTAGCAAGCACAAGCCTACTTGTGCTTGCTTCCTTTTCTGAGCAACCCTGTAGAAGCACTCCATAGGCCCTAAGCTGAAAGATACTAAAAGAAACATCCATCTAAAACAAGAAACACAAGAGGCCTCACAAGAACACAACTGTAGTGGCTCACACCAAAGCTTTGTTTAGCCAGTGCTGCCGAGAGTACTGTCCCAGCTTCCAAACACTTTTAACAGGGATTTTCTCAGCCTGATGTGGTCTGTCTATTTAGTAACCCTCAATGGAGTTCTCTGTTAAGTATCCCTTGTCTCTTGAGCTAGAAATGTTTTGCATCCGCAACATCCTTGACCTAGCAGTTGTGCCAGGGCAAGGAAAACCAGCTAGTTAAATTTGATTAACCAGGTTCCTGCACTGACTGAGAGAGCAAACGGTACCTATCCCTTACACAGGCTGAAGCATCAGAGCCTACCTAATTCTTTGCAGTGGCTGTACTCCAAGTCTTCGATCATACTTGTTGTCCTTTTTGAACCTTTTCCAGTTCTTCAGTATCCTTTTGGAAATGACAGGCTGTCACCTGCATTGCAATGTTTTAAGACATAGGTGAGTCACCTTGCTATCATACCAACTTAATTCACTGTATTGCTTAGCTTTCTAAAGTGTATTAACTACTTAGGTTTACCCTTGAAAAGAGATGAAGTCTGATCTTATTTCTCACATGTTCATCTAACAGTGCTAGTCTGCTTCCCAAATGATGTCATTACCTGCAGCTAAGAGGCTGGATCCTATCATCAGTTAGGATGTGCAGTGCAAAAAATCAAAGCCAGACTTTGAAGATCTTCCTGAATCAACAGCAGCAGGGAGGGGAAAAGTCAAAAACCACAGATGCTACCCCAATAAGCTGAAATGAGCAAATCCTACTGAAATATCATTCCGATGTTAAAGAGTCTCCTCTACACCTGTGCTAGTGTTAGGAGCACAGACTGTAATCAGCAATATCAGATTCGTTTCTTTCAAGGTCCCCACCTGGAGCACGAGAAACTGAAGGAGTCCATCATATAAATAACATACACTATAAGTCTTACTTTACAGAAAGCCAGATTTGGTTAGTTTGCATCTAAAATGTAATGATAGAGGGAAAGACTACTCATGAACTTTCTCTTTAAAGAAGTGGTTTTTCTCTTTCCTTGGGCTCTTCCTAAAAAAAGAAATATCTTTTTTTTTCCAAGAGGTTTCTTGTGGCTTGACCATAAGCATTTAATGGGAGTTTGCTAATTTTATGCATTTAAAGCAATTAACATTTGTTTTGTAAAGGCCACCTGTTAGCAATTCTAATGCTTTTTTCTGCTTATTGGAGGCAGCTGGAAAGATACCAAACAGAACAGCAAGAAAAAGCAAGATTAGTTCTATAATCATTATTAGCCTAGAATTACATTTTCCCCAGCCACTTCTTTGGCTTGAAAAACCTTTTACCAACTGCTAATACCAATATGAATATTTTTTAATAAAAAATATTAAAATTATATTAAAATAAATAATCTTAGCAACACAGGACCAAAGATCTGCCCATTTTGCACTCTTGCCCATGCAAGAGATAACAAGTATTTGTTCCCACTGCTTGTGTCCTCCTTGCCTGTTCTTAAGTCAGGAGAGTCTGAGGATTCACTTCCTCTGGTGCCCTGCCAAAGCTCAAATGAGTAAGCAACAGGAAGCTGTCAGAGATGCATTTATAGGGCCAGGCCTTCACTTCACTCACAGGATGGCTTCTAGCATGGAGTACAGTATGTGCAAGGACTAATACACGGTTTATAAATGTGATTCACACAACTCAGAGCTCAGCCTAAAAATACTTACAAAGAAGCAACTCAGTGCTGAAGTGACAACTGATATTTGTGCTCTTTAAATTAATTAAGTGAATAAATTATGATACTTTCAAAAGTATCTCCCCTGCTTATGTACTGCAGAAATATTTATTAGGGCAATGCACAATCCCACTCAGATGTATGGATCCTTGGAGAAGTCACAAGGAATCTCTCACAGACTGCATGGCTTCCCACCAGTCAGATCAGTCACAGAGTCACTCTAATCTCATTTTCTCTGCATACCTTCACACAGCACACAGGCCAGCCATACACAATTGGGCTAATCCATGATTTTTTTTTCAGCTGCTTATAGCAATAAGAGACTACAGCACTGTACCTCCTTCAAAGGAGTCTTTACACTGCAGCATAGTGCTCTGGCTTTTAATCCTTCGTGTGGATAGGGGTGCGGTTACCAAATGACTGATTGCTTTGGGCTGCAGAAGGTTGAGAGGCTGTCCCAAGATTTGAGGTCCAAAGTATCTCCTACCAACTGCTTCCCTCAAAAAACAGCTCTTCTTGAAAGATCCATTTCTGGGAGCACTTAGGGTCAATAAATCTGTTAGTTTAACAGCAGGGTGGATACTTCCCTTAGAGATTATATTTCAATCCTTTATCTTATTAAGGGAAGATGTGTTTTGTCCATTAATCCAATTAGCTTTAGTGGATTAATAAGATCGGGCTTGCTGTGTTTCAGGGAGCACACAAATAGCAGTCAAGCATGATTAAACCTAAACTTAAGTAATGCTGCTAACAAGCATGTTATTTCCCTGCATATTCTATTTATTATTTTTACTAGCTATGCTCTCAAATTACATGATGTGAATTCTTGATTAGAATGTCTCAATTCATGACCAAAAAGCAAAACATTTACTTTCATATGTTTATAAAATTCTCTTTGTGCTAAATATAGGCAGGTAGGTTCCAGCCCAGAATAATGTTTTCAGTACTTGAGAGGAATCTGTTTGTTCAGCTATAAAGGCATGAGAATAATTTGTCATTACTCTGACATCTGTCTTGGCAAAGCACACTTTCTGATCAGCACTATTCACATACAATTTCAACTGCGGGTTTGGGTGCTTCAACACTATAAACAGCTCCGTCTTTTAGGTATAGGCAGAGCTCTTGGCATATTTTCCTGTTTGAGGCCATATGGTTCTTAACTTTAAACAATGCTTTTATGTTACTGATACAAAAAAACAGAGAAGCTTAGAAGAAAAAAGGGAAAGAAACTATCAGGAACTTCTCTGTTAGAACAGCTCGAATTACTGCAGTAGCATTGTTCTCATGTCTCTGCTTGGCAAAATACAGCATCAGGTTTCCTGATGGAACGAAGTAGGTGTGGAAAATAAAGAGTTTTCTGTCAGGCATCCTCACTAACTCCGCAAGTTAATCAAAATCCAGCCATCGATCTGTGCCAACGGCTTGCGAGCAGCCTGTGCAGAACTACATTTCCCAGCGCCCCCAGTGGGGGAAGAGTGAGTCAGACCCAGCGAGCCAGCTGCTCCGCTGTTCGCTGTAGGAGCAGAGCTGCTAACCGAGGTCAACGCGGGACTCTCATAGCTCGCTGATCCCCGCTGCTGGACACAGCACCCCTGCACTGGACACAGTAAGTGGGGAAAACGTGTGGGGAATGACAGGCCTAGATCCACCTGCTGCCAGCTGTACAGCATAGGTGAGATTTAGAGGCAAGACGGGAGTCTCTGGCCTCCTGAGATCAAGTTTTTACTGTCTCCAAGTTTCCAGTGATCCTAACCAAACCCTTGCACTGTGGTTCCTAGAAAGGAAGGGGTTAAACGCCTGCACATGTTGTATTTCAGCATTCCAGGTAAGCGATTCCTCTTTCCCTGCCCCAGTCACACTTTGCTGCTCATTCCAAAGTACAGAGCTCCTGAATTCAGCACAGGCTGCTGCTGTTCTGCAGATTTTCACAAGCCAGGCTCTATGAGACGTGGGGGTGGAGAAGTGACGGGCACATAATCATCACACCACAAAAGTGTTTCAGACGTGGTCTCCGTGTTGGTGTCAGTCCTCGCATGCGTCTGCCTGAGCCTGCTGGCAGCATGCTGAGTTCCCATTGCTGTGGCTGCAGCACTGAGCAGGGATGCCGATGCTCTCCCCTGCAGCTTCTGCAGCAGGCCTGGCTCCCCTGTCTCACCAGGGATAGTGCTGGTGAAGACCATGCTCAGCTGAAACATTCGGAAAGAGGGATCTGAAGCAGAGATGTCAGAAGCTGCGAGGCACAGCCTCCATGCTGCTTGCTACAGAAACTGCACGTGCAGATGGGAGCCTCTGCTCAGGCACCACTCAGGCTCTGGAGCCATCACTGATCTTTACTGAAAGGAAGGACTCTCAAGACTCTACTTTGGCCCTGCTTTTGTGTCTATAAATCAAAGCAAATGTAACTTCCTCCTTAAAGGGCTCCGAGTTCTGTGGCTGAAAAGTGAAATATTCAAAATAATTATTAATGATTATGGATCACATTTATTTTTTCAGATGAATGCTAGAGATGGTAGCATTTCCGGCTATTTTCTGACATCCTGAAGCTGAGATCAAACTGCAGTCTGTGACTGCCTGAGCTGAAAATGTGGTAGGACTGTTTGGCAAAAAAGGCATTCATAGCTGGAGATGATCCAAGTCAGCTGCAACTGCTGTCTCTTGTCTAACTTGGGGAATTCTCTTCCCCAGCTGATATTGTGCCTTTCCCACAGATCTACAGTGTACTGCAATAGGATGTTCAGTTGGATTGAGGCCATTACAAACTGTGTAGAAAACAAACAAGAGAGCAGCCACCTTCACTCCTCTTTTCCCCAGGGATACAGGAATTTAGGACAGGAACATTTAATGTAGTCTTACTGCAATTTCTGTAAGACCTGTGCACAGTCACAGACAAAACCAAACTGAGGTATCTTTCCATAATCTTAAAGATTGCATGAAACTGGATTTGATATGTGACTAGGAGTGAAGACCAAAGCAATAATTTTAGAAAGCAGATACCAGCATTCTGCAGACTGTGAGAGGGAGATTTCTGCTAGTGGGTTTTTGCACCTTTAAATCAAACTTGACTTTGTAGGGCCTCTGCATTATATTCTATGCTTCTCTTTTTAGGCACAAACAGCTACCTTTAGGTGTTGGTTATGGCTGCAATTTATCAAGCAGCATATAGAAGAGCTTCCTCTCTCATCTGCAGGTTACACTCTACCTATGTTAGAAAAATGAGGTAAGTTCTTGCCTACAGTGAGAAGACCAGAGTTTGGCACCCTTGTATCCATTGTCACAAGCTGCCCTACCTAAATCTTTTAACAGCTGAACAATGACATAGTAATGCTCTGAGAGCTCTGTAAATTATAACAGTCAAGAATGTCTCCACTCTGTTCACCAGTGATAAGAACTGGTTCTCTGAGTCTGAAGCTCTGTTAATGAATGCCTAAGTTTGCTGTCCTAGCAAAAGATCTCTTAAAGTACAAACCTGAAGCAATGCTGCTCACCTCTTTTTAAATACTACTTCAAACAGTCTGAAAGCAGCACATCCTGACACCATTTTTCCAGTGACTGCTTTTCCTAATTCAGGCCCCAGCCAACTGGGCCATAAGACTTCAGCTTGGTCTTTACCTCTCATGTCAGTGTGACACGTAGAATGTACCCTGCAGTAATGCATGTAGCCTGATGGGAAGCGTATTCCACGTCTGAAGTGCTCAAGTAGCTTTCCAAAACAGGACTTGGAGCCATCCAGATTGGAGGAATAAAAGGGAAGCTGAAGGTCTCGTGCACGTAAATTATCATGTCTGTAAAGCAGACTTCTTGGATTAAGAGACTGGGTTACTGTTCTTCTTGGATGTCCAAGACCTGAGGCTGCTTGCGTAGTAACAATTCCAGTATTTTCTGCCGCGTGGCACCTTTGCTAAGGGCTACAGTCCACCAAGGAGTAGACTCAGCTGTCAGAAACTCTAGAAGCGTATGGAATACATAAAATCTGTTCTGTCCGTTTCTTCCCCCTGCCCTATGGCACATAAATATGTCCAATTAAACATAACAAGGTGATCTCAACATGATCTTGAATTCATCTTCCCAATTCTTCTCTCACTGCAGGTACTTAAATGAGTTAAAGGAAGACTGACAGCCTTTGTAGACAAGCCCAGACCTTAGGAACTTTCTACCTCTTCCACAATCTCTCTCCCTTCCTGCAGAAAGTTGGGGAAAAATATTTCATACCACAGCTCAGTGCAGCAGGTAAGCAGGTGCCTGGAAATACCTCCTGGATCACACAACTGAAATAATAGAGTCCTTTGTAATAAGCAGCCCCTCATATGGGTGTTGAAAATCTATCAAGCTGCGCAGGAATATCCTGCACAGTCTTTGTTAACAACCAAAGACTATTCAGATTTAAAACCTTGACAGGCAGACACAAGCTCATGCTCTTCACACACATACAGTATCAACGTATACCTGATGTGTTTTGTGATGATCATTTTTAAACACTTGGGACCATGCCTATTGAAGAGAAAGGGCTGGCAGGCAAAAAGCAAGGTCTATCTGACAAAGGTTATTTCATGTAACACAGGAAAAATTTTCAATGAGAGAAAGGTGTTGGCTGGTGTAGGACAGGGAACAGAATGGACAGCTGCTCCCAAGGCATTACAGCATTTGCATCTTTAGCTTGACATGGTCAAAACTTCCAAGAGCTTAGAGGAAAGCCAGACTTCTGGTCTCCATTCAGGCGGGACCGCTTGTCTAGTTCTCTCTCTTACATGAGCACCCTGCTCTAAGCCAAGATTGTATACATCTTGAAGATCCAGAGAGAGCATAATGGTTGTATGAATGCACTTTTATCACAGGTTTTTCTTCCCCTTTCCCCTGCTATTTAGAGATTAAAAGGATCCTGGAGAAATTCAAAGAGACAGAACAGTGGATAGAGAAGTCGGTGCTGATCGGTTGTTCAGACGAGCACGTACCCCGCTTTGCCCTGGATTTAGGTTGGGATTACTCCTCTTCCATCTGTGCCAGCATCACATTTGATACATTAAGATGAAGATGCTGCCTAGGCAGCATCCCTAATCCTTGCTGGGTGAATATTTACCGGTTGAGTCTCTATAAGAGCCGTTTTGAGAGTGGTGGGTCAGAGGTACAGAACTGTGCGTGTGTTACTAAAGGTGGGCTGTTGGCAGGTGACTTAACATTTGGGAATGTTACCACTGATGTGGTGTCACTTCCACAGGAACTTCCAGAAATTGTGTACCGGAACAATGTAGGGCGTAAAGTTGGGATAAAAACTGTGATTTATGAGATCAAAGATTTTTTTGTTATTGTTTTTTAAAACAGGAGCCTTGGAAAAATCACTCATTGAGTCTGAACTCAAGGGATCGTTTACTAACTTACAAAAGGCTCTCTTCATAGTGGATGGGAAGGATTCTCCTTTGCTGGCTTCGGTATTGTACAGGACTTGTTACTTTAAGAAGCTGAGATTTCTAACATTAAGCTTTCTCCCTGTCTCCCATATTCTTGTATGATTTAATACATATTGTGGAAGTGTGTACTGCACACTTTCAGTGACCTAGGTACAAACACACTATAAATGACAAGTTTTCCCAAATTTGTGATCTCAAAAGCAAGCTGCAATGGAAAGAGAAACTAGACAAGTAGCTTAAAATAAAAATCTGAACTAATTAGCCTTTCAGCATCAACCTACTTCATGTCCAGCGTGAAACATACTGATCTTATCAGCAGTTACAGCAATCCCAGTTTGTCCTCAGCTTCCAACTATCCAGCACTAGTTTCCTATAACCTTCTAGGTAAACTGAATTTCACAAATGAATGTACAGATCTTCTCTCAGAGCTGCTCTTTCAAAACTACTGACTTACAAGCTATTAATCTGCAGATACCCTACATTTGGAAGTCCTGTGAAAAGACCTGTGTGTGAAAATCAGCTTGTCCTGACCCATAAGTAGAAACTGCTCATGTTTATTTTCCTGCTTGATAATGTTTGTGGTGCTTAGGCTATTTTTCAAGAAGGCAGAAATAAGATTTGTGTTTGTTTCTTGGTGTTCACAGGCTCAGTCCCTTCTCCAGTGGCACAATTCCCACCAGTACTGTAGCAAAACTGGACAGCCCACTCAAAAAAACATATCTGGCAGCAAGCGTGTCTGTCATGCAAGTGGAATAACTTACTATCCCCAGGTGAGCATATGAACAGCACAGGTAATCAACACAGGGACTCTGTGGTGACAAGCCAGTGTTGCTGAGTTGCATGGAGGAGAACCTGTAAAAGTTTTGCACATACCTGGGTATTTTTTCTTTAGTGTACATCCAGTGACCCTCAGTGCACTAAGAAAAGCAACAATTTGCATTTACTTGTTTGGTCTGAACACCTTGCTTTGCTTTTTGATACATTTGCTAGATGTCTCCAGTGATTATCACTCTGTTGTCTGATGGGAGCCGGTGCCTCCTCGCACGACAGCCCTCATTTCCCCAGGGGATGTATTCTGCTCTGTCAGGCTTCTGTGACATGGGTAAGGTGGTCTCTGACCCAGCACAGTGGCCTTGGACATGAAGGGTGTGGGGGAAGAATGGGCAAATATCAAACACTATGGTCACAGAGAATGGACAGACACACAAGTGGTATCAGGGAAAAACATATTTGATCTAAACAGATCAGCTTTCCCATCCAGACAGAATTCAAAATAGCTGTATTTATCTGAAGAGAATGGGAATTATGGGTATGTATCAGTGGCTCTAGTCCCTGTTGGTAAGTAAATACATGTATAAGACTCACCAGATTAGAACCCCAGATACTTTTTTAGTCCATTTTGTGTCTAGTGCAGTCTGGCTCAGAAGAAAAACTAGTCCTCTTGTTGCACGAGGGAAAATGGCTTAAAAAGGGAAATGATGAAGAGGCAGCATTGTTCTGCCTACCAGTTGTATATAGACACAGCAAAAATGTCTCTGATGTCTCTGCTTAACAAAGGTAAGCATTGTTGATAAATTTGAGCATCCTGCTGACAAGTGTTTCCAGGTCAGCACAGCCAGAGCTCCTGCATGTGTGTGAGCAGTCAGGGCTGGAACACCTCAGAAATGAGTGTACCTACATTTTCTTTGCACGGTTTACTGCCCTGAGGCCAGGCTGTCCTTACCTGACTGGTTGCTTTTAGGTGAAAATGTCGAGGAGGCAGTCCATCGAGAGGTGGCAGAAGAGGTTGGCCTGGAGGTGGAGTCACTCTGGTACTCATCTTCTCAGCACTGGCCCTTTCCCAGCAGCTGCTTAATGATAGCTTGTCACGCTATAGTGAGGGCACAGCAGGCTGAGGTGAGCAGACTTAGGTTCACCTGAGGCATTTCACTGCCCACCTCACATAGCAAAATATCTTTCGGTCCACACGCGTTAGTTTGGAGAGCAACAGATCCTCTCTAAATGCAGTTTTCCATCAGCTTTCTCTAGAAGTAAAGAACAAACTTCAAAATAATGGTATCTTCTGTTGCAACATGCCGGATTTTGCACAGATCTCTGAACATATACAAACTCGGAGCCTAAAACCCTATTTTTTTTTCCTCTGAACTTTGCAGAGGAGATACTCTCTAGTATTAATATATTATTTGCCATTAATATCACATTCTGCCACATTAATTACCGTGCTTAGCCACTGATACTTTGCAGTCCAGTGCCATGATGGAATAGGGCTGATTTGTGGATTCCCTAAGGAAACCAAAACAACAAAACACTGGTGGATAGTAGTGTCCTTTCCTGTACTGGCTTCAGCACTTAATCCCGGTATGGAAAAAGCACTCTGGGCATTCTAGCACAGGATCTTTGTGGGTGCAAGAACAAGCAAGGTACTGCTGCCCATATTTAAATCTGATTTAAGGAACTGGTACTCTCTAAATTCTTTCCAGATCAGTATGAACAAGCTGGAACTAGAGGAAGCCCGTTGGTTTGGCTTGGAGGAAATCGTGGAGGGTCTCAAGAGAGGGCCCAGATCTTCAAAGCAAGATGATGGTAGTATTTTACCCTGGTTTCCTCCCAAACAGGCCATTCCTCGCCAGCTGATTTGTGAGTGGGTAAAGCAGCAGACTTCCCAGCTGGCTTAGACATGTTTTCATCAAGTCTGTGATTATGCCAGAACTATGAAAGTTCAATAAAAGAGGCTTCCAAAGTTACTGAAGGCAGAGTCTATGTTAGTGAGGGTAGCACCAGACTGATGGCAGTCTTACACTCTTATACATAAACCTACAAAGCCATTTCTAAACTAATCATCCTCAAACAATTCCATGAACAGTAGATCACATTTGAGATCCCATGTCTTGCTGTAAGCATACAATAAATTCTTGGTTCCAAAGCATCACGCTTACTGTGACCAGCTGCTGCTGTTGCCCAGCAAGCAACAGAATAATGAGCCCCGGGAACCTATGTCTCATTTTCCGCCATTTTATCCATCTTGGATGGATATCAAATGCACGCCTTTTCCAGAAAAAACATAAAAGGATGGTGGCACCTTTCAGTGTTCACATTTATATGGATCTATAAGAACTCTTTAAAAAAAAAACCAACTCAAAACAACCCCCCCAAAAAAACGTAAGAAAAACCACTGCCTGTATGCTGTCCCCTTCTTCTGCTTCCTTTCCCATTCAATCTTCCAGTTTCATGTAAAACATCCAATTTTGGTTTTTTAACATTAAAATAGGCTTTTACTTTGTTGATAAATCTGAGCTAATAGAAATACCTTCAGAAGCACCATTTTCTCCACCAGTAAGACAGTGTTACTTCCATTCCAAGGAAGAGAGAACAGAGCTATCTGGTGGTAGAGAGTGGAAGAGCAAAACCTACATAAAAGTGTATTAGAAGACCCAAGATAATGCAAAGGTGAGAGGAAGTGCTGCAAGAAAGGACTGCACTTCTGACATAGAAAAATCCTAAAAGGTGCAATGCCTCTTACCCTGTGCCAGTGTCTGTGGCTTGCCTGCAGAGATGGTCTCATTATACTTATGAAATGCTATCACTTCTCTGGAAGGAGAGCGACAGAGACAGCTTGGGTAAGGAAAGCTTAGCAAGAGACAGATGGAAGGTTGATCTGCCACCGATTCAGGCTGACAGTCCTTTCTGCCCATTTGATCAGTTTCAATGCAAAGATTGCAAGGCCATCAGTATAGATACTTGAGCAGGGAACAGGAATGCATCACTGATTGTCACCATTAGGATTCACTTCAGGTGAAAGAACTTTTCAGCAATGGTAAAAATCTGGAGTCATGACCACTGACCAGTAAGTAAAAAGAAGGTTTTCTCACACCACTTAAACATGCTTTGTTTCCTCGGGTTAATTTTACTTTAGGAGGTTGGGAAGGGATTCCTTCAGGCCATGTTGGCGTGGGCAAATATCCTTCCCACCCTCTCAGACAATAAAACACATATGATAGAGCATATTTTTTGTGTTTGTGAACTCCATCAGTCATCCTGGTAAGGATGTGCGCTGGTACAGCCAAGGGCGTTGCTTCTTCCCCTCCAGCCCAGCCAGACACACCACAGAAGCCCATATACCACTGGACTTAACTACAACACTCCTGCATCCAGTTTTCTTTGAAACATGTCTTGCTGTCTCTCTTCACAGGAATCTGCCCTGCTTTCTCTCCCATCACACCATTCTAATTCCTTAGCATTTAACTCTTCATCTGTCATACCTGGAATCTGCCATTTTAATTTTCAGCCTCACTCCTTTCTTCTCTGCAGTAAAAGAGTTAAGATACCTACCAGCAAGATACCCCGCTTCTCATTCTCCTTCCCACTTCTCCTTAATGCCTTCCCAGCTCACCCTTACATAGTTCTTTAATGTGCCCCAAGTATGCTTCGAGTCCAATATCCAGCTCAATGTACTTAGTACTTTTAATATCCGCACATGATGTGTTATCCCAGTGGCAGAAAAAGGACTAAAAAGTGAAAGCAAAAAGTAGTACCTATGAGTAAGAGGAGGCATAACTGTGTGACTTCTGCAGTAATGTGAGCTTAGTGTGCTTCGCTTTTGTACTTTTACAGTACTTACCTGCAGTGTATGTCTTTGTCAAACCAGCTGCAGTGTGATCAGATCCACCATCAGAGAAAATTCTCCTGTGTTTGGGAAATGCTGGGTTCCTCCAGATAGCCAATTATGGTTTTTAATATCAACACTGCAGGATATCAGTGAGCTCTAACTGAAAGGAAGCAAGTACTGACGTTCTGACATCAGCTCCTTCTGAACTGTCCTTTCTACACTGCTGATACAGACCTGTCTTGGGAGGATGTCCCTTTGGGGTGATGTGGGCACCACAGCAGAAGGCAGGCTGGTCACAGGAGGTGTGTTCATTACTGTTGGCCCCTTGCTTGGTGCTCATGGGCCATACACTGCCCAGGCTAAAGTTGCTAGATGTCCGCAGACTTCAGGACAACTCACAGGAGTTGCAGTCTGTCTAATACTCTGACTATACCAGGCTTTTTCAGATTTCATCAGTTACTGCCTGTTTCCTACAAGAAGAAAGTTACAGGAAAATCAAAGCTATTTTCTCATTTGTTTGTTTCTGTGACTCACCTTTTAAAACACAGATTTAAAGGTCTGCATGTTTCTTTTAATTATCAATAAGAAAAAAAGTCCTTACTCCATACCCTTTTGACTTGGGTATGAAACAATGGTGGCCTCTGTTCCTGATGTTAAAAGAAAGCAGGAATGATTACAGACAATTATAGGCAATACAGCTAGGAAAAGAACAAAAAAACAAGTTGAGAGAGACATTGTTCTCACTTGCATTCGCCTCAGAAAGCTGGCTGAAGCCTTAGTAATACTCACTGCAGTCAAGAAGGAACACGCTCCATTAAAGGCGGGTGACCTGGAAAAAGAAACAGACAATTCCTGACAGAAGCTGCTTCAACAAAACACAGCAGGGCTTTCCCATGGAAAAGGCATCAGGCAGGCAAAAGAGACTTAGCAACATATTTTTCTCAAAACCACATCCATTAAATGAATCTCCCTGGGGACACTTGACTTGTGTAAACCACTGAGACTCCACTGCTTTCAGAGACTGCCACGGCTTGGGACTGACAGCAAGTACCTACCACTGAAGAGCAGTCAGCATGTGGCACTACAACCCAGTTGTTCACAAGTATTACCAGCCTGCAGGATACACTGGGCAGCCATAAAATAATAACATTCAGCTAATTAATTTGAAATAGCTTTTTGGAGAGCAATGCAGGCAAGTTCAAAGCAGCATTCCATCTACCTATTAAAAGCAGCAGGGCATAAAAGTTATTTTTATCTCCAACAGCTGCTAGCAGAGGATTAAAGTAACCAAACTTCATGACACAACTTGTCTATCTCTGATAGAGGGAGCTCTGAGAAATCCTACCTGGAAATGGGGTGGATTGAGAATTCACTTACCACATGCTCTCCCATCACCTTGGTCTACTCTGCTGCTGTATGGAAAGGTCACATTTTCCTACCTACAGGTGTACTCATTCATTGTGAATGGCAGAAAGCCTGACTTCAGCATTACAGGTCAAGGAGGAAGCTCTTACACTAAGTTACTTCACCTTAAAACATGCTCTGAGGTGCAGCGGATGCATCCCAGATTTCATGCTTAGCCTGAGATGTTACATGAGCACTTAATGGCACACCCTGGCAACATGACTGCATTAAAATAATTTGTCAAGTAATCATTTTTCAAGTAACCATGAACAGTTCAGCTCTTGCAGCTGCAAGGGACAGGTTGTCAGAACACTGTAATTAACACAAATACAGTTTCTGTGCTTCATTCTGAAGCACTGCTGAAATTACTTCAGCAGCTCCAGCCTTTGGCTCTCATTTAAAACTAGTTCACTTTTCAACCTGGCAACAGATGGCAAGCAGCTGTGTAAGGGAAAAAACACTGCCAGATGTCACTCATCTAACAATGCATACACCTGGGAATGACTGAGCATCACCAAAACTACTTCTATTAAGCAAAGAGGCTGGGTTGCCAATATGGAAATGGTGTGACTTGTATTTTCTTTAAGACTCAACAGTGGTATTTCATAGACAAACAGGTACACTCACTCAGTGATGTCCACAATCATTGTTACATGGACAAACTGAAGTTGGCATCAGCTGTCACAAACAAGAGAAAGATCACAGAAGCAGAAACAAAGCTCCCCAGCTCCCTCACAGGGAGGGCAGTACTTGAACTGGAGCAGAAAATGCTGATACCGCTATTGGCACAGGAACAGAAAATGCCTATACAATGTCCTTCTCCCCTGGCCCCTGTGCTCATCTGCGCGCAACTTCTTTGTATATAGCATACTCCACAAATCTTCCCATCTAAATAAAAAACACAGCTACAGAGAGAAATGGCAGAATTTAGCATGCAAGGCAAGTAAGAGATTTTTTTCAATAAGGTTTGAAGCAACTGGGGAGAAGAGTGATACACAGTACGGTCGTTCAAATGGCAGGAAATGCACAGGCGGCCCTATTTCTGTTAATGGAAATATTGCAAAGGGACCCAGAAGCTTTACTAGTGTATTAATATAAGCAGAAAAAAAGAAGAAAGATGAGATTTGGGTTTGGGACAGAAGCAAATTCACACATCACTTACCAATAAATTTAAGAATCTCAACAAGATCTTATCTCATGGGAATGGGAAGGGGTAGCTGAAAATTCACAAATGGTAAGACTGACACTGCAGTCAGGGTGCTAAATAAATGTGTGTTGCACTATGACAAGAGCAGCTATGCAGCTTTACCTATGACACACTGTTGACTGATTTGGTTAAAAGGAACACAGCAAATACAAATAGATGCTGCACAAAATTCAGTAACTGTGATCTGTCTGAACAAGAACCTGGTAAGTTTTTATCATTAAAAGAGATATGTCTACAGTGACAAGGGTACGCATTCATGATCTGAAGAAATATGACAGGTAAATATAGCTGCTGTTAGCCTGTAGCATGGAGAATGCCTTGATTAAACTAGATTATATTCCAACACTGTAACTGTATGGCCTTATAACTGCAGTAAAGTTAATAATCCTCATCAATTAAAACCAAAACAAAATGTCTGGTTTAGATTAACATCACTGCAGTCATTCAGTATCATTACTTCTTTTTCTCCCATCAAGTTATAAAGTCTTTACTGGAAATACCCAATTTTCTGCCTCCTACCTGCAACACAGGTCAAGTCACCTATGTATTTTTTATGGATAAACTGAGCTTTACCTTCACGTTAGCTTTCCTCCTCACTTCCCACTCTTGAATGCCTGCAAAATCAGGAATATCCATCTGGGAACGCTGACCCATTTAAGTACAGTTGCTATTCCAAACAGCAATCCACACTTTACACAGAAGTAACACACAACGTGATATTCTTCTGCCTCTGTTAATTACTTTGCTTTTTAGCTACAGTTTCACATAAGAAACCTGTAGGTTGTTCATGACAGTGCTCTCCACAAGACAGTTCCCTAGCCTGGAACCACAGCCAGCACGCATTCCTACATCTGCCTCTTTCTATCCTATTTCAACAGGGCAGGTTGTTACTGTATGTTACTATAACAGTTCAAAGACAAAATAAACTGATTCATGACCACAACAGCAATCTCAGTTATCTGCCCTGAACGCACTGTTTTGCTGTCAAGATATTTATCTACTATTGGCACTTGGAATTTGTTAGAGGATACCTTCTCTGTCCACAGGAAGTGGTAATCAGGCTCCTGGTGGCTGAGGAACACACTGGATGCACGTCAACAAAGGTGATGTTTTAGGCTTCACACCCTTGACTTCATATTCTTGAGCAAGTCACTTTTTTCAATAGGTCTATATTCTGTTGTTGAGGCTGAGAAGCCCAACTGCCTTCCATGGTGGTATTTTCTTAGGGGAATAAACAAACTTGGAAAAAGCAATGAATTTCCATCTTGGACTTGCCAGGACAGATGCTTTTACGTTCCATTCCAAAGATGTAAATGGCAAGAGGGAGGGCAGCTGTTGCTGTAGCTTTAGCAATATCCCAAGGGATCCCGAGGTGGTACAAAGGGCCTGTCCTGACTCTTGCTGCTATTAAAAACAAAATCCAGTTTCTCATAGGAGTTAGACAAGTAGCTGCAGCATGAGCTGCACAAACATTCGTAAGAAATACATCTCCACAGCTGCAACTAATACATGCCCTGGAGATAACTGTTACTCCTATACTTCAGCATTAGAAAGGGAAAGCAGGAGGCAAGTGTCCTGCAGGGAGGTGATCTTTCATGGCAACAGGGGAGGCTGACACCCACTTAGACAGCAAGAATGTAGAAAGCAATTTATTTGCAGAAGACCTATCAGTATCACTGACAGTAAACTGCACTTGAACACAGCTAGTTGTAGTTAAATACCATTCCTCGCGAGCAACACCTCCTCTCCATTCACCACACAGGAGTTAGACTCATGCTAGAAACATTGCTAGACTGTGGATCCCTGTCTTCTGAGTTACACACCCTCCATTAACACAGAGAAAATAATGGCCCTCTCTCTTAGGCTCCTCACTATTCCATGAAGTTTACTGGTGGAAAGAGTGGCAACAGCCGAACTTCCCTGGTGTTCAGAAGAATTTTAACAAGTTAAAGGTCTCTGCTGTCCCCTGGGGTTAGTTTTGATCTCCTGTATGGAAGATGAAAGATCCATTATTTGTTGTTTTGCTTGAAACATATCAGTCAACAATTAGACCATTCAGAACTGGGGATTCAAGGGTCAAGCTACAAACAAGAAAACTGCTTTTCTGGGAAAGGTCAGGAAGTTCTAGAATGAACAAGGCTGTACAAAAGGCAGATGCTCAAGTAAGCAAAGTGAATAAATTGTGTTGGAATGCAGTTCCAGTTAAACTAATTTAGAATATAATGGAAACTTTAATAGCAATTCATTGAAAGAGAACCACACCACACTTGTTTTTCCTAATTAATTCCATCAGACTTCCTTCACTAAAAATACTCTCCTTCAAAATTAAAAGCAGAAACACTTCGTATGTTCCTTCGGAGCAGTGGAAGAGGCAGCATGAAAGTGCTTTCTTTGATGGCAAATTCTCTCGTAAGCAACTTCAGAGTTCTGAAGGTCTCCACTGTGAAGCTGCTAAACAAATCTAAATAGTCGGAATAACTACAGCCCCAGAGAAATAAGAATCCAACTCATGGAAAAGCCAGATTATCTAAGAAGCAAGATCAACTACATGCTTCCAAAAGAGCATCTTGTTCTGAACATGGACTTAGAAGTTTTCTTCACATACTACACTAGAGGAGTCCTTTGATCAATTTTGACCTTTTGTATAGTACAAGCCACAAGAGAGTTTAAATGTGATCATGTTCTTGAAACTGAATTACTTTTTGAAATATCTAAACTTGATCTTACTACTCATCCATTTCACATAGCTTCATTGTTAATTACCTTCTCCGTTAAAATAGAAACTGTTTTTAAGGTTCAAGTACATTTGTTTTGCACTACTGCTGGCTGTCCCCATCTCCTAAATTCAAGAACTCCTCCTATCCCAATTCTTCCAGTGTAGATTTGTCTAACTCAGTCTCATTTCACCTCTCTGCAGTCCAAATTCCTTGAACCTTAGCGACATCTTTATACATCCAACCTCTTGTCCATCTCTAATCGCTGTCCAACTTGCCAGTATTCTCCCTAAACTGTTGATAAAGTGACGTATACAACACTGATGGAGGACAAGTCTGGAGAGAGCATAGCCATCATACCCTGCAGCCACATTAATTCCATGCATTCACATACAGAATCTCCAATACATATGACATTGTACTGTAGCATTTTAACAGATATTCATCATTTGAGAAAACAAACATCAATTTGGGAAAAAAAAAACAAACCCAACAGCCAAAACCCCAGACCAACAACTCCTGAGCATAGCTCAGTAGGGAAGCCAGTAAGCATTCATTGTACATTGTTAAGGTCTCATTAATTCCAATGAAACATGCCAATGTGAGACTTTCAAAGAATCTTCTCTCTATTGGTCAAGTTCAGTTGGCACAGTTTCAGATGATACTGAAACTCATCACCCAACAAGTGTCCAAGTCCTACATGGAAACAATTTTTGCTACATTCTGCTTTGTCAGCTAAAATCGTGCCAACACTTAACACACAAAAAAATTAAAACAAAAACTAAATGAACTCCGAATCTTAAAACTAGCAACAACGATAGTGTCCTTTAAAAGCAGTAAGGTGCACATTCAGGATCAATCAGGCTTTTGTATCACTGAATGCTATTTTTCCGAATATGTTTGAAGAACCAACCACCCAACCCCCAAAAAACTCAACCAATAAGCTTCTCTTCTACCAGTTAAGACAATTTATTGTTGTGTGGAAATAAAGAAAAACCAATTCAGAATCTGGTAGACACCAATCCAGATCTGGCAGGACTGCATCCTTGCTGCCTGTAAATCAAGAATTTCTAAGTATTTTATTCCAAATTTATCTTGTTAAAGCTAAATCCTGCTATCTAGAATAAACTTTCATCTCATGTGACAGCAACATGCTGGACACCTTCTAGCTACATTTTCAGTGAAAAACAAAACAGAACTGTTCAGACTGGGCTCACGTACAGCTACTGCTGGCACAATACCAACATTCAGCAATAACGGAATTGCAAAAATGCTCAATTATGAAAATGCTTTAACTCCAAGAACTTCTGATACTGCACTGAGGAAGCCACGTATGCCTTCAAAGAAAAAAATGTATCTCCAGTAATCAGGTTATATTTCTGCTTTTATTTAAATAACTTCAAAAATACTTATAACCAATATTTACATATTCAATCCAATTACTCCTCAAATTCTCCTGGTTAATACAGAATAGACTCGGTAATTACCAGAAGTTCTTACAATGAAGCATTGTACTTTTGGAAAAGCAATTAAGCGTCTGCTGAACATTTAACCAACATTCCCACATCCACAAGAGAACACTGTTCCTATAAGACGGTATTCCTCCATCTCTCCCTGAAGGCAGCAGCTTTTTCAGAACACGAACTGCTTTCCCGATATTGAAACCATCTAGTAACAGGTAAAAGGACATTCTAGAAATATGCCAAATTGGACCATTGACTTGAAAAACTGAAGATGGAATTTGTAATAAAAGTTTAATTCAAGTCACATCGTCATTTTTCAATTTTCTGATCACATGAGCACCGTAAAAATCTTCCTATCCAAGATAGTATCCAAACAGATGCTTCCGCAGATAAATTCACTTTTCATCTTTCAAGTCACACATAACTAATGCATAAAATGCTTTAAATTCAAACCTTTTGTCTCTTCTTCCAAACACTGCTAGTCCTTCTGTGCTCATTTCTCAAACAGCCATGTCTTCTGAATTAAGACAGCCTTTTATTCTGTTGCTCGACAGAGCCAGTATGATCTGCATTTTCAGGTAAATACACGCCCATGCTCTGTAAAATGTTAGAGGTGGGGCCTGCCAGTCCAGACTGAGCACTATAGGATTCAAGCAAGTTAGCTACTAGGTTCATATCCACATCAACTGGTGTCAATTCAGTATCTTCAGCTCCAGAATCATGGCCAGCACTTTCGGATGTAGCTGCTTTAACAGAACTTGCCTATAGTGAGGATAAAGAGAAAGTTTATCAATGTATAAACATTAAAAAAAAACACACAAAAGAAGAACAAAAAAAAACCAAAAAAACAACACGCCAACAAACAAACCCCCAAAAGAGAAATGACCCAAGGAAACAGCTCTGCAGCCAACAAAGTTTAGTACATGCCACACTGTCTTGATAGACAGGAATTTAGTCACCAAGTGCTCATGCCTGTTAAAAATCATCACTTGCCATTATATAGATTAAGTTCCAAGAGAAGGATGGAAAGGGTTATTGAGTCTGGGCTCAGCTTCCTATGGGAGCTGAGGAACTACAGGAACACAAAAAGTCAAGCTGCTGCTGTTTGCCTTACTACTAAACCAGAGTAAAACAGGGAAATGAAATTAAGTTTTGGAAACAATGTGCAAGTTGAAACTTAAGATAAAAAATAAAAACCAAAACACCCATGGTGCAACTGCAGCACATTTTTCTTAGACATGGGATTACTTTTTTTTTTTTTAAGTAATTATTTCACATATGATCAGAAAACAGAAGTTTCTGATCTCGTTACTCAGAATGACCACTTTTAGTGTATTTCCTACTAAAGCGCTCAAAACTATTATGCTACAAACAAAAACTCAAAGCAAACTTACCCCTTTCTTTTGGGTGGTGAAACTTTTACCAACATTGGTATGCGCCAGTTCACGGTCCATCTCATTCATGTATGATTTGAGACTGCCTATAAGTTCATTAGGCGGTACCTCCTGGTCAGGCCTTTGATTTTCAGCATCGAAGTCATCGTCATCCTCATCTGAGAAATCAAACTCCTCCTCTTCATCCAGATCATCAGAATCCAACTCTTCTGAATCTGCCCCTATGTATTATTTTGTGTTATTACAGATATCAAGCAAATCAACACAGTGCCCACAGATGATGAGAAGACCCGGAGAAGCCGAGTAACCATGAGATAATTTGATAAAAAAAAATAATGAAGCAAATCTCACCTAAAATTCTGTCCAACGCTTTTGTGAAAGAATCTACATCAAAGGTAACATGGGAATCATCAGACGACCTGAAATATAAAAACTACTTTTAAATAAGTAAAGTTCTTATGCTTGTATAAGCCCCACACAGGCATAACCCATATGGCATACTGATTTCCCTCGAGCCTAGATTAAAGTTGGAGTATTTGAACTGATGGTCTTGGAAGTGCTTACAAGTCTGAGGCCTCTATGAATCAGAAATGAAAGAGCAAGTGGAAGAATTCCAAGGGAATAAGAGGAAAATAAACCCAACAACTTTAATTATCTGTCACGGTCAAACAAATACTGCACTGAAGACAACCAAACCAAGAATGCCGGATTCCTTCTGGAAAGAAGGTCTGGAACCTTAGACAAAGATTTAAAAAGCTGAGAATATCTTGAGGTTTCATGCCTAGAAAGAACACTAAAAGCTTCATTCTGGTCTCTTTCAAGGCTCAGTGACTTGCGTGCGTTTGTTGTTTGTAGGGTTTTTTTCTTTAAATAACTGAAAAAAAGTACATGATAACTAAGACACTGATTAAACACTAATTAGTTAAAACACTAATTAAAAAGGATCCAACAGCTAAAAGTAGACCCTTATATGCTTGCTACAGCTTACACAGCATTATTTACTCAATATTAAATCTATTAAAAAGAACCTGGACAATACACTACTGACACTTTGTTTTTTCAAATTAAAGACTTGTTCACACAACATTCACATAAACTTTCTTAAGTGCAATGATTAATCTACTGGCATTCTGCTGTTGTCCAAATAGTTAAGTATCTTCAGTTAACACTTCTTCCACTATTAGCAATGACAGGGATCCACACTGATTCTTTTCTCCTGTTTCTAGGTGTACATTATGTACTTCAGTAATGCAAAACCAGGCCCAGTACAGCTGAAATAGCACAACTTCCAGCATTTTTACCTGTACCAGTGTCTCAGTGATCACCAAGTTGGTTTAAACCCAACTATATATTCACTACTAATATGGGTTTGTTTCAGGCCTCTGCTAAGTAGAATTTTCTGCATTACAAAATCAACAAAAAAGCTGCAGCAGAATGCAAACACATTCTACACCAGACACCAAATTTAAAAATACTACTACCATGGCATTTCTGCTCCTTCATGCTGTTGAGACTTTGGATACAAAAGCCTTCATACTTTCAGCAACTGTTTCCAAGTCATATTTCTGCTCTTCCTCATTTGAGGACTGAATGGATTCACTGCCTGTCTCCTTCAGCATCTGATCTAGATCATCTGGTGTAAGCTCCAGCCAACTGTCATCTGAAAGAAAACAGGACAGTTATATGTTATTCTGCACAAGTCTTTTAACCCACAAAGCCCAATCCAGGTAGTTGAAAGTACTGCTAACATTTGATAGCTTGTTTCTGCACTATTACACTTTCATAATGGTACTAGATAACACAGGGTACAAGGCAGTGAGAGGCTGAGCAGAAGAGAGTTCAGATTTCATTTTACTACTTTGAAACTCCGTTTTACATGCAGCTTAAACTAGCAGATATTGTTCTAGTCACACTTCAACTATGATCATTAGCACTAAATGTGGATTTGTGTGCATCATTCAGAAATGTAATGTGACCTGTACTGAATACTGGCAACAGCTACATTTCTGTCAAATGAGTGAAAAAAAAATCTGTTATAGGAAGTTTACGCTGGCCTTACACTGGCCATCAGAGTAGACAAGACAGTAATTAACTTTGTATTGTCAGTATTGGAATTGGCTTATTATTACAAAATGTTTAAATACTTTCCGTGTGGTAGACAGCTGACACAAAGTACTTGGTCTGGTGTAAGTGTGCATGGTGTTACTGAACTAGTGATATCAAACCAGAAACTGGATTTTGTATCTTCCAATCCACAGCCCCAAGCTTTGTGGCTTAGACAATGAAACAGTTGCCTCAATCTTAAATGACAGGCCATGGGCAGCAGTCACAGGATAGGAAACAAACTAAGTAGATACAAAGACTGGTACACTGCTGCGAACATCCACCCTCTCCCCCTCCAAATAATGATTAGTGATTGGAATAGTCCTATCCCCATTATGCTCACCATCCTCTGGAGGAAGACAAGCTGCTTCTCTCTCCAATTCCTTCAAATCAATGGTTGTTGTCTGTAGCAATGTCAGGATTTCATCACCTGGGCTCACTTCAACACAGCTAGAAGACAAAAAAAAAATCAGTTTACTGAAATGGATTTTTACTAGCATTATAGTGCCAATGGCATCACACACTCAAACTCCCCCTTATTCCTCCTGTGCAAATACATCAAAAGATAAGTGAATTTGTGGGAAGTACCAGAATAGTGCACAAATAATATTAGCCAAAACAAGACAGAGTAAATTACTATAAGACACTGTTGATGGTTCCAAAGCCTATTTCATATGTTTCCCTTGTTCTTTGTATTTATTTTATCTTGGTAAACATTAGGATTGCCAAACAGCACAGACTGGAAATTCTAGCAACTGACAGTCAAGATACTATGAGCTGGCAAACCCTCAGATATTTCTGTAATGAATTATTTTTTGGATTTGATCTTTTGGAGAAATACACAGCCAGCTGCCTGTCTTCAGGAAAGGAGACAGATTACTCCATATTTATTATTTGCTGGGATTGCTTTTCAATGAAACTTTTAAACACTTTCTATAGCCAACCAACCAAATGATGCCTTTCAGTCACTTCTTAACCCACTTGGAATAGCTTAGCACTTTACAAAACCAAGATAAATAGTTACTCAAGCAATAACTTCTCCTAGCAGAGAGTATTCTAAGGGAACTAATATCCATATGCCCTAGCCACAGCACCTGTGTTAAGTGTGCAATGAAGAAAAGAGTTCCGGCTATTTGTAATGAGTATTAAAAAAGTACTTGCGTATGATTACTCATGATTTTCAAGTAGCTCTTACCTTTCTGGCTTGGTAACAGATTGCTGGAAGTAATCTTCTGCCATACGCAACAGTTCCAAGTACTTAGCAGATCCTTCCATTTGTCCCTGTTTAATGCAAGTCACAAGTATGAACCCAAAAAATTCTCCCTCCCCTTCTTTTTCACAAGGATGCTTCATAACAATGGCAATTTGTCACACAGAAATTTAGTGCTGAGAAAAATCAAACAAGTAATACAGCTTTGCCATGTATACCTGGAACAGAATATAGGGAATGGGCATAAAGTATTTTCACAGTCAAATATGAACTGAAGTCTTATGATGCAATATCATATAGTATACACTACAAACAATCAAAGACTATTATGATTCCCACAGGAGGGCAGATTTACCAAGCCCATGTTACAACTGTACAGGATTGTGAATAAATCTGTTGTTGTTCAGGAATTACCCACAGAACTGGCATTGCAGTACTGTAAGAATATTGCCTTTTTGCTATATTTAAAAGATATTAACCTAAACATTAAGATAGAATTGTCAAATTTTATAACCTTCAAATAAGTAGTCCATTTATGTTCAACTTATAAATGTTAAACATGTAGTCAAAGGCATCTTTAAACCAAACCAAAATAAAAAAACCCAACCATGAACAAAAAAATACACTTACAAGGTCCCAAATGGGACTATGAATGTTAAGTATAGACCTTTAAGAATATTTAATTCTAGAGGTAGAACAGTGAAAATATTTGTAATGACAGACAACCATATTGTGTTTTCCTTTATTCAAGTATCTACCCCTTCTTTAGATGAACAAATTCATCCCCAAACCCTGCTTTTTCCTTATTTCAAAAAGAAATTATTTAATTTCAAAGGGGAACAAACTGCACAGATCTCTGTTAAAGTCATTCATTCATCTTCCATAGAGAGAAGCATTAGATTTCTTTCCCTGCTGTAACTACTAACACAAGTTCAAAAGCTGAACCATGTTTTTTCCCAGAATGTTAAAAGACACACACAACTTCACCTTGAAATAATTCTTTTCCTTGAGGCTGCTGAGGAATCGTTCCCACAGAGGACCGCTCAACACATTTCTCTTAGAATCAGGAGATACTTTATTACACTTGGAGCACAAAATTTCAAACCCATGAGCCTGCACAAGAAATACAACAGAAGGTTCTCAAGATGTGACAAATTTAAGTGCACCTTTAAATGACTGCATAAAAACCTGACTATCGTTGCACTCCTGATGCTGACATTTGAGAAGCAGATGCCAATCCCAATTATATGTCAGGCAGTAGTATTAGTTTTGGAAGTTGGAATCTGTCTTTCTGCAGCAATAATGGATCGTTTTGATTTTGCAAAGTTTCCCTACATTGGCAAAGCAATGTAGAAGACAGATCTATAGTGCACAAGCTACTCCTTACTTAAGTATGAAAGCTTTACCTCTATTTATAATCTATGGAAGTATAAGAGTGCTCTATTCTATAAAAGAAAACTCCTATGATTCTGTACTTCCAGAAAATGGTAGCTGTGAATTTGCTCACATTTTTCTGTACAAGCAGTCAACGTACAAGCAAAGAGTCATTTCTTAGGCATAGGTAAACAAGCAAACTAAAGACTAAGTACAAAACACATGAAAAAACAGTTACCAGTTTCATGCCCAGTTCATAGGCTTTGAATTGAGGGTGAGATGGGAGGGGCAGTGTGTATCCACTGCGTCTATCTGGAGCAAACTTCTGCTGCACCAGTTGCGCATATAAACACTTTGTGAAAGTAACCTGAAAAAGCCAGAGCAAAGGAAAAACACTCACTGTAGTGTAACTATGTTGTGTACAAGTGTCAACTTCCCACCACTCTAACTTTGTTTTAGAGCACCCATATTACAGACGATACCCAAGGTTGCAGTCAAAATACATCTTAGATGCATTCACCTAAGATTGCTGCTTTTCAGATCTCACAAGTATGTTCCAACTTGACATATCTGAATAGACTTCATGCATGTATCAGAAATGCATCAGAAAAAACCCCTCAGTATTCATGCCAACAAAGTATATTTTTAAAAAGGCAAGTACTGTCCTAAATTGACAAAAGCAAAACTGAGATTTCAACAGTCTAGAAGTCTAAAATTTGACTCCAACTCTTATTTTCAGGAGTCTAGGGGTATTACTCTGTAATCCAAACTTACCTGATATGACACTGCTTGGACAATGCTCATAAAGCACTTCATAAAATAGCTTTCACAAAGCTGTGTAAGCACAGCTGAGAAAGTGAAAAGCCTTGGAATAAAGAGCTAGGGGCAGCACGAACAACTCCCTGTGTTGGCTGGCAGTGCTGTCAAATTGCTCTGATCACAGAACTAGGTCAATTTACTTAGAAAGCATCTCAACAGAGGAACTACCAGCAGTAAGCTCTGATTTCAGAAACACTTATCTCATGATTAGCCATGTCAATCTGAAGGCAGAAAAGCTATTAGGGTCATGAACTAGAAATTAAGGTCTAGTGTCAAAAGAAAAAAAAAAAACAAACAGAAAATGCACTATTTTAAAAATTAAATTTATATATTTTTATCACTTGACCACAGAACTTCTGTCAGCTACAGAACCTAATTAAATGACAAGCTGCATCAGAAAGATCACTTACTATGGTCATCACACGTTCCTCTGGACGAAAAGTCTTAAAAGAGCGACATGCTCGTAAATCCACAGGATCTCTCAGGTAAAAGGCTTGGACTGCTGCAGCCACCAAGGAAGGGCGCTGCCTCAGCACTGCCACAATGCCTGCTGGAAGGTAGCAGTGGGCTCGGTGAATTGAGGCCTGAATTTTCTCAGGATACCTGTATCATATGATAGCAACATAGTGTATTAAGTGTATTGCAAGCCCAAACCACTCTTTTATTAATTATTATTCCCTTTTTCGCTTTAGTATTAATCTGTACTATGGGCCAAGTGCCAGAACATCATTCTAAACTAAATTTAAAGCCCAGCTAACCTAACACCTGGAATGTCTGCTTGTATATACACATATATACAAAGAGCTAATTATATTTAATGCCCACAGCAATAAAATGAATCACTGTGAACTTGACTACATGTCCATCTATACAGTACCCTTCACTGCACCAAGCGTAGAAGTCACCTGGCTCACACTGCCAAATCCTTGCAAAAAATAATGTAAAATGCTGAACTGTGACAAGCTGACACTCTGAAAAGTGTGCTGGGTCTACATTTTAGTTCGCGATCCTCCTCCCGCCTCCCACCACAAAAGCTCCTAAAGGCTCACAGAACTTTTCAGATTATTCAGTACAAGAACGATGTGAAGGAACAAATAACTCATCACTGTCAGGTGTGGCATCATAGCAGTGAACCACTTTCAAAGCCTCCAGATCACAGCACAGTCTACAGGACATTGGTTCCCCTCTTTAGAAGAATGCCACCAAAAAAACGCCAGCTGGTGGCTTCTGAAAAGGAAGCAACTTTATCACATCTAACAGAAAAATATTTAATACAAGAAAGCACGCCAGACAGCCCAGAATCAAAACTTACTGATGCAGAAGACCAAAATAAAACACCCACATACCCACTGATGCGTTTGTACACTGCTGTTCTAATGGGTTCTGCAGCCAGGAACTCCTTTGAATGGCTGGATAACAGTGTTAACGCCTGCGAGATTGTCAGATTGTCAGCAGATGGGTCATATTCCTTCTCCTGTCTTTCTGTCAGTGGAATGATGTGCAGTTCTCCTTTGTAAAAGAACACCTGGCAGACAGTAACACTCTCATCAGACAGGGTACGAACAATCACACACTAAACAATGGAGAAATTAATTTCATATATGAACACAATTGTTTAAACACAGCATATTTTATTATTTCAGGAGCTACATATGAACTATGTTGGATCCTGATCCCAAGAACTGAATGTAACATTGTCAACTCTCTCACTCTGCCCATTCCATTAAATGTTAGGAAAATATGGTCCTGATAGTCCAGCTACAGGCTTGCAACTCATTTTTGCTTTGTGTTCCACCCCTTTTCTTTCAAGAGCCTTCTGGCAGGAAAAAACCCAAAATCAAAATAAAAAAAATCCAAAATCTTTGCTAATGAAAAATTAAGTTCTTCCCATTAAAATCCATTGCCAAGAAACTCAGTGACACAGCTTCTAGCAATCATCCACAGCAAGGTGATCTGGCTGCAACCTCCGGGTGAAGGAGTTCACTCATGGGGTTATGCCAGAGTCAGTGCCTCCCCACAGAGTCAGCAACATTCCAGCATTCCCCACTCTTACAGCAGCAAAGCCTCATGCCTGAGCATTCAAGAATATGGCAGGAAAAAAACAAGGGGCTATAGCAGAGCTAGAAAGTTCAGGTGGATCCAAGAGTGCTCCTCAGTGCAGTACTGCAGGTTTGTACTAAACTGCCAAATACATTTCATAGTTCCTGTCTTATCCAAGCCTTCCTTGCACTTGAGTAACTTAGAAAATGGAAAGCTGGTCAAACTTACTGATTTTACAGATCAATCAATAGCATGACAGCTTCACTGCCTTCATATTTGCCACCAGTAGCAGGTTTTAAAAAGTTCAGTCAGCTCTTCATTATGGGACAACTCTTAAAGAATTAATTACGCAGAGTGAGTCGTAATTAAAGAATTAACTAATACAGTCAGATCCAGCTGAACAACAGAGATTCACAGCCCAGCAGGCAGCTCTGCAGTCTCCAGATGAACGTTTGCTGTTAGCATAAAAATGTATTAGCATAACAAATTTCTCTTTCTTTCTTCCATCAACAAACCAATTCCAGAAGAACAACCTGATACCTGCAACAATTTCCAGGTATCCTACAGCAGTTCCTCAGACTCACTCTACACAGCACTCTGCAAGAG
Source organism: Myiopsitta monachus (assembly GCA_017639245.1). Taxonomy (NCBI): domain Eukaryota; kingdom Metazoa; phylum Chordata; class Aves; order Psittaciformes; family Psittacidae; genus Myiopsitta; species Myiopsitta monachus. The sequence goes on along the minus strand of CM029921.1, from coordinate 61,678,554 downwards.
CACACAGATAAATCAAGTATCAGAGATTTCCAGTGGTTAGATCTCTCATTCAACAACCACGGCAAGCACAAAGAAGCTCATTAAAACCAGAATAAAAACAGACTGTGCTGAAAAAAACCTATGCTGTTAATTAAAACAAGTCTTGAGCCTTGACCAGAAGTTTCTTCGCTACTAAGGGATAGACAGCAGTCTGGATTTTTAGTGGCAGTCAGACCACTTGGCTACATAGAGGCGCAAGAGAAAACTCCCAACTGGTAAAGACCCACTGTGAGCCACTTGTCAATAGGTACATAAGTTTTACTCACCCTGTTATCACTGTTCTCAGGATTCAGCCACTTCGGGAGAAAATCAGCTGCTTCTATCAAGAGAAACTCCCCATCGTTGTCATCGATCCTGGCCAAGCAGAAATCGGTTTCTTACCAGAGAAAATCTCACAGAGCACAATTAACATGCACTTCCAAACGCATGTCTGCCTTTCATTTTAACGTTAAAACACGACCTCCCGTCAGGCCGTCAGGAAGTCCCTTCACCCCCCCTGCCCCAACCGCCGGGCACCGCACCGGGCCATTACCTGGCCGCCAGCCCCGGGAACTCCCTGGTGATCTCCCGGACGAGGTAGACGATGAACCACTCATCCTCCACGTTATCCCCGAACAGCGTGGTGCCGCCGAGGTGCGCCGGGGTCTCGCCTGGCCAGGGCCGAAGAAACGCGGCTCAGAGCCCCGCCGGGTTCCCCCACGCGTCCCGCCTCCCTGGCTCCCCTCACGCCCCGGCCCCCGAGGCTCACCCCTCGGCGGCACGTAGCGCAGACGAAAAGGCTGTCGCTGCCAGATGTAGGCTGCCAGGAGCGGCGCGAAGCGCACCGCGACGCCCTCGGCGCAGCGGCGCAGCAGCGCCTCGCCGCCCGAGCTCGTGGCCGCAAAGAGGCAGTAGCGCACGGCATCCTCCGCCACCGCGGCCTGCCCGATCGCCTCCATGACAGCAAGCCGGGCGGGGCGGTAACGCGCCGCGCCGCCTCCGCAGGGGAGGAGTGCGGTCATGGCGGCGGCGGGCCGGCGGCGGCCGGCGGCGTCACGGCGGAGCTGAGGATGATCTCGCGATACGCGCGGAAACCGGTGCCCCTCGGCGCTCTGGAGACGTGAGTGGCCGCCGCCTGCTCCCGTCGCGGTACCGCCCGCCGCCCCCGCCGCCCCTGCCCCCCGGCCAGGGCCTGCTCCCGCCTGGTGCCGCGCTCGGGCCTGTCCGCCTTGCACGGCCCTTCGGCCCGAGAGCCGGGCGCCTTGCCAGGTCGAGGCCTCGGTTTCCGCGTGTCGCTGCGGATGCAGCTTGCCGGTAACGCCGGGGTGGGCCGCGTTTAACGCGGAGTTGCGGGGACCCGGTGCCGTTATCGCGGTGCGGTGGCGGTACCAAGGCTGCTGCCGGCGGTGCTGCCTCTGGAGGTGCCGGGCGTGAGGGCAGCCACGGTAACGTGCGCACAGTGATCCTGGCCAGGGGAGCATCCTCGTCTCTTGGAAAACATAAGTGTGAGAGAACGCGATTAAATCCTTGATGTTGTCCTCTCTTCTTTGACGCAAGAGTCACGGGAGTGTAGGCGCTTTGGGGTTTGGGTTTTGCTTTTTTTTGGGGAGTGAGAGGTTTAAACAAATACAACAGTTTCTGTAATGTGTTACTTTTATGATGACTTGTTTGTGCTTAATTCTTTTGTCTTTTCTGAACAGCAAAGAAATGACAGGAGAGTCAGCTTCTTTACCTAAGGCTTTTTGAGCCGGTACCTGAGACAAGACTTTTGCTCCTGCATTGATTCTTCTCTGTCTCCAACTACTGTGGCTTTTCTTGTCCTTCTTTCCTAAACATATAAACTTCAAAACAAAAACAAACAAAAAAGGCAAATACTATTTCTCCTGGCTTGCTTGTGCACAGTTTGGTGGCTGCTCTTGTTCTGTTTGATTATAAGCCACCTACAGGGATAATGACATTGTAGTCTGCTTTTAGGGAACTGTAGACCAATTCACATTTTAAGGGTAGAGGAAGACACTGATTTTTAAGCAAAAATCTTTAACTCCATGTTTAGCCTAGAGATAGTTTTGATACCTTAATTCTAAAGCTTTGGTAACAAAGATTAGCTTAATATTAATAAATGAGCTCTGTTATGCAAATAAGTGCGTTCCTTAAAAGCAGAGAAAAAAAACAACAAAAAACCACTCTGGGACCTCTGTAGATGTTTGTTGCTGTAATGTCAAGTTCCACTTCCTGTTTTATTTAGACAAGGACTTCCAAAACACGCCTTGCGGCATCACCCACTGCCAGAACCAGGAGCTGAGGTAAACCCAGCCACACCACACAGCCATGGCAAGACCTCAAGGTACTCATCATAACATAAAATGAACCTGTCTGGAGACAATGGCAAGAGCAGGCACCTTTGTGTTTAGTTATCTTTACATAAGTAGGACAGGTGGGAGGCTGGGGCTTTACCCCAGAACTGTACCATTGCAGAACATATCCTTCCTATTTTGGCAGTAATAGAAAGCATGTTCTGTTCTCATCTCACAAATGGCTTGGGTCATCCGATTTTAAGGCAGAAACAAGGAGAAAGATAAAATAATTCCTGACTGGTGCAGGACAAAGACTGGAAATAGTCTGCTGCTTAACTGAGATAGTTTTTGGAAAATCTGTGCTTTGCTTGACCTCTAGACTTCCTGTATCATTGGGATTATTAGTAGTTACAGCTGTTATAATTACTTGTTTACTGTAGGTTTTGCTTAAGTGCCTCTGAAGTAAGTATTTACCCTATGAAAACTCTTAGCATTGCTAAGATCTATTTTGATACGTTTTCTGTTGTATGGAAAGAAAAGTTTATTTATCATTGTGTATTCTTGGGGTTTTTTTTCTTTCTTTTTTTGACTCAATATGTTCATTTCAGGGAGTCTGAAATCCGGAAGGAATTGGATTACCCTTCTGTTACTCCAGCTGACCATGGGAATTCATGGTCTGCTAGTCAGGGTTATGCTGACGCCTCCACTGAAGACAGCTCAGCCTTCTCTTGGGGCTATGATGTGAGCAGAATATAATCATTTAATCCAAATCTAGCACTATGAATACAAATACATTTGAAATACCATTGCAAATACATTGCAGGATAAAAATGAGGATTGGATCTCTCCCCAGATCATAAAAGAGCATCTTCTTTACCTCTTCCCCATCATTCCTTTCTCTTAGATCCAAACATACAAGGCTCATGTTTCTCAATTAATATTCTACATTTCCATCTAGCATTTTGAAAATGCAAATCATGTAAAACATAAGTCTATCTGTACAACATAATAAATGCTGCTATAGTGGAATCCCAGACATGAGTGGATGACTTTCAGACACTTGGTGTGAGTTTATCAAACTTCTGCACACTTGAATGTTTCTCAACATATAGTAAGACCATAAAACATTTTCATCTAGAAATCTTTTATTTTATTCTCTCTGCCCAAAGAAAGTATGCTGTTGCTTTCTGCGAGGTAAGATGGAACTGTTTAGATTTAAATTACCCAGGAACTGACCCCATTTTTTAGAACATGTAACGAAGGTCCCAAATGTCCTTCAGTTTCACAGTGTAACACACCATCCCGCATTGGTTTCTGCTTTGCTGTTGTCTACGGACATGGCAAGCAACAGATTTTCCATTTCATTAAAATGTCGCTGAATTTTATACTTCCTGTTCAGATTTCTTTTCTGTAAATTGCTATGTCTTTAATATAACAACACAGATATTTTAAAATGTTATAATAGTTAATCTGTTGTGTCAATGAAAGCTTTATGTGTAAACATCAGTCGTAACAGCAGTCTGCATCATCACATTTAAAGTTAATGTCTTTTTGAGCAAAAAAACTAGAACTGGTTGAAGTCCTACTAAACTTTAAACAATTAATTGCCTTTTTCAGTTATATAAAAAAAATATTTAACGCCCCCCCCCCCCCCCCAATGCTATTCACTAGGTATTTATTGGATAAATTTCTTTTCTAGGAATTTGACAAAGCTGCCACGCAGCAAGTTGAGCAGATGCTCAGACAAATTGATGAGCTTCTCTATGAGCAGAAAGAAAATGAGCAAGTTGGGGAACTGCGGGAAGAATGCCAGCAGTGGACATCCAACTTTCCTCATCTCAGGTATTGTATAGACTAACGCTAGTACCATCACAGTTATAGGTAGGGATGGAAGCAGTTGCTTTTAAAACAGCATTAGTAACAGGGTGGTTATATGCAATTTTGTAGTATTATAGTATAAGTGGAGATAAAAAGATCACTTTGGTAGTCTGCCTGCCATTGTCATTAATAAACATCCTGCTATCTCACATTTGGTTCCTTACTAGAGGATTTTTGCTATTTGCAACTGACTTGGCCTTAACCTAGCCAAATTCTCTTAGAAAAGATACAGGGTTGAGCTGAAAGCCAGGTGCTTAAAATAATATAAAAATCCTTCTGCCCTAGTTCAGCAGTCCTTATGGCTGTCTAGAAACTTATTTTAAACCTTGGCTACATGGACTTGAACAGTTTTGTCCACATTTAAAACTCTTCCAATTAGCAGAGCGTAAAAAACCAAGCAACATTTTCTTAATGTATCTACCTGACTCAAAGCAATCTACTAGAAAAACAACTGAAACCACTTTTAATTGTCATAAAGAAAACCACATAGAATTCTTAGGATTTGCAGCTGTGTTTTCTCACACTCTTCAATAATCATACTGTCAGTGTTTTCTGATGTGTTTATCCTTTGCTTTTGCCACGGCAGGGTTGTGGGGAAGCAGATTGTGATCCCCACAGATGAAGGGTATGGATGGTATTCAAGTTTACCTTCTGTCAGTTTAGGTTCCTCAGATGTAAGTTCACCACCAGAAAAAGATTCTAATGAGTAAGTAACAGTGGTTAACTCAGACTGTACCAAGGTGGGAAGGTAATTTTGTTCTCAGTAGACTGCAGTGATATGCTTCTTAAAATGTAAAGCCTAACTCCTTTCTGTTGGGCTGAGTTTTGAACACAGAATTCAAAATAGCAAGACTGCTTGTTGCTAACTACAGTAAACTGGACAGTAAATAGAAATACCTTTGCTGCTACTGACTTCTTAAGAATATGTATGTATTGTAGCTGGGTTTATTGTCATCATCTATTAAATTTGTATAGAACTTAAAAACCACAAAGCACTAGTTTAGTAGTACTTTTATCATTGAATGTTTTAGGATGGTTTTTAATTAGCTTTGATTTTTATTTTTTTTTTCCCTGAAGATTTAAGTTTCTTGGCAAGAATTAAAAATATCCAAACCAAAAGTTTTTCCTTTAATACATAATTTATTGGCCTCAGTACTGCTCGGCCTTAACTACCATGTTGTCTCTCAGTTCACAAAATGCTGCTGTTTGAAGTGGAATAACAACTTGTTTTAATTTCTGCTTTCTGAAAACTGTCACCTGTTCAGATTTAGTGTTTTTGGCAAGAAGGTACCTCTTTCTGTTACTCCCATTCACGAAAAGGCTGATCGTTCCAAGTCTCCGACCTTGTGTTCTCCAGAGAGTGAAGAAGGTGAAGATGGAGTAATTGTCTCTGAAGGTGTAATGGAGGAATATTTAGCATTTGACCGGAGAGATGTGTAGGTATTGAATATTAAGATAGCAGCTAGTATCAGTGTCCTGGAGTTCCTGCAGTTAATATATATATTAACAATATAAATCAACAAAAATTATATATATTATAAATATATAAAAATATGTAATACATATAATATATATAAAATATGTATAATATATATATTTGGTTTTGATGTTGGTAAATTTATTTTTGATAAATTGATAGCTGATAAATTTTATGAATTTATTTTTTTAAATCTTTTCCCTAGAGAACTTTCAGAGGGCTGAGGTAGGATGTTTGGGCACTGGAAATTCTCCCAATCCATTTCCTGGAACAATTTATTTTGCTAAATTATTTGTCAGATATTTTTTTTTGGTAGTTTTTCATACTAGCCATTTTTGTGCCTCGTTTAAATAGTTCATTCCATCATAACTAATAGCCTGCTCTGTATCTGCATATTTAGTAAAACTTATTTAAATACCATTTATTTTTTATACTTAAGTCAAATACATTGCTGTTTGTTATGCACTGGCAGTATGCTACTTTGGTTTTGTACTGGCATTTTGGTTGGAATTTTACCTTTCCAGATTTTCAGTGGTAAATTAAGAATTGGAGTGGATTTGATGCTTGCCAAGAAAAAAAATACCACTACTTTTATCTTAAGAAGAAAGGATTAAAGGTAGTATAAAGAGGATTCCTTTTGTCCTTACTCCATTCAACCCATGAACATATGGCCTGGGTAAGGACTCTGGGTGGTACTGTCAGTTGCCAGCTACTTAATTGGTTTTAATAAAGAAAAGCACTTAACTGCATGGACCGTGAGATTCAGGTTGGTAGGTGGCATGCTTTGACCAGGCCAGAGGGATACTGCTGCAGCAAACAATATTGCTGTCTCTGTGAAACAACAGTGGAAATATTATAGCTTTTTCTAGTGGCATCTCCATAGTTTTTTGGGGTTTTTTTTGGTTGGTTTTTTTTTTTTTTCCCCCAGCCTTGTAGTTTTTGGATAGTAAGTACTAATTTAGGGAATATACAGGAAAGCCATAATGAATGTACCTGCATCAGTATTTTCTCTCTTCTATAAGGTTTCTTTTGGCTGATGAACATAAACTTTTTTGTGCAGCTGTCTTCCAGATTTCACACTTCAGAATACCTCTTGCATTGTGGAAGAGCACAGCAGAGGCCACTTGCTGCTGTGTATTCTGTTTTTTCTTCCCTCTATTGATTACATCTAATTGTCTAAAACTGAATGAAGCCTGACAAATGAACAAATATCACTTGAACTGTTGATGTTTATTTTTTATAAATATTTAATTTTATATTTCTATTTAGATATAAATAGATATATTTACATATAGATTTACATTATATCTATATATCTAAAAATATATCTAAATTTTTGATAATTAGTTTTAAATGGAACTTTGATCTCCTTGGTAACTGATTTATTATTCATGAAGTATCACTTATAGTGATACTGTGTGGGGAAAACAAGGTGTGCTGTAGTGAGTTGATTGTCTCTGTCATTTCTTATTTAGGTTAGTGGTAGATTCTGGAAAAAATGAAATTTCAAATGCCTGATGTACAGAAGCTTGCTTCTTTCACTATTAGACTGTTATTTGATACTGCTCTCAGAAAATAATACTGTGTGATAAATACAAAAACTTCTGAAATAATGTCTTCAAGCTGTTTGGCCAGCTGCCTTCGCCTATTTCAGATTAGGAGAAAATGGAACAGAAATGCAGCATTAGCTGATGTTTTAATCCTATTAAATAAATGCAACAACATATGACAACGAACATATGTTTATGGCACAGGTAATGCTTATGTTTTTACAGGGAGGAGGAGTTGCGTGAGAGGAGAAAGGGACTGTCCTCTGGTAGACGAAAACTGGGATTTCCTCCGATCTCTCCGTATGCCTGTATGAAGGATTCTGTGCTTACATTTGTGTTTGATGACGTGTGGAGTGAAGTCCTAAGCTGCATGGAAGAATTAATCTGCAGACACTGGGAAGGGTCAACCTCTGGTAAGTATCACAGTTAAACTGAAGATCCAGAGGGGGATTTCAGGTTTTAATTTTGCAAGAATATAATGAGAGAGAGATTTATTTGGGAATAATCTCTAGGGGGGGTGTATGTGGTGTATTTTGCTAACAGTGTGAGACATGCCTTCAAAAGATTTAACAGAGCTACCATCTGAAAGGTCTCTCTTTACAAAAATAGCATGGACCACAGCCAGCAATGCCAGTCTGTATTGACATGAATTGTCTTATTGCTTTGCATAGATGATGAGAAAAATATTATAGCAGTAGAAACAGTCAGAGCAGATGCTGGAAGTCCTTTGCAGTTTGATCCTCTGGCAGTGTTGTTACCCTGCGTGCCACAAACTAAAATGCCCTCAGTGACATCAAATCTGGTAAGTATTTTTAGCTAACTGTTTTGTGTAGGGATGAGTCAATACAGTGCTACCTAAGCAAACAGATTCAAGTACATTGAGGGACTGTTTAAATACATAACTAGTTTGGATTTTGTGTGAATGCTGACTGTCCTTTCCAACACCTAAAATATTGCAACTGAGAAATAACAGAACTTAATTCCTACTTTTCTCTTTAAAACTTGGTTATGTATTGGACAACTGTGCTGACTGTTCATTAGTGATGTACTTCTTTCTACATTTTAATAATATTTGATCTAAATTGTGAGATTGAGGATTGCATGATTGAGGTCACATTCTCACTTGCTTTAACTCATCAGGCAGTAAAGGGCAAATCGCACTACGGTTGTAAAAAAGGTTCTTTTTTCCTCAGACACTGAATTTTACTATATTATCTATTTTAGATTATCTGCTCCTAGAGTGGTGAACGCCAAAGTGTTATCTGTTATTCCATTTTAATTCAGCTCTTTCCTTCTTATTTCTTTCTCCTTTATTTCTACCCCCTGCCTCTTTCTCATGTTCCCCTTACTGTATGTGTAGTGCTCAAAACCCAGATGTGACCGCAAAAGCAAAAAGAGGAGAAAAACACCTCAAGTATGTATGCTACAGAGATTAAAGCTCTAGTATTTTCTATCTGCTATTGTTAACTGTGGGTGGAATTTGATGATTTTCCAGATCAGTCTGTATTTCACGAAAGGAGTTTCCAGTTCTGTTCTTGACAAAAAATGTCAAAATACACTGAAAATTAGTTTTATAACGCTTGGAATTATAGCCATTGTTGGAAGATCCTGCCATGCAAATGAGAAGCTCAGTTAGAAAATATGAAGTATGACATAGCATGGTAGGATACATTTTCCAAGCACTACCATTTGCAAGAACAGTAGGATGAGAAAATGCCTATCTTAGGCGGGGAGGTAATGTAACTGAGTATATGTCTGGATATCATGGAAGATATTAATTTCTTTCTTCCGAAATTCCCCACAGGGACAAAATCTGTAAATACGTCTATATGTCTCTGCAAACTGTAATTATTTATTTTTTAAACTTTCAGGTAAATCTCTCTCAAGGGTCAAGTACTGGCTCTCAACGTAATCTAAATGGATTGATGGTAATACAGGGAATCCAGTTACAGCAAAGGAATCTGCCTGTAATGGAGAAAAAGCTGTAAGAACTATAGATAATCTGCTGTAAAGTAGAGCACTCTTATGGCGAGAGGGATTCACCCTGAAACACTGAGAGATAACTTACTACACTGGAGAAAGCAATTCTCAAATACTGTCCTGCTTGGTTGTTTACTAATTTGTCTTCTATGAAACAGTCTATTTCTAGAACGGGTTTTGTGTTTGATTGCTGCTGGTTTAGCATTGAGTGAACAGCCGTGGCATTACCGTTGGCACTAACTGACACCCTGAAAAGAGATGAAGATGGGATAGAGATTTGCTGAGATCCAAGATTATTCAATCAGAAATTTCATAGTTCAGTGAATTAAAAAAGATAGGCTTCTTTTACCTTTTCCATCCCGATATTTTCTAATTTGGCTGCAGATTACTTTGTATAAATAACAAAAAAAAAATACAACCCACAAATTGAACACATTATCTCTATTCACACGTAATATTGTTAATGTCACATGTAAATGAGTACTCTACAGGTGTCAGTCATGTTGACCATATCTCTTTCGGTTTTGTAATTCTTTTGTTAGGGATCTGGATGACAAACAGCTGTGTTCCAGTTCCACCCTCTCTAACAGAGTGTGGTCAAATCGTCCGTTAGAGCTCAGCACAGTCATCTCTGTCACGTTCCACAAGAAGGCGAAACCCACCGCCACGTACCCTGCATCCCATCAACACAAGCCACTCTCGTACTGGCACCCCAGGGTCCATGGATGATGTCTTCAGGGGAACTCAATTGTATGTTTTCAAACCAGTTTCTCACTGCAAGTTAGTGTATCTAGAGAACCCTGTTTATACTAAAAGCTTTCAGTTTAATGGAAAGAACATGAATTATTTAATTAAAGGAATTAACTGCCCATTAAAGCACAATCTCCTTTGAAAAGGCTGAGTTACCAAAGTTAATATTTATTGTGCTACAAGCTGTGATTCAATGAATCACATATTTCGGTAGTTTTGCACACAAATTACACTGCACAAGCAAAGCAAATACCACCATCTTTCTTGAAACTGGCTTTCTTTTTCTATAGCCTGTTTTCAAGTTGTATTTTATCCGTATTTTTTGGAGCTCAAACTGCCTGTTGGTAAGGAATCTTAACTCACAGTGAACCTTCAATTACATATGGAATGTCTTCTTTTTGTTTGGCATAATGATCTGACTGTCATTTAGAGGGACCTTGGGGTATCAGAAAACAATGTAGGGTTTAATATACTTCTCTATTCCACATGTGCTGTAAATTAACAGTTTCCTTTTAGTTTCTCAGCTTACCTATAAACTCATTCAGCTTGTTGTCCTTGTCCCTTCATAACTGATGTTTCTACTGTCAGTATTTAATGCTCATGTTCCCTCTCCTCAGGCTTTGATCAATCTAATGATTTGTTAACATCTCCCCTTTAGTACCATGTATTTTTAAATGTGTGCACTAGGAAAGTTTTTTTTAAAATGTTGCTTGTAGTTTTTAATGCATCTTTACAAAACATCCTTCCTTCAGTCACCTCCAGAACATGGAGACCTCATAGCTAGCAGCCTTTCAGTATCTGAAGAGGGCCTACAAGGATTCTGGGGAGGGACTCTTCATTAGGGACACTTCATTATAGGACAAGGGGTAACGGGTTCAAACTTAAACAGGGAAAGTTAGATTGGATAAAAGGAAGAAGTTTTTTACTGTAAGGGTGGTGAGGCACTGGAATGGGTTGCCCAGGGAAGCTGTGAATGCTCCATGGCTGGCAGTGTTCAAAGCCAGGTTGGACAGAGCCTTGGGTGGCATGGTTTAGTGGGAGGTGTCCCTGCCCATGTCAGGGACATTGGAACTAGATGATCTTAAGGTCCTTTCCAAACCTAACAATTCTATGATTCTATGTACAGAGCTAAGGCCTCTTGATCATTTCTAGCACTTCTCAAACATACAATAATTTGCAGACATCTTTCAGGTGAAAAGGCTTTCCTAGGAAGAGGCTCTATCTAGAAAACACTTTTACATGCCTCCTGTGATAAAAACTTCATTGATTTTTCATATTATGTAATTAGATTGGTTTAGCTTCCTTTAGAATGCTGCTTAAAGCCTCTTGCACCTATTACTTCAAATACTCAAACAAAATACGAAGAAGGTGGAAGCCTTATTTTACCCCAGATGTTTTACATGACGTCTGTAATAAGTGAAAGAGCTATACTCTGCACTTGCATTATATAGCTTTTTTCGCTTGCTCTGCTTAAAGGGCAGGCCACTGCTGTTTTATGGGCTTGTTGTATAGCTCCACTTGCTAGGCTGGTTAGCAGTACTTCATCCTAAAGGTGAAGAACAAAGAGCAGAAAATAATGCTGTGCCTGGGAATAGGCAGACAAGATTCTACCATTGTCTGGTAACTGCACATGAAGATAACATATATATATATATATATATGTACACACGTACACCCCCCCCCCTTTATTCTGCAGTACCAGCTGCACAGGACACTCCTTCAACAGGCACTTTAACCAGCTAGCTTTTATATATACCCATTTCTGCTGTGGTATTCATTCTCGGATTCACTTTTCCTATATGCTTAATATTAAACATTCTGAAAACTAGAAGTTCTTGTTAATAGATGAAAAAGATTTCTGCCAAACTTCACCCATGTCTCCAGTAATCAGCCTTAACACCAGCATCTGGTAGCAGAATTCTCCAGTTGTTGCTTACTTCTGACATTGTCTATGTAATGCCAAACAAACTGACAATACTGTATGTTTACACCATGGCAAACATATAAATGTTTATTTTTTCCTGTTCTTATTGGTGCATTTCAGTCTGACCGCACATGAGCAGCTTACCTCACCCTCCCCACTGCTGCTAAACCGAAATAATCTCCTACCACCTATTAATACCACCAATGTAGCAGGTCATGTGAGCACTGCGGGATCCCAGAGGCAAGCGGTAAGAGGCACAGTAATTTAATTTTATTATTCAGTAGTCAAGAACTGAGCCCATTGCCAAACCCAAGAGTTCCAGTTTATTTGTTATATTGTGACAGCAACTGAAATGATGCACAAAAAAGTCCTATCAGTTTTGACTATCAGCATCACCCAGTCAACTGCTTTAGTTCCAATTAATGCCAGAATTTTTTCCTCCCTGTAACTAGATGTAAAATGGTTGACTTGGAAAATCAGCTTTAATATCTAGGCTAATTATTTTAAATGTGCTGCTGCAATAAGGAATATTTGTAACTTTTCTTCAATGCAGAAATCTCAAGGGAACTCAAGTCGAACTCACAGTGTAACAGCACAAGAAGATACCCACCAGCAGCCACAGGAGCGGCTTCTCTTACCTGATCATTTCTCCAAGCCTAACACAACCAACATGTTCTTGGTAAACCATGGCAAATTATACCAGATCACTTTTTGTTTCTGAATAGGATGCTCTGACAGTTAACATATATAAATATTAATTGAGAAGCAAGTGTCATAGGCGATCAGTGGCAGGAAGTTCATCAGGTTTGCCACTTGATTAGATACTTTTAACAGAAACTTTGTTTGGCACTTCCGAAACAAACAGGTCAAGTCACTTGTTCAGGATAGCTAAAGCACTGTAGTCCTCATAGCCAGCTCTGAACGTGTACTGTGTGCAGCTGCTGGTACTAAACTTTCCTTGAAAAATGGAAGTTTGCAATGCTTGTGCAGAAAGCTAAGTATTAATTTATGTATAACATTCAATCTATCATCTAACACTGGTAATCTCGCATCTTCTGTGAAGGCTTAAGAACTGTGAGGTAGGAGAGGATGCTTTAAAGTTTTGCATAGACATGAGGAATTAATTTCTGCAGCTATATTCAGAAACACTGCTTTATTTCACAAGTTTGTTGTACTGTCAGTGCCCAGCCTGGTTCTGTATTAAATTCTCTTGGTTTAATTTATTGAAACACAACTGCTAGCTTGTTCTATCTAAAAAAGAATTTTGATCTAGGCTTTAAAAGCTATCATCTCAACAACAGCTTTTAAATAGCTGCTTGTTTAGTTTCTGTGTATAGTTTCAGTATCCCTGACTTAGCAGTTAAAAGCAAACAAACTTTCCGAAGTCAACTTTGAAACAGAACCATTTCCAGAAACGCTGAGAGTGCCTTTAACTGTGGTCATTCTAAGTACGAGTGTTTTAAAAGTGTATTTTCTACTCCTAAAGTTGATTTAACTCTCCTTGAAGTTGTAAAAGCTCTACTTAGACCTTTACCACATCTTAGATGTGTTTAATTTGTTTGTATCTGCATTATCATCTCTATGTTTAAAGATTTTTGTCTGCAAACAAATAACATGAACTTTCTTTTCAGCTAGATCCACAGCACCGCCGTTCTTACACTGTTATTGATCACAGTAATCAATCTCAGACAATCAGAGGATCAACAGGTTCAGGTATGCTCATCAGTCACAGAATTTAGTATCAAGGAAGAAGTAGGCTTTTAGGACAGGGATGCATTTTCTACATAGGTAACTGCGTTGAGGAAGTTTTTCGAAGTTCTAGTTAATGTTCTATATTTTCCATTATACAGGTTTTATAGTTGCAAAGAATATGTTTGGGTGCAGGTGTGCTTTTATTACCACCTGCTATTTTAAATCATTTAAAGAAGCTTCACGTAATCAGCCCCAGTGGCTCTCATGTCAAAGGTAAAAGCAGGAGTTGCCAGTTTAAACAAAAACTCCCAACAACTACTTTCTGTCAAGGGGTTTTCTTCTGCTCAACTGTGTAACTGAAAGAAATTGTCTTATATACAAAGGAAACTTATTTGCAGTGCATCTGAAAGGTATTCTACTAGATCTTAAAATTGGTTTAGATCAACTTGAAGTATATTTTAAAGCCAGTAACTGTACAATTCACATGCATGCTCTGAAATCAGAGTTTCTTGTACTGTTTAATTTGTAACAATTGGATAAACTTAATGGAGTTACTTGGCATAACCTAAAATGAATCTCACCTGAAATTACATATTTTTAATTAATCGAAATATCAAGGCAGCAGGAAGGCATTTTTGGTGTGAGTGTAATGCATAACTCTTCCATCTTTTTTCTGTTCCTTCACTGCAAAGTTTGTGGGTAATATGCTTCAAAAATAGTTCTCATATATGCTTTGGAGTAGTTACACAGTCATAACCAGGGTTGTTTTGCAGTTTTGGTTTTTGTTGTTTTGGGTTTTTTTTTTACACCTTTTTTTCTTTTTTTTCTAGTAGGGAGCTACAGTACTAAGCTGCATGTGTGTACACAAGTGTTACAGTAGACCAGTGAAGCTTACCTTCAGAGATTTAGGTTTTGACCTCCTATTGCACACACAAGGGCTAGCCTAGTCAGTTGAAAAGGATTTTGTTCAGAAGTCATGGTACAGCAGAAAGTTAACTTTTGTACCCTGGAACAGATTTTCTGATAGCCATCTTGATAGCTCTCAGCTGAGTTTGCCTCGAGCACTCTTTGCTAGCTTCAATACCAAGTCAAGCATCACCTCCACCTGGAAAGGGTGGCACAGAGCACAGTGTTAGATACACTTTCTGAAAACGAAGTCTGTCATGGCAAGTTACACTGGACTCCTTTCATCACAGTGTTTTGGGATTCCTTATTATGTTGACAGAATTTCCAACATAAAACTATACTAACAAGATATAACTGAAGACACAAAGGTTAAGGTAGCAAGTACATGGGTCATTATTAGAGGACAGGAGCAGTCTTCCTGCTTTTTTAATAGCAGAGTGACCTACTACCATTAATATAAGTAGTACAAGAAACTTGACTTTAACAAAGGCACTAAATTGAAGTAACTATTTTTTAAACAAGGAAGGAGTGGCTCATACCAATATGAAAGAAAATACCTGCTCTTCCCTCCCCCCCCCCCCCAAAAAAAAAACCCAACACATTAACAGTATCTTTAAATGCAACATGAGTTTTACAACTTGAATACTTTATGAAAGCACAAACTGTCCCTTTTGGAAGGCAAATCACTTGTGCAAGTTTGAGACAAGTTATACATAATGCAGTTGATAGCCATGTATTAGAATAAAAAGCATGTTAGTTTTAAGCTAGCAGAGCTGTATTTGTTACTTAGTTTTAATACTTTCTGGAAGTCTTAAAAGTTGTACATGATCTCTGTTTATTAGGTCTTCAGCTGCATGGGTCTGTGAAAGCCCACAGGCGAAGTGGATCAGTCACAAAAAGTAAACGGGTCTAACGTGCCATGAAGTATTCATCCATCTCCACAGAGTCATGAACCACCTCTCATTCTCAGCAATGTCAACATTGTTTACAGAGAGTTTTCAATCACCCTTCCTTTTGAATAGTTATTTTTATATAAATCTAAGAAGCAGGTGCCAAAGATTAGAAGGGGTATACTTAAACATTCCATTTTCTTCCAATAGAAGAGTTATACTCCCGTGGAAAGGTGATCACACTCCAGTGGACAGTAAAACCTAACTCCTAGAAGATCTAGCAAATGCTCTCAGTCATTGCTGTTTTCCCATTACGAGGTTGTGACCGGTTGATGTTCTGCAGAACCTGTTGATTTTTCTGTTAGCTCTACAGAAAATTAATCAGGCCTTCCACAGCAATAGTAATTTAAACTTTTTAGGACTATATAACTGTATTTTTATGTTTAAAGCAATATTACACTATCAAAAGCAAGCAGTGCACATGATGCTGCTTCTACAACTCAACTTAGACAAGTTATGAATCCTGTAGTAATTGCAGCAGATGTCAATACAGGTGTATAAAACTAAGGTAGCAAACCAGATGAACAAACTGACAGGTTCAAGGGTAGCACACCACTGACTCGTCCTGTGTTATACTTACACCTCTTCCTCAGTGACTGAGGAACGTTTAAGAGGCGAAAAAGAGTCTTTTAGTACAAGTAGTTCCAGAAAGTATTCGAAGAAAATACACTGTCTTCCTGGTGGGATATTTTACAGTATTTTCATGGAACAGGTCAGCCTCCCTTTTCCAGAAATACCTGCCATTATACAAGATTTCTGCACTCTGCCCTGAAGTTCCACAACTCACAGATGCAACGTAGCTTTCAGTAGATGTGTTCTGCACTGTGTAACAAGACATACTGGAGGTATTAGCTGTAGCCTGCCCTTGTGGCCTCAAATAAGACAAAACCATGAAACACAGGCTTCTCTAAATAAGTGATTAATTCAAGATTTTAGTCCCAAACAGTAAGCACCAGACTACAGGTTACGTATAAACACAAGGAGAGGATAACCACTTACTGTATTTTAACTAAGTTAGGGTACTGCATGAAAACAGTTGTTCCTTTATAACCCACTTCAAAAGTACCTTTTGCTGAATTTCCTTATTACTGTTTTTCCAATTACAGTTCATATGGAAAAAACTGTCCTTTTATTCAAAAGTTCTTTTTGAAGTGGCTCCCTTGTTCGCCACTCTAAGTTATGCAATCTATCAAATGTTACTGGTACCTACAAAAGAACTAATATTTTTTAATCAGTATTGAAATTACTGAGTCCAGCTGATCCAAGCATGCTCTAATCAAAAAGAAGGGAAAAGAAAGCAAAGCAAAACTCTGCAAATCTAACTGGGTTAACTTTCCTTTGCATTTCTAGAAAGGAAAAAGCACACTGGGCTCAGTCTAAATCTCTTAACTTTGCAGAGATAAACTGATGCTGAAGAGAGGCCTCTAGTCATTAAACCCTTTCAAAATACAGTTTCTCTTAACATTGTACAGTGTCATTTAGTTATGTCAAGCTTGACTGCAGATAAGCATCCCTTTTTATATCAATGCCATTCCTCAGGGACCAAGTTAGTTTTCTGTAGCCCTAGTGCATAAGTTATAAAAGTATACACATAAACTTGCATAGATTTCTAGTAATATATGTAGCATTTTACAGCCTAGAGGAGTCAGTGTGTTAAAAAAGTGAAAGCAGCCTCAGAAGAAGGTAATTATTGATTTCGGTACAAATGGTTGACACCAGAGACTTCTGGGCTGTTAGATATCTATTTTGTGTAGGAAAAGTAATGTTCAAGTCATGTGTTCTGCAACATAACAATATGCTGTATGCTCAGAATAATCTTTGTAAGCAGCTAAGTAAAAGGGAACAGAGTTACCATCTACCTCTAGCTTCCCCCAGGAAGCTCTATTAAACAGTCCCTGAATGCTACCACTGCAGCAATGAGGACCTTCAACTCAACAGGAAATGTTTACCTTGTGGCTCATAAGCCTTTGAAAAATGATCCACAAAATAAAGCCAGCTCCATTCCTTTGAATTGAAAACCACTTACCCTTCAAATTCGTACCCCTATGCCCCATGTCAAATGGTTTAAAAACTGCTGAAGCAAAAACCATCAAAGTATTTGTGCATCTTACAGCAGTAATTCACTTCTGAAATAACAGAAGTGTTGACAAAAGCAGTGAAGCAGCTAATCACTACCATCCTACAGCAAACTGGGTGGTGATGCTATTGAAATAACATGCAATACACTTCTTAAGCTTTGGAACTCCCTGTCACAGGGCAGCATAAACCCTAAAAATACACAGAACTGAGTATTTTTAAGTTTTTTGCCTCATCTCAGTGTTATAGCATTTCTGCATGCTGCAGTCTCATGCTCTTATTTCATCTGCCACAGGCAGTCAAAGACCAAACACTAGGTGGCCCTTTTATCTAATGCAGTCATGTGCACCGACACACAGTTAATAATAGCCATATTTTCTGGTGCTACAGAAGTATGTAGTATTTACTTGACTTAAATTAGTCAGGAGTCAACATGATCAGTTTGTTTTGAACAGCTAACTACAGAATGAAGAGCAGGCTGGGGAAGCAACATAGCAAAGAATTATGTAAAAAGTTTTCCTTTATTAAATCTGCAAGTTTCCAAAGTATCTTTATAAAACCACTGGAAGATCTGACAAACACTTATTCAGCTGAAGTGCAAAGACCTTTAAAACCAGCAGGTTTACTACAAAAGGCATGTGAGTAGCAAAAAGATTACGATTTCCAACTTGGAAACCACAAGAAAGCCCTGAAGACTCAAAGGTGGGATTACATTGTTTTACCATCAGCCTTACCGATACCCATTAGGTGCTTGGAAGAAAGATTCAACACAAGTTAAATAAACACACTGGCAGCCTAAACATCACACTGCTTCGCTACTGTATCAAAATTTTTAGTCAAGAATCTGTTCTTAACCAAAGAGCACCCAGAGGATTTTGGACAATAGCACCAGAATGCTTTGCCTTTCTTGTTCACATGATGTGTTCTGGATCATACCTTCCAGTCACAGCAAGTTGATGCACACACACTCCAAAACCGTAGCCCAGGTTAGCTCCAAAATTCTCCAAAATTCACATGTTCCCATACAAAATGATACCTGATATTTCAGCCTATACAGTTCTTTATTTCTTTCCTTTCTTGGCTGCAGTCTTCTTTCCTCCTTTTTTAGCATTATTTACATATTTTGCTTCCAGTTGGGCCAGAAAGTCATCCATTTCCTTTTTTCGATCTTTATTTCTGCTCTGGGGGAGGGAAAAAAAACAAAAAAACCCACTCTTTTACAAAATTTTTTACTACTTCCTAATACAGATTATCTCATTGAAGTTAGATGGCTAGATGAAATCTTGGAATACATTAAACAGGAAATGCAGGCTACAGAAAGTACAGTACCATCAAGCAGAAGCCAACCTGAATTCTCTAGGCTCCATACCTAACTTCCTGAATTATCGAGAGAGGTAGAGTGGCTGTAAAATTCACAATGTAAGACTAGGAAAAGCAAAGCAATTTCTAGTTTATACCCCGAACTCTATTACATTTTGAAGAACAATTTAGCATAAACATTCTATGAAGGCCACTGGACAATAAAATAAAAGCAGAAAATGTCCCAAAAAGCAGAACATAAACAGTTTCTTTCTTCCATCCCTGAGACACAATAACAAAATAGTGAGATCTGTCAACTCCTGCATCCTTGTGGAATCCGTCAGAAAGAATCATTAACACTCTGTGCAGCTGCCTAAGGCCAGAATTCAAATATTCTGCTTGTGTATGCAATAATACTAGAATAAAAGTGTTAATTTTTAAAAAGACACAGATAATAAAATCCATACAATTCTCTAATTATTAAAGTATATAGATAGCTAACATCAAGGTCAGATTTTAACCTCAGGAACTCAAAACAGCTGCAATGATCCAAAATTCAAAGACACTCAGGGAAAACATGATTTTAAGGCAGTAACATAATTATGTTGAACAGATAGAAGTTTTACCTGAATCAGTGCTTTCAAGTCATCTTCTCCACAAAGGCCCAGCTCATCTTTAGTCTTTTCTGCCTCTCTAGCTTCTTTTTCTGCCTAAAATAGCAAAGTTTTTTTTAAAGTATTTTGCATGTTATTTGACAAAGTCTTACAGTAGTTACTAAATGTTATTTTTTGCATCTCCATACAAATAGCTGCAGGGAAACATCTTAAGTTTGACCACAGATGAGAAATTAGTCCAAGAAAGCCCATTCTGGTCCCACAGTGTAGTCAAGCAAGATAGTTTTTTGGTGTTTTACAATGCTGAATGTCACGTCTATCTGCACCCCTGTTTCCCCCACCCAGTTCTTATTTGTCTTAGTAGCTATTATACTTTCTTTAACTGGTTACTGTGACATGTGTAGAACATATTCTACAAATAGGTAGCAAAAGAGGTGCATTTAGTCCTGAATGGTATTGCACACTTGCCTAAAGGCAAGCATAGTATGTTTCCCACCATGTACGCTTCTTAACTCTGGCAGCTCATGGCTTTGTAAATAAATGCAGGGACATGCTAAACTGTAATAAGCCATTGTGTATAATAATGAAATAAAAAGTAATATGCAACAGCCTATTACAATTCAGAAGCTTTTCACAACAGTTTGTGGGAGGGCGTGGAGAACACAGGTGAACAAACGTGGAAGTCAAAGATCCTGACCAAGATCTGTAACCCAGTGATCCTGTGGCAAACATTTGTCTCAGGAGCAGTTTCATTTATTCCTACCAACGGAAATTAAAAGCTTATAATAGATAATGCTTTCTCTTTGGTCCCTGATTGATACAACCTACCCGCCTTTTTCTTGCCATCGTTTTCTGCTTAGGCTCTTTCACGAAACCTTTGTAGGATGGGACTTCTCCAGCAGCAATGGCTTTTTCAATGATTTTCCGTATCCTTGGTTCATCCGTATAGTTCACACACAACACTGACTCCATTATTCTGTCCATGTCACCCTCAAAATCCACGTATGCCGCTTTAATATCGGCTAGCTCTTCCTCTGAGTCTTTGTATTTCTTTTCGAAGTCTTCAATATCTTTTACAGTAATCTGAAGCACAGAAGTGACACTTGCTGACTTTCAGGATGTATCCGCCAGAAGTTTAAGAGACAGCATACACATACATACACACACACCCCCACCCCAGTGCTCCAGTTTTACAGAGCTCGTAGGGCAGACCTGACTACAACCGCGCAGCAGCGGGCTTCCCCTTCCCGCAAGGGTCTGCCATCCCGCCGGGGCGAGCCCAGGGGGCGGCCCCTGCCCGCTCTTACCTTCTTAAAGAGCAGCCTCCAGTACTCCTGCCAGTCCCGCTCGCCGCGCAGCGCCTCGCCCTCCTCGTCCACCGTGCCCTGCTCGTCGTACACGGCGCGCAGCTCCGCATCGCTCAGGACGGCGTACGCCTTGCTTAGGATCTGCGGGGACAGAGTGGTTGGCAGGGCTGTCAGTCGGTCACTCACGGGCTGCCGCAAGCGCCGCCCGCCCGCCCTCCTTCCCGCGCTCACCTGGAACCGCCGCGTCGCCTCCTCCTTAGCGTCAGGCTCGGCGCGGTCGGGATGAACGCGGAGAGAGGTACGGTGGTAGCCGCGGCGGATCTCCTCGGGCGAGGCCTCCCTGCGGACGCCCAGGACGCGGTAGAGGTCAGGGGAGCCGAAAGCGGCCTCACACTGCTCCAGCAGCCCCATCCCGCCAACGACGCCGCACCGTCCCGCCCGCCGCCACAAGAGCGCCAACCGCCGCCGAGCCACGCAGGCTCCCGCGAGAGCTGGCAAGGGCGCGATGCGCATGCGCGAGTCGGACGACTCGGTGATGGGCGCGAAGGCCGGTCGTGGCAAAAAGGGGAGCAAATAAGGAGGAGAGGAAATCGTGTTTGTCTTTCCCCGTGCGATCTTTGATGGCTCTTATGGGCCATTCCGGGTGGATGAAATCCGCTGACTACTGGAAAAGCTTGCCTGCCTGTTACCGACAAACCTCGGTCAAGAAAAACCTCCTAACACCCATTTAGTGTTAAAAGGGAAGCATTCTTTATTGCAGTGCTGGATGCACAGGGGATCTCTCCTCCAAACCTGCATAACCAGGGTTCAAAGCATTCAGGTATTTATCCATAAGATTGTGACATATTCATACATTCCATTCTACATTCCAGTTTTGATTGGTCATAACAAACACACCCCATATGCTAATTTCTATATATGCACACAAACTTTTTCTATTGTTCTAAATTGAGCCAGGGGATGCAATGTGAGTCAGTGGGTATTGAGTTGGAAGTTCTGATCTCCCTCTGCCGAAATTACCCTTCACCTACGTTGGGATTTTTTTTTCTCATTTCTTTGTCAAGTCAATTGCAATCATTTATCTTGAAAGAATACCCCTTTAGACATTCTTCCTGAGACCCTACTGACCTCTTGGGAAGGGACTATACAGTGGTAACATAGCAGCATACGTAACAAAACTTCACAGTTATAACTGATTACCTAGTTACAGAGTCTGTTTCAGTTCCATGCCTTCTAAAAACACAGATTCAACGAAGTACCCAAGAGACTTTCACCAAGACAAAGACCCCAGGAAAAAAAAAAAACACCAAACCCCAGAAGCTCTTGAAAATTCCTGTTTATTATATCGAAATTCCACGTTGCAACCTTTCACACATTTTATGTTCCTTCCAGGATGTCCCAAATGTGACAACAGGAAGGCAAAAGCGTTTGTGTGTATCCAAACAAAACCATGGAATAAAAGCCCAATAAAGATATGTTTATACAAAACTCATACGGTCTTTAATTAAATGCAACGCAAGTGGTATACATAAGATGATAGGTACAAAAAGACAGATGCATGAAATAAAAGTTAGCATTTTACCTTTCTTGCACCTTCTGCTGAAATGTAGAACATTTCACTACCATTACCACGGAGGGAATAAAACGGAGCAGCATTAACTTCAGCTCTTTTTTACAGAATTTAGATGGTAACATCGTAGAATATTGTTGCTTTTATAAAAAAAATATAAAAGCTATAGCTGTCACCTACCACTGCTGGAGAGCTCTGCTGATGCCAGTGGGTATCACTATTCACAGCTGGATTAATCAGTTACTGTTGTGCAGTTCAGGCTATGCCTGCAATGATTATTTCAGTCACTTCTGAGGGACACTGAATCCTCTCTTACCTTATCACCTTTTCTCCTTCTCCAGTGGGCCCTTCATGGGTTCTCTGAATTTCGGCGCTAATGCTGACTACAGCATTAACACAGCCCGATGACAAGACAACCAAAGGGGATTAAAATATAAAAATTCCTGACCATTTTATTCTTCTGATTTTTTCAACTTCAATTTCACCTTCTGTTCACGTGAGGAAGCTCTGACTGGTTGAGCTTTCTTTGCAGTTTCAGCAGTTTTCTTTTTTGGCTTTTTCTTTTTGGAACGGACAAGGTCCTCACGTCCAAGTTGAATCATTTTTGCTTCCCACAGCTTCATTTCATTCTCATACCGAATCTTATCATCTTCAGCATGCTGCATGTATGGCTGGCAAAAAAAAAAGAGGTATCGACAGTTACAGAGGAGGCTTTGTCTGGATAACCGTCACGTCAAATCCTCCCCTTTGATGCAAAGGTGACTTCAAACGAGACCTGTGCAGTGCAGATCCCAGGCATTCACCATCGCTGCCAGAAAATTAATAAAAAAATCAAATTTGCACAGAAATACAAAACCTTATCATCGTATTATGGTTATGTCAATAGATGGCCGTTCCTGAAGAGGAAGTTTATTCAATATTGCTACTAACAGCTAAGGCTTTTAATTTAAGAACCAGTTTGAAAGAGCAGAGCTGGCTTATGTAAGGAAGAGGAATAGGTATTTCTGCAGAACTATTTCAAATTATTTTTCTACAGGAAGAACATGAACGTAGTGTATGTTCTGAGTACACACTCAAAGCACCTGGAAGAAGGGCAGTCAGGAGGAAGGACAGTAGGGTACAGAATACTTGAAAATCTGGAGGTTTAGCCTAGATTTTAGTAAAAAAAGGAAGAAATAAAAATCTCAGTGCCCCTGAGATTTTCATGTACCCATCTGCAGGTTCATATTTCAATACACTGAGAAAGCTGACAGAAAACTATCCCAAGGCAATAAAATAAAAAATGTTAACAAAATACCACATGCACATCACTCGCAGACTTCTGTTGCTTTTACCTGTGAAATTCTTTCCATGAGCAGTGAATTACTAAGTTGGCATTAAAAAAAAGTATTATATATTATTAGGAAAAAAACCATCAAATTGTTGCAAATTATTCCACCTTCCTCCCTAAATGCCACTCAGCATCCATGTCCAGACGTACGGAACTTTCATCCTATCCTACTGACTCACATTTCATCAACACTGTCAAGAAACAGTCATTGATGGTATAAAAGTAATGACAGCCTTTTTCAAGATGCATTAGAATTAGTATTATATTTTGAGGAACCAAGTTCAAGATTTTGTACGAATTTATTAGTTTTGACTGAAGTCTGTCATTTCCTGGTTAGATCAGAGCCTCATAGAAATTCACTGACATACCTGCTTTTGGGAACTGGACAGTTTTTGCCACATATCATGTAATTGCTTCAACTTTGCCTACAGGATACAGAAGATGCAATGTATTAGAATTATTCTACCAGCAGGCTGACTGCAGAGGGTTACAGATGCCATGCTAGTGAAAGCCAAGTACAAACCAATGTAAAAAAGCACAAAGTCACACAAGCTTAATACCCCACCTACTCAACGAAGGGAAATAATAAACTATACTGTTCAGTAAGTTGCTGGGCCTCATCTAAGGCATGTTTACAGACAATATAAGCATGAAGCAGCTTAAGCCATTTAGCCTGCTATGAAAGCAGGCAGGCACAGCAGCTGAGCTGATTTGCAGCAACATGACTACATCTCATTGGGTGTTATCAGCTTCATTTAGAACAACCCCTAACTTAAGCCAAGCCCCCCTAAGTATTAACCATGTTCACAGGAAACTTTGTACTAGTTAAGGAGTATTTGGCCACAGGTGTGTCAAACTGGGCCCCAGCTGACTGGAGATGTCTGCCTTGTACATAGGAAATCAAGGAACAAACTCTTTCCACCACTCTGATTTCGTGACTAACTGCATAGGGTAACGAATGTACTGGGCATACAGGCGAGGTCTCCAGCACTTCAAGTGCTGTAATCCACCAGCGTAACTTCAATCACCCCAAAGTGCAGCCCTCATGCATCTGCTGAGGAACTCTTCTATGTTCTGTAACATCAAATGTGCTACAGGAGGTACAATAACCACTACTACAGAAATGGTAGCAGGCAACCACAACCGTTTGAAAAGCTAATCTATTTCTACACCAAAACACAGGGAAGTAGAGTTCTCTCCTTACAGAATGAAGTCTCTAACACTGAAGTGCAAAAAATTGCACCAATATTGCTACAGCAGTTTATATAGGACATGCCACCAGCAGTATAGCCAGATTATCGCAGCCAAAAAAAATTATAACTTAAACAAAGCAAAATCCAGATTATGAACTACTGAACAGTTTTGTTGAAAATTACAGAATCTCAAATAGATTTTCTGGATACAGCAGATCTATTTTAAAGAACAATCTTTCTTGACTTACCGTAGGTGTAATTCCTTCACTTGCTTTAAACTTTTCTGCCACAAAAATGTTAAAGGCAGATCGAGGCTGTTTAGGTTTTCCAAGCACAGTCAATTCCTTTAAAAACAAAAAGAAAAGTTATTCACTCTGCCAAGCGTGCATTTTTCCAAAACTAAGCTTATCATTTATCTTCATATTTTATAAGAAAATCAGGCTCAAGTTCTAGGTTTGGTGGCTTATTCCATAAACTGGACTGTATCTCAAAATGCTTTCACCACTTGTCAAGACTAATGCTAAACTAAATTAAGAAAAGCTAACAACTTAACTTTTCACAATCCTTCATTGAAGAGGCATGGATTTGTTGGATGGACCACTTGGCGGATAAGGAATTGGCTGGATGATCGCACTCTAAGAGCTGCGGTCAACAGCTCCATGTCCAAGAGGAAACCGGTGACAATCGACATTTCCCAGGGGTCAGTATTGGGACCAATCCTGTTCAAGATCTTCATCAGGAATGAAGATCGAGTGCATCCTCAGCAAGTCTGCTGATGACACCAAGCTATGTGGTGCAGTCAGTGCGGTGGGGGGAAGGGATGCCATCCAGAAGGACCCTGACAGGCTTGAGATGTAGGCCCATGTTAACCTCAAAGTTCAACAAAGCGAAGTGCAAGGTCCTGCACATGGGCAACCCCAAGCACAAATACAGGCTGGGCAGACACTGGATTGACAGCAGCCCTGAGGAGAAGGACTTGGAGGTGTTGATTGATAAGAAGCTCAATGCGACCCAGCAATGTGCGACTGCAGCCCAGAAAGCCAACTGTGTGCTATGTGGCACCAAAAGGCATGTGACCACCAGGCTGAGGGAGGCGAGTGCTCTACTCCAGTACCTGCAGTACTGCATTCAGCTGTGGGCCCCTCGACATAAGGACACGGACTTGCCGGAGCAAATCTAGAGGAGGGCCACGAAGATGATTAGAGGGCTGGAGAACCTCTCATATGGAGACGGGCTGAGAGAGTTGGGCTTGTTCAGCCTGGAGAAGGCTCCGGGCAGAACTTCTAGCAGCTTCCAGTACCTCAAAGGGGTCTATGTGAAAGCTGGAGAGGGACTGTTTTTACATGCGCCAGTAGGGATAGGACAAATGGCTTTGAACTGAAAAACCACAGATTTAGATTAGACATAAGGAAGAAGTCCTTTATCATGAGGTTGGTGAGACTGGAACAGGTTGTCCAGAGAAGCTGTGGCTGCCCCATCCCTGGAAGTGTTCAAGACCAGGCTGGATGGGGCTGGGCTTTGAGCAACCTGGTCTACTGGAGAGTGTCTCTGCCCATAGCTGGTTGGAACTGGATTATCTTTAAGGTCCCTTCCAACCCAAACCAGGCTGAGTTGGACAGAGCCTTGGGTGGCATGGTTTAATGAGAGGTGTCCCTGCCCATGGCAGGGGGGTTGGAACTAGATGATCTTAAGGCCCTTTCCAACTCTAACTATTCTATGATTCTATGATAAAGCACACCTAAGAGATGTGCTTCTATACAGCACATAATTCAAAGTATCAACAGCTACACATATAGCAAAATGTAAAACAAATCCACAGAAAGTAAGGAAAAAAGACTACTTCAAATAGCTACTACCTGTAGCATGCCCCACTGAAGTGACAGATACAAGGCCTTTGCGAAAAGCTATTTCTGGATGCCTTTCCAACCAAACAAGGTACTGCTGGTTCACATGTCTTTTATTACCTACAAGTTTCTCTGGGAGCCTTAGGAATATGAAGAAAAAATCATAGAGAAACTATGTCTAAGCACAAAGATATGTGATAGTTCTGGTCTTCAAATAGAGGAGAGCTACTAAAATAACTACTAACACCAGCGATTATTTTAGTCCACAGGGTTGTGGGGGGGGGTTTGTGTCTGTTTTTTGTTTGGTTGGTTTTGGACAAGGTGCATTTGTGGTGTGGGTTGGGTTATTTTTAATTCTGAATCACTTTTATATTTCTAAGTATTTCAATTCAGCTCTGTGTACTGGACAAAGAGACTTTAGATTCCTTGAGAGAAAATAAACCTGAACTTCAAAATACTTACTCTTTTTATCTTGAGTGATCTTCTTTTTGCTTGTTGTCTACTCCTTTCTTCTTTCAAAGCTGCAGCCTGGGCTGGAGTTAGCTGTGCTTTATATGCAGCCACCTCTTCTCCATATCTTTGCCATTCTGTCTTGCTAGCTTCCTCATAAACCTTCAACACAAACAATCACCAACCTTAAAGATTATTTCAGTCAGAGAAGCACTTGACCATTAAAGAAGGTAACGCTTTTAACCTACTAGTAAAAAATACTACAGGCTACCCTGGAACATAAGATTTCTAAAGTAAAGTAGCAATTTTAGATCTGTTTGAGTAGCAGAACTGATTCAGAAGAACTCAAATTCAAAACCTTGGCTCCTCCCGTTAATTATCTTAGTCCCTCTGATAACTCTGGACAAATCTTCAGAGGCAACTCAAAGCAGTAACAATCTTCCACAAAAAGAGGAAAAGCAGAAGCTTGGTTGAAATGATTACTCTTAATGTGTGTATACTCAGTGCAGTACCCAAACGCTCCAGTGACCAAACACGTTGCTACACTGGCCAATACCAGGCAGAGAAGCATCACAAACTCATGGCCTTGGTACCAGGGCAGCAATAACAGCTGAGCCAGACTACCAAGCATCCATGTAGATCTGAAAAATCACCATCATCCTGTTCTCCGTTTCAGACATACAAATGGGAAGGCAAACTTTATACCAAGGCATGTGGCGTAAGAAGTCCAGAAGGGGTAAAAGAGCACTTCAAATCTACTGAACAAAGATCAGTAGATTTTCACAGATCAAAGATTTTCAGCTAGAAAAGTGTGGTTAGTTCCCAACTGAATCGAATTGCTAACTGCAATCAAGGAAGAACAATCATTACTTTGCTGGAAATGGCACTTATATTCAGAAATGATTAGCAGTTCATAAGCTTGTTTTGCATTATCCCTTGAAATTGCCACTCTTAAAGAAAACTTCACTACTTTTGACAAAACGTTAACTAGATGAAACTTAAAAGAAAGTTACCTGTAGGTTAGGTCTCAGGTTACTAGCAGGCAAAAAAAGTTGCAGTCCATCAAAATTAACTGAGGCTTCACCTAACTTATCACAGAATCATAGAATAGTTAGGGCTGGAAAGGACCTTAAGATCATCTAGCTCCAACCCCCCTGCCACTTATGGATATGAAAGCAGAACAACTTTCCAATACTTATGTTATTATACATGTAATGCACACACACACACAATTACCATTCAGAAATAAATGAGATGCTGGTTCATGACCCTACAGCCACATAGAGCAAGAGCTGTGTCACTTCTCTGGCAACAGATTAAAACCACTAAAACTAAGGTCACGTGTACTACTGTCAAAGTATCTTCCTGTATTTGATTTACATAGGAAGGTTTTAGTAGCAGGAGGACTACGGGGGTGGCTTCTGTGGGAAGCTGCTACAAGTTTCCCGGTGTCCAACAGGACCACTGCCAGCAGCTTCACAACAGACCTGCTACTGGACAAGGAGAAGCCCAGCAGTGATGGTAGTAGTGCCCCTGGGGAACATGACTAGAAGAGGGGTGGGGAACAGAAACTTTAGCCAGAGACAGGAGTGAGAATATGTGAGAGAAACAGCTCTGCAGGCACCAAGGTCAGTGCAGGAGGAGGGCAGGAGGTGCTCCAGCTGCCAGAGCAGAGGTTCCCCTGCAGCCCGTGGTGCAGACCATGGCGAGGCAGGCTGCCCGCCGCAGCACATGGAGGTCTATGGTGGAGCAGATAGCCACCTGCAGCCCATGGAGGACCCCACACTAGAGCAGGGGGATGCCCAAAGAAAGCTGGACCCTGTGGGAAGCCCAAGATGGAGCAGGGTCTTTGCAGGACCAGTGGCCCCATGAGAGAGGAGCCCATGGTGGAGCAGGTTTGCTGGCAGGACTTGCGACCCCATGAAAGGGACCCACACTGGAGCGGTTTGGGAATAACTGCAGCCCATGGGAAGCACTTATGCTGGAGAGATTTGTGGAGGACTGTGTCCTGTGGGAGGGATCAGAGGCTGGAGAAGGGGAGGAGAGTGAGAAGTCCTGAGGAGGAAGGAGCAGCAGAGACAGTATGTGATGAACTGACCACGACCCCCATTCCCCACCCCTCTGCGCTGCTGTGAGAAAGACAAATTGAGAATAAAAAAGCTAAGCCTGTGAAGAACGGGAGGGTGTGGGGGTGCAGGGACGTGTTTTTAAGATTTAGTTTTATTTCTCATTATCCTACTCTGATTCAATTTATAACAAATCGAACAGATTTCCACCAGTTGAGTCAGGTTTTGCCTCTGACGGTAACTGGTGACTGATCTCTCTTCCTGTCCTTGAGCACTTGGGTTATATTTTCTCCCCCCAGTCCAGCTGAGAAGGGGGAGTGACAAGAGTGGCTTTGGTGGGCACCTGGTGCGCACTCAGGGTCAATCCACCACACTTTGCCTGAGTACTTCAAAAAGCTCCAAATTCTCTTCAGAATTGTTTTATGTCTGAACCTTCGTATACAAGTACTTTTTAATTGTTGCTAAAAAAAAACCCAAACAAAAGCCCCAACAAAAGAACCACCAAGTGCACAGACACACAAAACAATAAAGAAAAAAAACCTAACAGGACACCAAACCAAGTATAACAACTATTGTATACTCAACGCTCTTAGTACACCACACGAAGTTATAAACTCACCTGCTTCTGTGATGCTGGTAACTCCCTCCAAGCACCTGCCATTTTTTTAAGTAGCTCCTTGCTGCTTATTTCTGTACATTAAGATTAGAAAGCAAGACAATAAAGTTCAGTATTCTATCTTCTTTATTTTTTCCCAAGGAAATACATCACTAGTATCTTCTTTCTGTACAAATATATATTTCTACTTTCATGGAACTAACTTGTTGTGGCAGCCAAAGAAAACAGTAATATTTGGGGAGAAGGGGAAGTCCCTGCTCCTGGTTCGCACTCAAAAAGAAAAGTGTAGTTTTAAACTGAAGCACTATTTCAAGATAGACAGAGACACACCTATTACAACTGCACAAGTTTCATTGGGTTATTTTTTTTTAGTTCTGATTTGGATCCTTTCTATACAATGCAAGATGGACTGAAGTTGGAGTGGTGACAGGGAAGAAACCAGAAGTAAAATTTCCAGTTCTCACTTTTTTTTTGGCTGGATTCCTCAAAAGGAAGATAATGTGACCTTATCCATCTGATACAGTATGTGCGCTTGATCTTTATTATAGTACTTTAGTTACAATATTATTAAACAGAAGTTGAAGTAACTTCTTCCTCTCACAAACAAAATGACAGTGACTTAAATCTGCTCTGGTTTTCAGGTGAGTGCGTTTGACTCTGCTCCTCCAGTGAGGTTTCCAGCCAGGCCTGAACTTGCGCAGGAGGAAAAAACAAAAAAGGAAAAAGAAGGTGGTGGTGGAAAGAGGCCCAAAGCTTTGCTTTTCTTGAAAAACCCTTATGAGGCTTTTCCTCTACTTCACACTAAAACAAAAACAGAGATCTTCCTCTCTCCCACCTCAAATGTAAAGTTCAGCCACCTCAACAGTGGGAAAGCAGAACTATGCTCTTATCAGTAACTTGACTTCCAAAATTCTGGAAAAACAAGACAGATGGGAAGTTTTTAGTACATATATACCAATTTTAAAACCTTTGCAAATATTATACTTTGCCAATGCTAAAAGAATACAGATAAATCACCAGGTTATTTTTGAACACTACCTCCACTGGAACAAGAAAGCCCCAAGATCTCAATTTGTATGTGAGATACAGTACATTTATTTGCAATTACTGAATTTTGGGAAACGTGTGGGAAACACTGATGTGGCACATAACTACAGTACAATCTGCAAGCTCAGTTCTCAACCTTTCAGGCTGTTGAACTACCAAGCAAAATATGGGATTGAATGGTTCACCATACTTAAACTAATCTCATGACTTGCCAAGTATGACCATAGTTCTTTAAGCACTTTTACATTCGACAGTGTTTTCCAAATCAGCACTGCATTCCATTTTGCTTCCCTCTAGCAAGAAGAGTGACTGCATTGACTATAAATGAAGTTTTTGATAATAAATTAAACATACTAACCAGAACCATTTTCCTCTAAATAATTTTACTTTTTCTCATACATACTTTCAGGCAATCCATTAGTTTTTAAACTACAAAGCAATAGAAAAACATCATACGCAGCTTGTTATAGCAGCAACAGTGAACTTCAAATAAAGACAGATTTTAAAATAACTGAAATCCACAAATCACCCTTAACATGCATGGCCTACGTAAGCTCTTTCTTCAAACATTTTTAGAGTTACACAAAAATGTTAACTATTTTGAGTTGCTAGGTACAGAAGATCAAGCTAATACATACACAGGCAGTAAGTATGGCAATACTGTATTTACTTCTGGTATGCTACAGATAAAAAAGATGGGCTTGGTCTCCTGAAACCTGGGAAATATGCTTTGGTTACTTCATAGAATCACAGAATACCAGGTTGGAAGGATGTCAAGGAAATTGAGATATTTAGTCCAAAAAGACCTCAGCAGAATTAGAAGTCAATGTTATTGTTTCAGAGATGATCTAGAACATCCGGAGACAAATGTTACCTACATTGTGAACTCAGCCACAGACAGTTTCCTGAAAATTGCTGTAGTCTATAGCACTGTGAAAGGGCATAGCAATAAATCACTAGGAAAGAAATTCCCAAGAAGAGCGACACCTTGGATATTGGTACAGAAGCTATCTCCTTCAATTTTCCACTAGCGCATTGTCTACAGAATTAGTTAATGCAGAGGCTGTGTATGTCATGTAATTTCATGTATGCTCAGGAAAGCTTTTCCATTATTTTACAAATTGTTTCTGCACACATCTCGTACCTCGCTACCCCTCTTAGCTACCACCAGCAAAATGTTACAGAGTTACTTCAGCTGGAAGAGAGAGAGAGGATTGGTTATCTGGGGTATGCAAGGCCAGTTTGGATGGGGCTTTGAGCAATTTGGTCTAGTGGAGGGTGTTCCTGCCCATGGCAGAGGGACTGCAACCAGATGGTATTTAAAGTCCCTTCCAACCCAAACCAGTCTATGATCTTACGTTCATCTGGTCTGACCTTTCTCAAAGCATGAACCACACAAGATGGCCTGGCATACTGTCCACCTGTAACTTAAAAACGTCCAACACCGGGGAGATTACCTGATTGCTCTCACTGTTCAAGACATTTATTTTTACAGATAAAACTTCGTTACAGTTTTCTTCGTTAATCACATTCCGGCGGGAAAACACTGTACACATCTGAACCGAGAGTAGCTTTACAACAAAACCTCTGGCGCACTTGACATTGTAAGACTTTGCATTTCTGAGCACAAAACGAAGCGAATCGCGAACCCTCTCGTGCCTCCAGACCTCATACCTGGATTTTTCTGCTTGAAAACTGGACGGTTTTCTACCAAGAAGCGTAAATAGGCCGTCAGAGGCCGCTTCGGGGCCTCATCCGTGCTGATCCCCCTGGAGAAGCACTTCTCAGGCGAGCCGACACCGCAGGCCCTGCACACAACGACACCGCCCGTTACCCCCTCAGGGCCCGGTAAAGCACACTGCTCTCGCGGGAGTCCCCCGCCCGCCGAGGAGGGGGCAACCCCGTTCCCGGAGCCGCGCTCCCTCCCCGCCCGCACCTGAGGAGCCGCTGCGCGCCGGTGACGACGGTCGCGGCCCGGCCCAGCAGCGACCACACCGCCGCCATGCCTCCGCCCCACACGCCTGCGCGCGCGCGCGGCGGTCTCCCGGCAGCCGCACGGCACCCCGGGACAGCGGCCGCCGCGCGCGGGGCCCCTCGCGGCGAGAGGCGGGGCCAGAGGTGGAGGACCGCCCCCGTCCTGCGCCCTCCGCCCCGCCTACCCCCCCCATGTCCCCAAATGGGTAAGAAGACCGTAAGAATCAGACTGGGTTCATGCTTTTTAACCATGGTGTTTATAAGTGCAACACGGATTTCAGTATTTAAACAGGCTGCAGGGAGAACGCCTGACAGACTGGAGTGGGTCTTCCGTTTTCTGATGAGCCTGCTCGTCTCATACTGCGATGGAAAAGCAGTCCTGCATGTATGACACAAGCCAAAACCTTAGCAGTTGAAATACAGTAAGTCAAAAGGGAGCAAGTATTCTGAGATGCAATTCAAAGTTCCAGTTTCACACTGTTCAATATAGATAGTACAGGCTTTTAAATAACTTCTAGTACAACTGTATTACTACAGATCTAGACAAAAATAAAAGCTCTGGGAGCACATTCTGATGGTCAGTTTTCTACCACTATTTCAGAAGTAAGTATAAACAATGGCTTTGTCTCCCCTAGCACCAGTGTATTACTTGGAGTATAGTGAAACACATTAACAACAGAATCCTCCACATTTATTTAACTTAAACCAGCCATGCCTGCTTAATCCTCTAAGATTAACTGAGCCATTCCCCATCAAGATTTTGTTTCAGCAGTCACTGTTACATCATAGATAAAACTGTAACACAGGAGTAACATTTTCTCATGTGCGACCAACTTACACAACTTAGGTCAGGTCTGCAGGACAGCAAGCATGAAAGTAACCATGGTCCTCCAGCAGGAATACAAGTTCCTACTGGGCACACTTCCCCTCTCCCAGCCAGTTTATTCATTACAATACAAAAGCCAAATACTGCATTGTCTTAACAACTTAAATTTTGATGACAAATTTCCCAATTGAAAGTCACTTAATTCATGTGCATGGTACAGAGAAAAAACAGTCACATTTTTATTTTCAGATACCCAAGAATGTAGGGTAGGAAATCAAACTTTTTCCACTTTTAATGTACTTTAGAAGTACTCATTGCCTCTCTTCAGCAGCACTGGTTTTCTGCATGGATAGTCTGAAGCAACTGAAGTGCTAGTTAATGGAAAGTTAGCTTCAAGTGCAAGTTTACTGTAACATTCTGCTGCTGCGAACACACCATCTTAACGAGTGTTTGATATTCCAACACTTACACAATTTCCACCATCTGCAACACAGCATTAAACTAATTTCAATCCTACATAAAACAATAGGCACAGCATGCTAAATAAATTAGGCAGAAGCTAGCATAAAAATTAATTGCAACACAGTTCTAAGTTTTGAGATGCATGGCTTTCCCTACCCTTTCGTCTACAGGACACATGCACACATATTTTGATTCTCTAATGTTAGAACAAGAGCTTTAAAGGCATGCATGATTAAAAAAAATAGCCAAGACAAATAGTAGAAAAGGCATTTTATTTATATGGAAAAGGCTATATTTAGATTTGTAAAAGGTCTGTGGTAGCGTTATGTTGCCCACATGTCAAAAATTGGTTGCGAATAGCAACAAAATGGTTACATATCTTTCTACATAGCAGTGCAATTAGTTCACATTGCAATAAAATCAAGTATGCAACAGAATCAAAACCAAGTGTTTCTCCATAATCAGCATATAAAGAATTACAGTGCAAAGATAATTTTAGGTTTTAAGAAATCTGCAGTCAGTCTTTAGAATATCCTAAGGGGTGGGATACTCCAATTACTTTCATTACTAGCAGTTGTATCTTGTCAATACTGTGCACAAGCTAGTAAGTCTAAAATGAAACAACTTACATGGTAAATAAAATATTTAGTCTATACAATAAAAAAATTAACAAATTACATAAATGAATTAACAAAATGAAATTTGAACACAATTACAAAACAGACAACTTACTTTAATGACACACATACAGTATTCATCACATAAAACCAGCTACTATTTTCCAGCAAAAATAATTTGGTTTCTTTACAACTGCACTATGGAACTTGTAGTCTGAAGATGCAGATGCCCAACTCTTAGAAACCATACTAAATGTCTTCTGCAAAGCATACAAAGAGGATAAATATTCTGATCACAGTCATAAGGTTATTTTTGGAAGCTGGTTCTCCCTTGCTCCAGAAACACACTTACATGGTTGAAAAAAATTCAAGGCGCATCATGATAAGTTGAAACAATAAACTGTGCTCCATTTCCTTTTAATTTTGAAAGGATCCTAGAATTTACAGTACTCTGGTATATGAAAAAGTCTTCAGAAGTTTACATTGCATATTTCTGAGTCCATTCTCTTGCATGTCTGTTGTATCTGTATGTCAGAAAGAAGGCATCACAGTGAAGAGCTGTTAGTGATACATGGGCAACAGCCACATATTCACTTAACACATTAAAACTTTTCACCTCTTAGCATTTACTCAATAATAAAATAGTCTAAAAGCCAAGAAACATATACTCACTGTACATACACTTTAAGGTGACCTATCAAAGCTCTTTGGACTCAAACTGAAAACCAGTCTCACAAGTTTGTATTAAAATGAATACTTGTATCTGATTTGTACCTTAACAGGAATTTGTTGTCAATTATTCCTAAATGTGTAACTATTAACAGTCTAACAAAATTTACACGTTTTAGCTGCATAAAATTCAGTATAAATTAACTGGTTTTGGAAAGGTTGGGGACAGAAGGCACAGTGGGTTTGGAGGGTTTTTTGGTTGTTTTGTTTTTAATCATACTTTATCCTCCATTCTGCACTGCCACCTGCATTTCAGAACTTGAAAGGAAAATTTTCTGGAAAAGTTTGTAAGGCCAGGATAAGCAGGTAGCTGCTACAGCAAGTAGAAAGCAGCAAAAATGGAAAAATCTCACATATGTAGTATGCTAGAGTATATGTAGTATGTGTATTTCATCCATGGAATCCTTTGGAACTCATACAGTCTAAACCGTGGAATGAAAGGCCCAAGCTTCCTGTGATCCACAACTCTTAAGAAAAATAAAACCACAATGCATCGCTTAGCTTAGTTATCCACAGATGCCAGTATTCAAAGCTCAAGTGCTCAAAGGAATCACTCCAGAGAGGTAGTGCTTTGGAAAGAAACACCACTATGCTAAAGCACTGGTGTAGTGATCTTTAAAGACTTGTCATCTAATATTGTGAAGGTTCAGCCCTGTGTGTAGCTGTAAGAAAAGCATTTCAAAACCCTCCTTAGAGGTGACAATAAGTCAGCAAGCCTTAAAACTGAACTTTGGGAAATCCAGATGGTTCCACACTCGAAGCCAAAGACCCCAGAAGAGGTGTTTCAGGCAGTATAGTACTTTTAGAGCTAAAACTTCTCAAATCAAAATCAGGTTCGGTTCAGAAGCATGTAACACATCATATATGTGCTGTCCATGCTACCTTACCAAGATTAGAAATTTCCTCCAAGATCTAAGGTTCCTTTTCAATGTAAGATGCTGCAAATTACAACATGACAATAGTTCTTTGCAGCAAGAAGAGCTGAGTACTGGTCTACCCTAAATTTGTAAAAAAGCATCAAAAACATGTTTGTTGTTCATATCTAACATCTTACTAAAGACACAGGTTTTACAACCAGAGGGTCACACTAGCAACAGATAACTCATATTTGGGAAATTATTTTTCATGAAATAAAGATAAAACAAATGTGAAGGTTTTATGCAACTAAGTGCAAAAAATTAGTAATTACCCAACAGTTGTGTATGCCCACAGTTCTCTGCTTGCCATTCCACTAAGCAGTATTTTCAAGATTTAAAAATCTAATCATATAGAAATCTATGAAAAAAGTATCTTTAAAAGCTAAAATAGAAGGTGCATAGCAGATAACCATCTGCAAGTACCACACACACAATTATGTATATGTTATACTCACTTTTCCTTGTCTGACTTGTAGATCTGTGCAATATCTGGTACTAAAGGATCATCTGGATTAGGATCACAAAGTAAGGAGCATATGGACAATAGAACTAAATAAAAGAGACACGAGATTAAACAAGTTAGTTTGCTTCATTTTCAGTAACCCTTTAATATATCCCAGTACACTGAAGGAGGTTGGTAAAAAGGAGATTGGAAAGAGAATGCATATAAGTAGTAAGCTTTCACATAGCAGTTCTGCTCAGCATAATTTTTCTAGGTCCGAATTAAACAACACTAGCCTAGAGAACTTGCAATCCAGGGACCTGCACCTTTTGTAGTGATCTCTCTCCCATGTTTTAAACCATGAACATTAAACAAACTGCAGCCTACACAGTCACATAGAAACAGTGTATGTAGTTAGTTGATCAAAATAAACCCTTCCATCTACAGTTATTTAGGATAATAAATACTGTTTACATTACACTGCAATGCAATACGATTTGCGCACAGCCTTCTCCATTTCTATGCCGACAGTTGTTTTCTCCTTTGTATGAACATTTCACTGAATTTGATGTGTGGCTTCCATTTTGGGAAAATACTACATCAGCATTATATGCAGGAACTCACTTATAATTCCATATTAATTTCCTGGTACTGCATGAAGGGAGTTTGATTTTTTCCCCTAATATTTTCATTCCTTATTTTCCAGGAAATCCCTTTTTTTATACTCATAACTAATATGAATACAAGAGTCCAAAGTTAAACAATTTTAAATGTCTTGTGAAAAGGAATTTGATACTACCATAAGAAACTGCTGTAAAACTGGAGGTTTTTTTCCCTTGATTTTTTTTTGTTACCATAGAGTCTGGACTAAAACTTACTTTCAGCTCTAGCAAGTCCAGTCACTTCATACTGACACATTTTATTTTTTAAGTGCCAAATACACCAGTAATACAGAAAATTGGGTTAGAATACTTGGTCACACCAATCAGAGGTGATATCAATGTGTTGTAATGCTTTGATTCAGTAAAACAAGAACAATAAAGGAGAAACTTCCATGAGCCACTGCGCTAATTTCCAGTTTATAAAACACATTAAAAGCACATCTAATCAGAACACAAGACCAAGCTGCTCCAGAAATAGAGGAACTTGAGGAATGCTCTACAAGACACAAAAAAGTGCTGAAGATCTAAAAACTTCAAAAGTTTTCAATTGTAAATGCCAACTTTCATTTGCTAAATACCTTCTTAATAGCTAGAAACAAGGCAATTTTTGCTCTGCAATAAACCAACCAATTTCTGTGGAAAGTTGTTACCAACTGCATGCAAGAGTAATTCATATCTTCAGCAATTACTTCAGGAAACAGTATTAAACTTGGATTTTATTTAGCTTGAGATCACTGCACTGCAGCATCATGGTGTGTAAGCAGAAGTTGCTTTTCCAAGGGGGTACAGCAATTGCACTTGCACAGAGCAATTTTCATTGGACAAAACCAATTTTTTCCTTGCTTGTATACCAAATGCAATGACACTGTTCTAAAACAAGACACATGATTTAGAGAGCTCTCAAGCACTTACGCAAGATGTCATACTGTTTAACCTTTTGAATAACATGAGGACTTTCTGTAATGACTAAGAGCATGCCTAAGCATTTTGAGGATGGGCGAGAAAAAACAATGACAGCACCCAGATTCTAAGCAGCTTTTGAAGTGACATGAAATGCCTCCAACAACAGAACTGCTTCACTGAAAAGTCAATGTTCCAAAAACCTACAGTGTTCAATTTGAGAAAGTTTAATTAAAGGACTAGAATATTTTAATACATCTTTTACTGATGACTTTGAAAGCAGCTACATTTTAAAACACCCATCTTACAGAGGAATGCAAAACAGAGCAATTAATCTAATTTTAAAATAAAGTGTAATTAAGACCTTAGCCCACACAAGGATGCTTAGGCAACCCAAAGAGCTATCAACAAGCAATCAGTTAAGCCCACACATGTCAGTATCAGGGTTTTCCACTTACATTCAAATTAATTTGATTTTGAAGCTCTGCTCCCCTGTTCCTCCTCAATTCTGCATGCACAGTCAGCTATAACAGAAGCTGCATTTCAAGCTAATTGAACATTTGTTACCTTACCCAATTTGTTTTAGAACATTTCTTGGCCACACCCCTAGTATCTTCTGTAATGTGACACACCAAATAAATCATGCAAGATCTTGGATCATAACAAGAATTCCAATGGAATTTGCCACTTCTGTTATGTGTAGGATAAATGAGTTCCCACTGCCACCCTTAGACAGTACAGTAGTATGCAAGCAAGTACCACAGCAGTTTATATAACTGCATAAACACATCAGCAAATCTGTGAGTTTACCTTTAGATACAGTCAGAGCTGGTGACCATTGTGATCTCAGGATATCAAGACAAATACTCCCATTACTGTTTATGTTTGGGTGGTATATTTTTGTTGTAAAAGCAATCTGGAGTAGAAAAAGAAAAATAATAACAAAACCAAGAAACAAGTAACATCAAATTACATTCATTACATTTGAAATCCTTAAAACTGTCCCTTCAGTTCCAGGCACACTAGATCTGCCAAGACACTTTATTGTACAGTCTTATCCATTCGTCTGCTATGAACAAGTATCCTGTGGCTGGCCTTTCTAGTTTTAACTTCCAAAATTAAGCCCCAAAGAACTATGAGACAGAAACAAAGCTTTGACAAAAAAGAAAAACAAAAACACAAAACCAAACCCCCAACCAAAAACCACGAACAAAAACGTACCAAAAAAAAAAAAAAACCAAAACCCACACCAAAACCAGAAAAAAACCCAAAAATCTACAAAAACCAAAACACAAAGCCGTTTAAGTTTTAATGTAAGGACTTACCTTTGGTGGTTTGAAAGGATAGTCTGTTGGAAAGTGTACTGTGAGAAAAAATACTCCCCCTTGATACGCACTATCAGGCTGGGGAAAAAAAACAGAACAAACAAAACACATTAATATATTTCAGGTATTTTGGAATGTCTCTTCTGAACACAGACAACATCCCAAAGCTGTATCTCTGAAAAGTTGATTTTTTTCCCCCATTACACAGCCTACGCTATGGGCCACAGCCCGCTATAGGCTGTGTACTGGGAAGACACAGAGGGAATTGAACTCTCCCATCGGCCTGCACAGCTACAGTAACATCAACCATGGCTACTACTGCAGTAGTACAACACGGCTACAGAGTGTTGCCCTTCTTGGGAAGAGAAGGGGAAGGAGCAGTGTCCGACTGGTGTAGCTTCAAAATGACTGATCCATCAGCTCCACTGCACCAAGGGGAATACAAAACCCAGAGCAGGTCTTCCAAATCCTGTCTCCATGCAACACCACAGCTGCTCTGATCCTCCTCCTCCTCCTCCATCCTTTAAGCTACAAATATACTTACCTTAAGAAGTGGTATCTCTTTGCAGATGCAAAGAGTAGGATTTTCCAACATAATTCAGTTGATCATGATG
Organism: Myiopsitta monachus; assembly: GCA_017639245.1. Lineage (NCBI taxonomy): Eukaryota > Metazoa > Chordata > Aves > Psittaciformes > Psittacidae > Myiopsitta > Myiopsitta monachus. The sequence continues at coordinate 61,638,255 of CM029921.1, read as the reverse complement.
ACATCAGGGAGTTTTAAAACACACAACATCTTTGTGACCTGTACAAATCTGTGAACATGCATTTTGTTAGAGAACATGTGCACAGGTTTAGGTCCAGGTTGCACAGAGTTAATAGAAAGAAATAACTTCGTTGAAGTCATCTATTGGGGAAATTTTCCATTTTTATTAACTAGAAAAGTGAGGGGGAAAGTCTCAGTGCTAAATAGAGAGAGCAGTGCTGCTGTTTCAAATAAAAGGAAGAAAACCTCTCTCATCACTTGATAAGTTTAAAACAGCAACATAGAAACTCTATCTCAGCAAAGCTGCAAAAGATCAAGTTTTAGGGCTTTCTAATGGAAGCAAATGCAGACTTTTTTAGATAAAACGTTTACCTTGGAAACAAGAGAAAATTACCACTTTAGAGATGAATACAAGGTAAGACCACAAATGTTCCACTAAGACATGTTGTCTTACACACTCAAAATGCAGACAGTGTTGCAATGTAAGGCAGGTTATATATAGTTTTACTAAGAAGTCAACATGAGCTATCATGAGAAGAGATTGCTGCTGCACTGCCAATTAGGTTTGAAAGGGCTCCTTGCATGCATTCTAAATAGATTTGTCAAAGTTAAAATAAACTGAAGATGGGACAAGTTCAGTGTCAGAGAGAAGGCAAAGTGAAGTCACATCGTGTTTTACAGGTAGCATATATAAAACAAATTGATGATGCCCATAGGCAGGAGAAAAGATTACCCTACTTCCACACATAGGAAGTGAATTTTGAGGGTAAGCTTTAGATGTGTGCTTTCCTCGTGTCATCCGGGAACATACAGGATGTGCATCCCTATTCCCTTCTATTATCAAGATAAGGGATTAATATCTTCAAGATGTTCTTTACTTCTATCTCAGCAGATATGGCTGAGAAAAGGATAAGAACGAACATCCCTTGCCAACCCAACTAGAGAAATCTGAAGAACCTGAAGCAAAGAGCATTTTCCACTACAGATTTTGAAGAGTGAATTGCAAGCAAGAAGAAAAAGTTGAATTTAAGTTGGGATTTATAAGCTAATATTTCCTTATTCAGGTTAGAGTCATTCAGAACAGAGACATTATAGGTGGCAATTAGCACATAAGCTTTTGTTACCTCCTACCTTCTTTGCCATTCATCTTTAGGCAGCACAGAAAGGCAAGGGTCAAATGACTTTGTATGTGAAAGAACACAGTTGTTAAAGAAAAATGCCAAAAGCATTAATATCCTACAGAAAAATGTGCCACAATCACTTCAGTTGCTGCTGAGCTATTGACAAGTTGGACAACAGACTCCAGCATATGACCAGCAAATTTGTAACTGATCTTCCAATGCTTCAGAGCAGCCGTGCTGAAGTCTCCAAGCAGACAATTCCACTTCTCTCCACCACGTGATGCTGCATCTTTAATGGATTAAGCATTGTCTCAAAACTTCAACTCACACAGTGATTCAGCTCACCATCTAAACCAAGTATGTCCAAAAGGAAACACTAGGAATATATACTCCTTACCATGATATTAATAAACACTCCTTTCATCAAGTTATGCTGGTTTTTTTATTCTTTTTGCTAAAACTCTTCTCAGTTTTCCTTTAAAACCTTGTTCTTAATGTTTGTCCTTTCTTATGTAATTTCCTTGACAAGAATAATAAATGGAGGCTTCAAGAGATCTCTCTCAACCCAAGAAAAGCAGGCCTTTCTTGCACAGAAAACAAAGTACCTGCAGCTGCTGATCTACAGTTTGCAAAAGCCATCTTTTTGCTATACCCACATCACAACAATCAAATAAGCTCTACCTAAAAGCCCCCAAAACATACTGTGCAACTCCACTCTTGTTTACAATTACCAACTTTAACATTGGATTATACCCACTCTTCTTCCTTCCAGGTGGATGAACCTTCCAGAACTGAAATGATATCTTTAAAAAGCAAGCTTTTCACTCTGGAGCACACATCAACAATTCAAACATTGCCGATGACTGATAAACAACCCTAACTTCGTGAAAAGGAGAGATTTTCAAACAGTTACAGAAATAAATTAGTACCAGACTAATAAGAACAACGATACCGTCCTCAATCTCTAATCTATACACAACACAGCTGAATTTGACTGCCATGTTTATAGAAACCTAAATGAATTCTTTCATTACAAAAAGGGTAACAAGGTCTACTTTCTAAGGGGCATGAATTACGTACTTACAGGTCCCATAATTGTTGCTTGCCAGTGAAACACTGAAAGTCAAAAAAAAAAAAAAAAACAACAATTAGAGATTTTTCTGAGCTTTTTTTGTAATCAAAAAAAAAAGGTCAACTGTGACAAAGTTCTATTAACAGCTTACAGTCATCTCCAACAGGTCCAGCAGAACAGTGGGCCGGTGGGTCTCGCTGCAGATCACTTAGTTCCTGAAAGAAATACATCAATACTTGAAAGACATGTACATGCAAGAAAATATGTACCACTCAACATTACCATGTCAAAAGTAAGAACACAAACAGATCTTATTAAATAGGTCTGTGGTATTTTTAAAGAAACCAACACTTGAAATGCCCATTGATACCAAAAGGGATTTTTGCTAGACAGATCTGTTGCTAAAGACAACATTGTGCTATAAATTAGTGTCTGAAAGTACTTCAGACTTATAGCCAAGTTCCTAATAAGCTAGTTATACTGAAATAGACATGGAGGGGAGGGTGGAAGGAATGAGGACAACAAAGGGTTTCTTGATTTGTCTGTAAACTCACTGGTAATTTAGAAATTGATGTGCGAATCTGACTATTCCTTTTGCTTTTATAAAGGCGTCTTGCATTGGCCTAATCTATGCACACTAGCTGAGTTAAGCTAGCTCATAAAATGCTTGTAGTCTGCCCAGAGATGATATATGAACTCAACATAAAGGTTCCTAAGTAGACTAGAAAATAAAGGAAAATATTAGCTCTACACTGCAGGCCCCTCCCCTTTCACTCCTCCCTCCCCCCCCCAAAAAACAAACCCCAAAACAACTCCACCCAAAAAAACCCCAACCCCAAACCAACTACTAAAAAGCTGCCAGGAAAGTTGAAATTTAAGCATTTAGAGCTTTTGCAGATCAACTGATTTATTTCCCTTACAGGAGTCCACACAGGCCCAAATAATTTAAAATTATTATTACACAAAACTAGCTCAGCTTTTCACCTGATTTGTCATCCCTATATGAAATGCAAACCAAACCACTGATGTTGGTTCATTTTTCTTTTTTAATTCAATATACTACTTTTGATGCCTGAAATTTTACCATACTAACAACAAACAACTTTTTCCCAACTCTAAGCTGATAGGAACTACGCTGCAATAAGTTTAATGATTATGTGCAAATATTTCCATAGAAATAAGCTAAAAGATGTGTGCTAAACCACTGTTCCTAAGTCACTCAAGTAACTACTCAAAACATACACATTCAAGTCAACAATAGACATAAGCAGGACTGCGAATATTTATCTTAAGGAGTAACAGTGGAAACATTTCTATTAAAAATCATTAGTTAAGTCAATTACTTCTAAAAAACCAAGGTTTAAATTCAATCTAAATTTAGCTCAAGTGTGGAATTCATGTACATAGTGCAATCAGACCTTACACACAATTTGAAGGATTAAAACTGCACTTCTCAGGTGCTGTGATATATTTATTCATTTAAGACATCCAGTAATCATTTCCACTTGCACATTACTCTGAGGGATCCAATTTACCATAGACCTGGCACCTAAACTCTTACTTCTTACACTGCTTACAGGTTCGCTTTTGGCCCTGAATACAAAGAAAGGCACTTCAACATATCTTCAGCCAAAATAGAGTAGAAATGTTACTACTTGCTCTGAAGTCACTCCTCACAATCCTTGTGATTTAAAACAAGAGACAGTTCTTTCATAAACTGAAATAGCTCCAGTTGCCAACTAGCACTACTTGTCAGACCTTAACTTTACTCTGTTGGTGAAATTGTATACTGGTCCAGAAACAACACTGCTAGACTTTGACTAATAAAGGCATCAGCAAAACCATTTAAAAGTGCAGTTCCATTTTTAATCAGAGGATTCAAATTTCACTAAGGGAGTGATACAGAGAACCAGTAATCTATGCAAAACCAAGTCACTGCCAGTACACTAAGGCAGTCAACAAGTCTCAAGTTTCCAAAGAGTCATGAGCTTTGTAACAAGCATTACCAGCAGCAGAGCTGTTACCACCACTCTCTACTCTAATTTGCACCTCACAATCTAACCCAACAAGAGAAGAGTAAGTCTTGCACAGTCACTAAAAAAAAAAAAAAAGCTAACTACACAAGACTGATAGCCAAATCAAATAAAAGCCTAAAAAATCATATTTTATAGCGATCACTGACTACTAAATAAAGGCAATGATGGGAAAAAAATATTCAGCTTAAGCTCTTCAGAAAGTCTCTAAAATATATACAAACACTCCTTAAAGCATGTGTGAACTGCCAGGCAAGCACTTCATTCTGGGGTCACAAGTCTAGGAGAGTCAAGATCTTCACATGCCCCAAAACAACACAACTTGGTTTTCTTTCATATGTACTTCAGCATTGGCAGGAACTAGGTAAGTCACTTCAGGTACGTATTTTCAACTTGCACAGGCTAAAGGCACTGAAATTTGTCCATAATGAAAAACACCCTGGTTTTTAATCATACCTGGATGAGACCCAGAACTAGGAACCTGCTGTTATCAGTATTTCCCTAACAATGATGAAGAATGAAGAGGCTCTTTTCAACCACTTTCCCTAGTCCATAGCAATAGTAACAAATACATTCCAAGAGCTTCTGCAGCTAGGAAACAAAGACAGACCAAACTTCAAAATAGTAACAAAGCTAATTCAAGCCATGTTTTCCAATCCTAAAAAATATTGTACTGAAGCTAAATGTGGTTTCAAAATACTATTGGTAACATGATCAAACTTTGTAAACTGAAATTGACAGTGTTAATTGAGCCTTTACATACAGAAGCTCAGATCAAGCTGTGGAAAAACAAAGAATGAAATCAGATTTATATTATTACTAATGCTCTGAAGCTTCATATTCAAAGCAAAATTATCTGGAGAGCTGTAAGATTCGGGTTTCAAGATCTCCTACATCTTTTTGAAACGGTGCAAGGAGACAAAGTCTTAGTTCACCTGATTTTCCAGTGTCCAGAACAGAACACTGCACACCAGTTGTTATAATTCTCTAGAGTAAGTAGACACAGGAAAACTGCTTCATGACTTTACATATTCACAAACTAATTCTAAGTTGAATACAGGAATTATCTATACAAAGCAGCTAAAATACTCTTCACAAGAAGCCTAAAACTTTGCCTTGTCAAGTTAGAAGGGCTGAAGAGTTATTCAAAGCACAATGTCCTGAAACCTCATGGAGACTTCCCAGTAATTAAGTTCATTGCTTCCAGCAACTTTGCCCGTGTTTCATGGACTCTCACCATGTAGCTGCATGGTGCAGGTCTGGTTACTTCCAGGGATTGTCTGTATCAGTATTTTTAGTCACTGGTATAGAAAATGCTTATGCAAGACTTTGATGTACAACAGCTAACAAACAGGATCTATAACTCAAAGCAGTGCAGATTCAGTTTCAAAAGAGAAAGTCAATGCTAGAAATGACAAGTGTACACCAGTGCAGCATTTTTACAAGAGCACATAAACCCAAAATTTTGTCTGCAGGAGATGCAAACAGAAGTATCAGTTACTTCAGACACTGCTAAATGTCACAGCTTAAAAGCATCTATCATGAGCTCTGACACATGGCACACCACCCCAACACAGCCAGGATAAACCTGTACAGGGAAAACAGCTAAGCTGAGGACAATGATAGAAATAAATCTTCTAATCCTCTCAAACACAGAAAATAGTACCGAGTAGAATACCGTTAATTTTATGCCTATGTTAATTCTAAATACTCTTAATTCTACACCTCTAATTAGATGCAATGAACAGGTGCTATAGCAAACTACTTCTATTTGTAACTACAGAACAGCAGCAGAGCACAAAGTAAGCCAGACCTGTGACCAAGTGTAGCTAATAGCTAAATATTAGTATAATGCTGCAAATGCTAAACAACAATTCCTGGAGATGATCACAGCAAAGCCTTCAAATTATCACCTTTCATTGCACCACATGCACTGTAGAATAGCTCTGTTGGCAGCATGAGGCAAAAAATTAAAAAATCAGGTTTGACATGTAAAACACTTGCTGTGGTAAGCTATAAATGCTGGAAATATTTCTGACTGTACAGACTAGTACCCATTATCAATATATAATTTGAAATACAAGATGTATTTCATGGTGAAGACTGGAAGGCCAGTTTAATGCTTACATGCTTCATTAGCAGTCAGGCTTCTCTCCTAAAAAGCTACTGGAACAAGATTGTAAAGGATACTTGGATAACACGTATATAAAATATTCTCAGGATAGCATTCAATGACTGTGAGGATGAGTATTAAAAAAAAAAAAAAAAAAAAAAAAAGCAGCAGCTCTAAAATGCAACCCCCTAGTTAAGAAAGTCAGAAAAAAGACTGCAGACTATCAGGAGACCAAAATGAACTGCAGGCAGCATCACTAAAAGCTTTTTTAATTCTCTAAGCAACACAAACCCACAACCAGAACCCTTTACCACACCATTATTTAAATATAGGTTTTTATATTTGCCGAGCTCTTCTTCATTTCTTGCACTGTAGACCACAAACTCATTTCCTACCAATTCCAGGCATACACTGCTGCTATTATATTAATGCTGCTTGGAACCAGCTGCCAAAAAAAGCCTAGTGATTAGACTTCAGCTAGTTAAAACATTCTCTGTTCTTCATAAATCTGGTAAATGTAAACAAAAATATTTGTCATAACATTTCTGGATGTAAAGGCAAGTCTTACTAATAAAGTATATATTCAATTTTATACATTGTTCTTAAGCAAAAAAAAAAGATACTGCTGATATCACAGCTGATATTTTAAAACCAAATTAAAACACATTACAGATCCAAAAAAAGTTTCCTCAGTATGCTTGTCACCATCTAAAGACAGCATGTGACTCAGTTTAAAGTCAAAACCTAAACCACAATTATTGATAAAATTTTATTTACTGGAGTCAATTTACAGTAACAGTTGTTTTCAACATCAATATTTAAGTCAGTATGTCCTGTTAGTCTACACATACATGAAACACAGACTGAAACAAACAGGCATATAGTCCACTGACATATCTAAATGTTTGAATGCTTCTATTCTTACTGAGTTGTAGGAGAAAAACAATCAGGCGCTATGCACAAATGAGATAAAGAACAACAGCTATTTTTAATTCAGTTTTCAAATGCATCTCTAACTGGTTTCAAAATCTCTTTTAAGTAAAAAATTTTTTTATGCTTAGAATAAAAGTAAATACTGGTTTTATAGGTATTTCTAAACAGCCTGAGCCATTAACCAGCAGAGTATCACCCACCATTAATACTAGAGGAGCACTCGGAAGTATAGGTTTTATGATGAAAAAAATCTCTTCAACTGCAATACTTAACTGACAAGGCAACAAACTCACAACTAGATACAATAACCAAGAACTCATTACAGGAATCTCAGAAAAATGATCCTGTATAGGATGAACGGGCAGAACCGACCCATGTACTAACAGGCATAACCTGACAAAGCCATGGTGTCTTGATTTCCAGAGGTGGCAACAATAAAGCTTCTAAACAATATCCCTTGCCAACCAAAACCTATGCTATTTGTTCTGCTTTCATAATTTGCAACATCTGGAATTTACAAGGCTCACAAAACCATGTGTTTTTCTTTCATCGGTGCATCACTGACTACAGAAAAGCAACTCCGGCCCCAAGGAACATCTATTCTACACTACACACAGAGCACAGGCTAAAGTTTTTGACAGCATAGAAACACTGTACCTCACTCTCTCATGCAACAGCAAAGCAAAGCACTGATAAAATAAAATAACACATTTCTCAGCATAAGATGAATAAGACTTTCCCATCCTTCTGAGGAAGTCTGAGATGAATTTGCCATGGAGGTGGCACTGACGGCTTGCTTGCACAGCAGGGCTTCACATCCTCACTGCTCTTCCATGCCCAGCCCTAAGCTGAATGTACTTTTGTATGCAGTGATCGGCTTGTTCATTGGTTACTCAGTTGCTTCACTTTTTAAGAAAGCTCCCAAGCACAATACATCTTTCCATTCCTACTGTATAGTCTTGAAGTCCACAATGCTGTCGTCCTCTGAGGAGTCACTCAAGGCTGATCAACAGAAGACAGGATGCAACTGAAACAGTTCATAATGGCACCATTATTTAGAAATCGAAGTCCCAACCAGTGTAAGACAGAATATGCTACTAACATTCCTGTGTATTACAGCTTTGCTTCTCTGTAGGTGCTATCATTCTAAATACACAAGTTATCAAAATAACTATGAACAAACACTCAAGCTTGCCACCAACACCCCTTTAATTCAGAAGTACAAATCTCAATCACCCTCAAACCATCCAAGCTTAACTTCAGACAGTATGTCTAGACTGACAAGCTCCCAAGTAATACCATTGTGTTTTCTGACAGCACTTTGTTCTCCAAAGAGTTCCTCCAGGCACTTTGTGAAGCTATGAAATCCCTACAGTATTTCCTCTACTCCAGATATTATCCCCTACTATTGTTGAGATACACCACAGCTACCAACCTTTATAGCTGGTCTGGAACATCAGAAAGTTAGATTGGATGAACACAACATCATACAAATACATTTCACCTGGCATTAAACTTCCAGTTTTGTAATTTTCAGGAAAGCTCTACATATTACCATGACATCAAGACAGTTTGTCTTTCCAAACTTCTCCCCTTTAACTTTCCTTTTGAAACCATCTTATTTCCTTGCCAATTTCCTCTTCTACTGCTCCAGAAGCAAGCTGCTGACCAAATCCCTCCAGTAGTATTTTTTCTTGCCCTGGAAAGGCAGCAGACACTGATAGGGGTATTAAAAAAAAAAAATAAACAAACAAACAATCAAAACCCAAACCAGAACCTAAACAAACAAAACCCCCTCCACAAACAACAATAAAAACAAACAAAACAAAAAAAAAAAAACCAACAAAAAACACAAAAAAAAAAAAACCAGCAAAAATAACCCCCAAACCGAAACACACTACTCAAAACAAAACAAACGACAAAAAAGAAACAACAACAAAAAAACAAAACCACAACCAAAAACCCAGTAATAGTTATTTCTGAAGCAAACTAGACGCAAGAAGTAACTAATTCTGAATCTAATCTCAGCTCTTTTGGTAGGTCCTTCCCTGACATCTAGTCATGCTCCACACAGAAGTTATTGTGCAATCAGAACATCTTGCATTACCATGAAATCAGCATCCTGGTAATAATTCCTTAATTTTCAAAGCATAGAAACATAATCTAATAAGGTTAGCAGAATGAAAGATAATATTTCATAATTAATAGTCTACCCATAATCTTATATCTGTCAAACATAATGTTTTTAAATGTGGCACTAAACAAAACTGTGTTGTCAATATATATGGAAGTCTCTAAAGCAGAAAGTTACACAGGGAATGTGGTAAGAGAGAAAAATGCAGAAAACTTATTTTAGCAGGACCTCATTTGGAAAGTCACAAACTACCACTCCATCTCAAAAATACCAGAAGACTACCAGAACTTAAAATTTTCCTTCGACTGCTCACCTTACCAGAAAATAAAATATCTGTTTCTACAATACCAACATTTTCAAATAGCAAAAGGGAATCCACAGCAAGAAATTGCAGCAGAGTCATAGAATGAGGACAGCACAAACATCAACTAAACACGGTGCACCAACAGCAACAAAGTACCACACATTCTATAACACAGCCAAGGCACTAACATTACCTCAACTTCTATGTTTACCATTCAGAGTCCTTTTTTTGTCTGTATTGGACAGTGACCAGTTGGGTCTTACCAAACAAAAGGAATCTATAAATTTACTCCATAATTAAAACCTGACCATTCATTTACAAATGTTACCCCAAAACTCTACAACTGGGAGGCATTCAAAGGTCGTATCAAGTACTGGGCTAACAGTACTTCTTTCCACTTCTTAATGTGGAAAAAAACCTTATGCGCAGAGCTAATCATACTGTGCATAACAGGAGAGCAATATTTCGGCAACAGACATTTTACTTGAAGCTCTGCTAAAGATAACCCGTTAACATAACGTCGCCTTTCACCCACTACTTCACAGCCATACCCTCGGGAATTTTCTCAGATGTTTTATTAAGGGCTATTCAAAACACTGACTCGGGGCAGGGGGTCTTCAAGAAGGCGAAGAGACCCGAAACCGCAGGAGCCCAAGAGCCACCCTTTCTCCACCTCACAACCGCTCTGTCCAGGACAGCTGCGCCCCACACCGAGCTCACCCCCTCCGCCCCCTGAAGTGGCCCGCGGGGGACAGCAACAGGGACACGACCTGGGCGACGGAAAGCAGGACAGGCCCCGGGCGAAAACAACGCGGGACAGCGGCTCCCGCAACGTCCTCCCGCTTGGCCGCGGCCCCGGCCCACCGCCACTCCCGGGCAGCAGCGGGGCGGCGACAGCCCTCCCCTCGCCTCGCCTCTCCGCCCCGCTCTACTCCGGTCCTGCGGCTCGGCCCCACTCACTTTCTGTATCCGCTTCAGCGCCATAGGAGCGCGGGACACAACGGCGGCACCGGGGAGCGCGGCCGCTGACGGCGGGGGCGGAGCAGGGCGGGTAACAGCACCCGCGCGCGCCGCGGAGGTGGGGGCTGGGGGGGGAGCCCGCGGGGCGGAGCCCGTGCTCGCAGGGCCCTTTGTGTCCCCCCTGCGCATGCGCAGCCCAGGGCCGCTCGCGGGGCGCGCCGGGAAGTGCAGTCCGGGGAGGGGGAGAGCGGCGGCGCTGCTGCCCCCTGGCGGTGCGCGCCCCGCCACGGGGCCCGGAGGGGCAACTGCTGCGCGGCTTAAATATTTCCGTTTCTTTATAACGGCACTTAAAGTTTAGTGCGTTTTGTGAGAGGGTTTTGTTTTGATCTTGTCTTCTCCTCCCCAGGAATTCTGCTGGCGACAAGCAATCTGAAGTCTTATTAGGCTGTTTGTGTTCAAAGGACAGAAGGTGCTTGAAGGTCATGTCCTTTGCAGTCACGCTGAGATGTGAAGAAGAGGAAACTTCACACGTGGAGTTAAAGCCCCTGCAACCGCGCGTCGGTGAAAGCCAAACATCACATTCACCATGCTGTACAAGACAAGAACGGCACGCTCTTTGTAAAGGCTCTTGCATAGGTCCCATGCTAGCAAGTCCTTAATCAGGTATAGGACTCTGATAATACTTTTTTTTTTAAAGACTCGTCATTCTCATATTGATATGAGAGGTTGTGAAGTTTAAGGCAGCTATTGCTCTAGCTCATCTCTCCACAGCTATGCAGGCAAGGGCTCACACGTGTTGCCCCTGTACTCAGCACTGGTGAGGCCACACCTTGAATACTGGGTTCAGTTCTGCACCCCTCACTACAAGAGAAACACTGAGGTGCTGGAGTGGGTCCAGAGAAGAGCAACAAAGCTGGTGAAGGGTTTGGAGAACAAGTCTTAAGAGGAATGTTTCAGGGAACTGGGATGGTTTAGTCTGGAGAAGGCTCAGGGGAGACCTTATTGCTCTCTACAAGCTACCTGTAAGGAAAACGGAAAGAGGAGATGGTTGATGTCTTTTCCCAAGTAATAAGTGACAGAACAAGAAGTAACAGCCTCAAGCTGTGCCATGGGAAGTTTACACTGGATAAGAAAATTTAATATACTGGATAAGGAAATTTAAGGGAAATTTCTTCACCAAAAGGGTAGTCAGGCATTGGAACAGCCTGCCCAGCGCAGTGGTGGAATCACCATCAGCCATTTAGAAGAGGCCCTTATTGACATGGTTTAGTGGTGGACTTGGCAGTGCTGGGGTAACAGTTGGACTTGATCATCTTAAAGGTCTTTTCCAACCTAGTTGATTCTATGATTCTATGTGCTAAGTGGTTTGCAGAGTCCTGGTAACTCGGGGCACCCAGCAGCACCACCACCAGCAAAGAATAACGGCAAGGCCACGTTAAGCTGGTGTCTCCTCAGGGCTGAACAGTGATGCCTGCTTGCCATGTTGCACTTTCAGTGGCCTCAACGCCTACTTTATCGGCACGTCCGGGCGTCCCTTCTCCTCGCTGCCATTTACCACTGCCCTACAGGCAGCCCCGCAGCGGGTACCCCCCCTCGGAACACCTTGTTCACAGCGGGGAGGCCTTTAAGAGGAGGGGCCTTGCCGCCCTATTGTGGGTGGGCGCTTGTTGGCGCACGCGCGGCGGGGCGCGGATTTGAGTTGTGCCTGCCCTCTACGTCGTCGGAGTGGGAGCCATGGGGCTGGGGCAGAATTCTTCTGTGCGGGGTAGGGGCGCGCTTGACGCGGAGGATGGGAGGCGCACAAGGATGGACGGGTGGTCGGGCGGGATGGGGTAGCTGTCCTACCGGCTTGAAAGGGGGCAGAGGGGGGAAGGCGTGCCCGTCCTCGACCCGCGTTCCGCTGGTCACCGGGGACAAAATGGCGGCGTGGCTGCCGCCTGTGGGGACGCGGGTGTCATACTGTCGTCCCGTCCCCCGGGGCGGCGAGCTCGGAGTGGCTGGTTAGGTGTGCACGTTAGTAAAAGGCCCCTGTTGTAGACGACTGAGGAGAGCGAGGGTCGGCCCTGAGGAGGGCCTGGAATTCGTCGAGCTCCGTGGCAGGCCCTTGCGTGTGTTCCGGCCCTCGCACCCGGTTCTCGGTACCTGCTGGGAGTAATTGGTGACGGGGGATGGCCTGTTACAGGCACTGCTGCTTCGTTTCTGCCTTTCCCCCTGCCGCTTCCCTGTCGAGCTTTGCCTTTCTCTGTGTCCCGTGCTTTATGTAAAGCTGCCGGGCATAAATTGCACGAAAATTTTCGAATTTATGGAATTCTAACTTATGCTCAAAGCTCGGTACTGTGTAATAGGGATAACGGTATTTTCGCTGGTAATGATTGACCCAAACCGTGCCTGAAGCAGCGTTGTGTGTTTTAAATGCTATTGGGCAACCGGGCAGGATGAAAGGGTTGAAATGTATGGAAGACACGGTGGAGAGCTGAGTTACTTGATTTCCTCAAAAAAACCCACAAACAAACCCGAGCTTCACCTGCATGGCTATGGTTTCCAGTTGCAAAGCTCCTTGTGGCTTATGCCCTTAAGTCAGTGAACTCCATCCGTATCGTTTTTGGGAGCGGGGTGGGGGGATACACTGCTGGTACAGAGAGTATTGGTAAAGTTATTGATATAGTTTAAAATGGGTTATAGTGATGTAGGCTGTGCTTATTAAAACAATTGCACCAAAGCTCTGAGGATAACTCGATAATAGATTGCAGCGAGGTTGCATTCCTAAGGGCAGCTTACTGTAATTTATAAGCTTGCAAAAATTAGAACAGTTGGTATACACTAGGAATTGAAAAGAAAGCTTTGGGGGGAAGGGAGAAAGACATGCTCCTAATCAAACTGAAAATATCATCCTTATCCCAGGAAAGCAGGGGAACAGCTGATTTAGAGTAGTCTGGAGGGAGCTTTGTGTACAAGGAGGCGGTGGCGTATGGTTAATGTGATTTCTGTCAAGATTAAATTTGATGAGTGACTGGCACGTCACAGCTCTTTTTTCAGCTTGTGTGTGTCTCAGGCTAATGACTTTTGGAAATTGTACTAATACCTTACTCCCTGCTGAAAGCTAGACACCAGAAACTTACAGTATTTTTGCAGATTTAATTCTTGGTAGTAATTGGAGAGTTAATTGCTTCTGTGCACATTGGTGTGCATATGTGCTGGAAGGTTACCCTTCGGAAGGCAGTAAATGGCATACCTAGTGCTTTTTGTTGAGAGTGATGGAGTCACACCTCCAAACAGGTGTGACTCCACACTGACCGCAGATCCTATGATCATGATGACTTGCCTTTTGCTGCTTATTGGCCAGTTACAACAGCTATTCTTCTTTGGGTGTCCTCTCTATCTTACAGTTTCAGTTAAATTAAGCCTGTCGGTCATAATCGTATTTCTTGTGGATGCTGTGAGGTGTCAGAAGTGGCTTTATTTACTTGATCAGTTGGATTCTACTTATTAGGCTTTCTGTGCAGCCAGTTATCCTGGATGACTCCTCAGTAAGCAAGTACCATGTGTTTCTCCAAGCATGGCCTGCATAAAGATGGCCTCTTGTTGTGCATGGTTACACTACTGGACTGTTATAAACAACTGTTGGGTAATAATAACTTCTTCATTGGCAACAAAGGGAGAACAACACTTGAAAGTTATAAGCACTTCTGAAGGGAAAACCAAAAAAATATAGGCTTTCATGTCTGGAGTTACTACTCTGCTGCTGATTTTGAACTTAACGTGAACATTTTTTAAGCAGCAGAGGTAACATGAAAGTTGTCTCTCAGGATTATCTTAGGCTGACTTTCTAGGGGTACAGCTACACCCCGTGTTGTTTCCAGTTTCTGGAAAGTAAATAATGTGTCATAAAGATCGTGTACTCCTGATGGAGCCAAGACCATCTTACTTTCTTCATGAGCTTGTCAGTGCTGATAGTAAATGCATGTTCTTCCTGCAGATAAAATCTGTCTGAGGTCTCTTGTAGATCCTAAAACTACCTCTATAGGCTAGACCTGGAAACATCCAGGGTAGTATTCTGGCTGCTTAGAGAAGAGAGGAGAAACTTTGTGATCCAAGTCTCTTGTTCATTAGGATGTGTCCAAAGAATATAGAAGAAGATAAATGCCCACCATGAGGTCGTTGCTGTTCTCATCTTTTTTGTTTACTTCTGTGTACTGCCTGCTCTCCTGGGGTTGCATTCTTTGAACTCCTGTTTCCTCCTTTCTGTTTTTCTTCCCTTCCTTTCCCAGCATTAGGACAAGGGAAGAGTAAAAGTGACAAAAATTGTGGGTTGAGATTAAGACAGCTTAACTAATGCCAAAGCTGCACATGCAAGCGAAGCAAAACAAAGCATTTTTGCCCTGCTGCCCATCAGCAGGCGGGTGTTCAGACATCTCTGGGAGAGCAGAGCTTTGTCACACATAACAGTTACTTGGGAAGACAAATGCCATCACTTTGCTGTTACTGGTTACCAATGTCAGTGAAGGTTGAGTTGCTGCTGCACCTGCACTGCTTCTTGTAAGATTTGACCTCCATTGTTTCAGGTGGTTCCTGCAATAGAAAAAACTGTAACATGCAACTCAAATCCTAGATTACAACAACTTAAAGATATTTCCATTAGTCTCCACTGCTCATCCCTTTGGGCCAGACCATTGGGTTTAATGTTGTGGTAAGCTCCTCCCCTTGCCGCTGCTCTGGCTTTGACTTATCCACAGACTGCAGTCCCTTAGGGGTGTACCTGCTTCAAGTGAAGGTTTACTTGTGAGCCACAGTCTTTCCATGGGAATACTTGCTGTGGCATAGACTTATCCATAGCCACAGTTGCTTTGCACTGCACCTGTTCTAGTGTGGCCTTCTCTGTGGGCCACAGTGCCTTCAGAGGTACACCTGCTCTATCATGGCCTTTCCCACAGCCACAGTCCCTTCAGGTGTGACCCTGGTGCAACATAGTCTTGTCCATGGCTGCAGTTCCTCCAGGGGTGTACCTGTTCTGCTATGGGCTTATGGTGACCACATGCTTTGAGGTGCTCTGGCATGATCTCGTGCACAGCCACTGATGCTTCAGGGTGTACCTGCAACAGCATGGGCTTATCCACAGCCACAGATGCTTTGAGATGTACCTTCTCCAGCACAGACTTATCCTTGGGCCGCTGTCACTTCAGAGGTATACCTGTTGCAGTACAGACATAATCATGACCACAGATGACTTGAGATGTGCCTGCACTGCCATATATTTGTTCGCAGCTACAGGTGCTTTGGCGTGTCCTGCTCCCACATGGACTGAGCCACAGGTCATGGTCCATTTGACTTGAGTTCACGCTGGAGTCCCAGCCTGTCTAGTACCAGGATTGCAGAAACAGCAGTGATGCTCTGACCGTCAGCCAGCCCAGATGCATTGTTGTTGTTACCAAAATGTTGGTATGCATAGCAGAGTTAAGACGATAGGCAGTATAGTACTATGGCAAGCAGTGAACGCAAAAAGCAGCTGCTAATGAGCACTAGACTCCAATATACAGTAAGGCAAGCGAGCCCCATGGCAAGCATAGGGGCAAGCATAACAGCTATAAATACAACCTAGCACATTCTAATCAAATCTGTCATTGTCTTGAACCCTTCCAGCCCCATGCTGGGCACCAGAAAGGACCTGTGGTTTAGCCCTAGCTGGCAACAAAGCCTCACACAACCACTTGCTTACCACCCACACTGCCACCCATGGTGGGGTGGCAAGAGAATCAGAAGATTAAAATTCATTTTGAGATGAAGGCGGTTTAATATGTAACACACAAGCTGTGCCTGCAGGCAAAGAAAGGTGTTTATTCACCGCTTCCCATGGGCAGGCACATGTTCAGCCATTTCCAGGAAAGCAGGGATCCATCATGTGTAATGGTTACTTGGGAAGACAAATACCATCACTCCAAACGTCCCTCCCCTTCCTTCTTCCCACAGCATTATATGCTGAGCATGGTGTTGTATGGCACGGAATATCCCTTAGGTCAGTTGGGATCAGCTGTCCTGGCTGTGTGCCCTCCCAGCTTCTTGTGCACTCCCAGCCTACTCACCAGTGGGGTGGGGTGAGAAGCAGAAAAGGCCTTGACTCTGTGTAAGTACTGCTCAACAGTAGCTAAAGCATCTGTGAATTGTCAGCACTGTTTTCAACACAAATCTAAAACCTAGCCCCATGCTAGCTAATAGGGAAAAAATTAACTCGGGCCCAGCCAAAACCAGAACATACAACATTTTTTACAAAAGACAGCATCATCTATTATAAGAAAAAAAATATCTTAAGCTCTTTATGTGTATGTTTGTGTGTGTAACAAATTAATTTGGCCTTCAGGAGGAGATGTAGGGGGGTCACTGAAATATGAGATGGCCATTACTTTAAATTAATAATCTCTGTTGGTCTGGATGAACTACGTACAGTTATGTGGTAGGTGGCTGGAGGCATCCCTCAGGTCAGAGGGATTTGGGTTAGCTGCAGATGCGCAGAACAGCTCTTTTGAATGTGCTGCAAAAGCTACTGAATTTTAGTGCAGACTTTCCTGCTTGCAGTGTTAGTCATAGAAGTATTTTGTCATCAGAATCTTTTCCTCTGCTGGTCTGTTAAGCTGACCTGGACTTTTGCATAAGTGCGGTAGGTGATCAACTTCCTTAAGGTACAGCGCCTTAAAGGGAGGCTCAGTTATAGGTGTCATCCTTGGTGGTCTTCAAAATCACTCTTTCCCCTTAATTCCTTCAGGTGGAATGGATACAGTCTCTCACCATCCCCTCATCAGTTGTTCAGAAATGTAGGTTAAGATTCGATCCATTGGCAATGCATTGGCTGGCGACTTGGGCAATCCTTGCAGCTGCTGCTTTTCTGAAGTTTCCAGTATGGGTAATTCCTTGTCTTGCCTGCCACTGTTGTAGTTGCACTTGACATTTCATCAGAACTCACCTTAAACTTGTCAGACCCAGCTTATCCCTGAGCTTTCTGGGTACCTCCTCCTTGCTGCTCTGCTTGGAGAAGCATACTCAAGTTAGTAGGCGAAAAGGGTGCTGCAGACTCTCTGCAGTGACTTTCCTTGGGAGAGCCTGCTGCCTCTCATTTAAGCTGTGGCTGTTCATTGGATTAGTTTGGACTGTTTTGCTAAAGTAAAACAGATTTTCATAGAATCCCTTCTTTAATTTCACCTCCTTGCTTTTTTAACATATTAAAATGAATGCATTATTCTGACTAGTTTATAAGGGGGAGATCAAAGAGGTGAGAGCTGACTGGATGGATGTAAACCACTGGATTTACACTATGCTTTCTGGGGATTTTATTGTTTTAAGGAGTTTGGGAGCAGGGAAACGTGCCCTAAATTCTTTGATGTTAAAGGTGTTTTTTTTTCTGTGTCTTAATATCACCCTGTTGTTACAGAGAGGGTCTCAGTGTATGTGGATCTCTTCTGTTTCATGTACTAAGAAAATGAACTCGAGGATTTCTGCATTTCTCACTCCTTGTGTAAACCTCTAAAGGAGCATCTGCCTTCCTTGATCTTACAGGGCTACAGACATCATACAAGTACTTGTTTAATTCCACATATTGCTATATCAGGACCCCTGTGAATCAGTATGGTGTGTATGAGCTGACACACTATTTTAGCAGAGGAAAAGGTTTGGTATGGATTCCAGGAAAGCGTGTTGGGCAGGGATGGAAAACCTTCTGCACTTCTTTAAGTGCAAGCTTACAGTGGCAATACAGCAAGTCAATTGACTGTGGAAAGTAGCAAGAACTAATAAAGGTTTTTTGTTTCTTAGCTTTTAGTGTAGTAATATCTCTTGCTCCAAAGATGCCATCTGACTTGGCATCTTTCAAATACAGTACAAACATGGAAGGGCAAGATAGAAATTCCCAACTGGAGACTCTTCTAGTTTTCTTAAGTTGTGCAGTTGTGCTGAAACTGAAATTCCTGTTTGATTTCTTTATCTGTAGAGTCAGACAAAAAGTGTATGTATGTGTTAGGAGTATGTGTGTGAGTAGAATTGGTGGATAAAGAGCAAAGAACGAGCACCCACTTGCTGCTCTGAGAGAGATGGCTGGGGCTGTTGCTGCAGCCAGAACCTTTTGGGCCAAAGTCCAGAATGTTTTCATGAGGCAGAAGAGAAATAAATAGATCCACAAAAAAATAGGAAAACTCCTTGCCAAAAAGGAAATTATTCTACGTGAGCAAGACTGCAAAGATTTTAGGGGTAACTAGAGGGAGGAAAAGTGAGAATGAGGAGAAAAGTGATGAAGAGGATTTTTTTTAAATGGAAGTTGTCTTTCAGAGGGTCAGGACCTAATCCAGTTA
The DNA here is from genome assembly GCA_017639245.1 of Myiopsitta monachus. Classification (NCBI taxonomy): domain Eukaryota; kingdom Metazoa; phylum Chordata; class Aves; order Psittaciformes; family Psittacidae; genus Myiopsitta; species Myiopsitta monachus. The sequence continues at coordinate 61,619,256 of CM029921.1, read as the reverse complement.
AGATAAACTCATGCTATTATTCTTAAGTATGTCGGGGTTTGATCTTTGTTCTTTCCAGTACACCACAGTGGGGATTTAATCTAAGCTGGCTTTTGTTGCTGGTACTAGTATAATAAATAACTTCCCCTTTGCCAAACACCTGTTAACTTTTTTTTAGTTACAAGATGCATTTTATTAAAAGCTTTTCAGTACCCATACCTTGGGGGGGGGGGGAATCCTATTTAGGGAGGTGATGTTGAGTGTTCTGTAATGACTTTCCTGCAACTGAAACAAACAATAGTGGGGTTTTTTTGCTGCTTGTAGGTGTACTTGCAGCTGGTTTAATGTGCTGGACTTGGAAACACTATTCTACCAACATCGATATCAGAGATTCTAAAGTAAAAGGTTAAAAAACCATGTGTTCTGTCCTTGTACAGGAAGGGGTTGGAGTGAAGGAGAGCTGATCAGTAGAAAGGAGTAGATTAACTAGGCGAATGTCAAAAGAAAATACACTTCTACAGTACTGCGTTACTAATACAGAACAAAAAGGTCTGTTGGAAAGTAAATGTGTTGCCGCAAGCATGAAGGCATTTGCTGCTGAGTAGTTTTATGTATGCTGTGGTCGAAACTTGACAGTCTTTTTTCTTCTTCTCTCTTATTGTAGTTGAATGGATTGCTGCGATCTCCTTAGCTGCTGGAGCAGCTGTGGTTGGGTATCTAGCTTACAGATTTCTCTCTAAAGACAAATGCACCAAAGCAATGGTGAATCCCCATATCCAAAAAGATAATCCCAAGGTAGTCCATGCATTTGATGTGGAAGATCTGGGAGACAAGGCTGTGTACTGTCGCTGTTGGAGATCTAAGAAGGTAAGAGTATAATAAATGGTCCATTTTCATTCATGTGCATCCATGTTTCAACAAAACGTATTTTGAAACTGCTTTATTTAGAGGAAACTATCTTTTTTTCACCTAAACTATACTGCAGTGAGATGTAGCATTATTTTAATCTGTAAAACTATGTAGATATATCCTGTCACTCAGAGTAAAGCCTGCAGATCAGTGCCAGTAGTAAATAAAATGTTTCTCTAGCCCTGAAGAAGCAAATCTCTTGAAAGGAGAGACACTGTATGGAGCAATCACAGTTGTGAATGACAGATACTATTTTGTGTGCTGCCAGTGCTAATACTGAGGCTTATCCGAAACTACTTGCATGTTGGCAGTAGCAGCTCAGAAGCTGCAGTCTGAGAGGACGTTAAACATGTTTTACCGGAGGAAGTTAGAAGTTTACTCTGTTAGTTAGAAAGTACCTTGCCACTAGGTCATGGTATTAATAATACAGATTGATTAGCTTTGTATACTAGAGCTGTTGTGAAATTGTAACTTGCAATATCTGAGCCCATTATTAAGTCTTGTAGACGGAGTGACTGTGGAATTATTTTGGGAAGAGCCTGACTTGCACAGATGGTGTTACCACTGTTCTGTCCTGAATTTCTTGTAGTACTGCTGCGTGCTCCAGTTAGCTACCTTTTACCACACAAATGAGTACAGCAGTGAATTATTTCCAGTGGTGATGGAAGTAATCTAAAAAGAAGTCATTGTGGTTAAAAGCTTCTGAAGCATGTAGGCTGATGCACTTAATACATTCCTGCCTTAGCAACTCAAAATAGTTATATGGGTAATCCTAAAGTAAAGCCAGTGAGATCATGATGGCATATTTTAAGCCGCTCTTTTAGAGTAGTTAGAATTCTGGTCTAGACACCAGTCCAACTTACTTGCATGTGAAGTTGGGTTGACTCAGTTTGCCTAAAAATAGTGCTAAGCATGATACCTAGCCTTTCAGTAACACTAAGATCAGATTTAAATCTGAGATAGAGATGCATGACAGTTGATGTAACTGAGCTCTGTATAATTTATCTGTAGTGGTAGTTCTGGGATCTGTAATGAGAGAAAGCGGACGATATGAGCAGTCCTGTCCAGTTACCACTGGCAAACATTTAAAAGCTTTTTCAGAAGTCAGGGTGCTAATGTGTGGAAACTGGAATAATACAGAACTTCAGAAACAGGTAACTGAGGCCAGCAGCCTTGAAATCTAGCACTTTGCCATCAGTGAACTGAACACTAGACTTCTTAAGTCTTAGGCAGTGGTCTGATTGGGCCACACTCTGCAGTGTTCCAGGTGCTGTATTTTCTGCTGTTGTCAGATCTGACTTCATTACCTTGTGGGTAAAAATAACTCAGGAAGTTACGTATTTGTAGCTGTATTTGGTTTAACACTGAAACGCTATTGAGAGTTAAACAGCATCACAACTTGATTCTGAAATAGCCCTGTGGAGGTGGGCTCATCTTCTCTGCTCTGTCCAGAATCTGAACTGAAAACCAAAATATTCCTCCTCACCATGGCTACAATGTCCTCCATGGATTAATGTACATATTGTATGATTATGCAGCAAGGAAGTGTGTACATTTGCAGTGCAGTGCTGATGACTGTACAGCATGCAGGTACATGCATGTGTATACTAATATTGCTGCTAAGTCTTCCTGTTAAGTCTCAATTGATGTCAAGAATGTAGCGTTGGAAGCTACCACAAGGGCTACAGCTTCAGAAAAGAGAAAGGGGGAGGAGAAAGGCTGCTCCAAGTGTCTGTACTTTGTTGTAATATCTGAATTTGGGTTTGCCTCAGATTGAAATAGTGTAGGCACCTCCTTCAGGGCTTCTGGAAAAATATGAAAAAATCCTAACTGGAACCTTGGTGTTTGTACTTTCCACTTCCCACTCCATTTGCTACACAAAAATGGAAGCTCGTGTCTGGCTTCAGTGGTTGCATTGCAGCTCCTGCAAATATTCTAGCTGTTGTTTGACATCGTCTTCTCTGTGTGAAATAAAAACATTAAGAAGTACGTTTTAGCATATACTGAAGGGCGTTGTCAGTTTGGGAACATATGGTCCTACTGAGTTAGGGCTCTGTAATCACACACCAAAAGGAATTAGATGGGGCTACCTTATAATGAGTCCATTCTTAGAAGTCTGATCTGAAGGGTCTTGCAAAGGCATTAAGGAGGTCAGTGGAAAAATTTGAAGGTGTTTGTTTTCCTTTACTGGTGCTTAATAATGAGTGTTTTAATCAGCATGCTGTGCTTCAAAGACTGCAGTTTCCAGTTTTGTGCTGCCTTCTTGCCCTGATGGGTTAACCTTACATGGTGGGTGGCATAATCTTTAAGATAGTATGTGCTTCTTCTGTTCAGTTCATGCCAAGTAATAAAATACAGAGACATTCTTCATCATTCTCACATGCTTGTCATCCTTGGAAGTAGCTAGCTAGGATTATCTTTCTTGCAGTTCTCAAACTAAGATCCTGTTAAAATTTGTAAGATCATGTTTATGATGACAGAATGGTAGAACATGTGTGCTTCCAATGCAGGGAAAAAAAAGGCAGTTAAGTACCTGCTGTGTTTAAACAAGTGGCATATGGGATCTCTTCCATATATAGGTTGGAAGAAATGTCCTCTTATATCACTGTGTGAGCATTCTCATTGGATTTAGCTTCACCTGAGGCATGAGGCTGTTAACAGATCTAGTAGCATTATGAACCATGGGATACTTCAGTGTGCACTGATGGTGTGCATACACTACAGCTGACTTCATGTGGTGTTCTTCCTGTAAGAGGAATCACAAAACAGTTTGACTGTATCAGGGGCTTTTGGGGTAACTCTTAAAAAAGCAGTCTTCTGTTCAATTGGGTTTTTTTCTTAAGTAGTATACTTAAAAGGCTTTTTCCTTTGTGCTAGCTGAAGTCTGTGGGGTCTGTGTGTTTAAAAACCCCACAGGTGGCATCTTTTGGTAAGTCTGTCTTTGGATGTAATTACATGTTAATAATAGGTAGGTAGTTTTATAAGTGGTCCTTTCCTATGCAGTGCTGTGTTCTGGGCACTTCATAATATTACTTGTCATGTTTTGTGGAAAAACCCAGTGTTCATATTTACAGTGTAGAGGCAAGAGTCTTGTCTTAAACCCAAACTGTAATTAGTCTAAAGTTAAAACATTTATTTTCTTACTCTTCTGCATTTTAAACTCGTGTGAGCCAGGGAGGGAGTGGTAATTTACTTTCATTTGCAGTGACCTGCAACCTCTGTGTCTTCAGAGAAGCATTGGTCCCTAGGCTGTGGGACAAGGAATTCTGCTACAGAATATCAGAAGAAATAGTGGTAGGGAATCTAAACCTTTGCACTGTCAAGGGAAATAAGGTGATCTGTCCAGATCACAGTTTCTTCAGCTTTTGCCCCTACTGATAGCCTGCTTTATCTTAATCAAGGATGAATGTGTCGTGTCAGGCCCAGGATCCATCTATTCAGTATCTGGTCTTCAGGGTGACCAAGTGGGTGCTGTGGAAAAGTGCTGGTGAGTCTTTCTTTTCTGAGAAGCTCATGTCTAGCTGTCTCAGCCTCTGGGAGCCAGTTGTTCTAAGACAGCTAACCCAAAGGAAGAATTCAGAGCAGTCAGTTGGTAGTTTTGAGATGGCTCAATGCAATCTGTAGCCTGTGAATCCTGCCGTTTTTGACACCTGAAAACTTGAAGTGATGGTGACTGGTATTCTATGACTCTGTAAGGAGTCATGTGGAAAAGGCTAGGGGTAATGGTACAAATTACTCCTGGGGAGGTTCTGATTAAACACGAGGGAAATTGATTGCAATGAGAACAATCAGCCATTGGAATAATCTCCCCAGGGAAGTGGTGGACTCCCCAGTGTTGGACGCTTTGAAGATTCAGCTGGACATGGTGCTGGGACATCTAGTGTAGGTCATGCTTTGCCAGGACAAGGCTGGACCAGGTGATTCTTGAGGTCTCTTCCAATGTGGTATCGTTTGATTCTATGATTCTTGTTGCTATAGCTGGACCTTGGGCTTGCCTCCTTGGGGCATATGAGATGTAAATGTCTGATGGAAGCTGGGTTGATGCTTCTGTGAAGACCGGTGGACAGTGGTGTTGCATGGAAAAATAACTGGCTTGGGAATATCTGAGTTGGAAGCTGGTCAGTGCCCCCGAACATAACATTCTTGTTTTCTCAGATTTTTTCTAAGTATCTGTCAGTACCTACTCATTCAGTCACAAATGACTGATACGATGATAAAGTTCCTGCATGAATCAGCATACATGAGTATTCTTCTAATTCAGGGTTTCTTTATTCGCAGCATCACGTGCCATTTAGAGCGTGGATTTTGACATTTTGTAACTGTGAAAAACAAAACCCCACCTAATCTATCCCCCCTCCTCCCCATCTTGCAGCACTACCCTACAGGGCTTGTTGCTTTATTTTTAGAGCTCTTTGAATATTTATTTTTTTGCAATTATATTGTCTTCATTGTATTGGTTTTGTGCGTTATTTTGAAATCTTTTAATTCTAAGTGAGCATGGGCTATAGGATGTTAATTTTTTTTTCAAGGCTATGACTGAGGTATGAACATTGGGATCAGTGGAGTGTTGAAGACTTTGTGACTGTACTGCAAGGGAATATTGCTGTTGCAAAGACAAAAGCTGAGTAATGTCCAACTTTTGCTTGGTTAGAAGTAATGGGAATCAAATAGTAATGCAGAATACTGGTGTGTGATTGCTGTGATCCTCTCCAGAGTTTCATGTGCCCAGGAGGCATAGCCCTGAAGAAGTGATGGGATCTAACTTGACTCTTGCTGCTTCACAGAATGCCCTTTGGCTCTTGCATGTGAAGACCTGCCCAGGAGCAGAAGGATTGTTACGTGGGCATTCTATTTACAGCTGCCTAAAAGAGCCTCCATGGGTCTTGCTCTGACCAGGCAGTTCTAGTTTTCTTTTTTTATGGAACAGAAATTTCTTCAAATTACCTCCTCAGTGCTACCCATAAGAGCCTTTGTTGAATAGCGATGTCACTTGGAAGTGCAGTTTGTTTACATTAGCAGGTCAAAATCCTAATGTGGAGGCCAGCTTGTGCAGAGTCTTTCGTGTCAGTGAGATATCTACCTGTGTTAGGATGAAGCAAAGCTGGCTTGCCGCTCCAGCTGTCTAGAGGGAGGACTAATATGTAAGTGTGTCTCTTAAATAAGAGATGAGCTAGGGAAGCTGTCCTTTTTTTTTTTTTCTTATTATGTGCTACAGAAAACTGGGGGGAGAAAATCGACTAAGATCTCCTCCTGTTTCTCTTCTCACCCCACTTCTGTAACTGCACTCAGCTCTGGGTGCTCTCCAGGAAAACGGAATACCGGGTAAGGTTGAGAGCAAGATACTCCAGGTAGGTTACTGTTGCAGCTTGAGCTGCAGTTTTCCTCATGATGGCCTGAGGCAGAAACATCAAATAGAGTGGAGTTGCTGCTTTTTCATAACAAGCCTCTCATCCACTCTATGCTCACATGGAGAAAGCTGGTGTTCAGCCAGAACTCAGGGAGACCTGAGATCTCAGGGGAAAAAGTTGTGGCCTGTGGTCACAGTGGGATTTAATGAGATGTAATAATGAACTGTCAACCTAGGTTCTTAATTCTGACTGTGGATGTACTTTAGATTTGTTTATTCTTTCTTTTTTCAGTTCCCGCTGTGTGATGGCTCTCACACAAAGCACAACGAGGAAACTGGTGACAACGTTGGGCCTCTGATCATCAAAAGGAAGGAGGCATAGAGTGGACAGCAGAAGCTACAAAATGAATGTCTGACAATTCCTCTGTTCAGTTGTAACTGAGGGAAAACCCACAAGTTCTTTGTCATATCACTGACGACTTTCCAGTGTAATATGTACATCAGGCTTCAGCATGTGTATTTTCTCTGGTGCTTGTCTTGTTTTAATCACTACAATACCTAATTTACTAAATAGTCATGGTTTAAATTTTTGTCCTGTAAAGCGTGTGCACCCTCTCACCGAGTACGAAACTAAAATGACACACAGAATGTACTTCATCAGAAAATAGGCATTAAATTTTATTTTCAAATACAGTGTACAACTCTGAGGCTATTCAGTAGAATGTGTGTTCGAAAGGTAGATCCTAAAATCTTGGAGGGGTTTTAAAGTCACAGGTCTAGATACATTTCTATGTAAAAGGTAGTGGCAGGAAAGAAGTCATGGTGCAAACATGTAGCTTAACCTCTGATTATGCTGTATTTTTTGTAGGTGTAATGTTTGGCCTGTTACACTACAGTTCTGTGTGGCTTCTGTAAAAGAACAAAGTTGCTAACTATGTACAGACAGCATAACAGTCTTAAAACGAGATGGGGTTAAAAGGCAAGTTTTTTACTTTATAGCAGTGTTAAAACTTGACCTTACTACCATATGGTATCAGGAACATACTAGTGGAACTGCAGACCAGCATTAGGAGGATGGTCTCTGAGAGAGCTTTCTGAAGAGAAGAAGTGGTATGATACGAAGTGCTCGAAGAGTGACGGGCAAGTGGGTGACAGGGTTGTCTCTGCTGCTAGAAAGCCTTAGTTTCGTTTGCAGTCTCTAGCAGTGAAGCTGACTTCCCCAGACCCCAGGACACTTCTGTGTGGGAGGCTATGCCAATTTATTCCAGAAGCTAAAAATAAAAACTAAAACCCCACCCATCATTTATTGTCTGCTTCATCATTGCTCTGGCTGGTTCCGGAGGACTCTTCCTGCTGCAGAAGGAGGAGGCACACCTTTCTTACTAAGTGGCCTTAGGCTCTATGTGTCTTAAGTAACTCCTGCCTCCCTGGACTAACTGCTAATGCGGTTCAGCTAATTTTACCAAAAGAACTGACATGGCCAGGGAAAGTCTTTGGCAACAGCTAGAAACAAGGAGGAAAGGAGGGATGAGACAGGGATTGCTCTTATCGTTCTTTTGTAGGGCACTTGTCTGTCTTGGTTGACACGGTTGCATTAATGGCTGTCATGTTGGTTTCCTTAAATAGCTTTGATTTATTAACATGCAAATAACTACAAAGCAAAACCCAAAGAGTGGGGTGGCAGAGGGCAGTTTTGTATTTAACCTGGTCCATTAGTGTAATTGCAGCGTGTGTAAGATTGAGCTCTCAGTGTCCTCAGACAGAGAGACTACCTCAGAGCTAGAAGAAAGGCCTTCTCAAGAAGCTGAGATTTTATCCTAGGCCTCTTAAGGTTTCTTCCAGATGATAGGGGCAGTAGAGGTTGTTTGTTTGTTTTTAAGGGTGCGTTTGGTACAGCTGGTTAAGATTGAAGAAAACTGTATTTTTGATGTAGGACTTTCAGAGGCTAAGGTCGTAGCTGACTGGTCTGAACTTTGGCAGAAAGCATAAAAATGGAGAACATGGCAGAGATAGAGAAAGAAGGTTTGCAGGAGGAGTGTTACAGTAGGGGCAACTACTGTCTGTGAGAGACCTCTACTTGTAAGGAGTTGCAGGCAGATACATTTAGTTTCTATTGTTTCTTCCTGTTTTGACTGTAAAGGTACTTGATATTTTTTATTTGGCTGAGTACTGATGCATATGGAAGGTTATTTTAACCTTAAATTATGAAGTATGTTGCTTTTATCCAAAACAAAGTTATTTCTGTATTATTAGAATATGAGACTGGATATTTCTGTATTTTTGTCAAATACACATCTGGGCTCATCTTGAGGTTGTAATGTCTCTGTTACCACGGGTGTGCTGTTTAAGGGAGAGTTACACTGTGAGTAGTGCTGTGTGCCAATACTACTGTAATCATAAACCTGTGTCTCAGTTGGGTTTTCCTTCTGAGTCTTTATCCTATTAGCAGCAAAGCGTGGCTGCTCTTGAAGGAATAACAGTTCACTGAAAGCTGCGTCGATGTTCTGAAGTTTCAGATGCATCTCCTGAGTCATAAAACTATTTCCTGGAGTTTGCCAATAAAACATTTCCTGGAGTTTGGGCATCAGGGAAGGGGGTTCTGTAAGTTTTTATTCCTGGGAAGCAAAGATGCAGAAGCAGAGTCTTCGTTGATTCAAAATTTGGTGAGTTTGTTTTGAAGAAGTGTCCCATTTCTGAATGTTGACAGAGAGTGATGGAATCTTATTTTGACGTATGTACAGTTTTCTGTACAGTACCTAAATGTTCCTGTTACTCATGTATGTGAGTTGTTTGAACATGAAAAAGTGCATTACAGAGAACATTTACCTTTTTTGTTGGTTTTTTGTTTTTTTTTTTTTTTGCTTAGTACAATAGGTTATCGTGTACCTATTGACATAATAGGTCCATGTGCTTGCCTGCTCCGGTGTTTTCTGAAATCTCTGTTCCTTCGTGCTTTCCTCAGGTAGTCTCTACAATATGAAGTGAATTGGTTATTTTACGCAGTTCTAAGCATTACAAAGATCTTCTGCAGATGTGCAACTTTCACCTTACTATGAAACTTCCACATGAAAATGGGGTACACATCCTTCATGTTAAAGCAGTGGAAGATTTCTGTCCCAGAGGAAAACTATTTCTGTTCTACATTGTTATTTTTCAACATGTAAGTGTTCATTAGGAAGGTGAACAAATTAAATACTGATTCTGCAGTAAGTGTGTGACTCATCAAAATAGGCTGAAAGTGAAATATTCAAGTGCTTCTGGAATCAACATTCTTGAAAAGGAGACAGCTTTAAGTTACAGGTGTCAAAAGGAGCGTGACCACCAGGTTGAAGGAGGTGATTCCTGCCCCTCTACTCTGCTCTTGTGAGACCTCACTTGGAGTACTGTGTGCAGTTCTGGTGTCCTCAACATAAAAAGGACATAGAACTGTTGGAACAAGTCCAGAGGAGGGCCACGAGGATGATCAGGGACTGCAGCACCTCCCATATGAAGATAGGCTGAGAAAGTTGGGGCTGTTCAGCTGTCCCTGCCCATGGCAGGGGGGTTGGAACTAGATGATCTTAAGGTCCTTTCCAACCCTGACTATTCTATGATTCTCTGCACATTGAATTCAAGCACTCTATCTAACGGATAATTCCGAATCAGAATAGTTAGGGTTGGAAAGGACCTTAAGATCAAGTTCCAACCCCCTGCCATGGGCAGGGACACCTCATGCTAACCTATGTCACCTAAGGCTCTGTTCAACCTGGCCTTGAACACCACCAGGGATGGAGCATTCACATCTTCCTTGGGCAACCCATTCCAGTGCCTCACTACCCTTACAGTAGAGAATTTCCTCCTTATATCCAATCTAAACTTCCCCTTTTTAAGTTTTAACTCATCCCCTTTGTCCTATCACTACAGCCCCTAATGAAGAGTCCCTCCCCAGCAAATGGTGGAGGCTACCGTTGCAATCACATACTGGTCCACTAGGAGGAAACAAATGCTATGCAGTGTATATATAGTCCTTGATGAGGGCAATGCATATATTTGTGTGGTTCTTTTTTCCAGCAGCATTGCTGTCTATCTGAGCCCAGGACATCTAGAAGTGCTGCATAAACATTTGGGACTAAGCTGCTTTTCATGTACAGCGGCTCATCCACTTTAAGTCTAGGAGTTGTGTCACCATTTCCCCAGCTGCAGAGTTGACCATAGGCCCTATTAAAATTTTCACCCGTATTGTTGCAGTTTGGGCCTTGTTCTGGGGCTGCTAGAATTGATTTTGTATAGTTGCACAGAGGTTGGACTGGGGTTTTCATTTCAGTGTGATACAGCTAGACAAAGACATGGAAACGTGAGTCACTGCTGTATCACAGTTGCTCACTCCAGTAATGGAAGAACATTTTATAATAGCAGGAAGGATAAGAATGTAGGCATGAAACTAAACATTTGTGTTGCAAAGAAACTTCCTTGTCAGCTGCCTTCTCTTCAGCCAACCTGACCATGGAAGTCTTGTACTTAAATTTGGCTTTAGTTTTAATTCCTGAAGCCTTCGCGGCTGACAAAACCCACCCTGAGCCCTGGTTGGATTAGGCAGAAAAGTACAATCTCCCCATAGGGTGTGGAGCACAGAGGCAATGCCCCGATGCTACTGCCACCAGGCTGAGTTTATCAGTGCTCAGCATCTCTGTTTCGGCCCGGTCAGGAATATTTCACATGGACCTGCTGAGAAGACCAAATGCCTTTTCCATTGTCACTGGTACATGCTAAGCCTAGCAGCGTCAGGTACCCATTCCCGCAGTTGCCTTCTGCACCCAGGCTTGTTCTGCCCTGAGTTTCCTGCAGTGGTAAATGTCTTCTCTGCACTGGCAGGAGAAAGATCATTTCTACAGCCATCATTAATGTGGGATGGGTACCAGGGGCTGCTGCTTGAAGCTCTCTGCTGCTTGTTTTCTACTGTAGCCGTGTATAGTGAGTTTCTTGGGCAGGATCATTTCCAGGCTGTCTAATGCTGAGGCTAATGCAGAAAGGAGCTGAATTAAATAACATACATAAATGTGTGGAGAGAAGCCAGATGGGAAAAAAAGAAATGAAGCGGCAGATGGGAGGAGAGCATAAGCCAAAAGAGAAGATTTAACACCATGTAACATTGCTAGGTGGTAACAAAAAGGGGTAAATCAAATTACAGAAAATGGCATTTTATTATACCTCTTTAATAGACTGAAGCATAAGATGTACAAAGTAGTTGCTCATTCGCTTCTGGGACTAAGCAGTTCTATTAGCCAAAAACTTACTCCTTGAGCTGAAGGGGTTACGTGCCTCAAGCAGACATCTGTGTTTTTTCTTCCTGAACTGTTTGTAAAATCTCACAGTCTGGACAGAAAGCAATGTACACTCATGCCATGGGTCCCCTGTTAGCAGCCTAATGTTCCTCCATGCCTACCTTTGTAAACTGTTTAATTAGATGTGCAATGATAATAAATAGGAGTATTTACAAGTGTGCTCCCTGAAGTAGAATCACAAGAGGTTTATGTGACTGTAGCAAAGCAGTCTGCATTTCTCATGTGCAGTTTTGACTGGTAAAAAAGGATTTATTTGGGTTCTCAAGCAACTTCTCTCTGATATACAGAAGGTGCATGTGTCTCACCTAAGCACAGAGAGATTATTTGTCTTCTTGTACTTTTTCCTAGCTGAAGACTGAACCATCCCTCCTCTCTGATTTGACATTATGCTGCCCTTAATCCGTGCTGCTCTGCATCCTTTTTGTCATGCAGACTGCAGTTTTCCTGTGGCATTTTCGAATGCATGGCATTTATACAAAAAAGAAGTGCCTTCTGCTTTCCAGGAGAAGCCTGTTAAAAAAAAAAGAGGAGCTTCCTGAGTGTGCCAGAAATTAAAGCTTTAATGTGTGAAGCATTCAAAATTCAGCATACTGCAAGGATCTGCTCAGTAGCTGCAACGTTTGTCGTTCAGTCAAGTCAGCTGGCAACAGAAAGGCAGCAAAATGGATGAGAAGGTCACTGACTGCGTAACTTTTCTCAAATACTCTTCTGCAGCTGGCAAATATCACCATACATGGATGAGACGTGCTCGAGACGCACTGTATGTTCACTGCCGGGACTCTTGCTCAAAGCAATGGCCAGAACAGACTTTCACTTCAGCAATTATTAAATTTATTGCTCTTTTCCAACAGTGGGATCTTGCTCTTTCAACTCATTCTTGGCTCTGCATGGGCTTAAATTACTTTTTAAGGGTTGAATTCTGTTGCTTTGCAGATAAATTTTGGCAGTAGAATACTATTTAATGGAAGAGACCTTTTTTAATGCTAGTTGGCAGTGGGTTTAGTCAATAAATAGGTATTTAATTTTACTGCAGGTGGAAGCAATGTAAGCAACCTCTAGGGAAAGACAAAGAGGCATTTTAAATGAACCTCTTGGCATCTTGAATCAAGTACCGGGATTATCCTAAAGCATTAGGATGTGACTGCTAAAATGCCATCACGCATTTGTACACCCCTGAGCAACCCCCAAGAGAGACACAACACTGTACTTGGAAAATTTTTGTTTAGAAAGACAAAGGGAGTAATCTTTATCTACCTGTAAGCCATGACATCAGGAGATGCTACTAAACACTTTGATCTAATGCCTCTGTTTCAGAAAGAAGCACAGCCTCCTGCTCAAGGATGTCAAACTGCACTGGTCTTTCATTGGTGTTTTCTAAGGCTGGAGGCAGCAACACAAGTTTCATCTTTTCAGACTCTCCACAAACCATGGTTTTATTCTATCTTATGCACTGATTAATTAGTGGTATGTTCCTATTCTCCATGAGAACCAGGCAGGGAAGGAAGCTGGCCTTGGTATGTGGCACACTAAGGCTACACAGAGGAGCAGAGTGATGCCTTTTGTCTTTCTCTCAAAGCTCTTCCTGATGTTGCCCAACATTTTGTTGGCTTTTTTAAGCTGCAGACACATACCTGGCTGATGATTTCAGACAAGTGTCAACAGTGACTTCAGGATCTCTTTTGTGGGCCATGACAGCTGGCTCTAGGATCAAAGAGCTTTGGTTTAGATTATTTTTCTCTACATGCATTACCCTACGTTTATCCACATTGAAGCTCCTATGCCAACAGTGTACCTTACGTTCAGTTCTGTGAGATCTTGCAGGACTTCTTTGACATCAGCGTTGCATCTGACTGCCCTAAGGAGGTCAGGAGCATCTGCAGACCTGGAGACTTCATGCATACTCCCTTCTCCAGGTCGTGAATTAAGATGTTGAGTAAAATCATTCTCAGCAAATATTCATTGCTGCCTCCTCTCCACCATGAAAACCCTTCCATTTCCCACCTATTAACCTCCTCTCTGTTGGAAAACATACATTTCCTTCAAATTCTGTGCTTAGTTTCTTCAATGACCACCACCAACAAAATATCCAAGGACTCTTAGAAGAAAGGAACTATTGAAATGGTCTTCTCACCTTTACATTCCTTGTGGCTTTCTAATACAAAACAGACCTCCCCAGATTTACAGTTGTGGCTCTGTTTGTAGAAAAGGTGATACAGAAAACACACAACTGCCATGAATTAACCTCACAGTCATTTTCTAAACATACGGAATTATCTCCAGAGAGTGTAGGTTGGCTTTTGACACTGTCCCCTTCTTTTCACCCTGGAAAACCCCAGATGTACCTGGTTGCTAGGGAGGAGAGTAGTGTCAAAGAGTTTGCATCAGTCAGAGTCAAGTAAGGTATTAATCATTGTGGGACCTGATGCCTAAGCAACAAGTCAGTAGTAAGGAAAGAAAGTGGGAGAGCACCATTGAGTTTTACACCTACAACTGACAAGCACAGTTCAGATTTTCCTTTACTTAACAAGAACAACAAAAACAAAAAGCAAAGAACTTCTGTGAATTTAACACAGAATTAAAAGCTCTGAGCTACTTTAACAGGGCATGATACAGCAATGCTTCTACTGTGAAACAACAAGAAAAAAGAACTGCAAAATGGTTACAACCTTTATCGCTGAATGAAGTCTGCAGTATGCTGAATGATCAGATGATCAGGACAGCCTCTCGTGTACACAGAAGCACCACTGCAGATGCTCTCAACTGTTCAGCAAGTTACTGGTTTTGCCGATCAACATTTCTTATGAGGACCACACGTATGGTGCAGGTCTGTTGCAATCTTTTCGGCCAGCAGAAGCTTCATGAGCACAGCCGTCTGCTGCAGGAAGTAGCTCTGTGGGCAGCAGGATCCGCATCTCTTACACAGACCTCACGCAGAAAACACAGCTCCAGCAGAGCAGTGGTTATTTTGGCAAGATGGGGAGAAGTGGCTGTGAACCATGTGAAAGGACAGTGAAAAATCCAGCAGCACTTGTCAGCATACCTGTAGTGTACCAATATTTTGGCTAAGACCCAGTCCCACTAATCTGTTTACCTAATGTCCCCCTGCACTTCCACTGAAGTATGAGCTTATTTCCTGTACCAACTACTGTGCGTCTTGTGGTTAGTTATTAACTAGTTGTTGTGTTTGAAAAAGGGATTTACTTCAGCAGAAAGTGGTTCTTCTGTAATCCTCACCCAGTCTGGGGGAGCTTTGCACTGTGCCAGTGAGACATCCTCTTGCAGCACAAAACAGTTTGTGTAAAATAAATGCATGCGTAATATTTCCTAGGCGTTGTTAGCCCTTGCATTTTTATCAGGCTGAGTGACGATTGATTTCCAGCAACAGAGAGAAAGAGTAATCCAGAATTAAGTATAGTTTTGCCAAATGCATTTTGTTAGGGGGGACCGGGGATTCCCAGCCACTTGCCCCTTCTTGAGGAGCTGTTTGCAGCCTCTTTCGCTTTCTCTTCAAGTGCAATTGCACAGCCTGGAGACGAGAGGTTTCCTTGGGAATCCTGCTGGTAGGTTCAGCTTTCAGTGCAAACTCTTACAGTATCACACTCTGTGGGGAAATGAGTTATTTGTTATTCTGGTATTTTCTCAGTTTCGCTTCTTTTATTTTAGAAGAAGTTCCCAGACAAGTGAATTCTGTGTGCTGAAGCATGAGGGTGGATATGAGTGAGCAGAGGATAGAGTCTTGCATCACTTGATTTCCATATGCATAAATCTGACTAAAGCAAGTATCAGGGAAAAGGAAATAGTGTTTACTTATTCCAGCTACTCATGCTTTCATATGTCTTTTAATCCCCTCCAGGCCCACTTCTGTTAGCTTTAAGGATATCTAGAAGCAATTTTTTAGGACTAGGTGCTTGAATAGTTTTGATTTCCTTTTTTTTTTTTTTCCTTTTTTTTTTTTCTTTTAATTCCATTCTTTTTTCCATTAAGATTTTCAGTTCTGGTAGATCTCAATGTAAGGTGGACATCGATGCAAGTCTGAAATGCCATCTATGTTCTTCTCTCTGTGTTTAGATCCAGGTTGACCAAAGTGTCTCACATCTCGCAGAGGGAAGTATCTTTCTGTGAGGCACAGGTTGGCATCCAAGCCTTGCAGCAGCTGCTGCTGCTGAGGCCGGGAGCCTTCTCTCTGCCAGACATGTTCCACTTGTGCTTTTTTTTCCCCAGCAAACTCCTCAGTGATTTTTTTGTGCAAGGGTTGACCAATCTGTGTCATTTCTCTCCTGTGTCAGCACCCCCAGGAAAACTTAGCATTGGGAAACTGAAGACAGGAGCTTATGCTCGCAACCATCTGACTCCTGATCTTTAGCGCTGGACAGCATTGACTGATGTGAAGGGGGAATTCGGGAGAGAGAAACATAAGTTTTCTCACCAGCCTTGTTACTTCAGAAGGGATCTTGCTGAGCGTTACCACCATCTTCCCTATCTTACCCAAGTAAGGGAGTGAAACAAATTGTTCCATGAACAAGGCACTAATGAAGCTCAATTGTGATAGATTTATATACTATGCTCCTTCCTCTCACCCTTCAATACTCCCATTTTCCCTGTGACCTTCCTCTTCCTTTGATAGTTCAATTTCCCCACTAAATCTCTCAAATTGCATCCAGTTCTCCCAACCACCTGAGACATCTCCCAGATATGGGAAAGGGAAGAGGAGGCAAGTAATAGCAGAGCTCACTGCATTGTTGTTCCTCTAATGTCAATGCTGATTCTGGGTACACAGCAGCCCATTTTTATAAAACCTGGGGGAACATCATATATCTGCTAAAATTCATCTGCCTGTCTCTGGCCTTGTTTTCCTGTTCCTGAGCCCTACTAATGCTAAACACAACTTGATCCTGGTGGATGCTGTGGCAAAGGCCAGGTTGGACAGAGCCTTGGGTGGCATGGTTTAGTGGGAGGTGTCCCTGCCCATGGCAGGGGGTTGGAACTAGATGATCTTAAGGTCCTTTCCAACTCTAACTATTCTATGATTCTAAAAGTGCAGACCAAATAGAGTTCAGCTAATTTTATAAAGGAAAGAAACAATGGATAAAAAAGGCAGTAATTACAGGCTGACAAATAGAGCTAATATATGCCCTAGTGAAAAGAAACGCCTCCTGGCCAGGCAGCAGGCTTTGGGGTCTTGTGAGTGAATGCAGCGCTCGTGCATACCTTTACCTACCCACTGGGGGGCAGAATGCAGATTAGAGATTAATTCCTCACCCGATTTTGATCAGGTGTCAGGTGATGTGCACCTGCCTCAAATGCAAGACCAGCACCTACAGAGCTTCAAAAGGCTCCATTTGAGACCATTTTAAAGGTCCTTACTCATTTTAAAGATCTGATACTATTTACATGCTTCAGTTTGCTCTTATTTTCTGAAGAGAGAATAAACAAACCTAAGGAAGACAGTGAATTGATATAAACCTGAAGGGGATTTACGGTGTATTTCTGGTTACTGACGATCAGTGGAACAGCACTCCCGAGAGAGCCGAGGCAGTGAACGCTGGCCCGGGGGCTGCCGACGGCTGGGACGACGTAAAGATGCCCACGGGGATGGGTGTCACCGGCCCCGACACGGATCGCGGCCAGTTTCGCCTGCGCCTGGGTCATTAGGCCCGGGTGGCTCCGCAGGCGGCCGCTGACCCCAGGCGCTGCCCGTCCCGGCCGCACCTAAGCGCCGGGGCCCAGGCGCGGCCTGTCGTCAGCGCCGCTCATCGCCCGGCGGCACCGGCACGACCGGGGCGGCGACGACTACCGCGGGCCGGGCCGGGCCCGGAGGCGGAGCCACGTCCGGGGCGGGGCGGAGCCGCGGCCAGTCGCTACCTCAGCGGCTGGGTGGGCGGTGCGGTGTGGTGTGGAGCGGTGCGGGGTGATGGAGCCGCGGGCCCTCGTTGCCTGCGCTCCGGCACGCAGCGCCCGCTGAGGCCCGCCCGCCGCCGCGGCCCCTCACCTCCCGCCGCCACCCCCCCCACACCCGGGAAATGGCCACGGAGCCCCTGCGGCCGGCGGCGCCCGCGGCGGGGCGCCCCGAAGGCGGGCGCGGGCGCTGCGCGGGCGGCGGGCGCGGCGAGGCGGAGGAGGCCGCGGCCCAGCCGGTGCTCGGCGCTTCCCCGGGCCCCGCGGCAGCGGCGGCAGGGGGCCGGCGGCGGGGGCTGAACGGCTGCGTGCCGCTGTCGCACCAGGTGGCCGGACACATGTACGGCAAGGATAAAGGCGGTGAGCGGCGGCGGGGCGCGAGGAAAGGGGCGGCGGAGGGAGCTGCGGCCCGGGCCACCCGTGACGGGGGTCCCCCACATACCCGCTCTCCCGTTTATCTTAATTCTTGTGGAGCTGGTTGTGGCGGGTCGGGTCTCGCTTCAATTCTCCTCACGTCCCGCTGGCGGCGGCCGGTAGCTGTGCTGTTGGCCGAGGGTGGTGTTGGTGACAGGAGGGAGCCGCTCACAGGCGACGTGGGAACGCATGCCCGGCGCCTCAGGAGCGGTGTCAGGGCATGCCGCTTTGGTGGCTGAGGTCCCGCTTCCCGGGCTGAGCTGCGAGCACCTGTTTGCCCTGGGGGCAGCCTGTCGGTGCTCGTGTTTGGTGGTCACCTCGGTGCTGAGGGCCCGGTCTGTCCGGCCAGGGTCTGCTTCCTCCTTTCGAAGGGTGGAGGAACTCCCAGAGCTCACCCGGTGTACGCAGGCTGTGGACAGAGTGGTTTCAGCACTGTCTTCTGATGGTTTGCGTAAATGGTGGTGACCTGCCAGGACGGGATAGTTAACAGTGCCTTTAAGCTTCTGCAGTTAGCTTCATTTTATCAGGCACCTTTTAAAAAAGTGGGAATTTTTGATAACGGTGTCCTTCTACCCTCAGAGCGTACGTTGCAATTGTGCTTTATCTGAAGGTAGCCCCCAAGCCTTTGGCCACCAGAAACTTGGGTGAAGTATTAATGAGTGATTTACCAAAGTGGGGTAACTTAGTAGTTGGTTGTTAATTAGATGGTAGGAGTAAGCCCAAACCAATGGCTAGTAAGTGGTCTAATAATACAGATGTGAGGATACAGCATTTTTGAAGTGTGCCTCCACTACCTTTAAATTTCTATTTTAATTCCAGGCTGAGGAGTGAGGTGTTAGCCTTTCTCATGAAAGGTGCCTTTTAACATAGGCAGCGGTCACTGCCAGAGGAAGCAGCCAAGTTAGCATTGCCAAATGGCATTTCTCCCTCTTCCAGAGCAACACATTTGGTACAACTGCCTCTGAGCCAAATACAAGGTATACATTCAACTGTCAGTGTGCTCTGAGAGCAGCTGTCATATCGCCTTTGAACCCTAATGGTAGGAACTATCATTGCTGAATAGGCCAGGGGCAGTTCGTCAGAACCCCTTCAGCTATCGCTGTGTGGAATTGCAGTACTAATGGCACTGTTTGTCTTATCTACAGCCTGCATCTGTGGCATGTCTTGCTGCTGATAATCTCCACAGCAAAGCAGTTCTTGTCCCTTGCCCCTACTGCAGTCTGTGCAATAAAATGTAGAGGGTGGTGCGTTGGATCCTGGGAGCTGTAGAGCTTTATTGTTCATGTATCATAACATGGGGTGGGATGAGTTAAAAAAGGCTTGTTCAGGGAAAGCCTCACCTTTGCCACATAAATTTTATCATTTGGATCAAGGCAACATTGGTGATGCACTATCATTGTGGGTGCAGCTCCAATGGATTAGGCAAAGCTAGCTCCACTATATCTGAGAAGCAAGACTGAGATTTTCTTGCAGGGGTATCACCACAGTTGATGATCTCATCTTAGAAACAGTTTTACATTTCGGTGAAGACCAGAGCTGCTCTGGCACTCACAGCACTCTAATTTTTGTGTATTAATATTCTTATTTTATTTCTTTACAGATGTATGTAGGAGTGCAGGCTGTCAAGATGTGAAAGATCATTATACAGGGTCATGTATAATTCTGCAGGGCTGTTCCCCTTGGTGTCTTTGTTGTGAAGCTAGTGGCCAGATGTTTGAATATATGTAGTTGCTAATAGCACTAGTAAGGAATATCACAATCTGTATGCCAGAATCTGTGAGAACTTACGGCGTGTGTGGGGATTTTCTGTCATTTTCTGCTTTTTCCTGCAGTAGTCACCCTTTGTGCTATTTTCTGTTCTGCCCTTTTCTACACCATTGAACCTTTAGTATTTTAAAAGCCTAAAGCTATAAACCCAGCATGCGTTATTGTCAGGATACCTCTATTGCTGTGCATACAACATAGCAAACGTACCTTGAAGGTTGTACCCGGCTGGCATTAGCATCTGAGCTGTTTACTGATTCAAGCTCAGAGCCTGCCTTGTTCTGCTCAGCTTCTTCCTCTGTGTCACTGCTGTCCTCTGCACCCAACTTCCCTTCTGTCCCTGCATAGAAAGGTACAGAGGACTTGTAGATATCCAAAGTATTTTTAAAGTATTTTATTTTTTAAAAAATCGGGTTAAAGTAGACTTTAAAATTTCATTGCCATGTGGTTCCCTTCCTACTGAATAACCTTTCAGTTTTCCCTTTGCTCCTTGTGACTCTTACTGCTTTGCAAAGAAAGCCTTGTAGCATTCTTTCTGCATGCAAACATAGACCCTTGGCTTCTGGGCATAATGATTGACCTTCTGTTGAATGCTGTGTTCAGTATTGCTTCTGCTGGAACAGAGTAAATCACATGGAGTAAGTAAGGTTGTGGCTCGCTTCCGCAGGCATGAAGAGAGAGACGCGAGCTGGTGGGATATGTCACCTTATAAAGCCTCCCGCACTTGGCTGTGGTCTGGTGCCTGTACCTGTAAAATGCTGGAGGTTCCCAAGTTGTTAGTGGGATTCTGTAGCTAGAGGAGCTATTCTTTTTCAGTGTGACTTGCTTGGTCATGCAACTCACTAAACTTCTATCTCTGGCTGCTGTTTCCTGCTTAAAAGGTTAAGATGGCACATACATACTGGTCAGTCTTTATTAGATAACCTCAAGAGGATGGAGGATCTTTCTGAAGTAAATGTTTGGCTTGTCTGTGCATAACAGATTTTGTCTATAGTTCAGTGAAGTGTGTGGATTGGATGTGATGCTCATTTAGAAGAGTGCATACATCTGTGTTGTTTATTTTTACAGTAGATGTGAGTTTCAGAATGATAGTAAGCTTTGTGTGCAGAGCTATAGAGAAATGTTTGTAAGAGGCTTCAGAATTTTAATTTTGGTATAGTTTTGTTGCTTCTTCAGAAATATTGAATTACTTACTTGTATATTAAAACAATACTACCTCCTGTCTGTGCTGGAAAACCTAAGGAACCCTAGAACAAAACCATAACCAATACCCATATGTTAGTATGATCTGCAGGTGATAGTATCTCAGGTGGTTGTTTGTAGATGTCGTGGTTTAAGCCATGACAGTAGATCAGAGGGAAAGTTATGGATTTCAACATTACCATCTTCATGGTGAATGTTGAAACACTAGTCTTTGGTTTCCAGGCCTGCCTCAGTCACAATTACAGAGTAGGTGCTCTAGTTTGTCAAGAAATTCAGAGGATGAGGGAACTTTAGATAATGCCAGGTTATAATAAATTCTTCAAGTAATATGTATCAAACCAATAGTGTATGGGTTCTACTTCCAGGAGTATTTGCCTGGCCTTTCTACCTTGTAGATTGTCTACTTGTTTTATCATCAAAGCCAACATGCAGATTTTGAGGAGTATGTATTATAAAACTTTTTCGTAATGTTGTGATTGTTAGCAGTTCACATTCCAAACACGTGCCATTCAGATACTTTGTGCACTTTGGTAGTACTTTCCAGCAGAGGTAAAAGGGCACAGGGAGGGCATGATAAGGTGTTGTGTCTTGAAGATGTGGTAGTCTGGGCATTGTGTAGCAACGTTTTTCTAGTTCTGGAAAGCATACAAAATCCAGCTTTCAGCAAGCAACATAACTTGAGAGCTTTTACGCATGTTTTTAAAACCACTCTTTGTTCATTGGTGCAGCCAACTAGTGAAACAACTTTTCTAAGTCTGGTGGTTGTTTTAAAGTAAATATTTTAGACTCTGAAGATTTTGTTTAGTTTCCAAGGCTGCACAACAGAGCCCATTCAGAGATAATGTTTTCTAAAAGGCAAAACCACAGTTGATGTTACAACTGCAAACTCTTTTTGGGACACAAAGCTCCTGGCTCGTTGTACTGTGTTTCCTCAAGTGGTAAGCTGAAGATGGAGCTTACTGTTTGTTGTAGTTTAAGCCCAGCTGTAACTCAGAACCAGGCAGCTGCTATCTCACTCTCCCCCTTCCTCCCCCCCGCTCCCAGAGGGATGGGGAGGAGAATCGAAAGACTTATAACTCCCACGGGTTGAGATAAGAACAGTCCAGTAACTAAGGTATAACACAAACCACTACTACTACTACCAATAATAATAAGGGAAGCAACAAAGGAAGAGAATACAACCGCTCACCACCCGCCGACTGATACCCAGCCTGACCCCAGCAGTGATCTAGCCCTTCTGGGTAACTACCCTCAGTTTATATAGTGGGCATGACATGCTGTGGAGTGGAATACCTCTTTGGTTAGTTTGGGTCAGGTGTCCTATCTCTGCTTCCTCCTGGCTTCCCCTCCTCCCTGGCAGAACACGAGACTCAGAAAGTCCTTGGTCAGAGTAAACATTACTGAGCAGCAACTAAAAACATCAATGTTATCAGCGCTGTTCCCAGTCTGAAAGTCAAAAGCACAGCACCACACCAGCTACTAAGAAAGAGGAAAATGACAGCTACTGCTGAACCCAGGACACTGTTGATAGTGTTTATGTTTTTCCTTCCCTTCTAAACAAAATAAATTACTATCTGAAAAACTTTGAATAAATTCTAGGGGAAAATCTATTTTCCAGAAGTTGGGTTTTTCTTTTTCCCTTGCAACAGATGATCTTGAAACCTAGAGGGATGCAGAAACTTTCAGAGGGATGCAGTTACTGTTCTCCATTCTTGCCCATATTAATTTCTTGAGTACCCTCAGATATTCAGTTGTGTTTCCTTTGCAACTACTCAGCAGTGTTGTTGTCTGGAGAGTCGTTAGGGCTGTTTTGTGAGGATATGTTGAGGTCTTTTTTTTGGTGCATGATGAAGGTGATTGCCTGGCTGAGGTGAAATTCCGTTTTGTAATAATGGGTGATATAAATAATATCACTCCATGCTAAGTAGATGCTACGGGGCTGCTACTTCTAGTAATATAGAAGTGCTCTTTCTATGCCATTAGTATAGATATACATAGAACCCATTTTTATATTTTAGCTAGTGAGAAATGCATTAAACTTGGTACTAAGTCTTTTAACTTGTTGTCATTGTGGAAAAATTACTTATCAGTTATTTAAAAAGGGAGTGTCTATGTAATCTTCCATAGTTAATGTATTTTTTTTGGGTGGAACTTTTAATGTCAAATCCCAGTACTGTGTTGGCCTTGAGCAGAATTAGACCCAGGAAATCATAATTTAAAAAGGGAGTGTCTATGTAATCTTCCATAGTTAATGTGTTTTTTTGGGGTGGAACTGTTAATGTCAAATCCCAGTACTGTGTTGGCCTTGAGCAGAATCAGACCCAGGAAGTCATCTAATGTCTAAAAAGATGGAGAGCAGGGCAAGCAGCCCTCGTCTAAGGGTTTTGTGTAGGAGCTGTCAATTTTGGCTCTACTGTGTGTATTCTGAAAGCAGTACAACTTTGCAAGTAGGCTGTCCCTGATTGTGTATTTGCTGTTTGGGGTGGGGGGAAGCAACCTGTAAAACTAAGCCCTGAAGGAAATGCTTCTCTTCTAGGTATACTTCAGCATCCAGATGGGACTGTCCTGAAGCAGTTGCAGCCACCTCCTCGTGGTCCCAGGGAGCAGGAGTTCTACAACAAGGTGAGGGTCCGTGCAGCATGGAGAGAGCTGTCTGGCTGTGGGTGAAATGATGGGTGTGCTTCCTGTAGTAGTTATAGTTCTCAGGCTGTTGTGGTGGGAGGTAAAACCTAAATGTCTGAACAGTAGGTCAGCAGCAGCCCTGTCTTGGTATCTGTGTGCTGTCTAGAACTTTCTTCTCTGTGGATATCTGTCCCCATGACAGGTCTACTTCACTCACAGTATTTAAGCTTGCTCATTTGTTCATGGGACGCTAGGTTTTTCACAGGATCTTAGATTTTATTGAAAAGCCTTGTGTGATCTCCATTTATGATTAAAGGATGGTATGTTTGATCCCATCTTTCTCATGTTGCAGATTGCCTCAGAATTCGTTGTATCTAGATTTAGCATGTCTCACAGTTCTGTCTAGTCTGGCTTCTTGCTAGAAATGCTGGTCTGTTCACTGTATTAAAAACTCAGCTCCTTTAAAGAGACAATAAAAAGTTAAACTCTCCAGTTGTTTTAACTTTAGTTTGATGTATTTTTCCTATTATTCATCTTCAGTTTGCTTTATCGATAACTTCAATAACACAGATCAGGAAAGCTGTTGCTTCTCTTATGAACAAAAACTGTTCTTGGAGCCCCTTTTCCTTGCCAGCATACCTGCCTGTGATAGTCCATCACACGTTTTTTCTGCATCAGCTTGATATGTCATCCCTTTCCTTGACTTACTAGGTAAAACGAACTATAGAAAACATCATGCAGGATGAGAGAGGAGTCTTGAGACTTTTTATATTTTTTTTGTTTTATGCTGTGCTGTTTGATTTTTCTCTCCCCAACCTCTAAGGGTGTTAAGTTTCCAAAACACCTTGCATATTTTGTGGAACGTCTTGCATTAAAACAGACTAAGCTATGTGCACTAAGAGAATATTTTGTTAGCATGCTAGCATTACTTGATAATTCTCATGATGGGACTGCTAGACAAAACAGCAGTTCTTGACTAAGTAAGGGCTCAGCAGGAGCCAGTTAAATCTAAATGTAAATATTTTTCTGAGGTTTCTTAGTGACTAATTTAGATGAGGTTAGTAAGCTGCAATTCAGCCTGAGTGGTAATTCTTCAGTAGCAGGAGAAAGCTCAAGCATACTCCTTTGAGTGCCAGGCTGCTGCTTACTCTTCTGTGAAATCCTGAGATATGGACAGTAATGTGCTATCGCTGTCTAAAGCCAGTGGGTAAGAGGGGTAAGTTTGGGCATTGCTTATATGTTAGCCATTTGCAGCACAGGCTTTATCATTTTGCCTGTTGCTTAAACTAGTGTGGCAAGCTTTGAGCGAGATCTTGCGCAAAATCTTTGAGAAAAAGTTTTGTATTAGTGCCCTTGTTACTATGCCATGTCAGAGGGGAAGAAGTCAGCTTTCAATGCTAGGAAGTTGCAAAGTTAGCTTCATTATGTCTTCCAGGGCCTTGCTAGGTTACTTCCAACGCTGAATTTTTGGGTTATCAGGCAATTGGGAAAAGGGTTGTGTAATTCTTGAAAAATAATGGAGAAAGAGAAGGGTGCATATACAACTAGTTGTGTGTGGACTGGAATGCCTTTTTGGGGGAGAAGGGAAGGTGAGCAAATGTGTGTACATTATGTAGGTGAAAGTACAGGAGAAAGGTCTTGGGGATTTGTCGCTTCTCAATGATTAACTATTATCATGTTTGCTCTTGGGCAGAAACCATGTTATGCAGGGTATAGGCACCTAAGCACTACATATGGTTGTTACAAGATGAGGATTACTGCAGATTGTGAGGT
Source organism: Myiopsitta monachus (assembly GCA_017639245.1). Taxonomy (NCBI): domain Eukaryota; kingdom Metazoa; phylum Chordata; class Aves; order Psittaciformes; family Psittacidae; genus Myiopsitta; species Myiopsitta monachus. Next base: position 61,594,029 of record CM029921.1, on the reverse strand, counting down.
TCAGTGTAAGGTACGGTTACACCTATAGCTTGAGCTGGTAGAGTAGCTCATTGCTGCCAAGAGAGAAAGGCCTTTCTTCCCATTCTTCCCATTCTTGCCATTTACCTTCTGCTATGCTGGTGCTTTTTGGACATAGATGAACTGATTTGACTCATTTAAAAGACTGCAAAACTTCCTTGTGTTGGTTGTCATTTGTCAGTTTTAGTGATTAATCTGATGAGCAGTGGAAACAACAACAGGACTGCCCTGTTTTGGTGACTTGAGTTCAAGGCATCTTTTGGTCCACAATCAGAAGAAACATTATTACCTTGGAGAAGTTAGTGAGCCTCCAGAGACTGGGGGAAGGAGAGTTTTACCACAAGGGGCTGTTTACACAGCAGGAGATCGTGAGAAACAGCGCAGAAATGAAAGAAATGAAACAAAACTGATGAATCCCAGGCTGTCACTTTGTCAGGACTAGACAGCAAGTCCATTGATCAGATCACACCAGAAGGTTGCCAGTTAGTATATGTGAATTAATTGTCACTTGTTTATATCTGTGTCTATTTTTTCATATATGCTTATAACTGTTTTGTTTCTAGTGATAGGTAAGTTATTGTTTCCTTTGCATGCTACGTTACTCTCGCCTTTAATTAAAATTAGTACCCCAGTATCTGGGCCAGAAACAAGTGATGTTTTTTACTTATGGGTGAAGCAAACCTCCCTGGCTGAAGTAACTGAGAACCTTTGTAGTTTATGGTAGCAAGAAGATGAGCTTGCCTCAGTTACAGCTGGAGAGCAGCTATTGCAGATCTGAGGCAGAAGTGTTTTCTGGTAACTACCAGTGACCGGGAAGCCCTATTTCATCATACGGTCTGAGTGCTTGTGAGCTGAAGGCTGCAGGAAACATGTCATGATAGAGTTAATGGGGCATTGAGAGACAAGTTTGACTATAACTGATACAGGTAACCTGATACCAGGTAGATGTTATCTTCTAGCAGCCTTTCAGTATCTGAAGGGGGCCTACAAGAATGTGGGAGAGGGCCTTTTCATCAGGGACTGTAGTGGTAGGACAAGGGGTAATGGGTTCAAACTTAAACAGGGGAAGTTCAGGTTAGATATAAGGAAGAAGTTCTTTACTGTGAGGGTGGTGAGGCACTGGAATGGGTTGTCCAAAGAAGTGTAAATGCTTCATCCCTGGCAGTGTTCAAGGCCAGGTTGGACAGAGCCTTGGCAATATGGTCTAGTGTGAGGCATCCCTGCCCACGGCAAGGGGTTTGGAATTGGATGATCTTAAGGTCCTTTCAAACCCTAGCCATTCTATTATTCTGTCTGGACAAGAGAGTTTTCTCTTCTGAAATGGCTAGATTTGCTTTCAACTGAATGTGTGAACGTGACAGAGGGCCATAGTCTGTGTCAGTGAATCACCAGAAGTTTTTTCCCATGGTTACTGATGGGTTGTTGTCCTGGTTTAAGCCTCTAAGCCACGAAGTTTTTCTCACTCACTCAATCCCCTCTCTTTCTTCCCCCAGTCCCAAGGGGATGGGGAGGAAAATCAAAAGAATCCAACCCGCACAGGTTGAGATAAGAACAGTCCAGTAACTGAGGTATAACACAAATCACTACTGCTACCACCAATAATAATACAAGAGAAATACAAGGAAAGAGAATACAGCTGCTCACCAAGCCCGACCCAGCCAGTGCACCCCTCCAGCAGCGAACCCCAGCAATGCACCTCCCCCCCCCCTTCCGGGTCTCTGCTCTCCATTTTTGCATCCTGGACATGACGTGCTATGGTATGGAATAACCTCTTGGCCAGATGTCCTGTCTCTGCTTCCTCCCGGCTTCCCCTCCTCCCTGGCAGAGCATGAGACTCAGAAAGTCCTTGGTCAGACCAAAACATTACCAAGCAGTAACTGAAACCACTGGTGTTATCAGCGCTGTTCCCAGGCTGAAAGTCAAAAACACAGTGCTGCACCAGCTACCAAGAAGGAGAAAAATGACTGCTGCTGCTGCACCCATGACACTGGTGCAGCGCTGTGTTTTTGATTTTGGGCCTGGGAACAGCGCTGATAACACCAGTGGTTTCAGTTACTGCTTGGCAATGTTTTGGTCTGACCAAGGACTTTCTGAGTCTCATGCTATGCCAGGGAGGAGGGGAGCCGGGAGGAAGCAGAGACAGGACACCTGACCCAAACTGACCAAAGAGGTTATTCCATACCACAGCACGTCATGTCCAGGATGTGAAAACAGAGAGCAGGGACCCGGAAGGGTGCTGGTGCACTGGGGGGTTTGCGGCTGGGGGTTGCACTGGCTGGGTCGGGCTTGGTGAGCAGTTGTATTCTCTTTCCTTGTATTTCTCTTGTATTATTACTGGTGGTAGCAGTAGTTATTTGTGTTATACCTTAGTTACTGGACTGTTCTTATCTCAACCTGTGGAAGTTGCATTCTTTTAATTCTCCTCCCCATGCTCCGGGTCTGGGGAAAGAAAAAGGAGGGAGTGAGTGGGCGAACTGGCTTAAATCACGACAACCAGCTACCAAGAAGGAGAAAAATGACTGCTACTGCTGAACCCATGACAGTTGTTTGTGTTGTGCACCAAGCTGAGTGCTGACTGGTAGAGCCCAAATGAAATGGGCTTCCATTTTTGAATGGAAACTTGTGCGAGACACTGTAATGTAAAATACTAATAGTGATCTGAAACTTGCTCAGAAGTGACAGACAGCTGGAAATTTTGAAGGAATTTCACAGGTCTCTGTCAAAGTGGAAAACTGGGAAATCTCTCAAGTAATTACTGCTCAGACTGCCATTAGGCTACGTTTCTGTTTTCCTTACGGTGTATTTTCAGATTAGCAGTTAAAAAAACACCAACAAAACAAACCACCCAACCCTCTAAATACACGCAGTCTTTCTTAAGAGATTATTTCATCAAGTAAACCAAACTTTTGCCTCTAGTACAGCAATTTGTGTAATTCTCTACTGATGGGGAAATGGCTTGTCATGATTCTGTGTTGAGGGAGGATAGTATGAAAGATCATTGTGAATACCTTCTATGATAAAATGTAGCAGAACAATGAGCTATTTGTAGTTGCTGTTAATAACTTAGTATGTATTGCTTAACTTATCACTGGAGTGTGGCTTCCTAGTGGTAATGTCCACTTTCTGCTGAGTTCTGTAAATACCAGTAATTATCAATTCAAAATAATTAACGTTTTAATTTTGTTCCTGCAAACTGCATTCCTGTACCTGAGGGCGTGAGCTTTTTACAAACATAGGCTGCATAACTATGGAGTGTTTCACTAGGCCTTCTGGTACCCTTACCTGGCTAAGAAATTGAGTTTTTTCACCTTGAGTAGCCACAAAATGCTCCATTTTCAGTTGGTATGAGCAGCGAGAGAGTGGGGAAAAAAATTGAAGTAGAAGGGTTGTGTTTTTTTGACGGCTAGTTTACACTGATGATCTGTTGTTTCCATCTAATGGAAATACTTGGTGAGAACCTGTAGATGGAGGCACTTTAAAGGACTTTTTTAAAGGAGTTTCAGGAGGGAGCTGTATACAGAGATGTGGAAATAGGAAAATGGTGTTTAAAAATGTAGTAAAATATATTATGTAGTAATGACCCATTTCCATTAAAGCATATAAATTGGTAAAAGGCAGTATGTGTTTATGGTATGCTGCCTACACATGCATGCTAAGAAATCCACAGAACCAGGCTACTACTTGATGTGTTCTAGTATTTGGCTTCAGCCTGCTTTATGCCAGGCTGCAGTTATACATGTGGAGCAGTCTGATTTAATTCAGCAGTGTTGGGAGAGGGAAAGGAAGAAACCTATCAACCCTCTTACGGTGATCTCTTCTGGCAGATGAGTTGGGAACTGTGAGAAAAGCATCCTTCGAGAAGGTTTGTGCAGTCACTGTATGAGGATGAAACCCCTTGCTTAGCTGCATGCAGAGCTCTTGTCTGAAACAAGCCAGGCTGTACCCAAGAGCACTGTGTACTGGTATAACTCTGTCTTCCTGTTTCAGAGCTGTCCTCTTCAGAACAGGGTTTTTTCTTAATTTATCACATCAAGAAAGTAGCATTGCAGAAACTACTGTTTTGTTGGTTGCCCTGAAGAGGGGGAGGAAGCTGGAATGTCAAGCTTTAAATAGGGCAAGCTGCTTTTGCAGGCACAAAAGCATAGAGCTTGGGCTGCAATTATTTAAAACTGAGGAAGAGAAAATTTGCAGTTGTTAATGTTGCCTTCATGATTACCATTTCCTACAAGCTGTGTGTTTAGCACTAAGAGATTGAGTGTTTATTATGTTCAACAGAACAAGAGAAGGATGCTGAACTGTTTTGAAATGGCAACTCTTTCACTCTGGCATTCCCTTGGTGGGGCTGTAAGCCTTTGTTACTGTCTGTACCTGTTTTAAGCATGGCATACTGAAGTTTTGAAACCTACTAGTGCAGTTGGTAGTAAACTGGGCTTTTATGGATAACAGATCAGTCAGTGTTCCTGTAAACTTTTATTTGAATTGCCCTTCTGCTTTCCAATGCTGACTGCTTGATGCTGGGAATATAAGTATACCTTCTGCCTCATCCTGCTTGCTGAAAACTGTCCTGAGAAAGCTCTGGCAGCATGGATAACTTCAGTCACTTACCCATTTTTTTTTTCTTTCCCCTGTTTGCTAGTGGCTGCAGGTCATGGCTTGGAGTCAAGTTATGGCTCCAGATAACGTACCTGCAGTATTATAAGGTTTCTGAGAATGTTTATTGCAAGTCTTGCCCAACTTCTCAGATACCTTTGTCCCAGACTGCAAGGGTGATTAAGGAGGGTTGGAATGACAAGGTAGATGGGGTTCTCCCAGTCCCAGCTCAGCTCTGGCAGCCTTCTATCTCTATCCCAGTGCTTTGGAGCCAAGGGAGCTGATTTACCCCACGTAGCATTGGGAAAAGATAATCGGCCTAATCACCTGGCCCTTCTGGATAACAGATCATCCACCCATTGCCAATTAATGATGGCTTTGTTAACTGCTGTAGCAGTAGTCTGAAAGTTCAGGGTTCAAGCCCTGCGGACATATAATATGAATGCAAGGAAGCTGTTACTGCTGTAGATAATAGAAATTGTTTTTCACTCTTGTTGCATGTTCTAAAAACAAAGCCAGGATGTAAGAGACACAAATAGCTTCAGCATGTAAAAGAGATTTAAGTTAGGTGAGAGTCAAGCACTTGAAGGTTAGGAAGCAGTGGCTTCATGGTAGCCTGTACAATTGTTCTGAACTTTTGTTGGCTGCATTATAATGCAGGTTTCAATAGGGCAATGACCTGTCTTTCTGTTTTGTTTCCCCTAAAGAATTTACTAACTTATTTTACAATCTGGCATAAGGCAGAATTAATATTGTTTGTTAAACTTCTGCTGTCTGCCTTATGACAGTCTTTGAGTTTGTGACTAGAGAACAGCATGTTAGTGAAGACCCAATTACGTTAATACTCCCGAAGCTATAGTTCCTTGTGCTTCTGTGGTTAGAGAGAAGAAATGTGCAGGGAATGTGCCCGCTTGGACCATTATCAATAATTTTCTCCTTACTATGTTACTTACTTGATTGTCAGTAGTCTGCCGCTACTCCTATGCTGTGGCTTTTCACTACTGCTTGATGCTTTCTTCTTTTTTGCATTGTCTATTTTAATTAGCATTCAAGCAGCTTCAGGCAGTGCAGAAGACTTCTGGTGACTTCCCTCCACCTCCATGGCATAAAATCAAGCCAGCAGCCTGAAAGATGTGTTTTGGCCTGGAAGCTTTTGCATGGAGTTGCAAGAACTGACTCATAAAGCTCAGCCCTCTTTTAGCCTATATAGCACAAATCATGATAAGGCAGCCTGTGTTCTGTCAACTGTTCTCTGCTAGTGACGGAAAAGGAGAGGGATTGGAAATGTCTTGCTTCAGGATGAATTACCCTATTTTGTAAATTCAGTTATCTGGTTTTATAGTCTTGATTTAGATGATTATCCTTGACTGAAAAAGGAATGGCTGATGGCTGTCATGCTGCTATTGTGTACTAAAATATCCTTATCCTGTGATCAAGTCTTCAGCTAAGGTTCTTATTTTCAGTCTTGTAAGGACAAAGCATGGAAAAATATGATGCACAGTTCTCTTTAACATCTTACTTTGGGGATACAATGCTGTACCCAAGCTTTTTGTTAATAGGACATTCAGAGCTGTAGTTCAGTGTCCTGAATGGTTGGTTATCTTTGGCCATGTCTCATTCTGGTACATCCAGATCCTGCTGCGTGTCCAGAAGAGGCACCTGTACTGAAGTATACAAATTACCTGTTTGCAAATACAGTGAACATATTCTGATGCAGCCCATTTCTGCCCTTGGCATCATTCCTCCTACTGAGAATCTGTCTGGGAGAGTTTCTGTCTTGCTGGGGAAAAGAAGCAAATACAAGTTCCCAGACCAGTGTGTGATATTGCCTCATACTCTCTTCTTTAAACCACAAGCCTGGACAGAAACATTGTAATAAAAGAAAGATCATGCAGTACTCCTCAGCTAATGAGAAGAAAATGGCTTTTTGACCAATTTTGAAATACTTGCAGCTTGTATCCAAATCTGTTTCTCATTAGGAGTTGTCTAAGAGAGATGAAGCGTAGGTCTAAGAATCTGATGAGTTCCTACTACTGTCCTCTAAACACTTACTTTTTTTTGTACTTCAGACCACTATTAAATGGCTGAAAGCCTACTGTACCAGGACAGTAAGATGTAAAAAGTATGACAGATCTGTGATTCTTGTATGCTGTAGCAAAATCAGTTTGGAAGGGACACGCTGCATGGTAGAAGGTTAACTTAGAAGGGTGTGGTGAGCATCTCTTTGCTGTGCTCCTTGTGTATTGTATACCACAGAATAAACTATAACCTGCTTTAATAAATCTAAAAAACCTCATAAAAGGAGACAATAAAAGGCCATTATTGCAGTTTGATGCTATTGGGGAACTACTGGGTGGAGTACTACTACTTAGTAGTCTACAGTCCTTGCTATGTAAGAAAAAATGAACCCCCCCCCCCAGTGCTCCTACCAACCTGATTCTGAGGAAGATTCTTTCCCGAGAGTAGACCTAGCTGAAAATAAAGCAATAATGCATAGTTTTAATGTGCATATCCACAGTATGTTAAATTTGATTAAGTTACAGTACAGTGCTCCTGCTGTGCTAGAGGATCATGCAAGTGCTGGATCAAATCTTGTTTAAACTTCAGTTACGAATGTTTCAGAATATGGATAAACTCATTAAAGGTGTGTTGGTGTTACACAGAAAATACAGTACTTTATGCATAATAAACATATTTAAAAGTAAGATATGGCTGGTGGGCTGCCAATATGGGATTGAGGAAGGTGTAGGTTGCCTCCTTGAAAGAAAGGAAAATATATTCAGTCTCTGAAAAGAAGAATTCCAGTTTCCAGAAAAAAAAAAAGAGGCTTGTAATATGAGAATGTTGCATAAAGACTGTGTTATGTAAGCAAATAGATGTGAATCACCAGCGCATATGGTGAAATATAATGTTCTTGGTCATCCAGGTACCAGATTAACCATAAGTAAATTAAAAACTCTATTAAATATTAATGGTTACTATCCTTTAGTAGTCTTTCAGGTGGGCAGTGAGGAAGTCTCATCAACAAGAAGGCTGAAGGATCTCAAGAGGGATTTCAGGGCCACAGGGTGACTCGTTCAGGAGCCCAAGTAGCTTTCTCATCTCTCCTGTCAGTCACAAGCAATAGCAGTGGAAGCATCAGGAAAATCATGAAAATTAATTCCTGGCTCCGGCACTGGTGTTAGTGTCAGAATTTTGGGATTTTTGACCATGGGTTAATTTACATGCTCCAGGGCTGCTGGCAGCAGATGGGATATGCTTGTCCCAAAGGAGGAAAAGGATCTCAGTTTAAGAGTTAGCAGGGCTCATAGAGAGGGCTTTAAACTAGGTTTGAAGGGCGAAGGGGATAAAACCAGGCTTGCTAGAAATGAGCCAGGGGGTGCCATGCCACTGTTGGAGGCTAGATACACAAGGCAACTTAAATGAATATATGCTGATGCCCACAGCATGGACAACAAACAGGAGGAGCTGGAAGCCATTGTGCAGCAGGAAAACCATGAAATAGTTGCTGCCACAGAAATGTGGTGGGATGATCTGCATGATTGGAGTGCTGCAGTGAGTGGCTACAGAAGGAATAGGTAAGGAAGGGGAAGTGATGGGATTGCGCTGTATGTCAGGGCGTGCGTTGACTGCCTGGAACTTAATGTTATAAGCGAGAAGGTTGACTGTTTCTGTGTGAAGATCAGGGGGAAGGCCAGTCAAGCAGATATTCTAGTAGGAGTCTATTACAGGCCACCCAACCAGGATGAAGCTGTGCATGAAGCATTCTTCAATTGGAAGAAATTTCATGGTTGCTAGCCCTCGTTCTCATGAAGGACTTGAACCTAGCAGTTGTCTACTGGAAATACAACACAGCAGAGAGGAAACAGTCCAGGAGATTCTTGGAGGGTGTGGAAGATAAGCTCCTGACCCAGCTGGTGAGTGAGCCAAGTAGGGAGGACGCCTGGCTGGATTTGCTGTTCCCAGAGGACTGGTGGGTGATGTGCTGGTTGGAGAATGTGTGGGGCAAAATGAAATGATAGAATTTTTGATGGTTGGAGAAGTCAGGAAGAAGGTCAGCAAAACTGCCACCTTAGATTTCCGGAGGGCTGACTTTGGCCTATTTAAGATGCTGGTTGAGAGAATCCCTTGTGAAACATTCCTGAAGGACAAAGGGGTCCAGGAAGGCTGGACACTCTTCAAGAATGAAATTTTCAAGGTGCAGGAGCAGGCGGTCCCCATGTGCTGAAAATCAGGCTGGTGGGGAAGAGACCAGCCTGGCTGAACAAGGAGATACTGCTCTAACTCAGGAAAAAATAGTGGGATCTATCACCTATGGAGGAAGGGACTGTCATCTTATGAGGAGTACAAAGACGTTGTTAGGTAATGCAGGGAGAAAATTATAAAGGCAAAAGCACAGCTGGAACTAAATCTGGCCACTGCTATAAAAGATAATAAAAAGTATTTTTACAAATATATGATCAGTAAAAGAAAGGCCATGGAGAACCTCCATCCTTTACTAGACACTAGGGGAAACCTAGTGACCAACGATGATAAAAAGGCTGAGGTATTTCATGCCACCTTTGCCTCAGTCTTTAATAGTCACACAAGCCATCCTTAGGGTACTCAGTCTCCTGAGTTGGATGGCAAAGATGGGAGCTGATTCAAGTCCCCATAATCCAGGAAGAAATGACTAGTAACCTCCTGCTCCACTTACATGTACACGAGTCTTTGAGGCCAGATGAGTTCCACCCAAGAGAGCTTGCAGATGAGTTCAAGCCACTGTTCATCATTTATTATCAGTCCTGGTCTAGTGGGCAGGTCCCAGAGGATTGGAGGTTGGCCAATATCACATCCCTCTACAAAAAGGGAAGGAAGGAGGACCCTGGAAACTACAGTCCTGTCAGCCTGACCTCAGTGCAGGGGAAGGTCATGGAGCAGGTCATCCTGAGTGAGGTCACAGCACATGTGGGAAAACTGGAGGATCAGGCCCAGTCAGCATGGGTTCACGAAGGGCAGGTGCTGCTTGACCAATTTGATTTCCTTCTATGACAGCGTGACCCATCTGGTTGATAAGACTGTAAACATTGTCTATTTGGACTTCGCTAAAGCATTTGACACTGTCTCCCACACCAGTCTTGTAGAAAAAACTGGCTGCTCATGGCCTGGATATGTGTACTTTTCGCTGGACTGAAAACTAGCTAAATGGCTGAGCCCGAAGAGTGGTGGTGAATGGTGTTGCATGTAGTTGACAACTGGTCAGTAGTTGTGTCCTTCAGGGCTTGGTATTGGGGCCAGTGTTGTTTAATGTCTTTACTGATGGTCTGGATGAGGGAATCGAGTGCAGCCTCAGTAAATTTGCAGACAACATCTGGTTGGGCAGGAGTGTTGATCTGCTGGAGGGTAGGAAGGCTGTGCAGAGGTATCTGGACAGACTGGATCGAATGGGCTGTGGCCAGTGGTATGAGGTTCAACAAGGCAAAGTGCTGGGTTCTCTGCTTGGGTCACAGCAGCCCCATGGAATGCTACAGGCTTGGGGTAGAGTGGCTGGAAAGATGCTTGGCAGAAGGGGACCTGGTGGTGCTGACTGACAGCTGCTGAACATGAGCCAGCTTGTGCCCAGGCAGCCAAGAAGGCCAACAGTATTCTGGCCTGTATCAGAAATAGTGTGGCCAGCAGGGCCAGGGTAGTGATCATATCCCTATGCTCAGCACTGGTGAGGTGGCACCTCCAATACTGTGTTCAGTTCTGGGCCCCTCACTACAAGAGAGACATTGAGGTGCTGCAGCAGGGTCTAGAGAAGGGCAACAAAGCTGGTGAAGGGTCTGGAGAATAAGCCTTATGAGGAATGTTTCAGGGAACTGGGGTTGTTTAGTCTGGGAAAGAGAAGGCTTGCGGGGGACCTTATTGCTCTCTACGACTACCTGAAAGGAGGTTGGAGTGAGGAGGTGGCTGGTCTCTTCTCCCAAGTAACAAGTGGATAGAACAAGAGAAAATGGGGAGACTGCACCAGGGAAAGCTTAGATTGGATATTTTAGGAACTATTTCTTCACCTAAAGGGTGGTCAGGCATTGGAACAGGCTGCCCAGGGGAGTGGTGGAGTCACCATTGCTGGAAGTCTTCAAAAACCATGTAGATAAGGCCCCTAGTGACATGGTTTATTGGTGGACTTGGCAGTCCTGGGGTAATCAATTGGACTTAATGATCTTAAAGATCTTTTCCAACTGAGTTAATTCTATGAGTATGTTGAATGTCCCACTGCTTATAACGTGCTTGTTAAAACTCCTGTAATATTCGATACTTGAGCAGCAATTTGGTAGCAGTTATTTTTCAGTCTTTTGGTATTTATTTTTCTGAGTGTGTATATTATATAAATATATGTACATGTACATGTGTATATAAATCTTACTGACAAAGCAAAACAAATTACTTGGCTTACCATGCCTGAGTGTAACAGAATCCAGTTACCCAGACTTTTTCTCTGCCTTACAGGAGCAGACACTGATCAAAGTCTTTGTAAGGTTTCTTAGTGGTATTATTACTGTTCTTTTTTGGTTTCTTCTGCCCCTGTTTTCTAACACAGTTATGCTTGCTTCTTTCCTTCCTTGCCAGTGGTGAGCAAGAAGGTTGTTTGCAGGTTTGGGAAGCAAAAGCTTCCTGATGCTTGTCCATCAGACTGGTGAGTAAAAGAAACATGTAGGCGCACAGCTTATTATGTAACTTCCAGTTTTGCACAAACAAAAGTAGGTGGGACTCCAAAGAGTTGATTATTCAAAGCAAACAAAAAAAAAATGCCTGTATATTGATGTTAGTGTATCTTATTGAACAATGAAAAACCCCTCTATTTCAGTAGAAAATATGAGAATAGCTTTTGGGGTGTTATTTTTAGTCCTTGTGGAAGGAGCTATTGCATACTTCCCCAGAATTATAAGTCATCAACTAAAATTACTTTTGGTAGGTGCTATTCTTCTCTGTCCATTTGTTTTTTTTGAAGGATTACTACTAGTTGCCCTGTCATGTCAAGTGTTCTCATCGCAAAGTAGAGCCTGTTGCTGGCAGAGGAGCTTTTAGTAGCTCTTGAATAGTTGGAGTTGCTTTAAAAAAACCCCATCATCTTGGAGCAGGAAGTTGTATGAAGACACTCTGGCTGCTGTCTTTGTTCAACTTGCCTTTACACTGGTGAGGATTTGGATGTGTCAAGGTGGTGGTTTCTGACCAGGTCTGTGTCTTTCCTTAAAATGCAAAGCAGCATTCCTGTTGCACCACTTCGTGCATTGCAGTAACAGAGCTGTCCTTGGCACAGAAGTTGTAAAGATAGATGAGAACTGGTCGTACCATACTTCTTCAAAGGAGGTATGAACTGGCAAAGTGACTTGACTTGTTTTGAAATTTGCTGGATCTCTGTCTGCTGGTAGCTTGAGTTTTTGCAGTGGATATCTTGAGGACAGCTTCAGTACAGTTCTATTGGGTGAGTGGTAAATGTTGTCAAACTAAGAAGGAAGAACAAGTAAGAATGGGAGAAGTATTTAGTGTGTTAAAATTGGAACTTCCTTATCAGATGACCAACATTAGTATGTCTTTTTTTAGGCTGTGTTTTTTTTTTTTTTTTTTTAGGCTAGTTTCTCTTTATTTTGATCTCTAATAGAGAGTGCCTAACGAGAACTCTTTTCCAACCTGTCAGAATGCACATTGACATAACTGAGCCAAGGGAATGTACATTCTGGAGTAGAGACCTTGATGTGCAGTTTACCATGTTTTTTGGACTATTTTCACCGAAGAGTCTCATAACCTACTTAGGAGACTGCTTAACAGGTGATAGTGGTACTTGAGGGATCTGGCTTTGTTGCGCATCCTGAAAGGAGAATAATCTTTGATTCAAATTGCTCTGAAGCTGATGGAAGACTCCAGCTCCTGCGCAGCTGAAGCTGAATGTAACATCAGATTGTGCTGCTGAGTTGTTAACCTGGGAGAGATTGATGGCAAGAGGAGGCTCAGTTCTGTGGCAGGGGCTTCCTGATGAAACATAATCTCGTAATTTTGCAACTTTGACCAAGAACGTCCTGATGCCCACTGCCCTGCTCAGTCCTCAGCTGGATGTCTTATTTAGTTGTAAGGGGGGTGTGAGTAAAGGAAATTGTTTAAACTTGCTTTGTTGTTAATCTTTAGTTGCCCAGAAGTCTTGTGGGATGAAAGATGAGAAGGGAGTTTGCCGTCCTGTGAAGAGAGAAACAACCCTTTTTGCGTGTGATGGGGCAGTGTCAGATGCCTACTGTCTTTCAGTATATTTATATGCCTTGCCTCTGCAGTAAGTGGTTGTTAAAAAGAAAGAGGGGCTGCATCCGTCTGTCTCTATCAATCTTACCTCTGACTGTTTCAGAGTGACTTGTGTATGGTGTCTATGGCTCCTGTAGCTCTTCACATGCAGCTCTACTGTGCTATTTGTTCAGCACTGCTGTAATGGCTGTGCTTGACTGCCGCCTTTTCATTTTTTTTTCTTCTGTCTGCTGAAGTTTTGAAGCTCTGCCACATCCTCAGAAATGGGTCAGAGTTTGCTTTGACTCTTGTAAAGATGATTCCATGCTTGGGGCTGCAAATCTTGCTCTAGAGTCAGCCTAAATTTGACTACATAAAACATGTGGAAATGGATGAAATAAGACCTACTGTTTTTTGGCATTGTTAGAGAATCACTGGTTGATAAACATGACCAAATAAGTAACTCTTTGGGAGATTCTTGGAAGTTATTTTCACAGCCTTCAATTTTTTTGGAAGGTGAAATGGCTAACTCTGCTATAATTTTTTTCCCCCTGACACTTGGAAGAATGATATGATTGTCACAAGTGTGCACCATTCTTACTTGAAAATCCATTTATGTGATCAGATTGTGGGAATATATTCTGATTTAAGACTTTTTTTGTTTGTTTTTCTGTAGGTGTGAGAATAATGATTATGATCTCATGTATAGTATTATCGATGTATTAGTAGAATATGCAGTTCAGTATAATAGCATTTAGTATAACAGCATGCACAAATATTTAACTTTTGGAGTTACTCTGGTATCATATAGTTTGAATGTAAGCAAATCTGGCTCAATTCCAGTCATATTTGTGGAAACAAATACTGTGGGCACTTGCAAGTCAGACCATGGTGGTGGTACTATGAAAAAAGAAGCTATCTGAGTTGTAAAGCCAAGCAGTTAGGAGTTGGTGAACTCACAGCTGCTGTTTCAACCTCATTTTTTTTGGCCCTGGTACTTGCCTGGTGTAGCTGGGTGATGTAGGAGTCTGGAGGGAAATGCAGTGTGCGCTCAGATAATTAAAGTCTAATATAATGCGTACACATTGGGAGGCAGAATTAAGGTTGCACTGTCATCTGTAAATCTTGCATTTGCTAATTTGAGCGCATGGCTTATTAACTGCTCCCCACCCCTCAGGACCCCCTTCGAAAAACATATTGGAAGCTGAATTCTCTGCCTGATGTTGGCAGCTGGTTGTGTATGCTGAGACTCTGCAAGCCGTAGTGCTGCTGCTTTTAAGGGACACTTTATAATAGCTGGCAATAAGAAAAGGTGATGTTTCAGACTGACATGCCTACTCTGGCATTTAAAGTTTCCTACTTAAATAGCTTTAAAATAAATGCAAATATAAAATTTATATTCTTTTAAATCAACTCTTTTGTGTACTTTAGAAGATTCTCTTTAGACTACGTTTTTGTCAGTATGGTATTTTTTCACCAAGACAATTGAAGACAGGTCTGTACTGCCAGAACTAGTTTCCTGATTAAACATTTGTTTTATTCTCCTTTTGTGATTTATGTGATTAGCTGGTCTTTAGAAAACAAAAAACCCTAAATGTTGTGCTGCTTTAAGTAAGGAAAAGAACATTCCTGTTCTCCCAAGCAGCTCCTGTTTGCACTAAAAAACAGATGAATCTCTTTGGATCGGACTTACCAAAACAAACAGAGTGTACTTTGGATTAAAAACTAAGGGATGGTAAATTTGCTTCAGAATTAAAAAGTCCTGAGTAACTGGAAATTATGACTTCATAGTGTCTATTAGACTATCTGAGCTGCCTCAGGACATATCTGGGGCATATTCTTCCTATGAGTTAGTTGCTGTGATTTGTAATGGATGTGTTGTGAGCCTTCCAGATGACAACATCCTGTTTACTTGCTTTTAAGCCCAACAGTTATTACATTTTGTGTCTCCAGTTTGTACTGTTTGAATAATGTAGCCTGTGATACATAGAAGGGATATCTCCCCTGGCTGAGCTGACATTGAATTGTTTTGCAGTTCTTGATTTGTTGGATGAAGTTGCTGGTGCAGCTGCTGCTGGTTTGCAAGACAAGACATGAGTCTGATAGCCTTAGAACCGGTACAGTTACCGGTAAAGCAGAAATAACTTACGTTTGTAAGTGTATGCTGGAAAAAAGAACATGTTTTTACACTAAAAGAAAGTGCAGCTTTTGAAATGAACTTGGAATATTGCTGATATAAGCAAAAAATAGAATGGTTTCTTTCTAAAGGTTGTCCTGGGGTAAATGATAACCTGTCTCTTCCATGAGTCTTCCAGCAGTTTTGGTAGTGATACCTTTCAGGGCATGAGCTGCACAGTTAATAGCCTGTGTAATTTTAGGGATGGTTTTGTGAAGTATATGTTTATATTTGGCATTCTGAATGACATCTAAATGTGTAGCTTGCAGGTTGTATGAAATGGGAAGAAATGCCTATGGTGTGGGTGCTGTTTATAAGGTCCCGCTCTAATGAGCAGAAATGGTTCTCCTGCATATGAAGGAGTACAGTTCCTGAAATGTCTGGTGTTGTTGCTTTACCTGCACCAAATGACTTCCTCTGATCTTTATTAACTGAGTGCTTATTCTTGTTTGACATGCAAATATATTACAGGGAGAAATTGAAGTCTATATTAAGGTCAGATAAGTGCTTTGTATATGTTATGTCAAACTGATGAGGGGAATTTATTACTCTTTCTGGGAGCAAGATAACTTCTTGAGAGACAGAAATGATGCACTTAGTTATGCTGAATTGATGACACGGAACAATGCATAACTGTGAGTTTTGTTTCCATTTAAAATGTCTTGATACCAGCACGTTACAGGCTAGACTACTTGGAAGATACCGCTCTTGGAGCTCTTTTCCCCATTTGGTGTTGACTTTGGTATATTACACCCCATTATAAGTCATCTGAATATCTTTATTATATCTTACTATTTGAAATGCACAGGGGCATACTCCTGGTTACTTGCTAAGTTGCTAGGTTTAATTGTCTTAGGATGGTGATTAGAAAGTGAGTCAAAACAAGAGTACTGTCTCTTAAAAATTGGAAGTGGTGTCCTGACATGTCCCTTTCTCAGAACTTTTTTACCAATGGGTTAAACAAATGAATTCTTATTATGTTTGCCTGTTGGTTTGTTTTTTTTTTTTTTCCAGTTACATTCAGTGTTTCTCCTCATCTGCTGCACTTGTTGCTTCCACCTCTCTCCTCTTTGACCTGTCCTAAGTATATATACTTGCTTCCATGTGAAGACTGTGATACTGCATGATAGTTTAGTACCTCACAGATCTGCTTGAATTCACCTGGGAAAAGAGTATTTGTGCTGGGTGCAGTGCGGTTCCATGTCTTTGCGATGAGGTGCTATGATAATAAACTACCACAGTGAGTGAAAATTGGCTTTGTACTACTTGTGTGAAAATACCCACAACATGAAGTAATTCCACCAGTCAGTGCTGGACTCCTGGCCCGGAAACTGTCTTCTATACAGTGGGGAACAATGAACTCTCTTCCAAAAGATAGCAGTGGATGAGTCTCTGCTTCAGCATCATCTGATTGGTGCTAATCTTTTTCTCTTTCTTCTCTCCCACCCTTAATTTTTTGTTCTTCCTTAAACTAGTAGAGTCAAGCTACACTGCAGGCTTCTGGGAAACCACTGTCTTCTGCTGGCAACACCTTAGGCTCAGCAAAGAAATGTTGCGTAAATAAAAATAAACAGCAGCCACTGATCCCAGGGGACAGGCGAGTTCTTTTGGCTTGGAGCACAAGAGTATCACCCTACCGTCTTGAGTTAACACGAAAGAAAAGTCGGCCTAGACATACAATTACGTATAGATCCCGGAGGTTGTGCCAACTTGCCACAACTAGGACTTGTGAAAAGAGGTCACTGCCCTGTGATGTGACACTGTGACTTGTAAGATACACACCCAGCAACTTTGGTATGCTTAAGATAGCAACCATAGTGGTAGAGGGTGTGGCGGTAGGTGCATGTCAGTATGTTATATCATGCTGTGCACGTACTTGGGTGGCTTGAGCCTTGAGGATTCATCCCTTTCTTTAGGGTCTTTAAAAGGGGTTTTATCCTATGATTTAGTTAAATGAGTGGCTCAACTTAAATGCTGTAATGAAAAGTCAATGTGGGTTTGGGTGTATCACTGTCTTCCTGATCACTACCCTGTAACAGTGCTAACGTAAAGGTGTCAGAGTTGTGGCTGTTACAAACCCAGGAGAGCTCCCTATTAAATGTGCCTGAAGGGCTATGGAACAACACTGTGCATTTGAAGTACACTGGTGATTTGAGTTCACCCAGTTTGAGGTTTCTGTGATGAAACCTAAATATAGCACAAACCCGCACTGACTAATTTTAACATTCTGCTGTTGCATGAGGCTCTGTCTAGAGTTACACGGTATCAGTGATCATAGCCGAGGCTTGCCTTGATGCTCTAAAATAATAATTGGACTTCAGGTCTGGCTTTTTGTTTTTTTCCTCCCTAGATGTGTTAATACCACAATGCTTAAGGCATGTCTTTTGCAATACCTACCCTTTATCATTTCCATCACTAGATATTCCCCAACCATAGTTAAATGTGGATCTCGAAGCAACTAGCTGAGCCAACTTTGCAGAGCTCTGTTAACACCTTATTTTTTTTTTTGCATTGCTTCTGGGTTTGCAGCTGGCTCTGACTGCACTCCTGTGCATTGTGTGCTGAAGTGAAAACAGAACTGTTGGCTTGCCCTGGTCACTGGTGTGCAGAGTCTGTGGGTATTGCTGTGCAGCTGCTGCAGGACAGGACACGAGTCTGATAGCATCAGAACTGGGATTGTTGCAAGGGGATTAGAGTGGGATGGTTCCTAAATGCAGTAATAATCATTGTAACCTGTACTTGTGTGGATGTAGATCTTTTAGTTCGCCAAGCATGTTGAACCATGTTATAGGCTCTCCCCTATGTCTGTAACTAGATCTTCAGGTGAGGTGGGGTGGGGGGAATCTGGTCAAGGGGAATGGTTTTGAAACCCTCTTAACACTGCAAGCTGGAGGCAGTCATGGGATTCTGTAGAAGATAGTATCCAAGGCTTTGTTTTAACTCTATGAAGTTTTACTCCTTCAGGAATATACCCAGACTTGGTGTTCTTACAGAAGCTGCAAAAATTGTTGGAAGCGTTAAAGCAAATGAAAAGAAATATATCTGAATTGTGCATTTTCTGTGTGATGGAGTTACAGGATGAGCTAGTTTGGAGGAAATGAGGGAATACTATCCAGGCTGACTTTATATGCTTTACTTGATATAACTTGAAAAAGCTTCAGGTATATGGTATTATGTAGTAATCCTATACAGTCTTAGATCCAGGATGGGAAAATATCCTTTTTGCTAAGTAGGCTTTGATGCTAACAATTACAGTTTAGAATTTTTACACAAGTGAAGCCATAAATTTGTCTTAGAGTTGATACATTTTTTCCACTTTTAAATTTGAAAGAAGGTATACCATTCATTTATGTTGGATTATGATAATTATCATCTTCATCTTGTATGTTTTTTAAATGCAAAGTAGAAATCTTAAACATATGAGAACAAAGACTAAGAAATTATAATTATGGGACAATTGGAAGTATAAAATGAATGTTTTAAACTGATCTCTCCACCCCTCCCTAATTTATTTCAGGTTTATGACACCGACTGTTGCGACAGCGTTCTTCTGGAGCTGCGAGAATATCTGCCAAAATACTTTGGTGTCTGGTCACCACCTACTGCACCAAATGGTACTGTTCTAATTTTATCTGTTAATCCAAACCTCCTGGAGAGATCTTCTGGAGACTGATTTTTGGTAGTTGGGAGCTCTGTAGGGTTTTTTTGTTTTGCTTTCTAACCCACTGATGTTCCCTCTAACAACTGGTTCCAGTTTCCATTTATCTGGATGGATTAGGTCCTTGGGGTCTTCCTCGCAGGGAGATGGCTCATGGCTGTTTGTCTGGCAAACATTTCCTGAGTAGCTGGACCTGATGCATATTGCCTGGAGCTGCTGCTCTAGTCTGGATCGTGTTAGAGGAGTGGGCTAGTTGCATGTTGATGTCTGGTCAAGCCATCCGAGCAAAAGTCAGGCGCTGTGTGGGTGTGTAAGGAAGAAAAAGTAGACTGGTTGAGACCTAAGGGAACGTGTTCAAACTAGACTCTGCTGCTGGATCTGCAGAGGTTGGATACCATCGCCATGCCATATCATACAAAGCAGTTATTTCAGCAGTTATTTCCCTGTTCTGGGGAGCTCTGCTTGTCATCCTCTGTTTGAATGGAACAAAACTCTGATATCTTAACTTCATGTTTGTAAAACATGTTAGGAGTCAGGAAGGAAAAGGTATTTTGGGAGATTGTCTCTTCAAGATAAAATAGATATTATTGATGTATTTAAAACAGAAACTAGTTTTCTTCTGGGGACTTTTATTATTCACGTTGGCGAAATGGAGTTCTGGAACACGGAAAAACAAAAGGATGCCATTGAGTCTATTTAAATGCGTGGGCACCAAAACTAGATGCTGAGCTCCTTTAATATAACTGTCTTCTTTTGCTCGTGCTGTCACTTGATAGACTTGTTTTCCCAAGAGAGTAGTAAGACAGTGTCCAAAGACACTGTCTAAACTCAGCAAAAATAAATGCAAGCAGAGTTGTGGTAGTACCCAGCACTTTCTTGTCTCAGATATCCCTTCACGCTTTCTCATTTGGCACTAACTCAAATAGCTCTACTGGAGCTTTTTCGTTCCCTCATAATTTTATGTATGTCGTGGAGCTCACTTAATGTCCCCTCCAAATTGCAAATAATTTTTTTCTATTCACAGTACAATGTTAAGTTATAAAAATACATGGTTTAGCCAAGATACAGTAATTCAACACATCCCTAGTTTACTTTGGGAGTTGACTAGTAGTGTGCACCATGGGGCTGAATTTTGACAGGTCTCCACTAGTAGTCCACACATAGCTGGTAGAAATAACTATTTAAAGGAAGACTTAACTTTGATTTTGCTTGTTTTGCTTCTTGGAAATAGTGCACCATCAGGAGCCTTCTTTATAGAAAGCTGTGGCCGAGGTTCAAGCAAAATACTTAATTGCCAGCTCTGTTATCTGTATTATTAAACAGTTTTATGTAGTCTTGATAGACATCAAATATGTTGGAGATGATGGAGCTTAACAGAATGCACACGTGCTGGATACATCCAAAGCTAAGGAGGTTGCTGTTCATGTTGGGAGTCGTTTGTTGTTTAGTAGGGATTTGCAAATGCAGTTTTGCTAATACCAGGTGTGAAGGAAAACCTGTGATTCATCTCTCTGTGTGTATTGATGCTTGGCACCAGAGGTGCAAACAATCAGCAGTGTTGCATTTGGGCTGCATAAAAAGTAGGGAAGCAAGTTCAGAAAAATAGGAAGAGGGGAAGTAACTGCACATAGGAGGGATATGGAGAGGGGACATTTCTGGGAAGGGTGGAGATGGGTTTATTACCTGTCCCCCAAATTAGCCATAAATTAAGCTCTGGTTCAAAAGATTGAACAATATGCTTATGTGCTGTGGTGTGTCCCAGTGACATTAGATGAGGGAATCCAGCTGCTCAAAAGATATCTAGTTCTTAAATGTAGATTGGGTATGTATTTGTAGGCTTTTGCAGTCCTGACATTTGGAAGCATGACCTTTCCTTTGGCAGTTGCTGTTCTACAAACTCAGGGGACCCAGCTCTGTACAACCTGACTAGTGAACACAATAATTCCTTATCTTTTCTTATTTGGGCGTAGGTGACTTCTAAAAACCAAAAATAAAATTAAACAATCTGTCAATTACCAAACTCTGCTTGCTGCAAGTTCTGAACTATATGTATTTTTAAAGAGTATTTGTGTAGAGGAACAATGGCTTGCCTGGTTTGCCAGGGCAGAGAGAGAATGCCATTGGTATTCTTGTTTCATATAAAGTTCCTTTTATTTATGAGATAAGCAAGGAGGGAGGGATCTTTGGTGAATGGTGTCTCGTATGTGTAGCATCATAATTGTTACCTTGGGTAGAAGATTGAGAGTTTGAGTAGGTTCATAGAGTCATAGAATAGTTAGTGTTAGAAAGGACCTTAAGATCATCTACTTCCAACCCCACTGCCATGGGCAGTGACACCTCCCACTAAACCATGCCACCCAAGGCTCTGTCCAACCTGGCCCTGAACACCGCCAGGGATGGAGCATTCACAACTTCCCTGGGCAACCCATTCCAGTGCCTCACCACCCTCACAGTAAAGAATTTCTTCCTTATATCCAATCTAAACTTCCCCCATTCAAGTTTGAACCTGTTACCCCTTGTCCTATCACTACAGTCCCTAATGAAGAGTCCCTCCCCAGCACCCCTATAGGCTCCCTTCAGATATTGGAAGGCTGCTATGAGGTCTCCATGCAGCCTTCTCTTCTCCAGGCTCAACAGCCCCATCTTTCTCATCCTGTCTTCATACGGGAGGTGCTCCAGTGCCCTGATCATCCTCGTGGCCCTCCTTTGGACTTGTTCCAACAGTTCCATGTCCTTTTTATGTTGAGGACACCAGAACTGTGCACAGTACTCCAAGTGAGGTCTCATGAGAGCAGAGTAGAGGGGCAGGATCACCTCCCTCGACCTGCTGGTCACGCTCCTTTTGATGCAGCCCAGGATATGCTTGGCTTTCTGGGCTGCAAGCGCACACTGCCAGCAGATGTTCATTTTCTCATGGACCAACACCCCCAAGTCCTTTTCCGCGGGGCTGCTCTGAGTTTCTTCCCTGCCCAACCTGTAGCTGTGCCTGGGATTGCTCTGACCCAGGTGGAGGACCTTGCACTTGTCATGGTTAAACTTCATCAGGTTGGCATCAGCCCACCTCACAAGCGTGTCAAGGTCCCTCTGGATGGCATTCCTTCCCTCCAACGTATCAACCGAACCACACAGCTTGGTGTCATTGGCAAACTTGCTGAGGGTGCACTCATTCCCATTGTCCATGTCACCAACAAAGATGTTGAACAAGACCGGTCCCAACACTGATCCCTGAGGGACACCTCTCGTTACTGGTCTCCAGCTGGACATTGAGCCATTGAGCACAACTCTTTGTGTGCAGCCATCCAGCCAGTTCTTTATCCACCGAGTGGTCCATCTATCAAATTGACGTCTCTCCAATTTAGAGACAAGGATGTCATATGAGACAGTGTCAAATGCTTTGCACAAGTCCAGGTAGATGATGTCAACTGTTCTACCCCTGTCCATCAGTTCTGTAGCCCCATCATAGAGGGCTATCAAACTGGACAGGCAGGATTTCTCCTTAGTGAAGCCATGCTGGCTGTCACCAACCACCTTGTTGTTTTCCATGTGCCTCAGCATGCTTTCCCGGAGAATCCGCTCCAAGATTTTGCCAGGCAGAGAGGTGAGACTGACTGCCCTGTAGTTCCCCAGGTCATCCATTTTCCCCCTCTTGAAAATGGGGGTTATATTTCCCTTTTTCCAGTTGTCGGGAACATTCAGACAGAAAAGAATTGTAGGTTTGTGCTAGGAAAAAAACAGAGTAACTTAATTTAGGACCACTCTGACCTTGATTTGTGACTGTCTTTGAATTTTAACTTTGATTTTTAACTTGTGTGACAAGTTAGCAGCAACTGTGGTGGGTAAGGTGGAGGAACACAAGGAGTTTATTTTCTTAGAGGAGTATGTAGGGAGAAGCATCAGTCTATGCTGAAAATGTAGATGAGTGGACGAAATAGCTAGCTAAAAGGGGTGAAATGTATTTATATAAATGATATTATAGGAAGTGTGACAAAAAAGATGGACCGATGCAGTGTCAATAAAATTTGTAAAATACTATCCTGCTATGCTGAAATTACCTAGTGTTGTTGCACAGGAGTTGGAGGTGGGTGACACTCCGTCTACCTGAGATAATCTAGAATTGGAGTGAGACAAATTGTTTTAAACTTTGCATTCACTGGCATCATTAGTATTTGGAGTTGATTAATAAAGTGGTAAAGTTTTTATAAAACTGTGGGAGCCTTTCCCCTTTCGCCTTTCCCCTTTCGCCTTTCCCCTTTCGCCTTTCCCCTTTCGCCTTTCCCCTTTCGCCTTTCCCCTTTCGCCTTTCCCCTTTCGCCTTTCCCCTTTCGCCTTTCCCCTTTCGCCTTTCCCCTTTCGCCTTTCCCCTTTCGCCTTTCCCCTTTCGCCTTTCCCTTTCGCCTTTCCCCTTTCGCCTTTCCCCTTTCGCCTTTCCCCTTTCGCCTTTCCCCTTTTCGCCTTTCCCCTTTCGCCTTTCCCCTTTCGCCTTTCCCCTTTCGCCTTTCCCCTTTCGCCTTTCCCCTTTCGCCTTTCCCCTTTCGCCTTTCCCCTTTCGCCTTTCCCCTTTCGCCTTTCCCCTTTCGCCTTTCCCCTTTCGCCTTTCCCCTTTCGCCTTTCCCCTTTCGCCTTTCCCCTTTCGCCTTTCCCCTTTCGCCTTTCCCCTTTCGCCTTTCCCCTTTCGCCTTTCCCCTTTCGCCTTTCCCCTTTCGCCTTTCCCCTTTCGCCTTTCCCCTTTCGCCTTTCCCCTTTCGCCTTTCCCCTTTCGCCTTTCCCCTTTCGCCTTTCCCTTTCCCCTTTCCCCTTTCCCCTTTCCCCTTTCCCCTTTCCCCTTTCCCCTTTCCCCTTTCCCCTTTCCCCTTTCCCCTTTCCCCTTTCCCCTTTCCCCTTTCCCCTTTCCCCTTTCCCCTTTCCCCTTTCCCCTTTCCCCTTTCCCCTTTCCCCTTTCCCCTTTCCCCTCTTGCTGGGAGCAACTGAGGCTTTTCCCTGCTTATTCATATGTTTTGGGACGTCTCTTGTACGTTATAAGAAGAATTCAGACACCTCCGTTTGTCACTTCTGATTCCAGTTATTACCGAATGCATCAACACGTATGTACTTATCTGCTTTGGGATTGTAATAAAATATGTAAATAATATGTCAGAACACATCCTTGTGCCTCCTTCCCTGCCACTGAAAAATACAAGAAGGGGGAGGGCAAGCCTCTGAGGAATGTTTTGTTTAAATCCTTGTAAATATATAGTCAGGTTTACCTTCCAAAGCTAAGATACAAAAACCGTTACGAATTCTTTTTTCTGAAGGAGATTTTAATTTAACCTGGTCTTAGATGGCAAATGCATGATTTTCAGAAGCATCTTGGGTTAGCAGTCTACTGCATAATAATTTAGAAAATCTAAACTGCTTGAAAAATCTGCAGGTTTTTTGTTTAACAAAAGGAGAGGAAGGAGAGTGCTCTGGTTATCTAGGCTCAGCTGCATTTGATGACTTTGAGAAGGACACATGGGGTCAGAGCCTCACTTCAAAAGGTAGTGATACCTTCTGATGTCTGAATCGGAAGTTTACTTTGTTTGCCTTAGTCTCAGTGCTTTGAGATATTGTAGGTTGTCGTGGTTTAAGCCTCACTCAGGCTAATAACTCACGAAGTTTTACTCTCTCACTCACTCCCCTCTTTCTTCCCCCAGTCCCGGGGGGATGGGGAGGAGAATTAAATGAATGCAACTCGCACAGGTTGAGATAAGAACAGTTTAGTAACTAAGGTATAACACAAATCACTACTGCTACCACCAGTAATAATACAAGAGAAATACAAGGAAAGAGAATACAACTGCTCACCAAGCCCGACCCAGCCAGTGCACCCCTCCAGCAGCGAACCCCCCAGTACCCAAAAACCTGACTATGCCGTGCACCCCCAGTCCACTCCCCCCCCCGCTTTCCGGGTCTCCGCCCCCTAACTTCCCATCCTGGACATGACGTGCTGTGGTATGGAATAACCTCTTTGGTCAGTTTGGGTCAGGTGTCCTGTCTCTGCTTCCTCCCAGCTCTCCCCTTCTTCCCGGCATAGCACGAGGCCCAGAAATGTCCCTGGTCAAACCAAAACACCACCAAGCAGCAACTACAAACACTGGTGTCATCAGCGCTGCTCCCTAGGCCCAAAATAAAAAACACAGCGCTGCACCAGCCACCAAGAAAGAGAAAAAAAAATGACTGCCATTGCTGAACCCATGACATAGGTATAAGTGTTGAAAGGTGAAATATGTTCTGACATTGTGGCTTTGGGGTCTGTTTCAGAAGACTGTAGGTCTTGAAAGCAGTGCAGATAAGAACCGAACAGTGCCAGAAAAAATGAAGCAGAAACACTTGATGGATTTTTCGGAAGCTGTAGTTAACTTGGTATAGCGCTTCATCTGTGGTGGCATTGCTCTCCCCCACAAGGACAAAAAGCTTTCTGGGAGTAGGGGTGTGCACTGAACAGGTGTAGCATAGTCTTAATTCTGAGCTAGCAGTGAGCCAATGTTGAAGACTTAGTAATTCCAAAGAAGTGTGTGAGAGATGAGTCATTTCTGGATAATTCATAGGCTTTGCCAAGTAATTAGTATTTCCCAGGGCTAGTGTTAGCTCCTAAGTTATTTTAATGCTTTTAAAAATAGTAATTGTTACATTTTTAGTAGGTCAATAAGGGAGATATTGTAGCTTAACAGTTAGTAAATGGATGGGGAACTAAAAATTAACAGATATTTTAAACTTCTGAATATATTGGAGGTGCTGAACGTTGGTGCCATATGCTTCAAAAGAGGTATTTGAACTAGTGGAGTAGAGGACAGTGGATAAGCATGGGTGCTCTACAAGTGCCTTTGGTGGGAAGAGCATGACTATCTTGCCTGCATGTTTCCTGAAAGGAAGTATGCTAGCTTTTGGGAGATTTAAGTTCTGCTTTTTAAACTTTTTATGGGTTCACTTTTTGTTGCATTGTAGAAATAGATTTTTTTACACTACTTTATATACGGTTATATTTTAGGGTTCATAAAAACATTGCATCTAAACAATTTGTATAATCTGCAGTAACTTGCAATCTGTATAATTTTGTATTTGTAGCACTTTGAGTCCAGAGGTGTTTACTATATATTCCAGAGCATTTTGGATGCAGTGGTGGTGGACTGCAACCATTTTCTGAGATATTTCTGTATTTATTTTCTTGCCCTACCTCCCATGGCATACCTCTGGCTCAGTGCTTTTGAGAGCTAAGTACTAAAACCCTTTAGGTTCATTTAGTTGTTGTTTTCTGGATTGCTTTAGAGTGATGACACGTATCTATTGATTACAGTGATTTCCATAACATGCAAAAAGGATAGGTGTGAAGGGTAATGCTTAGGCTTTTACAATTTTTGTTTTAATAATGGATAGCTATCAGGTTACATGGACTCTCCTGGATTCAGTAGCAGTTCCCCAACGCCCTGCAAAACTGTGCTGGTGTTTGAGTTAGACCTTCATGTAAAATCTTTGAATGGAAAAAGTGGCACCCACCCTTCAGGTGATACTCTCCCTACCAGGAAGTGTATTCTGTATTTGTCCTGCTTTTCCCTAGGGGATATCTAGTAAGCTAATATCAAGCATGTTTGCTGCCTTTGGCTTCTCAAAGTTAAGTATGTGTTACTTTAACTTGGATGTATCTCTGCAGTGTTAGTTAATTTCAGATTGGTGTACTGGGAAATTTGGGACTTTTGATCATGATGGTGACTTGAGGCTCTAGGTAGGACTTACTTAAGGAACAAGAGTCCTTTTATTTCTTATCATGAAGGAAGTGTTTCCACTTATAAGTGGAAATGGAACATTGCGTGTTCCCTTTGTCATCGCTCTAACTGGTTTTGTTACCTGTCTGTACAGTTATCAAAACAAGGCACTTGATCCCTCTTCTCTTTTTAAGCTTTAACTGTTTTTGATTTCTTTGGCAATCCCATTTTAGATTATGCTGCAGGAATGGGGAATAATAAGTTGGGTTTGCCTGTTCAGATTGCATTAAAGACAAATACATGCATGGAATAGAGTGTACTGAAAGAAAAACAAACTTTAGTGTGAAGTTTGTGACTGATAACAGGTAGATTTGCAGAAGTTGCTATGAAAAATTAGACTTGTGTTAAAGCTTTGTGTTGTCATGGCATATGTCATGCCTGGGGAAGGGCTGGAGATCTGTGCAAGGGCTGTCTGCAAATCAAACAGTTACTGGAAGTCTGGTTTTTTTTGTTGTGTTTTGACAGTTATTTCTGTAGATCATGTTGGTAATAGTCTCTTACCTGCACTGGAGAAGAGCATAAACCAGTTTGACCAGGTTTGAGATACTCCTTTAACCCCAGGCTCTCCAAGGGCTTGGGGTTTTTTGATCCACCCACCCTCCCAAAGGGGCTTTTGGAAATGGATGAAAGGGAGCCCTAGGATTTGAGGAGTGTTTTCCCAGAAAGGTGTGCCATGAGAAATGATTGCAGATTGGAGTGGGATAAAAAGAAGAAAAATGAGATGCATTTTGGCCCCTGTAGAGTATGACTCTGAAATATTAATTTAATTTTTAAAATGACACAAATTAAAATGCCATTTTAATTCATTGCAAAACCAGCATGGTATCCTCCATTTGTATGTGCTTATTAATGCTATTTGAGCTATGTTAATGGCTTAATAAAAGCTACTCATGGATTTCATCTGGGCAATAATTAGAATTTGAGTGCTAGGTTAGCACACTTTAATTGTATACAATTTTCTAAACAATAAGGCATTTAGAATTTAATGCCAACAGATTTTGTGGGAGTCAGTGACTGTGATTTAGTCTGTGTTCAGAGACAAATTTGACTCTTAACTCATGTGATCTTAAGTCTTAAAATATTCTCCTTCCACAGAAGCTCAGCAGAAACTATGTAATTATTTGCTTTGACCCACTGTTTACGCAAGTCTTGTCTTTTTAACAGATACGTATCTAAAACTGGAAGATGTGACCCGTAAGTTTAAAAAGCCTTGCATAATGGATGTAAAAATAGGTCAGAAAAGTTATGATCCGTATGCTTCAGCTGAGAAGATACAACAGCAGGTCAGCAAGTACCCGCTGATGGAAGAGATTGGCTTTTTGGTACTTGGCATGAGGGTAAGATCTTGTTTTGTTTCCAGATTCAGCTTATGCTGTGGCCTCTTGTTCCACACCAGATACAGCAGCTAGTTTTTCTAGCAAATGACAACCCTCTTGAGTTTTACGTAAATGAAGTGTTAAGTGAATATGTTGGTAGTACTGGTATCAGCTGTTGTGTGAAGTATGTTCCAAAACACTGCTCTTGTTCACAACAAGTGTTTAACCTGGCTGTGCGCCTTCTGGGAATCTATTTGCAACTTGGGTTCTGTATATGTATACAAAAAAGGAGTTGGAACTGACTATAGTTATTTAAAACTGAATGTAGCTTCTGCCAATTCTCGCAGAACAGATACTTTCAAATTATCAAAGTGGGTTATTTTTTTTTTACTTTTAGGCTTTTCTCAGAGATTTACATACTGAACCAGTCTTTGTAATAATTTAATCATGAGCTGTATCTTTAAAAAAAAATTATCTCTATTTTCAATATAATTTTAATGTAATTTTCCTATTTAAGGAAGAGCAAGTTAGCTCTCTGACGTGATGCATGTAGTTGTAAGTAGCTGTTCATGTTCTGCGTTTAAAAAAGTTTTCCACCAGAAGAAAAACCTATTTGGTGTATACATGCTTGGGGAACAACTGTCAGGTGAGGGTTAGTTTGAGATGGATAAGGCCCTGCAAATGTCCATGCTAGCACTATTACATTTCCTTATCTTGGATGACAAGAAAGGTTCAATATTCAGTACTCTAAAACCTGAATGTAAAGAAAAGCTGTACAGAAAATTTGTGGACCTGTAACATAAATGTATTGATGTAAGTAATGAATTCCTGATGTAATGAATTTGAAGTACTTTTTTCTGCTATGATTGGCACAGAAATAACTTTCTTTTTGATGTGAAATTTTTGTTTTACTTCTAGCATACACAAAGCCAGGGCTTCTCAAGCTCTGCATCAACAAGCATGAATGGCGAAAGACTGATAAGCTTCGCCTTTGCTGTTAGATAGCGGTAGCACACAGATTGCACCATTGTTTGAAATAATTCTGATATCTCTGTAATGTTTTGTACTTAATTGCCTAGGCTCTCAGCCTTTAGCTCTGTCTTGAGATAAGCTTCTACAGCTATAAATTATAGTGGTCATGAGTAGCAGTTATGCAAGCCTATGAGACAGAACGTGGGAGTTGAGTCAAAAGCCAGTCAAACAGTTTAGATCGAGAAGGAAGGCTGGAGATTATAGCTTTGGATTTGGCTTATGTTGTTACATAACCTTTCTTATCTCATGTGTAAAACAATGTACTTAACATCCTTTGTTTCATGACAGTGCAAAAGGAATGAACACTTGCTTCCACAGTATTTTTGCTTGTGCCTATTGTTTCTAACATTGTCATTTATTGGTATCTTTACCCTGTTGCACAGATTCTTTCAGCTCCCTAATTTAAACTGTGTATTTAATGGTTCCCCTAAGCAATGCAGTTTCCCGTCCCGTATTTAAGTAGATGAAATTTGTTTTGTGCCTTTGGTACCAAATTGCATGTTGGAGGTTATTTTCCAAAAAGAATTCAAAAGGTACCTCCTCCTCTCATGCAACACTTAGCAAAGTCTAAATTCACAAGGCAATTTCTCTGCTCAGCTTGCTGCCTTTTGATTATGGGGCATTTTCTGCCTGTCTGCTTGCTTTATTTTTTGCAAGGTTCTGGTCATAATGTAAATTGCTCTCCTATACAGGCATTTACTGCCTTCAACAGCTAACATGCTACGTAAAGGTTGCTCGTCTTTGCTGGACAAAGCATGGTGTAGCACGATTCAGAAAGTTGGAGGGGTTTGGTTTTAGTCTCTCCATTCAATTTTATTTTTAACATGGAAGTGGGCTTGCTTAGCAAGTTTCTATTTCAGAAGAGCAAGAAAAAGAGGACCAGGAATAATAGAAAATGTAGTTATCGATGGCTTTTCTAAAGCACGCATCATATAAGCTGTCATGAAGCTGATACATGCAAAAATGTATCACTGATGTTTTCTTACCCCAAAATTTATTCATAGTACGTTTTTACACTAAAAGCCATCAATACAGCTTTGTGTTATACACTGGTAAATAAGCAGACATCTGTTTCTATATAAAATACGTATGGTTTGTCCTTAAAGGAAGTAAGTCTTCTATCTGGCAGAGCTTTGATTTGTGTAGATAGTTCTGGCATTTGGCATGTGCTAAACTATATTCATCTTAATGCACTGAATAGACAGAATAAATGCATGGAAACACATTTAGACAATACAGTCATTTCAATAACATTGGTTAAAACCCCAATTTCATGTTTAGTGGAGAGGTTCCTTTCCTTAACAGATGAGGACATTAATCTGTTTTGGAAGTGGTGAAAAGTTTAAGTTGGGAACTAAGGTATGGTCACAATAGCAAAAATTCAAGTTACAATATGGTTTCAGTAGTAGACATGTAAATACATAAGAAGTATCTTCACAGACTGCAGTAATGAAAATAGAATATTTTATATGCTAGTGAATACAAGCAGAATGTGAAGGTTGTGATCTCAGTTTGGATTTGCAATCCTGTTAGAATTGACAATTCCTGATTTCTGCAGCTTTTCTTTTTCTTCCAGAGCATCTTGATTGCAATGTAACATAATCTGTAATATTTCTGAAGCATGTTTTTAAAGCACAGTCTAGTGATTACCTAACTTTACCAGTATAATCCATCATTTCCTTTTATTGTTTGTGCGTATGAACTATTGCATGCAGATACCTCATCAAAGCTGCTTTTACAAGAGTTTCCTTATCTACAGCACATGTTCCTGCAAGATGTATTAAAACTGTCTGTAGCTAAGTCTGTTTTATGAGTTCTTTATGAACCCTTTCTAGTATTGTGGAAATTTTCATAAGTTCTGATGTCTTAATAACAAGATTTAGGAAAGGAGAAATAATAAAGCTATTAAATCCTGCATCTAGTGTTCATGTTCTTCCACAGTAAAAAATGGCGAGAACTTGGGTGTTTTGCAGTTGCAAGTTTAATTTAATGAGGTTTAAGAAAACAGGAGAAACAAACCAAAAACCTACAGCTCCACCCCCAAAATACAGCAAACCAAACTAACCTAACCCTCAGCAAACCAAAGAAACCAACCAAAAACCGTGAAAAAAAGCCCCAAACCTCCAAACAAGCAAGCCCCACCAAAGTCTGGAAATACATGCCTGCAGTGGTTGAACTGAGCAGTGGCCCATGGCACTGGTTGGTTTTCTCTGTGCTGGCATTGTTAGCTCTGTGCACTGCTGTCTCCTCTTCTTTTCTCATTTCACTCCCCGGTTCATGACTCACCTGTTACTTGCCTGAGGGTTTTGAATCCGTGCTGTGGAACTGAAAGCAGCAATTCCTCAGAGTCTGGTGTCTGTGAGTGGATTGAAGGGTATGTTTCAGAAGTACTTCATTTGTAGAATTTGGGAGATTCATCTGGCACCCTCTTGGGCAAATTCTAGCAGATGGGTACCCTGGCATGTTATTTCCAGCATTTTTCTTTATTTGAAAGATTCATCATGTATATGACAGCTGGTCTACTTGCTGCGTCCTTATGGCTGATAAGGTTTCCTCTATGTAAGGATAATGCTGATGGATGAGATGAGAGATTGCCTCTTTTTCCTCCCTATTATATGAAAAAGGAGGCATAAAAGACAGTTATTCTAATGAGGTACTCTGTGGAAGTTCTGGGAGTCCAAAATTGTATATTAAGCTGCCTTTAAAATGATTCATGATTTAACTGCAGCTGTCACTTGCTTCTTTTATTTAGGAGATTATTGGTCTGCTTTTTCACTGATTTAATTTCAACATAATTTCATTCTACAATTTATTTATGTAAGGGTCTTACTAAAACTTTATATAGATAGTCTGAGCATTTGGTGGTGTACTTAATCATATAAAGCGCTCTGCTGAATATCAGAACAAAGAAACAAACCAGAGAATAATATAGAAGTATAGTTTTAGAAACTGGGGAGCAGGGAGGCATCCTTCCTATGCTGAATTTTCATGCCAGAAACAAGCAGGGATGTGTGTAATTTCCTCACTTGTGGTCTAGCAACAACTAAGTTTTTAAAAAGAAAAAAGAAACAAAGGGGGAGTGTGTGTGTTTCGATAAGTGGATTTAGATAAATGGGCCTGCTCTCAGCAGAGTAATAGTTACAGCATAACAACAAAGCTGTAGTATCAAATGCGAGAATGTATTTAATAATTTTTCTCCTTCTGTTACTTTTTCCTGAAATCCTTTTTTTACTTTCTTTTGAAGAAATTAAAAAACAAGGATTAGTTAAAACTCAGTGTTCAAGTCTCCCACTGTGGTGGGATCAATCCCTGAGACATTACAGGACTGCAGAGAAACCTGGGTTCTTCAGACATGCCCCTATATTTATTTACACAGGGACAATCATGATGTCCAGGCAAAAGGTACCCAGTTGCGGATGTGGTTTTTGGCCTGGCGCTAGAGGTGCCCCCTGTGAAGATGGTGGACTGATGCCGAAGTTGGATGTCTTCGGGTTAGCTGGGGTGCTGCCTGCTTACTTCCTGCTTTTGGCGTGGCTCCAGTTTGGGTAGCAGGCAGGGTGCTGACCTCCACATGCCAGTTATGAGTGCAGAGGTGCCTTGCTGTATGCAGAAAACTGTGTGATATTTAAACGCTTGCTATTACTTGTGGGAATGTAAGATTGGGGTGATAAGTATATTTATGGAAAAAATACAAAGGGTGGACAGATCAGCCCTTTGCCCTTTCAAGACTGGACGCCTCAGCATCAGAGCATGATCTGATCTCCCTGTGCTTTCATGGAAGAGCAGGGCCCAGGATGCGTGTGTGGGGCATGTGGGGGTGCTGGGATGAGCACCGAGAGCTCCATGGGAAACTGCTACTCAGGCACCAGCAAGCATGGGAATATCAGCGGCACATGAGTCCATATCATGCATGCAGTCAAGTTAACCTTTGCTCTGCAGGTACCCCTCTGTAGTACTCTGTGTGCATGCTCAAGATACATCCGCCTGCCCAGTTTCAGTGATGTGGATTAGTTAACTTTTTTTGTAGATGTAAAAGATCTCTGCAAGTTACTTAGAGATTTTTGTTTGTGCTAGCAGTATCTGTACCAAACAGGCTAGTCTTAATTAATGTGCATTTAAATTGTACTTTCTGGAAGTTAGGGAGTTGCCAGATAAGCATTTGAAAAGCATGCGTTGTTTTCTGCCTCACCATGGAAGTCTGTACTGAATTACTATAAATAACATTACATAACGTTTGGTACTTCTTTTCCACGGTCCAGTCTTCAGCTTTATGTTAAAGGTTTCCGAATGGTGTACCTCACAGTTAAGATCTTGCAAGGATGGTGCTTTTATAAAGACCACACTGGACCAGCGTTTTGTTTTAGCTCAAGGTTCCCTTCAGTTGAATAATGTCGGATGAACTAACTGTAGTTGAAGAAAGGGTATAAAAATATATGTGCGTATGCAAGCAACAATAATTTAACACCTCGGGGGGAAGAAAAGGCCGAGTGCAGTTTGAGAAAGTCCAAAGAGATAATTTCCCTTGACAGTTAATTATCTGGATTTTTGATGTGCTATCTGTCCATACAGGGTCCCTACTAGTACTAGTTAAAAACCCGAATCTGTTAGCATGCTAGATTGCAGTTCTGTGTAAGCAGAAACCTGAGGAATGGGAGCTGCTTGTAGGGCACAAGGAGGAGCCTCCTCATTGTCAACTGAAACAGCTCAGATCTTGCGTAGTAAAAACGTATAAAAATCACTGACGAAGCAAGAGTTGTCTTGAAGGCAATGTTTTACGGATCATATAAGGAGTTTTGTCTTGCACTATACAGTGAAACTCATGAATACAAAGCAAATGTGTAACAAGCTGTGGCAGGTGGGCAAGAAATAACATTTTCCTGTCTAATAATTTCTTGACCGTTGTTAAGGTTACAGGTCTGACTTCTTTATCTTGTCATTGCTTTGACAGAAATGGGCTAGTGCAGACAGCTGCAACAAGAGGGATACAGAAGTAGGTTGGTTCAAAGGCAAATATGCTTTTGGGAAGGGTTAGCAGCAGATTAGTAGCCGTAACGGCATGAACAAAAGCATGGTCTGTAGACTAGGAAGTTGATTTGAGTCTTCTATGCAGGTCAGCCATCCCTGTGTTTTGGGTGGGGTGGGGTGGGTAGGTGAGGGTAAAGCAAGAACTGGTGAAAGCTAATTTCTGCTAGAGCTTGGGTTTCTGTTCCTCTGTTTTCAGAATGGGTCTTAATTTATTTGTATTTGATTGAGATTTTCCAGGAATGGTTCAAATAGTCACTTTCTTGCAGTTGAGAAAAGGCTTGAAGTGGTTTTATGAGACAGCTCTCTGGCTAACATGGAGAACACTTTCATCATTATCTATATGTGTTGTCCTCCAATGTTA
This sequence comes from Myiopsitta monachus, assembly GCA_017639245.1. Lineage (NCBI taxonomy): Eukaryota > Metazoa > Chordata > Aves > Psittaciformes > Psittacidae > Myiopsitta > Myiopsitta monachus. The sequence goes on along the minus strand of CM029921.1, from coordinate 61,559,843 downwards.
CTGTCTGCAGCCAAGCCCATTGGTTAACCGAGGGAGTTCCGAGTCTTTGCTTGTTCACAAGATAGTTAACTATGTATCTGTTACCCTGGTGGTTTGTGTGTGGGACTTGACAGTTTGTCGCTGACCATTTTGTATAGTTAAGAAGCACTGTTAACACAGAATACACACATCTGCCTTGGGTATTTTTAACCTATATGGAAAAGCCCTTTGGGGGACTGGTTTTGTGCAAATTACGAGAAGAGGTAGGGTGGCTTCACAGGAAACCTAGCTCAGAAGCACAGGGGCTGATGTGCTGCTGCAGCATTTCTCTGGAAAACAGAATGAGCTTGCAGATCTTAATCAGCATTTTTGAGCATGTGCCCATGTCACACAAACTGCTAGCTCCTACGGGGAAGAGATAAGGTTCTGGGAAACAAGATTATTTGTTTGGGAGTGTGCTGCGGTGCTGGTGTATGGTGGAAGCTGCCCCTAGACCCGCTAAATGAGAATGTTCATTATTATTTAAGTGATGACACAGCTAGTGAAAACCTAGGTGTAGTCATCAGAGTCCTGATCCTCTCCTATTTTTTAATTTTATTTTTGCTTTATTTAAATCCCTTTGGCTTGTGGCTCTTTTAAATTTAAAAAGTTCTTGAAACTTTTTGTATGTGTTCGAGAATAATTTTGGTACCTGAAGTATTTACACAAGTAATCTTTGGGCTCATACGTTGCATGCTGTACCTCTTTTATGTGCTTTGAGAGAGGGAAAAAAAGTGAAAAATGGTTGCTTTTGTGAAACCAAACTCACCCTTGTCAGATGCTGGTTTAGAAGAACTCAGTTCTGCTGTGCATTTCTGCAATGTATAGACATCAGGACCTCAGTTTCTCTAAGTATCATAACAGTGGAAATAGGAATTATAACAGTGGGAAACGTCTCTGCTACCAAGTGAGTTTAAACATTCAGGTTTACAACTACTATTGCTTTAGAATAACCAGAATTATTTACTGTCCCTTCAATTCATGGTTGATGACTTAAGTCAGTTTCTCCACATTATGATCTAACTTCCTTGAGGACCCTGAATTTAATTAATTTAATCTCCTTTTTGTCAAAGTAAGAGCTATTTGAGACTTCTTTTCCCAGCTACTTTGCAAAGCAGAAGTTATGGGCCTGTGTTTTCGTACTGTGCTTGTTGTGGTTTGGATGGAGAGGAGAGGTTTCGGGGACTGCAGTGAAAACAGGGAGTTCTTTTATTAGGGATTATTGCTTCCATACCGCTCCTGTTTATGCACTGATGTTTTACTGTCCTGGATTTTCTGTAGGCTACAGCAAGAAAAAGCCCCCAAAGGAGAGCATGGGGGCAGGCGCCTCGCTGGTGCGCCCTGACTTGCTTCCTGCTGAATCCTCTCTTTTTATGACAGGTGAAGGGGGGGCAGAGCGTTGCAGCCCAGATGGGTGCTGCAGGGTTGGGTGGTCTGAACAAGTGCCAAGTACAAAAGTTTCTGCCAGAGACAACTGCCTTCTTGGTAACATCATTATGTCTGCAAATAAGAATTGTCTACACTCTCATAAACAAATTATACTTGGGCCTGGCTGGCTGTCATGATTCTACTATGGAAATTATTTCAGTTAGAGAGAAAATGTGTCTCTCTGTAAAACATTTTTGAATTTAGTTGCTAAGCTTGTACAATTCCTGATATGGACAAAACCGTACCCAAATGAGTTGCCTCCTTTTCAGGCGAGAGCTGATGTACTGCTGTTGAGGCTGGAACCAAGCTTTCACTCGGCTGCTGGCATTTATTTCATATAACCTCATTTATGTTAACATTTATAGTTTCCGATGGGTCTCAGTGGAGCTGGGTCTTCCTGGTCACGTAGTAGTAGTATTTCTTATGGTTTTGCTGTTGTACTAAGTATTTTTACAGTTTTGAGAACTGCAAACTAATTGCATTGTGTTTTTTATCATCTTATGTCTTACTGATTTAATACTCATGTTAACGTAGGTAGGAGTACGATAGTTTCAGGTCGTAGCATTGGTTTGCAAAGCAGGTGCCATACACAGTGTTTTCCCGAAGCGGGTATGTTGCTCTTTGCCGGCGTGGTGTCTTTCTAATGCAGGAAAGCTGTGGTTTAGACCCCAAGGTGTCAAGGGGTGGATTTTGCGGGTCAGAGCACTAGAGGGCAGTGCTGACCGCTGCAAGTAAAAGTACGCGAGCGCTAAAAGGTACCAAGGGTTTTGTAGCCTGTCTGTAAGGTGTCTCTTAGCTCTGCAGAAATAGTTGGTGGTTCCAAATAAGTACAGAGGTCCCTTCTTCTTTCTTGCAGGTTTACCACGTCTCTTCTGACAGCTATGAGACACAAAACCAGCACTATGGAAGGAGCTTGACAAAGGAAACAGTAAAGGATGGTAAGGGAGTTTGTGTGTCAGAACTTAGTGCTCTTGGATAATTTTCATTTATTTACTTATTTATAGAACTGTATGGAAAAAGTAGTCTGTGTGTTGCCATTTTAAAAATCCTTTTTTTTCCCCTCCTCTTGCCAGGTGGGTCTTTAGCTGTTTCCTGTATCGTGTGGGACTACCTGTTGATCTTGAATTAAGTTTCCACTTGGCTGTAACAGTGGTGTAAACTATAGGACTGTCCTCATCACTACTACTCTTTAGTAGTAGTCTACTAGAGTACTGTCTTTTACTACTACTAAGGTGGTGATAGTGGTAGAAATAAGTTTCTTTGCAGCCTTGAAACTATAATGAACTAGAAATCCTTTAGAAGTATTCAATTTTTTTATAATATGTATATTTTTATCTCTAGTTGTCTTCTGTGAAGATGTCCTGTCTTTTAAATTAGAAAGCTACTATAAAGGTGTCTTTTGATTTAAGCTACCTTCTTGATTGTAGTCAATCCATATGTTGCTCTAAAGTAACAATAAATAAAAATGCCATTATGGCTGTTTGGTGATAACTATTTCAAAGTAGTTATTGATTGACATCTATTCATCTGTCCCCCACTAAGGAACAGAAGGACACACCCCTCTCCAAAGCTGGCACTAACTTATCAGCTCTTTCTCTCATGACAAAGAACTGCTTGAGCTTGTTTGTCCCAGGAGAATTCAATGGATCCCTGCCTAAAACTTGCCCAGTCCAGATATTTGCTGGGGAGCAGGAACCATGTTTGTCTACTGATTTATACATTGATTAGTTAGTTTACTTACAATCCAAACCCAGTCTGTAGTATTACACAGCAGGCCTTACACAGGTAAGGTAACCGAAGATATCAGAGTTCTGCGGTTCACTTCTGATGTAGATAGTTTCTTTTCAGTCAGTTATTATGTGAATGCTGTCTGTTTTTTCTCCTCAAGACCTATTCCCATCCCAAAAGAAATAAAAAAGTCTGTATTCTTTTCAGAGGTGAAAATAATCCCCAAATCTGTCAATTCTTTTGCAGGCATCTCAAAGTTTTTCCACAGTGGGTACTGCTTGAGAAAAGATGTGATTGCTGCCAGCATTCAGAAGGTTGAAAAAATTTTGGAGTGGTTTGAAGGTCAGAAGCAACTTAACTTTTATGCAAGCTCATTGCTGTTTGTTTATGAAGGTTCCTGTCAGCCACCAACCATGCGATTGGGTGATGTCACCTTGGCAGAGAAGGGAGGAGTGCCCAAAGGACTGTTATCAGGTGGAGACGTACTGGAGTATAATAATAATATTCACGTAATAAATTCTACAGAGAATGGAAAAATTGAGGCCTCTGTAGGTAAAGGCTTGTCCAAATTTTATGCACTTCACAAAAAGGCATACTCAAAGAGGCATCACAGTCAACTCTCACTAAAAGTTGAAAACTTGGAGCAAGACAACATGTGGAAAAGCAGCACATGCATTACACAGGAGCACCTGAATGGAAACGTTATACCCCAACTGGAAAAAGTTTTCTGTCACATGCCAGCCGACATCAAGGAAAGTGCAAATGTAGAAGTCCGAATGATAGATTTTGCGCATGTGTTCCCTAGCAACACAAAGGATGAGGGCTACATTTATGGTCTGAAGAATTTAATCACAGTACTTCAAAATATTTTGGATAACTAAATTCTTTGCTATGTTTTTTACTGGGGGCCAATGATAAAGAAGAGTAACAACATGAAGAATTTCTGCACTTGTAATGCTGTATAACTGGGTTTCTATTGTTCTGTATTTTATTTGTCTTTGTACTTTTGGTAGAAGGGTTTAACTTTTTATAATCTCACTCAGGAAAATAATTGATAGTTAATTAGGGAGTGTGAAAGGATGAAGATACTTGAGATTAAGCAGGATAGGTGAATTAGAATGAAATGTGTATGATTGGCTTAAATCCAAGGAGCACAGCTGTACAATAAGCAAGGGTTATGATAGTTCTCCTTATGACTTTAGCATAGGTAACATTTGCCCACTTAGCCTTGACACTGAGCCATACCTCCATTAACAGGTTTTTAGAAAATGGACTGAAAACTAATGTGGAGGATTGATGTCCTCAATACTGCTCTCTTGTGTTTACTGTGTTTGAATAACTGGAGTTAACCCTGCTTTGAGAGCGATCCCATTGAGTCAGTAGTCTAACCTGGAAGCCAGCGTATCAAAAAGTGCTTTTTGATGTCATGGGACAGTATTGCTGTTGTTTCAACCCTGCTGTGGGTGCTTCCCCTCTTGGTGGTTGTCTGTAGCCGATGTTTACCACAGACAAGCTACAACATAATTTGTGTTGAGGTGCTAAGAAAATGCTGGAGTAAAATACCCTAGCAGGCTTAAACTGCACAACTGCTAGAGAAACTGTTCCTAAGAAAGAGTAAAAGAACATGAACAGGAGATGTTCCAGCAACTAATTTGATTTAGGAGGTTTAGTCAATCTCTTACGTTGTGACTAAGAAAAAATGCCTCACTCCTTTGTTCCGATGGCCCTTCTTCAAAAACATTAGTTTTAGAAGCAAACTAATTGAATGGGGAAACAAAGTGTTTTGAGTAAGCATACAGAGATTTCCTCTAGCCCTTTGCTGCTTGCACTTTTTGCAACAAGTGTTTCACATTTCCACTGCTGGAGAGCACTGACTGGAAGTGAGGAGCAATACAGATGAAGGACCGTTTACTGCGAAGATCCAGTTCAACCCTGGAGCAAGCAGATGTACCTCTGTGTTTGCAGTGGAGTTGTGGCTCTCTTACTTGGGGCTAAGGAAGCTGGTTCTTTTATTTATTTATTATTATTTTTTAATGACACACAGGTAAGCTGTATAATTTGAAAGTTGTCCCACTGCCTTCTTTTCCACGGGAAAAAATCAAGCTTTCATATAGAATGTTTGACATCAGGATGATGTATCCAAAGCATTTTTGGTGTCCCGCTTCTGTATGCTGTGTATGCGGATGTGGCTACCAGGTGTGTATAGTCAGCTATACAAAAAGTTGGAATGAATGAGTCTTGCCATCCACAGAGCAAGACTGTAACGCTTTAAGCAAGTCCCAGAAGTGAAACTTCTTAGAATGGACTTTATAATCGGAAATGTACATCTTTTACGTGTGGACTTAAGGTGACACTGTGGCCTTGCTGCTCTCTCTGTATGATGTTCTGCACTGTGCACGCATTTGTGTACATGTCTTTGCAAGTTCTTGATTTGATATGTTTTCTATATCAGAAAGAGATACTTTTTCAAGCAAGTACACTGTTTTAAATAAAGCTGAAATATTAGCTCTGTTTGAGAACTTGGAGTGGTTGGAAGCAGTGGTGTATTATGTGTAGAACTACATGGTTTAAACTTCAGAGCTAATATCGGCCAATACATTCAAGGATGAAACCGGTCTTGTCAGGAACATAATATTTTTGAAGCACGGGAAAAGATGGTTGCAGGAGGGGCAGTGTCATTTTGTTGAAAGCTTTATGCAAATCAAGGCTGAGGAGAAAATACCAGTAAGAGAAAGTATGTTTTTCTACCTGGTATTTTCATAGCACCACATAGTTATAATATATTCCCAACTCTCCATGAACTAATTTAAGCCATATTCTGGAAAGAGTTTGTGGTTTTGTTTGCTTTGATGCTGGTTTCTCTGTTAAGATTTTGTTGTTCTATCCTGTAAATGGTCAACACTAGAGTAGTCTAAGCTGGTAGTGGCCTTGTATGATAAAGTTACAATGTTTTATAGAAAATACAGGGGAAAACATTTATATATCTGAATCTCTGTCCTCTGTAATTCATCTCTTCTGGATTTTAATCTATTTTGTGCCAGAGAAACCAGACATCTGCCTCAATGAATTCAGTCATTGGAAAATGATCTGTATGCTCTTAATCTAAGCGCATTCTCCTGTCTCTGCTTTAAGATATGTCTTCAGTGTTTGAATGCTCTTTGAGTATTGATTGTTGTGTTGACTTTGACAGTGTTTGTAATGCACCTGGAATATTGTTAAACTGTCAGAATATTTTGAATAAAAAAAAAATAATTTTTTCTTTCTTTTTTTTTTTTTTTTTAACCAGTAGTTATTATGGTTGTATTCTGTTAATTTAAAATGTAGTTTGAAAGATAACAGTATTTTTAATTGGAAGTTGTGTAAATAAAGCTTGCTCTAGAGGTGTTTTGGCATAATGCCAGCCGTGAATTTAAGCCTGCAAAGGTGTTATATTCACATTGTTCTTGCACATTTTAGACTTGGTGTTTCTAGTGTCTTTGAGCAGATTGTCTTCAGTTATAGTTGGAGATGTATTCACAGAAAATATTAAACAGATTAGAGAATTAGTAAGAAGATGAAGAGGGAGACACTAAACATATGCGTTGTCATCAGTCTCCCTCCCAGTGATGCCTCTTTTGTCCTCTGCGCGGAGCGTACAGGGCAGGTGGCAGTGTAGTGGAAATCTTTACAGAAATGGTAACAAGACTTACAGGTATTTCTATCCCATAAAGCTGAAAGCAGGTCCCTTCCCCAGCCTGGTGTGGTATATCTTGAGTGCTGATGTCATTGATGAAGCCTGTCTGTTTTGATTTTAAGCAATAAGAGTTTGATTTAGCAGAATCGATTATGAGAAGGGAAGATTCATGGAAACATTGTTATTCATGTACTCTCTGAGAATATACTTCTCTGAAGACTTCCTACCTAGATGATTGTGAGAATTGTGTATAGGCTTACTAATGAAAGCTTGAATTATATAAAGTTTTATAAAAAAGCATTTACATATATGGTATTTTTGGATATGGGTGGAATTTGTTGCATAGGTTACATTGGAAATTATTGTACCCTTATGAAATGTTTAAAGTGTTTTAATCAAATCGTTTTATGAACTGGAGACTTTATTTGTATGTGATTCACATGAAACTTGTACTGTTTTTCTGTTTTTCTCGGCTGTAATGCATATTCAGACCATTCTTTTCCCTAACCCTACAGTTCAATGGAGAACTTTAAAAGCACTCTGTAGATCAGGAAATCACTAATCCCCTTCAGTTTGTTTAACAGAGTGCATATATTCTCGAAATACTTTGGTGCACATGATACTTCAAGCATTGTTAGTGTATTATACACCTAGAGACCCAGTAAAAGTTCCTCACCTGCAGAGAGCTCCTGCCAAACCCAGTCTGGATTATGCACTATTTTAAAAGGGCCTTTTCACAGGTAAAAGCAACGAAGGGAAGAAGGCTTCGCCTGCGCTGGCCATGTCAGGTGGGGGTGTTCACAGCCTGAGCTTAAAATCATTTTACTGTACTGTCTTGTATAGGAAGGATAGAAACTCACATCCACACCTGCTATTTAAAGTTATGATCAGTTGTCCATCCTCCCTCCTAATTTTTTTCCTCAAAGTAAGCTGTCCTCCTGGGTGCCTTTGCTGTCGCTTGCCACTAGTAACCTTCTGTATGGAATGACGTAAAATTTCTCTTTCCTAAAATCTCATGCCCCATAACTGTTCTTAAGGTATTGAAAAACGCCATCAAAATGCCTCAAATACTGTGGGAAATGCAACTTCCCTTTTGTACTCTTTCCCATGAAAGAGTTGGAATGGAATGTTAGGGTAGAGCATGCTTGGATGGGAGTCTGGACTGTAGGCTTTATGAAACTTCCTTGTGTTTTGAATAGGGCATTTTGGGGGCAAGGTGAGTGACAGCCAAACTGCATGAAGTTTTCCTTGTCTTTCTGCAATTAATAGGGTTTTGTTTAAGCAGGTAGCATAGTGGGAAGTGGTGAAAGTTCATACAGAGCCCTGAGTAGAACATTTGGTCAGATCTGCAGTGTGGGTAACAGCCACAGGTCAGACCCAAAGGCTGCAAGTCTTACAGTATCTGGCTGGGAGAATACACTGGGCATGTTCATTGAAGTACAACAGATCATTGCAGGGTGTTAGCTGGGAAGCAGATGCACCTCCATAGCCACAGGCCAATACTGCCCCTTTTCTATTGTCATAGCAATCTAAATGAAACCTGCAGAGAAGACTGTCATCCGAAGGACAAATGTAACTATTTGAGCAGTGTCTGAAAGGGGAAGAAATGAGAAAACTAAGGGTCGTACAGCAGAAAACACACTTCAGAAATAACTGTTGCTGTGCTCTTGTTTTGTGGGGATGGACCCCATGTGTTTGGAGTTAGTTACATGACGTTCAACAGCAAATAGCCAGAACAAAGGTACTTTAAAACCACCTGAGTTTGCATCGTGTACATTGGTTCAAATAGGTTTGTTTTTTTTTTTAAAAAGTGACCTGTGAAGTAACATCCAAATGTGATGTGTGTTGCACCCGACTATAAATGGAACTACAGTGCACAAAGGCACTTTAATACTCTGGGAACTCTACTGGAAGGTAAAGAAAGCATGTGAAATTGCAGCTGATGTGGTGGTGTTAATTGTTCTCAAAAATTTGGCGTTAAAGTTGTTCGATGGGTGAATGTGTCTAGTCTGGTCTCAGCTCTTTGATTCCAGTGTCTAAAGCCGTCGCTCAATCTCCTGTAATTTGGATGTGTTTGTAATTTCATTTGCTATTCTTTGCCATTATTGGACTGCAGGGGGTATTGTTAATTTTACATGTGCTTATTTTATAGAACATTGTACTATGCTATCTACCAACTTTTGTAACTTAATTATGAGTGATATTTAGGGTAATTCTAATAGCTGTATATTTGGCAAATTATTAAAATTTTCTGCAAGTGACTTGCAAGTATAATTGGTTTCTTTTTAATACAGGATGATTGTTGGGAAGGTGTTTTCTTAGCTGTACCTGTACTGATGAATCCTTCTTTCTCCTCTTTTCTGTGCTCTCTAAAATGGGTATTTACCTAAGATTTACCAGTTCTGCTTTACTGCCATATTTTTGTCAGAGCATCCATTGCCATCGTTGGGAATGCCTGCCTTGGTATGCAAGTTACCTCTATAAAATGGGGGGGATTAATCCAAGTCCACACACAATAAAAATACCAAACATCAACATACCAAACATTCTTTGTTTAAATACAAAGAATTTGGTTTTTGATCAAAAGTCCTTGATTTGCTGCGTTCATGCAGACTGTTGGCCAGCGTTGTATTTGATTTCCATAGCAGTCCACCAGTGTTTTTCTGAAAACTTTACCTACTAGGAAGTGCTTCTCTGACTGGAAAAAGGATTGGAAAAGACAAAGTCATCCCCATAATCGAGACAACTGCAACAACAAAAAAGATTTTCATAACTTCAGGGCAGTTCAGGCCTTGATGAGCAACTAGGAAATGACTGTTTTACTCCAGAAATGTTGAAACTCAAGGTTACCTTTAATATTTGATTGAAAGCTATGAAAGTCACAGCTTAAGGGTCTTAAAACTGACTCGATTTTTCTCCTTGCTGTTTCAGAAAATGGTGAGTGGTTGGATAGTAAAAGGGAGGCAGGGATGAGAGTGTGGAAAAGCTACGCATTCCTTTGGTGCTCTGGGATGTGAAGCGGGCTACTGTGAGGTGTTCTCAGGACATACCCTGAGCTGTGTATGAAAGAATTTACTGCCGATGTTAAGCCAGTAAGTTACTGCTTTGCAGCTGTGCAAACTAAATCAAATTAATCAACTGATGGGCATCATGGTTGTAATTATATTGGAGCAGTTGGTGCCAGTTAATAGAAGCATTCAGCTAAGGGACAGTCCCTGCAGTTATTTTGGAATATAGAGTATAGCAGTCTTGTTTTACACCCTACCTTCAACTAAATGAATTAAATTGTTTATGCAGGACATCTGTATTCGTGATTTCCACAGTCCTTTAAAGTCATCCTGGAAAACACTTTAACAGGTCCTTGGGAATCTGTGTGTGTTGTTGATTACAAGCCCTTTTGCATTTGCAGTCAGTTCCCTAATCTGAAAGCCTGCAGACACAGCCCTCCAGTTTCACTGTAGGTCTGTTTGGTTTTGTGGAGGGTGAATGTGTGTTTTGTTTTGAAAATGTATTGTCCTGTACACTAAAAGCTTTCTCAATATGTCTGGTGGTCTGCGCAGCCTTCCTGCTCCACAATTGAGGAAATCACTGAAAATGGGGTAAGACTAGAGCTGTGGCAAGAAGCAGAGTTTTGTGAGGATCTATTTTTTATTGGCTTTTAAATTAAAAAAAATCTGAATGGTGGCTATGCATGGGAGAATCCCCTAAAGAAAATCCCATTTCCTTGTTCTAGAGTCAAGGAAGAACCACGCTCCTTCATTTCCTCCTTAACCCACTTGTCAGTAGTGTATTGCCCATGTGCGGTTACCCTGTCTCTCTCCTGTTTCCTTTCTTGGGCTGACTTGAGTGGTTGAAGGGCTGCATAGTGGAACACGTCAGGGAGCTGACATGGCTGAAAACTGACTCGGACAAAGAAAATTACATTTAAGGAGGTGCAGAGGGGAGCTGCATGGAAATCCCCACCCCTGGAAATAGCATCCAGGATGGATGTGTTGGGATACAGCCGTGTGTGAAGACTGAACCCACTTACCCTAAAGACCTACTCGGGAGTCTTTGCTAGCACAGCTATTGGGTTTATTTCCCTTGCCTCTCTGCTGCTCAAAGTGTGACTAATGGCTGATGGATTCTACATGTTACGGTCTTGCTCTCGTCTCACCCTAGGCAATCTGTTCCTGTGCCCTCTCCAGCTCAGCCAAGGCTTTCTACAGTGAGTGGGTTTCACTGGAAACCAATCTGACACATAAATTACTAATTTTCTGCTGTCCTGACTTTCTTGATTTGGCTCATTTGGGGGGAAAAAAGTGCCTCTTCTGGGCACAGTGGAAGTGGTGAAAGATTCTGGCTGTGGAAGCGAAATGGGATTGCTAGAGAGCCATTAAGGAAGTGTATCTTAAATATCAGACATTTCTCTTCATCTCCTGTTGCTACTCTGCTATCTTGGCGCTTACTTTTCATCTTTTTTACTTGCCATCCCAAAACACAGATTTCCACTAAGTGTAACTTACTGTAGTTTGTGGATTAAGTCACCGTAAGATTTGTGGATAAATCTAATCTAGAATGTGAATTGTGAGATGTCTGCAGTCAGTCCACGTTTTCCTCTGGTCATCTCTACGCTTACTTTGACCCTCAGCAGTGCAAAGAAATCTACCTATGTATTGTGTTGCACATCTGAAAGGCAACCTATAGCCTGCTGTGCTGCATGCCCACTGCTGGCAGTAAAGAATTGGCGTCAGCACACACTTGGGTTGATGGAGCAGAAGGAGAAATTGAGTGCGGCCCGTTTTCCCACAGCTATATAAGGTTTGCAATGTGGCTAGCAATAAAAACTTGATTTTGTTAGCAAATTCAATGGATATAAATTGGGCAAGCAGATGGGAAGCTATCAAAAAGATACTGTGCCAAAGTACCAATTCTGCAAAATTACTTTTTAAAAGAAAAGCCAGAAACAAACCAGGAACAAGCTACGAAGAAAATACTTAGTACACTTTGGTCAACATAAACCTTTTGTTCTCAAGTACAATGAGTCTGGAACTGGAGTAATGTCTTTCCTAGGATATGCCCTCAGGCTTCTCCAATACCTGGTCATGTAAGTTTATGGGTAGGAGAGGTAATTCCTGAAAAATATCGTGTCCAGTAGCAATCAAAAACCATTGGACTTTGTATTGGATCTCTGTTCGATCCGAAAAAAAACCCACCCCAGTGTTACAATACTGTGTAAGTCAATAAAAGCAATTGTACTTGTAAAGCTTGAAAACTCTGTCTAGATTTCAAAATATTGACAGAAAGGTGTGCTATGTGCAGATTCAACAGGCCTTTGTTAGGTCTTGTTTAAAGTCACCGTGGTCTCACTTAGCTGGGGATGGTGCTTAGGCCACCCAGGACCTCTCTCCACTCCAGCAGTCAGAGTATCTTTCTCCCGTCTCCTTTGCCGAGTCTGGGGACTCCCTATCTTCTTTCCAGGTTTCATTCTAAGTTCTTCACTGTTTCTTTTTGTTTCTGCTAAAATCCATCTGGGGAAAAGAAAAGAAATAATTTTTAAGCTATGTGATGCTCTGGGTCATAGGCAGCTGTGGTGGTTCTCAGAGCCCTCTTCCAGCAGTACACTAGTCCCTTTAGTATGTAGAAAAAGTCCAGGGTAACCCATTAAGCTATAGTCATTGCCATAGTCCTAAGCTAATAATTATTACTACTGTGGTATGCAACCTTGTTTGTAAAGAAAAATAATGTTCTCGTGAATAGACAGCGTGGCTTCAGCCTGTCTCCCTTCTTCTCTATTAAGTATGCTAGACTTCAATAATAAATCCATAGTTTTAAAATTAGCTAAGAGTTATATCATAATTGCTTGCATCAGTTTTGTGGTTTAAGCCCAGTCAGCCATGCAGTTCGCTCACTCACTCCCCCTCTCTTTCTTCCCCCCAGCTCCTGGGGGGGATGGGGAGGAGAATCGAAAGAATGCAACTCCCACAGGTTGAGATAGGAACAGTCCAGTAACTGAGGTATAACACAAACCACTGCTGCTACCACCAGTAATAATAATGACAAGAGAAATACAAGGAAAGAGAATACAATCGCTCACCACCTGATACCAAGCCCGACCCAGCCATGAACCCCCCTCTTCTGGGTCTCTGTCCTCCGTTTTTTCATCCTGGGCGTGATGTGCTGTGGTATGGAATACCTCTTTGGTCAGTTTGGGTCAGGTGTCCTGTCTCTGCCTCCTCCCGGCTTCCCCTCCTCCCTGGCAGACCATGAGACTCAGGAAGTCCTTGGTCAGACCAAACATTCTAAGCCGTAACTGAAAACATCGGTGTTATCAGCGCTGTTCTCAGGCTGAAAGTCAAAACCACAGCACTGCACCAGCTCCTAAGAAGAAGAAAAATGACTGCTACTGCTGAACCCATGACAACCAGTTAAACTGTTCTTGTGGTCTGTATGAGGAAAATGGAAGCAATAAAATGGAAAAAGAGCAATCATCTGGGCATCAAAGCAGCAGTTCCAATCTGTCAGGGTCAACAGATGTATGAGTTTGTAATTATCATTGCAAGTTAGAAAAATGTACTGCATTATAAAGAGATTTGAGAGCAGGGTCGTTTGCACAAGTGCTTCTCTTTCCTTTGTGTTGTTAAACAGATTAAACTAAAATCATGGCCTAAGACACATCCTTATCATTAAATTACAGTTATCCTTAAAGCTAATCAAAATACATGTAACCAGATTTTTCGGTCTAATTAAGGCCCAGCAGCTCACACAGGTTTGCAGGAGATGCTTCTGAAAGAACCTGAAGTTTTTCAGCAGCCTATATTGAGCTCTCACTGAAAGACTGGATCTGACATCAATAATTATAGTGCTAATGGCAGTTTCTAAGTTTGACCTGTTTAACATTTGCTTATTCATAGCTGAGAGTAATGTAAGCCCTTGTTTGTGTTAGACCTTCATGCAGCCACTGAAGGAGAGGTGCCCTTGGGGAATGTAAAATATGCTCCTTTCCAGGGCTGGCAACTTTTGGGTCAGTGGCTTCTTTCAAATTAACTGTATGAGGCAATGGTGATTGTCAAAAATGAGAAGAGTGGAAGAATGCAGCACGTTTCAGGTGCTGCAGTTGCCCTGCATCCCTCCTTGGACAGAGCTTTTACAGAATTCAGCCCACTGACTGTAACCACATGTTGGCACTTAACTAGCTTCAATCGGCAACTTCTTACCCTGCTTGGTGGCTTTTCAGGACCGTTTTCAACATTGGTACCCCAAATTTGGAGCAAGGGATAGCTCCAGGTCTCTCCCTCACCACGGTGGTGCCTTGGGAAGTTTGCTGATACCCAGCTATGCTCTGTCACAGCTCAGTTTTCACATCCACTTGAACAAGACTAGAAGCAGTAGTGTTTTAACACTATTAGACCTCTGTCTGGAGAAGAAAATGGGGAGCTGCTTGATTCTCAAAAGCTCGTGTGCCTCTAGGAAAATAGCAAAGACACAGAAGTCCTGGGTACTCCCTTGATTTATGCTTCTTTATTGAGCCTTTTTTTCATTTTCAAAGCTTCCATCTCACCCGGTACTTGCCAAAACAAAAGCAGCCATGCTGCTTGTCAGAGCAGTCAGCATGACAGCCAGGAGCAGTCAGCACGACAGCTGGAGTGGGAAGTCTGAGAAGTGAATCAGGAAGTCTTTATAATGCAGAACTTTTTTGCCAGCAGGAAAGGAAGGTGCCACTTTCAGTCCTCAATTATGTTAGCTTTGTCCAAATGAAAGTAGCTCCCGGGATATAGAAATAAAACAGAATAGACAATCGATTAAAGAAGGGAGTGGAGGAAAAAACCAGGCTGAAGAGGAGGAACGCATTTGCAGGAAATTGGGAGTTTTTCCCTCAAGAAAAGTACATGGAAACGAAGTTAAAAAAAAAGTGAGTTTGCTGTTGTGGAGCATACCAGTGTAATGGGCTAGTAATAGAAATCATTGATTTATGCACACTAAAATAGAGCCTGAGAATTGCAGAAGGGCTCTTTTAACCTCATTGATGTTGTCCTTAAATCCCAGTGATGTCTCTCCCTATGGGGGCTACTGCCTGTATTTCATGTGACTCTTGATAAAATGGAAAATTGAGTTAGATATCTGCTTTTAAGTAGCTCTATCATCTGGTACAGAAAATACCGGGCTGTTGCATTTTGTTTGGGTTCAAAGATTGTTTGGGTTGGCTTTTCTCTGGGACATCAGTTGGAGCTTTCCTCTTGGGAGTATGTTCAGAGAAGACCCTTTGGCTCCTCTGGTAGAGTTCAGTGCCATTTCCAGTTGCACACTGCCCCCTGATTACAGAGTACTGCTAAATATC
Organism: Myiopsitta monachus; assembly: GCA_017639245.1. Lineage (NCBI taxonomy): Eukaryota > Metazoa > Chordata > Aves > Psittaciformes > Psittacidae > Myiopsitta > Myiopsitta monachus. The sequence goes on along the minus strand of CM029921.1, from coordinate 61,544,679 downwards.
CTTAGAGTTTGTAGGTAGATACAATGGTCTGCAGCATCCTTCTACATCAGCTGCTTCTCTGGGTGGTGCTAGGTGCTGCTTAGGGATGTACCCAGGAGGGACGCTGGCATTTGGCATTAGGACACACCGTTGTTTAAATCTCTGCCTGCCTCCTTCCTCCCATTAGAATGTTGCAGTGTGTCAGACCAGGGGAAATGAGCCTTTGGGTTTCCCCCATGGGGACCCTGTGTGATCACGGTGGGAGCGGTCTGCTGCACCCTGCGCTGGCAGCCGGGTCTGGGTTCCCACCCCTAGTTTTGGTAGTATCTTCTCAAGTGCCACTGATGCCCTCCATAAGCCACAGTCAGCTTTGCATGAAACGTTCCTCTCTGAGCTGGTCTTTTTAGTTACATTTCTTCAGTGCGTCTTGATGACTATCCTCTTTGTGGAGAGCATCTTGAATTCTGGTCCTATTTTGGTACCGTGACCCTCAACTCACCTGGTTCCAGAGTTTCTAGTGACCCTCATGAAACTCTTTGCTTCAGGGTTTTTCAGTTTTTGCCTGCCTTTCCTTTAGCAGGAGCTAAACCCACTACCAACAGACAGTGCTTAATTCCAGCATTGGCACTTCTTTTTCCAAAACGTGTAACAGTAATTCTGGTTTGTGCACCACCATCTATCTTAAGCAGAACAAATATCCCATGCAGCTTTCTCACATGTAGAGAATGATGGGGGTTTTGGCACATCGCATCTGTTGCATTTTCCCTGGATGCAGATCTCTGCCACAGTGGGAGGCCCTGGAGCCTCCCAGGTCCCCCTGTACTTTCTGGCAGTTCTGTGACTCTATTCTTACTTGAGGTATCGGTATCACACCAGCATAGGAAGATAAACCCTGGGATGGTTCTGGATGAAGACCTGCAAAATTCATGGCAGAGATGGCTACTCCCCATGGGGCTTTTAGCTTTTGACCTGCAATTAATTTTAAGGCATTGTTCATTATCAAAGGCTGTTCAGACTTGATTTTTGTCCCACACTGCAATCTTCTATTGGTGATGATTGGTTTCTGTTATTCTTTTCCGATGCAGACAGTATGAGCTGGGCTCTGCACACTTTAGAAGCCTTTGGAAAATGCTGTGTATTTGTGTTTCAGCTGCGCAATATCTTTAATTGCCAAGTGAGGAATCCCAAAACCAGTGTTCCAGTTACCTGGGAAGGGAGTGACAACACCTGTCATTCCCGTGCATGGCATTTGGGTTAAAGTGGAGATTTGGTTAAATAATGTGAAATTTGGGGCTGTCAATTGTGAGAGTACCAGAGCTCCCACGGTTCTAGAGATGGTCCATGTCTTGTGCCAGAGGCAGGTCAGGATGGGGGGGGGGGAGCGTTGTGCTGAATCCCCCCCTGAATTTCTCTCCCATGCTTGGAGATCTACAACTATTTTCTTTGGCAGTAGCAGCTGAGATACTGCTGACAATAAAGCGAGCAGCTCTGCCCCAATAAAATGCTAGAGACAGTGCATTAAACCCTACTGAGGCAGTTTTACTACTGCATATCTCTTGGCTTTATAAATGTATATCAGAGAAGCCATTTTATACATTAATGGGATTATTTCACAAGACACGGAGAAGTAACAGAGCCCTTTTATCACTGGAGTTGTGGTAAATAGTCTTCGAGCTGATTATTAATTACTGATAATAATCAGGAGCACTTTCCCAAGGGAAGCTGTTACACATGCTTATTGCAATGTCTTACTGACAAATATTGATGTGTTTTCTCAAAAATGTGGGTTTAAGGCCATCAGTCAATGACTCCCTCAGCTGCATGGTTGTAACAGATATGTATTTTTAAATGAAAATTTGTGAGGGTTATGCTACCCTGCAAAATGACATAACTAAAAAGGAGACCCTCTGAACATAACGGTGTGCATACAGGAAATACCAGCTCCTCTAGGAAGAAAGGCTGCTGGCTTTGAAGGAAAAATGGATGGGCATGAACCCCCAAACTCCTCTGTGTGACCTGATGAGATGTCAGGCAATGAGAGGATAATGGTGAGAGAGGGGGACATGGTTGGCAGCTGGGATATGGGAGGTCCTAGTTTTTACTTCTGGTTCAGCCTTCATCCTCTCACCCCCGCAGTTAAAGCTCCTTAATCACAGTTTCCTCAACAAATTGGCACTCCAAAATAGGTTAGAAATGAGCTTATAACCAGCAGCCCTGACAGGGTCAAAAGAGAGAGGGTGTTGAGCAACAGGGCACCAGCTGCTCTCGGCAATGGTCTCTCTTGCCCCTGAGGACAGTGGCAATGATCTTTGCCAGCAGTGAGCACAGCAGCCTGGCCATGCAGAATGACTTCAATGAGAAACCTTGCTGAAGTGCCTTGAAAGCATTGTGTTAACCAGCTGAATTATAGAAAAAGGAGGAAAAGGCTGGGGGGTTTCGTTCCACCCCCCTCCACCCCCCTATTTATTTAGTAGTATAATAGTCAGTGGAAGTTGAAATAACAGGACTGATTATTTTCTTTCTTTACAGCGGCTGAGGCTGGGTTACGGCTACTTTTGGAAGCAGTTTTGGAATAATTTTACTTCTTGTTTGTGACAGCTCGTTCAGGGAGTTGCTCTGGATTTTACCCTCTGGCAGATGGTTAGCATTCTGTGTTAGGAAAAGCATGTTTCACAAAATAATTCCTTTTGTGGCTCTTTGCACATTCTCAGTTGAAGATGCTGCCCTAAAGCCAGTGCAACATCTGTGTATGGATGTGAAGGGCTCCAGCATGCAGCTCTTGTCCGGCCATCTTGGAGGATGCAATATGCTGTAGGTTTGCACCACCAAAGGCCAAATATGGCTACAAGAGAGCTCCTGAGAAATGACAAAGGTTGAAAGACAGTGAGGTTGGGGGGGGCTTTCTGCCTTTTTCCCCCTTACTGGAGACCCATCCTCCATCACCCACAACTGATGGGCTCACAGGGAGCTTCCCACTCCTACCACCACTTGAGGCAAAGGCATTTTTCTCTCCAAGGCCTACAAGTGATTAATCACAGCAACAAGGTGCTGTACAGAGGTAAGGTGGCCAGAGGAGCCCATCCTCATCTCCTCTGGGCTGGGCAGTCTGAGCTTTGAGCCAGTTCACCTGCAGGTACAAAGAGCTTAAAATAAAGCTGCTCAAGGGTTTTTTTAATCTCTTCAGATTGGTTCACACTCTGGATACAAAACTTCCTGCTCTCACCACCAAGCAAGTGCCAGAAAGGTTTCTGTGGATGCTCATCCCTAGCTCATGTCTCCTCACATTGACACAAGGCTGCCGAAACACCTGACTGTGGAAGGAAAGTGGCTTATATTTTAAGGAGATCCAAAAGGTTGTAAAAGGGAGAAAAATAGTAATGCAATGGCAGGCCTTCTGGCTGCTCCATAGGACAGGATCATTAAGAAAGGTGCGAAGTAAGACAACCATTTGTGAGTAAAAAAAGGCTGTTCAAAGTCATTCTCATTTTCTTTCCTTCTCTGATCATCTCTTATTTTGCCTCCCACCACTCTTTCCTGATTGTTCTTGAAATAGCCATAGCACCTCCTTTTTTATTCAATAGAGGAGAGGCAAAGACACTCCAGAGCATTCTACTGTGTCGGTGCCATGAAACACAGTCCTGATAACAAGAGAGCCTTTTCCTGCTCTATGTGCACAAATGCACTGATGCCTGGGAGATTATTCTGGAAGGAGCTGGATAACCTGTTAGGCCTTAACTGCCTTCATTGAGCACAGACTACCAACTGCTCTCCCAGCTAGGACTGGGAGGCAGCTGCTTTTGGGCTCAGTGAATTGCATCAGGGTGATTCAGCTGATTTTGGCAGAAATATTGGCTACAGCTGCTTCAGGTCCAGCTGCAAATGGCCTATCCGGCAAACAGGAGCAATGCCCCTCCTTGAAAAGCCCCAGAGCCCACAGCCAGGCAGGTATGGCAGTTTGGCTCTTTAGTATTTATTAGCCTATTGGGTAGAAGTTGCTGGAAGTGTGTTTTAAAAAAGAAAGTAGTAACTTCTTTGTGTTCCTTTTGTGCCTCATGGTTTACAGGGGCCTGAGCATGCTGTTCTGCTGGCCAGCCCTCCCCTCTGACCGAGTCTTATGTAGGGGACATGTAGTGGAGTGTTTAAGTTCGTCAGGAAAGCAGCTCCGTGTGCCACAAATTGCAGTACTGAAACAAGAAAGCGCCCTGTCACAGATGTGCCTGGCAAAGGTGAGATCTTTCCATATCCTGTTCATCCCCTCTATCCTGTTCATCTCCCTTTCACACTCCATCTGCTTCATCAAAGTCTTTCTTGTGTTTGTTTTTGTTGGAGAACAGTCAAACGCAAAAGAGAAGCTATAAAGCAACATAACTCCTTTTCTGTTTCAGGCTATTTATTTTTCATCTTGTGACAAATTCAACTTTCTGTTGGCTTTTCCAGATGGAAACATTAGGCCGGTTAATTCATACAAGGTGGTGAGCCTTGGGTTTGGTTGGGGATTTTTGTTTAAGTATTGAGAGGGGGATTTCTCTTTAAAATCCACCCAGAGGAAGTCAGTGAAGACTGGATGGTGCACGGGGGAAAAGCTGATGTGGGTCCTTGTGTGTGAAATGCATGTCCTTGCTCTGCTCCTTGTAAGAGGGAAGTTGAAGGAACTGCTGTTGCCCTGAGAATTCAGTTCGTGGCTGAAGTGAGTAAGCCATCAGTAGGGCTGGGAATTGCTGCAAAAAGCACGTGTTTCCTGGTAAAAAGCTGAGGGAACTACTTCAGCTCTGCCAGCGCTTGCAGCAGGATTTCGAAGTTGGGGTCAGCTACAGAAACTCCGGAGCGAGCTGTAGCGCAGTGTGTTAGCACAGCTTTGCCCCCTCCTCCCTTTTAGCCGAAGCTGAACTGTTAAGAGGTGGCGTTGGTGCTCGACATTTGAAAGTGGGTTTATTTTTGAGTGATACGAAAGGAAATTGGTTTGCTTACCTCTGTTTCCATAAGCTGCAAATGTAGTTATTTAAGTGCTTTCAAGCATTGTTTACCTGTGCCTTTGCTGGTCAAATCTGAGTGGTTTTCATCAGCGTTGTGAGGCCAGCTCTGGGTTCTGTGCTGGATATCCGCTTCCTCTGCAATAGAGAAACAGAAAGGTGGATAAAGTTCCAAAACTCAGAGAGCAGGGGTGGATTTAAAAAAAACCCAAAGCAACCAAATCATTTTCATGGCTATTGAGTGTTATTGCTCTCTTTTGAGATGGTGGTTACAGAAGGGGATGGGTAAACTGAGACATAGACCCCTGAAATGTATATGTGTGTTTAAAACCGAAACTGACAGAAGACAGTGCTTAGCTGTGCAATGTTTGTAACCTACAGGGAGCACCTTTTTGTTGGCCAAAGGCTGCTGGGAAGCAAAGCTGTCCAACCTCAAATGGAGGGTTAGAATCATTGAAAAAACCTTATCAGAGGCTGACCTGGAGTTTGCGTGGTTTTCCTCACCTGCAGGAGTTATCCCTGGCCCTGGAGGCTGCTGAGCCATGCTCTCAGCTGGTATTTTAGGTGTACTGCGAGGACAGCCTGATCAGCAGCTCCTGTTTGGTGCTGGTTTTGGGACGGCTCTTTTCTTCCAAGGTGTTCTGTCCGCTCAGTAAGGCTTTTATTTCCTCACGAGTGAGGGGATGATTGGGTAGTTCCTCATGTTTAAGCCTGTGTGAGGAACCGGGCTGTGCTTAGGAGTCCTGCTTCAGGTCAGAAATGCCTCGTGGTTAGAAACGTGTATTCTGGTGAAGCTGCGCCCGATTTCACCAAAGACCTTTCCAGGGAAAAGTATCACTTCATTTGGAAGGAGGATCCGCTTTTGAGGAAGGTGTCTGCAGCTGGGGAAGTGGCGAGGCTGGCGGGCATCACCGACCTCTGGCTGTGCCCCGGCCCAACGACCGGCTCGCGGCTCTGCAGCGCTGCGCGTCCCCCCAAACAGGCGCAGATTGAGCTGCCGGCTTTCGCTTCCAAACCGCCCTCCCGGCTGCGGGCGCCACCCGGTGGCCCGGCCGCACATCACCGCCCTGCCCGGGGCAGGGGCTGGCGCAAGGGGGGGGATCCCGCTTACGATAAGGAGAGGGCCCAATTCCTCGTGTTGATCTGCAGGCGAAGTACAGGCATATACTTTGCCACCTCCTTCCTAGCTATCGTCTGTCGCTGGAGACTAAGGAATGTGAAGCACAGGTAAAATTGGGGTTCGGACTGTGAGCGAGCTGCTGCCCTCCTCCTGAGGCCTTTCATCCTGAGACAGTATTAGGTGAGACAACATCTTGCAGAAGCAGAGATTTCCAAATATTGGTGGGTACTGCAATGACTATGAAGTGGCGCTTCAGGTCTGTACCGAGATGGGACAAGAAAAGCCCTGACCCTTTGTTCTTAAAAATCTTAAGTCTTTATTTTAGGGTCATTTCAAATATAGTTTTGAGTTCTTTTTTTTTTCCAGTTAGGAAGAAGTAGGTGCTTCTGCAACATATCAGTTTAATGCTAATAAACAGTGGTGTAGCACTAGATGTCAGTAGTGCTTCACCAGTTTCTGTGTCAGACCTTACAGGCTTTATTTACTGCTGGCTTTTGGCACACGATGCCCTCCCCCTGTCCCATGTTTTCCAGAATAAACACATACAAATATGCTGTCCTTCAAAAATACATTTTCTCTTTGCTGTCCTTGGTGAATAACCATCTTAGGTCACCAACTTACAAAAAGGACGTGTTTTCTGACATTTCAGTAGATCATGCACAGGCTTTTTTGTTCTTAGTGGTCAATCTATAAAAGTTGCATCTGGGTTTGTAACTTGGCAAATATCCTTGCTATGTTGTTCCTCCAGCAGATGTCGGGGGGAATTCATCCACTCTGACATCTGCTGGAGGAACCACACAGCGAGGAACAAACAATCCAGGATGTTCCTGGAAAAGATTGGTGGTAACTTTCTGACACGGGTGATGGAGGAGCCAAGAAGGAAAGGTGTGCTGCCAGAACTTATACTAACAAACAAGGAAGGACTGGTTGGGGATGTGAGGATAAGGGGCAGCCTGGGCTACAGTGACCACGAGATAGTGGAGTTCTGGATCATCCAAGGAGGAAGCAGGGCGATAAGCAAGATGTGAACCCTGGACTTTAGGAAACCTAACTTTGGCCTCTTCAGGGACTTTCTTGGAAGAATCCCATGGGAACAGCCACTAGAAAGAAGTCCAACAGAGCTGGTTAATATTCAGGGATCACTTTTTTTAGGCTCAAGAACACTGCATCCCCATGGGTAAGAAATCAATCAAAGGGGGAGGGAGACCTGCATGAATGAACAAGGAACTCCTGTCAAAGTCAGACACAAGCAGAAGATCTACAGCGAGTGGGGTCAAGCACGGGCTGCTTGAATGAATGGAAGGATGTTGTCAGAGTATGCTGAAATGTAATGAGGAAAGCCAAGGCCCATTTGGAATGATATCTGGCCAAGGATGTCAAGGACAAGGACTTCTTCAGATACATCAATAAGAAGAGGAAAGCTGTGGAAAATGTGGGCCCACTACTGAATGGAGCAGGGACCCTGGTGACAGAGGACACAAAGAAAGCAGAGATACTGAATGCCTTCTTTGCTTAGTCTTCAATGACAAGGCCAGTCCCCAGTAATCCCTGACCCAAGAGACGAGGGAGAAGGTCTGGAGAAAGGAAGTCTTTTCTTTGGTTGAGGAGGATGGGTTAGAGATCATTTAGATGAACCTGATGTCCACAAGTCCCTGGGCCCTGATGGGTGCACCTACAAGTGCTGAGGGAGCTGGTGGGCATCACTGCTAGACCGCTCTCGATCACCTATGAAAGGTCATGGCAATCAGGAGAGACGTCTGAGGACTGGAAGAAAGCAAATGTTACCCAAGCCTTCAAAAAGGGAAGCAAGGAGTATCCCAGGAACTACAGGGCAGACAGCCTCGCCTCAGTCCCTCCTGGAAAGGTGATGTAACAACTCATCCTGGAGGTCATCTCTAAGCATGTGGAAGGCAAGAAGGCAATCAGGAGTAGTCAGCATAGATTCACCAAAGGGAAATCATGATTACTTAACCAATCTGATTGCCTTCTACAATGGGTTGACTAGGTGGATAGATGGGCATTGAATATTGTTTATGTGGATTTCAGCATGGCTTTCAACACTGTCTCACATGACATCCTCATAGGGAAGCTCACGAAGTGTGAGCTGGATGAGTGGAAGATGGTGAGATGGAACGAGAACAAGCTGAATGGTAGGTCTCGGAGGGTTGTGGTCAGTGGTGCAGAGTCTAGTTGGAAACCTGTAACTAGTGGTGTCCCAAAGGTCACTATTGGGTCTGGTATTGTTTAACAGCAGCCTTGGACACAACTCCAGGGAAAGCTGTCCTGCATGAGGAGCTTCTTATTTTTAATAGTATTAGTAAACCAAGAAGAACATAAGTTCTATGTAAGGGAATGTTGTATTTTAAAGAAGTGTTATCACTGTATATTCCCCAGCTGTGCAGTGTAGGTATGCACATCTTGTCTACACTCCTTATGCTGTCAGTTTAAAGATAGAAGACAAGAGCTGTAATGTTTGCTTTTGTGGCCTCTCTGTGCCTTCCTTTTGGGAGCTGTGTTGCTATGATCAGCTACAGCTGTCACACCAAGTCAGCTAGCCTGGAGAGTAAGTTTCCTTCTAGTGAAATATGTGTGATCAAAATATGACCTTTTAATCCATTCTGTTTCCGAGATTCCTTTTTTAAATGGTGTTTCTGTGTATTAGGCTTGCTTTGGTCTTCTGACTGTGTAGGCTAATTTCTTTGTGCTTATTTTGGGTTGGTGCTGTTATATTCCGTACAGGGTAAGACTTGTGGAAAACCACTAGGATATTTGTGGTACTGTGGGAGAGCATAGTGTTCTCCACTGCAGCCTCAGGTTAAAGAGTAATTCATCCGGGGACGGGTGTTTCTCCTTCATCAAGCAGCTTAAGGCATCCTCAGGAAATATTTCTATAAGAACAGAAATAATTCATGTGAATATGATGTAAGATGTCTGCAGAATCCCCTTAGCAACAGATTAACTTTTTCAGCAACTTTAGTGCATAAAGTATTTTGTCAGTACTTGATCACTAGGGTATGAGACAGTTTCTGTGAATAAAATTCAGATGCTCCATTTGCTCCAAGTCAAAATAAGTAAAACCTAACAGAAATTACTTTTCTTAATTATTTAATTTTAGGCTCTTGGTTCATGAGTGTGGCTACATCAACTAATGTTATAAAAATGTGTTCATCTGGTATTGTTTTGCAGGAGATGGTTTTACACTGAATTTTGCAAGCATGGGGTTTCCCTCTGCTTTGCAGGCAACTCTCAGAGAACTAAAGCAAACATTAAGAATGCAGATGTGTGCTTAGAAAGTAAAGGTGACAGGCAGAGAAACTACAAGAAAACTTCTTTCCTAGGGAAGCTTGGCAAAGGCTGTGTTATGTGGTAGGAAGAATCCAAAGGAAGTTAACGGGGTAGAGAGGACAGGCTTTTAAAAATGTTCTTGCCCTCTCTGTTGAGCAGAGGAGTGAAAAACTGTGATATGTGTGCACTTGGGAGTATACTACCCCCCTCCTTTTTGACTGGGATCTCTGAGTGGTGGGGTGGTGGCTCCTCAGGCTGTCCCATCTGATTCCCATCTGAGCTGTCACTGGTGGGGGACTTCCAAGGCCTTACACAAAATTATGCTGTAAACCATCAAAATCTTTCTGCTGCTTGCTTGCACTGAAGTCATACAGCAGCTCTGCTGGGCTTTACAACAGCCAGTAGAAAAAGGGGGACTCTGTGACTGTTCTGGTTTAAGTTACAGGCCCAGGTTTGTGTCCCTTGACAAAGGCAGCTGAGTGGGCTGTTTGTGGCTGCTGTTGCTTTTAAGACCAACAAACCCTGTGATCTAGAAGATAAGCTTTTAGCTTCATTCGCCATGCTGAACCCTGATACAAAGTCAGTCTGTCTTCTGTGGGGCAGGCAAGGCAACCTGTGTTGTTGTTGGATGCAGTTCTTACGAACCTGGATGCTTCTTGTGCTTATATAGGAGTCTATAGGTAGACATACTGATCATGCAGACAATAGGAGCAGTATTTTTTTTTGTAGTGGAGAAGAGCTGAGAAACAAAGTACTAAGTATAAATTGTCTAAGGTAGCTGGAACAAACCAGTAATAGAATTACAATAAATGAAATATGAGGCCTGTTGCCCATTAGATAGGTCTATGTGACACAGATGCATGTGACAGAATGCATGTGTATGTTTCTATGTGTTGTATGCACAATCTACTGCTATTTATACAGGTGTAGGCAGGAGGGGCAGCTGTTACCCAGTCACTCAATCTGAGAACAGCCGTGGCCATCAGCCTGCAAAAAGTTCAGGTTTACACCAGGGGAAGCAATAGCTGGAGCGATGTATTCTGTTCGTGCCCAGCAGCAAAGGTGGGCACTCTTAATCGCTATGTGAGGAGAAATGCACTGTCACTTTGAAAGACTGCTGTATTTGATCGATGGGAACACTTGTGCAATCTTACTGTCCACCTGACAGGGAACATCGCTGTCCAGCAAACTACTGTCAAAGACTAACCAAAGCTAAAGAAAAAGGTTAGAAAACCTGTACAAATGTGAATCTGTGCAAAGGAGTGTCCTCTTGACACTCACTGTTTTGAGTATAAGCTGGCATTGCTTTGTAAGGTTCCCTCATGAAAACCTGTGTGTATTCTGTGGCTCTGTTGGGTGGGTGGCATCAGCTGAACTGAGTTTTGCAGCTAAATAATTCTTTAAAGAACTGTACAAACTCTGTGTATACTCTGTGTACGCAGACGTTCTTGAAAACAAGTACAGTTTGCTTTTTCTGTGAGATTATTTCCAGTACTAGGAATTGGGTCAGGTGTTACTGTTAAGTGAAGGCTTCCCAGCTTTGCTTTTCTTCTATGGAAATGAAGATAGACAAAGGTGACTGGCTCTATTCTCTCCCAAGAATGAATAGTAGTACTTCTAGTTAAGAGCAGTAGAAAGTGTTGTGAAATGGTAATGTGGGTGATATTGGTGTTAAAAGCTTTTGAAGACAGATAAGCGCTGTAGGTATGAAGGAGTTATCGTGTACTTGATCTGTACAAAGACCTTCGTAATTAGTCACGCAAAATTATATCTTACAGTAAAATACTGTTAACTATATGGGTTGCTGGCATGAGTATCTGGTTGCTTGATGCTAACAAAGTAGGTTCTATAAATGTAGTTATGGAAGTAAGGATTTAATGTACTTAATAGTGATTTCAGTAAAACTATTCATTTATTCTTCTCACTTTGATTTCAATGTGCCCCTATATGTTAGTAGCAGACCTGAGTTGAAGCAGCTGGATGGCTGAATTTTTAGAACAGAAATGAAGGTAAAGATGCTGTACAATTTCTTAAATTGTTCCCTGAAAGCTGAGCTTCATCCTGTCCTCCGAAATAGGATTATGAATCTTAAAGGATTAAATGCTCTCATTTCAAATCTGTTAATGAATTGTGATTAGTTCTAGTTTATTTTTTCTCAGCTTGTGTTTGTCAGAAAAATAACTAGCTGATATGAGAACCTTTTCAGATCTATGATGGTAGAGCTTAACCCTGTGATGTGCAGGTCTGGCCACTGTGACCTCATATCCTGAGCAGGTGCAGTCAGTATGACTGAGGTCTTGCTGATGCTGACATGTGTTTGAGATCCCATCTCACCTGTTGCCATGGTGGATTATTTACTACTGCTAATTTGTGCTTTTTTTTTTTGGTCATATTGAGGTAATGAGATGTGCTGTGGTGGTGAATAGTGGTCAAGAACGAAATAGAAGAAAGCGTGTTAAGAAACCCTTGTGTTCGTTCTGGAATCACAAACGAATCTGGCTCCAGATTTATGTATGATTTAGAAGAAGGTTGGGCTGGTGAAGTTAAATATTACCTGGGCGTGTTTAAGCATGCTCTGGCACTGCAGGCAGTGATTTTCAAGGTCATTCCTAGGGCCCCCTGGCATTTCTGGGCACAGCTCCCTTGCCTGTACCCTGTTCCTCCTGACGTGTTATACATCAGCTTTTCCTCTCCTTGTACAGTTTCTGGTGGGCTTTCCTATAGTCACACCAGAAGTAAGAGAAAGTCCTCAAGAAATAGGACCTTCCCCTACCTCTGCTTGGGACACTTTTCAAGAAGGGCCGTAAAAAAAAGCCCCATCATCTCTTCTGCTTGCATCTTTCATCAGGCTGTGACGGTGAATTTTCCAGTGGTGGAATTCACCACCACATCAGGAGGTGGTGAATTTTTCAGTGACCTCCTGCATGCATTTTCAGAGATGCATTTCCAATGATGTCCTAGAAATAACCCACTTGCATCAATAACCTGCCCCAGAAGGCTCTAGCGAACCCCAAAAGGCAGGAGGTAGTTTCACACCAAGAGGTAAATAGTTGTCTGGTCAGATTTAGAGCTGCTGAAAGACTAAGCATGGTATCAGCACAAACCATAGTGCGTGCTTCTTCCCAAAGTGGGAGGAGTTTTGGGGGTAAGAGTCTAAAGGATTCAGGCTCTTTTTCCCATTACTGGTCTTGGGTATTTGCAAATACTGGTTCTCAAATCCATAGAAATTAATAAAGTATCTGAAACCTTCCATTAGCCTTCAAATAGTATTTACAAATTTTATTGTGAATATTCATTTTATTAACTTGGTCATAAAGTATTCCAGTATTCAATATGGAATTTAATAAGCTGCAGTGTTAAAGTAAAATTGCTGGAATAGAAACAAAGTAGATGCAAGTCCTCCTGAAGGAGGATGTTCTAGCAGTAGTGGCAGAGACAAGAGGTCACTGTCCTCGCGGGAAGAAATGGGGTGGATTGGGGAGGAGGAGATTTTTTTGTACTGTGAGAAATGTGCTTGTTTTGAAGTGAAGGGTAGGAAGAAGTTAGTGATATGCAAATTGTGGAAGAATGGGCTATAGAATCAAATAAGTAAATTCCCTCAGTGGGACACGTGCGGTCCAGGGGGGCTTTTGATTCACAAGGCAAAGGAGTGCTGTGCTGATAAGGGCACTTGCGCATGACTCGAGAGGGATGGCTTTGTCCCTGGTTTTGCTGTTGACCTTGCACCTCTGTATTTCTTGCTCTTTTCATCCTCTGCCTTGTATATTTAGACTGTGTTTCTTTGTATTGTGGCCAGCTTGCTGGAGAGTGTGCATTCATGCAAGACCTTGGCCAGGGACTGCGGGCACTTTTGTCATAAATAGTCTTTAGGCTACACAGGGCAGCTGTAGAGGATAAGATGGAGGTGACACTCTTTGGTGCCATTTTTGATAAGCTGGCAGCAGTGTCCTGCATATAAAGAATTTTGCTTTTTTGTTTTGTTTTTTTGGGGTTTTTGTTTTTGAAAAGCAGCCTGCTATGCAGCAGGGGAATCAAGGGCAGCAGCAGTAGTAGGGGTTTGGAAGACACTTGATTGTGTGGTATCTAGCAAAAGAATTCTAACCAGCCCGAGTGTTCCTATAGCCAGGGCTAATCATGTATTAGCCAGCAGAGCTGTGGGGCTCAGATAATAGAGGAGTTTAATAGTTACTAAACTCGGCTGTGCTGCAGAATCCTGCATATGAATGCAGGTATAGAAAGGCATCACAAAAGATGCTGGTTTTAACAGTTTTATATCTTCTAATTGCTAGATAAGAGTGAAGATGTGAGTCTCTGTTAGATTTGAGTCTACCTCTCCATAGTGATGTACTGACATAACTAAACCTGGAGACTTTTGTATTATAGATAAAACTAGCTGCCTCACCAGAAGTGGTTTTTGAAAAGAAAAGTTTTAAAAGGTGGCTTGTTGCAACTGAAAAGCAGAAGATACCTGTTGGTAAGGAACCAAGCCAGCTTATGTGCTGTTGAGAAAAGAAAATTGACATCAGAGTTCTTTGAAACAGAGATTAACTTGGAAAGAATGCTTTTTTTCTTTTGGAACAAGAACAGGGGAGATCAGGACTAGCCTAGTGCTGGCATCTCCTGCAGGCAGACATATGTTCTTGTCCTGATCGTGAATTGGTCCAAACGTAGCTTCCTTACCTGGGACCGGCACATGCGGACGATGTGGCTTTAACAAGGGCCGTGTGACTTGGAAATGTCAGTGATTCCCCAGCCTCTGAAATTCGTATTATACCAAGATGCAAGCGGTATTGTCTTGCCTCCAGCTTGGAGGAGAGAAATTGGGTCTGGAAAAACTAATACAACTTCTTGTCCTATGACAGAAGATGCTCACCCAGCAGCTAGCTGTCATCTGTTGTTTGTTATCAGCCCTTTCCTGCTTTGGGAGCCTGAGATTTAAAAGCCATTTTACTGCTAGGGTCTTTCTGTACAGCAGAACAGCATCTCCATAAAGCATAGAGCAGCCTTTCTGACAGCTACTGTTGGAAATATCGCTAGGAAATGTAGCCTGAGGGTCTGAGTACTCTGGGAGGTTTTTTTTGTAACTGTTATTTCCGGAATAAAGCTTCTAATTTTGGCTCTTAATTCTGCTCATGTTCATTAGGCAGATTTTGTGCTTTAGAAATGTGTGCTGTTGAGGAAGAGAGGGGTAAGAAAGGTCAGCGGGGACAACCTGAGGAGACTGAAAAAAAGGTAAAACTGGTCAAGTGGAGCAGAGAAGTAGTGAAGAGGGGGTGGAGCTGCCTCCGGTTTTCAAGCTGGGAAGTGGTCAGGCTGGAAAGTGAGGAACAGCTGAGAAATGAGTGTCAGCAGCGAAGCTGCTGAGGATGGCAGTAAGGAAATCCCACTGTGAAGACCCTGACAGAGGGTGTGCAGGGGATGACAGTGGGTGGAAATGTAACCCTGCCCGAGCGGATGGGTTAAAAAGAATTGTTTGAAGCTCTGTGCAAGCAGAAGACAAGCTTTTTTTCCCCTACCACTTTTGCAATTGCTTCTTGTGCAGATTTTTTTCATTTCCAGCTTTTCATGAGTGGGGCTGACAGATGTGAAAGGGCTGTGCTGGAGCTGTCAGGGCACCTGGGGTTGATTAGTAGAAAAGTGCAGCTTTGTGTTTGCCCTTGCAGGTTTTACCTGCAGAGTTTGAGTCTGTCTGTGTGGCAGAGCATGTTAAGGAAAGGCCATGCGCAGCGTCCTTTTGTGGGCTTGCTTTTTTCCTTTGTCCTTCTGTCTTTTTTAATCCACATGTAAATGTAGGCAGCAGTCTGTAAGAAAACTATAACCTGAAGCAACGAAACTATTTTAAGATTTGTGTCTTGAATTTCTCAGCAATGTTATGTCTTCACTGCCTCAATCAAACTGGTTTTCATTTTAGTGGCAGGTGCTTGGGCTTTTAAGCCATTGTTGCAGGGATGGAAGTCACTGTTACTGTTCTAGAGACCCCTGGAGGCAGTGAGTTCTACAGACCCAGGTAAAGTGAGTCCCTTTTAGAGAGGAATAAATGCAAGGGTTTAACAACAGCAGTCGCTTTTGTCCTTAGTATTGTGTCCAGAAGCAAGTTGTTGGCCCTACAGCCTGGTAGGTGTGCTGTGCCATTGATCGTTGCTTTTTGTTCATTGTGCTCTTATGTGTCTCTGCAGCTCCTGCTGCCTTTGCCAATCCTATTGAGTTGGTGGGTGAGCCATTGCCATCATCTGCTTCAGATTCAGTGGAACTGTTTTGCAGCAGCAAGAGGATAGGAGAAGGTGATTTCCTTTACTTACTGCAAAAAAAAAAAGAAAGCTGCTCTTGAGCCTATTCTGATAATCCTCTGGCTCCCTCTCTGGAGTAGGAAGTGTTTGGGATTAGCTGGGTTAAGTGTACTCTTTTTTGAGTGCTGGCTGTTTTCCTATGTAACTGCTCTTAAGCAGAAGTTGTCACTGACAGCCTCTGCAAGGTAAAGGAGCTGCAGCCGAAGCCAAGCGTCCCTGGGGATGTCTTCTTTGGCTGGCACAGGAGAGTGTAGCCTTGTAATATCCACTATAGCTCTACCTCGTATCCATTTATTGCAACACTGCTAACAGGAAATAATATCTTCACCATTTTAATCATAACAAGTAAGCATTCTGTCTTCAGAGGGGAACAAAAAGCTAACCTAAGCCTTGAAGGGCTCCCTAGAAGTTGTTTTTTTTTTAGTCCAAAGAATATGAAATCCTGATCTGGCGTGTATTAGACACAGGATGTTGTGACAGGATAATGAGATTTCAGAGGTACAGCTTGGTGACTGCTCAGGAACGGTGACCTCAAGGCATATTTGCACCAAGCATTCAGCAGGTAGCTTCACAGAGTTATCCTAGCTAAGTACAAACTAAAGGTATTAATCAGACTCTGATAGTCTAAAATATGTTTATCAGAACCTCCTGTCTTATTTCAGTGAAGTTTTTAACAACACTGCCACGCTGGTAAACTAGAGATGTGATTCCCTGGGTTATCAAAGCCATTTAAATTGGTGTTCTAACTCTTTTCAAGTGAGGACATTACACATATTCACTGTTGCTCTTGCTAGTAACGTTGGATCCTGTTTGTACATAAAGCAGAGAGAGATGATTCACTCCAAAATTATGGAGTGGCCCTTTAGAGAGAAGCAAAATTGGCATTCACTCTAACCAGTTTATTATAAATCTGAGTCTCTCAACAGCAGTAGCAAAGTACTCCAAGCACTTCCTGAACAGCATTGTGTTAGCTGTGTGTCTTGATGGAAGATGTTATATCACATCTGAGTCCCAGCGCTGGGGATAGTTATTCAGTTTGTGTGATTGCCTGAATGAATCTCTATCTGCTTCCAAAACTATGAGCAAAATAGCCTTCCCTTTGACACAGGCCTGTGCCTGCTAGTGAAGATGGTAGTGATACGAATTGAGGTTTTTTTCTGTGGCGAGTTAAAGTTTTCTTTGTATTTGTGGAGGTAGCTGACTGAGGCTGTTTCCTCTGAAGGCACATGTATACTTCAGATGCTTTTGTGTTTTACCAAGATTTGTATTGCCCTAGGAGCTGCTTAGCTACAGAAAATCCCTAAACTCCACAGGTAAACCCTTGTGATTTTTCAGTGATTTAGAGCTGCTGGATACAGAAAATACTGGAACATCCCCTCCACAAATTGCCCCAGCAAAACAAATTGCGGAGAACGCTGTTGGAATGCAAAAGGAATGGTGAGTATGTGTTTCAGAACAGCACCTCAGGGCTGCATCATCTACTACCCTTACTAAGTAGAAAGGATGACTAGGTGGCAGACTCACCTTATGCCCTTATATGAGAAGGGAGGATGTTATGAAGCAGTTTTCCTCCTCTGGATACCACAGTCCAGATTAACTTCTCAGCCACTTCTGTATTATGCATGAGTTCGCTTAATCTGATTACTTTTGGGGGCATTGGGCATCTCTGGGTGCCCTCTGAGCTGCTGTGGTCCTGTGAGTAACAGCTCCAAGTTTCCCCGTATGCTGAAGAAAAAGCAGTGTCTACAACCTGCTGTGCTCAGCCTTTGCCTGTCTCTGGGGACTTGTTGGGTTTGAAGGTTTAGTATCCTTGGAGTGCAGCAGTGTGGGTCTGATCTTTGGTGTCATTTGATTCTTAAGGTGGGTAGTAATGGACGTGAAGTGGCAGTTTTTATGGCTGTTGTGGCTTTAGGTGTTAAAGGAAAATTGCTTGTTGCGAGAAGAAGGATTACAAGTTGATACCTAGCAGACAATCTTATATTGTTCCTTAAAACTTGGATACACAATATAGCTGCTTCAGGAGTGTATTTCTTCTGGGTATATGTGCTACTGTTGACCGTATCTTAGTACATCCCATGTGTTAGCTAAAGAAAAATTGAAGTCAGAGAAACTGCATTTGCTGTTCTCACAGAACTTCTTGCTGGAAGAAGAATAACTATAATGAAGTATTTAAAGTTAGGAATCGGTCCAGCAGTTTGCTTAGACGCAAGAAGCCAGGTAACTATGTAAGGAAAAATTATGCTGTAATATCTTGAATAAGATAATCTTGAGTACAGGTTCTCTAACAATCTAAAAAGAAAAAAAAAAGCTGCCAGAACGTAAGTGAAATTGGGGCAATATTTTTCTGATGGTAGGGTTTATAAATGCAGCTCCATAAGCAACAGACGCATCCCCTCTTATTTAGAGCTTGAGTGGATTTTATTCCTCATACTATGGTTATAGTTGAGGATGTTTCATTTTTTTTTGTATGTAAGTGTTTCATTACTTATATATGTCCTAAAGTCTCATTGAGATTGGGTGGAAGCTGGGGAGTTTCCTTCCAAAATGTTGAGTCTGTGAGTAGGTGAAGAAACTATCACTGCTTGCAGCACAGGATACACTTCATACCAGAAGGCATCTTTTTTATAGTAATGGAAAGATTTGTGGTTCTGTGTAGTTGTAGGTAACCTCAGAATAACTTCTATCAGCAAAATCTGCCTTGAATTGTTCTTTGCTTACAAAGAGCCACAAAGAAATCAAGATGCTTAGAAAACCCAGGTCTATTAAAGACCTTTTCTGCTATGAGTATTTTAACTTATTTTGTTGCTGGGAAGCTGGGTCATGCCAGGGTAAGTGCAGTGCTTGAAATGCGCTACTGTAAATGGCCGTCCCTCCAGCCTGACCACTGAGGTTTTTATTTTATTTAGAAATCAATTAAATGTCAATGGTAGGACAGTATGTTTGTTTCCCTTTTCTTCCTCTGTTCCGTAATAATGAGCAGGCAGTGCTATTAAGATGGAAAGAGAATTTTGTTTTTATCCTATGTTGGTAAAGCAAAACAAGCCAAAAAACCCAGACCACTTTGAAAGGTACAAGTCCAAGTTAGTTACTTGGAGACACTGATATTCATGCTGATATCACTTCAAGAGGTACCTATCTTAATTGCTCAGCTGTCAACTAAGCCTTGCATCCCTGTGGAAATTCTAAGGGAAATGAAAGGATATTAATTAACCTTTCACTGGACGATGCTATAGCACAGTGCACACTTCTAAGAGCCGTGTGCCAGCTTCGTTTTGTCAACTGAGGACTAAGGTTGAATGAGGTTGTAGCCAACATGCTCCTGCCACATCACCTCCTGAGAAATTACTTTCATGTCTCTAAAAAGGAGCTACAGAAGCCTGCCTGCAAGGGGAGAGGCTTATATTCACAGCTGTGCTTTGCAGCTGGGCAAGCCACCACAGTGGCATTGAAGGAGTAGCTTAGAGTTCAGAGTTGGCAAAGATCTTGAGATGTGTCTGCCTGTGGAAGAGACATCAAAGAAAACGCTTTTCACATCATCTTTCATGGAAGGTCTCTAATCTCTGAGCCAGGTGGACAGAAAAGTACTTCCTAGCAGGAGGCTCAGTATTACTGTTCCTCAAATAATCTGAGTTCTGGGGTATCATTACTCATGTTTCTATATAATTTTGATTGCTTTTTGCTAACGCACACTTTTAGGATAGAGCATTGGCTATTTCTGCTTTGTTGTGTGTCTGCACTCAGAAATCACAGGGAACTCTAGATCCAAGTGTTGTGTGTTGTCACGATGCGGCAAATTGTGGTGCTAAGCATGTTTTGAAGCAGTTTGTGAATTGCCTGCTGCCAGCGCAAGGGGCACCAGGTATGAGCTTGCTGGAAGTGCAGGCTTCTGCTTTTGGCACAATCATATTTTCAGGTATTCTGCTGGGATTGTGGCTGACACTTGGTGTTTGTGCCAAAGACTCAACTTTAAATGAATGTTGTCCTGTAATGGCAAGATTCTACCCTGTTATTGTGCTGGTAGAATGTATCAGGTGTATTATTATGCTCAAGCACTCTTA
The DNA here is from genome assembly GCA_017639245.1 of Myiopsitta monachus. Lineage (NCBI taxonomy): Eukaryota > Metazoa > Chordata > Aves > Psittaciformes > Psittacidae > Myiopsitta > Myiopsitta monachus. Next base: position 61,524,980 of record CM029921.1, on the reverse strand, counting down.
TTTTAATGTGAGGAGATCAAAGTGCTCCACATACAAGCTATAGGTGGAAAACTGATACAGTGTAGCTTCTGTGCATGCCTTAGAAACTTTACCATGTTGTTATAGGTACTTTGGGGGGCAGAATTTTCTTCTAATGTTATGGTTGTGCTAACACCCAAGATATGCTGTTTCTGGGGTCTTAAAAATCCTTCCACATTTCTCATCTGTTCCAGGCTGCAACAAAAAGCATCTGATTTTCTGGGGCTGCAAGGCTAGTAACTGTGGGCTTTCTGAAGTTCATTTTTGCTGTTCACTTTTTGAGTAGCTATGTTGGCTTGCTTCCCCTTCTGACAACAGGGAATGTGTGTCCTCTGCAGCTGCAAGCCCACTGAAGACTCAGACCTGCTTTAAAATTGGCCAAAACTGAAATTACATTGGAAGGATTTGTTAAAGCTCATGCAAGTAGGGGAGCTGCTTGGCAAGTACCAAGTAGGCTGTTCTGTGAGCTAAACCAGATTGTCAGAAAGTTGTGGACTTTGGAATGAAGCCCCTGCACATTGCAGTTTGCTGTTTTAAGGTGGCATAAGGACCAAAATACATGCATAGCTACTGGAAGAAGAGGGTTGGGTACTTCTGCTTGCTGCAGTAGGACTTTGGCACTCCTGCAGTCTCGTGTTTGTGGCTTTGGTGCTTCTGAATGCATTTGATGTGCATCCTCCCTGACGCATGCTATTGTCTTTGTCAGGGTAGCATGTGTGCCCTTCTCCAGTGCAGCAGTTTGATGCAGGCAGCTTATGGAGCATTCTGCATGTTTACATATTAGAAAAACCACCCTGGAAAGGCCATTACTGAGCTACAAGTTTGCCTTGGCTTCATGCTGCTTAGAGGCTGCTGATGTATGTGCCATGCACACTTATGTCCTTATCAGACCTTGCCTGAAATGCGCACAGCCTAGTTATCTATCTACTGAAACACTAGCTCCTGCAAGCAAAATCACCCTTCCTACCACGCAAGTAGTGAATATATAAATGTCAATCAGTATTGAGCTGGCCGGGTCCAGATTTCATATTCCTACAGCGCTGTATGTATGTAAACCATGTGAAACTGTAATATTAAACCAGCTGTCTATACTTGGCAACATTTATTGTAACAAATAAAATGGCAGAAGAGTCTCTCAGATCAGGTCTTTAAAACAGAGATTACTCCAAGGATGAGGCTTTAAAAAAGGCCCTAAAGTTCCTGACAAACCCATATTTTCCTTTGTGTGCCACTTTGCTCTGTTTCATAGCACCTGCATTGTAGAAATCTACTTTTTCCCCCCTAAAATAGCCGTACCCTTGCACTTGATGCGTCCAAGTGCATGTCATTCGGTAATGTTGTCACAGCAGACTTCTATAACCTTTGAGCAGTACTGCCTTTTCCTAGATTTCTCTACAGTGCCATGCCTATACCCAGTTGCACTTCATTTCACTGGTCATTGGCTTTTGCTTAGTCTAACTCTCATAAATGCAATTATTCATTTGATGGGTTAAAAAAACAAAGAAAAGGGATTAAAGAGCCAAATGGTTTAGGGAGGCCGGAACAGGAATCATTGACTATTTTTGCTGTTATTGATGTACAATCTAACATTGAGGAATAAATATTTATGTGATGCTGAAGAATTAGGACTGAGAGCTTTCATTTGCAGGATGATCAGTTGTCAGCAAGTTCCTGTTGGAGATTATCTCTTAAATTTAGGATCCTGCGCTTACAGCAGACCTGGTGTTAGAAGCTATTTTTCCTGCTGAAGTGACGAAATATAAAATTTGGGGCTGAAGCACTGTTATGCATGACAAATTGCTGGATTTTTATTTTCAGTGACTGTATTTTCATTAAGGTTATTTAAGTGTGTATTTGTGTGATTATGGCTTTGCAGGTGGAAATGTCAGAGCCCTGCTGCTACCTCCTCCTTGTGGTAACTGTGGAAGAAGGGGTCTCATATGCAAAGTGTTGTGGGTTCATCCTCATCTGGGCTTTCACAGCTCTAGACATATGTGCACAAGGATTCTCAGCCCCTCTCTAACCTGATTCTCCATGTTTCCACTTGCACAAGCCTTCATAGGCATGCAGGCTATTGAAAATGCCACTTCCATGTGTAGACAATTTGATACTTCCATCTCCACTGTTGCTTATCCTGGTATTTGCATATCGTGGCTGAATTGACCAGACAGTTCTGGCTAGAAAAAGGCTGTTGTGAAGGGATTAAGTTGCCTTGGTTACAGCACCTAAAGGGCTTTCTGGTCCTTAGTGAAAACCCCATTTGCAGACTTGTCACTTCCCTGACACTCGTTTGGTGGATGACCCCTAAAAGTCCATCCTTGTCATGCTGATGCATATTGCATGTGGATGTGTACACACACACTCCTGCATGCATACAAATCTCTGCTGAATGAGAAGTGTTCATGGACCCAAATCTCAGAAGAAAACCACTTCATTTTCTTTGTGTGGTGTTTCATTTTATTGCCCATTGTCAAGTTTGACATGTTGCTGGGGCTCTGGCTTGCTGTGGTTGTATTTATAGGTTCTGATCAGGACTTTGGGGAGCTCTGTGTACCCAGGAGCATGCAGCCATGTCTCCCTAACTAAGGTGATGATGTGCAGAAAAACTAAGCTAGTCTGTGAAGGGGTCGTAGTGATAGGGACAGCCATTTTGACATTGCAAATACGATAAATTGAGAGGACTCTTTGCTAGAAGATTTGACTTGCATCCAATGGGCTCCATGCATCTGTCTTAGTGCAAGAAGGCTGCGTAGAAGTGTTGTATTGACAGACCTTTGGCAATGCCTATTCTCGTTTTGCTACCTTTTATGAGAGCTTGTGAAAACTATTAAAAGAAAGTATGATCTTTCTGGAAGTGAAGATTCCTGCTGAACACCAACGTTTTTGTGATCAGTGTGAAAGAAAGGGCTCTATTAAACAATGCAAAATGTCAATTGAAAATCCTTTTAAAATTCAACATGCTGAGCTTAGCACTGTGCTTCAGCTGAGCAAGATATGACTTTTTTTATATCGAGACATGAAGCTTGCTGTTTCAGCTTGTTTCCTCCAATGTTGAGCTGTTAGCTCAACACAAGTGCCACCAGGGCTGAAAAGCCACAGATGGGACCCCAGAGGGATGAGATGGCTGAGCTGCCAGGGTGTGTTTCTGGAGTGTTTCTGGGCTGCAGACTTCTGAGGCATGTCACCAGGAGACAGGATCCTGTATTTACCCCGCATACTCTGTGCACTGAGCCTCAGGGGTGGGAGTTTGATGAAAGCATATTATAAAGAATTAGATTTCATTTGCAAACACAAGTAGAGGATATACACATCCCATGGACAGTGTGGTATTTGGGTTTTTGTTTTTCACCTTCTGCTGGTTAATTGTTATAGTTGTTGTTTTAAATCATTTTGCCTTACTTTAAATTTGACTTCAACATCCATGTGCTGGTTCTTAACCTTTCTCTGTTAGATTGAAGTTTTCGTTAGTAACCAGTATCTTACAAAAGTATGTATGCGTTGTAATCTGGTTACTTGTTTCTTGCTGACTTACCACCTTTTCTGACAGCTGAAGCTTTTCAGGTACCTCATCTTTGAGACGTCTGTAACAGCTGCTGAGTCTCTTTCTTGAGATTTTCCTGCTTTGATTTTCTTTTTTCTTTTTTTTTATGTTGCTCTGTTACTCTCTTGGGGAGTTGGAGGAAGATGGAGGGAACCTTCCCTTGTTGCTCCTAAGCTTGTGTGGACCAGGTTGAGATGGGCATCTGGCCTTCCTCTAGGAAAGATGGGTGTAAATACATCACCCCAGAAGCAATGTGTTGCAAACATTGTGCCTGGTGCAGACAGGCTGGGCACTCATCTTTCCTGCTGTGGGAAGAAGCTGTAATTGCCACTGCCTCTTTTGGGCAGAGGTGTCACTTCAGGATGTGATGTGTTGGCTCTTCAGCATGGCCTCCAGCAGCTGCTGGTGTATTAGTGCCTCACTTCTAACATGCTAACCTGGTGTGCTGTTGTAGTAGAAGCGTTCATTAGAAAAGGCCTATTGTTATTTTTCCCTACCATTTTATGTTTTCTTTTTTGGTGTTTGTGGTGCATGTATATGTAGTAAGAAGAAGAAAAAACCTTTGAAATCTATAAGTATTGTCTGTTTGGAGTCAGTCAAAACCAGAATTCACTGCAAAATCTAGCAACTTTGTCCTTGAAAAGATTTTTATTCACTGAGATACATTCAAAGAAGACATTAGCGTTTGGATACTTGGCCAACACATAACTGAGGTTTCTATTTGGTTCCTTTCCTGGTTGTTACCACAATACAAATAAAGGAGAACAGTAATACTGCTATGGATCAGCGCAGAAATGGGAGATAGAGGGGGTTCTGTGTGACATTAGGTGGTGCTTTGTATCTATATGGGTGTCACTGAGTGCTTGTGTCACTCTTGCTAATTCCTCTGGCAGTGGTTAAGGCTTTTTAATCTATATCAGATTTAGTCATGGTCAGGTAGGATAGAGGTTGTTACTCTGGAAAATATCATTGGTAGCACTCCAGTTTAAATACTCAAATGAGACCACTCAAAGTATCTCCTATTATCTGTGAATCTTAAAGTACTTTTTTTGATATTAACTGACTTCACTGGCTGACAGTGAAGCTAAGTGAGCAATACATCCACTTTACAGATTATTAAATTACAGTAGTTATATTTATTGACTGCTGGAAGTCATGTAGTGAGGCAGTGACAGGGCTAGGAATAAAGTCCAGGAGTGCTGGCTTGCAGTTCCCTCTTCTGTCTGTTTGATAACGATCCATTTGGCTGCAGTTTTTGTAAATAAAGTTGGAACCAGAAGGCTAAAATTAAAATTTAAGGAAAATAATTTCTAAATAATATCTGAATGATAAAGGTGTTAACCTAGGTTTGAATATGCAAATGTCACATATTTCTTAGTATAGAAGGCAGTAGCTGGATATAGCGGTATAGACCCCAGTTTAATTACTGAGATCCACAGAGTCTTAGGGAGTCTGCTTGCAGATGGCAGCACCTGCTGACAGGAAACCCTTACATTCCCTTTCTCTGAACTAGCAAATTTCTCTTCCTATTACTTTTCCTTTCCTTGTCTGATTGGAATGGAAAAAAGCTTGTTATTTGCTAGAGTTTCTTCCCCTAATCTCCTCTTACCTTTTGGGGATTGCTGTGATTCCTGCCATGGATGATCTGCAATTACAGCCCTCTTCCCAAGCAGGTAGCTGATACCTGGCTCAGCTAGTAGCAGTGCTAAAATAATTACTGGAGGTTGTTACCCACCACATATTAACACAGAGCGAACCATGAGAGGCAGTGTAAGATTTTTAGGTGCTCCTTGGCTCCCTCAGTGTTTGGCTGTGCCACCTTCTGTGGTCTCTGAAGATGCCTGATCCGCTTCTTGTGCTGCGAAGGTATTTCCATTCTGATCTGTCTGATCTGGCAGGTAGTGAATGAATACTATTGGAAAAATGGCAAATATTTTGGGAATCAAGTGGGGAAGGCTGGTTTGAGAACATTGATATTTTTAGGTACTTATAGTTTGCTGTTTGTGGGAAAAAATGCAGGGGTTGATTAGCAAATGCTATTGCAAATCAAGCTGTGGGAAGGAAAGTGGTTACCATCTATCTCTGTGCAGAGGAAATTGCACCTTTTTCTTTACTCTTGTTCTCTGTGTCAGTGATTGCATTGGGCACAAGGAATATATCATTCCCCAAAGTGAAAACTGAATTAGCAGCCAGTTTTAGCATAGACTACATATTTTGAAGTAGCAACTATAAGCTTGTGCATGTGCGATGCTAACCAAATAATATTCTCTGGTTTGGGACTAATGGCGCGTTTAAACAGTCTCATAAGTGCAGTTGACTGAAGGCATTAGAAGATGAAGCAAACTTCACTGCTGCTCTGCAGTGGTATCTCAGGGTGGTTATTTTTGCCGGCTGCTCTGAAATATGGCTATGTCCAAGCCCACTGCCTTACAGCCATCTAAGTCGTGTGACATGGTCTGGGACCCACCAAGCCGCAGTTGTAGCTGCATAACTGGAAATCCCTCAAACAAATGAGCTTAATTTTTTCAGAAGTTAATTTCTGGTGGAAGAGTTGTTGAGTCATTTTTTGCTTGAATTGCTGTCCTTAAGACTCTTCCCATCTGCTAGAGGCATTTTGGAGACGAATGTACTTGCTCTTAGTACATTATTATTATGAAAAGCTGCAGGTTGCATATTTGCAGTGCAGTGGTCAGGCCTTTGCAGCTGCTGTGGCTCAGAATTTCTTTGCTTATGTAGCACTTTTTCAATAAATGGACTGTACAGTTTACTAAACTAACCATATCATGATGTGTTCATAGATCAAGTCTTCTTCTCTAGCAGTTTGATAAAAAATGACCTAAGTAATGTTGAAGACTTCTTGAGAAGTGCAATAGAGTGGAGAAGGAGCTCAGTGGTGTTGAATGACATGTACAATCTGAAATTATAATGAGCAGGTGGGAAATGTGCTGACTTTATGATTACTTTACAATGTGTATTTCCTTGTGACTAGAACCATAACTTCTGTCTTGAGCAATCATATCCAGATTTCCATCTGGATTGTGGTGAGGGTATAGATATAGGTTTAAAAAGGAGTCCAGAAGGAAAAATATTGCTATAAAGCTCTATGGTGCTGGAGTTCAATGACAAAATTTTCTGTGTAAGTCTGTAGAGACTTAGTGTAAATGGCTTGACAAATAGTGATTATTATACCAATCCAATTTCAATGCAAATATATGGACATCATATTCCAATATCATTACAATTTGAAATTATATGGACGTATTTGCGTGATTCTTTGGAGGCTGTGCTAATGAAGTTATTACAATGCAAAATCACTATTGTAGGATAATGGTTTCAGTGAAAATCTATATTAACTGTGATTTCATATCACTAGACAGGCTATGCTATCATTTAAAAGAAAAAGCATCTTGCTGAGAAATTAACATTGGAGTAAGGACACATTTGTATGGCGACAGAGCAGCTGTGATGTTTGTATGACTGTGACAGCCTTGTTGTGTGTAGCAGCTGTAAACTCTTCCTGGAGTTTTGATATAAAATTTATATATATGTGTTAGTGCAAAGCTGGAGTTGGAGTGCAGATCTGGCCAGACCACCCCAAGTGTGTGGGAAGACAGGAGCATGGGGATAAAGCATAGGAACTGACTTTAAAGGAGGAAAAAAGAAGTGACGGGTTTGAGCTATGGACAGAGCCATAAGGGTAGGTGCTGGGAATAGATTCTTGAGGGTAAGGATTGTGGAACAGATACAGCGCTAATGATTGTGGAACAGGTACAGTGCAGCTTCAGATGACCTTTGGGGAAGGTTTCTTTGCACTTCTATTTCTTTTCTGTTGTCTTCCACCAGTTCATCCATTTCTGCCTCTGACACTTCTCCTTGGATGTTTCTCTGTGAGATGAAGTTTAACACAGGTAAGACTGAACCCCCTCTTATTCTCTGGAACATCTTACCTGCCATCAGGCTGGGAAGCCATGGGTCACTTGTGTTCTTCCCTCTTGTCCTCTGTAGATATATAAACTGTTCCTTAATCCTGCTCCTCTTTCTTTAAACCCTTTGTAATCTGCCTCAGCCTTCTCTCCCCATGCGGCTGGAAAGGTGGTGTTTCTGTAAGGTTAATCAGCAGCAGGGAACTTTGCTTAAGACCTGCTGCTCTGCATCCTCTGACCCCTACCTATCTCATCCTTCAACTTATTTTTTTCCCTTTGGTCCATTCCTTGCAAAAACCTTCAGGCACCTTCTTTTAATGCTCCTGTAAGCTCATGATCACGTAGCAGCTCAAAACAGTGCCCCAAATGCTCCTGTTTGGTGCAAGTTGTTCAGATCTCAGAGAGGGTTTAAGCCCAGGCAGTGTACCTGCTATCCTCTGGAAAGGAGGCCGCATGTAAGAAAGCAGCTTGCCTCAAGCAGAAACTCTATTTCCTTTTGCTTTTGCTTGATATTTTTTTTAATGTATGTAGCATCTTTCTTCCAAGCAGCAGGTGTGGGCTGTCAGAACAGCAGATTCAGTCCATCTCCACTGCAGTTTTGCCTGCTTCAAAAAACAAAGAGACAGCTGCTGTCTTTTATTGTCTTAAAGATTATTGAGTGGGTGTGTCGCCTGCTCCATGAAAGAAGAAGGAAGATACCTGCAAAACATCATTTGCTGCTAAAGGAAAAAGAATTTTGCATAGGAAATTATTTCACTTTCCCTACTATTTTTTTTTTGATAAATTTTTGTTGTTTGTTTTTTGGTTTTGTCTTTCCCCCCTTCCTTGGGCTTCTGCCTGTAGTAGCATATAGCAGCCGTGATAATTTTATCCTTGAAAACTCAGACATTAGGTAACAACTTACAGCTTGAAAATGGCAGGGTCATTCTAAGACTTCTCACTTCCTGAGGCTGTTTGTTTCACAAAAAATATGGCAATGCTTTATATATTTTAGTGTTAACACTTTCCAAAGTATGTATGGAACCATCCAACCCCATGAGCAGCCAGTGTGGGTAACCACTGAGTCTCGTTACATGTTAATCTTTTTGCTGCTAACTCTTCTAATATTTGTTTATGGTGTTTAGTTGATCAAGATGATGACTTATTTGGAAGAGGGACTGTTTTCCCTACAGTTTCTGTACAGCAATTAGCACAGTGTGACCCAATCTTTACAGGAGATATGGAAAAGTAAACTGACAACAACCATACAATGGAGAAAATAGCTGATGTTTTTGATGCCTGCGGGCCGATCCTTACTGCTTTTAGGGCTGATTGATACTGCCCTCACTCTTCTGGTGAACACTTTGGTTTCTGTGGGGAATTTCAGCAGCTTTCTGCCAAGTTCCGGTTTCTGGACTCATCTAATGATATTGCATAGGCTTGATGTAGCTAATACCCTCTGCGGTAATGCTGAAACCAGGTAAAAAACAGTGGTCTGTTGCTCTCCTTAAGCACATACTCCCTCTTTGTGCTGCCAGTAATGTATTCTTGTGCAGCTTCTCACATAGAGGTACTAGCTACAAAAGGCTGCGGTAAAGCAAATGCAATAGCAGCTGCTCAGCAGGGAAAATCCAATTGTCTTGCACTGGGCAACTATAAATAGTGTAATATTTTTGATTGTTGCAGAGAGGATGATTTAATTTCCTCCAAGGCAGCCTCAGTCACTTTGGTCCCTTTGCAAAGTGTTTCTTTCCCTCCAGCTTTAGATCTCTTTTTTGTTGAGACAGGTGTTGAAGAGAGGGATGCATCATAAAGGAGAAAATGTAACAAAGCTGTGAATGTACTAAACCATTGCAAGTAAAAAAATGTATTTGAAGAGTATGACCTCTAAGAAGTGAAAAACCCATTGAGTGATAGGTAAGAGTACTCAGAGGAAATTGGTAAGTTAAGCCACCTCCACACTGAAAGGTAACAGAAGTGAGTTAATAAGGTAAGGCAGGCATAGGAGGGAAAACTTAAGCTATTTCAAAGAAATACTGAATTACGACCCTCAGAAGTGAAAACTCATTTTTCTGAGGGAGCACAATGAAAAAAACAAGTTGACCGCTACTGGCTGCTTTTTTTTTTTTTTTTTTTTTTAACAAAAATGAAATATTATTGGTCAGTCTGTAATACTGAGTCATTAACAGAATCCATGTGTCCCTTTCTTTTTGTGTTATTTCTTGTCCTGGGTTCAGCAGTAGCAGTCATTTTTCTCCTTCTTAGGAGCTGGTGCAGTGCTGTGGTTTTGACTTTCAGCCTGGGAACAGCGCTGATAACACCGATGGTTTTTAGTTGCTGCTCAGTAATTGTTTAGTCTGACCAAGGACTTTGAGTCTCATGCTCTGCCAGGGAGAAGGGGAAGCCGGGAGGAAGCAGAAGCGCAGGACACCTGACCCAAATTAACCAAAGAAGTATTCCATACCACAGCACGTCATGCCCACTGTATAAACTGGGGGCAGTTACCCAGAAGGCTGAGATCACTGCTCAGATCGGGCTGGGTATAGGTCAGCGGGTGGTGAGAGGTTGCATTCTCTTCCCTTGTTATTTCCCTTATTGTTGTTATTATTACTGGTGGTAGCAGCAGTGGTTTGTGTTATACCTCAGTTACTGGACTGTTCTTATCTCAACCCGTGGGAGTTACATTCTTTCAGTTCTCCTCCCCATCCCTCCGGGAGTGGGGGGGGAGGTAAGTGAGGGGTTTGAGCTAAAGACTGCGTGGCTGATATGCCGACTGGGCTTAAACCACAGCATTTCTTAAAAATACTTAAATAGAAAGCGGATAGACTGTGATTTTTACCTAGCATAATAAAATTCAGGGTAGTAAAAATCAGAAACAGCAACTGAAAATAGCATCTTACTAAATTGCATCATGATGAATACATAGAAGTAGTATTTTCTGGACTCCTCCATACTTAAAGCCATTTTGCATGGCTCTTGTTTCATGCTGTTAAACACTATGTTATTTAAACTGTCTCTATAATTAACATCAGACATTAACAGTATGACTGTGGGAGTTGCCTCTTTTGCCTGTCTATTGACTAGGAAGAGTTATCCCTTCCTGTAGCACTTGGGCCAGCAAAGCTCTGCTTGGCTAAAGTATGGGGGGAAAACTTGATTTTCTTCACTGATACAAAAGTGTTAAATTTATCTGTTTGGTGGTTGTGCAAGGTACTCACTGAGGAGTCTTTGTGTGGAGGTGGCAATCAGTGGGATAAGGTTGGCATTTGGTGATGTGGCTCCTTAAGAAGACCACATCAGGGACTGAATGACCCCTGCGTTATGTTGCAAATGGAACAGCACTATGAAGCTGAACCTGCCTTTTTATTCTCGCTCACATCAAGGATCCCTGCAATGTTGTAGTCTCTGTGCTGTGTTATTGAGGTTGCTTCTGTTGTTTTCCTTTTCAAAATGATGTTCTGGCAGCTCTTGTCTGTCTTGGTAAACCATCTCTCTTACTTGAGCTGAATTTGCTAGCTCAGTGGAGGTCCATTACCCTTCAGTGTTGTATTCATGTATAAAAATGTTTTCTGTAAAGCCTCTATTAGCTGTGATTTAATGGTTATTCAATGCTGCTGTTTTAAAAGAACCTCCTCAGTGTAAGAAGTCATTTCTTCTCAGTTTGACACACGAAATAAAAAGAACTTCTTTGTGCTGATTGACTTGGACTTTGCCATGTTAATGACTAGCTAATCTAGGTCCAAAAAGTAAAGCCTTGAAGTTGCTGCCTGATATAAATATAAAAGAGTTGCTAAGTACTGAAGTAAGAGCTTGGCTCAGAAGCTGCATAAAGTTGAGTCAGTCGTAGCCTTGTGCTTATGTGGGCTTCATTCAAACTTCTATGATGCTTACCTGTTGTGGCCTTAAAACTGAGGATTGAAAACTTAGTGTATGACGCTGCGTGAAAGGTGAGTCAGCCTACGTGAGCAAAGAGCAAATAACCAATATTGCATGCTGTTCGGACTTTGGAAAATAAACTCAGACTATGTGCATTGGAAGTAATTCAGCAGGCCAGACAGAGATGTTGTCCAGGAAGCTAGGGACCAGGTTAGGAAAGCTAAGGCCCACTTAGAATTAAACTTGGCTAGGGATTTGAAAGATAACAGGAAGGGATTCTATAGGTACATTGCAAATAGAAGGCAAGCTAGGAACAATGTGGGCCCTCTTCCAGAAGCTATCGGGAGAACTGGCCACCCTGGATTTGGAGTAAGCTGAGGTTCTGAATGACTTCTTTGCCTCAGTCTTCACTGGCAAAGGCTCTGGCCACACCACCCAAGACTTGGAAGACAAGCGGAGGGACAGTGAGAATGAAGACCTTGAGCCCACTGTAGGAGAGGATCTGTTTCATGACCATCTTAGGAACCTGAATGTATACAAGTCCATGGGACCTGATGAAATCCATCTCACAGGTCCTGAAGGAGCTGGCAAATGAAGTTGCTAAGCTACTGTCCATCATATTTGAAAAAATCATGGCAGTCAGGTGAAGTTCCCGACAACTGGAAAAAGGGAAATATAACCCCCATTTTCAAGAAGGGGAAAATGGATGAGCCGGGGAACTACAGAGCAGTCAGACTCACCTCTGTGCCTGGCAAAATCTTGGAACAGATTCTCCTGGAAAGCATGCTGAGGCACATGAAAAACAACAATGTGGTTGGTGACAGCCAGCATGGCTTCACTGAGGGGAAATCCTGCCTGACCAATCTGGTGGCCTTCTATGATGGGGCTATGGAACTGATGGACAGGGGTAGAGCAGTTGATGTCATCTACCTGGACTTGTGCAAAGTGTTCAACACTGTCCCACATGACATCCTTGTCTCTAAGTTGGAGAGACATCAATTTGATAGATGGACCACTCGGTGGATAAAGAACTGGCTGGATGCCTGCACGCAAAGAGTAGTGCTCAATGGCTCAATGTCCAGCTGGAGACCAGCACCGAATGGTGTCCCTCAGGGATCAGTGTTGGGACCGGTCTTGTTCAACAACTTTGTTGGTGACATGGAGAGTGGGATTGAGTGCGCCCTCAGCAAGTTTGCCGATGACACCAAGCTGTGTGGTTCGGTTGATACATTGGAGGGAAGGAATGCCATCCAGAGGGACCTTAACATGCTTGTGAGGTGGGCTGATGCCAACCTGATGAAGTTGAACCATGCCAAGTGCAAGGTCCTCCACCTGGGTGGGAGCAATCCCAGGCACAGCTACAGGTTGGGCAGAGAAGAAACTCAGAGCAGCCCTGTGGAGAAGGACTTGGGGGTGTTGGTTGATGAGAAAATGAACATGAGCCAGCAGTGTGCACTCACAGCCCAGAAAGCCAACGGTATCCTGGGCTGCATCAAAAGCAGCATGCCCAGCAGGTTGAGGGAGGTGATCCTGCCCCTCTACTCTGCTCTCCTGAGACCTCACTTGGAGTATTGTGTGCAGTTCTGGTGTCCTCAACATAAAAAGGACATGGAACTGTTGGAACAAGTGCAGAGGAGGGCCATGAGGATGATGAGGGGACTGGAGCACCTCCTGTATGAAGACAGGCTGAGAAAGTTGGGGCTGTTCAGCTTGGAGAAGAGAAGGCTGCGTGGAGACCTCCTAGCAGCCTTCCGGTATCTGTAGGGGGCCTCTAGGAATGCTGGGGATGGACTCTTCATGAGGGACTGTAGTGAGAAGACAAAAGGTAATGGGTTCAAACTTGAACAGGGGAAGTTTAGACTGGATGTTCAAGACTGGGCTGGACAGAGTGACATGGTCCACAGAGTAACCATGGGTGGCATGGTTTATTGTGAAGTGTCCCTGTTGATGGCAGGGGGGTTGGAACTAGATGATCTTAAGGTCCTTTCCAACCCTAACTATTCTATGATTCCAGAATAATAAACATCTGCATGTGCTCCAAATGAGGTGAAAAATCTTTAGGTCTATGAAGCCCAGATACTGCAGGTATGGGGTCTACAGAAATAAGTACTGTATACAGCACCCCCTTTACAAGGCAGCCTAGAGAGAATGTACTATATTAGTACATTTGCTACTAATTATTTTGAAAGGGCAAATTATGGATGGATGTGGTTTAGAAGATTACAGAAAGGGGGCTGTTCCATACAGGTTACTGTTGTGAGGGGCATGAGTGCAAAAAAGGGCATCCCCGAATGTCCACGTGTGCTGGAAGCAGGGTTTTGGCAATGGTATTTGAGGAGAGGAGGGGGCTGTGGAGTGAGAGGAGTGCTGCGGGCTCCTCCACTGCAGCATACCCAAAGCTGCTTGCAGCAATCCAACATCATGCAATTCTAAGTTGGTTGTGCAGGGTGAAATGAGGACAGCAGCATTTCTGTTTTTTCATGATGTGCATGTGTGATAAAGGGGAAGTTTCACTATTACCCAAATTTAGTCTTACAAACCTGCAGGATGTGATTTTTTTTTTTTTCTTTTTTCCCGGCTGTTAATTCTATGCAGAAAAGACACTTTGTCAATATTTTCTTTTCAATCCTGAGCTATAGGCACTTTTTCCAGAGAAGTACTTGAGGGAACACTCGAGAAGAGGATGCCATATGGTCTCCTTAGGGGTGTATTTCAGATAAAGGATTTTAAGCTTTAAGTTTAGTCATCAAAATGTGCTGTGTATGCTGTTGGTGTACAAGTTATTTTCTACACAGTATGGGGGAAACCCACCTGATGCTTGCTTGCAGGGCATTCAGGCAACGCATAAGATGTGAGGCCAAAGGGGGACCTGTGGGCATGACTACTGCTGATGCAAGCTTCCCTGGGCTGGAGCTGGGGTGTCTTTGCTCCTCCTGTCCCTGCATGGGTAATGTGATTTTCTCTTTATGGTTCCACAAACCTGGAACATGAGGAGTCCAATATCCAATGCATCATCTGAGCTCCTCTGTCTCTGCTCTGCCTCCTTGTGGTCCTGTAAAATTCCCCTGAAACACAATCTGAAGGAAAATTAGGATTGCTTGTGTTTTCTCGGTGACTTTTTCTATTTAGATAAGACCACTGCAATATTAGCTTATTTATTTGTTTCTTTGACAAGATTTTGGATTAGGTGGTTGACTGCCAGGGTTGGGTTATGGCTGAGTTGTATTATGTTCCCCCTCCACACACCCTTTCGTGGTTTAGTAAGTAGTTTTGTTTGTTTGTTTGTTGGGTTTTTTGTTTTTGTCTGTTTGTTTTTAATGTGGGATAGCAGAACTGCTATTTTTGACTGTATCTAAATTTATTAATAAATGTTTTTATCCTCCAAGGGATGACTCAAGCGTGTAAAAAAACCTGCAATGTCAGAAGCTGTTTGCTCCCCACGCTGTCTCATCAAAGGCTGTCCCTGGAGCCTTTTCCTGTGTTGCAGCAGCTGGAGAAGCCCTTCTCCCTGCTGAAGGGGAAGAGACTGACAGAACAAAGTCGTTCGTTGCCCGCTGTGTTGCTGATCCCTCCTCAGCCAGCTGGTTTTGAACACAGCCTGGTGTCAAGTTTGTATTTCAGAAAGCTAATTATGCTGCAATTTGTGGACGGCTATAGTTGACAATTCACAGCGGAAGTTCCAAAATAAGTGTTTACTGCATTGCTGTGTATTTATTTTCACCTGGGTAAGATGCACTAGACTTGCCTAAACAAGGTGGAGAGATGTTTTAAATGAATTGGGGTGGAAATTAGGTATTGGTTTTTGGAAAAAGCCTTCCAGATATTCAGGAACAAATAAATTTGAAACTCAGTGGAAATAGTTTGATGTGTTTCATCCCGATAAGGCAGAAGTGGCAAAATGCTTGTGTCCTTGGTGTATAGAGCCTGTTCATCTGCAGGATCTGCTACGCTGCAATTAAGGGCTCAGTGAGGGACCTGACCCACAGTTTGGAGGTGCTTATTAAGTTCCTTTGGTTTCAGCCACTTGCTGTGATAATACGAGATAAAAATTTTACTTAGAGGCTAATAAGTGAACCATTCTCCTTGGAGACTTGGATGCGATATCTTCTGAGGTGATATAAAAGTTCTAATTTAATGCATAATGAATAATCTAGCTTCCTGTTTGAAACTTCAGTGTTTCCTCAGCCCTTTTTCATGCACCAGCTGCTTGTGATGCCTCTCTCGTGGCAACTAATAAAAAAGAAAAGGCATTGGTAGTTGAAGAAAATTAAGAAATGCCAAGGTCAGGAGACTGCTGACACGGATCATGAAAGAAATCAGGGAGGTGAGAGGGTAGACAGAGTATCAAATGTCTCACAGAAGGCTGAAGTGGAAATCTCATTGTTGAAATGAGCTGGAATAAGATCAGGCACTCTGAAGATGGTTGATAGAGGTTGGCATCTCCACTGGGGGTGCAGGGAAGGGTAGCAGTGGCTGTAGGGCATGGACAGAAATCTCTCCAGGCAGTGTCGCAAGGGTGACGTGTCAGTAGGATGCTGTGAATAAAGTGATAAGTTTAGTTTGGCAAAACAGAAGGGAATAAATTATAGACTGAGGCAAAAATTAAATGTGAAAGAATAAAAAATACTTTAAAAGCACTAGCATTTTGAATTTGGAGGTGAGAAGTGTTTTGAAATGTAAGCTTTTTATTTAGGCAACCACAGATTGAATATTTTTAGAAATGGAAGAACTTTTTATTTTTAATTTTCAAGCTTTAAACCCCATGCGATCTTTTCCCAAATAATTCAATTAAATGTAAAAGAACAAAATTGTTCTATGAATAATTTCAGTTGAAATGACTGCTTCAATAGGATTTGATCAAAATATTTTGCTCATCTGTCTCAGTGAATAGCATCAGATCAAATATCTTACTGCTTTTAAAGATGCATTGAGGATGGTGTCTTGTTGTGCAATTATTGATGAAATTCTTTAAACATTTGTCGTCTTGATATTGTGTGCAATCCAACTTCTCCCACCCTCAGGGAAGAAGAGCTCCTGAATATTTTGAGTGAATTAATTAGTGCACCAGTGGTGATTATTTCTACCACCTCTGGACAGTATAAAGTTTTTGTTATCTTTCATATATATAGAAAAAACCCAACAAACACCCCCAAAAAACAACAGAAGAAATGACTGGAAAATCGTTTCTGAAAAGAGCATGATAATGAATCATTAACAGCTCAAATAGCAGTGTCAGTTTCAATGGCTATGTAGTAAAAATAATTCTCCATTTAAGAGAAGAATTAATGCTGTAAACTGCTGCTATAATGATTTTTTAATGGCTGGCACAGACTTATTAGAAATCAGTTATTTTACCAAATGCAGCCCAAACCCTACAGGAGGTTAAATATAACCCTTAAGACTAAGTGAGTTATGCAAAGCTTTGGCATTTAGTTTTTATCTTTGAACTAAACTTTTTACTTGAATTATCACTAAATATTATATTAAAACTCTCTTGCTAAAAGTACGTTATCACTTCAGGTGACCTGAATTGTGACTATAACCTCTAGTGAAATGGTCGCTGTATACATGCAGCTTTGCTCATAGAAATAATAGATTCTTGTTGGAGTCTTTTAGGACCAGAAAAGCTTTGCACAGCAAGTGGTTCACTTCAGGTTATGCGTGCTGCTTTTCAAATCTCTGCATTATAGAAGTGCAGTTTGATTGCAGAGAACCCAAGGAGCAAAAAGCTGTTTAAATCGGATGAATGGCATAATAGATATGCCCAGCTTTTTTTGGGTGTTTGCTGTAGTCTTCATATTAAATAGTACAGGTACACAATTCATAAAGAAACTGCTGAACAAATGCAGGGACTACTTACTGTAAAGCTTCTTACTGCTATTATTGTTAATCTATAATGTGCAACCCATAGATCTTTAACAGCAAATTTACAGGTGAGTGATAGACAATATGGCATGCTTTACAGCAGTTCTTCACAAGGAAGCAGACTTAATATTTAATCCTTTCTTTCACTAGAAATCTAATTGGAAAAAAAGCATGAACTAAGTGCTTAAATTCTTGTTAATGGGCAAGTCAACTAACTTGTCTCTAGAATTTCAGTTCAATAAGCTATTTAACCTCTGTGCCTCAAACTTGCATGGAAAGCAGTGGATGAAATGACTGATTCAGCATCTCACCATCCAGTGGTATTGTGGTTATAAGGAGGAGGACTCCCCTACACAGTAGCGGTTCTGCCTCTAGGTCCAGGCATACTCTGTGAGTATATGAAACTGCAAAATTATATCACAGAACAGTATCAATCTGTGTAAGAAGAAGGCATCTAACTTGTGCTAATGTTTCAGGTGCTGTGTCTTTGTCTTGCATAACATATTGAAATGGAATAGAAATAAAGTGTGCTCTTATATTTTAAGAATAGTGTCTTTCTGCAGTGCTATGAAGAGTGATCTAATATAATCTTCATTGCACCTACTAAACTTGACCTGCTTTTTGAATACTGAATGTGAAAATAGAAGGAACAAAAAATGACTGAAGTTGGAGCCTGGCTCTTGTTCTTGTTTAAATGATAGAGGTGGTTGAGAATATATACACAATAGCCTATGAGATCATTTTAAGCACTTCAGTGTTTTGTGATTAGGATTTTATTTAGAAGAGAGAGGGAAAGGGAGTTCACCCACCCTTAAAAGCATTGCCACTGTGAAGTGGTTAAATACCACAGTCTGACCTTATGTTGACACCAGTAGTGTGCCAAACACAATGCTGCTCGGTTACTGATGTGCAGTGTGCTTGCAAATGCACAAGCAGACACAGAGCAGAAAACTTTAGCAAAGAGACTTTGGCTTGAAATGGGGGCAGAGCACTGCCCTTGCTGTCTGTCAGGCAGACCAGCGATGGAGTGGCCCCTGGTTTAATGATGATAAAGCTTTATGTCTCCAAAGAAAGCTGGGTGCTCTTCTGGATATGAGGGAATAAAATGCATACCAGTAGAACTGTCCAGGCTCTCTAAGTCTGGGGGTTTTGGCTCCAGAATAAAGTGTTAAAAGCTTCAGCCTGCAACCCAAGGTACGAAAGGAGTCTTGAGATAGGAATGTACCCTCAGGAAAAGCTTGCAGAAAACTGGTCTGGGAAAATAATGTGGGAAGGAAAAGTGTCTGAGCCTTAGTCAGGCTTATTTCTTTCATTTAGCAGATCTGTCTTCTGCAAACAGTTATAAGGGCATGGTCTGGTTTAGATGTTTTTGAGAAAAGGGTTTCTCTTCATGTATAGCTCTAATTCAACAACATGATTAAGCTTTAGGTGATTTTAAAGCAAACTAGTAAAAGGAGAGCATTCTTCACCCCATGTGGCGATAAATCTGGAAATGGGGTTTCTGTGTTCCTGTTGGCCAAGGTAGTAGGGTCAGGTAATGCAGAGAAGACTCCTCCGATATCGGAAGGGAAGGAAATGGGCCAGGAATGCAGCATTCTGCTTTTACTAGGGATTTAACACCCAAAAACCTCTCCTTTTATATTAGTACGGCTCTGAATCATTTAATAAGGGTGAAGAAAAACGTACGTATATCTGTGCAACATTTTCTGCATTGCTGTCTGCTAGTGGCCTATAGTTATATATAGTCATGAGATGACTGTCAGGAAGTAAGACCAGCCAGCCATTTCTGATGTTAATTGCACACAATACATGGCTTTGGAGAGTTTCTCAGCGGCCCTCATCTCAGGTTTCACTGTTCATTGCAGGTATTGAGTGTTGTTGATTGTTCCTTCTAAATGCAATTGGGGAAAAGGGAGCAGGCAGCTGCTCCCTGATGGGTGTATTTCCAGTGTCATCTGTCACTCCCAAAGCATGGCCAGCACGCGCACCGCATTGTTGCAGTTGACACTTAATAGTGAGTTTACCTTAATGAATTGCCGTGGCTCTTGGTGTCTCTGCTGCCCAAAGCTATTAATCGGCAAAAGATGGATTGTATTACAGCAAATGATGCTACCGCTGTTATCTTCTTCTTGTGGCACAGCAAATAAAAGGCTGTAGGGAGCCTGGTTTTGGAAACTTTTTGATATAAATTTATGGCAGATTTAAAACTTCTTTGGGTCCAAGAAATCCAGTGTTTAGAAGGCTGGTGCCAGAGGTGCTCTAAAGAGGTGTGTATTGACATTGTTTTCCTTTTAACTGTGGCAGAAATGTAAATCTCAATTTACTGTGCATATATCATATCTCCCGAGGAGCAGATGGTGCTCTGCAAGCTGACAGTGAGCAGGCTTTCTGTGTCTTGCTTTTCTCTCTCTCTGTTTCCC
This sequence comes from Myiopsitta monachus, assembly GCA_017639245.1. Classification (NCBI taxonomy): domain Eukaryota; kingdom Metazoa; phylum Chordata; class Aves; order Psittaciformes; family Psittacidae; genus Myiopsitta; species Myiopsitta monachus. Next base: position 61,505,358 of record CM029921.1, on the reverse strand, counting down.
ATATGCCCTTTGAAAATGAAAAGGAGAAAATAAGTATGTGCATGTTTGGGTTTATTTTAATGGCACTAAGCCAACTTGCTGTCCCTGCACTCCCCTTTTAAGTGCAGGGTGCTGGAAGCACCTGCTCTGGTTGGTGTTTTCTTGTCTCGTAGTGCTATGGAGTTTGTGTGGACTTCTCTGTGACCTTCAAGATTGATTTCCATAAGGAGCATTTTTATAAGTGCCAAAACACTCCATAGAAGCATCCCTGTTCTTCCGCACCCCTCATCAGGAGGGCTGCTTCGGCATGGGGGAGGCCTTTCTAGGTTGCTAGGAAAAGAGTAAGTTGTGGTCCCAGTTAATCTCTCTGTAGCCTACTGAAGTGATGGCCTTCTTCAAGGGATGATGCAAAAGAGTTGCCCAAAGGGAGAATTATTTCAAATGGGGAGAAGAGGTTGATTTGTGAAGGTACCCTACGGGCAATAGAGGACTCAAATAAAAGGAAAACATAATAGAGTAGGAGCACCCATTGTTCTGTGAATAAGAAAAAAGATAAGAGTATCTTTTTGTGATTTTACTCTAGCATAAATTATCAAATTTATTAATATCTGATTGGTATCTGGCAAAAAAGTGGAAATTGGGAAGGAAGAGAAAAATGGAATTATGTTTATATGGAAGTGATAGTGAGTTACTAGCAATAAATTCCATTAATTTTGTGAGTAATGGGAAAGAAGAGGCAATTATTACTATTACTAGACAGAAAAGGAACCTTTATGGCATCAGTGAAAGTCTGTTGAAAGAGAAATAAGCATGTAAATGGTGCCAGAGAATCATTAGCTGGTGGTGATAAATACAATAAGAGACATTAGTGCAGAAATAGCAACACTAGCAATTTGTGTGCATTAAATTTTCTGTGAGACCTGTTGTAGTTCAGTGAAAGAGAGAATGATGGCATGGTACCAGAGGACACTGCTGCTGTTTGGTATGTGCAGTATGAGTCCAGCATAATTTTAGAACATGTTGGTTGGGCTTATAGTTACAGTTTAGATGGACATTCTTCCTGCTCTAAGTGTGAAGGCAGGTACTGTTAAAAGCAGGTTGGAAAATAGTATTGTGGAGAGATACAGTGAGGGGAAAAATAGAGGATAGTGAATTGTGGAAGAAAAATGTTACCGTAACAAAAAGATATAACGTGCGCATATTTGAGTCCCGATTTCTTCTGCCTGTACTGTTAATAGCTCTGGCAGAAAGGAGCATGTGTGCAAATCCACGCATTTGGTGCACAGATTAAACAGGTGTGCGCACAGTCAAGGGAGTAGACTTGCATGCACGTCAGTTAAATTCAGTTTCTCCATACACTAGACAAAGGTTAGCAGATGAGCTTTTGTGTCTCGTCTAGTTGCTTTTCCTCTGAAAGGGTCTCAGACAGAAAACTCTTTGTTAGAAATACTGTCAGGAAAGAGGTTTCGCATACTGTTGGGGTTGGATATAGAATCATAGAGTCATAGAATAGTTAGGGTTGGAAAGGACCTTAAGATCATCTAGTTCCAACCCCCCTGCCATCAACAGGGGCACCTCACAATAAACCATGCCACCCAAGGCTCTGTCCAACCTGACCTTGAACACTGCCAGCAAAGGAGCATTCACAATTTCCCTGGGCAATCCATTCCAGTGCCTCACCACCCTCACAGTAAAGAACTTCTTCCTCATATCCAATCTAAACTTCCCCTGTTCAAGTTTGAACCCGTTACCCCTTGTCCTATCGCTACAGTCCCTAAAGAGGGGTCCCTCCCCAGAATCCCTAGAGGCCCCCTTCAGATACCGGAAGGCTGCTATGAGGTCTCCACGCAGTCCTTCTCTTCTCCAGACTGAACAGCCCCAACTTTCTCAACCTGTCTTCATACAGGAGGTGCTCCAGTGCCCTGATCATCCTCATGGCCCTCCTCTGCACTTGTTCCAACAGTTCCATGTCTTTTTTATGTTGAGGACACCAGAACTGCACACAATACTCCAAGTGAGGTCTCACGAGAGCAGAGCAGAGGGGCAGGATCACCTCCCTCGACCTGCTGGTCACGCTGCTTTTGATGCAGCTCAGGATACTGGTTGGCTTTCTGGACTGCATGCGCACACTGCTGGCTCATGTTCATTTTCTCATCGATCAGCACCCCCAAGTATGTTAAATAAAGCAGCCTGTTTGTGTTACTTGATACAACATTGCATTTTATTAGCTACATATTTTATAGATATATATATTTCATTTAAACTAAAATAATGATGATACTCTTTGCAACTCTGATGTGGGAAAATGTCACACTGGATGTTTCCTAGCTCTCATCTGAGGTTAGATGAGTTTCTTGACTTTAAATACAGAGGGGTAATATTTGCTTGGAAAGCAGAATACAAAGGTAGGTGGTCATTAAGTTGTAGCCTCACACTGAGACTTGAAGATAATGCGGCTTTGCATAGGTATGTTGACATTACTGCCTGCAAATTTGCCAAGTTGGAGCCCGCAGCTGCTTTGGTTAGTTTGATTTAGTTTTAACCCTGCTGATTTTCACCAGTTGTTACCTTCAGGTTGTTCCTCAACCCTCCTGTATTAGCCACCAGATTTAGGTGGAGTTACCGAGCCTCCAAGTTTGGAGGCAATGACAGGGACACAACCTCTTTCTTCTGCAGCTCAGATTCTTTTGTTATATAACATAATGTTATTCAAGTTAAATTACATAGGTCTGCTCCAGTACTGCTGAATATGAATCTTGAAATTAGAGATGCAACATAAATGTCTGATTTTTATCCTTAGAAGCATCATGACTGTCTTCAATTTCAATGTAAGATAATGTGCTTAATAAAATCTGTTGATGGAAGATAACATTCTCTTCTGTCTTGCTGACTGTTTTGAAAAATGTCCTTTATTTCTTTGGAGTTCGGCTTTCTCCTATAAATCAAATATACAAGAGTGAGTTTTCTGACAGAAAAACTCAACAAGGTTATAGTCGGAATCACTCTCTAGTCTGCACTAGAAAGACGAGGATATTTTTTTTCACTGTTATTTTTCATTAGCAAGGATAACAAATGTCAGTTGTAGCAGGAACTTACAGGGACAGTATATTTTAGACAGCCCATTTTGCACTTTTATTACAGTGATTTTAGCATTCACATTTTTTTTTTTTGAGACATTTAGAAGGAGCACAAGCTCTGCATTCAGGAATAAAAATTGCAAGCAAGTTCCTGGGTATATTCATGAAACTTGAATTTTCTGTGTGGTACCTGGGTCAAATTTTGTAAATCAAGAATATTTATGGTGTAAGATTACAAGTCGTGATGCAGTTGAAGCATTTTGCTTGCATTGAGAAGAAAAATTTCATCCGTAGAAGATGTGATTTAGTGTTCAGGGCTTATTGAAGTCAGTGGAAGCAGAAGAGAGGAGGAATAGAAATTTTATTTCTCAGACCATTAAATTTAGACTTCAGAGATTTAAAGTTTCAGTTTCTTTAAATTCCAATCTGGAAATGAATCTGACTTTCAATGTCTTTTCTGTAAGATATTAAGTCCTAAAGCACTGAATATGAAAGGTAGACTTTTGGATCAGGTGAAAAAATTTAACTCGGTAAACTGCAAGTGGTATGATACTATACTCTTAAACCTGAACAGAACCATTTTGGAGGAAAATGAAGAATATTGGATTGGCTCTTGCCAGCTCTTCTCCATCCCTGCATTTTAAGTCCAGGGTATAAATATGAATTGTTCCACTGACAAAGGAGTCATGATAGATATGGTAAAAAGAAATCACATCTAGAGCTTCCTCTGTGAAATTATTTAAATTTCAAATAGAAAAGTGGATAGCAAAAGGCAAAGGGTGTGTTATGCACCCTCCAGAAGTGGGACTGTCCTTTGAATTATGTGCCTCTGGGATGCAATTGCTGGAGGCCTTTTGCTCCCTCTGCTATTAAAAACATATTTGGGGGCAAAATGCCATAAGTGGCAGTTGGTGAAGGAAGTTAATCCTATAGGGAGAGCTCAGTGTGCATAGACATGCTGTCTGGTTTTCTCAGCGGACCTGGGCAACAGTAAGTGTGGAAACCTTCTGGCATAGGCTGCTCTTTGCTGTTTCCTTTTCTGTAGGACTTTGGGAGAACTCCCCTGCCCTTTCCCTCCTCTCCCCCTGCTTTTTATTTTCTTCATTTAACAATCACCTGTGCTTAGGTTGATGTTTCTCCTGCTTTGACTGGTGAGTCTGCATGCCTTGTTGGTTTTACTCATCACTTTCTAATTCCCCATGAATTCTTGTGTTTGTTACAGCTGTTGAAAGGGATGTTTTTGAGCTGATGCTCATTTGTCCAGCCTGGGGAATGCTGTTACTGAGGGCTTTTGCTGTTGAGTCAGAGACTACTTGGATTTTCAGCCTGTACATGTGCTAAAAGTCATGTTTCTCTATTTCTCAGTCTCAAGCAAAACTGTGTGATTTTTCTGGTGCTGTTAATCACACCTCTGAATTGCACTGTCAAACCCCTCCTGCAGTACTTTTGTAGACTGGATAAGGTGTAAAAACTCTTGTCATGTGTCTCTTTAGTAGCTGCTACTTTTCTAGAGAGGTTTAAATAGATGACTTCTTCCCAAGCAGTGTTTCATTTGTATTGTGTGCTGGGAATTTATACTGGGGTGATGGATGCTGAGGGACTGCTGCTTCATGCTGCTGGTATGGCTGGTTATGAAGATAACTGTGGAAATCCATTGCAGAAAAAAGAAAAGAAAGGCAAAAAACCACAAAAAAAAACAAACCCGAAGTTTTGTCTCATTTCCAGTATCAGCTACACCTATGTCCCTCGATGATTAATGTTTGCCCTGCTGCTTTCCTCTGCACCTCCTGTGGCGCAGATTTCAATGCTTACTCAGGAAGCCTCATCCCTGTACTACTCTGTCCTTGCTTTTTAAAAGTTTCACTTCTTATCTGACTTAGATTTTTCTTTGCCCCAGTTGAAGTGGGTTATCTATGTCCACAAGGACATGGAACAGATTATTCCTTGTCTTTGTGCAACAGCCTTTTTTGTGTTCTGTCCTTTTGTTCCTCTTTCGTCTTCTTTTCTTGGGGCTAAGTAATGCCAAATTATTCAATGTCTACTCCTATGCTGATCTTTTAAACACCTCCAAAGGGAGAAAGTACATTTCAGTTAAAATATTTTGAATAATATTTTATGTACAGCTTATCTAAAAAACTTTCCTCTATAAACTGATCTCTGCATAGTGGCATTTTGTCAATTATACTTGCAGTGAAGATTCGTCTTCAGCATCTTTGTATGTTTTTTTATTTAGCATCATATTGGAATGTGATTTGGAGCTTCACGGGCAGGATATACTTGGAAAATCCATTCTGGAAACTTATAACTTAGGTGATGTTATTAGATCCACTTATCCACCAGGTAGCCCAAAGAATTGGGACAGTCATCAGCCACTTCTGCTGTACTTGCTTTATTCTGCATTGCAAATTGCTTTTTAAAAAACTAGCCTATTAAAACAACCCCAAAACATCCCAGGTGTTATGGGGCAATGATATTCCAAAGAGTATTTTTGCCTTGTTCTGCTGCAGGAGTAGGAACTTACCATGAATTTTAGAGCAGTTTGGATTAAGGGTTTGGAGGTGGAAAAAGCACTTGAACTGCAGTTAGAGAAACAACTCAAAGGCATGCAGGGAAAGTGTTTAAGGAGATGATTTTATAGTTCTTGGTTCCCACTGCCTTTAGCCCTCCGTCCCTGTGTCACGGAGGGTCTCCTGCTCTTCCTACCATCTGTGACTGTGGCTGCACACATGGCTGTTTCCCAGTGCTGCTTCCATAAGTAATCCATAATTAGGTACATGCTGGTTTTGATATTTTTTTTGATAATGAAGTATTTCACTGTACCTTTGTAAATGGAATTATCTCTTGCAGTTTCATGATATGGCTTTACTCAAATGACTTGAAATCAGTGGAACCTCAGAAGTTTAGGCTTTTTTCTACCTCATTTTTCAAAGCCTTTATTATCAGTGTCTTCATTTTCACTCTGCTCCAATGCTGCTTATAAATGCATTTAGAAAGGTTAACATGCAAAAATAATGAGACTTTATTCATTTATAATGGTGACTGGGATACTGTGTAGTAATAATTTGCCCTGCAGCAATTAAAGATTCTCTAGAATGTTTTGAGGGTCTTTGTAATTCAAGGTGAAAGATACTAAGATAAGTCATGCTAGACTTGGTATTTTTTAGTAGTATTCAGGAGAGGTCCTTGCAGTTTGGGCAAGTGGGTGCTTTGAAGTGGTGTGTAGTCCTTTTTAGTTTTTTTTTTGGTCAGCTGATCAGCTTATTAGGTGAGGAACTAATGGGAAAACACGAGAGTTTCTAGAGATTCCTGTTGCAATATTTGATTGACAGAAGGAATAGCTATTAGCATACTCTGTAGCTGAGTCCAAATTCATCGTTGTATTATTCCAGTTATAGGAAATACTGTGCCATTATACTCCCATGCATAATGGGAATAACAGAAATTGAGGTTTTGTGTTCTCCTTTGATTCACAACCCAGCTCAGCCTTTTTAATATTTCACTGGGATTTCCAGGGGAAAAGAAAGAGCAGATCCTGGTCCGTTTGAGGTTCTTAACCAGAAAGACAAAGGAATTTTTTCAGAGCTATGAAAAATTTCTCCTTTATTAACTTGTCCCCTGGAAGGTGAAGGCCTTAGCATATTGCTGCAAAGGCATGTGTATGCATTCCCTATGTGATCATGGAAGTATCTGTAGAATTGAAGTTGTTACTTAATGCTGTGTCAACTGCAATACAGGATTTTAAGCAAAAAGTTAACATGAGCAGGGATCCAAAGTCCCCCAGTGCAACTGGCTCTGTACGATGCTCATAGAAGTTAAACCTGGATATTTAATATAGTCTGTAGTGAGCATCAACACGAGATTTTGTGTATTTTGATAAATGTATAGTATTAGTTGCAATCAGCCAATTCTGTATTCAGTTGTGCCTAGTAGCACAGTATCAGGAGTACAGTCTGAGTAGCCAGCCAGAAGCAGGTGTTAATGTGTGATTTATTGAGTTCTGCATTGAATTTCTTTGCTGGTTCTTTTGGCTACTTATTGAAATGCAAGTTCTGTCCTGACAGCAACTTTCTTCCTGTATTTGTGATAATGTTTCTGTGATACCTAGAATGGATTAGAAAGGAATTTCAGAATACTATTCAATTTTTGGTGTCTTTAAGTATCATAGGAAGGGTGAATGAAGGAAAATCTTGTATAAGGCAGCAGCTATCTGGAGAGTGTTAGGGAGAAGTCTGGGTACCACTGCAAATATTAAGGGATATGCACAAATCTTTGGCTACTTGTTTATGAAGTTTCCTGCATTAAAGTGGGTTTTCACATCCTCTGTTGAAGTCTGCACTGCATTATGGAGAGCAAATTCTGTGACATCATCCTCTGGTATGGGAAGCTTTCCCAGCAGGTAAATGAAATCAGGTCCCAAATTTATGTGTCCAAAGTAAAGTGGCCCAGACATGTGCCCAAGCATTGCATGGCAGTGACCCAGACTCCTCATATCTGCAGTGGCTGGAATTAACCTGAAATTAAATTCTTAAGTGAAAATATTTTACGTTTTTATTGTGTGCTTTAATGATGGTGTCCAAGCTGCAATGAAACTGTGGGTGGTAATTTGAGTCACAGTACGTGAAACCCTGCAAATACCATTTTTGAAAAAAGTAAGAAAAAACAGCTACCAAATAGCAAGCAGTCTTCTGAAAATAAAAAACCCCAACTGGTAGTTGCCATTTTGAACGATGCCTGTATTTATTTTACATTTCTACTTAGCCTCGTGGTAGCTAGCAATTGCTTGGAAGCATTCATTTTCTCCAAGTATTGTATATGATGTCAAACAGTAAAACAAAGGTTCCGGTCGGCATTTGAAGTGAAGTTGGAACAGCGTTACTTGTATATTGTCAGTCATTGATCTTCCTATGCAAAACAATTTGTTGTAGCAAACAAAACCTGCAGGCGTTGCTGGAAGTGGAGCTGTGGAATAGAGCTCATTGCTAGACTGAAAAATGTGAGCCCTGTAATTGATGCCTTGAAATGAGAAAAATGATGGGCAAAACTGCATGTATCCAAATGGCTGATGGAGGCTTGGCAGGTGCTTGGAGATATCTGTAAAGGGTGTAGGACTTTGGTTTTCTTACCCACATGTAGTCTAGAAAAAAAAATTAGTTTTATATTATGTGATGAAAAGACTGGCTTAATACTTAGAAATTCTGTATAATAGGGACAAGGCCCTTCTGTTTTATTCAGAGAAATGTTTCTTGTGCATTTTAGTGCCAACTTAAACATATGTCATTTCATTGTTGAAAGACACCTTGGCAGTTAAAATTACATCTTGGAGGTTGTGGAGAAGCTATAGTGAGGACACCAGCCCTTGCCTTCCCTGTGTGCCATCCTGGGGCTCTACAGGATTAGGCAGTGTCTGCCTACAGATGCCAATGCTACGAACCCATGAGCACCTTATAAGCAGCAACTTTTTCTTTCCTTACAGTCTTACGCTCCTGCACTTTGTCCATTCCTATCTTTTATATCTGATTTTCACTGTCTTTAGTATTTGATAAGTTTTGAAACTGCATCATGCTTCTGACTTTCCAGGCACTCCAGGGTGCACTCTGTCTGCTTCTCTTTCTCTCTGCTCTTCAGGTATTAATCCGAAGTATTAATTTGAAAGCAATACAAACCTGTTTGAAAACATGAATTGCGGTTTTTTACCTCTACCTTTCTTTAAGTGACCTCCACTGTACCTTCAAATTTAATTTCCTGTTTTGTCCCAGGGCCAAGAGTAAATCCCCAGAACAATAGTTTAAAGGCTCCAGCATAGTCTTCCCATCTCACTACATCTGTTGGTCAGTTCCGTGGGCTTTTAAAACTTTTAGCTGAGCTTGGGTTTGTGATGACGCTTGGCAGTTGGTTATCTGGCAGTGATTAAAAACAAAGCTTCTGTCATGCAGTCAGCCAAAAAGCTTCTGCCTCTTCCTAATGTTTAGATCCTGAAAAGACCCCCCTGCTAAACTTAGACATGGCAATCAAGTCAACTGATCAACTGAACCCTTCTCCCTTCTCCCCTCCTCTCTCCTCCAAGCCAGTCAGGAGGAGTACTTATTCCTTTGTCAGCAAGAGCTTGCCTCTCACCTTCTCTTCTGCTGCTGCCCTACTGGTTTCTCTGCTTCCTTAGCCAAGCTTTAATTTATTTCCAAGCAAGGTGCAGAGAAGAACAGTGGTTTAAAAAGAAAAATAAATCTGGTTTTGTGCAATAGACATAGCATAAATGCTTTGAAGAGCTTTATTGTCATGGACTCTCTCAGGTATTAATTGGAGTACACAAGTAGGTCACTTCAGACAGCAATGTGTTAAGTGAAGTGGGAAAGGATGGATTTAGTGCAACTGTCAGTTTTAATTGCTGTGAAACTGATTAAAAAAAAATCACAACTTGAGTCATACACTTCTTCTGTTTCATTTTTTCTACAAGCAAGGGAGATCAAGATGGACATTTCGTGTTCCTGAGTGATGGCTCAGCTCATACCCTCTATGCACAGCTGAACAAATAGTGTGCTAGGGAGGGGAGCTGGAGTGTTGCCTTGCACTGCCTGTGAAAGAAGCTGGTACACAGTGTGAATGACTAGCCGATAGCCATTTTAAGAATACAAAAAAGAATCAAAAATAATTCATATAGTGTAATACACCATTTTCCTTTATTCTGGGAAAAGCCCAGTGTATGAAATGGCACACTTAATGAAATGCTGGAAAGATAGTCCTGTGTGTCATGGTAGCAAATTAATGAGTGCCTAAAGTAAGCCTCAGAAATTTGAGTAGTGCATCCACTTACATATTAAGAAAGTCTAAGAAAATCAGCAGTCATCACCTGGAGGGAGAAAGTCCCCACATCCTGATTTTGGGCAGACTTCAGTTAAGACCCTGGATTGTGAAGTGAGTACTTGGAACAATTTTTATAAATAAAGTTTAATTTCATATTTTACCCATGGCAATAAAGTTGAGCACATCTGTAGGTTTGTGGCACTTTGGGGCCTTGTTTGATCTGTTATCTGTCTGGAAATCATATAAATGGTAATGTGAGCTGCACTTCATTCAGCCACTGTGAGTAGGGAATTGTCCTGAATAGTCTTTCATAGAGTTTTAGGATGTTTCTGGTATTTGGCCTTTGCCTGCTTGGTTTTCCCTGGGATCAGGAGTGTCTTAAAAGTTTTCTGTCCAGCCTATGCTTTCTGCCTCATATTTATTTATCTTTAATTTATTTTTTTAAAAGAAACTAAAACCTCCTTCAGCTTTGTGCTGGAAAAGGTTCGAAGTTTCTATCTGTCATCTCAAGGGTAACTGTAAACTTCTGAAACTGCTCAGCAAAAGTGAGGATTCATTGCTCAGTAAATCCTAATTAATCGAAATTACGAAGGGATGCCCATTTTAATGCAGTGATCTCAATTGTTCTTCAGCTTGATGAGTCATGCAGTATTCACAGCAGAAGGCAGACCATGAAACTTCAGGGAAGTAATGTAATGCCTGTGTCAAAACTTTTAGGTGACTCTTAGGCTAAAAAAGGTTTCAAAATATTGTTCTAGCGAATAAAAGCGGTCGAGGTTAACAGTCACCTGAAATATTACTGCTAAATTTTTTCAAAAGGTGTTTGTGGTTTTTTTTTCCTGTTTTTTTTTTCCTGTTTTTTTTTTTTTTTCCTCAGAAGCATTTTGTGCTGTCAAAACCGTTTGGGTGTTACTGTGTCTTCAGCTTGCAACTGAGATTCAGAAGATGTTGGGTCCATGCAGAGTAGAGCTTTGCAGGGATTGGGCCCTAAATCTGTACCTCTGTAAATAGGATCTGAAATCCATATGGGATTTTTATATACTCCAAGGAAACAAATTCAGTCTGTTCCAATATGTCTCATGCAAAGAGTCTAAAATAAATTTTGCTCTTCTGCTGGACAATATTCTAGCTTTCTTCCTGATAAGATGGATATTCTCTTAAAATGCCAGGAATGAAGTTCAGCGCAAACCAAATGAATGCTCTGAATCTATTACTAGCAACACACTGGCAGCTTAATGCAATAAGAAATCATGAAGCCTGATTTACATACGCATTATTAATTCATACTGGTAGAATGTTTAAACACAAATAAAGAAAAAAATAACTTAATTTTCCCTCTACTCTCCTTTTCTTAAATGAAAGATCTCCTCCCCAGACTCACATAGTGGTGTTATGTACAAGCAATTTAATTTTTATTGTGCTTTCTAATTAGCATAGTGGGATACCTCAGTGAGCAAGACTGGCTTTGTCCTCCTGCTCTCCATAAAACACTGCAGCTTGTGAGAGGCAGCTCAGCAAGCCCAGCATCTCCAGCTGCTCCTGTTTTAAGTTCAGCAATCCAAGATGTAATCAGTCTCGGTGGCAGCTACTAACAATGCTCAGGCTTTTCATCAAATCTGCCTTTAATTCCAGGAGATGGGGGAGTCTGCCAGTCTCTGGTGGCTCCGAGTGTATTGGAGCATGGAAGGAGGGGGACTAAACTTCAGCAGTTGTGTTAATTTTTTCGTCTGCATGTTCCTAGATGTTTTATGCAGTGGCAGCTGCTATCAATGCCTAAAGACAGCTTTTTTTTTCTTTGCTGTGTTACTAATTTTTTTTATGTTGCCATCTCTGTCATCTCTGCTGAGACTATTCATCGTTTATTGTGCTGTCAGTAACATCAGAAATGTGCCTGTGTGTCTTCATATTCAGTTCATCTTCCTCCTTCGGTTTCCTAGTATATTGTGGTAAAGAATTAACAATATAGTTCTTTATATGTTGTAAATCCTGTTTTCTTCCTTTCCATCTCTGTTGTGGTTTTCTTTTTTTTTGTACTCAGCTATAGGCTGCCACGTTTACCAGAGCCTTTTAACTTATTTCCAGCCTAAATATGTTCAGTTCTGAGACAAGATTGCTGTTTATTTCCACATTCTTACTGCTTGTGGGTTATCTCTCTGTAGGCTTCATTAGCTTTTTATTTGCTCAGATCTATATGTTGAAGACAAACAAGGTCACCTGAATGCACTAGTAAATTTTTGGTTTAAATATAAATGCAGAGTGTGAATGCAGGTCTATTTAGACATCAAAGGTTCATTGTCTAAGTTTACAGCTTATACTTAGCCAAGATGTTTGCTGCATTTTTATTATTCCCCCCCCCTCTCCCTCCCCATCACTGTGATACTGAGGTAGCCCCAGTCCTTTATTTCTATGTTAAGATGTGAATGGCTTGGACAGGTCTTCTCCTGGAAGTGAGTTACATCAAACTTTGATAAAGAAATCATCATTTTCCAGTTTTTCAGTTTGCATTAAAGCCCTGTTAGACAATAAATCTCTTTGAACAGAGCTGGAAAGCTTCTAGCAGCATGGGGGATTTATAGCCCTTGTCTGATAGGAGGAGAGAGAGGCGCTGGGAGTCCCTATTCTTCCTCTGGGCTTCATGAAACCTGCCCCGTTACCCCAGGGCACATTGAGACATTTGTCCATCACTTGCTTAGATCAAATTCTGCATTTTTCTTGTCAAATTTCCATACCATCTAGTAAGACACATATGAAATTGGAACCCCTAGATATGTTTATGAGATCCATGGCTTTTGTCTCAGAGTGATTAGAGCAGGAATAACAGTGCTAAGGCATGGCTGCCCCATGTCTCATCCTGGGACAGATCTTGTGGCAGAATGATGGCCTGCCCTTACTGTTTTTATCTTCTAATTCAACATTATCAGAGTTAAGTTTCTGCTTTTCTAAGCAATCTAGTTTAAGAATAAGACTCATCTACATAAAAACACTTAGTGTGCTTTGCAGAAGCACTTCAGTGGCCTTTCCCCACCTGTATTGTGGCTTAATGGTGAAGATCTGAAAGTTAAATGCTAATGAGAATGCAGCTTTGTAGAGGACTCCTCAACTATTTTGGATTCCTTTGTAGCAAATTACAATGCAGTTTTCAGTTTTCTGTATCTAAAATTTTTCTATATTTGGAAAAGGTCAGATGTATTTTGGAACTTGGATTGGCATTTCACACAAATCTTACTTTTATGAAGGATCAGTCATAACTTCAAAAGAAAATCATCTGGTCTCAGATGATGAATCAGTGTGCTCAGTGCAGGGGTTACTTTCATAGAGTCTGGAAGGTGTTCATCTAAGGGAAGATGGGTTCTGGGTGAATGCTCAAATTTTCCTTGGTTTACGCTGAATAAGAAAAAAATGTTGAATGTTGACTCTAATACTGGCAAAGTTGTGTCTGGGCTCTTGTGGGTATAAATATGTGAGAAGTCCTTTATGTAGCTCAAAAGCTACATAAATTCATGAAGCTCACGATTTTCCTTTTGTTCTTGAAGACAGTTACTGAGGAGCTGCTCTGGATGTCGTGGAAGATGTTGAAACGTTGATGTATAAGCAGTTTAGGTAACAAACATACGGAAACTCATTATGACGAGGAGCATGTTACTCTTCAGAGGGGAATTTTGTGCTGTGATCACAAGCATAAAGGGAATCAGCAGGGAAGAAGATGGTGAGTTTGGTCTCTGGCTTCTGTCGGAAAGCAAATTTTAGCAGCTAAGACAGAAAATGGACAGAAGTGTTAAACTTGCATAGGAAGGGCGAATCAGAGAACAAATGAGTATTTTAGTGTAAAGTTAAGATGTTATGAACAAAATTAATTGAGACAAAAGGGTATAGAAGAAGAAAATTTGCGATTATCTCCATGTCAGTGCTAGGAACCTGGAAAAGTAGGCAGGAGGGCCTAGAATAGTTTATTTCTGAGCATAGTTGTGACTTCACTGCATAGCTGAAACCTGATGGCATATTTTGCATTGTTATACCAGAACTGGGCCTGGCCTGTTTTGCGAACTTTGAATGAGAGAGAGGAATGTGAGTGCCACTGTCAGGGAAAGCACTGCTGCTTCTGAGGCTCTGTTCAGAAATAAACTGTTGGCTTGAATAACTACAGAGCACCCAGCACCATTTCGCCAGTGTGTTTGAGGCTCTTTTTCTTTCCCCTTATGGCAAGATCCCAGAAGAAGTTAGGAGACTGTTCATTGAGGAGGAGGCTGAGCTGCTTTGGGGACTGATCCCTGGGTGAGAGGGCAGGGGCTTCGGTGTCCAGCTCTCCCGAAGTCTTTGGTGATGGTTTTCTCTGTGCAAGGCAGCAGCCTTCTTAAAATAAAATACTTACATTATGTTTTGAGCTGCAAAATGTTCTCCTGTGCCTTACAAGGGCAAAACCTACATTAGTCCTTGCTTTGGTAGGTTGAAAATGAAACATGGAATTGAAAATTGAGGCTAGGTTAGATACAGTGATCATAACTTGACTGTATGTATGATATGCATAGAATAAAATCCAACCAATTACATTTTTAGTGCTTTAAAATACCCATTCTAAAACCTCCGAAGATTATTAGCCAAGCAGGTAGTAAGATGATCTCTAAATGGAAAAAATAAATGGCATTTTAGAACTGCCAGGAGTATCTCAATGTATACCCTGAAGCCCATAGTTGAGAGGAAAAGGATCTACTTGTAAAGCAAATTTATTGCTACATCTGAATCTAATATAAAGCACACTGTGATAATAAAATTCCCAAATATCCAAGACAGCACAGGGAAATGGGTAGTGAGAAGGTATTTATGAGATACGAAGAGCAGACACCGGTGGAGAAAGAAAAAGGATACAAGAAAAAGCTATAGTTGTCAGCACTGAATATAATATTTATTTTAAAGTGTAAATTTAGGGAAAACTATAACCAACAAAACTACTTGTTGTATTATTAGGTAGTGATGACCGGTTTGGGCAGTCATACGCAGAAACGTGTGCTTAATTAACACTTCTGAACTGTATTGGGGAAACTGCTAGGTGATGTGGTCATGTCAGGTGAAGGCAGCGATTAACTCCTTTCCAATTTGGATGTGCCAGTATTATGGGCTCATTTATCAGTTACTGGGAGCTGACCCCAGGTGAGGCTGGATGTCTTGAGCCACTGCTGATTTTCTACATTTGGCTAGTGTTTTGTTTCGGGCAAATCACCTCACATACATCAGAAAGGGTTGAGATGTTCGAGCTGATTAGCTGATTACCTGAACTTCACACAGTAGTTTACCTCTGTCATTCACTGTGTAGCAAGATACCAGAAGGACTCTAAGTAACATGTAATCATTTATAAACTGGTGACCTCCATTATATGAGAGTGGGTGAAGACTCTTCTGGCTTGAATTGACTGTAATTTTGTTTGTGTACTGAAATGTGGGAGAAATGTGAATGCTTCTTGCCATGAATATAGCTGAACAGATAGAGAAGGTGATTTAAGTTGCTGGTGGCATGATTTATCCTGATCTTGGTTATGGCTGTGAAATACTGATAGAAGTTTTGAATGATGAGTACAAGATCAGAAAGTAATTGAACTCATACAGAGCAAAGGTGTAGAAAATGTGTCTTGTAAAACTATTAACATCACAGATGATAAAACTAATAATGCTGAGACGGTATACTTTTCTGGGGGATTCAAGTTCAGCTGTCATGATATTTTGATTAAGAAACTAACCATTCAATACAAAATGCCACCTAAGCTAAAAGCAATCTAACTGGTGGGACTGTGGAGGTCATGATTAAATGCAGTCATCATCCATGTGTAGGTTTGGAGTGATTTTCCTCACACAATTTGTGCCTTGTCTCCATGCTATTTTGTTGTTAAATCAGTGATTGGAGGAGGAAATAAAATTCTGGTAGGATCACTAGCAATAAAAATTTTCAGATGGCACAAATAACCACTATCTTATTGAGCTTCTTATCTGGGGACATTGGAGTGATACGTCTGAGAATGTGAGATCATTGGTTCAGTGTAATTTGGGTTGTTTGGTTGGTAAATTTGGTATAATATGCCTTCTAATAGAATTAAATGTAAAATGAGGGAAAGTTGAACAGATGTGATCCATTGAGGTGTGTACAGCATGTGAGAGGGGCATGGGAAGGCATTGCTGACCTTCGTGTCACTCAGCACAGCGCTTGAGAGCCTGCCCTGCACTCTGCTGATCTGGGGGGAAGCTGGAAACTGGAGAGAGCTCTGAGCAGAGTCACGAGAGTTGCCTGGAGAACTGGCAGGAATTACCTTAAAAGACTCAAGCAGTTCAATCTTTGTTTAACAGAGAAGAATTTGAAGGGTGACTTGATGATAGTCTACAACTGTCTCTGAGGGAACAGATATTAGACCATTCAGCAGATAAAACTTGGCTTTTTTCCTACTGGGTGAATAATTAAGATTTGGAGCAACTTGTTCTTCACTGTAGAGGATTTTTTTGGCACTAGTTAGTTTAGAAAGTAATTGTCCTGTTTTTTGACAAGATATGATTCTAATGTGAACGGGATTTAACTCTAGGAAATCCAGTGTGCAGCATATCAGAAATATCATGATGTTTCCTTTCAGTTTCATAATTTAAAGATATTTGTTAGACTGGGAAGCTCAAGTGGATAGGTATCTCAGCCAAGAAGTGTATATTAAGTTTGATAGGAGCTTGGAATTTTGCCTTGGGGAAGGCATGTATGGATAGTGGGGTGCATTCATTCGACTCAACAATGCATTCGCCAGCGCAAAAATCTGGAGGTAAACATTGTCCTGCACACTTTTCTTATGAGCTGAGTGGGTTTCAATTGTGCAGGCTTTAAGGGGACTCTAGCAATGAAATAAGTAATGGTAAAGAACATTTAATTATCTTTTTGCTTTAAAGTAGAATATTTTTGTGTTAAAATTAGTAAAATTAGGTTTTATAAATTCCTGTGAAATTTGCCTGCATTCTTCTATGCAAGTTCTTTTGATTCTGAGGTGCTCAAGACAGTGAGAAAGAAATCAATTGGCATCACTGCAGGCCTGAAAAATATTGCAGTCCAGCCTTTATCTGTTTGTTTCTGTAAGGTCTTATCTGCAAATCTGAGCATGTCACTTTAAATTGGAAACTCTGTTTATTCCCCAGAAAAGCAGATCTGCTTTGCAACACTGAGTCAAGACCCATTTCTGTCCCCTAGCTTTCACCCCACAGATTTGGACAAACTGGTGACTGCATAATAAATTCTCAAAGGAACTCTTGAAAATGCTTCAAAAATATAGCTGTGCAGAAAAGGTCAGTAGATTTTAAGCAACGCTTTATTCAGTTGTGCTGTGAATTGCAATGCTGTTTGTGTAGGATAGATGGAGATCTGGCTTTGAACAAGTTTTTCAATTTTCTTTCTTTTTTTTTCCTCCTGAATTTAGTTGGTTCTTCGCTATCCTTGCTCCCCCATGTTCTTCCTTCCTGTGGTGTCTCCCAGCTGTCTTCTCCCTGCATCTCACTCTGCCTCTTCTTGAAGAATTGTGCAAATTAAATACGTACTGGAGGCACTGGAGTATACTTAGGCCAACAAGCCTCGAAGAAAAATGAGAATATATTGGCCTTTCTTGCAGCATTTGAAATGATCGAGACAGAAAATGTAAGCGTTGGGACTTCAACAGCTTTTTCTCATGAGACTTTCCTGGTGCCTGATAGATGATACAATCACGAAGCTTTCCCTGGAGTCCCAAACATTTCCTGTGTTATCTTCATTTGATGGCCCCTAAGACGATATTAGTATACCAAGAAGCAACAAAATCTGTCAAGCGTTAGTAGATGCTACAGCCTCTGCTGCACGATCGTTCTCTTGCAGAACAGTGTCAAACTGAAGTGAGCTCTCTGAAATGTTTCCTACCATAAGCTCTGCTGTATTGGTTATGTTGCAACTCTGTGTATTCTGCTGTTGTCATCCTGGAAATATTGCTCAGAATTACAAGATACTCTTGGTTTGGCTCTACCAGGGCACTGTGACAGTCAAGTATCTGTCTTCAGTGCTCCTCAATGCCTGTGCAGATGCAGCCTGAATTTGATTACCTTATTTTTGTCTCTAAAGTAAGCAACACTGCAAAGTCACAATGGATTATTGTCTACTCTACTTACATAATCCTGATTCTGGCAAAATTCATGTTGCTTTCAGAGAAACAGTATTTCTGCATCTTTCCAATGATGGCTTTACTGAGGCAGTGTTTCTATTCCCTTCCTTAACTAACCTTGCAGTTAGTTGTGCCTAGTAGTTTTGCATCAGGTTCCATTCTCTTGTGGGCGATTAAATAGGATTGCAAAACTCCCTAGCTTTAATATTTCCCTTTTCCTGCACTTTTCATGTATTATAACACGTTACTTGTAGTTTTCCATGTAGCTTTTAGACTATAATGCTTGTGTTTCACTCCCATCAACTTCAACTAATTATCAAGTATGAGTTCTCAAGACTACCCAATGTAGCTAAATTAGATAGTAACTTCTTCCCCTCAGCCTTTAGTTTTATAACTCTATTAAGTAAAATATTATCTGGCAGGATTACTTATTAATGTGCCTATGCTGCTGCTTGCTGGTTTTTGTTTTTTGTTTTTGTTTTTTTTTTTTAAGTAAAATGGTTTTACAGAATGTGCCTTTGTTACTACCTTTTCAAGTTTCTTTGTCTTGGTGTTTGCACATGGAAAATCCAGAAGAGAAGCAGAATTCAGTCCTTACTGATTTTACAAGGCATGGTTCCCATATTTGATGACTGGAAAAAGGGTAATATAACCCCCATTTTTAAGAAGGAGAAAATGGATGTTCAGTTGATACGCTGGAAGGAAGGAATGACATCCAGAGGGACCTTGACATGCTTGTGAGGTGGGCTGATGCTTTATGAAGTTTAACCATGCCAAGTGCAGGGTCCTACACCTGGGTTGGGGCAAACCCAGGCACAGCTACAGGTTGGGCAGAGAAGAGATTGAGAGCAGCCCTGTGCAGAAGGCCTTGGGGGTGTTGGTCAGTGAGAAAATGAACATGAACCGGCAGTGTGAACTCACAGCCCAGAAAGCCAACCACTATCCTGGGCTGCATCAGAAGGAGCGTGACCAGCAGGTTGAGGGAGGTGATCCTGCCCCTCTACTCTGCTCTTCTGAAACCTCACTTGGAGTATTGTGCGCAGTTCTGGTGTCTTCAACATCAAAAGGACATGGAACTGTTGGACCAAGTGCAGAGGAGGGCCATGAGGATGATGAGGGGACTGGAGCACCTCCTGTATGAAGACAGGCTGAGAAAGTTGGGGCTGTTCAGTCTGGAGAAGAGAAGGCTGTGTAGAGACCTCCTAGCAGCCTTCCAGTATCTGAAGGGGGCCTATAGGGGTGCTGGGGAGGGACTCTTCATGAGGGACTGTAGTGATAGGACAAGGGGTAACGGGTTCAAACTTGAACAGGGGATGTTTAGATTGGAAATAAGGAAGAAATTCTCTGCTGTTCGGGTGGTGAGGCACTGGAATGCTCCATCCCTGGCAGTTTTCAAGGCCAGGATGGACAGAGCCTTGGGTAACATGGTTTTAGTGGGAGGTGTCCCTGCCCATGGAATGGGGAGTGGAATTAGATGATCTTAAGGTCCTTTCCAACACTACCTATTCTATGATTCTGTATTTTCATGTACGTAACTGATGCGTTGTTTATACTGGTGTACCCTCACCTCTCCTGGCAGTCTGTCTGCCACTGGTTCTCAGGTTGAAGATTACCTCTGTGTTCCTCAAAGCTTTGGGGGATTCCAGGAGTGGATTACACCTACGAAAGCAGCTGGTTTGGTCCTTATTTTTCTAGTCTATTGCACTTTTCTTTTGGTGTTCTCTCCCATTTTACATATTTTCAAGGAACATGCCTCAGTCTTTCCAAGCTACTTTAGCTGTGCAAGCTTCTCCATGGGGATATGGCCTGCCATGGCGGTCCTATCTCTGCTTGCTTAGCTCTCACCCTTCTTCCTTCATTTGCAGTCTTCTCTCAGTACTTTGCCATCAAGACAGATTTCACTCCTGAATCTACTCTAATTAAATATCTTCTAGAGCTTGAAGTAATGGTGGGCTGTAGCAGCATTATACTTGAAGCTGCAGTTCCAACGTTGTTCTTTCCTACTGAACTTGCACCTTCAAATTAAACATCAAGCATGGTTTGTTCAAACTTCCTTCCCCCACCCCTCTCCCCGGAACCACTTAGTCAATGCCAGTAAGTTTTATTCAGCCCACTGAAGAAGTAAATACACTTCAACCTCTTCAGCAGACTTGATATTTGCAGTATCATGTGAATGCTTTCCCTCCATTTAAGCTATGAGCTCCTCTTCCACCTCAGTGGCTTCCTGATAATGGTTCAGTGTCTGAGATTTCTGGATCTTTGCAGTGATACAAGTGTGGCAGTGTCAGTTTTGAGCTTGCGGTATTACTATTCTCACACTGGAAACATGCAGTGTTTCCTCCCATCCAACTTCTTTGGGCAGGTCTCCTGATGTTTGCCTTATTCCTTGTAGAGAGGCTGCAGACCATAATGGGGATTGCACTGAGCTGATTTGTGTGATACATTTGGAAACCTCTTCCTTACAGCTTTAAGCTTTTCCATCATGTAGGAAAATCCTGTTTCCTTTCAGCTATTTTTCACCTTATGTCAAATCAGAGTGGAATACCTGTTTCCAGCTTCTGGAAGAGGGGAAAATGTGAATGGAATCTTGGATCACATGCTCAGCAGAAAATGGTGGTGATTCCTTAAGATCAGCATTAAAGCTGATGAAACTGTGAGAACTGTTTACAGCATTTTTTTGTTACTGGCCATGACTTTCAGACTTCAAATTCTTCTACATAACTGCAGTTTTCAGCAGTCGGATTGTTCTAATGATGTGGAGAAGCATTTTTAAGCCTAGGTTGCAGCCCTGACCGTGTTCTTGGCTGCTGGCTTCTTCTGTAGGAAAGAAACCCCAGAACAGTCCAACTTCACTTCTCTAGGAGAATTGAATTAGCCAGGTGTTGAAAATCACATGCAGTTCAGGAGCCCACAAGGGCAGATGCTGGCTGGCTGGGTAGATGGGACTGGGAAGTAAGCCCAAAAAGGTTTGTGAAGTAAAGGTGCTGGAAGGTGGCAAACCAAACCCCAAAGCCGTGCTTGTATGAGTCCTGCTGCAACAGGCAGAATTTCAGCAGTGTTATAAATCTGGCAATTGTAAGGTTAAAAGTGAACAGAAATGAAAGATGAGGCAATTATATGCATTGTCAAAATCAGATTTATTAGGACTTCCAGAAGTTCACATTCTTGCTAGGCTGACAAGAAGACAGAATCAGGAGACCGAGTTAATGAATGTAACTGAAAGGATTAATCTGAGGTTCATATTCCCTAATATTAGTCATTGAGCTTGTTTTAACATCAGTAAAGTTTAACATCAGGAAACTGTTGATAAAGAGTTTATTAATTTTTGGAAGATGAAAATACATTGTGTTTGTTTTTTAATGATCTTTCCACTTCATTGAAACAAATTTATTTAGTATGCTAAGAGAGAGGAAGCCTCAATATTAAAATGTTGAGATATGAGTGGTGTTTGTTTAATCTGTGGAAGACTTTAATCTCTGATTGATGTGTATATCCTGAAATGTTAACTGTAACTGAAGTCACATACCTGTTTTATTTTAATTGTATTTTTGCTTTCACTAATATGCAACACCTGGGTTTCCTACACCTGGGTCGGAGCAATCCTAGGCATAGCTACAGGTTGGGCAGAGAAGAGATTGAGAGCAGCCCTGCAGAGTAGGACTTGGGGGTGTTGGTTGATGAGAGAATGAACATGAGCCAGCAGTGTGTGCTTGCAGCCCAGAAAACCAACCATATCCTGGGCTACACCAAAGGGAGTGTGACCAGCAGGTGATCACCAGGAGGTGATCCTGCCCCTCTACTCTGCTCTTGTGAGACCTCACTTGGAGTACTGTGTGCAGTTCTGGTGTCCTCAACACAAAAAGGACATGGAACTGTTGGAACAAGTGCAGAGGAGGGCCATGAGGGTGATCAGGGGACTGGAGCACTTCCTATATGAAGATAGTCTGAGAAAGTTGGGGCTGTTCAGCCTGGAGAAGAGAAGGCTGCATGGAGATCTCCTAGCAGGCTTCCAGTATCTGAAGGGGTCCTATAGGGATGCTGGGGAGGGACTCTTCATGAGGGACTGTAGTGATCGGACAGGGGTAACGGGTTAGAACTTCAACAGGGGACGTTTAGATTGGATATAAGGAAGAAATTCTCTACTGTTCGGGTGGTGAGGCAGTGGAATGGGTTATCCAGGGAAGCTGTGAATGCTCCATCGCTGGTGGTGTTCAAGGCCAGGTTGGACAGAGCCTTGGGTGATATGGTTTAGAGTGAAGTGTCCCTGCTGATGGCAG
This sequence comes from Myiopsitta monachus, assembly GCA_017639245.1. Lineage (NCBI taxonomy): Eukaryota > Metazoa > Chordata > Aves > Psittaciformes > Psittacidae > Myiopsitta > Myiopsitta monachus. Next base: position 61,483,089 of record CM029921.1, on the reverse strand, counting down.
GGGGGCTGGAACTGGATGATCTTAATGTCCTTTCCAACCCTAACTATTCTATGATTCTGTGAATCTACCTATCTCCTGTGTTTACAGGACGTGGGGTAGATTACTACTGTGAAGACAGGGAAATCCTGTTTCCATGGAAATAATGTGGCTGTCCTGATCTCCATGCAGCCAGGATTTCCCTGTCTTCACAATAACGATCTGGTTGACTTCAAACAGGAGGAAGAGGACATGAAGCTTCTTATTTTCATGCCTGTCCCTTTAGCTTGTTGGAAAGGAGGTGGAGAAGGGAGGCCTGTTTTCACAGGAGCAAGAAGCTTAAGGAGATAACTTGTAAGGTGTTTCAATACTATAATTTGGTTTCTTTCCTTCATCATTGTGCTTCTAGGAAAATAACATCTTCTGTCTTAGACTCATGCTGATACCAAGTAAACTACCATATTCTTCTGTGGGTGTGGCAGCTACAGATTTTAGTAAGTAATTTCTGAAGTTATTATTGCAATGTGCGAAATAATGAAACTACTGGCTAAAATGACTTGTAGTGTTTGGATGCTGTTATTTCCTCCTGGCATAAGTAGGAGTTCACACAGTGAAGAGTTTAATAACTCCATCCACTATGTAGGAATAAGCATGTTCTGGGCTATGTAAAGAAGCTCAAGGCTGAATGGTTTAGCTCAGATGGATATAGAATAAACAAGAAGCTTTGCTGAAGCACAACATGCCACCTTAACCCTTGTATAGTCTCCATGGCTTGTTTAATACTTTTTGTCTATTGAATGAGTATCTTCTCCCACTCTCTGGATTTTTGTTTTGGGACTGCTGCATAGGACTGCAGGTCTGTATGCTGAACCAATACGTGGTTGAGAGCATCCACAGCAGACTTATATTTATAGAGGTGAAAATCCTGTGGTTTACGAAGACCAGCCCTCTGGAAGCTTGTGTGAAGGGGTGTGCTCTGCAGATATTAAAAAGTAACTATGGTGATTATTTGGCAGCACTGGATTTACATAGCCACCACAAAGTGTACTTTGGGGACTGAATATTGTGTGGTATCTGAGTGCTCTGACTGGCTTCTTTTTTTGACCTTTTTTTATATATTATTCTTTACTATCATAAAAGCTATTAGAATCAACTTAAAACTTGACTGAAATCAACGAAAAGAGCATGACCTGCTTTCATTAACTTCAGTGGGGAAAACATTGTATTTAAGTGTAATATTAATCTACAGCATGTGACTGCTTAGAAGTAGACTACCTTGAGCAAAGGTGCGAGTCTCTAAATCTCTTGAGGGCAGCGACTTGGTATATCAGCAGTAAATCTTTAGTTAAACTGGGGAGCACATACATGTCAAACTTGTTAAATAAGGCACAAATCTTAAAAATAAATAAATTAATAAAAAAATCTAAACCCCAGACATCTGAATCTGATTAGGTCTTTCAGGATCCACCAAGTAATTATGAATAAATAATAAAATTGCATGCATATGCTGAGACCAAATATAATTTCAAATGCCTTTTAGATTTAATAAAAACACCCTATTTTTTTCCTTATTATGGCATCCCTGATTTATTTTCAGATTCCTAAATAGATGGTGGAACTTGTACTGCATTTTAATGACTCTTCTCTGCAAGTACTACAGCTAAAATGTGACGTATCTTTATTGTCACAAAGCCTGTAAAATTGTAATTAGACCTTTATTTGATTCCATGGCAAAAGGTTCAAATTCATTTTCATTTAAATCACCACTTGGTTTGTAGTTGTATATATTGTTCCAAGGCCAAAAAAGAAAATATTATGCAAATGAAACCCTCTACACCCCCCCGCCCTGAAAAGTATTGAACCTATCTGAAAGCACCCGTTATTAATCTTGTTTATACGTGGGTGGTTGATCTAAGTATTGCTGCTGTGGATTTTGACCAGGGCAGAAGCAGACAATGGCCTAAGATTTAAACCTTGTTTAATTCTTTTTCTTTTCTTCTTTTTATCATGACCAAATGCCAGAAATTGAGGGAACACAAAGTAAACAGATGGTGGTAGGTTTGAATATCATTCTTTATTTTTGTGGTTATTAATCAGTCATACTGCTTATTAAAAAATCCTTTTTGAGTGTACTCTGGAACAAGTGGCTTTTGAAATGATTCCTGCAGACAAATGTCTCAGAACCATCCCTGCCTTCTTGCAATTAATATGCCAGTAATGCCAAATGAGCTACTCCAAAGCCCATGGCTGCTTAGAAGCTCTCTAACAAAGAATATTAACCTTTTAAGTTGTGTAATTTTAATTTGTTTGGCCTGATTGCTTCTGGCTGTGTATGAAAAGGACTTGGCATAAACTGTATAAACCTGCAGTTAAAGTTGTCACAGTGTTGGAAGTTTATTGCTTTCTGCATTGAAAAAACCTCTGTGTTACTCTTTGAGAAGCCATTAATGAAACACCTTGTGTAGTTAAATCCTGATGATCTTTATTCACCTTGAAATATGGTGAAAAAAGAAAAAGGCGTGTAATCATAAGATGCATATCGATTCATGTTTTGAGTTTGTAATTGTTGCCTCTGCTTGATAACACCTTATAGAGACACAGGATTCAGGAAAAATGAGCTTACTTTGAAAAATCTAGCACCTAATACCTGACAAGGTTACTACTAACCACGAAGTTAGTGTCTGAAAAAACAATGATATGGAAAATAACAGAGGTCTAGGAGCTTTCCAGTTTCAATTCAGAATACTTTGTCCCTGTCATTATAGGAACATGCAAATAGTTGTCTCAGAAAGAGCCCTTGAAGACTAACATGCAATATAACTGCCTGATTTTATCCTAAGAATGTGTGGCTTTATTTACTTGCCACCTTATGAATACTCTTACTGGTCTTCATTCTCAAACCTTTCTGGAGTCACCAGCTTGAATTTTGGGGAGGGTGTAATTTTTCAGGTTCTTCTGAAGTTTTCTGTTTGCAGTTTACTCAACTGTTAATCTTTGGTTACTTGAGCTGAGTTGTTCCAAAAACCTTAGCAAACGTCAAGATACAGATCTGAGGGAAGTCGCTGTGTCCTATTGGCACTTATAAAAAAAAGGTAATTATTCTCTGCATACAGCAAATGAACAATGCAGGCTGTTACTCTCCTCTTTTCAGAGGCAGGGCAGTTCTATTCAATGAGCAGCTCCATGGAGCATATTGCTGTTGAACAATATTCCTTGGTGAAACTTCTAGGTCTTCACAGTATTTTGCAGTTGGTTGAAAATGTGTTTATCCTTTCGTGTCTTCTCTTCCAACAGCCATTAGGTATGCTGGGAATTTTTGCTTTATGTAGTTGTGTGTCAGTCCTGAGGCTCAGCTGCCTTGCTGCTTCAGCACTACTGAAAATAGTTTTAGCCATATGTGGAAGTTGAGAGATTTTATTTCATTCATCAAATCTTATTTGTTCTAGAGACATTGGGACATGAGCTGAAAGGTCACAGAATCTGTAATAACCCTACATACAGTACCAGGTAGGATGCGAACTCGATTAGACATACAGTATTTCTTAACAGTAATTACGGTCTTCTGGTCATTCATGCATGATTTAAATACTCGATCATAGGAAATGGAAGTGAACTTATTTCCAATTACTACAGGTAGGAGAAAACAAAATACTAGTTAAAAGTAAATTTGATAGCCCAAAGTGTGTGTTTGTGAAAACTGACTTGCCTTTTACCTAACATGTGTTGTCTTTGGGAATATATATAAAATATATATTTTGTAAGAATTTTCTGAAACTAAATATTTAGCCAACTTCTGTGTTTAGAGACATTTGAAATTCCAAATATTATCTGCTAAAAAATCTACATTCCCTTCTAGGAATCTTTACTTGGTGTGGTGTTTATTTTGCTTTTTTTTTTTACTCCTGGCTCTGAATACCCTTTCTAAATGGAATGACTTGTCAAGGTTCACAGCACCAGGGAATGAGCAATTTCTGACTGCAGTAACTTGCTTGTTGGGATTGCAACTGAAATTTTTATGATGCGAGGTCAGTTAGTGTTTGAATGCATCTTGTAACTATCTGATGGCTGCTTGGAGGCCTGTATAAAAATGAACTTTTTAGCTTACTTATTATTTTAATTTGATTGCGTGGATCACAAACAAGAACCCCTGGAAGTGTCAGTGGCTTTCCACCATTTCCCAGCTCTTCTACATAGCTGAGCTAGAGCATGGAGGAACAAGCTGTTGTCACTTAAAAAAACCCTAACATATCTATGTGTGTCCAATACATACCTACTATCAGTTTGGTGCCTATCAAGCACAACACAAATACAAACTTCCTTTTTTGTATTTAAGTCAGCATTTTAATACCCAAAGCAAATCTGCATATCCTTGGTGCTAACAGAGTATAAACCTCCTGCACTTAAAAACTATCCCTGATGTTACTTGATTTATCCTGCAAATAAATGGGGAAGATGAAGTAACTTCAATGAGATTTTGCTGAGAAATATGAGTTTTCTTAACAGATACATGCAGCGAGTTAGAAACAAATAATAAACGCTGGAATCAATAGTAGTTTCTTAGTTTTGATCTATGTGTGTAAAATATTTTGAAGTGCTAGGTAGGAATAGAAGTTTGGGAAACATTACTTACCCTCCATTCTACCTGCTTGTAAATGTGCATTTTATTATTATAATTCTGCATATATTACATATTATAATATTTTTTATATATTTTACATATTGTATGTACTATATATTATAACAATAAATGCAAATTTATTATTATTGGTGTGCATAAATCATGTATCTCATGCTTCTTCTTTGTCTTCTCCCTCAATGTATAGCCTATGGTTTATTTTCTTAATTTCAGAGGCTGACTTTTCTTCTAGCTTATTTATTGTCTATTCAGAGGTCTGAAGCTAGGTGCAAAATTATCAGCAATTTTCTATTTCCCATTTTTTATTTAGGACAGTGTGACAAATACTGGCTCTGTGGAAGTTCCATGGTGCTGGTATTTTACCCTCTTAATGTGCTTTTTCCCAGATACTGCTGTCCTGGGTTCAGCAGTGGCAGTCATTTTTCTCCTTCTTAATAGTTGGTGCAGTGCTGTGGTTTTGACTTTCAGCCTGGGAACAGCACTGATAACACCGATGTTTTTAGTTGCTGCTCAGTAATGTTTACTCTGACCAAGAACTTTCTGAGCCTCACACTCTGCCAGAGAGGAGGGTAAGCCAGGAGGAAGCAGAGACAGGACACCAGACCCGAACTAACCAAAGAGGTATTCCATACCACAGCACATCATGCCCAGGATGTAAAAACTAGGGGCAGGGACCCGGAAGAGTTAGTTCACTGCTTAGGTCGGGCTGGGTATCGGTTGGCAGGTGGCTGAGCAGTTGTGTTCTCTACCCTTGTATTTCCCTGGTCATTATTATTGGTGGTAGCAGTAGTGATGTGTGTTACACCTTAGTTACTAAACTGTTCTTATCTCAACCAGTGGGAGTTACATTCTTTGGATCCTTCTCCATAATTTCCTCAGGACCGGGGGGGGGGGGGGGGGGGGGGGGCAGGGAGAAAGGATGGGGAGTGAGAGAGCAGCGGCTGCGGGAGTTATGGCTGGGCTTAAACCATGGCAACTGCCTAAAGATTGTATTTATGCTTCATATTGATGCACTTGAAACAAAGAAAAAGAGAGAAGAGAATGCAAGCAGCTCCTGGGACAAGTGCTCTTACCACATTAATAAAAACAAATTGACCAAAACACTCTCTGAATTTGCAACTGCAAGATTCAGAGAGGAGGTGATTTTTGAAGAGTAATGGGATTTATCTGAGGCAGTTCACTATCTGCCTGAGCCTAAGATGGGTTTATCCTGGTTTCTGCAATGGTCTCCCTAGAGCTGAGGTTTCTACATCAAGATATGTACATCTTTCCTATCGCCTTCCTCTTGTACCTGTGCATGCTCTAGTTCACAAAATTATGGATGTGGTTTTGGCAGGCACTAATGCCCATACTAATGTGCCTGGCTATGGTGCTGGTCACTGATTTTGACTATCAGATTTCTAGCTGTTTTCTCTGTATGTCTTATGGCACACATTACAAGTAGTGTGGGTGTTGACCTTTCTGTATTACTAACATCTGTAAATATTGCGTATTTTAAAAAAACAATATTATCTTTAAATATCCTACTGTCAGATTCTTCAGATATGAGCGCACGCCATCTCAGCAAAGGTTTTAGTAGCTTGCAGCTCCTTCCTTGCAAGTATGCTGCAGAATCCTCCTCCTTTGGCTCTTCCAAAGAGTGAGGTTTTATTAGTGGGGTTGTGGCAAGGCTGATGGACAGGGATTTGAGAGACATTGACTTTCCATGGGTGCTCAGAATCAAAGGAGAAATGTCATGCCTATCTTCGCTAGTATATATAATATATTCTTTCAGAGGCAGTCAGGAGGGAAAGATAAGAAATGAATGTCAAATAAGCAAATTAGGAGTGGTCTGGAGTGGCAGTGTGTTTGTGTTTGTCTCTGTGCTGTGTAGCTCGAATAGGTCTTTTTTGTGAAGCTGTCTGGCCACTTTGCAGTAGTGAGACTTGCACATCTAACCTATGCAGTTCCAGTATGCATCAGTATATAGCATGTACATCAACACAGCTTATGTGAGATATTTTTGGCAGAGGAATTTCAGGAGAGTTTCTGTTCACCTATTTGAACCAGGGACCTACCTTTGCAGCACTGCTCTCTATAGCAAGAGTATAGGTAAGTCACTTCCTCAATTAAACAAGATACATGTATATAGTTATCTGAAAATGTGATTGAACTTTAACTTCCTACTTTGTGGCTCTTTTCCTGTCCTGTGTACAATCCAAAGAAACAGCTTCAGCTGGGTCTTAATTAATAATTGCCTAGATGGAAATGAATTCCACCTTGCTCTCCCAAACATGTGATACCTTCATGATAGGTAACAAAATGTGGGACAACTGAGCAGGACCAGACCAAGTCCGGTCTAAGATCCTTTCTCTTACAGTGATCAGAGGTGAACACCTCAGGAAGAAGGCAAGAAAAAGTCTAAAAATGCTTTCCCTCCTCTCTCCTATCTCCCATACCTTCCCCATATGTCCAACCATTTTGAGGTTTCTGACTCTTGAGTAAAGTTTTTTGAAGTCTAAAGATGCTTCTCTGTATTTTGTAACAGTCGTTGATTTCTCTTCTACTAAACTTGGCTGCTTCATCTTAAATCCCTGTAAACAGCTTCCACAACAACCTGGAGCAAACAGTACTTTTAAGTAACAGAAGCTAAGGCACCATGACAGTTAAGTGGATTTTTGGAAGATAATTTGCTAGAAGTAAAATAGCATTGTGTCACCACTTCTCTTATAAGGTGATAACGAAAATGAATTCAGTCCTTTAATCTTGGATACAATTTGGCCTTAAGAAGCTGAAGTGAGGGGAAAAAAAAATGCCGAGCTCCTTTTGCAGTCCACTTGAGTTATTTTTTTCTTTAACAGAGTTACTGTAAGTAGTAACTTAGACTTGACACAGCTTAAGAGGTGTACAATTAAAAATAAATACCGATGAGCGCACATGTTGACAGCCAGTATATATAACCAATGAAATTACTGAGGTATAATTCACAATGCCAGAAGGTATTCATGGCCATGCAGAAAAGCTACCATAAGCTAAATTTAGTATGATACCCAAATACTGTTAACACAGTCCTACATCAGCTGTGCAATGAATGCTGCCAGTGTTTGGGATGAGAGCTCTCGGATGACCTGAAGGTGCCCTTTCCCTACCCAAGACCATGGTCCATCTGCCTCCATCATGGAAAGGGCCTCGCTGCTACCAGCTCTGGACTTGTGGTGCTCTTCTGCTTGTTGTATGATGGTGAAGCTGAAATCACCTCTTCAGCTGGGCTGAAAACTGCAGTAGTCCATCAGGTTTGTAGTTGTCCTCACTGCAGAAATGGCAACATGGATCAGCAGTGGGCCTTTGTAGTGAGTACCTACTGCAGTAGCTGCTATTGGTGAGTCAGGGCCTTTGGATTAGGTGGGGAGATAGGAACTCAACTCATGCCTGTTAAGGGGACGGGCAAACACTGAACCCAATGTGGGTATGCCAAAGGCAAGTTTGAGAGGGCCTTGGTTACTTGGCATTACTGCCAACTAGTATACAGATACCTGCTTAAAAATGTTTAGAGGTATTTTTGTTATAAATGCAGATTTGTACATTTATTCTAGGCATCAGTAATACCTGTATCTGTGCAGCTTGAATAACTGTGTTCATGCATACAAATTTGCTTTGTGGGGAACCAAACAAAAAGGAAGACGTAGTGATGAAGAGAATTAAAATGCGCAAAACACTGATTATGTCTTCCAAATAGATAAATGTCTACTCTGCTTTAGGCTCTTGTATTCTGGGCAAATTGTCCTCTGGTATTACAAGGACCTCTTTTTAACATTAACTGTCCAGATACTTAGTAAATGAGAAATAAATACACCTCCTTTTTCGTTTTGGTACAGCTTAAGCAGATGAAAGATAACTTATTTCCTGCTTTGTTACAATACAGACAGGCAGATGAATAGTTTGATCCGGTACCTCTGACAGAATACACATTTTGTTGCTTGAATTTCAGCATTTGATTATAACACTGACAACCACAATACCATCTTAGTTTTCAAGGAGCTCTTTTGATTTTTTTAAATCCCTTAAATACCTATTAGATGTTTCCATAATCAAAACAGAATATAATAATATCTTCAGCACAAAATGCTATTATGTGGTGTAATGCTGGGATTTTTTCCACTGAAGAGTGTTTCTGTGCTTTGTTGCATTCTGTTAAATAATTGACTTCAGGGTCTGTCACTTTGTTTTCCATCAGCTTCCACTTATGTGATTAATCAGGAGCTCTTTGGTTAGCTAGGTTTCTCATCCCAAGTGGCTGAATGGGATGTAATCAGCCGTTTCCTTTAACCACATGGTGTGGGTAAATCCGGTTCAGATGGTGAGCACTGATTTCATATGGAAAACTAGTGGTTAAACTCATAAAAGACGAAAATATGTGCACTGGTTTGAAAAAGGCAAGATGCCATATTTATCATTTCCTTCTTCTGTTTTCTTTTACCAGGATATTTTCTCCTTTATTTCTCTGGTTAACCAAATTTGTACTTCAGTAACTGAGCATTTTATATACAAACAAAGTAGAATTTTTCTCTCTAAGGTTCATTGAATATAACTACAAATGAAATGGATTTTTCTCAGTTTTTATCTGCAGCTAGAGAAATTTTGCAAGAACCAAAAGAAGCGATACTTTGTTCCGTCAGTGCAGGCATAGGCAAGAGTGTGATCTTAGTGGATTGTCAGCTGTCCATGTGGGTTTAAATAAGCTGTTTTAAAAGAGTAGCTGCTAATATCCTCTGTGTCTTGCAGTATCATTTTTCCTTGTGTGGATGAGCTGAGGTTGCCAGCAATGGAAGGAGCTGTGCTACAGAATTCCCTAGTGAAGTAAAAAGTTTTACGTGATGATGTTTTTGAGGGAAATTCTGATGTTTTTCATTAAGGACAAGTCCTTCCTCTTCTCCCCTTTTTATGCACTGATTGCTGTGTTACTAATACCCAAGAAAATTTAACTCGGGATTATAGAAGACTTTAAGCTAAAAGGACTTTACCTTTTCAGCTCTATCTCTCTAGATGTTGCATGCTTTGATAGTAAGGAAGGGCCCTTTACACACATTAATCCATAGACTGCATGCTGCTTCTGCTAAAGAAAATATAAGCTGGGAATTCCAAAACTTCAGGGAACTAGTTGTCCCTGAGATGCAAGACTCCCACACTAGGGGCTTAGAACTTCATTTAAAAATTTAGGCATGGCACAATGAGCAGCTGAAGAACAATGCAGCATAGGTAAGCAAAGAGTAGTCTGTAAGGAAGAGGTTTTATCTATCTCTGGCTGAGATTTGACCCTAACTTCAAAAGAGGTCTTGGGTGATCTGTCAGTGGGAACTCCAAGTCAGTGTGAAGAGGAGTCCTGAGTCAGAACATTTTCATCTCACATCTATATTGGTCGCATCTTGGTTTTGATAATCAATCCTAGTAGAAGTCCTTGCTTGTGTGTCTCTGGAACTGTTTGTTTGCAGCTTTCACTTCTGCTGTTGTTTATTCTGTTTCATATTAGTCTTACTTAGCATGTCTGAAATCAAGTTGGACATGCTGTCTGTAACTCTTCCAGTCAGGCACTTTAAGCTTTCCTCTGCATTGATTTAAATAATTTAAAATGCTTATCTTTCTCAAAGGTCTCTAGCCCTGAGCATCTGGGCCTCATCGTGTTTAGATTCACATATAAATGACCTGTTAGCTGAGCTGGGTTTTTGATAACGTAAAAAAATGACATGCTGCCCCTAGAGCTTACACAGCAGAGCCTGCACTCTGTAGCCATGGGCTGTAACAATTCATAGCACAACTGGATTGGCACGGTGCAGTCTGCAACACACATACGCACTTGAGTGAGTTATATCAGCATTAGCTTTTTGCCTTGAGCCAATCTGTCTTTTGTGTGCTTGCTGTCGAGTCTTACATGTGTCAAGGTCCTCTGCTTGGAATGCAAAAAATAACTTACAGATGACTGCTGGCTCAGTCCAAAAGTTTGTTTTAAGACAAAGATCTAATCCTGAAATTAACAAATCAGAACTGTTAAAGTCCTAATGGCCAGGTGCTTTGTCCTTTTGTGCAAGGATGATCTTTCAATTTTGAGGGGACCGAGTTATTCCATTATTTATTTTTGGCTCTTAAAGGAGCTAAGAAGTGTAGAAAATTAGGAAAGTAAAGGGGTTGCTCTTGCAATACAAAATCCATATCAACTTTCTTATGAGAGTATTTCTTTTAATCCTATGAATCTCATTTTTGCACATGCACCTTGCTCTGTATCACAGTCAGATGTCTTGGGCTTCAAATTGTTAAATATAATAAGTTATACTGGATATAAGTAAGAGTAAAAACTATGACACAACCTCCTATACCCTATAGGATAAAAATAAAGAATGTAATCCCCCTCAACTCCACAGCTTTCTCAGCCAAATGCCCCTTGTCACAAACCATACTTTGATGGTAGGAAGGGCCCTTTTATCCATCTATTTAGGAGATTGGTGTTACTGCTGGTTTACTACTTTGAGGAGTGGTCCCCAAGTGCTTTCACATTGATAGCGCTCTGCACCTGTTGAATACTCCATCCTAAAGAGTGAGCAGCATAGCAACCTGTTTATATTCACACACCCCAGTTTGGAGAGAGTCCAATTTCCATGATTTCTGTTGGCTCTGTGCCAAGAAGGTGCATTGCTGTTGAATATTATACACATCAGTGCGTCTGATACATGGTAGGTGCTCTATGTGTGTGGATTAATTTTGTTTAAATTTTAAACATTAAGTGTTGCAGGCATTATGAGTAAGTATGGCTGAAATTTAACAGTGGAGCTGTGATGGCATGAATAAATCTGGCAAACTTTTGCTCCTGGAGTTTTTTAGAAGTCTGTGGTTGAATTTCAGCATTTGTAATGTCAATCTGCCAACTAATGCAAACCAAAGTGGCTTTGCAAGCATAATGAGAATGATCATCATTGTGCTTGTAATGGTAAAACAGAGCTTTGTGCAAACATATCTCAGCCAGAATTTACCAACAGTGATGTACTTTAATTTGTCTTCTTCAGGTGGTTGCAGTTTGGTCTTTCTGGTCTCCTTCCTTTGAAGTGACAAATATTTCTTGGTTTCCATCTCTTTAGGGCTTTTTGTTGGTTTTAATTTAGAAGCTCTGTCTCTGGGACAATGGTTTTTGCCTATTGTTTGGGGAATGCAGGAGTCCTGAGTCTTACCCTCAGTGAATGTGGGAGTTGCAAATCTTTGGGAGTTGCAACTTTGTAAAGTTGATCCAAACAGCAGGCATTCTTCGGGGTCAGATGGGAGGAACTGCGTAGTTTCATTTCAGTTCAATGCTTTGGGGAAGATGGTATTTCAAATTATGCTGGGAAGGATGAACAAGCAAGTATTACATTATGTACCATTCTTCTTCTGCAGCTCTTCAAATTCCTTTTTGCAGACTTTTTTATGCTGAGGTCTGTGTTCCTGTGTGCTGGGATACAGTATGTGTGTACTTCTAAATGTGAAAGTAGTCCTGTAAACTACTCCTTATAAAAATAATTTTGTCAGATTTTTACCTCCTATATCAATTTCTGGACTTCTTGATATGGATCACTTTGAACATTATATTGCACGAGTAATGAAGGCAGAATCTGTTGTGTTAAGAACAAAGCCATATGAATGGCTTAGTAGGACAATCTGTGGCAAAAAGGCTACTGTGTTATATAAAAAAAAAAACCCAACAAAAAAGATTTTGGTATGAGTAATGTAAAATAACTGCATTTTATATTTTTGTCCTCTATTTTGTAACCTCAGTGGACTTCAGTGAAAACATGTTGCCTGTTGCAACATGGTGCCTGTTATAGTTTTCCTCCCTTCCTCCTTATGTCCCTAATGCTTACCTATCAAAAAAAGAAATATATGTCTTATATGTGCCTCCTAGTTCCCTGTGCATCTTTTAACAAAGGTTATCTCACATTGTATCCTTAGAAAGCCTACAGCAGCAGTGTCTAGACATCATTATCAATAGACTAATGCCTCACTGGACTTGCATTATTTTAAAGAATAGTTCATCTGGAAATGGGTCCTTGTGTGGGAAACAAAATTCCATGTTCCTTATATCATCTTATATGCAGTCTTGTGATGCCAAAATCTTGAGTCTGTTCTGATTTACAATATGTTGAATAGCAAAGCAGTTCAACCCTTCTCTTGCAAGTGATGATTGTGGTAAAGCTAGAAATGCATTGAAAATACATGTTAATTAATTTGGTATCTTTAAAAACTATTTCCTGTCTTCAGCTTTTAAGTTTTTTGAAGTCTTCTTCTAACCATTAATGCTTGCTGGTTGGGTTTTCTTTTTTTCTTTTTCCTGTTTATTTTAATTTTTCCATTTTACTACTTTTCCTTCAGGGCTAGTAATAACTAAGTTAAAGTCACAGTATAAGTTTGGTTGTTATTCTGGTTTGATATGTAACTCTAATCCATCCTGTTGATAAAATAACCACCTTTAGCTGCAGCAAACTGCAGTATCACTTTTAAGCAGGTCAACTATTGAAGTGATAATCCCATGGCAGAAGAGGATGTATGAGGCAATAAATTTCTCCTTGTTTCATAAACATGGAGACCTGTAACTATTCTGTTTGTGCCTCGAGGAGACATTTACTTGTCTGTGGTACAGCAGCTTCTTTGGGGGTAGTCACCTTCTATGACGAAACAAAGGAAATAATTTGCGATGAATTTTTCAGGCTTACTTTTTATTTAATACTGACATAGCAAGCAGGAAGCACAGTGCAGCAAAAAGGCTTGAACTGCAGATGCCCTCTGAAAATCTGACTGCAGGACCGGAAAACTTCTTTGGGGGAGAGGGAAGTTAGCCTGGCGGAGTCCTCAGCATCCCTCCTGGCTAAGAAACTCAGAGTTTTAGATACATCTGGCAGTAATTGCTCCGTTTGGGATAGATTGTAAAGAAGCAGTGGAATTTGTATAGAAAACAGACTGTAAAAGTGCAGCATGGAGCAGTTTTTATTCCTAAATAATTTATGATTAGGTGTGTTATCTCTTTCTCTCAATGGTTTTTTTTTTTTTTTTTTGTCTTTTAAGAATGCACTCAGGTGAAATGCAGATTTTCTTCTGAGCTTAAAAAGCTCATCTTTTGTATTGCAGTTACAAAGCCCTTGTGTTTCAGCCAGAAGTCGGCTAGGGTTTACTGTTCTCCAAATGAAAAAGAGATGAGTAGAAACTTGCAGTTTATTAAATTAAGTGGGTCAGCAGGACTTATACTTGTGGTTTCACCCCAGAATTTTGTGGAGTAAGATAAATTACACTGGGAAGAGATGAATATTTTACAGCAGAGATTGGAGGGGGTGGATTGTCTAGCTAGTGAGCAGTGGAACGGCGTGTGTGCTTGGTCAGAAGCAGCAGCCTTTCCTGGACTAACATCTGTTTGGAGGCAAGTGGGGAATGAAAAGAAGCTCTTTTAAATGTACATTGCCGTCCTGAGCTTGTACCAGGTGTGGCAGTGCTGTTCCATTCCCAGACTGGCCTAAATGGTAATTCAGAAATGATGCAGCAGAAATCGGTAAACACTGCAAGTACATGTTTCAGTGGTGTTGGAAAAAGAAGTCATTGAAATCATATGCTTATTGAGCATCAACATGAAATTTCATTGAGTAGAAGCTATAGCAAGCAGTGCTTAATGCTGTTTTAGCACTTATGCTTGCAAACTTTCTTCTATATCTGCAGTTGCCCAGGTACCCAGGGGATTTATAATTGTGTTAAAGTACCTGTCTCTGAATGTCCTAATTCATTCCTCGCAAACTGATTTCTGAAGTCAGCAGATGTATTAGTAGCACCCACTGCTGCTTTATAGCAGCTAAAGACTCTGAAGCTTTCAAAAAATTTCAAAGTGTAGAAGGTATTTATAGAAATTGGCTCACTGAGAGCTGAAATAATGTCCCCTTGTGCAGTACTGGTAATTTCAGAGAGTACGATCACATTATTAGTGGAAGCTTTGGCTGATGGCCTGCCGCATTCCCAGTTGTGGGCATGTGCCCTTTGCAGATAGGGGTAGATGCACATACTGATGAGGTCCAGTTATTCTGTGCTCATGACAGGCTGTGAATAATTGAATTATGCAATTGGATTTCCTGTGGATCATGCAAAGAGATAAATGGTGTACAAGCCACATCATTATTGATTCATGCACCATTTGCCTCTTAGCTTACTCAGAGAAACACAATTACTGCTGTTACACTTCATTTAAAAGAATTGCAACTTTTCAATCAGTGCAAACAGCTATTGTGTCTGAATTGATATTCTTCCTGGGCCAAACCTTAATGTGTTGTTTTATGTTTTCCTGATTGTAACCAAACAAAACTTAAAAGGGTTATAAAGCTATATCTTTCCTGTTGCTCTTCTCCTTGTGCTGCCCTACAGAACTACAGAGCATTTTCAAAACTCAAAGCATAGCAAACACATTTCCATCATTTGCAATACATATTATTTTTGTAGTTGTATACATGAAGGTATCAAATGCAGCATTTTGCTGATTTAGGGCTAAAGCTGGGTTTTAGGCTCTCTGCAGATATCTGCAATTTCCACTTCTTTGAAAAAGCACAGTAAACAGGTAGTAATCTCTAGATCCCAACATGTTTGCATGAAATTTAAGTTTCGGCCACTCAAACTTTGGCCAGGAAGTGTCAGATTGAAAATACGGGCTATGGTACATGTTAGTGAACTGAAATGGTAGCAAGTCTTTAAACTGAGAAAGCACTGATGAAAGTATGTGCCAGTACAGATCTCTGTGCACATGCAAGGAGGAACACTAATGGTACTCTGTGAAAATGCCATAATAGCATGAGCATACAGTGTTTGGGTTTTCAAGAAAGCTTCGGAACCAGGAATAAGGGGTTTAAGCTGTCTCCTGTGTGCTGACTCACTTTGGAAAGAGGAATTCCAAACTGCACTGAAGAAACAGAAAAAGCAGCCCTTTGGGGCCAGCCAAAGAAGCTCTTCCTCTGGCTGTGCCACGACATTACAGAAACTGTCCTCAGAGGTATCTTTTGGCATTAATTCCGGACTTAATCCTTGAGGGAACATTGCACAGCAGATCATAATGCATTAGATTTTAAGAACAAGTTTTCCTCTCTGAATGAGTCATACTTGGACATATGTTTCGTAATCAGGCAGAGAAGCAGTTTTGTTCAGAAATGTTCCTTTCAAATAAAAAGCGCCAGGGAGGGTTTGTTTTTTGCTACAGTAAATTCTCTGCTGCATTTTGTTCTGTTTCATTTACCCTCTTGAAAGAAACTTTAAAAATGATTCATCATAGCAACAAGGATTATGCAATCAGGAGCTTTTCCTTCCTTGCAGCTTGGCAAATTTGTCATCTTTAGTTGGGTTTCTCTGATATAAATGAGGAGAGAAACTGGCCTACAGTTGAGTGGTGATGGGGAGCACCGGTACTGCTGGAGGAGACAGATATGTGGGGGTTTTGTCTCCTTGTTTGGTCCTAGTGCCCTTGAAAGGAAAAGGTATTGTCAGTAAATGAAGCAGGTAAAATGTTACAACAGAACCCATCAAACAATTTCTATTTTGGCCTAAATTGACTTTCAAAAAACTAACATGTTAAAGTCAGGTTATGCAGAGATGCTTCACATTGACAGAGGACAGTGGGACTTCACCAGTGACTTTGAAAGAAGTAGAGCTGGGGTTAGGGTGAAGTGTCTGCCTCCATTTTGACATATCTAGGTGCCTCATTTTTATTATTTATGTTCAAGGAAAAAGCTATCTATTAAGCTGATTTATCAAAATATTTCCACTTGACAATATTTTATGATACAAAAAGTGTACAACTCATGGAAGTTTTACAGTCTGCCAAACTTGGAGCCTCATTTTTGGCTTTGTTTTACCCTTGGTGATATTTTAAGACATTGAACACAATTACAAATCTATATATCTTCAAAGATTTGACAAGAAGGCAAGTCCAGCTTGCCACTCAAGCTGTTTTGCAACAGCCCAGTCCTTGCACTTGTCCTGTCAGGTCAATTTTCCTCATCTGCTCTTTTCCTACAGAGTTCATCTGTTTATGTGATGTAATTTATAAATCCAAACAGTTACTGCTTTAGCTACTGAGTCACTAAATGACTTCACTCCAGAGTACCCTGGAATACAGCTAATACGTATAGTCTATATATTTCCAGAGCATGTAGGAGATGGCACATAAGTTAAGAAATCTATAATTTGAGTTGCTCCATTACAATAAAAAAAAAAACCAACTTGATTTTTGAATGAAATACACACTTCCTAGTGAAAGGTTCAGTAAATATTGTATGAGTGCAATCTCCACAGAAGGGATTACTGAGACATACAGAAATAACTGTGCAGGCTATGGGTAAAACTAACGCAGCAGTAGAAGATGCAAGAAGGGTAGGCTAGCTTCTGGGGATGGCTCTGGGAGAGGAGTGAGTGCAAGGAATCTGAAAGCCTATCATATTCTTTTGATTTCGAGTACAGGGTTCATTCCTCTGAAGCAGAATGGAGCTTCCTGCACACTGCCGAAAAAAAAGTCATCCCATGATTTGGCTGTAAAGGAGAAATTAAACTCTGTTCTTGCTGTGGTGCCACTGCCTGTATTAGCTGTGAGGAAGGGCAAATTTGTGTGTACTAGGAAGGATAAAGCTCATCTCCGCTCATGTAAAGAGGCTTTCCAGTTCTTCATGCCAGGGTTGAAAACTGGAAGTTCATTGTGCCAACAGAAACATTGGAAAACCCAGAAGATTGTGTCTCTGAGAGACATACTGTGTGCCTGCCAGCTGAGGATTTGAGGCTTCACAGAGCCAGACGTGTGACACCCCAGTTCTGGCCCTCATGTGTTACTGGTTTGAATAAATCAGCATCTGTACAGATGGGAGTTTTGTTCTGTACCAGTGTTTCCCTTGTCTGCCTGTTGGGTCCTGCTCTCCTCCCAGTACTTAGGGGCAGCTGCTCTCTTGACTTTGCATTGTGGTAGCTGTTCTCCTTTTTGACCCATGCATGGCCATGATAAGCATGCCTATTAGTGTCAAATTGCTGTATACACTTCTGTTTAAGTGGCATCTGCTTTTTCATCTGAGCTGTGAAACAGTGTTTCGCTTGCAGTTATTTCTGTGAGCATTTTCTGCTTGTTTAAGGAGTCATGACCATCCACAAATCATGATTTAAGCCCAGCCAGTAACTTGGAACCACGCAGCTGCTCACTCAGTGCCCAGGAAAACCAAGCAGATGAGTGCATGAGCTTTTATGCTTTATTTAGTGCATGTTAGTAGAGAGCTTTCAGTTGCTCTGGAGCACTGATATTCCTGGTGACTGACAGCATTTGTTCTTCCTCCCATTTTGTTCCTTTGTGTTCATAACTGAGTCCTGCTCCTGTGTGTTTGAGCTAGTTTGAGAGGCAGCAAGATGTGACGAGCAGGAGATCACAGCCGTGTGCTAGAAGAAGCCAGCCAAGCCTGTGAGCTGGCAGGAGGAGCCTGCAAAGATTGAGCAGATGTGCTGCTCTGCAGGTCACTTAGCTAATTGAAACCAAGGATGGCAGCACAGACCCACCTAAGGGGATGCAGTGGTCAAGGTTTGCATATACCCCTCGCTTCTGTTTTGTCCTTGGTGATTGCTTTGAGTTTTCCTGTTTAAAAAACTAATCTGCTTGTTTTTTCATTCAAGTTAAATCATGGCAGGGAGCTCACTGTAAGGAGACAATTTAGGGAAATCCATCGAAAAGCCTGAAATGAGTCGGGATCCTGCCACGCTTTTTTTTTTTTTTTCCTCCTGTATTTGCAGTGATAGCTCTTGGGATGCACTAATTTCAAAACAATCTCAGCCTCCTGGGTAATCCTTTTATTGGCTCAGGGAGAGAATGATGATCTGTATGCAGTTGGTAGTGTGGTATTACAAACTCCAGTAATTGCACCCAAGTGTTATCTTAGAATGATGTAAAAGGATGTGAAAGCACCAAGCTGGTGTAACATTGCAGTGTGGCTGGAAGCAGATGTTTAATTAGATATGTGTGCTCTAAGGGCTAAAAGTTATGTAGAGCATTTAAAAAACATAATCCTGGTCATTCGTGTTATGCAAAACTACTGTTTTCTGTTTCTCGAATAATTGACTGCAAAGGTTCTGTTTTAAAGCTGTAAAGATAAGAGCATTTTATTAGTTGAGAGGCAGCAAATTATCTGTTAGCATAGTATCTGTTAACACAAAAATTTAACAAATAACATTAAGCTGCCTTCCCATGGAGTTGGTGTTAGCATGAAAGACTGATATACCCCCTGGACTAACTGTTAGTGATTTACCATTTAGATTAGTTCAGGATGATGGACTAGATGTGCATTTTTGATCTCTTGCAGTCGCATCTGTGATTCTGTGATACACATCCTCCTCCTGGGATTGAGATTGTATCTCAAAACTGCCTGTGCTATCAGTGGGGTTGCATTTCATAATGAAAGCACATGATCTGAGTTACTTCCTGTGAAAGATATGTGAGAAAACTTTCCTCATATCTTGCAAGCAGTGCAAATCAGGAATGCTAATGATCTTTCGGCTTGCACCTCAATTTCTTCCTTGGCAGCAAAGGAAAATGCAAACCGTGTTCTGCCAAGAAATGTCCTTTAGCTGTTTATTGTTGTAGTAGTTTTTGTATTTGTATGCTGCAGATAAGAGAACCAGCATGAGTAAATAACAGAAAAGTATTTATTTTCTGCCCCTTGAGTTTATGCGAGTTCTTGTTTGCTGAAATCAACACAAATTAACATGGGATATATAGTTAATTTAAAACTGCTGTCCAGTCCAAAAACTATTTTCAGGTGACCCACAATAACATGTGTTTGATTTGTGTGCACGGCAGCCTGTGTTTTATTCCAAAGCATGAGGCACTTGCCAGGCGCATGCAGCGGCATTGTTGTTATTTATGTCATTTGGCAGACTGATTGAATTTGTTGTATTCAACACATTTCACTGAAATACAGGTAGGCAAGGTGCATTTGCATAATGTATACGTTATACAGACACATGTCCAGCCTGAAAATTCATATCATAGAATCATAGAACAGTTAGGGTTGGAAAGGATCTTAAGATCATCTAGTTCCAACCCCCCTGCCATGGGCAGGGACACCTCCCACTAAACCATGGCATTAGTGGTGGGTAAAAGAGCATTTGAGATTGAAGTGGAGATTTTGGCCAATCCCACTGGCACTTGGTACTGGACATCAGCAGGGTCAGCTTGGCTCAAAGGGTCAAAATTCCACAAAATTCCCAGAGAGCTAAATGCAACTTTGTAGCCCTCCTACCTAATCTGTGGGCCTGCCTAGTCCTTTTCCCTCTTTTCCTGCCTTCTCTCTAGTGTAGGTTTTGCAGTTGTGACCAGCTCCTGCTGGCCCTGAGATCTCTGTGCACTGATGGCTGTTGCCAGACAGCGCTCATACTGCATTTGCCAAGCAAACACACCTCCATGTTAAGCAAAAGGTATATGCGAATGTGTACATCTCTCATGTGCTTGTCTAAATTAGTGCAAAATTCCCCAAAATAGGTGTTGAGACTTGATTTACTATGTATGCTTGGTATGTACACTATATTCTGTCTTTGAATGGTTGCAGTATCTCTTTGGAAGTTGCCTGTCTGTTTTAGACTCCTTTGGACAGTTTCTGGAATACTTTTTGTGAGGAAGAGACAGTTGCTGAAATGGATGTTCTCTAGAATATGCTGATGCTGTCGCTGTGCCAGCTCCATTTGGCTGGCATCAATGCTGTCTTCTTCATGGGGAGATCTTGACAAAAGAGCTGCTGTCAATTCCAGTGCTTTACAGCTGTTGAATCTTGCCGTTGTAAGCTGTGTGTTTGAAACATTGAGGGAGAGGCAGCTTGCTTTTGTACATGGATTTTGGCATTTTTTTTCCAGAAGCCTGATGCTGCTATGAGGTGTCAGCCTTCTCTCCTTATCATGGGAGTCTCTAACTTGCAGCATGGTAGCTTCAAGCAAGTTGCTCATGGTGCCAACACCTTGCATTTACAAGCCATGTCATGCATGAGGTCGTAGTGTATGGATTTTTTTGTAGTTTCCCTGTGAAATGCTGTGGGATAAAATACAACACAAGCTATTTATGCTTTTGAAACTAGAGGAGGAATCAGTGAGGTTGCTTGAGAATATTTGTTCAAGATATAGCTTTGAAAATATTTCCATCCTGCTTTAGGTATTTGTTGTGACACCTACTCTTCAGTAATGAAGGTGATAATTCTTGTGAAATTGAAAAAGATCAGAGAGAGAAAGAATCAACTTTCTGATGGCTTATACCAAAAAGAAACTTTGCTATATCCAGAAAACTTTGCACTGATTTTTCTTCCTCCTTTGATTCCAAGTATGACTGATTATTTCTGTAATAATTAACGGTTAATGCAAAATTGAGATTCACATAGTGAATGCTTACTTCAGTATCCTCCAGCCCTCTTCCTATTGACCCTTGCCTTCAAAGGGCAGACATAGCAGGACAGCTTTTTGGATCCAGTATCTGGGGCAGGGGGGAACAGTGTCTTCATGAGAGTTGGTAGATCTGATCGCTTCCATACTGGCAAACATTTGGGAATGGGTGTGAATTTTCTAATGTTTAAAAAGCTATATTTGGAGCTTTTGGGTTTCCTGAATGGTTCCAAGCCTCTCTTTTCTGTTTAGTTTTCCTTAAAAGGAGTTTAGTTGAAAAACAAGCAGCTATGACAAGGTTTTCCTGTGTTCAGAAAGAGGACTTTTTTTTTGCCTACAACTCTTATAAACCATAGAAGCCAGTGGGAAGCATGTTCTTGGAGGCAAGTTTCTATGTATACAGAGAATGTGAGGACAATGTTAAAGTCTTTATTACATTGCATGAATGCTAGAATCATTTGTGCTAGACATAGTGAATTATTGTCTTTTCAGCCCAGGGGTGAAAAAGCCTGTCTGAGGTAAAGCCAAATGTGGAATGAACTCTACTAAAAGCAGTATACAAGGTCCTGGGGTACAAATTGAAATTACACTGAATGAGAAAAGGGCATATAGCAACCCCATCACTTGCAAGTGGAGATAAGCACCCACTATGGGCGAGTCAGGTCTGCAGCGAGTGCAGTGAGGTTGCTTGCGGCTACTCACTGAACGGGTAGTGCCTGTAGGGCAGTGTTTTATGGTCTGCATCAAACAGTGGCTGTGACCATGACTTCCAGACTTTGCCCTTTTTGTACTTGTAAGGTGCTTTCAAGCTATTCTGTGTCTGGGATGAGTCTTGAGTTTGGAAAACACTGAGAATACAGAGAGATCTCTCTTGTCGGAAAGGAATTTCCAAGCAGATTCAGTGAAGATGTTTAAAGCTGTGTGTGGTTGTTGCATATCCCAATTTTTTTATAAAACCATCCAAATAACTGGTGGCTCACCAAGTTAAGGTGTTGTGTAAGTCTGGATTTCTATAAATGTATGAAAATATTTCATCACAGACCATTCTTGCAAGCTGGATGTTATACACACCTATATATCCATGTATGTATGCACACACACATAGACAAATATTTCAGAAATCTAATACTGCACTTCTATCCAGCTGGAAATGCCTCCAAGTGAATGTATTTGAATGCCTGCCTAAATTATTGATGGTGATTATAGCACTGCTAAATCTGAATCAGTTCACACATCCTTTTAAAGGTTGAAATTATTTCCCTACTAATCTTGACAAGTCTTCTAGTTTTACTGTTTTGGAAAAAAACCAAAACCCAACTAAGTTCCAAAGCAGCAGAATCCCCACCTTACCAGAGCCTATTGGTAGAGAACAAAAACACCTTTGTGTGTCATTGGCTTTGTTTTCATTTACATTAGGGAAAGATCATTTTAATGTAATACAAAAATGAGTGAGTTTCTACAGTATGCAGAATTATGACACGTTTCTATGCGTTAACAAGGGAAAATCCTGATATATTGTGCTTTTAATAGTATCAGTCCTACAATGTGCTCATTAAGGCTGCATGTTCTCTTACAATTTGTTAGCGGAAGCTGGTACAAAGTGTTCAGGCTCTGAAGTCTGTGATGCTCAGAGCCAAATTGAGGACGGTGGAGAAGGAAAATCAGAGCCTCTGGTACTGATGGTAGGCACATGGAAATGAAAATACAGCAGCGATGCATAAGCTCCCACGACTGCCAGAAATGGGTGCCAGGTTATTCTCGGTTTCTCAGGCTTTTCTTGGCTCGTGCTCCTTCCCCTGCTATGCCAGCAACATGTATTTAGTTCAGGTCAATGTTGGTAACTTGCTTCCAAGAACATAGGATTTTTGTGCACCTCCTATGAATTTTCTCTTAGGAAAAGCCTCTAAATGTGAAAAGAAACAAATTGATGTTTCTGAGGAATCTCTGAATAATGAAGGGTTGGCATGTGGAGTTATAGGTTTGCCATCTGGTAGTACAGCCCCCGGCAAATCGTAGCACATTGCCGTTATGGTGAGTAAAAGCTTATTTGCTGAAATGGACTGTTATTTCATTGCTTTAGCACTGAGCAGAAGCGTGGAAAATGATGAGCAATTTACTGGAGAGTTTTTGATGTGAGTATCTCTTGTGGGGAGAAGAAGCCTAATGGAAGCAATGAGTTCTTTAAAACAAAATTGATGGGCCACCATAAAAAAGTGTTTAAATTCTCTGCTGGTTTAAGTTTATCTTACTGAAGTTCATTCTTTTCCACTCAGGTTATGCATTCTTGCAAGATGCACTTCCCTGTTCCATAGGACATCCTATTGGTATGGCACAATGCACTGTGTGTAAGCTCTCTGAGGATGCTTGGTGAAGGTTTGTTTCTCCAAGAAACAAAGCTAAGTCACCACAGCTAATATAATTGTATGTGTTTTTTATTTTATTGGTTTAAAAAGTGGCTTTTCAGTCCTGACTGTCAGTTCCAGCTGAGAGCAGCTGGGGAGATGATGTGTCAGCTGTCTCTGCAACAGGACTGACAATTTGAGGGAAGTATTATGAATTGGGCATATGGAGGAAGAAAGAAGACTACAGACAGATGTGGTCTGGATAAAAAAAAAAGGACAAGGATGGGAGTGAAAGGAAGATGAGTAATGGGTGCGTCATTTTTTAGGGAGCATAAATGATGTGACAAGATAAGGAAACAACAGCTTTATGTTGTAAAGGTTTGAGAGTAGCAGCAAATTACGTATAGGCTGTATTGTTGACTCTGCTCTCCTAAAAAAAAAAACAACAAAACTGGAAAATATTTTTCCTTGTTTAATTATTTGACAGTAGTGGCAAGACCCAGTTTGCAGTATGCTAAATGTGTAGATGTGCATGATGAGATCAAGTCTGGAGAACTTCTAATGCAGATTTATAGGATAAGTAATTGGATAAAGTGGTAGAAAAGAAGTGGAGATATTAATAACAGGGAAGGAAAGAGAGTGGGGAAGGGATTTTGACTTTTTGAAGCAAGATCTTGTTCCACAAAGCAACAGTTACCAATTCATAAACAGAAATTTTCATTTTATTGTTTTGGTTTTTTTCCTCATGAAAGAAGACAAAGCGCAGACACTGTAATGAGCTCTCTGGTGGCATTGTTAACCCGCTTCTTGTGGCTGTTTTTGTTGTTTGGGTTTTTTTTTTGGTGTGTGTGTTTTTTTTTTTCTTGACTACTCATGAAGGGTGCTGAGTTGCTGACAGCCTCTTTATTGAAGTGAAGTGGAGGCAACTTCAACATTACTACACTCTTAGGTCATCTCCAGCGCATGCCTAACTGGCCAGCTGCTGCCTTGGACTATTAAAACTTAATACCTGTCTGGTATTTAGCTTATCTGAGAAGTCTTTCAACAAGTCTATCTGTCAATGAGAATTGTCTGAGCTCTTGGCTGCTCTGCTGCTGCTGATTTATCTTGTATCGGATATCTCGCCACTACCAATAGTTGTTAGTGACAGATTTCAGCTTTAAATAGAAAGCTGACTGAAACTTCATCAGCTTTTTTTGTTTGGATGTCAAACATGGTATTTACAAGAAAGCAATGTAATAATAAAAGATTGTTTAGCTTTTGCTGTAGATAGCAACTGATAAGACTGTTTCTAACTTTCTCATGAGCCACCCTGTTAGTCTTGCTACCAATGCAAAAAATGCTTCCAAGTCTAAGGAGCTCAAAATCCCCTTACTCATTAATAGGTGTTTCCCCTTTGAAAAATATGGCTGCTATACTGAGGACAGAATGCTGAGTTCTCCTTCAGAAGAGACTTTCCTTTCAAAAGAGACTTGGCCCTTTCATCTACTAGCTTCCAGTCTTAGAAAAGACTGAGTATGTGCCTTCGTGTGAAGGGGAAGAGAGACATGAAAAGGGTATATGGATTGTACAGTGTCGAGCAAGATTTCTTAGGCAGCAACAATAAGAATCAAACTCCATATTTCAAGAGTCCAAGTGCATTTCCTTAAATTTTGTCCTTTTTTGTCTTATCTTCCCTTTCAGATGCAGCTTTCCTGCGGCTGTCAGTGAGAGTTTAGGTGGCTTCTTTGCTCTGGTTAAACTGAAAGTGATGCTGAATGTCAGATACTGTTTATCCCCAAAGGGAAAATAGAGAGTCTCCCTAGCAAATCCAATTTTTCTTGTATGTGTCATTTCAGAGAATCTCTGCAGTGAACCAGTGTTTCATAACACACTATTGATTTATTGTTCACATGCCACAAATCTTCCACAAGGAGGTCAAATGACAGAATTTATGGAGAATTTGTGCCTTAGAATGAGGGAGCAGATAGACATATGTCTAAAAGCTTTGGCAGTTAAGTTATCGGATTTTTTTTTTCTATCTATCTGTCATGGGTTCAGCAGTAGCAGTCATTTTTCTCCTTCTTGGTGGCTGGTGCAGCACTGTGTTTTCGATTTTGGGCCTGGGAGCAGTGCTGATAACACCAGTGTTTTCAGTTACTGCTTGGCAATGTTTTGGTTTGATCAAGGACTTTCTGAACTTCATGCTCTGCCAGAGAGGAGGGGAAGCGGGGAGGAAGCGGAGGCAGAACACCTGACGCAAACTGACCAAAGAGGTTATTCCATTACCACAGCATGTCACGTCCAGGATGTGAAACCGAAGGGCAGAGACCCGGAAGGGTGTGGTGGTGCATTGGGGGTGCACGGTATGGTCAGGTTTTTGGTATTTGGGGGTTTGCTGCTGGGGAGTGCACTGGCTGGGTCGGGCTTGGTGAGCAGTTGTATTCTCTTTCCTTGTATTTCTCTTGTATTATTATTGATGGTAGCAGTAGTGATTTGTGTTATACCTTAGTTACTAAACTGTTCTTATCTCAACCTGTGCGAGTTGAATTCTTCCGATTCTCCTCCCCATCCCCCGGGACTGGGGGAAGAAAGAGGGGAGTGAGTGAGTGAGTAAAACTGCGTGGGTGGGGGGCTTAAACCACGACACTATTGAATGTGGAAAAGTGATATTTCATAAGGTACATTTGGACTTATGTCTTGTACGCTCATCTGTTGTTTTCTCAGTTAAAAATCTCACAATGTACTAACTGCTGAACATAATGTACTTGCTTTAATAATATATGCAGAGATGCTTCTGATCAGTGCGTAGTATTTGACTTTCACAACAGCAACAAAAGCAGTGGTAAGTTTGGGCTGGAAAATTACTTCTTTTGTTAGAATGGTATTAAATTATCCATTGCTTACACTTAACCTTTTGAACTCTGTCATCATTAATTAAGCTCTGTTGTGGTTTAAGCCCAGCTGGTAACTCAGTGCCATGCAGCCACTTGCTCACTCCCCACCCTTCCTCTCCCCCCTACTCCCGGAGGGATGGGGAGGAGAATTGAAAGAATGTAATTCCCACAGGCTGAGATAAGAACAGTCCAGTAACTGAGGTATAACACAAACCACTGCTGCTACCACCAATAATAATAATGATAAGGGAAGTAACAAGGGAAGAGAATACAACTGCCCACCACTCGCTGACCGATACCCAGCATGACCAAGCAGTGATCTATCCCTTTCGGGTAACTACCCCCAGTTTATATAGAGGGCATGATGTGCTGTGGTATGGAATACCTCTTTGGTTAATTTGGGTCAGGTGTCCTGTCTCTGCTTCCTCCTGGCTTCCCCTCCTCCCTGGCAGAGCATGAGACTCAGAAAGTCCGTGGTCAGAGAAAACATTACTAAGTAGCAACTAAAACCATCGGTATTATCAGTGCTGTTCCCAGTCTGAAAGTCAAAAACACAGCACTGTACCAGCTCCTAAGAAGGAGAAAAATGACTGCTGCTGCTGAACCCAGGACAAGCTCTCAGACTTGGGCATTGTAAATATGCAAGTACAAACATGTTTTTGGCAGTCTTGTGATGTCACCCATGAGCTAATGTAAAGGGTCTGGGTCATTAGATGGCAATTTTCATAGCAAGATGGTCAGGCAATAAAATCAGCCGACTTAATTTTCAGATACATCTTATACAAGACACACTTTAAAAAAAAAAATTCAACTGCCCTCTCCAGTAATTAGGATACAGATGATAAAACTCAGGTCAGTCAAAGCCCTATAAAAGGCTAAAATGGAAAGAGATAATTACTTTGGGTCAGCAGTATCACATGCACTCTTCATGAGTGCCCTCGAGAGCTTCCTTGGTTATCTCTGGTTGTCAGAAGACAAGATTTCCTGCTCTTACCCCCTGGGATATCTGCTCTTAAACCAATGTCTACAGGGGCACAATCCTTTGTACCTTGAAGCAATATGATGGGGAACTGGGGGCTTGCTAGTGTGCCCTGGGAGCATAGGTTTAAATGCTGCTTCCCTGAATTGAGTTGTTGCTGCAGCAGTGATTGCAGTTTCCGAGGACTGAAGGGTACCTTTACAGCAATGTCTTGTCAATAACATAAATAAGTCATAAAAGAAAGTGTTGACATGTTGCTGGATTACTCTGTATCCATTGTTACTATTAGGAGAGCACTATGTGGAGGAGGAGAAGGACTCTAGAAGGAAGAGGCCTAAAGTTATAAATGTTGCTGCCACCGTACCAGAGGTGACTTCCATGGAAAAGCAGCAAGAGCAGTCTGGGAGAGGAGCTGGTAATCAAGGTCTTGGTTGGAGTTAAAAGCCTATTTGCTGTGCTAAAATCTGAATGTCCACAGAGCCTATTGTGCAAGCATGCTGGCAGAAAGTCAGAACATTAAGTACATATGATGTATGTTTTTTTGTTTATTTCCCTCCCAGTATTATAAGGGATCTTAACAGTTTTTTCCCTCTGACGTTAAATTTACCGCTTAGTGATATGGCATGACATTCCATTTTTGGTTTTGCTAATGCATTTGAAGGACCCAAAGAAGTCCCTGAAGATTTCCCTAGAGATCTGCTGATATTGCCAGAAATAGCAGAACCCCTGTCCTCATGTGTCTCCATGGTTAACCTGTAAGATGGCATTTATGTTTAAACCCAGTGGTCTATGATAACTTTAAAATGGCTGTTTTCTTGCTCCTAAGGAGCAGCATATTGCTCAACCTCTATGTGAGATATTTGGTGTTCAGGTCTTGTATCACAGAAAAGTATAGAAAATTTTCTGGGAATATTAAGTTACTTCTGAGTGAGGAAAAGCTAGTCTGGCAGTTGAGCAGACCAAGCTGCTCTTTGTAATGTGTCCTGCAGGAAAATGGTCAGACTGTGCTGGGAGAGTGTTTTCTGAGCTCGTGCACCACTAGTCAGTAGGAGTCAAAATTCAAATACTCTAGTGCTGATGAGCCTTTCCTTTAAACTAAATTACCTGTTCATTTTGGGGGATGGGGAGGGAAATACAGAAGAAATGGCTCTGGAGAGGTGCTGCCCACTCATCTTTGGAGATAAGTAATAGTATTCTGGTTGATGAAAAAAAAAAGGAAGGCATATAAGTATTTAAATTTGATACCAAAATAGGTGTATTAACACTTTTTAATGTAACACATCTAGCAAATTTACAGAGCATTTTATCAGGGATAAACAATAACAAGAAATGGAAGGGAGTAAGTGCTGCAGTATATTGCTTTTTTTTCCCCAGTGCCAATAAGGGAAAGTTCAGATTCAACATAACCGATGAGCAAAGAGCGGAACAAGCCGAGATATGAATAGTGGAGTGTCAGATGAAAAAAAAATATTGCAGAAGAAACTCCTTCCTACTGACAATTGCAGCAAATGCTCTGCTTTGAAATAGAGCAACTTTATGCTGGCTAACTCAATACAGATCAGTTGAAATGATACTCTCCTTTGCAATAATGCTGGGTGTAGATAAAGAAAAAAATTTAAGTGCCTCCCTGTGTGGATGCCTGTTCCAGAGTAGCTTGGTGTTTTCAGTTGAGCAAGTACAATAAGGTCTATAAATAGGAAAAATGGTCGGTCGCGCTTCAATCATTCTGCCTGGAAAAGTTTTCAAGCTCAGTGACAGTGATGTAGTCTGAATGCTGAGTTAATTGGTAACTTGTCTCTTTCCTGTTCAAAACAAGCAGAAAATAAATCTGTCTAACTTCATAATTAAAAGAAAAAAAGCAAGTTAATGACCTGTTTCTGGCACTGGAGAGAGATGTGTAACTGATACTGAATTTCAGTATGTAAAATCTACATGATATAAAGAGCCAAACTTCCTCAAGAGGGAGGAAAAAACCCTCTTTAAAAAAAGAGCTATTATAGATTTCTATGCCTTCTACCATCTTATAGTAAGATTTTATTAAAAATATTCAGGTTTAGAAAACGCTTGTTAGCAACTTGACCATGCAGAAAGGGATATATGTGTCAGGGTGTTTGGCTAAAAATTTTCTAGCTTTGTACCACTGTCAATTTCAAAGTGTATTTTAGAGTAAGCTTACAAATATAAAATATGCTGAATGAGCCTGTGGCTGAATATGGAAAGATATGGCATAACATAGCAGGTAGCATAGACTGTAGCAAATTTACTGTGTAAGATGTACAGACAACTAAGCTCCACTAGCTGGAAGATAGGCAGTCAAGTAATTATAAATGCAGAAATGCTGTGTGGCACTTTAATCCATCTAAGAAAAGCAATTCAAAATTAAATCTTTTTACTGCAGTATGTTGTAGCATATCTTCATTTTTAAAATAATGTTTTTTATCTCAGCTTAGAAGGTATGTTGTGATACCTGTGAAATTCAGCATGTTTAGATTGTATCTGGGATTATTCAAAGGCAAAAAATATATAGTCCAGTAGTTAAGGAAATAAATAATTTGGAGGTAAATTTAGGGCCATGTTAGGCATGATTTTTCATCTATTGAATATATGGGAACCCCAAAAGTCTTTTTTCGCTCTCAGGCTATAAAATCGGTTTAGTCTTGGTATTGCCTCCTTTGTGTTGGGGGTAGGAGGGGAGAATGCTGCTTAGGTTTTTTGGGTTTTTTTTTGGTTTTTTTTTTGTATCTGAAATCCTGGTGTGTAATTTAAAATTAATCTCTGTTTATGATCTGGAAGCCCTGGCAAAGTGGCTGAAGTTAAAATTGGCATTAAGCATCATACGATGCCTTTTGTCAACTTAGCTCCATGCTGTTGGCATATTTCGGACCTGCTGGTGTTGTGAAGAAGATTTGGCCTCTCTGGGTATCAGTGGGCTTCCAACTCTCTCCCATTTCATTTAAACTAGAGCAGGGCACATCTTGCGTGCAATTGCTGCCTGCAGTGCTGCTAATGACTCAAGCTGCTGGCCCTGCAGATGTGTTTTGTGTCCAGCTGATAATCAGATCTGTTATGTTTTATGTCTCTCAACAGCAGGATTTCAGCCAAGGAGGTGGCTGAGAGTTTTACCGAATGGCACAGCCAGAGCTTTGCTCAGAAGAAAGACACCTTAGTCATGATATCCTCCTGCCCTTGTACCATGTTGAAGTTGAAGCCAAGGCGGCTTTTGTCTGTGAAATGTTAGGATCCTGGTAGCTATAAATGGGGTGGTAGGAGGCAGGGAAACTGCACACAATTTCCAAAAGTGTGTGTAAATAGGACAGTTTGCCAAGAGGAGTGTGATTTGAAATGGGAGTGACCTAGCCTGTACTGTGGATGTCCTGTACTTCATACCTATTTCACTGAAAGGAGAACACCCTTGTTAGGGAACGCTTTGTGGATGTACTTACTGACGTTTTTATTTTCTGTTGAAGCATGTTGTGCATAAGCATCCTCCAAATGCCTTATGAGTAGGCTTTGCAGCTTCTTTTGGCCCCACTGAGTATTTTACGTATAAAAGTGTACAGAGGATGTGTATAAATCAGCATTATAAATATATTTATTGTGTAAATATACTTATATACTCTTGAAAAACAATTTATAATAAGGCACCCCAAAAATCTGTCTCTTTACACCACTTTTGGTTCATAGGAAGTTTTAATCCAAGGAATGGGAAATAGAGACGGCAGAAGTTTACATAGTAAGCAAAAGTATAAATATTTCTCTTTCTCAACAAGAATGCGCTTAAAGAGATCATAGTGCCAGTAGAATTGAATGCCAATAGTGCCTTAATGCATTGCCATTTTAGGAAACGCTATTTAAACATGAACCCACTAATGTCTTCACCTAACTACAGTGCAAGCAAAGTAACTTTATACTGCAGGTGCAATGAGAGAGGCTATAAACTTGTCCCAGTGTCCTGCTTTACACTGAAAAGAATATAAGCATATGATATTTAGTCTAAATAAAAAGTTTTGTTAAATCTTGTGGTCTGTCTCTTATACTCTTCCTTGTACTTCCACTGCCATGATCAATGGAATGTTGAGTTGCTGTAATATTTCTTATGTCTGTAAACCAGTCTGTGAAGCTCTGAGACTGAAGTGGTGGCAACTGCAGCAGCTTTAGCGCTATTCAGTGGAAGGTTTCACACATGAGAAAGGAGCTTTTGAAAAGCTTGGATAATCTGAAATTAACCACATCAATATCTGGAGAACCTCAAATCTAATTTCTATAATGTATTCAATGTACCATGAAGCAGAATGGAAGCCAACCACTTGAATGCACAGCTGAGCCAGTTTGAGGATATGTGAAAGACTGGAAGTATAAAGATTTGGATAATGCAGAATGATATAAGCCCAGAAAAGGAGCTGAGCTCAGTTGGTCTTGACATGGTTGGAGCTGGTTGTCATTTTTTGGCTTGCTGGGGAACTGTGAAGTACAAAACCAGAAGTCAAAAGCCTATCTGAAGTACCAGAGAAGATTATTATTTTTATATTTCTTTCTTTTGGTAACTATAATGACAAAATTCCTGGATAAATAAGTGGTAATCTGCACAGATTGGATAGATTTGAGGCCAGGAAGAGTATTGCCACTCCAAAAGCTGTGGCATTTCTCAGTGGAGTTTAAAACTCTCCTTGCATCAGAAGAACAAAAACTTCCACTAGAAACAAAATAGTTGATCTGTATGTAGTTGAGCATTTGCTATGATTGGTGAGAGAGAAGGCACCTGTTTGGGCTGGGGACACTCCTGAATAGTTTTAAAGGGTTGTAAATATCAATGTGCTCTCCTAAATCAACTTGGGTAGCACAAGGAGAAGAAGGGCTTTAACTGCAGAGAGAGAAGTTCTGGCTAGGTATTGGCAAACCCTTTTTGTCTGTATGGGAAACTGGGCAGTAGAATACACCGATATGAATAAATGTGGCATTTCTGTGGAGTTCTTTGAGGATTCATTAGATGATCATCTTTCATGGACAACAAATACTGTCAATCCTGCACCACTAGGGGATTATGGCAGACTTGGTGGTCATCTGTAATTCTTTCCAGTCCTATGTCTGCATGATGCTTAAATGTAAGTTTGTAGTCCTTCTAGTCTCCTGGCAAGGGGTACAGATCTAACTAGTCTCAAATTATTGGAAAACGGTGTATTTCAGATGCTTGGCAAAATAGGGTTCAAAAATAAGCTGGTACGTGACAAAGCTGGGACTGGAAATAAGTGTTGAACAAATTAGTGGTTTGGATGTTGGCTTACCTCCTGCTGAATGCTTCCACCCACCCTCTGAAATGTGGCTGTTCCCAAGGCAATACAAATCTGTTGAACCTCAGAGCTCTCTCTTTGGGACAAGCTTGGATACCAGTTTCTATTAAACACATCTGAATATGGAATGGGAGGGTGAGTGCCTGGGATTCCTTCCTGGGTCAGAAACCTGGCCTATGTAATCCCTTCAAGAAATTTCCAGCTGAAGTACACTCAGAAGGTGTAGTGGTGTGCTGATCCCTCATTTCTCTTGCAGATCTCCTGCTAATCTGTTTCTTATTTTATATGGTATCAAACCACCAGATTGTATACTGATGTATAAACTGATGAGATCTTCAACTTCTTTGTCTAGGAAATGGATTGTCATATCTTTTGAGAAACCATTACTGTGAGCGCAACTTTGAGTTGCATAGCTCTAGAAGCATAAGATGAAAACTACGTATATAAAAAGTATTAGTCTTTCAGAATGTCTGTGTTCTTGTGAAGTTCCTCAGTAAAAAATGAAATCAGAATTAAAAAAGAATGTATTTCTGTGATTAATCTAGCTAACTGTAATTAGCAGTAGATTCGTCCTTACAGATTGCTAGCCTCTCAAAGGCAAGTCCTTTCATATGTGGAAACTCACATTTTGCCGAGAGAAATGAGAAACCTTTAAGTGCATTTTGCACTGTCAGATACTTATTTCTGTTTTCTTGCCACCCCCCCTTTTTTTTTTAAATTCTATGAAAAAAATAACAGCAGAACCTCTTCAGTTTTTCTCAGAATATTTCCTTCATATGTACTTTTTTTCCTGCTTCTGGGTGACAGTGAATTACATAGCATCCTAATAGCATGGTAGCATAATAATATAGTAATTTTTTTGATGAAAGATGACATTTACTGGAATCAGATAATTTTAACTGTCAGCTTTTTGTCCCCTATAATAATTCTTCCATCTTCTTGTGTGTTGTTATTTAATTACAGTGAATAAACCCAAATACTGATTATGGGCTTTTTTGCACTCCTGTGCAAACTAAATTATTAGCGCTTCTAGTGGTTCTTCAATATTACTGCCACGCTAAGGTCACCATTATCTTATAGATATAAGGTCACAATGTCTTATATAAGTATTCTCAAAGGTTTCCTGATGGTGATTTGCATAGAGTAGTTGCCCTGTAGCCTTGTAACACTAACCACAAAGCCCTAGAGATGTTTCTGGAAGATTTTATGAATCTTCTGTACTTTCTTTCTTGAGTTTGAATGGACTTTCTCTGGATTTCTTCTTCTCATAGAAATGAGTGTATCTCTACATCTTTTTTTGCTTGTTTTTGTGCATAGTCTCATTGAAACATGTACCCAAATGCACTGTTGATTTAGGGCTTCATGCAGTTCTGCAAATTTTGGCTTGCTTTTCTGTCCATTAATAATTCACAGGAAAGCTGCACATTTTCCAGCATCATAAGCTCCATTCTCCCATGGAAAACGTGATGGAAGAAAGGAAAAAATTAATATCTCCATCATTCTCAAAGTAAACACACTAGACAAATGTATCAAGCTGTTTTGTGCCAGCACAGAGAAGTGAAAGAGGAGTTGCATGTCCTTGTGTGATAAAAGTGCCAGGGGATGGCAGTGCTTGGAGGAGAGTAGAGATTTTCAGAAGCCACACCAGTGGACTCAGCACCTCTAATTTCAGCCACTGGAAGTGGGATGAAGTTTTCCTCTGAAATAGCTGGACAAGGATAAGCAGCACCAGAAGGAGTTGATCTAATCTTAAACACCTGTGCTGTTGGGTGGTAGTTTAGCATTCATATTTTGCTAAACTTTATGCCATATCTTAAATCTTTTTTGAGTAGTGCAAATAAATCACAAGGTTTCCCAGAAATTTAACTTCTTAAAATGAGTTGTTACTGACCTCAGACTCTCCAATGGCATCACAGTGTGCAGAGGAACCAAAATCAATAGAGACTTATCAGCTCTAGTAAAGGTGGCACCTACAGGATAGGTGTGCTTATAGAAATAATAAAGAATATTGCTTTTAAAGCTGTTTTCAAAGGCTACTGTAACAAAAAAAAAGAAAAAATGCACCGTGTTTGAAGTTTTGTGGGCTGTGATGGAACCAGTGGGGCCTTATGCACTAGGCTGGGGCTGTCTCCTACTCCTTCTCTGCCCCTTGTGCCATTGTGACAGAAAACACTGAAGAGATATGTGCAGGACTTGTGAAAAGAGGTCAAGTCATAGATTAAATTAAACAGTTATTAATAATGTATTGTGCTTTTTCAGCAGTTTTTTGTCCTTTTTGGAAAATGGAGCTGCCAATGAATTACTTTGTGGTTTTTATCATTGCTTTTGTCAGACGTTTCAGGCTGAATTCAAAGCCAGCTCTTTTAAAAGGCAAAATGCAGTGGAATATATGACAGGAATGGCAAAGGTAGTGCATCAAAATCCATATAATTTAAACCCCTACTCATAGCATGAAAGGACAAAGTGCACCAAAAAGAAATTGCTTAATTTGTCATAGGAAAAAATATGTATCAAAGGTGCTTTATTTAAGAGACCATCTCAGTACTGTGCAACAAAGTGTTTTGCAGGCTGTCAATAAGACATTGCCTGGCAGACTTGCTTAGGATTCAAAAGAAAGCAATATTTTTAGTGAGACAATTATCCAGCTGTAAAAAGGCGGTTTCATTCTGTGTCTTTGAGGAGCTGATGGTATCTTGCTTCTTGTATTTGTCTTACATTTGGACAGATCATATTATTTTTTATTAGAATTTGTGGGAGGAAAAAGGTGATGGAAATGAAATCCCTTGTGAAATTGCTTGAAATTGCCTTTCACTTGCCTGAATAAATTTGTTATTGATTTTTCCCCTTTTATGAGAATGAAAGGTTAATGAAAACAATCACATTGCTTTCATCCCAAGGTAGAGATTATGTAATATGTACAAGACTTGGTTTTTTTTGGTTTGGGTTTTTTTTTTACCTAACAAAAATGTTAGTGTTTAGGTGTTAGCCTTATGGAAGATTAGCTGTTGTGATGGGAAATAAGTTATGCTACAATATCTTCAAGAGCTGTCATGCGGTGTATGACAGATTAATAACTCCAGCCTTTTTATGTTTTACTCCGTGGTTATTCGAGATGGATTCTATTATAACTGGGATCTGTATTCCCCAGATCTGCAGAGAATGTTTTATTTCTCATGACTTTCCATAGAATAAGGAAGATATAGTTGGTTTTGTACAGGAGGCTATGGAGTGCAGTGTGCCTGATTACTGGTAGAGTGTCAACTGTACTGGAGAGTGACATGATGTCTCTAGGAGCCACTGAAGGTGTGAGTTCAAAAGCAAAGCTGTCTACCCCTGGTGAAAAAAAATTGGTGACAACTCCTTCCAGAGCTTGTCTGCGCTTTTGACAAGCCAAATAGGGAAGAATTGCAAGTCCCTGCTTGAATGTCAGGAAAGCCATACGGAACAAGAAAGACATAGTTCCAATGAGGAGTGTGTGACTATGGCAACACAAGGTCTTCATGACAGCCTCCTAAAACAGACATCCAAGAGGAACTGGGGTGGCCCATTCCTATTGTACCCTTTCTTCTCCTTAAACCCTCACAGGGCTTCTGCAGCCTGGCCTCATATGCAACTGAGGCATAACACTGTTGTCCTAAGGGTGCATTCCTGTAGAAATGTGCTTTCCAACCAGTTTTACCTTTTCATTGCTTCAGGACCCAGGCTTTCTCTGTAGTAACTGAATTAAGGTACTCCTAGTAGGCCCAGCCCTGCAGAGCTGCATCTCGGGATACCCTGGTCACACTTTCATGCATAAAATGGGGATTGCTTGTCAAAAAAAGTTGCTTGGTAGCAGTGCTGCTTGTACTGTGAGCAAGGCAAAATTCACCCCAGTGTCCTTATCATGGCCCTGCTTCCTTGCTTTCTGATCTCCTTCACTTGCTCCTTCTCCTGCACTATATGAGGGCAAAGACTCTTCTGAAAATTTGATGTTCAAGCATAACATCAGATCTGAGCTGTACTGAAGAGTACTGATTACTGTAAGCTGGCAGCTGTTTTCCCACTGTGGTTACACATTTCTAGTGAAGTCTGAGTAGTAGGTGGCCTGTCCTGCTTCTCATACCAGTAAATTCTCTAACATGTAAGTGTGGTAAACAGCGACACCACCTACACTGTTGCTCCCTCCTGCTCACCCTTTGCTTCTGCAGTATTTCTGGTGCATCTCTTAAAATGGCCTATTCTGTCTTTTATTCATAACACCTACTTTAATTGAAATAAGCGAATTTCATGCCACCCAGAAAGGGAAATCTGTATCTTTCAGCTAGGTGCTGGCTTTGTAGTGGGAGAGCACTAACCTCTCTTGATATAGCTTTGTGATAGGAAGGGCTCCTGTCGTGGTTTAAGCCCCTAGATAACTCACCCAGTTCATTCACTCACTCACTCCCCCTCTTTCTTCCCCCAGTCCTGGGGGGATGGGGAGGAGAATCAAAAGAATGCAACTTCCACAGGTTAAGAACAGTTTAGTAACTGAGGTGTAACACAAACCACTGCTGCTACCACCAATAATAATAATGACAAGAGAAGTACAAAGAAAGAGAATACAACTGCTCACCAAGCCCGACCCAGCCAGTGCACCCCCCAACAGCAAACCCCCCAATGCACCACCACGCCCTTCCGGGTCTCTGCTCTCTGTTTTCACATCCTGGACATGACGTGCTGTGGTATGGAATAACCTCTTTGGTCAGTTTGCGTCAGGTGTTCTGCCTCCGCTTCCTCCCGGCTTCCCCTCCTCTCTGGCAGAGCATGAGACTCAGAAAGTCCTTGGTCAGACCAAAACATTACCAGGCAGTAACTGAAAACACTGGTGTTATCAGCGCTGCTCCCAGGCCCAAAATCAAAAACACAGTGCTGCACCAGCTACCAAGAAGGAGAAAAATGACTGCTACTGCTGAACCGAGGACAGCTCCTTATATGTATGTTTAATGCTTAACATTGTCATAGCAGCTTTTTTAAGGTCTGAGCAGGTGCAGTGGGCTGACTGGAGTGTGGAGCACTGCCAGAGGTGGTACCAAAGAAGCTCCTCAAGTATTGGTAGAGGTGGTCAGGCATTCATGATCTGTATTGCTCTTCCCAGATCTGGCCTCTATTTTCTGCAGAGGTCAGAGATATTGAGTCTCCTCAAAGGTGACTCCTCTAGTTCATATGATGCCTACAAGGGATGGGAAACAACATTTGCCAGACAGAATAAGCAGCAGTCCTTATGGGTCAATCTTAAACATTAAGTGGTTTCAAATGTACTTTTATGTGCTGCTCTTGGATGTTCTTGAGGAAAGGTTCACCTTGATCTTTAAGTCAGCCCCAGCTCTTCACTTTTATGTAGAGAGCAGGTATAAAGAGAGATCACTGAACTTTGAAGTCTGACTTCCTTTCTTTAGACTGAGACATGCTTAGACCCTGCTTTCTCCATTGGGTGTCTCTTGTTAATGTTTGTATAGTTTCTGCTGCTCTGGCATCTCTGTGGACTTTGCTATATATTGCAAGCTTCTTATACCTCATAAAAATGCAAACGAAGAGATTCAATTCATTTGCTATTCACCAGCCATGTGCTCATTTTATGGCTTGAGCGAGATAAAGATTCATCATAACACAGACTTTGTGCAAAAGTGCATTTTTATTCAAAACATGCAATCAGAGTTTATTTTTGTTATAAGCAGTTGCTATACTCACAATTAATTTTATGGTATTATATAATCTGTAGTCCATGACTAAAGTTTGGGCTGGAAAACAATGAACTGGAAGAAAGAATGGCATTTCTACAGCAATGGTTGAAGTCTAATCACACATCCCCAAGCAGACAATTTTTGACAGAATGGCAAGTTCATTTTCTTGGAGACACACAGTTGATATATAACATGTTGTTGGCAGGTGTAATAATTTTTCAACTCCTAAAAAACTTTGAAATTCAATATAACCAAAAAGACTGCTTGTCAGATGCAGGATTGGGATTCTTTATCAATCTCCAACTGTACCAAAAAACCCGTCCTGTGCAAGAACTTGGGTTGTCAACAGTCCACAAGAACAACAGTGGAAAACGTGCTGCAAACTGATGTTTCTGCTCATATTCTTGTTCTGTTTTGGTGGTGCTTTTAAGGGGCTTAGAAACAATGTCTGCTCTGTTCTTGCTGCAGTATAAACATGCAAGCCACCACCAGGGTTCAAGTGCTAATCATCTGGGTGACATTGTATAAATTTCTGCAATGTCTTATCTATTGATAGTTGTCCTACAGCTGTAAATCAATTTGTAGTTTGTACATCAATGCCTGTATTTAAAGTTATATAAATCATGAATTGCAGCTGAAGGCTACTGGGCATTTAAGCTGTTAGCTAAGCTTAATGCTGTCTTCCATATGTGCTAATGTGATGTTAAAGAAATGGTATTGCTGATGGCATGGTGTTTTTACCTTTAAACAGCTATTTGGCTGGGAAGGCACGACACTGGAGGGACTCATAGTATGCTCTTACTTTGAGTTTGGGACGGTATGATTGAAACAAAGTAAGGGACTTTTTGGTAAGCAGTTTGGGAAATTCACTGAACCTTGTTATTCTTGCTCTTTACTTCATTTATTCTCTACGTACTTCTGAAATATATCTCTGAAGTGAGGCAATTGCTGTGAATTTATTACTCCAATATTTAATTTTGGATTTTTGTGTTTTAGTATATGAAGAAATTTGACTTTGAATGTGCAAACTTTAATATATCTAATACAAGCCACTCTTCAGCCACCTTATGTCAACTTGTATTTGCACTCTGTGCGCTGATCTGGGATCCCATGAAGTCCCCAGGAGATGGGCATAGCTGTATTAGAGATCCTTCTCTGTTCATTTTTATAAGATCTCAATCAATAGAGGGCATATGCAAAATTATTCTGGAGCCCTACTGGCTGATTCTGTGTTTCTTTCTTCTTTATAAATTTGACCTTGCTGCTGGCTTAATCTCTTTGAATTTTAAGAGGATGTTTTTAATTATTCTCTTTTTGTATTTTAAATAGATTAATTACTATGTAGCATGCAGAATACCTTCTTGGTGTGAGAAGCTATTTCCACTTGTCTAATTCATTTTAATGCATATTGGAATTTGCACTCTTGGGTCAGGAACAGCCTATACATTAATTGTATTAGTGAATACTTAAAAAAATCTCATCTTTTCAATACACCGTTAGGGCCAAATGGCTTCTACAGCCTATGCTTACTTGCAGCAGTTGTTGGATGAGTTTGTCTGGACATGTGGTTATGCTCACTAAAGGGAACATATCAGGAACAAATTAAAAATGGGAGATGATCAGTGAGTCTTTAATATTACCCCTGATTATCGTTTGTAGACATCAGGAAAAAAGTTTTGCTATTTCAGTCCCAGTTTTTAATGGCTAATTTCCAACCCTCTGCCAGTGCAGAGGGTGTGTTACCACTACTCACAGCAGCCGGAACCATTGTTGTGCCTTGGAGCAGCCTCCTGGTTTCAGATTTCTCTGCTTTCTTTAAGCACCATCAGCTTCCTATTGGGATGCCCCTGCCTGAAGAAACAGGGTTCTTCGACTGGCTGTATTAAACATTTTTTTGTTCCTGAGACACCAGAAAGTGAGTCAGGTGTTGTCACTTTCATGACTCTCTTGCTGATTGGACTGAGAAGGACTTGAATGCTTTTTGTCTTCATCTCTCTCCTACTTTGAAATGTCAGCTTTGTTGTCTAACACTAGAATTTCTTTAACCACTCTTTGTGAATAAGTTCTCTCCTTCTTTGACTTACAATTCAGACACAGCTTGCCTTGAAAAGGGTCCAGTAGTTTGCTAAGTATTTAACTGGTTTTGAAACCAAGCAGCTTTAAAAATGAGATTTTGCTTGCTTAGAGACCCCCTAAGACCGAGTAATTCTCAAATAGCCATTCATACCCTTTCTTGCAGTCATGGTTCTTTGCAATATGTGCCAATAGTTGGTTGGTGTTTAATGCTAGCAGTCACTATTCTTGGTGGGTGTTACTGGTTTAGGACCATTTTCTTTCAGCATTATAATGTGAAAAGATTGCTGTAGTTTTGAACTTTGATGTGGAAGACCTGTAACACCAATGTAGCCAATAGGTCCCTTGCTATCTTGTCAGGTCTTATTAAGTGTGAGGTATAGCTGTTCTGTATTCATAAGGGAGGCCTGTGTCTGTTTCCAGCCATTACTGAGATAACTGAGTCCTTGCAACAGATACTTACAGAGAGAACAACGTATGGATTACAGATGTGACATGTAGCTTGTTTATATGTCAAAACGGGCAGGCCTTAAAGATTGACATAGCTGGTTGGGGTTGGGCTTGTCTGAATTTTGGTCAAAGCCCTTTTCATTAAAATTATGTCAATTTTATAAAATCAGATAACTACTTCTGGTCCTCGACCTGCTAGTGGCTACATAGCCAAGCAGCGAGATAACAGTGGAAATACCAATATATATAAAACCAATAATACCCAAGGGTTTGTGAGAATATTGGTAATACTATTTTATATATTGAGGGAAAAATGGAGATCATATAAACTCTGCAAACCTGTAGGATTTTAGGAATGCATAAGAAGTATGAACAGGTATTTCTACATTAATGTGATATGTGGTAAAATACATGTCTTCTAAAAACAAATCATCAAATGGGCTGAGCTGTCTATCTAATCCAG
Organism: Myiopsitta monachus; assembly: GCA_017639245.1. Classification (NCBI taxonomy): domain Eukaryota; kingdom Metazoa; phylum Chordata; class Aves; order Psittaciformes; family Psittacidae; genus Myiopsitta; species Myiopsitta monachus. The sequence continues at coordinate 61,441,906 of CM029921.1, read as the reverse complement.
ATAATTCTTTCATATCATTATGGTATTAGTGTTTTTGTTCTGTTCTTGACAAGGATAGCCTATAAATTCAGGAAATAGAAAGGAGTAGCTTGGTAAAAATGTGCTGAAGTATGAAAAAATACTGTTCTTGGGCCTGTTAAAATAGAACCTTTCTGGTGATCTCAGCAGGGCCATTGTTTTTAAATATTTCCCCCTAATGCTGTTTTTCTCTTTGCAGTCAGTGTTTTATAGCAGTTGTTTAAAAAATAAACTCAAGTCAAAATGCTGATGCAGTACTACTTGTAGCCTGGTGCAATGCCTATGCAGGGAGATTAGGCTGGGGTATTCAATTAACCCTACAGCTATAATTTAAACCAGGGCGTACAGCAGGGGATGTACTTTATACATAACTTCTTACCTAATGCAAAACTCATGTACATATTCATTAATAGAAATGGAAAGCAGAAGGTCTGTTTTGCTAACACTGGTAATCAGTTATTTAGGATTTGTGAAATGCAGAGTTGTGTGAATTGTTACCCATGCTAAATAATAATGCAAAGCCAGAAGCAGGGTTTCAGAATTGTAGAGAGAGCAATAAGCACCAGCACCTATAAGAAGCTGTTCCTAAATTACAAATAACCAAGAGAAAAAGAACCATTTCTGTGCTTAAAGCAGGTGCATGTGTTGTGTGAGTTGGTCCAGGTTATCAAGGGGTGCCGCTGGGGCTTCGTGGTGTGGGTACAAAGTCTCTTTTTTGGGTTTGTGAAAGCCTTTGGAGCTGCTTATCCCTCTGTTGTGGGATGCTCAGATGAGCTTTTCTCACCTTTCCCCTATCGGTGAAAGCTGCTGTAGGTAGCAAGTAACTAGTGACTGCAGAGAGCTGCAGCAGGACTGCGCAGAGTGAGTTTTGACTTATGCAGTTATTGTATTTTAAGACAGACACGGGAAAACATGGCCTTAGGAGGTTTTATAAAAACATGCCTTCAAAAGACCATGACAGGCACACAAGGGTATCACTGTGGTGGGTGTGTCTTATGGGGATAGCCTCACTGATTCCCAGTGCCTGGAAAGCAGCAGAATTCCTTTGTCTTTGCAGATACTGAGAGGTTTGCTTATTTTCAGCTTCTGTCTTCTCCCCATGCCATTAGACACTGTCCACTTGAAGAACACATTTTCCTTTCCAAGCACAGTCTTCAGGCTGTGGTGTTTTCCTCTGTAGTTCTGCCTTTCATGTGACTTTTATTATTAACTGCTTTGACCCAAAGGTAGAAAAGACAGGGTATAAAATCAGCAATGTGTTAAGTATGAGAATGAAAAGTAAAAGCATTCACAGGAGGGAAATGAACTACAGAACAAAAGGAAAAGTTGCAGATTTTTTTATATTTCTTTTTTCCAAATGTCCTGAAAAAATAAATTAGCAAATACAAAGCTGTCTTGGGAGTTCAGTCTGTAAATTTTAAATGGAAAGTGTGAGCTGCATTTCAGGCTGCAGGAAGCAAGATTTTTATAGCTGGTGATAGCAAAACCCCAGGTGGTGGCATCCTACCCTGAATGTCTCATCAAAGTCATCCCTATTTGACTTTCACTTAACCTACTCCAAGAGGATTTCTTGCATCAAGTTAGGTGTGAAATTTCCTATCTAGAGAAACTGAGACATGTCTAGCACAGTTCAGCCAGGAAGCATAGGGTATTCCCATGGCTTTCTGAGGATATCAGGGTATGAGAGAGGTGTGAAGAAGTGTTTGGCTTCTCTGTTTTGTTTTGCACCCCATCATTTCCCAATCCTGCAGCATCACCGCCTAATGATTTATCCAATGCACACATTCTATACCTTTTTTTTTTTAAGAGGGCTTCTGGGCTGAATGTGTTGGAGAAAGTGCATGGATGCTTTATGCATACAGCAAAACTCTTGTGGAGAAAAAAAGTAACTGCAGGCAAGCACTAATTAAATAGTGCTAATTAAATAAATTTAAGGCCAGAAGGACCTCTGTCATCATAGAACCATAGAATAGTTAGGGTTGGAAAGGATCTTAAGATCATCTAGTTCCAACAACCCTGCCATGGGCAGGGACACCTCCCACTAAACCATATCACCCAAGGCTCTGTCCATCCTGGCCTTGAACACCACCAGGGATGGAGCATTCACAACTTCCTTGGGCAACCCATTCCAGTGCCTCACCACCCTCACAGTAAAGAACTTCCTCCTTGTATCCAATCTAAACTTCCCCTGTTTAAGTTTGAACTCGTTACCCCTTGTCCTATCACTACATTCCCTAATGAAGAGTCCTTTCCCAGCATCCCTATAGGCCCCTTTCAGATCCTGGAAGGCTGCTATGAGGTCTCCATGCGCATTTCTCTTCAGGCTGAACAGCCCCAACTTTCTCAGCCCGTCTTCATGCGGATAAAATAAACAGCACTTATAATTTGTAGTGTTTCTTGGAAATTAACGGTGTATGGTAGCAACAGTTATGGCACTTTTGAGCCTTGTTAGCCATGGGTAGATGTAGCACCTCATGCACATAGGAACAGTCCTGGTTAATAACATCCCTACACTTTTTTCTAATGCTGTTAGCTTTATTGAAATGCTTTTTATCTGAAATATTAAAATACATACTGGATTCCATAGAAGTATATTTCAAATCCACTTCACTTTAATTTGTACTGAAATGCAGCTGCTAACAGAGCTGCCTCAGTGTCATAATTCAGGACTTCTTAAATTGAAACTTGTTTTGCTTTTGCCATTTCTGCAGTGATTCTGCAGTGGTTCAGACGCTTGTTTCAAAGGTTTAAATCTAGTGATACAGATTTTGTTATCTAAACCTTAAAAAATCAAGGCTTTTTCTTTATTAGATTTTGCAGGAAGAGTGTCTTGAGTATTTCAAGAAGTTGGGATGATTTCTACGATGGTCTTCACCCTGTATTTTTTGCTATATGCATCAAATTTCTGTTTTTTAGTTAATTTCATCTGGAATAATTTTTTAGATAGAGTGATTTTTGTCTTTTTAAAGGCAACTGATACATGGGCTTTTAGAATGAGAACTCTTTTTTACTTAATTTTGTTTTGTTAATGTATGACCTAAATACTTATTTCTTTACATTCACTAATTCTGCCAATATCTCTTATTTTTGAAGTTGTATCCAGCATCACAGAGCAGGCTTCATATTGGTGCCTTGATGCCTGGGTGCCAAACTTCAATCAACATCAAGGCTCGGAAATATTTATCCTCATAATGTCTACAAGTGAGAAAAGTTGTGCTGTGCTCATCTGTCTGATGGCAAACCCTGAGATACAGAGGTATGAGACAGCATTTCCAGGACAGGACAAGGAATCTGCTGAAGCCCAGAGATATGAACCCCAAATCAGGGCTCAGTCCTGACCATTGGCCCTCTCGGAGACCTCATTGTCTTGGAGTCCGACCATCCAAGGTAGCATGTAGCCTTTATGTACCTAATTCATTGGCTTCGTTTCAGCTTAGTCCCATAGGCTTCACAAGACTCATGTTCTGGAGTGTGTTGGGAAGGTGGAATATAATTAGCCTGTGAGTGAACATCAAGGCCAAGCAAGGCAGTTTTAAATGTTTAATTAGCTTGAAACCAGCAGTGATTTCATTTTTTTTTAATTTCCTTTGAAAATCCTGTTACTTTGGGTGGAGGGAAAGGTAATTATTTCTTTTCAGCTGATCCTGGCTTGACATCTGTAATGTAGAAGGAAGAAGGTAAAGCAACTTGTAATTCTCCAGCTAATTGTCCAGGTCCTCCAGCTTTTGGAAACCTACTTAACTTGGGGCTGCTCAGAAGCATTAAAATGCTGTTTGACAATCAGGATTTGTATAACACATCGTTTCATTTGCGTACCAGTATTTAGAAAACCTACCATCACACTGAAGTATAATTTGGAGCTTTTCCATATTCATGACATTGTGTGAGGTTGGAAAACAACTGCCATCTCAATACAGTACAATTACTGATCCCATGGAGTGACTGATCTTTAATTGGATTTAAATTAGAATCTTCTCTATTTCACTCCCCTGCAGAGAACTGCTGAAGCTTCAGGTAAGGAGAAAAAAAAAAGTGTAATATTTTCTAAGAAACTATAAAACCACCATTTTGTCCTATTAGCTTTAAAGGGACTTTGGGCCCAATTATTGTAGACCAGGATAAAGGCTTTGTAGCAGATCACTGCCAATTAAAAAAGATCTCTGGTACTTCATGATCGCTAATAAGTTATTTTTGGTTATATTCAAGAAAAGTAAATTTTTTTAATTGTCTTTTTAAAAATATTTTTCTTTATGAAGTCTCCTTCAGTGATACCTTAAATCCCTCATAATTAAACGTCTACTGCAGTTAAAAATATCGCCAGCATTTCTGTTTAAGCCTACCTTTCTGAAGGATGAATGGTTGCCACATAGTGTACCTTGTGGGTGAGCTACAGAAATTTTTTACCAATTTTGGGGAGTATTCTGATACAGAAAAGAAATTAGGTGCAATGGATTTCCAGCATCTGTCTTTATAGAATGAGGCAGCAATTTGGTTTATGTTTTTTTTTTGATATGCAATTGTTTAACTGCTTTTTAATGTATAATATCTATCAGAATATGACTAGCAGCCTTAGTCCCCTTGGTGCTTGATAAACTTAGATCTAGTTACTTCTCTGAAGGAGTCCATTTGGATATGTAGAAGGGGAAAAAGTGGAAAATCCCCTAAACTTTCAAATCTTAACTTTCAAATCTTCCTTAGCCGGAGTCTGGCTACTGTTTGTATTCTACATTTTTTATTTTATTTATGTGTTTATGTACGTATGTATTTATTTGTTTATTCTATACAGAACATGCAGGACTGACGTATTTTTGTTGTGCCTTACTAAAGAGAACAGAAAATACTGAAGTGGGTAGGTTTGTCTGATAAAGGCAACGCAAGCTACTGGCTACCAGGCTGCAACCCTCTTGGAACAAAGGAAATCTACAGCTTCATTTAGTGCCAATGTGTCTTCACACACTCATCGTCATACATGGGAAAAGCTGTAGGGTTCATTTTCAAAGGCCCAACCTAATGGTTCAAAAATAGGAGAAACTGGAGAATTTTAGATTTTTCACATGCCAAAATAGCTTTTCCTTTTAACGCAGTGTTCCTTGGATCCATGTTCCCTTAAAGAGCTGCAGATGGAGGAGGGGCGAAAGCTACATATTCCCACTTCCAAGACAAGGTGTGAAGAAGCTTTCTTGTAGCATCCTGTAAAGTTGTTTTCACAAGTGTCTGTGACAATTTGCTAATGCAAATGTAAAAGAGGCAACTGGGGGCAATGCTCTGCTTGACCCACTGGTCACATAAAAGATAGTACCTAGCAGAATGTGGCCTTGAGTAGCTTGAGCTGCAGTGACTATAAGGTGGTGACTGGATTGAGGATTTGGAGGAAGGGTGGGAAGGTGAGCAGCAGAGGTAAGACCACGGCTTTCAAGAAAGCAAACTTTAGCTTTATCAGGAAACTGCTGGGCAGAATGAATAATTGTACCCAGGAGGAATAGATGAATTTTAAAGAAAACTGGTTGAAAGCTGCTGTTTTGCAGGAAGACTGGAAATTCTAGCAATTGGCTAAGTTGAATTGGCTAATTCAACTCCTTGGCTAAGCAAGGAGCTCTGTGAACTAAAATGCAAAAAGAGAGCATACAAAATGGAAACAATAATGGGTAATAGAGGAGTTGAAAAGCATTGCTTAGGCAAAAAGGAAGAAAATCAGAAAGGCCGTGGATCAGCTGGACCTCTAAAGAAAGGCCAAAAAAAGCAGCAAAAAATGATTTTACAAGTACACATGTAGGGAGAGGATGTTCAAGGAAACTCTTTTCCCATACATGAATGAGGGAGGTAAACTAATTGTAGATGGGGCAGAAAGGGCTGTAGTTGTCCAAGCCTTTTTATACATCAGTTTTCACAAGAAAAACCTATTCTCAGACTGCTGTGTTCATCAATAAGCTTCAGGAAGGAGAGGGGCTGTCAGTATTGGGGAAGCAGTGGGTTAGGGCTATATAAAGAAGCTGTGTATCTTCAGATCTGGGGCAATATGGCATATTCATAAAGCTGCTAGAACAGGTTGATGTGATTATTGTCAACTATAAACTGAGGTGGCTGGAGTGATCTTCGATGACTGGAAAAAGGTAGATGTTATGTTTGTCTTCAAGGAAGGCAGCTGAGGTCCCTGTGAGGTGCACAGAGTGGGCTGTGATAGCACCATTTTAGGGGTAGATTCAAACATAATGAAGCTAGGCTATTTTCAGTGGTGCTAGAACCCACAGCAAAGAGTAAGAGCCAAAAACTGCTTTGAAAAGGTTTGATCGGACCTGACACAATGTTTTTCACCAAGCAGCCCTGGTCAGAGAAGCAATAGACTCTGTCTTTGGATGTTTTCATGGCCAACCTGACACAAATTTCTTCTTCCCTGCAGCTGCAAGTTTTGCACTGTCTCATTTAAACCATAGCCTGTGTTTTGGTCTTCAGACCAAGTGATCCGAAAAGTTTTTTTCTGACACTCCCTTCCCCCACCCCCCTTGGGAATGTGACATATCCATGTACACATATATGTATATATTCTTTTTTTTTTTTTTTTTCCCCCTAAACCACAAAGAAGTGGCTTTAAAGTTCTGAAAGAAGGATAGTAAAAGGCTTTTGTATTCAGGCACTGAGAAAGCGCTAAAACCTTGACCGGCGTAACAAGTTCTCAAATACCAGTTTGTTCCCAGCTGTCTGAAGATTCCCAAGATTGCTCTGAACCATCAATTTTTAAAGAGTCCTGAGGAGAAAAATCTAATACAGGCCTTCTTCAGAATTTTGGTGCCATGCTGTGAAAGCGTTTGATCAAGTCTAATTTGTTAATCTTCGTAATTCCTCCAGCTACTTCCAGCAATATTCTTCCGTACATAGGAAGAGTTAATCCTAAAGGCAGTTTTCAGAATATCTTCTTTAAAAAAATGATAAGCACTTCCCACCACTTTACCTCCAGTTCAAGCTACATTTTTCAGCCAAGTGATTCGGGATTTCTCACACAGACCTAAGAAATTTTTCCTTTTATGTTTGTGCAGAGATTTTTGCAGTTAACACATGGTATGCCTGGGAGTTTCATCCCTAAATGACTCTGTAGTGGCTTAAGACTGGATCTTCTCCCTGCTATTCTACTAAATGTAGATTATTCCAATTGCCTCTTGAGAATAGAAAGTGGTTAAAATCAGACAGCAGAAGCAGTAGTGACAGCATAGCTGTCTTGTAAATGGATGGCTTTTATCAAAGCCACATCCAGGCTCTGACAGTGTTGTATGTAAGATGACAAACGCAGGTGTAGCAGGTATAGTGTAACTTCCCTAGAGGTGCCTCCAGGTTTGTTTGCAAAGGTACTGCAAGAAAGAAATGTATCATGACAAAAGTTGAGAAAACACCAGCTCCAACAAGTTACGGCTATTCTTTATTCCTATTTGTTCTTTGTACACTGGTTGCTGCTTCTGATAATGCGTAATGCAAATAAACCATGGTCTGTCATGTTGAAGTATCTGAACCAGATGTGCAAACATTAGTTATCTTTGATGGAAATGACATCTATGTGGTTATGTGCCTCCTGATGCTAAAGAAAAATGTTTTAGTCTCTGCTGATACCATTAATAAGGGAGTACTAAGAAATCATTGATATCATAGAACCATAGAATAGTTAGGGCTGGAAAGGACCCTAAGATCATCTAGTTCCAACCCCCCCCTGCCATAGGGCAGGGTCACCTCCCACTAAAGCATATCACCCAAGGCTCTGTTCATCCTGGCCTTGAACACCACCAGGGATGGAGCATTCACAACTTCCCTGGACAGCCCATTCCAGTGCCTCACCACCCTTACAGTAAAGAACTTCTTCCTTATACACAATCTAAGCTTCCCCTGTTTAAGTTTGAACCTGTTACCGCTTCTCGTATCACTACAGTTCCTAATGAAGGGTTCTTCTCCAACATCCTTATAGGCCCCCTTCAGATATTGGAAGGCTGCTCTGAGGTCTCCACACAGCCTTCTCTTCTCCAGCCTGAACATCCCCAACTTTCTCAACCTGTCTTCGTATGGGAGGTGCTCCAGTCCCCTGATCATCCTCGTGGCTGTCGTGGTTTAAGCCATAAATTTCACTTCTCCCTCCTTTCCTGCCCCCCCCCCCCACTCCGATGGGGGGGAAATGGGGAGAAGAACCAAAGAAAATGTAACTCCCATGGGCTGAGATAAGAACAGTCCAGTAACTGAGATACAATACAAATCACTACTGCCACCACCACCACCAATAATAATGACAAAGTAAATACAAAGGGAGAGGATACAACTGTTTCGCCACCTGACCGAACCAGCCGAGAGACTGCGCGCGCTGAGCCAGCGAGAGCCCGCCCCGTATTCACCCTCCTGGGCATGACGTGCTGTGGTATGGAATAACCTCATTGGTCAGCCTGGGTCAGGCGCCCTGTCTCCCCTCCCCCAGCTTTTCCCTCTTTCCCGGCGTAACATGAGACTCTGAGGGGGGGGAAACCGAACCCATAACAGTGGCCCTCCTCTGCACTTGGTCCAACAGTTCCATGTCCTTTTTATTTTGAGGACTTTTTATGTTGAGGACCAGAACTGCAAACAATACTCCAAGTGAGGTCTCACAAGAGCCGAGTAGAGGGGCAGGATCACCTCCCTCAACCTGCTGGTCACTCTCCTTTTGATGCAGCCCAGGATACCGTTGGCTTTCTGGGCTGTGAATGCACACTGCTGGCTCATGTTCATTTTCTCATCAACCAACACCCCCAAGTCCTTCTCTGCAAGTCTGCTTTGAATCTCTTCTCTGCCCAACCTGTAGCTGTGCCTGGGTTTGCCCCAGCCCAGGTGGAGGACCTTGCACTTGTCATGGTTAAACTTCATCAAGTTGGCATCAGCCCACCTCACAAGCATGTCAAGGTCCCTCTGGATGGCATTCCTTCCCTCCAATGTATCAACTGAACCACACAGCTTGGTGTCATCGGCAAAGTTGCTGAGGGTGCACTCAATCCCATTGTGCATGTCACCAGCAAAGATGTTGAACAAGACCGGTCCCAACACTGATCCCTGAGGGACACCACCCCTTACTGGTCTCCAGCTGGATATTGAGCCATTGAGCACAACTCTTTGTGTGTGGCCATCCAGCCAGTTCTTTACTGACTGAGTGGTCCACCTATCAAATTGATGTCTCTCCAACTTAGAGACAAGGGTGTCATGCGGAACACCGTTGAACACTTTGCACAAGTCCAGGTAGATGACATCAACTGTTCTACCCCTGTCCATCAGTTCTGTAGCCCCATCATAGAGGGCTATCAAACTGGTCAGGCAGGATTTCACCTTAGTGAAGCCATGCTGGCTGTCACCAACCGCCTTGTTGTTTTTCATATGCGTCAGCATGCCTTCCAGGAGAATCCCCTCCAAGATTTTGGGCAGGCACAGAGGTGAGACTGACTGATCTGTAGTTCCCCAGCTCATCCATTTTCCCCTTCTTGAAAATGGGGGGTTATATTTCCCTTTTTCCAGTTGTTGGGAACTTCACCTGACTGCCATGATTTTTCAAATATAATGGACAGTGGCTTTATCTTAGAGGTTTAATACACAACTATCATTATCTGAGGAAGAATGGATCTGAAGTAAGAGAAGAAAGCTTATTTGTCTAATGAAGAATGTTGGGGCATTGTATATATATTTCTGGCACATTTGTCTTGATAGGGATAAGAGAAGACATGAAAGAAGTTTAGAAAACGCACTAAACAATGTGTTGAATTTTGCAGGAAAAAGTATTAAACACTTTGCATCATTAACAAGGAATTTTCAGTGTGAATCTGTGTTTTTTATTCAGTGCATGTGAAAGCAGTGATGGTAGTTAAGTGTCACAGAAGAGTAAAACCCAGTGTCATGGTATGTGAGACATTAGATGTGAAGAATTTCAAATGAGATGTGAAAGGTCATTTCGTTAGTGGGGAGAAAAGTTTTGTTCTGCATTTTAATTGAGTGAAAAAGGAAGGAAAATGTGTTGCAATAAGCAGTTTTAGTAAGGTTTTCATGCTCCAAGTTTTCAAATGATTCATTATAATATTGTTAGAAAGAAAAATAAGTTAACTTTGAGCAGTAGAGTGACAATATGTGGTTGGGAATCTGCATAATAAAAAAAATATTTACTATGAAGAAGGAAGGTCATTCCTCTTACAGAAACTGCCTTTTTTAATTCACTCTGGCCCACAGTATTTGGCTAGTTTTTAGTGAAACATTTTCTCATTGACATTCTATTTGGAGTAAGTAAGTGTTATGGTAGGGAATTCTGGATGGTACAGGGATCGCTTATTGTAATCAATTAAATGAATTGCAGAATAGATGATTCTGAGATTAAAATCAAAGTGTCCTTTAATTTCCCTTGTGTGATATTTTCCATGGCTACAGTGCTATGTGCATGTATATAATGTAGAATCAGACAGGAAGGGTAAGTGGTCTGATTGTCTTGGAGGTTTGTCTGAGCAGTCTAAGAATCCTGATTAGAGGTATTAGTAGCTTTAATTACTACTTTAGGGTAATGGTGAGTTGAGTAACAAATTATGTAAGTGTGATTTTGGAATATTATAGTGCTGAATTCTTTCACAAATGCTGACATGCAGGTTTCTCTATTAGGAAATAATATATTTTATTGTTCATGATCATAAGAAAAATTAAGTTATTTCATGCCCTGATATAAAATGTTCTGCCATTTATTTTGGGTCCATTCTCCCCTGTTTCTGGAAAATTGCATTTTCTTTGATTATTATACAGCTTTCTATTTTTATTATTATATAAAACTTTAAATATTTTCACAATTCAAGTGCAATTAAACGGGACATCTGTTACACTGGGAGCATGAGATAACACTTTTATTATGCTGAAAAGATTTTTCTGTGTATAACTAAGCCATTATTTGCATTACCACTTGCATATTGAAAAGTATTCATCATTAAAGAGTCAGCACGTGTACCAAAGATGGTAGTACTAGCTGCAGCGTTAAAGCATTCTGTCTCTGGAGCAGGAACCTGTCCATTGTAATCACATAGCTACTGGTAAATTATGCCTTGTAAGAGCAGGCGATGCATGTCCATGGCTCCAACCATTTATTGTGGCTGTTGCAGTCCTTTCCACTGAAACAGCCTTTGATGTTGATTCCTTCGCAATAAGAAACTCAGCATGGCTGAGGTGATACAGGTAGTGGAGAACAAGAATTTGCTAGCTGAACTTGGTGTGAAAACTGAAATTAAGCCTACACAACTACAGTCCACAGGGTGTCACCTTGAAAACCCATGAAATAAGAGGGAATTTGAGCTCTGGGGAAAATGCAGTAATTGAACGATTGGAGCCTGAGCAAGAGTCCCACAGCTGGAACATGGCAAGAAAATTAGGGAATAGGGGACTCAAAAATGGAGCTGCATCTGGCTTTGCAGCAATTATATGTGCTTGGGTTATATTCATCCCTTTTGTCATTACACACACGACATAGTGCCAGAGATTAATTTGTTTCACTGTGGATTCTGTATAAACTCATTTTTGATGTAGCTCTGAGGCATGTTTAGCATATTTTATATAGAGCTCTAGTGTAAGCATTGAGGAAAAAAGGGAATTAAGAGTCACAAAAAAAAAAAAAAGACTGAATGCCAGACAATGCGTTTGAGAGAGGACTGTATTTTCAGTATAATAAATTTCCTTCCAGTTGAGTTGACTATTTATTCCTTATCTTGGAGAGTTTGGAGATCTATAATAATAATTTTCATATATTACCTAAAATAGCATATTTTCAGTTTGTTTGTTTGTTTATGCACGAGACTTTTTATTTTCTGTAGGGAAACACCAGTAGTAACAATGTAGTAGAAAGTATTAAATTATCAGATAACAGAATAATTTGTTGGGAGCAACCTCTGGAGGTCACCTGGCCTGACACCTTGCTCAAAGCATGTCTGGCTTCAAAGTCTGTTCCAGCTTCAAAATTAGATCATTGCTCAGTTGAGTTTTGAGCACCTCCAAGGATGTGATATATCACATTTTCTAAAGGTTCCAGTGTCTGACAACCCCCACTATGGACTTTTACTTTTGATGTGGTGGTTTCCAACATTATGGTCCCCCCTGAGCTGCCTCCTGTAACGGTCGAACAAACCCAACTTTCAGTTTCTCCACATATCTGCTGTGGTAGCCTTTGATCACCTTGGTGACCCTCCAGTAGATTCACTCCAGGGCATCGATGTCTTTCCCATGCTTGGGACCACAAATTTGGACCTAGTAATCCAGATTAGTGGATTACTATTACTCATTAGTGGAAAATAGAGAGGAACAGTCCCTTTCTGGTACAAGATGTAGATGTTGATAATGAAGTCTGAAGTGTAAATGATGCTGGGATTTGAGACTATTTTTCTAGAAATTTGTATGCTTACTTGTAGCCCAAATACTGTGCATCAGTATAGAAGCTGTCTATTTGTATCTGTGTACAGTCTGAAAAGAAGATGTGTGTTGCTGTGTGCAGAAGAGACACAGAGTTTGTATTTTTGAATACAAATTTGGGTTTCAAATTCCTTTCACAATTAAGGAGTAGTTTAGTCTTGACTATTGGCTCTGATTCACACATTAAAGAGCACTCTTCCTTTACATATTTAGCAGGCACTATGGAGATTTGCTTTATAGCTTTGTCAGGTAACTAAGAGCCTTATGACTTGCCCCCCATTCAGAACCCATGGTGTAAATTGAAACATGTTGGGAAAACTGTTATTTCTTGGAAGCTTTCACTTTGGAAAGTGGAATTTCAGCTTGGAAGCTCCCTAAATCTGTGATATCCCTAGTTTCAGTCAGAAACGTCTCATGTCTAACCCATGCATCAAGTTGTCAATGATCAGAGCTAATAATTGTTTTATCTAAGTGAGCAAAATGCACATTATCCATTATTCCGGTTGTGGTTATGAGTTGTGACAGACAGTTGTCATGTGAATGAGCACACATCTTTTGGCAAATACATAATTACACCCTTTAATTTTTATTTTTCCCCTCATTAAAGCAAACTGTGAAGCCTTCAGTGAAGAAGTGTTGGGTAAAATACTCAGTAGATGGCCATTACCTTCAGAGAGATGAAGAGAGAGAGCACAAATAGTAAGCTGCTGTTTCAAACCAAGGGAAACCCTACAGGGAATAGGTATGGGAGATTTATTCTACCACTTGATGTCAGTATATGCTCACTCTTAGAACTAGACGGAATTTTTATTTTCCTTGCCAGGGAGACTTCTGGGTAAAGGCAATTTGCCCATCTTCTGCGTGTTCCTGTCTGTCAAAATTTTATTGATAGTGCCAATTGATTGAAGAAGTAGGACAACACTGGTGAGGACAATTCTTGAATTTCCTCGCAGGTGACACATGCCTTCCCTGGAAGAAGAGACTGCTCTGGCATGACAGAGTAATGGCTTTCTAGGCTTAGAATATTTTTGGAGGAGTTCACAGACGAGAGCTCATTGCTTTTCAAGGCACTTATCTGTATTCTTAATGTGACTAACTGAAATCTGTTCTTGCAGAGATCTGGAGTGATCTCGGCCACTCATTTCTTTGACATTCTGTGTTGAGAAAAATTCCTTCTCATTGAACATTATTTCTGCAGTAGACCATCTTTGGGGGCCTCTTCTCTCACTCCATTTCCTCCGTTGAACTGTGGTAGAAGTACCAGAAACCTCCACTTCTGCTGAGTTTGACTCTCCTCTTTTTTATATATATTTTTTTTTTAATTTTTTAATTAGGGTTGGAAAGGACCTTAAGATCATCTAGTTCCAACCCACCTCCTGTGGGCAAGGACACCTGACACTAAACCATGTCACCCAGTGTCACTCTCTCTGCCCTCTTCTTCCCTCTTCAGCAAGCATAATGCAGAAGTGGGCAGTGAGCTGACTTTGGGGCTTCTCTGGATTTACACCGGCAGGGGAGGTAGTTGTATCAAGTATCTTATGTCTAACCTGGACATCTTTGGGAAAAATTTCCTCTTTGCTTTCTACAAGAATGAGCCTATCATTACATTTACTAATTGTCCTATGAGTACTTTTCTGCTCTAAGTGCTTCCTTTATTGTTAATGTGAGCCATTTCCTTTATAATATAGTCTATCAGAAAGTGAAATTGAGATTTAGATGGAAATCTATTTAGTTTTAAATAGTTTAATTTTTCTCAAACTGAAAATGCTGTTCTGGAATATCATTAAGTACTTGGTTGTAACTGGAAGATGATTTTAAATTTCCTGAGTCTACATGGTCACAAACATTTATTTGCATGTCAAAATAATTAGATTCTCTTCAGATAATGAGTGCATTTGACAGTGTATATATCTAATAGTCCTTTAAATCTCCTTTAAGCCATTTGCGTTTATTGTAATAAATCACTCATTTAAATTGGACATGGTTTTAGACAGAAAACAGCGTCATTGTTGGGGCTTTGAAAGCTGCTGGAAGGAAAAAAGCTACTTATGCTACTGAAACTGAACTTTATTTCATAGCTGGAAGTAAGAATGTGTTAAGGGTTTCCCTGTAACTTTAGTAAAGCAAGATCATCATTGGCATTGCAGCCAGTTAGATGGCTTGCAGAGAATGGACCCTGACAATGCACCTGCTGGTGCAGGATGTATTCTTCAAATGTTTGCAATTTAAGGTAGGTACGTGAATGAAATGCAAACAAAGTGAAAATATTGTTAGGTTCTGATCTAGGTCATCCAGCCAAAACCTTTTGAGTAAAAGTTCCAGTCTCTTTGAATGGAATAGACACTGTAAGAGTGAAAATTTGTTTTAGTTATGTGAAAATCTGTTTGCAAGGCTGTAGAAAATCCCAAGTTGCACTTTAAAGCTAAACCCATGAAAATGGCTGTGGGATTGAAATCTGGTTTTAAAAAAAGAAATAAGATTTTGGATGCACCAGCACCTGGTGACTTGTTCAGAGGCTGCTAAAATCAAACACAATTTGAGCAGCTGTGTGGGTGCCTCCATGGCTGCGGTGGAGAGAGGCCTTCATTACCACAAATACTGCAAAGGAATATAAAAATGCCACATGCTACTCAGCCCAGATCTACCTGTTCAATGGGCTGTCCCAAAAGAAGGGTGAATGTTCTTTCCTCATCCCTGGTAATGTTGCTTCCTTTCTCCACCATCTGTTATCCCTTTAATATCAAAGCACAAAACATTAGGTAGTCATGATGCATTTTTCTGCTGCTCAGCTATTTGCTGGCTGGTTCTTTACTTGATGGTTGTTATGGGATATTTACTGGAAGACAATGCCACTCTGGGATTCAGAGTCAAGCTAAATTATTAGTAGCTTAGTATCTCATTATTCGCCTTTCTTCTAAGAGTCAGCACCATTTTCAAAGCACCATCTGGCACCATGGAATCAATACTCTTGCATGCTACTGTCATTAATAACAATTTGCTGATGCACGTGTATTGGCAATCATTTAGCCTTGGGCGATTCAAGAAACAGTGCCCTAGCAGTCAAGGCAAAGATGAGAAGGCCATCGCTATCAGCTTCTCTTGCAGATGATGTCTCTGCTGGAGATTTATTTAGTAGCTGCAGCAACCTGATATCCTGGTATGGAGGTGGGCCTGGAGCAGTCTGCTTGGTCTACACTTGTCCAGCTTCTAATCAGGAGAAAAATTTCCTTTGGGAGATGAACCCAAGTACCACAGAAGAGTGCTACCATTCTGTGGTTCCTTCTTCTGCATGTGGTCTGCTACCCACTGACCCATTTCAGGTACCTGACACCTTGTCCTCTCCTAGAGAAACCCTCCAATCACTGCCATGATCTTTTCTGCAGATCTCAGTTCAAATGGTTGTGGAAAGGAAATGGGCATAGGCTGCAAGATAAAAATAAGACTTGTTTTTGAATCAGGCCTGTGTTTTTTAAATAGCCCAGTGAAGCTATTGTAGGAAATACTTCATGCTTTTGTGGTAGAAGCATCAGTGTACATTTCACGGTCTTTATTGCTAAGGTTAGACATGTGCGGGAGATCAAGGACAACGAACTCTGACCAATATGATCAAGCGTTGACAATTTATTAAAGGCAAGCAACGTCTTTTATAGAAAAAGCCCCAGAAGACTAGAACATTCAATAACATCTGATTGGTTACATTCTTTAGCCAAGTGTTAGCAATAGTTTTATGATTGGTTTTTACAATAGTAAGTGATTCCCAGGCTGCGGCCACAACAGCAGATGGTTTCAAGGACACATCTATCAGTTCCTTTGTACGCATCTCTCTTAACAACTGTCCGTGCCAACTTTCTTAAAGCTTTCTGCACGTACGTGACCTATAGTAACCTCCACACATTCTTTAGTAACCTCCAAGCAGGGCCTCACAGCTTTTGGTTCACTACTTTACAAATGTCAAGCAGTTGTCTGGATTGCTCACAGCCCATTTTCAGCAAGAAATGCTGCAACAGACGTGCATCTCACAAATGATCACTGATAGTTTATTACCACACTGAGAATCTTTATACTTAACAGAAGCAAGGCAATAACAGCAGGAATCTCACAAAAGAGCTGCTCTTCTAAATGAACAAACCCTTCGTACTTGCAACTTTAGAGGTAAAAAACTATTGTATCCAAGTATATGTTTCATACCCTCTGCTTTGGTACTGTGCCATATACTTAATACACCTTAATTTGTTGGTTAACATTTGAAGAAGTTACACATATTAATTTTAAAAGAGCTGCAGCACAACTTAAAAATTAACTTTTCAACATCTTCACTTCATAAATGTGACGTTATGGTGGTTGATGTTACAAGCAATTGAAGCTATGTCATTCAGCAATTAAAGTAACATTAAAGTATTATGATATTCATTGTTACTATTCTCTGCAACATTTGCTGTACTGAAGTGAACTTTTAGATACTTGCTTTGATCTTGTGTATAAGAACCTAAGACTCTTATGTCTGCTAGACAAATTAACACATTTTTCATGAAACTCTTAAGGATAGAAATGGTTTGGATATGAGCACAATTTTTACTGTAAAATGCCTTTATATAAATATCAAATATCTTTACGTAGTCAATACTAACACTTTTCAGATTGAATGCATGTGATGCCTGTTAACATTAGCCTGTTAAGATAAACCCTGTCCCCATTAATATGGACTTAACAGTTTTCGGCAGGAGATATTGGAGGAGGCAGGCTTTGTTATTTAAAAAGACACTTTCTGCGTGTTTATGTGATGCTTAGAGTTTTGTATGATATAAACTTAATTTTGTACATGTTATAAAATTTCAGTGGTAGTGTGGAAAATAGTTCCTAGAATATGAGGGTCTTCATCAGGCTTATAGTTTATGTATAGGACAATAGGAAAGTAATTTTGATTAATATATGTCTTCAGAGAGCTATCACACTATCATCTGCTTTCATTGGAAAACAACTAATAGCCTTCAGAAATGTATGACATATAAAACATTTTACCATTTGTGACATGTGGGCTCTTATGTCAGATAAGCTTTTCTGAACTAAATGCTATTGAATAAGAGTATTTGTAGGAAAGAGTGCTTTTTTGGGTTGGTTTTTTTTTACACCATCCCAGTAGCAGAGAATCCACCTCACCCCATGGCATCTTATTCTAGTTGTCAATTACCCCACTATTTAAAAGCTGGCCTTTATTTCTAGTTTCGTCTTGTTGAACTACCCTGGATCTTTTATAGTTTGGAATGTTGGATTAAAGGATTGTCAGTGCTTTGTAGATGGTAAGAGGACACTGATCAAGCTACCACTTAACCTTTCATTTGATAAACTAAATGGATTGATCTCAAATCTTTTACTTTAAGACATGTTTTCCAGCCTTTTACTTCTCTGTGGGCCTTGATAAGTTGCGAAGATTTGATGCTTTGGAGATAAGACCCTGTTTACTGAGTTTGGAATAAAATGGCTTGCTGTTTTGGGGCTTTTGAAGCCCTTCATGCATCCACTTGTGCACAAACCAATTTTTTTCTTGTTGTGTGTTTCAGGTTGTTTTGGCAGACTGTAAATGTTTTATTTGAAATGGTTGCCAGGCTTGACTTAAATCAATATGAGGGAGATGGAAATGTACTTCTGGATGTTTTTTTGTTGGTCAATAAAATGTTATACCCTATGCCGTCAGAAAATGCTGAAATCAGCTTTGAAGAAGCAGAAAAGTGCAACCGTAGCAGATGCAATTATAGTGATTTGCTGCTCTAAACTACCTCCTGTGTAGAGGGGTAAAATGGAAGTTAAAATAACAGAAAAGAGGTGGTTTTGTTCCTCAAAATCTGTGTTGTAGGAGGTAATGTATGCTAACAAGAAGCTTATGTGACCTTTTTGTAAAGAAGAAATGGGAAGGACATCAGATGCTTCATCACTAAAATCAGTGGCATTTCATGTTAATTAAATTAAAGGAAAACTATTTGTCCTAGAAATTGCCAATGGAAGTTTCCTTCTTGAGGGGTTTCTCCCTGTCATGACACAGGAATGAAACTGAACATAATGCTGTTGTTTGGTTTTGGTTTTTTTTGTTTTGATTTGTTCGTTTGTTTGTTTGCTCATTTTGTTTTGTTTTTTTTTTGCTGTTACCTAATTGCTTAAAAGTGTTCCTTTCCCATCTAATTATTTTCCTCTTAACACAGATTATGAAGCTTGTAAGCAGTGAAGCTTCTGGGCCACGATATGGCTGCAGAAACTATGAAGACACTAAATTTACCTTCATTTCGGTAATCTTCCGCCAGAGCGGGCATAAATCTTTCCAGTTCGCTTTGACAGAGATTGTGCAAATTCACCGTGTAGGGTTTTTCAATGAACCACGAGGCTAGTGCAGCATTTTGGAAAGGTCATTTTAGCAAAACCTGCAATGTCTGTGAGTGACACCTAAGCTAACAAAACAAGTTCTCTGGAGTGAGGCTACTGCTGCAGCATCTCTGGCAGTGTAGAGCTCAAGACAGGCTTCTAATAGCATGAGATGGCGCCCTCTGATTCTGATTATTTGTTTGGAAAATGTAAAATGCATGTTAGTTTTCACAAGACTCTTGTGAACCAGTAATTTATTTTATTTATATCTTTTTTTAAGCTGGAACTAAATCTGTGCTCCTAAGCTTTTGCTCATGCAGCAGTGAGTTTAAAAAGGGAGAACTGAAGTTATCCTGACTAAATTAATTCCCAAGTTTTCCAGATTTATCACCACTTAACCTTTCAGAAATGTCAGATGAGTATAATGGAGTTGAATTTACCTCCTTGTGCAAATAAATTATCAACTGCTGTAGATTTTTGGGAACTGGTGCCTGTGACTTGTGTAAAAAAAACAACACACTTGAAGCAGTGAGATTACTCAGGTTACAACAATTCAAATATGATTATTATTTCTAAAACAGGCAAATAAATCCAACAACACATTGTAAGTGGTGTTCCCCAATATAGGGATTGTCTGACTACAGGGATGTGTACCTACCAAGTGACGAGTTAATTAATGTTGTTTTAAGCTGTTGGCATCCTATTATTAAGACAAAATGCCATTTTTCTACACTCCACTCTCCAGTTGCACGTGTTGGTTGGCATGGAAGCCTTGTGTGCTTTGTCCTGAAGCCCTACCACATTCCTGGGGTGGGATTTCTGCACCACTGGATGCAACGTCCATAAAGCCTGACTGGTTTTGGTAAGATGCTGCTGTTTGTGGAAGGAGCAGAGCAATGCTAGAAATTGCTTAGGTTTTAACACAGGCTTGGGGAGAAAGGAAACAGAAGCTGCCAATGTGTATCAACAGGGTTGATTGCTTATAATAAAAAAGGATTGCATATGTGCTGTGGAAATGGTGAGTGTCAAGAAAGGATTTAGAG
The DNA here is from genome assembly GCA_017639245.1 of Myiopsitta monachus. NCBI lineage: Eukaryota > Metazoa > Chordata > Aves > Psittaciformes > Psittacidae > Myiopsitta > Myiopsitta monachus. The sequence goes on along the minus strand of CM029921.1, from coordinate 61,422,083 downwards.
GAATATGAAAGAGTGCATGTTCCATTTTGGCAAATAAACTATCATCAGTGAAAATACATAACAGAAGCGAATATCCAGCTTTTTGGCTGAGCTCAGAATGTTACAAATTACTGTGAAGAAGTTGTCAAATGTTATTAGATTGATTGTATGGTTTCTGCTTTTTACATGTCCCTTCATTTGCCTGCTGAAAAATATGTATCTTTGTTTCTGCTCAAGTCTCAAATTTCCTACCACTTTTCACATTTTTTCAAAGCTACACAATACGGTTCTGCAGCTGTGATATTTATTAGAGGCACCTTGGTGACTACAGGGGAATTGCTTTGAATAAAGTGAGAATTTCAAAAATATAGGAAACAAAATGAAGAGAGCAAGTCTAGTGTCAGAGATGTCCATCTTCTAAAGTCTGTGATGCTTATTGTGAAAAACAATTTTCCAATGTATACAGAAATCCACTGTGCAGGGTTTTGCTGTCAGTTTGAGGTCAGCGTGTAGGATTTGTTTTGAACTGTTCTTGTTTTAGGTATTCAGGTATCTGATACATACTTGGTCATGAACAAAGAAATCCTTGAAGAGCAGTGCTGCTGCCTGAATTTGGAACAAACAAGGTAAGGAATGAGAAACCTAATCTTGGATTTTCCAACTCAACAGCCCTTTGATGGCAGGTTTAGAAGTAGGGCACAATTCAAACTGGTTCTGCAAAGAAAAGGCGCTTGTAAGTTGGAGGGGAAAGGCATCAGCGGCTGTTAGATTTGAGGACCGACAGGAACTGCTCATGTGTCCTCAGGTCTGGCCAGAGACCAAACACAGACTTGCTCAATAGCAGTGGAAGCCTGCAGGAAATTTATCTCAGCCTCATTTACTTTAACTCTTCAAAGTAAAATTTTTTCCTTATTTTTTTTTTCTTTATTGCATTCAGTGCCTTCAAAGCATGTCAATATGCACAGGTCATTAGGAACAGAGTCCTGGATTTTAAATACAAATGCTGAATTATAGCTTATGAACTCCTCCCTGGACTTCTAACCCGGTATCTCCTCTCATTTCAGAGATGTTTTTATTTGTTTTTTAAATTTTTTGCCCTGATCAATCTCCTTCCCACCCAAACCTGTTGCTGTGGTATTTGAGGTTCAGTTATCCCAATTAGTGTTACTGTCTTTTATGCAACATTCTGCAGTGTCAGATTAATGAGCTGTATCCACTCACAACAAATTGGCAATTATTTGAGTTCCCACCAATTATCACAGAGGTCTAGCAGGAGAGTGTTTTGTGGCCGTGGCCTATAACAAATAAATTTTACCAAATCTTTGCAAATGAAAGACTTGTATTTTAATTGAGGCCCTAATTTAGGTTACAGTTGCCTGTGGAAATACAGCAACTTTTGTATTTTTATAGTTATATATAAGTATGCTGTGGTAACAACAGGCTTTTTTTTTTAATCTGATGTAATGTTCTAATTATAATATCTTATCTTGCCAAGTTTTATTTTATATGATGATATTTCCAAATGTATATATTGGTATTTTGTATACATTTAAAGGTGATGCTATATGGTCCGAGATTTTTGCATCTTCAAAGGTTTGCGTTTCTAAAAATTTACTTTTGTAAAATTCATACTGATAAAAAGGACAGATGTTAGGTCTTCATTATAACATTAGTAGAAAAGAGAAAGTTTGAACTGAATTCTTTCTGGTTATATTGAAGGTTTTGGAAGTATGAGCTGTGAATTTTAAGTGTTTAAGTACCCACCAATCCAATGCAGGGAGCTGGCAAAGGTCGATAAATAAAGGTTTGAATTAGAAGTGTAAGTGAAGCAGTGTATTTATTGTTTAAATTGTACCAAGGACTTATAGAAAGAAAGTCTCTCAAAATGTTGACTTTAATTTTTACTTTTTGATTATAACTATAGTAGATGTTGGGGTTAGGGAAGCTTAACATGGCATATGGTACAAAGGTGCAGAGACATTAATAGATCTATGCAACTGGAGTTATTTATTTCTGAGAAAAGTCTTGGAGGTGATGGGGCCAATATATTTGAACTACATAAAATCTGTTAGGAGATCAGCGCTGATTATTTGGTTGAGTCTGCTGTGCAGGACAGGAGTAAAACTTAAGTTGATTGAACAGACTGCAGGAACATTTGGGAAGGTGTGATTGTATGCATAGTACTGTTTATAATCTTTGAACACTTATTGTAAAAAGCAGTATGAAGTATACGATGATATAAAATGAGAAAAATAATTAGCTTGATCACTTTATGCTTCAGTGTATGTGATAATAAGAGGGTATGAAGCCCATTACCTCAGGTGTATGATAGCATTTGATTCTAAACACATTTTTTGTGCCTGAATGCTGTTACAAGTGCTTTCTATTCCTGAAGATATTCCTCAGTCTACTGAGGATAGATAAGATACTTGTCTTATGCTCGGTAGCTGGCTCAGCCTGATCTGCAATGTATCCAGCTACTTGGTGTCTCCAAAAATAATGCCTGTCCCTCAATATTTAAATGCATTCTCTGTCAGTTGTAATGTTCCCACTGAATCCAACAGCAGAGCGCCAAAGCAGACTTTTATTTCCTCCAGAAAATAATTATTTTGACGCACAAAGTAATAAAAAAATGTGCTTTTGGATTAATATTATGGCTGGTATAGATCTAGAAGATATAGATCTATATATGCCAGTGTATGTTATGTGTAAGTATTTTTTTCACCTGGGATAGGAGTTACTGAGGATGCTATATAAATGATAAAAAGCAAGCCTGAACTAGAGGTGATGTGTTGTTACACTCACACATTTGCAGCAGATCCAGAAGAGTCATGGTTCTCTTCTTTCTACTTTACTGGTTTTCATTTTTCTAAATTAGCAGGTGCTGAGTTCTATCTATTGATCACTCAAAGGCATCTTTTTAATCGGAGAGCTCATTATTTCAAAATCTTGAATTGGAGCCACATGACCTGACCTGGAGGGAGGTGTGTCCTGTGGCAGCAGGAGCTGCTAAGGTGGTCTATTCAGAGAGCTTTTTGGTGGCTCTAAAGGGAAAGATGTTAAACAAAACCAACAAATATTTTGAAGCACAGTATGTCAGACAGTTAAAAGCCAATGCAACTGCTCAAGATTTCGCAGTATTAAATGACTGCGTATTTCCGGTCTGCTTAAACAATGCATCATGAAGTTATAAACAAAATGATTTGAACAATTCTTCAGTGCTATCAGGAATAGTAACCTGTTTTGCTAGATGAGGAGAAGATGGGCAGAGAAAGAGTGATTCTCGTTGCTGGTGGGAGCATTCTTAGTCATAGTGCCAATATCATCACAAGGCTGTGTGCTCAGCTCATTTCTTTACCTGGCAAGAGCTTTGGTTATCATTTCCAGACAGGTGTTTGATTGGTTTGTGAGGCAAGATATAATACTAGCAAACATTTCTGTAATGACTTTTAATGCAGATCAAGTTTTTTCCAAGTGTTCTCCATTTATCTTGTAGGCCTAGCCTCTATAATTCTTTTAAGTCTTGACATACTTCTTTCTTTTTATAATGCACTATGCTTGAAGATATATGGGTGAGAAAAAAAAGATGAAAATGAATTGAGTGCTTTTCTATTTAAGCTCTCAGAAGTGGGCCTTCTCAAGGACTGCTACTTTAGATTGCGAGATCATTCTGCCATTTGTCTCACCTTGTCCTTTTCCACAGCTGCCTCTGTACTTCTTCATCCAAATGTATATGCAGTGAGGTTGTTGACACTGTCATTGAAAATCCTCTTCTGGTCCGACAACAGAACTCTCAATTAAAGTATAAGGACTTTGTCTCTCCCAACTTATTGTTCCAATCCTCACCTGTGAGCTCCTGTGGATAGATATTGTATCTCAGTGCCAATCCTTATCTTTATTTTTAATGTTGAGTATAAAGCAGAAAAAGCTGATGACATTTTATGTGGTGCAATTTCTTAGTGGGGGGATTCTTGATTGTGTAAATAATTTATAAGAGGTAAATACTGAACAGGGCAGGGAAGTTACAGCTCAGCCCTGAATGAATAAAAGTAGTAGTTTAATTTTATAATAGGACATTGAAGTGTGTTACTGAAAATGCTTCACACCTTAAACAGGAAATGTTAGTGTCCAGAGAAGACTGATAGTATCTGGCAGCCATGATTTAAGGCTTTGGCCGCTCCCTTTTCATGGCATGTTGTGTTTTATCTAGTGCTCTCACTAAGCATAGTTGATCCTCACAGGGAGAAGGAGAAAAGGTATACTGAATAAAAACTGCATGTTAAAAGGCCCTCAAGAGAAATATCTATTAAAAATGGATTTGAAATAATACAGCAGCAAAATGTATTAATGCTGCTGCACAAAATTTGTGAGTACTGGTGGGATATGCTCCAAATTAATAAAATCATATCATCCTGGCCCATGCTTCAGTCTTGTCAACTTTTGTATTGTTAAGAACTGCAGGGACATAAGGCAAATTCTCATTCATGTATCTCTCACAAAGGCATTGTGCCTTTGAGAATTTGTGCTAAAGCTTCAGGACCTGGGCATGTGATTCCAGTGGTATAGTTATGCAGCGCTCAGCAAGAATGCGAACCTCTGCACCTTAAAGGCATATGCACAAGGAATTGGCTTGAAAAAGAGAAGGGAAAAATGGCATGGGATATTCCCCTCCTAAATACTGAAGTGATTGTTTTTTTTTTTTTTTCATTTAATTTTCTTTTTTTTTTTTTTTTTAATTCTAGTTTCAGCTGGACCGAACTATTGCAAACAGAGAATTTCAAGTAATGACTGCTACTGCTGAACCCAGGACAAATGTATTAACTGCAGTTCACACGTACAGCTTAATTTTAGCAGTTGCTGACTCTCACTGACAAAGCAAGTTCCCCCAAGTTAGTTCTGCTCTGATTCATAATATACTTGTAATAACTTAAAGAGCTGCCAGGTAGTACACAAGGGTATTTCACTGAGTACTCATAGCCATGGATTTGCCTATCAATTCACAAAAAAATTTTCATAAACCAGAAGATTTCTAGATGAAGCAAAAATAAGACAAAAGATTTCACTTTTATGATGAATAAAATATTGCCCAGAGAATGTAATAGCATTTTAATAAAGGGAGCCTGAGAGAGCAGAGTGATGGCAGGAACACAACAAACACTCTAAGCAGATCATCTTTGGGGCACATACTGCTTTTATGGGGAACACAAGGCCAGGCCTACTGCTAGGTTCCAGATGCTTTCCCATGCTATGGAGATTCAAAGATGCAGTAAATCCAATTCAGCTGAGCCTTTGAGCAAGGTTTACAATAGCTTTGGGTCACTACAGGGAAGCAAAGCAACCAAACCTTATGCATGAATGTGGGCTGTAAATGTTAAAGAAATGAAGGGCATGGAGCAATGGTATGTCCCTGAATCTTTTGCATAACTCGCATACCTAAGGCCACAAGTGTGTTTATGAGAGTAGCTGCACCTCCAAATGGATGAATAAGCATGCAACAGTGCATACAGTACACATGGGTATGTGTTTGTGCTAGAGTACGCAGTTTGTGGGTGTTTCCTACTTTTGGTTATTTTAACATATTACTGAAGCAACTGCAACTTGTTAACTGGTTTTTAAAACACTGGAAAACTGCAGGGTGTTTTTCTGATAGTGCTATAAGGCACTATATGTACAGAGTGTGGGAAATCATCTCTTCTTTTGCCAGTTATTCATAACAAAGGGATTTGCAGGTTTTCTCTCCTGCTTCCTCTTTATTCACTTCTGCATTATTTTCAAGGTTGTGACTCTCCATGTGTTGAGTGTATTTGTTTTTTTCTGTATTGTAACTCAAATTTTATTGCTATTAATTACTGTATCAAACTGGCTAAGGGCTATTAGGCAATATCACAGACTATAACAGTGATTATAAGAGATTATATAAGAGATTATATAACAGATTATAATCTTTAATTCTACTTATAATATGCAGAAAACTATAACCCATAAACTTTTTAAATATTTGAGGTAAAAGAAGAGCTGATGTTGCTGACAGTTTTATAATGTTTACGCAAATGTTTCCATATTCGTTGCAGAATAAAACCAATGAGTTAGAGACTTTAAATGGAGCATATTAAGATTGCTTATTAAGTGAAATGTTCTGAAACTGTTATGCTTGAGGATAAGCAATGTAAGATCATGGGAGCCCAATGAATAACCTTTTTTCCTCCCAGTCCTTAGATTGTGCTGTAGGATTTGCGACAGGCCCTGGCCAAACCAGGGAGGCAGATGTACTTCATCTTACCTTAGCCATTCAGAGAAGACTTAGAAGGCTCTTTACCTTTAAAAGCCATGTTTCATTAGATTATTCATTAGAAGAAATAGCCTTTTTTAAAAATCAAAATTAAATAAAACAGAATAAAATGGAGGACTAACACCCACTCTGCCCTTACCCGCAGTGTTCTTGCAGATCAGTCACTGCTTCCAAACGTGGGTCCAATAGCCTCAGTTGCTTTTGGGATCATAGCAAACTCTGCTTCTTGGCCAGTGTTCCTTTGTACAGCTGGACAATCCTGCCTCATTTGAGTCTGTGCTGCTCTTTAAAAATTCTTTCCTTCTTTGTTGGAAATCTTTGTGCAAAAAGGATCACTTAATCAAAAAATGCATTTCCTCCCCCATGCTCTCAGATAAAGATCAGTTCAAAAAGCTCTTTTCAGTTGGCTTGAGGGGCTGATCCTGTGTGACATGCACTCATCTTTGAGGGCCAAGCAGTATCCCAATCTTACGGCACACCAGTCAGCCCCAGCACTCTCTGGAAGACACTTATGCTGCTCCTGGAGAATGTCCTTTTCTGTTGGCCTCATTGCTGGCTGTAAGTAGTCTTGCCACTGCTGCTGACATCTAAGGGCTCTGCAAGGATAACCAATCTCAACTCTTAAATCTTCAACAGGACTTGAGAGTTTTAATCTCTTATCTCTGTTGTTTCTTTAAGAAGAGAAAGGCCGTATTTTATTAGAAGTTTCCCCTCCATACAGTTTTAAAAACATCTTTAGTATGGCAAGACTGGTCACAGAACTTTCTGTTTCAGTGAGATTTAAAGGGCTCTCTTCCTGCTTTGCTGGCTGCTGAACATCCTTCAGCAGGGTCTAGACTCTGCTCTGGACATTGCATTTGCTGTTAATGAGTATGTTAAAACTTTAGATGAAGCCACCATCTAAACTGTCTAATTGGACATAGCATGGTCTCTTGAATGAGATTAGACATGTTCTTGTCCAGTAAGGCTAGTTTGAGGTGTTTGATTCTGAAAGCCTCTTCTTCCATACCATAGTGTCTGGATTCTACAGAGATGGTCAGGTAGGTACATCATCAACTTAGTACTGATAAGGTGGACTGCAGCAGTTTATCACTGTCATATACTATGATCACTTACTTTAAGTGAAACCTATTCTTGGGTAAGTGAAGCTGAATATTTTGCATTTGCTGTAGACTAGAGACATGCCTATCTGCAAATACTGCAGAACAACTTCTGTAAAACAACGATACACAGAAATGTAATAAGCAGCTTAGATTGCTCTCTACAACTTGAGAAAGAGTTTTTTTTTGTATTAGTGCATGTTTTTCCTGAAACTTAAGCCACCTTTCTACAAGGCCCTATAGATGCTGTTTCTTTCATAACTTGTCTTGCTGTCTGGAATAGGTTAGGGGAAAAAAAGTATGAATTGTTTGCCAGAGAATATATGACTATGCCAGGGCTTGGTATTTTCTTTTGTTTGGTGTCCCATAATGCTGTACGGAAGCTGGGAGCCAAGTTTATTAGTGTTGTACTGATATGTAAATAAGAGCATCTGCAATGTGCTTAGTTATAATAGCTGCAAATTAGGTAGTGCTTTGATTTCCTGGTTACTAATCAGGTTATCTCTAAATAGGTACTAATCAGGTTATCTCTAATTAGGTACATCTCAAACTATCTGTGGGTTTCATTTTCCAGCTAGTCCACAGAAGTATGTTTATGATGGAAAGTGCTTGTGACTCTGTAGCTAATTCAGCTGAAATAGACAGGCTAATCTATTTTAAAATCTTAGTAATCACACCAATCTCTTATTCTGGATTGAAAGTAGCATACGTCAAACCCCTTAATTTTTCTGGTGTCATTCTACTAAATTGTGTTATGAAAGGTGTGCAAAAAGCTCATGATGGTCATCAGAGTCCAAATCTAAAACTGCTTCTTAAAATTGCTTCCTGTCAAAAAATGATTTATTATTTTAATTTTCACTACAGCAGTTAAGGTGGTAGAAAAGATTCTTTTGAATTACTTTTTCATCTGACATAACCTCGTTACAGCTTTAGGGTATTCACTTTGCCAAAGCTATAACTAGTATCCACACCTTTTACCTGCCCCAGAGCTCTCCAGACTTCTCTAACCTTTACCACTGTGATCTCCTACCTTCACTGATTTTACATGGTTTTAGAAGTTTTAAAACCTCCTGTAGGAGGAAAATGTCAGCTTAAACTGTTGTTAATTCAGTTGAAGCAAGAGTGCAATGGGAAAACTGTAACAAAAAAAAGTATATATTATAGTGCTGCTGCCTTTCATCCTGGACAGTTCTAAAATAAATTCAGTATCTACTGAAGACCATTGCAGGAAGGTAGTCACCAGATATGACCAAATGTACGCAGTTCAATTCAGTCTGATAACACTGAATTTTGACTGCAGGTTCAGTGCAGTTTGTTTCACCTTACAATGTGTGTATGTTCCTCCTGTCAAGGTGTGTCATGTCCTTTCTCATCACAGACTTGCACACTATCAGTTATTTCAGCTCGCTGTGCCAATGACCCATCTTATCTCTTCACCCCATTTGTCTTTCCTGTTGTCTCTTCAGTTGACCTGCAGTGAGGTTTCACCTGCCTCACTCAAGGGCAGGGTTTTTTGCCTGATTTGGTTCTCATCATGTACTGTTATTGAATTTTTTTCCACTGCCAAGTGCTTTTACTTAGCCCATCACCTGCTTTCACATGGCACTGGCTTCCCTTGTGTTTTCTTTGATGCTGAGCCCAGTGCTGCCAACAAGTTTCTACCTCGTCCATCATCTAATCTCAGTAAAGGCTTATTTTTTGTAATGAGGATCTTTCTTTCCCCCTTCACTTTCTTTGTGCAGTGCACAGTGGTGCTGTGCTGTAGCAAGTTCTTACATCCCAGTAAAGCCCAGGTAGAAACCTCCTGGCCAAGGTGGATTTCTCCATGGCAAGCTTGTTCTCCCATATTTTATTTTGCAGGTTTTTTTAGCTGAATGTGCCAACTTCACCATTATGGGAACAAGCTACCTCATTTTCTTGAGGGAAGAAATTCATAGTCCTTTTTCTGACATGCCTATGGAGGACTTGACAGAATTCTGACTGAGACCGGCTCGTTGCTTCTCACCTGCCTTTGCTTGATTTGAGCTACCTTTTTTCTTGGCTTGTAAGCTTTTTGGGAAGAAAGTTTTCCCTTTGCTCAGTTTTTGCATGAAGGTATCACAATGGGATTTGTAATGAGATACCTAAGTGGTAAGATAACACTAACATAATAATGATAATTAACTGCATGCTAATTAAAGTTCATTGCATGTGCTTGCAGCTTCTCTAAGGGCTCAAAAAAGGACTTGCCTGGCTGCAATTGAGAGTTTATAACACCCTATGTCTGCCCTATATTTACCTTCTTTCCCTACGCCTCCACTTGTAGCCACTACCAGAAACCACCCTGGGCTGTTCGAAATAATGCCATATATTGTCTGCTTTTATGTCCCACTTCTTTTGACAACTTACAGGAGTGATTTTTCCTCCTGCCTAAATTTTAAATGTTGAGCGCTCAAACCTTCTCTCCCCTCATATCATTTTGACCCCTAGCTTAATCTCAATAAGGAAAAATTTTCATGCTATGTGTTTTGAAAGCTCCCTGGACATTTTGCATGTCGCTGTAGTATAACTACTATTCAAAGCATAGTGCTCCAGGGAAAGTGAGTTGGGTACTTAGGAATTTTGTTTGCAGTGCGATGAGCTTTAAGGAGGTATAGAGCAACTGCATTCCCTTTTAGAACAGAAATGCAAATATTGTAAGTGAATACCTGAACAGCCATTAATAATTTCAGCATACAGAAACATTGTGAAAAGTCAGAGAAAACACAGGACCTTCTGAAAACAACTGTGTTCTGTTGTGTTTATTGCAGGTATTTGTAGTATGAATGAAAAGGATGGTGATAAGTTGCAATTAAAATACTTTCGCTAGATGTCAAAGTTTGAAAAGAAAGTGGCTTATGGAAAAAATGAATTAAGTTCAGGATTGTATATTAGATGTTTTTGAAGAATGCATACTGGGCCTTGAATATTTTAAGTATGCAGTCAGGAAACTTAGATTCATATATTTCAAAACTGCAAAATCAACAGACTTTTCTTTGGATATTCAGAGTGATTTATGTTGTGTGAATTTGAAAGAACATATCTAAGAACTTAGAAATATTTCAATAAAAAGATTTAGCTCAATATATGAAAGCATAAGTCAGCTTGGACCTTATGGCTGTTTGCTTTGTAACTTTTGGAATCTTGGAAACTCTTGTACTGAAAGTTATGAATGCTCAAACCCTTGACAGTGTTCAAGGCTGGGTTGGACATAGCCATGGGTGACATGGTTTAGTGTCAGGTGTCCCTGCCTGTGGCAGGGGGGTTGGAACTATATGATCTTAAGGTCCTTTCCAACCCTAACTGTTCTATGATTCTGTGATGTGATGTTTGATCTAATTTTTTGGCTTCATACTTCTAAACCCAAAGAGATATGACCGTTCAGCAATGATTGTCTTGGTTACAAAGAAAGTCAAGGTGGGTAATGTAAATCAAACCACCACACTGAAAGCATAGACAGTCTCAAAAAGAACTTAATGTAAGTGGTATAACAACTAATAATTTGTTAAAAAACAAAAACCAAACCAAACCCCAAGCAAATAGCAAAGTTACTGCAGTATACTCAGTTGCAGGTACAATATATTTGAAAGAAAAAAACTTTCTGAAACTTGTGATTCATAAGAAATAAGCCAAAAGATAGTTATTTAAAGTGGAAAATCTGGAGGGGGAGGGGAACCTTTCAAATTTACCTGCATGCTGCCATGCTAGTAGCACATTTCACTGTAAGGTGTGAAATGCAAATGAGTGGAAAAAAAAACCCACCAGAAAAACTGTCTAGTGTATTTTAAAGAAGCAAAATTAAACATAATGTGGCTTGAAATTACTTGTAAAACTAAAAGTTCTAGGATTAAATGTGTTCTAGACACAAATCCTTAAACCACCAGGGATCTTATGATGCTAACCATTACCTAAGAGAAAAATGCCCTGTAAAAGGTGTACATAAAAGGAAAATCCTTGAATTTTAAAAAAATATCCATTAGTAAAAAGCAAATAGAAATTGATGTTAGAATTGCTACTAGCCGGTTTGTGTTCTCTAGAGGAACAAGAAAACATTTTGAACAAATCTCAAGGTTGAAAAAACCATTTATAACTGTATAATATATTACAGCAAGTGTAGAATGTTAAAAACAGTAACCTGTAATCAACAGTGAACAACTAAACAAAATAGAGTATTATTGTCCTTGGTTGGACTAGGAATTTTCTGTAGTTTTGGAAATATATCTGGATAACCACTGCTTCAGTCCAGAGTGTGATACAAGCTTATACATGTGGTAAGACCTATGAGGGTATGACCACTGGCTTCAAGCTGGATGACTTCCTGTGTACAATGTTGAATCACAGTGTAATTTGCTGTTATTCTTTTAATTATAGTGCTGGTCTTTCATCACTAATTTCAAGGGTGTTTTTGATAGCTGTTTGTTTATTTTTGTTTTTAAGAATTTGACATTTTCCACTTTTTTATCAAGGCATGCTATTATTAACACTTAAAGCTGTTGAAAACTGAAAGAAGACAACCCTTATGTTTGACATTTCCTGGAGTTCATTCTCACTTAATACAAAAATATGAAAGAAAATAATTCCAAATGCTTTTTTAATACAATCCAATCTTGTAGCAGCACTGCATAGGAATCTAAAAGGAACTGATTTGTCTCTAAAGCATTAATCTACTTTTAACATACAGCTTAGATATTGCTGTCACATTTTGCAGCAGAAAAATTCTGAAGGATAATGTGAATGGAATCTCAAATTTTGAATGGCGCTAATTTGAAAATTGTACAGATGACATGTTAATTTAGGAAGATAGTCTGGAAGAACATGACTGAGAAATTTGCAGTCTATGTAAGGGTAGAACTGGAGGAGAACTGAGTAAGAAAACTCATGCTTGTTTTATTGATAATGATATTATTGATATTTGATATCAATATTGATATTGATATTGATATTGATAATTGATATTATCAATAATGCAGTGAGAATATTGGGTGCTAGCAGGCAACCTTTCTGAAGCTCAAAACTCTCCTGATCTTGGAACCATCTTTCCAGAGGAAGGGACAAGAGGGGCAATGAATACTATTGGAAAATGTGCAGGCTGATGGAAAATGAAACTTTTGGTGTACTGGTGCTCCTCCTGGAGCTGGCTGTGCTGCTGGAGGAAGTGGGTTTCCACCAACTCACCTGGATCTCAGGCAGCCTCTGAGTCCCATGTCCCAGACCCCCATGTTTGCAGCTTCTGCTGAGCTGGAGCTCTAGCTCCTGTGATTTCTGGCTCTGGTGCAAACTGCTGATGTGACAATGGTTTCATTTAGGAGGGAAAGAGGAGATATGTTGGTTTTGTTCCACAGCAGAGTGAAGCCAAGTATTTAATTGCTCTTTGAAATGCAGCAGCTTTCGCCTGGAAATTGCAGGTGAGTGGAACCCCCTTTTTTGTTTGGTACCATTCAGATTCAGCATTGTGGCAGCCCTGCAAATAACCCTTCTTTAGCTATTCTCCAGCACGGGCCTAGTTTCAAGTTGGCACAGGGTAGTTTAAGGCAATTAAAGGTCTGCAGTAGCCCATCTCTCTGCCTGCCCCTTTTGTAAAGGCAAATAAAAGCAGAAAGCACCTGCTGTTTGGGGACCCTCACGAAGAAGGGGTGGAGTGACTCCGGTAGAGCTGGTGAAACAAAATGGGAAAGCAAAAATTTCAGGGATTAGCAGTTTGCTAGCAGAGGGCCTGGATTTTGTTACCGTACACGGGTTCAGGCCAACAGCAACAATGTCTTATCACTGGAGAGCTGTACCGGCTGTGCAGAGCAGGACAGCATAGTGTGAATTCAGGGACAGTCATTACCAAAGAAAGATCAAACTGCACTTGTTCTCCTTCCTTTTTGCCTCAAGTGACCTGAATGGTGTCTGTCCATCATAATCCTGCCAAAACTAATCCTGAAATACTTGATAGAAGTGACTTCAGAAAAATCAGATCTCTGTGGCTATGCAGAGTAGTATGCAAATTGCTGCTTCAGCAAGCTGTTTTAGAAAGGTCTTCTTGCAGAGACCTAATTTTTTCCCAATACAAACTACTATGGGAATAAAACTAAGGCAAGAGCTCTTCTCTTTAGGTCAAGTACCCCAAGAACTGGCAAGATGAGGGAATATATGTTGAAGTTAAAAGAGCAGATGCAAAACTATTGCTTTGACTAAGTAGCAATGTGTTAAAGTTTACGAGGAACAGTAAGCGTTTACCAAGTAGGGAAATGACAGCACCCAGCTGCAATCATATGATAGCAAAAGAACTGAGATTTAGCACTGTGCTAACACCAAGTGGATAGTGCTAGAAAGGGGAAAGAAACCAAGTGATGAAGATAAAGGAGCTGGTATACAGTCCCAGAAAGAGGAAAAGAGCCTGCCTCTTTGCATGATGCAACCAACACAGTTTCCCTAGCTGTGAAAGAGGTTGCAAATTAACCTGAGGTAGTGAAGAATAAAAATAGTCTTGGAAGTTAACAAGTCACTGCTCAATTAGAGGAAGCAACTGTGTAACCGTTAAAATAACAAGTCAGAGGACTGTGAGCAGATGAGCAAAATGTGGAAATGGATGAAGGGTATTTGAGAGCAAATAATGGGGAAATTCTGGCGGTTCTCAGTTTGAACAAACGTAATGACTTTAACTAACACAAAGCACTCAACAGAAGGTAAATGCATGGCTGCATTAAAGGCTGTGTTAGAGAAAAGTGACCTCTAATGGGGGTTATATAAAAGCCCGATTGCCTTAAAGATAGTGTACATGCAGGCTGTAATGTGAACATTAATTCTGATCTCAGAGGGCTAATGGATGCAATATTTTAAGAGGAAACTTCAGAAGTTTTATGAGAACTAGAGAAAAGTTGAGTTGCCCCAGGTTATGAGCATGTGTGTAATCTTGGCATCACTGCTGCTCTGTCATGTCTCAGGGTCACTCCCAAAGCTGCTCATCTCTGCAGGGCAGAGTATCTTCAACAGCTGGGTCAGGCCTTTGATGGTCTGACTAATTACTCTGCAATAGGCAGATTGCATGGCTATAGTGGTGCTCTGGTTGTGAGAAATACAGCAGTGCTTCGGTGCAGTGCAGTAGCTTTGCTGTCAGGAATTGAAGCGATCCTGACAGAAATTAGCAATAAACCAGTTTGTTTTTTAAAGCAGTAGTGATAAAGAAAAACAATTCTGCAATTATGCTGCTAAAAAAAAGAAAAAGGGTAAAAAAACAAAAAAAATCTGCAAAGTATGTGTGGGAATATTTACTCACTAAACAGTGGATGAGCAAAATACTTGAAAAATAGTCACAGTTTTAAAATTTGGGTAATTAAAATCCATACAGGGTTTCCGTATAGGAAAGAGAGAATGGCAATAAAACCAGAGGTGTTCAAAACTTGATAGAAATATCTCTGGTCTTTTGGAGTTCCTACATCTGCATTGGAGTAGTGTTTCATGGTGTCACACTTCTGATGCAACGAGGCTTTTTAATGTTAGAGGAACCTATTTTATTTTATAACTCAGCATTGGTCCTATCTGAACCCTGAGATACCACTCTGTAAATAAAAAACAAAACAAAAATGACCCCCCAGACTGCAAAACAATGAACACCAAAACACACACAACAGGCAGGAAAGCATGGTAACGAAGGGGTGTGGAGGGAGGGAAGAACAGGATAGGGTTTGAGTGTTCTCTTAATTTAATTTTATTTTTTAGTTGCAAGCCTGTTGTATGGATGCCACAACACAACCGACACAAGGCTTCTGCAGCAAGGGTTGAACTTCTGGCAGATGGCCCTCTGCATCTTTAATAAGAGACACAAAATCAGAGCCAATAAAAAATAATTGGAAGAGAAAAATCCTGAGAATGAAATGTCAAATAGCACTGGAGATGTTAACACAGGGGGAAAATTATTAGTAAATATATAGGTGAGGCTAAAACCTCTCCCTTTAGGAGTGAACAAGGGCAATTGCAGGTGAAGGGCAAATACCCTCACATTAAGTATCTAATTGGGATTGTTTATCACTGCTTATTAGAATCAGGTTTGAACATCTCAATCATATATTAAAATTACAAGCCCAGAGAGCAGGGTTTCTGCATGAGGAGATTCTGCTAAATAAAGAAGTAAATAAATAAATAAATAAATTTGATGAGAAATTAGGAGCTTTAAAAGCAGTAGGACATAAAACCCACCAGTTCTTGCTTTTTACTAAGCAATCCTTGAAAAAAGCAGTGCTGAGGCTGGCTATGCTGCATTGTTGCATCCCAAATCGTGAAATGCCAACAGCATTTGCACGCACATATTACTTGTTATAGAACAATTAGCCTTGATTGTGGCAGAAGAAAATGGTTCCAGTTGTGTGGGGACTCTGGAGGGGCAGTGGGGAGAGGCTGTGTTGTATGTCCCTGTCTGCCTGCAGAGGCACAGCATGCACAGGTTTGTGTTTGCCAGCTGTCTGGCAGAATTTGTGCCAAAAAAAGAATGCAATACCCATTTTGAACAAAATGAGCCAAGTTGGCCAAGGCTTGTTATAGAAATCATTGGAAACAGCTCAGCTCACGTTGATTGTTGTGGGTTAGGACTTGTGCTGAGTTTGTGGTTTAGTGGTTGATGTTATTTCTGTGAGAATTGGCAGTAACTGCTTAAATCTAATACTGATGCAGACTTAGCTGTTTTCTTTCATATCTTTGTTATATCGTGCAGGGGCAGGCAGAGATTTGCCGTTTGCATAGGAGTCCAGATACAAGGAGAAATGGTTGTGAGCAGGTGTGCAGAGTGAGAGTTTGTTGAAGGACAGGTGCGGGGAGGGTGGCAGCCACAGGTCAGATTCAAAATTGCTCATAAGAATTTAACTTGTTTTTGACTTGTAAATGTATGAAATGCTTCTCTATTATCTTGGCAGGTCTTGACTGTGCTGGAAAGGAACCTCCATTCCATTCATGTGCATGATGTAAACACCTGTTCAGACATTCCTTGTCCTGTAGGTAGTTCCGCAGCTAAAATTCAGATTCAGAAATTAGCTGATTGGCAGCAATCCATTATTGTGAAGCTAAGCACCTCAGAAACCATGCAGCTGTCACTGCAAGACTGTTATTTAAATATTTAGAAACAATATGACTGTGGAAATGTGTAGTCTGAGCATGGCTGAGCAGCCTTTATGGCTTTTTAATGAGCCACCCAAACAAGGTGTGGTGGAAGGCTGAAATGGAGCAAACAAAATGCCACCTTTGAGCTTCTGATCATCTCTACTTAGGTGGCTGTGTCCCACCTTGTATCTATGTCAGTAGTTTGTCATCCAGGGCAGAAAGGTTTAGAAGAAGCATCAGAGGTTGCAGTGGGAAGTGTGAAAGTGGAAAGTGAGATGTATTGACTATTTAAGATCCCCAGCCATTACATCTGCTACATGGCATTTTCTGGATGCAGCAAACCTGATAGAAGAGGCAGATACTGGAGAATTGCTTCATTAAATGTATTTCCATGTCTAGCTGGCTTCTGTGTGCTAGAGAAGCAGAGTGAATTAAGCAGACATAAACATAAAATAACACAAAAGCAAATAGGATTGAAGCTCTATTGAATATATGAGAGTAAAAAGTTTAGATTAGAATACATTTCTTGTCACCACTTCTTAAAAGAAATTTCCAGACAGAATGATGGCTCTGGAGGTGGGGAGCAGCTTGGGGAATAGTTCACCTTTAGGAGCAGGTGTGCATTGATGGGGGAGTGGGGGTATTTCTTGGCTTTTGTGCATGCAGGACAGTGTTAGAATCATAGAATCATAGACTAGTTAGGGTTGGAAAGGACCTTAAGATCATTTAGTTCCAACCCCCTGCCATGGGCAGGGACAACTCACATTAAACCCAAGGCTCTGTCTAACCTGGCCTTAAGCACCACCAGGGGTGGAACATTCACAACTTCCCTGGGCAACCCATTCCAGTGCCTCACCACCCTCACAGTAAAGAATTTCCTCCTCATATCCAGTCTAAACTTCCCCTATTTAAGTTTGAACCCATTACGCCTTTTCCTATCACTACAGTCCCTAATGAATAGTCCCTCCGCAGCATCCCTATAGGCTCCCTTCAGACACTGGAAGGCTGCTCTGAGGTCTCCACGCAGCCTTCTCTTCTCCAGGCTGAACAGCCCCAACTTTCTCAGTCTGTCTTCATACGGGAGGTGCTCCAGTGCCCTGATCATCCTCGTGGCCCTCCTCTGCACTTGGTCCAACAGTTCCATGTCCTTTTTATGTTGAGGACACCAGAACTGCACACAGTACTCCAAGTGAGGTCTCATGAGAGCAGAATAGAGGGGCAGGATCACCTCCTTTGACCTGCTGGTCACGCTCCTTTTGATGCAGCCCAGGATACGGCTGGCTTTCTGGGCTGCAAGCGCACACTGAAGCAGGCTCATGTTCATTTTGTCATCGACCAGCACCCCCAAGTCCTTCTCTGCAAGTCTGCTCTCAATCTTTTCGCTGCCTAATCTGTAGCTATGCCTGGGATTGCTCTGACCCAGGTGGAGGACCTTGCACTTGTCATGGTTAAACTTCATCAGGTTGGCATCAGCCCACCTCACAAGCGTGTCAAGGCCCCTCTGGATGGCATTCTTTCCCTCCATCGTATCAACTGAACCACACAGCTTGGTGTCATCGGCAAACTTGCTGAGGGCGCACTCAATCCCACTATCCATGTCACCGACAAAGATGTTGAACAAGACTGGTCCCGAAACCGATCCCTGAGGGACACCACTCGTTACTGGTCTCCAGCTGGACATTGAGCCATTGAGCACAACTCTTTGTGTGTGGCCATCCAGCCAGTTCTTTATCCACCGAGTGGTCCACCTATCAAATTGATGTTCACCAGTGACTGCTATAGCTGTGTCTGTGCCTAGCAGTGAACCCATGGATATTAGCAGGTCACAGAGGGGTTGTCCTCTGTGAATTTGGTATGTCTTGGGAAATCTTCCCTGTCTGCTTGGAGACAGATTCAGCCTGCTAGCACAGGTAGTGAAGACCGTGTGCCCTTCTACTCTGTCCACTCCTTATAGGGGAGATGAAATGTATCCAATCAACAAGCTGTTTCTCCTCTTAACATGACAGCTTATTTATGGGTTATTAATGCCTGGTGTCATGGTGGAAACTTTTTCTTTCACCCACTCAAATCATGAAATAGTTCACTCTCATCAGGGGCCTAGGAAATCAGCTGGTTAAATTAGTGTGCTTACTACTTGCAAAACAGGGCAATGGCATCCAGGCTGATGACAAGATGGTACTTGTACAAGATGGTACAAGTACCACAATGTCAGTGGAGATGCATGTCTATGTTGCTTTCTGCAAGGCACAAGGGGAATATTTCTCTAAGGGAATATCTTCTATGTTAGTCCAATATTTTCAAGGTAGTGCTATGTTCAAGGTCCAGTACAAATAATCTGAAAGTAGTATGGATGTAGCTAGACTGGCTCAAGGGGAAAAAGAAATAACATGCAGTTTGTGTTCCCCCACCTGGTAGCATTTCCCAGATCCTCAAGGGCAAAGACTGGAAATTTAATGCTCTAATGGAGGCTCATAGAGCAGGAATGTTACGTATGCTGCTTTTCTTCTGTCTATTGCATTTCTGTAGTGGTGCTCTACAGTGACAATTTGGCAGCTTTCTGTTTGAATAGATGTTTTGTTCTTGTGACACCTTGATCCTTTTAATTAATAAATGTTTGTAACTCAGCCTCATGAATTTTCCTTATTTTGGCAGGCATCTGCATGCAACCAAAATGATTTATTAAAGAAGCTGAAAGGATGAACAAGGCCCATTTTGAAATTTGTAATGCAGGAATAGATAAATCGAGTGTAATGTGCTGTGCATGCTTAAGTGTGCAGAATCTTAGAAAAAAGAAAACATTGCAAAATAAAGTAAGTCCAGAGCCCAGGGAAGCAGGAGTCTCAGAATGAGGTCCCTTTTTCAGGAGGATTATTCACATAGTGTGTAGGTGGGGAGAGTTGCGTGGTGGTAGATGACTACGTACACTCATCTCATGGCTGGCTAGAGACTTTGGCAGTGCCTGCGAGATGTGGAGGGGAAGTGCATGAGGAGCTAGGTCTTGCCGTGGCTGAGTAACACATGTAGCAGCTCTTGTGCTTTGCTGGCCACCAATACTGGTGAGTGGTGCTGACCGTTCCCTTCAAGGAAGCATTCGTCATTTCTAATACAAATTGTGAGTTGGGCACATGATGATTAGAACTGCACAAGGGCAGTGGCTTAAATAAATGATATCAACACAAAGATGTCCACTTTCACAGGCTTAATTTGTAATAGGTTTATACTTTCTCATTTACATTTAGAAGGCACATGAAAAGCTTCACATAATTACTACTTTGTGTGTAGGATTTGAAGATTTGCATCTATTGCTCAAATGATAAGCTACAAGGTCTTAACTTGAGCCATAGAGTTCTACGATTTAATTCCCTGTGGGAAATCATGTATTATTTGCTATGTTTCTGAGAAAGAAATTGAAAAAAATTAAGCAAAAAGAAGAACAAAGGATTAGATAAAGATTCTTTGAGGTTTGCGAGAAGGGTCTTTTCCAGGTGATATACAGAATAAAGAGGTGGAGAGTCAACCCTTTACAGTGTATGATTTATCTCTGTAGTGGTATTGGCTTTTGCCATGTATTCAATAGTGACTTTTGGTATGGAAAAAACATCAAATAATCTAGGTTCACTTTTTATATTAGACGGAAGATGGTTGAATTTTTCTACTAAAATTTACCTACAAGAAAATATAATAATATATTATAGAATTGACATAACGTAGTTCAAACATTAATTTCCTTCCTTTAGACATTTGTGATGTGAAGAACATGTTTCAGTTGCCTGAATAGGCATTCTGGGGATAGGCTGGGGGATGCTATGCCTGCCTTCCTCCGGCTGCTACCTGACAACAGCAGTATCCTGAGGGGTTCCTGTAGGTCCCACCTACAGGAACGGTTTTCTCATCTTGTTTGCCAGGCTGTGCCAATGTTAGCTTAGAGTGTAGGAAGTAGCACTAAGTGCCGTATGTGTTGGCTCCATCAAAGAAATCGGTGATTGGATTTTAAGGAAGATGTGAAAAATCACAATCATTGGTGCTTTGAAATGATCAGCCTTTGAATAACCCTTGAGATGAAGGCAGAAGTTCCAGCTGATATAATTTTGAAGTATTTCAGCATATAAATAGATCTGGGCATGAACCGTTATGCAAGGTTTAAAATAATATTTTGCATTTGATCACTTGCTGGTTTATGTATGCTTCATCTCAAGTTTCTGGGGTGAACTTTACTATTTGACATTCAGGATGCAAAACAGGGGTGTTTGGAGGTTTTGCAATCAAAGCTGCATTTCTGCCTTGTAATGGAGTTGTTTTCTTTGACCAGAAATATACCTGTGGTAAATTGTTTCCACATATATGGCTGCAAAATATTAAATATTAAAAAGGTAAATAGTTTTCCTTTTCTCTGAGTATATTTAGAAACATTCATTATACAGATGAAAAATACACATCCATTTAACTGGAGCTGTTTGGGGTTTGCAATATCTAAACCTCTGTAGTATTTTAATGTTCACTGTTCATTGGTTTACAGAGTAAATAAAAAGAGACCTTTGTTCTTACACAAACATGAATAAAATAAAAACCTTCACTTCAGCATGATGTTTGCTTGAACAAAAAGGCAATACCAGGCATTGGAATAATATTTTGCAGCAGTTACATGAAAAATGCACTTCATATCTGTTATTGCACAAAACCCAGAAGGAGATCCTTGGCCAGTAGAAAACATCACTCAATTTGGTTTACCTCAGGTAATTTTTTTTGTGCATATACAGCTCAGGGGGAAAGATGAGGAATAATCTGAGTTGTCAGAGAATCACTTTCTTCAATGCTGCAGTCCAGAGGTATTTTTAGTGCTGCAAAATTGACCAGGTTCACCAGAAGCAGGTACAAGCATGCGTTTCCCATTCAGAGGATTAACTCCTGGGACTGTGCCAAAACTTTGGTTGCAGGCTGGATATATGAATGATTTGATCTTGGGTTTGTAGATAATTTCTTTTTTCTTCCTTCTCAGTAACAGGATGTTTGTGTAGAAGGGAAAATTAAATATTGAATATGGGCATTAGG
This sequence comes from Myiopsitta monachus, assembly GCA_017639245.1. NCBI lineage: Eukaryota > Metazoa > Chordata > Aves > Psittaciformes > Psittacidae > Myiopsitta > Myiopsitta monachus. The sequence continues at coordinate 61,400,573 of CM029921.1, read as the reverse complement.
AAAGAGTTTCACCTTCAGAAACAATGGTTATTGATTTTTCTGGTAATTCATATGTAAATACATTTGCTATTCAGGGTCATTGGTTGCATGCTGTGAAGCAATCAGCCTTTTTTCACCAACTTTTTTATAAGACACTAAACCTAGTCAAATCTTTGTACTGCTTTGTTTGAAGATATAATGCCAGTTCTTTTTTAATTATGTTACACGGAACGCTCCGTGTTCGCCTACTTTAATGGCCATGCTGTTGTTATATAAAAGGAAAGCATAGGTTGTGTTTGAAGGACAATGTATGGAAAAATAGCCAGTGATATTTTGACTGAGTGCTGCTTCAGCTTTGACAGCCAGATGGAAACAGATTTGATTTATAATCACAGGACAAATGCTATGGTTGAATGTTTATTGGCTGGAGCTGAAGGCTGGATGCTCTCTACTCTCCTGGGAGGTGTGGCAGCTTTCACTCATGCCTCAGTGCTCATTGATGGAAGGATGGAAGTGTCCCACTGCCTTTTTGATAATTCAGTCTCTTGGTTTGTCTCTGGCACTTCTAGAGTTACTTAATTTGTTATTGCAATTCCCAAATAAGTATAAAAGGAGGTAACTGAGGGATTAAATCACTGATGTGGGGGGTTGCAATATGACCAGGGTCTAAACCCCATGAAATTAGTGGGGTGTCTCCTGTGAACTGCGATAGTCTCTGAATTGTACCTGTGGAGAACGGTGGGAGGAAATCCTTACTTGAAGAGATAGAGAAATCTCACTTTGCCACCAAGCTCTTCCCCTTCATAAGCACTGTTGGGGTCCCTCTGTGGAAGATTATGCTGAGGGATAAAAGCATAACCTGCTCCAAGCACATATGCTTTGTGATGCTAGATGTGGTTGATTTTTCATGCTGCAGATAGTCCTGCCCCTCTCACACACTTCAAGTGCAGATGTACTTTAAGCACATTTGTGATCCAAAGAACTTGTTTGCCACTGCATGGTGGATTTAAACTAAATGAATGTTTATTCTTCATACTTATCGGTGTGTAGGACAATGGGATTAAGTTGCATAATAAACTAAGAAGCAGCATTTCTATTTCCTTTTTTAGTTAGTCCCAGTGTGTGACTGAAGATTTGAAAAATGTCTCTCTTGGTCAGCGAGCTTCAGACAAAGATTAGGTTTTCAGGGAGAACTGATGCACTTCGGTGTGTTTGAAAAGTGTTGGTTTTTTGTTTTTTTTAGGTAACAAAGTTATATCAAGACATAAATGCTGCATTTCCTTCAACTCTCTTCTACCAACAGGGAACTTACAGCGAATTCTGTTCCCTTTGGAACCAACAGGAACTCAGTGATGCTGATTTTGAAATGAGCAAGAATCAGCATGCAGGTTGCAGGCAGAAACAAATGTGCATTAAAAGAAAAGTCTCCTGTATAGAACATAATTTTGTTCAAGTCTGTGAAATTTTAGTAATTACATTTTTGTCGTTTACAATTGTAAATGTGCACATTTAGAGTTCAGTTTTTGCTGTGAGTTTTGCCAGTAGCACCTTGCCACTGGTTTTCTGGCGCTGATAAAAGCCTACTTGAATGTTCATTATATATAAAACAAGGTAATTGAATTAATGCGTTTGAAATGGATCTTATGTGAAATATAACTGAAAGACACCTTTATATTAATTTAAAGAATATTAGCATTAAAATATTGCTTTGTAAAGCAATGTAGTTCAATTATCTGGAGACAATTGTTAGCTAAATTGGTATAACTCCTGAGAAAACACAAGAACGATTGCATTAGTTCAGATTTATGCTTGTCTATCTGAGACCAAGATCTGTCTGAAGGCAGATAAAATGTTCTGCATTACCGTAACAGTAACATTGCAGAATTATTAAAGCCTAAGAGTGAATACCGTGTAATCCAGCAATTCAGACTACAAGAGGGGTGAAATAGGTTTGCTCTAGAAATCGTAGTTCAGAATTTCCTGGGCTTTGTGCACAGGAATCATCAGCTATATATTTTCAATAATGTATGCTACTTCTATTTGTAATAAAGGGTATAGTCCTGTTCATCAGGTCTTATTCATGACTATTATGATCGCAAAATGTTAAGTACATATAGGTCAGCATCTCAGTATAGCTTTGCCAGTAATACGCTTTGATTTGCATTCTCTTTTAATGTATTTTAACTTGAATTGTGAGAGCTTGTAAGAAAGGTACCTGGGTCGGAAGGGTGTCTTTTTTTTTTCTATCTTCAGAGCAGCTGCAGCCCATGCAGCTGCATTATAAAACTGCACAGATGCCAGCAGACACAAAATGCCAATGTTACTAGGAAAGGGTCACTTGCGTCCAGATGAGGGCTTTGCAGCTTCTGCAGCTAGACTCTGCTGTCTTCATCAAAGCTACCTAGAGAAGGATCAACAGTGACACGATGTGACTGTGGTGTCTACAACATGTTTCATTCACGTCATGCCATTTATGCATGTCTTGGTTTTTAGACAGGCATCAGAAAACTTCTTATTTTCAGCTCACAGACCAAACCTGCTCACAGACAGATGCAGGGGCACCTAGACCTGAAAGCCCTGCAGTTTTATTTCTGTCTTACACAACAGTTGCCATCCAAGATGAATCAGGTGAGACAGGCTTATAATTTTTCGCTCATTTCAATTTTGGTTTGAAGCTTGTAACTACTGTCATGGCTAAAATGGGGCAAATGCCCCTTGCTGTCAGCTTCAGCTAAATATGACATATAATAATATTGACATAAAAATCATGACAATCTCTTTTACCTCTAGTATTCTAAAACCATTGTAAAATGTGTGAACTGTCATAAAGCCTTTATTATAAGCATCTTAATGGTAGCCAAGCTATCAAAACATATTTCTGGGGGAATGCCAATGGATGACTTGTTACTGGTGGAGCTGGACTTGCAAACAACTCTTGCAGGTGGAAGTTGCTGTAAGGCAGCTCTTAAGCAGCGCTGATCAAATAATTGCTGAACGAAAAAAAGCCATATAGTTTGTCTGTCTTCACTTCAGAGCAAAGCAATAAAACATTCTGGAAGCTGGAAAAACAGGGCAGACAAAAGCACCGCCAGTTCTGAATCCCTCTGGAAACTGCTTCATCTTCTCTTTGTAAGTGCTGTGCGCCAGCAAGAAGGGGGATGGTTGGAAGTAATCTCGCATCTTACAGTTGCTGATATTTTTTCTTTTTTGTTTTACTGTTTTCTGTTAACTCAGAGACAATAATTATGAAAGTACAGTACAGACATTTGAGGGGAGCTGCAGTCGAAATAAGAATTAAAAACCGGAGAAATGCTTTTATGTGATAAGTATGAAAACAAAAGGGAAACTTGGCAGCCTTTGCAACTCATGTAAGACTGGAAACACAGTCTTGCAATATAAGGAGAAATGAGTATTTGATAAAAGGCTGTGAGATGCTCTGAGAAGGACAATGGGGGATCAAAAAGTTAACCCTCAGCAGACCAGTGAGAGTATACCAAGATAAAGGTACCAGCAATGAAGCTGATGGTGGGTAGTGGTTTGAATTTGTGAAGGTGGCAGCAAATCCAAAATACCACAGGAAGAGCCATTAGGCAGGATGGTAGGTGAAGCTCAAAAGTTGTCAAAACTTAGAAGATAATTCCAAAGGTAAATGGATTAAAAAAGGCCCCTGCCATTCTGCCGATATAATAATGGATATTAGTGAAAATACAAAGACAACAGTTTGGACAAAAGAGGTGATTGGAGCCCCATTAGCTTAGAGGAATTCTTCAGAGGAGCAGGAGACATTGGTACAGCAGAAGATGAATAGACTATTCTGCCTGAAAGCTAATGCTTTTGCTTTAGTGCAGAGTACAAATCAAAGTATTGTCAGAAAGAGGGATTTTATCACTGTGAGAAAATCTGGAAGAAGTAGAAAGCAAACAGATGAGATCCAAGGCTTTCAACAATGATCTTCAATTCTACAAAGGACTTCATAACATAACATTTGAAAAGGTGCAATATTTAATTGTACCTAGATGGCGGAATGAGGAACCAACCCCAGATTTAATTAGAGAAGTGCCAAATCCCTTGGTTTTATCCAAAATCCCATTCACTTGGGAAGCAGGGTGTGAATGCAAAGGTGGCACAGCTTGCAGTATAGAATCATAGAATAGTTAGGGTTGGAAAGGACCGTAAGATCATCTAGTTCCAATCCCCTGCCATCAGCAGGGACACTGGGGAGGGACTCTTCATTAGGGACTGTAGTGATAGGACAAGGGCTAACAGGTTCAAACTTAAACAGGGGAAGTTAGATTGGCTATGAGGAAGAAATTCTTTACTGTAAGGGTGGTGAGGCACTGGAAGGGGTTGCCCAGGGAAGTTGTGAATGCTCCATCGCTGGTGGTGTTCAAGGCTGGGCTGGACAGAGCCTTGGGTGGCATGGTTTAGTGGGAGGTGTCCCTGCTGCTGCAAAACACAGAGGTTCTCCCAGAAGAAAACAGAGGCAGTGAGACTTCTGCAGGTTAACTTTCTGGCACACTGACGTTAGTCCAGCCCATGTTTTTGTGCACAGAAATGGATAATGTACAGAAATAGAGAATGCAACTATAATGGTTTTTGATCATGTCCAGGCCTTAGACTGTCTTGCAGAGGGTGAACTAGAGGAAAAATGTATGTGTATTGCAATAATAGAAAGTTGTTTGCACTTCTCCCCTTAGTTGTAAGTGGTATTGCACATGCATTTTTGGTGGAAAAAAATACTTGATCTTAACACTGGAAATAAAACCTTTTTTAAAATATATTTTTCTTAACTTGAAGGTTTTAGGTCTTCATGTATGACATCAGTCTGCTGTGTGGTTTTCCGTTTTGTTTTTTTTTTTTTAACTATCTCTAGTATTAGTTGTGGGTTTTTTTTGGCAAAAAAAAGATATGCTAACTTCTCTTTCTTATTGCTGATGAGATGAATTTTGATATCTTAGTGTCTACAGATCAAAATGACTGCAACTTTTCCTTACCTAAACCTTCCTCATCAAAATCTGTCTTGAAACGAAGGGGGATGAAAATAAACTTTATGAAAGAAAGTCAATATGAGAATATCTTTAAAGAACTGAAAGGAGAATCAAGTTTCACAGCCTTCTGGCAGGTTAAAGGTCAGTTTTCCCCCGAAACAAATCACTAGCTAAAAGGGGAACAAGAGAGCTCTAAAAGCTCAATGTAGGCAAGAGCAGGAGAATTCTTTTGTATGGCCAATATATTCATGCATTTTCAACAGAGAGTTTTGGATTGAATTTATCATGACATACAGTCTTCCATTTTTAATTTCACATTTTAGAATTGGTAAGAAACCTAATGCAGCGTTTATGATCTTCTGTCATGTTAATGTTTCTCGTTAAAGTCCTGATAGGAAATTTTGAAAACTGAAATTAAAAGCAACTACATAATAATCTGAAATTTGCTGATAGAACAGGAGGTAATAACAGTGCATCACGCTTTTCAGGCATGCTCCATGTCAGTAGCAGAACTGAAATTATTAATGGATGGAAAACTTTACAAGTTCTGCCAGATGACTCAATACAGTTTGATGTTTGCAAACTTGGGAATACAAGAGCTGTTTAAGTGCAATGTCATTTCCTTGACTCCACATTTTGGAGGATAAAACTGGAAGTGAGCTAGGGTGGGTGTATCTTGCATTAATTCCAGCACCTTGAGTGTGTGGGGTGTATCTTGCCATGATATACGCCCAGTGTGCACAGCTGGGGAGGAAGGGAGAGGAACAGCAAAGAGCTGCCCATGGTCTGTGCAATGTGTGCTTGGGAGCAGGAGTGCATAGGAAGTAGCGTAAGTGAATGGATGTTGCTGGGGAAAGGTTTGCTTTGTCTAGTATGCGCTTCATGAATGTGACTCTACCAAGACCACATAACCCCACCTAGACTTGCTTTACAAAGTCTTTGGCAACTAATGTGCTGCCAAGAGTACAGAAGGAAAAGGGCTTATGCCAAAGCTACTCCTACCTTACCAGCCTGGGCTTACTTACATTCAGAAAGCTACATTTGAAGGTGATGCGCAAGAGCTAGAAAATGAAGCAGGATTATAAAGTAGATTATAAATGATAATTCAGATAAATTTCTTCAACTAAATGCTGAGGGCACCTGCAAGAGCATAATCAGAATGGGCCATTTGTAGTGATTTTTTACAAAATTCCTTTGTGTAGCTACATGTAAGTTAAAAGAATTTGATTTTCAGTCCCTTCCTGATTTGCTTATTGCACTACAGCTTGTAGCATATGTCTTGTTCTCTCTCAAGTGTTTTTATGGGCCTAATTGCCATGTTGGAAGTCTAGAAGTGTTACTGTTTGGGGAGAAAGGAATGTCTCCAGGGGGGATCTATCCCATTGTCAGTGTGCTGTGTAAGACAGTGTGAATTGCCCTCATTAATTGAGGTTTACCTCTCTCTTAAACTATAAAAAGAACTGGATGTAGTAGCTTAGAGTAGGGCTTACTTATGTGATGGCTGTAGTTAGATGAAGTCTGCAAAGGCAAACTGAGGTTGTTTGCTGCAGCCAAAATTGTTCTGCACCAGCAAGCTATAACAGAAGATGATCACTTGACTAATGTGAGGAGAAAAGGGTGTGGGAAGAGAAACAGTAATAGTAATGGTCACTTTACAGGCTTCCTGGTTTGGCTCTGCCATATTACCCAGTCCAGCGTTTTGCAGGCGGGCTGATGTGTCTTATCCTGCCTGTGAGCATGGACTGGGTTTACAACATGGTGGTGGCAAACTGCTAGACAGGGAAAAAGGCGTTTGGTCTTATGAACCAATTCAGAAACAGACTTAATCTCTCTGAGATTTATGTTGCTTTTTTCTTCTTTTGTTTTCTGTGGTTAGGGTTTGTTTTGATTGCAGACTCTTTGCCTTGCTGAGGCTTTTAAGTAAACCTCAGGAGTGCTGTTGCTGAGGGATCAGTTCCCTGCAGAACCACCTAAACCAGATAAGGATCTCTAATTTTTAAAACACAGGCCTAAGGAATGATGAATGCAGGAATCTGTACCCTGTGTCTGGTAGAGCTATTGGTCAAGAGATATAATTCCTTTTATTCAGATAATAGGAGGATGATCTGGTTTGGGACCACTTCCTCCATTGGGAAGCCATGAAAAGCTGTTACTGAAATACATGGGTGAATTATCCTTTCTCCTGTCTTTTAGGGTTATGAAATATTGCATGATAGATTAGGAAAACTCACTACATTTTCAAAAGGGAGGAAGAAATTATGTAAATGACATACTTTACTTTTTGAGATAAGTCATCCAGTAATGAACACTTAAATTCAGATGCCATAAGCAGCAATGATACGTGAGAAAAGACAGCTTTGTAGGCCTCCCCTCTGTGCATTACATTTGTAAAATTAATTTATTGTCATTTACCCCATATATTTTTCTTACAATCCACAAGAATGTGAGAAGCCGAAGGAGCAGCATCAATGAAAGTAAACTCAGGACACCTGTGTACAAATAGAAATAAGACATGTAACAATGAGAAAAATATTTAAAGATTAATTTTATCATTTGCTGAATCTTTTAGGGCAATTTTTGTCTTCACCAAAGCAGCATTAATAAGCAAGTCTACAGCAGTGCCATGATTACAAGGGGGGTAGTGTTTAACTAATAGGCTTGGAAATGCGCTTCCTGTCTGTATTGTGCTGTTTTATTCAGGGAACATATATCTGAGGGCCTTGGCTGCTAAGGGGCAAGAAGAGGTGTTTCTGAAAGCACAGAACTTAGCTGAACACAGAACTGGCATGTAGTGCCAAGATGAAATTACTGCCTCTTGTGGCAGGAGTCCTCCCTCAGATGTCAGGACTGCAATTTAAGGAGAATTAAAAAAAAAAAAAAAAGAAGTTGTACAATTTTCCATCTCCTCCCTTTTATTTTTCACACATATTCAGAGGAGAGCGGTAGGGGGAAGGAAGCACCATAATTAAATAGCAAAAGAGCCTTTCATTCCAACCCTGTCAGGAAGTGGGAATGCTAGAAATCTACTGCAGTTTTTTATATTAAAGGAAGCTAGGTATGTTTTTACCAGGTCATAGATAAGCGTGAAAATCTTTGGTGCTTTACTTTGAACTTTGGAAATTTAGCTGGCAGTATTGATGAAAGCCATAGAACAGCATATGAAATCCCATAACCTTTAATAAAGACATAGATCTCTACAATATGAATTACCACATGCAGATCTTCAGGGACTCATTCTCTCACGTTTGTCTCCTATTTCAGTTCCTTATTTATATAAGGCCAAGTCTTGGAGTTCATATAAGGACTTAGATAAAAAAATAACTGGTCAGTTTTTCTTTAACGATTCCTGTGGCCTTTGAATGAGCTTCTTAATTGATATTCTTTTTTTTAATTAGGAAAACTTGTACATGTACACAACTAAGATGTACATTCCAAGTTAGTTTATCTGTGTAACTTCTGAATAAAACCTGGTGAGACTGTTAGTAGTGCCATTAATGTGATGCACAAATTTCAGTGCTTTCTTTGGTCTAAATTTTATGAACTGCTGAGAATGTTAGTGGAATGTTTGACAAATCTGATTTTAATTTTGGAGTTGCAATGAAATTTCAAATTTGGATGCATTTTATATGGCTTAAAGTTTTGAAGTGATTATTTTAAAACCTCTAGAATAATTACTTAAATCAGCATTTATATCTTTGCCAGATGCATTCCCAATTTGAAATAACTAGCTCAGACTGCAGAAGTCCAAATGACAGCTGACAATGAATTGCTACTAAATAACGTGTTACTTCTGAGCTTTTTTATAATTGTAATAGATTCATGTTCAAAGGTATAGTTTGACTTTCTGCTAATCCTTCTGATTTAATCAGTATAATAGTCATTCAGTAAAGAAAGTTAATCAACCAGAAATACTTAGTAGTGACAGTAGAAAGAAAATGGTACATGAGATTTTTGGGGACTCTGCCTGACTCAGTGGAATCTTATCTAGTGCAAACACCTAAGACTATCAAGTACTTTGATGACCTCAATAACTGTGTTCTAGTAAATCATCTTTAAAGATTTTGTAATGAACAGTAGGAATGGACTGAAGTTCCTATCTTGGCAACAAGCAGCAAAAGATGACCGGCCTTTTAGGAAGATGGTTGTGTCATCAGATGGTGATTTTCCTGTTCTTAATCAGGGGGAGAAGAAAACAAGGGCAAGAAGCAGGTTTTTGAGTGAAAAGAAATGCAACCTCCTGTTCACCATGTACTTATTTTAGGAGTTTGTTAGATTGGACACTAAAGCTGAGTGTTGTAATCCTCGAACAAGAAGAGTTTACACCTCTCTTATAGGACCTGGCATTGCTATTCACAGTTGTCCTGTCCTGCCATGGCTTTTATTCCAAGTTTTTCTGCTCCTGAATTTACAAATTCATCCCATTCAGTATCTGCTTTCTGAAGTCCCACTATCTTACTGTCTAGACTCCAACCACAGTCCCAGGTAAGTGGTAGGTGCTTCTAACAGATACTCAGCCCATCCCCAGAAGACTGACAGAGTGCTTCCGTGGTGCTGCAGTTCTCATGAAAAATACTCTGCACAAAGGGCTGAGGGGCTACGAAGAGTTTGGAGTTGAAAGCTATTAAAAGACAGCAAAAAGCCAATCCACATATTGACTCTAACTTTTCACTCTCTCTCAGCATATAAACCAAGTAAAGAATTACTTAGTTGCAACTAGGCGCAAGCGCTTTCATGTATTTTTGGCTTATTGATTATTTTTTCACTAGTCCTGGTTCCTGAAAGATCAGACAGTAATAGTAAAGCAGGGCAATAGGCAATTTATACATGTTGAAGTGGCAAAACAGATCTCTGTAAGAAACAGGCTTGAAATTCTGTTCTAGAGAGAGGTGAGGAGACCAGGCCATGTTTCTTATTGTTGTTGTATCTGGCAACTGTATTAGCATACAAGTAATTGTAATTACTAGCCGGTAGCTTGCATTGTATAATACCCTAAGAGCTTTGGGTGGAGACCACATGCATGCTGCTGTCAAACACAGGGCAAAAAGCTGATTCTTTCCCCTGGGTCCTGGATTCTGGAGCAAGAAGCAAACAACTCAATGCAGAAAATGATGAAAAACTCTCAATACTGGTTACTGGGCATCGCATGGGGGTGAGCAGCAGAACCAGGAGAGGGTTGGTATTCAATTCTGATACTACTTTAAGATTATGGTGAGAAATAGTAGAAGGGCCTGGCTGTCTTGAAGGATGAGCTACAAGAGCAGCAAGAAAAGAGAGATGATTCACCTTGAGAGGTCTGCATGATCTCCCAAGCTGGTATTAGTTCTGGTGAGTCTGATAAAATGCAAGTTCCCTCATTCCTAATCCTTCAGCTGCAGGAAGGAGGAAGAAATAGTATTCTGCTTTTCATCCTTCTTTCCTACTCATCTCTTCTGAGGAGGACTGTACATTGCTACCCAAGTTGCTGTCTCTAAAAGGGCTGTATTTAAAAAGTTTTTTTATCTGCACAGGGTCTCAAGGAGGGAATCCTAACTGCAGCTATGCACTGGATATTTTTTCTGCCTTCTGTAGCTTCTTATATTTGTTTTTCAGTCAATGCAGATAATAATTGTTCCCTGTGGAAATGTCTTTCAAATGCAATTGCAAGTGTCCAGAAATTACAAATAAAACTACAGTATAATGACATATATAAACCCAGTGATGATGCTGAAGTAATTCTTGGCCTTCAGCAGAGGAAACTCTCACATCTTGATAGTGATGACTTAGTAGCACATTCCAATATATGAGTTCTAAATTTTTTAAGATTTTCACAGCAGGTTTTGTATTAACAACATTTTGATTAACTATGGAGTGTCACTGGAAAGGGTGGAAAGGGTTAATCTGAAAAATAATGATAATTTAAGTAACCATTTAGGTGCTGTGCACCTGAATGTTACGGTTTGGAACATGAGATAATTAATTTAGAAGTTTTCATGTGGCTAAAAGGATCCAGATATCAGGCCACAGTTGTTCCCTGTTTGGAAAATAGCTTGTATTTTTCAAGAGGTGATGCAGTATCAATTTTAAAGGCATTTGTTCTCTGTCGTGTAGTCCTGGGCTTCTGTAAGCAAAGGCAGATCCATGAACAGGGATTATCTTCCAGCAGTGTATCAAGAGCAGCACATTTCCCCGCTCCCAGGTGTGCAGCAACATGAAATGATTAGCTATGATGAGAGACTCTGGCCGCGAGAGAGCGGTTTCTGTGCTCACAGCTGTTTTAGGAGCACTGTCGCCCCATACAAGGGTTCCTAGCATCCCGCAAGTATGCGCATGCCTGAGTGATGAGCTCTGCTTCCAAACAAGCTGTGCCAAAACACCTCTGTCCTTGCCGGGGGCTGCTATTTAGTGGGAGATAGGAACTCCAGGAGATGTCCATCAGTTTACCAGAGGATGATGTCATGTTTGGGTGGGGAAAGGGAAGCCCTGAATGAGTGAGATCAGAGTAAGAGATGAAGAAATGCCAATATACATTTTCCCTTTGTTGGATCAGTATTCCATTTTGGAGGCTGTAGGTACTGCCTTAACTAAAACAATGCCAATAAAACCAGCCCTGCTGGAACTTGAAGTGGGCTTGTGTATGAATTTGCCCCAAAAAGGCATTTCAATGAAAACAAATTGTGACTATAAAGCAATAGAGACAGAACTGGCCAAATTATGCCTGAGATGGGACTGGAGCTCCTTACATTATTCAGAGTCTTGGAGATACCTTAATTTGGCATTTCCTGATGTATGCGTGCATGGATAGAGCTTAGCTGTAAAGCTGCTTTACACTGTCCTATTTCTACTTCTGCATAATATTCTGTAATTTCATAAATGATGTTAACTTTAATGATTTAACAAGAAATATAATTATGGTTTCTACAGCAACCATGACTTTAAATATCTCAAATTATGTACATGTATAATCTCAAGCATAATGAAAGACTAATGCAGCTCATTGCATGTAAATTACATTTAAAATTAAAACTTTTAAGAGAAAACAGTTTTTGAATGATCAGGATGGAAACATATGCATGAGACACCCCTGTTTTGCATCAGAATTTCTGCTGGTTCATGCTCAGATAGTTACAAATAAAACAAAGTTGATTTATTTCAACTCCTAAGCCAATTCATTCCTTGGCTGAAAATAAGCATGTGCATATAGTTTGTGAGCAGTGTTGAATATCAACATTAGACATGATAAGTTTGTAAGCATGCTTTCTGATGCAGAATTGTTGGGTTGCTACCAGGAAAAGTTGACACAACTTGTTATTTGGGAAGGGAGTGCTGCAAGCAAAATGATGATTGCTCTTTGCTTTGGTCCTCTAAGGTCTTGCTTTGGAGTTTGTTATATTTGAGGATATTGTCTCCTGTTCAACAAAAACTGCATCAGAAACTTCTGACTTTGAGAACTAGTACGTTTTTTGTGAGGCCAGTTCTAGCTCTTACAGAAATTTGCTGCAATGTACGCTAACAAGGGAAAAGAAGGGAGTGTGAAAAAGGGTGGCAACACTGCTACAAGCAGGGAAGCAGTTCAGAGTGAAGGAGTGCAACACTTGGGTTGATGAAACAGATGCTCCTAAAGTAGTCAGGAAAATTGCCAATGGGATGGAAACACCAAAGTGACAAGAGCATGGGGCCTCCCTACGCACATAAACACCAAAAGGAGCAATCCTCCCTCCAGATAGCAGAAGCTGTGAATTTTCAGTCTTTCTTTAGCTATAAAATGCTTTGAATCCATATTATAAGCGTGGGCTGGTGAGGAATTTCTTGTTCTCTTACAATCATAGCTCTGTTGTCTTAGATACAGAAGGTAAGGCCTATTTATTTGTTTTTAACTCAAATTTGAAGTGATTTTTTCACTGAAGTGGAGATTTTTTCTTTTGTATTTACATTAGTGTAACTGAGAGAAGAATTTGATGTCTCCACATGAGTGATTCTGTGCTTCATACCCCAGTAGAAGATTTGAGGGAATATAGACAAGGTTTAAATGTGGCAACAAATACGCGAAGTTTTAATAAGGACTTAATAAGGATCAAGCCAAGTGCAAGGTCCTACACCCAGGTCGAGGCAATCGCAGTCACTGCTACATGTTGGGCAGAGAAAAGATTGAGAGCGGCCCTGCAGGGAAGGACTTGGGGGTGTTGGTCGATGAGAAAATGAACATGAGCTGGCTTCAGTGTGTGCTCGCAGACCAGAAAGCCAACCGTAGCCTGGGTTGCATAAAAGGAGCATGACCAGCAGGTCAAAGGAGGTGATCCCTCTACTCTGCTCTCATGAGACCTCACTTGGAGTATTGTGTGCAGTTCTGGTGTCCTCAACATAAAAAGGACATGGAACTGTTGGAACAAGTGCAGAGGAGGGCCACGAGGATGATCAGGGCACTGGAGCACCTCTTGTATGAAGACGGGCTGAGAAAGTTGGGGCTGTTGAGCCTGGAGAAGAGAAGGCTGCGTGGAGACCTCATAGCAGCTTTCCAGTATCTGAAGGGGGGCTATAAGGATACTGGGGAGGGACTATTTATTATGGACTGTAGTGATAGGACAAGGGATAACGGGTTCAAACTTAAACAGGGGAAGTTTAGACTGGATATAAGGAGGAAGTTCTTTACTGTGGGGATGGCAAGGCACTAGAGTGGGTTGCCCAGGGAAATTGTGAATGCTTCATCTCTGGTGGTGTTCAAGGCCAGGTTAGACAGAGCCTTGGGTGATATGGTTTAGTGTGAGTTGTCCCTGCCCATGGCAGGGGGGTTGGAACTAGATGATCTTAAGATCCTTTCCAACCCTGAGTATTCTATGATTCTACAACTTAAATTATAAATCTTTACAAATCACTGCTGTTAATCACTGATGTATGTTATTAATGAAGAGAAAAAGTGTGGTCCTTTTATTTAGATCACCTGCGCTTTTATTTTGAGCCTAACAAACTAAGGATGCTGTTTTGTTTCTGAGCTGTTCTAGTTGTAGGCAAGCTTTTCAGTAAAAAGTATATTGGAGAGTTGGTGAACTTTTAAAACAAACAAAAATAAAGCACACCAGGAGTTAGAATAAAAGACAAGATAACAAGATGCAGGCAGAGATAATGATTTTTGTCTAGCAGTAGGATTTAAAATATTCAGTATCTCCAGTCTCTTGCCCCTGTCATTCTCTGGCTAAACTGCAATAAGTTTTAACACTATTGAAGGAAACATACATTAATTTATCTTGACAAATCTTTTTCTTCTTTTCTCCTAATGTGAGCAAAGCTGCCAAGTTGCCATAAACAAGGCCGCTGCTTGTGGCAAATTATCTATCTTGGTGTGCAGAGAGACAGTGAATAAACTAATCTTTTTCTCTTTACAGGATACTTTTGTTGAAAAAGTAGAATTTACATTTAGTACTTTCACCATTGATTTCTCTCCTTAGGATTATATAGCCACCAGATGTCTCTAAAACCATATTCTCTCATAAACATTTTATAGTCTTTGAAGATGTTGAAAATCTGGGATTTATAGGACTATTACATCCATTTACCCAGGGATCAAAAACTATTACAATTACCCTAAGTGCAAAGTCAGAAAATTTATTTAGCTGAGCAGATAAGTTTGAGAATTTTCAAAAGTCCTCATTTAATCTGTATAAAGTAAGATCTAATATATTAACCTCCTTTTGAGACATAAAATTAAAATCCCTGTAGGATAAAATACTTTTATAAAAAATGTAAGTAAAGGAAGATTTATTAAGCGGGATAGCAACCCCATGAATCTGAATACGCCATATGGTATTTTATTTCCTTGTGCTCATTTGTCATTCATTCAGTTTCATACAAATAGACATTTTCAACTAAAGAAGTCCCCAAAGCTGTAAAATTTTGTATGAACTGGAGGAGAATATCAGCCTTGTGTTCTGAAGGTTCCCTATTGCAAATATGTTGTCCTTTATCTTCCTTTGTTAAATTTTGAGGCTGATAATTCAGGCAGATAAGATGACAAGCAAGATGGGATCTTGTAAGTATTCAGAGCAGGTATACATAAGCTGAGTATATTGCTTGGTAAAAACCTGTACCAGCTGGTAGCAAAAAACCTGTCTGCTTGGAAAAGGTGAACTTGACCCTTACAAATTAAAAGCAGTGAGGAGCAAGGGGTAGGTAATGCTCAAGGATCTTCAGTACAGGTTATTACGCATAGCTTGGGAACTGGAGGAGACTCTTCTCAGAGATGAAATGCCTACACCTGGTACTTTCTTAGGGAAGTACCTAAGGTACTTCCCTAAGTCGTGAAAAGACTTGGACTGTCTTTTCACTTGCACTTTTGCCTTACCCCTGCCTGGGAGCATCCACAACTAAGTTCTAAGGTTAATTTACATGTAGTACTTGAACAGTTGGCATAGCTGTTGGGTTGGAAGATCCATAAGAAACTATCTGGGGCAGAGCTGCAGCCATAAGCCTTTGGGATGTGGCAGTGCTGCTAGTGCCTCTTGCATTTCCCTGGTGTCTCTGTTGGTTTATTTCTAGCTGTCCTCAAAACCAGATGGCTGAGCTCATCTGGCTTTAACTGTCCTCAGAAAGGAAACTAAAGTGAATTTCAGTCATGGCCAAATGGAAAAATTGAATAGGCAGAGCTGCAGCTGTGGTTTGGTGTTTCAAATCTTCTAGGAACTTTCCTTGCTATACTCCTGGACCTGGAGCTACAAATTCATTTAGTGTGTGCTACTAAGCAGCTGCTAGGTGATAATATTTTTCAGTGCCAGCTTAAGCCCAAGTGGTTTCTGCTATTATATAAAGTTTTATCTGCCTCATATCTGTGTGAATGGTAGGTAACAGCTCTATACCTGAAAGGTAATTCCTGAAAGCAAGCCTTAGCAGAGAAACCTTGGAGGTAGTTTCAGCTCCTTAGAGGTAGAGTTGAACCTCCTCTGACAACAAGCAAATGTTTTCCAAGTTCAAACTTTGCGGTTATTTTTACAATCTAGTGTTACTAATTATGTTTATCGTGTGAATGATACTATCGACATTTACTTGGAGCCATATAAACAGAAAAAGGTGCATATCTTCCTGATAGTCCCAGTGTTAGCATTGGGTCTCCCCAGAATTAGCGTTTGTGCAGTTAAAAAGAGATAATCAAGTACTTATGTTTACAGCAGAAGGAATTAGACCTAAATTCATAAGGGTTTGAAGCTCTTGCCTGCTACTACAATTTTCTTTCTTGAGTATCTCCAGTGTCCCCATTGTATCCACAGTTCCCTCCCATGTCTCTAGTTGACTTCTGCAGAAGAGGAGGGAAGTGTGTTGTTTGGGTTTGAGGAATGTGTTGTCCTGGGTTCAGCTGTAGCAGTCAATTTTTCTCATTCTTAGTAGCTGGTGCAGTGCTGTGCTTTTGACTTTCAGCCTGGGAACAGCGCTGATAACACCGATGGTTTTAGTTGCTGCTCAATAATGTTTACTCTGACCAAGGACTTTCTGAGTCTCATGCGCTGCCAGGGAGGAGGGGAAGCCGGGAGGAAGCAGAGACAGGACACCTGATCCAAACCTGACCAAAGAGGTATTCCATACCACAGCATGTCATGCCCACTATATAAAATGGAGAGAGTCACCCAGGAGGCCCAGATCACTTCTTGGGTTGGGCTGGGTTTTGGTCGGCAGGATGGTGAACAATTGTATTCTCTCTCCTTGTTATTTCCCTTATCATTATTATTACTGGTGGTAGCAGCAGTGGGTTTTGTTATGCCTTAGTTACTGGACTGTTCTTATGTCAACCTGTGGGAGTTACATTCTTTCGATTCTCTTCCCCTTCCCTCTGGGTGCAGGGTGGGGAAAAAGAGGAGGAAAGACGTGAGCGGCTGCGTAGTTCTGAGTTACCGACTGGCCTTACACCATGACAAGTGGGCTGGATGGCTAGCAGCACATGTGTGTTGCTTGGTAGTGGCATGTAATTACTGAACTTAGTCTGCAGCCTTTCTCCATGTGGAGACTTTTCCACTTACTGAAAGGCTGCAGGCTAAGAGGGAAACTGAGAGGCATGCCATAATCCCACTTAGCGCTGTTCAGAAAGTTGTAGGAACTTAGAAATGTTTGAGACTTCCATGTCTTATCAAATTTGTTTGTAATTGCCCAGTATGCTCTTCGAGGAGAAGCGATTTTAGGCTGCATGGAGTAAAAGTTGGTTAGAAGGCTGGTCTGTCTCATTCTGTGCTTCACTTTCCTCACCTTAGCTTGGTAGGAGTACTCTGTAATACACTTCAAAAAGCTATTTCCTTTCATGTTAGACTGAAAACTATTTTTCTTGTGACCATGTTGCTTTGCTTGGCTAACTGTGAAACAGGACCTAATGCAAAAGGCCAGCTAAGTAAAATGCAGGGGCCCAGATTCATCTGTATGTCAAACACATATTTGTGACTTTAGGCCAGCTTAGAGCTTATAAAATGTTGAAGCACTTGCAAGATCCATGGAAATTCTCATTACATCTAGGAGTATAGAAAAGTTTGCATGAAATTTTTTTTTTAATAGCAGTACAATACTTACATTTATTTTGCTAATCCATATTTTTTATACTAGGAGCTGATTTAAAATAAAGTGTTTCTTACTTCAGACTCACTTTGCAAGCAACATTGGTAACGTAACAACAGGCCTAGCACATGCAATCAAGGTTGTACATGGGGAATGAGGTTTGTTTCAACCAAACTCAACCCTCTATAGCTTAGGATGCTGCTTTAATCCAGATGTCCAGCCTCTCCCGTCATCACATCCCATTCAAGGAAATGCAATAGCTAGAAAGAATTTTTTTCTGGAGCTTAAGATGTTTAGATGCTCTACATATATGCATATATGTTGAATGCTGCCATTATGTTGACTATGCCTGCAGAGCAGGGAAGAAAAATGAATAATATAATCTCTGAATGTGCTTTACATATATATTATGAAATGTTCAAAAAAGTGGGCATGTGAGCCTTTCAAGACTTTTTTGCTGATTATTACCTTGTTTATTACCTTGTTCTGTAGAAAACACGATAGATAAATTAGCACATTGAAATGTATTTATGTGGTCCCCTGTATGGTACCAGGTGGAGTAGGGTTAAGAACTGCATGTGTAAATTTTATGGCAGTTGGAATGATTTATCATATTATTATTCATCTTTTGCAGGAATCATTAATGAGTTAATGTAGTGTGTGAATCTAAGGCAAGGTTTTTAACGAATGTGTGTGCTAATCAATTGTTTGTGACAGCTTGAAAAACAGGTTATTGAAATCAGTCATAATTAGCCATAGATAAAATCCTAATAAATCACTGGTAATGCAGTAGTTCTCTTCAAATTGAAAAAATAGAAAGACTAGAAGAGGGTCAGAGCAGTGAGCTATGAAATTATTCAGGAAATGAAATTATGACGAGAGGAACTGATAGTGATACAAAGATACCTGTCTGGGAATATTTTAGTGAAGAAAATCCCCATTTCCTTGAGGGAATGAAAAGAAATTGAGAGAAAAAATGATTGTATATTTCCAGGAAGCCCCAGCCTCCTTCTATAACTGAGGCTATGTCTTACCACCATTTGAGGGAGCTGAAATGTGTGCGCTAATTTCTTCTTTCTCATTATGAACATTTATAAAGGGAATAGTTAATTTCAATCAGAAAGCTTCATCCTTCAGATAAGATGAAAATTCATGCTCACGCTGGCCTCAAGATGGATTTTAAAGCAGAGTCTCAAATTTTTTTAGAATTAGTAAATTCCCTTTCTGCCCTATGCAGACGATAGCCATTCCAGAACATCCCTCCCACCTGTGCTGTCTCAAGTACTTCCTACTGTCCTGCTCTGATCCTGAGGTGGGAAAGCAGCAACACAAATGCCAGACTTGGGTGTCACCAGCTTGCACTGGATGAGTTCCTGCAGCCCAGTGGCTTTGTGGGCCATGCCTGCATCTAAGCTCTTACCACAAAGTGCGTGCAAGCGAATCAGAGATGACGCATGGTACCGTTTTGATTTAGTCTGATCTACAGTCTGCAACTGTGATTTGTGATGGGGATTTTCATGTCTATGGTTTCTATGGACCTTGTATGTTTTGTGCAAATTAATAACATTGCTAGATGCCACCTGGGCAAGCATGGTTAGAGGGAGAAAGCTTGTTATTCCCTTACAGTGTGTTATTTGAGGGAATGGGGGAGAAGGGAAAAGTGTATGATTATAACTTTACTGTGTTTGTGGAAAGAAACAGAATGAAAGGTCAACCTTGGCATTGCAATTCCTGACATAAACAACTTCACATAACTAGCTTTTTTTCATAGAAATCCATGTACTGCAAATGTTTTTCTAACACTAACATAAAATATTCACAGCCATTCACATAAACTCCCAATTTTTAAGTTAATGTTCAAAATTAACATATGTAATATTTTCAGGTATGGGGATACCTAAAAAGATTAAAAGTCAAATCCTGTCTTTGTTAAGGAACTCAAACTAGGTGTGTCACATCTAAGCCTCCAGTCCACTTCATAAGCAGCAGCAGCAAAAGTTTAATAAGATACTAGTTTGGGTCAAGCAGGGAAGACTGCTATCTCCAAGGTATTGCGTTAACATTCTAAAAAGTACTCTGTGTTTGGAGCAAAGGGTCAAGTTTTGGTCATCCAATTTAAAAAAAAAAAGGTAAGCTGATAAAAGCATAAATCATGGAGTAAAATAGCGAAGAAATCTGATGAAATTTCTACCCAAGGGAAAAGCCAATAATTAGGTGGGGTTTTTTTCCTTCTTTTTTTTTTTTGCCTGGTGTGTAATTAAGATGCAAAATTGTTGAAGTACTTAAACTAGCTAAGTATATTTGTGATATTAAATCTTCTGGTGGAATTGAAGATGTTGGGAGAAAATGAGTTAGTGAACGAAGGAGAAGGCAGGTACCATCTGTCTGGGAGGCAGTAAGCACCCTTTATTGCTGTCACAGAGATTTTGGGACAGTGACTTGTCTGTATTCAACTGGTCAGATTCCTTCCACCTCTCATTTTGTTCAATATATGAGGACTTTTCTATGCAGATGGATTTATCTTTCCCTGAACATAAAGTTTTTAAGACCAAAGGAGCAACAAGGTCATGAAGTTACAGCACAGCAGCAACCAGAGGTGTTGGAGGGCACTTGCTGGTGGTGACCAGACATGCTTCCATGCTGCTCCTAGCAAAAAGGTTTTCAGTGGCTCCCCATCCAACTGTGCTGTGCATGCCAACTGCAGAAGATGTTACCTTGTTTATGGGAGCTGAGACCTGGCTGTGTTTAGGAGCCTTGTCCTCCAGAGAATCGATATCTTTGAGAGCAAAGTGCATTAACCTGTTTTTAGTTTGGCACTGGTGTGTTTAAATTGTCACTTGCCAGCCTGAAGCCCAAACCAGTAAGTTTTACCTACTTTTTAAATTTCCTGTTGCAAAGCCCTACTTAAATGGGTAGAGTGACAGGCCTGTCCCTGGAGATGTAACTCACTTGGGCTGCCGGTTTAATTTACAATCTCTTTATCCTTCACCACAAGGGCAAGATTTCCTCCTTCTCTACCTTTGTAATAAAATTACTGTTACCAACTCATTTTCAGGTTGACACTGAAACAAAGGTCTAATTGTGCACATTTGATTGAGGTCAGCTTTGCAACATCTGAAAGCTGTACACAACACAGGAGGGTAGAAATCAGGCCTGTGCTTAATAACTGCGTGAGTGTTGAAATTCTGGAGCCACACACGAATATAATTGTGCTAAAGTAATTTTCCAACATGAGAATCTTGTAAATAAGTATCTCTATGCAAATAGCATTCAAATTGTTTTCCCATCACAATGCAAAATGCTCTTAATGACACTGTCATGGCATTTTCATGCAATTCCCAAACAATTTCTGAATATATTCTCGTATTACTGTGAAACCACTGTGGGATCTCTGCAGGTTTGCACTGAACGGATATTGTCATTGTACACTCATGGAAAACACAAAGGTGCTATAATGCTTTATTGCTACATATAGTAAAGTTGCAAGAAGGGAGTTAAATGATTTCTTCTCTGTGAAAGTCACTAGATTTTAGTCTTTTGCAGCTGCATAGGCTTGATTTTTCAAGATGTCTGATGTCTTTCATTTCCATGGAAAGGGCTCAAGCATGAAAACGTGCACTTTTGCAAGATGTCTTCAGAGCTGTTGCATTTAGGCCTCTTGAGCCAGAGGCAGGAAAACAGAAAAGATTTATTTTTCAGTATCTCCTACTTGCTTAACCTAATGTGGAGCATTAGAAAAAAAGCATATTTCTATTTCTTTTTTGGTTTCAGGACATGCAGTTTTCCATCAGATACCATTTTTATTGCAGTGGTGATAAAGGGTAAATACTATACCACTGCTTACACAAAGTGCAGCTCCTGAATAGTCCAGTGTTTTGGTGAAACTTGTGTTCAAATGATTCTCTGGAGAACCATTTTCAAGGCTTGTCCCAGACAGAGCTATTGTGGTTAAAGGCATTATGGAGTTCTTCCTTTCATTTCATCACTCTGGATGACAATGCTTGCTGCAAAACTACTCCTTCCATATCTGTCAGCATTGTGAAACCATATTAACAAGTACGTCATTGAAATATAGTGAGCTAAAACAAGAGATTGTGGACCAAATAGAGAAAACTGTCACTATTTTTGCTGGAAGAATTAAAGTGATACACAGGCCTCTTCAGGTACATGATTCACACAATAGAAAGTAGTGTAATTCCAAAAATCTTTGTTTTGTTATGTTTAGTCCAAAATTAAGCAATTTCACATTTGCTGCTCTGGAGATCCAGATTTTTTATTGTTATAATATTTCTTTTTTCTTCAGCATTATGATTTCCATTCACTGAATCAGATCTGT
Source organism: Myiopsitta monachus (assembly GCA_017639245.1). Classification (NCBI taxonomy): domain Eukaryota; kingdom Metazoa; phylum Chordata; class Aves; order Psittaciformes; family Psittacidae; genus Myiopsitta; species Myiopsitta monachus. Next base: position 61,378,772 of record CM029921.1, on the reverse strand, counting down.
ATGGCTTTTTGAAGCTTAACTTTTATGGGACCTGTAATAATCTTGTTGCCATAATATTATCCTTTTACTTAGGCTTAAAGGCCAGTTTATGATGGAAGGGAGTATCTGGAACTAGTAGGTCTCTGAATCTAATTTGCATGTAAATTAAACATTTCAGAATACAACTTTGATTTCTGAATGCACACAAAGTGTGCTGTTTTGATTCCTGTAAAATAAAAATGCATAACATTAATAAGAAGAATATGATTTATATAGTGCCTTTTTCATCTTACCAATTTCTGTTCATTTGAATATCTTTTTTTATTATTTTTTTTTTAAAAAGGCTTCTGTGGCAACAGCTGTTTATTTATACTGTAATGAGGATCAGGATGTGACAAAACCTTACTTATTTCCATTCACATTAATAAGGGACTCTCAGGTTAAATACTGTCAGAAGCCTAACACTGCAGGAATTGTTAGTTTTCTAGTGTTATTTTATCATAATCAAACAGTGAAAATATGAGAGCAAATGGAGGGGAGAAAACGAATATATGAATTTGTCTTTTGGCTTGTTTTGATTGTGCTGCATTGGATTATATTAAACACTATCTCATTCTTTCCTTGAAATGTACATTGCAAAAGACAAAATAAGGATAGAAGCTAAAAAAATTATGAATCAGTCAACTAAAAAACCCCATTGATTTAATGCAACAGGGAAAAAAAAGAAAACAAGGTTTCTTCTTGCTTCTAGCTTGTATTTTGAAAGCATTTATGGATCCTATATTATCCTATAGGATTTGCTGAACCTGCTAAATTTTGGTCTGAACCTTTGAACAGGTGCTTGTATTTACTTTTGAGTTATTGTTGAATTTGTTACAGAGTTACTCAAATTGCTTGGTTATTACAAATATTCAGGCTCACCAGCACAGTCAAAAGGGAATTAAAGGACCAGAAAAAGTTGTTGAAAAATAAGTTGTTGGTTGTTTTTTTTTGTTTGTTTTTTTTTTTTTTTTTTTAATGAGAACGTTTTCTTTCAAGGTGTAGTGGTTTAAGCTGCTCAATAACTCACACAGTCGCTCTCTCACTCACTCCCCCTCTTTCTTCCCCCAGTCCCGGGGGGATGGGGAGGAGAATCAAAAGAATGCAACTTCCACAGGTTGAGATAAGAACAGTTCAGTAACTAAGCTATAACACAAATCACTACTGCTGCTACCACCAATAATAATACAAGAGAAATACAAGGAAAGAGAATAAAACTGCTCACCGCCTGATATCAAGCCCGTCCATGCAGTGCACCCCCCACCCTCAGGTCTCTGCCCTCTGTTTTTTACATCTTGGGCATGACGTGCTATGGTATGGAATAGCCTCTTTGGTCAGTTTGGGTCAGGTGTCCTGCCTTCGCTTCCTCCCTGCTTCCCCTCCTCCCTGACAGAGCATGAGATTCAGAAAGTCCTTGGTCAGACCAAAACACTACCAAGCAGTAACTGAAAACACTGGTGTTATCAGCGCTGCTCCCAGGCCCAAAACTAAAAACACAGCGCTGCACCAGCTTCCAGGAAGGAGAAAAATGACTGCTGCTGCTGAACCCATGACACATGGTAACAGACATTCCCTCTGCTGGACCTGTTTCCCCTCATGCTGCTAACGAAGATGTGATGCAGTGAGGTAACCACAGGACACTTGTGTCTTGAATGCCAACATTCAGCCTGTGCTATATGCAAGCTAGCATATACAAGAAAGAATTAGGAGAAGAGAGGTTTTGGTGTGTGTGGAAAGAAGCTTTCAAATAGCATGCTTGCAGCAGTAGGGGCTCAGCCTTGCTTTGCTTCTGCAGCCCTTGAGAAGGCCAAGCACCCATTAATCCTACTGATTGCCTTGGAATTGAAGATGCTCAGTGTTTCCCAGGTGAGAGGCGAGTTTGGTTTTCCCAGTTGGGTTGATCAGTGAACTCTGAACGTCTTGTGTGGGAAAGAATAAACCCACACTCCCCTAGCTGTCCTATCCCCTGTTTTAATTGCCTCTGTCATAGGGAAGTACCCTTCTGGCATAGCTCCAGTTATGAGCTCCCAGTCACCTCCTATGGCAGCCAGGGAGAGACGCTGCTTGGAGCTTACTCATTGCTGTGAATGCATTTAGTGTGTAGTAAAACCTGGATTTTGCCAAGCAGTGACTCCTCTGCTCACAGTCATGGTTTTAGCTCAACATAGAAGCATGTTGGCACTGCAGGAGTGAAGTTGCTGTGCATGTGCTAAGTGGCTGATTTGTGTTACAAAGAAAAATAACAAAATGCCTTCGGTGAAGGCCATTATAAGGCAATCTATATGTCAATTGCTATCCTTTATTTTAAGACCATTCTGGACACTGTCCAGAACAGCAGACAAATTCTGCCAAGTTTACTCAACTGCATGAATAAGGAAGGATTTTATACACAAGAACAGAGGAGCTGCAGAGGTTTGGTATGTGGTTTAAGCCCAGATAATTTGCTGCTGCTCTCCCCACAGTTCCCTCTCTATCTGCCATGTTTACTGACTTATTTCCCACTAGCTTTTGACGTGTCCAAAGGGCAGGTTTTGGACTGTTTGCGCAGCCTGTGTGGATTGATCCAGCTGTGCAGTCCAACAAACTGGGCCATGCAATGGGCTGCTGGCTTGCAGGGATAGTACATGGGATTTTGACTGATAAGTCATGAATTTTTTGAAGAACATTATTTACTGGGAAACAGGATGCACCTGGGCAAGCAGTATGGTGGCAATGTGGTGCTGGGACCCCATGGGGGTCATTGAGCAGTTGCATAAACCAGCCATGGCTGCAGGTGTCAGATGTGAGCTTCTTCTCTGTACAGGAATGGGACAACTGTCATCCCAGGTGAAGCCATTCAGTATCTATTAGGTTTAAGGTTAGCCTTTGAATGCTAGGCAATATGCCATGTACTGTGAGTGATGAGTCCTACAGACAGTGTTTCCTCCAGATATGGAAACTGTGACACAGAGTTTCTGGATGTGTTGTTTTGTCTTCCATCCTTGTTTAAATTGTTTCTGTTGACCAGTGTTTACCATTCCTCAGCCTGAGTACATATCTATTTCTGGTTTTTGTGGCCTAGAAGAAACGTTTACCAAGGTTCCTAAGTGCTAGGCCACTTTTCCTATTGATTATCACAGTTAGAACAGCTCCAAGGCCACTATGCCCAGTGCAAAACTGATCTGTAATAGAGCCTGGAACAGTCTGGGACTGCCAGCTTCTAGGTGGTAATTGCAACTTAATCAGTTTCGGCACAGCATCCATCACATGACTGCCCTGGTGGAACAGCGCAGGCTCCTCTGACAGATATTTGCTCCAATGCTTCATGCAGATAGGAGTTCAAATCACTGCAAAGTGCTGCCGTGGGGAAGATATAAAACCAGAGGTACTTCTGCTAAGCTGGGCTGGAAGGTAAAAAAGCCTTTTTGCACAGGAACCATGTGGGAATTGGCCTGTTCTTGATCATGCTTCTGGTCTACTCAGCCTCCTGTGGGAGCTTCACATTCCAGGATTTAGTTGTGTTGTATGGAGAAGTGCTTGTTAAAGTTCTCATTGGCAATTGCAGGGATGCCTTCTGTAGTAATGCCAATAGAGGCCTGAAAAATATGGCAATCAATAATCATTAGCATGCAGCTGAGGTAATGGGGCAACCCATTACCATGTTGAGCAAGTTGCCAGAGGGAGGAGCAAAGCGCCCATAATTTGTCTAAGGGTTAATGACAGTCTGTGCAGGATGGAGGGAGCTGAACATAATATAAAGCCTATTTAATGATATAGAGCATGAACTGTGGTGGTAGCGCTAGTCTAGCTAGTACTTTTGCAAGCACTTCGTCTATGGATAAAGCAGTTGATCATGAAAGCAGGATAATATAATGTGAAATATATGTAAGATGGTAACTGATAGGAGAAAGCATGAGACAGTCTCTAATGAGCAGGTTAACTATATGTAAAGCAGCGTCAGAGCTGTGGTTTGGGCTGGTATAGTCACTGACTAGCAGTACTACGCTTCTACCAATATACGGCCTCTTGCAATACATTGTGTGCTTGGTCAAAGCTGTTTCTTAGTTTCTTTGAGAATCCTTATGCACTTTAGGCCGCTGGTATGCAGTCACAACTTATTTAAAATAAATGGAGTACATGTCAGTACTCTGCTCGGTTCTTCCTTTTTTATTCCTAGAAAAAAGTGTCAGCTGCCTGGCACATGTGTTTTGAATTGGGCCCATTTGAATCAGCTTGCAAAAACGCATAAGGTGAGTGAGCTCAAATACACTTTGATTTAAAAAAAAAATAAAACAGCAAGGAAACCCAAACCACCCTACCCACTCCCACCTATCAACTGATATTTACACTTTTAATTTGATAAGGACAAAGAAAGGCCCTCTGCTGGAAATTGGTGTGAGAGTTTTCAGACCAAAAGAAATTTCTGTATCAAAAGTATATATCTACTTAATAGTTCTCTGAAGAAATTACTGATGATCTCTGCTGCCAACTGCATTGGAGTTTTTAGGCACTGCCAAAGGGCAGGAGATATTATCATGCAAAGCCTTGCTATTGAAAGAAAGGTGATGTTGAAGCTAGGAGTGCAATGAAATATCTGGAAAGATGGAAAGCTCTAGCTGAAAGGATGCTGTTATAGTCCTTTCTGAAAGTTATCAGTACAGAAAGCTGTTTTAATATACAGCAGTAGTTTCAGAGAGCATCAGATTCCTGATGCTGTCATTAGTTACGCCGCTCTTCCATTTGAAGTGACAATACTTCATTTTCTTACCGTGCACTAGTAAACTTTTTTATTTCAAAGAATTTCATAGCTCAATATCAACAATCAAAACCGTGCTGATCAAATATCAGGATCCCAAAGGACTTCAGAAAATTAACGAATAAAACCTCAAAGTGGCATGTAATGTGTGTGCGTATGTGAGAGGAAGAAAACAGGTGCCTATTACAGAGAGCTGCCTTTGCAGAATTCCCTGGGAGATCACCACAGTTTGTATTTTTTCCAAGGCTCCTATTGCTTAACTCTGCAGTGTCTCTGCCCCTTTCCTGAGGCCAGGCTGTCATTTGTGGTAATTGCTACAGAAGCTACACAAACCAGTTGTAAGCGTGACCTGAAAGGAAAACCAATCCTTTAATGAAAAACAAAAGGAATTTAGGGAAGCACAATGTCATCCTGTGTGCTGAAACTTTGATATGTCTTTTGAGTAGTTAACACTCATGTCTCCTGAATGTCTTATTCCCACTTACGTAAGTCCTGTCAACACTCTGAGAAGGGACAGCTCTTTCACTGCCAGCCTGGCTTCCTGGAGATAACACCCTGTTTACAAGTGACAGCAGATACACAGTAGAAAAACTGCCTTAAGCCCTATGTGGTGCTTTCATCAAAGATGTGCTGGTATAAAATTATTCCTATTACCAATGGACATTGACCCAGGAATGAACTGTGGTCCAATTTTCATCAGACATGTAACAGCCCAGAGAAGATTGTCACCTTCTGGAAAGCCAAAAGTGCTCTTACTATAAAAATGTGTACTTAGCAACATCAAAAGAATAAAAGATGGATATCTGTCATTAAGAATGTATCTCTCCATCAGGGACTGTAGTGATAGAACAAGGGTAATGGGTTTAAACTTAAACAGGGGATAAACTTAAACAGGTTAGATATAAGAAAGTTCTTTACTATGAGGGTGGTGAGGCACTGGAACAGGTTTCCCAAAGAAGTGGCAAATGCTCCAGACTGTCAGTGTTCAAGGCCAGGTTGGACAGGGCCTTGAGTGACATGATCTATTGTGAGGTGCTCCTGCCCATGGCAGGGGGGTTGGAACTACATGATCTTAAGGTCCTTTCCAACCCAAACTATTATATGATTCTGTGAGTTTTGGTTCACTGATCTAATGTAGGCAATTTTGATTTTCTCTGGTGTTTGCATAGAAGAACATCGTGCAGGTCAGAGAATTAATTGAGTTGTAAAAGCTCATGCTTTGGGTGATGAAATGTGTTTTCTTCTTAACTTCTCTGGCAACCCCACGCACACAGTTCTGCACAGGTATATCTGGTATGTCCTTAAAGTGAAGCCAAGTTCTCCAATAGGGTTGTAGAGCAGAGTTTTGTACACATAAAATCTTGCTGAGGTGCAGGATTATAGAGGTGAAAGAGTTAATTAACCAGAAAAACCTCACATCAGTGAAGTGAGAAAGAGGTTTGGTCTTTGCATTGGTACCTTGGAGATGGGATGTAGGATAGACTTGGGGCAGAGACACCCACCAGGAAGAGTTTTGTCAGAACAAGAAATCTCCAGGATACATTTTGAAAATGTTGATGGTCTTTTGGGCATGGGAAAGCCTGAATTTGCAGCCGTGATCCTGGATGGCACAGCCGGAGCATCACACTGTGTGTCAGCCACCACTTGATGCATTGTGAGCTGTTTCTTCATCATTGGCTTTGGCTTTCGTGGAAGTAAAATTTTTATTGTGCTATAAATCAGATCACTGAGGGGAACCTGCTACTAGCAATTTGCATGCCAGTTTGCATCTAATTACTAAAATATCATTACTGAGGCTAAAAGCATGAGATGATAATATGAAAAATATACGCATAAAACCTATTGGGGTAAAGGGCAGTAGTTATTTTTAGATGAGCAGCTTTGGCTTTTAACAGGGAAGGAGAAAAGCCCAGGTTTATTGTTAATGATAGTATAAATGCAGACTAATGCAACTTTAGAGTTAAATTAAAAAGAGAATTCTCAAATTTAAGGGTGATTTGTTGTATCATTTCATGATACAGACAAAGAAAATCAGTTAGAGCTGTGCTTTCCCTTAATGCAGTCATCATGATGGAGCCCAAATACACATGGTGAACCTAAGGCCCTGTGAAAATTTAGGATACATCCCTGTCTTCTGCTTTTATCAACTAAAGCTGTAAGTGCAGCTGTAGATGTGGTTCTTAAGGAGTCAATGAACAGCTGCATGCATAATTTGTTATCTCTCTCTGCCTTATTTCCAGCAGTCATTTGTCTTTCACTACTATTTGACAACTAAAGGGGAAAGGTAATAAGTGAGGATGATGCTAGTAGCATTAGTGATGCCAAACATTGTCTGATAGGGGAACATTTGTCAGGCCCTCACCATTTCTCTCATGTCCTGGAGGCAGTGAGATGTGTGTGGTTCAGGGCTGCTCAACAGTGAAGTAGACTTATGCAAGATTTAGGGGTGTTTTTCTCCTGTGTGTGGTGTGCTCGTCTTGTGAAGCCTTGCAGAGACTGAACAGGCAGCAGGGCTGAGTGGTCTCTGTGAGCAGAAGCTGGGCTGCCCCGGGGGAACACGGTGCTGGAAGCTGGTTCCAGTGGCCCTGTGGCCAGGCACAGCCCAGTCCTTCAGCCCTGGTGGTGGCACTTTGAGGAAAGAGGTGTAAGAGAGGGGAAGAATGACGGAAATGTGGGGAGTGAGGACAAAAGTGTGAGAACAGCCCTGTCAGTACTGAGGTGGGAGAGAGGAGGAGGAGGGAAGCATTCCGGGTGCCAGGGCTATGTTGGGGCAATGGGAAGGTATGGTCAGGAAGGAATGGCAGAGAGCGACTGAGCGAGCCTCCATTCTCTGTGCTACTTGGACTCAGGTGCAAAGGAGTGAAGCTGAGCCTGTGAAGAATGGGGTGTAGGTGTTAATTTTTGTCTGTGTTTCTCACCACCTTCGTCTATTTTAATTGGCACTACACAGAGTTGATTTTCACCAAGCTGAGTCGGTTTTGTCCATGACAGTGATTTGTAAGTGATCTCCCTTTCTGTTATGGTTTAACCCCAGCTGGTAACTGAGTGCCATGCAGAAAACAGGACACTGTCTTTATCAGCACCTACAAGCTTTTCCTTTTGTTTTCTTTCTGTCCTGTGGAGGAGGGGGAGTGAGAGAGCAGCTGGGTGGGTGTCTGGCAGCCAGCCACAGTCACTCCTCTATGTGGGCAAGCTTAGAAGAGGACAAAATGCACTTGCAGGTAGTTCATCCACGTTGTTTCTTTTTCAACAGGAGGAAGTTTGTGGCTGTTTGAAGGGAGAAGTATCTTCAAAAGCTTTGGAGCTCAAAGTCTGAATCTACAGCAGAAAATCTGGATTGATGAAATGTGAAATGGTCACAGGTATGTTCATACTCATGCTGCTGCTAACTACTACTTTTCCTTGTATGGGCCATCCCCTCGCAGTTCCTGGTCTTCAGTGCGCCCGAGTGGGAGCAGACCACCCCTGCTGCAAAGATGAGAGCTTCAAAGTCTTGGCTGCAAAGTCTGCACATGAGCTTGAACCTCCCAACCTCTTCTCACTGTCCTCTCCCTTCTCTGCCAACCCAGGCCACCTGTCAGGGCTGTTGGCTCACTTCTTGGCACAGTCAGAGGTGCTCTGTCTCACCCTTGGAGCCTTCAAAGCCTTCCCTCACTTTTCCCATCCCTTTCCTATCCCTGCCCTCCATCAAACCCCCAAAGCAGTTTCCATGGAACATCTCTGCAATAAGCTTGCTGAAAGCTGAGGGTAAATTGCTGTTCTTGTCACCTCTGGAAGGTTTTTCTGTCTTGCTACATGTTTCTTTGCTGCTCTTCGCATTGTGAAGTGAGGGATATTTTTGGCTCTATCTATAGTATTGACACAGGGCATTTTGAATCATTTTGGCCCCTGGTGCTTTGCATCCATGTTACAAGTAGTGGCTGTCTGAGCTGTTTAATGTATCACTGAAAAGGCGGCTGCTCATATAAGCTTGGAGGCTTCCCCCCTCCCCCCCACTTTTCAAAAGAATAAAAAGGTATTTTAATGGGTAAATAAATTAAACTTCTTGGAAAAATCTGTTTCTTGAGCTAATAATTTGAAGCCCATTTAAGTAAGAGGCATAGAATTCAGGTGGTATTTAGCAGATTTGGTGAAACACGCAAAAATTTCTTCAGTATAAAACTGCTAAATCTCAGTCCCATATTAACAACATGTGCACAATGCTCCATATTAGTAAAGTTACTGTTAATGTCACTGAATGAGTGAACATTTTATCTGTGGCATAGAAGAAATAAGGTAGAGTAACGCAATCAGAAAAGAAATTACGCTGTATAAGGAGTTCTACTTTATTAGAGTTGTATGGCCAGATCAATACACATCAGTTTTGCTTTGTTGCATTGTAAAAGTGAGATGTTGTCTGCGGTATATGATTCCAATTACATCATTTTGTAAAAATAAAAAGTATTGGGCTGTGGATAGCAAACATTTTGTGAAAAATAAAAGTACAGGGCATTGGACAGCAGTCGGATGTCCTCCAGAAGATTCCCTTGCAATCCAGAAAATAACAGGCTCATGTTACAGAACTTCCTACAGAACTACATTGCTGTTATCCGAATTCTTTGGATCTGAATCCTTCGTTAATCTTCATCTGCATTTCCTTCTAAGCAGAGGTAAGCTGTAACACTCAGTCTTCAGTGTTACTAAGGGCTGTGTCTCAACCGCTGTTTGGTTATTCAATCCAGTAATCTGCCACAAGTTATTTAAAGCTACCTGCAAGCAGTGTGTACTCAGACAGGTGCAGCATAGTAGATGTTTTGTTTTACTTTGCTTTTGCCAGGAGGTATTTTGCAGGGAAATTTGGTGAAGGCAAAGATTACCTATGCATTGAGAATTTTATGTCCATATTGTTGCTGATAGAGAATGCTGATACTAAGGAAACAGGTACATTTTGGTGGAGCATCATTTCTGTATTACTTTTCACCTTCCAAGTGCCCAACACCATTGTGCCCATGATAATTTCTAGGTTAAGAGGTACTGGGGTAAGGTGTCCAGGGAAAAAGTCTGGTGGAAGAGAGTGGGAAGGAGCTTGATTGATGTGAGCTGCAAACTGTTTCCCCAAAAAAGGAAAAACATGAGCTGAGCAAAGCCTTAAAAATTGTGCTGTCTTACTGCCAAAATCCTGTGTTTGGGAAGTGTGGACATGCACTGATTGTGTCTCCTTCCCTTCTTTCCTAGATATCTAAGTGCTAAAAGTGGGACATACTCCCTTTTTCATACTGCTTTTCATGTTACTAAAGTTGCTTCTGTGCAAAAGGTCATAAAATGGTGAAACTGTGTGTCACACATGGTTATAGAGCAGAGTGACTTTGTATCATCATTTCTCCTTATTTTGTGGATATCTCAGAGGCAAATATCAGATAAGACCCTAAGTACCTCTCAGATCTGGACCTTTTAAAGTGTGGTGGGTCAGTTTGGGGAAAAAGACTTGAAATTTCAGCAGGGGCACAGTGTCTCAGTACCTCAATTCCAGAGTGAAGAAAAAGACTACAGGTAAATCATCAACAACCAGAGCTTAATAAAAACTGAAGCCATTACAACATACTCAGAAATAAACAACGTAGTAGTTCTATGTGCAGTTGATTTTGGTGCATTTTTTGCATTTGGGTTTTGTGTGGATGTTTTTATTCTCAAGGGGGTGTTCACATAGGTAATGCATAGTGAAGAGTCTGACTGTGTTGCCACTTTAAAAGGTAGAATTCATCTTTTATAATAATGCATAAGAAGCATAAGATGCATTTAAACTGGATCAGAAGCAGAACTACTTGCTTTATGGAAACAAGTTGAGCAAAATCAAATTGCATAGGTGTTCTCACACTAAGAGTTTCCTAAGTTGATCAAAATGCCATGCTAGGTGAGCTTGAGTGGCATTTGGTACAAACAGCTCTTAAAAAAAACATTCCTTGACAGAAACAATACGTATTGCCTGCTAGTCTTTTATTCAACTGAGTTATTGGTCATGGGACTTCAGAGTTGCCTGCTGCTCACTTGAATCTTGCAAATCTGTGTCTTAATTGAAAGATGGAAAACAGCTAGTCAGAGCTCTTCCTGAGCTGCTAGCATTTCAGGATCTCGGATTGCTGTTGGGGAACAGGCTTAACCCACCTGTGAGTAAAGACCACCTTTTTTAACTTTAGTTTCACTTGAGATGTCGTTCAAAACCTGACTGCTCCTTTCAAAAATGTGTGTATTTGCATATTACTGTGCAGGCAAAATTGAAGACATTTAGGAGAAGAAACAAAGCAAACATCTTAATTCCATCAATACCCACGATTAGGGATGCTTCTTAAAGTGAGCCTTAAAACATGGCAGAGGTTTAACTCATGTATAAACACAGTCAGTGAGGGATAGGGAACAAACTGCATGTTCTTGCCTATGTAATGGAAAAAAAAATGTCCTTTTCCCCTTGATTTTTATCACAATAATCAGCTTTTCCTTTTTAATACATGATCAATGGTAGTTAATACTGTCCAAAAAGATGTAGGTACCGAATGAATCCATCTGTGCACAATTAAATTTATAACCTTTATGCAGTGTTTTTAAAAGCTTTTCTTAAACCCAACTAATTTATTTTCCAGTTGGCCCTTAGGAAATAAAGAACTGAAGGTATTTTATGCTAGATGCAGGAATGTATTATTAATTACCATTTTTAATGTGCATATATATGCCTGAATTGCAAATTAAGTAGTTTGGCTAGACTTTTTCAGGGGCAACTATATTGATTGGCTCTTATTTGTCTCTTCCCTGATAAAAGTAAATATTTTTCTATAATGAAGGTGACCCTTTAAGAGATTAATCTAGGTTTTAGCATATCCTTTACAAAGTCGCTACTAATCTTTGAAATTAAGGCATCATTGATGTGAGTAGAGGGAAGGATAGCATCCTTTTTTCTGCCCCCCCCCCTTTTTTTTTCACTCCAGGCAAGTATTTATGACTAAGCTAAAAAAGAGAACAACGTTTTTTACTGTGAAGGGTCTTTGTAATGTAAATACATATAAACACAAGGATTTTTTTTTTTTCCATATCAAAGCCTGGATCTTGAGGGAAACAGCAAAAAGTGCAGAAAAATGCAAAACTTGTGGAACCCACACATTTTTGTGCTAGTGACTTTCTGATGTCATTGAAACAGTGAAATATGAAGAACTCTTCATGTAAAGCTAGCAAAATCACTAGTCTACTGCTCAGAAAAGCCTGTGCAGTGTTTTGCTTTGGAGAAAACAGATTTCTATGAGTTCTAGGAGTTTGCAAGACATCATCTGGTTTTGATGATACCATACTAGATGACCTCAGCTAAGTCTTAGCCCCTGATGTTCAAAATTTTGTGAAGGAAGGAGGCTGAAGGGTGATTAGACAAGCCTTATTCTAGGTTGTTTGTGTTCATATGTATTCACTATTTTTCCAAGTTTGCTATTCCCAGATCAGAATTTGTGGTCTCTCTGCCCAAGCTCTTTCTATTACATCCTTGTTTGTGATGTTTTACATTTTCGCTACTGTCCACTGTTTTCATGATTGAGGCAAATGATCAAATCTTCATCTCCAGCATTTCCTTCTTTTCTCACATCTGCCTCATGCAGGAAATTAACCAGTGCCAGCCTTCACCATCACCTGTGTTGTTAAAATATTAGCAGACCTCCCTTAGTGTCATGGTTTAAGCCCACTCAGCAACTCAGCCACGGAGCCGCTCACTCACTCCCCCCCACTTCTTCCCCCAGCTCCTGGTAGGATGGGGAGGAGGATCGAAAGAATGTAACTCCCACAGATTGAGATAAGAACAGCCCAGTAACTAAGGTATAACACAAACCACTACTGCTACCACCAATAATAATAATGATAACGGAAATAACAAGGGAAGAGAATACAACTGCTCACCACCCACCGACCAATACCCAGCCCGACCCGAGCATTGCTCTCACCCCTTGACACCTTGATGGCATCAGGGTACACTGTGCACTGGTATCTACTAGAACTTTATACTTCTGTGGGACTAATGTGCCAGGCCATCTGATCCACACAGTCCAGTAAATCTGATTGTCCCCTACCTCCACCCGGCTGGAGTCACGTAGTCATCACAACATTGGACACTTTAAGTCTTGTAGAAAGCGATTAGCCTCCTTTATCACAGGAGCTGGAGTAAAAATCAGCTCTTCCACTCCAACTGGGAACCTGCTCGCCAGAGGCTGAAGCCATAGCTTTCATGGGATGATCATCCTTGACCTTTGCTTTCCTCTTCAATTCACGCACCCATTCCTCCAGAGCTGAGGGAGGTTTTCCATCCCACTTCGTCATATCTTCTCCATGATCCCACAGGTAAGACCATATGGTGGCTGGTGGTGTATACCTTCTATATCTTCTCTCTTGAGCAGTAGGACACCTTCTGATTAATAGCTGAGACGTGTGTTGGTACACGTGAGGAGCTGGATAGATCAGATAGATCGTCTCTCAATTGTTGGAGGTTCTGGGACAGTTTTTCCACAGCTGAAATGATGGAAGGTGTGAGATTGTCTTCGAACTCTCGGAGTTTATGAATCATTTCATCCACTGTTAGTGGTACTATGGCATTCCAGGATACTGTTGCCAATGAATGGGCATATGATGATGGTACATTCCATGTAAATTTCCACCACATGGGTCGTGTACATTCGACTTCATCTGGATCTATGGGTGCATCCCTGGCGTTCAGCTTGATGTGATAGAGCATCTCTACAATGGCTGATTCCCTCAGAGACTGGATGCCTTCCTCTAGAGCAGTCCACCTGGCCAAATGACTCATAACATCATCCTTGTATGAAAACCTTCCTTTCACAGCTGCCAAGAGCCACTTCCAAAGGCAGAGGATTGTTTCTCTCTTGCAATTACTTTGTCAGTTCCCCCTTCCCTAGCAAGTGATCCCAGCTGCTTGGCTTCCCCATCTTCTAGTTTGTGACCTTTGGCCCCATTGTCCCAGCATCAGAGCAACCAGGTGATGATGTTCTCCCCTGGTTGATGGGTAAAATCTTTTTGCTTATTCCGTAGCTCGGTTGAGGTCCAAGGTCAGGAAGTCACCTCTTCTTCTTCCTCTGATTCATGTGATAGTGACTCCTGGTCAGATGCCATCCTGGGTAGTAAGTGCATTGCCATTGGTTCTTCATCTTGTTTGTTCATCTTTCTTGTCTTTTATTTGCTTTTCCCCTTGCCTAAAGGGGCAACCAGTGCTGGCACGAATTGGTCCTCTGGTTTAGCTGCAGTGATTATCACTGTGGTTGGAGTGGCTGCAGTATCTGTTGTTGGGGTTTGGGTAGCTGCTGTACTTGTCTCTGGGGCTGGTGTAGCTGCTGTTCTTGGAGCTGGAGTAGCTGCACTGCCTGTTGCAGTCAAAGTTTGAGTAGCTGCTGTACTTGTTGCTGGGACTGGTGCATCTGCTGTGCTTGGAGCTGGAATATCTGCACTGTCTGTTGTGATTGAAGTTTGAGTAGCTGCTGTACTTGTCACTGGGGCTGGTGTAGCTGTTGTGCTTGGAGCTGGAGTAGCTGTGCTGTCTGTTGCTTTGCCATCAGATCCAGGGACATTTTTTTCCTTTTGAAGGTGCTGGATAGTGTTGAACAGGGCTGTATAAGCATAGGCCAAGCCCCAGCATGTTACCATGATTTGTCCATCTCTGGTATGACCAGAATGACAATACACCTCATCTAAGTGTTTTACCAATTTTTCTGGATTTTGCATTTGTTCATTGGTGAGGTTCCAAAGCACTGGAGGGGCCCACTGGCCTAGGTACTTGCCTATATTATCCCACACATGCTGCCACTCCTGACTGTCCAGCCTCAGGGAAAATCTCTTGGTCCTCCTATATCGTTGTCTAACCCCAAACAAGGCCTAAACTGGACTCTACTTAGCTCTTGAGATCAGACGAAATGATCGTGGGTAAAACATCCTCTGTATGTGTGCCAACATGGTGATCCCCATCACAATCAGCAGGCAGGTCTCAAGGGTACCCAAAGGCCATTCAAAACCTTCAGAACTCTCAAATGATGCTGTAAATGGTCTGGTGGGGGGCTGGGAATGTAAGGGAATGTCTCCTTCACAGGTTGACCACCTGAGGAGGGGAAAAAAGATGTGTAATTGCTAAACACTTCTATTACATACTTCCCAAAATATAGAGGTGGTGACCACACTGGGAACACAAGCCAGATCAGTTTCATGATCAATGATTCTATTGTATTACAAGTCATTACCATAAAGTACAATGAAACAAGAACCTTAGCAAGGCCGCCAGCCGATAAACAGGAAGACAGCAAATACCGGCTGTAAGTAAGGTACGACATGCTGAAACAGTGAGATCAAGAACAGTAACTTTTAGAGCCAATAAATCAGCATTGTGATGAGTGACTATTAATCCGAAACAATGAATGCTTATCACAACTACGATTAGACACACTCCAGTCAGATCTGTCATTATCTCAACCCTTCGGGCCCCAAGTTGGGCGCAAAAAAAGCCTACAGAACCCAGGATTCCCAGGCGTTCTCCCATCCAAGTACTAACTGAGCCCGATCCTGCTTAGCTTCTGAAATCAAACAAGATTGGCTGTGTGGCTGAGTTGCCGACTGGGCTTAAGCCATGACACTTAGTTTGGTCTATGGATTTAGCAAAGCCTGGTGCATGGTCCCAGCCAATGGACTGGATGGGTATTAAAAGTTCCGCTATTTGGACACAAGCTATTTGGACAGTGACAGGTGTTGAAAATGGGCTTTTGTATTTACCAGTACAGGATATAAAGTGCACCCCAAATGGTCACATCATGCTGAGGAAAATTTCTAAATTTACATTCTCTCTCTTCAGTCAAATTTCTTAACTGAGATCCAAACATTTCCTGCCCCAACTATTCTATGTCTGTTTTATCATGTTGTCAACCCAGCTAAGTTATGCTCTAGCCAAAACACTGGTATAAAAATTTTCATACTTGCCCTTCATTTTCATCTCATCTTTCCTCATTTGCTCATGTTATTTCCAATGTCTTGTGCCAGTGGTGATGTCTGCACTCCTCTTTTAGTCTTTTCCCCATATCCCTGTTTTCTGCCTCACCAGGAACCACCTTCTGAAGCTGGACACCTTTCCACAAGCTTGTGTTGAATCACCCTGCTTCATTCAAATCCCTCCTGAAAATATCTCTCTGCTCAAAAAGGCAGCAAGAAAAGGGGACAAAAAGGCAAAAAGTTGGCCAGAACCCTGAGATGTGCCGCAAAGTCTTTCCTAAATAACACTGACCTTCATCCATCCTTCTTTTCTCAGTTCCTAGTTTCCTTATGAACAATACTTGTTTCTATGTCCAAATCACATTGAGACTTTGGAGAAGATGACTGCATGTTGTACACAACTGCAGTCACCTCAGTAATGCACTAATGGGCAGGAGGCATATGGAAATTAAATAGTCCTAAGGCTCCCCTGAGCTCCATTACAGGGACCAAAGGATACTTCTTCCCCATAATTGCAGCCATTTTGCAAATGACTATGTAACAGAGGATTACCTGGAAATGAAAATACCAGGAAAATGCAGTGAAGACTGTTTACATTTGACTTGGTGATAACACCTGGCAGTTGGAAAGTCTCCTATTCACAAACCACGTTTTTTTTCTTACCCACGCTTGTTATGCCTTGTCATTAATTGCCAAATTATTTATTTATACACCACCAGTGAAAACCTCTACTCTTCTCATTGTTCTTTGCAGTCCCCAAGAAAGCAGAATGACACTGCAGAGGGAAATAATATGTCTGACGGTGTCTCACTGCCCTGGTTTTGCCTTCCAAAACCCTATGCCCTGTGAAGGTGCAACTGTGCTAGCATGTCTGTGAAGATGCTCTGAGATGGTTTGATAAATGGTAGATTGCTAGTGACTGCCTTCAGGCGCTGACCCCTCCGGCTAACCTAAACTCCAACAACAAATTTAAGAGATGCAGTTCGAGCAGTAATAGGATACAGATCAGTGTTGAGGAGATATTGGAGTGACCCATCATGCTGGCTTACCAACTTTGGGTGGAAAATAGCTATTCCAAATCTTTCACAGTCACCGTTTAAGACGTGGCATAAAAATTGAGAAGTTCTGCCTGTTCCCAGTTGTCCAAGTCTTGTATGATTGGACATATACCAGAAACTTAAAAGAGACTTTCACTGTCTTTGCTCAGAGAATCATTTTACCACCAAATAGCAGAAGCTGTGACTAAAGTTATTGACATGTCAAGTAGGTAACTTCTAAAGCAGGCCTGAAAAATCACTGCATCTCTGTGCCAAATCCAGCAGTTTTAACAGTGTCAGATCACTCAAGTAGGTAAAAGTATTCATATGTACCTGAGATTTTGTCAGACACTTTGAGTCAGAAGGAAGTTATGTGATTATTCCTGCTTTAAAATCTTTTTATAATTAAACAATTCAGTTGTTCTGTCTAGAAACTGTCTGAAAGCTTATGTAGGTGAAAGGCATATCTGGGAAGAGTAAAATAAAAGCTGAGGTGTGAGAAGCTATTGTTCAGCCACTGAAAATGAGACTTGATATGCTGTGAAGCTGCAAGGAGAAATTCTAACAGACCCTTTGTAATCCTGTGCCTGTCTGATGCAGCTATGCTGGGCACTTTTCCCAGTGACCAGGACATCTTTGTGAATCCAAAGGTATGTATTTATGCTCAAAGCAAGTTATTTCAGAAAATAGTTGATTTTGCAGCATTTTTAAGGTTTGCAGCAATTTATAAAGGAGTTTGCATTTTGCACTTGCATGGAACAAGTGAAATTGATCTGTCTGGGATTCATATCTAAAAAGAGGTTTTTTTTTTATTTCTCCTACTAAATTACTTCGTCTTCCCTCACAGCCTCACAAACTGCAGATTTAATTTGCACCAGCGCTCTGCTGGGAAAAAGAGTGAAATGGAGGGAGTGAATCCATATCTTTTCCAACTTGCTGAGGCTAAAGCCTTCTCTCAGGATTGCTCTGCCTTTGCTATGGGCCCCACTGCTGCCTTCTGTTGGGGCTTTCCTTGGCATAAGTTGTGCTGCCTCTCAGGGAAGTTATCTGTGGCACCAATATTGATTTGTCTCAGTGCATTTTGAGCTCACTTCATATTTGAGACTTATAATTTCAGCTAGGAAAGAGAGAAAAAATGTTCTAGAATCCAGCTTTATTGATCTTGTTTATAAAAATGCCTAGGTTTTTGTGATCTGAGAAAGATATAAAAGGCCATAGTTATCCAAAAGTACATATGTTATTTTCCCTATTTATAGCGGCTGTACAACAGGCTAAACGTTAATATTTTTGCAGCAATATATGGCAGCAATGTTGAAGCAAGCAGCATAACTGTTTGCTTATTGTTCAACTATTTCTGGTGACTGCACCCCCTGGTTATTTCCTAATTTATGATTTTCTGAAGAATTGGAATAAAAGAGTTTTCTGAGCTTTCAAACGCAAACTCAATTTTAGATTTGTATTCAAATATTTTAAAGCTACTGGATTTATATGTTCTGAGATACTTATGATGATATTTATGTCAAGACAAATCTCTTTCTTTCAGAAAACTATCTTAATTTTGCACGAGTAATTAAGGTAGAGTATTCCTGACTAAATATAAACTCTGATGAAATTCTGTTTGCTCTTTCTATTATAAACTGAAACCCAGTATATTTTATAGTATTTTAATGTTCCTGAATTTTTGAGGATGGTTTATAGATGAGAGTAGCTTTGACAGTGACTATATACAGATATGTGCCTTTGCTAAGGTTTTGTTGTTTTTCTCATTAAATATGTGTATTCAGGATGCCAAAATGAAATAGATTTATACAAAATTATGAAGTTAATTCATAAAATAACAATGGAGAAATAGGTATTTTTTATAGTACACGCTAGCCATTTTTGTTAGATATTGCAAAAGCTTTCCAGCCCAACATATTTAAATGGGGTGTAAATGAGTTAATTTCTCAACTTTCTTCAGTTAGAAATTTTTCATGATGGTTTCTGTGGGAAATGACAAGAGAGGCGACAGCACTACTTCACTTATCAGCAATACATAACCATCTTCTATTACAACATGGCTTCATCTTACTGGAAGAGTTTTCTGTCTGTTTCAGTGTATTTAAATTTGAATGCTGTGTATTTTTAAGCCCTTTTGGAGTAATAAGAGACGGACTGATTTTTCCCATTAGTGGCATTCTTGCACACTTCCATAGTAAGATCCCACGTGTGGGAATACCACATATTTTCAGGTTTTGCATCTCTAAAGCTACATCTCCTTTGAGATCATGCTCTGTCCTAATCCTGCAGTTTCTCAAGAGTCTTTGTTGTTGTAAGATCCCTCTGGTAAGATGCCTTTTAATTTGCACAAAGAAAAACCTTGGGTTTTGGAAGTCATTTGGCATCAACAGTCCTTGCTGGCAGACCCAAAACTACCCGCATCTGAGTTACCCTCTTGTGTCTTGGCAACTGCTTTGAATAGAACCACTGCTTGAACAGGAAGCACTAGCCCATTATCAAGGTGCGTTCACAACCTGGCAGTCTTATTTCGATATGGCGACTACAGCGTAAACAAAAGGTCACGTTCAAAGTTAATACAGAGTGAAAACCTTTGCATGATAAAAGACAACTCGCCATCTTGAACAAGTATGTCCAGTTTACTACAATTTCCACACAAAGATTTCTGAAAGTTTCTCAGCTGAACATAAAATTATAAATAAACTTGAAAATATGTGAATAAAATTTTTTCAAGTAGGAAAGCTGATATGAAGAAGGAAATAAGCTAAAGATTCCTGATTTCCAGTCACTTATGTTAGCAACTAGAATAAATTACCCTGTAATAAACTGAGGTGCATATTGACTGATAAGCTCTCAGTGATTTTTATCACTTGGGTAGCATAAAGCAGCCATTGATGCTTAAGTTTATGACTGTTGTGCTTTGCTAGCATGGAACAAAGAATCATAAATAAAGAGCCTGCTGGCCTCATCCATTTGCGGGGTTGATTGTTCAAGATAGCGCTGCAAATTAGGTATAGCTAATTCATCTGTTTAACATAGGAAAAAAGATAAGATGATGGTGACTATGTCTGTTTCCTTTCCCTCACAGTGATATTTCATAACAGATGTTTCTTACTTAATGCATACTGCTCCTTGGAGAAACTAATGTGTGTAATTCTTTTTTACAATAAATTGCTGCAGCCCTAGTTAAATGCAAGACCCTCCATTAGCTTTACAGTAAGATCTGAGTTACCCTGAATTCTCTTTCTTCCACCTAAGGTTGACCTCAAAAACCCCACCAGCATTTTGCTTTTCATTGTTACAGAATCATTGGTAGTGTTGAAGTGGTTGTTTTCATGTGAGAAAAATCTGCTATCTTAAGGCACAAAATAAGAATAATTATGGTATGTGTTCATGTTTCACTGCCAGCACATGCTAGAGACATTAAGAAGTCAGCACTGCACCCATTTAAAAATTAGACTAGAAGACATGAAATAGTCCTTCAGTGTATGCTCTGAGATAGCACAGAGGCTTTCCTGAAAGAATTGTAACTGAAGGCTCATCTAACGGTCTTAGAATCAGAAAATCATTTGAAAGCAGTTATCTCGTATACTCTGGGCTGAATTTTGCCCTGCAGGAATACATTTTGATGCTCGCAAAGTGATAACAGCCTTTTGCTTTATGATATACCAGTTAATTAAAAGATACGTGTTGTTGCTTCAACTGGTACTTTTATAGACGCTGCCAGTTTTGTAGATGAACTTAAAAATAAGTTGATCTACATGTTGTGATTAGGTTGCTACTGAAGGGGAATATATGAAAAACTTGTGAAGGTAGTAAATTGGCTCACAATTTATCTGGATCCATTAAAAGGAAGAAAACAGATGATTTTGTTACTATTTTTTAATCAGTTTTATTACTGCACATTCCTGTTGCTATGGGGTAAAATACACTTAGAGGCACTAGACATTGCATAATGAAGCATTTAATGGATATAATTTATTTTACATTGTTTCAAGCTAAGGTCT
This sequence comes from Myiopsitta monachus, assembly GCA_017639245.1. Classification (NCBI taxonomy): domain Eukaryota; kingdom Metazoa; phylum Chordata; class Aves; order Psittaciformes; family Psittacidae; genus Myiopsitta; species Myiopsitta monachus. The sequence goes on along the minus strand of CM029921.1, from coordinate 61,357,995 downwards.
CTCCCCATTCCTGAGTTTACAGAGTTGTGGCACTTTGTTAGAGAGAATCTGGCTTCAGCTGTGTATAGGATGTGAAGCCTGATTTTGAGATATTAATTACAGGGATCAGTGAGATTATAGTCTGCGTCCAGCTGTTGGTTTACTTAGGGGAAATGGAACATACTACCAGGAATTTGTGGACACTGAATCTACCACGATGTGATTTGTTCACTCTTGTTATCTCTGTATATTCCTTTTACAGTTTATATAGCTAGAAACATCCTATACAGATTTCAAAAAGTTGGAAGCGTTGGTATATTGTATAATAGCTCCTAATGCTGTAATGATGCAGCTGGGTACTGAAACAACATATGTTCAGTTCAAGAGAGGATTTTTGGTTCATGTCCAAAAGTATCTTAGCACAGAAGTATTTTTCCTCTGTGTTTAGTTTTCTATTCTGCTGCTATGAAATCCTGCATGTCTCAAAGGAAGTGGCCATTACCTTCATGTCCTTATAGTAGCAGGGCAGAGCCAACATGCTAAAATGTGATGTTTATTACCCATCCAAGCAATTAAGCTGGACAATGAGTAGTTGTAGGAAGAGTTTTCTGCAATGCAGACTCCAAGTAATTTCACTTTATATGGTAAATATTTCAGCCCTTGAAATAATCAGAAATTTTGTCATTGGGCTAAAAGAGTAGAGCAGCTGTCATTCCATGGGAACACAAACACACACATTTGGCACAGATGCAGCAAATCACTAAATCTATCCCATAGTATATCCGATAGTAAACAATACTAATTCAGCACAGCTGTATGGTAAGTAGGTGCTGTTGGCTTTGGAAATCTTATCAGAAAACTGCAGAACTTTCCTTCACTTTTGTGGTATGCAGCTATGTGTAAATATGTGGTCCCCTGGTTTAGGATAAAATTCTATTTAAGAATGTCTGCAGAATCAGGAGAAAAAGACTCTTAGCCTCTTTGGTCCAGTGATCATTGAAGTAGTCAGAAAGAGGGGAAGACAAGATTAATAGGAAAAGTCAAAATATAGTGTGGTTTTTTTTTTTTTCTTCTTTTTTTTTCCCGTAGTATGTGTTGACACATAGAAAACTTGAAAAAATTCAAAATCATGTGATGGGAGAGGGAGGGAAGGAGGAGCGGACACTTCTGAGAAGGTAAAATTTTGGACATCTAGCCGTAGAGAGGATATTCATGCTGGGTTCTGGGTTTCTGTTCATCTACTTCTGGAGTTCTGTGTTTTTTCCTCTTTGAAAGCAGTGTCATTTAGAGTAACAGAGCATAACAGACTGGGAGAATAATAAATAGTTTAAAAAGCAGGCAATGAGTTGTCTAAGCTGTGTAGATATTCAAATGATTATCTGTAAGAAAAGGATCACAGAAAAAATTTCCTTCCAGGCAAATAAAGGTATCATTTTCTGCAGAGGTACATTTATTAAAGAGAGTCGTATTTTGTGACAGGGAATTAGGAGAAACAAAGGGCTTCCTGTAATATTATGTCAAAAGGCTTATTGTGATTCGGAAGAAAGGTTTAGATGTCACTCTGGCTTATGACATGTTATTGTCTTTTGCTTTTGGTGAAATACAACTGTGAGGTGTAATTATAGTGTTTGTAATGTACCTTGTCATGTAGTCGTCTTTTTCCCTTGAAATATCTTAAGATAGCTAAAATGTCCTGTTGTAATAATGACCCATTGCAGTAATAAAATTGTCAGACCAGGTACATGATTGACCACTTGGTATTGTTGTAACTGTCCTTTTCATATCACATTAGTTGGACTTTATTACTGTTGTGCATCATGTTTATGGGGACACCATAAAATCTGGAGGCAATTGCAGCATATTTACCTTCCCCCGTTCATCAGTGGGAACTGTTTTTCCTTACTCTTCCAATGATGTAATTTGTTGAAGTTCTTCTATTATTATTTTAATGTTATTTGAACAGAGATAGGGTTTAGCAAAAAATACAGACCTGATGTTTAAGAAGTAAATTTTTAGACTCTGTACCTATCTTCTTTCTAAGGAGCATTTGTCTGCTTGGCAGAAAACAAAGTAATTTCATCTGGGTCTCCTTCATAATTGACCAACTGTTCACCTGGAAGCGAAGTTCTTGTAATGGCTGGACTTCAGGCAGAGATGTGAATCAAAGTCCTACCTTTCAGGTGAGCTTCCTTATCACCATGCTTGTCCCTCAGTCCGTGCTGCTGCACGTTCCATGTGGTGCAGCTTATTTGCATATATAGACAGAAGGAAAGATGCTGCAGCCTACTCACTGGAGTGTGTGGGCTTCCCTCCCAGTGGTAGCAAGTGTTTAATTGTGCAGTGCTTAACTATGCATCAACAGAAGCCTTGATCTTCCTGGCTGGGAAACCCTTTAGACACATAGCTAAGCCGTTCTTCCATTCTGGGCAGAAAAAGACATGAAATTTAAGTCTTCTACAACCTACATAAGTGTACTAGCCACCTGATGCTTTCACTCTGAATTTGTTTCCCCCAAACAAAGTCTTGAACCAAGTTTAACACAGATTTTCAAATAGTTTTGTGGTGGTAAAACCCCATATTTATGGCAGGCTACTAATCACTGTAAAAGATCCACTTGGATCTAATGTTTAGAATATATGGCCATGCAGAATGCCCTGCATGCAACCGAAGGTTGTGGTACTCAGGAACTGGAAGTTCAGGTTGGTAATGAAAACGCCATCTCTCTTTGATGCGGTTTTCTTAGAGCTTTACAAGCTAGTAAATTAGTTAGTTTTTAGTACCTACGTTGCATTACATCATATTACAGTCGCCAAGCTAGAGAACGGCTTTATTTTGAGCTCTGTTGTTGATCTTCTGTTCTTTTTTTCAGTCTGCATGAAGTACCTGAAAAGCTGCTTAGTTCCTCTTTGGGGATTGTCAGTGCTCCTTTGTGTCGTGGTTTAAGTCCAGTCAGCCACGCAGTTTGCTCACTCACTACTCCCTCTTTTTTCCCCCCAGCTCCGAGGGGGATGGGGAGGATAATCGAAGGAATGCAACTCCCACAGGTTGACGATAAGAACAGTCCAGTAACTAAGGTATAACACAAACCACTGCTGCTACCACCAATAATAATAATGACAAGAGAAATACAAGGGAGGAGAATACAACCTCTCACCACTGATACCCAGCCCAACCCAGCAGTGAATCCCAGCCCTTCCGGGTCTCAGCCCTCCGTTTTTATATCCTGGGCATGATGCGCTGTGGTATGGAATACCTCTTTGGTCAGTTTGGGTCAGGTGTCCTGTCTCTGCTTCCTCCCTGCTTCCCCTCCTCCCTGGCAGAGCATGAGACTCAGAAAGTCCTTGATCAGACAAAACATTCTAAGCAGTAACCGAAAACATCGGTGTTATCAGCACTGTTCCCAGGCCGAAAGTAAAAAACCCAGTGCTGCACCAGCTCCTAAGAAGGAGAAAAATGGCTGCTACTGCTGAACCCAGGACACCCTGTCACATGGGAAAATTCAAAATCACTAATAATAAATCGAACCTAGATAATATGAATCTCAGTAACAGCATGAACAAAGAACAAGAGTGTCTATACTGTACTTACCAGTACTCTGGGTTTCTAGTGGGCTCATTTTCTTGAGCACGGTGTCACCCTTTTCCAGCCCAGTAACCAATATTTGTGCTCATAACTGAGATTCACTGTCCAGGGCTATGTGGTCATTTGCTTTTATGTATGAATATGTATTTTATCTTTTTCAAAGCATTCCCAAATATTTCATTGCTTTTAGGAAAAATGCATGTCTTTTTTTTTTTTCTTCACTTTCAAAGGACTGGTAACTTTGTGCTTTGTCCTCAGGAAAAGACTATGCAAAGTATCAATTGTTTTTTATAATTACAGTGTACTGGATTTGTGATTAATGGTAAAATGAAATTATAGAAACATGTACCTAAAAAAAAGTCAGCAGGAGGGAGTATAGCTTAGAAGAAAAAAAGATTCATTTAATTAAAACTATGTCTTAAATCTAAGAAGCTCTACAGAGCTTGTCAGGGAACAGAAGATGACTTCTGGTCTGGAAGATAGAGCTGGTTTTCAGCTGGCAGCATAGTTTGACATTCATAAATCAGCTGCTTGTGTACTGGAAGTACTTTTCAAAGTAAATTAAAGGGTTTTGGTTCCTATATATGATTTTAATAGGCATAACAATTTTCTGGTGTTTTTTAAGTAGAGTTTTGATCAAGATGATTGTCATTTTTCTCCTTCCCCCCATAAGTCCTTGTTATGGTCTTTTTTGCTGTTGTTTTGACATCAGTGGGAAGCTATATTATATTCTTTTATGCTCTAAATCTTCCCTATGGTTTTAGTTATATGCACAACTGAAATGCTTTTTGAAAAGTTGCAGGTCCTTATTTATGGCAGTGCCAGCTTTAAAGAGCTTTTCAAGTTTTAAAAACCATCACTATTTGGAAATAATTTTCTCCTTAGTGTTTGTTTTTGTGTTTCTCCGATTGTGTCACCTGCTGAGTAAGTGTAGATGGTTGTGGGGAGGGAATGATGGGGTAATGCTCTCTCTCTACTGTACGTAAAGCTGCACAGCCAAATGACCTCTCTTTCCCATCATGATTAATTTCCAATATAGTTAATTTGGGGCCTTCAACCCTGAATGGTGAAAGGAGAGTGTGAAAGTGATTGTGAAAGGAATATTTTCCAGACCTTTAAAAGATGGTACAAACTAAGTTCTGGGGAAGAGGTTTCGCTGTGGTGCCTCATGAAGGAGTAAGTTGTTATAAGGAGCATATCCCTTGGATTTGTGTCTCCTGCCTACACATGTGGAGTCTTGATAGCAATGTGGGGAAGAAATCTCCATTGGGACCTGCCTGATTGTGACCCCCATTGGATCTGCAGGATTGTCTTAGCAGAAAATCTCTTTTTTCTGTAAATGAAAGGAACTATTTTTAGGAACTGTTTTTAGGGACTTGTATTGGTTTGGCTGTGGCAGATAGGTCAAACTCAGAAAGGGAAATAGCTTCGGGTCTCTTAAGACCCCCCCCCTTTTTTTTTTTTTTTTTTTTTTGTCCCAAGGGCGGTGAACCCTACCCATAAGGAGAAATGAAGGGGAAAGTCCATGAAATAAGACATTTGTATCCATGTCAATTCTGGTAAGTTTTAACAAGAGAAATGGTGACAGAGCTTGAGGGTTTATTTGCCAGCCTCCAAAAATTAACTGTCTCCTTATAATTAGATAGGCATTTATTGTAATTTCCTCAAGGGAGTAAATTTAACAGAAGTGTTAACTCTTATCAATAGCACATGTGGAAGAATTCTCCAGGTACTGCAATCTCTAACCATTACAACATTTTTTTGTTTGTTTATTTGATTTCAATTCCTTTATGTTATTCCTATAGCTATTATCATAGTCTGATAAGGGAAGTTTAGACAAATCAGAGCTGGGATTTTTAGAACAGTAACTGTAGAGGTTTCTCCGATGACTTCTGCCTTGCTGAAGTTGAATGAGAAAAAGCGAAGAAGACTTATACCATTTTGAGGGCTGTCAGAAGATCAATAGATAATTTAAATTCAGTTTAGTTTAAATCATTACTACATCATATTATCTTTACACAATTAGTTTTTTGTCAGTTTATTCTGCTTTTATAGTGATGTATTTAGTTGCAGCTCTGGAGACGAAGTCGCAGAAGTGACTTTAAGAAAGTGGATGTCTTTTGATGGAATTGCTGAATCATAGAACAGTTTCAGTTGGAAGGGACCATGGGTAATTATCCCATCTCACCTCATGCTTAAAGGCAGGACTACCTTCAACATCAGATTGAGCAGTTCATGGCCATGTCCTGTTGAGTTTTGAGCATCCCCCAAGTATCGAGAATCCTGTGGCCTGTCTGGACACCTTTCACACTGAGCAATCCATGAAGAAATGTATTTCCTGTTATCTAATCAGAATTTTTCTCACTTGAGCTTGTGCCTTTTGCCCTTTCTGCAAAAAAAAAAAAAAAAAAAAAAGCCTGTTTCTTCCCTCCTGGTACAGGATTTTACCTGCCTCTTCAGGGGAAAATGACCAGTGGTGAGTGCTTTTCACCTCTAGAACTCCAGAATGAAGGTTAACCTTTTAATGCAGGTCAAATTCCATAAGCTCCAAATTTACAAGTTGATAAAAATTTAAAACTTCCAGAGGATAATGGTCTTCTCCGTGATTTTACATTACTCCTTTTTGTGTGCTTACAAAATAAAAGAGAAGCTTCAGATCATCCTTCTGTAGTCCTTTTAGTGGCATGTATTATATTATGCCTCTGATCTTCAGAACAGGGCAGCTGGCTAGGTGCCTTGCCTCTAGCTACCCTGAATGCTACAGGTACAAGGAAAAATCTAATTCAGCTGTGGTACCTAGAAAGGAGCTTTCAGGTCTGTGGAAAAGCTTCCTTTCAGTCTTTTTCTATCCAGATCTTAAAAAAATGGATGCAAGCCCATGAAGTTTTGGGTTTAAAAATAAGCTACAAAAAAGGACAGGAGGGTAATGTGACAATAATGAAAGCTTTCCACCCCACCCAGCCCCCCAGACCTAGCAACTCAGAAAGAACCATACCCCTCAAGGCTGTTGGAACAAATCAGGGATTAATCTGTTTCTCTGTCCAAGGTGGCTAGAACAAGAAAGATGATTTGAGAAAAATATTAGCAAAAATTTTAGAGGAACAATGACATTGAGCAAGCTGATGTGTTTTCATGAAGAGAGCATCATTCCCAGAAAGTCCATTAAGAATAACGCAGACTAGGCTTTTTTTGCCTTATGGGACATAGAAATAAATAAGGTAGTGTGCTGAGGTCCACAGCACCTGTAACTAGGATGGTAAAGGATGCTTTCTCCCTCTCTTCTCCCCCCTTACTCTCTTGCTTTCTCTCCTTTTTTATTCAACTGAGGCACTGAACACATGCAGCAGTTGTGATAACTGGATGATTTCTTTAGACTTGACTAAAGATTTCAAGCAATCTGTGACCCCGTTAGAGAAGGGGTCCCAGGCCGAAGAGTACTGTTATTGTGTATATTCAACTTAATTCAACAATTAAACACAGAAGAGAAACGTGTATTTTCTTGCAGTTCCTGCTTGGCAGCAGCTAGCTATTATTTGTGCATCTTCTACAGTCTTTTTAGAACAATATAGCAAAGCCAGAAGAACTCTTATTTAAAAAAAGAAATATTTGGAAGAAATCTTTTTTCATCTAAACAAGTAGCAATTGCTTGCAGTCCCGGGCATGTGAGATAATAAAATGATACAGAAATGTTTGAAACAAGATTGGGAAGTTGGAAAGCCAGAGAGAATGGCTCATATCTTAGGCACACTGCAGATATACCGGCATTTGACAAAAGTTTTGCTGACAGTCATATAGCTGCCTCTTGAGTATAAGGTGTATTGTCAGCTCTAGAAATGCAGGGATCTGTTGTGAAGACTTAGCTTCATACTGTCTGTATCCTACAGTCAACAGTTACATCATGCAAACAAATGTTTGTGCATGTGACTATCATCAATCACAGTGGTTCCATATAAACAGATTAACTGGTCTATATTTGTATAATGAGGAGCAAATCAACATTTCATCAAGGTTTTAATGGCGATTTTTTGATGCTTGTGTTTCAAGGAAGGATATATGAGCCTAGTCTCTGTGGAAACATTGTCTCTGTTGTTTTCATTGGGAGGATTTGTTCCAAAGAATGAAAGATAAAGGCCTTTTGACTAGTTTGGGTAAAATAAATGTTCTTCCCTCTCTCCTTGTGTGTGTTTTACTAAGAAGTCAGGGTGCTAAACCCTTCTGTTGCTCAAGCACCTCTACTATTATTTTATGTTTAATGACAGTACTATTTCTTATTTGCAACCTGACATATTTTTTTTTACATCAACTCTTCTGTATGCAGCTGCCTTTTTTTAGTTTGGTTTTTAGTTATACTGGATTGTATGGTAATAACTGCATCTGCTATGTGTGTCAAACACTTCAGTATACTTTCACTAGATACTTTTATCTTAATTTGTTGTAAAGTATGTTGTACTGATTCAAGTTAGATATTCATTTAGTGTGATGGAGAAAGATATAAATTCGTGCAGAGTCTTTTACTTGAACTGGGCAGAAATGTAATTTGGTGCTGTTTCCCTCCCAGTACACACAGTCTGTCTTCCCTGAATAGCTGCATTTGGGCAAGCCAGTCTTGTTTCATGTTTTCTAGAATAGACTGCTGACAATGTCAGTTGCAATAATGCGACAGTAAAAACCCACCTCCTTTTTGCCTGTAACTACTTGATGTAGTACTCATGGGTAAGCACATATATAGACATTGAGATATTTTGTTATCTCATTTTTACTGCTTAAAGAGGTGAACATGACTACCTATATGATACAGAAAACAGTGTGTTGATTTAAGGGAACATTTTAGATTGAAAGCTTCTCTCTGGGAGGCTGTTGGTCCATCTTCCCAGGTGAGCTTATCTGTGGGAGAGAGAAGAGTTTGTTTTGCTCTTTCTGCATCTTTTGTCTTGTCTGTAACTATTTTTAGACAGATGGAGTTGCACATTCTGGCTGTGGCACACATTCTGCAGTGACTCCTTGTTCCTGAAAAATGGCTAATTAAGTGAGAGACAACTCAGGCAGGAATGATTTATGCCACGTGAACACGGCTCAGACTTCAGAAAATACTGGTAGATTCTGCTGGCAGGCTGTCAAGTAATCAAGTTGTTCGCCTTTCGCCAGGCTTCATTAGTGAACATTAGCTTTGTGGTCTGACCGAAATTCTTTCATTTTGGAGGAGTGCGGTATCAGTCTCTGCTTCTCATTTTCTCTCTGAATTCTGCCATTGGTGGTAGCCTGACTCAATATAGGCTGATGATTGATAGCAGCAGAGAAGTGGTGCTCAACAGCTGAATACACAGCCATGTGCTTCAGAAAATATTATGCTGCATTGTAAACATTTCCAGTCTCAAAATTTAGAAGACACTGAGGGAACTGGGAAAGCCCTGCCTGTGTGCTTAGCATCTAGGAGCCTACTATTGTTAAGTCACGTTGCATCTGTTGATGGAAGAATGTCTGTCTGAAACTCTATCCTCCCTTGGTCAGGACAGTTTTATATTGTTATGTTGTACCACGGGAAAGGTAGGCTTGCAGGCTTACCTGAATGTAAGAAAAGATGTTTGCAAAAACTCCAAAGCTAAGCGTCTGAGCTTTCTCTGTCTGAATGTACAGACAAATGCTTTCCTTGCTGCTGCTGCTTCTGCCTTTTGGTAAAAGGCTGTATCCTTTAACTGGTACAATTTATCTCACTAAGGAGAAATAAGCAGCGAGCTAAAAGGGCAAGTGAAGACAAATGTGGAATGCTGTGTTATGTGACTGGACAAGTGTTGTACTGCTCACCAAGAGTTGTGCAAACAGAGGGGAAGGACAGTACCACTTTGTTGTGCATGTATCTAAAGCACAGCCAGACACAGCATTGTGTACACACTAAAGCAAGGCTATGCAGGCCCCTAAAGTGTGGAATCTAATTAGGTAGTGGTTTATGGGAAATACTGGTGAGTTTCAGAACACTTCTAATGAACTAGAGTACAGAATGCTCACAATCCATCAAAAAAGGCTACACAAGGAGGAGGTACAGATGGGGAAATATCCCAAAGAAGTAACATGAGGAGCTTCTACCATACAGCTGAGGATCTTGAATATATACCTAGGGTATGAAATATATACACCTAGGGTATGAAAAAAGTGAAAAACCATTTAACAAGTGTTGATGGGAGTTTTTGATAGAGACACCCTTCATTTTTCTGCTGGCTATGGCGTACAAAGAAATGATTAAATGTCTATAAAGGGGAATCCAGAGCTTGATTTAGGCTATTGCCTAAAGGTGCTCTGACCACCTTTGATATGGGGTAGCCACCAGCTCCATTTGCAACCTATGACATTAGTGGTATTTATTAACTTAAATATTTTTACATATGTAATGACAGCTTTTTTCAAGCAGCAGGCAGTGACTAGGCTCAGGATAATGTCTTATCTTAAAGCGTTTTTTAAAATTGGTTTTGGCTGCATGTTAGTGCCTGGCAGGTGGAATGTGTACTAGTAGTGATTGCTGGGTTTTGCACAAGTAGCTTCTTGGGATGGGTCACTGTTCAGTGCTTGTGCGGAAAGCTACCTGCAGTCTTGAAACTTTCCTAGGTATAATAAACAATGCAACCAATATTATCTCAATTTATGGAGTAATGTGGAAACCCTCATGTTAGTTACAGCCTTGATGGTGGAATTGTGAACGTAATTACTCTTCTATACATAAATATGCAGTGCTGTCCCAATCAGTTATGCTACTTCTGAAGCCTTGAGAATAAAGAAGTGTTATGCTGCTGAGTAACATACACAGGGAGCCTTGAAAATCTCAGCTGAAATAGTAAAAGAAATCTCATGCCAGCCGGTAGTCCCCAGGAAGAAGCTAGATGGATTTCTGCTTTGGGTATGCTCCTGCATGCTCTCAAACAGAAAGCAGATGGATAATGTGGTGGGTGAAGGGACAGTATTGAGCACTTATATTTTAAACAGTAGAGATTTTCTTTTCCCCTTTACAGACCTCAATTGTGTGCTTCTCATTATTCGTATCAGGCTTCTCGACAAAGATACTTTTGTGTGAAGAGTTTTTTTAAAGGTGTCATTATGAACTTCTTAAGAAAACATTGGAACAAAATTTTATAAAGAGCCTCTATTTAATAATAAGCTATGTGCTAGAGCCTTATACATGGTTATCTTTCTCAGTGAATTCTAATTTTAAAGCCTCACATTTACTATAAAATCTTGAGAAGCCAAAGGGCTTGCGCTGTAATGAACTGCTGCCCACTAGATGAACTTGTTTAAGGTCTGTAAGATTTCTCACTTTTCTTTCTTCTGCTGCAGAGCTACTATCTGACACTCCCAGAATGAATCAGGTTTCAAGCAGCAATATTGCAGTCACCTTGCTGCTTTAAATCCATTTCATAAACCTCCCTCAAACTTCTCTGGCATATCCTTAGCCTGGCTATGGGAACACAGAGACATTTAAGTCTTCATCTATCATTGTAGACAGCTGTCGTAATTGAATCACCTGGTGGTAACATGAAAAATTTATCATTCTTTGCTGTTTGGGGGACTCCTTTCCTGCTGTTCTTGTTTGTGATGGCTGAATGTGTTCCAGAGTTACAGTATGAGCAAATTCTCTTCTGTTGCAGTAGATTATCAAGGCTTAGGAAGACTGTGGTCTCTTTTTTAGTCTGAGTTAACCAGCTGAATCATTTAGAACAAAACACACAGGAAATATTAGAGACTCTGCAGAGCTGAAGGACAAGTCTGCCAGGATGCAGAGCAGCTCCAGCTCCACACCAGGTTTTGCCTTTTATGACTTGGTTTAATGTCTGATAGCATAGATGATGTTATCCCAATTTATTTCGTTCATAAAACTGAGACATCTACCCACTACAATAGTCAAATGAGGGGTGTGTGTGTACATTTCTAGGAGCAATTCAGCCAGTTCAGATCTGAAACTGTTTTGTCCCTCTAAAATGTCAGAGAGAACAAAAGACAGTAACAATTCCAGCTCTTCAGGTAAGTCCCTAAAGGCTGGAGCGAGGCATGATACATCTAATTTGTCAAAGCCCTCGTGACTGACTGTATTTCTTTTATTTTAACAGAAAGCTTGTTCACCCTTAATCGTAACCATAAAGTTAAATGTAGATTTTCTTTGGATTGTTTGATGTTAAAGATATATCACCAATTACATCTGCTTCGCAAACCTCTTGTAGCATCATTTTTTGTTTTGAAATCCCTCATCCCCCCAGGTAAGCAAACAAGCTATCTTATTGCTTCTTCTCTGAAGTGCTTTATCTACTATTGTCTGCCAAGTCTACCCCATCTTGTGTTATCCATCTCCTGCAGTCACACAGCTTATTCATTCTCATTTGCTTATTGCTGCTTCACTCCTGTGTGGTGGAATGGCTTACCCAGCAATGTTCCTTCTCTCCTGTGTCCATCATTCATTTCAATATTCTGACCCATCATGTCTCTTCTCTTCTCTGGAGGTGTTGTACAGCCACTTTCTGTGTCTTTGTTTATTCAGACCCAGGTAAGCTCCTAATTCAAAGTCTCTGAACTGAGTGGCACTGCTCCTATTAAGTGCCAGTGATGCAGAATTACAGGTCAACCATCAATAAATGCCAGTATGGCCACAATGTCATGCTTTCTCCCTCCCTCTCAGCCTATAAATCACCCTATCATCACCTATATGGTGATGTGTTTTAGACTACCAATCATCTGTAATCAAGAAGATGGAAGAAACTGACTCCCTAAATACAGTGCTTGAAAGACATTGCTAGAAAGATGGGCCAAATGAGATAGCCCTCAAAAGGTAATGAGTGATTTTAGGTTCTGCTGCAACAAGATGTAACAGAAGCATCCCTTTTTCCAAGCATAAAAAGTCTCTGCTTTGTTGTAGCTGAAGTTTGTGTGTATGTGTTCACTATGGCAGTTTTGTCATAGGAGTATAGCTAGGAAACAATGTTTCACAAACAACAACAACAACAAAAAAAAAGGATTTTGAATGCTGTTTGTATTTGTGATATCCTGATGTTGTAGAGTTTCATATTGTCTAGTCAGTCCATACAGACATTTGCATTTGTAGGAATTATGTCCTGTGTCCTTTCAGGTAGGAATGATGTGGTCAGTAGTTTGGCTGCTAAATGGCCTACAGCAGGAATACTATCTTCTGCAATCAGAAGAAAAAAAAATTTATGTTTTGTATTAGCTTTCAAACTCCATCCTCCTTTCCCCCTTTGCCAACCCCACTCTTCCCTAGTGGAAGTGATGTGGCAGTAAAGTTGTGGGGGAGCTTATTAAATTTGCACATTTAATGCCTCAATTTAAACCTTGGGTAATAAAGGACCATCTTTTAATTTAAGCTGTGGGTTTACCATCTGTGCAAATTGGATTTTTTTTTTTCATTCTGTATTACCTGAAAAACAGCAACAGCATTACTATGCATAATTTGTGAAGCACTGGTTTCAATATGACTGCCTACAATCATAGTTTGCTGAACTTCACAGGAGACAGACATCTGGACGCTGCTCTTCCTTAAGCCATTAGATCAAGTAAGCACTTCTTAAACAGTATTTTTTTTCCTTTTACAATTTTCTTTTGCCTAAACCTTACTCTAGCATTCTGACCCTTTCTTCCTTCCAGTGTGAAAAGCAACACTGCATCTGAAGTTCTGAGCTAAAACAGTATTTGGTTGCATCTTCTTGGTTTGAAAGCAAGTTGTTTACCATAACGAAACCTATGGTTGGTGTTGTTGTTGCTTGCTTGGCCATTTTTAAAGGTGGATAGATCAGAGAGGGGAGGTGTGCCAAAGTCCTGCTTCCCGCAGCACTGGTTTGGTTCTCATTGGCTGTCCTTCTGCTAATTCTAAGATGTTTTGTGACTATTCTACAAAGCCTTGTGCTACCTCATACTGTGAAGTCTCATTAATGTGAAAGAAAATAAAACCCAGGAAATCTAGTTAGTGAATTTCCATTGCACAGCTTTCATTTAGCAAGAATTATCTGTGGCATGCCACTCATATGGAGAACATTTTTAGTGACACTCTTAAGCAGTATTACTTGCATTAGAAGCATAAGATAATTGTAATCAGGAAACAAAATAGCATGTTCTGTTTGGGTAGTTAGGTTTAAAGGGTTGCATATCTGATGCTAAAGCATTTGGGAAGAACCAAAACAGAACCTCTTTACTCTGGAATAAGGAACTAATCTTAGATGACAATTTCTAAAGAAAAATTAAAAATATAGGAGAAATTACGTATACTGATCATTTATTTCCACCTCAGCCTGAGCATCCTTTATTTCTGTGTCAGGTTAGTCATTGAAGCTGGCTTGTAGCAGGGTCTGGAGGACTTATTTTGTGGCTGAAGAGTAAGGGAAGGCCACAGGACTGCCAGGTAGGCTTAGCAGCTCAGCCATGTCAGGGAGTTTGTTTTTAGAAGAGCTTTTCAGTTTATTTAGGTAGATTATCAAAATGTATGGTTTTTTTTCATCTCCTCTCTTGGCTATGTGCATGTATAAATGGGAAGCAAACCCTTTTCTTCTGCCTGCCATACAGTAGCAATTGTCATGCAAAAATAATTTTAATGTTTAACTTACCATTGAGAAACATGGATGGGTTTAACACTGTGAATAAGAAAGCTAAACTGCCCAAATTCATCCTGTTGTGCAGCTTAGACTCATGAAGGGAGACAAGTTCATAATTCACCCTTTGCCCGGTTTTTCACTTCAGTGCTGCTGCTCAAAGTTGAAGCATGCATGGCTGTTAGCAAGACAAAATAATAACAGCTGCTGGCTTGTGTGTAATGGCAGAGCTGAGCAAGAAATGCCTGGAGGGCAGTATCCATGGGTCCACCTGTCAACCTCGGACCAGTGAGGCCAATGCTCTCAGTTACTGTCATGGTTTCCTTAGATATGAAGCTTTGTCCGTACGGCTGAGCTGAAAAAGGTGACCCTAGGATACTACTTAGCTTAAAAAATTTTTGTCTGTTAGAGCATGCAAATGGGATAGCCTCAAAGTTGGTCTAACATTTGTTATTAGGAAGACCTTAGGCTGAGGGAGGTTCTCTTAGGAGCACAAAGCTATAAATTTGGTGCCTGCACCAAGCAGAGCTGAAACTCTTTGTGCCCAGCTGAATCTGGGGGAGAGGAGGGAGGATAATTTTCATTTCTGATTTGTCAGCTCAGACAGTAATTTCTGTAAATCTAACTGTTGCCTGTCTTGTATGTTGTGCAAGCAATCACAATCATACCAATTGTATACAAAGATGAAGAATTGCAAGGAAGGACATATTTCACTTTTGACATTTGCTTAAATTCTTGGAAAATTACATGGCTTAGCATCCAGGAAAGTTTGAAAGTTGCTGCAGGTTAAAGGTACTAAGGGCTGATTTTAATCCTCAGCACGTCTGAGCATTGAGTCCGTTAGTATCTTTTACTGTGTCAACAGAGAAAACAAACTCCATGTGCTACCAATTAACTTCACCAGCAAGCATATCTCCCTAAGAAAAATCAAGTGAACATGTATCTTTTATTAGGAGGTGGAAAACCTGGGCCAGTGTTTCTGACGATTTGATGACATCTGATGATCTTTGTGTGTATCTGCTATCTCATTATCTTTCATGGGAACTAAATGCAGTCTTCAGAGCTGATCAGTGCCTTCTGTCTCTCTGAGGAGACTTTATTTAATTTTCTATATTATAGCATCTTTTCAAGTGGAGACATCTCAATCTATTCTAATGATAGTTATCCCATGTGTTCATATAAATACAGACACAGAAACATAGGTGGCTTTAGGCTGCATTTGGGAATGTGCTAGAAAATACTACTCTAAACTTGTTTGATTATGTCTAAAATTAAGATTACTAATATTTAGATATCAAAAATAAAAAAAAAATTAAAAAAGAGCCATTCTTAAATGGGTGCCATGTGTTATTCTTAAATGCGGTTTCTGCTGTAACTAACTCAAAGGATGAGCTCGAAATACGCTTTCTGTGAAATGAGAATTATTGTCATTTAGGTTTGATTTTTGTCTACCTGCCAGAACAGGTCTGAGCACTCTTTCAGGAGACTCTTAACGGAGGAGTTTAGACAGGAGACCCCTGAAACAAGCCACACAGGGAATAAGAGCTTGTCTGACACTCAAATGGCAATGATTGCAGTGCTCCTGTCAAATATATTGTGTGCCAGTACCCCAAACAAAAGGGATGGCTGAATACCTGTGGCTGAACACCTGTGTGTGCTTGCAGCCCAGAAAGCCAACCATGTCCTAGGCTGCATCAAAAGGACCGTGACCAGCAGGTCGAAGGAGGTGATCCTGCCCCTCTACTCTGCTCTCATGAGACCTCACCTGGAGTATTGTGTACAGTTCTGGTGTCCTCAACATAAAAAGGACATGGAACTGTTGGAACAAGTCAAGGGGAGGGCCACAAGGATGATCAGGGGGCTGGAGCACCTCCCGTATGAAGATAGGATGAGAAAGTTGGGGTTGTTCAGCCTGGAGAAGAGAAGGCTGCATGGAGACCTCCTAGCAGCCTTCCAGTGTCTGAAGGGGGCTTATAGGGATGCTGCGGAGGGACTCTTCATGAGGGACTGTAGTGATAGGACAAGGGGTAACAGGTTCAAACTTGAATGGGGGAAGTTTAGATTGGATATAAGGAAGAAATTCTTTACTGTGGGAGTGGTGAGGCACTGGAATGGTTTGCCCAGGGAAGTTGTGAATGCTCCATCGCTGGCGGTGTTCAAGGCCAGGTTGGACAGAGCCTTGGGTGATATGGTTTAGTGTGAGTTGTCCCTGCCCATGGCAGGGGGGTTGGAACTAAATGATCTTAAGGTCCTTTCTATGATACCATGAGACATTTTTTTTGTCCCTAGTTGCTCCCTCAACACCTCTAAAGGGGTGTAGATGCAGATGTAGACCCCACTCACCATGCACAGAGCTTCTGATGTGCCAGGGTGATTACACTCACCTGGATACTTATACACTGGCTCCTACTTAAACTGTAGTAAAGGAGTGTTAATTAATTAATGAAGTGGCATGGCCTCTTTACAGCAGGAATTTATCTACAAGACCTCTACTATAGTTCAAGCTTGATGGGTAATTAATGCACCTATCTGCACATACAAAGGAACAGCTGAGCCATGCATGTGTCACCCTACCAAATTTCATGGCAAACAATTTCTCTTTCAAGGGAATAAGGAGTGGTATGTGGAAGTCAAGTAAAACTCCTACAGACTAGGTATTTGTTATACACTTAAGTAGGTAGTTGTATAGTCAGAGGGGAATATAAAATTAAATATATAATATAATATAAATAACATAGAAAAATAAATATAAAGAAGTTTTTGTGGCTATGGTGCTTTGCTGTGAAGGGTTGAAGATCGCTGAAAAGATATGGCTAAGAGAAAATTAACAATACCCCTTTCCCAAGGTAGTTTGGATTTTTTCATTTAGGCTTCCTACCCAGCTACTAGCAGGCCTCTTATGCACGGTGTGACTAAGGCGAGCTGTTATGGTGACAGGCTGGGAAGCAGATGTGACTTTTGTGTGACAAGAGATTTTTTTCTCTGCAGCTTTTATTTTTTTTCTCCCCTAACATGGTTAGAAAGTTGCTCTGTCCATCTTCCCATTTTCTAGCTTTGATTTTCCAGCTTTGAGGGTCGGAAATGTTGAGGGTCCGATATTATATGATATTTTTAATCTTCCTTTTTAAATGATGAGACATTGGAGGAAAGCAAAATTGTTAGGAATACAGCAGAACTGAAATTTCTGCTTTTCTGTGCAGGCAGAGATTCTCGGTTTGAGTACTGTCTAAAGCTGGCTGTCCATGGCTGTGTGTAACCAAATGTTTTGTTTCAGGGTGGTGGTACAGTTTTGAGGAAAATCCCCTTATTTGTCCCATATACTGAGCGCTGGTTTGATTCAGGGAGGGGTTTGTTGGGCATGAGCTGAATTGCTTTTGGAGAAAACATAACCAGTATGGTGTTATCCCCTGTGCGAATGTGGGGGTTTTCTTCAGGTGGCTTGAAGAACAGATGTGAGGAGGAGACAGTACAGAGGATAACTCAAGTCTGAAATAACAAGACTGAAGCAGATCTGCAGAGCTTTCTGGATTCCCAAATCTCGCCACTCTTTGGGGTTGCTCCCAATCAGGAGACTTGCAGTCTCCAGTATGGGTGTCTGTAATGTGGAGAGGACAAGATGGCAGATTGAGACTGTCATTAAGCACCTTGGGTGCCAATTGCTTTCCGAGCTGGAAAGTGAATTAAATAACTCTCATCACTCTGCTCTTTGGTAGAATAAGCCCGCTTAGCTTAACAAGATCAGTTGCGGTAGGATATATAGTTTATCAGTAGCAAATGAATGGAGAAGCTGCCTTCTTGCAGTTTGAATAGCTTTGCACTAGTGTCATGGCAATATAAACATCTTAAATCTACGAAGTCCACTAGGAGGCAGAGGCTATTTTTAAGTGGTAAAGTGTAGAATATTTAGCTTTCCAGAACCTTTTTGTACCTGAGCTAGATCAAAACTTTGTCTTGAGTTATAGACTCCCCACCTCACTGTAGGTGGGTGGCACCTAGTAAAAAATGTATATGAGTGGTAACTTCAATGTCCTAAAGTGATAAGAAGTTGTTTAGTGAGACACGATAGGTGACAAGAGGTCAGGTAGTTTATCCAGCAAACTGGTATCTGCTTCAAGGAAAAGATAACCTAGGCTGGATGGACAGTTTTAAATTCATAAATAAAAGTAATACTCTTCAAAACTAAACACCAAGAGTTCTTTGCATCTGCTGGTATGTTAAGCCACCTCAGGGAGCAAATTACTAGACCTGTAAATTCATGCTGGGGGCAGGGGAGGTGGAGGAGTGCAGCTCACTGTGGCTTGTGCCTCTGAGGGTACTTCAGAGACTGAAGAGCTGACTTTGGTGGAGTTTAACCCTAAACTGACTCTAATGCCCTTAGACTGACCCCCCTAAATGTTCTTAACACAGCAGCGTTAAGGAGGAGAAACACAAATCAGGACATGGCAAATGGACGTTCAGCTACAATACTGTCTAATGTACTATCCTGGCATAGCTTGTCTGTTTTGGCTGCCTAGCTCAGTGGCTCTGGGTCCTCCAATGTGTGGTAGCAATAGGACTTGCAAGTACTTTGGGAAATGGGATTTGCAACCAAGAGGTAAAGAGAGCACTGAATGCTCTCCCATGTCCCCAGATGTACAGTTCCTGTATTTTCACTGAATGCCTATAGATTTCAGTCTCAAATTGATATCAGGGTGTGTATGCATTGCAAACAACAGTGGCTGTGTTCATTGTTTCTTTTAGCATCTTTTCATTAGATAGTGATTCTGGATGCCAGAACTTCAAGGAAGTGCTGCAATATTGCTCTGTTTGCTCCATCCTTTGGAAACCAGCAGAGGCAGTATTACTTGGGGTCTGTGTGCCTGTCAACATAAAAAAAAAAAAAAAAAAAGCATTTGCTCACTGGTATTTTTTATTTTTCAGATTTGTGCTCTCCCAGGGACAATCAGTCTGAAAATCAGAATCTGCTCAGTTAACTGTTCCGGCATTTCATCTTCTTAAATGTATTACTCTGGAGCAACTCAAACAATAAATTTCTTTACAAAGTCCCAGTACTTCTGTGTGGAAATGTGATTGTCTGGCCCTGGCTGGAAAACTGAACAGATCCTTCCTAGATCCTGGAGACTGCAGTTCAAGCAGCATTTTATTCACTCACATGTTGTTTTACTGCTGGTTAGGTTAAGAGGCTTCATTTAGCCACAAAAAGCAAACTGTTATTCATGGTGTGATGGCTCGAACCAACCAGTCAGCAAAGAAGAGCTAATCTTTCAATGTTAGAATGAGAACCAGGGTAACAAGGCCTCTGGAAGACTAATCATCCTGTCTCTGCCACTAGACAGCTCTAAAAGTATTTTCTCTCCTCTTTGCCTAGCTTGCTACCTCCAACAGACATGTCTCAGCTCTCCCCCTCAGGATCTGCGTGCGAAGCATGTCCTAAAAGACCGCCAAGCACTGCTCAGCAGTTCTGTGCTGCTTTTTAAGGCTGGAGCACTAACTTTCAATTTTTTTTAAGGAGAAAACCACAACCACAACAATATTTAAGATCTCTCCTGTCAAACCACAGGACTGTGGTCTTGACAGAAGGTGGAAATACAGCTTTCCTCTTGCAGCATTTGGTCATCCAAAAAAACCAAGCACAGAAATCAGACACGCAAAAGTGAGTAGACTGTCAGAAAATTAAAAAATAATCAAAGCCGAGCACTACTGTTAGTTGGTGTTAATGAAACTTGTAGATGCTCATTTTACTTAAACCTGTAGATGGTTCTTTTGTTTGCAGCTTGTGGATGTATTCAAGTCAGCAATTTGAATGCTGTTCACAGCACGTGTCTGTGTGGTTCTGAATATTATTAATAGGGGATTTTGCAACCTTTCTCAATTCTTGAAGAAAGAATAATTCTGACCCAACTAGAGTCTTCAGCACTGCAGTATTTCTCTCTGACTCAAGGTCATGTGGGAGTAATGGCTAATTCCTTAAATATATTTTAAATTGGTAAAGCTGTCAAGTATGCATCATGCCCTTCCAGTAAATTGCTTATGTTCCCTGGCTGCCAGCTCTTCAGCATCTGTATGTGTATATTTATATACTTACAATAATTCTGACTAAAGCCTAAGGTTTATTCAGATAGATGAAAAATTCATTCTGAAGGATGAAAATTTGGCTGTTCCACCCATTTATTTAAATGTTGATCCTGCTCACTTGAAGAGGTTAGCAATCTGCACATGCTGTGCTCTCCAACAGCGACTTGGGTCTATGCAGCCTCAGTAGGATGCTATCAGATATACAGTACAATCTATATGTACTGTTGTCTGAATGAGATTACCCATAAAGCTCTTGCTTGTGTACTGAGCTTTGACAGGTTTTGCCAAAACACACATTTAAAAAAACCCAGAAGTCTCTGAATAGCTGCTGAGATAGAAGGCTTGGGAACCACTGACTTTGAATTAAATATTCCTGAGTTTCTGTGCTTGAGCTGTGATGCTATGGCACCTACCATGGCACCTACAAAGGCAGTAACTTCCTTATAAAGATTTCACAGGGGATATATAAGATTTATACACACACACATATCTGTTGCATTATATGTAAGTATCACCATGCTACATATGAATTGCACCAGAGTTGGGGAAGATGGGAAGCATACAACCAAAACTCCAGGGCATGTGCATTCTGGTAATTTTGTTCAACACTAGTACTATAATGGCTACATGTGCTATGTTCTACGTGGAAAATACTCCTAGTGATTTAAATCCAAGGTATGACTGACCAAATGGCATAACATCTTTTCTGTTTGGAAAGCTGACTGTTATTCTTTAGCATATTGCATAGGAAATTGAGCTTTAATTCTGTAGAATACTTCTTTGAGTCTCTTGAGAAGAAAACTCTAAGCTGTACTTCAGTAAAGAATTAGTTGAGGTGCAGAAAGAAGTGGCTAGCTATGAATCTCTAACCTGTTGTGCTATTAGGAAGAACTTTGGGCAGAAACAGTTCACTTGGTTTTCTTAAGGCATGTATGCAATGGAACTCTAAATTCTGCCTCTTTACTGATATCAGAACTGCAAATGCTGAAGCCAGTACTTGTAACTGTCACTTGGATTTCCAAGGCACTGGAATACCTTGGGTGTACACATGCACATGCAGGTGCAGGATTTCAGATGGTCTAATATGGGAAGGAAAAAACTTTATTTCCAACATGCTCAAGTATATAAAATATGAGATAATAATAAATATTATAAAGTGCTATAATAAAATAATAATAAATTGTAAGACTGGAAATAGGTGCATTGCACTGCATTGCAGGATGGATAAGAAAGATAGAAGGGACCCATTTTGGTTTATTTTCTACATAAGGTGGATGCAGAAATTGCAGGTAAAGGGAGGATCACCTACAGGAGTTATCTGTGTTTGGAAAGCAGAATTCAGCTGTGCAGTGAGTAACAATGAGCTACCTGTTAAAAAAATTAATTTACAAGTATATAATTGTCTCATTATCCAGCTTGCAGCATACAAAACATCTCTGTAGGGGATACTCTGCCTTTTGCATTAGGTGTTGTGAACAGTTTTGCAGTGCTGGTCACCAGACGTTTTGTGAAATGTATATGCCTCTTGAATGTGACAGCCTTGCAAAACTGTGTTTTCTTTTGCTGTCGAATGGTGAGTGTTAATCTGCTTTAATGGTCACCAGTGGATATACTAATAGCTGACAAAGGTTGCACTTTCCATTCTGCTGTAAATGGAGTCTCAAATAATTGTAGTTGCTTATGGTTGTATGTTAGAAACCCGTTTTCTTCCATGGATCACACTCTCACCCTTTAATCAGAACTTGTTCTGAAAATGGCAATGCCATGTCTCTAAGGGTGTTCTCATTTTTGAGGGTAGTAGCCAAAGGGAATATTGTCATCTGTTTCAACCTGTTCACAGAATGAGACCAAGAAAAATACATTTTGAACTTCAAGAAAAAACATTATTCTGGTTTTTAGGTAATTCATCTGGGACTCTGTCTGTGCAGAAAAGTTCTGGGTTTTGTTCATGCTGCTCAGCTTCTCAGAGACGCATCAGGACCTATCTCCATGATGACGTGAAGGGGCTCATGCCAGGGCACACCAGAGATATCACGGTAAGTGTCTACTTGAAAGCCAAGTTTCTCAGCTCCCATTAGAGGGAGCAGCCCTGCCTGCAAAGCAAATGGGCTTATTCTAAAATAAGCACTGAAGAGGGGATATGGTTGCATCAGCACAGCTGCCTGATGCTGTTTGGTATTCCCTACAAAATCAGCACGCTTCTCTCACTTATGAGGGGATTCAAGGAATCTTTTTGGACCTCCAGCTGGAGGCCCAGGGGCTAATCTCAGACAACTACAATGGTGCTAGGTACCTACACAGAGGCAGCTGGATGCCACCCCAACTGGTGTGTCATATTTAGATGGTCTCTGGGCTGGAGGACTACAGTGGAACTGTAAAGACACAGTGGACATGTTGACATCTGAGTACAAGTGCCTTTACCTGAAACTAAGCCTTATGCACAGCCTGATTTCATAAGGCTCTGTAACTTGTTGTAGTTAAATGATTTTTCTACCTAAGAACAGACAGAAGTGATGCTGAGTGCATTTACTGGAAGAGTGTTATAGAAATCATAATCACAGCAATGTAGATGTTGGGGTGTTAGTGGCCTTTTGGACTGCACAGTCATGCATATGGTATGAACTTGGCATTGTGTTGCTCTGATTTTCCTACATGGAGTCCTTTTGTTCTAAGTCCTTCATATGATTTAAGCTGAGAAACCTTTCTTTCAAAAAAACTAAACTACAAATATAAGTTGATTTTATTGATATTTGTGTTCTTTAATTAATAGGTTAACGTGAATTTCCACTAAAAAGTAAGACTGTAACTTATTTGCCTGTCTGGTGAAGGAAATGTCACCAGAAGTGTCATGGTGGTGTTATAGGTTCGGAAGGTAGGGTAAAGTCCCAGTGGGTGCTCAGCATAAAGGGGAATTATACCGCTGTCTGGTTCATGTTAAAGATATGGAGTTAAGTGTTGTCTTGCCCTCTCTCCTTTAGCCATTCAGAGCTCAATAGTGTGTCTAAACCTGGAGCATAATATTTTGATGTGAAAGTGTAATGGTAACGTTCTGCCTTATTTTCAGTTAAATGGTGGAGTATAGTGTTGTGATGAAGAAGAGGGACAGAATCAGTGTAGTGTTGCTAGAGAGATGGTTTAGAGAAGGGATGCTGTTCACTTGCTCACCTATATTCTTCCCCAGTAAATCTGCAAAAGGTAAAATAATGTGTATTTATGTTATTCAGAATCTATTTTGGCCCTTGACTGCACATATCATGTGATATATACTTATTGGAAGTAGCCATAGAACAAGTCAGCTCAATGTGCCTTTTAGTATTTTTTTGGTCAGCGTTGATGTCTATGTCAGTGTGCTCAGAATATTTTACTGTAATTTTTAAGATTTAAAATGTAAATGTGTTCTTTATCTACTTTTATCACCCTTGCAGATCAACCCTATGTTTTGTATGAATTTTGAGACATTTTATTGTTACAGAGTGTCTCATTTGAGCACAGAATTAAAAATGGGATAATTAAATTGGCATCAGGGAACTTTATTGTTTTCAAATGTTTTATTTGAACACCAGGCTGGAATGCTAAGTCGGTTTGAATCAGTAAGGTTCAAAAGATGTATTATTTTCGGTAAATGCCACAAGGGTGTTTAATATTTAGGAGCTTTTGTATGATACAATGCATATTTGGCAGAATGTGTCACTTTTGATAGGCAGCACTGAGATGCTTCCTGGAATGAATTGAGTTTACTTTGATAAATCTTATAGAAGACATAATCTCTTTCCATTATCATACGGATAGCATTATGTAGGAAAATACTGCATTTAATTTAAATATTTCAGTTTGTGTTTGACACAGCAACCACTTTAAATTCACAGTGAGCGTTAAGTTGCACATTTTATTATACTTTTTGCATGCAGAATTGAATCACATTCTAAATGTCAGTTGGCCGGGTAAAGGGGAATGCAGGTACGTGAAAGATACAAAAGAAAAGGCAGCACATCCCAGCAGCAGCCAAGAGGCACAGGCCTGGCTGCTGTGTTCATCAATGACGGTGTCTGAGAGGAAGCATGGTGGTGAAAGGGGCATGAGGAGTTGCTTCCATTTCCTGCTCACAGATAGAATAATGTCATGAAATGACACTGACTTGACCAACAGTATCCTGGTGGAGGTAATGATGTACTGAGAGGCTTGAAGGGGATAGAATTGGCTGTTAAGAAAGGAAGAGGAGAAATTGTCCATCAGAAAGAAGGTCAGGTGGTGATGTGAGCAAATGCGTCTTGGGAGGGCCTTGCCAAACCCAACAATTATTTTCTGACACAAATCATGGGGATATCGTCAAAGCCTTGAGTAAATAAGATGGTTTTTGTTTTAGAAAATTGCTTAAATGTTTCCTGTGGGTGATTTTTTTTTTTAATAAGAAACCTCCTGGACAGGTAGATTCTATGTGAGAGAACACTTCGAGCAAATAGTATTTTGGGGAAAAACCACTTTGAACTTAGAACACTTAGAGCAAATAGAAACACTTAGAACACTTAGAGCAAATAGTATAAGGGGGGAAAAATGGATTCCCAAAGCCCATTTGTTAGAAGAATGTGAATAGACTACTTCTGCCCAGAAGAGCATGCCAGCAAAACACCTAGTTATCTGCACCTTCAGAAATCGTAAACTTAATTATGGGGCATTCTGGGTTGTTTCAGTTCTGGTGAAGAGCAAACTCTATAAGCCTTCTCTCTCTGTATTCAGAAGAGACTTTTCAGATTAATAGTGCGACAAATGTGCAAACAAAGCTGCTGAATTAATCTTGTTCTGTTGAATACTGGCAAATATTTATGAACTACTCAATTTGAAGAGGGGTTTGGCAAGTAGGTTGTATAGATGATGACAACAGTGGAAATCCTGTGATAAGACATCTCACTGAAGTAGCCCTTCCTACATTGTCAAAGCTCCTATTTAGAGCAAAATATTCTGCTTGTGGCTACAGTATTCTTCATTTCTCGTTCTGAGTTCTCCATTTTTATATGAAAACATAGTTGCATTTAATTCAAAAAGGCATTTGAATGGCAGAGATCGGTCTATGCAGGTGGGGCTTTTTTGTGTGCAGGCTATAGGAAGAAATAAATGAAACAAATATAACAACATTACTATTACTTTCCACAAAGAAAGTGTATACTAGAGTTTCTTTGCCTTCCTTTGGTTCAGCCATGCCTAGGTACAACAAGGGGTGCAAAAGGTGTGCTGCAGAGGTAGCCTGGAGCCCAGCAGTAAAGCTGAAAACCATGCTGCCACTGGAATTTTTCATTTTGCTACCTTTATCTCACTGTTGATGCTGAAATAGCTCCACTTCTGACAGCAAAAGAAATTTTCAAAGAAGAATGGGAGCACCATGTCTGAAACAACCAAATTTTCCTGTAAAAGCTGGGGATTTCATTCAGTATCTTGTAGCTCTCTTAAGGCTTTGCTATTAATGCCACCTTTCAGTTTGGTCACACAAGTAAGCCAGCACATAATGTCCTCATATTTTATTTCTGTGTATTTAAGTGTGTATTGATTAACACCATCTCCATGGCATCACTGAACTCCTCTCAAATTAGTGGTTTGCACGTCCTACTTCCTCCTGCCAGGTTTATCATGTGAAAGAGGTTGTTTATTGACACACTGCATTTCAGCCAAGACCTACAACTGGTCCATGATGGACAGGAATATTGAGCCCTTCTTTTAGCAGTTCATGTATTGGTATCAAATATTTTTTCAGTTCATGGCAAAACCCTGCTATTCTGAGACGTACGTATTCCCCAGCAAGGCACCACAGGCTGGTGGCATCATTACATCTTTCTGAGATCCTCCTTTACCATCAGTCAGGAAATGGCATCGTTCCACCATGTCTACAAGATGTTACTGTTGCCAGAATGAGGAGTAAGATACTGTTAAAATGAATGTAATTAATTTATGGATTAAGTAATGAAGTGAGGAGAGGAAGGAGTGAAAGAAGGATTACAAGAAGGTGTCATGGGTGTCTCTGGTGTGTTGCCTTGTAGAAAGACAAAGCTCTATACAAGGTTATGTACATTCTAGACAGCTGGCCATGGGACTAGGTTAGTTCTGTGGCTGTTGCGGTAGAATCACAGAGGAAAAAGTCACTGAAGTCCAGATAGATTCAAATGTGGGGTTTATTTAATTTTGCTTGCCTTTAAACTGGCTGTGATTATCTT
Organism: Myiopsitta monachus; assembly: GCA_017639245.1. Taxonomy (NCBI): domain Eukaryota; kingdom Metazoa; phylum Chordata; class Aves; order Psittaciformes; family Psittacidae; genus Myiopsitta; species Myiopsitta monachus. Next base: position 61,331,588 of record CM029921.1, on the reverse strand, counting down.
GCCTTTATTTGGATGTTAGAAGTTTTATTTTTGCAAAGCCCTCATCCAGTGTTGAGGTGGTTTGGGGTTGCTGTGAGACACGGAGGCATCCTATACCTAAAAGAATAGAAGCTCCCTGAACCTATGTCTCATGTCAGCACTCCAGCATGAGTCTTGGGATCACCCAAAAGAGCCCAGGGGCTGGTCTGACACAGGGACAAGTTGTAGAACAGGTGTTCTTTGCTGATGGCCTTAATCAGAGCTTTACCAGGAGAGATCTGCTGTGCCATGCTGGCCTTCTGTCAGGTTCCCAATAATAATTCACAGATGTCTTGCAGAGCATGGAGTTTAAAAATAAAGTACGTAAAAGCTATTGTACCATGGCAGTTAAATTTAATTTTGTATAAAGATTGTTTTTTAATGGAACCATTGAAGAAGTGTTCACTTTTCTCAAGAGTTTTGAAGTAGGATTTCTTCCCTTTTCATAGCTTTGTCTGCTAGAAATGAATAGTAGCTCTCACTGGAAACTTGTAGTAGTCTTCTCCCTTTTGATATCAATATCTATTTCCATAATGCAAAATACAGAGCTTTAGTTTGAGATGTTTTTAAGTCTGTGGAAGAGCTGTCATTAAAAGAACAATATTACACTTTCCATCACCCCAGGCTAAGATAATCACAGGCAGAAAAGTGTTTGCCCATGTTACGAGAAATAAAAAGTTGTGGCAGGGTCATTACCAGAGTATTCTACTTACATAACATCTGCTTTTCACTGTGCTCCACATCTTGCTGTTTCCCTTGCTAGTGGGAGACCTCATTCTTTGCTGAGTGGCCTCAGCTGCATTTTTTCCCTCCCCACCTGACTGTCATACAAATGGCTGAGGGATCGCGTCACTGTGCTTCATAGTAGTCAAGAATGCACACCCGAGCAGGGGCAGGTTCCTTTATTTAAAAGAAAGAGCTATTTATGCCTTCTGGTTTCTGCCCTTCTATGCCTCATTTCTTATTAAACCTAAAGATGCTGACTCTCCCTTAGGAAATTCTTGAGTCACAAAGAGCTGGAGGCAGAAAGGGTGTAACAAGGAGTTATTGCTGAAAGCTCACCACCTTTTTATGCTCTGTCTGCTGTAAGGCGCAAGCAGGTGTGACCTGATCTTGCTACTCCAGCATTCTTCTGTTTGCACCTTTTTTTTTCTTTTTTCCTGAATGGCCAAATGTGAGAAATCTATCAAGAAAAAGAAGAGAGTTGTAATTATTATGAAAGCCAGATAAAAAGAGAGTTTGATATAATCCTCTTCACAGACTATAGCTTAAGTCAGGAGGGATCAAAGCAGCATCTCTCACCAGTGTTGTTTCTTGGAGCCTAGGAGATATGAGCCAGAAGTAATCTTACTCAATGCTGACAGCTACTTATCCTGGTATCTGTGAGTATGTGCGTGTGTATAATAAAATTTTTGGCATAAAAGACTTTGAAACAAACTATATTCATATTGAAGACATTTTTTTTTTCCCCAAAATGATTTCTCCTTTCCTTCAAAGTGGAACTGAAAAGGTTTTGTTTTCTGCTGTTGCTCAAGAAAAGGACAACAATATTTTTATGGGCATAATTTTCATATTTCCAAAATTGAAACACTTAGAACCTTTAACCTGCTTTCAGTATGTGATGTTTCCTCAGTTTGCACATAAAAGTGACTTGGCTTTTCATAGAGTTGCTGAATAACTCCTGGGGTTATCCCCCAAAACTTCCAGTTGTACAGGTATGAATTTTCTTTTTCTCTAGTTCCACTTTCCCTCTTTGTGAACACTTGAAGACAGTGTGTGACTGACTTGGTGTTAGTTTCAGCCATGCTACTGGGTTATTAGGAGTTTTCTTGGAGAAGAAAGAGTGCAGAAAGTCAGGACATGAAGGAAACCTCTCTAGCAGAGGGCCCGGACAAATGCACAAGAAGTGTGATGGCCCCCATCCATACCCTCCTCAGCCAGTCACCTTTCAGCTTCTGGGTGTCAGGCGCCATGTAACACCATCTAGCTTTCAGAGACATAATTTTTGTTGTCCCTGGAGTGTCCCTTAATTCAAAGCACTTCAGTTCTTACATTACAAATGTGATACCAGGGTGTATTGTCAGCTTAACAGTGATTTATTCTGCCCTTCGTCCCTCCCTGGAGGGAATCGCTTTGAAGGAGGGTGCACAGAGCTGACCTAGAAGCCAGAAGTCTTTCTTTCATCCTTGATCCCCAGGTTCATCTCCTGCCCATGCTTCCAGCCAGCACAGAAACATTTGCTGTGACAGTTTTAGTCTGGCATCCAATGTCAGCAGTCTTTATCAAGGGTATCAGCATATGCAGTTCCTTTTATACAGCTGTTGTACTCCTGTAAGGGGTGAAAGTTACTGCAGGAAAGAAATTAAGTGTGAGCACTGAGAGGAAAGATTTAGTTAGAAACCATCTTTTAAAATGACTGCATGGACTGCCCAACTTTTGTGTTTTTAATTCTAGGGTGCAGTGCTGCTTAGTTCCTTATCCCAGTAATGTAAATGATCACAAGTAGGAAAAAGAAAGATCAACATTCCTTTCCCTGGGAAGTATAAAATGGGACTAATGTTGCTAGGAGACATATTCACTAGTTTGCACTTCACTTTACAGCCAGAAGTACTCTGCACATGTACAAAGCACAGGGAGTCTGTGCAGAAATATAAAAATAAAAGTGGCTCTGATGAAGCCAGCCAAGGCATTTTCCAACTTAGCTTTTTCCTTGAGTACTTGGATAAAGCATATATAAGAGGACTTCCTGGCCTGGATGCCTTGTTGACACCTTTAATTAGGATTTATATTTCTGGGTCTTAAGGCAGATAAGAGTGAAAAAGTGTTGTGCAGGGCTGCTCTTTTTTTGAAAAGTAAATATTCAATATTATGCTATTACCATTTTCTCTTGAATTGCCATTAGTTTTTTTCACTTCTCTATATCTGCTAGCTATGTCAGAAATTTTTCACTTCTAAAAGCTTTCTGCTGTCCTTTGTGAGACAGTTTAAGCAACTGTGATTCAAAATGACTACAATGTACCACAGAAGACAGTTTTGTGAAGTGTGCTTTTGACTTCCCAATCCAATTAGTTCTTGGCCTCGAGTTTGCTGACACATGTGCCTGAAGTAATTTGTCAAACATTAGAGAACATTTTTACTAGTTGAAACAACACAACTGCTTGGGAAAAGATAGCTTCATGCCAGGGTGGTGCCAAAGACAGTTTAGGTCTTGAGAATAGGCTCAAAAATCAGTTGAACTTTTTCTGCATTAGATTACTCGAGACTCAACTTGCACATTTGCTCTGGGCACCTGACAGGGGTTTTTGGGCTTTAGTTGTTGGTTGATGTATTTGCCTCTCCTCTGTACTGGCCTGATTTGGACATGTCCGTGGTGTATGGAGGCACATGCGATTGGGCATTGTGCTAATGGGAGTTCTGCAGCTCCTTTACCCTCTGCAACAGCCATGTACACAGTGTGGAGCTGTCACATCTGCTCCAGTTCCTCTCTCTGACTGGTTGTGAAAAGGATGGTCTTGAGACAGCCCTTCTTTTGCAATTCTTGGCTGTTTGCCAAGTTAGCCAGTTGGTTGTATTGCTGATGATGTTTTTCTCAAAGGCCTCACAGATTGCCTTAGCCATGTGGCCACTGGGGACTTCCTGTATTTCCACGAGACAGAGTGCTGACTCTTCTGTAGCACTCCACTATTTATTTTGTTTCAGTAAGAGGCACTTAAAGTGTTCCCTGGAACAGGAACATAGGTTCTGACTCTAACAAGTAGGAAACAGGGTTCCTCTGCCCCTGGCCCACTGTATGCTTTCACTTCTGAAAACTGAAGAAGATTACAGATCTGTAAAGAGAACAAACTGAGAGACAAAGAGAATGCAGTAGTCTTGTGGCTGCCAGTTATAGCACCCCTCTCACTGACAGTTGTCATGTAGGTAAGATAAATGGTATCATTGTCAAAACTGGCGAGTTTTGAGAAGTGGAAATTTTCAAACTAACAAACAAAAAATCCTTTGCTACTTCTCTGCTTCTCCAGTCTTCATCTGTGCCAGAGAAGCTGTGTCAAGGAATTACTGTGCTTTGCCTGTATAGATTTCTGTTTGAAAATCTGGAAATAAATCTGGTGTATATATATTCAAGCCGGCTTTATTCAACTGGATCTCTACTGTTAAAGTACAGCAATATCCATTTGAGGAAGAAGCACGGGGATATTTTATGGTTAAGCATCGTATGATATGGCAACAATCCATGCTGTAATAAGGGTCTTTTCTTAGGAGATGTAGAAATGAGTGTAACTGGTTATGGTGGTAGTGGAATAAATCATATGAAGTTTGTCCAATAATACTTATTTAAATTTTATCCTGCTTATAAAAGTCTTCAAAGTGCTAAATGACTTCTAGTGGTAACATGTTACACTGTTTGCAAGGCTTCCCTTCATTGGTGGTGAGGCGCTAGAATGGATTGCCCAGGGAAGCTGTGAACGCTCCATCGCTGGTGGTGTTCAAGGCTGGGTTGGACAGAGCCTTGGGTGGCATGGTTTAATGGGAGGTGTCCCTGCCCATGGCAGGGGGGTTGGAACTAGATGATCTTAAGGTCCTTTCCAACCCTAACTATTCTATGATTCTATGATTCTATGATTCTATGTACCTGATGTAGGCTGTTTTGAAACTTCTGTAGGCTTCAGTTTTGTATGGAGGGGAAAGAATAAGGAACAATAGTTGTAGCTGGGTCATCAGCAATATAAAAGGCAAAATTCTGTCTGTGTCCTAGGGTGCAATAACTTTAATGTGTCTAGCTGATATGAATAAAGATGTTAAGATTCTCTGCTGGTGGTGGATAGAAATTAAAAACATCCCTGAAAGACCTTAATAATGAAACCTTTAGATGTATATCTGTAATTTAACCTGGGAAAGTGTGTACAAATACCTGCTGAGGCATGCAGCATTTTACTGACCTGATGCATCAAAACACCCTTGTCTCCAGTGTGATTAAATAGGTCAATGAATTCACCTTGAAGCAAGTACTGGGACTTCTCTTGTTTCAATGACTTTAAGAAAGCCTTCAGAATAAAAGTTAAAAAAGTATTTTGTGTGACTGGCTGTACTGGGTAGTCCTACAAGATGAAGGAGTAGTCTGTGTATGTGTGTACAGGTGCATGATAATCTAAGAAGTGTCTAAATTCATGAAGATGAGGAATGGTTGGTGGTGCTCTGGTCATTGCTTAGAGTTGAGGACTCCATAGATCTTGATTAGTTATCCAATATGTATGGGTTTAAGTTCATCCTCTGCAGGACACACTCTGTCTTCATTGCTCTTTCTCCTGAGGATAGACAAAGATGAAGGGAAAAAGTAGAGAACTGAATATATGAAAAGTAGATTACGTGGTTTCAAAAGTATGTCACAGTGCTGCTCCTTCCCCAGGGCAGCAGAGTAGCAAAATTCTTCAGGTAGGTCTCAGGTTTGTGAATTGTTTGTCCCTTTTTCTGCTGTGCAGATCTGGGCTGTTGTGACTGTCTCCAGGTATGTAACAGCTCCCTAAGGGCCTCCAGCAGATGCCAGAATCAAAAGGATCCTGAGGCCATTTCAGCCTTCACCAGGATATTCAACAGGCTTCAGAAAGATTCAGGAAGAGTATCTGCAAGTTAGCTCAGGAAATGGAGTTTGTCCACAACTTCCGTTTTATTTGGCGACCTATGGTAGAGCTAAGATTAGTTGTGAGTCAAGACTTCTGGCTTTGTATTGTTCTTCCTATGTGCAACAACATCAGGATTTGCATACTTCTGCTCTAAGTATCTCAACATCAAAGAGTGTCTGGTATATACTCTGAGCACTTGTCTTGTCATGGAAGGAAAAGACAGTTCCCCAGCCTTCAGTTGCACATATTGCAAGTATGTTTTATGATTTACCAGTTGAGTATAAAGGTTGAATATAAGTTGGAACAGTTGAGATTTATTGGGCTATACTGAAAAACTGAAGAGCATGAGCAAGCACGAACTTTTATTTCTCTCTTGCAAATGCTGCATCAGAATTAAAGAGATAACAATAAACTCCATAAACGTATGGTTTAAAGTGTTGCCATGGCTAGCTGGAGTTACAAGGCCAGAAATCCTTCATGGCCACAGAAGTTTAGTTAGCAAATACTAAACAGCAACAGTCCTCGCAACTTGTTAATTGATCCCTTATCAGTGGAATGCAGCTGTTGATTCAGTTGTTGCTGCTCTGTTTTTCAGGAAGAAAATTAAGTATATCAAGATACAGGGAAATCCAGATAAAGAAGTAAAAGCCACTATAAACATTTCTGGAGCACACAGTAAAACATGTTTATGAACCAATAAAACTATGAGTTAGCATTTGGATGTTCTTCATCTTTACAATTGTACTTTGGGAGCCAATGAACTGATCCAATGTGCTCCAGAACTGGTGTAAAATTTCCCATTAATTTTCAAACAGGTTTTGGATCAACTCCAGATGATTGTTTTGAACTCCTATAGAGAGGATCCTGATCCGAGAGAGAAATGGAAGCAGATGTTTCTTCCTGGTTCCATTCTGTCTTTGCAATGTTGCTAAAGCAGAATGCACTTTTTAAAAATGAAAGGAAATTTCTTTAATTCTCCCATAGTCTGTCATTTTTGTCATGTTAAAAATTGGATTTTCCCCACTTCCATTATCCATGTACCAAAATAATTCCATGCATACAAGTATAATAATTCCATACATGTATCATACAAGTTTAAGTGAAAAAGGAAGGTGATTGCAAGTAGAAGCAAACTCAGCAGCTAAATCAATGTGCATTCTTGAATTTCCCAGAGAACAGCAATATTCATGCAATGTTTGCCTGGAACACTGTTGGTGATATTCATGTTTAATGCCAAAACCTGAGCCAGTAGGTTTAATGTCATTTAAGCATTTACCCAGCATCCCAAGAATGGGTGCTTGGTAAATGTGGTTGGGTGCACAGCTATAATTTTTAATATGATTTAATATGATTTTAAAAGAGACAGATAAAATCGGTGAATCCACAGCATGCAATCCTTACAAACTGCTTAAAGGGAGCAAGAAGGCCCTTCAGAGAAATGGAAAGCTTCTTTTTGAGCGTCAGCAGCCAGTGAAGTCCAGTGCCTTTTCAGGGAGGATGTCACTTCCTCATACTGTCTCTATGGGTATGTTCACCTTGCCCCTACCTCAAATAGGTATGCTACATCCAGGGGCCTGGCTCACACCTGCACTGGGGAAGGGACCTGTTGCTACATGAGATGGATGCAAAGCACATTTAAGCTCTGGCACGTAGCTGCCACCATGAGCCTGGCTCAAATGCAACACAATGGTACAGGTGGGTTAGTAGAAGAAGGTACTTCTTAAAACAGGATAAAAGCATTTACAGAAGAGTATCATCAGTCATGACCTCTTTCAGGGTTGCTACCAAAAATAGCATTACTTTATCTCTTTCTGTGTGCCTCTTTTGCCCCAAGAAACTGAAGTAAGCAGACGGGAAGGCTGAGCAAGCCGGGCAGCCCCGTAGAGGATGAACAGATCTTGATCTCTTGGTCAGAGACTTACTTTCTGACATTACCCAGAGCTTATCCAACATATGCCGGTTCCTAATTGTGTCAGCCTGTTCCAGGCAATGCATGTTGCACTCTGTACTCTTTGCTCATGCAGTTTGAATCCTGACAGTTTTAATTTCTGCTTAAAATACTTAAAGGTAGTAATCCCTATCATGGACTAAATACTGTGTGACATGAATGCTTCAGCTGATGGCACTGATTAGAAAGTGAGGCATCAAATGAGCATTTTGGACTGCAAAAATGTAAGGTAGAGAAAAATAAAGTGATTTAAGCCAGATTTAATTTTGCTGTAGGATACAGCTTTCTGTTGTAAGTTTAATGATGAAGTCATTTTAAAAACTTATGGGAAATTGGTCTGTGAGTAGTTGATACCTTGGTAATAAACAACTTTTGATACAAGAGCTTCAAATAACTTTGGTCTAGAAATAACAGAATAGCTCTGTTTGATCTTTTTTTTTCCTCATACCATTGCTAGCCATTCTGATAACTACTTCTATCTTCACAAAACGCATAAAGTTTATGTTTTCTATGACCAGCTAGTTTTTGCTGGTAGCTGCTATTGACTCTAAAACCATTTTTTTCCCCCTACTAACTTCTACTCCCTACCACAGGAGAGACTAAGACTCTCACCACAGACAGCAGCAGTAGTATGGCAGCAAGTATAAATTTGGGGATAAAAAGAATAAAATACTAACCTACAAGTCTGTGAGGCAGCAACAAGATTTTGTCTATGTTTTTGTAGAACTTATCATAGCAAAGACTTGTTCATCATTAGAGTCACTAGGCAATCAACAGTCATGTATAAAAATATTTCTATTAAGATAGTATTTTCATATTCTAACAGCAGATTGCAGTTTTTTAACCCTTGCTTCCATTTATACACAATTGTTAATTTGAAGGAGGAAAATAATATATGTGGGTGAGTTAGCATTTATGTAGCTGAGAAAATAGAAAATAGTCACTTGGAATGTCTGAATATCTTTACTTTGCAGGATGATTAAGAGCCTTTCTGGTCTTTTGAGTGTTTCTTTTGAGTCAATCCAATTGGAAAGGGCATTGGAATGCCCAAGCCTTGGCTATGGCTTGGGTAGCTTCACACAAGCTCATTTTATCACGGATGTAAAAGCAAAGGAGAAAATAATTAGTAAAGCTGTCCCTAACGATTTAGGGCTCTTTCGTTTTCTCAGAAAGCACTGTGTGGAGCTTGTGCTGGTGATGATTGATTGCTCAAACCTGGAGGTGGCTGCTGGGCTTGTTAGAAACTCTCTTTTATCATCACGAACAAACCTGAAAGAGTGCTGAGAGTTAACGCCTATTATTTGCACCTACTTTTGTGTTTACAGGACAAGCACAAAGAGCCAGGGTTGTTACTGGGCCTTTTCACTTTAGTTGTGCAGAAGTCTTTGCGACTACACATTTTTCTGTAGCCTTCATCTGGCAAAGGGGTGGGTCTGGGCAGACTTTTGGGTCTGTGCTGGATCTGAGCACTCTCAAAATCAAAGGGATTTAATTAAGTCAAGGTCTGACAAAGGGGAAAAACCACAACAGCCAGAGATGCTGTGAACACTTCTACCTTTCTGCCTTTGCAGCTGAGAGGGTAAAGTGATATCTTTGCATTAAAAACTAATCTGAAACCATGAATGCATGTATCAAATTAGCTTACAGGTTTCTTAGCAGGCAGCAGATAAGCAAGTGGAAACTAGTTTGACATTCATAGGCTGCTACCAGCAGTTTTAATAAATCACAAGGGTCCAAGAGAAAATGTTAAAATGAAGGTGAAATTTTCTGCTTTTCCAAACAACGAGCAAGCAAATTATCCAGATTTCTGTGGTGTGTAGAAGTTTAATGGAGGAACAGGAGATCCCAGTGTTCTCCCATTCATATGATATTATCAAAGGAACAAAGCAAATCACTCTGCTCCTCATGATTAAAAGAAAATCTCGCAATGCAATGTTAAAAAGGGGATGTTCTAATGGCTTTGCACCTGGGAACAAAGTGGAATCGCGACAGCAATAAAGGTTGATTGCAGACTGAAACTTGATCGGATTTGCCACCATGGAGTCCTTTTGGAAGAAAAAAACCCAAAGTTGAAAACTTGTAGCTACAAAGCAAGTTAACACATAAGTGAAGATGCAATATGTTCTGATGTAAATTCAGTGCAGAGTCTGAAAGTGAATTAACAAAACCCCCTCTAAATCATAGAATCATAGAATAGTTAGGGTTGTTTGTCAATGAAATCAAAGAGACGGCAGGTTGTCCTGATGGAGACCATAATGACAGTTAAAAAAGAAAGAAAGGGTCTTGGGGAATCACCTGCTGCAATACCCACATCAGATCTAATTTAGTGCTGTGACTTTCTGCACCATTTTTCTGGTTTTACTGTTCCTGTGGCCACTGGAGGAGGGTGCGTTGTCCTGATCTTTATGTAAGGCAGCTGCAGTGGGAGCTCCAGGGACAGGAAAATGGTGAACAAGAATAAGTCTGCTTTCACAGCTGGATGCTCACATGGGTGCTCCAATGAAAATCAAAGTCCTAATTCCCAGGGAATAGCTGTGTGTTTTGCATGAAAATCACCGTGTAAATTACATTCAGAAGTCCACCCCTTACTCCCACCCTTGCCACAGAAAAGCTGTGATTTACTTATGGTTGTCATATACATGACTGCAGTGCAGAAGCCCAGGAGTGGCTTTCAGATATTGAAAAAGAGCTTTATAATAGCATCTCTATGTGCGGAACCTAGGACATGATATCAGGGCTGGAATTCAGCACCAAACCCAAGAAGAAAGGGCTGGGACTTCAGAAATGTCCTTTGCATTTTCTATTGCTTGGTGTAGTTCTGAATCATGTCTGGTGTGCTGGCTATAATAAAAAAGTGTAAATGTGAAAGTCAGCACTTGGATTGCAAGGCTTATTCCTGTAGGCTCAAAATTAGGTGATCCAAACCCAACGATTCCGTCTGTAAATCTGGGCCTTCTCTTTCGGCCCCAGAACCACAGCAGTGTGGTTGTTAGTTTGAAGTGGGAATGATTTTTTGTATGAAAAAGAGTTTTGCTTTTCGTTGTGGAACAGAGGATGCTTTTATTTCTCTTTGTAGAAACCCTAAAATGTTCAGGAATTCAGAAGTCATCTTTTCATTTGGGTATGTATCTATATGACTTGCCCACCTCAGAAAATCTTCTGGGGATGCTCTCAGAAACATAGTGAGCTAGAGAGTCTGTATTGATTCTCATGAAATTGGTATCTTGGGGATCATTTGCTTCCAAAACCAAGAAATACATATATAGAAATCAACTTTTTTGTCTCATCGTTGATTTGGAGTTGGATGGGCTTCAAATTTCTGTTATTTTTCCCATGGATAGGGAGTTTCTTTTTCTTGTCTATCCTAGACAATGAGATTTTCCAAAGCTTTTAGGTTTGCTGGGAAGACAGAGGTGCTGAAGGCTTTGAAATGCTTAGATATTACAGCAGGAAGGTCTTAGGAACTGCAGAACAATGGACTTTATACGGATATACGGGATAGTAGCTATTTTCTAGCCACTGAAAAAAAAACCCAAACAACTAACTTGGTGATAATTTTCTGTACTTGAAACAAATGTTCACATCTTCAGTTTATACAGTTCCAGTAGTAGGTTTTCTGAATGTTTGAATGTTGTTCATTCATTTGGGTACATGGACCTGACTTAAATTTTGTGATACATGATCATCCCTTCAAATCAGACAATAATTAGTTTACCAAAATAGCTTAAATTTATGTCTCTAATAATAAACTGTATCAAATGAGATGAATTTCAAAAGGCTAAAACATCCCCCTTCCCACATGCCAGTCTCCTTCTTTTCCTACAGCAAATCATGCAGTTTAATTTAACCTCTTTTTTTTAAGCACTGGGGAGAATGATTCTTGGAACACAATACTCCTTAGTACCTGAGACAGTAGCGTATATTTAATTATGAGATAAGGTATCTCATTATATGGTGGAACACCTACAGCTTTAAGACTATAAATAAGTTTGTGTAATATGGCTGTGTAATTTGTAAACTTCTGGCAAGATTTGACTTTATGCTAGCGTGGGAGGAACTAATTTGCTTTGGTGTTCTGGTAGCTTCTCAGAAACAGCAACAGAGATACAGAGACTGCTGCTGAGGATGGCATTAGTTGAGATTCACAGGATCTCATGCCTGGCCCCAGGCTGCTGTTGGGTTTTTCCCCGAGATAACCAAATTGATGCTGTGGGTGAGTGGATACATGTCACACAGTGTCCTCAAGACTTGTGAAGGATGGGCAGCCATGCAAAAAAGAACAGTGCCACGGAGTGTGAGAAATGAAAGCCACTACAGTGACAAAACACCAAAGCAAGGAATGGACCCTGAATGTGATGTTTTATTGCTGTCTTTGTCCTTTGCCACTGAACTAAGAGTTGCACCAGATAATTTAGAAAAGATAATCATGCCCTTAAAGTGGCATGATTCAGAGTTGCTAAGTGACTATGGAGGTGCCTTGAGCATGCTGTTAGAGACAGAATGGTGCTTACATATGAAAAAGTAATTTTAATTCCAAAAATCAGGTCCTCAGCCCTGAAGACCCATCTCCTTCAATACTTGACTTACAAACCCAATTATCTGTTAAATTAAAATCACTTGCGTTCAAATGTTGAGTGCTGCTTCCTTACCCTGAAAATAAATTTATCTTTAAATTATGATGATCCTTCTGTTTTAAAGACAATACAATACTTAAAATTCTGTATGCAACTGAAACATTTTGAGGATAAATAGAAAACTTAGAAAAAACATCAGTATGCTTTGTTTACAATTTTAATTTGTTTGGTGTTCAGTGTGCAGGTTTTTTCTTTTTTGAATCTTTCCTCTAAGGAAGGAATATTTTCTGCTTCTCTAAAGAGGGATCTTTATTGTGTTTTTCCCTGTAGCATTTGTTTATGTGGCAGAAAGAACAACGTTGAATGAGCGAGAAAGAGAAATTACTTTCCTTTTGAGATGGATTGGAGCAGCGAAAGCATTTTTTACCTGAAGTGTATATTTTGTAGGACGTTTACTAACAGCAATAGCTGTCTTCCAGAGCTCTCCAGAGATCTGGGCATCCACAGCATTGGCAGCAGCGGCATTTTTCATGGTGATATCTTTGCATGTACAGGAAGAGCAGAAAAAGATGAAGCCCAAGTGGTTTAACAGGGTAGGAAAGCAGTTGGGATACCTGGGAGGTGACTTTGCTGCTTGAGATCTATTCCCAGATTGAGGACAGAGCAACGCTGGTGTTGATTGGGTAGTTGCAGTGTGGAGGCAAATGGGCATGGAAAATTCACCAGGGTTTCCCTCTGGAGGCTGACCTCTAATTGAGATTTATTGGCATAGGGAAGATTGCATAAATAATGGTCTATAAATCTTCAGAGGATTCTAGTCGTAGTTTCACCTAGGATTTTTCTCAGGTTATTTTCTCTGACCATCAGCAGTGTTAAATGTGTTAATCCATGAACTAGGATACACAAAAAGCATATATGAGACTTAAAAGCAAATAAAAGCAGGGATTGGTTGCAGAAGTAGCGATTTGGTTTTTAGCACTAAACATATGATTTAGTGCTAGTCATTCTGATTGGGTTTAGGTCCCAGGACAGTTGACAGGTACTATGTATAAACTTCTACAACAAGAGGCTCAGTATTTTTGTCACCAAAAAGTTTCTTCAGCATAATAGAAAAGCACTGAGAAATTGCCCTACACAAGCCATGGTGTTTGTAGAGGATTCATTTCCTATGGCACTGGAGTAATTTATTGCTATAGGTTTTGGTGGGGAGATTTGATCTTGCAGATTTTGGCTCTGGTTGAGTGTTTTATTCTCCAAGTAGTGACCTGTATTCTCTTCCTACACTCTGGCATTTCTTTTCCATTCAAGGTACTTTTAATGCAGCTGTTTCTCCTCAACAGCCCTTGGCTGTGGCTGAAAAGATTTATTTTTCTTTTTTTTCCAGAAGCGCAGTAAGTGTAGCTGCATACTTTTTTGTCCAGGACTCGCTCCTCATTTCTTGTGATATGATTGTTAGGAAGGATTTGTTTAGCTGCTGGGATAGACAAATGGTCCAAGCAATGCTGAAGCTTGTGAGCTATTTTCCACCACCTCAGGGGCACCCCACAAATTGCAAACAACGTTCATTCATCTGTAGCATTGCTGCTGCTTCCTGGGGGGTGAATTTGAGCTTTGACAGAGAGTTACAAATGACAAAAGTTAAACAGCAGGCCCCAGACACATTTCCTTTAGGTCTGCCACTATATACCAAGATCTTGTGAGAACTGAAATCAATAAGCTAATAAAAATATGGAATCTTGTTTATACCTATATGATTATACTTATTTGCTTTCTCTTTAATATTTTTCTTTTTCACTGTAAGAATAGTACTAATGAGTTCTCTTTTCAATATAGCATTAAAAACCTGATGAAAACCTGGGCCATATGTGTGCAAACTGAACTCCGCTACCTGTCTTCATAAGGGAAGCAACCTGTCTATGAGGCTCGTATTTGTGTCCCCTGGGCAGAAGGGACAGTGGGATAGCCATGGCTTCATTCCCCAGCCTGCAGCATTGTGGGAATGTGCTGCATCCCTGGCAAAGGTGCTGGCACCCATGGGCTAACCTCTGTGCTCAGTCATCTGTGGTGTTTCCATTTACTGTTGTTCCTTCAAAGCATGGCACACACTTGCTGTTTGTTCTCCATCAAGTAGTGAGAGTATTGCAAATAATGGTGATTGTCTTTTGATCTACTCTAGAATTGTCAGCTGGTTTAGAGGATTTTTAACATAATTTAGTATTTGATGATTAATTACAAACAGTATTTGATATTTTTCAGCAAAGACAGAAGTGCTATATTGTTAAAGTTTTCATTTTGCATTCTGAACTAGTGAGTGCTCATCTATAAGTAATTCATTAAAAAGTAATGTTGAATTTCCAGTTACTTCCCAGTTTGTATTTAGCCCCACAATGACCAAGAAAGAGGGAGGGAAGGGAAGCAGAAGAGCAGCTGTGGCTTGTGGTATTGATTTGTTACCAGGTGAAGTGCCTCTTGCTTATTTTACATTAGATATTTTGAGTAGAGACCTGGTCCCCAAGCTGTTAAGAAACTAACCTGAGGAGTAAAGTCTGGCTGCAGTTCATTTAAATGAGTGGTAAATTTTGCTTCTCAGCAGTGGTTGGTACTGAGCAAGGTATCTGTGGGCACCAGAGCACCCCACGGGCTGGGTGCGAGTGCAGGGTTTGGAGAGAAAAGGGTGCATGATGCCTCTTTCTCCTTCCTGGGAACATGTCATGGTTTTTTGGAAATGGTCTAGGAGGGACAAAAAGGCTTCACTTTGTGAAATGCAGTAAGCAACATTTCCATTTTTTGTGCTGGCTGGGTGTGATTAAAGCATTAGATCTGCAGCTTGGACTTCTCTCCAGTGAAGTTCTCCAATGCACATATAACTTCTCATAGCATTTAAATATTGTCATGTTCTTGTTTTTCCCTTGCACATGCTGTTGAATGGGCAAAAGGCCATGGATTTGTGTTCTCTCTCAGGCAAACCCTGCAGATTCTCTGCAGGAGCGGTCAGCAGTAAGACAGCATGTTGTAGTTCCTTGAATCAGGTTGAACAGGAAGACATCTCTCATTGTGATGACAAGGTCACTGAGCAATCGCTTGAGATCTCCTTTAAGCATTAAAAAGAGCCATTGAAACCTAGGCTGTTGTGAGACTAAGTGAACATAGCCCTTGTGTGATAACATGGAACTTACCACTGTTCTAAGTAACAGAGAAAATAGGATCTTTAAATACTTGTTTACCAGATGTCCAAAATATGCAAGTTAATTCAACATGTTGTATATAAATATAAAAAGTATGGTGGCAGAACATGGGAGAGAACAGTTTCCTGATGCTCAGTGGTTCAGCTTGAAAACATACTGGATGGAAAGCACCTAGTTTTTCCCTAGGAAATGATCAACAGTCTTATTCTTTCCATATCAAGAATATATGCCTGCTTTGAAGCATCGAGGATGCACAGTTTGTTGGTTGGACCTATATCCAACTCTGATTTCTCAGATGAACTACAGTAAGAGAAAGGACTAGCAGTAACAACCCTGCATGTACTCCACTTCTTCACAGAAATCTCTGCCTCAGGAATTTTTCATGCATTTCTGAAGTCTGTTAATTTTTGGTTTATTTCTGTGCCTGAGACTATGTAGTGATTTTGGGTTATAGTTCTTTATGTGACCATAGATTTGGTTTAAGCATTTTCCCTCCTGCTCTGTACATGCCATGATATATTGGCTGAGATATCAGAGGGCTGTTCTGTTGCTGACTCTTGGCTGAGTGCTGGCTGTTTCAGGCCTTTTTTTGGCAAAGGGCTGAAGGTTATTACAAGTAGATCTGGCAGCATTCCAGCTTGTTGGCCTCCAGAGTACTCTCAGCAAGAAGTTTGTTTAATGATGAGAAACTTGAATAGCATGGATTGCAGGGAAGGAAAGAAATCTAACCAGAATTGTAAGGGAGACACACTGCGCTTTGTGTTTTGCCAGAAAACCCAGCATAGCCACGAAGCTCTGCAAATGAGTTGGTGTTCAGAAATCGAGATACGTTTGTGTCACTTACTGTATCCTGGAAATGCCTGCAGCTCTATATTAATTAAACTGCTCTGTGGTCTATCAGCTTTGTGGGGTTTTTTTGAGAATTAGCCTGGAAATGCTGCCCTTTCCAAGATAATTTATTCTAAGCCTGGATGTACATAATTAGTAAGTCTGTGTGTCTGCATGCATGCCCACACATGCACCCCCATGGCCACACAACCAGATAAACTTTTTAATTTTTTTCCTTTTCTATTCACGGACAAATAGATCACACGAATTAAGGTGATATATCATGGGATAAATTGCATGGCCATAAATTCCAGAATTTGCTTAAAGTACCCAAATGTCTTCAATTCAGGCCTGAACTCAGAGGTAGGTGACCTGTGGCTCATTACTCGAACAGAGTTTGTGAGTAATTAAAATCAGTCAGATTTCCTCTGTGCTCCCTGGATGTTTATAGCATTCACTGGAATGAGACAATAATGCTTATCATGCTGGTGAGTGATAAAAACAGAAATACGATAGCCTGCCAGAGCCTAAAGCCGCTGCTGTGCGCTGACACCCCGTGTCTCTTCCTCCTTTGCATGTGTGCAACACATCTTCCTCTCCTGAGACATTATGTGGGCTGAGAGTTCTGGGGTAATGGCTGGACTTGATCTTAAAGGTCTTTTCTGACCTAGTTGATTCTATGGTTTTATGATTGGCCTTTCCTCTAAATGTGGTAGAACTCACTCTAGTGTCAAAAGCTGGACTTCTAGAGGGAGAAAAGCTTTGGCCCGACAATGATCATGGAAATGGTAAGAGTAATATGCGTGGAGAGGGTCAAAATTTGGGCCTTTGTATAACATTGTTCATTTTCTATCTGCACAGACATACATACATATATGCATTTGTATCTATACACACATGTGCACGTACTCACTAGAAAGAAATTACTTGGGAAAGAGCAGACTAATTCCCCCAAAATTCCAAGTGTCTGATACATAGTGATGATTCTTTTAATTAAAATTAAAGCTGTGTATATTTGTGGAAGCAAGTTATAGTATAAGGCTGCCTAAATCCTGCTGTCAGAGAGCACAGCATACAGAATAGCAGCAAGAAAAAAGGCAAATTTGAGAGATGTGTGTCTAGGAAAGACTGAGAGATAAAACCTGTAAGGATAGCGAAATTGATAGAAAATCATGGAAACCAAATTGCTGACAGACTGGATAAGTATAGGCTGGGTTCTGGCATGAAAGTCAGTGCCAATCATATTTATGCTACTAATGCTTTAGGGACAAACTCCTTTGCACTAATACTGGGTACGATGGTGTGGGTTTGCTACTGGGGCACTTGGTTGCCCTTTGCACGTATGTTGCAGCTGAATGCTGACCATTGTGCTGCCATGAAAAAAGCTGTGCTGAGCCACAGGCACAACAATAATGCTCCTGTCTGCTGTGTTTTAAGTCTGAAATGATTTTGTACAAAAAACCCCAAACAACTTTACCTCTCACAACTTCTTAGTGTCTTAGTGTATAATGCTCTAGACTTCGAGTAGGACTTAGGGGCTTTAGTGTTGGTGCCATTTGTGTTTTATAGGAACATGATTAATTTTTTTATTATGAATAAGGATGATCTTGCCATGAATGTGTCATGTGTATTTTAAGCTGCTAAATTTACTAACTGCAAGACTGTTGAATACTAACTTGAAGTGTTTAGATCTTGCTGACATCTTCATTTGAACAGAAAATTATGTCAGACGTATAAATTGTATGTCGACATTTATTTCACAAGGGTAGTTATCTAGCTATTGGTAGCCTGCAGAGTGAAGACTTGTCAAAAATAATCACTTCCAGTTCTCATTTTGTTGAAGTTAAATAGGTCTGAATGGGTGAAAATTTGTTCAGATTCTTTAATTCTCATATTATTGTGGTGTGAAAAGTAAGCATGTAAATATGAGGAAACAAAATAAATCAATAGGATAACATATTAGAAAACTGAAGAATGGTTTCTGGAGAAGATAAGATAATCTTCCAATAAAGCACCAGTTGTTAGCATTGGATTTTTTTTTTCATCTTACAGCTTTTTAGAGAGATCCCCCCTAAAATTGGAAGAACTTTTCTCTGCAGGAAATAACTACTTTAAGAAACTCTAACTTGTGAATAAATAAAATAGAATCTCATGTGATCTGAAAGTATGCTCTGAGCATTCAGATACAGGAAGACTGTGGAACTTATCTATTTCTCCAGCTAATCTATGGGGATGATCTAAAATTTGGCATACTCAGAAAATTAAGAAATTCGTGATGGAAGATGTTTGACCTCTATTAGTATTAGTATGTTGGTTCATAAAGGAGATCTTAGGATCATAAAATCATAGAATAATGAATTGATGAGTGGCTCATGTGATGAATATGATACCTTTCATTTTCCTGAACCTTGTCACCATTTCCCATCAATCACGTCTTGCCTTTGTTGTTTTTCATTGATTACACGGAATGTTCATTATTTTCCTGTTTTAAAAGTCAAACCCTTATTCATTAGACTGTTGTTAACATTCCTAAGAAACAGCTCTCACCTGGCAGTAAGGACTCATTCAGGGCTGCGGTTACTGGTACAACACCAAGTGGATGGTAACAGGAGTACACTTTTTATTATATAACTGATTTTCCACAGAGGTGGAAAATTAATAACTTAGACTGAAGATGTAGAAAAACCAACATTTAAATTAAACGTATTTACTATAGTACACTTTTGGGCCACCTAATGTCTCATGGGAGAAATTAAATTCCATTATAGTATGCTAACCATGATTGATAGCTGGTGACTATGGACTTCCAATAATAAGCTGAATACTTCAGGCATGGTATAATTGTAATATAGCTTTGTTTCCCACTCTGACTGGGAGCAAAATCCCCATAGCCTGTTGTGTTATGTGGTAGAGGCTTCAGATAATACTGAAGAGATTGAAAGTTTGTAATTTGGATTCCAGGCAGTACTGACAAGAGATAAATCTGTCTTTTATTTATTTATTTGTTTATTTTCAAAAAAGCCCAGTGTTATTTCTCTGAATAGAGAATTCCTTTCCATGAACCATCTTTTGAGTACATGGCATGAGGAACTAGGAACTTGTATTCAGAAATACCAGATTTGGTGGGAGTTCTTGAAGAAACTTCAAAGAACGAGGAGCCCACATAGCAGTGAATGTTAATAAATAGATGATCTCTAGATTGTCTTAGACTTTATAGAAACAGATAATAATAATAATACTCTCTATAAAAGAGAATCTCTATATAATCCCTTTTGCATTAAAAACACAGCATTGGTATTTAGCTTGCAATGATCTGGGTGAACCCTGAATGCCTGGGGAAATATATGAAGTTTCTGGGTCATTTGTCTGGATTACTCAGAGTTTCAGCCTTTGAATAGGTCCCTGAATTTTCACGATGTGAAAAAACTATTTAAAGGTACTATTTAACTGTATTTTTTAAACACAAGACTGGCTTATGCCTCTAAATATAAGAGACATTTTTCTGTAGTGCTGCAGGCTCAAATTCCCCTTAATTTTTATATAAACTAAAATCCTTGCAACTTGTAAATGTTCTGGTTTGGTGTTGAGAACTGCAGGTGCAGAAATGGCCCTTTGTTTCTTTTACATCAGCCCTATGGGGTCAGGCATCACTCTTCTATTTGCTCTCAATATTGTGCAAGAGCTGAGTAGCCTTTCTCACCTCGAACATGCAGGGGGATGTCATTAATAATGGCATTCTTAAGTCTTGGAAATGCTGTGTGAGTTAACCTGGAGGTACACCAGCAAAGAATGGCATAGGAAGGCATAACAGGAGTAGGTAAGACCTTTGTACTTCCTTGCCTGCTTTTTGGCTGAGAATTTATTTTTCAAGTTTTACTCTTGATCAGTACCTGCCAGCTTGTTCAAGACTTCACCTCTTACACCAGAAACCTTGGACCTTGTCGCTGAACATAGCAATTCTCCACCAGGGGATTACATCAAAACATCTGTGCTTTGAGCTTGGCTTGTATTTCACAGGGCTTCAGAAGCTGGGAGCCATCTTCTCCAAACTGTCTTTCTGGTTTTGTGATATTTGGTCCCTTTTAAAAGAAATAGTCTATTTCAATATTATTGTCAAACAGAAACATTTTATTATGAAGACAACCTTAGTGCCAATCCCACAGGGACTGTCCTCAGACTTTATTTGGCATACGTCCGGATTCCAGCCTCTACATTAAGAATATCTCACAAGTAATTTGGCAACTATATAAAACATTAACCTTTTCCTCTTGGGTATGGTTAAGACAATTGTAGCGCCTTTGCAGTGCAAAAAATACAAAGGGTTTCCATAAATAATAGAAAGCCTGTCAGACTGTACAAGAGTCCTGTGGTTCTTGGTTGTAAAGTCTCCCTGAGAGTGCTTCTGAACATGTTATTCTCCCTTTTCAGTGCCTCCCTCTCTCTGATCTAAGGGAAAAAATCTCATTTTAAAATAACCTTCTGGCCCTGTGGGTGAATGTTCACTAAAACTGTGCTTCAGGCTCTTCATCCTCTAATTAGTAGCTCTCAGGAAACCCAGGAGCCTTTCCAGCTGCTCTGTGGCTGAAAGGCAGAGTGGAAGTGTCAGGGACATGAAGAACCTTCTTTTTGATGTTCAGTGAAATTTTGGCACCTTGTCACAGTCTGACACATACTACATCAAGATTTTCAATAGCATCCTTGTATCATTCAAATGTCCTGTCCGGTCTAGCTGACACTTTTTTTTAGAAGGATGGTTTCTGAGCAGAAAGAATATTCATTCACTTTCCTGCCATTGAAGACTACCTGCGATGGCAGGCTTGAGTAGCAGTCACTTCTTGGTCTATGAAACACATTGGTTTTGGCTTATCTGTATTTCAGTGTTTTCCTCTTGAATTAGAAACTTCAGTGAAACGTACTGTAGATAGGACACTGAAGAGAACATTGCTCAGCGCAGCATCAACCTCCACATTTAAAAATGTGCTATTGTCAAATTGTGTGAGGAAATAGGGCAGTGTTGTTTGTGACATTCATATTGTGAAATCCTGTTCTGTATCGTCATTGATAACTGATAGCTCTTCAAAATCTACCTGCACATTTTACTGAATAGAGCTTAAATCTTCCAGAGAATTGTTTTTGGTACCTCTCCTGTTTACAGCTACTCAAACAGATGGAGATTTATTAGGTTTAAAGACAAATGACAGTAGATTATTTAGAACTTGTTTTATTGGTGTTCTGTGTTAAAAATGTACATAGAAATATCTCCTTTCCCTGTGGATCCTAAAACAGGGAAAGGGGATTTCTTTCCATTTGATTTTTCTGGTATTTCTAAGGAGAAAAGAAAGTGTCTGATCAGAGGTGAAGGCACTACATGGTTGTGCAGAAGCAAAAGAAGACATAAACCCATTTAACAGGCCATTTTAAAAATGGAGATGATGAGAAGAGAGGCTGAGAAAGTCTCAGCTCTTCAGCCTGGAGAAGAGAAGGCTGTGTGAGGACCTCAGAGCAGCCTTCCAATATCTGAAGGGGACCTCCAAGGATGCTGGAGCGGGACTCTTCATCACAGACTGTAGTAATAGGACAAGAGGTAATGGGTTTAAACAGGGGAAGTTCAGGTGAATACAAGGAAGGAGTCCTTTGCCTTATTTACCTTCACCTCTTTACCAGCGGTGAGGCACTGGAACAGATTGCTCAAAGAAGTGGTAAATGCTCCATCCCTGCAGTGTTCAAGGCCAGGTTGGACAGAGCATTGGGTGACACGTTCTAGTGTGAGGCATCCCTCCTCATGGCAGGGGGGTTGGAACTAGATGATCTTAAGGTCCTTTCCAACCATAACCATTCCATGATGAAACACCCCTGCCATGTATTTTGCTATCCTGGTTTACCAGCCAAGATAATAATTAAAACCTTTCTGCTGTTTTGATGCTTTTCAAATATGTTAGGTGTAATTTTGAAACTTATTTTTCCTCATTTCTATCTTTATAATACTGAACAAGGAAAATCTAGGCTACAAATGGGGAAATGTTACCTGCTGTTGCTATTCACTTCCTTAAAGATTAGTCCATCCTGATCAGTCTGCATTCACTTTCTGAGTGGGTTTTATTATATGCTTGTGCCATTGCAGAGGAGGTCTGTGCAGCTGATGGTGTGAGCACCTAAATCAGTGAATTGCTTGTACTCTCTGTCTTGTGCACCTGATCACAGCATAGGTTTCAAGCTTTTGCAGTGAATTATTTGCCGATGACCAGAAACACAATGCTGGCATCCTACTTCAAGTGTCAGACTTGAGAATTTTCTGAGGGATAAATGGCAAGATCATGAAATATATCAAAATATAGAACAATAATTAATTGCGGAATTAAATGAATGTGAGGTAAGTTCTTTGCTCAGTATGATTAATAACAAAGGTTTCATAAGCAAAGCTTAGCCCCTGAATTCAGAGCATATTTATTCAGAAGCTCTCCAAGCAACATTTTTCCAAGCATGAGGAATTAAATGTGCAGAAACAGGTGATGCTGAGGTTTAATCTTCCTGATACACAAGGGAAATTGGGGCTATGTAAACCTTTGAGGCTTAGAAAGCCTGGTGTTGATAAATCAAAAATGAAAACTGGAGAGAATATTTTGTAAGTGAATTTATTAACTCTACTGGTGTATTATATATGAATGTATGTGTAAAAAAATATAAAACTTACTGGTGGAGAAGGACAGACAGGGCCTTGTTGCAAAAGCATTTTTATTTCATTAGATATTTTACAACTGAATATACATCCAGAACTTCAAGTTACTCTTTTTTTTTTCTTCTGTGATTTTAGCAGTAAAATTTAAATAGTTCCATTAGGAAAACACAGTATATTTTTTTAACCATGCATCTAAATGTATCCATGAATTTGCAATCCTGCAACACTTGACCCACACAAAACACCAGCAGAGCAGTTATTTACTGTTAAGAGGTAAACCTGCATTAGTCGATCACCTTCTTAAACAAAAGAAAGCAAGCACCTCAGTTTCAAGGCTTCAAGTTTTAGATTTTCACAAGCCTGGCACTGCATGGATTACCTGTTTCAAGGGTTATACTACTTGATTGACTTACAAGACTACATATACCCTAGCTTTGAATGCTTTTTTGCAGGAAGTTTTAATCAGTCTGAGATACTTTGCTACTACATTCTTTCCCATTTGGTGATTTTCTTTTCCATGCTTCATTCCCATTAATTGTTCCTCTTTTGACCCACAATTTATACCTTCTTAGTGTTTTTGATACTTGAGACAATGGGTCTGTGCAGTTGTTGTACCAGGCTTATATATGATCTTTAATCTTAGCTTAGTCTGCATCATTAGTCGCCCTGTTTCACATTTTTTTTTGTTTTATGACAAAAGACCTATTAATTATAAGCTGAGAAGTTGTTTTCCTTAGCAGAAAATATGATGGCTCTTTTCTCATAAGAGAAAGGGAAGGGCTAACAGCAGTGTCTAGTTGGTAGGATTTTCATCCCTCACTTTCTGACTTGATGAGGATGGTGTTAGTCCTGAAGCATCTGACCTACCCTGCATCAGCTATGACAGGGGAACAAAGGGAACATTAAACTGAGCTGATTGACTGTATAGTCTGTGGTTACATCTTTTCAAAGTGGAGGCAATTCACCTTTGGTACTCTCTTTTCCTAGGTGTGAATGTCTCCAAAGTAGGAGAGATGGTGGGGAATTAGTTCACTATTTGTAGCAACTAACACTTTAAAAACACTTAACTAATAAATTTTTTCTCTCCCCTTTTATTTCTGTCAGGGAGGCTACCCTGTAAATGGTGCCTTTATTTTATTTTATTTTATTTATATTTTTTTTTTACTGTCACTTCATGTCAATTCTTTGTTTGTCCAAATGAATACTTCATTATCTCAAAGTAATGCCAACCTCTAAAAAAAGAGATCTTTTCATCTGCTGGTCAGTGAAACACAAAAAAAGTGTTCCCTATTGCTGAAACTGCTCCTCACTAAAGAGAATAAAATGAGAACTCTCACAGGCACTCAGAAACAATAAAGAGCATCCTAAATATTTGCTAGATAAATTGTAATGCATTTATATCTGCCCAAATTGTTGCTACAGTATTGATAGTAAGAAATGCTTTCTGATTTCACTTTATCTAGCTGAAGTGATATATATTTGGATGAATTTGAATGGCTTTCATTGTGTCTTATGAGCATATTTTTTTTTTTTTAATATGGCAGATAATTGAGAAGAACTTTTTTACTTTTTGTCTAGGTCAGGCTTTGCTGTAATGTGAAATTACATTGCAGAGATATTTCTATTCTAAAAATGTTTACTTTGCAGGGATAATGTTACTTGAACACAGTGACTGTTAACTGCAGCATCAGTGATGTTGACAGTAAGACAGGAAAAGGGCTTATTTTATAATACAAGTCAGTGAAATACATTTGCACCCACATTTGTTTCCCTGCTGTGTAAATACCCAATAAAAACTGAAATGCCCTGCAAGATGTTTTTAAGTGAAATAAAAGGATAACTTTTTTCATGGTCGTTTTTCCTAACATTTTTCAAAATGCAGTAGGTGAAAAGCATTTCCATTCTTTATTGTTTTTTCCTTCAGCCATGTTTTACCACAAAAACCCAGTGGTTAATTAATATTTCCTGCAGTGTTCACATTCCTGAAGTGATTCCCTTTATAAAACAGCAACTTTAAATATGGAAGCATATTTAAATAATATACATGGGGTTTTAATCTACCTGTAGTTGGAGCAAGTCCGTTGCAGATAAAGTCTGATTCAGTTTTGCATAATCCTATCTCACAGGAAAAGTTTTTTAAAAAAACATTATTACTGAAAATTGTACGCTAATGGCTTTCATCGTACTGCCTGAAAGTGTGTGGATACATTACTAGAGTAGTGATTGATTTCTTATTTGCGTGGCCATTTTGGTTATTATCTTTTCTGCAGTAAAGGTTGCACCAGTGTTAAGTGTAATTGCTCTTTTATTTTTAGTTTCTACTGGTTGAGATGATTACTTTCTTTTTCACCCCAAATTAATTGCAGAGATGCGTATGGATTTCTATTTGTTTACCTGCTTCTTTTCTTGCATTTATTGTTGCTGAAAAAATAGTTTAATAATTCATAGAAGGCCAGTACAGCATCTTAACGAAACTTCAGAGGGCTATTAAAATCACATTATATTGGTGGAATATTGTAAATGTTTTCAGAGCTTGTTTATGTATTTGATATAGGTTATTGAACTTCTCAGTGTTCAGGGCTCTCAATAAGCTAAAAGTTTCTGCAGTTGAATCACTTCTATACTTCTGTATTCTGCAATGTGAGATGGTTTTACTGAAACTCTTCACTTTTTGTTTGGTCTCCAAGTAGATTGTTCTACCTGCAGCTCTGTTAGTTACAATGTGCTTCACTGCGGGGCTGATTTAAACTTCCCACTTTTCAGTCTCTGTCTTTAGTGTTGCAGTATTTGTCCCAGTTCTTTTTGGGCCATTCAGTGTTGCACTTGGTTAAAAAAAAAACAACAAACAGTGTAAAAATTCTGGGTATTACATAATAATGCAAATGAGTTTTGGAGCCAGGTGGCACTCTGAGAATTGTGTAAGGACTGCTGTTCAGCCACTTTATCTTACATCTGTCAATGCTTTCTCATTGTACAAACTGCAGTTATCCTTGTGGTCTGCTTTAAAGTTTTTCAGATTCAAATAGTGTGGAAGCTGTGATCACACAGAGAGATCCATCAGTGGTTGAATGGTTGCTTCAGTTTGTTGAGAAGAGCCAGTAAAACACTCATGCTTCTAGGTGGGCTGGTATCAAGTGGCACATGTACGACACTGAATGAAAGGCTGACAGTGGAGGATATGTATATGCAATGTGCAGCAAATGGATGTCAGTTCTGCATTGTCCCTGATCTTGAAGATAGCTTGTCCATCTCCTGCAGATGTCTGGAAATTTCTGTGAATACAGTGAGAGCAGTTCACTGTTTTTTTGAGGAATCAAAGGTGTTTTTATACATATATATAAATACATACATATACAATAGTATGTATGTTTTTATATATCTATATCTCTTTATCACTACAGGTACTACCAAAACAACTTTTCTGGAAAGATAGTTTAAATAACTGATTTCAATATTGCTAACTTAGAGGTCACCTATTGCCAGGGATTTGTAGAATCACTTTATGCCCCACTTCCTCTAATTTTCCATATGATTTTCAGCTGACTGCCTGCTCCTATCCATCTCTATTCATACTTTCTGTAAATGTTGCTGTTAGAGCATGAATGTGTATGAGTTAAATTGTCAGGAAAGTTGTTACAGGTTTTTAGTAAGAGGCTGGGATAAACCAGCTTACATTGCTGTACTTATGAAGAGGAAAAGACCCCGATCTTATTCGTCCCAGTGGTTTCGACAAAGGTTGAGAGTTGCCTGCAGTCTCTCTGCATGGAATGGGGAATGAAGGCTTTGGATCTTCCTTTTGCCGAATTTCTATTCTGCTTACCTTGACTGGCCCTGGGTAGTGGGCAGATCAGATCAGCATGACTTTCCCTCTGATTCAGACCTCCAGAAAGCAGTGTGGCCCAGCTGGGCGCAAGGTTTTCTCATTGATCCACTCTGCTTTTAAACCTGCTAAGTAACTGAATCTACAATAAATCTTAGCTGATGTTTTACAGTGTGAACAGATGTATTTTGCATCTTACAAAATCCATTTTGGCAAACTGCTGTGTTCTCAGGTCTCATTGACTTGAGTCAGGCATTAAGGGCAGAAGTAATGATTTAGAAATCATTTAGTAAATCTGAGCTGTAATTTTTACAGTCTGTTAGGAATTTCTATCTTCCTGATTCTGCTGGGATTGAGAGGATTACAGTTCTTGCTTGTACAAAGTACATGTGTGAATTACAGCAGCTTTCTGAATGAGGAAAACTAAGAGGGAGCTATGCCCCAGACACAAAATATCAAAATCTGGGAAAATAGATGTTGCGAGATAAGGCAGAGGGCTGGGAGCAATTCTTTGCAGTTATTATTTCAGGTGCATTATCTTGTCCTTTATTTAGAGGAAGCATAGGAAAAAATATTAACAACTTGTTATTAATTCATTGTTGTTTATTAATTCCTGACGAAATTCATCCGCGGGTCCTGAAGGAGCTGACAAATGAAGTTTCTAAGCCACTGTCCATCGTAGTTGAAAAATCATGGCAGTCAGGTGATGTTCCCAATGACAGGAAAAAGGGAAATATAACCCCCATTTTCAAGAAAGGGAAAATGGATGAACTGGGGAACTGCAGACCAGTCAGCCTCACCTCTGTGCCTTGCAAAATCTTGGAGCAGATTCTCCTGGAAGGCACATGAAAAACAACAAGGTGCTTGGTGACAGCCAGCATGGCTTCACTCAGGGGAAATCCTGCCTGACCAATTTGGTGGCCTTCTATGATGGGGCTATGGAACTGATGGACAGGGGTAGAGCAGTTGATGTCATCTCCCTGGACTTGTGCAAAGCGTTTGACACTATCCCACATGACATCCTTGTCTCTAAGTTGGAGAGACATCAATCTGATAGGTGGATCACACAGTGGATAAAGAACTGGCTGGCTGGCCTCACGCAAAGAGTTGTGGTCAATGGCTCAATATCCATCTGGAGACCAGTAATGAGTGGTGTCCCTCAGGGATCAGTGTTGGGAGCGGTCTTGTTCAACATCTTTGTCGGTGACATGGACAGTGGGATTGAGTGTGCCCTCAGCAAGTTTGCCGATGACACCAAGCTGTGTGGTTTGGTTAATATGCTGGAGGGAAGGAATGCCATCCAGAGGGACCTTGACATGCTTGTGAGGTGGGCTGATGCCAACCTGATGTAGTTTAACCATGACAAGTGCAACGTCCTCCACCTGGGTGGGAGCAATCCCAGGCACAGCTACAGGTTGGGCAGAGAAGAGATTCAGATCAGCCCTGTGGAGAAGGACTTGGGGGTGCTGGTCGATGACAAAATGAACGAGCCTGCTTCAGTGTGCACTCACAACCCAGAAAGCCAATGGTATCCTGGGCTGCATCAAAAGGAGCATGACCAGCAGGTTGAAGGGGGTGATCCTGCCCCTCTACTCTGCTCTCATGAGACCTCACTTGGAGTATTGTGCACAGTTCTGGTGTCCTCAACATCAAAAGGACATGGAGCTGTTGGAACAAGTGCAGAGGAGGGCCATGAGGATGATCGGGGGACTGGAGCACCTCCTATATGAAGACAGGCTGAGAAAGTTGGGGCTGTTGAGCCTGGAGAAGAGAAGGCCACGTGGAGACCTCCTAGCAGCCTTCCGGTATCTGAAGGGGGCCTCTAGGAATGCTGGGGAGGGACTCTTCATGAGGGACTGTAGTGAGAAGACAAGGGGTAACAGGTTCAAACTTGAACAGGGGAAGTTTAGACTGGATATAAGGAGGAACTTCTTTACTGTGAGGGTGGTGAGGCACTGGAATGGGTTGCCCAGGGAAGTTGTGAATGCTCCATCCCTGGTGGTGTTCAAGGCCAGGCTGGACAGAGCCTTGGGTGGCATGGTTTAGTGTGAGGTGTCCCTGCCCATGGCAGGGGGGTTGGATGTAGATGATCTTAAGGTCCTTTCCAACCCTAACTATTCTATGATTCTATGTGTACCAGCTGTGAAAAACAAGTCAAGTTATGTTCAGGGTAGTACAATCCCAAATGGACAAGTATGAAGTATTTCTCAGTATTACTATCTTGCTCATGGATATCCCACCTGTGCATGGGCATTTTACTTCCACCTTGCCTTCTCCCAAAGAATATCCCGTGGTGATGAGATAGTTCCCATGCTCCAGCAGAATGAACGTAGTGAATGTGTGGTGTATCTAGGTGCTGCTGTAATAACATATCTAATAGGGACAATGGGCTACAAAGTTACTGCTCCTCTGGCTGGCAAGAAACGGTGGTGTAGGAGCAACAGTCTAAGTAAAAAGGCTACTTAAAAAAGGATGGGGCAGTCTGCTGTCTTAACTGCTTTCACTGGCAGGAGAAAAAGTATTAAATGAGTCATAGGAAGTGTAAGAATGGGGTTAAACTGCATTGCTGCTGTCCTGAAGTACAAAGACTTGCTGGAAAAAATATTGAATAACTGTAAGATGATTGATAGCATGCAGTGCTGATAGAGGACATGCGCTGGCCCAAACACCTGACAAGGGGCAAGGCCAGGGCAAAATTCCTGGTTATGGCTTCTCTTCCCTCCCATCATACTAGGGAGCCTGCACTCAAGCCTTGCTGAACAGTGAGAGGCTTCCAGCTTGAGGACCAGGGCCAAATCTGGCTCTGGCAAGTGTCCGTCAGAAACATCTGAATATGAGTTGTGATTACCAACAGAGTAAGGAAACAGTGAATTCAGCTTTAACAGGTAATTAAGCACTTGATTGTTCATGCTAGTGAATGGAGAGTTGTTCCTAGGAGTAATTTATAGAGTAAAAGACAGCTGGAGGTAAGCAAGGGAGATTGGGCTTTCCCTAGGAAGAAGCATTTTTGCCCTCTGTGAGCTGGCTAGCCAGTGCTGCCAGCAGCTGCTTGTTGCACAAATTTTGCTCCTGCACGGAGAGACGCAGATGGGCCTTTCCAGCCGTCCTGATGCCCTGCTGCTGTGTACTGACATCTGCAGCAGTACTGCTTATCCTGGCCTTGTGTGCCTGATGCCAAGACTGGATCTGCATTTTATTATTTATGCTCATTTACTTTCATCCCCAAACTATCTTCTGGTCTTGAAGTAACCAAATTCCTTAATTCTGCAAGTGTTTATTGGCCCACAGTTTATTTAATCCCATTATGGAATGCATTTCTGTTATCCATTTACCTCTATTTCTGGCAATCTTATGGTTGCTCCTAAATGACTTTAAAGAAGCCAAAGCTATTAACGTGGCTGACTTGTTTCAGACCTAAGTGTCAAAAGACTGCTAAAATATGTTATTCTGCATGAAGTGTTTCATTTTTGTGTATGCACTAAAGTGAAATTGCTGTAGCATTGTTCTAACACCTCTAAGGACATGCCACTGTGAATGCAAACAGAAGGTCAAGGGAACAAGGCTGTCTGCTGCTAATCATGCTGAAAAAGTCACGTTGATGAAGTGTTGAGAAAAAGGCTTTGAACAAGTAGAGCATCTTAAAGACATTTGCAGTATTGGGAGCAAATTTGTATTTACTATTAAGCTTTTTGTTTCAGGATCATTCAATTTTGCTCACCTGAAGAAGATTATAAAGTTTTTTACGCCTCCTACTATTCTTATTATTCTATAATTGGGAGTAAATACTGAAGTTGGTGGTGATGGATTTGCTGTGAAATAACCATTAACTTTAATAGGGAATCTGGAGCTGTTTCTTTTTTACATCTTTCATCTAAAAATCTGAAAATGTACCATAAATAAAAAATATGGGAGAACATCAATAATTTCTTTGCTGTTATCCTCGCCACCCCCCAAAAAAAAAGTAGAAAAGGAAAAAAAAGGCACTTTGAGCATATATAAAGTATTTCTTTTTTGCAATTTTCTTGTTTACATCAGAAATGCAAATCTATTTGCTAATGTATTTTCTGTGCATTTTTAAATATTGAATAATCCCACTATGAGAAAGCCATGTACATAAATTATGCATACACATGTGCACATATTGCTAATATGATAAGCAGATTTCCTTCTCAAAATCCGTGAAATCACACAAAATCTGTGAAAAATGATTAAACATTAGATTTAGTAGCCCAGTGCCAGGTAGAAGGTTCAAGCTTTGGAACAAGGATACTTGTTGAGATACTGCCCAGGGAAGTGGTTGAGTCACCATCTCTGGAGGTATTTAGAGCATCTGTAGAAGTGGAGCAAAGGGACCTAGTTTAGTGGTGGACCTGGCAGTGCTAGGTTAATGGCTGGACTTGACTATTTTAAAGGTCTTTTCCAACCTAGTTGATCTATGATTCTATGATTATAGGGTGCACTTGTGCACGTTGCACCATCTGTGGCATTTTCACTTGTACAGGTGGTGGTAAGCTGAAATGATGACTTTTTTTTTTAATTATTTTTTTATTTTTACTTTAGGATTTTACGTCTTTGTCCCGGGTTCAGCAGTAGCAGACATTTTTCTCTTTCTTAGTAGCTGGCGCAGTGCTGTGGTTTTGACATTCAGCCTGGGAACAGCGCTGATAACACCGATGGTTTTAGTTGCTGCTCAGTAATGTTTACTCTGACCAAGGACTTTCTGAGCCTCATGCTCTGCCAGAGAGGAGGGTAAGCCGGCAGGAAGCAGATACAGGACACCTGACCCAAACTGACCAAAGGGGTATTCCATACCACAGCACATCATGCCCAGTATGTAAACTGGGGGCAGTTACCCGGAAGGGCTAGATCACTGCTGGAGTCGGGCTGGGTATCGGTTGGCAGGTGGTGAGTGGTTGTAGGTTGTATTCTCTCTCCCTGTTATTTCCCTTATCATTATTATTATTGGTGGTAGCAGTAGTTATTTGTATTATACCTCAGTTACTGGACTGTTCTTATCTCAACCCGTGGGAGTTACATTCTTTTGATTCTCCTCCCCATCCCTCTGGGAGCGGGGGGAGGAATGGGAGGGAGTGAGGGAATGGCTGCATGGTTCTGAGTTACCGTCTGGGCTTAAACCACAACAATCTTATAAGATCGTTCTGCTTAAGACTGCTGAAAAACTGGCCTGCAGAACTTTTTATAATATGAATATTTAACAAACAAAGGTTAAAAATGTGCAAGAGAGAAAAATGTTCTTGATTGGATTACACAGAGGTTGCAATTTTCATTGGCTCAAAACCAAATGCTATGGTACTGTCTGTAAGTAAATGGGAAGAATATGCCCCTTCTTACCCTGCAGGATAGCCATACAGAGTCACTGAACATTTAAAACATTTCTACAAAAGGGAGTTACAAGACTATCATCCTTCCTTCCAGGAACTAATGAAACAGACTGCATGTTAAATCCTGACACATCCCCTACACTCTCAGGAGAAGAACAAAACCAAGCTGCTGCCAGGATTATAAAGGCTGATGGACTGTTATGTGGTGGATAACTCAGGCTCTTGCTGACCTTACTTACACAGAGGGGCAATATTTTTTGCAAGGTCGAACTACTTCTAAACACTTTCTCAACTGAATTAAATGTGCACACTATTTCTCAAGCAGGCTTCCTACAGAAGTGCTTTATTACAAATACTTAATTCTCAGTGAAAACCCCTGTGTTGCAGTCACTGCACCACACAATATCTTCATATTATGAAGTGGAATTTCTATCATGTGAGACTTAGTGCCAAACCTTTGCTTGTATCTGTTGGATGGTGCTTCTCCTTCAAATCACATACTGTAATTGGCAACCTTTTCTAGTACCACTGCCTTTCTGGGGATCAAGTCTGATGTTTCCTTTTGGCATGTAAAGCTGCTAAAATGAGCATTTATTTCACTATAAAACACCGACTAGGTAGCAAAGCCTTCCCTGACATTGCAAGGGATCATGCCACCTTCATGGCAAGAAGGGAATACATTGACGTGCATTATACATACATTATATATAATATGTGTATATAATACATGGATGGACCTTTGTGAGAAGTTCAAACAATGAAATCCCTTAAACTTTCCTGATCTTTTGCACCCAAATAAACCAGCACATAAGTGATATCTCCTGCCCCTATCTTTCCATTTTCCCTGTGCTGTTAGTTTTCTGACATACACCCTAAAGACAGCTTATAACTTCTTTCCTCCCTGGATCTTCACATGCAGTCTTCACTGTCAAAGTGCATCTGCCTCTCACCTCACTTTGAACCTTCTGCATGTCCCTGCTGGCCTTCTACATTCTGCTATCGCTGCTTGTTTGAGATCATGCCTAATATATTCTGGGCTGTTTCAGTCTTTATTCCTCTGTTGCTTTCATGCCTTAGTTTCCCTTTTTCCATCCTTATTTCCTCTTGATTGCTTCTGGCTTCTTGAATCTTGACCTTTTCACCAGTGTGAACATTTCATGCAAGTCTGTACTGAAAAGGAATAAATTAATAATTTCTTTTCTATTCAAGGAAAACCTAGGTGAATGTAATTGCACAGCACATTACCTTGTATTTATATAATTGTAATAGAATGCACTGAGGCACTATCCTGTCAAATCATTTGGGGATTAGCTTTTATACCACATAGAGGAATATTTCTTCTAGTTTCAGAAAGTGCAGTTTAGCATAGAAAGTCAGTATCTTGCGTGCTACTGGCTTCCCTGTGATCACTTGGTTTCTTTCCCAGCAAAACAAGAGAGGAGCAAGGATGCTTTAAGCTCTTGAAATTTCCTCAACACCTATAATGGGGCAGTCTAGTGTGCTGCCCCTTATGGTCATCATAACAAGGGCATAATTATACAATAGAGAAGTACATGGAAGAAAAAGAAACATCTCCATGGATATACCACAGAAAGAAAATGATGTTGTCCTGGCATGCTAAAAATATTGATGAACAGGCTTTAGTCATAGTTAATGGATTGCCGTATTCAATAGAGCTATGGAAACATTACTGCATATTTAAAGAAGTATACCGCAGATATAGGATTTGGTAGTGTTTGACTGACTTGAAATAGGCTTAGTTGCTCAGAACACAGAATCTTTATGACCATCAATCTGCAAACACACAGCTGTTTCCCAGTGTGAAACAATCATACAATATAAAAAGAATGCTCTACTTGCATACATGGCTTTTTAGTCAGTGAGTATGTTTCCAGTTAGGAAATACAAATACTCAGATTTCCCATCATCCTACTAAATCACTTTCTGCATTCTTCCAATTTGTGCCATTATGTTGAATTAATCACTTATTTTCCCCGAGACCTAATTAGATGACAGTGAAAAATATTCTTTTCTTGTCCTTGTCTAAAGGTGCTTGTTCTTTCCTATCATCACCTTCTCTTCTCTCATCTGAGGATACTTTCTTCATTTTCCCATCTATTTGCAAATATTCAGCTCTGCAGTGAAGTGTTGGCAACTCCCCAGATGTATGCACCTGGTTTTGGATCTTTTGATAATATAGGGAGCTCTATTTTTTTCGTGCCGATAATGTGTCATTTTCAAAGTTTTGCTTTTTGTTGTTTAAGTCCTTATATCAGCTGAAAAGAAACCCTGTGAAAACATAAACTTTATAGATTCAAAAACTGGGTAGCAATTTAGAAAGAGCTTTAACTGCTCTCTTAGTGTAAGGATGATGTGTTTTCTCACCAATGAATGCTTGAAACAGTTAATGCAGAACAAGTGAAGAGCAGTGCAGGGAATACAGGCTGCTTTCTATGTGACAGCTTGCTCTGATCAACACAAGTCACATCCTTCTCAAGCAGCCCTTCCTGCTCCCAATCTCTGTAAGTGCCAGCATTATGGAGGTGTATCTCTGACATGGCCATTTGTTGTCTCATCAGTGAATGAAGCCTGCATTTTCTTCCCTTTCAGTTGGTAGGTAAATGGTAGATGAAAGATTCTTCATTCACTCCTTGCCTACGATGTAGTACCCTAGGTTGTCTCAGTTTTTCCAGCAGTTGGTACTAGTTGTCCTTCATGAGGGGATACAGAAAGTTAAATGTAAAATGTCTCTCATATGTAATTAGCTCAGATTTTTTTTTTCTTATGGCTTAGGGAATGATATCTGTGCATATATATGTATATATTATATATATGTATGTATTTTATATACATATATATATCAAAAGATGGGAAATGATGTGGTGGTTAGAGATTGTATTGGATAGTGTGGTACCTGAACATGATGTAAATGGTATGCGATAAGGAGTAGAGAAAATGCTGGTTTTGTCTGGAATAATTTTCTTCATAGTAGCTGGTATGGGGCTGTATTTTGGATTTGTGCTGGAAACAGCGCTGATAATTCAGGAATATTTCATTCTGATGAGCAGTGCTTACACAGAATCAAGACCTTTTCTTCTTCTCACCTCACCCCACCCCAACAACAAGTAGACTGGGGGTACAGAAGAAGCTGGGAGGGGACACAGGCAGGACAGCTGATCCCAGCTGACCAAAGGGATATTCCATACCATATGGCAGCATGCTCAGCATGTAAAGCTGAGAGGAAGGAAGTGGGGACTTTCAGATTGATGGCTTTTGTCTTCCTGAGTAAGCATTAAATGTGATGCAGCCCTGCTATCCTGGAGATGTCTGAACACATGTCTCCTGATGGGAAGTACTAAACGAATTTCTTATTTTGCTTTGCTTGTGTGCATGGCTTTAGTTTTTCTTTGTCTTTATCTCAACCCATGAGTTTTTTGACTTTACCCTTCGGATTCCCTCCTCTCATCCTACAACTCTGAGGTGCTTACCTGCCAGCTGGGGTTAAACCTGGCCTTCAGGGAAAAAGCCTGCTCATAAGAATGTGTCTGTTGGAAGATGAGTGCCTACAAAATTAAGGACATAAGGAAAGCTGAGAGACAATGCAGAAAGCAAGAACTGGATACTGAAAGTCTGTGTAGTAAGTGTAAGGTCTAGATATCAAACACTTTTACACCAAATACTAAATCTTTCCAGCGAAAGAAAGAACAATTTATCATGCATGTAGCAGCTGGTGTCTCATGCCTCTAAGTAAAAAGAATTATTTTCTTCTCCTCTTCTCTCTGTGAAGAAGCCAGTGAAGGCACATAAAAGCTGAGACTGCTTGAAGTATAAGGGATGACTGTCTGTTGTGAGCATCTAACTGAAAGTATTTAGAAAAAGACAGGTGAGCCCTACTTATAGGATGCTGTTTATTTTACAAGCATGCTGATCATCTTCAGGCAGGAGTGAAGGAATGCTTTTACTTTATGGTTTTCTTTCAGTTTATTAACTTTGTATACATAAGGGATGATAACTAGGGGAAAAAAAAAAATCACTGCTGCATATTCAAGAGCTTTAAAAGAATCCCGAAACTGAAATTTCTTTATGAAGAACTGATCAAATATTTTGTAAGTGGGGAGAAACAGAAAGTTTTGTGGTTGTTTCTCTCGCTGTGCTTTTCAATCTCAAGTATTTACACAGCAGTGGTTCTTTCAGTTGGGAAGCACAAACACATATGTGAAAGCAAAATAAGGTGGCTGAATCCCATATAAGAAACTGTCTTCTAGTTTCTTAACTGGTTGCATGCATAAAATGAATAGATTTTTAACATGCACTGTAATGCACCAGTAAGATTCATGCTGACTTTGTGGAGCTTTAGCTCTTAGTCAGCCAGACTAGGGGTATACTACTGAGGACAATAGTCTTCATGAAATTGATGTGGGAGTTGTACTATTAAGGGTGCCTTCCTGATGTGATGGTGTCATGTATATTGGTAATTTATAGTACTAGTTTGGTTTTCTTTGCACTTGACCTTGTTTCCTTTAACTTTAAACTGATGGGAATTTTTCCAGTTGAAAGGAGGTGGATCGCAAATAAGCGTGCCTGTTTCCAGTGAAATAAGTGAAAGTAGAAAGGAACTTGTCTCATTGTCTTCAAATGAGAGCAAAGTTCAGTCAAGTCCAATACAGACAAAAAACCCTCAAAACAACCCAAACCAAAAACAAACAAACAAACAAAACCCAAACTCAAACCATAGTGTTTTTCTTCTACTGAAATTACTGGTGAAAAAACCGTAAGGAGACTCCAGGTTTAAGGCAACCACATGTGTTTAGTGTTTGGGTGATGTGGGTGGCTGGCACTAGGAAGATCAATACATTGCTAGTGCAATGAAAAACAGTGTATGATAGTGTCAGCTTGAGATCATACAATATTAATTAAAAGCTGAGACTATGTTCCTTAGGCACATAAGAAATTCCTCCTCCTCTTCTATTTCCATGCTTAGAAGTGAGCTAGGTGCTTACCTCCAACTAATAAGCAAAGCTGTGATTTCTTCTTGCTGTTTAAGCATGACTTTGATGGAAGTGAGTGGCAACAAAAAAAAGTTGTTAAATATTAGCATCAAAAGGAAGGAAGAATGTCTGTTTTGATCAAAAAACTGAGACAATGATGATTAAGTTGATTTATGACAGGATATTTAAAATTTCCAAATAATGAAAGTAAAAATGCCATCTGACATAGAGTTAAAGAAGGTCTGGCCTTTCCAACATACGGATGTCCCTGCTCATTGCAGAGGGATTGGACAAGATCACCTTTATAAGGTTCCTTCCAACCTAAACTGTTCTATGATTCAATGATAGTGTAGTATAGTAGTGGTGCTACACAGCAGTCTGGTATCTTGCTCTTTTATCCTGCTCTGGTTTCATCCCCAAACTAGTGTCTGGTGGGGAGAAAAATGTCTATCCTGATGATGTCTTTATTTCTTTTTTGATAATCTCTAAAAAATACTTTCATCAATAGCCTATTTCTTGCAATCAACCAGAAAAGTATACCTGCAGTTTTCTGAAATGATTTGTTAACTAAAAAAACCTTTAAAAATTAGAAATATCTGTGGTATATCTGCTGAAATACAATATTAGGGAAGAATATGTCTTTGCATATGACTGTACTTTTTTTTGGTATATGTAACACAAAATTTTATGAGTATAATTTTAGGTTATTTTCCTAGTTTTTAAAGCACATATGGTGCAGGCATAATTCAAACTGTTGTTAACCAAAATCTATTAGAGAACAACTACTCTGTGTAAAGTGATTGAGCGTTTGTTAAAACTAAGGGCATTGATGAAATTTTTTTTTCAAGGAGTCTGAAAGAAATAATCAATAGTGGTATAAAACTTGAGAGGATTGTGGCTCTTTCAGTCCCTTTAAGGGACCCATTCTTGGTTTATTTATCGTATTGTTGGCATAAAAAAGCCAGCAGAATTTAAGTTCTCTGTCAGTTTGTCACTGAAGATAATAGAAGGGAAGGATGAACTTGAGTGATGGTGTTAGAGGAGTGATCTGTTCATTTTGTGTAATAATGAGATACAGCTGAAAAGAACTTATGTTCCAAATTAGCATGCAGGAAGGTATGGAATGCAAAGCAGCCCTGGTAAAATAAGTGACTTAAAAAGCCTGACAGCAAATAGTTGTTAACTGTCGTGCTCAATAGCACAATAACAATGCTCTTTTAAAAACTTTCTTATCTTGATGATATGGTTGGTAACAGTTCTGAAAGTAGCTGATAGATCACAGCTAGGAAAGTAGGGCTTTCAGAACAGAGACACATGAAAGCAAGGGATCAATATATACTTCGAGGAGCTTTACTTCAGTATACTTTTTTTAAGCTAGGTAAACAGATGAGATTTGAGGCCAGATAGTCAGTGAATAGTCATGGATGCAGCTAAAGAGATTTAAATGTGCTTTATGCTCAGCTTGAATTTTCAGATGTGCCTCAAACTTCATTGAGCTCGGGGGGTTGTAAGCTGTTACAGTAGTTTCCTGAGGCTTCCTCTTGCCATTTGCTGCTGCACAGAGCATTTTTGATTCTCTTTCTTGTCCAGGCAATGTAAGGAAGGTACGGGCTGTTAACTGACAAGAACTGTAGAAGGTTGACAATTGTGATTATGGTGTACCTGCAGTAAAGGAGTAAAGAAATCCAGTGTAATGTAGGCAAAATTGATGTCTTGAGGAACATTTTCTATATTGAAAAATGGTTGCTTCCCTATTCTCTTGTATTTTGGCTTTTAAAGTAACACTTGAAAAACCACATAGTACCTGCTAAACCATTGACTTCATACGTGACTGGCAGGTGCCAAACAGTAATTATCAGGAGAAAAATCATTATCCACTGGGAGTTTGTGTATAGATGACTTTATTTCAAATGTCTGGTCAAGTTTCACTTCTGTTCTCCACTGCTCTCCTACCTTCTCATGTTTACATTCTTTTCCCATCATGTTTCTGTACCATGGTGTCCTGCTTAGTGCCTGGTAGGTATGAATTTTAATGGAAAATGAAGTAGTTGCAAAGCAGAAACTTTCTCATGGGATAATGTTGACACATATGTCATTTGACCAAAAATATTTTTTTCCAGCATTATTCTCAGACTAAAGCCAAAACACAGAACTGCACCAGCTATGAAAAAGAAAGTGAACTCTATCCCACCTCTAACCAGGAGACCTTTTTTGACCACTTGTCAACAATTGTGTTGCTGTTCTACAGCCTGTAATTTTAGCAGTGTTTTGTGTAGTACCAGTCTCATACTCTTCATGAGTCTGTTAATCTGCTTTCCGTGTACAGATAATGTTCAATAATAGTACTTGCTCTGCCTCTTTTTCCTTTGATTAAGAAAATGAAAATGAAAAAGACATCAGTGCTCAATACACTAATTTTTTTTTTGTCAGATACGTGAAAACTGTTAATGAAATGTACTGTGGTCAAGTACTGAGTGTCCCTTTTAAATTAAACTGATATAAAATGTATCTACAGTTACTTTATTTTTTTCAGTCAACTGTGGAGATAGATCTAAACCATAGGTTGTAGAACTAAGTCAAGACTTTCTGATCACTGCATGTCTTGTTGGAATTCAAGTGCTTGTTAAATGCAGCTCATCTCCTGTGTGTAGTTATAGTATTTCCTGTCTTGGATATTTATTTGTAACCTGTGTATCTAGGGGGCTAGGTGCTTAGGCATCTACATCTTTGTGCCTTAAATCTTATTTTCTTTATTCTTTTTGATCAGATGCAAAGGGTGATGGTGATAAGCGTGCAAACAATAGTGTGCTTTCCACCAGTATTCCTGGAAATGCTGGCTGCTGAAGTTAGACATAGAAGTAGCTAAGAAGGACTCCTCTGCTTAGCTGTTGTGAGCTTGTTTCTCTATGTTGAAATCCTAGAATTGATTCTACCAAATCATCATAGTTTCTCTATAAATTCAGTCACTAAAAAATGTCAAAGCAACAGCCTTGTGTTATATTTGGTAATCTGATATTAATGTTCTGCATTTTATCCGATTCAGATTCTTACAGATATAGGAAAAAAAATTGACATAGTAAAATGTATAGAAAAAAAAGAAGAAATTATGTTTCAGATGATATGTTAGTCTGTAGTCAATTGGAATGCATTTAAATGCTGCAGCTAGAGAGAGGCATTTTGAAAAGATGCTTTGCCCCTCTGCCTTGATAGTCTTGATCATAAGTGCTTTGTGTTAATGCTTGATAGTCTGGGAACAGGATGCTATCTAATGTATCCTCTAACTGCTGCTGTAATGGGAAGCATGTGCTTCCTTAGCATCTGCTGCCAGATGTTGGCAAGCATTCAGGGATTGAGGCCATAACCTTGTCCCTCACTGCCTGGGCATGTTGCCAGTAGTATTTGCTGTCAACTTGTACAGTTTTCAGGCAGGCTGAGAATAGTACTTTGGTTTTGAGTATTTTTAGTTCACTACTGTTTTCACTTGCCCATGGATGCCTAACAGACCACTGTCCTGACACCAGAAGGGATGTTCTTAGGTTGATGACTGCTTGCATGTTAGGACTTCTTTTCCCCTCCACCTTCTTAAATTTCTCTTTAAATAAGCTACTTGTGTCTGTCTGACAGATTCCCAGAAGAAGCAGCAGCAGTTTTTGAGGTATCAGTCTACTCAAACCCTTCTGCAAGGATTTTGAGGGATAATGAAATTTTGAGGAAGCTCCATGCTGCATTCTTCCTCTGTACCCTAAATGACACACTGCATCTTCAAGCAGTATGGTAAGTTCATTAGTTTTCTTCCTTCCAACTTTCTTATAATCCAGAGTTGATATCTTAGTTTTATCACTGTAAGTTTGATATTCAGCTTCTGTGTGATACTATGGAATCATGGTCATTCTAGGATTATTTCAAAACATGATTGGCTTTTTGGGAAAATCAAACACTGCTTGTATTTTTATTGTTCACCTTGATAAGAAATATAGGCTTTTGAGATAAGTATTGAGAGTTAACCAACTCCATGCAACAACTCTGGTTGGATGTTCATGTGGATGAACTTCAAACAGCACCTTCCACCTTTCTTTTTGAGGTTATAAATATTTGTCCTCTCAGTGCAGGCATTGCTGTCACTCTCCATGTTCTACACTCTTGCAACTTGATTACTGGTTGAGGCTCTATCTTAAATCAATATAAAAACTTTGGTTCCTGTGGAATGCTTAGCAGTGTATTGAATAATGAAGCTGGAGCATGACAGAATTTAATGTTCTTGGCTTTATTTTAAATTATTTCCATGGTAATTATAGAGGGTAGAAGGTGAGTATTACTAATGACAAATGCTTTTTTCTTGAGCACCATGGGTAGTAACAAGGCAGGCTTCCTTTCACAGCCCTGACAATATGACTTACAGTGACCTTCTAAGATAAGGAAAATATCACTTGTGTACAAAACCATTGTCTTTTCTGTGCTGTTAGGACTTTTCAACAGAGGCAGTGAGTTGAGCACATGTACCTCATAGAAACTAGACTGTGAGGACTTTAATGACCACAGGAAATGGAACAGGCTTCACTGTTTATGGTGTTGGTGGAAATTCCACATTGGCAAATGGCAAGAGATGCAGTTTCTCCACTGTTAAGACAAAAAACTGGTTTGTGTCTGGCTTCAGTTTGAAGTTAAAGCTCCAGGGAGACTATGTATTTGAAACCTTATTATTTGCTCTGCTAATCCATCCCCTCCAGTGATGCCTAAAAGCTCTACTTCTACTTTATTTTTTCTCCCTTTCTATAGAAGATGTGTCTGTGCAACAGTCATTGCTTCTCAACATTCATCCTGGGAATATGGTCTCCAAAATGGAGAACAAGAGAGTTTGCATTATCAGAGATTTGTATCCTGTCCTTAATAGTCTGCTGGGTAGAACTGTTTGGAAAAGTTTTTGTTAAAAAATTATTGTTACATGGGCCTAGGATGTGGGAGACTGAAATATGGAGCAATCCCTTAAATTTCATCTGATACTGGCTAATGGCTATTTTGCAATAAGCATGCTTTTTTTTCTTCATGAATATTCCTGAAAGGTGGCATGATTTTGTGCTTCATCATGTTAACATCCCTCAAGAAACAGATTTGTTGTATTCTCATCAGCTGTGGCTTTACTTTTTTAGGTATATTTATTAGGATGGACAGCATGCAAAGAACTGGAATAGGTGTCTTAGCTCAGTAGAAAACAGCTGTGACATCTCTGGGAACTGCAGATGATTTGAGTCTAGATTTCATTTTTTTTCCCCATGACCTTTTATATGCACAGACTGCAAGTGCCTATGCCTCCAGGGTTGCAGAGAAATGGTTTATTACTACCTACTGAATGATAGCTCTGGTTTTGTAACAACTAATTTTAGTTTATTGGGCTCCCATAAGTCTTTATGCAAGGTTAAATTACCTAATTAAAGAGGTCTAAGGAGATTACAGTTAGAAGTTGTGTACCAGAAGGCAAAAGAGAAATAGAGAAATTAGTTACAAATTATACATTTTATGCAGAACTTACAGTATACAGCCAAGCTTATTCCCTGGCTTGATAATTTATGTACTTGCATTTTGTCATGCTGTAGCTCGCAACACAACAGATAAATGATGTAAGCAGGCTGTGCAGAACAAAGTTTAAGTTAGGAATTTGCATTGCATGGGTAAGGTATTTTGTGTTTGCTCTACAAGTCACCTCTGAATTGCTGTTGTAAGAATTTGTAGAAGCTGCTTTGAATGTCTTAGAAGGACTTGTTTGTAAAGAAGAGTCTGCGTAAATGGCTAGCTGGTATAATGGCTCCCAAGAGATTTAGCAGTGCATGTCTCCAAGTTTCCTTAGTTTATACCCTTTCTAGGACTGTTTGTCTTTTCATGTAACATAGTGATCCAGTTAGCCTCATTTGCTATGTCTACAGGAGCAGCTTCTGCCTAAAGGGAGCTCATCTGGTTTAGGGTGCTGAGGGTGGTGACAGGCCCTGCTGTCTCTCTGAAGGTGCTCCTGCTGAAGGCTTAGAAACAAACACAGCCTTATATTTTATTGTATACTAAAACTACAGATTCTTAAAGTTGTGGTTTTTTTTTTGTTTGGTAGGTTTTGTTTAGGTTTTTTTTAGGAGCGGAAAACCTCCAAGTATCTGGTATAAAACTTCCTATGTTTTTTGAAAACAAAATCTAATCGAAGGAAAACTACCTTTGCCCTATGATGTGGTAACAAGAAAAACTGAACTATAGACTTTAGGTTGCCTGCTGATTCAAAGCTAATAATAGTTTCCAGATGGTCATTACTCATCCTTTTAATCTTGCTGTAGAACTCTCCAGCATGCCAGTAAATAAGGAATATTATTTGCATAGTAGCGTCATCAGAGTCTTCCCAGGTGGAGATGAAGGTGTAGTGTTGGACACTGTGGTAACCCGGAATAAATGCCCAGTGTTCCCCAGAGGCTTAGTAATTTAGGACTTTTGAAACAGTTACAGCTGGAATCCAAGAACTCCTGGAGCTAAATGAAATGCTAGATCCTTGTGAGTCCAAGTACGCCTTGTAGTAGAGATGCTCTGATGTGACCTTCTCAGAATAAAATGTGTTCAGAGACATTCTTGAAACTGCTGGAGTGATCTGTGTGCATGCACTGGACATGTTGAGAAAACAATGAGCAGTGTACACCCATTCAGTGTGAGATAAAAAAGGGGAAAGCCTAGAAGGGAGAAAACGGTGAGCGGCAAATCATCAAATGATTAAAAAGCTAACTGAAATGTATTCCTGAGAAGCACTGGATAGCTTCCTTTTGCAAGTGAAACAATACTTTTTGAAAATAGGGTACGCAGTTCCTGTCTACTATTATGTCCTCTATCTGTGATTTAATACGCACTTTCCATCTTATTCTGTGACTGACTGGAATTTAAATAAATAGAAAGGCATATTAAGTAGTGGAAGGGATGGATCTTTTAACAGAAAAAGCAATCAAGGTGGGTCATGATGGAGTGGCATCACTTCTCCTAAAGAAAGAGCAGAGATGACTTAGATAATAAGCATACATTGTGTTGCAATAGAATATGACTATGTTCAATCTCAGTGTGAGTGTAGTAAATGTTCACAGAATCATCAGGGTTGGAATGGACCTCTGAAGGTCATCTAGTCCAACCCTGCTGCCAACACAGGCTCACTTATAGTAGGTTACATAGAAACACGTCCAGGTGTTCTCCAGAGAGTGAGATTCCACAACCTCCCTGGGCAGCCTCTTCCAGTGCTCTGCCACCCTCAACATAATGAAGTTTTTCCTTGTGTTGAGGTGAAACTTCTTGTGTTTTAGTTTATGGCCATTGATCCTCATCTTGTCACTGAGCATCACTGAAAAGAGCCTGGCACCATCTTCCTGGCAGCTGCCGTTGAGATATTTATATGCATTAATGAGACCTCAATCTCACTTTTCTCTTTTCCAGGCTAAACAGGCCCAACTCCCACAATCTCTCCTCCTAAGTGAGATGCTCCACACTCGAATCATCTTTGTGGCCTTCTGCTGGACCTTCTTCAGTAGCTCCTTGCCTTTCTTGTACTGAAAAACTTGTACTTCATACGTTCAACCTATGAAATCTGTTGACCTTCACCTGAAGGTTTGAAGACAGCACTGAAATTTCTGTTGCATATATATTTTTCCAGAGAGAAATATCATTTACGTAGGGATGGTTTTAAGATCCTTTGCCACTTGAAGCCGAACTTTAATAGTTGACCTTCCACTGGTACTGAAATAAAAAAATGTTGAAACTATAGGTCAAATAACTGTATAAACAC
Organism: Myiopsitta monachus; assembly: GCA_017639245.1. NCBI lineage: Eukaryota > Metazoa > Chordata > Aves > Psittaciformes > Psittacidae > Myiopsitta > Myiopsitta monachus. Next base: position 61,286,802 of record CM029921.1, on the reverse strand, counting down.
AATAACTATATAAGCAAATCTTGGGAGAATTTGTTGCAGGAAAACATGGAGCTTTGTATTCCGTAGACAGATTTTCGTCCTATCTGGTGACCCAGGTGGGAGCAGCAACTATGTACAAAGAGTCACCACTGTGCTTCCACCTCTGCTTCTTCAGAAAAAATCTTGATTAAACATGGTACTGCTTGTACACACGAGGATTCCCAAAGTAAACACTAGGCAGAGAGGGTTTAGTCTGCAGTAAAGTCCCACTGTACACTATGACTGAGTGCGGAATGGGCTGTATTGCATCTTGTGGTACTAGAATTTTGTAAAGCAAACAGTTCAGAAAACTTGGTTTGTTTAATTTTTTTTTCAAGCTTCTAGATATTAAAGAGAATAGAGAGTAAATCAAAACCTAATCTTTTTAGAGTTAGCTCACTAGTTTTAATGTTACACTCTGGCTAGCTCTGAACATTTCTATAATTCCGGAAGCTGAGTCCTATGTGCTTTTATTATTGCTGTAGCTACCTTTATTATTATTGTTGTTGTTGTTGTTGTTGTTGTTTTCTTCTTGCAGCCAGAAGGTAAGAATTCATTAACTCCCTCTCATCTCAACATCTGCCTTTCAGGCTTTGTTCTTAATTGTCTCTAATAGTTCTGTTGCTTTTTATTTATTTGCTTTTTTTTTCCACTGCAGTAAGTATGCCAGGTCATGCCTAATTAATATTGATCAACTTCCCAAATTATGACTCAGGCTATTATTGGAAAAATCTCTCCCTTTTTAGTAAGGAAATTATTTCTGTAAGTACAATTCAGAAAATTAACCTTGTAAATCCAGCAGTAACCTTTGTGCATCATTGAACTTCCAGCAGTGGGATATAATCCATGAATTTAATGCTGGCAAATCATCCACCAGTGCCACTAGTGGTTAGCTACAGAGCAAGAGCAAATTGGGTGGTGTTTGGATTGGACCTGTGAGTTTTGTACTAGTGAAGTGATGCTTATTCACCCTTCAGGAAACCTTTCTGCTATTGCTGTGCTGTGGCAGATCTTAGATCAAGATAGTTTGTTTTCCTATTCTTAGATTTCTTGCTTTTCTGCAAAGTTTTTTCTCTTCTCTCTTCCCTTCCTCCCTCCCCTCTCCTTGCCCCCCAACTTCCTTGCAAAAAGCAGTCTTTGTCATTTGCCACTACTACCGGTCATCCAGGTCTGCACTATCATCCACTGACAGGTCTACGTCATGGCAGTGATCTACTGAAAGAAATTGCTTCTGGAAGACACCTGCAAAAATAACTGCTATCTTCCCTCTATATTCTGTACTCCTGTTCTCATGATTTGCTTTCAGTCTGTCAAAGTCTAAACCATCTGGCTGCCTGACTGGCAATACTTAGAGGCCATTCAATTTACATTACTAATCAGCCTTGTGGTACTCAGTAGGGTTGGCTTTGTAAGGCCTGAAAATGTCTGGCTCTGAAAAGGTGGCTGAACTACACAAAGCTAGGATGGAAGTTTTTCATATGGTCCACCTTTTGGTGGAGTAGGTCCCTGCAGGGGTTTCAACTCTTCACAAGAAAGAAAAAAAGCCAGCAGTGTGATGGTCTCATGGCACAGCTTTGGACCATCAAGGTAACTGCTGAGAATCCCAGGGCCTATTTAGGTAAAAATGTCTCCATACAACTTGATCCTTCTTTCATCTGTCCTGCTTTAGTTATAGTATGTTTTTCTCCCATCCCTTACTTTTGAAAACAAGGCCTTCATTTGTTCTCTTTATCAATGGAGTTGATACTACACATGACTTTGAAAAGGGCATGTGACTTTCAAAGATTCATACAAAATGCTGGACTAACTCCCCTCAAATTCATCTTGCTGGAGAGATGTTCAGCAGATGCACTTCTGAGAGGCTGCCCCATGTGCTGGTAACATCTGCTTCTCAGTACATGTTTTTGGATCAGCTTTCTGATTTCACAGTGAGCCAGTTTCCCCATGAAGGCCTGAGAGAACAGAGTGATTCTTTGCTAGTTAGAAAGAAAAAGGGAATGTGGAGCAAAGAAGCAAAACAAGCTTTTGGCTCCTGACTCCTCCTTAGGTTCTGTAACACTGATGCCAGGAGAGCCCTTTAGGGTAATTTTGTCAGAAATGTGAAAATCAGATTTTTATTGAAGAGATTCCTGTCTGGGTAGATTTTTTGACAGCAGATGTTATACGTAATTTAAGTGCACCATCTGAAACTAGAATGCTGTAAGGACTCATTATTTTTTCATGCTAATGCACTTCAATGCATTTAAATAGGCTTTCTTGCTCTTCAATATTAGTGGCATTATGCAGGGGGGAGGGAGCAAATGCACCCAGTTTAATAAAATTAATATTTAAGTAAAAGTTTAAAAGACCTTACCAAAGGGAGGTGGAAAGGGAAAATATGGGCAGAATGTTTGCAGTTTTAAAAAGCTCATAGTAAGAGGTATATTGTGTTACCTTTAATTATTGACTGGCTAAGCAGTCAACTAAATTCTACAGCTTCCTGAGACTTTTGGAGTCTGACATACTGAGATTTTCGGAAAGTGTATGGTTCGGGGCCTGACCATGATGCTCTTTCTTCATTGAAGTTTTGCAGTTATTGTTGACTTCTGAATTATCCTTTTCCATTTAATTGAAAGTTGGACATGGCCTACAGAATCCCATTTTATAGTTTTAAAGAATTAATCTTGTGAAAGTATACAATTCTACTCTTCCCTTTTCTGTCAATTTTTCAAGTTGTTATTCTTGCCCTCTGCTGCTTCATCCTGTTCTTAGGTAGTTTTGTCTACATAAACTACTACTTTATGTCATTAGCTGTCTTGTATTTGAGAAGGTACTATCTCATTATGGATGTCCAGTTATTATGATGAATTTCACGTAAGCCTCCTCTGAGCCTCCTCCTCTTCCCATTCTTTATTCCATGACTAACACTGACAGAGGATCGCATTAATGCATATAAATACCTCAAAAGCAGCTGCCAAGAGGATGGTGCCAGACTCTCTTCAATGGTGCCCAGTGACAGGACGAAGAGCAGTGGCCATAAACTAAACCATGAGAAGTTTCATCTCAACATGAGGAAGAACTTCATTATGTTGAGAGTGGCAGACCACTGGGACAGGCTACTCAGGTATGTTGTGGAATCTCACTATCTGGAGGCACTCAAACCCCATGCGGATGTATTTCTGTGTAATCTGCTTTAGGTAAGAGTGCAGTGGCAGGAGGTTGGACTAGATGATCTCCAGAGGTCCTGTGTAATCCTAATGATTCTGTGATTCTGTGTAATTGTAATTTCTAAATCTTGCTGACTTCCTTGAAATACAAGTTCATTTATCTATCCAGACTAAAGATCCTCTTGAATCCTCATGTCTTGCATTGTTCATAATGTAAACTGCTCCAAAACTGTTCTCTTTAATTCATCTGGAAAGGTGATGCCAAAATATTACAACAGGAGAGCTGAGATTCTGTCACTTTGTTGGCTTCCTTTCAAATTGCAATCTAACCTTTCTTGTCTTTGTTTGCAAGTCTTTCATAAGTTAGTCCTAAACTAGCTGACATAAATATGGCATAAACAATTTACTGTATCTCCTGCTCACCACGTACTTATTCCTTCAGCATTTCTCTGTTGTTTCTGCTCCCCCGTCCCATGTTACTCATCCAGTATGTTTCCAATTCAGTACTTTTTAAAAAATTTTGTGGCTGATCTATGTAAAATATGTTAATTAGTTGATTATTATGGGAAGAGTCATATTTAAAGGATATGGTAGACATATGGGTGTATGTTTATTTTTTTTGTGTTAGAAATATTGTGGATATTTTGGATTATGAAAGTACACATTTAGGTTGAATTCTGACACTTGTTTTAACACCTACATAAGTATATAGTTGTGGTGGCTCTCATGCCCATATTCAGGCAGTGTAGATAATCTAGATGTTAGACACGCGCTTTTTATTTTTGCCATCTTTTCTTCTCTAACATTCGGTATTGTGCAATCTTCTCCTGTGTGTTACTTTATTTTTATGCCTTTCACTGTTCAAAGCTTGTTTGCTTCCAATGTTAATGCAAATTGTGGTGGTGTCTTATAGGTATTGACTGATTGCTGACCTAAAATGTATTGTTTAAACAGGCTTGTCTGCTGTGTTCAGTAATGGCTGATGTGTATGATCTCTGTTCCGAAATGCCTGAAAATAGTTCCTGAATGTGTGAAATATGAGCAATGTTGTAGCTGTGATTTTCTTCTGTTTTACTTTAAATATTCTTGTAGACATTTCCCTCCTTTGGAAGCTGCTTTTTAGATCTGAGGTTAGCATGATGAACATTTGTGCTTTGGTTGATTTGCTTAATAAATAATTAAACATTTAAAATATGCTTCATCTATCTCACTTATTTTTATTGTCCTGGTTAGTAGTTGAGAAAATCAATTTATAGCAATGCAGCTAAATACTTATTAAGGATGATGATAACAGTAGTCATCTTAGAAAGGAAATTCAGTATTTGCGAAATATCTGAAGGTAGATGTACTCAGTGGGCAAAAGGATTTGTGCTTATCTTGACTGGGTTGCAAATATAGTCACTAATCTGTGACTTATAAATTTAGGATATACAGTGAAATTAATTTGAATATGACAGATATCCGCATAGATAGTACAGTTTTTTGTTTTATTGGAACTTTTAGCAGGAGAAAAAGGACAATTGGCCTAGGTTCATGCCTTCTACCGTTGGACAGAATTGCCTTTTCTAATCTTTTTTCATAGTAGTTAGCTTTCATGGACAAATGAGAATATTGGTATTCAAAAGAGGCACACACAGATGCATTAAAGTTTTTTGGTAATTAAGGCAAAGCAGATGGTCGTTTGCTACATTTATAATATTGCTAAAATTTTATTTTGATTCATTAATGAAACCATAAAATTCACATAATGAAGCCATAGAAATAAGCCAAAAATGAAAAACAGGCTTTTAGCAGTACCTCTATTACTAAACTAAAAAAAATTAACAAGTAAACATAGAAAATGTAACTGTCACATTATTTATACAGCTTTCCTTTAGCATAAATATTATTGAATATACAAGGAAAGATTGCCTGTAGTGCTGAATGAATCAAAGAATTTGCTAATAAATTGAATTCAGATGACTCTTCTGAAAAGTTTATAGGAGAAAAAAATTGCAAGAAAAAAATACCACAAGTGCTTGATTTTCTGTTTTCCTAAATGTATGATCTGTTTCTAATATTAGGCACTTGTGTTAAGTTTCTTTTTAATTGGACTGCTTCCCATAGTAACAGTAAGAATGACTGTATTAAAAATATGTTTAATTCTTGATTTATAAAGACCAGTGTGCATGCTGTACTCTTCTCTCCACCTAAGCTGTCTGTGTCCAAGCCCTTCTGTGCCCACTTTTTCATAAAATTCAGGCCTTTAAAACATTAGCTAGCATATTTTTCTCTACAGCTCAGATTTTAACTGCATTCCCTTAAGACAATATTCATGCCATCTAAACTTAGATATTTCCTGAGGCAATCAGATTAGGAGCCATGTTGTTGAAGGTACTTCCCCTAGCCGGAGGAGAAAAGGTAACCTTACAGTCAGTTCTGCTTGTGCCTTCAGTGGGGTTTGTGTGGATTGTGTGGGTTGACCCTTCATAAAGGTCTTATGCTAAATTTTATAGCTTTTGGAATTTTGCAAATGGAAGGGTATAAAAAATGCTGTAAAACTTCGTCTGGATTTGATAAAACATCATTCTTTACCATATGAAGTGGCCTGTGGCCTTCCTCTCATCCTTTGGACTCCAATTCATTACAGCATTTTCATGGTAGCTTTTACCCATGATCTCTTTAGGATCACTCCAGGCTTATAGCAGTGACTACCATGAGCTTTGTAGTGTTTTACAGCCTCAGAAGAACTTTTAATATAGTTTCTTTTGTTTCTACTTCAGCCAGAGGTGGAGGTGGGAAAATGGATTCTCTGCTATGCCAGTTCTTGTTCCTCAGCAGCCAATGGCAAATAGCAAATGTATATGCATTTTCTAATCTAATCTTCTGAATAAGACTGTATATTGATTTTGTATAGCAAGAATAATATTTAAGGGTTGTAAATCCACTGCATTTTATAAAAACTGTGACTTTTTTTTTTTGGCCAACATTGCTTCCCTCTTATCACATTTTCATTACTCTTGTGTCTCCCTTTGATGCTTGTAAGTGGCTAGACAAGTCTAGTGAGGTCAAAGTTATCACACAATAATTCATTTTTCATTGTTCCATTGTTTTGTCTTTCCGAGTTGAGCATAATGCTCTTTGTCCTCTCCTTTTTCACTTTGAATTCCAAAAGTTGACAGTAAATTATTGCGTATCTTGACTTAAAGTACATTGCTGTTACTGTGAGCCTGACGTAATAAGCTGCTGCACATAAGACTTATTTCTGTATCCCCTCTATTTCTGAAAGCAAGTTAGTATACTGTTACTGAAACTAGACAGTTATATGCTGTTTTATTTCTAATATTGCTCCTCTATTTATAGCGATTGCAGCAACAAGAGAACAACATACTGAGAGTTAAGCATTTTGGAATTGCAGGCATTGTGCAATATTATCAGCTCAAATGCCAGCTGTATTCCCCAAGCACACTGTTACCACTTGTTTGGGTTGTCCACTGCTTTCTGGGTCCTGAAGAGAAACCCTTGAATCAGCAGTAGCTCAGTAGTGATCACGTGCATGTTTGACCAGGATAAGCCCTTAACACATGTTACTGTAAGATTTTGAAAAAATACAGGGTACTTCATTGTTGCAGATTTACCTTAAAATGTGCTATTTTCCGGCAAGACCCTTTTCAACCACAGGCTTGGCAACCCATACCTAGCGCTGTGCTACAACACTGTGGTCCTGCGGGATGCTCTTCTCTCGGTCCTACGCTTACATATGCCTGTAGGGGATTTATCTCCTCTAACCCATCCTTTTACAATGCATGTCACAGGTGCTGAGGTGAAAGGGCATCAAGAAGCATCTCTGGAAGGAGTAGTCCTTGCCAAGTAGAGGGCAGGAAAATGTTCTTGTTACTATTTCTACTAAGTCTTTAGCAAAACTTTTATGGAATTCTACATTTGATGTGTACTGTCTTCTGAGTAAGGATGTCAGGATGCAAATCCAGTGTTTGCTTGTTGTCTCTGAATATTGGCAAAAAATGGGATTTATTGAGGTATTTTGTCTACAGTTATAATGATATAAACAAAGGAATAAATGTATTAAATATTTTATTTTTGCAATTTAGGGAATGATGACATAATACATGAGCAGCTGTAGCCTCTAATGAGGGAAGATGGATGCTGTACATAAAATCAATCTATATGGGTAGTTTATACAATGACAGCATTAAAATGCAAAGAAGCTGTCAGTCAAAATGCTGACAACATGCAAAACTATAAAATAGTGAAACAAGGGCTGCTGATGTTTAGTGATGAAATAAATGTTTGTCAGCTCTTTCAGTTTAATAAAACTCTGAAAAGATAAGAAAAAGGATGTATTAGGAACACTCATCAATCACCTGTTTTGTAACAGTCCATGTATTTCTCTTCTTTGATAGAATCCCAGTCAGGAAACACTCCTGTTTTGCTATGCATTATGCCATTACATTGTAATTAAGTAAATTCTTTGAGGCCAAGAGTCCATACAAGCAAAAAAAGCCCAAACCAAAACAAAAAACCCTCAAAGGTAACTATTCTGGATGTAGTTTCAGCCCCCTATATTTGCAAAGACTGAAGATCAAGGCAGTTCCTGTTCCCATCTTCAATGTTTAAGTCTTAGCAATTCTCTTATTTTTGTTGTTCCTTAGCTTGCTTTTGCTAAAGGGGAGTTAGCATTCCTGCTGTATCAAATGCTGTAACTTGTCTGTAATGTTTCCTCTTCTTTCTCTATCTTTGTTTCCTAGCTTTTTTGTATCTAGCTACATATAATTTAATATTTTGATATTTTCCATAGTAGCAGACAAAATAATTTCAATAGCCTCATATATGTGTGTTCCACAGCCATGTTAGTACTCTGCAGCACCTAAGCCATTCATTCCATATTGATATGCAGTACACTTACTGTAATTTACCTGTATGTGTGTTAGAAATTCACTGCAGGATGAATGCAATACAGTGTAGCACTTTGTATAGCATCTTTCATGTAAAAAATATAACTAGGTGCTTTGCAGGATGAATAATAGAACTACACAGCTAAATAATGTATTTACAAGGATAAATAATACATAAAAGCAGAGAGAGAAACTAAGTGGCAAAGCAGGAAATGACTTTTAGCTTTAACAGGAGTTAGAATTGGTATAGCAAAGAAGCTTCAGCTTTGCAGTTTGGTCTGACTTAATCATTCAGATTTGAGCTGTGAAAATCACAACTGAAATGTTGCCTGAGCTTTTTGTTCACATCATTTAGAAATCTGAGCAGGCTGTTTGCAGCATTAGGTGAACTAAACTACAAATGGAAAGCTAACCTTACTAAAACTGTTCCTTATTTTTGTTTTCTGTAGCGCCTGCCCAAAAGATACAGGATTTTAATGGAACATTAGCATCTTGGCATAATTGCAAAGCATGAAACTAGAATTTATTTCTTCCTTTTGTTTCTCTTGTCCCAGGAGAATTCATTTCCTATGTTGCTCTCTGGAGCTGGTATGTTGTTCTCAGGAATATTTGTGGGTTCACTTGATCCTTTAATGTAAAGATGCTTTTATTGTTATAATATATATCTCAGCAAGATACAGTAAAAAGAAGGGAAATAAAAGCTTTTCAACTAAAACTATTCATTATGGCAAATGAGAAGCAATTCTTTGATGATATGGGAATCGACTGCATCTGGTAAACTTTGGTAGCAAAAGTAAACTAATGCCTTCGCTTTTTGCTTATCCTGGCAAAGTTGAGCTAGTTTTCCTGGAAGAGCAATAAAAATTATTCAGAGTGGAATGGCTGATACTGATACTCATGTACCTAGAGATGCATAAATGTAATTGTAGCAAGGCAAGAATATCAAAGCAGTTTTTCTCTGAGAAGTTAAATTCTTAGAAGTATGGATGAGGGGATGTTTTGTTTTGTTTGGGTTTTTTTTGAGATTTCACCCACAGTCTCCATCAGCTGTGAAAGACATCAAAAGCTGAGTGGAAGAGCTTTTTCTGAGTCTTTGAGGCAGAACTGTAATTTAAAATGCTGAACTGTGAGCCCTGTGGGTTTGAATATCAGATATTTAATACAATGATTGACGATGCAAGGAGGTCATCTTATTTATACTACGTAAGCATTAATGCAGCAGGAAGTTTTAGTATCTTTCCCTTCAAGCAGCTGATGCTAGAATACAAAGGAAGCAAAATATGCCTTGCACTGGATTTCTTTTCTATTAAATTAGGCTGAAAAACTCTTCCCTTATTGCTGAAGAACAGGTGACTTGTTCCCCCCACCCCCTTCTTTGTTTTGTAATTACAACCAGTAAAGATGAATTCTCTCAGCTCTACTTCCTCTTGTGTTTTCTTAATAGCCACAGGGTCTAATAAATGACCTCTAAAACTCAGGTGCTTGGATTGTATTAGAACAGAAACACTCTTTCTGAAACAAAGTGAGAATTAATTTCATATTGAAACATACTTCTAACTGAAATACTGAAACATGATCTTAAATCACAATGGCAGAACACTGCAGCTACTAATTTTCATGTGAAAGGTAGGAGCAGGACCATTAAGTTTGTGCATTTTTGTTTTGTTTTGTTGTGGGTTTTTTTGTTTTGTGTGTTGTTTTTACTTTAAAAAGTTGAGTCTCTTCTTAAATATTTAAAGCTTGCTGCAATATTTCATTTGGGTAGAAAACTTCAAGGCAAATATACATCTCAGCTGAATGTTTCATTATGGAAAATGCTAACTGATGCTATAATCTCAGTCACCTGAAATTGAAGAAATACATGTATAGAAATTATTCCTGACATCTTCAACACCTTAGTAAACAATTTTTTTTTGCAGACTCTTGTGAAACTTTCTGTAGGTCTAGATGAGATCAACTCTTGTGCAGCAGAGCTGCAGCTGAAGTTCTCAGTCCTGAGTCCCTGAACGAAGAGTCTATTGCATGTTATAGCATTAAAAAAACCTGCAAAATAATCCTGTCTGCAAACCACCAGGCAAAAGTCGAAGCATTGAAGTGGCGACTAATTTTGGTTGCAATGGCAGTTGAGAACAAACGGAGGAGAAAAGGGCTGATACCGACGCCCATTGTAGCTTTCCTGAAATAGTAGACCAATTGTCCATCAGATACAGCAAGCCTGCCAGCACTAGTGAGATAAAAAGGAATATGATAAAAAGCCTAAGACATGTCCAAAGAAATCCTGGGCATGTCCATGGGCAAGATCCAGCTTAATGTGCTGAGACTGGGGGACAAGTATTTTGGAAAACACACAGCCATTGGTCCCCTGGAAAACTGAGAGAAGTCTACCATGAGTGGAATGAAGTGACTGATGATATCTGTTCTCTGAAGACTCTGAACTTTCATGTACATTTTTCAATTTGCTTAAGCTTTGTTACTACATCTTTTCAGTGTTTTACTAAACTAAACTTAAGGTACAGAATTTGCCTGCATCTTAGATATGACGTGAGTCAGGCCACTTGGTGGCTTGGGAGCTGGTGATCCATTAAACTGTTTCAAAGTGGACAAAGTGCAGAGACAGCATAAACCCAATTCTTCTGTGGTAACTGACCCCCTACAACAGCATGTTGTTGTGCATGCTCATATTCACAAGCCATCTCACAAGGAGCATTTCCTTAGAAATTATAGACATAAGAAGGTATCTGAATTCTTGGCCATAAAACTTGATTTTTTTTCTGAAAATATTTGAAGTGAAAAGGCAGCTGCTGTTCTGTGACAGGGTTTCCTCTTTTTTCACTCAAATCTTAGCCTGTGTTGTGCAGGTTTTCTTTTGTTGTGCACTGAGTTCCTTCTTTCATTAAAGATGCTTCAGAAGCTGATATGAATTACAAACTACCCACGATACATTGAGTGGAAAACAAGATCCAAGTTGCCTTATACCACAAGTCTGTTAGTGCAGTTGGATGCAAAGAAAGGTCTTTGCCCTGTCATATAATTTGTCAGTTGATTCACTGTTATGTTAGCTGCAAATTAGCCCCTTATAAATTCTTATGTAAACATGAAGAACACACCGTCCTGAAAAAACAGTAAGAACAAGCCCCACAAGTATTTTCAGTGTGTGTGAGAGTGTTTTGTGGTTTTTATTTGTTTATTTTGTTTGTTTTTTTAAACACACAAGTAAGAAAATTAATGTGACACCAGTAGCATTCAGCATGAAGATTTTTCTAAATGAAATAGTATTAAGAATTCAGTGGTGTTTTTTTCAGTCTTCCATTACTTCAGTGAATCATTATGTTTATTGCTTGAAGAACTGTGGTTTTGTACCTAAACTAGGTAGCCATTGTTACAAATAAGCTGTTAAATTTGATTGCACCACAAAGAGGATGTAATGGATTCCTTAGAGTTTTAAAAGAAGGTCAGTGAGTTTTAAGTTTTCTACAGTGTATAGCAGTCCAATAAATACAGCTGTGCTGCTTTTGTGAATTTTAACAAAAAATGGCAACTCACTGCGTTTTATTTTGTAACACGCTATCCTCCTTTCCATTATTTCTTCTTTCAGTTGCAAAGTGTTTTGGTCATGTTGCAAAAAATATGCACTCAGTATAACTCATTTTAAATATGGTTTGTTCAGTGAAGAAGCTTGCACAGACCTGTTACTTCCTGAAGCCTTGCCCTCTTTGCCATGGCCCAATGAGCTGGGCACCTATTGGTTGCTGTACAGGCCCACAAAGGGCAAACACATTTGAGAGCAGCTCTTGAAACATTTTCTCTTCTCTATAGCTCATGTTTGGAGCAGCAGCCCAAGCCTTCTGTTCTTTCAAAGTTGTGCTGTTTATACTGGTTCCAACCTTTCTGGTTCCTGAACATGATCTTTCACTCCCTGTGTCTTTCCCTTTTGCTTTCACATTCCCCCTCAAAACCTTTCCTGAAATTCTCTTGCAGCATGAAACTGTGAGAACTCCTCCTATCAAATTAGTACCCTGCCTGCACTGAAAACCTGCAGAGAATAGAAGGATGGGAGAGATGAGTTTGATCCAGGGAAGAATATGTTATTAAATTGAGCATTTACATGTGTTTCCAAAGTGGTTGCTGTTGGCTTCTTCATGCTCATTTACCTTCTTTGCTGTTTTTACCTTCTGTTTCGAAAATGGAAGACACTTTCTCTCCAATTAAAACCTTAAAAATATCAAAACAGTAGTTCTACCCAGTGTTGTGGTGCCTTTAGTTGACCTTTCTGCTGGTTAACCCAACAGCAAATAGTCAAAACAAAGTGGTTTGAATGAATGTGGAGTATTAGTGTTACTAAAAGGATGCCAGGAGAGATCCTTTGTTCCCCCTGCTTTATTGTTATGTGTACATCATATCCAGTTAATCTGAAAACTTGTCTTGAAACTTTCCCTCACATATTACAGGGCTTTTTTTTTTTTCCCCCAACATTTCCTCATTTTGCTGTAACCTCCATGATTTATCACACTGGCACTGAGAGGCAGTAGATTGAAGTGCTGCTGCAGTTCTTCCTCCCTCCGCTCTTTGGTGATTGAGTATGTTTGCATGCCGGGCATACTGATAAAGCTCTGCCTTTGCACTGCTTAGCAAATACGACTCTTACTTCCCCTCGGGCCTAGTGCCTCTTTTGCCACAGACTTCCATGATGGTGATAATGCTGCTGCATTCAAATGAGATACAAACTGTGCTTTTTTTAAAGGCATAAATATTTTGTGGATATGGTTGACATTGGTAGCATTGTGTGACTTGTAATAGAATTTGTTTCCATGGGAAACAGTCAGCAAAGTTGATATGAATTAAGATGGGTAGTAAAAATGCTCTAAGATTAACTTGGAGTGACAACCCCTTTACTTCTTCATTTAAGAGATTACAATGAGATGCAGTATCCTTCATGTTCACATCTTTATTTAATTCATATTTGCTGAATTTTCTATGAAGAAAAGTCTTATTTTGTTCATTGTTCTGTTTGCCATATTTTTAAAAAGATGTAGGAAAATTCAACAGGGCTACAGAACAGCTTTACTTATGAAATACAGCCTGAAAAATGTGCCTTAAGGTAAGAATTATCTTTTCGCTTTTCCACTTTCTAAGTATTCTCTTTCAAAGGATTATAACAAAAGAGGAGAATATAGTCAACAGCCTAGGGTTTTTTTCTGAGCTGGACAAAATAGTAAAAAAAATAAGATAACTTGAAAGGGAAATGGCCTAATTAAAAACAGAAAAAAGGTGCAAATTGGAACTCTAACTTGTGTAGCAGTTACATCGGGGTGCTACAGATTTTTCTAATATTGGAAGCACCTAAATCAAGACTCTAGATGTCTTTTAAAAAGACCTAAGACTTTTTTGTAAGTTGAATTTGGCTTCTTGCAAAAGTAAAAAAAAGAAAAAATAAAAAGGAAAGCCATATTTGTGATGTGGGAAGTTTGGTAGAGGTGATTGTAAGGTCATAAAACATACAAGTTTCTGATTTGTGCCTTTTCCTCTTTGGGAACTAGTACAAGTTGAGTTTGATTTGTCAGATAATCTAACAAATGGGATAAACTTACTTTTGTATGATGAAGAAGCAATCACCACAAGTCAAGAGTTCTTAAAATAGTGTGAGACAATCTTCTCATGTGGCTCTAAATATTTTACTGTTTTGGCTGCGCTTGTCAGTACAGTTTCCTTGTTACCTTTTTATCCTTTTCAAACAAGAAAGATAAAACATTGGTTGACTACTGGAACTAAGGAAACTCAGCAGCTTTTGCTTTACCATTAAGGTTTCTGTGATTTACTGAGAAACAGCAGGCTTAGGTAAGGTAGCAGTAACTGGTTTCTGGGGAATATTGTCTCACTGCAGACGCCTCTTCTGCCCAGTCATCCCAATTTATGGGAACACTAGCCTCAGTCCAGGTCATCTTACTGGGGCTGGGGCTTTTATTGGTGGTGACTGACAGTGGAGAGCATAGGTATGATTTGCCTCCAGGCCAGTGCTAAGGAAGATGGTACTGTCCCCAGGCTGGGGACATGGTGCAGGAGAGACAGTGCTGAGAGGTGGTGGGCTGTACTGCCTTGGATAGCACTAGCGTTGAGTACATGGCCACTGATGCCTGCTATTGTAATTTAGAATTGCATACATCTGAATCTGTGATATTATTTATTATCTCTATTTCCTGTATTGATTAATTGGAACTGTCTAAGCATAGTTTAGAGAAGACAAAATGAACACAGTCATCACTAAAACATGGTAAGTATGGTGAGAAGGGTCTCAAGATGCTGATTAATTTTGTATTTATTACAATTCCTTCCTAGCAGAGTCCTTGACTTAAAAGTGCCAATGGTTATAGCACTGATTTGTAAAATGGAAGCCCATGTTCAAATCCCTTATTCATCCCCCCAGGAATTTCTCTTTTTTTTTCATGCATAGTGTGATAGCTAGTATGGGCCACTGAGACAGAAAAGAATGGGAGTGAGAGGTTTGTCTTTTCTATAAAAAAAAAAAATAATCATTCCTGAAGCCCTGTACTTCCTTCTGCAGCAGAAGGAGCAGTTGTTTTGAAATCTTGGAATGCTTAGAATAAGAAAGTCACATATTTGCTACTCAGATGGACCACAGATTTAGTCAGCCAAACTTGCACAAGCTGAAATCTGTCTAAATTCTTGCACATAATTCCCTGAAGTTGTAGTTGCCTTCGCTAGCATCTCTAGTAGAGACATAGTATAGATTTTTCAGGGTGTGTGAACAACTGTTCTGCACTGGGGATGAAAGGGAACTGTAACCAATATCCTTAAAAGGAAATCATGACCACAAAACCTGAAAATTCAACGTTACAAGATTAGAAGTAGAATGAAAGAAGAGAAGCCTTTGAAAATCAAAGCAGCAAGTGTCTTCATGACATAACACAAAAAAGCTTGTTCAATTTTCCTCTGGTTTTAAACACTGAGGAGAAACATCACAGACAGGTTTACTCATGTTTCAGACGCCCACTGTTAGCACATGCAGATACTGGAAGGCAGTCAGGTTTTCGAAGAGGTGGTGTGGAGCCTGTGAAATTGCTCCCTGCAGAGAAGGGCCAGGTTCCCCGTCATGGTAGTGTGCTGTGTGAAGAATCCTTGCGCCTGAGAAACATTTGGAGGAGAACTGGGGAAGGGTAATACCTAGATTAGTTCTTGTGCAAGTTTTCCCATTGGAATGGTACTGCATCTGTGCTGATGGAACACTGGTATGGTGGCACAGGGACTATGTTCCTTATATTAGGAAAGTATTTTGTTTCCACTACCTGGGGTAGTAGCGCTGAAGGTGCTTCTCCGTCTTGTTCTGCTTACTTAAAATTGTGGTTTTATACATCAGTTTTCTTGAGGAAAATTGCTAGTTACCAAGAGCTCTCTGAGATCTTGGGGGCAACTAAAGGTGCATAATTTACCTGAAAGTAAAGGTATTTTTTATATTACAGAATCATCTAAGCCATAATCACATATCTAAGCTACAATTTGCACATGCACAAGCCTTGTTCTTTTGATTTCAGCCACATATCTGCAGTGATATAATTGTGCAGTAGATCATGTGAGGAATATTTACATTTATTAAAGCATTTATTTGTAGCACAAAAATACCTGATCCTTGGATTCCTAGGTAGGAATTTACTCAAGATGGTACCTAGTCTTCCTGTCCATAAACAAGGGACTGTAACATAGACAATCTTGGGCTGTGTTTGTGCAGGCCTAGATAGATTCCAGAACTAGGGCTTCAGTTTTGTGTATGGCTACAGACAATGCTAGTAAACTCAGAGGAGAATCTGAGAATTTAGGTTTGTACTGTATATAATAAAATCTAAAATTAATCTGAGAAATGTACCTATTATTTGTGCCACCCTTCTTAATTAATTTGCAAAGCATTTTCTGAAATATTGCTAGGGGAGGGAAGTTAATTTTTCAAGAATTGATATGCATGGGATAGATTGGCACTAAGGACTGAGGAATTTTGGAAAAGGCTCTGCATTTTAATTAAATCCATCCTTTGAATTTTTAAAAAGGACTTTGAAAACAGAACAAAAGTTGTTCTCGCATTATCCATTCTGAAGCCTCAGGATCATTCCAGCTAATCAAGGTTTCTTGGCTCTAAGAATTACACGAGCCCTAGGTATTAGACTAAAAGATATGTGTCAATGAATATACGGAAAATTAAACAGCGAAGTTAGTTTTTGTCTTCAGAAAATACTAACCTTGTTCATCCACGAATAAAATGGAAGAAGAACTGTCAGAATATTTTTAGGAATGAAATGATGAAAATTAAAGTGAATGTTACATGATAACTAATTGTCTGAAACAGTGTACAGTGACAGATGGCTTGTTATGATGCCTGGGGACTTTTTTTGTCATCTTCTGTTGTCAGTAAAAATCCTTGTCAGGAGTCAGATCTGAAAGGTCTGCTGATCAGGGTTTTATCAGAAATTCATTTAGTATGAAAGTTGCTGCTCTTCAGAAAGCAAGCATGGAGCCAAAGGCTCAGCGGTATCATTTACTATTGGAATTTAATTTATACAGCAGTTCCATCTTCTGACAGAGGTGATGTTCACTTTTTATGAATAGTGAAAATGCATATATGCACTAAGCATGGCTGTACAATAAAACAAAGAAACGCAGAGGCACGCTGGAAAGCATTGTTTCAGTGCTGCTAAAAGATGCTTTCAGGAGTACCTGAATGACTGCGGAGTGTGAAGGAAGTGGGGACCTTGTTGGAATAAGGCATTTAGATATTCAAAATTTTTCTTCTGTCATGTGACGTCAAAACTATAATAATTTCAAAGCAGGGAGAAAAAAGGTGAGACATCTGTCTTCAAGTGAATAAACGTGTATATAAGGTCAAGTTGTTAATTCTTTGCCTGACTTGACGGGACCCTCAGTTAGGAACCCTGTTTCTGTGATAATTACACTGATTGCCAGCCTGGGAAGGACATGGTTACTCTCGTGCTGTTCGCTTCTCTGGTAATGAAAGGGCTGGATGCTGCCCACCCCAAAATTACCATGCTTGGGACTTAAGGAATCTGTGAATTATTGTGAGGCTGTAGAACAGCCCCCATATCAGACCATTGTACCTGCAAGTATACATTTTATCTCCTACCCTGGCATGGTGGTTTCCTCTTTGTGACTGTTAAGCTCTTTCCTAGTTAATGAAATTTCAGTATTGCGTACTGGAGGGACTCTGGTGTCATTCAGACTTGTAAAAATATCATCCTTATGTTTTAGCTTGCAGCAATTATGTTGGCAATGAAAAGAATGTGCATGACATTGCAGGTTTCACAGGAAAAAGAAAATGCCAGTGGTGAAAAATTATTGTTAGAGAGCAGGATTTGCCATTTTGGAGCAGCTTAGTGCGCTGCAAACACTGCAATAATTGAGTCACCAGGAGTTAAAGATTTGAAAGGAAAAGCCTCAACTTAAGAGGCCTGAAGCTCTTACATAATATCCTTTCAAGAATAATTTAACTTTTGTCTGAACATGATATAATTTAAAATAGTGAGTGTTCTGTGCACCTGAGGAGTCCTTCAGTTGAGGATCTTCTCTTCAGCTTCTAAAGTTACTCAGCAGTCAGCTTTGTGAAGCAGTCTTCTTAATGATCTGGCACAGTAGATGTTCCTAAACACTATTTTATCTACTAATAAACTCTTCATTGCAATTCATGGTGTACACAGGTTTATATACCTGGCACATGAAATTTAAAATAAGGGTTTTGTTAATGACATTAAAATCATCAAGGTAAGCAAAAGCAGGTAAACCCAGAAAAGCAACGAGGAAAAATAACTTGAACTCCTATGGTCTTCCTTAATGCAAGGAAATCTCACTGAACCTTTTTTAGCAAATAAATAGGGATTTTTTTTTTATTAATCTGCTGTATTTGCTGTTAATGGGAGTTTTGCTTGCAGCTTCCCATGCTCTGCAGTTAAGAATGACTCTCCCTCTTAATGCTGTTTTAACATAATTTTCTTCTAATTTCATTACTTATTGTAGATCACTAAAATTACTGATTTGCAAACTTGATCATGGTCTGGTAATAAAACTTAATAAAATCAGCAAACATGTAAAAGACCTAGCTAATGCATCCTAATGCTGCAAATGTTGGACCATCAGTTACTTTATCCTTGTGCGATAAAATTTAACTCTTTTTTATGGAAGTGGAGAATTCACAAGAATGGTCTTATAAGGTATTGAAAATGTGCTTTACTTGGTCTCTTAGTAGCTCTTCTATTATGTGTAGGTGCTCTACAAAAGAATTAGTAGTTTGTGAATTTGTTTTGTTATGCAGATATGCCATAACCCCTCACATAACTCTTAACTAGAAATGAGGGTATGCTGGCATACCTTGGTTCTAATAGTTGTTTAGTCCTTAGCCTGAGACAGTATATTAAAGAAGGCCAGTGGAGGCAGTTATTATTACAGTAATTATTGTTCCCTTAAATCCTGATATTACCCAGCAGCTGCCTAGTTATGTCCCAGGAGTCATTATGTTAGATGCTAGTGAAATGCTACTCTTGCCCTTCCTGCAGCTGGCTGAAAAATGCTGCACCACTGGCTTATGGTGCTGTCTGGGAGAATATCAGATTCAGAGCTGTCATGGTTGTGTGTGTATATAATACAGCAGCATAGATTTAGAAGCAATGCTGAAGAACTGCCAGTGCAGCATTAGTGAACCTGTGGTTGTCTTGTGCAAAATGAGAAAAGAGGCACATGCAAAGACGCAACCTTCCATTGTGAAAAAAAAATTACTGTGGCCAAGGTAAACCAGATAATAACAAAGTTTATATATATATTCACATTAGAATAAATAATGCATGACAATTGGAAGAAGAGATAATTCATCCCTGTACAAGTGGTTCAAAACAACAGGAAATGATGCAAAATTGAATAAAAGGTAAACAAATGTTACACTCCATAAATGCTCGAGAAAGCCATCAGTCGTAGTTATTTGCCTTCACAAAACCCACAAAAATGAAGAGAAAATTTAGGAAGTTGTTTTTAAAAAAATCACAGTACAAAACACAAGTGAAAACACTCACTTATTCAGTGCAGTGGAAGTTTGTTAGCTTCACTGAGGTACCTTCATAGGACAGGGTTTATGAGGGTGGACTGCCATGAAACTCTGTCTTCTTCAAGATAATCTCAGGAAGGGAAATTGATTATGTGTGAGGGTTAAAACTGGAAAACAGCAGTTATGAGCTCAGTTGTATTCCAGGTTACATCAATTAAACACAAATTTCAGCCTAATGCTGATGTGATTGGGATCCTGGTCAGCTTAAATCCTGATAACTACAAGTTTCCATTGCCAGATCCATAAAGCAGAAAAATACAATGACACTTTGTGCTCAAAAAATTGAAACAAAAGATAGTTTCTAGCTTGGTTTCTTAAGGAAACTGCTTTTCAGTGAATGTGCTCTGTGTTTTTATGTCTGGCTATCACTCCCTTTCTGTTAGTACCAAATACCTTTTGAATCTATCGATCGACTAGCTGCAGCAGTAGGCTGATGTCTCAAAAATGCTTACTTTCTATAGGAACCCTAGATAATTATATCCTGAACCAAGAGGAATATACGTAGGTTCTGCCCAGCTTGCCAGACAGGATCTGTATGTCTCTATGTTACCCTTCGGACAGTCAGGTTTCGGGCTTTACTAACTTCAGCCCTGAGGGATCTACTTGCAAACTATGGTGTTACAGGCTTGAGACAGTGGGAGTAATTTTGGGGTCAGTTTTAGTCTTGCACATCAGTTAAAGGCTAGCATAACTAAATATAAAAAAATACACTAAAACCCAAAATAACCCAAGACAATGGCTTTTATGAGGTAGGAATGATGTAGGCTTGCACAGTGGGAAAATTTAGGTGTGCTATTTAATTCTGAAATGCAGAAGTGTACAATAAAGCTATAGAAGAAAGTAAAGACTCAAATAATAGAGAACGGAGATAATCTGAAAAGCAGTGTCTTGGAAAGTATTAAGAGCCATTGTATAAGAAGAGTAGGCTATCCTCAATGTTGCTTAAAAGGCTTGACATGAAAAGGTTCACGCTCTGTGCCCCACCGCGCTATATTAATCAAATCTGAGGGAACAAGTAGCATCAATACTGGATTTGTAAAATGTTTCCAAATGGCAGGGTCATTCAGAGAGCAAATGGAAAACATGTACTGCGAAGCACTGAGGAAAACACCAGGGGCAGGTCCAGTCAGAAGTAGTGGACGGAATCTGATGAAAACTAGAAAAATAAGAAATACGATTTGTGTCTTGGGGAACAGTAGTAAGGTACACACAACATGACTAATACTCACATGAGGGTACATGCATATACATGACTGGATGCAAATAGTGAGAAAAAAATTGCTGAAATACCATTATGAACAGTGTGCTTGAGGGAGATACGTCAAATATGCAACTTGCTGACTAGATGTCACCTAGTGCAAGTGCCAGAAATACAAGGTAATGTTTTGTTCTTTTTGTTTATTTTATTTACAGTGTTTGAAAACTTCTGCTGGGCATGTAATCACTGTTACCTATGGTCATTGCAGCACTGGCATCTAATTCAGTATTTTGCAAAGTGCTTTAGATTACCTTGGGTATTGCAGACATAGAAACAAATTCTGTTCTTTGGGCTTCTACTCCATTCCATCGTGCAGGACAGCTACACCATCAAAACTCGAAGGGACAAGAACCCATTAAATGTATTAGAAGACATGAGGTTGAGGCAGAAGAATTTATTTAGCTAGTCATTGTTACAAATTCCAGATCAAATAGTTGTTTGAATTTACAGTAGCCACACAGTGTAAAAAGAATTGTGTTCCTTTCAGTGCTTGAAATGTCACATTGAATACTCAGTGTCATGCACAAACCTAGTTTCAAGTTACTTAGTTTTCCAGTTATGTTTTTCTTGACTTTCAGATACTCCTGTTTTATGTCCAGGTAAAGAAATATTGATCTGATGCATATGTTGCTAGTCATTACTCGTCACTTGTCCATGTAGTTTTTATATCTTAACCTTTTCGTGTGTGTGTGTACAAGGATGGAAATGTTCTAAAGTTGATCTATTCTTGGCATTTGTTTATTTATAGGTGATACTCAACAATCTGTGTTACATGACTAGGAGAGTGGGGAGGCCTTAGATTTTTCTTTGTCCTGCAAAACCTTTGTTATCCATTGAAAGGTCAAAAGCCTGAGTGTAATAAGTAAAACGTTCTAGTCAGATTACTGGTTATATGAAAAGTGATGGATGGTGTATGTAAGGGCAAGAAAATTGTTAGAATATTTTGTCTTCTTCGAGGAAGAGGTATGTATTCCTCTCAACACTACATTATCTTCTGTTGAAACAACTCAAAAAATACAAGTGTTACCTACATCAACCAAGAGAGCTTAGACTGTCACATTACAGGACCGAGATTTTGGGTTGTGTGACTGGTGTGCCAAAGTCAGAAAAACCAACAGTCAGTTGACAGAATAGCAGTGCTGGTCCCCATTAACATGAAGGGAGAGATGTTTATCATAAGCAGGAGTCCTTTATGAAATCTGGTTTCATACTAGCAAATTAGACAGCTAAATAATCCAGGAGTGGCTGGATCCCTTCTGAAGATCAGACAGAGCCAATGGCAACGATTTGGTAACTGGAAAGATTTCTGTGATACCACAGCAGCCTGCTGGGGTCTGGAGGTAACTGTGACACAGGTGCCTGCACAGGGAAACTTGCCTAACAGTGTGCAGGCAGCAGAGACCCACTCTGAAGGTAACTTGCATAAATGACTGAACAGCTTTGAGCTAGTAAACTTACTGGTGGTATTAATTGCACTAGTAGTTCATGGCCCTGGAACAGAAAGCATCAAGAGGGCTGTCCTGGAACACTATCCAGTTAGATGTGATCAGCTAATCAATGATTTTGAATACTTGTTTGTTTAAATGCTAAGCCATTGCACTGGGCCTAGCAGCTTTGAATATAAGTTGATAAATTAGTCATTCCTCCAGTATGTGTTTCTGGAAGTATATCCCATTTGTAAATAGCTGATGAATGAGGCTTTACAAAAATAACAATGCTTGTCATTCCTTGCCTCAAAAGGCTTCTGAATTGATGTAACAGCTTAACCCTTTGGAAGTGAGGTACTAATAAAACTGGGGCATTAGCCACCTTTTATGCTGGTTCACATATTTTGAAATAGATATATTTACATTCAAATTTAAGATCCAGTAGCCTACCATAACAAATCTATTTTAAATTCTAAAACATTTTCTTTCAAACTGAAGCATAGCTGGGGATTTTGGAGATAGCTCTGCTCAGAGTGGATGAAACAGTAATCAAATTTTAAATGTCTATTTTTCCATTCTTTTCGTACACCTAACTAATAAATTAACATATAAATAGAATCGATGTCCTGTATCTGGTTCAACCACTCCACAGATAGGTGGATTATTCTCCTTTTTACTATGAGAAAAATTAGAAGTATGTACTTTTTTACCGGAAAATTCCACAATGATTATTCAGAGAATCATATAACAAGACATACCTAGGCTTTTATGATATCTGAGTACGAATTGTACGTCAGTGTTCAGGATTAGCTAATAAGCATATCACCTTCTTTACCATCAATATCCTCTGGTCTTTTGATTTTCATGGTGCAGTGTCCTGAATGCCCTTCAAAAGTATTCTTTCAGTGTATGTAAATCAAACATTTGATCCTTGTTTGTAGTGTGAAGCTTGATTTATTTTTTTTTTCCCTAAGGCAGACTGTTCAGATCTGGTTTTTTGGGTTTTGTTTGTTTTTTTTTTTTTTTTCCCTAACTTATTTTTTTATTTCATTAACAGGAAAAAATGTCAGCAAAATAGATAAAAGTTATATATTTTCTTGTATTATATTTGCTGTCCACCTAGGAGCCATTGTGTTGATTGAAGTTCATTTTGTATAGCACAGTACTTGGTCATTTGTTGAGTAAGGGAAATTTGCTGAGCAGATAATCTTATAAAAGTGTGCCATCATATAAAGCCGAGAATATGCCAATGATTGCTCCTGACATGACAAAAGCCTGTGCTGCCTAACTAAGCCTTGACTTCAACTTCATCAACCTCATTTTATAAACCAATAAATGCATGATGTTGTATTAACATAAATCTAGCAAATAGATGTGTGAGAGCTACTTTTCTGAAGCTGTTACCCCTGGAAGATAGAGATGCACAGCAGAGCCCGTAAGGAAACAAGTGTCTGATCCCTAATGAGGAAGAAAGTTTGTTACCTCTGTGAACTTAACAGCCAATTCCACTATGCCAGAGCAGACTGGCAGCAAAGTAATTTGGGGGTAAACAGTTGCACCCCAAGTCTAAAGGGAAATGAGGACAGTTCAAAGCAGAACCACTAAGAATACTAAGGAGCGCAAGGAGAACTATCATTTCTTGCTGAAGGAGTTTCATTTAGGTTTTTAAAATAATGCTTTCCCTACATATTTAAAAAGCTGCATGCCTGTACTGTTCCATTCCATGAGGTGATTCTTCTAGTAGTATTGTACACCTGGGGCAAAAAAGTGCACTCACTAAAAAAGGCGACTTAGGTATCTAACACCATGCTGTTAAGTAGTGACTGCAACACTACTGTGCTGTACCAGGCCTTGTAGATGTGAAGAACTTTGTAATTCTTTGGCTGTTCAAATTGAGATGGAAGGTATGAGGTAATAGCTGCAAACCTTGAAACAACTATAGGGATGTAAAATCTTTTTCTTTACTGGTTGCATGATGGGATCTGTGTTTTCTTAACCAATAGAATTATTCTCTTGAAAATCTGTTTGTAATTAAACTCATTTAACAGTCTGGTATGGCATAATAAATTTACAAAAGAGTACAATTTGAATGTATATGACTACAATTGACAATAAAAAGAGCCCCAGAAGTTTAATTTCCCCCATGTTATTTGCACTGCATTAATTAGACAGGTTAAAGAATGCCTAGAGGTTCAAAGCAAATATAAGTGAATATTTAAGTACAATGTTCTAAAATATTCACAAAAAATGTCATTTTGTAATGTTCCTTTGGAATGGCAGGTAGCAAGAGACACAGCAGCAAATCTTCAGTAGTTTTGTGCAGAAGAAAGCGGGGATGTTCTGGCTCTTCTGGAATAAGGACATTAAAGGAGCAAACAGCTAAAAAAAAGAAAACTAAAACTCTAGGCTGCTCTTCCATCCACAGTATGCTGTAATCCACAACAGTATCCTCAAAGCTGAAGAGATCTCACCTGATTCTCAGCAACTTTAAATTACTGTAAATATTGCATTGCTTCACAGTGCTTAATTCTTGTTTCTAGGGATAAGCGGAAAAATAATGCCCTTTGACATGTATGTTGCAAATCAAAACAGCATCTTGAACCGGATTTCCAGAAGGCAACACCTTATGCTGAACCTTATGTGAAATCAATTTTAAAATAAGGGAATTAGTTCCTCTGCCTATATCTATGCAGGTAAGGAATCTGTGCATGCCTTTATCATTGAAGCATTTTTTCAGACAGAGGAGTACAATGAGATCTTGCAGGGAAGAGGCTTTGTGGAGAAGGAAAAGGGCCAGATGAGATCTCACAGTAATGGCTTGAATCATTTTAACATTTGAACTGTGCTCATTTCTTTTCTGGAAGACACGTTTCTTTGGAGAAGCATAGTGTGGTGTGTTGGCATTGTCATTCTCTTCTTTTTTTTGTAATTTTTATTAATGAATTGCCTTCATTGTTACTTCTATCACTCTTGGGTACTCTGTACCCAATAATAACTATGTGTAAGGATTGCCTGAGCTATTTTCAAATTGCGTATATAAAGACAGTAAAGTAGAAAAAAGTGAATGCAGAGTATGTCCACGAGCAGTGAAAGGAAAACCTATTAGGAGCTTTGATTTCTTTTTTTTTTCATGCCCTCCTGTGTTTCATTTCACTGGACATTGTGTTGAGATAAAGTACATTCCAATTATCTATAATGGGAAACCAAATTACATTCTTCAGAAAAATTCTGATAACACAATACATGCAGGAGAATGTAAAATGATACAGTATATTGCTGAATTCTTATTATATAGTAGCATGATCTGTATTGTTCTGATTTGCTAATGGTGAGTCACAGGTATGCCTGGGACTGGATTACATTTCTATTGTAAATCTGACACACTGCAGCCTTAAGAATAATGTACTGTGTGTCTCTTTTTATTTAGAATGTATTTCAATGGATGTGGTTTTGTGAGCTAGACAGCTCTGGAGACCATGCACATATCAAAGTGACAAATATCTGGCTATTAAAGTGTTGTGTCATATTCATGAGGAAAACCAAGATCTTTCTTTTCCATAGACTGTATAAAGTCATTGCCTTTTGGGAGTTTTCCTGGATAGCTACATAATCTTGTTTTCTCCCAGCATTCTTCAGCTGCACAAAACTTGCATCCTGCTTTGGTGGTAATTAAGCAAACTCTGGTCTGTGGCTCTTGATGATCACCTGCTCCCTAATATCTGTGAGGTTAAGGTACAGCAGCCTACAGAGTGGGCTTTGTGTCTTACAAGAGGCAGCAAGCAGCTTCATAGCTGTCATACTAGGTCTTTTAAATGAAAGAAAACTGAAGTTGACAGGATAGATTATGAAATGCAAGGAAGTGAAAACAAGTTAGAATTGATATTACTGAGTTTGTAGTTTATTGAGCTTTTTTTTTTTTTCTATATACCTTCTGCTTAGTACCCAAATGAATTAAATTTTGTCACTTAAGTACTGAACAGGTGACAGTATGATTTTAAGATGCTGTATAGTGGTTCCTGTTGTGACTAGTTGACTAACATGCCTTAAGGGATATCTGGCAGTCCTTAGAGTGTCCTTGTGAAACTGGCTGGGTAGGTGACAGTGCTGCGAATACTTCACGTGCCCTGAGAGCCTGTTCAGGATAATCCCTTTCTGGCATGAAGCAGCTGGTATCCCTTGGCCTTTGGGAGGACTTGTGGGATGGAAAATAGGGAGAGAAATATTTTGTATTGTCTTTATCTAACAGCCTTGCTGCTCAGATTGCCTGGCTGGTGTAAAATCATAACCACAGTTGCTACCAGTGCTGTACTCAAAGGATATTCTGGTGTGGCTCAGCAGAAAATGAGATCTGGCTATTTTCAAGCCAGGCATTTGCTTCTGAGGCTGTGGCAGATGAGCTGCAAGGCCATTGCACAGGGCAGCATGTTAGGAGCATGCTGGTCTCAGGTGGCCACCTCCATGTTCTGGAAGAACATTTTGTAGCCGTCAGTGGCTTTTCCTCCTTAAAGTTACAAACTCTTGTGCATGTACTTGAAGAATAAATGAAATGCAAGAAGAGCAAGGGACTTGGAGAGAGAAATATACAGGTCAGTCTTGCAATCTTTTCTACTTACCATGGTGCTGGGAGGTTCTATGTTAGAAGAAACAAAAGGAAAATTTATTTTCTACCCATGTGTGAAAACTTTCAAATGTGTAGATACTCAGCAAAGACTGGTAATTTGCATTTTAGAGAGCAAATATTAAATATTGCTGAAATAGGCCATGACAACATCAGTTCTCAATGTAAAAAATTTATTCTGATTTTGTGTTCAGAGCTTTCTCACTATATCTAGAGATGAAGAGCAAGAGAATGCTAGGCTTTTCCTTAGCTGAATGAAATGAGTGAGGTTATGGATACATCCTCTGTGAATAAGTAAATCTTTCAGTGATGTGTGGAAGCACACACAAGCAAATTCCAAGTTTGTGCTAACATTTCTGAACAGAAGAGACATCTCTTGCAAGATTTTTCAAGTCAAGCAAGACTTGAAGTCCTACAAGCTTACATTTACCATGTAAAGAAGCTTTTTATTCATGGTGTGTGTGGAACTGCTAGATACATAATCGGTTACATTCAAGACAAATGAAATCTGGAAGAAAATTAATTTTGAAAGAAACTGGATGTGGATTTTAAGTGAGATGATTTAAGGCTGAAGAGATGCATGGCCTGTGGCAGATTGATACGGTGTGTTAAGACATGTTGAAATCGTTTTATGTACTCATTCCCTCTCACTTTTTTTGATAATATTGAAATGCTAGTTCTCCATTTTTTTGCTTTACTGAAGACCTTGCCAAGATCTTTGGATCACTCAAAATGTGACACAGCCTACGTTGCACTCCTCTGGTCTTCAGGCTGTGGAGAGTGTATTCTTTTACCAGAAGAAACATAGATGTATTCAGCCCTCCAGCAGAATGATTCTGCGAATAGCTGTCTATATATTTAGAACTAGAAATTCAAAAAGTCTTTCTATATCTAGGATGAGGATGTTCTTACTCACTTTTGTTAAAAAATAGGAGCCTGTTCCTCTTGCACTGTTTTCATTTTTGACAGCTAATGGCCTATGAAAATTTAATGCTGTTGCAGGACAAATTGTGAGCACTTTAACTCCTAAAATGTATTCCACTGTGACATGCAGATGTGTGATAGAAATTAATTCATTTTTAAGAAGATACCTGTAAGTCTTATGTGCAAGAAAAGTCATTGTCTTAATTTTAATGAAAATTCTTCATTTTTAATGGCATGCTGTTCTCAAGTCCAAAAATAAATAACAAGCAGTATGGGTTTGTCGGGGTTTCAGCAGTAACTCACGCAGTTTGCTCACTCACTCCCCCTCTTTCTTCCCTCCTCTCTCAGAGGGATGGGGAGCGAGAATCGAAAGAATGTAACTCCCACAGGTTAAGAACAGTCCAGTAACTAAGGTATAACACAGACCACTGCTGCTACAACCAATAATAATAATGATAAGGGAAATAACAAGGAAGAGAATGCAATCACTCACCACCCAATACCAAGCCCGATCCAGCAGTGAACTCCCCATCTTATGGGTCCCTCCCCTTAGTTTTTACATCCTGAGCATGACGTGCTGTGGTATGGGATACCTCTTTGGTCAGCTTGAGTCAGGTGTCCTGTCTCTGCTTCCTCCCGCTTACCCTCCTCCCTAGCAGAGCATGAGGACTCAGAAAGTCCTTGGTCAGAGTAAACATTACTGAGCAGTAACTGAAAACATCAGGTGTGATCAATGTTGTTCCCAGGCTGAAAGTCAAAACCACAGCACTGCACCAGCTCCTAAGAAGGAGAAAAATGACTGCTACTGCTGAACCCAGGACAGAGTTATATTCCCTTTCTGTGTACAAAGGATATAATTTTATGAAGGAAATAAGAGTGTTTTTCTAAAAAAAGAGAGAGAGAAGAGGAGAGAAAAAAGGGAATTTTGTGCTTGTTTCCTTTTCCTCACATACTGTATATTTCTGGGTATTACAAGGTGCTAAGAAGGAGCAAATCTTATGCAGAGATTGTGCCCACTCTACAGGGAAGTTTGATCTTCCATCTTCATTCGAATTCCTGCGTATTAAGAATCTTTCAGGGTTTCTTATATTGTGTGCTGTGAAACTATTGACTTCCGCTTTTCCAGCCTCATGAAGAAATCACTAAGGTTTTTCTTGTGAGAAGGTGGTAACAACACCAGATGTCAGAAGGCTGAGGCAAGGCAAATTCAAGATATGATTCATATCACCCCAAGAGGCCTGGAGATGCATCCTGTCAATTACACCTGTTTTACTATTGCTTTAATTCACCTGAATGAATGTTATGAGCAATGAAACACATAGGATGGGAGGGGGTCTTTAAGCAGATGCTTTGCAAGCAAACTAAGCAACTTTCAGTAAACCTCTTTCCTAAGTGTTTTCAGGGATGTTTCCTTTTATACTGAAGACAATTGTTTTCCTCCAGAGATCTACTTCTTTCCCTCATTAATCAAAGAGCAAAATTCAGCAGTGTTCAAAATTGTCTTTGAGTTGCTAACATGGGAAAAATTCATAGCAACCCACTGATCTGCCACTCTTCCTCCTAAGTAGAGCACATATCTAAAACCACATTAAAATGTTTATGCCCTTATGACTAATCACAGCCAAGCTACTCAGATCTATAGTGGTGTTGCTGTCTGTTTCCCTGCTTAATTACAGCTGTCCGCTTTCTACTAATATGAAGTTACAGCTGTTCAAAGTGAAGTTGAAATGTTAGCGTTCCATCTCATTTTATTTTTGCTCTTGGCAATCATCCACAATTCTTCAGCTAAAACATGAAGTAATTTACTTTCAACTGAGAATAAATGTGCTATGTTTTGTGTGGAAAGGTAAAAGAAGAATCCTGAAAAGATGGAATTACAAACTACCAAGGAGTCTCCTGGAGGGTTATTTTTGTACTGAGTCAGAGCATAAACACTGTGCTTCTTGCTATTATTTTTTTAGTATGGGAGATTTAATGGGGAAATCAGTGCTCAGAGGAAGCTATTTATTAAAGTCAAACCTTGTTAATTGGTATTTTTTTGCCTTTTAACTTACTCCTTGGCTGGTCAGTAAGATCTATTCTGTCATCCATGACAGTAAGCTCCAGAGGTTGTTTTCCTCATCTTCTAATTTAAAAGAAATAAAATGAAATTTTCTCTGTAGCAAGACTAAAAAGGAACTTAGAATTGCATCATCAAGATTTCTGTGTTTACTTGAAATGAAATGCTGTAGGACCTTGTGCTGCCCACATTTGGGTCTTACATGTTTGTCATCAGTATCATAATTTGTGAAATTTTCTTGAATTACTATTTCTTACTACTGAAATAGATTTTAGACCACTGCAACTTTCTCAGTATTTCCTTGAAATTTCCTTGAAATTTTTGTATTCTCTGCCAACTGAAAGGGGAGGAGGGTGGAAAATTGACTGTCTTATTGTGAATACACAAATAATTGTGCAGCTTTCTCTAAATGTACGATACCATTCTGATTCTTCTTTTCTTTTCAATTGTGGCAATACCTTTTTTGCCCAGGGGCAGTTTCTGTCAGGAGTGGTTGTTGTTATCATTGTACATGAAATACAGTTGCTTATTATAACTTCCCCCTCAAATGCTTTTATTGGTAGGCTGCACTGTTGTATACCTGTAATAACACCTCAGTTTAAATAAGGGGGTTGTCTTATTAAGACACATGAATATAGGTAGTCCTTCATCGTGAGATTTTTACAGAAAATGTGCTTATTATACTGTATTTTTCTTTCATGTATTGAATTCATATTGAAGCGTCTCCTATCATAAGAGAGAAATAAATGGGCAGCTTGGTAGGATGCCAGCTAAAGAGATCTGTGTTTGCCAAACACCTATGAATAAACTTATTACTTTTCTCACTGGTTTTTCTTGCCTGTTATGAGAAGCAAACAACCCTGTTTTGCTCTTTGGAACATGTAAAGTGCTATCAGATAGCACACACAGGAAGCATACAGAGATTCTTAATTAAATTTATGATATAATTGTCCTTTTGTGTTGACGCTGCAGTTCTGGAAGCCAGCTCCTGCTGAGCCCGCCGTGATGAAAATGGATGCCTGACTGAAATCCACTCTGTGCAACTCCTCAATTTCCTGCAGGCACAATTTCTTTTGATCGAGTCCTAGTTTTAAGAGGAAAAAGCACTGATATCATACAGGCCAGAGAGAAATAACAAGTTTTGCATTTGCTCTTTGCCCAAAACATTTAGTTCTAATAAGCTCAGCTTTATGGTGATACAGGTTACAAACTACCCAGAGTTGCTATCTGGTTCCAAGTTTTTAAGGAAATTTTCATTTCTGTAAGAAAGGCTGCTCACAGCCATGACAGTTAGATTTGCCTGGTTCAAGAACTTAACTGTTTCCTCAGCTTATACTCCTTCTCAGTGAAATTTTCCCACATAAAGCTGCAGCTGTACCTCAAATTTTTCATGTTCCTTGGAGTACAGATTCGTATTCTATCTTAATTAAATTTCCTTCTTTAATTTCTGTTTTTGTTCCCAAATTCTTCGTCTCTAGTGTGCATAATGCTCATGATTTTCTGCACGTCAGAAGTGTCAAGAAAGAAGCTAACTTTTCTGTTGCATGCTTGCACTTTCTGCAGTTATAGCTGAAATTAGAAGAGGTGTTCCCTGACCTTGACTAATACATAATTTTGACACCACTAAATGTATTTCAAGGGAAGTGAGGATATGATAAATCTGAGTCTCTTATGCTTACTGTCATTTCCTAAGCAACTCACTGTCATATATTAAAGCTTTGACTATCTCTTTCACATTGTGCTTCTACATATTTATGTCTTCAAAAAAAAACAAAAAGTGGATTTTGTTTTGTTTTTATTCAGTATCTTAAATATAGATTAAAAAGAAATGTGCGGATTCTGAAAGTAGAAATAGAAAGAGAAAAAAATGGTAAAAATGACCATATATTACCATTACTGAATGTTAACACGAACTGCCCGTTAGCAATCTAGGTATTTCAAGTCCATATTGGGCAGGCTGTCCATATCAGTGAAATCAGGACTGCTAGTTCCCTGGCTGGTTTACAGCCTGAAAAATGCTATAAAAGAGGTGGTTATTCATGTGACTGAGCCTGTACTTCACCTGATTAGTAATCTGTGGAGACAGAAGCAAGTGTGAAAACCTGGAGTGAAGGATTTTCTGAAGTGGTGACTGCTGCCCTCATTGGAGGATGGGGCTAATTTTAAGTACTGAGCTGCCACATCATGAAGTTGTAGCTCCTCTGACATTTCTCTTGCATTTGCTGGCATCCAAAGCAGGCTGATCTCATCATACATGATCAGGGAAGAGGTAATTCTCATGAGAGTCTTCAAAAGGACAACAATGGACAACTGATGGCAGAACTTGTAATTTTTGTCAGTCCTGTTCATCTTGAGCACTCATACTTCCATAGTATGTTAATATTTCAGAAAACTGTTAAACTTAGCAATCGAAACTGTAGTGATAATATCTAGTGTGGTTTGTACACCTGCAGCCATCAGCCTACCACAGAGTTTTATTCCACCTTGTCCTTCCACTTCTACTGTTGTAGCGTTAGACTTTAATTGTATAGTCTTCATGAGAGATAACTGTATGAAAATTTCTTCTCTTGGGCAGAATTTAGACCTAAGAGCACTTCCATGTTGAAGTTCTTGCATGCCTTTTACTTGGAATGGAGAGTGGTTTTAGTTGTGTTTTATTTTTTCCTCAGCACTTGTTTCTGCTGTTAATTATTTTTATATAAATCAAAGATCTAATGGAACTAATTAAGCAGAGGAGTGTTTTGTTTTTGCTAAAAAAAGAAAGGCATTCAATACCACAGTGACTAATTCCATGCAGTAAGGAAGAGAATTCTTTAGGAATAAATAATATCAAGCATCCTACTGGCAAGTAGAAAAATAACTATTGAACTGGGAGAAAAATGATTGAACAATGCAAGACAGATGACAAAAACCTCAGAAGATTTGTCAGATGTGGTTTTAAGCTTGTATTTAGTCTTCTGATGTGGTGAGTGAAGGAAAGACAGGTGATACTGATGGATAACTGCAAGAATAGAAGTAGTAACAAGTTTTTACACAGACACTTGCTTTACGGGAGCTGTCTCTTTCTGTGTAGTATGTGTCAACTGGCCCATACCTGAATTTCATGGAAGCTGAGCTCTATGTGTTGTTGCAAGGCTGCCAGCATAATAACAAGTTGGACAGTCTGTAATTCAAAATCCAGGCACCTGAGACTAGTAAATCTGGAGAATGTCCTTGACCTGAAATTTCAGTGGTAGACTGATAGCTGGTTTTCTTGGGTGGTTTTTTGTTTGTTTGTTTGTTGGGTTTTTTTAAATTATTATTTTTAAATTTTATTTAAATTTGCTAAAAATCTTTTGCTTAAATTTGCTTAAAATCTGCTAAACTGGAAAAAATCTGCCAAATCAGGATGCTTTCATGCATCGAAGGCTGGCAGTGCCTTAGTAAGTCTGTTCAGGGCAAAGTAGAAAACAGCTTTCATATGTGGCCCTTGCAGCTTGAGATTTCATTTTAAGCATTGCAGGGAAATTAACATTTTAATTATTAAATGTGTTCCCCTTTAGGAAAAATTACTTACAATATTGCATAAAATTCTGAAAGTCTCATTTAATACTTTTTCTTAGGAATCATACGAATCATGGAATCCCAGGTTAGAAGGACCTCAGCGATAATCTGCCACAACCTTTCTTGGTAAAGCATGACCCAACTTAGATGCCCTAGCACACTGCGTAGCTGAATCTTAAAAGTGTCCAGTGTTGGAGAGTCCACTACTTCCCTGGTAAGGTGTCCTGGGTTCAGCAGTAGCAGTCATTTTTCTCCTTCTTAGTAGCTGATGCAGTGCTGTGGTTTTGACTTTCAGCCTGAGAACAGCGCTGATAACACCGATGTTTTTAGTTGCTGCTCAGTAATGTTTACTCTGACCAAGGACTTTCTGAGTCTCATGCTCTGCCAGGGACCTCAACCAAGCTACGGAATTTGCGAAAAGATTTTACCCATCAACCAGGGGAGAACATCATCACCTGGTTGCTCTGATGCTGGGACAATGGGACCAATGGTCACGAACTAGAAGGTAGTGAAGCCAAACAGCTGGGATCACTTGCTTGGGAAGGGGGAACTGACAAAGCAACTGCAAGAGAGAAGAAGTCCCTCAGCCTTTGGAAGTGGCTCTTGGCAGCCGTGAAAGGAAGGCTTCCATACAAGGATGATGTTATGAGTCATTCGGCCAAGTGGACTGCTCTAGAGAAAGGCATCCAGTCTCTGAGGGAATCAGCCACTGTAGAGATGCTCTGTCACATCAAGCTGGCTGCCAGGGATGCACCCATAGATCCAGATGAAGTCGAATGTGTATGACCTGTGTGGTGGAAATTTACACGGAATGCACTGTCATCATGTGCCCATTCATTGGCAACAGTAACCTGGAATGACATAGTACCACTAACAGTGGATGAAATGATTCATAAACTCAGAGAGTGATTGGCACTGAAACACAGCTCCTCCTGGCACCCGTTTGCCTGTGCTGGGCTGAATGTTCAAAGGCAGGTTCTCCTCTACACATCATGCAACTGATGCTGCATGAAGTAAGTGGGCTGCACTACTTATACAATGAGCTCGAATAGGAAATCCCAGTCATCCAGGAATTCTAGAAATCATCATGGACTGGCCAGAGGGCAAAGATTTTGGAAAGTCACCAGAGGAGGAGGAGATGTGTGCTGAAGAGGTTCCACCATATTATAAACTGTCAGATAGTGAAAAGGAGTATGCCTTATTTATTGATGGGTCCTGCTGTGTTGTGGGAAAGCATCGGAGATGGAAGGCAGCAGTATAGAGTCCTCGACGACAAGTTGTCTCTGGTATGGAGGATAATGGCTGAAGTACAAATATGAGGAGGCCTGGCAGATTAATCAATTTTATAATCATATAATCACATCACCCTCCCGCTAACCTGCCAAGGCAAGCGCCATGTGCTTACCATGGTGGAAGCAACCACTGGATGGCTGGAAACATACACTGTGCCCCACGCCACTGCCTGGAACACTATCCTGGGCCTTGAAAAACAGATTTTGTGTGACACGGCACCCCAGAGAGAATTAAATCAGACAATGGGACTCATTTCCAGAACAGCCTTTAGAAATTTGGGCCAAATAACATGGCATTGAATGGGTATATCGCATCCTCTACCATACACCAGCCTCCAGGAAAATTGAATGGTACAATGGGCTGTTAAAAACTACCCTGAGAGCAATGGGTGATGGGACTTTCAAACACTGGGATACACATTTACCAAAAACCACCTGGTTGGTCAACACCAGAGGATCTGCCAACAGGGCTGGTCCAGCCCAGTCAGAACTCTTACATACTGTAGAAGGGGACAAAGTTCCTGTGGTGCACATAAAGAATTTTCTGGGGAAGACAGTCTGGGTTATTCCTGCTTCAGGTAAAGGCAAACCCACTCGTGGGATTGCTTTTGCTCAGGGACCCGGATATACTTGGTGGGTAATGTGGAAAGATGGAGAAGTCCAATGTGTACCTCAAGGGGATTTGATTTTAGGGGAAAACAGCCAATGAACTCAATTGTATGCTGTTGCCTGCTATGTAGCACTTTTATAGCCCACAAACTAGATGTCTTCAGGTCACCAGTCACTGGCCCTGACTTCCCTCTGACCATCATCCCAACAAAGAATGAACTTTGTTGAAACCAGATGAGTTCTGTGGTATCATCAGCAGGCAATGATCCAACACTACACACAGCCTCTCCTGCTCTGAAAGACTGCTACAAGAGATGGAGTCTGATCTCATGGACCAGATGGACTCAGTAGTTTTATAGGGATTGGTCCATGCACTAAGGAATGATCTCTGTGTGTGTGTATGTATGTATATATATATATGCATATATATGAGATGAGAGTGATGGTATATTGAAAATGTGGTATCTGAGCATGATGTGAATGGTATGGAATAAGGGGTGGATACTGTCCTGGGTTCAGCAGTAGCAGTCATTTTTCTCCTTTCTTAGGAGCTGGTGCAGCGCTGTGTTTTTGACTTTCGGCTTGGGAACAGCACTGATAACACTGATGTTTTCAGTTACTGCTCAGTAATGTTTACTCTGACCAAAGACTTTCTGAGTCTCACACTCTGCCAGGGAGGAGGGTAAGCCGGGAGGCAGCAGAGACAGGACACCTGACCCAAACTAACCAAAGAGGTATTCCATACCACAGCATATCATGCCCACTATATAAACTGGGGGCAGTTACCCGGAAGGCTTAGATCACTGCTCGGGTAGGGCTGGTGTCGGTTGGTGAGTGGTGGGCAGTTGTATTCTCTTCCCTTGTTATTTCCCTTATCATTATTATTGTTGATGGTAGCATTAGTGGTTTTTGTTATACCTCAGTTACTGGACTGTTCTTATCTCAACCTGTGGGAGTTATATTCTTTTGGTTCTCCTCCCCATCCCTCTGGGAGCAGGGGGGAGGAAGGGGGGGGGGGGCATTGAGCAACTGGCTGCATAGTACTGAGTTACCGGCTGGGCTTAAACCATGACACAAGGATATTCCAATGTCTGGTTGCTCACATTGAGAACAATTTTCCCCTTGTGTCAATTCGTAATCTCCCCAGAAGAAACTTGTGCCCATTAACTCTTCTAAAGAGGGAGTCTCTGTCTTCATTGTAGCCACTCTTTAAATACTGTAACATGGTGATAAGGTCTCCCCTGAGCCTTCTTTCCTCTAGGCTGAAAAACCCCAGTTCTCTCAGCCTTTCCTCGTAGGGCAGGCTTCCCAGTCCTTTGGTCATCTTTGTGGCCTTTCTTTGGACCCCCTCCAGCCTCTCCACATCTTTTCTGTATAGCAGAGCCCAAACTGAAAACAGTGTGTGGCCTGACAAGCATTGAGCAGAGTGGGATAATGCCATCTTTATCTCTGCTGGTGTTCTCCTCATTGATATAGCCCAGTGTTCTTTTGGCTTTCTTTGCCACAGCTTCACACTGTTCACCCATATTGCCGTCCACCAGTGTCCCCAGGTCCTTTGCTACAGAGTTGGGTAGATCCAAGCTTATGCTGCACTCTTGGATTGTGCTTACTCAGGTGCAAGACCTTATACTTGTCCTTGCTGAACTTCCTAAGTTTCTGGTTAACCCACTCTTCCAGCCTATTCAGGTCATTCTGCAGGGTAGCTTCTGCTTCTGAAGTGTTCATTTCCCCACTCAGTTTGGTGTCATCAGGGTACACTTGATCCCATCATTTAGATCACGTATGAAGACACTGAGCAACCTTGGGCTCGATATCAATTGCTGTGGTACTGCACTTGTGACGGGTCCCCAGTTTGAAAAGGAGCTGTTCACCACCACCCTCTGGTTGTGGCCTGTCTGCAAGTTCCCCATGCACTGCAGAAACACACTTTTCAAGACCGTAACACATCCGTTTTTCTTGGAGGAGGCTGTGGGAAGCCGTACGGAAAGCCTTGGATAAATTAACCTGGTATTGCAGCAGTCATGCAGGAGGTATGTGGGCTGGACATCTGTCACTGATAACATCTGTTGCGTTTGCAAATAAACTTTTCACAAGGTTGGTGTTTTGTTTGTTTTTTTTTTCCCATTATGGTTACACTTTTTTCCTTTTCCCGTTTCAAATGGCATGGCAATTATATTCAAAGTCTGTTTACTCTTGTACAAGGTGGCAAGTATTTATCCACCTTGTTTAATTCTTCATCTCTTCCCCAGTCTGTTTTTTGCCTGTTGCAATAGCTAATGTGCCTTCTTTAAGTCGTGTCTTTTTACCTAAAGAGCTGTGCACATCACATAAGAAAACAGTTTAACATTGTTCCCCCCACTCTTCTTCCCCAAACCCTTTTATCTCCAGCTATACAAAGAAGCTTGACCTTTGGTTTGTAGGTAATTATTTAAAACCCTCATGTATTTAGGTTGCTATTCTTGGCCAGTTGAATGCTGGTCCTTATTATAATGAACAGTAATTGTGAATTGATGCAAGAAACTTTGAGGCACAGGACAACCATGAGTTTTAGAATGAAGTTGTAGATTTCTACAGCTGGTAGATAAGAAGCTTGACTGCTGGGAACCTTTCTGAGCTTCATAGAAATGAAACACTGGAGAATGACAAATCCTTTAGTCTACCACTACAACTTTTCATTTCTGAGCAAAAGCAATGGTGTACTTATAAGATTACAAAAAGCTGTAGGCACCAGTTACGCTCCAAGGAGGTGTTTGCTGCTGACCAAATAAAATATTTTTAAATCACTTTTGTAGCACTGAATATCTGTGGCCATGATTGCATATTTTATGTATAATCAATGGTCCCTTTTTCAGCTGTCCTGATGGATCATCAGGTCAACTTCTGAGTTTTTATTTAATTGGTGACTTCTCAGGAGAGGGAAGACTACTGCTCTTCTTTAGGTGCAGCACATTTTTCATGCATAATAACATTGGTTTGGTAACCTTAAAAAGTTTTGGTTTCAGAAAGGCCTTTTTTTTTTTTTTTGCATTTCTGGTAATAGAACTCAGATGGTTAAACAACCCTGTGCTATGTATAAGCTGGGAAATTTTTCTGGCATGAAGTGTTAATTTAATATGGTATTTCAGAGTCACTTGCCCACAGTACTTTTTACTGAAAATGACAGGCTTGACAGAAACCAGAGGAGGCCGGGTGTCCTGGTGACACTTGAGGAGCTACAGTAATTCTTAGAGATTTTTTTAATTTGTTCTTTTTTTCTGTCAACCAGACATATGTAGAAAAGAATTACATTATTTATCAATTCTCAATTGTTCTTTGTTCACCATTGTACAAGAACAGCCAGGAGAAGAGGGTGTTTAGGACCTGATCAGTACAATCTCGAAAGAAATTCAAGAATATATATATTTTTAATCCATGTCAGGAGTGCAGAGCAAATGATTATTGTTACAGTGTCAGTCTAATTACATTCTAAACTGGAGCTTATATTAGAGTAGACTACAAGTGGTTAATTGTCTATTGATAATGAATAATGTAGTCATGCATACTTGACAAA
Organism: Myiopsitta monachus; assembly: GCA_017639245.1. NCBI lineage: Eukaryota > Metazoa > Chordata > Aves > Psittaciformes > Psittacidae > Myiopsitta > Myiopsitta monachus. The sequence goes on along the minus strand of CM029921.1, from coordinate 61,248,359 downwards.
TGCTAACTGAAAGCAGAATATCAGCTAAAATTTAGTCTTTCTTAATAATCTCTTCATGGGCCATTGTCCCTGAACTATTTCAGGGTTCTGGGAAGTGGGAGATGGTGTTTGTCCAAATGCTGTTCCCATCTCTCACAGGGCTGAATGTAGGCATTAGCTGACAGTTTTCTCAACTGATATCTCTCTGAGAGTGTTCTCTATACCGAGCTAGCTGGGCAAGTAACAGGAGAATAGGCAGTTTATGTAACAGTGGGATGTTTCATGCCTCACTTCTTTCAGAAACAACCTCATCATCAGGTTTTTGGTTGTGTTTTTTTTTTTTGTTTGTTTGTTTTTTTTGTTAGGTTTTTTTTTGGGTTAAATTAAAGACAAGACAGCAGAACTGGTTTGATTAAGTTTCCTTCCTTCTCGTTTTGCTCCCCCACTTGTAAAATGATGCCACTAGCTAGACACAGTAAAGCTTAATTAGTGTAATGATTTTTTAGTAAAGATTAATTATATGTGTAAATTATTATTCTGTTGCTTTGAGTATTTTGAGTATTATTGACTGTATTAAGTATATATGCAGACCACTTATCCTGTATATGATGACTGAAGAATTCCCAACCACTGCTGTAAACTCGTGTGGACAACACAGCAATATCTCCTGCAAGTATTCTGCTCATGCCTTACAGCATATTTCAAAAGTATTAGTTTGCATTAAGGGATTCATAGTTAATCTGTAAGATAGCCACTTTTGCACACAGTTATACTGTTTGAGACTTGTACTGGAGTGACTTAAGCCATCCATCTGGAGAACAGAAGCAATTTAATGACATTTATGTAACCAACACTTCTGTCAGTTTTGCAAGCACTTATTAGTTGAGTATGTCCTAAGTGCTGGCACCTTGAGGATCAAAGTGATAAATTTAAGATTTTTTTTCGTATTTATTTGTTACAAAGAATGTGCCAGTCACTGTAAGTAATTTAATAAAGGTTGAATTTATTTTTATGTCATCAGTACACAAAAAAGATAATTTTAAATGTATTTTTTGCTGTGAGTGTATTTGACTCTTGGTCTTTTTAGATATTTTGGGATATAAAATAGGAGACAGACTTCATTAATTGGATTCCATCTGTGGCTTTTAAGTAATGAATATTTTTGCCTTTGTGGCTCACTAGAACAAAAAATATTCACTTGCTCAGGAATCTTCAATTCTGCCCAAGTGATGAGGTCTCCCAGTCCGGAGGGAATCATGCAGGCAGATGATGAAGGCGTGAGACTAAGGTCACATCAGCTTGAACCACCACTTGCTACATGTTACAAGGCTACTTCTCTGTTAATACAAACTCGGTCTGAAATCCTCCTTCTCCCTGAGATGTTTTCTTTTGCTGTCAGTTTCTGTTTATGGAGTACATTAGATTAGTGAAAGCCTTTGCTAGGAAAGCTGTAGGGTATTATGGGTGTTTCACCTGCTGGTTTGGCACATACTGGAGATCTTCCCCAGCTCTGTTAGACACCAAAAGATACGAGCTTCTTTTGGTTCCTGGTTCTTGGTGCGGCCTGAATCTGAGGAAGGGCCTGGCCCTTAGCAATGGAAAAAGGATCCATCACCTTGCAATTTCCAGTGCTTTGACATAGATTAGGGATCTGAAAAATGACCTGTATTCAAGCCTAGCTATGGTAAAAGGAAATAAAGTTTATTTTCAAAATGCAAAATGTACAAATGTTTCTGAAGCCAAAAATAAGAGTGTGAAAGGCAAAACAGATGCTCTACTACTCTGCTACACTAGAAAAGATAGTAATACTCTGCTAATTACATGGTAGATGCTTAGCTGGCCTTCACAATCAGGTGTTTGGTCCCTATGCATGACAGATGTATTCAGATGTACCTCACAGGAAGGACTGTCCTCTGTTTCAGTGTGTTGTTTTTATTCAGATTTTTATCTCTGTGCTCCTCCATCTTGACAGCGCTGACCCTAGGTTTGATTTTGATGTGATTTTGATGTTTTCTCCAACACCACTCTCATGCCTTTCTTTGCTAGTGCTCGTATTTAAGGGCAGATCAGGTTCAGGTGACCTGTGCTTGATCAGGTTTATACATATTTAACTTCATGTTTTTCAGAATCCAGTCCTGTTTTGTAGAATCATGAGAATGAAAAGAAGTATTAACTATTAAATAGGTAAAATACTTAAAATAGTCAATAAGATTATCTCAAATCTAACAAAAACTGAGGTAACTTTTTTAAGCATTCCTGTTACCGTTTCATATGCACTAGGTCTTTCTGTCATTCTAATTTACGTTTACCTCCAAGAGATCTTGTGCTTACCCGAATGAACTATTCAGTTCAGTCTATCTGATCATGACTGCTCATGTGCATAGCAGTGATACCTGTAATTATTTTTCCTTTTTCCTACTGAAAAGTACAGGAAATGAAATTTGAATCTGAAGCTTCTGCAGCGTAAGAGAGTGGCTGGATATGAGGCTACTCATACAGTTTATGGTGGCTGTGGTGCTTGATAGAAGAAAACATGGAATCAGAAGACATTGCTATTTTGGGCATTGGAAAACAAAGGTGATGGTTTATGTGTGGGAATTTTTAATAGGTTCTGGTTTTACTCAGGTAAAAGCTGTCAAGTACCTTTGGTGCTAGGTTCATAGGTTTCAAAATGAGTTAAACCTTTATGACAATGCTATTGAAAGGAAAAAGGTAGGATATACATTCCTTTCAATTCTTTTTGATTTCACTTCTGCTTTGAAATCATGTCATGTACTGAAAGAGAATAAACTGTCTAAAATTATTTCCAGGTGACATATAGTAGGACCCCAGCAATGCTCCCAATGATATCATCCCAAAAATCCCAGTGGAAGCTGGGTAAAGACCTGGGGAATCGGTTCCATTCATTAGCCTAATGGACTAACAAATGTTTCTCTGTATGTTTGTTTGTCTGAATAATAGTAAACTCTTTGCTCCTTCAGACATTTCTAGATTGCTGAGTGTGTTACACTAAGCATGGGCTTGGATTTGTCACCTGCCAGGTTTGGTGCATGAACAGCAATTTGTGTTTGTATGTAAAAGTATGTTGGCCTTTGTACCCTGTATGTATACATTTCTGGCTGGCAGCAAACTGGTCAGCTGTGTGAGGTCGCTAATTTCTGCATCAGCTTTTTGGGCTTTAAAGATGATGATCTTGTTGCACAGGTGTTAGTTTTTCTAGAATTACTGGAAACGAGGAGGAGAAAGACTTGTTGGGGTGCAATCCAGGAGGCTGGAAAACAAGAGCTTCCTGTCACTGGAGAAAGTATAGTTTAAACCATTTAACTCTCACTAGCATCAATAATGATGCTAAGAGTAATTGCATATAAATGGATTTTGTCTACTTCTAATTTGGGGGCTATCACCTTTATTTTCTGCTTCACAACTGTATGAAAACTGTATTGCTCAGGCAGAGGAAAAAGTTGTGTTCTTTGCTTTAATTAATTTGGTCAGTGTAAAGTAGTTTAAAATAGATATTGGTTCTTGGATGCATTTTACTTGCCTGTTTTGAAATGAGGCTGTTTATGCATCTCATCATTCATGTTAGTAAAATTTTGGCAGCACTGCAAGACAAAGATCAGTGGATCACAAGTTATTAACTCTTTTCTTAAATTTATGTGCAGCTACTCTTGCAAATAGTCCTGCTAAAATAATTTTCAGTATTGATATTAATAGCTACGTGTCAGTCAAAGTAAGTAGTTTGAAATCCAGCTTTGAAATAGCCCCGCGGTTTAGATGAGAGCATCATATCCACAATATAGCTGAGGAACCTACAGGCTGTTGGTTTATCAGATGAGAGAATACAGATAAGATAGAAGTCACTAGAGAGTAGCTCCATTTTTTTTAGTATAAAATTTATATTTTTTTTTTATGAGAAAGCTCAATTTAGTAAAGCAAGGACTTAGGAGGATATAATTCAAGCCAACTTAGTTAAGTTTCTTTTATAGAAGACATAAAACTCAATTCAAGTTGATGATTGAGGAAGGAAATTTGTTGAAGAGCACTTGGAAAAATTAAACACAGATTATTCTGTTCATGTACAAAGTCACTTAGATGGTGAACAGAAACCACATACTGTAAAACCCAGCAAATATTCTATGTTCATAAATAATTGAAACTCCTCGGGGTAAAATATTCAGTTCCAATAGACACCTAATAAAACCAGAAGAAATAAAAAGGACATAAGACCACTGGAGGATATCCAATACATGATAAAGGACTTAAGTACAGCTGCATCAAATGCATCTAGGTTACCAAATGATGTAAGAGTGAAGCTGATGATCAGGAAAAATGAAATAATCAAGCTAGCTGAATAGACTGTATCTGTTAGAAGACCTTTATGCCAACTAATGAACCAGAAACTATGCATGAGCGTAAGTTAGAAGAGGTTTGAAAACTTAGTGTTCTGACTTAAACGCCTAGAATTAGGTACACAGTAGTTGGAATTCAAATATTGATATCTGGAGATGAATGTTTTAAAAAGTGTCTGGTAAGTATAATAAAATATTTGAAAAAGAAAAGTACCCAGAAATATTGTCCTACTGTTCTGTGAAATGTCTATCTTTAACGCAACTATTTGTAATTCCAAAGATACTTGCAATTATTACTAGTTCTTGTTCAAATAATGAGGTAGAGTACTGTCTGAGGTTGATATGAAAAGAGGAGAAAATCCTTTTAGTCCTTTGCTAGAAACTATATGCACCAAAATTGGAGATATGGACTTTTAAAATGAGTTCTTAACCCAGATATGTTGCTGCTGCTGGTTTTAGAAGAAGGTAAATGATGTGAATTTCATTTTTTCCATTGAAGATTCCTGGATTACTATTATTATAAGCCACACCATAGATAGTACAATCCCATCAGGTGTTAATGCAAAGGGGGCAAAAAAATGGCCAGCACCCAGGGCTTATACAGTGGCCAACTTTAACTGTCTCCTAGCTAGGGCACATGGGCCTCTGATAAGTTACAGTACGCTTAGTCCTGTGCTTTTCATCTTTACTAAATATTTATAGTTGCATAAATGGGTGAGAATAGCCATAAAGACTGTAAAGATTAAGCTGATGCAACAGACACGTTTATGCTCTTACTATTGAATCCTAAAGCTGTAAGCAATCACTTTCAATCCCAATGAACTAGTTTTCACTGTGTTATTGACTAGGTTATCATATTTCTGTTCTTCCCTAAAGCAGCCTCACCAAAACAAATAAACCTGGGCTCAAGAGTTTTTCTTTTTACAAATCAACCTTGAAGTTCTAGATAGGTTTAGGTCATGGCAAGTTGCTTCATGTGATCTGATGATTCATAATCACACAAACCATTCAATATGAATTCACCACCGAAGTATGTCAGACACTGTTGATATGTTTTGGTTTCTGTTCTGCTTTTGTTGATCCTGTGGCTTAGCTGCTAAACTGTATGGTTCTCAGCTTTTTCACAAAGACAGTTTAAAAAAACCCCAAATTTTGTGGGATTGTTTCACAATCTCAGCAAGATTTTTCAAAAGCCAGCTGTGTTATTATTAAGTTTCGTTCATGAAGAGAACAAGTTGCTTGTTGTTTTCTACTCGTGCATCAAACCAGTCCTTAAAAATGGGTCTGAGATCTTTATTAGCTCTACAGCTCTTGTGTGACTCAGAATCTGGCCTGGTCCTTTGGTATTCCAATTCAGATTCGAAGTTTTTGCGCAAGATCTATAAATACTGAGACCAAAGCCCATCAATAAATCCTCTGTTGTCAGCAGCCGCTGATGAGCATCCTGGTTGTGAGGTAGACATCAGCAGAGAAATGCATCTCTGCTCCTCAGTTGTCTCCACTCACAGAAGACAGAGAGCTGACTAGAAATGCTTCATGCAATTGAGGTTATCTGGTGGAGGGATTGCAGCTTCAGTAGGAAAGAGGGAAGAGCTGCACTGCAAGAGAACAGTGTGTGAAATGCTTTGTACAGCCACTGGGAAGGCGAAGGAGCAAACAGTGAAATACAGAGCAGCCATGCTGAGGGTGTGACTGCAGTATTGGCAGTGCTGGATTTTGGTTTCATCCAGCTGGATGAAAGAGAGCTAAGGAGGGGAGAGAAAAAGCCAGCTGTGTTGGGGTGGGTAAGGGAAGGGTTTGGGTATGTTTGCTGCTGTTGCTGCTGGAGGTTTCTGGGCCTGATTCAAGCAGTTCTTGCAGTTTTGATTTTCATGATTCTGTAGGCAAAAGTGGTAGCAGGACAGAAGTATCTTTGCTGCTTCAAGTCAACTCTTCTCCCGGGTGGGTACATACCTTGGTGTCTTGGCCAGACCTACCTTTGCTTCCAACCTGAAAAAAAAGGGGGAGAAATTGTGTCCTCCAGAAAATCATGAGAAGGATTTACATTTTTCTTTTGTTTATTTGTTTGCTGCAGGAATAAGCGTATCTCCTTGATATGCCCTGAAAACAATACAAAACAAGGTATTTTTCCCCTGTTTGATCTTTTTTTTTTTATGTCCCCCAGGGATTGCTATCAGCTGTCTGCAAACAGGAAAGAATATGGAGAGTTTGAAATATCCCCTTCGTATGCCATTATAGGTTTTGTTTCCTGTTGTGGAAAAAAAATCTCATTTCAGTTAATCCAAACCATGGAAGACTTCATATGGCTTGAAGAGTCTTACTCTTTTCTGTGCAGCTGCTCACGGTCAGTGTCAGAAATGGGGTGCTGCAGCAGATGAGCCTTTGCTCTGGCTTATTACTGGTCTTGCACATTGATTTCTACTTCTGAGTTGAAGACACTAATTCTGAGTGTTACTGCTGTAGGGTGTGCACATATTGTAACCACAAACACAGAGAAGGAGGTTCGTGCTCAATAATTGTTTTCACCTGTGGAATAGAAACCCTAAAGTGTATTACTACTTTGATGTCTGTAGTTAAGTATTGCACTTGATTAGACCCAAGCTAAATATGTGCAAACCTTCATTTTCCAAACTAACTTGCATTTTTTTACATGAGTAATAGCCTCTCGTGGAAGATTTTACACAGATTATATCACACAGTGCTGATATATATTTGCTTTGGAGGCAGGTTTCTTACGTTACATCTCTCTGGTGAATCTTTCCTGTGCTGTCAATCAGTTGTTCATTACTTATTTATTGATGTAATTATTTCCCTTCATAATTCTCCATTACCTGTTTTTTGTTGTTACTTTCTTTCATAATGTGGTTCCTCAGCCCCCAAGCGAATATGCATGTTCTCCAGTTCGAGGCTTTTTTTGGGTTTGATGTTTGGTTTTGACTGATTGTTGGTTTTTTTTCCCTTCCTAGACTGCTTATCACTTTTCATCAATTAGAAAATGGATGTGATCAAGAGGTGTCAGCTCAAACAGTCTGAAACACAAACTCCAGCTGCACTTATTTTGTACTGAGAGCACCCAGGAGAATTCAGATTACCGTAGTCATGTTTGATAACTGTGAAAATAATGACCAAAGCTTTTGAAACGCAAGTTTTTAAAAATCATTACTTTGTGATTGCACCAATATGTTACATTAAACACACTGTCTTGGGTGGTTTTGTGATGAAAGAAAGGCTTGTAGATAAATACACACAACTAGATTTTTTTCTTTCCCTTTGGTGTTTTCATGCAAACTAAGTGATATGGAACTGTGTTCCAGCTGAGTTGGACTTGAATTCTCTTCTGTGCAGCACACTTTCCCTGCTCTTTTTTTTTTCTCTAAAATTTACAGGATTTAACCTATCTACAAGATGTCTTGGCAAATGCAGTCTGCTTATGGCATTCCAAAATCAAAATGCAGCCTGACAGTAGTAACTAGATGTCTAGCACTAGCCTTTTCTTGCAGTCATGTGCTAAATCACACTGGACTTGAGTTTCTGTTCATGCCACTGGCTTCTTATTTCTGCTTGTGTTCCACCTTGTTTGCAGCTGCATCACCCAGTCCTTTTTTATCTTGGCAATTAATTGTGGGTGGGTAGGAATTGCTGCTCTATAAATGAAATGAGGATGCTGCTGCTGGGAGAACTGGAAATTTTAATAATAATTTGTTGTTGAGGAGAAAACACTGATGAGGATTGAGGAGGATATGGAGGTCTCATCTTTCCCTGTGCTGTTCTCTGCTTTGGAGAGTGGCAGTGAACTGGTTAAACAATGCATTTGTAGAATTACCAGGTTTAATATGTCCTCTGCTACACTTGCTGCTTCTTGACAGTTTTCCTTTCTTTTTTTTTTTTTTTTTTAATAGGAATTTCAGTCCTATACAGCTGTGGGAATGTCAAGCTCCCTGCTTTCTTGTCCTGAACTATATTCCTTTCTTGTATAAAAATGTATTCTTATCTTAGCATTGCTTTTGGACAACAGAAGTGCATTTGGGAAGAGCACAGAACATAGCTTTCCTAATAGTTAAAATGGAGGATGGGGTATCATATTGGCTTCTGATGGCCACCTTCCACACTGGCATAATAGTATCAAGCTGATAACCAAGCTGTGTTTGCAATAACCTTTTTCTTTAATTGTGGCTGTCAAATGCCTGTATTCCTGGTGTTATTCAGAATTGTGCAAGTTAATACTGCCCGCAGAAGGCAGAGTTTCAGGCAAGATTTTGTGTTGAAAACTTATTCTATTTAAGGATACATGAGCTACTTGTAAAATCTTGTAAAATCACCAGCAAGTTATGTAAGAGGAATGTCTTCAAGATGGTGGTAATGTACTCACTGGTTATGCTTTAAAAGTCATTAAAAGAAATAAAACCTCATTTGTTAGCAAAAAGAAATGTTGATGAGAAATTACACTGAGCCTGTCTGCAGCACTGATTACTCTTGCTAATTTTTCACTTTTTTGTGAAACATAGGCGCAGTGATGTGAAAGTGGGAGATCACTCACATCCAGAGCACTGAGATCAACAGCAACACATGGCTTGCTGGATGCAACATTTCTCTCTGGGTATAGGACAGCTCTCCAGTCATCAGGACTGTGACATTTTCCCAGCTTCTCACCTCTGGCTGGGCAACAAGTCCAATTCACCGGACTGGGAACAAATCAGACACCTGGAAAAAAGAAGAGAACACATATGTATGCCTAGGAATGCAGCATGCTGCTAGACATAAGGGATCATAAAAATTGTATGCGGCAACTGCAGGAGTTTCATGGTGGGCTTCAGGTTGCTGATGCTGACAGGCTGATGAAAACTGGGCCCTGTAGTTCAGCTGATCCTTGCAGGAAGCCATACACATTTTTTAATTTTTTTCCCTTGTAAACTGGAATAGCTCTAATGGTAGTATTGAGTGTAACAGAAAATAAAATCTATTTTGGAGCAGAAATTTGTTTTGTGGCCATTTTAGCACAAATATTTGAGAGTGCTTTAGGAATACATAATGAAGTATAATTTTGGAACCTAGTTATTGGACGGGTAGACCTCACCATTTGGTGATTTTTTTTACCTCCTTATTTGTCTGCTTGGTGTTTCCGCAGTAAAACTTAGGTGAAGCTCTAGAGAAAGCAGGCTTCCCAGCTGGTGAGAAGAGAAGAAATTGGAGAAGTCATCTATGGTCAGGGTAGGTTCTACTTCCTTCAAGGGGTTGTTGCCTCCTGGTTAGATCCTGGAAGGTGCTTGGATTTGGAAGGATGTAGAATTGATTAGAGTTCTTGACAGAGGTCCTACATTGACCTCTGTGTGAAGTCCTAAATAAGCTTTTCCTGTGGCATTGTACAATAAGAACTGTAAAATATCTTACTGAACAAGGGCTTGTTGCATATAGTGAATATAAGGTAGTGTTACACAGACTGTTCACCATAGTAATAGGCTTAACTCTGAACCTGTAGTAAAATATGTAATTCCTGTAATTCTCATACTTATAAAAAAAAAAAAAAAAAAAGAGGTATTGAGATTTTGTAATTATCTCAACGGCTTCCAAAATCCATTCAGTTTTCTGCCTTACTTGTTTAAACAACATACCCTGATGGAGGAGAGGACAAAGTCCCATGGGACAACTGCTGTAGAATAAGCATTGCCACCTCCTGAGTTTTACAGATAGAAATACAGTGCAAACACCACCTGCCCTCCTTCTGCTATTTCAGTAGATGCAATTCTGGTTCCTGTTGCTAGCTAGCCCGAATCTATTGATCCCTATACCAAAATGTACAATTCCCTCAGTTTGCTTGTTCTGCTCTATCAGTTTTTCCCTTTGTACAAGTTTGAGGATGTGTAAGGCCATTTCAATTCAGGATTTCTTTTTAGTCCCTGTAGTTAATTGCAGATGAATTCATTTTATTGCCTTCTAACTTCACAATATACAAGTCCTGTTCGGTGCATATGCTTTGGATGCCATTAGAGCAGCACCCAGAAATCAGAGAGAAATAATTCACTGTCTGGGAATCATATATCTGTATTTCAATGTCCAAAATATGACTACAATGGACCTATGCTGATATTTTTTTTTTTTTTTTTTTTTTATTTCCCCCTTCCTGGTGGTTTTCAAAGAGAAAGAGAAAAGAAATTCACATTGCCAGTTCAATTTCTTTATCTATCTCCATCACAACTGAGGGTAGTCTGGATTGGTAACAGAGGTAGTGTAACTGTTTTCTTTGGAGCTTGAATTTCTGAACTCCAATATCTCATGTAAGGCATTAAAGAAACTGCAGGAACTTTAGCCCTAGTGTTATGCCAGAAAGTTGGCTTGTTTTTTTTTTTTTAAGTTTTACAAAGGTAAATAATACCAGTGGGATAACTATTTTATTATGATGAGTGAGAAAATTGAGCTTTTTATCCTTTAAAATTCAATCTAAAAGCAGTATTTCATTCTCCTTTTATCCAATGAAATAACTGAAAATAGTTTTGCTTGGAACGCAGATAAGAAAATGCTAGTGATTAAAGATAATGTTGTGGAATGTCTGGCCAGGTTCAATGCTTCAATAACTCTGGCACGTAATTAAAATAATTGAAAATGCCCCGCATGTGTTCTCTTACAGAAGGCAGTAAAAAGATCATTGAGGTACCAAAGCTCTTTCACAATACTAGATATATTTTAAAATCAATTTTTCTTTTTTTTTTTTAATATTGTATTTTAGTCCTTTAAATCTCTGTAAAGCTAAACCTGCATAAGTGCCTTTAAGTAGTCCTGTTGGAATAGAGTGGCTCATATTTCATTCATTTCTAAGGTCAGCAAAAAAGATTGCATTTCAGCTGAGAATCAGGGCTCCTCAAGCATGCCAACACTGGGCAGAGTTGGAGTAGCATCTCTCTCCCTTTCATAATCAGTTTTCTTCTTCACAATCCAGTCTTGAGCTCCACCTGTATACTCTCTGTTTTTTTCTATTTTTTTCTTTTTTTAACTAGACATGGTTGTTCTCCTCTTTCCTTCTTGTACTGTTGCCACAGCTGTCTGAAATCAACCCTAAATTTGTTATTTTAAGTTTTGTAGGAAGGGAACATCATTCTGGTTTAGCTTGCTTATTTCCAAGCAAAAAATAAGCTTCTTGGGTCTCAGACTTCAGTAACCCAGAACTCTGCACTGGTAAGAACTGAGAATATTTCAGGACCACTCTGATTTTAAAAGAAGGGACAAAACCATACAGGACTCTGTAAATGACTTCAAAGGACTGCATTGAGGAAAATATTTTCCGTTAGAAAGCAGTAAGATATCTGGATTTGTTTTGCTTCAAGTTCAGGGTCTGTTAAGGGTTAAAATTCTTTTGGGATTTTCTTCATTGGAAAGTGGTGAGGGCATCTGGCCTTTAAAAAAGCTTGAAGTAAAATGTCAACTTTCCGCAGAGATGTTCTGTTTGAAATCACTCACTCTGAATGCCAGTGGTAGAATAGAACAGATTATGTCAATTGGAAGGGGCCTGCAACAATCATATAGTCTAGCTGCCTGGTAAGTGACAAAACATTAGAGGCTTCCTCCTTCTATCCCTCCTTTCCCTACTAGATTTTTTCCTTGAATACTTAACTGAATCTCTGTTTTGCTGCTAAGGACGCATTGGAATAATAAGCTTTGGACTCCAGAGTTCCACATAATTATAAATATGTCCATACTTAACCATGGCTGTATGCATGTAGTGAGCCCCAGATTTTTTTCAAATTGGACATGTAACTCAGTTGCTATATGCTGAGCCAAAAATGCAGGCAGCCGGTTTGATTTTGCTGCTTGTCTCTCTGATGGACAGTGCTGCATGATTGAAGTATCCTATGGTATTCTGTCATGGAAAATTGAAGGACATGCTTGTAAAAATAGCTTCTTTAACTTAGGAAACTTAAAATGAAATACTTACTTAGCCTGCATGTTTTTCAGAAGGAAGATGGATATTGTTAATGGTGGTGTATTTTATTAAAAAATTCTTACATAGTAAATGCTAAATTGTTCTTAGTTCTTGCACTGCAAAATGATCTTATGCTCTCCAGAGACTCAGTCTATACAAGTACTTACAAGTCAGCCTTCAGAGCAATCCCTGTGGCTCTAGAAATGCATGAGGTGTAAGGGCTTAGAACTTTGACCCCTTTGATGGTTGGATGCAGCCACAACTCTTTGAAGATGTTCTTGCTGGCAGTGCCACTAAACATTGGCTCAAAGGGCACAGATTTGGGATATTTCTGTACCCATCTTTCTCTTCTGCAACTGAGCAGTAGTGGTCAATGTTTCATTCTTGCCTCAGGAGGAAATAATGAAGATTAGCCTGACTGGAAGTTTAACACAGGAATGAGGAAAATATGTTCTATACATAAAACACAATGTGTTTTCTCTTAATCAGTGCTTAGGGCAAACACAGGGAATAATCTGTGTTTCATTTAGTTTGGGAATGCGTTTCTGAAAATCACTTGAGTTAAATTTAAACGCAGTGCTAGAATACATTACTGCAGCACTTGCTATTTGAGGGTGAATGTACTCTAAGGTGTTAATCTTGAATGATTGCCAAAATAGTCAAGTCCTGAGATTCATTAAATCGTCACTGTAGAGGTCAGGGGAACCTAGGTCATAATATATGCTTAAATAGATATATTTGGGTAGGAATAATATGAAACATGTAGGATAAAACTTAAAAAAGGTATTTAAGCTCCAAAGATACATCAAAGGATGTGACTTGGGTATATAGTCTACTAAGGTACCTAGTGGACAAGGGCAGTTCTTTGCATTTGTAAACATGTAAATACCTCAGAAAAGTGTCTTGCACTTGAAGTAGCAAGCTTGTGAACGTTCTGCTTTTTTGCCCAGTTTGTTTTATCTTTCTAGTGAGCCTGTTACGAACTCATTAGTTTATCTGTGAACAGTAAGTCCAGGATAAAGCAGATCCTTGTCTGTCTGAAGTACACCAGATGGGCAGAATACTGTCAAGAAGACTGAGAGACAAGATAACAAAAAACTGGGTTAGACACTTAAATCATATTTATATTTGGATTTTTCTTTTATTGGTAGTTTCATTTTTCAGTTACCAACATTAGTGTACTACATGGCTTAATCAGAAGGCAAAGATAATAATACAACTGATTACATGCTCCTGGAGGAGGAGTAGAGGAACTGTACTCATGCATATAATACAAAACTGTCATTTCCAGCCAAATTATAACGCAGAAAAGTTAGCAGTATTACAATAGTTCTGCAGCATGTTTGCATCTGTACATTTGCAACATGGGCAGTGAGACTGAGTGCACCCTCTGCAATTCTGATACTGAATTGTGTGGTGCAGTCAACACACTGGAGGGAAGGGATGCCATCTAAAGGTACTTAGGCTTGAGCTGGGCTCACGAAGACCTCATGAAGTTCAACAAGGCCAAGTGCAAGGACCTGCTTATGGGTCAGGGCAACCCCAAGCCCAGATACAGGCTAGGCAATGAATAGATTGAGAATAACCCTGAGGAGAAGGACTTGGAGGTACTAACAGATGAGAAGCTCAACATGACCCAGCAATGTGTGCTTGCAACCCAGAAAGCCAACTGTATGCTGGGCTGCATCGAAAGGAGTGTGGCCAACATGTCAAGGGAGGTGATTTTCCCCCTGCACTTCACTCTTGTGAGATCCCCCTTGGAATACTGTGTCCAGCTCTGGTATCCCCAACATAAGGAAGACTTGGAACTGTTGGAGTCCTCCGAGTCCAGAGGAAATAGTGAAGATGATCAGAGGGCTGGAGCACCTCTCCTAAGACCAGAGGCTAAGACAGTTGGGCTTGTTCAACATGGAGAAGGCTCCAGGGAGACCTTTTAACAGCCTTCAAGGGGCTGACAAGAAATCAGGAGAAGGACGTTTTATAAGAGCAAGTAGTGATAGGACAAGGGATAATAGCTTTAGAATGAAAGAGGGTAGACTTAGATTAGATATAAGGGGAAGTCATTTACCGTGAAGGTGGTGAGACACTGGAACAGGTTGCCCAGAGAAGTTGGGGCTGCCCTGTCCTTCAAAGTGTTCAAGGCCAGGTTGGACAGGGCTTTGAGCAACCTGGTCTAGTGAAAGGTGCCCCTGTGGCAGGGGGTTGAAACTAGATGATCTTTAAGGTCTCTTCCAACCTAAACCATTCTGTAATTAAACCCCTGATAGTTTGGTGTCAGATCGCATTGTATGTGCTCTAATGACCTTTTTATTTGCCTTCTCTCATCTGTCTCTTCTTTCATAACAGAGTTGTGGATATCATAAAAGCTGAGCTATGGGGAGCGAGAAAGTTAAGCAGACAGCCAGGCTGCATCACCTATCCATCACTCATCCACAACCATTGTTTTGTCTTGTCTGTTCTTGGAGATACCTCAGCACCTTTAACTAGTCTTTTCCAGTGTTTCACACTCCATGTTGTTTGTTGTATTTTCCTGACTAAAATGTCCTTTGTCCTACTTCAGAGATATTACTTTTTGTCTTACCTATAGTAGTCTAGTTGTGTTCAGCAGCTACATTTCCTGTATGGTATCTCACCTTGGTGTTCTTTTCTGTAGTCCAGACAACTCCAGTTCCGTCAACTTTTTTCAGATTGTATTTTTCCAGATCTCAGATTTTGCTGCCGTCTGCATTCCTTCTCCTTAATTCAAAACCTTCTTAATGATTTGCTTCAGTATTGTAGCTTGCTTAAAACAGCTAAAAGCACCTTAGAGAAAAATGCAGGGTTATCAAAACACGTGTCAGTTGGCATATTCCTCGCCTTTGTGCATAGTGTGAATCATAATAATTTTGTCGTTGGCAGACACAAAGTCTTGAGAGACTCTGCATGGACATTGTGTGGATGCCCTGTCAGAACAGCGTTGCAGGATAAGTCTTGCTAGACAGCTGGCACCCAGGCAAGAGACTGTGCCTCCCTTTGTGTCCATATCATATCTCCTTATCATTGGAATGCGACTGGAGTTTAAATAGTTTGTGGCCGTCGTAACCAATGCAGAAAAATATACTGATTAGAGCCAAAGCTTCTTTGCCAGGAGACGAAAAAAATGTGATTCAGATGCAAAAAAGGTATTACTTTTGGCACCTGGGGGCGTGTCAGTGAAACATGAAGTCCTCTTCCAGTGTCTTTAATGCTTAAAAACAGGACTCTGTGGACTCAGGGTCTATACAGTTCATTAGTGTATGTCTCCCTTCCCAAGCAAGGACTCAGAAGCCCTGTCCATGACAGAGCTGGTGCAGATCCGCAGACATCAATGATCCCTGACCAGTTGTTCCCTGGCAGCTATAGTGATTGTCAAAATAAACCTCTATGGACAGCAGGGTAATTGGATATTTTGGAAAGCTATGAACAGCACTGTGATAACTGTGTGTTGTGTGGTTCTGGTGTCAGTCTTCATCTTGCAAATTCTATTTGAAAACAGTCAGCCTAAGGTGAAATACCAGTAAATGGAATTATAAGTGTAGAGAATCTCTCTCTGATTGCATAAAAGAAAGAGGGGTAGGGAAGTGGTGGAAGATGGAAATTTCTGCAAGACAAAATGTTTGAAAGAATTGCATAGCAAGAAGCTAATTGGATATTTTTTTTTCCCCCTCAAAAAGTGTTATGATGGATGCCAGAGAAAGCTATAAGAAATCTGGTGTCCAGATGCATTTCTTACTTATGGCTAAATGTAAAATTCCTATTTACAGCTGGTGTCTGCAAAAGATCCCAGGAAACAGATGATAGCAATGAATTACCACTAAGGAAATCAGCATGATAGCTAGATAGTGTAACTGTTTTACACAGAGCTTCATCCCTGCCCCACAGCTTCCAAACTTACTGTCACAACATGAAAGCAGTACATTTCAAGAAGGTGATAGCTTCCCCGAATTAACAACAAATACTTGGGCAAGGTTTTGTCTGGGAAAATTCCAGTTGGTTTTAGCAGCTGGGAGCGTGGCCCAGTTAGGAACTGTGGGATTTAGCAAGTTGCTCTATGTGGGTGTGAGCTGTGGATTTATAGAAGAACAGAAGCTGGACATTTTTATCATGGATGATAAATCTGTATCTGTATGTGTGGGAGTGAGGGAAGGAAAAGTGCAAGCCTCCAGGAAAGAAAATATCATTTTCCCAAAGGGATGAAAAGGGAATTGAACAGACTTTATCATTAGTACCATCTAGCTTCTCTATTAACAACAGTTAGCGAGAATAATAAGTTGCACTGGGAAAATTAGACCATAGAGAGACTAATAGGAAAAAAAGAATGAGTGACTGGGACATCAGATTTCGACACCAGTAGAATGATCAGACCATTAGATAAAATGTCACATGCCCTAACGAGGGCATGTTTTCTATATTTCTTTCTTATAGGGTAAAGAGTAATAATCTCAAAATTTTCTTAAGGCAAGAAAAAGGTATGTATGAATTAGACAAGCCAGATGATGTGCTCTCTATCAGTATATTATAAAAACAATGCAAAGGAAATATGTTTAGGGGCCTTCAGATTTCTCTTTAAGAATTTTCAAGCCAATGTTGACTTTTCTGGACTGCTGCGGGGTTTTTGGTGGGTTTTTTTTCCTTGTGTTATGTTGCCTATGGTCCTCCTTTGCTACTTCAGGGAGCTCTGAAGGACACCTTCAGTTACAAGCGTCAACCAGCTTGCATTGCTAAGTCCATCCTCACAAACTGCAGGTGAAGATTTTTGGGACAAACAGGCAACCATCTCCCTGACAAGGCGCTGCCTTTTCACCTTGCCTTCTCCAGACTCAGCTGACAGAGCTAAGGCCTCCCAGTCCCACAGAGATGCTCCTCCTGCTTTTCCTTCAGGATCAGGAGGAGGCTGAGACTGTTACTAGCCTGACCTATGCTTGTTCTATGATTATCCCCAGCAAGACACGTGCAGCCTGCTTCCAAAAACTACTTTATTTGTCCCTTTTGATCTTGGTAACTGCATTTTACCTCTTTCATCTTTCATCCCAAACCTCAAATGAATACAATTGCCTCCTGTTAAGACAGTTCACTGGCAGCATGGATGGTGAATGTCTCTGCAATAAGAACACCAGTTTCTCCTGTTGTCCTTGTGATTCTTTAGTGGCAGGAAGGTATCCTCCAGATGAATGCTCTCTCTGAACTGATCTCAGCTTTTACTCAATTACTCTTGCTGCTTTGTTCCATTCTCCAGTGCTTCAGTCCCAGATATTTGGAAATATTTCCCATACTTGAAGAATGTGAGATTTTCTTCCTTGCTCTGAGGAAGTCCAGTACAGCTGCTATTTGTGCCTGCTGTCATCTGGTTCTTCTGTTTTCTCCCCTCCATTTCCCATTCTTCACCATATGCAGTTCATTTATGAATATTTAGGGAGCTGAAAGAATCTCCCGTTAACCCCTAGGTATTTTCCCACTTCTCTTTTCTATAAAGCTGATGTTCCCTATTGCTGTTAGCACTAGATACCATGAATTTCTTGAAGCATCAAAAAAGCTGACACAGCCTGTAGTCCACCAGGACTGTAGGTCCTAGTAGGATGTAGACCAGGCATGTAGACCAATATATATGGTTATAGCCCACATGCCTTTTTTTATAAGGTATGCAGCATGCAGACAGTGAGGAAAGAGGAGTGGCTGTACCTGGTGTTATCTGTTATACTCGTGTATACTCAATTAACAGTGATAGCTATTCAGTAGAACAGCTAAAGGTGATTTCTTGGCAATAAAATATTGTTTCATGAACAAGATTTTTGTGAAATTCATTTTCAGCTTCTACAGTGATTGGATTTAAGTTAACACTGTTTAGTCATTTTGATCTGTAGACTGTTGATTAACTTTGGGTATATATTATGTTTTACTGTATTTTACAAATGGTATCCTTTAAGTTATTCAAATAGTGGTTAATTCTACTTGAAAGTGATAGGAATTTCACTATTATCCTTTACATGCGGCAATAAGGTACTGTAAAGCACTTTTTGCACTCAATTACTTGAGCTAAATGTTCAATAAATAACTTTGACTTCCAGGCTAAGCATGCTACATTTCAGTTAATGTAACAACTCACCCATCTTTCTGAAGGAGAAATAGCAATGTGAAAGTGATTTGAAGTATCATGGATGGAAACTATAGAATGAATTATCAGTAATAATACATATAGCAACTTTTAAAAGATTTATGGTTTGAAGAGTTTTTAAACTACATATTCAGGATCATTTCAGCTGCAGATGAAGTTCTGATGGGTGTGGGAGGGAGCCAAGGCTCTCTTCTTATGTGAAATCCTATGTGCTGGTTTCACAGGGTGAACTGGGAGGCAGGCTGGGGATTTGGGAAAGCATGCTCTTCTGTGCAAACTCTTCACTGTTCCTTACAACTTTCTGAAAAAGAAAAAAAAAAAGAAAGTGCTGGGAAAAGGAGGTTTTCCAGTGTGTTGAGAAAAGGAAAAGGTGATGGTGGGGATTAGGATTAAATTTTCTTCAAACTTCTTCCCTTCTATGAGCACTTTGTATTCAAATGAAAACGGTGTTTTTGAAGACATTATCAACGCATAGACCATAAATGATCTGAAAGCTAAATTATGTAGTTGAATGGCTACTGCATAGAGTTTAAGTATTTTTGCATTAAACAAATATTTCATTATTGTACTGTACAATTCAGAATAAAATTTATTATATTTTTTGCTTTACAATAAAGAGGACCAATAATCTGAAGTTCTGTACTGCAAAAAACCTGAGATTAAGATGCAATCAACTAAGACAAAATTAGTATAATGATTAAGATGCTTGGATCTGTACAAGCTATACAGTAACTCAGGCTAAAATAGGAATAGCTTGACCATAATGCTAAAAGTTAGAAGTGTATGTTTTCCCTTCCTAATAGGGAGAAAAATACAGCAGAATAGTAGAATTAGGCTGTAGGAAACAGGCTGAAGGAAATATCATTTATGAGAAGCCACAGAAGCAGACTAAAGGAACCAGGTGGAGAGTCATGGTGAATAGTTAAGCATTTACTTTTGAGGTGCTTTATAGATGATAAGTAACCATTGCGTATTGATGTGGCAGTTTATAAAGAGCTGCAGGGTAAAGAGGGGCTCAGTTTTCTTCAGGGTGGGCATGCAAAGTTCCTCTAAAAGTATGACAATCTGAGAAACTGTAAAATGAAATCCCAAGGAGGATTCCTAGTGGGGCATAAGTCTTACATTTGCAGCCATGTGTTCGCAAGTCTACTATATAATGTCTGTGTGTGTGTCTGTAATGTGTGTGTAGTTTGGTTTTTTGTTTGTTTGGTTTTTTTTCAAAGAAAGAGGGAGAGTACTCTTTAAAAGTTAAATCAGTTTCAGGTGTTGGTGTTTATTGCAAAACCAAGTTGGTAATGGAGTCACATATATATCTTTGATGTAGTGGGTTTCTCAAGAACGCTCTCTGAGCAGAACAGTCATAATAATTTAGAAATTCCTGGCTTGTTCAGAATCTTCAGACCCTGCACCAGCAGTGAGCTCTCTTGCTTCCCTTTCTTCACTTTTACTCCAGATGTTTTGCTTTTTCTCCATACTTCTGCTTATTATTTTGCAGAAGCCTTAGCCAAAGTGCATCAAATGAAGTCCAAGGGAACTAACTCCTCTACTGTTATTCTTGTGCTCTCAGGGTTGTTTTGTATTAATCCAGCTACCTCCACAAAAGTGGTCACTTTCTCCTTCCATACACACTGAATGGAGAGCAGCTGTTCCCTTCTCCCCCACCAACCTTTTCAATGAGGATAATGGGCAGAAAAAAAGATTTCATTGAAATATTGTAGAGATTAGATTAGAATGGAGAAAGCTGCCAAATTTGCTTGCTGAGGCAATAAAAAAATCTCATCCAAAGACTCCCTATAGTAGTGCAGAATGCAAAGGGATGAGTCTAGGATGAGATGGAAACATGAAATTTTTCATTTGCAGCCTCTGGAAGTTCTTTGCCAGTTTGGGGGGGACAGAGGTTACCATTCTAAACATGAAGTTGCAGAGTGGGATTGACTGTAGTTGTTCACCCGTGATAAATAATGTACAATTTTGCTTGAGGAACCTCACTGATGTCCCATTTGCAGAAGTATCCCTTTGACCTTTGAAGTTATACTTTGCAGCCAGGACTGCTATACAGGGAAGTGTGTTGTCTTCCTACAATGAAACTGGTAAACAAAAAAGTTTGAAAAAGCAATAATCTCATTATCAATAAACTGATAATTTTACCTCAATAAAAAATGTAGTCTTTGTTGTGTAAGGACTAAAAAAGTTTCAATCTTTCTGGGAGTGAGAACGAGGGAAGGTAGTGGTAGAACAGCTTAGTCAGAAGATGGATGAGAAGATTGTAGCATGATATTGATCTCTGTCTGAGAATTAGATAGGCACTGTCTGATAAAACATCCCTATTTCTCTAGGTGTCATCGCATATTTCCAAAATATCCTACTTACCCGCTGGCTGCTTAACCTTGTGTGTGAGGCCTGTTCTGCCTTTAAGTGGGGCCTATTTATCGGAAGAGTAGAATGGAGATGTTAAACTAAAAAATGCAGTAGCATACAGACAATTAAAACACTGTTTGACATATCAAGTATGAGTTTCCATTTCAGGGAAATGTGCCTTTTCACATTACATTAGCTCAGCTTTAAATATCACAGGTGTAAATGATGCGGAAACCTCATGTTCAGGAGGAGTCCTAGTGGTATCCAAAATGAAGCAGTCTCCTACATTTGTTCTGGACAAATTGGCACAACAACTGAATGTAAATGCAGCTCCTGGGCCAGGGGAGGGATTGATGTCAGAGGAGAAGGCAGTGGTGCTTCCTCCCCCTGACTTACTGGCATTCCTCATACAAACTCTTTCCCAGCAGCGGGATCCTGGTGTACCTGTCTGTGCCTGGCAGGGCTAACCCTAAGCTCTGGCACTGTAGCCCTGCAGCAGGGCAAGAGGCTGCAGAGCGCCTGCACAACAATCAGGACACCAACAGTCAGGAGCAAGGGAAATTCAAGAAACCATGTCCCAGAAAATAATTGGTGCCTCCATGTAATTTGTCTGAAAGATCTCCAGTTACAATGTTGTCTAAGTAACACAGCAAGTAGATTAGCAACATTGCCGTAAGAAATGCATGAGGAAAAAAACCTATTAAACAATAACCTACTTATGATTCTTATATTAACAAAAAGAAGATATCTGCTTTAAGAGGTCTGTCTCTATTTCCTAAAAATCAATAGTACATGGCCTGTCTTGGACAGCATTTATCTGTGTTTGATCTCACCTCCCCCAAGAATGATTTTGCATCTGCAGATAAGAATTTAAGCATGAACAAGAGCTCTGCACAAGTGGATCACTGTTCAGCAGATGCTTCATCTTACTATTTTGCCACTAAGGTAACACTGCCTTAATTTATAGATGACTTTTTATAGTGTGCTAATTTTAGTTGGCCATAGCAAGGGAAAGCCTTTATCTTCTCTCATTTCTCATCTCTTTGGCTTTTTAAGAAAAGCTATGTACTGTTAGCATGAGTTATATCAATGAAGTTAGTAGCTAGATTAATTTCTGTGGTTGCAAAGCTCTTAAAAGTATAGGACCGCCATGAATTATAAACCCAGTTATCATCTGTATTCAGAATACCCTTTATATTTAATAACACAACAGATAGATAATGAAGGCCTGCGATCTTTGCATGCTTATGCAGAAAATAAATTTTCTCTGATGCAGGTAATCTCTTCTTTATTTTAAATGTATTTTAAACATACACTTATGCACTGAAATAATCTTTTAAAATAAGAGGGTGCTATTCAGTGCTGTGGCATTGCTTCCTTAGTGTAGTGTGTTGTAAGGAACTTCCATGAGATGAATAGAGGGCAGCTAACCGTCAGTGACAGAAAATCACTGCAAGGAGGTTCGCCAGGCATTGAAGTAAAAAAAAAATTAAATCTTACTTTGATGCCCAAAATGCACGTAACATGAGTATGTTGGTAGTTAAGTATTGTTATATTTTCTCAGACAGGAACAGAGGGTAAATTGTGTCAAGTTTGGTGAGCTTATTTTAACACATTTTCATAGAATTAACTAGGTTGGAAAAGATCTTTAAGATCATCAAGTCCAACCATTACCCCAGGACTGCCAAATCCACCACTAAACTATGTCACTAAGGGCCTTATCTATCTACACAGTTTTTAAACACTTCCAGGGATGGTGATACCACTACTGCCCTGGGCAGCCTGTTCTAATACCTGACAACCCTGTTGGTGAAGAAATTTTTTCCTAAGTTCCATTCTAAACTTCGCCTGGTACAGCTTGAAGCTGCTACCTCTTGTCCTTTCTACACTAAACCACCCCAGTTCCCTCAGCCATTCCTCATGTAAGGCTTATTCTTCAGGCCCTTCATCAGTTTTGTTGCCCTTCTCTGGACCCATCCAGCACCTCAATGTCTCTCTTGTAGTGAGTGGTCCAGAACTGAAGCACAGTATTTGAAGTGCAGCCTCACCAGAGCCGAGTACAGGGAGATGATTACTTCCCTAGTCCTGCTGGCTGCACTACTTCTGATACAGGCTAGGATGCCGTTGGCCTTCTTGGCTACGTGGGCACACTTCAATTGTTTTAAATACTAAATATTGACTAATTTTGTTTGCTATAAGCCTATGCAGAACTAAGACTTATCAGTAACCTCGTATATATTTTTCATTTATTTTTTTTGTATTTCAAAGGGTTTTTAATGCTCCCTATGTCTTACTCCTAGAGGTTTATTCACAGTAGCATTTATGCTGTTGTCATTTTTCATTATTTATCACCAGATAGGTATTGCTTATCCAAGTAAGAAATTAAGGTGAGTTCTAAGCACAGCAGTTTGGTTTCTTCTTTTTCTTTTGTTTGCAAAGTTATTCTCGAGTAACCTTTTTAATGACAATTGCACAGTCTGTGCTTAGACAAAAGTTTGGTGGTGGTGGTGGTGTTCTATATCAGAATTAGACAGGATCCTTTTCCTGGGAGATTTATGATTAATACTCCCCAGAAAACAGAACAATATATACATTTTCTGTCTTTTTCTTACATCACTAGGTTATGCTAAGGCTGAAAATTACTTCAGAAAATAAGCACTTAAAAATATGCAGCTTTATATTTTATACATGGAAATCCAGGTTCCTGCCGCTTTTAGACAGTTACCTTACTAAATGACCTCTTGCTTTTGCTTTTACTGCTCTTTCTCTGATTATACTGCATATGAATGTTTGGTCTCCTTTATTTCTTGAATTACCCCAGACGACATGTTAAAGAAGATGAATATTCTCTCCAGGAGAAATAATTTATTTTAATTTACTTAGCAAAAACATACATCAGGAAACTGACTAGGAAAGCTGCCTTTCTTTTCCTTCCAGTTTACTATCTGCTTGTATGACCAGATTTCTTTCTCTGTGCAGGAAATTTCTCAGTGGCACTTAGATTCTACTGTCCTACCATGTACCAGTTAGAAGTTAGATATTCTTAATTCTTCTATAATAATTTGCAATAGCACATGCATTGCAGTTTGTTAGAAATAGCTCTAGAGGGGCCATGACTTTGCCCTGCTCCATAAGCATTTATGCTTTCTGCAGAAGTTGCATTCTATAAGTAACATAGCCCAGGGGTTTTGTGTGGTTTTTAAAACAATCCTATCTTATTTTTTCTTGGAAAGAACAAGCCATTCACTTACACTGTTTACCTAGTTACCACTTCCAGTGGATGTTAGGCTTTTACCACCAGTCACATTGTAATTAAAACCTAGATATTTATGAAGGACGGGGGGGTTATTCAGAGAAATTATTCAAACTATTGATGGTGATTATTTATGAAACCTCCTTAGAATTAATCTATTAGCATTGAAAAGTGTGCTGGTAATGAAAAATATTAACTGATGCTCATATAAATATAAAAAAAAAAGAGACACTTCTTATCTTGAAATCTGTCATGTAGGAGAAAATGTTCTTATATTAAGTATTTGCTGATAAATAGGTATGTACTCCTCTCCTGATAACAGGTTTTCCTCAAATGCTGATTCAGGTTTGCAAAGTCTTTAACACACCACTGCAGGCTATGGAATTACTTTGTCTTATAACAAATTATTCAGAAACTTTGTATTAGATGGAAGACAGCCAAGTCTCTACTCTGGGCTACAAATAATCTAGACAAGAACAGTACTCATGTGAGCCTCTGGTACATTAAAGCTGCCAGGAAATAAAATCCCTTTCCTTAGCATTAACTTCTAACTACGCTGAACTTCTCGGTATGACTCCACAGATGCATTTTGCTAGTGGGAACACTCATGCCTACATTGGACAGGAGACCACTTTCCTGCAGTATCTGTTGAAGGTGTTGTCTCTTCTCCTTCTCCTGGTGAGGATGTGGCAAGTGGCACAGCACATTGACTTTTGTTCAGGCAACAGTATTCCCATGCCATAGTTGTTTCAATTAAATAAATATTTTAAACACATGCTGCTCACAGTGGTTGTATTTAATCTTTAGACTGCTATTCCTCATGCTTACAGTACTTTGGAGAGGACCGTGCACACAAGATTGTGTGCAGTGGTGTCCTGGGTTCAGCTCAGCTGTAGCAGTCATTTTTCTTCTACTTAGGAGCTGGTGCAGTGCTGTGGTTTTGACTTTCAGATTGGGAACAGTGCTGATAACACTGTTTTTAGTCGCTGCTCAGTAATGTTTAGTCTGACCAAGGACTTTCTGAGTCTCATGCTCCGCCAGAGAGGAGGGAGGGGGAGGAAGGTGGGGGAGTGAGCGAGCAAACTGTGTGGCTGATTTATGGCTGGGCTTAAACCGCGACAAGTGGTTTGCCAGTGATTGATGCCCTCGTGCTGCAGGCTTGCTTGAGAGTTCAGCAAATGCCTGTGCAGACCATCCAGCTAGCAGCCTTCTGCATTGTACTCTGGTCCAGTTCAGCCTCATGGCACCAGCCTGAGCAGCTCTGACAGCTCTGAGCCAGCTTCTAACTGGCTTGGAGACTGCTGGTCCAGCCAACTTGCTGGTGTAGCCAACAGTTGTTTTTCTGTTTGTTTGCTTGTTTGTTTGGTGGGGTTTTTGTTTGTTTGTTTTGGAGATTTTGGGGGGGGGGTGCTTTTGGGGGTTTCTTTTTCTTTGTTTGTTTGCTTATTGGCTTGAGTGTGTTTTTTCCCTTTTTCTGTCCTCAGACTAAAGCCAAACTGCAAAACTACTTGGATTTGTTCAGTTGCAGCAGAATCTTGCTCAGTGAATGGGGCTTACTTGTGGCAAAGCTTCTTCAGTTTTGGTCCAGTTAGCTAAGCTGAAGGCAAGACAACATTTCTGAGTGTTTTATGGTGCTTTGTCATGAATTAATAGAGACTGCACTAATACATTTAAAGATTTGGGGTCAGGTTGCCACCATCCTGACATAGTATTCTATCTTGGGAATGAATATGGCTTGTGTTTCTGAACCTGCATGACACTTACACTGATCACAACTGTCATGATCTTCTCTGATTCAGTGTTTGCTGGTAAGCTTATGAATTCTGAATAATTCTACTTGGCCAACTAGGATATGGTGAGCTGAATGCCATCTGAGACCTTACTTTCTGTGCAGAGCTCTCCTTATTTTCTTATTGTGACTGCCTACTAAAGGGACTGTCACAGAACAGTATTTTTTTGTCTCTGTTTGACACTGTCTGCCTTTGATCTAGGGCTTGTGTTGAGTATTCTTACCTGATCTGCATTCAATCTTCTGTTTTTATTGGGATGAGATAGGGATCAAAAATTCTTCAGCACAAAGATTTTCTTCCCCCTGGATAGGTAAGCAGAACTGCCAGTTCAGTGAAGCATATGTTGTCATGGCCGCTAGCCATGCTGTGGGACTGTCATTTCCTTCTTGGCCATGTCATGCACATGCGATACCTCACATTACATCTCTGACTTCTGAGCGTGGTTTAGTCCTGTCTGTAAGCCAGCATTACACCCACCATCCCTCCGATGCATGAATGGTTCTTCAGTGGCAAGACTGCACATTTGAGTGCCAGGGTATCCCCTCTCATTTCCTCTGCCAGTTTAATAGCTGGAGAACCCACTAAGAGAGTCAGCTAATGCCAGTTTGACTGAAACACATGCCATCTTCAGGCTTCAGATGTGCAATTATTGCTGAACTGTAGCTGTTATGAGTTATGTAAACAAGTGACACAGACTTCTTTGGATTTGGTGACTCGTCCAGCTCCCTGATCTAGAGGCCAGCAAGGGCTGCAAGTCTAGGTTAGAAATGTGAGATCATACACAGTAAGCTGGTTGAGGTCATTGACAAGTGACACCAACCCACAGCTTGCCTTGCACCAAAACACCAGGAAATTGGACTGCTTTTCTTAAGAAAGGATCACTGTTAAGGATTTCTTTTACATGCATTTCTGTTTGTGGTCAGACTTCAATACATCCTTGCCTCAGCTCCCTTCCTTCCAAGGTCTTGATCAAAGAAAGTCAGGACAAGACCTTTGGTAATCCAGAGATCTCTATTTAGTGATGCTTCTGGTTCTGGAATCTCCTCTGTCTGGCACTGAGAGCCTCAAAGTTGCAGTTTATCCTATTTTTGCTGTTTCATGGTTTAGGACATGTTTTCCACGTTTGAAAATGTCTGGGTCTCAGGTACAGGTCCCACATGTAATTGAATCTCTTCCACATGCATTACCCTGCTTCCTGGACATGCCCAGAAGGTATATAGAATCATAGAATCATAGAATAGTTAGGGTTGGAAAGGACCTTAAGATCATCTAGTAGAACACAGGGTGTAAAACTGTAGGCAGAGTACTGTGGTAGTACAGCTGTACTGCTGCTTTCAGCTGAGCTGAATTGTCACAGTCCTGCACTGCAGAACAGAAACATCACTTAAAGTTTCAAATCCACACATAGGCATGAAAATATGTGACTAGATTTCTTTTTTTCCAAAAAAGTGCTGAGACCCTGTTCTTAGTCCTTGCAAGAACAGGAGTTGTACATCATCTTGAAAACTGCGTCAGTTCTGTAGGGTTTGGAACACTGATGTGAACAATAACTTTTGGATTTTTTATTTGTTTTTAATCTTGAATTATGCTTTTTTTCTTTGACTTTTCTCTGTCATTATTTTTCCGTAAGTGGTGGGATTTGACTAACATTGCCTCTGGCTTCCCTGATGTCCTTCAGTATCACAATTCAGTCAAATAGAGGAATATCTTAAAGATGAGGAAAGGAGGAATGGCTTTACTTTTTTCATTTACTAATTGACATCTCAGGAAACTGGGAAATGAGAGACTGCGTATCAGCAATGCAATGAGAAAAGTCAAAATACCAATAGAAAAAACCCAGCTATTATTACATTAATTAATTGTCATCCATTCCAGTACTTTCAAAGTGAATTAAAAATAAATTAATCCTTGAAATCTAATCAGTATTGCTGTATAGCCAGTTTGTCATATTATTAAAAATACTGCAACCTGCAAACTGGCATTGGGCTTTCCCCAGAGAGAGGGTTAATGCTTAATCAAAGCTTGCCACATTAGAGAAGACCTCTATTAATCAGAAGTGAAATTGTTTATAAAGTTGATTACTTGGTTTTAACACAGTGAAATTTGTTTATTATATGGAAATATTAGTTATTGTTGTTCTGACACTAATTTATTGCAATTCTGTAGAGTTAGCTATGGTGCAGTAAAATTGAATGAGATTAGAAATGCTGTGCTTGGAATCAGAAAATGCAGTGATGTAACTGGTTACTGTTGCTTGAGAAGGCAAGACATTGCTGCTTGCTAGTTCTAGACATGTATAAATTCTGTAATGCAGGGAGCGGCATCCAAAGGAATCTCTCTGTGTCAAGCGTCTTAAATTGCATTTCCTTTCCCAGAAAGCTCTCAGAATTCACAGGTTAACAGACAATTTGGTACTGAAACACCCTCCAGCCTTCAAATCCACCTAGTGTTCCTTAGCAGCACTGAAACGAGTAGGAAACCTTTCAAAAGTTTAATCTCAGTGTAAGGCTAAATGAGAACGTGTAGCCATCTAGCCATGCAGCCAGGCATACCCAGGTGCCTCTGGAAGATAGCGAGGGTGTAAGGTGGCTACACAGGTGGGACAAAAGTGGTGTTTTAGAATTGCCCTCAGAGTATAAGGCACAATAGGGGAGAATTGTGCCTAATGAGCTTCCTGGGACTTGACAGGCTTTTGCAGCATTTCTGTTGACCCATACTAGCTGCTGGCCTGAAAACCCGAAAGACTGCCTGGTTCCTGCGACGTTTTTGTGATTCACTGGCTCTGTCTTAAGATACAAAATAATCGGGAATAGGTTTTTGTTTGTGAGGCCATCAAACAGAGCTGGGATTTAGCAATCCTATAAAATCATATAAAAAGAGTATCTTTGGGCAAAGAGTGGTAGGTTTTGTTCTGCTCTCACAAATGAAGCTGAGGGACTTCTGCAGTATTCTGAAGTGTAAATGAAAATAGAATCAAGTCATAACTACATAGATTATGTTCAGATCCCAGTGTGAATTACACTTAAAGTAGAGCAAAGTTAATGAAGAAAGATTAACCATCACGCGAACCTAGGAGTAGAGGGGAACTGTAGTCAATGGGAAGGCTGGAGGAACTGGCAGGCCAGTAGCTGCAATAAATAACAATGAAGCAAGAACTGGAGGAGGAAAAAAACCTAATCTTAAAAGGTTGCTGGGGAAAGCACAAAGCTATGCAGAATCTATTTGCTGTCCCCCATGAGTTGCCCATGATTTGGGGTGTCCCAAGAGTTGGATGTCTCTGTGGTTTTGTGTTTACAAACTCTAATCTTGCAGTTCAGATCTTAGAAAAAAATAAAGATTTCAGTTACATCTCGAAAGTGTGGCATTTCATGGCTTCGCTACTCCCCTAAATGTAGTGAAACTCACGACACATCATTATGTCTAGCTGTCTGTGATTGTCAGAAAGAAAGAGAAGACATAAGCCAAAAGAAATGCAAAAAAAAGAAGTTTGAACACACAGTAACTGCAGGGGAATGAAGTGTTCGCAGAGTATGTGCCTGCACAGATACATGTGCCTGTGCAGGTAGATGTGTATGTAAAATATGTGCCTATATGTCTGTACAAATAGGATTTCATCATTTTAATCAGATTTTATTGTGATTAGAATTCTGTTTAATTTTCCTTTGCAGTAAAGATCCAAGCTGTTGTTTGTTTGGACATACAGAGCTTTCAACAAACTGGCTGGCAACACCCGTGTGTACTTTACACAAATGCATCTCTCTTTCTGTAAATGATGCAAATTGTCAAGCTTGATAATGCTTTTTGGAAGTCTCTGCACTTAGCTGTATCTTGTAACCATCTTTTGAGAAAATCATAAATATGAAAAAGTGTTTCGTAACTACCTCTCTGCAATAAAAAGCCTAGTTTCGCTCTGTTGCTTACTGCTGTTACAAATGTCTTACATACGGACGAAGCAGGTCTGGGGGACGCTACCAAGGTCTTGTCAGCATAAACATAGGACACATAAGCTGAGAGCTTCTTAGTGTGTTTTCAAGGCAGAAATATTGGCTAAAAATGTTTTGCACTCCTCAGGAATACCAAAAAGCCTTCCTTCCCAAAATACAGTCAGCACACGGCTCAGCTCCCTGCATTTAGTTTATCAGAGAGAAATGTGATTATCTTTTTTTTGTTTTTTCTTGCTGTAAGGTAATCTTTACCTCTATGCAGAAATCGGCTTTTCTGTAAAATCTAGGTGCTCTTTATGAGACTAATTGTTCCTTCCTTAGATGCTCATTAAGAAGTAAATCTTTAGTCAGCTGCAAAGAAAAAAAAAAGTGATGAGCTTAGCATTAAAGCAGAAGTGATTGGGTAACTATGCCGCTGAATGTCTGGAGAAGTCCAAATAAGCTCACTTGAAAATGCGCCATTGGTGCTTTTTAGAAAAACTGAAGAAAAGTGGAAAAGAAAAGCTTTCATGAGATATATTTCCTAACTAACTTTTCTGCTATTTCTGTACTTACAGAAGCAACTTGAATTTGGCTTACCAGTGGGAATGAGTAAGTTTTCTGTTGCATACAATAGTTTGCTTTAATGCTTCTGCACATTCTAGGACTGGAGTGGTGGTGGGGATTTTGCTGCCAATGCATTCCCAGTGCATAGCTGAAAATGGTTTGTAATGCTTTTTTTTTCTTTTTGCCATTTCTGGTGAGATGTATTTTTTATACTGTTTGGATGTAGCAATATGGAATTTCAGAAGTACTGTGAAAGCATACATAGATGGTGGTCCATGATGCAAATGGAACTGGGGCTGTGGATTTTGATGAGTGGAGAGCTCTTCTTTTGCACTTGTTGTTTTCCAGGATACATGCCTAGACATAGCTGTCATAGCATAAAACAAGTCTAGTAAAGGAAAGAGAAGTTACACTAAGGGAAAAAAGAAAACAGGAGGAAAAAGTATTATTACTGCAAAGAATCTGAAAGGCCCAGGTCATAAGAAAATATAATCTGAACTTCACATGCAAGTTCTTTGGGAAGAGTGATTTGCAGAGTCTATCTGATACTGAGTGAGCCATATTGACATTCTTATAAGATAAAGATTTCAGCAGATGACCTGAATTTAAGTATAGACAAAACTTGTATAAATATGAATTTCTAGCAGATCTGGGCCTTGTTTGAAAACATGTAAATTTAATCATGGTTTTAATGTAATTTGGAATGAGCTGCTTTTGGAGCAAGGAATGGCCTTTCTATAGATGAAGGCTTCTATAGATGCTCCAAAAAAAATAAGAATCCAAAGCCTACATAGTGCTACTCTGAGGTTTCTTTATTTGAGAAATGCCTCTCAGAATTATATCAGATGTGTATACTGCTTCCAGGTCACCCAAAGCCTATTTATATTTTAGAAGTCTCATTCCATATCCAGTTTTCTCATCTTATTTTGTTGTTTTTTTCCTGATGTAGAATGAGGTGATGGTGGATATTCAGAGAAACTAAATAAGTGAAGCATACTGAAAGCTCATACATGATATGTTGAATATAATGTGGAATAAGTTTTCCTGTGTTTGCTAGGAACTCATTGCAATTTGGAAGACATAAGTAGATTTGAGCTTCAGTGTAGATAAACTGTATGTTATGGCTATCAACCCATGATTTTGTTGTTGTATATTTTGGCATGGCTCTCAATGACCACACGTGCTGGTGATGGGTGCTATAGATTTAGGTGAATTAATAAAACATTTCCTTTCCCAGTGTTGCAAGCATCGAAATAAGTTTAATAAAACTCCAGTATCCATATTTCCATCTTGCATTGTCAAGTCCATAAAGGTAACAGATTTACTGCTCCTTTGATGAACCAAAATTCCATTGTGGAGTGAGGAAACTCCTCCAAGACAGCCAGCTGTTTCTCCATATTACAGCCTTTTTTGGAATGACTAACACTCTGAATTGAGGTGAGCACAGAAGTGTTATATGTGCATGTATGTATGACAGGAATGCCACATCAGTCTTCCCTAAAGATAACCTGGATGTGCTAGGGAACACAGAGTTTGAGAATAAGAAAGTATTTGCAATTGCATTAGCACCATGCAACAGTAGTTGTGCTCCATCCAGAGATGGCATGTGTGGTCCTTGCCTGTTTAAGAGCTGATGTTGCTGTTGCACAGGTAACACACACCATTGGCCAGGCGTGCTCTGTGAGTGTCTTGAACATATCTGGCCCATTGAATCCATTGCTTGATTTGTCAAATCAGACACTTTGAAGGGTGGAAGCATGGGTGCTCTCTCTAAGTGACACTGCTTTAGCTCCCCTGTGTGAAAGGCTGAAGGGACTCATGGGAGAGTTATTGAGCAGCTCTAGGCAGTCAGCACCACCAGTGCAAAGAATCAACTCTGGAAAGTAGTCGCTTTTCAGAATCTTCCTAAATGTTTCAACAGATTCAGGAAACAGCTAAAGCACTGGGTAAGTGTTGAAGCTTTGGGGTTAACTCTCCTTTACTGCTTTATAAAAGGCATTGTTGCATAGGAAGAGAATCCTGCCTGCTCTTTAGATGACAGGAGAGGTTGTAATAGTTAGGGGAAATGGAAACGTTAAGCTGAGGTGGATTGGAGCTTTTTCTGTTGCTCTCCAGTGTACTTGTGGAATAAAAATAATGACAAACACCTGCAAAAGGGAGAATTAAAAAAGGAATGGCAAAATAAGAAATGGAGCAGCTTCTGGCTCCAGCTCTTCTTTGCAATCTTGCTGTGAGAGGGGGTGATGCATGGCATATTACCTGCATGGTCAGTCTGAAACCTAGTGCCTGCTGCCAGCATGCTGCTCTGAGGCATTGCCTGTGGCTGCCTTGCTGGTCATGGTAGTTTTGCAAAAGATGGAGACTTGTACAGCTGAGCCAGGCCCTGGGTGCCAGCTCCCAGAGTCC
This sequence comes from Myiopsitta monachus, assembly GCA_017639245.1. Lineage (NCBI taxonomy): Eukaryota > Metazoa > Chordata > Aves > Psittaciformes > Psittacidae > Myiopsitta > Myiopsitta monachus. The sequence goes on along the minus strand of CM029921.1, from coordinate 61,215,692 downwards.
CTCCTGTGTAAGCTGTGATAGCATTTGGAATGTCAGCACAGAATGAAAAGTAGCTAGCAGGGACTCTGGGGAATCTGAAATGGGAAAAGTTGAAACAGGACAATAGGTATGAGTAAACTGTCTCCCTGTACCACTTCACTAACTCTCTCAGACTTCTTTCCCACTTGGCTCCCAGGCTTGCATGACTGCCCCTAGCAGAAACCCACTTCTCCCTGCTGTGATTCAGTTAGTTGTGCTAAACCCAATATTAAGTCACCAATATTAAGTTGGCTCTGGGAGCTACATAAGTAGTTCTGATATTTCTGAATAAAAGCGTGCAAATGCAGCTGCTTTGCAGACTCTTGAGAGTCAATAACTGTTCCTTTTTATTCCTATGTCTCATTTTTGATCAAGGCTTATGCCAATGTAAGAAACTATATTCAAGATTTGTGGAGGCCAAGGTGGAAATGCATTAAAATTACTACTTAAGAAAGGAAAGCAAAAATCCTGCTTTTGAAAAGAATTCATGTTCCTCCCACAGCTCAATTTTAACATAAATGAAATAGTTTTGTTTGAGCCAGCAAAGAAAAGCAACCTGACACCAGATTTCTACATATATTGTCTGTAATGATATACGTGAAAACTGCTGATTGTCATATTTGTTCCAAGCAGGGATATGCCACAGTTGCCTTAAATTTTCTTGCAAACAGTGAATTGCTCCTGATAGCACTGGTAGTACTTCTAAAGCTATTATCATATATTTAGACAAGCTCATTATCAACATTACGGATGTTAACACTCTGTAAGAGCTATCAACCTATACAAGGAACAAAAGAAAATAGCAAGTACAGAGAAGTTATTTTTATGGTGGGTGATTTTAAAAAGCATTCATGCATATTACACAGTTTGCATGCAGGTCCTGAGTCAGTGTGATGAATCCACATGCTGAAAATGGGGTTTTCTTACATAGTTGGAGGTAAGAAAAAAATAGTCTGTCAAAGAAAATGGTTCATTGCAGTGTCTTATCTCTTATCTTTTGGGGATTAATTTATTTTAATGTGTCTTCTATTGAACTATTCCACTTTGTAAAATGTACCCCTTTTTCATTAGAGGTAAATTTGAGATATTGGGCAGTATATTGGGCATCTTTCTGAGTTCTTCAGCATTTTTTGGGTTCTGTAAGGAACCAACATTGTTTGGAGACATCCAGCCCCAAATAGCTGAAACTAGGGGACTGGTAATACTATTCCAGGTCCCTGCTTCAGTTTGGAGAGAAAAAAAATTTATATCTGTTCCTCCAGTGAGTGATTTAGCCTCTTTTGTTTCTGTAGCACCTCTCTTGCTCCTCATCTGCACTGCTATTACTGCATGACTACTATATAGAAAGAGCCCTGCTTCTGGAACCCTGGGCTCCAGCATTGCTGGAGGAGCTGAATTGCTCTGTGCAGAACTGCCACAGGTTGAAGGGGACTCCCAGGGCTGGACTCAGCTCTTGGCAGTACAGAGCAACTCAGCCCCTGGTTTCTTTAGTGGTGCTGAGCCTCTTTTAACAAAGGTTAAAAGTGTTTGAAGCCTCCTTGATAAGTAACACAAAGATTCAAAGATCCACAGCTCCAGTTTGGCACTTTGTTGAAAATCTTAGCTTTGAAAGGAGTGTTCCAAATCCTGAAGATCTTGTAGATCTCTTATGTTCACTTGTTCACGTCTTTTTTTGCCTTCTTGCTTTATTCAATTTAGGGGAAACTGTACAATTCAATTAAGCAAGACACCACTGTGGGAAATCATTCTCTGCTGCAGATCTTCTAAACTACCGTCAGCCAAGTGAGTTTTCTATACTGGTGAAATCTGCAGTGAACATTATGAAATTTTCATATGACAGAACAAGTATGAATTTCAGGGAGCAAAATGTTCAGAATAAATATGCAGCTGTATAAACGCATCTTTGAGGGCAATTTCACACTGCTGCAATTTCAGTTTTGCCTGGAAATTTTCTGGAATAGCTCTCAACATCAAAAGCCTTGGAAAGCACATGGTTATTTCTTTCAATGGGAAGCCTCCACCCCTTTAAAGGAAGTTGAGTTTGAGTAATATGATTCCAAATAAGCATGTAATTATTTATTTCAATACTAAATTCTTTCACAAAAGCACACTTCTCTCTGAGGCCTGCAAATCTGAGCTGCATCAGAGGCTTAATGACTGTAGGACAGCTATAACTTTCAAGTAACCCCATAGGTTTCAGGAGAACTGGTTTCTAAAATTATTCCTGGCCAAGCTATGACAGGTTTATCAGAATAACTTAAATTTATCTAAGAAGCTTAAGAGTATCTCAAACACTGTAGAGCATATTTGTTTGCCTTAATGAAGACATTTGAAAACAAAATCTTCATTGGAGAGGTTTGTTTCCTCACTGATTCAGAAGCAACAGCAGCTTTATTTGAGAATTTTAAGTATTACCTTCATAAGAGGCAGATGAAATGCCGTCTTATCAGGCTGCGATTTTCATACACCGTACCTGAAATGAAGGCAGAAACTTGCCTTTTATTTTTTTAACTCTCCACCCCTTATCCTCCACCTGATGCTGGCTAGTCTCACTTCTAGGGGATCCATCACAGAAGCTGTTATAATGAAACACAGGGCAGGAGGTTCTGTTGAGCAGAGATTTACTGCAGTGTGTTCATGTTTTACTTGTCCTATGCTGCACCCTGCTCACCTGCATCTGAGGGGTGCACCAAAAATAGCAGGCTATCTTAAAAGCACAAGCTACACCCCTTAGGATAAATTGCTTCTAAATTTGGTCAAATTCAGTGCATGTCAAGTGTTTCATAACTGAATATTGCATTTTTGCATAAGCAGGAAAAAGTGTGAGGAAAATCATTAAATGTAAGTTTTTGTATTTTGATGCAAAGTAATACAGAGTTCAATATCTTGAGCAGATTTGCATTTTCATGTATACTGTAATTCTATTTTAATTGTCCTAATGAAATCTTGCACTGTTTTTGTTTTGCTTTTATCCATTAAAAAGACAGGGCAGGTATTCAGCTCATGAAATGGTGCATGGTGATTTACACTACTGGAATATTTTGCGCAAATGTAGCTAGTTGTTGTTCTTTCTAATAGTTTTGGGAACTATTTTAGAAAGAAGCCCAAAGGGAGGGAAGTGGATGGAAGGAAGGCAAAGTAAGGCTGGAAGGACATGAGGGTCATCAAGATCCGATTAAGGAAAACTGGAGGGAGAGGCAAAACAAAACCAGAAGGATGATCCCTGTGACAAACTCTCAATCCATCTGTAATGTCTTCACCTCCAAGCCCATCCCGGCAGAAGTACCCACATAACTTCCTCTGAAGTTTGGAGTCTGTGGTGCTGGGCACAGCTCGAAGCAAGAAATCTCTGGTCTAGCTTTTTAGGGGAGAAACAGAAGCAGCATAAGATGGCACTAGAGAATTGTATGCACAGCTTTCATGGAGTTTGGCTATGGGCTTACATTACGGCTTCTGCTAAGTGTGATGAGGATCACAGGCAGCAGGACAGAAAACCTGAAAATACTGTGTAGCAAGCATGGGAAGGTTGGCCGAACAGCTATAGGAAGCATGGGAAGCTTGGCCAGACAGCTATCTGCTTCATCCATCACAGAGCTTGCACCAGTAATCATGCGTAGGTGCAGCCACTAGACCTGTTATGGATTTGCTTCACCGATGTCAATTGTCTGTGGCAGCAAATAAGGTTACACCTTATGGTATTATCATGCATGTAGCATTACATGTTTTGCTGGGGGTAAAAATCTTTAAATTAAAAAGTTCTGATATTCAACACTGAGAGGAATACAGTGGTGTAAACTTATCCCAGCATCTTCTATCCTGAGTAGATTCCTCTGTCCTGAGCTCTTCTGCCACACCTCTGATTTTGTACTAGTCATGTCAGGGGATTACTATCACGATCAAGCACTTGGAAGGATGTACAGGTTGTCTGAGATACAGGATAGGTATGTGAAAGCAGTCATTACATTTTCCCCAAGTCTTGCACCTTGCAAGCGAAATCCATGGTAAACTGTGTCACATGCAAGTACATCGGAGCTGCAGTGGTACAGAGCTGCATCACCTATGAAACAAGCATCTCAGAAACCAAGAGCACTGTGAAGGAGAGCGAGAGGTCTTGTCCTCACGTTCTACTTGAGTGCAGTTTCTCCCATGGTAGTCATGCAGACAGAAAGCAATACTTTTAGCCTCCTTTACTTGCTGGAGCCCTCGATATTTCAGTAAATGTTTCAGGTAATGCCCCTCTCATCTCTAAGCCAACACCACCTATTTTGATAAAATAGGTTTATATGGGCCAAGCTGTGTTAACTATTATTGCATGCAGGGTGGTTGCTGCATTTGCCTGCCCAGTTATTTTGTGGCACGGAAAAGGCTTGTCAAGCGCTTTTGATGACCCTGAATCTGAAAAAAAAAGGTATAGAAACTTGAAGTTTATTCTGTCTTACAGAAAGCTTAGAGCTAGATGGAAATAGGAAACCATGCCTTTGATTCACATGGACCAAAACTAACTTCCCTGAATTCTTTCTTTCTTCCTTGGCTCTCGTCCTCCCCCAGGAAACCCCAAATAAAATGCAACATGATTTCAATGTTACACTGTAAGCAATTGACCTTTTCCCCCAGAAATAACAGGTGTAAATCAACTAGACTTACTATTAGGACCAGTTGGCAATTCCTTTGATGTTTATGTATTGTTTTGAAATTGGTCTAAACCTTGATTAATGTTACAGTGCTAAATAACAAGTCTAAATATATTAGGTTTACCTTAACTGATTTGATTTACAAATGTTAAGATATTTAAAAGAATCGACGGGTAGAATAGACATTAGTGGCAAAAAAAAAGTAATTTTAGTTATTCTCTAAAAGCTATTGCTGCATCATCTGTGTTTAGATGAGGAGATGACAGTGCTCCTTTCTCCTCTCTGACATTTTCATCTGCTCAGTAGTTGTTCTAATCAATGTGCCTTTTTAAGCTTTATGGTGGATGGAGCAGCAGTATTTCAACCTAGCTCCATATGGACAAAACATGGGAACAGATGTTGTATTTAATACATGAAAGACAGCCCAGCAATCTAGGACTTTTCTTCGCAGGAGGCAACTGTGGCTTCTTCCTCTGACCCTTCCCTCTATGTGTGAATAAAGCTTTCATCTTTTGAACAAGGAAATTATAATTTAGTTTATAAACTCAGAGGGAATTCCTCAGTTGACTGAAGTGTTTGCAGCCAAATTTCTGGAAGAATTTGAAGAAGCACTTCAGCTGTGGCTGGGGCAGGGTGCTTCTCTCAAAGCTGAATTAAGCATGTTTACTAGATGGATCCAGCAGTCCACACAGTTCAGTGTGCAGTGAATAGGGTTCCTCAGGCAATCTTGGTACTGAATTATACTGAAGGTTATCTGCTGTTTACAAGAACTGAGCAGTTCAGGTATTCTTCATTGACAGTAATACAGAGTATTATTGGTGTTCTCATTTTTCTTATTTAGCATTTCTAGGTGATCTACTATTGAGGTTCATGGCTTTATAATTCTTGTTATTGTTGGTAGACCACTTTGAGAGGGGTTTTGATGGAAACATCTGAAGTTGGATAGTGCTAGAGGTGAAACTGCATGTAAGCAGAGAAAGAAGAATACAGCTGGGAGGTTAGATGGTTTCTTGGAGAAGAGAGCTGTCCTTGAAGGTCACTGAGTCTCAGGCCACCCAGAAGATAGGCTGGTATCCTCACAATAATACACAGGACATCAGAGAGGACTTCAGGAGTATCATCCCAAACTATGCTGTGTGCTCTGATAAGGTTCCTTCATGTGTTCAAAGCCTTCAGAAGACATGAGGATAAGCTCATTGGCTAGTGCATCCATAGCAAGTGCTACTGCAGGACTCTGTTCTGCGAAATGGATGCTAGTGTTCAAGAAGTGATATGGTGCAAAACTGGGTACCCTTGTAGAAGAGAGAGGAGGGAATGGCAGGAAGGAATGATTTGGACAGTGAGTGATCGAAACACCAGGATGGGATATCGTCGGTGGCCTTCCAAAAGTCATGTTGTTATGACACTAAATAATGGTGTATTTTTATGCAGTACTACTATTCTGAATGCTGTACTTGCTGCAATGATTTATTTGTTACAAGTCATATCAATGACCCATCTTTCATAATTAAGTTGACCTGCTCTTCAGTGCCCTTGGCAAGTGTTACTCAAAATAATGCAACCTAAAATGGCATATCTCGATCTCTGGGGATGAAAATTCCTCAGTTAATGCTCTCCTAGTGATTGTCTCAATTTTTTTTTTCAGATATAATAGTGACTGGAGGTAATATGCTGTGGGAAGAAATGGCAGTGACTCTGCATTTTTGTATTTAGTGTCCCAGGGCATAACCATTCAGCAGGTTTTGTTTCTTCACTTTCTAGCCAAAAGTTGCAATAGATTGTTGGAGATAAAATAATGACAGGATAGTAAAAATCCAGCAAAATAGTTGGTGAGGGATAGCTCATCGTTAAGAAATAATGTTTTAGTATATAGATACAAACCTCCTTATGTACGGCAGGAAAAAATAAAATGTACAGCACTGAAAGTAAAAGGGATCATTAATTGAGTGAGAAAAACAAAGTGTTCACAAACACTGCAGGAGAAGGGAAGAATAGAAAGTTAAGGAAAGGAGAATAATTACATGAGAAATCAATGGAAATAGATAGTTTTGGATTGCTTCAGGTAAGTCCTGGATCTATTCAGGTTTGCTGAAGAAAGCCCAATCCTATCTTGAGAGAAATATGAATATAGAGCTGTTCCTAAAACCCCTCAGAAGAAAAAAGCAGTGCTTTTCATAAAGCTGTTCTTCTAGTACCCAAAGGAGCTGAAGTCTGTTTCTGTCCTCTTAAAATTTCCTGGGTCATATTGGGCAAAGCCTTGAATCCCTCTTGTCTCGAGGTTTAATGACAAACCACCTTGCAGAAAAAGCTGTGAGCTAATCAATGGTGAGGACTGTCTGGGAATTTTTCAGTTGTATGATTTTGTTAAGAAGTTGCTCTGTTATCAGAACCCAAAGTTTTAATGGGAGTGTACCCATTTGAGTAAAACCTATGGTAAGCCTTGTTTGGGTGTTCAGAATAGGCACTGTGGGCAAAATGAGAGAACTTATCCAGAATTGCCATGTGCATTCCCTGAGCTGTGAGGAGCTGGTGACTCTCAGGTTTCAGACTCACTCTAACGTATGAGTTTCTCTAACACTTGTTTTAGCACTCTGACCCAAGACAAATCTCTTACCCGATGAATATAACACGATGTTAGTGGGGCCATGAGCCTTGGCCTCCCCAGGTGCTGGACCCTGGGCTGGTAGAGTCAGTACATGGCTGCTGTCAATTTTATTCCCCTGCCAGGCCTATTAAATAAATAGTGATCACTCAAGCTACTAATTAGGAGGGGATTCACTGGCTGAGTTGGTCTGGTGACAGAGAAGGCAGCAGAACTCACCTGAAGGCTTGCTCCCATTGAGAGAGGAGAGCTCTGTCTTGCCCTTTGCCATGCACTCCTCCCCTCCACTACCTGTTTTCCCCTGCTTTGCAATGGCCCCCCACTGCACCCTGCCATGTTCCAGTTCAATGAAATGCCAGAAAATCTTCTCTCCTCCTACCCCTGCTTTTTTTTTTTTTTTTCCTCTTTTGCCTGATTGCAGTTTTCCATTGTTTTATTGAATTCAGGCAGGGCTTTGCTACAAGTTAGAGCCAGCAGAAGGTAGCAGCAGCAGTGATCAGGCAGGAGGAGGAGGATCCTTTTTGGAAGCAGAGCTGATACATCACCTCATCATGTCCTGTGGAGCCATACTCTTCCTATCACCCAATTAAGTGGTTATAGTAGGATGGCTTGGATGAAAGGCAGAAGAATAACACTGTGAGACAAAGAAAAGTAAAATCACATCCTAGAGCCAGTCCAGCTGTGTGCTGTAGAGACTTCCTGCTTTACAACCCTGGCATCACCTTTCATTGCATGAATAATGAATAGCTTGCCATTTTGACAGTATGTCCCAGATTTGGCTCACCTCACAGTAGCTAACTAAAAGTCAAGCCTCTAGTGCCAAGGTTGTTCTCTTGGCTCCCTTTAGAGACAGAAGAAAGCGGCAGGCACACCCAAGAAGTGATTTATGCAGCCTGGTTGAAGATGTGATTTGTCACTGTCTGGAGGTGCCAGAGCACCCCATCTGATTGCAGGAGGAGCTTGGGCCATTACCCTTGTCCAGGGGCAAGGCTCCTCTGATTTAATGAACTCCTGTATGCAGCTTTGGTTTATCATTAACTAGGTTCTCTTGCTTAGAGAGATAGCATGAGAGGCATGCTGCTCTTCTTCATCCATAGTCCCTGATGAAGGAAGGCTGCAGTGTCTCTCCTGTTCCCAGGGAGGACTAGGGCTCCTGCACCAGGACTCTGAGTTGCTCAGAAACTCAAGTATCAGTCTTGGCAAATACAAGTAGTCCTCCCACAAGGGCCTGAATGTAGTCAGATAAATCATAACTCAGGGGAGTGATGATGGGTAAGCATCATGTCTGGTGTTATTCTGGATGATGCAGGAGTGTGGGTGTCCTGGGGCACCTGTGTCACGAATTCCAGCCTTATGTGGGAGTCTTGGCAATCTGTAGGACATAAACCCCAGCCTTTGATGCCTGTGCTTAGACTGGGTAGGCACCTGTGTCATTACTCTGGTGGACAGTTTTTAGACAGTTACAGTCTGATGAAATGAATTACCTCCCCTTGATGGGATTTTTTTTGACATATGGGGTGGTGATGGTGTTTCTCCATTCTGTGGGGCAGGGCTTTTCTGACTGTTGGTCTTTCTGCTTTGGGACACCACTCTACCCACACACACTTTCCCAGTGTGTCCCCAGAAGGGAAGACGCTCAGGGGATGGGTGTGTCCTGCTCCGAAGAGCAGGGAGCATGTGTCCATAGCACAGAAAGTTGCCCTCCATTAGGGGCCAGTGGTGTCTATGGCAAAAAGAAGTGGCCTGGAGTTTGGCAAATATCTGAAGGGATAATGTTTGGTCATCAAAAGATTAAAACTTGGGTTATAAGTTTTCCTTCCATGCCCTTTGAAATTGCAAATGTATTTGCCTGTGATGATCATTTTAGGATAGCCCCACAGTTGCAGGGATCACCTAATTCTTGGAATATATTTTTATAGAATGGTTAGGGTTGGAAGGGACCTGAAATATCATCTAGTTCCAATCTCCTTGCCATGGGCAGGGACACCTTCCACTAGACCAGGTTGTTCAAAGCCCTGTCCAACCTGACCTTGAACACTTCCAGGGATGGGGCAGGCACAGTTTCTCTGGACAACTTGTTCCTGTGTATCACCATCCTCATGGTAAATGACTTCTTCCTTATATCTAATCTAACTCTATCCTCTTTCACTTTAAAGCTATTACACATTGTTCTATCACTACTTGCTCTTATAAAAAGTGCCTTCTCCAGCTTTCTTGTAGGCACCCTGTAGGTACTGGAGGGCTGTTATCGGGTCTTCCCAGAGCCTTTACTTCTCCAGGCTGGGCAACCCAAACTATCCAAATCTATCCTCAGGGTAGCTGGTGCAAGTGTTCTTAATAGAACATATAATCATAATGTAAATGGAGAGTTGAAATATCTATATGAGAAATCCAGATGCAGTGGAGTTCTCAACAGTTTTTGAGGTTGTATGTTGATTCTGCCATGTGAGCAAGGACTTGATCTACTCTAGGATTAAGTCCTAAAATAGAATATGTTACCAGAATACTCTAAGGGCTTAGTGTTGACAACACATAGATAATATAGATAAGTTCCTGTGAGTGGGAGGTATTGCCAAATGTAAAGGGGAAAAAAAAAAAGAATATGGATAAAATCAGGAACTTGAAAGCAATAAAACCCAAACCTTTCATTACAGGACATTGCATTTTCTGAGATACCCCATAGGACACACTTCTGGGCCATGATTACAAGATATGTCAATTCAAATATCAGTTAAGTTTTTTAAAGCTTTTTATTTTGGCTGTGGATGTGATAATAAAATGCTTTAGAGTTTAAATGATATTTAAAATTCTAATGTGTAGAAGACTTATAGCACAACAAATGGTAAATAATCCTTCTCTGTACTACGCTTCTCATTATCAAGGCTGCAAAGTGTTTAGAAAATGAATCTCGGTTTATTTTCCCTAAAACAAAAGAGTGAATCTGGCAGGGCTTGTTAAAGGAAAGCAAAAAATTGCCAAGAAGATATTAGTGAGTAAATAAATAAATTAGTAAGTACATAATTGGGTTTGTAGTTTCAGGATATAATATTTTTGATTGAACTATTTGCAGCTTGAGATATTCAGGCCTTTCATATATATATTTGCATGTGTCACTCTGTAGTCGCATATAAGCAAACATGGAATTCTTTGCATGTGTAATAATTTTACTATCAGTTCTGTGATAAGACCAAATGAAAGCACATTCTTTTCCTCTTGACGCAGTTTGGCAGCAAAACCACACTTTGGTTTAGCAAATTTGAAAATACTTTCCTGCAATTTTGTGCAAAGAAGGAGAGATGAAGGTTAAATGATAAAACGAGTTTCCTGGTGTGAGGGCAGCTAGCAAAACATCCAGATCCAGCTGTGGAGGAGGAGAAGAGGAATATGTTGGCAAGTGTTGGCAATTGATGCTCAAATTCCATCAGAAATGGTAATCTACATGCGCTTGATACTTGCTATGCTGGTACAGAGGCCTTCTAAGGATTCAGCTGAAATTTCTTTGCACGGTAGTATAGAAGTGTTGACATGAAAAAGCAGTCAGTTTCCAGTGTTTGATGTTTTATCATTAATAGGTGTGACCAAGCTCAGATCTTTAGGATTCAGATGAGTGCAGATACCATTGATAACACTCTGCCAATTTATAAAAACAATCTAATAAGGACTGTCCCCACACAAGAAGTCAGGTATTAACAAGAGCATTAACAGAGAAAACACTTTTTCAGCACCTATGATATGTTACTAAGTATGCCAACACCTTTGCTAATCCCTTTGCCACTAATTCTGGCTGTACTGCAACTTCTATAGGCCTCTTTGCTTTCACCCTGGTTTAGATAAAGATTGAGATTTAGGGAAAATCCGACTTCGTATGGTGTCCTGCTAACATGTAAGAGTTTAGTGCTGCAACAGTGAGACTTTCTTGCTTTCATTTCCTTTGTGAATAATGACTAGATAACCTGCAAAACTCTCATGATACTTAAGAAACAGTTGCGAAGCCTTTATTCCTGGCTTATTCTGTGTGCCACTGTGAACTGAGCTTGTGGCTAGAACCCCGTCAGATAGCAGGCGGGCAAACAGACAGACAGTATCTCTGTCTCTAGCACTAGGGAAAATAGTGCTCAGTGAATGGAATCTTTTCTGGAAATGTGGTGAGCAGGTTGGGTGATGGTCATGTTTGAAATCCTAAGCACTGAAATGAGAACCTGCAAACAGGGAAGAGTAAACTGAGCCAAGGAGCAGTGCTACTTAAACAGATGCTGATTTCACCTAGGTGAGCATTAAGTTTATTGATCTGAGAGTTAAATAGTGACTGAAATATCCTTATGTGTTCCCTAATCCTGTGCCATTGTTTTTCCTCTGGAACAGTTTTCATTTCCCTTGCCCCTTCCCAGAAAATAACATCTTAGCTTCAGTTGCTCTATGCTTCTGCTGGTTTTACAAATTCAGCGTCGTTTCCCAGCTAGCTGTTGTAAATGTCAGAGACAGGAAAAATGGATGTCTTTATAAATCAACAAAACCCTATACCCAACAGCTATTGACAAACTAAAAAGATGCTTGAAAATCCAACCTCTTAGAAAACAATAGCAAAAGGCTCCACAGCACAACCAAGTTCTTGGCTCCTCTTACACAAAAAATCTTTCACAAAAAATGTGAAATCACATTTTAAGAAAGTCATGACTTTTGAATATTTTGGGGTGAAATTTTTACCGTATTCCCAATGCTGTCTAGAATCCTAATGCTGTCTAAAATCCTAATGCAATCACTGTGATACTTTCTGTTGAAATGATCCTTTATTACTTTCATGTAAATACCAGTTTAAAAGGGCACAGAAACTTTGCAAACAGTAGAGGAGTGATTGGAGGAAAAGATCAAAGTAGATGATATGGGATAGATAAAATAATGAAGCAATTACTCTTGAACTATACAGGTGGATATATCTCTGTATTAATGTGATGAAAATTCAAACATTTCAAACTTCAAAAAGCAGTTATGTGACTGCAACATGTTCATCTGGGCAAGTGCAAGCTATATATGAGGAAAAAGGACTTTTACTAGAGATTTTGTATATAATTTCAGTTGCAATATTCTGAAATGCTCAATATTCTGAAATAGTTTTCAGAATTTTGAAGTGCTTAACGTTCTGCATGCTGCATGTGGAAGACTGTCCAGGAAGGCAAATTAGTGAGGATTATATGGTAACACAGAAAGGAGAGAGAGACGAATGGCTACAATTCTTTCCAGGCAAATACTTACTATCTGAAGCACCAGATAATTTTGTTTCCTACTGAAAATGCATTCACATTGGATTTTAAGATAAAATCTTAAGGCAGTGAGACATACTAACTTTCACTCTGTTCCTTGAGTGCCTGAAATTGGGTTGAGCTTGAAGGACAGGTTTTGAGTAGAAAACCCAGAACAACAGAACAGCTCAAATGTAGGGTAAAAGAGCCTGTTACCAAGAGAAATTAAATGTAAAGTCGGAATAACCCAGTGGAGTGCTTGGAGAAGTTTAGTCTGTCTAGGCAATAGGAATTAGGTGTATTTTTAATGGTTGTAACCATAAGTAACCATCTGTATGGACTGTTCATTTTTAAAATTTCTCTTTCTAAGAGACAAAAAAAAAAACCAACAATAGTCTGTTACTGTTTAAAATAAACAAGCAGGATAAGATGCTGCCCCTTGACTCTGAGATATCCTTTTTAGTGAGTAGAGGCAGGGAAAGTGACCGTACAGGTCTCCTCTGGGTTTGAACACAGCTCTGCAAGAGTGGGGAGATGCTCTACACCCCATCCTGAGTTAGTTCTCAACTTATACCTCTCTGGCCTCATTTTACTATTTCAAGCACTTAATTTGTCACTTCAATTCTGTTTGTGTTAGATGGTACCAGAACTAAAATCCTACAGGATACATGTTACATATGACCTGTTAAGGCTAATCACTCAGACATTGCACCTGCTTGTTCTTTAAGAGATGCTATCTTCTACTCACATCTCTAGACTGGGGATTGTTTGGGAAGAGAAAATTTGGCAATGTGAACCTTCGGCTTTCAAATTTTATGTCAGATATCCTTCATGGTTTTCTCATCTGAAAACCCCCAATAACTAATTGCTGCCTTTCAGCACTGTAGTCGTCTGACATGAAAGTTCCAGAACAGCTTTTCTTTTAATAATGTTTTTTTTTTTCAGCAATGTTTTCTTTATGTCGGTAGGGGGTGAGGGAGGAATTCTGTTTTCCCAGATAACATCCATTTAGTTCCTGTGTTCACCACTTGCAGTTTTTGTGGCATAATTATTGTTTAGGAGTGATGATGCACTGCTATATGTGTTCTTGTGGAAAAGGTTCTTCAGAAAATGCTATTTAAACAATGGGAAGGAATCCAATTTGAAGAACTCATTGACATTTTCCATGCAGCTTTTCTGTTTGATTGGCATATTTAATGTCCCCCAAAATAATGGCATTAGCTTTGTAAACAAGAAGACTGCATTAACAGAAATGACCTAACAAATTAGGGGCTGAGGAATGTGGCAGGCTTGCAATAAATGTGGTAAAAAGGGCTACAGTTTTAGAAGAATCATGACATCCTAAAGCTACTAAATTCCTGAAACAAATGGACACCCCTGAGCGTGGTCACAAAGTGATGAGCGGGAAGTGATTCCCATCACCTTCTGCTTAAAATTCCTTTGCCTGAGGTAAAATGAGATGAATTCTTTGTGTCTAGCAGAACTAAACCAACATTTTTTCCTATCACCAGATACTACTAGTATATTTTCCCCTTAGACTTCATAAAAATAGTCCTGAAAGTGAAATTTTTGTTTCTCAAAATGATTGTGGGTGGCAGATGTCTTCTCAACTCCTGAAGAAAAAAAAACAAGCTTGGGTTTTTATTCACTCTCCTCTCACAGCCACTTAAAATTTCACCTGCTGAAAAGCATGGTTTCACTATCAAAACATGTGGCAGTGCCAAAAGGCAGTGCTATGCTTCTGCAGCTTTCCTCTTAAGGGTGTAGAATCAAAGCAGGTTGAATGCCACTGATGGTGATGAGTGGCAGAAATTTTTCTTTCTGATTACTGAAAAATGTGCGATAACTTGAGACCCTTAATGCATGCAGGATTTCTCTCCTTACTGAAATATGTGTCCATGTATTTGTGCACACAACTGGAGGAATACTGGAGGTATGCCTGACACAGAAGCTATAGGGGTGTAATCTGAGATGTACACAATCATTACCCCTCTTTCCTTCTCCTGACTTTGTCCTTGGTATATATTATTTCTATTCTCATAGCTTTCTGCTTTCTGTGGAAGTAAACACAGGGCCTCACTCAAGGTGGCCTTACAGGCAACTGGAGAGCTGTGCAGGGATAGAAAGACTGCAGGAACAGATTGGATGCTCAAGTGATCTCAAAAATTGTAGGATTAATGTTGATTCATGATGGCTGGGGGTTTGTAGGTGTAATGTTCAGAAAATGTAAGTGCTCCCAGGAATTTTATTTCATAGCTTTTTATTTTGGTCTCATTCTTCAACTGCCTAAAGCTTCCTTGTTTTAACAGGGATGTGGCATTTCCTACACCTTCCTGCTTCTTCCTTTCAAGTACCCTTATTAATAGAAAAAGGAGCTATAACATGGATGCAGAGTAAGAATGTTTTAGAGGAAGATGTGCCTAAACAAATTATCAGGCCTAGTGGGGGTGGGGGGTGGGGGTGGGAAGTGTTGGTGGTGGAATAAAAAATGTTTATGGATGTGGTTTTTGAGGAAAGATAAAATAGAAACTGTTATGCAGGAGACTGGAGTTTCTCAGCAAATCAATAGACATTCGTAAGTCATTATTTAGTGCTTAAGTGATTTTAAAGCAGAAGGCAAATTGAATTGGTTTCTTTGCAGCATAGCAAAATTTAGAAGATTAAATACTTTAAAATTAGGCATTAATGCTACAAAGGTAGCACTGATTCTGACCATTACCTTGGGATCTTAAATATTGGATTCTGTTTTTTTTTTTCGTAAACTGCTAGCTTGTGTGTCAGATACAATTTTGGCTCTGTTTTGATGTAGGGCACCTCAGATGCTTTGAATACACAGTCATAAATGGGAGCAATGCAGGGACTCATTCATAGCTTGAAGTCATGAGGGAATACCTCATGTTAGCAAGTCAAATGAGATTCGACTAATGAAAATTACTGGTGTAAATCCGTACAGAAAAATTCAAATAAACCCTGACTTTGGAAGTTTGAAATATCACATCTATTTCCTACTTACTTCTGTTATTATTTATTATCTCATACCATCCTGACCAGGAAAACAGAAAAGACAGTAAGAATCATTACCAAAAAATCTTGTTCCTATGAGGATTTGAATATATTTTGCAGAAATAGAAATAGTGAGGTATGTCATAGAAGGATTCAGCAAGTATCTAGCCTAGCCAAATAACCACCTTCTGATTAACTGTTCTATTGTGATTGATCTCTGTGAAATTTTCTAGCAGTACAGACGTAATGATACTTATTTCAGGAAATGTGTCTCTTTGCTTATAATTCTGGCTCCTTAAGTGATCCCAGCAAAGTCTGCCAGTTAGGATATTATTGGAAGGATGGGACATGGTGGTTGCACAGCATGCCATACATTTTAACATGTTTTATCAACATCTGCACAAACAACACCCACAGCCAAAATCAATATCTGAATTTATAAACAGCGATCTACCTGCATCCCTAGTTAATTGCTTCATATAAGAAGGAGTAGGTCCTGTTATTATTTTTTATTTTATTTTGTTATTTTTTTCAGTCAATTGGACCAGTCATGCTATTGGTTTTATTGACTGTTCTTCCTGTATTTCTCCCTTAGCAAGTTTCCTTGTATGCTTATCTATTAAAACTAGTCAGTGAATTTGGAGGGTGAGGATATAACCTTGCACCATGTTTTCTTCCTGTTGTGCCCCCAACCCTCCCCTTTGACCTTACCATTCCACTTCTGTCTTCCTTTCCTCTGCAGCAACTCCTTAGCTCACCTCCCTTACCTGTGTACCCCAGCTGACAAGGTTGAGGTGAAAGCATTCTGTGTGCCTGGATTTACTGTTTGCATTTGTGAGCTGGTGAGCTGTATCACAATGGCTGTGTGTGGGGTTGGCTCAGCTTTCAAGAGTACAGGGACAGAGTTGTATTTTTCTGCTTTGTATTGCAACTCCTGTGGTTATGGACAATGAAAGGAAAAAGGGAATTGTGACACTTGTCTAGAAGTGGCTAAGCTAAGTCTATGATGTGCCCTTATGCTGAAAAAAATAATTAGATCTGTCTTGAATTAAGGCTTGTCATGAATACACACTTGAATTTTTATGTGTTGCTTGATAATCTACCATAGAAATTATATTTTGGAGCTACCAAGTCACCAACATGCAGTTATTTCTATACTGTAGTAGTTTTCAGCTGAAACTCTTAGAAAGAACAAACTCTATTTGAAGCTAATGGCTCTTTTTATCACTGTAAGTCACATACAGCTGAACATTAAGTGCTTGGATAAGACCACATGGATCACAGATCTGTTCTTATAAATTGAAGAAATAAAGAACAATCTCATCTCTCATTCTTTGAACCTAAGAAAGCTAGTAAGTTGAAAATTCTTGTAGTGTACCTATTCTTTTTAATGCTTTAAACCACTATTTCTCTTCAGCTTCTCTTCTTCCACAGGAAGTGCCCTTTGTAGGAGATACTGCAGTGCTAATTGTCAACATGCAGCCTATCCAAAATGATTTCTTGTGCTTAAGAACAATACAGAAAGTCGAAGTTAAATGAGCCAGAGTTAATATGAAGTCAAGCGTTAAATGACACCATCATATCCTCACAATGGTGCAAACTTAAATATATGTATTGCAGTCTTCATATTGCTTTTGGAATACTGGCATGTATAAAAACTGTAGCAATTAAAATACTGTATAAGGTCCAGTGAATTTGCAACATTGATACTGCCTGGAAGAAAGTATTGTTGATCTCTCTGGAACAGTGAAAGTTGTTTTATCTAAGGGTTATAAATTGACCAGGCTTAGATTTCCTTTAAATATCAGCGAAGTACTGCTTAGACATAGTTTTTAATCTGCTAATGTTTTCATGGTAGCAATATTTGAGATTATCTCCTTCCTGAGTATGTGTGAATATAGTGTCATTCAAATCTCCACCAATATCAGAAGCAAAGTGTTTCAGAGGTGCAAACACGAATCATTAAAAATGTG
Organism: Myiopsitta monachus; assembly: GCA_017639245.1. Lineage (NCBI taxonomy): Eukaryota > Metazoa > Chordata > Aves > Psittaciformes > Psittacidae > Myiopsitta > Myiopsitta monachus. The sequence goes on along the minus strand of CM029921.1, from coordinate 61,198,228 downwards.
TAGCCATTTTTAAAAGGTCTTTTGAGATTTGTATTCTAGCTTTATTATTGATTGCTGCCAACGCCATTTAGTATGCATTTGTGTGAAGCTCATTTGTGTGAAACTTATGGAGAGGAAAAAAAGCCAAACTTAAGGTGACCTGAAGGTAGCGCTTTCTAAATTTTTTGTTTGTTTGTTTGTTTGTTTTAAATAGAGGGGACTTGGTGGCTTTCTAAGACGCAATTCCTTGCCGCTGTGATGCCGAAGTCAGAGGCATCTGACTATAGGAGTTTACAGGTGAGTCCTTTTGTCTCCATGGTGCAGATCCCTATAATACTTTTAAACTACCAAGCTACCAAACAGATTTTAAAGTGAGGACTGAATTCAACCTTCTTATGTTAGTGTTACAACGTCTGTCTTGACAGACTTGGATATCTAGTTAAGAAGCCTGCTACCTGCTTGGTTTTGAGTTAAACAGCCTTACACGTTAGAATTCTTTGCAGTTTTCCTGGGCTCAGTTTCAAGCTTTTATGGCTTCTTGCTTTTAACTCCTGTTTCCCTCATTTCTTGATGATAGAGGTGCACCACATCATTAACTTAAGATGTATGGTTGTAAATGTTCAAAGAATGATAGATTTTATTATGCTGCCGACACAGCCATGTTGAGGAGGCTGTCTTTAATCTATTATTGATGCTCTAAACTGTTATTATTAGTAGCATTGTGCAGTGGGAGAAGAATGCCAGTGGAATGGAGGCACAAATAAAGATGACTTCTGGAGCAATAATCAGTAAGAAGTCAGTGTCTCTGGTTGAGTATGTGCACTCTTTTACTTTGAGCCAATAACTATGGAGGAAGGATTTACTGCTGGAAACAGAGGATAATTTGACACCTATTAATTAATTCTCATATCTGAAGATATTACATGGATAGAATTTGACATGGTAAATGTTTGGTTTTTTTGTCAGACTTACCTAAATTAATTCCCTGTGGCTGTCAAGCATTGAAAATTGTAAGTACGTGTACTCTGTTTGAAGTAGTTCATGAATTGTTTACTCCTTTGCCTGCATTTTTGGTTTGCCTTTTTGGTGGTTTTATTTTATTGTTTTCCCCCCTAAAATGTCAAAAATAGTGTTTTTTCCAACTCCTACTTTCTCTAGGCAATTTCAAAGCTGGAGGTACATTATGCCACCAAATATCTAAGCTTGATCTACTAGAAATGAAGACTTTTCTTTCCAGTTTTCAGTTATTATAAATACAGATGTCCAAATACCTTACTTGCCAGCATGAAGGTTCAAGTGGGTCTGCCCTGTCTCCAAGGGTTAGCACACATGATGTGCCACTTTCGCAGGGAAATCTCGAAGCCTGGGAGAGGACCAAAGTTGATCCAGGTAATAACCCTGGGTTTGGACAGTGAAAATGTCATGAAATAGACATGCTGGAAAAAATATTTTTGTACCAAATTAACACTTCTGTGGTCTTATTTAGTTCACCTCTTGAAAAGTGAAAACAGGGTTGAACATTGTTATTTACATGCGTTTGTTTGCAAATGGGGACGAAGAAACTGCAGCCTGCATTACCCAGAGGAAATTAATCTCTTTCTCTCGTTTTGTGTTTTTTAAAGAGGAATTCAGAGCTCTGCCTTGAGCTTTTCCCTTCAGAGAAGATCTCTCCCAAAAGGAAGATAGCTGTCTAAGGCTCTGTGTCTGTACATGAAAGGCAAAGAGAATGGGATATTACAGACTCTGCTTCTTGAGCTAAAAAGAGAAAAATCCAACATATTTCAGCAGTAAGAGTGCTTGCAAGCTCTGTTGTTGGCCAGACAGTGGGATTAAAAAGGGGGCAGGAGGCCCAGGCTGCATAATTTCACATGCTGAGATTTGATCATATCTTCTGGCTGGTGAATTGAAAAGGCTAATGCATTACACAGATTTTAACACACGTTCTGATCCCGGTAAAGGCCATAGGTTAACTCACTTTAACAATAATGCCAGGATTTGCACTGTGCATTTCCACACTTTTACAAGTACTAATACAGGCCCTGGGATTGGAAACATCTCTGTAAATATGATGCTTAAGGAAGTGATGAATTGTATTACTCCTACAAACATACCAGAGAGTGAATTTGTGAAAGAACATGATAAAATAAGCGCTATTAATGTTGCTTTTCTGCAAAATCCTCAAAGCATAAAGGCTGCCATTAGCACAGGGTTGGAGTACTCAGCTCAAGTTCAACATATATTTTCTTCAAGCTTTTTGTCTTTGTTTATAGGTCTGTGTTAAATCATAACACTGTGACTCTTCACAAAGTCGAAGTGTAAAACTATGTTGCTTCCCACAAAGTTTCTCTGTCAGTACGTATTTGTGCCAGCTCCTCCTCCAGAAAGAGAGGTGTCAGCACTGCTCCCTGATTGCACCCCACCTTTCTCCATTAATATTAATGGTTTGTTCAAGTCTCAGGATTTTTCCTCTCTTGGTACAAATCAGTACCTTAGTATAGAACTGAGTAGACTTCATTGATAAATAGATAAGTATTTTCCCTGGTCCTCCCATGTGCTGTCAAGTGAAAGGCTAATTTAAGATTTACAAATCCTAACAATCGCCTGTAAATCTGCTGTGATCCTTCGGGCCCTGCTGTTACTAGTATTTATAATATACATTGTACTGTCTTTTTGCATTTTCTTTTTCCTGTCCTTCAGAAAAAAACAGCAGGAAAATATTTTATGGGTGAAAATACTCTTTATTTCATTTTCCACATTTGCCAATAAACACCTGCATTTGTAACTCTTATTTTCTTTATTTCCCGTTCTGAAACTCTGTTGCAGCAGCTTTGTTGTTAGATTGAGAACTAGTGAAGTTAAAGCAAAGTTCTTGGTGACTCAAAAGGAAAAGAAAAGCCTGTAAATAATAGCTCCTCATTTACTGAGGTCAAAAGGCAGTTTCAAGAGTCTTTCGTGCTTCTAATTAGCTTGCATCCTTTAAAAAGCTGCCCTAGCAAGGCTAAAACCAAACCACATAAAAAGAACCTTGTGAACCTTAAATCCTCAAAAACAAAGCAGCCTTCATCAAAATGGCAAACCCTGATCCACTGCTCTTGCTTCCTTTGTGCTTCTGTATATAATTATGAAACAATAATTTTAACTTTTACCCACCAATGGTGTAACTTGCTCAGAAGTAATGAAATAAACCATACTTACTGCAAACAAGCAAAGCATTTCCCACTGATTGATCTGCTGTTTTAAATTTAGTACTCTGTGAAAATGTAAAGAGTGTATTTCAGGGAAAGCCAAAACAAATCTGGAAATTACAGACTTTTTCATGGAATGGAAATTCCCTCTTATGACAAGCTCTTGTCCTGAGATACAGAATGAATCCTTAATGAGAAAGCAACTGAGAAAAAAAAAGAAAGCAGTGAAAGAAAACCACGGATTATATTGCATTTCTTGTAGGGTCTCAGGGTTTTCTTAATGTACCAAATCTAGTCAATTATTAGGGAAATGAAGCTTTAGGTAGGATTGTTTTCTATATGTCGCATGTACTCCTTGCATGAAAGATGTTATGCAAATATATCAACAACTTTGGTTTCACATCATCTTTACTCTTGTTTAAAAGTAAAATAATCTTTAATAATTAGGTTAGATATCATGAAGAAGTTCTTTACTGTGAGGGTGGTGAGGCCCTGGAACAGGCTGCCCAAAGAAGTGATAAATGCTCCATGTCTGGCAGTGTTCAAGGCCAGATTGGAAGGACTCTTGGGTGACATGGTCTAGTGTGAGGTGTCCCTGCCCATGGCAGTGGGGTTGGAACTAGATGATCTTAAGGTCCTTTCCATTCCTAACTATTCTATGATTCTATGTTGGGATATATGGACAGAAAAGTGCATTAGCCAGCATGTTTCTGGGAACGGTTCTCAAACTGGAGCATACAACTTCTATGAGATTCTCCATAAAAACCTGATTATTACCCAGATACATGTGGGTAACAATTCTCCTTCTCTTATCTGTTAATTCATTGGTGTACTGGAGGATGATTCAGCACCATCATGCACACAAGAACTCTATTCACACTGGCAATCCTTTCAAATTATCCCACTTAATGAGGATGACAGAGCTAAAACTCAAGGAATTACCTAGCAGAAGAGTAAAAAATCAACGAGGGAAACTGAATCTTTTCTAATGCTTGGGGCAAACTGCTCACAGTTACACACTGCAGTTTTTCTGCATTTGTATGGCCCATTGATATTCTTCCAGGGGAATGACAATTTAATTGCTGTGCATTATTATTTTTTCCCCCATTACTTCTCCAAAGGAAGCTGCTGCAGCTTTACCAGAGGAGTTTAAGTCGTCTTTGTCAGAAGAGGCTCTTTTTTTTGTTGTTACAATTCTTTAACTGTCTGGTATTTGATACTATCTCTTCTGGTATTAGTTGATAAGTGCCTCTGGTTCATGTTATGAGCTCAGGTGCCAGGGTGCTTAAGCAAATAAGCTTTTGAGGGATCTTAGCTCAGCTGCAAGAAACCGACTCAAGCATTTGTATCAGTATCATGGTTAATCTGCAAATATTAATTTGGCTAATAAGGGTAATGTGTGCATGGAGAATAGGGCATCAGCTGTCACTTGAAGTTTATTGGTAAAATGTCAATGTAAGGGAAGTATTTTTTTTTTATTTGAAAAGTGAGTCATATCTTTGAGTGAGGGTCTCCCTTCCAGTGTTGCTGTCTTCTCTATTACCCTGAGAAACCAACATGGAATTTTTCATAGATAAGCAAGAAAATCTTAGCAAAAATAGTGTTAGAAATTTTTCTGGTAGGAAGATTAATTTCATTGAAAATATCAGCCAAGTTTCAGGGATCTGAGCAGGTGACATTAGTTCTGAAACTTCCCCTGTACATATTTTTAATTCCAAAATGTCAGGTTTTTCCAGTTACCCTTCTTTGGTTTTTGACAAACACCCCTCCCAATATTTTTTATTTCTGTGGTTGCGGTTTAAGCCCAGATGTAACTCAGAACCATGCAGCCACTCGCTCACTCCCATCCCTTCCTCCCCCCCACTCCCGGAGGGATGGGGAAGAGAATCAAAAGAATGTAACTCCCATGGGTTGAGATAAGAACAGTCCAGTAACTAAGGTATAACATAAATCACTACTGCTACCACCGATAATGATAATGATAACGGAAATAACAAGGGAAGAATATATAGCTGCTCACCACCGGCCAACTGATACCCATCCCAACCCAGCAGTGATCTGGGCCTTCTGGGTAACTGCCCCGAGTTTACATAGTGGGCATGACGTGCTGTAGTATAGAATATCTCTTTGGTCAGTTTGGGTCAGGTGCCCTGTCTCTGCTTCCTCCTGGCTCCCCTCCTCCCTGGCAGAGCATGAGACTTGGAAAGTCCTTGGCCAGAGTAAACATTACTGAGTAGCAACTAAACCATCGGTGTGATCAGCGCTGTTCCCAGACTGAAAGTCAAAACCACAGCACTGCACCAGCTACTAAGAAGGAGAAAAATGACTGCTACTGCTGAACCCAGGACGTCTATACATAGCATGTCTTTCACTTGTAAGCTGTACTAGTACATTGAAGTTTAGGTGCAAGACTGGTGGATTTATACTCAGTCCTTTGCTGAGTTACCTGAGTCAGTAAGAATCAGCTTGAGAGAAAACTCATTATTTCTGGGTTTTCTGTTCAGAAAAAAAAAAAAAAAAAAAAAGAAAAAAAAGTAGAAAGGTATGTATGAGGTTTTTGTGGGGGTTTTTTGTTGTTTTGGTTTTTTTGGTTTTTTTTTTTGTTGTTGTTGTTTTAGACCAGACATTTCCTTGGAAAAACAATTGCCTTCAATTCTGGGGAGGGGAAATTCCCTTTCCACATATTTTCAGTGGCAGTGGCATGTCTTATTGTATATGGGGAGAATCCACAAGCCTAGAGACACTTCCCACAGTTCATGTGTAGCTCAACCCCTGAGAATTTCTGTAAAATGTATGTAATGGTCAGTTACTAATACCAGGTAACGTGGCTTGTGACCCAGGAGACAGGTACTGACCAAAGATGAAATTCAACAGGAAATGAAAGTTAACCTCTGCATTAGCAAATACCTTATAAAGAATTAGCTAACTATTACTCATATTTTAATCTGGTGATAACTTCAGCCTTTTAAATTAGTATTCAAAGGTAGAATTTAAAAGCTAGGAATAAAGTTCAGGCTTATCTCAAAGTTTTCGCAGTTTTTCAATAAGCAGTGCTTACACACATGCTCTGGGTGGTGAGCATTGCTTCAGGAGACAGTGGGGTGCTGAAAAACAGAATATCAACTTCACTTAGGATCACATTTTTCCATCCCACTAGTTGCCAAGTTATTGTAGATGAGATTTACATTCCTCCAAGTCCTTCCAGGGATTGCTCTGAACCTTGCTGCCAGAGAGTTTATGGTGGTGTGGTCTTGAAATGTCTTCCTTGATTCAAACGTGGAACTAGCAACAAATGCAGTCTGAATATTATTGGTTTTCTGTTTAAAAAGAACATTATTTTTTAAAAAGCACTTTCATTATTAGTAGTTGAGTAAAGCTGCTCCTCCTTACCTAAGTATTTTGACATGTGCAAGACAATAAATGGATATAATATAGAACTTAGGCCTTTTCTGTTTGATTGGTATTATTTTGTTTGTCATTTCCCGTGCAAGTTTGCTTAGTAGTTCCTATATAGCTCTTACTCAAAATCATATCATTTAAGGATTATATGAAGATATAGGGAATTTCACCTTTGTTTGACTCCGTGAAAGATATTTGAAAGCTGTTTAAAAGCCAATAGTCTTTTGAAAGCAAGCAAAACATTAAAAACCATCTCTCTTGGAAAAAAAGCACCCTTATTAATCACACAGGAAAGAGTAGGCTGTGAGAAACTAAAGAAAAATTCTTTGGAGATGCTGTACCAAAAAAATGAAAAGTTTTGCGTGATAACATTTTTACATAGAGATAGAGCTAATTTCATAAAGCATCTCGCTGTCTGAATAAACAGTCATGAATCAACTGTAGTAGTGAGCAAAGACATTAACCAGACAAAATTTTATGATTAGATTATTCTTTTACTGACAACTGTCTGCTAATTTCTTGTTTGACTGTTTGAATTTTTAAATATGTAATAAATCTGTAGAGTCATAGAAAAATGTGTATGGAAAGGACCACCAAGTGTCTAGTCAATGAACTTGGGGCTTTTAAAAATAATTTTAAAAGTCATAACAAAACCAAAACTGAGTAAGTGAGAAGTTGGAACGTGGTGGCTGAGGTACAGGGCCTTTCAAATCTAAAGAAGAGAGGAGGAAAAGCTACCAGTAAGGTACGCACAAAGTGTGAAGTGTGGTAGACAGAAAAAAAAGAGGAGATAAAAATCAAGGACCACATCAGTTATTCTTTCCCACACCTTGCATTTGGGGAAATTGTTTTGCTGCTCTTAATGTTAGAAAGTTTATGGGCTTTTTATTTTTTTCTTCCTTACATCTAACTTTGGTATTTTGCAGCTACAGTTTTGGCCCTTTCCTGTTTGTGTCTGATCCATCATGGGCGTGGAAACCTGGTTATCCTTTTCCTCTTTTCAACTGCCTGTTATCGAGAAGAAAGCTGCTGCAATTTTCTCTCCTTGCTCTTCTCTTCAGGCTAAGCAGACCCTGTTCTTTCATCTTTCTGACCTTCCAAGCATGTACTGAATATGGAAGTTTCATTCCAACCAGAAGTAATCTTATGGCTGCATATACAGCATATATAAAGGCTGTAGAGTTGTATGCAATGTTTTTTATAGCAAACAATAATAGATTCACATCTCCTGTGTTTGTATTTGACACAGTTCTATAAGGGACAGCTTGTCATTGTGTTGTTTACCCAAACACAAGCATATCTACAGTCCTTCTTTTCTTCTTACAGCCTGTGTGCACACCCACTTATGTACTTAATGAATTTCTACCGTAAGAAAAGCCATTAATCTACAATGGTGTTAGAACAGTGCCCCTAATAACATCAGTACTAGTACAGCATTCTGGAACTTAAATTTGACATTACCTCTGTGATATGTAAGAACATTACTCTGAAATACCATGATGCTTTTATATAAAGTCACCCTGATTTCTGGTCAGTGAAGTTCTATGGAGAGGTGTCTCTGAAGGAAAGAGGTTTTTTTCAGAAGTAGACAAAAGTCTCATTGTTTCACTCAAGCAACGCAGCTTACCTTATAGAGTTTTAATTTCTGTTCTGAGGATGTAAATTGCATTTTGAGCTGTGTCCAACATTGAGTTGTTATGTGTTCATAAATATTCTGGAAATGCCAATGTAGCTGAGATGCTGCTGGAACCTTTTCAAGAATATCCACCTAATAACAACTTCCTTGGAAGGAAGTGTTTTCAGAAACCTGCCAGGGTCTGTTTAACAGGAAAGATTTAATAATGTGGAGCAATTGGTGAGGCAGACAAATTAACAATGTGCATGAATTTATATTTGCATGTTAAGTATGTGCCAACACTAAAATCCCTTAACAATAAGCTTGTTTTTCTACTTCCATAAAGGCAATTATCACACCTACTATGCTTTACTGAACTCTCAGTTCCCAGTTAATCTTACACTAAATGCTGAAATTATTCAAAGATATGAAAACTAATGATAATTTTCTGCCAGAAAAAAAAAAAAAACAACAGAAAATATCTTTTGATATACAAAACTTTGGAGCTTGTGGTATAGCAACATTGTGTAATACATGAAAAAAGTGTCTCCTAACTCCAAACAAGAAAGATGAAACAATGGCATTGTGATCTTAACAATAAGCAAAATTTCATCTATTCTGGTCTTGTCACAGCAACAAATTATCTTAGAAAAAGGTGGAGCAAGTTCAGCGTTGTAGATTTAATTGTGTGTGTTTAAACTTGTTTGGCTGCTAAATTTTGGTATTAGGGTTGAAAGGACAACAGATAGAGCATTACAAGAAGTAAACTCCTTTGATCTGTTTGCCATGAGATTAGAAGAGAGATCATGAAACTAGGAAAAGTAAGCATACAGAGTAGTTCTGTGTTCTCTTAGAAAGCTGATGGTTTCAAAACCTGGTAAATCAAGCAGTTGTTTCCACCTGCATGCATATGAGATTCTAATTAAAAAAAAATTGCTTATAGCTTCTAAGCATCATCTACAGAAGTTTTAAATCTTTAAGAAAGCTCTTGATTTTAAGGGTTTTCTTCCTAGTGATCTATTTGTTGTTTCCAGAAAAAGAAGTGATTTAGCGGCGTATCTTCAGGGTAAGTAAATAGGCAGAGTGCCATCAGGCACTGTGTTTTGCAGAAAGATGGGAAAATAAACTTCACTGGCATTTTTGTGGCTCATGGTTTCTACACAAATTTGGACTCTAGCAGGGTGAGCTGCCCTTGCTTGCTAAGTGCAACTTGGGGCACTGACCCACCTCTCATTTCCAAGCATCATTGGCAATTCCCCTGGTGCCCTGCAACAGAGCACTCCCTGCCAAGTCAGATTTTACAGACACTCTTTTGACAAGGTTGCCCTTGACAGACCACTGCAAACCCTGTGCTGCCTTATCTCTGCATATGTACTTGGGGATGCTGTGGCTGATGGGCTTTTGGGATTGTTCCTGACATGAATAAACAGAATTAGAATGTGTTCCCCTAAGGGCTGACTTGGCTCCCTTATTCTGTCATGATCATAATGGGAATAAAGTCCAGCTTTTTGCTTTTGAATATTACATAAAATTTTGTGCCTCATGGTGTCCATGGCATTTCAGTTGCCTCCTTCCTTATGTGCCAAGTGCTTTATTGGTGTCAGAGCATTGTGGCTAGCTCTGAATATGTGCGGTGGGACTAGATTGGTGCCTGAGCAAGCCTTGGGCAAGGAAGTGCTTCACCTGACCTAGCTAAGGTGCATCCCATGATTTAAAAGGATTCGTCCATCTGGAGTGCCTGTGTTTCCCTGTGGAATGTGGCCATGTAGTGGTAAAGGTATTTGCAGTCATGAAGGTGAACACAGCCCCTGCTACCTGACATGGAGGGTTTTGTTTAAACATTCTGCTCCAGATAATCCAGCAGTTGATATAATTACAAAATAAGCATGACAACTGATATCTAATTCCTCAGCTGTGACACGTTCAGGAGCCCACTGATGTGCACAAAGCACTGAGTCTAGGGTTTTTTTTACTGTTTTAATACCAATCTGTCACTATTTCTGTTATTTTCAGGAACCCTTCCTTTCTGTTATGGCTGCAAGTGCTGGTGTGGTCTTTACCTGCCCCTAATTCACATGCTTTTAGAAGGATATAGTCCCTGAAGTCCACTTTCCCTGTCTATGCTATAACGATTAAAAACCTGTGTAAAGCAGCCTTCCTCTACCTTTTTTTCCCAATTGAAGCAAAGCTTCCCTAGTGATGATTTTACAGCTTAGAGCAATGTTTTTTCATATATATCTATGGGTTTGTCTAGAATACTTAGCTTCATGTTTTTCCTTCTGCAGGCACTTCTGGGTATGCATTTGAACTCCACAGATCTTGTAAGTAACATTCACCTTATAGAAATATGTTCAGCCCTACTGTTAAGAATAATGTGTGCTTGGGTTTTTGTTGCTCGCAAGGTGTTTTCACTTTTTTTGGACAGGCTATTGGTTGTTTCAGAAGCATCAGTGGCATATGTCCTATTGCTTCACACTGGAAGTAAAAAGGAAAAATTATACTTACAAAAGGATTTGCAGAGATATTTTTTTAAAGGAAGTTTGGTAGGTCCTCAACCATTTTATTCAATGTATTTTATTAATTGAAACAAGGAGTTTTGTGCCAGCTCTGGTAAGCCAAAATGAATGAGAGCTTTTGTGTTCAGAGTAAGTGTGGCATTTTCAGTGGTAATGCAATGGGAGGAAACCGTAAAGAATGGTATGAATTTTGTGGTACTGAATGTGCAGCCAAAATCTATCATAGTCTTCTAAACATGTGAATCATCAGTAGATATGTGCATAGTGGAAGATTACTAAGTTGATGAATCACATTTGAAACTGAAATAAGATGCTGTCATGGGTCCAGCACTAGCAGTCATTTTTCTCCTTCTTGGTAGCTGCTGCAGCACTGTGGTTTTGACTTTTGGCCTGGGAACTGCGCTGATAACACCGATGTTTTCAGTTACCGCTTGGTAATGTTTTGGTCTGACCAAGGACTTTCTGAGTCTCATGCTCTGCTGGGGAGGAGGGGAAGCCGGGAGGATCAGAGACAGGACACCTGACCCAAACTGGCCAAAGAGGTTATTCCGTACCACAGCATGTCATGCCTGGGATGTAAAAACTGAGGGCAGGGACCCAGAAGGTGGGAGTGCACTGCTTGGTCGTGGTGGGTGGTGAGCATTTGTATTCTTTTTCTTTGTATTTCTCTTGTACTATTATTGGTGGTAGCAGTAGTGGTTTGTGTTATACCTTAGTTACTGGACTGTTCTTAACCTGTGGAAGTTGCATTCTTTTGATTCTCCTCCCCATCCACCAGGACTAGGGGAAGAAAGAGGGGGGAGTGAGTGAGAGAGCGACTGCGTGAGTTATTGAGGGGCTTAAACCACATCAGTTCCTTTATGCACATCTACCCATCTTCACTCAGGCAAGCATGCTTTATGTCTGAAGAACATCCAGGTCTCTGCTCCTGTTTCCACAGAAATGTCTTTTGCATCTGATCTGTGTTCTGGTAAGCTCTTGAACCAAAGACCATACTTGATAATTTTCACAGTTGATCATTTCTATTACTCCTGCAACCCTTGATATATATTTCTTCTTTTATCTTTCTATAATACTAATAATGACAGTGCATCTTCTATTATACCCTAAGAACAGAAATTGTCCTTATCTGTCTGAATTTGCAAGCTGATTTTCCACTTCTGCTTCAAGGGTTCTTGAAACTCAAAGCTGGTGAGGTTTGCTTTCAGGCAATTTTGAATGTGGGATCATAGATGGCTAAACACTGTTAGGTTTTACAGCCCTTAAGTTACAGCAGACAAATTTAACCCTTAGTTCATCTCTCTCACTAGCTTTCATAAACATTGGAAAGACATCTTTAGTATTTATTCAAATAGAACACAACAGGCAGATGTCCAGCTGAAGTAAATTGGCACACTTATTGAAATGGGTAGATTTACCCATATGAGTGTTCAGCTCCAGTAATTGGCTTAAACGATGCTTAAACCCTTGGATTCAGTTTCCTGAGGGGAAAGCTGAGTTTCTGTTAGACAAAATGCTAGTGGCAGAAGTGTTCCAAAGAGTATGAATATGAATTTCAGTCTGCTTATATAGATATTTCATTAATTCCTTATGCAAATTACATGCATCTGCTGAGGGAATAGAAAAGATGCTGTGTGACCCTGAAGACTCTGCAGATGGTATATTACAAACAGCAAGTATTTGAAGTATTAGTTCTGGTCAAAAATAAATTCAGCCAGAACATATGCTGAGTTGTGTTCATGTAAAATTCTGACTAACAAGCCTAATGAGAAAGTGTGCAGGTAGACAGTGGACATAGTATATCCCCAGGAAGGATTCTCTTAGTAGCTGGTGCAGCGCTGTGTGTTTCGGCTTTAGTCTGAGAATAATCTTGATGACACAATGTTTTAGTTGTTTCCATTTTCTCATGCTTTGCCAATGAAGAGGTGCCCAATAGCTGACAGGGAGCACAGCCAGTACAGCTGACGTGAACTAGCCAAAGGGGTATTCTGCACCATAGAACATCATGCTCAGTATAGAAACTGAGGGGAGCTGGTCAGAAAGGTCTGATTGCTGCTTGGAGACCGCTGAGAATTGTTCAGGTGGTGAGCAATTTTACTGTGCATAACTTGTCTTTCATGGGGTTTATTCCTCTCTCTCATTTTCCTAGTATTATTGTTATGCTTATATTTTATTTCATTTATTAAACTGTTCTTATCTCAACCCATGGGGTTCACCTCCTTTCGATTCTCTTCTCCATCCCAGTGGTGAGGAGTGAGTGAGCAGCTGGGTGGTACTTAGTCATCAGCTGGGGTTAAATCAATACAAGCTTAAACAATTTAGATACAATACCCTCTTTATTAGTCTAAGAATTAAAAAATCTACAGCATGTCATAGCATCTTCTCAAACTTTGAATGTCCACAAGGAGATATTTTCTGATGTTCTATCATCCCCTTACAGCAGCAACCTGAAAATCAAAGCATTCACTCAAACATTAGCTATTAAGTTTGGACTCTAGAGTGATACATGTTAAGATACTAGAAAGCCACCAGGCATACTAAGAAATTCAGAAACAGGTTATACAAAACACTAGAAAATGTAGCGCTAATTCAGAGTAGGAAAGGATGAGTGGATATTGTATATTTGATTTGGTTTTCCCCAGTGTTCCCAGGAAAAGTGTCAGAGGGTTTTAATTAGGTCAGGTACTTTCATTTTAGCTACTGCTAAACTAAACACATAGCTTCTGTGTTAAAACAGCATCTCATAATACCGACATTTGATCCTGTTTTGAAAGCTCTAAGTAATAAAGAATAAATCATCGCAAGAGGTGGTTTTTCTACTCTTTACTTCTTATCCTCATTAAAAAAATGTTTCTTCTGGTTGCAATTTCAGCCTCCATCAGTTGAAAATTTTTCCGCTATCTTTCACCAGAAGGATACTTAAAATCTGAAGTTATTTTCCCATGGAATCTGTCATAATGTGTTGTAAGCTGTTGTAAACCATAATCAAGTCATCTCTTTGACCTTTCTTGAATAAGCTGAAATAGACTGAGCTTCCCAAGAGTTTCACTGTGAAAAAAGCTTTTCATTCATGTAATCTTTTTATTTTTTTACTTCTGAAGTACACTCTGAAAAATGGTACAGTGCTTCATTAATATGTTTGCAGAAGTAATACACCTCTTTATACCAATCTGATGTCCCTCTGGTTATATTTTAAATAATCTTAGCTCTAGCATTATTCTGCAAGGTGATTACCGATTCATACCTGCAAGACCTCTAGGTACTCACTGGGATATGGATTCTGTTTTACCACCACTGTCATAGGACTTATTATATTTCTTTTATTAGCACTCAATAAAGTTAATTAATTCCTAATACTCATGTAAGTGTTGACATTTGTCCACTCAGTTTTCCTCATGATTTATTTCTGTTTTGTAGGGCTTCCCTCTTCAGAGAGTTATGGGCCAGATTAATGATGAGAGCAGCAAAATTAGGAATGTGAGATAGGAATCTAAATGTCTTTGTGGCTCTGTTTCTTAGTATGCCCAAGACCAAGTGACATGTTGCTGCAAGTCGACAGGGCTAGAGCAGTTGATGTCATCTACCTGGACTTGTGCAAAGCGTTCGACACTGTCTCACACAACATCCTTGTCCGTAAGTTGGAGAGACATCAATTTGATAGGTGGACCACCTCGGTGGATAAAGAACTGGCTGGATGGCTGCACACAAAGAGTTGTGCTCAATGGCTCAATGTCCATCTGGAGACCAGTAACGAGAGGTGTCCCTCAGGGGTCGGTGTTGGGACCGATCTTGTTCAACATCTTTGTCAGTGACATGGACAGTGGGATTGAGTGCACCCTCAGCAAGTTTGCCGATGACACCAAGCTGTGTGGTTCAGCTGATATGTTGGAGGGAAGGAATGCCATCCAGAGGGACCTTGACAGGCTTGTGAGGTGGGCTGATGCCAACCTGATGAAGTTGAACCATGACAAGGGCAAGGTCTTACACCCAGGTGGGAGCAATCCCAGACACAGCTCCAGGTTGGGCAGAGAAGAGATTGAGAGCAGCCCTGAGGAGAAGGCCTTGGGGGTGTTGGTCGATGAGGAAATGAACATAAGCTGGCAGTGTGTGCTTGCAGCCCAGAAAGCCAACGGTATCCTGGGCTGCATCAAAAGGAGCGTGACCAGCAGGTTGAGGGAGGTGATCCTGCCCCTCTACTCTGCTCTTGTGAGACCTCACTTGGAGTATTGTGTGCAGTTCTGGTGTCCTAAACATCAAAAGGACATGGAACTGTTGGAACAAGTGCAGAGGAGGGCCATGAGGATTATCAGGGCACTGGAGCACCTCCCGTATGAAGACAGGCTGAGAAAGTTGGGGCTGTTGAGCCTGGAGAAGAAGGCTGCATGGAGACCTCATAGCAGCCTTCCAGTATCTGTAGGGGGGCTATAGGGATGCTGGGGAGGGATTCTTCGTTAGGGTCTGTAGTGATAGGACAAGGGGTAATGGGTTCAAACTTCAACAGGGGAAGTTTAGATTGGATATGAGGAAGAAATTCTTTACTGTGAGGGTGGTGAGGCACTGGAAGGGGTTGCCCAGGGAAGTTGTGAATGCTCCATGCCTGGCAGTGTTCAAGGTTGGGTTGGACAGAGCCTTGGGTGGCATGGTTTAGTGTGAGGTGTCCCTGTGCCATGGCAGGGGGATTGAAACTAGATGATCTTAAGGATCCTTTCCAACCCTAACTATTCTATGATTCTATGATTCTAAGTCAGAAAGGTTTAAAGTACTTATCTAAAACAGTACAGTTAGGAAATTTATGCAAGAAGGAAGACAAAGTACTAAAAAAGAAAGAACAGAGAGGAAAAAAAATCTCTGTAAGCTCTTCCTGAGAACAAAGAAAGTACTGTCTATAACGCAGGGGCTGGGAAATAGCATTTTGACATAAGGCACTTTTCTCTTGGTTTGAAAATATATGAAATTTAAGTAACTATGGAGAAGGAAGACCGCAATGCTTGGGTTAAAAGAGGGGTGAATGTCTACAGGCAAGAGTCTGGGGCCAAAAAAGACATAAGAGAGCAAGTTCTATATTTCCAAATGATTTGAAAATAACTATCAAATAGCACAGTTTTCTGCAGATTTTAAATCTAAGACAGTTGACAGAGATGGGGAAAAAGTGTAAGGGAAACTTTGTTTATTCTTGTTTCATGATAAATGTTCTAGTTCAAGGGAAAGGATAGACTGGGATCCAGTGTCTGTCCCAAAGATGGCAGGATGAGAAACAGAAGCTAATGAATTTGCAGCATCTTGATCAACTAAGAGTATGCTGAAGTTGTGAAGCTATGCTGTATTTGTGGAGGATGTTAGGAAGGGACCCAGGCAGCTTGTACTACAAAATTTCAGAGTAACTTTGAGGTGCTTCTATGAGTCCATCCCCCTCTGATCTCACTCTTCACCACTGGTTGTCCATCCTGTCCTTCATGACTAGTGCTTTGCTGTGCTCTTATTTTCCCCAGACAGAAGAGTCTAAAAACTTTTTTCTGACTTTTGGCTGACTGGAAGAATTTCCATCTTGCCTTTGCAGTCATATCCCCCTGGAGCAACCTGGGCAATGTATCCTTCACCTTCAGTGTTTACAACCTTCAGCTATTTGCAGTTATCACAGCCTCTTTTGTCATTGTTTAGTTAAGCTATACACACTTGCTTTTAAAAGTAATTTCCCATTAGTCTGTCTCTCTAGGCCTTTATAGTTCTTTGTTGCTGTTTTCTGAATTCCATCCAGTTTTTCTTTTTTAATTCCTTCTAATGAGCTGCCAAGAAGTAGTTATTACATCTTCTAAGGGATGGTAGAGAACCCAGACGGTAAATTGCAGTATTAAAGTAAGAAAGAAGCAAGGAAACAGTTTTAAATGTTGAAGTTTTTCATGTGTATTTCGAACCAGCATTTATAAATTAAAAACAGATAGAAAGTATTCTACAGATATCTGTGAAGAGGAAGCTCTAACCATAGAGATAATTTACTGAAAAGAAGTTTAAAATTGCTAGTTCTCATGTAATATCATCCCAAGGCATTAAGTTGCAAAATTATCACATCTTAGAGGACCGAATCCTGGGTAATATAAGCAAAGCAAGGCTAAGAATGAAATCTGTGGAAAAATGTATAGTTAGGCTGACCAGAAAGGAAAGCCAGGGAACACTGTTCAGAGGAGTGGGTATATGAATTGCACTGAAAGTATCTGCCCAGTGTCCTAAGGGCACACTGAGAAGGTGCTGGTGGAGACTGAAATAGACAGTACTTCAGGGAACTTGCAGCATTACTTTTGCCACTGTTGCCTTTTCCTGTGCCCACACTTTTCTTACCTTTCATCTCAGCATAGGAAATCACAATTTCCCTGTAAATTATACCCAAATTTTAATGAAAAGAACTATTTATAGAGTACATATCTAGAATATAGAATTATACCTAAAATTAAAAGGACTTTGGTCTCCTTTTACACTGTCCAGGATATCTAGCTTTAAGCAGCTTAAATTGTAAGCTCCTCATGATGCACACTGCAGGTTTTTTTCTGGTTCTGTGTGTGAAATACCAATTATAGTTGTGTTAGCCTGGCGAACCTAGGTGGGGAGACTAGATGCAGTCTGTCATTCTTGCACCCTGTCTTCGCAGAATCATAGAATGGTTTGGGTTGGAAGAGACCGTAAAGATCATGTAGTTCCAATCCTCCTTGTACAGGCAGGGCCACCTTCCATTAGACCAGGTTGCTGTAAGCCCCATCCAACCTGGCCTTGAATGCGTCCAGTAATGGAGCATCCACAACTTCTCTGGGCAACCTGTTGTCGTGGTTTAAGCCTCCAAGCCCCACAGTTTTTCTCACTCCCTCCCTCCCCTCTCTTTATTCCCCCAGTGCTGGGGGGACGGGGAGGAGAATCGAAAGAATGCAACTTCCACAGGTTGAGATAACAGTTTAGTAACTAAGGTATAACACGAATCACTACTGCTACCACCAGTAATAATACAAGAGAAATACAAGGAAAGAGAATACAACTGCTCACCAAGCCCGACCCAGCCAGTGCAACCCCAACAGCGAACCCCCCAGTGCACCACCACACCCTTCCGGGTCTCTGCTCTCCGTTTTCCCATCCTGGGCATGACGTAGTTGTGGTATGGAATAGCTCTTTGGTCAGTTTGGGTCAGGTGTCCTGTCTCTGTTTCCTCCCAGCTTCCCCTCCTCCCTGGCAGAGCATGAGACTCAGAAAGTCCTTGGTCAGACCAAAACATTACCAAGCAGTAACTGAAAACACTGGTGTTATCAGTGCTGCTCCAGCCTACCAAGAAGGAGAAAAATGACTGCTGCTGCTGAACCCAGGACACCTGTTCCTGTGCCGCACCACCTCACTCCATAGTGAGGAATTTCTTCCAAATAGGTAGTCTGAATCTACCCTCTTTCAGTTCTGAATCTTCTGAAGAGCTTTTTTGGTACAGCTGCATTTATATATCTTTCTAGACAAGACACTGTCTAGACAAGACGCTGCTAGAATTTCTGCAGAAGGAGGTGCAGGAGATAGGTAACAACAGGGATTGTGAGATGGATAAAAGGAAAAGGCTTAGGTAACAGGATCTGAGTGTGGTTGGTGTTGGTTTTGTGGACCTCTTTGCTGCAAAACATAGAGCTGAACGTCACAGAATCTCATAAAGGAAGCAAAACGATATTGGGAGCTGTGAATCAGAGAAGTACATCAACTAGAGTGAGAAAGCGATGGGGGAGGGGTTAGCTGGCTGAAGAAAAGAAATTATTATGGCAATAAATGTTTTTCTCAAAATGTTTGAATAATTTCATGTTAGCAATGGAAAAGTTGTTAAGTGAGCTCGTGTGCAACAGTCTTTTTCAGTAGGAAAGGACCCATTTACTCACAAGTTACAGACAGATACAGACAAAGATATTTATGTTCTTCTGTTTAAAAAATAAAGCAGGTTTGTATTTTATGAGGTTTATGTTTTGGTTATGGGCATTTCTTTCACCAATTAAATTTGTATTTGAAAGTAAAGGTAAGCTAAGAAATTTCAGTTAAAAATAATTTAGGAAACATTTTCTTGGAAAACTAAATAACTCTTTCACATCATCATTGGCTTCTCAGAGCAAAGGTATTAAGTAGTACAAAATCTTGTAGAAAATTAACTTTTTTACTACTTACTGGAATTGCTTGGTAGCAAAAGAGTCCCTAGAATCACCAGATTCTCTGCACTGCAGCATATTGCAAAGAATTCAGCAGAATTAGACTCACTGGTCCATAAAAGCTATTAGATAAAGAAGATGGCTTGATTATATTTTTTGGCTTCAGTACACTTCTGAAAAATGTTGAAAATGGAACAAAATAGGATGTTTGGATTCTTCACATACATACCTTAAAGGATGCCAGTAGCTGTTGCAAGGTTTTATCAAAAGAGACAACTGGGAAAGAATGCCTGAAAAAGAATGTTTTGGACTGCTTTCTGTAGCACCATTTATTAACAAAAGGATGTTGCAATTTGATGACTGTTGGGTGTCCCATCCAAAATAAATTGGAAGGGTCAGTGCCATACCTAGAGGGTAGGCGTCCATGCCATGAAAAGCCTTTGTCAGCATTCATTGGAATGAGTGCAAGCTAATTGCTGGCAGAGTGAGCTTTGAGAGTATCAGTGCCCCAGGCAATGATACTGTTGCAAGGAGTTTGGACATAAAAAATAGAAGCCATATTCTCTATGTGCTAGTGCATGCATATTCAGAAGGAATACTATGATACTGCAACATAGTATCAAGGTTTTTTTGGCAGTCAATCACAGATTGAGGCTTTTTACATTCATAAAATGTCACCTTGTGACCTGTCTTCAAACAAAGGACTGAGCAACATATGCCTATGCAGGGTGCCCTGTGGATATCTCAACCCAGAGAAGGCAATTTTTTCTTGCCCAGAGCTCAGGTATCTTACTGCCTCTGTGAAATACCTATGCAGCTATTGAATGAGTGTTCATTGTTGCCCCTAAACCTATTTTTGCTTCTAACTCCTCTAGCTCTCAGTAACTGGTCATTGGTGAGCTGTTTTTAACCCTGGTGCCTCCTGCATTAACTTGTGTTCCACTTTTAAGGCCATGTCTGTCAGCTATTATGTCTATTCTGCATCTTTGGTTCCTGTTTTCATGGCCTGAATGATATTCCATACTCTCTTTTCTCTGCACTGCATCATTAGGCTGGTACCACCAATGGCTCATTCTTCACAGAGTATCTGCTTACTGCTACTATCCATATCAAAATTATGGTCGCACCACGTGATTATACAAAGCTAAGCAGGAAGCAAAAAAAAAAAAGCCACCTAGAAAATTGCTGTCACAGCTAAGGAAACTAAACAGTGCTTCAGGCAGGCCAGAAAAAAGGGAAAGCAATCCTTAGTCTTCAGACTTTGCAGAGCTACCCTGTGGCTGGGTACTACCAATGGCAATGCTATATTTACTGAGGTAAGTGGCTGCAAATGGCTTAGTTCCCAGTACTCCCTTGCCTTTGGGCATCTCTGTCCAGAGCGATTCCCATGGCTGTTCACATTTAAAAAAGAGAATCTCTTTCTATTTTAGTAATTTCCTTCTCTATGAGTGTTGAGGAATGTTGTGTGTCTCAAGCTCTGCAACAAGAGATCTGAAGAGTTTAACTTCATATACAACAGGGACTCTTACAATGGTTTTCGTAAGGAAAGATCTGATCTTCTGCTACTGATCCATTTTATGTTCAAAATGGGGAGTTTCCCTGCAGTGAAACCTTACTAAACAGAATAAACTGTTACAAGATGCCTGTTACATGCTAAGTGAATTGCAAAAACAAAACAATGCTTCTTTCAGCTCCTGCACTCTTTTCTTCTAGGTCATAGTAATCATAGAATTCCAGGTTGGAAGGGAACTTAAGCATTACCTGGTCCAATTGTTCATTGCAAAGCATGACTGAGACTAGATGTTCCAGCACCCTGTCCAAACGAATCTTGAAAGTGTCCAGCGTTTGGGAATCCACCACTTCCATGAGGAGATTATTCCAGCGATTGATTGCTCTCATTGTGATTTTTTTTCTCCTGTGCCATTTACAATCTCCCCAAGTGTAACTTTTGCCTATTACCCCTTGTCTTTTCCATGTGACCCCTTGTCAAAAGAGAGTCTCCATCTTTTTGGTAGCCACCCTTTATGTACTGGAACACTGGTGACGAGGTCTCCCCTGAGCCGTCTTTTCTTTAGGGTGAAAAAAAACCAGTTCTCTCAACCCTTCCTCATAGGACAGGCTTCTCAGTCTTATGTTTGATCATCTTTGTGGCCCTTCACTGGACCTTCTCCAGCCTATCCACATCTTTTCTGTAGAGTATAAAACCGAGCAGCACAGTACTTCTGTCATTGCTACTTTTCCTCCAGCACTGGGACCATGATAGCCTCTTAGCTTGCTGCAAAAGTGTTTTACAGACACTAGGACAGTGCAGACATACATTATATGTCCAGGCTTACAGTTCACATCCACTAAAATAGTAATTTTTAATCACTGTTTCTTTTAGAAGGTAGTGCTTGTAAATTATATGGGCCAATGAGATTTTCTTGGACAGAGGTGTCCTGAGCAGCAAGTTGTATGTGGAAAGTAACCTCGCATGGACGTTCGGTGTCCTGAACAAAGTAAACAGTTTTAGATTCTGTCCTGGGTTCAGCAGTAGCAGTCATTTTTCTCCTTCTTAGTAGCTGGTGCAGCACTGTGGGTTTGACTTTCGGCCTGGAAACAGCACTGATAACACCGATGTTTTTAGTTACCTGCTCAAATGTTTAATCTGACTAGGGACTTTCTGAGTCTCATGCTCTGCCAGGGAGCGGGGGAAGCAGGCAGGAAGCAGAGACAGGACACCCGACCCAAACTAGCCAAAGAGGTATTTTATGCCACAGCACATTATGCCCAGGATGTAAAAACTGGGGGCAGGAACCAGGAAGTTAGTTCATGGCTCGGTCGTAGGGTGGTGAGCAGTCCTATTCTCTTCCCTTGTATTTCCCTTGTCATTATTATTATTGTTGGTAGCAGTAGTGATTTGTGTTATACCTTAGTTACTGTTCTTGTCTCAACCCATGGGAGTTACATTCTTTTGGTTCTCCTCCCCATCCCTCTTGGGAGCAGGGGGGGAGGAAGGGGAGACTCCAGAGACAGTGTGTTTTTTCTGAGTTACAGCTGGGCTTAAACCATGACAGATTCAAAACATGATCAATCTTTCATTAGCTCCTTCCTCCCCTTAGAACATTAATATCTAGTTAAATGTATACAGAATCATGGAATCATAGAATAGTTAGGGTTGGAAAGGACTATCTAGTTCCAACCCCCTGCCATGGGCAGGACACCTCCCACTAAACCATATTATCCAAGGCTCTGTCCATCCCAGCCTTGGACACCACCAGCGATGGAGCATTCACAACTTCCTTGGACAACCTGTTCCAGTGCCTCACCACTCCCACAGTGAAGAATTTCTTCCTTATATCCAATCTAAACTTCCCCTGTTTCAGTTTGAACCCATTACCCCTTCTCCTACCCCAATGAAGAGTCCCTCCCCAGCATCCTTATAGGCCTCCTTCAGATACTGGAAGGCTTCTATGAGGTCTCCAAGCAGCCTTCTTTTCTCCAGGCTGAACAGCCCCAACTTTCTCAGCCTGTATAACATACACCACTGGCCTGAATTAGATCAGAAACTAGGTCTCTAAAAAGGTGCACAAGTGCAGAAATTATGAATCACATACAAGCATTTCGTCAATCCAGAATGAGTCACAATTTATTTGCAAATTCTTTGTTTTGCAAAATATGTGAATTTTACCTCAGCAGAAAAAAATGTCTTCATAAATGTGATGCTTTAATTCTCTCTCTGAGTCTAACTGTAAATTTGTTTTCAAGATCTTCCTTAAAATGCAAGGTAGTTGTCGACAAGCTTTAATTGCAAATAGTTATCAGATAGGAAATTATGAACTTGAATGCCAGTATAATAAAGCAGACAAAAATAGGATTTTTTTTTTTTTTCTAGAATGAAAGACAGTGTTATGGTATTGGCTAGCTCTTTTTACATGTGTAATAATCTTAACTCTCACACATAATAGTACAGTAGAGGTTCCGTTAACTTAAAACTTCCCGGGCCCTAACGCAAGGATTAA
The DNA here is from genome assembly GCA_017639245.1 of Myiopsitta monachus. NCBI lineage: Eukaryota > Metazoa > Chordata > Aves > Psittaciformes > Psittacidae > Myiopsitta > Myiopsitta monachus. The sequence continues at coordinate 61,175,386 of CM029921.1, read as the reverse complement.
GATTTAAAGCCATTGTCTTTATATGAGCAAGAAATATGGGCCTTTTTCTTAATCTTTTTTTTTTTTTTTTTTCCTAAAGTTTGTTTCCAGTTTTAATGGAATTTATACCTTTATATGTTATGGGAATAAATGTGACTACCTTGCTTCCTTAATCTTGTCTGAGAATGAAAGTGATCCCAGTGTGATCTAACAAGTAGTAGGCACTCTGCCCTTGAGGAGGTGTTGACTCAGTTAAAGCGGTGTATAAAACTGTATTGTGCCTAGCCTGTGGTTTTGAGTTGTTAGACTTGTACTGAATCAAGAAACTTCAAATTTGGTCACCTGACTTTTATCCTTTTTTTTTTTTTTTTCTACAAAGTGCAGATTTTACTAAAAGTGCTGCTATGCAGGTATCATTCTGTAGACAGAAGCATAAGCCTGAGTGTGAATGCACCTATATCAATATGCAAGTGCTTTATACTGAGTTTGTCTTGCATACTACACATGAGAATTTACCTCAATGTGCTCAGTTTCAATATACATGAAGTCCTTACCTTTGTGATGGGCAGAGGGTGGTTCTGCATGTTTGATTATATGCAAAGTACAGCTTGACAGTATAGGTAAGCCATTTGTTGTGAAAAGTCAGAGTGACTTTTTGTCTTCATGGTACTGTGCTTACTCTAAAAATATTCATCTAGACTGCTTCATAAGCTGTATGTGGATAAATGAATAATATTTTAATACAGAATTTTTAGAATAGAACTATACTGAGAGTCTAGCCTTGCAAGGATAATTCTCTGCTGTTATGATAGCCAACAAAATAATATTAAAAATTTCAAAAGCTGCAAAAGGAACTACTAATTTGCCAGAAGTGAGTACCTTTTTCCTGACCTCTTTTCTGTTTATAGTGAACTGGGATTCTTATGTATCCCCTTAGTGTATAATTTATAAAATATGTCTTATTTTCCCCCCAAATGGTTCCATCATATGGAGACAACTTTAATATTAAAATAAATTTGGAAACCTAGCTGAGAGGTGTTTAATGAGATGGGAATACCAGTAGCACCTTCCAATGGTGTTGGGCTTGGAATGTTGTATAGCAATTTCATGCATATCATTCAAAAAGAAATGCCAAGGGATAATAATAATAATAATCTCATGTAGTTTTGGTTTTTTTTTTTTTTGAGGGGTGGGGGTAGGGAGGGGAAGGAATTCAGTTATCCTGGCACCCAGATAGATGCTCCTGCAGAGGTGGCATCAACCAACTAATCTTCTGTCTCAAGTGTAGAGCTAGAAGTCACTGTGATGCCAGCTCAGTCTTACAGCCTGGATGCTGGAAGAGTCTCAGTTCAATATGGGCACCTCATGGATTCTTCAACCCTGAGTGTGGAATAATTAGGAATTAAACTTATATTTGAAATGCAGCTTTGTTCACACATAAGGGAAAAACAGGCTTTCAGGGCCTCTCAAAGCAGGATGCAGCCATCCCTGGAATGTACACTCCACAGCGGTTCTCATGCGTACACAGATGAATGATGGAGCGAGCTGAAGACCTTGTGGCCAAATTTGTCTGAACATCGACAAGAAACAGGAACCAGGTGCCACAAGAACCTGATAAGCTGCACGAATGTTACCCCGAGTCGGCGACCTGTCATCTTTTGACTGAATGCCATCCTCTGTGTGAACTTTGCTTCGTTATAATGTCATTATAATGCATTTACATGCTAAAATACACTCCCATCTCCAATGTGACCCATCTCCCCCAAAGGGAGACCACCCCGCACTGAGCTTGCGCTCTGAATTTTTGGTGTCATATACCTTTAAAAGTGAAGCAGGAGAGATTTGCACCAATAATAATAAAGGTATGTACGACTAGAGACACTCAAGCTCCACCTTAAAGGTAAAAAATAGTTTAAAATGACCCAGGAGAGGGTGGAATACTAGGGAAGATACCATCGTGGAGATGAGAAAGACAACATCAATAGAATCCTGGGCCGGCTGATGGGCTGGACCTTTCTTCCCCCCCATAGGGATGCCTGTGGGTAAGACTTGCACTGTATCCAGTGCTTCCAGTGGGAAAACTTAGAATCTCTATAGAGTTACTTCTTACTGTTATCTTTATATTTTAGAGCCAGGCTGTGTTAACTTTATCGAGCGCTTGTATCCATGTAACTATTATTCGCATGTGCTTTTGCAGACAGTATTTATCACCAGCAATCCATAAGAACCTGTACCTGTTGCATCAATAAACTGCACTGTTTTAGTAGCCAATCGCAATAAACTGCACTGTTTCAGGTAACCTGATCGTAATTTTCTCACTGAACGTGATCCCATCTCTCAGTGTGGCTGTGAGGGTTCATAAGCACGATTCGACCGGCAGTGTGGTGCACTATCAGTGAATCCAGATCAGTAAAGTTTGAAATGGCGAACGCGGCTGGACTGGTAGTTGCATATTGGAGCTGTTCCCGGCCCCTCTAATAAAGCAGGGGGGGTATTTTCCCCCTTTAATACAACACTGAGCTGAGATTGGGAAATGCTTGTGATCTTCTTTGTGGAATAATGGAAGACCTCAGGGCTGCTGTGGTGGCAGGGAGGGCAGGGAACTCAAACCTCAGGGATTTACTTTGAATGGGATTTAGGCTCCATTTACATCGAAAGAGTATCTGGAAACCCAGGAGAACATAGTTGAACCTTGGGCTTTATCTTTGGATCAAGACTACTGTCACGGTTTAAGCCCCTCAATAACTCACGCAGTCATTCTCTCACTCACTCCCCCCTCTTTCTTCCCCCAGTCCTGGTGGATGGGGAGGAGAATCAAAAGAATGCAGCTCCCACAGGTTGAGATAAGAACAGTTTAGTAACTAAGGTAAAACACAAACCACTACTGCTACCACCAATAATAATACAAGAGAAATACAAAGAAAAAGAATATACCTGATATCAACCCGACCATGCAGTGCACCCCCCACCCTTCCGGGTCTCTGCCCTCCAGTTTTACATCCTGGACAGGACGTGCTGTGGTATGGAATAATCTCCTTGACCAGTTTGGATCAGGTGTTCTGTTTCTTCTTCCCCCCGGCTCCCCCTCCTCCCTGGCAGAGCATGAGACTCAGAAAGTCCTTGGTCAAACCAAAACATTGCCAAGCAGGAACTGAAAACACTGGTGTTATCAGCGCTGTTCCCAGGCCCAAAATCAAAAACACAGCGCTGCACCAGCTACCAAGGAGAAAAATGACTGCTACTGCTGAACCCATGACAACCATAGCTTTCTTATTTTCTGCTGTGCATCAGTGAGCAGAAATAGGGAGTAAAATCGATTTCCAGGGCTTTTGCAGCTTCCTGATTCTTGGCATTTTCTTCTGTGTAATCAAGTATCATGGTAGAAAACCTGACAGGTCATGGAAATTTATGACAGGTCATCATGAAATTTAAGAAGTCAGGATCCATCCTCACTACTGCATTTTGGAATGTGAAAATTAAGTAAAATTCAGCAGTTCACCAAGTTGCCACAAAATGTTTTTGCTTAAGGTAGAAGTTATTTCTAAAGAAACTAAGTTTATTAGAAGGTGTTCTGTCTTGCTTCTCCTTTGACGTGACCCAAATTCCTGGTTGGTTTGTTTGGTTTTTTTTTGAGAATGAGATAACTGGTTACTACTGATTGCTAACACATACCATCTGAAGAAAGTTGGTTTCTTTTTTTAACAATTTAAATTTGTCTTGTTCTCTTTCCTCCTTATGCAGCCCCTCACCCATTCATCTTTATTCTCCCTTTTATAAAGCACAGAGTGCTCAAAATAAAGCTGTGGTTTGAATGAGTGCTTTTGAGTTCTTCAGAAACTCCTTAAAATAATGAACTAGAAATAAAAATAATTGAGTAATACAAAATATGATTTAAGATTTGAGAAGAGATCAAAATACCTACTAAAAAAAGAGTCCAGTGATGTTGGAGCCCCAGGGACTTGTTTTTTGGCGTGTGAAGAAAAATGTCCTGCAACTGCTCTTACTTGAAGTTTCATGTATTTCAGAGAACAAAGTTAATGTACCAAACCAGTAAATTATTAGACTCTAGTGTCAAACCTATAACGACGATTAACAGCATCAAACTATAGATGTAGCACCATTTCATGTGTTTTTTCCCAGCCTCTGAGCTGTGAGCCAAAACAGATCTTCTTATTCTGTGAATTAGGATGGGACTAAGGAAATAGATCTTATGCTGAAATGTGCTGACTTTGAAGCGTGGCTTCTGTTGGCAATCTGTGTGGCCATGTGCCGTGAAATATTGGAGAGACGGTTAATTTGCTCATAACTGTTGGATTACATTTTCCTCTTAATCTGAAGCTGTTTCTCAATCTTTCTTTTACTAAAAATCTGGTCAAGTTATAAATTCACATATATATTTAAAAAAAATGATACCTCAAAATACTTCAGAAAACTGCTTAATGCTGAATAGTACTCAGGGCTGAAAAATGAGATAGGAAAGTACACCCATCAGGATGTTGACCTACTTGTTCTTGACAGGTTTTTGTGTTTCTTGCCACTTATAGAGGTCCCAGAATTTAATGAACTTATTTCCCCCCCCTCCCAATTACTACCTTCTAAATGTCACTTGGGAGTTAGATAGCCTCCAGCAAGCATCCAGTCTAACTTTCTCTAAAACTCTGGCCTGAGTATAACTCATCTGCTTTCACTTGCATTGCAAGAATTGTGATGGTTTGGGTTTTTTTGGTCTGTAACTGTCATTTTTCACTGAAATCTTCTACTGCATTTGTACTTCATCTACAGCAGAGAAAATAAAATGTGGATTTATTTTTTTAAATTATTTTGAACTAAACTATTTGGATATAACACTCAGTATCTCCAAAGGTCCCTTCCAACCCTAATGATTCTGTGACAATGAGCTAATGAAATGATAGCACTGAAACCACTTTCACATAGCTCCAGCTCAAGAGAATTTTATTGCAAAATGTGGCAAATAATTGTCTAAATGAAATAGAGCACAATATTCATATTAGGTCATTTCCAGATTTTGTTGCTTTCAGGAAAATAAATGTATTTATGATACAGTAAGTTTTGTTGCTTTTCATTGTACTATCCTCTCAGTCTGGTACTTTTAGGAGCGCTTTCCACATCTGTACCTCTGAGTGAGTAAGGATCATGGAAAATTGTGGAAATTGTCATGTCAGGTTAATGGTCTTGCTTTTGGTGTGTGTTTTTTGTTTCTCACAACAGTGGTTTCTACAACAATAGGATATCAATAGTTTATATTGCCAGTACTACTTTCTTAAAGGTGTAAACTAGTTTTTTACAAATCTTTTTAGAGAACTAATAAAAAAAGCTGTGTTGTTTGACTTGCTACCAAGAAAGTCTTATCTATTTAAGCTGAGTCTGGGGCTTTTCAGGTTTACGGTCCACTGGAAAACCACTTCAGCTGCCTATCTATTATTGAAATATCTCCATTAATTCATGCCTTAAATTATCAGTACTTTCAAAGTGAACTGGCTTGCTGCTTCTCTCTTTCCTTAAAAGCCAGTCCTGTTCAATTTTTGCTAGTTAAGGAGTTTCCAAGTATGTTGAACACAGCAGCAGTTTGTGTCTTGTGTTTTTTTTATTGATTGTTCATATAGTACAACATGTCCTGGTCACAGGAGATGGTAATGCTGAGCAGATGACTCTTGTCATCCTTCATTTTCCCCTCCCGAAGCCTTTCGTAGTGGCTTTGCTGGGACCAGGTTTTGCATTTCATATCCCAGTGGAAGTTTTCTGTTTTGTTAATCAAATGCAAAAAGATCTAATCGTTGTCCATTATTTAAATTTAGATAAGTTTTTCTCCATAAAAAGGTGATGAAAAAATTGCTGAATTCATACTAAGTTTCCGTGACATTAGCAATCTAATCTATTAAAAAAAAACCCCAAAACAAACAGCCCTGTTCCTCAGTTATTTCAGCCTTATATTTAAGTGAAGCCAAGTTCTTCCGTAAGCATTTCTTGCTAGAATATGGATTTGGACCACTGCAGCTCTGAGTGCAGGCTGAGAAGTAGAAGGATTGAGTCTAAAAGGAGTGCATAACAGGTTCATTGGAAATGAATTTGTCATAATTTATTCCTAATTGAATCTGTCTTTTGACTCCCCCTAAGTTTTTCTAGTAGCTGTTAGATCCTTTTGAAGACTTGTAATTTTAATTCAGACCTTCAGAAGCTTGTTACAAACAGCTAGCAATCCTGGCCAAGACCTTTTGAATAAATGAGTTAGAAAATCATTTACTGTGCTCCTAGCAATGTTGAATTACTGTTTAGAGAAAATTAGATCCAAGACTTAATCTGTCATCAATATCCTCTCATGTGACATTGTCAGCACAGGACTGGTTTAGTCATTGCAATTTCAGTAACACTTGTGTTTGGCAAACAGGGCTCATGTCTCTTTTACAGACTATTTCAGAGTCTTGGATTGCATTTATTAGTTGTTCTATTTAAATAGTAACTTGGTGCACTCAGTAATTCTAAGGCCTGAGATAGGTTGGTTTGGCTGCAAGATCAGCTCTGATGATAGATAAAATGGTTTGTTGATGCAACAAAATAAGTGACCCTTTAACTAAAGTGTGTCGAGCTTTGTTTACCTAAAGAACTAGTGTCATAAAATAAAGTATAAGAATCATTTAGAATGTTGGGGTTTTTTTCCCATTGGGTGCACTTCAGGTTTCTCCCAACCTTTAAATAGCAACTTTCCTCCCTTATAGTCACTGTCTTTATTTCTAAAACAGAAGACAGACATTACTGTTGTGCCTTTGATTCTGTCATTATGGTATTTTGTCGGACTTTGCTGGAGCTAGGGGATCCAAGAAAGGAGACAGGTTGTATGTCCTGTTATTTTTTTTCAGAAATGCTCCTGTATTCTAGGAGTGTTACAGGTCAGGGAAAGTCTGGAAAACAGAGGCAGATGCATTCACTTTGATGCCTCCTTTGCTATGACTGTTACCAGCTCTTTACCAGCATTTTGGGGAGAATTTCAGATAAATGCTTTAAATGCCAGGAATATATTAAGTGTTTATGTATGGGGGTAGAGAGTATACCACCTTAAAGGAAGCCTGTATTAAAAGCATGGATTTTGGCAAATCATGGAGGTGGTAAGCCTGTAAGAACTGAAAGCAGCTCCCCTTGGGTCCTTTCTTCCATCATATAATTGTAAGGAACCATGTAGGAAAAATAAAAGTCCAACAGGACAAATGCTTCATCTTGAACGACTTCTGTTGCAAACCCCCTCATTCCTGTATAAAATCTGTTGTGCAAGAGCAAAAGCCACATTTGGATGTTTATGCCCTGCACGGGAAGCAAAGGAGATCAAGGAAATCAGTTATGTCTTGGGCAGCTGCACAAGTAGAGGAATGCATGAGGCAGAATTCCTGGATGATGTTCAGTGGCTTGTGTGACAAAGGCAAATAAAATCCTTTCATTGTGTCTTCCAGTTTTTTGTTCCACACCCAGAAAACAAACTTATTCTTGGGGGTGTAGGCAAGAGAAACTAACCAAACATTTGAAGACTTTGCCTAGATTGTGGAGCAGAAGCATATGTCACTCAGCCATCAAGAGAAAATCAAAACAGCCCAAAGAGAAAATCAAACAGCCCAAACCAACATGGCAAGTAAATTATGTAGCACGGAGAGCAGATGTGGAGGGAAAATAATAAGAATGTTTTTAGCCCATATTTGGCTAAGGTTTTTTTCTTACCGATAGGAAAAATGCATATGGCTTTGATGACGATGGTTTCTTGATGTTTCTGCTCCTCTTCTACTCCACTTTTAGTTGCAAGTTTGTGCCAGTTTTGTGTTGTCTTTTTATGATACTCTGACAGCAACTATCTGTCATATAAATAATCTGTTTCTGAAATAAGTTCACTTTCTGAAGGGGGCAAAATCATACAGGAAGCAGATTTGCTTGAACCAAACTAACTGTCACTAAAAGACTAAGCAGAAGCTAGAGAAAACTGGCAGGAAGGGTAAACATCTTTCAAGCAGTGGCAAAAAGCAGTGTTTCTATCTTTTTTGGCTTACTTTGGTGTCTGGATTTTCTGTTTCTTCTTCTTTGTGCCCCCCTTTAGTCCAGGCCTTTATGTCTGCTGCCCCTAATGTGCAATGTATTCCTTCCCTGGGTCTGTGACAAGAGCACTTGTCAAGGCAAGACCTGCTGCTGAAGTTTGTTTGCTATTGGTCTATTGTGCTGGTAAAAAAGTAGTATTTTTATTCTTTCATTGCTTTGATAAAATGAGGTTGATGCTCTCTGTGTGGTCAAGCAGTGCAGTACGATATTCTTGCTATGCTACCAGATTATAAAGTAGTCCTTTTTAAGCACTATTTAGTCCCTATGAAGTTGTTTGGTTTTATTTTCTCTTTTCAGTGGAAACAAAAAAGCTGAGATCCACTGGCAAGAGCTGTGATATAGAAGGCAGGTATTCTGATAATGGCATATAATGTGGCTTACTGGTGTCTTGCTAGATGATTACACATAGGGCTAATGGATTTTCAAAGCACTACATTAAGTTGTGTCTTTTGGCTGCCCCACATAGGTGGGATCAGTTTTTTCATCCAGAATTAGAGAAATATTTCTATTAATTTACTAACCAATATAGTATGAATTTTATGTATCTAAACCCAGGTGATTATAAATGAACTGTGTTGGACTCAGGCTTAAAAAAAAATTAATGCATTTCAAATATTCTAGAATTGGAGAACTTCATAGTCACCTTAAAAACAATTCGTTAGCAAAAAAACCCTTTCAAGGGAAAATTCGCTTACTAAGAATTCACTGAGCTCTAGTATAACGATGCCCCTGTGGAAAAAGTGTGGCTAATCAGTTTATCATGTAAGGCTTTTTGTCTTGATATATGGGTTTGGCCTGCAAGTTCTTGCACTCAAGGACTGATGAAAAGCAATAATGCTGGGTGCTGAAATTTATAAACCAATTTACACTGTGGAAGGAATAACAGATTTTCATTGAGTTGATGTTTAATTATCTGAGATCTTCTGTTCTTTATTTCTCATAACTGAATTGGTTTGTCACTTCTCTTAATTAATTAGACAAAAAAAAAATCGTCAAGCACACTGTTGTTCAAATTAGTGTCAGTTGTGGGATTAGTGCATGGTTTATTGCCCTCATGAACATGCTACTTCTGCTTTGCTATCAGAAAGACCTATGTGGGCTCAAAAGCTGAACTGCTTCCAGCTTGGAAGAAAGAGGGGAAAATAGCCTCTTCAGGCTTGGTATGTTTAGAAATATCTAGCAGTCCCTAGCTAGCTCAGGCTGATTCCTTTAGTACAATGACCTTAAATATGCCAGCATTGGGAAATACCTTAGCAACCATTACACTTGTCTTTAAAGGAACTTATTTTGGGATTGCCATGGCTGCCAGCCAGAGCTGTGATGTGAAGGTTGCTAAGGTTACGAGGAGGCCTTCAGTGGTGTGCAGTGACATTCAGGCAGGAGGAGAAAGCAACGAACTGAGTGAAGAAAACAATTCTTTAAATTGGACTTTCAAATATATTTGGATTATTATTTGCTCAGCTTTCTTCCCGGACACAGGCTCTTTAGAGCTCCATATCAGCAATTTAGTAAATTATTTGCCAAGGACAGAGTAGACTCTTTCCCCCCTGCCCTGCCCTCCCTTATTGTTTAGGAGGGATATTTTACTAGGCAAAATATGGTAGAGTGCAGGTGATACCTTGCTATATTTTAATGTGTTCTAGAGGAAACATGTTTTATCTGATGATTTATTTGTTTGTTTTTCTTTTCTTTACTTGAGTCATGAGGAACATGAGGTGGAGATTGGGAAGCTGTCTCCACCTCCTGTCTCCACTTTATCCTGCCTCAGCATATTCCTTCTTTCTCTCCAAAATCCTGCTGGAAGGAGCCCCAAGGGGCAGTGAGGGGTGACGGTCCTGTCTAGGCTCCACTTCATTCTTATTTGCACTATAAAACAGTGAATTCACTCTTTTCTGGAAAGGAGGGAGAGCTGAGCTTGCTTCATGACAGTGAAGTGACTGTTTTCTACAGCTGTGATGAAAAGCCTCAAGACGGCAGCACTCATTTGTATCAAAGAAAATGGCAACATTGCTATTCCCAGATCCTCATAAACTACCTAATGTCTGCTAATATTATAGGAGGTGAATGCCACAGAAGGAGGCAGACACTTGCAGTCTCCGTTTTCATAGTCAACACAGTGTTCCTAACCCCACTCATAAATGATAATGGTAGCATCCTTTTTATGTATAGAAATATGAGATGGAAGGCAACATGGGCAAGTCTGTTGGAAAGGCTTCTGCACAAACAGTATCTTGGTGTTTTGGGAAGTTTTTATAACCCCCTGATTTTCAGCTTCAATTCATCATCTGTCAGTTTCTCTAATGCTTATGGTAAGTAGCACTTGATTTACACTTTTTTATTTGAAAATATGAATGTTATAAAAAACTAATAGGGTGCATCAGGTTGGGGTTTTTTTTGCAGTTTAATGTATGGGAGCATAAAATACAAGCACAGATACTATTCTCAGTAAATAAGTAAAACTGTGGTATGAATAGTATAGTGTAGTCAGGCACTGTATCCAGCATTTAGAGATATTATGAAAAATATGGAAATTTGAAATGTTAAATAAAACATGTGAATACATCGCAGTGTTTAAGAGAGAAGATAGTAAAGCACAAAAGGAGAATCCCGCTGAATCAATAACTGGTCTGAATGCGTACTCTGAAAGGAGCACTTTGCTGCTGAGTTCAGAGATTTTCCTAAAATTGCCTTCAAAAGCCCTGTTCCAACTAGGAATTGGGATTAATTTAGGTTTCTGAATAACCCTTGGTTACCTTCCTAGATACATAATTTATTAGGGTATTTCACATTTAAGAATTCTGAGCTTAAGAAACCTCAGAATATGCTAGTGATACTCATCAAGCAACCATGGCCTTAAATTCATGCAGGTAAAGTAGTAACTTCTGATTTTTGTTTGGTTGGTTTTCTTTTTATTTCTTTAAATCAGTGATTTGGTTTTGTACACTGGTGCTCCTGAAAACCACAGAGGATGCAGCTCCTGTGCCCTAGCAGAAGGCAGAGCTTCATGCCCAGGGGCAAGCTGTGGCCTTTGGCCTTGTTTGCTTCTCTGCTGAGCAATGAGGTCCTCCCATGCCAGACAGATGCAGACCCTGCAGTGAAGAGTTCTAGGTTTATCTTAGCTCTGACACCTTTTCCATCTTGTGGCTGGGTGGGATCTACAGTGAGTGGGTAGCAAAGCTATTAAACTGTGGGAGACAGTTTGGCTGGTTTACTTGTGCATATATTACATTGCAGGTGGAAATACATGAGGTGTTCTCATTCCTACTAAAATGTTGTTTGCAGTCTCAGGGAGAAGATAGCCAAAGAATATCTGCTTTCTAAGACAGCCTAGTAGACAGAGACTAATTTCTGGGAATGGGTTTCACCTGGCCCCAGTTTGATCAGGTGCTACCTATTTTCTAATGCCTAAATTCTTCTTTCTAATTCTAAATTAGAATTTTTCTTTTCTAATGCCTAATTCTTTCTTTCTGCTGTAGCAGGAAGTTAGCAGAGAGAATAAGCTTGGTAATTTTGAAGAAAAGTACTGTGGAGTTATAATTCATTAAGCAGAACGTTGAGAGTTAACTGAAAATTTATGTTTACCTTTACCAGGTCATTATCAGAATAAATCCCAGGTGCCTACAAGGAGTTTTGTTTGTGTGATACGTTTGTTGTGGTGAGAGTGTGGAAAGCTCTGTGCATGCCTACAGGTAAGCAAGCTGTAATTTTAGCCTTTCCTCTAAGCCCTCCATGCTTGGGGGAATGGTTTTCACCTCACTTACTGTACTGGTTTCACACAACTGTAATTTCTCTGATTTCAGTGGGTTTTCTTGTGATGTGCTAGTGTCAAGTCAGATTTGGATCTTGTAGGTTTTGCAAAACAAAGCTGAAAACAAAGTGGGGAAAAAGTTTTCCAGCAATACTTACAGTTTTTCACTTCTATCTTAGGAGTTAATACACCAGGAAACCTTTTATTTTGTGAAGGTTTTTTTAGTAGTACTCTGACTCTGCTGCTCCTGTAGAGTAAAGCAAGGTGAAGAACTACGTAGAAATGAAGAATCCCAAGAAGAAAAAGAAATATAGCTTCCATATTCTTTTGGGGAACTTTAGAGAGATGTTACTTTTTCAGTGGTTCATGATGTGGGACTGTGTTCCTGTCCTGGTGTCAGCTGTGCTACTGCAATTGGCTTCAAATGTGATTTAGGACCCTTCGGAGGCTATAGAAATGTAAAATATTACTATTAAGTTGGTGGGAAGTTGCATTCAAAATGGTATCTTGCAAGCTCAAGAACCCTTTCAGTATGTATGTGCTTTTGAGACGTAAGACTTTACAACAACAGTGGCTGGTAAAATGAGTCCAGAGTTCACATATGCTGATAGTATCAGATTTCCATTTTTATGAACTATCCTGAAAACAAAAGTACCATTTTGCATTGTAATTGAAATGCACATGTATTTCTAGGCACACACTAGCTGCCTATAGAATGGCTTTTCTGTCTTGCCCTGCTTAGGTATTGAATGCTTTGGGGCATTTCAGATTCTGCTGGATGTCTTAAGAAAACTGGTGGTTGCCACAACATCTATTCAGCTAGAGCAACAGGGTATGTGTGTCCTGGAGGCAACCATGCATGGCTGGCATTCCTGTAGCTTTTCCCCTTTTTACCAGTCATGTCAGTGTCCTCTATTCTGCAAAACCAAACCTGGGATTGCCTGTTGTATGTCGTTCAAAGATGTAAGGAGAGGCAATGTTGCTTGCAGAGAGTGACAGATCACCCATTTCTGAGGTGGGTTACATAGGGTCTGCAAATAGAGGAAACAACAGTCTGGGAATGGGCTGATATGAAATAAGTGAATATCTATCATAACTCTGAGATTATGAGTTACTCTCCATTTGTACGTGCTCTTCTCATCTTCTAAAATGTACCTGCTTCTGCTGTGAAGGAGTGCTTCCCCTTTGAGGCAGTTTCTGCTTTTAAAGACTATCACACCATTTGCCAGTTGGGTCTTGGCTGCGATCATTGTTACAATATTTGTCAGCAGCAAAATCAATGCCCTGCCTGCCTTTTTAGGGCACACCTCATCCGAAGTTCAATTGCTTGTCTCTCCAGCTCTCAGCTTGAGTTTTCAGAATCAGCAGTCAGAAAAGTCATCCTCTTTTAGGTAATTAGAGAAAATGCTACGAGCTCAGTAAGGTGAGCGAACAAGAAACTCTGATGTCATTTTAGATTTTTTAATTGCCTCTAACATGTTGCACCTTTCAGCAACGGTTGTCATAAGATGCTATTTCCTGATAAGTGAAAGGTGTTTGCCTCTGACAGAATATATTAGTTTGAGGCTTCAGTAACACAATGCAGCTTCTAGTTGCATTAGAATATGTGCATGGGAGTTCAAGTCTGACTGCAAAAAGGTAATGCTGGCATACCGTAGAGTGGATTTTCTACTGGGGAGATATTTCACTCTTGGTACTCCCGCAGGTGGGAATTGGTAATATCATGAATTATTGGTAGCATAGTGTTAATATATTAGGAATAGTAGTTGAGTTATTATTAATATCATAGTGTTAATATGCTGTTGCTGGTTTGAGCTGTAAATCACACAGCCTACTCACTCACTCCACCCCTCTTTCTTCCCCCCTGACTCCAAGGGGGTGGGGAATGGGGAGAAGAATCAAAAGAATGTAACTCCCGTGGTTTGAGATAAGAACAGTTTAGTAACTAAGGTATAACACAAATCACTACTGCTACCAACAATAATAATCGTGACCAGGGAAATGCAAGGGAAGAGGATATAACTGCTCACCACTCAATGACCGAGCTGTGAACTGAACTCTTCCGGGTTCCTGCCCCCAGTTTTTACATCCTGGCCATGACATACTGTGGTATGGAATAGTCTGTTTGGTCAGTTTGGGTCAGGTATCCTGTTTCTGCTTCTTGCTGGCTTCCCCTCCTCCTTGGCAAAGCATGCCACTTGGAATGTCCTTGGCCAGACCAAAACATTCGAAGCCGTAACTATAAACATCGGTGTTATCAGCACTGTTCCCAGTGTGAAAGTCGAAAAACACAGCACTGCACCGGCTACTACGAAGGAGAAAAATGGCTGCTGCTGCTGAACCCAGGACATGTGCTAATAATGATACTTGTTATTATTAGGCTTGAGACCCTAATAAGAATCTATTCAAGCATGCCAGTGCTATCACTGCTTCCAAAGGTTTCCATTCTAAGCCAGTAAGCAATATGCGGTGTGCAACTGAAGGAGCTGAGCCAGTAGGTAAAGGGGATACATACAGTTAAGGCTGCAGCTATGTGAGTGAAGGAGAGAGTTCTGAAGGGTCTCTGACTTCCAGAAAATACATGGGGATAGGTAAGGCAGCAGCAAGTAAGAGCACTGCAGAGTTTCAGAGAGGATGCTGAAATAGCAAGGAGATAGGAAAATTGAACTGTGGTTGTCTCGAGGACACAAGGTTTTTGATAGTTTAGGAATGCTGATGTGATATGAATAGCATGTATATAGATTTACTGGCCATTATAATGCTGTTGTGAGACTCTTCAGACCTCTGATTCATGTGACATAAATTACATGGCTCAAAAGGGCTACTACATGTTTGCTAGGACCTGCTACTTAGCTCTGTCAATCGAGTTGTAATCCAAACTGACAAACTCCACTGGACTAAAGATTCTGGCTTCTTCTCTTAGCCTGCCAGAGAAGCCCAAAATGTCATATGCAGAAGCTTGCTTGTTTCTTAGGCAGACAGATCTTTGACAGCTAACACTAAAATGCTAAGTTTCAAGAGCAAAATCAAAGATTCACCTCTGGGGTTAATACACAAAATGGAAAAATGAGATTCTCTTCTGTATCACCAGGGAGATTTTTATACAGTGCAGACTTCTTCAGGGAAACATCTTCTGAGGTGGTCTAAATTATACACTATGGATGATTATTATCTTGCACTGCACATACAGATCATTCAACCATGAGATTGGAATCATGTTAGTAATAATTAAAAGTATGTACCTGCTGTTGTGCTTGAATATACTGTTCTGGCCTGTGATTAAACTGTGCAGTATTAGGACATGAATTTTGACTCATTCCAGCAATCATTTATAAGTAAAATCCTGCCTCTAGAAGGTGTATACCCAGTTACTCATTACCCTGTGTAATGAACCAAGTCCATAACCTTTTTGGTAGTGTATGAAAAAAATAAAGTATGATTGAAGGTTTTTATTTATGCTCTCATTTTCTGTGACTGGGTGAAATTTGCAGAAACATTGAGACAGCCATCTTGGAAATGTCAAGAAAGTAACTTTTCTGCCTAATGTAAAATACTTACTGGGTGGAAATAATTTACATCAAAACAGTCTTAGAGTGAGGGCGGTCATGAACCGGAACAGGACCCCAGAGATATTGAGGAGTCTCCCACCTTGGAGAATCCTGGAAAAACTGATACTGCTTTAAAGCAAGAGGCTGGACTAGATGACCTCCAGATGTGAAAATGTGATTGAAAATGTATAATACTATGGTATTTGAAAATAAATGAAAATCCCCTAGGAAATAGTGTCACAGTGGATCTTACGAATAAGTTACAGAAGATGGAATATGGCACAGTGAATTGTGACTTGCTACATGTCACAAGTTCTAGCTGGCTCCACCAAGTTGGTCTGTGACTTTGAGAGTTACTACATCATTCAGTACCAGAAAATGCAGGAATGGTGGATTCTGCCCTTATTTCCATCCTTAGATTGTGTGTGTGTTGTTTTGTGCGTTGGTTTGTTTTGGTTTTTTTTGGTGAGGTTTTTTGTTTGCTTGATTTGTCTCTTTTGTGGTGTTTTTTGTTTGATTGGTTTTGGGTTGGGGGGGATTGTTGTTTTGTTTGTTTGTTTTCTTCAGGAAAAGCATTAGAGGGACAGCCTCTTTTCAAATTCTCACCATCTATGGTAGCAGCATCTAAGGAAGGCTGAGCCAGAGGGCAAAGTAATCACTTTAAGGAAAACACTAAGTAGAATGTTACATTTCAGGGCATGTACCCTGCATTATTTACACCTATCTCTCCAAACCTAATAAAATCCATGGCAGAACTCAAAGTCTTTCTGAAAATCAGAATGTAATTGCCAACTGAAATTGAGACTAGGTCATATTAGCGTGGAGATGGTGACATACACTGACGTATCAAATGTATATCGTATTCTTGCGAACATATAACCACAAATATTTTTCAGCTTTTCTCAGAAAAATATATCTCTGTACAGGGTTTTGGTTTATGATCATTTCTCTTCATTCCCTGCTGTTTGTGAAATGTTTAGCCTGAGTGAGTGCCAAATAGAGTTTTGTTGTTAATAAATTCAGACAGAAAAGTTGGGACTCCGTAGTATCTCACAAGGAGTGTTCCTGGACTTTCACACCCTGGGACAGGGTGAAGAAAGGTCTGAATCATGGGCCTCTGGCTACTTGTTAAGTTTTGGCAGGTTGATTTACCTTTTATTCCTATCTCCTCTTTGGTGCTTGGCGCTGGAGAACTGACCTTAATGAAATCTGGAAATGAGGACATCTATGAGAAACAGTATCTGGCTGAGATGAGCCTGCACTTTCTGTAAAGCATTGCATTTTACACATGTAGGATATCCTTTTTACTGTGATTATTAAAAATAAATTAATATCACCCTCAGTGTTGTGACTGCTAATAATCCCATTGCACCACATTCTCTGGCCTCTTCCCTCTGCTTCCAAGCAGCTGGTTCCCTTCTGCTACTAATTGTGTGTGCACTTAACACTATCAGCTATCTGGTTCTTGTATTCTAGCAGTTTCTTGACAGAGGGTCCTTCTGCATCTGTGCATGACTACAAATCTTATTTATATGATCTTCCTTTTGGTTTATCTTTGTGCAGTGTACACTGCATTATTTTGGCAGTGTGGTCTGACACTTCTCTGCCTCAGCTGTAAATGTTGTTGTATTGATGTGGTCAGAATTTCCCCAAAAAAGAGTTGGAGGTGAACCTGTGCTCACTGCATCCTATTACTAGGGCCGCCAGCTTGATAAAGATACAGGTAGTCAAGTAGTGTACAGGGCTTCATGGATCATCTTTCTAAAGAAGCTATGATTATTTTTCCTGAAGAAAAGCGTATTTCCACTGGTAATCTGGAAGCCTAAATATTAGCTTCATAGCAAAGTTTCATTTCTTAAAAACTAAGGAAGGACTGTAAAGACTACCTGTGAACTTACAGGGATTGAACTTTAATGTTCAGAAGCAAGGGGTTCTTTTGGTTTGGTTTGGTTTGTTTTTTCAGGCGACTTATAATTCCTGAATTTTTCTATGGTTATGAAAATACAGCAACAACTATTTTAAGATTCAGCTAAGTCTGAACTCAACTTGGTTGAACCAAATTGAATCCAAGTTTAGATTTGCAAAAATTTAGGGCTTTATTATGCTATTGATTTTTTTATTTTTTTTTTTTTTAATACACTCCCCTCCACCCCCAAACTCTTGGCTGATTATGTTCTATTTGAAAATTGACAATATAGTAACATCTGGAATTCCTAAATCCCCAGGATGAGACATGTGACTGTTCAAATATGCTGTTTTTGATCTGTGTAACAGGATTTTCCTATATGGTTTTTGGCAATACTAGAAAAACCACAGACAAGAATGGATGGTGTGAGCAGGAGCAAAAGCTAAATGTTTTCTATTTATAAGTAGTTGTTAGTTTTTCTACTTCTATACAATTAAAGTAGTTGCCTTCATCCACAGAGAGATGTCTACCAGTAGAATGAAACCTAAAGTAGTCATTAAAGCACAGAAATAATTATGAGGCTAAAAGAAAATTCAAAACACATGTTAGGCTATTGTTTGCCTTAGCTTGTGGAGTGAAATCTTTGCAATGTGTCCTTGGTTGTTAATAGGAATAAGGTCTGGAATGCTGTTGGGATTACACTCATTAGTTACCCAAGCATGGTCTTTGTGCTTTATGTTAACACCTTACTTTTTATTGCTATACTTCTTGGGTGCAGAGTTACCTCCCTTTCCCCCTGGTTTTTTCAGGCAGGGGCTTTATGGGGTGTTTTGGAGTGTCTTTTATACTGATATGTACTGAAATGTAATCAACTATCATGTCACATCACCTCATAAATCTGCCTTAGATTCCAATACAGTTAGTTCATTGAAATTACTAATGCCTACACTCTGAATTAGATGATAAAGCAGAATAAATGTGTCATTACACTATAGCATCCTGGTCAGAATTACCTCTCTTACAGAGAAATCCAAGATAACTATCTCTGTAATTTAATGTGTTCCTACTTGCTTAATAGCTATAAAATTAGCCACTTTCCTGGTGTAATTGCTTAGCAGTATTTAAGAATGCTCTGTGCTATCACCTGGGGTGGATCTTTGGGAGAGTTACAGTAGGAAGAAAAACAAAAAGCAAGTTGTTGTTTAAGCATGATAAATACAAGTATGTAATATTTAATTACGTGGGTTTCAGCCTTAAAACTGCTAAAGCAAAGCTCCAAAAATATTAATGCCAAATACACAATGCTGTAAAGAAGCATGGACTTTCTCTTCCTCTCATTTTTCTCCTTTCTGTAATCACCACCTCTTGCTCTGCATTTTGCTTTTTGAGCATAGAGTTCTATGGTAACCTTTCATTGACATGGAGGATATACATTTGTTTGTGGACAGGTTTGAATGTGTTTGTTAGGGTTTTTTTTTTTTTGTTTCTTTGGGTTGTTGCTTTTTTCGTCTTAATAAAAAATGGTATTATTATAAATTGCTAAAAAAAAAAAGCAATATTTTTAATTGTTTGCAGTCCGGCCAGGAATTTTAATTGATTGACTTACCTGAGGATGCCTGACAAAAGCAATGTGTTCAGCAATGTTTACAAACACGTATGAAGGTGTTAGCTTATGTTTCACAATACTGTAGAGCATACTATGATTTTCTTGGAAGCTAGATTGATTTATTTTTTTTTTATTTTTTTTTTTAATTGATACACTGTCCTGGGCTTCAGTAAAATAACAGAAAATAACTAATGGAGAGTTGGGTATTTTATCTGTGCCCACCTTGACCTCCCCACACACCAAATCCAGATTCTTGGTGTTAGCTACTGGGATTCAGGGTCCATTCCTCTGCAGGAACTGGAGAGACACTAAAATGCCCTAGAAATGAAATTAAGACAGAGCGGGATTGGTGTTTGCTTTAGAAATGCAGTGAGGAAAAATGATGTTCTTCCTATTTGCCTTAGACATTTAATGTTCATCTAAAATACAGGGATTGGTGCTGCGGTACTTCCTTAAGCAGGCACACAACTGGCCCTTTCTACTGGGCTTGAGCTTAGGGTGTAGCTGTCAGAGCCTGTGTCTGGAATGGAGTAATTATGATGCTTTTGGTTTGTGTAAGGAGCGCAGCTTTTGAGTACTGCATCAATGTGAATTTCTGCTTTGCAGCTATCAAGAGGTCACTACTATCAATATATATAAGTACTTTTTTTTTTTTTAAGTGTGGAAAACTGTATTACTTTCTAGGATAATTATGATAGTTTGCCAATATGACCTTTTTTGTGATGAATTTTCAAGCGTGGATTTTATCGCATTGGTTGCTTTCACTTGGGAATCAAGATCAAAGATCCTGTCGCTTGTTGAATGTGGGTTGTCATATTGAAGGTTGCTTTATGCTACAACACATTTAATTGTATACTACAGTGAAGTGTTTATCTGTCCTTACATAGTCATTTTAGGCAGCAAATATTCCTTCTAGTCTGATAAATGCTGCTGCTTCTGCATGATTTGTGTATCCTTGCAAGACTCTCTGTCTTCAGTGAATGAATAGCAACACTTTGCTGATAATTTTGTCATTTTTATCCTGGTTCTTTCAATTTTGAGTCACAATAATCGCCTGTTAATACACTTGTAGATTATTTTCTCAGCAGGCTGATTCATTATTTTTCCTTTTTGGATGTAAAATATGTTTTCCCATAAGTAAGACTCTTATCCCTTGGTATTTTGTTAACCACTTTGAGGTAGACTCTCAATTATTTTGGTTTTTTTTTTTAATAGTTTCATATATTAAAGGTCTAATCCTGCTCCCAGTGATGCTTAAATAAATTTTTTCCTTTCACTATAATGGTAGTATAAACCTTAAGCCTTCAGTATTCATACTGTTAGAATGTGTGGTATTTTCACATAGTCCTCAATGCAGGTAATGTTTAAGAGGAGGATTATTTATTTGCTAGAGATGTCTAAGACATTAGGGCATAAAACCAAGAGGAAGAGGAAATCTGTCAGGAAAACCAGAGGAGGACTGCAGTATGAAAAAAGAACCAAGACAACAAAAGGCAAGACCACCCCCTCAATGATTTCTGCTCTTTTGTTCACTGTGGAGGAGTTTGAAGACAGTTGCTGTTCCAGAACCTTTTTCTGTGAATGAATCCTTAAATAATGTGGAAATAAATGGTAAATCTTCTCATAGAGATGTCACTGGTAGACAGAGTGCCCCAGTGGCCTGTGGTGGGACACATGTTGTTAAAGGTGTCCTCATGTGATCCAAAAAGGAACAGGGAGATAACAGGTTTCACTAGAGATACTGTGTTTTTCAGCAGACTAAAAGGGAGGACTGATTATGTAGAGCTGCATCAAAAAATCCAGTGCTGAGGGCCCAAGTGATAAAAAAAATGTAGGTGAAATACAGATAAATGCAACATGAGGTAAGTGGGTGGGTGGGGGGATAATGCTAGATACCTGTTCTAAGATTAGCATTACAACTCAAGAACAAAGTTTGAGGGTAAGAAAGATCAGCCAAATTCTCTGTAGTCTTCAAGAAAACAACCTACCCTGCTAGGGTTTACAAAGAAGAATGAAAATAAAACAGAAAACAGCATTATGATGCTGCATGATGGTGCTTCTGCATCTAGAAAATTACATGCAGCTCTGGCCCTCTCTTCATAAAGGTATAATAGAATTGGAAAAGACTCATGAAAGAGCAGCATGAATGAACAAATGTACTGAATAGGCTACATAAAAGGAGCAAATGGGACTCTCTTACCTGGAAAACAAAATGTGTCTGAAGAGATCTAGGAAGCTGGGAGGTTAATATATCTTTCTGGTCAGAATATAGAGCAGGAACCAAATGAAACCCAAGGCCTCTGGATCAAAACGGAGAGGAGATGGTTCTTCACAAAGTTGTTAGCAAAACTCTGGAATACAACAAGATGTTGTAGATGCCAGCAGTTTTGAAATGCAAAATGAACTAGTGGGATATATTGGTAGAAGAAATTTCTTGAAATATTAAATACAAACAGACTGTATCTGGTTCAGGAAGTCCCTATCAATCCTTCTGGTCCCACTGGAGGAGCTTCAGGGAGACAAATCATTTATCTGAAGGCCTATAGGGCCTATATATATATACATGTATATATACGCACATGAAGGCCTATAGGGATGCTGGGGAGGGACTCTTCATTAGAGACTGTAGTGATTAGACAAGGGGTAAGGGGTTCAAACTTAAACAGGGGAGGTTTAGATTTGATATGAGGAAGAAATTCTTTACTGTAAGGGTGGTGAGGCACTGGAATGGGTTGCCCAGAGTGAATGCGCCATCGCTGGTGGTGTTCAATGGCAGGTTGGACATAGCCTTGGGTGTCATGGTTTAGTGGGAGGTGTCCCTGCCCATGGCAGGAGGGTTGAAACTAGATGATCTTAAGGTCCTTTCCAACCCTAACTGTTCTATGATTCTATGATCCTGCTATTGTCCTATTTCTACATTCTTCCTTAGGGAGCTGCTATCAGAATTTTTAGTTACGGGCTGTTGGGCTAGACAGACTTTGATCCATCCTGGTATAGTCTTCTTTATGCTCTTTTTGGTCCCGTGTATTTCACAAGGTACACTGTGAGAGAATGTGTTTATTAAGTGGACTTTTGCCATATTATGGAGGTGAATACTGACTATATTTTAATGGCTTGGAATCTGTGTCTCAAAAGGCAGGGAAAGTATACTGAAGTTCAAACAGCTGAGCCACCTTCCACAAGTGCTGTGGTAACTGAAACTGGCCAAAAACTGAGCAAACTCTCCTTAAGGCAAAAATTATTGCAAGATTACCTCACAGGAAAGATTCTATTCCTGGTTTCTGTGAGTGTGTACAAAAAAAAAAAAGCAGACGGTAAAATTGTCTTTACAAGAGGAGTACGTAGTGAAGGTAAATGCCAAAAAAAAGTAAAAATGGCCCCAGAGTATGTGTATGTCTGTGATTGCTGTTGTGGCATGGAGTACACATCAGAGTAGCAAGCACTGAGGTCCTTGCACTGCTGAATTGAACTCTAACATACCTTTTCAGGTTCAAAACCTGTGTTTCACCTTTCTGATTTCAATCATCTCTTCTTTGCATCTCCTGCAGCAGGTGGCTGAGCTGCAGGAAGCTGTTACTAGGCTGAAAGGTGTCAGGGTAGCTGAGAGGAAGCAGCACTGCTTGCTCCAGGGCCAGAGTGTGCAGGAGCCTCAAGTGACTACTGTCACTCATGCAGGAAAGGAGGCCGCTGACCCAGGAAGCAGGGAAACAGTGACAAAAAACAACAACAAAAAAAGGAGGAAGAGGACAATTAAAAGCAAGTTAAAGTTAAAAGAACAAGTATCTAGATTTTTATGCTCCATGTTATATTTCAGAATTTTCCTAAGCAGTAGTTCACCTAAGGAACAACTAAGAGATATGTACACACTTTGCACTTTCTCTCTTCCAGACACACTCTTTTTTTCTACAGAATTTCAGTAGTGGCTGTACTTCACCAGGGCTGTGTTGTTACACTTGTCAAAGGCTCAGTTTCTGATACAGGTAGATTAGGTGCAAGCCTGTGCAACCCCTCATCTTTTACGAAGCTTGAAAAGAGACAACTTCAGTGTATGACAGTTATCGCTAACATCACAAGACAGCAGCTATCACAGCAGTGGAAGCATCAGACGTTCTATGAAGTCAAACCCTGGAGGCATATTTTGTCAGGTTGCTTTGTAACTGTTGCATGGGGAAAGCTGGAGTTTTCACAGAAGGAAAGAAATAAAGCAAATGAGTAATAGGGTATGGGGAGAGAGCTGATTATTGATTCCATTGAATTTGGTCTGATTTTAGATTTTTGAGGAAAAACCCTCTCAAGCCTCTTGTATGCAGCTTTTTCATTGTAGCAATTTATAATAATTTGGAGAAAGGATCTAAGTATTGGAATCTGATGCTATGATAAAGACTTTTCATGAAAGTAAAGAAATACTTTTGGAATTGTGCATGTTTCCAAATAGTAACTGTCATCACAGTTAACTCCTTCGTGTTGGCAGTGTGTGAGACTGGAGAGTTACAGAGACTGCCAGCAGGCTTTCACTGCGTAAGCCAGGGACTCTGCCACTCATTGTTATCCAAATAGATCCAACATACCTGCATTTGTTTATCGTGGGGGTTTAGTCTGATGTGTGCAGAATTTTTTCCTTTTTTTTTTTTTTCTTTTTTATCTACAGACTCCTAGGACGTGGGGGGATGAGGCAATGTGTGTGTCTTCTTCTATTTGTCTTTTTTTGTCCTGAAGATTTTTGTTGTTTCAGGGCTAAAAAAACCCCAAACCTTTGCCTTGGAGTCTCAGAGTTCTTCTGCAGAAACCCCAAAACACAGCTTATCAATAGTGGTTCATCCCCTGCATAAGTGCAATGTGAGAAGGGTATATTCAATTATGTCTGTTTGCCCTTAGCAGTTTCAGCACACCTTTGATGTTTTTATTGCATGCTTGCATACACAAAAAATACAACCACCTCTGATCTTCTTTTGGGGGATTCCTTGGTCTCTGTGGTGTTTGTATTATGTGCTGTGTGCCCAATAGCTTCAGTGTTGAAGAAGAAAAATTGTTATCACAGTTCTTTCACAAACTGGAGAGCTTTGTCACCTAACTCAAACCTGGGAATTCCTACTGTTAATACCATACCAATGTTTCAGTTTCTACTTAGTCTATTCCAGAATGTTTTTGATATGAAACATTTTTCCTGTGTTCAAGAATTCCATTTATGGTTGTTGTCACCATATGCATAAACAGTCTCTTGATGTCAGCAAAGCACACTCTGCAGGTATCATGGTATCCCATAAACCTGATATGTATAGCCTTATACACAACTTGCTTATCATTGAGTTCCACCTAAAATTTATTTAGAAAGAATCACTATCCTATTCAAACAGATTGCTTGATGACAAAATGCATGTTCTGCAGGATTTGGTATCAGTAAAGGCAGCAATGTTTCACCTCCACATTTATCTCTTCTCAAGCAGGATGGCAGTATGTTTAATGGTGTGGTCTGCCTGTGGCATTGGAATCTAAACAGGGCTTTTCCATGCTTATTCTTTCATTTCACGTTTATTCACATTATTATTTCTTCTTAACCTGCCACCTGCCTAGCTCAGCCAGCAGACTGAATGCCCAAAAGACTAGTTTCCCTTAAGAGTTCTGTTTCAGTTTAAAAAGAGGCTCCTCAAATTCATTCTTCTTTTATAAAAATCCTTAGAGAAATGTTGCAGTCTCAGCATGAGAATTGCTGAGTTCTACCTCTAGATTTCACATTGATTCAGTGATCTTAATTCTTTTCCCTCTTTTTCCACATTTAATGGCTTAAGCAATTGGTCCCTAAGGAAGAAATTTCTCTGACTTTTCTCTTCTTATGATATAGTGCAAAAGTGAGGTAGCACCCTGGCCTTATAGTCACCACTGTTGCTGTTGTAGATTTCAATAAGCTTTCAACACAAAAAAGTTGAAAAATTTAAATAGATTGATTTCACTATGTGTTGTAATAGAAAACGGAGTTGTGTTTTTTATTAAGTAGGCCAAAAGGAAATTTTGTCACCAAAAAGAGTAAGTAATTTTCAGTAAAGTACAATTTATCTCATTCCTTCTTTTCTATTTTAGGACCAACTCTTTAAATATTTGTAAATCTACAACATCAGGCTTAGTAAAGGACATGAAGTTTTTCACAGTGTGCGATGATAACTGCCAGTTTCACCTTCTGTCCTCTGGTTTAGTGATTCAACAGGTTGGCATATTCCTACTTCAAAGTGAAATATTGTTGACAGAAATCTAATGTGGAGGAAGGTGTTTTACCAAGAATGCCCTTGGAAAATACAGACAAGAGTACCAAAACCACTGATAATGGTTTCTTCTACAGGTAGTAGATTTCTTGTACAGGTAGGGAAGAGTGGATTTGGTAGGAAGCTTGCCACACTGGTCAAGGATGCTTTAAACTAGATGGGTTGGGGGAGGGGGGCATCATTCCATCCCAACACACCCAGTCACTGGCCAGCACCTATAATAAATGTTCGGAACAATGTAGAGCTATTCCAGCTGCTCCAGCCAATGAGCTGGCTGTAATTGGAGCTCGGCTCAGATGCCGCTATACAAATGCCCGTAGCATGGGGAACAAACAAGAGGAATTAGAGATGTGTGCACATCTATGGGGGTATGATATCATAGGCATCACAGAAACATGATGGGATGGCTCCTATGACTGGAGTGTTGGAATGGAAGGTTACAGGTTCTTTAGGAATGGCTCTTTAGGAAAGACAGGCCTGGTAGGCGGGCAGATGGTGTTGCTATTTATGTTAGGGATAGGCTGGAGAGTATGGAACTCTGTCTGGGAACAGGTGAGCAGCCAATAGAGAGTTTGCGGGTCAGGGTTAAAGGGAGAACAGCACTGGGAGACATTATTGTGGGGATCTCTTACAGACCGCCTAATCAAGAGGACTCTGTGGATGAAGCGCTCTATAGACAGATAGGAACAGCAATGTGCACTCGCATACCAGAAAGCCAACCATATCCTGGGCTGCATCAAAAGGAGCATGATCAGCAGGTCGAGGGTGGTGATCCTGCCCCTCTACTCTGCTCTTGTGAGACCTCGCTTGGAGTATCGTGTGCAGTTCTGGTGTCCTCCACATAAAAAGGACATGGAGCTGTTGGAACAAGTGCAGAGGAGGGCCATGAGGATGATGAGGAGACTGGAGCACCTCCCATACGAAGATAGGCTGAGAAAGTTGGGGCTGTTGCAGCCTGGAGAAGAGAAGGCTGCGTGGAGACCTCATAGCAGCCTTCCAGTATCTGTAGGGGGCCTATAGGAATGCTGTGGAAGGACTCTTCATGAGGGACGGTAGTGTTAGGACAAGGGGTAATGGGTTCAAACTTAAACAGGAGAAGTTTAGATTGAATATATGGAGGAAGCTCTTTACTGTAAGGGTGGTAAGGCACTGGAATGGGTTGCCCAGAGAAGCTGTGAATGCGCCATTGCTGGTGGTGTTCAAGGCCAGGTTGGACAGAGCCTTTGGTGGCATGGCTTAGTGGGAGGTGTCCCTGCTCATGGCAAGGGGATTGGAACTAGACGATCTTAAGTTCCTTTCCAGCCCTAACTATTGTATGATCCTATGATTCTTACTCTTTAAGATGCTCTGAAGGTGCAAGCTAAGGGAAGGCACTTGCATATATTGGCACAAAAGATTTTGTTATTAAACCATCCTTTGTCATCCTAAGTTATCCAACTACATTTTCATCAGAGAAGCTTTAAGCCCTGCTAGCTCAAAACATAAAGTGCAGAAGGGTGTCAGTTTTAGCAGTGATCCTCAAAGTTGTCAGTCCTGAAGGAGCTGGCTCTTGTCTTAAAGGAACGAGCTGGCAAAGCTTATGAGCTCCATTATTTTCTGTAGCGTGTGTTTTTAAGTGCCAGACCCCTTATGATTCCCATTTTACTCATTCCTCTGTTGATCTGATCAAATGCTGACTCCAGTCCACATTATTGTTAACTCATTAGTTGGTTATGGCTTCACTAAAAATTTGATTTGATGAATTGTGTTCAATTTTAGTCAGTCTACCATAACAATAACTTGATTTAGTTTCTTTTTATGCACTTGCTTACTAACTTTCAGCAAAATTACAAAGTAAAATGCAAAAACTTGTTTTCTGTCAGAATCACAGGATTGCCTTGGGTCGCATGGTTTAATGGGAGATATCCCTGCTTATGGCAGGGGGGTTGGAACTAGATGATCATAAGGTCCTTTCCAACCCTAACTATTCTATGATTCTATTCTTTATCATAACTGTGCTAGTGTACTACAGAAGACTGTTGTGTTGACATTGAAATTACTGTCATGACTCATGGGTAATGTCTACACCATGGACACATGTAATTTTGGCATGTACCACTCCATCCTGACTGGGAGAAGACCACGATGCAAGGCATTTTCCTTGGACTCCCTGGTTCCAGACAGAGGCCAGCATGACAAGGGAGAGCCCTGAGACCACTACAACAGTTACACAGGTTTGGATAGCTAGGGTCCTGAGTGAAAGGTATCCCCTTTAGGGCAAATCCCCACGAGTGTAGGTGGAACCTATAAATTCTTTCTCCTTCTGTTTATTATGTGGAAGCTCAGTGCTGATGATGCCAAAATCACAACTCTTTTCATTTACAGTTTGAAGCTGCAGTGGAAACCCATACAAATTACCTGGGGAAAATAAAAACAGCAGAATGGAGAATGCTGTGAACTAATATCCAAATGTTATAATACTTTGCTCCTTGTGCTAGAGATGGCTGTGGTCAGAAGGTGGTTGTCATCTTATCAGGTGATGGAGCAGCAGTTAGGAGTCTTTTGGAGCCCAGCCAGTTAAGATTTTATTGAAAATGTAAGATTTGTATAATATTTGAAAAGGAAGAGAATAGTCTGACTTACAGACCAAAACCAAAAAGGCTATAGAATTCCTCCTATTAAGAAATTCTCATTTCTTATCTGCAATATAATACCTCTATTAGAACTATGATGGTAAGAGAAAAGATGAATAAGGACAAATAAAGTTAAAAATAATCTAAGTTATCATATAGGTTCTGAACTTGAGTGACTCCACTGATGAGAAAGATGACCCATAACATGATTTGATTCTTCCACGTGCTGCCAGGGCGGGCACCTGAACCCAGAAGCAAAGATCTTTGATCAACATGTATGTAATATGAAAAGATGGATTCAGAAAATTTAACCCGGTGGACCTGCATGGGTTTTTACTGGCTTCTGAAGGATGTTTAAGTCGTTGTAAGAATATTCACACCCCCTGCCAGCTTAAGCTGAAGGTCTGTGTAGCCTATCACCCTCTCTTCAACACTGGAAAAGAAGTGTAGGAATAGGGAAGCCGTGTAGTGATGGTTACTTAAAATTCTGGATTATCTTCTGACAATTTGTGTTTTCGACGCTTGTGAACCGAAGATTGTGTCTCTCTACTCAAAGGACCTCAATGGGTTTTCTTTCCTTTAATTTGCAGGATACCTTTTTGAAGTTCTTCTAGTTTTTGACAGCCACAACAGCCTGTGGCATAGAGTTTTGCAGATTCCTTAATCAGAGTATAAAGAAGTATTTCCTGTGCTTTAAATCTGTGGTTGAAAAATGTACTTTTATTGTGTAGTGTCTTATTCCTTAAAAAGACAGTGAATGCTTCTGTTGGTAATTTTAAAATTGCTAGCATGTAACCTGTTGGTTAGCTTTTTTTCCATATGGAAAAGCTTGTCTATTCAGTTATTCCTCATACAAAATCAATCCCATGCCTTTGATCAGACTTGTTGCTTGCTTCTTATACTTTCAAAATCCATGGTACATTTTTTCAGATAGCTGGTTTGGAATTGCAAACAGCATTCGAGGTGCAGGTGCACTACAGATTGCTATGAGGAATCATAATGTTTTCTGTGTTCTTTGTTCCTTTCCTAATAACTGAGAGCACTCAATTTCCTTTTATGACCTTTACAGAGCGCTGTGCTCAAGTTCTCATGAACTGAGGTATTCTAACCTCATACTTCAGTCAGCTCAGAACCTGCCATTGTGTGTGTAAATTTGGGATTACATTTCTTCATGTGCATGGTATCACATTTATCTGCAATGAATTTCATCTGCTATTTCTTCCCCCAGTCATTCAAACTTGCAGGGCTATGATGCTCCTCTTAATGATTATCCTACTAGCTGTTATGCTAGTGTTGTCAGCAGACTGTTACTCACTTTAGTATTCATCTTCTTTTCAGATATGTTCAAAACCAACTGTTGCACAGTGTGTGGTAACCTTCCACCTTGTACTTCCCACCTCTTAGTTCTTATTTTCCAAAACAGTTCTTTATCTGTTGAAAACCACATTTCTGTGCAACTCTTATTCTGTGAGGTTGGGGGTAAAACCATTGTTGTGATGCTTTCCCCCTGCGTGATTACTTTTATTAAGGGGAAGTCTTTTAGTTTCTTTCTTTACCCAGGTACCATATAGCTCACCTTAAACATTCTATTAATTACAATTTAAGCATTCCCTTTGTTTCACCCAATCCCCTGCTTCCAGGCAGTGCCTTCACCTTCTAGGAAGTGTGCAGGTAAAATATCCCAGCACCATGGAAGGGTCCTGCCTTACACAGGTGTTTTGCAATAGTTGTGGGTAATTGTGGTCTGCTTTTCTAGTGTCTGTCTTATCATGACATAAAATACTTGCCCTTTTGATAAAGGTCACTACAAAATTAAAAAATCAAGTTAAAAAGGACGTGAGCTATTGAACTATGAGGGTGTTTGAGATACATGTTAGATATCTGTCTTTAATTTTCTTTTTCTTCTTTTTTTTTTTTTTCCTTCATGGAATCCTGGAATTTATTGTTGCTTTTAACTGACATATTAGAGACCTTCAGATAGCATCCTTATTCAATGTAGTAAACAACTTTCTTGTGGCAGTTTCCAGTACAGATTCACAGAAGTGGACTGCATACTGGAAAATTGGATGAACATGAACAGCAATGAATATGTAGTGATAACGGCCCCACTGTAAGTCTCTGTGTTTACATTTTAGTATGCAGCAGAGGTCAGTTCTACTCTATGAATTATATTGAAGTGTTCATAGTTGGAATTGAGCCTGCAGGTAAGTAAGTGAGGACCGCATACAAAACTTCTACCTATGCACTAAAACATAACTTTCTCTTATCACCAATGGCAACTGTTACCAGACCTGGAATTCATGGTCTGTTTGCCCTTGGAATAACTGTGTATTAAAGAAGGAGATGGAGGAGGGAATCAATGACCAAGTCTTCCTTTGCAGCAGGGTATTCTGAAGAGGTGACAGTAGCAGATAATGCCAGATTCTTGTGATCTGTGGTGAAGGACTTGGCAGGCGTTTTTAAACTACAGAGTTTACAGCTCAGTGAAATGTGGAAGCTGTTATTGTTCATAGCTTTCAATTTTAGAAGAAATGAAGGCAGTGATGGAAAAGTCACATTGCAGTTTATCACATGAACTGCTAAGCTGCCCAGGTAGAAATGGATAGCTTCAACTTCCCTTACTGGAATAGACTGGGGGTGGGAGCAAGGACATGTAACAGGGATTGGGGATGAGTTGCCCAGAGAAGTTGTGAATGCTCCATCCCTGGTGGTGTTCAAGGCCAGGTTGGACAGAGCCTTGGGTGGCATGGCTTAGTGGGAGGTGTCCCTGCTCATGGCAAGGGGATTGGAACTAGATGATCTTAAGTTCCTTTCCAGCCCTAACTATTGTATGATCCTATGATTCTTACTCTTTAAGATGCTCTGAAGGTGCAAGCTAAGGGAAGGCACTTGCGTATATTGGCACAAAAGATTTTGTTATTAAACCATCCTTTGTCATCCTAAGTTATCCAACTACATTTTCGTCAGAGAAGCTTTAAGCCCTGCTAGCTCAAAACATAAAGTGCAGAAGGGTGTCAGTTTTAGCAGTGACCTCAAAGTTGTCAGTCCTGAAGGAGCTGGCTCTTGTCTTAAAGGAACGAGCTGGCAAAGCTTATGAGCTCCATTATTTTCTGTAGCGTGTGTTTTTAAATGCCAGACCCCTTATGATTCCCATTTTACTCATTCCTCTGTTGGTCTGATCAAATGCTGACTCCAGTCCACATTATTGTTAACTCATTAGTTGGTTATGGCTTCACTAAAAATTTGATTTGATGAATTGTGTTCAATTTTAGTCAGTCTACCATAACAATAACTTGATTTAGTTTCTTTTTATGCACTTGCTATTAACTTTCAGCAAAATTACAAAGTAAAATGCAAAAACTTGTTTTCTGTCAGAATCACAGGAGCTGATTATGCTGAGGTCATAGGGAATCCATGTGAGACATCTAAGAGCTTCTGGCTTGTAATTTCTTTCCCTGTCATATGGACCAGTTAACCTCTGACTCAGAAAACCATCATATAATGTGGAGAAAATGCATAGAGGTATAATAATTGAAATACAAACACATCATAATGGTTTCAGTATATACAGATATATCTTGTATGAGAACAAACTATTGTAATCCAAATGCTGGGAAGGAAAGGAAGACAATCTTGGGCAAATCTATTCCTTCATTCAACGGCATCCTAATATCTCTGAGGAGCTTGAATGAGTGAGTTTATTTTCCTCTGAGCACTCCTCCCCATGCTGTTGCTTCCCTGTGCAACAATTGCATCAATTATCACTTTAGTACAGGTGAAATAAACAGACTAGTACAAACAAATAAAGATGTGCTGCAGAAGAAAGGAGATCTGAAGTCGCAGATATTGTGCATGAAGTGATTTCCTGTTTTAAGAAGTGGGAATTTTTGATTAAATGAATGAGGTCAGGAGCTAACTCTACAAATCTGTACCTGCTTAACTTCTCAAACTCCCATCTGTTCACAAAACTGCTATATAATTTTTCTAGAAACAAATGACTCCTAGGTAGTATTCCAAGCTCTCCGTGAGAGGAATATAGCATTGTGTAGTGTATAACAATAGGAATGGTTGGGGGAAATTCTGCCATGCTATTATTTCACAGTTGAATACGTGGATTGTTAGTGAGCTTTACAGAAAGCATCTGAGAGCATTTATATGTACAGAGCTTTAAGGAGCTTCATTCAGCTTACTTCAATCTGTCCAGAGAATATGCATTTGCCTTAGTGTTCTTAATTAAAACAGAATGGTTTTATGTAACAATTTAAGAGCCTGCCTGCTTCTTCCTGGGTTTCTCTAAACCTTGCGTAAGGGGCCCAGAGCCACAGGTGGGAAGAAAGACAAAAGGTTTCTCAGAATAAGCATTTGTGTTATTTACTTACGTTGTTGGTTTTACACTAGAGCCCATAATAGGCTGACACAGAAGTCAGTGTTTATGGAAGCGAGGTATTATGGAGGAGAGGAAGGACCAGGCTGAAATTCAGAAGGGAAGGCTCTTGAATGCACCCCTGAGGAGTGGTGCTATAAAAGGGAGCAGGAGCTGTAAATGGTAGCAGGAGGAACACAGATGTGATCTTCATGTGTGTCTTGGGGGGAGGGTGGTTTATGAGGACTACATCTGGCTGCTGTAAGGGGAGGTGAAGGTGAAGACATCTTTGTGGAAGTGAAAAGTTCGAGGGGAGAATCATTCTACTATTTCATTTCTTACTATTACAATGGTAAAGCTGAAAAGGCTGCCTGACCACAGAACAAAACTACTGTCTCATGCAGATTTATGCTGATGGATGGTAACATTGACACATCCAGCTCTGAATAGACAAAGGGGTGCTTGATCCCTTTGCTTTGAATCAGGGCTAGCAATGAGGCAGCAGCCAAGGTAAAATGAAAACAAAGCATGCATTAAGCTATTAATCAATCTGCAAAAAAGCAGGCAATTCTGGAGTTTGTATGCTACTCAGACTTTATATAAAGTCTAATGCATTTAGAAAAACTGAGGGAAATCTTTCTAGGACAGGGCAGGCTGTGTTCACGTGGTGCTGGAACCCTAAAAGATGCTAAGTGTTGTATGAAAACTCACTGCATACTAAGCATGAGGCATTGTAAAAGCAAACGTACAGTACTATGCAGCAATTGTAGTGCCTAAAACTTTAATGGCATAATGGTATTCCAGTGTTAAATATGACATTTTCCTTTGTCTTCACTGGCACAGTGTGTCTGACAGGTGAGAAATTGGGAGATAGCCAAAAAGGGGAAGTAATGTCTATTTTGGAACCAATTGCAAATGTTTTTCTTCTTTTTATTCTCAGTATCTCTATACAGCAAAATATGAGCTTTATATATATATGTGTATATATATATATGTTTCAGTGGGTTTTTTCCAGGGTCATTATTATCAATGCTATATATTTTACATCACAGGTCAACTTGTTTGTTGATTAATGCTAATCAAAAACTTTACAGTGGATAAGGTCTTTATCTTGTCATTTTATACTGTGAAACACTGCTTAGAGGAAACAGGAATGCAGATGAGGACGTTACAGCTCAGAAGAGAGATACGGTTGATGTTCTTTCCAAATGGTTGAGGTACTGTATAGTAATTTGAGATATGTATGTTTTACGCCTCTGTTTACAATAAAATAAACAAAATTGGGAAAACAGAGGGAACTATAAAATACTGGGGAAAATAAAATGTGAAAATACTTGAAAGACTTACAGATACACAAATTTACTGATGAGAACAGAATTACAAATGAACGCTAATAAATGAAGTAGTAGATAGTCTAGCTGATATACTGTTGATCATCACCTCTAAAAAGTATTGTAAAGCTTGAAGTTCTGACAGACCAATGAAAGGCAAGTACTGTATTAGTTTACAACAAAAATTTAAAAAAGAAAACAGAACAATCTCAGGAAGGAAATTAACCCTGATAGTTGCTTACGTGAATTTGATTACTCTTCTTAATTAAAAAGTTTTTATGGTACAACAAAAATGTCTTGAAAGTTTCAAAGACCAAGCTAGCATAAATTAGATCATTGATTATAAAAAATATATAGCTGAATTAGTGTACATGTTCTTAGTGATAGAATTATCAAAATGTTTTTGAGAGAATATGTGTATGAACTTACACCATATGAAATCAACATAGTTTTATTAGCTGTACAAGAAACTCTGCTTTTAGAAACTTTAACAAGTAAAAACCTACAGGAATAAAACTAGCTACAAGGATATGAACTTGCTGACTTTTTCAACATCTTTGAATTACTGTGTGACACCAAGATGAAATTAAATGGAATGATTGGTGTGGAGCGATGTTCACCTGTTTGATTTTTCTGTTTCAGATAAGGTGGGAAAGGCACTAAAAGAAGACCTAACTGCATCTGGACACTTTCTTGCTCGTTAGCACTGAATTGCACTTATGGGGCTAGAAATGTTCCATATATGTTCAGGCTAACCCATCTATTTTCTTGATTTATGGATGAATTATTTTGATCTAATGATGTATGAGGATTTATTTTTGTGTATGGCTTGTTTTTGGCTTTTTTTTTTAGGCAACAGCCCTAGCTATTACAGAGCTCCTTTCATTCACTGTGTTTGCTCTTGGCTGGCATTTTTCTGCTGCGAGAAGTCAACATGACTTGGTCTGTAGGCTTTCATGCCTGTATACAAGTCTATGCCACATGATTGAAGGTTTTCATCATATATCCTTGCAATGTTTCGATGACTGGCTTCTAAATTACGAGCTATGTTTTAACCAGCTGTAGAAAAGTCCTTTGACCTGTTCTCAACATATTCATGAAGTGTGCAGATGACAGAATATCCAGTATGGCTTTTTATGTAGTAAACTCCGTGATATGACATAAGGAGCATTATCTGAGATTGATCATAAGTTGGAAGAAATATTGCTAGGTATATCAAAGAATTATGGAAACCAAAAAGGATTAAAACAGTGCAGTAGAATCTGTTTACTTGGAATTAGAAACTCCATCACTTTATATATAGCAAACACCCACTTTTAAATTTACTGCTATGAGACTGAATTATAATGAAAAATATTTCCAAAAATTTCATTTTTTCTGAATACTTGTATTTTGGCAGTATACCACATATCTCTCCTTGTTCTGATACAGCAAACACTCCTGATGAGCTATTAAACATTTTATTTCCTTTTCCACTTCTTTTCTATCTGCTGCCTGGTCGAAGTTGAGCTCAGTCATTAAGTGAGAGTCAATTTTCTTCACAGTAATGGTCAGTAATATTCTTTGGGTCTCTTGTCCTTTATCAGTTGTGAATTTTATAATCTTGCCGTCTCATAAAGAGAACTGGTGTAGGGTTTCAATGTAACACTAATAAACAAATACTCAAGCCACAGCTAATTGTCTGTGACTACCACAATTATAAGCATGGCCAGTGGAATAAGATTGGTACCCCCGAAATGGAAAGTCTTCCTTCAAGATTCAGATGAAATACCCTGTTTGTTAGCTTTGTGAGTGGACCTGCAGAGGAAGGAAAATCCTTAATCTTACTAAAGGCTTCCCTCTGCTCATCAGGTAGCATTCGGTTTCCATTGCCACCACATTGTGCCCTATGATGCTAATTTTTGTTCTCCTCTCCCTCCCTCCTCCCCCTATGAAACTACTTTATCAGGATATACTTCACTGCTTAGAATAACAGGAGAAGTGCTTTTCATATTTGTGTTCTGCAGTAGTTCTTAAATAGCAATATAAAGAGAGCACCTTTTTCTTTCTTTTTCCTTTTTTTTTTTTTTT
Source organism: Myiopsitta monachus (assembly GCA_017639245.1). Lineage (NCBI taxonomy): Eukaryota > Metazoa > Chordata > Aves > Psittaciformes > Psittacidae > Myiopsitta > Myiopsitta monachus. The sequence continues at coordinate 61,139,878 of CM029921.1, read as the reverse complement.
AAACTAAGAGCAATCAGTTGATTTTGTTATTCATTTGGAAATTCTTGTAAAAGGCTGTTAGTCATTACATTTTCTGTACTGAGTAACACAGCTGACAATGACAACTGTTGCTTCATGGAATATTTGATTTTTAGTTTAATTACATATTCATTTCCTGTGTTGCAGAAAACAGACTTTACAGACTTACATCCTTGTAATTCCTTGCGCATGAAGAACTGCCATTATAAATGAAGGCTCAGTTTTGCAAATATCCGTGTTTGGGTTCTGTGTAGTTGCTCAAATTCCTAATAATTTGGAAGAGCCAGACCTTCATGTACAAAGTGAGAATAGATAACTTATTTTTATCTCAGCAAAAGCACAGTAGTCATCATTGTCTATGAAAACCACAGCCATGATTAAGTATTAATTATACCACTGAAGGTAACTGCAGGCGATAAGAGGCTTGAAGTATTGGCTCTTCAGCAAAAGCAATGTTTTATATATGACATATTTATTATAAAAAAGATTCTTCTAGAACAAGATCTTTGGAGAGAGACTGCTGTGAAAGAAGGTTTCTTTACTTTGGCATTTGTAAAGGAAATAACCCTTTTTTTCTTTCTTTTTCATTTGTATGCTGATATGCTGTTTCAGAAAGTGGTATTTTTATGATTCAGAAATCAGGTTGAATCAACTCTTCAGTAACAGCATGTAACCATGGGTGAACTCTGATTACTATATTGTAAAACTTCTCTTTTTATTTCAAATAGTTATTGAGTGGAATAACCTGCAGAATGTCGGAATCTGATAAAGTTATTGGAATTTACTGTGAAGTCGTGCAGGATGTGATGAGTACATATGCTTTTGTTTGGTTGTGAGTGCTCCTGAACTTTTTTTAGTGGGATTATAACACACAGTGCATAACAGTATGAAGCCACGTGGGCATTTTGTTATGTGTGGATGTGCAGCTATCCTGCTCCACTGGTTTCCTGAGTTCAGCTGGGATTCTGTGTTTGTAGCTCCCAGTCAGGGAACACTCAGCCATCACTCATGTATGGTACTGCCAGACTTCTGTAAAGCACAGCTTGCCTAACAACCAATGGAAACGATGCTGTTGGAACCATCGTGGACTCTTTTCTCCATGCCTGATGAGGCCCTGTCGCACACACAGTCATCGGGTTTCCCAGGAGATGAATACCATTCTGTCAGGAGTAAAGCTTGTGTTGGGGTGGCCCTGGGAGCAAGCTCCCCTCAGGCAACAATTCCTTGCTGTGCCTCTGGAAACAATCCTGGAGTGGAAATGAAAGTTCTGTCCTTGCCTTCAAAACCAAAAGTGTGTTGATATGGAGGACCTGGACTGTTGTTGCTGTATCTGGGGTTTTTGTGATGCTTGTGTTAGAGGACAGCCAGACCGGGCTTTAGAGGAGAAAGGTGTGAAGGTTGTCGGGGAATGTCAGGCATGCAGCCATTTATTTTTGAAAATAGGAGCTAATGCTTAAAGCTATTTGGAAACATTGACTATTCCTATTTCTAAGGAGACAAAATAAGGCTTAAACAATACTTTGTGGTCAAATTGGTGATTATTGGGGGTTTATTTACATTACAAAAGGAAGTGTAACACAGTTTGTGTATCCTCTAGGCATGCTCACTATTGATGCTCCGTGATACAGTCACTTTTTGGTAGTATTTGGATCAATCTGTAAAGGGTGAAAAAGTGAATGGCAAAATGAAGACAATGCCAAATCTCCTTAGTTTCTGATAGGTAATTTTGAAGGGCTACTTTGTTTTCTCGGAGGTCATAAAGGGTAGGTAAGTGGTTTCAGGGAGAGGAAAGATGCTTGAGTCTCACAGAGAAGATCTGAGGAGACCAAACGGCTGTAAATCCATGCTAAATTTAATCCGTTGTTAGGATGCACAGCATTTGAGGAAAAGATAACTAATGAACAAATTTGAGGGATTTGGTAGGTTTGCAGTTGAAAATCTTCAGTTTAATATTTTGCCAATTTACTAATGGACTGCTTTAGTTGAACCACCAGTTACAAGCTAGTATGTGTCCATGGGGGATTGGTGTGAGCTTTGCGTAAAGGTTTTCTTAGTTTTTCTGTGACCAGCACTTGGTATCCTGGGAGCTCTTAATGAAACGGATCCTGGTGACTTTTGTATGACCAATATTTCACTTGAAATTTAGAATATTGGTTAAGCCAACAGGTTTAAAAGCACAGTGTTTTAAGAAGGGGGGACTAATTCATATGCTACCTCTAGGTAACCATAGAAGTTGCTCTGAGCATTATTAATTTAGTTTTGAAGAATTCCCACTTTTATTGATAGTTGCTTGCAAGGTAAAAATTTTTTTTTTTTTTCTTAAAGGACTGAACAGTATGTTTAATGTTGGCATTTGTGAGGATTTTAATGATCTCAAACCATTCAGTGTTGTTCAATTAACTTTGATTATACTCCTGTATAATTTGTCATTGACAATAACTGGAAAATTAGTTTTCATCCAGGAAACAATTGGAGCTCATCATGTGTTGACGTCCTGTACACCCATGTAATTTTAATGAAGACTGAACTGAATTTTATTAGGCTTGAGGCCAGGGCATTTGAGAAAAAAACCTGTATCTTTTCCACCCCAAACTGTCAGTAAGAATGATGGTGATGAAACTTGACAATAATGATGGAAAATAACTATTTTCATTATTGTAGGATTTTATGTAAGAGTGGACATGTAGATGTTAATAGCAGTAGAAATGTTTGGAGGCAGTCAGGATGTTAAACCACTGTGCAAGAAATAACATAGGTTGCAGGTTTGGTTTTTGTCTTTTTGTTTTTTTTTTGTTTTTTTTTTTTTTAAATCAGGTTTGCTCTTTCAGCCTTGTGACTGTCTTGTAATTTTACTTCAAATTAGAGGAGGCAGCAAAATCCATTGAAGAAAAGTTAGATTACTTGCAGGATTAAAGTGAAGAGTAGCTGTGCACCAGAAAAGCTCTAAAGTGTATCTTTGAAGACTGAGATAATTTCATATATTGTATTTTCAAAGTATTTTTCCCAGTCTGAGCTTTGAGTATGACAACGTAGCGATTTTGCTCTCTGAAATATCTATGACTGTTTTCTTTCTCATATGAAGCTGTGTATATGGGGAGTTTGGTGCTCTGACTATCATCCTGCCATGAGTTCCCATGGGCGTCATAACTGAAATGTCTGCACCCATTTTGCTTTGCATCTTCTTTCCCTTGAAGTCCCAGAGTACTCTGAGGACAATTCTTGATTAGCAAAGTGCATCTACCCTGTGTTATAAGAACATTTGTATAATAATGCATAGCAGAGAGCATTAGTTTCTGTGCTGATGAGGAAGGACAGCTGGAATAGCAAATGAAATAAAAAGGGATGACATTTTCAAGGATAGCGTTTTCTCAGGGTCTTGATACTCAGTGCAGCACATTTGCTGTCATTGAGGTAATTCACTACCAACACACTTTATGCAGAGATACACCTAATGGAAGTCTATAAACAATTGCTTTTGGTTATTCTTTGCATTCATTATTTTATTGCAGTTACTGTTACTTTTGCGAAACTTTGGACTCTTCTTTGAGTTCCACCTTAGTTTCTCCGGTTTTGTTAGCACTGTAGGGACTGATGTTCATCACACTCTAATGCTGGCATGCTCAGCCCTTAGAGGAGGAAGTCTTTCTTATGCATCTTGCTGTAAAAGTACAAACTGGTGCAGTTGTGCTGGGTTTTATTTATTAAAACCCAGAACAAGGGAGGTCACCAAGCTTAAACCTTGCATGTTAATGTAGTGCTCCAGGTGTACTTCTGTGCAGCAGGTTGTTCTTGGTCTAAATTTAGGTCAAGTACTGCACAGGGTGATGACAGTTCCTGAATCAGGTGCAGTGGCACAATATTTATTTCTCTCTACTGAGTCTGGAAAAGAAATACAAAGTCAAATGTAACAATCAAGGACTTGCAGGTGGGGCTTTAGAAAGTGGCATGGTGCCAAGTTGTGCACCATGTTATCCTTAATTTCATGGAGTGATTGCGAGTTTCAGACTATGCAGGCTTGCGTCCTCATTGAATTAAAATGTATAAAATTTCGTGGTGGTATTCTTTCTAAGGAAATATGGGTGCTTTCAGTATATACTCTACCTGATGCTCAGGAGAAGCACTTACATTTTCTTACTACTGGATTACAAAGGCAGATTTCCAATATGCAGCAATTCCTTTCAAAACCATATTGCAAAAATAATTTTCTTTGGATGCTAGACTGCATTTCTTTAACAACAACGCAAATTCAGTGGCATTTAAGTATCTCAAAGTATAGATTTCCTAGGTTGGAAACCCTTTGGGTTTTTTGCACAAATGCAGATGCCTCAGGAACTTGCCTGTAGTGTATCAGGTAAGTTACAGGAAGTCTACAAGAGGAAGCTTGGCCAGATGTAAGATTTGTTTCCATCTTTGCAGTGCTATTTCAAGGAGAATCCAATGGAGGATTGACAAGGTATTGAGGAGCTTTCTGATTTCATACATCATGGATTTAGTGCAAACTTCTGCAGCATGTAAATGCCAAAAACACCTTCAAAACAATGGGTTATGTTTGGGGCTCACTTATTTCACCAGCCTGCTGCTGCATTTAAAACTGTGTGGTCTTTGTGGACAGCTGATTTTCAGCTGTTGAAAATATATTGGCTTAATTAGGTGTCTAGTGTCAGCTTGGAAATGTCTTCTTCCACTAACTTCCAAGAAAACAGTGATTATTACAGCATTTATTTTAGACACCATCTTACCTTGCTATCGGTTAATCTGACATGCATTTTCTCACTCCTAATCAATGTAAACACAAATGCCTTCTATAGAGGAGAGACTCAGGATCCTTTTCCTTGTGTTTCAGAATATCTCAATAGAAAGACCTGAATTAGAGGGCAGTGATCAATGCAAGATCAGCATTTTCCCCTCCTTCTTGAAGAAACCTATTTCCTGTCAGTGTTCAAGAGGGTTTTAGACAATGTCGTTAATAACATGCTTTAAGTTGGTCAGCTGTGAATTGGTCAGGCTGGGTCAGGTTGGACTAAATGATCATTGTAGTTCCTTTCCCACTGGAGTAGCGGTAGCTTCCTTTCCTCTCAGTATCACTGTGATTGTCTTCTACTCCTATTGCAAGCAGTGTTGGGTTGTTGGGGTTTTGTTGGTTTTTTTTGTTGTTGTTGTTTGTTTTTTTAATTAAAATTACATGAATGAGCATACACCCCAGTAACAACTGTAAACAAAATTTGGATTTGTCCAGTGGTGGGAACATGGTTTGCTCTTATCTATACTCCATTCCTTCTACCTGCCATTTTGAAACACTGTTGTTAGGCCTGACGGGTTCTTAGATCCAACTTTCTTTGGCTAGTGCAAAGAATTCTTGCCTTTTTGGTTTTCCCCTTTGGCTTCAATTTCTTGTTGGGTTTTTGTTTGGGTTTTCTGAGGGTTTTTTTGGTGGCAGAACACAACTCAGTGGAGGATTTAGTTTCTGAAAGCTGTTTTCTCTCTCATGCTGTCTACCAACTTAGCTTTGAATTTCTGAACCTGAGCCTATTGCAGGGAAGGACATGCAAGTGCTGAATTAATTGTAATTGCTGCATTGGAAGAGAAACTTATTGATGCAGAGTAATCTGTATGTGGTCTCTCCTTTACCTAGGGAGTCCTTCGCAAAGGGAGAATGTGTAGGGTGCTCTATGGGCGAACACAAATATGCAAAACCATAAGCAAGATTAAGCATTAAACAATAGATGTATTAAATTAACTATTTTTTTTGTATGTATATGATCCGGTTTCATTACAAATCATGAATAACTTTCCATATTAACTTGGTTATATCGTGTATGGTTGTGCTGCTTATTGTCAGACGGTTGCGTGATGACAAATGATATTGTGTCTCCTTCTTTGGAAGATTGGTTAAGATTACTACTGGAGCCTTTTCTCTGAATTCCTTTATCCTGGGGATTTATATCTCAGTATTTTGGTCACTTTGGTTTTATATCAAATCTTCCCACAGTATAGGAATGCATCAATATTCTTTACAGGATACAGCCAAGGGGAAAGTGTAGGGCTATGTGATTTAATGCAACCTTTGAGAGCTGGAGCTGTGGACTTCAGGTTAACCTATCTTTTCTGCCGGCTCTTTCAAATCTATGTGAAACTGGTAGGCGTCTAATAATAGAATTTTCTGTACTATATTAACAGAAGATTTCTTTATGTAAAACAGGGTGTCTCTTGTGCTGGACAGTGCAAAACCCTGCTTTTTAAGATGTCTTCATAGTTATCAACAAGATTCTGTGCCATCAGTTTCTTGAGTGCATGATTTTAAGTTCAGCTGCAATTATCTTTCATGTTCTTACAATGTGAGACTCTTCTTCATAGCATGCTTGTTCAACTGGACTTCTAGAGCAGGGATAACTTTATATTTGAATTAGGAGTTGGAGTTAATCCTCTGTTGGAGTCCACTTCCCATGACACTCTTGAACTTTTAAGGCATACAGAATTTTTGCAACTCTGCAGCTGTTGGAATGATTTTCTTTATGTTTGTAATGGAAGGCTCCAGCTGAGAGCAGTCAGTATGGCTTTTTTTCCTTTTGTTTTTTTTCCTAACAGCAGCAATGAAAAAGTCTCTCTCCAACCTATTGAAACTTCAGCAGTATTTCAAAATTTCCAGGTTTGCTAAGCCTGTGCATGTGCAGGATTTCCTGGGAGGGAAAAAAAAAAATAAAATCTTTTTTGTAGAATGATTTCATTACACATCTACAGAGACCTTTTCCTTCCACTTTGTTTCCCTTCTCTGAGTCTTCTAGTCAGTCTCAAAGTTTTAATTCTTCATTTCAGTGTAAGAGACTTTTTCTAAAAGCTTTGATTTCATCTTGTGTGCCAGATCACTTCTTTTACCCTAAGGCAAAGAGTTTTAAACAACGTAAGACATAGCTTGTCATGTGTGTGGCCTTTACTGTGCTTTGAGAATTTAAAGTTTTGTAGACTTTTAAGAATTAACAGAACTAGGCTCTATTTAAATACAATCCCAAATACAAATGTGATAAAGGAAATAAACTATTTGAGTGGGATTATATTGTGCACTGTTTACAGATGGTTTGTTACAAAGAAAAAAGTAAGTAACTTAAAATTACAGCCTCCAGGTTTTCCTACTCCTCTTGAAAAGGTGCATGTAGTTGTGGCTCACTCAGGTGCAGATAGTTTCTTATTTGGTTAATAAACTGAAGCATATCCAAAAGTGTAGCCCAAAAAAACAAGCAACCAAAAAAAATAAATCCCCAAACAAACCACGATATTCATGAAAACTTGCCAGGAAACCTTGTTTAATCTTATGTTCCTTTCTATTATGATTTCTGCAAATATTTTGATTATCACAGTGCCTGGATACTAGATTTCTAAATGTTAATTTTGTGCATTAATTAGTCACCATCAAGCATTTCTCCCAAAACACACAGATTATGCATTTCGATGTGCTTTCCTAATTACATTTAAAAAAAAAAAGACAATGTAAAGTAATATAAAGGAAAAAAAAATGTAAAGATGCCTGGAGTCAGTTCTGTGCATGCACATGCATGCAGCTGTTATTCATGTCAGTGAGTTAACTGGAGAGGCAGAGAAAAATTAGACCTGTGATATACCATATTAAAATGTGTGTAGGTGTTTAAACATATCTGTATTGGTTAGTGGAGAAATGCCTGAAGAATAGGGTCTGGTCTAGATCCAAGCCACATTAATATTTTCCAGAACTCAACTTGTGCGGGTTTCATCCTATTTCACTTTAAGCATCTTCACCAGAGTCTGACTTAGTGGCTTTCATTTCCTGTTATTGTAGTGGAGAGAAATAGATACTTGTTGATTTTTGTAACTGCAAATTAAAATATTTTAGGTTATCCAAACTCTAAAACTACTTGTTGCTCTGCCTTGACTAAAATAAGCCTGTACAGTGATCTCAAATGAAAAAACCCTCATATTTCTTACTACTCCCTTGGTCTCTTGGAGATTGGCTGTAGTGTGCTACCGCTTGTTTCCAGGTCTGAGGGTAGTGGAGTTTGAGCTCACAGGTGATTTCCTGTTGAGTAGACCTTGTTAGAAATCAACAATTTGGACCTTGAAGGAGGCTAGTTGAACAGCTGTGACCTAGTGCGATGGGTACTTTATCTGCTGCTTGGGCATCTTGATGTTACGGTGAAAAAGACAATTGATTGCAAAGCCACTGATTTATCATTAGTGGTATGACTTTCTTGGGTTTTGCATAAATGTGGGTATAGGTGGGAAGTTATACCGGCTGAGAATGGCACATGCACTTATGTATTGCTGCACTTGAATGTTTTGGTTCTAGAGTGTAATGTGGAAGTCTCAGGTCTGTATGCATTAGTATTATCCAGGTTTTGCTTATCATTTAGCAACAGCAATCCCTGCTCCCAACACCACAGGTACAGGAGAAGCAAGAGTGGCTTGATTGCACTTGCAACTCTGGGCAGGTGAACTTGTTTGCTTCCTGGTCAAATCTGTTATTGACTACTGAAACTGTGGCTAGGTTTACCTGAATATTGTTCAAGGTCTTCAAATTTGTAATCAGGTGAAGTGCTGACTGCTCATTTCGGTAGGCAAAAGAAATCATCTGATTTCATTCAAAAGCTGCAATACAGACGCTCAGAGGCAAAGTGGTGCTTAATGTCTGTCTTCAGTGAAATCTGAGAACCTGAAATCATTGCTGGGTCTGTGCTGGTGGTGTAATCTTGTGAATAAAGTGGGGCACAGACTGTCTTTTCTGTAATATGCCTTCCAGTGGGGCTTCTGAATTCTCACTAGGTTTTTTTGTAATAACAAGTATTAAAGCTTATTAGTCAGAATTCAGTTTTCAAATTCAAAATCAGGGATGCTTTTTATCAGAGTGAAACTTAACTGCAGACACTAATCTGAGTGGGCTAACTGAAGTTCCGGAAGAAGCCTGTAAAACCATTGAGACCTGGGACAAGAATTTTGGTAAAGGATTATTCCTCACCAAACGATTTAGAATTTGTCAATGAAGAAAATGACCAGCTCAGAAACTAACGGAAGGTAGGTTTTTACAAAAAATCCGGAATACTACCTTCCTCAGGCTTGTTTGTGTAAGTGGAGGTATGAGTCCAAGGAAAATGGCACACAAAGCTCTTAGGCAACCAAATGCAGCATCTTGATAAAGGTATGAAGAGTGCAAAGGACCATGTAAAATACCTTACAACATTTTTTTATTAGAAATTGCAGAAGTATAGGCAAAGAAAATTAGGCTACCATCAGCAGAAGTCTGGAAGGAAGAGACTATGAGTTGGATGCTTTGGGATATTTTTTGTTATTACTGTTATTTTAAGTTGGACACTGCTGCCATCTATTAGGCTTCTGCAGCAATGGCAGTATTAACACGGGGAAGGGGTATTGTGGGTAGAAGATAAGTGTGTGGAACTTGGGGCTGATGAGTTCAACTTCAGGGAAAGTAGGGAAATTTTCAACAGACCAGAAGACGGTGGTTGAAAAATCTGAGTTCCTTCAAGAAAGCCTTCCTAAGTGAAGAATAAGACTAACAGTTGTGTGTGTTAAGTTTGTTTCATGAATCAAGAAGGAGAACCAGCCAATGGATTCATTCATGTTAGAGGGAGGGAAAAGAAAGGATATTTTGCTTACATATAGAGCCCCAAAAAAAATGGGATGAGGGGAAGAGGGGGGAAAAAAGAAACCACATACAGGAAAGATATCTCAAAGGGCTTTGCTGAGGGCAGAAACTTTTTCATCAAGAAATCTGGCAAATGGTCTTAGGAAAGTAAAACAAATATTAGTTTGTGTTCAGTATCTCAACACAAGCTTGTGCTCAGTAGCTAAGTTAGAGTGTTACCAATGTTAAGTTTTGTTCAGCACTTGTGTGTCTCCAAATCATGTCAGATTTGTTATGATGGAAATTTAGCAAATGCTAGTATCTGAGCAGATTAAGCTTTGATCTGGGGACAAGAACAATAATGAAGAAAATGATGGATGACTCCAGTTTTTCCAGGGAAGAACTGGAAACAGGAACTGTAAACTTAGCAGGGGAGGTTAATGTAGTAGAAGCAATTGCAGGTAGTTTCAGGTGATTAAGCTTATTCAGTAGCCAGGAAGGTGGTCAAAAATTAATTGACTTCATAATTTGACTAGTGCTTGTCTAGTATCACTTTGAGTCTTGCTGTGTGATGATACCTGTCAATGTGGAATACTATGATAGGGTTTTCTGAGAAATCAGGAATCTTCATTCAGGAAACCTCAGTTCTGAGGGCAAAAGAATCTAAAAACTGCCCTAAGTACAGTTTGGCAGATGCTGTGATGCATTTACTGTGAAAGTATTACCTATGCTTCATATATCACGAAGTATCCAGAGGCAGGGTCAGCGGGATACCTTTGATCTAACTTGGCTCTGCATTCATCCCAGCAGAATATCCATATAACTTGGAATAATGTGATTGCCACTAACAGTAATAATTGTGTCTCAGTGCAGAATGTTCTAGAGAAACAGAGATTTAATCCAGCTTTGCTACCTAGTTCAGCTGGTATATTGTATCTAAATATTTTGCATGCTATGTTAGGAATGGTGATGGCTGTGGCTCATCTAAAAGAGGATGTGAAAAATAGTACCTGGAAATCCATCTACATAGCTGTTCCTTTGGATGGTACCAGAATGATGTCTAATGGTATAAAACAATTACGCTCTGTAAAAAATACACTCAGTAGTATTCTAAGACTGTAAGAGGCTGGCCTGCGCTTTGGAGACTCTGGGACTGATCTGCTCTGTCCACTGCTTAGGTTTGGGGTAGGAGGTAGTAAGCAGTTTTAATAATCAGCTTAGTGAAGAGAGATTCTGAATCACATCACTGGATTCTGAAATGCAGGGGCTGAAAAACTTCAAAAACCAGTTCTATTGTTTAATCAAATAAAGCTGTGCTTCCAAAACTGTAAGTGTAATTGTTAGTCATTTTCTATCTTGGAAAAACAAATTACAGCGATTTGCAATAGACAGTGTTATTTCAGGAACCTATAGTCAGAATCTTCTGTTAAAGAAAATGTTAAGAAAAAGAAAATAGCATCATGTAAGAACTATGACCTCCCTTCCTCCTGTATTGCTTGTGCTTGTTTTGAGCTGCATTTTAATCTGACTCAGAAGATAGAGAATCAAGGAAGATTAAAATATACAGTCATAAAACAGTGTGAATTTCACACTCTCATTAAATGGAGCCAGCACAAAATCTGGGTATTTCCAGTTTGATGTTAAAAAATATTTTGAAATCTTGAATGAATATAAATAGCATCTAATATTTTGTGTTGGGTCTTCCTGGTGCCCTCTCCATTCTTTACTTTTCACAAATAGAAGGTAATATAAATGATGGAATTAGCAACCTGTTAAATTGCTGCCTCTCAAATTAATTTATTCAGTTTTGGTATGCTAGTGTTTCATGCTGATGTGTTAAATAGTAGTAGACACATTTTGTATTGTTTCTCTTAACTCATTAACATTTAATCTCACTGCAAGAAGATCTAGAACTGACGTTTATTTGCCATGACCAGTTATCTGTAGCCCCACTGTTGTTTTTACATTAAGAAAGAAGTAAAATAATATTAAAAATTTAGCTAAACCAGTGAAATTTACTGTTGGCAAAATCTAGCATGGTCTTTGACTAGGATATTATTTATGGAGCAAAGAAACCCATCAAATCTCTTTTTTTATTTTTTGCTTTGGTTTAAAGTGCAGTTAAGTAGTGCAGTAAATATTAAACCCATTGATGTATGCTTTATGTTTTCATCATGTTCGAAGTGAACCATGCTCTATTAGGTTTGTTTGAATTAAAGTCAAGAATTAGAAAGCTCATTTAAATGAAGCACTGTCTATTAGGAAAAAAAAAAAGGAGGACAACCTAATGTTTTCTCATTCTTTTATGTAGTTAATTTAATGCCTAATAAAATTATATGTTTTTCTAATTTTTATAAATAGCATTTTGTGACTTAGGCCCTATGCTTGCTCACTGAGTTGAGGCAAGCCCTGAAATGAATCCTGGAAGTAAATTATGAGGTTTTCTATAATTTTAAAATGCTTTCAAACACCAACTATTTGTTTATTTTCTGAGGAATTACTTCAGTTTGCTGAGGCAGTTTTTGATAAAATAACTTGGTAAAATGACTCGCCATGATGTGACATGCTCATTTTAGTGAAAGTGGGGTAAGTAATTTGGGACGGTTGAAAGTATTCAGAAAACACAAATTTTCACTTTGTGTTTCCAAGCCTCTGTCACATAGCTCTGGGGAAAGTGTCAAAATTGTGATGCCTGATTTCACAGTGAAAATAAAACTCAGAAACTTGAGTTATGAGGTCAAACTTGCAGTGTGTGATAGGTTTCAGTGATCTCCATGTAGTGTTAAACAACTCCTCCTCCCACCCCCCATCTCCCCCAAAAAAAAGATAAAACACAGCTGAACTGGCAGTTGTTTATTTAGCCAAATGGCAATTCTTTCGAAAGCAAACTATTCTGAACCATATCCCTTTTAGATCCTGGGTCAAGGGCTGTAGTAATGTCAATGTAATCTTTTGGTTTTAGGCGCTGACCATTAGAGTAACTGTAACAGCTATGCCAGCGGGCGTATGGAAGGAGGGAAGGCATTCTCTCAAGTGAAGTACACCATCACTGCTCTTTGTATGCTCAATCTGTGGTATCACTTCAGCCAGGCAAAAGATATACCAAACAGACACTGTTAACCAAGCTTGTTTATGAAGATCGCGTTTTGCTGTGTTGAAAAGGATCTGAGGATCTGTCCTGGGTTTCAGCACAACAGGCAAAAAGATGGACCATGGCTTGCTAGTGTAATGGTTGACAGATACCTGGGATGAATGAAAACCTCTGTTTATTCTGCTCTAAGTGATTGAATTTAAAAAACGAACCACTGTCTAGGTACAAACTGTGCTTCATGAGGAAGTGTCATGAGCATTCTGCAAATTAATCAAGTGTGCAGTGGGTAATGGCCAGACTGGCTTGGGTAAAGGCATGGAACCATGCCTTTACAAATGATTCAAATTACTATGAATGCCTTAGTCCATGATACGTGTGTTTTCCAGAACACTATAAATGTGATAATACAGTGCTGCTTTGAGCATAGTTCTGTAGGTCTTGGGGGGGATATTGAGGTACGTTTTTTTTTTTTCCTCTAAGCTTCTGGATTGGTCACCAGTTCTGTTTCCTCCTCAGTTATTTATGAGCCAGTGTGAAATTCGAAAGGCCAGAGAAACTGCTGTGGGATCAAGGAATGTCCACACTATGTCTACCAGTTTCAGGAATATTTTTAAGCAGAGTAACATGCTGCTTATTCCAGTGCTGTTTTTAAGTCCTTTTGCCTATTACCTTAGTAGGAGCTACTTTAATTTCTGAGAATGGTATTAAGAAGTATTTGACAAAAATGTAGTAAGTACCTCTCTTTGCCCTGCCTTTTGAGTTTTAGTTTCCCGAGAAACTTTCCTGGTAACCATTGGTCAAGAGAGTACAATTTGCACTTAATAAGAAACAGCAAAAGGCACATTGCTCAGTTCTGTTTGCATCTCTTCCACTGGTTTAATTTACTTTCTTTTCCTACGGAAACAAAAGGAGCTCTTTTTTTCTGCTAAAGCAAACAGACAAAATAGTTTGCCATAAATATGAGGCATTTAAAGCTATTCATTTAAACTTATGCAGCAAGAGAGAGATGAATCCATTTAATCTTTCAGCAAGTAAAAATGAATGTTAAATTAGTTAGGAACATTTATCAAATGAACTACTGTGAAATGGAAATAATGATCTATCCTATCCTTTCTAAAATTTATGTCTCTTTGATTACTTAATATTAATGTATTTTTAATAGACTGCTTTCTAAAGAAAAAAAAAGGCACATCATTTCTAGAAGAGTTGAAACATTACATTAAGAAACATTTCCTTTTTTTATAATTCACTGGCTTCATCACCCATATGCACTAGAAGCAGTCTTGGTGTAGTGCTCTGAACTGTGACTGTGTACGATATTTCCCAAGGAGCATATTTTGAACTTGAAGAAAAGAATAGAGTAAATGTTTGATGAATTTAGATCTAAAAATCATTATTTCACCTCCTATTAAGCAAGCTATTTACCCAAGTGCCTGACTTTAGATACATAAATTCCAATGTAGGAAGGTAATTTTGTATTTTAAGGATAATCCTGAATAGGAATTAACTGGATGCAGTTGTCTCTGCTTATGTTCATGTTTCTAGCTTCAGTGTCATGCACCTAAGCACATGCCTTAACAAGGAATGCTTTCTTGACTGAAAGGTAGAGCTCTTTCATGGCTTTTCTGTTGAATTCTCTTGGATTATTTAAATAACTGAACTTCCTGAAGGGTTGCTGCAGGTTGTCTCAGTGGAGGTTCTGTTGATTTTGACAAGAGCAAGACTATATTGAAAGACTCAGGATTGTGCGTTTTCTGTTCCACTGCCTTGAAATGTGTGCACGTGTCCCCTATTTGTTGAATAACGTAGCTTGTATGTATTATGCACAAGGCTGAAATGTGAAAATGAATTACTTGACACTCCGGCAGGTAGCTATGGGAGGTAGCAGCTGTTATATTCATTTCACAGGAGTTCTAGGAGTACGCATACTATAAGGAAGTCTGTGAAACAGGCAGGTAATTTCACTAAATCTAATACTGTGAGTGTCTTGGCATCCATTGATTTCAACTCGATATGGAAATAATCTGTTAGTTTGAATGACTCTCTTATCTAAATCTTTTATTAAGAAAATGCATGATAAAAATAATATAACATGAAAATTGGGAACTTTTGCACACATTTCAGAAAGTGAGAAATGTATCGATTTAATATATTGTGACCTTTAAAAAGTACAAAATACGACTTGAAGCAGCACTAGTGTTCTTCAGAACTTTTTATTCAACCTTTTTTTTTTTTTTTTTTAATTTATGGAAGAATGCCTTGTGAAAGGATATGCCAAAAGTCACTTCTTCCAGTGTGTCTCTTTCAGTGGTCCGTAGTGGGTGTTCAGGGAAGGAGGCTGAGAGAGGTCAGGTGAAGAGTGGTAGGCTGTGCTAATGTTCTGGCAGTTAAAGCCCTCAGTACTTCAGCTGTCATGATTAATAGCTGTGGATGGATCTCTTCAGTGTCCAATTTCTTGTGAACCCATCTGTGTTTCTGGCCTCCCAGAAATCCTGTGGCAAAGGCTTTTATGATTTTAATTGTGTGGTGTGGAAAAGTAGTTCATTTTATTTTTACTTGCAGCAATTACACTGAGTTTCTCATAGCTCTTGTGTCTTGAGAAACAGTGAATAATGATTTCCTGTTCCTACCAAAAGGTAGTGGACCTTTTGTCCACTACTATAATTTTATTGACCTTTGTAATATTCCACATTGTCTTCCTTCATGCTGCTTGGTCACAGTTTAAGTAGTTGCTCTTTGACTAGCAATTTTTCCGTATATGTAGCCATCCATTTTGGTCTTCTCTACCTTTTATAATAATATCTGCAATTTTTCATGTTAAGAAGACTAGAAAGCAGCAATACTGACTTCATATCTCTTACTGCAGCTTCAAAAGGGATGGGTTTTTCAAAGGTTTCCTCACTGGAACTGGGCCAATTTTGTTCAGGCAAACAGCAAGCTGGCTGTAAAAGGACCTTTCCATTTTACGAAAAACAACTTGTGAGTTCAGATCAGCATTACTGAATGGCTTTGGCTGGCAAAAATAAAGTCTTTCCTAGGCTAAATGAAATCTAATTTGGTTTTAAGTGTTTGATTTTCTTTTGTTTGTGAGTCAAACTGGGGTGGAAAGGAGGAACCAATAGATTCGTAAAGAGATACTTATTATTTAGAGGAAAAATAATTTTATGTGAATTATTTGGGGGGAGGGTCTCATGTTCAGGGCCAGAATTACAAAACTGTGCATTTAAATTGAAATGGGGCCTAATATTCTGCTTTGAAGAAAATGTCTGAACTAGTAGGATGTCCTCTTTAATGTTGGGGAGCAAAAATCAGAGTGATTTGACTTCCAATTCTTGGTAGTATTTGGAGAAGATTTTCTGACCTGAACTCTTTTATTTATCTAAAAAAATTGAGTTGTGTTTTTTTGGTTTGTGTCTTTTTTTTTTTTTTTTTCTTCCTTTTTTTTCCATTTTCATACTGAATAACACTACTATCTGCTTGGAAAGGCAGCTCTTAGTTAGTAAGTCCCTATGAATGTGAAAAGCATAATATGAAGAGGGTATATTCACTTATTGTTCCACTTCTTTTCACCCATATGAATTCATCCTAAGATTTTCTATGATGGCTATAACAGCTGTAGGTGGGATGCCATTCAATGTGTGACTGATATAGACAATGCAGGACACCTGCAGGATGCGGCTCATCAATTGGCAGCATTTCTATTTATGGCAGTTTAAAGTTTATTGGAATAATGGTTGCATTTTGCACAGCAATGCCTTTAACATGATACTTCAGGAACAATATCCTAGTGGTGAACAATACTTTCAGTTTAGAAAATTCCACTGAAATGAATCTATTAAGGTTCCATTCTATTCTTTAACTTCTTTTTAACCCAATCCCTATATTAACATAAAATAATTTAAGGGTTGACTTTTTTAGGGGGTTACCCTGTTTGACTTCTGATAATCCCATCTTAAGGCGCAAAGTGCAGTGCAGTAAATGCTTGCGGGAAAGTGGCATGGAAAAAATTACACTTTATATCTGTGACTATGTGCAATACGCTCATAGAGTATGGTTGCTAAAATGTGAAGTCTTTAATGTTGAGCACCTCTAGTAAAAACAGTTTACAGTTCTGAAATTAGATTTTCTAGAAAATAACCACATAAAAGTTTATTTCAAAATCAGCCTTCCCCCAAAAAGAGAAGGAGAAAAAAAGGCAGTTTCTCCCCCTTCTGTATTTTAAATCAAATTATATCACAAAGAACTTAATTAGCAGCAGTACATGTGAGATGTGGACCATAGTCTTATTTCCATAATTTCCAGACAGCAACAGTCATACGTAAAGGTAACATCACACTGTTTAGTGGAGCTGGATCAGAAAAAAGGCAAGCTTTTTTCTCCTTTTTTCCAGCCTTAAGGCCCAGTGATCTCTCTCTAAACCCTAATTTAAAAAAAAAAAAACAACCCAAACAAAACAAACCAAAAGCTTACTCATTTTCTCTGTTATCTACAGAAAGAATTGATATAATAAAACAAATAAATAACATTAATTGTTAATTTCATTGGAATTCTTGATGCTGTTCAGTGTCCAGAAGTAGCGCAAGGCAATTGTCCGGCTGGGACAACTACTTGTGCAATGCATGGGCATGTCATGCAAATTGTTCAAGAAATCATATGTGACCTGATTTTTTTCTTTTTTTTTTTTGACTCTTGGTACTTAGGTAAGCTTTCTTCTGTTAAACAGTTGAGCCTTTAGATTTGCACAGAGTATGCAATTAGTTCAGATTCCTTGGGCTACTATGTAGACTCATTAAGACCTTTAAAGTCTCCCTATTTAGGTTAAAAACATTTCAAGATTTCAGCAATCTTATATTGCTATAAATTCACTAACAGCGGCTGTAATGTTTCATTCCAGTGACACATAATCAATTTTTGCTCTAACACAGAACTACAGAATTATCAAGGTGTAAATGCACGTTATTTATAAACAGCTCAATGCCATGACAAACTTATGTATTCCTGCTTATTTATCACACTTTTTCACTTCACTGACTGCTGATTTCTCAACATTTTCTTATCCTACTGTCTTCTGATGGTGATTTTGGAAAGAAAATATAATCAATAGCCATATTTCCTTTGTTTAGTATTCTCTAAACGTGGATGATGTCAGCTAGTATTTCTGTCCTGATGGTCTTTTATCCCTGTGATCTTCCTCTGTAACTTTGCTGTGTCTTCGATACATTCCAATAGTAATTATGAACGCCTAATAAGCATTTCATGCTGAACTTATCTTTGTTTTCAATAAATGGACATTTTTCTTCTTGTTGATGATTTGTAATTCTTAAGCTAATTTTTGTGGGTGTTTCATATGATTGCTGACCATATCAGGACTTAAGGCATGTAGGGATACAACAAGGATAACAGCTTTAAATTGAGAGACATTAAATTTGAATTAGATGTTTAGGAAGACCCTCTTTACTGTGAGGGTGGTGAGACGCTGGCACAGGTTGCCTTGAGAAATTGTGAATGCTCCATCCCTGGCAGTATTCAAGGCCAGACTGGTCAGGGCTTGAGCAACCTGGTGTAGTGGAAGGTGTCCCTGCCCCCAGTTGGAGTTCAATGATCTTTAAGGTCCCTTCCAATCCAAACCATTCTATGATATAGAATTTTCTGAAGTGTCGGACTCTAATAATTTGTGACCCAGAGACTTTTTGAGCCAGAGGCAGCAATTCCAATACTAGTCGTCTGTGGATTTTATTGCATAACTTTCACCACTGGCCTTTTAAATGTGTATAAATATTGTTGAATTTACCTCATTTCCAAGAGCTTAATAAAGACCTGTTCTATAACTTTTGTGTTATGTGAAATCAAAGTATTACATATGCTTCAAATAAAAGCAACTGTGTATCTTAAAGTTGGACACAGTCATGTTTTGTGATGTTTCAGAAATAAAGAGTATTTTCATAAAATTCTCTAAGAAAACTTCATGAGCTAAGTACTGTAATGCAATTCACGAATCAGTGTGCATTCCTCTTTACTTACATTGTTACTAGATGAATTTCTGCTTGCTTAATATTTGTTTTTATAATGATTATACTCTCTATCTGAACTTCAGATAAAATGAGAAAATGCCATTTAGGTCAGAGTTTTGGCCTCACAAGTTGGTGACAGATGAAATGTCTTCTATTAAGTCAGCAGTCTTTTGTCAAGTGAACATATAGCATATTCTCACTTCAAAATTTGCATTCTACTCCCTAGTTATTACATTTGGGGCTGATGTTTGTGCTTTCTAAATTCTTAAGTAATTTCTAGGTAACTGCACTGTTCTGATTACCAGCTTTTTGTAACGTGTTCAAATCCAAAAGAGAAAAAAGGGGAGGTCAGGGAAGAGCTGGCTTGTTCACAGCAGTGTTTCAGAAACCTTTGTTCTGTTTACTTTTCCATCGTTTATTCACTAAGGAAGAAATAAGCGAGATAAAAATGTAATCTCTTAATGGGTATCAGTTTATCTGATACTGCTTTGTGTCTTATCTCCTTAATGTATTTTACGTATGGCTATTTTCCCACCTCTCTTTATGGGCTTCTGCTGTGTTTTTAACTTTAAATTCACTTTCTCGCACAAATTTCTGTCTTCCCCAGCACAATGTTAGGCAAAAAAGGGACTTTATGGCTTTTCAAAACTGTAAAAACTTTACAATCCAAAGTGTGTACCAAGTGAGCTGAGCAATATTTTGCTCTTAAAGAAAAAGGACCGTTTCTCTAAATTTGTTTTAGTATTTCCATTTTCTAAACTATGACTCAGAAATATTAACAACTCTCAGAGGAAATAGCAAAAAAACCTCATGACATGACCTATTGTTCACACTTGTGTTTCTCCTCACCTTTGTTGTATGATTACCTGATGGCAGCAAGAAGGGCACATTTCAAGTAAGAGCTGAGTTTTCTGAGCAGGTCATAGGAGACTTTCAGGGAGAAATTTTTTGAGAGACAAAGTGAACTATCCATTTGGAAATATTCAGGAGCTTGGAATGGGAAAGGCCTGTGTAAGGATTTGGAGTGGCAAGAAAAGCAGAAAGATGCATCAACTGTAGGATCCTTTGAAATTAACTTTGAACTGTTTTGATGTGGGTCAGACCCTGGGGGGATGATGTTGCTCACACCCCTTACTTGTTGCAGCATTTAGTAGAGCTGTCGGTAGTGGCAATTTAATACTGTCAGTAAATGATAGTGAAAAAAGGTCTAAATGTAGGTGACTGTAGAGGTGATCACTGTAGGAAGCACACACCCTATGTAATCATGTATTTGAGTGGAATAATTTGACATAAGCAACTTGGATGCTCCTTACAGTTGCCTAGCCACAGCTTTATCTTTTTTTTAATTTGAAGTGGAATATATCTTGGTTTACATTTTCCTCCTTCATGAAGGACACCTTCTTCAGTATATCCCTGATTTAAAAAGCATTATTCAGGAACAGCATAGTGCAAAACTGTAAGACAGAAACTTGAGTTTCCCTGAGATTTCTAGAAAAAAAACAGCCCTTTAACTGTAATTCAGATAACCCATCCTCATCAGTTGTGTATGCACAGTCTGTCATCACACATCAAAGCAGTAATTTTTGCATGCTCTGTGGAATGAACGTGAAGTATTGAGATGGTTTAATACTGAGATTGGCACTTTCTCTGTGAGTTAACTCATCATGGTGTTTCTGTAGCATCTTGTACTTGATATCATAATGTATGGATTACATTATGCCAAATATAAGGATTGTTATTTCATTTCTTGATAAAATGAGCTATACATGGTCCAGAAGTTGCAGAAACTTACAGTAGTAAACATTTAAAAATCAGAGCACACTGATTTTAAATAATTAATTTTTGAATAATTTTTTCCTTTAACTGTCCAACCAATGTGTCCTGGTTTCAGCTGTAACACTTATTTTACTTCCCAGGAGCTGGTGCAGTGTTGTGTTTCAGCTTTAGTATGAGAACAGTGCTGATAACGCACTGATGTTTTAGTTGTTGCTAGGTAGCACTTACTCTGATCAAAGACTTTTCAGTCTCTCATGCTCTGCCAGTGAAGAGGGGCACAAGAAGCCGGGAGGAAGCAGAGACAGGATGCCTGACCCAAACTAACAAAAGGGGTATTCCATACCACAGCACATCATGCCCACTATATAAACTGGAGGGAGTTACCTGGAAGGGACAGATTGCTGCTCGGGTTGGGATGGATATCGGTCAGCAAGTAGTGAGCAAATGTATTGTGGATCACTTGTGTTTTCTGAGCTTTCTTTTTTTTGTTGTTGTTGTTTCCGATCACTATCATTACTGTTATTCTTGGTATTCTGTCTATTACCTCTATATTTTATTTTAGTTATTAAACTATTCTTATTTCAATTTGTGGGGTTTATATTCTTTCAATTATCATTCCCATCCCACCTGGGCAGGGAGAAAAGTGAAAGTGAGCAAGTAGCTGTATGGTACTGAACTATCAGCTGGGTTTAAACCACGACACAGTGGAAAAATGATTGTACAAAAGAGAGTTAAGTTTTTTTGTGTAATAAAATGAGTTTAAATTCTGGGATTTAAAAGTTGGCTGTTGCAATACTGATTATAAAATAGTGATGTCTTGGAGCAGTGGTAAAAACTTATCCAAGATACTCCTGACAGATAGCCGATAACCAAGCCTGCACTCTGCTCCAGAGGGATGCTGAGAATAGCTGTCAATGCACTCAAAATGAATATGATTCAAGACTAGCACTGAACTGGAAGTCAGGAGCAGCTCTAAGTTTTGCAGCTTCGAGATTTAAGCAGTAGCCGTCAGCATCACTCTATTCTTTACTCTTTGCACATGGAGGCAATGACTTGGTCATCTGCCTGTGAATGTAGTCATGAAGAATTACCTGTTACAATGCTAAACGACTCCCTTTAACCAATGAGTGTGTCTTTAGTGGCTACCTGTTTCATTTTGGGAATGACGAAATACTCTGAGGATGGCTGCAGGTGCTAGAATGTGTTCATGTTCATATTTGTCTGCTAAGAAAAATATCCACATTTTCAGTTTTTACATTTGGGTATCTTTCCTTGGATTTGACTACTAAATTACTATTCAGAATTTGTCTTCAAAGAGCCAACGTAATCTGCAGTGCCATCGCTCTAATGTGTACTTGTTCCAAAGTCTGATTGTGGATTCCTAAATAAAACTAAGTTAATGTTGGAATGTATGAGATTCCACATTGTTACCTTACCTTTATAAGAATTTTTTTGCTAGTGTTTAATCCACATTAAAATCAAACCCAATTTGCATAAGATGTCTAAGCATTGCACAGCATCTTGCTTCATGTTAAATCTGCTCTGGTCCCCGCACCAATGTATTTTTGTAATAAATAATATATTGAGATTTATTTATTTGCTTTTAAGTCTTTTTCCTTTATCTTTTATTTTTTTTTCTCCTGCTGTTGGGTAGTTGTACAGCACTTTGTTCCTTAAATTTCTCATTTCTCCTTTGTTTTATTAGGGAAAAAGCTCCAGACTTATTTTTCCTCCATCATCTAATACTCAAAGTGCAGCTCGTTCAGCATCTTAAGACCTTCAATAAAATTCTGTGATTTTGAAATGCAGTTCAACTTGCTTAAAATGAATCATTAATAATAAAGTCAGAAAATATATGTGGCAAGTAAAGAAACGATGTGACATTGTAAATTGGTTTATGTCCTGCTCCTGCAGTAATTTACATATGTTCTCTCTAATCTGCAAGGATAATTTTTTACAAAAACCTGACAGTAAGATAATTACTTTGCTGAAAAATCACTGGGAATAGGTTTATGTCTCTTAATGTTCCTTAAAAAAGAATTAAAAAAAAAAAGAATTAAGGTCTTAATCTAAAGGGCAAAGAAGCATTGCTAATTTAAAAATATTTCCATTTTTCACTGAGTATCTGTGTGCTACCAATTTGCTCAGGATAGTTGAATGTCCAGTAAGGTAGCTGAAAATGCTTTTTAATTTGAAGTCATATTTAAGTATTATCCTCTGCCATGAGCTATTTCTCATAACAATTTTATTAACTTCAGATACTGAAATAAGGTAAGAAGTTAAGATAATGAAGTTAAAATATAAAAGTCATTATAAAACTAGCCCATTTCCCATTCTTTTGACAACAGGGTTTCCTGTCACAGGGGTACTCTGCGTTTCCAAACACTTCACTTAAGTATTGCTTTACTCCAGTATGCAAATTTATATGCAAGGGACACATACTTTGAGCAATGCTCAAGTTGGGAGTTTTAGTAATTTTCAGATTTACTTTTAAATCTCTGATTTGTGTTTGGTTAGTATCTCTTGTGTTTTGCTTGAGCTGTATGTTGCTTTAAAAGCGCAAGAAGGTAAACGGTGGCAGGAAAAAACGCTATCTTTTTTTTTTTTTTTAAGAAAGCAAGGAAGTCGATAAAGGTAAAAGTCAATATTTGATTTTCTTATTACAGAATCTCCAAGATGTATAGCTGATGGTAAGTATAATAAAGTGGTAGTGATTGACGTTAACATGCTTTAGAATTTGCTGCCAAAGTTCGACATGGAAAACACCTGTAGTTCAGCAACAGAGAAACTACATTTTGCTGTTTGAGAAACAGAATTAAATAGCTGTAATAGCAAAGAGAGAAGTACAGAGGAAACAAACGCATTGTAAGATCTAGAAATTTCATTTGCAGGAAAGCGCTTTTAACTTCATAAGCCTATGTTTACGTCTCTAAAATGGCTTATGAAAAGGCACCAATACCCAACTTTAATGGCTTCTCAACTTTTACTGCAGTTTTTGCAGGCTCCCACCTTTTGTGGTGTTCATTGTTTAGTTAGAGTTTCTGAAAGTCTGAGTTTCACCACTGGGAAGAAAGACTCACATGGCAGCTTGGGAAATAGCTGACAGACTTCTCTCATATTGATTTAGGCATAATGTTGCAGGCTCTGAATAAGCTTGAAAAGAGGTTCATTTATTATTTTATTTTCCACTTGATGAATCACATCTTTGTTGCATATGTGTGTGCTTTGATTTGGTTTTGTTTGGTTGTGTTTTTTTTTTTTGTTTTGTTTTTTAGTTTTTTAAAAGATTATATGTATGGTACTGGTGCTTGCAAAATCAGGTCAGGCTGGGGCCTCATTCTGCTCAGACATGTAAAAACATCTAATTAGAAATCATTCTGTGTAAACCTCTAAGTCCAGAATTGACACTGTGAAACATTTCTTCTGCTTAGTATCATCCTTCAAAATAAGAAACGCAATTTCAACACGATTTTGAAGAGTTCACCTGTTACATTAAAATTTTGCCTTTCATTAGATTGGCTGAAATATGAATTACAGTAAAATGGTAAGAAGCAACAAAATGGTGGTTTTAAGTACACTGGTGCAGTCCATGGGACAGGATGTGTTGGAACAAGTTTTACAGAGCTCTGTGCCTGTTTTTAGCAGCAGGACACAGTGACACCCAGTTCAAGTGGCTTTCATCCTGTCTTGTTGCAGGAGGTATGGAGTCTATGTGTGCATGTGTGTGCACACAGAGGGAAGAAGGCAGCAGAATGGTTCATGGTACAGTGTTCTGTGTCTTGATTCTTTCCTCCCAGGATTCAGGAGGAGACTCCTGTCTCAACACTGAGTTCTTCATGAGCTGGAAATAATATGATTTCCACACCACCTGCTTTGCCGGTGAGTCTAACTCCTTAGTGTTCATTCCCAGTCGTGAAGCTGCCAGCTGGGAAGGATTTGTTTTAATTTCCTTGCAGAGCTTTCTTACAAGGAACTTTTTCTTGCTCCCTTTTCCTTCCAAAGGTATTAATTTGACTCCAAAGTAACATGAGTCTTCTGCATCTTTTTGAAAGATGCTTTTTAATACACTCATGGGTGTAAATGAAACAACATGGTCAATTTCATTGGGCAGGTAATTCAGGATTTTGTTTGTGGTGCTGTGGTTAGTTGAAGTTTGGGTGTACTGTTAAGTAGCATACTAGAATTATTTGGAAGGAGACGTTTTAAAGTTCAGAATTTTTGTTGCACTTGGATTCTGTACCGGCAGTGCCAGTTGTCAGACAGGTGAGCTTTTTTGAGTATGTCAACTTGAAACAGAAAGCTTGAGAAATCTCAAATCATACCAGGCGCACCGTGTGTGCCAAGGCAGTATGAAGACAATGATGACTGTTCCAAGACTGCTGGCTTTATAAGATTCATTGCATATTTATACTTCAAATACGGCGCTAGTATAAAAAGGGTTGCTTCCTGTCAAAAGCAGCACTGTATCTGTGCTTTTGGAAATAGCTTGATGTTTACAAGGTGGAATTAGGGAATATCTGAAGTCATTTGTAGTGTCTGTTTTTCAGTTTGGTGGTTGGTTGGTTTTAACACAGTATTACAGAGCAGACAAGACCAACTATAGACTTAACTAGTCACATATGTTGTAATAATGAGAGGCAACCTTGAAGGTTGAATTCAGCAAAGTGGATCCCCCAGTAAGATGTCATATAGTTCTGCTTATGTGCTGTACTGAAGGTGAGGAATGTTTACACAGCATTCATGATTAAAACCATGGAGGTTTCAACTGTGTAATTGAGCACTACCTGCTTTTTCCATCTTCAAAGTCCTGTTAATTTTCTGCTGTCTGTGTTATTAGAGTTACTGATAGGGAAAGCGATGAATGGTACAGTGATACAAGTCAAAGATTTGTCATAGCAAATTAATGGAAATGGCAGAAAGAATTTTAGCAGAGGTTTTTATATCTATTTGTTTTTGATTTGGTTATTTTGTTATCTAAGATTACAGACAGGTCAGCCAAGAGCTTAGCATTTGTCAGAGACGAAACTGAGGTAAGAAAATTTAATCACAGTGAGAAGAGGCAAGGTGCTATTTCTGTTGGAATGGTTACCACTCAGCAGCATAGCTGCTTGACACACAAGTCAACAAAGTTAAATGGTATGTGGAGCAAGTTGCTGTTTAGTAGTCTAATCTAATATGTCAGTGGTGAAGAGATGAGGCTGTTAACTACTATTCAACTGGTGATACCAAGACTGAAAATATATTGATGCCAGATAAGTAATGATAAAACAGCAGAATTTTAAGGGGTACCATCAAGTATTTCTTGCACTTAGAGTTGTAATTCATAGTATCAGATGGTTTCAGCATGCAATAATGTACTATAATCAGGATATCGTAGAATCATGGCATGGTTTGGGTTGGAAGGAATCTTAAAGATCATCTAGTTCCAGCTCCCCTTCCACAGGCAGGGCCACCTTCCACTAGACCAGATTGTTGAAACCCCACTCAACCTGTCCTTGAACACTCCCAGGGATGGGGCATCCACAACTTCTCCAGGCAACCTCTTCCAGTGCACTACATTCACAGTGAAGAAGTTTTTCTTTATATCTAATGTAACCCAATCCTCTTTCAGATTAAAGACATTCCCCCTCATCCAGTCACTGCATGCACTCTCCAGCCTTGTTGTAAAGGTCCGCTGTAGATACTGAAAGGCTCTTCTAAGGTCTCCCTGGAGCCTTCTCTTTACCAGGCTGAACAACTCTGAGTCTCTCAGCCTGTCTTCATAGGAGAGGTGCTCCAACCCTCTGATCATCTTCATGGTCCTACTCTGGACTCACTTCGACAGATCCATGTCCTTCTTATGTCAGTGGCCCCAGTGCTGGACGCAGGATGAAAGCAGAGTAGAAGGGGAGAATTGTCTCCCTTGACCTGCTGGCCATGCTGCTGGTGATGCATGGCTGGCTTCCTGGGCTGCAAGCACACATTGATGGGGCATGTTTAGTCCTTTTCCTTAGGGCTGCTCTCAATCCAGTCTCTGCCCAGCCTGTATCAGGGCTTGGGACTGCACTGACCCATGTGCACTTAGCACTTAGCCTTGTTAAACTTCGAGGTTTGCATAGGCCCACCTCTGGAGTCCGTCAGGGTTCCTCTGGATTGCATTCCTTCCCTGCAGCGTGTTGAGCTCACCACACATCTTGGTGTCATTGGCAAACTTGCTGAGGGTGCTCTCAATCCTGCTGTCCGTGTTGCTGACAAAGATGTTTTATGTGATTTGTATTCTGCACATGGCCAAGTCTCAAACTATTTATTTGAATGTCAGTTTAGCTAATCTTGTTTAAGTGGTGCTGTGTATGTTTCCGCAATTTCTGACATTTTCCAAGCACAGAATTACAAATTCTGTGTCTATTCTGATCAGAGCCTGAGTTAGTGATTTCTGTTTCAAATTCAAATTAGGATTTCCTGCAATTATTTGGCTTGCAACTCCTTTTTTTCATATGAGCACCTGCAGTTCTGGTTTGAGTTTTTTTTCTTTGTTCAACCAAAACACTGTGAAACAGCCTTTCTGTTTATTAATGTGGTACAAAACCTGATTGATCTTAGTGTTGGCTGTTTAACAATGTTTTTTGACATTTCATTGAAGTTTTGCTACGTAAGCTGTCCTGAGCTGTGGAGAAAATAAATGTTTAAAAGCTACTTACTACTAAATTGTGAAGAAGAGAACTTTGGAGTAAAAGTAATAGCAATAAATTATTTTACCTGCACAGTTTTTTTAAAGCTATAAATGTTATTTTATGTTCTGAATCCAGGAGAGAGATGGGATACAATCAGTCCTTTATAGTGTTGTTTTGATTTTACAGTATCTGCCAATTGAACTGTGGTTTGTTTTTACAGCAATTATTTTCTATTAAAAATATTCCTTTGGGGGTGGCTGTCTTGCCTGGAACTAAATCAAAGCATGCATTTGCTGTTGAACACAGTGGTGACGGTAGGGTTTTTTGTTTGTTTGAGCAGACATAACCAGCTATTTTCTGGATTTTGAGTTTACTTGTGTTTTGCTGTTTCAGACCTTCAGATTAATGCTGATGACTCCCCAGTAAGGAAAGAAATTTGTGCCAAATTTTAGTATAGGTCCAAATAGAAAAAGATTTTAGAAATAGATCCAAAAAATAATGAATGGAACAAAAAAGAAATGCTGTTCTCTTTGTATATTCCTTTTTTCTAATTCCTTGGAGATTGGCGTAAATATTTCCCATTGATACTGGCAATTAGTTCAAAGCTTTCTGTGCTTGGATGAGTAATATTTAAGTAATATGTAGCTTGTATTTGGGAACAGTCAAGCTAAAGAAGTCCTCTGCAGACAGTATGTAAGTTCTGGCTGGTATATCCCATGTACTTCAGATTTTAATGTGTCGTCATTAAGTCATCTCTTGATTCTGGGTCTGCATGACTTTCTAACCCAGGGTTAAGCCTGCCAGGAAATTCTTCACACAAGAGAAGTCATGTTGTAAAACTCAGTAGCTGGGTAAGTTTGGTCAAAAGGAGCCTGACCCTCCACTTCAACAGAAAAAGTATCAATGAAAATGACTGTGATGTCATGTCTTTCCTCTTTCAGTTCTTCCGCATACGCCCTGTCATCTTGTGGCCCTAAGCAACATGTTTTCCCAGCTTTGGATGTCCCATTACACTGTATGATGCCTAGTCTCTCCATCGTTCAAGGGTTTAAGCACAGGGATATGAAGACATAAAAGAAAGGCAAATTGAGTTGAGTGTCAGAAGTTAGCCCATATTTGCCTTTCTATAACCAGCAGGGTATGCAGTAAAGGACCTAGCTTCTGATTGTCTTTGCCATCTTTGGCTTCTTGAGGTCTTCTACTTTGCTTGTTGTTGTCCCCAGAAAAGCCATCTCCTATTGCAGAGTAATTCAGCTTTTCAGTTATCAAGATATTTGGCCTGTACCCACTGTGGAACTACATGGCTTAATGTTAATCTCAACATTTTCCTGACCCATCCTACCTGTTCAGAGCAGTGATGGTGGGAGGACAGATTATTGTGCTCTATCTAAGAGTACAACTAGCATTTCACTTACAACTTCAGGATGGGAAGGACAATATTTAAACCTTGCATGTGGAGGTAGCAATAGCTGCCAACAACATATCTTCATTCCTCATGTATCAGGAATCAAATTGGATGAACACGTTTACTGGCAGCTTAGATTTTCTACTGAGGAAATGATTCATACTGGTTATATGTGTGAGCTAAATACAAAGTGAAATGATTTTATGAAAAAATAAGGCTGTAATTTTCAGGGAATAGAGATCCTCTTTGTGCTATGAAATTGTGTTGGATATCATGCCTTCTTGAATCAACTGATGATTATAGATGCATGAAACTACAGGAAAAAGATATGAAAAACAAAATAGAAATAAATAGGAGCATAGGAATAACAAAGAAAAGTGAAATGTCTATCAAATACAAATACTATGAATGTTTTTAAGGTAAATACTGCTGTTTAAGAAAATGAGGTAAATACAAGGAGAGATAAAAATTGAATGTTATATTATTTGTGTAAGTTTGTTTGATTGGACTTCTAAAATAGCATGTATATCTTTTTTATGCCTAGGTGGGGCTACAGATCACAGAACTGTATGGAGAAATAGTACAGAAATTGAAACTGCCAGATATGATCATATAACTAAGAGCAATATATCTGTGGCATACGAAATGTCATATCAGATGGTGTAACATCATTATAATTTTTAAACATGTTTTAGAGGGACATAAGTATTTTGGTCTCTTGGGAGATAATTATAAAATTATCAAAAAGATTCTCTGGCAAGCTTAAATAGGTCAAGTTCACATTCGTGTTTCATACTGTTTGATTATAGTGCAACTTCGAAAAGGTTTCGTACAAGACTGATTTTATAACTCTCTTACTAAAGTCAATCAAATTTTGAATTTTCCAAAGAAAAGAAAAACTTTAACACAGAAGAGTTGATGCAGTTATCCCTGTATTTGCAGTGTCAATAGAAATGGCTAAAGTGGGAATTAAAAATTCTGTAAGTCTCAGTGCTCTGTCATGAAGTCATGTTGTAGTCTTGTGAGATGATTTCTAGTCAAAGACATTATGCTAGATAGAACAGAAAAAACCTTAGAAATCTCCCCAGAATAGTTAAAGATGGATTCTGTTTCAGAGTTGCAGAACAAAATAGGCTGTGTTTGAGTCAAAAGGTTGAATAGCATCAGAGAAAAAGACTGACAGAAAACAACAATTATGACGTGTTTAGAGCATGCACGCTCACTGTCTGGGAGCAGCTGAGTTTCTTTATGGTGTCATTGGCTTAATAATCTGGAATAGACATCAGTGAAGTATGAGAAGTAAGGCTCACCTGGGAAAAGGACATTTTGGCATGAACCAAGTTAACTAGGTATTAGTTTGGTGGTATCCTGACAGAGTGAGACAAGGAATTTCCTCTTCCTTATTCATTTGCATGTTAGATATATCTTGAAATGGTAAAAACTGCTTCTTCATTATAAACTCTTACTCATTTTTTTTTGTTTAATTAATACTCAAGAATACTTTAAACATTTGCTTCCAGATACAGACTTTATTGAGCTGTTGGGAACATAGCAGTGTGAATGGTCTAGCAGTACATGTTGTGTGAATCCCACGTGTTGTGATATAATGTGTTAATGAGGGAGAGACGGGTTGCCCTATACTGATTTTTCTGAGGCATCACTTGAAGTCCAAACAGGAATTTTATCTTTAATCATGTGGGTAGATTTCTTATATTCATAAATACAAAGATGAAAGGTCAATTATTGAATAAATCTCTACTGAAGCGGGAGAAGTAACCTTTAATTCTATTATTATGTTCACACTTCCTCAGATTGCCTGCTTCAATACCATATATATTTTAATCTTATTTTAACTTATTTCCCATGGAGAACCAGAGTAAAAAAACTCAGGTACAAAGCTACTTACTACTTCTCAAGGGTGGAGCAAACCAATCTAAACCACCTGTGAAAAATAAACATTTTGGTGAAGGATGCATGTGTTCTATTTTTCTGACTGTGATAATTCCTCTTTAAGTCATTGAACATCAAAACTTCAAATGAGACCAGTATCAGAGAGACTTTTTTCAAAAAAATAGTACTATTTGTCTGCATTGGAGTTTTAGTAATATAAGAAGTAATAAACCAAGTTGGCTTTTGATAGAAGTTACATAATTCAATATATGAAAAAGAACGTGCAGTTGTAAGCCAAACCGTTTCTTGGTATTCAGGAGAGAAACCATTTCTCAATGTTTAGGAGAGAAATAGAGAATCGTAGAATCATAGAATAGTTAGGGTTGGAAGGGACCTTAAGATAATTTGGTTCCAATCCCCTGTCATGGGCAAGGACACCTCCCACTAAACCACTCCACTCAAGGCTCTGTCCAACCCGGCCTTGAACACCTCCAGCCATGGAGCATTCACAGCTTCCCTGGGCAACCCATTCCAATGCCTCACCACCCTTACAGTAAAGAACTTCCTCCTTATATCCAATCCAAACTTCCCCTGTTCAAGTTTGAACCTGTTACCCCTTGTCCTATCACTACAGTCTCTAATGAAGAGTCTCTCCCCAGCATCCCTATAGGCCCCCTTCAGACACTGGAAGGCTGCTCTGAGGTCTCCACGAAGCCTTCTCTTCTCCAGGCTCAACAGCCCCAACTTTCTCAGCTTGTCTTCATATGGGAGGTGCTCCAGTCCCCTCATCATCCTTGTGGCCCTCTGCACTTGGTCCAACAGTTCCATGTCATTTTTATGTTGTGGACACCAGAACTGCACACAATAGTCCAAGTGAGGTCTCACAAGAGCAGAGTAGAGGGGCAGGATCACCTCCTTCAACCTGCTGGTCATCACACTCCTCTTGATGCAGCCCAGGATACTGTTGGCTTTCTGGGCTACAAGCGCACACTGCAGCCGGCTCATGTTCATTTTCTCATCGACCAACACCCCCAAGTCCTTCTCTGTAGGGCTGCTCTGAGTTTCTTCTCTGCCCAACCTGTAGCTGTGCCTGGGATTGCTCCCACCTGGGTGTAGGACCTTGCACTTGGCATGCTTAAACTTCATCAGGTTGGCATCAGCCCACCTCACAAGCGTGTCAAGGTCCCTCTGGGTGGCATTCCTTCCCTCCAGCTTATTAACCAAACCACACAGCTTGGTGTCATCGGCAAACTTGCTGAGGGTGCACTCAATCCCACTGTCCGTGTCACCGACAAAGATGTTGAACAAGACCAGTCCCAACATCGATCCCTGTGGGATTGTTGTTTTTCATTTGCCTTAGCATGCCTTCCAGGAGAATCTGTTCCAAGATTTTGCCAGGCACAGAGGTGACACTGACTGGTCTGTAATTCCCTGGCTCATCCATTTTCCCCTTCTTCAAAATGGGGGTTATGTTTCCCTTTATATGGAATCTGTTAAGACTTTTTTTCTGAAAGGTCACTCTTTAATGCACTTTAAATATGAATGAACCCCTGGTCTTAATCTAATTATTACATAAATCAAAACATTTCCTCTCTTGCTTACTCAGCTGAGAAGCCATCAGCAGTTAATAAGCTATATGAAGATGTAAATTAGTAACACAATTCATATTATATTGTGTTGCTTTCATTTTTAATAAGCAATGCCGTATTTTGGAGTAATCACATTTTCTACTTTGTAAGTTGAAGACATCAGATTGAACATGCCGTAAAATAATATTGAAACTAAGTATTCTTATTAAATATAGTGGTGGCGAGGTGGCTTAGGGACTAAAACACACTGTAAGATAATGTCTAAGTTAAATCTTAAAAGAAATGAGAGCACAAGTGCATTTCTTCACACGTTCCAGTATTTTATGAAAGCTTAATGTGCAGGCCTACACTACAGATATAAAAATATCAAGAAGACTCCAGCTGCAATTAGGTTGAAATACACATCCATTTCAGTATTTCAGACAGATAAACAACATTAATATTTTACTGAACTAGAGCTGGTTGAATGCGAGAAAATTTTGTCAGATATATTATGGATTTATTCCATTATTTATAGAATTATTTGAATAGTGTGAAATAAACAATTGAATACATTATAAGTTGTCATCAGTAAAACAGTGATGTTTGTCTATTGCTGTACATCTGTGACAGTATTTTCCAAATTGTAATTTTAGCTCCAGTTACATTCTCTTGATGTAAATAATGAGTAATTACTAATAAGTAATATTAGAAATCCCAGCTTGATTCTATTGGTTCGCATGCAACTGGTCAGGAGAATAAGTAAAGGGAATCATGCCCTCCTTTGTCCCCTTTTGAGTTCCATTTTAATTTCACTTGGACTATCTCAGGTTGCTGAGGGCTTTCAACAGCACCAGCCTGCCTTGGTTACAAGCAGAAAAACCTTGCAGATGCACAATATAACTTTAATGTCTAAAGCACCAGAGAGTGTCATGTAATTGTCTTTATCTAAATGGTGGATGTGACTCAGACCTGAATCCAGTTGATTTGAAAAGAGAGTAAATTACTCCAAATTTGTTGAGATAACACTTTCTTTTCCGTGCTACCTAGAGTCTCCTGCTTACAAAAAAAGTACACACATTGTCTTACAGGTACTTCCTACATACTTTGGCATGATCCAGTCTTGTTAGAATAAGCTTCAGTTTTTGCAATTCTCTTTTTACTCTGTGGGCTTGGTGTATGTGGTAGTAGGGCTGCATGTAATAGAGCTCTGCAGATGCGTGTCATGTCCCTTGAATGATTAACCTCTGGTTCCCACTCTTTCCATCCCATCACACACAGGTGATTGAAATAGTTCAGCTATTAAATATTAGATCACTTGTAGATGCAGGAAAAGGGCCCTAGTTGTTTGTGTAGAAACTACATTCTGTATGTACAGAGGTAGAAAAGTAATGAAGTTAAATGGAGTTAGGATGGGTTCTGCCACCAGGCAAACAGTGCACAATTAAATTGGATTTCAGTTGTATTTAATTATTCTGTGCTAAGCTATGGAGAGACCAAGGGTTCAGGAAGTATGAGTTCATCACTCAGAGTCTCGTAACACAGTTTTGAGGGAGCATATTTGCTTTAACAAGAGAGGCAAGTTAAGGAGAAGACCCTCTGCCAGCTGCAAAGGTAGGACTGAAGGAAGCTCATTTGCCACAGCAGGTAGTAACCTGAAAGCCTATGCAGGCCTGAAAGCCTATGCAGGCCTGCCAGCCCTGCAGATGTAAAGTGTGAAGGCTTTTGAAGGGAACTAGGAGGAAATCACACACAGTCTTTGAAGAATTATTTAGGAAATTTAGTTGTTGTAATGATCCGACTATGCATGCATTGCTGCCTCTGCAGTGGGAATAACTGGGGTGGGGTGGGGTGGTTTTATGGGTTTTTTTTTGTTGTTGAAGTGAAGGTTAAAGGCTGTGCTGATTGCTTGGTGATTTGGGAGCCTTTTGATTCTCCGCGGTTCCCAGAGTTTCTATAAGATCTTGAGGGTTGTGTGATGTGTATATTCTAAACAAATGATCCAGTGCTGCTAATATAGTCTGAAAAACTTCTGCTCTTAGGTTGTCCTTCAGATATTTCTTCTTGAAAGTCACATAGCTCCAGTTCTGAAACTGCAGTAATGTGTCAAGGTCACACAGGCTTATATGTGGGACACATCCATTGATCCCATATGAAGAATGCCTATGTGTTAATAGAGACTGAGTGATTACAAAAGGCTAAGTGAGGAATTCTTGCTCAATGAAGACTTGGTCTCTCCATGGACAAACCCATCATTACAAGCAATAGATTACAGTACTTATTGCAGGCTTTTTGTGTTGGCTTGTGAATAAACCATTGTTTTAGGTAAAGAGTAGAGGGTACACCTACAATTCAGTTTTTTTGACATTGAATTTCCAGCTCTGAAATTATGACTGGCTTTAGTGAGGGGGACATTCCCTTGCGTGAGGTTTCACTTTAGGATATTAGGGCATTTGAGTAGTTTTTCTGCAGATTTAGTTGCTGTTCCTTGTTCTTCTGTTCTTGAGTGTGGGAAGGCTATTGATATGCTCTGGAGCACAGCGAGCTTTAGATGTCCTGGTTTTAAAGTTTTGACTTTGAAGATTCATTGAGAAAGTTCTTGGAATCTGAATCTCTAATTTTCTAGTTAATTTTTCCTTTATCTTTTTCCTTTACAGGGTGAGGGAGAGGACAGCAGAATAAATAGAGATTAAGGATAGTGAAGGTGGCTTTGTTTGAAAGAGTATACAATATTGCTGTCATTGATGCATATGCAAACGCATAAAGTCTAAGATCTGTGCCACAGTGCATCTCCTTAATATCTTTGATGCATACACCTAGTGAAGCAAGGCCTTATTTTCAAGTCTTCTTTTTGCTGCGGCAGCTGAGAACACTTGTGTGCTGTGTGAGTTGAAGGAATCCAAACTCTTGTTCTCAGATTTAATCAATGACATTCAATTTGTTGTATTTTTTATTCCCTTGTTGACAGACTTGGCAGTCTGTTGATTTTAATGTGTGAAGCCATAAGAGTGCTCTCAGAATTGAAGACCCAGACCAGTGATACACAATGTATTATAATGCACAAAATAATTTAGAAAATGCAAGTAGAAGCATGAATTCCTATTTCTCATTTTAAATACCTTATTAACCTGGAGTCCTCCTTCTTTTTTTCTTCTTTTTTTTTTTTTTTTAACTTCTTCAGGCAAATATCTTCTGTTGAAGAGAGTTTACAAGGATTTTATGGATGATAAATACTTAGCTTCTGATTTAGCTTCTAAAATTAAAGCAGTATTAATAATCTTCAGTGGTAAATAATCTTACCACAGCTAGGGAAATCTTATTTTTTTGCTGAGGTTTGAGCCTTCAAAGTATCCTCTTGAATTTAAGACAGTTGTATCATGCATAAGTTTTAGAATGGTTTATCCTTTAAACAAAACTTCCCTGATGCTCCTTCTTTTAAAATCGTCAGAACACTGACCATTTTGAAAGATAGATCCTTTTGCAGCGGCGGAAGTGTTTGCCTATAACGTGGCTCAATGAGTAACTTTACACTGTGGTTTATACCAGAACGTATTCAAGTTGAATTGCTCAACTTATTTTGAACAAAAAAATGCATATTTCCAAGTAAGTTCATGGCACAGAACTTAGTGATGTTGCACAGGGTAGTACTTGACCCCACATGGGAGATTCTGTAAAATTAAGCTGCCATACTTTCCACTAAATTATTTTCACCCTTGCTTACTGTATAGAATTATTTTCCTCAAGCTGACCGTGGAATTTTTTTAATCTTTGTTTTAACCAGAAATACTTCCCGAAAATATTGTAAAGCCTTTCGGATGATTATGAGGCTACTTTGTTCCTGTAAGCACTCACTATACTTTCAGGATCTGCATTTAGGAGAGATGATTTCAAGAAATAGTACAGATTATATTGAGCTTCTGTGATAGAAAAGCCCCAGCTCAGAAGGAGGGTTTTAGCACAATGGTAACTTCCATTTGAGAAACACTCCTCCTTTGGATTGTAGAACAGCAGAAGATATAGTAATTGAATTGCTCATCTCACTGTGGTATTAATCTCCTTGCAGAAAATGGGTGTGAAATATGCAGGATTTTTTCTCCCCTCGTGACAAAGAATCACAGCAGAGTCGGACTGAAATACAGCTGGGTGTTAGGGGGACATGCTGACAATTTAGTTAAAACAAAGAAAAAAGGTGAATCAGTCTAAATAACTATTTTATTAATTTTTATTACCTGTGTCTAAATATTTATGCATGAATTGGTAATCTGCAGTTCCCTTATAGTTAGTGGACAGAAACAGATACTCCTGGGACCTAATGTGTCATCCCATGCTTTCCATCTAAGTAGGCAAAATGCATTGGACTTAAATGTCATTGTCAATAGACTGTAAATTCAGATGTATGTGTCTAAATTGTAGGCTTCTAAAATCAGGTAAGATTAAACTCTAGGTCTGAATAGGGACCTGTTGTACAGTCACTTTCCCTTCAAGTCTGTGTTGAAGGTTGTGTTGGTTGTTACCAGGTGCAATGTGGCACGTACTAAAGTAATGGTGGCACAAAATACTATTCTTATTAGCTGTAGCTGAAATCGTGGGGGTTGTTCTGTGGGTGGTTTGTTTAAGTTTTTACCAGTTTTTGTTTATCCTTAGTGAATGAGAAGGCATTTAATTTGTACAACTGGATGACAAAATCTTTCTTGACATACAAATATCTGTGTTTGGATCCTTAATACATACTTTGTATCAGAGCCATAAGTAACAGATTTGTTATGTGATGTGACTTCTTTGTGTTATTTTTATACAATTATTTTAATAGCTCAAGAAAAACAGACATTAATGCTTCCCTTCATGCGTTTTCAAGTCCCTCATTAATTAAAAAAACTAATTACTTTTTCCGTTACAGTAACAGGTGATATTTTTAAATCAAAGGGCATTGCATTTAGCACAATTATAATTATGTGACTCAAGACCAGAGAGGTTAAAGATTAGCTTCGCATGGTTGGTATGACTTTTATTGCATTTAAAATTTCTGTTGGCTGTGGAATTTTTTTTCATGTTAAGAGGATAAATATTACACACAGTATATTTTAACATTATGGACTTTCTTAGTTCTGTCATCTTAGACCTTGCCAAGGTGCTACTCAGCTTGGCATATTTTTCTTTAAGTATCTGACACTCCTTTGACCTAGTTGCTTGGGCACCAATATCCATGCTTGTTACTATGAAATTGAGGTGTCAGTACTTGAGGTTTCTTTTCTGGTTGCAGGTAGGGTGGCTGGCAAGACTGAAGCTCCATTGTTGTTAGTTATTTTACTAAGAGGAGGGCAGTCTCGGTTTTCTTTCCCAGTCACTCTGGTGGAGTATTTTTCTTGTGAGGAAAATAATAAAGGCTAATACTTCACAGATTATAATTTAGTACAGGGGAAGATCTCACCTCTTTCTGTCAGGGTAAACCAGGGAAATAAGGGCAGCATTTGAATGGTTGTCTCCCTTAAAAAAGTGGCAAGATTCTGGAAAGAGAATGACTTTGAAGCCTGGAAACAAAGATATGACTGAGTGTGTCCATACTGTCATTTAATAGGGTACTGCAGGATTAGATCTGTTTGTAAAGAAGTTGGTGCTAAGGACCCAACGTGCACAGTGTTTTGGGGGGGTATACTTTGGGCTACCACTGCTGCCCTTGGACTGAATCAGCGCTGTCAGCAGATGAAGCATATCTGGTTTAAGTACCTCCAAAATAAGGCTCAGTTCATGTACTCTGAGACCTCTCCCTTGGGTGAACTGAATGTGGCAAGTGAGGTACTGTGGCTGATCAAAGACAGACTCCAGTTCTGGTGAAATCTGAAGACCTTTATTTCGGTCTGGCATCCCTTTTATAGTCTACTAAGTGCTAAGCAGTAACTTTTCACTCTCTTGCTTCCTTATCATCCCAATTTAACAAAACTACTGAGGGTTACAAATATTTACATAGTTTGGTCTGTTTCTGAGATGCATGTCCTGCTTTATCTTGCAAACCGCCTGCTTTGTTTTGCTAACCAATCTTTACACTTCACTGTTCTCTTTAGGGTTCCCAAGACTTAGGCCCTAGAGAGGGCCTTAACACCTGGTGTTTACCATTCCCAAAGCTTAAGCCGGACCAGGGAGATAATGCCTGGATCCATTTCATTGACTATTTCTGTCCCATTGCACCACAGCGTACTTAGGGGTTTCTCCTCAAATCACAGTCCTGTCTGAACTTAAATGGTAATACACATGCACTATATATATGCAGACAAAGGAAAAGTTTTGGAACTGAATTATTAGCAAAAATTTTGTGGCAGAAAGATCACTTCTGAATTGCTTCCAAGGTTTCTTCTAAAGTTTTCTGTGTTTAAGTAGCAGAGGTAGATGGAAGCAAGTTAAATGGCCTACTGGGAAAAGCAGTGTAGAACTGCAGCCTGGAAAAACAAGTATGGGAAAACCTGTGTCAAATGAGATCACAGAAGTGACAGCTTTGTTCGCAAGATGTTCTAGTATACAACAGACCTTAGAAACTGGACAAAAGAGAGATAAGGACAGAGGTAATATATCAATTACAGATTATGTAACAGTCAGTGGCTACAAGGGTATAGTGTATACTTAATCAGAGCTTAAACCCTCTTCTTGAGCTGAAACATCAAATAAATGGGTGATGTGATTGCATGGGGAAGTACTGCTTTCTAAGATGTTGTGGTTTTGGTTTTTTTGCTTGTGTTTTCGGGTAGTTTTTTGGTGGGTTTTGTTTTTTGTTGGTAAAAGGGTTCAGGTCTATTTAAAAAACAAGCATGATCTGAACTGAGCCCCTCTCTTGGTGAGTAAAACAAGAACTTTCCACCCATAGTGCTGCAGGTATAGGAGCTTTTCCGTAACTTGTATTGGTTGACTACTGAATACTCAGCAGCATTTTCAGTCTCTGATATTTATGACCTTCTGTTTTATGATTGTCTTGAGTGAAAACTTGCTGTTACACCATTGTTACAAGTTGCAGAGCTTGACTAATGACTGCTGATTTCTTGGAGCTGTTCTTTGCTGTTATTCCTTCAGTATTTCTGTGGGGATGGGGCATGTAAATTGAAAGGCATTGCTTCTTCCTGTTTTCCTTCCTTTCTGTGAAGCAGAGTACTGTAACATGCGAGTGACACCAGCCTGCATTCTCACTGGTACAGAAAAACAGGCTGGAAAAGGGCCTTGCTGGTCTTCTGGCCCACGGCTAATTATTGAGACCAGTCAGGACTAGTTAGTCATTGTAGTGATGCTGCCCAAATAAGCCATAGCTTATTTGGCATGATAAGAATATGTTAGTATTTTAGCTCTAAGAAACAAAACAATTGCAGTAAGAGTGTTTGCTGGGTGAATTTGGGTGTGTGACCTATCCAGGCGTCATAACAGTTGCCAAATGAAAGCCTGATGCTCTTGTGCCTTGATCACGAAGTGTGTTCGGTTCACTTTACATTATATTAATATAGATTAATTAGGAGGGAAAAAGTTTTTAATGACTCTAGAAGAAGAAATATAGTCAGTCTGCATATGAATTCACCTTATTTTTTAATGATTTTTGTATCTCTTCTTTACTTGACTAGCATGCAGCTTTAAGACTCCATTAAGTGAAAGCTTGTCTATTGTAAAGAGCAGTAGTCTTTACTGCTTAAGGTACAGTACTGGAGATTCAAAAGTCATGGCATTTCTTTGCCATTGACTCATATGCAGCTTTACTTACTGTCAGAATCCATTCCCTTTAAGTTAATAGCAGTGGATCTCACTTAACTGCACTGCAGCAGTCTTAAAAGTTGGATACCTGACCCAAACTACCCTTCTGGGTCCTCTTTATAATCAACAGGGAGAGATTGGTGCATGCTAGGATTAATGAGTCGTACTCGAAGACAGAATTGTGTTTGATTGTGGAGGCCTCTGCAACCACCTTAAACCAGACAACTTTTAAATCATTGTGGTTATGAGAGATGAATGTTGCCCATGGTCTTTCGGTGGAATTCAGAGTCGTCTAATCAGCTACGTGCCCTTTCTGTTTTGCCAAGTTTCCATATCTGGGAAGATATACTTCTTTTTATCACAGGAGTGTATTGAGAGTAAATCAAAGAATAAACACAAATTGTTCAGAAAGACTTGTTTTTGTCTTACTAAAACATACTAAATCAGAAAATGTGGGAAGCAGCCAGCCTTATGCATGTACTGTTTCTTGCTGAAGTACTATAATGTATGTCAGAGCACAAGAAAGTAAGAAACCAGCTGGTTAAGGCTAATAAATACATGGGTTCATGACATAGAACCTATGAAGCACCTTTTGTACATAGCATGCCTGAAGCAGGCATGAGTATCTCAGAATGTGTAGCCAAGCTTTGTTGTTTTTTTCTTTTCGTTCTTTTTTTGCTCAGTTCACTGCCAGTTTTCAGTACCAGGCTTTGTTCCCATGAGCTTGCATTTGAAAATGTAATCATTTCACTCACCTGCCCCTATTTCAGGTGCAAAGTGGATTAAAGTCTCTACAGAGCTTATGCACTAGAATAGCAGTTCTGCCAGGAGATCTGCAGATCATTCAGAAAAAGTTTTTCAGGTTAACTGTTTGTTGTTCATTTTGTGATTTTTCACAAAGTCCAACTCATTAAATAAAGCCTACTTCTTATTGTTGGCTTTTCCAGCTTCTGTTCAAGTCAGTTATTCCGTTTTAAATAGAATTACAAATGTTAGACAGGCCCTAACTCTTAGTT
Organism: Myiopsitta monachus; assembly: GCA_017639245.1. Classification (NCBI taxonomy): domain Eukaryota; kingdom Metazoa; phylum Chordata; class Aves; order Psittaciformes; family Psittacidae; genus Myiopsitta; species Myiopsitta monachus. Next base: position 61,099,130 of record CM029921.1, on the reverse strand, counting down.
CTGAAAATAGTGGCTCAGTTAGAGACCATGATTACACTGTGCCTTAACCTGCCTGGTAATGATTTTATTCCATATAGCACTGAATTTAAAGCTTGTGGTTGTTTTTTTTTAAATTGATTGTTGAAGAGGTTGGTCCTCTTTCGCATTCTTGTTCTATTGGTCTTTACTGCTTTAGGCTGAAGACAGACAAAATTATGTAGCTTGCACCCTTTAAGAAATAAAGGTGCTTAGGGTCACTTTTCATAATTTTAAACAGTGCCCTTGTATTTTATTCTGTATTTTATTAGTTTTTCCTACAATTATCACTAAACATATTAGCTCAGCTTTCTAAAGTCCACTTTGCTGGCAACAATTAAGGTATTTAATAGGTATGCATGGAAAACCTGTTTGGAAACATTTTCTTTCCATGATGGTTAGCTCTGTAATAGCAGTGTGTTATGTACAGTATAGCGTATTCACTTGAGTTGTATATCCATGTGTGTGCAAAGAGGTAGTAGTGAAGTGAAACAATTCACGTGGTACAATTTCAACAGCAAATGAAAGTGCCGTGCTAGTCTAATTCAGAAGGGAATGCTCAAAGTTTTTAACAATATTTTTATACAAAATGAGAGAATTTTTCATTTAATTAGATTAACAACCCATATAAGTTGTGCTTGTATGATGGGGACATACCATAATATCATATAGATGCCCAGAAACCTATTGGCCCTAACTGGAAGAGAAGGAACAACTCTAACCAAACCATATATTAGACTTGCAGTAAACAGGAAGAAGGTTGTGGTTAAATACTTTACTTGTACATGGATAGATAAGACATAAACACTACAAAATTATTTTTCTGCAAATCTGTAGTCATATTTTGCATCAAATCTGTAGTCAATAAAGATTGCACTAGGAATAGTGTGGGGCAAAAAGGAGTATTTTTTCTTAATATCAATAAAGAACTAGTGTAAAAATATATTGATTTGAATCTTACAATTGCTGTATTACCATTTCCTTTGGGGATGTTGTTAGGAAATCCAATGGGCTTTTTTAAGAAAATTGAAAATCAGGATTTTGCAGTGGAGCAAATGGGGTCACAACACAGATTTTAGACCATAAGGCACCACCACTCAGGGAAAACTCAGAGAAAATGGAGAGTTTTAAAACTGTTCTGGATTTCTTCATCTTTTTTTTCCAAGTGAGGCAGGAAGTAAAGCAGATAGATTATTAGCTTACAGGCTGATAATAAAACAACCAAGCAGATGGTAAGAATGATAAAGAGAAGGCTTATACATAGCTCATTAACCACAGTTTGTAATTCATTTGCAGATTTTTATGAGAAACTCTGCAACAAATAAAAGTCCAAGTTAAAAAATTAGACAAAATTTAAGAAGGCAAAAATTAGCCCAGTTAAGACCAATAAGTAATACACAGTAGAGTCAGAAAACATAATTTTTGCAGTAAAAGTAAATGTTTACAGCTTTCCTGCGAGCCTCAAATGTAGTGAGAAAATTTTTATTGCATGGTTTTTAACATATAAAATCAAACCTACTAGTTCTTTTAAAAATACCACGACAAAAATAAATGTGTGAACTTATAGGAAAGTGATTTTATTTTACAAAATTTCTAAACAGATTTCTTTGTCCCATTATCATTCATCCTCACATCTATATAATTTCCTAAACATTACAAGCATTTGCACACATGCCTGAGTGGCCTGCTTGGACTGCATGTGACATTGAGAAAGAGATGCTGAGGACTGTGTCCTTGTTGTCTCTGGGGTCTTCTGGACTGGCAGCAATGGCCTTTTATACGGCTCGTGAGTTGTGAGTCAGTAGGTGAAAGGAGGTGGTGCTTTGCTTCAGGATTTAAGGATCTCCTTAAATCATAGGTTTCTAATTTGAAATATGTGTGTGTTTTCCTTTGTTGTTTGTTTTTTGTCTAGTTGGTTGGATTTTTTTTGTTAGTTTGTTTTTGTTTGTTTTGTTTTTTCCTTATTGGAAAAGGAATGCTGTATGTGATGTGCTTGCATAGGCTTCCTCTCATCCTTCTGCTGTTATGATGCAGAGGGAGCCTTCCACTGGTGTGTCATCAGTGCTGTGCTTTGTCAGTTCATCTGCTAAATAGAGAAGCCTGAAGGAAAGTTAACTGTTTTAAGGAACCCGTCAGAAGCTGGCATCTTCTACCCTTCAAAAAGCTGAGGTCTTAACTGGGAGGTAACTGCTGATACCTTGGGTTGCTTTGGAGCACAGTGTCCAGCTCTTACTGTCTTTCTGGAGTGCTGTGCTTCCCTCCCAGCTCCTGGTGCCTCTCCAATTTTCTGCACTGGCTCCACAGTGTACAGTTCCAGATCTGCTCTTGGGCTCTTCTAAGAATCTGTCATAAGGTCTTAGGTTATAAAATGCAATGGATAAAAGTGACACTGCTGTATTTTGTACTTAGCTCTGATTACTTTTTCCCTCTCAGCTGCAATTATTCACTGTGTTTGAGCTCAAAGAATTTACAGTTTGTAAATGACCAAAACTGTATTTTGCTTCACAGATACATTTGCCCCTTTAACTTGCTACATATAATTGTACCCGATATGTCTGCCAGAGAGTAGGAGTCTTCTTTCTGTATTCAAATTTGAAGAAAACATTTGCCTCTCAGTTTAAAGGTGGAATTCTGCTTTTGTTCTTGTCTGAGTAGTGTTGTGCTTGATTTTCCCTCCATGCATACATGCAAGTATGTAAAAGTTTCAAAGCCTTTATGCTGGTGCCAAAAATAGAAGCTAGTGGTGCCAGCTTATGTGATAAGCTATACAGCTTTGTCTTAATTTAGAAACAAATGCTGGAGTAAGATGTGCAGTGATATGCACTTTATATGGAAGAGGGTTATTTCATGTGTTTGTATGGAATAAGAGGGTGATGGACACACTTCTGGCTTCCATATCCAGTACCTCTAATTACTCTTAGAGTCCAAAGTAAGGAGTTACAAGGATTAGTTTGAATTAGGCACTTGATTGAAATGGAAAGAAAACATTACAGCAAAATAAGAATGCATAGGAATTGCTGTCCAAATTGGATTGGTTTGAGGCTTTCAAACTCATAAGCAATTTTAAAAAAGTAATGTAAAATGTAAGCTGAATAGGGGCAGAAATCAGGTGTGTTGCAGTACTTGCAACACATCCAGAGTATATCTTGCTTATTGCTCTGCAGTCTACTAAGTAGAAAATCTGTCTTAGGTGTTTTCAGTGAGCCTATGCTTGTTCTGACAGTAGGTAATATGCTTAGAAGCCTGTATCTGATAGAGCATGATTATAATTATCTTTCAGCTGTCACCTTTTTATATTTACCAGCAAAATCACAAGTTATTTAGTATCTTAAGTATTTGTTGTTGGTATTTTTAGCTGCCTCATTGTTTCTTAAAAACAGATCAGTGTGCAAGATTTGTACTACTTTGGATAAGAGTTTTACTGATATAAAAAAATCAAATATTGGTATAATCCTTAAGTTCGGTGAGGAGAATTCTCTCTAATACTCTTAATTTTGCAGGACAGAAAAAGCGTTTGCTCTTGATGAAACTTGTCAACAGTCTGCAACTAGTTGTTTAATCAGGATGACACAGAATCACCTTCACAATTACCTTTGATTATAAGAGTTATCATTGTTCACCAGTAATGTTGTATTTTTTTCTCAAAACCATTTTAAAATGTTGAGTACCGCAGGATTTTTATCCCATAGCCTAAATTCTGTGACACATATGAACTCAATTCACTAGACTATTGCTGCAGTGGTGTATTTCTTAAATGAGTATATTGTTCTGCAGCGATTAAAATAAAATTGGTCTTCTGAAATGATCCCCTTTCTAGGCTGCTATAATGTTGTTTTTTTCTTCTTTATCACACCTATAAATATCTTCCCATTTCTAATTGCCAGGAGGTTTAGGTCCTGTGAGGGCTCATTCTCTGTCTTGCATTTTATTCTTTTTTCCTGAAGTTATATTAAGCCTCCAGCTCTTGAAGCTGGCTTCAATTTACACTTTGGTTCCTGAAACTGTTTGATAAATTATTGTCCACAGATGTTGTCTGCTTTAATTGCTTGATTTTCTAACTAATGGTTTAAAAACTTGAACAGACATACTGATTTCTAACTGGGAGGGGGTTTTGGAAGGTGGCTGTGCAGCAAAAATAGACAGCACAGCTGAAGTCAGCTTCTGGAAGGATTGAGAGAGCTCACATTTTCTTTCTAATTAGTTTTTGCAGTTCACTCAGGGTCGAGGACTTAAGAGGTGTTTAAAAAGGTGAAATATGAGCAGCAAAAACTGAGGGGCAGGAAACAAGCAAAAGATGCTCAGTTCTAAAATACAGTGAAAGTTACCTAACTGAAACTGATGTGCATACACATCTGTGGGCAGTCAGTCAGCAACCTAACAAAACAGTCTGCATCATCACAGTGGTGAGGTCTTGTTCTGCATTAAGGGGGCATGTTTGCCAGCTCAAGATGAAAAGAGGTGCTGCAGGAGCTTGACAAGGTGTGAGAAAGCCTTGCTTTTCTAAACACAGTTGCATCCTCAGAGACCCCAAGGCAAAATGTGAGCTATAACGCAGGCATTGGCCTTTGCCTTTGAGACTGTTTTTAACAGTGAGGGCATCACAGTGAATTCTTCGCAATGAAGTAGTGGGACGTGTCTCCCTTCTTACATTGTTCTTTCTCTTGGTCTTTGTCCAGTGCAAAAGCACAAACATCCTTCTGTGGCTCATATCTACTGGTATTCAGGCAAGAACAGTCTCCTGTCTGGGTCCTTAAAAGGTGATTTTCCTCTGCAGCCTAGATATGGAAATGCCAGCATGGGTAAAGATTTGGAGAAAAATCAAGCATTTTCAAGACCATCATGCATGTGAAACCCAATAGAGCTGTGGACTTGGAATCCTAAGTGTTGTTACCCCGAGTCCACTGGGGGAAGGGGGGATAAAAAAAAACCTAAGGGAGGGAGGTTTCTAAATAGAGCGGTTTGCTCCTGGTGGTGTCCCTAGTATGCATTCACTGTAACCTCAGGGGGGTTAAACCCAGACTTTTCTGACAAATTAGCCTGTACTCTTCATTCTGGCTCCTAAGTTAGATGCCTTAAGTCAAAAAACCTTGAACCTTTCCTGAGCACACTGAAGTTCTCTCAGGATCCTGGGCATGTAGTGGTGCTGAGAGACCCTCTGCATTGACTCACAGTGGTTGCAGTTTCCTCTCCTGGCTTTATTTGCGGACACAAAGGCTAAATATCCTGTTAGGTGTAATTTTCAGGTGAGGAAATGGTCATTCAGCCTGAGCTATGTTAAAGCTTGTTGTCTTACATTTTATTTGGATTTCTGGGTATTCATCAGCAATTTCTTTTGTTTTGTGTTTCCTTTTTCATACTCTATATCAGTCTCTGAGTCTACATTATCAATTCACATTGGTAGTTTAACAGATGCTTGTCTGTTTCCTTGCTCACCAAAAGGGATATTTAGTTGCAAAGAACCAGGAATGCATTTTAAATAAACATGGCAAGGATCAGCTTCTGATAATAAGCCTTTGCTACAGGGAGGCAACCTGTATAGAGGTAAGGAAGAGCATAATGTATTCTTAGGGATGATTTCAAGTGCAAAAAAAGTTTGCCATGATATCGTAGTGAAAAATATCCAGGCAGCTGGGTCTTTTTCTAATATTTTTCTTGTTTTGTTTTGTTTCCCAAGAGTTCAAATGTGTTTAATTATCTGACAAAACTTCTGTCAAAAAAAACCCAAACTTAAACCAAATTCATAGTATTCTGATAGTATGCAATTTATTGCTGAATTCTTTATAGTAATTTCTGTTCAAGTGATTGAATGTTAAGATATTTTCTAAGGTTACCAAACCTGAAACATAAACCTCTCATAGCTTTTTTAGTGCATGGCTTAGGGGAGAGTTGAACTCTTTCACATTGCCGTCTGCTTTCCACTTGTCAAGTCTCTTTGGAAACCATCTATTAACATCTATTAACATGTATTTGCTTACAGCTATTTTGAAGAGATTTGCATTTATCAGTGTGATCTAATTAAGTCCTATTATTAGGGTTGAGCATTTAAATGTTTGCAGAAATGGGGATTAACAGTTATCTCTTTCTATTGTAACATATTGTAAGAGATGCAATCTATTATCTAAAACTAAGTTGTATGTGTACTTGATATCCTGAAGCACTGACTGATGTGATTGCTGTTCTTCTATTATGATTTGAACTGCTAAACAGTTCTTTGCTTGACCTGTTTTGTTCTGTTTTTTTCTTTTCTGATGAGAAATTTTCCATTAAAAGTTCAATCTTATTGACTTTTTCCATTACATAAAGTAATTCCCCAGTGATTTCTGCAAACAATACCTAGCTTCTAATTATTTCATAAACAGTTCAGTGATTTCAATAGCATTTTTATCATGTGCTGCCAGATAGCACACCGGTGTGTCAGAGGGCTTATAAAGTTCATTCTTCACTTGAACTAAGGTTAGCAAAGTTCAACTTGTGTTTCAATATTGCAATCTTTGCAACAAGACTGGAGGAAGGAGATTTTGAGTTCCTAAAATGAACTAATTTCCTAAAATGTGTGAATTTTGAAATTTTGACTAAGTAAAAAAAAACCCAAACAGCTACTTAGATATTATTTAAAGCAAATACTGTTTAAAATTTGCATTCATAGTCAGAACATGGTCCATAGGACATCAGGTCAAAAAGGATAGTAATTAAAATCAGCTAAAAAAACAGAAGAGAAGAAACTCTGGAGGTAAAGGAGACAACTGTCATAATGGTTTACCTCTACTCTCCTCTTTCTTTTAAATTACATTCTCTTTTACATTACATTCAGTTGAGCCTTTGAATAATTTCAATTCAATATTGCCATTTTTCATAAGAAAAAAAGAAGAGACCTTTCAAAATACCTTTAATAGATTAATTTTCCTAATTGTTGAAACTCCATTCTTATCCATAACCTCTTAAGAAAGCAACAGTACTTCTGTGATAAGGCAAAAAAGAAATAACTCCATCAGAAACAGTGTATTGTTTGTCATCTGAGCATATATGCAGTTATGTTGCATTAGTTACAAAATACTTTTGTATGTTATTTTATCGTTTTTAAAACAAAAGGCTTGTAAGAATTAGGATGTTAAGCCACTGAAATGAGAACAGCAACAGACAAATATCAGCTCTGTATTGCATTTAGCTTGCTTGCAAAGGTTTGCATTACTTTCCAAGTATAATTATACAGGGTTTTTTTCTGCATGAAGAATATTGCAGTACCTATGTGACCAGATAGTTAAAAAATAAAAGATTGTTAAAAAATAAAAGATTATCAAAAAGAAGATTATTAGTAATTCAGCTGAAATACCACTAAAATTGAGTTCATCAGGTTATGCTCTTTGTTCATAAGTAATGCTGTCAAACAGACCAAAGTAACTGTTATTTTTGGGAGGAAATTAAATTGAGGGCTGTATAAATAATGGCTAAAGTAAGAAGTTTATAATATTTTATTTCTTAAAGAACATACCTTTTACAATTTTGTCATTTTTTAAAATATGCCTTGTACTTAAAATGGGTGTTATGCAGAGCTCTGAGATTATTCAGTTCCCAGTTTCAGTATTAACTTCTTTTGTGAATAGATATACATAAGAATATTTAAAAGTAATTTTTTATGATTTTGAAACAATTGGAAAGAAATAAATATTTACTGTCAGTTTACTGAAATCTGATTTCCCTTTTGTGTTCACAATTGATGAACTCTCATTTTTTGGAAAGAATTTTTCATTCTGTTCTCCTGAGGACTTTATTTATTACTACTACATTTCATTACATTTCCTAATGTAATACAGCTAAGATTTCCAGTTTCTCCAAGTATTCCTTAGAATGCTCGGGATTACCTTTAGGTTTGTATCACAGCAGATTAAGTAGCCTTCCTCTTAGGCGATGATAATCAATGAAAATACTTAATAGAAGTACAAGAATTCATTGGGAAACTCCTGTGCTAAGCTTCTACCTACGTGACAGTTCTAATTAAGCACAATTTTGATTTTTTGTCTATCATTTTAGCATGGTTTTATGTTGCTGTGGTATATCTCATCTGTCCAGTTTCAAAAAAATCTAAAAATTCTGAGTAAGCAAATCTGTTTTGGGTTTGTTGATTAGGGTCTTTTTTTTTTGTATATATGTTTTTTTGTTGGGTTTTTTATGGTTTTTTTTTTTTTTGTTTTTTTTGTTTTTTTGAGGGAACTTGTTACATTAATGTAACACGAATAGGTTTTTACCTACAATAATTTTATATTTACCTCTCTAACTACAAATCTTTCTTTAAAAACATGTATTTTAAGTCTTCCCTAAAGTTGGCTTAGATTTATGGTTCATACTTTCACTCACCTTATGTTTTGCCCCTTCCTAGTGTAGTTTCAGAAAGCCTAATGTATGACATAGACATGTTTTAAATACTGATATGTAGAATGCTGATCCACATGTTCACCAATCATTTGGTGCTTCACAGAGTTATTCCCTAGGTAAATGAAATTATAGTTTATCTTGCAGTTCTTGCCTTAATCTGTTAATATTACTGAAGAGAAGGGGGGAGGCAGCTGAAAGTGCTGTAGCAATGAGCGTGTCTCATTTTCTTTCAGTTTTACTCATTTGATACTGTACGTGTTGTATCACCGAGCGCGTTTGAACGTTGTTCAAAGCCTTAAGATGGTCTTAGGCCATATATCTAAGAAATAAAAAAAAGGTTGGTTTTTTTCTTTTTCAATGTAGAGGACTGTTTGGAAATTAGTTAAAGAGGTCATGGGGTTTTAATTGAACATAACAGCATGTTGCAACACCTAACAGAACAGATTAGATCCTTGAACACTAGAAATAGCATGTAGAAACAGCAAGATGGTGTTATTTTTGTGAGTTCATGATGCCGTTGTTGAAATACGGCTCTATTTTAAAATAGCTGCTTTGAAAAGAACTGCTAGAATGAGTAGACACCAGGAAAGCTCAAGCTATGAAATTCACAAAAAGTGAATATTGAGACCTACAAGGATACCAGAGAGGGACTCTTCATCAGGGTCTGTAGAGATAGGACAAGGAGTAATGGGTTAAAATTTAAACAGGGGAAGTTTAGATTAGATATAAGGAGGAAGTTCTTTACTGTGAGGGTGCTGAGGCACTGGAAAAGGTTGCCCAAAAAAGTGGCAAATGCTCCATCCCTGGCAGTGTTTAAGGCCAGGTTGGATGGGGCCTTGGAAGACACGACCTAGCGTGAGGTGTCCCTGCCCATGAAAAGGGGTTGGAACTGGATGATCTTAAGGTCCTTTCCAACCCTAACTATTCTATGATTCTATGAAAGCAATTCAATCACTACCCTCCCCATACATGAGGAAGATTCTGATGACAGAGGCTTGTTAGAAAATACCATATGGTGATCTGGAATTCTAGAAGCCAAGGCCAGACAAATGGACTAGCTGTAAGATACATGTTTTTATTGATGAGAGTAATAACAGTTGCAGCTTACCCTAGGAAATGTGTTTGGTTCTCTATTACTTAGAGTCTTTGAATCAAGCCTGGATTTCTTTCTAGAGAGGGGCTTTTTTGAATAGTAAGTTGTGGTTTAGTTTCAGAAATTAATGGTGAAATTGACTGGTCTTAGGCCAGGAAGTGAGACTTAATTATTAAAATGGTCTCTTTTGGAGACCATATTAAAGTTCGAATTATAAAAATTCAAACTTGTTTGGACAGGGAGAATATTTCTTCAAGGGCTTATATGACCTTTTGCAGTGTTGCTTTTTTACTGAAAAGAAAATCTTTAAAGAATCTATAATGAATGTTCTCTTCTATAGGTACATAATTCCCCTCTACTGTATTTGCAGGTGGTTTATTTCATGGCCTGTGGTTCTAGCTTCATTTTGTATTTATTATTGAGCTTCATCCCAAGGTTTCCTGCTGTAAATATTTCTCTTAATTCTTGGAAAGTAGAGTGTATTATGGAATGTTCTCTTCCTTGTCTGCACATTGAGACAACGCCTATTCAAAAGCTTGGGCGCATTTCTGACAATTAGATTAGATTTTTTTTCTTACACCAGTATTTCAGCCTCTGGATGATTAGAAGTCCTTCTACCAAATGATTTTGACAGTAGAAAGGAGTATCAAATCATGAGGATCCTTCTTCATAGTAGTTCACCTACACATCATTTAGTCAAGCGGCCATGTAGACTTTTGGATATAATCTGCTCCTCACTAAGCAGCACCACGCCACTGTAAGAAACAATGGCAACTTAATTAAGAGAAGAATAAACAACATATATGTATTTGGGAGGAAGTTTAGATATTTTTAGCAAAATTCTTTTTTTCTGTGTTGTTTTGTTTGTGGGGTGGTTTTTGTGGGTTTTTTGGTTGGTTTGGGTTTGGGTTTTTTTTTTTTTTTATTTTAAATCATCTCTGCGGCACTTAGTATGCTTAGTGTGGTGTAATAGCTAACTGAGCCAATGAGACATTTGAATGCTAGTAAGCAGCATGTAGAAACAGCAAGATGGTAAGTTAGCTGCTGGCACAATCAACTAGTTGTCAAATGTCTCATTTTTATTTTTCGTTACTAGTAATCTCAGTCCTGCCTTGGCTTCAATGAGTAGCATAATACCTTGTCAACTTGCACTTTGGCAATTTTATTCCACTTTTAAGGAAGAATTATGTTGGACGTTATTACCTATCTGAATTCCACCATCAACATTTGCAGCTTCAGAAAAATCATTCTAACAGTACAGCAGCCCTAGCTGAGGTAGAATGGTTTTACATTGTCCCTATCAGGGCTCAGGTGGTATTCTTAGAAGATGGAAAAATCATTTTCCTTCTACCGCCCTGCTCAGTCCTGCTGAAAAGGAATTCTCTGTATCCAGCTAATGGAAGCTCCCTAAGTATCACTGGGAAAACCATGGAGAAGATATAATCTCTTGACCTATGTATTTCTGTATCATCAGCAACATTTGGGAGGGAGAAGTCATTCTCCTTATCCAGTAAAAATACTGAAGCAGCTTCCTGGCTCAGTTTAGCATTACTAGTAATAGAAAGCTACAAACCACTAGGTTCATAAGTAGTGTAGTTTATGTGGGGACTGCAGGCAGCTATGTTACACAAGCCTTGGGGCCTTTTTCCTTTATATAAGCACTTGGGTACCTATCGTATCGTAGTTGCGTACCTGCCATACGATATGACGTGCTTGTGCAGTAGTCACTTGACACAAAAATTAGGTGTTGATCATGTAATGGATTAATGTTCAGATGTATGCTGAGTATGTACGTGAGACTCTGAAGTACCCTTAAGAGGCCAGTTGAGTAGAGTACCTTTTATGTTATGTTTCAGGATTCCAACCTCCTTTGCATACTAAAAAAATGGTTCAAATATAATTTTATTAATAAATGACGACAGTAGCTTCCTGGAACGCTTAAGGAAGTTGCTGTTTCTGGTTATGCCTGCTGAGATGGAAGGCTGAATAGTAATGAAGGAAGTGGATTCAAAAGACTTTCTGATAGCAAATGTCTGTGAGCAAAATACTGACAGCAGACACATGCATCTAGTTCTGCCTGACGTTAATGAAGTTGCAGGCATGCATCTAAGGGCAAAGTTGAGTCCATATTTCTCATCCTATTGTCTGTGTGAACTTGTCACTATTTATTACATTAACCCTTTGGCCAGATTATTGCAAAAATACTGCATACTGTTGATACTTGACAGCATGCAGTCTTTGAATCATATATACAGAGTTAGCTTTTGAACTTGTAGCCTCTTTGATTTATTTGCTGCTGCCTCAGGAGACTGTCTGTTTTAAAATCATGTCTCAGTTATATTACTACTAGAAGTTATTCTGTGGCTTAGCTGTTCTGTGGCCCCATGTTTCCTTTTACTTAGTGCTTATCTTGATCTCTTTTAGCTTCACTAATGTAGAAGTCACCATTTTTAATTCATTTTCATTAAACTTGTGCCTGAGTAATAGTACAAATTTTAAAAAGTGGAAATTTTCTCTTATGTCAGATGTTAAACAGTCAGCTGTACTTATTTTGAATGAAACTGAAGCCTCATTTAAACCATAACATTCATTTACATGCTGCCAGCTTTGACATGCTATAAAGAATATATCATCCACTCCTTTTCAACCACAGCTTTTGTATGGCTTGTTTGTAAGTGCATATGTGAAGTTAGAGAGCAAATAAACGTCAATGAGCTCTTACTAGAACTATGTAATACATCTGTTAACTACTCAGGCTCTATGATGTGATCACAAGCCAAATGGGATCACCTGCTTTTTGTTTTCATGTGGAGCAGCCTGGGCACTCAAATTGTTTCAAGCTTGAGAAGATAAATAGTCAAATAAAGATAAGTATGGGTGAACAGTTACTCATTTGTTAATTGGAGTTGATATTTCTAGTGCAGAAATACATACAATTAATAAATGTCCATGAAATACTTTGAGTGCTGAAGTCCAGAGCCTGATAGATTAGACGTTCTGGTTTTCATCAAATTTCTTGAATGCTGTAAATATTCAGTCCTTCTTGTAATGTTGCTACGCACCCTTCCAAAGGAGAACAGCCTTGCAATGTAGTGATTCTAACTTTCTAGGTTTTGAGACATTAAAAACGTCTATTGTTGGACTGCATTATTTTAGCAAGGCAAATTGAGATTCAAGTACATAGCTTATAACTGCGATCATGGATGAAATGAGAGAGGTTTCTGTACTGCAGGGAGCCTTTTGAATACGGAACATAGGGAAGACTCTGTACTCTGCTCAATAAGCTTTCTGTACCTGAAAAACAAAACTCTATTTTCCATCAAATATAGCAAAATTTGGATGTTCCCTCACCTTTCATGACACAGCTCTAATCAATAGCTGCTAATTCTGTGTATGCATATCAATGATTTGAACCTAATATTTTAGCTGTGGCACTTTCATAGCAGGGATCAAAATTAGGCGATTCATGGAGGTGCTGTGACACTAAGTTGGAGGATACGGAACTTGTATGTCTGAGCATTTTCCTGTGAGAACAGAAGCAGATTGTATACTTATCCTTTTTTGTAACCTTTTTACTTTATTTTTTTTTTCTACATTCTGAGCTACTCACAGAAATGGGAATCTCACAATAAAAAAAGAAAGCAGTGGCAGATAGGGAGCATAAGGGAAAGGGGACTGGCAACAGAGTTTTCCACATCAAAGCCATGAATTAGGAATATCAGGGAGTTTCTGTTGTGTTTCTGTTGTGTAAAGCTACTATATGTGTTCTGAGGTTTTATATATATTACAAGAATAAACAGGTGAAAAAGTACTGAAAGGAAGGAGAAGTTGGGTATGGTGTTGCTTGACTAGTCGCAATTCGGTTAGGAAGATGCAGCAGCCTGGGGCCAGAAGGTATATTATCAGGACACACAGTGTTCCTCTGATCCTATGTTTGTAGTGAATAAGCAGTTCTCTTTTATCTTTGTTATCCATATTTTTTCTTCATTATTTGAAAGGTAGGACTTTGTCAAAGGAAAGAGCCTTTGGGAGAAACCAAACAAGATTAAATGAAATCCATAAGGAATAAAAGGACTCATCTTTTTGCTATCATCTCTAGATTCTGCATGGTTTCTGTGGAGAATTTAAGTTGCTGATACAAATTCATGTAGTTAAAATCATTCCTTAGTCTTTCTACTCACTTTGCAAAGTAAAAGGCTGAAGCATTTGCATATGACTGTCTACTGTTTCTGGTTTCTTGCGGTGCTTATGTTTACCAGCGCAGTGCTTCTGAGAAAGTAAGCATATTATTAGTTCTTCATTTTTCCAGCATCTCTTCCCCATTAGTTCTGTGTTGTGTTTTGTTAAACAGCTTTGCATTAAATATCTTGTCTGGTTGGAGGCCATATTTAATAAAGACGCTTATTTGGTATATGGAATATATTGTTTTGTTTCCAAGCAAAGCAGCAAAAAGGTTAATTATATCTAGTACACTTTAAACCCCCTAATGCCTAGCAAGTGGATGGGTGGCTATTTTTTCTTGAAAGCTGCCATTGTAATGAACTAGGGTATTGAGTCCTGCAAATGTAGGTTTGTATTCCATGTGTCACTATAGAATTCTGTGGTATGCCTGTAGTGTTCTGATTGCCCAGGTCACAGGGCAGAAACAGAAAAGATGCAGAAAAGCCTAAGAAGAATATTTAACAGCTTATATACAGGGCAGGAGAAGAAGCTAATAGACTGGATTGTCACCCTAGAAAAAAGGTGAGAGAGGAAAGTAGTCTAAGAAATTATGATGGCGGAGGGGGAGAATATAATTAGAAGATGGTTTTATCAGTCCTTGGAATGAAAGCATCAGGGTGACCTGGTAAATATTATCAGCCATGTAAAACAAAGAAAAAACTACTGTCTTTTGACATGCCATCAGCACATTATGTGGTTCAGGTCCATGGGATGTTTTGGAGGCCTAAAATATAAACATAAAAAGTGGTCAAACATGCTCATGGAGGGTAAGTGTTGGTGGAAGAGGTGTTTGTAGAGTGTGAGCAGTTGAATATTAAGCACTGTGGTCTGCACTTCCTCCATATTCAGCAAGTCCCAAGTCACAGATTACTTGCAACAGGGAACAGTATTTCTATATATGCACTTGCCTTGTGTTTTGTTTGGGGTGTTTGCTGCTGGTCAGTGTCAGAGGTAACCCCAGGCTATGGAAACCTGTGGCTTTACACAGCATGACAGTTCTTATTGTACCAGTGTGGAAATGAACTGCTGCTTGAGGAGCTTTCCATCTAAACAGACAAACAGAAGATGAGGAAGTAAAGCAGCTACTTACAGAGGGAAGGTACTATGGTCATGGCTTTGCAAGAAACAGGCTTACATGTACATTGGGAGAAATATCCATAAGTCAGCAAGATTTGTTTTCACTTTGCATATAGGAATCTGATCTAATAAAAAGAAGTTATTTCTCATAAACTTGTGAGGTTTTATATCTGCAGATAAAATTAGAATAATTTGGGTCAATTTTTCTTGTGAGAAATGACTCAATAAAGCCATTCTTTCTTTCAGTATTAAGTTTAGATGAGTCCAAACAGCCATTTTGAGATTAAAATGGATGCTCTTTAATAAAATCAAGTCCTGCTTCTCAAGCTGATTGTTATACTTGACTTCAGAATATAGCCTCTTTGGGTGTTTTAGTTTTAATGATATGCACCTAACTAGGTGTTCACCACTAGATCACAGTAGTTGCCAGAGGAGTTCTGAATAGCTCTGCTGTGCCGGATATTTTTTACTTTTTTTTTAATCCTTTCAGAGAGATAGTTTAATGTTTTGATTTCAATGGTATAGTGATGTGAATTGCCCACAGCTGGTGATGAAACAGTTTTCATTCTCATTTTAAAGATCAAATAAACAAAATCTTTTTGAGCACTATGGACACCTCTCATCCTGTTGCAATTCTTTCCTCAACTTGATTACTTCTTAATCGTTCGTATGAAAAATTATAAATTAGAGAAAACATAATTATGAGTCAGTAGGATGATTCATAATAATTCTGCTACAGTTTTATGCCTACCAAAGCCAAGGAGTTGCTTCTCGGATATTACCAAACCAGAAAAGAACTGAGCTACCTAGGTCAATGAATGATTTTCCCTGTGTGCAAAAAATCTGGGCATTCGTTTGTAGTATGTATGAGCTACTCTAAAAAGGTCTGTCTGAGATATGATCCCAGCAAGTGCTGGAGCATGTAAGTACTGAAAGAATGTTTTGTTGTACAAACTATTGGCTATGTACTGGTTGTGTTGCTGTCCAAAATATTCAAGATAATGCATGTCACATTAAATTTCTTACGAATTTAGAAATTTTAGATCTAAAAATGAGTGTTAATATTATAATGGAAATGGCTTAATGGCTATTCGCCTGCTCTTCACATTTCCAGGAGTAAGCACACATTCTTTTCCCCATGATTTTGAAGAAGGCAGGAATCTCATCTGTTGCAAACTCTTTGAAATTACCTATTCATTATAAGACCCCTCCAAAATTTTACCACTTCAAAGCCAGGAGAGTGTTAATAGGGCAAAATAGAAATTATTTACGTTACTAGCCTGAGCTGATGTCTTGCGAAGCTGAGTATCATAAGATATCATCAAGTACCACAAGAACCAAAAGCTTCTGACCATTTGCTGGACAGCCTCTCCTTGCTAAGTAGCTAATATTAATATACGTAGTTAGCCTTATCAAACTCTTCTAAATTCAGTCTGATCTAGCTGAAAGCTTCTCCTCCCTAATTCTCAGCTGTGCATTCCCAATCTGTTTCACATACAGCAACATATAGTACAGAGTAAAAGGTACAGTACAAGGTACAGAGAGTAGGTTGATGCTATTGATCTGACAGAAAGGTAAACAACCCACTAAGAAAACCTCTGTTTTTTTCCCCCTTCAGTCAATGAGCTGTTCCAATATTCTGCTGCTGTCTGGTCATTTGACCATGGAAGGCAGTTTGGGGTAGGGAGGGGGAATGTGAATGTCTATTTTGGTACCAGACAACAGCAGCAATGGCAGAGTTGCATCTTTTGTATTTTCACATTTGTGATATCATCAGAAAAAGGATGCTAATGTTTCCTCAGGTATAATGGTTGCAGCTACATTTATGATGCCTTTAGTCTCATCAAGCTTCAAATACCTGCACTGTAGACATGTGTCTGATCTCTTAGTTTTATTATCACTGCAAAATACAGTGGATTTCAGTATTGCAGGTCATTTCTTCCTAGGCTCTATATCAAGAATACTTACATTTATCAATGATAGAGAGTGTACAGCTGTCAGATGCTCAGTGAGTTGAGGCACAAACTTTGTGTGGAAACATTTGATATCTTTTGTATCAGGAAGATTAAGTATTTCTTGATATCTCATTTTCACTTTTTGTTCAAATCAAAGAAAAAAAAAAAAGGAAAAGGTGAAGTCCCTCAGCTTCTGATACAGCACAGAGAAAGATTTAAATTAAAGATATCAACACTGTAAATACTAAGTATTCAAAAACAATCTTTTTTTGTCAATATTAATAACATTTCACTGGTTTTGTTTGAATGAAAGTGCATCTTTTTGTAACTAAAGTTCTGCTGTAACTGTTCATATTGGTGACATCATTTTCTCTTTTCAAATAACTCTAGAGATAGCATAGCTTACTTTTCCCTCTCCTTCCCCCCCCCCCTTCTTAGGAAATAGAAATTGTTACCCTCCAGGCACACTTTCATGGTTTCAGTACAGGTTACTTTATATATTCAGATTTTCAGTTATTATTTAACTTGGTGTTTAAAAGTAGGCAGTTTCTGAAAACTCAAAGAAAATGTGCCAAGAAGAAGTGCATGATAAAAAAATATGCTGCAGTTTTAATGTCATAAGTTGGCATGAAATACCATATATATTAGAGGTTTGCAGTATTTTGCCTTTCTAGAAACAAGAACGTCTTTTCACCAATTTAGCTTTAAAATAGCAGGGGAAACTTTGTCACTTTTTTTTATCAATCAAATCTAGCCTAGTATTATATTGCGTTAGTGACAAATTATTACTTTATTTCCCTTCTTCGGCAAGACAACATGCACACTGGTCTGACTATTCTAGAAGAGATCAGCAAGGTAATTTTGAAAGATATGTGTCTGGGCTTATTTTGTGTAAGACATGCCAGGCTTTCTTTATAGGAATGCTCAATCAAGAATGAGTTAGCTCACCTAAGAATGAGAGATTCCGTAGTCCGTGTAATAATGTAAAGTACATTTGGACAGTTGTGTAATACTGTATGGGGGACACTGCAGTTTTTTAAACACATTTGCATTACGTTGTTGATCCATCCCACTCCAAAAAAGTTTAGCATATTCACTTATTTAATAGATAATCCTAAGTGTAGTTTAAATAATTGCCGTATGACTACTGAAAACTCAGAGCGAGACAGCCAACACTGTGTGTGATTTGTGTTGATCAGAGAGTATTGTTTGAAGCAAGAGTACTTGAACTAAGAGGGTTCTTTGTAGTAGTACAAATTCTCAAGGGTTATATATGATGTAAATGGAGTACTTATTTTCAAATGTGGTTCAAGGCATATTTCATGATGGCAATTAGTTATATGTTGCGTGAATTAATGATTTTGATGTCTTGAGCTTTCAGAAAACATCAGAAACCAAAATATTGGATTTAGGGGCTCTATGTTTAATGTTTTTACAGGATATCTTACTTTAATTTCTAGTTCAATTATATATTTCTGGGATATATCTTCTCTGGCACATGGTTACATAGTTACAATTAATATGTTTGTTTGAAAACTGCAGATTTAACTGGGATTGTATATATGCGTGCCTTGGTTTCAACTGTAGCAGTTATTTTTCTTTCTAGTAGCTCATGCAGCTCTGTCTTTCAGCTTTAGCCCAAGAATGATGCTGATAACACACCACTGTTTTAGTTGTTGCTAACTAATTCTTACCCTGATCAAGGACTTTTCAGTCTCATGCTCTGCCAGAGAGGAGGGGCACAAGAAGCCAGGAAGAAATAGAGATGGGACACCTGACCCAAACTAGCCAAAGGGGTATTCCATACCAACAGCACATCATGCCCACTATATAAACTGGGGGCAGTCACCCAGAAGGGCAGATTGCTGGTCAGGTTGGGCTTGATATCATTTGGCAGATGGTGAGCTGTTGTATTGTGCATCACTTGTGTTTATTGTTTTGTTTTGTTTTTCTGTTTTAGTTTTATATTCTCCCCCCTTGTTATTTCTCTTATCATTATTGTTATTAGTGGTAGTAGTAGTTTTATGTTATATTTTAGTTATTGGACTGTTCTTATCTCAACCCAAGGGGTTTACATTCTTTCAGTTCTCCTCCCCATCCCACCCAGAGTGCAGGGAAGAAGGGGGAGTGAGCAAGTGGCTGTGCAGTTCTGAGTTACCAGCTGGACTTAAACCACGACAATGTGATTGAGACAGGTTTACTGAAGATACTGGATTTCGCTCTCCTTTCTCATACTAGGCAGGTGCAGTTTGACTGTAGATGTTACATTCATAATTTTTAATTTTTTTCTCATAAGTACAACTGTCCTCATATGCCTCATTCAGTCCCATAAAGGTTTTCTACTCCAGCCAGGGTAGGGTTTTTTTTTGGCTTCTCCTTTAGAGTAAACTCGTTCAGATCTGTAGTAAAGTTTTTCTAGGAACCGAATTTGGAAACAGGCAGAAGAGCCTTCTTCAGGGTGCTTTGGGGTGTATGGTGTTCCAGTGCTTTGAATGTTAAGGCCAGTGCAGAGCATTTTAGTCTTTCCCTTTCAAGAGAAGAAAACTGACAAACAGTTACAGAAGAGAGGAGTCAGGTAATAATATTTACTGCTTCTCCTGTATGAGCTTTGGCTGCTTAGAAAAAACTGCAGACTTCTAGTACTGTATTTCCCAGAGTATTTTGCAGTAGGGTGGTCTGTACATCCAGCAAAAATAACCCTGAAAGGATTTACTTTCTTCCAGTGTTCTTGTTTTCTAGAAGCAAAGGTCTGTTCTGTAATGTTCCCCGTGGCTTAGAGCGCCGGTATATTGTCTCAGATGAGATAATTCAATCTACTACCCTGAAACAAAAGCAAACACATTACAGTAGACATTTTTATTTGTTTGGGGGGTTTTTCACATATTTTGTTTTGAGGCACTGTACTTGCAGTCCTATTCACCATGTCACATTTAACCTTCTTTAAAGTGCTTTTTCACAGCAGGCAGTTATGTGAATAGCTCTCAGATCACTAGGTTGTTTCATTATCTTGTTCTGAATGTGCTTTTAGCTATGTGGGGAAAAATTAACATTGTCCTCGGCTTCCAGTGTAAAGCTGGCAAAATAGGAGTTTCAGTTCTTCCTCATGAGCCTAATACAGCAAGCTTAACAGGTGACACAGCAGCTTTTATGCATAAGCCTAGAGGGTCTTGCTCACTGCAGCTGAAATTTCTGGTGAACAGATTTCTACAAGATGAATTATAATGTCATAGCAGCTTTACATAGAGTGCTTAAATTTCATGCCAGCTTTAGATAGGAATTTTGGTTTTGTTTTGCTGCTGTAGTTATTCGGTAGACTATTGTAAAAAGTCAGTGCTCAGGTATGCCTGTTGGAACCTGAAAGAAGCAGAAAACAACCAAGTGGTGCTGCAGCAATGAGAAAGTTACCTTAATCTGACTGATACAATACATAAGCACAATATTTGATGTGGACTCTGGTTATCGTTTTATATCCTCCCAACATTTGCTCTTTGCTACAACAGGAATTTATATATGAGACTTAGAACCAGAAAATGGTATTTAACTTCACAGTAATCCTTTCTAGAGTCATACTCACAGAGAGTTAAGATTGCTACAGTTTCTCTCTCCTTCATTGACGGTATTAAGTTTCCATCAAACTAAAATAGTTTAACTGTAGCAATGGTGATACCTTTCAAGAACATATAGCTTTTCCTATTCACTCAGTCTTTACTGTCTGAGCCTTTTAATTACAAATAAAGACTATTTAATTCTAAAGGAAACTTATATTTTGCTACCAAGCATATAAATAGGTGAATATTTACATACATATTTTGTCCATGAAAGAATCTTATCCATCTTTCTCATGCATGGAAAGTGTAGCTTTGTTTGTTTTCTGAAGAGAAGCACAAAAAAAGTTAGCTCCTTTCCTTGAATGTGCCTGCAAAACATGAGAGAAATAGGAGGCTGCATCTTGGGGCTCAGGGACTGTGGGGTGCAAAACCATGAACTAATCAGTTGGGGTGCAAAGCCATGAGTTAATCAGTTGCTTCGCCACATCTTCAAATCCAGCTTTGGATTCAGAATTTTTTTGTGGATATTGGAGAATGTCGATGAAGGGGGTTTACTTCAGGCTTACTTCTTTTTCTGAATCAAAATGCCTTGCATTAACACAGCACAACTCCTGCAGAGAATTAGTTGGTCAGTTTTAAAGTGGTCTACAGTCCCCTTGTAAAGTGTATTTAGTTTCCTTTTGCCATAAGTTAGTGTGGAACAAAGTGTACATGAGTGCTTCTCATTGTCTCTGTAACCTGGCTGTTGCGTTTTGCCTTGCACAATGGCCATCCTGAGGCCCCTCCTCTGCGTTTGTGTTGATGGGATGTCATTTTGTCTGCAAAATACAAAGTGCAGCTGCACCAATGTGCTTCCTCTGCTACTATTATAACCCTGGTATCACTTCAGCTTTTTAATACCTTTAAATATCTTTACTACCATTTTTTAAAAATGTTGGACTATTTATGCAACAGACTTTGTTGTTTATATATATATGTATCAGCAAAGGCAGGAGGCTCAGGAATCTAAGGAACGAAATAGGACATTCCCTGACCTTATCATCTGGGACACAGTAGGGAAGTAAGATGTTTGTCCTTAAGATCTAAAACCTCTTCCCCTGTGTCATAAGAGCCTGACTAAATCTTTAAAAGAATTGAAGAGAGAGTCCTGATAAATGGAGCTGGAACAGGGAGTTGGGAGGAGATTAGTCAAAGCTGACTTTGCTTCACTTGCTGAGTGACAAATAGTTGCTTAGTCCTCAGTTCCTTCCTAATCCACAGGGAGCCAGAGCACACATTCTTGTTAGGGACAAACAGAGCCCAGTCCAGACATTGAAATCAAATTGTCTTGTGAGGACTGACTAATGGAGGAAGAGAATGGAAGTGCTATGAGCTCTGGCATAGAATCCTGCATGTCTTTCCACCCCTGGTCACTGTCATCCTCCTGGAATTCCTGGCTAGCATCACTTACTATTTGTTTATAACTATGCCGACAGAAAATAACTTGAAATTCCTTATGGTATAATGAATCTGGGGAGATAACCTAAAACACAGTGCAGTATTATCTGCCCCTTGCACAGTTGTTTCAAGCCATTTCAAAGGGCAAGCTTAACCTTAATTTTCATCTTGTCTGGAAGCTAAGACGACCAGAACACCCAAAAGTGGTGGATACAAAGTGAATTTGTAATGAATACATTTACTGAATGCTTGTATTAAAGACTGTGGCTGTGCCCTTTGCCTAGTGTAAGTGACTGTTTGGGAAATGTGTAAATTCTAAAGAGTTTAGCTGGCATTTAATCCTGCAAACTTTTGTCATGTGAGAAAATAGCATGTTGGATTCATGGTGGGGTTTGGGGTCTTTCCTTTAACAGTGTGTTAGTGTTTTCATTTAAGTTAGTTTTAACCGGATGCTCTAGTGAACTCTTCAAGTTGCTCGTTAGCAGCAGTTGTAGTGGCGTAAGTTGTCCGGCTGCATTATTTTCCGTGCTTAATTTATTTTCCTTAAAAGTTTCAGTTTATTTATATAACTTTTGCTATAATTTTTTGTTTCTTTGGAAACAGTCCCTTTAAATATCCATCACCCTTCCTTGCGTCATGATTTTGAGGTTACAAATCCAGTTACTATTGTAAGATGCAACAAACAGGAAATGGTGATCACAAACTATTTCTTTTGTTCTTTCTTTACTGATAAGTCCCTACACATTCATTTGATTTCTGTCTTTCTGAATTGTCATGAAGTGTAATTCAAGTTAGCATAGAATAAAGTGCTGTTCTTTATACCTCACATTTAACCTGATAATAGGGCACTTTATGTGGTAAGAAATTCAAATGATGTTCCTTCACCGGTCTCAAAACTAAACTGAAATACTCTGAGCTTTAAGCTAAGGTTATGTGAGAAATTGACCTGTAAAGTACAAACTGCAGTGAACCTCTGTTTCTAAATAGGTCTTAAAGTAGATAGTACGAGATTAAAGAACTCCAGTTGAGATCATTTATTTTCCTCACATCCTGCACAGCAGAAGACTTTTTCCATGTTCAAGGGCCTCAGCTGGCTGTTTGAAGTGATGTAATCTGTCTTGTTTGCAGTTTCCCTTCCTTCATGTGTCCAGGGTCAGACACTGGAAAATAGTGAGTTTGATCTGTCAGGCACATACCCAAAGAAAATGTGGTTGAGTGTTGTGATTTGAGAATAGAGGCACTTCTGTGGCACATATTGTAGCATTTTCAGAAAATTTCTTCAAGTTTTCTTCTGGACCCAGTGGTTTATTCCAAATAGACCAAAAGCTGCAGATAGCTTTAGTTTCAGAAGACTAGTACTTGGATTAACAATTTTTTAATTAAAATTTTCTTCTGAACCCTCAGCGCACTTACGTCTCAGCTGGTGAGATTAACATGGTCAATGAGAAAGCCCTTTAGAAGTTAAACTGCTGGGAGTAGCTCAGGTTGTGTTAGGAAATCCAATGTCAAAGACTGGCTGTACCAAGTAGTTAAAGATCTGGCTTTGGATACCTGATACCTAGTGTTACTGAAGCTGACATCTTTGCATTCTAACAGACAGTGCATCTGTTAAGGGTGGAGAGCTTCACTGGCCATGGAAATGGTATTATATCCATCCCCAAGAACACCACTGACCCAGACTGAGTGCATTGGATAGGATGTTCAGTGCAACTAACAGTATTCTAATAAGGTTTGCTAATTGTACTCCATCTACAAAAAGCTACTTATAATTTGTTACGCATTTGGACACTTATACCTGAAAATTATATTTGAGAGTTAAACTTTGGGATAATTTTCATTACCATGCTGGAGGCATGTAATCTGTCATCAAGCTGCTCAGATTTAAGAATTGTGAAATTTGTATTACAGTCTGAAAAAATAAAGGCAAATTCCCAGGAATCTAATTTATTTTCATCTTCTGCTTATCTTCTTTCTTTTTGGGCTAAATGCCTATTAGAAATGGGTGCCATAGTACAGTTATCGACAGTTGTTACTACAGGAAAGGAGGGAGAGTTCTTGAGGATTATCACATACTAAGGGGCAATTTTAATTAAGGTATACAGGGAGTTAACTACATAGATTCCATTAACATAACATTGAATATGATGATGATCTTCAGTTTGTTAACTCATCCTGCTGGAAGTTTTCAGACAATGTAATCAGGAATGGCATCTACTGGTTTACTCTAGTATTCTTCAAATCACATGGAAAGAGCTAGGATCTGGCAAAAAATCACAGTAGCAACATTTGTGTTCACCATATTCAGACGTTTGTGAAACTTTCAGCAGTGTTAGTTTGTCCAAAGAAAGTAATTGCTTACATTTCATCAAAAGGCTGCTGCTTTACACCTTAGGTCTGTACCTGTAAAGAGTCTATGGACCCTATTCTGTACTACTAGATTTTTAATGGAAAATCTACAGGACCCCATCAAAGCCAGGGTGTTGAAAGAAGAAAGAACAGAACAAAACCCATATTGAGTTAAATAAACTATTAGGAAATGCTGGAAGAAATAAATGCTGATGTCTGGCAACAAGACCTCAGTGAACAGCTTTCTATAAATTATTTCCAAAAAGCGAGCTGAGTAGAATAAAACTATTTGGTAGCTGACAGCAATACAGACAACCTAGAGGTAATTGGATACCAAAGAGGTAATTTGGATGCTGGAGACAGACTCTTCATCTGGGACTGTAGCAATACAAGAAGGGATAATAGGTTCAAACTTAAACAGGGGAAGTTCAGGTTAGATATAAGGAAGAAGCTCTTTACTGGAACTGTGGTGAGGCCCTGGAACTGGTTGCCCAAAGAAGTGGTAATTGCTCCATCCCTTGCAGTCCTCAAGGCCAGGTAAGACAGAGCCTTGGGTCTATGGTCTATATGGGTCTAGCATGAGAAGCCACTGCCCATGGCAGGGGGATTGGAACTGGATGATCCTAAGGTCCTTTCCAGCCTTCACCATTCTATGATTCCACGATTCCATGATTCTATGTTATATTTCCTGTTAGGAACTGCAAATCGTGTTTTGCTATATAAAATGGTCTAGGCAGTAATCCTTGTAGTTTTGCTCTGCTTTGTTAACAGTAGAACTGGACCAGTGGGACCTCAGCAAAAGACTAGAACAACAGAGAATAGCATTGCCCACAGCTTAAAATCTGTTCAGGAGAAGTAATGTCCAAATAAAACCCATAAAAATCCTTTATATTGCTTAGTTCCTTTAGGGACAATTAGCAGTAAATGATAAAATTTTGGAAAGCTCATGTTAGCCAATAGCTAACATTTGACAGATGGCAGTATGCACAAGACATCTAACAGTAGCTGTTAACCCTTTCTGTAAGGGGTGGAAGTCAGTAAAGTTGAGGTGTATAGTAAGCAAGTACATTAATTCTTGGCTGCTTGCTCTTGTAAAATCTTGGGATTATTGAATCTCTGAGAATAACATTGACGAATTAAGATTGTCTGACAGTTGTAATTTTCCTGATTAAAGCTTATCCCAATAAACAAATGCTTGGAGCTGTGAATTTTTAATCTTAGCTTTCCTATAGAGTGGACTTTCTAGTCCAGTGTGTACTGGAAGTCTTTGAGAAGATATGTTCAGCAGGGCTTGAGGATTTTTATCTTCCTGTGTACATACCAAAAGTATACTAAAATATAAGCAATATTTGCCACACTAAAACTTGTGTTAGTTTCACTTTATAATTTACACCTTTGTTTTTGTGCTAATTGGTGGGTTATATACCATTTTACTTTGTGTTTTTTCACTGTATCCATTCACTTCATGAATGTGGTTTACAAAAATTAAGCAGGTCATTTATATGTGAAGAAAAATCTACTTGTAGCACAGATTTTGACTAGTTACAAGGCATGGTAACAATAAATAACTCATCTTTCTTGGGGCATAGAATTCCTTACTCTTTAGGCCAGAGTATGTCAGCTGTATATTTGGTGAGAAAAGCATAAGTTATTGTTATGACTCTCCTGAAATACTAAAAAAAATTGTTGAATGCACAGTAACTGATATCAGTCACTGACGTCCAGGATCTCCTCTGTGACTGTAGGAAAGTGTCAGGTGTATTAAAGATATTTAAGTAAATCAAATTTCAATTAAGCAGTATGTGACTTTTGATGAAATTTTTCTTCTCCTGGTTGTTTTTTATATCACATAACTTCTGGCATAGAATTTTACAACTCTATAAAGAAGATTTTATTTCTTTTTTTTTGGTCAGCTGCATGTGCTGTTACATCTGAATTTCATTGGTCAAATTACTGCTTTTTTGAAGGTTAAGAGGGGCTAATCAATTTTGCTAACTCATTATTTAAATTTAAAAATTCAAAATTGATCAGGTGCAGTTGTGTGGAAGAGCTCAAAGCATCTTTGGCATTTTTGTTAACCTTCTGTGGACCTCTTCTTTTTCATCTCCAGGGTGTCAGGAAACACTGGTCTAGATAGGTTGTCAGCTTCTCTAATAGCGTAATATTTCTAGTGACACCTGCAGAAAACTGCATTTCTTTCTTGGGTTTATTTTTTTTCTATTTGGATTGTCCTTTAGAGATAATAGTTTAAGATTATTTTTTCCTTCATTTTTCCTCCAGAGAACATGAAAAAATTGTAAGCTTCTTGGTTACTTTTCCAATTTCAAAATGATTGCTGCTAGTAGTAGTGAATGTCTGGAGTACTAGGGATGTTTGAAGGTGGAAGGACAGGTTGTTTAAAGGGCAGCCTAGTGTGCCTCTGACATTGAGTGCCATGGTGGTTGCAGCAGAGGCCTTTTGAGAATCAAGAAATCTCTCCAGTTAATGAACTCCCCATAGGTGAGACTTACAAGTCCAGTAGTGTGACAGCATGTCTGTCTCACTGGGTGACAGGAGTGCTTGCTGCGTCAGGCTACTTCTGTAAGATATTACCTTAGCTAGGAAATGTTCCCTCTCTAACGTTTTGGGAAATAGTCACATCATCAATGCCTTCAGACAGAGCACTGCAGTTCAAGCGCCAGCACTGATGCAAGGGAATGTGAGGTAGGTATCAGCAGAGCATGTTCGACACTTGAAATCTGGATGTGTTTACTCTGCCGCATTATGAAAGGCATACTCAACAGCTGTAGTTTATAAATATCTTTTATATATAGACATAGGTTATCATATAGATAACCACAAGAGTGAAGACACATTGGCATAAGCTAGCGGCTAAACATCCAGAAAGAGAGGAAGAGTCTGTACTTGGAACATTACGTTGAAGACTACAGTCCTGTTCTTCTAAACTTGGTTATAGTCTCACAACTATTGTTCTTCTGTGAAGACAAAATGTAAACCTGGTGGTATCTGCTTATATTATTCTGTATTCTACATAAAAAGGGATAGCTAATGATTTAAATGAAAAGACTCTCATTTGAAGAACATAGGGAATTCTTCAACAAAGGTAAAGTGTCAAACTTACCTGGCTTTTCTGAGAGCCTCTTGTAACTGTAGTCCTGGAAACAGGATGTTGATGTGGAAAGAGAGTGGTAGGAACTGCATGGACTCACACAGACTTGCCTGTGTGCTGCAAAACCGCAGTACAAGTACTGTTCACACAAATTGCCTCTCAACAGTAGTTGCTTTTCTGTAATTATGCAGTCCATGTATTACGAAGCTTCATTGAGCAAACATAAAAGGCAATGTGTGCCCCATTACCGAGAACAGTTCCTGGAGGTATCTGGTCCTACAGTTACCATTTGAATTAGGTAACACAAATACCACTGGGTGACACATTGTTCTATGCAATGTGAATTTGAACGTACTAGCTACAGAGATTTTGGGAAAGGCTGTTGATTTGGTACAGAATCAGGCAAAACAAAATACGGTAAATAATCACTGCACAAGTTGCCTAGGATTTTTGAGCTATGTGGAATTTGCAACAATATCTCTTATGGGGGGAGGGGGGGAGACAACAAGATTTCCAGATTGCAGTGCAAATGTTCTAATTTGACACATCCTTTCCTTTGGCTGGATATCTGACCTTAGATGCCCCTGCAGATAGCTTTGAAAGTTAAACAGTAACACTTCTCCCCAGGGTGGTGACAGGCCATCTGAAATGTTTTGGAAGACCTTTGACCTGCAGGTTAGCAACAATCTCAGAACAAGAACAGCTCTTTGTTTCCCCAGTACACTGGAGGACCCAGCCATGTACTGACTGTCTCCCAGTCACAGAATCATAGAACAGCCCAGGTTGGAACGTGCCCTGAAAGATCATCTGGTCCAAACTTTAACCATTGCGTCATCATAGAAAAAGGAGTATTTTGATGGGGCTGTGGATGTGTTAGAGCTACCAGTAGTGTAGAAGATGCCACATTTACTTCCAATTTCTCTTTGGTTCTTGTTCTGGCCCTTTGCCTGCACCTTGGGTATGTATACTAGAGACAGTTACTGTATATATATATACTGCAATACATGTGCTTACAGCTTGCTTATATATCCAGATCTGGGAACTTTAGGTGGTAGCATAGAAGGTCAGTGACAAAGTTTTTCCTTGGTTACTGAGTGTCCTGGGTTCAGCAGTAACAGTCATTTTTTTTTTTCCCTCCTTCTTGGTAGCTGGGAACAGCGCTGATAACACCAGTGTTTTCAGTTACTGCTTGGTAATGTTTTGGCCTGACCAAGGACTTTCTGAGCCTCATGCTCTGCTGGGGAGGAGGGGAAGCTGGGAGGAAGCAGAGACAGGACACCTGACCCAAACTGACCAAAGAGCTATTCCATGCCACAGCACGTCATGCCCAGGATGTAAAAAATTGGGGGGAGGAACCCAGAAGTCTCTTTCAGCTCGGTCGGGTGGTGAGCGGTTGTATCCTCTTCCCTTGTATTTCCCTGGTCATTATTGTTGGTGGTAGCAGTAGTTATTTGTATTATACCTCAGTTACTGGACTGTTCTTATCTCAACCCGTGGGAGTTACATTCTTTTGATTCTTCTCCCCATTCCCCCCCCCCCCCATCGGAGTGGGGGGGAAGAAAGAGGGAGAAGTGAGTGAACGGGCTGCATGATTTACAGCTTAAACCACGATACTGAGTCAGCCCACAGGTCCCTCAGAGCAAAATTATACAGGTCTGCTAAATGAGATCTTAAAATGAGGCTACAGTAACAACATTACAGCTTCCAAGTCTTTTTGATTGAAAGCCTTAACTCTGCATGTCCAGGGGGTGAATTATATTGCTTTCACACTAACAAGCTTCTAGGACCCATTCAAAAATCTACTTGAAAAAGGGCCAGGATGATACTATCTCTACCTGTTCTCTAAAGGAAGGAGGGAAATGCTGAAGTCGTAGAAAAATCACTGTGAGAAGCAAAATTTGGGCTGGCAGGCCGTATACGTGGAAGTTCATTATGTTTCCTTCTACTCTGTACAACAGAGCCAGCCACAGACTTGACTGAAAGTTTTCTGCTTGTTCTTTCAAGCAGCAGTCCCTGTGCAAGCTATAGCGCTTCTCAATTCTTGAGCACTCACCTTGCTCTGAGAGGCACCTGCTCATTTGAAGAGCAGAGTGACCTCAAATGAATATCATGAAGCCTACTGTGGTTTCTGAGCATTGGCTTTTTGCTTCTTACAGACTTGCTGTGGTACCACTGGAAGATAAGAGTTTTAAGATCATCAGCAGAAAGCAGTAGTTCAGCATTTTATTTAGATGCCAGCTGGTACCTGAGAGTATCAGGGAGACTATGAACAAACGATTTTGACTTTTCTTAAAATTGGGATCCTAACATATCTTTTAACAACAGATGCAATGGAAGTATTTAAGAACAGGGATTATTAATTGTGTGTATCCTCTACCAATCCATTCCAATTATGCATTATTTATATACAGAGACTCCATCCTACTCACTACCATGCTTATGTAAGAAGTCTCATCTCAGGAAGTGATATTTTAATCACTGAAGTATTTCTTCAAGTGAGTTACTGTAACAGGTGACATCAAATAACATAAACACAAAGTCTGAGCAAGAAGCATCATCATATTCCATGACTCTGACACAGCCATTTAGTGAGTCTGTGGTTTTATTTATGTATGTCAGCATTGACCAGGCCAGTAAAATACAGGGTATGTATTTTTCTTGCATTTGCAAGAGTTATGGTTGTGTAAGGTGTACAATTCACAAATCTGTAAATCACATAATTCCTAGAAATATTAGAAGAATAATACAGCACATGTAACTCACAGCTTTTAAAGGTGAGTTGAAATCAGACATGATTTCTGTAACAACATTTTTATTACAGTGATCTAGGTGGTGGTAAATACTGAAAACCAAGAGCAGGAGAATATCTTGTGCCCTTATTTTTTTTTTTCATAGAATCATTTAGGTTGGAAAAGACCTTTAAGATCATCTAGTTCAGCTGACTCACAGGGCTTTTCATGGTGCTTTTCAGGTGGCTGAACACAAAACCAACTGAAAGTTCCTTTCTAAATGACAGACATATGGATGAAAGTCAAGTACTGTGTCTGTGGTTACCTCAGAGAGCAGTAACGGTAGAAGATCAAAATCCTTTTCAATATTGCTTGTGCTCCTTCTTCTATGTTAGTATCAATGTAAGGGAGAGAGAGAATCAAGCCTTAGTATCCTTGCAAGGGAAAACAATGCTTGCTCAAAAGGAGGAAAAGAACTATTTTTTGAAAGGTGAGTGGGACTCCAGAATCTGTATGGAGTTGATCCTCAAGATACATATCATCTTCCTGTCCCACTTGGGGCAGGAAAGACTTATGTCTGTCATGACATATATTCAGCTGTTACCAACACTGTTCAGTTTTCTTCATCTAGCTGAAGATCTCTGTGTGGTAAAAATGAGGAGATGAATATAAGGGAAAGACAGCAAGGACCACATTTTCAGTCCTCCTAAACTATGAGATTACAAGGAAAGGTTATCTGCCAGAACTACTTTTGTCGTGTTCTGGAAAGACTGATATTTCCAGGCAAGGAGATTATGCTAAAGGTTATATTATTAGTGTATTAAACAGCAAGTAGAAGAGAACTGCTCTGTCACTGTAGATAAAACAAATATTTTGTAACACCTATAACACAGATAGAGAGGAATTTATAAAGTCAGGTTCATAGTGTACGACACAGAAGCCTCTATTTTCATAAATTACTTTCCTTTTCATTCACTTGTATTATCTTTCATTGACTGTTACCTTTCATTATAAATTTGCTTTCTTTATAATATTTTTTTTCCCATTGTGTTTTGATAGCTCAGCCTCTTAATTTAATGGACTCAAAAAACAGACTTTGGGTTACTGTTTATTGCAGTCTCTTTATGCTTCAGTTCACATTAGCTCTTTCTGTTTCATCCTCCTTGTTCTCAGTTCTTTTCTTTCCCTGCTTGCCACATTTTATTCCATGGGAAATAAGGTACATTTTTGTTACAATTGCACCCATTCAGGAGTTCTTCTGCTATCTTAAAATAACTTTTAATTTGTGTCAGATAGAAAGTTCATACAAAATATGTTCAGCTTTGGTGCATTTTTGCTAGAATTTTTCTTTCCTTTTTAAATGTTTTAAACCCATTAAATGTACTAGAACTTTAAAGATTAAAATATCTTAATATAGATGAGAGACATAAGAGCTTAGAGCAAATCCTCTCCACGTTTATGAGCATACGAAGAAGTTAATTAAAGTCATCCAAGAAAATACAAATGCTAGGAAAAATACACATAAGGGAAATATACACATAAGGAAAATATACAAATTCAGAATCTGTAAGTCTCCTTGAAAGATAGTGGGACAGATCCAAGTAAAAGCTTTTACCTTATGCTTCAAAGTGAGTATTTTGTGATTACAGAAATCATGTGCCATTCTGGCATATCACAACTCCTCTTTCTCTATATAACACTTTTAACTTTAGCCTTACTCAGAAGTTTTTAGCGCACATACAGTACATGATACTGTAAATTAGTTTTTAGAAGTTCAAGGCAGATAGGGCAGAGAGCTTTTGTTCAAGCAGTAGTATTCTGGCAGACCTATTTTGATGTTCTTTTGTTTCTGTACATTTGTGTATATTATGCATGTTTAATGTCTTCTGCCTGTGCAGACAGCTTTATTTCACTCTTGATGCCTTCAGAAAAAGGAGTACTCTGAATTCCCAGAAAAGATGTGTGAAAATATGTAAAGCTGTATGTAATACATCAGCAGTGAGATATATCCAGTTCCGTCTTTATTTATGTGATTAAATGCAATTTTTAAAAGAACAAACCTGGAAGTTCTAACAGTAATTGTAAATATCAATTTTTACTGTCTCTGTTTAATCACTTTAGTGAAGCTATTAGTGCTAATTAACCATACCTAGGTGAATAAGGAGTCTTTTGAGGCCACTTGGCATCCCAGATTGGAGCCTAAGCTGTTTGCAGAGCTAGCGCCTGGATTTTCATCTGAGTAGAGCAAAAAGCTTGCAGAGTTTCCATTTGGTGTATGTTGTGTGTGGATCATAGCTGCTGAAACAATGCTGACTCCTTGCACACACCACAGAGAATCAAAATGTGACTAAGGCATTTGTCCTAGTCTTAACTATAAATGCACTGATGCCAAAATCTAGTATCCATGAGTTTGTGTACAGTCATCTAGGAACTGCTGATCTTCATGATGAATCTCTAGAGAAGACTTTTATAGCTAATGCAGAGGACAAGCGTGCTAAAAATTTTTTAGCTCTTTTTAGTGTAGGGTATGGTAGCTAAACTAAACTGCTTTTAGGGACAAAAATGTAATGTTCACTTCAGAAAACTCCTCCCAGTTTTGCAAGGTATCTCAAAGTACTATTTCTACATTTTTTTATCCCTTTTAGGACCAATGATAACATGTAGAAATGTCTCTAAATAGGTACAGAGTTTGAAAAAGGAAATAAAAATGACAGTAAGTCTAGACCAATATTTAGTACAACTTCAAACCAGTTGTGGCATGTATCTAGAGACTCTTGAGTGTGTGTGAACTGGCCCAGCAGATGGAGTGCATTGAGTTCCCATGTCTCACGCCATATATGTTTGAAAGGAGGACAGACTCTGTTTGAAATCTTCACAAATAGAGGTTACCAAACTTTATCCCATTTGTGAGCAGTTACAGCCTGTATGAATACTCTTACACCACTTAAATGCGGAGTCAAACTGGTGAATGCAAAAAGCTGGTTTCAGGTTGCATATTTGACTGCAGTGGAGCTGGCTTGAAAAGTACTCGAGGTGTCAGAGGGAAGAAGCTTTCAGAAAAGTCCTTTTATCCCTTCTCACCTTGTTAATGTCTTGAACTGAAGTGGGCTAAAAGCAAATAAGCAAGCTTAACATGACTTCTTCCCCTCCTCACCCCCCACCTCCCAAACTTGTCTTTGCACTGAAACAAAACAGCAGTTCTTAAACATTCAGGACCTGACAAAGGCAGTTTAAGAAGGTACAATCCCTTTGCTGGTATTTACATCTCCCAGCTGAGATACAGCAACATTGGGCATCTTCCTGCAAAATGACAAAGGAAAGTATGAGTCACAAAGGTTGTCCCTGTGTTACAGCAGGCTGATTTATAAAATTTATAAAGGATTAGAATACTTTCTACAGAATTGCTGTCTACACAGTTGTTGTTGTTCCTTGCGACTTATTCCTGTCCCAAGAATGCTTCTTTTCCCTTATTCTTGCATGAGTCCTTTCTTTGTTAAGGATCGCTTCTTTAAATGATTCATGATATAGACCATGCCCAGCATTGCAGTGGTCTGCTGAGTCACTCCTACCATTGAATTAGTTCTACTATGCAAATGCATATTATAATATATACAAATGCAGAGATACATAGAAACTTGCTTCAGAATTTGTCCCCTTGGAGGACAGGCTAAGAAAGTTGGGGCTGTTCAGCCTGAAGAAGAGAAGGCTGCGTGGAAACCTCATAGCAGCCTTCCAGTATCTGAAGGGAGCCTAAAAGGATGCTGGAGAGGGACATATCATCAGGGACTGTAGAGATAGAATGAGGTATAATGGGTTAAAACTTAAACAGGGAAGATTCAAGTTAGATATAAGGAAGAAGTTCTTTACCGTGAGGGTGGTGAGGCACTGGAATGGGTTGCCCAAAGAAGTGGTAAATGCTCCATCCCTGGCAGTGTTCAAAGCCAGGCTGGATGGAGCCTTGGGTGACATGGTTTAGTGTGAGGTATCCCTGCCCATGGCAGGGGGGTTGAAACTGGATCATCTTAAGGTCCTTTCCAACCCTCACCATTCTATGATTCCATGAAGTTATAGAAATTGTCCTATAATTTCAAAATCTTGGAACTATGCCAGACAACAAACAATTAGGAGTTGTTACATTATCCAGAAAGACCTTTTATGTATCACCAGTTTTTACTTGATTACTGGGATTTTCTATAGAACAGTGAGGGTTAGGGTAACATAGATATCACCAAGATAACTAATAGTAAAAAGCACTGTAACAATGCAGTGGTCTGCTACTTTGAGGGTGACTGGCTTGGAAATCAGTTGGTTCTCCTTGCACTCATTAAAATTCTTCTAAATTAAGTTTTAAAGTCAGCAGTGACTTGTCAGTGTCAATTTCCCATCTTTAATTTTCTGTCAATACTAGAAAGTTACTGCTTTTTGTTTAGTTGCAATGAACACAAACCAATGCTTAATTTTATACTATGACCGATTTCATTGTCTTGGAAGCTGTTATTTTCCTGACCTTTAAAAATTCAGGTTCTGCACATGTGATTTTATAAGCCACAAATGCATCTTGCAAGTGAGTTTAAAATTCATTGAAACAATATTGGAAGATGGAGGAGGAGGAAAAATGTCAAGAGATTACGGGAAAGAATTATATGGCTTTTAGATAGAAAAAATAGGGTATGTGCATGTGTGTAAAAAAGCCTTGAAATCTTTGTACCATCTCAGAGAGTATAGTTTTGAATGAAGAGATATGAAAAATTTAGGATTACATTTCTATCATAAAAAAGAATGTAACTATTCTCATTGTCCTCAATTAAAAAGGTACTGAAGACTTCCAATGAAATCCCAAGATTTTTAAGTTAAATGGAATATGGGAGTACATGACATGGTTAGTTTTTCTCTACTTTTCCAATATAATGTTGATTCTGAAGTTATCTTTAAACATATGCTTCCTGGGACACTAGAAATACTGGTGTCTTCCAGTCAGTCAGTGGATATCCTGTATATGTAAAACATAAATTATTATGAAGGGATAAAATCAGTTCTGATACAAAACATGAATCACTTGGCAGAGGGAAACACCTCTCAATACAATTGCAAGAAAACCTGGAGAGGGAGCAGAGACTAAATCCTTGGCATTTCAATAAAGTATGGCTGTAGTTTGGATGTAAGGGAAGATTGATATTTGAAATGGTTACACTACTGCGCCCATCTTCACGCAGCATAGGAAAAATATCTTTCAAAGCAGGTACAAAATATGCCAGGATTTCCAGTGATGATGTAGAAATAGTTTATATACTTGACAGATCTTCAGAAAGCAGCTCTGCTAAAATTGATGGGAGGAGAAGGTATTCAACACTATTCAGTCCTGAGCCTTTATTTTTTTCCTGTAAAATATAGAAGGCATATTTACAGTGCATACTACCATCACATCAGATTCATGGATTCCAGCCTGCATCCTAAAACCTCATGGACTTACTGCTTCAGCCTGGCAAACCAAGCCTTGTCTCAGATATCTGTGCAGTTATAAAAGCATTTGATGGGCTGATCTAAGGCTGTTTCATGTAACTTTGTTTTTAGGTTATTATAGGCTTCTTTGCACTTTATCTGATTCCTCGCTGCAGCCACAGGATTTTTGCAAGTGCTTTGTTCCTGCTTCTTAAGTTATCAAACTGACTACACTGGCAGTCAAAAAAAGCATATGCTCTTGACAATGTTTTAAACTATTTATTGTTAACCTCTCACTGAAAATTAGCTTCCTTGTGACTATGTGGAAGAGAATTAAAATTAGCACTTTACTGATTGCTAAAGAAGGCCTGAAATACTAATGGGGAATTGCTTGCTGTTATTTATGTACAGAATAAGATGATACAATATAGGCTCAATATTATTTTTCTGCTTCTTTAATAATGTTTCCCTGGTTACCAGTCTCTTCTCCCCATAGCTGCATAATGTCTGACCCTAACATAGTCCTGCTTCACTGCTACTAATGTGCTTCTCTTGGAATTTTCTACCTGAAAGACTTGAATATTGCTCTTCTTACTCGACACTGGCAAGGTGCTTGTGTGACCGAACATTGGCCTTTTGTGTCAGTGGATTTTAAAAGAGATCTCTGTTTGCATAAGATCTTCCAGCAGCCTTCAAGTACCTAAAGAGGCCTACAAGAAAGCTGGAGAGGGACTTTTTATGAGAACAAGCAATGACAGGAAGAGAGGGAATGGCTTTAAATTCAAAGAGGCCAGATTTAAATTCAATATTAGGAAGAAATTTACTGGTGAGATGTTGGCACAGGCTGCCCAGAGAAGCTGTGGCTGCCCCATCCCTGGAAGTGTTCACAGCCAGGTTGGACAGGGCTTTGAGCTGCCTGGTCTATTGAAAGGTACCCTTGCCCATGGCAGGGTGATTGGAACTGTGTGATCTTTAAGGTCCCTTCCAACCCAAACCATTCCATGATACGCAAACATTGCTTTGCTTTTGAGGCCAGCAGACTGTTGGTAATATTTTCAAGAACATCAAATCTGAAAAACACAGTTGTAACAGAAGACCAACAGCACTTCTTCAGCTATCTAGAAGTTCTTTGTAAATGCCTACAGTAGTTTGCTATATGTCATCTTATTTTTGACGATGAGGACTCTAATTTATAGAGCTGTTTTAAACAGAAAGTATTGGCAGCCAGTATGGGCCCTTTAGGTGTGGTTTGATTATATAATTTAGAGAGGTTTAAACCCAGATATTTGTTTCTGCCCCTCCCTTTCACTTGAGAGTACAGCAGTGAAAGCCTGACTCAGCACTCAGTTGCTGCAGGTTGCTGCAGTGAAACTATTTGTTGGTTTTGAAAGGGATAAGCTTTTTGTTAGTTTAGATCCATGAACTATCTCAGCATGGTCCAGGTGTTTGGCAATGTTGGTGCAAGGGAGGCAGAGGAAGCCCTTGGTGGGAGCTAGGCTGTGAGACTGCCTTCTTTTGCACCTCTTAGTCAGAAAACTACGTAAGAATGCTTAGATTCATATCAGATATATAGCATAACCATATTTGTAACATACAATCATGGTAATGGAAATTCTCTGTGTGAAGAAGAAGGTAATAATATAGGAAAAGGCTTGCCTGCCATTTAAAGAATAAATTTGAAAGGAAAATTTCGCTGTAGTACCTCATAAAGTATTTAGGATGAGGGAAGAGATCTAAAATCTCATTTTAAATCAAATGGAATTAGATTGTTTCATTTATTGGAATTGGTGGTATGAGGCATACATTAATCAATATCGGTTATATGTATGTGTTGAATTTCTTAGGCTGTAATAACATACCACAGGCACAGAGAGGTGGACATGCATGCCACAGAACGCTGAGGAAATTTAGAAAACCGCCCTTTGTCTCAGTACTGCTGTATGAATAGATGTTGGTTTATTCGTCTGCAGTAGTAATGCATGTACATGTGAAAATGAAATGACTGATTTTTATAAGGAATACATTAAGTTTATAAATTCATGTACTTATCTGAATCTGATTTGCTTTAGGTGTGCAAGTCATACAATTTGTAAATCATCATACAGAAGCCAGTAAAATAACAGGCAGAAAATAGTGCACATAAGGAATGCATATTTAATCTCTTAAAATTCATGCATGTTGTGACTGCACTTGTGCTCTGTGGGCTCAGAGTGAAGATTAAGTACTTGCATTTAATGCTGCTTTATTGCCAAGGGTAGACTCTGCTATTCGTTCTGGAATGTGATTGCTGCCTACATACTGTTCAAGGCCTGTCAATGACTCTTTTATTTCTAGGAAACAAATAATTCAAAACCGAAACAGAAATACTACAGTGGTCTGAATACTCCAAAAGTATGTCTAGAAGCTAGGCCATGCATTTTTTTATTTTTTTAAGTTTGGTAACATATTTTACTTAAATGGTGGAGTATAGGAAGAGATGATATAAGATCTGAAAACTGAATGCTAGTAACTCTAAGAAATCACATTAACTTCATCTGTCTGTTGAGATTTAACTTGCCTTGAACTGAGCCTTGGTTGTACTTTAGCTTCTGTTAAGAGTTAAATCCTCTAGAGGTCCCCAGAAGCAGTAACTCTGTCTGGGTAGCAACTGCAGTGAAAAAAGTCTTTCTTCCAAGAGGTCATTGTGTCCCAAGTGAACTATTCTATTGGGAGAAATTACGTTGAAAGTTCCTGGGCTCATGACGATTCTGAATTGCAGGTTGCCATGTAATACATCTTCCTTCAGTAGTTTGTCACTATTATTATCCTTTGTATGTGAGATACCAACAAACTAAAGCGCAAACTAAGGTTGTTCTCACATACGTCTTGGGTGCTGAGGTCCAGAAGAACCATTTTTCTTATCCTAGGTGATTTTCCCTTAAGAAGTTTCTGATCTCCATGATCATTCATTTGTATCTGTGCACTGGCAGGGCCCCCAGCAAAATAGATCTGATCAGAAGCAGACTTGCACATGTGGTAGCCATTCTCTTGGATTACCGAAACTACTTGAGGGAGAGATTCTGCTGGCTTTGTTTCTTTATGCTAGCTACAGGTGGACAGGTGATATTTAATTTTTCATAAAGCCTGTTAGTGCTAACTTAACCATTCATCATTTTTCTAACAGATCTGTACTGGCAGTGTGAATTTGTACCCAATCAGCAGGGCCAGCTTATTCCAGATCAGTACTTCTACACAACCATGGCACGTTTTGAAGAAGTACAAGGTGTCCTAAAGCTGGGTTTATGGTATGGTTCAGTCATAGCCTGAGTACAAAGTCTGGGTTAGAAAGCTGTATAATTTGACATCCTTTGGTCAGTTTTTCTGACTTCAGCCTTGAGCTATTCAAAGAAGTGCTTCCAGTGGACCTAAAGGATAACTCAGAATGGCTGAGTGGGGAAGATTTTGTCACAGGGCTGCAAGTGCAGAACTAAGTGTTATGTAAAGTCCAAAAGATTTAATAAAGATGACCCCTGCCAGGAGCTTAGAATAGCAGACGGGAGAATAAGAGTAAGTTGTGAGGCAGACTGCTGCTTTTCTTCCCAAGATGTGCATTCTAGCGTATAGCTAGTTTTATATTTTCTATTTAATACAGATGAATATTTCAGCCTCTGTCAAGCTCCCTTTTAAAATAAATTATATAGGTTTTTCTATTCATTCCTTTGTGAAATTCAAGATCTTATGACATTGTCATAAAATTATGACAATGTCATAAAATAATCTCTTATTTTAAAGGTCTGCTTTTGTTTGATACAGAAAGAAAGTGATTTTCTCAGTCACAAAGTCAATGAAAGTCCTGAATAAGACATGTGTGGGAGCATTAATATTTCTCAAGGGGGTGGCCTAAAAAGAGATGTTTTCAATAAGTACAGTCAGAGGATTCAAAATACGGAAAAAAGAATGAATTACAAAGCACACTCTGTGTTAAATAATTTTAAGTTCTATTTAATAAGTACAGAGTAAAAAAATCTGCATTCATCTCATAATGAGTGTATACGTACCTTCATACTGATGGAAGGTTAAAGTTGATCTTTATCTACAGCACTGGATCTAGCATGCCCTTAAACTGACAGATTGACAGAAAGATGAAGTTTGGGGATTTTCTTATGCTAGGCTGTCCAGAAGTTATAGTTCATTCCTGCGCAGAACCCTTCCTGTGAAGGGACTTGAGGTAATTCCTCAGCAGCTAATGATAATAGGAGTAGAGCAATCTAAGGAAATCTCCAAGTGAAAGAATGGCAAAACCAAAAATTTTGTGAACATTCTTGTATGAATGTGGGAGAACGCTTGAGAATTGTGCAAACAACATTTTATTCTGGATTAAAAAATAATGGCTTAAAAAAATTAATTTGGAATTAGTTTATTTTCTTCCTTTGGTTGGTTTTTCCTATCTTTTTTTAGTAATTTTCAGCTGAGGAAGGGGGAAGCAACTATGAAATGGTAATGTAGTCTAGATCTAAGGAACACAGCATTCTAAAAATTAAAATTAATCTGATACTATTGGAGAGTACAATTATTGTCATGGATTCAGCAGTAGCAGTCGTTTTTTCTCCTTCTTGGTAGATGGTGCCGTGCTGTGTTTTTGATTTTGGGCCTGGGAGCAGCGCTGATAACACCAGTGTTTATAGTTTCTGCTAGACAATGTTTTGGCCTGGCCAAGGACTTTGAGTTTCATGCTACGCCAGGGAGGAGGGGAGTCAGGAGGAAGCAGAGACAGGACACCTGACCCAAACTGACCAAAGAGGTTATTCCATACCACATCACGTCATGTCCAGGATGTGAAGTTGGGGGGCGGAGATCTGGAAGGCGGGGGGAGTGGACTGGGGGTGCACGGCATGGTCAGGTTTTTGGTACTGGGGGGTTCATTGCTGAGGGGTGCACTGGCTGGGTCGGGCTTGGTGAGCAGTTGTATTCTCTTTCTTTGTACTTTTCTTGTATAATTATT
Source organism: Myiopsitta monachus (assembly GCA_017639245.1). NCBI lineage: Eukaryota > Metazoa > Chordata > Aves > Psittaciformes > Psittacidae > Myiopsitta > Myiopsitta monachus. Next base: position 61,058,810 of record CM029921.1, on the reverse strand, counting down.
GGTGGTAGCAGCAGTGATTTGTGTTATACTTTAGTTACTAAACTGTTCTTATCTCAACCTGTGCGAGTTGCATTTTTTTTTTTCCGATTCTCCTCCCCATTCCTCCGGCACTGGGGGAACAAAAAGAGGGAAGTGAGTGAGTGAGAAAACTGCGTGGGTGGGGGGCTTAAACCACGACAATTATAAAGATGAAAATACAGATAATGTCAGATCTAAGACTGAGCAGACATTATTGCAATGTGTAATTGGTTATGGATGAGTACTTAGTAGCTTGCAATTGACATCAACAGTGAAACCCCACAGAATATAGAAAGAATCACAATTAACCTTTTTCAAAGTAGTTTGAATTTGCAAGCCAAAAGAAGTTATCTGGTCCAGACTGAAGCTACAAGAACTTCAGAAGCCTTTTTTTGCCTTCAGTTCTTTTTCCTCCAGGTCTTCTTTTTTTCTGTAGTCTAGAGATTATGTTTATTCCCTCACTCCACTTTTCTTCTTTTCCTAAAATAAAGATGCATACTGTTTCAACAGCCAAGGAATAGCAAAATTACACTTGGAGAGTGTTGCAAATGTATAATTCATCCGACCGTTTTGCCCACAAATGTTTGCATTTGTGTGAACAAAATACAGCAATATTTTCTCTAACCCACAAAAAATTCTTCGGGAATATATCTGTGGTAGGAAATGGGACACAAGTTGAAGGCATGCATTTAATTCATCTTTAACATGCAAGTTAATACAAGATTGAATTCTCTCTGTTTTTTGACAGCAGGTGACTGGAAGCCACTTGATTTGTCATTTCCTGTGCCTCTTCATCAAGATTTACTCTCCTAGGAAAAGTTATTGTAGTCCTGCACCCTTGGGAGTGCCTGTAACCTTTAGATCCTGTGACCTAAAATCAGCTTGCCTATGGAAACTACCCATATTCATCTTACGTAGACTAATATAATCAATTGGTGCAGTAAATGTGAATTTTAGAATCTTCAGCAAATTTATACTGACTGTTTTCCTCTGAAGTAAGGGAGTACAGGTTTCATGTTAGAGCTGGAACAGAGACACAGAGATACCAGTAGTCCCAGGGTCACACAAGTCTGATGGAGCAGAACCTCTAACATGTAGAAGTCTTAAAAATCAGAAAGTATTATTTTTTCCTAAATTTCTCAATTATTTTTTTTAATCAAAGAATACTCAGAGATCATGCAGGTGCCTACTGTAAATTGGACAGAGTATAAACACATTCAGGAAAGTTTAAACAAACATAATGTAGCATTTTTACAGATCACGGCTTAGAGAGACACAGCATAGTTCCATTGGTATCTGAGAACAGTAATGCTGAAGCCAGAATGGTTAATGACATGTCTATATCACCAGCTCTATTAACTTAAAATAAATGCAATCTACCATTATCCTTTCTATGTCTGGTATGTACATTTACAAATATCAAGTTGCATTTTCCAGAACAATTATAAAACATAAAGGAGAATTGCACGAAGTTTATATTGCTTCATGGAGTGTTTTAAGCATATGGTAAAAATCAAAGGTGTATCCAAAGGTGATAGGAACTTATCTGAATGGGCATTGTAAGTTTGCAGGAGAGTGGTTCTTTGGCTGCACTTTTCAAACTACAGTTTGGGGGACTCATTCTTTCTGACTCTCCCTCATTTCTCCCATCTGCAAGACATGAGAAAAGCAAACCGAAAGTGGGGTCTGTTACCTGCTAATATCTTTAGAATCAGAAATCAGAGTTCAGGGGAGCCAGATCCTCCTCTTTTGCTCCAAGTGGCTGCAGGTATGTTCAGAAGGGGAGAGAGAAATGCTGAGCTGTACCAGGTAGAGGAAATGAACATGGGATAATATTGTCTAGCATAAGATCTAAAGAGGAAGATTGTGCTATGCAGCAGTCAGTCTGAGAGCTGCTTTCTAAGAGAATAAACAAATTTTCTAGTGCTTTGACAAAGGTGGATGTGTTAGTAAGATTCCTGCCTTTCAGTTCTTCTCTCAGAACCATACATGGTAAACCAGACTAGCTTCAGTTCTCTTAATCACTGTGATTTGGTTTGTTTAAGTACCAAGTTATGTTGTAGGTCTGTGTTCTTACTGGCCACCTGCTGGATATTTACACTGATTATTTTGCTACAGAATTATGTAACAATTTTGCACTGGATTTAACCTTTCATAGCCATTTTTGACAGCAGATAATCAGATTGTATGTTTCATAACTGTTCTTTATTGCAGTAGTGTCACCTGCTATCTTTGTCTTCAGTATTACCCAGTATTATTGTTGAAAGCTATTCTCCAGATACTCAACATTAATAACTAATAACAAAGCTGTTCAAGGTAATAAGATCTTTTAGCAAAATCACTGATTTGATATTTAATTGTTGGTCCCCATTCTCCATTTATCTAAGTCCATGTTTCATGTGTTTGTTATTGTTATCTCATTAAAATGAAAAGGAAAAGGAAGAAGGATAATATTTTGCTTGTAATCCAGCTAGACTACACCCTCTATAATTTTCCTTCTGTAATTTTTTTCCCTGCATTGCCAATTTATCATCTGTATGATGTATTCTTTTGAAAGCAAATCTTTAACCCATTTAAGCTACCAACAAAAGACACTTTCCATGATTGGTATGCTGAACAAATTTCAGGACATAATATATTATTACTGAAGTGGTTTTGGGTTTTGTTTGTTTCACTGCAGGTCTGAAATAGTTGTTTTGTTAGCAAAATACAAATCCTTCTCATAAAACAGAAGCTTTATCTGTGTACTTTAATGTATTTAATAAATAGTCAAAAGATAGATACAGATGCTTACTTGTATTTTATGTGACAATATTCCAACAATTGATAAATAGGCTCTGTTTTGTGAGACCAGCCTTTTGCTCAAATGTATCATTCTAACCTGTGATTTTTTTTTAGTTGAGTTTATTCTGCATTTCACTGTAGATGGAGCTGTATCACACATAAAACCAATCAAAAATATATTAAAGTTGCCATCGGCAGTTAAGGTATCTAAAACACACTAAAAAAAAAAAATAATCATAGAAGTGGTAGATGACATCCACTGCTCTACCCCTGTCCATCAGTTCCGTAGCCCCATCATAGAGGGCTATCAAACTGATCAGGCAGGATTTCCCCTTAGTGAAGCCATGCTGGCTGTCACCAACCACCTTGTTGTTTTTCATGTGCCTCAGCATGCCTTCCAGAAGAATCTGCTGCAACATTTTGCCAGGCACAGAGGTGAGGCTGATTGGTCTGTAGTTCCCTGGCTCATCCATTTTCCCCTTCTTGAAAATGGGGTTATATTTCCCTTTTTCATTTGACACTGCCTCACATGACATCCTTGTCTAAGTTGGAGAGACATCAATTTAATAGGTGGACCACTCGGTGGATAAAGAACTGGCTGGATGGCCGGCCGCAGGCAAGGAGTTGTGCTCAATAGCTCAATGTCCAGCTGGAGACCAGTAACGAGAGGTGTCTCTCAGGGGCCAGCGTTGGGACCGATCTTGTTCAACATCTTTGTTGGTGACATGGACAGTGGGATTGAGTGCGCCCTCAGCAAGTTTGCCGATGACACCAAGCTGTGTGGTTCGGTTGATACACTGGTGGGAGGGGATGCCATCCAAAGGGACCTTGACACCCTTGTGAGGTGGGCTGATGCCAACCTGATGATGTTTAACCATGCCAAGTGCAAGTCCTACACCTGGGACAGAGCAATCTCAGGCAAAGCTCCAGGTTGGGCAAGAGAAGAGATTGAGAGCAGCCTTGCGGAGAAGGCCTTGGGGGTGTTGGTTGATGAGAAACTGAACATGAGCCACAGTGTGTGCTTGCAGCCCAGAAAGCCAACCATATCCTGGGCTGTATCAAAAGGAGCATGACCAGCAGGTTGAGGGAAGTGATCCTGCCCTTCTACTCTGCTCTTGTGTGACCTCACTTGGAGTATTGTGTGTAGTTCTGGTGTCCTCAACATCAAAAGGACATGAAACTGTTGGACCAAGTGCAGAGGAGGGCCATGAGGATGATCAGGGGACTGGAGCACCTCCCGAATGAAGACAGGCTGAGAAAGTTGGGGCTGTTAAGCCTGGAGAAGAGAAGGCTGCGTGGAGACCTCATGGCAGCCTTCCAATATCTGAAGGGAGCCTATAGGGATGCTGTGGAGGGACTGTTCATGAGGGACTGTAGTGATAGGACAAGGGGTAACGGGTTCAAACTTGAACAGGGGAAGTTTAGATTGGATATGAGGAAGAAATTCTTTACTGTGAGGGTGGTGAGGCACTGGAATGGGTTGCCCAGGGAAGTTGTGAATGCTCCATGGCTGGCAGTGTTCAAGGCCAGGTTGGACATAGCCTTGAGTGGCTTGGTTAAGTGTGAGGTGTCCCTGCTGATGGCAGGGGGATTGGAACTAGATGATCTTAAGGTCCTTTCCAACCCTAACTATTCTATGATTCTATGATTCTAAGTAGTTGTCATCTTCCAAGCAGACTAATGGTAAAGGCAAAGCCAAGAAATCATATGAGAGGTGCCAGTGCTGAACACTGGTTTCTCAAGGTTGTGTTTTCACATCCAGGGGGCCTAAAGAACAGCCAGTACAGGCTATGTTCATGACCATCGTGGATGTATATGTAGAAGCATCTATACATAAACTGCGGCACTTCAAGTCCTGCTCCCTCATCTTCCTTAGTCAGTGAATGCTCTCATATCTGTCACTGTGTAGGGTATCTCTAGTACCATACATTGGAAATAGCTGCCTTCTGGTGAATATCCCTGTCGTGGTTTGAGCTGCTACTGCTGAACCCATGACAATCCCCCAGCCAGCATAGGGGTGATAGTACTTTCATCACAGGGACCGAAACATGGCCATATGGCTCAGTTTATTGAGGAAGCTGCAGTTGCAGATAGAGCACATTCACCTTGTGAGAAAAGTGCTTGTCCTGTTGGTATGCACTCCCTTCTGCTCACACTAGGTAAGAGGGCAGCAATTTCTGGGTGTAGTCAAAAGGCAGTTGGAGCTGGTGGCAGCTCTCATCTGCTTGCAGGTTCCTCAGCAAACATAAGCAAGTGGCCCCATGAAGCTCCTCTCTGAAAGAATCTGTTTGCATTGGGAATGCTCAGTAAGCAGCTGTTAGACTGCAAATGCCACTGTCTGCCTTCCTACTAGGAAACAAAAGAAATTGTGAAGCATCCTCTATAAGGAAAGAGCCCGTGCTGTTGAAGAGTGGAAAGATGTTGTGAATTACAGGCTGTCAAACCTTATGTTCTTTTAAAACCACTGGTAGATTTTCCTCCTTAGCTTTTGGATAATAGGGGAAGTTCAGATGCTGAAAGAAAAATGATTGCATTTTCCATTTCTTTATTCCTTTCAAGTTGCTACTTACACAAGCACAAAGTGTCAAGTTAAACATCTACTCTTTTGATTTTGTATTAAATTTATACTCCCTTTGCAGAGAAGCAAATACCCTTTTGAATTAGTGGCATCAGATCAATCAGGAGAAAAGATGGTTATGCTTCCAAGCAGTGAGGAGTGAGAAAGAGGGAGCATGTAAACTATGCATGGCCAGTTAGGTGTTCTTTGATGCTGACAGTGTTGACTGGTTCTCTCCCATTTATCATAAGAATAGCAGTGATTTCCTTTTTATATGGTGCAATTGAGGCATTTTTCTCATTCTGTCCTCTCTTAATCTCCAGGACTTCCAAAAAATCTACAGGTTTAGAGGAAATATTTGAAACAAGAAAATCTGGCACTTCGGACATTGAGGAGAGAGAAGGTATGATACAGAGGATAGGCAGTGGGGTAAGGAACAGCTAACACTTGAAGAATGTTTGTTGCTATAAGACATAATATGTGTTACAGTGTTGAGAAGAAATCCTTTGTGGGTATAGGTTAAAAAAAGTATTACGTCTTGAGAGATCTAATGAACCTACTGTCATCTCTCCCACTTGATATATATCTGCTTACCCATTTTTCAGTCAGACAAGACCTTTCCTCAACTTGGCCCCTATTTTTCCATTTTATGCATGGAGTGTACCTTCATAAATGTCATGTTCCTATTAACTGAAGATTAATATTATAAAAGACTCCTAGTTTGCATTCAGTTTTCAAAAGTCTTGTAGCTTACGTTTTTTTTAACTTTCAGATGCTGAAAATTCCTCAGGTGGAAAAGCTGAGCTTTTGTTTGCAATTCCATCATAATGGGCCATCTGTCTGCCTCTAACATTTCCCTGTAGAAAGTAGCATGCTAAAGTTCCTGTGTCTATACTGGCACAGAAGACAAATTAGAGTTTACTTTCTGAGACTTGTTGTTTTCTAAGATATTAAAGGGTTGGGATAAAAGTGGAGAGTATTTTAGAAATAAAAGCAGTGAGTTTCTAAATTAAGCCATTTAGGAATGGTTTGAGAAGAAACATGTTCTAAGCCTTGTGTTGTTGAGAGAAGATACATGGGGCATTTAGAAAAAGAGGGCTTTAATCTCCTCTTCCACTCAAATTATACAAAGGTCTCGGCTTGATGCTGATGCACAGTTGTATAATAGTTGTAGAATAGCTGTAAAATGGCTAACTCTCCTAGGTATCATCTGACTCAGGAGTGTTCATGGGCCCAGAAGTCTCTGAGATTCTTTCCCTGAATTTAGATATGCTCCTTTTTTTTTTGATTTATTTTTTTTTTTTTTTTTATAAAAAGTGGAAATACATCCCTAGGAAATGAGCTACCCCTTGGGTTTTCAGGTGTTCTGCTGTTTCCAACTACCAGACATTTTCCTGTTACAGAAATGTGTTCCATTGTAGTGAATTCATTGCTTACAGGCTTGACTGTCTTGATTACTACTCATAGAGGCTTTAAAAATGTGTGTAGATGCCAGGACTTTGTAAACTGGTGATTGAGAAGCAATGTCTTAGATTTTTTGTACAAAGCTATTTGTGTATCTCTGTTAAAAAAACTTACAGCAAAGGAAGTCCCTCCACCTTTCTGGATTGAGAGATTCACCACTTGGGAAGATTAACAAGATTTTCCATGCTCATATACAAACACATTGAAACTTTTTCTCTGTCCTTAACATAGTTATTACAGAGGATTATTGATTACCAGCGTCCTTGTTACCCAAGTATTTTAAGAATGTTGTAGTCATCTTTTCTTTTAAAATCCTAATTTGTTGTCATTAATCATGCTTTGTTATCACCTTGTATTTCTAGATGGTCCCTTTATACTTTCTCCTGTTGGTTTACAACATTATGGCAGTCTGATGCTTTAAAATGGCTTCTTGAGGCCCTACTAGACCAAGTGAATAGGTACTAGCCTTTCTGTTAGTGCATTACAGTCTGAGAATTGTCTTTATCACTTCATGTTGTTCCTTTTCATTTTTTTGTTAGTGGTATAATGACTGTATCTTATTTTGAGATCCACAGTCTAGCCCTTAGCATAGTTGAGCACTGTTCCAAATGTCTGTCTGCCCCCGTCCCCCATTATTGTATTCCCTTGAGAGGTTTGGGGTTTTAGTTTGGTTTGGTTGTTTTAAATTGAATTTAATCTCTGTGATTTCAGAACATTTCCCTGATCTGTGATTTTGAATTCTGTTCTTGTACTCTAAAGTGTTTACAGTCTGTCCTAGCTTGCAGCCATCCATAGATTTTATGAGTATATTCTGTGTTCTAGTATCTAAGCCGTTGGCAAAAGTTAGAATGGAAGTAGGGCCAATATGCAACTCTGCAGGACCCTATTTGAAATGCCTTTCACCTATTAAACTAGCTTAAGTGGCATTGCTTGCCTTGGAACAGACCACCCTGTGGGAAGTAGATGTAACTTTTGGTGGAGGATTGATTGAAAAATATTGACTTTGTACCTAAATAAGGTTGGACAAGTTAATTAGCTTGACTTGTGATGTAGCACCTATTTTACCCCTTTTTGCTAATGTACTTGGAGAGTAAGTTTCCTCCCTAAGATTCTTGTCAAGAGCAGTGTAATACACATTATGCTGGTGAGGGTGACTTTCAACAAAAACCAGCCAGCTTTGCTGTTGAAGCTGTGCACTGTGCTAAGCATCAAGTAGTCATGCTCCTAGCTGAAATCAGCATTTGAAACTTGTGGTACATTTAATTATTTTTTTTTCTGATGTGCTGTTGGTGAATAGTCAGGAATACACATTTTTTTTTTGTTTGTTTTAAATATATCAGCTTTTACCTGAGATGTTACAAATGTTGAAGGTAATGGCACTGAGTTAATTCACATCAGCCAGCATTCACTGTCAAAATTTTTACTTCTACAGTGATTCACAGAATGGACTTCTCCCCACCAGATCAAAATTTAATTTGTTGATTTAAACACAAAGCTAGTTATACTTCCAATATTTTTCATGGTTTGGCTTTATCTCTGCCATCTAAATTTGCTTTTGCTCAGTCAGGCATGACATGGCAATCCAGAGGCTCTGAAATGATTTTAATGGCACAAATTCAGCACTGCTGTTTGCACACAACACTTGCAAAGAAGAATGCAGCAGGAGAGTGGTGTGCCTGTGAATTTAATGTGCAGGTGCTGTTTGTTTGCACCTGTGTGTGAGGACTAATGTGTTTGTTATGTCTTATGTACAGATCTTCCTGTATGGCATACTCAGTGAGTGTGAGGCACATAATGAGAATTTATTTTTACAAAGCCAGAGAATTGAACTCTCATAAAATGACCCAATAGAAAGTTTCTGTGGAAGAGAAAATTACTTGGGAGTAATAGAGTAGTTCTTGCAGCTATATATTATGAGATTGTAGAACTTTATATAATGCTATGGTCAAAAAGTCACTGCAAATATACGTATTTACATCTATTTCTTTTAGTCCTACTATGTTATCCTGTTGTTTCCTTCAACTCTGTCTTCACACAGATGTTTTTTTGTCTTTAATTAAAATACTGTTGTGTTTTGATAAGTTTCAAGTAAACACCCATCATTTTGCTTTTACTTCTATTTATAGTGAGCAGTTGCAAAATGCTTAATTATACATTTTGTATGGCTTCCCCAGTTCTAACAGAATTTTTTGTCCTGTCTCTCTTTCAATACAAGGATCCAACTAAGAGTATTCAAATAACCCTGTTCACTAGAATGACTATGATTAGCAATGAGATGAGAATCTAATTGTAAGAAAAAAGCTAATGTTTAATTTATTTTTACTGAGCCAATTTTGAGGGTATAAAAGGCAATTTAAATGCATTAGTAATAGTAATGATGAATTTATGTTATATATGTGTTCAAAAGTCCTCTTCAGCAGTGGAGGTGAATTGTGCTTGGAGCTGTATGAAGGCTCATGCTGCATTCCTGTAAACATTGATGCCAGTTACTGAATAAACATAATTAAGTCTCAATTTTCAAAAATACCTCTGTTCCTATTTTAGACACCTTGTTGTGAGCATCATTTCTCAAAACTGCCATCAACCAGTGGCTTCCGTTTTGAGTATTAGCAGTTATGATTTCAGGTCTTGATATAGAGGTGGAGGAGCAGAAAGTGAGGAGAGAAAGGTCTGAAGAGCTGTGGTTGGGATCTCATGCTGAGGAGGCAGAGCCGTATCTTAAGAAAATAGAAGTCACAGAAGCTGGAGCACAAGTTTGGGGTGCACAGAGGAAAGGAAGATTGAGTTGTGATGCTAGGGTCCCCTGTTTGGGAAGGGAAAGATGAAAGCATGAACTGCTGCTGATTCTGCAGCCTCCGTCATCAGTAATATGTATCAATGACACAGCTGGAGGCAGCAGTACGAGCTTTGTGTTGTACCAGAAGGTATTTTTACTGTCAGTCACTACGGTATAGCATCAACAGAAGTTTGTTTACTAAGAAAGTAGTAATAGTTGAAGTTAGTCTGAATAAGATGGAAAGAGTTACTTGTCTCATAAATTCTCAGAAGTACTTCCTCCACTCTCAATTTTTCTGTTTTAATCTGTCTAATCCTATGCTATTCATTCAGATGGCACCTTACAAACTTTATCTTGCTTGTAAATACAGAAATAAATTACTAGTATGAGTTTGTTTTCTTGGTTAATTCCTTCATAAATGTCTCCTACAATGACTGATAGAGGAGATGTAAAGATTTATCCAAGTAAACAGAACAGCTGTAGCATTTCAGATGCTTTCAGCCCACTCTTTGCTTGAAGGTCTGAACTTTTGTATTTTTATGTTAGAAGTATATTTTAGGGTATATGAATTGATGCAGTTCTTTTAGGTGGCTTTGGGAGACGTTGTTAACACCTCCGCCCATCTTGTTTAGCATGTGCACTCACACGCACATCTGCTTCTGAATTAGTTTGCATTCTGTTTGTAAAATGTTCTGTCCTCTTGTCTGGATGCTGGCTCTCTGCTTGCTGAAGTTATCGGTCTCTGCTGATTAATTCCTTTCACAAAAGCTGTGCTGCTGAAAATTCCCATCTTACCTCTTGATTACTGGTAAAGAAAGTGTCGTGGTTTAAGCCTCACCCAGGTTAATAACTCACGAAGTTTTACTCTCTCACTCACTCCCCTCTTTCTTCCCCCAGTCCCAGAGAATGGGGAGGAGAATTAAACGAATGCAACTCGCACAGGTTGAGATAAGAACAGTTTAGTAACTAAGGTATAACACAAATCACTGCTGCTACCACCAATAATAATACAAGAGAAATACAAGGAAAGAGAATATAACTGCTCATCAAGCCCGACCCAGCCAGTGCACCCCTCAGCAACGAACCCCCCAGTACCAAAAACCTGACCATGCCGTGCACCCCCAGTCCACTCCCACTGCCTTCCAGATCTCCGCCCCCCAACTTCACATCCTGGACATGACGTGTTGTGGTGTGGAATAACCTCTTTGGTCAGTTTGGGTCAGGTGTCCTGTCTCTGCTTCCTCCTGGCTCCCCTCCTCCCTGGCATAGCATGAAACTCAAAGTCCTTGGCCAGGCCAAAACATTGTCTAGCAGAAACTATAAACACTGGTGTTATCAGCACTGCTCCCAGGCCCAAAATCAAAAACACAGCACGGCACCATCTACCAAGAAGGAGAAAAAACGACTGCTACTGCTGAACCCATGACAGAAAGTCATTCCACATGTGGATGTAAGTTGTGAAAGAGTTCAGGAATGAAATCAGAGGATATTTGGTCCTCTGGGGTTTCAGCAGTATCAGCTGGGGGAAAATGATGGCAACACTTATTGAGATCAGCAGATCTAGAGAACAAAAGGAGAAGGCAGAAGGCTGGCCAAGAGAAATTTCTTAGCAGCAGACACCAAATGCCAGACCATGGAGTTGCTTCCTGGCTGGGGACTCAGTGAAAGTGTATTAACTGGATGACCTACATTTGACTTTCAAAAAGAGAGCCTAGTAGATGGTCACTGAGATATTTTGCAGAAAAAGCTGTATGTGAAACCTAGGAGGTGGGGATATATCCAAGTTGTGTTGGTTTTGTTTATCTTCAGATCACAGGGATATCACTGCATGGGTTCACTGTGAGCTGGGTGTGCTAGAGAGGAGTTGACATGGTGGCCTTTTTTTCAGTCTTTTTTTCAAAGCAGATCCTGATGGTTTTTGAAGCTTTTGTATGAGGATTTGCATACATCCCGTGGAACTGAGCAATCAGCTTTTGACTTTCAGACTTGTTTTCTCCTTACTGTGTGTGAAAATAGTATGAAGTTTCTGGTCATATGTGGGATTATTGGGGTGTCCCTATTGGAATTGTACTGAACTGGTAGGAATAAGCTGTTTCTTGTATAACAAGGAAAATAAAAGCACTAGAAAAGATAACTCCAGTTGTGAAGGAGCACATCTGACAGTGTAAGACAGTCTTGGATGTGTTGCTTCCTTTGGGTATACCTTGAGGAACCACTACAGTTGCCATTGAGCAGGCTGAACAGACTTCATCCTAGACATGTTTCTCAATATTTTAGCTTGCACTGGCACTTGCCTGACTTTCCAGAAAGCTGACCAAGATAATTTTTGGCATAGTAACATTTCTGTTGAATTGGCTTACAGAAGCTGGTCTCTGGGAAAATATGGAAGTGTCTGCTCAGATGAATATGCAGGAGAGTACACTTGGAGCTGCTGGAAAGGGGGCAGTAGCAGGGATGTTTCTTCATCAGCAGTTAGCCATTAGATTGGCTTAAAAGTACTATTGAATTGTGTTTTCATGAACTTCCCATGCTGCTTGGTGTCTTTTTTTAATTCACACATTGATTTATTTGAAAGCAGAATGTCATGCACTGCAGCCCTGCTGGAAGGACTGTGTGAGTTTCTCAATTTGCTTGCACAGTAGCAGAATATAAATACTGTCACCTGCCAGAGCTGGCCTTTACCATCTTTGTGTTCTTGGGATATTTGTATGTCTGTTGGTCTGGGCTGTTTTATGACTTTTTTTGTATCTTGCTCTCAACTCTTCTAACCTAAGTGTTTGAAAAAAACTTAACTTGTTTATAAGAAGTGAAGTTTTAATATATATCTAGGGAGAAATGCCTGGTTAGTTCAGTGAACAAGGATTACAAATATGAGTATGTCTTGTGCAGAAGAAAGTAGACAAGTATTCCATTGCTGTGATACTGACCATTCATTCACAAGATGGTTCAAGAAAAAGACAAGCATAAACATTCATACTGTGATTGGTGATTAACTCAAGAAAGGAAGAGGGCAGAAGCAGACGTAGATAGTTATTACAATTTAAGTCATATTGCACTTGCCAAATTACTACGTCTTGTGAAATTCACCCTTATTTCCACTTCCTAGTTCTGTCCCTCATGTTTGTTGACAGGTGATGGGTTAGCAGATTACTGGCATTTTTCACGTATTTGTGTTAGCTGACTTTTGTTTTTTTTTTTTTTGATAGTCAGAATCTCTTGAGAGTTTTTGCAATTTTTAATGTTTTCAAGAACTGCTTCTTTCTCCTTGCACTGGTTGTTGGGCCTGCCTTGCTTCTCAATTGCCTGACATAACAGAGTCAGCTCAGGATTTTAATACTGGCTGTCTGCGAGAAGTCTGGAGAGTCGTATGTCCAGAGCACTTAGAATTGTTGATTCTTTAAATGTCTTTTCATTAGCAGTTCTTCAAATGGAATCGCTGACCTTCAGGGAAAAAATGTTCCAGGGGAACAAAGGGTCAGCCGCCATTACAGGTAGAAAAACCTTCCAAAGGACCAGTAAGAAATAGCATGTGTGGAAACCAGGATATGTAACTGGCAGTGACAATTGTAGGCAGAACACATATATAGAGCTGGGCTCAGGGTCAACAACTTTCTGCAATATTTTCATATCTTTAAGATAATGTTGAGACAGAAAAACACAACAGAAAAAACCCACACTTTTTTAAATATGTCTAGAACTGAATTGTAAGCATAATTTTATCTGAGTTAATTAGTGTTCTATTAGAGTTACTGAAGTGGCTGAAGTTCAGCTTTTAAGATATCTGTACATGTTATACAATCTCCAGAAGGCTAAAAGCTGTTAAAGATGCTTTTTTTATTAATTTTGTGACTTTGTGCAGCTACTGGTGGCTAAACCTGACCATGGTTTGAGCCATGTCTCTAAGGCATTCAATTTCTGGCTTCATATTTTTATTTTAAAATATGGGAGTTTTAATGGAGGAGGGGTTGTAAAGTATTTGGTGTTCTTGAACAAATGGTATCAAATGAATTCAGTTATAACCTTTTTGAAAATAAGTGCAGAGGTATGTGATTTCACATGTAAGCAGACAAAATTTTTCTGTATGTTTATTTATAAAGACAACCTGGAGAGAAGTTTAAGTTTGCAACAGATAACACCAGGCATGTGCATGATAAAAAATTTCAAAGCCAACCTCCATCCAGAACAAAAGAATTCCATATTAAATGGGAAAAAACGTGCCTTTTGAAGTTCTACCCTACAGTCATCTAGGTGAAGGGCTGTCACACAGATTTTTCAATATGTTTGGCAACTGTGAGTCCTTCTATGACTAATGTAACTTGTATGCATGAATTCCTGTAAACTATTGTTAGACTAGAGGTGGTAGGATGACTTAATCTACCTCTGTGCTGGGTCTAGTCTGGCGTAGGCCTAAGTGAAAATGAGCAACTATCATGTATTGACAGCGTGATATGAAAGCTGTTCTAAAGCTTCACAGGGGCTATGAATGACCATGATGGAACAAGACAATCATGGAAGCTGACTTCAATAAACGTTGATTTTAAAACAGCAAACAAAGCACACTGCTAATTTGTGATGCTAATTGTTGTATGAATATTTACATAAGCCATGTTGGCAGAATTTGTTTCTCCTGCTGCTGAGGTTGAGAGCTGTACACCAAATACCTTTCCATTGGTGTTTCACACTAATTCATGACCAGAGTGATGATAGTCTGCTAATGTGATACACAGCCTAGCACTAACAGAGTGCTAGTGAGAGAGGTTCTGCACTTGTGATTTAGTAGCCCTATATATCATCAAAGTGTCACTAGCTTATGCTTATTCTCATGACCTTTAGCAGGGAATGACAGAAGGAATGCTTAAGACAAGACAAAGATGAGATTAAAAGATAAAGAAAATGAGATGAAATTTTCTGTGAGTCTTCCAGTTCTGTGAGCTATTTCTTGATAATGTGCATTTGTCCTTGAACAGATTCTACTGTTCTTGCTTGTGGCTTAAAATTCTCTTTTAGGGTTGGAAATAGGGTGGTAACAAGTATGTTTTATTGTTACTGTGGAAGAGGGCAGAGAACGTTTTTTTGTATGCCAATAGAGCATGTTCAGTGACTTAACAAAGGTCTCAATTCAGTCATTAGGCTGCCTCTCTAGGGAGCCTGTGCAGTCCCTCCTAGCAAAGGATAATACATCAATAACACAAGATTCTAAAAGTAAGCCAAGCAACAAAATCCTCAGTAAGAGCAGCAACAACAACAACAACAAAAATCCCCAAAGTCATGAGGCACCAAAGTTAGTATCTCAGAACTTGATTTGTGCCCTCTGTGTGCAGCTGCCCCTGGCCCTTTTCCACAGTGCAGTACATTCTTACTGTGTCCCAGCTTTCGTTTGCAACTGTGTGTTCCTTAGAAGCACATTTCTGTCAAATTTGTTCCAGCCCGGGAGGAGGAGGGTGTGTAGCAGCCCATATTCATCATTCCATTTCCCCGGCCAAAGCTTTTGTTTCTCTCCCAGCAGTGCACAGTGATTTAGCAGGAGAGATCTATGTAATTCCTGGAGGGGCAGCAGGGCAGTGGAAGTGTTTGTGTGAGAGTAAAGAGGAGGGAGGATCCCTTTGTCTGAGATGTTTGAAGTAGAAAAGTGGCACACGTTCTGCACTTTGTGTTTCAGCCTCCACAGAGAATGATTTTTCTCTTTTGCAGAGCAGGAGATCACTGAGGGGACTGAGAGTCCATCTAAATTTAAAGAAATTATTATGACCCTTTCCAAAAGGCATTTGGCCTTTTGATACATGGTGATTTCAACACCCTTTTGTGTGCTTATGCATGCATATACTACTCAAGTAGTGCGTGCAGATACAGGAGCTTGATTCCTGCTGTTCATTTGGTTTCCAAATAAGAATCATGCCTTGTTGCAGCAAAGATGTGCTGTGACAGGTTCCTTTCCCACCATCTCACTCTTACCTCACCCACATAATGAACCAGGATTTGGGTTAAGTGTTTATGTAATCAGTTAGCCATATGGATTGAATGTCTGTGGGAAATGAATGTTTAATCAGACATTTGTTAGCAAGCTAAAGAGGCAACATTATGTCAAGCACTGCGCTGTCACTCACAAGTACTTCCTTGCCTACTATCACTATGGAAACTGCCAACAAATACCTGCTTACTTTTGTGTAAGCATCTGAGCTGAGGGAAAACCTCCAAGCAATAAATTCTGAACATCTAGTGGATGGGCTGAAATGGCAGGGCACCAACCAAAGAGGGTACTACCATTTTCTAAATATGTTTGTCTGATTGACAAGTTTCTTCTGAAACTACATCTGTCAGTCAGCAAGAGCAGAAATGGATGGCGTGTCATCTAACCAGCCACACAGATGGAATTTTAATTGTAATGCTGGATAAAAATATTCAGCATTTCTTTGAGGTTGGCCCAAGTATATTAATTAAAATCTTAATTAAGCATACATATATTTCAAATAGCAAAATGCCATACACAAAGTGCTTTGTCTGAGGAATATGTTGTTTCCAATATTAATTTGACTGGCTTTGCTAAAGGGGATAATGGTCTGGCTAGCCTGTTAGAAGTTATTCAGTAAACCAAAATAGCAAATCTGTTTTCTGCTGGCCCACTTGAAAATTCCTTCGTGTTTCAGAGTGCCAGTGTTTCATGGCATATCCAAACAGGGATGGGTACAGGCTTGCGCTAGATATTCCTCAAGCAGAACCCTATCCTCTTTAAAGGAGTCTTTCTCCATCCAGCTCACCTCCCAGGTTAAAATTACTCAGTTAACTCTGTGTCTTGAATGTTGCACTTCTGCATTTCAAGTCAATGTCTGTATTCTTTGTGTAGGTGTCTTTTTCCTTTTTCTCTAATCGTCTGACTTCTGTGAAACAGAGTAACTCTTTAAAAGAAGCTTATTGTGGTGTTTCAGAAGAGGAATTAACTAAGGAAGATAATTCCCAGTAGCTTACCTGTTCTCTTTCCTCACAAAAGATTTGTGCTAGATAAGAAGCTGAGGCATGATAAATGTTTCCATCTCTTCCCACCACCCGAGTCTGCCTTCATGCTTTGTCCTTGGCAAGATCCTAGGAAAGTAGTCTTTGGAGCCTTATCTCACTGGCATGAGGGAGAAGCTGAAGGATTAGAGCCAACTGGATAAACCCTACTGGGTCTAGAGCAAAACTGGTAGGTGAATCAGAGTTATCTGGCCCACCAAGCAGACACTGATGGAGGGCTGCATCTTTGGGAGCTGCTGTGGGTTTAGACTACAGGTATAGGATTTGAAAAAAAACTGCCTCTTGCCACCAGGCTGCTGTCTCACAAATACACTGTGGCTTGCGATGCTTGACCTAATTCACATTGGCTGTAGCAGAGACAATTGTAGCAACTGTCAGAGGAACTTTGTTTCCAAATGTATATGGTCTCCAGATTAATGAAACTAAGTTGTCTTGTTTTGATACGCAAATCTTTTAAATACTTTGCCTTAAACAGCTTTTTTTTCTTTTTAATTTATTTTTTAAATTATTCCTCTTGTCATACCTTAATACATGGTATTTTATCTCTAGAAGGAATATAATGGGTAATATTTTATTGGTAGATCGTATTGTTTTGAACAGTTCTATGTCATAATCTGTTCTGCCAGGATTCTGAAAGTATGGTGCTAGTTTATGTGTTATGAGTAGGTTATGTTGACACAGTTTTGATCCTTCAATACTGCAATGTCAGAGAAAAGACAATCCACTGTCAGAGAAAGTTGTGAAGGCATTCAATAGAGAGACTTCTAGCAAGTGTCATGCATGTTTTATGTTTGCTGTCTTGTACCTTTTGTTTAATTCAGGGTTAGTTATTTTCTTGGACTATACCATACTGCAACCCTCATCCTTTTAACAAAATCCCTCAATATATTTAGACAGTATTGAACATTTGAAAATCCGTTTAAAAGGCAGAAGATGAATTTAAATGGAAGTGGTTCTGCGCAGGCAATTTACCAAGCCTGTTTCAAAATCTCCATAATTTATTTCTAAGGTCATGTGTTGCTGAGACAGTATCATATGCATACCATGATGTTTACAGGTTATATGCACTTTTATAATCTTATAGGTTTTTTGTGGTTAAAAGGCAGCTGTGGTCCTTGTTTGATATTAGGCTACTGCAGTAGGACTTGAGGAAGTAAATGTATAAGGGAGCTGGAATGACTGTGCTGCAATGTGATTATTGTTTGGGGGAGTGATATGTCAAGACCATGACTCAATGTGGAGGTCACTTTAATTGATACAAGCAAACTGCAAAATACATACTCCATCTGTAAAGACAAGGCAAACTGCCCTTTTAAGTAATTTAAAATAAAACATCCACACTTGTGGAGTACAAATTGGGTAGGTGACACACCTGGAAATGACAGCTTGCTCTTTAAAACGCCTGTTGAAAAAATACCCTTTCTGGAAAATAAATTTAATAGATCTTCAAATAGGTCTCTGTTTTTTGTTTGTCTGGGTTTTTTTGTTTGTTTGTTTGTGGGTTTTTTTGTTTGGTTTGTGTCTCCCTCTTCCCCCTCCCCCCCAAAAAAAGAACCCCAAACAAACCCGTAAGATAAAAACATTCAGTAACAGATATCTAAATAAAAAGCTGTCCTAGTTCCATGGGTGCAAACTGGCATTATTTTCTTTGATCTGACCTGAAATTGACACATTTTCCAAAAGTGACTTAAGTAACTACAAAATGAGCTGTCTGTACACAGCCTTCTGAAAAATCAGGTTGATTACTTGATTGCCTGAATTTTGACATCCCATATTGAACACCTCTGCTATATTATTCTGTTAAAGACAATCTGGCAGTCCTTGAGACTGTAGAAGAGATTCAAAACTGGTCCACAGGACAAACCATTTTATTGTTATTTTCATTAAAAACTTGATGATGATAGCAAGTGGCTCCTTAAAAGTGGTCATGGGAAAGAGTTCACTGCATTCTCTCAAAAAAAATTGGGAACTACTGACCTATGGCAAGTTTATCAAGTTCCTACCTCATTTTGATGTGGCAGTATAAATTCTGAGACAAGCTTCCTGTGTGCCTTTTTGTACAAAGAGAAATTCTTGTATTTGTATCTGTATATTTGCATAAATTTATTGGACATATTCAAAAAAGGTGAAAATAAAATTACTAAAATGTCATTTTTGGAATGCATACCTGATGATTATTTTGTGCCTTCTCAAGTGAACAAGTCTGGCAATGTGCTGGCAAGTGTGCAGGGCTGAACAAAGTGCTGGCATTGCTCTGTTTCCTCCTTTGTTTAGATTCAGTCTAACACAGTGCTTTGATTCTGAAAGAAAAGTTCTTTGGCATTTTTAAAATCAATCTCTCTGTCTTGAGAGATTTGGGAACTCTGAGACAGACTTGTGACATGCTGGGCAAAAGGCTGCCACACTCATTGTCATGTCGAAGGAGTGGACCAGCTAGCGTTATAGTCACTGTCCATACCATTCTGAATTCAAGGTTAATGGAACAATGAACTTTCTCAGCCATTATGAAGAACGCAGTGTAAAGAATCCAGTTTTTTTCAAAGTATAACTGTGGGTTGGCCATCCTGGCAGTCAGAAAGCATATTTTAGGAGGAAAACAGAGTCAAATCAAATCTGACAGAAGGTGCTGTATATCTGATGGCATTAGAAAGTTGATCCCTGCAGAAGGGCAGAGAAGTTTATTCCTGTTACACAGATGTGTAGTGCTGGACAGGCACAATAATAATTGGTGCTATTGCATAACCTCATAAGAGCTTTTGTACCTAGAGGACACATAAGAAAAGAGAAAAACTGTGAATACATAATTTGTGGACCTACACTTTTTGTAAACCTGTGAGATTTTCATAGAAAATACATTCATCTGTTGGACTGGAAACATGAGGCTCGCTATTCTACTGCACACAACTTGAAGTACAAGTCAGTTATATCTTACAATGCGCTGCTGTTTTCTGTGGCTGTTAAAATTGAAGGTGAGAAGTGAGAAGACTCATCTGTTGGGTTTTGTTCATTTGTTTGTTGGGGTTTTTTTTTAACTCTATTCCATGCATTGAATAACACCCCCCCCCCCAAAAAAAAAAAAAAAAAAAAAAAATTGTGTATCATTTCCCTGCAGTGCAGTTCTGTTCTTTTTTTCTTGGTAACTCTGTTTGTAAGCTGTGGTCCCCCCTGGCTTCCCCTCCTGGACATGACAAATTGCTGAATTGTGGGACTTACTGGCTTACTCTCAGGTATTGTCTGCCTTACCCCTAATCCTACAACATTGTGATTGCTTTGCTTGTGACTTGGTGCTTAGTCTTCTCAATGAAAACCTGTTTGAGAGACAAAAGCATGAGATGTTAGAGAGAAAAGGGAGAGTAGACTAGGAGAAGAGGCAAAAGATAGAGAAGAAGGAGCAATGTGCCTGTGGAGCACAGGGTAGTACAGTTACTAGGGAGCTGTAAAGCTCTTACAGAAAAAAATTCAACATAAAAACTACAGGGGGAGGTAACAGCCTAACAACAATTTTCCTCAGGAATAAAACTTCCAAGACCACATGTGCTACATCCCTAAGCTTCTGAGATGAAATGCAGCTGTAAATGGAAAACAGGTTAATTGTGTAACTTTAATTAACACATAGTTATTTAGGTTTAGGGCCCTTGCAGTTGATAATGTTGCAGATTCCCAGTGTGATATAACGTATAAGTTATTATTTCTACTTTATAACAAAAGTAACACATCATCACAGTAGACTGTTGAAGTAGATATTGAACATGCTTTTTACATGCTATATTCATCATACTTTGCATACTTTGCAATTCCAAATTATTTTTTTGCAATACCTAGTGTAGAATTTGCATTTTCATTAAGCTTTCATTACTGCCAGTGTGTTGCTGTTGACCAGTCTGTTTTATGTCTTGCTGCACAGTTAATAGTGATGACTGAAGAACATTTGCAGCCTTTTGTATTTCATCATATTGTTAATCGATTCTATTCAGATGGCTGACTGCTGTGTCACAGTAAAATGATGGCTTTTTCTAAAACCTACTTTGGGTTAAACAGGATTATTACTGACAAGGCAAAATGCAAATGGCTATTAGTGGGGTTTTTTTTAAGTGTGTAGTATAGTGTCTGCCTGACTAGAATAAGAGAAAAATTTATGGCCATGATTATTGCTTTTTTAAAAATGAAAGCAGGAATTCCAACTGTAAACTGTCACCTCCTGATGGAATTAATCTGGATTTTTACTCAAATGCAACCTTTACCCTTGGGTGCATACTTAAACTATCTGACACATCTGAAGGTCATTCATTTAGGCCTTCAAGTTACTCCATTTGCAAAAAAACCCATGGAAAAATAAAGTCACCCAGTTGCCAAAAGTCCTTAATGTCCCAAAATGCTCCCAGGAGAATGGACAATCAAGCACTTGATTAGGAAGGATTGTAGACTCATTTAAGTTAACAACAGCATTAGGAAAAGTGAAAGGGACAGACATGGGAGTGTGTGTGCAGCCAGCTGGGTGCGTTTGCATTGGGGCTTGCAGCTGGGCTGTGCTGAAGAGGTGAGAGGGAAGACTGGAGCAACTGCTGGACCCATCTGAGGCACCAGTGCAGTCCTTTCTACAGCAGAGCTCTGCCTTTGTCCAGGGTTGAACAGAACAGTGCCTGGCTAAGACATAAATGAAACCCACAACTCCTGATAGTTCCAGAATCTCCTCGTGTCAGTTATCCCCTGCTTTTTTTGATCTCTCTTTTTATACTTTTTACACCTTTTACATTTGTGTTTTCAAACTACTTTTTTTCTACTGCTTTTCTCTTAGTAAATATTTTTATTTCCAAACATCTGTTCTGTTACATCTTTTTTAGAGACAGTTATATTGGGGCAGCCAATGAGTCAACCTATCCTGCCGGGAAAATAAGTGCAGAAATTTTGGTGGATGGTGGAATAAGGTGTTGCAGTTTCTTTCTCATAGCTGCAGATGTTTCATTGAAGATATCTGTGGGACAGATTCTTTAAGGTAAAAAGAGTAAGAGCTTCTGTGGGATGGCCCATGACTTGTTTGTAGGGATCAAATATTCTATCATTTTTTTTTCATCTCCCTAGTGCAGTTGCTTTATATGCATGTGAAGCTGTTTTATTAACTTTCTTGTTTTCCTTTATACACCTGAACACTGATTTATGTTTGTACTTCCTATAATTTGTTAGGTGCTTGTTACTCAATGTGCTTTCTTTACAGTCCTTGAGCCTCCTTCTCTACTGGGGTAGTTGTTGGCTTCAGGGATTGCTCTGTATGTGCACCCTTCTACATAAGGAAAGTCCAGCTGATGATGTTTTATTTTATTCTCCCTTTTGTACCACTTTGCTGGAAGCTTCTCAAAACCACTTCTTTTGATCTGCTGTGCCTGTTACATTCTGTCCTCAGATACGTATGTATAGCTTCAGCTAAGAGTCAGTGAAAATCACCTATGTGTATCAGATAATGAGAATCCTAAGATGTGCCTTTTTGAAATTATTTCAGTGCTACATTTTTTCCATAGTGTTCAACCATGATGGAATATGATGCCCCTGAATAGACATTCTAGGGTGTGCTGCACTGCCTTTGTGAATCAGTGTTACTGGTGCCAACATATTAGTGGTTGAGAACAAATATTTCTCCATAAGAAGTAGTTAAATGTCATTTGTTTATATCTTCTTTAGATGCTTAAAACACTGGAAAAGATTTAAATTTTCAGAAGAGTGAATTCTCCTTGTCCCTCTCCTTAGTGTCATACAGAGTGACACTTGATTCAGAAATGCTAGGAAAGCCGCTTCTTTTCCAATAGCAAGGATTATTATAAGGTGTGACACTGTAATGAGCATTTCAATCCAGAAGCCAAATTATCCTGTTTTCATTCTTCATCTAATATAATGTACATTGTGACACGCAGATTATCTTTCTCCTTTACACCCTTTCCCAGGGGTTTTATGATGTGACTATGACTTCAGCCAAAATGTTCAATACTCTTAAGAAGGTTGATGTGTACAAAAACCTCCTTTCCACAAGTGTATGACATGAGGAAAAACAGGGAACCATGGGATTAGTGACTGCACTATCTATGGGCAGACTTTTGTTGAGATAGATAACATTTTGCCTGCCTGAGCAACTGTTGGATTGTGCTGTTATGCTTCTACATCAGGACTTAAGTACAGGCTTCATTTACGTGGTTACTTGTCATGGCCCGTATCTGAGTGGGTTTTCTATCAATTCACTGGCCTAGATACTTGCCCATACTATCCCACACACCCTGCCACTCATGACTATCCAGCCTCAGGGGAAATCTCTTGGACCTCTTATATCATCGTTTAACCCTAGACAAGACCCAAACCCGACTCTGCATAATACACGGGACCAGACGAAATGTCATGAGTAAACATAGTATGCACGCCAACAGGGCGATTCCCATCACAACCAGCAGGCAGGTCTCAAGGGCATCTAAAGGCCATTCAAAACCTTCAAAATTCTCAAATGATGCTGTAAACAGTCTGGTAGGGGAGCTGGGAGCATAAAAGAATGTCTCCTTCACAGGCTGACCACCCAAGAACGTGAAAAGAGATTTGTAATTGCTAAACACTTCCATTATATACCTCCCAAAGTATAGAGTTGGTGACCACACTGGAAACAAAAACCGGGTCAGTTTCATGATCACTGATTCTATTGTATTAAAAATCAGTTCAATAAAGTACAATGTAACAAGAACCTTAACCCAAAACTCAGATCTGAAAAATGTTAAGATAAAAAATACCAGCTGTAAGTAAAGTACCATACACTGAACCTGTGAGAACCAGAGCAACAACTTTGAGAGCAATTAATCAGCATTGTGACGAGTGGCTATTAATCCTGCCGTTATCTCAACCCTTCGTGCCCCACGTTGGGCACCAAAAAGAACTGTCGTGGTTTAAGCTGTAAATCTCATGCAGCCCGTTCACTCCTCCCTCTTTCTTCCCCCCACTCCAATGGTGGGTGGGTGGGGGAATGGGGAGAAGAATCGAAAGCATGTAACTCCCACAGGTTAAGAACAGTCCAGTAACTGAGGTATAATACAAATCACTGCTGCTACCACCAATAATAATAATGACCAGGGAAATAAAAGGGAAGAGGATACAACCGCTCACCACCCGACTGAGCCGAGGGAGAGAGAGACTTCCTCTGGGAAAGTAAACCCCTAGTCATCCCAAGGATTGGTCCTTGGAGGAATAAGATCAGATATGGGCTATAGTAAAGCTGTCACCATCTCCAGATGTGAGGTATCGTGATCCAGCATATGACTTATAATAAAATTTAAAAGATGCTTGCAGTTATTTGACTGAACTCACATTTCTCTTATCAGATTCTACCTCTAGTCATACAGTGGAAAATTTAACCTCAATGAATAGCTGCACAGGCTTCTCCCCACGTGGAACAGAAAATGGGAAATGTGTGTTTTGAGGGCACCCTCATTGTGATCCTGTGGACCCTAAACAGAAGTTCAGGGACATCTACAAGCAATATTCCTATATATTTTTGATAAAGTATATAGGTGGATTTATCCGACTAGTGCTGATTGCAAATACCAGTGAAGAAAATTCAAGGTTCAGGATCAGATTATTTTATTCAATAATATGCCTTAAAATGCTTAGACAGGTTGAGACCATTCTAAGTATGAGTATACAGTGATGGATCCCTAGGGCATGAGAGGATTAAAGGTCTCTTTTCATGGCTAAAAGTCAGAATACTAATGCAACACAATGAAAACACGTTTAGCTCTTCGAAAGATTACAGAGACTTCCAGAGATTTTAATCCATAGAGGATTCCTAATTACTAAAATGATTTTTTTCTTGCAATAGTTCAGTAAATCATTGCTGAATGAAAAGAGAAAGTGTCTTTTGTGCAAAGGAATTAAAAGGATTTAGTTTTAAGTTACTTCTCACTTTACCCACAACTGATCATATAGTTGATAGTAGGCCTGCTGCGTTATAGAGATAGTATTTCACAGTCAATGATGGTAGTGGAAGAAATTATGTAGTTTTCAAAAGTCAGTGTTTGGGAGGTTTTGTTTTAGTGCAGCCAATCTAACAAGACAGTGACTGAGGATAAATTCTGAATTAAGCAGAAGGTGGAGTAGTGCAGTGACTGCATTATTTATATCAATCTTCTCTACTTTCGTGCTAATACTATTTAAAGGTACAACTTATAATTGACTTTAAATGATAGTGATCTACTCCCACATTCTGCAGTTTCACTGATTCATGAAAAAATCCCAGTCTCTAGAGTATACCATGAGTCAACTTACAAGGTTGATGTTGGGTTTTATTGTTTGGTTGTGTGATTTTTTTTGTGTTTTGATTCTGGGAGTGTAGGGGGGTTGGTCTTTTTTTCTTTCTTTTTAGGTGTCCCACTCCATTCCTATCCTCCCCCCCCCCCCCCCAAAATTGCCTGTACCCACTGACTATAAAATTAATCCAGAAGACTGATTCACATGTAGAAAACCATACTAAATTAATCTAAAATTAGATGAGATGAACCCCACCAGAAGTAGTCTATTTTTCTGCTTCTCTGGGTAGAATCTGTCTTTTACCACTTCTAGCCAGTTCAGCCTCTTGTGTATCTTGTATTATACTGTAGATCTTCCCATATATTTTTTGATACTACTTATTGTAAGATGAAATCCCTTTGTTCTCAGAAAAAAAGCTAAAATAATAGAAATATAAAATATTGTGCATTTTAACCTTGGTAAGTGGTGGGATGTAAGGTAAGCACTATTTCATGTTTCTGAAGATTAGCCAATCTTTAATTATTTGAGCTTAAGAAGACGCATCTTTGGGAAGCAGGCCATTTCAAAACTGCATGATTTCCAGTCTGTTTTGATACTGCATTTTGAGACAAGATAGGTGAACTGCATTGAAAACTACTATGCAACTTGTTTTTAAGCACTATTGTAACTTTGGAATACTATTTCAATTCAAGATTTAGTCCATGCAATTATTTGCAGAAAGTAATCAGGCCTATGATAGATTTTTTTTTTTTTTTTTTCAGATTTTCTTTAGTGAAATATTTTTGATGTGATTTCAATATACATGCTAGGGTTTTCATTTATATTTCTAAGCCAGCTTACAGGTAAAAGCTTGTTGCAGGTCTTGGAATCAATGAAAAAATTGAGTTTTACGTCTATTTTCACAAATTCCTCTTAAAATGTCTTTAGACAGTTTTGATTGCTTTGAATATATTTCCATCTTTTGCATATGTTCAAGTATAAATAATATGCACAGGAAGTTTGACAGTTTGACCTCTTAAAAGGATGTATTTATACTGCATTGCAGCATGGCTCAAATTTCAGGTTCAAATGTGTGCAGTCTTCTGTCCAAATTGTTAAAGCCAAGCTGGAATGTACCCTCGCTCAGGCCTTGTAAGCACCAGTCCTTCTGAGGTTAACACCAAGATTCCCTGTCCTCGCTTGAGCTATAAATGGTTTTATGGGATCCACTAGTTGAAACTTTATCTATTAGTATGAAAGGACAATAAGAATTAGTCTTAGTTATTGCTGAAAGACACCTTCAGCTTTTAGGGAGTTGTCACTAATAGTGGAGGGAAGTAATGGAATATATTTCCTGGGTCATCCGTTTTCTTCCATTGCTGACCTAAACAGAATCGGCTTGTTGCCCAGTTTTGTCCTTTCTCTCTCTACTGACAAGTCATTGGCCATTTGAATTCAGCCAGCAGTGTGCGTTGAAGAGCCTCAGGCACCAACCGTTACAAACATAAAGTGAATTTGGAGCAAAATGCTAGCAGTATTTATCAGATACTTTGTCAGCTTCTCTGTAAATAGTCGCAGTGGATTTGCTGTACATCTCCTCTTCTTCAGTACAGGGGTCTGAACACAGAGTAGGCCTTCTTCTGTCCAAAGACATAAGCTGACATACTTCAGCAGAACTTCAATCCAGGCCACATGCACAACATAATCATGCTATAAGGATTTTTTTCATGATATATTCTTATACATCACTGCTGAGATGTGTAGATTGATGGACTAACTCTTCACTTATATTGTTTTACTCTCCAAAGTAAATCTGGAGGTGTTATTGCCAGTGTCCATTCTTGATTTGTTTGTTCATGCAGGTTATTTTTTGCTACTGCTGGATGACATATTTTCTGTATATTTTAAATTGTAACTTGGAAGCCACCTCAAAGTGCCACAAGGGTTTCTCCCCAGACCATCCTCAGCCTTTCTTAGAATGGACCAGAGGGCTTCTCAGCCCTTCTTGTGGGTGGTGAACGCTCAGAGCCACAGATTGTGCCACAATAGATGGGACCCTGAACAATTACTATTTAAGTGAAAATTTCTCAGATCCAAGCATGGCATCTGCGCATGCTCTGTCATGCTGAATGATTAATCAGCCTTTCTCTCCATGCACGGACATTTCAGCCCAATTTCATCTAAGGAATTCCATGTGATTGTATAGATATGTTTTGTGAAGCAGTATATTTCCTTAGTAAAAGAGGACATAACGTCAGTGTTCTGACTTAAGAAACAAGCTTTCTTTTTGCCATGGCTCTTTTTTTCCAGTTGTTTTCTCTCAGTAAATTTGCCCAGCCTTTGTGCTGAATTTTTCTACTGTTACGCAGATGCAGGTCTAGGAATGTTATCAGTGATCTTGGAGAGCGAAAGAATGAGCTTTATACTCTCCCTTGTACAGCTTTGTATGGAAGTTACTTTTTTATTTTATTTTTTTTTTTTTGGTAAGAATGCCAGTTTGGTGGAATTTGTTGCTAATTGTGGAAAATGTATTCACTACTTTTATTAGTGAGTTGAAAGCATTGTATTATTGTTTCATTTAAGTGATAAATGCCCATCTCCTTGTGTTACAACATTATTTTCATTTTCCTTTTTTGTCAGCTTCTAGATGTCCTTAATGTACTTCGAGGATTTCAAAGATTATGTTAATTCATTTTACCCACAGTGTGTCTTTTGTCAGTTTATTATTCTGGAAAACCACTTATGCTGTCTCTCAGTTTGAATGCCCTCATCAAGACAACATAGTCTGCTATTTTGGTGTTCTTGCTAAGAAGGTTTCCATGTTACTTTTGTAACTTATCCTTCTTTTAAACAAGTTCAGAAAGAATTTTTCAATCATAATTTTTTATTTTCACTTTCCTCTAGCTTAGTCCACACAATCATTTGGATACATAACATGTGCTTTTCCCATTTGATTGCCATTGGTATAACTTGCAACATCATTGCTGCTCATAAGCTGTCTTGCACCTCACCAAAGTATGACTCCCAGACAAGAAGCAGACTTCAGTGAGAGCAGAAATGTAGTCTGTTTCAACACTGGAACTAGCATAAAAAGCTGAGCAATCTAGTCCAATATCTCTGATGCTCAGTGTGATCATATTCCTTCTTAACCCTTGGCAGCAAGTGACGGCGTCATGCCTGTAATATAAGGATTAATATTCTTTACAAATGCTTAACGTTATCAGAAGTAACTGTGGAAACTCTTAGTGCCTATATAAATATCTAATCCTCCTTTTAAGTCTTACTGAGCTGTTGACCTTACTCATCCTTAGGTCAGTAAGCATCTCAAGTTAATTATGTGTAGTATAAAAAAGCATGCTTTTCTTCTACGATATTTCAGTTTTCAACTTCAGTCTTTAATATCGTGTCTCTCCTCTAACATACCTAGGAGAGTTTCCTTGTTTTAGTCTCAGTCTGTCTTCAAGGCAAACTGATGATAATCACATTTAGTTTATACATTGGAAAATCCTTTACATTTTTTGCTTGTTTATAACAGCCTTATAGGACCTGTAGATTTTTCCTGAAATCTTCAACATCAAGTAAGAAATTGAGGGAGAAAGAAGGATGCCACTAAATTAGTACGATTACCTTGTTTTGTTTCTTAAAATATCATTCAGAATTTTCCTGATATATGGTTACACAGCATTTTATTTCAGTCTCAACTTCGTGCATCTTTAAAATTTTGGGGGCTTGTCAAAGAGTTACTACAAGCATGAGCATTCAAAAGGCTGGAGTTCCACTCAAATTCCTACAGCAGTTTCAACAGCAGCTTCAAATGGAAGCGAGGATGATGGCAGCCAATTTGGAGTGACACATGCATGAGAACTGGGTACCTCTTAGATGATAGTAGTCAACTAATGGTTCAGAGTCCAGTTTTCAGGTCATTTGGTAGTCAAAAAATCTTTAGAGTGAGGCTTGCATTGGTTGTATGTTTAGGATGTTTCCTATCCTTTACTTGTGTTACTGTCTCATATTTTTTTAATTTTTACTGCCTGTTAGAAGATTGTAATTGATTTAACATAAAAATAATTGGTTATTTTTGCTGACTCCTTTGCAAGAATTGAAACAGCAGCAGCAGAATATATAGTTTCTGTCCTTCAGTCATTGGTTTACTTCATTCAATGACCTTTTGCATTTTGACTAATCAACACATGTACTGCTATTTATTGCAAAAACATTTCTTTCTGCTAGAGAGACAAAGAATAAAAGTAATCCATTGGAATGATACTTCTTCCCCTGAACAGAAAGACATCTAGATCTTGAGAGGCAAATTTATTTCCTTATTATGGGCATGAGAGACAGCAAGAGAGGGGGAGAAGGAGAGAAAGATAGCAAGAGAGAGGAGATGTATAAACCTTACTGCTGATTCAGAAAGCATCATTAAGTTTGTTCTGATGACAGGAGTTTGTTCCCTCTAATGCAACTTGCATGCAGCAAGTTACATCCTGGGGCTAGCAACACCCTCAGGAATGTCACAAAGTTCAAGGTTTAAGTGATCTCTGAAGGTCAAGAGGTTCAGTCTCTTGCTCAGAGCAGGGCTAATTTCAAAGGTTGACTGGGTTGATCTGGGCTTTGTCCAGATGAGTATTGAATATTTCCAGGGTTGGATACTCCTCTGTGCCCCTGGGCAAAGTAGTCCTAGTGCCCTCACTTGGGTCTTTATTTTTCCCCTTATGCTTAAGCCACAATTTTCCTTTCTACAATTTGTCTGATATTGCCCTTTGAGAAGAGTCCAACTCTTTCTTCTTCACTGGCAAGCTGGAGACAGCAATTATACTTGCATCAGTTTTCTCCTCACAGTCTTTCACTTATTCCAAGTGTTTCAAGACTATATTTATTCATTTCTTTCACCCAAAATTAAGTGTTGCCTTGTGATTGCTTTCAGCAGGGCAACATGATCTGCTATTTTGGTGCGCTTGCAAAAATGAACACAAGAAGAAGATATATTCCTCCAGTCTTGTTGAGCCTCAGAAGCAGCACTACCTGCAATGAGGGAAATGAGATTTTATAGGGATATTTTCCATCTAAAGCATCATTAGAAGGGCCTATCTATGAGCACTCTCTCTTTGGGATACCCTACTAATCCAGATGCATTTTATAGCTTGTTGCATAAATCTCTTATGCTGAAATTTCTGTAAATTGAGAAATTAATTCTGTGACTCTAGCAATAGCAAAGCAGAACATATTTGCAGTTATGAGCTCGTGCTTTATGTAGCGTTATTTCACCTCCAATTTCATTGGAGATGAAGAAGCAAATATGAAGCTTTACTGTATCAGAAGTTGGTGTGTGAAGAAGGGTGTTTAAATATTTGTTTATAAGTATCCACATTTAGACAAACATTACTGTAATAATGTTCAAAAATGCATTCTCTTGGTACCTGGAATAATTACAGCCAATCTGCATGCAGTTTATTTCTATTTATTTTCTCATAAATTCACCAGCTTCTTCCACCAAAATCCCATGTCAGTGTTTTGGATCTAATGTTCTGTGGTTTTAGAATTATCCTCCTCATGTATACTCCAGAATTGCATCTCTACTATAAAGTCATCCTGCAGGGAGCTCTTGAGGCTGTCATGACCTCATTTACATAGCGATAAATTCCCAAATCTCATTCAGCCAATGTTTTCTCTGTGACTAAGTATTTCAGTCACCCATCATAAAAGATAATTTTACAAAGTTGAAGTGATATGGGAAAAAGTATTATAATTAAAGGTATAATAAACTGTGAAACTTGAACAAATGAATTCTAGTGGAAAAAAGACAATAAGTTTTAAAACCTATCGTTCCTAATTACAGTAATGGGTGTTTCTCAGGCTTGGTCTGTGTGGCTGTTCTGCACAGTCCTCATTACTGTGACTAATCTTGGAATGGGACCTCCTTTTTTAATTTATGGATTGCATTAAAGGCAGCTATGGTCTATATATGTAGCTTGCTAAAGCTTAATTTTCTTGCATAGTGAAAAAGTTTTTTCACAAAAAAAAAACCCTGAAAAACAACAACAACAAAAAACCAAAAACCAACAAAACTGCCAAAAAAAATACAAAAAAAACCCAACAAACCACATCAACCTGCATTTAAAAAGAATTACACTGAAGGCATTATCACTGCACGTCCTCTAAAATGTGCACTGTATGTAGGTGCAAGTTTATTTCATTTTAATTTACAGGAAGTGCTCAAGGCAGATTTTGGTTCTGTCATGATCCCAAGTTTTCTAGAAAAGCTTCCCGTTTGAAGAGGATAAGGAAATTGCATGGTTGTTGCTGATAGGACCTCCTCATTGGAGTTACTACCAATGCAGATACTGCCAGTGCAGACATTTTAATGACAGTTGATGACTACTTTAGAAAACATCCTTGAAAAAGTGAAAAAGTTCTCTCTTTTTCTAAAATACATTAAGCCAATTGTAGTGGCTTTAGCTTCTAAAACAATAATAAAAAATAATGAAAGCACAGTTCAAAAAGTTATGGTTGTTTTAATTGAGAAACCTGTCTTGTTAGCTATTCAGTAAATACTTTTTC
Source organism: Myiopsitta monachus (assembly GCA_017639245.1). Taxonomy (NCBI): domain Eukaryota; kingdom Metazoa; phylum Chordata; class Aves; order Psittaciformes; family Psittacidae; genus Myiopsitta; species Myiopsitta monachus. The sequence goes on along the minus strand of CM029921.1, from coordinate 61,027,398 downwards.
TTTCAAGGCAGACAGACCATAGCTATTCCTAGTCAAGTTCATGTTTGATACCTTTTTTCTTGGTAACATATTGATGTGCCTTTGGACCTAGGCTATCTAATATTCAGAAAAGGGAGAAAATACTTGGGCTGGAAAATGAAAGACGTTTACTTTATTTTTGGAAATCGAACTTTCCTTTTATCTTCATATAAGCCTAAAGGAGTTGCATATGTTTATATGGCTTCTAATACTGAAATGTCTTTGACAAATTTAGGGTTTAAAGTCTGCAGGAAAATATGCTAAATCTCTCAAATCCATTCTCATGTTTTCATGTTGTAAATTTCTTTTGTCTGTTGGGTTTTTTTTTAACTATTAATTTATTCTCCTCAATACTGTTCTTTCAAGTTGGTAACTGCCATGACTTGAATATCAATATTGTGAACACTGAATAAAAAAGGGAGGGAAGAATAATGATTAGTGAACTGATATTGTCTTCATCATGTATGCATTAAATTTTTCTTAGATAATTAAGCTGGGGGTTAAAAATCAGCAATGCTACAAAAACTGTATTTATTATCAGCACCCAGTTTATGATAAAATATTGTACCTGGACCTTGTATCTTATCCTTCATGGAAATATTTAGCCAGATTGCTCTCATCTTTAGCATCTTCACAGGCAGAGAAGATGAGAACACTGAACCTGCTGTTCTGAGTATAAGGTTAATACCTAAGAGGTTTTTCAGATCTCTAATTAAGAGGGCAGCTTAGGTCTTAAGTGACTCCTACAAAGCTGTATGAGGAACTTCCTTCCCCACATTGACCAGTGAAAAGTGACAGGATCAGGACACTCAGTCATGTCTCCACCCTTCCATTTTTCAAGTGCTGTACCTGTCATATAAACTCAGGATTTAAGAAATACAAAGTTAATGGAACCTGGATTTGCTGTCTGTATTTTGTCTCCATAGCATATGTTAAAACTTTCTGCTTTCAGTACCTGGCAGCTTTGTGCCGGCATAGTTATGTCTACAATATAAAAGTGTTGTTGGCAGGCAAAAAATGTTACTGTTGGGTAGCATTTATTCAGCACAGAACTCTGACAGAAGGGGAATAGGTAAGTTACTACTTTAGATTTCAAAAAGTTACTGCTTTAGATTTTATAAAATGTCACAAAAATCAAACCGAGGCAAGGAAAGTGAGCAGGAAGGTAAGAGATGATGATGATGATGGAATCAATGCCATTATGCATCCTTTATATTATCTTTGTACAAACAAGCTTCTTCATGTGCAAGGTAGAGGCCATGCGGCAATTTCCATTTTAATTACCCTTTTCGGTTTCTTGTAATCTGCAGAAACTGTCTGGGTTGACTTCTTGGCAGGTGGCCTATTTTACTGGGGAATTTGAGCATACTGGATGGAGGTGGTTTTTCTTCATCAAATGGAAAGTCTCTGCAACTATTTCCTAGTAGCTTAACAGATGAAAGAGTGTTTATTAAGGGAGAGAGATAAAATTCAGCATGAGAAGAACCCATTCTGAAAACTAATGTAGAACCATATCATTATTATTGGAGGCCTTCAGGATTTCGATTTGTATATGAATAAGTTTTCATTTTCTACCGAAGCTAGAAGTAGAAGAAACTAATGCCTGGGTAAGATCATTGGTCACCATCCTAGATCAAAATTTCTTTGGTCACCAGTAAAGTAGTAAAGCATCTTGCTGGCTCAGGTATCCCCACAGATCTTGAGTGTGTATTACCTTTTCTTCAGTAGTCCTTTGCTATTCACTTTCTCCTATATTATTAAACTATAAGAAAGAAATAAAGTTCTGAGGTAATATTTTTGAGCCTTTCAGTTTGTCTCTTCTGAAACTCATTGCTTTACTAGGATCCTAACAACATACTTGATAGACCAGTCAAATTGGCTCTGAAATACTAATCTTGGTGTGGTTTGTTGCTTTGGTAAATGTCTTGGTACATGACTTATAACTCCTTTTTAGTTTATACATTGAAGTTAGATGATACTTTTACAGGCATCTCAAGCTGCAGGTAGTTTCATCATTCTCCAGCATTCAGCAGTGATCTGGATCTACTGACTGTCACTTAGATATTGCTACCTAGTTTTTGACTGGCTTTTTACTAAGCCCCTAATAAATTCCACACTTGATTCTGTCAGAGCAGCATAGTCTGTGCACAGTGAGGCACAGTTTAAATTGTTATTAGAATAACTGTACGGAGGAGCTAATCTTTCACTACAACACTTCGCTTTGTTCCCCATAAGCTAAACAAATTCTTTACACAGCTGTAAAGCTTGTTTTGGTTTACAGAGATTGTGGTAGAAAATGACTTGCTGTGCATCTCTCTGCTTATGTTTTTCACCTGTAACATGTTAGTCTTTATGCTCATTTAATAGACTATTCTACACTGTTTCATGTCTTAGAATGGTTTCTTTCATTAAAAAAAAATAAATAAATAATAAGGCAATTGGTTACCTTGAAGTCTTTTCTCCCAGAGCTTAGAGAAAATTTTAGACATTGCCATAAGCAGCAGTCTAGACACCTGCAAGAGCGTAAAGGATGCTTGAAAACAGGGAAATACAGTGTTCACTTTTTCCTTGTGGCTAACTCCCTACTTACAGTGTAGCTATTTTCATACTTCTTGACTTTAACTCCAGTTTAAATAGCTTTCTGAGAGTTGTATAAGCTAGTATCTGTCAGGATACAACCATTATAAAAACCTCAACAACAAACATGACTTTTTTTTCTGTCTTCTTTACAAGTTATTTTTAAACACTGTGATTTAAACATGTTCGGTTATGATGATGCACTCATCAGTGTAAATAATATGAATTGATTTAAAGCTATAAAACACCCTACAGGAAGCAGTAATTTTGCAATTCAATCATTTGTAACAAAAGGCCATTCTTCTCTGCTTTCAATCTGTCTATTCCTGTAGCTGTCTGATACTGTCACTTTAATGCAAACCATGGAGATAGAAAAGCCTTTGACTGTCTGTGTATATAAATGTGTATTTCACTGACTTCAGGAGTCTTGAAACCAAATTGTTGCTGCTAATGATAAATCTCTTTTAGTGACACTTCAGCTCTTTTTCTGATCAAGCCAACTCTAAGATCATAGGATGTACAATGCTATTTGGGTTAAAAGTAGGATTTAGTATGGCTGATGCTTAAGTTTGATGTGTCATTGTCAGAAAGTCTTTTAGCTGTGATATGTGCTCACGGAGGAGTAATAGATTATAAAATGCTGTATTTATGTTTGTTGTGTATAATTGGATCTAATGGCATGTTGCTGTCTATGATGGATGTAGAGATAAATGCAGAAGGAAATACATCTTCCCTCATATGAAGATATCTTAGAGAAGTGCTATCCTGCAGTTTAATGTAGTTTAAATATTATCCAAATGGCTTGCACAGTAGGCCCTTTACAAGCAGTGCTTGCTGACATACACTTTAAAAAAGAATTGTTTGGAGAAAATGGGATTAGCTGGACGTTGCAGCTAGTTTTAGGTTTTGTTATTTTGCTTTTGTTGTTTTTTGTTGCCGTATCTTAGAATGAAGCTCTTAAGAAGGAAGAATGTCAGCATGAAATCTACCACAGAAAAAGGTGAAAAAAGAAAAAGAATAGAAAAAAAAAACAGCCCTCCCCTCCAGTGGAGACAATCAGAAGTGAGGTAAACCTGGTTTAATAGGGAAAGCAAAAGCCACACACACAAGCAAAGTAAATAAAGAATACATTCCCAGCTTCCAGTGGGCAGGGAGGTGTTCATTCATTTCCAGGAAAGCAGGGATCCAATCATGCATAATGGTTATGTGGGAAGACAAATGTCATGACTCCACATGTCCTTCCTTCCTTCTTGTTTCCCCAGTTTTATATACTGAGCATGACGCCATATGGTCTGAAGTATCCCTTGGGTCAGCTGGGGTCAGCTGTCCTGGCTTTGTCCCCTCCCAGCTGTTGCGTTAAAAGGGGGAAAAATAAACCCCTTGCTTTCTCCAATATGCAATTTCCAGTCCAGGCGCGACTGATCCGGATTCACTGATAGTGCATTAATCAGCTGCCACTATCAGTCCAGCCACATACTGATCTAGATTCACGGATAATGCACCATACTGCCCAGTCCAATCAGCTGCAACTATCAGTCTGGCAGTGTTCACTATTTCAAACCTTACTGATTTGGATTCACTGATAGTGCACCACACTACCGGTCGAATCGCTGCTCATGAACCCTCACAGCCACACTGAGAGATGGGGTCACGTTCAGTGAGAAAATTACGATCCGGTTACTGAAACAGTGCAGTTTATTGCGATTGGCTACCAAAACAGTGCAGTTTATTGATGCAACAGGTACAGGTTCTTATGGATTGCTGGTGATAAATACTGTCTGCAAAAGCACATGCGAATAATAGTTACATGGATACAAGCGCTCGAATAAAGTTAACACAGCCTGGCTCTAAAATATACAGGTAACAGTAAAAGTAACTCTATAGAGATTCTAAGTTTTCCTAGGAAAGTCGTACCCACAGTCGTCCCTATGGGAGGGGAAGAGAGGTCCAGCCCTTCCACCGGTCCCACAAGTCTGTTGATGTTATCTTCCTTGACTCATCCATGATGGTATCTTCCCCGATATCCCCCTCTTTCTTGGATCATTTTATATTATTTTCACCTTCGAGATGGAGCTTGAGTGACTCTAGTCATTCATACCTTTATTATTATTGGTGCAAATCTCTCCTGCTTCACTTTTAAAGGTATATGACACCGAAAATTCAGAGCGCATGCTCAAAGGGGGGTGGTCTCATTTTGGAGGGGGGTCGCATAGGAGATGGGAGTGTATTTTAGCATGTAAATGCATTATAATGACATTATAATGAAGCGAAGTTCACACTGAGGACGGCATTCTGTCAAAAGATGACAGGCTGCTGGCTCAGGGTAGCAAGTATGCAGCTTATCAGTTTCTTGCACCAGCCTAGTTCTCATCTTTTGCTGAGGCTAGGACAAAGCATAACCGCGAGATTCTCCACCTCTCTCTACCCTCTATCTGTGTTGCCACAGGAACTGCTGTGGAGTGCATATTCCTGGCATACCAGGTGTGGCTGCATCTCGCCCCGAGAGGCCCTGAAAGTCCGTTTTTCCCTTATGTGTGGACACTGCTGCATTTCAAATATAAGTTTAATTCCACATTTCCTAATTATTCCACACCAACTTCTTATGCACCCCCAGCCTACTCACTGGTAAAGTGGAATAAGAACCAGACAAGGCCTTGACTATGTTTAAGCACTGTTCAGCAGTAATTAAACCATCTCTGAACTATCAACAATTTTCAGCATAAATCCAAAGCACAGCTCCACACCAGCTATTCTGAAAATTAACTCTATCCATGCCAAAACCAGGACAACAGGGCAGAGTAACCAGCCTGACTTCCATTTGCAGAAAAATACTGGAACAAATGTTCAGGCCTTGCAAGCACTAAAAATTAATGCAGTGGTAAGTAGCAGCCAACAGTGGATTTGTCAAAAAAAGATCTTGTCAAACTGACAGTGACAGGTTAATAGGCCTTGTGGCTGCAGAAGAAACGGTAGATTTAAGATACTGTAACTTCACTTTAATTGAAAGCTCTGACACTTGTTTCCTGGTGCTTTCTCATAAGCAAGTTAAGGAAATGCAGCATCTGTAAAAACAGTATGGGACAGAGTGGAAACTGTGTAGTAGCTGTACGTAAATGGCTGGAAGCAGAGCAGCAAGATGGATTTAGAGAATAGGTACTTTTAGTAATAAGATTACTGAAGCATGGGAATAGGTTAGGAATAGGTTTCTGGTGACATTTGCTGTATTTCTGTTCCCCAAGGGCTTTAAGAAGAGGTTAGATAAGTGTACATCACTAGTAGTTTCACTGGAGAGGCTCCAGCCCTCCTTCTGATACTGGGAGATAAACTTGATCTCTTGAGCTCATTTTAGAACCTATTTTGTATCATGTTATCTCAGAGAAGACTGGGTCACTCTGCTCTGCTTTTCTTGACAGCCAGTGAGTCCATGTGTGCACATGTTTTCATAACTCTAACTGGTAGTTTTAAGTAATGTTGGTTGTAAAGAACAGAACTCCAGTATATTGGTTATATCGTCCTGCTCTTTTCATAGAAAACAAGAAAAAAAATTAGGATTATGAAAATTTTTATTAAGTATCTTGTTTCAACTTCATTGTGCAAAAGTATCCTAAAACAAAATTGAGCAAACAAAAAACCTTCAGTGTGGCTATGGTTGATTGCATGCTGACTTCAAAAAAGTAGACTTCATTTCCTGATTAGGTGTGTGCATTTCCCTGATGTGATGTTTGCATGGTTTATTCTCTGATTTATTTATGCTCCTTTCATTCTCTTGCTTTTTTGTTGATGAGGTAATGAAACAAATGAGTGAAGTCTCTTGGATATATACAGAATTTTTACTGAGTGTTGTACCCAGTGGTTTAGTTTTGATTGAAGCCCTGACCATGTCAGGTTTATTATTCACATATTACTACAGTTCATTCCTTTTCAACACCATCAAATATGACACAAACTGAATTTTAAAGATTTCCTTTGTGAAGGCAAGTGCAAGTATTAAGGAGCAAATTGCAATTACTCCACTCTTCTCTCTCTTTAAAAGCATCTCCATAATATTATTTCCTGCCATCCTGTTCTACACAAACCTTTCTATTCCATCCACTACAGGAATATGGGGAGAGTAAAAAATGCACATCAGTGTCTGTGCAGTCTTTGTATCAGACAGTAAAAGCTATAGACAGTAAGTTTTGCTAGCATATGCTGAGTAACAAGGAAGAGTGCAGTAGTTACTCAGTACTTTTTATATGTCTAATTCTCTACTTTTAATTTTCACCTTCCACTGTTTTGCACCATGAAGTTTTAGTGCTTTGGAATTAACGCATGTGAGGATAGTCTCAAAATGTTAAATGTAATTAAAAATAATTCTGTAGCAAAGAATATTAATAATCTTTATTTCTTTAAGAATTCAGGAGAATTGATGATGATTTACTTTCATATGCTTTAGTTCCCTGGATGCTAATGCTTGAACAAAGATCAATATATTGTCTATTTCTGAATGCAGCCTATTAATTTTTTATTTTAACATCTCAAAGTAGTGGTCTCTCTGAGTTATCCTTGTTACTTTTCTCATAACTACAGAAGCTCTAGAAAGAATGTGCTCTTCAGTTCCCTGGAGAGATATTTTTCTGCATTAAAATAGTTTCAAGATAATGATCTGAAGTGAATTAATGATTAGTTCTATCAGTAAAAGTTAGCAAATGAGATGAGGCAGGAACAATAAAGATGGAAAAGTTAAATTACTATTGCCACTGGGTGTAAGAAACTACTTTCAGAACCATACGTATTGCCTTCTTACTCTGGCTGGGACTCCCTGAAAAAATTCTTTCTCCAACAAATTGTTGAGGTGAGTAGCTCAAGAGAGGATGCCTTCAATACCTGAGCAGGGGGAATCTCAGCGTTCAGGAGCCCCAACTCAGAGCGCCAACAGCCACTGAGGAAGCCTCAAGTCCTCAACAGGACTTGCCCAGGAGCTGGCAGCTCAGTGGACAAGAGCAGTGGACTCAGAGGGGGCGGTACCAGGAGGAGCAGCACCAGCTCTGACTGGTTAAAAACCAGGTGCCAGGGAGTGCAGCAAACAGGACGGGTTGAGGCAGTTTGCACGGGCAGGCCAGCAGGTTGGTGAGCACTCGCCATATGACCAGGGTCCAGTCTGGGAGCTCTGCTCTGGCTGCCCCGGCGGTGGCCAGCGTAGGAACCCAGGCAGAGCTGATGAGATGGGAGGCTGTAGTGCAGAGCTTGGTGTGTAGAGAGCGCCTACACTGCTCTCCTGAGGGGAGGGTGCACAATGGGCAGGGACTGCACTCTGTGCTCCCTGGTGGAGGTCCTCCTGCAGCAGGGGATGAGCTGTGGGACATTGTTACTAGGCTGAAAGGTGTGAGGGAAGCTGAGAGGAAGCAGCACTACTGCTCCAGGACCAGACTGTACAGGGGCCTCAGGCGTATACTGTCGCTCATGGAGGGAAGAAGTAGGCCGCTGACCCAGGAAGCTGGAAAAAAGCAAACAAACAGGCTTGCCTAGACTGGTCAAGGATGCTTTAAACTAGGTGTGTTGGAGGAGGCGGGCATCATTCCATCCCAACACACCCAGTCACTGGCCAGCACCTATAATAAATGTTCAGAGCAATGTAGAGCTATTCCAGCTGCTGCAGCCAATGAGCCGGCTTCAATTGGAGCTCAGCTCAGATGCCTCTATACAAATGCCCGTAGCATGGGGAACAAACAAGAGGAATTAGAGATGTGTGCACGTCTACAGGGGTATGATATCATAGGCATCACAGAAACATGGTGGGATGGCTCCTATGACTGCTGTGTTGGAATAGAAGGTTATAGGCTCTTTAGGAAAGACAGGCCCAGCAGGTGGGGAGGGGGAGTTGCTATTTATGTTAGGGATAGGCTGGAGAGTATGGAACTCTGTCTGGGGACAGGTAAGCAGTTGACAGAGAGCTTGTGGGTCAGGGTTAAAGGGAGAACAGCACTGGGAGACATTATTGTGGGGATCTGTTACAGACCGCCTGATCAAGAGGACTCTGTGGATAAAGCTTTCTATAGACAGATAGGAACAGCCTCACACTCGCAGGTCCCTTGTTCTCATGGGGGACTTCAACCACCCTGATATCTGTTGGAGGGATGGTGGGGCCCAGCACAAGCAATCCAGGAGGTTCCTTGGTTGTGTGGAAGACAACTTCCTTCTGCAAGTAATAGAGGAGTCGACAAGGAGAAGTGCCATGCTTGAGCTTGTGCTCACCAACAGGGAAGAGCTGTTTGGAAATGTGACACTCCAAGGCAGCCTTGATTGCAGCGATCATGAGATGATTGAATTTGAGATCCTCAGGACAGTGAGAAGAGCGTGCAGCAAGCAAGAGAGCAGACTTTGGCCTCTTCAGGAACCTGCTCAATAAGGTTCCATGGGATATAGCCCTAGAGGGCAGGGGGTCCCAAGGCTGATATTCAAGGATCACCTACTACAAGCTCAGAAGCATTGCCTCCCAACTAGAAGGAAGTGCAGCAGGAGGGCCAGGAAACCTCCTTGGATGGATAAGGAGCTGCTGAGGAAAATTTGAAGGAAAAAAGAGGCTGATAAAAGGTGGAAGCAAGGACAGGCGGCCTGGGAAGAGCACGGGGATATTGTTCAGGAAGCTAGGGAACAGGTCGGGAAAGCTAAGGCCCACTTAGAATTAAACTTGGCAAGCGATGTTAAGGATAACAGGAAGGGATTCTGTAAGTATGTATCGAGTAAAAGATAGACTAGGGACAACGTGGGCCCCCTCTGGTGGTTATCAGTAGAACTGGCTACCCTGGATTTACAGAAGGCTGAGGTTCTTAATGACTTCTTTGCCTCAGTCTTCACTTGCAAACGCCCTGACCACACCACCCAAGTCTTGGAAGGCAGACGCAGAGACTGTGAGAATGAAGACCCTGGGCCCACTGTAGGAGAGCATCTGGTTCGAGACCATCATAAGAACCTGAACATATACAAGTCCACGGCACCTGATGAAATCCATCCGTGGGTCCTGAAGGAGCTGGCAAAAGAAGTTTCTAAGCCACTGTCCATCATAGTTGAAAAATCATGGCAGTCAGGTGAAATTCCTGACAGCTGGAAAAAGAGAAATATAACCCCCATTTTCAAGAAAGGGAAAATGGATGAGCCAGAGAACTACAGACCAGTCAGTCTCACCTCTGTGCCTGGCAACATCTTGGAGCAGATTCTCCTGGAAGGCATACTGAGGCACATGGAAAACAGCAAGGTGGTTGGTGACAGCCAGCATGTCTTCAGTAAGGGGAAATCCTGCCAGACCAATCTGGTGGCCTTTGATGATGAGGCTATGGAACTGATGGACAGGGGTAGAGCAGTTTGTGTCATCTACCTGGACTTGTGCAAGGCATTCAACACTGTCCCACACGCCATCCTTGTCTCTAAATTGGAGAGACATCAATTTTATAGGTAGACCACTCGGTGGATAAAGAGCTGGCTGGCTGGCCGCACGCAAAGAGTTGTGCTTAATGGCTCAATGTCCAGCTGGAGACCAGTAACGAGTGGTGTCCCTCAGGGATCAGTCTTGTTCAACATCTTTGTTGGTGACATGGAGAGTGGGATTGAGTACGCCCTCAGCAAGTTTGCCGATGACACCAAGCTGTGTGGTTCAGCTGATATGCTGGATGGAAGGAATACCATCCAGAGGGACCTTGACACGCTTTTAAGGTGAGCTGATGCCAACCTGATGAAGTTTAACCATGACGAGTGCAAGGTCGTGGGTGGGAGCAATCCCAGACACAGCTCCAGGTTGGGCAGAGAAGAGATTCAGATCAGCCCTGTGGAGAAGGACATGGGAGTGCTGGTCGATGACAAAATGAACATGAGCCTACTTCAGTGTGCGCTCGCAACCCAGAAAGCCAATCGTATCGCAGCCCAGAAAGCCAATCGTATCCTGGGCTGCATCAAAAGGAGCATGACCAGCAGGTTGAGGGAGGTGATCCTGCCCCTCTGCTCTGCTCTCCTGAGACCTCACTTGGAGTATTGTGTACAGTTCTGGTGTCCTCAGCATAAGAAGGACATGGAACTGTTGGCACAAGTGCAGAGGAGGGCCATGAGGATGATCAGGGGACTGGAGCACCTCCCATATGAAGACAGGCTGAGAAAGTTGGGGCTGTTGAGCCTGGAGAAGAGAAGGCTGCATGGAAACCTCAGAGCAGCCTTCCAGTATCTGAAGGGAGCCTATAGGGATGCTGGGGAGGGACTCTTAATGAGGGACTGTAGTGATAGGACAAGGGGTAATGAGTTCAAACTTAAGCAGGGGAAGTTTAGATTGGATATAAGGAGGAAATTCTTTACTGTTCTGGTGGTGAGGCACTGGAATGGGTTGCCCAGGGAAGTTGTGAATGCTCCATGGCTGGCAGTGTTCAAGGCCAGGTTGGACAGAGCCTTGGGTGGCATGGTTTAGTGGGAGGCCTCCTTGCCCATGACAAGGGGGTTGGAACTTGATGATCTTAAGGACCTTTCCAACTCTAACTATTCTATGATTCTAAGAAAGATTTTTCTGTAATATTTTGTAATGGTAGTTTGTTTTTCTAAGTGAAATGCATGCTACATTATCTTGAGATTATGGGCAATGGTTACAGTTAGGGTTTTCCCTGAGCATCATTGTGCAGTATTGAGGTTGTTGTGGGTTTTTTTTTTCCCTGCTTGGTTCCGAATTACATGCAAATTCTTCAAGGGACAGAACAAAGACTTAGTTTTCCTTAGTGAGTTCACCAACTACTAATCTGCTCAAATGGAAGAGGTAGCAGGTAAAGGAAACCACAGCTCCATATTTGGAGCCTGCAGCTCATGTGGGGCCAACTGATTTTGGCCCCATCAGTAGGAAGAAGAAATTTCTTGGGACTGAAAGCCTTCAGGCAGATCTTGCCAGTCACTCATTTGGCTTCTAACAGGGACACTATAAACAGATAAAGTTGTGTTCAGATCATTAGTTTTACTTTTCTGTCTTTCATTTTGTTTCTTTGTTTCTCTGTTTAAAGATGAAACACCGAAACTGTTATAATGACGTTTGGTTTTTCTGTGTTACATGATCTTCCAGTCCTCTTTCAGAAACTTGTATACAGAAATATTTGGGAAGTTCCATGTCAAAATTATGGCAAACTTGGGATGCTCTCACACTGTCTAAGTCTTAAAAGTAGAGATCACTATGCTATTAGAATAGGGTAATCCTAAATTTGGTTTTTCAAAGATTTTGCTGTCAGGTTATTTAGTACTTTGCTTTCACAAAAGGATCTCTCTGAGCACCCTGGTTGTATTTGGTTGCTGAAGGAAAGAATGAAGGGAAAAGGGAAGAATTTTGTTCAGAACCACCTGTCCAGTACTCTGAGATAGTCCATAATGGCTATCATGTGGTTTGTGTGCCCCAAATCAGCACTTGATCACTCGTCTTCACAGCAATAAGGAAATTCCACCTACCTCTGTGCTTGCGTTTTGCAGTGTCACCTGAATGTATCTGAAAGGTAACCTACAAACACAACTACTGTGCTCTAAGTATTGGAATCATTCAATTGCACAGTGAACATTAAATAGCATTTGCTCTATGTATTATCAGCAGTCAGAGGGGGCAGAACAGTAACAACTCTGGGGTGGGGAAGAAATTTCACAATGCTGCGGATGGTCCTGCGACGTAAAGAAGATTTACATTCTCTAACTGGGGCTTAACTGTGACTTTGTTGTGCTTGGGTCATGTTTCATTTTTCAGTAGAGAAAATTATTGCATGTTTATTGCTAGATTGATCACTTCCAGTTGCATCTCACTGAGAATTTGCTGATGACAGCTATTGATCAGAAATCTTAGTGTTCTCTCATCCTTCTGGATACAACAATGCTGAGCTTAAAGTAATAAAGAATCCAGTGTTCCCAAGTCATATGAAGTAGTATTCTGCCTTTATGCAGCAATACCTTTCCCAAAGCCAGAGAGACAAGAATTTTCCTCCCTTCTTGTCATTCTTAAAAGTATCTTAAAATCTTCCATCAGTTCATTAGGTATTTGCATGCTGCTTGTAGTACTATCCCTTCATTGACTTCTATTAAAAAAAAAGAAGAGCAGTTGTAAAAATAATGCTGCACAGTTTCTTTACTAAGTTATGCAAGCGACTGTGAAAGGTTTTGCAGAATCATACTATAAATCCTTTGAAGAGGTGTAACTGATTTCTGAAGAGGTCTTGCTGGAAAAGGAATGTGCTGCTCAGGTCTCCAGAGGTGTTAGAAAACCCACTAAAAAGACGATAGCATTGAAGAAGCAACAGCAGGAGAAAATCAGTTCCATGGCTACTCTTTGTTTGTTTGTTCTCAGCTAGATTATACATGGTACAATATATGGATTAAGCTATACTATTTCAATTGGGGCTGAAAGTTGCTTTCTTTTTATATTGAGAGTAATTTCATGTGCCTGTAACATGGGTGAGCTGAGGCCTATTGCTGAGTAGATGGAGCAGGCAGACTGGCGTTCTTTACTTGGAGTGTGTTAACAGTGATTCTTTACACAGCAAGTAAACATTACCTTTACGAGAAGTGTAATCCAGTCAGAGTATCAGAGTTACTTTAATGAGGAAAGTGTTTGTTTTATTCTGCCACCAGCTCTTGTCAGGACCATATGGTCTGTCAGCTCATTCATTTGCTGTTAGATACTGATTTTTTTCCTTTTTTCAAATTTTTTAATGAACACATAGGAAAGGCATCATATTTGTAGACAGGAACTGCATCATTTCATCATACCTGCAAGTAATAGTTAATGCTTATGTTCATTCTGGTCTGCTGAAAAATGAGGAGAGGGAAAAGAAAAAATTACTGGAAGAGAAAATGAAGGAAGGTCCCAGGAAAACTAAGCTAAAAATCCCCTATACTTTTAGTCTTTATTTTAGAAATATCTCTCATGGGCTGTTGACTGGAGCTACGTCTTCATTATGTTGTTTTGAGAATGTGTAAGTCCTTATTTGTCCATGCCAGAAATAGCAAAGGTAGAGCGCTGATTTTTAAATCAAGCTGAAGCTACCTTCTCTTTTCATTTACTTTTTCCAGTCATTCCCCAGGTCAGCAGGTACTATATTTCTCCCTTCATCTTTGGAAAGACAGTGTTATCCTCAAGAAATACATTTTATTGGAAGTGGGTTTTAACTTTTTTCCTTTATACTGTGTTCTTTACAGCACGTATTTGGTTTTGCGTCTATAGCAGGATATTTTTGAGTGCTTTGAGAGTTTTGAGTATGTATTTGGGACTAGCAAGAAAATATTAGATGGAACAATAAGAATGTTAGCTTTGGCTTGTAATTTATGCTAAGGTTCATGAACCACAAGAATCCTTAGACTCACATCCCCTTAAATAATGCTTTCCTCCCAGATGACAATGCACTATAAAATGTAATGATTTTAGCAGCAACTATAGAAATGTTTAATCAGCTGAAACATAAACAAGGCTCTGCAGAGAGGTCTAGACCTATTTCTGGGTGGTAGCTTTTGGACTAAAAAAGCCTTATCAGCTTTCACTATATTTATATTTCTTATTATTGTTGTCATTAAATTTGGGAAATTTTAGCTCTTTTTTCAAATCAGCTATCTTTTTTAAAATACAAGTATGAACAGTAGTGTTAGAAATATTACTTTTCTGTCTTTCATGAGCACCTAACATATTTCTAAAAGATGTACACAATTTTGGATCCCATTTTGAAAAAATGGGGCTTTTAAAATCTTGAGCAGCACTTTTCTACTCGTAGGCAATTGATGATGTTTCAAGGGTGGTCTTTAGAAAGGCTTGATCAGGACAGCAGTGTTCTAATTCACACTGAAAATCCAGCTTAAAATGTTGGCGTTTCTCAGACACTTTTGCCCATCTCTCATACCCGTCTGTAGTCTTATAAGAGGAGGATTAATTTTTTTCATGTATGAAAACTAATCCAAAAAGGCTTTCTTTTTTATTATCAGTGATCGTATAACTGCTTTCTTTATACTACTAATCTGCTCTCATCAGATTACTGCCAGATTTTTTTCCTCCAAGACATTTTTTTTCCCTTTTCTGTCTACTGACTTCACTTCAGTAGGAGCCACAGATTGTGTAAGCAGTCTTACTTCAGTGCTACGTTGTTCTGTCCCTTTTATCCACTCATTCTCATATATGTACATTTTATAAAAGTATTTGGGGTAGAAAATAGTTTTGCAACTTAAACCTACTATAGAAGAAAGTAATCCATTTCTATGGAGTAGTTTCAGGTGCCTACTGGGAAGAGGGAATAAAGGAATCAGAGTATTCTTTCTCTGTATTCCTTTTCCCAACTATGTTCAGAATCATAGTATGGAAGAATAATTGAGGTTGAAAGAAACTTCTGAGGGTCCCTAGTCCAACGTGTTCCTCAAAGCAGTTCAACTAGATCAGGTTGCTCAAGACCTTGTTCAGATAAGCTTTGAATATATGCAAGGATGGAGATTCCTCAGCTGCTCTGAACCCCTACTTCCATGTTTGATTATGCCCTGGTGAACAAAAATAATAATTCCCTTGTTATACCATTGGTCTGGTTGATCCCTGTCCTTTAGGTGCACGCCTGTGAGACGACTGACTCTACAGTCTTACCTACACTGGGAGGACACTACTTGTAACAAGGCAAGCATAGTAATTTTTATTAGTTTGCCTTAATTAGAACTTCTCACTGTTTTGCTGAAATTCCCCAACAGTTTATTCTTTACATTTGTTTCAAATTCTGTTGCAAGCAGCAACTGTTTTCTTTATAATTAAAGCTCGACGTCTTACAGAAGGAATAAAAATACATACAAACCACTATTTAAACAGACAACTCATTAAATGTAATTCCTCTCAAGGTACATTTAATATTGTACTGACACTTAGACAAGTATTTAGTAATAGTTGAAGGAAAGCCTTTCTCCTTAGTATTGACTGTATAAGTCAATTACCACAGCTACACAATAATCTAAAGAAGATGTTGCTGAATGGTAACCAGTTGCATTTTCAGGTGCACAACAGCATGAATTTTTGCATAATAGCAGTTGAAAAGTTGAAAATACTGTATGAAAGTATTATAATTGACAAGTTAAATATATAATAGAACATCCATCTTTGAGGATTAAAAAAAAGATAATGTTGCCAATGGCTAAGAAGTTTGATAGCTCAGACTCAAGGCATACGTAACACTTCCAAAAATCCCATATTTTCCTGGCCTTTACCCTGGTATGTCACAGTAATCACTCACACACTGCCTTACAGATTGTCACATATCATTTTACATGTTGATTGGCTAGCTATGTGCAGGATTATACAAGATGCAAAGCCTAAATTTGGCTGACAAACATAACCATTTTGTCAATATCAGTAGTTTTTTACCCATCAGAAGTTGTCTGGCCTTGCTAATACCTTTGCAATTATTCTAACTGGTGTTGCTTATGCTGCTTTAAAACTAGTTTCTCAGCAATGTAATGACAGTCATAATCAAGCACGAGGAACACGTGCATTTCAGATTGTTTTAACTTTTGAGCTTGCCAGATTTCAAACCTTTTAGAAACAGGTATGTACAGTGTGCAGAGGTAAACTTCAGCTCCCCTGCATAAGGTCCAGTGAGTGTGAGAAATTACTTAACTGGGGATTCATGTATGTATGGACTCAGTTGATACTATCAGTGTAGAAGGATTTTGCCATTTATGCATTTTTCAGGTTTGGATGGCAAGCTGCTATTGTAGTGTTCAGCTGCAGTATGTAATGCAGCTTTGACTATCGGCTTATACTGGGTTTGTGAACAGTTTCACTGAATTTATCCTCTGTCTGATGTTGTTGCTTGTGCATGTGATTTGGAAAGCTTACTGGAATTTGCTCATATTGCCTATTTGGATTGCAGGCTGGTGTGTGGTAGGAGTGTGCCTGTCTTGGCAAATCAAATCCTGCATCACCCATCAGCAAGTATTGTCACTGTAGCTATGATGTCATTACATTTGACAGCATTAAAAGCATTGATTGCATCCAAAATTATTTGAATCATTCTCATGGTCAGTGGCAGAGGAGGCATGATCAGTATTTGAAGGGGGTGGGAGATTTTTTTTAGTTTTGGTCATTGGCATAAAGCTGTCACTCAGGAAAGCAGAGTCAGACAACACTACATTTACTTTTTAGTGGGCTTGCTTATCTGCAAGGCAATACAATTGAAATTATATGAAAAAGTGTGATGGAGGTTTGTACTAAAACTAATTATAGTTTTCTGGCCCATGTAGCTTCTGGGAAAAAATAATGTTGTTGTTGGATGTCGTTATATTGCAGCTTGTATTCAAATGACAGTCTTTAATCTAGTCACACCTGTTTGGTACCAGCTTCATTATGGAGAGTAAAATAATTGATTTAGTTTCAAAAAAGCTAATTTCCATTTGTGGTGGAAAGTGTATGTGTAGCTCTTGAGAAATGTTTGTTAAAAAAAAACCCAAAACAACACCACACAGAGAAGTGCTTTTGTGCCCTATGTTAAGGTTTGAAATTATGCCTTTTTTTTTTTTTTCTGTTTCTCTATGCATGGAGTCCAGTATATGCCACAGTCATACAAAAGCTGATTCTGATGGCGTCCAACCTGACAGCATTGTAGTAGGAAATATCTTCATGCTGTGTTTCTTTGACAGAAATGAGGAAGGAGATCTCTGCTTCTATATTGGCCTCTGACAGTAAATTTATTGACCATGTTATGCCTGAACTATAAACTGGATCAGATCTGAAAACTCGCTGTCGATTCCTGATATGGTTGAGTGAATCTGGAAGAAAGCCACATGGAATCACTGAAGTTGGAGGGAATAGCATTTTGGGGAATAGGATTTGGCAAGAACTCCAAGCTACAGCTCGTGACTGTACTGAACATTTTTTTTCAGGCTAGGGATTAATTTAACTCTGTATGGCTTTATAATATCAAACTGCTGAATTGCTGGTAGCTATGTACTGTAATAATCCTGAATTGATCTCGCTCTGAATGACTGCCACACTGCTTTCCAATGGGTTAAGAATATGCCTCCTTCTCAAAGGAAAAAGCAGTAGCAGAATAAATATATATAACTCAATGTATAATATATACAAGTCATTAAGAATATGTAAATATAATATTTTTTATATATAGTTGTTGCTTATAGCTCCTACCTTTACATAAATCATGAAAAAAAAATGAGGTCGTGAACTCAATCAGTAATTGTTGACCTGTTTTACTTCATACCAAGCCTTCCATACCTTCTCCCCAGACATTACATGCTTTCCTCAGTGATCATCTGCAGTTTTTGTGAATCCCTGAAAACAGTTAGGTGAACGCTGGGGTTTTGCAAACAGAAGGTTGGAAACCACATCAATGGCAAAGCCGACCTCTTGTATTCCATAAACTCAGTGGATTTTTGCTTCTGTCAAGGCTGCATTTGAACCAGAGCATTTCTTTGGACACTTCAAATCCTCCATATGGTACCTTGTATTCAGGAGACACAGAGCAAAACCAAAGTTTCATCTTCTATATTTAATGGGTTTGATTCTGATTATACATCTCTATTACTTCAGTGACTTCAGTAAAGAGGGTTTCTCTGTATTTCTCTGATTTCAGTATTGGACCTCAAATTGATAGTGCTATCACAAAAAAAGAAAATACTGTTAGGAATATACAGTCAAGAAAAATGACATGGCCTGCCTTTGAAAATGGAACTAATTTACTCACCAGATCCCTTAGCGGTGAAGCAGAAATGAGTGGAAAGTATGAGAAGTGATAACAGTGATGAAAGCTGTGGCATCCTTCTGTAGGCAGGCCGTAAGGTTTCTTTTAAAAATGTGCAGTGAGGATTGTGACACCACATCACCATCTTCTGAGAAATGTCTGGATTTCAAAAGTTAGGTTTAAGACTCAAAGAAAAAAAAAATTAAGTATAATCATCCTTCCTCTCCCTCAGTCTTGTCTTTCATATTCTGATGCTCAGCGTTGGCTATTAAAATTACTCAGTTCCACTGGAAACAGGCAAAATAACAATGCTGGCTGGGTGCTCTGAAAGTACTTACAAAGGCTGGCCTTTCTGCTAGCTCTCAGTGTGCAGCAACCGAAGCCTGTTTCAGATTGAGTGTTGCCATTGTGAGCGCGTTAGCTGAGCTCTTTCAAGAAACTTGAGGAAAATTAACCACACTTTCTGATGACAATGAGTTCATCTTCCATGCTTGCAGTGCTAAAATTAGCTCAGTAAACAAGATTTGTACTGAAGGGCAACAGTACAATTGTAACATGGGGGGTAGAGTAGCTTGAGTTGCTGCATTCCTTGGCTCTAACGCTTTCAGTGCTCTTTCATCTGCTGAAACAAGTGTTAAACTGGCTGGTTTCTTTCCCCTCTGTTGTAATGATTGACTCCAGCCTGGGATTGTTAAAGCTTGCTAGGTAGTACTGTCTGATTTAATGCTGTAGGGTTTTGTGTGGTGACCAGCTTTTTTTTTCAGAGATACCTTAGTGTTTGTTCCCTGCCTCCTGCATCTCTAGCTAACTATAACCTTACTGACAGCATTTCTTATTTCAGGTCTTAGCAAGAGGGCATGTAGCACTGAGAGCTAAGACAGTCTCCTAGCATACCAGTGACCCTGTAACAGCTTCTCCCAGCTTATACATTGGAGCATGCATCCTGAGTTTTCTGCTTTTGTGCCCCAATGCTGGAAGCTATTGGCTTTGATTAGGCTGAGCCTCCCCTCTGGCATGTGTTGGTTATTTGTCATAATTTCATACATTATCATAAATGCAAGCTCTTTTCTGCTGTATGATAATTGTGTCACTGTCTAAGAAATATCTCTAGCCTAGCAAAATAACTCATGAAAACAAGCATGTTAATACCTGACAGTTTGTCCCTTTTTATCATTCCTCCTTTTAGCTGGATGATAGCAGACTGCTCCTCTCTTTCTTGTCTTCCCTGTCCTCTGAAACTTTGAGTTAAAAGCTGCTGAATGGATTTTGCTTTATGTACTAGGCTTATGCACACAATATATAAATGTGCTCAAGTAAACAAAACTTTGCCAGAATGGGAAGGGGGATGAAGCATAGATTATATCAGCTGGAAACCTGAGCATACCATGTGAGAAGAACCTTTTAATACCCTGCCAAACTGGCAGACCCTTGGCTCTCTGCATCTTCTTTCTGTAGGCTAGGTATGACTGCAGCAGCAGCCAGCTTCTGCATGCTTTGTCCTTGATTGTATATTCTTCATAGCATGGCAGTCAGGCTCAGAGCAGTCCAATCAATGGCTAGATCGATCTATTTCAAGAAGGGCTATGGGTTTTTCTACCATGTTGAGAGCATTTCTGTTCAGGGACAAGTGAGGATTCTCATGTCACTGAATGAAATCTTAACACTTCACAAACCAGTGAAGCTACCACTGCAAACTTCAGCAAGACAATGATTACAAATGTAAGTTTCATTAAAAAACAGTTTTAATTATCCTGTCTTAGTACAGTCAGATCCCCAGAGGGTAAAAGTATTTTATCTTCTCCCAGAAACATGAAGAACAAAAGAGCATGTTTCCTTAGAGCTTGTAAACAATCGTTTCAATAAGGGAGATTCACTTTCCTTCAGTTTCTCTACTGGCATTACTTCCAGAATAATGGTATAATTCTTTCTCTCTAGTTCCTATTTATGGTGAATCTATTTCAATGTCCTTCTGTATCTGTTTCCTGCTCCATTCTGTTTAGGTTTTAATCTTTTGTGGATCCAGAAACTGTTGGGATACTCAGAACTGTTGAACATTTTCGATTCGAGTTGTAGGTTTTCCCCATCTCTGTTGACAACTAATAGGGCTTCATTCCCAGGGTCATTCTTTTACTTTCATGCTAAATGTTTATGCAGTGACTGCGTTTGCGCTTTCTGTTTGTACTACTGTGACATTCAAAGATACCAGTTGTTGTGGTTTAAGTCTCCAACCCCCCATGCAGTTTTCTCAGTCACTCACTCCCCTCTATTTCTTCCCCAAGTCCTGGGGAAATGGGGAGGAGAATCAAAAGAATTCAACTCGCACAGGTTGAGATAAGAACAGTTTAGTAACTAAAGTGTAACACAAACTACTACTGCTACCACCAGTAATAATACAACAGAAATACAAGGAAAGAGAATACAACTGCTCACCAAGCCCAACCCAGCCAGTGCACCACCCAGCAGCGAACCCCCCAACTACCAAAAACCTGACCATGCTGTGCACCCCCAGTCCACCACCACACCCTTCCGGGTCTCTGCTCTCTGTTTTCCCATCCTGGACATGACGTGCTGTGGTATGGAATAACCTCTTTGGTCAGTTTGGGTCAGGTGTCCTGTCTCTGCTTCCTCCCGGCTCCCCCTCCTCCCTGGCATAGCATGAGGACTCAGAAAGTCCTTGGTCAGACCAAAATATTACCCAGCAGTTACTGAAAACACTGGTGTTATCAGCGCTGCTCCCAGGCCCAAAATAAAAAACACAGTGCTGCACCAGCTAGTAAGAGGGAGAAAAAACTGACTGCTGCTGCTGAACCCATGACAATCCACCCCTTATTCCATACCATTCACGTCATGCTCAGATCCCACATTTTCAATATACCATCACATGTGTATATATGCATCCACACACACACACAGGGGGAGGGAGATCATCCCTCAGTGCATGGACCAATCCCTATAGAGCTGCTGAGTCCATCCAGTCCATGATATCAAGCTCCATCTCCTGTAACAGTCCTTCTGAGCAGGGGAGACTGTGTGCAGTGTTCACACTCGTGAATAACCTGGGCAATAGTGTCCATTGCTAAGTCCATCCCTCAATCAGAAGTCCACCCCTCGATCTTAAGTCCATCTGTAAGTGACTGCGTTTGCACTTTCTGTTTGTACTACTGTGACATTCAAAGATACCAGTAAAGATCTAGGCCTCATTGAGCCAGCACTCTGCAAAGCTGAAGTAAATGAGAAAATGTGGTATGTATCCCAAAAAGCTTAAATTCTTATGTGGTGATTAGACTTTAAGAACTTTATACAAGACATTCTATGAGAATGTGAGAAAGCAGTTGTCTGCTTTGACTGAAAAGAGTTAAAAAGGACAGTCTACTTAGCTATGGTTTATGTCATGACCAGTGTGATCGGCCTCCTGCCTCTCTCTTCTTCTCCCATTCAACCTCAGCATTTTTAAGCAAATAATAAGTTCCCTGCAAAATCAAAGCACCACCTGTACACCCAAATCCTGTAATTAATGATATAGACAACCTCTGTATATGACTTAGAGGATCAGTGCACTGCAGAACTCCTCAGTTATACATGCAACAGGTGTTTTTCACTGCTATTTCTTTTTTTCTGTAATAGCTCTAGCATCTTGTTGAGTGCATAGCACAGGAAAAGTGACCAGCATTACACTAATCTGTAACTGTTGTTAGCTGAAAGTGGTCTCTTACTAAGATATTCAAACACTGTTTGCTATATTCTGAGATTAGAATGCTTTTCATAGATATTTGCAGATTACTAAATTAGGATACTAAGCAATTATGAAATGGAAGTATGTCATGAATTTAATGTTCTGATATGCAAAGCACAAGGGAAAAATACTAATATTAATACAGTAGAGTTTCCAAGATAATTTAGTGAGAGAATGTTACTATTAAATATTTTAAATGAAGTCTGCAGGAGCAAAGTATCACTTGTGCAGCAGCCCACTTAGCATTTCAGCACCCGTATCACTAACCACTCTGTGGTCTTAAGTAAAAAGTTTCATTTGTAAAAGGATCATTGAATCCTTCCTCTGCCCCTGCTGTTTTCCTCATTCAGCAACTGCCTTCACAGCAAGACACCATTTTCCTTCTTGGTCTCATCCTACTCATTCAAGACCTACCTGTAACAAGCCAGGCAAGTTTTCTACAGACAAAGAGTGTCATTTGAAGTAGACTTCTTTCAACAGCAGGATCTCTTCCCTACATTTGCTGACACAGTCTTAGAAAACCAAAGATCTGATTTGGGAAAAAAAATTATGTGTGTATATTTGTCTATACCTAATCTATATCTATATCTATACCCTCTATGTCTATATCTAGATGTCTTTTTTCTGTAACATTAAGTCTTACTGTAAAAATGATCTCCTATGAGACCTTCTTAATTAGAATTTATGTAGGCAATAGAAAAAATAGAGGCCAGTGTACATACACGCGGCATCAAAGAATGAAATAAAATGTATGTACTTACTAGACACTGATATGTCAAGGCATGAAATGCGTGTACTGAGTAAACAGTACCTGACACTTGGAAAAAGTGAGTCCCTGCTAATAATGATGACAATTGTGGGTAGATGATTGCCACTTTCTGTAGTGTCCAAATGTTCAGTTTGTGAACATGCTGAAGGGGTGACCTGTTTACAGTTCCAGATCAGAAGAAATTCCAAAAGTGTGCTCAGATGAATCCATCCTTTTAGAGAGGATTGTTATGTGAACGTTCTGTCCTAGCTTAAAGACTCTCTCATTACTACGGGTCTTAGTAAATGGAACCGCTTGGAGTGTTTGATGAATCACACTGGTCTTAAAGTTCAAGGATATTACTAATGGCAGCTGAAACAGTAACATTTTTCCTTTTGTTCCCTTCCATCAATGTTTGCATTTTCATTTGCTTTCATGCAGAAAATAAATTCCATGAAAGGGAAACTCTTAAATAGCCTATAGTAAATAGTATGGTGTAACTGGTGTAACTCCTTCAGTTTTAGAAGCATTAAGATTGCATCACTGAAGATTGTGCCTTTCA
This sequence comes from Myiopsitta monachus, assembly GCA_017639245.1. Classification (NCBI taxonomy): domain Eukaryota; kingdom Metazoa; phylum Chordata; class Aves; order Psittaciformes; family Psittacidae; genus Myiopsitta; species Myiopsitta monachus. The sequence goes on along the minus strand of CM029921.1, from coordinate 61,004,074 downwards.
GTAAATTAAATAAAATATAAATCCAAGATCAGGAAATTAAATTCATTATGAAGATAATGAAAAATTCTTATTTTCCTTGCTGCTGTAATCATGCACACTTTAACTGTTGCCTGGAACAGTCAATACCTTGAATATTAACATCCTCTTCTCTTAAGACACTTGGTTTTCTAGGGATACATGGTGGTCTGTTTTACTGCTAGCCTGGGTTTACTCATTTAATGCCTGAGCCTGTGTGAGTCAGAGAATATCTGCTCTGAAGAGTTCCTTTGCAGGTTTCATTACCATTGGCTCATTCTGTAATGGCTATGCTAAAGAATCATACATAACACTTCTCAAGCACCTTAAGTTACACAAATAAAATAATCCTGTGATTTAACTCTACTGAACTGAACGGAGTACACGAGCTGTATTTCAACCTGGTGCTTTTACATATTTTGCTTTGTTTGGTGGTATTACATTATGTTCATGTTTCTTTAAAATGGGTCAACATGGTTCAAATATTTGTTGGAGGAAGATGAGGCACCTGTGCACTTCAGTACTGGAAATGCCAGACTTCAATACAACAGGACAAGAAACCAGGAACAGATAATTTTGCCAAACTTCATTTATTCATCAGTTTGATTATTTCACTTTCTCCAGTTTTGCAAATCAGACATAATCAGATTCACTTTCAGTAAAGGCTGTGGGCAGTGTTGAATTGTTGCCTGCTGATTCTGATCGTTCCTTTACCACAGAACTCGTCTGGGTTCATCAAAGTTCATTGGTTGTTGGGATGATGGTCAGAGGGAAGTCAGGGCCAGTAACTGGTGACCTGAAGACATCTAGTTTGTGGGCTATAAAAGTGCTACATAGCAGGCAACGGTATACAAGTGAGTTCATTGGCTGTTTTCCCCTAAAATCAAATCCCCTTCAGGTACACATCAGAATTCCCCATCTTCCCGCATTACCCACCAAGCATAGCCAGGTCCCTGAGCAAAAGCAATCCCACGAGTGGGTTTGCCTTTACCTGAAGCAGGAATAACCCAGACTGTCTTCCCCAGAAAATTCTTTATGTGCACCACAGGAACTTTGTCCCCTTCTACAGTATGTAAGAGTTCTGACTGGGCTGGACCAGCCCTGTTAGCAAATCCTCTGGTGTTGACCAACCAGGTGGCCTTTGGTAAATGTTCATCCCAATGTTTGAAAGTCTCACCACACATTGCTATCAGTGTAGTTTTTAATAGCCCATTGCACCATTTGATTTTACCAGAGGCTGGTGCACAGTAGAAGATGCAATATACCCACTCAATGCCATGTTATTTGGCCCAAATGTCTATAAGTCTGTTCCAGAAATGAGTCCCATTGTCTGACTCAATTCTCTCTGGGGTGCCATGTCACACAAAATCTGTTTTTCAAGGCCCAGGATAGTGTTCCAGGAAGTGGCGTGGGGCACAGCGTATGTTTCCAGCCATCCGCTGGTTGCTTCCACCATGGTAAGCACATGGCGCTTGCCTTGGCGGGTTGGTGGGAGTGTAATATAATCAATCTGCCAAGCCTCCCCATATTTGCACTCCAGCCATCATCCTCCATACCAAAGAGGCTTTAACGTTTAGCTTGCTTAATTGCAGCACATGTTTCACAGTCATGAATAACCTGGGCAATAGTGTCCATTATTACATCCACCGCTCAATCACGAGTCCATCTGTATGTTGCATCTCTGCCCTAATGGCCTGAAGTGTCATGGGCCTACCTGGCCCAAAATAATTCACCCTTGTATTGCCAATTTAAGTCCATCTGAGTCCACTTCAACTTTAGCAGCTTTATCCACTTGTTGGTTGTTCTGGTGCTTCCTCAGTGACCCAACTCTTGGGTACATGAACATCTACAGGGCGTACCTTCACTACCAGGTTCTGTACCTGGGCAGCAATATCTTGCCACAGTGCAGCAGCTGAGACGAGTTTACCTCTGCGTTGCCAGTTGCTCTGCTTCCATTGCTGCAACTGCCCCCACAGGGCATTTGCCACCATCCATGAGTCAGCATAGAGACAAAGTACTGGCCACTTTTCTTGTTCAGCCATGTCCAAGGCCAGCTGGATGGCATTCACCTCAGCAAACACTCGATTCACCCTCTCCTTCAGCAGTTTCTGCAGCTTGTTGTCGAGGTCTCCATACAGCTGCCTTCCATCTCCGATGCTTTCCTACAATACAGCAGGACCAATCAGTAAACAAAGGCAGACTGCTTTTCACTTTCTGACAGTTTATTACATGGTGGGGCCTCTTCAGCACACATCTCCTTCCTCCTCTGGTGACATTCCAAAATCTTTGCCCTCTGGCCAGTCCATGATGACTTCTAGAATTCCTGGATGACTGGGATTTCCTATTTGAGCTCATTGTATAATTAGTGCAGCCCACTTACTCCATGTAGCATCGGTTGCATGATATGTAGGAGAGACCCTGCCTTCAAACACCCAGCCCAGCCTGGGCAGCTGAGGTGCCAGGAGGAGCTGTGCTTCAGTGCCAGTCACTTCTGAAGCAGCTCGAACCCCTTCACAGGCTGCCAGTATCTCTTTTTCAGTTGGGTATAGCTGGCCTCATATCCTCTGTGCCCCCGACCCCAAAAGCCAAGGGGTCGACCTCGAGTGTCCCCTGGAGCTTTGTGCCAGAGGCTCCAGGTAGGACCATTCTCCTCGGCTGCAGTGTGGAGTACATTTTTTACATCTAGGCCTGTCCGGACTGGTCCAAGGGCTACTGCATGAACTCTCATTTAATTTGCTCAAAGGCTTGTTGTTGCTCAGGGCCTTATTTAAAATCAGTCTTCTTCTGAGTCACATGATAGAGAGGGCTTAAGATCACACTGTAATTCAGGATGTGCATCCTCCAGAACCCTACAGCACCCAAGAAAGCTTGTGTTTCTTCCTTATTAGTTGGTGGCGACATTGCTGTTATCTTGTTGATCACATCTGTAGGGATCTGGCGGCGTCCATCTTGCCATTTTATTCCCAAAAATTGGATTTCCTGTGCAGGTCCCTTGATCTTTCTCCTTTTTATGGCAAAACCGTCTGTCAGCAGGATTTGGATTATTTTGCTCCCTTTCTCAAAGACTTCTTCTGCTGTATTACCCCACACAATAATGGCATCAATGTATTGCAGGTGTTCTGGAGCTTGCCCCTCTTCCAGTGCAGTCTGGATCAGTCCATGGCAGATGGCAGGGCTGTGTTTCCACCCCTGGGGCAGTTGATTCTAAGTGTACTGGACGCCCCTCCAAGTAAAAGCGAACTGTGGCCTGCACTCTGCTGCCAGAGGAATTGAGAAAAATGCATTGTCAGTATCAATCGTGGCATACCACTTGGCTGCCTTTGACTCCGGTTCATAGTGAAGTTCTAGCACGTCCAGTGCGGCAGCACTCACGGGTGGTGTGACTTCATTCAGGTCACGATAGTCCTACCATTAGTCTCCACTCCCCGTTAGACTTTCGCACTGGCCATATGGGGCTATTAAAGGGTGAGTGGGTCCTACTGATCACTCCTTGACTCTCCAATCTACAGATCAGCTTTTGGATGGGAATCAGGGAGTCTCTGTTGGTGCAATATTGCCACTGGTGCACTGTTGTGGTCACAATTGGCACTTGTTGTTCTTCGACCTTCAGCAACCCCACAACAGAAGGATCCTCTGGGAGACCAGGCAAGGTGAACAGCTGCTCAATGTCCTCTGTCTCCAAAGCAGCAATACCAAAAGCCCATGGGTGAAAGCCCATGACCTTTTGGGTCTTTGAAGTACCCTCTCCTGAGGTAGTCTATGCCGAAGATGCATGGAGCCTCTGGACCAGTCACAATGGGGTGCTTTTGCCATTTCCAGACAGGCTGATTTCAGCCTCCAGTACAGTCAACTCTTGGAATCCTCCTGTCACTCCAGAAATATAAATGCTTTCCACCCTTTGACAGCTTGATGGCATCAGGATACCCTGTGCACCGGTATCTACTAGTGCTTTATACTTCTGTGGGACTGATGTGCCTGGCCATCTGATCCACACAAGTCCAGTAAATCCAATTGTCCCCTACCTCAACCTGTCTGGAGGCAAGCCCCCTCTAATAGTCGTCACAATGTTGGACATTTAAGTCTTGTATAAAGAGATTATTCTTCTTTATCACAGGAGCTGGAGTAGAATCAGATCTTCCACTCCAACTGGGAACTTGCTCACCAGAGACTGAAGCCATAGCTTTCATGGGATGATCATCCTTGACCTTTGCTTTCCTCTTCAATTCATGCACCCATTCCTCCAGAGCTGAGGGAGGTTTTCCATCCCACTTCGTCATGTCTTCTCCATGATTCCACATGTAAAACCAGAGGGTGGCGCGTGGTGTATACCTTCTGTATCTTCTCTCTTGAGCAGTAGGTTGCCTTTTGTTAACAGCTGAGATGTGTGTTGGTACATGTGAGGAGCTGGATAGATCAGATAGATCATCTCTCAACTGTTTGAGGTCCTGGGACAGTTTTTCCACAGCTGAAATGATGGGAGGGTTGAGATTGTCTTCGAAACTCTTGGAGTTTATGAATCATTTCGGCTACTGTTTGTGGTACTATGGCATTCCAGGATACTGTTGCCAATGAATGGGCATATGATGACAGTGCATTGGGTATAAATTTCTGCCACATGGGTCGTGTACATTCGACTTCATCTGGATCTATGGGTACATCCCTGGCGTTCGGCTTGATGTGATAGATGGCTGATACAGTGGCTGATTCCCTCAGAGACTGGATGCCCTTTTCTAGAGTAGTCCACTTGGCTGAATGACTCATAACATTGTCCGTGTATGGAAACCTTCATTTCAAAGCTGCCAAGAGCTGCTTCCAAAGGCTGAGGGACTTCTTCTCCCTTGCAATTGCTTTGTCAATTCCCCCTTCCCTAGCAAGTGATCCCAGCTGCTTGGCTTCCCCATCTTCTAGTTTGTGACCTTTGGCCCCATTGTCCCAGCATCAGAGCAACCAGATGATGATGTGCTCTCCGGGTTGATGGGTAAAACCTTTTTGCATATTCTATAGCTGGGTTGAGGCCCAGGGTGAGACGTTATCTCTTCTTCCTCCTCTTCCTCTGATTCACATACTAATAACTCCTGGTCAGATGCTTTCCCAGGTGGCGAGTACATTGTTTCTTCATCTTGCTTCATCTTTCTTGCCTCTTTTTTGTTTTTCACCTTGCGTATAGGGGCAACCAATATTGGCACAAATTGGTCCTCTGGTGTAGCTGCTGTACTTGGAGTTGGATTAGCTGCACTGCCTGTTGTGGTCGAAGTTTGAGTAGCTACTGTACTTGTCACTGGGGCTGGTGTAGCTGCTGTACTTGGGGCTAAAGTAGCTACACTGTATGTTGCGGTCAAAGTTTGAGTAGCTGCTGTACTTGTTGCTGGGGCTGGTGTAGCTGCTGTACTTGGAGTTGGAATAGCTGTGCTGTCTGTTGTGATTGAAGTTTGAGTAGCTACTGTACTTGCCGCTGGGGCTGGTGTAGCTGCTGTACTTGGAGTTGGAATAGCTGTGCTGTCTGTTGTGATTGAAGTTTGAGTAGCTACTGTACTTGCCGCTGGGGCTGGTGTAGCTGTTGTGCTTGGAGCTGGAGTAGCTGTGCTGTCTGTTGCTTTGCCATCAGATCCAGGGACATTTTTTTCCTTTTGAAGGTGCTGGATAGTGTTTAACAGGGCTGTATAAGCATAGGCCAAGCCCCAGCATGTTACCATGATTTGTCCATCTCTGGTATGACCAGAATGACAACACCCCTCCTTTAAGTGTTTTACCAATTTTTCTGGATTTTGCATTTGTTCATTGGTGAGGTTCCAAAGCACTGGAGGGGCCCACTGGCCTAGATACTTGCCCATACTATCCCATACATGCTGCCACTCCTGACTGTCCAGCCTCAGGGAAAATCTCTTGGTCCTCCTATATCGTTGTCTAACCCTAGACAAGGCCCAAACCCAACTCTGCTTAACTCTTGGGATCAGATGAAATGGTCGTGGGTAAAACACCCTCTGTATGCATGCCGACATGGTGATCCCCATCACAATCAGCAGGCAGGTCTCAAGGGTACCCAAAGGCCATTCAAAACCTTCAGAACTCTCAAATGATGCTGTAAATGGTCTGGTGGGGGGCTGGGAATGTAAGGGAATGTCTCCTTCAAGGGAAAATGTTGTGTAATTGCTTAACACTTCTATTACATACCTCCCAAAGTATAGAGGTGGTGACCACACAAGGAATGGAAGCCAGATCAGTTCATGATCGCTGATTCTATTGTATTACAAGTCATCACCATAAAGTACAATGAAACAAGAACCTTAGCCCAAGGCCCCCAGCCGATAAACAAGAAGACAGCAAATACCTGGCTATAAGCAAGGTAGGACATGCTGAAACTCTGAGATCAAGAGCTACAACTTTTTGAGCCAATAAATCAGAATTGTGACAAGTGGCTATTAATCCAAAACAGTGAATGCTTATCACAAATACGATTAGACACACTCTGGTCAGATCTGTCATTATCTCAACCCTTTATGCCCCACATTGGGCGCCAAAAGAACTCTCATGGTTTAAGACCAGCTGTAACTCAGAACCACGTGGCTGCTCTCTCACTCCCCCCCCCTTCCTCCCATCCAGTCCCAGAAGTATGGGGAGGAGAATCGAAAGAATGTAACTCCCACATGTTGAGATAAGAACAGTCCAGTAGCTAAGGTATAACACAAACCACTATTACTACCACCAATAATAATAATAATGGTAAGGAAAATAAAGAGGGAAGAGAACACAACCTCTCACCCCCCGCTGATCGGTACCCAGCCCAGTCCGAGCAGTGATCTAACTGTTCTGGGTAACTGGCCCCAGTTTATATAGTGGGCATGACATGCTGTGGTATGGAATACCTATTTGGTTAGTTTGGGTCAGGTGTCCTGTCTCTGCTTCCTTCCGGCTTCTCCTCCTCCCTGGCAGAGCATGAGACTCAGAAAGTCCTTGGTCAGACTAAACTTAACCGAGCAGCAACTAAAAACATCGGTGTTATCAGCGCTATTCCCAGGCCAAAAGTCAAAACCACAGCACTGCACCATCTACTAAGAACAAGAGGAATGACTGCTGAACCCAGGGCATAGTTTGATAGATCTGTGTGTTAAATTACATAGAGCAACATTATTCATAGGTGCTTTTAATTCCCCTGTAAAGACTAATCTTATTAATATTTATCTTCTGGTGTTCTTACAAATCCAGAATGGGTAATCTCTGTCTAAATGAAGATATTGTTCATGCAGAGCTTTCTGGGTTTTCTTTTTAAGAAAAAACAATACAAAGAAATCATAATAGCACATAATGTCATGAAAAGGTTAAAGCAGATAAAATGTAATTAAGTGAGACGTATTACTCATGATCCCAGCGTCCAAAATTTTTGTGTTTCCTAAACAGCTGGCAGGAGGGATGATAGCATAGTGAGGATTAAGCTTCAATTTCAGAAACGCCATACCATGTTGGGTCATGGCTCCTGCAGTTATATTTAGCCATAGAAAACATCTTGTTGATATACTTAATAAGTAATACGCTTGGATGATGATGAATTTCCTGCTGAAGTCCCAAGTGACCCAACATCTGCCTCCTTTCACCAAGTGGTAGCAAAGGGGTGGGATCAAAAAACCAAACAGGTATCTTGAAAAAGGCAGGATATGACTTAAGCATGACTGCACCTTCTTCCAGTTCTGTGAATTGGGTTTGGTTCTTTAAACATAAGGAACTGTGTTGGTAGAGCCAATATGGAATATTTTTACTGATAAATACAGTGCATTACATGGATGTTTCTAAGTGGATATTTTGAGAACTTTATTTTTTACTTATGCAATCTTCAGCCCCTGTCAATGGTAACAAATGTTTTGTGTAGCATTTAGACACACACGCACAAATCTGTTGCTACTCAGTAAAGCACTTCATGCGTTCTTAAGCCCCTTGATTTCAGCTCTTGGTTTTATCAGCAGGAGGTTTTTCAAAGGCAAGAGGCTATCCTTATCTCACAAATGGGCTAAACTGCTTTATGGCAAGATAGTCCTGGAAAACTCTTAGTTATACAAAATGTCAATTTTCTCCTCCCTCTTCTCCTGCAATGGTCAATGACCTTAGAACCATTCCTTTCTTACCTGTGTACTTCTCATACTAAAAAAAAGCACTGAAAATCCTCTGTATTTTCCCCAGATTGAGCCATTTGCAGGTTGATGCATCTGTGCCAGCCATTTCCTCTGTAAATTTTCATGTTTATGCATCAGCTTGTTTAGGATAGTTCTTCTGGTTGTGCACAAATGAAGCAGGGAAGGTCAAACAGATTTTAAAGTGTGAGAACTGACTCATATCAATTCATAAGATTTTGTCCAGAAAGGCACCACATTGAGACTTGGATTATTTATTTATTTTTGTATAGTACCTTTTTGCCCTGAATAAGTAGGCAAATTTTGGGATGGAGGCAAAGTATACATAACTAGGTTTCCCTGCCGACTGCTTTAGATTGAAGATAATGCCACAGATTTTTGACATTCAGCCATCATTAGAGCAATCTTTTCTGATAACCTTTATAGCCCTGCCTAAAGTGCCTTATCTAGTAACGCTGAACTTAATTATCTCTAAAAAATACCCATTTGTGATGTAGAAACTAAACTGCATAATATATCCCTCTGTAAGCGGGGCAAGTGTCTGCTGTCATAGTATAAACATGTATACTCCCTAAGGTATTTCATCTAGGTTTGGATCCGATGATGAGGTTTTCTTCCACATTAAAGCACAGTGACCAGGGAGGGATAACAAGCAGATTAAGGATGTGGAAAAATTTTTTATGAAAGAATGAAAAGATTGATGCTGTTCACTATGGAGAAGCAGTAAATAAGAACAGGTATGAGAAGGTCTCTCTCATTTGTTATTGTGAAGTTAAGAGGAGGCCCTAGCATTTGCTTCTTCTCCCATGACAACAGGAAGGAGAGATATTCATTTAAACAAGGGAGCTAACATCTGTTCAAAAGGAAATTACTTATTTTTGCCCAGCACATACTTTTAGCTGTTTCAAGATTTCACTGAGACTAAGAAGTTAGTGAGATTTTAAAGTCTGCTTATTCATAAAGATAGACAGAATATCTCATTATATACCTAGTGTGACAACACTACAAATAAAAAGTGAAGCCTAAAATGATCAAAATATTTGGAAGAATCTTAGGGTTTCAGTGCCATGGTTTGTAAGGAAACCTGTTTTCAGACATTTGCTCCTCATAATATAAAATGTTGAGAAGACTCAGGAGGATCAGAAACATAGAAGGTGTTATGAAAATATCACTTCTGGATAATGTTCTGCTTGCATTATCTTCATAAATAGCTAAGTAATTTATGTGAGCATGAACTATACGTATTATACAGTATAATATAAAATAGTAAAGGAAGTTTTGTGTAATCACTGGAATGCATGCCTGAAAACATTTTTTAATTCAAAGCTTTTGAAAGGAGATTTTATTGCATCGTTTATTATTTCACTGCTTTGTGGAAATGCTTTGAGGCTCCTTTGAGGTGTCCAGTTCCTCTGAAGTGTTCAGTGCTGGCCATTCAGCCAGTATCCTGTTTAAGATGATAATGAACTTTGGTGAAGCAAATAATAACATCTAACTGTAAATGAGAAGTGTGCTTAGGAAGATGGCTCCAGAAAATGCCAGCCCACTTAATAAAAAAACACCAACAAAAAAGTTCTCTAGAAGCTACTGGTAGAAAAGGCTTAACAGATCTGAAAAAAATTTGCAGCAGACATGTCAGCACGTGCTTTGCAAGGAGGACTACAGGTACTCTGATAACTTAATTGTACAGCAGGGCTATGGTATTTTGGTCCTACTGTTAAGATCCTTGCTCTAGTAGGAGTTGTGCTCATTTGGTGTTATTTAATTTAGCGGTCATCCTCATGAGTACAATCCTGTAATGTAGAGGGTTTGGTATGCCATAACTGAATCCACTGCCTGTAGGTGCTTCAGCTCTGCAATTTGGTTTTCCCATCTAATATTTGCACTGCATTTCTAAAAGTACTGGGGGGTGAGATATGGTAGAAGGAATAAGAGCTAGCAAGACTGATGGAGAAGATTGAGACGGAAAGTGCAAGAAGTTATGCACTGTCCTTCACTCTCCCCAAAACCCTCCTCCTAACTTACTGAGGTTTTCAAGTGAATCCTTTGAACTGATGCAGCAGCTCGCCCAGCTGCATGATCCCAGGGCTGTTCCCTGTGAGGCAGTGTGCCTGTAGCCAGGTAATTTATTTCAAAAAGGAGAGTTAGGAGGCAAGACCAGGCAGGACAGCTAGCAGCTCACTTGTTTCACAGTCAGCAGTACCCACACTGGCAGTGGTTGTGGTGCTGGCCCTGGCCTACAGCTTCAGACACATTTCTCCACATCTGTCCGTTATAAGTTTTGTTTCAAGCAACTATATGGAAGTATAAGAAGGGTATTTCTATAAAACACTTTCTACCCTTCAGTGAACTTCATAAAATTTTCAGACTGTAGGCTTCAGTGGCTGTGTAAAATATATGATTGAAAAAGAATGTTTTGAGCAGGCTTTCTTTTTTTTCTAAAAGGCAAATAACAAAGCCAAAGAATAGAATTTTATGTGTCTGACCCTGCATTATTTTTTTCTGTTTGAAATAGCAAATAGATTTTGGTTTTGTTTTGTTAATGTCATGTTTTAAAGCTTAACATATTTTGTATTCTCTGAGCTGAAATTTAGTCTGTAGCAAGAGTTACATCAAGTCAACTGGGTCCTGGTTCTTCAATAAAATGATGTTGCTACATTTACTTGGGTTGCCTTTATCTATAGAGCACTAGCTTAAAATTTGTCACTTAAGGCTTTTAATTAGAAAGTGTAATTGGAGTTTTCAAACACAGAACACAAATCTCTGTAACTAACATACACTCATCTTTCAAAACTTCCCATAAAATCAACTGTAAAAGTTGAATCAAAATGCAAGTTGCAAAAGCTCAAGTTCCTTATAGAAATCAATGTAAGCCAATCAATTAATGTTATGGCTTCTCCTTGGGTGACAGAAAATAAATTTTCTTTAAAATATCCTAAGCATTTCAATTATTAAAATAAGCAACTTAAGCATGTATGTTCTAAGTGTCATGCACATGATGAAACTCAGAAGAAACCGCAATATCACAATAAAGTCATAATTTCCTAAGAATTACTTTTGCCTCAGTAGCGAGAGTGTTTCTCTACAGCCTGCTGTACTGTGCTTTCATTCAATCAGTATCTTCATTTAGACTTGGTTTAGGTACAAAGCATGTAAACCAGGAGTCCTAACTTGGTTTCTGATTGTAGTAAGACTTGTAACCCTTTGGTGATGAAGACATAAGAGTCATGCTGAATTGTTACCAAGTTTTTAGCAGCATTAAAAACAATCACACATGATATGAATCTCATGAGTGGGGCTTTTTTCTCAAAAAGCATACCTGTATCATAGGGGAGAGCTCTAGAGCAGCATGGTTGTTGCAGGGGGTGCAGCAGGAATGGAGAGAGGAGAAAAAGAACAGCTTTTTGCATTCATAAGTTAGCCTCTTGGAGGAGGAATGCTCACATAGACATAGAGCCTTGCTCATGCTTATCGCATCCCTACTAGCCACTTTATTCTTACTCTCCAGAGGTAGACAGTACAATTGTGAATCATATGCCTGTGAATTTTGCACACTGAGTCATAACAAAGTGTAAAGCTCCTCAGGGAGAGAACTGTGTTATAACGAATGAGCCAGGGGATCTGGGAGAAAAGTAAGGCAAATTTGCTGTCTTGTTACCCCCAATTAGGAACTCAGGAGTGACTTGCTCAGCTTTGTGGGAGAGCGGGCTATGGTTCATCTTTGAAAGAGGGGGCTTATTTAGCAGAATGTGCATGACATTTCTGCAGCTAATACATAATTACCTAGACAATTGCTTTTCAAGGGAGTTACATTGCTTTCTTGTCCTCTCTGCACTGGGTGATGGCTGATGTTAGGATTCCTGTCTTTCACATTCCTTTTTGCCACATTTTGGGTGATTCCATAGCTTGTAACTTAAATTATTTAGTTAATAGCTCCTAACATGTAGCTAGATTATGCATGACAGTTTCCTTAGCAGTCTAATTGCTGACCTTATGTGCTAATGTTGCAAAATATATGATTACCTATAAGCAGCAGCCTACCCACTAAACTCCAGCAACGAATAGAAATGAGAGCAAAGCTTCCCCAATTTCACTGTTATACATTTCTGGAATCTTTTTTCAAATGTTGATTCTAAGCCTTCCAAAATATATTTTAGTTTAATAGGTTGCATAAAATACTACTATATAAAAAATATCTGGACATACTTATCTGGAAAAAATCTACTAGAATTTCAGTTTATTTTCATACATTTTGGCTTCATGAGTCTGCTAAAGTGTAAACATCCTTTTGCTTTATTTTATACTTATACTGAGCAGGTATCCAATAAATCATAAAGCTGAAGCACATAACAACATATCCTGTTCATTTCCCTATAAAATATCTCTGCACCATGTTTTTTATATATGTGTAGAATTGTTGGCAAATTACCACTTCATCTCTATGAATTTGTAGTAAAGTTGTATAGACATTGCCATATTTCAGTTTCAAAGGCAGTTGATATTTAGAAAGATATTCCACTCAGAATGAGGTCAGTATATTAATCTGTCCAGTAGTAGTTATTTTTACTTTTAATAATCTTCTTTGATGGGAGCATAGATAAGATTTAAACTGAACTTGATGATTAATACTTTGTTCAGGGAAGCATGTTATGAAACTAAAATATCACTTGTGGTTTTAGATGCAGAAGACATAGTAAGTTAGGTGAAAGCTAGTCTCCTTTTTCTTTTTAAAGAATGTTAGTAAGAATATTGCTGTGACGTTGCTTTTACTTTACAAGGTTTTTTACCTGTTTGTGGATTGAATACAATATGGGAAATTTGCAGATGTGCTAGGTTTGTCATTGCTTCAGTAATTTCCTGCTAGGATAATTGAGTGCAATTTCTATATTCAAAATCTGTTTCACATGTGTAATTTATTTTAAAAATTCCAGTGACCATAGAATAAAATAGTTCGGTAGGAAGGGACCTGCAATGATCATGTACTCCAACTGCCTTAACAACAATTTATAAAACCCCTTCAGTTATTCATAGAAAGATGTTGACCACCTTAGGTGGTGATACACTCTTTGGTTTATACTTCTCCTCCCATATGCTAACTTACAAAGTTTTTATGCTCTGTATAATTCAAACTTCTACATACATACGGAATGTTGGCATTATTAGGAAATATAGCAGGTATAAAACAAAAAATTTGGTCATCAAAGTTTATAAGTTGGTAAATTATTTGGCTACTTTATTTGTTTATTTAAAGACCTTTCACTCACATTTTGAGCAAGCTAAATATTTTTATTTCAGGAAATAAAATTGGCAGTTCTTTAAAATGCTCTAAATTCAGTCCAGAAGTGTTTCCTGATTCTTGTAATGCACCATTGCTTTGGTATTTCAAATGAGCTGCATGTGCAGTAACACTTAACATGGCTGAGAGTGATAGGGTGACTTGAGAGCTGCCTCTGAATCACATTACCTTAGCAGAGTATCAGAGAGCCTAAATAGAGAGTCCAGCATCATTAGTTGTTGTTTCATAGCTGCATAATGTTACCATTCTACCGAAATCAATCAGAAAGCTTGATGATTAGCGTAGGCTTCAAAAGAACTTGGAGAGTGGATTCAACTTAACCTGTCTAGACTTAGTCAGAGTTTTCTTCTGTTTATAGAAGGAAAACTGGTGAGAGGATAAGGTATATGTTCTTGTCCACTGGACTGATTTCTACACCATTGATTAGAGGGGTGTATTTGGGTTTCTTTTGCCCTTAAAAGGCTTGGAAATCTCTGATGGCAGAACAATGTACCCTTGGATAACAGGGACCAGTTTTAAAAGGTCTTCTGAGGCTGTCTGGGAATTTTTGGTTGAACAGTTTTCTCATGAAAGAAGAACTTCCTGCAAAACTGTAGTTTCTGTCAGGAAAATTGATTTTTTTTTTTTCCATAATGGTCTCTTTAATCACATGATATATGAGTATTTTGGCATGAGTTTTTTTAAAACACGATTCCAGTATTTTAGTTCTGAGTCTGCAAAAAACATAAACATTTCCTTTCATATCAATTGTGCAGCATTTCTGTTAGTGCCAACCCTTAGAATTGTTACCAGTCCTTAAGTTCATGCTCCCCTATGCCAAGCTGTCTGCAAAATCCCTCTCTTCTCATGCTGTGTAATTCCTTCCTTGAGCTGAACTTCACAGTGCATCCTGGGAAGTGATGCCTAGTCCAGAGAGGAAAATTGAGGCTTCTGTTCATATGGTACCACTCTGGGGAGGCAGCACTAGCCCAGGGCAATGCAGTGCAGCACAGGGCTGACACAGGCTCTTCTGATCCACTTCAGTGAACCCAGAGGGAAGGCTGATGGAGAAATGGCAGCCATTCTTTGGATGGAAAATGTAAGAAGAGAATATTTTTCATACTGAGGTCCAAATAATGAGCTGTTCATCACAACAACTTAAAACCGAAAATTAAATGGGATGAAAGTTCAGTATTTTACTAAGCTCTGCTATGAAGACATAGAACAATGAAGTGGGATGCCTGATGCTGCTTTGTGGGCCAGGTGTTGAAGTCTCATTACTTTGTAGCTTGGGTAGAGCCTTTCAGAGTCCTGTGGGCTGAATGTCTGAGAAAGTCTGGTTCTGAATCCTTCCTTTCACTTAACTTTTCTCTTTTGGTTTACTGCAAAGGAGAGGCAAGGACCATGGGATGGAAACCTACCCTGCCTCACATGGCTGGGACTGTGCCTACAGGGTGACTAGGAGTCAGTGAGGACTGCCTAGTGACCAGCCTGAATGGTGGGAGCATACTACTGGTTTAAATTATCAAGAAAAATTACCAGTAGATACAGTCTCCTCTGTAAAGGACATGATAAGTATGAAATAAGTGAATTTAATGTAGTATCTACATTTGTGAGGCAAGATAAGGAAAAAACAATCTTTTTTTTCCTACCTACCTAGATATACTTCATGTTCTTATACCTAAAAATAGTACTGTTGACTCTAATATATTCACAAAGACTTTTCTTCGGGAATGATTCTTTCTTTGCAACCTTCCCAACTATTTTTTAACCCAGTCTTTTCTATTCTTCAAGTATGAACTGTTTTGGCCCCAAATCCTGTAATTGCTGTTGTATTAAGACAGGCTATTACCTGTTCCACTTCATCAGTTACCTCAACCACAGATAAAGCTTGTGGGGAATAGATCATACACAGTTCTATATTAATTTGCTGTGGAAAGCCTGCAATGTAGAAGAGCTCCACAGAGCTAATGCCAAGCAATTTTAGGCAGAAGTGATTGGAAAATATCTTTATAAAATAATTCCATAAATCAGTTGCTAATTCAGACCCTTTCAGAAACACCGTCCTGGGGAATGTAGACAGATTTTTTCTTTGAGGGGTTGAATAGGGGCAAGGAAAGCTCCTGCAAGAAAAGCATGTCCTCCAGAGTGTCTCTAAGCCGCCTCACTGGCAGTCAGAAGCAATTACCTTGCAGCTGTTCTGCAATCCCATATGTACGTGAGGGAAGAACATTGTCCCTGTGCCTGCATAATCACAGAGGTGGCTAAAACAGTAGTGGCTCTTGCTTTCCAGGTTTTCAAGCACATTGGGGAGTTTGGTTTGCCTTTTTTGTAGCTGAGATTTATACTGCATTAGCAGCAGGTATTTGGGATCATCCCGTATTGCCAACCAGTTAAATGTAGTTGTTGCATCCTTTTGGTCTTCCCACCTGTTCATTCCTGTTAGGAAAATACTACCTTTTATAGAAGTGTTAGGCTTTTCATTGTTGAGGGAAGGGTTGTGCCATCTGTTAGCACAGTAGTGCTGAAAATCAGGACTGAAAAAAGTAAGATAGCTAATAAAAAAAAGAAATTCAAGTCAAAGTGGTGAAATTAGTATAAAGGCTGCTTTTAAAAGTGGGCTGACTGATGGAAAAACTGCATGTCTTTAGTGCTTGACTGAACCTGGGAATGAAAGAGCAATGAACCTCTATGTAGTGGCATGAATATTATTATGAGAGGAATTAAGGAATGTCTATTATTCACAAAACTGAAAGATCTGATGAAGATATTGCCTGTGTTTAAATCAATCTTCTCAACCAATTTACTCCAGTTCTTCAAATCTCAGCAGTAGTTGCTTTGAGAAGCTATTTAGGAGACTAATAGAGTGATTAAGCACTTTGTGGATATAGAAAGTGCCAATAAGATAGAAATGGTAAAAGCCATCAAGTTACAAGAAGTTGGGAGTGTCTTAAGGTACTTGACTTGGAGCTAATGATCTAGAGAAGAGTGATAATCAGTAAATTGGTATTAGCTCATGAGAAAATGGTGTAGGTCAGTCAAGATCAGAGATGAAAGCGATGCACTGTTTGGTGACCTTAGAGTGCCCAGCAAATGAGCAACCTGTTGACTAGAAAACAATATGGTAAATGGGTGACAGGTATAGAGTACTGGAAGGCAAAAAACTCTGACTTTCCTGAGAAAGTGTGTCTGCTTGGGAAAAATATATGGAAGTTGTTTAAACTACTGCCTATGTGTGCCCGTTATTGTTATTTTTATATATAGATTTATTAAAAAAGAAGAAAAAACAAGTCCTGAAGTATGTGATAAAGGAGATTGAAATGTCATGACAAATCTTTGTAAACAATTTTTTTTTCTTCCAGAATTGATTTCATGTGGAATTTTAGGCTGAGTGCAGTCAGCCACTAAAAAGAAAAAATAGGGAAAAAATGAAGAGAAATGGAAATATAGGTTTTACAAGCTTTCTTTTTTTTTTTCTCTCTCTTAAGGTGTTAAACAACTTGGAAAAGAGGCTAAGAACTTGGGCCATTCCAGTTCAGCTATGTTCTCAATATCCTGACATAAGCACACAAAGTAACAAAATCAGTAACAAAAAGTATGAAAATCAGGCGTTTTCTATATTCCCCTAAGATGAAACAAGGAGAATTCTGATGAAATTAGAGGCAGAGCATTTTAGCAACAAAGCAATTTAATAAACATGATTAATATTTGGAATTTCTGACCTAAGTGACTACTGCTGGAAGGAAGTACTCATGTCACTTATGGCCCTTAAAATCAACAACTATACGAAAAGCATTTAAAAAAAAAAATCTTTACCAGTCTCTTTGTTTTGTAAAGTGAGAACGTGAACAAATAGTGAGAGCATGGCTATACTGCAATGTTATGATTTTCTGCTCATGTGTATATATATATATTTTTAAAAAGGCGGCACTTTAGATATTGAGGCATCATGCTGTTTCACATGACTATTAACTTGGAGGAGGTTATGCTGTGTTTTTTCTAGACTGAACACTTATTTGTTTGTCTTAATAGTTGTTATAAAAACAGTGTTTTATGATGAAGCAAGGAAACCTTACCAAACAGCCCCAAAATAATTCCGGCAACTGACAGAAGGCAATGCATTCTTCTATGAAGACATTATGAATGCTTTTTTATTTTTCTCCTATCTCTGTCATCCTCTTTAAGTTAGCTTTGGAGAGTGATTTTATCTTTAAATATGAATCAGATGATGTTGCCAAGGCAACCTCTCCTCAAGCTTTTCGTTTCACCCACAGTGTGTGCTGAACCTCCATCAAGGCTTCTTCCAGAGTGATTGGTCACTTATTTTTCAAGTGGGATTTGATCTGATGAAGCAAAATACTCAAAGTACTTGATTTTCTTGCCTCCTCAGTGAATCACTCCAGCTAGTTTAACTTGCTCTCTCATTAGAGCTGGAAGAAGCTAATCACAGTGGCAGCTGGATTCCAGTGTATGAGACAGAATATTTGACTAAGTTACAGCTCTACAGTCATCACTGCTTTCCTAGTCAAGGCATAGACCTCCATGGGGGAACGTAGGGTCAGTGACAGAAAACTTCCTTTGCAGGGTGGTTTACAGTATCTCCTCCAGGATATTCATTCCCAGTCTAGTGGTGCTGTATATTAGGCTACTAGAGTTATGCCCACATTATATTCTCTGCAGATGTCTTATTGTAAGACATGTTTTTTTTAAACCAAAATCACTTTTGTTGCTTGGCAGGTGCTCAAGTAGCCTGTATAAATTGGCTGCCCTATTGCTGGTGGGATGGAAGCAGGATGTGAGGTTTGGTTGTTTATCATCACTCTTTCATGCCATGAGAACTTTTTGAAGGTTATTACTGTATAGGCTGTTCCTCATAAGGGGAGTGTCAGGCTTCAGTCATATTTGCATAAATGTAGACTTAGTTTGTCATAGAGTAATATTAAATTCCCTTTTTATTTCTTATAATGCCAATGTATTTTATGTCCCTTTTGTTCTTACTTCTCACTACTTTGTCAACAGATTCCTTCTCTTCCCATGCATTACTCGGCACGGTAATTCTTTTAGCTTTATTAAATAATGGTGGTATCATTCTGTCTTAAACTTTCAATAAAGCAGGCTCTTGCAAAGTGATGTTTTAATAAAATATAACAGTAGCAATGGCTTAGCTTCTCATCCTAAAAAAAAAATGAAGGAATCTTGTGTGAAAGGTTTCTTTGCTCTTTTACTGCCACTGCAAATTCATTTTCTCAAGAAACACAGTGAGGTTGGTGACAAGATGATGACTGAGAGACCATCAATAGTCAAAGCTGTAACAAAGCAACAGCAGATGGAAACATGCTGATGGGCATTGTCTACAGGGGCGAGGGCTCAGAAGGGATCTGCCCCTTGTCCCCCCTGCCTGGGCGTTCAGTGCTTGGAATTTCAAATTGTTTACCAAGAAGCAGCTGAAAGATGAGAAAGACAAGAATTCATCATCCTGACTGAGATGAGAATTTATCCAGTGACAGGCTTATATGATCACTGGTGCTCTGAACAGTTTGTGATTTTCACTGACAGAAAAACAATTTCATGAAGGATTTTCTTTTCTTTTAACAAATATGCCAAATATTTTAATTTTTTTTTAGATGCTGCATCCCTTCTTTCCAGCAGAGAGGCACAGAGAGAGGTCTAAATTTCTGCTACATTAATCTCCTAAAAGTCCTTTCCATTTTTCAAACTGTTGGCAGCAGCTGATATACCGTGTTTCCAGTTTGCAGGTCTAATGCTGCTTTCCTGTTATATTTACAGATGCAGGATCTGTTGCTATTTAATATAATCTGTATTCAAATTGCACCCTAAGTATAAATATTTATTTTTTTTTATGCCAGCTATGAGGGTTTTCAGTATTGGCTTTGTATCTTATGGTTATTTGTGTGTGAGAGAGAAGGTTGTAGAAAACTGATCAAAGTCGGCCTGTGTACTGAATAATGAAAATGCAGATTATATTGTGGGCTGCAAGGTACTAAGGCGAAGGGATTGTTCTAAATGCATCACATTAAAAGTTATTTCAAGCCAGGATATAACTGACATTTCAGATTTTGAAAAGAATAATTATCTGAACTGTCACTTGAAAGGAAAATTCTTTATCTGTTAGTTTTTTATATTTCAACCTTTTTAAAGACACCTGTGAGATTTATTTTTAGTATGTGAATAAACTTGATGGAATAAAGTAGAATGACTAATAACCTTGGTCTGTTTGACACAGCCATTAAATGTTTGTCCCAGAGGTACTCTGCCCATGCACTTTTTCTTGACATAGTAAGCAAGCCTAGGTTTTGAATCTGGTTTATTTATTTTGAGGCATCTCCATGACTTAAAAAATACAGCCTAAACAGTCACATAAGTGACTGCTATTTGAATCCCAATACCCCCAGGAGGTAAGCCTGTGCTGTAATTTACTGCCACCATTATGTCTGTCTTAGCACACAATAGTTTTTGTACCTCTAAGTGTGCACCTAAGTACCAGAAACTCAGCCGTTTAAAAACTTTGGGGCTGGGCTGTATCTTTCTGATGGTTTGCAAGAGGTAAACATGTATCTCATGGCTAAAGGCAGCCAGCAGCTAACTAGCTCAAGGCAGAGCAATATTTTTCCCATCCCTTTTCCTTTGCTTCATAACTAAACATGTAAAAGGAAATAAATATTAGTCATCCTTTGTGGGGAGTGAAGGCAATAGGATTTGCATGAGAAACACTCTGGGAACAAGCTCTGAGGCCTTGATACCAAACAAGCCTTGGGGCAATAAGCTGGAATGTTGAAAGACAGGAAATGTAAACAAGCAAGCCTTGGGGGGATAAGGCCAGAGGTTGCTGTAACAAGGAATCTCACTTGGAAGCCAGAGGATGTGGGGGTCCTGAAAAGAACTGAAGCAAGAAGGTGAAACTGTGTGACCAAGGTGTGATCAGCATTGTGATTGGACTATTTACCTGGGGATTTTTACAGAGGCCAATGAGATTGAACGTGGCATGCTTGTGGAGGTTGGGAAGGTATGGGAAGAAAGGGATAAAAGGGCTTGTTTGTGATAAAGTTGGGTCTCAGTCTCAGCATCCTCATGGACCTGAGTCTGTGCCTCAGTACATCACAAATGGTGCCCAACGTGTGGCCCGAAAATGACTAGCTGTCGATCTGCTGGCGTAACTCAGCCGAGCCACGTGCTGAAAGGACGCAAGTCTGCACGCTGAAAGGAAGTGTATCCAGCGCACTTAATTACCTATCACAGGACGAGAGTAAGCGGCTGAGAAATATGGTGACTGCTTTACTAGAAGAGCAAAGAAATGTTTTACAACTCTTTGCTAAAATTCTTAAGAAGTATGGGATGAGCCTTTGGCGAATTATTTTTGAAACTTAAGAGTTTATGTCGGCTCACAAGCAAAGGAAGCAGAAGTGGCACCTTCGGCATCCTTACCACCAACTTCTTTGCCTGACTCGGCTGTGAGATCAAAAAAACAGTCCTGTGGTTCTGCTGCCCAGATAATTCCGATTATGACCTGGATGCTCCTTTTGACCCGGGGCCTATGGATCCAGAAAAGGAGCCTGATTTATATCCCCTGGACCCTCATGATAAATGGGCAGCTGTAAAGGGAGAAGCGAGATGGGCGGGAGATGCAGATGTATTGTGCGCTTTCCTGGGGGTGTACGTGCCGGATTGAGACCCGTGGGAGGAAGGTTTCTCATGTGCTGTTATCAAAGATATCAGGTGAACGATGAGGGACCATGGACTCAGGGCCCCATATATAACCCATTTGATACAGTCTTTCTGTAATACTCATGTATTTATCCCAAATGATTTCAAAATTCTGTTTCCTTTGATAATGATGGACATGCAATACACTGTGTGGGAGTCAAAAATGAGGCAGCTCGCAGGACACCCAGGCTGCTGAAAACTTAGCACTGGGGGCGCGTGACCCATTGACAGCTGTAACTGCCGATGCATTACTGGGGCAAGCTGATTTTGGAACCAATGCTGCGCAAGCTATGATTTACCAGGCGGGCTTGCAGCAAGTTAAACAATTGGCACTTTGTCCTATGAAAACTGTCCCTGAAGCCGATAAACAGAGACAGCCTTTTGTCCTAATCAAACAAGAGGCAAACAAGCCATTTATGAAGTTTTTAGACCGACTTAATGAGGCTCTGGAAAAACAGATCGATAATGAGAAAGCATGTGAATATATTTTCAAACAACTTGCTATTGAAAATGCTAACCCTGACTGTCAGAAAGTATTGTGACCCTTAAAAAATCCTAGCATAGATGATATGTTAAATGCTTGTATGAATGTCGGGTCTAGACAACACGGCCTGTCTCTAATTGTGAAAGCATTTGCGGCATTGTTGGTTAAGCCACAGAAGTGCTTTTCGTGTGGTCAGTATGGCCATTTGAGAAAGGACTGTCCAAAAGTAAAAGCAAATAATAAAACAACACCTAGAATCTGCCCACGCTGTCATAAAGGCCGTCATTATGCAAATCAGTGTTGATCGAAATTTGACCGGGATGCTCCAAGTGGAGCATGGGGAGGGGCCGCGCTATGACAACAAATCACCCCTCCAAATGGCCCCCTCGCGTAGCTGCTGCAGTCTGTGTGCCAGCACAAGTGGCAGCGAGTGGACCTGGCCACCTCAGGAGAGACAATAATTCAAAACACATCAGTTGTGCTTATTTCAGCTGGCACATATGGCCCACTCGGGCATGAGAAGGCAGCATTGTTAATTGGACAATCCTCTACAACAAAAAGAGACCTTTTTGTGCTGCCAGGACTCTTAAAACTATGTTGCAGAAACAAAGGGGGAGTTCAGGGTTAACCCCACAAGAATGTATAGCAAAAGCCTGTTATGTTTTCAATTTTTTAAATCGTTGGATAGAGGATGGACCTCCTATACAGCGCCATTTCAGGGTTTCTAAGGATTTTAAACAGGGGAAAGCTCATATTAAAGTACATAACCTTGAAACTTATGAATGTGAAGGCCCGTTCCCTTTAAAAACATGGGGACAGGGTTATGCTTATGTTTCCACAGATAAATGACCTCGTTGGGTCCCTGCACGATGGATTCATTCGGCCTTGTCTTCTGCCTCTTCATCACAGGAGGATTGACCCTACGGTGGCTTCCCACCTAGCCAAAAGAAAACATCTGGGTAACATTAGGTAATGCAACAGGGTAAGACACCCTGTGCCTGTCAGTTGCCACACCTATGAATCCTTTCAGTACATGCCTGGTAGAACTGCTGTTGGACATCTGGACAGTGGCTGTCATCCCCTCAGCACCCCAAGCAATGGCAGCCTCAAACCCTGTGGACACATGGGATGTCTGGGTGGTACAACGACCAGTAGCCTTTTTAGAACCACAAGAAATTGATTTGTTAGGGTCTGTAAAAATGGACATGTGTTTGTATTTTCATTATACAGGATGAAACCAATCGTTAGTGCAGAATGTTAACTCGTCCTTAGCTGTTTCTTTAAATGCTTCTGTGTGGTGTAATTATATTTCTGTCAACTTTTCTCATTCTTCTAACGCACTGATATCACTTCCTAGAGGTATCTTTTCAATCTGCGGAGATGAGCATGGCCTGCATCCCTTCTCATCTATGAGGAGGCCCCTGTAGTCTCAGCAGATTAACAATGTTAACCCCAAATATTTCTATGATACTGAATTATATTAAGTTTCACCATTTCCACAGGATAAAAAGATTTGCTCCTGCTTTTACTCATGATTGCAACGAGAGGGCTACATTCTGGAATATTACAGAGATAATCTCAGTGTCTCTTTTTGCACCAGGAGTAGCTGCTGCAAAAGCTCTTGCAACTTTAAACAAATTGGGATGTTGGTTTGCAAAGCAAACAAATGCTACATCTAATGCTCTTTACAGTCTCCTCCTTTATGTTGATTTTGTAAGACACGTAACCTTACAAAATCTGGCTCTCATAGATTTTCTTCTCCTTGCCCATGGTCCTGGGTGTGAGGACTCTGAAGGCCTATGTTGCATGAACCTTTCAGACCATTCTGAATTGGTTCACAAAAGTATACAAACTCTCAAAGAACTCACAGGAAATCTTCAGGTTGAGGATGACTGGAACGCTTTTTCTGGTTTATTTGCTGGGCTAGGAGCATGGATGGAAAAATTGATTGTATTAGGAGTTTTTTGTTTTGTTAGTGTTCATTAGCTTGTTAATTTATGTTCCTTGTTTAATGAAACTTATACAGTCTCTTATTGATCGAGCCCATAAGCAGGTATTGGTAGTGGATATACAAAACAAAGAAGGGGGTGATGTGGGGAGTGAAGGGGATAGGATTTGCATGAGAAACACTCTGGGAACAAGCTCTGAGGCCTTGATACCAAACAAGCCTTGGGGCAATAAGCTGGAATGTTGAAAGACAGGAAATGTAAACAAGCAAGCCTTGGGGGGATAAGGCCAGAGGTTGCTGTAACAAGGAATCTCACTTGGAGGCCAGAGGATGTGGGGGTCCTGAAAAGAACTGAAGCAAGAAGGTGAAACTGTGTGACCAAGGTGTGATCAGCATTGTGATTGGACTATTTACCTGGGGATTTTTACAGAGGCCAATGAGATTGAACGTGGCATGCTTGTGGAGGTTGGGAAGGTATGGGAAGAAAGGGATAAAAGGGCTTGTTTGTGATAAAGTTGGGTCTCAGTCTCAGCATCCTCATGGACCTGAGTCTGTGCCTCAGTACATCACAAATGGTGCCCAACGTGTGGCCCGAAAATGACTAGCTGTCGATCTGCTGGCGTAACTCAGCCGAGCCACGTGCTGAAAGGACGCAAGTCTGCACGCTGAAAGGAAGTGTATCCAGCGCACTTAATTACCTATCACAGGACGAGAGTAAGCGGCTGAGAAATATGGTGACTGCTTTACTAGAAGAGCAAAGAAATGTTTTACAACTCTTTGCTAAAATTCTTAAGAAGTATGGGATGAGCCTTTGGCGAATTATTTTTGAAACTTAAGAGTTTATGTCGGCTCACAAGCAAAGGAAGCAGAAGTGGCACCTTCGGCATCCTTACCACCAACTTCTTTGCCTGACTCGGCTGTGAGATCAAAAAAACAGTCCTGTGGTTCTGCTGCCCAGATAATTCCGATTATGACCTGGATGCTCCTTTTGACCCGGGGCCTATGGATCCAGAAAAGGAGCCTGATTTATATCCCCTGGACCCTCATGATAAATGGGCAGCTGTAAAGGGAGAAGCGAGATGGGCGGGAGATGCAGATGTATTGTGCGCTTTCCTGGGGGTGTACGTGCCGGATTGAGACCCGTGGGAGGAAGGTTTCTCATGTGCTGTTATCAAAGATATCAGGTGAACGATGAGGGACCATGGACTCAGGGCCCCATATATAACCCATTTGATACAGTCTTTCTGTAATACTCATGTATTTATCCCAAATGATTTCAAAATTCTGTTTCCTTTGATAATGATGGACATGCAATACACTGTGTGGGAGTCAAAAATGAGGCAGCTCGCAGGACACCCAGGCTGCTGAAAACTTAGCACTGGGGGCGCGTGACCCATTGACAGCTGTAACTGCCGATGCATTACTGGGGCAAGCTGATTTTGGAACCAATGCTGCGCAAGCTATGATTTACCAGGCGGGCTTGCAGCAAGTTAAACAATTGGCACTTTGTCCTATGAAAACTGTCCCTGAAGCCGATAAACAGAGACAGCCTTTTGTCCTAATCAAACAAGAGGCAAACAAGCCATTTATGAAGTTTTTAGACCGACTTAATGAGGCTCTGGAAAAACAGATCGATAATGAGAAAGCATGTGAATATATTTTCAAACAACTTGCTATTGAAAATGCTAACCCTGACTGTCAGAAAGTATTGTGACCCTTAAAAAATCCTAGCATAGATGATATGTTAAATGCTTGTATGAATGTCGGGTCTAGACAACACGGCCTGTCTCTAATTGTGAAAGCATTTGCGGCATTGTTGGTTAAGCCACAGAAGTGCTTTTCGTGTGGTCAGTATGGCCATTTGAGAAAGGACTGTCCAAAAGTAAAAGCAAATAACAAAACAACACCTAGAATCTGCCCACGCTGTCATAAAGGCCGTCATTATGCAAATCAGTGTTGATCGAAATTTGACCGGGATGCTCCAAGTGGAGCATGGGGAGGGGCCGCGCTATGACAACAAATCACCCCTCCAAATGGCCCCCTCGCATAGCTGCTGCAGTCTGTGTGCCAGCACAAGTGGCAGCGAGTGGACCTGGCCACCTCAGGAGAGACAATAATTCAAAACACATCAGTTGTGCTTATTTCAGCTGGCACATATGGCCCACTCGGGCATGAGAAGGCAGCATTGTTAATTGGACAATCCTCTACAACAAAAAGAGACCTTTTTGTGCTGCCAGGACTCTTAAAACTATGTTGCAGAAACAAAGGGGGAGTTCAGGGTTAACCCCACAAGAATGTATAGCAAAAGCCTGTTATGTTTTCAATTTTTTAAATCGTTGGATAGAGGATGGACCTCCTATACAGCGCCATTTCAGGGTTTCTAAGGATTTTAAACAGGGGAAAGCTCATATTAAAGTACATAACCTTGAAACTTATGAATGTGAAGGCCCGTTCCCTTTAAAAACATGGGGACAGGGTTATGCTTATGTTTCCACAGATAAATGACCTCGTTGGGTCCCTGCACGATGGATTCATTCGGCCTTGTCTTCTGCCTCTTCATCACAGGAGGATTGACCCTACGGTGGCTTCCCACCTAGCCAAAAGAAAACATCTGGGTAACATTAGGTAATGCAACAGGGTAAGACACCCTGTGCCTGTCAGTTGCCACACCTATGAATCCTTTCAGTACATGCCTGGTAGAACTGCTGTTGGACATCTGGACAGTGGCTGTCATCCCCTCAGCACCCCAAGCAATGGCAGCCTCAAACCCTGTGGACACATGGGATGTCTGGGTGGTACAACGACCAGTAGCCTTTTTAGAACCACAAGAAATTGATTTGTTAGGGTCTGTAAAAATGGACATGTGTTTGTATTTTCATTATACAGGATGAAACCAATCGTTAGTGCAGAATGTTAACTCGTCCTTAGCTGTTTCTTTAAATGCTTCTGTGTGGTGTAATTATATTTCTGTCAACTTTTCTCATTCTTCTAACGCACTGATATCACTTCCTAGAGGTATCTTTTCAATCTGCGGAGATGAGCATGGCCTGCATCCCTTCTCATCTATGAGGAGGCCCCTGTAGTCTCAGCAGATTAACAATGTTAACCCCAAATATTTCTATGATACTGAATTATATTAAGTTTCACCATTTCCACAGGATAAAAAGATTTGCTCCTGCTTTTACTCATGATTGCAACGAGAGGGCTACATTCTGGAATATTACAGAGATAATCTCAGTGTCTCTTTTTGCACCAGGAGTAGCTGCTGCAAAAGCTCTTGCAACTTTAAACAAATTGGGATGTTGGTTTGCAAAGCAAACAAATGCTACATCTAATGCTCTTTACAGTCTCCTCCTTTATGTTGATTTTGTAAGACACGTAACCTTACAAAATCTGGCTCTCATAGATTTTCTTCTCCTTGCCCATGGTCCTGGGTGTGAGGACTCTGAAGGCCTATGTTGCATGAACCTTTCAGACCATTCTGAATTGGTTCACAAAAGTATACAAACTCTCAAAGAACTCACAGGAAATCTTCAGGTTGAGGATGACTGGAACGCTTTTTCTGGTTTATTTGCTGGGCTAGGAGCATGGATGGAAAAATTGATTGTATTAGGAGTTTTTTGTTTTGTTAGTGTTCATTAGCTTGTTAATTTATGTTCCTTGTTTAATGAAACTTATACAGTCTCTTATTGATCGAGCCCATAAGCAGGTATTGGTAGTGGATATACAAAACAAAGAAGGGGGTGATGTGGGGAGTGAAGGGGATAGGATTTGCATGAGAAACACTCTGGGAACAAGCTCTGAGGCCTTGATACCAAACAAGCCTTGGGGCAATAAGCTGGAATGTTGAAAGACAGGAAATGTAAACAAGCAAGCCTTGGGGGGATAAGGCCAGAGGTTGCTGTAACAAGGAATCTCACTTGGAGGCCAGAGGATGTGGGGGTCCTGAAAAGAACTGAAGCAAGAAGGTGAAACTGTGTGACCAAGGTGTGATCAGCATTGTGATTGGACTATTTACCTGGGGATTTTTACAGAGGCCAATGAGATTGAACGTGGCATGCTTGTGGAGGTTGGGAAGGTATGGGAAGAAAGGGATAAAAGGGCTTGTTTGTGATAAAGTTGGGTCTCAGTCTCAGCATCCTCATGGACCTGAGTCTGTGCCTCAGTACATCACAAATGGTGCCCAACGTGTGGCCCGAAAATGACTAGCTGTCGATCTGCTGGCGTAACTCAGCCGAGCCACGTGCTGAAAGGACGCAAGTCTGCACGCTGAAAGGAAGTGTATCCAGCGCACTTAATTACCTATCACAGGACGAGAGTAAGCGGCTGAGAAATATGGTGACTGCTTTACTAGAAGAGCAAAGAAATGTTTTACAACTCTTTGCTAAAATTCTTAAGAAGTATGGGATGAGCCTTTGGCGAATTATTTTTGAAACTTAAGAGTTTATGTCGGCTCACAAGCAAAGGAAGCAGAAGTGGCACCTTCGGCATCCTTACCACCAACTTCTTTGCCTGACTCGGCTGTGAGATCAAAAAAACAGTCCTGTGGTTCTGCTGCCCAGATAATTCCGATTATGACCTGGATGCTCCTTTTGACCCGGGGCCTATGGATCCAGAAAAGGAGCCTGATTTATATCCCCTGGACCCTCATGATAAATGGGCAGCTGTAAAGGGAGAAGCGAGATGGGCGGGAGATGCAGATGTATTGTGCGCTTTCCTGGGGGTGTACGTGCCGGATTGAGACCCGTGGGAGGAAGGTTTCTCATGTGCTGTTATCAAAGATATCAGGTGAACGATGAGGGACCATGGACTCAGGGCCCCATATATAACCCATTTGATACAGTCTTTCTGTAATACTCATGTATTTATCCCAAATGATTTCAAAATTCTGTTTCCTTTGATAATGATGGACATGCAATACACTGTGTGGGAGTCAAAAATGAGGCAGCTCGCAGGACACCCAGGCTGCTGAAAACTTAGCACTGGGGGCGCGTGACCCATTGACAGCTGTAACTGCCGATGCATTACTGGGGCAAGCTGATTTTGGAACCAATGCTGCGCAAGCTATGATTTACCAGGCGGGCTTGCAGCAAGTTAAACAATTGGCACTTTGTCCTATGAAAACTGTCCCTGAAGCCGATAAACAGAGACAGCCTTTTGTCCTAATCAAACAAGAGGCAAACAAGCCATTTATGAAGTTTTTAGACCGACTTAATGAGGCTCTGGAAAAACAGATCGATAATGAGAAAGCATGTGAATATATTTTCAAACAACTTGCTATTGAAAATGCTAACCCTGACTGTCAGAAAGTATTGTGACCCTTAAAAAATCCTAGCATAGATGATATGTTAAATGCTTGTATGAATGTCGGGTCTAGACAACACGGCCTGTCTCTAATTGTGAAAGCATTTGCGGCATTGTTGGTTAAGCCACAGAAGTGCTTTTCGTGTGGTCAGTATGGCCATTTGAGAAAGGACTGTCCAAAAGTAAAAGCAAATAACAAAACAACACCTAGAATCTGCCCACGCTGTCATAAAGGCCGTCATTATGCAAATCAGTGTTGATCGAAATTTGACCGGGATGCTCCAAGTGGAGCATGGGGAGGGGCCGCGCTATGACAACAAATCACCCCTCCAAATGGCCCCCTCGCATAGCTGCTGCAGTCTGTGTGCCAGCACAAGTGGCAGCGAGTGGACCTGGCCACCTCAGGAGAGACAATAATTCAAAACACATCAGTTGTGCTTATTTCAGCTGGCACATATGGCCCACTCGGGCATGAGAAGGCAGCATTGTTAATTGGACAATCCTCTACAACAAAAAGAGACCTTTTTGTGCTGCCAGGACTCTTAAAACTATGTTGCAGAAACAAAGGGGGAGTTCAGGGTTAACCCCACAAGAATGTATAGCAAAAGCCTGTTATGTTTTCAATTTTTTAAATCGTTGGATAGAGGATGGACCTCCTATACAGCGCCATTTCAGGGTTTCTAAGGATTTTAAACAGGGGAAAGCTCATATTAAAGTACATAACCTTGAAACTTATGAATGTGAAGGCCCGTTCCCTTTAAAAACATGGGGACAGGGTTATGCTTATGTTTCCACAGATAAATGACCTCGTTGGGTCCCTGCACGATGGATTCATTCGGCCTTGTCTTCTGCCTCTTCATCACAGGAGGATTGACCCTACGGTGGCTTCCCACCTAGCCAAAAGAAAACATCTGGGTAACATTAGGTAATGCAACAGGGTAAGACACCCTGTGCCTGTCAGTTGCCACACCTATGAATCCTTTCAGTACATGCCTGGTAGAACTGCTGTTGGACATCTGGACAGTGGCTGTCATCCCCTCAGCACCCCAAGCAATGGCAGCCTCAAACCCTGTGGACACATGGGATGTCTGGGTGGTACAACGACCAGTAGCCTTTTTAGAACCACAAGAAATTGATTTGTTAGGGTCTGTAAAAATGGACATGTGTTTGTATTTTCATTATACAGGATGAAACCAATCGTTAGTGCAGAATGTTAACTCGTCCTTAGCTGTTTCTTTAAATGCTTCTGTGTGGTGTAATTATATTTCTGTCAACTTTTCTCATTCTTCTAACGCACTGATATCACTTCCTAGAGGTATCTTTTCAATCTGCGGAGATGAGCATGGCCTGCATCCCTTCTCATCTATGAGGAGGCCCCTGTAGTCTCAGCAGATTAACAATGTTAACCCCAAATATTTCTATGATACTGAATTATATTAAGTTTCACCATTTCCACAGGATAAAAAGATTTGCTCCTGCTTTTACTCATGATTGCAACGAGAGGGCTACATTCTGGAATATTACAGAGATAATCTCAGTGTCTCTTTTTGCACCAGGAGTAGCTGCTGCAAAAGCTCTTGCAACTTTAAACAAATTGGGATGTTGGTTTGCAAAGCAAACAAATGCTACATCTAATGCTCTTTACAGTCTCCTCCTTTATGTTGATTTTGTAAGACACGTAACCTTACAAAATCTGGCTCTCATAGATTTTCTTCTCCTTGCCCATGGTCCTGGGTGTGAGGACTCTGAAGGCCTATGTTGCATGAACCTTTCAGACCATTCTGAATTGGTTCACAAAAGTATACAAACTCTCAAAGAACTCACAGGAAATCTTCAGGTTGAGGATGACTGGAACGCTTTTTCTGGTTTATTTGCTGGGCTAGGAGCATGGATGGAAAAATTGATTGTATTAGGAGTTTTTTGTTTTGTTAGTGTTCATTAGCTTGTTAATTTATGTTCCTTGTTTAATGAAACTTATACAGTCTCTTATTGATCGAGCCCATAAGCAGGTATTGGTAGTGGATATACAAAACAAAGAAGGGGGTGATGTGGGGAGTGAAGGGGATAGGATTTGCATGAGAAACACTCTGGGAACAAGCTCTGAGGCCTTGATACCAAACAAGCCTTGGGGCAATAAGCTGGAATGTTGAAAGACAGGAAATGTAAACAAGCAAGCCTTGGGGGGATAAGGCCAGAGGTTGCTGTAACAAGGAATCTCACTTGGAGGCCAGAGGATGTGGGGGTCCTGAAAAGAACTGAAGCAAGAAGGTGAAACTGTGTGACCAAGGTGTGATCAGCATTGTGATTGGACTATTTACCTGGGGATTTTTACAGAGGCCAATGAGATTGAACGTGGCATGCTTGTGGAGGTTGGGAAGGTATGGGAAGAAAGGGATAAAAGGGCTTGATTGTGATAAAGTTGGGTCTCAGTCTCAGCATCCTCATGGACCTGAGTCTGTGTCTCAATACGTCACAATCCTTTGATTTCAAAAGGAATGAAGGTAATGAGGTAATATGTGTAACCTGTCTGCACCATTTATTGCAACTGCATTTTGAAGCCACAATTTAATTTAATGTCGGTTTCCTTTCAGTTTACCTTTACCTTCCTAAAATGATGGGTGAACCAATGAGTGAGCACTGTGGATTTTTTTTTTCGCTTGCAGTACAATATGCCTTCAACACCGGCAGCCATAAAGCTACATAAAACAATATTCTAAGTCTGTGACAGAAACTTCATATCCCATTCAGTCTCAATATTTATTCTCCACAGAACAAATGTACTCTTAAAAAAAATTGTTTCTTGATATTTTGCTCTATTTTAACAGCGTTGGCGTTCCCTCAGACTAAGTGTGAACGTAGAGATAAATTCATGTGGTCTGAAAAAGAAAGTGTTTCATCTATTTCTGCTTGCTAGATCATACAAAGTTTATATATCACTATGATATCTGAAGGAGAGCAGAGGTTTTTGGTAATATTGCTTGATGTTTTCTGCAAACAATCAACCCATTTTCAAGGCATTCTACAGCACTGATATTTTGTTAAACACATCTCTTTTCCAATGTAGGTTGTTCAGTTTGTCCAGGGCACCTCGACATTTGTTTCAGGCATGAACTACCACACCCAATTTACCACACCACTGTGTTTACCCAGTTCAGTAGTCACTCTTCCTTTTGTGATTCTTTACACTTTTGTACTTGCCACCTACTGTTTCATCCACAAGCAAGATTATTTCTTCTTTTTTTTTTCCTGGAATCAATACTGTAGACATAACATGTGTCTCTGAACTGTCACAGTTCATATGTAAAATGTCCTTTTAAAGTTGTCTTTATGGCTGTTGTAAATCTCTTCATTCTGACTCATACTGAAGAACAGAGGGTTTCAGAATGTGACTTGCTTTCGGAACTGAAGAAGGGGAAATCTCGATTGCTCTATAGTTAACCCCCTGGGGTTTGGAAAATGATCCTAATCTAAATAATCATCTGTAGCTAAAAAAATGCATCATTAAATCTACTTGAAATGCTGCTCCTTTGAATATATGTTGCTGCAGATGACACTTGCCTTTCTAGTCACTCCTGCCTCCAGTGTGGTCATTATTTTTCACCTTTCTCATAGTTATGTACATAGGAGTATGTGGCACTATTATTGCGCGGGTTTGAACTTCTTTCTTTTATCAGAACCCAGGTTCTCAACATTTCATGCCTCAGCTTCGGTAGGACTCATTAATACATTCCATTTCCTGCTACATGAGCATCATCATCTTAACTTCAATGCCTACATTAGCTTTTGTCTTCTCTCATTCCAGAGACATACATGAGAAGCTTAAGAGTAGTTTGCCTTTACTCAAATGTTCTCCTTGTAAAGCCCACTTTTCACTTAAGATTCCCCCCTTGTTCACAGGATTTACTGTTCCTCAGCTACCTCATTCATAAATATACTTTTACTTTTTTTCCATGTCAATTGTTGTGTATGAGGGAAAAAATCATTTCAATAGAGCTGCACACCCATTTCTGTGTCCTTCCTTCAGTTCTCCCACATGACTTTTCTTTGCTGATTGGCTGCCTGTGAGTCACTGTTATGTCTGAGCATGGAGAGGAGATGTATTGTCCTTCCTTGCTTTGCTTCTCTAGCTATTCCTTTCCTCTTAACTTTCCCCATTTCCACTATTTCTGGTGGAAAGTCATATAGGTAATTAAGCTCACAGCATGTCCAACAGCATTAACTGTCCTTGTCTTTTGCATCATAGACTTTCAAGAAATGTAGGGCTGGGATCTGTGATTAAACTGTTGCTGATGTGGTGGAAAACGTCTATAATTCTGTGACCGTGGTTAGTGAAAGTGTATTTACTATCAATGTGCTGAGATCCTTATCTTTTGTGAGGGTTTGTGATCCTGGACACCAGGCTGTTTGATGGGAAATGCTTTTGCATTACTTTCCTTTGAAGAATGAAGGTGTTGACAGGAATAGCATTGTACTAGTTTAGTCTTATGTTTGAGTAGCTTAGAAACTAAATTCTAATGGGATATTTGCATAAGTCATTCAGTACACAGAATTTTTTTTTAAACTTTCAAGACATTAAAAATACCTTAAGCTGCAAAGTGCAGTAAATCAATAACTTATATTAATCCTGACTCCTAAGTAAATAGGCACACTTAATTTAACTTCTTTTTTTTTTTTTTTTTTTTTTTTCAGAAAGAATCACAAATTAAGTAGCTGGGTTCAGATCAAATCATGCCAACACATGCCAGAGAGCTTTCAGCAGGAGATATACAGGAGAATTTGGAATAGATATTGGTGTCGTGGTTTAAGCCACGCAGTTTTACTCACTCACTCACTTCCCTCTTTCTTTCCCCAGTCCCAGGGGGATGGGGAGGAGAATCAAAAGAATTCAACTCTCACAGTTGAGATAAGAACAGTTTAGTAACTAAGGTATAACACAAATCACTACTGCTACCACCAGTAATAATACAACAGAAATACAAGGAAAGAGAATACAACTGCTCACCAAGCCCAACCCAGCCAGTGCACCCCCCAGTAGCGAACCCCCCACTACCAAAAACCTGATCATGCCGTGCACCCCCAGTCCATCACTACACCACACCCTTCCAGGTCTCTGCTCTCCATCTTCACATCCTGGACATGACGTGCTGTGGTATGGAATAACCTCTTTGGTAAGTTTGTGTCAGGTGTCCTGCCTCTGCTTCCTCCCAGCTTCCCCTTCTCCCTAGGCATATCATGAAGCTCAGAAAGTCCTTGATCAAACCAAAACATTGCCAAGCAGTAACTGAAAACACTGGTGTTATCAGTGCTGCTCCCACGCCCAAAATCGAAAACACAGCGCTGCACCAGCTACTGAGAGGGAGAAAAATGACTGCTACTGCTGAACCCATGACAATTGGTCATTCTTTTCCATGCTCTGTAAATTTCTCTTAATGTAACACTTCTCTAAAGTGTAGCTGCTAATGAAGGACTATAAAAATCTATTCTCATCTATTCTAAATGCAAAACAGGAAAATTTATAAAGATAAAGGTGGTGAAGAAATCAAAGCTGAATAACTTAAAAATGGAAATGGGTTTGTCGGTGTTGTGTTCCATCTGTGATGAGCCTTGCACTGAGATATTGTTTTCAACTATGAGACATTTTGTCTTGTCAAGTAAATATGATGCATCATATGCAGCAGCTTCAAATATCTGTCCATTTCTTTAGATGTTTTGAAATATTCCAGATTCACTTTTCCCAGGCAGTGATAAGCTTCTGTTAATGCCAAAGTATGTGTGTGGTGTAATTATTGGGTAAGTGGTCATTATATTAGTGTAACAGCAAAATTACAGCCTAAACCTTACCCTCCCCCCCTCCCCCCAAGATAATAATTCATTTACAGAAGCAATAAGAACTGGGAACTTTTGGAATCCTGAAAAATGGTGTTCTAGAATATAAAATTTTTAATATTTCCTCCTGCCCACTTTAAAATGTTGCTGTTCTCCAAATAAGAAAATGGGTGCTATGGATCTGTCTCCACATTGACTGATAATGAAAGTTTAAAATGGCTTGATGCTTCACAGAGCTGTAGTTGCGGCATGTGGTCTGACTCCTTGGACATCACAGGTCATATGCCTGTGTGCTTTAGAACAGGCACAAGGACTTCAGTTAAAGTTTGGTTGGTTTTTTTGTTTGTTTGGTTGGTTTTTTTTTTTTTTTTTTTAAGGAGGAGGATTGGGGCAGAGAGAAGAAAGGAAAAAAAAATCATTCCTTAAGTTAGAAACTGTCATGGGCAAAGAATAGGAGTACTACCAGTGCCTGAGGGTCCTTACATTGTCAAGGAATTGACATGGTAAGATATACCTGATCCTTTGAGCAGGTAAATTACTTCTTGTTGTACAAAGAGAAGGCAAAAAAGCTCAGTGTTTTTTCACTAAGCGTAGAATTCCTTCCTATCCCCAGATCAGAGTGGCTCTGAGCGTGAGTCAACAATCAGTTTGGAAGCTGTGAGGATTTCTGTAATGTCACAGGGCTGTGATCCATATCATGCAGTTCTTCCACTGCTGAACTTAAATGCTACAGAAAAAGGCAGAAAAACCAGATTTTACATAGTGTAGAAAAGGCTTTTTGGCTCACTTAAGTCCTATGCTCAATCTATAAATTGCTCAGTATGTGTTGAGGATAACAGAAATTGCTGCCTTCTCAAGGCCTGAGGAAGAGGCTGAAAGGGTTTTGCAGCTTTATAGGTTGTCAGTTTGAAAGATCAGTCATCATGAAACATAAACAGATATTTCCTCCCATAACTTAGACTTTCTTTTAAGCAGATTTGTAGGGCGTGAGATGCCCTAGGGTATGAGACATCAGCATGCAACTTGCAGGTATGAGTCAGGACCTATGGGAAAATTATTTCCTCTTGAGTGGCAGGTGGATGTCGGGTGAGGAATACTCCAGGGATCAAAGCCAGTGCTTGATCCCTGTACTTAGGCACTCTTAAACCATGGTGCGAACAGTGCTGAGACTCATATTTTTCTTAGTAAACCGTTCCAGTGCTTCCTTATTCTGTTTGCTATCTAATTGAATATTAATTCATGGTTCAACTTGCCAAATTTTGATTTGCAGCTGTTTGATCCTCTGTTTTTATTAACCAGCTTGAGAGATTTCTCCTTTGACATACACTTTGGCTTTGTGGTTGGTCTTCTCTTTAAAGCAGTAAAAGCAGTGGGGCCAGTTATGTGATATCCATGGCCTATTGGCTTTGGGACTGCTTTATTCCAGCTGCTTCAAGAGTCTGTTCTGCTGTTTCTTGGCTTTCAACAAAACCTGACCTTTACCTGACAGGCCTGTTGTCTGTCCAGACACTGTTATCTTTCTGGCACCACCCTTTTTGTGAGGACATTCTTGTTGAAATACCCTTGCAAATCACAAGAAAAGTTTGGTAACATTTAATTTCACTGATCAGCAGATTGAGCATGGGATTGGGGTGATTGGTCCCTTTGAAACTCTAGGTCTCTGCTTTAAAGGGATCAAGGTCTAGAGTGGATGTCTCTTACAGTGTGTATGTCAGATTTGGTTCTAGAAAGCATTCGTTTATGTAAGGCTTACCCTGCCTGCTGTATCCCCATGTAATCTCCTTACAGCAGCTGCTGCACTGCAAGAGGACGCTTGCCAGACAGACATTCCTGTCTTGTCCACCTTCCTTCAGCATCTGTGTGTTTCACTTTTTTCTGTTCCTGGCAAAACTCACAGGCTTTCACTCATCGCCATTGATACGCGGCTCCAGCCATTCCCTGACCTTGAAGAGTGCTTTGCAAGCCCTTACTGTCCAGCCCTGACAGATTGATGTCATTGCTACATGCCAGGAGGCTGCCTTAATATTCATTTTTATTCAAAGCTTTTGTTTGCCATCGCTTCACCTCTCAGGGTCTCAAACTAAACATCACATTGAACCAGCTGCTTCACAGTACTGATGGCCTGGCCCACTGACCTCTTCTATCTGCATGTGTTTTTTACATTCCTTTTCCAGCCGGTGTCACTGCCCATGACACTCTCTGTCTGCAAGACTGCTGTTAATTCTACTTTAAGTCACCGTTTCTTTGATGGTAGTTCTGAATTATCCACTGACTTCAGCATTCCAGTTTTAAGACCTCCACTAAAGTTTGATTACAGCAGTACTATAGACACTAATGTAAAGATTTTGGGGTCTTCTGATATACTGTTTTCTTCTGTTTGTTTTCTTGTTTATTGTTCTTGCCTCATGCTTGCATTTATCATCTTCATGATTCTATAGCCACTTCAGAGAAGTCACAAAAATTAGCAGGTTATCCATAATTAGGCACCAAAAAAATCTCTGCACTACATTTCAGTCTTTTTGGTATTTCAGCAATGAAACAGAATTTGTATTTCTAGCAAAAGCTGAATGTGAATGAGAGAAAAGTCCCCTACTTGCTATTCAAAATTCTAGTATTGGGCAGCACTTCATGATATTTGGGACAAGTGGGATCAAGTACTATCAAGTCAAGTGTGCTGCTTTCACAAAAGAATGTGGTGCATGAAATACGCTTCACCAGAATCCTTTTCTTTCTCTAACAATTGCATAGCAGTGCTGCTTTTTCTTTAATCCTCAATTTTAACTTGGTATTATCCAGACTTACTTTCTTTTTTCTTCCAGCCACAGAGCAAAGATAAGAAAAGAATTGGAGACTTTCTATTTTATTAGCTTTCTCTGAATACCTTTGCAAAACAGGCAGTTTTGTCTACAGTAATTCAGCTGCAAGAACTGCCAGCTTCCTGTATTTTCAGGAGTTTTGTATTAAAGACTGTATTAATAATGTTCTTGGTTTTGTGTTATTAGAATTGTCTCTATGGCTAAGCATAAGACATTCCCTGATCTGTGTTTTGTGGGAGGTAAACATTTTAACAAAGTAGCAGAAGATTCTTCATTGTGCCAAGTTATACACTCAGGAAGGAATAGATAAAGCTGTGCACTCTTTTCCATCCTTCTAGGCAAGTTGTATGTCTACTTACTCTCATCAGAGAACTGAATCTGTCCTTTTCTGCGGGTAATCAGAGCATTTGCCTAATGCTATTCCACTGATGATAAACACCCAAGGAAGTTCTCCTTGGCCTCCAGATGTCTCAAAGTCTAGCACTAAGCACCATTGCTTGCCTCTCTAAATTGCTTTTGAATTTTTCTCTTGCTATTTATCCCTTGCATTTAACTCTCTTTCCTTCTTTTTCTTTAGGGAATATATTATAATAGAATTGTTTTACTTTTCTGTAATGGTCTCGTGTGATGGATTGGACTTTTAAAATATACTGTAATTGAGCTACTGAAAATAAAATTTTCTGCATGTTGGGAGTCCTCAGTAGAGCCCTTCTTTTTTCTTCAGGTTAAAAAAGCAACAAAAACCCCAACCTATAATTGTCTGTATTATCAGGATGAGATACCTACAGCACCTTTTGAAGGGCAACTGGAGAAGTGGAGCACAACACAGCTGTTTCTACTGCTGCTGACAGGCAAACAAGCTGCTGTATGTTTGGAAATGGGCTGCTGAACCCTTGGAAATCCCACAAGACTTTTTCTTTCCTGTGACTCCCAAGGATCTGTGTCTATTTCTGGGAAAAGATTTTGAATCTGACATATTTGAATTGGGAGCCGAGATTCTTCTTGAATGCAATGGTCTGCCAATGGCGCTTACCCACTACCCCTTTAAGGATCTTATGAAATTGTCTGAATAGCAAACACCTCAATACCCCAGTTTGCATTTGCTGTCTTGAAATGTTAAGGTTGGCCCATTAATTCATCTGTGAAGCTCTGGAAAGAGGAGACTCAGATGCTTTATTCCAGAAAAAAATCTGCTTCTGAGGACACAATGCTTATTTACTCTGGAAATACCCTCCACAGGCCAAGCGTGGACTACACACAAACCAAGCTGAATACTAACAGTCCAAATGAGGTGTTGAAGGAGCGTTATTTGTCCAGTGGAGGAAGTGGTTGTTAACTTAAAAAAAAAAGGAGGAAATTTCAGTTATGTCAGTCACAGTGTTGCCATCTGCTCCTGCTTTGGTATGTCTGTGGCATTCTTATGGTGCTTAAAGGTTTTCCAGGGCTTTACAACCACGTAAGTGACATGTATAGAGAATCTACAGCTTCCCCTGCGGTAGTGTTTAGTGCATTTGCATTGCTTGGGACTTGAGGGAAATAAATGTTTTTCTTTCTTCTTAGAGTGATAGGTAAGTGGCTTAGCAAAACTCCTGTTTAAAACTAAATCTTTTTTCCATTTCTATCTCTGACTTGTGTAGATTGCAGAAATCTATTCACACTTAGCAGTGAAATTCACACTTATAAACTTCTTCTCAGGAATCTTAGGCTAATGTATGAGCAAACTCTGTGTCTTTCTTGTATGAGTTTCACCTTCCAGGATGACAGCCTGAGGGATGTACCTGTCCAGATCATCATCATCAGGAGGCAGGCAGTCTCTCGGGTAACTGTTGGCAGATTCATTGTGAACTGTGCTCTTTGTGCCTACATTGGGACTTTGGTACTTTGAATTTTTAATCCACAGCCTTTAAATGTCACAGTGCGTAGTAAACAGATAAACCTAATCTTGTTGAGGGACTAAGTGCATATTACATTATATTAGTGATATCCTGGTTCTTCAGAGTTTTGTAGACTTGACTACTTCTGGTGAAAATCCCTGATTTTTCACTTTTTTCTTTAAGATGTAATCCCACACTGGTTACTTATCCACATTCTATTTGATTAATTCAGTTCACTTGAGATTCTGTGCATGTGTGTATATCTATGTACACCCACACAGATAAATACAAATGACTGCAATACAACCATTACCTTGGTTTTTGGTGAAAGTAATTCTGTTGTCCAAAAGAAATTAATATGCCACTTAGACATGTAGTTTGTCATTCCGCTAGATGAAATGTATGTATCTTTAGGTGATCTGACTTTAACTGATTGTTCTATCCTTGAGGAAATTCACGGGTTGAAGCTATTCACATTGAAGCTATCTTCTCCTTTTGAAACTTTAATTTCTGTGCAGTGCAGTTTGTCTAAATCCAGTCACAGCAAAAACTCTTACATTACCAGCAGGAAGTGTGAGGCACTTTGATTACCACCTGAGGTTATACATGTATGCGTGAAATATACACAAATGTAAGACATACTACATACAATCTTTTTATTTGCCACCTGCCAAAATTATAAATGTGCCTGTGTGTTAATGTTGAAATGGACAATTCTGAAACAACTGATTGGGGTCATTAGTTTGTTTAATTTAATTATTGCTGATCTAGCTTACAGAAGTGCATCCGGACTTTCTTTTCTTTGTAACAATGTGCTTCCAGCAATACTGGTTTTCTTTTAGCTAAAAATATTTCTAAACAAAATGTCACATCAATAATATCACAACCATTATTAACCTCTAAGGAAGCCTGAACTTTTGTACAAGAAATGAACAGGGTCACTGGAATAATTTTTTCTTTGTGTACCCTGTTGCACATCAACTAGAAGGATTTCTAGCAGGACAGCTGTAAGACAGCAATACATTCCCCAAAAGAACAAAGTTAGTGCATTAAAGGCACTTTGCCTTTTGCTGGCTTTTGCCAGCATTTCAAGGATTCCAGGTGGTGTCATTCTTTTTCACCCCAGTGCTTATCCCATCAAGGGATTTGACCCTTCTGGCCTGACTTGTTTTCAACAGACCCTGTTAGGCCAGGTATTTTTAATGACATATTATTTGGTAGGTGTTTGCCAATTAAGCTTCACTTATTTCCACCAAGGTGAGGCTGACTGCTCTATGCTTTTTTCTCTGGAGAAGAGCAAACAGAACCTCTGGGCACTTAAGTTCCTGTTGCTTGGAGCTGTAAAATAAAACCTACCAGTATAGAAATTGGCTGGCGTCTCATGTTGAGGGAGTACTTTTGCTTTTAAACTGTAACCTAAGTTTTGTGGATATGTTTATAAACAGAGATTCTTGTTTGGTTTTTTTTCTATCTGTCTGCTGGGATACACGCTGGAAGAATCAATGTAGTTTTTTTGTCTTTGACTATACTATTGTAAATGTATTTTTTTCTTGATTTTGGTAGAAGGAAAGAGCAGTGAAAAAGCTAGAAATTGATTTGGTTCAAAATAAGGCTGGGATTTTTTTTTCAAATACAGCTTCATAGTGAGTGAATACATTCTGCTCATTAACATGACCTGGAGCCCAAGTAAAGATTTTATGCTGCAATATAGGCAGCAGAACACTGCGTATTTTATAACTTCATGGTCATTAAAAATAGGAATTTACTGCAGAACATTGGTTGTTGGCATTTTTGGGGGGTTTTGGGGTGTTTTTTTTTGATAGGGGTTTGGGTTTTTTGTTGGGTTGTTTGGATTTTTTTAATTATTACTGGTGTCTATTATGTTATAATGTATTTTAGAACACTCTTCAGTTACTTTCAAGGGGCCAGACTGGAAGCCTATACTTCTATAGGCTATAGAGAATGAGCTACTAATTGAAAGTAGGAAACTTACTTTCTTGTATTTCTTCCCTTCTGCCTTTCTTCTTTTTGTTTCTGCTAGGAGTCTTCCCTTGTCCCGTTTGTTTTCTTTTTTAAGGAAGTCCGCAGAGCTTTCCTGGCAATTAAACAAGAAAGACAGAGACTGGTAGTTTCATGATTGATTGCACATAGCCCGAGTGGAGAGAAGGGCAGGCAGGAGTGGGCAAATCACAGCAGGTCATGAAAAGGAAACAGCTAATTTAGGAATCCCAATACTTATGCTATTGATTTGCTTTTTTTTTTCCCCCAAAAAAAAGAAAGAAAATAATCTTCTCATTTCTGAAAAAAAAAAAAAAAAAAGAAAGCTTGAGTTATAATTGGGCATGCCTCCTTCTGTAACAGTGCAATAATAGTGCTGCTAAAGACGGTAAGAAGAAAGACTTCATTAAAATTTGAGATACACAAGTATTATTGCCAGTTACTCTTCCAATTTTGCAGATACTCATATACTATTTGCATTTGATTGACAAGTAAGAGTAGATATTGCTGCTCGCTTTTATTCCTTCCTGGTATGAAAGAAAGCAAGCTACATATGATGCATGTATCTCTGTCCAGTATTTGACCTACTTTACATTAGGTGTGAGAGACATATAATTAACAACTATGTTTTGCTCTGAAGCAGGTCAGGAAGCACCAAATGGCAAGTTTGATATGAAGTGGTCTTGATTCGTGTCTTAATGTGCTTATCTTGCCCTTTACAGTAGGAGAAGAGGTTATCAGGCTCAGCCTAAGCCCCCCAAAATATAGAGATAGACCGGGGCTTTTCTATACTTAGCCCTTATCAAACTACAAAGCAAGACTATTCTCTCCACATTCCTGTTTTGAAGAGGAATTTGAAACTTTTTCCTCCATTTGTGTGAACAATAAAATGTAGAACAAGAAGCAAGGAGTTTAACAGCTTGTACTTGTTCTTTCAAGTTAGAG
The DNA here is from genome assembly GCA_017639245.1 of Myiopsitta monachus. Taxonomy (NCBI): domain Eukaryota; kingdom Metazoa; phylum Chordata; class Aves; order Psittaciformes; family Psittacidae; genus Myiopsitta; species Myiopsitta monachus. Next base: position 60,961,747 of record CM029921.1, on the reverse strand, counting down.
GGTATGCAGGACCAACTCAGATGGATATGTGAGACTTGATTATCCATATATATGTATGTATATACACACACAGTACTTCGATAATGAAGAAAGCCACTGATAACTTTGATTTAAAAGCATATGATGATAATATTTGACATTAAAGCAGCTATTGGAAAAAAAAACCCTTTTTATTTATAATCTTAATGCTTAATCATTAATAGGTTTCTTTGAACTGATCAGGGTCTTTTAGTCACTTTAATGGTCCCACTATAGTTGAAATATAAACAGCTGACCTTGACATGAACTCACAAGAAAAAAAACCAAGATCATGATAATCTTGCTGTATATAATTCTCTGCCATACACAGTGGTGTGTATATTACCTCAAGGTAATGCTCACTTACTTGGTTAGCAGCCTGATAGTTCAGATAGATATTTAAACATAGAAACCAAAGAATCAGTCACCCTTGTAATTCTCCTCCTTTGGTGTTTAAGAGCAAGCAGAGAAAGGATTATCACTATCATAGGCAGAGCACTAGTTCTGCTATGTTAAGGTTGTGAACTCTTTTCTTTTTAAAGGTTGACTGTCTTCTTCGTGCTTTAAAATACATGTGCTTATACAGATTGCCTTCCAATTGAATGTGTCTCACAGCTATATTGAAGCAAGTTACTCAGTTTTGAGGGCCATTAGAAACAAGGGGTTTCTTCCTTTTTTTTTTTGCCCCCACTTGAAAAGGATACTGAGGAAGCTGTTTCTATTACAGAAAGAACATCGTCTCATTTTTCTTACTGAAAGTCTCCAGCACTTCACCTCCAGCACTTCACCTCTATTTGGTCTTCTTTTGTCTGCAAAATTGTGCTGTTTGTAAAGCTGGCATCAGATGAATGTTTGTTTTTACTGGCAGTATATGCATATCAAAAGGTTTTGCGGTACAGAAGATCCCAGAGGTCTCGTGCTGATCCAAAGTAGGCTGAAAACCGAGCATATTTTCCTTGGAGAGTAAAAGTCTCTGCCTGAGCAAAGTTAACAGAAGGAGTTTTTCTGGTGGGAATCTGACATTGCCACTTCAGCTTTAGAGTGGGAGATTGTCATGGGCTTCATTCACATAAAAGCATTGTTTGTAAAGAAAAGTTAACGTGTATCACAAATGTTGAAAAAGGAGCTGTAAGGCTCAAGTTCTGCTGGAAAGATTGGGACAGTTTGTCTCCTGCTAGCACCTGATGTTCCAAAGTCTGCTGCATTTCAGAATTTTAGAAATTCCAGTGGAACTGTTACTAAATCAACTCTCAGTGAGGTAGCAGTCAAAAAATACAGGAAGAATCCTCTCAATCCTCTGACAGTTGCCCCCAGAAAACAGATGTGCACTTCCCTTCTAAGGAGAACAACTTTCCATTTCATGTTTGTGAGGTTTCTTTTGCTTTTTTCTGCAACAACCTATCCTTCCACAACAACAGATTCCTTATTTCGTTCTCATTGCTTTCTCTACCAGTACATTAGTGTGTGTATGATCACTAGATAAATGTTTCAAGTCCCCTGCTGTTTTTAGGAAATAGAACTTGAAGCCTCAAATCTGATTATTTATTGAACTGGCTGTGTTGGAGGTGATGCTTTGGAAAAATATTTTCAGGTGTCTTTGGTTTTCCTGGCGATTATCACATTGAACAACAAACATGCCATTTTCCTGGGTATTCTACATTTTCCAAGTAACTGGTTCGTTTTTCCAGGTATCAAAATTATTCAGGTACCTTTGGATAATACTTTTCTCTTTGTGACAGATAGATGTCTTTTACCTTTGTGTCCTCTGCACCCAGTTCAGTCAGCCTCGACAATAAATCCCACAGCCCAGGATGTCTTCACTTGGGTTCCATGTGACCTTAAAAGGACAAGACACATCTCTTGTGTACCTAATGATGCCAGTGAGTTTACAGAGAGAATAAATTTGATTGAAAAGGGAAAAGTTTGATAAAGAAACAATAAATATTACAATCTAGAAATGTGACATTACTTCATGAAAAAAAGTGGAAGGAGCTAAAACCTCTGAAGCAGTTATCCCCTGCTCCAAATGAACTTCAAGGAGAAGAGTTAAAATAAATATATTTCTTCTGTCAAACAGGAGTTGAGGTTATGGGTATTTGTAAAACCATCCATAAATTTCAAAAACAATAAGTCAAGCAAAAAGAATTCAGTGGCTAATAGTAATAGAAGCATAACAGACCAAAATCATGTGTGTCTGTATACACAGGTGTTGGAAATGTGTAAGAACACTTGGAACAAAGTACGTTGCACATATGGTTCACTGCATTGCAGTCTAATAGGTTGCCACTGAACTTTCAGTGTGCTCACTTTATATTCAGAGCCCTACCAACATTTGTAGAGTCTTATAACAAATTTATAAGTCAACAATGCTATTGGAAAGCAGATGTCATGAACTTGTCTGCCATCATATCAGTTTGTCTATATTTGGAAATTTATTAGGAAATATTGGTGATGGAAAAATACTCAAAGACTTGAAAATAGATTAGAAGTTCTGACTGCCATAGCATAGTACACAAGGCAACTCAGAGGCTGCTCACTTTATTGTTGTTGAAGAAGTCAAAAGCAAATAATATGCAGATACAATTTTTCATCATTTGTACAAGCACTAGACAGATTGATTTCTTCTAGAAAAAACAAGAAAGAATGTCTCTTGCAGCTATCCTACCTTCATCTATAAATGAATTTTAATCTTTGATCATGCAGAGGAAATCAGATGGTAAAATGTTCCTTCAAAGTGTTTTTGGGAACACAGAATTTTGCTCAAAGGTTATTAATACTTCTACTTAAGTGTTTCATAGATGACTTTAAAAATATCCTCAGGATATCTAATGCTGCTATAGGAATAATAAGGAAGAGGTGATATTCTTACATTTGGATTGCAAGTTGGTAAGAGCGGTTAAGTACATTGAAGCTACTAAAAAGTTCCTTGGTTCACTTTTTCAGGGCAATGTAAGTCAAAATGGAGTGTCTGTAGCTGAATAAAGTCTGGTCACAATAAGAAAGTAATTTTTTTTTTTTTCTGGAAGATTTGATAAAAACTTAATGGTGAATTTGTTCCTTGTAATCACAATGGAACATAGTGGTAATTTTTAGCTTTTTAAAAAAGTTTTTCCAGGTACAGCAATAGAAAAATGTATGCTGAATAGAAATACTACACAACTGTTGTTACTTTTTAGAGAAATATTCAAAATAATAACGGAACTTGCCAAAGAGCAACTTGGGAGGTGATTTTAAATTTTTGTGCAGCTAATTATGTACAGAAAAGAAGTGATAGTGCCAGAGTTTTCCACATGGCTGACAAACATAGAAAAACTCAGTTGCTGAAATTTAACATAAAGACAAATTCAATAATGGAAAAGTAATATGCTGCAGTGACGATGAATAAAGACTGGATTTCCAGAGGCGGTGACCTTATTGCCATTTGGGCCTTTAAAATAAGGTTAATTATTATGAAATGCCTCTTGTGCCCTAGATTTTAGAGGCTTTCTGCAGTCCTACTTTGCAGGTAGTTCACAGTGGTCTCTGCTAAGCTTGGAGTTTCTTAGTTAATGCATGTTGCTATTGCAATGCTCTTCCTTTAAGAGCTTTGGGGAGAGGAGGATTGCTTCTCTGAGCCTCTGGAAACTCCTACCTGCCTTGAGGCAATTATGGTATTCCAGCTTTGTGCATAGTGGGTTTCACTGTGCTCTTACAGAGTCTGGGATGTTTATTTTTCCTATTTGTGCCTAATCAGCAAAGTGTGTTGGGCATAGGGAGATGTCAGTTCTTAACTGACAGGTTTAGCATATTTTGATTTCACTGAAACATTAGTAGTTTCCTTAAGCTGGTGAAACAAACAATTTGGTGGGCTGAGAAACTGAAGTGATACAGCAAAGCTTTAGTACTTGGCAGAAAGCTACTGATAAGAGCTACAATAATACTTTGAAAGTGTAGGAATGGTCTGAAGAAATGTAAAATCCTCTGATGAGTCCACCTGTTAACAAAGCTCCTAGTAGCAACTAATAAATTGAAAGGGTGAAGAGCAAAACAAAGCTTCTGTTCTCACCTCTTAGTTTAGATTTAGTCTTATGCATTGACTGAGATTTCCACAAAATAAACATTATATTAGAGCATTACACTTTTCTGAATTTTCTATCAAAACAGCAGAAATCTTATTTCTTGTGGACTTATCACATATAAATTGAAGCATTTGAACAGAGATTGAATCAGGCATAGCATACTCATAAGGAACCTTGTCTGTGTTGATTTAATAGTGTATTCCCAAGTTAGGCAAGTAGCACTATCAAGGTTTCAGAATCTAATTTCACATGGCTTTTCAAATAATACTGGAGAAATTTACTCTGTTATTGGCTAGAAGTTATAAATGGCTATGATTCTCCTGCCTTCCTCCTTCAGGTGAATTAATGAATTAATTCCAGAGAAAATGCATATAGTGATCATAATTATTAGTTCATTGACAGGTTGATCATGGTCAGTATCAAAATGATTCTGCAATACTAGAAAGGAAATCTTATTTTAGGAACTAATGACTTCATTCATACTTTTTTTTTCCTATGGAAGTGAGATTTGGAAGAACATTCATTAACTGTGAGTCATGGCATAATGGCATCATTTCAGACTCTGTGGAATCCCTTAAAAGTTATTGAACAGAATTGCTAAAGTAACTAATGTACAACTGCAAATTTGAGGGGTGACGAAACAGTGTCAGCTACTATTGAATCTATTTCCATAAACTAGATACCATTTCTTTTCACTTGTCTTTTAAAAATATTTAAGTAAAAATATGGTTCTATACCTCATAATATTTACCAAAGCTTGCATTTCTACTCTGTATAATTTACATGAGTAGATGGAATTTCTTTTTCCCTAGCTTTATAAAATATATAAGAAAAAGAAATTACTTGGCAAATGCTATGTTTGAGCAAGAAAACAAAGCTGAAATTTTAAATTCATATATCCTATAAAAATAGAGAGAATATATATTTTATGCACGTGTCAAAAAAAAAACCCCAAACAAAGCAAGGGAAGATTCAGTGCTGCTTCTTTAATTCAAACTAAAGATAATGAAATGACAGCAAAAAACTACAGTAGGGAGAGAGGAAAATTTGTCATGTTTACTGATGGCTTATCATCTCTAAAATACAATTGGAGAGGACAGGGGAATATAAAAAATCAAAGAAAGCTCTTAAAGAGGCCTAAACAATGCTTGGCAGTTAAAAGAACATAATGGTTCTCTGACAAAAGATGGTAAGTTATGAAGCTAGTAATAAATTATCCTCCAGTGGCGGAGGACGGACGGGGACACTTCCTTGATGTGCATGATGTTTTTGTGAACTCGGATGGAAACTGATATAATGATAAGATATTGTAATCAAGGCAAAAAAAGGAAGGGGAAGGGGGGGGGGGAAGTTATTGTAAAATAGTTTTCTCTGGAGTGAGATGTGATTGAAAAAGTTGGTGTTTATAGGGACAAGTGCCTTAAAGTTTTATCTGCAGAAATTAAGGTATTGAGGGTCTGTTCTAATGACTGCTGAAGTCAACAGAAGGATGCTTATCAACCGCAGAGTACTCTGGAGATTCCCAAACATTTGGCTTCACTTATATTGTCCTGCTTAGGTCAGGTTGACCTCATTTTGCATGAAACACAGTCAGGCTTATGGAGGATGGAGAATGGTGGCTATTGGGAATAATCTAGTGAACACTCATCTGGGAAATTAAGGCCTTTGAGGTAGCTATGAAAGCCAGCCTTTGACAGAACTGAAAAATGTAATTTCTTTTTCTAGCACACACCGAACAAGTGCCAAAATGAATGATTCACTCTCTTAAATTTTAAATTAACAGAATCTATCCGTTTTGGAAAGCAGCTTATCAAGCAGGCAGTTTTGTGACAGGATTCTACAGTGTCCTCCAAGCTTTTGTGATCTTGGTAAATACTGATGGTAAAAATGCAGTATATGATTAATACCTAGAGCAGGTTGTCTCATCCAGAATGTAAGTATGAATAAAACTCCAATTTTTAAAATACATTCTTTGCATAAAAGGTTCTATTTTCTATGCTGGATCCCCTCCTTGCTCTGTCTTTAGAAATTTATAACCAGAAATCAGAAAAAATACAGCTACATTTTTCTAGTTCAACTCATTACAGCATAAAGAGATCGAATTCGACCATCTCATGATCACTGCAATCAAGGCTGCCCTGGAGCGTCACATTTCCAATCAGCCCTTCCCTGTTGGTGAGCACAAGCTCAAGCATGGCACCTCTCCTTGTTGGCTCCTCTATTACTTGCAGAAGGAAGTTGTCTTCCACACAATTGAGGAACCTCCTGGATTGCTTGTGCCGGAGCATACCGTCCCTGCAACAGATATCAGGGTGGTTGAAGTCCCCCATGAGAACAAGGGCCTGCGAGCGTGAGGCTGTTCCTATCTGTTTATAGAACGCTTCATCCACAGAGTCCTCTTGGTCAGGCGGTCTGTAACAGATCCCCACAATAATGTGTCCCAGTGCTGTTCTCCCTTTAACCCTGACCCACAAACTCTCTATTGGCTGCTCACCTGTCCCCACACAGAGTTCCATACTCTCCAGCCTATCCCTAACATAAATAGCAACTCCCCCTCCCCACCTGCTGGGCCTGTCTTTCCTAAAGAGCCTGTAACCTTCCATTCCAACACAGCAGTCATAGGAGCCATCCCACCACGTTTCTGTGATGCCTATGATATCATACCCCTGTAGATGTGCACACATCTCCAATTCCTCTTGTTTGTTCCCCATGCTACAGGTGTTTGTATAGAGGCATCTGAGCTGAGCTCCAATTGAAGCCGGCTCATTGGCTGCAGCAGCTGGAATAGCTCTACATTGCTCTGAACATTTATTATAGGTGCTGGCCAGTGACTGGGTGTGTTGGTATGGAATGATGCTTCCCCACCCCCAATACATCTAGTTTAAAGCATCCTTGACCAGTCTGGCAAGCCTCCTACCAAATTCACTCTTCCCTTTCTTTGTCAGATCAGCTCCACCAGCCCTCAGTAGACCTGGCCTACTAAATTGAGTCCCATGTTCAAGATATCCAAATCCCTGACTATGGCACCACCCTTCTAACCATTTATTAACCTGGCCAATCCTCCTAGCCTTTTTAAGGTCCTGCCCTCTATCCTGGAGAATTGACGAAGAGACAATCTGAGCTCTAGAGCCCCTAACCACCTCTCCCAGAGCTCTGTAGTCCTTCTTTATGTTCTCTGGGCTACTGCTATCTACATCAGTAGCACCCACATGGATCACTAGAAGTGGGTAATAGTCAGTGGGACCGACTAGAGCAGGCAGTTTCTCTGCAACATCCTTGATCCAAGCCCCTGGTAGGCAACACACCTCCCTTGAGCCTGGGTCAGGCTGACAGATGGGTGCCTCTATTCCTTTCGGAGTTGGGTCACCTACTACTACAGCCCGCCGCTTTTTCCTGGCAGCACCAGTAGTGATCTTCTTTACCAGTGCATAAGCTGGTTGTTCCTGGTGCGAGTGTGTTTCCTCATCAGCCCCCTGCAGGACAGCAAAGCGGTTCTGAGTGGGGAAAACATATTTAGGAGGAAGCACCTTGCTTTTAATTGTCCTCTTCCTCCTTTTTTTATTGTTATTTTCTGTCACTGTTTCCCTGCTTCCTGGGTCAGTGGCCTCCTTTCCTGCATGAGCGACAGTAGTCGCTTGAGGCCCCTGCACAGTCTGGTCCTGGAGCAGCAGCGCTGCTTCCTCTCAGCTTCCTTCACACCTTTCAGCCTAGTAACAATGTCCTGCAGCTCAGCCACCTGAGCAGGAGGACCTCCACCAGGGAGCACTGAGTGCAGCCCTGCCCATTGTGCACCCTTACCTCAGGAGAGCAGTGCAGGCGCTCTCTACACCCCGAGGTCTGTGCTGCGTCCTCCCCTCTCATCAGCTCTATCTGGGTACCTACGCTGGCCACTGCTGGGGCAGCCAGAGCAGAGCTCCCAGACTGGACCCTGCTCATACGGTGCGTGCTCACCATCCCGCTGGCCTGCCCATGCAAACTGCCTTGAACTCGCCCCTGTTTGCCAGCCCTGGTCGCTGTGCTCCCTGGGGCAGGTTTTTAACCAGTCAGGGCTGGTGCTGCTCCTCCTGTGATTCAGCTCCTCAAGTCCACCTAGCTGCCTGCTCCTGCACAAGTCCTGTCGAGGACTTGAGATTGCAGCAATCATGAGATGGTCAAATTTGAGATCCTCAGGACAGTGAGAAGAGCATGCAGCAAGCTCACTGCCCTGGACTTCAAGAGAGCAGACTTTGGCCTCTTCAGGAACCTGCTCAATAAGGTTCCATGGGATGTAGCCCTAGAGGGCAGGGGGGCCCAAGACTGTTGATGATATTTATGGATCACCTGCTGCAAGCTCAGGAGCGAGACATCCCAATGAGAAAGAAGTGCTGCAGGAGGGCCAGGAAACCTCCTTGGATGGATAAGGAGCTGCTGAGGAAAATTCGAAGGAAAAAAGAGGCTGATAAAAGGTGGAAGCAAGGACAGGTGGGCTGGGAAGAATACAGGGATATTGTCCGGGGAGCTAGGGAACAGGTTAGGAAAGCTAAGGCCCACTTAAATTTAAGCTTGGCTAGGGATGTGAAAGACAACAGGAAGGGATTCTATGGGTACATTGAAAATAAAAGACAGACTAGGGACAATGTGGGCCCTCTCTGGAAGCTATCAGGAGAACTGGCTACTCTGGATTTGGAGAAGGCTGAGGTTCTTAATGACTTCTTTGCCTCAGTCTTCACCGGCAAATGCCCTGGCCACACCAGCCAAGTCTTGGAAGGCAGACGCAGGGACTGTGAGCATGAAGACCCTGGGCCCACTGTAGGAGAGCATCTGGTTCGAAGACCATCATAAGAACCTGAACATATACAAGTCCACGGCACCTGATGAAATCCATCCGTGGGTCCTGAAGGAGCTGGCAAAAGAAGTTGCTAAGCCACTGTCCATCATATTGGAAAAATCATGGCAGTCAGGTGAAGTTCCTGACAGCTGGAAAAAGGGAAATATAACCCCCATTTTCAGGAAGGGGAAAATGGATGAGCCAGAGAACTACAGAGCAGTCAGCCTCACCTCTGTGCCTGGCAGAGCAGAATCTTGGAGCAGATTCTCCTGGAAAGCATGCTAAGGCATGTGAAAAACAGCAAGGTGGTTGGTGACAGCCAGCATGTCTTCAGTGAGGGGAAATCCTGCCTGACCAATCTGGTGGCCCTCTATGATGGAGCTATGGAACTGATGGACAGGGGTAGAGCAGTTGATATCATCTACCTGGACTTGTGCAAGGCATTCAACACTGTCCCACATGACATCCTTGTCTCTAAATTGGAGAGACATCAATTTGATAGGTGGACCACTCGGTGGATAAAGAACTGGCTGGATGGCCACACACAGAACTCAATGTCTCCGTGTCTAGCTGGAGACCAGTAACGAGTGGTGTCCCTCAGGGATTCGGTGTTTGGACCGGTCTTGTTCAACATCTTTGTTGGTGACATGGAGAGTGGGATTGAATGTGTCCTCAGCAAGTTTGCCAATGACACCAAGCTGTGTGGTTTGGTTGATACGTTGGAGGGAAGGAATGCCATCCAGAGGGACCTTGACATGCTTGTGAGGTGGGCTGATGCCAACCTGATGAAGTTTAAGCATGCCAAGTGCAAGGTCCTACAGCTGGGTGGGAGCAATCCCAGGCACAGCTACAGGTTGGGCAGAGAAGAGATTGAGAGCAGCCCTGTGGAGAAGGCCTTGGGGGTGTTGGTCGATGAGAAAATGAACGAGCCGGCAGTGTGCGCTTGCAGCCTAGAAAGCCAATGGTATCCTGGGCTGCATCAAAAGGAGCGTGACCAGCAGGTTGAGGGAGGTGATCCTGCCCCTCTACTCTGCTCTTCTGAGACCTCACTTGGAGTATTGTGTGCAGTTCTGGTGTCCTCAGCATAAGAAGGACATGGAGCTGTTGGAACAAGTCCAGAGGAGGGCCACGGGGATGAACAGGGGATTGGAGCACCATCAATAAGAATGGAATAGATGAGTCTGATTGCTATTCCACCCTGGTTTTGTGCAAGCCATCCTATTTAACTTCATAAACCCCATTAAAATGTATTAATAACAAACCAAGGAAAAGCTCCTGTTTCACATTGTGACTGTAAGCCTCTACCAGTTTAAACATCATCTGATCGATGAAGCTCCTTTCATCTGCTAGAGAAAATGCTAAAAGGATAGGGCCAAAGTTCCTTTTAAATTTCTTCCCTATTAGAGCATGCAGTAGTGGGAGTAGGAAAGACACTGGAGGTGGAAAGGGCAGGGTGGAGAGAGCAAAAGTACACTCCTTTAAATATTCACATCTCTTGCTGCTGTAGAAGTGCTTTAGAAACTAGTGCAAGAGGCATTCATATGGAATTCCTCCCCAAGGTCCCACATTGTGCCAAGTGATGCACAGCAAGAGCAAGTCTCTTTACTGCACACTTTGGCCGATCATATTTTAAGCAGTGACGTTCATTATTAGAAATGTGATTAAAGTGAAAACCTTGGCAGTAAAACAGTAATGGTCTTTGTGTGCAAGGGGTAGTTGGCTGTCTGTTCCTGTAGATGCAAGTGAATTTGCAGGCTTTCTGTCAATATCACTTCTCACAGTTATTCACAGGGACAGGAAAGGATTCAGCTAAAACTGGAATGGGAGGATTTCTAAGATGCTTTGTGGTATATAAGCATAGTGACAGGATGAACAGTTACAAGTAAGACATTGCTGAAGAGAAGATGTTTGTATGATAAATTTAAATACAGTGTTCTGGACAGAGTATCTAATCACATAAAAGAATGCCAGTTTATGTGAATTTCAGCATTTCTTGATAACAAATAGTTAGCAGTGAACTGAATTGTGTTTGAAAATAGATAAGGATATAGAAGCCATTAAGGCAATCTTCATTATCTTTAATGGAATGAGAACATGACAAGCTCCTATCTTATAGCATCACTTGCCTATTTTATTTTTAATGTGTGAATGGTCTGATTTACAGTTTGATGGAAATGTATTTTGTCCAAGAAGATGGCCAAAACCCATTAATTTCTTAAGTAGGTAAACAATTTTAAAACCTTGAAAGTGGTTGTGAAGTGCAACCTAAAAGGAAACCCAAATCCTTTTATTAAATGTTCATATTATGTTCATAAGAAGGAGGGATTTTGAATTCTCGGTAGCCACTTTTCATACACTGCTCATGGCTGTAAATTAGATCACAGCTTATTTTGCAAAATTATTCTGATCCAGTGCCTGGCTTTAAAGAGTTAATATGTCCCCTTTTATATCAAAGGATAATTCTGTTGATTTATTCTTGTGCTTTTTCTATATACACTGCATGGGAGAAGAAAAAAAGAAAAAGCTTGGTTGGGGGTGCTGGGAGATTGCTGTGGTTTTGTTTTACGTATATTTGACTTTCTCAGCAATTCCAAAGACTTTATGTTTCTTCTAAAGCTTTGTTGCACTTTTATCTGTAACAAGTGCTTATCCTTAATACTTTTATAATTTCAATTTACAGCCAATGTTTTGTAGAAACAAAAGCAGAACTGGATGTACTGGGATATATATGAAAAGTTACCCAAGAGTAATTTTGCAAAACAAAAAGTTGCTCGGTTTCTTGAAGCTCTGTGTTTTATGAAGGAGTTATAAAGGTATTCCATTTCAAAGAAGGTTCCTTTAAACTTATTTCTTATGTTCTATCCTAGAAATATCAGTAAGGCCAGCCCTTACTCTTTTTAGTTTTCCTGGAAGCCTGCTGAGCTTCTCAGGTGTGTATTATGCTTCTGTCCTGGGTTCAGCAGCATCAGTCATTTTTCTCCTTGTTAGCTGGAGCATCGCTGATAACACCAGTGTTTTCAGTTACTGCTTGGTAATGTTTTGGTCTGACCAAGGACTTTCTGAGCCTCATGCTCTGCCGGGGAGGAGGGGAAGCTGGAGGAAGCAGAGACAGGACACCTGACCCAAACTGACCAAAGAGGTATTCCATACCACAGCACGTCATGCCCAGGATGTAAAATACTGAGGGCAGGAACCCTGAAGTCTTTCTCTCTCTCGGCTCGGTCGGGTGGTGAGCGGTTGTATCCTCTTCCCTTGTATTTGCCTTGTCATTATTATTATTGGCGGTAGCAATAGTGATTTGTATTATACCTCAGTTACTGGAATGTTCTTATCTCAACCCATGGGAGTTACATTCTTTCAGTTCTTCTCCCCATCCCCCCCATCCCCCCCCCCCCATCAGAGTGGAGGGGGAAGAGAGGGAGAAGTGAGATTTACAGCTTAAACCACAACAGCTTCCTAATTTAACTCAGGTGGACTAGCATGTTGAATGTACAACTAAGACATGCTTTCTGTAAATGTGTAGATGCTGAATTTTTATAGTTATAAAAAAAGTAATTAAGTTCTGCACAGTAAATTAAGTTTTTGCTACTTCTTCCTATTGTTCAGAATTGACTTATTTTGCTCTTCTGTCATTACTTTCCAAGCTCCATGACTTCTCTGGTTTTGAGCGTTACCAAAGCTAGATAGTCTTAATCTAGATGCCTAAGGGTCTGCCACTTTTACTGGCTTGTGATTTGCATGGATCTTGCAGAGGTGTAACTGCATTAAAGATGTCAGTCTGTCTTACAAATCTGATGGACAGACATCAGCTTGTTAAGAAACTACTGTGGCAAAACCAGGCCAAGAGGCTCTTCCTCTCTCTTCTGTTTCCTTCCCTTATATGCAGGTCACAGAAGTCTTGTTTCCATAGAAAGCCAGTCTAAAGTTGAGGGGCATCAGTGCAGTTGACAGAAGAATATGCTTTTCCATTGAGGTGAATGTGTACTTTAATGGCAATATTATTTAATTAATTCCTGTTGAGTGACATTCCATTGCAAGTGGAAACCTCTACCTGTTATAAATGTACATCGCTCTTCCAGTTGCAGATAACAAGAGCTTGTAGCTTTTTCCACCCTCCATGTATCTTTTTATTACGGTCATTATAGTAAATTTGTACTACCTGAGGCTATGGACAGCAGTCTGGCTGTACTTTTAGAAGAAGTTGCATTAGCAATGAGGAGTTAGATAAAATCAAAACAAATTTGGAAGAGCTAAAGCGTTTCTGTTATTAGACATCTTTCCAGTGGAAGGCCAGGAATAGCTGTGAGCACTATTTTCAGTCAGGTCCTCATTTCTTAGCAAAGTTATCTTCTGACAGCTCCAGACACAGTGATGACGTCCTGTTGACACTGGCTTTGCATGGACATACAATAGAAGAATTACCTCTATATTTGCTGGGAAGTTTCAATGGATAGATTGTAACCCCCTCTGCCATTTGAGCAGAACATAGGAATATTGTTGAATAGCCTGTAGTTAAATAAAGCCCAGATATCATTAATTTCCATAAAGTCTGGCCTCTAATAAAAGGCTTATAAAGAAGTAAACAAAATATAACCCACAGTGTTATATCAGGACTGTGCTTTAAACAGTGAGGGAAAGATAAGCTTCTGAGTAGTACCATTCCAGAAGAACTGAGAATCCCCGCTAAGTATAGTTCTAGACGAAGTGGGTTATCTTTTAGGGCTGTCAGGGAGGTATGTCCAATGAGATGGCTTTGAGTCATAAGGTTTCAATTTCCACCTACTGTTGGTGCCACAGTATCATTTTGCAGTTTACAGAAACCTTAACAAAATCTTTGTCAGTAAAATGAGAAAATCTTTATAAGATATAGAATTGTCATAAAATAAAAAACTATAAAATACGTATTTGTTTTTCTATTGAAAGTTGGCTTTCCATGATAGAATATAAAGTTTTCAGTGAAATTCAATCACTCTTTTACACGTGAGTGCCTGATAGCAAGTTTTCTCTTCATATAAAGAATGTTGATCATCACCTGTCTTGGGCATCTATAGCTGTTTTTCTAACAGGAAAGAAGATTCTTCCCACCACCCTCCCCCATTTAACCTTCTTGGAGAGAATCTGTAGTTCTCAGCTATTAATATTGATTGTTCTTTTGGCTATTCAACATTGAATCTTTCTCTCATTCCTGTGTAGAATTGTAGTTATGGGTTTTGGAAGATCAGTTTGACAATTTTTGCACTAGCCTTTATACGTATCAGAGATATTACACTTGAGCAAAACACCAGTGGGTGTTTTGGAAAGGAGGAAAAGGAAGAAAGCTCCTTTGGAAAGGAATTCAGGGTTTTTTTGTTTCTTGGGTTTGTTTTGTTTTTCTGTATGTCTACTGCTAGGTTTACTTCCTTGGTATTAGTAAAACTTGAACTCCCCTAGCCTCTGCAAAGAGATCTTTCTGTTTTGAGATCTTTCCTGTTCCAAATACAAGGAATTGCACAGGACTGTCAGTCTGTCTCTGCTAGTAATATGCTACATTTGTAGAAGATCAGAAAAACTTCCCACTCTATTTTGTAGTTGTAACTGAGCCCTCCATCAAATGGGCATATTTTGACTGTGTTCTTCATAATCCAGTTCTTCATTATCCAGTTTGTGAAGATGTTATAAAAGAGGAAATAAATAAAAACTTTAGAAAAAGTGCTTTTCACCTCAGGAATTTATTCTTTATGTGTTTTCCCAGTGATAGAGTTTACATTCTGCTTGGTTTTCACCATATTGTGTAAAGAAATCTTAGAAAACATGGCTCCTGCTTTCTGTCAGTCATTTGCACACAGTTTTAAGCTTTCTAAAGTGTTGAGAAATAGGTCACTTCCCCAGAATTCAGCAGTCAGTTTTCATGTTTAGTGGAGGTGAAGGTTAGGGAAAATTTCAAAGCTTCTTTTGTTTTTCTTTTTTAAGCCATTATTCAACCTTGAAATGAAAACTCAGTCACTAAACTATGCTAAATAGCTCATTTCCCGAGTTTGCTGGTTGAGACAAATGACCGTTTGAGATATTTGTGAAGACTACTTACCTTTTTGTTACATACAACAGCCATGCTTCCTCATCCATTTAATAGAAACAATATCAGGCCTAAGATTTTCACCTTATGAAATGGTTTAGCTATTTATTTTGAAATAAGTTTAGTTATAGTTTCAGACCTGAGGTTTACATTTTAGAATGAATATTAAGATACAATAATTTCCTAAGAATTTGACCTGTAAAAACAAGACACATACTCAGAGAAAGCTGGATTCCTATGAACATTTCAGCTGTATTACATTTATGTGACTTCTGTTCTGTACATGAAGAAAGGGAAGAGAGGCTCTTCAAAGTTTCCTGTGTTTTTTGGAGGACAGTGAAGTTAGTTGGGGGCTAATAGTTGAGCCACACTGATGACAGTGGCACGGTCAAAATCTCTAAACTTCTAAAAGTAATATTAAAATAAACTTCCATATATAGAGAGACAGTGGTTTTCTTCTAAATGGGGCATAAGTCATCGATTTATGTATTAAGTTCACACACATACTTTCCACGCTCTTCCCTCCTCCAGTCCCCCCAAACTCTATAGGAATAGAGAAGCTGGAACTGAATGGAAACAAACCGTAATCTTGTCTTTTCACTTTTCAGTATTGTAGCTGGAAATCCGATAAGGCACAAGAAACCAACGTAACCTTCAGTTCCCTTCTCCCCGCGCAAAGCAGCAACCTGCCCACGGGCGGGCGGGCTGGCGAGTAAAGAGAAGGGCGGGCAGGCGCGCAGGATCTCGCCTGCAGCCTGGGAGCAGCAGGGGGAGCTCCCGCCCCGCCTGTCCCCTCCCACCCACCACGCTGGCGGCGGGGACGCGTCGTGGGTTCCTGGGTTGGGAATAGAATAGGGATTGACCAAACCCGAGTCGATGGCGTGCTGACACCCACCTTGAGGAGGGGATTCCTCGTTTGTGCACGAGCCCGTTAACAAAGTTTAACCCTACCTCTGCTTTTTGAAATCTCCCGACGAGGGTTACATTAATGACACCTTCAAACATACAACGCAGAACTAGGTATTAGGAGAGGAAACCCTTAAAGCCTTGCAAAATTCGGGCTTTATTCCACAGTGTTCTGGTCTCCGTGTTGCTCATATAAATCCACAGCTTGTCTGATTCACAGATATAACTAAATGCATCACTTAGATAAAGTTTAACATTTAGATACAATCCGTTTAGAAAGTAAGTTTGAAAAATGGCTTTTACAAGTTACTATAATGTTTTTCTCCCCCCCCCCCCCCCCCCCCCCCGTTTATTTTCCCCTTGGCTGCAGAAAATCACTTCCTATTCCTCCTGTGTGCACAAATTTAATTTCAGTCATGTAGAAAGCATTAGGAAACCTTTCTTCACTTTCGATACTCTATTCAAAGGTGATACTCTATTCAAGGTAATATTCAGCAACAAGACCATATTTGAATTTCATTTTATTTACAACTTCGAATATTGAAGGAGTAAAACATAATAATGTCCATTTGAAGAATGAAGGCTTTCTAAGGCATTTTGCAAAATGTGTTTTATTCTTTTATATACAAATGCATAGAAAGTGATTTGCCATTTTCAGAAGTCTCTTGGAAAATGGTTTGCAGGCAGTTAATCCTAAAAGAAAGTTTGCATCTGACATGTATGTATTTAAATTCTAATGTTTCTACAGCTGGGTGAGAATACAGAATTTTTTAAAGGAATCTATATGCTTCTTCCCTGCTGGGTTTGGTAGGCATTTGGTAAATGCTAAAGCCTGCTCCTCCCCATCTTAATAGCAGTGTTAGCATGGGAAAGAGAAAAAAAAAAGAAAATCTTCTTGAAGAAAACTAATAAAAAGCAGCCTTAAGCAAAAATCCAAAGGAGAGCATCTCCACTGGAGGCTTCAAGTGAATTTGGCAAGAGTGGCTCAGTGTTGCAGATGGAGAACTATCCACCAGAACTCTCCTTGAGGTCCTCAGGAAATCAAATTAGCCTGACAAATGTCTGGCTGCACACTTCAGAGCTAAACTCATGAGTGTTCTAGCAACATCTGCTGTTACTTATGTGAATGTGACAGAGGAATATTGAACATAACGTGCTAGTGAGCCAGCAAATCTGACTTTGATCTTTCTTACTCAGGACACAGGGAGGAATGAAGTACAAGGTGGAAAACAATTTCTAAAATACAATTGTAAAATTCAAATGATGACTAAAAAGACCTAAAATATTCTTTTTCAACTCATACTATCAGTGGGCAGCAGGTCTTTTTTCCAGGAACTCCACTTGTTCAGAACAGTTGGCCATTCAGTGTGGAACAGGAGTTGATTTTCTAAACTGACATATTGTAATTTGTGAAAAGAGAGCTCTCCAGATATCAGAGCCTTTAAAGTAATTTAGATGAACCAGAGAAAGACAAATCCTAACATCAAATGTAGTCCTGAAATATACTTCATAGCAAGAAGAATTAATAATTAAAGGCATATTTTCACAATTTGAAGGGAAAGATAGACATAATATAAATTCTTCCTAATGAGTCACTTTGATCAAGGAAGTAAAATACTGCATCTTTTAAAGAAAAAAAAAATGCTTTGAACCCATAATGTTTGTAAAATAACGTATTTTGAAAATCCTTTAATTGCATTCAGGCTATCCTTATTATTAAGGCTGCCACCACAATTACATGCCACATGGCAGCTTGTGACCTCCGTTGATTTTCAACTTCATTCTTTCCCCTGTGTGAAGTAATTGTTGACTCCAATTTTAAGAAGTGTACAGATGCATACTCATCTCAGCCATGGGTATGTTATCCCCTGCATACCAAGCTCAGTATTGTTTATATTCTTGCTTTTTTCCTCAGTTAATAACAATTATGAGTAGAAGCATTTTACCAATGATGAAGTGGTAAAAGCAAACATTTGGAATGCTTGGTTCTAGCTCTGCTATTAAGTTACTATTAGATTAAGTTTTAAGCATGTCATAAAGGAACTGAAGAAACAGTCTTATTGACCTGTGTTTTTATATGAAATACAAAGCAGCACAAGAAGTTACACTTTTGCATGCAAAAAAAGCTTGTATATAGCTACCAGTTATTGCATTTAGGTGCAGCCTCCTGTGTTCATATCATTATAGGTAGTCCAGAAGCACAGAAAGGTCTTCTCAACCAAGATGAACTCACTGTTCTGTGGTTTAGCTCTTGACCTGCTATGCTGCAGAGCACTAACATAAACATCTTCTGTCACTGAGTTGCGCCCTCCTCCCTAAAATGTATAGCATTTCTCAAATCCTTTTGTGGGGTGATGAAGAATTGGTGTGTGTGAAGCTCCCAAATTTTCCCTTGAAACTGGTGGAAAGCACAGAGGTGTTTGACGTGAAGTTCAAAAATGAAATTATTTCTCTTGTATGCCAATAATGACAACCAATTTAAGAGCACAGAGTGAGTCAGGAAAGTATAATTTTGTAGCTTCACCTGTTTATGTACACTTCTGTAACTTTGAGTTTGCCAAAGTTTGGACTATGGTTTGGATATAAAGAACCATCTAGGAAGAACAAAGCTCTTTACTCCCCTTCACACATTGTTGTAATTGACAGACAAGTTTTGAATCTAGTCTTTTTAGTAAGATAATGATGTGGCAAATGGTATTCTTACTGCGCTTGCAATTTTCTTAGTTGAACAATCTTGTTTTGATTTGCTTATTGAAAAAGTTCAATACTGAAGTCTTCAATGAAATAATAGTGGTGTCTTTCTGTGGAATAGTATGCTGGACCATAGCCATACTTAAAATGTTATCATTTACAGTGGTCTATCAACTGATTAACATAGTACTGATTTGTGTGTACGCACGGTGTATAGAGAGTACTCCTAAGCCATACACTAGTTTTCAATGAACACACTCCACTTCAGAAGTGTGGGTAAATAACGTTTTTCTGGAAAGTATAATAAAAGGAACAAAACTCTAAATGACAGGCCTGGTATGGGCCTTTTTACAGACATTTATATCTGGGTGAGTCAAGGGGTTTTTATGGCTGCCATCGAGGCTGTCTGGTTTTCTTTTTTTCCAGCCAGTGGTGGTGTTCCTTGGAACTTTTTGTCTTCCGATATTCTTTAAGCCTTCTCAGCTTAGAAATGTATTATTTTGGCTATCAGTCTACAGACTGCCAGTATTCTCAGGAGAAGAGCATTAAGGGAAAACAGGTATTTATCTTGATATTGCCAGCTGAATAAAATTATTAAAGGAACAAATTGTTTAATGTGAAAATACATCCCCTGACTGCAGTTCTTTCTTGCAGCTTCACAACATCTTGTGGCTTGTTTTTATGTGAGATTTACTCTTTTCCTGAATAATGTAATAAAAGGTTATACCATTAGCTTGAAATGGCTAAGAATTTATTAATATAAATATTTTCTTATTTCAGGAAGATTAGCAAAATCCAACACATTCTGCCTTTCCAGTTGTCTACATATTGGGCTTAGCTAGTCATCAGCTCTGGCTGGACTCTTAATGGAGTGAGTGAGCCAGCTCTATGGGGTGGTTCATCCCATCAATTAATCCAAATCATGATGGTATCTTCTGCTGGACTTCTTTGCGGGCCTTGTAATCTCAGGTAATATTTTTTCCTTCCCTGGCTAGCAATGAAGTGAGAGGCTCTCTGTAGACCCTATAAGGTTGGGCATTTTGTAGTATCAAATAAGGACATTAGAAATATATAATTTCTTCTTGTGTGCTTTCAAAGTATTTTAGTGATCTTACATCTGGTGGGAGAAATAAGACTAGCCATTAATTTTCTCATTTAATGTAAACGCTTTGTTCCAGACTGGTTGGTAGAGAAAGAGGGCAACAGTGAAATAAGAAATACAGTCAGGAAAAATAAAGACAGATTAGAATCATTTCATTGAATGGATGGCCTATGATGAAGTGAAATCAAATTCCTCAGTATTGAGGAATGAAAGTAATGCTCTGTGAAAGTACTTTATAGACAGCACTGTCTCAGGAATTTTCTCCACTCATGTTTCTCACTGTCCTATTTTTTGTTCTTGCATTCAATTTTCACTTGCTTGTGGTTTTACTCAACAAGCAGGAAAACAAATAGAAGAAACGTTTCTATTTAATGTTGTATCACTAGTTCTTGTTTATTTCAAAGAGAAAAATAAGAAATATTTTACCATGTGGTTAAGATTTTCCACCTCAAATTCTGGAGGTCCTTGAAAATCTCCATATACTCTTTTTTTTTTCCTTTTCTTTTTTTTTTTTTTTTTACTTACGTTTTTGAAGGTGCAGAATCTGAGTTTCTCCATAGCAAATAAAAACCAAGCACAGCAAAGGAAACTTGTCAGCAGTAGGTACATTTAAAAAATCTATCAGTCCTTGGATTTCTTTGCTGCTTATTGGCCAACAAGGAAGTCAGATTCCTTTATCTCTGAGGGCATTCTGAATGTGACCATTGCACAGTGGGTTAGCTTTTTCTGGCATCATATGGTTCAATAAAAGACTCACTGAGTACACACAAGAATAGAAAGGCTTTCTTCAGTGGGTACCAGCTGCAACAGACAGCTGGGACTAATGTGCTAAGCATTAACATGCTTACAACACTTAATGAGTTTCCACTGACCAGGCAGCTGTCAGACAGCTGGAGAAGTGTTTGTGTCCATCAAGTCTTGTAGTTGGCTGATCCTCAATGTTGCTGAGAATGCTGACTACCATTCCTTTTCTTCTCTTTGCTTTGTATACAACTTCATGTTGCTATGCTTTCTCCCGGAATTCTTGATCTGCCAGCTATTTCTGTTGCAATTATTATTCTGCTGCCAGCATGATTACCTTTCTTATCTTACATTGCTTTAGCTCATATACTTTCTCATGCCTTAGCAACAATTTTCTTAGCAGAACTGAGCCAAGGTTGTAATGTACCTAACTAGACATTCAGCCCCAGACAGCCCCTTGTTCAATGGTCATGTGATTCTGTTCAAAATAAACTGAAGTGGGGAGGAAAAAAGCAGGCTCAGTGGCAGCAACACTGCTGCGAGACATAATGAAAAAAGATTTCATTATAATCAAATTGTGTTAGGAACTATGCATGTATAAGGAAATAAAGCATTCAGTTCAGGACATGGGGAGCTGGAGACCCAGAGAGTTGAAGATTACATATACCCAGCTGATCACCAATATGTTTTGTCTTTGGAAAATACGCACAAGTAGCATTCTTCAGTGAAATATTGCTTTTGAGAAGAAAAAGATGCAAATTTATGGTTTGTCAGCATTTAATGATATTTGTTGTTTTCTTGAATTTGCTGAATTGTTCATACAAGAAGAATAAGAAACCTGGAAACTGATGCTACATTTTAGTATTGTGAATTGCAATACCTTGCAAGCTAGTTTTTCATTTTAACTTCTCTTAGCTTTCATTTTATGAAATCATAAACAAAAAAAAAAAAAAAGAATGAAAAGATCAATATTCAAGAGGGTTTTTTTAAGTTATCGCTACTGCCAGCAACTTCAAAACTGAGCTCCTGCACAGAGTGACTACTGCCTTCTGCCTCAGCATCTCATCAGCAACACCACCATCTGAACCCAAGTGCACTACTCAGAAAGCATATGTCATTTCTTTATTATGAGGAAGTCTTTTTTTTTTTTTCACACCCTGTGTACTTTTGTTTGTATGCAAAATAAATCGTTATCTTTTATAAGTAAATACAGCACACACAACTGGAAACCAAAATGATTTAAATACATCTGTTCCAGCAGCAACATGTGAAAGACAGGTCTGCTGAGCAAGAAGCACTTCAAATACATGCTGTTAAACTGCTAAATACCTCTCCAACATGTAGTTCAGAGTCTGGAACTGGGGCTGCCATTAGTAGATCTCTGGAAAATACTGCAGGATAGCCAGCCTCATGCACCCTTGTCAGGACATTGAGGGATCCATTGGCCTCTCTCACCTGAGAACTACTCCCAAGGCAGGTAGTCTCTGGTTTGTGTGTTTTGACCATACAAAGATTTTGCTGTTGTGATTCACAGCATCAAGGAGGCTTGGGATCTAGGCTGATTTCTAAGGAGCAGTTGTTACATAAGTTAACATAAGATCTGTTACAGATCATTTTATAATTAAGCCCCTTAGAAACAGGTAAGTATACAGAAAATGCAGAAGGGTGTACTACCATGCTAGATAGGCTGTATGCTTTATTTACCTGAGAAGTGGGGTAGTTTTTTTATTTATTCCTGTTTGCTGAAGTTCTGACTTCAGCTGAAGTTGAGTCTTTGTAAAACAGGTCAAAATACATCTTTAAGCAATAATAATGGAGAATGAAAGTCTTGTGGCTCACCCTTACACTGTGTGAAGACCCGACCATTTTTGGTTCTTCTGAATCTGTTACTTGCAGCTTTGCTGGGTGTCACCTGCTTCTAGTACTGGAAAGCACAGTAAAAAACAAACAACAAAGCAAACAAAACCAACACCATATTGCCCCTTCCCATGCCATTTATGATGGTATAGGAGTTTGTTGTCTCTTCCTCAGTCATCTGTATCGGACTGAAGAATCCTAACTTATTAATCATTGTTTGCACAGAAGACTGCAAAACTTGATCCCATTTTCAGTCTCCAGGTATTGAAACAGTTTTAGTTCATACTCTGTTTCCTGTCTCACTGCCCACTCCTGCAGGACTTCTGTGTAGCGTTTGAGAAATTCCAGATAGGACTTCTGCATGTCCTGTTCATTTTTTCTTTTGGAATTAAGCTCTCATTACTTTTAAAAATATGTTATTGTATGCAATATTGTCCACTATATATCAAATATATATCAAATATGCCAACCTTCTTCATTTTATTTTGATTTAATGACTGGAATTTACTGAGATGGATTCATTACACTAGAAATAGAACTGAGGTTTGTCTTTCTCAGTATCCTTTACACTAATTTAAAATTAATCATCCTGTGCCACAACAGCATGTGACAGCTGCAAAGAATCACTGATCTTGCTCCAAGCCAGAATTTACTTCAAAACAGAACCAACTTCTTTTATTGGTCTTTGTTTCTGTACCCCTAAAGAGTATTTCTACCTGGAAATATCCACAGTGATAAACCACACAGACATCCCCATTTCTTCCATACACAACCCAGCAGACACCATGGAGAGCCTAATGTTGCACAAAAAATAATGAAAGGTGTGAGCTGTTAGCTGCAGAAGAGCTGTCTGGCAGCTATATTATTTCAGTATTTGGTGATCAAGGTCATTGCTCCAACCTGGGTCGGAGCAGTCCCAGGCACAGCTACAGGTCAGTCAGGGAAGAGATTCAGAGCAGCCCTGAGGAGAAGGCCTTGCGGGTGTTGGTCGATGAGAAAGTGAACGTGAGCCGGCAGTGTAGGCTCACAGCCCAGAAAGCCAAGGGTATCCTGGGCTGCATCAAAAGGAGTGAAACCAGCAGGTCGAAGGAGGTGATCCTGCCCCTTTACTCTGCTCTCATGAGACCTCACTTGGAGTATTGTGTGCAGTTCTGGTGTCCTCAACATAAAAAGGACAGGGAACTGTTGGAACAAGTGCAGAGGAGGGCCACGAGGATGATGAGGGGACTGGAGCACCTCCCATATGAAGATAGGCTGAGAGAGTTGGAGCTGTTCAGCCTGGAGAAGAGAAGGCTGCGTGTAGACCTCCTAGCATCCTTCTAGTACCTGAAGGGGGCCTATAGGGATGTTGGGGAAGAACTCTTCATGAGGGACTGTAGTGATAGGACAAGGGGTAACGGGTTCAAACTTAAACGGGAAGTTTAGATTGGATATGAAGAAGAAATTCTTTGCTGTAATGGTGGTGAGTTATTCGGAGAAAACTCCAGGAACAAACTTGCCAACAAAGTTTTCTAGTTGACAAGCAGGTATTCTTTATTACGGGCGCCGGGAGACAAGGGGGATAGCTCCTCGTAACGTATGTCCACCTATTGCTACACAAGCTGTCCTTGTATATCTACAAAGTATACATACATATTCATGAGGCTACGTATGGATTACCTCATTTTTCAGAAAGTTCCCCGCATACATGCAGAAATGTGGTGGTGGTCTCATCACTGCTGGCAGCCTTTGAAGCACGCGCAGTAGATGCTTATACCAGCTTAATCGGTTCGTTAGCACCACAGACATAATAATCATCCCATCCTCCTACTTATCAATTAATTTAACTGCAACCCATTCTGGGCCCCTGCCTTTCCAGATACTCCCTATCTTTACGTCCTGTTCTTCTAGCCTGTTTTTCTTACGCTCATTTTGTACTAAGGTCATAAAGGCCTAAACTACATCAACTGCAGCAGTTTATCTTATACAAGGATTCTCAGCATGTTCTCTAGCTGTACCTTATATTTTTTCTCTGTATATCATGCATCTCAGTAATTTTCCATTACTGCTGTTACAAAACCATCAAACTCAACATTACTTAAAATTGATTCTAAAGGTTTATATATTCATATTGTAATTTTGTACACACACACACCCACCCACACACCCACCCGTCTCATGAGGTACTGGAATGGGTTGCCCAGGGAAGTTGTGAATGCTCCATCACTGGCGGTGTTCAAGGCCGGGTTGGACATAGCCTTGGGTGACATGGTTTAGTGGGAGGTGTCTCTGCCCATGGCAGAGGGATTGGAAGTAGATGATCTTAATGTCCTTTCCAACCCTAACTATTCTATGATTCTATGATTCTAATTGGAGAAGATAGACATTTGAACTACTTTTTAAGTGTCTCAGATATATATGCTCCAAAGTATGTTTGCTATTACACACTATCATCTACTCAGAACAAGATATAAGACAGGCTATAGGACAGGCTAATTCTCCTGGCTTTTTGCCTTTCATGTCTAAAAGCCTCTCTTCTTAATGTTTGGCAATGGTTGATTGTGCACTCGTTGAATATGATTCTGCTCCCAGAGAGACAATTCTTCAATTTTTGTGTACCTTCATTTGTTTCAAAAAATGTAACCCCTCTTGAGGGATGGGATGTAAAGGGGAAATAGTTATAGATTCTTAAGGGCTAGAGAGTTGGGGAATTTTAATGAGAGCTTCAAGTCTTTTTGTCCTGAAACAAATACTGTCCAACTTGTGCAATTCTTTTAGCTCCAGTTAGTATAAGTAGTAATTCCTAAAAGAATATGTCAAAAGCAGTGGAAGAAATTGCTACTGCATAATAAAAGGGAAGAAATTGCTAGTGTCCTTCAACAATGCACATGCATTTTAAGACTATGTTGAACACTTTTGGTCAGCCCTGCTGCTCTCACTAGCAATTACAGTTTTCATAGTTATTTTGGGGAAGAAAAAGTATGATTTCCAGAGCTGTTCCAGCATTGCACAGCATAAGGGTTGGTTGTGCCTTAGTCGTTAGTCACCATTCCTGGAAGGTGTAATCTAGACTTTGGAGATAATGTTCCTCCAAAGGATCACCACATCTCCATATGCTCTATATGGTAAAGCAGAGTCTGATAAAACATCCTAATCCGAGACAAATTCCACATCTATTAAAACAAGTCATGTCTTCAGTATCTGAAAATATAAAAAATTGCTCATAGTAAAAGGAAATCAAGCTTCTGGGCATCAGGATGGGAAACTTTTGTTATTTGTGTTTATAATTGTCTGAGTGTTTGCTCTTAATCAACACTTGAGAGAAGAAATTGATTTGCAAAACAGAATTTCAGATGAAGTAATTAAACAAAAAGCTAAAACAGGAATAAACAAAAGCAATGGCTTATTTAAAGTACCAGTTGGATGAACAGGTAGTATACAAGAATACAATTAACTAAAGCACTCATCAGAGAAATGCTTGATTCATTTTAGGGTGAAAGAATATTTAACAGGGCTCCATTAAAGCTAAAATATATTGACTGTTTCTGTGGGACTACTATACCACTGCAAAAAAGAATGAACAGTAATGTTCATGAGTTGAACTTAATCTCATCATCTTGAAGTTTATCTTGCTGTTGGGGTGTGTTTGCTTGATGTACATGTTACAGACAGAAACCATTACCCTCAAATGGGGTCAGGTCTGCATCCAGTGGTTTAATGGAAATTAATTGATTCTGTGGTTCTTCAGGAGGCACTTGACATGCCTATGAAGTAGTTTAGGGTGTTCGTTCCTTTAAAGGAAAAAAAAACTTCTATGAAATTAATTTTTTTTCATGACGTCAATCTACCAAAATTACAGTTAGCTGCAAAATCCAACAAGTCTTTAGTGCTTTTTAAAAGATTAGTTTTTGTGAAAATTACAGAGATTTTTTACAACTTGTTAACAGTGATTAGAATTAGTTCATGAAAACAAAAAAAAAGTTATTTGAATTATTGTACTCTTTTTTGTTGGGATTTTCTTCATATTAGCTAATTAGGTTCTGCTTTGGATTTGTACTGAAAACAGTGCTGATAATTCAGGGATGTTTTAAATATTGCTGAGCAGTGCTTCCAAAGAGTCAAGGCCTTTTCTCCTCCTCATCCCCACCAGTGAGTAGGCTGGAAGTGCACAAGAAGTGGACACAGCTAGGACAGGTGACCCAACTGACCAAAGGGATATTCCATGCCATATGGTGTCATACTAGCACACAAAGCTGGGGGAAGAAGGAAGAGGGGAGGGCATTCAGAATGATGGGGTTTGTCTTCCCAAGTAACCATTACACATGATGGAACCATGCTGTCTGGGAGATAGCTGAACACCAGCTTGCTGATGGGAAGTAGTAAGTGAATTTCTTGTTTTGCTTTTGTTATGTATGTGGCTTTTGCTTTACCTGTTAAACTTAGTCTCAACCCACATGTTTTCTCACTTTTGCTCTTGTGGTTCTCTCCCCCATCCCACTCAGGGGAAATGGGCAAGCTGCTGTGTAGTGCTTAGTTGATACTGATACAGTATATTTCTTCTTGTAGGTATAGTCCTGTTAAACTGCTTATGAACATTTAAATGAGTTTGCAAACACTCACATGCACACCCACAAATTGCCTGCTATGTTCAGCTTCAGAGTCTATATGAAGTAGGTACTGATAAAATAATTTTATAGTATGCAATTCTAGGCCAAAAAAAAATTTCTGCTGTCCTGTGTTTGCTTAAATCTGCAATTTTTTAAATTATTCTTGTACTGGGTCAGGTTAAATTTGTTCTTCAGAAAACCCACAAGGGAAAGGTAATATCAGCCCATTTGCGGAATAGCTCTGCTGGCTTTCAAGGATGGTTTAACCTCCTTGAACTTTTCTTCAAGGACTGCGCACATTGATGTCCATCTTAAAGACCTGTTTCTGTCATGCTGCCTACAGTGAATTAAATTAACTTACATCCTGCTTCTGTTCGCCTACCCTTAACCAATATCTCATTCCCTATTGCTTCAGATTTTTGAGCTTCTTGAAATGGGGACTATCTTTGAGGTTTCTGGAAGGCATGTGGGACAGCGTATGTGCTCAGGAATTAAAGTGTTTGTGTTTAACCAACTCCAGCAGGTGCCAAGTATTTAGTAAAGTGAGGAGTTTTACTCAGTGTAACAAATCATTTTATTGCTGTCTCTTGAGTCGCATGGTGCCTGTACCTTCTGTTCTTCCATAGCATGGATTATCATAAACATGACAGAAAAGTGGGACAAGCACTCCACAGCTTCTTGTTTTGTGCTTTGTGTGCTCAGTTGGTGGATCATAGGGCTAGAAAGGATTTGAAGAGACAATTTAGATCACTGCTCTTTCTAACAGATAGTTATCTAACCAATATATCTGTCTGTCCATCTGTCTATCCATTGAATGGAGGTTCAGCAGAATATTTGATCAGTTTGTTTTGGCCTGTACCTATCTAAACCACCAGAAAGATGTCCTAATAATTAACTTAAATCCAAGCAGTTTTGCAGCTGTTTCTTCTGTCGTGTTCATAAGAATAAATCTAATTGTGATCCCATTAGAATCAAAGTCTGTACTCCAGAAAGACAGGAGTACTGCCCTACAGTTTCTGCTGACTCGCTTTCCCCTTGTCTGTTCTGCCTTGTAGGGTATCTGCAGGCTGATATTGCAGGCCTTCTTGCTTTCTTGAAAGGCAACATACACCTAGCTTTGGTTATTGGCTTGTGTATCTCAATTATATATGTGGAACAGGCTGGTAATGCAGACTATCTAGTTTCTAGTCTGCATTTAGAGCTGACAGTAGTGACTAGAATTAAGCATTACATTTTGCCTGAATTCTTCTACTCAGTGGGGTTAAAACTGTTCCAGATTTCAATCAATACTTTCTAAAACAGAGATGTCTGTGCTAAGCCAATTGTTTTTATTACTTATAATTATTTTCCTCTAAATTCACTTTCATAGTTTGCTTGTGTTTTGGAGGGAGTGGGTTGATTGCTTTTTTTTTTCTTCCAGACAGATACAAGGAAAAACTTTATCCCAGTTAAATATTTCAAGCAATGGAACAGGTTGCAAAGGGAGGTGATACAACCTCCATTCTTGGAGCTTTTCAAGACGAGAGTCAATAAGTTTTGAGTACCAGCATTTAAGCTTATGTAGCTGACCATGCCATTAGCAGGAAGGTGGACTGGAAGCTTTCTGCAGTACTTTCTGAGCTGAGTTATCCTCTGCTCCTATGACTGTTACAGAGCTTATCGGCTGAAAGAGGACATTTCCTCCCTCCAATGATATAGAGAGAAAAGACATCCCCCTCCCAGTATGTAAAAACAGTGTAATGTATGCTCTGGATATCAGATTCACACACAGTGTCTTCAGTACAAGACAAATTTCAGTATACTCAACATCAAGAGAGGCATTTATGATGAAACACCTATTGTGAAGTGCTTATGAACAAAAAACATGGGAGTGGAGGGGTTCAACTATCACTACAAGCCTTGTGTCCTGCTAGTGTAAACCTTTCTGTCCTTTGCTAGCCCTATGATTAAACTTCTTTCACCCTCTTACTGTGTATATTGAACACAGCTGTATTTCTTTGCAGCTGGCAATTTGCTGGGCTAAACAAGAAATTCTATCAGTCTTTATTCGTCTCTTCTTGGGGAACAGTCTCTAATCACCCTCCTGCCTGCTCTGGATCTGGTCCTCACTGAGATGTGGGAAGTAGCTTTGCAGCTGCGTTCTGGAGGAGGCCTCACCACCTGTGCTTTGTTTTCTTTTAATTTCCAGGTGCCAAGACTCCAGCATTTCACAAGAGTTCTTCTGATTAATCAATGAATGTCTGACTTTGCATGCTATATTACTCTCTTTCTCCCTCTCTCCTCTTGGCCATTTCCTTATGTGTTTTGCCAGTTTACCTAATCTCCATATTATTTGGTTTAGGTATTTTTTCAGTGGTATTATTTTGAATGCTTCATACAGGTGCACATCAATTAGGTCTATCACATTTCCTTTGCCTGAATTGCAAGCCAAAACAATACAGTTGGCACAGCACAGCAGGCTGCCCATTGAGTTTGGTACAACCTCTCACACTGAATCTCACTGTTCTCTTCACCTGCATATTTTCAGTTATGCTTTCCTACAGAATGTGTTCAAGAGCCTTGAGTATCATTGATATAAAACTAATGAATCTGCTGTTGCTTGGCTCATCTTTTACTCTCTTTCTGAAGTGTAAGTAAGATTTCAGCTCCTTTTTGATCAGGCAGTGCCTCCCCTCCATTTAATAGAGGCCTGTCCTATTTCACTTACACTTCATCTCTGTATGCTTTCATATGTTCTAGAATGGAGACTATCTGGTCCTCGCAGTGTAAGTACATTTAAATCCTTTGATCTGTTTCTTTTTTGATAGTGACAACCTCCATTTCACTACTTTATTCCCATTAGACAGAGTGGGTTTTGCCTTAGACTCTTCATTTTTTTCCTTATTGAAAACCAAAAGAAGGTATTAATTTAAAAAAAAAAAATCTAAAAATTAGTCTTAATTCCATTCGTATAGCATCTTAATGTATTTTCTTCTTTTTATGTTCTCTATTACAGGACTGAAGATATTTTTACTATGTAGAAAACATTTGATTTAGGGTGGCTGTCAAATTATTCTCACACTTTTATCTCTGAGATGTAGCTTTCTCATGCTGCCTATGTATCTTCTAGTGTGTATCTAATATCTCTTTAGGGATGATTATCAACCTCTTAGGGCTGGATGCCTTCTGAAGAAGTTGTTTCTTCTTCTTTAGAAAAGTTTTAGATTATTTTGAATTTCTGAGTTAGTTTAAGTCCTTAGGCTCTTCAGTTCATTTCAGGTACTAGTGCTCTTAATTTTTCAGGGTTTTTTGTTGTGTGGTGGAGTTTTTTGTTCGATTGATTTTTATTATCTTTTTTTTAATTTAAAACCTTTCTTTACATTCTGTTTTTATTTATATTTCAACTATCCATAAGTGGAATCAACTCATGATCATCAGATATTTTCCATGGGAGCAACATTAATAACTGATAATTTAACCAAAATAGTATTGATTATTACTGGCTTAATATATATTTCACTCTCTGTATATATTGCATGTATTATTTTGTTGGTCTATATATTGTGTATATTGTGTAATATATATTTTGTTGTGTCAAAGCCCTTGAATTATCTAAGGAAATAATGAGGCCCTATCAGTAATCCAGAAAATAACCAAACCCTACTGTTATTGTGGACCTATTTCTCCAGTGTAAACCAGGGAAGCTACTGCCTTCTGTAGCAATGTAGGAGTCCATTACTGGTGTGCAGTAAAACCTTACAAGTTCAATAACTACTTCTTCCCCTGAGCAGTATGTCTGCAATATGCTTTATAATCCACTTGGTAAAAACAACAGGAGCAATGCAGCAGCAGGCCACTGGTCTCTTGTTGCTTTAGATTGCCTGTTTTGGAATATGTCTCCTGAGTAACATTAGCGACCTCAGCCTGTATCCCATGAGATTTGTAGTGGTCTTGTAGGAGAGTGTCTCTTACCAGCCAGTGTTCTGTCTATTTTTGTATTTATTTCTTCATAGTTTACCCAGTAATATATGTAAAATGCTACACACCACCATCATCTGTTTTCTCCTTTCTATTTTCAAATCCCATCATGATAGCCAATATCTTTCAGTTATCTGTTTTCCCATCCTATACTTTATTTCTAGTTCCTCTCTTCTATTCCCGAAGTGCACTGTGTTGGTTTACAAAAATTATGGGCTTTTTCAGCATTGCCCAATGTATTAACTAAATTGAGCCTAAACCCTGAAGTAATCTCATTGTTCACCTTCTTTTTACTTTGATCTCTATTAATGCTTTCTCTCTCTTTCCACTTGTCCTTTGATGTTAATATTCTGTATATTCTTGCATTATCTGAGTATCTTCTTCCATTTAAAAAGAATTTAAAAAAATCACTCACATAATTTATAGATTAATGCTCTTCTTTTTCACTCTGTCAGCTTTGATTTCAGAGGGGTGAGACACTGGTTGTTGTGGAAAGTCTGCCAGCTGGAGTCCTCTTTCTTGCCTGGACATCTTGGAAGGATCCTTGCAGAAACAACTGTGAGCTACCTGTCGATCCGTGATATCTCAAGGCCAAGTTTGTTGCTCTCTAGGACTAGAATAGTTTAACTGAAAATTATCTGATTCCTTTTTGTCTGTGAGATCATATTTCCCCTCCAATTTTTCTTGGTCAAAAGGTGTTTCTAATTCTTGAATTACCTGCTGTCTTTCATGTTCTTTTGTATTTGGAGTATTTGGCCTCCAGCTCATCCAAACTCCTCTGATTCTTCTGTGAGCATAGTCAGGCCATATTTCACACAATGATATACGTCCGCCTATCTTGAACTTTTATAAAAAGAAAACGTGATGGGGCAGTATCTAAAAAGCTACTTAATATTAGCCTGTGTATTTCAATATATTTATTTGAATCTTTTACATTTATTTGTATTGCTCTATAAAATTCAGTGTTTGTGATAGCTTCAAAGGAATAACAAGGTGGATAACACTCAATTAAAAAAGAAATAAACTCCCTTGGTAACAACTTGTAGCTATTTTTCAGCTATCTGTAAGTTTTGGGGTTTTGTAGGTGGAAAGATCGCATTTCAGTAAAGTACTAAAGTAGAGGTTTCTAGGAGAAATGTTTCTGTACCCTCTTAGTTTGCTTGTGATTAGATTATGGTGTTTTAGGTAAATACACAGACTAATATTAATTAGCATTTTCGATGACGATTCAACAAAGTAGTTAATATTCTACCGTTAAAGATCATGCATGTGCTTAAATACTTTGTTGGATTGTGTCCTTGAGGAAGAATTTTCTACCCTTTACTTAGCCAAGGCTCAAAAACTTACTACCATGGAGGAGATTATCGCTATTGAACACATAGTGGCTTCCCAACTAGCAACAGAAATGAGATTGGAAGATGCAAGCCACTGTACAAAATCCCTTATTTGGTTCCCTTTTGATACAGGCTCTGCATCACATGTCAGAAACCTTAAATCTCTGTACATCATGAATTTTCAAGATAAGAATGTGAAACAGAACAGTAATGTCTCTTTGTGACTCTATGTATGTGTTTGCTCCTTTAAGGTAAATAAGGAGAGGAGACAGGTTCCAGCAGGAATGCATTGCAACCAGAAAGGTGTGAGGAGGAAGACAGCATGGTCAGTGACCAGGACAGCTTCCAAGCAAATGAGGAACCAGTCAAAGTGGGACTCCGCAGTGTTGCAAGTCTTCTTGTTCACATCTTCTCCAGTCCTTCCCCAGGTTCACACCTTCAGATATTGAAAGTCTAGACTTGAATTCAAGTATGTCTCTGGAGCTGTTGCCAACATAAAACACTTTAAAGACTGACCCAGAATGCTTACATTTATGGAAAACATTAAAATTAATATTAATTTGAAGAACTAATTTGAATACCAGAAAAGCGCTAATGATGTCATTTCCTTTCCTCTGATTGCAATAGCTAATGTATATTTCTCATAAAAAAAAATACTATGTATGAAGATATACTGCATAAGACAGAATGAAACTGCAGGTGAAGTCACGGCCCAGGAAATTATCCTACAGTAGTGGTGCAGTACTCTCTGTTCTTCCTTATTCTTTATTCTGTCTGCACTGTACCTCTTTTACACTGATTCTTTCCCTTTGATTATGTTGCCTCCAGTTTGAGATAAGAGAGGAACCACATGGTAGATCAGTTGGAGAGTTTGTTCAAGAATTTTGCATGTAAGGATAACTGTACTGCATCTTGTTTTCCCCAAGGAGAACTTACTGGGTTATTCCATTTAAGTTTTTATTAAAACACCATTAATGCTCTGCAGTATAGTTTCTTATATTATCCCCATTACTGCAGGCTCATGTCCCTTCCAGTCATGCTATTAAGCAGCATGACAAACATTTGTCACATGTTGACTCTTTCATCTTCTCTTCAGGAAGACTTGTTTGCAAAGGAGTAGTTTATTTTGGATTTATCTTGATCCATATCTACACATATCTGCACAGAAAGAGACACAAGCATGTATACCTTGCTAAGCATTTTTAAAGGACATGGAATCAACTCAAATGAGCCTACTGTTTAGGTTGGAAAGTGGTGATGCTTGATATGTTCTGTAGTTTCTGCAGGAGGTTGTTAGGTTGTTACTTCACAAGAAATTTATGACAAGAAAGCCCAAAAATGAAGCAAAAATCTTTATGCCCCATCTGCTGTATGAGAGACAGTAGTCAGACTCACTGCTTTAACCCTTTAACAGTTCTTCATTTTATTCTGTTGGCCATTTCATCACTTTTTCATCAGTGCTGAAAATATAAAAGGAAGAATAAGAAGGACCATTCAGTAAAATTGCAAAACTTTGAAAAGATCAAGAGAGTATTGTTTACTGTCATTTTTCAGAGAACATGTAAGTCTATAAAATTGCAGTGCCTCATTCTTATGACCAAGATTTTAACAAGGACAGAAAGGCCTGCATAAATTCAGTATTTTTGACAATGACTACAAGAGTGGGATATAGTACAATTTAATCCGTTGTTGCAGCTTTTGGATTATAATCTGTTGGTTAACACCCATGAAGTTTTAGATGACTTTTAGTTTCCTTCAAGTGACCTGATAGTTTTTTGTGACTATTTTAAGGCAAGTTGCAAGTGAGAAAGTATAATATTTTATTTATTTTACTCTAGTCAAGAGTCCAGTGAATTTATTAAGCTGAAACTGCAGGATGTCCGAACTTGTCCAGGTCAGTTACTTACTCTTAGCTCACAGAATGAGCATTTCCCATACTTTGTCTCCTATTCCAACTGAAGGAGTGATATAGTGTGATTTTTTCAAGAGCCATCAAGCTCAGGCTATCTATTTTTATGGCCTTGTCGACAGCCATCTCTGGATTCTTCACATGCTATGCCAGCAGAGGTTTAGGTTATTGTTAGGGATGAGCATTAGACTGCAATATTTGAAACGAAAGCACAGCCAGGAAGGTATATAGGGAAGTGTTGCTTTCTGCTATCCCTGGTTCCCTTTCCAAGGTAACTATTCTTGATGAGTTTGGGGAATAGACTTAGAGACTAGGTAGACATTTGTTCTAACTTAGTGAGGCTATTCTTAAGTTTGTATAGGATCCAGCTTTTTCTGTGTAACTTAACTGTCTTATTCTCTTCAGTAGCTGTTTGGATTTCTTCTGTGGCTGATGAATGCAAACAGGATCCTGTAAAGTGGCATGTCCCATGTCTGCTAGTCAGCCCCTGTGATTATACAGGAATCTTAAAAAGTAGATGCTTATCTTTTAGATGGCTACTTTTAGGTAAGATGAGCGCTAGTACAAAGGATGTAATTCATGTCCAACTTCTCAGCTTCATAAGGATTTCAATTGAATATTGCCTGCTGTAAATTCCAAATTCAGTTTAGACTAAATCCATTTTGTCTGATACCTATAAGAATGAATAAGACACTCCCTTTCTTAGAAAATCTCATTGTACATAATGATAAAAATATCCTGTTATTGTAATAATCCATCTGTGAATCCTGAACTCCTCAGAATTTCAGTTTGATATATAAGACGACTATTAGACTGTGTTGTTTAGTAGTAAAAGTAGCACAATAGGAGCCAGAAGTCTGAGTCTTAGATGAAGATTCTGTTATAAAAACACTGAATTAAATATTACTACTTACAGGGTTTCAGAACATGCATAAAGTAATAGTCAGATACAGACTGGCAGACCGGAGAGAGTAACAATGAGATAACAACTTAGCATAACAGACAACAGTCAAATTGCATAATGATTGCCCTGTGAGGTTTTTGCTTGATGAGTGCTGAATAAAAAGCAATTTTAAAGACATTCATGGAGGAAGAGGAGAACTTGACTTTGCAGGGGCTCATTTGGAAACTCTTCTTCTGTATCACAAAAGCACATGGGGAACCCAAAGCATGAAGTCACGACAAGTGAGCAGTGGAAGAATTGTGTGCCATCCAGTATGGGAAATCCAGTGCAACCACTGACCCGATACAGAGTCAGAAGTGAAAGATGGGAAGCTGGGAGGGGGTGGCTGCTCAGTGGGGAACCAGCCAGCGGGGGTTTTGGCAATGAAGACCTCAGGCTTGTGCTGGATGTGATGCAGAAAGGGGTCAGGGGAGGGAAAGGATTGTGATGAGTTTTGACATGGTCCCAGTAGCAAGTGGAGAGCAGGGCTTCATAAAGATGCTCTAGACAGATATCAAGACATCAGGATTGCATTTACCAAGGTGAAAGACTGCTGCAATCCCTGAGACATGGTATAATGAAAACTTCAACTGTGTGCATAGATAGGAATATAGGGGATTTTGTTCCTTTGGTGTTTTTTAATTTGCCTCTCCTTATCTTTCCAAATCTGTTGATCTGCTATATCATCTGGATTATTTATGCTTTTAGTGGCTTTTTGGATCTAGAATTTATAAATTAAGAGTAATTTTTCCTGCTGCTTTGTTTTCTTAAACTACTTCTAATCCTCAGTTGCTCTGAAAAGATATTCACACATCTAAAATGCTGTCATCCATTAAGAAAATCGAGCTTTTAATTAGGAAGATTTAAAATAAATGTTTTTAGAAGACAGTGAAATATTCTGAATTTCTTATTTAAATGTTGTCTTTTAGATTTTTATAAATGACAAATATTATGAATTTAATCAGTATGTACAGCCATTAGAAAACCAAGAAAACTTTTAAAATAACCATATATATCTTTAGTATAATTCAGTATTTGCTTTAAAAACAAAATTCTAATAGCTGGTAATATAATAAAAAGGACTATACCATCTGCAAGCTGTGTATAATTACATTAAAAACATCAGTCTGTACTTGATTCAGCAATTTTCAAGAGCTTGTTAACCTTTCAAATTAGAGTTGTACTATCAATTATACTCAACAAGGAACTTTTTATCCATGGTTTTTATATTTCCTTAATTAGTTCCATAACTCATTTTAGGCATTTTTCTAATACAGTAATGTCATTTAGTTATACTGTCACAGCTGGATTTTCAGGGATGTCTTATTTCATCTTCCCCTTTTCCCACTACCACACTGTAACACTTTTGTAATGATGAATGTTATCACCTCCTCACTCCAATCAGCCCACAGTTGCTATGTGGTTCATTTGAAATACTCATCCTAAATATGTAAAAGGACAGACTTTCTGTCTCAGAGTACTAGTGTGAAAGGTTTCTGCAGTTACCCAGCTTCAGACTGTCATCTGGAAAGAATGGGTTACATGTATTCCATAATTATCTCTTGTAGTGTCCCTGCTGTTGTTAAAAAGGTGTGAGGAAGTCTTTTCTGCCTCTGAAAATTTCAGAGCATTCTCTTCGGCCAGTTTTTCTCACCTTGACCCTTTAGAGGACAGATTTAAGCACACAGTGTGTGTAATAAGTTTCAGCAGCACTACCTTAAAATGGTGTGATGTGGCAGCAGTGAATAGCCCTGCCTCCCTAGTATTCATAGCAAGTCAGAGGTGTAATGGGATTGGTGTCCACAGGGCCTTTCTTACAAAAAAAAAAAAAAAAACCCAACAAACAACATGAATTGGACATGAAAATTCTGCATTTTAACAACATCTTCAATTATGAAAGTGGGAAGGATCCTACCATTGCTGTATAGATGGTGAATATTGTGTAGAAATTTCAGTCTGTTCAACAAGAGGATTAATTTTCACCCCAAATAAAGCACTGTTCTTAAGAATAAATCTCCATAAAGTTTATAATCTTTAGGAGTGAGGTAAAAGCTTCTCTCAAGTCGCTGTTACGATTTAGAAAAACAGAAAAATGACCTAGCATTAGAAAATGTTTTTAAAATCAAAATGTTAATCAATCAAAATAGAAAATGTAAGTAAGACGTATCTGGATCCAAATACTTGGATATTATGTATTGGTTTTTCATATTGGGAAAATTCTTATCACTCTCCAGAAAATGTCTTTAGCTAACCTTTCAGTTTTTCACCCTTCATTTTAATTTCTTGTCATGATTCTTTTCATGATTGTTTCCAAAATACATTTTAGAAAATACACATTATGTGTTAGAGTACTATACTGCAACCAGCCAATGTTATTTTTCACTTATGTACCTATCAAGTTCACAATAACAGCATTGAGTTAGTTATATCATTTATCATATCTTAACCTTGCTCCTTAGCTCAGAGCTGTAGGATGAGAAAGGACAGGGAAGACAGCTTCTTAAAATACTTCTTAAAATAATCTTGACAGTTGTTTCTCTAGCCTGTCATTAAAGGTCCTCCCATAGGCCATTTCTGTACTTTCCATCCACAATCTCTTGTTGTATCAACTGTAAATATGGAGATCAGATTATTTCTGTTGTCTTTGTAGTGGCCTTTCATGTATTTGAAAACAGTGTTCCCCTTCCTAGTCTGTAGGCTTAAGCAGACCTGTTCCTTTCCACCTTTTTTTGTCTGTCATATTTTCTATGCTTTGATTAACCTACATCTTTTTCAGAGAATAGTGCCCAGGCTGGATGCAGTGCTTTAGCTGAGATGTCCTTGGTGAGTGGAACAGAAAAGAACTACATGTGTTTAGCAGTCTGTGCTCTTGTTATACGTCTTGCATGAAGTTCTTCTTTTTCAGTATGGTGCTGCTAAGTCTTCCTCACTTTGGGACCCACAGTAATTCCCCAGAACCTGTACTCTAACTAGTTATTACTTGGCCTGTGAAGGTGAAGTCAGGAAGAGCTGCCTATCCACAGAGCTCTATAATTCTGCTTTTTTGAAGCCTATTCAGTTAAAGTTGTCATCCAATTTGCTAACATCCAAATTGCTAAACATTGACTAGTGCTGGCCATAGGAAGGATCCTGCAGAACTCTGTTAGAGCCATCTCTCCTCTTTTATAGGGTACCCTTGATAACGAACTCCCATTTTCATTTTTTCATCCAGCTTTCCATTTTTCAAGAGATTTTCATTCTGTGGGCACTGTTTTCAGTCTCCTGGCATTCCATTCATCTCCCAGGACTTCTCTAGAAAGACTGGATTAGTCTAGCCAGCCTTTTAAATATGTAGGAGAGAGCTTATCAGACCTACTGTTTCGAAAACTTTAAACTAGGTATCCTATAACCCATTTCTTCCTGACAGAGGCTGTAAGCTTATCCCTTTGTCATGGGTCTTTATTGTGCTCAGCTATTTCTAATGCTTGACAATTGTAACAAAAGAACTTTATTTTTTTTTCTTTTTCAAAAGGTGGTAAACACTTTGGCCTCCAAAACATTGTGACCTTAAAACTATTGAAAGACAGGTGATCCTGCCTAAGCCTGTGGCAATTCTGTGCAGTGGCCTAGAGATCATCCCATCCTGCAGAGGTAGGTAACTCTTTTATAGCCACCAGCAATTCAGGCTAGCTGGGAGAGGTTACAGAACTTATTCCTGCCATTCTTGCTATGCTCCATTCTGCTCCTGCCTACTTTTTTGTGCAAGGAAATTCTAGGAAAGCAGTCCCTGATGTATCCTTCTGCATGAGTGACTCTTACTTGGTAGCTGAACATTTAAATAAAGTTTAGAAGAATATGCTCAAAGGAAGAGACATGAAACATTTTGAAGACGCTTTTAAAGCTCTACAGTAAAGTGGGGGAAAAAAAAGAATCTCACTTCATTCCCAGAAAACAACCAGCCAAACAAAAAAGTCTGTTAATTGTTCGGTGAATGTCACCCCTCCCTGTACTCTGTTATTTCTCTTGCTATGTGGCTTTGGTTTTTTAAAAACTGATTAAATGCTTGAAGATGTGATAATACCCAGTGTGTTTAGTCATCTTTTTTTCACAGTATGGTTTCCTAGAAAGCTGCTTCAGTTTTGGATACATCAATAGCCTACAGTACATTGTAAGTACCATTTTAAGCATTTTAAGCTCTGTACCTTGCATATAGCCTTGGATAACCAACGCATTGCAGTAAGGTAGTAATTTGTAAGACAGGTTATCCTTAGCTATTTCCATGTATGAAATACAAGGAATGGCACCAAACTTGCAACATTAACTGGCACTGCTGGTGTGTTCTATGCCACAAGCAAAAAAAGAACAAAACTCTGGCAGTTCTGTGTAAAGCTATCCATAGTTGAGGTGGTTTCTGTGCTGTTATTCTGACACATATTCTAATATGGCAGCACTGTGGCACTGGAGTAGTGGAGACCTTCTCAGAGGAGCCATGAGCAAAGGCAAAGAGAGCACATCCCTTACAGTCTTATGGATGACAAGGCAGATGTCTCAGCTTGGAGAAGTATGCATTTTCTTTATCTGTTAGTACATTTCATAAAAAGCGTATCCCAAAAATGGATTTTTGTTTAACTTTGTCTCCTTCACTTGAATTCTGTTGAATCATGTCTATAGTTAAATCAAGCATTTTTGCATGGCATTTCAGAACAAATTGATTATATTTTAAACAAAACATTTCAACGTCTATCAGCCCTAGAAATTCTGTCATATTATACTATTACAGAAAATCACAATTTATCACTGTATTATTTAGTGAAGTATTTTAGTACATTTAATGAACAAAAACAGTCCTTGAAAGCTTGTTAAGCTTAATTCTTTCTTCATTTTCTCCTGCATGACTTATATTCCTGTCATTTATATGGATTTACAACACCAATGCTAGTTTCATAAAAATCAAACATAAATGTATTTAAAGTAATTTAGTTGAGTTCTGCCTTATACTTAGCATGTATTTAAATGTAATAGAAAATGAAAAAAAATATTTAGTAACTTTTAGTAACTTGATATTTGTCGCTCTGTAAAAAACTTGAATTTCCTGATCTAGATACCTGTTTCTCAAAGAAAGAATTAAGGCACAAGATTTTGAAGGAAACAAATGCAGATATGCCAGGTTCAAAATGGAAGTGGGTATCTGTTTTTTGTGTAAGAACAGCTATCCAATTTTTTTTTCAAATAAGTAATGTTGTTAATGAATCAAATGCAGACTGTATGTGCATTAAATCCAGCGCCTGTATGATTGCTGAATTTTTCAAATAGTCATTCAGATGGCACCAGAATTTAGGTATATTTTTTTCAGTCATGATTTAATAACTTTTCTTCTATAGAAATGAACAGTATTAAAGACATTTCTGCATGAATACTGGATATAATTTGCATAGAATTTTTCAGATTGGATGCTTGCAGCAGAATGTGAATTCTTCCAGAAAACACTGTAAGAGTGTCGTGGTTTAAGCCTCACCCAGGCTAATAACTCACAAAGTTTTACTCACTCACTCACTCCCCTCTTTTTCTTCCCCCAGTCCCGGGGGGATGGGGAGGAGAATCGAAAGAATGCAACTCGCACAGGTTGAGATAAGAACAGTTTAATAACTAAGGTATAACACAAATCACTACTGCTACCACCAGTAATAATACAAGAGAAATACAAAGAAAGAGAATACAACTGCTCACCCAGCCCGACTCAGCCAATGCACCTCCAGCAGCGAACCCCCCAGTACCAAAAACCTGACCATGCCTTGCACCCCCAGTCCACCACCACACCCTTCTGGGTCTCTGCCCTCCGTGTTCACATCCTGGACATGACGTGCTGTGGTATGGAATAACCTCTTTGGTCAGTTTGGGTCAGGTGTCCTGTCTCTGCTTCCTCCCGCACCCCTCCTCCCTGGCATAGCATGAGACTCAGAAAGTCCTTGGTCAGACCAAAACACTACCAAGCAGTAACTGAAAACACTGGTGTTATCAGCACAGTTCCCAGGCCCAAAATCGAAAACACAGTGCTGCACCAGCTACCAAGAAGGAGAAAAATGACTGCTGCTGCTGAACCCATGACAAGAGTAACAACAGTATCTGTGATTCATATATATCATGTTCTGGCCAGTTTTATACCTTAGTTGAAAAAAATCCCAAAGCAGTTACATGTAGCTACTCATGCGATGGGCTACTTGTAACTTCATTGTTGAAACTTCCTCTTTTGTATTTGATATCCCAGATTCATGTTTCCTTGCTGAAAAGGCTTAGTGCCTGACCTTAATTAATTTAATTTATGAAGAGTGGAAGTGGTTCTGAGCCTTCAGGAGTCATCACCTGGAGAGTTAGAATTAATTATCCTGTTATAGTATAGAATCCTTTCTCCCGGGGTATGACCTTTAAAGTTGTGTGCTGGAGTACCGTGCTTCCTTCTAGAAGGTTATATATGATCAGAGTAAGGTCTGAGCTAAAACAAGTGGTTGCTTGAGAGAGTCCATTTGTAGCTTTTTACCTGTAGAGGATGGTCTGAGCTCATGTTTGCCAGCATGCCCTTCAAATGCCAATGCAAGGTATTAAATCTCTTGTTTCTGAACCTAAATAGGAAAAAATAAACTGGGCTTATGATAAATATGAAAAGTAGGATGCAAAGAACAGGGTAGAATATTTCCTAAACTGGATATCTTAACCCATTTCAGTGAGTAACTGCACAAATAAACTGTTATTCACTTTGAAGCGTATGCTGTAATAATACCTTTAAAACACTCAAGTAAAGTTTAAATGCATTCTACTGTTTACGATAAGTCATTCCAAGTGTTAGACTCAACTCCTTCCCAAATTGATTATATTCTCTTTTGATCAGAAGTAAGTTTCAAGCACCTAATTCAAGAAGAGTCATCCATCTTCC
This sequence comes from Myiopsitta monachus, assembly GCA_017639245.1. NCBI lineage: Eukaryota > Metazoa > Chordata > Aves > Psittaciformes > Psittacidae > Myiopsitta > Myiopsitta monachus. Next base: position 60,919,879 of record CM029921.1, on the reverse strand, counting down.
TTTCTCCTAGTGAGACAGCTCGGTATTCCAGTTTCTTCAGAAAATATAACTTGCCAGTGGAATGGCATGTTAGACTTTCTTCAGCAATACAGGTTCTTTTTGAGTAATTCTGAGTCTGCTTTACATTTGTGTTGCTTGTGACAGGCATTCATTTTTCAAACTCATATAAACATCAGAAATGGAAATGAAGTGTAATTAGAAAGAGAAATGCCAAATTATTTATATGGGCATTTAAAAGACTTTTAAGAATTAGGAAAGACTTTTTTAAAAGATTTGCACATATTTTACAGATGTTCTACAGGTAAAAAGCAATTACTGTAACCTGAGAATATATAGTGTGAATTCATATTATTTTAATTTATTATTTGTGGAGTTTGTTTTTTTAATCACTGATAAACATCTAAGCCATAAATCTTGTTGGGAACACATCCAGCTAATTGTTTAGAAAATGCTTTTATCTGAAGTTTTAAGAAACATTATTATTCTGACCCTGGAATAATCATACTTCACACTACAGAGCAAATTCAGTACAAGAGTAAACAGGAGTTAAGCGAGTAACTTCATATCACAAAATAAGTTTGCATTACAATTGAATCTATTAGTGATGTTAATCATAAAACTGGTATAATTTGAGTTTTGCAATGAACTTGGCAATGGTACATAATTTTCTTTCCAAACACAATGACCATGGAAGAAATGCCCCTTTTTTTTTTTTCCAGATTCTTAAATGATTTAACTCTGTGTTTTTCACAGCTAAAATTGGACATCTCAGTTGGCATTTAAATTCTGTACTGTCAGTGGGTGCAAATCAAATTTATCCTGGCTGAAAAGCAAAATATGGACACTTACTTTCAGTGCATAATCACCTTTATTGTTAACATTTTCATTGATAGAATTTATCAAAAGATAAATGAACTTGTCAACATTAAGTTCCTCCTATTTTATTTCAGGATGCCCCAAGTCCTAATGTGATCTGTCTTTCACCAGAGAAGTTGAAAAGATGACCTTTTAATTTTTGTTTCAAGTACAGAATGCTAAGCAAAAGTCTGAATGCTACAGGTGTAAAATCACCCTGTATAACTGAGTCTGGCACTGCTGCTACTAAGACTTAAAACATAGCTTTGTGACACTACCCAACCAAGTGTAACATCAAAGTAATAATGTAATTAAAGCAGAGGTGGCACTTTGAACATGTATTTTTAATTGCTGATACCACTCTTCCAGAAGTTCCAAAAGCTCCCTTCAGGTTAAAAATTTCTCATGTTGTGTGAATAAAAACCCAATTCTGAGGAATTTGCAATTGTATTTGACTGTGACTTAGATCACAACCTAAATCCCTGTTTGGGGGAGACTTAAAAACCCAGATACACAGAAACTGAAACAGAAGACAACACAGATTTAAATTCTGGTTAACCAGCTTTGCGTCATAGTTTAATGAATAACTGTGATGGGGAGTAAGATTGTGCTGCTAAACTTTTCTGAGAAGAAAATTAGTAAAATTGAATGACTGCAATAATTGGAATAGGAAGTAGTTCAGTAGTACACAATTCAAAGTTGTTCATTCATAGAATAAAAATAATTTTATGTGGAATTTAGATGTGATGAAGGAGGAGGAGAGTAATTCAAATGAACAAGTCCTAGTGCATGGTGACTGTGAGTCACTAATGAGATACAAACCCAAAAAATGTAAATGAATCCTAGGAACCCTGTCAAACATGACCAAAGATGTGGTAATGTGGGGTTAGACCTCATTAGCTTAAGCATGGATATGATTTCAGAGTGAGAAGAGTCTTTCAAACTGAAAGCTAGTACTGGTGCAAGTACAAAAAGCCTCAAAATAGTGTTGACTACATTGGGCTGGATATCAGAGTGAGCTTTGTGACCATTTCTATACCTTAGAGCACTGGGATCCCAGAACAGCTTTCTAACCACAAAAGCAAGAGCAAAAAAGAGTAATTATGCTGGGTGAAGTAGCTCAGTTTGATAAAGCAAGTATGTGTGTCATAATCTTGCAGTAAGGTAGCCTGACAAGCCAGGGAAAAGTCCTGCTTAGTTCCAGACCACTAATTTGGGTTTTTTTTTTTATTAGAGAATCTCTTATGTCCTTTGAGTGCCTTAAGCACTTTCATTCTGGTTGTTCTGCAGGGACACTGTGACTCATTCTCCCTGTGTTGTCCAGTCTCTCAAGGACCAAGGCTCCTTCCTGAGCTCTTCAGAAGGTGGCTTGTAGCACACAAACATTTATGCCAGTAAAACTAAAGCTTAGAAGTATGCCACCCAGATAACTCTGTAATTGTATATAGTAATTCCAATGTTTCCTTTTTAGGAAATGTTATCGTGCCAAAGTTCTAAAAATATTATTTTTAGGAAGGGCTTTTTTTAAAGGACTTCAACAATTAAAAGTTCCTATCTTCAAAAAAATTGTCCTAACTTTGGGTTTACAAACATGTGCTTAAAAAAAAAGACCTGAAGAGTTTGTATTGCTGCACTCACTAATAGCAGGCAGCCTGTCTTCATGCACGAGGTGCTCCAGCCCCCTTATCATCCCTGTGGCCCTCCTCTGGACTTGGTCCAACAGCTCCATGACCTCCTCAACATAAGAAGGGTCTAGGGTGAGGAGTCCCTGCCCATGGCAGTGGAGTTGGAACTAGATGATCTTAAGATCCTTTCCAACTCTAACTATTCTATGATTCTATGATTCTATAGTGCCTTTTCAATGGCATCAACTCCTTTTGCTTATGGAGGCTGAGAAATATCAGCATTCCACAGTAAAAAAATTAGGGAGGTATGTAATCCTTATATTTGGCAGTAAAAAAATTATATTGAGCATCTTCAAAATACCCTTTTTTATTCCTGGCCAAGACCCATTGCTTGACACTGCAAAGTACTTCATGGAGTTTGAAACAGCGAAACTATCCTACCCTTCAGCCCCACACACAGAAAGAGAAAACAGACCTAGGCCAGCAGAATTTAATGTCACAAAAAGAATTGTATTATATACTCTAGCAAACAACACAGGTCTTTCATTTAATAGGAATAATGATACTGAAAACAAAACAAACTAAAGCTGCTGCATGTTATGCATATGTTGCAGTGAGTACAGTAATCAACTCAGTGACTCCCATGGAGGAATTTTAGATTTGCAAAAGAGAAAATTTAAACTTAATATTCCTTGATTCAAGTGAATTGCATTATGGGTTGGTAAATACTTGGAAGGACTTTAGTTACCTCAGAAGGTTGAGCTGACCTGGTTTGTTGATTAAAAGGTAAGACTATAGACAAAGTAATTCTTCCCGTAAAGAACGGGAACATTTGGTGTTAATGATGTGGCAGGATAATTTATAATTATACTATAACCATAGTGATTCAGAATAGAAAGTAGTATCATAGTAGCCAGTGAGGTTAAGAAATGGTTGTAAACTGAATGGGCAAAGTATATAGAATAACCAGTGAAAAGCATATTTAAAGAAGTTGGAACTTACAGTGACATTTTGGGAGACCGAAGCACATTGGTTTGGGTTTTTTCTTCTTTTTTTATTTTGTTAGGAAAAAAGAACTCTGCTTCTTGATTCCTCTTTCTGTTCGCATAAGCTAGGGATGTAATAACTTTGGAATTATTTTTAGACTTGAATGGCTACAAGAAAAGGAAGGCTTCCTGGCTACAACTACTTTGACAATGTACCACGTCATATACTGTGAAAATTTTCTGTGAATCACTCTATCTGAGGTCTTTGAAGGAAGTAAATTTTATTTAAAGATGATTAAAACCAAATTGATTATTTTTTCCAATGGCTTTTAAATCCTAGTGTTTTCTTTTGTATTTATAAAATTCACCTGGAAGAATCAGCTTAGAAAAAAATATGAGTGCTTTCCAGTATTGACCAAATTAAGTTAACAAAATATTAAACTGAATATACCCTGTCAATATCACTAATAGTGTTTATGAAAATTTCTTAATGAACCCTAAAACCTGTATTGCAATCTCTTTAAATTTGAGTTAACTTTTTAAGGCATTCTGTGAAGTTAATAGAAAAGTTGGCATTCACTTCAAATAAAAACTATTGTAGGTTCTTGGAATTACCTCTGCTTTCATTTTAGGAATAGAGTAAATATGTTTCCATTGATGTCTATGGAGCAACACTAGTCTATAAAACCTGGTGATATTGCCCAGTTGAATCAGTCTTTAAAAAACAATATCCTAGAATAGCATTACATTACCTATTCATTTTCAGTAAAATAAACAAGATCCATACAGACGGTACTAATTATGTCATCTCATTCTTAAGATTTTTTTTTTTCTCTAGATTTATCTTTTCACCTCTAAGCAAAACACAGAACACTGTTATATATAATGCATGGTCATGTAAGCAGAAAATTGTCTTAGAAGAGTTAATTATTTAATTATTGCATACACTATATCCTTGGTAATGCTGTTTAAGGAAAAAATCAGTTAAGCAAACAGAAGCTTTTTTCTATTCTTATATAGCATTGTCTACAGTTTTCATTGAATTTAGGATATATGAAAATCCATTCCAATGAAGATGAAATTTACATTTCAGAACCTGGGTTTGGTTAACATGGTGCCATGAGTTCAGCAGCAGCAGTCATTTTTCTCCTTCTTAGTAGCTTGTGCAGTGCTGTGTTTTTGACTTGCAGCCTGGGAACAGCACTGATAACACCAGTGTTTTCAGTTACTGCTTGGTAATGTTTTGTCTGACCAAGGACTTTCTGAGTCTCATGCTCTGCTGGGGAGGAGGGGAAGCCGGAGGAAGCAGAGACAGGGCACCTGACCCAAACTGACCAAATAGGTATTCCATACCCCATCACATCATGCCCAGGATGTAAAAATGGAGGGCAGAGACCTGGAAGGGTGGGGGGTTCACTGCTGGGTCAGGCTTGATATTGGATGGTGAGCAGTTGTGTTCTCTTTCCGTGTATTTCCCTTTTCATTATTATTATTGGTGGTAGCAGTAGTGGTTTGTATTATACCTTAGTTACTGAACTGTTCCTATCTCAACCTGTGGGAGTTGCATTCTTTCGATTCTCCTCCCCATTCCTCCCAGGAGCTGGGGGGAAGAAAGAGGGGGAGTGAGAGAGCGAAGTGCATGAGGGGCTTAAACCATGACACATAGGTTATACAGAATACATGTAAATAAAAGAGAACTGTAGAAAAAGACACCTCAAGAAAAGAACTGCTCCTGTCTGCAGAGTCAAATTCAAATAGAGACATTTGTTTAATTATGTCTAACCAGTTCCTTCTGTGGAAAGGACCTCCAAACCTCCCTTATAACCTCTCCTAGGATGACTTCACTGTTCCTATGTTAATGTTTTCATGTGATTTATTTTCCTTCAAGTGAAGGTAATGTCATTGCACCAGAAAGCAAGCAGAATGATCCAGTGTCATCACCTATGTGAACCAGAGCCAGGGTTAGCCAAGCTAGTCACCTTGGTGACTAGCTGGGCACTCCCTGCCATCTCCCTTATCTCCTTCCTTCTTGCCACCCTTCTGATCTCTCTCAGACCAAGACAATGGCCAAATCTTCTACACCTCAGCTTCACCTCTTCTAGACTTATTTCACCCTTCTCCCAGAGCAATTGGTGAGTGCAATGGTAGCAGTTAGAGTATGTGCTCTGTGCCTGCCTGCCTGCTCTGTCCTCCTCCATAAGGTTAACAGAGAGCACCAGCCCTGGGACAGTGGATATGCCTGAAAGCTCTTGTCTTTCAAGAAGGTAACATTGTTCTCTCCCTCAATATCTGTCTCTCTCAGTTTCTTTAATATAAGCAGCAGAACTGTTCAATGCCAAGCATACCACTGACCAAAAGAGATTTGCAGCACCTGGCTGATCACTAGTTGAGACTCATAGTGAAGACTTTCTCATGTAAGAGGTGCATTTCGACACCTTGCATGGGATGCTGCTAATGAGCTGCCCAGTCACTTTTATGTACTTCAAACGCATACACCTACTCAGCATCCCGACTGTGTATTTTTCCATGTATCTTTGACATGTTTGAAGCTATTCAAGCTTACAAATAGTGTTTGAAATAAGGTTAAGATAAAGCTATCTGCAAACTCAGCTGAATTACATTCCCATCATTCAACAATGCTCATGCCTGTAGCAGCAGCTGATTGCTCTCCCGTTGTCCTGTCATTTCTTTGAGGAGCTGCAGATCTCCAGTGGTAGAAGAGTGCAGTGGATGTCTTCTGCTGTATGCATATTTAGCATCTGCTAATGGAGGATGTGTTCCTTTAAAATGTTTAGTTTAAAAGGAAAAGATCTCAGCTGCTTGATGGAATGTACTATCCTGGGTATTGCAGTTGGGGAAGATGGAATGGGGGAAAAATCATGCTTCCCTGCAGCACTTGAGTGCTTAATTACTCTCCTATTTAAATAGGAGCATCTTTGCCAGACAGGTTTCTGTGAGGAGAAGCTGGGGCTGCTTCATGGCTGGTTTCAGCTGCCCTGTGGGCAGTCACAGGCTAGCCCTTCAGCCCTGCTGCTGCCTCTGGAGAAATGGATTTACAAAAGGGGAAACATGTGGGAAAGGAGAGGAATTAGGAGGAAAAGGTGAGGAACAGCCCTCTGAGAACTGAGGGAGGTGCTCCAGGTGCCCATGCAGGGACTCCCCTGAGGCCTTTGGGATGGCTGCGGTGGGGCAGGGGAAAAGTGTGGAGCAGAAAGAGTGGGAGAGTGGGGCTGCTGCAGACTGACCTAGCCTATTTTCTTTGATCCCCTTATGAGGGAAGAGGGGTCAGGAATGGAGTGAAGTTGAGCTTGGGAAAGGTAGGGCCAGGAGGGAAGTAAAGTGGCTTTGTTTCTCACCATCAAACTCTATGTTAATTGGAAATAAATTAGTTTTCACTGAGTCAGGTCAGTTTTGCCCATGATAGTGATTGGTGAGTAATCAGTAAGTGATCTCCATGTCTGCATCTTGACCCATGAGCTAATTTTGTCCCCCTCTCTTGAGAGCTGCCCAGCTGGCCAAGGTCAAGCTCATCACAGATGTGTAGTGCTTGCAAAGCACGTTCAGCTTAAAGAACGTGTGCTGTTTCGAACAGAAAAACAAAGCAATCCACAGCTTTCCAGAAGTAGGATGGATATAATTAATGCATTTTATCAGTGCTTTCAAACACCAGTTACTGCTGGTGTTTATGAAGTAAGTGTAAATGTTTTGGCATCTAATGCTGTGAAAGAACCATGGACTGGAGTGGTAAGAGTGCGTCCATGTTGAATGAAAGTGCTTCAATGTACATTTTCATCTTTTTTGTGCATACTGAAATCTAAGGTGATCAGAGAGAATTATGTCATATGAAAAGTATTAATTCAGAGAGAGAATTCTTCAGTCTGAAGAATTGTGAAATAAACATCATTAGTACTGTGTTCTTTTGCTACAGTACCCTACAGGTCACGAATCAAGATTTGACAGATTATGAGCTAGACCATGATTGCAAATGTTCTCAGTCTGAAATTGGAGACTCATAGTTGTCATAATAAGGAATTTAATAAGGAAAAGGAATTTAATCTGAATGCAAATATGTATGACAATCAATTAGTGACAGTAATAAAATTGTTTCTTCAGTTACAGTGAGAGTAGATGATACAGGCAAAGCAGAAGTGGGATGCAGACGCAACACTGGAGGAAGAATGAAAAAAGAACTCATTTGCAAAGGTAGGAAGATATCCCACAAACTGTTTAGAAACGAGGGTGATTTTCCTGTTCTTGATCAAATGTAAAAAAAGCAATGTTAAAAAACCCAATGTCATTTAAAAATATTTTTAAATGAATTTGAAGCTGTGGTTTAATAGCTTCTTAACTGGCAGGATGTAGATTTCTCTTTCAGAGGAAATGGAGTGCAATTAGTAACTTTCCACAGCTGAAGACAGTAGTCATCAGTAACTTTGAGGCTGTTCTGATCTTAGCTGCATCTGAACAATATTCAAATGTGTTGTAGCATTGTTGGTACAAAACCCCCATAGGTCTGTCTCTACAGAATAACTGGGTTTTGTACTCACTGCTGTGCTTCTCTTGCATCATCTTTGGCAAGGACCACTTGGCAGTTTTCCCTTGCTCTGTAGTCTGGGGAATGGTCTGTTTCCTAGGGGCATCTAGAAATTTTGTCTGAAAAACTCTTATGTCAGGGCCTTCAGACCCGACAGTGCCTGTGATCTTTCCTGATCTCCCAACAGAGATTTGGAGAGCAATTTTTCAACCATTGTATGTAGGTTTGAAGCACATTCTGCAATTTTTTCTGGACTGAATGTCTGTTAAATGGCTTTAAGTGGATCTTACAATCATTTGCAGTCATAACCATTCAATTTATCTTGAGCTGTAGTAATATATCACCCTGATGTTATCAATATAAATCAAGTAAATATCGATTTATAAAATTTTCAGGGTTGTTCCTTCTATAGAAAAGCCATTATGCAGTTAATATGTTCTGTAACTGATAATTTGGCTTTATAATTTGCAGATTGCTTTTTGTCTCAGCTATATGCTCAGCTCAGAGTAATGTAAGTCCCTACTTACATTAAAGAAAACACTTGTTGTTTCTTTACACATCTCACCAGTATGATGCACAGTTTGGGGCCCAGAGATATTCCTGTCTTTTCTGATACCTATAGTTTCTCTATTGTGTAGCTGATTCAGTGTTAAACAGTGGGAGATGCAACAGTTTCTGTTGACTGGCTTTCAGATAGCTACCTTAATATATTTAGTTTAGACTTATCCATCTACCAGTCTTTTCAGAATATGACATCTGCTCCTGTTAATTTAGTTATTATTTATCTGATTTATAGCACATGCCTGTAATAAGTAATCTCAGCACAGTCGGAGTGCATTGAACTGCAGATTAAGAGCTGAAGTGAGTGGGGAAGGCAGGGACTCAGATTTATGGAATGAAACCTTTTTTTTTTTTTTTGCTTTGATTCTATAACAGGAGCTAATAGAAAGCTATCTTAATTGCTAAGTTTGTAACATACTTCAGCAAATTCTTTTTCAACTGCACTAATTTGATATAATTAATCTGTGATCTGTATTTTAAATAAATATCCTGCAGCTACAGCAACTGCTGGCCTATCAGCTGTTAAGAAGCACTAGGTGAAAGACCATTTATTTAATTGTGTCTGAGTCCAGTGCATTCACGTGTTTATTATTTTTATCAATACGAGTATTTTCTTCTCTGAGAGTTTTGTAAAATGCTAATTTCATTTTGATGTAAGTAGTCAGCCTTTGACTTCAAGCAGATAACCAATGGCAGAGATAGTGAATGTAGTGCAACCCCATCCTGCAGTCTCCTTCTCTCAGGGAGAGCTATTTTAGCCGCTAGTGAAGTACTGCTCTTAAGCGTGTGTTTGTAACAAACTAGATGCTGAGCTTCATGTTTTCTTTTAAAGTAAACCCTAATCGCTTGTGCATAGCATTGGTGGCACAGCAAGAATTGGAAAATAAATATTTGTAGAGCTAATTGGAGACTAGAGAACATGTGTAATCATGCTAACACTTAAAACCCCTAACTACATGGTAAAACTTCAAAGGTTACAAATCCAGAAGCTAAAGATTTGCTCAGTAGCCTGGAATGCCCAGAAAGAACAAAAATACTGTTCTGAGGTTGTGAGCACATGTTGGGTAAAGTGCTTGTGGACCTGATAATCATCATCATTGTGGACTTGCTCAAGGCTTAGTTTACAGAGGAATGCTTAGCAGGACAGTTGGATTCCTGGAGGAGATACAGTACTGTACGCAAAGAGTTGTGGTCAATGGCTCAATGTCCAGCTGGAGACCAGTAAGGAGTGGTGTCCCTCAGGGATCTGTGTTTGGACTGGTCTTGTTCAACATCTTTGTCTGTGACATGGACAGTGGGATTGAGTGCGCCCTCAGCAAGTTTGCTGATGACACCAGGCTGTGTGGTTCGGTTGATGCATTGCAGGGAAGAAATGCCATCCAGAGGGACCTTGACACGCTTGTGAGGTGGGCTGATGCCAACCTGATGAAGTTTAACCATGCTAAGTGCAAGGTCCTACAGCTGGGTGGGAGCAATCCCAGGCATAGCTACAGGTTGGGCAGGGAAGAGATTGAGAGCAGCCCTGTGGAGAAGGCCTTGGGGGTGTTGGTCGATGAGAAAATGAACATGAGCCTGCTGCAGTGTGCGCTTGCAGCCCAGAAAGCCAAGCATATCCTGGGCTGCATCAAAAGGAGTGAGACCAGCAGGTCGAAGGAGGTGATCCTACCCCTCTACTCTGCTCTTGTGAGACCTCACTTGGGGTATTGTGTGCAGTTCTGGTGTTCTCAACATAAAAAAGGACATGGAACTGTTAGACCAAGTGCAGAGGAGGGCCACGAGGATGAACAGGGGACTGGGGCACCTCCTGTATGAAGACAGGCTGAGAAAGTTGGGGCTGTTCAGCCTGGAGAAGAGAAGGCTGCGTGGAGAAGAGAAGGCTGCGTGGAGACCTCATAGCAGCCTTCCAGTATCTGAAGGGGGGCTGTAGGGGTGCTGGAGAGAGACTCTTCATGAGGGACTGTAGTGAGAGGACAAGGGGTAATGAGCTCAAACTTAAAGAGGGGAATTTTAGATTGGATATTAGGAGGAAGTTCTTTACTGTGAGGGTGGTGAGGCACCGGAATGGGTTGCCCAGGGAAGTTGTGAATGCTCCATGGCTGGCAGTGTTCAGGCCAGGTTGGACATAGCCTTGGGTGACATGGTTTAGTGGGAGGTGTCTCTGCCCATGGCAGAGGGATTGGAAGTAGATGATCTTAAGGTCCTTTCCAACCCTAAATATTCTATGATTCTATTAGTCTATAATTGATGGGAAGCATAGCCTGACCTGGTTTAATAAAGATCAATTAAAGATGGAAAAAGATAAACAAAAACCCCTCTTGACAATTTCATAGAATCATAGAATGGTTTAGGTTGAAGGGACCTTATAGATCATCCACTTCCAACACCCCTGCCATGGGTGGTGTGGCTGGAGCTCTTGCCAGTGAAGACTGAAGCAAAAAAGTTACTGAATACCTCAGCCTCCTCCATGTCCCAGATAGTCAGGTATCCCATTTCTTTCTGAAGAGGGCCCACATTTTCCCTTGTCTTCCTTTTATTCCTGATGTACCTATAGAAGCTTTTCTTGTTGCTGTTAATGTCCCTGGGCAGATACAATTCTGTCAGGGATTTAGCTTTTCTAACCCAATTTATTATAGTTATATATCTCTCTTGCCAAGTCTTACAATTATTGCCAGAAGTACTTTCAATTCTAGGTTTATAAAGGTGCTAATATGAGTTTCGGATGCTTGAGCCTTGCTGATTCTATGGTACTTTTTTTTATTTAACCCTCAGCATTGTATTCTTTCATGTCAGATATTGGATTCTGGAAAGTGAATCTCTCATTCATTGAAAGCTAGTGAGAAATGTAATTTCTGTTTGTTTTTCTTAAATGTACCTTATGTAAAGAAAAATTAATTTTAGTAGATTTGCTAGTGCTGCTTTGCAGAGACACAAATGGATTGGCAGACTAACTTGTTAAAATTGTCTAAAAGACCATAAACTATAGGATTTAAAGACATACCATTCTGTTAGTCTGGAAAGCTTGCATCAATATAACCCAGATATACTGTGTGTAACTAGTGAAATGAGAAGACTGCATTTAATAATTTTTACAAGTTGCTTAGTGATTTTTTTCTGAGTGTAGTGTAGTACAAGACTCCATGTGCTAGGTTGTAAGTACAGAGTTTCCTGTATGTACTTCCAATAGTTCCTGGTTAAGCGATGCTGTGGAAATGGCTTTTTTTAGGGTTTCTCTCTTCTCTGTCATGCTTAACCTAGCCACGTCTAAGACGACTAAGAAAATGAAAGTCCATACTGACTGCACAGTTAGATACAAGGTCTCAATGAAAACAGTGATTCTTATTTAATTCAGATTATTGTATCTATCCTCATGGTCACAAAAGAGCCAGAATAAATGGTATGTCTCCCATCTGTAATTCTCTTTTTCCAGTGACTTGCCATTGTAGCACTTAGATAAATATACCTGAAGCTTAAAAAACTGAGTAAGAATAAGTTTTTCTGATCTCTCCCCGTTAAGCTGACAAACACTTATCATGGGCAGAACCCACAGAGGTAATATAATGTAGTCTTAGATAAAATATCCTATGTCAGTACTGTACAGCAGTATTACTGCTGTTTTTCCTGTAGAAGCACACAGTAACAGTTTAATAAATGCCATCTTAGGTTTTGTTGTGATTTAAGCCCCCCACCCATGCAGTTTTATTCACTCACTCACTCCCCCTCTCTCTTCCCCCAGTCTCGGGGGTATGGGGAGGAAAATCATAAGAACTCAACTCGCACAGGTTAAGATAAGAACAGTTTAATAACTAAGGTATAACACAAATCACTACTGCTACCACCAATAATAATACAAGAGAAATACAAGGAAAGAGAATACAACTGCTCACCAAGCCCAACCCAACCAGTGCACCCCCAAACAGTGAACCGCCCAATACCAAAAACCTGACCATGCCGTGCACCCCCAGTCCACCACCACCCTTCCGGGTCTCTGCCCTCCGTGTTCACATTCTGGACATGACGTGCTGTCCACCACCCTTCTGGGTCTCTGCCCTCCGATTTCACATCCTGGACATGACGTGCTGTGGTATGGAATAACCTCTTTGGTCAGTTTGTGTCAGGTGTCCTGTCTCTGCTTCCTCCTGGCTCCCCTCCTCCCTGGCAGAGCCATGAGGCTCAGAAAAGTCCTTGGTCAAACCAAAACATTGCCAAGCAGTAACTATAAACACTGGTGTTATCAGCAGCTGCTCCCAGGCCCAAAATCAAAAACACAGCGCTACACCAGCTACCAGGAAGGAGAAAAATGACTGCTACTGCTGAACCCATGACAGGTTTAATGACTGGTCAGTTGATTTTTCCTTCATGAGTAAAGTAGTATACACTCAAGCTCTTTTTATTGTGTCCATTATGTAACGGTGGTGTACAATATGAAATGTTTTCGTCATAGTATTGGAAACCTGTAACTCCAAAAGGATGTTTTTGGATCTTACTTTTTTGTAATAGTGCAGAAGTTCTGAAATGTCCACATTTAGAAGTATAGTAAGTGAACATTAATACATAAACATGATAGCTGGTAGGTGCATATTTAATTGATGCTGCTGTTTTGGCAACAACTTATGAGCGATATGGTAGAGATTAATAGCTAAGTAAATTTGGTTTTTTAAAACAACTTGGGAAGGAAAAGTAAATTTTGAAGGTACATTATTTAATTAATAAAACAAATATTTACTTTAAAATTTTAAAAAGTGTTGTTTACACCATAAGGAGTCCATATTCAAACTGTCTTCATATATTGTTATTTGAAATATTAAAAAAATCTTTCTTTTATTTTATTGTCTTTGCAGGCTTGTTATATTAGTAGTATAAGTATTTTTTTTCTGTGAGTTTCAATACCTACTTCAAATGTTTTCGGTTTTTATGTGTTGATGTATTACTCTATGCTTAATTTTTTTTTTTTTAAAAGAAAAACAAAAGAGCTTTATTTTATTACAAAAGAGTATTTTATCCTGTAACCAGTATTTTACAATGAAAAATGAGGGGAGGGGGAACCCCAACACAAAAACAACAAACCATTTTGGACTCAGCATTATGACTGTAATGTTAAAGGACTAAATGGAAATGATAAAAAAATATGAACTGTTATTACCCAATATAATGACAGAAATGAAAAGGTAACTGCAAAGAAGTAATGGTGTTACAAGATGCGTAAAATTTGGGGCATGCGAAATCTGGATAATTTCTTTATGCGCTTAGGGATTCCCTGAGTAGAAAAGCATTCCTGCTACATAACTTTGTTTACTCAAAGTTATCAGTCTGCCTTGCCTGTAGAGCTTGTATAATGCATGGGAAGAGGTGCTTCCAGGGGGTGATTTAAAGAAACCAATTAGGAGCCTAGCAAACACTTGCCCTGGCTCTCTGCATAACCCTCCTGGAGAGGTCTGGCTCTCCCTGATATGCAGGATGACTCAGTAGAGACTTAAAGGTGGGAACCTGACTTTTTTCCAGTCTGCTTTCCTAAGTGCCACTGGGTGTGGTGGAGCTTTGAGATTGCCACCGTGACTTGGCGTGAGACTCACCACAAGGTGAAGCTTCAGTCTCGTAAGCACAGCTCCTCTTGTGGGGACAGTCAACAAAATTGGCTGTCACAAGGGGGGAAAATATGCATATCTGTATCTTTGAGTGTGGGGTCTAGCAGCTCACAAAGCACTGTTTATGTAAATGCCATGATGTGTCTGTCCCTGTCACAATTGCACTCAGGCTTCCTAAGACGTAGCTACTACTTATCTACGCTTGTGTGTAACATCACTCCTAAATGTCTCCATATTTGAGTACAACAGCACTGTCTACCATTGACTGAAGTACTGCTGGTGATGAATTCTTTCAATACAGATACACATAACACAATTATGGGGCTACACTCAAAGATACTTTGTTGTATGCAAAATTATTGATGCTCCCATAAATTATGTTTAATCTATATGATCATTTGCCTGTCTGTCCCTGATGGTCATGGTATGTGGGAATGGAGATAAATGGGGTTCATACTCCATGTTAGTAATGCATAAGGCGTGATTGCAAAGAAACAATATTTTCTACAAAATAACCTAGATGTTTGACTGGATCCATAGCACATGGTATTCTAGGTTTTCGCAAAATGTCCGAGTCCCCCTGGGGGGCTTGACTTCATAATCACTCAATGAAATGAGAGATTCATTAGTAGAAGTAGTATTCTAAACAGGACTAAAGGTCTTTTCTATTCTCAGTGAAAATATTGCAAGTTCCTCACTATGTCTTGAGTCATAACATAATGTTACCATTCACTCCATTAGTTTCCAGCTCTGTAACTTATTTTCATGCAACTTTATTGTTTATATTGAATGTTGTCTAATTATAAAGTTAGTTTAAACAATTCTTCCAATAATGCCCACTTTAACTAAATTGTGAACTTTCATTGGCCCCTGTGGTTGTTGAATTAACCACAAAAATCTGTGCAGAAATCTTACAAATATTTTCCATGTTCTCATAGAAAGATTGATGTTTTTGCATACTTCAATTAAAACAGGTTTTTAAAACTAATTTTATTAAATTGTTTTTCCTTTGCAGTTCCAATTAACAAAGAGAATGGGTTTTCCTAAAGTAAAGGCACAAATTTCTTTTTGCCTCTTAACTATTTAGCTATGAGGAATGAATGAAATACAAATTTGAACAGTTTTCTGCAAGACAAAAAGCAGTGGAATGTAGCAGCATGACAATGATGCTGATTGCAGATGGAGTAAAGAAAGGGATTGTGTCAAATTAGTCTCAATTGCATGAATTCGAACTTTCATTTATGTAGAATAGTGCAGTAGTGGAAGAAGTATCCTTCAAGAACATTTCTTTCAATCTGCCACCTGGAAACAGAGCTGAAGCTGTTCAGGAGTGCTTTGGTCAGGAGTTATCTCCCTGAGATACCACATTATAGCTAGATGTTTTCCATGTGTGATTAGCAGAATGGAGTCTTACTGTCTTTCACCATCTTTTTTCCCCTCTGTGCTCTCATGCAGTTATATATACATACATGGATAATGTACATGTACAGCACAAAGGTCCTGCTAGAGTTGCTCCAAAAATATGATCACAATATACTGTGAATGAAAGATTTGAATACTGTACGGAATATAAAAATAAGTCTGTGATGTGCTTTACAGTGTAAGACTCAAGTATCTATAGTTGTATAAGATTAAAATGTTTATAGTATATTATTGCTTCCTGGGTAATATTATGGATTTAATTCTATAATTAATAAGATGCCAGCAGCATAACATTAGATGCCTTAAGCACCTGCAATTAACTTTTAAGCTTGTTGGGTTTTTTATATTCTGCTTATATCTCATTTATGGGGACATGGATTATTCTGATACTCTGGAAATCCTATGATCAATGCAGGTAAAGCTGGATGAAGCCTCAGGAGGTCAAGTGGCTCAGTCCCCTGCTACAGCAGGAGCAATTATACCTACACCATGCCTAGCAGTTAATTAGCTAAGCTGCGCTTAAAACCCTCCTGTGATTTAGATTCCACTTTCCCTTGGCAGTTGATTTCAGCGCTGAACTATCTGGGCAGCTAGAAAGATTTGCCTAATGCCTAAACTAAATTTCCTCTGCTGCAGTTTAACCCTTGTCCTATCCTGTGAAGAATAATTTTATACCTTTCCCTTGACAGCAGCCTTTTGCTTAATTGAAAACTTATCACAGAGGGGTCGCATCATTTTAAATTTAAAAAATCCCATAACCTTCAGTCTTTTCTTCTAGCTCATGATTTCTAGCTCACTGATTCTTCTTGCTTTCCTCATGGCAGTCTCTGAATGACTTGGCTTACTGGCCTACTGTGAAGCCTTAGGAGAGCCACGACACTCCTCAGCTTGATGCTATTCTTAGAGTGGGGAAGTGTTGTGAGCTGATGGGAGCCCATGCAGATGCTCTGGGCTGAGACAGGGACAGGCATCTACTTGGTGGGTACTGGCTCAGGTCTCAGTTCCTGTTTGCTGGAATGGCAAGGCGGGCTGTGCAGCACACAGCAGTCCTGTGCCAGGTCATGACACCAGTAAAGTTGTCGCTGGCTTCTGTGTCTCTACATCATGTTTCCCTTTGCAGAGCCAGCATGCCCACTTACTGACTTCCTTGGAACAGTCTGAAATCTACAGATTAAATGTACTTTGAGGTGTTGTAGTTTTACTCTTACAAAACCATGGGTCTGTAATTTACATCACTTAATGTGACAAGTACAAATAAATCCACATGGTGTGTATTTTTAAGGTGTTCCTGGCTTATTATTTTATATAGTTGTCATGGTTTAAGCCTCTCAGCCACGCAGTTTTGCTCACTCACTCCCTCCTCTTTCCTCCCTCCGCTCCCTGAGGGACGGGAAGGAGAATTGAAAGAATGCAACTCCCACAGGTTGAGATAGGAACAGTTTAGTAACTAAAGTATAACACAAATCGCTACTGCTACCACCAATAATAATAATGACAAGAGAAATACACGGCAAGAGAACGCAGCTGCTCACCACCCAATACCAAGCCTGACCCAGCAGTGAACCCCCCATCCTTCCAGGGCTCTGCCCTCCAATTTTACATCCTGGGCATGATATTATGGGGTATGGAATACCTATTTGGTCAAGTTTGGGTCAGGTGCCCTGTCTCTGTTTCCTCCTGGCTTCTCCTCCTCCCCAGCAGAGCATGAGACTCAGAAAGTCCTTGGTCAGACCAAAACATTACCAAGCAGTAACTGAAAACACTGGTGTTATCAGTGCTGTTCCCAGGCTGCAAGTCAAAAACACAGCCCTGCACAAGCTACTAAGAAGGAGAAAAATGACTGCTACTGCTGAACCCAGGACAATAGGGCATATTTTTAAAGCATTTCATAGGACAGAACATTGGGAGTTAGAAAATGCCAGCCCTAGTCTTTATTTCTTCTATTTGAAAAGCGGTGTTATATCAAGATTGTTTAAATAGGACCTTGATAAGGTGAGGCTGCTTGGTTTACTAGTATGGTCTGAGTTTGTGGCTTTTTCTCCTGAGCTCTGTATTGAGACTTAAGACCTTTCTTTCATGTTTGCAGAGCTGAGTTTTTTTTAATGGCCTGCTGCAAGCCCACTGAAGTTGGTGGCAGTGAGTTTTGGTGATACTTTCAAGCCCCGTCTATTGCTACTTCAGTATATCAGCTTTGGCTCATTTATTTCATTTGGAATTGAGCAATCTTTGCACACAGCAGGAGCAGAAGCAAATGCATAGCCTTAACAATATTTTTCGGATGGCTTTAGCAATTTCTTAAGATTAAAATGTAGATTAAAGCCATCTCAAAGACTAAAGAGAGGACTATCAACATTACGGGCTTTATTTCCAATATGTATTTTTCCAACTTTGCTATTATACTAAAAGGAGGATAAATTCAGACTGAATATTAGAGCCCGAATTTCTGATTAGGTGCTCTCAAAAGTTTGCTGTAAACACTGTCACAAGCTGCTTGTCTCAGCAAGCAGGCCACAGGGAGGCAGAATTCTGATGAAAGATGTAGGTTGCTAACAGTTGTGCTGTTTGCATTTTTAAGAGTGATGCAGTTTTTCAGACAGGTCAGTCAACATCTGAAGAATCAGTTCCCACTAACGTTCCTCTCAACTTCACCAAAGCCTGTGCTGGCAGTTGCATTCTGTGTTTTATGTATATATTTTATATATATATATATACACAAACACATGTGCTCTCTTCTTGGGGGAAATTAATAAAAAGTAGTCAGAAAAGTGGAGAGAAAGGGAAAATAAAAACAAAAAATTTCTGTTTCTCAGGGAACTACTAGTGTTAAGCATTGTGTCACTATAAATGTAATTTAAATATTAAAAAAGGCAAGTTTCATATTTTTAATTTTAAATGCATCACAGATTATCCTGCTTTAGTCATGCAACTGACACATAATAGCAACAAATATATGAATAATACCTATTTTAATCTCTGGTCTTCCCAGTCTGTCCTTGCATATCTATATTTTTCAACACCTCAGTATAATTAGACACCCCAACTGCATAATCTCTTGTGTTGGGTAAGTACGAGATGACATATGGTACATTTCTCCAAGAACTGAGCTCTCCATTGTTTTTTTTTGTTCTGTGTCACAATCTTAATGTTTTTTTAATGGGGTTTTCATAGGGTGAACACTGTCAGCCCATTGTCTGCTATGCCCAGCATAAAGGAATGAGGAGCACATGCTTAATGGAAGCAGGGTAGAAAAATAAAGGGTATCATTAAAGCATGGGAGGAAGTGTGTTAGTGAAATAATGATGCTTTCTGTTCTCTGGCATGACTTCTGCCAGTGATTTAGACTGAAATTACTTCTTATGATGTCCATACCAGTTGGGGGGCCTGCAGTAAGAACTAGGAACAAAGTCATTCCAGAAAAAACATTCAAGTAGTTTATAAATAACTAAAATCACTGCATAACTCATGAATCACTTGGATGATCTCTCTCCTTTCACTGCATATTTTCTCACTTGGTTTTCATTGATAGGAAAATCAATTCAGACTTCTATGGACTAATGATCTAGACTATTTCATAGGAATGCCTTATGAAACAAATCTGTTTTAAAATGAAATAATATCCTGGTTTATTTAGTTCCCTGTCCTGCAAATCACATAAGCTCTTGACTTCTGACAACTCAAATATTTAAAGTTCTGCTCAAACTATGCTGTGTTGTTGGTGTGCTGCCATATTTGGTTGGATAGATCTTTAATATATGATTGGTTCCTTTGTTTTGCCTTTTTCCTTGCCTCTCATTCTTTTATCTCTTGTACGACAAGTCTTCTCCCCATTTTAGTTTTTTTGTTTCCTGAGCATAATACCTTAGCTTCTATGTTTGTAACTGGGTCTAAAAAAGCAAAGAAACATTTCACTTTGCTCATATATTGGATACAGGTATGTGGATGACGAATTTACAGGAACAGATAAGGGCTAGGGTTTCAGGGCACAACTATCTGACAAAAAAGCAGAAAGTGGTTACATTTGGTACAAAGTGAGCCCAGGGTAATAGAGCAAAACAGGTTCCTTTTAATGTCTCCATGTTATATTTCTAGATTACGCTTTAGGAAAATTCACTGCACAAGCTAACCTTCATAGCTGAAAACCATGGGTTAGTCAATCAAACCCAACACAAATATATGAAGATAGGCTGAGAAAGTTGGGGCTGTTCAGCCTAGGAGAAGAGAAGGCTGTGTGGAGACCTCATAGCAGGCTTCCAGTATCTGAAGGGGGCCTATAGGGATGCTGGGGAGGGACTCTTCATGAGGGACTGTAGTGATAGGACAAGGGGTAACGGGTTCAAACTTAAAGAGGGGAAGTTTGAATCGGATACGAGGAAGAAATTCTTTACTGTAAGGTGGTGAGGCACTGGAATGGGTTGCCCAGGGAAGTTGTGAATGCTCCATGGCTGGCAGTGTTCAGGCCAGGTTGGACATAGCCTTGGGTGGCATGGTTTGATGTGAGGTGTCCCTGTCCATGGCAGGGGGGTTGGAACTAGATGATCTTAAGGTTCTTTCCAAACCTAACTATTCTATGATTCTATCTACAGACATATACATAAACCTTGACTGGATAAGGTAGGAAAACACCATCACAGCAATATGGAAGGCCCTGCAAGTTTTTAAAAAATATCCTGGAGTTGTGTATTGGTGCATGCACATACTGATGTTTCCTCTCCTATCAATCTCATTTTCTGTATCTTTTGAAGAATTATGTAGGCATGTATTTCCTATGACCTTGTTTCTGCTTTGCTGCAAGGAAAAGAAAATATGAAAGTTATTTCAGCAAGAAGGGGAATATATTTGTCAATACCTCCCACATCTCTGAAAAGGCAGTAGGACTAATTCCTAAACTATATAAGTCTCCAAAGTTTTTTCTGTAATTGCTTGTTCAGTCTCACCTAACCTAATCATTATCCAGCAGCTGGCCTTGCCAAGTGCTCTGGGTTCATTCAGTAATCAATAGAAAAGAATAGGCACCTCCAGAGGATGGCTTATATCGTCCTAAGGTAATTATCTAAAATTGGTGGGCTGACTCACCTCTGGTGGTATTTATCTCTTTCCATCAATTATAGCAGAAGTCCAGATGACTGGCTTAAAATGGGTGATTAAAGAGATGAATCCTGCTTGCAGGTAATGTTACAAGAGGTCTGCTTCCTACAGTGTCTAATTTCTTCACATTGTGGAAAATCACCTTTCCTGTAGCTCACCAATGGATTCCAACAGCCTCTTGTATAAGTCTCTTTAAGTCTTCTGCATCCAGCTCTGGGTACTGCCAGTTTCTGCTCAGTCCTTCCAGCTCACTGTGAGTTGGCATTCACTTGAGACCTGAAAGCAGGGCCTTGCATCATTGCAGCTGCTCCCCAGACCTTCAGGGGGGATGAATAGGAGGATGCAGTATTCCAGTTCAAATCCTGAGACACTGAGGTAGTGAGAGAAAACAAGCAACACCACAAAGCTCCACAGTTGCATCAGCTTCCCCCTCATTAGTCCCAAATTTTAGAATAGATTTCTTTTGCATGTCAACAAGTTGTGGTGTAACTTCACATCTTCACTCAGCCAGCCACTGCTTTGCTGCTTCAGGTGATGTGATTTGCTTCTTTCTTCCTCCTCCTGGACTCACTTTCTCTTCTCATAGACTGTGTTTAAAAGCTACTAGTGCAGCTTTTGGATCAAACTGACCATCTTCCCTAATACTGTAGGTGAATTTATCCCACTTAATTGTAGCCGTTTGAAAGTTAGATGCTTGTTCTAAACCAGCAATCTGCATTACATGAGAATCAGCAGAAGATTTATCACCCGGAGACATTCAACTGCCTAAGTCATGGTCTGCATAGTCTTGCTGGGCATGTCAGCCTATCACCTATGTAGAAAGCTTGTTTGGCTGAGCACCTCTTGCAGGGTCATTGAGTTGAGTGTTGTGTTTATCCTTCAGGATGGAACAGACCATACAGAACCCTTTGTCACCCCTCTTGTAAGGACATGCAAAGTGCAGGGCAGAGGGTTGAGGAAAAGAGCTTTTTATCTTTTGTGTCCAAATCACAGGGACATCACAAGTATCTATGGGGAAACTTCCACAAGTTGGAGCAGTCACTGATGTTCAGTAACTTACAGCCTGAAATGTAGTGTGGGCTACCAAGAAAGAGGTATGAAAAGGACTTTTGTTCCCTGAATCTTACTCACATTTTCTGTCATCCTTCTCTTTGATGCAGTTCCCAAAAGATTTGTGAAAGAGCATAGCTTTCATGTTTCACTGTTCATAGGAATCATGTTTGAAGGGTATATTTTCAGCCCACAGTAAGTTGTCCACTAGAGCATCATTAATTGTTTTCAGTGACCTGCTGTAAATGTAGTGATCCAAATCAGTATTGCCGAAGATAAACATCAGTTGTGTTTCTGCTAGACTATGTTTCAAAGGTTTGTTCAGGGTAATTTGCTTCCACCACATAGGAGGGACAAATGTTCTCAGATGAGATTTCTCTCACTCTGGGTTTTCTTGCAGATTTTGAAAACTGGACATGCACATAAAAGTCAGCCAAAAGAAGTTATATTGTCTCTGTGGTAGATTTTTATCATCAAATATTGCCATGTACTACAGCAATCAGTTCTTACTTGTGTGTCTTGATGTTTCTGAATTTACCTGGACTGTAATAATAAAATCAGATTTCTAAATGCATTTTGTTTCCATATGCATTACATTATACATCTTTTTTTTTTCTCTTTTTTTATTCTTGATGTTATCCTGCTGCAAAGCATAGAGAGAACAATAAATGAAATTGCATCTGTCTGATTCAGAATATCTGGGTAATACTAAAGGTCTTCAGCTAGAATATATCTACTTCTGCTAGAAAGGTTTTTCAAACCTTCTTCCCCTAATAAATTCTGACTGTTATTTTACCACAGGTAAAATAATACTCGCAAAAATATGATTGCAAGAAAATCCTGAGACTGATATGACAAATTATGTATATGTCAAGAATTATTTTTTCCAGCAAAAAAAAAGTATACAGTGTACTGTATATCATCCAAATAGCAAAAGAACAAATTGTGTTTCATAAAATAAAAATCTGTCATCATCAAGCTCATATGTTTCTTAGTGGCCTCATTGAGCTTTGTAAATTTGGACTTAGGGGATCATAAAATCCCAATCTGTGTACAGTGAATTTTCTACTGAGCATCACAGCATTCAAATTCTGAATATTTTCACTAGGAATGTATAATAATATATTAGTTTTTAATGTTTAAGTGACTTAATAAGAAATTAGAGGAGGATTAGCTACCAAACTTGTCAGAAATATATTCCAAATAAATACCACAGGAGGGGAAAGAAAGAAGACAGAATTTGGTGTTTTTCCACAGCAACTGCACAGTGAGTTTTATCAGATTTACAGCTTTCTTTTTTGATATGGAAGAAAAACTGTTAATCTTACAAAGGCAGGATATTAGGTAACTTGTACACAGAAGCATTTCCTGAGTAGCTAGCGCTTTGGGTGTACGTTCAGTGACACATTTCACAGTTGTTTCTTTTTCACTAAACTTTTCTTTGGAATTCAGTTTATATTTCTTTCAGATGTCTCATCATGTATATGTGTTTATGTTAAGATTGTAGTAAGTTGACAGTTCTATACTAAAAGCTAAAATTGCCTTCTGCTGTCATAGTCTTCAATGTCTTGGTTGCTTGAAGCTACCAATCAGCTTGATACTGCTTTTTTTTTTTTCTTCCCAAACAAAAAAACACCAATAACTTTGTAAGTTCTCAAAATGTTTCAGAAATCCTGCTTTTGCAATCTTAATTTTCTTGCAGAATTTTGTCTCAGGTTAGGAAATAAGTCAGTGTCATAATTTCTTCAACTGTCACCTAGCTAAATACCCTTAAGAATTGATGCTATTGCTTTGGGAGGCTGAATGTGAAAGAAAAAAGCAAAAGTGCATAATACTTGTGTTGTGGTTTGCATATTTCATGTTTCAGTAGAAATAACATTTCAGCTGAGAATAAATTGATTGTGGCTGGAATTGAAGATCTGTGTTTTGTTTTTCACTTAACTCTCAGAGCAAAATTAGGCAGTGGCAAGGGTAATTTAGCCATGTAACTCTCGTCAGAGATTATAAAGGCAAAAAGAGTTTTTGTTACAAACCTGTTAAATTGCCTATATAACTAGACTTTAGAGTTCATGCAAAACAATAATTGGTGGTAGGCAAAATTCATGACCAGCTGAATACATTTTCTGAGAAAGCCTGTGTGGTCAGAGGTACCAAACTGTGCCTGGCCTCCTCTTGAATAATATTCTGCATCTTTCAGCTGTCAGTGTTGATCATGGAATATGAGGATCACTTAATTTATAAAATTCAAAATGATCAATTATTGAGTTCAAATCAGAAATCTTGAGGAGCATTGACAAGAGAATTATCTGTAAGAAACATATTAACATCAAGTAGAAGAAAAAAAAAGAAGAGGAATATGAGAGAAACACAGAATGATTAGGTTTAGATGGGACCTTAAAGATCACCTAGTTCCAACCGCAATGCCATGGGCAGGGACACCTTCAGTTCCATCCAGCCTGGCCTTGAACATTTCCAGGGATGGGGCAGCCAGAGCTTCTCTGCGCAACTTGTGCCATTGTCTCACCACCCCCACAGTAAAGAATTTTTTCCTAATTTCTGGTTTAAATATACCTTCTTTCAAATTAAAGCCATTCCCCCTTGTCCTATCACTACCTGCCCTGGTGAAAAAAAAAACCCTCCAGCATTTTTGTAGGGCCCCTTGTTATAATATTTCCCCCGAGCCTTCTCCAGGCTGAACAAGCTCATCTGTCTCAGCCTGTCTTCATAGGAGAGGTGCCCTAACCCTTGGAGTCTCTTTGCAGTCTCATCTGGACTCGCTCAGAGGTTCACATCCTTCTTATGTTGGTAGCCCCAGAACTGAACATAGTACTCCAGGTGGGGTCTCAGGAGAGTAAAGTACAGGGGGATAATCACCTCTCTCAACCTGCTCATCACATGCTTTTTTGATGCAGCCCAGCATCTGGCTTTTTGGGCTGCAAGCGCCCACTCTGTGGTCGCACTGAGCTTCTCATCGACCAAGACCCCCAAGTCCTTCTCCTCAGGGCTACTCTCAATCCATTCTCCTCCTAGCCTGTATTTATGCTTGGGATTGCCCTGACCCAGGTGCAGGACCTTGCGCTTGGCCTTGTTGAGCTTCATAAAGTTTGCACTGGCCCACTTCTCAAGCCTGTCAGGGTCCCTCTGGATGGCATCCCTTCCCTCCTGTGTGTTGACTGCACCACACAGCTTGGTGTCATTGGCAAACTTGCAAGGGTGCACTCAATCCCACTGTCTATGCTGCTGACATAGATTTGAACAGTGCTGGTCCCAGTACAGACCCCTGAGGAGCGCCACTCATGGCTGATCTTCATTTGGACATGGAGCTGTTAACCTCAACTGTTCAAGTGTGACCATCCAGCCAATTCTTTATCCACCAAGTGGTCCAGCCATCAAATCCATGTCTCTCCAGTTTAGCAACAAGAATGCTGTGAGAGACAGTGTCAGATGCTCTGCATAAGTCCAGGTAGGTGACATCCCATCATAGACTGTTCAAACAATTTTGCTTGAAGTTTACTGATTAAGTATGTGATAAACCTAAAAGTAGTACTGCAGTAAAAGTGATACTTTTCTGAAAAGCTCATATTCCATCTCTTACACAGTTGGATCACACGTATTTGGTGGTGGTTATTCTCTCTGAGTAGTGTATCTTCTGTTTAGCTAATGTTTCAAATGGTGTATTATGATTGTTAGGGTCTTTCTAAACCGTATTATTTTCAAAAGTGGCAGTTCTTCCTTCCTGTTCTGTTTATAAGCTGCTTTTACTGAAAGTGCCCTGTGAAGCCAATTGTGATTTCAATAGGTTTGGTATTAAAATCTCCTGTGTTCTGAGTCTTCAGGGTTAAGATTCAAATAAAACTGGGAAAATTCACTGGATAAGTTAGATTCAAAATAGATGGCTTCTATAAGTGTCCTTCTAAAATCAAATCTTTGCTTTAAGGAAAAAAAAAGAAAGAAGACAAAACAAAATCCCCACACCCAAACCACTTCTTGGTCTGTTTTTCCTGCTTTCTAGCTGTTTCAGGATAAACCAGGTGCTTTGGCCATATTATTTATTTATTTTTAATATTACAGACAGTTGAGCATCTGGAGTGTAAGCGGTATTTGCTAGCTATTCTTTACAAACCTTGATTTATTCCAACTCCGCATTTCTGAGAAAGTTGCTGAAATAGCTTGTCCAGGGTGCAGTAGAAGTGCTACATGGACAGAAAATCACAAATCTCACATGGACAATGGACAGAGAGAATCTTAAAAAAATAAAATCTGTATTAAAATATTATATGAAAGTTATGCCTGTACAAGAGAAGCAAGTAAAATTGAGGCTTTAGCATCCAAAAACCTCCTCAAATTTTCCTGGGACTTCCATCTTTCAATTTAATAGCTATGTGACAGGTATTTGACAACTCTCTCCTGTAATACAGGATGATTTTCCATCTTTATTTTCTGGGTAATATTTCTCTCTAGTGGAGTTGCATTTATGATAGATGCAACAGAATCTGGATTTGTGTCATTTTGCATGAAAAAGGATTGAAAAGGCTGCCTAAAATTCCTTCTGTTAAACATCACTTGGTGTGCATTATTCTTTTTAAGCACAAAGCAAGTTTCTTTTTCAAACATGGAATTTATAGCAGTATCTCTTGTAGAGAGCATACTTTGTCCTTTGGAGGAAACTCCAAGTGCTGTCTGAGCACAACTTGGAGAAGAGATCTTAATGCAATTGCATCCTCACTCATTGTTTCTGAATGTTTCTCTGTCTGTATTTCTAAAAGTCAGTGTTGCATTTGGCTAAACTGCCTTCAGGCCTAAGGGTTTCTAGTGCCTGGGAATTGATTTGTTTCTCCTCCAGTTCTTTCTCTTCAACTGGAGGGAATGAGCAAAACTCAATGATAAATCATGGAATAGTTAGGGTTGGAAAGGACCTTAAGATCATCTAGTTCCAACCCCCCTGCCATGGACAGGGACACCTCACACTAAAGCATGCCACCTAAGGCTATGTCCAGCCCGGCCTTGAACACTGCCAGCCATGGAGCATTCACAACTTCACTGGGCAACCCATTCCAGTGCCTCACCACCAGAACAGTAAATAATTTCTTCCTCATATCCAATCTAAACTCCCCCTGTTTATGTTTGAAGCCATTACCCCTTCTCCTATCACTACAGTCCCTCATGAAGAGTCCCTCCCCAGCATCCCTATAGGCCCCCTTCAGATACTGGAAGGCTGCTCTGAGGTCTCCACACAGCCTTCTCTTCTCCAGGCTCAACAGCCCCAACTTTCTCAGCCTATCTTCATATGGGAGGTGCTCCAGTCCCCTCATCATCCCCGTGTCTCTCCTCTGGACTTGTTCCAACAGTTCCATGTCCTTTTTATGTGAATATACTTAAAAAAATGCCAAATATATTTTGGCTGCATTGTTATTTTCATTTCTGTAATATTAACTTCATATTGCCAACATAGTAACATTTTTTCACAGCAGAAACCAGTACTGAATAGTGCAGAATAATTGGTCAGTCACTGAATAATAGCAATAGCAGTTGTAGCTATGTGGGACCTGGGACAGAAGTGAGACCAGTTGTGCAGCAGTAGATCTCATGTTTCTAGACTACCTTTGGAGTGATGCATGGCAGTCAGAGAGTCTAGCAGTTGTAAATCATTTGAGGAAAATTTTGTAGTTGTTGCTTGAGCTTAGGAAGTCAAAGTTTCATTAAATCTATTTTCTTTTCTTCTTTAGTCTCTGTAGTCTCTATTTTGAATTGTACTTCACAATATTTACTGGGTTAGATTAGTTTTCTTAGAACCATGACAATGAATGTAAAATTTCTCGTCACTCATTGCACTCAGTAGAATCATGGAATAGTTAGGGTTGGAAAGGACCTTAAGATCACCTAGTTCCAACCCCCCTGCCATGGGCAGGGACACCTCACACTAAACCATGCCACACAAGGCTCTGTCCAGCCCAGCCTTGAACACTGCCAGTGATGGAGCATTCACAGCTTCCCTGGCCAACCCATTCCAGTGCCTCACCACCCTTACAGTAAAGAACTTCTTCCTTATATCCAATCTAAACTTCCCCTGTTTAAGTTTGAAGCCATTACCCGTTGTCCTATCATTACAGTCCCTAATGAAGAGTCCTTCCATAGCATCCTCATAACCCCCCTTCAGATATTGGAAGGCTGCTCTGAGTTCTCCATGCAGCCTTCTCCAGGCTCAACAGTCCCAACTTTCTCAGTGGCATTACCTGAGTCAAAACAGTTTTTGATGGGAGTTCAGGTAGCACCATCTGTTACAGAAGCTCCTTTAAGAAATTGTATCTGTCAAGTATTTGTTGTGGATGTATAGGAGCTACTAAGTATGCTTGCTAATATTTTTTTTTTTCTGTTTAAGGTTCTTGAGTTCTTTTATTTGTAGCCTGGGAAAGAAAAAAGTTTACACTTTTTTTTTTATTTGTTTTTTAACAGTCTTTAAAAAAGTTGAGTAAACTACATATGTAATTATTCCGTAGGGAAATACTGCTTAATTAAAACACAAAGTCATTCTATTAGCAGATGCACTTGCTGCTTATGTGGTTCGTTTCTTCCAGAAATAACCAAATTACTGAATATTGTTCTACAGTTCACCTACTTAGAATTTGTGCTTCAGCGTTTTGTCTTGTCATGCTGCTGGTGATTCATTGTTGGCTTAAAAATAGCCACACTACATGCAGATAGAAATCTGCTGGGATTCAGCTACCACCTGTGAAAGAATGCAGGTTATCTTGACTGTTTAAGAGGGAAAAAATAATCTCCCAAAGCCAGTATAGTTTTCATAGATATTGTCAGGTGGGGAGGGGGGAAACTTGCTCTTCAGATTGGACACAAAAGAATATCTACTTCCCTCGTGCACTATGGTATCATCCAAAATGTGTGGGGAACACAGCTTGTGGAAAAATCTTGACAAATGTTTTGAAAAGTCGTGGGTGCTGTATAGAGAAAAGGTTTCTTATTACTTTGGGACCTTGTATTTTGATTAGTTTAATTATAATGTATCTGCCAGTCAATATACTACTGCAAAATCTGAGTATTTCCCAACATGTGCCAGGAATGCGTTTTCTGTTCTTGTATGTTGCAGCATTGATCTGAAAAAGAATTATTATTTAATTACAAAAAGTAATTTTTGTAATATGATGGGATTTAATTCACTTATTTTTCCCCTTTGTAATTTTAAAATGAATGCAATTTACATAAAATGGAGCAGACCAATAGGGAATGAAGTTTTCATTTCTTCCAACCTGTGTGAAGCTGGGGGTATTTTCTTTAACTGAGGCTCTATCTCCTCTGAAGAGCCTTAAAGAATATAATGGTTAGGGCAAGTATGAAGCAACCCTTTCCTGATGCTTCTTCCCAGTTTCTGGTCATCAGAACTGCAGCGGTCCCTGGAGCTGTTGCTTTTAGAGTACTAAATGTAATAGCCATCAGTACACCATTCTCCTTCAGGTGCACAAAATTTCTATAGGTCTTGATCCTTATTTATTGTTTTATCTTCTTTCCATACTGAGGTGCACTAAGTATTGTATAGTTTGACTTAGCCATTTCCAATGGATTTATGCAAAAAAAAAAACAAACAAAAAAAAACAAAAAACAAAAAACCAGAAGCAAAACCCAGCATGTGCATGTTTTTGGCTTTGGTAAATATTGTTCATATGTCTCTGGGGTACTGAAGCTATCAGTATACCAATATCACCCTTAAATCTACATTATAAAAGTTTGTGTTCTTTCTGTGACATCCTCCATTTACCAAATGTATCTCTATCTCATGATGATTGCAATAACATGACAACCAGCTACGAAGAATAAATTGTTTACCCACTGAATGTAGTTTCATATAGGTATGTTGAGGACCTCATTGGGAAATCTATTCTAAGTACAAAACATAAAATTGCCTTATATCCCAGCCAGCCACCTCAGAACTAGATTAATAGTTTAATCCTGTTCCAGAATGGAGGCCACAGAATATAGTAGTTTTTTCATCATTTCAGGATATATTTAACATGTCCTTGGTTTTTAAAGCACTACATTGCTTTGGTGTGGTTATTTGAAATATTTGCTCTTTCCTAGTCTTCTGTGAAAGCAACTGAAATCAGCTGATATGCTCAATATTTCCTTTAATATTGCATGTAAGGACTGACCCACTTGTGGAGGGTACATAACTCCAATATTCAGCTTTTGCCATAGCTCAGGCAAAAAGTGCAGACCTGGGATTTGTAAGAGTTTTCTGAATCCTGACTTTTCCCCCCTTAATTTGCTGTTTCAGAGTATGTAGAATAGAAAAGAAACACTGGCATTGCAGATGTTTGTCCTTTCCAAGCCTGACTATTCTATGATTCTATGTTTCTTTGTGGAGCATGTGTTTTGCCATTTAGGTTTAAGAAAATGCCAAAGTGTCTGAAGATATCTGTAGCTTGTGTAGTGTAGATGGAGATATAAAAAAGTCAATCTAAGAGTCTGGGAATTGTGTATTTAAATCAATTGTTTTCAAGACATTACTGAAGAGCTGTTTCAGGTTAGATTTTCTTAATGAGCAGCACACTAATTTCACTCAGCTACATGTTGTTTGTTTAGCTGATAAAAATTAACTTTGTAAGGGGGGAGGGAACATTTTAAAAGCCCTTTTATGGAAGACTTTAAATTTAAGACCTAATTTTCCAGTGCATATATTTGATACAACCTCATCTAATTACCAATCAAAGTATTGTTGACTGTTACAAAAGCAAGATTAAATTACTTGAGTCACGCTTTACATGACTCCATACCACAGACAGTATGAACACAATCGTCCTTTTGATTTCTCATCGGAGATTGCATAACCCTCCTCATCTATTTTAAGAAATCTTTCTTCTTTGTTCTTCATTTCCATAGGAGAGAAAGCAGTCAGGGGCAACAGCATGAATTTTGGGTAGGGCTCGGTCCATGACAGCTTCACTTCTCTCCAGTTAGTTAATGCATGCAGTTAAACCTTTCACATTTCAGATTATCACTAAACTCCACAGTGCTAATGAAACAGTAGCATCTTTCTCGTCCTTCTTCCTCCCTTCCCCTTCAGCATCTGAGTTATGTTGGAGTGGTAAAGCCAAATCTTTTAGGAAAGGTTCTCTGAACAACCAGAGATAGTGCTTTCTTGAGAACTAAGACAAAGTTTTCATATGTGCAGCCAAAATAGATTAGAGCCTCTGAAATTTGTCTAGAATATAGTGACAAATTTACCACTTTGAGCTGCAGACTAGTTAAGAGGAAAAGCCAATAGAAAAGTATGGCAGATAGTGAGATATGGTAGGGGGAAAACATTTTCTTATTCATAATACTTGCTGCTAGCAGATGATTCAAATCCCCCACAGTACTTTCAGATGCATATATAAGATAGACAAATAATTTGCCCCACAAATATCTTCCAGCCTCCCCTTTTTCTAGTTACATGGGATGTTAATAACTAAGCTTAAAGTTACTGGAAAAAGTTATCTAGCAAATATGTCTGCCTCTCACACAGAAGGGCCTCTAAGTTCAAGCTTTTAGGTACACAAGTGAGTTGTACAGAATGCTTTAAATTCATTTTACAAAGGTTGAGGCATGTAATTGTTTAATTGTTATGTGGTATTATTATTATTAAGGGTAAGAAAAATTCTAGAAGGAGTAGGAGTGAGATAAAATTTATTATGCAAATTCAGAGTGTTATAACACTGAAAAAAAGAATCACAGGCAAAAATAAGGGGGAAAAGAGGGACAGAGAGAAATCTGGTTTAATAGGAAGAAAATACCCAGCAAACTTTTTAACATTTCACTTTACTTATCGACAAATTCCAACCAAGGATAATGCTGTACTGCTGAAGTGAATGGTATCAGAAAAAAGTTGTAAGTACCTATGCATGAGTTTTTAGGTGCTTTGTATTCTTTTCTGCTAGACCTGATGTCAAATCTGGTGGGCCTGTTTAGAGTTTGGAAATCCAGAATGGGTTTCTGTTTTGTTCTCAGGTTATTTATGAGTTCCATTATGATTTCTGAGGATTCCTGTTTTCACCAGGATTGATGAACAGACGTACATGGTGTCTCCCTCCCCAGCTAATGTCTCATTCTTGAAGATGTCACACATAGATAATGTCAGCATCAAGCATCCTGGCATCCTGCCTGCTGCTGACATACCGCAAAATATCTGGGTAGTAGTCAGACACCTGCATGTTTGCTAACTAGCCAAATCAGCCACTTATCCAGTGGAAAAAGTGGAAATCTCTAAGATTGCAAGTCATACTTTGCCTTATAGCTTTCTTTCTTGCCTACAATTTATCATAAGAGCTTTAACAGAGAATTTCATTGGCTGGATTGTGATCAGCAGAAACCCCCTCCATTTGAGGTACTCTGCACTGGATTGAAGGCTTTCCTAGAGGAAGGAAGAATGATCATGTGCTTCACACATGGAAAAGTCTGTTTAGACATCCTGAAATAAGTGGGAAATTGTAGTTTATGTTTGCAGAAATAAGGTGTGAAGCCTAAACTTGAGTTTAGGCCTCCTGAGTAATGATAAGAGGGAGAGACATATTGACTTCTGAGTAAAAGATCATCACTTATGATATATGGTTATTATAAATCACTGAATAGATACACACATTTTTGTACATTAAATTCTTTCAAACATCTCTCTGTTGATTTTGTGAATACCACTAAGACTGTCTTGCTCTGTTGGTATTACTATGACTACACCAGAAAAAACTGGTTGTCAAAGGAGGAAATGTGAAATAAAGATACTAAAATGACAAAATGTTAAGGCATAGATCATTGTTACACTGCTGTGCCAGAGGGAGGAGGGAGACATTTGCTATGCAGGCACTGAGCATTCATACAAAGAAAAATCTCCATGCAGGAACTCTCCCCATGCCTTTGGCCTTGGAAACTGGGATTCTGAGACAGTGCAAGGTGCCTGTGCCCATGTGTCAAATCTGCTGAGTCAAGAAAATTATTCTGGTTTGCGTCTGTCTTATGTCCTCTAACCACACTTTTTTCCCCACAAGGAATAAGCTGAGTCACCAACCTGCAATCTTACCCAAGAATTCATCCCAAAACCACTAGGTATTTTGGATATTTTCAGCATTTACTTCCTATTGTGAGGACTCCCTGGAGCAATCTTTGCATTCAGTCTTTAAGTCTCATGCAGACTTGACTTTGCTAAGGTCTTTAATGCATTTGGTTTTATTCTTTGTCTTAATGAAAATACAGTATAAATCTGAAATATGTAGGGTGGCATTTTTATTCATGCATTAAAGACTACATTTCTAATGTATTCCTCCTCCCTTCCCACCCCGCATTGTGTGGCTAATTCTTACCTGTGACTTTAAAGAAGACTCATCTGGGGGCACAGATCATTTCTACACAGTCCTTTTGTTCTACAGTATACATTAACAGTGTGAAAATTTGTTCTTTTTCTCCTGCCCCTATTTATTGTTTCTTTTCACTAGCTACAAAAGCCAGCCTATTCTTCTTCTTGCTTGTAAGAAAGCCACCCAAAATAATGTTTTAGAACTGAAACTGGCCTGGCTCATATACCAGTTCAATGCTTTATAATTTTTGCAGAAAAATCTATCATCATGCTCAAATGACATTGAATTGGAGCTGTATAATGCTGAAATGCTTCTTTGTTGTTCTTATCAGCGTCATGCTCTGGAAGTTACTGTAAGAAGAAAGCTATCCTTATTACCTATGTTTGTCATGACAGTGCATTTCTTTCTAGAGGTAGGATGGTTTGTCCTGATAGTTCCATCCTGTATCCTTATATGTGCATGTCTCAGGTTTGGTGGTATAGGTGATGTGCTGAACTAAAAAATCAGAGGCAGGCCATTTCCTCAAGGGCCATGACAGGTTTCAGAACACCAAAGATGAACTTGAATACGATTTTTTTTTTTCTTTTCAAACTACATGTCTGTATTAGTCTGCCATGCAGGAAGCAGGTGGTATTTTATAGTCACTTATATACTGAATTTTCATGTACTGGAAACTACATGGAAATGCCTTGTGATTTTTGTTGTTAAATTGCACTGAATAGAAGGCTAATGCTGCTATTTCAGAAAGCTTTTTACTCCAGCCCATGGTGTTACAACAGTGCAAGCTTCCCTGTGGCTTGTCAGTCTATCATCCAAAGATGTGAGTCCAGCACATCTCTCATTGGTGTTTGACGAAGTGAGGCATAATGTACAAGCAGTGGTAGAGATGGCTTAACACTTTTCCTGGAGCAGAGATCCAAGCTCACCTCTGGTAATTAGTCTAAGTTTCTCCCAGTTATTTCAACTGAGCAAGAGGCTGCAGTGGAAAGCGTGTTCCTGAGCATGAAGAGAACTTCAAAACCTCTAACAAGGTTGAGCATTACATCTAACTTCAGGTAATTCAACCAACCTTCTCACCTTTTACTCAAACATAAGTATTTCAAGCCTTCTGTCAATATTAGATGACTCTGTAAAAGCATATGGTGTAAAATTTTACCTTACTTAAGATATTCAGGGATCCCTGACATACTTGAAATTATTTGAAGTCAACAGATAAGTATGGTTCACCCACTAAGTCTGTATTTTTCTTAAATTAGTCATACATAAATTATTTTTTCTCTTTGAAAAGGGAAAGCTCTAGTAGTGATTTATAGCACATTAACTTCATAGTTGTGTAGTTGCAGTATTATCCTTTATTGAGGTAAATGCTGGATTAGAGATACATTTATTTTTTTTTCTCACAGATGGGAATTACCAATTTGTTTTATGGTCTGTGATGTAGTTGCATACAAAGCAGTCTCAAAAGGTTACATGCTCTGTGTGATAATGCTGTGATGCTGCTTTCCCAAAATTTATTTTGGCACTCCTTCTGTCTTGCTAGATGTGCGAGGAAGGTGATTTGTTTAAGAGCTGTGTTATGAAATACAAATGACAGGAGACAAACCACCTATCAGTGCACATGTCAGTTCCAATGAAAGGATAATCAGTTAGCCAGGAACAGGTTCCTTTTTGATGCTGTGTTGCTGGTGTGTCTGCAGTCTATGTTCTCAGGATCTAAGAGTGGACACTTCATTTCCCAACTGTCAGCTAATGAAATCCTTTTCAGTAGCATGCAGGCTCCCTTGGTACATGCTGGCTGGTTTCACAGCAAGTCTATAACTTTGTCAAAGTTTTGGGAAATTGATCAGTTTTTTGCTCCAACTTGTGTTGTCAAGTATCGCTTTGATGAATGGAGCATCAGGAATGCATTTTTCTTCTGTTGCCTGCAGCTGCTTCCTTTCTTTTTTTCTGGCCACTGGTACAGGTTAATTTTTTGTTAAGAGTCTCAGTTAGCATAAGAGTTTTCTTTAAATGATTATTTGATTTTTTTGCTTTTCTCAGAGCATCTGATGGACAGATTTTCTTACTGCACATTTCTGAAATCTCAGCTGACTGTGGTTGTGTAAACTCAACTGATTTGAAGGCAAATTCAGAAATAAATTTGGTTCAAAATTGAAAAATCCTTCTGTAAGCTCTTGGCTGGAGCATGTGTAGTCCTCTGACAAAATTATAGTGTCTTTTTAAAAAAATATGCTGATTTTCTCACTTTCTGCTAGGCTGATTTGTTTGGAGGCTACTTTGAAGTCTATTCAGGATGGGGAAAACCAGAAAGGCGGTATTGTCTTTCTCCTGTGCATGTGCATCTTTACTTCAAAGAGAAAAACACATATGGAAATCATTGCAAAAGGGGCTAATTGCTGATTATCAGAGCTGAGCCACAAAGGTGGAAAAAATGTACCTGGGTTGAATGATCTGAAATTAATTGGATCTGAGGCTTTAAACAGAGAGCATTTCTTAAAATGACTAAAGCAGTCTCAGATCCATTAGTAAATTTGTTTGAAATCTTGAAAAGGATGTGTGGGATCCAGTAAATAAATGTGCTAGTAGTCTAGTGACCAACATAAAAAGAGGGGATGGGTGAGCAGGAGAAAATTCAGGCTGGTCTGCTTAACTCCAATTGCTGAAAAAATATTGGCATAAATAAACTATTTGTGTGCACCTCTGAGACAATTAACCTCTGACGGGTAATCAATAAGAAGCAGCATCATTTTGTCAAAAACAAATTAAATCACAGCAATCTGATTTCTTTTGGTGATAACACAGAAGGCCTTCCTCAAGAAAAAAACAGATAAAGTCCTATGCTTAGTTTCCAGTAACAGTGAAGCTTTTGGCAATTTTGCATATGGCATTCCCATCATGAAAATGGAAGAACAGATAAATTAACATAAGATGGATGCAGTGTCCATAATTGAAGCAACTGTCTGTGGTTCTCTTCTAAAATTCAAGGTCTCCCATAAGCATGATTTGTCCCAGGTTTAGCCTTGGATCATTTTCATGAGTGATAAGTATTCTGGAATAGACAGCATATTTATGCAGTTGCAGATAGTGCTATAAGGGGGCTACAAGATGAAAATTCAGAATGAAGTTGACATGTTTGAAAAACTGTCTGACCTTAAATAAGAATGGGATTCAGTGAGAAGTGTAAGCTATTATGCTTGAGCAGGTGTAATCATCTGCTCAAATTCAGGCAAGGGGAAAACCAGTAAACTACAAACACACAAGAAGGAATTTGAGGGTATTATGAATCATAAACTCAGCAATGTCAGCCTTTTGCAGGTGTCATGGGTTCGGTTTTTTTTCTAGTCTCATGCTATGCTGGGGAGGAGGCAGAGACAGGGCGCCTGACCCGGGCTGACCAATTAGGTCATTCCATGCCACAGCATGTCATGCCCAGGATGTGGATTACCGGGGGGAGGAACCGGGAAGTATGTGGTTTGGGGGTGGGCTCTCGCTGGGGCTTCGCCACACGGTCTCTCAGCTCGGTCGGGCGGCGAAACGGTTGTATCCTCTCCCTTTGTATTTACTTTGTCATTATTATTGTTATTGGTGGTGGCAGTAGTGATTTGTATTGTATCTTAGTTACTGGACTGCTCTTATCTCAACCCGTGGGGTTACATTTTCTTCAGTTCTTCTCCCCATTTCCCCCCCATTGGTGGGGGGAGGGGGGGGAAGGAGGGCGAAGTGAAATTTGTGGCTTAAACCACGACAGCAGAAAAGACAAACATTACAATGGAATGCCCAGACAGGACAGCATAATCTGCCAGACAAGTGACATCATCTTTTTGTGCTACTCAGTGTTCATAAAACATCAGCTGGAATGTGGCTCCTGGTTTGGGGCGCTGCACACCTGGGAAAATGGGGTGTTTTGAAAACACAGATGAGAAAGTGTAAAACGGCAACAAGGTTGAAAAAGTGGTTTGTTTAGTCAGGAGTGGGCTGACAAAAGTCATTTTAAGCCATCAACTGTGTAAAATCTTAGTCTAAATGATATGCTCTATTCTCAGTGTCCACAGTACATCAGATCAGTAATCAAGAGTTTAAAATGTAGCAAGGGCAATACAAGTTTGACCTTAGGAAAAAACTTGGAGAGACAAAGAGTAATGCAACACTGGAGCAGGCTGGAAAGGTCTTGGTGAGATCTTCATTGCTTCTTCACTAAGAAAAATGTCTTCATCAAGATTTTTAGGAACAGGACAGACAAACATTCCCCAGGAGTCATTTTGATTGCTGTCAGTCCAGTCTCAAAACAGCCAAGTGGCTGTTCAGGCATCTCCTATGTCCCATCCCTTTTAGTTGATGGGACACTCATTTTCAAATATATATATATGCTGTATATATATAGATATACTATATATATCTTCCTCTGTAATCCATATAATCATGTACTTTCATCTCTCTTTTACAAAAGTATAAATTTGGCTGTTAGAGCGAACATTTTTGTTTCACTTTTTAGGATAGCACAAGATGAGTTGTTCTTTTTTCTTTTCTATGTTCTTTGAAATGTATTTTGCCAGTTTCTTTTACGTTATATTAAAAGTTCTAAAAGGTGTGGGATTTTTAATAATTTTTCTTTGTTAGTTCTATCTGGGCAGGTTTTTTTGTTTCTTTTTTCCATGTGTGACCTTTTCTGTTCTTCTGATGGGTATGCATACTGTTTTCAACTCCACTGGATTTCAGAAAAGGGAAGGAGGAGAGGAAAGTCAGTGCCTGATGTAGTATAGCCATTTGTCCCAGCTCTTTGAGACTTTCTTATAACTATTTATCTTCCTTAATCTTTCTCCCCCTCTGCTTTGATATGTCTTTAAAAGTTTTTTAGATAACAGTAATGACCATCATTACTAAAGATCTTGGCTTGCCCAAGGTATTACCCTCCAAGTTGCAATGTTATATGGGTCATAAAGAGCAAACATCGTGGAAGCTGCTTGTGTGACTGTGAACAGTAAATGTGACACATCCGTAGCACTAGCACTGTGCTGCAGCTTTTTTAGTCTTTGTGCCACATCAGCACCAAAAAGCCCTACTTTTGTGAATATAAACCCTGAAAGTAGATTTTCAGATACAGGTGCCAAATGGGTATAAAATGCTCATCACATGCATACAATCTGAAATACTGTAAATATTGTGCTACAAGAAAATTGTGACAAATTAACATTTGTGCAGAGTCA
This sequence comes from Myiopsitta monachus, assembly GCA_017639245.1. NCBI lineage: Eukaryota > Metazoa > Chordata > Aves > Psittaciformes > Psittacidae > Myiopsitta > Myiopsitta monachus. Next base: position 60,881,642 of record CM029921.1, on the reverse strand, counting down.
CACTGCTACTGTAATGCTTTAATAACAAAAGATTACAGTTCCCACAGTTTTCTTCCCACTGGAAATGGAATAGACTGCAGTGTATGCTTTCAGTGTTAGAAATTAGAAGTAGGCTGACATTAATTATTCACATTTAAATCACATTTTAAATATTAAATGCAAGGAAAGTTATATTATTTCCCTGAGAAAGCTAACTGCTTTCAGGCTTATAATAAAACTAGCTATCAGTGCTGCTAGCCTTAAGGGCTTCTTGCCCTCCCACAGCCCCAGTGGCCCCCAGTAGCTGGTAAGGTATCCTGCCTGCAACTGCACTGAATGGGTTTTAGAGCAATTCAGAAATCTTTAGTTCACCTAAAACATTTTGGCAGCAGCTATTAAGATACAGAATGTTCTCCTTTCTGGTAAAGTCAGTATTTAAGATACTTCTCTGGGATACATGACTTACTTTTTTTTTTGTTGTTGTTGTGTTTATATCTGGGTGTGCTCTCCCATTGTGTGCTCTGTGTGTGCCTCATCACACAGCTCAAGAGGCTGCTGAGTAAAGGGCTGCAGGATGGGGAATAAAGACGATTTGGCTTACATGGCTTTTAGTTCAAAGGCAATTATTTTGCTTAATTTGACTTTTTTTTTTTTGCTTAGTTTTTTGTTTTTTGGTAGTGAAACAGCAGTTCAGTCTGAACTCATACTGTTTTTTCTAGACAAATAGAATTCAATAATTCAGATACCATGAAGGAATGTCTAGTGATCCCTGTGCGATTAAAAGCCATTAGACCGAATATTTGCCATTTTAGTGCACTGAAATCAAAGATTCAAGCTAGTGAGTCATTATTTCAGAAATCATTATGGGATTAAGATATGCCCACTCAGACCTTGAAAATCAATCAAAAAAAAAAAAAAGGAAAAAAGTAATCTTGGTTTTTCAATTGTCATCTGGCAATTTATGTGCACATCTATGAGGATCTGTAAAAAGTGGTTCCAGTTTCCAGCAATGCTAACCTTTTGATTTTTTTGAAGGTAAGCATGAACTGTAGCAGTAAAATAGTTTCTGTTGAAATTGTTTTCAGGGTAAGCATTTGGTATTCAAATATTTTGTATTTACCGTAACAAGTCATTCACTTATTCATTCATTCTGTCATGTTTGTAAGGAGTTTGCTATTTTATATTTATTATGAGGTCCCTTGGCTCACTTTCCTGTTTTACAAAGGACTCTCATGCGAGGTTTCAGTGGTAGCAAATACAACGAACTGCAAGGGAGCCATTCCTTGTGCTGACCTCACTGCAGATGAAAGCCCTTTATAACAGATAAGGACAGAAGCAGGTAAAGCTTTATTCACATTGGACAAAACAATAAAAAATGTTTTCCACATCATCAGCAAATTGTAATGGAATTGTCTTCCAGATGCCATTTCACTTCATAGATAAGCAAATTAGGGTATTTATTGAGTTTCAGTATCAGCACCTAATTTGGGGGGGGGGGGGTGTTGAGGTTTTGTTTGTTTGTTTTTTGTTTCTATACTCAACTAAAACAATTTTGAGCTTTCTTAGTTTAAAAGAATATTTGGTCTTGCAGCTCAGACTTCTATCAGATGTTTCTATATGTGGTTTTGGATGGCTGCCTACAATCCACATCCTTCAAAGTGAATTTCCCTTAACTGTGTAGACACTGGTATGGCCTCCAGCATTATGGAAACATTTCTCCTTTTTTTTTTTTTTTGTATAATAAAGGAGCTTTTACAGGCAACATTACTCCTGTGGGGTCTTTGCCTATGCCTCTTTAAAAAGAATGTTTCTTGGACCGTTCTGGAGGTCTCCTCCTACCTTAATTGAATTGTATTGTGAAGCCAAGAAAATGTTACCTCTAATAGTTTTTGTCAGGGAAGCTAATGAGGTTGTATGGCTTGAAACTGTAAAAGGTGCTGCTGCCCTGTCAAGTAAAATTGCTGGAACTGAAGGCTGCTTACACAGTCATTTTCTTTGCATTTCACCACCATGGTCTCTGAGTGTTTCTCTCCAATCTTAACACATGCCAGTGTTCAGACTGGCAGGAGAGGAAGAAGTGCAAAACCGCATTTCCAACTTCTATGAGTTAACTAAGTGTATATCATGTATGTGTTAGCCTCACACTACAAATAACCTACACTGCAGCAAGTGGCCAAAGAGCTTTAAGAAAATTACCATTAATGAATTCAAGGTGTCTGGCATTGGTTTTGTGTTTGGTATATGGAATAAAGCCCTGAAGGAATAGATGATCAATACTGTTTTCTCTGATTTTGTTAGCTGTATCAGGCTGAGCTACAAATAACTCAGTGTGAATTCCCCTAGTATCATTATTTTATTTCTTTGTTTGTTTACCAATAGCTCTAACTACCCATAAAGGATTAATCAGTGGAACAGGGGCTATAATCAAGATATCACTATCCTAATTGAGTGTGTTGACTGTATACAGTCATTATTACATTACTACATTACAACATTGTTACACCTGTTTATCATAACTTAATCTTGGAGCAACTTTGACAAGACAAATTGAGAGTCCTTCTCCAGTGTAAATTGTAGCCAAAGAGTCAGGGGCCTGGGAAGCAGAAGAACAGTGCTTAAAATCTTGTTTCGAAGCCTTAAGAGGACATTTGAACCAGGATTTTGTTTTTGACCCAGATATCATTAGTCCTATGGAGAGTGTTGAAGTTTCCTTTCCATCAGGAATTTTCTTTCAAAATTTCTATTTATGTGACTAAAATGCATGGAGTTGAAATAAAACAGGTCTTGAAGCAAGGGAGGGGAGGATTGGCTAATCTACTCTTTCTAATGTGGGTTTGGGTGTTTTTAATGTAAACCTGGAATATTCTTCACTACAGGTAAACTGTAAAAATAATTTATTCCATAGCTGTAGTTTAAAGGGATTCAAAAGCACCTGTTTTCACATTGCTTAAAGGGAAATATTTTATCATCCCAAGTTCACTGAATATTTGCTGGAGATTTATTACAAACCTTAGCTACTTTGTCAACAAAATTGCTTTGGTTTTCAACCATGTTACACCATTTCACACCAGCTGACTCCTGTATGTGCTTGCAGAGCACAAAAAAAGTTTCATCCTGTGCCCTGATGCATTAACTGTATTAATTAACTCACTCTGTAAACAAAGATGCTTGTAGGGGGTATCTAAGTAGTCCAACAGAGAATATTTATTAAGTGAAAAAATGATAGCCTGAAATCTGTGTTTTGAAGGCTTAAACACTTTCAGATATTTACATAAAAAAACTATACAAATTCTACCCTGCAAAGTGTTACACTTACATTATTCAAATTACAAATTTCCTGTTAGATTTATTTAAGAAATTATCTGCATCATCAAAAGCAATAGAGATGACAGCAAACGCACAGGTGAAGCAAAGTCTCATAGAGAGGTATCATGAGGGGCTGACACTTGTGACATGGGTAGGTCTTCTGGAGTTGCAACACATGAGCAATGGATGTCAAGCATTGCAGCTGGCCTGGCTCAGCCAGTACCATTCTTTCTGAACTCAATTTCAGAATCCAAATTGGATAGAAAAATGGGCACATTTAGAGTAAAATGTCTGTCATGTAAACACTGAACAACACAGTTTTCTGATGTGAACTGTAAATAGTATTACAAGAAACTAGTAAAAAAAATTAATTAGAAATCCATAACGTATGAAAGAAAACTATAAGCATGAGTGTCTTTTATTCAGGTTTTATGTCTGATTATAGAAGACTGGTTGCAAGACTTCTTTGTACAGAATATTACATTCTTTGCATGAATAACTTGGGAAAAGATAACCCTTTCACTGCTGCCCTTCATCATCCCTTATATTCTGTAGTCCTCAGTTGTCTGAGAAACTGGACCATAGTAGAAGCATTTACACAAGAAGCTGGCAAGGAGGCTAAAGCAATTGCTGGACTTCAAGGAGAGTGAGCAGTGTAAATTACATGCTTTGGTGACTCTATTGGAGAAAATAATATTCACCCTGACCCTCCATCTAAAACTGGCAACACTTCTTGACTTTCATGATGTTTTGAATCATTTAAATAGTTTTTAGTCTTCCAATCTAGAAATTGCAACACTGCAGTTTAGAAGAGACCTGCAACTTTCCCATGTATAGAATCATAGAATAGTTAGGGTTGGAAAGGACCTTAAGATCATCAAGTTCCAACCCCCCTGCCAGGGGCAGGGACAACTCACGCTAAACCATGCCACCCAAGGCTATGTCCAACCGGAGTGGAGAATCGTAAGAAGGTAAAACCCTCAGGCTGAGAAATGAACAGTTTAATAATTGAAATGAAGTAAAATATAATAATAATAGAAATTATAAGAACAATAATGATAATGATGGGAACAACAAATAAAAAAAAAGACACAAAAATTTGTAAAACGTAAATGACACACAATACAGTTGCTCACCACCCACTGACTGATGCCCAGGCCAATCCCAAGCACTGAATGGTGGCTCCCTGCCCATTCCCCACTCTTTTTATACTGAGCATGGTGTTCTGTGGTATGGAATATCCCTTTGGCTAGTTCAGGTAAGCTCTCCTAGCTGTGCTCCTTCCTTGCTTCTTATTCACCTGATCACTACAGAACACAAGAAGCTAAAAAGTCCTTGATTTAATATAAGAGCTATTTAGCAACAACTAAAACACTGGTGTGTTATCAATATTATTCTCACACTGAAGCCAAAGCACAGCCCTGTACCAGCTACTGGGAAGAAAATTAATTCTATCCCAGCCAAAACCTGTGGGCGGTATCCACCCATTATTCTATACCATTTACATCATGCTCAGATCCCACACTTTCCAATATACCATCACCTTTTCTGTCTCTTTATATATATGTATGTGTGGGCATATTCCTATATATACACACACACATACAGATCTAATTTCCTTAGGCTTTGGGCCATTCCAACTCAACACTGTTGAGTTTATTCAACCCATGACTTTGGGCTCCATCTGTCCTAACAGTCTTTTAGGGCAGGAGAGATGCTGTGTGGTTTTGGATTGTTGCATGCTGAAGACAGTTCTGACTTCGTCGCCACTTTTATGATTTCATTGAAGTTCTTTCTTCGTTAATGTGATGATTGAATGTCAATCAGTTTCAGGCTCCTGGTCCAGAGTGGCAGAGATGGGTGCTGCAAGGTGCCCAATATGGTGATGGTCATCTAGTTGGCACAGCAGTGTTACATAGCAGTTAAAAACATACAATTTAATTAATTGACTATTCTGACCCAAAGTCAAATCTCCTTGAAGTATACACTGCACACCAGATTTCCCCATCCTCCAACATTACCCACCAAGTACACCCAGATTCTTGAGCAAAATGTGTTTGCCTTTGCCAGAGGCAGTAATAACCCAGACTGTTTTTTTGCTAGTATAGTCTTTAGCATATGTACTACAGGATCTTTATCCCCTTCTACAGTATGTAGAAGTTTTGATTGGTCTGGGCCAGCCCTGTTGGCAGATCCCCTAGTGTTGGTTAACCAGGTGGCAGTTGCTGTGTATCCCAAAGTTTGAAGGTCCCACTACCAATTGCTCTTCATGTAGCCCGTTAAAACTGTTAAAACAGTCCATTGTACCACTCAATTTTGCCTGAAGGTTGGTGTATAATTGGGGATGCGATACACCCATGCTCTTTGGCCCAGATTTCTACGAGGTTACTCTGGAAATGAGTCCCTTTGCCTCACTTAGTTCTATCTGGGGTACCATGTCATCATAAGACTTATTTTTCAAGGCCCAGGATAGTTCTGGGTGGTGTCATGGTGCATGAGTTTCCAACCATCCAATGTTTGCTTCTACCATTGTAAGTACATGGCACTTGCCTTGGCAGGTTTCTAGGAGCATGATGTAATCAATCTGCCAGGCCTCCCTGTATGTATATTTCAGCCGTTGTCTTCTCTACCAAAGAAACAAGTACTCTGTGTGACATACTTCTGCTTTAGAGAGTGATGACATGTTTGGAGGTGGATTATAGCTTGCCAGTATTTAAACTCCTTGGCTCAGTTAAAACTCCATGGCTTCTCACAGTTGTCACACACAAAGGAAGGTGAGCATACTGATTTTGAAACAAAATGTATTGGTATCTGCAGATGCTTTTAGCATGTGCCAAAGCAGAAAACAAATCCAGAGGCATTTTTCAGCATTTTGGTCTATAAATTTTTCCATTTGTGAAAACCATAGGGGTTTGTGAGAGACTCCAGATTAATTTTAAAACCTTGGCATATGAGATTCAGCTTGCATAAATTTAAAGGTAATGTGTGCTGGCAAAAACAATCCAAACCTTTCATGCTGCTGAGTTTTAAACTTTCTTATTCCTCTGAGATAAAAAAATTCTCATTGTTACTTGCAAAGTAAAAATCTCTCCAGAATACATCAGCAATAGGAAAAAGCAAAAAATAGATCTTCAATTCATTAGGGAAATGGAAAGCAATGCGGAGACAGTTAAGATTTTTTTGTCAGTAACAGCAATGAGCCTTTGATTGGAATGTGAATTCCACATTAAAAAACCACAGAAATAATTTTGAAAAGATCCAGAGGACAGCAAGGCTAATGTTATGTTTTGAACTGCTTGTGAGCAGTCCTTGCAAGTCTTAAACAGAATAAAAGGAAGAAAACCCCAAGCCTGTCTTAGAAGAATCAGTTATAATTCAGTGTAATTGATGGCAAATAAAATAAGACAAATTGAAAAAGTGTTTCATTAGAGTACATATAATCAACTTGCAAAATTCACAGCCACACAGGCTGGAAGATGAACATTACAGCTGAATATTATTGCTCTTCTTAGGAAAAGACTGGTGTAATTTTTATGGCCAGTAATAACATTCATAGTCCTGTCTATTAAGACATATAAACAAATTGAATGTAGTATACTCTAAGTTTCATGCCCCAATTACCTTCAAATACTTTTTTCCATCTGTTTGTATAGGAAGCATAACACATTCCCCCTTTTTTTCTGTTCTCACAACTATTTCCACATCTCTCTATCCTCTGAAAAGGAGATTGTTTCTCAAAGAAGCTGCAAGTTTTTCCTGTGTCATGTGATTGTGTTTTGTCCTATCAAAAATGCATTTCTTCCCTGCTAGTTGTGAAGTATGCATTTACTCATACAATTAAGGACAGTTCTGTTCATGTGGCAGAAAGATTGCCCTTCCGTTAGGCGGAAATGCCTAAATCTCCTCTTGCATCTGGTCATGTCATGGAACACAGAAGGTGCCCTGTTGATGAACTAGATGTGCACAGATATACTTTATTTTATGACAAGGAAGTACTTGAATTTTATTACCAGATGCATTTTCTTGATCATGCAGAAAGGAAGAGGTACAGAGCACACGAGAAAGGATCTGGGAATCTTATTATCTGTTCTTCATTTATGGTAGAGCCATCCATTACAAAAAAGTCAGCAAAGAATGAGTGATTAGGCCAGATGACCTGGTCTACTGTATTGGATCCAGCCAAGACAGCCCATGTGGTTTTGTCCTAACTGCAGTAATGAATGCTCAGAGTAGTACTATATGCTGCCATACTGACATGTTTTTCTGAGCTGTGAGGGAACAATTACAAGGATAGGTTTTAATATTTTGTTTCACATAAAAAATACCTTTCTTGAGAAAGAATCAGAGGAGTTCTTATTTTGTAGTAATGAATTATTATATCAATACTGAAAATTATCTGCTTATATTGTGATTTCCCCAAAGGTTTCTCCAGCAAGAGCCACCACTTAAGTAAAAATTTCCACAGAAACTAGGTTTTCAACCTTGCCCTCTGCATGCCTTCCCAAATGACTTTAATTCAATAAAAAATAAATCAAGCATAGCTAAATGTTTAAGTAAAATATACTACAGTTTTTGCATTATAGCACTAATATATCATTAATTAAAATAAGCATAGAATCACAGAGTCATGGAATCATTTAAGTTGGAAAAGACTTTTGAGTCCAACCATTAACCTAGCATTGCTAAATCCACCACTAAAGCATGTACCTAAGAGCAACATGTACACGTTTCAAATACCTTCAGGGATGGTGAACCTACCACTTCCCAAGCAGCCTGTTCCAATGCTTAACAAACTTCTTGGTAAAGAAATTTCTCCTAATATCAAAGGGTAATAATCATAGGATTTAATAGAATAATGTGGAAAAAAAAATGGAACCTGAAGAATTCTATGAACTCTGCTGTAGTTATCACGGATTAATAACTATTCTAAAATATGTTTAAATTTGGGACTACGGAACTAAATGTACAGAAAATAAACATTACAGGGATAGTGGTGCGAAATACAATTAAACTGAGCTTGTGACGGCACACTGAAACATGGAAAGTAACATGAAACAAAATTAAATTTACTGTGTTTTAGCAGTTAGCACCATCCATTAATATTTTTGTGTATTTCATTTGAGTTTAAATTGTACTGAGCCATGATAATTGTGTAAATACATATTTAAACTGAATTCACTTTGGGACAAGCTTTGGTTAAGTAATCTTTAATCTTGAGGTAAATTGAGCATGTGAACACTTACTGCAGTGCAAAGAAGTTAATAATTTTGTTTGACTAAATGTCAATCCTTTTTGAAGGATTGGAATGGTCTTAAGTTGAAGTCATAATATTATGAGAGTGATTAAAAGATTTACTGTCATCAAATAAAAATTTAGAGAAATACTTTAAGCTGAGGAACACATTTTCAGGTCAACAAATGGGAACGTTCGGCTACTTCTCTATTCAAGTACAGTTAGAATTTATGAATTCTCAATTCAATCAATTCATTTGTTGTGAATTAATTTTAAGAATTATTTGGAAGCACACACCTTTTCTACTTCACATGATGTGAAGACCGCTGAAAAGTGGATGCTTTTCCAAGAAGATACTTCAGCCAAGGACAGAGCCCATGGAAACATTTTTAGATTGATACCAAAGATAAAGACATGGAGAGGCTGTAAGAGGTCCCTAGTAAGTACATGTCCCCTTGAATAAGACGAAGCTTTTCTTTTGCCCCTTTCTTCCCCCTCTAGCAGAGTAATTCTAGTCTTGGGCCTTGTAGTTTGCATAATTTCTCTCTATTTTTGTGGCCCAGGTTATTGGGAAGACATACCAGGCAGCAACAAAAAAGAGATAATGACAGCAACCACTGCACCTTCAAGTGTGCAAGAACCTCACTGTTTTGCAATTCAGATAGTTAAAGCAGTCTTTTTTCCTGCAGAAATACCAAGTTAGCTATTTTTGGTACATTTAGCATCTTACTAAATCCCTTACATGGAGCGGGAAACCTTCTACCCAGTCCTGCAGCCAAAAAACTGAGTGAGCAAATCCATGATGCTGGAAATAAGGGAGGGAGGCCCATGTGTTTGACCAGTCACATCAGCATTGCTTCCAAGCTGAGATCAGGCCTTCTTCCTCCTGCACAGAGAGTTACCGGCTTGTTTCTATGGTGATCTCCAAGACACTGATGGATTTGCTGTGGTTATATAACATGTTCCAAAAAAAATCCGCTACTAGGATCTTTGAGCACAGTCAGTGTTTCGTAGTGTAGACTGGACATTATGTTAATCAATGGATTTAATCTGCTTAAATGTAACTGGGTATTTAAATAGAGAGAGAGGAAGGTGAACTGTCTGAGGTAGGCTTTCACCAGGCATACGTGTCGTGGTTACTGCTGCCTCTGGGCTTATCAAGTGTAACTTGGGCTGCTGAAGACTTTTCGGCAAATCTGAACAGAGATTTTCTGGATATCTCAGCTCATGTGTGCTTTCTCTGATGGACATGTACCATATATATATATAGTATAATGTATAATACCTGGATACTCCATTTCACCTGGTTATCCGATTCCTTTCTGCTGGCTGAGTTACACCCTAATCACACTGATTACACTTCAGCATTCTCCCTATATCTTTGTCAGAGGATTATTTCTTTCCCTTCTCTTCCCTTCACTCTACCAATACTTGTAATTTTATTGTAGTTTGCACTGTATTTGGGGCAGGTACTTTTTTTAAACCACACTCTCCTTCCTCCACCTCCCTCCGTGCATGTACACACCATCTGCCACTCCCGGGTTTATTTGGTTTCATGAAAATGTCATCTTTCATTTTAAGCAGACGGACCTCTCTGATTCAGGTGGATACTGCTCTGAATTAAATGTCAGGGAGTGGAAGCATCTTATGCAGCTATGGGGATACAGCAGCATTCTGCATGTGGTAATATATGTCATACAGATCAATGCTACTGAAGGGGACACTTTGCAAAATCTCCTTGTCTCCTCTTGGCAACTTCATGTTTCCCTGGTTCTAGCAGTGACAGAGGGAAAATTCAGAGAATTCAAACTATCAGTAGTTGTTTTCATGATCTAAATTGTAGGCTAAATGCTTGGACATTTGGCTGTCTTTGAGGCCTTTTGTCTCCAAAATGCTTGCTTGCTCTGCATGCTGCCCTGAGAAAGTCTTGCTACATGTGTGAAATAAAGGGCTGGTTTTATAATAAAAACACTAATTCATCAGTGGTCATCAGAGCATATACTTGACACACTAAATTAACAGTGTGGCGCATTACTATTTTTAGCTGTAGTTAGAACTTCTTAACATGGATCTATCTCTATCAAACTGTTAATGGGTATTCCTAAATTGAATGACCAGTCCTTTGAAAGGAGAATGAGGCAAAATCTGAGAGGAAATACAAATGGACAGACAAGACAGGTACGTGTTTCCTTAAAATGTCTCTATGGTCTTTTTTTTTTTAACCCTCAAGGTCTCTATGAATGTGCCACTGGGTTAGATGGCCTATAGCCTCACTAAATGGGTGATAAAGATAAGGAACTGACTGAAGTCTCCATAATCCAGGAAGAAATGGCTAGTGACCTCTGCTCCACTTAGATATACACAAGTCTATGGGGCCAAATGGGTTTCACCCAAGTATCCTGAGGAACCTGGCAGATGGGCTCACCAAGCCACTGCTCATCATCTATCAGCAGCCCTGATCTATTGGGCAGGTCCCAGAGGATTGGAAGCTGGCCAGCATCATGCCTCTCTACAAAAAGGGAAGGAAAGAGGACCCTGGAAACTACAGTCCTGTCAGCCTGATCTCAGTGCCAGGGAAGGTCATGGAGCAGGTCATCCTGAGTGAGATCACAGCATGTGCCAGAAAACTGGAGGGACGGGCCCAGCCAGAATAAGTCCAGAGAATAAGTCTTATGAGGAACAGCTCAGGAAACTGGGGTGGTCTAGTCTGAAGAAGAAAAGGCTCAGGGGAGAACTTAGCCCTCTCTACAACTACCCAAAAGCAGGATCTAGCCTCCTCCACTGCTGGAAACAAGGGATCAAGGGAAGTAGTAGGAGCTGTGGGTTGCAAGCAGCTCATCCAATGTGAGAAAAAGTTGAGAACCAGTGTAGAAATGCAGATAAGTGAGGAAGGGTGATAGTGGCTTTCCACCCCTGCAGGCACATGCCAGGGCAGGGCAGAGCCACAGTGAAATGCCTTTTTCCCCCTGTTGCATGTACCCAACATGCTCTGCTTTTTGTGCATAGAAAATGACAGTTGACTCAACTTTGTTTTTTTTTTCCCTGAGCTTTCTTGTCTTCCCAAAGTGAGCACCATTAGCAGAGTTTGATGTTAATTTCCCATGGAAATCAGTGGAAAAGGAAGCAGGTTTCAATAATGTCTCCACATACATTGTGACATCTTAATGCTTGTGATTGCTTCAGAGATGGGAAGCCAGGAGCAGCAATCTCAAATTACATGCTTTGTGTCATGCAGTATTGAGATCAGGAAGCTGAGGGCTTGAATCTCTGTCTGTTGTCTTAGTCACAGCTTCTGGGTGGATTTTGATTGAATTATTTAACCATTTGCATTTTTTTTTTCCTTGCAATATTTGCTGCAGCCTGTGTTGTGGTTTTTCCTGTGAATGGTATGCACACATCCATGAATAATAAAATTACCCTGTTTCACAAGTGACTAGATCATGTATTGAAATGGCAGATAAAGTAGGATTTAGGGAAATCGGGAAAATGGCAGTTATTGGTTTTTTATTATAAAACAGAAAATTAAGCTTTCTCAAAACTGGGATCCTGTCTAGACTGGAAAATATTTCTTTGGGTGTAGCCAAACTGGATGCATTTTCTCCATAACAGCAAAATCTCCAGGTTCTTTTCATGTGAATGCTGCTGTGTTGATGTGAAAATGTTCAGGCAGCGAAAAGCCGTCTCTCTTCAAATCACATTCTGTGTTGGAAAATGTGCCTACTCCATGCAGTCCAGACCTTAGCTTTACTCAGAGACTGCATTTTGGAACAGCTTTTCCAGATCCTACTTGTGCTAATGCTGCAGCCATTCTTCTAAGTGTTTTCAGCTTTTCTTCTGTCGATAAACATAAAAGAAATAGGTAGCTGTTCTCACAAGCTGATGTTGAACTTTAAATTGGTCCTAGATAATAATTTATTTATTTATTTATTTTTCATATGGCATACTTTAGCAAAGTGTAGAACAGTGATATACACGAAAAGAAGAGGGGGTTTCATTTAACTTGTATATTTGTCACTACACTGGAGGATAAAAGCAAGGGTGCTATACATCCAACACTGAACAACTTTCACAGCTTATTAAATTCTGAAAGGAAGCTTGAGAATTTAATCATTTGCAAAAGCTGATGTTTTTATAGCAGATAAAATATTTCCTGCTACAGAACACACTGAAAATACTAATTTTCATAATACACTAGTTCAAGCACAGTAAGTTGCAGCTCTGTCTTTTGATGTCATTACAGTGATGATGAGCTTTCACTGCTAACACAAACCTTTGTCATTAGCCCAACTCTAGATCATTGTACTTGCTTTTTGTGTGATGGCATTATCTATCCATGTCATTGTGATAAGGTCTATGTGTGCACAATAACCAGTGGAGAAAATGAAAGTTTTGACCTATTTAATTTTTTTTCCCCCAAACAGGGAAATGAATGCCAGTTAAAGATATAAAAGCTTAATTTCAGAAGTACAGATTATAAAAGTGAGAAGACAGAGTGAGTTGTAATTAGTCATTTGAAAACAAGCAATCATTTATGCCAGAGCCATAAACTCGGAGGTACTAGGTAAAGGGTGCAGCAGTTGGAGAGAAAGAACAAACAACATTATTATTTGTATTGAAAAATATAAGCTGACCAGCTTCTGAAGTGACATTTTCTTTTATTCTTATTGGTAGTAATTCCTCTGATCATCCGCTTAAAATTACTCGGTTTCATTCTGTAAGCAGGAATGCTCGAAGTTCATTACACTGCAGCCTTTTGATACTGCTGCTGGCTTTTCCGAGTGCTGGAGAATCATAGAATTATAGAAGAACAGAATGGTTTGGGTTGGAAGGGACCTTAAAGGCCATCTAGTACCAGCGCCCCTGCCATAGGCAGGGACACCTACCGCTAGACCAGGATGCTCAAAGCCTTATCCAACCTGAACTTGAACAGGGATGGTGTAGACACAGCTTCTCTGGGCAGCCTGTTCCAGTGCTTCACCACCCTCACAATAAAGAACTTCTTCCTTGTATCTAATGTAAATCTACCCACTTCTAGTTTAAAGCCATTCCCCCTTGTCCTATCACTGCTTACCTTTCTAAAAAGTCATTCTTGTAGGCCCCCTTAATGTATTGGAAGACTGCTCTAAGGTCTCCCAGAGCCTTCTACTCTCCAAGCTGAACAGCCCTGGATCTGGGTGAGTGTGTTGAACTGTTCCGTCTCATTTAGATTGTTCAGATGTTTTATGGAGTTGGTATAGCATTAGTATTTGGAACTCTTTCTATCTTTCCTCCAATTAAATTGATTTGCTTTTTTTCTTGCTCACCTAAAACTGATTATTTTATCTCCCACCGTTATCACAGAACACCTTTTTCTGTGACTGATTGAATCTTGTTATTGATCCAACTTAACAATTTTAATTGTCTCATCTGATTTTTTTTTTCTTTTACTGAAGTTAAGCATGTTAATCCATCTTTCATTTCAAGGTTGCATTGGAAACGCTTCTCTCCACCTTTATCCTTATCCTGATGCAAGCTTAATGATACGTAGATATTACATTACACTGCAGCTACACTCTCTCCTACTTTTCCAGTTGACTAACAGCCGTGTGTCCTGAAATGCCTATGTCCTCAGTTCCGAGAGAGGTCAGCAAAAGTGGCTGGGCACACAGCATAGGATAGGAAATGTTTCACACTTCAAAGTGAGTAATGGTTCCAGGAGCAATGTGGGACACTGTGTTTCTGTGGATTCATATTCTCAGGTCATGTTTATATATCAATGATGAGGATTAATGTCAGCTTTTTCTTCTACCTGACTCCCTATTTGCATAAAATTTGTATAAACCTTAATGTCTTTGGAAACTCAACTTCTCTTTCAGTTTGGTTGAAATCAGTGATAGATTTTAAAATAATCAGGTAGGAAATGCCAGTGCATGCACCATATGCCATGATAACACAAGCGCTGCTTCGGAGCTGAGCTAAAAATGACTACTGAAGGGTAACGAGACATAGTTACAAATCTGAGTGAGATCTGTTTGTATTGTTTCACTATGAATGTGGTTACTGCTAATGCGTGTCTGTTTGTCTTTACTGTGGATACTATTACCAGGAAACTTCCTGTAGCTAACTACAGCTAAACTACTCATTCACTGAGAATTGCGATGACTGTGGTTTTTTATTGTTCAATATAATCCACCATCAAGGTAATTTGGCTTTTTTCTGCAAGTCATTAGCATAATAAATTGCCTAATATGCATCTTTTATTGTGAACTAATTCATCCTTTGAGGGAAAAAAAAGGCAATCACTAGTGTCAAATCCTAAATTAAAATAAGCTTGGGAACATATCTGGCAAGATAACGCTGATGAAAGTGAGAATCTGAACTCCAACTGAAACAAAAAATCATTAGCTTAGCTGCAACATTTACAATAAATAAGGATAGTGCTTATAAACTGCCTTGTTACACTGTTCAAGTAACAAGCAGTTTTGTTTTTCAGGTTCAGTACCATGGTCTCTTTGAACTTGATCTGTTCTCTTCATCTTTGTCTTGTCAATCTGCACAAATCTTAAATGAGGTGAGAGATTTTGCACACAGCCTCTGCTCTTCTGGGCAGTTCTGTCACCTTTAGCAAATATACCTTTTAAATTAAGCAGTAGTGGTAAGACTGAACAAATATTTGATTGTCCTTACAATTGGCAGTGCATCACTTTAATTAATAAGCCTTTCCTCCTCTGTTAATCTTACCTTCCACCTTAAAAACTCAGCTGAGCAGCACTATCTAATGGAATACATAACTCAATCATGGGGAGTTATCTCCTCAGCTTCTTTGCAGCATCTGTCACTATGCGTGCTTGCTATTTGAAAATGTAAGGATGCATTAGAACTGGTTGAGATATCACATGAAAGAAATCCTCATGTTGATAACGTAAAAGTTGGCAAATAAAATTCTCTGAGACTTGTGTTGAGATCTTAGAAAGCAGGCATTCTTTATTGCAGCACTGGAGACATGGGAGAATCCTTCCACCAAATGTATCTGCCTGGCGTTCTCAAAAGCAGGCATTATATGACAGTAATACATACATATTTATTAAATTTCCCGGAAAAGTCATCTATATATTTAAATCATTTCTTGGAACTCATGAATAGCGTTTCTCTTTTATCAGTGTTTTACCAGAGTTTACTTCAACAAGGCTTAGGCTGAAAAACCCTTTGTTCTATCTTGCTTACATAGACACCTATTCTACTCCTAGTTAAACATTTCCTGTTATCTAAATTGGTCATCACAGCATATATAGAAGACAACTCAGTTCACAGTCCGCCAGGCTTAGCCTAGTCCATAAAAATTAACCCTTATGGTCAGAGCAAGTTGAGTATCAGTGTACAAAGCTATTAGAACTTGCAAAGTTTCTCCTGAAGTGCTCCCTGTCCTACATCCCCTCTCAAAGAGAGAATTAACATGCATGGAAAGGCTATTTCAGCTCTTCAACTGAATGCTTCTTCCCAGGGGATTGTTCATAATTCCACACATAAATACGCTCTCTTCTAGAAGAGGAAAAAAAAATAAATTGGTGCACCAGGAAAACTGGAAACTGTTCTTCATCCATTCTTACTTTTAAAAAAATCTGCCCAAAATCTTACTTTTTATTAAACTTCTAAGCAATAATTCCTGTCATAACTACCTGATTGCTGCATTATGTACCCAAAAAGTCTAGGAACCCCAGGTGCTTCAAGATCCAGTTCATGCCACCTGTTTCCAGCATAAAGAGGTATATGCTTTCTGCTGTGTATCCTTTTGAAAATACACCAAAATGCAAGTCTCATGCCCAGGACAATTAGCTGTTTCTCATCCTGCTGGGCTATAAAGAAACACAGCACCCAACCAGCTGTCTCAGGTACTTTTAACACTGTATGCATTCCTATTTGGATGTCTGGGGGTTATGAAATGACAAATCTTTTATTTCGCTTGTCTTCACAGAGAAGGAAAAATGTCTTGACTAATAGCTTTCTTTTGAACAAAAAGTTCTTTAAATGTTACCTGCATAGATAACACTGATTTAAAAGGCAAAAAAGAGGCCTAATTTTACTTCTAATGCTCCCTTCCAAATTCCCCCAAAAGCAACAGAAAGGGTTTCAGTAACAAATATTGTCTTTTGTTTGTACACTCAACCTTTGGAGGCCTGGGAGGGAAGGGGGAGGTTATTGCTTCTTTGCTTCTGTTCTGACCTGATTGCTCAGTACTTCAGTTCAGCATTGTTTAAGGAATTCACAGCTGACATCTGACAGGTTAGTCTAAAACAGCACTACTCTTTACTCGAACGTAAGTGCACTTCTCCAAGTTTGCGTTTTTGAGGAGAATAGGTCACTCTTCTCATTTATTTCCACTTAGTGAGTCACACAACCGTTAACACTTCTACAGACAAAATTAAAAGATGGGAAAGAAAAGCAAAATCTGCATGCAAGATCTGCTTGCAAAACTGTTTAATAAAATTGCCTTTACACAGAGAGAAGAAAAACAATTAAAATACAGTGTCACTGAAAAGCTTCATTAGCAAAATTGACCATGCCTGCAATGCTTTTATGAAGGTGCTCAGATGAGTTCCTGTAACTCACACTGCACCACAGCTTTTTGCCCTCACTTACCTACTTCCTACATAGTAATTTTTCAAAGCATCTGTTCATCCAGCCTGTCTAGCTTTGGACTCCTCTGGGTCCTCTTGGCTTATTATTCCAGTTGAGTGGGCTTTGATTTTTCTCAGCATTTTTGTCAACCAGGCTGAAGGCTTTCAGGATGGGTATTTTGTTTAACAAGACAGTTTAACAGTGATGTCTTGCTTAAACCTGCCTCAGTGGCTCTTTTGTTGGTCCTTATTTATCCAGAGTACATCTTACAAGCAGTTGCTTTAAGATTGTTGTACAAATAAGTTCTTCAGCTGCTTTTACAAATACTTTATAATAGTAAAGTTTATTTTTTACTGTATTTTTTTCTTCTCTGAGTTTCAGACTTATCCCTGAGTGACTACTCAGTCATCTCTTCTCCCATGCAAGATTTGTCACTATAAATATATATCTCTGTTTCCACACTATACATGTAGTGTGTGCATACATTTGCATACTATATATAGACATCTGCTAATCAGCAACCTGCCAGACTACGAGGACTAGAGTGCCTAATATAAGTAGTCTGTTACCTGAATTTAAAGTAAATACAAGGAAATTAAATTGACCCTAAAAAAAATTAGGTGAAGAAAGGAAGAAAGCCCTATAATGCTATAAGTTATTTCATGCATCCAGTTTCCATTACCTGCAATGAAATTCATGTCGACATATTACCCTGTGCATGAAAGAATTTTGTCAATTAAGTAGTGGTCACTCACCCATTAATTTCAGTTGGTTTTTCTCCATGTGAGAAAAACCTGAATGCATCAGCTTTTGTAGCCAGTCTTAAGTCATTCCTCTTTTTTTTTTTAACAAAAAAAAAACAAAAACAAACCAAGCAGTCCCCAACTACAGGTGTTTAAGCATTGATGTAAGCGCACTCTTCCTTTAAAAAAACCTACTCCTTACCATACAGGACATAACTTTCTAATTAGTTATGCTGTCCTTATACTGAAAGACTATTTCCTAAATCTCAATGGAGAGGCATATGAATATGTGATGAGACTGGCTCTATTGCCCATGCAACAGAGAGAATTCCTCCGCTGTCTTGTTGAGAAAGGAGCACAAATCCAAGCAGGAGTGTGTGGCTGTTCAGAAGACTGAAACTGGATTTGTCCCTGAGAGAGATGAAGAAAAGCATGGGATGCTGTGACTGCTGCAGACTATTTCTCTTTAATACCTTTCCTTCTGCATGTACTCAGTCTGTCTACTTATGTAAGGAAGCAGAACCTAAATCCATTCTGTTAAAACCTCCTAAATACAGTAGTCTACTGACTATCAAACTTGTTTGCCCCAGGATAGGAGGCTTTCAGTTCTGCAGCAGTGGCTGAAATCTTCCTTTATATCTTTAAAGGCTGGGGGTCTTTGTAACGCTGAGTGTATTTTAGCAGATTCATTGAGTATGGTGAGGTGCTTCTGTAGTTTGTGTCTCAGCAAGGGAATGGGATTTCTATTCATGAGAGATGTCAAAGGTGGCTGTGGTATTACTGACCTGTACTAATTAGTTGATATAATTATGATAATTACGTCTGCATAATTACTGAAAAAATTATACATTTATATTTTTAACAAAAATGGAAGCAAACTAAGGTATTTGTTACTATACTATGGAAAATGATGACAGTGAGCTCCGATAAAAAGACATTTCATTGTTAGGAAAGGTTTTCATTTCAGAACACTGGAGGGACAAGTCTCTATCAAATATTTTGACTTAATTTAAGGTATTAATTCAATATCAGTTTAAATAACAGTAATCTAAGGTGGCAGTTAATCCACTGTAGCACACAATTTAGGACAGACTTTCTTGTTGGCACTGACCAGTGTCATACTCCAGTTTCTGGTACATGATGCTGTAGGCATGGCTGCTATTTGGTAGGACCCTGCCTCGTTTGTGCCTAAACTTTCCAGCATTGTTGCACTTTTCTGGTGCTGGAACTGGAGGTGATGTAGTGGGTGATGGATGCCAGGTAGAGGGCTGTCTCATGTTCAGTGCTGTTGAGTGCTGTCTGTGGAGTGAGGTTCCAGCCTTTCCCAGAGATGTAAATCAGATGAGAAATCTGAGAGAGGCTCATAAATCACTTGTCTCTGACCACCTGATGCCTGCCTTGAACCCCTGGGGCCTGACTGGTGAAGACACCACACTCTCATAGTTGAAAATGAGTTGTTTAGACATGACAACTGAATATTATAATGGTTTGTGAAGCAGCCGGTGTTCCCCAAAATCAACCCCCAGATGCCAAACTGGGTACACTACACCAGTGGCTACTATGCGTCCTTATTTCAGTGTGTTTCGGTTTCCACATGTAAAAAATGAGGTGACAGCGCTCTGTAACAACCTGTCTGCTTATAAAGCAGGATGGGCTGCTTTTCAGCTCAGGGTAGGATTCACACCCTCCTTTCTTTTGGCTGAGTGTTAATTTTTCACAAAACTGAAGTCTCAAGAAGAACAGCCTCCTTATCACAGCTCTACACCCTTAGTACAGGCACTTCTTACCTCAATCTCCTAGCTAAAGGTTCTAGTCTCGTCTGTCACACTTTCAGCCCTTTATAGAGAACACCTCATGTTTTTCTTTCTGGAGCTGGAAAGGTTGTTAGAAGGCTGACTGCTGCCCAGGCCAAAATAAGCATCCTTCTTACACATCATATCAACTCATAGGCATATTGTGCAAACAGATGTCATTAATATTTGAGAAACTCAGATACTACATAGTGAGTGCGAGAGAAAACCCTTTGAAAGAATGAACAATTCTGTCTTCAGAGCAGCAGACAATAAATAAGGCACAGAGTGTCACACCAGCTCTTTAGCAGAAGGTGAAAATATGGAATTGCTACTTATTCAGGGAACCTTGTCTGTTTGGAGACAGAAGTATCCTGTAGGACAAAGTGAATATTCTTTTCATGAGGACTCTTCTGGACTGCATATACTCAGGAGGCAGTGGCAAATTGTTATCCCACGAACAAGTTGAATCTAGGCATTTCCTAACATTTTCAGGACTTGGATTGACTGCCTTAATAATGTTGTTTTGTTACTGTTTTTTGCAGACCGTATGTGTTTGGTTCCCTTTGTGCTCTTCTGTTTCCATAATGTAGTTTTGATGGAACCATACAAGACAGCCATTCTCTCTCCTGTGAGCCCTGGTGCAACCATGCTTATTATGAATGTATTTATGTAATGAATGAAGTTGCTTTAGTTTGGATTAAAAAGGTTTTCTGTATCCTCAAACCATTCTAGGCAGATGCTATGGCATGGCTGAGGAGCGATTTCATGGTACAAAGCACCATTCACATGCAAAGTTATAACTGGGGCTGTTCTGTCAGTCCTGCAGTCACATTGTGTGATTATATTTCAGGGTTTTATAACTGTCATAGTTTTACATCTAATTGCTCAAGTTTCCATAGACTTAAATGCTGCAACATAATAAAGGGACAAATGCAACCCTTAGAGCAGAATGCCAGTGCAGCACGCTAGCCAGCTGTATTGCTGGCATGGGAGACATCCTGCCAGTGCAAGGCAGATGCAGAGCATGGAGCTCTTCTGCTGGCTAGCTGCCCCTGGAAACTTTTGCTCTTGCTCAAAGCAGGCATGCTAACAGGCTGATGAGCAAAAGCATGCTGCAATTCCAGTGCTCCTAACCCCCAGGAGAAAGTTGATGTGTATCCTGCAGATATAGCTTTGCACTGCACCAAGTGCACTCTGGAGATGGAGTTATTATGTGAAGCTGCTTGTGTGGAAAGTAAAGGCACTTCTTGTTCTCTCTTCTGTTGCAGCAGTACTGTGACAGTGTGGCTCACCATTAAGTTCAGGTACAGTTTTGTCTTTTTCAGAGCTTTTCTGTATCCTTGCCCTGGCTTTGTGTCTTACATCTTGAACCCCATCATTAATGATGCTCTACTTTCCATTTTAACAAATTCATCCTGATCTTCTCAGTCAACAGCTATCTGTATCTGCTTTGTAACATTCAAGGTAGAAGAGTTTCTGCCCAGTGAGACTGGCCCAGGCTAATCACATTCCACATAGGGGAATTTGGATTTGCATTAGAAAGCAGCTCTGGTGTATCTGTTTCAAATGCTAAGCCCCTAAGAAGAGGTTGAGATGTCTCTTCCAGAGAAATGGATTCTGAAATACCTACTTGTAAAGTTTGGCTTCACTGAACAAGTGCACAGATAAAAGAGAGGCAAGCGAGTGAAATGTCTGGTGCAGCACAAGGTCTGTAAGTACTGAGCACTCAAATGGACTTGGAGTTAGAGAAATATTTAGTACTTGGAACATATTTTAGTAACTTAGGAACCATGTAATGTTTACTACATTAAGGCAAATTTTAAGACTGATTGTCTTTCATAGTAGGTAACATCCTAAAGTTTGCCTCAGTAACTATTTGGTTTGCACAAACTGATGTTCACCAAACCAACAAATCAGTATATGCATTTTAAAACTACTCTCACAGTGTTAAGTCACAGTGCATGTAGCTATTCTATTACAGGATTTAAGTAGTATAATAGATTTTACCTAGTCTGAGATCCAAGAGAAAATTACTATTTGCCTTCTGAGATGCAATTTCTATTTTTCCCTTAATTTATGTGCGAACATCATCAGGCATTTTTCCTTTTGTGTGATCAGACTATTTAAGGCTGTGTTTCCCTCTCTAATATTGCAAATCTCTTTGGAGATGAAAAGGAGACTAATTAATATCACTTGATTATTTTTGGCCATTAGTGTGACAGGATTTCACTACAGAAAGAAACCACCCTAATTTCTTCACAGTTGTATTTATGAAGTTGAGAAGGAAAGCAAGAACAGTATGGTCACTTCTATGAATCTGTCACACACAACATATAAAAATGTTACATCAACTCAGCCTGATCTGGAGAAATAATTGTGTCATTTGTTTTGTCTCTGAAATTACTTCAGTGATATTAATTGCTGCCTGCAGTCATTTAGACTTGCAGCATTACAAGTTTGATGCAATTTGAGTGCTATCTGTGAGAGCTTCGGTATCAAATTAGTGAATCAATAAACTAAAGAAAGCCTGTATTATAAAAAGTCATTAAGATACTGTATTTTCTTAGATTCATAAGACTACATTTCCATGGGCTTGCATAGCCGTTTTTCACCTCTGGCGAGTGAGGACAAACCATTATCCTATCAGATCTCATATGTGAACTTCTGTTGTCACTTGATAAATGCTATTTGCATAGTCTTGCATTTTAGTATGACAAATGCATGAGGCTAATGCTAAATGGGTGAGTAAGACTGTGGGACAGGAGAGTGGCTGCAGCTGTGTTCTGCAAGGATTGCTGAAGAGTGAGTGACTAGACAGAGTGGTAGGCACTGGGGAAGTACATACACCTTGCTTGTGGCAGTATCACTTGAGCTAGTAACTTGGAGGAGATTTTTTTTTACCCTTATTGTGAAATTGCTCACAATAAAGTCTAAGACTGTGCACAAGTGCATGTGCACACCTCTCTGGTGCCTGTGAATGCTATATTAAAGCCGGGCTTTGATACTCTCTGTTCTTTCTATTAACTACTTTTTAAGTTTTTAACGTTGTGTAAGCAAGACCTGTAAAGAGAGATCAGGAGGAAGCACTTGGGTAGGAAAGACTCCTCAGAAGGTGAGTGCAGCGTGCAGGAGAAAGTGTTGCTGCTTGTATGATTAAAGAGCTCATTTAAACAAGCAGTTTTCAAGCTGTCTTTCCCAGTTTAAAAGCATCAAAAATAAAAAGAAAAAAAGAGGATTAGGAAATAAAGCTGGAAGAGTGTAATAAAGATTAAAAAAGCATGAACTTATAGTGAACGGAGAATTGCTGAGGAAATAAACAGAAACAAGATTATTTTAAGAGATCTCTGTGAAAACATGGAGTTGCCAGCAGGGACAAGTGTGTGTGTGAGGGGTTAAGTAAGTGAAGACAAGAATGAAGAGAAAAGAAGTAAGAAATTATTACCAGCTTCTCTGTATAACTCTTTTTGCCTTTAACACCCAGCTTTTCAACAATATATGAGTAGCCACTGAATACTCTTAAAGTATATTATTTCCCTATTACAAGAAAGATAAAACTATAAAACAAATCAAAAAAAAAAAAAAAAAAAAAAGAGAAATAAAAGAAAGAAAAAGGAACAGCTACTACCTCACACAATCTTCTGTCTCATTCCAGTGACCACCGTTGGACAATGCTGCCAAATACAGTGCCATAGATGATTTTAAATTCTCCTTGTTGAGTTGTCCTAGCTTGAAAATCAGGCAGATAAATGTTAATGAAGGGCATGTTCTGTGCTAGAAAGATATTATTCTCCTAAATTAGGAATCTTATAACAAGAGAAAATTAATAGAAACATATCTTTGTTTATCTTAATAAAAGATTGGTACAGGGATTCTGCATATAACAGGGCAGTCAGAGTGATAGCTATAAATGGGTGTCATTTAATGATTTCTTTCTCCTTGGAGTAGGCCCAAAGGGAAAGGAGAGTATCTCAAAACTCTGGTGACTTCTTACCTCTTCAGGAAGCTCACTAAGCACTGTGCTTACTTTAATTGAGCTTCAATGTAGTTGTGGCTAAAAAAAAGCTCAGATTTTTGTGTGCTAGGGCACAGAGACAAATACTAATGAGATGCATGCTTTGCTTCACAGCTCAAGCTTTGTGGTTTTTCTACTTTGTGTAATTTGTCCTCACCATAGGTCTAAATAGCACAGGCACAGATCTCATTTCCCCTGTAACTACCATCTAGCACTGTTTCTTGTATATCTGTATACCGTCTAACACAGTTTCCTTCTGACTTATAATATCTTCTTCAAGAGAGTGGGGAAAAATAGGGTCGTAACTAAGAGAAATAGTGCTAGTAGGTTTCTGTATAGAAATTCTATGGATAGTCATGCTCTCACTTGTTCTGTGCAATAGAGGTAGCCCAGCACCTCATAGTCTTTTCTGGGGGTCTGTTCCACAAGGAGCCTCAGGTTTGGGTGTGTGTGTGCTCGGATCTGTTCTCTAATCATTAATGACTCTAGAGAGTTAAAGTACAAGAAGTATGAAGTTACGCAGGGTTCCATTTACTGTGGTGTGTCCCTCTGTTGTTGTAAGGTCAGAGTTTTCTTTGAGCTGGCAGAAAGCAAAATGGTGCAAAAGCTAGTTTTTCAACAGAGACATATTGCCTGTAAAAGGGCAGGTGCTGGTCACCACCAAGCACCTCTTGTGTTTTTTCCTCTCTTTTCTTAACTTCATTGGAGATGGGCTTCTTCAGTGTGACAAATTCCTGAACTTTTATTGTCAATAGAGTTGGTTTCCCTTGTAGGAACTATGGTGGTAATGACAGTATCTCAGTTTTCCTTTTTCTCCTCCTCCTCGCTTTATGCTTTCTTTTTTGCCAAGATATTTCAGATGAAAAAAACATTTTACCATGCAGCAGGGTCTCTTGCCCTTCAGCCTAGCACCATCAACACCTTGGAAAAAACATCATTTAGCCTATGTTGAATGCTGCTGAAGCTACAGCTGGAATTCAGTCTTTCTCAGGTTTCTTTAGTAGCTATTATTGAATGCTGGGCAAGTAGAGGGCAAAATTTTACAAGTATAGAGAAGGTTCTTCAGTCCATGTAATCTCTTTGTCCTTATGAAATAGCTGCTAGAGCTTCTATGTTGACAGCTGTTGAACTGAACTTCCTAGTAATTAGACATCTCTGCTCTAGTGGTGCCCCCCTAAGCACACAAGCAACTTCATTCCTCTTAGCAAATTATAGGAAAGCCAGTTTTCAGTGATCATCAATTACACTAAGCCCTTTGAAGTGTAATTACGACATTTCTGACTCATTATCAGAGAGATATAGTGCAGAACACAGATAGACTAAGGAGAGAAAGTGCTTACATGGTGGTGGCAGAACGAGATCATCTTAAATTTTCACCTCTCAGGCTACTGTTTGAGGCTCCAATACAGCTATTTTCCTCCTTGAAGACTAGGAATGCCTTCTTATCTGCAGTCCCATTTTCACTGATTTGAATGGTGTCCTGATTAATACCCTTTTGACCCTATTGACTTTAGTCATCCCCCATTAGAACTTTCTGCATCCATTTTATAGGAGAATTGAAATGAGGTTTTCTTCCTTTACACACCAGGTAACTTTTTTTTTTTTTTAATGTTACACTATCTTACAGTCATCAAGTTCCACTCCTAAACTAATTAAACTCCAGCTATACTCAAACTCATGTTTGCTTGGGAAAAAGTCAGCAAGCTTTTCTGTCTCACTTGTCCAGTTTTCCAACATAAGGAGTGTTCTCTAACATGGCACTTCTCTAATGTTTTGTACCTGTAAGATATACAATTTTATTTCTATTCAAATTTGCAGTTCTGAATTTAGTGACTGGTAATTGTAATTTTACCAAGTTATTCATCCAGATTACAGTCAAGATTGCTAGTTTAAATTAGGGACCAAAGCGATGTCAAGAAAGTGGCAATCCTGCTCTATTCCTCATTTAGTGAACGGTTTGAAATCAGTGTTGGCCCAGGTACTGGTAAACTGGTATTCAGATAATAAAGCAGAGCAAAAGATGTTATATTTGGTGAAAATATATAACTCAGGCTATGGAGTCTAAAATGGTCTCTGGAAAAAGTTGCCTCGCTCTTGTGAGGCCTACACCAGTCCAGCATAGCTGTTTGTGAGAGCATTCAGCTCTTATGAAGGATTGCTATTTTGTGTACCACTATGAAGAGTTGCATCAGAGTATTTATTTTCATGACAGCAGCAAGACTCTTTGGTTAGGTGCTGATGACTGAAAGATTAACTGGATGGCAGTTTACTAGGACTGCTAAGCAGAGTTTCTCTAATGCTGTCCCTTGCTTCCATAGCCATTAGTTAAGGAATGGTAGAGGATAAGAGGTTTTAGGGCCACAGCAGGACATCTTTTTCACTGAGATTAAAACGTTGCTACCAAATTATTCTCTTTGACAAAGTGCAGTCTAAGGGAAGATTTTGGAATGCTCTTACATGGACAAACAGGCAGAAAATGAAAAGGAAACAGCCCATAGAAAAAGTATTTTCTGTTCAGGCAGCGTCTATAAAGTCATTGCATAATTAGTTAGATTACTCTTCCAGGTTTGTTTTATTTTTTTCTACAGGAAGATAAATTGTCTACTTATGCCATAAGAAGCCCCTCATAACTCACATTAGCCTAGAAAAGCTTTGATTTCCCTTCCGGCTCACTTAATGTTCTGTGTCCCATTCCTTTCCCCTGTTATAGCCTGATCATTAGTTTCCATAACTCTCTTTAGTCTTCAAACATTTCCTTTGCTCTCTGCTTATTTTCCGTGACAGTGCATTCTGCAGAGGCTTGGCAAAACTTCTTCAGAACCAGGCACACAAGAGATCTGACTGATTTCTCACATTTTCAAGTCTCTGGGCTGATTTATCAGAATCAAGAACTATAGCAAGATTAAGCGCTTTGTGCAAATACCTGAGCTGGGATTTCCCTAGCTCTGTGGTGCTCATTAAATATTATAGCAAACAGATGCTGTTTAAGCTATTTCACAGAGAGTAAAGGAGAGAGCTGTAATATACCTGTGGATTTTCAAAGCATTTTTCCTTCCATTAATTCTTCTGTCTTCTTTTTTGCTTTTTTTAATATTAACATTTAATTCAAACTAGCTAGGTAGCTCCTCTCTCATTTTCTTTTTGCAGCTTTTCTAAAATACTTGATTATTTAGAAATTAAGTATTTATTCTTTTGGGGAGATTACAAACTTTGGATCAATTTCAAAAATTTATTACCATTTTTCTTACTTAACATGACATAAAATATTGAAGATGACAGCTGAAGGCTGTCAAATTTATCTATTCTCTACATTCAGAGTAGCATCTAAGATACCAGCTTCTTTATTCAAGTTTGAGGAACCACTATTTAAAAAACAGTTCTTTGGATATTAAATAATTGAGAGAGCAACTGAGTTACTCAGTGATCAGTCAGCACAAAATCTGGATTTAGAAATTGCTAGTTCTAGAATGGGAAGAGATGTGGTATTTACCATTTTCCTAATTGCTCTCTTTAGTGTTTCACCACATTCACTTGCAACGCAGCATGTTTCAGTTTGTTACTGAGAGAAATGCAATGACAAACTAGCTCTTACTAGATTCTTCCTGATGATAGTCTATTGAAATCAGTAGCAACAGGGACAAATATGGCTCAGTGGGAGAGAGAAGGAAAATTGCTTCACCAAGAACATGTCTGTGGTAATGCAAAATGCTAAACTCTGGAAAAGTGTCTCTCTTCCTCTGTTTTTGTGAAGTTAAAAATCGTTATCCTTTTTATTTGTGATGTTCCAGTTACATTATGCACACATTAACATTCATTTATCTTTTCCATTTATTTACTCAAATCAGTCTTCAACTCACTGTTTAGTACATTCAGTAACAATCCTTTTGGTGTTGCACCTGGAGTTCTTGCTGGGCTTTTGTGAGCAATATATTTACAGCAGGTAACAAAGAGACAATCCCTGCCACAGACAGACTTTTTGTGTCAGTTAAATTGGCCAGAAGTTTTAGTGTAGTTTCTTTGTGTGTTTGATGTATTTGCCTTTAAACAGTTAATGGCACAACTCTCTTCAATCTTTCAGGCAAAGCCAGAGTCCAGAGGCAATGCTGTAAAGCTGCATCAGCCTGAGGTCCTGCTGAGCAAACTGGTGTCAGTACGTAGAGAAGGCAAGTGGTTTGCAAGGGAGGCTGCTGTACAGTAAGTATCTCTTCTCTGCCCTGACAGCTATATCAGGGCAGAACACAAAGGAGGGAGGTTCACAAATGAAAAGCGGAAATGCTGAACTTCACCCCTTTTCCACTTTTTGATTTTTTACTGACAAACTAGATACTAGATTTCCAGCATGGCAATATTAACTGCCTTTTTGCTCCAGCATCTCTTGTGCAAGAAAACATTGCCTTAGTCATTGGGTTCTCTGTATTTAAATGGCAGGCTTTGTCAGCATGGAGAATACAGGCTTATGTGGGATTTCCCGTGATGATCCTCCTTTTCAATTCATTTTATCAAATGTCACAGAAGAGGCTACAGCTCTCTTAGTCTCTCAATAGCTGTTATATCTATATATCCACTGTAAAGAGCAGAAGGTTCCATAACCTTGAACCTGAGATGAGACCTTAGATTATTTTTTTTTAACTAGCTAGATACCTCACTACTGAATTACTATGCCAGAAAAAAACTTTTTGAGCACAGTGACTTGTTTTTATCAACGAAATGAAAAGTACAATTGACATTATATGAGACAAAGCCATGTGTATGCATAGCCAGTGTGTGACAGCTCATTTATCCATCCTCAAATTAGATTGCTGTTCAGATTGTTTTCAATGAAGACAAAATGCAGAGCAATTTTGCTGGTTAGAATAGAGCATAATTTTTTAAAACATCAGTTTAACTTTTTATTTTTGTACTTGGAATAACTGAAAATACTTTCACTTTTTACCACATTCAAAGTTTATTTAATGTAATTTTTCTAATGTAAATGGCTAATTGTATTTTTTTAATGGAAATTTTTTTTTTTTTTTATTATGGTGCACAGTCAGTCATTGCTTCTACTTCACAACTGGTAGCAATGCATAGTAAATATGAGAATCTGAGTTAACCCAGCAGGTAGTCATAAAGAGGAGACTTTGGTGGCAGTGAGCTTAGATCCTATAGAATGAAGCAACTGGTGTCCTGTTCTACCCAGTACACAATCACTATAGACAAGTTCTGGAAGACAGTGTCCCCTCCTCTTGTAGGAAAGGGCTTGTTACTGTTGTGCTCTCTGATAAGAGCAGAGAGAAGAAAGGTCAGTAACCAAGGAGAAGGAAGAGACAGTAAACAGAAATCAGAATAAATTCTGAGGTAATTAAGTAAGCTGCATTCATGTAGGGCACAGGCTGATTAGGATAAGAAGACAGGCTGCAGCATAGCTAGAAGCAGGCATTGGTTTTCATACTCACTGCTCAAGTGAACAGCCACAGTGCCCCAGCTTCTGTAACCTGCACTGAGCAAATGACTTTATGTTGATAACTCCAAGGGCTTTAGCAAAATAGTTCATTGAAGAGGTGATGTGGTGCAGATGCTACAGAACCGGGTCCAAAGTTAGTTAGCTGGAGAGTGGCATGAATTGCACCTTTGAAGTGGATAATGTAATAGATGTTTGATTTAGCCCTAACTGAGGTCTTTCTTGTCAGGCATGACATTATCTGCTCATGAGCTGGTTGTTACAGGAGTCCTGGGTGGTGCTGCATCAAGGAGAGAGAGGTGGCAGAGCCGCATCCCATCCTCACAGGGTATGCAGGCAGGTGCAGAAGGAATCACAGCTGGCTCCTGAATTGTTTCAGGATTAACAATTCTGCAAGGCCTAAGGCAATACACTCAGGGGCTTTGAGCAACCAACAAATGGTATTTTTTCATTCTCTTTGTCATTTTCTGCTCTTACAGAGAAAAAAAAAGAGATATTTTTGCAAAGGGAATGAGAAAGACCACCCTGCAAGCAAACATTTTTTTTATTTTGTGACTTCATTTAAAAAAAAAAAAAAGAAGTGTTCTCACGGTTTGTTTGTAACAAAACCAAAAAATAGCAAGTCACAGCAATTGGCAGATCCCTGCTGTCAGTATTTGGTGACGCCAACACTAGCTGCAGCAGATGGAGAGATGCAAACATTCTGGAAACTTGGAAAAACTGATTTTCCTGAGCTTGAGAAAGCAGTGTTATAGAGTGCTTCTCCCTCCTCAAGTATGAGCTTTCTTATTAAATTAGCTTTCTGAGGAAACGAAGTTGGGATGTGACAGCGCTTTTGGGCCCAAGCCAGCTTTCTATCCAGCAAGCTGCTCTTTCTGTTGACAGCGGCTATTTATGAAGCATATGCCAGGAACATTGCAAAGGCAGCAGCAAAAGTCAGTTAGCTTATAGTAAAGGGAAGGAGTGTGTTTGCTTATTCTCTTGTTTTAGTAATCATAATTACCTCAGAATCTTAAAAACATGGAGTTTGAAGCTCTATAAATATCAGGAATTGCAAACCTGAGGACATAAAGCATAGTAGCTGGATGAGAGGTACCTACGTCACCAAGAAATTGCCAGTGTTTGTTTTACCACTTTAATACCAGTGACATTTGCTGTTAAATTTAGGGGTGTCACAGAGGTCTCACTTTGCCAGCACATGTCAAAGATGTAACCATAGATGTCTGATGCCTCAAATTGGTACCACATGAGGGTGGAATTAATATTGATAACTTACCATATAAAAGGCAGCCTGAGAAGTCCCTGAAAAACACTTGCTTTTAGTTTTTTCCCTAGTAGTGTCCTGACTTAGTGAGAAGTTGACTGTCATTTCTGTAACATAGCAAGTATGGTGAGGGTACCACAGAGGGCAGAATAAGGAGATTATTGTTACTTTACCAAAAGCATCCAAAAATAGAGGACTTACAGACAATTCTGTTTGGAAACTCCTTTGCAGTGGTTGTAGCATTACTTTGCTTGCTTTGTAGACCCCCAAAGAGCTAACCCCAAATGACAGGCAATTTTGGGGTTGCTGAGAGTGACTAATGTACTTAAGCTGGAATGGGGCATGGTGCAGGGCTAAGGAAGTTTGACAGGTCAGACCACTGGTTACAAAATCTGCAAGACTACATGGAGAATCCCCTACAAAGAAGCACACAGGTCCTCCAGTCCTAGAGCTTAGCAATAGGAACAATGATCAGAAGGCACTCAGAACAAACTAAGCTGGAAATATATGAGGTTCTAGTCACTGAAGTAATTACAAGTGGCTAATAGCACTGATAAAAGAATATTGGCAACCTCTGCGATACATGCATGGTATAATAGGCTGGTTGTCTCATTCTGCACCATGCAGTCCCCTGGCTCATCTTTCTTAGGATCATAAATAAATAAAAAGACAGAGTAAAAAATCAGAAGAAAGTAAACCAAAGCTAAGGAAGACTTAACTTTTCAGTAAAACCCTACCAGATGTGATGGAAGCCCTTAAAACTCTACCACTAGTAAGGATTTCTCTCATATCTAGACTGCTCATCTCTCATTGTCTGGAAAAGGTGGTCTAAAAATGTAACAGATTTTGTCTCCCCCTTTCCTCTGTATCTTAATTTCCTCACCCAGCAGGGTTCTGACTCCATGAGGAAAATGAAATTCCTTGCACTGGGTAACCAGTCAGCAGCGACAGAGGATATGTGAAGCAGGTACACACAGACTTATCTAGTCATTCCTTCCTCTTTCAGGGATCAGTCATAGTTTTTTTGCTTTGTTGTCTGTTTTGTTTTTTTTTTTTTGTTTGTTTGTTTTTTTAATTTGTAATTTTTATATTGTTGCCTAAAACTACATTTGGTTTTGGAATATAGACTTGAATAAAAGAGATATTTACATAATCATTATGAAAGGAGATTATTGCTGCTTATGCAAAGTTGTTATTGCTTTCTGTTATAGAATTTATCCGTGTAATGTCATAAAATAAGCCATGATCCCACATGTGTTTCAGTTCCCACAGATACCATCTGGGGACACTACATGCATCAGAAACATAGCTACAGACAGCCGGGGAAGCTCTGCTGGTTGTGTGCTCCTGTTCCTACAGCCACTTCTGAAAATGTACCAGAACAACTGTTTGCAGGACAGCCTGAGGAACCAGACACAGGACCTGGGAAGAAACAGAAATATCCCTCTTTTTTAAGAGTAGTCTTAACATGGACTAGTGATGGCCAGTATGCTGCTGGAGGAAGTCCATTGGGGTGGAATATAGACCTTTTAGTGAGCATAGTACTCACTTTTTTAAAATTCTTTGTAGTCATATTGACAGGATTGTCATTATTGAACTATCTATTGCATGTTTCTGTCTTGCAGAGAAGACAAAAATATTATGTGTTTTAATGGAACCCACATATAGAAATAATATCTGCATGTATATGTAAGATATACATGATGCCTTTTCATTAACTTTGGAAAGATTATTCTCTTCTTTGTTAGAGGAAATAGAGGGTTAGACAACTGTCCTGGGTTCAGCTGTAGCAGTCATTTTTCTCCTTCTTAGGAGCTGGTGCAGTGCTGTGGTTTTGACTTACAGCCTGGGAACAGCACTGTTAACACCGATGGTTTCAGTTGCTGCTCAGTAATGTTTACTCTGACCAAGAACTTTCTGAGTCTCATGCTCTGCCAGGGAGGAGGGGAAGCCGGCAGGAAGCAGAGACAGGGCACCTGACCCAAACTGACCAAAGAGGTATTCCATACCACAGCATGTCATGCCCACTATATAAACTGAAGGCAATTACCCAGAAGGCTGAGATCACTGCTCGAATCAGGCTGGGTATCGGTCAGTGGGTGGTGAGTGATTGTATTCTCTTCCCTTGTTATTTCCCTTGTCATTATTATTATTGGTGGTAGCAGCAGTGGTTCGTGTTATACCTTAGTTACTGGACTGTTCTTATCCCAACCTGTGGGAGTTACATTCTTTCGATTTTCATCCCCATCCCTCCAGGAGCAGGGGGAGAAGAAGGGGGGAAGTGAGAGAAGGGTTGCGTGGTTCTGAGTGACAGGCTGGGCTTAAGCCACAACAGACATGATCTTTCATGAACTGCTGTATGTGAATAAGGTTGCTGTGGAGGAGCAGTGAAAGACTTGACAGCTAATTAATATAGACTTGCTGAATTCAGGCCAAGTTAAATATAGATATATTGGCTCTTGAAGCAAAAAAAGATGTAGGTGAGTTGCCTTGATGTGTCAGTGAAGAGCAGGGAAAGATACAATCTTAGGGCACTGCCAGTGGATTATGCTGCCAGTGCTTTTGCCTGCTTTGGGTTTTTTTCCTATTCTAAACTAATGTTTTAACTTAATAGGGGCCAGTGACAAGCAGAATACTGTGGGAGGTCCTTGCTGTGACTCACTCTGTTTAACACTTTTATCAGTGATCTGGAGGAGGTGAGGGAGTGCACTCTCATCGTAATTGTGAATTACAACAAATTGGGGGCGGTGGAGGGGTTTTGCTTCCCGAGGTTTCTCAGGATTTCCATGGACAAAGCCTTGAGCAGCCTTGTGTGGCCCCAGAGCTGGCCCTATCTGTAGCAGGAGATTAGACTAAAGGCCTCCTCTGTGTCCCTTCCAGCTTAAATTATCTTATAAGTCTGTGTCTCTAGGTTCAGTGTTCTTGCCTTTTTAAAAAAGCTGCTCTGTGCCACTACAAATTTCCATTGTTTTGCTATGGCTCAGTGCTCTTGCAAGACCTGTGACCTGTGGTGCTGAAGTCTGGACTAAGTTGTAAAGTAGGAGTACTGAAAGGCACTGCTTGTCTGGCGTGGAAAGACAAAACACAACACTGAGAAAGGTATTCTCCCTAGGAGACAGCCTGAAGCTGAAATAGCCTTCCTGGGTCCTTGACAAGTAGACTTCACAGTCTCATCTGAGGCTAGCATGGTTAAAACTGTGTTTCGTATTTTGTCCAGGGTTATGTTCTCACAGTCAGGAGCTTTTCTTGGAGAAGTTTTTGTTTCCTTCCCTCTGGTGCCTGTAGCTACATTTCTAATGTACGTAGTGTCCCCAGACCCTGGAGCTGTCATAGCACAAGAATGTGAAGAGGTCTAGAGAAAATTATCACAGACTTGTTTCAAAAACAGGGTCTGAGAAGAGGCAAGACTGAGATAGCAGGAGGAGTGAGGACCAGCTTCAGCACACGAACACTTGATAGATGAAAATATATTCATGGTTTATTACACCTAGAAGTTGGGAAACTAAGGAGTATGAAGTTTGCAACTTTTTTTATGATTCTGTTCTTTAGATTAATAGCTTCCTTGGCTTTTTCTAATGAGTTTTTCTAAGTAAGTTCCAGTTTTAGGCTATTTTAACTTATGTTGTAGTCACTTGTATTAAGTATTCTTGGATTTGTTTGATGTTTTTTGGTATTAATGGTGAAGGTGATGTCTGGTGGCAGCCAGGGGATTAAACAGTATCAAGTTCTCAATTGTCAGTTTCTTTTTAAAATACTTTCTGAATAAACATTCTTCAAGGAGAGAGAAGAGCTGTATTGTCTCAGTTTTGAGCAGTGAATATAAGCCGCTTTGTCTTTAGAACTTCAACTGATGTGAATCCCTGATGTTTATCTCATGTTTATGTTATTGCTCTCCAATGGGTTTTTCCCAAGACAGGAATCACAAACTGGACCAGGCCAGAGTTCCACTAACCTGTCTAAAATGGCAGCTGATAACAGGCTCTGCAGAAAAATCTCTTATGGGAAGATCTCTTGTTTCTGGATGCATGGTTCTGGAAAAAAAAAATCAACCTGGAGACATGTTTATTCTGGTCTGGAATAGAGGAATGAATTATTAGACAGACTAAAATGATGAGAACTTATGGATAGTTGATGGTAAGTGTTGTGCCTCTAGAAATGTGATGAAGAGAAGGAAAAGAGAATGAGAAGTATAATTTTGGGTTTTCTGGGGAACAGAGGAACATACCACAGCGAAGAACAACAATATTAGAAAGATAAGCTACTCATATAATTCACCATCTCTAAGGAAAATATAGAGCATGAAAACTTCCCAAGGCTTGGGCGTATTTTTGGCATTGTCTTGAGCAAATATAAATTAAATAAATACATATTTTAAGATATAAAAATATTAATTAATAAAAATATTTGATATTTAAAGAAATAAAATAAATTTTAATATATATTTTGATACCATCTGTAGTAATTTAAAAAATATTCTTTTTCATATTCTTGGAGAATTTACATTGAATGGACTCCTTTGACATACATAGAATCATACAATCATAGAATAGTTAGGGCTGGAAAGGACCTTAAGATCATCAAGTTCCAACCCCCCTGTCATGGGCAGGAACACCTCACACTAAACCATATCACCCAAGGCTATGTCCAACCTGGCCTTGAACACTGCCAGCCATGGAGCATTCGCAACTTCACTGGGCAACCCATTCCAGTGCCTCACCACCCTTACAGTAAAGAATTTCCTCCTTATATCCAATCTAAACTTCCCCTCTTTAAGTTTGAACCCATTACCTCTTGTCCTCTCACTACAGTCCCTCATGAAGAGTCCCTCCACAGCATCCCTATAGGCCCCCTTCAGATACTGGAAGGCTGCTATGAGGTCTCCACGCAGCCTTCTCTTCTCCAGGCTCAACAGCCCCAACTTTCTCAGCCTATCTTCATACGGGAGGTGCTCCAGTCCCCTGATCACCCTTGTGGCCCTCCTCTGCACTTGTTCCAACAGTTCCATGACCTTTTTATGCTGAGGACACCAGAACTGCACACAGTACTCCAAATGAGGTCTCACAAGAGCAGAGTAGATGGGCAGGATCACCTCCTTTGACCTGCTGGTCTCACTCCTTTTGATGCAGCCCAGGATATGCTTGGCTTTCTGGGCTGCAAGCGCACACTGAAGCAGGCTCATGTTCGTTTTCTCATTGACCCACACCCCCAAATCCTTCTCTGCAGGGCTGCTCTCAATCTCTTCTCTGCTCAACCTGTAGCTGTGCCTCAGGATTGCTCTGACCCCAGCTGTAGGACCTTGCACTTGGCATGGCTTAAACTTCATCAAGTTGGCATCAGCCCACCTCACAAGCATGTCAAGCTCCCTCTGGGTGGCATCCCTTCCCTGCAACATATCAACCGAACCACACAGCTTGGTGCCATCAGCAAACTTGCTGAGGGCGCACTCAATCCTACTGTCCATGTCACAGACAAAGATGTTGAACAAGACCAGTCCCAACACCGATCCCTGAGGGACACCACTCCTTACTGGTCTCCAGCTGGACATTGAGCCATTGAGCACTACTCTTTGAGTGTGGCCAGCCAGCCAGTTCTTTATCCACCGAGTGGTCCACCTATCAAATTGATGTTTCTCCAACTTAGAGGCAAGGATGTCATGTGAGACAGTGTCGAACGCTTTGCACAAGTCCAGGTAGATGACATCAACTGCTCTACCCCTCTCCATCAGTTCCATAGCCCCATCATAGAAGGCCACCAGATTGGTGAGGTAGGATTTCCCCTCAGTGAAGCCATGCTGGCTGTCACCAAGCACCTTGCTGTTTTTCATGTGCCTCAGCATGCCTTCCAGGAGAATCTGCTCCAAGATTCTGCCAGGCACAGAGGTGAGACTGACTGGTCTATACTTCCCCGGCTCATCCATTTTCCCTTTCTTGAAAATGGGGGTTATATTTCCCTTTTTCCAGTTGTTGGGAACTTCACCTGACTGCTATGTTTTTTCAACTATGATGGACAGTGGCTTAGCAACTTCATTTGCCAGCTCCTTCAGGACCTGTGGATGGATTTCATCAGTTCCCATGGACTTGTATACGTTCAGGTTCCTAAGATGGTCTCAAACCAGATCCTCTCCTACAGTGGGCCCAGGGTCTTCATTCTCACAGTCCCTGCTTCTGCCTTCCAAGTCTTGGGTGGTGTGGTTAGAGCATTTCCTGTTGAAGACCGAGACAAAGAAGTCATTAAGAACCTCAGCGTTCTCCAATTCCGCTTGTTCATCTTTATCTGTTTGCATGGCTTTTGATTCATGCAAATAAGTTTTCCCCTATAGCTGTATAGATTTTTATATCATCTGGAGGACTTGCTTCGAAAAGCTCTTCTGTACTGCCTTTTGTTGTGCTGTTATCTGTCTGCATGGCGCTCAAGGTGAGGAAACACAGCATGTGTTTGTATAAGTAGAGCTCCCTGTTTGTTTAGTTTTCAGCCGCATCTTGAAAGAGCTGTGATGTGCAGTGGCATTGTGTGTTAATGCACGAATGAAATAGTCAAGCCTAGTGAACTTTTGAAAGATGACTATGTTATTTATTTTCTATTCAACTGTAATGAGCAATTACCTGATTCCTCTCTTGTTCAGAACTTTATCTGTCTCATGTTGATCATAATGGCTGATTTTAAAATGTTACAAGTTCACAAGAAATTAGGGAAAAGACGCATTAACAAAAATGATTATTCTGTGTGTTAAATATTAGTTGCAATTCAAACTAAACACCACCAGGGAGAATGGAAGTGTTGGGAACATGACTTTTGGTTGCTCTTCTTCAAAACTATTATAAAGTCTGATTTATTTCAACTGTTTAGTGTGGTAGGACTGTCTACAAGTGGCAGAATCACAAGCAAAATGTGCTTCTAAAAGTACTGATTTTAGTTGCATGCACTAAATCTCCTGCTGCTTAGGAGAATGGTGAACTTTTGGTCAGATAAGAAACTGTGGCACATCCATCATTTCACATCTATTTGGTAAGGTAGAGATTTCATCACTACACAGGTCTAGTTCTGGCCTCCGCACTGAGTCAGACAAACACTTCAGAAACATTTACGCAGTAGCTATTTTGATTCCCTGCAATATCAGTTGCTCCTTTCATAATGCACATTTATGTTTATTGTACTGGATAGCAGACCTGCTTCTGTATGCAGAATCTTTTCATGTTTTCTCTGTAGGCAGACCAACTTAATCTGGTGCTCGTACATCACCAACCACTTGCTGTGGGCTATATATCTGTTTTCTTAATTGCAATGAAATCATTTACACCAAATAATGCCACATTACAACAGCATAATTTAATTTGGTGCTGTTCATTATAGTTCTATTACCCTTCAGCTTTGGCACCCTCCCAGAAAAGGACCCATGTGTAGCAGGTTAGACATTTTCCTGAAGTGATAAAAATTCACCCCACACAGCTTGCTGCCAGGTCTTTTCTGCTACAGAATTCTGGTATAATTACATTTCTTGGATCCCACTTGTGTCATGATAAAAAATAATAATAGTGGAGTTTTTTCTTATACTTTCAAGTCTGTATTTCAATCTCTTTCTATTGTAACTTAATCATGCTGTACTATGAAAAATAAGGGGGTTTATGATGCATTATAAAAGTTGCTTATACTTGAACAGTGGAGCTTTTAGCTTAAAACCTGATCAGAATTAGGCACTACAGTAAGAGACACCAAGGCTAGAAGAAATTCTGGGTGTCTCACAATTATTCCCTAATGAGAATAATAATGAAATTTAAACTTCTGAGCATTTGGCTTTTTGTAGTGTTTTGAATTTAATGTATATGTTTTAAGGCATTTACTCCATTATAATTTAAGGTATTACCGTGCACAATGTAGTTTATTAACCATTCCACTGTTTCTTTTAAAGTATTTATAGTAAACTTTCCACAGTTAATCAAAAGCAGACATTGTAAAAATGAAAACCAGATTTATTGCCAAGATCATAAATGTCAAGTATACTGTTATGCAGGCTTTGTATTACTTCAGTTGCAACTTTAAAGAACATTTTAAGTGATTGGGAAAAGGAAGTTTATTAAAGGCTCAGCAGGTCTTCTCTGCAGTCTACTGTTACTAATGTAAATCATTGCATCATGTGATAGAGAAGCAGGCAACATGGTAGGAGCACGTTTTAATCAGGTTTTCTCTGTGACTGTCAATACCTTCAGGAAGAACTTAAAACACAGACCACACTGTTTCCTCTGACAAATAAATGCAATGAGATTTCAGAAGAAAGTAGAGTGCGAACCATCCAGGGTAGTTATTTGATGAACTTTGCATATATCCCTGCATATTTGAGAAGCAGCTGGATGGGAAAAATATACAGACAGGTTTCCCATTCACAAGCAAGATTAAGTGACATATCTCTTCCCTATGCCTAGTGTCTTGGGGGAATCTCTGCAAGAGATCTTATGAGAAATTTTGTGCATGGTTCTTTTGGCAATAGAATTTTGCTCTGTCTGCTGAGAAAACATTGGCTGATGTTGAGAATTGCTATTGCAGCAGTTCTTCAGAGCTGCTGAGGAACACTCATGAAAAGGCAAAAGCTTCACAGGCAAAAATTGTGTAATGCCCATGGACCTGCATGAACATCTATATGTTTCCTCCCTGCCACGTACTGTAATGATTGCAGTTTGATACAGTTGAGTGCTATGAAGTGCGTCTATGAATAGACCACACAGATTGTAACGCAGTATAGTGAACTAGAGAGCAGCTCTTTGAAAGGACTGCAAGACCAGTGAAAATGTGTGAGGGTGAGGGAGAGCACATTATCTATCAAAAAAGCAGTTTATGGCATAGCTTGGTAATACGCCTTGTGATCTGCATGGCTGCTAAAAGCTATAGAAGAGAACTGTGACTATAGGAGACAAAGGCAATAGTTAGAAGGTAGAGCTGAAGAAAATAGAAGCAGTTGATGAGAAACAGGATTACCTTCTAGGAGAATAGATGTACAGCAACTGGCGAAGTTAAAAAACAAACAAACAAAAAAAAAACAACCAACCAACCAAACAAAAAAAAACAAACGAAAAAAGCTTTGGGAGATTACCTATCTGTATGGTTACTCCATGTAACATGAGATGAAGCACAGATACATACCATGCAGGGCTAAAAAAAGAAGCCATAAAACTTTTTACCTCTCCCTTGGTCTTGAACATTAGGTCACAAGTCCACAGGCAGACACAGTTTGTAAGAAAATTCAACACTCCCAACTTTTTTCCAGTGTGTAGTTGACTTTCTTTTTAATCCAAGATACTTAGTAAGGCTTGAGGCAAAGGATATATGTTTGCTTTTCTTAGAGAACACTAATGCATTCCCTTAGCTACTGAGCTAGGGGAAAAGCTACTGAGAAAGTTAAACATATTTGGTGTGTGATATAAAGTTGAATTATGGTTAGTAGATTTTGATTACTTCTGGCACAGTGGAGACATGATAGGTACTCAAATGCAACCATAGCACAGAAGTCCCTTGGCTGGGATTATGGCTCTGGTCTCAGCCTGTCCATGTTTCATTTTACATGTCTGTGAAGTGCTGATAAGTGCTGGCATCTTCTTTGCAAAAAAGTTTTAACACTAATAGATTAAAAATGTCACTGAAGAAAAGGAGGTTATTTCACTGTTCATATTCACTTAATAAAGTTATATAGAAGAAGAAGAAAGAAGTGAACAAGTTTTCCTCCATTTTTGTGGTTGTGACTTTTAAGCAGGGAAGACATGGGACAGGTATAGAAGGATAAAAAAGTACTCTTAATCACTCTCCTGTGGACATTTTGAAAGCTTGGCCTTTGAAGCTCTCTAAAACTATAACTGTCTGAGAGATGAGCAGAGAGGATCCTGTTTTAGAGCTGGGTACGGATTAATGAATTCTTGAGGTTAGTTTTAGTCCGGCTGTTACATGAAATACAAAGTAAGGTAAGAAGGTAAACTAAGGAAGATAGAAAAGTTCAGGAAGAAAGAAGAAATATTTAAAGGCAAAGGTATGATTTCAAATGTTTGATTCCTATATTACCCTGTGTTTTCAAAATATAGTAGTCTGTAAGATGTAAACATTATTTTAAGTGCCTTTGTGCTTGGGCAAGCTCCTGATCATTTGCATTGAAGCATTAAACATCGTTATTTTCATTATCTGAGAAGCTTTATCGCAGAGAGGTACAGATGACATTAAGAAATGTTTTCTCCCTGGCAGTCCAGGGAAATCATATTAAAGCTGGAGTAAGAAGAACACATGCAAACAATACCAAATATTCAGAGCACCCTTATCATTAATCAAGATTGTAGGAAAAGCTGCTAATGAGTTTAGGAAGTCAAATGGATATTTTAAGGATATTTTGTCTGTTACAGAAAAAAAATGTGGTAAATGATACATGAAGCAGTTTATGACATTGTCATGAGAAGTCCTGGTGTGCAACTACTGACTGAGTTCTGTACACTCAGGAACTCCTCCTGCTCACAGAAGCTCTGGCCTAACCTGTGTCTGACTTAGCAGGTGTTGCCTTAACGAAGGTGATCACCTCTTTCTCGAACATACAAAGAGCACTGCTTACAAACCAGCATTTCCAGGGACTTACATAAAACCAGGCCTGTGAAACAGATCCACCCCTGGGACACCACTTGGTTGATTTTGTAAGTGGGGAATACCATACCAGCATTTGACTTCACTTGAAGTGACACTTAAACAGAAAGGTGGGATTTGATTGTGCCAGCCCACACCTAACTCACTTGTACAGTCATTTTCATCTCAAATGGAAATAATTTTAATCAAATGGAAAAATACTAAGAGGTGAGGCTTTAGTTTGAAAAAAAATATTCTTCCTAATTCTACCTCTTTAAGATGATATGTAGAAGATTTAATTGCTAATCTGAAATAATAAGTATCAACATTTTCAGAATTGCTTTGGAATAGACCTACAGACCTGCATCAAGGACTTAGGTTCCAGCCTTTCCCTCTTGTTCTGTTCCTACAAGGAAATGTTCTTCACTTGAATTCTCCTTAATATTTCTCTTGCAGTGAGAATGTTTGAAACAGTTTACTGGATTCCAGTTCTGACAAAATCGGACAATTTGGACTTCAGTCCTTAAAGAAGTCGGTAGCATTTCAGCATCTGCTTTCATGTAAATTGACCTCCCCTTCTGTGTGTGATGGGGCAGTTGATGGCACACTTAAGCTGACTTCCAGTTTTCTTCTGACTTTTCCTTGTAGGTCTGCTGATTACGGTCAAATTACCTACAAAGCAAGGTGTCAGCTGAGAAATGTAGAATTGGAAGAAAATGGCTGCAGTTGTCTAAGGTACTCTGCAATATTTGTAATCTGTGGATAAGCAGCAATCAACAAAACTCACAATAAGCAGTAAGTGCTCTAAATGTCATAACGAGCTAAGTCATTGAAATCTGAATGCCATTTACGTTGCCCTTTAATAATTTGTGATTGTCACTCAAGAAGGTAATCATGTATCCAGTGCAGCTAACAATTAGATGCATAACCTGGGCTTTCTATTACAGTCTGAATTGCTTTAAAGTATGCTAAGAGGATCTTTGACTGCATTCGTGTTTGGATGACTTAGATCCATGTCACATATTAAAAGACAAAGGAATATTAAAAAATAGAATTTATGGGGAAAATGTGTCAAGATTACAGGTATTATTTGGAGAACTCTATAGATAATGTTATAGTTCATAAAATACATTCTATGATGCTAAAAACATCTGGTCTTTTTCATGCCCACATTTGTATGCTTGAAGATCTGATTAATCTAGATCTATCATACTAAGTACCTCATTTATGGGTGCCCTCTTTTTTTTTTAGTAATTTATTGCTGACTGATGAGGTGTTCTGGCTTGGTTTTCTGACTGTAACATATTTTGTTTCTTTTCGGCCTCTAGACAGAATATTTTTTTTAGTATTTTCTTATCTGCAGAATTTCTTGAAAGGATGCAATGAATGACACTTCTTGGCTGCTTTTTCTCCTTGTATGTAATGCTAATTAAATCACAAACATAATATTAAACCATGTTTGATACTGATAGGTAGGTGAAAGCATGGCAAGGTTGGCAGAGAAGAGAGTACTTTCTTCATCAACATAAAAGAGTTGACAGGAAGAAAAGACTGCATGTAACTAACTCATCCAGTACTTGCTGTCTTGAATTATTCCACTGAATAGGTAGCACACCCTGTGCATGAGTTGATCATATGCCATGTTATCTGATGGTAATGATAAACAAATGGCTTAGCATCTTAGCATCTGGGGGTCGTTAGTAGATTTATGACAGATTAATTCCTCTAGAGAGGTATGCAGAACCAAATTACTGCACTGGTTGCCCAACCGATGCAAAGAGAGGACGTGAGCCTAACATTCATGCTACAGAACTGCCCAGTTCCCCAAAGTGAATGACTAAATAGTTTTTCCAGGCCTAAATTTAAGCCTTCCTTAAAAAGTGTGCATACATTTTGCCCAAGTGACTCTTACCTAGCAAGTTTGTTCTTTTTTTTTTTTTGCATCATGCTATGCTAGGAACTTGGCGAGAGCTGTCCATACACCTTTGGCTCCTTTCATCCTGCAGGAGCATCACCACATAGACAACCATCCGAGTTGCAGAACTTGCACATTTCAGTGTTGCAATGCTACATATCCAATTCTTAGAGCTGTTGTATCAAACGTACTCATAGGAACCACCATACAATTCATACCAACAAGTTACTTAGCACAGTAACCTGTGTCAAACAATACCCACGATTCAAAATAAACCAGGATTTCTGGAGTAGCTTCCTAAATGTTAAGTACTTTTTGCCTAGGGGATCAATTCTATGGTCCTCAAACCAGTGGCTCCTTGAAAGAGCCAGTGACAAGAGTAAGAAAACTTCATCTTTCCTAGTGTAACAGATTACCAAGGGCTTTGGAAGTCTCCCAGTAGCACAGTATCTCTTGTCTTGCTGCTTCTCTCTTCCCAACAGCTCTTCATCATCAGGAAGTGGAGTTTGGTCTCTGTAAAAATTCTTCTGGGTTTTGGACTTCCTGCTGTTAGTTATCCAAGAATAAAACTTCCTGATGTCTTGGAGAAAGATTGGCCAGATGATTGCAATCCTTGCATTGTTTGGGAGTCTTCATTATTACATTAAGTAGTATAGTACTTCAGCACTTACTTGGATTTAGGTATCTGGTGCTATATAAGATTATGCTAAAAGTTAAAGAATAAAGAGGTAGTGAACAAGAATGGGGAAGGGGATGCCAAAGCAGCAGAAGTAAACTGTTGGCTAGGCTAAATCATCTCCATAGGAAAAAACTTGTAGTGGGTGTGAGATTTTCCCATTAATGGCCTGTTGTTTCTCTGAGAGGTAAGTGTGGGCATTGGTCAGTTTGGGAGACAGAGGGAAACTCTTTGGTGCAGAAATAGGAAGTTTTTTCCATGCAGTTAAAGTAAACATTTTGTTAGTCTCTGGCAGCTCAGATGCTGTATGTAGCCTGCTGTACACTGGTTTGTCTTAAGGATATTAAGGAAGTATTAGTAGATGGATAAATTTCAGAACATGCTGAAATGTTTCCAAGGAGTGATAAAGGTGATTCTGAATTCCTGTGTTTGATGGAGTTTATAGACTGGAATGAGTGCATACAGATAATCATTTCCCCTATTCATAATACCGTGCTGTATTCAGCTGATCAGTCCCTCACACTCTGACATGTGTCAGAAAAAATGTCAAAAATAAGATTTGGAGAGCCTGAAAACAGCATGAACTGGACTCCAGAAAAATAACAGATAAAATGTTTTCATCCAAACGAGAAGACTGATGGCTTATTCAAAAAAGCCTCCTCCTGTCTTTGGAGTAACAAACACATTCACTTACCATATTTGCAGGTTGTTCATTACCAGCATGCCTGGGTTTAGATTATTTTATTAAAAATCTTTGCATAAAAAATAGTCACTATACCACACATACAGCAAAAATAAAAAGTGTGTCAAAATAAGACACCAATCTTGGAGACAGAAATGTCTTCCCAGGCCACAGGGAAGAAGGAGGGAGTAAACTTCATTTCATACTTTCTGGATTTTGCAAGCAGCCTTAGGGAAAAAAAAACCAGTCTGTATTCAGTAAGTGTGTATGAAGTGTGCATCAAGTCAAATAATTGTAAGCCGCCTGCAACAGAGCAGCTTTCCAGCATGCCTTTGCTGTGGTGGCTCTTATGTTATGTTGTATATATTATCTGAACATTGAGACATTGCTCAACAAGTGAGTTAAAGTAGAAAATACAACTTGGGTGCTAAATATTACTATTTTCTAAGGAACTTTATAGATGTTTCATTGAGATTATTGCTGCAAACCTCAAAAGAGACTGAATAAAGTAGTTTCATTTGATACTGAAAGAGAAGTATGCTGCAGTAAGAAACCATTGAAAGTGAGCTTTTAATTGTGTTTG
The DNA here is from genome assembly GCA_017639245.1 of Myiopsitta monachus. Taxonomy (NCBI): domain Eukaryota; kingdom Metazoa; phylum Chordata; class Aves; order Psittaciformes; family Psittacidae; genus Myiopsitta; species Myiopsitta monachus. The sequence continues at coordinate 60,836,838 of CM029921.1, read as the reverse complement.
CCCAGAGGTCTGAAAGATGCAAGATTTATTGGAAGAGGTGCTGAGTATATTTTATTATACCAGCTGATTATATCTGGGAAAAGTGGACACAGGTCAAAAGTGGACAGGGTCACCCTGTCTCCTTATCAGGCAAAACAATGGCAAACTTCACATCCAGTGCTGACTGAGACAAATTTGGTAGGAAAAAAGATAGCTAGTTCTCAAAACAGGAACTATTAGCAGTGGAAGAAGTGATGGGTTGTGTCTCTAATTAGTATAGATGGAATAGAAAGCTGTTATTAGGGGCTAAAGAATGAAGGTTGTAGCGTTGTAAAACTCATATTACTGTTGATTCTGTGATTTACTTTTTTTTGAATCCAGCTGTGATTCTTAGGCTTCTGAAGGTGTTTCATTGGGCTCCTTTAAAGGTAAGATGTAAGAAGGTAAACAGACAGGTAGTGACTTTGTGAAAACATTCCCCAGTTGATGTGTGGGTGTTTCTGGTTTTAGACAATGTTCCCTCTGGTTCTGCCTAGCTGCTTGTTTTCACCTGTGTGCTTTCCAGGGAGGTGAGGTAGAGATGCTAGATAAGAAAATGTGCGGAGAGAAAGACTTTAGAATTCTATAAGTAGCGAACCAGGGCCTGTCTGCCTCTGAGATGAGGCCTAAATGCCTACAGAGAACAGAAGCAGCAATGCCTGCCATGCAAATGGTCAGTAAAATGGATACTGATACTCAGATTTGTGGCTTAAAATATGTGTCTTATTGGAATAGAAAGTAAAGGCTTATTTATTGATACTGTATTTCAGAGAATTATTTTTAGTAGTTTATATTTTTGTCTGCTGAGCACGTATGTATTTGCAAAAGCTCAAATTTGTTGGTCTTGTCTTGTTGCTGTTCCTAGTCTAACGTCCAGCCCCACAAGTGCCTGTTTTCATCTGATGCCATAAGCTTATTTAAGATACTAATGAAAAACAGGAAAGAAAAAAAAAAAAATAACCACCAAACCAAAAATCTCTCTTTATCTTTATCAATGATTCTGCTTTCAGCATTTTTCACTTTGAAATCCTTTCCTCCTCCCGCGCTAGAATTAAAATTGATTTGTCTATACACAGAGTGGCCCTTTTTACCTCTTTGTTTTGGTTTGAGTTGTTTGGGATTTTTTTTGTGGCTTTTTTGTTTGATTGGTTGGCTGGTTGGGTTGGGTGGGGTTTTTTTTTGTTTTGTTTATGATTAATACAGCAGTCATGTGGAATTCTCTTTTAATTCGTTTGATGTGATTGTCCTGGAGTTATGAATTGTCAAGTACTCACTCTGAATCAATAGGTGAATAATACTGAAATATATCAGGAAGACCTGAGTGTGTTTTCCCTGTTTGTATGTCAAGCTGGTGCTCCAAATTTTCTCTCCAAAGTCATCAGCTGCACAGATTCCCTTAGGCAAGTGCTTTGTCTGAAACTCAAGCCTTCTGTCTGCTGAAAGCCTGGGTAATAACCCCCTAAAAGTATCTGTAGATCTCTAAGACTCTAAATGTTTTGCTTTCTTTTTTAATTCTTTCTTCTTCGTTCCTGTCAGGTCTTGAATATAGGGGGAATGCAGGAATTACCTAATTGATGCAAATTATTAAAATGTCACTATGCCTTCTGTTTATGGAAACATTTTCACTTGTTCCTGTTGCTGTAAAATGGTGAATTGGATTTTAGTACTGAGTTCCAAAATTCACTGCTTATTTTCGTGAATCCTCATCATCCTAGAAATCCATGGAAATCATTGAAATCTTGACCTTTTCATGTAAGGTCTGCATCCTATAAACTATTTACTAATGAAAACATCCAAAGACTGGAATATAAAATTACCTCTGGTGGTCCCTTCTAGCCTCAACCATTCTGTGATGCTCTGATTCTATGAATATATAGATGGAAATTCTACTGGACTTTAAGATCTTTCTATTAAAAATACATATCAGGATGAAAACTTCATAATTCTGTAGAGTACTGGGTACACTGTGTATGTTCTGGTGTTCAAATGGGCTGAGTACCCAGAGACCCTCATGGATTTGGTTTGTATGATAGATGCTCATCACATCTGAAACTTAAGCCACACCCTCATTAGCTCACAGGAGGATGTTTTCCTCTCCCCACTCAGGATGCCTACATCTGCATGATACAGATGTGTATGTATCAAGCCGTGCATAGCCCCATTACAGTCTGTCCGCTTCCTTTTGTCTGTGATGCTACTGCCTTGGATATCCCCACAAATGCCACTGTCCATAGTGAGAAGCAGAGGGTACATATCTTCCTTTGATTACAATATTCAATGCTTACTTGCAGAAAGTTCATAGAATCATAAAATCACTGAATGGTTACGGTTGGAAGAGACCTTAAAGATCATCTAGTTCCAAGCAAATAGCTGCTTCTTTATATTGAATACAAATCTGTCCTCTTTCAGTTTAAAGCCATTCCCTCTTGTTCTATCACTACTTGCTTTTATAAAAAGTACCTCTCCAGCTTTCTTGAAGGCCCCGTTTAGATACTGGAAGGCTGCTCTAAGGTATCCCCAGAGCATTCTCTTTTCCAGACTGAAAAAGACCAGCTCTCAGCCTGTCTGCATAGGAGAAATGCTCCAGCCCTCTGATTGTCCTAGCGGCCTTCCTCTGAACTTGGACCAAATATGTCCTTCCTATGCTGGGAGCCCCAGAGCTGAGTGCAGTACTCTAGGTGGAGTCTCTTAAGAGTGGAGTAGAGGAGGAAAATCACCTCCCTCAATCTGCTGCTCATGCTGCTTCTGATGTGGCCCAGCATACAATTGGCTTTCTGGGCTTCAAGCACACACTGCTAGGGCCTGTTGAGCTTCTTATCAACTAACACCCCCAAATCCTTCCTCTCAGGGCTCATCTGAATCTATTCTCCACCCAGCCTGTATTTGTGCTTGGGATTGTCTTGACCCAAGTTTCAGTCCTTTATGTGGCAGGAGTTATGCAAGACTACAGCTTGGACTGATTTCTACGATTCTAACTTCAGGTCTGTATACTCACAGAGTTGGTTCTTTCCAAGCAAACTTTGTCAGCCTCTAGTAGAGCCAAACATAGTGAGTATTTAATACAATGTTGTCAAGGCATTAAATAAATACAGAAGAATATTAATTGCAAAGTATTAATGCAAGAGGATGGGAGAGTTTGTGATATTATGCTGTGTATTAAGTTGAAATAATAAGCTAAACTTATTCCCCAGATAGTCATTTCAGATTATCCCTCAAATGTTCTATTACTTGGTTTTGTTTGTTTTATCATCATTCTGGAGGAGAAGGAACACCTAACAGTGCTATTGAGTGTATTAACCTGGGTGGTCCCTTGTGCTGAGAACCTCTTCTTGAGTTTTGGTGTAATTTTTGCTTCCCACTAGCCCAGATTTTGTTAGGAAGATAAAAATAGTGGAAAACAAACCCCCTGTGATCTCACAACTGAAGCACAAGAATCTGTGAGCCTGCTGTAGTTATTTGATAGTAATGAAACTTGACAGAGGAGGAGAAAGGGATGTGGGGAGAAAGATAAACCACTAGGGTGTTGTAGAGCCAAGTATTTTGGCCCATGTTATATTTATCTGTGTTTTCAAAATGTTTTTTTTTTGCTAGTTTTCCTCCCCAACCTATTCATATCTTCAGAATGAATTATATTTCAAACTGGCAAGATGTGATTTTCTGTGATGACAGTTAATAGCACAGTAGCCCCCTCTCTTCTCCTCCAAGACTTTTCATTGATATTAGACAATCATGTTGCCTGCAAGGACTGTGGATCTTCCTTCATTCATTATTTAAGTCCTTCTCTTAATGGTTTGTGTATTCATGGATGTACTAGATCAGCCTGGCCTGTTTCACACATTTCAGATTTTCTTTATGTTGTATTAGAGCAGCATACAGGCAATAAAGCTAAGTTTGCACCCACTCCTCCATGTCCTGTGGCCACCATTTTTGCTCTTTCTCTCTCCACAACCAGCCTCTGGGTTTTTTAATAGTTTCTTTTCTTCTTCTCTCTCCAAATAGTTTCTCACAGAAAGTGCTGATGTGAAACAGAACTGAGAAATGGATACGATAGATACAGATAGAAATAGGGTAGAGGGATAGAAGGATATGAAAGCTTGCAGACATCAAGTGTAGTCAGTACAAATTTCATCCTGTAAAGAAGCATTCCTTTGTATGCTAAACTCAACAAGTTAGTTAGCATTTCTTGCAAAAGAATGCCAGCCTCATGAAGTTCAACAAAGTGAAGTGCCAGGTCCTACACCTGGGTGGGAGCAATCCGAGGCACAGCTACAGGTTGGGCAGAGAAGAGATTCAGAGCAGCCCTGTGGAGAAGGACTTGGGGGTGTTGGTTGATGAGAAAAGGAACATGAGGCGGCAGTGTGCACTTGCAGCCCAGAAGGCCATCCATATCCTGGGCTGCATCAAAAGAAGTGTGACCAGCAGGTTGAAGAAGGTGATCCTGCCCCTCTACTCTACTCCTGTGACACCCCACTTGGAGTATTGTGTACAGTTCTGGGGTCCTCAACTAAAGAAGGACATGGACCAAGTCCAGAGGAGGACCGTGAGGATGATCAAGGAGTTGGAGCACCTCCCTTATGAAGACAGGCTGAGAAAGTTGGGGCTCTTCATCCTGGAGACCAGGAGGCTGTGTGGAGACCTTATAGCCACCTTCCAGTATCTGAAGGGGGCCTATAGGGATGCTGTGGAGGGACTCTTCATGAGGGACTGTAGTGATAGAACAAGGGATAATGTGTTCAAACTTAAACAGAGGAATTTTAGGAAGAAGTTCTTTACTGTGAGGGTGATGAGGCACTGGAACATGTTGCCCATAAAAGTGGTGAATGCAACATCCCTAGCAGTGTTCAAGGCCAGGTCCAATGGAGTTTTGGGTAACATGGTCTAGTGCGAGGCAGCCCTTTCCAATCCTAACTATTCTATGATTCTATGATTCATGAGAATGAACAATACTTCCTTATGTATTAAATTTCTACCATATTTTACATTCGTATACTAGAGCATTACTTGTTTTATCGGAAGTGGGAGTGTAGTAGTCATTCTTTTGAAGTATTTTTGGTCGTAGCTTAGCCTTACAAAAAATCTTACTTCAGAAGCAGCTGATTCAGCAGGAAACCATTAAATGGTTTAAAGGGAAGTGTCAAGAATTGGATGGTCTGAGGACTGGACAATATTGCACTGTGGAAATAAAAGCCACCTACACACTCAGCAGAACATTGCCTGTAACTGAAAGAACTTTTTACACATGAAAAAGCAGTATTTGAGGGCAAAAAGTCCTCAAATTTGAGCTCTGCTCTGGGTAAGGAGGGAAATAGGATAAGATGGGATTTCAGCATAATAGGAATCATCTAAAAAATCCACTAGAGTAGAACTGTTTGTCCTCACACAAGTGAGAGGAAGATTTCATCGGGAGCATTTCTTGATTGCCACAGATCCCCTGATCCCTGTCTTATGGATACTTGGGTTTGATTTTTTTTCCTTAGTTTCTCAATGGTACAGTTTTCAACACATATTTTCTTTAAACCTGGCAAACACAACTGGTATTTTCAAGTGATCCTGCATCTCAGAGTTTGCTTCATTTCAAAAGAAAACTTTAATCACAAAATTTCATGCTTTGCTTTTGTGCTTGCCATAGCAGCTGTGCCTTCTCTGTTCCTTCTGGTGACTAATGGCAGAGTTTAAAATTCTTGCTAATATAATTCACTGTAGGCTATGGTCTTATATCATAATTCTATCTAGCAAAAGCTGTTCTTTGATAAAAGAGAAGGTAGTATCATTTTATTTACAGCCTTGTTCAAAGGAGTGATGTGAGCTCAATTGGAAGGTTAATTAGGAGAGGTTTAATCTAAAGGCAACAAGTCTAGTCTGCACTCTCCAATTCATGAGAGAACTTTTTTCTCTTAGCTCTTCCAATAAAAGCAATACTCCTTAGAGATAAAGATCTCTCACACAGCAGGAAGTTACATTTATTTCCAGGTGGTAGAAGTTTACAGGAATATTCACCTGGAAATACAGCAAGGTGATTGTAGTTGCTCTGGTTGTGTTGTGCCAGCCATTCTAATTCTTCTTCCATGTTAGCATGGAAAATCAAAATCTTGAAAGGAAACATGGGTGTCAAGTTAGGCTTTCTGACAAAAAATTGTAGGCTAGTATGACTTTTTTTGCCTTTTGGCAACCTCAACAGTATTCCCAAGGTCAATAACCAAGTCACTGTCTTGTACTCTAAATTTTTTTAAGTAATAAGACGAGAAAGGTGAATTGTTTCTAAGATGAATATCCAATCAGTACTGTAATTGTAGCAGCCAAAGCCTGAAAAAATTACATGCCCTTCTACTGAGTCAACCTTCATACAGCCTTAGCTTTGCCTTGAGTACCTGTGTATATTTCTGCAGTCAGGGATTAGATAGTGTAATGGTTCCTTTCAGTCCAGAGCAATAAATAATATTCTAAATAGGCAGCAAAAATGTCAGGCTTCCTGTAGTTGAGTAGCTGCTGCTGTGTTCTCTTCTGCAGGGCTGATAGTCTTGAAACGCTGTGATAGAAGTGTGTACAGAAAGCCTTGCTTCTGGTCCTGTTACTTTATCAAGACAGAATTAACCAGGTGGTTTTCTTCCACTCATCATTTTGGTACCTGTCTCTGCCTCTTCTTCCCATTTCACTGTTTTTTCTTCCCTGTTCTTTGCGTGCTCTTAGACACAGCAACAGTAAGTAAAGGAAAAGAAAGGAGAGGAGAGGTAAGTTAGTTCCAGGAGTGGCTAAAAATAATGAGAAGAAACCATCAATGGCACAGAAGTAAGAAATGGGGAAAAGGGCACAGCAGGGGGAGAAGATACATTGTGGGATATAAATCAGAGATCAGGCAGCTGATCCATGTGCTTGGCTTCACCACTGTTTCCAGGATGTTATGGCCTAATATTCCAAGACTTGGGGTCACCCACTAGGGGTTCAAGCTTGGTATTTGCATCCTGTGATGTTTTACACACCATTTATGATCTTAATTCCTATCTTGGTTTATTTATTTGTTGAATTATGTAATTGCAGAATTTTTTAAAAAGTGCACTTCTGAATCACAAAAGCCTTAGTGATGTACTGCATCAGAAATGGGCAGACATCTGAATGCTGAGAAGCATAAAGTCTGCAAAGCAAGAGGAGCAGAGGTGTCATTTTAGTTCAAGTACGTGACTCTGCTGCAGATGCCTAAAACAGGCAGCAGGGTAAGAAGGTAAAAGGATGGTCCTGAAGACTCTTAATCTTCAATGGGATCCTCTAAGAATACACTTAAAGAGAAATGGAGCACTCCGGTTAAGTTAGCTGATGTAGGCAGTGAGAAGAAGAGGCTGTTTCTGAAGTGTACCTTATTTCTTTCACAATAATGTATTAATTATCTTTTAGTTTCAGAAAAAAAAATTTAAAAGTATTTCACTGTGGGCACATTGTTTCACAGGCAAGAGCTTCCATTACATTCTGGAAAATTTCCCTTATCTGCCGTCATATTTATATTATTGAGATTGTTTGGAATATCCTTGCAATGTGATATGCTTCAAGATTCAAGAATCACACTTGCTACCTCTGTTCTGTATGTAAGTTATTTCCTTCCAACCATCACAATCTTTATTTTTGCCTTTAATTATGTGAGCATTAAGGTTTTTCACACTTTCCTTTTCTGTTTTTGCAATTATAAGCTGTATATATGACTTTATATCTATCTTAAAGATTCAACAAGGTACAATTTTTTAGAAGCTTGTTTCTCATTGCCAGAAATGAGGATTTTGAATCTAGTATGGGTGCATGACAGCTCTTGGTAGGTGATAAACTGTATTGATGTTTGCTCTGCAAAAGCATAGTAAGCCTGTGGCCTGTTAGCATGAAATACCATGGGAAGTGTCAAGTGTACAGACAAAGTGTTGGAAGATGTCTCTCTTCACTAGGGCACTTATGAAGACTGTTTGTCTTCTCCAATTAAACAGCAGTTCACTTGTGAGGGTAGTCCCTCCTCCTTCAGGTAATACTGGAAACCCTTGAAGATCCATAAGCAAGACTTTATCAGACAAGTCTTTCTCTTTAGCCTCTTTTGTATTTCAGTCCAGCTCATGTTTAGGCAAGCTCATGACTGCCAGAGGCTCTAACTCCGTCACACCTTCTTCCCTGCTTGCACACAGCCATTCATTTTAGTGTTGTCTACTCTTACTCCCTCCTGCTAAGACCTTTGCCCATTCTGCAGGCCTTGCCTGTGAAAAAGCACATGCAACAGCCTGCTTACAGCATATATGGTAAGGAATTTCCCATACCATTCCATGCTGAAGACAGAAGCACAATCCACTTTCTGCCAAGAGGCAAAACCAGTGCTTTCCTCCACACTGCTTGCCTGAAACACTGCCTTGAGGGAGATGAGCAGCCCACTACAGGTGCTGAAAGGTGAATGCCATGCTCCTGCAATGTCATAAACACCATTTGGATGTCTAGGCAGAAATGAAAGAGTAACTTCAGGGCAGAAGCAACAGCTCCACAGGTTCTAGAATCGCAGCCATCTCATATCAGATGTGTCAGGCTGTCCCTTGGCCTTTCTCACATATATCTGAAAAGAGGACAACTTGAAAAACCAGCCTATAATCTCATTCTCAATGTTTAGGTACAAGAACATGGTCTTTCCCAGCTTCCAGGTAAGACTGTGCACGACTGTGCATGCTATTTATTTCCTCTTCCCCTGGCATCTAGGTCCAGACCACTCTGGCAGTCCAGCATTAGTACTGCTCTGTCATTCAGGGCTTGCCATCAGTATCAAATGCAGGTATGGTCCAGCTCTTCAATGTGTTCTACTACTGCTCTGGCTAGGTTTGTCTACCTATTGACTTGCTTAATGCCCAATTCTGCTTAGAGGAGTTGCCTTCACAATATGTCAATGAACATTCTTTCGATGATGGGCAAAGACACCTTTTCAGGATTAAGCAGAAATTTCTCCCCACACACTTCCTTTCCCAACTGCATAGGCACCCAGGAAAAAAAGGCAGCTGTCTAATCAGCCCAAGGTTTCCTTCATGTGGTAATCTACACAGGGAATCTCTGGCCCTTTATCTGTAACCCATTTTGTTCTTTTCTGTCCCTTCTATCTCTTAATTTTCCCAGGCACAAATGTATCTCATATAGCAGGGTCTTCTGTCTTCTCCCCTTAACCTGTTATATCAATAAATAGAGCAGTAAACTGCACAACAGCCTCAGAAGGAATATTCAGTTCACTCAAATTGTTGATGCTTTGCCAAAATGTATGAACAGGCAGTTCACTGCTATGTCAAGTTCATGCCATGCAGCTGCCGACGTTACCATAGCCATGTTTACATGTGGTATGGTACCATAAAGGCCCCACATGGGACTTCTCTTGAGGCTTAGAAAAAGAAAAAAAAAAAACACCTTGACTATTAAAAACACAAAGTTTAAGCAGAATAAGTATAATCAGGGTGGTGGCTGCAAGGAACAGTAGGTGTGAATGCTGCATTCAGGCACAGCCATCACCAGCAAAAGTGTGTATCAAGGCTTTGGATGTGCAGATGTGTAGCTTGGAGTATCAATGCTAAAAGAGGAAAATAATGGGGAGCAGAGTATGACCTCTGGGTGAAGGAGGCCCCATGGAGTTGTGAGGCAGAATGTGATGGGCAGCCAGGGCAGGCTGAAGCCCTATCCCAGAGGTTGATGGCATCCTCCTAGTAAACAAGCTGAGTGTTATCACTTTGACATGTAGTATGGCATTTAACATTTTTGCTTTTAACTTAGTTCCAATACTTAAAGTCTTAGAACAGTACTTTAAGATTGTTTTTCCTTTGAAGGTGAGAGTTTTGATAAACACTTGATTATGAGTATCCATGTCTCTCTATCTCTTCTCTCAACCAAGACATCATATTGAAATTCCTAACTTTTTTTCTTGTAGATTTAACTTCAGACATATGTTTTGTATGTGGGCAATAGTGAAAAATGACCCCACACTTGGAAATCATTCTGGCAACTCTGATAACAGTGAAACAACAAATTTCAAGGATCATCGGCCTCTCCAAACGTTCATTTTGTTAACAGACATAACAGCAAAGTAATCATCATTAGAATAGTAATTTTGTTTCAGCAACCCTTAAACTCCTGCTGTGCCACTGTATTGCCAGTCTCTGTGCTTAGCTGATGGAAGGAGATGATGATTCTATTAACTAAGTTTCAGAATAATTGAAGAACATCTTTTAAGGTACAAACTTTGCTCTGATATACTAATTTCAAAGGTGAATTGAAGCTTCAAAGTAGGCACTGAGAATGCAGGGATAGCGGGATTGAGTTCTTAATGGTGGGTACCTCCTGACTTCAAATGATTCCCTGTAAAAAAGCCAAAAATATGTAAAAATACATATTGTATTGTAAAAATACGTATTGTATACGTATTGTTTTTGATGTAAAAATACGTCAAAACAAGAAAATGTATTCAGTTCTCTTGGATGCCATATATAGCTATCTTTTTCATGATTTGATGTATAAGCATAAGAATGCACCCTTGCCATTACATTGTTAACAAATACTGTATTTTTTATAAGTAATCCTCTGAAAATTTACTGCATCTTTGGAAACCAGAACTACAGAGACTGTGTTAAAAAAGTATAGACATTAATGTGAATTATCTTTAGTCTTGCATAATTTCTAGACTGAGCTGGGTAAAGTTGCGCTGTAAAGGTGGAAAAATATGGAAAAAAAAAAAGAAAACTATAAAAATGGAAACTACTTATGTTGCTGTGAATTCTGGAAGCTTAGATATTTGTCAGATTTCTTGTCCTGTAAACACCTTTCCTTTGCACCCTCTCTGATGTAGAGTTACATGCAGTTGTAGAAAAGAAGTACCCCAAAATAAAATGTTTTCTAATCATCTCCATTCCAGATCTATTCAGCCTTTATTTAATTTCAAAGGGGTCCTCTCTGCCCATCTCTCCAGCCTGTCTAGATCCTTCTGAATAACTGCACACCACTTTGGGCTATCATCCACCCTTCCCATCACCTGTATCATCAGCAAACTTGCTGAGGATCACTCTCTCCCTTCATCGAAGTCACTAATGAATAAATTAAACAATACTGGACCCAGTATTGACCCTTGGAGGACAACACTAATTACAGGTTTCCAGCTGAACTCTGCACCACTGGCCACAACCCTCTGAGACCTGCAATTCAGCCTGCTCTCATTCCATCTCACCATCCTCTACTCATCCAGCCCACAAAACCTGAGCTTCCCTATGAGGATGTCCTATGAGACAATGCTGAAAGCCTTGCTGAAACCCAGGTAAACAACACCTACTGCTCTCCCCTCACATCTATCTAGCCAGTTGTCCCATTGTAAAAGGAAATCAGGTTGGTTAAGCAAGCATGATTTCCCTTTGGTGAATATATGCTGACTACTCCTGATCACCTTCTTGTCTTCCATGTGCTTAGAGATGGCCACCAGGATGAGTTGTTCTATCATCTTTGCAGGGACTGAGGTGAGGCTGACTGCCTTGTGTTTCCTAGACAGGCTGAGAAAATCTGGTCTTTTCAGCCTGGAGAAGAGAAAGCTGCATGGAGACCTTCCAATATCTAAAAGGGGGCCTACAAGGATGCTGGAGAGAGATTCTTCATGAGGGACTGTAGCAATAGGATATGGGATAATGACTTTAAACTTAAACAGAGGAAGTTCAGGTTAGATGTAAGGAAAAAGTTCTTTACTATGAGGTTGATGAGGTGCTGGAATAGATTGCCCAAAGAAGTGATAAATGTTCCATGGGCAGCATGGTCTAGTGTGAGGCATCCCTGCTCATGGCAGGGGGATTGGAACTAGGTGATCTTTGGGTTGGGTCCTTTCCAACCCCAACCATTCTATGACTCCATGATTCTTGTCCTTTTTGAAGGCTCAGGTGACATTTGCTTTCTTCCAGTCCTCAGACACCTCTCCTTATTGCCATGACCTTTCAAAGAGGATTGAGAGTGGTCTAGCAGTGATGTCCATCAGCTCCCTCAGCACTCATGGGTCCATTCTCTCATGGCCCATAGACTTGTGGTTGTCAAGGTTGTCTAAATGATCTCTAACTCATACTCCTCAACCAAGGGAAAAACTTCCTTTCTCCAGATCTTCTCCCTGGTCTCCTGTGTCAGGGATTCCTGAGGGCTCATCCTATGATTATTCTTTTCCAGGTATAGAATTTTGCAGTTCTTTTTTAACTTACTTTTCAGACTGTTTCTCAAGATATTGAATTCTAATCCCACTCCTTCTTGTAGTGACATCAGTTGTTTTTTCTGGTTATTAAAATAATGTTGTTTTAATCAAGATATGAATCACTGATAACTAGCTGTAAGTATAGCTGCTCCACTGGTAGCAGTGGAGCAGCCTGTAACTAATTCATCCAGGTAATATTTGTCCGACTTGATGGAAAGAATGTCACTGAAGATAGTTTTTTGTAATTTTGATGTGCTGAATAGAATGCAACCCAAATACACCTACACTGAAGTCATTGGTATGACTTGTACGCAACTGGCCATTTGTATATACCATCACATGTACTTTGGAAACAGAGACTATAACAAGGACTCTAACAAAATTCTAGTCTCTGCTGGAGAATTGTTTAACATCTGCATTTTAATAAAGTAGCTGTAGAAATGTTTTCTTTATAAAGTGCCAACCGCCTGGCCACACATGAGTATTAGAATCATAGAATCATATGGCATTAGATAGATCCAACATTTTGCCTCTAATTTGTATGGGTGGATTGAAAAGTATTGGCATACAGTGATATTTTTTGTATTCTACACAAAGCTTTTCCACCATTAGTATTGATTTCAGATTTTTTACTTGTCTAGGGAATTGTAAGATTAATGAATAAGCTCTGCTCTGTTGTATTACAGTTCAGTCCTAATTGGATTATGGGATTAACTAAAGCCAAGCAGCCACTGACCACAGTCATGACCACAGTCATAGCCTTCGACCAGGGTATAAAAAAACCCAGAGTTTTCTTGCATATTCAGGAAGAGAAAGGTTAGTATGTAGCTAGCGTGTTGCTGAGGACAAAAAGAAAATGGAGGTTGCTGGTGAAAGAATAGCAATGATGTGGTGAATATGAGAAGAGTATGACTGAAGGAAGATGTGGTTGGACACATGCCACTGCAAAATATCTGACTTTTTCTTTAGCCATAGGTAAGAGACCTAAAGTTTTTAGAAGCTCAGGAGCAATCATAGAAGTTGCTCAGCCAAGAGAATAATGGTGCTTTTATTGATCAGGAGTACCAAATGTTTCTCCATATACTTCAAGTATCGCAAAACTCTCAAATTCATATACATAATAAAATGCTTTTCCTAAAAGCAAAAGGAGAGAACATTATCAGAAATAAATCCTAAATCTTTTCCTTTGCAAAGGCAGACTTTTTTGCCTTTCAGGATGTTTCCCTTTTTGAATGTAAGCCTATATGCAGTACTCTGCAGTACAGTTCATCTATTGCTCTCTTGTTCTTTTATTGCTTTAATAGATGCCACAAGGGATTAATTGTGGATTCAAACAGACTTTACTACTTTTTCTTTTCTTTAGAGTTTCTTTTGGTACTTTTCAGGCCTTGTCTAAGTTTCCTTCTGGGCTGCTTCAGGGACCTTTGTTCTCCCATATGTAGGGGGAGTTTGCTGGTCAGTGTGCTGGAAATGTATTCTGTGTTCCTGCTGGGGTAGGCATTGAGTGGCATGTCTGTTCCTGGGTTCTGCAGCTGGGTATGCACTATGTAGCACTAGTAATAATCACAGAAGAGCTACTACTCGCTGGGCCCTGTTGTTCCTCCATTGTTCCTTCACCCTTTCCCCTTTCCCCCGACCTCAGCAAATCCACCCCTGGGTCTGTGTCGAGGTAGAGTAATTTGAAATTACTTCCTTTCTAGCTATCCGGTTAAAAAGATAAATTCTATCAAAATTGCACAACTTGAACCATTTTTAAAAGCTCCTTCATGATTATCTTTAGTAGTTCAAGTAACTTGGTAAGTATTACCAGGTGTTTTCTTTTTATGAGGAAAAGGTATTGTTGTCCTGGGGCAGGTTGTTGGCCTGCCCCAGGCCAATGTCAGACAGCTGAAAGCTGAATCAGTGCCTCATAGCACTCCCAAGTGTCTGCAGCAGCTATGCCGTAAAGTAAATGGGTTTGTGACAGTTAATAGCAAAATGTTGAGCTATCGAGATGTTACGGCAGCAGTATCTATCAGAGACCTCTTTTTTAGCCATTGCAGTTAACTTCATTGAGGAACAATAATAGCAAATTCCTTATGATTTGTCTGTAGAAGAGTTGGTGTGACAGGGAATTTAACAGTATCTTCTGTCAAATAGGTATATTTTAGTAGATTTTTGTGCATTGGTTAGGGAAACCTGAAAGAATGAATCTAGAGAATGCATGTAGATAATGTATCATTACGATCAATAGGCCCCTACCGTTAAATCTCAGTGGATATTGCCATTTCTACTCAATGAACTTTGTTTTTGTATCCAGAACTTCACTGGCATAGTAGGGCTTCAGATCACTGCTGTGAGATTGGCTGAAACAGATATCCAAAATAGAAAGTACGAATATATTAATGTTGAACTTCTCCTTTGAAACAGCAGGAGAGCATAATTAATGTCAATCAAAAGTTTTATGGGAAAAAAATATTGTCTCACAAATTTGGGGTAAGTTTTCAAGTGATTGCAAGTTTATATTATGAAAGCAATGGTGCTGATGCAGTACATTTATACCATTATTAACTATATGACTGATGCATGACATCCCTTTAACAGATCTGTTCTTAATACTTTATACAATCTGTATTAATCTTTTTTTTGAATAAAGCACAATGGCATTGCTAATAAATATGCAGATGACAAATGCTGGTGGACTTTCAGACAAGTTTCTGAAGCCAGATCTAGTTCATGTTGTTGGATCTAGGGGTTATTATATCTGTATACATTAGAAATTATATTTCTTTAGAGACATTACATCAAATTATTGTACCTAAGGTTGTACCTCCTGGCAAGACTGAACTGTGCCACACAGTGAAAAGGAAGGAACCATGCCTTTGCAGTTTACCTTAAAATAACAAGTCACAATCTGTGTCAAGTCTCCAGTAATATGAAGGAAGCTAAATGGTAGCTGGTTATCTATTTCAGCTGGGAAAAACAAACAAACAAACATGCCCAAGCCAGCAAGAATTTCTGTCTAGAAACTGGAGTCCTGAAGAAAGTGTGGTGTTTTCATGATGAGGAAAATTAAATACTGCGTTCAATGTTAAATTAATTTATCTAGGATTAGATTCTCAAGGGATGCTGTTGAACTTGCTGAACATAAGTCAGAAAAGATGCAGGATAGCTGACCCTGGGTGGAAAAATGAATTGATTTAGCAAAGTCACTCCAAACTCTACAACTCTGTGATGCTACAGATTCTCCAATACTAAAGTGTTGATGATGACACATTTTTAATGGCAAATGCATCTAATTTGATATCTTATGATGTTTCAGATCAAAGTGCTTTCAATGTAATGATCAATAAGTCAGACCTTCAAGGGAGCATTTCAAACACATTTATGATGTGCAAAAAATGCCCAAAACTTTTCTTGCAGATTTTGTATTGACTGTCTTTTTATTGGACATCTTGTGCTACCGTCAGGATTTTCAAATGACAATAGCACATTCTTGTCCCAGAGCTATATGTCAGCAGTGGGCAAGTCATAATAATTTGAAGAGATTTGAGTCACACTACTAAATGAATTGAAAAATGGATACTTTCTAGCTGTGAATTCTTATTACCTGCCTATCTGACTTCTCTGTATTTCTTGTAATTAAAAATTTAAAGCATCATTCTAAATTCATAAAGAAATAATAAATAAAGCCTATTAAGCTGACCTACCATTTCCTGTGAGAATCTGAGGTGACCTTTAGCTGATTTTTTCCAATTTAATAGTTTTGGGACTTTTCCAGGAGGTGTGCTAATTTTAAACTAGGGGTTTTTTTGTACCTCTGCTTGTAGGAGGACTTCAGCTCATACTGACTTCAGTAGGTACTTCAGCAGGTACTTCAGCTGAGCTTTGGGATTCCGAACATAGCTGAGTAGTAAGCATTGAAAATAGCTCAATATGCGCAGATAGCTTTGAAGTCTTTTTGTATGGTTCTACCAACATCTCAAAACAAGATTCAGTTGTTTTCAACTATGTGCAAATATGCTGCGGCAAAATGTAGTGTCTTACTTAACAGGTTTTGTCTGTCTGTCTCTCCTGTGGTTTCTACTCTTCAACCAACAAAACCACCACAGAGTTCAAATTTTCATTGTCTCTATCCATTTTGACTGTTTCAGCTTTTTAAGAGCTGTGGGTTAGACACACGGTGTGTTTGTACATACCCAATGCAGGAATATTCCATCTTGATTAAAGCCTCTGGATGTTAAAACAGAGTATCAATTACTAAGCAGAAATAAATTGAAACTGTTTATTTTTATTCAGATTGTGGTGCTTATGGCTTGTGACAGTAATATTTTATTTGCCATAGGTGTGGCAACATCATGCCTCTGACCCTTGTTTCTGCAGTAGCATTGGAATGGAACTTACAAATTGCTATGCATACTCTAGATTCCAAAATTTAGCTTTTTTCTCATTCTTTTGTAATTATGTTCTTTGGCTGAAATGTAGCTTTCTTAATTTGTTTTGGCTTCTAATAAGATTTGCCTCAGTCTGACTCATGTCTTCTCTACCAAGTTCTCCATGACAGCTTTGCTGTTCAAAATACCACCTGCTTTTACTTTGTCCTTGGCAACATCTAGCCAGTGACAATAGTCTTCAAGGAAAGATAGGTAGGGAGCTGAAGGAGGCACTTGTGAAAAGCCCTTGTGTCTGCTGGCTCAGGTGAAGTGGCTGTGAAGAAGGAAATTGGCTTCTTTGTCTTACACACAGATTATGTCCTTTGTTTCTGTTGTTATGCTGGTAGCCCCTAAGTAAGAAGCTGGGACTGATGCTTAGAATGCCTTGGGTTTTGTTTAGATGCCTAGGTAATATATATCTTTTGCCATGAATAAGTACAGTTCATAAACATATGAGAAAAATCATATTACTACAGATATATTTCATCAGTAATTGTGCTTCACTCATAAAAATAAATCATCATTTTCTTCCACTTTTCTGTTCTTGTACGATCAAGAATTTGATTGCTTGCTTAGAGGAATGAAAGGGCTGTCAGCATAGAATCATAGAATAGTTAGGGCTGGAAAGGACCTTAAGATCATCAAGTTCCAACCCTCCTGCCAGGGGCAGGGACACCTCACACTAAACCACGCCACCCAAGGCTATGTCCAACCTGGCCTTGAACATCGCCAGCGACGGAGCATTCACAACTCCCCTGGGCAACCCATTCCAGTGTCTCACCACCAGAACAGTAAATAATTTCTTCCTCATATCTAATCTAAACTTCCCCCACTGAAGTTTGAACCCGTTACCCTTTGTCCTCTCACTACAGTCCCTCATGAAGAGTCCCTCCCCAGCATCCCTATAGGCCCCCTTCAGATATTGGAAGGCTGCTATGAGGTCTCCACGAAGCCTTCTCTTCTCCAGGCTGAACAGCCCCAAATTTCTCAGCCTGTCTTCATATGGGAGGTGCTCCAGTCCCCTGATCATCCTGGTGGCACGTCCTCTGCACTTGTTCCAACAGTTCCATGTCCTTTTTATGTTGAGAACACCAGAACTGCACACAATACTCCAAGTGAGGTCTCACAAGAGCAGAGTAGAGGGGCAGGAACACCTCCCTCAACCTGCTGGTCACGCTCCTTTTGATGCAGCCCAGGATACAGTTGGCTTTCTGGGCTACAAGCGCATGCTGCTGGCTCATGTTCATTTTCTCATTGACCCACACCCCCAAGTCCTTCTCCACAGAGCTGCTCTCAATCTCTTCCCTGCCCAACCTGTAGCTGTGCCTGGGATTGCTCTGACCCCAGCTGTAGGGCCTTGCACTGGGCATGGTTAAACTTCATCAGGTTGGCATCAGCCCACCTCACAAGCATGTTAAGGTCCCTCTGGATGGCATTCCTTCCCTCCAGCATATCAACCGAACCACACAGCTTGGTGTCATCTGCAAACTTGCTGAGGGCGCACTCAATCCCACTGTCCATGTCCCCAGCAAAGGTGTTGAACAAGACCGGTCCCAACGCTGATTCCTGAGGAACACCAATCGTTACCGCTCTCCAGCTGGACATTGAGCCATTGACCACAACTCTTTGCTTGCGGCCATCCACCATCTCCAAAACTCATCTCTCAGGTATATCAAAACAATCTCTTGACTATGAAGGCATTCAGAATCATAGATTCATAGAATCACAGAATGGTTAGCATTGAATGGGACCTTAAAGATATTCGAGTTCCAATGCCCCTGCCATGGGCAGGAACACCTTCCACTAGACCAGGTTGTTCAAAGCCCCATCTAACCTGGTTTTGAACACTTCCAGGAACGGGACATCCACAACTTCTCTGGGCAACCTGTTCCAGTGCTTCACCACCCTCACAGTAAAGAATTTATTTCTGATATCTAATCTAAATCCACCATCTTTCAGTTTCAAGACATTCCCCCTTGTTCTATCACTACATGCCCTTGGAAAAAAGTCCCTCTCTAGTTTTCTTGTAGACCCCCTTTAGGTATTAGGATTCTTTAAGTTCCCCCTGGAATCTTATCCAGGCTGAACAATCCCATCTCTCTCAGCCTTTACTCACAGTAGAGGTGCTCCAGCCCTCTGATCATCTTTGTGGCCCTCAAAGGATACCTTTCAGTTTTGCTTTTTCACTCTCTGGGGAGTGCATAGTTAATGTGAAGATGGAGTATGGCTGAAAACAACTAAAGGTCAGGCAAGCTGGAAGAAGAGACAAAAAGGAAGATCCTAGTTCAGTCCAGGGACTTGGCTCAGTCCTTCTTGCAAAGAGCAGGAGCATTTAGAAAGGAAGGGAATGAAGAAGGGAATGAGCAGGAAAGAAGATCAAAAGCTGAGAAAAGTGCTTTCAGGAAAGAAGAGAGGAGGAAATCAACTTTGCAAGAAAGGAGGGGCAGTATGGAGCAACCTAAGGAAGGAACTGTATACTATGAATACAAGAAACTGTTCTATAAGGAACATAAAGTATAATAATCAAGTAATAGACTCAGTAGTGAATCCTTTTTTAAGAGTATCTTTAAAGCAATAGGGAATGATAAGAAAAGAATGCTTCTGTTTGTAAATGAAATGGGACACAGAAAAACAGAAGAGTACAGCAAAGAACAAAATAGAGGAACAAGCAAAGAGAGATCTCAAGTCACCCACAGCTTTTGTCTTGGTGAATTCAAGTACAAGTGAAGTGATTGCTATGTATTCTTAAACAGATGTGTGCTGTGGAGGAATGAAAACCATTCTCTGCAATTCTATTACATTAATGTTGTTGTCTGCTCTTCCCTGACATTTTTATGGGAGTGCATCAGCTGCTCCTCTATACTCAAGAGCCAATTCTCAAAGCTCTTTTCCACATCTTAGACCCATATTTTGGTCCCATATGCTTACTTTCTCTTTGATAAGTTAAGTGAATGAATAGTAGAGTCCAGAATTTTCTGTCTGAATACTTTATTAATTGAACAAAGAAACTTAAAGGCACTAAAACTATTTGCAAATCCAGGATCATTTTAGTGAATAGTTCAGAAGAAAAAGAAGTAACAGGATGAGGTGTAATGGTGGGGATTTTTTAAAAAGATCATTAGCATTTTCAGATTGACTTAACATTTGAAAAGGAATAAAACAAACACAAAAAAAAATAAAGAATCTAAAGGTAGACTATTAGGGGTTAGCTAATATAATGAGTGCAGCTGATCAGAATTTCTTTTAATTTTTGGATTGGCTGTCACCTAAAAATTAATACAGCGGTCCTGTGCTCTAGCAACATTCTTCTCAAACTGTTTTCAAAACTCTTGCTTCTCAGGATAGAATCCTCCATTTTGGAAGTCAGGCACAGGGGGGTTTGATCTTTGTGTGACTTAATATTTGCCTATGTTATAAAGCATGCTGTTTCCTTGTCCTCAGCTTGACAAGTCATCCATGACACTCTGCCAGTGAGTCACTCACTGATACTAGCTGTTCCACCACTGTTTGTGTTAACCTCAAATTTTGTCCATTTTGTTTTTCACACCCCCAACCCAAGTCACTGATAACAGAGACAACATCCAAGCTACCTAAAGTCTCATGGTGATTCCTGTTGATGACAATGGGCCTTACAGTCTACAAAACTATCTGTTTCATGTGGGTGATGATAATTTATTTTCTAATAGTTCCACACACTCTAAAAGACATGTTCTCTACTGCATTTTGTTGCCTGTTTGGAGTGGGACTCTGCATTGTGTCACACTAGAGATCTTTGAAAAGCAGTATAAACATTCTTTATTTGCATTGTTCATTACTTAATTCAGAAAGAAATAAACTGTGTGCATCTAAAGATATGAGAGGGCTTTTTTTTTTTTGTCATTTCTTGTCCTCATGTAATTCAACAAACTTCACAAATAGCTGCTTACTGAATGTTGCTAACCATTTGCTCTTTGAGCACTTGCATAATAGTGAAAAACGTCAAATGCGAAGCTTCTTATCCCTTTTCCTTTTCTCTTTCTTTTTTTTTCTCCTCCAGTTTGTATGTACTATGTTGTTATAATGTGGATTCTTAATTTGTTGCTGCAGTGAATAAAATGGAAATAACATATAGTTTATGAAAACTGTTTCAGGATTTGTTCTCATTTCCTGGCAGGTTGTTCTGAATTATAATGATAAGGAATTATATTCTAGATTAATGATCTAGAGGGAAACTTTGTTACTACAGCAGCCAAAGGTTGTTGTTCTATTGGCCTTTCAGTGCCAAGATTTCACCCCAAGATAAATTGAAACTGAATATGGAAGTAAACATTTGGGCAATGGCTTTTAGAAATACTTCTGTCAAAATCCTGTGTGCCTAAAATCTCTCCTCAGTGTTAATAGGTAGGGCAAACAATGTGCTTTGTGCCAGCAGTATTTTTCAGTGCATTGTCTCTAGTTGTCAGTGCTTTGTACTCTAGGATCTGGGTTGTTATGTGTCCTGTCATGTATTAAAAAAAACTCTATGTCCCATAAAAGTGTTCTTCGTGTGTATGCACATTCAAGTTAGCAAATGCTTACGTTTTTCAGCTCTTAGTATGCCACAAAAGGTCTGTCCTGTAAGTTGAGTTGTTGGAAGTAGGAGTTGCTGATGTGTTACTTAAAATATGTTTAAATTTTTACAAAGAAGATTATATAAAAGATACTGCTGGAGATCAGAATAAATTCTTTCTGAAGTCATTTTTATACTGTAATTGATGGTGAGTCTGCTTCCATAGCTCCTTTTTTGTGTTTTAGAGTTCAAAAGGATATTATGTCCCTTCTTTAGCAGATGTTGTAAGCAACTAGTTTGTTAACTATTTTGTCTAGTTAAGCAAATAAGTTTTGATTGGATAGCTTCCATTAACAAACTGATTAGAATATCAAACATACCTCTTTGTTCCAGGAGTTCCAACTGTTAAAAATGTGTATAACCTAATTTTTTAAGATACTAGTTCTATTTTATTTTACATGAAGCTTTTTAAATAACTACTGTAAGCCTGGAAGATTTGGTGCTGAGCTGGTGATCTGTCCTTGAGAAAGGTGTCATTTATTTGTGCTAATGCTAAAAGAAAAATTACAAGATTCCCTTCTCTTTTTCCTTTGTTAGATTTGGTGATTTTTGTTTTATTGCAGCTGTGCATATCACAAGTTGTGGTATTCCAACACATATCAACTCATATTTCAGTCAGTAACGATTAAAATTGAACCTTAACTTTGCATGTCATCCTGCTGATGTGCCATGACCCTTCTGGCTACTCAAGAAAAGTAAACCCTGAGTGGCATGACCAGAAGCCACAGCTTACCTGAGGACATCACACACAATTACGCTGTGATGGCACCAGGCAACAGACTGATTAACTGACTGAAAAAGCAGATCACATTATAGTCACTTTGCTATGTTTGCCCTGCTTTTTGTGGTTACCTTAAATGGCAAAATAATTTTTTGGCTCTTAGTGAGTTTGCAAGTTTAATTTAGGATTATTTAGCAGGTTGGAAAATTAATGTCATCATGTTTGAAATCTAGCCACTAGATTTTTGCACAAAATTGAAACATCAAGAAGAGTGTTCCCTTAGTGCAATGCCTTATAAAGCAATACCCAGACTAGCCTCAAATGTGAAAAAGAACTCTGTGCAACCCCCTGAAAAACAAGCATCTAAGGAAGATTTCCTTCCAAGTTTAATATGGATATTCTGAAAAGCTGTTTTACTGAATTATGTTCTGCTTCTCTTGAGATATACAAAAATGTAATGGCTTAGCATGAGATAAGGAAGGAAGAGAAGACATTTATTTTCTTGACCACTGACAGAGACTTTACAGATGAAATGTGTTAGTCCTAGAATTGACAGGTTAAACAAATTTGGAAAGAAAAAAGTGACAAAGAAAAAGTAGAAGAAAAACATGCTGACAATATTAGCAAATAAATCAAACACAGATGTAGAAGCCAAGTATCTAAATCTGCTCATTAAATATTTACATTTTACAATGTCAAAATTGGAAAGTATGTTGACATCTCAATTTATCTTTTTGAACAACTGTCATTCCTGGTATGATATAAAACTAATAACAAAGAGTAGACTGGTATGGAAAGTTGACTACACTTCTTGAATTAGTGAAAATGACACTTGCTGAAAAAATTCAATGGGTCTTTAGAGTCTCTTGTTTATCTTTTTACCTTGACCATTTTCTTCATATAGAATCATAGAATAGTTAGGGTTGGAAAGGACCCTAAGATCATCTAATTCCAACCCCCCTGCCAGGGGCAGGGACTCCTCACACTAAACCATATCACCCAAGGCTCTGTCCAACCTGGCCTTGAACACTGCCAGCGATGGAGCATTCATAACTTCACTGGGCAACCCATTCCAGTGCCTCACCAATGCTTACAGTAAAGAATTTCTTCTTCATATCCAATCTAAGCTTCCCCTGTTTAAGTTTGAACCCGTTACCCCTTGTCCTCTCACTACAGTCCCTCATGAAGAGTCCCTCTCCAGCATCCCCATAGCCCCCCTTCAGATACTGGAAGGCTGCTAGGAGGTCTCCACACAGCCTTCTCTTCTCCAGGCTGAACAGCTCCAACTTTCTCAGCCTGTCTTCATACGGGACGTGCTCCAGTCCCCTGATCATCCTCGTGGCACTCCTCTGCACTTGGTCCAACAGTCCATGTCCTTTTTATTCATATTTTTATTTTTATTTTTATACTGATTTCCATATTGACTGAAAAACAGGACAATCTGAGTTGGATCATCTTCACACAGGAGATGTGTTGACGATAGAACAAGATACCTGTTAAGAACAAAAATATGTACAGAGGAAATATATGCTGTGAAATAGAGTATCTTTTTGGTCACTTAATTATTGACATGGTGGTGGTTATAGACTGAGCAAATAAATAAGAAAAAGGAGATAATAAAAATTATTACCTCACCAGGAGAAAGTCACGAGGCCCAGCTGAAAAGAACTTAATCTATGAACAGGGGCTCAGCTGGGTGTTTTAAAGAGAAAGGACTGCAAAGATGCAAGCAACAGTACAAGAAGAGAGAGGAAAGTGATTGGAACTCTCTCTTTCAGAAAGCAGGAAGAGGATCCTGAGGTGAGAGTTGTGTGGGGTTTTTCCCCTTTCCATTCTTATTTGCTCTAGTTACAGCCTCTCATTAGGACATACAGCTTTTGCTGTTGTAAATATCTGGATAAAAAAGAAACCAAAGTAGTTTTCTGAAACTGAAGCTTGAGAGTTCTGTTTCTCAAGCTATGGATGGTAAGACAGCATAAATATAAAGGAGATGGACAGCTTCATTGAGCTGCAGGTAGGTTGGAAAACAATAAAGACTCCAGTGGGAATTATTTAAACCTTTTGTTACAGAAAATTGACTGCAGTCAAGATGTAAACAGGCATGATCTCTTTTAACTAAAATAAAAAATATTTGTGAAAGCGATTTTGATGGGGAGAGTGAGAATGGCAGTATTTTATAAAAGTGACTTTTAAAAGTGTAAGTGCTGAGATGTCAATTAGAGGGGGTGAACTTTTTTGAACAGTTTGTCAATTTGTGAGGAAAACATTCCATGTGGGCATGGTACCCTGCTATACACTGAAGCCTAGATTTTAAATATAAGAAATACTAGATCGTGGAGCTGTATAACAAAATACAACTCTTCAAAGCAATGTTAAGAACATGTTGTGGATGTGGTTCATTGGGATGAGCTGAATAGGTTGGTCCTTACGCTGAGTTTTACTAGTACAAGGTACAGCAGCAAGTAAAAGTGCATTGAATGATCTGATTCAGTATTTTACTCCATGTCAGGCCTAGATGTTAAGAGCATACTTATGAAAAAAGTGTAAGCATGTTCCAGAAAGCGTTAGTGAGGGGTTAGCTAATTTTCTAATAAACGGGCAGGCTTGGAGGATGGAGCCGAGCATTATCATCTCTTCATGTCAGATTGTTTGTCTCAAAGAGGGAAGAATGGTAGAGGGCGCTCAACTAATAAAGTGGACGAAATCCCCTCCAGTTACTTAATGTAGCTGTATTCCTTAACCCTGAAGCAATGAGCAGGGTAGGAAGAGCAGGGTGTGGGCAGTGAGTATGCATGTGTTTTGTGGAGATAAGGTGAGCAAGAGGATATTCCCTGCCTTTTGCTACATGATTATGTGAAAATTATGACCCCTACCATAGGAATTATCACAGGTAGTAAGAGATGAATTTTATTAATAAAATTCTGGCTTCAGCAAGATGCAAAGCATAAGGATTCATTAGCTGTTTGCCTGATGCATATTTGATTGATTCATTCAGCCCCAGTAATAAAGACTTTACCTGTCTTGCCACACACACATGCAGGACTTTTTTATTCCCTGAATGCTGTCTTCTAGTGACCCAAAGCCTTGCTCTGGTGGGATAGGTTGTGTGTCACCTCTGAGAGGAACACTTGTGATCAGTGACAGATCTTAGTCATGATGCTCTAATCTGGTAATAACCACATAACTTTGTTTAACTTGTGCAGACTTTAGAAGGTTTCAGCCTGGGATCTCAAAAACCTTTATGGCTACTTCGTATCTGCACAGAAATTGCCCCTTGGAATTAAAATACTAATACATTAGGCACGGAACAGGATACAAAAAGAATGAAGTGTGCTTGCACCTCCTTTTTTTTTCATCTTAGACTTCATAAAGTTATATACTGCAGTGGCACTGGAGTTCCATGAGCTTTTAACTGCAATTCCAATAGGTATAGCAAATAAAAAGTTGTATGTTTTTTGCACTACCTTGTAAACTGCTTTAATGAAATCTGTATCTGCTTGTATGTTACTGCTTAGGCTCACTTTCATTTGGGAAAAATATTTCCATCATGATTTTAAACAGGATTTTTCTGGTTTCTTGAAACAAAAATGGGATCTCAAGCCAGGAGTCCATATTCTTCCTTACAGGAATCTATCGCCCCTGCAGCACCATCTCTAATATCAAGAAATAGAAAGTAGTATAAATAAGTGGTTTAGAGATGCAAAAATGACACCTGGAGAGATTAATTCACTTTTCAGCATGGGGGCACTACATGTTGGTTGTACTAATAACTAAAAGAAATAGTTGGAATTGGGATGCCTTGGCTTTGAAGCTGTGCCAAGGCAAAGAAGGGAATATAAAATCCACAGATACACATAAACCAGCAACAAAATAGTTCTGTAATCCATTTGCTATGCACCTGCCAGGGAAAGGAGATGCATTGGTTAGGTCAGTATTTCCCACACTTCCCCTACTTGTGGCAAAGGCTACTGCCTATAAAATAGAAATAGGTTGCCAGCCTTTACATGTAAGTACCTTTCTTATACCCTGTATGTTCCCTTATAGTTGGTGTTGGTTTTGTTAGTGTTGTGAGTTGGTTCTGATCTGCTTGGTTGCTTCTGACTGTGAGGTAATGTTAGCTAGATGTGAACTGGACTTGTTCTCTTCATCATGTTCCAAATTAGGACTTGAAAGTCTCTCCCTTTGTACTAAGGAATATTTTGCTCTATTTCTGCAAGAATGTGGGAGATGGCTGAAGGGGAAGTGTTTTTTGTGTTCTGTTATATGTAAAAGATTAATTGGCCTTCAAATGCAACAGGTGATAATGGCACCTGTACTGCTTGGCAGTATTGCTTCCCACAGTTAGTTTCCATATCAGTGATTCCTTTGTGCTTTGGAAGGGCCACCACGACAACCCCAGAATCCGCCTCAAAGGAGCTATACCTCTTCTATGCCCACCTCAAGTATGTCCTGTTAAAAACTGTGCAAATCAAGAATATTTGAGGGGTCTTTGTCATACTTTGCTTTCTTGAGCAAAACCTTAAAATCCTTGAAAGTTATCATAAGCTTGTCTGATTTACAAGTAGATTTTTCAGAAGGCTGTAAATTCTGGCGGTTTTAGTGGAGCATCCAAGCCAGGTCTGGGGAAATTACAAGCAGAGGAGTTTGACAAGATACTTTATTTTTTATTTTTTTCTTATTGGCTTTCTCAAGAGGATGAATTGGGTTTATGACATTTTCCATTCTTCTTTCATCTTTTTCTCAGGAATGGATTGGTTATTCATTCTTCAGTAGATTTTCATTTTCTCAGAATATGTTTTCACAGACTTTTTAGCTTACACCAGGCACTCTCTTGCTTCCCCACAGCTGCTGAGGTTGTAAATGGGGGACCTGATACATTGCTGAAAGGATGAGTCCTTCAAAATGTAGAATGTTGAAAAGGTCAAAACGACTCTATACAGCACTGTGGTTCAGTGCATACTGTAAGTATTAACATTCAGATACCTTCCACTAGGGCACAAATTGAAACAAGGGATGAAAACAATCCTTTCTCATGAGCAGTATTAAAAGTGGGATGGAGAAGGGAAATTAACCTGTTCCTTTAACTGTTTTTGCATTTTAATCATTTTGTGCTTGCCTTAGTGTCTTACTTACCGTCAGTTTCTAAGTTTTATTTGGCTATTTAATATCTGAATGCTACTTTCAGAGCCTGTGATCAAAAATCAAATTGTAAATAGTTCTGAGACAAGATGCTTGAAGTTGAAAAACTAAAATGTTTTGCTTATTTCAGATTTTTTTTTCAAGAATTGTTTTCCAAATATAAAGTAATCAAACATATTTGATCCACCTGAAGCTGGTTTTTTTTGGTGCTTGAGAGACTTGTTCTGGGCTATCACCCACCTGGAACCTGGGCTAAGGCATGGTATTAACAAAGCTTAGTCAGGTATGTTGTTGTGCTGATGTTGTGCATGTGCATCAGCTGTATATTGTGTCCAGGTAGCCATAGGAACATAAAGTATAAACTGCTTAGAGCAGGATGGGGAAAAAAACCTCAGTGAAATGTTCAGTCTCACTAAAACAAATTTTCATGCCCTAGCTTATCTTCATCATTGTTTGCTGTAAGTCTATAACAGTAATTTCTGTGGTTGATCCAGTACTTTGAAATATATATATATTACCATGTCTGACTTTACCATTACAAACTTAATCAAAACCTTTCATGCAGTGGATTCTTGTTTAGCCAAATAACCCTTTTCCATCCCTCAAAGCTACTCAAATAAAGACAAAGTGGGATTAAATTTTCCAGGGGTTTATGTTACAGTATTGACTGCTGAATGTTATTTTTCTTCAGCCAAATGTTTATTTTGCAGTCCCAGCAGGGTCTCTTTGTGGCAATAATCTATATTGTTTGTGGCACCTAGCTCAGCAGCTTTCAGCATTCTTCCAGTGAACAGAGGAAGACAGCATCTTGCATGCAGTGTGCTCTGACCCACCAAGTTAGGTGACATAAGCATGATGTTTAGAGCTGCTCTTGTAGCAGTGAAATGATTGTATTCAGTGAAATTACAGGGAGATGCCAAAAAAATCAAGGACGTTGGTAATCGTGCACAGGAACCTCATACACATTCAACACCAGTACACAATGACCGAGCAGTAGTCTTCAAGCAGTTGCTGTTGTAGCAAGTGGATGGCTGGTTCTACCTGAGAGTTGATGCACGGATATTTGGTACTGTTATTATCCCTCAATCTGTATTAATGGTGTGACTGAATTCACAAGGTCTGTGGTGAGGCAGCACCTGCAGCGAGGGCACAACTATCTTTTTTTATATTTTTTCTATAAAGCTTTTTTAGCAACTGAATTGTTAATTTTCACTTGAGTGTTTTGCAGAACTGTTGTTAGGTGCATTATGGCTAATTTGCAGCCATCTCTTATGCATATTTTAAGGCTCTAAGAGACTGGGTCTTATACTAGTGTTTGCTATTGACAGCTTGTGAAGTAGGAGAGCAGAATGTTGCTGTTTAGGATAAATAGGAAGCATTATTTATAAATAGGATGGAAGAAAATTGACAGCTAAAGCAACATGAAGAAACCCCAGAAGGGCACTTTTAATAAGCTAGCATTAGAGTAAATCCAGTCCAACAGCATAAAATAAAGGAGGAACCAACTTCTCAGGTGATGCTTTTCTACGGAACCCCTGCTCCTATACCTGAACTGTTAAAATGCAACCAGGTTAGGCCTTAAATCCCTGGATTTAGGCATGCTACATTATGCAAGTATGCTAGCCAAAGGCTTTCTAAACATACTTCCACAAGGTTCTGCATAGCAGGGCTTAGCAGGGAGCAGAGTGTCTTGGTATTCATTGCTTGTGCCTTGAGCATGATAACAGCTATCATGGAACAACAAAAGAGCATGTAACATGCTAGTGTAATCCCACACCAGGCTAAACAGTCTTACTCCTGCTCCTGAACATACATTTTGCACACTCCATATGCCAGATCCAGTTCTGCTCTAACCTTGTGCCTACACCATCTAGTGCACTGAGGCTGCAGATTGCTAAACTGGCCCTGCTTACAGCTCTAACTCCTACCAACTTATGGGAAAACACCAGCCTGAGGGAGACAAAGCTTACTTTCACCTTGTGCAAATGTAAGTAGAAACTGTTTTCACACAACTAATCAGTAAGCAAAAGAGGAATAACTTTAATTGGGTAAATGGACAATGGATTTTGCGTCTGTCCA
The DNA here is from genome assembly GCA_017639245.1 of Myiopsitta monachus. Taxonomy (NCBI): domain Eukaryota; kingdom Metazoa; phylum Chordata; class Aves; order Psittaciformes; family Psittacidae; genus Myiopsitta; species Myiopsitta monachus. The sequence goes on along the minus strand of CM029921.1, from coordinate 60,807,685 downwards.
CATAACAAAATACTTTCAGATCTCAAAGTGATAGTTGCACTAGGGATGTCTGTAAAGAGAGCTAAAATAAAAGTATTGACCTGAGGCTCATAACGAAGCCTCTTATCCTTGCAGCAACTTTTCAATTAACAGTGTATCGTATTTAAAGCTCACCAAAGTTTAAATTATACCAGACATTCAGTATTTGTCTTTTAATTGGCTCCCTGGATTTAATGATCTAGGTAGAGAATCCTGAGTTCTATTTCTCGATCTATAATGAGACCTGTCCTAAAATACTGCCATTAAATTACCTTTTAGGTACTTACTAAAACTTTTCCAACATAGGCATTACCTTTATGACATTGCATGGCATTGATTTAAATACTTTACCAGTGGAAATTTTCAAGTAGCTGTAATTGCAAGTTTTTCTTTTTGTATTGGAAAGTAATTGTTCTATGTTATTATTAACTTATTTCTATTAAGAATATTATGGAATATGTCTTTTTAGTAAATATTCTTCAATATTTTTGTGGCAGGGTTAAGATTTTGTACCCAAATTTTGATTGATTTGCCAGTATAAAGAGGGGAATAACTAAGAAGGGCTGGTGAGTATGTCTGAGAGTATGAAAACTAAAATAATGGTGTGTGAAACTGTTTTATCTGAGACATCACTCACCTTTGCTTCTTTGAAAACAATCCCAGGGAGGGGTACATGTGAATAATCTTAGAGGATATGTGTTAATTAGAAATAAGACATCTGTTTGAGTCTGTATTATTAATGAATGGTACACTATATTCTGATTCTGGAGCACCTTGTTCTTTTAGAAAGAAATAGCTTCAGAAATTTAAATTGTAGAATCTAAATTATCAGTCATATTCCAATAAGCTTTACCAGCATCACCTGTCATTGTGTTCACCCCCTTACCTAGTTTAAATCTCACCTCTGATTAACTTACCATGTAAAAATAAAGGCGTTCTGTCTTTGTCTTCACAAGCGATTTTTATGGATGAGCAATTCTGTAATGCCCCTTCCTGAGATCATTGCTGGGACTGTTGCTGTGGCCATAATGTTTGTCTTAATCATCTGACCCCTGCACTCACACTTTTAATACGATCACTTATTTATTTATTTATTTACTTACTTACTTACTTATTTTTCTATGTAGCTGCTTTAGGAGCATGAATTTTTGTCCTACACAATCCTCTTTCCCTGTCATTCTCTCTCTATTTCATAGTCCTCTTTTAAAACCTGGCTCTGTCTAATGTCTGCAATTTTTTTGTTATTCAGCCTAAATTGGGCTGGTAAGAAGCTGGGACCACTTTGAGCATAGTGAGCATTGAAAATATTCATACTGATTGCTTCTTTGTTATATACATTTCTCTTCATGCTTAGTTTGTTTACATACTTGTCATAAATATGTATTTTGATTCTAAAAGCTCACAGTCTATTTCTTTGGGTTTGTATCATCTTCTGTTGCATTATTTTGTGGTTATTAATGGGAAATCTGAATGAGATTTTATAACTGTTGTGTGCCAATGCTTCAATTGTATAATAGATAAATTTCAGGGGAAAAGAGCTTGTAAGGAAGATGAAGACACTGGGGTTTTTGTGTGACTCAGACATGCTGTGAACAGGAATGTTCCCTTTGACTAGTACTTGCCAGGATGCTTGTGGGACTTTACCATTTCAAGTGATTCAAGGCTCAGTCACCCTTACATCTGCTAGTCTGATGCCCTCGCATGTACTGGAGCTTCTAACAGTGTGTAGAATTAACCTTCAGTAATACAAGTGATCTTTGTGATACTAAACCAAAAGTTTGGTGTCAAAGAAATGCAAGGTGTTTCCTGGATAAGACTGACCAGCTACTTAGCCAGACCTCTGCCTGCCTCTGCTCCACCATATCTTCTTCACAGATCACACAGACTGATGTGCTAATACTGCTTTTGCTGAGTAAATTTAAAGGAGCTTGCAGTGGTCCCTGAGCACACAGGAGAATCCTTATTTAAAAAAAAAAAAAGAAAAAGAAACAAGCACATTTTCAGAATTGGAAGAAATAATGCCAAAGTGTAATTTGTTAGGGAAGACACATGAAAATGTGGTCTGAGACAGGAACGCAGGAAGTGCCAAGCTGAAACAGTTACAGGGGAGGAAGGAAAACTGGAATGATGTCGATGGAGTAGAGAAAATGCTACAAGTTGTCAGGAAAAAAAAGCAGACTGGAAAGCAAAGGAACACATGTCTCACTTTGCCATTCAAAAAGCATTTAATCATTACCTCTCATATTCTTAAATACTAATTCATTACATGCACCATGAAAGTTAAGTCAGTTATAGATAACACTCATGTAGATGTACACTACATTGTGGGAAAAGCTCAAAGAAAAATGTAGAAGTACCACTGTTTACATCTTTTCAAGGTTTCTCTGAACACAGAATATGCACTTGCAAAGGCAGAGTTAACCTCTAGCAAAAGCATGCAGCTATCTGATCTTTTTGGTTATTCTAATATGATATCCAATTCTTGGGTTTCAATTCTGTCATCTAGAGAACTAAACAAAAGAAGAGTTTCCATTGCTTGAAACCATTTCATTTCCATTGCTTGAATAGTTAAAGCAAATTACATTTGCACAAGTCATTGTTAAAGATAGGCTAAGAAATAAAGGAACACAAAGTACATGTGAATATTTTCTTGTTTGAAATATGAAATTACACATGAATAAATGACTGTGTTTTCAGGGAGCATTTGTAAACAAACGTAGGGACTTCTGCTAGCTTATGTACGATAACTGTGTGTTTAAGAAGAAACAAAAAACATTGCATCCCGAAAGCAGTGTAGGTAGCATTGACTGAACCTGAGGGCTGGATCAATAGATTCAAAAAATGTAACGGTATGGTATGAAATTCAAGGTAATGGATTACACTTATATGAAGCGATGATGATACATAACATAGCAAGGCAAGTCCTAGAATCTGTTAGCTTTTTCAGGGTCTCAAACTTGGGGTAGCTTCAGAAGGGAAAGCATTTTTAATGCCTAAACTGCATGCAATGACTAGGACTTGTGATCCTGCCCATCTACTCTGCTCTCATGAGACCTCACTTGGAGTATTGTGTGCAGTTCTGGTGTCCTCAACATAAAAAGGACATGGAACTGTTGGAACAAGTCCAAAGGAAGGCCATGAGGATGATTAGGGGACTGGAGCACCTCCCATATGAAGATAGGCTGAGAAAGTTGGGGCTGTTCAGCCTGGAGAAGAGAAGGCTGTGTGGAGACCTCCTAGCAGCCTTCCAATATCTAAAGGGGGCCTATAGGGATGCTGGGGAGGGACTCTTCATGAGGGATTGTAGTGAGAGGACAAGGGTAACGGGTTCAAACTTCAATGGGGGAAGTTTAGATTGGATATGAGGAAGAAATTCTTTACTGTAAGCATGGTAAGGCCCTGAAATGAGTTGCCCAAGGAAGCTGTGAAGTGCTCCATGGCTGGTGGTGTTCAAGGCCTGATAGGACATAGCCTTAGGTGGCATGATTTAGTGTGAGGTGTCCCTGCCCATGGCAGGGGGGTCGGAATTAGATGATCTTAAGGTCCTGTCCAATCCTAACTGTTCTATGATTCTATGACTTTTTCCTAAATGGTTCCTTGCAGAAACCAAACTGCTGCCAGCTTTGCTATGTGGTGGTGTATGTAGCAAAATTGTTGTTTTATTTTTTTTTTTCCTGCTGTCCGTTTTCACCCCTTCCTCAATCCCAAATGACTTCTTTACATTCCTTTTTTACAATTATGTCCTGGATTCAGCAGTAGCAGTCATTTTTCTCTTTCTTAGCAGCTGGTGCAGTGCTGTGGTTTTGCCTTTTGGCCTGGGAACAGCGCTGATAACATATTTTGGTATTGCTGCTCTGGAGACAGAGGACATTGAGCAGCTGTCCACCTTGCCTGGTCTCTCAGAGGATCCTTCTGTTGTGGGGTTGCTGAAGGTCGAAGAACAACAACTGCCAATTGCAACCGCAACAGTGCACCAGTGGCAATATCGTGCCAACAGAGACTCCCTGATTCCCATCCAAAAGCTGATCTGTAGACTGGAGAGTCAAGGAGTGATCAGTAGGACCCACTCACCCTTTAATAGCCCCATATGGCCAGTGCAAAAGTCTAATGGAGAGTGGAGACTAACGGTAGACTATCATGGCCTGAATGAAGTCATACCACCCGTGAGTGCTGCTGTACCGAACATGCTAGAACTTCAGTATGAACTGGAGTCAAAGGCAGCCAAGTGGTATGCCACGACTGATATTGCCAATGCCTTTTTCTCAGTTCCTCTGGCAGCAGAGTGCAGGCCACAGTTCGCTTTTACTTGGAGGGGCGTCCAGTACTACTTGGAATCAACTGCCCCAGGGGTGGAAACACAGCCCTGCCATCTGCCATGGACTGATCCAGACTGCACTGGAACAGGGGCAAGCTCCGGAACACATGCAGTACATTGATGACATCATTGTGTGGAGTGATACAGCAGAAGAAGTCTTTGAGAAAGGGAAGAAAATAATCCAAATCCTGCTGACAGCCGGTTTTGCCATAAAAAGGAGTAAGGTCAAGGGACCTGCACAGGAGATTCAATTTTTGGGAATAAAATGGCAAGATGGACATTGCCAGATCCCCACAGATGTGATCAACAAGATAACAGCAATGTTGCCACCAACTAATAAGGAAGAAACACAAGCTCTCTTGTGTGCTCTAGGGTTCTGGAGGATGCACATCCTGAATTACAGTGTGATCGTAAGCCTTCTCTATAATGTGATCCGGAAGAAGACTGATTTTAAATAAGGCCCTGAGCAACAACAAGCCTTTGAGCAAATTAAATGAGAGATAGTTCATGCAGTAGCCCTCGGACCAGTCCGGACAGGCCCAGATGTAAAAAATGTACTCCACACTGCAGCCGAAGGAGAATGGTCCTACCTGGAGCCTCTGGCAGAAAGCTCCAGGGGAGACTCAAGGTCAAACCCTTGGCTTTTGGGGTCGGGAATACAGAGGATCTGAGGCCAGCTATACCCAACTGAAAAAGAGATACTGGCAGCCTAGTGAAGGGGTTCGAGCTGCTTTGGAAGTGATTGGCACTGAAGCACAGCTCCTCCTGGCACCTCAGCTTGCCCAGGCTGGGCTGGGTGTTTGAAGGCAGGGTCTCTCCTACATATCATGCAACCGATGCTACATGGAGTAAGTGGGCTGCACTAATTATACAACGAGCTCAAATAGGAAATCCCAGTCATCCAGGAATTCTAGAAGTCATCATGGACTGGCCAGAGGGTAAAGATTCTGGAAGGTCACCAGAGGAGGAGGAGATGTATGCTGAAGAGGCCCCACCATGTAATAAACTGTCAGAAAGTGAAAAGCAATGTGCCCTGTTTACTGATGGGTCCTGCTGTATTGTGGGAAAGCATCAGAGATGGAAGGCAGCTGTATGGAGTCCTCAACAACAAGCTGCAGAAACTGCTGAAGGGGAGGGTGAATCGAGTGTTTGCTGAGGTGAATGCCATCCAGCTGGCCTTGGACATGGCTGAATGAGAAAAGTGGTCATTACTTTATACTGACTCATGGATGGTGGCAAATGCCCTGTGGGGGCAGTTGCAGCAATGGAAGCAGAGCAACTGGCAACGCAGAGGTAAACTCGTCTCAGCTGCTGCACTGTGGCAAGATATTGCTGCCCAGGTGCAGAACCTGGTAGTGAAGGTACACCTTGTAGATGTTCATGTACCCAAGAGTTGGGTCACTGAGGAGCACCAGAACAACCAACAAGTGGATAAAGCTGCTAAAGTTGAAGTGGCTCAGATGGACTTAGATTGGCAATACAAGGGTGAATTATTTTGGGCCTGGTGGGCCCACGACACTTCAGGCCATTCAGGGCAGAGATGCAACATACAGATGGACTCGTGATTGAGCGGTGGATGTAATAATGGACACTATTGCCCAGGTTATTCATGACTGTGAAACGTGCTGCAATTAAGCAAGCTAAACGTTAAAGCCTCTTTGGTATGGAGGACAATGGCTGAAGTACAAATATGGGGAGGCTTGGCAGATTGATTATATTACACTCCCATCAACCCACCAAAGCAAGCGCCATGTGCTTACCATGGTGGAAGCAACCACCGGATGGCTGGAAACATACGTTGTGCCCCACGCCTACTGCCCAGGAACACTATCCTGGCCTTGAGAAACAGATTTTGTGGTGACACAGAACCCCAGAGAGGATAGAGTCAGATAATGGGACTCATTTCTGGAACAGCCTGATAGACACTTGGGCCAAAGAGCATGGCATTGAATATATATCACATGAATATCACATCCCCTACCGTGCACCAGCCTCTGGTAAAATCAAATGGTGCAATGGGCTATTAAAAACTACACTGAGAGCAATGGGTGGTGGGACTTTCAAACATTGGGATGCACATTTACCAAAAGCCACTTGGCTGGTCAGCACCAGAGGATCTGCCAACAGGGCTGGTCCAGTCCAGTTAGAACTTCTACATACTGTAGAAGGGGACTGTCATGGGTTCAGCAGCAGCAGTCATTTTTCTCCTTCTTGGTAGCTGGTACAGTGCTGTGTTTTTGATTTTGGGCCTGGGAACTGTGCTGATAACACCAGTGTTTTCAGTTACTGCCTGTTAATGTTTTTGTCTGGCCAAGGACTTTCTGAGTCTCATGCTCTGCCAGGGAGGAGGGAGCCGGGAGGAAGCAGAGACAGGACACCTCACCCAAACTAGCCAAAGAGGTATTCCATGCCACAGCATGTCATAATCAGGATGTAAAACTGGAGGGCAGTGACTCGGAAGGGTGGGATGCAAGGCTTGGTCGGGCTGGATGGTGAGCATTTGAATTCTTTCCTTGTGTTTGCCTTGTCATTATTATTATTGGTGGTAGCAGTAGTGATGTGTGTTATACCGTAATTACTGGACTGTTCTTATCTCAACCTGTGGGAGTTGCATTCTTTCGATTCTCCTCCCCATACCCTTGGGAACTGGAGAGAAGGAAGAGAGGGGAGTGAGTGAACGAACTGGTTGAATTATAGAGGCTTAAATCATGACAGGGGCAAAGTTCCTGTGGTGCACATGAAGAATTTTCTGGGGTAGACAGTCTGGGTTATTCCTGCTTCAGGTAAAGGCAAACCCACTCATGGGATTGCTTTTGCTCAGGGACCGAAGCATACTTGATGGGTAATGCGTGAAGATGAGTAAGTCCAATGTATACCTCAAGGGGATTTGATTTTGAGGGAAAACAGCCAATGAACTCAATTGTATGCTGTTGCTTGCTATGTAGCACTTTTATAGCCCACCAACTAGATATCTTCAGGTCACCAGCGACTGGCCCTGACTTCCCTCTGACCAGTCATCCCAACAAAGAACAAATTTTGTTGAAACCAGACGAGTTCTGTGGTAAAGGAACATTCAGCATCAGCAGGCAATTATCCAACATTGCACACAGCCTCTCCTGCTCTGAAAGACTGCTACAAGAGATGGAGCCCTGACATCATGGACCAAATGGACTCAGCAGCTTTATAGGGATTGGTCCATGCACTAAGAAATTATCTCTCTCATCTCTCTCTCTCTGTGGATGTATATATATATATATGTGTATATATATATATACGATAAGAGTGATGGTATATTGAAAATGTGGGATCTGAGCATGATGTGAATGGTATGGAATAAGGGGTGGATACTGTTCTGGGTTCAGCAGTAGCAGTTATTTTTCTCTTCAGCAGCTGGTGCAGTGCTGTGATTCTGACTTGCAGCCTGGGAACAGAGCTGATAACACCAATGTTTTTAGTTGCTGCTCAGTTATGTTCACTCCTACCAGGGACTCTGTAGAGTCTCATGCTCTGCCAGGGAGGAGGGGAAGCTGGAAGGGAGCAGAAACAGGACACCTGACCCAAACCGACCAAAGAGGTATTCCATATCGCAGCATGTCATGCCCACTATATAAACTGGGGGCAGTTACCCGGAAGGCTTAGATCACTGCTCAGTCAGGCTGGTTATCGATTGGCAGGTGGTTAGCGGTTGTCTTCTACTCCCTTTTCATTTCGCTTATCATTATTATTATTGGTGGTAGCAATGGTGGTTTGTGTTATAGCTTAGTGACTAAACTGCTCTTAACTCAACCCGTGGGAGTTACATTCTTTTGATTCTCCTCCCCATCCCTCCGGGAGTGGGGGGGAGGAAGGGGGGGCAGGGGGAGTGAGAGGGTGACTGCATGGCTGACTGGCCTTAAACCAAGACAAAGTAACTAAATATAGTGATTTTGGTTTCACTTATGCTATTTATGGATTTGTTCAAGCAATGTATTTTGTACAGAGAGGTTTATAGAGACTTGTTTCTACATAGTCATATGTTTTGGCCACTCTCTGTTGACAAACTGGCCTTTCCATTAGATTCTGACACAGTAATGTGTCATGTCTTGTGAAAATGGAATCATTACAGCAGTTATAAAACTGCTGCGGTTCTAAAACTTCAATACCATATGAAATCAGTATTCACAGAAACTTCATAAACTAAGCAAAGACTTGACTGTGTGCTACTGTTTATTTTGGGTAATGGCATTCAAAATTGGTTAGCTGTTTTTTTTTCTCATGTAATCAAGAAATTGATCTAGAATCCTTTTCTTCTGAAAAGTTATTCCCTGTGGCTAACATAAGAGGGGAGGTAGTGTAGAACTGTTCAGCAAAACTTGTCTTTATTAATTTCATTGAGGTGATCAGTCCTAGGTTTGTGAATATGCGAAGCTTTCATTCTGTTATTTTGCTTTGGAAAGGTTAAGATGTCTAAATACCTTTGTCAGAGGTCACTGGCAAAGGTATTTATACCCACTGGCTGGTTAGTCATGCCTTTGAACGCTTGCTGATTTCTCATCCATTTTCATATGTTTTCTCCTACAGCTGTAGCTCTGCTTCTGGTCTTTTCTGAGTTAGTCCATACTGAAAGCTTGTGTCTCATTTCCTTATGAGTCACAGCATTTTGGTGAGATCAAAACTAGATTTACAGAAACACAAGATGATCAAGTGTAAATGTTATATCATGGGAACAGTTGAGAAGCCATATTTAAACTGCGAAACAGAATGATATTTTCAGTCTTGGAGGTGACTAGGGAGTTTCAGCTAGCTTGTGTATATAGAATAAACCCCATAAAACTCTGTCATCCACTCATTTTTGATAAATGTAGGTTTAACACACTTTTCCTTGGGTGTGCCGTAGCAAGTGCAAGGTGTTTCTTCCACCTTTTCCTGTTGGCTTGGTGCATTGAGAAGTTACTACTTTCATCAGACCTTATTTCCTGTACCATAATTAGAGGTTAGAGATCAGTATGTCTGATATGGCAGCTCCCATGCTTTTAGCCATAAATTTACACTGTGGCTGCTTTTGCGCTGATAATGAAAAGTGGGTTTTTTGATGTATTTTTTTATTTGCTCACTAATGCAATTCTCTTTAAATTTTATGTGTGACCTTAATCTCCATCAAGAGATTCATAGTCAATTTTCAAGGTTGCCTACATGTTTCTCACTGCATCCAGCTCAGTAAAGCACCAGTAAACGTCATAAAAGTTCCAGATTGACTCTTGAAAACTCTGTAGTACAAACTTTCTCTTCTCAAAATTGCCTGTGTTCAGATTTTAAGAGAAAAGTGACATCACTTCGAGTTATTGAATATCTTTAATTTCATATTTGATGTATTTTCTCCAAGAGCCTAGAGAATTAGAGGGTGTTAATTTTGCCATCTGGGGGGTGCAACTGATTAATTTTACAGACTGCTGCCCAAGTTGTAGTACAGGAGCTCTGAAGTCTTGACATATACAAGCTCAAAATGATTTACACATTTAACAAAATGTTTTAGCAGTATAAAAAGTGGTTGGCAATGGTTTACAAGCTAACCTATGTCTTTTAATGTTATTACCTTCCAGAAGCTGCCAGTCCTAAATGATTACACAATCAATCATAACACCCTGGGACAACAGCAACCCCTGGAGCCATCTGAAAAAACATGACTTCTTGAATGTTGTATTTCCTGGACATTGCTTGCTCTTTAGAATGATTTACCAGCAAGAACAATCGAATTAGAGGTTTTCTGCTGTTCTAGTGAAGTATTTTATCTCTAGTGTGGGAGGGTTTATTTGGGATTTTTTTAGGGGGGAGGTTTTAATTTGAAAGTTCATAATCCCACATTTCTAGAACAGCTGTAACTTGAATTACTTCATCTGAAGTAGATAGCACAGTAATGGACAGACAGTTCAAACTAAAAGAGAGAAACTCTTTTGAATTCAGGAGCATACATTTCGTTGACATAAACTTCCTATTCTGATAATGTTACTATTTCTTATAACTTTTGTGTGACATCAGCATGTCACATAGATTGCCTCTAGGAGAAATTTATTTAAGTTGCATGATTTTGTGGATTTTCAGTTAGAATGATAGAACTCTATAAAAACAAACTTTGAAAAATATTTTTGGCATGAGGATGTTAGGATTATTGTAGGTTTTCATAGGAATGCATTTATTTGTATTAGGTTAAAAAAAAAATTCACCCTAGTCAGGTTTTTTTGGATGAATTGTCTAGTTTGATTTTGTTTCTCCACATTGTTAAATCTTCTGCATTCTTAAAGGCAGTGCCTGTACTACGAGTCTGTCTCTGAAACTGAGATAATGGTGGTGGCAAGAAGCAGTTTTTGGTACTTAATGCTGCAGTCCACATGCTATGGCATTGCGTAATTAGAGGAGAAACTTGTGTATTTTATGAAAGTACACACACACTAAATGCCGCCAAATAAATTCACAATTTTACTGGGTGGCTGCCCATGAGTCCCCACAGTCAAATACCAGGGAATTAATTTATGCACATACAAACTAAGAAGCAGCAGCATAAGGAGCATATTGTTAATGCCTTGTCTACGGAAAATTGCATATATGCCTGCCAGGGGTTGAATGCGTGTAATAGTATTTTAATGCTTTTCTGGGGTTTGTTTCTGGATAATGTACTGGACTCTTGAGCATTGAGTGTAAGTCAACTGACTGACAAGACTTTGCAGCTCCTGTGCAGCCTGGTTGCTGGCTTTCAGTGTTCTATGACTTGCCACTCTGAGCCATTTCTCCCAAACTGCCACAACTTCCCCTCTTCCTAGTCCCCCCACAGCTCTCCTTCCCAGGAAGCCACTGTTGTGCAGGAGTATCCTCTCTTATTTTTCTGTCCAAACAGGTCTTTCCAGGTGACCTGCTGGAAATGCAAATAGAAAATTATATTGCATGTGGCTATTTCCACACCACCACCTCTGCCTGCTTCTTATGTTTATAGTAAAGTATGTGGGTGGGTGGCAGGCAAAAGGAACATGCATGAAAATAATTTTTAAAAACTCTCTTTCTGTGCCAGTGTTGCTAAGCTCATCATTGAAACGCTGAATATTTAACATCACAAAAAGAATCCATATTCCGCCCATGGTGGATGTTATAATCCTATTTGCCAAAATACATATTTATTCTTTATAATTTCTCAAAGGAGGGTTTGACTGTCAAAGCCCCATTTGATTTAAATGTTCTAATGCTGTTGGAAATTATGGTAATAAAAATTAACTTTGTCTAATTTCACTGTTTATGAAGCAAATTACCAAACTTACCTCAAATAAGCAAGTGTATATTTAGTAAGTGTCCTTAAAATAATTCATTTTTATTAGAAATGACTTATTACTGATTCTGAAAAAGACTTTATTGAATTGTTTTGTGTTTATATTCTCTCAGAATCAATATTTGCTTGTTCATAGTAATGGTATGTGTGCATAGTGCTTAAGAATTGCGATCATAAACCCAGTACTACAGTTCTTCTATTAAAGCAAATAGAACAAATTTGCTCCAGAAAGGAAAAAGTATAAATATAAAAACTCAGTAAAGTGTTTTATGGACTAGATTTTTTTTTTCTTTTCCTCTAAAAATCTTTATCACAAAAGAGTAAAGTTTGATAAAAATAAAAGTACAGGGAACTTGTGATTAATACTGATTTCAGTAAATACATTTAATTTCAGACTTTATTTCAGATTGAATCCTTAGATTATATTAAAGGAAGGCTGTTTTTTTGGTCTGGTTTCAGAACATGAATTCGTTTATATTTTGTGAGGTAATGCAGGTGGTAAACGATAGATATTGCTCCTATAATGTAGAATAATCCGTGTTCAGCTTGACATTTGAAGGCAGTCTGAACTTCCTCAGTCATGAGAATTTGTATCTGGAACATACTGAAACAGGCTGAGATGACGCTAATTCACTGAGTGCAAGTCCTGCACTATAAATATTGTCCCTTTCATGGTTTTGGTCAATAATTAATTCTTAAGGCTAATGAAAGTCTTCACATTAAAGGCAAAGTTTAAATTTCTACTGCAGTGCTGTATTTGCTTTAAGTGTAAGTGAAGTGAGAAATAATCCATATGGTAATAATAGTATTGCACTGGCTCTGGCTATTTGTACTATGGCTCTGCGGAGTGCTCTGCACTGGGGTCCTGGATGGCAGTTACAAAAGCAGTGCTAAGCTGCTCAAGGAGCAAGAAGCTCTTTCCTCTGTTTTGCTCAGAAATGACTCTTCAGTGCCCAGAAAAGCTGTGACTAAGGTGGTCATGGTAGTCTTGAAACACTACTGATAACAGGCTAGATTTTTGGCAAACAGATAAATCTGGAAACTTTTTATTTCAAGAGCAAAGCCAACAAAGGCTAATTTTTTTTTTAGTAGGGAAAATATTGCTTATTGCATATTTTGGCGGATGCACAAATTTGGTTCAATTTCTTTGCCTCTTCTCGAAGTGCAGTGGAAGAACAGACCCACCTCCATCCAAAAAATTACAGCAAATATACATTTTATTCAGACAGCTATTTGACTTTTTGTACACTGATGCAGCTTCAGTAGACCTGCAGGGATTGTCTATTTTGACTATGCCTATGCCTGTGTTCTGAAGGGATACTGTAAGGAGTCCTCAGTTGAAAGCAGAGATGTGATCAAAATTTCCCTAGGCAGAAAAGCTTCAACCTTTGTATGCTATGGTGAGCAATTAATTTCTACCCTGTTATGTAGTTTAACAAGAGTGGGGCCAATGCCTAAATATTGCTATGGAATGTGTGCCTTGGTTTTAGGCAGATTTTCTGTATTTTACAAGTTACCACACCTCTTGGTCTTGATCCTCACAGGATTTAGCTGTAGAAATGCCTAGGCTATGCATTACAAGTGATCTTCACTGAGACATTTGCACCAGATAAGCTGAGGTTATGGCACTTCAGGGTACGAGCAAAAATTTCATAGCCATACAGAAAACTTCAGGGGCCAAAACTTAAGATTACAGAATGAATAGACATGAATTCCTTTTATGGGTCTGGACAGTTAAATATAGACCTTTTTCTTTGCTGTTTTTTTTTCCCTATGCTGCTGTGCTATCAGGATTGATTTGTTTTCCCCTACACCCAATGGTCATGTTTTCCTCCTTACATTTTTCATCCAGGCATGTGATCTTCTTGGAGTTAAATGGGCATATCCGAGTTCACAGCTGTATGACTTAGACCAGAAACTTGACAGGACAAGTTTTTACCTGATGCAGATCAGCTGTACATTTTCATAGTTGTTTTTTGGGGTTTTTTTTTTGCTATCTGACCAGCGTTAAAACAGAGTTATATAGAAACAGAATGTGGGAGATGAAGGAATCTTTAAAAATTCAGTACATATGTGACAGATTCTTTTTACTGTGTTACTTGAAATACACTATTCACTTACTGTAAACATCCTAAAGGGTGTGAAAAGACTTCCAGGAGGTATTTCAATGAGATTATTGTTGCACTAAAGAAAGCAAAGATAATTTTTAAGCAAATACTAGCAAAGATTTCATTAGATTAATGCAATATTTGAATTCTGCTTATTTTTTCATATATTGGATAGCAAAATATGCTTTATGTATTGAAACAATATTAGCTGGTTTGTATTAACACAACCCACAAGGGAAAAAATAAAAGCATTTTGATCTGCTAGTTTTAAAATCTGTGTTAAAATGAGCCTTCTCAAAAACATGAAGGAACATGAATATGAACAACATTTGGGAGCCGGAAAAATGTGAAGTAGTACTTCAAATTTCACATATTTTAAACTCGTCACATTCAGAATAAAGATTCCCAAGAAACTGTGTATATAGAAGGAGTATAGATCATGTTGCATTAAAAAAAAAATAATAATTCTGTGAGACCCATTAAAAAAAACCAAACAGTAAAACCAAACTTGCCTTAAAATACTATGTATCTGTAAAACATTTCTTCAGTTAAACTGAACAGCAAATAAAAGAATCTTCATGTCTTTGATATTTTTCTGTTCAGCCCTGCTCTTTGTGTTGCAATTGATTCGATTTGGGTACTTAGTACCCAGTTCGGCTATCCACATAGCTAAAGTAGAAGTCTGAGGAGTAGTCTGATATCCAGTGGGCTTTCACGTGATGGTTGTTGCCAGGGAAACCACTCCCCTGGTACCCATGCAACAAGCACGTCCACCTCTTCAGGCACACAGATGCAGAAGCATCAGTCTGTCAGTTGATGGAAAGAAAGCAAAGCAGCTGTGCAGGAAATTTAATGCAGACAAGTAATTAAAGTGTTTAGATACTTCAAATTTGAAAGTTATGATATTTTTCTTAAGGAGCCACCCAAGAGGACTGCATTAGTGTACTGGGAATGAGTTTTCACCAGCATGCTTAAGGCTTTGGAGGCACTTACACTTCTGTTCTCCTATGTGGGGATAGATGTCATCACAGCCAGTACTACACAGTCACTCTGTTAGTTTAGATTATATGTGTGTGGTGCAGCCTCCAAAGGGAAATGGAAATCACAAGGCTGTATCTCTGTCAAAACTTACCTAAATGCCTGTGTCTTTAGAGGGCATTCACACTACACTAAACACAAGCAGACTTCCCAGTCGCAGATGTCCCTTAAAATGCATCCCACTGGATGTTATGACCTGCTTGTCCATAAAATATTTGGAAGGGGACGTTTTCCCTTTTCACTGAGTATACAATTAAAAGCAATGTATTACCAGAAGTATACCTGAAAACTCTCAGAAACAAGTGATCCACAAGACTACAACCCACAGAGTATCTAAGTACTAGCAGCTGTGCCTTTGAGGGACATCTTTTCTTCTGGTGAGTTGGTGGTTTCAAAGGTCTATGGGGACTGGATTTAGTTAAATACTTCAGTAGAACCGCTTGTTAAAAATACAGATTAATTTTTTAATGACCGGAGAGCTCATGAACATACATCCACTTCTCTGAAAGCGCCTGCCTAACAGTAGATCTGAGGCCAAGGTGTAGTAATTTCTTAGTTCTCTAGTATCAAAGGAGCAGTTAGCATTTCACATATTGTGATGTGTTGACTTGGATGATTCATATAATACAATTTTTGTATTGCATGGAGCACTTAAGGCCTGTTTTGTGCAAATTGTCTGAAAAACAGAACAGAAGCAGTAAAACAGCTCTTCTGTCAATGTCTAAGCTTTACTTTTGACCAGATTATCTCATCAAACTCTTTTCAATGGAAGATGAGTTTACCTATGCCGACCTATGAAGCCTTCTTGCTTTAGAAATCTTCATAGAAGGAGGAAAAGGAGCTCTGTTAAGCACTTGCCTACCAACGTCCTCTGAGTAAGTGGCGATTTAAAATTATAAGGAAACTTGGGATAGTAGTTAGGCTGATATGGCTGTTTCTATCTTGTTTTCCATAAGTTGTTCCTCTGCTTCACATGCTCCCTGATTTTTCACTTGTGCACATTGAATATAAAAGTTGAGAAAAGATTATATTTGGCTTTGATGTATTGATGCTACCCAAGCTAAGTAATTGGAGAAGATTAACTTCATTATTCTGGTCCAATTCTAGTTTTAATAGTTATGCTGTATGCTTAAAACTCTCTTGGCAATTCCGAATGATTCATCTTTCTCTCACTTTTTACTAACTTTTGTGTATTGCAGTTGTGTATAGTAAACTTCAGCTATCTTTCTCCCATGAGGGGCTGAAAATGATTCCTGTAAGGCATGTACTTAGCAAATCCATTTGTAAAGTGCATTTGGAAAGCTCATGAATGTGTCGGGAGTTACCATATAAATGGAAGATTATTCATTCAGTGTGAATTTAATTACACATTTTCTATGCAGTATAGATTTCCCTCCTGGAAAAAACCCATAAAATTTCTCATGGGGTGCTGGGGGGATGACGCCCACCTAAATTGGTGCCTGGTTTTTTTCATGTATTCATAGAAATTTGGATTACTGAATGGATCATCATGATTTTCTCACAGCATGACATTTCTTGAATGGTTCTAACACCTTGATAATTGATAGTCAATGTAGATGGGAGGCCATTAATAGTAAATACAATTGTTTTAATTCCCTATCTATGCATATATATTGTATTTTGTCAGAAACACACACTCCTATAGCCTTGCTGTTTTAAAATGATATCACAATATAGTGCATGTCTTGAATCCTTTTTTTTTCAAAAAAAAAAAAAAAAGAAATATAATTTGAGCTAAGTAATTTACAAATTTTACAAATACATACATTTATGGCCTAACAAAATTTGCTAAATTCATTATAGGTTTGAAAACAAAACTTTATAAGTAGTAATATAGGTAGGTGCATATATTATATTTTCAAATGGCAATAATTTACTGAAAAACCTGTATAAATAGAAAAATGTTAAAATGTGCTAAGTAATTGCCTTTGGACCTTCAGACTTAAAAATACTTCATTCTATGTGAACAAAATATAGGTCTTATTAATTCTTGTTTCTTATGCTCACAGGTTGTGTTAGTCCATTTTTCTCCCTTTTCCTCTTACGAACTTCACTTGTCCATTTTATTTTCTGTTGCCTATAGGTCTTCCCCATGAATGCGAAATTTTAAAAATGAACAACCAATGGCATGCTTTTAATATATAAATGAAGATGCCCCTTTACCATAAAACCGTTAATTGGCCAGCACTTAATTAGTTCTGCAAGAGTCAATGCAAAACTTGCATACCTGGATGCACAGTTCATTTTGTTCTTCTCAGTTAATGTGTTCATAGAGAAACTACTGCAGGCCACTGCTGCCTCAAAGCAAGCCTAAACATAAAGCAGCCTCAGTGGGATATCGAGGAAAAGGACACTGGGCCTTACAGGAATGGCATTTCACCTCTTTCTTCAGACCTCTGTACTAACACTAAACTTTGTGGAGCTAAAAATCCTCAGTGGCCTTCTTAACAGATCCAGGACTTACTTTGCCTTGTACTTACATGGCGGTCACTATGCTGAAAAAGTGCTGCTCAGCCCATCTGGTCTCTGCATTGCAAACAGTTTGAGATCACCTTGAATTAGTCCCACTGAAATTATCCATAAGGATGTACTAGAATTAGCTGGATTTTTAAAGTAGGCATTTGCTATTTCAGTGCTTTATTAGTAACATATGGAAGTTACTCTTAAGGATTGATGATGGTACTTGTGTTATTTAGGAAAACTCTTTTATTGTCTGTAGTTGTCTCTACAGGTATCAAGCTGCAGAGCAGAGATGTGACTGTACAACTCAGCATGGATCCCAATTCTATCCTAAATTAAAACTATTTGACTTTAGTATATTTAAGCCATAGTATTTCTAACACTACCTTTCAATACCTAAGTAAGTACAGATGGCAACCTGACTGAATGTCCAAAAGGATGGGCTAAATTGCTCTTTAATGTCATTGCTAAATATTGGATTAATCATTGTGCTTTCTAACGTGAAAATACAGACTGCATGTGGAACATGTTATAGTTTTATTTATTTAGGGGAAAAGGAAAATTTCCCTAATTTTCCCTTCAATAAAATTTCCACACTGAATGAGAAACTATCCCTAATCTTCCTCCTGCTACCCATGAACTACAGGAAGACTTTGAAGCCAGAAGTGAAAGGAGATCATGGGATGGCATTGAATTAATAAAGATGGAAGGGCTGGTTTAATCTTAACCTGTAACAAGCCAAAGCAGTGTGGAGTGAAATAGGAGCTCTTCTGTGCTGACATTGTGATGATGACAGCATCTTCTGAAACTGGGATAGTTTGTCTCTTAGAGCAGCTACAGGATTGTCAGCACTCAGGGTTCCATTTTATCTTTTAATGGGAATTTCTGTTTCTGTCCACATAGCTCTAAACTCAGTGACTGCTCCTTCATTCTTTTTTCTACTGTAAGTATATGCTGCAGCTGGTGCATCGTAAGGTACCTGAGGCATGAAGCGGTACATGGAAGAATGTGGTCACTGCAGTGCACAGAACTACCAAGGAAATAGCTTCCTCCAGGGTTCCTCATGTACTTGAATTAGCCCTGGTCCTCACCCACAGCAGCTGAGCCAAGCTGATGCTGGCAGAAGCTCTCCCACTTAATGGCACTTGAATGACCTTTTTGGATTGGCTGCTGCAGCGCTCAGGATGTGTGCAGGTTAATTCTAACTTCTCACAGATCAGATGCCAACCCCATGAAGGCAGAGAAATGTTTAGGATTATGAGGGCTAAAATTAAACTCTACACCCAGCTGGCAGGCTGTCAGGAAGCCCTGCAGAACAAGAACATTACTTGTTCTCCTACCAGTTGGAATACACTAACACAATTGAGTGAACAGCTGCAATGAAGTGAACAGCTGCAATGAAGAGGTCTGGTAGGAAAAAAAAAATAAATATCTGCCCAGGTTACAGAAAAATAGAAATTCTTACAAAGTTGCTTAATTATTTGCAGATTAGATTCAGTGAGTAAGCTTTTTTGTTGTTTTCGTTTGTTTGTTTGTTTTATAACATTCAACCCTACTTTGCCCAGTGAGTTTCCATAAAGGTAATTGAGGGTGGTGTTTGTCCCAAGATAGTAATTTAGGCCAGTGAATTTCTATTAATGCCTTTGAATCCGATCATTCAATTGCCATTCTTTGTTCGGCAGTTAACAAAAATTTATTTTGCTCAACACAGAAAGGCATCACTAAAAATTTATCATTGAGATGTCTTAGCCTTCAGACTGTGAAGAAAGTAAAGAATGTTATTCAAAGCCTTATTTGGTCAAATGTTGAAAATGTTAGTCAGGAATGGAAGGTGGCCTGGAATACAGGGAAGTACTGTCTCCTGTCCAAATGGCTGTGTCTGTTTCTATACAAAAAAAGGATTTATTTTTTTTTTAATAAGGTATTTCAAAAGGTCTCACACTCAAAACATTTGTTAATTGTACCTTAGCAGGCTGACTGTGTCAGGCAACAGCTTAGGTATGCTATAAATGAACAGTCTGATCTATTGATACTTTCCCATCAGTATCAAATCCTCTGAGGATGGGTGATACATCGTAGTGTTTGATGGACCAAACCTCTGATGGACAGCTTTAAGATGGGATAAAAAGGGCTTTGTGATTTGGCACGTATTTCCTGCCCAAATCTGGGTTTTTTCTTTTTTTTCTGTCTCCATAGACTTTGGAGCATTGTTGATTATTTTATCACTTTTTATACATTAATTTTTATTCTGATTTTTTGCCACGTTTTTAATGGCTAATAAATGCTCCTATTGATTTACCAAACTCAATAAACTAGATTTTGATCAACACAGCTGATTGAACTTGCAGATTATGTCAGGGAGCAAAATGTTAAGCTCTTCCCCAGAGCAAGACAAATAAACAGGTGTGCCTTGCAAGAGGTCTCCAGAGACTGCTGAAAACTTCTTCTGAAGCTGGGCCAGTTACCTCAGAATTAGAAATTACCATTAAATAAATTAACACTATGAATGTACATATATGTACACATATGTTCACACTATAAATGCACTAAGTAGGATGCAGGATGGGTATTGTTGGGAGGAAAGAGAGTTATGTAAACATTTCTCTATTATGAGATAGTACTGATAGACTGGGGAAAGCATTGGACTCCTGCCTGTGTAAACTAGTATATCCATGCTTACGTGTGCTGAAAAGCAAGCCACATTCCTGGTGGAAGTGTCTTCAAGCTAATAACGTTATTAGTAATCAGATAAGCAAAGTCAACCTCGTTGGAATATTTCGAGGAGGAAGGATTTTTTTTTTTTTTACATAAATCTTACTGAAAATATCCTCCTAGTGGCTCTTTTTGTTAGGTTTTATATTCTTCATATAGTATAATGATACCTTTATTTTCTGTGTGGCATTATTAATATTTATTTAATACTTGCTCATAGGCATGGAAAAATTACTTACCATGTACTTCCTTGCCATATTTATGCATCTAATTTCACTGAAGCCTGTGAGAGTGTTTTCTTATAAGTTAGCAGAGTTTGTTCCTCCTAGATAAAGAAACATCACATTTCTAAATACAGAAGAACTTCACATTTCCACATAGCCTGAAACATACTGAGCCCTAAAAAGTGTTTGATGTTCTAGAGACATGTAGTAAGAACTATTTCATTGGCATAGTGTAAATGTCTTGCTTAATTTAAGAAATAAATAGAATGGCATGTATTACCCATCAAGTATAATAACATGGAGGAAAATATTTCCAAGAGAATATGCTTACTTGTGTTTCACAGTTAAAGTTCTTCTCATTTGGGGTTCAAGTTATCAAAAGTAAGAATCTAGGAACTGTGATATTACATCAGACTAATGGTTAAACTTCATCAGGTTGGCATCAGCCCACCTCACAAGCGTGTCAAGGTCCCTCTGGATGGCATTCCTTCCCTCCAGCATATCAACCAAACCACACAGCTTGGTGTCATCGGCAAACTTGCTCAATCCCACTGTCCATGCCACCAACAACGATGTTGAACAAGACCGGTCCAAACACTGACCCCTGAGGGATACCACTTGTTACTGGTCTCCAGCGGGACATTGAGCCATTGAGCACAACTCTTTGTGTGCGGCCAGCCAGCCAGTTCTTTATCCACTGAGTGGTCCACCTATCAAACTGATGTCTCTCCAACTTAGAGACAAGGATGTCATGTGGGACAGTGTCGAACACTTTGCACATGTCCAGGTAGATGACATCAGCTGCTCTACCCCTGTCCATCAGTTCCATAGCCCCATCATAGAAGGCCACCAGATTGGTCAGGCAGGATTTCCCCTTAGTGAAGCCATGCTGGCTGTCACCACCCACCTTGTTGTTTTCCATATGCCTCAGCATGCTTTCCAGGAGAATCCACTCCAAGATTTTGCCAGGCAGAGAGGTGAGGCTGACTGGTCTGTAGTTCCCCGGCTCATCCATTTTCCTCTTCTTGAAAATGGGGGTTATAGTTCCCTTTTTCCAGTTGTCGGGAACTTCACCTGACTGCCATGATTTTTCAACTATGATGGACAGTGGCTTAGCAACTTCATTTGCCAGCTCCTTCAGGACCCTCGGATGGCTTTCATCAGATCCCACGGTCTTGCGCATGTTCAGGTTCTTAAGATGGTCTTGAACCAGATGCTCTCCTACAGTGGGCCCAGGGTCTTCATTCTCACAGTCCCTGCATCTGCCTTCCAAGACTTGGGTAGTGTGGTCAGAGCATTTTCAAGTGAAGTCTGAGGCAAAGAAGTCATTAAGAACCTCAGCCTTCTCCAAATCCAGAGTAGCCAGTTCTCCCGGTAGCTTCCAGAGGAGGCCCACATTGTCCCTAGCCTGCCTTTTATTTGCAATGTACCTATAGAATCCCTTCCTGTTATCTTTAACATGCCTAGCCAAGTTTAATTCTAAGTGGGCCTTAGCTTTCCTAACCTGGTCCCTAGCTTCCCAGACAACATCCCTGTGTTCTTCCCAGGCTGCCTGTCCTTGCTTACACCTTTTATAAGCCTCTTTTTTCCTTCGAATTTTCCTCAGCAGCTCCTTCTCTATCCAAGGAGGTTTCCTGGCCCTCCTGCAGCGCTTTATTCTAGTAAGGATGTATCCCTCCTGAGCTTGCAGCAGGTGATCCATGAATATCAACCAACAGTTTTGGACCCCCTTGCCCTCAAGGCTGATACCAACCTGATGAAGATTATCCATGCCAAGTGCAAGGTCCTACACTGGGGTTGGAGCAATCCCAGGCACAGCTACAGGTTGGGCAGGGAAGAGATTGAGAGCAGCCCTGTGGAGAAGGACTTGGGGGTGTTAGTCGATGAAGAAATGAACATGAGCCGTCAGTGTGTGCTCACACCCCAGAAAGCCAACCGTATCCAGAGCTGCATCAAAGGAGCGTGACCAGCAGGTCGACAGAGGTGATCTTGCCCATCTACTCTGCTCTTGTGAGACCTCACTTGGAGTATTGTGTACAGTTCTGGTGTCCTCAACATAAAAAGGACATGGAACTGTTGGAACAAGTCCAGAGGAGGGCCACGAGGATGATCAGGGGACTGGAGCACCTCCCGTATGAAGATAGGCTGAGAAAGTTGGGGCTATTGAGCCTGGAGAAGAGAAGGCTGCATGGAGACCTCAGAGCAGCCTTCCAGTGTCTGAAGAGGGCCTATAGGGATGCTGGGGAAGGACTCTTCATGAGGGACTGTAGTGATAGGACAAGGGGTAATGGGTTCAAACTTCAATGGGGGAAGTTTAGATTGGATATAAGGAGGAAGTTCTTTACTGTTCTGGTGGTGAGGCACTGGAATGGGTTGCCCAGTGAAGTTCTGAATGCTCCATGGCTGGTGGTGTTCAAGGTCAGGTTGGACAGAGCCTTGGGTGTCATGGTTTTGTGGGAGGTGTTGCTGCCAATGGCAGGGGGATTGGAACTAGATGATCTTAAGGTCCTTTCCAACCGTAGCTATTCTTTGATTCTATGATTCTATGAATAAGGCTTGTGATATCTATTTCTGGGTCAGGGACAACAATGTAGGTCTTTTCGCCAGTTTAGTGAGGTAGTGTACTTCCTTACAAATTCTTGTTCTCTGTGGAACAGTCAAATTCCCCTTTTCTTTTTTTTTCTGGTATTTTTTTTTTCCTGGTAACATTATAAAAAGCAGGCAGCTGCAAGATACTGTCTGCCTTAGGACAGCCTCCGTTTAGGGGAAGTGGTAGATGTCATTTTGGACACTTTCAGAATAAGTTGGGCAGAGAGCTGTTCTCCCATAGACCTCTTTCATAAAAAAGAGCTTACCAACAAAACCACTTACATGCATATTGTCCTGTGTTCAGTAGCAGCAGCCATTTTTCTCCTTCTTAGTAGCTGGTGCAGTGCTGTGGTTTTGACTTTCAGCCTAGGAACAACGCTGTTAACACCAATGTTTTTAGTTGCTGCTCAGTTATGTTTGCTCTGACCAAAGACTTTGAGTCTCATGCTCTGCCAGGGAGGAGAGGAAGCTGGGATGAAGCAGAGACAGAACACCTGATGCAAACTAGCCAAAGGGGTATTTCATAGCACAGCACGTCATGTTCAGTATATAAACTGGGGGCAGTTACCTGGAACGGTTAAATCACTGCTCAGTCAGGCTGGATATCAATCGTCAGGTGGTGAGCAGTTGTATTCTCTCCCCTTGTTATTTCCCTTATCATTAGCATTATTGGTGGTAGCAGTAGTTGTTTGTGTTATACCTTAGTTACTGGACTGTTCTTATCTCAATCCGTGTGAGTTGCATTCTTTTGATTTTTCTCCCCATCCCTCAAGGAGTGGGGGGAGGAAGGAGGAGTGAGCGAGTGGCTTTGTGGCTCTGAGTTACAGGCAGGCCTTAAACCAGGACATATATATTCAGATTAATGTGGCTGCAGGTTATGCAGGTATGCAAGCTCAGCCTTGTCAGCATTGAGTCTGTTGAATAGGTTTAGAATATAGCTTCTGGGAAGCTTAAATAGGGGGATATCTCAGTTTGAATTTTCATACAACACTGAATTTCTTTAGCTCCATTGAGGCATAGGCAGTTTGTGCAATAGCAGAACCTGAGGTCTGTAATACCAAACACCTTGAACTCAACCATTTTGATTAATTGTGAAAACTTTCCTTTCACTCTCTTGGAACCAGCGTCCTGTTTTTATCTTTAAGTAAACTACTCCTACAGGATTTATTTTGTTTTCCAGTAAAGGTAAGTGAAGAGGCAGAGATAGGAGTGGGGGCTTTGCTGGTGATACAGCTAACTGTTCAGAGATGACATAACTGTTTTTCTCTTTTCTCAAGTAATCTGATAATGCTGATTATAATTGTGAGGTTCAAGGCATGAAAGCCCAAGGATAGTGGAGGAGAACAAATGTTCATTGGAAAAATAGAGCCATTGTAGTACATTTATGTGCTGTTACCACACAGGTAATTGTTCAGGAGATATGTGGTGCCTCATACTATGGGGTCAGCATTGCCTCTGAGAGAGAGAACAACCGCACTGCATTTTTAGAAGGCTCTCAGGCAGTGTTAAGATAAAGGAAGTTTGTCCCATAATGTATAATTTTTCGGTCTTTGCTAAACAGTAGGTGATTTTTTCCATCCAACTTGTCTGTAAAAGAAATGCAGTTAACAGTAATGGTTTTGTCTTATTCTCAAATTTCTATTTAAGTTTTGCTTACACTTGCATTTGCTGTTATCTTGTCTCTTGTTCATTCCTAGACCAAAACACAACTATTTTATACTCAGACAGCAATACTGCATGCAAACCGCTACTCTCTACCAATTTCTGCAAGTCTAAACTTACCTGAGACAGGATGAGTTGATTATCCAAATTGAGCCTGTCCAAATACCTTACTGCATTGGTGTGACACTGGATACTTCAGTTAGTCAAGATTTAGTTGGTTCTTGACATCCAGCTACATAACTCATCAATATGTAATGTAAGTCTGCAAAGGTCAATCTCGTAACATCGGAAATCTGTCTTCTTGTGTTGCAAATACGCAAGTGGCACAAATACACATGACAGCCTATTAGGCATTAGGGACAATAATAGCTAGTTTAAGAAGACTCTTGAATAAGCATTCTTCAGGGGTGTAGTCTCTTGTCAGTGGTAGTGATAAAAGATTCTGAAAGGCTGCAAATAGTTTCAAAAATTAATTAATTATTTAAATGGTTTTGTCCACCTAAAATCCTTTCCCTGTTTCTCTTGAGTAAGAAAACCAAATTACCTGTTGGGATTTTTGGTTTGGGCTCTTATCTCTGTTGTGCCCATATAAATCAAAGGTAACTTCAGTGAGACTATTACAGATTTTTACTGATGTAAACAAAGATTAGTATTAATCTGGCCATCAATCTATAAGGAGAAAATGCCATGGGCTGTGTTTCAAGTATTTCCATCAAGGGTGTTCAGCATTTAATAGTAGAGGAATAATTATGGAGGACAGCAAATGTGTGCTTTTAAAGAATGGCTGGAGCATACCAGAGCTAGCATGACTGGGAGTGATCTGATAAATACCAAAGATTGTTTTTCTCCCTCAGGCTAATGTCAAGAAGTCACCAGAGGAACGACACTCACCTTTGTGGCTATTAAACGTTACACTTTCCTCAGAGTAAAGGTCATTAGCTTCATGATCCTGGCAAAATTCCGTTTTGCATGATTGTATTCTAACTCCCCAGTTGCTTCTGTTAGTGGCTTAAGGGAATCTCCACTTCTTGTCCTAAATGGCTAAGTAGAAACTACTGTGTGACATTTACTGCTAGTGAATTACAGAATCATAGAATCATTGAATAATTTGCTTTGACGAGGTCTTCAATGGAACATTTGTGGAAACCATTTTGACTCTAATGGGATGCCCATTCGTCCATCTAAGAGATTTGTCATGATTCTATTAGACGTTTCGTAGCTATGTAAATTGTGTTTCTTGTCTGTGAAAGTCACTTACCTGACTTTCACCCTCTGTTAGACCAAAACATTCCAATAGAGTAAAAAGTTAACTTTATTCCCAGCTGTGCTTTCTCCCTTGTTTGATGCTGAGGCCTCTGTGCTAGACTGTGTCAGACGCGCACTCCAGAACAGGAAGCTGTAGGACACTACCATTTCTTCTCACAGCTTGCTGGGTAGCTTGAAGGAAGCAGAGGTTTCAAAGTTACAATCATTTTATGGCAGGCAGAGGATCTGATATTCTTTCAGGTATCTTCAGCATTGCACCTTGTGCAGAAGTGTTCTTAAGTAATACGGTAATGCAGATTGCTACCATCCTGATACTGTAGTGTGATTTATTAGCTTCTTCATAACTTACTTAGTACTGAACATAGATGACTTCATATGGAACTGGGCAACACTGAGACAACCCTTTGTGCATGAGTCCAGCGCAGCAGCATAGAAATCAAAGATTGCAATCAATATGATTTCCTTTATAGCTTAATATTCATACATCAAAATATCAAGAAACTGAGATTTTACTATACTTTTGGGAAGTCCTGGGCATTATTTGGTGGTATGGTACCATAGTCCCAGTTTATTTTTAGTGCACTTTTTTCTAATGTCCATCAGTGTCACAGAAGAGCAGCCTTGTCCACCCAGAGGGCATGTTTTTGAACCATGCATGTATTTTGATTCTGGGACGAAACTATAAACTGTCTACTTTAACAACTTCCCATGCATACCAGAATGACCTTGTCTAACGATTCTTTGTACTGGGACTGACTGGGGTTTTCCATAAAGCAGTGCAGCAATGAGATTGTGTTTGCTTAAACCAGGGGAAAGTTATTACCAAAGCTGCAAATGCCTTGTTACTGGCATAACTGTAAAGCCCCTGTAGCACAGTTGTCTGTGTGTGTCTCGTTAGGAATGAACGAGTAGGGCCACAAAAGAGGTTTAGTCTCTCTGTTCCTGGTTCTGCCTTTTCTCTTACAAAGTGCCTGCTTCAGGTTTTTTTTCAAGATTATCAAGCTTTACTTCAATTCCTGGAAAAACTCTGGAGCAAGTCATCCATCCTTGTAAGCTCTTAGAACTGCAGCATACAGAAGGGATTTGTCTCAAAGAAAAAAAAATCACATATAGCTGATGTAATTTTCTTCTGAAGCAAGGAAACAATTCTTGTGGATAGGACAAACACAGTAGGTGTTCTTTTCTGTCTCATGGGGAAGTGTCCTCTAAATGAAAGTAACAAAGAATAGATACAAACCTGGTTAGACAGCTATACCTGAGAAAGTTATCTCCAGTTCACTATCAGAAGAGAAAGGTGCTGTGCCTGAGATCTGGAGAGCTTTGCACCGGAGCAAGTTCTGTTTGGTGTTTTTATCATAGACCTGGATGATGACATAAACAGCACAAATATTTATTTGCTAGGAGGAACAGTAAGTGTGCTGTAAGACAAAGTGAGAATAAGAAATCACTGCATAAGTTGAGTGGTTTCATGAAATATAGGATGAAATTAAAGAAGGCATAATGTAACATTCAAGTATGAATAACTAACTGTGAACAAAGATGTTGGAGGATAACTGGCCAAATAACAGGTCTGTAGAAAAGGAACTGCGGGAAACAATAATAACAGTTGAACAGGAAACAATATTGCTCTCTCCCACAAGAAAAAAATGCACTGAGGTATATAAAAAGAAGTACAGCTTTCAAGATGCGTAAAGCCGTCCTCCCATATTACTTCACACTGGTAGTTCTGTGTCTGATTTAGAACAGACAAAAAGAAAGAGATTAGAAGGACTACAAGTGGAATTTGAGGTGCAAATACTTGCAAGAGCACAATGAAAAAGAATGTGAAATGTAAAGGTAACAAATACATGACACTGTTGAGGAGCTGAATGGTTTGTATCATCACACTGCTACTGGTAAGAGCAGGCACGTCCTACTTAAGATTGGATGTTTTCCAGAAACTGAGGTGCAAGATACAGAGATACTAGAAAAAGATGCTGATTTGAATATGCAGTAAATCGTTCCACTTCCAGCACCTGAATTATGAAGTATGGAAAAATTAAAATTAAAAATAAAAATAAATCACCAACAAAAATCAGTTGATGAGGGTGAAATGCCCATTAAGAAGAGCAACTGTACATTTGGGGTTTTTTAAGTTGTAAAAGTGATTTGGGGAATTAAAAACCTGGATCTATCAATCGGATGAAATATTAACTCAGAATAGCTAATAGTCCTATCAAGGGTTGAGTAAAAATAGATTCAACAAAGGCATAACAGTGCCACCTCTCTCTCCAGCCGTGTAAGTGAAATAGAGGATGTAGAAGCAATACCTTTATTAAGTATTCATATGGCCTTCAGAGGGCTATTAGGGAGACTATCTAATCGCAGTGCAAGACACAAGAGACTTTTTTTGGGCCAGAAACTGGGTAGGAGATGAAAAGTAAGAAGGTTCAATTTTAGTTAGGTTTCACTAGGGGAGAAAATGAAAGCAGGTGTCCTCTTCTTTGATATATTTATTAATCTCAAAATACAGATCTGTATTGAAGCAGAAAATCTGTAAGAGTTAGCTAGCTCTTGCCCTGACTTGAGGCAGAGTGAGGAATTTAGGAAAATAAACAAACAAAAAGAAAAAAAAAAGCAAAAGAAAACCAGACCTAAACAAAAAAGTGAATTAACAAGGTGCAATGTCGACAAATGCATTAGAAAAGGTTCAAAAGAGCAATCATACCTAGCTGCACGTTTTGGTTACTATGGTTAAAAGATATCAGTTCATACAGTTGACAACACCAGAGAAGAGTGCTCATGCCCTGCCACCTCTGAGTCCCCAAATGACTGTTTCTAGTGGCCTTTGAGACAGATTGCAGTCTTCAGCAGAGAATAACATACATTTCTCTGGGCCCCTAGTGAGATGGATTCAATGTGTTGCCTCACTCAACACTGGTGATGCTGCTAATGCTTTGGTACTGAAGGTTTGGCAGAACTGAGTAGACAATTATATAATGGTGGAAAATATTACTTCAGTAGATGATCACGAGTGTTTCTAGGCATTGTTTTAAGATACTGAATATAAATTTGTAATTCAATTACTGGCAAGGTTTAGTCATTCTTGATGAATGTGTTAACAACTAAGCCGTATAAAAACTGCTGAGTGTGTTCTGGAAGCTGCTAATTACTCTTAGTTGTTACTAATTTTAGTACCAGTCAGAGATATTTGACTCTTGACTCCAGTATTTTCTGTGCATAAGAACAGAAACCTTATCAGCGTTTACTTTGAAAAAAGTGCACCTGATTTTGACAGCTGTATCTTGGCACTACAGAAAAGTAGAGAAGTAATGGTCACTGATGCAAATCAGCCCTTTTTCCTAGGACAGCGATCAGAAGCTCTGAGTGAAGTATATCCCATCAGGAATGAGTTTTCCAAAAGTACCCTCTGTGCAGTATCACATTTTTGAAAAGTGGGACTATGTGCTGTACTTGTTAAGAATCATAAATATGTTCTTGTACAAAAGGTTTTATGTTTGCTATTATTCACTCTAATTTTCTACTTCAAACTCTACTGCTTTCTGAGCACAGCATGTTTATTGCAGCTAATTAGAATTTACACTTTTAAGAGATTCTGAAATTTTTTTTAGAGGCTAAAGCACCTATGTTGTTTTTCCATGATCCTTTGGAACTTGGGAGGGAAGAAAATCTCCAGAAGCATATGAAGGCATTTATTATTTTATGAAATTCTGTTCAGCTCTGGCTGAAATCTAAACTTGGTAATTTCTCTTTTTAGCACTTGTTTTTTTAGCAAAATGCTGGCCGGTTGTCAAAAACATAAGTAGTGTAACCCGGCACACTGTGCTGCTATGAATAATGGCATCTTGCACTGTCATAGGGACAGTCTCTACATGGAACAGAGAGACAGAGTCTTGGGTAGACTGGTCTTCTAATAAAATATTGTCTTACCTATTCTAGTGATTAAACCCACAAATAATTTCACTCGAGAGCAGGAAAAAAAGCAGCCCTCTCTTCATTACATCCTATTTCTTGTGTTAAAAGCTGTTTCAGTTGCAAAGTCAGACACTCAAAAGTTATGAAAAAACAGACTGACAGTCATCAGTGTAACCTTTCAATTTCACTTTAATTTAACTTTGTAACCTTTTAAACCTCTATGCACACTGGTGAGGCATCATCTTGAATACTGTGTTCAGTTTTGTGCCCCTCATTGCAAGACAAGGTGCTGGAGCATATCCAAAGGCAACAAAGCTGGTGAGGGGTCTAGAGCACAAGATTGGAGAAAAAAAGGCTGAGGGGAGACCTAAAAGGAGGATGGAACCTGGTGGGTGTTGGTCTCTTCTCCCAAATAACAAGTGACAGGACAAGAGGAACTGACCTCAAGGTGCATCAGGGGAGGTTTAAGTTAGATATTAGCAAAAATTTCTTCACTGAAAAGGTTGGTTGGGCATTGGAACAAGCTGCTCAGAGCAGTGGTGGAGTCACCGTCTCTGCAGGTATCCAAAAGATGCGCAGATGTGGTGCTTGGGGATATGGGTGTAGTGGTGGACTTTGCAGTATGAGGTTGACGGTTGGACTTGGTGTCCTTGAAGGTCCTTTGCAACCTAAATGATTCTATGATTATGATGTCATCTTTAATTACAGCACTTAAATCTCTTGTCAGCTCTCTCACATATTAGTATCTAGATGTAAGTATATCTCTGTGTGCATGAGAAAGATTCTCAGTTCATATATGGAAATATGAAGGTGCATGGAAAAGAGAACAATGAAGGGAATTGTTGTATCATCCTGTTATTAAGGCAGGTGAATAAGAAGAATTCTTTTTTATCCCTGTTTCCGTTGCAGTCTTTGCGTGTATTGCTGAGCAAGCTACTTTAATCAAAATACCACCAGAAAGTGGCTTTTGTCTGTCTCATCTCCTAGACCCCTAGGGCCTAATGGGAAGTGTGATCCTCAGCATCTCTGGAATTAAGGCAGAGTAGTTTAGATATCTGTACATGGGGAGGACAGTAGATTCTGGGTGCCATTCTTTTCTCTGCAATGATCTGCAGCAGAGCTTACAGAGTGGATTGTTTGGGGGTTTTTGTCTTGGTGTTTGTGTCATAGACACAGTATATCTTGGAGTAAATGTAAATTAATTAGTATCTGTGAGAAAATTAATATCTGAGAGTGTATTTGAAATGTATTCTTAAACTTGATTTTCTAATAGTAGCTGGATAACATCTATTTTTCCTGAATAGGTGTCATTCTTAATTCAAGGGTTAAAATGGAGAATGTTTATTAATGAACCTAGAGGCACTTGCCCTTTGTCTGGCTCTGTGTGAAGCTGTCAAAGTAACTACTGGAGGCTGCTTCAGACACTACTCACCTTACATCTGGGATTTTCAAGTGGTTTTAATTAACTTCGGGAAGGCAGAATGGGACTCAGATGATATTAAAGAAAAATAAATAGTAAGACATAATTAAGGGTGAGCATTGGAGTCTTAGAAAATAGTGTACCTTTCTAGTGAACAATTGAATTGTGTCAGTAGAGTTACTCTGAATTTGTTCATGTAAATATCAGACAAGAAAATGGCCTGAAAAGCCACTAGCACATAAAGGAGCTCCACCTGTTTTCACTGAAGTCAATATTGAAATTCTCATTCATTTGCATAGTGCTAGAAGATGACGGATTAAGAGAATTTAATTTGGGGCTTTGGGGAATTATATTCACAATTTTAATTGTATTTATATAAAAAGCACATTGATCCTTAAACAAATTCTCAGTACACTAAAAAAATCAGAAATGTTGCAAATGCTTCTGCATGTTCTCATTATGATTAACTGTTCTTTAAAAGAGAAAAGAATGTAGGAATGTAATAGTAGGTATTACCTTGTTTGAAATTTGAATAGTAAAAGAGATTAAGAAGTGTCTTAAGGCATGAGTTTAGTGAATGTAGCCATACCTAAACAAACAATGGCGAATCTTCTCTTTCAATGTGTATTTTTAGATTAAATAAATGGCAGTCATGTACATTATATGTAAGCACACGCATATATTTAAATATTGGGGTCTTGACACTTTAGCTTGTAATTCCTACTCTCTTATTAAAATTGTCTACCAAATTTTGCAGTAGAAATTAAATCTTTCACAAAGTAAAAGCATTACTTTTCAAATAAGATCGTGTACTGTGGTAAGTACTTCTGAATTCTGCATTAGTACAAAAGCTCCTGAGCTCTCAAATTTGTAAGTCTTCTGTATAAGCAAACAAGATTCTCTGCTAAAATTTCTGTGACTCATCTAATAATGGTGGCAAGAAATACCTGGCTGCTGCAACAGCTGGCTCCAGTGTTGCTGTGTATTTTTCTCATACTCAACCTCCCTATCATCCTTTTCATCCTCCTAACCTCCCTTTTCATCCTCCAGTAATTAATTTGAAGAATTTAGATGTTTAAGAAGCCTGAAGGAGGGGAAGTATGGCATAGGAGGAAGAGAGAATGAAAGTCATTACATGGGTCTTCATGCACCTGTGTGCTTATAAACAGCACTGAAGCATGAACTGTGAGCTTATTTCCATAGTGTCCATTGCTATGTAAACGTTTATAGGATTGCTGTAAAGCACCAGGCATAACGGGTTAAAATTCATGCTCTTTTCACTTTTGTAGGGGAGAGGAATATAAATTGGCCCCATCTAAATCAATACTGAGTTTTGCTTTTGACTTCAGAGAACACATGGGATGAAATTCTGGACTCAGCTGCAGATGGGGGATTTAATCGGGATTTACACAGGTGAAATTGTGAAGAAGGGGTCGCAGGCTGGCTGAACAAATGTAACTACCCCTGGCAGCTGAAGAGGATGGTCCTGCACCACTTTGCATGGTCTGCTCATTCCTGAACTGCTCAGCAATCACTGACTTCTCAATGATACCGCTTGGCTTGTTAAAGATGAAGGATGCTTTTCCCTGCTGGGTTAGTTAGCTGCTGATGTAATGAATTGAACTGGCATGCCACAAGGTCACATGAAGTTGCTGTGAGGTAAAGAGTAGAAACATGTGGCTTGAGGAATTATTCTTTTGGTAACAGAGCCACTTTAAATAACTGCCATCCCGTATTCCCTTCTGTGTCACTTGCTTTTGCTCTCTGCAGTTGCACTATTGCAACGGTCTATCCATTGGGCCGCTGCAAGAAATGAGATCAGGGAACTGATTCATGCTAAACTCAATCCAGAAAAAACCCTGAGTATTGTTAACCTGAGTCAGTTCCCCATGATAGCACAGGAGACTGAATTTTTAAGACCACTCTGGAATATGGAACAGGACAGAACTTATTTTCTAAGCTGTTCCCTGCTCATGTTTTCATGTGAGTAAGTGTTGTGGGAATAGAAGCAGCAGTGATGTTGCTGAATTCTCCAGTCAATCCACAGTCTTCTCAAGATTTTATTGTTAAATAGTTATTCTTTGCATCCTGTACTGAGTGGAGGAGTCTGGCCTGGCCTACTGCAGTGATCATGGCTCAAGCTAATATTCCGTCAAAGATGAGGGCAGAAATTCCAGCGTGTGTGGTTTAGGTTGTAAATCTTGAAGTAGAAAATTAATAATGGCTGAGCCCCTGACTCCGCAGGCTGCTGATCCAGCCTCTTTGAGATTTTTCTTAAGACAGTTCACCAAAAATCTCACATTCAAGCCTGCAAAGCTCACATATTAAGGAAACGTTTATATTTAAAGTAAATAAGCTACTATGAGAAAGCTCCTGGACTTCAACTGAAGTGCATGAGGACCTTTATAGATATCTCTTGTTTGTGAAAAACAAATGTGTAAATACAATTGGTGGAAGCCTAAGCAACACTTTTACTAATGAGCTGACACTATCTTTCCCCTTCAGCTGCCACAATTAAAATTCATTTTTACTTCATGAAAATCTTCCCCCTCATTAACTTCCTAGCCAATGCCAGCATCCCCAGACTAATCCCACTCACAAAATCACACCTGTGGCAGCTCACCACTCTCTCTCTGTTTCAAGCTTAAAAATTAAGCTTGCATTTTTTCCTTTCCTAACAAAGCAAATTAAAGTAAGCGTACAGCCTTTGCGAGCTCCCATAAGCAGATCAGCTTCTGAGGTTAGAAAGCATCTGCAACGTCCAAATTCCTTACTTCCAAGCCCGCTACGGCGGGTGTTTAAAGCCACGATGAGAGGTGCTGGAGCAGAGGACGTTGCTCCGGCGGTGTTCTCCGAGCTGGTTGGCTGGGTGTGAGAGAGGCAAGTAGGCAGGCGGCCGCAGCACTCTATCTGTGGCTGCAATTCACCAGCCCTCCGAGCTGAGAGGGGGGCACAATCCGCCCGCGTTTGGCAGCCCGGTTGCCTCGCCTCGGCTCGGCTCAGCTCAGCTCGGCTTCCAGCCGGCCGGATTTTCGAGGCCCGGCGCGGAGCGGCGGTGGAAGGCGGAGGAGGGGCAAGGCCCGCCGGGGTCCGCCGGGTGCCGGCGCCGCTCCGCAGGAGTAGCCGTAGAGCGGTACGGCCGTGGCGCTGAGCGGCGGCAGCCGCGCGGGTGCCTGCGGGGCTGGAGCAGGTGGTGGCTGCGGGGAAACGCTGTGGTCGGAGGGCGCCGAGGCGGAGGTGAGGGGCGCGGAGGGACGGGGGGCGGGGAGAATGCGAAAGCCTCTTACAGGTCAGCGGACCTTAATGTTCAGGCCGCCCGACTTGGGGAGCCCCGAGCGGCGAAGGTAGACACCGGGAAGGAGTAAAGTCATTTGTCCAAGTAGCTCCTGGCACCACTTTGGGGGCAGAGAGCACGGCTGAGGTGAGACTCTCTGAGGGGCTCAACACCGCTTAAGTGGCGCCGTTCACTGGAAAGGTACTTAAACATATTAATACTTGGCTGCAACCCTTTTGCGGGGGGCGACCTCGCATTAGACTCCTTGCTCCTCATCTAATACGCAGTGTGTTTAAGCTACTAAGTACTCTAGAAATATAGCCTTGAGTCCTTCTGAATGCTACTTTTAGTTATTAGGATCAAACGAATCAGCAGGCTCATCTGAAAATCCTTCGGAAAACTCAGATTTTATTCAGCTTCTGTGCAGAAAATTTGTGGTTCATAAATCTACTTTAACGTTTGGATCCGAGATGATACTGAGATAGTAAAGGTTTATATGGTCATCTTCACTTGAAAGGTCAGGAGATGTTATTTTCCTTTTTTAAAGGTTTTGCAGAAAGCTGCTCGTGGTTCTGCTGGTGGAATTGCCCGGAGCAGTTTAATGAGGGAGGAGCACAGGTGAACCCAGTAAAGGGATCTGGAGGCGAGAGGGGAGGGGAATCTGGTGTACTTAAAGAGGCAAAGTCGGGTGTCGTGTTCACTCCGTTAACATTGCTTAGAAAAGCTCTCTTCCAAGGGTGAGGAGGCACAGGTGTTAACATTTGTATTTAAAACCAGCAGTGGCTTAGCTGTCGCTGCTCACCTGTGAGTGAGAGTCTGTCCCTTCTATTCGTGCTAAATGGCAGCATCAATTTGGAGTCTGTTTACTAATAAATTAAGGTATATGCTTCTTTGAGGTAGTACCCAGAGGTTTGCTAGTTGCAGGGCTTCCTGCGCTTCTGCAGTGGGTGCGATTCCCCCCAGGTTTGTGTAGGACGTTCTCGGGGAGGAGTGGGAGCGTGCAGCTGGGCTAACCCTGAAATGCCGAGAGCAAACTGGACAGCCAACAGGTCGCCACGGTGTTGGCTCGCTACCTGAAACTTTTTACGCTGAATTCACATGGATTGTAGCTGAGACTATTCGTCCTCTCAGGAGAAAGGCCCACAGGTGGCATTGGGAGATAAGGCACCACCAGCAACTATACGGACTTGGTAGCCGGTGCGCGTCGGTCCGAAGTTGGGATCAGTAAGTGCCGAGAATGTTTTGACAGAGGCTTTCTTCCTGGTACAGCGGAGCATTTTCCCACACGGCCACGGCGGGCAGCGCGGAAGGGAGAGCAGTGTGTCGCTCAGTGCCCGAAGCGGGCGAGGCAAAGCGCTAGGCTCTGCCTCCCGTGCGCTTCGCTCCTGGGATGCGCTCGCCATGGCCGTGGGAAGGGGGACGACAGGGTTGCGAGGGAGTTGGTTGCTTCCTCCTGGAGGAGGAGGTTGCAGAGGGCTGGCTGCCGAGGCAGGGATGCCTGGCGCAGAGCTTGTTTTCTTCCCCCACCCTTTTCCCCACAACCCTTCTTCCTCACTTTTTTTTTTGGCGATTCATAACACGCGGAGCGGGGAGGCGGTCATGAACAGCCTCTCAGCCGCTGAGTAGCTCCTTCACCGCGCTTCCCCAGCCGGGAGCAGCGGCAGTGCCGGCTGCCTGGGTGAGCCTGGGGCGCTCCCTAGCCCCTCCTGCTGCGGGCGGCAGCGGCTGCGCCGCTTTCCCGCTCCCCCTGCGAGCCTCAAAGTTTTCCCCCCGCCCCTGCGAGGCCCCACAGCGGCAGGAGCGCCGCCGCCGCTCAGGCAGCCGCAGCCGACATTGGCCAGCGGCAGGCGGAGCGGCGCCGGCGCTGCCCCCCGTGTTCGCACGGACCCGGTGGTGGCACCACCGACCCCGTGGGCCTAGCTACCAGTGGTGCCCGGCCTCGGCCCTGTCCGCTCCCGGACCCGTCCCGCTCTCCTCCAAGGTGGAAAGTTTCCCAGCGCCTGGCGGAAGGGGGATAAGTCGTAGGGAGGCGCAGGTGAAATTGATGCGGAGGAGAACTGCCGCGGCTCGTCGGGCTGCCTCTGCCCGGAGACTCCCCATCCTTCCGGGGCAGGGCTCCGGAGCCGGGAGAGCCTCCTTCGGCGAGGACTAACACCTGACTCCTCTCCTTCTTCCCTATGGGTCCCTGCAGAAGATAAACGGTAATCTTAAATACTGTTGCATCGCTTTAAAATGTAAGGTTAATTTGAAAGGGCCAGGGGAAGAAATGAAATTTTTGGGCTTTAGTATCTGCATATGATAATCAGTAAAATAAAAGAACCAGTTAGTATTCCTCTCCTGTAATACTTGGCGCGGGAGTGAGGTTGCTGTTACATCTCATTTCCAAGCTCGTTTGAGAGAAGCGGAGTGATGCTGAGTGCCTTATCTGCTGCGTTTTCCCTAGTGTCTGAGCCCTTCAGGCATCGGGGAGCCCTGCGGAGGGGAGAGGGGAAGCTCCTTGCCTTGTAACTGTAAAGCTGTGGGGAGGCAGATTTTCGGGCTAAGAAAACCCTGTGAATGCTTCAGGATTTGGGATTGCAGCAGTGGATTGAGAGCGGAATCAGCAGGGTGACCCTGGTCCCCCGACTCCTGGTAGGTGATGTGACTGGTGCCTGGCTTTTACGCACCCCAGTGATTTTATCTTTCCCCGTAACTGATCGGAGCTCTGTGTTTGAAATGTTGCAGTAACTTGAGAGATGTACGGTGAAGTCAGCCTTGTGGGCTGGAGCCCGAGGAATACAGGATTACCTTTGGAAGAACAGGATAGGCGTGTGGGTGGTATCATCTGGGGGCACATCCTCGGGGAAGCAGACGCCTGCTCTCCAGACCCTTTACATGTTTCAGCAGTGGCCATTAACGACAGTTGTATGGATGTCAATTTAGAGGGAGGTGTGTGGTGGCTGGAGGGGTGGTTAGTTGCAAGTCATTTCGCGGTGACTTATTTATATTCCATTGAAGTGCGGGAAAACCCCTGGGTTGCTCCCACCTCCCATCATTAAAAGTTAAGGTGGAAACATTTGCTTGTTTGTTCCTAGCCACACCCCAATGGGAGGAGGTCCATGACATATGTAACGTCTCGGACTGCTCTTTGGGGAGTCTGCAGGTTAAGTGAATATGTTTTTCGCTTTGCCTGAAAGCTGTTTTGCTTTCTGATGGTTGGAAACTGGGGGAAAAGAGAGATTTAAAAATAAAATCAGACTGTATAGTTGAAGTGGTAAAGCAAATGTTCTCAAGATCCCACGTAGCAAGCTGGGAATGAATGCAAACTGTTCTTGCTCTGTACCTCTTCCAAATCCGATTCTCTCAGAAAGATGCTATCTCCTCCTGCTTCCCAGCAAAGCCCAATCTGTGTGGCTAGTCAATCACGTAATGTAAATGAGATGCTTTTTCTCAGCCTCCTAAACAGGCAATGGGAACATGTTGGTACTGCAGCAGGGGTGACAGTTTTGTCGCATGTATAACCCAACATGTATAGTGATGGTGTGGAAATCCAGTGTGCTTTAAACTTCCTGATGTGTCACAAAATTTCAAGCAGGTTACTTCTGAATTAGATACTACAGCCTCTACTCTCCTGTTTCAGCTGCTGTTGATCTGGCAAGCATCCTTATGCCACCCTCTGGAAGACACAGTGACTGTACTTGACACATACTTAATTTTCAAGAGAGAGACTGTAGATGGGTAAAGGCATACCTAGAGTCAGATCAGGCTTGATTAAAGTATTTATCAAAGTATAATAGTTCAGCTTTTCATATCTTGCTACAGTAAGTACTTCTTTTATATTTTTTTTTTCCCCTGTAACTTTCAAATGGCAACATGTACAGCTATTTGGAAAAGTGTAAGAGTGTCTAATTGCTTTGTTAAAATGGGAATAGTTACTAGAGCAACCTCCTAAACATTTTTAAAGGTATTAATTCAATGTGCATTTTACAGATAAAGAGTTTCAGTCAGACTATTGAGAACATGGCTACTGTTTATTGGTCCACCATCCGCCAAGTAAGCATCATTCCAGTTGTGTAAATGTGTGTGTGTTTCTTAAATCTGCTTTGTAGGCACAGATTCTTTTCTATACCCTAATGGAAGTCTGAAGCACCAAGTCTGATGAGCTGCTGCATTGTGTATCTGTGAAGCATATGCATTTGTTACTTTGTAGGATAGCAGTGGGTTGTCGGGACCTTGGTGTGTTGCAGGGACAGCTCCACTGCAGTGTTGGGTGCATAGCATCGTACTGTTTAGTTATGTTTAGCACTTTAGAAGCAGATACAGGGCTGAATCAGGGATGTAGAACTTTGTTGTTTGAAGATCATATCAGACAGGAGTTGAAAGTTGGGCTCGAGTTTTCTTCCCTCTATTTTTAAAATAAATCTTCCCTAAGTTCCTTATGTATCACTACCAGGATCTGCATGTTTGTAATAAGAGGGACACGCTGTTAAAAAGTAGGATCCTTGAGGTCTCCCTTGCTTATTGCTCCTTTCCTTCTTCCCATGGCTTAGCAGCCTGTTAACATGGAGCTTTACCACTGAGCTCTGTGATTTAAGTCATTTGTGAACAACCCTAAACACAGGGCATATTTTTCTGTTAAGACTGATTGTTCTTAGCAAGCAGGTGACGGAAGCAAACTCACTAGCTTTATATTTTTCCTTTGGTGGGTTTAGAGAACTTTTGAAAATAATTTTGCCTTAGTCAAAAGGATTTTAAAGAGGAAGATGTTAGCTTTCCTGGTTTAATTTTTGTTTTGTTTTTATGTTTGCACATGCTTCAGAGCCTGTATGCAGCTAAGCAATAAAATCTGAAGCGAGGAAAGTAAATTCTGGTTGTGGCTCAGCTGTAACAGTAGTTCTGGTGTAAACCCCATTGGTTTTGCAGACCAAATGTTTTTACCACATGAAGGTGGTTTATGGATCCTCTTCAAAACTTGAAGAGCACTTAACAGACCTCTGGAAAAATGAAGCATTGCTTTTGTGTGAAACAGCTAGTCTTCTCCTAAACTTCGCATGTGTAGCTGGAAACTGAACTACAGTGAATTAATATGTACTTGTCAGGACTTAAAGCATGCAAATGGGCAACTGACTAGTTCAAGATTAAGATCTGGATCTAGCTGAAAGGCTGCTTGAGACTTAAAACCAGGTTTGCTAGTTCTGTCCTATTAATAGTTCATGAATTCAGCATGTGAACTACAGAAAACAGTAGTTAAAATGGAAAGGCTTATTGCTCAAAATCCTGCAATCAGAGCTTCCTGGTTTAATTAAAAATAACTAATCAACTGATTGATGAAGGGAGGGGTAGAGGGGAAGTACTTTGCAGGTATGTATTCATTTTGCTGCTACTGGAGTGTTCTGTTTTATGTGTTTGTTGGTATGAAATATTTTGGGGAAGGATACATAGAGTGCCTAAAAATCTTGTATGAGTACCACAGAGCAGGCTTCTGGGAGAGAAGATCCTCCTGCTAATTTGGATGCTTAGGTGGTTTATTAACAAGACTTTACAATAAATACTAACTCAGCAATAATTGGAATTGATTTGTTTTTTGGCAGTTCAGGCAGTTGGTGTAATCCTATTGGCAGTGGGTTTATGTGTTTTCTAGCTGTTAGGATTAAGTGCTGTTCTTTGGTGACTGAGTACCTGACTGCACTTTTTTTTTTTTTCCAAGTTGTTAGACAAAAGAAGACAGAACAAGTGCTTTTAATCACTGGTGACAAATGCCTGAAGAAGAGCTAAAGTAATTTCAAATAGCGTCTATCTTGAATATATAAAATCTATCTGACCTTTGTATTACACCTATAGATTCACAAAACATATGGCTTTGGGTGTGGGAGAAAGAAGGGTATTCTTCCTGGCTACAGCCGAGAAGGGAAAAGCCGTGAGAATATTTGAGAAGGGTGACCTGTAGCTGTAGAGTGGCTGCATTTGCCTTGGACCCCTGTAGATTCCCCTGTTGTCAGAGGTTTGACCTGGTCAGTGTGATTGCCCTGAATCCTTGGCTGATGTTAATAAGCTTCATTGGAAGTGCCAGAATGCAGCATAAACCCAGCACTTAGAACTTTGCCTCTGATGGTTAACTCTTTGGAGGTGTTTTTAAGGCCAATCAGTAACCAAGTGGACTAATAGTGTACTTCAATTAGGACGCTGCAGCTGCAGTGACAGCATAGAGCCGTGAGGAGCCAGGTGCCAGTCAGGCTTTTTTTTTTTTCTTCACTTATGTATAAAACTCTTATTTCAACTGTGCTGGCTCGTATTGAGAATAACTACTCTGAATTCCTTTATTGGAAGTTCAAGTTAGTAGCACCAAGACTGTAATCTTAGCCTGAAGGTGAACAGAGGAATCCTGGGCTTTTTCGTAATTTTACTTGGTAGTTCAAGCAAGCAAATACTGCCATAGTGAATGTTTGCCTTAGGAAGGGCCAGTGACTGTAGTCTTCCTCCAATATGTTTTGTCTATTAATAAGAGAATGACCTGTAACCTAGAAACACAGTCTTGGTTCAAATGAATTCCCTGAAACAGTGCAGTTTGAAGGGCAGAGGAAAGTTCAAAATAAAGTGCCACAAAGACTGTGGTTATTTTCAGTCACTGAGGAAGTACTAGTTTATTTCTTATTTAGTTCATACATTTAATTTGTTTCATTTTCTGAGCTGAATAAAACATTTGAGATTATGGGTGAAGAAACTGAGTAAAAACCCCAAAGCTGACTGATAGAAGCTGGTAGAAAGGTTGTGAGGTGTTTGGGAAGGACCTAAGGAGAAAAATATTCTTGATTAAACAGCTTCAGGAGCCATCTTGGTAAAACAGTAGTGAGTCCTTTCTAATGTACAGATCATGTTTAAGCACCAAAACACTGATCTTGCTGAAGTGATTTTAATTAGTGGGGGAAA
This sequence comes from Myiopsitta monachus, assembly GCA_017639245.1. NCBI lineage: Eukaryota > Metazoa > Chordata > Aves > Psittaciformes > Psittacidae > Myiopsitta > Myiopsitta monachus. Next base: position 60,766,466 of record CM029921.1, on the reverse strand, counting down.
ACATGCTGCCCACTACTTTTATCAGTGCTTTTCTTGATTATTGTGGCTATTAGGTAGTCAGACCTGGGTAAGAATTCGTGAATACAGTAGCTCTGGTTTTTTCCATAATTACGCATTAGCACACACTTCTACTTAGAACAGAAACAAACAAGAAAAAAAAACCAACAAATGAACAAACCCACAAAACAAAATTCTATAGCAAGTGGCTCAAGACCCAGGTTGCAAGACCGAATGTGTAAATAGTGCTGCTTGAGGATCTGGGAAGACTATTTGGGAAGGGCTGTTAAATATTCATCTTACAGACTGCTGATTGTGATAACTCAGGAGCCTTCCTGAAAAGCCAGGTTATTGTTTGTCTCATTTACTTCATTCACATGTTTCCTTATCACAAATTTTAAACGGAAGATACTTCTTGGTTTCCTTTCAAATATGGTTCAGTGCACAACTGTTGGAGAGTTTTAGTGATTTAATCTCTTGGATGAGATGTAGAACTGCAGTCTTTTATTGCTCTGTTGTTTAAATTGTAGTGCTTTCTACAAAAATATGAATATTAATCCCAGCATGCCAGTGTAATTTGAATAGTTGATTACAGCATTTTCTGTTTGCCTACTGTTTCCCCCTCACTATGTCTTGAGAAACAATGCTTCTATCTCAACAGTTGCTGTTTTCAATCTGGCGCTTGGTTGCATTTGGGAAGAGGGAGGTACTCCTGCATAGGGTTTGTGTGTTTTGTGAGGTACCCCATGGGAATGGTAAGCTCTGTGAGTACTGCTGAGTTCCAGGCCAATTCCCAGTCTTGCCTGCAGCACCTCAGAATAGTGCACATAGATATTGTTAGCCCTGTGCCACCTTGCAACACTTGAATGCCATCAGGTGATTATGTGATTCCATATTTTTCCAACATCTGTCCTATATCTCAGGAATGGGGGAGCCAATCTATTTCAAAGGTAACAGTTCTGTTTCAATGTAAGGACATTACTTGGAGCAGCAGCTCCAAATTTTGCTGGCTGATGAGTAGCAACATAAGGATGGTAATAGGCAGCATTGTATTGACTTCTTGTTTGTAGGGATATTTCCCTAGTTGAGTAAACATAGTGAGAGCAGGTAACTATGTTGCTTGTTACAAGAGTTGTAAAAATTTCAGGGCTGATGCATTTTAGAGCAATTGGCAGAATGTTTTTGTGAAGGATGTTCTTTATGACTCTTGTGTCAAAAATAAATCTCTTCGAAACAGAAATTAATTACGCCCTGTCAAAAGCAGGAGAGAGATCTTTTTTTAAAAAAAGAAAAAACCCCAACTAAACCCAAATAAACACCCCACCCCCGCCCCCAAACCAACACTTGTGTATTCTGTTTTTTGGTGACTTTGAGCTTACTTTTATCAGCATTTTTTTGCAAGTTCTGTAAACAACATGTATGTAACTGTGTAACATTAGAGTGAAGTCGTTCTAGCTCATAATGGTGATGAATATGTTAAACCTTAAAGGCACTCCTAGATTCGTCAGGGACAGCTGCAGAGACTATTCCTCTGGGTTACCTCTAGCTTCAGTCTTCTAGAGTAGCTGTTTAAGCTAATCGGATTTTGTTTTGTTGGAATGTGGTGGCAGTAAGGCTGGACAAGGAAGCAGATCTTTGGGAGATGTGAATGATGAGAGTGTAGGGATGAGGTGTGGAACTTTTCCACTAGAGCTGGGAAAGGGCTTGCAAGTGCTGCGCCAGCAGTTTCTTTCCAAAAGAAGGTAAGGTTATTGTGTTTCAGTTCTGTGCTAATCCACATTTCAGTTGGCAATATCAAGTTGCAGTAGTTAACTATGATGGTGTTTGAATTTTTGAGTATGATGGTACTCATGGTAGAGAACTTATTCCCAAGAGTCTCCACTGATCAGAGCTGTGCTTCTTCTAGCAAACTGAATTTACAGCTTAGAAAAATTCCTTTTCTTTTTTATCCCACTCCCCCCCCCCCCCCCCTTCCATTTTTTACGCTTGGGGAATACTGAAGCTTGAAATAACTTACTTGAAACACTTTGGTGTCTGGTGGATCTGACAACATGGAATAACTCATGTCTTTATTCTCTGCTGTTGCCTGCAAGCAGAGATTGCAAGTTTTGCGAAAGAAAATATTTGTCAGAACAGTGAAAGTAATTAGAATATGGCATATTATATTTTTATTGTTGCATCTAAGATGAGTGTAAACACAAGCTAGAAATGAAATCTGAACTCTAATGGAATTATCTATTGACAGCTTAAGTGCTGTGTGTGACAAGGAAAAATTAACAACTTGAAACAGAAATACAGTGTTGCCTTTGAGTCTAGTTTTCATATTAGTCTTTGTCAAAGAAAAGCATTAGATGGGGGAGCAGAAGTTAAATGTACTAAATGAAAACCTAAGTAAGCTTGAAGTATTAACAAAAAAATATTTGATAGCCATGTTGTAGAATCATGAAAGTGTTTGATCTCTCTGCACTATGGAGGTTTGGTTTATACAGTACCTAAATATTCATGTGTTGAAATTGTTGAATGTCACTTTTTGTGCTATATTAAGGCAATAATTGTTTCTTCTTTCATGCATCAGAACAGTCCTTCGGGTCTGTGGTTTCTTGGAGGGGAGGGAGAGGGAGCTCTGCTAAAGGAACTCCTATACTGAACAGGAGGTGCTATGGAGAGGTTCATGTGGTTTGGTGTAGCTTTACCCGAAGTCTGCTCGCATGCCGTAAGTGAAAGAGTTGTCTTTGATTACACAGAAAGTAAGTGCTATCCGTGATACAAGCCTAGAAGTGGGATGCAGCAGATCACATGGCCTCTTCCTAAAATACCTAGAAATAAAATTCAAAATATGAGTTATTTTGAAATAACCACTGGTTTCAAGGATTTAGTGAGTTTGTGATACTGAGGGGTCTTGGACTACTTCAGTTGTAGACGTTGCACACCTTCTTTAGCTATCTGCTCTCTCTAATGAAGGTCTCTGCATATTGCTTGTTGCCTTTGAAGGAGCACCAGCTGGCTACTGAATCCATTTAGCTCATGAGAGCTTTAAGTTATTTAACATTCACAAATAGGATCTTTAAGTCTCTCAAGAACAGTCTGAATGCTATTATTCACATATCCACTGGCATAAATTTGTTAAGAAATAACAAAATCACTGCAGTTCTGATAGCAAAGAAGTTTCTAGTACTCATTTTACTTCAGCTGGAGGGTTTCCCCTCTCCCTTCTCCATAGGTGCCCAAATCAATCTTAGGGCAATAGATAATCTTATTCAGCAATCTTCCTTCACTTTTATTTTATATATTATTTTTCCCTACTAGGATCTGAGACTAATGCATTTCCCAAGAAGGAAACTTCTGGCTTTGGAAAAAAAAAAAAAAAGGAAGAAAATACTCTTTTAACATTAATGTGAACAAGGTTATTTACATAAGTACTTATAACTGAAAAGATCTGCATAAATGCACCTGGTGAATTTTGGATGGTGGGTGTTTCAGGGTTTTGTTTTTTTTTTAAACTATAGACTCTTTAATAAAATGGGATTTGTGGCTGGCAAACCGTGGGGCAGAACTTGAGCTGATAAAAATCTTCTTGGATTTTCAAAAACTGCAGGTAATAAGATACTGTTAACTTCTGCTAAAAACCTAGTTGCTGCCACACTTGGGAGTAGAAGCGGAGTGTGCAACCTCTGGGAATACTGCAGCAGCCTCTGTTACAATGTGGTATCTTTCTGCTTCGGCAGCCAACTTGGGAAGCAGAATAGAGGGAGGTGAAAGGCTAAGGGTGAATGGTGTTTTTCCTTTCCCAAGCAGTTCATCTAGATTTATCTAGAGGCTTATCTGTATAAGGGAAGCTTAACAATATGGCAGCTACATGAAGGTCAGAAAAAATGTTGCAGTGGTCCTTTTTCATCTGGGAAGGTGGTCTGAAGTATGCTGGTGGGACTGAAACTCTGCTGGATAGATGAATGGGCCTGTTAATGAAATTCAGTGAATTGAAGCTTTGCCCACTGGTACTGCAACCTGGTTCCCTTTTTCTTTATTTCTTCCTGATTCTAACTTTAAAGAGCAATGAAGCAGTGGAAGATAGTGCCTAGGTTTGCCTCATAGAAGGTAAAGGACAGAGGATTATTGAAATACCTTAATAATCTATTTTTTGGGGACATAGTGATCTCCTTTTGAGTATTTAATAATGTTCGTATTCTAATAATATAAAATAATAATCTTTCAAGGCAGATTACGAAAAGAAAAAATGTCTTCTGACTGTTAAGAGAGTTTCAAACTGAAGGGAGCCATCTATCAGAGATATGGATGTTATGTCCTCTTGTCCTCCCACCAATTATCAAGATAGTGACAAGTTTATGACTTGGTCTGTCAACCACAGTGGATGTCATCAAGGGCATGAAATTCCAAGCTCTTTCTGACTATGTCCTTGTGTAACTTCTGTGGAAGAAAATAGGCAAATTTTTTTTGATGGCATGACAGGTAACAAAAATATCAAGACTAGTGCAAAATTAAGTTGGTCCTTTATGGGACACTTGCACCCAAGACAAGTTGGGGATAAAAAATTGCATTTTAGGGTTCAAAGTAATCAGTTTGTTTAATTGCTGGGCTGTTTGAGATTCATTCTGAACTGAATTGAGGCTGACACTGGTTGTGCCAGAGTTAGTCAGTTATGTGATGTGTGGTGGTGATTTGGTGGGGCATGTAAAGCTCATGAAAGAAGCGTCGTGTCTGGAAATTGTTTTAATTTATTTTTTCTCTTTTAGCTTTCCATTTTCTGATATGAATACTGCTGTAGAATTTTCTTAGTATTTTAGACTGAAGCAAATATTTAGGTAGTAGTTAAAACCAGTAGCTCTTGTTCATCTAGAACTTTCTCCTGCCTCTGGACATAAATATATCTCTGCTCCTGTGTCAGTGACATTTCCATGTTACTGACACGGTACATCTCCATGTTGCTAGGGCTGTTGAAATACTTGAGCTGGTCTAGAGGTATTCAGCCTCCTGAAATGGGCAGAACTGAGGTCACTCAGTGGGAAGAAAGTTTATGAGACAGGAATGACTAGTACCTAAGTTTCATCAAGAAATGTGGCAAGTGGGGTTGTGCAGTCTGGGAAAAATACTACTTTTGAAACAAAATTGCAATGAATTGGACTTCAAAGTTTATCCATTTAGTGTCTACTGTAAATCTGCTTTTTGGAATTTAATGTAAAACTACCTCCTGTTTCCACTGACACAAGAACATACAGAAGGATGGATGAATGGGTGCATATGCTTCTGGTCTTTCAAATTACATGGGCATTTATTTGTAATACAAAGGTAACAAAAATTTTCTTGAATCGACTGAGTGTAGTTGTAGGCACAGCAAACAAGGAATTTAATATAAAGGCTTTGTAGATCCACCTTGTCAATAAAAATTTATTTGCATTTCTTTTACTGTTATATATTATCTTTTAGCAAAATCAATTACAGCTTAATATTATGTGGAAAATTAAGAATAATGAAATCCATCCACTGAGGTTGTTGCAAGCAGGCAGGCTGAAACTATTGTTAGTGTACTTGTTTAGTTTTAGTAGTACTGTTTCCCTTTCAGTCCCCTAATAAAATTTTAACATGAGGTTTGACATTTACATGACAGTCACATCTGTAGGTTTCTTTGAATTAACATTATGCTCAAAGCAGTAGACTGAGGTGAAAGAGATTGTAGAAGGGAGCCAGTAAGAAATGATGACTGTAACACACTGGGTGTGTTCTCAATGCTGTCTGCAACTCTTTTAGAGTGGTGGGAAAAAGGCTTTAATCCACAAAATGGTAGTAGATATTACCACAGACTTCTGTGCCACAGAAACTAGTAGGAATAGATTGCCCATTCTTGGTCCCTTCATTGTTTTAGTGTAAATAATTTTGCAGGGTTGAGGGTAATGTGCTACTTCCTGCTGGTCTGGATTGCATTGATGCACTGACTGCAGTGTCATGTAGTTTTCTGGCAGTAGACTTGGGAAGTTACCATTGATGCCTGCATGGCATGCTTTTTTTGACCTTCTGCCCTGAGAAGAAAATATACCATCATGTATTCAAATGCAGTAAGGGTACTGCAGCGAACCACAAGGTGTTCTGCATTTAGGTTGCCTGCAAGAAGCAGTTTGTTGCACTTGGTTATGGTATTTTTGGATAAGGCTGTGGGACTCAAGAACGCGGGAAGGAAGTTGCAGCCTGGGATTACACTGTATATCCTGGACCACTGCCTAAAGGAAGCATCAGCCAGGTCCTGGCTGGAGGATGTGGGTTTGGTAGGGTACTGAGGGGGGCCTTTTCTATGTAGGAAGGAATGGGGGGAATGATGTTGCAGCCAGAGGGCACCAGTCTCACCTGTTGAGCTAACTGGGGTATTTGGCAACCTTGGAAACAAGGCAGGGATGACACATGTGCAGTGTCTTGTTCATAGCACCTCAGAGGTCAAGGTACAGTAGGAGCTCCAACAGTACATCTCATTTTACATATTTTTACACATATACCCACTCATGCATGTTTAAATGGTCTCTAGATCCTCCCAGAAGCCATGGAGGAATGTTGAGGTTTTGTTCTGCATGTTCTATTCAAATTAGAGCTGATATGCACATTGAGAACATACATGTCTACAAGAGTTTATTATTTTCCTGCAAAATGGTGGCATTTGTGGCCTGATTGCTTCATGTAACGGAACAGCTTAATATAAATATTTTGATATATGAGATCTGAAATAGCCATTGAAGGAGTGTAGCTGCCCTGAACATTACCAATACTAGGGTTAGAGGATTAATCTATGTTAATCTGTGTGTAAAGATTTGTCTTCATATGTTGCTAGTTCCTCAGTCTGATCACCAGTCTTTTCTGAGGAGCTGTATGCCAGTGTTGTCCTATTGTGCATTTTTCAATACCTGCATATATGTCTAAATCTAGTTCTTAATTTTAGCAATATGCCTGTGAAGTAGATATGGAGGTTGAGTAAATCAAAGTGTGTCTACTTCAAAAATATGCATCCACATGCAGCTACTTGAAAAAGTAAAAGCTCTACATTTCACAAATTACAGGGTCCAGAGTTGCTGTCAGTGACTTGTTCTCCTGTGGCTAACATGGAAGCCATTTAGTTAGATGTTTTAACTGATGTATGTTATATTACTGTTAGAACAAATGCTAAATTATGTGCAGCAAGCTTTTATAATGCATTATTATTTTATTGTGTTAACATCTGTGATTGCTGTTCTTGACTGTTACACAGAGGAAATAATTTGAAAGGGCAGAGCTGTGGACAACAAAGATTTTGTAGCCCCACTTTACAATCTAGATAGAGCTAACTGATTTATGCGTAGCAGGAGAGTATACTGTGCTTTAACTATAGGACGATAGTCCCTGCATATAGGACTGCCTACAGTGGTGTTAAATGATAATTTATAGTAATGTCATCGGGATCGTGGAAAAGAACTCTACAAAACCATGATTTGCTGCTTCTTCAGATAAGTACTGGTAGTGACCTGTTGGAAAGAAGTTTTAAACAGCTGTATGATATGAGTGGTTTTAATGCTGTTGAAATTACGTACAGTGTTAGAAATCATCATGCTGGTAATGAACTGTGACAAACACAGTGAAATACAATGTGGATATTTCAGATAAAAAAAAGCCTTCCAGTCTGTTTGTCCCATATACAATGTCAGGCAGACCATGTACTTTGCTTTCATTTGCTAACAAAAATTCAGCTTTGCTGATACAAAGATCTGCTTATATATTGAGATCCCCCCACCTTTCTCAATCTTATTGCAAAAAGTAGTGGGTTCGTTGTTCCACTGCTGTTCCATTATACAGACAGGGAGGGAAATAAAAACCAACCAAACTTTTTTACTTTCTGTACTTAAAAGAGTATCAGAGCTTGAAAGAATTGGTTATATTGTGCAATGCTATCAGTTGGAAGGTGGTGAAGCACAACTAATGAGTTTTGGACTCTGAAATAATTTATATTAAGGATCTCAAAATCTGGAAAATTGCTTTTGAAAGTTGTTGGAAACAAATAGCACTTCTCAACTGCAGGGCTGAATGTTGATCTTTTAAGTTAGCTAGGCATGTCTAATGGCAAGTGATAGTTCATAGGATTTTAATCTGCTCCAAGAGAGCTGTGCACCATGGTTCTTTTTGAAATGGGTAGTATTAGAGAGGAGGAGAGGAAAAAAACCCAACCCTATTAGGAGCAACAGATCTTCTCTCTTAAAATGTTGTTAGAGTGTGGACTAAAAACTTGTTCCCCATATTCTGTGCCATTTTTGTTTTTCGATGTTATGTTGTATCAATTTTTTTTAAATGTTCTATTATGTGTTAGGGTTATACTGCTCTTTAATGCAAGTTTTAATTTCTTGGTTTGTTTTCTTATAGATATCTTAAACTGAATTTGGTTTTGGCCTCTTGTAAAAACAGCAGGAGGTTTTATTTAAAAGATGACTATGAAAAAGTAAATGGGAAACACTGGACATAGCCTTTAAATACAAACCAAAGCTTTTGCAGTGTCTTTGCAAGATACCACTTTTTATTAGACAGCCTCTTGTCTTAGACTCCCATAAATGCATTGCTGATAGATCTGCTCTGTTCACCTGTACTGTACTCCTTATTAAGCTCTTGTTTATTTCCTGTCTCTCTTGAGTGGTCATTTAGAAAAATGTTTCATCCAAGTGCTCAAGTAAACAATTGGATTTGTTGTTAAAATTCTCATAGGAATATAATGCTTTAAGGGACCTTTTCAGTCATTGAACCTGCCAGCTATTGCAGCTGCTACACTGAAAATTCCCTTTTGCAAAACAAAGCATGTCATGGTTAATATTCTCTCATTTTCTCAGTGTAGGGCTGATGGGTCAAATTACTGAGCTTCTCACAGTCCGTTCTTATTCAAGGCCCATGTATTCATATTTGTTACTATGCCAGTGTTGTCCTTTTGCTTAGGTAGTTTCCTGCCCTCCTTGGTGCCCCCTGCTTCCACTATGTATTTTGTAGAGAGAATGGTTATGCTGCTTTTTTTGCCTGTGAGTTGCATGTATGTGAGAGTCCCCAAAGCATGTTTGGTTTCGAGCAGGCTTGTCACGTTGGCTATGGTGCCACATGAGGGCATGGGCCAGCTAGTGTTTGGTATCTGTGATGTGGATAGGAAGCCCTCCTGTTTCCCAGGGTAATGTGGAAAATAGAATCATAGAATAGTTAGGGTTGGAAAGGACCTTAAGATAATCTAGTTCCAACCCCCCTGCCACGAGCAGGGACACCTCCCACCAAACCATGCCATCCAAGGCTGTGGCCAACTCGGCCTTGAACACCACCAGCGATGGAGCATTCACAACCTCCCTGGGCAACCCACTCCAGTGCCCCACTACCCCCACAGTAAAGAATCCTCCTCCCCATATGCAGTCCAAACCTCCCATGTTTAAGTCTGAACCCATTACACCTTGTCCCTCTCACTACAGTCCCTAATGAAGAGTCCCTCCACAGCATCCCTATAGGCCCCCTTCAGATATTGGAAGGCTGCTATGAGGTCTCCACGCAGCCTTCTCTTCTCCAGGCTGAATAGCCCCAACTTTCTCAGCCTGTCTTCATACAGGAGGTGCTCCAGTCCCCTGATCACCCTCGTGGCCCTCCTCTGCACTTGTTCCAACAGTTCCATGTCCTTTTGATGTTGAGAACACCAGAACTGTGCACAATACTCCAAGTGAGGTCTCACAAGAGCAGAGTAGATGGGCAGGATCACCTCCCTCGACCTGCTGGTCATGCTCCTTTTGATGCAGCACAGGATACTGCTTGGCTTTCTGGGCTGCAAGCGCACACTGAAGCAGGCTCATGTTCATTTTCTCATTGACCCACAGCCCCAAGTCCTTCTGCACAGGGCTGCTCTCAATCTCTTCTCTGCCCAACCTGTAGCTGTGCCTCGGATTGCTCTGACCCCAGCTGTAGGACCATGGTTAAACTTCATCAGGTTGGCATCAGCCCACCTCACAAGTATGTCAAGGTCCCTCTGGATGGCATTCCTTCCCTCCAGTGTATCAACCAAACCACACAGCTTGGTGTCATCAGCAAACTTGCTGAGGGTGCACTCAATCCCACTGTCCATGCCACTGACAAAGATGTTGAACAAGACCAGGTCCAAACACTGACCCCTGAGGGACACCTCTCGTTACTGGTCTCCAGCTGGACATTGAACCACTGAGCACAAATCTTTGCGTGTGGCCAGCCAGCCAGTTCTTTTAAACCGAGTGGTCCACCTATCAAATTGATGTCTCTCCAACTTAGAGACAAGGATGTTGTGTGGGACAGATGTCAAACGCTTTGCACAATTCCAGGTAGATGACATCAACTGCTCTACCCCTCTCCATCAGTTCTGTAGCCACATCACAGAAAGCCACCAGACTGGTCAGGCATGATTTCCCCTCAGTGAAGCCATGCTGGCTGTCACCAAGCACCTTGCTGTTTTTCATGTGCCTCAGCATGCCTTCCAGGAGAATCTGCTACAAGATTTTGCCAGGCACAAGAGGTGAGGACTGACTGGTCTGTAGTTCCCCGGCTCATCCATTTTCCCCTTCTTGAAAATGGGAGTTATATTTTCCATTTTCCAGTCATCGGGAACTTCACCTGACTGCCGTGATTTTTCCAATGTGATGGACAGAGGCTTAGCAACTTCATTTGCCAGCTCCTTCAGGACCTGAGGATGGATTTCATCAGGTCCCGTGGACTTGTATACGTTCAGGTTCCTAAGATGGTCTTGAACCAGATCCTCTCCTACAGTGGGCCCAGGGTCTTCATTCTTACGGTCCCTGCATTTGCCTTCCAAGACTTGAGTGGTGTGGTCAGAGCATTTTCAAGTGAAGTCTGAGGCAAAGAAGTCATTAAGAACCTCAGCTTACTCCAAATCCAGGGTAGCCAGTTCTCCTGATAGCTTCTGGAGAGGGCCCACGGTGTTCCTAGCCTGTCTTTTATCTGCAGTGTACCTATAGAATCCCTTCCTGTTATCCTTAACATGCCTAGCCAAGTTTAATTCTAAGTGGGCCGTAGCTTCCCAGACAACATCTCTGTATTCTTCCCAGCCTGCCTGTCCTTGCTTCCACCTTTTATAAGCCCCTGTTTTCCTTCGAATTTTCCTCAGCAGCTCCTTATCCATCCAAGGAGGTTTCCTGGCCCTCCTGCAGCACTTTATTCTAGTAAGGATGTATCTCTCCTGAGCTTGCAGCAGGTGATCCTTGGATATCAACCAACAGTCTTGGACCTCCTGCCCTCTAGGGCTATATCCCATGGAATCTTACTGAGCAGGTTCCTGAAGAGGCACAAGTCTGCTCTCTTGAAGTCCTCTTGAGTCTTCAGGAGCCAACCTGGGTCCATCGTGGTCAGGGCTGGTGCTGGAGCTCATTGGTCTGATCATATCTGAATGGGCCTTTATGGTGGAAGTACTTGTTTTTTCCCTTTCTTCCTGGTATTGCTTAAGCCCTTCAGGATCCTTTTAGCTTTGAGTATACAGTATATAGTGCCACCTTGATTTGTGTGTGCACCCAAATAATAAGCTCTCCTAAAACCTGAAACATGTCAAAGCAGGCACATCTTATAAAATCTGACTTACAGAATCATTTGAAAAGCTCCAGGGGGATAAACTTAGGTATGACTTGCTTTATGACTTGCTTTCTTGGGTGGACATCCACCCACTTACAGTCCCTAAAACTTTTCATAGAATCATAGAATAGTTAGGACTGGAAAAGACCTTAAGATCATCTAGTTCCAACCCCCCTGCCATGAGCAGGGATGCCTCATACCAGACAATGCCACCCAAGACTGTCCCAACCTGGCCTTGAACTGCCAGGGTTGGAGCATTTGTCACTTCTTTGGGCAACCTGTTCCAGTGCCTCACCACCCTCACAGTAAAGAACTTTTTCCATATATCTAACCTGAACTTCCCTTGTTTTAGTTTGAGCCTGTTCCCCCTTGTTCTGTCACTGCAGTTCCTGATGAAGAGTCCCTCTGTCCCTCCCTAGCATCCTTATAGGCCCTCTTCTGGTATTGGAATGCTGCTATGAAGCCTCCAAATAACCTTCTCTTCTCAAAGCTGAATAGCTCCAGCTTTCTCAGACTGTCTTCATACTGGAGGTTCGCCAGTCCCCTTATCCTCATGGTCCCCCTCTGGACTTCTTCCAACAGCTCCATGTCCTTTTTATGTTGAGGAAACCAGAGCTGGGCACAGTGTGGGTTTTCCAGTGTTGGCTAGGGAAGCACTGCTGTATCCCTCCTCAAGGTTTGCTCCTTTACAGTTCTGTTCCTGTCTTTCCTCAAACCAGTTCTTCTAGATCTATTTTTGTCTGGAGCAGCTTCCTCTATGATGTGCCAAATACATCATTATAGTTCTGACAGAGGAGAGCATCACATCTGCGTTGTTTATTGCTGCCTTAATAGTATTATTCTGTATAGCTATTTGTCATGGGTTCAGCAGTAGCAGTTGTTTTTTCCTCCTTCTTGGTAGCTGGTGCAGCGCTGTGTTTTTGATTTTGGGCCTGGGAGCAGCGCTGATAACACCAGTGTTTATAGTTACTGCTTGGCAATGTTTTGGTTTGACCAAGGACATTCTGAACCTCATGCTATGCCAGGGAGGAGGGGAGCCGGGAGGAGGCAGATGACAGGGACACCTGACCCAAACTGGCCAAAGAGGTTATTCCATACCACAGCACGTCATGTCCTGGATGTGAAGACGGAGAGCAGAGACCCAGAAGGGTGTGGTGGTGGACTGGGGGTGCACGGCATGGTCAGGTTTTTGGTACTGGGGGGTTTGCTGTTGGGGGGTGCACTGGCTGGGTCAGGCTTAGTGAGCAGTTGTGTTCTTTTCCCTTGTATTTCTCTATTGTTATTATTAATGGTAGCAGTAGTGATTTGTGTTATACCTTAGTTACTAAACTGTTCTTATCTCAACCCGTGCGAGTTGCGTTCTTTTTTTTTTTTTATTCTCCTCCCATCCCCCCAGGACTGGAGGAAGAAAGAGAGGGAGTGAGTGAGTGAGTAAGTAAAACTGCGTGGGTGGGGGGCTTAAACCATGACACTATTATATTTGTTTGATGCTTGTGGGTCTTGGGAAGTGAAGTAGTGTTTGCGAAGTCTTCGTTGACCTGTAAAGTTTTAGTGTAGTCTTTCCCTTCTAAAGCTCTGTGCTCATTGAATTACAAACAAGCTTAGTTGCTTGGATCTTTTTTTACCCTTTTCCCTTAATTAAAAATCTTTGTTTCTTATACTGTAATCAGTGATATCATTCTTGTTTTCGATTGTTTGAAACTACTGTAGCAGCAGGAAATGCAATTCATATGGTGGACCTTTCTGCAATTGTAGACAGCCTGTCTGGCTCTACTGTTCAAATGTCTTGAACTTCTTTAATTTGTCTTCCCTGAGTTGTAGTAATTATTATCTGTGTACCCTCAGTTTCTGTCTTACCTCTGCATGCTTCATAAGAAATGTTTCCTCCAGTTTTTGGTGATCTTTGTTTCTATTACCTGGATTTTCTCCTTTCTGTCACACAACTTCCTTTTTTTTGTGTGGTTGTAATATATGGTGAAAGATGACTTTTTTGCTGTATATTGTAGGTCCTCTGCCTAATGTGCTGCTATAGCCTAATGTGGAACTGTTGTGGTTTAAACCTCTCAGCCACGCAGTTTGCCCACTCGCTTCCCCCCTCTTTCTTTCCCCCGCTCCTGGAGGCATGGGAAGGAGAATTGAAAGAATGCAACTCCTTCAGGTTGAGATAAGAACAGTCCAGTAACTAAGGTGTAACACATATTACTAATGCTACCACCAATAATAATAATGACAAGAGAAATACAAGGGAAAAGAATACAAGCTGCTCACCACCGATACCCAGCCCAACCAAGCAGTGCACCACCCCCTTCCAGGTCTCTGCCTTCCATTTTTACATGCTGGGCATGACATGCTGTTGTATGTAATACCTCTTTGGTTAGTTTGGGTCAGGTGTCCTGTCTCTGCTTCCTCCTGGCTTCCCCTCCTCCCTGGCAAAGCATGAGGCTCAGAAAGTCCTAGGTCAGAGTAAACATTCTAAACAGTAACTAAAACCATCGGTGCTATCAGTGCTGTTCCCAGGCCAAAAGTCGAAAACACAGCCCTGCACCAGCTACTACGAAGGAGAAAAATGACTGCTGCTGCTGAACCCGTGACAGTAGCCAAATAAGCTGTTGACAGTTTTCACTTTATGCTTGCTTAATCTCTGAGAAGGAGCTCTTTCAATTAATTGTACACTCTTCTTTTGAAGTTACTGGGAGATGTTGAAGGTAACAGCTGGTTTTTGATCCTGTGTTTTTGGTGAGAGCTGCTCATTTACTGTGATTCTGACCTTGGTCTTCATTTGTCCCAGGAAAGAGAGAATGAATTTGGTAGTAAGTGGTGGGAGTGTGCTGAACCATAGGTCATTGACAAGTGACTCTGAAGCCCTTTTTCATTAAGGAGCCTCCTCTCAAGTCCTGAGTCAGTTCAGTACACGGAAACAGAGCTAGACTTTCAGATCTGAAATGTATAGTCCCATTCAGTTGTTTTGCTTTGTGTCTTTTGCTTATTGCAAAGATACAAAGATAACTCTCTTTGCTATTCTTTCTGCTCAGGTTTAACAACTCATTTTCTTCTCACTTCAGGGTTTTGCCATATGTCATGATAGAGAAGGACTTGGAGGTATTGGTTGATGAGAAACTTAACATGAGCCGGCAGTGTGCTCTCACAGTCCAGAAAGCCAAGCACATCCTGGACTGCATCAAAAGGAGCGTTACCTTTTGATGGCTGAAGGAGCTGATTCTGCCCCTCTACTCTGCTCTTGTGAGTCCCCATTTGGAGTATTGTGTGCAGTTCTGGTGTCCTCAACATAAAAAGGACATGGAGCTGTTTAAACATGCCCGAAAGGGGGGCCGTGAGGACGATCAGGGGCTGGAGCACCTCCTGTATGAAGACAGGCTGAGCAAGTTGGGGCTGTTCAGCCTGGAGAAGAGAAGGCTGTGTAGAGACCTCATAGCAGCCTTCTAATATCTGGAGAGGGCTTACAAGGATGCTGGGGATGGACTCTTCATTAGGGACTGTAGCAATAGGACAAGGATAACAGGTTCAAACTAAAACCTGGGAAAGTTCAGTTCAGATATATGGAGGAAGTTCTTTAAGGGTGGTGAGGCAGTGGAATGGGTTGCCCAAGGAAGCTGCGAGTGCTCCATCGCTGGTGGTGTTCAAGGCCAGGTTGGATGGAATCTTGCTGGCATTGTCTAGTGTGAGGTGTCCCTGCCCATGGCAGGGGGGTTGGAGCTAGATGACCTTAAGGTCCTTTCCAACCCTAACTATTCTATGATTCTATGTAAGGGAGAGGGAAGAGGGGGGAAGTGGAAGCAAATGTCTAAAACTGATAGTACCACAGAAATGTGAGAGTGTTTTGGTATGTGTTCATCCACCTAGACCATTATATGCCTTATTGCAACTAATTATAATTACTTTTTAGAAGATTGCATCAAATAAGAGCTAATTGAAATTTTTTAAGTAGTGTAAAATCAAAATGGCTTTCACTTCATCCGTTGTACTGGGAACCATATATGGAGAACATTGCTATTTGCCCAACAATTTTGGTGATAATCTGAATTTTAAAAGCTCTTCCTTGACAGCTGTAGCCAGATGTATGCTTTCCTCTTCCTTATTACTGCTCCAGGATGGCAATTACAGCCTGGCAAATAGGCCAGATTGAGGAACAGAAGACCTGCAGAACCTTCCTGTATAATTATATTACCCGTTAACAGCAGGGTTACCTTGGTGATTCTCAGCTCTTCCTCATTTAGTTGCTTCGAAGAGCCAAGCATTTTTACAGCCTTTTAATTTCTATAATGTTTTTAAAGCCCTCAAGAAGCAACAATTGGAAGGACCATTAACACCTCAGCTATGGACTAATGAAGAGCAAAACTTCTGTGCTAGAGATTTGCAAAATTCCGGTTCTGTTTTTCCCAGTTTCATTCTTTGTGTTCTCCCCTTAGTTGTGGTGGTTGTTTACTCACAGTACACCTGAGTAAGAATGAGAGGAACTACTAAAAATGAGATAACATTGGTTGCAAGGATGTTCTTGTTGATCTTGACAAGGTTCCTCATGTGCAGTAACTTTTGTTTCCTTTCTGATACTGCTGCTTCAGCCTCGATACAATAGAGGTTTCTCCATTTTCGTTCTTTAAATATTAAAAATCTTTTTCCTTTTAGTTGGAATGTCTTTTTAATCTATTTTTTCATCTGCGAAGGAGTGAAGAGCTACGTTTGACAGTTAATTTCTATCTTCTTTTTATTTCCCCTGCAGAACTCTGAAGGTGCATCTTTCACTTAAGTTGCACCTTTCTAGTCTGTTCCACTTCGGAGATGAGAAGGCAGGCAGAATTTGACCCATGTGGACTAATTCCCTTTAGTTTTTGCTGAAACAGTTTCATGTGAGTGCTTCATCTGGATTTTTTTTGTTTTGAAAATAGTCATTCATTTGTTCTGACCTTGATTTTACTTGTGTGGCATTAGGAAAATGGAAGGATATAAATTAACAGCTAATAATACTGTCTAAATTGAAAAGTAAAATAGTAGAGGATAAACCATCAGTAAATGCATTGGTAAAATACCCTGATATGCGCTGCTTATCTTCTTTTTTTTGATATATTGCATTTTCTGAGCTCAGGCAAATATTTATTCCTTGAAAGCAATTTCAGATTCATATATCCTTGCAGATACAACTTTGCCCTTAAAGCCTCTTGTGACAAAAATATTGTTTTAGAGGGAAATATACATATAAAAATAACCTTGAGTTCATTCCCCACTGCCTAAGCCTTTTGCTGCTTCACTGGGAGTTTTATGAGGTATGAGCTGGAGTGTAATGGTTTTATGATGTTTGTACCAAAGCATGATCAGCTGCTCCCTCTGTCTCTGCCTCCCAGCTTCATCACTGGGTGGTTTCTTACATGGATCATTGTATTTGAAATCCGAAGTATACTAAAGCATAGCTTTCTACATTAGCCTGTTTCCAAAACAGGATTTTTGTCTTAATTCTTATCAGATGGCTGAGTTTGAAGAAACTATCCGTAGAGAGTATGAAACTAGCAAGGTAGACGTTGGCAGTCATGATTTCTACAGTTGTTTCTTAATTAAAGACATTGCTTAAATCCAGCCTCAATTTATTTTTTTTTCCTCAATTAATTTTTATGGTTGTATTTCCTTTTTTTTTTTTTTTTTTCCAAGTTGTTCTGGCTTAGTTTACAGAAAAATGTGTGGGTGCTGGCAGATTGCAGTGTTTTGTAAACTTGTGAGGAAGTAGGTAGGCTGCACCATTAATCTTGGAACGTTTTTTGTTTTTTAATTTCCTTTTGTGGAGCTTGAATATGAAATAATTGCGAACTATGCAAAGTTGCTTAAACCAGAATGCTAATTTTCTTGAAAGCACTGATTTATGGTTGGTGAGCTATCTCCCTACATTTGTCTATATTTCAAGATGTTTTCTTCCAAAAGAACTAGAAGCAGTGACATTTCTTCAGATACGACCTGCTAAATACAGAATGTTTCCGGCTGTTTCACGGTTAAAAAAAAGAGGGAAATGATGCTTGTAAGAAGAAATGTTAGAATGGACTACAGATTAGGGAAAGACAATATAGTGGCAAAGAAATTAAATAGAGCTTCAGGAAGTCAAATATCTTGTTCAGTCTGGGCAGAAATCAATAAGCATTTTTGAGAATGGTGGTATTGAGTATTCTATTTTGAAAATACTTCTGTCACTGGAAAACTGGAGTAAATTACTACAGTAGAGATGCAGATGGATTTTGGTGTGGTTTTTCTAGGTATGCACACTGGGAGGTCAAAGATGTCTGTCTTGCTAGACTTTTCTAGCTGTTGTTGTGTCTGGATTTCCAGGCACCCTGTTGGTACATTGGGATGGTGAGCAGTTTTTGAGGACATTTTCTGGAAAAGCATGTGATCATCCACTGTGATGCTCTGGCTAAGCACAGATTACAGCAGGTGCCATGGAAGTGATCTGTGTCCACCCTATGCTTTGTAGGTATTTGTTGCTCAGAACTGTATGGAAAAATGGTAAATGTTTAAAATGTTCTTGTAAATAGGATCAACATTGTTTTCCCTGCACTCCCCTTCACCCCCATTACTAGTGCTCTTCTGTTACAGGAAAGAAAATGATAACTGTTTTTTGTTTTCATTAAAGCTCAGCTGTGACTTCCGTTTTGACTTTGCACTCAGTGAGAAATGGCTCAGTTTGAACTATTGAAAAAGCTGATTCTGAGATGTTAGACTGTGCTTGTCTCAGCCCACTGCATTATTTCATCTTGTGAAGAAACTGTCTGAGGGGTTTGGACAGAGCTGCTGGAGAGCAGGAGAAAATCCTGAAAGCAGTTCCGTTTTCCCAACATCACGGTTAGACACAGGTGCATATTTTTGCTGTTGCAGCTTCTGTCTATGTGAAGGTCACTTCTTGCAAGTAAGTGCTTCAGGCTGGAGGAGGGCAAGAAGGTGTGTTTAATTGTCCTTAGGCCTCAGTGCTGCTCTGTATCCTTTAGTGAAAGGAATATCTACATGGTACAGAAAAATGAAACTTGACTTGTCGTGGAGATTAGGACCATGTGAATGCAACCAATTGTGCTAAAGTCAACTGAAACATGGGTTAGAGTATGCCAAATTACAGTTTGTGTCTCTAAAACATGTGAGCACACTAGAAGAAAGCTTAATTTTTTGCAGGACCCACAGAAAAATATATATTCTCTTGCACTGATCAGTTAGTGATACCAATTGCTGATGACTGAAAGTATTTATTTGCTGTGAAAAGAACATGCTTATGTTGCACAGTGTCATCATTGAATAGAAAGTAATAGGATTGTGTATTATAGATGTAAATGATACCAGAACATGCATTATCGGCACACTCATACTTAAGGTAGCAACTTAGTTTCTGGGTGTTTTACTGTGAGTTGAAAGTATTTTGAGCCTAAGCTTTATGGTTTACGTTTCCAGACAAGGTAAAAATGCTTGTGGGTTCTGGAAGATTCTGAGATGCTGCTGGTTTTAGTGGGCCTATTTTGTGGAGTGAGAAGGGGACCAGCTTTACTGCAGGGCAGAAGCTTCAGGCTTATGGGTGTTTGGGTTGTGGTTCCACTTAGCTTTTTCTAGGCTGTGCTAGTCAGTCTCTGTCTCTGGCTTTCTTTTTCAGTGTGGAGGATGTAACATTTGCATAGTTTTGCTTTTTTTATTGTTTCCTTCCATTGGGGGCAGAGGACATGTTCTCAGATGAGCATTTGAGCATTTTCATAAGCCTCAAGCATTCCTTTGTGGATAAAAGTATTGCAAAATATCTGAAAGCTATTTTCTTTGACATAAAATTCTCTAAATAATATGTGAAATAATTCCTTGTTAGAGCTGAAGTAGATGAAATTGTTATAATGTTCTGATGGAATGGAATGTATGAAACAGATATTAGGGCTTTTTTAAATAAAACATTTTCTGAACTTGTTTTCATGCTATGAAACAAGACTGAACTGTATGGAAAGAAAAATACCTTACTGAAACAAACGAAAAAAAGATTATTTCCTACAGTATACTGGGAAATGTGTGCCAGTGTGCCAGTGTTAAGTGGTGAGTGTTTAAAGGGAGTTGGCCTATTGCTTTTGGCGTAAGGAATATATTAATTGATGATGGGATGCAAGAAATGGCATTGTATGGTGTTGCTACTAAGAATTATGTAAATCATTAATGCTAATGTATGATTTAGCAGTTTACTGTAGGAGTAGTACTTCTCTTCATAGGGAAATGTTCATTAGATTGATTTGAATCTGTGCAGTGTTATGGTGAAGCTAGGCAGAGTAAATTCTCAGTTGATTCAGTTTTGTGAGTAAATCCTGGATATATAATTTTACTATATGAATGATCCACTAGGTGTAATGTTTGGCATGCCAGCACTTAATATATATGCATACGCACATATATGATCTTTTATTTTTAACTTGGTGTTGCTCATTGCTGTCCATACAATTTGAAATCCCTGAGAGGTGTTGCTGCTAGGATATGAATGTGAAAGAGATCAGATGCTCCATGGAAATTTTGGGAAGATGAGTATGATTAATTAGCAGTGAAGGTCATATGCTCCTAGGCTGAGGGTCCTGTCCAGAGAATTGAAGTGGCTGATCCTGAGCAGATGAGGGAAGCAGTCTGAGGAGCTAACTGGGGTGCTGAATTTCACAGATTGCAAATCATCATGGTCTGACCTGCTGTATGTTGTACAGCTTTTTCTTCTACCCAGATGCTCTGTGTTGAACATCAGGACTTGAATTCAGACGAGAGCTTTTTGATTAGCCAGCTTGACTGTCTGCCACAGGAAGAGAGCAGGAACAGCCTTTAATCTGTGTTCATCCACTATGCTCTTGATGATGACAACATGATATTTGTTTCCTGCATCTCTGAGGCCTCTTGAGAATATGCATCTCTGAACAACCATGGTGTCACATGCTTTTTTTTCACCTATGAAGATGGGCATTTTTATTCGCACTTTTCATTACCCTTTTCAAGGCAGAGTATTGCAACTTATCATCATTGTGACTTTCAGAAATGAGGCGAACTGCTCTGCACAGCAGGTATGGCTGCAAAGCAGAAAGAGACAAGATGCTTTTGAGCAGTTCTGTGTGTTTCCCAAAGACAAGTCCTTGATTTTGAGGTCAGAATAAATGACAGCTGTGTTAATTGGGAGAGCAGATCTTGTTCCTTTCTCCCAGTACATGATATTTTCAGTAGTGCTGTTGGCCTGTGACTTGTGAGACATACCAGAATCTCTCTTTACTTTGGGGACACTGTGTGCATAGGCAGTTTTATCCAGAAGCACTGAGTGTCAGTAGCTGTTAGCAAGGGGTAGTGAAAAAAATCTTTATTTGACATAGAGGGTTTGTTTTTCAGTGTTTGGAGGAAATAGTTGCTTAAGGCATTGCTGCATCTGTATTTCTAAGCGTGGTGGTTACACCCTTTGTACAGACCAGCAGACCTTGGGCAGTGCTTCCACTGCTGACAGCTTAATCTTTTGCTAAGAAGAAAGTGTATGAAAAGTAGTTCTGGTTGTGTCTTGAAAAACCATGTTGTTGTTTCACTTACTGTCTCATTTGTGCATTTTGTATGGGGGGGTGTCAATAAAATATGGGTTGTAGGCGAAATCACTGTGTAGCACTAGCTTTCTTCGTACCTTATTACTACTTGGCACATAACAGGGAAGCCCTGTTGAAATGGTTGAGCCTGCTAAAAGGTATCGCAAACTGTATAATTTCAGCAATAAATAAAATAAGGATGAAGACAGGATAGTAATAGTTACATTTTCCATAAAAGGCCTTTAGAGGTAATACATAGGCAAGTACATCTGAACAATCATATCTATGCTTTAGTGTCTTACTGGAGCCACAATATGATTTTATATGTGTAGTTTTGCTGTTGTAGTCCACAGAGCAGCACACTTGCTGTATTATTTCGCATTCTTTCCCTTTGCAACACCATAGAAACACAGATGGGAATGTCTTGCATCTTAAAATTTACTTCCTATGTAACTCAACTGGTTAATGGTCTATTCGTAAGTGCTTTGGAAATTATGATCAAATGCTGTCCTAAATGAGCATAGCTTTATCTGGTGCTTCCCTTGTTCATGTATGTTATATGGAAACCACAGGTGCTGGCTGTGGCTGGGCTCTTACCAGTAGATTCAAGCTTAATAGGAAGAATTTGTTCAAATTCTTGCCCGGTTGTTTATTCAGTTTTGACTTAGTCTTAATTATTACGCATATTCCTACTGTGCAAGCTGGGGGCTTTATGTTGTTGTGCTTCTTTCTAGAAAGGCTTACCTTTTTTTTTTTTTTTATTAATTCATTTGGCTTATGGTGCTATGGCTGGGAGACTAATTTGATCTTAGAGTTATGAAGGGGTTGAAATGTCTTCCTAGAACCTTTTTGGGTTCCAAAAACCAAACCAACCAGTCAAACAAACAAAAAAAACCTCCACACCATAACCCTACCTACAAACCAAACCTCTTCAGTGCAGTTATATTGGAAGAAAAGTCATCTGCCTGCACTATTCAATTGTCTGCCAAGTTAAAAGACATGATGTATTGTATGTGTGTGAGGGAATGAATTGGCAGAGACAATAAAATCAAATCTGCCAAGGTAGAGGGTCCTGGGATGTCACATACTGTAATTCAGCACTGCATTATGATTGTTCACCCCTGCTACCTCATACCCTCTTTCCTCCAAGGATAAGTATTTCTTCTCAAAAGCTGCCATCAACTCCTGCAATTATTTCATAAATGTTTTATACCTATATATGCACATATAGTACTATGCTACAACTGGATAATACAGTACCTTGCAAATTGGAAAGCTGTTGGGTTTAACTTTTTTGTGGACACTATTTCAATTAGCTGTTAATCTTACTGATGCTGGAGTGAGGCAAACATGTTACAGCGCCATAATCTGGCAAAGTAGTAAATAAGAACTTCACAATTATGGCTTTTTGCACCACCAGTAGCAACTGAATTTGGTTGGGAGCTCATTTGCTTCAGGCAATTAACAATTAAACTTAGAATTAAACTTGGCTAGGGTTGTTAAAGCATAACAGGAAGGGATTGTTATAGGTATACTGCAGATAAAAGACAGACTAGGGACAATGTGGGCCCTCTCCAGAAGCTATCAGGAGAACTGGCTACCCTGGATTTGGAGTAAGCTGAGGTTCTTAATGACTTCTTTGCCTCAGACTTCACTTGAAAATGCTCTGACCACACCACCCAAGTCTTGGAAGGCAGATGCAGGGACTGTAAGAATGAAGACCCTGGGCCCACTGTAGGAGAGGATCTGGTTTAAGACCATCTTAGGAACCTGAACGTATACAAGTTCCATGGGACCTGATGAAATCCATCCTCAGGTCCTGAAGGAGCTGGCAAATGAAGTTGCTAAGCCTCTGTCCATCACATTGGAAAAATCACGGCAGTCAGGTGAAGTTCCCGACAACTGGAAAAAGGGAAATATAACTCCCATTTTTAAGAAGGGGAAAGTGGATGAGGTGGGGGAGTATAGACCAGTCAGTCTCACCTCTCTGCCTTTCAGAATCTTGTAGCAGATTCTCCTGGAAGGCATACTAAGGTACATGAAAAACAGCAAGGTGCTTGGTGACAGCCAGCATGGCTTCACGAAGGGGAAATCCTTCCTGACCAGTCTGGTGGCCTTCTATGATGGGGCTATGAAACTGATGGAGAGGGGTAGAGCAGTTGATGTCATCTACCTGGATTTGTGCAAAGCGTTTGACACTGTCCCACATGACACCCTTGTCTCTAAGTTGGAGAGACATCAATTTGATAGGTGGACCACTCAGTGAATAAAGAACTGGCTGGCTGGCCGCACGCAAAGAGTTGTGCTCAGTGGTTCAATGTCCAGCTGGAGACCAGTAACGAGTGGTGTCCCTCAGGGATGGGTGTTGGGTCTGGTCTTGTTCAATATCTTTTGTCAGTGGCATGGACAGTGGGATTGAGTGCACCCTCAGCAAGTTTGCCGATGACACCAAGCTGTGTGGTTTGGTTGATACACTGGAGGGAAGGGATGCCATCCAGAGGGACCTTGACATACTTGTGAGGTGGGCTGATGCCAACTTGATGAAGTTTAAGCATGCCAAGTGCAAGGTCCTACACGTGGGTCAGAGCAATCCTGAGGCACAGCTACAGGTTGGGCAGAGAAGAGATTGAGAGCAGCCCTGTGCAGAAGGATTTGGGGGTGTGGGTCAATGAGAAAACGAACATGAGCCTGCTTCAGTGTGCGCTTGCAGCCCAGAAAGCCTACGATATCCTGGGCTGCATCAAAAGGAGCGTGACCAGCAGGTCGAGGGAGGTGTTCCTGCCCCTCTACTCTGCTCTCGTGAGAGCTCACTTGGAGTATTGTGTGCAGTTCTGGTGTCCTCAACATCAAAAGGACATGGAACTGTTGGAACAAGTGCAGAGGAGGGCCACGAGGGTGATCAGGGGACTGGAGCACCTCCTGTATGAAGACAGGCTGTGAAAGTTGGGGCTATTCAGCCTGGAGAAGAGAAGGCTGCATGGAGGCCTCAGAGCAGCCTTCCAATATCTGAAGGGGGCCTATAGGGATGCTGGGGAGGGACTCTTCATGAGGGACTGTAGTGATAGGACAAGGGGTAACGGGTTCAGACTTAAACAGGGGAAGTTAAAATTGGATATGAGGAAGAAACTCTTTACTGTTCTGGTGATGAGGCACTGGAAGTGGGTTGCCCAGGGAGGTTGTGAATGCTCCATCGCTGGCAGTGTTCAAGGCCGGGTTGGCCAGAGCCTTGGATGGCATGGTTTAGTGTGAGGTGTTGCTGTCCACAGCAGGGGGGTTGGAAGTAGATGATCTTAAGGTCCTTTCCAACTCTAACTATTCTATGATTCTAATTGTGGAACAACATAATTCTAGAGCTGGTTACTTCAGGTGCCTTTGATGTTTAGGATGTCCTTTCTAATTTAAAAAGAGATTTTTCCCTGAAAAATAATATGGTATGTGTATGTTAGTATTCAAGAGGCCAATATTTCTTATATGTGTGCACATAGTTCGGGTAGTTTTTCTTTTTTTATTTCTTTATTTTTTTTTTTATTTTTTTATTTAATTTTTTTTATTTATCTACAAATGACATTGAGAACTATACTTTAAAACTCCTTTTCTTTCTGTTTCTGGTTGTTCTAGTAACCACTTCTTTTCCTTTAATGTTTTTATGAGTAAAGCTAACTTTAATTCCAAAATATTATTAGGGAAGCTTTCAGTTGCCTCTTCTGGAATTCAAGATATGTATACTGTGCTGTGAAAGAATGTATGTGCTGTGAATCTCTTTCTTGTGGGTAACAATTTTAACTCTTGTGAAAATAGCCAGTGGGGAAGTTGTTCTATCTGCTTTAGCAGTGTGCAGATAGAGGTAAAAGCTGTGCATAGAGCCCTTTGTAACAAGAAAACCAAGATGTGCATGTGTGCACTGAGACCAGCGTACAGTTAGTCAGCTTGAGCATGTCTAAGGACAACTTCTCTCTCCATCTTTGTTCACTCAATGACTAATAATGGCTGCAGCTGTACGCTTGACACAGCTGCTAATTTTAAATTATAGTTTAGTAGACACAGAAATTACCTGTGTAGAAGGTCTTAAGTCTGTTCCTTTCATTGCTTTGTGGTGTTTATTTCATAATTGCAAACTTTAGTTAAAATAACTGACCAATTTGACATGCAGGAAATTGATTCAAAACTTCAATCTTCTGCTGCCACGCACTGTTAAGTTTGCTCTAGAGCTCTCATATTAGAAAATCTCATCTCTAAGCTAGCAGCCATAGACCTGCTGAGAAGGGAAAAAAAGCACTTCAGAAGAGCTCATCAATGCAGTGAAGGCAGAAATGGTCTTGTAAACAGGCCTTCCCCATCAAGTGGTAACTGCATGCTTATGTCTAGAACCCCTCTTCAGTGATAGGGATCCCAGCCAAGAGGAAGAGAGAGGATGGTAATGCAGGGATGTGATTGTCAGCTATATGCCTACTTGCATTTTGGGGGATCACAAGGTAACTTGCCTGGGAAGTGCAAAAAACTTCAGAGCTCATTGCATATCTGAACAGATTTTCAGTCTGGAATTAAGGCAGGGGTCATGATCCGGGTATCTATCTTGGACTGTTGAGGGGTCTTAACAGTGTGTGATGGGGGCCTCAATAGTAACATCTTCTGAAAAGCTATATGTGTTGTGCACAGGACTAGAGATGTGAAAAGTGGTGGTTGAATATATATATATATATATTCATATGCATAATATTTAATATATATAATATACATTTTTTTATATATGTATACAGACAGAGAGAGAGATGGAGAATGGGGGAAATGTCTGAAACAGGGGATACCTGTGGAGCATTTTAAATGTTTTTGTCAAAATAGCAATAAAGTAACTTAAAAAGTGAAGTGCTGGAAAGCTAATGCGTATGGAACTATGTGTAGTTTGGGATCAATTACTGCCCAAGAGTGGGGTGTGTTTAAAACTTTCTTCAGTAGAAGAAAATATAGGAGATGTTGTAAAACTCAAATAGGAAGGAGTGAGGTTTGAATAGAACACTATTTAATTGGGGCTTGATGAAAAGGGCACTTGGACAGATATATATTTAAGAAATAGACCGAGAAACTTAATGCTACAGCTGCTGCAAGAAGCAGCTACTTGGAGACCCCCACAAGAGAAACAGCTCTTTACCTGCCCCTGAGAAATGCAGAAGGTGTGATTCCTAATATTACTACCAGAGCCCTTCTTGTTATGACCATGTACTTATTTGTAGGAGAATCCATAGCAGCTGGACATGGTATCAAAAATGGGGAACAGGAACAGAAAGACAACTGAGAAAAGAAAGGTGGCCCTTAAAGCAGTTCAGGGGTATTGGATGAAACTACAGAGCAGCAGGTTTTTTGTCAGTGCTAGGCAAGCTGATTGAAATTAGTAAGGACTAGAACTAATTGATGCAGCAAAATAGTGGAAATGCGGCAAAATAAGGAAGAATCCAAGTGAGTTTTGTAGTGGGAAGTTGATCCTAATGCAGTTATTGAAGCCTTCGAAGGGATCAGTTTGGGCTGGTAAGTAACCAAGGGCAAAAAGAACAAAGGTTCTTGCACTGATAAAAGGTGATGATAAAATCTAAAGAATTTAACTTAAAAGAATCAACTTTCACAGAGTAGGGAAGTTACTAGCAGACCTGTGTTCTACTCTCTCGTTGCACTGGAAGAATGTAGTACTGTGTATGTTGATGGTCATTATTGAAGAAAGATGAGAGCTAACTGTGAAGAGCTACAAAAGGGTCTTGGGGTATTGACTGCCTGGGTAATAAAAAGGCAGATGAGTTTCAGTGTAGATAAATGTGGAGTGATGTACATAGGAATCCTAATTTTCATATGAAATCTGGGCTCTGAACTGACTGTTATAATTCAGAAGTGAGATCTTTGAGTTTAAAATAGGGAATTCTATGAACATGTCAGATTGGCACTTGGCAGCTGTCAAAAAGCTGACTCAAGGGTTAGGAATTATTAGAAAAGGAATAGAAAACAGAAGGCAGCATTATATGACCGCATAAATCCATGCATTGCCTGCATCTCTGCACAGCTATCATCTTTCCAATCTCAAGAAGAGCAGCAGTAGCAATGGAAGCAATTCAGAGATGGATGAAAGGCACAATCTATATACCGAATGGTGTCTGTGCAGCACAATTAAATAGGCTATACTTGTCAGTATGAAAAAGAAATATGGGGAAAGGAGTAAAAGACTGTTAGAGGTCTGTGATGATATGAGTGACATGGAGAAGGAGAGTAGAGGATTGGTGTCTTTTCAGGAGAGGACCTGGAGGCTGTCTGATGAAACAGAAAGGTTCAAAATAGCACAAGGTATTAATCACACCTTATGCAAGTGTGGTATGGGGCTCTGTTGTAAGGTGTTGGGGTGCAGAGAAGTCATAATTTCATATACAGGTGAAAGCAAGTGGGTAAACTAAAAATTCATTGAGGTGATTACACACATTCACCCTTGTTCGAAGCACATGGACTGCAGGTTTTTGAAGCCTATGGAATGCTGGGAAAACATTAATACCGTAGTCTTCCTACCTTCCTTTGCCATCTGTTCTTGGTCACTGCTGCAGACTGGAAAAAAAGGCTAGATAGATCTCTGGTGTGACTTAGTATTTTTGCAAATTTCCAGATTTAAATCAATTCTAGTGAAATATTTAGCTCAAAATTGCTTGGGTTTTAATGTTACACATATATCTTTTTGGAAAGTTATGTGTAAGGGTAACTCAGCTCTGGTGCAAATGTATCTAATGTTACTTATTGTTAAGGTTTGAGGTTAGAAAATTCAGAAATAGCTATGAAGGGCATTTGTCATTGCTGAGAACAAGGAATTCCAGATTTGAAATTATTTAGTCTCTTAGAAGAAGAGAAAACAACACAAAACATCATAGCCTACCTCCTCCTCCTTCTCTTAGTCTCACAGTATGGGCGTAATTTTAAAATAAGAGAGACAAATCACTTAAGAACTTGTTCTACTTTCCTCATTTGCTTTTCCCAGCTTCCCTGGCTCACCTTCTTCTCCTCATATTTGGTCTTAAACATATTCCTCATCTTACAGTAAGATTTAACTATTGGCAAGAAGAACCTGTGGAAAGCTTACAGCAGCTATAGTTAGATGGAAGGTACCTAGCTTGCAAGTCAGGCTAAAATTTAAGACCATGAATTGTGCTGGACACAAAGAAGAACTCCTGATGTCTGAATACAGTATGCTAGAAGTTATTCATGGTTTGTGATAATAAAAAGAAAAAAACTTATTTTTGAGTGTGGGGCATACTGTGATAAAACCATTTAAGTTAATTAAAATAAACATGAAGATGACTTATGTATTTTCATTTGGAACATGTCTTACATATTTTTGGGAAAGCAGAATGCAGCAGAGGTGAATGAGAGCTGAAAATAATGAACTTTGGTCTCCACAGTTACAACAATGGAACTAGCTGATAGTAAAATTTCTTGGGTCTGCTTGTATCATTTTCATTTAGACCAATTTATCTGGCATCTAAGATATTGGGGTTGGTGTTTTTTTGTTTTGCTTTGTTTTTTGTTGTTGTAGGGAGAGGGGGATTCCTGTCCTAGAAACATTGCCTGAAAAAGCGAAAGTTTAATGAAGTGGGATTTTTTTTACCTTTCTTGAGAGAAATTATGTAGTAGCTGGTTCAGTCACTGCAGTAATTTCTCTTTGTATTTTTGTACCAGCTATGATTTATAGAAATCCTTCTGATGAGTGAAACAATTCACAGATGCTTCCTATGGGGGTAATGAGCAAACAAGTGGCCTGAAGGGAAATACTACTGGAAGCATAGTCTTCACTTGTTCTCTACTGCTCAGCCAGAGTTGGTTTGCATAACTGCCTTTTTCCCAGGATAATTTGATATGCACAGTGGACGAAGACATATGTAGTTGTCATCTGATACCAGCAGCAAGGCAACCGCAGTCTGCATTTTGAGTCATCTTAGTTGCATTCTCATCTTAGTGAGTCATAAAAGCGTTTTTATTAAAAAAAAAAAAAAATAAAAAAAATTGCTGCGCCAGAAGTAAAATGTCAGCGCTAAAATAATTGCCTGGATTTGGTTAATAATTTTAACTACTAATAAATAATTATAATATTAATAAAAAGTTAATAATCTTCACTCGATTTGGTTAATAATTTTTCTCTTTGATATTTTTCCAATTTAATGTTATTGGGGAGAGGGGACAGAGGTAATAGAAGAGACGGCAAAGGTGCCCAGATTTCTTCAGGCCAGCCAGAGTAAATTAACTTTTCAGTGGTATGCACTCCAGTAGCAAAGGCAGAGAGCTTTGCTTGAGGGGCTGGTGTGTTGGTCCTCTGCAGGATGCTGCAGTGAAATCTCCTATTTGCATTCGGATTTAAAGAATTACCCCACTTAGTTAGGAGAACAAAATAATACCCAAACCAAAAATCGAGGTGGAAATGTGAATTAATGGTGGGAAGAGTTGACAAAAATCTCCAAAATTTTTTCTTCTACATTATATGAGATAGCAAAATCATGTTTTGCGTGCATTTCTCAGCTTCATTGTATGGTGTTGAAGAGTGCATTTGCATTGATTGAAATAAAAACTTGGTAATACACTAGACTTCTACTTGAGATTCTGGCTTTAGATTCTAGTAGTGTTTAAGGTTTTTTATGGGCTTCATGTGTCCCTCTGACCACTGCTTTTCTTTGGCTCAAAAGTACTCTGTTTTGAAACTATTATTTGGCATTGAAAAACACATCTTTCACTTACCTTGCATTTCTCCATGAGAGCATGTACGTGAGTTTTGACTTTGCACTTGCTTTACGTGTTGAGCTGTAGCGCTGTAAACTGTGGCAGAGGCAGCTCCTGAATACAGAGGAGACTTGTGTGATGCAACACAGCATACAGTTTTGCCTAGTTAATTAGGTAAAAAGTGCTTGAATACACATGAGAATAATTTTTTTAAAAATGAGAAGCACTCTGAGTATCTAAAATAATTAGCAGTAATATTTCAGAATATTTTCTGGAGGAATACAATCCCTTTGGGTGGGTTCCCTAGGGCGCATGTTTGGCATAGTTCACCTCCACAAGCCAATGCAAGGAAAGGTGGCTGAAACAGGTCACAAACGGTAGGTTTGCTTTCCCCGAAACCTTGAAATACTATAGTACTACTAACTTGCTAATTTAATGAGATGTATGTGGGAAATCCTCTAGGGATACTTAACTCTACAGTAACAGTATCAAGATTTGTGTGTTTGTTTTTTTTTTCTCTCAGACTCTCCTAATTAAAACAACAGGGGAGCTCATGAAAATTCTTTAAAAGTTTTGTTATTGTAAATGACTTGCTATATTTGGAATGCTTGGGAAAAAAAAAAGGCAAGATGATTAAATTAATGTTTTATTACTGTTGGGAAGGAAGAGTACAATTATGCTGTTCTTTCTTTTCCCAATTCATCCTTTTACTCTGAAGTGCTGCTTACTTCTCTGTAGCAAGTCACATTGCTGTGGAATTGAAAAGAAACCAACCCAAACCAAACCCAAATCCATAAACCCCTGTGTTTGCTGCTAGTGACACATAACTGTGTGATAACATTTGTCATCAGAAGAGAGCAAGGGCTATCTTCATCCTTTTTTATTCCAGCCAAATTAGTGTGGTGCTGCCCAACAGAAGACCAGCTGTGCTGGAAGAGCTCAGATGTTCTCAGCAAGTTGAAGTTTCTGTAATGAATCTTTCATTGATAAAATACGTGGGGGAAATAAAAACTTGTATATGGCTTTGATCATTGAGAAGTGGTCAGGAATCATATGAGGGATGTGAAGTTCTGTACAGAGACCATTTCTGAAGGACCTTTATAGCCAGTGCTCTCACCTGGGCAAAGACTTGGAAACCCTTGTTCTCAAGGGGGGTGGAAGGTGAGGGTGGGAAAAGGTTAAAAAAAGGAGATGGGAGAGAGGGCAGATTATTTTATGAATAAGATTCACCAATGCCTTTAGTGCTGGTAGTGAGATCCCAGTAAGAGGTTTAGGTGCTTTTTTTTTTTCTCAGAATAAGTAGAAAGGGTTTCTTTTATCTATATTTATTTATTTATTTATTTTCTTGCCTTTATTCCCTGTTACTGTGCCCATCCTGGAAGGCAAAATGGAAAGAGGTACTGCAACCTGATAAGTGATGTCCCTTAGGAAGTATTTAATTTTTGAAATGTGAGGCAAAATCTCTTACATTCTTCAATTGAAACCCTTTGTCATATATGACTTGGTTTTGGAGAAGAGTTTCAGCCGCCTACAGCCTGACAGGAAAATAAAGTAACTGTTTAAAAAAACCCCAAACAAGCAAACAAACAAAAGAGCCCACTCAAGCTTCTCCTGTTGCAGCTCCTGACTTTACTTTCTAATACAGCAATTATAAGCTGAATCAGCAAGCTGGAATAAAAATCTCACCGATTTACTAGCATGCAGTGATGCAGAATGTGTGTAGTTATCTTTCTAGAATAGGCCCATAAACTTGTTTATGGAAGCAAGTAAAATTAATTGGCTTGTCAGAAAACATGATAGATGAAGCTCATCAGGAAGGCTGCTTTTCCTGTGATACTGCAGAATTAGGGACTTCCCTTTGCCCATCAAATTGGGATGGGAGGGGATTACAAGTTTCATTTCTTTCTTTTGTGTATGCAGAACAGAGAGAAATAAAAGCAAAGTTATCTATGAGTAGAAAATTGTAAGTAACTTAAAGTGACTTGGAAACCTTCTTGGACTCTGGAGAGATTTTTTTACTCGGTTGATTCAAACTTAGACTGAGACTTGCAGCATATGTGGAAGATCCTCATACCATCAGAATTCCTTTTACTTGGAATAAAAGGAGGAGGAAATTATTGTTGTTGCCATAGATGCAGGTTTTAGCAAACAATAATAGAATTGTTGATGCTACTCTCACCAGATAGAATTTGAGTTGGAGAGTTGGAAGGTGCTTTTAAACTTTCACTTGAGGTTTTGATTTTTACTCTTAACTAGGTAGGAATAACTGCTTATTCAAGATAGCGCTGTCAATGCAATACAGTTCCCTTCTCTATTATACGTACACTACTGCCCGTTAAACCTTTTGTGGGAGTGTAACTGGCTGTGCAGCCCTGTTTCTGATCAAGAGGGCACAGCAAAGATAGTAAAAGGTATAAATGTGTTCAGTGGTGAGACAAGAACCCCAGGTAACTGTCCTTTACTTTCATCTATAGGAATCCTTCTTCTGTGAAGATGCATCTTTGCAAAGTCTTCACAAGCTGAGAGGTGATGCTCATTAAGAAGATTTCATGGAGATAGTGTCATTTGATATTCCTCCTGTGTGTCATAGCCCAAGAAAGCTCTTTGCTCTGAAGTGCTTTCTGTTTTCTCTTTCCTTTTCACCTCTCAGGAGAGGAAAGCCTGGTAACTCTTTCTTTACTGACACTGCTGTATGAAACGGAACAAGCATGTTCCACCTGAGAAATCATTTTCAGCTGCTGAAGTTCATCTGTGTCTTTTAGAGGAAAACATTTTACACGATGGTGGGACTGTGTCTGAGTGAAGTTATTGATCTAGATGTACTTTAAATTTTAATGACAATTACCACAAACTTATTTTGAATAATTGCTTTTTAAGATATTTCCTGGGTGTTTCTTCACAGTAGGGCAGGCAAATTTCTGACTATATCAGCATGTACCAAAGTCTGAACAGATATATTACACAAGAAACTATATACATTTTATAAATGTATATATAGAGTGAAGCCTTGTTTTATTTCCCTCACTTCAACTGTTTTGCAGGTCTTGGCTGACATTCAGAGAAGCACTTACACGTATTTCAGTTCCTTCAAGTTCAGCGGAAGTGAATTTCTTCTCAAGTCCATGCTCTAGAAAATAATTTTCTTCACTGAACTGCTAAGCAGATATTTAAAATTCTTATAAAGAAACAAATAATACCCTGGGTATGACTTAATTCTGACATTTCTGGAGATCTTCCATACAAAATCACTTCCTATAGATGAAAGTAAAGGCTGGTTCTCTGGGGTTCTGTGACATCAGAGTCAGTTTTTAGAAAAGTAATTTTTTTTATTGAACCTGTACATAAATTTAAAAAGGCAAAATTACTTTTCTGTAGGTTTAAAAACTTCCCCAAGATCTTGTACTTTTTTAATCATATTTCTGTTATCTTAGAAAGCCATTGTGCATGGGAACCAGATTGGTTGAGGCAAATGAAACAATGGAGAAGAATAAGATGGGTAAGAAACCTTGAGCTTTTCTCCTGGCTATGAACAAACAGAATTAACCTTTTATTTCCATGTTCACATACAGGCTTCTGTGTGCTTTGAAGTTGTTGTGAGAGTGGGTTCTTTGGTGTCT
The DNA here is from genome assembly GCA_017639245.1 of Myiopsitta monachus. NCBI lineage: Eukaryota > Metazoa > Chordata > Aves > Psittaciformes > Psittacidae > Myiopsitta > Myiopsitta monachus. The sequence goes on along the minus strand of CM029921.1, from coordinate 60,732,997 downwards.
CCCTTTTCCTTCTATATAATCCTCTGTTTCTTGCAGAGGAGACTTCTGAAAACTCCCATCTCTGTCTTCCTTGCTCAGCCAGTGCACGTTTTCTCCCCTGGTGGTGTTGATGTAGGAACAGTGCTGGAGGCATCATACTGCTGTAGAATCCTAAAATTGTAAAATCACAATCTAATCTGCCAGAGGAGCATTCTCCCTCTAGAAATAATTATTTCCAAGTTCTGAATGGATGAAGTTGCCCCAGGTTAAATTAGTGTGATCAGTTGGAAAGTTAGTCTCATTGTCTGTTCTAGCGTAGTATTGTCATGTTTGAGGTGAAGGCAGATTTGAGTGAGGTGCAGAAGAAGAAATTATATCTTTGTTGTCTTTCATTACAATGGATTTTTGTGTGCTGTTGGCATGGAGGGAAGGTGTAATGAATGTACTTTTTTCTGAAGGCAGAATTCTAGTTTGCTTGTAAAAAGGGCTGTTGTGTCCAACAGATATAGAATCATGGAATCATAGAATAGTTAGGGTTGGAAAGGACCTTAAGATCATCTAGTTCCAACCCCCCTGCCAAGGGCAGGGACACCTCCCACCAAACCATGCCACGCAGGGCTCTGGCCAACCCGGCCTTGAACACCACTCAGCGATAGGAGCATTCACAACCTCCCTGGGCAACCCATTCCAGTGCCCCACTACCCCCACAGTAAAGAACCTCCTCCCCATATCCAGTCCAAACCTCCCCTGTTTAAGTTTGAACCCGTTACCCCTTGTGCTATCGCTACAGTCCCTAATGGAGAGTCCCTCCCCAGCATTGCATGGGGAAGGCTTGCAAGCAAAGCTGCATCAGTACAGAGAGCTCTCACCAACTTACTCTAAGACTGATCCAAACAGTTTGTAGCAAACTACCTGACATTAATCTCATAGAATCATGGAATGGTCTGGACTGGAAGGATCCCAAAGCTCACCAAGCCCCAACCCCCCGCCAAAGGCAGGGACATTGTACTTACTTCAGTTAAAAGAGCTGGCACTTGCTGGAGGGACCTATAAAGAATTGAGAGTTTTTAGAAGAAATTTGCCTAGCTACCTTGAGGCTTTTTGTGTTGGGATCATATGTTGTCTATGTTGTGCAGAATGGAGCAACCTGGAGAGATTGGCATGAACAGGGAAGGTATGCAGAGAATAAATGCGTATACTACATATGCAGGTCTTTTTGTATTGTGGTCTTTTTCTTGCATTAAGTCTGGGACTGACTGAACAGTTTGGGGTCTGTGGGGGGATGGGTGCAGTAAACATTTATTATGATTCAAAGGCTTTTGAAGTCAACAGATACCAGTTGGTCAACACTATTTTCTACTTCATGACTCTGAAAGATTGTATTAAGTCTTCAAGTCAGTAGTCTTCTGCCTTCAAAATATCAATTGTGAAAAAGTAAAAAGTCATCCTTTGGAGTGATGGAAACTCATGGCTGTATAATACAGGAACCGTTTCCTTGGTAGCAGTTCTTGCCATTGATCTCATTTGTGATGTTTCAAGTCACAATGTTTCTTTCTACGTATTTCATGTTAGTAAACATGTGTCCTGTTCTCATGAATTTTACACCTTTAGCTAGCATTGCTTGCCAAAGCTGTGTGTGTATGAAATTCTCCTTTTGCTCATGTGCAGAGACCAAAAGGGTGGCAAAGCTACAGTTGCCTGCTTCCCTCCTGCTCTCTGGGGTAGTCTAGACTTTTCCAGTCTGGTGCATGTATTAGTCATGACCCCATGAAAGAAACTCTACAAATCTTGGATATTCGTCACCATAACTTGGATCATCATGCTTATTTCCTAGAGTAAAAGAGCAGTATCCTAATTAATCTTTAATGTAATCTCTTTAACAGAATTTCTAAAAATCATAGGGAAGTGCATGTTTCTTTATCCCCATCCTGTTATATGTATAGGAGCCTTCAAATGGCATAATTTTATAGGTAAGTTTTGAATGACTGCTCAGCTCAAAGCAGAAATTTCAAATGGCACCAGTTGAAGTAGAGCCATAGTAGAAGGGGGCATGTCTGAATACTGTAGATGTTTTAGCTTTCTTACGTGTTTATAAAGCCATATAATAATCAGAAAAATTATTCACTCTAATCTCTCTGATGAATTTGGCTTCTCTTGTTGATACTTTCTTAAGTGTCTGCATGCAAGTTTTCATTGAATAAACTGCTGGTGTTTCCTGCTTGCCTGCTGGGAGGTATCTGTAGTTTCTGCTGATGGTAGATAAGTCTTTATTTTCAGTGCCTGCTCTAAGAGCTCCAATTCTGAAGAACTTGAATTCTCCTGAGGTCGTTTGATTCCTGTTACAGAATCCAGTTGAAGTCATTGTTTTGAGAGTGTGGCTTTTGCTACAAGGAACAACTTAGAAGAAGTATCTGTTTCCTTGTGTGAAATTATAGTGTATATATTCTGCCTGTATGATGTGATTCGTATATAATGAACAAAAAAACTGAATGAAGCTCAGCTGATCATGGCCATTTTACAATAGTTGCTGAATGAGCCCAAAACAAAAAAAAAAATGAAATGCTACTATTTTTCAGTTATCTGTGCAGAAGAAATTTACTTTGTCAGTTTACTGTTTCTTAGGCTTTGGAGCTACAGTTTACAGATAAGGCAGAAATAGGGATTAAGACACTGTATGGCTGGTTAGGATGGAAAGTAGTAGAAAATGGAGGATTAGTGGATTTTAAAAGGTCTTTAGAAATACTTTTTTTGGGTGTATTTGTTAGCACTAAAAGGCTTAGATTTCAAATGCTGAATTACTTTAAAAAAGAAAAAAAAAATCTCCCATGGAAATAATTGCATATATCTTCAGTTTGAAGTCTAAGCAAATTTGTAATTTTCACTGCAAAGAACCAGAGCAAAGCTATGTATATGAAAAGAAAAATATAATTTAAATATGTAAGCTCAATAATAATCTTTTTGTCCAAAATACATTTATAATTGTACTCTTGTTGGAATAGGAATGAAGTTATGAAAAGCTAACTAATGAAACCAGAATTGTTCTCTTTTGTTTTCAGATCAGAATTGTCTGCCTTAAAAGAAAATCATGCTTGACTTTTTCAATGCATATTTTTTTAAAAAGTAATTATCATGTGTAAAACGGGATCAGTGTGATTGAGAAGTGAAACATGATACTAACCACAGTTTGATTGAAGCTGTTTAGCTATGCAGACTGTGAAGTGCCGTATGCTTTGCTATCAGCAGCTACTTGCAAATGGTGTTTGAATTGAAGCTTGACTGCCATTGCTGGAGCATAGATGTGAAATGAGGCATAGAAAAAGATTTTATGTAATGATCAGAAAACTTGTCAGAGGTTGGGATGCAGAAGTGTTTAAATAATTCTTCCTTGCTTTGATTAGTTGCTGAAAGGAAAATACCTGTAAGAGTAAATATAACCTGTAACAATGTTAGTAAAGCAGATTAGTATAAGACTGGCATTGAGACAAAGTATAGGATGAAGGGAAATAATGTCACTGGTTAAAAGGAAACAGGTACCTGCTGAAACACTATTATTTGTGCATCTGAATTGTGCTAGAATTGATGCAGACCAATTCTGTATTCCTTGCCTGCTAAAAAAATTAGGCTTCATGGAACTCTTGCCTGTGTCGTGGATTTAAGGTGCTACACGTTTTTGCAGGTTAAGTTAATGATTATGAAATAGCAAAACAATGACTGGTTCTAAGGAGAAATTTAGAGTGAGGTGAAATTTGAACTTTGTGTACGTTATCTGCCGTAGGGTAACTGTTCTTATGTATGATCAAGGTACCAAACATTGTGTGGCCTCTGTTTGTTTTTCAAGCTGTAAAAAAGAGAAAGGGGGCTGTGTGGGAAAGCGAATAAGGTAACAGGGTGCAATGCATGATAGCTGATGCTCTATCCATTTACATCGTGATGTGCTTGTGCTGTGCTCATGGGTTCAACCTAACATCTCTGTGGGGGTCCAGCATGTTGCCATAGGCAGAGAGTCAGCACTGTGTAAGTGAAGGAGAGTGTTAATGGAGAGTGATTACGCTTAAACAAAAATTTCCATCATTCTTCAGTATAAGGGAAGCTATTTCACTTAGGGAAAAATAACTGAAATGTTGGAAACTGTCTGAAATTGTGCTACTCATGTAGAAGCTGAGTTGTTTTCAGAGAAGTGGCTCCTTTTTTGCTGTTCTACACAGAACAAGTGCTTAAACACACAGAGAAAATGGCAAACCCAAAGTGCATCTCAATCAGCCCTGCTGAGACTGATGGTAGTCAGTCTCTATCATGAAATAGGACAGTTTTAATGGAACTTTTAATGGAACTTTATAAAGCTGACTGCTGGTCACGAAGCTGCTAGGAAAGAGGACTAGAAGGGACTTTAAATTGTAAAATGTAATCCTGAAAACATACCTTCAGATTTGGGGGTGGGAAAAAACCCCTCCCAACGTTATTTTTTAGTATATACAGTTGTATTGCTCCATTACAGACTGTAGTGGAGTTTTTTGAATGCTTGTTTGAGTATGTTGTACAAGATAATCTTGAAAATTTTTAACCAGTTGTTTTGGAAAAAAAGAGGAAGGAATCTGGGATGAGGCTTGCTTATTCCTGCTTAATAATCCTGATATGGAGAATGTGATTACATGTATTGCACAGTGTATGTGTTGAGTTGAATCTGTTTCTGGGCTGATCTTACCTGATCAGCCATGCTAACTTGCTTACATGAGAGCCCTGTAGGACTTAAAAGTATCTTTGGATCTGTTCAGCTTTCTACAGCCCATCCATTTTTCCAGTCTTGTCTTTTTCCTTCTGCTAGTGACAGTAATTTTTCTGGTACTCAAGGCACTAGTTCTTCACAAATCATAGCATTTAGCTGAATGCATGAGGCCAAATAGGTGCTGTGTCCTGTGCCTCTTAGGGAAGAAGACTTAACTGTTTTTGTGGCTGTGCCCAAGACACTTTTTTTTTTTATACCTTTACTGTGTATTTGTTGGGATGGAAAGTAGAGGGCAGAGTTTTATAGCATTAAATAGAGAAGCTAAAAGCAGATACTTTTTTAATTAATTCTCCTCTAAGAAAATTTAAGGTTGAATTAGGTACCTGCCCTTTCTGTGTGCATGTAACCTTGTCGTAGGTTTAAGCCTTACCCAGGCTAATAACTCACTCACTCACTCACTCACTCACTCACTCACTCACTCACTCACTCACTCCCCTCCCTCTCTTTCTTCTCCCAGTCCCGGGGGGATGGGGAGGAGAATTGAAAGACTGGAACTCCCACAGGTTGAGATAAGAACAGTTTAGTAACTAAGATATAACACAAATCACTGCTGCTACCACCAGTAATAATACAAGAGAAATACAAGGAAAAAGAATACAACTGCTCACCAATCCCGACCCAGCCTGTGCACCCCCCCAGCAGCAAACCCCCCACTGCACCACCACACCCTTCCGGGTCTCTGCTCTCCATTTTCCCATCCTGGACATGACGTGCTGTGGTATGGAATAACCTCTTTGGTCAGTTTGGGTCAGGTGTCCTGTGTCTGCTTCCTCCTGGGGCTTCCCCTCCTCCCTGGCAGAGCATGAGGCTCAGAAAGTCCTTGGCCAGACCAAAACATTACCAAGCAGTAACTGCAAACACTGGTGTTATCAGCGCTGCTCCCAGGCCCAAAAATCAAAAACACAGTGCTGCACCAGCTACTAAGAAGGAGAAAAATGATTGCTACTGCTGAACCCATGACAAACCTTGATTTAATTGGGCAGTATGGGGATAGCTATTTTACACCAATAGGCCAGCATCTGTATCCCAATTAAGAAGGGTGCTTTTCGTCTTCTCTCCCCCCCCCCCCCTTTTTTTTTTCTTCCCTTTCTTTTTCTTTTCCATGGCTCTGCTTTTATAGCCAAAGCTTTAAAGCTTGTTTGGGCTATTTCTTTGCCAGCTAAATAGAAAGTATTGCCCTTCGCCAGGGGACCATCTATTGTTTTCTTTTGATAAGGCTCTTGTTTCTGTCTCATCTGGTGCAGGCACAGGACTTGCTGGGAGCAGCCATTAAGCACATGAGAGAGATTCTGATGGTGCGTACAAGTTTGTGAGCATGTTGTGCTACGAAGCAATGGAGGAATTTCAAAGCCAGCTAATTTGCTTTCTCAGTGCTTGGTTGTGTGCTTTGCTTGCTTTGGTGTGGTTTATTTTTTTTTTTTTTCTTTTTTTTTTGGCATACACATTGAAACCGGTGGATGATTACTACCAAATATCTTGAGGGCTTAAAGCAGTTTTATATGTATTTAGTCCTGTGGTCATCAGTTGTCAGTGCAGTGAATTATTGTCCAGGACAGTCAGCAATAGGACCCATCAAAAGGCAAGGAAAGTTTGAAAAAGAAGGCTGATTGGAAGGCTTTTTGTACTTTTTCTATATCAGCTTGCAAAAGAGAATTGGCAGTTACTGGAACTTCTGAACAAAGAACAATTATTTGCATTGAGCTTCTAAATCTGAATTTAAAGAGGACTTTCCCCAAAATAAGGACCAACTTAGCCTTTGTTACCAAAGGTAAATTTAGTAATTTTAAAATGTCTAAATTTTGACCTTCCGAATAAACCCTCATGTTGAAGATGTGGTTTCTAGACATATTGAGGGTGCATGAACAGTGGTATCTGCTTGGCATTTGATGCAGACACTTCTAGTGTGGTGGCAGTTACAACTGAGAACGTTGCCCTGCTTCAGATTTCTGATGCAAATTTTCTGGCTTTTCTGGCCAGATCTGAGACTGACACACCCTCTCAAGTTGCCTTTAGGTACAGAGGCTCACTAGCTACCCTCAGTAGAAGAATGCTTTTCAGGACTCCTTCCAAGGGTCTGATTTTTCAGTGGCATGGACAAGGAAGTTTGTTTATTCATAAAGTAATCCTGTAGCTGGATAAAACCACAAGTATTTTGACAGACACTGAGAAGTGTTTTCTTCCATTGTACATGTATGGCATTCTAGTGAGCTTAGGGAGGGCTTGCCTCACAGCTCTTTGACGTTCTTTTTCCATGTGTAGGCTTTTCTCCATTTTTGCTCAGTATTATATCTCAAATTTTACAAGCTTGGAGTCTGAAGGTTCTATGAATAATTAGCACTCGGTGGCAGCCCAAAAAATTCATGAATTGAGATTACTTCTGATCTTTCATAGATTTGGGAACACTGGTTCAAGAAAAAAGCTGCAAGTTGGTTTGTTTGGGTTTCTTGTTGTTTTTGTTTTTTATATCTATATACACATATATGTGTATTTATGGTTATGCTACCAGTTAACAGAAATAACTCCGTAAAGGTAACAATTGAAATTTGGAACTGTATCCAAAATAGAATTGGCAATGCAATCTTTATAGTAGTGCAACAGTTAGAATCAAAGAATCATATAATAGTTAGAGTTGGAAAGCACCTTAAGATCATCTAGTTCCAACCCCCTTGCCATGGGCAGAAACACCTCTCACTGCACCATGCCACCCAACGCTATATCGAGCCTGGCCTTGAACACTGCCAGCCATGGAGCCTTCACAACTTCCCTGGGCAACCCATTCCAGTGCCTCACCACCAGAACAGTAAAGAATTTCTTCCTCACATCCAATCTAAACTTCCCCTGTGTCAAGTCTGAACCCATTACCCCTTGTCCTCTCACTACAGTCCCTAATGAAGAGTCCCTCCCCAGCATCCCTATAGGCCCCCTTCAGATATTGGAAGGCTGCTCTGAGGTCTCCATGCAGCCTTCTCTTCTCCAGGCTCAACAGCCCCAACTTTCTCAGCCTGTCTTCATACAGGAGGTGCTCCAGTCCCCTCATCATCCTCGTGGCCCTCCTCTGGACTTGTTCCAACAGTTCCATATCCTTTTTATGTTGAGAACACCAGAACTGTATGCAATACTCCAAGTGAGGTCTCATGAGAGCAGAGTAGAGGGGCAGGATCACCTCCCTCGACCTGCTGGTCACGCTCCTTTTGATGCAGCCGAGGATATGGTTGGCTTTCTAGGCTGCAAGTGCCCACTGCCAGCTCATGTTCATTTTTTCATCGACCAACACTCCCAAGTCCTTCTCTGCAGGGCTGCTCTGAATCTCTTCCTTGCTCAACCTGCAGCTGAGCCTGGGATTGCTCCCACCCAGCTGTAGGACCTTGCACTTGGCATGGTTAAACTTCATCAGGTTGGCATCAGCCAACCTCACAAGCATGTTAAAAGTCCCTCTGGATGGCATTCCTTCCCTCCAGTGTATCAACCGAATTAAAAAAAAAAATAAAAAAATTAGTAGTGTGGAACTAAGTAACAGAGATCATCCTCACAACTGCTGAGTTCTGGAGGTACAGTGAGCAAAATGTGCTTTAAAGCAGCAACTGTTTCTTTTGGTTTTGTAAGTTAGAATGTTTCACAGTTAATGCTTATTCTTCTTAAAGGGCCAGTGTGTTGGCAGCACCAGACGAAGGCTTTGGTTCAAAAAGATGGTTTGATGGTGCTCTCCCTGGTTTTTATCTTGTGCTGTAGAATTAAATTTAGTCAAGCTAACACAGATTAGTTACTGTTTCCCCCCAATATGGTGTCGGGATTCAGGCCGATACCACTTATCTTCCTTAGTTGCATTACCCAAGACCTTCTGATATAACTATTTTTCTTATTAACTGTGTTCCTAGATTGTATTCTCCTTCTGGCTTTTGGGAGCAGATGGCAAGTTAGAGATTAGCTGATTTTACTGCACTGACAACTTGACTAGGGGGACTTTCGCACATCCTACCAAGATACTGCTACTTATCTGAACAAAGCAAATGGCCCTTCTAAATCAGAAGAATGTCTCCTGTTGATAAAAGTTCATTACTTCATGAAGAATGCCCCAAGTAGCTGATGTTCAGAGTCCTTTTTCACCACTGAGTTATTTTTCCTTTCTTTAGTAGTTCAAGTGGGACCCAGTTCTAACGCTTTGGTGGATAGCAAGGCCTTCAGGGCTCTGTGCTCTGCTGAATTTGAGCAAATGATACAGGATTCTCTTATAAAAAGCTTTAAGATCTATTGATGTAAGAATCTGCATTAAGAATTAGATGAAATTGTTACTGTCCCCAAAATACCTCTTGGAGTATACAGGCAAGTTACGTTCAACTGACAACAGCTGTTGTCAGTTGGAGCGGAAATTTGAAATAATACTTTGCATGGGGTATTGAAGGGGAAAAATTCTTGATTGATCTCATGAAATAGTCAACTATGTTATTATGTTAGGAAGAATATAGACATTATATTTTGGTTTTAATGAGAGTTTGTATAGGGCTGTGCCACTTGACGTGCTAAATTATGAAGCACAAGCTAATTTTTAAAATTTGACGTGAGGCCGAGCAAGTTTACTGGTGGTTACTGAAGTCTGCTGAGAAGTTGGAGTCAGAGTTTAGGACTTATAATTCTCAAAGTCCTTAGTGTTAAGCTTCCCATAGATTTGTTTAGAGGCCCTGAGGGGTAGAGAGTGGTTTTAAGCAAACCTAAGTGTCGTGGTTTAAGCCCAGTCAGCCACGTAGTTCTCTCACTCACTCCCCCCTCTTTGTTGCTCCCACTCCTGGGGGGATGGGGAGGAGAATTAAAAGAATGTAACTCCCATGGGTTGAGATAAGAACAGTCTAGTAATTAAAGTATAATACAAATCACTACTGCTACCACCAATAATAACAATGACAAGAGAAATACAAGGAATGAGAATACAACTACTCACCACCTGATACCAAGCCCGACCCAGCCTCTCTTCTGGGTCCCTGGCCTTCATTTTTTCATCCTGAGCATGATGTGCTGTGGTATGGAATACCTTTTTGGCTAGTTTGGGTCAGGTGTCCTGTCTCTGCTTCCTTCCAGCTTCCCCTCCTCCCTGGCAGAGCATGAGACTCAGTCCATGGTCAGATCAAAACATTCGAAGCAGTAACTGAAAACATCGGTGTTATCAGCGCTGTTCCCAGGCCGAAAGTCAAAAACACAGTGCTGCACCAGCTACCAAGAAGGAGAAAAATTACTGCTGCTGCTGAACCCATGACACTAAATTTGCTAATCACCTGTCATTGCTGTTCAGCAGCTGAAAAGACATGCATGCTGGGTGTGCTGTCTTGCGTGCTTGGGGGTGGCCTGAGAGCTCCTAAATGAGGGAAACGTGTCCAGGAGTCTTATAAGGAATTACTGGTAGGATGTAATCAAAGATTAATCCTGTGTCCTATATTGTCTCTGAAATCTGAAGGAAATTTAGTAGCAGAAAACTGAATGCCGTTATGATTATGGTGAGAAGTTCTTTGTGTCTTTAAAATTACTAAACACGAGTGTGTGTGTCTTACTAGTTCTGTTGCCATGTTTCACTTTTTTTTTCTTTTAATTAAAGTTTTTCTTGGTTTAGCTAACATTTTCAAAGACCCAAAATCTGTAATTTAGAAACTATTTCTCAGTACAGGCGTTGTTGACATACACAGTGAATTATGAAATATTGAACCGTTCAACATAATTTTGATTGAATGGTTGTAAATAATAAGCATGCCAGAGATACTTCTGCCTTGAAGATACAGAGAGGAAGGTTATTCCATATTGGTAGTTTGAATTTCCTAAGACCAGAGAGGATGCTTATTTATAGAGTTGAGAGAATTTAAAGAACTTTGGACTAAAAATCAACTTGCTGTTAATTTAGCTGCAACCATTGATCTTATCAAAGCTGGAAATATGAAAGATGTTGATGGTTAGAGGGAAGAAAATGGCTTCCTCTGAGGGAATGAGCAGTCTGTTGCTCATTTTATCACAGAATTCAAACACCATATATTATAACTAATGTGTTGAGTGTTCCCACTGCTGTATCTTTCAGAAGGCTGTTTATATTGGAAGTCCAAAAATATGAGGCAAATGTACAGTTATTTTGTTAAAATGGAAAAAGAACATATGTACCTGTATGGATATGGGGTGTAATGAAGACCTGAGGAGCTTTCCTTTTGTGCTTTGTCATGTTTTGCTGTAACAAATGATGGGTGATGGTTTTTTGGGGGGTTTTTTGTTGGTGTTTTTTGTTTTTCTTTTTTTTTTGTATGTGCCTGATCAACAGGAGCCTGGTCCTTTCTAGGACATTTAGAGACTTAAACTTGGAAGGACTGGCCTTGAAGAAAATAGAACAGGGGTTCTTTTGAGATGCTTCACAGCCAGTAAATATCTTAAAAACAATGCCTTCTGCTGTAAAGAGAGACTGTCTCTTGGTGCTTTATGGTACTGGTCTTCATCCTCTGTGAAAGCCCTTTCTGCCACACAGTCTTTGGATAAAAATCATTCCATAAATATCCATGAAAGATCTCTTGGCTTAAGAAAGGTCTCCTGGTTTAAATTTCTCCTTTTAAGCACACTTCTTTGGCCTATCACCTGCAGGAAGGCTGGAATATAAATAGTACAGAACAACGCACAGAACAACAACTTGTGTTCTTCTCACTTGACTTATCAAATGTTGATTGGCTCATACTTGCATTTGTATGCTATTAGTTCTTTACCTTCCAAACCAGTGGCTTTCATCCAGATTTTCACTTAATGCTCTTAATTGTGTTCTTTTTCTCACTCCTCAGTTGTTACTATATAAATTTCACGTAATTACAAAGTATGTTTCATTGGATCGATGTAATTGTAATGGGGGAAAGAAGATCTTAAGGATTTTAAAAGTACTTTATATTTGACCTATATGGAATCTAAGATGTTTTCAGCATTTTCTATTTTCAATATACAACTATTGGTGGAACCTTTTCTTCTTTCCTGCAGTCTTTTGAAACCCAGTTTGAACCTTAGGGCTGAAACTTCGCTGACAAACTGATGAACTGACAGAAAAATATTTTCTCTTGAACTTCATGCCATTTCAGTGATCTGCATACTTTGCCTTCTTGAAAAATGTTTTTTTTTTTTTTTTTCTTTCCATTGATCTCTCTGCAGGCAATCTTAATTTGTCAGGTATTGCCTGACGGAAGATCACAAGAAAGGAACTGGAGATAAGTAAGGACTGAAACTGGGTTCCAATACTTGCAATTAAGTACTGACAGAAACACCAAAAGTAAACCCATTTTTCTAGTGGGGATTTTAAACTTCATGTTCGAAACTTGTCAGTGACAAGGTTAAAATCTGTAACCTCTTATTATTTTGAAAATTTGTCTGAGAAAACTTGGGAATAATACCATTGGGGGTGTTTGTCATGTGAATAATGAAATTACCTTGTTCCTCATGGACCTCCTTGATGATAAATTTTTCCATGATGGTTCCATCAACTAGTTCAAGAGATTCTTCATGCTCCTCTGCTAAATGTTTGCTTAAAGAAAGTAATTAGTTAATAATTTTTCACATCTTGACTGGCAAATGTCAATAAAATGTCAGACCGTCTTCCTTTCTCTTCTAAATGACAGTTTTTCTTTCAGAAGGCTTATAACTTTTTTCTTCTTTAATACAAATTATGTTTATTAGTTGTATTATTAGTAATTCATTGTCATAAACAATATTGGACTTCCCTAACTGCATGTGTTCTTAAAAAATAAATCAATAAGCAGTGCAATGAAATTGATGTATGAAAGTCAACAAGAAGATACAAAAACCCCTTTTTTCATATATGGTTTCTGTCATGTGCTTCTTGGATTGTATGTGCTGTGTTGCCAAAATAAAGGCACTCTCCATTTGAAGGGGAAGATTTATAATAAAGCACAGCACTTTTTGCTTCTAAGTATTAGTATAAGAATGAAATGAAGAGGGGGAAATAAAGTGCTTTACATTTGCTAGTTCATTTAAGTACCATTTTCTTCCATGTCATTTCTATGAACAGTCATACGAAAATGATTGTACTGTTTGTACTCTCCTTAAAAATGTCATTCTCTTCCCCCCCCCCCCGAACTTGGTTTTTTTTTTTAAATGTATTTGGCTTCTTAAAATCCTGAGTTTTTGATATTATTTCTTCCATTTACTCATGGGATAAATGAAACAAATTGCAGTAGTTCAGGAGAGATTGAAACTGCCTGTAATCAGGACAAACAAACGAGTAGCGTGTAATAGATGAACATTGCCAGCTTTAGCTTTCTCTGTTGCTCCTACTTCCCTCCCACCCCCTTCCCCATTTATTTATTTATTTATTTATTTATTTATAGAAACAGCCTGACTGCTTCTATTAATAAATACCATTTGGGTAATGGTATGTTTGTTCACAGGGACTTTGGGCTAAGGACACTGGTAAAAGCAGGTCCTACAAAATTTTTGCCATCCACTTTCCCTAAACAACAACTAAGCCTCTAGAAATTAAGGTACTAATGAGCTTTTCTTGTTGAGCTGAACCCCAATGAATGTGTGCATATGTATGTATGCACCAAACTAGACCACAGGTCTTTCTTCAGGTTTTTGTGTTGTGTCTAATTTTTTTTTCCCCTCATTTGACTTTGATCCTGGACTCATCCTTTTCCATACGTAATGGTGGCCTGTACTCTTGAACTTGAAGTTCTTTAACTTCTTCAGACTTTATTTTTAGGCTATGTGTTTGGCAGTTGGCATTTTTTTTTCCACTTCTCTGCTAGCTTCTATCAGGAAGAAGCAGTGCAGTCACTTGGCAGTAGTTCTGTAGATGCTGTTGATTGAGGTTAGTCTCTGTGCAGCAACTGTGTCAAGTGTGCATCAACAGATAATTAAGTACAAACCCAGAAAATAACTGTACACTTCTAACTTGGCTTGTTTGCTTCTGGGTTAGGGTCCCTCAAGCCTCTGCATCTGGTAGAGCTTAGATATCCCACAAGAGTGCTGGTGCTTTCAGTGAGATTCTTTCACTAACATGACAGAATTGGATCTTTTGTCTTGACTGTGTCTTCTCCTGCAGTTTTGTATTCAGGAGTTTATTGTTGTTCAGGTCTTTGAATTTGTTGGTTTTGTGGTCTCTCTTCTTGGAACAGGGAATAAAAATACATACGGATCATGAGTCTTTTTGGACTTCAGGATCTGCTACTAAAGCACCAAACCTATTAGTGCACCAAGAGAGGTGATTAGGTGCTGTATGGAGTAGATAGTTTGGTTTTTGGTTGTTGGCTTCTTTTTTTTTTTTTCCTCTCAGAATTAAAAGTTTCATGTCACCTTAGGGCAGGCAGGATGGAGTCTGAGCTATGTCCTTTTTGGGAGAAAAGTCAGAACTTGGGTGGTGTCGTATTTTTTGTGTGTGGTGGTTTGTTTGTTTGGTTGTTGGTTGGTTTTTATAGTTATTAAAGCAAAGGCTGAAGTTTCGAACACTCTTCAATCAACAGACATAAAACAGGTTTTTTTTTTATCATCTTCTGGTGCTTCAGTGAATATGAAATTAACATGTCATATCTGTTTTCTGCGGCGTTATTCTACGACAATAATAGAAAATAACAGGTAATAATTTAATTTTCTAAGCTGGTAGGTAATATCTGCAGTCTTTCCAGAAGATTGCCAGGACCTTTTGAGATAGAGAGAACTTCCACCCTAAATTTTGTGTGCAGCTCAGAGTCCTAATCTAACATCACATTTTAAGACTGATACTGCATTATGGCTGTCAACTTCTCTCTTTGGTGTTTAAATTTTTGAAGGATAGGCAGCATGAACTCCAAAGCAATGACAGAGAAAGAATGCAGTTATAACTTTCTGTTGTAGAGATGTGATCAACACCTAATGAATGATGAAGGCTTCTCAGAGATTGATACATGCTTTCAGTTCAGTCTAAGGCGATAAACAAATAATCCCTGACAGGATGTTGACGCTTGTTGACATTTGGTGGTCCTTTCTTTAGCTGTCTTTTGAGAAGAAATTTGCAGAATTTCCTTTTCCTAAGTGTTTTCTGCTGGAATTCTGGTAGAGGAAATTTATAGACTTCACTTGATTTTGGCCTCGTTTGGGATGTGCCTTTGTTGTGTTCTCTGAGCCTTTGGAAGTCCCATGTTCCCTCCCTGCCTCTCCTCCAGAATTGCTGTCATTCTTGTGAGCAGTCAGATTGGTGAAAGAGTAATTTGTCTTTTGTAAAGTGGCTTCACTTTTGGAGTGGGCATGGCAGGGAGAATGTTCAGAGGGTTTCAGTCTCTCTTGGAAGAGTCCCGGCCTTCTGGGGAGAGAAACTGAAAGAGAAGTGTGAAGATGAATCTCAGTTTTGTTATTTGTGGCCTTAGGTTCTCCACTTCCTTATCCGTATGTACATGTGATGTTTGACAATAAATTGTTTTGGAAGATTGCAGGATGAATTTCATTATGTCTTGGAAGAACTGCAAAATGACACGTGATGTGTGGAAAAGAAATTTCAATTTTTATGAAGAGCAGCTAAGTTGGATAGTTTATAGTAAAACTTTCCTAATGTATCAGGCTTTCTATCTGGACAAAGCTTCTAAGCATTAGGGAAAATAAAAAGTAGACAATTTCAGCAGTTTCTTGTAATTGTAGATGACCCCCAGGGTGTTCCATAAAAAGGAGTGACTTTCTGAAGCCTTTCATACATCAAAATTGCTTGTTCCTTCCCAGGAATCTTGATAAATAAATATTTGTGGCTGTTGTGAGTTTATTTCCTAAGGACTTCTGAGTGCTTCACATTTTCTGTGTGGAATCTGTTTTTTCTATACATTTTATCTCCTGGAGCAAAAATGAGATGGTATTCCTTGAAATGCAAAAAGCAGAATGGTTGCTTTAAAGTTTTCTTAATGACATTGTGGTATTTCTTAAAAGTACTTTGATGATTATGACCAGTGCTAGTGTTTGAAGGAGGCTTGAGCAGATAAGTAGCTCAAATTTTTTTCTTTATTTTTTTAATGTAAAGATCGTCATCTATAGTTATAGTTTTGCTTAGAGGAAAATACTAGGTCACAGTGTATTACAGCTGTAAGTTTAAATACTAATACTTTTAAAACATAGTTTTAAGGTAGAAGGACAATACAGTTTAGCCCTGTTGCTTAAACAATCAGAGACATACTACGCTATTTCTTAACCTTCCAGCATGCTGAATACTCACATCTTTTAATGACACCTTTGGGGTTAAAGGCTTGATTTATTTGTTTATTTATTTATTGAACCAATTCTTGTTGAACAAACATTTGATGTTATCAGAATGGGTACTGAGAAGGTATGCTGAAAGAAGGATTTGTTACAGCCAATTAACTTACCTGGCATGTGACTTTCATTTGTGACAAGTCTAACACTGTAATGATTTTGCATAACATAAGATCCTTCTGATGCAGGTAGTGGAAAAATAAAGCTCTGGAAGTACTAAAAAAAGCCAAAGACACCCCACCCACCAACAAAAAAACCCAAACCAAACCCAACACCCTCCCCCCCCAACCACACAAAAAATATCTGAGCCCAAAATAAAACAACCCCAAAACTTCAATACCCCAACAAATCCACACACAGAAATGCAAACCACACACATGAAAAATACACACCTTTTACATCTAAAGAAGAGTTATGTAAACAATGTTGAATATGCTATAAATAGGAAATTTAACTCTGCATTACAAAGAAGAATAAATGGCATGCGTTGGTAAACGGAGAATGGATGATTCTAGATATATTCTGAATTCTAATTTCTAGTGCAGGCATAATATATTTTTCTTGCACTGCTAAATTGCCAAAGAAGTTGGATTTTAGTGGAGTTGTCAGCACCATGTGGTGGTGAGGGTAATAGTGGATAGCTGTGATGGATTACTTCAGTCTTTTACCTTGGAGATGAAGTGGTAAAATATGATTTTTCATACTGAGTAAGCAGCATTTTTATTTTGTCTTTGAAATGGTTTAGTTGTGTGTGCGCTTTTTTGGCTCTCTTTGTTTGTTTTCTTTTTTCTTTTTTTTTTTTTTTTTCTTTAAGAAACAAAAAAGTAACAATGGTGCTATGGCATTTGTTATTGTTCTTCCCTATTGCCCTTGCAACCCACTTTTTATATTGCAGCATTATTCTTTGTATATCAAAAAAGAAGAAAGGGAAAGGAACTCTGGAAGGACAGCATGGATTCAGTTGGCACCCTGTGTATCTGTATGTGCACACAGCTGACCGAGTCAGCTCTATAAGGGGCATAGCAACTTCTAAAACTAGAATGTGATCCTAATGCAAGAGGTAAAACTGCTATTTTTGAGATTTATTTATTCCCCCCCAGTACTTCTGTTACCAGAGGCTAGTCTGCCATGGATGTCACCTTTGTCTTGCAGCTTCATTACCTTTAAATAGCTGTGCGAAGTAGTACAGTGTATTAAAGTGGTAAGAGTTAAAACCAGCTTTGTGGATGCACTAGCTTGTCAGCAAAACATGACTGGAATTCCAGTTGTACCTTTCTTCTTGATGCAGGGGATTACTATTCCAGCTTTACTTAAATGACATCTTACTTTATTAGGATAAAGCTCAATCCTGTTGCACTGCTAATGTCTAGCCTGGCAGAGAACTGGAAGGAAAATAATTCTCTCCTGAAGAGGCTGCCCAACCTTGGGAGTTAGCTAAACTGCTTTTAACTGTGGTTCTGTCACAGAGACTAGAGGCAAACCCAAGTGTGAGCTAGTATGGTGTTTTTTCATGTACTGACTAACAAAAGCAGAAAGAAGAAGGGGGAGGGTCAGAAAGCAGAAGTCTTTCTTTGGGAAGAATACAGAATTTTTGCTTACAAATCACCCCGGTCTTGCATACTCCACTTACACTGTTCTCTGGGTACAAATGTGTGTGTTCTCTGAATAAGCTGTGTGGAAATCTCTTAGAAAATTAAGAATCCTGAAGTTATGCAATTTGAGCATATATGTCCCTCTGACTTTTTCAGAAAAGGTGGAATCCTGTTTTGTGCCTAGGCAAAGTTAAGTAGGACTAAAATAAATATCAGAATTACATTACAACTTTTTTCCTCTGCAGTGTTTTCCAGTACCTTTTCTGGTTTTTAGCTCTTCTGCTGAGTTTCATTTAATCCTTCGGATGAATACCATCCCATTTAATTATTCTTTCAGAGATCAAATAACAATAAATAAGTACTGATATGGACCTAGCAGAGCTTGAGCTGCACCACATAAGTGATAAGTACAAGCATGTGTGCATTAATAAATGCTTCTTGGTCCTGCACTCTCTGAAACTTATGCTTCCAAATGGTTGGGTTTACAAGAGTGGCTCACACGGGGGCAGGTATTGAAGCTGAAAACAGGCTCAAGGGCAAAATATTATTCTTGGTCTGTCTCTTAAAGGACACCATTTGCTTTCACAGCAAAATTTCTGAGAGATGCCATCTACACATTGCTGCATGCTGGATTGCATCTCCAGATTCAATATTAAATACGGATATCAGCTCAGCACCAGAGGAAAGAATCAGTTCTCTGTACATCAGTATTCTTCAGCATCTTACTATACCTAAACACACAGGATAGTAAGTGATCCGTTTGCTCCTCTGAAGAAAAAAAAGGTTGCTTGGCCTGATTTCTGCTTGTTGAGTCTGCTTGCAAAGCTTAGCAAAATATCAATACTAGTATTTTTAAATATACTATAAATCAGTCATTGCTTTAAAACAGTTGATCAGTATGTTTAAAGAAATATTAAACACCCCCCCAATAAAAAAAAACCTCCAAACTTGCCATCTGCTATACTTTCACCCTTGTGACCAGAGTTATCAGATTTTATGAAACAATCTTTCATGCACATCAAATCAATCAAAATGTAAGTAATGAATACATGAGCACAGAGGCAGTTGATGTATAGGAAAAAGGAAAATAGAACTTAAAGCAGCTCTTCCCAGTGCTTGCAGTGCAGTTGACTTGGAAATAAATACCTCTGTGGGTATCTGTACATATGTGTGTATATGTATAAAATTTATACTTTAGCAATGTAGTTTCCCAGCTTCAAAAGACTTCCTGTTCTCTTACCTGTAAGGAGTAGATGTAGTTTGGCAGCTCCACTGCTAACATGTCCTGTTCTGTGTTATGCTGCGCTTGAGCTTTGTCTGGCGTGATGGTTAGATGGTGCCTGGAAACCCCATTCCAGGGTTAAAGTGCTGGATGAATTTGTGCCTGCCATAGTCTGTTGTTATTACTCTAATTTTTCATGTTAATAGCATCTATGCCAAAAGATAGCCTTTATCATGCTCTATTTTCTCCTTTCCTGCACTGAATTTTCAAACCCTATGCATCTATGCATTTAAGCCAACATCACATAATTGGCAACAGAGCCACTTAGATACCATGTGCATGAATCGCTGTAGTGAGACAGCAAGTGTAGTTTGAAACTCCTAAAGTAGGAGGTGAGTGTCCCAGAAGTGTTTTTCGCCAGTTTATCAATTAATTTGCAGCTCAGCAGTTCCCTTTTGCAGCTCTGCTGGCATTGTGCTGAGCTAAAAGCTTTTTTTTCCTTTACTGTCATTTAAGTTCTTCAGCTTTTGATTTGATTTAATCAGATCCATCAGTTTACTTCCAAAATTATATGAGTCCCAGTGGAGAGCCATGTACAGACATGTTAAATGCATTTTTCATGTAACTCTACCATGCATAATTGTAGGTATGATAAAGTTTGCGTTATCATCATGTACTAACGTCACTTCTGTTACCCCACTACATTCCTTTTTCTATTATTCCCCCCCCCCGCCTCCGCTACACCCTCCAGCTGGTTCTACCAGGTCTTGCATCATGTGAAGTATGAGAAAGACATAAAACCAGTTTTTCTCTGAAATATTTAAGCTCTGTACAAAACCGCTGTCTCTTCATGGAAGTCTTAGTAGCTTTATTATAATCTAAACTGATATAGGTCTTGACAGTTTGTAATTCAGTTAATGAACACTTGGTCTGCATAATGGTCCAGTCCACTTTTCTGTAGTCATTGCATCCTTTTGCACAGAACAAGAGACATGTAACAGTATTGGTCACTTGTCTGCAGGTATTATTATAAAAGATGCTTAAAAATGAAAGTGTGAGTAACAATAAAAATGAAGTAATCAAATCCAGCTTCACAATACAGATGCTGTTTTATAAGTGTTGTAAGTTCAGTCTCAAATCAGTTATTTAAAGACTTGATTTGGCATTGGGGTTCTAATTTTTGGTTTGCACAATGAGTATTAGCCATATACAAATAAATAATGCGTCTTTGCTAACCACAGTGTTGGTGTCTTGCACCAATCTGAGAGGAAAAAAAAGAATAAAAATAGTAGCTTTGGCAATACATTTCACTAGTGAAAGCTAAGCATATCGGTCTTTGCTAAGAAGTGTGATTGCAATCCTTGTTCTACCTTCATTTGCTCAATTTCATTTCTATTTTCCTTCGGGCATCATTTGAGTACTTAATTTATCTCCAGGACTCCATTGGACTATTTGTATAGCAGACAAGTTATTTGTCAGATAGCTTTTTATGGGAGCTTTTCTCTTATTACTCTCAAGTGACTTCCCTGTAGGCTTTTTATATTCATTTTAGAAAGTCCCAGGGGGCAACAAAGTGCTCTGGTCTTGAGACTGACTTCCTTTCTGCTTTTCTTGCCAGGGAAGATGCTCTCTAGGAGAAGCCTAGTCTTTCAAAAGAAAACTCCCAGCTCACTGAAGGTGTGGTTCCCTCCCCATTTCTCCAGTAATTAAATTTGCAAAGTCACAGCATCCAAAAAGATGCAGAACATAGAATCCTTGAACTGGATATGTATTTGTTACTTGTGACTAGAACTCAGAGATCTTACACTTATTGGGCTGATTCATCACACATAATCAAAATAATTTACTGAATACATGGACAGTAAGTGGTACCTTAGAGCAAAGACAAATTCCTACTCTCTTGCTGGGAGATTCAGAGAGGGGGAGAGCTGAAAGCTATTGCTGTGACCAGCACAGACACCTGCGTGCTTGCTGCATTTAAGTAAGTGCTTCTATATTTAGTCTGTAACAATTTAGTTACCATGCAGCCTCCACTTTAAAAGGTTTTCTGTTCTGTCAGGTAACAGAACCAGCTGTACAGTGTTGTGGGCTGTGTGAGGTACTGTCTGGGCTCAAGTTTAAGGAGCTAAAGCTTGCATCAGATAGGAGCATGAACGCAGTTCATCTGGAATGCAGCTCCTGCTGCTGATGCCATTGACATCATCAGGTGAGGGTTTTGGCTACCTTCTAGATCTGAGACATTGCCAAATACTGTCAGATCAGTAAATAAAAGCAAAGTGATAATAATTTTCATAGTGCATGGCAGAAGAAAAGGGGTGCTTGAGTGAAAATTAGCTTCTTAAAGAGACCTTACTGTAGTCAAGAGATTATTCTTTTGCACGGCAGGACTGCACAGGCCTAAGGCTGCAAGGCTGATATATTCTGTGGATGAGGGGCAACTGTGGCTCAGATTATAAATGTGGAGAAGTCCTTTTCTTCTTTCATACAGTAGGATTTCTCTGAAGTCATCCTTGGATAATTTTACTGTCTGAGAGATGACCTTTCCTTTCTGAACTGTCAGTTGGTTTTGTTGGTGTGTGGTTTTTTTTTTGGTGTTTTTTTTTTTTTGGTGGTTTGTTTGTTTGGGTGTGTGTTTTGAGGGCTTTTTTGGGGGGGGATTTATTGAAAGGGGTATGGGGATTGAACGGCTTGTTTTGGTTTTTTAGGGTTTTTTTAGTGTGTTGGGGTTTTTTTAATTGTTTGCTCATTTTTAAGACACCTAAAAATAAGGGTAGATCTCTGCTCAGCTGATTGCTCAACAAAATATACCATGTTCACTTGAGCCCAGCAGTAGTAGTAAGTGAAATTATTTAGTTTGATACTTGGTGGTTTTTATCCTTTTTTTGTGCGTGTGTTGCCTGTAAAGGTCTTCATTGACAATTTTGTGTGCTCTCCATTACCTACTCTCACATGGAAAGGACAAGGCATAATGGGTACAAGTTACTCCTGGGGAGATTGTTAATGGACATGAGGAATATTTTGCGCAGTGAGAACAATCAACCATTGGAATAC
The DNA here is from genome assembly GCA_017639245.1 of Myiopsitta monachus. Taxonomy (NCBI): domain Eukaryota; kingdom Metazoa; phylum Chordata; class Aves; order Psittaciformes; family Psittacidae; genus Myiopsitta; species Myiopsitta monachus. The sequence continues at coordinate 60,711,147 of CM029921.1, read as the reverse complement.
CCTCGCCATGGAAGTAGTAGTGGATTCCCAAACACTGGATGATTTTAAGAGCTGTCTGGACAGCGTGCTGGGACATCTAGTCTAGGTCATGCTTTGCCAAGAAACATTGGACCAGATTATCCTTGAGATCCCTTCCAACTTGGTGTTCTGTGATTCTATAATACATTGGCAGAGCTGGAGACAGAGGAGGAGTTAGGGGAAGGTGGGAAACTATCTCTCTGGAGCAACATGTTAGTCTTTGTTTTCCTTTAGAGCTGCATGTTGAGGTCCATCACAGATTTTAATCCATTTATTATGTTGCTGCAGTGCTCTTGTTTTGTAATAAAGTTGGCTTGAGGGTGCCAAGTAATCAAATCTGAGATTCCCACTGAAAAAACTGCATAATGATTTATTTTGACAAGATCTATTTACTGTGAAATCGTGACCAGTGATGTTAATTTTACTGTCATTTTCAATTCCAGATGAGCCCTTATTAGTTTTTCTAGCACTTCTTAGTGGGAATGCTTTGACAAGCCTAAAATTGGATGGCTTTCAGGTTTTGGCACTTTTTTTCTCCCACTCCCATTCCCTGGGACCATTCCACTCAGAATTGTCATATGCAACAATACTAGACCAAATGAACAAAGCATAGTATTGTTCAAAACTGCAGGTTGTTTAGACAGAGATGTACTCAGTCATTGTAATAAAAAAAAAATGATTTAAGTAGTTTAGGATATTTTGAACTCAAATTACAGTTCCTGAAGAGTATTTCAGCAGTTCCTTTGTCTCATGCATTTGATTTTTCTCTGCAATAATTGATACTGACTGACAAGTCTGAGTAGTGAGGCTCCATCTTTTTTAAAGATTACAAGTGCTAATATTTTGTAAACCAAATCATTAGAAAAGGCTTGTTTAGCACCTTCACTAGAGAAGGTGTTCTCCCTACTTGACTTAAAGTGGAACCTTGATTACCAGTCTTCATTTTGGTGGCATAATTTAACCTCTTAATTCAGCCCTCAATCCTTGCTGCTTGTGCTTGACACAGGCATTAGCATAAAACTAGTGTTACCACTAGATGGATCTGTTTCTTTAATAAGTCATTGACTACCACTTTCTAAAGAGAGAAATCTTTTAAGACTTCTCTGGGTGATATAAAAAGTACATTATCTGACTGCTCTTTGATAACAACAGTTACTTGTAGGAAGGGCTATTTAAAAAAAGTGCTGCTGTTTTAGTCTGGCAGTTTATAATATTCGACTGCTTTCCGCATATGGAATTAGTAAGAGATATAGGATTCTGGTAAAAATGGTTTTGTGGTGGTTTCGAGGTTTTGGGTTGGTTTTGTTTTTTTTTTAATTGCAGGATCAGCTCTAATAGCACCTCACCTAAATTCCTATAGGTAATCTGAAAAATTTATCAGTATTATTCCTGTGTAAACATGGATGCTTTGACCTGTGACAAATTTGAAAGTATAGCTTCAGTAAATATTTTACACATGGTCATTAGTTGTTTCTAGCTAAGAAAAGAAAACAGTCTATTGCCTTATAAACATTGAAAGCACATGAACATCTACTTTCTCTTACTCAAAATCATCTGAAACAGAATAGCAAGGCCATTACTGAAGTGTTTATAACAAAAGCAAGCCTTAAATGACATGCAAATGATGTTTGTAGGAGCAACACTTTATCAGTTCAAAGATGCCATGGTTGCACTTTCTTCAAAACTTTCATGCACTAAGGTAAAATCAGTTTTGTATTTGATGCTTTGCTTGGTATCTCTGTACCAGCAGACATAAATCCAAGAGATTCTCCCACTCCAAAACTGACTAATTCTGATAGAGGCAAGTGAAAGGAACTTCTCTAGAAAACAGGTTAGAGATGACCCAATTTGGTGCTGGCAATGGTGAAGGTTGGTTTAAAGATGCCCCTTCCTACACAAAAAAGAAAAAAAAGAATTAAAGATGTTCATAGACAACTTTTATTACACAAAAAGGAAAAAAAAAAACCCAACAAAACCAACCAAACAAACAGCACTCAGAAACCAAATGAACAAACAACTCCAAGTTTCTTCTAAAAGCTTTCCTCATAGGTAACATGGCACAAGAGAACTATTAGATCTTCCATGATTACTGTTCTTTCGGTTTTGTTTTTCTTTTTTTCACAGACTACTACATTCCACACAGTTAAAACGCTATTTATTGAATTGGTATTCAAGTACACCTTCAAATATTTTTTTTTAATCCCTGTCCTTCAGTGAGATTCCTTTGCTCTCCCTTGCAGTTTATGTGCTTAGATTTCAGGTCATCCTGCCTGTAGGCGGTTCCGAATTTTACTTGTTTTATCATCACAATATGCAAAAGCTGTAATTTTGATCAACTGCAACTAGACGTCTTGCCAGTGTGTCTGAGTTTACGTTTATTAAGAAGCAACTCTTTTCTTTATGGGTGGTTCTCTCTAATGCTTATTTGACAAAGCAGTTATACAGCATACAAGGTGCAGCTGTGCCTCAGATGATGGCAGCTTCCTCCTAGCTCTACAGATCTTCCAGCTGGTGCCCAAGACAGCTGTGTCTGTCTTTTAAGGTCATATTGCAAGTATTTATTTACTTTTATTGGACCGCTTTGTTTCTTGTTTGTTTCTGCTTATATAGCAGCAACTATTTCTTCCAGTTATTTTAATCAGTGTGGATATGTCTTAAGAAGCCTCTTTTACGCTCTGGTAACAAATAATCATAGTGTTTTTGTGTTCTCAGTGGCTGTCTTTAACATCTGCTTAGGCTTAGCAGTTCGCAGGTATTGCAGACAGATCTCATAGGTCTGAAGTTTTAGAAAACACAAGTGAAACAGAGCTTACTGTGGCATCTAACACAGTACAGCAAAATGGAGAGGATGTATCAGTGTGTCATGTAGTGTGAACTGACCTTGAATTATCAATATCTTGATTAAATGGATGCTAGTTAGTGTATAAGTTGTACATGTGTGTCTAACCTGACAGTTCTGTACTGGAGTTAGGTGCAGTTGCAGCTGTCAAAGAGATAAAAAAGGAAATATAGTGTTAGGTTCTTTCTTCATTTTCAAACAAGCCAAAGTATTGGGGTTCAAGTTACTGCTTTCTTTTATTGGTGTTTTAAAAACAACTGTTCTAACACAGCTGTGATGCTGCAGAAAGACTGATAAATTAGACTTTTGCTAGGAAATCCATTGCAAATTAGTAATGGCAAAGGCAGAATTATTGCCAGTATCTTGCAGTTTCTTCACTCCAGTTGCATTAATCTAATTACATGTGATTGCACAGGCATGTAAGATTGGTTTGGTTTATGTCATAGTCTGCAGGTGCTTTTTAGTTAGCTTGGCTGCCTATGGCAATATTGTATGGCATCAGCTACCAGGGCAAATTGTCAGGGCCTCTCTGGAGTACATAAGCTGTATGCATCTGTAGTACTTGATCCAGTATTCTTGCTTGTAAACATTAAAATAGATTTCATAAGGTTTCTGATTTAAATCTTTTAATGATATTTAATTGGTAATTTATATTTGAGAGGGGGATTTTGGTCAGGATTTATTAGTTTTAATTATTGCTTTATTGTGGAAATTTTGTTAAAATTTTGCAGACATTGTAGCTATTGATATCTGAAATAATTTCAGTTCATTGACAGTAATGGATAAAAATATGAAATATAGCAGTATAATGATACCTAATTGCAACAGGCTAGATTACAATCTTTTATCTGCAGGTAGCATAAATTATTTGTAGGAGTACAATGCGGATAATATGTATTCTTCTGGGTTTTGAGAAGATTTTCTCTTTAAAAACCAAACCAAAACAATTTACTCTTCAGCAACACATATGTAGGTGTTTAAGTGCAGGATGTTCCCCGCGCTGGTATGCTTTATATTCTTAAAGATTGACATATGTGTAGGCATTGCTTAGATGAGGCTGCAGAGTGGTTGTAGGTCACTGTTTGCTTGCCATATCTATGGTATTTGCAAGTTGTTTCAGATGTGGGAAAGTTCTTTGTTTTCTCCCCATTAAATTATTTAAACTAGGTAAATGTCTTTACTTTTCATTTAAGTGTTAAAGCTGTAATTTTAGTTACTTCTACAGCATACATCTACATTAGAGTTTCAGGGTGACATGTAGTAGGCAAGGTGTCTGCTATATTATTGAGTGCTTATCATATGACGTGCATGGAAACTCCCTTGCTTTTGTGCGACATCAGTTTAAGGAGGATGCACAAGAGAGCTGTCATTAAAAATGTAAGCATATGGTTTAGCAAAATGCAGGTTACTATTCAGACTGCAGAGTGATTCAAGTTTTTCTCAATTCTGACGTGGACTTTACATAAAGTAAAAGCCAGAGGTTTCTTCTAAACAACTGTGCAGTGGCTAGAGTTGCATGTAACTGCTAATTTTCACCTCACAAGTGGTGAGTAAGGATAATAATTTTCTGTCTGCAAAAACTACTTTTACTTTCAAAAAACTCAAGTGCTTTACCTGAAAATACTGGTCTTTCTCTAGCTATGTAGTTTGCTTCCATGTAGTCATTCAACTATTAGCTGAAGATATTCCTAATAGGCTGTTTCTCATGATGCCCATCTCCTACTATGTGCATCTTTGTTCACGGGCAAATAAGTAGAGTCTGGCGTGGCCAATTTGTCACTCCATTCATACAACTGACATTTGTGCTTCTGTTTTGCCCAGGGATAATCACAGAATCATAGAATCATTTAGTTTGGAAAAAATCTTAAAGATCATAATGTCCATTTAACTCCACCTCCTTTTCTCCAGAGTAAAGAACCTCAGTTCTCTCAGCTGTTCCTCAGTACTTGTGCTCCAGATCCTTCATCAGCTTTGTTGCCTTTCTCTAGACCTGCTCCAGCAACTCAGTATCCTCTTTTTCAGTTCTCTTCCCCTCACTATGCAGTATTTGATGTCCAGCCTCTACAGTGCCAAGTACAGGGAGGTAATCCTCCTCTAGTCCTGCTGAACCAGGATGCTATTGGCTAACTTGGCTACTTGGGCATGCTGTGTGCTGGCTCCTATTCAGCCAGCTGTTAACCAACACATCCAGGTCCTTTTCTGCTGGTCAGCTTTTCAACTACTCTTGCCCAAGCCTGTTACTTGGGGGAAGTTGCTTGGGTTTTTTGTAATTCAAGTGTAGGGCCTGACACTTTGCCTTCTTGAATCTCATATAGTTGGCCTTGGCCCATTGATCCAGCTTGACCAGATCCCTCTGTAGAGCCTTCCTACCTTCAAGCAGATCAACACTCCCACCCGGCACCCCAGCATTCCTGGACTCCTTTGCCCTGTGTCTGAAGGGACTCCTGGGCTGTCTCCGAAGGGACTTCATCAACCAGGCTCTTAAACAGGCCAAAGTCTGCCCTCCAGAAGTCCAAGGTAGTATTCTACTGATCCTACTCCTTACTTCTCCAAGAATAAATACCTATCATTTTGTGATTCCTGCTCCCAAGATGGCCCCCAGCCATCACATCACTCACAAGTCCTTCTCTGTTAGCAAGCAACAGGTTCAATAAAGTGCCTTCTGTAGTTGGCTCCCTAAACACCTCTGTCAGGAAGTTATCTTTCACTCCTGGAGCCTCCTAGACTGTTTCCTGGAGGCTCCTGGTGACTCTTTTGGCTTTGCCTGAGGTTTCCCCAGTTTGGGAAATCCCCCTGTGCACTGTGCTGGAGCACTTTGTTTCAAATTGTGTCAGCACTGGAGCTGCTTGCCTTTGCCTTGGAATGGTAGCACGTCAAGCGCTAATTACCTATCTACAGTTCTCAGGAGGTGCAAACAGTGAAGCAGTAATAAAGCCAGGTATGGCAGTGCTATTTAAATTATTTTCAAAATTTCTCTGAATAGTTGCTTTAAAGTAAGTTAATGATGGTATGTGTGGTCAGTGCTGTCGAAGGGGCCTGGCATGACAGGCTTTGCCTCAGTATTTCAGCTGTTAATCATCATGTAGTCTGCTATGGGGAAATAAAGGACAGCTATATGTTTCAATACTATTTAAAATCTGCATGTCACTTTTAGGGTAATATCTCATGTATCTCTAGAGGAGGTAATGAAGTTGCAAATTGTCTAATCATTCTAATGCATGCATATTTCAATTCTGTTTGGCAAATCTGCAATCAAGCCATTGATTTGGTTTAGCTAATGCTAGCTAATCATGAAGGGTTAGAATTTAAGCTGTGACTGATAGGCTCTGCAAGCAGCTTTCTGTGGGTGACAGATTGGTAAAGCAAGGCTGTGAGAACAATGCTGTGCTTTCCTACTTTGTGCTGCAGTGTTACTGTTAAAGTTGATTCAAATGATCCCAGCTGGCTGCTACCAGAGATATCCATCTGTGAGCCTATGATAGTAAAGAGTGGTGTTACTTAGTGTCTAGTGCAGGTGTCTTGAGGAAATGAAGGTCTACCAGGTGGCTTGCCTTAGAGATTCCCATAAAAGCACTGTCAAACAGTTTTGTTGTAAGGACCCATGGCAGATTTAGGTAGGTAAGTGCATAGTGTGGTTGTGTTGCTTTGAGTAGCTCTGTTACTATGCTTTTCTTAAGGAACATCAAGGATTCATGGCAACGCATACCCAACAGCAAATCTGCAAGACAGAATTTACTGTGACCTTTGATGACATCTCTGTCCACTGTATATTTTAGGCTGCTTGGTTTTGTGTTGCTTTAAACTGTTACTTAATGTGTGCTCAGGAGTCTTGTGTCTGTGTGCTGGCCTGAATTTCTATGAAAAACATTGAGCTTTACTCCAGAGAAAGAATGTCAATATCTTGGAGTCACCGGTTAGTCTGAAATTACTAACATTGAGATAGCATCGTATTTGGCATATGCATGCAAGCACAGTGTTCGTTTCTGTCACTCCTCCTGGGTCTTTTGCTGCCAAGGTTTTTCTTCAGATTTTGCATGAAAATCAAACTTTCATCCCTTTTAGTTTAGCTTATTCTACTTTTGAGTCCACAGTAAATATGGTCTCTATTTGTGTGTGATGACTTTGTTCTGTTCTATGGTTTTAGGAAGACAGTTGGGTATTGCAGGAGGTCTCAAAGCTTTTGTACTACAGACATTATGTACCAAGGCCTGGGAAAGAGAAATCGTAAGTTTTATGGCTTTCTTAAAAATGTGTGACCAATGTACCATATCTGGTTGATGCTTCAGTACCCTTACTGATCTCAGTCACACCAGTATATACTAAGGAGAACTCTCTGGTTTGGATACTGCAGCTTGGGCCAGCAGTTAAAGCATTTTGCAGGCACTGCTAGCATCTAGGAACAGCGGACCCAGCATAACCTAGTTTTTTAGGAGGTTACTGCACTTAGCAAGTAGGTCAGTATCTTTTGTGTCAGCATGCATTCGTGGCTAGCTTTAGGACTTTTTGGCTATCAGCAGCCCACAAATTTCCATCCCTAAATACTAGTGAGAAACAATAGAAGCTCAAAAGAAGTAAAGCTCTGCAGTGGATAGTTTATGCCATGCTATTCAAGTTTCTTTATAGCTGAGGACATTTGGTGGTAGATTTCTGTGCCATGAAAAAATGACAGATAAAATGTGTGTTGTCCCAATGAGTCAAAGAAATTACTCCCTAATAGCAGTAATTACACTGTGCATCTGTGATGCTCTGCATGCTTAAGACTGTAGAGATATTAGCTAATTAATCCTTTCAACACTGCTGTGTAGTTGATATAGGTGGTACTATTATCTTCCTTTTGTAAATGAAGGAAAAGAAAAATAGAAAGCTTGACTGACATGCTTAGCACAGAGCAACCTCAAACTTCAGAATTTTACTAGTGCCTTGAAGGCACAAACCAAATGGAGGTCCACATAAGAGCATCACTGCAGAGGCAGACACTTAAAAATGCTTCCACCCTTTTTTTTCTTTTCCTTTTTTTCCTTTTTTTTACATTACCTACAGAGATATTGTCTTAATATGGTAAGACATAATTCACATGGTCTTAAAATGATGGTAGAGAACAGCTTGTAAAGACAACTACTGATGAACACAAATTCAGCTTTCAACCACCAAGCACTGGTGGTTTATAATGTGAATGTGATTTATGACAGGGTACACTTTGTCTGCCAGCTGCTCAAGAAATAAAAGCAACTGTTGGTAAGTACCAACTGTGAAACTCATTTGACATGGAATTCATTCACAGATTGAATAAACAATCAGTGTTTATACAACATCTTTGGTGAAAACACTTGAGCTATGGAGCTCATGTTAAATGTGTTGACCACAAAAGTTGATGCTAGCTGAACTCGATTTATTGCATAGCGTCTTAAGAAAATTAATTCTTTCAGCAGTTCAGGCAGTAGATGTTTTATGTTCATCTACCTTTTGAACACTATAAAGGGTGTGTCGATTAACATACTAACATTTCATCTTGATAATCTGGTGATAAATGTGCTGTGCCTTGCTTGGAGATTTCAGTTCATATAACTAGATGGGCTTTGGAAAGTGTGAGCTTCCTGTAAAACCTCAAAGGTAAGTACTTATTGTCTTAGCAGCATTTACTGTATTTTTGTAGGCAGTTTTGCTGACCCAGATTAGGTACAAAGTTTGCCAGAAAAGCTTATGTGCAGAAGGCTTATTTCCTATAATGCAGCCTTTCTTTGCTTTTCCAGTGCAAATGTTTTATCATGCCACCTGGCTGTTTCATGCCACATTGTGGTGGAACAACAGAAAGTGTGTATAGTTGAAGCACATCAAAAAGCTTGTGAAGTTTGGAACAACCTCCATGGTTCCTGGGAGAAAAAAACCTTCTCATTATACACATCTATATGGTCAGCTGATATTTCTAAAGTTATAAATACTCTAATTGATGTTTTTGGATCTTTTTTGTGGTAGCAAATAAAGATATCACTGGCATCTTTCAGTGTCTAATTTTTGCTCCTTGGCAGCAGCACAAAACATGTTGTTACAGTACTGTGCAGTACCTCCCTTCTTACACTCAGATGGTACTTGGCTTGCTTATGTGAGTGGATAGTGTTAAAGGAAAGAGCATAGTAGAGCATAGATCTAAGAGATTATCAGTCTTTGAAACCTCAGCTAATACTTTCCTACTATGCTGTATCATGAATGAAGTTGCTGGTCATAGCACTGACAACACTTTTATTCTGGCTTTTCGATGAAGTCTTATATGACTTTTTCCCCCTCTCCCCATTTGTCAGCATCTCCAGTAATTTTTCGTTCTACCATCCATTTCTGATTAGTTTTGACACAGGAGCAGAGATCTCAAAGCTGGTTTACTTTGAAGGAAAATTGCAGCTGACTGTAGAAAACATGCTCAAATTAGTATCTCCAATGGGAGAGAAACTGCAATGTGGGTTCAACAGTTACTGGCTGTATTTATCTTCTCTGAGCTTTCAGGTTGTGTAGGTCTGAATCAGCCATGCTTTATGCTACCTTTTAAGCAGTGGTAATTTCATGATATTGGAGGGAACTGAGAATAGTGGTACACAGCATAAGTTTAAGAGATGTGTAGGGGAAGCTAGAATGTTGCGTTGGATAAATCCATGGGGATCATAGGGGTAGTAGGTGGTATTGCAGGGAAGGGTTGGAACAGGTCTCTAAAGTCTGTTATCCTAATTTTTCATGACTTGGAAAACATTAACTTCTTTTTTTAGTTAATGAGTATGAAGGGAAATTGACTCTTGATTGAACTGCCTATTTTCATAGCTATTATTTGTGCTGTAGCATGTAAAGCTACTTTCACAAGTGACATTACCAAAATAACACAACCTTTAAGCTGAAGTAATAAATACTATTTATCTTTAAAATGGCAGTTTTATCTTTTCCTCATCTTCTGAATTATTTTTGATGCATGGTCCATTAAGCAGCCTGGTAGGCTTATGAATGCCAGTGGATATAGATTAATAACAGTGTATGGGTGAGCACTTCTGATATTCTTTCTCATGTGTGCACTGAACTGCCTGGCCCTGTTCTGATTCTCTGATTTTGAATGCTGATGTGAACAGAGATGCTTTTAAGAACTATTGAATGGGTTTGTATTGTTAATATTTTTTTCTGTTACTTGAAATATTTTGTCGAATTTCTCTTGAGAATTTCTGGTAGTTGGAAGGTTGGGAGGCTATGTTTCAGTAGGCACATGATCTGTAAACCTGTAGCAGATTTCTAGGTCTTCACTTTGAATTTGTTCTCCCCAGGTACAGGACTTCACACTTGCTCTTGTTTCTCTTGGGAATTATTTACTGCCCTGTGATTGTGGGCTGGCAGCCTTGCCACTCGGCTTCAAGTTTGTAGCCCTTACTGGGGGCTGTTGTCTCGTGTGGTGGTGCACCCCAGATGCCTTTGTTTTCTGTATGTTATCCTAGATTATTCTTCTGTTAACAGGACGCTTTTTCTTGTAATTGGAGAATATTCACTGCATACGTGTCTTACCTAGTGTAACATCACTTCTGAATTGGTTTGCTGGATCTGAACAGAAAATGAATGGCTTCGTCCTCCCTCTCCACCTGCCATACAGCATTCTGTTTGCTACTGCAAAGCAGCCAAGGCAAGGGAACAGCAAGTGCTCCCAAAGTAGTGGGACTTTGGAAATGAATTGAAAGTAGTAGTTAGCATCTATTCTACTAATAAACCAGTTTGCTAGAAAGCCCCATAAAAGTGAGTATTCACAGCACTGCAGCACCTGTGGCTGAAGAATTCTGTGAAAAAAATAAGGTATGTAGTGATTGTTCATGTTTTGGAGGACTTAATGGCCACCAACACTACAAAGATTTTGATCCAACCAGGTCTTCACACAGGCTCTGACCCTGGAGACAGCTTCTGACAGCTACCTGTGAGTCTGAAGTGGTAGAGGGTGTGCCATAGTGCCCAACAGAGGGAAAAATTTTTCAAGAAAACTGCTGAGCTTGCAACACTGCTTTGAGCAGGTACTTTGCTATTTGCATTTTAATAAGTGACCATGTCTCTGAAACTTTTGGGAGTCTATAAAGAAGGCTTACTAATAATTGTTTTAATATTGACTGGGATACTTGTACTCTTTGGCAGGTCTGATGAAACACTTTTTCTCCTTTTTCTGTTTTAGTGAAATAGAAGATTCTAAGAAATGTGCTAATAAATAATTAGGGTCTCCTCTTGGTCTTTGTATAGGTAGTACTTTTTCCATGTAACCAGGCAGATTATTTGATTGTGCAAGGCTGTAATAATCAATATACCTTTCTCGCATGCCATGAAATATGCCTTCACTCAATCAGAATTTAAAGTAACTTTACTCAGCTTTGTGGATTTCTTTACTTTCTTCGTTTTCATCCTTTCAGGAGGTTATGCTGCCATGACAGTTTATATTGTTTTTCATAAAAAAAATCTGCGTTTAAAATTGCTGATTTTTTGTTGTTGTTGTTATGGTTGCTAATTAGTGCAAAACAGATAATGGGATATGTTACTGCTGGGTTGAAAGTGGAAGTAAAAGGAAAAAAAGAATTGTGATTCTGAACAACTGACAGTTTTATCTAGCACAGAGAAAGAATTCCCTGCATACTACTAATAATAAACTAGTATATGTTTTAAAGGTGCATGCAAGTGAAGTGATTATTTTAGGACTGTAGCATTTATTATTACATGGAAATCTTTCTCCCTTCTGCCAGTAAAATTCTATGTTCCAAGCTATTGAACAAAATACTGCTATGATTGCATTATAATGATGTAACCAATGCGTTTTTTACTACTCCCCAGAAAAGGTTTCTTCTTTAAAAGGAAATATATTTTGTGTATAAAACCCATGAGGACAGACAGTGAACGGCTTATGTGCCCTAAAGCTTGTGCTTGGGGAAGGAGACATGACTTTATGTAACCAGTGCTTAACTGAGCATGAGAGACTAGGAATGAGCAATGTTCATTGATTTCATATTGTAACTGCAGCACATGAATGGCAGAGACAGACAAACTTCTTCCTAAGTAAGGAAGCAAAAAGCAGTAATTGTAACATCATTTAACGAAGTCTTTGGATTCTTCCTTAAGGCAATCTTTCTATTTTACATAGCCAGTGTTGTTAAAGCTAGAGCATTGCTTTCCCTTGCTTTGTAGCCCAGAATTTGTGTCAAGAATTAAGAGCACGGCTGCAACTTTTCTGTCAAGTAATTTGTGCTGGACGGTAATTTAAAAACCTTGCGGTGGGTTGATAAATCTATACACGCTTCTTAAGCTGCTTTCTACATTTCCATGTAGGGTACAGAGGAAAGCCCAGTATGCCTCTGTGTGCAAGGTGAGGCAGCCTTTCCTGTTGCCCCAAAGCACATAACCCATAAAGGATGCTGCATGTGAAAATATGGTTAACCAAGGGAGGTGAAGGTTTCAGTTACGATGAAGTCACTCAAAAGGTAGGCAGCGTTCTTGAAGCTATCGACTTTCTTCACATTTTCCAACTTTATAATTGGGCAAATGCCAGTTGGTGCAGTTCTGCTGCCACAGTGGAGGGAAAGTGTGGCTGTTGTGCTGTCTGAAGTAGTCTGCAAGTCCTCTCTATTAAGTACCGGCTGCGCAGGTACTTGGGCAACACTGCCTCCAGAGAACAAGGGGAAGGGCCAAGTTTTGTCTTGGATGCTGTCTTCTCTAGGAAGGCAATGAAGTAATAACTTCCTATGGGCTGTGTATTTGTTATGCAACATGCTTTTACAAGCACATATAAATGCAGTGCTCTCATTTCTCTGAAATCATTCAGCTCTGTGATAAGGTTATGATAGGCTGCTGAACCAAACATGTTTAATTTTCCTTATCTTTTGAAGCCTTTCAAAGCCAGTTTTTCCTTTAACCTTAATTAGAAAAGTGTCCTGTAACAAAAGCAGTTTGGAATTAACCTATGTGTGCGTTGTTCTCACATACTAATCAGGCATGAATGAGAAGTTAGGGCTCAAGTGTGTGATTGAGGAGAAATGCAAATACGTACTTCAAGAGCAGTTGTTCTGTGAGGAACTTTTAGATCTTTATGCGTTAGAAAACTGTGCTGTAGGTTAGAATTCACAATTATCAGTGAAAGTGGTGCAGTGATGGTGCTCTGTGTTGAAGATGTTTTCTTACCTGTTTTGACTAATTGCATGTTCCATGAGGCCAAACATTGTCTGCTAAGACATGAGATGAGATGTACTGATGTATTTCATTGATCTGCTGCTAGAAGTTGTAGAATTTTTTTCTTCATCACTTCTGTTTTTCCCATTGGGATCTTGCTGACAAAAGCCACAGAATTTAGACTTCTTCTTGAGGGTCTTTTTGATGAGCTGCTGCTTTGAATGATTGCATTAGTTTAACTGAAATATAGGTACAGTATAATAATATCTACACTGCTGCTGCTTTTGGACTCAGCAGCCAACCTCTTCCTAAACTTGAGGTGCCCTTTGACAGGACTATATCATGATGCGCACACTGGAAAGCTCAGAGGTGTTTGCGTCACAGTGCATTGTGTGTCACAGTGCATTGTGTGTCTGCTTGATCGACCCTGTGAGTCTTCGAAGTCTCCCTGGTATGAGCTAAAATAGTGACTGAAGTAGCATGTTTGCAAAACAGAGAGAAAAGAATGAGACAGAATTTTTGTTGGCATGGAGAACTGGGGAGCAGTAACGTGCAAAGAAGATGAGATGAACAGTTTCTCCTTCTTAAACCAAGAGGAGGGAAAATAGTGAGAGTAGCATGAATTTGTAGTGTAAAATAAAGAGGGATGGAGAATGAGCAGACCACACTCTGTCCTTGATATCAAGCAAGGCGTGTTGAGCCTCTCTGTACTCTCCAATCATAGCTTTTGTATCTTACTATACTTGCTGGACTCTTACGTGTTTCAGAACAAAAGCTGAGGAAATCTGCAAAGATAATCTAAGAATATGCTTTTTTGAGCAGCATACTTGAATTATTTAGATTGCTGAAGAGAATGATTATATATTATGAAAAAGAATGTGGTTTGTTTCTGGTTTTGTTGTAATGATTCAAAGACTGCAGTTAAAATTCAAGAGTTAAGTTGTGGCTGAGCTAACACACATTATGATGCTGTGTTACCTTGTTACTTATTTAGACTGATAATCTCAAAACCTGGAAGAATTATTTGAGCATAGAATCACAAGAAAACTGGAGACTATGCCTGAACTATGTTTGCTTGCAGTGTTGGGCTACTTAATACACGGAAACTCATAGTGGTGGTTAGGAATATTTTTTTAGTGGGTAACATTCCTCATCATCTCGCAGCCACTGAAGAATTGAACTGTAGTGTGAACAGTGCTTCCCTATTTTAATAACATGAGAAAAGATAGGGAATTGTACCTGCCTTGTGTTTAACAGTGGTTGATGAATTGCATCAGTACGCCTTTCCCATGTTCACACATGGGTGCTGATGTGTTTATGCAAAAGCTGACTTGGTGTACACTGTTTAAATATATTATTTTTATATAATCCTTTTTTAGTTCAGTGCCTCTGAGATCTGTCAGCAAAGCTGTTAAGTAAATCCTAGATGTTTTAGCAATTGAAATACATGAGAAAACTGTTCTTCTATGATAAAGACCTTTTTTTGTTTGGTTTGTACTTTTTTTTTTTTGAGCTGTCTGGTTTTATTTTTCTAGGCAGATAACTGTCCTTACTTTCTGGTAGCAGAACTGGATTTTCTGGATTTCATTGGTTTCCATTATCTGTGTCATGTACTCAGCACAGAATCTCTCCATATTTCTTGCAAGCCCTCCATTTGTGATATAATTCAAAGTAATTTGAAAAAATGAGCAACTGGCAAAGCTGTGTTATGATAGGATTTTTTTAATACCTTTTCTGTAGAGCAGTTTAAAAATTTCAGCTTTAGATACAGTGGCACTAAGTGAATTCAGGAATTTCATGTCTGAATTCCAAACATCTTTCACTGAAACATTTACAGGCTTTTTAGGAACACTTGTTACCTGGCTCTTGTTACCAAGCTACTTTGCCTTGATAAGAGAGTAATAATTAAAACAGTGTGCCCATTTTTCTAATGCTGTTTTAGAATAGCATGATGAAATTCTGTTAAGACAGATGGCAGAGATACTCACTACCACCAAAACTCAAGAAGAGAATTAATGTTTAACAAAAACATTTTTCCTCTCCCTGATTATGAAACGCATAAGGTTTCTATTAGATGCCCTATGAAATCAAAATAATGAGGAGACAAAAGCATGCATGAGATTCTTGAAGTTGTTAAGATCAGTAGTTAGGGTCCCAGTAGAATGTAATTGTTCCTGTAATCTTTTCTTATCCAAAGTGATTTAAGTAACTTTCCCATTTCTCTCTCCATCTGTAAATCCTCATTTGTGTTTGGTGGATTTTTTTATTTTATTTTTTTTTTTTTACTCAGTAGAGTTGCACTTGTAGTCTTTTGGGTGGTTTGGTTTGGTTTGGTTTTTTGCCCATCAAAGTGCGAGGCTTGTATTATTTGATTTTGCAAACTGTCTCTGTTTGCATTGGAGATATGGTAATGAAGCTTCCAGAGGTGTTTTTCACCCACAAGGTTTGCATTTTTAACTCTGTGGGAAACATCACCCTGCCTGCTACCTCAGGTATGAGGTTTTTATAGTGACTTTGTTCTAAAAGCACTTTACAGGCTGTATGGACAATACTTTTCAGCAATGAAAGCCACTCCAAGGAGAGAGTAACTATTTTACAGCCCACGTGAATTCTGTGGAGAGATACGGAGTTAGCAAGTTAGCACTGGAGTTCGTACCAGCTTAGGGTGCTGCAAACAGGATTGTTCTTACAGATGTGCCTGCAGGCAACAAGTGTTCCAGAAATTGGTGCCAGATCTTTAAAAGAAATAGAAATTCTGAATATGCCACCATTTAAAAAAAAAACATGTTGCAAAGTGCGTTGTTGTTGCTGCTGTGTCCTTGAGCCACGTGATTCTAGATCTCAGTGCTTTTTTTTTTTCCATGCTCTTACAGCATATGGCTTTTTTCATACTCACATGTTAATGTGCTAATTTAACTGACTACAGTTACTTCATAGCTGCATCTAGCCATTCCCACTGCTTAGATCAGTGCTTAAGTGGACTTTAGCTAGGCTTTCCTCTTTGGCTGCTCTGGGTAGGGCTTAACCAGAACCTATTCCCTCTTCCTGAGTGTTTTATTGCCTCATCTGTCTGACTGCTGGAGTCTCATCTTAATGTGAGGAAGGCTCAGGCTACTATTCCAAGGTCTTTTAGTGCATCTGTTGTGATAGAGTTCTGTGAGATTCTCACATTGTCTTTTAGCAACGATTCAGGGCATTTACTTTCTGTAGGAGATTGTTTCTTTGTGCTTGAAATCAGTTTGATATGTGCTGGCATTGGGCACAAGCACTTCTGAAGGAAGAGTAGTCTCATGGGGAGATCCTGGTGTGTCCTATATTCAAATCCAGTCAGGCTGTGCATTTGTTAGCAGATACCCCAAGCATAAGCAACTGTGTAGGACACTGTCTAAATAGTCTTTTTTTATATAACTATTTTTATTTATCTAGTTTTTATTTATTAATATCCACATTATTCAATAATGCTTTGAATGTGAAGGATCTTTTCTCTAGGTTTTACTTTCAAAAATCCCTTAGGCTGTCAGCTGTAACATCGGGCATTTGAAGGGGATAAGGGTACCTTTCTCTAGTTCAGCTTCCCACTCAGAAAATGGAACTGTTCTCCATCTTGAGAGGCAGTAACTTCAATTACTAGGGAGGCTAATGAGCTGGCTCTGATGATAGTAACTAATTCAGGTCATCAATAAGGAAAAAACAATCATCAATTATTTTCAGTGCCTTACAGTCTATAAGGGGGCAGAAATCTGGAAAGAGACTACAATTGAACCATATTGTGTAGCAAAAGACGTTGTAAAAATGAGAGAGGAAAAACCCAGAAGCAGCTTACAGCTGGGTGTAAACAAAGTCTAGACAAGGTGCCTACACTGAAAAGGATAAATAATATAGGTAATTAAATATGTGTTAGCCAAGTGAACATGTCCCTACCATCACATCTGTGAGTTGATTGATCTCTTCAGTAATCTTGTTGGCACACTTGTTAGTCTCTTCTCTGTTTGATCTCTTATTACCTATATTCATTTTGGTTTTCCTCTTATTATCTGCTGCTGCATGTTTATTCTTCCATCTCTAGCACTTTGCTGCTGAAATAAATACCAGCCTTTGCCATGAACAATGGAGTTTTCCTTGTCTTTAAGTGCTGTAAACCAAAAAGAAGTCTTAAGTGGAACCCTGAGACTTACTGTTGGGTTGCATAAGTCTTTCTCTACAAGTAACTCTGGGAGGATGCACCATGTATTGTACCTTTTGACAGCTCTTGTTTTGCCTCTGCGTCTGCAATGCAGCTCAAGTTTCAGAGTAGCACAGTGTCAGTTGTGGTGCTGTAATAGTGAAGCCCAGTAAGGTCTTCCGTTCAGCTCATGTGACATCATGAAAAGTGATGCTTTTGGTAATTTCTGATTTCATTTTGTTAGTTTTAAAAAATAATTAGTGTCTTTATGTAATTGTTGTCCCAAGTGCAGAAATAAATTGTGAAATAAATAAAACTTGTGGTTATTATGTTGTTGTTCTGTATGTGTTCCTTGTTTACCAATTATATGTTATCTCTAGGGTAATCAACTTTAAATATCCACCGATAATCTGAACATCAAATGGTACTTATCCTAGAAGCACACCCGAGTAATCTATGCACATGCATTAAGAGTATGCCAGAGTGTTTACTTAGATTTTAATGTGATGTTCTGTATAATTTTCACATAGATTAGATACTGCAGGAAGTTTGCATGTATTTTTCTCCTAAAAGCTACATTCAGTAATAATGGGTAGTATTTATAGCAGTTGTGGTGAATTAGGAAACTGATTGGGTGAACTATTTGATTGCTGCTTATTTAGCAGTTACACTTCTGCCAAATTTCTCAGTGAAATTTGGCATTAAAATTGGCGTGTTGCAAAATGCCTGCACTAGCCAGGAGTACCTAAGGACAATAGGAATTGCCCAGGAAGTGCAGAAGTCAAAGTAGTATTTGCAGCATGTACAGCTTTAGTCAGCAAGAAATATAATTTGTTTGTAAAACGATTCAGCATCCTTGTGTGCTTGAAATAGTTGTGTGTTGTTTTGAAGCAACAAAAAAATGACATTTGTACCACTCTAACAGGAGCAGGTATTTCAGGCACAGAGGTAGAGTCCCATGAGTACATTCTCAATTGTAGAACTCAAAATTTTTAAGATGCTCAAGTGTCTACAGATGCCCCTTTTCTGCTAATCTCGTCAAACCACCAGCAAGATGAGTTTTGTCTGTTGTCCCAATGGGTGGCACAGGTTGCGTGATGAAGGAAGTATATCTCAGAATATTTGGCATATTATTCAGTATCTGCTCACTTTATATAGCATATATAAGTGGGTAGGGGGTGCTTTATGATCTTAAGTGAAAGAAGCAGCTAAATCTCCTATCTTTCTTTCAAGAATTAGGTATTTTGGTCCATTTCAGAGACTGGTTTTGAAGATTCTTTTCACAGGGAAAAGGACATTTATGTTTTCATTATTATGACATATGAGATTCTTTGACCTAAGTGTAGTGTGATGTATTTGGGATGCTTCTGAATCAAAATCAAATTAGCAATGTTAAAAATTTCACAAGAATGCAAATTCTAAATATCTCCTGAGGGACTATGGAGCCTATAAAGTGTCATACAGTAGTATTATTGCTATTATGTAAAATTGATCAGTATTGCACTCTGACATGCCTTGCCCAGTGTAGTGGAGTTACACTTAAATGCTGAAAATACACTCTGTGTTCCCAAACGTTATCCTGTAGGAGGAGGAAGATCCCTTTTTGAATGATTTCTTTGTGGTTTATTGATGAGCCAAATAATTTATATGTAAATGATTTCTTTAAACTAGGTTGACTATTTTTATAAATATAATGCAGTATCACAAAGCACAATGGACAAATTCATTGCTATATCAACACAGTATGTAAACATGTTTTAGCAGATAGTTAATCTGGTTTATGGTGAGTTTCCATTGCTGCAGTTGTAGTTCAGTCAGCATGCAGATGAATCTGATGGTCTTTCTCTCAGTTGTAAAGCATGGAAAGGGGAGAGAGAGAAAAAATAACATCCCATATTTTGTTCTGGTTTTGTTGCCTTAAAAAAAGTGGTATTTCTTTTTTCTACATTCTTTTTTGTCTCCATACCTGTTAAGTATAGTTCACTCACCACCTCTGTGCTTCACTGCTCAGTTATCAAATTAGATACAGTTCATGACTGCTGGTAGCGGGGGTGTGCCTCCTTCTGCCTCTTCTGGAGCACATGAAGCTTTTGCATTCTTTTTTTTCTCTCAACACATCTTAGCCTTGTGTTACCTAGAGTTTTGCGCTGCTTGTATTTGTGGCCTGCACATAAAGAAAGCTTTGGATAGATAGGAGTAACCTATCCTTGGCCCTGCACCTTGAGTAGGTACATTGTTTTTCACTTGTTCTGCTGGAGGGCATTAAGCTATGCTAATAATTGCACTGAGGCTAGAAATGAGCTCAGGAGTATCTCTAGAAGAGGCAAGGGAATACGCGGTCTGAGCTGGTGCCTAGGATAGTGTCTGCCCAGAAGAAGGACCTCTAGTGCATTTCTTGGGTCAGGAGAATTGTCATCATTACTTGGGCCTAGCACAGTGTGCACTGTTATGGTTTTTAAGGCTCTTACTGTGGCATTAGAACCTAGATGTGGGTACCTTTAGGGTGAAGTGCAGTTAATCTCAGTTCCTTATATAGACTGTTAGTAATACTAGCTGTGTCAAAACTGTGCTGTACTGCTCACCATGTGGACAGAGTGCACTTGGTGCCAAATAGCTCATCACAGGTAGGTGGCTTGGAAGCTGCGGGAAGTAGCCAGATAAAGTAGATGTACTTTATGTATTTCACATGAGAAAGGAGTGAGTACTTGTGTTATTGTGTAAACTAATCGCACTAAGGAGAGGCAGTCCCACGAGCTGCCAGAGTGCCTACATCTGTCCCCCAAAAAAAGTCTGACCTGGAGAGATAACCTGATCCAATGTCTCATTCTCCTCTTCACTGACACAAACTGTTAATTTTTTCATTATGCCACACTGTTGCCAAACTGGAGTTTTTTGTTTTTTGGTTTTATTTTGTATTTGAGATTATCTGTTGGTTTAGGAGGGTGAGGGAGGGAAAGAGAGAAGGAGACAAGCAAGAATCTTTGTTACAATTTAATGAAACTTTCATAAGAGAATATTTAATAATGTCCTGAAATTTTGACTGTGAGGAAGAAAAGAATGAGGAATATATGCATACTTTGGGGGGATTATATCATAATTTTTGGTTTATGTTATCAAAATAACACAGAGCAGCGCTACTTCTCTTCCGTGCACTGTATTAATCCCTAGCCTTGAGGAGGTGGCCAACTGTCATCATCACTGAGGCAGATAATATCCTCAGGAAGCACTGCTGAAGTATCACACAGATGTCCTTTTCCCCCTCGTCTGTCCCAGTAGCAATGGCAAATAATCCTATTAGGTTCCTTGGCTCTATCCAACGCTGATCTCATGAAGACTGCAAAACACTGAGATCTTTGGTTGCCATTGATTATTGTAGGTTAACACTGCAAGAAAGTGGTTGCTTAATGGATAACTAATTATCTAGTGTTTACTCTGGGAAGGCTATCCAAGGCTATTGTGCAGTTTTAGGATCTAGATCTTGATTGAGTAATGAGCAATTTATAATTCCTACCTATTTTTGGTATCCAGAAAAATGAGGAAAGGCTAAAGATGAAAAATTAAGAGGCTGGTTAAAAACTAACAGATCCTGTAATCTCTTTTAGTAAAAAATGGGTGTAACAGTATCTTCTGGTAGTTATTTTTAGGATACGGCTTGATTCCTTACACCAGGAAAACAAGTAATTAGAGAGTATGTAGTCTTAAGAAAAAAAATGGTGAAAAGACCTATTGATAGTTGTTTGACTTTAGATCAATTCAGTTGCAAGAATGAAAGAATAGTAGCAATTCACTTCTTGGATATTTGCCAAATAGCACTGACATAATGTTAAGCAGCAGATAAAGTAAATATGGGATGAAATTTATGCTCTTGACCAGAATGCTGCAGAAGCAGCAGCTGCCAGCTCTTCTTATTAAGTCCTGGATTAGTGAAAAGGCCACACAATAAAAATTGCAGGAAGGACAACAAATATTAAATTGAGAATAGAGTGCACTAATGGGAATTATATGGCATCTCTGCATTATATTCATGGGAATTGAATCATTGTGGTTGGAATCAGAGGAGTGAAGGATTATAACAGTGACACAAACTGTCAGTTGGGAAGAAAAATAAACAAAATATGCATTTAGAAATCCTGTCATAGCTTTTGTGAAAACAATGTGGTACAGTGGTTACTGAGTGTGTGTGTGTGTGTATATATATATTAATATGATGAAGCTATAACATGTCAGTTCCTGTATCTATTTGCAGGAACAATAAAATTACAAGTAAGGGCTGTACTGTACTTGCTGCTATATATTTTTGATATTTATCTCACAGCTTTCTTATATGGTTTGGGTTTTTTCAGTTTTGAAACCTTAATTTTTCTTAGCATTTCATATATTCGTGCTGGGTCGCTCTGGGATCTAGTGCTGTCTGTGTTAGTTTGACTCAGTGCTTCTGTTACCATCACTTAATGAGGAAATAATGAGATTACGATATCCTTTCCCTCAGGAAGAGGAGCCGTTAATAAACTTTGCATTGTGTTGACAATATAAAAGAGAGATGGTTATGTCAAAATAACTCACTTCCCAACTGAAGCCATTTATATGTGGTGGTAATGCTATATATATGTACGTGTGTGTGTATACACACATATATATGTATATATATGTATACACAGTTCCTAGGTGTGCAATTTAGTTTATTAGGCCTCTAGGAATGTCATATCACTGAAGTCAGGGTGTGTGGCTCCATGTACAAAAGCAATAATTTCACATACTGCTACACTTTGGCATAAACCAGGCTTTTTGGAGCTGTGGGTATGTTAAGAAGTGGCTGGTTTCTCTGACTAGTGGTAGTTTCATAAAAAGGTGGCTTTTGTTTTGTCCTTATAGATGCCCTCTGCTGTTCTGGGAGCTGATGTGCCCCTTTTGCCCTAGAAACATGAAGGAAGCAGAAGGCTGTTTTTACTAGAAAAGAAACCAAAACCATAATAACCCCCCTCCAAAACCCCCAACCAAACAACTGCCCTAAATAAGAGTTTGCTGCAAGGCCTGTGCAATAACTGAGAGAGATAGCAGCTCTGGGTTGGGAATGTAATAAGCCTGTCACTTGGTCTAATTCTGCAGGGTAATTGATAGCTACATGGGCCTGAGTCCTAAAAAAGACTGTGATTAATGCTGGTCTGGTCATAGGTGTACAGATTGTTATCCCTCCCTAATTGATGGGAGCTTCTCCTAGCTTGCTGCCTCCTGTTTACAGACAGTACTGCAGATGAGCCCAGCAAATTTGTGAAGTCCAGTTTCCAAGCATTTTCAAATTAATACTAATTTGACATATTAAAAAGGCTGTGTAATTTATTGTATGTGAAAGCTGTGCCTGCCATTTTCCTTGTAACCAGTCCTGTAAGTGTTCTCCAATTGTGTCATCTTGTTACTTGAACTGAGGGATACATTTGGATATAGAGGTTTAATTACCAATATTGTGTGCAATAATTACCTAATGGCAAGTGGACCTTGAGGAAAAGTTTTTGAGGGAAAATGCATGAAATTTCATGGGTTTGTTGCATTTTAGACACCAAAGAGATTCTGCTGAAAACTGTACCCCTAAACCAAGTAATTAATTATTTATGTAATCCAGACTTTCCAAGATAAGCCTAGTAGTGGCACTTTTGTGAAGGACTTTTACTCATCAAATGACTTTCCAGAGAGAAAGGTTATAATGAAAAATAACTGCATGTACTGTATGAAGTATAGGTAACTTCTGAAAGCTACTCAATTGTTTGTGAAAGTGTTAAAAACAATGCTTGCTTTATACTACTGAGTATCTTGGCTCATATCCACTCAAGCATTTAAGCAGGGACAGCTTAATTCCGTGTGTCTAAGCTCCATTCTGATTTTGCTATCTTCATAGTACTGCATATGCCACGACACGTAACTGCAGGCTAACAGTTAGGAGACTCAGGTCAATAGTACAGATAGTAGACTAAGAGATCACAGGTACAGGTTAATTTAATAAATTAATGATAGAGATAAACTGTGCTTAATTTTATTAAATATTCTGAACTGAAATGTTTGTTGAATGCTTTGAAATGTAGCTTGCTGCTTAGCTCAGTAGTGTCTGTAGCATCATCACATGGCCTTTGATGAATTGATGAGTTGATTCTGCTTGTTTGTGTTTTTCCTTATTGCAAACTACGAGTATGCTGAATTAAAAAACAGTGATCTGAAGTACAGAGGAAGCATTAGTAGCGAAGTTACTGGCCCCAAACTGAAAAGTTAGCAAATTATAGGGACCTTCCTTGGATTTAACTTTCTTGCATGGCTTTTGATAAACTTGATGTATACACAATGCTGTGAACTTTAATGGAGCTAAATGATGAAATTTAACCTGAAACAGCTATTCACCTGGAAGAAAAACTTTCAGGAGGAAGTGTCCAAGTGCTTCGCAGAAGGATACTGAATAATCTATCTACGTTTGTGCTTTCGGCCTACAGTCAGGAAGCCTGCTACTGAATTTTACAGGAACAGTACTTCCACATAGGGCTTCCATGCCATCAACCTTAATAATGGCTAAAATAAGTGAGTTTTGTCTATATTATGCTGTCGTGGTTTAAGTCCAGTCAACCACGAAGTTTTTCTCACTCACTCACTTTTCTCTCTTTCTTCCCCCAGTCCCGGGGGAATGGGTAAGAGATTCAAAAGAATGCAACTCCCACAGGTTGAGATAAGAACAGTTTAGTAACTAAGGTATAACACAAACCACTGCTGCTACCACCAATAATAATACAAGAGGAATACAAGGAAAGAGAATAAAATTGCTCACCAATCCCGACCCAGCCTGTGCACTCCCCAGCAGCAAACCTGCCAGTGCACCACCACACCCTTCCGGGTCTCTCCTCTCCGTTTTCCCATCCTGGACATGACGTGCTGTAGTATGGAATAACCTCTTTGGTCAGTTTGGGTCAGGTGTCCTGTCTCTGCTTCCTCCCGGCTCCCTCCTCCCTGGCATAGCATGAGACTCAGAAAGTCCTTGGCCAGACCAAATCATTACCAAGCAGTAACTGAAAACACTGGTGTTATCAGCGCTGCTCCCAGGCCCAAAATCAAAAACACAGTGCTGCACCAGCTACCAAGAAGGAGAAAAATGATTGCTACTGCTGAACCCATGACATATGCCCATATGAAAGACATTTGTGTTATGTTGGAGGGGGAACTAGGATTACAGCAAAATATATGGAATGGTGGCTGCCTTTCTGCTAGCCATTTCCTATACAGGGAGCTAATCCCCAGACTGCTTATATAAAGCAAAGAAATAACAAAACCAAACAAAACCAACAAAGAAGCAAACAAACAATCAGAACCAACACAATCAAACAAAACAAAAAAAAGAAACCACCACCACCAACAACAAAACCCCAAACAAACTCCAAAACAAAAAATGCACACATGTGAGAAACAATGCTAGTGTGGGCTTAAGCAATGTGTTCTGGCTGCCAGCATGCATCAGACTGCTTTTGCTAACATGCCAGATGCCCATGATGGGGACAGTGTGAACTTCACTTTGAAGCACATAATCAAATTAAAACTTATTATTTTTTAAGCTTGGAATTGCCAAATGAATTTTTATATTTATTTTATGGGAGGTCTGCCAAAAAACACAACAAAGGCAGCTGTGTCCAATATTGCACTACAGTAATCTAGAGAAAGAGATTTATTTACTTAAATTTGCTTCAGAATAAATTTGACTTGCATTTTTACAAAATCAGAGTAAACTTAACTTGAGTTTTTACAAAAATTGTGTCAATTTTTATGTAGCTTAGCCCTTTGGAAAGTGCTGAGAGAGCAGTAGCTTCTCTTATTACACAGGTCTCTGTCAGCAAAATGGCAAGTTTGAGAAAAAAAGCAGGAATTGGATAAATTTTCAAGTCAAAGTGACTAGCAGTTCTAGAACCATGCCATGAAGTCTTAAGCTGTTTGTGCCTTCTTCTGAAGGTTGATGCAGATAAATGCAGGTTTAAGGACCTTAGGATTTAGACGGAATAATAAACTTGTGTTCTTCCTTAGTTGTTCTCCAAAAATGTCTGATTTGCTTCTGTACACAGAGCAAAATATGCCACAGGTTGTACCTGGTCTCTCTAGACCCTACTGGCCTCAACTTTGTTCTGTTTCTGTGACAGTTTCTAAATGTGATGAGTTTTGTATAAAGCCTGCTTAGTATCAACTTGCTTGAGATTTGTCCTCTTCCAAGCAATTCTAAAGAATATAGAAGTTGAATTGAAGACTGACCATCCTGTATTTCTGTATCCAAATTCTTCATTTCTGCTGGCTCCCTCCCTGCCTGGTCATGTTTCTTGTCTTACAGTCTATAGGAGTCATGTGGTGCATACCTGCTGAGTTCCTCTGCTGGAAAATATAATGGAAGTCACACATCAACTTCATTTATTTCAATGCAAGCACTGAATTTATGCTTCCTTACATTAAGATTCTGGATTCCTTCCACAGAAGAAGGAAGACACTGGCTCAGGGCCTTCCAAGTGCTTTGGAGGGAGAGGGATGTCCAGGTTATTTAGCATTAGCTTCTTTGGTTATATCTGGGAGTGCAGTTTGTTGTTGCTACTTGCCCTTTCCAGCTCTGATGTCCACCTTCTTATGACTTCAGTTGTTTTTATTGATAGAGCTCAATCTATGTCACACATAACTGTAGGGCCAAACCCTGCTGTTACTGTGATGAAAATGTGATTTTAATACAGTGGAGAGTTTGCCTGAGGAAAGAGAAAATGGCTTCTTCCTTTGCCATTGCTGTCTTGTTCCAATGGCTGGTGCTTAGTGCCCACAAGCATGTTCAACAAAAAGGGTTCTGGGCTGTTTTTTTGGGGAAGGGTGATAACCGTTGAAACAAGTGAGGTGGAGGCTGCCTTTGGGATCTGGTGCTGTAGCTGAGGGTGACCATGGCTGAACTACTCTCCCAGCTTTTAAGAGTGATTAAAACTTACTAAGCAGCAGTTGTTTCCGTGTGTTCTGCTTCATTTGTGGCTGAGTGCACTATGACTGTTTCTCTGGTGGAGCCACAGCTCTTGAGAGGTTCTGATCTTGTCATGTCCTGTCACTGTACCCACAGTGTGCTGCTGGGGAAGGGCTGTCTGTGATTACCTGGGAGCTCATCCAGCAGTGGCCTCTACTGTACAGAGTTTCCTCTTCATATATTGTTCAAGAGTATTTTAGGAGGAGATAGCCTGCTTGGGATTTTCTTTGCTTTCTCCCCTCCCAGAAGTACAACCTGCAGCAAATCAACTTTGATTATGACTTAAATGGTGAAGCTACTTGTTCCGCTGTTTGGATTTCCCTCTGAAGAATCAGAAGACCACAAACTAATTTCTGCAGCTGAATAGAAATAATGCATTACTTTAGTCCATCATGTTTAGCTGGCTGGTTTTGGATGATGCTATTTAAGCCCACTGCTTCAAAATCATTCAAAACTTCGTGCTCTGTACATCTTGCTGTTGTTGGAATACTACATTCTGGTCAGGTTTGACCTCCAGATAGGATTTAAATGACGGGGTCTAAAACTGGTCAAGAAGCTTGCACTGAAGAGTAACCCTTTTAGTAGAAAGTTAAATCTCAGTGCATTTTAAATTGTATAGTAATTAATCAAAAGGTAGAGCAATACAGATATCACAGTTGATGTTACTACACAATTTTCCCATATATATGATTGCAAGTTATGTTGATGCTAGATGGGGTTAAATTTGAACTTTGAAGGAAAAATCTGAACTTAGAGTGAAATGTATTACATATTTAAACTTAAACAGTAACTTTCAGTGAAGGCTTTGGAATGTTTTCAGATAGGAATACCTGCGCCCATGTTGAAAGATAATACTGTTGCAGAATCCTTCTTTCATTAGCCCTTCTCTACTGCCACTGTAAAATTATCTTAATTTGTGTAAAGTAACAGAACAGAGCTCAAATCATCTTAATAAGGTAAAATCATCTTAATAAGGTAAAATCATCTTAATAAGGTAAAATCATCTTAATAAAATTATTTACTTTAAATGGTAAATCATCTTAATAAGGCAAAAGTTAATAACATGAAAGTTGCCAGTATGGGGCACTGACTCATTTCTGTCTTCAGAATGTCCCTTCTGACATTTTCCCATCATCTTGTTTCCTATTAGTCCAGTGAAAGCTGTGTTAATTTTATGCTGCCTGCCATAGTTTCTAATGTTTGGTAACCTGAGTGTGATTGATGTCATTGTCAGTTTTTGTCTCTGATGGTTGTAGTATACTATTTCCGGTAGTATCGTTTTGATAGATAATGCACTTAGTCTAAGAAAAGAGTTGAAAATTAAATGATTGAATTCCAGCAATTGTATTTTTGTCTGAAAAAGGCATGCTGTGCCAGGTTCTTACATCCTTTAGTACTTTATAAATCAATAGAACAGCTGTGGAATAAATGATTTTTAATGAGAAGTGATGACAGAACCTGGCAAAGAAATAATGGTGAGTTAATCAGGAATGTTCTGCATTTTTGTAACAGTCTATTTTGTAGTGTCTTGGTCAAATGATTTGAAACAGTGTTCAGAGCAAGGCAGTAATTGTTCTGTATGTAGATACAGCCTTAATTAGGAGAAAGAAGACCCTAAATGTCTCTTTTGCCCATTCTTAGTTGATCATGTAGCAGAAAAATGCCTTTACAAAGAAATTATTCATTTGGCTATTCTTTCAGGCAGTGTTGTGATGTTTCATTGGAGGTGTGAATCCATTGCCCAGAGTGGGGTGTACTGTTCGGGACTCTAACAAGCACTGTTAATTTGAGAATACGCAACAAAGGTGATGGCGGTGAAGCTGCTAAGTCTGTGTTCTGGAAAGACAGCTGGGAGAAAGGAAGGCAGAGAAGATGCAAAATGAAAAATACATACATTTTTTCCTAATGACTTTGACTGTTAAATCAACAACTGTCAAATCAACTCTGTTTTAAAGAAATGAGAATGTCTCTCTTGATATCAGACCCATCAGTAGTATGGATTTTTTTTTATTTTATTTTATTTTACAAACTTGTGTAGGCAACTCTGAGAGAATAGTGGCAGATGAGGTGCACAGATAACATACCATTAAGCTCATGTATACAACTGTAACATTATGCACTAGTAAAAATTTGCAGCACAAGCAAGATGTTTACAGAAAAAGTCTGATCACAAGAAAAGGCTAAAAAATCCCTGTCTTCCTGCTGAATCTGCTTACGTTTGAGTTGAAAAGATGTTTGGGGTTGTTTTTTTTTGGTCGTGGTGGTTTTTTTTTTTTGTTTGTTTTGTTTTTTAATCAGCTTTCTATTAGTAAAATAATATAGCATCTGACATGCTTCTTTCTCATGCCACCCATTTGAGACCAAATTAAAACTGGTTGGTGCTTTACTGGAGTTGAGAACTGGTGTACGTGTGCTAAACTATCACCAGCTAATTAATAAATTAATCTGTAATTCAATTAAATGTATAATAGATGGAAGCCTCAGACCAGTCCTGTAACAGGTGTCATCTCTGCTAAGTCTGCAGTACTGGGGAAGAGGGTGTTATGTTTGGGAAACCCTTCTTGTGGCAGAGACTGAATGACATTTCAATTACACTTATGTGATTCACCAAGATGGATGCTGATTTCAGTGTTCTTCCAGAGTCGCTGATTTATGCTGTTCCTTTAATATCACTAGGTTCTTTGGCTGTAGAACAGCATGACTCCATGCATATTCATAACAACATTAATTTATCAAGTGATAGTGAGGCAGATAACTCTTCGAGGAAGGTTGTTTAGCAGTCACACATCTGTCCATTGACACTAATGTAATCCTGCTGGAAAATAAGATGCTAAGGAAGCCTGCCAAATATCTTTGGATTGATAAATAATGCCTATGTTCAGCTTTCTGGCTATGTGCTATAGATGTTCTGTGCATTAGCTATACCTTTCCCTGTTGGATTTGCTGATTCTCAAAGCTATGTATTTATAAATATAGCTGCCTGTTATATACTAGAAGTTGAACTAAGTAAATACTAATGCAGATTACTTTCTCTTGTGATTTAAAAAACGGTGCTCTAAGTAAGAAGGTGAATGAGTCTGAGCTTGAACATTGGGTAGGATATGACAGTGGTTCCTGTAGAAGTAAGATGAAGCTGAAACTGGAGGACATCAGGGTCAGCGTTCTTACTTAGGGGGATGGGGTATTTTGTTATATGCGTTGAGCTCAAATGCAACACATACAGAATGTGTGCGGTTGCCTTTGCAGTGAGAACAAAAATCCTGGACTTGTTAGAAGTACAGCTCTGTGGTCATAGGTCTGTGTGTTGTTTCAGTGTGGGATGGAGTGGCATGATTACACCCTTTTGCTCTGGTTTAGTTAGCTTGGTGCAGGACTGAAGAACAGCCAGCTGCCTTTTTTTTTTTTCTTCTCTTTATGGTACTTGGGTGAAGCACACTGCTTGCACAACGCTACAGTTTATCCTTGATCAATTTGAGGATTGCATTCAAAAAAGTAGTTCCCATATTGATGCTTATTTCTTTAGTTTCTGTTTTCTGCTTATTCCTTATTTTCAGTCATCTCTCAGTAGTGAGGACTGAGAAGCACCCGTTTATGTTTCCAGATTCTTCTTTATTTTCACTACGCAGCCAGATTTCTGCTAAAATATTTGGTAGATTTCTGTGTGGTGGAATACCATCAGGATGTCAAATCTGTATTTTATTATTTTGTAATATATATTTCTGTTCTTTTGAAAATTATTTCCTTCTGCTGTATCTCCTAGAGATTTGTTACACGCTTCTCCCTGCCACCACTTGATGTGGTGGTAATGCCTAATGAAGAAAATCTGCTCTTCAGCAACTCTCATGTGTTAATAGTAGTGCTTTACAGAATTGCTATTTGTGTTGCAGTCTTCACACAAACACATTTGATGTTACAACTGATAAAACTTGGTATTTTTCAACACAGTCTGATTTTTGAGTGGGGAGAGCTGATGGGCTCCAAGGTGTGTTTATCAATATTCAGGTTGTTCCTAACTGGTGTTCTTGCTTATCTTGCTGGTGTTGCAACTACTATAAATCATCCCTGAAATGGATGTTGGTTTTGTGGGGTTTTTTTTTGGGTTTTTTTTTGATTTTTTTTTTTTTTTTTTTTGTAAGTGTGTGGGACTTGCCCAACATCTGAAGAGAAACATTGTACAAAATACCTGCAGAAGTTTTACACTGATTAAAAACTAGCTTTCTGCAGTTGCAAGTATTATCTCCTTATTTCATGGTCCACATTGGGAGGTGGATATTAAAGTTAATTACAGTACTGAGGTTCAGTGTGTTTGGGTTTGTTTTGTTTTGTTTTGTTTTTTTTGTTTGTTATTTTTTAAGCTGATTGGTGCAAAACTGTAAGAGGACATCCACTTTCCTTTCCCATGGGCATCTTCTTTGCCCTCTTTGTTGCCCTTTCTTTTTACAAATGAATGAATATTCTTTTCTGCTTGCATGGTTGTAACCTGAAGTTATGCTTGGGGGCTAGATTGAATCATTACTTGTGAACTAAAGAGTTCAGATTTATAATTTTGGGGTTTTGAGCTATTTTTTCTTTAGTTTCCTATAATATTGGCTAACTGATGCTTTATTTATGTGATTATTCTGGGTTCAGCAGTAGCAGTCATTTTTCTTCTTCTTAGTAGCTGGTGCAGCACTGTGGTTTTGACTTTTGGCCTGGGAACAGTGTTGATAACACTGATGTTTTTAGTTGTTGTAGTAATGTTTAGTCTGACCAAGGACTTTCTGAGTCTCATGCTCTGCCAGGGAGGAGGTGAAGCCAGGAAGAAGCAGAGACAGGGCACCTGACCCAAACTGACCAAAGAGGTATTCCATACCATAGCACATCATGCCCAGGATGAAAAAAAATAGGGGCAGGGACCTGGAAGAGGGAGTTCACTGCTGGGTCGGGGTTGGTATCGGGTGATGAGCGGTTGTATTCTCTTGCCTTGTATTTCCCTTGTCATTATTGTTATTGGTGGTAGCAGCAGTGGTTTGTGTTATATCTTAGTTACTGGACTGTTCTTATCTCAACCCGTAGGAGTTATATTCTTTTGATTCTCCTCCCCATCACTCTGGGAGTAGGTGGGGGAAGAAAGAGGGGGGAGTGAGTAAGCAAACTGTGTGAATTACGGCTTAAACCACAACAGTGATGTAGCTCCCAAGAGCTAGACAAGAGTTAAGCAAAGGGAGAAATTAATCAGAATGGTTTGAGTTGGAAGGGACTTTAAAGATCACTTAGTTCCACCCACCCAGCCCATCATGGGCAGGGACACCCTCCACTAGACCAGCTTGCTCAAAGCCCCATCCATCCTGGCCTTGAACACTGCCAGGCATGGGGCATCCACAACTTCTCAGGGCAACCTGTTCCAGTGTCTCACCTCCCTTACAGTAAAAGACTTCTTCCTTATATCTAAATCTACCCTCTTTCAGCTTAAAGCCATTCCTGCTTGTCCTATCAGTACTTGTTCTTATAAAAAGTATCCCTCCAGCATTGCTGTAGACCCCCTTTTGATACTGTAAGGCTACTCTAAACTCTCCCTGGATTCTTGTCTTCTCCAGGCTGAACAAGCCTGGGCTTGTTCAGCCTGGCTTCATGGGAGAGGTGCTTCCATCCTGTGAGCATTTTTGTGCCTCTCCTCCGGACTCACTCCAACAAATCCATGTTCTTCCTGTGTTGGGGGACCCAGAGCTGGATGCAGCACTGCAGGTGGGATCTCACGAGGGCAGAGTAGAGGGGAAGAATCCTCTCCTTCAATCTGCTGGTTATGCTCCTTTTGGTGCCGCCCAGAATATGGTTGGCTTTCTGGGCTACAACACACACTGCCAGGGCATGTTGAGCTTCTTGTTAACCCACAACCAACCAATGCCCTCAGGTTTTCCTTCATGTTTTTTGTTACATGAATAGTAAAAATAAAGGGCTCACTCCAGCAAGGCTAACTTGTTTACATCAATTTGTCTGAAGTGTATTTCTCCAATAACAGTTTTATCTTGTATTGTTTGGAGTTTGTATTTCTCACCCCTCCCCCCAGACTGGAAGAGTGTAAGTATGTGTTGATATATGATGCATTTAGGAAACACAATGATAACTGTGAAAGTGAGAGCCTTGACAGCATATCACTGAACTAATCCAAAATGAATGGTGGGAATACAGATTCAACAAAGAGAAATGGATCTCTGTTTGCAGGTCTGAGATTTTAGCTCCTGAGTTTCCTCCTTCAAGATGCCTGGGCTCTAGCCCGCAGGAAAAAGGTCTGTTGATTTCTACCCTCCAGATAGGTAGGGCAAGACAAATTGTCTTCCCATATGCTTGATTAGTTGTAAGACAGGTCAATCCGAAGCTGTAGCTACATGTATGTGTGGCGGAAGAATTTTACTAGTGTAATGTTCTGGGCCTCTTTGCTTATATGGCCATACATTAGGGTTTTTTACATTGGAAACAAAGCTCTTTATAGTTTCCATCTTCAGAAGACTGCTTTGTTTTTGCAAAGTTAAGCTCTTATCTTAAACTCCATTATGTAAACAGTATTCTAGGTACTGGTGTGGCTTTCTCTCAGTTATGATGTTAAGTTTATTTAAAAAGGCTCCTGACATGCTGTGAAGCCTGTACCTGCTTAAGAAATCTAACCAGAATTTTTTCAGTAAGTTAAACCAAAAATAGAGTTCCAAATATTCTTAACTGGCAATAAAATGCAGGGCTTTGCTCTCTGTTGCTGTCTTCATTCTGAAGGTTAAAGTTTCAACTGTTTGAACAGAGACGAAATGAAGCAACAGCTAGCAGAGCTAACAAATTAAACATAACAGCAAACAAATTAAAACCATTACAACTAATGAATGGGTAGATGAAAATCATTGTATTATTACTGCATCAGAACAAGTAATTTATCTTCTTTAAATATAGTTCCTAAATTTGCATCTGCTGTAATTTGATAATTAGCATGCTAAATCGAAGGGAATACATTAACTTGTTATTTATTTTAATCTTTAAACTGGTATTTTTGTTCTTTTTCCTGTAGGTCATATTATATTCCACTAAGCTTATGTGTAGAAATATCTTTGTATGGATAGGGTATTTATGGAATAGCCTGAATTTATTAAAGAAACAATACTTGACCTGTTATGTTGATGGTTGTGTGAGCTTTTTTAAATTCTCTTGCTGCCTAATGCTGTGGCAAGCTGAATGGTGTTCACCCATACTATACCCAGCACTCAGAAGCCTGTCAGAACAGGACATGCCAAGGGCAGCAGCAGGTGAAGCATCACAGGTTACTAATACCCTTGGTGATGGAGTATCACAGAGTAGCTCAGTCCCAGGGGTTTTGCCTTCACAGAATCATACAGAATGCTTTGGGTTGGAGGGAACCTTAGAGATCATCTAGTTACGGCTTCCCTGCTGTGGGCATCTACCCACATCTACCACTAGACCAGGTTGCTCAAAGCCATGTTCAGCCAAGTAAAATAGCAGAATCACCTCCCTTGACCACTTCCTTTTTCATGCAACCTATGATAATGATTGGCTTTCTGGGCTGCAACGCACGCTGCCAGGGCATGTCGAACTTCATGGCAACCAGCACCCCCAAATCCTTCTCCTCAGAGCTGCTCTCAATTCATTCTCCACCCAGCCTGTGT
This sequence comes from Myiopsitta monachus, assembly GCA_017639245.1. Classification (NCBI taxonomy): domain Eukaryota; kingdom Metazoa; phylum Chordata; class Aves; order Psittaciformes; family Psittacidae; genus Myiopsitta; species Myiopsitta monachus. The sequence goes on along the minus strand of CM029921.1, from coordinate 60,677,332 downwards.
TTGTGCTTGGGATTGCCCCAATCCAAGTGCAGGACCTTCTGCTTGGCCTTGTTGAACTTCATGAGGTTCATATGGTCCCATACCTCAAGCTTGTCCAGGGTCCCTCTGGATGGCACCCCTTCCCTCCAGTATGTTAACCACACAGTTTGGTGGTGTTGGCAAACTTGCTGAGGGTGCACTTGATCCCACTGTCCCCATCACTGACAAAGACGTTGAAAAGTGCCAGTCCCAATACAGACCCCTGAAGGATGTCCCTTTTTCATTTCCTAAACTTGTCCCAGAAACCAGAACTGTGACAGATGAATATCATAGTGGCCATGGGCACAGTGGGAGAATTTGATACCTTTCTTCTGCTGTGCAAAATACAGGTGTCATGGGTTCAGCAGTAGCAGTCATTTTTCTCCCTCTTGGTAGCTGGTGCAGCACTGTGGATTCAATTTTGGGCCTGGGAGCAGCGCTGATAACACCAGTGTTCATAGTTTCTGCTTGACAGTGTTTTGGCCTGGCCAAAGACTTTGAGTTTCATGCTATGCCAGGGAGGAGGGGAAGCCGGGAGGAAGCAGAGGCAGGACACCTGACCCAAACTGACCAAAGGGGTTATTCCATACCACAGCATGTCATGTCCAGGATGGGAACACGGAGGGGAGAGACCCGGGAGGGTGTGATGGTGGACTGGGGGTGCATGGCATGGTCAGGTTTTTGGTATTGGGGGGGTCCGTTGCTGAGGGGTGCACTGGCTGGGTTGGGCTTGGTGAGCAGTTGTATTCTCTTTCTTTGTATTTCTCTTGTATAATTATTGGTGGTAGCAGTAGTGATTTATGTTATATCTTAGTTACTAAACTGTTCTTATCTCAACCTGTGCGAGTTGAATTCTTTTGATTCTCCTCCCCGTCCCCCCGGGACTGGGAGAAGAAAGAGGGGAGTGAGTGAGTGAGCAAAACTGCGTGGGTGGGGGGCTTAAACCACTACAACAGGATTTCCTGGAGAAATCCCTCAGTGGGAAATTTGTGATCAGTGTTGAAAGAAACTGGAGTGGCTTTATTTTTTATTATTTTATTTTTATTTTTATGTAAGAACAGGAATGGCGATTTTTGGAATGTGTGAGCCGGTCAAAAATCTCATCCAAAACTTTTCCTTCCAGTTGACAATTTTCCCAGTGTTTCCCGTGTCTACTTCTCCTGCCCATTTGCTTGTAGCAGTTGCCTCACCAAAGGGACCAACTTGCACAAATGAACTACTGAGGGATAAAAAGTTTTCATGTGCTTTTGCTTAGTGTTAAGTCACCTTGTTTGCTTCTGTCACTGGTAATTAACTGTCGGGTGAAGTTGTGAAGCACACTGGGTTCTGGTAACCACCTGGTGTGGGTCCATGACAAAGAAATTTTGGAAATTCTCGATGGGAAGGAATTATGTATTTAACATTTAGCATTTCACTGATTGTGATCCCTGCTTGAGCTAAGCCACCACTACATTGCGCAAGTTCAGTAATGAACCTCTCTGGCTGGCAGATAGTCTTGCTTGGTTTCCTTTTGTTTCACACAGCAAGCAGGCCTGAAAGGAAGAACTGTTATCACCAATGAATAATTGAAGTTAAAAATATCAGCACTCTCCTGTCATCATTATGTTTTAAGGAAGCCTCTTGATTCTGAGGGTGAGGGAAGCCTTCCTGGGAGCTCTCTTTGATTTTAAGCCAGGGAGATTTTTTTCAATGATATGTTGTGTTAACCATTGTGCTGGAAACCAGAATTGGTGAATTAAGTCAGTGCTTATGTTCTAAAGACAACTTGTTCCTGCACTTATAATACACAATTGAAGAGCTTCTTACATTTCACAGAAATGAAGAACAAAAAAGTTGATACAAGTCAGTCTATTTAAGCAGTACATTGCAGCACAAAAATTATAATTTCCATTGTTGCCATTAGTAGTAACAAATTGTCTGCATAAACTTAGCACTCCACCGAGTTTCTCTAAGATCTCCATAAAAATTTTGTATTGAAGGATTAAATATAAAATGGAAAAAAGAGGAAAGGCAAAGCTAAATGTAACTTGAAAAAACCTCAGACTTTTTTTTTTAATTTTTATTTTATATTTAATATTCACCTTCACATTTTAGATGACTAAGAGGAATTCGTGCTGCAGCTACAATTCTCTTCAGCTTTCTGAAAGTGAAGACTAATGTGGAAACTATGAAAAAATAGCCTAAAGAGTTACTCTGTTAGACTATATTTAGATATAACCAAATCAATAATATGCCATGTGTTCGGAAAGTTTCTTAATAAACATCCGTGAATAAAACTGTAGATTTGAAAGCTCCTGCTCTGATCCAAATCAAATTACACAACATCTGTGTTCTCATCTGAAGATAATAATAGCAGTCAGTCAGACTGGGTGCTAATAAATGCCTTAGAAATCATGCCTTGCCAAACTTGATGAGTCTGAGGATAGAGGTGTTTGGTTTTTTTAATGGGTGAACCCCTCAAGTCAGTGTTAATTTTCACAGTGATGTATTTTCAATCTTTGGGTTTTTTTCTAATGATATGTCAAAATACAGTGCAGCATGAGAATTTCTTTCATTGTTGTCTTCCACTTTTTCCAATTAAAAAATAGGGGAAAATGGTCTGTTTGAATGTTAACCAGCTAAATGAGTTCATAGGACTGGTTAAAATAACCTGACATCCTGAACATATTCTAACTGATAACAGTAACTTCAGATCCTTTCTAGAACTAATTTTTAGCATAGTTATAGAATTAAAAGGAAAAGCATTGTAGCTTCTTCTGTTACTTTAGCATTGGATGCACATTTATATCATTATAACTTTCAAGCTGAAACAAGAGTAGAAGTTTTAGTCAAGACAGGCATTTCCAGTGGTGGAGAGGCTGATCTTGTATCTGTGGTTTTACTTTATGTTATCAGCTCATGAGTAGGTATGCTTGGCAAACTAGGGCTTAACTGGTTTTGTAAAATCAGGAGTTACCTCAGTTTAAGACTGGAAAAGTCCTAAGGAGTTCATCATTGTTTGTCTCCCTACCTCAAAGCAGGAATCAAGTACAATGTTAGATGTTTGCCTAAATTTGCTCTCACAGAAGAGATTTACAAGCTCCCCAGGTGCCTTGTAATGTGTCTGTGCTGGCCTCCTGCACACAAAGTTTTGCCTGAACTCTAATTTTAGTAATATCTTCTGAAAATGGAGCCTGTTCCTGTCTGGTCTTTGCTAAAAGTCTCAGGAATGGGACTAATTTTTCATCTCTTATTAATAACCTTTATAAGCTTGAAGACTTAAGGGCCACAATTTTTCCAAGGTTTCGTTTTTTGTGAAAAAACAAACAGTTCTTTCAGCTCCTTTTAGTATGCTCTTGGTGGTTATTCTTGTTGTTTTCCTCTGAACTTTTTCAATTAATCTATGTTATCTTTTATGCTGCAGTAGTATGAACCAGATGCATACTGTAGATAAGGGGTTGTGAGTACAAATCTATCCACGGGTCCTGAAGGAGCTGGCAAATGAAGTTGCTAAGCCCCTGTCCATCATAGTTGAAAAATCATGGCAGTCAGGTGAAGTTCCCGACAACTGGAAAAAGGGAAATATCACCCCCATTTTCAAGAAGGGGAAAATGGATGAGCCGGAGAACTACAGACCAGTCGGCCTCACCTCTGTGCCTGGCAAAATCTTGGAGTGGATTCTCCTGGAAGGCATGCTGAGGCACATGGAAAACAGCAAGGTGCTTGGTGACAGCCAGCATGGCTTCACTAAGAGGAAATCCTGCCTGACCAATCTGGTGGCCTCCTATGATGGGGCTACAGAACTGATGGACCGGGGTAGAGCAGTTGATGTCATCTACCTGGACTTGTGCAAAGTGTTTGACACTGTCCCACACAACATCCTTGTCTCTAAATTGGAGAGACACCAATTTGATAGGTGGACCACTCGGTTTAAAAGAACTGGCTGGCTGGCCGCACGCAAAGATTTGTGCTCAGTGGTTCCATGTCCAGCTGGAGACCAGTAAACGAGTGGTGTCCCTCAGGGATCGATGTTGGGACCAGTCTTGTTCAACATCTTTGTCTGTGACATGGACAGTGGGATTGAATGCACCCTCAGCAAGTTTGCTGATGACACCAAGCTGTGTGGTTTGGTTGATATGCTGGAGGGAAGGAATGCCATCCAGAGGGACCTTGACATGCTTGTGAGGTGGGCTGATGCCAACCTGATGAAGTTGAACCATGATAAGTGCAAGGTCCTCCACCTGGGTGGGAGCAATCCCAGGCACAGCTACAGGTTGGGCAGAGAAGAGATTGAGGGCAGCCCTGTGGAGAAGGCCTTGGGGGTGTTGGTCGATGAAAAAATGAACATGAGCTGGCAGTGTGTGCTTGTAGCCCAGAAAGACAGCTGTATCCTGGGCTGCACATCAAAAGGAGCATGACCAGCAGGTCAAGGGAGGTGATCCTGCTCCTCTACTCTGCTCTTGTGAGACCTCACTTGGAGTATTGTGTGCAGTTCTGGTGTCCTCAACATAAAAAGGACATGGAACTGTTGGAACAAGTGCAGAGGAGGGCCACGAGGATGATCAGGGGACTGGAGTACCTCCCATATGAAGATAGGCTGAGAAAGTTGGGGGTATTCAGCCTGAGAAGAGAAAGCTGAGTGGAGACCTCATAGCAGCCTTCCAATATCTGAAGGGGGCCTATAGGGATGCTGTGGAGGGACTGCTCATGAGGGACTGTAGTGATAGGACAAGGGGTAATGGGTTCAAACTTAAACAGGGGAAGTTTAGATTGGATATGAGGAAGTAATTCTTTACTGTGAGAGTGGTGAGGCACTGGAATGGGTTGCCCAGGGAAGTTGTGAATGCTCCTTCTCTGGTGGTGTTCAAGGCTGGGTTGAACAGAGCCTTGGATGGCATGATTTAGTGTGAGTTGTCCCTGCCCACGGCAGTGGGGTTGGAACTAGATGATCTTAAGGTCCTTTCCAGCCCTAACTATTCTATTGTTCTATGATTCTATGATTGCATTTCTGTTTACCATGTGCAATGTTCCTGCTGGTATATAGCCAGAGTGGGATACTTATTTCTGCAGCTGTATTACTTTGTCATACAAGCATTTAATTTGCTACTTATAGAAAATCATAATTCTCTTTCTGCATGATTGTCCTCTTGCCATGGGGTCATCAAGAGGTGTTTTTTCTCTTGGTGTAACTTCTCCTGTGTTTTTCATTGTGTTTGGATGAGATTTTCTGACTTTTCTTCCAGATTCCCAGGATGGCTTCAAATTTTGATCTTGTTCTCCAGAGTTATTTTTACCCTTTTCATCATCATTATCTGAACATTTTTGTAAGTCTAGTCTATAATTCATCTTCTAACTCATTAGTGTAGATATTAAAGAACACAGGACATATCTCTTCAGAATTTGTACTTGAAATGTGCTTTGGGTCCAAAGAGAACTTTTTAAAAACCGCTCTTGGGCCTTTTTACCTAATTGCAAACCTTGGTTCACTTTTTCTGAAGAAAACATATATCACTGGTTGAAGCCTTAGTGAAGACATTTTGTATTTATGCACTAATCTGGTTAGTCTGTCAGAGATGGAAATTAGGTTGGTTCAACATGATTTTTACTTGACAAATTCCTGCTGGCTATTTGCTGTGAATTTATTATCCCTTAAGTGCCTATAAATTGATTAATAACATGTTCTACTATCTTTCTGGGTAGGAAAGGTAAGCTTACTGATCTCCAATTCCTTGAGTCCTCCTTCTTCCCTTTTTTGACATAGTATTAGATTTGTCCTTCTCTAGTCCTTAGGGACATTTCAAGTCCTCTCTGTTTGGCATTTGCTTCTGCTAGTACCTAAGATAATAAAAGGTATTATTTACCTAGCCCTGCTAATTTGAATAATTCTTAATAAACTTAATACTATGTAGATGTTGTATTCCCCACCCCCCTCCACTGTTGAGACTTAAGACTTCTGAACTGTTGTTAGGTAGCCTAAATACCTGGTCATGTGCAATAGTTCCTGGGAGACACTAAAATGGTGTGAGTATTTGAGACTTGCATACAGAATTATTGATCTTCTCTATTGTGCAGTCATTAGTACTTGCGTTTTTCTCTACTTCTACACTTCTTAAGATACTGTCATTTTGTGTTCCATGCTACTTGTAATTTATTTTGTACCTTAGACTTCTGGTTTTATGCCTTTGTGCTTGCACTGTTTGTCAAAATGGTACAATCAGTTGGCAGAATGACTCAGAAGGAGCTGTCCTGCTTTCTTTCACCCTGCCACAAATTTCCATGCCCATTCTCTATGTTGACTCTTATTTAACAAGACTAACCAATTTGACTTCATCTTTGGGTGTGTTTTTGGCAGATTATTTTTCCATCACAATGATAAGCTGACTAATTCATCCTGCAGCTGCATGATAGCTAGATCCAACACAGGAAGGGAGCAGGAGTTGATGGTGCATAGTGGAGGGAAGAACAGATGGCCCTATTTGGTGGCAGCCCCCACTTAGATTGAGTGTGACACAAGAATGTATCATGTGTTCTGGGTTTTTTTTTTCTTTAAAAGGAGGTTATTTTTAGGTGCTTATGAAGCTGCCCTGGCATTGACACTGGGTTTCCTTCCTTGAACTGAAGTTGCTTAGCTCTTCCTTAATGCAGTCAGCTCCAAAAATGTCTGACCTTTCCTTTATTCTTCAGCTTGTTTCCAGTATCCCCAGAGTCTTCCAAGATCTATAGAGTCAGGAGTTTTCAACCATGGAAGCTTTGTAATTGGGGTAAAAATTAAGACCCTTCCCATATGCTTAGAATGTAGTAAGATAATGAGGAGGACAGAGTGGATCTTGACTGGTAGCAAGGAAGCATGGAGTGAAAAAATACTGGGCCATGTGGAAAGAGCTGCTGTTAGCTTTCTTCACAGTCTGCACCTTTTTGAAGATATTCAGAAGAGTTATCAGTGTTCACAGCTGATGTACAGCAAAGATATGGTGAATAGTGTCTTTTTTTTGGTCCAGTCCTATTCAGCTTTTTAATTAATGTCTTTCTTGGCAGAATATACTTGTTAAATTTTTGAATATTGAGCATTGAGAAAGGAAGAGATGGATGTATTTTGAAAGTGTGGCTTAAGTTTCAGGCGGATTTTCACTAGTTAAAAGTAGCCTGACATAAATGGGATGCAATTAGAGGAATATATGCAGTGTACTTAACTTGGGCAAACATAATCCACATTAATGTACTTGGTGAATGATTGCTAGGCATTAGTTTCAGATAAAAACCTTTGGAGATACAGTGAGTGAAAACTAATGCAAGTCAATGGTCAAGCTGTTTCTGAAACCAAATGTCAGCAAAAAATATTAGAAAACTGCAGTGTCTATAAGAATTGCCTGTGTATGATAATGAGAGGAAAAAGGATGAGAAGTTAGATACCTAAAACTGTCCTGGAAGTTTAAAATGTCTCTTCATTATTTTGGCAAAGATATAACAGGGGGAGGAGGTGATGTTCAATTACAACACAGAGGCAATTAAAAAAAAGTCCTATTAGTAGGCAGAGTCAAGCATGGAAATAAATGATTGCAACTGTGCGATCTCTGCTATAGGTGCTTTCAAATAGTGTGTTGAACAAATATTTGTTAGTAGTGGTTTTTTGGCTACAACTTACCCTACTTGTAAAAAGCAAAAAATAAATACCTGAAGTTTAACATCTAGCTCTGCAGTTCTGTTTTTATTCTGTTTCTGTTAACTTCTGCTTTATATTTTGGCAAGTTACTATTGATTTAAATAACTTTTGCTTTTAGAATTCTATTAGTTCCTTCTAAGTTAAAATTAGACATGAACTAGTGGCTCTCTTGATAACTTCTGCAGCCTGTTGGGGGGCAGTGCTGTCTCCATTGCACTCTCATGCTTAGTGTGTTGGCTTGAGCCTTTTATACTGCTTTTTAAAAGCTGTTGAGGACTATAATTAATGTCATGTTCTGCCTAAACCATAATTCTGTTGTGTTATCCTGCTACAAACAAATGCACCTTGTGACACCTGGCAGCACATGTTGCTGCTGCCTGTGCTCTCTAAAGAAGCTGTGCCTGCCTGTGGTATAGTTGTACACCTTTTGTCCTGTTCTTATTTCATGGTGGTATTGTCATTTGCGTAATAAAATGTCAGATGATGCATAAGTTGTCTGTTTGATAGTCTCTTATTTTCATTCATCTCTTATGCGCTTTAGTTCAATTTTTCATTTTTTTCTTCCTATTTCTTATATTAGATTCCATTCTTTTAAGCTGCTTTCTCTTTCATTAATATGCTTTCACTGAAGGTATAGAATCCTAAAAAGTAAAATAAATATACTCAGACTACTCTTATGCATCTTTATACAGAAGACACACAAAAAAATAGATTTCTTGATTAGTGTAATATATGGGCAAAGTTGAAGTTAAAAAGGGAAAAGAATACACAGAACTGGGAGTGTGGCAGGCTGGTGTCTGAATGGTTTATAATGAGAAATATAACTACTTCTTGAATTTATTTATTATATTATGAAGTAGGAATTGAATACACTTGAATATTCCTTAGTGTGTGCTGATTTTGTGAACAAAAGGGTTTTACACTCTTGATGGCATGTAATCCAGAATTAATTGAAGTAAGGACAATCAGAGTTTTGCAAGTCAAATGTTGTGTAATGAACTTAAATTGTAGCTTCCAAGAACTTTATTTCTACTGGAACATGTTTCACCTGCATAAAATCTTTATTTATCTCATCAGCCCAGTCTAGAAAGCAAGATTGGTAATTTTTAATATGCAAAGAGGTACCAAAATGTTAGAAAACTTACTAGAAAGTACGTACTTCAGGAGAAGGTACTAATACTTTAAAATAAACATCTCTGAAAAAATGTGATGTGTTGACTGCCTCTATTACTGGAAGTCATAAGCGAAAACATACTGACTGCATTAATTTTCTTGCAGTTGCATCATTTATAACACCACGGTAAGTGCTATGGCAGGATGACTTTGATGAAGATTATGCTTCCTATTGCATTCATACAGGAATTGGTTCACTCCATAGTTGTTGTTTTACCTTTGGAACAAGCTTCTACATCTCAGTCCTGTGGTCAAAGACGTAGGGAAGGATTTATCTAATTTTAATGATATTTTTGAGCCAGGAACTGAAAGGCATGTTTGGGTTCATTGACTCTAAGCAACCTGTAATGTATTAACTGACAATGCAGCTGTATCAGAAACAGCAGCATTGTGATTTATGTTTATATGAAAAGATTTTTTTTGATCTATTGATTATTTGGGGTTGCTTTAAAATGGCTAAATTGTCTGAGGTTGAAAGACTTGGATAAACTGCAGTAGGTATATGTGAAGTTCTGTCTGAAATAGAGTCACATGAAAATACCACTATTCAGTTTCCCAGCCTTGCAGTATGCAGGTTTTTCTTCCTCTTTCTTTCTCAGCTAAACATTCCAGATGCTAAATAATGTTACAAAATAAAGGTTAGCAGTGAAAGCATAATATTATACTTCTGGACAGGAGTATTGAGTTAAGTGGTTGGGGTATCAGATTTTGTCAGGTTTTATACAGTCAGGGTAAACTTTGTTTCTTGTACTCTTCAAGATACATTCTAGCGAGGGTGTCTAGTATTAAATATTCTTGCTTATTGCAGGTTCTTCATTGGTTAATACTGGGATTCACATTGCTTCTTTTTGTACAAATTTTGGGGGCTGTAAGATATTGTGGCTTACTGATTTTTTTCTAAGTTAATAGAATGGTTTGGGTTGAAAGGGACCATGCAGAGGGTTCAATCTCGACTTCTCCCACACCAGGCAGTGCAGACCCAACTTGGAATTTGCCTTAAAAGAGCCGTTTTCCTACTTCCTTGCAAGAGATGAGCTTCTTGGCTTTACCATTCCTAGATATATAATCAAAACATTAACAGGTTTATGGGAAACGCCCGTAACTGGGAATCAGTGAGGCTCTCTACCTTGAGGGGAACAGTTGTGTTGTCTGGTATTGTAAACCTATTCAATTTAAGCAAAACTCATTGTTCCACTGGAGATGCAGTATTGTGTTTGACTGAATCTTGCATGGCTATGTCCCATATCCTTCCCCCTTTGCTATCTCCTAGGTATCCTAGCCCTGAATTTATTTCAAAACAGCTTTTTTTTTTTTTTTTTCTGATAGCGATAAGCATGTGCACAATGAACTGAGCACTTCACTGCTTGTGCAACCTGTTCTTCTTTTGCTGGGGATAATATTAAGAATGGATTTATATCCTTAAAGGAAAATTTCACAATTGCAATGGAGTCAAAAGTCCTGCATGTCGGAACTGAGTCTCTGTATGCTGTATTGACAGCTCTTCATTTAGAGTGCTTTTGTATTAGGGTGGAGTTTGAATCATCTTCAAGAATATAAATGTTGCTATCTTAGGTATCCTGTGAGGTTAGGGTGTTTCTGCTGCTGCATGTCAGCAGGACAGAGTTACAAAGGTATTTGAAGTCTGAGTTATCAGTATGCTGCTCTGTTAATATGTTATCCTTTGTGTTAATTTATCATGAATGAAAAAATCACACAGCCTCTCTTTGAGGGATTTTAGGCATTCGGTAAAGGTATAAATAAGGCTCAGCCTTTTTATTTTATAGCAGTGATAATTTGTACTTATATATATGCTTATATTATTCTGATTAACAGTAGTATCCTATACTATGATCAGCATTGCATAGTGTATTTAGCTCTTATTGCCTTTCAGCCTGGAAAGGGTTTGCATGAGGAGTGTTTAGGCTGGAGCAGTATTTTTTACAGGAACTGACTGTGACAACGGTATGTGCATGCTTTCAGGGTTAAAAAACCTAATAGTTACTGCAGAATATAAATGTTAATGTAATGCCATGATTTAATAGTTGGAATGGTTTAGTTTGTTGTTTGTTTGTTTTTTTTTTTTTCTGGAATATGAAAAATACTTAGGTTTTTTCCCTATAAGTCAGTCCTCAAGGCAAGAAGAGCAGGAAAAAAAGATGTCTTCAGAAGGAGAAGATAATGGAGGTTAAGTTGCTTTGGCTGCATGATATTCTCCTTCCTGTCAAAAGACATGATAATATGTAGTCCACCAATGAAAGCTGATGGTTAAGCCAAAGGAGAGGGTAGAAATATTTCTGCTGGGAAGCATACATGCAACCTAAATGAATACAGGACAGGAATGTTCCTTGTTTTGCATGGCAGGGCACATACACATCTGTTGATTGAAGATGCAAATCTTGAACAACATTGCTTACTAGCAAATAGTCTTGTTTGTTTATTTGTTCTGTTTGTTTTTGTTTGATTAGTCTAGCTTTCAGAGTGGCAAACCAAGTCCCCTGCAACTTAAAAATAAGGACAGGGCACTTTCATTCTAAGAGATAGTAAGTCACCCAAGATTTTGTATTAACGTCATAGGTTTTTGCTGTAGTGAGTTATGAAATAAAACTTTTTCACTGTTGAGAGATGTGTTTAGTGAAAGTGCTTTTTGAATCCCCCTTTAAATGGGCTGTTGAAGCTAAAAAAAATAATTCAATTTGGAGGTAGATACATTTTATCTGAAAAGGGGTAATTTTTTTAAATCTTGCTGGGCTAGAGGTTATTAATGCTGTACTCCATTATAAAAGCCAAACTATTTTTCTGAGAGACTACTTATTATGTGACAGTCTTGTTAATGTCACTCAGCTGTTTCTGCAGCTAGTTAGGGATGGCTTTTAGGTTTTCATGAGTATTACAACATGAATATCTGACAGTGTGTAAAGCTAAAAGATTTGCTGAGGAAAGAAAGTTGAAACTTTTAATCTTTTTCCACCAAATGGGTGCTGCTTTTCTCTTCCATCATATGCCAGTGCCACTGTCAACCTGCCAAAGACGTCCAGTAATTTTCTGATATCTTTGAAGGTTTGAGTAGAAAGTAGAGGGTATTTTCTGTGGTTCAGCTCCGAGCACGTCTAAATTCAAACTTTGTTTTGATGCAAACTTTGTCATCTCACCGTCCCACTCCCTTTACAAGTCATCTAAGGTACATCTTGCATGGCAAAAACCTGAGTATGGGTCCTGAGATACTCCAGTGTCCATTTTTTCATACATGTTATTTTTATCGTCTTCTAACAAGCTGTTCGCAGAGACAGGCAAGGGCCTCCCCTCGTGTTATGGCAGCTCAGGTTTTGTAGGATTCTTGCTGGTAGACTGCTGAAACCTTTAGAAGACTAAAGTAGACTCTGTCAACCACTGCAACTACCTTGTTTTCAGGAAACTCCAGGAGATTTGAGGTGCATCTTCACCTTAGAAAAGCTGTGTTGACTCTTCTCCATATGTTGTATTTGTTCATTTCATCCCAGTTTCTGCTCTTTGCAACAGTTTCTGCCAGTTCGCCTAACCTCAGGTTAGACCTGCTCATCTGTACTTTCGCACATACTTTTTTCATACATTGGCCTCTTGCTACTGCCTTCACATCAGTACATCCAGAGGCTGTTTCGAAGTGTGTGGTTTAACTCCCAGTTCATAATCTAGCTTTTCTATATCCAGCTTCTTTGTATAGTTCCCAAGTGAATGGCATGTGACCCTGCTTGCTTGTTACTCATGTTGTCTGTTTGCTCCGTAAGTTTTATCTGTAGTAAATGTTTTTTGAAACCAGTTCTCACATCTGCTCCGCCTCTGTAACCCTGGAGTGATTCTGATACTGGCAGCCTTTTCAAACCCCAGGTAGGTTTAAGGTTTTTTTGGAAAAGCTGTCAAAGACATTTAAAACTAAAAATAAGAGAAGAATAATCTAATTGATCTTTCCAGAGTTATTTGACTAAATTTGACAGCATAATTATTTTGAAATACTTGAATAATGGCTCCAAACATTACATGTTTCGCAGGTGTAAGAATTTAGAAATTTATATATGACAATTAGACTGCAATCCCTTTTTCAGTACTGCAAGAAAAAAGGTAGAGAAGCTGTAGGCTAGTAGAGAAATTGAATACAGGGGGAACAGTATGTTTTGAATATTTGTAGAAAGAGGTCTTCAGCATTGATTAGGTTTACTCTTAGGTAGTGGTCTACGTGAGAATTTTTGGTCTTGGCTTTAAAGAGTTGTATTCACAAACCTTAATAGTCAAGCTGATAATATAAAGTCTATGTAGCAGTGACATTTATGCTTGACTCTTACAGTAAGCTGCTATGCCAGGTTTTTTGCATTTTTATGTGTTTGACATTGACTTAAAAGAGTACATGGCAAGAAAATAAGTTATTTAAACAGAGATGTTGTCTGCAATCTGATCCTTTTGCTTTTTACACTATCACAGAAATGTTTAAATGCGGAGGTGTCTCTCACCATCAAATCTTCTTTCACTATGGCATGCTTTATTTAGTAGTTTGAAGTTTCGGTTTGTTTTTGTTTTTTCTTTCCAAAATGCAAAAATGAGGAACCAGAAATTCCTGAGTTTGAAAATAATAGTTTGATCATGTTGGTCATTGCTGAGGAACTTTCCATGAGGAAATTGTTTGGTTTTTTTTCTAACATTGTTGTAATATGTGTTGTCATGAAAGCCACAGTTTACCGACACTTCTTTTGAGCTAATAGGTAAAGTCCATTGGGACTGAGAGTAAAGTCCATTTCCTAATCTTTGTCATTTTTTATAAAACCTGAAAAGTATACAGCTTTAAAAGACTGTTTTTGTAAGAACTAAGAAAAAAGAAAACAGTGCACAAATCTTTACTTAGAAGTAAAACCAAGTTTCTTTACTCAGTTTAGCTTACGGTTGCAGTATGCAGGCACAACACAGTCAGTTTCTGATGGATGAATTTCAACAGCTGAACACTGCTGCTTTTTTTTTTTTTTTTTTCTTTCCTCTCCCCACCCTCATTTTTTACCGGTTTTAGTAATCTTTACACGGTACTTTTGGCTGTATATGTACTGCTAATGATCTTTAAAGGAAATATGAATTAAAAAGGAGTAAGGAGGTATCATGATAGCTAAGGCCTCGTTGTCATTTAAAAAAGGGAAACTATCAAAAAGTAAATTGAAACCTTAAACCAGATGTTTGTCAAGTGACCACCAAAGGCCTCAAATAAAAAAGAAGAAGCAGGAAGAGCAGGCCGTGACCATGCATTGAATGAAAACTTGATCTTACCAGGTTCTGATAGCATAACTGAAATTGGGACCAAATTCTATGCATCCCTGGAGTCCTGAAATGTGCCAGAAGAAAGGAAATAACCTCTTAAATTAAAAGAAAATAGCAGGGGTTTTCTCCTCATTAATAGTAAAGGACATTCTTAGTCTGTGTGCTTTGTAATTTATTTCAAATTTAATGGAGTTGGGAGGAATTGTATGAATGTAATGCATGTTAGGACCAGGATGCAATACACGTCAAGAATGTAGTTTTATGGGATTATACCTAAAAGCTTTTACTGAAGCCCTGTGGGAGTAAATTAATCTCTCAAGCTCTGTACTGGTCCAAAAACCTGTCTCTCAAAGGTTGGGGAAAGGCAGGAGATCTTCAGGGCTGAGTTTAGTCAGCTTGTGCAGAAAGAAGACTTTAAATGAATCTTTGAAGTTACTGGGAGCAGAGTGAGGCAAGGATGGAGCTTTCAAACATTTTTGTAGTAGGAGTGGGGATTCTGACTTGTTTGAAAGAAGTAGCGGAATAGTGACAGCTTTTGACTTTGGGGGATACAATATGCTTTGCTGAAATCTTGATAGTTTTCTTGGGTGTTTGTGCACTCTCCTTTGAGTATTTCACTCTGTTTAACTGTTCAAAGTGAGTGATAGGAACGTTGTTTAAATTTGCATGTGTGTTTTAATGGTGGGTGTCCTGACCCCTTCTTTGTGAGAAGAAAGAAGAGTTTTCCTGGCAGAAATAGAAGGAATTGTTTGATCTTTCCCTTATACCACTGTTATATGACCATGGCAGAACTCTTCTCAAAATAAATCGTGTCTTTTTCTCCTCAAGTTTACTACTGATTTGGAAAATTTCCTCCACACAAATAATTTTTCTCTCCCTTTCGGTTTCCAGGCCCTTCCCCACAAGCTTTTTCAGACCCAAGACTGCCACTAAGGGTTGTTCATATTCCTCTTCCAAACTTCTACTCTGGAACAGCCTCAGGTAGGCCCAGAGGCCCAAACTCTTCCCCTGTTATTTATTCAAGTGTTGGACAAGACCTGGAGGGGAGCAGAAGTTGTGATATTTTTGCTGGAGGGGTACTAATCTAAAGGGAACCTTCTGATTTCAGTGCCCTGATTTTTTCTGTAGACAGCTTAATACGTTAAGATTAAAAATTGTATTTAGGAACAGTGTCTTATACAAAATTGTTCCTATTTTTACCGTACATATATATCTTGTTTCTATTTTTAAAAGTCTGAGTGACAATACAGAGGGGAAAAATATTGTACTTTAGAAAATTAAAAAGTTCACAGGACCAAAGAAAAGCCATGTTCTTTAAGTGGGAGGATGAGCACTAACAAAGACCTGAAAGAACAGTTGTTTCAAAGAACTGTCTTGGAATAGGTTTTTGAAAATTGAAATGAAAAGGTAATCCTGAGCAAAAAAGTCCTATATTTTTCAGATATCCTTTGCTGTCTGAAGGGCTTAAACTACTCCTAAAAACTTTGTTTTAATCACATTAGTAAAGCTGTCATCCAATTCCTCCAGATAAAAATCTGAAATACTAGTTTTCAGTTCTTTTTACTGGCTCTAGAGCTTTAATACCTGTATTAGAGACAGTTTTCTAAGTTGTGGAAAGGAATTTGTTTTTCCCCATCTACTATGCTAAGTTTGCCGTTTCACCTGACTTACAAATAAAGATTTTTCAGAGGAAGAAGTAGGTGATTGTAGCCTGCAAGACTCACACTACCCAGAATTGTATCCCTGAGTAATATATATGTACTTTCTTCTGCTCAGGTGGAATCATACTCTTAAAATTAAGGATGAAAAAAAAAAAAAAGGCATGATAAAGCATGACTGTGAAGCATTGCTCCATAATTTGTTTCCACTTGTAGCCAAACTCTGATAATTGCTGGTAAGGGAACATATGAATCATCTGCCTGCCCTGGGCTATGTTTGCCCTTTGGGGTTAGGAGAAGCAGAGGATAGAAATCAGGGCCCTAGGGAGCTGTGTTTTGTAGCCCTTAGGGCAAATGAAGGAGTTGGCATTAGAAAAGGAGAACAAGGTGTTTCGGTTCCCTTGCAGAGTACAGTGTAATAATATAAGGCTGAGGTTGCTAGAGGACTAGCTGGTATTACAGTTTCAGGAGAGAGATGTTTGGCATGTTACCATTTCTTTAATTAGGCTTAAAGGCTTTTTGTCAGGTTTCAGATTTGGATGAATGTATATACATTTTGGACTTTGTACCTTTAGCTGCTGAAGCACTTGGACATTTTTTTGTTTGTTTTCACTGAATAAATCTCAGCAACATCTCAAATCTGCCTTTGTTTTGGAAGAATATGCATTATTGTGCAAATTATAGCAATGTAGCATTTCAAAGTGAGAGACCAGAAGGATCCAGAATATTTAAAATTTTACTTTGGAAGAGGCTGTGAAACCTGATTTAAATGCTCATCATCAGCTCTGCTACAGAAACCCAAAAGAAACCCTTTCCCTCCTGGTGATTCAGTGCCTCAAAGATCACTTTGCTGGATTTGCCTTGTCCATTGCTGACATTTTGATACTATTTTACCAGCCCTTTAGATGACCACAGATAACTTTTGGCATTTGAATGATGGTCTTCATTTTCCGGTCTTCATTTTCCAGTCTTCAGTCAGTGTTCGGGTTGACACCTACGCAAACCAGTACATCACTATTGGTGATTTTGATCATCCTAATGAACCTCTTTCCTGGATGAAAAAATAGGTGTCCTGCTTTTTTTTTTGCTCTTTGTTAAATACGTTAATAGGCCCTTTATATATAGGCGGATACTACCAATGATTTATTGTTTTGGTGGAATATTTTTTAAAGTATGTTTCAGAACCTGTTTGCTAAACTTCTATCTTGTCTGTCAAAAGGAAGCTGCTGGAAGTATGTTTGGTCTCCTTTGTAAGTCCTGTTTTTTTTTTTCTCCTTGTGATTTGCTTACTACTAGCTCTTGAAGAGGGCCTGTAGGCTTTCCTCATTATTTGTACACAGACATATTTAAAGCTTTTTATTATTCTTATTTATTGACTAGACAGTATGAGTCATAGTGGTAACTCCTAGGGGCCTTTTTCATAAACTGTGGTCCTTTTTATATGAAGCATTGCAGAAACCAGTAAGACTGTAGAATAAAATGCTCCTGGGAACTCAGCAGGTTTTACAGATTTTTGCTTTTTATAAAACATGGTGTGTGTGTGTGTATGTACTTAGTGAGGCACGAAGGAGGGACAAACCGAAGTAACAGCAAAAAGCATTGTTATATTTCATGCCATTTCTCCTGAGGTCTACAGGGAAGGTCTGTGATTAAGAAATTCAGGGGTTTGTTTGTTGGTTTTTTTTGGGCTTTGGTGTTTTGGTTTGGTTTTTTTTTTGTGTGTGGGGGGAAGCGGTGTTTGGGGTTGTTTGGTTTTGGTTTTGTGTTTTTTTGGGTTTTGTTTAGGGGTTTTTTCCCCCCTTTTGCTTCTTTTTTCTTTTTTTCCTTCAATGTGAATGTCTGGAGGAGGTTCTTTGTTGGGAGATGGGGGAAGGAGACATTCCCTTCAATTAAAAGTGAGCCATTATTGGTTTTAGGATTTAATAATACTTTATTTGCTTTACAGTTTCAAATACTTCATATTTCTTTTTACCCTCTGCAGTAGGGGGGATTCTCATGATAAGGCAAGTTGATGCATTTCTGTAAGGTAAAAGCTTCTTTGACTCCCAGCAGTCTTTGGCTACTTCCTATATAGCCCAGTGTTTCCCAGCAGTGATTCAACATCTTTTAGTGACAGTCTTTGTATTTGTATAAATAAATACATATCTGTGTTAAATATATTTTGCATGTAGCCCACAATTCAGGGAATCTGTACTTTTTCTGTGAAGTCTCATTTCTGGATTCACTGGACACTCCTTTTGTGGCTTCAGCGTGTTGGGAAGTTGTAGCAGACTGAAGGTGACCTGTTAGTTTGTGTGTGGCAGCAACAGATTTTTATTTTTTTTTCTTTCTTTTTTTCTTCTTCCAGAAGAGGAGTTTGTCTTCTATTTGAGGGCTGAAAAAGGAGACAATTTGCTGTGGCTGGAGAGGGAAAGTCTGACTGATGCTTATTTTTGCTGTACTGATGTGCTTAGCATTATACTAAGTCATGCAATTATCTTACCTTACAGTTCTCTCTTGAATCCTCAGTTCCATGTCATAAATTATTTGACATGAAGCTTTGGACAGTACAACTTCAAAAAAAATCTTCAGGTGAACATTCAGGTAATTGCTGAGGCATAAAAATCTGATCTGATTTTGTCTGATCCAATTGATCTAATATTTTACTGATTTTTTTTTCTATGTAATTGATATAACTTGGCAGTTAATAATGTTGGTTCACTGAGATTTGAACCCAGAAAAAGGTAATTTTTTTAGAATGCGAAAACACAACATTCAAATATACTCTTTAAGGTGTATAGGCTCAATTCAAATAAGTACATAAAGTACGTCTCACGCTTTAACAGGACTCGTGCACTTGGTTTGTAGCAAAACTAATATAAGAAGATGGTTTCTGTCCCATTTCTTTTCCCTGTGGTCTTTGTTTTTCTTCTCTCGTGCATTCCTAGTTTAGGTTGTCTGTGGAAACAAGGCTTATGTGATCATATAGCCTCTTATGTGCAATTATCTGTTTCCATTTCTCTCCCTCACACTATCAGGGTTTGGATACATTGGGCAGTTGCAGCCAGAATCGGCAGAAAGGTAGAAATTTCAAAAATTGATTTAAGGAGTTTTATGAGAAAAGGCATCTAGTGTAAATGGTGATGCTGTTAGAGTCCCAGCAGGTTTTAGCTTAAAGTCCTTGACTGGTTTTACTCTTACACATGCAGCTGGTTTAGTGTCATGTAACTCATTGTCAAATTTCATGCTAATTACTATATGAAAAATATTTTTCTCAGTATGAATATCACTCCCTTATTTTGGCACATCCTGAAACCCTGCGCTGTTAGGATGATGGTACGTTTCTGATGTCTACCAGCAATGGCAAAATCATAATTTATTAGGCTACACCTTTCAGGTTTTTTGGGTTGCAGACGCAAGCTTAATGTGGGGTTGTTGGTTTTTTTTTTTTTTCAGTATGATCTGTTTAGAGAAGGGAAATAAGTCTCCCTTTGCAGAAAGCAGATATCAGGCCAAATGTACACTAGGGAAAACACAGAAATTCTTGGGCTTCTGGGCAGAGGACTGTTCCTGGTTAGCTCTTTGAGGGAAGTTTTCAGTCTTCTGTAACTGACCTCATTTTAAAAAAATCATTGCTTAAGTTTTTGTCTCCTAAAATTATTTCCACTTGATGATGTCCTCAAGGGTTCAGAGAGGGAGGGAAAAGATAAGTTAATATCATACTTTCTTTTTAAGACTAGTTGCATCATTATAAAAATGATTATATAAAATATAAAAAAAAATATTTCTCTGTTGGTCAAAGTTCGCTCTCTTAGTCTGTTCTGGGTAACAGTTACATACTTTGGCTGAGTGCGGTGGAGGGAATAGAAGACTAGTCCTGATTGCAACTAACTGTGGTGCCTAGTAGAGCTATTCACAAGGGGAGAGGAAATCTCCCCTTTTTCATGGTCTGAAATCTCCTTTTTGTGCATGATCCATGTGCAGAAGGAAGCCTGCAGACATGCAAAGTCAGGTTAACAGAGTGATTTCTGTAGCCAGAAGTACCTGACTGGGAACTGGTTTGATGACCTCATGGTTGACGCTCTTTGTTCAGTAAACAGTTAAGAGGGCAGAAAAGAGGTCCTGAAATACCTCTGCATCGGAACCGCTGATCTAATCTAGTAGCTTACATCTTGTGAGTCTTTTCTTGCTAAGTTGGTAGCTATCTTTGCTCATAAGTACAAACCTTGACATAAAATATTCATGTTCTTTTCCTCTGCTTGTGGATCTCAAATTTAATTAACTTAGCACTGGATTACAGATATCTCTTCCATCCTTGATTTGCTGCTTGCAAGAACTGTTCTTCACTGGGGAAGAAACAGGCTCAAAATGTGTGTCTGATCTTATGGATCCCAAAGGCAGAGTTAACAAGTGTAATTTATTCTTTTGGCCAGTGTAAGTTCTCTATCTTAACTGCTGTGTTAAACTGGGAAGGTTCATATAAATGTTTCCATAGGACATCAAGTTAATTCCAACTTCACAGGTCATAAATGCACAACCATGGAAACATTTACTGCCTCTGTAGCTGTGCCTGCTGTAATTGCCTCCAGGACATAATGTTATGCTTCTTACTGACTGCTTGCCCATGTCCCAGGCAGTGGGATTTTTTTATTGCAGTGAGAGATAGGCTTTTAACCTCCACCACTATCTAAACAGGCATTCCCTAAGCATATTTAGGAAGAATCCTTTCTTGTGAAAAGATCATGTCTTTTCAAGCATTGACGGTTTCAATGATAATAAAGTATGTCTCTGATTTTGATGATCTGTTCTACATCTGTTAGTCTACAAAATTTTGATCTCTGGTTGTTTGTTTTTAGTATTTTTATTGGCAAAAATCTTTTTCACACCCTTGCACAGAGGAATTAATACTGCAGTTTTCTGCATTAGATGTCTGTTTTTATTGGGTTATTCTGCTTTTTATGCTGAATGCATGCTGCTGAAAATATCCATTTACTGAATCTGCGGATGTTGCAACAAAGATAGGAAAAATTGTTCTAGCTGTTGTGGTTTAAGCCACTATAAGTCACGCAGCTTTCTTGCCCACTCACTCCCCCCTATTTCTTCCCTCAGTCCCGGGGGGATGGGGAGGAAAATCGAAAGAATGCAACTCCCACAGGTTGAGATAAGAACAGTTTAGTAACTAAGGTGTAACATAAATCACTACTGCTACCACCAACAATAATAATGACAAGGCAAACACAAGGAAAGAATACAATTGCTCACTACCTGATACCAAACAGTGTACCCCCCACCTTCTGGGTCTCTGCCCTCTGTTTTTGCATCCTGGGCATGTCGTACTGTGGTGTGGAATACCTCTTTGGTCAGTTTGGGTCAGGTGTCCTGTCTTTGCTTCCTCCCAGCTTCCCCTCCTCCCTCGCAGAGCATGAAACTCAGAAAGTCCTTGGTTAGACCAAAACATTACCAAGCAGTAACTGAAAACAGTGGTGTTATCAGTGCTGTTCCCAGGCAAAAAATCAAAAACAGAGTGCTGCACCAGCTAACCAAGAAGGAGAAAAATGACTGCTACTGCTGAACCCAGGACACTAGTGTATCTGCAAAGTAAAATTATTTTCTTCCAATGATAAGTGACAAAAAAACCAAAACAAACAAAAAAGCCCAAACAAAAACCAACAACAAAACTAAAGTTGAATCATTTTTATAGGAATTTTCAGCCAGAAAGTATTTCAGAGAGCAGGAGGTAGTGAGAGACAGATATGATCCAGCCTTTAACTTGAGGCTTGAGGAATCACATAGGGTCACGCTTTTCTATAGTAAATAATACATTTTATTTTCTGAATTTAACAGTGCTGTAGTCTTACAGCAAATCTACATAATGTTGCTCTATGCTCTTCTATCAATTGCTCCCAGTCTTGATAAAGGCAAAACCCTATGGTGTTGGGTTTTTTTTTTTGTTCTTGTAGTGTGGGTTTGTTTTTTGTTTGGTTGGATTTTTTTGTGCTGTGTGTTTGTTTTAGTGTTCATAGCCTTACTTCTATCTTCAGCTTTCCTGCAGTGTGTTGTTGGGGAACCATGTTTAGGTGATGCCTCTGTTGGCTTCCTCAATATCTTATCTATTCTCGGTTCTTTACTTTAATGAAATGCTTCGCTTTGGCCAAACCTAATACTAAAATTCTCAGCACTTTTTCTTGTGACTTACTAGTCTTCCATTATGAAAGCAACCAGCTGATTTCTTTTTCTTCTGTTGTTACTATCTGGTATCCTGTGACGTTGTATATCACAACCTGATGTTCCTCACTAGTTGAGTCCTTGATAATTCTTTTTAGTCTGTTTGCAGAAAGAGAAGACAAGTTCAATATTCTCATGCTGTGTGCAGTGTTTGAGATTCTTCAGCAATGTCTGGAGTTCCTGCCCAAGAGAAATTTTCCCTACAGGCTACAACTGAGTAACTGTCAGCATTGCTTGCTATTAATAATAGCATGCAAAAATGAATCTCAGATCTGCTGTAATTTTGTTGTGTTGTGTGCAGAAGTTGCATTGTTTAGATGTGACACAGTTTAAGATGATTCTTCAATGGAATGCTGTCTGTGGCTTCAGAAGCAAAGCAAAGTAGATTATCTTAAAGTTATGTGTCTTTGAGATGTTGGAAAAAGTTCTGGTGTTGTAGGGAATAACTACTCCACAAACATTATTTGAAACCTTACAGTGTGTCTAGGGATGGCTGCAGGTACATATTTAACAGTAGCTTCTGCAGTGGAGTTGAAGATGACTTAATAAGCACAGGATGCTGTTGCCTGGCCAGTGCATGACAAAGGTGGATGGGAACTGGAATCAGCCCAGGTAAACTTTACCCCAACTACATGGCAGACTTGTCTGCTGGTGTAATTCCCCTGATTCTTTTGAATAGTTATGACACCAAGAGAAATGTTGTCTTTCCACTCTTTATTCTCAGATGTGCTGTCGCTGTTGGTTGAAATTATTTAAAAAATTAGAGGTAAATTTAAATATATAAATTATCTGAAATTTTATGTTGTTATCAACATGTACTACCACGAGTACTCTGTTCAGCAATCACTGCTGAGACCAATCCAGTAAGTTTGGAGACATTCTCAGCTAAAGAAAACTTACGTCCTAGTAACAGCAACAAACCGACCTTGCCCCAGATCCCAACCCTCAACAAAAATATTAAGCCCTTTGCTGACAGTATTTGGTAATTGAATGTGTATTTTTTATACTAAAGCTTATTCCTGGTGTACACATAATTTATATTTATTAATGGTTGATATTGCAACTGATGTTGCGAAGTATTATGTGCTGATTAACATTTTATTAAATGAACTTTGAGGAAGGTTATTCAAGCATATATCAAACATTTGATACTACTCTTCATCGTTTCATAGTATTCATGATGGAAGGGTTTATTATTTGTAATAGTACTAATAGTACTAGTAGCACTACTAATATTATTTAGCCTTGCCAAGCCTTCAAAGGCAGTTTAAAGGCTTGTTCTGAAATCTGTGAGTCAGTCCATGTGTAGTCTGACCTGTGAATAGCTTACCAATAAACTTTATAATTGAAGTAGGGAAAATATTGTGTTATTAACATATTTCAAAAGAATTTTCAATGACAGTAGTTAGAAGGTTTTCAGTAGAAAACGTTCTGCATCAAGGATGTTACCTTCTCCAGTGAAAGAAAGATACATAACTCCAAAGGAAGAAAAGGTACTAGGTAGACAGTTTCAGTCTTTGCAGTACCATAGCTTTATTTTTCTGATTTTGATTGATTGAAATGTCAAATACACCCATCTTTCTTCCTAAGGGACTTTCATTTTGCTGCTGTATTTGTCACTGGCACTTTTTGGGGTCAAAATTCACAGATTGTAGCAGGCTTTGCTACATGTCTGTATGATCCTTGTTCTCACATGCTAAGTATGGTAATGCCATGTTGTAGTATTTGAAAGATCCTTTCGGTGATGAAATCGAGAGGAAACATTCAGGAGAGATGAGCTGTCACTGCCTGGCATTCATTGTTAAGTAACACTTAAGTAACATTGGTAAATAACACAAAGGCAGTGCATCAGGTGGAAATAAACAGCAGTTGATGGGTTAGAAGGCTACTGCAGGAAATCCCAGTTGCTCTAACTGTTGAGGTTGAAGGTCACTTAGTAGGAAATCAGTGCAGAACTCTCCAATAGCCAGCCAGAGACACTTGGTCTTTCCAGTAACTGCCCCTGGATCCCAGTCTCCCCAGTTGCTGACACAGTACATGTGAGCCACTGAGGCCCAGGGACCCCACCTCAACTACTGGTGCAGACCCCCATACACACATCAACATGCATACATGCTGTGGAACCCTTCAGGGCCTGGCCTGAGGCATTTGGTCAGCCCAGTGACTGCCCCTTGGGT
The DNA here is from genome assembly GCA_017639245.1 of Myiopsitta monachus. Classification (NCBI taxonomy): domain Eukaryota; kingdom Metazoa; phylum Chordata; class Aves; order Psittaciformes; family Psittacidae; genus Myiopsitta; species Myiopsitta monachus. The sequence goes on along the minus strand of CM029921.1, from coordinate 60,653,195 downwards.
CCAGTTGCCTCCAGTTACATGATTTTTTCAAACAAAGTGAAGTGGTTGCTGGTCTGCCCACAGCCACAGCTGTAGAGGGCTGTCCTGAGTTCAGCAGTTGCATTTTTCTCCTTCTTGGTGGCTGGTGCAGTGCTGTGGTTTTGACTTTTGCCCTGGGAACAGCACTAACAAAACCAATGTTTTTAGTTGCTCCTCAGTAATGTTTACTCTGACCAAGGACTTTCTGAGTCTCATGCTCTGCCAGGGAGGAGGGGAAGCCGGGACGAAGCAGAGACAGGACACCTGACCCAAACTGACCAAAGGGATATTCCATACCACAGCAGGTCATGCCCAGGATGTAAAAACTGGGGGCAGTTACCTGGAAGGGTTAGATCACTGCTGGGGTCAGGCTGGGTATCGGTTGGCGGTTGGTGAGTGGTTATATTCTCTTCCCTTGTTATTTCCCTTATTATTATTATTGGTGGTAGCAGCAGTGGTTTTGTGTTATACCTTAGTTACTGGACTGTTCTTATCTCAACATGTGGGAGTTGCATTCTTTTGATTCTCCTCCCCATCCATCCAGGAGCAGGGGGAGGGAGTGAAGGAACAGCTGCGTGGTTCTGAGTTACCGGCTGGGCTTAAAACCGTGACAAGGGCCTGATTTGCACAAGGTGGGATAGTTTTATTATTTTTAAGAGGTTAGAGGTCTATCCAATCTCTGAAATCATACATTGTTTTCTGCAGATCTTAGGGGGCATATGCTGGATAAGGTAACCAGAGAGGAAAAATTTAGTGGCATGGCCTTCATTCTGTCCAAGAATGGGGTAAAGTGTAGAACAGATCCTCAGCTATTGTTTTATTCTTTCTGGGGACCTGTTCCTCAGTTCTGTAAAGTAATATTTAGTAGGTAAAAATAGCTCTCATTTGCAGTATGTAGCAGAGAGCTGTTAGGAATTGAGGATTGTAGCTGAAAATTTAATTTTTTTTAGTACCAGATACCACAAGCGATGTGCTTATTAGTAGAAATAAAGGGAAGTGTGTTATAGTTTTCTATTCGTTAGTGTTCATTCTGTTGTTTTTTAGTTTTGGTTAAACATTTTCATTATCTCTTCAGTTCTATTAGGAATCTGGAACCTATTTTGACTGCTAGCATGAGCTGCCTTCATATCATAAAAGAAATAAGCAGCACATAGAGAATATAAACCACATTTGTCATTAATATATATATATCTCATTGGTGGGTGAACAAGATCAGTGTTTTTACTGGGATCCATCTTTGATCTAGCAAATCTATGTGCTGATCAGGTGAGCAGAATTTGCTAGCAGCATTGATTACTGGGTTATTATAGCTACTTGCCCAGCATATATATTATAATTACTTGCTAAGTATTTGTATTAGAAATACTTGATCACTGTCAAATTCTGTTCTTCACATGTTCCATCCGTTTTCTAAGACTTTTCTTAGGGAAGATCACTGGGAAACATAACTTCAGAAATTCGTGGTGCTGTAACTAGCCAGAGAATGGCAAGGGAGTAATACAGCAGATGAAAAGACATGAGGCAACTCATGTCTGTGTTTAGATGCCTGGTTGATTAGTGGTATGGCCAAGCAGAATGTAGTAGCACGGGTAGCATACATTCTTTTTCCTTTTTTCCTTCGGGTGAAGAGAAATAACACCTTGTATCACTGAAAGCCATAGACTTTATGGAAGTTTGGAGCAGGGGAGATGTTGGTCTCTTCAGTTACTGTTTGAGAGCAAAAAGATATAGTAAGAAGGGACAGCTTGTGTTTCAGTCTCTAAGGCCACCTGACTTTTACCCACCCAGTGTGGGCTCTGTGTAAATATGTCGTGAGCCTAGGACAGAATAAAAGGCTACTTCTGCCCCTAGTTATAAGCAAAATAATATTATGACCAGTTAAGTACATACATTGAAAGTTTCATGCTCTCTTTCTTGCCCCCTAGTACGATGCTTGTTGCAGATGCTTGGCTGGTGTATTGTTTGGGGATGCATGGACTTGATCTAAGGAAAGCCTTGTTGTGGAGCTGAAATGTTTCAGTCTACCTGTTTGTACCTATTGTACCTGTTGTTCTGATCTGTTAGTCCTTCTTATTCTATCAAATTCTACAGGGCTTGAACAGTGGAGTCACTCATGCTGGTAATGATCTAACATGAATAACTTGAGAAGAACATAAATAAGCAAAGAAAAATCTAATTACCACCCAATTCACACAAAGGCTGCATTTCAGACTATGAAAATTACCCTAGGCAAAGGGTAACTGATTTCACATATTCCAGCAACAGCAAGAAACTCACTGTTAACTTCTAAAAATGTAGGCTGCAGCGACAAAGGAGGAAGTTATGAAAAATTTTTTTCTTGGGTGTCATAGCTGGTCAGTGAGAAGGATACATGATTTTTTGTGCCAGAGAGGCTTGAGCCTGGGATAAATGTATGTCCTTCCTTCCTGTCTGTTTCAAAGGCCTCGCCCACCATTGCTTTGAAGACATCTGAAAGGGGTAAGGCAGTGCTTTTCTTAGTGTCTGAAACAGCACTGTCCACCACCTGTGCTGTTTGTCTGTGTCATAGGTGCGTGTCAAACTCCTTAGTTTCTCTGGAAATAGTATCCTAGAAACAAAGTCAGATTTGGGGCTTAAGCTTGAAGTTGGTGGGATGGATGTTGTCGGTTGGCAGAGTTAACAGTTCTAGAGACTGGATTTGGTTAATTGTCTGATGTTAAATGTATCCCTAGGGTGAAGAATCTGTACCAAGTGCTTCTCTAGCTATGTATAAGGTTAGCAGTTATTCCTCAGGACCAGCTAAATTACTCATCTTTTCCTAAAGCCATTCTAGACTATAGAGCAGGAAAAGATGTATAATGTGGGCACACAGGGCATTTTTATCTGGGAACGTAACAGAACTGAGCCAATTTGATTGTCCAGTTCTTTGCACTGATTTCTAGTCTGCCTGAAGATTAATGTTCCTTATTGTGGATACTTTCCAGGTAGGTCATGGAGACGTTGCTCTACTATATTGTTGGTGAGCCTTTTCTTTCAAACACGCATATATTTCAGCAAAACCAAGTTTGCATCCATTTTGCTCTTCAGGAATATTCATGTGAGACCTCTGGGGCTCACCCTGGACAACTTCATGAGTGACTTTGTAATTCTTCCTCATATCTGATAATAAGGGATATTTATTAATAATTTGATGTCTCAACTACTACATTTATTATGCCTTATGGGAGAATTGCATGGGGCTCCCTACTTTTTCCTGGCTTGTTGTGCTTTGGTGGATGCATAATGATTTTAGTGTGCTGAAGAATCCTAATAACTGTAAATATTTGTTCTGCTGCTGTGGGAAAATAAATGTTCTGATCCCTTAAATTATTGCCCTGTAGACCTCTTTGTAGAAAACCTTTTGTTAGTAGAGCCCTGAAAGTTCTTGTTTTAATTTATTTTTTCAATGTTTCCCATTGTGCTCTGGTCACTGTACATTGATCCTTCTCCTCTACAGGCAGTGTATTCTGTTACTATTGTTCCAATAGTGAGTGAGTGATTGATTGATTGTTTGATTTTTGTCAAGTGGATGGGAAATATTGAGAGTGATTTTTGGAAATTTTCTGTCGTAGTGTGAAGTTTTAATTTTAATGCTATAGTGCATTTTTGCTAATAATGAAAATGTGCCTTGAATAATACATGTGCTGCCATGGTCCTCTGCATTTTTTCTTAAGGCTACATGTGAAAGTAGATTGGGAGCACTGAAATGTGTGGTGCTTGGGCTCCCTTAACCTTGAACAAGATTAAAACCCTGGTATTGAAATGGAGCTTTAAAGTTCACCGCAACTGTAAGGCTGCTTTCTTATATTCTTTCTTGCAATTTTACTTAAAATTCTTAGAAGTTTTAGAATGAATATTGAATTTTAACAACTCTGTTGAAATTTCATTAGGAATATGAATATTATGATTGGGAAGACTAAGTGTGCATTTCTGCAGTATAAACCAGTGGAAATTCTCACAAGTGCCATAATTTGGCACTCTTTGCAATGGTGGTTCTTTTTCCTCAATATAAATGTGATTAAACCATAAAAAAAAAAAAAAAATTCTTGGCTTAACTTCAGCTTTTGTTTCCAGATGCTTCTTCCTTTAGATCACCTTCTGAAGCCTGTCTCTTCCATTTGCTGCTTCCTCAGATTCATAAAGTGAATATTTCTGCAGCTCTCAGCTACTTTCTGCAAGAATAGCTGCTTCAGTACTCTTCTTTACAAAGAGTAAGAAACATAATCTGCTAATAGACTGATACCTCTTGGATAATAAGGCTAAAGGCTGCAATCAGTTAAATTTGTTTGTATTTTCTCTCGTGGTCTTAAGAGCAAACTTATGTGAATATGTATAATAATAATAAATATAGGGCAATATCAGCCTCAACTCAGAGAAGTGGTGCTATTTCCATATGAAGTAGTTGTAAGATCATTCCTAGGCTTGGAGATTCTGCTTTGGGTATCAACATCGTAAAAAGATAATAGTGTTGGTGCATGAAAGAGCCACAGAAATTATTTGAGCGTGCTTGACTTGCAACAAGAGAGAAGTAAATTGTCCATGTCACTCAGATAAAAAAAGACATGAAATGTTTTAATGCAACTTCTATCTGCATAAGTCCTTACAGAATATGCAATATTAAAAGACTCTTTGACTTAGTAGATGGAGGCATAAGAAGGCCTGTTAAATAGGATCTATAGCTAGAGAAGCTCAGATTGCAAATAAATCCTGAATATTTAACAGTTGTGTTTAAATAATTGCTGGCAGAAGGATGTGCTGCTTTCTCTACCAGTGGAGATCTTAAGAAATTAAGACATTCACTGCCTCCCAGTTTCAGTGGATAATAGGTGGCTTTTGGAAGTCAAGGATTGAATGAGGTCCTTGTTAAAGGTGAAAAGGGAACTAAGCTTCCTTGACATTATCTCACATGGGACATAATGACCAGAGTGCATCTAGACTAGAGGAACTTGCATAAATTAGCGTTGCAAGTAAAGATGGCAAGTCAGTTAAATTGTCCCTAGACAATAAGCTGTGAAGTTGCTTGAAACATGAGGGAATGTTTGTAGGATAGGTATATGAATAGCAAATGTGTGTGTGTGAGAAGCAGGCAGTGTCAGCACTATGGTTAAAAAGCCTGTTTGCAGAAAATACCTTAACTGCCAAAAGAGCTTAGAGCACACCGAATTTCAGTTGCTATTTGCATTTTACTTACATCACCCTGCAGTTCATGGTGGTTCTTCATCTCTGTTATCCTGAATATATTGTTCAGCTTCCTTTGGTAATACTGCAAGAAGTGACTCCTGCTCTTTTTTCTCTTTCTCCCAGTGAAGGGTGAGGAAAAAAAAGCCTGGTAACACGTGGGATGAATGGAATAAAATCTTTAGAGAGCTGTTCTGAAAAACTGAGAAAAAAATTCATTGTATGCATACAAGGCATAGTAATGTGTTAATCAGGGGAGAAAGATGCTTTCTTTTCAGAGAAATAAATGAGTATCTTGAAGGGAATACTTGCACTAATAATGAATTTGATAGGTAAATGCCTAGGTATGAAATGTGTGTGGTTTTTAGTATTTTCCTCTCCATTAAGGCATTTCAACCAAGATGTCAAAAGGAAAAGTAGGAGGGAAAGAAATGGCACAATTAGCAGTTAATTTAAAGTAACTAAAGTGTATTAGGCCCAGTCAAATTAACTATTTTATTTTTGTTCCTTGTTGTTTGTAATCTTGTAAGTATGAGTCATTTAAAAGCCAATCTGGCTTGGTACAGTTTGTGCTGTTTTATAGTGATTTCTCCTTGCCAGCATGAGCATTTCCTTGTTAATGTTTCACATCTGTTCTTTGTAATTTAGTGATTATGTGCAGGCCTCTGTGTCCTCCTTGTTTGTTTTAAAAGGACAACGGGAAGCTTCATTTGCATAAGATTAAATTGATGTCTGTGATTTATTAAAGTTTGGGTGTCCTGGATCGCTGCTTTGCTGGTCTGTGTAAATGAATATTTTTAGCAGAAGATAAAAATGGTTGGATGGTTGGAGAAAGTCAGTAATCTACAGTTAGAATCAATTAAATGTTTTAAAATTTGGTTGTCAAATGTACGCCACAGATTTATGTTTCTTTCTTATCAGTCATGCTCAGGCTCTTTGCAAGTATCTATGATATGTTTTTGGTTTAGCCAGTATTCAGAGAACAAGTTTTATTTTGTGGGAGTCTATATTCATGCCCGCACAGCGTATTCATGTCCAGACAGGAATATTTGCTGTTAAATAGAAATCCTACTTAGAGCTGATATTATTTGCTATTCATATTTTCATATGGAAAGTGGTCACAACATGTAGTTTAGGTGACTGGTGACTGATTTCATATAATAATATGCAGTATGAAAGAGCAAATGACCAGGGTGAACTCTGTTCAGATGTGAAAATAAATTATTTGTCTATTTTGTAAATGCTTTAAAACCTTCTCTGACTCTGAGGTACTCAAATACACAAAAGGGCAAATGTAATCAGATGACTTAATAATTATGAATAGTTTTACTGGAGCACGTAATGAGCTTTCAGGAATTATAGATTAAGATTTATTATTTATACTAGAGTAGAATCAAGAAAAATTAATCTGGTTGTGGAGATGATACTTTGCAATTAAAATGCTACACAAGACTGGAGTCTGATTCTGATCTCTGCCAAGTTACCTATGTAACCTTCAGCACATTAATTAGGCCTCTGGTCTCAATCAGCCTAGAATTTAGATGCTAGGCTTTGAGAGCCACGTATTGTGAAGAAGAATGTACATCCCCTGATAATCTGCTTGCTTTACTGGTATTCAGTATTCATATTCGTGTGCCTGTGTGTTTACATATATGTACCAACCTGTTACTGTTGACTTGGGTGAAGATGTTCTGGCCCAGGGATTATTGATGTGAACAGGGAATTATCTTCATTGACAGAAAGAATGAAGGGATTTGTCATGTCCAAAAGGAGTTTATGCTGCATTTGGGTGAAGACTGGAATGAAGTTGGGGGGATGTGTTTTGGGAACAGGTATAGCAGTTGGCAGAGATTAAAGAGAAGGGCTTAGGCTTGCAGGAGTTGGACAGCATCAGCCCAGAGTACTGTGTCGAAAAAGCAACTGAGTGGGTCCTGCCATCCCAGCTGGCAGTGCAAATCACAGCTGGAGTCACAAACCAGTCCTCCACTTAATGGTCTCTCCAGCGATTGAGGCTGAGCGAGTAGAGAGAGGGGAAGAGAATTAAAAGAATGTAAAACCTGTGGGTTCAGATAAGAACAGTTTAATAATTGAAATGAAGTAAAATGTAGCAATAATAGAAATATTACCAACAATAGCAATACTGATAATAATAGGGAAAAATATAAACAGCAGGGAAATGAAAATTCAGAAAACCCAAGTGATGCACCATGCAATTGCTCATTGATACCCAGCCCGACCTGAGCAGCAATCAGTCCCTTCTGGGTAAATCCCCCCAGTTTATATACTGGGCATGACGTTCTGTGGTATGGAATACCCCTTTGGCTAGTTTGGGTCAGGTGTCCTGTCTCTGCTTCCTCACAGCTTCTTGTGGCTCTCCTCACTGGCAGAACATGAGAGACTGAGAAGTTCTTGATCAGGGTAAGTGCTGCATGGCAGCAACTAAAACACTGGTGCGTTATCAGCATTGCCCTCAGACTAAAGACAAAACACAGCACTGCACCAGCTACTAGGAAGGAAATTAACTCTGTTCCAGCTGAAACCAGGACATCAAAGACTGTGAGGCTGATCGTGATCCTTACTTTTTTTTTTACTCTTATATTCACAGTGTTGGTACACTTATATTTCATGTTGAATGCTGTAGTTACACACTTTTAAGCTCAAGATGGAGGGTTCTTCTCTGCTACTCATGAATGCTACTTGATTTTTGTGCCTTTCTATCATTCTTAGGCTTCTTCACTTGAAAAGCAGATACCCGTATGGCAGAGTGAGTTTAGGTCAAGCATGTAATAAAACTTCTTCAGAAAATTCTTGCCTCCTCTATGTGCTCAGGCAGCTGGGAGAGGTAGAGGTACAGTCACAAGGTCTTTCTTCCATATAACTTTTTGAGTTTCCTGCTTAGACTCCTGTAAATTCTTGGTATCTTGGAGCAAAGTTCCCCATCCTAATTACAGGCTGTGTAGGTAAACCCACTGCCTTTTGTTCATTTTGAACTTCTGTCTGGTGCTCCTTTAGCTCTGATCCTGAGAGGGACAGTGAGCATCAGGTTGGGCTTTTACTCTTTCCATCCTGCTCTGGATTTTACAGAGGTCTCTCATCCATTTTCTGAACCATCTCTTTCCTGACTGAATGGTCTCAGCTTTCTTGCCCTCCATTGAACCCTTTATAAATCTATTGTATGCTTTTTGAGGTGAGCAATCAGAATTATGTACAAGTAGTATGCGCTATGGGATTTATACAGAAACTTTTTTCTGTTTTTCTATTCTTTCTCTAATTGTTTCAATTTTTATTTGACTTATAAGGAGTCTGAGTCAATTTTGTTGTAGAACTAATAGTAACAGCTCCATGTTATTATTTCTGCATATTAATATTCAGCACAGTGTCCATCATTTTGTATGCAAAGCCAGGATTATTCTTTTTTTCCCCAGGTGCATCACTCTACATTTATTCCTGTTGAATTCCATCTGTCATTTCAATTGTTCACTCACTGAGACATGGAAGATCCATCTGCAGATCTTTGCCGGTGGTCCTCATCTTTACTCTCCGTAATATTATCTGCAGAATGTCACCTTCCTGGTCACTCTTTTCCCTGACTATTTATGAATATGTGAGCAGCAGCAGCTCCTAGCTTGGCTGTGTGCAAGACTTCCCTGGTGAGCTGACTCGCCTGTGAAAATTCTGAGCACTTAATCCTGCCTTGTTTCTTATCTTGATAACCAGTTATTTATTCATGCTAAGACCCTAACCTTCATCCAATATATTTTTTTGTTTCTATAACTGAAGGCATTGTTAACTTTTGTGGGGGGACTCCGATGGAGAATTGCTTAAAACTATTTGGCTCATAAGATACAGATCCTACATTATTGACATAAGGAAGAATTTTATTTAGTGATTATGTGTTGCTGTAGAGTATCCACTGTGCTAGGGATGTAAATAGTTTCTGGTTTATTGTATTTTAAACTCTAATATGGCTTTGATTGCATCATGTTTTTAGGTTTTATCATTACAATAAAAAAGGGCCTTGTAAAATGATTTTTATCTGTGATATGCATTTCAATATATAGAGGAGCTGTTGACATCCTCCACTGTTAGGTACAGTCATCAAATATGAAAGAGATTTAATTTTGTGTCTTATTGAAGTTGTCACTTCAGATATATGGTGCACCTACTTCTTCTCTTCATGGTATTTAATTTTTTTTATACCTAAACTGACATTTAGATACAAAGAATAAATTTACTTGGCTATTTCTCAGTATCCTTTGAGAGCTACATCAATAATCACATTTGAAGTACTGACATTTCCAGCAGCAATAGCTGTATTGTATGCCCACTGGACATGTTGACAAAATCAAGTTTTGTTAGGAAAAATACATATAAAAATTATTTGCAATAAAAGCAGGGAGAGGGAGGTCATTAGCAAAGTACTGTCAATCCCACCTACCCAGGAGGTATATGGAATCTGTCATTTCTCTGCTGAATTAACTGTGTCATAGTTAATACTGGAGAAATGCCAGAAAATTATCTGAAGTCTCTTTTTGAATTTGAAATGTGGAGGCACCAGGCAGAGGATTCCCTGAAGACAGTGAGCAGTAAAGTTGTCTGTGCAGCAGACAAATCATCATTCATAGCACTGGTATATTTTTAGATTCAACCTGGTGAATAGACTCAGTATAGAATATATTAATTGCTGGTGCAATCAGAACTATTTAGAAACTCTTTGTTTCCACCCATGATTAAGGGTGGTTTCAATAACCTTTGATTATGGTTTCAGAAATGTTTTATCAGTAAAATTCAAGTTAAATATTATGTCAGGGTAAACTGTCTTGTTTCTTTGCACACAGCTGACTTTATAAAGTGTTCATAATCTGATTAAACACAAGTATTGTCAAAAATGGATGTGATAAACCAGATACTATAACTAATGGAAAGGTTTGATTCTTTAAACAGCTCCCACATTTGTTGTTACACTGAATATAGTGTGGAAGTCAAAGAACTGTTAAAGAGAATAAGCTAGTGAAGAGGCATAACATAACATCCTTTATTTTCCCTGCTTGGCAAGTGTCGTGCCTCTGCTCTGTTTAGCAGCCATCACTGACTCAGCTGAGAAATGGGAGATTAAGTAGTACCTGTTTTTTTCTTGGGAAAAAAGTAGGAAGTTATTTATTAATCTTTAATATTTTACTTGTTAATACTGACAGCTAAACTTAGAACCTTCAAAGTTGGCACAAAATGTGGGGTGGTGCTGGGACTACTTACCAGAAATTCCAATACTTATTTTGATTCATTGCAACTTGGATGAAAAGTTTCATATATCGAAAGGTATTATAGGCAACTTTATATGAGCTTGCAAGAAGTTAAATATTTGGGATTTATTTTGAAATGGGTTTTTATTATTTTTTTTATCCTGGCTCCAGGTTAAACTCTTTTTCTGAATTAAATTAGAAGTAGAAAACGTATTAAAAATGTTAAAGTGCAATTTCAAGAAAACATGATAAAAATTGTGGGGTCCAACTTCTGGATTTCCATAGAAACTTTAACTGACATAACTATGGTCTTTTGCGTTAAGTGTGGAACACAAAATCTGTCAGGTAATACATTTAAATAAGGAAACCAGAGAAAATAATGAATATTCTTGTGGTATGTTTCATGTTGTTCTTGAAAACTTTTTAGTTGTCTCAGTGTTTTTCAGATGGTCAGGTAGCATAACAAAATAAGAAGATAAATATATATATATATATATGGTTACATAAACAAGCACTGTTATATAAACAAGCATATATATTTATGTATATAAGCCATAAGCATATCTCTGTACATTCTCATTGAAACACTGTAACTTATTGCTATTTGTGAAGCAGAAAGTCTGTGAGATGTCTAATATATGCTTCTCAGAAAGCAATTCTGTTGAGTAAAAGCAAGAGAAGCTAGCTTCTCTTGTGCTACTTGAGGAGTGTATGTGGCTTCACAGCTCTTGATTTGAGCTTGTCTGTAAATGAGCATTTGACTCAGCTTACTTCATCAGTATTTCAAAGCTTATCCTATAATGCATTTCAGTATTCTTCAAAGAAATGTCTGAAATTTTAAAATGTAAACCAGATGATGTACAATGGACTTGGTTTAAAATATGAGTAGATATTCAGATGTAGGATGTATTGAAACACCTGAAAATCTGCTCCTGTTTTAAATAACTTAATAGGCTGACTGGAGTTCGTTGTTATTAAAGTGTACCCTACTTTCTAGAGGAAAACCACATGGACGTTAAATATATAAAGACCGTAAAGACCTTGATAAGTTTATGGAATAAGTGACGGTGGCATTATCTGCTTTATCTAAAAGACATATCTGTAACAGATCACTTTAAGCAGGCATGGGGCATGTAACTTTTTTCTAATGTCTCCTGTCACGCAGAAGCAAGAACAGGACAGCAGATCCTCATAAAAGTGGGCTTTAGAAAGCTTTCTTCATCTTTTTAAGACTTTCAAATACATCAGTTGATCAGATTATTTTGGTCTGATTTAGTACCTGCCTCAAGACAATATAAAAACACAATATGCTTTTAGTACTGCTACACATTATATATTTGATTACAGCATATTTTTATATTTGTCTTGGTGGCACTAGAAGAAATTAATGGTAAGAGGTAGAATTAAGTGACAGACTACCTATTACGTGCGTCCCATATTTCAAGCCAAATGGTCAGGCTGATATTAAGAGAGCTTTGTCAATTTGTTGCTGATATCCACTGTGTTATTTTCCTTTCTTTCTTGTTTGCTTTTTTAGTACTGGTGTATTTTCTGTGGATGTCTTTTGGTTGTGCAACAAAGAAAATATTAATTATCAGATAAGTAAGCAGATACCTTCAAAAGCTTGCAGTTTAGGCCTGGTTTTCAAATCTCTGCTAGGGCCAGGATTTGAACCATTGCCTCACTTAGAGGTTTCATAATATATGATGTGTTTTGAGGAATTTCAGAAGTTTTGCAACAGGAATGTTGCCAGTAGGATTTATTTTCAGAAGTGTGGAAGTTAGGAAGATTTTTCCCATGTGTAACAGGCCTGTGAACAGTATTCTTCTTCAAGGAGTAGACCATAGCTATAGCTACAGAACTTGGCTCTGGTCTTAAGAGTTAAAATGGAAGAAATAACATAATGGATTATTTCAAAATATATGCTAGTCCTTGCTAACTACTTCAGCTTTATATACTGAAAATACAGCTATTATTGGTGAGTTGTAAAAAAAAAAGAAAAGACAACAAACAGGAGGGTGGATAAAATCTATTGCTGTAGTTGCATGGAATGGTACATTATATTTAAGTAGATATATGCTTTTTGTATTCTTTGGAGAGTTAGATGCCTTTGGTGCAGTATTGATGAAGAAGACTGTATCATGGTAAGGAAAAACTGGAATCTGTAGTTGGTATAAATGGATAATATTAATTAAGAAATCAAGTATGCAGATTTGGCTCACCTCTAAAGAAAAATAGGTCATTTGGCATTTTCAGTTAATGAAGAATTTTGCATTAAGATGAAAAAAGACTTGGCATGAAGCAGATGTATTAGTAATGAGATGCAAGCAGCATTCTGGGAAAGAAGTTTTCTTGCCAGAACATATACTTGGCGAGGAGAACAAATAGGAGATACAAGAACTGAGTCAGAAAACACTGCTCACTGGAAATGTCTTTTTCCCCTGTAGGTGCTACTCTTTGTTCCATCATCAAACCTGCATTGCCAATACTAGTATGATGTTAGAGGGAGCTGTGTTTCACTTTCAAGTCTCAGATGAGGTTTGTTCAGGAGCTCAGGCTTCAGATATTCATGTTCAAGCACAAACTGAAGAACTCTCCAGAGCTCCCTGTGTAAATCTGTTCAGTCTCCGCCTGTCATATCTTTACCTAATCGTGCTAACCATAAGCAATACTTCCTAGGACTGGGTTGAATCTCATCTGGAAATAGGGCATGCTTCGTAGCATCAGGAGCGGCCCCAGTTCTCTTCCTTTTCCCTTAGTGAAGCCAGCTGCCTGCAGAGTGGAGGTGTGAGAGCTTCCTGAGCTATAAAGAAGAGTGAGCAGAGTTCACTTCCCACAGGTCATGAAATTGCATGGAAGCAAGGATCTGCCTGAGAAGATGCAGTGACTGGGCAGAAAGGTGTGCACATACTTTGCTTACATTTCTTACATGTTTACTTTGATCTCCCTCTGTTTGAAAAGTTAATTAGTCTAGATGCTCTCATCAAGTTTGCTTTTTTTTGCACATATTCAAGTCTCTTTCAGACAATTTTGGGAGGCTGATTATAAGGGAATCATCTGGATGTATCCATCTTAATGTTAGAGGCTTTGTTTATTTTTCATGTTAACATTATATTTCTAAGCAGGACAATAATTGCTTGTTTTGTCCTAAGTAAATAATAAAGTTTTGTTTTCCTGATTAGAAAACAACCCTGAATTTCTCCCCAAATGAGTTTTATGCATTCACATTATGAAACTTTCATTCCTTTTTTACAGTTGATAATGCCTGAGAAAATATATCAATTAAAGGTTACTGAAGTACTGAGGTGTGGGGCTCTGTTATAACTGAATCCAGGAGTGTCACCAAGCTTAATGAGATAATTTGTCTCGACCAGTATAGGGTTGTTTTTTATAATTCGTATTCATTAGCCTTTTACTTAAAAACTGCTCAAGTAATGGTACATCTTCCCATAGGAAACAACTTCATCAAAACAGCTAACTATATAAGAAAAAGCAACTTCTGATGTCTGAACTACATTTTATTTTGTATACTTTTAGTCAGTTGTTAGGAAATGTGCTCCTTGAACCTGGACAATTGCCATTCTTAAATTTCAGAATTTTAATTTGTATTCAGGCTGGTTTTAATTTGTGTTGTAGTTTTGTAATGTAAGCACTAGTTTAAATTATTCTAATTAATATGTGGAATATTAATTGATATGTGTGCAATGAAATTATAGTTACTAGGGTCCAACTATAGCTGGACTCATGCATTTCCAATACATTAACATCACTTCATTATGTTTTGGGAACCCCAGTCTGCAAAGTTTATAGTGTTTAAGTTAAGCACAGGCATGATTTCCACCAGCCCTCCCACCCCTCACTCCTCAGTGCCATCAAGTGATATTGTTAATATTTTTATTCTCCCGTTTAGGAAGGATAGCCCCACCTTTGATTTTTCTGACACTTCACATGATTTCAGCAATCCTTAATAATTAACTGAAGCCCTTTGTATCTTATGTTTGATGGAAATATCAAAGGATCTGTCAGATTGTAATTTACGTCTTAGTCATGTAGCAGTATTAGGTGTTTCTCTTAAGACAGCGCCTTCTGGACTTAGTTCATTACATGACGCTCTGCTTAGATCTCTGGAAAGTTGAGCAGTGGATCTAAAACTTACTGTAAGATTGAGAAATTCTCATTGTTTCCCCCAAAGAGACAGGAGTTGAGTGTCCTCAAATCCCAAGATGTATTGGTGGAGTCCGTAGTGCTGGTGGTTTTCGATTCAGTTTTAGATTTGTTATGCTAGGATTTCGAGATATCCAGATATCTTTTAGTTTTCTGTCTTTTATAGATTATTGCTGTATAAGAGAACCAGGTACTTTGTTAAAGAAATGAGCTAATGAGTTACTGCTGGTAAAAAATATTAAAATGAGGTAGTAAATACTTGCCAGATGCCAGTCAAGTAGCTGTTGCACTTATGTCAGCTGAAAACAGGCTCCCAGCCCTTTTGTAATTGTGATTGTACTACCATTATGTCACCCTTTCACTGTCAAAGACTGAGCTTCTAGCATCATTCTCCTCTTTACTGATGTGATCTCTTAAGCAATTGCTCTTCTGAAAACTTCTGGACCTTTGCACTTGGTAGCCTGCTTTACTCTTCTGCTCAAGCTTACTACTCTAGGGTCAATACTTAAGAAGTTTCTTGACTACTTCCCTGCTGCACCAAAACCTCTGAGCCTATAGATAAAGCTGTATCAGACAGAGAAGCCTGGTGGGTGAAAACAGAGAAGAGGAGAATTTTTTTAACAAATACCTTTAATGTTGTAGCCTCTCTTTCCTCCCTCACACACATGTGCATGCACGTATGTCTCAGGAAAACAGACGTATGTCTGCATGTGGATTTCCATAGAGAAAATGCCTAGAAGCCAGTGTTCCTGGAAAAAGTAATTGAATTTCTCGATTTTATGTATGTTTGTTAAATTAAAGGAGACTTTCAGATAGTTTGGGTCTGGAAACATACTGGGAAGGTCTCTGTTTCTCCCGATTCTTTCCCTTTTGTTTTTCTCTTTGCAGGCAAATTTAAAAGGCAATTTTGTTGTCCTGCAATTTGAGGATCATAATTGACTTAAATCTTGTTTTTCATTTCTTTTAATAGATTGTCCTCTCTAACACTGACTTTCTTCCACAGTCCTTGATGTATTTCTAAGAATTTTTACTTTAAATGTTTTTATTAATTTTAGCCAGAGATGTGAAGGAACAGTAGGCTAAATGTCACTTGTCTGGAGAAAAGGTTCTGTGCAATTTGTGGTGGTTTTTCTTTTTCATAGCACTGATAACCAGGGGATGCTGGTGAATATTTTTGGTGGAAAGTGAGTCTTGGAGAGTCAGGCCTTTTTCAGGAGGAATCTTTCTCTTTGAACTGCAAAATGTTTGACAGAGTTGATACATGCCTGTATAGGTAGTGCACATTTTGTACTAAGGCTATAATCAAAGTTTTTTAAGTTAGGCATTCAAGCACTCAGAAGTTTTGGCTGTACCACTACTTTTTTTCTTTGCTCTTTGGTATTGAGCCTAGGGCAGGAGCCTTCTGGAGTAAAGGAACATGATCCCGGATGGTTTCATGATAAGTGTGTACATCAGAGCTTAATTAAGATTTCACCTGTAACTCTAAATCTGATGTTTTCAGTTTTCAGCACCTTGACTGTGAGACTTCATTTCTTAAATCTTTTTGTACTGTATCTTTTTGTGGATAATTTTGTTTAAAAAGCATTAGAAAAGTTTTATTACATACTGCTCAATATATTTAGGAGCAGGATCAGTTTTCTGATGAACTGTTGTTGAACTTCATGATTACTAGAATTTTAAACATATGAACGGTAGTTGAGGAATATTGTGTGTTATACAAGTGGCTCCATTTTTCTTTGCATCAAACAAGTCGGGATTATTCTTCAACACCAGCTCCTGAAACAGGCATCTTAGTTATTTGTCATAGCGATGAGCTTAAAGACCTAATTCCTGAATAGCTGCTGAAGGTTTATAGCAGTTCTAGCATATTTGTGGATCTGAAGTAATTTGGAAGCTGTATACTTGGTTCAGGCATGATTTCCTGCATATCTATGGATTTAAAGTAATTTGAACCTGAACAGTTGTTTCAGGGATGATTTTCTTCATGGTTAAAGGAGCTCTGTTGTGTTGCTCTTCTTCCCTACCACCAAAACTCATTATAAAATGTGTTCCTAAGTTTTTCAGCCTTAGCACTGCAGTTTTCTCTCCATTTAGACCAAGGCTTTTTCTTATTTATCTATAAAAAGTGTTGCTTTTTTTTTTTTTCTTAAAAGTGATTGAAAAAATAGACTCATTGGCCCAGTTCATCCTCTGCTTCTGCATTTGCTTGTACAGCAGCTCTCTGCTGCTCAGCTTAAGGCATCTGTGCCCACTGCAGCTACCCAGACTGGCAAAGCCCATTATTTTAGGATCATCACAGAATGGTTTAGGTTAGAAGGGACCTTAAACATGATCTAATTTGAACCACCCTGTCATGGGCAGGGGCACCTTCAACTAGACCAGGTTGCTCAAAGCCCCATCCAGCCTGGATTTGAACACTTGCAGGGATGGGGCAGCCACAGATTCTCTGGGCAACCTGTTCCAGTGTCTCACTATCCTCATAGCAAAGAAATTTTTCCTAATGTCTAATCTAAATCTCCCCTTTGTCAGCTTAAAGCCATCCCCTGTTGTCCTGGGGGCTGCTGCTTTCTGTCTGAGCTGTGCCTCTTGTGGTAGTGTTCTGATACGGAAAGAAACGGCACTCAGGTCATAGTGTTATATAAAAGAAATGCAAGTTGTGGTAAGTATTGGTTCAGCATAGTCCATATGGTCTGTAGGCGAAGAAGACATAATGTGTAAATGTCATTAACCTCACTTGACAGACTGGGTCTATGTTAATTCATCCTCAACTTTTCTGCAATCACTTCTGGTGGTTTTGAAGTATGCCTAAAACTTACCTGTTTGTCTGGTAAGAGTGCAGATGTGCACTACTGTGCCATCTGCCTATGGTACGCTGGTGAAGCACTGTGGCTCAGTAGAAATCATCAGCTGTGCATTAATTGGATGTCAAAAATGTGTTAAGGTACATTTCGCTTATTTTTTCCTGGATTAAATCATTACTATTTCAAGATGCATTTTTCTTGTATTTTTAAGAAATTTTAACTAATTTTCATATTTTTATTATCGGCTTCATTAAAAAGAGTAATATCGAAACAGAACAAGTTCACGATTTCTATTTTCTTTAGTATTTTTTCAGATGTCTCCACTACATTATCTTCACTCTATTTACAGTGCACTTCTGTTCTGATGAGAATGTACAAGAAATGTTCCTTTCAAGTTTTCTGTATTCTGATGTATGCTGTTGGATATCTGTTTAGTGTCAGTTGGGATTTAAGGATAAACCACATGGTTTTAAGTTTTTAGTTAATGAAAACTCATAAGAGTTTAGAGTTTTGGTTTGGTTTTGGTTTTGTCATCCCTCCCCCCCCCCCCCCCCCCCAGCAGAAGATGTGCACAAAGCAGAACTCTTTTTTTAGAAGAATTGCAAAGATTTTCGTAACGGCTTGCTGCTAGTTTAAAATATCTAGAAAAAGACATGGTTGGGAGAATAGGGGTGAAGTCCTTCATTTGACCTTTTACAGGTGTTTTACAAGGTACTTGCCTTGGAATGGTTCAAGCTAACAAGTTCTGTACTGGGCATCTTTTCTGTAACCAACTTAATTGCTTATCCGATACCAGATCTTGATTTCTCTTTGAATTTTATTCTCTTTTCTGATGGTTTTCATGCTTTTGAAACAGTTTTTCAGTAGTGACCTGGATTCATGGATTCTCTTATTTCTTCAGGCTACTCTGCTGATTGTTTCAGCTTTGGATGTTTTATTGCGACTCTGGCAGGGCGATCAGGATCTATGAAGCTGACCACCCTGTTCTGCATCCACGTACCCTGGCTTATTCTGACTTTCTCTTTCACAGAGCTGGCACATGATCTTCTAACTGACTTCAGCACTAAAAGTAACATGGTGAATACTGTGGAGAGGGAGTAAAAGCTGCAAGATACTGTATGGATATGCACTGGGTTCTTCTGCACATGTGTAGAATAAGGTCCAGCTAGCAAGCTAGAACTGAGGAAGTTGTGAAAGAAAATTGCTCAGAGAAGCAGAAGAGATACAATATATTCGTCTGGAGTTTTTACTGGAAGCCATATCCATCCAGGATTGAAAGGTGAGATTTCTTTCCTGTAGGTTTTTTATTTAATTTTTGGTTTATCTGTTTGATTCAGGGAAGACAGTTGTCTTCAGTGTGCATCTCTATGAAAGTTATATGAAGAAGCATGTGTGTTAATTTTCTTCAGTTTGGTCACTTAGAATGTGGTTTTAGGGCAGTTATGGTGATTGAATGTCCTTGGAACATAAGTTTCCAAGGAGATGACTCATGCCTGACGGCTTAGTGAAGAGAACTGGAGAGGTGCAAAGACTGAATAAAATGCTTGATAACTGAAGGCAGCCTGAGTGAGAGAAGGGATCATGACAAGATCCTTAGTAGGAGGCTGAAATCAGACAAATACAGAATAGAAACAGATAGGAAGAAAAATATTTGAAAAACATCTTGAAGATGAGATCATTACTTGATGGTTTTAAATCAAAATTATATGGATTTCAGGAAATGCCACCATGGGTCCAGCAAAGACATATTCTTTACTATGGTTTGCAGGGGATGTCCAAACTGATTAAAGTAGCGTTCCCTTCTAGCCTTTTCTTCTCTGTTTGAAGCTGATAAGAAAGGGTTATTTATCCAGTTTAAGTTGTGGTGTATAAAATTATAGCTGGCAATTCAAGGGGAGGAGGAAAGCCACAGCAAGGGTAAAGATGAGGAAAACATGAGGAAAACTGTGAATTGTCTTAAATGCTTTAGAAACAGTGCTTCTCTTGCTATGTTTTAAATGGGAATTATCTGATGGTGGAAGGCACAGCATGTTGAAGGGGAGAGGTAGAGACAAAGTGCTAGGAACAGCACCATTCTGAAACGTTGACCTGATTCTGCATTTCACTGGTGAAAAAGCTATTTTCTGGAACCGCTGACAAAAGATAAGGGTTGCATGTTAACTAATTTTCTAAGTGTGACATTTAAGTATTTCCTCTTCGAAGTGGTTGCCAGAAAGGCTCCTAATGCTGCTCTGTTGGGGAATGTGTGTTATTAAATATTATAAAAGATTTACAGTTGGTGTTATGGATAGTATCAGTAGTACAACCTGAGCTTTATTTGTAGTATCATCTAAAACTTAATGCAATTAATTCCAGTGCATAAAATGACTATATTTCCATCTATTTCCCTTGTCAATCAGCCTGATTAATTAAGCTTCATGATATTGATTCTGTCAGATATCTAAATTTACACAAATGACAACACAAAGATGTTTTGGTGGTAATAGGTTTTGTGCCTCTATGTTTGTGTTTTCTGTTGGGGTTTTGTTTTGTTTCTCTGGCTCCTACTTCCTCCTTCCATTTAATAGGTGGTCTTTTAGTGCGCTGTCTCTTAGTTGATATTCCTTCTACTAAGGTTTGTCTCATGAACCAATTAGGTCTAGCTTATACGCAAGAAAAATACTGCAGGTGTTTTTGTGACTGCACTTGAGCTTTCTGTTACAAGGGGTAGTCAAACAATCTATCAGTAGTAAACTCTGATTTGTGGCAGGAGTAGAGCAGCAACACCTTCTCAGCATCATGAACTAATGAAAGCTTGTGTATAAAATTTAAAAAGTTGATCCTGTTGTCCTATAGGTTAATATGATGAGTATTATCTAGGCAGTAAATTATTTTTGTGGAGGAAACAGGGTTAGAATTGACCTAGTTAGAAAGTTTAGGCTACTTTTCATGCAACTGTTTTAGCAGCATGTCTCAAAATAGCATTAATTTGTGAGGTCAAGTGATGACACAGAAAAGACACAGAAAAGGCCATTCGCGTGAGCTTTTATTCCATGTATTTGCTTCTTAAAGTAGAAAAAAAAAATCTCAATTGTTCCACTGGATTGGATTGTACACTACTGTTAAGTATAAAATGAAATCTAATTTTTATGGGAAGTATTTTCTCACCAGCTGCTCAGTTCATTAGTGAATAGATGATACTCTCCTGTCTTTATTTGTAGATAATAAATAACACATCTGTTCAGATAATCAGAACCAGGGTGTCCGGGAAATGCTTGAGTCTTCACATGTGCTTTAGAAGCTAGGACTCAATTTCCCAGAATTTGCATTTGTGAGCAGTGTGACCAGTACCGACAAGACTTCGATATTTTATTGTGAGAGATGATCTTGGTCCATAGCTGTCATCTGAGAGCAAAGAGAAAAGGCTCTAGAAATACTGTCTTACCAGCTGTATCATTTTGCATAAGTTAAAGAGCTTTATTGGTTATTTTCTATCGTTACTGTGTGGATATCCTAAGGGTGGCAATCTGGTTTTTGTTCTGTGCCTTTTTTTGTTTTGTTTTTGGGTTTTTTTTTCAGTCTCTTGTTCTTACCATTTGAGATTACTTTCTCCTCCTTGATCCAAGGAAAAAAACTCAACCCAACCCAAAACACATCCACCAACACAGAACCCCTGATTTGTCACCCCAGCTGCCTAACAATTTATGCAAGCGAATTTATGTGAATTTTAAGTCATTTCAGCTAGTTATATTTTCAGTCTGAGTTGAACATTTCTGTATTTAAAGGTTGTCCTGTTTCTATCCACAGCTTAAGAATGAGAAAAAAAAAAATAAAACCAAAAAAAACCCAAAACAAAGTACAAACAAAAAACCCCTGTGTACATGGCAAATCTGGTTTAGATTTAATTTTTCGACTTTTTGAGAGAGGAACACCACAAGTCAAGGCCACTTGTTGCTCTTTATTTCTGTGGAAATAAAAAGTGGCAGAAGCACTGAAGCGTTTTGGCCTGCAGGTGCCAAAGCCCCCCCTGCTGGTGGGGGGTGGTGGGGGTTCTGCTTTGTTATGTACTCTCTCTTGGGTTGTTATTTTCCTATCAGGTTGCAGAAGTGCAAGCAAGATGAAGTCTGCATATGTGTGTAGCAGAAAGCTGAGGGTGCTAAGGACTTGCTTAGGTCCATTTAAAAGAAACAATTTGCAAGCCTTGATGCTGTTTCTTTGTGGGTGAAAATGTAAATGTTGTTGAATTATGTGCATTAGAGAAAAGCAAAGGGGTTTGTGGATATAGTATATGTTTCCAGAGACTGGAGGAACATAGCTGGAAGAAAGTTTAACAACAAACTCCAAGAATCCAAGTCCAAGATGAATTTTGAGTGAAGGTCGTTCTGTTTCGCCTCTGTTTCTTTTTTGATTATGATTAATATCTACGTTTAAATTTTCTTCAGTATAATATGTTTCCCCAATAAAATGGGCTAAGATGTCATGACAAGTCCATATGTGTATGAAGTCTTTCTGATTTTTTTTCTTCTGGGTATTCCTTGCAGGATGTACAGGTGAATCTGTGAATCTGTTAAGTTTTATTCCTTTTTTTTGTGATGTTTTTAGTGCCCAGACTTCTAGGTTGCATTACAGGTATTCCAAAAAGGTCTTTCCGGTAGACCGGTTATTGGTATTGGTCTTATTTATTAGCACACAAATAAAAATCACACTTAAGAAACTGAGAGTTGCAACAAACTTCGTGGGTACTGTAAGAGCTTTCTCACTCTCCCTTTTCTTCTCTCACTCCCTGACTACGGTGGTAAATTATGGGGGAAAAAATTCCTGTTACTTCACTTGTATGTGGCAACTTGTTTAGTGTGGAGCAGACTCCGCCGCTTATGCTGAGAGTTCTGGTTTTGTCATCACGTAACATTTCCAGTAACATTTGTGTCCCAGGAAGTACTTCTCTCTGAAGCTTAACCAGAGTCTGTTTCTGCAGTCAGATGGTCCTCATTGTAAAGTGGATGCTTTTATAGTTATTTCACACAAAATTACTGCATTATTTTTCATCCTTTCCCAGATCCTTATTTAATCTCATATCTCATCTCTCATATATGCTCTACCAAGTGTAGCACATGAATTACAAAACTCATACTCACTGTTTTTTTCCATCATCAAAATAAAAGCCATCACTTATATTTGAGAGCAGAAGTAGCACCAAAGCTAGACTCTTCCTACTTATTAGCATAGAATGATCTAATGGCTGGAGATAGCTGTATAGCTGTTCAGCTTCTACCTTCAATCAGTTTCAACTTCTAATTTAAAAAAAGAAAAAAAAAAAAAAAGAAAAATCCAGCCTGTGGATATGGAAGCTCCTTATTATTTCTTTCATCCCTAATTTTATTCAAAACATCTTTAAAGAGAAAAATCTGTTATGAGTACTGTCTCTTTTACAGCCTTGAAGATGTAGTTTCATCTTCAGTTGGTTACAGAAACCTATCTTAGTGAAACCATCCCAAGTTGCCCAGGGAAGTAGTGAATGCTCCATCAGTGGCGGTGTTCAAGGCCGGGTTGGACATAGCCTTGGATGGCATGGTTTTGTGGGAGGTGTCCCTGCCTGTGGGAGGTGTCCCTGCCCATGGCAGGAGGGTTGGAACTAGATGATCTTAAGGTCCTTTCCAACCCCAACTATTATATGATTCTTAGTAGTGAATAATAATGTATTAGTACTGCATTTACTGGTATATAGATTGTATTCCCCTTCCGTATCCTCATCCCCAAGCTGGCAGTCACTATAGGTTTACGTACAGATTTCCTGGAAACTTCTTATTTCTTAGCAGTGGCACCTATGCTGACATCCGGAAGCTCGATTTGAATCAATAAATGTAATGAATAGTAAGATTAATTCTCCGAGCACTCCAAAAATCTTTTGGCAGTTGCATTAAACTTTCAAACCTTGTATAAATTTATCAAGCAAATTTATTTAGTGGTCTTCATTTATGGCTCACTTGGATAATATAAGAATGTAATAAAAACATCCCTCAGGAAAAAGGAGGGGTAGTGAAGGAGCAGGTGACCGGTGTCACCCAACCCAAAGTCATAGGATCAGCAAAATGCTGTACATTGTTTCTAATGTGCTTCATTTAGAAAGAGAACGTTTAATAAACTCACTTTAGGGGATGGGAATTTTTTTGGTAATTTTTCTTTTGTCTATGCAGAATAAGCTGTTTCATCTTTTCTTCAAGGAAACTTGCTGTATCATGTATGGAGTCAGATATAACCAGATAGAGTGGCATTAAAAAAACTGATAGAGATTTCAAGGTATTTCAAGGATTATTTTCTCTTTCAGACAGCTGAATATTATCAACTTATATCCAGCCGGAAACTGTCAGATTCTGACTGAATCACAGTAACTCAGTCTTTCCACTTCTAGTTTCAGTCCACAGGCTCTTCCTGAGTTGTACAGGAAAGAAAAGTAGGTCTTTCTGAGTTGAGAAAAATATGCACGTGTGAATGAGGTGCTTTGAATATGCTGCTCTGCATATGTAAAATAATCAGTAGCAGAAGGGAATAGTAAAAAATCCTTCTTTATTTAACCAGCTGTAGTGTTTAAATAATGTATTTAGCATTTGATACTGCATAAAAAGAGATTAATTGCCAATAGCTCTGAAGTTTTACAGTCTCCTATATGACAACTGAATTATCAAGAACAATTGTTGATTCCATTATCTTCTAATAATACTCTTGCTTTATGAGGGAGGATTTTTTGCCTGTTTTTGCTGACAGAAGAGTAGTTGTATTTAGCACAAGAAACCTGTTGTGGAAAGATACTGGTTGTGTATTAACTGAAGGTAATTGTGCTCACTGTGCCCTGACATATCATAAGAAATTTCCTGGTTCTCCTTTGAATGACACTGTTTATTATGCAGGAGATAGAAGCTAAAATTCAGACCTGAAGCCATTTGAAGAGATTAGGTAATTAAGAAATCAGTTTGTGATTGAATAAGTAGTGACATAAGCCAACACAATATAGGAAGCTATTACCACTGTGCAATAAACTGTTTAGTCCAAGTGCGCTTTTTCACCTAAAGTTAATCTGAGATTTGGTGTTAATTAACTCTTGCATTCTTTAATGTAATCACATGCACATGGTCTTTCTCTTTACATACGTATATATAAGTATATGTATATTTGTGTTGCATATTTGCATAGACTATAAATACCTAGAGATTCTGTTTGTTCATGTATGGTTCAAGTAGTTCTAGAAAAATGCATCTCACAGGTTGAAAATAATTGAAAGTTTATGCCTGCCTTCAAATCTGGTTTTCACTATTAATAAATACTTTTTAAAAATCACTCAACAATAACCTGCCCTTAGTTTATGGGTTATCAATTTTTTCTGTCTGTGAAACTAATTGTACCTCTAAGCTTTCAACTGTATATGGTGTCTCATATATGTATCAAAACATTCTGTGAGGATATCCACCAGCAAACTTCTTCAGGAAACAATAACAACCCCTTCTTCTGTGATTTAAGGTAAATGAGGATTTTTGTATGAAAATCTTGCTGCAGGAGACTCAGAGACTTAAAGGCACTATTGTTTGGGCATTTTTTTTGCTGTTGTAGACCGACAGTGATAAAGCTTTACCACATCTCATGATGATACAAGTATCTGGTATAAATGTCCCAGTTCAAGCCACTATAACTTTAGTGTGGATCCTGTTTCTCATGGTTTATTTGGCACCAAACAAGGGGGAATTTTGAGAAGGATTATGCATCAATAGCTTTTGGCTGAATTCCTCGCTGGTGTGTCTTAATGAAGTTAGGCAGCTGGGACTGTAGCAAAGAAATCCTTAGATGGGCAAAAAATTGATTAGAAAGTAAGAAACAGAGATTAAAAGCCTAGAATCAGGTCCTCATGGAGGAAGGGGTTCCTCACTGGGGCACCATCAGGATCTCCAATGTTCACTATCTTCATGAATGATCTGGAAAATAGGCTTACTCAGGGAGGTGAGAATATTTAGAGATGCTAGTAAGTTGTTTGTGGTGTACTAAAGATAAGAGCTGACAAAGAAGATCTGCAGAAGACCTCTGAGAGAGTGATTGTCATTAAAATGCCAAATTAAATTCAGTATAAATAATTGGGGAAAGATGTACATGGAGAAATAATAATTATAGCTTCATCTCTGAGCACATTGTAACCATTTGGGAGCAAGAGTTTGAACTTGCAGCAGATAGTTCCATAAAAATATCCAGTCAATATTTATCAATCAATAAATTAAAAAGGTGCTGTAAAGAGGGTAGATAGGGAGTCAGTTGTTCACTGCTGCTTTGAGTGTAAGAACCAGCTTGCTGGAGCCAGGGCTCAATGCAAACAGGAGAGGTGGGCTTTCACCTCACTGGAGTTTGAGCTGCGGGACACACTTCCTGTGTGTGCTGATTCTGTGGGTGCTGAAGTTCACACAGGCTAAAGGGAGGAGCAGATGTGTTTTTAGAGTATAAACCCATTGCAAAGCATTACTGAGCAACTGAACTGAATACGTTTTTATGCCTGTCTAATCTGAAAATGCTTGAGCATGGAGAAAGAGACAAGGATATGTGTGTTTTCTCTTTTCTTATTCCACTCCCTTGGCTTGTACTTTTGATCTGATCAGAGGCAGTGAACTGGCCTACCCCTCTAGACAGCTCCAGTATGGCCTTTTTTTTTTTGAATTTTGTCATTGTGCCAAGTTTTGCCACAGTATCTGGCCAAGTGGGAGTAGACCAAAATTCCTTAATGCTCATTACCCTTCTCAGCAGCAAATACATTTTTATTGCTTTAATCGAGTTCTGTGGAAAAAAAAAAATCAAGCATTATTGGGGTGCACATGCCTGTAGAATTTTTCTGTGCAGGTGAAAGCTCAAGTAGGATGAGCTAACCCCAGAGGATTCAAGCTCTACAGATGAAAACTTCTGATGATTATGTTTTCTGTCTACTTGGCTGCAGTTTATAGGGTTTTGACTGACACAGGATCTATCTCCATGAGTATTCATGATAGCCATATGTCTGAGTAGGAGTGCTCGTTACCTTTCTGGTGTTTATCCCGAATGTCAGGCTGGTGTTGCATTTTGACATATACCTGAAGGCAATCTGAAGCATACATAGGCAGATTGATTCTCCGGAACAACAGGGAAGTCACTCTCATTTAGAAAATGCCATTCATCTCATTTAGACTTGTAAAGTCAGGATTATGCTCTGTTGTTTGATATGCAAAAAATTCCCAGGATTGCTTACTCCTTAAAGGTTAAACCTCTTTACTGCTGGATGAATTAATCTTTTTGATAGCTTTTATACAATCTTTCAGACATGACATAAGACTTTGTGGATTAGTGAAACGGTAAATCCCTCATTGGCATAGTATCAGGTGTTCTCAAATTATGTTTGGGTATGGTTGGAAGATTCTGCAATCTCTGCCTGGCTCTGTGGCCTGAGGATGCTGCTCACTGGGAGCTGGACATCTTGACAGGGTCTCCAGAGACAGCTACTTGCCATAAACTCAGAAGGAGCTAGGTTGCATGGCAAGGTTTCTGGAGAAATTGCCTTTCCTCGTGTTAGGTGTTTTATACAATTTTGCCTTCTATGGTGGTTTTGGCTTGTTTGTTTGTGGGGTTTTTTTTTTTGTTGTTTTTTGTTTCTGTTTTGTTTTGGGGTTTTTTTTTTGTTTTTTTTTTGTGATTAGGTTTGTTTTTTGGTGGGGTTTTTTGTTTGTTGGTTTGGGTTTGGTGGGGTTTTTTGGTGGTTTTTTTTTTGGTTGCTTTGTTTTTCTTTTACTTGTAGGTAGGTTGATGAATCTTGTCTTTCTAACCCTTTTCTTGTAGAAACTTCTTTAATACAGAATACAAAATTTTGTAGTGGAAAATGAAGAAGATATCTTGCTGCAAATTGATTTGTTTTGCCCTAGATTTTTATATTTTTCAGCTTATTCCACAAATATTGAATTTTCCATTGTTGCTGGTGCTGTGAATTTGGTTTGTTTTCTGGATGCTTATATCAAGGACTACATATTCTTTCAGGCTTTTGAGCGCATGGTGTATGTTGGCAGCCTAACTGGCTGCAGGCCAGGAAAGACTGTTGAGCCATGTGGGCTGATCATAGGAACAGGCTGCGAAACAGGGTGTCACGTACTTGGGAGGGACAGGTGTCAGCCGTGCTGCAGTGGGAGACTTAGTGAAGGTACATTGGAAAGGTTTTTGCATTTTCTTAAGTCTCAACTTGGAATCATAGAATAATAGAATAGTTAGGGTTGGAAAGGACCTTAAGATCATCTAGTTCCAACCCTACTGCCAGTGGAGAACTGGCTACCCTGGATTTGGAGAAGGCTGAGGTTCTTAATGACTTCTTTGCCTCAGTCTTCAACGGGAAATGCTCTGACCATACTACCCAAGTCTTGGAAGGCAGACACAGGGACAGTGAGAATGCAGACCCTGGGCCCACTGTAGGAGAGGATCTGGTTTGAGACCATCTTAGGAACCTGAACTGTATACGAAGTCCATGGGACCTGATGAAATCCATCTGTGGATCCTAAAGGAGCTGGCAAATGAAGTTGCTAAGCCACTGTCCATCACATTGGAAAAATCATGGCAGTCAGGTGAAGTTCCCGATGACTGGAAAAAGGGAAATATAACCCCTATTTTCAAGAAGGGAAAATGGATGAGGTCAGGGAACTACAGACCAGTCAGCCTCACCTCTGTGCCTGGCAAAATCTTGGAGTGGATTCTCCTGGAAGGCATGCTGAGGCACATGAAAAACAGCAAGGTGCTTGGTGACAGCCAGCATGGCTTCACTGAGGGGAAATCCTCCTGACCAGTTTCGTGGCCTTCTATGATGGAGCTACAGAACTGATGGACAGGGGTAGAGCAGTTGATGTCATCTACCTGGACTTGTGCAAAGCATTTGACACTGTCCTCACATAACATCCTTGTCTCTATGTTGGAGAGACATCAATTTGATAGGTGGACCACTCGGTGGATAAAGAACTGACTGGATGGCCGCACATGAAGAGTTGTGCTCAATGGCTCAATGTCCATCTAGGAGACCAGTAACGAGTGGTGTTCCTCAGGGATCAGTCTTTTTCAACACCTTTGTTGGTAGCATAGACAGTGGGTTTAAGTGTGCCCTCAGGAAGTTTGCTGATGACACCAAGCTGTGGGCTTCAGCTGATACGTTGGAGGGAAGGAATACCATCCAGAGGGGACCTTGACATGCTTGTGAGGTGGGCTGATGCCAACCTGATGATGTTGAACCATGCCCAGTGAAAGGTCCTACAGCTGTGTCAGAGCAATCCCAAGCACAGCTACAAGGTTGGGCAGAGAAGAGATTCAGAGCAGCCCTGTGGAGAAGGACTTGGGGGTGTTGGTCAATGAGAAAATGAACATGAGCTGTCAGTGTACGCTTGCAGCCCAGAAAGCCAACCGTATCCTGGGCTGCGCCTCAAGAGGAGCATGACCAGCAGGTCGAGTGAGGTGATCCTGCCCCTCTACTATGCTCTCCGTGAGACCTCACTTGGAGTATTGTGTGCAGTTCTGGTGTCCTCAACATCAAAAGAACATGGAACTGTTGGAACAAGTTGAAAGGAGGGCCACGAGGATGATGATGGGAACTGGAGCTCCTCCCATATGAAGATAGGATGAGAAAGTTGGGGCTGTTCAGGCTGGAGAAGAGAAGGCTGCATGGAGACCTCATAGCAGCCTTCCAATATCTGCAGGGGGCCTATAGGAATGCTGGGGAGGGACTCTTCATTAGAGACTGTTGTGGCAGGACAAACTTAGAACTTAAGTTTGTTCAAACTTGCACAGGGGAAGTTTAGATTGGATGTGAGGAAGAAATTCTTTACTGTAGGGGTGGTGAGGCATGGGAGTGGGTTGCCTAGGGAGGTTGTGAATGCTCCTTCTCTGGTGGTATTCAAGGCTATGTTGGGCATAGCCTTGGGTAGCATGGTTGTGGATCTGATACCTGCCCTTCAGAAAATCTTGAATTTTGAGCTAGTCATTATATTTAAAAGGAAATGGAAAACTTTCAGACTTGATTTAGTTTACAGTTCAAGTCTTTCCTTCCAGGTTTGACTGGTAGCAAGCCTCCTGGTAAAAGTTTCAGGGCAGTTCTGGATGAAACGTCTGTCCCAGGGTGTACTCTTAGGCCAGGTTAACATTTTAACACCCATATTGCCAATTCTGTTTCCCTGAGGAAATTTAAAAAAAAAGATAATTTATAGTCAGTATACTTGATTTTATACATAAGACAGTGGTCTGTGTGTCTACCTGAGTCCTCTTCTGGTGTATGAGAATGATGCTAAATGGCAGCTTAAAGGAGTTACTTCAAGCAGGTGGTTTTTTGTTTGTTGGGTTTTTTCTTCTGTCTATTTAAATGCAAGCAGAATGTCAACATTAAGAAATAGCCATTATGCACAATAATGGTGTAAGTCCTGTTGCTGTCCTTATGGCTGTCTCGGCATATTGCCAAGAAGAGTAGATAAATTTCCTGCAGGAGAATACTGTAAGAAGAGATGGTATCAAATGCTCAAGAAATGTTCATCAATACAGATTCTGAATGCTGCATTTAGGTCAGTCAGTGTGCAGTTGGAATATGAAAAATGAGAATTTACTCAGAAGTACTTGTATCAGCAGATATTGTCTTACTACTTTGCAAAGATGAATTACCTAATAAAAAAATCTCAATAAAAACATTTCTATGCATGGTTCTGTTTCAGTGTAGCAGTACTCTTTTTCACAAGCTATGGTGAAATGGCTGTTGTTTTCAAAAACCCTTAAGGCTTTTCTAAGATTTCTTGTCTGACTGGATAAGGACTGTGTATCTAATGGCTCGTCATTTGTATACAGAAAGTTTGTTTACCCAGATCTTATAGAAACCTCTGATTACAGCAACCTAAATCTCTTTGTCACTTCACTTTGGAGAGAAAAGAGGGCAGAAGAGCAGAGTACTGCAGCATGTAGCCTTCATATTCTGATAAATAGCTTCTACCCAGACAGAGCCTAAGTTATGTCAGCTGTCTACTGACTTGTTTAACAGCACCCCTACCCCCAGTCAAGAGCTTTAGAAGGGTGCACCTTTAGAAGTCAGGCAATACAATCAGACTTCAAGAATCTTGAATTGGTTCTGGGGTTTTCTGATTTGTCTTGAATTTCCTACTGCTTGTTAATGTATAGGACTTAACCAGGCCTAGAGCTGAGACCAGAGTCCCTAACTGAGATATGTGCTGTATTACCTGAAGGGTAAGAGACATTTGCCACCATCTTGGAAGCCTTGGAGTTGGGAGCAGTCTGGGAGTCATATGTGCGTGCCTACCTGTAGGATGAGGTTTGGAAAAGAGAGGCAGTGTATGAAGGATGAGGTAGGAGAATAAAACAGTCAAAATTTGCACTTATTTTAAGCATATAATATCAAATGATTGATTTCCTGCTGGCCAGTGTAATGTCAATGGCGCCCATTGATAACTTCTACTCGGTGGAGACAAACTGAATGAGGGTGTGAGAGTCTGACAAGTGGGTTAAATTTATCAATTGAACTTTGTAGCAGATCATCACAAAATGTTCTCAAATTATCCATGTGTGATTGATCAGAATTGCATGCTGATCTTGTTATTTCTCAGTATGTGCCTCCTAAACTTAGTATGTGCTTGAAGTAAGATTAGGCTAATGCATTTTGTTCCCATCTCAACCATAAACTTAATTTTATAATTAACAGCATTCTTAGTTTTTCCTCTGTCCAGTGTCCTTCTGTAAAATGGGAAGAACAGTTCTTTATTTAATTAGATGCTATAAATGTAGAAATTATAAATTTTTCTGATATATTCTCTTTTTGTAATAATAAAATTTAACAAGTGTTATTTAATCAATATGTTACATTCTGTAATATGCAAGAAATAAATAGGAATGCAAGAAATAAAAGGAATGTATTCCATGTTTTGTGCATCTTGAGCTTGCAGTCCAATTGGTGAAGAACCATTAGTAGTCATGTACATGTGTGCATGTGTACTTAGTATCTAATGCTTCATATTAGACTCGTCTATCTTTCTCACATTTTGCTTCCTACAGTTGTTTTCTACAAGAAAAGCTGGCATATGATGATCCAGCAGGCAGTGTAGTTCAGTTGTAATGTTAGCTGGCAGACAAGGAACACAAAAAGCCCTTTTTGCTACCTGCAGGAGCATACAGAGTTTTGCCAGTGTCAACTGTTCTCAGTATCATACAAAAACCTGAAGTACCATACAGTTATGAGTAATATATAGCAGCTAAGAACAGCCTCTCAGAAATCTTTTGTGGATTTTTACCTTTGTGTTTACACTGAAATTGTAATTTTTATTGTGGTATCTGTGTGGTCATATATAAATGTAACGTATAAAGGTGGAAAGATTCAGGTAAAGAAGG
Source organism: Myiopsitta monachus (assembly GCA_017639245.1). Lineage (NCBI taxonomy): Eukaryota > Metazoa > Chordata > Aves > Psittaciformes > Psittacidae > Myiopsitta > Myiopsitta monachus. The sequence goes on along the minus strand of CM029921.1, from coordinate 60,621,397 downwards.
CATTTTCCTATGTAGTGTTTGCATTACAGCTTAGAGTTCAGAAGAGGTTTTACAGTAATTAACTATCTCTTTTTCTTTATTTTTCCTTTCGTGAAGAGAAACATATAGACCTGTCCTATTCGTAAAGCTTTGTGGAGAGTGTTCTTGTAATGAGAACATTCAGTGCTTTGCTCTCACTAGGCTTTCTCCACGAGGAAATAGGTGCAAAATTTGTGTTTTACTGGAATAAGTGATTACACAACCAAAATTACCCTGAAAACAGATATTGTAACATCTATTTTTAGAGGAAAATATTGTAGTAAGAATAGGGAAAAATAGGACTAGTGATAAACATCTGTAAAAATACTAATTATCTTTGTTATTGAGACTAGTCAATAACTGCTATGCACGGGAGTATCTGCATATATGTAGTATTCTTTTGTGTCTTTTATAGGCAACGTCAGAGACTCTGAATTTTCATTTTTACGTTGGAATGGAAATGAAAAAGAGAATATTTTTCATGGAAAAAAAAGCCAGTAGAGGTCAGAGATAGCAAAAGTGTGTGTACCAGCCATGTCTTGCAGCATAAGTCTTGCAGGACTGCCTGCAGGTGAGGTGAAACTAACATCACAGCTCACGAAAGGCAGGGGAGTAAGTTTGACCAGTGTTGTACCATTATTGAAGGTGATGCTGTGGTTCTAAGATTCTGCTCAGAAAGGTTTCATTTCTTAAAATTGTAGTGTAACACACCATACAGCATACAATGGTGAAAGGAAATTTATAACTATTAGAAAGACAAATGTTAAATGATTCCTGACAAATTTATTTAATATATGGTTTTAGGAAGTCTAGGCCAAATCACATGCTACTTGCATGGGGTTAATCTGTAAGTGTAATCCAGATTTCAGTTCTTGATTATTTCTTGTTGACTTGTTGGTTTCCTTTCACTAGTGGCCTAGTTAATACTTCACTTGCTTCTGGTTCAGATGTACTGATTGTCAAAGTTGTGATTTTTTTATCAGAAGTCCAGAGGTAATGGGAATTTCATGGCCATTTTAGACACTTTTTCCCTGAAGCTTTGTGTTTGTTTGTTTTTGGGTTTTTTTATTTCTTTATTGCTGTCATCAAGACAATGTATATTCTGACATCCGCTTTAGGCTAAGTAAATGACATCTTTATAACCATCACAGGTAACGGGCACATAAATTTTTCAGTGAACAGACGGATGAGGTGACAGCATGCAACTGTGCCAGGTTTCTTCTGGTATCCAACTATTTGCTTTTGCTTTCCTTTAGGCTCACTGTGACTCTGTAGTAGAAACGGAGTGCTTGGCTTATGCAAGCGACTGAAATGCCAGATTTATTAAATAGTAAACCAGAGTTTGTACATTACTGAGAAGGCAGATACATTTGATTCAATTTCTCAACCTAGCACTGAATCATAAAAAATAACTTAAAATATATTGGACTGTAACCTCACAAGCAATGCAACTGGTAGGGCAAAAATTTTCAAGCCCTGTCAGTGATGATGTGACTAACCATTCTGTGGAGGCCTAAGTGTGTTTAGAAAGAAAGATTTAACTGTTGGTGCAAAGACAGTTAAATGGCTATTAATAGAAAAAAATGGTTCTAAGGAAATACAGATAATAGTATGTTGAAACTGAAATGATACCTTATTCACAATCCATATTTCTGATATGGTGATACTTCCAAAAATGCCTATATGTTATCTGATATATGTGGCAATCATTATGTTGCCCTGAGAACTGGCTTTGGCTTTTCTCCCAAGAGAAACTTAATGCTAAAGTGAGATTTTTCTAGTGGTACTGTGATTATTTCATTCCAACTTTGACTGTCTTTGTCTTTCTGTCAATTTATACATATATAAACCATGAGCACTGGATAAACTTGCCTTTATTTATGTCCACAATTGCTTTATATTTGTAGCTTTCAAATTCTTGGGGATTTTCATGGTAGCCTTTAAAATTATATATATGTTTAATGATTATTTACCTGGCTTGTTTAATTAGAAAGTTTCAGTACAAGGTAAAAAAGAACAAGGCATTTTTTTCTTTCCATTTAAGAAATGTTACATGCATGAGCAACATTTCAGTTCCTGTATAAGCTGTGATGGCTTAAGTTTTAAAGTTTGAAATATAATACACGAGCAATTTTGAGGTTGGGTGCAAAGATATATGTGCTTACACAGTAGTTTGATTTAACTGAGTCAAAGACACAAGCTTCATAATACAGTAAGAAAATGACTTTAAAAGAGTATTATTTAAAAAAAGTGTTGGATATGCATGTATTTTCACATACTTTAGTTGGGGGCATTGCTCTGGGTAGTAAACTGTTGACTAAAAAAAAATAAGGAGCAGATGGAGATTTTGAAAGAGACATTCTCTAAAGAAATGTAGTATTAACCTGGGCATTATATTGTGTTGGAAAAAAGGTTGTTGATCTTGCTTTGAGCATTACATTACACTGTAAGTTAAACAGTTAAGATCATACATGTGTGTTTTTCTTAAATAATACTTAACAGTCACAGACTGATAGAATCATAGAATAGTTAGAGTTGGAAAGGAGCTTAAGATCATCAAGTTCCATCCCCCCTGCCATGGGCAGGGACGCCTTCCACTGAATCATGCTACCCAAGGCTCTGTCCAGTCCAGCCTTCAACACTGCCAGTGATGGAGCATTCACAACTTCCCTGGGCAGCCCATTCCTGTGCCTCACCACCCCTACAATAAAGAATTTCCTCCTCATATCCAGTCTAAACTTCCCCTCTTTAAGTTTGAACCCATTACCCCTTGTCCTATCACTACAGTCCCTAATGAAGAGTCCCTCCACAGCATCCCTATAGGCCCCCTGCAGATATTGGAAGGCTGCTATGAGGTCTCCACGCAGCCTTCTCTTCTCCAGCCTGAACAGCCCCAACTTTCTCAGCCTGTCTTCATATGGGAGGTGCTCCAGTCCCCTCGTCATCCTCGTGGCCCTCCTTTCAACTTGTTCCAACAGTTCCATGTCCTTTTGATGTTGAGGACATCAGATCTGTACACAGTACCCCAAGTGAGGTCTCACAAGAGCAGAGTAGAGGAGCAGGATCAGCCTCCCTTGACCTGCTGGTCACACTCCTTTAGATGTGCAGTCGAGGATACAGTTGGCTTTCTGGGCTGCAAGCGTGCACTGCCAGCTCATGTTCATTTTCTCATTGACCAACACCCCCAAGTCCTTCTCCACAGGGCTGCTCTGAATCTCTTCTCTGCCCAACCTGTAGGTGTGCCTGGGATTGCTCCAATCCAGGTGAGCAATATTCAATTAATTTATTGGCAGGTCATCTCTCCAGGGATATGTGTGCTGTTATTTATTCCTAATAGCTTGTCTTTGGTAAAGGAGCTAGTATTTTAAGGACAAAGCATTAATTTAGCAGATGTATAATATCTGATGTCATGCTGAGTTTTTTTTCTCCAAACTGTGACCTTTTCCACAATAGATGGAACACCTTTGTTCCTTAATTGTATTGTTTATGACTCTTTTCTGAGCCACCAACACTATTTTTCTGCTGAGATTCTTAGAATCATAGAATATCTCAAATTATAAGGGACACATAGGGATCATAGAGCACAGCTTCCTGCTTCTTGAAGCTAAAACTAAATCATATGACTGAGAATTTCATCCAGATGCTCCTTGAACTCTGACAGGCTTAGGCTTAGTGCTGTGACCACTTCCCTGGGAAAACCTGTTCCACTGACTGACCGCACTCTTAGTGAAGAACCTTTTCCTAATGTCCAATCTGAACTTCTCCTGACAGCTTCATTCCATTTACCTGTGTTCTAACACTGGTCACCAGAGGGAGGACATCAGCACCTCCCTTGTGCTGTCCCGCTTGAGGAAGTTGTAGACAGCGTGAGGTCCCTCCTCAGCCTTCTCTTCTCCGAGCTGAACAAAGCAAGTGACCTCATCTGCTCCTGGTAAGCCTTCCTCTCAAGACCTTTCACCATCTTGGTTTCCATTCGCTGGATACACAGATGTATTAAGGTGCCTGAAACTGCACATAGAACTTGAGGTGTGGCCACACCAGTGCCATGTAGAGTAGGACAATCACCTCCCTCAACAAAGCTAGCTATGTTGTGCTATTCTTAATTTACACCAACACTGAAAGTAATGCTTGATCTCTCTAAGTTGTGTTTACTGCCCTGTGCTTGCGTTCCTATCAATTTTGCTTGCAGTTGTTGATGCATATTCCTTTAAACTGGTGATTCTTGGCATATAATTGCTTTCATTTAGTTTGCTCCTGGCCCTCATTTACTTTGTTAGTCATCATCCTGTCTCCAAGAAGCATTATTCTCTCAGAATAAATGACTGATGGTGTTTTGTAATATGGTGAAATGAGGCTGTCATTCGTAGGTGTACAGGGCAAATGATATTTCTCTGAGAAATATCTGATGTTTCACTTCATAATGTTTTTGGGTTCAGTTAAAGGAAGATACAGAAAATAATTTATGGTTCTTCTTTTGGGGACAGAAAGAAGAAAACCTGCAGTTTTTTGAGGTCAACCAGCCTATTCCTTTATAGGGAATTGGCAGTCAAGGTTTATCTTCTATGCAGGCCTTCAATGGCTCTGCAGCATGGGTTACACTATACAGAAGAGGAAATCCAGAAAATTGTCTTTTAGGACAACAGTTCATTTTGATGATTCTAGCAAAAAAAAAATATTAAAAAAAGAAAGTTCTGACAAAATTTTTAAAAGATAATGCAGCCAGTTCTGAGGCCAAAAGGATTTTGTGACTAATAGAAATGAGCTTACTGAGCAGAAGTGATATATTTAGATATATCTGTGCTTCGTATATGGCCATTAAAATATAAGTCCTTTTTTTCTGTAGGATAAATATCTTGTTCCATTTGTTATTTTGCATCTATGAAAATACAGAGGGAACATGATGAAAAATTTCACAGATAAAAAATATTTTTGGGTACCATACAGGATTCACATTGGTATAAACAAGATGTCCTTTGGGAACGGGTGAAACCTGGAGATCCACATCTTGGAATACATCTACTAATTTCTCTTATATGTTCTATGGCAAAGTAGCTTGATGACACTCAAATGTGTTAAATACTGCCTGCTATCAGTGTGACTTCAGAGTAAATTTGTAGCTGGGAGCCTTTTTGGATGTTTTTCCCTTTTTGCGCTAGACATTCTAATAATAAACACCCCAATGAACAAACAGTTCTGTGCTTCAGTTTGGCAGAATGAAAGAGGAACAGATTTCAAGCCCATGGAAACTGGATATCCTGAAACTTCAAATGAGATGAAATGATATTACAGATATGCATTGTGCAGTCCAGAAGGACGTATTGATAAACAGGTTTATTTTTCAGTTATAAAGAATTTTATATAATAATGCAGGGGGAATAATAGAGGAATTGTGTACAACCTGCCAGGGTGGAAGGATAGTTCTTTACTATCCACGTATTGTAGCAGTAGGAAATCTCCTTGGTTTCCATGAGTAATGACCTGGAATGGATATCTCTAATTCCCTCTTCTAAGAATGCATTGGTAACTTAAGCAGTCCAAACTTGTGTTTATTGAAGCATTTGACATTACAGGAAATGCCTGTCAAAAGCTCTGCTGTGTGTAAAACTTTCTACTGCTTATAAAGCTTCAATTATTTAATGCACAAAGTTTCTTTTCTTCCCTCAAGACTAGAGCTTCAAAAGTACCCTTTAACAGGGTTTAATTTTTGATTATTTTTTTCAGCTTTACATAGCTTTTAATACTTGAAATAGCCATTAAGTAAGTGTAGTGTGTCAAGAGCATTATTATTAACCAAAGGAACGTTAGTACCACATATTTCTTTGTCTAAAACCGATGAAGCTGAAAAGCAGAGCACTTGTAAAGTTGTTACATTTTACTTTGTTTCTAAGCATAAATTTTAGTGAACTATCAAAGAAGTGTCTAATTTTAGAGTTTGATACGAAGGTGTGTCTGTGAAGAAGTCGATGATTTTTCCCTTCAAAATCTCAGTTCTGGCCCTCTGCTCTGGAACCTGCTTATAACTTATTTCCTTTCCCTCATTAAGGCACTGCTTATCAAATTCCAGCCAGTGACCCTTGGTCAGTGGAGCTGCCAGTGTGTGTCCCCACGGCTTTAATCAGGTTGGTTGAACCAATTGCAGTAACGTATAATTAAAAATCCAGTACGACTTTTCTGCTCTGCTTTTCCCCAAGTATGTTGGGTTTTACATCTCAGGGATTCTTTTTAACATAATATTAATTGGTAATTTTATTTTAGCGTACAGACTGAGCACTTTTCACCTGTTAATTACTGATTACTGGACATTCGAACCTCCCCAGTAACATTTCTTATGACTAAATTTCCAATGGAGAAGTGCGCTATGGGAAGCAAAGGACATAAAACATTGTTGGCATGTAGCTGGGTTCAGAGACATTTTAGAAGCTTAAAACTTAAACTGAAGACCCCATTTTCTCAAACATTTTTAGTGATTTTTGTGCCAAACATACTGGAAAAAACCCATTTTGTTTCATAACATGAAAAAGATTTCTACAGAATTCTTCTCCCTTCTTCAGTACTCCCAAAAATGATAATTTTGCTAATGTTCTCAAGCGCATGGCAAAACCATGACTAGTCCATTGTATTATCAGTGTTTAGTTGCATATGTAACTTGCTTGGAAAAAACTTTAGCTAGTCTTTATGCATTAGCTAAGTCAGTTTATAAATTGTACAGGGGACCATTAGTTCTGGAGGTCTCCAGAATCAGGGCTGGTCCTGTATCATAGTTAGAGGCAATCCTGTCTCCTCTCTTCATCATTTTAGAAGAATAAAAAAAAAAATCATAGTTTTGGTTTCTTTTTGTTGATTTCATTTTCTTATCAAGGGTTTTCTGGACTAGTATCAGACCTTTTTCTTTGACCCTGTCCAACTTGACCTAGTCTTTCTCAAAAACTGTGGATGCTATTGGAGAGGAGGTGTTCCTGTGGAAGCTTAAAACAGTGGGGCAGGATTGCGGAGTTTGTTTTAACTGATTCATAGTTAAAAGTAATATAAAGGGAGGAAAAAAGGCTGGGAAACTGAGTTGTTCCATTTCCTGTGTCAGCTGGCTGTAACTTTCCTTCCCTCTTCATTCAGGACCAAACTTAATACCTCCTTCTAGCATACAGCTTTTTGCCTGCTTCATTAATTTCATACACGTTCTCTTCCTATCTGGTGTGGCTGCCAGTGAAGGAGTTTTCACGGAGGACAGGAGACTGATGGTGTCTTTATATTATTTCCTATTTGTGATCTGCTGTGCAATTTCAGAGAAGTCCTGGGAAAACATGTGTGAAAATGTATTGGCATACCAGCATGGTTCTAATCTTTGGGCATTTTAGCTAAGTTTTATGATGACTTTTCTCAGCACCTGTATACACTTTAGGAATGCTGTTAGGTGTTTGTTTTTTTTTTTAATGGAGATATATGACTTGTCAGAATCAAGTTTTCATGAGATGGGAAACGTATCCTCAACACAAAGTATATTTTTGTTCAAAGTCTGTGCTTTGAGAGTGGGAATAGAAGACCCTATCTAAACATACCTTCTTGCAATTGTCAATTTAAAATATGATGCCTTACAACTGCTGGGGTTTTGATACACCACAAAAGCAATACAATCTATTTTAAGTTTTATAAACCTCTTTTTAGTGTTCAGGAGCCAAGAGTACTTTTTCTTTAGGGTAGAATGGTAGGGGGGGGGAAACAAAAATTGTGCTTGTACAAAAAATTTTTGTCTATGACAAGGTCAATCTTAAGTCCCAAAATTGTTTTAGTTGCTTGAACATCTGCTGAACTGGACATTCAGGTCACAATAAGAGCTGCTGGGTGCTGCTTAGTTTTGAAGATTTGATTTCTAGCTGGCTATTGATTAAGTCTAATATATGTTCAGTTAAGAAGAGCTTTTAAAATTCTCTTTAGGAAAAGAGGCCGTTTCAGCTCTAAATGCCCAATGCACAGCAGGAACTTAAAGGTGATGAGAAGATCTTTCCTATTTCTTTCTGATGCTTTCTGTTGCCTTCTCTATTTCATGGTAGTGAAGGCACATTGTTCTATAGAGAACATAAAAATATTTTTTGTGATTACTGAAAACTTTCCTTTTAAATTATTAAGCCATATAAAGCATTCTCTCAAATGTCTCTCTGAATAATGATGACCCCCATTAAAATGGTTACCGAGTTATTCTCCTGAGTTGCATAGCCTACATACTCATGTTAAAACAGCGCTATAATTAACTTCATTTGTATTGGTCAGGCTTTGTGATTTCAGAAGGATTTATGGCTGAATGTGATTATACAAAGCACCAGATTGGAGGCATATGTCTTCCATTCAACTCCTGCACATCTCACTGTGGTCTGAAATTGAATTTGCAGAGCAAAAGTTTAAAGGCAATTGTGAAGGTGGTCTGAGAGATTAAATAAAGTGTAACACTGAGCAAGATTAAGATGAGTTTGTAGCAGGTTTTATAAGGCAATGGGAGATATTGGGTGTCTCAGAAATATGAAGAGAGGTTTTGGTAATTTCCATGTTTCTCTTCAGATGAGGAGGATTTCCATATTTCCTCAGGAAAATATATTTAAAATTCATCCCCATGGCCTTCTTATCACTCTTTTACCTTCAAGCTTGAGATACTTTGTAATAGTTATTATGAGCATATGGTAAGTTTTCATACGTGCTAGAGGAAAAAAAAAAAGTCTGTTCCTCAGTCTTGTGATAAAATCTTTATGGTGATTGGGTGATAAAAGAGGGGCCTTGTTATGTAGTCTGTTTCCCTAATAGGCATTTCACAAAGGATGTAATTTCAGTCAGCATTTCATTTATTACCAGTTCAGGTGCTTGCTTGGAGCTGTGAACTGTATTTCACAGTAGCCATATTTTCACAGTATTTCACAGATTCAGCTGTTCCTGAGCAAGTCTGTCACTCCAAGGGACCAGCATCCCTGCATATTAGCTATGCTCCCCTTTTTCCCTGGATTAGCCAAGTTTTGTGCTAGTTATATCACCTGATTTCTAGAACTATTCTTTTCAGAGAACTGACAGGCATCAATTGTCTTATATATTTGTAGCCTAACTCATCTAAGTTCAGAAAATAAATTTCACAGAAGATTAAAAAGCACTTGTAAACTGGCATTTCAACATGAAGTCTGGTTCAGTGCTAGAAGCCTTGTAGCAGAGCTCTTATAATCACTAGTAGAAAGCCATCTTAATATGTGTGTCTATGAGAGGAAAATTGTGTCTTTTTAATTTATTTCACATGAGGTAACATACATCTGTCTGCAATAACATTGGCTTACTGATTTCTGCAAGTAAAAGCCAGGTTTCACTCATTTCTACTCATCCTTAATTTTTTTCCAGTAGTTCTGCTTTCTATTAGCTTGATTAAAGCTTGACTACAGTGTTCACTGTAGTTTGGCCAAACAGCTACTTATGTAATTATCTTATTTCTGACATTATTCTTCACAGTAAGTCATAAAGGCCTATGAAGGAAATTCTGATAAAATGTTAGAGCTTTCTCCAGCAGTATAAAGAATGGCAGATTGATTCCTGGTAGTATAAGCACAGTAGACCTGAAACACAACAGGAGTCTGTAGGATCTGAGATCAACTTAATGGCATCAGTTGAAATGAAGGCATCTGAAAAGGCTTTTGGGGATTTGTGTATGTGCTGGGCTTGATTTTTAAGATATTTGTGAGCTGTATTATGGATCAAGTAGCTTAGCATCTAGCTGAGACAGAGTGCCTTTTCCCTAGGGTTTGGTGTGGCATAGGTCAAGAAACACAAGGGAGTGATCCCAGCCAAGAAAGTGTCCTTTCCATGTGGTATTTGAAGCAGGTGTGTCTTCTTGTCATTGCTATACTGATCCTGTATGCAGGAAGGGACCCTGTCGTGGTTTAAACCCCCCACCCACATAGTTTTACTCACTCACTCACTCCCCTCTTTCTTCCCCCAGTCCCGGGGTAATGGGCAGGAGAATCAAAAGAATTCAACTCGCACAGGTTGAGATAAGAACAGTTTAGTAACTAAGGTATAACACAAATCACTACTGCTACCATCAGTAATAATAATGACAGGAGAAATACAAAGAAAGAGAATACAATTTCTCACCAAGCCTGACCCAGCCAGTGCACCCCCCAGCAGCGAACCCCCCACTACCAAAAACCTTACCATGCCGTGCACCCCCAGTCTGCCACCACACCCTTCCGGGTCTCTGCTCTCCTTTTCACATCCTGGACATGATGTGCTGTGGTATGGAGGAACCTCTTTGGTCAGTTTGGGTCAGTGTCCTGTCTCTGCTTCCTCCTGGCTCCCCTCCTCCCTGGCATAGCATGAGACTCAGAAAGTCCTTGGCCAGACCAAAACATTACCAAGCAGTAACTGAAAACACTGGTGTTATCAGCACAGCTCCAAGGCCCAAAAATAAAAAACACAGTGCTGCACCAGCTACTAAGAAGGAGAAAAATGATTGCTACTGCTGAACCCATGACAGACCCCTATGTCCATGTTGATTAACTAGATTGTATATTTTATTTTGAGAAGCAGCTTTGGGTATTAGTATCTGTTTTCAGCTCCTTGCTCTTCCTGTGCTTTTACCATTTCATTTGTTTTTTTGGATCTCATCTCAGGCCATTCAGAAGGCCACTCATAGTTCAGTGTAGTAATTGTTTATTTGCATGAAACAAAATGATTGCATGTTTCTGAGACCACAAAAGGTACTTTTTTATTCTGCTCAGTACAATATGGGACTAAAGAAAATATCTTTATGTTTATTTTTGTTGCTATCATAAAATTGTCATTCCAGTTGTCATTGAGTTGTTACTAATTAGTAGTTCTCTCCTCTGTTTCCACAGAGTTTTCCCTTCAGGTGTTAGCAAGGTTTTATTCTTAGAGGACATTTGATATTTGACAGCCCAAATTTCTCTGTGGAAGGGAGTTATATACATTAAGGAAATAGGAGGTGGGATTACCCTTTCAGAATTCGAGATTTCTGAATGGGGAGGTTGTATATTTTATTCTGCTTTGGGCAATCCCATACTCAATGTAGAGGCATGTCTGTGAACAATATACTTGTTACTGCCTTCTACATTCACTGTTAATCTGAGAAGTATAACACTGGCATCTCTTCTTGTTTGATAAAGTTCCAGTATTGATGCCACAAGAAGCAACAAAGTGATACATCAATGAGGAAAACCAACATGAACAAAATAATAAAATGCCCATCAACTTCATAATCCTAATGTCTTGTACAAAGTTCTCATGACAATGTTAGTCATCTCTCCAGTTTTAATGAGTAATTTATGCTGTCTTCTGGATTCACTAGATAGACTTGGCTTAAAGCAAGTAAGCCCTTGAATTACAGCTTTGGTTCAATCTTATATTTTGCTCATACTATACTTGAAGCATACTTACATAGTAATAGTAAAAGGAGGAGAGATGAAGTGTTCAAGACAACAATAAAAACGAAGGAGAAAAAAGAAAGCTGTGGCTTTTAAGGTTTTTGTGGTGTGTGTGTTTGTTTTTTTAATTGTTTGATTTGATTCTGTTCTGATTTTGTAACAGAACAAGTCAAAATATGTATTAAGTCAAATATGTAATACAAAATACAAAAATAGTTATAAAGTCAAAATATTTATTAACTTATCCATGGGTGATTTAAATGCGAAATTATGTGCAATATTCCATGTAGGCCTACAGAAATGGAACTGGAGAAAGTCAGTTCCCCTCTTTCATCCATTGAGGTGAGGAAGGCATGCAAAGATGATGTGTTCACTCTGGATAAAAAATTATTTTCATTTTTTACATTTCTGATTTTCTTGCATGCATGGGATATGGCTTCATTGCAGCATGTTCTCAGATACCATCATGTTCTTGATGAAAAAGTAAAGAATGTTGGCAGACTTGGCATGCACAAAAATAGAGTTTATAAGAACAGCCAAGGAATAGTTGTAGATGGCTACTAGTATCTGAGCTGAAATTATTAGATATGAATGGTGGTTGCAGCATGAACCCAAATGCAATTGAGAGAAAATAAAAAATGGCGGTCATATGGTAGCGATTAAAATACTTGATATTGAGAGAGCCACAGCCAGCTGCTGAAGGTACCTGTAAGCAGCAGGATGCCTTGGACCTGGCTAAAGCCAGGTCACAGGAGTAAATTCTAGAATTCTTCATTTCTGACTGTTCCTGCCTGTTATTATTCCAATGTGAAGCTGCTGGAAGAGCAGATGCCTGCACAGCTCTCTTTAACACTGGTGTCCTGTAAAATGAAACTGCGTCATATCGCGCTAGCTAAGCGTGGTGTCACAAGTGAAATCTCTCAGAGGTTATGGCATCTGGATATTCCTGTGCCCATGGAGAAGACATAGGATAGTAATCACAGTTTCTCTATTGGGGTATCTAAAACTTTCATGAAGATAGATTTTGGCATTGTTTCTATAGAAGGTCAACTTTGTCTCTATCAATCATTTATATGGAGAAATATCAAGTAGCAGTCTTAATGAGCAGTTACTTTTTGATACCAGCAACTGTTTTAGTAGAAGTAAGTTAAACAGTGGGGAGAATTTTGGGGGGGGTGGGCTGGGGAGAAAAAGTAAATCCAGTAGTTTTCAGAGAGTATTGGTGCGCTAAATTCACAGGTGATGAACTAGAAATAAAACTTCATATCACAATATCATACCTATAGCTCCTCAGGCCCTCCCCAAATAATCATCCAATCTTGTTTGAATATTTTATTGAAGCATAAGGGAAATTTTAACCTTTGTTATAACAGACATTACAAACAAGCTAAAGGCCTGCTAGTGTAAATAACACACAGTATTGTTATATTGATTCTGACTGCCTTTTCTACACCCACCATATCCCCTATCTTTTAGCAATTTTCAGGGACAGATGACTAATTCCGATTAGATCCTTTCACAGAAATGACAATTTCACAGCTTCCTCTTGGGACAGTCATGAGTGTGACCAGATTTTCAATCTGCAAACATCTATTGATTTGCTTACTAAAAACTTCCTAAGAAATCCCACCTGGGTAAAGAATTTCTCTGAACTTTATCATCTTCCCTTATAAATTCTTCAAAAGAATAATTATATTTTTAATAAAACTTCAGTAGTATGTTCTTGATACAGTATGAAATAAAATTACCTAAGGTGGAGTTGCAGTTATTGCAATAGGCTTAGAATTATGCATAAAAATAGATTATCTGTCTATGTTTAGGATATATACATGTATTATATTATTAAAATTATATGCATCTTCCTGGGTTATTTTGTGGGCTTTATTTAATAACTGGAAAATTGATGGTATTTCAGGGGTTTTATTCTGGTATCAGTTAATACAGATACAGCTTGTATTGGAAAACCATTTAGCACCAAAGAAATGTGTATTGGTCAAAAGGGTGCCATAAATTTTAAAGCTTTCTTGGGCCCCTCATGCGTTCCCAGGGAGAGCTCCATGCACTCCCACTGGTCACTGATATAGAGGGCAACACCACCTCCTTGTTTCCCCTGCATGTCCTTCCAGAAGAGCCTGTATCTTTCCATTCCAACACTCCAGTCATAGTAGCCATCCCACTCCTATTTGTGATGCCAGTGAGGATTGTAGCCCTGCAGGTGTGTGCACTTCTCTATCTCCTCTTCTTTTATTCCCCATGCTACATGCATTTGCATAGGAGTATTTGAGATGGGCCCCTGCTGAAGCTAACTTACTGGCTGGAATGGCTGGAATTCCTTTGTGCTCTTTTTCAGGTGCTCTCCTGCTGACCTGTGATCTCTCTTCAGGCTCTGGGCATCTTTCTCTGGTTTTGGTATCAACCTGGTAGGAGTAGGATGAATTGAGGTTCCCCTCCCCTGGCAACTGCAGTTTAGATTGCATTAAGTAAACATATGAATGAAAATGAGAATTAAGACTAGAACTGGGGTTTGCTCATAAGCACTGAATGACAAATGCACTATGTACAGTTTTTTCTATGACCTCCACTGTAGGATGCTGTGCAGTATCCTTACCCAACTTAGAGCATCAGTCCGTGAAGTGAAATGACAGCTGTTCTCAGACAGGTTTTGAGCTGTATGGATTGGTTTAGCATTTTGCTGTTAGTATTCAGAGGAGAGTTGGGTCCTGGAGTTGTGTCTGTGCAGGGATTACCTTCACTCCCTAATGGATTAAAACAACACCAAATTGTGAGGTGTGGTTTTGCCAAATAGGGCAAGTCCCTGCAGTATGCTTGGAAGAAGATTTTGTGATGCGAGTTCCTAGAAGGAGAGAAGGAGTCAGAGCTGGAATGTTTTGTTTTGGAGTTGGTGCTTGTTTTACTCTGAGAGAAAGCCAAATCTGTATTCAAGTCTGAGCAGGGGAGATGAGATAGCAAACCTGAGCACTTCAGATGTAAAATTCTTCAATCAGTTCACTCAAAGACATTTAGATTACACTGAAAGACATCTATCATGACACAACAATATATTAACACAGGAACAGATAGTGACTGTGATGTGTGTGTCATGGGGTGTCGTAGTCACAGACTGCTTGAGTGTCACACCAGTCTACAAGCATGCACCAAGCAAGACTTATTTTTTTTTGTGTTTTTTTTTTTTTTTTTTTTTTTTTTTGTGGTTTTTTTTTTTTGTTGTTTTTTTTTTTTTTTAAGAGAGAGAGGAAGCAAAATGCTTGTGTAATTCAGGTTTCCATCCTTCTTGACTAGATGTCTCCTCATTTTATCCTATTTGTATGCTTTGTGTTGGCTGGGGTACCAAGAGATAAGACAAAAAAGCTCTTAACAAATGAGGAAAATTAACATGAAGTTAAAAAAAATGTTGCTCAAAGCTCAGTAATGATTTGATTTTGAAGTTCTGTAGGACCCTCTCTAGTGCAAAAGAATCTGGTAAGAAAAGAAATCTTTCTGTCCAAAAAGCTCTCTAGTTTTGAAGAAATGGGAAGATACAGTTCCAGAAAAGCTGTGAGGAAAGTAAATTTTTCTGCGTTTTCAAGGTATCGTACAGAAGGTCATGGGTGACTGAAATAAAAAGTTAGGTGATGCCTTTGCATGGGACATGAGTATCAGCTGGAGGGCAGAGGTCAGCATTTTCATTTATTTTGCAATGTATGACACTCCGACATACAATAAATTCTGTCTGAATCGATGTGAGAAAAAAGATCATGAGAGGAAGTTTTAAAAATGGAAGGTTTTGATGGTTGCACCTCATTTTTTGAATCAGAGACGACACAACTATCTGAGTTAAAAGCTGGAATTCAGAGCTGCCCTGCTTTGTTACTAGCACAAGGGCAAGCAATTGCCGGGAAGTAGCAAAACTAGCAAGATGAAGAACAAAAGATGGGGAAACTAGAGACCTCTCTGAAGTTTGCTTTATTCTGATGTTAAGAAGCAGTCACATGTGCTGCCTTAGGTTCCCTTACATTATCCTCTTATTATGTGTGAAGAGGTCGATGGTTTGTTACCAGTCCCTATTTGATGTGGGCCCCCAAATCTGTACACTTTTTATTTTTGAAGTTATTAATGGCTGTGGTAAGTAGAATTATTATAGGATCTTTGTTTTATTTGAAGTCAGATAGCTCTGACGAAGTGATGGCTTTAAACCGGTCTTGTGTTTACCTTGATTGTCTGGGTCAAGTTAACTTTCTTGATACTTCTAAATGGAAATTTTGTAAGCAAAGATTCTTCTGTGCTAAGAGCATCATTGCAATTTTTATTTAGCATAAAAAATTCTGTAAGTAACGAGGGGAATATTTTCAAAACAAAGCATTTAAAATGAGAAAATTTAATAATTATGATAAATCTAAATCTTAATCATATGTATGTGCGAGTCACACAAGTTGTCTTTATAGCTTATAAAGGTGGTTTGAATATGGTGTTAGGGTGTGTATAATCAGGAAAGACAGTTTCTTTTTGCACTCCAGCAAACTAAAAGCAGTTAGTGTGGCTCTGAACCTGAGCTAATAAGCTCAGTGGAGTGGTGAATTATATCATTAAAATCATAGAACTGTGTTCATCATTTGTGCAATTTTTGATGGGCTCTCAGAGTAATTCATAGCAAGCTCTTGTCTGCCTGCAGCATATTCCCCTTATCACTGTAGCCACAAGGCAAGTATTAACCAGTCTGTATTCGCCTCTGCAAAGCATGCAAGTTTTGATAACATTTTAAATGTTTGGAATGTTTCTGAATTTTTGGTGGAGGAAGAAAGAGGAAAATAGCAAGACCTAGAGTTTTAAGACTTTCCAATCATCAGTTTGACGAAGATTTTTAGTCTTCAGAGAAGTATTTCTCCTGCCTGCTTTTCCTGTGACTGTTCTACCAGTATTTCCAACCTTAACAGTAGAATTTGACTGCGAAGTTGAATACGTTGTTTCTATATAGCTTTAGTAACAAATAAATAATAGCTGAAAAAAGGGTGAAGTTTAAAGGCAAGAGGACACACACACAAAAAAAGTGATAGATTCTGGTCTTTTCAGTGGGATTGTTCATTATTTGCTTGAGGTAAACTTGCTTTTTTCAAATATTTTGCTAGTTTCCACCTACCTCAGTATTTACCCCACATTTCCTTCTAGGCCAGATTGTGCATGTGATGCATGTTTACAGTAAAGGGTATTGCAGCTTTCAGTTCTCCCTTTTTCCTTTTGTGTCCAAACACTCTTTTGGAATTAATTTAAATTTGTATTAATGTTGTAAATTCAGTGTTGTTTAGAAAAAGGTTAAATGTATATACAAGAAATCCTGATGGAACCACAGCTGAAGAAAAAAATTAAGAAGTATATTACCAACGTCGTGTGCATTAAATTTAGGGCTCTTCTGAACTGATTAAGTTTCTTCATTTTTCCTCAGCTTGAAAGATAGTGCTCAACAGTAGTTCCCCTGGCTGTGTTAACTTCATTTATAGACTACTCTTAAATATCAGTTCACTCATCAAACTTTCATGTTTCTTAGATACTAAACAATAGCTGATCCTTTCTATTTGCACTTTTGTAACTGACAATGTGTGTTTGTTAAGAAAGCCTGTGTGCAAGGTATACTTTTATTTTTTAACACAGTTAAGACCTACTTCTAACACACTTTACAAATCACTGATATTGCATCTTATCACACTTGACTATATCTTTTCATACTTCAGCCTTTTACTGTAGTGTTCAGTGTTTTATGTACTAAAATTCCTGACCTGTGTAGTGTGGTAGTATTTTTTTGCCTGGACTTTACAGGTGTAAGCATAAGTGTTATTGATCAGTTCTCATACTTTAGTAGTTTTATTTAATATATCTTGCTGACTAAGCTATATACTGTAGGACAGTAAGTTTGTGTGTTTCAGGATTTAACTACATTTCTCTTGATAGTCATAGAATTATAAAATAGATAAGGTTGGAAGGGACCTTAAAGATCATCTAGTTCAAACCACCCTGCCATGGGCAGGACACCTCCCCACTAGACCAGCTTCTCAGAGCCCTGTCCAACCTGGCCTTGAACACGGCCAAGGATGCAGCATGCTTTAAGGATTTATTAGTCATGCTATAGACAAGCTTTAAATATTTAGTATCTTACTGTATTGTACTTTTATAAAAACATAATTCAATACACCTTTAATAATGTATAAATTTAACTCAGATTGAAATTAAAAGAAACATACACAAGATTCATTAACCCACAGTTCTAGCTCACACCGTGATACAAGAGTGGTGGTTTTGAATGAAGTTAAATGCAATTTTGGTATAAAAACTAGGAGGAAATCACAGTGGTTTACAACTGCCAAAAAAGATGTTCTATTACAGTGCGGTTGTTGCAAATAAAATTAAATCATGCACAGAATATTAAAGAAAACTTCTAGAGATTCTCTAAACCACAAATGTTGGTATGTAAATAGTAGAGGTTTGATGATGCCGAGCAGCGTTCTCATCTGTGTCACTTATCTCTTTCTGCAGACGAAGAAATGTAGTCAAAAATTAACTTTGTAGCTTTCCTCGGTCATTTTTTCAAAAGGAGCTCAAAATGGATGCTGTCTGCGGCCATGTAACTCTGTGTCTTTAGTCTATTTGATTTTATAGTTTAAGATAGATTTTAAAAAATCTGTTTAAGAATAGAAAAGTTCTTATTTAAGAATTCCAAGTTCTTATGAATGCAATAGGCAAGCTTGGCATCTCTGCACTGTACTGTTTCTATTATTCCTAATTTTAAGAGTAGCAAACATGATATGAAAATAGGATTTCAAATCTTAAATAATATTCATGCCGATAGCAAGACAATATTGTGCTAATGCCTGGAGATCTTGTAAGTAATAATATAATAGTTCATTTAAGATCAATATTCTGTGATGTGTAGTTTTTTGCCTTTTTCAAGTGCTTGATGAGAATGTTATGTGAGATATATAAAATTTATTAGGTTTTTCATTATTAATTCTGTACTTCTAATTGCATTGTAATGTTGTGATAAGTACACAGTTATCACTTGGCTTCAAAGACCCAACTAGAAGAGCTAACCTACAGCATATTTGGATTTATCTTAGTTTTATACGATGATTATATGCTATGGTCTGCTCATACTGGTAAACAAAATGTTCATTTTTTGCCGCCAAGAAAGTCTTGTGTCTTTACTGCAGAGGAAAACTGGCCGCCTGCATTGCACAATGCACTATTATATATTCTCTTTCTTTGTAAATATGTCAGACATTTCTTTAATTGTCACTTGCATGCTTTCCAACTTCTCTTCCTGTATAACCATATTCTTTAGCTACA
This sequence comes from Myiopsitta monachus, assembly GCA_017639245.1. Lineage (NCBI taxonomy): Eukaryota > Metazoa > Chordata > Aves > Psittaciformes > Psittacidae > Myiopsitta > Myiopsitta monachus. The sequence continues at coordinate 60,602,645 of CM029921.1, read as the reverse complement.
TTGTTTGACCAAAATTTAAAGGGACTCTGAGAAAGCAGTTTTAAGGAAGACCTTCACAGCATGGAATTCATCATCTTTCCTTCATCGTCTCGAAGGACTTCTGTAGTAGTGAGAAACTAGGGATGGGAGCAAGAATAATTTGGGTAGAACAGGACCTGTGAGAGGACCTAGTCCACTCTCCTGCTCATAGCAGGGCCAGCTCTAAGGTCAGACTATGCTTATTTGAGCTATAACCAGTTGGGACATGAAAATCTCTGAGGATGGAGATTGCACAGCCTCACTGGAAACATGCTTCTCTGCATGCATCTCCCTGGGGGGAGAATTTCAGCGAATTGCTGCCAACGCATTTATCCAGCCTGTAGAAAACTATTCCTTCCCAGTGACATTGAAAATGGAGTCTGTGTCTAGCCGTAGGTTATCCCTACAGCTCAGATACTGAACAACTGTGACATTCACTTTAAAAAGATACTCTTCAAAAGCTAGCACCAAATCTTTTGTATCCTGGAATATTTTTGCTCAAAAGAAGTTATTTGCATGCATAAAATTATAGATTCATAGAATGGGTAGGGTTGGAAAGGACTTTAGGATCATCTAGTTCCACCCCCCCTGCCATGGGCAAGGTTGCCTCATGCTAGATAGACCATGTTGCCCAAGGCCCTGTCCAACCTGGCCTTGAGCATTGCCAGGGGCAGAGCATTCAGCACTTCTTTGGGCAACTTGTTCCAGTGCCTCACCGCCCTCACTAAAGAGCTTCTTTCTTATCTCTAACCTGAATCTCCCCATCTTAGTAGGCCCCCTTCAGACACTGAAGGCTGCTATGAGGTCTCCATGAAGCCTTCTCTTCTTCAGCCTGAAAAGACCCATCTTTCTCAGCCTGTTTTCATACAGGAGGCGCTCCAGCCCCCTGATCATCCTCATGGCCCTCCTCTAGGCTTGTTCCAGCAGCTCCATGTCCTTATGCTGGGAACACCAGAACTGCACACAATACTCCAAGTGGGGTCTCACAAGGGGGTATATTAATATTTCTGGAGCTGCATGATGTGTCATTTATTTTAGTGCAAACCTTTTAAGCTGTGCAATGTCTGGAAGCTGGAACAGTATTTCAAGACTGGGGTAACTTAGTAGAGGATAGGAAAGAGGTGAAGACCCTCTTCAAGTGTCTTTAATGATACGCATGTCATCTCTACGTTTGCTTGGAGTAGCTGCAGGATTAATATCTATATTCTCAGTGCATGCGTGAGATTGTTTTAATACCACTTCTCAAAAAGACTTGTTTGCCATTTAATATGCAGAATGATCTAGGTAACTTGGAAACAACTCAGTGATATAAAGCATTCTCAGTAAAGTAATAATACAAATGAAAGAGAAAAATCTCTACCTCTTTTCCTTTCCAAACAGAAGTCCATTCTCAATTAGGTAGTGACCTCTGAGTAACTTACAGTAGCACTTCAGTTAGTGGACTTCAGGTGATTTCCTTTCCACCCGGTTTTCTGAATGGTCCTGAGTAACTGCAGAAAACCTAAAGGAACCGCAAGTCAGGAAATGAAAAATATTGAAGAGAAAAGAGGCTTCAAATTATTAGAGAAACCAGCATTTGAAAGTAATTGATAAAAAGGTGCTGTTTGTATGCTTATTTATTATTAGTTCTTAGGTCCATTGAGGTGTTTTTTAGGGACTCGAATAATAGAAGAATCATGCATGAGCTACCTTTCTCGAATCATTTCAACTCAATCTCTGCTTCTGCCCCTTACCAGCCCCCAAGTGTATGGGGTTTTTTCTTTTGAAATGACTGACTGTGATTCTTACCTGTTTCTGCAAACTGCTCTCATTACCCTGTACAGCAGTGAATTGTTACTAGAACTTCCATAAAATGTGAGAGAATGTTTCAGCCTAATGTCCTCAAAGTTCACATAACAGTGAAGTCTGTGAATTAATCTTCTTGTATCATATCTTATATGAAAGCTGTGGTCTGTAGAGCAGTGTGTTCAACACTGGGGTGGACAAGCAAGAAGGATGCAGTGGCGCTCAAGTATGCTACCTGCATTTAACTAAATACTGCTGGACATGCATGCTGAAGATCACTCTCCTCTTCCTCAGAAAAATGAACATTGAGCCTTAAAGGCTTTAAAGCTAGAAAAAAGTCTCTCATTCAGTAAGAACTCATAAAATCCAAAATGGAGAATGAAAGTGAAGGGGTTTTGGGTTTGGTTTGTTTGTTTGTTTGTTTGTTTTGTGTTATAGCTGATGTGTCTGATAGGCCTTATCCATGACTTGGTCAAATAGCTCTTTATTTAGCAACCTCTTCAAGAAGTCTAGATTAATCTGCATAGTCTGATTTTACTCTCCCCGTTACTGTAGATCATCCTGTCGCCATCAAATGGGCTGTTGAATTCAATTCTGCTCACTTAATGTCTTTCATAATTGTAACTGTGCATAATTCTAGCTTGAATACTTCTTGGTTTTAATATCAGCTGCAATTGTAAAGAAGTGCAGTTTATTCTTGGTAAACAAAATTATAAACTAACTAGGTCCTGCAAACTGTAACCTCTGTGTGCATGTACTGATTTCATATGGGACCTGTTCTATGAAATGTCAGAGGTTTCTGTTTAAAGCTCTTACAACCCAAGAGTTTTTTTCTGGTATGCATAAAGGTTGTGAGCATGTGAATGTTGACCTATGTGTTCATCAAGTAATTCTGAAGGGTTTCCTAGGACATTTTCCTGTGGCATGCTGGAAGTACTGCTTCGTTTCTAAAGATTTACATGAAAGAGCTCAAGAGAGAGGTATATTCATCCAGTCCATCTGATAAGAAAATTAGTACCAGAAATTACTAATGTTACTTATGAGTAATTTCAATGAGTCATTGTCATTGTGGTGGTTCAACTGCGTGGAACACCATCTTGATACTTGTATGCAACTAATCTGAATATTCCCTAATCTGCAATTAGTTTTACAGCTGCTGATGGTTGTCTGCTATACTGTGAAGGCCTGCTTTAGTAACACATCTTTATCTGATCTTCTGTCAGGCTTTAAAAATTCCCTGTAATTGTAAATTTGAGTTGTTAAAAAGCAGCAGCCAGTGGGTTATATCATGGAACTGCTTGTTTGAAGTTATCTGAATAACATGGTGTGCTTTCATATTCCTTCACTTAATCAAAACATTTCTTGCTAAAAATATAGGAGCTGATTTGTTAATGTCTGTCTTCAATTTAAGAATCCATAATACTGTAATGACTGTTTCAGAAACACCTAGTTGTGTTTATATGTTGCTTTCATTAGGACCTTGCTGTCCTATATTGGGCTAGAGACGGGAGTCACAGTACTGGAGTCCAAATGGACCTAATTGCTAGATTTGTCCCTAAGACTATGCTTTTTGGAACTTTTGTATATATGAACATAGATCATATTAATCTAAACCTTCACATCACAAGAATTTGCAAGGTGAAAGCAGCATAATCAAGAATCATGTTGTATCTGTATTAACTAGTATTCCATAGCTTATATTTATTATACCTTATATGCAACGAGCATTTGTGCAGTGTTGTTTTCCCCTGCAGATTACTAATTTAATACAAGAAGGATTTTTCATTGGGCTTGTTTTGTAACTTCTTTTCTTTTAGGTTTTTCTTTTTTTTTCTTTTTCATAGAAATGTCTGTTGGAGAGTCTTGCAAAAGTGACTGAAAACAGTGTGTGCACATGGAGAGACATTAAGCTTAGAAAAGGCCTCTTCTAATCAGAAGGAAAATTTAATTTTAAATGGGTTTTTCATGAGATTTTAACTTTAGGCATATAAAGAAATGGAAGACAAAATATGGGTGATTATGATTGAGTGATTAGATATTCTTTAAGAGCGTAAGTAACACTGTTGGCATAGAAATAGGAAATGATATGGCAAATCAAGCTTTTAATTTGTTCCCCAGGTTTTTACATGACTCAGTGTTAGTTTACGCTCAGTACCGTGATCAACCAAACATGTGCCTGCATCAATCTTTAAAGATGGAAGTGGTAAGGATAATGCACATGATATTTTCTTAAGCTCACTGCTACTGCAGTAAGCCCACAGCTCCTTGTCAGCAATCAAAGATTGATATTTCTTGCTTTGGGAAATGTAACATATTGCCCCATTTTGGCAAAGGAGAATATGGACTTGGGCAGGAGAATGTAATGTTTGAGAGAAGTTAATTTAAAATCAGTATTTAACAGGAACTCAACTTCCTATCCTAAAGTAGTAATGATAAAACAGTAACTGATATGGGATGCATTGGAAACAAAATTACTGGTAAAATATCCTTTCAAGACTTATTTTGGAGGATTATTTTATCTGGGCAATTTTAAATGAAATATAAAGGAAACCACTATGCATGTGGGGATGTATGTTTACATGTTTACTGATTTGACAGACATACTATATCCTTGCGAAATTAGAAACTTACACAGCAGTATCCACTTTAAAATAACTGCAGAATAGTCTTTTGGACTAAAATGACTGTTTTATCATTTTGTTCACTAATTGCTTCACTTAAGAAATAAATACTGGGACTTAGAGCGTTATATATGCCATTCGGAACCCCACAATTCCAATTTGTCTGTCTGTTTCCTGTCTCAGTGGACTTCAGACAAAATTTCTCTGGTTTTGTGCTGTGCTAATGGAAGAGGTGAAATTGAATCTACCATAATTTATCTGCCAAACAAAATGAGTTTTCTTTCAGTACAGCACAGTATTATTATGCTTCATGTAATGCTTGAGAGGAGCAGGCTGACCTTACTCGCTTCTGAGTAAGAATGGCTAAACCAGACTTGTACAGAATGCTGTTCAATTTCCATGTGCTGCATTCAGTTCTTGATCCTTGTTCATGTATTTTGGCAGAAGCACAATTTGACAGCCACTGGGAACATGTGGGTAACTTTCCATGGACATGAGAAAACTCAACCACCTGTTTGGTTATTTAAAGTTCAGTTTTGCAATTAAGATCAGGCACTGCTGTGTAAATGTAAAAAGCATCAGTACTGATTGCAGATAAACACAACACAAACAAAAAGGAAGAGCATAGGGCATATTTGAAATAATGACCATCATGATCTGTGTAAATTAATCAAATGAATCTCTGTCGTGGTTTAAATCCAGTCAACCACAAAGTTTTCTCACTCACTCACTCACTCACTCACTCACTCACTCACTCACTCACTGCCCTAGCTTTCTTCCCCCAGTCCTGGGGGGATAGGGAGGAGAACCAAAAGAATTCAACTCGCACAGGTTGAGATAAGAACAGTTTAGTAACTAAGGTATAACACAAATCACTACTGCTACCACCAATAATAATAATGACAAGAGAAGTACAAAGAAAGAGAATACAACCGCTCACCAAGCCCGACCCAGCCAGTGCACCCCCCAGCAGCGAACCCCCCAATGCACCACCACACCCTTCCGGATCTCTGCCCTCCGGTTTCACATCCTAGACATGACGTGCTGTGGTATGGAATAACCTCTTTTCAGTTTGGGTCAGGTGTCCTGTCTCTGCTTCCTCCTGGCTTCCCTTCCTCCCTGGCATAGCATGAGGCTCAGAAGGTCCTTGGCCAGACCACAACATTACCAAGCAGTAACTGAAAACACTGGTGTTATCAGCGCTGCTCCCAGGCGCAAAGTCAAAAACAAAGCACTGCACCAGCTACTAAGAAGGAGAAAAAATTGCTGCTGCTGCTGAACCTATGACAATCTCTCTGATTCTTAGTCTCTGGGTCTCAACCACCAGTTACGTGGAAGGTAGAGAGGGATGAATGAGGAGTTAAGTACTGCTAATTTGTACTGAAGGAGCAGTGTATTTTGTACTGTTGTTATGACAGAACATCCTGAGTAGAACTGGAAATAAGCTTGCAGCTAAAGAAATTTTTGGAGTACCTGCAAATGATATGAAAAAAGAACTGGCTGACTGGCTGCACACAAAGAGTTGTGGTCAATTGCTCAATGTCCAGGTGGAGACCAGTAATGAGTGGTGTCCCTCAGGGATCGGTGTTGGGACCGGTCTTATTCAACATCTATGTTGGTGACATGGACAGTGGGATTGAGTGCGCCCTCAGCAAGTTTGCCGATGACACCAAGCTTTGTGGTTCGGTTGATACATTGGAGGGAAGGAATGCCATCCAGAGGGACACATTTGTCCCTTCACACACTCACGCTTGGGAGGTGGGCTGATGCCAACCTGCTGAAGTTGAACCGTGACAAGTGCAAGGTCCTACACCTGCGTGGGAGCAATCCCAGGCACAGCTACAGGTTGGGCAGAGAAGAGATTCAGAGCAGCCCTGTGGAGAAGGCCTTGGGGGTGTTGGTTGGAGAAAATGAACATGAGCAAGCAGTGAGCGCTTGCAGCCCAGAAAGCCTACGATATCCTGGGCTGCATCAAAAGGAGCGTGACCAGCAGGTCAAGGGAGGTGATCCTGCCCCTCCACTTTACTCTTGTGAGATTTCACTTGGAGTATTGTGTGCAGTTTTGATGTCCTCAACAAAAGGACATTTAACTGTTGGAACAAGTTGAAAGGAGGGCCACGAGGATGATGAGGGGACTGGAGCACCTCCCTTATGAAGGTAGGCTGAGAAAGTTGGGGCTGTTCAGGCTGAAGAAGAGAAGGCTGCGTGGAGACCTCAGAGCAGCCTTCCAGTATCTGAAGGGAGCCTATAGGGATGCTGGGGAGGGACTCTTCATGAGGGACTGTAGTGATAGGACAAGGGTAATGGGTTCAAACTTAAACAGGGGAAGTTTAGATTGGATGTGAGGCAAAAATTCTTTACTGTTCTGGTGGTGAGGCACTGGAATGGGTTGCCCAGGGAAGTTGTGAATGCTCCATGGCTGGCAGTGTTCAAGGCCAGGTTGGACAGAGCTTTGTGTGACGTGGTTTAGTGTGAGGTGTCCCTGCCCATGGCAGGGGAGCTGGAACTGGATGATCTTAAGGTCCTTTCCAGCCCTAACTATTCTATGATTCTATATCCATTAGTTCTCTATTTTTTCAGGGTCTCTTCTCAGAGAGAGATATATATATGTATGTATTTGTGTTGTGAATCCTTTCCTCAGGTCATAAAATCTGAAAGGATTTTTAAATAGATCTATCTCTTAATGCATTGGTGCTCTAATTCACTTTAGAGGAGTGCTTTTGTCTGGATATGTGCTTCATCAGGATTAAAGATACTGACTAACTGAAAAGCTCTTGCCACAAACTTTTGTGTATAGATTTTTTTATATCATTTATGTCTAGGTGGAAGACTTACAGATGTCTGCCATATCACAACAAGGAGAAGAAAATCAGAAGTTGCACATGTTGACCTTTGGGACTACTTTTGATATTAATCGCAGGCACGCTCATTGTGATGGTATTTAGCTGGGTAGGATGAGCCAGTACCCTCCCTTCCTCATTCCCTCTATCTTGGCACATGTACATGATTATTTGTGTCCTCTGCAGTGCTAAAGTGGTTTAAATAAACTAGTATAGCTAGAAATCTGTTAGGAAGGTGTTCATCTGACCTAGAAAGGGCACTGCCACAGTGATACTAGTTTGAAGCATTTGTACCTCAGCTTGATATTTCCACAAACTTTTGCTGTTTCTTGCATCACTCCCCCTTAACCACCATGAAGTCCTTCCCTGCCTCACATCACGATCACGTCTGTCACTTCTTACACTGTTACCTGCCATGTCACGCAATTTTTCTTGTCATGACTTATAGTTTCTCATGTCCTATTCTATGGGAGAAACTTCAGTCAGGAGTCTGATCAGCACCTTCATCTCCCTGCTGCCCTAAATTTTTAAACTCTGGGTGGCTCTTTCTCACTGTCTTGAGGAGCTTAGGCAAACCCCTGTTTTTTTCCTGCCTTTTTCTTTTTTTTACTATGTTATTTACAACATGTCTGTAGTTTCATTTGGTTCTCAGTTCCTTACTGGCCCTTCTAAATATCTATCTAAATACAACAGAGCCAGATGAATATAATTACATGAGTGAATTTTGTGAAGGCCCTGAATAAATTAGGGGAAGAAACTTCACTTTGCTAGCCAGCAAACTTGGTGGAAACAGGTTAAAAGCACTTTGATCACTCGTGGATTATGCTGAAACGGAATTAACAACAGATTTTATGTTAGAAGTCTTGAAACCTATTAGCCAAACATCATCTTTTTGTTCTCCCTACTTTTCTTGACATCAGAATGTTGCTATAATAGAAGTTGTTGCAGTAAAGTATTGTTAGTAGCAATGCGCCATCAAATTGTCGCTTGAATAATTACAACAATCAAACAAAACCAAAATCGATCACTGTAGCCATCTGCATTCAGGAGAATGCACTTCCTTGGGCGACTGTACATGGGAACACTTGGAGATTGATGTGGGTCATTTGTCACTTAATTGTTGGATTGTCTTTTCAAATTGTGTATGAATAATATTTATTGTAACCATATAGATTTTAAAATATTTGGAAAATGTTTTGATGCAAGCTGGTTGCTTGAACTTGGCAAGTAGTAGTGAAATGCAGTCACACAATAGGCACATTATCTATTTTAAAGACTATGACATTGAGGAATTTTATTTTAACATTTTTAAATTACAGTGATTTTAAGGCATAAAGTAAAAGAGAAGATCAACAATTAAATTTACTTTTTTCTGCAGCCAAGGTAATTTATTTTCTTAACTTGATGACATTTTAATTTTCTGAATATAGTCATGGTTCCTTGGACATGAATATAGTCATGGTCCCTTGGTTAAAATGAATTCTAGCAGAAGATAGCAGAACTTAATTGCAGTTGCATAGCAGCTGTGGGTTAGTACAGAGTTACAGTGTCTTCTCTTTACTGTTCCTCTAAAAGTTATAAGGAAACTGCAAAACTATATATGGGAATATAGTAAGAATACTGACAAGGGTTCCTATATCCACTATATCCATTTTTTGTTTGCAAATTTCATGTGTTTTTAAAGAAAATATCTCACTTTTTAGTGAGATAACACCTATGCTAGTATGCTGGTATGCAGCTACCAGGAATGACTTAGGAGTTTTCTTGGGCTGTCAGGTTATATTGTTATAAATAATAACCTCCTTTTTTGCACTTTTGAAGAAAAATGCCAGCTTTTGTTACAAGCTGCTACTCTGCCTTTTTTTCTGGAATATGGTACATGTTTTTAGGCTGCTGCTGCTGTTCTTATTCTCTAGAAAAGTTTCATTTAATGTTGTTTACATCCAAAAATAATGTGGTTATGGGGAAATATTCTGTTTTTCTGTGATTATGGGGAAAGCAAATGTTTAATTTGAAGACCTCAGTCAAATAAATAGAACAGTTTAAACACAGAAAAATAATAAAGACTTGCTACACGAAGACTGCCCCTGTTGTTAAATTTGAAGCAGGTGGGTGGAGTGGCAGTTGTTATTGACATTCAGCAATTCAGTAAGATCAGTTTATGATTTTTGTTACCATGACTTCAGGTTACTTTGGTGACCTTTTATGGGTCAGCCTCAATTAAGCTGGAAACTAAAGATGTTGAAAAATGGAGTATTTCCCATGTTGATATGAGAAATTTTATGGCAGGCATGTTAGATCATTGCTCTGTGATTTTTGGAAGTTGATCTCCAAAGGCTGAGGAGGTCAGGGTCTATCTGAGCAGTAGTCTGTGCTGTATAGTGGTGACTCTGACAAGATGACATACTTTAAGCAGAATTGTCTCGTTAAAGGAGAAATAAAAAGGCAGTTCATTCTCCATGAGCAATCCCAACCTTCAAATTGTCTTTCTCTACTGGTCCTGAAAATTGCTTTTTTGTATTTGATCTGAAAAGCAGATCTTTTCAGGAGTCCCATATTGCTTTTGATAGAATGTACAAGGATAGTGAGTTTTATACTTGTATTTGCAATCTGCTTTATACCCTCACTAATACATATTGGCATTTAATCTAAGTCTGTCCCTCTTTCTATGCCATGTGACCTGATTTGCCACAAGTAGACGAGAAGGATCAAGACTCCAGCAGCAAAGCCTCAAAGTCATGTCTATGAGCATCCCAGTTCTTTTCAAAGACAATCACTTTAGACTTAGTAACTTTCTAGATAACCTATAAAATGCCCCTTGCCATTCCTCTTGTGGTTATGACAGATTTTTATGGGGTATAAGTAGATTATTGAAAGGATTGAGTATCAGTAGATGCTGTGCCTTTTGGTTTTAAGATTGATAGTATTTATCTGAAAATATTTTTAACTTCATAAAATTAGGAATATATGAAAAAAATTAATCTGCATCCTGAGATGCACGGGCTATGTGTCTCAAGAGCCTTTAAAGAAGTGAAATACTATATTTAGATTCTGTGGTACCCAGGTGAATAAAATTGGAAGATGCAAACTTCATGACAGTTCAGCAAATGAATTATTTAAGTGTTGATTTTTTTTTTTTTTTTAAATCCTTCTTGCATTTTATCTTATTTTTTTCCTCAGCAGTTGGGTTTTGTGGTTTTGGTTTTGTTTGGTTTTTTTTTTTTTTTTTTTTTTTTTTTTTTTGTGATAATCCATGAAGTATTATTCAGGTTTTCAAGCAAGCTGGCAAAGTGAGCACCTTTTAAATGCCTCATGGTACAAAAGTTCTTCAGTCACCTGGGGGTGGGGTGTAAAGGAGAGGGTCAAGGCTCCTCCCACCTGAGATAAGACACAGGTTAAATGAGAAGTGCCAGTTACATGTATGATTCTCTTCTCTCCTTTTTTTTTTTTTTTAATCAGAAGAGTGTTTAAGCACTGGAAAAGAGGCCCAGACAAGGAAGAAACTCCATTCCTCTAGATTTTCAAGCCTGACTGGGCAAGGCCCTGAACAACCTATTTACGTTGAACTGTATTGAGCAGGAGGTTGGGGTAGATGATTGTTAAGACACAAAGAAATGGGTTAATCCTCCACAAGTTTTCTTTTGGCCAGGGCATTAGTTGTAACATTGGCAGTATGCATAGATAGCATGTGGATGTTGTGTGTCTGCTAAATAATAATTTCCTTCTAAATATTTGTTCTGGATTCAAAATGATTCTCTAAATTTAGAGGACAGCATGAAAATGGGCAGTGATATTGCAGAGTAATCTGTTTATCTGTTATATTGATATCAAGTACCTGGAGACAGTGCTTTACCTAAACCCACATAGTTGGTGACTAGACCTGTGTCATGGGTTCAGCAGTAGCAGTCATTTTTCTCCTTCTTGGTAGCTGGTGCAGTGCTGTGTTTTTAATTTTGGGCCTGGGAGCAGCACTGATAACACCAGTGTTTTCAGTTACTGCTTGGTGATGTTTTGGTCTGACCAAGGACTTTCTGAGCCTCATGCTATGCCAGGGAGGAGGAGGAGCCGGGAGGAAGCAAGAGACAGGACACCTGACCCAAACTGACCAAAGAGGTTATTCCATACCACAGCACGTCATGTCCAGGATGTGAAATCGGAGAGCAGAGACCCAGAAGGGTGGTGGTGGTGGACTGGGGGTGCACGGCATGGTCAGGTTTTTGGTACTGGGGGGGTTCGCTGCTGGGGGGTGCACTGGCTGGGTCGGGATTGGTGAGCAGTTGTATTCTTTTTCTTTGTACTTCTCCTGTCGCTATTATTACTGGTAGTAGCAGTAGTGATTTGTGTTATACTTTAGTTACTAAACTGTTCTTATCTCAACCTGTGCGAGTTGAATTCTTTTGATTCTCCTGCCCATTACCCCGGGACTGGGGGAAGAAAAAGAGGGGAGTGAGTGAGAAAACTGCGTGGGTGGGGGGCTTAGAGGCTTAAACCACGACTACCTGAAATACTACTAAGGAAAATGTTTATAGCAATTCAGGATTCTAAGGGCAGATAACTGTGAAAAATTGTGTACCCTTCCTCAATATTTTGAAATGCAGTTTTGAGAATAGCATGTGAACCTGCATATAACTTCTCATTTGGGCTAAATTGGAATAACATCTGTTTATCCCAGTTGAGGATCTGGCCCTGTATGGCCTAATGTGGTCTGAAGAGCACCAGGCACTGGAGCAGAAAATTAATGTCGTGTCATTCTCAGCCAGTGATGGAGAAAGAGCAAATGGTCAACGCAGCCTCTTGAATTCCCAAGTTTCTTTCATGAGAGTGCATTACAGAGCATTAGATAACCACATGGGCTTTTTACACATCCCTTTCTGGAGGGGAAGCATTTAGATGATAGATTAAAATATGACTTTCACTTACCCTTTAGTGGGAGTGAGATAAGGTTTATATGTTGAAAGAATGCTTTTAACCACAGTACAGCACAAAAACTTCTTGAAATATTTCAGGAATTAATAATTTTGATATGTTTCCCTTTTCTGGATATCTGAAATAGCCTCTTCACTACCAGTTTCTGTAATGTAAATAAAATCAGTACAGCCTGTCATTGAACTTAAATATTGTGTGGCATAGCAGTTACAATGCTGCTGCTGTTTATATGCAGGTTTAACAACTCAAAATAACTATCAGTTCATGTGTGAGTAGGAAATGTAGAAAACACCAGATTGTTGGTGATGTTCAGTGTTAGTTCTTTGAAGACCTAAGGGATACTCACATGCAAGATAGGCGGGCTACACTGTATAAGTCTAGTTAAAGCAGCTGTGACTGAGTTGGTAACATAGGAACACGGGGAGGGTTTAAAGCTTATTTTTAAAAATCCACAAGTTTAGAAGCAAGAGGGGGGTTGCACTTGAGCTAAGTATCAGCAGTAGTTAAACAAAAAATATTTTTTCTGTGCATTAAATTTTTCACTCAGATTTGGAATCCCCTTATGTAGGGTGGTATGCTTCAAAGTTTTTGTAGTAGAAAGATAATTGGAATGGAAGAACTACTTCGAGATTAATTTAATTCCTTTATCCTGTTATATGAATGCTTTTGGGTCAGCAGCTTAATATCAGATTTGGGAGGCTATATTTGCTAAAAAGAAGCAACTGCATTTTTAGCATGAATTCTATAGTTATGATAACTTTTGTCGTTTGGTATAGATTTATTCGTATAAACTAGTGAGTGCAGATAGGCAGACCTGTGCAAATGTTGACAAAGTTTAAGTGGAGGTCTTTCAATTTATTTTTCTATTTTCTTTTATGTTTATGTTGGCATTTCACTCAACTGTATACAGAAAGTCTTTCTTTTTCAAAGTAGTTTTCTAACTTAGATTAACTGTCCATGAAATTTATAAATTAGAGTTCTGTAAATAACTTTTTGTTTATTGCATTCCACATAGTTCTTGCGTATTGCACTTTTTGGTCATTTAAATTGAAAGATGTCTGTAGGGACCCATACAAATAAGATGGAAACAATTATTCATTAGCTTGCATTAGTTCTGCTGCACATTGCTTTTCTTCTCTACTTTCTTCTCAGTACTTACTTTAAATATTACAGGGAGGAAGGAACATGCCCAGTCAGGAGTAGGGTACTTGTGTTTCTTAAGGAAAAAAGCCCATATACTGAGTTAATATTTTCTGTTTCTGAAACTTTTTCTTGCCTGTATTTCTTTTAGCTTTTCACAAACATACAATTACTTTTAAATGTCCTTACTAATTAAGAAAGACAACTCCTGGGGTAAGTAGCAGGTTAAGACTTCTATTTCTCTACTTTTCACTAATTTAAATATGAAAATATGAACTGTGTGTGACAAGAGAACTGTCTGTGTACAAGAGACTGTCCCATGCAGATGTTACTGCTTCAGAGAATCGGAAGTATTATACCTAGACTAATTTTATTTTATTTTCAATTTGCTTCCACTGGAAAGTAGCTTCTGGAAAGAATACAACAATTGAAGGAAGTATTCTGTAAATAGTTGTGGTTGATAGTAAAGGGGCTTATCTGGGGAGGACATGGAAATAAAGTCAGCATTGTATATCTTCTAAAACTGATTTCTGACTAACTCATTATTTTGCTAGGTTTCAATTTGTGAATTAATGACATCTGGATTAATAAATACTGGTATGAGTACATACTGTCAACCTGATTTTTGTGATAATTTTGAAAGGATCTAGGCAACCTTGTTTAAATACTATAATGAAACGAAGCATAGTTTTTAATCAGTTCAAATGCATGTAACATTATACTCTAAGTTCTTTGTAATGATAATTGGCTATGAGAGGCAGTGCTAAGATGAACTTCGATTTTCAAAGTGAGAAGTGTCTTGTTACTGTGAATTGGTGGGTGAGAAGTCAACCCTTTTAGTTGTAGATTTAGTTTTCAAGGTTATGATTCAAGAAATCATTACCTGTAACAACAAGAATGGAATTTACATAGCTTTTGGATTAGATAGGCCTTAAATAGCTGAAGTATATTAAAGGAAAATGCTTGAAATGTGCAATGAGACTGAAATTCTTAAGATGCTTATTTGCATAAAAATAAAAAAAGGATTTTTTTTTTATGAACTTGTTTGCTTTTAAGATTTACACATGTGACATCTCCTTTGGGTATATTTTAGATTGTCTTTATTTTGCCAGCTTTTTTTTTTTTTTCCCCCCAAATACTGAGTTATAGTGGAGAGAACACAAGGTATAGTAGAGAGAGATTTCAGAGATCCAATCTATTGCCCGGTGTCAGAAGAGATTCTTAAAATCTAAGTAGGAAAAAGAAGAAAAACTAGGAGTTTTGGCTTCGAAATGGGAAAATCTGTATAGCTTGCTCATTTATCTGTAGATGGTAAACATTTTGAAGCAGGACCATCCAGTGGTATGGCATTATAATAATACTGTATTTCCTCTTCCTGAACCTGATGCCTGTAGTAGTGCCTGGCTGCTGCAGATGCTCTGTAGGGAGAATTTAATGCGTTCCAGAAAGGGGAATTCATTGCAGTCTGTGCACTCTGGTTAATTTGCCTGTTTGCTAATTTACAAAAGTACTGCAGAAGTAGATTGCTTGAAAGTGTTTGCAAGGTTACTTTAACTGGAAAGCGAAGTTAAAATATAAAGTACTAGCTTTGAATGAATACATGTGCAATGGATGTAAAATAGTGGCCTTGGAGTAATGAGTATTCAATGTGAAAAATACCTGTTTCTTACATTTGGTGACAGCACTTCAGTACAAAATCCTACTGTAATGAATGAGGAACAAGTTTCATACAGATGAACTTTGAAACAAACTTTATTGCTGAAGCTGCTGTTATTTTCTAGAGAGAAATATGTTGTGATAACTTAAATCTTTCCCACCTTTTGCTGTTTGTGATTTAGCATTGTAGGTCATTTAATTCTTATGTAATTTTTGTACTTGTATCTGCTTAGAAGCCAAATGGGATGAAAGTATGATTCATTAGTGCTTTCAAGTATGAGAATCAAAAGCTGCTCAGAATTTAAATTTGAGTGCTCTAAATACTAAACATAATTAATCTCATATGAATGCCAGAAACTAGGAAGCTTGAATGTATTAATTATACATAAAATGTCTTTCATTGCAGTCAGTATATGTCAGGTGACCCAGATGTTGCTGGCATCCTGAGCAATCTCAGGACATAAAACCCAGAAAACTCCAGAGGAAATGGCACTTGAGTGTTAAGAGAAGAGAGGTTGGTTTATTTTTTATTTTTTTTTGGTTGGTTTTATTTTTTGTTTGTTTCGTTGTGGTTTTGTTTTTGTTTGGGGTTTTTTGGGAGGGGATGTTTTTAGGTTTTGTTTGATTTTTGTTTTGGTGGTAGCGTTTTTTTGGACAATGCTTCCGCAGAAGTACAAATAACCTGTTTTCTGGAGTCTCAGAGTGACAGGTAATGTACAATGCCCAGATCTAATAGCAGTTGTCCTCACTGCAGCTTATAAAGTACCAATAGGATTGAATGACTTTCTGCTCCACTGCCTTATCATCACGTTGTTTTAGGTTTCTAGGGCTCAGTTGTGCTTTTGCATGCAATTTATGTAATTCTCTTGATTTCCAAGCTTCAAGAATATACTTTGTTCTGGAGGCATTGCAGCAAATTAGTTTTCTTAACCTAGGTGTAGTTTTCAATGACCTCTTAAGGATTGGAAGAAAGCACTAGAAAAGAAACCTGTTGTGTTTAGGAAATGGAGATTTACTGAAAATGATAGATTAGCTGTTGGCTTGAGGAGATGGACCTTGAACAGGGCAGCACTGTGGGTCTGAGCAGGTAGGAGAGGCTGCAGAAACAAATAAGGAGGACATGAGTGTTTGCCTTGAGAGGGTCTGGGCTAAGCCTGTGTGGGAGGTTTTAACAATGAGCTTGAAGACTGGAGCCTGCAGGTCCACTGTGCTCTCAGAAATACATGCTGTTGCTTTGGGCATAAGAAAAAAACGTAGTTATTTGGCTAATATCTTTGGGGCAGTAGAATTCAATTTTGTCTCTATTGATGAGCAGCCTTGTGCCTGCCTTGGAGAAAATGTTGCAAGTTCTGATCATTTTTATTTTGTAACGGACAGAGGTTATTTAATTAGGTTTTTTAAATACTGAGGAATAACGGCTGTGTGTTTTACAACCCTCTTGAGTAAAATGAACATCTGTGGAAGTAAATGTGCAAGCAACGATCTACTTTTAGTATATTCAGGATCACAAGGTGAGAAATCTCATGGGGTCAAGGGCTATATTCTATTTCTAGAAGATACAATTCACACTTCAGATATCTAGTTTAATTTTTATCTTTCCATGCTGCAGAAGTTTGCAGAAGGCTGTAAATGTCAGGCAGAACTGCTAATGAATGAGACATGATAATGCTAAGAGTATGGAATTTAATCCCCAATCTCTCAATCACACACCCTACATCCCCCTCACCCCCTCCCCCCCCAAACCTAAAACTTTGGGTTATTTCATCTTCAAAATTAGTTTACATTGATCATTTAGTCATGTAATATTTTTTACTTAGAAGCTGTATGTGTATAAATTAAATAGATATAATTGCAGTTTTAAATTACATTTATAAATGTAGTTTATGTAAGTGTATGTCTCATGCTGCTGCTAGAGGAAACTTGGAAAAATATCGCAGAGTATTCTTGTACAGAAAAACATTTCATTATGTGAAGCAGAATTCCAGGGAATAAAACTGATTCTCCATTAGGCTGTCGCATTGTCTTCCACATTGCCAAAATAGTAAAAGTAAAGCTGCCCCACAAGCTTGCTGATGAGACCAGGAGAGACCCAGAAACATGGTAGAAAAATTCATTCCAGATTTCTGCATCTGCTTACTGCTCTTGCCAAGCTATGCCATGTGAAGGCTGGAAATTAGCTTCAAGAGTTGATTTTTTTTTTTTTAGTAGAAGGAGAAATTACACCATTGAATAAACAATCAATGTCAAGATAGTCTTTAAAATTATGTAGGTTCAAGAGTACAGTTTAATTTTAAATTCTAGTGAGATTTTGGGGGAAAGCTTTGTTTCTTGGGGATGATACAGAGCCTAAGGAAAGAGGAATCCAACACTGAAGCTGGAGTTGAGTTGAAGCTGAAGCTTAAGTACTTCTAAATTTAAGAACACTCAGTATCTTCAAAATGGTATTAAATATGATTTTAGAGAGGTTAAAAAGCAACCAGCAAATGCTGCATACAAAGTGTCCTTTTCCTGAAGCAGAAATTTTAAAGCTTTATGTTAAATTTCTCTCAAGGAGGTGGATAATGACAAAATTACTCTTTATTTCCTATCCTTACTTATTTTCCTTAAGCACCGATTACTAACTATGGCTAATAGCATGGCTCTTAGCAAGCTAAAACTTCTGCGTGATCCAGTGCAGCCTCTGTCATGCAACAAACGTGTTTTAATCTAGGTGTGTTTAGGTTTAGGTACCCTGGGGATGTCTGGTTCCATTTGTCATTTTGTTTTTCAGAATAAAACCTAAGCAGAATGCTCAGAGAACATAATAGAAAAATTTATCTCCCATCAGGTCTACCTCCAGCCTCACATGACAAAATCTACACCCCTTATTCACGTAGTAATTCTTAGTACTGTTTCTTTTGCCAGTGCAGTCTGTTCTAAGGACATACTTTTCTTATAGTTATTTGTCCCATTTTTTTTTCTCATGTAGTATGTCATACTAGTAATATTTTGAGTTCAAAGTTAAGAATAAAAGTTCTGAATTTTAAGGACTCTGTTAACAATAAAAGTGTTGTTAAAATAGCTGGCAGCATCAACACGTCATATGTCTTCTGTGGTACTTAATACATTTAATACAATAAAATGAAGAAAATTGATCTTAATAGATTACTGACTTTGTGGAGTGTAATTCTATATTTTCAGTTCATGCACATAGGCTTATATATTTGCTTTCTATAGTCATTTTTCACATAGTCATATTCATATAGTCATAGTCATATATTTGCTTTCCATAGTCATTCTTCACATACCCTTTACAAGCAGTCCACAAATCCACATGCATTTTCAAGAACTGTTAAATATGGTTGTTATGATATTGTGCCATTTGGAGTGGTATAACTGTTCTGAAAGCAGTAACTGATGATTAAGAAAAAGTAAATTAAATGTTGCTGAGCCATTTCTGCCATGGAACTGAGCAGAAAAGAAGACCTACTAGGCAGTAACCCTCTAAGGCATTTCAGCGAGTTTCCCCATCCTGGCATTTTGGCTAGTAGCCTGTAGCTGTTGCCAGATATTTGATTTCTTTTTCTGACTCTGAAAAGCCTGAGAGAGAGGCACCAATAAGCAGCTGTTTTCTAGGTTCTCTGGCAGCATGCAAGACTGGAAAGGAATTTGTAGATTACTGAATCTAATAGAATAAAAATAATCAGCAGTATAGAAAAAAAGTAGAGTACTGAAAATGCCTGGATGATGGGGGAATAGAAATGCTGCAAAAGGAACATCCTGAAATTACTTTCTTAAATTGAAGTGATAGCTGTGCAAATTATTTTGAAAAGGTTTTGTCCTAAAATTCTGGGGGGTGGTGGTGGTGGTGATGTTTAGTGTGGGGTTTTTGTCCTTTTTTTTTTTTTTAAAATATTAATAGGTTAGACATGTTTCCATCCCTATTTTTTTAGTGCAGAGTTTATTTTGTTCTTCTGCTTTACTCTGATCCTAATTAGTCCCTAAGATCCATCCTTATTCAGGCTTTACAATTCGAAGTTAATTGGGCCAGATTCTGCATTTAGTTTTACTTGGCTGGACAGCAATGAGGTGTGACTTTTCAGTCACTCCATTGTCTTCATGCAAATTAATACTGTTGCACTGATGCTAGTCATTTTATCATTTAAGTGATTTTAGACTTACATTTTGTACAGAGTGAGCCTCTACCTCTTTGTGATCTCTTTCTTTTGACATACTTCTGTGTTTTCTTCATGCCAATAAAGACCTGTATATTCCATCTAGCAAAAATGCTCTTTTTTTTTTTCCTTCTAAATTCTTCTTTGAGCCTACTGCCATCAGGAAGCAAATTTCAGGGTTGAAGATCCAAATGCAGTTGGGTGGGGCTGTTCCAGTGGGAGTTTTCTTTGAATTTACAGCAGCAATTCTTCTCTGTGTTTGTGTCTCGTTATCTGAACTATGCTGTGTAGTAGAGAAAGCTCTCAAGACTAACTCCTCTATTTGCTATACAATTAATTTGCATTTATTAGTTTGTGTAAGTACAGTTCAGAAATTTCTTCAGGTTTATGCTTGATTTGTGCAGGGAACAGAAAGGGATACATCCTTTTTCGTCTGATATTTGATAACTCTGTTCTAAAAATATCCTTGGTAGTTTAAGCTAGATAGATAGGTAGATGCTAGGAATAACATAATGTTATTGCAACAAGAATGAAGCTACAGTCAGATCACCTCCTTGAGAGTGCAGGTCATTATTAAATAGAAAGATTGAATCCAAATTTTAGATTTTATATTTTTTTTTTTTGCACTAAGTAAAGAACTGAGGCTGTTGTTCTGCGTCACTGGCAGCTGGTGCTTCTCTTATGACTGGTTAGAAGTCTTTAATATGGAATTCCTCACTTTTAATATATCTATATTTTGATAAAAATGCAGTCTGTGTTTAAATGATGGAAAGCCAGTATCATAACAGCAGCATAATATAAACGAACTAAAGCTTCAGCCTTCTTCCCTGTTAGCCTCAATATGCTTTAAATATGAGTTATGACAGTGTGCACTAAGAGATGGAACTTTTAAGTTTCTTGAGGATTATTTCTCTCACCCCAGGGGTTCTTCACCCTTGCGTCAGTGCTTCCTTGTGTCTGTTTTTACACAAATGTACGAGGCAAGTGTGATGGGTGGTGGTGTGACTGGGTGACACAGCTTACAAAAAGTGATGTAGGTGTGTTGCGCTGCACAGAGCAGCAGCAGTTCCTGTGGAAGAAAGTGTGCAGGTCCTTGAGGCAGGAGGGCCATGCTAGGGCTGCTAGCACTGGCGGATATAATTTGCCATATTGCATTTTGTGTATTGCTGCACAATGCCCAGATGCGTTGTGTCAAGTGCTTAATGATTTTTCACAGTGTTGTCCATAGATTCTGCTCCAACATAAGACCTTCGGACTGGAGAGGCCATCAAGTGACTGCCCTTGCAGTTAGCTGTGCAAGATAATCTTTCTGCACATTAATCAAGATGGTCTCAAATGGAGTAGGTAATTTTGTTCCTGTATTTCCTACAGTTGAGGCAGTTGTGAACATACTGCTTCAAACTACCTATGGCTCTTTTATATACATTTATACTTCTGCTTTTAAGTTTCATTTTGCTTAGCTTAGCTTGTTTGCCCTTCACATGGTGTATATGTAGAGGGTAAAAACATATTTTCATGGCCATAATTTTGCCAGATTTAAGAAGGTAAGCCCACCTTGCCTTGTGTTGTTAAATAGCCTCGAGGTATTTCTCCCTCCCTAATTCTGTATTCTCTTCATCTCCTGTGCACTTAGAAAAAGATTAATTCAAGTAAACAGGCAGGACAAAAGGTTGTACTGAAGATAAAACTTCAGGTGGTACTCCTCAGGATCTAAGCAGTCCCCTAGCTCTACCTGAAGCAGTAAATTTGCAAAACAGACTTTGCAAAAGTAGAAAAGTTCATGATTAAAAAATATTTTAAAAATGGGTCATACGTAAGCAGTTTGTGAAAATGGAACATTGCAATGTAAAATCATGCAGTTGGCATGTCTTGTCATGTGTGTGTAAAGAAACGTTAACTTTATGCATTTGAAATATGATTTAATATTTGTTATGATTAAAAACGTGTCATATTTAACTGTTGTGCAAGATGCAGAAACAGCTGGAACTGTTCTGCTCAGCTTTTACGTAATCTGTTTTTACAGTCATATAGTTTGATCATATAGACTGATTATTTTAGATTTGATTTTGTTGGTTTGGTGGTGGTTTTTTCTTTTTTTTTCCCCTTTTTTATTCAGTGGTAAATCTAGATTAATTTTTCTCTGAACTGTTCTGTTTAATCAAAAGTCACTGTTGATCCCAGGCATTAGGCCCATCTGGTTATGCAGAAGTATTTTCCTGCTCTCTCCTACACTGATCCTTTGCCTGTCCTCTGATAAATAATGGATTTAAGGAATTCAAGGTGAGAGCAATTTGTCTATGATACAAGAGGCACTTTCTAATTGGATGTTTGAAGTTTCTGCAAAATATGTTAGATTAAGCCTCTGCTGACTTAGAAAGTTAACTTATTTCACTCTTACGATACTTGCGTGTTTTCACACAGTCATTAGCTGAGAACAGAGCACTCTAGCACAAAAGAGGCACTTCTAGGCTGGCTAGTTACCAGTTTGTGAAACTTAGAATCAGGAAATAACAGTCAAAGTAAGGGGTTTTCAGTACACTATAATAATCTATATTTTTATCAGATACTTGAAATGTACAAAGACAAGATAGCTGTCATAAAATTCATTTTCTTCACTCTGTAAGGACTTGCCTGTCACTGAAAGCAGTTCAGAGAGCAAGTGCTCACAAACTCAGTAAAGCAGCTTTTTCTTGGCTTTGCCAGAAGGGATGCTACTGCTGCTCTGCAGTTCTGGCTCCAGTACTGTGATAAACCTCAGTGCTCCTTATGCATGTTCTGGATTGAAATTTGGCTTACTGCTAGACATGTTTTGAACTGCTTTATTCTTGTTTTGGTGTATATTGTGCCACATATAATTGATGTGTGTGTATATAAGGGTAAATATTTTTTAGGAAATGCAGTGAATCTTCATGAAACGAACAACTTGGAGGACAGGAAATGCCATTTATATGACAGATGATCTTACAAATATTCAGTGCTGTTAGGCTGAATATTTTTATGAGCTTTTGGTGCAGTCTCTGAAAATGAGAGATTTGATCATATACCTAGCTTTTCTCCAGTGTTGAGGTATAAAACACATGTTGTAACCCAGAATATATTCAGCAATAATTTTTTGAGGTGGGGGAGTGGAGCCTTCTAACTTTTGACAGGTTGCTTGATATCTAGTCTGTTATTATAAAGACAGCATCCTGTTTTCCCATGGGTTGTGTATGTTAGTAGTGACACATGGTGCTCTGATGCAGACACATACGCAGATCATGCAGTTCCTTATGACTGTTGCCCATTTTTAGAAATTTTAAAGTGTGTTGCACATGAAGCAGGACCAGGAAAGCATATCTGCCAAAGCTACTGAACAGTGCGCTACTAGAAAAATGGGTACTTCCACTTTTGTTCTGCAGCCCCATTACTGGAGGTGGGCAGTTGGTCTCACCCAGACTCTTTGGCTATTTCTGCTTCTGTATTCCATTGTTCTTGAGTTGAAGAAACTCAGAAATGTGAGTAAATTAATTATTTGTCAGAGTTAATTTGAAAACTGGGAGACTTCTAATTGACTGTTGAAACCAGCAAAATCTTTATTGCTTTTATTGTCCTCTGTGCTCTGCTTCTAGTCTGTCTAGTAAGAAAAGCAGCTCCCCACGCATTGGGAACATCATTTAATATCTGTGGCTCAGTCTCTGTGCTACTTTACTGGTGATGAGCATTACAGAAAAGCTCAGGAGGGAGTGTCTAATTTAGCATGGCAGTTTTTCAGTGTTGTGCAGTGAATAAAATCTAGAATCACACTCTGAAGGAGAAAATACATTAGGGTCATTGCTAACCTGATTTTATCCAACCTGTGAAATTTTTGAGGAAGAGATCCCATGGAAAAATATTATGCAGTCACACATTATATTATGGAAAACATACCCCAAGGGTCTAAAATAAGGCTGTACAGACATTTTTGTTACAGTACTACTTGGGTTGACATTTTAGCCTTAATTGTACTTTTCTGAGTCATGTATGCACTCAGGATCAATTTCACTATTTTAATAGTCACTGCTAAATGCATATAGAAAACTCATCAATGTCTTTCTGTACTTAAAGTGCAAAATAAGTGAATTATTTATTTTGGTTCAGTTTCACTGTTTAAGTACAGTTTTCTTTTACTTAGTATTTTGGAATGACAGAGTTACATGAGAAGAGTATACTAGATTTAACCCTACGAAAATTCTCGAACAGATTTTTTTGTTTAAATTCTGTATTAGGCTACAATAAAAAATTGTCAATCTAGTTCAAGAATTTTCATGCTAGTTTCAAATCCTTGGTGTTTGGCTTAAAAATTAATGCTGAAACACGGTTGCAGAAGCAGTTTTTATTTAATTAGGCTTTATAGGTGGCCTTTTTTATGTGCCTGTTAGGAGCAATGGGTTGGTACTAAAAGCATAGTCACAAACAAGGCTGGGATGGATTACTCTTAAATTTATCAAAAATAATCTCTCTTCCTGAATATGGATCTTCTATAGAATCTGGATCCTGGTTTACGGAATTCCTGCCTGGCCAATTATTCCTTATCCTAAGTTGATTACGGATGAGTAATCCAATTAAATACATTTAGTTTAAAATTTACTTCTTGGATTTTTATTTGGATTAAATGAAAGCCTGGTCCACAACAGTATCTGTGGCAAAAGTTCAAACATATTACATGGCTAATTATTTTTTACTTATTATAGAACCTTTTAACTTCTATTGCTGATTATCACTAAAATTTTTGCTTTAATGACCTTTGCTAAAATACAGTTTCATATTGCATTAAATTCATGTTTCCTTCTAAATAGAGTCTTAAAGTGTTCTCATCTGGCTTGTTTTCTTAGTTGTGTGGTTTTTGTTTTTTTTTTGGTTGTTGTTCTTGTTTTGGTTTAAATTTTCTTGCTCTTCAGCAACTGAGTTGGCTTGATCTGAATAACTGTGGTTACTCATAACACTAACCCTTGCTGTTCTCTAGAGGAGTACCAAACCCTTCTTTGAAGGAGGATGCGTATTCTAACTTTTATATAGCAAGATGTTCAGCCTAAGAGACAGAATTAAACACAGACTACTTCAGGTGCACCAATGGTGCAACCAGTGTGAATGTTTAGGTGCCTTAAAACTTCAAACAAAACAAAAAGGTTTTATGAGAAAGGTTGTTTATGTAGTGGAATCTACTGATGTTGGACTGAAGTGACGTCCTGTTGGTAAAAGTAGAAAGTAAATCTTAATCCAGATCTCAATGCATGACAGTGGGGAAGAAACATGGTAAGGTAAGGCCTGTAGGACTGGTGGTGTGAAAGCTTCACAGTTTTCCCATTGCAATTTACCCCAAAGCTACATTTGTCTGTATAACCAGGCATGGATGGGTGACATTTTCCCTAACACAGTTTCTGTTTCTCACCTGTGACCTGTAAGGAACACCTTTAACCCCATATATGTAATAAACTATAACCCCATTTACTTAAATCCTTGTGTTTGTCATAGAATGACTTCTGCACCCGATGGTTTTGCCACTGCATTAGACTGTGTCTCTCATCTTTGTTTCCTTGTTGTCCCTGTAAGGCCTTACTGTCTCCCTGTGCTTCAAACTGTACCTTTTTGTCTACTTTCTTTGTATCAGCATAATAGACCAAGTCTTTCTGACTTGAAATAGAGCATTGCTGCCTTGTTCCTCTTTCTGTCTTCCCTGCTTGCCTTTTTGTTTGACTTATCATTTTAGGGCAGTTTGGAAGATTTTATACTCTTACAATCTGTGGAGAGAGCAGACTTGTGAAAATTTGAGAAGGTTTTCAGACCTATAGCTGCTCTAAACTTAGGTGGAGTATAAATAGAAATATAAGGTAACAAGGTAGCTGCTGTATTTTCCAAGCTTTCTGGACATGGTTTCAAAAGTCAGTTTCCCATCACATGTATGTGAATAGCTTGAACTTACTTATTCCAAGAATTTTCTAATACTAAAGTCTGTATTGGCCTCCCCGTGGTTTTGCCCATCTGATAAAGAGTTTCTTCAAATAAAATTGAAAGTGACAAGACTTTTTTTTTTTTTTAAAGCATCTGCTTTTATTATTGCTGTCCCCTTTGCTGGAATAAACTCTGCTATATATTCAGCTATGCTGCTGCTGAGAAATCACAGGCTGCTCTGACCTCTACAATTTCTGTCAAAGTTCCCAAATCAGTTTTTTGTTTGTGTTTGCTTTTTTTTTTTCCAGTTGTGATTTTACTACCATTTAGTAACTCATTATTTCCATAAATTCTTCTCTACTTTTGGTGCCCTGCCAGGGCACCAGCTGCTTACAGAAGCCTGTAAGTGCCCTGATATGCACAACAGAGAAGACATTTTGTGGTGAGTCCTCTCCTCCTGACCTCACCTAGCAAATAATTCTTAGCAGTAGAAAACATAGGATGCTCCTTCAGTAAGCACTCTATTGTTTGCTGAGACAATGCAGCAGCACTAAAATACAAATTTTATATGGAGTATTTTGCATTTGTTCAGTTGTGGTGCCAAGTACAAAGGAGCATTACAGTCATCATCAGAGTGTCAGCCTTGAACTCTATCATGCTGCATTTGTGTTTCATAGGGAGGTTCTTCAGTTAGTGGTACAGAAACATTGCTACTGCAGGAGCAGCTGTGATGCCAGAGTTAAAGAAATGGTTGGGAACAGACTGAGGGTCACGATCTCATTTCTAAAAATAAAAGATGGAAAATGAATTCAGCCCTGGAGTCTTGCTTGGTCTCGTTCCTTATCCTGGAAAGCATCAGGGGGAGAACACCTTTGTGTTTCTGGTGGGGAAGACCCTCTTCTGCCTGTTACCTTCTTCCTGTTACTCCAATCTGTTCTGTGTTACTGTTCTGTGTTACCAGAACATGTTTTCGGGTAATAGGAGATCTTGTCTTTCCCTGCTTTTACTAGAAGATCCTACATGCTCCATATCATGCATTATTGCCGAGGGCAGGAGTATAAGATCAGGTAAGAATGATCTTGTTTGGAGCTATTTAGAAGGTCAGCAATTAAGATACTCCATTAGCTCAAAAAATATCAGGAAAATATGGTTCTTGAATTGTTGAATTCCAAACAAAATTTCAATTTTACCTCTTACAGCCTTGTCCCTTTCTATTATGAAAGGTATAGACAAGGTAACAGCCTCTCTTGGACCTTCTTCAAAACAAGAAAAAAGAAAATTTTAGGGAATGTGCTCTGCAACCTAAGTATTGATTGCAACCAGGTTTTTTTTTTTCCAAGAATAGCCAATAATTCCAGAAATCAGTGTCCAGAAGAATGTGTAAAGGACTTTGAAACCAGTAAAGGATATGCTGCTATCTTTGTAGGGATATCAGTCAACATTTTGTTTTTAAACATTTTTGTCTAATTCAACATATCAAAAGATGACATTTATTCTGTTTATTATGAAAAATAAAAAGGAAATTTAAAGATGTCTTGAAGGATTGTAGACCTTTACAATTGCTTCTGATTCTGCCAAGAGTTTAAAAGAGCCAAAACAATACAGCTGCTGAAATTATATACAGATCTTATCTCGGGCATAGTCGGGTTAGCAGTGTTAGATATGTATGGACATCTAGCTGGTCAATCATTTGGATTCTGTTTGTCTTTTGTGAAAACAAAATTGCTCCGTTTAAGTAGTTATAAATGACAAGATAGTGCAGTCTCATTTTTAAGAAGATTGCTGCGCTGTTTAGAGTGAGATTCTTCTCTTAAAAATCATCACACAGGCAAAAACAGTGAAGAACTGTTCTGCAACACAGTATTCCTTGCATTCATAAATATTTATTTCAGAGACTGTATGGCAATGTGAATGGTTTGATTACTTTGCAGAGGAGAGCATAATGTCATTAAGCAGAGGACTTGTTATTGAGTGAATCCTGGCAGCTGAGAATGTGGGATGATGATGACTTACAAGAGCTTTATCAACTAACTTGTTTGACTGCTGG
Organism: Myiopsitta monachus; assembly: GCA_017639245.1. Taxonomy (NCBI): domain Eukaryota; kingdom Metazoa; phylum Chordata; class Aves; order Psittaciformes; family Psittacidae; genus Myiopsitta; species Myiopsitta monachus. The sequence continues at coordinate 60,575,551 of CM029921.1, read as the reverse complement.
ATAATGTATAATACAGTGAGTACAAATGGTGTGCAACGTGAAGGAAATGTTTTCCCTTTGTGATCTGAGTCTTTTGTTTTCTAGCACAAAGCACAATTCTTTAATTACTTATGACAGAAATAGAAAAAGCCACATTCTCCGAAATGTGTCCCACTTCTCCATGGAGTTCGCTTTGTGTGTGTACATCTGCTTTATTTACTGGATTAAAAAAGAGTAGTCTTTATGTCAGATTAAAACAAAGGCATTTCTCCAGGCGATGGGTACCAAGTTTACCCCTGTGTGTATTCACTCCAGGGCTTTCTTAATTTTAAAACCAGAAAGAAACCCCTATCCCATCCAGAAGCAACTTTTGTTTGAGGTTGACTTGGGAATCACAAAAAGTTTTCAGATTCTTGCTAGGCTAAACCTGAGGCCATAACTGGGAGGGAAATGTATTATTTTAGTAGCTCAGCACAATTAAGGTAAAAGGAGTAATTAAAAAAAATCACATAAGTCTGTGGCAGCCTTGAAAGTAGCCTTTAAAACAACTCTATCATCTCCACCATTTTTCTTCAACTTCTTCATTATCCATGTTTTGATATGTTACATTTTATGTTATGTATACAGAAAGATGGAGTTCACATCATAACTGAATTTCTCAGCTCATTCACTACACGAGTCCTTTGGCTAGTGGAAGTTTTTCCAGTGATCCTTCCTGCTTTCTCTCTTTTTAACTTCTCTATGAATGACCTTCTTTGTTGCAGCTAGTTTAGTTTTAACTTAGGTAGTGGAAATGGGGACACTCAGAAGTCACTTCTGCAAGTGTTCATATGAACCAAGACCTGTTTATCAAGGGTAACAGCTATGTTTCTCAAGAGCAGTAGGGTAAGCATTCACTTCTGCAGCCATAATTAGATTTCATTATTCACTTACTCTGCTGGAGGAGCTGATCTGTTGTGAGGCCATAAACAGGACTGCTGTTTAGATGTATAAATTTAGATCTGAATTTATACCTGTCGTTTTCACTGATTTATAGACGTGTGTCAAACTTTTTCTGGCCCTTCATGGATCCTTGAGTTTTTGTGTCCAGGTATTTGGTTTTAGGACTGTATCTATAATCATGTTAGCCTCTTCCTTTCATCATGTTTTTTTAGATTTAAAAAAAAAATGTTTATATTGAAAGCTTAGGAAGATTTGTATCTATTATAATTAAAAAGTCAGGTACTAAATTCAGTCTGCATCATGCTGCAAAATCAATTCCCGCGAGTCATCTATAATGATGGGGGAATACTTCTTGCATGATTAGATGGCTTCAGGCACAGAGGAAAAAACTTTTAATTAGCCAGGAGAAGAAAAGTGACTGTCTAAGTCGTTGCAAGGTACTTTGGTAACTTGTCTTCAGCTGCAGCTGCAGCTAATACTGAAAAAAAGGTGGTAGAAAATTTTCAGGAAGTATTTTACTTAATAATAAAAAAAAATAAAATATTTTGTTAATTCAAATTTGGGTCTTTTCACCCTCAATGTTAATATCTATGTATGTTAATTCACCTTTGAACATCAAAATTGCCTCATCAGTGCTGGCTAAGCTGACTTCCCGTCATCTGTTCTTAAACTAATCTCATAGGTTTTCATATTATTTGATAGAGAGTGTTGGCCATTGAAAGCAGCCTGTGTGTTAACTTTCTAATGTTTCATAGTACTTTTGCTTACTTAAAAAAAAAATAAATAAAAAGAAAGCCTTTAGCACCATACCAGTGGCATTTTTCAGTCCTTGCAATTTCTTAAGAGATTAAGCGATTCCTACCAGTAAGATAGGAATACTCATCAATTTAGAGCTTCCTGTCAAGTTTTATGTACACTGCTTAAATATAAATCAGTTAAAATGCATCACTCAGAAATCATTGCCACTTAAAGGAGTATATATCCTTTATATGGGCTAGACATGAAAAGCCCAGAAGGAAAGAAGATGCTTTTGGTAAAGGCTTGATTAGATGCATGTGCTTGCAGCACAATATGTTTTCTAGAATCAGTATGTATGACAGTGAGTTTTACAAATAGCTTCAGTCATCCTTATGACAGACCTAATCTTTAACATTTTTAAGGTAGTCTAATAACATAGACATGCTGCTGGACCTATTTTTTATCTGTGCTTTTTTTTTTTTTTTTGGTACTGTAAAAGAAAGTGATAATTGTAGTTATTTTTTATGGCTATTACATATATCACAGTTTACTTTTTGATTGATTAAAAAGAGGCCAGGAAAACAAAGAAGAAAGATGGTAATGACCAGTTTTAAGACACTGCTGGATCCAGTACTTAAAGGAAGTTAATGGAAAATAGAGGACCTTTGAGACATTCCTTTCCTGGAATACACCATCAACATGTGCTTTTCTGCCAAGGGTATAGTGCAAAAGATTCAAGGGACTTTTTAACCATCTGACCTGTGGATGGTCTGCCTCTCAGAACAGTTCTGGTAGAGATCATCTATGAAGGGCCTCACTGCTTAGCCAGGCAGGCATTGTTCTCTGTGACCAAATCTTATCCTGATGATGGACAGCTAATACTAGGAAAGAGAGTGCAGGAAATCAGTCCCTGGCCACTTACTGTGTACTGGATCTGTTACTACTATAGTGAGATGCAGTAGTGATGAAATGATTAGAGGAAACGAGATTTCAGGTAAGGGAATCTTGCTTGTTATAGGTTAAAGTTGTAAATGGCTGTGCTGCACTTTCTTTGGAAACTCGGTCTCATGCTTATTAGCTACACAGTAGTGCATTGCTAAGTGTTCTTGCTTAGGTACCAGCATCTGCAGTGACAGTGGTGGGAGCTGCCAATACTTATTGTGCCAGCTTGTGACCTTGCAGTGGGCTGAGTATAATGTGTATCTAGTGCTTATTTGTCTAATACTGCGCTGCCTAATGCAGTTTGGGAATCCCTCTTCCAGATGATTCTGACAGGGCAAGCAGGTACTAGAAAAAATCCTCAGGTGATTTCAGTATGCTCTTGGAAATTGTCTTGGCTCCCCACCATTTCAGGCTCAGGATACTGGGAAATTATTTATAAAGCCACCATGTATCAGGGACATGCATCATAGAATCTTAATTCAAAGTAGGTGCTCCACTTTGCAGTGTAGTGTAAGTGGCAGCATCAGCAACCTGGGGTCATGGCTGCATCCACAGGGCTGACAGATCCCACTTCCAACATCTTGTAATTACTGTTTAGGAGTCAAAATACTTCGTGTTCTATATTTCATACCCAGTGAAGTGATGAATTTTATTTACTGCCTGTCGTGGTTTAAGCCTCGAGAGCTGATTATTTCATGTGTGGATAGATATATTCATGGAGTTTTTGAGAGACACCTGTTCATTTACTGCCCTTGCTCTATCAAGAGTTGTTTCTCTATCCAAGCAATAAATTATCTTTCTTGATGAAGGTGAAGCCATATAAGCTGTGCTTAAGGGATGTAAAAATCGGGGTTTTGTTTGCTTTATTTTTCTAATGTGCAATGAAAAGTTTTTTTTTATTGTAAGACTTAATACAATAAGTCTTACAATTTATCCCTTCATAATTTCACTTCTCTTGGGCCATTCTGAATAACCTCTGCAAAGTGGTATTGGTCCAGGAGCGTGCTGGTCTTGAATAAATTTAACTATTAGTTTATTTTTAAATACTGACTTAAGTTACTTTTCATGGGTGAAGAGTGGTAATAGCAAAAGGAAAGAAATAAGATCGTGACAGATCCCCACACTGCCTGCACAGTAAGTTCTCAGAAGGTTTTAGTAGAAACTGTTAATATTATTTTGCGGCTAAAATTAATTCCAGCTGAGAAAACTATACCAAAATTTTCTCTTGTTTGCCTAGTTTAGTAAGAAAACTTTTGCTTTTAGTTTGAAACTCTTTTTCACTTTGCACTTTTTGACAAATCCCATAATGAAATGGAGGCAACCTATTTAGTATTTGTTAATATAGTAGAATAATAAAGTTAGCCAATGATAGGTTGTTGATGGATTCCCACCCCCCCCCCCCCCCCCCCACCCCCCTTTGCAGTGTGCTTAGAGGTGATGCAAGATATGGAAAACCCATATTATTCTTAAAATGTAAATAAATACAGCAGTTTTGAAAACACAAAGGTAGCCATTCAGAGCTCCAGCAATATGAGGAAAATGTGCAAAACCAGCATTATGCTAAAGAAAAACTTCTCCTGTAAAACAGTCAAAGTTTGTGCTTTCAAATATTTGTTCTCTTAAGACCGAATGATATATAGTAATCCACTAGCATTGGGGTACAATGGATATGCAACTCCTAATGATTTCTGCCATTAGGATAAAATGGCAATATGATTAATTGTTGGTTTTGATTGCAAGACAAATAATAAGAAGAAATCCAAGATGAAACTAAATAAGTTTCAACTGACTTTGATCATTAATATTTAACCATTTTTATATATATATATTTTTTTACGAGAGAAGCAGTATCATGATTCTACGAATAGAGATGAGCATCTCTTAGTGTAAAGTTTGGAAAGCTTGGTTCTACCACTATTATTGATGGCAAAATAAGAAAAAAATGGCATGATGCTGCAAAAATTGTACTGATTCTAGACTTGCTATCTACCTAATATTTGTATAAAACTTATGTTTTTACTGAAAATTGGTATGATGACATTAAAAGCAGAGGCTATTAGGTGAACTGTTCTGTTGGTTATGAAAAATTCAGAAATAGCTTCAGGCATAGTAAGCAACTTCATTATAATAATGTAAAATATTTTACTATGATTAAAAATTAAAGTACATTCCAAATGTTATTTTAGCTCCTAGAAAAATGTCTGAATCTTAAATTTTTATAGTTTGTTTTTTTTTTAAATTAAATGTTATATATATACAAATAGGCATTTTCAGGGCATTTGGCAGATCCCAGGGAAAATACTGTACAAAAAATAATGTTTATTCAAAAGCAAAACAAACCCTGCTTCTTGTTTCTTACACAGGTGCTGCTCAGCCTTTTATTAATGCAGCCATTGTATTTTAAGAGTCAAGAGTATGAGAGTGCCATAATGTTCCTACTATGTCATACTGCTGTTTTTAGATTGAAACTGCAGTCTAAGAAAAGCTAAATGATTGCATTGTGTGTGAATAAATAGAAGTTTTTTAGCCATGGAAATCTTCACATCTTTAAGTTCCCAGTTTCAGAATTTTGTGACCTTTAATCACGTATTTGCTTGTTCTGTGAGTGCGTGCTTTGCTTAATTCAAGCTCTCTTGGTTACTACAACATAAAATATTGTTTATGTGCTTATGAATGTATAAAATAATGAAAGAAATAGAATTATGACAATGATGCATGGAGGTGGTTTTGAAATCATACATAAGCACAAGTAACTACCAATCTAGTCACACAACAGTTTTTAGATTTACTGACCCTACTTACTGAAAACGTTAAATGTACTCATGTTACCATTAACAAAAAAAAAGTGTGTTCTGAATCACTGTGTTTGAGCTGATATTGCTGTGCTTGTTTTGTTAGTGTTATGGTCAAATGACTTCAGAAAAACACGTATTTTGGAGAATACTCTCTCTTCGTAAAGTCAAAGTCAAGGCTGTTACTTAAAATGTAGGTTGTAGAATACATTCAAAGACATTAGTTATTAATCAAACCAATTATTTCTCTAGAAAGCTTTGATTTATGAATGTCAAATTAACTTTTCCAAACTTTCTGTAATTTATCTCCAATCTGGAGATTTTCAAAAAAGGAAAATGAAATGTATTCACTGTGCACTCAAGGTAAATTTTTGATGCAGTATTATTCAATAACAATGTCTTCTAGGATGATGGGGACATAATTCAACAGATTCATTTGGAACAGCTGTCATTCTTCTAGCTGACAGAGGGACCAGAAAAAAAGGTAAGACAAGCTTGTTCTTATAGCAAGAAAGTGTGTTTTAAATTCCATCTATTTTTTTTTTCCCTCCAGTAGCTTAATAACACAAAAATGCATGTTAGGAGCTTAGACAGAGAAGTATCAAAGAGATAAAGTTTGCACTGTGTAACTGGCATTGTATAATGTTAAAGAAAGTTAGTGGGATACTTTATTAAAATAGGATTCTCCAGGGATACAAAAAATGTGCTGTTTCTCCTCTTATGTATGTAGAAAAAATAGTTCTGTGATCTGGGATAGATTTATTATTCTTCATTGATTGCCTCATTCTGTTGGAGGACATTTCTGGCACTAAGGTATAGGCCTCTCACATATATCATGATGTGTTGGAGATCTGTCAGGTCTATGGCTCTTTCTGAACTTTGCTGTTTCAGAAAAATGTAGCAGAGCATTATAAGCAGAAGTTTGACATTTTCACAGCTTAAAATCAATCTTCTTTATGTGGTGTTTCTCAAACAAGACTTGCGCTTTGATTGCACAAGCAGTAGTTTCATATATTTGGTGGTGCAATATGGACAAAGAATAATTTGGGTAACAGATTTGATAAGTGTTCTGTAATTTATTTAAATTGGAGAAATGATGGTAAAAAGGTACTCAAGGCAGATGGCAAACCAAGCACTGATCTGCTTTTGCCACAAATATGAACATAAAGGTATGAGCTTGTATTTCTTTTTAAAGTTGAGGACTAACAATATGAACACAGCCTGTTATGAACGAGTATACCATATTGAGAAGGAAAGAAAAGAAAGGAGTAAGAGGTGTTAAAAGCAATAGCTAAAAGTGTGGTAAACAATGTCCTAAATGTACAGGAGGGGGAGGGCAGATAAAGCACTGTTGTAACTGATGGACATTGAACTTAAAAATGAATGTAAAAAATGTTCAACAATTGATGTAATTGTAAAATACATTGAAAATAAGGCAACCATTGCGTCAACACAGGTCCTTGTCCAGCTAGCCAGCATCTGGGCTTTTACTTGTGCAGTATATTGTTACTAGAGATAAGACACAAATGAGGCAGTTGTGTGCTAAAGGCTATATCTAAAGATAACAGAAGTCTAAGGAGAAGCACAGAAAAGATTCATGAACAATTAAACAAGCACGAAATTAAGATGCTAGGAGTGTGATGGTAAAATGTTTTTATGTTGGGTTGCTGCATAGGAAAGATATTTGGAAATAATAAACAAAACTGTGGTTTTGTGCTCTTATTTGTTATGTTCAGGAAAATAGTAATCAGAAAAGTATGTAATATATATATATATAAAATTTGATACTTAGTTTTCCCCTTCCAATAGAAAGCAGCATGGAAATTCTGAGGTAGTAGCCATTTTTGTTTCAGAGTATAACGATGCGGAATGAAGAATTGCCTCACCATGTATATCACCATGTTGATGCTTTCTGCAGGCTTTTGAATTTGATAGAACTGTACCTCTGGTACAGACAGGTGGTATAATAAAAAGAATATTATAATGGTCAAATAATGTTAAGAAAAAGAGCCACGGAGAAAGAAAAGAAAGTAACAGTCAGAGGTAGAGGTCAGATTTACTATATTCAATCAGATACAAGCCTGCATTGAGTGATTTTTTTATTTATATTTTTTCCTGTAAGAAATAAATAGATGAAAAAAGTCTATATGGAGGTAGCACTAAAATGTGAGACGGTATTCTAAGTTCGTCATTTTTTTTATCCACAGTGAGTAAAGACAACCATTTTTACAAAATGTTTCTTTTATGTCAGATGTCAAGACCATTCTTTAGACCTGTTACCATTATAGCTATACTGATTTTACATTGAGAAACGGTTTTTTTACCTGCTTACAGTAGGTCATGAAGCTAGAGAGGTTTTCTTTAATAGTTTTAAATATCTGTGCAAGATAAATAGTCCTTCTAAGAGACATATATATTGGAACGTGTTATATTGAGGAATCGAAGAACGTAATGGAAGTTTTCTTGATGAGTTTTTCAGAAACCTTGGGAAGCTTTTTATGGTACCTTCTGGTATTACTGCTTACAACAGTACCTATTTAAATCAGGTGTTTTCAGCCTGATAATTTCTCGTTTTAGTCACTATAATATGATTTCCCATTCAAATTATAGTGTCAGTTGCAAAATTCTGACTCCATTTTTTTAGAAGTTTAGCAATGCATGTAGTTAGAGGAGAAATGGTTTCATACCTTTAAGTTTCTGACAGTTGTTTCATTGAGAACAATAGCAAAACTTCTTAGACCACAGAAATAGTCTTAAATTTCAGTAAGATAACATCTAAAATGGACTGATAATTTCTTGTCCTCGTTACTAATAGTAACTTGTAAAAAGAGTATCTTTCGAAGCTAAAGGCAGTGAGAGAAAAAAATCTGTTTCATTCCACAGCAGACACTATTAACACAGATGGCCGTCACCCTAGAAAGCCTCATCACTGAGATGCTTTAAACAAGTATTTGTTTCTAAAAGTTGGAGAAGCTAAGGAATTAAAAGCCACCTTAGTTTTAAAAGCATGTTTTCTGAGAATTAATAAAATGACACTTTGTCTTAATTTTGTGTCTCCAGTCATGCAGGAAATTAGAGGACTAGCTTCATCCTGCAGAACTTTGATTTTTCAAGCTTCAGACTCTATTTGGCAGTCTATATTGCTCAAATTAGCTTGTAAATGAATTATTTGTTTCTAAAGTACAACTGATATCAACTTGCATACAAATATTTTAATATATGAGCATATAACTCATTTGATTCTGTAATTATAAGATGGCTGCTCTTTTTGAGATGCATATTTGCTATGAAGCTTAGTATTAATTTATATTGCTGAGTTTCTCAAACTGCACGTATGTCAATATTAAGTATAATTTTGAATGGCCTTTTTTCCTTCCTGTAATTTTCTAAGTTGCAAGCTTGATCTTATTTTGGGCTAGAATGCTCTCAAAAATCATTTAGCCTATGTGCATGAAGATTGACAATGGTAAGTCTGGATGAAGATAATGTTAAAATATCATTTCTTTATGGTCATCTAACTGATATGAAATTATATTGTCAAGCAAGGCCTGCCTATCGGTAGCACAAGAAAGGTTTTTGTGAGATTCCAGCTTTGGAGGGAACCCCTACAGGCTTACCTGCCCATCTGGGGCAGGGGAAGGAGGGAACTGCAACTAACAGGGACTGCCTATCACAGATGAAAAAAAAAGGGTAAGGACTTAAGGAAGACCAGATGTGTCACACTGTTTAGCCACTGTGTCTTTAAAGAGCAAGTGGCAAGACTGACTGCAGAATTATTGTTCAGATAGTCTCTTTCCTATTTTACTGGCCAACAGTTCCTCCTAAAAACCGCATGGAAACGCTTTACTCATAGTTCTAGAGAAGTCTCTTAATGTGACTGAAGTCCATTAGAGTATTGCTCCACATTGGTGCAGGAAGACCTTGTTCTTGGGGGTTAGCATCAGTGACTAGATGAGCGAGATTATTTCAGGCCTTCTAAAAATAAATGTTATAAAGTAATCACTTTATGAATAAGAAAGAACTGCTTACTTTTGAAAGGGCTCTAGGAATAGTCTATACTTTTCTCTATGTACTCTCAAATACTTAAATAGACATGTAGACTGGCAGCCTTTTTTACTTTGCTGTAGTGTACTGTAGATGCAGCTTCATGGAGTTCAAAACTGTCCTTTCTTGAATCTTCCTTGGAATCTTTTCCAGTGAAAAGTGAGTAGTTACTGGAACTGTGAATAAAACTGTATCAGATGACCACAAACCCTGAAGCATACTGATTTTTGTGTGCTCTTTTTAAGTCTAAAAATACTACAAATACAATTTAAAAACCATTAAAATTGTATTGCAGAAAGCCCTATTTTTTTTTCTTGATGGCTACCAGTTTCATATAATTATATGTGAACCCTAGCTTTCATTAAAAAATATAAGTAAGACTGCAAGGCTCATGGCTATGGAGAAAAACATAACAAAGCTTTAAATGTGTAATTCCAAAAGGTTTAGCAGGAGAAGGAAAATAAAAAAATCCCAATCTATTTTTAACTATCTGAGGATTTTTCCTTTAAAGTCGTAGTCTTTGTGTGATCTGACATATGAGATTCGAACACCTGGACTTAGTTAATAATACTAAGGTAGAGACCAAAAGATTATGAAAGGGAGAGGGGGCATAGAAGATATGACTAAAGTAACACTGACTAATTAGGTAAAAAAGTAAATATGTGTAGCTGATGCACAGCTAACCTGCACTGCTTCAGATACCAGTGATCCTAAAAAGTGAAACAGCTGGGAAAGCTTAATGCACAAATGTACGATGTAGTAGTTAATGAAATAAAAATTCAGCAAACCCCTGCAATTATTGATTATGCCTTGTTTTGAATCACAAACTGCAGATGAGAGTGTTTTGAGAAAGTGAAAAAATGTGGAAGAAATATTTGAAAATATGATCAAAGGCTTTTGTTTATTTTTTTTATTTATTATTTTTTTTTGGGGGGGTGGAATTGGATAAAAAATGGTCAAAAAAGTTTTCCTGTGGTAATAAAAGTTTATCAGACTGATTCTTATAATTCAAAGGTGTTTGCACAGGGTTTGGAACATTAGTGGATGCCATCATTGGTAGTCTAAACTGAGCTGCTTCTGGGAATAAAACCAAAAAATTGCTAACGTGTATCTTTTTATGCAGAAGTATAACAGAAATAACAGTAGAGGAATGCATTTTTAATAGCAGTTAAGCAAGCTAGACAAAGCTTTGTAAGAACAACCTTACAATGAAATGGAAGAGCTCATGATTATTTTGGATGGTTTGACAGAAATGTCATTTCAATGTTGATTGTCTATCAAAAATGTAAGCAATGTCAGTTACTATTTGGGAGGAGAGAGGATGGAGAATGAAGCAGAGTGCCTCTCTGCTGTGTGAAGTTAGTGTTTTTCTTCAGACTCCCTGGGTAAGAAGTTCAGAAAAGGGAAGTCAGGATAATCAAAATCCTAGAATGGCTTCTGTGTGTAGGGTGGATATGTCTTAGGCTCTACAGCCTGATTAAGTGACAATTCAGTGCATATAAAATGGAAAATAATAAGTTATGGGCTGCACAAGAGGATACATAGAAGTGATCATTGTTTGTGTCTTACAAGGCAAACTGGGTCCTACAGATTCAACACAAAATGAGGTGATTCGACACATGAGCTGTGACTTTGCTGGCTTGTGTTTATGTGGATGTAAGGGGAAATTCCATGTGATTATGGAAAAAAAAATTATTAAAAGATAAATACCTAGAAACTACCTCTGCAGAAAGTCTTTTACTTTTCTGATAATCTGTGTAGCGCAGAAAGTGTTTGTTGAGTTTGTGCTACCTGCCTCAGAATGTTATCTTTCTTAGAAAAGTAGCAGTGGCTAGTAGCTAGTGTGGATACCTCCTTGTTGAAGATGGGTGAAATAGCTATGGCTATAATGCCAAAACGCAAGGGCCCACCTCCTTTTCGTCAATTTGGAAACTGCAGGATTTTTACTCAGGCCTGGAGAGCAGCAACTGAGACAGATTGCATATTCTAAACCTTATGTGCATCTCTCAAGCATACAACTTAAAATTATTGTAATCATCTAACTTGATTATAGGTATATGTCTATTTGTTTATAGTATGTAAAACTCAGTGGAATATAGAAAAAGGAAAAATTTTTGAAGTTAAGAAAATTAGTGTGGTTGTATGCTCTTAAGCTTGCTTTTTTGACACATCCTTCCCCCCCCCCCCCCTTTTTTTTTTTGTTGTCCAAAAACCTTGATCAATAAAGGGGTTTCAGGAAAATCTGCTTGAACTGTAGGCTGGGCTAAGGTACAACTGAAAGGTACACAGTTTGAATGTATCATCATTGCATGAGTTAGTACGGTGTGTGAATGATTTTCAACATGTTTTTCAACACTTCAGATGTCCAAAAAAAATAATTTACTTGTTTCTGGACCCAAATGTTTTCTGATTTCTCTTCCTCCTTTTCTCCCTGCTGCTTTTGTGACCATTAACACAGAGACTAGAGTATTCACCCAGGTCTATTAGACCAAGGCTTAGGCTACTTTCCGAGTTTGAAGACATAAACTGTTTCTTTAGGAGTTTGCGTAGCACCATGCTGTAAGGTATCCTGATTAAGTGTACTTTGGGACATCGACTGTGTAAGCATTGAATGAGCTGCCTAAGGGCGACAGGTCTATATCCACTTAGCTCAAGTTTGAATTGGTCTCCTCCCACCAGGAGTCTTCCAGTCTGTTTATCCTAATCCAGACAAAACAAGCCCATCTTTCTGGCTTTCATTTCTTGCTGGTCTTGTCATTGTGTAGGAGCTATTGACACACAAGGAGGAAAAAGAAATCTTCACCTGGACAGTTCTCCTCAGATAAAATATGAAAGTGTCCTGGTGGTGTTGTCCATGTCTGTGTGTTGTCCTTACTTTCCACTACCCCCAAAAGATAAAAATAGTATCAGTTTATCTTTCTACAGAAATTTTCTAGTGTGATCTACTTTAACTCACCATCCCTGGAGGCAATTAAAAGATGTGTAGATGTGGTGCTCAGGGACATGATTTAGTGTTTAGTGGTGGACTTGGCAGTGCTTGGTTAACAGTTGGACTTGATGATCTTGAAGGTCTTTTCCAACCTAAACAATTCTATGATTCTGTGATTAATGATCCCTATCAGGATGAATACTTTCTCTTTTCTCAACACCCAGCAGCATGGTGCTCGTAAAACTTTATAGAACTGTCAATAGCTTTGACAGGACTCTCTGAGGTTTATTTCTTGCAACAGTGACCACACCGTTAATTTGATCTCTGGGAAAGGGTCATTTAAACATTCATTAATTCCGTTTCTTGGTGTCTTCTCAAGAAGCTGGTGGCAGAGAAGAATAGAGTCTGACATAATTTCTTCCAGTGAATTAAGTTTCTTGGTAAACATTATTCTTTTATGATATTTATTAGAATTGTCAGTTAGGGCTTTTGCCAAGGTCAAGTGGAGAAGAGCTGTTTTATATCTGTACCTCTTTCGAACAGGAAATTCCACTGTTGCTCACTAATGTTATTTTTGGTAGCTACACAAGGTTAGAGTGCTTAGAAGATGTTATTCTGAACAACTGCTAAGTGTGAAAAAGGGAATTACTTGCTTAGTGGAAAATTGAACACTCATACTGAGCTTTCCCATTTTAAGAACATTTTAAGTCCACTCACAACGTAGGGCATTATGCTATCAGCATGTGAAAAGCTTGATTGATATGACTTTTTAGGACATTATTTGTGTAATATCACTAATTTAAAAGAAGCTTAGAAGCTAGTATGAGACAGTTAATCTGTTGAGAACTTTTAAGATTTTGATCAGTGAAACTGATAAGCCCCCAGCTAGAAAGGCACATTTTTTTGTCGTTGTTTTTTTGTTTGTTTTTTTTTTTTAATAGTAATTGCATAGGGGTGACTGATTTATCACCTGCCTTTGTATTTTTTACAGTTTTTCCAATGCTACATTATGCACAGCTGCTCAGAGACAGAAAATGCATGAGGAGTAGAAATACTTTTTGAAGTTTTTTCTTGCTTTATTATTAGAATGGTAATAATTTAAGACTATAGGTCAAATATATCCTGTTGTAACTTCTGTCTGTTCTCTACTCCCTGGAGCTGATATAATAGGCTTTAACTGCCTTCCTTTTCATTAATCCAGTAAAGCGCATGGTACTTAAATTTCAATTAGAATGGGTAAGTCAGTATTTAACACCTCCAATCTCAGCTGAAGGGATCTCTTTTCTTAATCAAGTTCTTGGTTCTACAAAGCCAATAAAAATTTGGTAGTAAATTGTAATTTGTAAAAATTACAGATGAATGTTAATCCTGAGGTAAACTTCCATAATAATCTGTGATCATTTCATGTGAGATAATTAACTTTAAGACATGTCTGTCATTCACATGGCGTAAAGATGGACTGGAGACTCACATCAAGACTTCTGTCATCACAAAGAGCTGTTACATAGTTATTAAAATCCAAAGCAGCTTTCTCAAGAGGTCAAGCTTGTGTGAATGATGGATAAGTCACACCATGCCATTTCTCAGCTGTCACTAGTCATCTTCTATTCATTAGGGACTGCAGTGAGAGGACAAGGGGAAACAGGTTAAAACAAACAGGGGAAGTTTAGATTGGATATAAGGAAGATGTTCTTTACTGTAAGAGGGTTGAGGCACTGGAATGGGTTGCCCAGGGAAGCTGTGAATGCTCCATCCCTGGGGGTGTTCTACGCCAGGTTGGACAGAGCCTTGGGTGGCATGGTTTAAGTGGGAGGTGTCCCTGCCCAGTGGCAGGGGCAGTGGAACTAGATGGTCTTAAGGTCCTTTCCAACCCTAACTATTCTATGAGTCTATGATTCTAGTGATGTCTGGTTTCATACAGTTAGAGTGCCTTTCTCTTCCATTACCATGAGGGATCAGCAAACAGGACTGATTCCAAGTGTAGATTCATCCTCATCCCTTTGACTCCTACAGAAATTATCAGAGTCTCATTGATTTGGAATAGGAGGTTCCAACAAACAGGTACGTTTAGAGGGAATTACTCTTGTTCTATATATTTGTCCATGGAGCATGGCCCTATTTTGAGGGGCTTCACATTGAGGGAATTCCTTAAGTAAGGCTCCTAATGAATTAGTTTATAACAGTGGTTAAGCAGTAACTGAAATGAAAAAAAAAAAAGGGGGGGGGGAAGAGTGGTGAAGGGGAAGATGTATCATAACTGTGGTCATCACCTAAGGGGTGCGCAGCTTCCCAGTCCCAAAGCTGATCTGATGTGCAGATGTATAGTAACAGATCATTACGCAAATAACCATGCAATGCTGGCCTCTCCAGTACTCTTCTGGCTACAAGATCTTAAAGCCTTCCTGGTCCTGAGTCAGCCAGTCTTGGGTCCTAGTGCATGAGAAGCTTTTGCAGGTATTTTTACCTCACCCTGCTGGAAGTTATATATACTGTACTTCTTTGTAAAGCTATGGTTTCCTCGGGTGCTGATTCAGTGACATAATATGTGCATGCTCTGGGACAGAATTCAAGCCCTACCCACTTACAGTAGAAGGGACATCAAATACTTACTCTAAGGCTGTATTACCTAAGCTTATCTAGTCAAACTGTCCTAATTAATCTGGTACTATTCCCAGGTTTTGTTGATGCCTTACACCAAGTTTCTTTCTTTCCTTACTTTTTTTTATAATAATTTACTTGAAGAATTTCCTGATCTCTTAGATCAGGGAGCTCTTAAATTTCCCATCTTAGAGGAAGCATCAATAATTTGCTGTGATTCTGCATACCAGTTCCAGTTGTTTTGTTCTTGATTGAAAGGTTACTGTACTACTATGGATATCACAGAATCATTTCCATTGGAAAAGACCTTTAAGAACATTGAGTTGAACTGTTAATCTAGCATTGCCAAATCCACCACTAAACCATGTCCTTAAGCACCACAACTACAAGTCTTTTAAACACCTCCCAGGGATGCTTGCTCCAGCACTTCCCTGGGAAGCCTGTTCCAATGCTTGATGACCCTTTTGGTGAAGAAATTTTTCCTTAGATCTATCTAAACCTCCCCTGGCACCACTTGAGGCTGTTCCCTCTTGTTCTATCACTTGTTACTTGGGAGAAGAGATTGACACCTACCTCACTATATCCTCCTTTCAGGTAGTTGTAGAGAGTGATAAGGTCTCCCCTGAGCCTTCTCCAGACTAAACAACCCCAGTTTCCTCAGCTGTTCCTCATAAGACTTGTACTCTAGACCCTTCACCAGCTTAATTGCCCTTCTTTGGGCCTGCTCCATCACCTCAATGTCTGTCTTGTAGAAAGGGGCCCAAACCTGAACACAGTATTCATGGTGTAGCCTCACCAGGGCGAAATACAGGGGGACAATCACTTCCCTGGTCCTGCTGGCCACACTCTTTTGGTACAAGCCAGGTTGTTATTGGCATTCTTGGCCACCTGGCATATTTCTGGCTTATATTCAGCTGGCTGTTGACTGACACCCCCAGGTCCTTTTCTGCCGGCCAGCATTTCAGCCACTCTTCCCCAAGCCAATAATGTTGCTTGGGGTGGTTGTGACCTAAGTGCAGGACCTGACTCCCTTGTTGAACCTCATACAGTTGGCCTTGGCCCATCACTGTAGCCTGTCCATATCCTTCTGTAGACCCCTCCAGCAGATCAACGCTCCAGCCCAACTTGGTGGTGTCTGCAAACTTACTGAAGGATGTATTTGATCTCCTCATCCAGGTCACTGATATATTGGACAGAACTGGCTCCAATACTGAGCCCTGGGGAACACGACTTGTGACCAGCTGCCAACTGGATTTACCTCCATTCACCATCCTTCTTTGGGCTTGGCCATCCAGCCAGGTTTAGTACATCCAACCAAGCCATGAGTACCCAGCTACCTTTCTTTTCCATTTTCTACTCTCTGCTTACATTAACATTGTAGTTCAGTCTTGCAGAGATTTAGAACCTGTTGATTTCTAGGTCATCCTGCTTATTGCACTAGATTACGAGAAACATGCTTATGCGTATCCATTTGTAAGAGCAAAATGGTGAACTGAAATATCTATCTGAGAAGTTGCTAATTCCATGCTTTTTTATAACATTGATCTATAATGCGTATCTACATGGAATCCTCTTTTCTGTTAGCATCAGGGAATAATGATATTTTGAAATAAGGGTGATATGACGTTTTGGCATGATGTCATAGTATTCCATAAATGTGTAAACTAAGTCAAATCCTGAAAAAAAAACAAACACTCTGACATTAGATTGAGGGCAGTATATTCTTATAGCTGCTTTGTTATCAGCCAGCCATTTCCTGTTTTTTTTATCTTCTCTTTCAACCATCTGAGAAAAAGCTGGGGTAAACCACTCTCTGTGTGGACTTATTCTGCTAGGGTCCTATTGAACAAGCATGGTTTTTATCTCTGGAAGTGCTGCAGATATCTTATCTGTTGCCTAGTGCCTGTTTTCTGTTTGCTCTGGCATTTCCTTATCTACAACTCCTACCGCAGTTTTTTTGTAGCCTTGTGTAAGTATCATAACCATTAGCAGAAGTAAAGTCCTTGGTTCTTGGCCATTTTTCTTATGAACTGTTAACTCTCCTTTTCCAAAGGTCCAAGGAGGAGGCATACACTTAGCCTTTTACTTTTGCAATTTTCCTTTTCTTTTTTTTCTTCTAGTAACACCTTTTTCTCGTGATCTTCTGTTTGTGTGAAAAGCTCTTTTTATGCTGGTGGACTTGGCCACAGTTACATGCTCCATGTCTTGTGCCCTTCCACCCCTAACTGTGCTCAAATGCCTTTTTCAAAAGATAAATAAGAAATCCGTATTAAAATTTACAAAAGGCACTTTCAAAGAACCAGCTCAAGAGTAAATTAGGAATCTTACTTTCAACCTCTCTCCTTCTGTTTTTGTTTTTATTGGTGGGGTTTTTTTTTCCAACTGTTATTAATTCCATGGATTTCCATAAGTGAGACCCTAATTTACTTCAAGAATATTTTAGTTCTAGCTGTTTCCGAAACAATCAAAATGAATGATTATTATTAGCAACAAAACCCACAACACACCAAAACCCACCCTAAACACAAACACAGGACATAACTGTGTTGTATAATATCCAGCCTGAATTTTGAACTCGCAGTTATAGTTCTATTTAGGTAGACATGAATTACTTGCGCATCTGAATATTGGCTTTTTTAATACCATTTAAAGATCTTGTCATATGGTTTAATTTCTCTCACTGCTTGTTGAGAAATCTTGAGTTCAGGAAACTTTCAGAAATCTCTAACTTAACTTTTCAGTCAGATAAAAGAAGTCCCATTGATTCAAGTCAAACTTTTAAATCCCATGGAGTTCTATTGACTTTGATACTTTCAGCTTATTATTCATCTAAAATTTTGAAATCACCTTTATAATGTGTAGAGTAGCTGTCCTGGCTTAAGCCCAGACGGTAACTCAGAACCACTCAACCGCTCCCTCACTCACCCTCTTCTTCCGTCCCTGCTGCTGGAGAGATGGGGAGGAGAATCGAAAGAACGTAAGTCTCATGGGTTGAGATAGGAACAGTCCAGTAACTAAGGTATAAAACAAACCACTGCTGTTACCACCAATAATAATAATGATAAGGGAAATAACAAGGGAAGAGATTACAATTGCTCACCACCTGCTGACTGATACCCAGCCTGACCCGAGCAGGAACCTGGGACTTCTGGATAACTCTCCCCAGTTTATGTACTGGATATGACATGCTGTGGTATGGAATACCCCTTTGGCTAATGTGGGTCGGGTGTCCTGTCTCTGCTTCCTCCCTGCTTCCTGTGCCCCTCCTCACTGGCAGAGCCTGAGACTCAAAAGTCCTTGGTCAGAGTAAACATTACTTAGCAACAACTAAATACATTGCTGTGTTATCAGCACTGTTCTCAGACTAAAGCTGAAAACACAGCACTGCACAAACTACTAAGGAGGAAAAAAATGACTGCTACTGCTGAACCCAGGACAGAAGCCTTTATTAAACCCTCCCCTCCCCCCCCCCAAAAAAAAACAAACAAAACCAAAAACAACCCACACAAAACCACAGAAAACAAAGCAACAACAACAAAAAACAACCAACCAAAAACAACCAAAAAAGCTTATCCTGAACTTTGGTGGCATTGTCTTGGTTTTAATTTTAGTTATTAAGAAATACAAGCCATCAGCAACCTGGAACACAGAAACTACAAGGTTAAAAGAAGTGTTCAAGTAACACCAAAATTCCCTCTGCAGCAGCAGCCAGTACCAGTTGCCTTGAAAGAAGAGCAGTGCCAGGCACACAAAATGCCATCCTTCTCCAGAATATTCTTCAAGTTTTCAGCAGTTTCTGACGTGGGGACGTTTTGAGCCAGAGGCAGTGCCTGGTTTATTTGGAGACTCTCTTCTCTAAATTTCCCCAGTTGCTTTCAGAGCCTGAATAAACTTACAGTATTCACAATATCCTACTTCAGAAAATTCTCCAGCTTGATGGCATGATGAGTCAGGAACTGTCATTTTTTGTTTCTTTTGAACATGTAAGTTAATTTAATGTCACTTGGAATTATTTTTATATGTATATAACAGAAAATCCTGGAACAGCACAAAACCACTTGTGTTCTGAATACATCTGCCAAACAAAAGAAAAGGTTATTGTTGTGTAATAGTGTCAGTTGGAGAAGGTAAGGAACAGTTCTGCCCTAGTCTTTTTTGTGGAAACTTACTTGTTTATAGACAGCTTTTGTATTTTCTCTCAGTTGTCCCTTTCCCAGTGTGATGAGTGCTGGTCCATGCCACCGTCCTTTCTCTGGGAGCTGCTTCATTCTTTTGATCAGCATCTGCCATCCTTCCCTGAATCTGTCACTTTGTATACTGATTCTATTGTTCAGTATTACTCCTGCCAATTTACCTGGTGCAGGCAGCAGACGTAATGATCTATAGCTCTCTTGGTCTCTCTAAAGCATTTAAAAGTGAATCAATATCATATTTGCCACCCTTCAGTTTTTCAGCACAAAATCATTTTTAAGGGATTACACACGGTAATTAATTGTTTCACCAGTGAGGTCATTGAGAAACATTGTGTATTGTCTGGTTCTGGTGATTTGTAATCAGCTAAGGAGGTTTTTTTTTCTGTTTATCCTATAGCCGCTCCTGCCAGCAGCTATAATATATCCTCTGAGAAGCCCCCTGTAAAGAAGTATTCTTGCTTTCTCAAACTTCCTGTGTAAGATGTACATACAAAAACATCTTTCTGTGAACTTCTTTTCTATGGTTTGATCAGGTCTGTTGTTTTGACAGGCTCCTTGGCAAGCATTTTGCTCATTATCGTTTGAAAATAAGATTTATAAGCTTTTATGCAAATATAGTTTTGTAACTTTTAGTTCACCTCTTTATTGTGTGTTTAATTGTAAATGATGAGAGTTCACAAGCCTTTCTTTTTTTTCTCCTAGGAACACTAGTTTCTTTTTACTTTCACATTTGGGCTTTTTTTTTTCCCATTATTTCTGAATTTGAGTAGTCGTTGTTAAGCATGTAGTACAAATACATACCTAGTCATACAGAATTTAAACTCGTAGTAAACTTCATATGCTTCAAGTCATAACCAGTAATGTATTCAGTTTGAGTGTAGTGGATTCTTTGTGTTTAGGCTACTATAAGAGTGGTTAAGTTTGAAATAGTCTTAGAGATTGATGGTAGCCAGTGACAAAATAATTGGGTTTTCCTTACTAGCTGAAGTTAAGGAGTAAGTATCTAAATCCTTAGTTTTGTTTAAGGGAGCTGTGGAAATTGCAAATTGTAGCAAGGGAGGTTCTGATTCAATATTGAATTAAAAGCTCACAATGGAGGCACTGAAACCAGGTTGCTCAAAGGGGTAGTGAGATTGCCAACTTGCGATTTTAAGCTCATCTGGACTTCCTGAGCAGCCCAATTTATTGCTGATGATGTTAGTCCTGCTTCAGGACTGTGAGGAATTGGATCAAAGATTTCCTGAGGTCCCTTTCAGCCTGCATCATGATGTGATTCAGAAGTGTTCTGATTATTCCTGGGGACAAGTGGGCAGATTGAATTCTTGTACAAGAAATTCCAGATAAGTGACTTGATTTCTGAAGATGAGGCTCTCTGATCCTTAGATAATATTGTCTAGGAGCCAGTTTTCTTGTTTCTATGTGTACTGTGGGCGAAAGACATGCTCCTTTTCTGGAGAGACTGCTATTCAGCTTATGGTCTGGCATTTCAGTAACAAGGGTGCTTTGCCAGCAGAGTATTTGCTTCTTCAAAATAATTGCCCTGAAGTAAGGAAAGAGGAGCAGCCTCTCAACTGCAGCAATGCTATATAATGCTCATACTGAAATATTTAATAGCTGTTCCGAAATAATACTTTTTACTCCAATGTTGAAATAGATTTTAGCTATGAATTTTGTGGTCAAAGTCTTTGGTATTTCAGATACTGTTTCCTTATTCTGTGTGCAAGTGACTTCTGTGGGTGTTTGGAAATAGAGATTGTGCTTTAGTATGAAGTCTAGTTGGCTCCCTTTTTCCCTAAGGGATGATGGGTGATCATGTCACCCCAGATTAAGAAATTAGAAATTATACAGTGTTTGTTAATTCTGATTACTATTCAAGTAGCGTGAATAAAAGATAAATATGAAATTGTATCTCTTCATGGCAGAATGAACTCAGGTAACTGAGTATACTTCTGTTCTCTGCCATCTCCCCATGCCAGAAAACTTGTCATTTCCTAGTCAGCAGAGAGTCTTGCTGTCAGGCTTAAGCACACAATGCATCTCTGAATCCTTTGCACTAGGTGTCCCTCACACCCCTGGAATATCCCATCTGTGTTTATTCCTCAGAGTGACTTCTTGTTACAAGTCCTTGTAAAACTTGAATTGGTGCAGAGGAACCTCTTCCCTGTCTGCCGTGGTGGCCTGTATCCCTCAAGCATTACGGTAGATGGTTCCTTTTAGCAAACTTGCCAGACACTTTCAAGCCTGGTGTAAGAAATGGCTGGAAATGTCATGGTTTCCTCCTTCCCAAAGGAATGAGCTGAAGGAAGGAAGATGGTGAGAAGGAAGCCCTTTGCCAAAAGCCTGCGAAAGGCAAGAGAACACCAGAGGGATGTGTGCTGTATTCCTGTATAGGTCTGTAAATAAGAGCTACTGGAGAAGGAATAAATGTAGGACCTATGTTCAGAGCCAAGCAGTAGAAAATTAGACTTTTCCTAGTTAAGACAAATGCAGCATGAGCTGAGGCTGGTAGAGTTTGTGGAAGTCTTAACTTGCGAGCTCTCCAGTGGATGCTGGCTGGGTGTATGAGCACTCTGGTGCAGCTGGAAAGCTGCAGTATTTAGTGTTCTCTAAGGCCAAGTCAACATGCTGGTTTGCTCTGGCTTTTAGCAATGGCAGAAAGGATAACTATCTCCAAATGTCTCCAGCTCTGGATTGTCTGTCTGTCTGTTCCAGTTCAATGATAATATCGTGCTAGTTTCTATCAAGTGTGAAATTTCACCCTGTGCTTAGTTGCATGCTTCTGCGTAGAGCAGCAGAGACAATTGATATGGTGCATTCAAACAATAGTTTAGTAACACTTCTTTCATATTCATCTGATGTGAGATTCTTCAGTGAACTGAAAAAAATATTTTGTCTTGGGAAGTATTTGTATCCTTTTTCTCTGGTAAACAAAATAAGTACAAGTTCTCCTGTAAAGACAGGTGGAAGGTTTACAAAATAATCCTTTGTTTTCTCTCTTCATGTGTCACCATTTTCCTTTTGCTTCCCAGTTTAACCAGCTGGATTTTTTTTCCCCATTTTGTTTTTCAAGTACTTGCGTTTCCGGTTATTTGCACAAGATTTCTTTTTCCTTGTTCTGTATCTGATACGTATTCCCTGCTCCAGTGTGGTGTTATTAACTAGTGTCATTTAGGCCATCTCCATGGTTCTTTCCAGCTTGTTACACTGGCTGCTGAGTGGCACACTGAGGTTTCATTGTGCTTAACAATTTAAGTTGAATTGTAAATCATTATTCCTCTACTGTACATTCCTGAACTTAGGTAATTTGGGAGCATTTCAGAGAAACATACTTAAAGATGGTAGATGAGTCTGGGGACGACCAGTCCCTGCCAAGGATACAAGTTATTGTGTTGAAATCTTTGCTTAACATGGCAGCAGAATTGCAAACAGGTGCATGCTGTGGTGCTCAAGAGAAATAGGAACTCCATGGAAATTGCATAACAGTATTCTGTAATTAAAATGAAATGAAACAAAAGAAAAATTGAGCCTTAAAATTCATAATTTCTTTCTTTCACAGATTTTGGATTAACCCTTTGGGAATTTATTTTTATTATTTTTAAACAGTATTGGAGGAATAAACAGTAACTCACGACTTCTTTTATTACTCTAATTTCCTCCAGGAAATCTGCTGTAATTTGAGATTTTATAAAGTTAGGTGAATATATGTGAATCCCATTATGAAGCAGATGATTCACTAGCTTCAGACAGTCTTAAATATTGGGCTCTTTATTTTTGAGGGAAATGAAATTGAAGCTCAACAGTGTTAAGTTACTAACGGCAGTATTCAAAATTCTTATAGATTATTTGTAAGTCTAAGGGTGTTATTGTTTGTTTAAACACTAATAACCTCTTAGTGGTCTTTAGAGATTGCTGGACCTGTATTTCCGTATCAGTGAAGACACTGTGGAAATTGTTCTGTCATTGGAAATTCTCCTGATTGGCACTTCCCCTCCTCATTTAACAGCTCTCTGGAGATGGGTGGATCTCAGTCCTCTCAAGCTCTTCTTAGCCTGCAAAATGAAAAAATAAATTTTATTACTATGCACTGTAACAGCAAACACTTTAGTGAAGTATTTGAAAAAAGGTGTAAAAAGACATAGAGGACTAGTGTGCTTTGGACTAACCTTTTTGTCAATTATAGTAGTTAATTTTCATTTTGTTTTCCTGATTCTCTGTTAATAAAGGTACATTTGTTTGATAATAATATAACAGGGGAAAATGGCATTCTGCACCTCTTCAGTTCTGCTCTTCCATCACAATAACTCTTTTCTTTTGTTTAAAGACTTCTTAAGGCAAATGTCATCACAGAACAGACAGTGATTTCAAAAAAGAGGAATTGTATATTTTTGTACTGAGCAGTGATACCTACCTTCTTGTTACCTGATTCACCTTCATGTAACGAATACCAACCTCTGTGACTGCAAAAAACATATTGAAGTCACATTCTTCTCTTGAGTGACATGCTTTCTAGTATTTGTTCACCTCTCCCGTGTAACTTCACATTCTCTGCACAGTAATTTCTTGAGAAGTCACACTGCTGTGGGCATTCTTACATGAGGTCACGCCTCCCATGTGTCAGACCATGCATAGGTGAATGAGAACATTGCTAACTACTGAAGGCAGTGGAATACTACAGAATGGCTGAACAGGCTTCTTTTTAGAGTGTCAAATGTGTGGTGTACCTACAGAGGGATTTTTCCAGCTGAAAGGGAAGTCTGAATAAAGTATCCAACAGTGTTGTCCCTGCACTTATATTGCATGCCAGGCTCATATTGCCTTTCTCTGGTAGAGCAGATAAAAAGTTAGATAGAGCTCCCTATTTGGCTTGTGCCTACATGCAGAAGCGTGCAGTTGTATGCATTAGCAAGAGTACATACACAAAAAAAGAGTAAGATTTGTTGTATAAAACCTTTTTTTCAGTGAAAGCATAGGGTTTTTTTAAGTTTTTTTTTATGACAGTCTAAAGATGGACACATGATCAAAGTTTTTATGTACTAACAGTAGGTATGATGAAAACTTTGCAGCTTCAACGAAATACAGAAGGATACTCCAATAAAATGAGATATTGAAAAGTTTCATTTTTGCTCAACCCACAAGCTATGGTTTATTCAGAAGTTAAATGTTTCATTCTTTTGAGAATAGTCCAGTCTTTTTTAATTCTGAAATGAAAATCAGAAACTTTGTAAATGCTAATGCCAAAGGCTTTTAAAACTAAAAGCTTAACTTGACCTAAATTTTTTGAAATGGTTTTGGTCTATCCATTTCTGTAGCAGTTAATAGTTCTGTAAACCAAAACCAGCTCGTTCATCTGAACCATGAAATATCAAGAAAATTTATCAAATATTGTTTTATTTTTTAAACTAGAAGCAAAAGCGGAACAGGAGAAGAAAACCTATTGCTTGTATTTTTTCACTGTTGTGTCAGGATATGCTTCTTTGCAGTTAGAATGTCTGCCTATGTATGTAGGTATGTGGTTATATGTGGAAGGAAAGGTAAGAGAACAGTTCTGTGTGATGTCAGTTAGAGGGAAAAACCTGAAACATTACTTAGAAAATACTCTGTTGAGAGAAATTTGTGGGTTTTTTTCTGTATTGAGTAAAATGACTAGAGTTTTTAAGTATTCTCTGGGGTTTGTTTTGTCTACAAGCATCTACAGACTTAGTACCATGTGCACAGGAAGGCAATGCATGTAATTTTTAGATTTAATGGACTGGAGAATCCTCAGGGTCAAATGTTCAGTTTTAGTAGTTTTATCTATTGGTGTGATCCTCACTGAGACCAAGTGCTGAGCAAGCCTGTGGTAAAAGGCACTGTGGCAAAATTTGTGTCTTGTCAGTACAAGCAAGTAGGAAAACTGTTTTTAAATGAAACTGTTGGAACAAGTCCAGAGGAGGAGCCACAAGGATGATCAAGGGACTGGAGCACCTCCCAGATGAAGATAGGATGAGGAAGTTGGGGCTGTTCAGCCTGGAGAAGAGAAGGCTGCATGGAGACCTCATAGCAGCCTTCCAATATTTGAAGGGGGCCTACAGGGATACTTGGGAGGGACTCTTCATTAGGGACTGTAATGAGAGGACAAGGGGTAATGGGTTCAAACTTAAACGGGGGAAGTTTAGATTGGATATAAGGAGGAAGTTCTTTACTGTAAAGGTGGTGAGGCACCGGAATGGGTTGCTCAAGGAGGTTGTGAATGCTCCATCACTGGCAGTGTTCAAGGCTGGGTTGGACAGAGCCTTGGGTGGCATAGTTTAGTGTGAGGTGTCCCTGCCCATGGCAAGGGGGTTTCGAACTAGATAATCTTAAGCTCCTTTCTAACCCTAACTATTCTATGATTCTATGAATCATAAAGATCTATAAGTAGATTACACTGGATATAATATATTGGAAGTATATCGCTGGTTTATGAGGCAAGGACTTTGTGAAACTTGAAAGACTAATGCAATTACCAAGGAAGCAGCAGTGAAGTATCACAATTGTGTAGCCATCTAAGAGATATCTGTAGTGTACATATGAAATGTGTGCATTCCTCAGCTCTTTGTGAATAATAGGCAGTTTTTAAGATTATACAAAAATATATATTTTGCTTTTTAATGAAATTAACACAGATTTGCAGTACTTTTTTTTCCCCCCAGCTATTTTACTATTCTTCATCTTGACAGAATTTATCTTTCCTGATAGATATATATATTGATTTCCCATTGAAATGGAGTTTTCATTATGCTATGGATATCTCCATTTCAATGACAGGTCTCTAGCAAATACTTGTGGCATTTAGAAGTACTTGAATAATTATTACTGATTGTGATTTTTTTGTTGGTTTAGATTTTGGTTTTGTTTGTTTTTGTTTTTTCCTTTAAAAAGACTGTGAGAACCTTAGGAATCTCCAGCACCATGAATTTTCATCTGCATTCACTATAATCAATCACACCATGGACTTCCTTGCAGAAAAGCAATCTCCATCTGGGTGGTGGTTAATATTTTCACCCAACTGTTGTTTTTGAGAGAATATTCCAGAAGCATGTTTGTCTGATGAGTATAAATCTATTTTTAATTTCATTATAGAGACATTCAGAGTAATATTTTTAATGGAGCCAATATACTGTGATTTCAATATGTGAGTAATGAAATTATAAACCATGGTTGCTCTTTCTTCATTCCTATTGCCCAGACCCAATATACATTTTATAGCTATAAAAATGCTCTGTAGCACTTACCCTGATCAAGTATTTTTCAGTCTCTCATGCTCAGCCAGTGAGGAGGGGCACGGGAAGCCAGGAGGGAGCAGAGACAGGACACCTGACCCAAACTAGCCAAAGGAGTATTCCATACCACAGCTCGTCATACCCAGTATATGAACTGGAGGGAGTTACCTGGAAGGGATTGATCGCTGCTCGGGTTGGGCTAGGTATCAGTCAGCGGGTGGTGAGCATTTGTATTGTGCATCACTTGCGTTTACTGATGATGTTTTGTTTGGTTTGGTTGTTGGGGTTTTAGGTTTTTTTTGTTTGGTTGGTTTGGTTGTTTGGTGTTTTTTTTTTTTGTTTTTTTTTTTTTTTTTTTTTAAGTATGTATTTCTCTTCTTGCTATTCCTTTATTTTTGTTATTATTAGTAGTAATAGTAGTAATATGTTATGGTTTATTTTAGCTGTTAAACTGTTCTTATCTTATGGGTTTTGCATTCTTTTGATTCCCCTCCCTATCCCACCAGGACGGGAAAAGGGAGGGAATGAGTGAGCAGCTCTTTGGTACTTAGTTGCTGGCTGGCTTTAAACCATGGCAGGTATCATTCTGTTTTGAATCACACTTAGAATGTTCTAAATTTTCAGCAATCACATACGAGATAAACTTGGGAGGTTTTCAGTAAGTAACAAATCAAATTTCTGTGTTCAGATAATTGCCTCAACTTTTGGAGCCCAAAACCTCCCATTTTGTTGCCTGAAACATGTGGTCATTCAGCCTTCAGCAGTTATTGATTAAATGAAGAATGAGAGTGTCTGAAAGGGGAACTTTTATTTGGAAAATTCAGTATTTGTTGACTATTGGACCTTTGTATTAATTTACATAATTTTAGACTGCTAAATAATTCTAATTGTTTCATATATTGTATAGTCTGTGGAATATTTATAAACCCAGCGAGGTGTCAAAAACAAGCGCAAGCTTTGCTGTCTTCTTTCATGTTGACTACTTGGTAAAAAGTCCAGATGTATTTAATGCAGAAGTTGAAATCAGTGGAAGTTATCTGGTCCTTGGTAAAGTAACCTACAAGCAGATGCCATTTTGACTTTGAAAAGTGAGGATCTTTACAGACCCCTGTGTTGTAAGCCTTTGAAGACTGAACGCTGTTAATTGCTTAAGTTGTGCACATAATATTTCAAGTGTCAATAAAAAATACAAAGCAAAGCTAATGACATTTTGGGACTGATGCTAGGCTAAGATAGATTCATTTTATCTGATGTCTCTCAAAAAATTTTGGGTGTAAACAATATTGCTAGACATTTAATTTGACATTTTGAAAGCACTTGCTACTTTGAACCTACTTGCACATGAATAGGAATTCGTAGGACTGTAGATTTTGAAGCATTTTTATCTGGGTACTTCATATTGCATTGTACTATTTAGAAAAAATTCTGTCAAGGTAGCAACAGGTAAGTAATCAATGTTTGTTAAGCATTCCTAGAGTCTGCAGTTTATAGGATGCTGAGATGTTCATCCTCCAGTACTAATTTGGTGCATTATGTATTTGAAGTAGAGAATTCTTTTGCTTCTCTATTTTTTTTGTGCAGCTATAGTCAGATTGGCACATATGCTTCAAACATGTGGAGCACTTCTCTGGCCATGAGAATCATAAGAATTTTTTGGCTGCTTTTTCAGGAGGTGCTTTGGAAGGAAGAATCAGATGAATTTGTGGAGGACTAGAATGCAGCAGTGATTCACTCTGACAGCAGTGAAATGCCAGATTTGCTGAGAAAAGTTAAAAACCTGGCTTACACATGAGTTACCATTAACTGGTGGGTGGCAGGATCCAATATAATGCATATGTTAGTACTGCGGTAATTGTTTTCTGTTGAGTTTTAAGTTTGAATTAAGTTTGAATGCCTCCTTCCTTCCCCCCCCCCCCCCCCCCCCAGTCCTTGGTTGATAGGACAAGAAGTTGAACTGTGGGAAGAAAGTTTGATCTTTAGATGGCCTGAAAAAATTCTGATTACAAATACTGAAAAACACCAGGGTGGTCATCTCTGGTGCATCATTTGGGAGTCTCCATCTGTAATAATAGGTTTAATTACTCCTCTTTCCTGAATGCTGAATAAACCTTGGAACGTATGCTAGATCATCTGTTGCAATCACTTCACTCACTATTAACAAGGTGCGTCTTCGTATGATGAACTTGCAGTTGGGGAATAAATCAGTGCTTGGAAAGGGCTAGTGTGTTACAGAGATTCCTTTAATTCTCTCACTATTTTGATTTTTCTTTGAGAAATTCAGTAGCCTTATATGCTCTGAGAGGAGAAAACTTTGCTCAGATATGACTGAGGATTCTGAATATGAATGCAGCAGCCTGCAGACATAAAAACTGATGTCCTTCTCAGACATGATGTTGCAGCTGAGCTTTTGTAGGACAACAGCTGCCATCAGCAAGGAAGTTTTCCACTTAATGCATGTCCCCTGATAGCACTCTATTGATAGAAGAGATCTTCTATCAAGAGAGCAGATTTTTAAGAAGTGCAGTGGAGAGGCATGCACTTTGTACACATGTTCACGCTTGCAGGGACAGGGATTCAAGCTTCAATTGTCATAGAAGTTATTGGTTACAGCTAGTGATTTAATATAACAAGACTAACATATTTAGTTTCTCTCTTGGAATGCATTTTGGAGTTCAGAGGAGGGCACAAAGAGCTCTGGAGGCATATGTCTACCATTTCCTATCAAGGGAATTCCCATCCCATTGCATGTTAGAGATTCTGTAGTTGCCATTTGCAATAAGAAAAAAATGCTACAATTCTCTGCCCAATTCTGGTTCCCTTTCTCATTTTATTTCCACCCTAGTCATAAAGCAAGAAACTCATTCGGAGAGGTTTTGCAGGAGCCGGTTTTGCTGTAGGTGCATGGTCTGCAAGACTTCTCATTCCCTGTTTTTCCAGCTGGTGGCATCTCTTGTCCCAGACCTACTGACATGTGTTCCATATATCAGACATCACATGAGAAGGCTGTCAGTTTTGTATTGTCAGTGAATACTCAGGGTTACTTTTAAGTCCCTGCAGTAGGAGTAGCTAAATGGAGAATAAATTGCAAGCCCTGCAGCTGGTGTTTTGTGCTTAAGTGCCCTTGAGCTTCAGTGGCTGGCTGCCTGATCCTCCTTTTGGCCCCCTAGAAACACTCTGAATTAGATGTAGGATGTCAGGTGTTTGTGTGTTTCAGCGCGAGGCTCACTCTTCTGGGCTTATGTCTCAGTCACCTGTCAGAGAGCCTGCATCTGGCAAGTTTGGCAGCCCAGCTCAGCTGTGTTGTTGGCTTCCTTCCACACCAGGGCTTTATAGGGAAGGCTCAACTGTTTGGCAACTGTAGGGCAGGGAGGAATGTCTGGCGCATGCCCTGGTGAGGCAAGAGGGAGACGCAGCCTTCCCCAGCTGCAGGGTGTGCTGCAGGCTGTCTTTCACCATGGGGGTGCAATGAATTTGAGGTGAAAAGTTGCAATTGGTTTGAATCCCAGCATATAATCAAACCTGAAAGATATGGGGGATGGTGAGAATGCCTAGCCTGCCCTGTGGCCTTACACCAGCAGAAAGATTCCACTGAGAGGCTTTCCAAGGCACATTTTGATAGTATATTTCATTTGGATGTTATTTGGTAGTTATATCTATTTACATTTAGTTACATTTTACTTGATAATTATCTTTTTTTTTGGTTATTTGAGGGAGACGTTCTTTCTCCCACTAAGTTGAAAAATAAGGTTTTGTTAGATATGGTGCAAGTATTTCATTCAAATCCTGAAGCGCTGGTAGCAGGGTACTCGCTTTTATATTTTGCAAGTAAGTAAGCAGTCAAGTTTTATCCATTTTTTTCAATGCTGTTAGCTGTTATGAATATCATTTGAGAGTCGGACAAAAAAGAAGAGGATTCATACCTTTTTGTAAGAATCATAGAATAGTTTGGGTCAGAAAGGACCTTAAGACCATCTAGTTACAACCCTGCTGCCATGGGCAGGGACTCCTCATGCTAAACCTCATGCTCTGTCCAGCCTGGCCTTACATGCTCTGGTCATATTATCACATGTATGCTGCAGGGATGGAGCATTTTGGCTTTCTTTTCTTCCTCTTGTCATTTTTCTGATCATTAGAAGCTTTTTTTTGCCCCCCCCCCCTTTTTTTTGGGGGGGGGGTAATTTCTCCTGCCTATAGCTGAAAATATGCAGTCTCTTGATTTGAGCAGCTGGTGCATAGCTATGACGACTTCTTGGCAGGCTTAAAAAAGAAGAAGAATTTTTATCTTTGAGATGTTTGTTTTCCTGCTGGTGACTCAGAGGACTAGTCCTTGCTTAGGCCTTTTTCTCTAGTACATTTTATTATACCTTTAACAGGCATGTAAGAGGTGGTCAAACAATGCCTACTTTATTCTTGCTACAGAGCTACATGTTAAACTATGGACTTAAGCATCTGTTGTATTGTAAGCAGAGAGACTCAAATCTCCTTAGATTGACAGCTGATTTTACAGCAAGCTTTCTGCTGGCTATTGCCACCTTTTCCCAGCAGGAAGGGACTCTTAATATCAAAGGTGGTGGCTGTATTCCTACCAGAAGGCAGTCATAAATGCAGCATGTTTCTCTGCTTGGTAAAAATATGGATCAGATCCTCTGAGCCCCATGCCATGTCTGCATTGGTAATTTGTGTAGTAGGAGAGGATCAGTTGAGTGAAACATCTGAGGACCCAGCTTTCATGGTGTATGTACTTTTTGGGGTGTTGTGTGGGCATATGATCTGCAGTAATTGCAGCATTTAGTTCTTTTAATCCTGTAAAGTACCTTTAGTTTAGGTACATCTGAAAGCAGTCCAGTGTGTGTGCTACGAGCAGAATGCACTCCTGATGTTAACTATAATATACCCAGTGTTGCGCTGTTCAGATTAACTAGGTTGTGCCGAAAGAGAAAGGTGTTGAGTAAGTTTAAAATGCTGATCTTGTTCAGATTGAATCATAGTAATCCTGGGCATACGAAGTAAAGTAGAAAAGCAACAGACAAACACTCCAACAAATGACCATGAAGTATGGTCCTGCGTAAGCTGAGTGATTTAAACGTAAATTTCATGAAAGTCTGTAGCAATATGTACAATAGTGGGAATAATTCCATCTCCGAAGGTAAAATTTGTGACAGGTTTTGCACAATAAAAGGAAAAGTACTCTCTTTAGAGTGAAGTCCTTAAAGAGGTGCAAAGTTATCTAGCCAATAATTCCTGTGTAAATCAATCACTAATTAAATTCCTGTTGAATAATTCCTGTTGAAGCTGTATCTTTTTTTTTTTCCTGTCAGAATTCTGAGAAATTATTAATATTTCTCTGTGTTTTCAAAGCTTACATTAGGAACAGTTCAGGATATTGCAAGATAATGTACCTCCATTGAAAATATTGATTTCTTCTTTCATGCTTCTAGCAGGCATTTCCTTTTCTTAATTCTATAACTAAGTGGAAGAAGGTTTTTAAGGGAAAGGTTTTATGTTTTTTTAACATTAGCCCAACATTTCTAGGTATTTCAAAAGTATTGAAGCATATTTTCTCTTTCAGACATGGCATTGCTGTTAAACTGACAAGGGCAGTTGCTAGAGATGATTGTCTCAGTTATCATGGAAGTTAAATTTGATTTAATAAATGTACCCATTTTCCTTTATGAGGTCTGTGTCTATATTATTTGACTTGACAAGTTATTCATCATTTTTGTGGTGTTACATCCCCTTAGAGATGCAGTTCCCCAATTCCATGAAGCTGACAGGTGTGTTCTGTCAGTTTTTGGTTTAGTAACTTAATATGTGAAGAAGTCAGGCTCTTGTATGGGTGATACTATCTATAGAATTTTTTTGTCTTATATGAATATCTGCAAGAAACCTAGCCCATCTCTGGCATGAATTCTGACTTTAGCTATTCTGAGGAAGATTTTGAGAAGAGTATCCTTTACAGTCCTAACTCCACAAAAAGCTTAACTGTGTTTAAAGTTTAAGGATTTTAGTGGTCTTGTCAGGACTATTTTTGTACTGAAACTAATGAGAAAGATTTTGGTGTTTGAACTTGGCCTGCTTTTATATCAGGGTACCTTGTGCAAGGTAGCTTTATAAAAGGATTC
The DNA here is from genome assembly GCA_017639245.1 of Myiopsitta monachus. Classification (NCBI taxonomy): domain Eukaryota; kingdom Metazoa; phylum Chordata; class Aves; order Psittaciformes; family Psittacidae; genus Myiopsitta; species Myiopsitta monachus. The sequence continues at coordinate 60,543,031 of CM029921.1, read as the reverse complement.
AATTATTTGCACCCAAAAAAAGTATTCTACCAAGTTTAGAGAAGATTCTATGTAAAGCAGACACACAGTATGAAATAACATTTAGAAGCCCAGAAAGAATGGCATTTAAATAGTATTTATTTAATAAAGAAACTACATGGCTCAAAATGCATCAAATATGGGATTAAATTTACAGTTGTTTAAATAAACCGTATCACTCAGACCAAGCCCAGCTGTGTCAGCTCAAGGTGGTGTTAGTGAAGTAGGTAGTGCTATTTAGGGTTTGAGGTGTGATTCTGCATACCTTGTGGGACCTGTGTTTCTGTTCATGTAGCCAGGCTCATACACGCTGTGTTGACTGGGCATGTGGTGCTTCAGTTACCCAGTTATTGCATCCTGTAATAAAGGGCAGATTTCATATGAGAATAAAGAAGTGCTCAGTGATGTCCTTTATCTTCTGATGATGGAGCATGATTTTGTATAACTGGTACATTTAACTAGAGCCCTCCAATGCTTACTTTGTGTAGTTTATCTGAAAAATATTTAAGATACTATACTTACTGAATCACAGTTGCTGAGCTTGGCAGTGATCTCTGGGCATGTTCAGTGTAACCCTCCTGCTCAAGGAGGGTCACCTAGAGGAGGTTGCTTAGTGTCGTGTCTAGTAGGGTTTTGAGTATCTTCAAGGATGGGACTCCACAATCAGTCTGGGCAACCCGTTACAGTGTTTAAGCATCCTCAAAGCTTACATGCTTACAGTTTGGTTTTGGTTTTTTTTTTGCTATAAACCACTCTAATCCAAATTATTTAAAATTGTAGGGAGAACAACTTGGTTATAATATTGTGCTGCTTATAACCAAAGGACTCTGTTTACCTGTTTGATGCAATAAGTTCATTAGTGGCTTAATATGGCAAGTTCTAAAAGTACAGTTTTTGTTCTTTCTCTGGTATTTTCTACCCCAGCCTGCTTTTAAATTCGTTGCTGCTAGATGCAGTGTTTTAAGAATGTGATGAAGGCATTAGTTTATTAAATAAGTATGTAAATAAACCACAAAAAGTACAATTTCTGCTTTTCAACCATTTACTTTGTATATGTGCATGTATGCTTGAGGTGAATACTGTAACCTCTTTTTGTGTGTTTGGGCACAGCTGGTGAACCATAGGAGCAAGAAGCAAATGTTCTCCTCTGTGAATGTATTTTGCAATCACATGGATGCATTATGGGTTGGTTTTCCCTATTTTTCATTGTCAGGATTAGGCATCTCACTTGATACTGTTGCAGTTTGCCAGTTCTACACCAGTCTTTATAATCCTGGCCTATGTCCATACCACAGATATGAGTAATAACATCATGACTGAATGTACCCGTGATATGAGTATTTAAGGAGTAGCTCTGAGCAGACTGAAAGATACTGGGCACTGGTCCACCTAGGTAAGATGTCTTAAGTCATTAAGCAATGAATTTTTGATGTCAGCCTGAATTTTAGCTTTTGTTCCTCATGTTTTAACAAAACTGTTAATTTCAATGATTTTTTTTTGCATGTTTTCAATTTTACAAATATTGTGTAGCTCTGAGATTAGCTTGAGACACTGTCAGATTTTGTCAAGTGCAATCCTTCATAATTGCAAAACAGACCAATCAGATTTTAACACTTAATCTACCCCTTTCAGTACATGCTAAAAAGGTGCTGGGAAAAGGCACTTTTGCTGATTTATATGAAAGACATTTGGAATGGTTCAATGTCATCTCAGAGACATAAACTTGCAATTGTATCTGATATGTTGAATAAGGCCCACTGACAGTTGCATAAATTGTCACAGAAATGTCAGAACTGAAAATGTTTCTTAGCATCAGGGCTGCACAGCAGGAGATATAATTTTTAGCACTTATTGCATGCAGAAAGAAAAGGCGTGGGTCAGAAATCCATCAAAGTTTTCTCTAGTCTTAGGAATATAAATATATTAAATAGGCCTGGCCTGTCTGATCACTGCCTAGTCTTCCAGAGAAGACAAGAAGTCTCTAATACCAAAACCCCAGTAAAGCAAAACTCCTTTCAAATGTTGTGTTGAATGGTCTTCCTGTTTTCTGGTTCTTATTATAACTAAGACTATATTTTTACCAAAGTTAATATCACCACCTATTAACAGTATGGATTATAATAATATAGCTGCAATGTAAACAACATTATTCACCTCAATGTTCAGAGTTTTCAAGGCTTATGGCATATCTGTGATAACTAAATTGTCCTCTTCTGTTTAGGTAATGTCTTAATCAATGTATATTAACTTTTTTCTCCTTATTCTCTCCATCAAGAGTTTTAGTTGAAAGTGTACTGTAAATGGTATGATTATATTATACAAATGGTTTATAGATGGAATTGTCAGTGCATGGGAAAGCAGTAGCCAAGGCTGTGTACAGACTTCTTTTCCACTTGTTATGCCAGTTAAGACACTTTGTGTGTGTTTCCTGGGGGATGCCATCTTCACAAATATACAACCCAATTTCTTTTAGTGACTTGGGTTAGTTTAAACAGTGAAAGTTCATAGAATCGTTGAAAGGGTCCTCTGGAGGGGACCAAATCCAGTCCCTGCCTGAAGTAGATCTGATTAGGTCAGATTGCCAGGGACTTAGCAGTTGACTCTGGAACAACTCTATAAACTCTTGAGCTAACCTGGTTGGTCTTCTAGCAGATATAGGAGCACTCATTCTTCTTACTGCAGAATGGTGGGAGTCTTAGCTCACAGTTGACATGCGCCGAGAAGTGTTGGGGAACAGTGATATACAGGACCCACCACAGCGGCACCCTGAGAGGATGTGTTTAATTACCTTTGGAAATGCTTCAGGGCCTGTGCACCTCCTGCTTCAGCTGGAGCCTGACAGATACAATATAACCCAGACAGTTTCCGTGGCCCAAACTCAGATGATACAAAGCATTCTGTATAAACTATTAATTTACTAGTGAATCTATGTTCTCAGCTTTACTGGAAGCAGTGACAAACTTTTCTGTTTCCTTTGTGTTTTTGAATGACAGATGTTGACCACTACCTATGAGCTTTCCCATTTTGTGACAATTCTGGGTAGAGATCTCTGCTTTCCAGACTTTCCAAAGTCTTCACTCTTTGCTTAGATTTTGGAATGAATGTACTTCATTTTGCTTTTGGAAGGTGAATGCACAGTGAGGCTGAATTGAAACAGCAGTTGAGGAAAAAATTGCAGTAAAGGAAAATGTGACTGATCATTTCTTTGATGATATTGACAACTGAAATAGGCACAAGTGTGGGCCACGGATGCTGTTGCAATGAAGGACTGCTGGTGCTGTCATTTGACAGGGCTGTAAGATAAGTCAGGCGAGTGGTTTTAACTTGGGTAGGTGATTTGGTCTTTGTTGCTAGCTCAGATGTATACGTTGTGCAAAATGCACAGAACTAACTAAATTTCTCTAAGGTAGAATGCTCAGCTCTAGATGGTAATACCCTGGGTTTGTAGTTGACCTATGTACAATTTCCTATGTCCTTCATAATTCAAATGTACTCTTAAGCTTAACAAACGAAATTTTGAATCTTGAGCCACCCAAGGTGATGAGTAAAATACTGCTTAGAATAATCACTTAATGATTTCCTATAACCTGTATCATTTGATGTATGCATTCAATTTATTGAAGCAAGTACTGAACACCAAAGTTGCAAAAGATGAATGAAGCCTACACCTTTAAAAAATGATTGAATTAAACTAAATCACTGCTAAAAAAGCAAATCTATACCTGTCAGGGGGACTTTCATCTCACTGTAAACATAGATTCCAGCCTTTCTCAATATGGTGCTAGTACATTGTAAGCAAATTTGCCAACAAGACCAAGCTGTGTGGTACAGTCAACATGCTGAAGGGAAGGCATCCCATCCAGAGGGACCTTGACAGGCTCAAGAGGTCGGCAAGTGCAAAGCTCATGAAGTTCAACAAGGCGAAAGTGCAAGGTCCTGCACCTGGGTTGGGGCAAACCCAAGCACAAATACAGACTGGGAGGAAAATGGATTGAGAGCATCAGGAGAAGAGCTGGGGGGTGTTGGTTGACAAGAAACTCAACACATGTGCTTGCAGCCCAGAAAACCAACAGCTTGACTGTAACCAGCAGGTCAAAGCAGGTGATTTCCCCCCCCCCCCTACTTTGCTCTCATGAGACCCCCCCAGAGTACTGCACCCAGCTCTGGGACCCCAATACAAGAGGCACATGGACCTGCTTGAGCAAGTCCAGAGGAGGTCCACGAAGATGATCAGGGGGCTGGAGCACCTCTGCTATGAAGCCAGGTTGAGAGGTAGCCTTGTTCATCCAGAAGGGAAGGCATTGGGGAGACCTTAGAGTAGCCTTACAGTACCTCAAGGGGACCTACAAGAAATCTGGAGAGGGACTTTTTACAGGGGCATGTATTGATAGTACGAGGGGGAATGGCTTTAAACTGACAGAGGGTAGATTTAGATTAGACATTTAGGAAAAAATTCTTTACTATGAGTGGTGAGGCACTGGCAAAGGTTGCCCAGAGAAGTTGTGGATGCCCCATCCCTGGAAGTGTGTTGGACAGGGCTTTGAGCAACCTAGTCGAGTGGCAGGGGGCTTGGAACTAGATGATCTTTAAGGTCCTTTCCACCCCTGATCATTCTATGATTCTATATAGTCTTCAAGACACAATTGAAGTATTTAGAGACATGTTTGCCAATTTAACATATAAAGAAGCAACACAAGTGTTTATTTGACAAGCAGAACTATTTGGTTGAAGCAGAAAACCTCATAAATTCATCTCCGTGTTTTCTGTGGTTATGTTTTCATTCTTTTATCTCATGTTTTATTGGTTCCACATTGTTAATTTTGGAGAACATACTTCCTGCTTCACATAAGGTATTATACTGTACTTTACATAAGATGCTGTAATGTATAATCCTATTACATAGTGTTATAGGAGTTGTGGATATGCAATTCTCATTGTTTGACAATCATAGATACATGCATAAATTAATCCAAATATAAATGTATATCACATAAGGACTTACTAAATCTCACTTTGCATATTGTAAATAACTACCAGCATCAACAGATAAAACCAGTGTAAACACATTTCTTTCTTTAGCTATTTAGACTATTTTGGTTGTTCGGAGATGCATGAGTGTGTGTGATGTAAAGTCTCAAAGACAATTCTCAGCTTCAGTGTTATTTTGGGCATGTGTTTATCATATTTACTAGCTGTACTGTGAGGAAGCATGCAACTAACACATTAAAGATTTCATCTATCCATCTAAATTTGACTTACTGGTGTTAAATCAAAAATTTGTTTTCTCATGCTTTTGAAATGAAATGACAGTGTCCCCTGGTGGCAAGACAGGTGGTGTTCTGCAAGATTTGCGGCTTTTCTTGCCTTATTTTCCTTTTTGAATTGGAAGGAATTGTGGCATTACCTGCAAGGGAAAAGGCTGTACTTGAATATCTAGTGATGATTTAAAGAATAATGTTACAGTATGGATATCTTCAAGATTTGCATTAATGGTATGTATGTAAGACTACTGTAACTATCAAGACATAAAGTTGTTCTACCTAAACACACGGAGCATTTCACATGCAGAGATGGGAAACAGGATATTTTCCTTCTTATAAACAATGTGTTCCTGTACTCTGCAGGAGGTGTAGTATAATAAATGATTTCACAGCACATTCCTAATTAGCTTGCAATGACAGTACGGAATGAAAATTCACGAAGTCGCTCAGTTATTAGATCAAACTGAAACAGCCCCAGTGGTTGGACTTCAGGCACCCACATCATACAGTTCATGATATGTGCTCCATCCACTGGGACGTGTATTCTTTCTCACTCATTTCCTTTCTCTCAGTAGTCTTACAAATCAGACTTTTTGTGTTGCCCACTAGCATATGTTCAGTCTAATTATGAGAAAGTGCCCTTATCCTCCTGGGTCGGAGCAATCCCAGGCACAGCTACAGGTTGGGCAGAGAAGAGATTCAGATCAGCCCTGTGGGGAAGGACTTGGGGGTGTTGGTCAATGAGAAAATGAACATGAGGCGGCAGTGTGTGCTCGCAGCCCAGAAAGCCAACCGCATCCTGGGCTGCATCAAAAGAAGTGTGGACAGTAGATCAAAGGAGATGATCCTGCCCCTCTGCTCTTGTGAGACCTCACTTGGAGTACTGTGTGCAGTCCTGGTGTCCTCAACATAAAAAGGACATGGAACTGTTGGAACAAGTGCAGAGGAGGGCCACGAAGGATGATCAGGGAACTGGAGCACCTCCTGTATGAAGACAGGCTGAGAAAGTTGGGGCTATTCAGCCTGGAGAAGAGAAGGCTGTGTGGAGACCTCATAGCAGCCTTCCAATATCTGGAGGGGGCCTATAAGGATGCTGGGGAGGGACTGTAGTGATAGGACAAGGGGTAATGGGTTCAAACTTAAACAGGGGAAGTTTAGATTGGATATGAGGAAGAAATTCTTTACTGCAAGGGTGGTGAAGCACTGGAGTGGGTTGCCCAAGGAAGTTGTGAATGCTCCATCACTGGCAGTGTTCAAGGCCAGGTTGGACATAGCCTTGTTTGTCATGGTTTAGTGTGAGGTGTTGCTGCCCATGGCAGAAGGGTTGGAACTAGAAGATCTTAAGGTCCTTTCCAACCCTAACTATTCTGTGATTCTATTCTGTGATTATCTATAGTAGCCTAATGGCTGATACATTGGGTAGAGACAAGTTCCTTAAAGACATTTCAAGTAACATTCTTCTGTGTATCTATTTGTCGTGGTTTAAGCCTTACCCAGGCTAATAACTCACGAAGTTTTACTCACTCACTCACTCCCCTCTTTCTTCCCCCAGTCCCAGAGAATGGGGAGGAGAATTAAATGAATGCAACTCGCACAGGTTGAGATAAGAACAGTTTAGTAACTAAAGTATAACACAAATCACTACTGCTACTACCAGTAATAATAACGACAGGAGAAGGACAAAGTAAAAGAATACAACTGCTCACCAATCCCGACCCAGCCAGTGCACCCCCCAGCAGCGAACCCCCCCACTACCAAAAAACCTGACCATGCCGTGCACCCCCAGTCCACTCCCACTGCCTTCCGGGTCTCCGCCCCCCAACTTCACATCCTGGACATGACATGCTGTGGTGTGGAATAACCTCTTTGGTCAGTTTGGGTCAGGTGTCCCGTCTCTGCTTCCTCCCAGCTCCCCTCCTCCCTGGCAGAGCATGAAACTCAAAGTCCTTGGCCAGGCCAAAACATTGTCAAGCAGAAACTATAAACACTGGTGTTATCAGCACTGTTCCCAGGCCCAAAATCAAAAACACAGTGCTGCACCAGCTACCAAGGAGGAGAAAAAGCGACTGCTACTGCTGAACCCATGACACTATTATACACTTGTGGCACACCTGCACACTGTGAAGTTTCAGAAGAATGAATGCTGAACTTGCTGTAGTATATGGTAGATTTCACCGTAACTTTGTTTCTCAAGCTGTTTTCAGTATCCCTTAAAAAAAAAAAAAAAAAAAAAAAATAAATCTTTAAACTTGGCTAGACTGAATTTTTAATTAACCAAGAGCCAGATCCTGTGAAGTAGCATTTCACAGATAGGTGTTACAGTTGATGACCGCATCAAATGTAGATATGTAACAGAGGCTGGGAATCTTATTTATTAATCTGCATGAATCAAACTGAAGAGAGATTTGACTCATGCCCTGTGAAGAGGTGACTGTATTTATGTTTATATTGGTTTATAAACCATTGAGAATGAACCCAGAAAATACTGACAAAATGATCACATAATAGAGCATTAAAGGATCAAAGTATAACCTTCTGGTGCTTAAAGCGATTAATCAGTTAAATGGAAGTGGAAACTCATTATTTTTAACTTATATGTGCATGTGTTTGCTACAAAGAGCTGCAAGCCAGTCTTACATCCAAGTGCTGTTGAACTGTAGGTCTCAACATTAGGTCTCAACGTCTAATTCACTCTTCATTTTAATATAAGTATGGCTTTATCTCTCAAGATCAAGGAATATTAACTGTTTCACTGTGTCAAGGTATAAATGAGTGCTTCAAGAAAGGAGTGGTATTATGAATATTAATAACAGAATTCAGTTAATTCTGATACCGAGACAGACAGAAAGTAGATTTTAAAGCACATAATGAAAATGGCATAGAGATTTTTGATGGATCAGTCTTTTAGTCTGGCAAGTGTTTAATTGGAATACTTAGGTAGAAGGTTTGTGTTTTTTATGTTTTCACTGATGCTTTTTTTGTAAGCTGATCTATGAGGGAAAGGTTCAACAAGCACTCCAGATATTTCAGGTTTCTGCAAATAAAACCAGTTCCTTATTAAATGTGTTACATGGTATTGAAGTCCAGCCCTACTTAAATCAGTGTAAAACCAGTAAATCAGAATTGACTTTATCTTAATTTTTGCTACTGTGTCTAGCCCTATTCTTCACTTTCTGTAGCATTGGTCTTCAATACTTTTTTTTCCTTAGATGATATGTGGAAAATATGACAATTGTTGAGGCTACTAGTATCTAGGCACAGCACTTGGAAGGCCAGATTTTCAGGTTGGCTGGCTCTCTGTTGGCAGACTCTTGCAGATACAAAAGTCAGATGCCATTCTGTGTGCGTATAGGATTTTTTTTAATCTGTTGAAGATGTGCAGTGTTAAAAAAACAGTGGCAGGCAACTTCAGAGATGTGTGCTGAGTGTCTATGCCTGGTACTCTGATTGGAATATAACTTCCCCATTAAGTTGTATTTGAATATTTGAAGATCAGGGATGAAAGACTCAGACCTCTTTGGGGCTGGAAATAGTTCAAATCAAGATCCTCTAGATTTCAATACAAAATCAAGACATTTCATAGTGAGCATTAAATCTTAGGCTGAGAGTTTTAAGGGGCTGGAGGCAACTGGTCCTCTGACACAAGCTATTCCTTAGCAACATCTGGGCTTTACAATGTCCCAACTGTTTGTTGAGGGGTAAGGCACATTTTACTTCACTTGCACCTTATATGTATCTCTGCCATACCCCTGCTCTACTGAGGTATTCAGAATAGAAGATGTTCTTCCCTGCTTTAACCTCTACTTTTTTTGCTTTCTCTGCAGTCCAGTCTTAAAGAAAGTTAGTCTGTTCTCTTAAGATCTTCTGCTATGGGAGATTGTCCTTTCTGGCAGTGCCCTGATCTTCCTTATCTAGGCCCAGTACAGTGGTTAACTGTGACAATGTATACCCATAATAAACATATATTTGGAGTTTTCACCCACTGAATCCTGGGTTGGTTTTCAACTTCAAGGGAGAACCTCAAGGTTGCAGTGATATTTGAAATTCAGGAAACTGTTGTAGTTATTGTCTGGAAAACTTACAGATTATGGCTGTTATACATGACTGCATAAATCCTGTAAGGGAATCTTTAAAAATGGAGAGAAATGGATTTGTCATAGAGAAATGATTTGGGGACCTAATTGCCCTCTCTACCTTAAAAAATATTCCCTTTATTTTTCATCTTCGTAGCTGAATTTTTGGAAAAATATTGTGGTCAGCTATTGCACAGCTTCTGTATTGGAAGAAGCAGTAGCATTTTTTTGTCTGAAGGGTGTCTTACCCAATCATGGATGAGTGCAGTTGTAGTCTGGATATTTCAACAGCTTGGTTTTTCTGTACAAAACCAGAAAATATCTGATATCAGCAATTTTGCTTACAAACACAGCTAGTCTGATTTATGAGTTTTCTGAACATGTATTTACCCTGCTAAGAAAGCTTGTCAATTAGCTGCAGTGACACAAAATATTTTAAGCCATAATAAACAAAACTAACCATACACATTCTGTGGTTTGATGTATATGTTTTCTAACATCTTACAAATAATGAACATGGTTTCCCTGTGGTTTTGAGAACTGACAGAGGTCAAATCTGGATCCAGGTTCTACATTTGGCCATTTAAAGTACAGAAAGGCAAATGAAAATGGTGGAATGGGATCCCAAATATCAGGGAACTGAGTATCTGCATTGAATTTTATTTATCTCTTAAACTCATCCTTAAAATTTCACATTCAGGTAGTGAATCTTCCCCCCCTCCCTTCTTGATTTTTGTGTTAGCTCATCATTGTATTTTGGAAGAAAACCAAAGTGAACATTTTACAAAAACACTTTATTTCTCAACTCTAAATTCACCACTCTTCTTGCATCACATAATTTGGTTCTCACAAATTCCATGATCCTACATAATTTCTATTGGATTTCTAGTAATACTTTGTTTCCAAGTACATGAAAGTAAGAGAACTTGAAGAAAAGATGGCAGGTTGTTATCTGCAGGTTGTTATAAGGCATTGCTTATGCCTAAACATCATTGCAGCCTGAGCACTTAAGATTTTTATGGTTTCACTGAACAGCTTTCAGGATGAGGACTTGAGGAGGGAATCAGCAGAGATGCTGATATGAAATATTAGTGGTCTGCTTTACCTGAGGCTTTTCAAAAGTCGGTGTCTTCCAAGTTTTATCTAGGCGCAGTATCCACTACCAGCTGTCAGACATCTGGCAGGTGTTAATAGTTCAGTACCACTGTAGCATGATCCTTTTCTCCTTTAGTGCCTTGCATGCCATCTGCTTGTACCTTTGCCAACTGAATAAACTAACTTTCCACCTGCTTTGTGCTATCAGTGTCATGCAAAACAAGCAGATTGGATATAGAAGCTTCCTCTGACTCTAGTAGTAATTAGAGTTTATTTCAGCTTGATCACACAGTGTACGAGACGTTCTAATATCATAATTGCAGGGAAAACAAAGCAGCATGGATTGACTGAAATTAAGGGAATTGTTAATCAGAGTAATAAAATTCCTAAATTCCAGAATAAAGGTAACATTTCACATAACAGATTATGAATACCTAAAAACCAGGTAATTTCCTCCCCAGCATGTGTACTTTGATTTATGGGAAATTCCTTTAAGAAAACAAATTTTAAATAGAAAATTAGTCTCTGGTTTCATTGAAAGGCTGTAAATCCTAGAGAAATTAACAGACTAACCCAGAATGATGGCTTAACTGCCCATCATTATGGGTGACACCCTCACCTATACAGCAAGCTTGTGACAAACACAGATTAATATTTAATAACATTGGGGGAGAGAGCTTTTTATGGGTCTCAGCACTGATATGTGACATTTTCTACATTTTATATGTATAACTTCATAAACAGCACAGTAATGTTCATTTATTACTGTGAAGTAGGTCAAAATACAACCTACATGTACTAAGATGAAAATTTGTTTCATGATTAAGGCAATATTATTGCTTTCAGATACCTTTTAAATTCAGAACCTTAAAAGTTAATCATGGTTAACAAAGAATCTAAGCATTAGTGCTGTCACCTGAATAATTGACTTTTGACATACAGATGTTTTAGAAGATTAATTGTGATGTCCAGCCAACATAAATATTCTGTGCTACAAATAGCATGTAGTTAAAATGGAAAATAATTAAATGATCAATATATGATCTAGAAATGTCTCATATTTTACTTCCAATCTGGCAAATGGTTCATATAAATTCAGCCAAAGAACATAATTGCTCCAAGAGTCATTCTGTTGCGTGCCTCTACAGTTCATGGTGATGATTGAGATTTTAGTTGGAAAGGTAGAGGGAGAAAACCACTGGCAAATCATCTGCACTTTTTCAATGATTGAAGAAAATAAACCTACAAAATAAATTAATGTATAAACTAAAAACATCAAGAATTTTGAGGTAACCCTACATCAAACTGATTTAAATTAATTCCTAAATTCTGTAACTTGGAGAGCTGGATTAAGCATATAATCACAGGCCATTCAAAGATTTGATTTCTAGTAATGAAAGCACAGATATTTAATAAATTAGCACAGGTTTTAAAATTACTTTTTCTTAGAGATGTAATAATTAAGCAACACATGCATTTTCTTAACAATTTAAGCTCTGTCTTCAAATGAATGGGTTATGCTTATGATTGTACACGTTGTCAGTGATGGTGACCCTTTGCTCTCATTGCTCTCATTTGATCTAGTTTTATTTATTCACCTTCAGGCATTCCTCAAGGACTGCTTCTGCAATATATATGAATTAAAACTGATCTGACTAAGTTTCTGACAAAGAAGCTGGTACTGTGGAAGTGTTAAATCCTAGTAGAATCATAGAATCATTTAGGTTACAAAGGACCTTTAAATCACAGAGTCCAACCATTAGCCTAGCACTCCCAAGTCCACCACTAAACCATATCCCTAAGTGCCACATCTACATGTTTTTAAATACCTTCAGGGACAGTGATTCCACCACTTCCCTGGTGTCTTGGTTTAAGCTCAGTCAGCCACGCAGCCTTTCTCTCACTGCCCACCTTGCTTCCCCCCTGCTCCCGGAGGGATGGAAGGAGAATCAAAAGAATGTAACTCCCACAGGTTGAGCTAAGAACAGTCCAGTAACTAAGGTATAGCATAAAACCACTACTGCTAGCACCAATAATAATAATGATAAGAGAAATAACAAGGGAAGAGAATACAATCACTCACCACCCACTGACCGATACCAAGCCCGACCTGAGCAGTGATCTAGCCCTTAGGGTAATTGCCCCCAATTTATATAGTGGGCATGACGTGCTATGGTATGGAATACCTCTTTGGTTAGTTTGGGTCAGGTGTCCTGTCTCTGCTTCCTCCTGGCTTCCCCTCCTCCCTGGCAGAGCATGAGACTCAGAAAGTCCTTGGTCAGAGTAAACATTACTGAGCAGCAACTAAAACCATCGGTGTTCTCAGCGCTGTTCCCAGTCTGAAAGTCAAAACCACAGCACTGCACCAGCTATGAAGAAGGAGAAAAATGACTGCTACTGCTGAACCCAGGACACCTGGTCAGCCTGTTCCAATGCTTGACAACCCTTTTGGTGAAGAAATTTTTTCTAATACCTTATCTCAACCTTCCGTGGCACAACTTAAGGCTCTTTACTCTCATCCTATCACTTGTTACTTGGGAAAAGAGAACTAGGATTTCTTTGTGGACAAGGAAAACCAGTTCTGTTTTCTTTCAGGCTGTGTGTGTAGATTTTGGCAGTATTTTTGGTTGGGTTCAGTGGATGAAGTGTATACGCTAACTTTACTTACCTACAGCATCATACTTTTTTCCTTTATGGTGATATCACCAAGCTAGGTGCCCTCTCCCAGATTGCTTTCTGCAACTACAGTAAGTGAAATTAGACATTCATATACACTTCGTACTTGTGATGTGTCAAGTTATAGGGATATTCTGTCTCTCATTGGTTTGCCTTGGGGTTATAACAGGTTCAAAGCTGGAAGCACACCTAAATTTTCCTCGTGCATGTGTCTATATATTTTTTTTTCACCAGTTTCCTGTTTTCAGTATTTTTCTAGTAGGCTTTGGAGTTTTTATTCCTTTCAAACTTGTGAAAGCAACACCTGTGTGTTGTATTTTCTTATTACAAGCAAAAGCCTTGTGGAGTTTCAGTACTGCAAGCAGGTATTTTTTTGTTCGTTTTATGTTCTTGGGTTGATTTTTTTTTCCCATTTTTTAGTATTGACCTCCCCTGTTGTGGCCAGTGTTGTTACATTGCTTCTGCCTTTCAAAGAGATTTAGCATTGCTTTTTCAAAGAAAATGTACCATTAAATTACAGATGTCATGGATGAAAGGAGTGTGACGGCAAGAAAAGAGATTTGACATGCATATATGTTAGGATCTAATTCCATTCTTGCTGAAGTCAATGGGAGTTGTAAGATTGACTTCAGATGGGAACAGGAACAAACTCATGATGCTGAAGTTAAAAAATTTAAAGACCTTGCCATTTAATCAGAAATGCATGCTATTCTGCTGAAGTCTGTAAGCTTTCCTTAAAAGTTACTGGTTTCAATTATTCATTTAATAAAGTTCAACACAGTATCGCAGAGGAGTCACGTTCTGCTGTTTTAAAGGCAGCAAAGATATGGTCCTGACAAGCAGTGAGCACTGTCCACTATGCCAGTGTGTCAGGAACCCAAGGTAGTTCCCATTAGTGGTGGCAGCGGGGTTCCCAGTCCTGTGTTTGGCCACTTGGATCCTTCAGTAATTTCCTAGAGGAACAAAATGTAAAGATGATACACTGGTTTACACAGGAATCTCCAGTTGTGTTTCACAGTTGTTTTCTGATGATACTTTCGGTTTATGTCTGCTTAAAGCAAAATGGTAACTTTTTTCACAGTTGACTTCTTTTTTCTTAATGGATTACTTTCAAGCTGGTGCTTAGATCACTACACTGCATTATTTATGCGAGTGTACAAAAGACATCTATATGTGTAAATGCAGAGGGATTTCTTTTGAGTATTGTAGCTTGTTTGGTATTTGAATTTTAAATGTATTCAGTTTTAGATATGTAAAATTATGAAACTGCTGTTACATTCTGGTGCATGTCAATGCAGTCAATTGTTTAGGAAATTGATGTTATCAAAGCTTTAAAAAGCAGTAGTAATAAAAATTTGAGCTTTTATTTGAAAGGTATTGGCTTTTAGGAAAGCTCTGATAAAGTTCAGCATGATGTTTGTATCTTAGATACTACTTTGTGAAGGTGCAAAATTCTTTCATTTACAGAGAATTGTTGAATCAAGTGAAGTCAGTAGGATTTGGGACTAAATCCTCATACATCATACAAGGCCTTGCACATGCAGAGTAATGACATTGCTCTTTCAAAGCTTCTGAGCTTTTACTGAAGCCTTTTAAACTCACTTGGACAAACTTCCAAAACCAGGTTTAAACCTGCACTGTATTTACTGCCAGAGACAGGGTTTTCTTTGCCAAGAAAGTTTAAGCACTGTTCCTTAAAGAACTGATAAAATGAACAGACCTCCTTTGAAAGAGCTGAGATATACACTCTGAGACCTAAGATATACACTCTTCCTTTGCTTTCAACCTTCTTTTCTCTTTGTCTATTCTTTAAATTCTCCTCAACAGAATTCTCTATATTCATGGCAAGATACAGCAGTCTTATCAGAGACATGGTTTGATTTGTCTCACCTGTGCACGCAGTATTAAAGCTAGAGCTGTTCCTGCAATGTGCCTGGGCACCACGTCTGGAAAATATTGTTAAGGATGTCTGCCACAGTTAGGTAATTTATTTAATTTCTAATTGCATCTGTAAGAACTTTTGTGTATTTAAGTTTCTCTGAATTTTGTCTTAGTCTTTTCCATTAAGTGAGCAATATGGGTTTTTTTTTAAATAAATTATTTCTTTCAGTGTATTTTTTGTTTTCACTCCCTCAGAAAGTGACAATTTGGGTTAAAAAGAAGAATCTTCCAAAAGTAATAAAAGTTTAGTTAAAATGTTTAAAATGAGGGTTTGTTGAATTACAGATACACATTTTGTGCCAGCGTAACCAGATTGGTTGATTTGGAGTGGACCTTTTGAAGAAATGATTCAAAAGCTGTCAAAAAACATCTTGAACACTGTGTTAAGTTCTAGGCCTCTCACTACAAGATACTGAGTTGTTGGAGCAGATCCAGAGAAGGGCAAGAAAGCTGATGAAAGTCCTGGAGCACAAGCCTTATGAGGGACAGCTGAGGGAACTGGGGGTGTTTAGTTTGGAGAAGAGAAGGCTTGGGGGGACGTTATTGCTCTCTACAACTATCCAAAAGGAGGATGGAGAGAGGAGATGGGTGGTCTCCTCTTCCAAGTAGCAAGTGATAGGACAAGAGGAAACAGCATCAAGCTATGCCAGTGGAGGTTTAGACCGGATATTAGGAAACAATTCTTCACTGAAAAGGCAGTCAGGCATTGGAACAGGCTGCCCAGGGAAGTGGTGGAATCACCATCCCTGGAAGTGTTCAAAATCCATGTAGATGAGGCCCTTGGTAACACAGTTTAGTTGTGGACTTTGCAGTGCTGGAGTAACGGTTGGACTTGATCATCTTAAAAGTCTTTTCCAATCTAGTTTATTCTGTGATTCTATGAAATTAGTACGTGTGAATTTTCACCTTCCTCATTCAAGCGTGAAATGTTTCTGTTTGCCCTTGCATACCATGACACTTCAATTTTCATGAAAATATAAGCCTGTTCCAGTTCTTCTCAGTGATGAATCACGGTCAGGTAGCAAAAGCCTTCCTGAAGAAACTTGATTTGTGTTGGTGCTTTGTGAAAGCGCTTGCCACAGCAGAGCTGGACCATGGAGGTGCTGCTGAGTGATAGTCTTTCCTTCTGAAGTTCAGATAGCGCATCCTTTTTAAACTGTAGAAAATAAGGATTGTAACTGTGGTATTACAGATTATTAATGAATCAGCTTCTCTGTGATCTGACTGAAAGCTTTTTTATACTCACTCCCAGTTTTGTCATTGATGAATGCATGATTTGTTGGTGTACAGAAAATGACCATCTCTTTACATGCTAACTTGTAAGATCATGGTTAAAGAATGTTTTTGGTAAATTACAGTTCCCTGAGGGGGAAATAAATAAGATTTGCTTCACAAAATTAAACTCATTATGCATATTTGAAATTATCCCCAAAGTGTGCTTGGAATTTCTATTTCAAAAATGGCTTACTTGCTAAAACAAATAAAATCTTCAGATTCATAAAGCTGCCACTAAATGTTAAAATGCAGTTTAAAATTTTGAAAGAATAGAGGCTTAAGAAACTTCAAATGGGATCTCAAATAGGCAGCAGTTTTAAATGTCACGAATGATCAAGAGCATGATAACAGTGAGTTTTTCATTTTAAGATTATGAGAATTTCCTCTATGTTTTTTAATACGTAAGTGAAAAGATTTGATTGAGCCTTGAAATGTGTCACGTACAATACAGTGAAATTTTTATACTTGCCTCTTAAAATTGTTCCCTCCTTTGTTCTTTGTATGAAAGAAGGATGCAGATCTGCAACAGGTTTTCTCCACTGTGAGAGAACCAACCCTTATTTGCTCTGTCTAGCCTCATGAAGTGTCTGTGATTTCAGAGGCGTGATTGGTTGCTATTAAGTGCCTGATTATGATACAAATAATTGTAATCTTTCAGCATTTGGTTGTTGCTGTCAGTAGCAAATGCTTTATAGGAGAATGAAGAAAAATATACTAATTTACAGTAAACCAACAGAAAGTATTTTTTAACAATGCAACAGGAGTTTGGAGTTGTAGTTATCACCCTCTTCCAGAAACAGCCCCTGTGCAGAGCTCCAGAGAAGGGCTGTGCCCCATGTGGAGGAAAATATGTGAGCTCCTCCCCCCTTTATTTTTTTGGTTGTTTTGCTCGTGTGTTTGTGGGTTTCAGGTTTGTTGGTTTGGTTTTTTTTGATTCCCAGAGTAAGTTTTTAGTAAAGGTGGCTGCTGCATCACAGCTGTGTCACTATAACAGAAGATCATAGACCACAATAGTGTACGTATTCTCATTGTTGTGATCAGGTTTTACAAACAATTCAATTGTGAGGGGATACTGAAATACAGAGGGAATACAGAAATGCTTACAGTTAAGGATGTTTACAGAAATCCAATCTATCAATGAGCTGGAAAGCCCACACCATTTTTTGAATTTAAGGCACAGAAAATAATTTGTACTAAGTGAGGCAGATCTGAACGACATTGTAGACTACTCACCATTGTGGAGCTGTACATTTAGCAATGTATCAGCATGTTGTTCTCTTAAGACATCAGCCTAATTACTTTCCAAAAAGGCAGCCAATAACGTTTGAAGCATCTTCTGGTTTGACATCCATGATGAGTTTTGAAAGACAGAATTGCAGATAATGGCAAGAAAAAATGCATGTATTAATTTTAATATTCATATTTCACCATGTGGGGTTCATTCCTCCCTAGTATCTTGTCACTATCATTTAATGAATTTAAAGAGTCTGATGTCTTGCTTGATGTTGTAACCATGGCTATGGAGCAGTGCAGCTGGCTTCAGGGAGGAACTGAAGTGTGAGACACGGTCTTCAGTGCTGAACCGCATTAGTACTGACAATGTGACAGCCTGTAATGTTTTTTTTTTCCTACTCTCACCTTGTTGACCATAATGTCTTATGATGTCCTTGAGGATTTCTTTTTTCTTTTCCTTGTCCTATTATCTTTTTAGTCACTGGTTTTAGAAAAGAAAAATTATTATAGTAAAAAATACCTTTTTTTAACACAAAACCCTAATATAATCTGTGTTTCCATACATCAAGAAATTGCTAATTGACTAGCAGAATAAAGTACTGTGTGAAGGAAACTACAGGTAGGAGTTTTGACAATAATGTAAATTATAAATTTGTCAAGATACTGTGCTAAGAAAGTTGAATTCAAGTGTCATAATAACACTTACGTAAAATAAACTTAATTTTATACTTTTTGCATGTATCTAATAGCTTCTTGTATGTGGTCCATGTGATT
The DNA here is from genome assembly GCA_017639245.1 of Myiopsitta monachus. Classification (NCBI taxonomy): domain Eukaryota; kingdom Metazoa; phylum Chordata; class Aves; order Psittaciformes; family Psittacidae; genus Myiopsitta; species Myiopsitta monachus. The sequence goes on along the minus strand of CM029921.1, from coordinate 60,524,685 downwards.
TTGAAGTATTCTGCTTTGTTTTTAATTGGATCTGTTCAGTTTTGACAGGCTGCCTCAATAGTTCTGTGATTGATTTGGCAGAGATTTCTGTTTTCTGGATTTGTGGCCAGCAGAATGATGACTGTACACATGTGAAGTTCATGATCATGCTGTCCTTGGGGACAGGACTAGCATATATACAAGGCCAGCCTAATCTTGTTAGTTAGGGTTAGAGGTAAAGGAAACACTCTGATGGCGCAACTTGCATTCCTAATGCTTGTGCTGTCCTTTGCTATTTTTACAGGTAAACCTTTATGTTAGTAGGTAGGCTGAGTTTGCAACTAGAGAAAAAACTCATTTTTTCAGGTTGAAAACACTGCTAATAAACATCTCCTGTCCTTACTCCTATCCCCATAGAGCTGTATCTAAAGCCAGTTAAGCCTCCAAAATTTTCATTTCTTGATATGCACCAAGTTGATAGTTATAGATGGGGGAATGACACAGTGCTTTATAGAGCAACTGCTACATGTTGGTGATGGTGGCTTGGCCTGGTCACAGCAGGAGTTTTTTCCTTCTGGGTCTGAGTATGTCATTCTTCTGTTGCTAGGATGACCCAGTGACATTGAATCAGAGCTGGGTTTAAATGTTTAACTCCTCCTACAGGTCTTGGCTGTGGTGCAGCAGAGCCTATGCATGGCTGTTACTATGGGATCAGAGCCTGACTGATCTTACAGGATAGTCTCAGTGCCTGTTCTAGGCAGCGTGCTTTCCAAAAGCACAAGTTACACCAGTGAGGGAGAAACATAGAATCACAGAATCATAGAATAGTTAGGGTTGGAAAGGACCTTAAGATCATCTAGTTCCAACCCCCCTTCTGCTAACCTCTTCTAGTCTTGGTTCTTGGGGTTGCAGGAAGTGCAGCATTATTTTTGGCTGTACTGTTGATGTTCCAGAAGCTGTTATCCCTTCAAAAACTAAAAGTGTGTATATTTTGTGCAATTGACCTTCAAGCAATGCCAAATAGAGTAACACTTTTTTATAAAATATATTTGTCTCAGCAGTCCTTGACCCAGGCTCAGTAAATGAAAATGTACTAGCAGAGCTATATCCCCACAGGATCAGAAGAGGGACATGGTAAGTGAAGGAGAAAATAAAGAAAAATGTACTAGTACTTGTTCTAAAGAATAGCATAACAGAAGATATTTTCAGGATGTAAAAGTTATGCTTCTTGTCAAAGACTTTATGCTTGGCAGATAGAAGGCACTGTCTACCTTCCTCTGAGTACGAGTGGACAGTTGTGTAGGCGAGAGCCCTCTCTGGCCTACATGGTGATGTAGGTCTCAACACCATGGTATCCTTCATTTTCAGTTCTTGTTATTACTTATAGTGTAGACTCAGATGCATTATTCATTGTTATTTAGGATTTGAATCAGGATGTGCACTAGCAGTCTGTGAGCAGCTACATGGGAGCAAGGTGTTCTGCAGAGTTGCAGACCACTTGTCTGCTGAGAAGCACTTTGCCTCTCTTCTTCACCCAGTTGCTTAATTTTCTGCCAGCCAGGGTTTCTCTGTCTGTGGTCTTTATTCTATAGTTTAAATAAACAGATGTTGCTGAATATAACAAATACTTTGTTAGAAGTGTGTGGTATTTTAGGAGCACTTCTGCATTGGGAGGAAGTAAGACGAATTACTTGAGTGGTTTAAACTTCAGCTATCAGCAGGTCAAATTAAAACTATCTGCATAATTTCTTTTGTTATGTATGATTGTAAGGTCAGCATTTGCCCTTGCAGATAGTGAGAAGTAATACTGCTTTCTCTTTTCTTCATGAGAAACCTCCTGTAGAGATGCAGCCAGCTTTAAGAGCTCATGAAAGTGTGCCTTTTCTTCACAGTGTTTCCCTCCAGGAATCTTCTATCAATTATTCTGTAGACAAATGGGGGGAACTAAAGAGTTGCCTTGCAAGAGTATTGTACAACATGATGAGGTTTAAGGAAGATCCTGAATGCAGTTTTATGATTATCAACAGGATGGGGGTTGGAGGCTTGGTTCTTCACATACTCAACAAATGTGGTTCATAAATGTGGGAGCACCCACTCCATGTGAAAATACAAAATCAGCTGCAAATTTGAAATCCAGGGATTATTTAATTTTTAACATTTATGTTACTTAAAGTTGATTGAGTAATAGTAACAAGGTTCTTCTAGAGTATAATTAGTTGAGAACTGACAGTGTTTGATAAAATCACCTGTGTTTAGGCCTGAAGCTGTTGCTGGAAAGACTAGCCTAGTATTTCCACAGAGATAAATCTTTTCTGTGCAGGACCACTGTGTTCAGATGAGTGCGTTGTTTTTAAAAGCAGATCAGGGAAATAAACAGGAATATTTGGGAATCTGTGAAAACAGGGGAAGAAAACACCATGATGTGTTTACGGGGGATTCTGTTACGCAGGTTTTGTCAGGACCTAAATATGGTTTACAATTTTTATTTTTTCTTAAAGATATGTGTACATTTGTGCAATTGTCAGAGTTGGAATGCTGTTTGGAGAATTCTGTTTTAAAGGAGGTAGCAACTGAAAAAATGGCATTGAAGTACATTGCTAGGAAGTTGCTTTAACGGCACTTGTGAAAGGTTGGTATTTCTATGGAGTTTTTTTTTCTTTCCTTCTGCAAAATAGGTACTGGCCAGTTAAAATAAAGTGATTACAAAATGTATATTACAAACTTTGGGTTTCTTGTTAGCTAGTGACTTGTCACAAGCATCCTTTTTGCTTAGTTCTCTTTAACATATATGCATTTATTAGTATGTTTGTATTTGGAAAGCTAAAATCTCTGTCATGTGCAGTTTTCACCTTGGAAACTCTATGTGTTAAGCTTAGGAGACACAGGCTGTGGTGTGATAACCCTTTCTAGTCATGTTTTTTGTTTCAGAAAGAAGTGTTTATCTAGCCAAACAAAGAAGACCAAGTAGGGAAAAAACCTGTAGGTACATTGCGAGAAAAAGTGGCAAACGTGAGGGGAAGGTTGTCACACCCACTTTAGTATTGAGTGAGCAGTTCAGGATGTATTCTCTTTCCCTGTCAGTATGCAATTTGTTTCATTTCTTTCATCTTAAATATTGTGAAGAAATGAAAGCTGTTGGGAAAATTTTGAGCAGACATCTGAAGGACAATTCATCTTTGATTGTTACCCTGTTTGAATCACTCACTCTTAAATCTTCTGATAATTTTTATTAGTATTATTATTATTTTAGAACAGTTGCCGATTTTTCAAAGTTTTTTCACATACAGAAAACCAGAAAAAGTTGCTTTTGAGTGAAAGTTCTGACAGCCACATGCCTGCTGTCATGGCACCTGCCTCTAGCCAAAACGAAGGAGGAGTTTTTGTGTGTCTGCTTTAAACCCATATTCCCTCTTCCCATTCCCTTTTTCTTTCCTGAGCAGGAGATTTCAATTTATAGTCAAATTGAAACATTGGAGGTAGTTTCACTGATAAGGGAATGGGAGTTGTGCCTTTGAATCCCTTCAGCAAAACCAGAAAACTGAACCTAAGTCTTCAATTTTCTGGGTGACAGTTGTGATGTTCTTATTTTTACCCTACAACAAGGCTCAGGAGAAACAATGTTTTAAAAGAAAATAACAAAACCTAATGCTGGTAAGTTGCAATGTTTTGAAACTGAGGACCTCTGTGGACCTTCTGGACAGTCCTTCAGATGATTTTACATGTACTTTGTCTGGGCAGATAGCACTAGCACTTTATCAGACATAAATAAAACTAATTTTTACAGTGGGCAGGTAATCAGGATTAAAAAAGAGAGCTGCCTGAAGCCTCATCTCTGTCAGGCCTGGCAACAGAATCCAAATATTTTACTTTTCCATCTGTTGCAAAGGTCGTCTTTTAACGTGGCCTTCTGGTGTACCTGCATAGAATTTATTTCAGTGAACTCATCATTTTTCCTTTTGATATAGAAGAAAACATTTGTAAGAAAGAGTGCTTCAAATATTTTATGCTGTTCCTAAGTTTAATCACAGGAGTCTGAGAGTATTTACTGGTCTCACTGAAGATAGAAATACTGTAATTAGGGAAACTGTTAAAAATGAAACGAGCCATAGAGTGCAGACTGAAGTAGAATCATAGAATAGTTAGGGTTGGAAAGGACCTCAAGATCATCTAGTTCCAACCCCCCTGCCTGTGGGCAGCAACACCTCACAGTAAACCATGTCACCCAAGACTCCATCCAACCTGGCCTTGAGCACTGCCAGGGATGGAGAATTCACAGCTTCCCTGGGCAACCCATTCCAGTGCCTCACCAACCTTACAGTAAAGAATTTCTTCCTCATATCCAATCTAAACTTCCCCTGTTTAAGTTTGAACCCATTACCCCTTGTCTTCTCACTACAGTCCCTCATGAAGAGTCCCTCCACAGCATCCCTATAGGCCCCCTTCAAATACTGGAAGGCTGCTCTGAGGTCTCCATGCAGGCTTCTTTTCTCCAGGATGAACAGCCCCAACTTTCTCAGCCTATCTTCATCTGGGAGATGCAAGTAATAGCTACTATTAGCAAGTAATAGGTAATATTACTAATAGTAATAATGCCTACTGTTTTCAGTCCGTGGCAATGCTGTAATCAGTCCCTTCAGTGCAGCAGTGACTTCAAGGTGAGTTAATTCTCTTAATTTAATTCACTTAATTCTCTGAATAGGCTTTCCTAGAAAACTAATGAAAGAGGAGGAAGACTGTACAGTTTGTTTATTTCAAAGCAATTTTTCTTTTTATTTTTGTTGGTTTAGGGTTATGATTTGTTTAACAACTTTGGGAAAGACTGGGTCATGTTAGCTGTGCGTTGGTAATCTGCTCCGCAAAAATACTTTCCAGAGTGCGTCTCCTCGCCTCGGTCTTTATCATAGCATCAAGACTCTGCTTTGTAGCTGCGTACTGCCTGTGTTTCTGGAAGATGATCTTTTGACAATATTATTCCAACTTCTGATTTGCATGGCTTGATTTGGTTTGCTTTGCTTTAAAATGGAGAGAGGCTTTAAAAAGATAGTACTAAGCATTGATTTCTGAATGTTTTTTCTTCAGCTGGGTGCATCCATTTGAACCTCTTTAAGTTAAATGCGAGCCATTAACACTTGCCATATAGGTAGCTTTGAGTGTGTTTCAGACCTGCTGGTTGAGACAAGCTCACAAAAAGGATGACAACCATGGAATTTTAGCTAGCTGTTTCCCAGCATGAAATTTTCTTGTGGATCTGTTTCAGTAGCACATAGCATCTGTTGCATTTTAAAGGTGAATCTTCAATTCTGTTTGCTTTGGCCTGTCATATGAAACGTTCTTTTCTGTGCCCTAATGAGTGTAGTTAATATTTTATAGCTTTGTTTGCCTATCATATCAAGCTTCAGGAGTGCAACTGTAAATGTTACAAACTAAGGGAGAAAGCATGCATTTTATAGAGCTAGTTCCAGTCATTTTGCAGTTTCTATCTTATGGCAAATCATTGTTTCCAACCCCTCATTCCAGTAACAGCCTTAAACTTTTAATCAGAAAGCATAGCAAAAAAGCTGTATTTTGTATGTTTCTCTGTGTACACAGAGCCATGTATCCGCAGATGACACGCTTGAAAAGTGACACATTTGCGGTAAATAGAAAGCAAATGCAAACCCACGTGATTGTGACTTGCCATGAAAACTTATTCCAAGAACGCATGTTATCTGAAATCAGAAAATAAGCTGTCCCAGTATCACTTATCAGAATAAATGAACAATTAACTAGCTCGAAAGAATGTTTTTCTGTGACTGGGAGAAGCCTTTGTGATTGTGAGTGCTACAGAAGTGGTCATTGCAAGTAGTATTGTGCTTGTTAAGAAGAGAGGAAAGAGACCTAGTAAGTGAAATGTCTAAAAACTGGGGTATGGGACGGTGTGGAGAAGGGTGTGTCCAGAGTTACATTCCTTAGCTTTCTCTTTTGAGGTCCCTGCCTACATTCAGTGATAGCCATTCAAGTTTTTCTTTACATGTTTCTGTCTCCAGTTTTGTTAACCCACAAAATATTTTACTAAAACATGTACAAGTATGTCTTTCTGCACTGTCAAGTGTCCATATAAATTATATTGCTGATTTGAAAGCAGAGCTGAAACCGGGTGTTAAATTGACCCTGCCTGAAAAAATGCCTGCAATGTTATTCTGTTCAAGTGGCAAAACAGAGCTGATGTTATAGATCACAGCATCGATCACATGAGCAACTGACATGAAGAACACACTTACTGGGTTCAGTATTTAAAAGTGCAGCAGGTCATTGTTGAAATTTGACAAGGTGAAGCTGAGTCACCAAATGTATAAAATCTTTAAGAAAGGATATGTGTAATTACAACCATGGTCTAAAAAATAAATGACTGCAGACTGCAACTTTAGAATTAGGTAATTATTATTTAAAGTTAGGCATCTCAAAATGTGTGCGGTCATTATACTATTGAGACTATTACTTAGAATAACCTCTATCTTAATTCTGTGAATACATTTTTAAAATTAGACTATGGAAGTATTGAGTATTAAAGAAAAACTTCTTGCAAGTTTAATGGATGCTTGTGGCTCGTAGCTTCTTTGCACAGTTAGCGCTGTTTGCTGTTTCTTTGAGGTGCTTTTATTACTATGCTTGCAAAAGAAAGATATTTAGGAAAACCTAATCTAAAAAAACCTGATTAATGCAAAAGCAGATTTAATTACTTGCTTTAAAAAAAAACAATCAAGAGATTCCAGATTCAGAATGTGCTTTCAAGGTAGTATCTTATACACCCAGTTCACGAGGAAAATCCAGGCATTCTGATATATTTATATGGTTCCCTGACAAATTTAGAGTATGTGAAATAAAAATTCTATTACCTTCTGAGTTATAAAAGAAATTGTTGAATTTGAACTGAATGTAATAACTGCAACATTCAGATGTCTCTGCACTGAAGACTTCTGAAGAAACGGCAATGAAAACATGTACTTCGTAGCCTTTCCTATTTGAAATCCAGCAATCATGTGTCTTACAACACACCATTATCACCTATGACTACTAGTGAAATTCCAAACACTACTGTTTTCCTTATTATTCCTCCGTAGTCAGTATGTATCATTGCTCTCCATTTGTTCATCACCTAGAGTCAGTTGTGTGGGAAGTGCAGAGCCTGAAGGAAGAATACTGAGAGCAGAAAGGGTTCTTCTTGTCATCAGGGCTGAAAGACCACAGGGACGTTCCAGTATTTGGATTACATGAGACAGTTTTCAGCAAGCCAGCCAGCTCTTGATAAAAAATTTTGTTCTTGCTAATATTTTATGAGCTGTTGCTTTTATACCCTCTATTTCACAGCAGAAGTTTGTAAGCTTGAGATTTAAAATAAACAGTGATTTGTTTTAAATGCTATTCAAACAAAATGTCATTCCTTAAGGCTCTGAAAACCCACAGGAGGGAAAGGTCCCACAATCCCTACTATCAAGAGTAGAACATAACTGTTTACATGTTGTTCAATACCTGGGAAATTCTGGAAGGGGCTGTGTGGATGGGTGGAGGTGTACATGCAAATTTGGATTTTATCTTGTCTGATAATTTTTAGTGCTTTAAGAAGTTTGTAATACTTAGAATGGGATTAGTCTTGAATTTTTGAGGAGTAGACTAGCAGAGGAAAACAGAAGAACTTTTTCACTATTTTGTCTTCTGCTAGGTTATTTCTTGTGGTGAGATTGTTAAGAAAGTACTCAGCCAGAGCTATTATTGGTGTCTCTGATAATAACTCTGCTTCTTTTCATATTGTGGTCAGCCTTTGTTTCTGCCTTCTCTTTATGTATCTGGTTAGGGTTTTTGGTTTTGGTTTTGGTTTTTCTCCTTCCTAATAGATCTTTCAAACATTACACAGTGTCACCAAAAAAACAAAAAGTAAGTCTTGGCGACTTCGACCCTGGCAAACATCACTTGTGGTCAGTTTTGAAGAAAGATGGCCTTCGTAGTAGCAGAAAACACAAAAGCTGGCAGTCCTGCAATGTTACTGACACCTTGCACTCTTGTGCTGTGCCAAAGCTAGGAATCAAAAAGGACATCTATCAGTTAAAAAAAACCAAAACAAAACAGACCAGGTATTTTTGGGTAAGTATTGGAAAATGTTGATCTCCAAAGCAAATGAAAGAGAAACAAACTTCAGCCCTCTACATCCAGAGAGAGCAAGGGGAGGAATGGAAAAGTCAGAAGTGGGTGGAGGTAAATATAATTGGAATTGCCAAAGGACATATTTCATGGGCACTTATTTCTATATGTAGATCTACTGTATTTGGAGTTCAGAAAGTATTTGATATGTCCTCACAGGAGGAATTATTCATAAAACTACAAAAAGATGATCACAGAATCATAGAATAGTTAAGGTTGGAAAGAACCTCAAAATCATCTAGTTCCAACCCCCCTGCCATGGGCAGGGACACCTCACACTAAACCATGTCACCCAAGGCTATGTCCAAGCTGGACTTGAACACTGCCAGCAATGGAGCATTCACAGCTCCCCTGGGCAACCCATTCCACTGCCTCACCACCCTCACAGGTAAGAGCTTCTTCCTTGTATCTAACCTAAACTTCCCCTGTTTAAGTTTGAACCCGTTACCCCTTGTCCTACCACTGCAGTCCCTAATGAAGAGTCCATCCCCAGCATCCTTGTAGGCCTTTCTCAGATACTGGAAGACTGCTATTGAGGTCTTTACACAGCCTTCTCTTCTGCAGGCTGAACAGCCCCAACTTTCTCAGCCTATCTTCATACGGGAGGTGCTCCAGTCCCCTGATCATCCTCGTGGCCCTCCTCTGGACTTGTTCCAACAGTTCCATGTCCTTTTTATGTTGAGGACACCAGAACTGCACACAATACTACAAGTGAGGTCTCACGAGAGCAGAGTAGAGGGGGTAGGATCACCTCCGTCGACCTGCTGGTCACGCTGCTTTTGATGCAGCCCAGGATACTGTTGGCTTTCTGGGTTGTGAGCACACACTGAAGTCAGCTAATGTTCATTTTCTCATCGACCAACACCCCCAAGTCCTTCTCACAGGGCTGCTCTGAATCTCTTCTTTTCCCTACCTGTAGCTGTGCCTGGGATCAATAATGATTAAGTTGAGTATTGTTCAGGGAGTTGGAAACTGGCTGGAGCAGTGATAGCAGTGGTGTAATAGGAGCCGAACTTCTAGAGATGAAAGATATTATTTGAAAATAGGTAAAATAGTCCATTAACTGTAGAAATTATGTGCCAGTCATCACAGAATGGAACTTTTGCAAGCAGGTTTTCAGAAGGATCTGGGGAAAGCATAAGCACAGAAAATGTTCCTGTGTTTTAATATAGAGCTTGAAAAATTAAGGAATTGTTTAACCGATGACTGGTGAGGAGCAGCAGGGGACTATGCGGGGGATTCCTGGGAGGTCTATTCCAATCCTTTATTCACTGCTTGTCCACCTTGGGATGATACATTGGCTGTTCCTCTTTACAGGTGCTTGGCAGTCTTTTATGCTCTGTCACAAATAATGCCTTACCTTGAAAACAGCAGGAAAAAAATGAGGCAATGTCCTTTATGTTTGCTGATAATCAGATTAATCCGTTTAACACTAAGGTATGGTAGGAGCAAAGATGATGTTCTTGTTATGCTGAGATGGAAATAGATTTCAAAAGTGACAATTCTTTCAATTAAAACAAACAAGCAAAAACCAAACAAATATAAAAGCAAAGGCAAAAGAAGAAGGAAAAAAAAACCAAACAAACAAAACCAAAACAGAACACAAAAAACCCCACAAAAACAAATCCAACTCACAAGAAAAAAACAGAACTGTTATATTTAGAGTCTACTTTTCCCTGTATACAAATAGGCTTATATTCATTCTGGGAACAATTCGATTCAGAGAACACAGAATTCCCAAAACCATAAAGACGATGTAGGTCTGAACTTAATTTCCATGGAAGTTCATGGAAAAAATTCTGTGAACATTTTTTCAGGTCCTAGAAAAGTGAAAATGGTAAGATAAAATAGGGCAATTCAATCATTCCATTAGGGGCAGATCATTATCTCTGTAAAGATAAGGGTATTCATTTTCATTTGTTTTATAAAATGCACTGATTATGATTCTTGTTGTCATATATGATAGTCAAATATAAACCAGATATTGGTCTACTGGGGAAGAGTGAGAGCTTCATTCAGCTGTTAATACAGTTCAGAAAATTCATATGTATTCTGTTTTAAGAAAAAGGACTTGCAGATTTTTTCACTTTCTACAAATATCATAGAGAATAGAAAGTAGCATACATTAATATTCCTGTTACTACTGAGCCATTTTTTTTTAGGCTGCAATAAAAGAACTATATTATGAATTCACTGCGTGCCATAGATATGTATTGTTACACAGAATGTATAACTTTCCTCAGGACATTTTTTCCCTCAATATTGGCTGCATGCCAGTTTCTCTTCCTATCTAAAGGTCATTCTTTATGCACAGAGGTATGAGATGGAGCTTAGGGTAGAGATGATGAGAAGCTTTGTCTTTTATTGTCCTACAAACCAGAAAGCACTGAGCTGCAGCCTCTCCCTTCAAGATGTGCTTTCTACAGAGGTGTGCAGCCATTCACAGCAGTGTTGGGTATGGTTTCCTTCTTGTTACTGGAGTCCTTTTTCTAGCCATTCATTCAGAGGAAACAAGTAAGTGCTTGTAGGTCAGTTCATTTCAAAACCTCGACATGACTTCTTGTTTGTCAGTCAGTTGCTTTTTGTAAAAGCATTCACATTAATCTGACCCTTCTCCTCCAGGATTTGGTTCTCGTCAATATGATTTCCCTTTTTTTTGCCTTGCTGGGAGCTAGTTCCTAATCCTTTTGTATAAGACTCAGTCAACAAACTTCTGAATACTTTTGCTTGTCTTTTGCTGCACTTTTAATGTCTTTGCAATGTTTTATTTTGATCACTGTAGTTTTTAGTAGTCTAAAACATTATGTTATTGACACATACTCTCGTGCTGGGATAAGTCAAATGTGTCAGTTAATTGGGAAATCTAGAGATCCCAATTAGTTATACGCAGTGAGACATTGTTTTTTCTCCATTTATCTTTGCTACTTGACACTAAATTTATAATGGAGATTTTGTTCCTGCTTCTACTTTTTAACTGTGATACAGTTAAATTAGAGAAGGATTTTGCTTTGTCTTTCATGTGTTAACAGCACTGAGAAGATTTAAAGGGAAGTTTTCTCATTCATGACTTCGTATTATCACTGCTATGGTTTTCCATTATAGGGATTCTTATAGAAGTAAGCATGTGTAAGTTGTCTTACTATATTGTCCTAACCTTTACTTGTTTCTGGGATTGAAGGGTTATGTTCTTTTGCTCCCTGGTAGATTTCTCATGAGAAATAATTTTTTTCAGGTCACACTGTGTGACATAATGTTGCTTTGGATTAACTTAAACTTTTAAAACTCTTGTATTATGTACTAGGCTTTCAGATGATTTTTCATGTGATGTATGAAAAATGTATATTCTGTAAGGCATAAAACTGCTCAAAGAAGGTCAATTATAGAGGGTAATAGCCTGGGTTATTAACTAAGTTTCGCATTACAAAATTTACGTTAACATATGTAAAGACTATTTAATAATGTCTACTTTCACATATATAATGTCTTTGGGGATTTACAGGAATTGAGGCACTCTTAATACAAAGTTGATTTCTCTCAAGTGAAAAGATTTAATCTGGTTGATGTTATGTCTTTTATTTCTTCATTATTTACATAAGCAATGACAGTCTTTTACCTAGACAAAGAAAGTATTTGGTCTAGATAACTCCATAAAGTTTGTGAGTTATGGTTATGTGGTATGCATTTTATTTATGATAGAGATCAGATTAGCTAACTCCCTTTGAATTTTTCTTTTTTTATGAGAGTTATCTCCACTAATCACATGCATTTTGGGGAGAGGTTAAAATTGGCTCTTTGAGCGACTGCCCTTTGAAGGTAGTAGTTATAAAAAAAAACACGTACTCAACTTTTTTTCCTCCGTCATGGGAGTTACCTTGTCTTTTTCTTGTTGACTGCAATTAAAAACAGAACTGACAGCTGAGAGCTGTATTTGCAGGCCACACGAATGAGCTGCCTCCCTTGGGGATGCTGTGCTTTCAGTTGGGTAAGAACTGCTATGGAAGTTTTTTAAAATATATAGAATTAAAAAAAAAAAGTTTATTAAAGATTGGAGGTTTATATATAACTGAATTTTGCTATTATGGCATTACATATGCCAGCAGTGAGCTGTGCCTACATTGCTGAATGATAGATTTTTTGCATAATTTCATATGTCTGATATTTATCAAGGTTGTGAAGCGTATTTTGTTACTTAAATATATATATATATATATATAAAGTAGCAAAAGGTAAATAAGCTTGACTGCCATTTAACTTTTGCCTCATCTCAGGATCTTTCTTTTACCCATAGGCTTGGCAATTTTAGAGCTGGTTAAATAGAAAAGTTTCTCTGTACTGCATTTCTGTCCTTGCTTCATATGCCCTCTGTTACTGTTGCCTTAAAGGATGATGTTGGAGAGCACCTAGGCTAAAGTTGTATTCTTATCTTCCTTTTCTGGAGCGAATATTTTCATATAGCATGGAAAATGAGGCTAAGATGTGCTTGTTGCTTTATTTTGTAAGAAAAGGCAAATAAACGTCAGCTTCTGGTACTGTGGTCTGCTGTTAGAGAAGAGAGGAACCTAACTGGTATGAAATTTATTATAGAAGGGACATTTGAGCTGGCTGATTAGCATAAGCCTAGGCTACATGAAAGCATATATTTCATAGTTGACTCAGAAGCTTCAGAATCCTGTTGAAAGAACCCATCCTGCTAATATTCAAGCAAAATAATTTAGTAAATCAAGGATAAAAATAGATAGGCTTCACAAAAGCGCTCTTCACAGAAAGCAAGTTCTTTGAAGAAAGCTGTTCTATTATGCACTTAAGTAGCTATGACATTAATCATTATGTCATTAATATTATGCCATTAGTAATATTATTAATGATTTTAATAGTAATTTAATCCTTTTTAATCTCTGCTACACGATGCAAAAATTACAAACAGTGTAAGACTAGCTGTTTTCTAATACATATCTTCAGAGATATTTGATTTTTAGATGAAATGCAGAAGTCAGTTCTGTCCATTAATTAATACCTGATTTGTGGGGCAAGTTTAGTTGTCTTCTCATTCTCAGTTTATGACACAATTGTTGTGTTTTTCCATATTGCAGTTCTTTTTAATATAAGTTCTTGTCTTTTTTTCTCTGTTAAGTGTTCTCAGGAGAATATTAAAATTGTGATTTGCATGCTGTTGACTGGACAGTGTGAACTTGTTATTGTTTGGGTCCTCCAGCTGCCATCATGGTGTTAGTTGGATTGAATTACCCTGGAATTAGCTGTGGTATCCTTACAGAGATGTAGCTTTTGTATTTGGAGGATATTGGAGGGCTCAAAGACAATGGTAAAATAACTGCTATTCTGCCTGACTCTGATCTGTGTGGTTGAACCATATGGCTAGAGGGTCTGTGTGTCTCTCCGGAGCTCCTTACATGGAATAGCAAGGCATTTTTAGTGAGCATGGATCTTCTCCTGATTGATGGTCATTAAGTGGCAGATGGGTTTGTTTATGGGCTTAAAAATGGTTAAATAAAAATACAGTATTAAAAAGGTAATGTTATCAAGGACAAAGAGTTTCTAAAACTTAACAGATGTGGGTTTAATTGTGTAGCACCAGCTTAGGGCTTTACTGTAGGACATTTGTAGATAATACTAAAGCAAATGAGTGTATGCATCGTAAGCATATCGGTGTAGAGATAGGGCTCAATTTGCATATTTCTTTCATTTTAGTTTTCTTGTTTTGAAAAGTTGCATTTGAGGACAAGCGCAACTACTACTTTTGATCAGTGAAGTTACTTGCCATTTCGTTTTTAAAGTATTTTCATACAAATAGACAAGCTATTTGAGGGATGGAATGACTAAGTAATTGCATTTGCAGGTGATGGTCTTCAGTAGATATGTGACTAGCTGAGTGAAAGATCAGTATCCGAATATGGCTGCTTCCTTTTGCTAGAGCACGGTTCCTTGCAGCACAGGGCAGTTGTCTGCAACATGCAACTCTGTCTTCCCATTTTACGTCTTCCTCCCAATCTTATTAACTTGTAAACATTTTTGGATGTCTACTTGTGTGCAGACTGACTGCTTACTGTCTGGTGTTCTTTGCTGCTATACACATCTCACCTGAAGCAGTGCATGGAGAGCCTCAGACTTCAAAGCTAAGTCCTCTGGACTATATAGTGGCCAAGGGTCCAACAAATCTCTGTGCCTTCAAATCAGACTATTTTTTACCAGAGTCAAACCTCCCTGACTGTTTCCTTTGCTTTAGCTATTTACTGCTTATCTTTCTCTTTATTATCAGCCAGTTTCCTCAGGACCCACATAGTTCACACATATAATAAGGTATTTACTTCTGGGCCGTCCAGGAGAAAAAATGGAAATTTTCTTTGAAATTAGTGCAGATTCTCTCTTGGATAGAGGAAGAAGGTGACAGATCAGACTTTGCATAATCCACGGTGCAGGAAAGGTCAGGACGATGCAGTGTAAGGCTGCTGTGGAGTGAGGCTGTGAGAAAGCTAAAGAGAGAGACACGGGCCAGTTCCCAGAGGAGATGGAATAGGTATGCAGTACACAGTGAGGAGCAAAAATACTGTTATTCCTTACAAATCCAAAGCATTAAAGGTATTTGTGGCTGCAGAGCTTAAATTGTTATCGTACTATGCTTAAATAGCACTTTTCTTAATGCATACCAAGTGCTGTCCTCTGAGAGAGGAAGCTAGCAAATGAGTATGTCATTTTCACAGAGTTCTCAGTCTTCATGTTTGATGGGGACCAAAAGCCTTCTTAACAATGTTGCTCAATTTAAAAGGATCACAAAAGGCACAAATAACAACATTAACAAAGTTTTGCTTCAAATTTTGTTCTAGAATTGTCCAGATACTTTGATTTACTTCTCTTTGAACAGTGCCACCAATGAAAAGGGATTTTATAATAGAAGAGGTGGGAGGAAGCTAAGCATGAAAGTGTTGGATGGCATAAAAGTCATAATTGTCATTGACATTGTTGCAATTGATGGAAGGCAAAAGTAAGATGCAATAAAGGTGGATCTAGTTGTGCTGGGAGTAATGTAAAGGAAGAATGTGAAATTAAGGTGTAACTGAGGTGAGCTATTTGAAATGGCAGCTCTGAGACTGACACCCCACTGCAGGGGAAGAAGTACTTAGGAGTATGTATGAAAAAGGGAAAAAACAAATAGTAATATATATTCTATAGATGAAGTATACATTGCTGCACTGTTATACGTGATCTTCTGAATCTTACAGAGTGCGCCATGAAAAAAGGATTTACTACCAATTTAATATGACATATGGCCACCTGTCACTTCTCTGTAAATTTACATGATAGTTAACGGATAAAGCTGTCATACTTATCTTTTAACATTGAAAGCATAGTCTTTAGAAAAAGAGCATACTTTCACAAATTGCAGACAGCCTAAGAATAAGATCTCAAGATTTTATGTGATTTGGCATATATAGTAAATTCAGTTGTAGCAATTTATCACCTACTTTGGACATCTGAAGTTTCGTACGTAGTCATATAGTATGTATTTTGGTGCCTAGACTACCTCAGGAAGAAAAAATCATGGATTTTGGAGGGTTGAGAGGATTATGGCTTGATTTATTTGGCAACAAAATAGACTATAAAACTGCTTTTACTATGCTCTGGGGACCAAGGCATAGCGATGTCATATTGAGTAATAACGTCAGGATAATATCAAGGTCTTTGGTCGTCTCACTGATTTCACACAGGCAAAGCCACAGATATAAGCCACTTGATACCAGCAGAATAGGAAATTTCATGTGGATAATAAACACCTAGGGAAATTAATGATCTGTCTCGCTAAAAAGATAAGTCCTGAGTGCTGGTGGGAGAGCTACCTATGTGTGTTCAACTGTTTTGGTACTGTCCAAGGTATCACATATTATCAGGTAAATGTGATTTGTATATAATATATTCCAATTTAAGAGCTAGTGCTGCATCAAAGGAATGCCCTGCAGTCTACTGAGAGCTGCCCAATTGCAATAGTTAATGAAAAAAGTGCATTCATTATAAACATCCCTTTTCTCCAGCATGCATTTTAATGCGAAACTTAGAAATGAGGTTTTATAACTGGTAGTACCAAGCTCAGGTGTCTGAATCCAACTGTGGTCAGTAATACACTGAGAATCTCCTTACAAAGAGATTAGTAATTGAGGTTCCCTAATTTTTGTTTGGGACTCTTTTCTTTGTATAGGAGAAAAAAATATTAGAAAAAAGTGTCCTTTCCAGCCCTAACTGTTCTATGATTCTGTAATTCTTCACTGAAAAGGCAGTCAGGCATTGGAACAGGCTGCCCAGGGAAGTGGTGGAGTCACCATCCCTGGAAGTGTTCAGAATCCATGTAGATGAAGCCCTTCGATGACACAGTTTAGTTGTGGACTTTGCAGTGCTGGGGTAATGGTTGGACTTGATCACCTTAAAGGTCTTTTCCAGTCCTAGGTGATTGTGTGATTCTCTGGTCACCAATACACACCACAAAGCAGATCACTGCTCCTTTTGCACTGGAGATCCACAGCACTTGATTTACATGTGGAAGCAGTGCAACTATTTTGCTGTTACACCAGTAGTTTTTTCCTCCTATTCCTTATTGAAACAAAGTTAGTTTAAATGGCTTCAAATGGCCTTGTAGGAGATGTGAGATTGTCTTCTCCAGTAAATATTTTAGATTCATTTTAAAGGAGAAAAATACCCAAACTGCAAACAGTTAAAGCAACCTGGAGGCTTGAGGTGAATTAATCCATACAGACCTAGCAGGGGAAAGGGGAGACAACAAAACTGGTGTACATGCACACTCTCAGTGTGAAACATGTATGGATTTCCATCCTTGTCAAAAACAAGAATAGTTGAAACAAGCATTATGTTGGTGGGAACAATGCCATAAGCAGAGATTTTTGAGATCCAAACACAATTTAGTTTAGTAGTTGGGAAGTTTGGAAGAAAAAGGCAGAAAATAGCATGGGTTGATTTAGAATTGTAGAAATGCAACCTGTACTCGCTGTCAATTGCACTTCAATTTATGGCATGTATTTTATCAGAAATGTGTGAATTTAGATTTTATGAAAAATTTCCATGAAGTTTGACCATTTTGATATTCCTGATACTGAGTTCTGTCAAGGCGAAGTTGTAAACTGCTCCAATATTTGCATTTTTAATACCTCATTACATTTTATGAGTTACAGTTAATGCTTTCACATTTTTTATCGTTTCATTTGGTTTGTACATGTATCGCTGTAATAGCAAAATTGCAGTCTACAGCTGTTCTCTTACAGAGAAACTTTTCAAGAATAGCCTGCAACAGTTATCCCAAACCTCTACTTATAAAATTTAAATGAAATTGCCACAAATATGTGTATCATATAAATGATAGATTGTGGTGGGGTGTGAATACAAATAAGTGATAAAAACAATACCATACCTTGTCAATAGACAGTTTAAAAGGAAATATTTATAATCAAGCACATATGCATGCATGTAAACATTCTTTTCCCCCGGACAAACTATAATAGTACAGAAGTATTCCATTGTGCAGTGTTCAAAGAAAATAACAATTTCCAGAGGAAGCAGAGGTGGACTGCTGGAATTAAATATTTGTGCCTGACAAATGCTGTGCAAAGCAGCATGCAGGCGGACTTACATAAGTATTCCTTATTATGCTGAATATTTCTCTTTTCTTCATGACCAGTATATGCATTGCAGTCTTAGTTTATAAAACAAAGAAAAATCTGTTGTCTCAATTCATATTTGTCCTGGTTACAGCTGGAACAGTTATTTTATTTCCTAGTGCCTGTGTTTTGGCTTCAGTCTGAGAACAGCGCTGGTAACACATCTGATGTTTTAGTTGTTGCTAAGTAGTGCTTACCCTTATCAAGGACTTTTCAGTTTTTCATGCTCTGCCAGTGAGGGGCACAAGAAGCTGAAAGGAGGCAGAAACAGGACACCTGACCCAAACTACCTAATGTGGTATTCAATATCACCTCATGCCCAGTATATAAAGAGGGGGGAGTCACCAGGAAGGGCAGATCGCTGCTCACGTCAGGCTGGGTATCAGTCAGCAGGAGGTGAGCTTGTGCATCACTTGTGTTTTTTGAGCTTTCATTTCTTCTCTTGTTATTTCCTGTTATTATTATTGTTATTGGTATTATTGGTATTCTTTTTACTATCACGATATTTTACTTTATTTTAGTTAGTGGACTGTTCTCATCACAACCTGTGGGGTTTACGTTCTTTAGATTCTCCTCACCGTCCCTCCCAGAGAGGGGGGGAATGGGAGGGGTAAGCAAATGGCTTCATGGTGCTGAGTTACTGGCTGGTCTAAACCATTACAGTGTTTAAGTGCTTGGACCAAGCTCTCAAAAACTGTTTGACAAAGAACATACTAGACTGGCTGAATCAAGAAGATACATAGTGGGCAGAGAGGAAAAGGCAATTTATGATACAAAGAGACCTCTGTTGGTAGAAGAAAAAAGTAAAGCACAGATAGAGCTCAGACAAATTTCCACTTTAGAAACAAGTGAAACGGCTTTTGGACAAGAGAAGAGAAATAAAATAGTCTCAGCTATCAAATAAAGCAATCTATTGCTAGCTGTTTTCCACTGGTTTTAACAAAGAAGCAAACTCAAACTCAAACTGAGTTAACAAAAAGCTCAAGGACATAAGAGAAGGAGGATGTAGGATGCTCGTATTTACTGAAGACAGTTGTGCTAGATGTATGTGAGCTCAATCGGAGGGGTACAGGGGAGTTCCTGATCTTATTCCCTTAGCAAGTAACCCAGTTTAGCAATTCGGTACATTTTCTTTAATTTTGAAGTGTGATATAATGGTAAATCATTTTTCACTGTGGAGATTTCCTTGCAGAAAATGTATAAATGCTAATTGTCCTTAGAGTTTACTACAGTACTTGAAGACGGATTGTTGCGAGTGTTGTACTAGATTTGCTAGAGTAATTCAAATTCCAGCAATACTCTTCAAAAGTTCCCATAGTGCATAGTCTGCTATTGTTTCATTTGTTTGTATTCTAGAAAATCATTGGTGATTTTGAGATCATTTAATTCTTTTGTTTACTGGGGAGGAAAAAAGCTTTTGCCATTAGCATCTGATTAATTTTACAGGGATATAGAAGATGAAACAAAAAGTACATTACTGTGCAGAACTATAAAAGAGACTTCCTGTTTCTTCTATAGCTTTCCATGGAGTATGAGGAAAGGGTTGAATCATAATATATATGTATATAAAAATCTTCCCTCTCCAAGGCTATATGTATGTACATTTTCTTACCTCTTAATTTGACTGTGACTTCTGAAACAGCATTCTCACAAGTAACCATGTCTCAATAGCCTGTGAATGAAATACACTGTGTAGGTAAAAATTTAGTTGTGTCCTAAGGCTCCATTCTTCAGTGCTTTTAACGCCAAACGTAACTAGAACAAGGAGATGGGATTTTTGTTCTAGCTGTGACAAGGTGAAATGTCTGAAGGATGAAGCTGGTACTGATTTCAGACTTGGACCTTTTCTAAGAAATATAGATTTCCTCCTTGCAAAATTCTTGGCATCACAGTCACAGTGGGTAATAACTACTTTAAAAAAAAGATAATATACTATTCAGGTTGCTTTAAAAATTAAGTAAGATGCATTCATTATGTTAACGGTTCACAAATTTAAGAACCAAGCCCATATTCTCTTCAAACTAATCTTTTATTATGCTAGGTATTTACTAGCTCTTTTATCTATGAATTCAATTTTTGTCCTGTTTTCTGGGTTCTTTTAAAAAAAAAAAAAAAAGAAAAAAGTTAAGAGTCACTTGAAATTATGTGCAAAGAAATGAACTGTAAATCTTCAGTTCTACAGTGAATTAAGATTAGCAAATGGCCATCCTAGGCAATTTTTATACAGCTACATTTATGTTGCTGATACTGCAATTGCCCATGGAAGAAGAATTTTGAAATACTCATTTGTTTCTTTAGACAGAAAGTTATGCTTTACATAGGATGTTTGAATTCTCCAAGAAATTCCTGCAGTTAGCAAGGTCTTTCCAGCTGAAGAAGCAGGTATCTTCAGTGTGTTTGGACATCGCATTCAGGAAAATGTGATCCCTCTGCTTAAGACTTGTCAGATTTTGAAGTGCTCAAAGGGAGTGGATACCTCTTCAGCTGGTTTAAATCAATTAATAGGCACTTAACTGAGTCCAGCTTTGTTTATTTTAAATTAGGTAAGCTTTGCAATTCCTCATATTATAGTAATTTAGTTCAGGAGGAAAATCATGGTTTAAATAGTCTAAATAGAAATTAATTGCTCACTAGCCTGTCTTAGACTCATTGTGTTAGAGTAGGGTTAACCTACTGGGGCACAGACCAAAAGAGTCTATCTAATAATTTTTGCTGTTTATTATCCATTAGCAGTTCCAGCTTAGGGTCAGTAGTGTATAAAAACAGATCTGAGAAATTCAGAACACTTTACAGTCTAAGACCAGTGATGGGAAGTGAATTTAAGAAATTTCAGGATGGTGTTCATTACTGTGATAGGCAGTTGTCTCAGCAGCTGGCACCTTCCTGATGGTATTTGCAGACTCACTGACAATGGAGATTTTTTAGGAGAGTTTTGATTTCTCAGACTGTAAACTAAATGTCACTGTGAAGAAGCTTATATTGCCAAATTGTTCATGAAAAGTGTACTTTCCAGTGCCTTCAGTTTTTAGGCCTGGCAGGACCTTTCATGAAATGTTAATTTCAATTACTTTGTTTCTAATTTGGTACTATAGAGTCAGTATTAAGATTTCATGTGCTAAATGATAAAGATCTTTAGTTACTATAATTTGAGTGATAGTGTTCACATGTTAGGCACAAATGCAGCTAGGGGAATAACTTCCTGCTTCTCAGAGACCATACTAATTTTCAGTAATTAGTATTTTCAGTATTTACGTCTCTGCAGAAATTAATCATACCACTTTATTCAACAGAACCTCAATGTGAAGTCTATCTCACAAACAGCTGCAGCAAAACAAATGCATCATCCATAGAGGCCTTGAGAAATGGAAGCAGCAGCAGAACTTCAGTTTTAAGCAGAATCCAGCCCTGACATTGAATGGGCTTGTGTAAGGTGTAAATGTAGCCCTACATTTTTGTTAGTCACAGTCAAGGCCTTGTTTGGTTTTTTTCTCTTTCCTTCCATGGTTTCCTTAGAGGCTCCAGTTACAATAAAGGATATTTTATTTCACTCACACAGTCGGTCAGTGAGCATGCCATACTTCGTTTCAATACAAAAAAAAGTATTTTGTTTGGGTGTGTCAGACTTGCATACATGATTAGCTTGAGCTTTTCTAGCAAATACAGAAGGAGATTATTGAAGTCATACAGCTGTTGTTCCATGTAATTTCCTTGTTGCTCAGGGAAAATACCATTTTTTGAAAGAACAGCAAAAACTTGCATGTACGATCGAACACAGTTCCCAGTTCTAAAGTTTATTAAACTGGATTTACAATGCTGTAATCTTGAGAAACCATTTCTGATCCTTGCTGAGTATAGCATCTATGTTATCTTGCAGAGGTGTGTGATTACAGCTTGCACAAGCAAGCATTTATGCTTCTCATGAATAACCTGAAACTGCAAGAACCTGAACTGCCAGAGACAGTGATGTGGGCAGCACTCACAGATACCACTGCTCAGCTGTGATGCCTTCAGACTGCTGTTACAGCTGTAGCAGTCCTTAGGATCGACCACCAAATTCAACCTTACTTCTAACATAATCATCGAATCATAGAATAGTTAGGGTTGTAAAGAACCTCAAGATCATCTAGTTCCATACCCCCTGCCATGGGCAGGGATACCTCACACTAAACCATGCCACCCAAGGCTCTGTCCAACCCATCCTTGAACACTGCCAGCAATGGAGCATTCACAACTTCCCTGGGCAACCCATTCCAGTGCCTCACCACCCTCACAGTAAAGAATTTCTTCCTCATATCCAATCTAAACTTCCCCTTTTTACGTTTGAACCCATTAACCTTTGTCCTCTCACTACAGTCCCTCATGAAGAGTCCCTCCCCAGCATCCCTATAGGCCCCCTTGCAGATACTGGAAGGCTGCTATGAGGTCTCCATGCAGCCTTCTCTTCTCCAGGCTGAACAGCCCCAACTTTCTCAGCTTATGTTCATGCAGGAGGTGCTCCAGTCCCCTGATCATCCTCGTGACCCTCCTCTGCACTTGTTCCAACACTTCCATGTCTCTCTTTTGTTGAGGACACTAGGACTGCACACAATACTCCAAGTGAGGTCTCACAAGAGCAGAGTGGAGGGGCAGGATCACCTCCGTCGATCTGCTGGTCACGCTCCTTTTGATGCAGCCCAGGATACTGCTTGGCTTTCTGGGCTGCAAGCGCACACTGCTGGCTCATGTCCATTTTGTTCATCAACCAACACCCGCATGTCCTTCTGCACAGGGCTGCTCTGAGTCTCTTCTCTGCCCAACCTGTAGCTGTGCCTGGGATTGCTCTGACCCTGGTGTAGGACCTTGAAACATCTACCTGCATTGTGGATTTTAGTGCAGACATCCTAAAATATTGTCCTAACTTCTGATGCCCAAGCTGGCTGGTATCCTTTCTGTGTTGTAGGGCCTTACCTGTGCTGCTGGACTGTCAGAGACAGGAAATTGCTGGGTTGCTCAGGTCTTACCCAGTAGAATGGGGCATTTGTTTCTTCTGTTACTTCAAGAGGGACTCTTATTCTCTAGGCTGTTTTGAAGTATAATACACATCACACTGTGCCTTACTGGCAGAGCGAAGTGGGGCAGTGAACTTCATATGCAGGAGCACCTAACTCGCACCTATTTCCTTTAAAATATGCCTTTGGATTGTCTGAGAAATAGCTAGTGTGTGTCAGGCCAAGAACCAGAGACTATCCGGGATGTGAAGCAATCCCTGTCAGTTGCAGCGTGATTTGCTTCCAATTCTCACCCTTATGCTGTAGCAGAGGTGGGAGTCATGCTTGTTTTGTGTTGTTCACTAAGCAAGGGCTGAAACATTGGGTGCAGACTTGTTAAGATTAAGTTTCCCATCAGTGAAAAGCTTTCTTTGCTTCCTGCATCCAGGCAGCTGAGCAATGGTATCTGTGAGTGCTGCCCGCACCACTACGGGTAGCCAGTAACTCGACTGCTCACCTGAGAAGTGTTGCCAGGCTGATGAGTTTTTCCTGAAATTTTAATTTTTCCTTCTAGTCAGAAGTCCTTAATTCTGATGTATATCTCAATTTGTATGTCTTCTTATTCAAGCATCTGTATGGTTATTCCCAGCATATTTCCACAAAACAGACTGGTTTTCTGGGAGCTATCATTTCTGCAGTAAGCTTTAACAAAGGGAGTTCTACTTCAGCTTGCCACAGGTTTACTTCAGTCTCATAATTCTTTTTGTCTTGTTTAAATGCATATATATATATATGAATATATATTTTTCAAATAATAGAACCAGTTCCAGTAAGTTTCTGTAATAGACTGCCTTTCCTTCTTTGCTAATTGACATGTATTTGAATTACAAATCTGATTCATTCTTGTTAACAGCATTTCAAAGATATACATATGTGCTACAATTATACAAGAAGTAACGTTTAGCATTTTTAATTGTCTACAGAACTGAAATCCTAGTCTTTCAAAACAAAACCCTTGGATACATAAGCCATAAAGGTTTAGAAAGAAGAACATAAAGTAATAAAAATGTGTAGTTAAATAAACAGCACTTATAAAATAATTTCATATTTGAGCAGGGTA
The DNA here is from genome assembly GCA_017639245.1 of Myiopsitta monachus. Taxonomy (NCBI): domain Eukaryota; kingdom Metazoa; phylum Chordata; class Aves; order Psittaciformes; family Psittacidae; genus Myiopsitta; species Myiopsitta monachus. The sequence continues at coordinate 60,500,770 of CM029921.1, read as the reverse complement.
TCATAATTTTTAAAGATTAGAGAGGTTTGATTCTAGAAGGTGTTTTGTGTACATTAAATAAATCTTTTCCACTTATTTAGGAAATGCTGGGACTTGCTCTGTATGAGATGTTCAAGCACATAATTGAGCTGTAGTCACTTACCTAGGGTTTCCAGGTCAGCGGCCTGAGCCCCCCAGGGTTCCTGAGATTCTGATGGAGTCAAATAAGATCCTTCAGAGCTTTGTTTAAAAAGCCTGACTTGCATTCAGTGGGATTAGTGTTACTGACTGAAGAGCAGTGGGACAAGGTCATTTAAATGGAGGGTCATGTTCTTCAACTTATTTTTATTGTGATGTAGGGATTGAGGATGGCAATTCCTCTTGCCATCACTTCATAGTGTCTCCATTCTTCAAAGTGGTTGGAGCAGCTGAGTACATACTGATGATGAGGAGAAGACATCGAGCAGAGTATGACCTGCGTAATGTGAACCATGAGCACAGGAGCCAAGTGAGCTCCTAGATAGGAAGGAAGAAGGTAAGGAGAATTTGCTGGGCTCCAAGAAGAGCATATTCTTAGAGATATATTTATGGCATCTGTCAGAGAGCAGGAGGTTAAAGCACCTTGCTTATTTTTTAGTGGTGCTTGGATTTCTCAGGTGGTATATATATCTAAGATATATATAGTCCATGCTTTCAAATGAGTTTTCTCCATGACAGTTTTTAAGAGGGAAGTTTATTTTCCGATCATGAAATTAAGTTTGAAGCATTTGCTGCTTGCTAATGAGATGAAACTTGTTTTAGCTTTCTCTCCTGGTGAATGCATGCAGCCAGAGGCCTTGCTAAGTGCCAATAGACTTGCTTCTTAATTTTAGCAAATTGTGAATTCAGCATCTTCAGAATGGTGATATGCTGTGGTAAGAGCCTTTATTAAATACAATTTAATTGTATAAAGTTCTCACCTCATTAGATATTTTAGAGAACTTGCCAGAAGTATATGCTGTTTTACTGGTTTCATAGTATATTTAGTGGTTAGCTTGGCGTAAAGCTTTTAACATTTTAATTAGAACATGTTTTTATAGTTCTATAACAAAATGACTTGGTATGTATAATTAATCATGCCTGATCAAACTTTCTCTGCATTCTTAGGTTTATGTTAGGGCTGTGTAAAAAAAAAAAAAAAAGAAAAAAATAATTATAGTCAGTAGCATTAATTTTTATTTTTAGCTGTAATGCATGTTCGTATTAAAGAAGGAAGAATAAATGCCCTAATGCTGCTTATAAGTACTGCTTTTCTCTTTCAAACTAAAACATAGTAACCTTGAAGGATTGGTTTTGTCTGAAGAAAACAGGGAGAAAAGTTCACAAGCTATTAAGGACTGGAGTCCTTTCTCATACCAAACTAGCAGTTCTCCATCCTTTGATCACTACATTTGAAATTGTCCTGCATAATTTTGGTCTGCTCTTGTCATTATGCTGTTTCTTTTTTGACTAAATCAACATATTCCTTGAACCTCTGAAGTGTCGAAGGTGACACAGGTAAGTCGCCTTCCCTGCAGCAACATGATTGTTTGCATCAGATGCGTAGTCTGAGTTACTGCAGTTTAGTGGATCAAAGCAATTAGGGGTAGGAGCTGACTGCATAAGATACCTGGTAGGAAGTGGTCTTAGGTGAATGTATCCCATGGAGATGCTCACGAAAGGGCTGGGTCAGACAGTACAACAGGACATCTTCTTTCTATGAAGTCTTAACAGAAACTTGGGCATCATGTTCTAGTGTGAGGCATCCCTGACCATGGCAGGAGGTGTGGAACTAGATCTTAAGGTCCTTTTCAACCCAAACCATTTTGTGATTCTGTGATTCATGTGAGAACAGTGATGAAGTCACATCAGTTGGGGTCATGCTTGAAGCGGGATGGCTAAGAGCAGCTCTACTAAATAGCTGAAGATACATGAACAGAAGTAATTGCAGGAAATGTACAGTTTATGGTAAGATAATTCCTATGTGACTTAATAAAGTTGCAGCAAATTAAATTCTACTTTGACAGCAGAACAATAATGTCACTCACCTGGCTGAGGAAGGTAGATTTATTATGTGTCATTGTTTTCCTTTTCATGATATTTCATTTCTCACTGGAAATGTTGCAGTATCAATGCCGCTGTCCCTTTATGCACACTCTTTATTGCCATTGAGTTCATTTATAGGCAAGGATTAAAGACCTGCTATAAATATTCATACATTTTTCAGTATTCTCCCAGAAGGGCTCTATGTATTAGCAGTTAAAGATGTGAACACATTTCTTTTGGTTCTCAGCCAGCTCAACGGTAGCTATGAATGTAGCTCTGATTGTTAGATGTAGAGCTTTTAAGTTCCTGGATTGCTGAACTGACCACTGTGTCTAGCAGCAGCCCTTGTTGTGGAGTAGCATGACCAGAGTAAACTTTTTTTTTTTTTTATTCCGTCTGTTGAAAGCTGAAAATACAAAGAATATGCATATTTTCAAAGAGAAACATGGAATAGAAGGTCTAATGTTGTTGCTGGTTTTCTCTAGTATTTTCTGACTGTATCCATCTTGGGAGAGAAATTCAAGGCACTAAATAAGTCTACAGGATCTTCTTTCTCTGATACTTTCTCTCTTTGACAGGGTGTTCAGGCATTTGACATAATTCCTGTTCTTACTCAGTCTTTTTGGAATGCTAATGGTGCACTGATGCATTATGGTTTTATTTTGCCTAGTGGCTTTGGCTGGCTGCTTTCATGATTCGCGAAGTAAGAAATATGTACATAAACTTTGTAGTGGAGCATGGGCTGTGATTGGTTCTTGGAGTATCTATCAGCCATACGCAGAAGTCATACTGCCTTTCATAAGAGTCCAGACCTTCTAGTCCAGACATTAATTTCTTACCCAAGTCTGTAGCTTATTTAACTTTTCAGCTTCTTAAAATGAATCTTACTGCAACCAAGATCTTTTAATATATTGACTACTTTTATGGAAACACTAATAAAACCCACATCTGGATTTTCAGAGAATTTCATAGCAGATTTGTTGAAAGGGCTTTAGAGGTTGTAGCAGAAAGTAGGAATAGTCCTCGGCTAGATCGCACCTAATACATGTGTATGTATTACAAGTATATATGTATATCTGGTTTCTTGGAGAAGGAATTGGCAGTGATAATTAATTCTGTAACTAACATGTCCCTGAATTCCAGATTACATGGAGCTGAGATTTCTCTCTCTCTCTTTTCTTTTTTTTTTTTTAACTGTAGGAATTTAATTTAGTTGCGATTGACTCTGTTACTTCCTTAGAGCAGGAGTTATTTGAGGATCAAGTTTTCTTTGAAGCTGACATAGTTGATGTGTTTAAGGAGAAGTTTATAAGGAAGCTTTGAAAAGGCCGCATAAAAATGATGGATCTAAAATCATTTGAGGAATTTGCTGGTGGGTTTTGGTGTAGATATTTTAAGACTGTAAGTGACAGCATTTGACCCAATCTGTTTTCCTTAGCTGATAGATCCAAACACTGGTATTTAGTACCCTGTGATTGAGAACCCTATGACTGAGTCCCACTTGGATTGCTTTTCAGTTGTTTATTGTTCCCTGGTTTTAATCTCTCCTCTTTCACCTTTAAGGTTGATCCGGTTGTGCAGCGCTGGTGATATTGCCGTATGTTACTTTATTATTATTAAAGATGACCTGGTGTTGCTACAAGGTTATATAGTGCATTTTCTTATAAATAAGAAATGTTTGCTTCTCTGAAGTGATCAAATTATTTACCTATTTTTAATGCGTGTATGTGGTATTAAGGATGCCTGTGACATACCTTTGTAAGAGTCTTGAGTTATTTGCTAGTAAATATGATCACCAGTTTCTTTTCAGGAGTGCAAAATGAAGTTTATTCCCTTATGCCTTCCTTCCTAATGGCATGTGCCATGTTGTTTTCCTTCATATACTTGGGCTTTAACTGGACTTGGGAGCTGGCAGACCACCTGAACCTGCTGAGCTCAGCTCACCTTGCTCTTCTATTGAGAATGCGTAATGTCCAAACCTGGCTGACTCTGTGGCATCTTCTACAGGCTTGCATATCCATTAGTCCCATCACACTACCCATGTGTGATGTGATGTTGCTATTTATTGTGTGACACCATAATAACATCTACAAAAATGGTAAAAGTTACTGCATACACTGAGTGCCAAAGCTGGTTCCTGTCTCCAGGAGTAACTGAGTGTTAATTTCTTCTGGGTGTGTTCAAGCAAAGGGATACATGATTTTTACAGCAATACATACCCGTGGGGAAGTGTGAGTTAGAGTTATAACATAACTGTTTCATTAGTTTTACAGGCTATATAAAAATTGGATTTCTTACTGTTTTTGTAAGTGTCCTCGTAGCTCTAAATCCTTTCATGTTTCCTCAGTATTTAACTGCAGGTGCAATCCTAGCCTTCTCTTAATTTGCTCCTGCATAATTTGTTCCTTGGTGGCCTTACCACTGTGAGAGATTGCAAGGAGATAGTGTCAGAAGGTTCTGGAAATCATTTGTTTCCAGACTTTTTTATCTGAGTGAAACATCTTCAGTGTTTGGATTCAGTACTAAGTTTTTGCTTTGGGGAAAAGATAATTTTTGAGTTTACCACATGTAATTCTTAGTGGCTACAGCTAGAAGACTTCTCAGGAAATAGCTGTGTGCAATTAAAAGATGTTTGCCTAACTTTTGGACTTATGTGATGCTGAGGAGATGCATTTGCTGTTCCTATAGGCTTCAGTGGTAGCAAATACTTCTGACCTTTCTTGAGATGGCAGCTGGTGATACTATCTGTGAGTGTGTGGCTGGATTTCTCTTCTGACCTGCTCTCAACAGGTGTTGAAATCCTGCTGAGAGAGCATATCACTCATCCTGACAGCAGCAGTCCATTGTGCAGTCTGCATGTGATGGAGGTCACAAGACCCCTCAGATAAGAAAAGATAGTGAGGTACAAGGGTTTACCCTGTGGAATAAAACTGGGCTAACAAATGTTTTAAAATTAGCTCTTTTACAAGTTGAAACTCCAAGAGAGATTTTTGAATTGCCACGAACAAGGTGTGCAGGACGTGGATGTCATCACCCAGGCTCATGCTCTGCCTTTATTTTGCATGCAGTAGTACAAAAGACATTGATTTTGATCAAAGTTGGAATAAGGTTCGGTACAGGAAACATGAATAGTAAGGTTTGTTGTTTCATTTATGTAGAAAAGTGAAATTTCTTGTGGCCTTCTGAGTAGAGAAAATACTTGTGAGTCTTGTGTTCATTTTGTACCTCAAAAATATTACCTATTTATTTAATTGAAAGTATGCATCAGCATTAGAACAGTGAAGTTCTTTTAAGAAGTGAGAGGAGTTTGAATGAAAACAAGTGTGACATTGTAACAGGTAAGAAGCGCCCAAAAGTGAGTCAGCAAAGTGGCATATTTTCAGGAAAGGATAGATTTGAATAAGAAAACCTACAAAAGTAATAAAGTAGGCAAGTATTTCTAGCTGTAATGTTTGTCACCCTGTGGTCACTTTAAGAGAAAGTTGTCTTTCCTGTTGTGTTAATACGATATTATTAACACTTACAGTGTTATGTTGTACAACATTCTGTTAAACACAGTGCGTTAGCACAATCTGTTTAAGAGAAAGTTGTCTTTTCTGGTATGTGTATGTGTAAGGTTGGACACCAATACTTTTTCTCTTTTCTGATCCTCCGATTTTTTACTTTGTTCTTAGTCAGAATGTAAGATATTCCAACTTTAGCAGCACAGGCAAAGTGGGATCAAGTCTCAAACTGTGTTCCTGAAGCTGCCACTGAATAGCACTTTACAGCATTGTAATATATAAGAGCATCTTTTTGACAGCTGAATGTTTTGTTTCCATGCACAGAACAGAGAAGTATGTCACAAACCTAGTCAAATTTTATGTTTGTTTTGTAGCAACTGGCTTTGTCTCAGTCTTTTGCAGGAATATTGCAGACCACACAGACCCTATGAATTGAATTCTGTCTCTCTCCCTGCCCCCTAAAAAAAAAACCAAACAAAATGTTAACTTCATCAGTCTTCTTGAACACATGAAAGAGTAAGGACACTAAAACCTGCCAATGGGTTGAGGAAAAGCACCAAGCATAGGTAAAGTAGGCAAATTTAAGATGGTTATAATAAAGACAAATTTATATTTATTTTACAGTTTTTGTAAATATTTTATCTTTTCTGCTAATACTTTTATACAGAGAAGCTATTTTTGAAACTAATAGCAAGTACTAAGCTTTGTAGATTTTGAAAACTGCTCATGCTTCTATAAATCAGCCTTTTCTACATTCACATTTTCTATCTTAGTACATCTAGAAGACAAGAAGTGAGAATTAGTTTGGAGTGGAATAGGAAATGTGTCTGTCGAGTGTGGTTTCCTGAAGATAAATATTCTCTAAATAAATAATAACACTGAAATGGCTGTTACTTGCTGTTTTAAGTTTGTTTATTGAGAGCTTCTGCCGCTTGAGCTTAGATTTTGCTGTCTTCAAGTTGAAGACTTTTTTGGGGTGAGTAAGTTTGGATTTGTGGGGTTTTTTTTTCAATTGCTAAATGTGATTATTACTGTGTCCTTCACTTGGAAGAGTTGCTGATTCTGACAGGTCTTGGTAGATGTTATAACAACAAACTTTGAGTTAAATTCATGCGTTTCCATAGGCTGTTATAAAGGTTCTTTAAAAGCTACATAAGCATTATCCCGACAGAGTGTTAAGTTCTTATTACAATGTACTCTGAGATAAAAGTTGAAATTAGAGTTTGGGAGGTTCTTATAATTTACTTCATTATCTACAATTTTACTGAGCAAAATATTTTTTTATAAATAGTGATGTTTAGGTTTCTGTGCTGCTGAACTAATGACAAATAATAGTAGTTGGTCTTCCGTGTGCCTTCAATTTTTTAAGAAGCTTATCCCAATTTGTTGCGTTTAGTGTTAGGTTCAGTCTTCTTGTCTCCAGTGCTAGTCGTGCTTCCCACTTGTTTCAGTGCTTTTATGCTCTTTCTGATTCCACTGGCATTAATAACAATGGCACTGAAAGAGGAGGAAGCAATTTGAGAGCAGGATTACAAGTGAGCACAGGAGTGAGAAGTTTCTAGACATTATTCTTTCCCCAAAGTTGGAGCTGCAGATTGGTAGGGAGAAACACAGGTCACATTCAATTCACATTCAGTTGCAAAGCATCAGGAGAGAAGGAGGAGACTACAAAAGTAGAAAAGCTGCTCCACAAGGGTGGAAAAGGTGGAGAACCTCATTGCAGTTTAAAGATCCAGGGCTGACGCCTACTCCTTTGTATGTCCCTGGCAGCTGTGCTGCTGCGACCAGTCCTGGAGTAAGAAGCAGTCTAAGCATGTGGCTCCTCTTTGCTGTCAGATGGTAGCTTATTCCTTCTCTAGCATCTGGAAGAGTGGTCAGGCTTAAAATGCTGTACCTAGTGTGATGTGGCAAAGAGGAACAAGTCTAAATTTGGACATATCAGAAGTTAAATAGCAGCCCATAAGGTACCTAGATACTGGGGTTTATTGAAGAACCTAATGAGATTAGAGCTTTTACTTGATTATCTCACATGCCTATGAACCACCCTTAGTGCAAAATCACATTTGTTAGATCTTGACTTCCCTCCCCATCAGGTAGATAGCTGCTGGATGGAAAGGTTGAGCAGAAAGTCCTGTTTGTTCATGCTCTGCAGTTGCTCACTTACCAGTCTTGAGTATTGCTGATCAAGGCCTTGGGCATTCCATGACATCCGTCTGCATGAATGTCTTCCATTTCTAGGTCTTTCTGCATTGCAGCACCTTTCCTCCAGCCAGGATGATTGGCACCTTCTTTTCAGGCCCCAAATCCCTAGTTTTCTCAGCCTAAACAGGCTATGTACAAAGCACACATGGTCAGCTTCCTATTTTTTGGTTCCAACTCACCTATCTTTATTAATGAAAAGATTCAGAATATGTCAGTTCTGTTAACCCCAGTGTTATCGAAATTTACCAGCCTTTACCCATACAGATAGCAAGTAAAAGGCTTCTGCTTGAGAGTCCAAAAGTTCAGTTTCGCACGTTCATGCACATCCCTGCACAAGTATGTATTGACTGTTAGTATGCACTATTTAAACTATTTTAAGGACCTCATGCTGCTATGTCTACAAATGTACTGAGATATGCAGTCTCTTATGGCACAGATCTAATGGCACCGTTTTATTTTCCTATGCTCACTGTTACACAGCATAGATGAAGCCCATTCAACAAGTGGGCATAGTTGATTAGCTGGGGTATAATTCTTCTTATACTGGATAATTTGCCAGCCTGCATACAATACTGTAACAAATTGTACTTTTTAGAGTAATATGATTTCTTTGCATTAGTGGGTCAATTCCAGGCTGATTCTCTCTGGCTTAATGGAGCATGGCAACACTTCTCGAAGTGCTTGGCTGACAAAAGGGAAAGATGAATGAGTCGTGGCAGAAACCACTGTTGTTGCAAGAGAAGCTCAGTCTGTTCCTGGTCTTTTTCTTCATGCCCTTCTCAGCTCCTACTGCGACAGTGTTGGAGTATTTGATCTGTGCTCCGGGCCTGAGAGTTAAAATCCTGGTAGCTTTTGACATTTGTCACTCAATCCAAGCAAGAGTTTCAGACCCACTGCCTTTGCTTATCGACTCCTGGTTTGTGTATCTGCTGTACCTTCGAGGTGTTGATGGTTGTTTTTTCAATACAGTGTGTGGAGCTCAGGCTGACAGCATAAAAAAGTGCAGTTCAGGTTGAGATATAGGAATAGAAAGGATGGATGAAGGGCACATGACCATGGACCATGTTACTGCTAGAGCACTCCAGAAAAGTGTGTAGAAAGTAGCATTTGGAAAGTCTTAAGTAAGGATTCTGTCTCTTTGGGAAGGCTATTGTTGCTGACAAGAAGGACCAAATGACCAAGTTAATTTATATTGCAGCTACTGAGCAAGAATAAAACAGTAGTGAGTCTCTCTTTAGACATGGAGTACTTGCTGATGCTAGGACACACTGTCTAAACTTCATGGTGTGCCCACATCCCATGTGCTTAGTGTAGCCTGGAGAGCCTTTCTGCACACCCTGTAGCTCCCTACATGCTCTTGGTTTTCCTTCCAACAGGAACTAGGTTGGGAAGAGAATTGAATACAGCTGGTGCAGGTGTGCATTTGGGTGCTAGGGAGTGCCCTTGGCCCCTCAGATTTAGTTCTTGACAAAAGCAATATTTTGGAAGGACAGGAGCTTATGAAGCTGAAACAAAGGTTGTGTTTGATGTTGTACTTGCTGAAGAAAATAGGTAAATCCTCTGAGACTTACAAACAAAGCTATCTGTAGTGAGAATTCAGCAATGGGAGAGGATCAGTCTGTGCTTGGTGTAGATTGATGTGCACTCTGAAAAGTTAAATATGGTTTCTTAGTTCTTATTCCAGCTATCCAGAATAATTTTACTGAGAGATGTGACTGATTTTATACATGATCTCTCAGTGAACATATATACAGCTAGGAATGACGTACTGATTGTGGTAATGACACATAATAAGACTGTTTGATGTGAGTTTTGCTGAAGAGTATAATTTTAGGCACATTATATAGCAGCCAGGGTAGTTGCAATCTAGCAGTTACGTGGAAAATGTCAGAATTCAACAGCCAAACAGTCAAATTCAGAAAGCCATTTGGCAGCACTAAATTATGATCATTTGGAATGGAGATCATCACTTGCTGAAATATTCATTTAAAAGACATTGCCTTACTTTACAGGCACTATTGTTAAAATATACACACATGCAGTAATACGTTATGATCACTATTTTTATCTTCTGTGCTTGCAAAAAGTTGTGTATGCACCTCTGTAACAACAGATGGGCGAAAAGCACTACATTGTCTTCTGGTGTTTTTACACTCTCTAAGAGGTGGTGATGATCTCCAGGTCTCATCAAACCTCACTGAATAATTTCAGTGATTCTCTGAATATTAAATAAGGACCAATGTACACAGAACAGAAGATACTTTAAGCCTTTCCAGAGCACGGAAGAAAAATAAAGAGTCTCAGCAACTCAGAAGTCTCAAGGAGGAGGGGTTGTAGTGAAACCAGCTTAAGCAACATCTGGTACGGTAGTGTTCTCTTGAAAATCCAGCTTGGAACATGAAAGCTCCTCATACATGCACACTCTAATTAGAGTCACTTACATATATTTCCCTGTAAAGGGGAGATATTACTGTAACTGTATCTGTCAGAAGTCATGACCAAATACTGCCAAAAGGTGAGCTGCTCTACTGTAGCATGTTCTGTGGGTTGTTTGTCAGATCAGGCGGGGAATGAGGTGCTTCTGCTGCTGGTTTTCACTGGCCATCACTTGTTCTCTCAGGACATACTTGCATCTGAAGTAACTAAGGTTACTGCACTACACTGGTATGAAACTCTGTCACTGGATATTTCTTAACTCCCTTTACCTATTCATGTAGTTCCAGCGGCTCTAGAAGATTTGGCAAGCCTGCTCTAAGGCAAGAAAAGCATGCTGTCATGACACAAACATATGTATATGACTTTAACATAAGGCTGCACAGAGTTTACATGTCCATGGTGCTTTCACATCCATGACCAAGGAGTGTAATGACAGGCTGTTTTTCTATCTATTCCTCTTCTGCTATTTACTTTGGATTTACTAGAATTTTTTGCTTTTAGTGCAATACAGAAATATATCTGAACAAGTATCATCAAATTCCTTTGTGCCTGTTTGTCACCTGATGTATCAGTCCTGATCTTACAGAGCAGGGTTATCAAAATGAGAAGTTATGGTCAGGATTTGGACTGTGCGTGAACTTTTTTTGTGGACCTGAGTTAGAGAGAGATTCTATTTTACACCAGTACCCCAGGAAACACAGTGTTCCCTTGCAAGTTGATTGACCATAGTCTCTAGCTGGCCCTTCAGAAGTGTAGAGCTGGAGGACAACTTCCAGCTAAGCAGACCTTAAAAGACAGGATCAAATCGTCTTTTTATAAAAGTGCTTTTACTTGGTATTTTACCACTTTTATTCTAGTATTCAATAAAAAGTTCTATGCCATTTATTTTCAGTAAAATAAAACATGAGGCATTAAAAGTTTCTGTCGAGTTGTGTTCATTATGGCTAGACTCTCCCCAGATTACTGGTATTCACCTGTGACTCAGAATGCAGTTTTGTATATTGTAATGATAAGAGCTTGAAATATGCCTTAGTTTTAAAGAGAATGTAATAACTTTGTCAGAATTACTTAGTGAAGAATATGTTCTATCATTAGAGATTGATGGTTTATAGAATTAACCGTACTGCCGTAGTAATCAGCAATATGTTTAAATAGGTGCTATGTCTTCATGTTCAATTATATTGAAACAGTGACTTTGAAGCACTGTAGGTCAGCTGGGAACAGTAGGGCCTATTTGCATTTCTTTCACTATGGCCCAGTCAGTCACTTAATATGCAGTATTAATACTATTAATAAGACTAGGATTAAATAGGTTAAAGACAAATTTAATCTGTTTGGTGATGTTGATTTCCCTATACTAAAAGAGGATTAGATGTGGAACAACAACTGTTACTGACTGAATAGTATCTATGCAAACGATTTCATATGCTGTGAAAACCTTTATTCAGCTTTTGTTTAATATCATTCATTAATTGCTAAGCTGAAGGTTGAGTGGGAGTTCAGTTCTAAAACTAGGAAAGAGAATATTAAGAATACTGTTTTATTTGGTTATTTTTTACAGCTATGGTTCTAGGTTAGTATATAATAACTTTTTTAAGTGTGATGCCAAAAGATGCATTTATTAATATTTTACTACTGCTGTAATGTAGAGTGTATATGAAGTCACGCAGTGGTAGTGCCTCTTCATGTTTATCTAAACTGTGTTTAGCATTCAGCACTGATTGTTCATCAGACTGAATGCTTTGCTGGTCAAAGCTCCATGTGCCTACTGCTGGAAGTGCTGTCCTGAAAGTGCCTGATGCTTGTGGTCTGCTTATCCATCTGTACAATGAGGAATCCAAAATGCAAAAGCTACCTGCTTTTGAAAACTTCTTATCATGGGCAAACCTGTAAGGCCCCTGAATGGTATCTATCTCATGACTCAGTCTCATGATGATGGTCCGTAATTTTAGAGTAAGCCGAGAAACTGGTTTCTCTCTGAGCTGCCTGCCCTTGGAAACTTCCTAGAGTGGCTGCCTGGAAGCCAAGCGCTGCCACTGGTGTCTGAAAACACAGGTTAGGATTGATCTAGTGCCTGTATCATGTAACAAGAGGGAAAGATTCTTACTGCGAAAGTGTAGTAAAAAAATAAATGGGACTTAATGGGCTGAAATAGGTTAGGAAATGCTGATGATCATGGTTGGGGATGCAGTATTAATTCATTAGTCATAGTAAATCAGCAGCTTTGTCACCCATCAGTACATCACCAGAAATCCCCTCTTGACTAGATGGGCTTACTGTGGAGAGCCAAGCTTACTGTGCTTCAAAATGGAAAATGAGCTTGAGAGAGCAGGGGAACAGGGAAGGTGATTCCTTTTTTACCCAAAGAACATGTTAAGATTTCAGGCTCTTTCTAGATGCTGGTAGCTAGATTACTAGCAAATCCTGCTATGAGAAAAATAGTTCAAAGCTTATGTACATTTCTAAAAAGCCTAATCCATGTCACTCTAATAGTGAAAGCAATTTATTGCTGGCTTTTGAACCACATGATAAAGATAACTGTCCCCATCGTTCTTGCATTCCTCTGGGTGAGCAGCATCAGTATTGGTGAAGTTTTAATGATATGTGTGTTTCACATACCTGTGAAAAGACTGCTTTCATCAGCCACTGGGACCAGAGGAATTGCATCAATATTGCAACAGAGAAGTGGCAATAGTCCCTCAACATTCCTGTTAAGGTTGGGTTGGTTATGCAAGGCAGCGTGTGTTAGAAAGGTAGTTCATTGTAGTAGTTTACTCTGTTTACCATCTAACTGCCTTATTCCAACTGTGAGAAAATTTGACAGAGAACAGTCATTATGCTATGTGGCTAATTCCACTCATCACATACACTGCATCATAACCTCAGAAGTTATTCAAACTTTGGTTGAAACCCAAAGGATGTTAAATCGGTTTTTTCTTTTTTTAACGGCGGTCTGTGACTCCAAATGGAGAAATGACAATCCTGTTTTGGGGTTTTGGTTGGAAATTTCAAGTTTCCTCTGCTGGAGGAAAAATAGTAACCCCACAAGAAACTTTAAGATACAGATTAATTTTCATGAACTGAGAAGAAACATAAAGATTAATTATCTAAGTTACTCCTCAGTTCAGAACTTCCTTCAGTTCTCTACTGAGGTCACAGAAGAAGATGTAATGCCCCAGCAAGGACAGGAATGAAATCTCTACTCTTCCAGTCCCACAATAAATGAATGTGCTGCTGCAGGGAAAGAGATGGCAAAGGAAGCATTTTAGGATGTAATGCTGGTGTGCAATGGGTTTTTCTTACAGCCTGACACAAAAAAAAACATGACAGCATTGCACTGAGTTGCAGTTACCCTGCCTTCTGCCCACTGCAAATTTATTTTTCCAGAGTTCCTTAATAGAGAAATCATAATAGCTTCCTGCAGTCAGCAATATCTCTCTGCAGGAAATCTGAGGCTTTCAGTTGCCAGAATTGAAGCCAGCTTTTCTGTGTGACCAAGGCCACTAGCAGAAGACTTTAAGGCCAGGTAGGTGGGGTAATGGTTTTGAAGATATGCTTGAAGAAACTCAGTCATTTATGCAACTGTATGTTTAATGTAATCATTCCAGAAGACTGTAAAAATCTTGAATTATTTCACATCAAGTTTACTCATTTTATAGGTTATCAGTAGTGCCATAGTTTAATTTGTTGGAAATTAAATACTGTGAGAAAAAATGTGATTTTTTTACATTCCTGTAATCCTGGTTTGTATGATGAATATATAAATACACATGTAAAAATCACAATGTAAGCTTTGAATAATGTAAACAGCATTCTTTGGTACTTCTTGATACAGTGGAAACATCTTGTATGAACTCACTAACATGTTTTTTTAATGAAAATAACCTACAAATACATGCTTTTAGTTCTAATTACCTCTGTTTTCAATATCTTAGTTGAAAACACATAAAATAGAAAGTGGAACCTTTTTTTCCAGTCCTTTGTTATCTAAAAATTGTGTAAAGCTGATTGTGACTACCTGTGAGTGAACAAAGAGAAAAAAGATGAAGTCATAAAGACTATATGCCCACATCCTTAGTCTTTCATTACATTATGGAATTATTCTTAGATTCTGTGAGATTTTAAGACCACTCAACAGATACCATTATAAAATTAAGGATGCTTTTATTTTAGTGTTTCATTTGTGTGCTTTTTGACCTCCAGAACTTGTTTCAGTTTCAGTATATCTATTGCAGTATGATTTTTGAGGGGGCTCTTGGTTTTAAATGTCATGTGATCTCTCCTTAACTCGGTTGAAATGATGAAGTAGGTCATAACCACTGCAATTCCTCTTCTTTCATCATACAGCAGCTTGCAGTGCAGCAGAGATCCCTGAGCACCTGTGGGACTGTGTAAGCAGAACTGTGTGTGATGTAGGGAGCTTGGAGCATAGTGAGCAGCTCCTCCAATCACCCTCAAATCCTCAAGCAGTGCAAGGCTGAGAACCCTGAGAGGTTAAGGGGACTCAGTATCAGCCATGCCACTAGCGCAGCTTCCTGGCACTGCAGTTTCAGGTTGAGATGTCTTGCATTTTGAAAGAGTTGCAGCACTGCTATAAAGCAGTAGGGCTGAAAATGAATGAACAAATATTATCTAAGACATCATCTCCTGAAAGTAATTACCTCCTGTCTCTTAGGAGTCAGCTGTGAAATACTGGGTTTAATGTTAAGATTTTTATGCATATGCATTTTTCCTCCCTGAAATAACACCTAATAATAGCAGCTGTCCAAATCAGAAATCATTGAAGGAGGAACGATTGAACGTATAAACTGATTGGAAACCTATTGCTTCATAGCTATTAGGTTGTAATAGTTAAATACATTTAATGCTTTTGCTGGCAGTAAAACATTTGCTGCCTAAAGAGGCTTGCCCTTCATGTTTTTGCAAAGATCCTAACTGACCTCTGTCCACTTGAAGTTCAGTGGTTCAATGCATTTTTATGTTTGGGACAGCCATAGCTGTGTGGCAGGTAATCAAGTATCATCAATGGGAAGGTCGCTTAAGGTTCACATGTTCCATAATTCCATGCTATCTTGCCCATGCAGACATTTGCCCTGCAAGATATCAAAAATTTTATGGTGTTTCTCTCTAGAAGTCAACCACTGTGAGTTATGTATTAATTTCTGCAGGGGAGAATGAACAACATTAATGTGATTTTGGATAGCAGTTTCATTTTCAGAATGATGTATTCCGATCTTTTGAAGTTTCTTCTGTACAGATCCTTGAAGCAGATATGAAATCATTCAAATTGCATTTTATAGTCTACCTTTCTGAAAACAAATATAAGCACATCTCTCTCTTAAGGCTGTAAGAAGTAGCTACTATGCATAGTATATACTTATGATAGCCACTATACTTATGGATCCTGGCGTCTTCCCTTTTTATCTTCTTATTTTTATCCCAGCTCTTATACATTATTTTGGTTCAGATTGATAAAGACTTGCATGCACAGGGGAAGTTGAGTGTAAAAAAAGTATGTGCAAAAGGAAATGGAGGGATATTAGGACTGGGTAGGTGCTGCTATTATTTCATAGAATCATACAATCATAGGGTTAGGGTTGGAAAGGACCTTAAGATCATCTAGTTCCAACCCCCTGCCATGGGCAGGGACACCTCACACTAAACCATGTCACCCAAGGCTCTGTCCAACCTGGCCTTGAACACCGCCAGCAATGGAGCATTCACAGCTTCCTTGGGCAACCCATTCCAGTGCCTCACCACCCTTACAGTAAAGAACTTCCTCCTTATATCCAATCTAAACTTCCCCCGTTTCAGTTTGAATCCGTTACCCCTTGTCCTATCACCACAGTCCTTCATGAAGAGTCCCTCCCCAGCATCCCTATAGGGCCCCTTCAGATATTGGAAGGCTACTAGGAGGTCTCCACACAGCCTTCTCTTCTCCAGGCTGAACAGCCCCAACTTTCTCAGCCTATCTTCATAAGGGAGGTGCCCCAGTCCCCTGATCATCCTGGTGGCCCTCCTCTGCACTTGTTCCAACAGTTTCCTGTCCTTTTTATGTTGAGGACACCAGAACTGCACACAATACTCCAAGTGAGGTCTCATGAGAGCAGAGTAGAGGGGCAGGATCACCTCCCTTGACCTGCTGGTCACACTCCTTTTGATGCAGCCCAGGATACTGTTGGCTTTCTGGGCTGCGAGTGCACACTGCTGGCTCATGTTCATTTCCTCATCGACCAGCACCCATGTGTCCTTCTCCACAGGGCTGCTCTCAATCTCTTCTCTGCCCAACCTGTAGCTGTGCCTGGGATTTCTCTGACCCACGTGTAGGACCTTGCACTTAGCATGGTTAAACTTCATCAGGTTAGCATCAGCCCACCTCACAAGCATGTCAAGGTCCCTCTGGATGGCCTTCCTTCTCTCCAGCATATCAACCGAACCACACAGCTTGGTGTCATCAGCAAACTTGCTGAGGGCACACTCAATCTCACTGTCCATGTCACTGACAAAGATGTTGAGCAAGACCAGTCACAACACTGATCCCTGAGGGACACCACTCATTACTGGTCTCCATCTGGATATTGAGCCATTGACCACAACTCTTTGCGTGCAATCATCCAGCCAGTTCCTTATCCACCGAGTGGTGCACCTTTCAAATTGATGTCTCTCCAACTTAGAAGCAAGGATGTCATGTGGGACAGTGTCGAACACTTTGCACAAGTCCAGGTAGATGACATCCACTGCTCTGCCCTGTCCATCAGTTCTGTAGCCCCATCGTACATGGTTGCCAGATTGGTCAGGCAGGATTTCCCCTTAGTGAAGCCATGCTGGCTGTCACCAAGCACCTTCTTGTTTTTCATGTGCCTCAGCATGCCTTCCAGGAGAATCCACTCCAAGATTTTGCCAGGCACAGAGGTAACACTGACTGGTCTGTAGTTCCCCTGCTCATCCATTTTCCCCTTCTTGAAAATGGGGGTTATATTTCCCTTTTTTCAGTTGTTGGGAGCTTCACCTGACGGCCATGATTTTTTGAATATGATGGACAGAGGCTTAGCAAATTCATTTGCCAGCTCCTTCAAGACCTGCAGATGGATTTCATCAGGTCCCATGGACTTGCGCATGTTCAGGTTCTTAAGATGGTCTCGAACCAGATTTATTTTCATTCATAGGCTACTGATGAGAATTAAACTGAGGTCAGCCCTGAGCAAAGACTTATTTGCTATTGTTGGTGTTGAGATAATATACAATTAATGTCTGACGTTAGTCTATTTCCAAGCAGCCGAGCAGATAGCACTATCTTTGCAGGTTCAGGAGTGAAAGCTCTTGTTCTGCTCTAGGACATGAAGGGGAGAAAAACAGTTTCAAAGAATAGCCTAAAAATTGTGCAGTCAGGGTGGTGAGAGTCTGCTTTTGTCTATCATTTTTAAAATTATTATGGTGTATGTTAAACTTGTTTGTTTTCTCCTTTTGCTCCCAGTTTCTGAAATCTATCCCTCTGTAAGTCTTAAGTGTTAGCTTTCTCATTTCCAGACTCAGTGGAATTATTCCTGCTTTATGGCTTTTTGTTATTGATGCAAAAGACACAGAAAGGGTGAGCATGAATAGCACCTCCTCTTCTATGATATTTAGTCCAGAAATATTCTTTGCTAAAAGCTGTATCAGGTGTTACACTTGTGATGCTGTTCTAATAGAGGTGCACTTCTCCCCAGTTTTGCAAAAGCCTCCTGTGTACCTGTTTCAGTATAATTGCAGTGGTTTTGAGTATGTGTAACCAGCATAATGATAAAATTTCTCTTTATATCTTTTTTTGATATGTCTTAGTATTTTGTCTGCCTTTCTCTGTGTTGCAGCAGGTGGTAGTTCACAGTCATCCTGACTTGCTTACCCACATAGTTTCCTCATATGAAACATGCTTACTGCACCAGTATCATTCATCAAAATTAATGATAGCGATATTGGTATTAAGCTAGATCCTTATGAACTCTTTCACGTCCTTTTTGCCAGTCATTGATACCTTTGTTGGTAGATTATTCTCATGCATTTTTAAAGATAAAGTGCAAAGCATTGTAGCAGTGGAGCACCATTGCAAAATAGCACTTTACAGGTTTCTGGGTTTCATAATGTCATTTGCCAATTGTAGGTCATTTCCATGGACAAATTATTATTTTTTAAATTTAAAATATGCTTCTTTTTCATATAGGAATTATTTAAGCATAAATTACGATATTACTATTATTAACAATGCAATGTTAACCCTGTAAGATAGGTGAAGCTTCTTCCCACACAAACTGGGTTAAGTTCATGGAGAAATTATTTGGAGTGCCATAAGGGTGTACACCCTAAGGGTATATTATACAAATCCTGTTAATAATCAGTTGGTGTGATTACCTCCCACATGTTGCTTGGAAAGCATACTCATAAATTGAGTCAGAAGCAAATAGGATGTTTTGACCCATTGAGTCTTTAAGTCAGTATTTTGGTTAGTATAGACTGCTACATATCATCAGGCTGAGATAACAGCACTTTCATCTTAGAAACAGATACAGGGAGATTTCCCCAAATGGGAAATTTTTTATTTGCATCTTTCTAATGCAGGTGTTCTTGTGTATGCGGAAACTTCTGAAAAATTATGTCTTTTCTGGCGTGATAAATGGTACAGAAAAGGTAAGCTGAAGCTCCGTCACAGGTTTTCCTAGGAAATACGTTCTGTGATCACCCTGATTCAACCTCAAAGTAGAACTCTGTTCTGCACCAGCACAGCAGTACCAGGCCTAGGCTTGCTGGTGGCTCAGCTACAGAAGGCTCAACCAGAGCCTGGAAATAGGAGCCCGTGTGGAGAACAGTGGCATTTGTGTAAGACTTCCCTCAGAATAGCAATGAGGACAGTGGTAGTAGGTGTTAGCTGTTATTCCAGAGAGCTGCACATAAAGCATAAGAGAGAGAAGGCATTTACATCAGAAATGTGAAGCTGTCACATTTTTCTGAATGTGACTTATATTTTTCTTTCCGTCTTGCTAATTGTCATGGGTTCAGCAGCAGCAGTCATTTTTCTCCTTCTTGGTAGCTGGTGCAGCGCTGTGTTTTTTGACTTTGGGCCTGGGAACTGCACTGATAACACCAGTGTTTTCAGTTACTGCTTCGTAATGTTTTGGTCTGACCAAGGACTTTCTGAGCCTCATGCTCTGCCAGGGAGGAGGGGGAGCCAGGAGGAAGCAGAGACAGGACACCTGACCCAAACTGACCCAAGAGGTTATCCCATACCACAGCACGTCATGTCCAGGATGTGAAAACGGAAAGCAGAGACCCAGAAGGGTGGGGGGTGCACTGGGGGGGTTCGCTGCTGGGGGGTGCACGGGCTGGGTTGGGCTTAGTGAGCAGTTGTATTCTCTTTCCTTGTATTTCTGTTGTATTATTATTGGTGGTAGCAGCAGTGATTTGTGTTATACCTTAGTTACTAAACTGTTCTTATCTCAACCTGTGCGAGTTTCATTCTTTTGATTCTCCTCCCCATCCTCCCGGGACTGGGGGAAGAAAGAGGGGCAGTGAAGTGAGTGAGTGAGTGAGTGAGTGAGTGAGTGAGTGAGTGAGTGAGTGAGTGAGAGAGAAAACTGCGTGGGGTGGGTTAGAGGCTTAAACCACGACACTAATATTCTCCCACACAGACTGCCCTGCATTTAGTAAAGTCAATTACATTAAATCTAATGCTTTGTGATTGTGCAGAGGAAGAAGAGTATGAAATTGCATCTGTAAGTTTACAATGACAGTATTGTTTGTGTTATACCTGTGTCAAATGTTTTAAAACTGGACTCTGACTGAATTATAAGGGTCACACTCCTGTAGGATAGTTTGGGGTTGTTTTTGATCTTCTTGCCAGAAAGTCACTTATTCAACTGTCATACTATTATACCTTTGTAAAGAGCAGAGCTTGCCAGCTGGCATAATTTGCATGGTATTTTTTTTCCACTTCAAGTCTCATGCTGTTTATGCAGGAGAGTACTTTAAAGTTGTTATTTGATATGGGCTTGTTTTTATCTTGCTTCTAAAATATGATTTTGGTTTCAGGAGGTTTGCTCTCCATTTCCACCTTACGAACAAATATAATATTCAGATATTTAATGGAACCTGTGTTGCAATTTGGTTCACCATTTGAAGAAATATGAAAAATATTCAGCGCTGTATAGACAAATAATTAAAATTCTGCTAGGCCTTATGCAAAGGTAAGAAGGTGTGTGTTGTGAGAGCTGAGTTACATACAGTTTTTGTTAGGTTCCAAAGTAGCTTTGTGAAAATACTGAAGAAATTACAGTAACACAGGAGGTTTGGAAGGAAATGGGAGAATTTGGAGAACCAAGGTAACACAGGAACCCCTGGTGTATGCTGCATGGAGGAACAGAGTTGCTTTTGTGCTGCTGAAACAGTACTTTGGTTGTCCCCACTTCAAAGGGACACAGAAGCTGGGTTATCAAAGGGTGGGCAAACACTGGAAAAGAGAAGTGGCAAAGGATCACTGTGGTGGCACTGTTGCTGCTGCTGTCCTTCATATGTTGGACAGTATTTGCATTTTTAGAGTACCTTGCTGAAAAATGGAAGTGTTATATGGGAAAATATAGGTGCAGTGTGCTCATGTAATTTAGCATAGTCCACTTTATGTTAATGAGACAAGATTATTGTTCTTCTCTGTAAGTGGTTTATTTTATTCTGCCATGAGTTGGTGTTTTTGTGTCATGTAGAAAGCATTTAAGGGTGAGATGTCCTGGTTTCAGCTGAGATAGAGTTAGTTTCTTCCTAATACCTGGTACATTGCTGTATTTGTCAGAGCAAGGGAAACTGAATAATCCTTGCCTACTTAGCATCAACTGAAACACAGGTGTGTTATCAACATTATTCTCATACTAAATCGAACAAACACAGTACTAACAGCTACTAGGAAAAAAACTAACTCAAACCCAGCTGAAACCAGTTGTGAGGGCAGAAAAAAGGAATTTGCTTTGCTTTCATTAGTCCTCAAAGGAGTGGAACAGAATAGCTAATGTGAAGGTTAGTTGAACATATGACAAACATTTTCCTGTCCACTGAGAAAAATGCATGTAAGCTTGTTAAGGTTTGATACTTGTATATGTCCATGATAAAAGCAATACAGATGCAGACAGAAGGAACAATTTAATAACATCAATTTTTGTCTAGGAAGGGCACTTGAAATCACATTTTTCAGTGACAAAGGCTACTCATTTTTCTTTTGTGATGGCTATACTATTTCCTGTGCACAGTTTGGAGTTGTTCCTGCAGCATTTGGCCTTGTGATGACATTGGTAGTATCTCTTGTTTGGATTTTTTCACTGTTGTGGTTCTGAAGTTTTTTCATAATTGCATATTGTCTACATAATATTCCTGTTATGCTGAGAAAAAATGCATACGGTTTTATTCAATATTATTTTGGTCTTTTTAGGTTTGTGTTAGAAAAAAGTCTGTATTTTTAGACTTGAGTGATTTTCTTAATGCATCCTCTTTTAGATAAGGTCATCTTGATAAAAAGAAGTTTAATAGAAAAGCTTTCATGATATGAGAATGAAATAATTTGTTTGTTTTAGGCTTGTAATTATTCTCAGTGGTTTTATAGTTGTAACTGATTTGTAAGCTTTAATAATCATAGTATGCGATCATACCTTGCAGCATTTTATGTATGAATCCATCTCTATTTTGAGCTTTGTATATCAGCACACTTAATGTGCTTGTATTTTTCATGGTTTAATTAAAGCTATTAATTAACATGAGTTCAAATTTCCAGCTCTGGCAGCCTGCAGATGCATGTAACAGGGATCAAAAAATTGTTTTCTGAGAATTCTGAAATAAATTTATAGAGAAATTTGTTCAGCTGGTCACGGCTCAGGTGGTTTCCAGGGCTTTGAAAGGCACTGTGTGTCTTTCTTCAATATCAGTTATAGGCATTTCATAAAACTACTTTTGTGTGACATTTGCCTAACGAAAAATGAGTATTTTTCCTCCTGTGTTAGTGAGGAGCAACAGCTTAAATTACTTCCTGTCTATAATATTCATAACGAACCAAATAGGCAATGTGGAAATCCCCATGGTATTACCACTGTATGCTTGGTTTCAAATTTCACTACATGATGACTTAAAGAAAAAAAAAGTCATATAATGTTATTATAGTTGAGATGTGTAGGGAATTTATTTTTTTTTTTTACATTGAGACCACTTTTACTTAGTAAATGTGTATCTAGATTTTTGGTTTCAATTGGAAACAGGAGTAGCATATTGTCGTGGTTTAAGTCTCTAAAACTCACGAAAGTCACTCACTCACTCACTGCCCCTCTTTCTTCCCCCAGTCCTGGGGGGATGGGGAGGAGAATCAAAAGAATGCAACTTGTGCAGGTTGAGATATGAACAGTTTAGTAACTAAGGTATAACACAAATCACTACTGCTACCACCAGTAATAATACAAGAGAAATACAAAGAAAGAGAATACAACTGCTCACTAAGCCCAACCCAGCCAGTGCACCCCCCAGCAGCGAACCCCCTAATCCCAAAAACCTGACCATGCCGTGCACCCCCACTCCGCCACCACACCCTTCTGGGTCTCTGCCCTCCGATTTCACATCCTGGACATGACGTGCTGTGGTATGGAATAACCTCTTTGGTCAGTTTGGGTCAGGTGTCCTGTCTCTGCTTCCTCCTGGCTCCCCCTCCTCCCTGGCATAGCGTGAGACTCAGAAAGTCCTTGGCCAGACCAAAACATTACGAAGCAGTAACTGAAAACACTGGTGTTATCAGCGCTGTTCCCAGGCCCAAAATCAAAACCACAGTGCTGCACCAGCTACCAAGGAGGAGAAAATGACTGCTGCTGCTGAACCCATGACACATATACTTTTAGCCCGGAAGGTCTTATGTACTAAATATGAACATGCCAATTTAAAGCTTTAGATTTCCTCGCTGGTGGTGAATTGGGCAAGTAGGGTGGAGTATGCTTTGCTGCAGATAAGGTAGCTGAAATACCAGCCTTTATTAGTTTAATAGTTCATCTTTTTTGATTGTGCATCTTTGCTGTAGAGTATAACTTAAACTGTTGTTTAGGTATATTAATTAAATCTGTTCTTACACAATATGAAGTATTTTCATAGGATTCTTCTCCTGAGTGTTTGCACATCAAATATGCTGCTTGAGCACACTGAGGCACTTCAGCAAGGTCAGTCGTACATAGGAAGTGTGTTATAAGGAAACATGAGCAGTTTTGGCATTTAAGGGAGGGAAGCAATGAAGTTCCCCAAGTTCTTGTACTAAGGCCAGGCCTGATTCACTTGGAAAGCGTGTCACAAGTACTCATACTGTGGCACAGAGGGGGAATTGGATATTTTGGAAGCTTTATGGGAAAAGATGTGGTAGAGCAATAGTGGCAAAGGACTTGCGTAAGGCATCCAGATGCTGCATACTGAGAGGTTGCAGGGACCGAAGGTTGGAACTGAAATTCTGGCAAGCATTTCTGAATGATCAAGAAGATGAAGAAAATTGTCCCTTATTAAAATGAACAAGCATGCTTAACTGTGGTCTTTAGACTGAAAACATCAAAATCATCCAGGCTTTAAAGTAATTTTGATTATTTAAAATTAAAATATCTATGAAATACTCAAATGTCCATGGAAATTAATGCTGTTAAAAACATCAGTAGCTTCAAAATAATAATTCCTTGCTAGTAGCAAAGGGTTATCATTCTGTGATTTGATTAAAGAGAGATTTCACAGAAAAAAAAATGTCCTTTTTGACTATTCTACTTATTGTTGCATCAGTCAAAGCCACATTTTTTACATTATAGTCAATGTCCTTGAATTATCGCCCCTCAGCCTGCTGAAGAGCGGTTGTAGTATTTCATTGTTCAATGCTGTAATAAGGGGGAAAAAAACCTAACTCAAACCAAACCAAAACCAAAGTAATAAAACATGTTAGTGCCAGCCACGCTGAGTTCTTGATCTTTGAAACTCTTAAGTATAGTTGAGCTAGAGGTTCTGGAAATTAAGGGGTTCTTAATTTATTATTTATGGCTAAGGCAGGCAAGTATGTATGCATGTGTAGCTGGCAAAAAATATGTATTTTGATGTTATTTTACTTTACTTCTTCTTTTCCTGCAAAGGATAATGAGTTCTGAAAGACTGTTCACACGTTCAGTGAGTGATTTAACAATGGAAAGTTAACATTCATATTACCAAATCTAGTTACTTTTTCTGGGAGGACTGATTCAGCTAATGAAATATTTTTATCTTCGTTTGATCTCATTATATATTTTGTTAGGTATGAAGGTAGAAGAAAGTTCTGTGCAAGAGTCATAATCCATTTTTTAATTTAGATAGGGATGGTATCAGATGATCTATTTTTTCAATGATAAATGTGAAAAATATTGTATATTATGTACAGATAATAATATACTATATATGGTATACTATATATTATTTAACTTTTAAGTAGTGTGAGCATCAATAAGAATTCATAGTAAGGAAATAAGTTAGCACAATTGGATTATAAAACGGTTTCCCCTAATGCAGCATAAGAAGAAATTACAGTTCTCATAGTAGAAAAGTTGTACTGCACATGAATGAGATCAGGTAAAAAGGAATGCATAGAAGGGATGGAATTAGTATAGAAATATGCCTTGCTTAACATCTAATTTCTACATTAAAATAAATAATAATGAATTACAGCATTTGTTATAAACATGTTCTGAATTCAGATACAGGTGAATTAGCTAGGAAGGGAAACGCGAACTATCATATTAATTCTCTGAACCAAGTCTGTCTGAGTTTGTCACCTATATTCATACTTTCTTCAGCATAATTTTTCAGAAATAATACCTTTTTCCATCTTCAGCTACATTGCCAAGGTGGAGGCATGAGTAATTCAAGGATTCACCTGGAACAGTGGTTGTTTTTTTGAGTGAGTGCAGATGATAACATGGAGAGAAAAATGTAGCTTGCACCAAGTCTGAAACATTGTCTGCCTGTTTGGAATAGAGGTATAATTACCATTGGAAGGGATGGTTTTCTACATGATTGCTTTCTTTGATTGGTTTTCCTTCTTACTCAACCAAGCATTTAGTTTTTATTATGCTTCAAATTTATATTCACTCTTGAATTGTTTAAAAAATCAAATTTTCTCGTATAGTTTTCTTATTAGAATTCCTCTTGTTCATCTTTTTATCTTCTTGTCATTTCCTTTCCTAGACATCTTCCTGCTTCTATTATTCAATTATAAAATAAATAGAATTTTATTTAGAAAATAATACACATATTAACAATAAAGGTAGTGACTTTTCTGGAATGAAATACTGTAATGAATGAGCAAAAAGAAAGAAGAGGAAATCTAATAACTTTCTTGTAGACCTTCTTTGTCATTTGTCATAGATGGAGGCAGGTTTCTCTTCTTATTGATAAGCTGTAAGGCTGACCTCTACTAATGCACTTGTATTTTAAGGATGTTGCTGGCATCAGCAAGAAGCACAAAACTGGACCTCAACATTAATGTGATGCCCACCAGAATGAATGGAAAAGTTGTTTCTCCTCCTGGCTATCTAGTAGCAGAACAAAAATCTTAATTTTTACCATTCTGCTAACAGGGAACATAAAAGGATTTAACACTCAGATTACATACACATCAAATGGTAACAATTGGAAGAAAGTAATTTAAAAAAACCCACAACAACAAAAACAACTTTCATGGCATTGATACAAGTATTAGGACTCCTCAAGAAAATTATTTATGAAGTGGCACAGTAGCCTTATGGTCTGGCTGGCTTCATCCATCCGTTTCTTTGGTGTAGGGATGGGTAGCCGCCAGACAGATATATTTTGCCTAGCAGTTTATATTATATTGTTTCTCTGCTTGGCACACAAACATTGCAACTGAAATAGTAATACAAAAATCCCTTGAAACAAAAATATTTTATTTGTAAAACTGGCTTTGTAAAGAAGCAGAAAAAAACATAATAGCCATCTTTAAAAAATAAGAATTCTTTTATTGTAAAGTTAACGGATAATTTCCCTGATTTCTCTCTTCTTCACCAGGCTGGAATACTATGAGTAGATCTAAGTCCTTTCTACTTATGTGGATGTTCAGTATTCTTCTCCTGGCCTCATCAGAGGTAAGAAAAGCACATACTGTGCCAAAGGGGAGCTCTGTGAGGATCAAGGAGAGACCTGAATTGGACTGTGGTTAAACAGGATCCTCAGCTGCTTCATAAAGAATACATAAGCTCTGCATCCTCCAGCATGGCTGCCTTTCTATCTCTCTGCTGTCGAGCTCTCCATGCACATTCAGTTAGAGGCTTCTGCTTTGTATTGTGCTTTTTGGGTAGTAGTCTGCTGTCTCTGATTTTAAAAATCTGCAGACATGGCAAGATGCTCTTCCACCCTTCAGCGGTACTGTTAGTGGTTTACATTTCATCGAAGAGTGTGCTGAGTTAGAAGGACTGTTGGCAAGATCTTTGGTCTTTTTAACCACTGAAAATGAAAACAAAAGGAAATTGGAAGGTGAATAATAGAATCATAGAATGGTTAGGGTTGGAAAGAACCTTAAGATCATCTAGTTCCAACCTCCCTGCCTTGGATATATATGTGGAGGTGATTTTGTGCAGTAGCAAAACAGGCACTGAGCATACAGATGATCTTTGCTGTCATTCCTGTGTTGCTGCCGAGTAATTTTTGCTGGGTGAATTCTGCCTTTAGTGTAGAGCTCTGTGTGTGTAAGGATTGCTGTGTTTTTTCCTTTAAGATGACTAGACTTATGGATTATATGGATAGATGAGACTGTTGTGAGGTTGCTTTTTCTTTTGTGACTGTATAGTTACACCAAGTGAACCTTGTATTTTTTGGTCAACAGAAATACGTAACCTAGTGAAGCTGTTCCCAGTGAAAATATTCTTACAGATATTACATTTTCTGATGTAATTATATATTTGCTGTTTTAACATTTGAAAATCTATTTTAACATTCAAGTAGTCTTTTATATTTCCTGCTTTGCTTTGAGCTTGTAGAAACAATGTGTTCAGAAGGAAGGGCTTGGCACATAATATTATGCTTCCTTTAAGGAGAAACTCCTTATAATCCTTTTCAGTGCATAATGCTGTTTGCTTGTGAGTTGTCATTGCTCAGAGGGCACAAAGAAATCGCCTTCCATGTATGAATGCATGGGGTTTTTTTTCCCTAGAAGTGCTGCTAGTAGAAAGCAAGAAATGGTGGTGTCTGCTCAAGTTCATCTGCACTGCAACGTATTCTTCAAGTCAGAAAACATGAACAGGGTATAACCTCCTGTATTTGTATGCATATTTGAATCCAAGAGCAAGCGACTTGAAATAGGAGGAGAAGACTTTTGTTTGATTTTACTTTTAGTGGTTTATTTAACATAACCCTAATTACTTATGCAAGATTGCAATCTTTATATTGTCCTTGTCTTTAAAGTAAATTCAGTTTTTAACTGAGAAAGTTTGTTGGCTTGTCTTTTTTAAAAAAAAAAAAAAAAAAGGTTATTTAAAAAAACATCAGTTTTTTAATAAAATTCAGTTTTCCCTGTCATTAAAATAAATTCAAATTCTTGATTGCAGCATATCATGGTTCTCGGCTGCAGGCACAATTCCCACAAATCCATATCCCACTGGAGGGTCCAGGACTTGTGCTTCCTGCTTTCTTTGGGCATGTTACCTCTGTGAAGCTAAGTGTCCTAAGCTTGCCAGTAACACTCTGGAGAAGCAATATCCTGGCTTCTTCTTTGTGCCCGTGGTCTTTGAAGGTGTCACTAGTCTGAGGATGGGCCATGTAGTCCAGCATAAACCCTCTGGTTTTGTTCCTGCTTTTGTTCTTTAAAGAACTCTGGTTTGTATGATCTATGTTCAAACAGACTAATGTCCTTTTACTAGCAGATTGTTAAGCCTCACATGAAAAAGTAGCTGCTGGTGAAGATTTGTCTGAGCCAGGAGGGAATATACTAAAAAACAACAAGGAACTAAATGGTTCTGTTGATACCAAGGGGTAATCCTTGTGGGTAAGGCTTGACAGAGGATACCAAAATCAGTTGATCCTGAAGTGCGTGATGTTGATGTGGGTTTTTTTTTATTTCCAGAGCTGTGATCTAGTCCCTCCTGACTTTGTTCTTTCCCCCAAATACAGTAGAAAAAAGACATATTGACCTGGGTGACATTAGGCAATTCAGATTATGAACCCAAAAATGTCATCAAAGTTCAGTTTATCAGAGAATTTAAACTCAGATGTGATGATGTTAAATACCATTCAGTGATATGAAGATAGGATGAGAAAATTGCGGCTGTTCAGCCTGAAGAAGAGAAGACTGTGTGGAGACCTCATAGCAGCCTTCCAGTATCTCAAGGGGGCCTACAGGGGTGCTGGGGAGGGACTCTTCATGAGGTACTGTAGTGAGAGGACAAGGGGTAACAGATAAGGGTGTTGAGGCACTGGAATGGGTTGCCCAGGGAAGTTGTGAATGCTCCATCGCTGGCGGTGTTCAAGGCTGGGTTGGACCAAGCCTTGGGTGGCATGGTTTAGTGTGAGATGTTGCTGCCCATGGCAGGGGTGTTGGAACTAGATGATCTTAAGGTCCTTTCCAACCCTAGCTATTCTATGATTACTTAGCCCTCAAGGGTCTGAGGGGCGTTATGGAGGCAAAAAAAAAAAAAAAAAAGTGATGCTAGATGTGTTGTACTTTTGTTAGTTTTGTTAACTTTAAGAGATTAAGCAGAGAAAAGTCTTTGTTACAGCATGAGGTTCTCCCAAAGGGCAGGATAACAGATAATCCCTTTATACTAAAGCTATATATTTCAGCTACAACAGCAATCAAAGTAAAGCCGTGAGAGCCTGTAAAAACCTGCCTGAAGGGCAAGCTCTCTCTAGGTGCTAGAGAAGGCAGTTTCAAAGTTGATATAACAAGATCAATTAATTCTTTTTCTAAACACTGCATGTTGGATTTTGGGTCTCTTCTGATGCTGTCAGTAACTGTCCCAAGCAGAGCTCTCTGAGATGTTCCCTTCTTTAGTACTTGTTTTTAAAACAAAATGTACACATAAAGATCCTTTTTGGATGAGATTGGTGTGTTTGACAAATGTAAAAGCTTTTTGTTATAATTTTATGTTTTACTGGCAGCGTTAAGCTAGCGAGGTCATAGCTCAGAATGATAATTTGCAGGCACAACCATCTGCTGACCTGCTGGAAATGGAGAGAGGGAAGATACAAATGGATTATTCTTACAAGTTGTAAAATACATTGTTATTGTGAACTGCCTTTCGGGGGTTGTCAAGCAGTAAGTCTACAGGGTGTTCAGCTTTTAGTTTCCATCTGGGGTTACAAGAGAGGTAGTCATTGTTTCTATCCACAGCTGTATGAAGTCTCCCGCATCACTAAAATCTGACACGTTGAGATGTACTTTACATGAATATGGGTGAGGTTTTCTTATTTGACCCATTTTACTAGGTTAGGGAAGAAACCTCCAGGTGAGGGACTGTTGAGGCTGCAGTAACTTTTGAAGCTGGCAAAGCCAATTAAGCAGTTTCACACCCACTGCGTACAAGAGGGGCATTTCACAAACTCTTGAGCTGCCTTCCCCCCCCCCCTTTTTTTTTTTCTTTTTTAATTGATTTGAATCTGTTTTTCTGGAAATTCTCCTTGAAATGAAGGCACGCTTTCTTTTTCTTTGACAGACTTCATTCAGCAGTCTCTGGAAGATAGTGTGGCATGTTGCATGCATTGGGGAATGTGTGGGTGTCTGTGTTCCTATAACAGGTTTAAATACTTCAGCATAACTGTGCCACTTTAGAAAGGAAAGACTAAACAACACTGCTTTAATTCTTCTTTCCTGTTGCCTTGTTTTTCTCTTGCTTTTCAGTTGTCAGGTCTTCTCCTGACAGCCAGGAACCTTTTCAGTCATATATTACCCTGTTACCTTGCTTAAACTGTGACTTGTATTTTTCTTGTAACATATGGCCATGACATGAAGAAATTGTTATTTTACAGAAACAGATTTTTCATGCTTAAAAAACTTGCAAGCTATTTTTTAAGATTTATTTTTACATGTCAGTCTTCACTGGCAAGTGCTCTAACCACACTGCTCGAGTCGTGGAATACAACTGCAGGGACTGTGAGAATGAAGACCCTTGGCCCACAGTAGGAGAGGATCAAGCTCAAGATCATCTTAAGAACCTGAACATGCACAAGTCCGTGGGACCTGATGAAATCCATCCGCAGGTCCTGAAGGAGCTGGCAAATGAAGCTGCTAAGTCACTGTCCGTCATATTCGAAAAATCATGGCAGTCAGGTGAAGTTCCTGACAACTGGAAAAAGGGAAATATAGCCCCCATTTTCAAGAAGGGGAAAATGGATGAGCCGGGGAACTACAGACCAGTCAGTCTTACCTCTGTGCGTAGCAGGATCATGGAGCAGATCCTCCTGGAAACCATGCGAGGCCAATGAGAAACAAGAAGGTGCTTGGTGACAGCCAGCGTGGCTTCACTAAAGGGAAATCCTGCCAGTCCAATTTGGTGGCCTTCTATAATGAGTCTACAAAAGTGATAGATATGGGCAAAGCAGTTGACATCGTCTACCTGGACTTACCTACAAGGATAACAGAGAGGGACTCTTCATCAGAGACTGTAGTGATAGGACAAGGGGTAATGGGTTTAAACTTAAACAGGGGACTTTCAGGTTAGATATAAGGAAGAAGTTCTTTACTGTGGGGATGCTGAGGCACTGGAACAGATTGCCCAAAGAAGTGAAAAATGCTCCATCCCTGGCAGTGTTCAAGGCCTGTCCCTGTTGGACATGATCTAGTGTGACATGTCCCTGCCCATTGTAGGGGGATTGGAACTAAATGATCTTAAGGTCCTTTCCAACCCTAACCATTCTGTGATTCTACATGAATTTTCACAGCAAAAATTACTGAGTTTGTACTAAATAAAGACAGGACAAGTATAATATTTGCAACTTCAACTGTACATCCTAAATTTAAATAGCTGTTAGTGGTGATGGCAAGTTCTAAAATATTTCCGAATAATTGACATGATGGAGTGACTACATTTGAGTGTAATGTTAGGTTATTCTTTGGAATCTACCTACTCTGTGGTGTGCTACTCCCTAGTGTCTGCTGTGCTCTTCATGTGTCATGTTTTCTCTCCTTACTCCCTTGCTTCCTTTTTTGATTTCTTTGCTTTCTTTTTCTTTCTTGACCTTTAAAGCCATTCTACCTACTTGTAATCTTCTGGCTTTTTGGACTTAACATGTGTCCATGCTGAGAGAGTTGTAGAAGCACCTTTCACCTTCTTGACTGAGCTCTGTGACTTGTGAGCAGCATTGCCTTCTGCACAGTGCAGTGTGGAGAGCTCGTTTTTTTTTCCCTCTTGCTTTCCAGGGAAGAAAACAGGAGGTGCTCCTTAACACCACAAACTCTAACCAGCATTTGTATGTCTTAGAATGAGGAATAATGAAAGGCAGAAGGCTTGCATGAAAGGGAGTTGGGAACTGCTGCCCCTAGTATGTTCACACACTGAAGATAGCTGTGTATGGGCTCAGTTGTGATGTGAAGACTGCTTAGACTGAACAGCTTCAATAGCTGACTTTTAAGAATTATGTGTGTTCTTTTATGTCAAATGGAACATTTATAACAGCTGAATATAAAGGAAAAAAATAGGAAAGTAACAGAAAGAAAACCTCTTAACAGACAAAAATAGAGTAACAGAAAGAAAACCTCTTAATGCCCTAGTTATTCTCTTTCTAACCTTCAGTTTCTATGTAACCATTGGGAAACATAATGCCTACTAACTGGACAAAATTGCAAATGTGGTTCTATACAGTGTATATGAACTAGAAGATGTTAGTGCTAAGTCTTGACCTAGAATTACCTCCTAAATAAGAAAGCACTATAGCAATAAAGTTCCCCAGAAAAGGAAAGATACATTTTTTTTAACATTGTGCTTGTCATGCTCTGTCCTGGTTTAACCCTCGCTGGCACGCAGCTGCTCACTCACTCTCCCACCCCAGTGGGATAGGGTGGAGAATCGGGAAAAATGTAAAGCCCATGGGTTGAGAAAAGAAGAGTTTAATAATAGAAATAAATTATAATGACAGTACCCTGAAGTGGTGCACAATACAGTTGCTCACTGTCTGCTGACCAATACCCAGCATGACCGGAGTGGTGATTGGCCCTGCCATGGGTTCAGCAGCAGCAGTCATTTTTCTCCTTCTTGGTAGCTGGTGCAGCGCTGTATTTTTGATTTTGGGCCTGGGAACAGCGCTGATAACACCAGTGTTTTCAGTTACTGCCTGGTAGTGTTTTGGTCTGACCCAGGACTTTCTGAGTCTCATGCTCTGCCAGGGAGGAGGGGGAGCCGGGAGGAAGCAGAGACAGGACACCTGACCCAAACTGACCAAAGAGGTTATTCCATGCCACAGCACGTCATGTCCAGGATGTAAAACCGGAGGGCAGAGACCTAGAAGGGTGGGGGGTGCATGGCGTGGTTGGGCTGTTGGTATTGGCGGGTGAGCAGTTGTATTCTCTTTCCTTGTATTTCTGTTGTATTATTATTGGTGGTAGCAGTAGTGATTTGTGTTATACCTCAGTTACTGAACTGTTCTTATCTCAACCTGTGGGAATTGCATTCTTTCGATTCTCCTCCCCATACCCCTGGGAGCTGGGGGGAAGAAAGAGGGGAAGTGAGTGAACGAACTGGTTGAATTATAGTGGCTTAAACCACGACAGGCCCCTTCAGATGAACTCCCCCTAGTTTATATACTGGGCATGATGTTCTGTGATATGGAATACTCGTTTGGCTAGTTCGGGTCAGCTGTCCTGGCTGTACTTCTCCCCACGCCTCTCCCTGCTCAGCTCATTGTGCCCTCCACACTGGCAGAACATGAGAAAGTAAAAGTCCTTGATTTAGAGTAAGTACCACTTGCCAACAACTAAAACACCATTGTGTTATCAATATTATTCTTACACTAAAGTCAAAACACAGCACTGTATCAGCTACTGTGAAGAAAATCAAACCTATCCCAACCGAAATCAGAACACAGTCTTAGTATTTAGTCAATAAGTTAAAATGTCACATCATGATGTTCATTTGTGGGCAGTGAGTTTCTTGAGCTGCTTGCTTTGGTCTTAGGGGTTCATGGTAGCCAGTGTGGGTCCATGCTTAAACTCTCAGGTGATATCCAGGAGCAAGGTGGGAGGTCACATCTGAACTGCACAAATGTATTTGTGTCTCCTTTGAGTTGCCCCCTCCCGGGCACATGTAGGTGCTAGGTAGAGCTTTTACTTGCTCTTGTTTTCGCGTTTCCTTTTTATTTTCATTTGTTTGCCCAAGTCATGTAGGGAGTTTCTTTCCACGCTGCTTAGTGTCACCAAGGAGGTTCCCTCTCAGATTCGAGTCTGCTGTCTGCTTTTCTATGCATTAGACATTCCTCCTCCTCACGTGCTTCAAAGGCAATTTGAACCAGTCTGAAATCAGCTGTCTTCCTTCTTCTCAGTAATTACAATGCAACCTCATGACATCTATACTGTTCTTCAGTGGAGGCATTTTTCTGTATGACATGGGAAACATGGAAGTGGCTGGGACATGGTCACCTTTTAAAATTACCAACAAGTACATTAAGAGTTGTTTCTAAGGCCATGGATGAAAATGCTGGAAGGAAACCGAGCCTGAACTGAGTGGTAACAAGGGTTACAGTGGAACAGCCAGCTCCAGGCCACTCAGCAGAAACCTTTTGCTATGTTCAAAAAAGACAGGCATGAAGTATGTAGTTTCATTGCTCCAGGAGAACCCCAGTGAACATGGTTCACTGCAGTGATGCAGATTTCATATAATTACATCACTTGGTGTCCTTTGGTACCACCCTTCCTGCCCTGTCATGTGACAGATTATTGCTTAGAAGCAAAACTTTATTAATTTCTCTATTTACAGAAAACACAAAAAAACCTCAGAAGCAGCAGGCTTAGGAGGAAGATGAGTCCTGGGGAAAAGCTCAGCTCAGTAATGCCTGAAGTATAAAACATGCTGTAGTTAATGATGTAAAGAAGTTGCACAGAGTAGATACCTCCTGGTAAAGCCAGTCCCAGTCTTGTTTTTGTTGAGTGATCTTCAGCCTTTCATGTGTGCATTCTGTTAAGGCATCACTGCAGTACAGCCCCACTAACAGCAAAAGTAGATAATTAGTAAAGGGACAAATTATACAGGGGTGCTTATGTTTAGGCACAGAACTTTATCTCTGCAAATACTTTGTGAGAAGGGAAAATCTGAAATAAAGTTTAAGACAAAGGTGTTACACTGTGAGCTATTAAACAAATATGAGAAATGGTGCTGAGAAGTCATATCATCTCAGCCATCTCAAAATCTTTCTGCTGGGCTTTATAGCTGAACAGTTCCTTTTTCTAACTTTTTTTTTTTTTCTCCAAAAACTGCAGCAGTTTTGCTCCATCTCTTCTAGTCTTTTGGAGGGCTGTAACATAAGATGATACCCATCCATTTAACATAAAGCAATTGAAGTCATAAGAGATGAACCAATCTTTGGAGTGTGAATATTTTCACACTTGGTTCAGTAAAATGTCTATTTTAAGGTAATTTTACATTTAGTTTTGTTACCAGATAAAATACGTGGCACTCGTTTTTCAAAAGATGCAGTATTGAATATTATGTTCTACAAATATTTAATTAACTGCTTCCTCTCATTGTGAGAAGCACTGTAAATATAATCAGATTCTTCACTGATTTAAGGAGATAATGCAAGGGTTTATTCCTAAATAAATTTAGAAAAATAATTAGGGAGATAATTTGTATTCAACTCATCAGGCCAAAGAAATTCACCCTAAAGCATCTGTGGAACTGGTCAGAAGAGTCTCTGAACTGTTATCTATGACCCACACCTGAGACTGGCCAGTGACAGAAGAGGTCCCAGCTGACTGACAAGGGATTGTTTTCAATTAACTGATTTAGTAGAGGGGGACAGAGCAAGGATTGCACTTTGTTTAAAGTGAAGTTGCTTTTTTAAGTTCACCGCATGCTGTTCTCATAAGTGAACATTGGAATTATAATCTAGGGTAAATCACCAGTTACATGGTTATGGCTGCATGTGAACCCATTGTCTTACATGTGTGCTGTCACACAGGAAAGTGTTTTAGAGTCTGTCATGGGCTTGTGACAAATATTAAACATGAGACTGTCATGCTTAATTTTTTTTTAACTGACTTGTGTGATGTAAAATCTAGAATTGGAAAGTTGCAGACACAACAGCTTCAGAAAGATTTGAAAGCATTATACAAGGACAGAATTATAATTTTAAATGATGTTGTCACGTGAAAAAATGATCTGAAATAATTAAAGTACAATTTAATCATGACAAGTGCTAGGCAATACCAAATAGAACAAATGGCTATGCATAACTAATAGGACTAAAAAAGCCTAAAGAGGGAACAACTGGATGGAATGTCATTGTGTGAGGAGACACTGAACAGATTTGGACCGTTCAGCCTGAGAAATGCAGCTGCAGTGTGGACCTTATGAAGAGATATAAGTTCCAAAGTGTGGAAAAGTGGTCTTGGGCAATTTATTAATTCTTTTTCATGATACAAGAAGTAGGATTAGAATATATTGAATTATCCAGTAACAGCTTTAAAGCGAGCAAATGGAGTGCTTTCCCATGTAGTAGTTAATGCGTGGACATCGCTGCCGCAGAGCGTGGCAGATGACAAAAGCTTAGGCAGGTTCAAGATGCAATTTGACAACTTCATGGAGGAAAAAATTTCTCATGACCTCATCAGGCAAAGGTACGGCCTCTGGCTAAGTAAGTCCTAGAGCAGTGGTTTGTTGGCAACTCTCAGGGACAGGCTTCTTAGCTGGGCAGTTACTGACTGGAGCCAAGTATGCCAGTCCTCTTTTTCAGCATTACTTCAGAAACAAGGTCACTCCATTACTAAATTTCTATGGCTGTCTCTTTTTGAGACACTTAGGGTCCTCATGCTGATCTGTAGAAAACCATTGAAAACAGTGACAGTTTTTCTCTATTATTAAAGTAAGAAAGAATATACGCAAAGTGTTTTTAGGCTACTTGCCATGAAAATAATTTCACAACTGCTTTCATTGTTCACTGAATTACCCATAAAAGATGATAGCAGATTAATTTAATTAATTTGATTTAATCCCAATAGTGTATTGTTTTATTAAGCAATGCTGTGGCATAATTAAGAGTTGTAACTGATTAAACACTTTATAACCACAGAGCTATTAATTAATATTAAATTACAGTAAAATTAACAAAGTAGCATGAACAAGTGACATAAATGTTTTAAAACAGTGATACTGCATCAACTAAAAAGCTGCCTGTGTAAACCATTTTTTTAAGAGTTTAGCTGCTGAAATTAATATCAAGATACTTGCAAATCTGGAGATGAGGCAAGAAGAGCATTCCCTTTGATTTTTTAAATTCAAAAGACTCCTTTGATGAGAAATATGGTTTTTTTTAAGATGGATATTCTTAAAGTGCCTATTGAAGCAAAGGCCTTGAACCCAAACTAAGTATGCAGGGAAAAATCCAAAAATAAAACTTAATGTCAGGTTCAATGCCCCCTCTGGATTTGACACTTGTTTGTCTTATTTGAATACAAATCTGAACAACTCATGCATTGCAAAGCTTTAATTTGGGTATGATGTATTAATGCTACAGCTCAGATTCTGTTCGCATTTGCAGGAATGTCAGGGAATGTGTGAAACTATTTGCATGCTTAAATAATTTGCTGGATAAGATGGTTTGCAATTCTGGAAATCCTGCAGGTATTCATTTATCATTGGGCATTAAGTAGAGGCATACAAAATACATGAAACCAAAGTGCAGGGGCTAGTGGCAGTAGGAGACATAGAAATATTTTTTGACTTTTTCAGACCTGGGATCAAATCTGATTAAGACCAAATATGTTACAGTAATTTGAAACAAGTTTTAGCAGTGTCTGAGAACACCTAGCACAAGATTGCCAATGTTTATAATACTACTCAGGCCTTGGGATTTTGTTCTGTACAAGACAATATACAAGATCCTAAATACATCTGTTTTCTAATGGCATTTTGGAACCTACAGAAAATTAAAATTGACTATTTAAATTATCTCACATACAGAAGCTCTAGAAATAAATTTTTTTTTTTCCCTAAATGTTATTTGAATTTACTATAAAGCCTAAAATTGTTGTTTGTAGCTTGCTGTTGAATGATACTTTAAATGACAAAATGATGCAAAATAGACCTTGTCTAAGTAGGAATTGAACTCCAAATGTCTAAGTCAGCAGGCTGCTAAAAAAATTGTTGCAAATATCAAAATACCTTAGACTTCTAGTTTTAATATCTCAGGCAAATTTTGTTCTTCTGTATGCGTTTTAATACATCAGTGTGACTAATCTTTGATTAACCAACAGTTTCTGTCCTGTCTTCTTGTGTGTACTTATGCACACGCACAGTGACTATATGGGAACATGAAAATGCACTTGTTACAGTGTAGGTACTCTTACGGAGAGATGTGTGGGAATTCATGCACATAATGTAACTATATGTATGTGATACTTGACTTGAATGGCCTTGTAGATATCCTTTGCTTTCAGGTACTAAAGTTTTTGCAGATGTAAAAACTGTAGTAAAGGGCATGAATTTGAGTTTGTTGTTAGCTAATGTTTATCAGTGGACAGAGGACTAATGAAGGAAAAGAGTAAGGAATAAATGTGTTTAGAACCATAAATTTGCACAGTGCTGAATGTTTCCTTTAATAGTTTCATGTAAGTGGGAGAAATACTAACCAAGCCAAACACAACCTAAAACAGGCTAACATAAATGTTCCACATACTGGGGAATGAAAGACAGTGGGAGCTTTTATCCCAGAATATGCTGCTCAAACCTTCCTGAACTTTCTTAAGATGGAGAGTAGGAGGGATATTTCAGGAGGACAGTGTAAAATATGAACAAACATGGAAGAATGACCACTTGTTTAAGAAGCTTAGTGTAATTATGTCATACAAGTTTGTGTCACTCCTATTTAAGAACGCTTGTGTAAGCTGGGGGAAAGCCCAGAGTGAGAGCAAGTGGTTGTGTCTGGGGCTGTTAACTAGGAATGTCCATCTGCTAGTTCTGTCCAGGTTCAAGATGTGGAGTGAATGGGGGAAACAACAGCATTGTTTTGGTCTAGGAACAGCAGCAGCTCTGTGTTTGCTTAAGGGAAATCCTAGATTCTTTCCTGTCTCAGGCCGATTTTGCATTTGGAATCTGTTGCTGTCAGTTTCTAGCTGCACATCATACATAGATCTGTTTGAACTCTTAATCTGCTGCAGACTTAACTTCCCCTGAAGGAAAAGATTTTCAAATGCACATCAGTGGGTACCCCATCTTTCTTAAGAGGAAAGGCTGTTACCCAGTTTCCCTGTGACTCTGCTGAGAGGGTCAGCCTGCTGTACTTAGTTAAAAGCTCTCGCTGCATTGCCACCTCCACAAATCTCATGACTGAGTAGTTTCTAGGAGTTTTGCTGAAATAATTTTTCGACAAATGAAGCACAATGTGTCACTTATGCTTGTTTCACTGTGATTGAAACAGATTGGAAGGCAAGCCAGTAGCCTCTGCTCCCAGCAGCACTGGGGGAGTGGGTGCTCTGCCAGAACAGCAGTGAGGAGCAGCTGGAATGTAGGCTGTGAGATGTGTAGGCCCAGGCAGCTTTTCACTTGGCATAGCTGGGGCTGGGTAAGGACATACTTGCAGTTTCTTCTTTCTCTGTGTTTCTTTCCAACTCTCTCCTTGATGAGTAAGAGCATTTCATAGGAAGAGACATGCATAGAATTCTAGAATGGTTAGGGCTGGAAGGGACCTTAAAGATCACTGAGTTCCAATCTCCTTGCCATGGGCAGGGACACCTTCCACTAGACCAGGTTGCTCAAAGCCCTGTCCAACCTGGCACTGCATACTTCTGGTGATGGGGCAGCCACAGCTTCTCTGGGCAACCTGTATGAGTGCCTCACTACCCTCACAGTAAAGAACTTCTTCCTAATGTCTAATCTAAATATACCGCCCTCTTTCAGTTCAAAGACATTCCCCCTGTCCTATCACTACTTGGTCTTACAAAAAGCCCCTCCCCAGCACCGTTACAGGTTCCCTTCAGATCCTGGAAGGCTGCTATAAGGTCTTCATGCAGACTTCTCCAGGCTGAACAAGCCCAGCTCTCTCAGCCTGACTCCATAGGAGAGGTGCTCCAACCCTCTGAGCATCTCCTCTGGACATGCTCCATCAGGTTCATGTCCTTCTTATGCTGGGTACCCCAGAGCTGGATGCAGTACTCCAGGTGGAGTCTCACAAGAGCTGAGTAGAGGGAGAGAATCATCTTCCCCGACCGGCTGGTCATGCTTCTTTTGATGCAGCCCAGCATATGATTGGCTTTCTGGGCTACAAGCACACACTGACAGGTCATTTTGAGATTTGCATCGACCAACACCCCTAAGTCCTTTTCAGGGCTGCTGTCACTCCAGTCTCTGCCCAGGCTGTATTTGTGCTTGGGATTGCCTGACCCAGGCTCAGAACCTTGCTCTTGGCCTTGTTGAACTTCATGAGGTCATGGGCCCACCTCTTAAGCCTATCAGGGTCTCTCTGGATGGTATCTCTTCCCTCCAGTGTGTCGACTGTTCTACACAGCTTGGTGTCATTGGCAAACTTGCTGAGGGTGCACTCCCTCTGTCCATGTTGTTGACAGATGTTGCACAGCACCAGTCCCAATATCAACCCCTGAGGAACACCACTCATCACTGGTGTCCACTTGGACATCAAGCTGTTGACCACAACTCTTTGAGTGTGACCATCCAGCCAATTCCTTATCCACTGAATGGTCCATCCATTAAGTCCATGCCTCTCCAGTTGAGAGTCAAGGATATTGTGTGGGATAGTGTCAAATGCTTTGCGCAAGTCCAGTTAGATGACATTACTTGCTCTCCCTTTATCCACCAATGCTGTAGCTCCATTGTAGAAACCCACCATGTTTTCTGCTTTTATAAAGAAGTCAGTATTAGATGAGCTAAGGCCTTTTCAGCCTGAATAAGCCAAAGAAAGATAAAATTTTCTATATTCTCTCTTAATGTCAAACCATTGGGATGTTCTCGCATGCTTAGATACCAGGACTGGAAGGGGCTCTAATGTAGATTTCCTGTAAGAACCTAGTGATTGTCAGCTGAGAGAAACTGAAGAAGATATAAACGATGAGTAAATGTGTATCTATATATATTTTGGTTGTCTGTCCTTTAGGCATCTAGGTAGCATTATGAATGTCTTCAAATTCTGCACATTTGTTTAATGTTTTCTATGAACATTTTGTTGTCTTCTCCTTTGCTGTGTTTCTAAAACAATTCGGACTGTCAATCATTGAAATTATTAACTCATCATTGGTCTGTCACAGACAACAGATTGCAGTAGTGAATCCATGTAATCTGTTGTTTGGGCTGCAAACCCCACACACGTCAGTTTTCCAAAAATCTGATAAGCTCAGTGCTGAGGTTTACTTTATTTTCCATTAGTGTCTGGTATAATAGAAAGCCACTCTGGAATGAGACAAATATTTCTTTCTTTTAATCTGACGGGATTTGTAATGATATCCCTTTCCACTGCAAATGCTAGGTATAATGGAATATGGCTGTTGGTTGTCAAGATTATTTTATTTATACATTTTTTTTTAGGTATTAAAGCATTGTATTATACAGCCAATCAAAGCAAGCAGTACCTGAAGAATTTAAGTATGAGGCAGTATAAAATGTTACAAAGACATATGAGGAATATGGAACAAGCATCGAGTTGTTTTGTTTATTTATTCTATAGATGGAATGAACATGCAATCCCTAATGATCTATAAGCAAACCTTTTTCTGAAGCACTGTGAAATTCTGAGTGACCTGGATTTAGGAAAAAAAAATCACTAAGAGTTTTTAAAAACTATTTTGGAGGTTTTGTTTTATTATGTGCAGTAAATTCTTTAAGTGTACTTTGGATGCAGTTGAGTTATATAGTGAGCTCCTATGGCATAGAGTACAGAAAAAAAAACCTGAACTGAGATTATAATTTTGGAATTTGATCACTGCTCCTGTGGTCACTCAACCAGGTTCTATCAACTGTGTGAAAACAGCATTTACATGCATTATAAACAAAGGCAGACATAAATATATATGAAATGCATACAGAAAGCAAGAAATAGTACTAAACCAAATCACTTGCTTTGACTCAAGTTTACTGTCTGTTGCCAAGAAAAATATGATTGATTTTCCAGAAAAGGATTGAAGCAAAACAAGTTTTCATTGCTTCAATTTGACAACAAAATTTACAACTAAAATGCCAGAATAATGCTTTTTACGTATTATTAGTAGTTGATGGAGACTTTTGGAAAATGTTGGTTTTCTAGGAGATGTTGGTAACACCACCTGCAAGTTTTGCTTGCTAAGAAGTAAGCATTGATTTACAACCCTGGACAGGTAAATATAATTAGTTGCAGTAAATATAGTTGTCTTTGTATTTTTTCAGATGAAAACTTTTACTTCACATACTTTTCAGGCAAAAAGTGGTGGGAGGGGACAAGGGGTGCCCATAATGACAAGAAGTACTTTACTGCTTGGGGGACACCTAGGGAGGGCCGAGGTCTTCCAAGAGGGAAGGTTCAAACCTCACCATTTCTAATGTCAGTCTGATAACTATGCTGTGAGGCAGCCTTTTTCTGAGCACTGGGCTCCATAATTAGCACTTTTATTATTTATTATTCAGCCTTTAGAATCCTTCTTTCTAGCCCCTTTTTTTGGGTCTGTGTCTGCTCTCTAGGCTTGGTCATGATCTAGTACCTTTATGCTAAGTCGGGGTTCTTGCTCTTGGTTTCCTGATATGCTCATATGACTCCTTGTTTGAGCCCCTCACCTCCTTACAGCAAAGAGGTTTTGATTTTGTCAGTTTTAAGGCCAGTTCTGCTTCAGTTTGGTGTACCTTGACTTTATCACTGTTGCTGCTGCTGCTGCTCTGCTACCTGATTCCAGTCTCCAAACCTGTTTGCAGATTATTATTAACCACTGGCTAAAACTGTCTGAATTTGGCTATGTATCAAAGTTTGGATACATACTGTCAGCCTTCAACAGGACATACCTAAGCAGTTCCATATCTGTCAATTAAAACTGGGTGAGCGCAGATGCACAAAGAGGCAGCTAGTCATAGAATCATAGAACAATTAGGGTTGGAAAGGACCTCAAGATCATCTAGTTCCAACTCCCCTGACATGGGCAGGGACACCTCCCACTAAACCCCTCAACACTAAAATAAAACCAGCTTCTCTAGATTAAAGCCCCTGGTCTTGATCATTGCAAACTCATAATGTCAGCATACCAGGAGACTTGGCAGATCTCTGTTGCAAAAAGTCAGGGCCCCATTTCAGGAAAATGAATCCTTTATACACTTGAGTTCTATGACTTGTACTTTCCTAGCAATTCCTTCAATCTTGAGAAAATTAAAAATTGGAAACATCTGGGCAGAACCTACAGACTGAGCCTGCCCTTCAGGGTTTTCACATTGCTTGTGGGTGTTCTTGGGAACAGAGACCTCTTTACCTTTCTTCTTCCCAAACTTGGCCCTTTGCTCTCCTTTAGGTGAAATAATTTATTGTATTATTAAGAAACAGCCTCAAGAATGAGAATCTTAACAATACACCAAAACTTGTTTCAGATTTAATGACAGGAGTTGTTTTTCAGGCGGTCATCAACTATGGAATTACAGCCTTGAAAATGTATTTAGCCAGCACAGTATTTTGAAAAGACTATACCAGCATGCCGTTTGTGCTTCCTCTCTAATTTAAAGCAAATGTATACATCTTCTGGTTACAAGGAATCATGGCAGCAGAATTTCAGAACACCTTTCACTGTAGGCAAAGCACCTTACTGAAAGGACATCAAAGAAATAAAGGGCCAAATGTCCAGTTTTGAATGAATATATGGGCTTAATGCTTGCTTACTAGATAACCATGTCATCCCTGCTAACTGGAGGATCCCCCAAGTTCTTACCCTTCAGGATGAATTTTGATGTTAGGTGATACTTGAAGACAAGGGCAAGGAGAGGGCACTGAGTTATATAAAGGCATATTCTTTCCTTACCCTACCATGGTACTGTATTTCTCTCAGCATATCACATCACTTCCTCTTGACAAGAGAAACAGTTATTAGTTTGGAGCAGTAGCATGGTTATAAAGTGAATTGTTTGATTATCCCTGTTCATTGCACTTTTGAGTCAATTCAGAGTATCTTGGTGCATGTGAATGGGGTTCCTTTAGAGGAAACTAAACCAGAAGCCTTGTTCCAGTGGGCATAAAATTATCTGTGCCCTGTAATAGGGGTGTGACAGTCCAAATAAGTGACTGATCCTTCACATACCTTTGATGATCACTTATGGTGGGGATGTAAAATCCAAACTAAAACCCCAAATTATAGATTGTGTAGATGAAATGGCAACAGCATTATGTGCTTTCATCTGATTTTCTTGCACCAAATCACAGGCTGATGTAATAGCTGCAGTCTTTAGCCGTGTTATCTTCTACTGCTGTAAAAAACTCCAAGCTGAAGCGTCTGTCTCTTCTTTCTAATGTAAAAATCTGAAACAATCACAATCTAAACAG
The DNA here is from genome assembly GCA_017639245.1 of Myiopsitta monachus. Classification (NCBI taxonomy): domain Eukaryota; kingdom Metazoa; phylum Chordata; class Aves; order Psittaciformes; family Psittacidae; genus Myiopsitta; species Myiopsitta monachus. The sequence continues at coordinate 60,456,905 of CM029921.1, read as the reverse complement.
CCTACTTTTTGTAAAATAAAATACAGAACTAAAAGCCCTTGGTGATTAGAGAAAAAGTGTTCTGCAGTGTGTGAACAACTCACAGCATGATGCATCTTCATTACAATAATGCAAAATTATGATAATTTATCATAAAATCTGCTGACAATAGGCATTAATCTCTTAGTAAAGCAAGTAGTAAACTCAATTCTCATGGCAATGCAATTCATTTTGTTCTTCTCCCTCTACTACACACATGGAAGACTGGTCATTCTCTGGGCAAACTAATTGCAGCCTTAACACTATTGGATTTTTGGGGGATTCTGGTGGAATGTCAAGTCAGTAGTAACCATGGCATTAGGTAGGACATGTCTGTATTTCATCCACAGCAGAGCCCATACTTGATGAGCACCTATCCTTTCATCTTCAATTTTAAAACATCATTACTAAAGGAAAGAATGTGAGTTCTTTCAGAAGTAGTTCTCAGCAATACATTTGTATGCTGGAAGTATTCTTTTTTCCCCTTAAAAAAAAAAAAAAAGTTAGAATTGCTTAATGTCTTCAGAAATACAGACAAATGTTTGTTGTAATGAACTGCATGTTGTTTATTCCTTATTTTTGTGTAGTTGTATCTTTTTGCGTGTGTGTATGTGTGTATGTGTATTTATATATGTATAGTAGAGATAAATTATTTGGTCAAGCAGACCTCCTCTGGCGAAAAGTTGTGTTCTCCCATGATCATAAGGTGTCTTGTTAATGAAACTTAATAATTTTTACTTAAGCAGTTAAATTTGGAAGGCTAATATAGTGCCATGCTGTTTCTCCTTCTGTGATTTTTTCTTTGAAGTCCACACAACTTCTGTGCAGTTTCCACAAATTTCCATCAGCCTTAAAATCCATGAGTTATTTTATAAGTCTCCAACCTACCATGCATTTGGTCTACCTCAGAACAAACCAAGTTTCAGTTATTGCAAAGCAAACCTTGTATACCCAAATATATGCGCTTTCTGCTTTGTGAGCATGGCAAGTTGGCTAACTCCAATGTAACAAATAGCTTCTGTGCTGTCAATTAGCAGCCCTGAGAGTAAGGTTTTTTCTTCTATTTATTGAGTCATAGCTGTTTGCATATTCTGGACAATTGAGTCCTATTGCATAGATAACTTACAAATACTAAAATAAAAGAAAGATTCAACCTGCAAAATGCCTTTGCTTCATGTGAAATTGTCCGAAGATAATGCTGACAGATGCTCTTTTAAGTAAAGACCTGAATTCTGCTGACAAAGAGAGGTGGAATGAGCCCAGCAACTGTGCAATTCATTTTTACAGCCAACCAATAATAACTTAAAATCTCCACTGCAAAATAAAAGATCCTGTTAAATGCAATTTCAAACTTGGTTTCATACCTGAGATTTTTGCTGTATAAAGCAAGCAGAGCTTGGCCAAAGCTGCAGCAAGCAGTTATGCCTTGGTCATTGCAAGCCTTTTGATTTGGAACTGTTTGCAATGGGTTTGGTTTAGGTCTATTTTGTATGCCAAATATGAAAGTGACACTATATACAACTTTTTAACTTCAGATTTTATTTTAGGCTGTGTATAACCTTGAAATCTGGAAGCATTTAGAACTGAAGTCTTGCTTTGGGTTTGATTGTAAAATATGGGTAACTTACAGTCACATTCTCTCAATGACTCAGTAAATATCCAAACAACGCTGTTCCTTGATGTAGGTACTACTATGCTGATAGTTGGTAAGCTCATGCACTTCTAAAAGTTTGACACAAGGTGTTAGCAGGATGAGGCAAGAGGGGTAGCTACAGAGGGGAAAAATGGGAGAGTAGGCAAGAGGGGTACCTATGGAGGGGTGGCCTAGCCAGTGGCCACCCAGTTTCCCCAGTGGGTTTCTAATGCCCCTACCCCCTACTATCCCAGGTCTTACACCATTAGGAGCCCTTTGGTCTCTGCCCTGTGCCCTCTAGAAAGGCACTCATTGTTAGAGGTCCTTGCACGTCTCCCCAGGAAGCTATGAGAAAGGTGAAACCTCCAACCCTGACAGTCAGTCTGGAGGTCCAAATGCTTCTTGAATCGCCCAACATTCATAGACATTCCAAGTCTCACCTGGGTAGACACCAGAGAAATGGCCCCAAAGTGCTACAACATCCACCAATTATGTACTCCATCCCAGGGAGAACCCACACACACATAGCAAAGCACCAGTCAGAGATTTTACTGTTAAATACTTTAGGTTGTGGAAGGGTAGAGAATATATTTGAGTCTAAACAAATTAGAGATAAGTGCCTGATAGATATGTTTTAGGGTAGATATTTTATAAGAATAAAAGTTTTTATGAATTTTCCTTGGTTTCTGAGTTGACAGCTTTCATGAAAATATGTAAACTATTTAATGAAAACCTCAGGCATCATTCTCTTGCTATTTTTCTTATTTGAAGCTGTCTCTATCTAGAATAAAATAGCAGATATCAAAAGCTATGTATTCTGCTTTTCTCCATTTTAAAATAAGAAGGTTAAAGTTATTTTAACAAAGGATTAATATGTGGTATGACTTGCTCTTCTTAATCAGTAATTAAAATATGCACAATATTATTCATATTCTACTTTTTGCTTTCCAGGTGATCAACATATAGTCTCAAAAACTATGGCTAAGAAGTGAAATTAAGGTACCATAATTTCCTTTTTAATATGGGCATGCTTTTGGTGAAATTAATTTCCAAAATTCTTTTTTCAGTAATCTGTTTAATAACCTGCATTCCTTGAGGCTGAGTTCACTTTTGAATGGGTTGGGTTTTTTTATTTACCGCTTTGTTCAGTGCACTTCCTGAAAACTATGTATTTCTTTCCTTAGTCTTTTGTTTCCAAATTTAGTAACAATGTTTTCAGATGTCTGTATAGACACTTATACTGGGAATAATGCTTGCATGATGCATTTGTGACAGAAGTTCATGTCTTTGAAATGTTAACTCAGAAAATGTTGTAGGGAAATTATAGAAAATCTGTTGATAGGAGGCTTTTGGAATTATGGCTGCTGCACGCTCCATGGCACTAAGAATTTGTTGATTTCAATCACAAGATGGAAATCAGCTCAGCAGCTCTGCTGTACCACAGGGAAAAGATGGTTGGTTTTGTTGGAAATACAACTATCATGACCAGAGTTATCTCTCTTCAAGACATGTTTTCACTTGTAAATTGCTAACTGGGACTTCAAAGCAAGCAGTAGTAAGATAAGAGAAGGTAGAAATATGTTGTGTTCCCTTTTGTTGGCAAATTTCACTGAACTCGGATGGCAGTCTAAACTTAAATGGATTTTTTTTTTTTGGTATGAAAAATACAGATAAAGTATGAACAAGGTAGCACACCTGTGCCATCAGGTTAAAAGCTTAACAAACAGTATTAAACAGTTGTTGTAAAATGACATGAATAAATTTTTGCCAAAGCAATTATCATGGCAGTGTTTCCATTTTGCTTCTAAAAGCTCCACTATTGGTTTCATATTGCTATTGAACTAGTAAGCTGTAAAATCATTCTGGAGTACTTAAATGACTGGTTTCCCTTCACTTGGGAGTTTTGTTGTTGAATCTAATTGAGGATGAGTAAAGGAGAGGAAAGCTCATGTTTTTGTTAGTTACCACCTTTGTAGAAACTTTTCTGATTTTTCCTCTAGTCATCAGAAGTCTCCTAGCAAATGTTAATTTGTTTATTAATGTTAATTTCAGTATAGGAATAATGTAGTCTGACTGGTGAATGCTAACATATATGCAAAAAGAGCAAACAAGGAATCCTGAAAGGTACATATAAATTTGGTTACTTCAACAGCTGTGTAATGTCTTAGGACAAGCCTTGAAAAAGGAGTAAAGGAGAATATCATCGTAAGTGAAAAGTGTGATAAAATGCAAAATTCTGATCAGAATGTGATTTAGTCTGACAAACCTAATGTTTCTTTTTGCTGAGATAGTGAACATCTCAGACTACAGTAACGCAGTGGGCTTAAGCTATCTAGATTTATAGAAAGCATTCATTCAGTATAGTTCCCAAAGGAAATTATTACTTAAAGTGGAGATGGTGCAGATTAATACAGGAATTATAAGCTGGCTTAAGCAGATAAGGAGCTGGGAAAAGACAGGACTGTGAGAGGGTGTACTGAGAGGTGAGTTACCATGTTTCAGGGGATTTATAAGAACTGTTCATAAGGGACAGGCCTTGTGACCAGTCCTCTGTAATATTTCCTTTAGTAACCTTGGCACAAGGTCTTTGATACAGTTTTTTAAACTCCTGTAATGCTGTGGAGGACGGAAGTATAAAATGGAAGAATTTTCGTAGACTTTGTGGATTAGTACAACGAAGACAGATTAAAATGTAATAATAAGCACACTACCTATCTGGTTAGGGACTAATAGCAGGGGGGTAACTGCAAATTAGAATTTCAGCACATGGAACTTTGACTTAAAAGAAAAAAGTAGCATTTGGCTGTAGCACATAGCTGAAGCTTTTGTAACCTACATAATTTTCATGAACACCTGCTTACCAAAGCCTTGCAATTTAAATAATCTAGAGCCTAGGTATTCAACTTCTACAAATTTTGGTAAAATTGTATCTTAGATTTTAAATAACAAGTTCTAAACCTTATTCTGTGAAGTTTGAAGCTGCTGCAGGTGTGAACATTAACCTTACGTAAGGAATAGAAAGTTGCAAGACTACCAAGAAGTAGGTTACTGTAGCAGCTGAGGAACTGATCTTCGCATAACTGGCCCATCTGCCTCCTCCGCTCCAAAAGTCCTCAAACAGACGAAAAGCCTGGAAGCGAGCCAGTGCAGATCTCAGGCAGTAAGTGAGCAGTCATGTTACTTCGAGGTAAGGAACCTCAACTAGGATAGGTGTTGTCGCAGAAGCACAGACACAGATACAAAGCTGAAGGCAGAGTAATAACTGTAATGAAGCAAGGGGAAGCCCAGGAGGTAGCCGATGTATAAAACTGTACAGTCTTGGCTAGGGGAGGGAGGAGAGCAGCAATTCACTCATTATAGGTCAGATCAACCTGGTACAAACTGTTGCATTCAGTGCTCATCCCACCTCACAGAAGAATTATAGCCAGAGCCAGCACATGGTGTGACGGCCCAGCTTCCTGAAGTGCATCAAAATATATTGACCATCAGCTTTACGTCACCCTGGTAGATGTGTGCTAACTGGGAGAGCTCAATGTCCTCAAGGTCAGCTTCTTTGAGGAATTCAAGAACACTGAAAGGTTCTCTAACACACTACTGGAGGTAGTGAACTACAGTGCTTTATCTTTTTGAAGAATCCTGAAACTACTGAGAAAGAGGAAAAAGAGGGAGCATTTTAGCATGATTCTACCTCCACAGTAACAGCCTCAAAGTCATGCCAAAATGATGTCATGGTGGTAGAAAGGAGCAAATGAACCCAGAAATGGGCCCTCCCCAGTGAAATTTGGGTAAGCTATAATCTATGGCTAACTGAGGATTAGTTATTAAAGCCGAAAAGGTGAGAAAGTGGTACTTCATTACTGTGCACTTAAGAATTTGTGCTTCAATTAGATAAAAGGAACACTCTACAGATCAACAAAAAATTGATCAAAAGATACAAAACAGGAGTTAGAACTGATTGATCAGTTCTCTGGGGGGATGATAGCAGTAGGGTCTCAGAAGAATCTGTGCTTAAGCCTGTGATACTCAACTGATAACTGAACTGGAAAAGATGACAGGAGTGTGCAGATGATGCTTGTATTCAGAGCACTGAAAATGAGTGCTGAGTGTGAAAAAAATGCAGAGGGATTTTGCAAAAAAAAGTGCCTGAGCAAGGCAATGGCAGGTGAGTTTCACTGGAGGTAGATGCAAAACACAGATGAGAAAAATCCCACATATGAGGTAATGAATGCTGAGCTGACTGTTGCCACTTACTGACCATAATGTTGGGCATAGCTAGACCAGTTGAATATAAAAGATACTTCTCTAAGATTGTTAACTTTAGTTTTGAATATGTTGACTTTAGTGTCACTAATGATTATAAAAGCAAGTGGTGTAGGGAAAGGTACAAAAATATCCTGAAAATGTATATTTTCTACCATGTGATTTTAACATTTCTACCATGTAAGCCTATGTTTCTCTTGCATCTTCAGTACTGTACAGTTCTTTTTCTCCATCTCAGAATGGTATAGAAGGAGCTAAGGAAATTTGGAGGATGGAAAGCATGACACAGGTATATTCCAAGGAACTATTAAACAGTAGCATTCATCGGCATAGCAAAGAGATAGAGGTCTGAAAAACTCCCTGGGGCTGCTGAGACTGAGCAGGGACCCACTGGTTGTTCTCCTATCCAGAGTCAGAGGCGAGGAGTGAAATGAGAGGTTGGTGAGTGCTCAGCAAATACAAAGGAAGGGTCTTTGTAGCAGGTGGTGATTATTGTGGAGTCTGAGTTATGGCAGGAGGTGGATGCTAGCATTTCACATAGGTGCAGATAACAAAAGAACAGCGTTGTGGGAAGAAAATGTAGCAGGGCCTGAAAAGTATAAAGACTACTTTTTGTTCAGGAAGTGAGTGAACTGCAAGTGTCTAGGGTCAGTTGGGAGTTTTGGGAAATTCTTCCATGGAATGGTTAGCTCTGCGCTTCCTGGGCTACTACTGTCTGACAGGGAGTGCTGGGTTTGATGGACCCTCCTGTGAAGGTCTGTTCATGGGTTGTTTTGGAGCTTAAACTGAGAAGACCAAGGAGCCACTATTGATGGAACTACTAAAAAAGTTCCAGCTGCTGAAAGGGATTTCTGGCTGTGCCTAGGAAGCAGGAACAAGGAAGTGTTTGCCCAGTTGTACAAGCCTCATTTAAACTACCATATGGTTTGGTTACTTGCATCAGAACATGGTCTCTTTAAATTTGGGAGAGCTATAAAGGATGAGTAATTGCATCGTGTGCCTCCATATCTCCCTGTTATAGGACTGATTGGGATTTACTTGATTTTGGAACAAAATGAAATGTTTACTTTTAAAATACATTGAGGGTTCAGAAATGAGTGAGGGAATAGACCATAATAATACAGATAGAAAATCAAGTGGACTTAAGTGTGTCTTGAATTTGTTTAGACTGGAAATTAGAAAAAGACATGCTAACCAGAGAGATGAGTGAAGTTCTAGAAAGGCTTTCCAAACACAGCTGGGACACAAACCCACTTTTTTTTCTAGGTGAGGTTTATGGAAGGGATGAGATTACTGAGTGGAAGTGCACGTTCAGGTCTCAGTAACAGCTTGCAATTCTGGGAGCTGGGCGCCCAGTCTGTGGGTGTCCCCAAGCTTTGAAGTAAACAGACTTGAACTGTCAGTTGTATTTACTGTTGTACAGTAATACCATATTTGATTATTCCTCTGCCTTTGGACTTTACAAATCACTTCAGGAGTGCAGGAGGAACTTTTTGCCTCAATTCTTACTTGATTTCTGGGATTCTTCCTTTCCCCCAGCATAGCTGGACTGGTCTTGTATGGATGTTTTAATGTAACATATTCAGTCACCTCAGGCTGTCAGTAGTACCCTCCCCTTACCTCCTCTGCTTTTCCTGTCATATGCTATAATTTTTGAGACTTTCCAGCTCATCTCCGGAAGATGACGATTTGATGAAAGTGTGTTTTTTAGAAGAACGTTACTTTATGGCATGCAATAAATGGAGAGGGCTGACTATGACATCCTGCAGGACACTTTGCTCTTATTATTTATTACATGTTTACTTGCAGTTTCTGGGGATTGGTGACCCAGGCGGTCCTTTCCTTGCTTATGTTCTGGTGCACACACTGAATTCACTATCTGGATTCAAAGCCTGTGAGCTTAGCATTTATCTGAAAGTAGTTGAAGAGCTGTCTTTCCTCAGAGGATAAATCTCTTGCATCTGCACATCCACTCCTGCCAAGTCAGGAAGCACACAACTGGCTTTGGTGTGCACAGGCACACATGAGATGGCAATACTGAACTGCAATGCCTGCAGTAAATCTGGTTCTACCTTAACAAGGAAAACAGCAACAATAATTCATTCAGGTTTGTGTGTAATTCATCAGCTATGTATCAATTACAGTGGTTCTGCAGAGCTACTATTGAAACATAGAAATTAAAAACATGTGAAGTGTAAGGCCTGCTTGGAACGTACCTGCACTTGCTGTCATCTCCTATGGAAAACCGTAATAGTAAAGATATAGTATACTAATAGTAAAGTTGCAGTAACAATATTCAGCATTAGGCCATAGATCTTCAGGCTTGTACTCGCAGAAACCTGTTTTGACATGTTTTTACTGATACAATTAGCAGCAGAAGCTAGAGATAAATTACTATTACTTATCCACAGTCTGCTGATAGCATCACATTGCTCTGTGGACATCCCTAGGTGGATGAATTCTTCTAACAGAAAGGTGGATCATGACACTTTGATGCAGCAGGCTGAATTTATGTTCTTCACACCATAATTTTAGATATGTTAGGATCTAAAATATTTGGAGATATAAAGCAAAGGTACGAGTACATTCTCTACATTTTAAAGCTACTTAATTATATAAATAATTTTGTGGTCTCTTCCTTTACTAAAAGAGTTAGATAAAAGAATAAAAAATGCAGATTAAAAGAAGGTTATGAATATGAGACCCCTGGTGATCTGAACTAGCACATTTTCATAGACTTGTTCTTTTCATAACAAATTTAGAGCAGTGTAAAGTATTTTCCTATCCTGAGGTCTGTCGTTGCAAATACAATGTTAACATTTTTGTCAGGACTGAAAGTGCTATGAGGACTAGAAACAATTTTTTATATTTTTTTTTATGATGGAAGGAAGTTGCAATGACATAACTTGTTTCTGGGGATTTTAAAAAACTGTACACATATTATAAAATGAAAGATTTTGTCACTGTTAGCTTACAGATATAATAGGACCCTAAAAGACAGATGTTCTGGGAGAACAGATATTCATTAGAGCATTTTTGAAGGGGGAGATTTTGAAATGTAGCCAGAACCTACAGATGGAAACTTTAAATAAATAAATAAAAATAAACTTAGAAGTAGCCAATATAAATAATGCAGGGAATGCATAATATGTTCTTGATTGTTCAAACCAGCAAACAAACATGCATCCGCATTCTGAACAGTCTACAACTGAAGAAGCAGCTTTGGAGTGAGGTTAGCTGGAAGGAAATCGGAGCCAACCAGCCTCTTGGGCATTCGAAAAAGTAATGTCAGAACACCAGTAAAAAGCAAAGTGCTTTTTTCCTCTGTAACAAGAATTAATTTGGGGAAACTCAATTGTAGATGAATTCTTTAACCTATTTTGAAGATAAATGAAGAAGGGAGGGAGGGAATGTTGAAGGATATTGCATGTATTACTGTATGAAGTGATAAAATACAGGTAAAAAGTTATCCCAGAAACAGCTTCAGCTACAGAATTGTACTGTCAGCTTTTTACGGAATCACCCTGAACATACATATTTTTTGTTCTGCTATCAGTGTAATGTCCAGATTGCTGGGCATGCACAGCACTAGCCTGGCAGTGCACCATTTTCAGCCGAGGACATAATTTCCTAACAAAGGAAGTTTCATTGTCAAGGTAACATGAACAGAGTTTCCTTTTGAGAGTTGTACCTCCAATGTACCACTGAGTCACGCACATCATCATTGGCAGCACAGAACAGGACAAGGCTTTGCTATGAGAAGTCACACATCAAAATAGTTTTGGGGTTCATTCATTTTAAGAAACCAACAGCAAAACTCAGGAGAATATTAATGTCAAATCAACAATCAGTACAGTTTTCCTTTAGAAAGAAAACTCACACTAGCAGCTAGAGTTTATTTAATTGTGCTGATTGTGAAATAGAAAGCCGTAAACTCATTAGCAGAAGCTTAGTGTGTCAAAATTGCCTGCCGTTCTGCTATATGAAGAAAAGGAACTTATCATTGGACACCAAGAACCAAAAACTTTGTTTTCCCAGCAAATGCAACTACCCTTCTTTAGAGCATGAATGCAATTTCCTAGTCTTTGTGTAGCATTTTCTCCGCAAAAGAAGAGATTATTTTTCAAATTGTTTTCACAGTGAAATTATAAAATATTCCATTTGCAGAAAAAATGTTTTATCTGTCTCTAATCATGTTACCTTCTGAGCTGTCCAACTCTTAATTTTAGACCAGGGGCATGCCTGGTGCCACCATTAGCTGTAATCTAGATCTGTAGCCCCTTCCACAAGAAATCCTCAAAACATTCCAGCACCAGCAACATTTCCCATTAGCAACACCTGGCATCCTCAAGCTTCATTAGTTTAACCCCTAACCCAGGAGCACCTCGTGGGTTCAGTAACAAGTGTAATCTGCTTTCCTGGTGTGGACTGAATTCTTGAACTCTGGTTCTTGTCTTTCAGCTGCCATGCTCTGAAGCAGTAGCCCTACAGCAGTAGCCATACTTTGCCCCCAGTGACCATGGGGCATATCCTACCTCACTCTGAGTACTTGTAGCCAGTCTAAAATCTTCAAATGTAGCCATGCAATTCTTACCTTAATGGTGCTTCCAACGCTAATCCCAGTTTAACTTGGTGACTTCTTAAACCTGTCCCCCTACATATAGTTGGGTAGGCTACCTTCACAGGATATTCCTTCCCTGATTATAATCTTTGCCTTTTTATAAACACTATATAGATAGGAAGGCAGACAAGTAATTTGCATAACAACATTATGTTTTTTCTGTACTATTTTCTATTTCCTTAATACCTTGCTTGCTACCAAGAAAATGTCTATAAATGCTAAGTTTTAGCTCTCACATATTAATACAAGGGTAAAGTACTGAAATTAAAGAAACTGATTTACAAATCCATGATATTAAATGTTTACTGATAAACTTTCTGATAGGGTTTTGGTGCAAGAGTGAAGTTGCTAGCTAAAGTATGTAATAAACCAAAGAATTCACATTAATTGACAGAGAAGGGAGCACATTTCTGTATGCTAAAAACCAGCGCAAAATTAAGAAATTATTTTAAACAACATGGAGCTCTTTTGTAAATTCTTGAATCTAACAAATCCATATTACTGTGAAAAAATACCATATGTAATTAAACTAACTTGGTTTAATAAAAGGCTGTGTCTTTTTGTTTTCTAGTTTCTGGCAATTTGGCTAATCTGGGAATCAGTTTCGCCACTATGTCCTATGCTATAAGGTGTTCTCAGGCACATTCCTGCTCTCTTTTGTAAGCAACACTTTAGCAAAGTACAGAGTAAAAGTAGCAGATAACTGTCCAGTTTTTGTTCTGTTTCATTTTTAGCATGGTGCCTACTGTCACAAGATTTCATTATTTATGGAAAACCTTGATATACTTAAGCTTCCTTACGTGATTGGAGCAGGATGTTGAGACTTCCCTTTGTGCTGCCCATCTATAACATTAGTAGCCAGACCAATATGTTCAAGAGCAAGATTGTCCTTTCTTACAACAATAATGGCTTTATTCTTCAGAAGCTAAGACTATTTTTATTAGTTTTGCCGCAATAGCTGTATTGCTACAGTTTCTTCACTCAAAAGTGGTAGTTCTTGTAGATTGAAACTTTTGTTACAGTGCAGTGCTGTCATCTTACTGTTGATGGATGCTCTTGCATCTGTGTCTCCAGATAACTGTGGAGCTTGACTTCTTCAGCCACAAATTTACCTTATTTTCACAATGATCTTCTACATTTTCTGTACTAAAATAATGGCATCAGGAACAAAATGTTAGTTATCATTAATCAGATAGCATCTCAATGGGAGACACAGACAGCAGCACTAACAGTTTATTAGACATCCCTTTGTAAACAGTTTATATTCTTGTACATGACATTGTGAGTTTGCTAATAGGCCACATATTCATGCATTTCACATTCGCGTACACCAGTAGTTAAGCTACAAACACGTGCTTTTGCACATAAATAGGATCATTATTTGGAGCTAAGCCAGTTTACAAATATTCTCAGTTAAGCAACAGCAGGTCTAATTTAAATAGTCAAACTGGAAGCCCGACACTTTCATTAGCCTCTCAGTATCTGAACTAATATAAGTGTCCTCTGATAACCCAGATATTTCCTCCTACTTGTGCTGTGTAGTTTTACATATGGGTAGCTCCAACCTCCATTTTATGGTTGCCTTTGCAATAATGTCACTTTATTCTAAAACATCCTTTGGTGAAGTAGTTACTGGGGTTTCCAAGAGGAGAAGTAAGACAGAGAAGTATTAAGGAAAGTGCAGTTTTAAGGGCCTTTAAAATTGGTGGAAAAGAAGTGTCAGTAAGAGAAATTCCTACAAGGAAGTCAGAGTCTGTCTTAGTGGATTTTGTAGTTTTGACTTCCCCAGGAATAGCTGGCAGCCCAGTCTGTTGGGCTGAGACAGTGGCGGCCTGAATAAAAGAGCACTCCTCCTTTGAGTAAGATGCTTTTATGTTGCTGAGTTTATTCTCTGTATATATTTCTGTCTGCACTTTTATAAAATTAATTATTTAAAATGCTTTTATTTAATTTAGTCTGAGTCCCTGACTTTTCCTGGTTGAAATCTTAAATGATTATTTCTGTGAAAATGAGAAAGTCTTCCTAACTTAAGAATGAAATATTTCCACGGTAAGAATAAGTAACACAAATACTGACCTTTCAGTCTCAAGGAGAGTGTCTGCTTAAGAACTTCACAGCTTCTCGCCTCAGTGCATGTTGACATTTGCAAGGTTGATAAGTTGGTTATTTGGATGTAAATCAACATGGAAAGAAAAACAGTCTCAATAGCTATGATAGCAGAGGCCACTTTTTCTCCATTTAATATAATAAAATGGATACTATATCAGAAATTCACCATCAATGTGTAAATTAAATGGTGGCTGCTCTTATGTATCAGTGTGGAGGTCTGGAAAAGGGGAAAAAGTCAAAATATTGAAAAAAAATCTGATATATTTAATGAAGAGGAAAAAATGCCAATCAAGGGGTTTGCCAGCTATGCTTTAAAGCATCTCTGCAACCTGTGTTGATAAGTCAGTATGTTAGGAACTAGAAGCAAACATTTGAATATGAGTCATCATGAATTCTAATCTAGGTGTGCTAGCATCTGATGCAGAAAATGGAGAAATATCAAGGTTGTTTGTTTGTTTGTTTCCTTTATTAGCACTGCCCTTTGAAGACCCTGCATATTCTCGTACACCTTTTGGATAGCAAGAAATATCAGCAGTTTGCTCTGATCAGCCATAGTAACAAGCAAACTGCCTGCATGCCTTGTTCTTAGTTTAGCCTAGGCTTCTTTCAAGTCTTCCACAAATCTTTAGAAATTTATTCTTGACATAACCAGGATCACTGGTGCACACATATTATGGCTTCAGCTTAATGGTAGTCTTAACTTAGGAACAAGGTGGCTGAGGTTTCTTGCTTTGCAAGAAACTTTTGCACGTGTGTACAGAAGAAACACTAGAGAAAAGCAGCAGAGCATTGTTTGACATTGAGATGAGGAGAGGAATGCAAGATTCCAACCTTTCTGGCACTGCTGGTTCCCTGATATTTTAACAAATCCATCATTTTTATCGAGACACACAGCAGTGCTGGCATAGGCTTTGCTGCTGAAAATATCAATGTGTAAGAGTGGTGCTTAAAACTTCGCAATCACTGAAAGAGCCCTCAGCACCAAGACTTACAGTGCCTTTAGGAGAATCACGAGTCTGACTTTGATTCAGCTCACAAGATTAATGTGTTATGGCAATGTGTCCCTACTGAACAACTTTTTACTGTATTATTCTCCATCTTAAGCAGATGCCTGTAGTAGATCTTGTTCTGGATAGATCATACTATTTATTTAGAGGCTTCCCAACTTATTCAATGCTTCTGACACTCAAGGTCAAGTGACTAATTCAGAGTGTGTGTTTCATTAAACATGAGTGTTCTTAAAATCGTACTGACTGTGTAGGACTCACTGCTTCTGAATTCTTTTGGTCACTGTGTATTTTTAATCACTGTGTGGATAGGGCTCAAAAAACACATGCCTGCTATTCTTTTTTCACATATTCTTAGCACATGCAGGCTGGTCTGTACTGGAAATTGATCCAAATCAAGCTGAAGCTGAGACAAAGCATAAGTTTTTTTCTTTCATCCCAGAAGACTTTGAACATGGCATTTCCAAAATTGTATTTATTGAAAGATAGGAGTTGACTGAGTTTCATCTTTCGTGGCAATGCAGAGTGTTGCTTGAACAAAAGCAGATCTGATTTTATGATTGATAGTCCTTTCCCTATGTTCTCCTCATGGGTTGTATGTATGAGAACCTTACTGTTGGAGACTTTGGTGCCTGTCCAGCTGCAGGAGTTAGCAGTAATGTCCTAGTCTTCAACACAGACTTCTCATGGATGAAGCCACAGACTCAGATCTGTCTTCAAACTCTTTTGGAGGATCATCTTGGACTGCCTTCATGTTATTGCTTCAACGTGATGCTATGTGTTCTGGGCTTAGTCCTTTCACAAAGTGAATGATGCCAGGCTCTAGCAAGGCCAACTTGCATGTCCTTCTATAAGGACAAGTATTGACGAGACCATGCCCTAAATTAATTTCAAAGGTAACCCTGTAAGAATACCAGAACTGATTGATTACTTACTAGCCCTTACCCTGAAACTTCTATGAATGACAGAAAAGAAGCATTGTTATACTTAGTATCTTTGCTACATACATGTTAGGCCTTCCTGGGTTATTCCCATACTTTTTATTTATTCAATCTGTCCCCTGTCCTCACCTCAACCCTGGAAGTCTTTACTAATTTTTCAGAAAAAGAGCCTTACAGAGCACAAGTATATTAATCTACTTTAAAATTATTGGCAAGCTTTCTTCTTAAATATTAAGGCAAAGCCAGCAGCGTCTCCTTCAGTCTCTGAGACCTGCAAGTCAGCAGGGTGAAACAGCCCACTGCCTTCTGTTAGCTGTTATGCACTTGACAGCCAAGTCAAATGCCAAACTTGGGAGAGGAGTAATTCAATTCTTGAATGAGTAATACAGTGAATGCGTTGAACTTGTCCTCTGGAGATATATGTGACCTCTCCAGTGAGGTTTGTCTTAAAATAAGAGGTATCTCCTTGGAGGTAATTAGTTTTTCAGTGTAATGTTGCCAATGTCTGAACTCCCCTCCACCACTCTTTCATTTTCCAGTTTTCAGCAATATGGCTTAGGAACTGTCTACTGACAGTGAATCTATACAGTAAGGAAAAAAACTTCTGCCTTTGAATAAGTGCATTAAAAAACACACATCTAAATGGTAGAAAGTAACAATGAAACTGTTTTAAGGATCAGCTAACAGACAGACCAAGAGACAGAGCCAACCGTTAAAGAAAACAAAAGGTGAGGATTATGTTGGAAAAGAAAGGAAGAGAAAAGGGTGGTGAAAAAACCTGAATATGAATCAGAAGTGTCATTTCAATGGGAGGAAAAAAGAAATGTACTCCTGATATATGTATGGAGCGTAACCTGGAACAAGGACAAAGTAATTGTTCTGCTTTATGCTGGGGAAAGCTGTGGGCCAGCTGTGGGGAGACAGAAGAGAACAGTAAAATCAACCAAAGGTCTAGAAAATATGCTCTGCAGTGATAAACTGATATTATTTTGTATGAATATAAAAGAGGAAAAACTTGAAAATGGTATTCCACTCCATGAAAGACTACTTCAGAGAGGAAAATAGTTTATCCTTTTTATCCATAATGGGTGGCATAACTTTAATGGGTGTAAATTACAATAAGGAAGGGTTGTATTAGATGTTTGGGGAAACGGGGCATTAGCGGTTCAAGTAGTAAGTTGCCTGAGACCAATGTAGAATCTCCCAAATGGTAGATACCCTAAAGTTAAATATCTTTCCAAAGACTTAAACCAAACATGGATCAGGAATGAAAGAAAGATCTGATCGTATCTTGGAGCAGGAAATGGTTTTGATGACTTGTTCAAGTTCTAAGCAACCTGTGATTGCTCTGGGAGCATTAAAAGAGAAGCCTTGACTTTGCTTTTATCTTAATATACCTAAACCAGCATTGAGCATAGAGTGGAAAAGTCTGTCTGTGTGACTGAGAGAAAAAAAGCTGATTCTGCCTGAAAGAACAGTTTAAATAGAAGGTGGGCAGAAAAAGGGGACACTGGTAGTCTGGTGTTTGAATAAGATGAGATTTTCTTAATGCTTTATTCCTGTAGAGGACGGGTTTCTCACTAGTACACACAGATATCCAAACAATTTTAAATAGAAATATTTGTGGATTTTACTTTCAACTGTAAATCAGTGTACAAAGACAGAAGTCCTTTTTCTCCAGGTAAAGTTCTAGGACAGCAGTGGTGATGATGGGGAGGGAGTGAAGCCTTTCCCTTTTCCCATTAAGTTAACCTGTATTTCCCAGGGCTTTATTTCTATTTTAGTGAACATAATGGCTGTGCCTACCAGCAGCTTCTCAATGTACAGTGAAATGGAGCAAATACCTCTGAGTTTTGCCAGCTCCTACTTTTGTTCTATAGGAGGAACTCTGTAGATGGGACTCCTTCCAGATGAATGCAGCCTGGGAAGAGCTAGGGAGAATGAAGACACTTGTGATTTGAAGATCAAACTATCTTCAGCTTTCTAAGCAAATGACTTAAAGCAGAAAATATGTTGCAAATAAAAACAGCTGCCAAAAATACCGACCCATAGAGAAGAAGATAAAGATCAGTATAGGGTTTATTCTTTGGGATGCTGAGCGCCAGCATGGTCTGAAAAGTGCTATCTTTGGGGAATAAGTATTGCTGTGCATGTTGCAGTGGGAGGACTTGTGTTGTAGTGTGAGCCTGCTGACTTTCTAGCTGGCACCACAGAGGTCCTCACTTCTGTACTGACCTTCATTATTTTCAGTGATTTTGTTCACCTGTTTTCTGTTCTGCAGTTATCATCCTGATGTTGCATAATTTTAAGCAATAATTTTTGTTAACAAGTAGAAGTCATAAATCAACATGTACTCACTCTTGCTAGCAGAGACTTTGCTTTCTCTTCTTCCCAAGTAGTGCATTTCCAAAATAACATATATAGTATTGTCTCCAAATTGAAGAGACATCAATTTGAGAGGTGGACCATTCAGTGGATAAAGAACTGGCTGGATGGCCACACACAAAGAGTTGTGCTCAATGGCTCTATGTCCAGCTGGAGACCACTAACAAGTGGTGTCCCTGAGGGTTCGGTGTTGGGGCCTGTCATGTTCAAAATCTTTGTCGGTGACATGGACAGTGGGATTGAGAGTGCCCTCAGCAAGTTTGCCAATGACACCAAGCTGTGTGGTTCGGTTTGGTTCACTGGAGGGAAGGAATGCCACCTAGAGGGACCTTAACATGCTTTTGAGGTGGGCTGATGCCAACCTGATGAAATTTAATCCATGCCCAGTGCAAGGTCCTACAGCTGGGTGGGAGCAATCCCGGGCACAGCTACAGGTTGGGCAGAGAAGAGATTGAGAGCAGCCCTGTGGAGAAGGCCTTGGGGGTGTTGGTCAATGAGAAAATGAACATGAGCAGACTGCAGTGTGCGCTCGCAGCCCAGAAAGCCAAGGCATATCCTGGGCTGCATCAAAAGGAGCGTGACCAGCAGGTTGAGGGAGGTGATCCTGCCCCTCTACTCTGCTCTCGTGAGACCTCACTTGGAGTATTGTGTGCAGTTCTGGTGTCCTCAACAAAAGAAGGCCGTGGAAGTGTTGGAACAAGTGCAGAGGAGGGTCAAGAGGATGATGAGGGGATTGGAGCACCTCCCTTATGAAGATAGGCTGAGAAAGTTGGGGCTGTTAAGCCTGGAGAAGAGAAGGCTGCATGGAGACCTCAGAGCAGCCTTCCAGTATCTGCAGGGGGCCTGTAGGAATGCTGGGGAGGGACTCTTCATTAGGGACTGTAGTGAGAGGACAAGGGGTAATGGGCTCAAACTTAAACAGCGGAAGTTTAGATTGGATATGAGGAAGAAGTTCTTCACTGTGAGGGTGGTGAGGCACTGGAATGGGTTGCCCAGGGAAGTTGTGAATGCTCCATCGTTGGTGATGTTCAAGGCTGGGTTGGACAGAGTGTTGGGTAGCATGGTTTAGTGTGAGGTGTCCCTGCCCATGGCATGGGGGTTGGAACTAGATGATCTTAAGGTCCTCTTCAACCCTAACTATTCTGTGATTCTATGAGTGTCTGGAGGGGCAAGGCAGCAGGAACAAAGCCTGTGAGCTCACAGTGACTTCAGCTTTAAGAACCAATACTGGTAGTGGTAAAGTCATAACTGCATCTAGGTTTGTGGTTTTGCACAAAATTGTATCTTTTTTTGAGACATACCATTTTATATTTACTTCTTTGGTTAAAATTAAAACCTCTATTGCATAAATGCTGGAACGAATTTCAGCATATCATTTGGATTACTTACAGAGGAGAAAACCATAAGCAAATAGTTTGAAGAATTCATTTTCTCTTGGTTTGTATTCAATTACATGGTTATTTTCCAATGGGAGGGACAAGTTTTCTCTGCATCTCGGCTGCTTTCCTTAATCTGCTTGTAGAGGGCGCTTTAATTCTACATAGGTGGTTTGTTTTGTGAAAGCCTGTCTGCCTGGGGTAGGGAGTTAATGGCTCACACCTGAGCAAAAGACTTTTGTATACAAGCATGTAATTGACATTATACATCAGCAGAGGCATTCTTCATTGTGCTTCTAAAACACCCCCTCCTGTTCCAGTTTGCAAAAAATAATGCACCTTCACTGTGGGGAAGGAGCAGGATGCTAATCTCACACCTGTCCATGATTTCCAGAGTTAGATGTGCTCTTTCATCTCAGTAACAGTGGTGCATTTGTTACAAGAATGCAACCTGTATGTGATTTAGATTACATCTGAAACATGCTATATCTGTAATGAGTCTGATTGGGATTCATTAGGCAGGACTACGCTGGCATTCCTGCTCAAAAGGGGATTCAACCTCTCCCCCATTTCTTATTCTTTGCAGCTGGGTGGTAAGAATTTCTCAAGCTCTTTGAGGTGGACTTCAATTTAATCTTTTTGAAGGGCACTCTATGTGCATCTGAGAAATCATTAGAAATGCTGCATAGTAGCAAGAGGAGCAGCCTCCTGCCAAATGGATGTACAAACCAGGTAGTGTGAAGAGTGCAGTGTAACCTGTTTCAGCTTAAAAGCATATAAATGCTGCTTCTGAAAAATCCTGAAGTAGCAGTGCTTTCATCCTCAAAAAAACCGTAGAGTACTGTCATGGGTTCAGCAGTAGCAGTCGTTTTTTCTCCCTCTTGGTAGCTGGTGCAGCACTGTGTTTTTGATTTTGGGCCTGGGAGCAGCGCTGATAACACCAGTGTTTATAGTTACTGCTTGGCAATGTTTTGGCCTGGCCAAGGACTTTGAGTTTCATGCTCGTGCCAGGGAGGAGGGGAGCTGGGAGGAAGCAGAGACAGGACACCTGACCCAAACTGACCAAAGAGGTTATTCCATACCACAGCACGTCATGTCCAGGATGTGAACACGGAGAGCAGAGACCCGGAAGGGTGCGGTGGTGGTAGTGGACTGGGGGTGCACGGCATGGTCAGGTTTTTTGGTAGTGGGGGGTTCGCTGCTGGGGGGTGCACTGGCTGGGTCGGGCTTGGTGAGCAGTTGTATTCTCTTTCCTTGTATTTCTCTTGTATTATTATTGATGAAGCAGTGATCTGTGTTATACCTTAGTTACTGAACTGTTCTTATCTCAACCTGTGCGAGGTGAATTCTTTTGATTCTCCTCCTCCTCCCCCCCCCACCCACCCACCCACCCGGGACTGGGGGAAGAAAGAGGGGCAGTGAGTGAGTGAGTAAAACTGTGTGGGTGGAGGGCTTAAACCACGACAAGTACCTTACCGATGTGCGCTGTCACTCTGCAGGTGAATGCAGCTATAGGCATCTTTACTGACTGATGAAGATGTAACAGTATTTATGATTCTCCCCAGGACCATTTTCATCCAAAACTACTATTTCAAGGCCTTGTCACACATCTGTTTCTTCTTCTTGCTCCTTTTTGAGCTCACTTTTTGAATCATGATATACTCTTACTGCTCTTTCTTGTTTGCGCCTATCTTTTTCTTTCACTTTTGACTTCTCACTTTCATGCTCCGCCTTATCGTTTCCTTCCATAGAAAGGATAAGTCCACAGGTAGAGCACCATCACCAACAGTGGATTTCTCCCAGGATAAGAGAGGTTCCTCCAGGCTCTATCTACAGTACAACATACTTGTGTCACCTGCCTTGCTGTGACACATAGATAGCTATATAATGGGTGATAGCAAAATTATTGAGTTGCATTCTGTTAAAGAACATTAATAACTTTTCTCCATATTTCATTCCTTTAGGTTCTCAGTCTATGACACTACAGCAACCTCTGCTGGAGTATGAAGGAGGCTCAGAAGTTCATGTAAGTGTATATCTTCACAAATGTGAATTGCGCAAAGCAGCCATTATGTCTCTAGCGCTTTTAAATATAAGGGAATTGATACAAAAGGAAACACTCCTGTTTCCTAGGATGCAAAGATTCCAGAGACAGGAAAAAGATAAAAATTAACAAACAAGGTTAAAAAAATGCAGCAGGTAAGAGTTAATTATCAGTGTTTGACTTCTTTGTAGCAGTGTCAATTTATAACAGCAATGAATGACTCAGGAGTCTAAAAAGAATGATAAAGCATTGTGACTTGCTGTTCTTGGTTTCTCTTTTTTTGGAGGGGGTTTACATTCAGGACATTTCAGGCCACAGCAAGGACCAGTGGCTCACTGGGGGGACTCACTGAAGCTCACTGCTCCCCTCCCCAGTGGCAGCAGACCATGAGGCCTTTGAACGTATTAGCACCCTCAGAGCCCTGGCAGTCACATTTTAGCACATGAATTTTCAAGCATTATTTTGTTGTGTTCTCAGTTCCCAGTGGTTTTCCATGCATTTGCAGATATATTCTGTATTCCGAAAATAAACACAGCATTAACTTAAGGTGTGGACAGCTCTGTGTGTGGTAATTGCATAGCCAATTTCAGAATTCCATGAGGTTTAAAAGCCATAGAAGTACTAAACCATAGCTGCAATTATATAACATGGATTGCTGCCGTACTGATTGATTGTTACTCTTATGTGTAAGATAAGACACAGTATACTGTATCTACTGTAATGCTTTTGTCTGTTGGGCCTAATTTAAGTTTTATCCCAGATTTTTTATATTCCTGTCCTGGGTTCAGCAGTGGCAGTCATATTTCTCCTTCTTAGTAGGCTGGTGCAGTGCTGTGTTTTTGATTTTGGGCCTGGGAACATGCGCTGATAACACCAGTGTTTTCAGTTACTGCTTGGTAATGTTTTGGTCTGGCCAAGGACTTTCTGAGCCTCATGCTCTGCCAGGGAGGAGGGGAAGCCGGGAGGAAGCAGAGACAGAACACCTGACCCAAACTGACCAAAGAGGTTATTCCATACTGCAGCACGTCATGTCCAGGATGTGAAAACGGAGAGCAGAGACCCAGAAGGGTGTGGTGGTGCAGTGGGGGGTTTGCTGCTGGGGGGTGCACTGGCTGGGTTGGGCTTGGTGAGCAGTTGTATTCTCTTTCCTTGTATTTCTCTTGTATTATTATTAATGGTAACAGTACTAATTTGTCTTATACCGTAGTTACTGAACTGTCCTTATCTCAACCTGTGGGAGTTGCATTCTTTCAATTCTCCTCCCTATCCCCCCGGGATGAGGGAAAGAAAGAGAGAGATGTGAGTGAGTGAGAAAACTTCGTGGTTGACTGGGCTTAAAGCACAGCAGTTCCATCAGTAATGAATCAAATGTGTATGCCGCAGTCAAATGTATGATGAAGTTATTAGCAGTATGACTGATTCTGCATCCTGTACATACCTGGAAACCACAGCGTAATTATCTTAGAGGCTTCTGATTGCACTAGGTCCTGACTGTTTTGATATTAACTGAACATTAATGTTATTTTTTTTGTATACTGTGTAAACAGTCAGGTTTACTCAACCCTATTTTCCATTTTTCTTGCCTGAATATGACTTTACATAAGCAAAAAAGAAAATGAATTCTTGCTTGCCCATGAAGTCAGATGGCCTGCTATAAGTTTTAGCTTAGGTACCAAAAAGTGATGTCTGTTTGAAAGAAGAAAATCACAAGAGAAGTGCTGTAAAGTCTGTCAATACAATCTGCCAGAGTGTAGGATTTGGGCTTGGAAAAATCCCACTGCAGTAATCTATTAATCCATTGAATTATCTGGAAGGTTTTCAATACAAGCAAGTAATTAGATGAGATCCCAATTTTAAAGTTTGTATTTAGCATTTATGGCTATTTCTGATACTTTATTTTCTTTTATTCACTGCCCTCTATAGGTCTTGCAAATGAAATTTGACCAAGGGAAAATAAAGTTGCAATAGTGACTGTATTTGGCTGGTGCTGCTATGCACTGGTTCTCGTGCGATCTCATTTGGAGTACTGTGTGCAGTTCTGGTGTCCTCAGCATAAAAAGGACATGCAGCTGTTGGAACAAGTCCAGAAGAGGGCCACAAGGATGATGAGGGGACTGGAGCACCTCCCTGTCCTGACTTCAGCAGTAGCAGTCATTTTTCTCCTTCTTAGTAGCTAATGCAGTGCTGTGGTTTTGACTTTTGGCCTTGGAACAGCGCTGATAACATCGATGTTTTTAGTTGCTGCTCAGTAATGTTTACTCTGACCAAGGACTTTCTGAGCCTCATGCTCTGCCAGGGAGGAGGGGAAGCCGGGAGGAAAGCAGAGACAGGACACCTGACCCAAACTGACCAAAGAGGTATTCCATACCACAGCATGTCGTGCCCAGTATATAAACTGGGGGGTGTTACCCAGAAGGGCAAGATCGCTGCTGAGTCTGGCTTGGTACTGGTTGGCAGTTGGTGAGCAGTTGTATTCTCTTCCCTCATTATTTCCCTTATCATTATTATTATTGGTGGCAGCAGTAGTGGTTTTGTGTTATGGCTTAGCTACTGGACTATTCTTATCTTAACCTGTGGGACTTACATTCTTTTGATTCTCTTTCCCATCCCTCCAGGAGTAGGGCAGGAGGTTAGGGAGTGAGGGAATGCCTGCGTGGTTCTGAGTTACCAGCTGGACTTAAACCACGACAGTCCTGTATGAAGATAGGCTGAGAAAGTTTGGGCTGTTCAGCCTGGAGAAGAGAAGGCTGTGCAGAGATCTCATAGCAGCATTCCAGTGGGGCTGTAGGGATGCTGGGGAGGGACTATTCATTAGGGACTGTAATGATAGGACTGTGGGGTAACAGGGTTAAAACTTTAACAGAGGAAGTTTAGATTGGATATAAGCAGGAAGTTCTTTACTGTAAGGGCAGAGAGGCACTAGAATGGGTTGCCCAGGGAAGTTGTGACTGCCCCAGTCCCTGGTGGTGTTCAAGGTCAGGTTGGACAGAGCCTTGGGTGACATGGTTTAGTGTGAGGTGTTGCTGCCCATGCAGGGGAGTTGGTAGTTGATGATCTTAAGATCCTTTTCAACCCTAACTATTCTATGATTCTATTATTCTATACAGTGTTTTAAAATAAGTGTGTAGATGCTTCTAGAGCTAAATGCCATTTTGCATACTCACAAGGAGGGGAAAAAATATTTATGATGGGAGAAGTTCAGTTTTTAATATAGTGACTGGCAGTGACAGCTATAATGAGTACAAAAGCAACTGTATTACATTTCTTAATAAAGGCCTACGTGCTTTATTACAGGTGATAAGACTTAGGGCATCAAGTTATGAGTGCATCAGAAGTTTTTCCATTTATCCCTTTTTAATATGCCTTCATTAAAAACATTTTCATGGAAACATCATCTTTATAGATGAACTGCAGAAATGCATCTAAACCTAATAGTCTTGCTGTTAGTAACTGAACAGTGAAGCCCAGTGTCCTTAACGCTTTGTGTCTTCTGGACAGGCTCTGGGCACCCTCACTAGGCACTTCCTCCTCCCAGAGAGTCGGAAAGACTGTTTGATGGACTGTTCTTGCATTTAATGAACATGAAATTTAACCTGCAGCACATCCCTTCGTAAGGATCTTCGAATCACTGCCTGCTTTCATAAAACGCTTTGCATCTTTATAGCTTTGATACTGCTATCAAAGACTTTTTGGGGAAAGACAAAAAGGCATGACACAATTATGTGAACCTTACTTCTTGGAGCAATCCAGCTGAAAATAGAAATGCGGTCTTTAAAATATGGCAAGACTTCAGTTCAAGTTTTGTGCACCCATTGGTGCTTGATATCAATATGTTAAATAAATATAAATTAATGCTTAGCTCTTTCAGCCTTTATCCACTGGCAGTTGTCATGTGTATCACTCAGCAGAGATACCTGTAATACTGATATAGATAGCAGTAGCCTGGAGAACATAAAGAAGGACTGCAGAGCTCTGGGAGAGATGGTTAGGGGCTCTGGAGCTCAGATTGTCTTTTCGTCAATTCTCCATGATACAGGGGAGGACCTTAAAAAGACTAAGAGGGTTGAACAGGTTAATAAATGGTTAGAAGGGTGGTGCTGTAGTCAGGGGTTTGGGTATCTTGAACACGGAACTCAATTTAGTAGGCCAGGTCTACTGGGGGGCTGGTGGAGCTGCTCTGACAAAGAAAGGGAGGAGGGGACGTGGTAGAAGACTTGCCAGACTGGTCAAGGATGCTTTAAACTAAATGTGTTGGGGGAGGGGGGCATCATTCCATCCCAACACACCCGATCACTGACCAGCACCTATAATAAACGTTCACAGCAATGTACAGATATTCCAGCTGCTCCAGCCAATGAGCGGGCTTCAATTGGAGCTCAGCTCAGATGCCTCTATACAAGTGCCTGTAGCATGGGGAACAAACAAGAGGAATTAGAGATGTGTGCACGTCTATGGGGATATGATATAATAGGCATCACAGAAACATGGTGGAATGGCTCCTATGACTGGTGTGTTGGAATGGAAGGTTATAGGCTCTTTAGGAAAGACAGGCCCAGCAGGTGGGGAGGGGGAGTTGCTATTTATGCTTAGGGATAGGCTGGAGAGTATGGAACTCTGTCTGGGGACAGGTGAGCAGCCAATAGAGAGTTTGTGGATCAGGGTTAAAGGAAGAACAACAATGGGAGACATTATTGTGGGGATTTGTTACAGATCGCCTGACCAAGAGGACTCTGTGGATGAAGCACTCTGTAGACAGATAGGAACAGCCTCACGCTCGCAGGACCTTGTTCTCATGGGGGACTTCAACCACCCTGATATCTGTTGGAGGGATGGTATGGCCTGGCACAAGCAATCCAGAAAGTTCCTCGATTGTGTGGAAGACAGCTTCCTTCTGCAAGTAATAGAGGAGCCAACAAGGAGGGGTGCCATGCTTGAACTTGTGCTCGCCAACAGGGAAGGGCTAGTTGGAAATGTGATGCTCCAGGGCAGCCTTGATTGCAGCGATCATGAGATGGTTGAATTTGAGATCCTCAGGACAGTGAGAAGCACATGCAGCAAGCTCACTGCCCTGGACTTCAAGAGAGCAGACTTTGGCCTCTTCAGGAACCTGCTCAGTAAGATTCCATGGGATATAGCCCTAGAGGGGAGAGGGGCCCAGGACTGTTGGTAGATATTCAAGGATCACCTGCTGCAAGCTCAGGAGTGATACATCCTTACTAAAAGGAAGTGCAGCAGGAGGGCCAGGAGACCTCCTTGGATGGATAAGGAGCTGCTGAGGAAAATTTGAAGGGAAAAGAGAGGCTTATAAAAGGTGGAAGCAAGGACAGGCGGCCTGGGAAGAATACAGGAATGTTGTTTGGGAAGCTAGGGACCAGGCTAGGAAAGCTAAGGCCCACTTAGAATTAAACTTGGCTAAGGATGTTAAGGATAACAGGAAGGGATTTTATAGGTACATTGCAAGTAAAAGACAGGACTAGGAACAATGTGGGCACCCTCTGGAAGCTATCGGGAGCATAGGCTACCCTGGATTTGGAGAAGGCTGAGGTTCTTAATGACCTTTTTGCCTCAGTCTTCAGTGGCAAATGCTCTGAGCCACACCACTCAAGTCTTGGAAGGCAGATGCGGGAACAGTGGGAATGAAGACCCTAGGCCCACTGTAGGAGAGGATGTGATTCAAGACCATCTTAAGAATCTGAATGTACACAAGTCCATGGGACCTGACTGAAATCCATCCACAGGTCCTGAAGGAGCTGGCAAATGAAGTTGCTAATGCCGCTGTCCATCAGAGTTGAAAAATCATGGCAGTCAAGTGAAGTTCCCAACAACTGGAAAAAGGGAAATATAACCCCCATTTTCAAGAAGGGGAAAATGGATGAGCCAGGGAACTACAGAGCCGTCAGCCTCACCTCTGTGCCTGGCAAAATCTTGGAGTGAATTCTCCTGGAAGGCATGCTGAGGCACATGAGAAACAACAAGGTCTTTGGTGACAGCCAGCATGGCTTCACTAAGGAGAAATCCTGCCTGACCAATCTGGTGGCCTTCTATGATGGAGCTATGGAACTGATGGACAGGGGTAGAGCAGTTGATGTCATCTACCTGGACTTGTGCAAAGCGTTCGACACTGTCCCACATGACATCCTTGTCTAAGTTGGAGAGACATCAATTTGATAGGTGGACCACTCGGTGAATAAAAGACTGACTGGATGGCCGCACGCAAAGAGTTGTGCTCAATGGCTCTATGTCCAGCTGGAGACCACTAACAAGTGGTGTCCCTCAGGAATCGGTGTTGGGGCCTGTCATGTTCAACATCTTTGTTGGTGACATGGACAGTGGGATTGAGTGTGCCCTCAGCATGTTTGCCGAATGACACCAAGCTGTGCAGTTCGGTTTGGTTCACTGGAGGGAAGGAATGCCATCCAGAGGGACCTTGACGTGCTTGTGAGGTGGGCTGGTGCCAACCTGATGAAGTTGAACCATGCCCAGTGCAAGGTCCTGCAGCTGGGTAGGAGCAATCCCGGGCACAGCTACAGGTTGGGCAGGAAGAAATTGAGAGCAGCCCTGTGGAGAAGGCCTTGGGGGTGTTGGTCAATGAGAAAATGAACATGAGCAGACTGCAGTGTGCGCTCGCAGCCCAGAAAGCCAAGCATATCCTGGGCTGCATCAAAAGGAGCGTGACCAGCAGGTCGAGGGAGGTGATCCTGCCCCTCTACTCTGCTCTCGTGAGACCTCACTTGGAGTATTGTGTGCAGTTCTGGTGTCCTCAACATAAAAAGGACATGGAACGATTGGAACAAGTCCAGAGGAGGGTCACAAGGATGATGTGGGGACTGGAGCACCTCCCTTATGAAGACAGGGCTGAGAAAGTTGGGGCTGTTAAGCCTGGAGAAGAGAAGGCTGCATGGAGACCTCAGAGCAGCCTTCCAGTATCTGCAGGGGGCCTGTAGGAATGCTGTGGAGGGACTCTTCAGTTAGGGACTGTAGTGAGAGGACAAGGGGTAATGGGCTCAAACTTAAACAGCGGAAGTTTAGATTGGATATGAGGAAGAAATTCCTTACTGTAATGTCGGTGAGGCACTGGAATGGGTTGCCCAGGGAAGTTGTGAATGCTCCTTCTCCCTTGGTGTTCAAGGCTGGGTTGGACAGGCCTTTTTTGGCATGGTTTAGTGTGAGGTGTCCCTGCCCATGGCAGGGGGTTTTGAACTAGATGATCTTAAGGTCCTTTCCAACCCTAATTGTGCTATGATTCTATGATTCTATCTTATTGCTGAGCCAGTTAAGGAAATTACAGTACTTTTGGGCTTTGTGTTTTACTGAGCAATATTCTGTACTTCTGCAAGTACGCTTCTGTGAGATGTTTTTTAAGGCACTGTGTTTTATCTTTGACGTGAAGCTAATTAAAGTTGGTTGTAGCAACCTTGGTGTCCTCCCTGAGCAGAAGGCCAGCCCATGGGAGAGTAGTGTTCAGCAGGTCCCTGGCCTGGCAGCAGGGGCTGCTGCTGTGCAACCAACCAGCAAGGAGCCTGCTGGAGGATTTTTTGAATGGACTAAAGTATGTTCTATGTTGAAGCAGTCAGTGCTGGGGACCCGATATCTACCCAACATGTACAAGAGGTTTTGTCAGGACTGGCTGTATTCTCGTCCCCTGAAGTGGGTGGCCCTCAACAGCTGGAATAGCCACGTCATTCCTGTATTTTATAGTTTTATTATCCAGGAATACAGTTTTGTGCTCCCAGATGCAATGCACACCAGTGTGTTCTAAAGTGGGGATAATGAGGACAGCCACTTCAGAAGTGTATGTCTGGCCTGAACTGTAGCACTGTTGTAGCAACACCCTTGTTGTATCAGTATCTCTGTCCTCAACAGAAAAATAAGATTAATCAGGGATCTCTGATGCAGTAATTATGTAGCCTCTCTAGATTTATATATGATACTTATCTCCATGATTTGTCTCTTCTGTGTACATCCATAAATTTATTTTCCCTGTTCAGGATACAGTTGTAGATAGTTTTATGGGCTCTGCAATTTGAACATTAGTTGAATTGTATCTCAGCATTGGGCCATTCCTCCTTTAAATTATACTTCCTAAAGGAGGGAAATTTTATCACCTATTATAGTTGTGTAGTGGCACAAGTAAAGCCACAGAGATAACTAGAGCTGGCTCTGTTCCCCAGTGCTTGCTGCCTAAGTGGGCATCCTGAATTAGTTACCAGTTTTTGAAACTTAGCTGTGGATTATGGATATGGAAAATGAATTCATATAGATCTGTAGCTTTGCATTCTTCCTCTTAATTTTCCAGCTGATTGGGGATTTGTTCTGTCACAGAAAAATTTGTCTTTCTTGGTACCAAAGTCTAGAAGCATAAATAAGCCATTGCAAATTGTCACTTACAACAAAATGTTTTACTATTGGTGAGTTTTGTGAGATTTAAAGAGGAAGGAACACTGACGCATTTGCTGCCTTACAGGAGATTATGGTCACAGAAATTAATGTAATGAAAGTGCAAAATACCTAAGGGGAATTATTTTAAGTAACTATAGGTAATAATAATATGAAAAGATACAAAGGTCACATAGGTACATTTTGAATGCAGGCAGATACAGAAAAGAGGTCTGCGCTCATGGGTTGTAGACCCTTTTGGAGAATCAAAGACAAGAATTTCCTGCCTTTCTTCCGTGTCTTCCCATATGCCAGATCTTTTCTTTGCAGCTGCCTGTTGGACGCATACTGGCTTTCTCAGCTTCTTGATTGTTCCTCTGTCTGACCTCATACACTGACAGTATAAGGGAAGATCAGCTCCTGACTTCTGGTACTGCTTTATGTTGCCTACTTGAAAACTCCTTTGGATGCCTGGGCTTCCCATTCTCAGTTAGGAACATGCTGCTTTTATCCAAATGATGACTATCCCAGTATTTGGCAAGAAATGTCTTGTTTTTTATATTGCTGCACCAATGTAGTTAAGTTTTCTGAGGGTAAATGTTGAGAAGTGGATGATTTTGTTTTGTGTCAGCATCAACCCAAAAGGGTCTACCACTAACACATCAACTTTAAGCCAGAGCAGGAGAAAATAGATAGTATCTGCTAATTGCAGTCTATTTGATTTTTCAATCAGAACTTAATTTTGCAGGTAACAGAGGAAAGTCTAATTTTGTTTTCATTTGCCCCCAGTAATTGTGTCTGTTAAGGTACCTTTCCCACAAATATATTGCTCTTAACATTAATTATACCTGCAGATGCCTTTCCTATACAAGTCCTTCTCTGCATGCCTACATATAATGACAGGTTAGTGTAAATCCTAGTGTTTTCATTAGAAGATACAACAAAGATAGATTAAAAGCAGTTACCCTTCACTGATCACTCAGCTCATTAAGAAATTCACCATGCAGCTGCCAAGCAGCAACTAGACTGTTTTCTTTAAGTCTGTTACAAAGCTATTGCTGAAGTTGCAACAGGCTGATACCTTGTCAGTAGTGTCCGAGCACTGCCTATTTGCGTGTTACATGTGTACATGTACCCTCATATAGATGCTGACTATGCAAGTGCCTATAACGGGAAAAAGGGTATCACTGCGTACCTTGACAGAATATAATAGATGCCGTGGGATGATGCATAGTATCTGTGTCTTCATTTATCAGTTTCTTGACATATACTTCATATAGGATTTACAAAATAACTGGTTTTAATTTCAGATATATATATATGTATTTATGCATTGAAATAAAATGCATCAAGAAAATTCAGTTCTCTTAAATTTATAACCTCTTAGAACTATAATTCCTTATGAAGTCTTTGTTTAGTATAATTACAGATTGCTAAGTAATTCCAGTAGTGCCTAGCTCACTTCTCAGTTGAGGTTATTAAGGATGCATAGCAATGAATCTTTAGGCAAGGGGAGGCTGGTGTCCCTGTGATAGCCAGAAATAACAGCGGGGCAGGTGTGACCCCAGCTGGTAAATGTTTGGCTATGTGGATACAGAGCGACAGCAGGTATCAGGGCATTTGCTTGGGCTCTCATTTATTCTCAGTAGTTTTACAGTCAGAAATAAAAAATCTCCCAGTACTGGAGCTGAAATACAATGGGATTTTATCTGATTAACCTCTTTCTTTTTCATTACAATTTTAAAGGTCTGCTTTTCTATCAGTTCTCTTTGATTGGTATTTAAAAATGTTACTGGATTGTTTACCTTGATGGAGACTGAGATAATCCTTAGACTACTTGAATGACTCAAGTATTTGGAGCAATTTCTCAGAGCTGAATATTGGCTGAATTGATTTGTCTAGAATCAAAGAGAGTTTTATTTTTGATCTAAATGGGAACAGAATTCCTGCGAGGTTGATTTTCTTCACAAGTCGTCTTTTCTGCTCCCTGATTTAGTCCCTCCTTTGTGTGGTGCTCCAATGAATGCAGCAGTCACTGATTTCTCTCCCCAGTTGCTGTTCCTATGTTCAGAGCCTTGGCTGTGATTGCAAATGAAATTGTTGCTTAGTACTTGCAGCACTGTTAGATTCTGCAGTTGTTAACTACTCAGTATTAACAAATCAGTGGAGATTACCAAACTGGAATTGGGTTTTTCCTGCAATCTGGGAATTATTAAATGGTCCTCACTCTGGCAGAACAGTGCTGGATGCATGCTTTCCCTGCTCTCACTAGCCCCAGAAGCAGCAGCTCGAAGTGCTTAACTTGCATTTGGCAGAGTCCAGCATTCGAATAGCACAGTGTATAGCAGAGAGCCCATCCTGCCTCACTGCATGACAGTGGGTCTTTTACTCTCAGTAACTGAAGATCAGAGATGCTTTCTCCAGAGGCACGGTACTTAAAAACAGCAAAGCAGCAAGGCGAGAGGTTCTAGCTCCTGCTGAGCTCAGAACCAAACCCTGTGGTATTTTTGGCAATTTGGGACTGGATAGTTTTGGAAAATCAGGCCTTCTGGCATCCATCATTTGTTCCTGTGCACTCACACCAGCGTCATTTCTAAAGGAGTTGTGCAGTGCAGCAGGCTTAGGAGGAAATGGGACAGCTGGGTGAATCCTTTAAGGTCGTCTTAGATTGTAAAAGTGTAGTAATATTTCTAGAATGAAAATGTCACAGATGTTTCCAGATCCATAATTCATTTGGTGCTGCTAACTGCAAATATTCAGGCATGCCTCAAATGTGAAAGTGTGCAGAAATCCCAGTCTGTGCTACTAAGCTGCAGATGCTCAGTGTTTTAGTTTGAGGCTGGATATTTTCAACAGGTAACTCTTCAAAGTTATTGCTGATGCTAAATGGCTGTTAGGTGAAGCAGGTAGCTTAGAAGGGATACAGGTGGTGGTAGTAGGCAAATACAGTTTAAGTCTTGGTACAGCAAAGAGGACTGGGATAAGTAAGATGGCAAGATGTTTCTCAGGAACTCATCTATTGCTAGTTAGATACTGAAGATCCATGAGCTGAGGGCAGATTTTTGGGATCAGAACAGTAAAATGGAATTAAGCCTATATTTGAGTCAAAATCAGAGGAGTGCATTTATGTAATGAGAAACAGTGATGTGCTCTGGCTGTACCTTTTTGCAAGAGCAGATGGTTTGGGTGTGTGCAAAGTCCAGTGTGATGCACTAATGCAGAGCCACTGGGGCTTCTTCTTATTATTTGCCCATGATGCACAGAGCAGTGCTTATACAACCATTTCAGTGGCTTCATATCCAGATAAATTGGAGGGCATGACTGAATGGTGATCAAGTGCTCTTTGCTCTGCTGGCAGTTACAGGAGCAAAGAGTGGTAAATGGAACAGTTAGAGGATGAATTCTTTCAAGGTCTTTATCAGCTGTTCTTGCCCTTGACCCTTCTGCAAGTGAGATCCTCCTGCTCATCTCGCCACCCAGACCCACAGTGCAGTGCCAGGAGGGCTGTTGTTCCCCAAAAATCATTTCCACAGGAGCCTCTGGGGTAGCCTGTTTTACTCTTCTGCTGCCATTCATGAATATCAAAAATATTCTTCTCTCCATCCTACAGGGTCTTTGAATTTCCTTCAAAGCCTGTAAGGATGAGTGCAGAATTGTCTTTGTGTTACTGGAAAGCTGAGGAAGATAAGGTGTTCAGAGATTTAGGCTAGCAAGAGGCTTTTACTGCATATCAGTTTGTCTAAACATGCCTTCAGAAATGAGTAGTGCTCAAATGCACGAAGCAATGTTTTCTGCAGATTGCCTCAAATCAAGGGATACGAATGGAAGAGACAAGTACTGAGATGTGATACACATTTTCTAGGTTTCTTGCTGTGTGCTTTCGTAGTTGAGACACTTCTTTAGGGTTTTATTTTTTTCTTTTTCTCTGAATTTTGGAATCTCAAATTCAAGCAGAGAAATATCACATTTTTTTTTATTTTTTTTTTTTTACTGAAAAGCTTTTTTAAAGTAATGGGGAAAATTCAGAGCATTGTGGGGCCCTTTCCATTTTATTTCATCATGCTATTTAGAGCTCCTTCTCAGTACAGATATATATAGATAGATATGTAAATGAACAGGAGAGACACTACAAGTGTATGGTCTAAGGAAGAATGCTATTAGGTGTAGAAATGCATATGCTGAACTAGCTCACTTTTCTATATACCTTTTGCCACCTCTGGTTTTACAGATCTACTTTGGTGTCCTGGCATACAGTGTTATAACTACCTCAATCTAGATTTCTCTAGCAGGGTCATAAAGAATTTAAACATGAATTCATTCTTGTGGGAGAATCTGAGAAGTCTTAAGCATTCAAAGTTTCATTGGCTTAATTGGTCTTCTGAACATCATCAGATCAAATTCTTGAAAGTTTTCTTTGAATGAAGATAGAAAAGCCATTGCTAGAAGATAGGAGGCCTGTGAGGAGAGATAAAAGGGAGCAGCATGAGCAGGAGAGTTTCTATGCTGGTTTTTTACTTATTACTGGGTTTAGGCTGTTGAATGCATTTAGCTTGTTTAATTACCAATATAATCAAAGTCATGAGATTTATGGTAGCATCCTTAGATGTCTAGATGTTGATTACGGAATAGTCTTTGTCAGATCTTTTAATGTAGTGAGACAATGACATTACAAATAGTCTATTCACAAATTAAAATCTGTGCAGAACGGGAATAGGAGGTGTCAGGGAGTCTGTTTATCTCTGACGTTGCAGCAATTTCTAATAAATCCATGGGGTTGATTAAGTGGTGGCATTATTTCAGCCCAGCCTATCCTCCTGTTTTGATTGGTTTGCTGGAACAATTTTTTTGGACGTTAACATCTCTGTCCCAATGCTTTCCTTGCCTCCTCTGTTATGCAGCTACATATCATGCTAATCAACCCAGAAACCTGTCTTTCAACCCCAAGGTGATCCCAGCTGTTTAAACAGAGTAACAATTTTAAATAAAAATAAAAATAGTTAAACAATATAATAGCTTATTTTTTTTTGCACGAGCATTAATGACTTGGCCAAAACCAAACCAAACCAAAAAAACAATACAAGCAATAAGGAATTGAAAAGAGCTCGTAGTTCTACTAACAAATGACAAATACATTCAGTGTAGTCCTTGGAATGAAACTTCTGAGTGCCTCAGTTTAATAAAGAACTCAAAAGACTGTGACTGTAATTCTGTACTGTACAATTCATTGGCATAAGAATTTAATATGTATTCAGTATATTCATTTTTGCACCTGTGAACCACAAAGTATGTTTTTTGTGATGGATATGAAAGAACCTCTGTATTTCTCCACAGCAGAATATTTCTTTCAGTAATAATTATTATGAGACAGTTGACAAGGGCATGTAGGTTTTAGAGGGCAAGTTTCAATGTTGTTTTTGCATTGGTTTAGATAAAAAAAAGCAAACTGAGTGCAGCACAGTTATGAGAGATGTAACAAAATATTTTGTGGTTGTGCTTTTTCCAAACATTTTTCTCATACCGCAGGCCTGTCTGTGCAATAAAATGTAGTTTAGGAAATGTATAGTTTAAACTTATTCTTTCTTGCAGTAGAGTATTTATTGTGTGAGTTGGCAAAAGCATGCTTCTTATCATGTTGCTCCTTGAATTACACAGCCATTGTTTTTCAGACCAAGCAGCTTTAAGAAGTGCCAGCAGGTTGAATTATATCAGGTGATTATTAATGGATGGGGCAGCATGAGCAACTAGACAAAGCTTTGGACTGGTTTCAGTTTGCCAGCTCTGCCAGCACTGGCCCACTGCAGAGACTCTGCACATCTTGCCATTTCTCTGGACCTCGGTTTTAGCAGTTCATGCAAAGTCACAAATTACATTGCTCTAGTTTTAAAAACAAAGCATTGCTAATCATAATTGCAACATTCAGAGCAATACAAATGGCTATTTGTTGTGCTTTGACAGCTCACTGTGACCCAGATGTTTTAAGCTCTTAACGGTGTTTAGGTGATGAGTATACTCTGCTTACCGTATATTCCCATTATAAATAGTAGCTGTTGTGTAGGTCATAGCAGTAAGACCAGTATATAAATAAGCACAACATTTTTTTTTTCTCTACAGCTAATGATGGGAAAGGGTTT
The DNA here is from genome assembly GCA_017639245.1 of Myiopsitta monachus. Classification (NCBI taxonomy): domain Eukaryota; kingdom Metazoa; phylum Chordata; class Aves; order Psittaciformes; family Psittacidae; genus Myiopsitta; species Myiopsitta monachus. The sequence goes on along the minus strand of CM029921.1, from coordinate 60,422,004 downwards.
TTTTTTCTCTTGATACACTTGTCCTGCAGATAAATATTTAACTTAGTCCCCAAGGTTTTTAATGCAAGAGGAGGATTGGATTATATCAGCTCCTCTTATCCTCTGTCCCAGATACTCCCCTCTCACTGTGTTCTCTTCCCCAGTGTTTTCTAAACTCATTGTGTCAATCTACCTAGCAATTTCCAAAATGCAATGAAAATTTTAAGCCTCAAACAGAAAGCTGAGTTTTAATTAACAAACTCTTTCAGATGCACTATTCACCAGTAAATCCTTGAAGATCCTACAAATGACAAGTACTTTATGTAGGGGAAGGAAGGAAGGTAGGAAGGAAGGAAAGAAAGAAAGGAAAGGAGACAGGAAAGGAAAGAAAAGGAGAAAGGAAAACACTTTTTGAACTACATGTAGCAAACTTGACAGTTTCTGTAAATCAAGAAAATTGTTTCTTGATATTTAGTATGCTTAGTAATCCTTTACTAGAAATAACAAGGAACAATTTCCTGTAGGTTAACATTAAGTGCTCTAATTTATTATTTCTAGTGAGTATTTTATCTTAATTTTTCATGTTGAACACCCAAGAACATACCAGAATAAGAATTAAATCACAGCACCAGTTCTGTGCTGGCTCTCTTAAAATTCCTCTTTATCCTGGCTGACTGTGCAAAATTTAGTATTTTGGGGGAAATCACGTGACGGGGTGGCTGCCATGTTTAAAAGACAAACTAAACAAACTTTCTCCATGCAGGAGGAAGGCAGGGGGTTGCCATTTTGTAAATGTGTCACTTTGCTCTAGTGTGGGATAATTAGTCCATGCATGTGTTGGTATAGGGCGATTAAAAAACAAAGGGATCATGGTGCCACCCAGTTATGACTGAGGAGCTGGAGTCTTGCAGCCATGGCAGTTTGGGGAGGCAGGTGAAGACAGTCAGAGCAGCCTCATGTTCGATAAAGACCTAAAGAACAAAACATGCCAGAATTATTGTTGTTGAAGGCCTTGGCCTTTGCTAGGTCTGACCCATTAACTGTCTTTCCAAAAGCAAACTTCCTCCCAGGCCTGATATAGAAGTGATAACCATGATGTATTTAACACACTTATCTTCACAGTTTAGTACTGATTACGAAAGCAATATTTGTTTGGAAGTTTTCCCTTATATCCCTCACAATTAAAAAAAAAATATTCCTCATGGTAGGTTAGGCTTTTTCAAAATTCAGTTCTCACTGTGACTTAACATGCTAAATATGTGTTCCCACCCCTGCTTTCCCCAAGGTCCCTAGAGTAAGAGCCCAGTTATTTGAACCAAGTCAGTGGAAATTAGGCATGCACCTTTAATGAACTGTGTCAAACTTTATCTCTTTTAAAATACTGTTTAGTGTTTCTTCTTTATAGATACAAATGTGGGGATTCCCTTGCTAATCTTTGTTTACAGTTTGGAAATTGTACATTAGTGCCAGGGGCCTTGCATGCTCCAGAGAGACCATGCAGCAAATGATCTGCTCAGACAAATGTTAGAGTTAGCGGTTTGTTTCTTGTAGGCTCTTTCCTGTTGTGGTTCAGTGAAAGACAACATTTCAGTCTAAGATTTTCACTCCTGAGCTTTACTTTATGAAGTGAGCGACGTCAAGCTGCCTTTTTTTTTCTCCTCTATTGACCTCTCTTGCTATGTTCGTAAAATACGTGAGTAGGCACAACTTGTGGTCTTTAACTGCGAAATGCAGGTAACGCATCAGCAGAACTCATTATTTGGTGATTTATTTTATATTCTACCACATTAAAAAAAACACATAATTTCTTCATTTTACATATGTCAAGGCCCCTACTGAGACAGAAATTTGGGCCTATGCTAAGTGAAGATCCTATTTTGAGCTCAGTATTGATGAAATAAATGGCAAGAAAGTTATATCTACCAAGCTCTTTCTCTAGGAAAAAATCATAAGTGTGTTATTTGTTATTTTAATTTTAGGTATAAACCAAGGCTTACCCACTTTCATGCTCAATCCAGCTCAAACATTGCTTACTGCCAATAAACTCTTTTCTTTAGGTAAATAGATTACTGATGATGATATTATTTAATTCACCCAATAAAGTTGGGGGGTTTAGTTAGGAAACAAGACATCAAAGAGGCATGATACAGTTTTCCTTCCTCAGAGAATGAACACCAAGTTTCTCTTTGAAGCTGAAATCAAAGCAAGAGAGTCTGTAACTGATTTGAGAAATGGGAAGCAGGTATCATGCATGAAAGTAAAATCAGCTTTAGCAATGACAGGTACATATTTTTTTAAATACTTGCATTTCCCTTTCTTGTGGTTTTTGTCTGATATAAGTCACTTTTATTCACTCCAGTGAGCCAAGGTCTTCATCTTGTGGATTTCTTGGTTTACATTGCAAGGGAAATTCAAGTAGATTGAGTAAAGATGGAGTCCATTCTAACACATCATCTTTAACACAGAAAGGAAAAAAAATAATGTAAATAATAGAGCCAAAGGCTTCTAAAATATGTTGAGAAATGCTTGATAAATCTAGAAGTTTTCTCTTGGACACTAAATAAAAGGACACATCAGGAAAATATATCTTTGTGTTTTGGTGGCTGGCTTGGTGAAAATTCTCAAGTAGTTCTTTCCTGTGGGAATGGGTGTGGAAAGCAGCTTTCCCACTGTATTCTCTTGCAGAAGTATTGGATGAAGCACGGTCCTTAGAAAATATCCACATGTAAATAAGAAAACACTGCTTTTATTTTGGAGCTAAAATAAGATAATTACATTGATAAATATGGTGACATGTGTATTTTTATCTGGTGATTGCATTTGTTTCGAATATTTTGGATTTAACTCACTGTTGGTAGCAGCAGTTTTGCTGGTGGGTGGAAATGCATTTACTACTTCTGGATAAACAAACAGAATTGGAAGCAGCTACACTTTTGCATAATTGAACATTAATGAGGGTTTAAAAATACCAAGTTATTGTGACACTTCTGCATATTCTTCTAGGTATTGAAAAATAGAGATATATTTACTTTGCCTTAATAATATATTTATTCCCAAGCACTCTAGATGTAAAAGAGAAATATAAATTCTAGCCTTTTTTTTCTTGATAGCAATTAACTCTGAGATAGCACTGGCTTCTTGTTGGTTTGCTATCTTAGTGGGTTTTAAGTTACTTAGTGCTGTGGTGGTTTTTATACTGCAATTTTTGCCTCATATTCTCTAGTCCTCTATTCCTTTTAGCCTAACTGTGGTTACCAGTTGTTTGAATCAAAATAAAATGCAGGTGCAGGCTTTCTTATAGCACTGTATAGACCTTTGGGCTTGCTATGGCTGTTTTTTCCATTTCCTAGGGTTAAGAGTCAACATCACCACTTCTGCTATTTCCTTCAAAAGCAGATTTGAAAAAAAAACCTGTGCTGGGCTTCCCTTTTGGAAACAGTCTGCACACAGGGAGCAGTGCTGTGCAGAAAGCAGATTTCCTGCATCTCCCACTTTTCATCTTCCTTCTTGGGTCTGGGAGCAGGCCTGAAGAAGGCTTAAGCTTGAGCTTCAGAGAAGTTGAAGAAAAGTCATAAGTACTGTGACTGACAACCTGTGGATGCCACATGTCTGAGGCAGCCCTGTGGTGACTGATATAAATGTTTACAAATTTGTATGTTTAATGTAGTGAAAGATGGGTTTCACAACTGCCTCTGCCCTGGATTTGTACTTCTCTGCTGGGGAAACGAAGCCCAGAAAATGCAGCTTTCAGTCTCATGGGTCTTCTCGCAACAGGTTTTGCGTAGCTTCCACATCCGTTTTTGTACTTCTGACACCCACCTCACCCCCACACCCTGAAAGCAATAATTATAGAGTTCATGTTTCTTTTTTTAGGTGATTAAATCCTTTGGGATATGAGATGGAAGAGTTCATTTACGTAATTCTGTTTTAGTTAAAAAAAACCCAAACCAGCAATTCATGGCTTTATGGCAGTGCTACAAGTATGTTCAAACTAGGGTATATGTTTGTATTCTGGTTCTAGAAGGATGTTTAATGACAAAATCTTACTCTGCTGGTGTATGAAGAGAGCCTAGATCATTCCTAGGAGGAACCACTATGTACTTTCCCATTCTTGCTCTCTTCCCTGGACTTGTGTTGTAGGTGCCCAGCAAAGACGTTATGTGGCTAAGCAAGCTCTTCTCTGAGCTGCTGTGGCTGTTTCTACCTTTACGTTTCAGTAGACCAATTGATGCAAAGAAGCATGGTATATGCAAGTCCTGAATCTTTACCAAGCATCTTCAAGCAGTAGTGTAATGTGTATTTTGTGTTGTAGGGCAATGGACATGTTGTTGTAGAATCTATAAGATTATTGTAATTTGAAAAAGGAGAAGATTTGTCCACTAAATTGGGATCAAAGCAAAGAACAATTTGATATGGTAACTCACAGCTTGATGACAATATGATAGGTGGGAAAGCTGTTATAGTGATTAGAAATTTAGTTGGGAAAGTATCAGGGACTGAACATCATAAAGCAGTGCAAGATAAAAAGTATACTAATTAAATGATGGAGGACTTCTTTTGATGAAACTGAGACGTATTTAGCACTGGTAGAACACCTTCTCACCAGGGATGCCTCTGGCTGTTTCTCTGTTTGAATGACTCGATAACATGCCTAGTTTCAAAATAACATAAACTTTCTATTGATGCTTACAAATAGCTACAAATAAAAAGTAACAATGAGACAAGATTAAAATTATTTGGACAATCTGAGCTTTCGGGCCAAGTTTCTGATGTTCTGAATAGGCAGATTTAATCATCATAGATCCAGTAATACAAAAGAGAATGCCACAGATTATTAACAAAAAAAAAACAAAAAAAAAAAAAGCCAATGAATCAGAAAGTCCACTTGGGATGGTAGCTCAAAAACACAGCTGTCACTATCCGTTCAGTGCCCTTTCTTCTAGAAGGGATAAACCAAACAATACCTTCGAGCTGTATACTGTGAGAGAAGATAATAATGATGGAGCATTATCCCGGCAGTGTGTCCTGATTTTGGCTGGGATACAGTTAACCTTCTTCCTAGTAGCTGGTGAAGTTCTGTATTTTGGCTATAGTCTGAGAAAAATGCCGGTAACCCACTGATGTTTTAGTTGTTCCTAAGTCGTACTTACCCCAATCAAGGACTTTTCAGTCTCTCATGCTCTGCCAGTGAGGAGGGTCACAAGAAGCCAGGAGGAAGCAGACACAGGACACCTGACCCAAACTAGCCAAAGGGATATTCCATACCACAGCATGTCATGCCCAGTATACAAACTGGGAGGAGTTACCCCGAAGAGACTGATCATTGCGAGGGTTGGCCTGGGTATTGGTCAGTGGGTGGGAAATAATTGTATTGTGCACCACATGTGTTTATTGTTTTTTTTTTTTTTGGCAGGGGGGGGGTCACTTTCTCAGTTTTATATTCTCTCCCCTTGTTATTTCCATTAGCAGTAGTATCATATTGCACTTTAATTTTTAAATTGTGCTTATCTCAACCTGTGGACTTTACATTCTTTTGATTTTCCTCCCCATCCTGCCTAGCCCTGCTCCCAGGGAGGGGGATAAGGGGAAGGGTAAGCAAGCGGCTGTGTGGTACTTAGCTACCAGCTGGGTTTAAACTGTGACACAGTGTAAAACACATTTGTAAGACCACATTTGGACTCCTGTGGATTTGTGTCTGTGTGTTTCAGAAAGGCATTACCATGTTACAGTGGTAAGCGCAAAGCACACACATCTTGATTCAAGTTTTGGAGAATACTGACTATGGAAAAAACTGAGCTACAGCTGTCTGAAATCTTTTTAAAGCACCTTACAGTGCAGTCAAACAGAAGAGAAGCTGCTAAAAAGTGAGAAGTGGATTGATGAGAATTAGTTGCCTCACTACTTGGACAAAGCCATGTGGAGATGACAAGTACTGGGTTAAGAAGAAACTCTGCCTATGTGTTTTGGGCATGAAAATCAATTAGAAGTGAGGGTGAGGAGAGAAGCTGGAGTCAGAAAGAAATACATATGATCAGCTCGGGAGGTGAAACTGTTACTGAAAAATCTTCATGCATGAAAGTAAAGACTGTAGTAGAAGATGAGGATTAATGTGCTGTGTGATAGGTGATTTGTACTGCTTAACTAAAGACACATCTTTACCGACTTTATGTAATTTTCGCTGCTTCTCATTTCTAACATGCCTGTATCACACTTCTGATCTTTGGCCCTTCCAGCACTTTCTGTGATTAAGAAATACCTGTGGTTGCTCTAAGAGAGGTTGATCAGTATATGATGAGTAGTTTAGTCAGGAAGATTACTGTTTGTCAACTAACATATAGTCTGAGAGTTACTTCACTGGGATACATGGCTAGAGACCAAATGCAACCATCTAGTACTGGAATAATGGCAGAAAACATGACACATCTGTGCACTGAAATACTCTACCACTTAAGCAGCTCTGCATAATTAAGACTAGCCAGGTAACAAAGAGGATAAGGGTTATAAAAAAAAAAAAAGGCCAAAAAGAAAAGGGTTGGTTTACTTCATAACCTCTCACAGGGAAGTACGGAACAGCAAAATAGTATTTTCCAGAAATATTCAAGCATCATGTGAGTATTCCTTGTTTTCTTTAAATAGCCTCAACTTCCATGTTTAGTATATAAGCACAAAGAAAAAAAGCTTTCTGAATATATCCTTTCTACATAAAACAAAGATGGAACTAAATGCTAGATTTTCTTACAGAAAAAGTTACATTGTGCAATGTAGGTTTAAAATTTAGACACCACTACTAGGAAAGTTTAAATGTATACTGCTTGCACAGTATTGCTTTTCCCACTCGTCTGGCCAGGGCTTTCCGTGTCTTCTGATGTGCTGGCAATTTGTTGTGGAGGAGCAGGCTGGCAAAGTTTAAATTTTAGCTGATTGAAATAATAGCTATATTCTTGGCAGGACTGTTGAACAGTATTTATAGAGAATAAGACATTACTTGACAGAATAGAAAAGGGAAAAAAAAAAAAGATTTGGGGTGGAGAATGGCTCTATTCATGGACTGTGTCAGTAACATGCAGAACATCGATTCTGTACAAGTGAGAGCCAAACAATTTTAGAATCACAGAATCATAGAATAGTTAGGGTTGGAAAGGACCTTAAGATCATCTAGTTCCAACCCCCCTGCCGTGGGCAGCAACACCTCACACTAAACCATGCCACCCAAAACTCTGTCCAACCTGACCTTGGACACCACCAGGCATGGAGCATTCGCAGCTTCCCTGGGCAACCCATTCCAGTGCCTCACCACCCTTACAGTAAAGAATTTCTTCCTCATATCCAATTTAAACTTCCCGTTTAAGCTTGAACCCATTACCCCTTGTCCTATCACTACAGTCCCTAATGAAGAGTCCTTCCCCAGCATCCCTATAGGCCCCCTTTAGATATTGGAAGGCTGCTATTGAGGTCTCCACACAGCCTTCTCTTCTCCAGGCTGAACAGCCCCAACTTTCTCAGCTTATGTTCATGCAGGAGGTGCTCCAGTTCCCTGATCATCCTCGTGACCCTCCTCTGGACTTGTTCCAACACTTCCATGTCTCTCTTTTGTTGAGGACACTAGGACTGCACACAATACTCCAAGTGAGGTCTCACAAGAGCAGAGTGGAGGGGCAGGATCACCTCCCTCGATCTGCTGGTCACACTCCTTTTGATGCAGCCCAGGATGCCGTTGGCTTTCTGGGCTGCAAGCGCTCACTGCTTGCTCATGTTCATTTTCTCATCGACCAGCACCCCCAAGTCCTTCTCCTCAGGGCTTCTCTGAATCTCTTCTCTAAATCTCCATTTTGTTGAAAAATGTCTGTATCAGTAGCTACAAAACTGTTTCTTACTACTTGGCCCTGCACTTTCTATAAGTTCAGTGATATTGTAAAGCCAGAATTCTTTGCTTTTGCACATTTCAAATATTTTAATTAATTTTTAAAGAATTTTTAAGTAGTACTGAAATTTGGCTCTTGTAGATGGTGCTGATCATTTTCAATAAGGTACAAGATGGTTCTGGGTTTTAATACTGGTTTTGACTGACTAATACTTCATATGCATTCTCAGTCAATGAAGATCTGATATTGCCTTAGCTATTTCATTTAATTGCCTTTGTGTTGTAATTCAACTTTAATTTTTAAATTTTCATTTAAAAATATTATCAAACTTCTGAATAAAAATAGTTTTCTAATGTTAATTTTACTTTATGGAAAGAAAATAATTGAATGGGAAGTTTCTAAATTACTGCTTTCAGTCATTAAGATCATCATAATGGTGAGAACTTGTTATCTTTGTATAGCATTACAGATAATTATGAAAAATGAGAGGTGATTTTTGTTACAGTGTTTCTAACTGGTCTTCTGCCAGCACCTCAGTTGGTAATCATCCTGCCAATGGGAAGCAGCCGAGAAACCAAGAATTAAAGAGACATGTAGGGCAAACTCTTGTTGAGTTGGACTAAATTGACTCCTTGAGAGGACATTGCAAATGGGATTGGCAATTTCAAATCTTAGCAAGTTGCCTTCTTTAGTGTATGCTTCCATTAAGTCTTTCTTTTTTTTTTTTTTCTTTTTTATAGTGTAAGACTTGGAACCCAAAATATGCTGTGTTCACAGAGTGATAAGTGTAAAGGGGCTTATCCTTCTCACTTATATTGAGAAGATGTAGGTACATCCCAAGATGTACCTACATCTCAGTACATTGGCTTCTCTGCTCTGCAAGGTTTCACTGGTCACACTTGGATATAGATCCAAATGACCAATTTCGGGATGGAAATGAATGACTGTGTATGGGTGAGACAGGAGAACTTACCCTTACTCTATGAATTTGTACTCATCAACAACTGCAGTGTGTTCTAGTCTATCATGGGTCAACATAGATGTGTTGAATCACATAATATGATATTTAATACAACTTTTGAAATTATATGCAGTTGTCCCTCTTATCCCGTTTCTATGCACATAAGCAGGTGAACTGTGGATATATGGAAATGGAAACACATCGTGAGCCTGGACTAAATTAGAAATGGGAGATCCCAAGAATGAAAGGATCTTTTCTATAAAACCTGATGGTTGGTTGAGATTTTGATCTTTGTCACTTAAATTTGGTTACGTAAGCCTCAGCTACTGACAGCAGGTTGAAAAGATTATTTTAATCCATATTTATTTCTTATTTTTGTTCATATATTGTCCATCAAAAAACATGAATTCATTACTAAGAAGAAACATCCTGCAATCATACTGTCGTGGTTTATGCCCAGCTCTAACTCACGCAGTTCACTCACTCACTTTCCCCTCTTTCTTCCCCCCCTGCTTCTGGGGGGATGGGGAGAAGAATCGAAAGAATGTAACTCACACAAGTTGAGATAAGAACAGTCCAGTAGCTAAGCTATAACACAAATCGCTACTGCTACCACCAATAATAATAATGACAAGGGAAGCAACAAGGGAAGAGAATACACCGCTCACCACCCACCAACTGATAATCAGCCCAACCCAGTAGCGAATCCACTCCTCCAGGATCCCTGCCCCAGTTTTTGCATCCTAGGCATGATGTGCTGTGGTATCTACCTCTTTGGTCAGTTTGGGTCAGGTGTCCCTGTCTCTGCTTCCTCCCAGCTTCCCCTACTCCTTGGCAGAGCATGAGGCTCAGAAAGTCCTTGGTCGGACTAAACATTATTTAGCAACAACTAAAAACATTGATGTTATCAGCGCTGTTCCCAGGCTGCAAGTCAGAACCACAGCACTGCACCAGCTACCAAGAAGGAGAAAAATGCCTGCTACTGCTGAGCCCAGGACACATACAAAATTTTCTTATGCTCTTTAATTTACTAAGCTATTAGCCTAAATGCATTATTTTTGTTATCTCTGGTGTATTCTTGAATGCAAGCATGAGACTGAAAAATCTGGTCTTTTAAAGATTTTTTCAATACTGTTAGTACAGTCTGTAAAAACACTGTTTATAATCTGAATGAAGGTTTTCTTCTTGTATTGCACGTCTACTGACCACCAAAGAACTAAGCTATGTATTTTCATATATGTAATGGCATCAGTAATGAATATTGGTTTTATCGCATATTCAGAAGAAATAAAAGCTAAGCCCTCTATTTCTGAAGAAAAGCAAGAACTCTGTTAAACATGTGTAAAAACTGATACAGAAAAATGCAAGGGTGCCTCCATAGCTGAAAGCTGATTACAGTAATAACCAAAGTCAAATATGCATGTGTATGTATATATGCTACTGTTGTGCTTCGTTTAATAACAGGGAACAACTTTCCATGGAAAATTGTTAAAAACAGCCCTCAATATAAATTTTTGCAGATGGCAAGGATACAATTTGAAGGCATCATTTGGGATGTTCTGAACATGCTAACTATCAAAAGAGATATGAGAAAATCCAAAAGGAATCTTCCCCGACTAGAAGCAGGGAATGGCATAGTTACTAGAAATACAAGATGTCTTCAGAAAGCTGATGCTGTGTCCAATCCAAAAACCCAGAGATCAATACCTGGCAGATTAAACAGTAAGGCATGCCAGGAAAGAACTGTAAGAACAATTTGAAGAAGTCATGAGAAGTAATAAATTCTTTTGCAAGCACAACAGGTGGAAAAAGCTGGCCACAGAGGTTGTAAGATGAGTAATAGAAGCACAAAAAGAATAGCCAGAGGAAATAAGGCCAAAATAAGAAACTAGAATATTAAATATTTTGCATCTGTATCACTGTGGAGAAGCTTGAGCAGGTTGCCCAGCTTGTTTTTTGAAGGTGTCTTTCCTTGCAACATATTGCGGTTCCTTGAAGCTGTCATCAAGTCTGTGGACAAAGAAATGTGGCTGAATTTCAAAAAGCATTGCATGTGGCTCCTAATCAGAGGCTCCAAGAGAAACTGAGATGCTGTGAAATAAAAGGGAGGATCTTCACATTGATAAATGATCGATAAATTATAGGGATTTGGCAGCTGCTGTCTCTCTCACATACCTTCTGGAGAATCAGGTTAATCTCCATATCTAAGTACATGTTGATAGCACTGCTTGGAAGAACTGCTAAGCAGCATGGTAAGCCGATCTATACCTTCAAACTACCTTTTAGTTGTAATCACCCTGATTTTGCTTTCTAGATAATGCTGTTTCTGAATTCTCTCTCCTTATTTGGGTTTGCATACTTAGCAATAGGTTACTTTCAAGGTGTTAGTAAATCCAAACTCTTGGGTATTTTTGCTGCACACAAATATGTTAATATCTTGCACCAGGCAACCTGCTTGCTAATTGCTCTTATTATGAATGACATGGTTGATTCTTAAACACATACTGCAAAAAGAATTGTGTATGAACTGCTGCATGGATGGAAAAAATGCAGAACTTTTGATTTACTTACACTGTAGCATTTGCGTTAGGGTTATTGGGAAGTGTTTGGAAAACTAGAATGATAGGCAGTATGCATTAATGTGCAACATGACTTATATTTTGAAAACTGTGAAAATTTGGGGGATATAAAAAAAAAAATGTACACTTTATGCTAACTTTTCCAGAATTTTTATAGGCACATATGGGAAAAGACTCTTTACCACACCCTTAAAGTCTGCTGGTGGCTTGAAAACATTTGTCAGCTCTAGGACAAAATAGCATAAGCGTGAAAGCTAGCGTCAAGAGTCAGCCTTTTTCATGTATACCATAAATCACAATAAATACATTCTATCATAATAAATTTATTACTTAGCATTCAACTGCAGATCTTCTGTTTCAGTAGGAATGGTAATATTTTGACCTGGAGGTCTGACAGCGTTAGACTGACTTGATTGTTAGCCTTACCTATTAACACATGATAGAGTACCATGTGCCTCTCACTCCATGTATCTCAAAGCACAGTGCCAATTATTTTCACTGGCAAGCTGTCACTTGCCAGAGTGACTCTACTTTTGTAATTTCCCCTGAAGTATATGAAACTAAATGACGCACAAATAAGGCAGGACATGTTTTATTTAGAATGATTGTTTTAGGTGTTCCCATGTGAAAATTATTCTCGAGGGAAGTGTTCCTTAGGTACTACATATTTAAACAGGCAAAAGAAGCCTGACTTGGGATGGAATAAGCAAGTGTTCAAGTCAATTTGTGGCATGTTACCTTGGGTTTCAGTGTTGCCTCATTTCGTAATACTTGTTTTCTGTATTTGTTTTCTCATACCTTCTAGCTTACAGGTGTTCCTTGTCACCTCTTCAGTTTTGCATGCATATTACAAACAGTTTGGATTTAACCCACTGGCAGCAGACATTGTCTCTCAGAAATAAATAGTACAAGTCATGGAAAATTTCTGGTTTTAATTTTAGGTCATTAGAAAAGCTCAGTTGTTTTTCATGACCAATATGTGGTCATGTCCCATGTAAGCCTCCAAATATATTTGCTTTTATAAATAGCTGGAAATGTATTTAGGAAATGCTCTAACATTTGTCGGTTTAAGGTAGCTGGTGGTGTTTGGATAAAAGGGTCTGGAAGCAACTTGGTTCGTAAAGAGTGTAGTCATCTTCACACTTGCACATTAGGATTGGCTTCTCATTTTAATATTGTAGGCTACAACAGCATGCAAGTCTAATGCATAGACATCTCATAGTTCTCATGTGTTCTGAATTTTCCAGGTGACTGCAAGCATAATTTTCTCTCACACATTTAATTAGTCAGTTTCATTTTCACCACTGAAAAAACAGGGATGATACATGTTTCTGTCCCAGTGGAATTGTATTAGCTTTTGTCTTGTGTTTTGACCATGGATGGGGATGTCATTTGTAAGATAAAACATAGGTAATGTCAAGGTTTCATTAGTAGGAGTCTGACCATTACCTTAAGTATTGTATACTACAGGTTAAAAACAGCATCAGTATTTGTTAGCATACAGATTTGCAAGAGTCTCCGTTAGGGATCTTCATGGTCATAAATTGAAACAAGGAGAATCCTTTCAGGTCTAAGAAGTAAAAAGAAACCCACTAAGCTCACTGTGACAACAGTTAAGCAGTGGTTGTCCATTCTTCCTTGGAAGATTGCTTGGAGGGCCTGGACTCCTGGTATGGATCAGGACCCTTCCCTGAGTAGGAGCTTTGGACTAGACACTTCTGAGTTCCCGGAAAGATGCCTGTGCATCTGTAGAAGGAAGGAGTGGGAGGGAGAACGCACGCTGTGTGTCTAATGTATGTGGTTTGCTGACCACAAGAATTATTCTTTCTCTAAGCAGAAAGTTTCTTTGCATTAGCAGTTATTGCAAGAAGTCTCATCATGGTAGTTATACACTTGCTTTTCTTTTTCCCTTTTGGTAAGGAGGTAAAAGAAGGCATTAATAAAATGCTCTTTCAGTACTTTTATTTCCATCCCAGCATACAGTATTTCAATCTCCTGCCTTTTTGTTTGATTGTGAAAAAAGGAGAAACTATTCGCAGTGAATGTTGATATTAAAGATAGCATAGAAGTAGAAATTCCCTTGAGTGTTTAGAAGCGTAAAATGGAGAAACTAGAGTGCGCAGGAGTTCACATGGAACAGCCCATGTGGAAAACTCTCCAACACCTGCAGTAAGCATGTAGTGCTAATGAAGACCTCCTAGTAGGTGTTCAGATATTCTTTGCTGTTAAGAGTTTCCTCCCTAGAGGAAGTGAAGAAATGTTAATATTTACTAAAGCAGCTTTCTAGTAATGGAATTTTCGACAGCTGTTTCCTGGAAGTTTGGCTATGCTCTGCAGGGATTTTTACTTTTTCCCCTTGTTTGTTTGTTTAGTTGTGTTTCAAGCCTGCCTTTCCAGAGACCTCATCTGCATCAGCTTAACACCAGTATACTGCAGCATATTATGTTATAGACCTGCTTTCGATTGAGCTCATTTAGGATACAGAACTAATCTTTCACATTGTGAATGAGAATTTGATGTTTGGAGCTGGACATTGGGGCTCTCTGATTGTGGTACCTTGGTGCTTTATGGATCAATTTCAAGTCTCCATTTCCTTAAAATGAGACAAGTGAATTAGAAAAACATAACATAGAGGACTATTATTTCTGACAATTCATTGAGATAAGTGAAAGTTCATTTGTCTTAAACGGGAAGGGCTACAGAAATGGTATTTTGCAGTTTTTCTTAAATTGTGGAAGTGTTTTTTTTCTGCAAACTGAACCTGATTTGTGAATCTTCTTGCCGCACTGTGAAGTTTTATTATTTTCCCCTGAGATCTGAAGGAAGACTTCATTGCAAATCAGAGTAGGTAGAGGGAGACTTCCTTTAAAAGAGCACTCTATCTGTCAGTGAGAGAAATGTGTGAACTAAACATGTTTTTGTAGTATGCCTTGTATTATTCCAAGTTTTAGCATTTTGAAATATTCGTAAAGCAACTTTAGCTGCAAAAATACTCTCAGTACCAATGAACACAAACAAATGCTTTTAAATATCGAAGGTAATTAAATCAATTCACCTACTTTGCATTTTGTGGTACTTGTAACAATCACAGGTAAACAAGTTTACTAATGAAAATACTGAGTTAATATTACTGAAAGCTCTACAGCAAAAATTACTGTAACGATTTTAGTAAAAACAAAAGATTTAGTGAGAATCAAGTTTCTTGTATTATAAATAATTTTATAAATCAATCCTCCTTTTTGGAGGGTATAGGGGATTAATTTAGAAATTATTTGGGGAAAAGCAGTAGCAATCCTGCCACCTCAGCAGCATTCAGTTATGTAAAGGACATTGAAAACTCTGAGAAGGTAAGATACCCTTCCAGTCCTATTCCAGACTTTAGTTTTAGTTAATAATTTTACTAAGAGGCAGGTAGGTGAAAATTAGTCATGTTTATAATTCAGAGTGTCAACTATAAGCAGAAGTTAACAATGTATTTAAAAAACTTGGTTTTCTTCCAAGAAAAAAAAAAATTATGTAAAAATAATGTTCCTCTTGAGATTGAAGGGTTGCTTGTGGAAAAGTTCCTTATTTTCTCATTTGCCTTTATTTAATTAGGTAAATATAAAAGTAAGGGCTCAGTAACTTATTTTCAAAGAAGTCTGTAAAAGTAAACCAAAATTAACATTGCACAAAAAAGTTGCCTTTTTTTCTCTCTCTCTCTAGATGTCTTTAGATCTTAAAATACATGTATTCCTATATATCTCAAAATTCTCAAGCTGTGAATCACTCTTTAAATTGTTCAGGCCGCATAATGAATATGAGAGTAAAACTAAGCTGAAACCACGGTCTGTGCTGTACTTGAAGTTCATGCACCTAGTTTATCTAACCAACGCAGTCTGAACTGTGTGTAATCCATTTACGTATATATCAATTACCCTTAATAGTTAATTATCAAGCTATCCAGTTAGGGAAGCAATCACATATGTTACCAGTTTTCACAGTGATCAAATATTTTAGGCCATCTTTTAGCAAATATTTGACCTAAAATCTTATTTTCACTAATTTAAAAAACAAAACCAACCCCCCAAATACAGAGTCCTTGCATTATTAGAAAAAAATACAGACATAATGAAATCAGTCTTCGTTTTCAGAAGTGAATGCAGATTTTCTTAATTTCTGAGCATTTGCAACATTCATTCTGCTGGCAATTTTCTGCTGCAGGATGAATAAAGGCCTTTGGTCCTGTTCCTGCATAAAACATATCCTGTGCTCCAAAACAATTACTGTGCTGAGTACAACATCATGTCTCCTGACAGAACTCGCATCTTGTCTGCCCTACAGGAATACAGGCTGTAAAGCTCTCAACTCTGGAAGGAAATGCAACATTTTAGCCTGTAGTAAGATCAGAGCATTAATTGCATCATCTGAAAATTATGGATAACAAAAAGGTCCTCATGTTGCATAGAGATTTTTAAGCTGGTGCAGAAATCCTGCCGTACCAAAACCCGTGCAATTACCCCAAGCCTCAGATAAAGCTACAGGATTTAAAATGTTGTTTTCTAAGTGTAAAGATTAAATTAGAACACTTAAAAAAAAAAAAAAAAAAAAAAAAAGTCAGTTAAGGTTCATCTCCAGATACAGAAGTGAAGGAATCACTATGCCACTACACACTATGAGTTTTTTACATATGCTGATTATCTCGAAAAGTGTCTCATTGGGCCTGTAAGAGTGCCTGGGGAATTAAAGGCTCTGTTTTGTTTTCTGCAGATAGGTACTAAGGACCTAATAATAGCTGTTAAAGTATCCTCTTCCTTCTCTTTCATTAAAAGAAGATTGAGGCCAGGCTAAGATCAGTTAAAAGGAGACATTAGCAAATGAGTTGATGCAGTAGGGCCATGTTAAAGGTTTTTGTGGCTATGATGTCCTGCAGCA
This sequence comes from Myiopsitta monachus, assembly GCA_017639245.1. Classification (NCBI taxonomy): domain Eukaryota; kingdom Metazoa; phylum Chordata; class Aves; order Psittaciformes; family Psittacidae; genus Myiopsitta; species Myiopsitta monachus. Next base: position 60,405,709 of record CM029921.1, on the reverse strand, counting down.
ATTTCAGGATTGTATTGAGCAAAGGAAAGATATTTTGAAATGCAGATGAAAATTCTTTGTACAAGGAACTTTTCAGTAATCTGTAACATGTACATCGTCTTTTTCAGTATGTTTCAGAATCAGTGCTGAAGCTTCTAAAGCCTTTTATATTGAACATAAAAGCAAAGGAAGAAATCTACCCTGCCTAGTGTCTCTGCTGCTGGAGTCTGTGTGAGATATTAATGCTTTCTGGTTTGTGTAGGAGGAGAAGTGAGGGAAATTGAATTCTGCACTTCCATCTTGCTGAATCAGTGCTGCTGATCCTTATTAACTGACCTTCAAAAACCACAAGAGTACTAAGTACCTCCAAATTATTCTAGAACACTGTTCAGAATTAGGAAAAATACGTGTTAGCTTTGTGCTAAGTGACTAAAGAAACACATGGTGTGAATTAACAAGCATTCCCTTTGGAGATGTCATTAATTGTAAGGCGCTCTAAGGTTGTGCAATGTGTTGGGTCTGCTCTGGGCTGGTACAGTATATTGTAAGAACTAAGAAATTCTAGGCTGAGAGGTAGGACTGATGCAGAAGAAGCTGCCCTAAAAGCAAAGGTCAAAAGCAATGGGCCACCTGTTGCAGAGTTAGGTTTTGGTCAAAGAGATGAAGAAAAAGGCAGTGAGTTCAGGGTTTCTGCATATAGAAGTATCTATGTGGGTTTTTTTGGCTTTTTGCTCAAGGTAGACAGATTTATTACTTTTGTAAGTAAATAGGTGTGTAAATGCCTATGTAGTTTGTCTCCTTTTCATCTTTAAGAGTCTGCAAGGTCTTCAAAGCTGCAAATTTTCAAGAAAGGAGCAGTAATTATGAATTAGAAAACCAATCTTTTTCTCTTAATATTTCAGAGTGAAATGTATTTTGGAATCAGGATTCTTTATTAACATTTGTGACACTGATTGTCAGCCATTTGTACAAATGAGATTTTTACCATGCTCTAGCCCTTTTTTAAAGCCTTCCTGAAGCCCCCCACTTAACCCATCCTGACCACAGCTTATCCCTGCCCTAAGGCTTATTTGATGCTGAGGGTGGTCCTAAAAGCTGAGACACATTTGCTTATCTCATCATCTCCTGGAAGTAAAGCTAAATTAACTCTGAAATAGAGACACTCTATGGAAAATTTTCAGCAATGGGAATTGATTTTCTGTAGGCCGTACAGCTTTTCTCAAAAGAGTGAGCATTTAATGGCTGTAGGAAATAAAATTCCCAAGTTAAAATGCCCTCTTGGCAAACCTTCAGCAGCCGCAGAGCCTCTCTTGGTCCTTTCTCAAGTCCTCAAGAGGGTTATCAAGGTGCCACTGTCTTATCAAGACTGTCTCTGTCTTTCCTGTTCTTAAGAAGCATATTTCTTTCTCATAGAATCATAGACTAGTTAGGATTGGAAAGGACCTCAAGATCATCTAGTTCCAATCCCCCTGCCATGGGCAGGGACACCTCACACTAAACCATGCCACCCAAGGCTCTGTCCAATCCAGCCTTGAACGCCGCCAGCGATGGAGCACTCACAACTTCCCTGGGCAGCCCATTCCAGTGCCACACCACCCTCACAGTAAAGAATTTCTTCCTCATATCCAATCTAAACTTCCTCTGTTTAAGTTTGAACCCGTTATCCCTTGTCCTGTCACTACAGTCCCTCATGAAGTCCCTCCCCAGCATCCCTATAGGCCCCCTTCAGATATTGGAAGGCTGCTATGGGGTCTTCAGGCAGCCTTCTCTTCCCAGGCTGCACAGCCCCACCTTTCTATATTTAATCCCAGAATAGAGATTTCATTGTTATTTGGTGGATGTTGTTGTTGTCTCCTGAAAAGCACCTGCCTCTGAGTTCCTATCTGTGCCAGCTTATATGATTACATATAACTATACTTGAGGGCTCATCCCAAGACAAGACAGTGACTCATTTTTTCCTGTTATAAATAGCATCCAGAAAGCTGAATAGAGGAAGTAAACAATGAACATAAGTATTACAAAATGTTCTCATTCTTCACAAGTTAATTTTAGAGTAAAATCAAAATTTGTTCATGGTTTAAAAAGATCTCCGTAATTGTTATTAATGGTGTTGTTTTTGCTGCAACTATTTTTACAAATTGCCCTCTAAATTTACAAGCCTTATTTTTGACCACATTGAAAGATGTACATTGAAAGCTAATGGTAATCGGAGGGTTGTTTCAAGATCCCTATATGGGGATGCTACAGCACTTTGCAAACATGAAGGATTTCTTAGGGGTTTATTTTATTTTCTTTTGGAGGGGATGGCAGTGAGGAATGGGGAGAGTGCCAAGTCATTTGCACATCAGATTTCATAGACCAATTCCCGTTGCATGTTAGGACCTAAAAAATAGTACGTACACACAGACACTGGCAAGAAAGGAGACAATTTCTGCAGACTTTGAGCTGGTTCTTAAACAAAAATATGAAAGCTTTGGTTATTTCTCAGGAGATACATACATGTACTATCATCCTCGTCCTCCCTCGAGCTCATGGTGGCTTACTCTTTTCCAGTTGTGACAAGCTATCTGTGTCCTGGTTTTGATCTCATTTTACTTTGCTGAGTACCATTTCTGTCTGTTTTGATCACTGGTATTTTATGTTGTGAAGACAGAAGTTTTGAATCCCCTTCAACACAACTTGTTATTCTCAAAGGGAGAAAAAAATCAACTTTAATTTTTCACTATGACTGACTGATTTGTGAAACCGAATGGTCCATAAAACAGAACTGTGGAAAAAATTTGATGGGTTCCAGTTAATGAACAGCAAAGCTATGAGCAAGTTAACTGTCAATAGATAATATGAATCATGCAGTCAAAACAGCCAAAGTTTTTGGTGGAGCCAGTAAGTCCGCATATTATCATTGGTCAAGGTTGATTGCTCTTGCAAGGGAAAGAAAACACTTTTTTTTTATGCTGGATTAATGTTAGCTACCTGTATGTCATGGTTTAAGCCCCTCACGCAGTCCATTCACGCACTCTCCCCTCTTTCTTCCCCCAGTACCGGGGGGATGGGGTGGAGAATCAAAAGAATGCAACTCCCACAGTTTGAGATAAGAACAGTTTAGTAACTAAGGTATAACATAAACCACTGCTGCTACCACCAGTAATAATACAGCAGAAATGCAAGGAAAGAGAATGCAACTGCTCACCACCCAATATCAAGCCCGACCCAACAGCGAGCCCCCACCTTTCTGGGTCTCTGCCCTCCATTTTTACATCCTGGGCATGACGTGCTGTGGCATGGAATACCTCTTTGGTCAGTTTGGGTCAGGTGTCCTGTCTCTGCTTCCTCCCTGCTTCCCCTCCTCCCTGGCAGATCATGAGGCTCAGAAAGTCCTTGGTCAGACCAAAACATTACCAAGCAGTAATTAAAAACATCTGTGTTATCAGCGCTGTTCCCAGGCCAAAAGTCAAAACCAGAGTGTTGCACCAGCTACCAAAGAGAAAAATGATTGCTACTGCTGAACCCAGGACGCTATAATAGCAACAGAGGTACTTATCTGTAAGAAGGAAGTTCCCTGTTTGAAGTATGCTCAGGGGTGCCACTTTGTCAGAGGTAGTTCCCCAGGGGAAGGCGACAGGAGGAAAAGCCTCCTTTTGTCCTACCATATTCTAGAACAGAAATATAGTGCTTCATAGAGAAAAAAAAATTGTCATAATCAAGCTTAGCAGCTTAAAATAATACGATGTAATGCAAGCTCTGCTATAGTAAAAATTATATGTAAATCTTTGCTTGAAGTGTACTACTTCAGTGCTTATCATCCTGAAAATTCGCTTCCTGATTGAAATTGTTCATTACTCATCTTAAACAAAAAGTGAATTTGGGTGAAGAGATTGTTACATTTTTTTCTGAGTTAACAAAATAGTTTATCTTCCCAGTATAAATAAATGTCCCCAGGCAAACCCAGATGAACTCTTAATAAGCTGCTTTACAAAGAAAAGGCTCATATATCACTTACTATTGTGAAAGATTTTTGTTGGTTTTGAAAAATGGAAATATTTTTTCCTCCCTTACAAATAGTACACAGCTATTTAGAAATAAGTGCTTCTATAATTAATGGGTCTGTGCTCATACTTCCCTTAGATAAGCGTTATTTCTTGTATCAAGTTATACTCAGCAGTATCTTTACTTCCTAGTATTATTGATTTAAAATTAATAAAGTTTAGTTGCATTGAATGTAAATATAGGATATCCAACTTGTATCAATCATTAAGTGAAGTGCTTTTCTTTCTTGAAAATAATAATTAGGTATAGCTCACAGAATTCTCTCATGAGAAAATTCACTTGGATTATGATGCTTCTATTTGACAGTTATATGTACTTCTGTGATTCAAAAAGATAGATGTAACATTTTAGTCAAAAGGGTGTGAGGTAAGAAATGGGGTTTAATATTTTGACTTTGCATCAAAATTATGTTTGCTTCTGAATGTATAACCATAGAGTATTTATTTCCAGATAATTATAATTCAGTACAATGCAAGTAAAATCTCAATTTTTCTTCATTAATGAGCTGCCGTCTCATTATGTGAAGATTGGTAACAATCTCATATTTGAGATCAGTTATAATTATCAGCAAGAATGCAAAATATTTCCAGTGTTTCACATTTTGAGTTTATTGAATATGATTTGTCATTACTCTTAATCTGCTATCAGACACAACATGTAATGGATGAGCAGGGCAGCAGAGAAATTTGCAGGATCATCGGTATTCTTTTATAGCTAAGTTGGTTTACTATTCTGTGTTTGATGTTGACCTGCTAATGTCATGGCCATTACAGATACAACCAAGTCTAGCAAGTACGTTATTTAGATAAATTCCTCTGTTTTGAACTGCATATTGAGGGCATTAAAATGAGTACCATTGTGCCCTGGGCTAACTCCATTCCATGATTATTATTCGATTTACCTGGGGCATATACTTAGATAGGTTGAGTGGGAGATACTAGAAACCATGACCTTTCCCAGCACCCTTGTCTGCCTGTACATATCCATTAGGAAATACAATTCCTGGTTTCTGCAAGAGTACTGTTATGAGCCTTTATTCACCTTGTACTCATGGCATGGCATGGCATGCTCATGGGATATTCCTTACTCTCCATATTACTTTTTTCATTTGGAGAGAAAGGAGGTGAAGACTAGGGACAGGACAGAAGCTGGTCAAAGCTCATTAGTCCCTCTGTTTTTTTACTGAACTGTTTCCATTACTGAGAGCTGCAGAGCAGCTGCATCATAATGACTTCATCTGCTCATAGAGAATTGCTCTGAAGTTAATTATTGAACAGACTGTGAGTGTTACTTCCTTTATAGTCAGGATCCCATCTAATCCTGTCTGAGTGAGTAGAAGGGAATGAAGTGTGATGTTGATTCTAGGAGTAAATCCAAGCCTCCTACCCAGCAGTCACAGCTCTTCAGGATGAGCTCTCTGTATCTGTTTCTCTAGAATGTCAGAACACCTGGAATCCATGCTGTCAAGAGGGATGTGGAATCCCTTACCTCGCTTCAGTCAGATATGGGGCTGTTTCAAGATGCTGGCACACTTGTAATAAGAGTTTGGTCTCCATAGATACTCCTGCCCAGTGGATACGAATTGCAAGTGGGAGTGCACATGAAATATATGTGAACAGCATGCTCTGAAGGATAGCATGTATCTGGGAAAAACATGGATGTAGAAAAGCTAACAGAGAGCTGATAGCCAAGTTTGGAAATCCTGTAAGTTTTGTGAAAGCTGATTATTTCATTATAGGGTTTGGGAAGTATAGTACCAGTGGAAAGGTAAGGAGAGAAATAACAGCAGGGTGGATGTGAATTCCACTGAGTCGAAGCACTGGTGCGGATACACAGAGAATGGAGAAAGAAGAGTTAAGAAGAAGGGCAAGTACCAAGAGAGCTGGAAAGAAAGGAAACGATAGGGATAGGAAACAAGCTTAAACAAGGAAGCTGTTTTGAGCAAGACAAATTACATGAGCATAATTAGGATTTTAAAAGGAGAGAGAAAAGTCATTGTTGAGATCTGGACCATGTTTAGGATTGTATTTTCAGGTTAGATGTAAGGAGGAAGTTTTTTACTGTGAGGGTGGTGAGACACTGGAACAGGTTGCCCAGGAAAGTGGTAAATGCCCCATCCCTTGCAGTGTTCAAGGCCAAGATGGACAGAGCCTTGGGCAGCATTGTCTAGTGTGAGGCGTCCTTGTTTATGGCAGGGGGGTTGAACTAGATCATTTTAAGGTCCTTTCCAACCCTAGCTATTCTATGATTCTGTGATAAAATACAAATATGAGTAAAAAGGTATATTACAAAACTGTGTTCTCCATCTTTATCCAGTTGCATTTGGCAGTTATGATAGGGAAGTGAAGGAGAGGCTTAGTTGAACGACAGGAGTGAATGACAGCTTAGTTGTTCTGCAAGTAAATTTGTAGATGTGGCTTCATACATGCAGTGACATGGGATAAAGCAAAAATAAAGGCAAATGAGTGATGAAAACTAGTAGCGCATCAGCACATTTTTCTTTCTTTTGTTGTCTCATCTAAGAGGGCCTAACAAGGATGTTTCTAAACAGTTATTCTTTGTTAGCACAACCTATGTGGTGGTTACATATACAGAGATTTCAGTCAGAAAATCACCTGCCTCCCTCTTATTCATTTGCTAGGCTCAGCATATACCTGGAGACAAATTTTTCTTAACTGTAGAAGTGATTGTTCCTAACCGTCATTTGAGTCAAACACTGATGGTGTTTACAGCTGTGCTTTTCTTTGGAGGTGTTTAATCCAGCACTGGAATACTTCAGCACAAAAATTAGGAATGGGGTAGAGAGCAACACATGGAGATGAAAGAGGGAAAAGATTTTAAACTATAATGTTAATCGTATCAGTCTTATCTGTATAATACTTGAAAAAAAACCTCAGGTCCACCTGAAATATTTTATCTTATTTCCTGTAAAGACCTTAATCAACATAAAAATGAATTTGGGGAATACTTAAAGGTATTCTTAATGCACCTTTGTTCTTTTCAATATACTTTAAATATGTTTCCATTAACTTTCACAATACTGCACAATGTTCCTACTTCTGAGAGCTACTTGACCCTTGCTCAAAGTCAGTCACATAATAATGCATTAACACAGAAATGATTTTGGGAGAAGAAGTTGAAGGCATTGAGTGGTTACAGTCTTTCTTGCTCAACTGGATAGGAAATTTATTTGAAGAAATATTTATACACACTTTGCATATTTTTTCTACTGCACGATACATTTCCAATGAATTTTCAGCAGTAAATAAGTACTGGCTATGCAGAGTGTTTTAAAAAGCAAATACTGCCAACTTTAGAAAAGAATCAGAAAACCTGGAAACTCAGTGCTCTGTGTTTTGCCGTGGGTGCTGTGGAGAAGCCTCCTTTCTGTTCCTCTTAGCTGAAGTCAGTCCACTACAGCCATATGCACAATAAGATCATTGGCACTTGAAAGGTAATTATTTGCTGCCTGCTCATTTATTTTACATGCCTCAGTGTTATAAAAAATTGGAATGCTGCTGTTGTGTTGAACTGACGACAAAGTCTCCTTTTTTCTTTAATCCTCAGGAGCCTAATATTAGTAGAGACTCAGAATTGCAGAACTGTGAACTGCTGGTTATATTTTAAAGACTCTCATATTAAGTATTCATGCTTACTCAGAGAAGAAAAAGTGAATCAAAATACTGCGATCCAAAGGTGGAACCAGAAGAGCAGCCTCAGAGTCATGCCAGTTAGTGCTTTTTAGAAAGGCTGATAAAAGTGCATTGAAACTCACCCTTTATCCAGAACAGGGAAAAAAAAGGCATTTGGAGCAAAGTGGGTAATTTTTCTCTCCTGCCAGGCTGCTTACAGTTTGTGTGTATTTGAGGTGGGAAAAGGAATTCTTCTTTGCTGTCATCTTTTTCTTGGAAGCGCTCAGTGATAATTTAAGTCTTCTCTGTTTTCTGAGGGAGAAACAGAGTGGGAAAAGCAGAAGAACTGAAGTACATGAAGAAGTGGAGAAGGTATAGACAAAGTCTAAGAGGGTGAACTCAGGCTTCTGTTCAAGTAAGAGAAAGCATACCCTGCCAAGTGATGCCCACAGACTTTGGGAAAAAGCCTTCATCTAGAGGTATCAAGGAAGCAGGAGAGAAATTACTCCTCTGAATTTAGGGAAAATCTTCATTTTGTTGTGAAGAACAAAAGAATGATCTAGATTTTATGTCTCTGACCACTCTTCATGGAGTTTCAAAACCTTTTATTCAGAGTAAGAGTGCCTAGCCTTCTTTGGAGGGTGGGGGCATAGAGATACCAGAAAAGCAGGGGGGAGGGATTTGTGGTTGTAGGTTTACTACTGACAACAAGTAACCATGTGATCATTGAGTTAATCAGGGTAAACACACATGGTGTTGGTAGCAGGTGGTCTGAGAACTAATTCACGGTCAGAGATTGGTGGGTTTAGTTCATCTTCTCTGATGCAGATAGTAATAATGGGTAATTCGTTTTTTTTTTTTTTTCTTCTCTAGGAAGATGATTTAGGAAGAAACAAAATGCTTTTCTGTAATGGTAGGGTTTAGCACCTGGGGGACTCTGAGGATTTCCTTCTCTAATCTGTGGGAATTAGCTTGACTGACAAGGAATTCACATGCAGTTGATTTGCAGTCCTCAGTTAACTTGCAGGTACACAGGACATGGAACTATGAGAATAAAGTGGTTCTTGTTTGAAGCAGAATTCATATGAAAATCCAACCAGAAGTGTTAATGCTGGAATAGAGTTTGCCATTGTATTCTGGGGGAAAATCAATGCAAATTGAATAGAAAAAAAATGCCTTTTTTATTGTTATTGGGGTTTTTTTTTGTTTGGTTGGTTTGGTTTCTTTTTTAATATTCAGTATGTAGTAACTACTGATCAGGGCTGTGTTGTGAACTGTGAAAATAAGAATAATATAATTGCTAACAGTAAGTTCACTGGATATTGCGCTGTATAGTACTGTACGTATAGTATTCTATGTTATAGTGCTTTCTGATGTTCAAGCAGGGCTTTAAAGCACTGTCTCCCGAGAGAAACTTTTAAATTCAAAAAAATTAGTTGTGAGTGATAAACCACTAAAGAACAACCATTTGAAGAATAAATTTTCAGGCAGCAGAAAGCAGATATCAACTAAATGCATTGAGTGTGGCAGCTGGAAACAGTGAGCAGCATATGGGAGAAGGTACCAGAGAGAAACAAGTAGGCCAAAAAGTCCTAGTGTGATTTTCAGTTTATTGCTGTAGCAATTAGGGAAATCTCCTAGACAAAATTACAGCTTTTCAGAAATTGCTAGTTGGGGAGATATCAGATCTCTTGTAAGAACTAATATTTGGATATAAAACAATCCTTTCCTACAAGGGGCATTTCATTTTGTGTGATGCATTTCTTTGTCTTATTGCTAAAGGATGAGCAAATCATTTAAGTGTTTTTTGTTTCCCTTGCTGCCTACTATCAGTTCACCTAGTGAGAAGGAAGCAGAATGTAACACCAAACAAGTTGGGTTCAAGTGGGACAGGAATAAAAGCGTCATCTCTAGCTTAGCTGCTTACATCTTTATTGCTGTTGTGAGTGAAAGCTAGGACTGTTGTCATGTAGTTCTGAAGCTGTTGGTTTCATGCTTTGGTGAACTGTTGTTCACAGAAGAAAAGAGTTTTCAAAGCTGATAATTTTTTGCCTGGTTATTGACAGCAACTGAAGGGGAAAGTAACCTGAACTGCATAGATGTTTCTTTGACAGGACCATGGCATTTGCTCATTACAGTTGGTTGTCACTACTGTGTTGCCAAGGAGAGCTCTTCAGACACACTTAAAAGTATTCTCACGGCTATTACATTCATAGTGAGAAAGGAGAGAATTATAATTCCTATTTGTTCATTAGTCTTGTACTTGAACGACTCAGACTTTATGTGGTGCTCTAAACTTGGGCGGGTTTAAAATGGTCAGAAAGGGTGTTTCCAAGCTTCAATAGCTGCTAAACTCTTATACCACCAAGTAAAATGTAGATGTTTACTTGGCATATTTTAACATATATGCCTGTGTACTTATATGCATTTTTTAAATATTTGTATTTATATACATATATGTATGTACATAAATATTTGCTGTATTTGCTACATTCCTCTGCCCTTTTTAAATATTAAGTGAATTTTAACAATTCATCTGCATCTTCTGGGGGCCATGGATCCTAACCTGAACTCCGCATGACACAGTGAGGCTCTCTAGGGCTGGCCCTAACAGCACGTAGCTGTGCTAGGATGGCACCATGTCTGATTGTATAGCCCTTGCATACGTATATAGCCCTGGGAAAGCCTGCTCAGTTCCAGAATCTCTTTGCTATGCTGGTCACTGTAAACATGACACCAGATGCCACAACACAGTGACCTCACATAGGAGAATCATACCAGGGTGGCATCCTCTCCCTTAGTGCTGATGAAAGGAGAGCTTTGTAACCACCTTGCTTGGATTGCTGCTTTGGGGATAGATTTTTATCCCCTTGCTTGTAAGAAGGGTTAAGCAGAGCTCACATTTTCTGTTTAAAACATGCTAGCAGAAGGGGATTCTGTCCCAGGACTTTCTCTGCATTTTATATTAAATAGCCTGATCACCAGGCTACAGAGGAGTTATCTCTTAATCTGGCTTTGCAGCCCAGTAAAACCTGCTTTGCTGGCAGGGATTCGGCAGCAGCAGAGGTAAGGAGTGTCTCTGCCAAAACTGTTACTATCCTGGTGAGAGCATTTTCTGCAAAACAGGAAGTGGGTATCTTCTTGTTTTCTTCTGGTCCTGAAGGGCTTGAGCTTGGTTTCATTTCCTATGTGGAGGATGATAGGCACCTCCAATCCCTTCTCTAGCTGAGTTTTTACAGCAAGCTGTGGTAGTAATTTTGTGAAGGGTGTGGGACATGGGAGTTGGATCTTGGGAGGTGACATGTAAGCAAACCTATATATTTGGGCCCTTAGACTCTGGATTTCACTTGGCTTAAGGTGGGAAATGTGTTTCTCAGCCTTGGTGGGACTAAGACAGTTCTGAGTCTGCACAGAGATGGAGCTCCAGGCACCTGCGAATTTGAAGGTAAAAATGCACCAATACCTGTGGTCTTCCAGCTGCACAGAGTTATTATGTGAAAGAGGAGCATTGAAAGCCTGCCGTTTGAGTTAAGCATTGAAAATCCACATATTTCCCTGAAATCTTGTTTCAGTTCAGGACTGCCAGGCTGGCCACGTTCTGCTGCACTGGATGTCTTTCCTTCCACTCTGCCTCAACAAGCCTCACAGATGAGATGAGGGTCTCATCCACCCCAGGCTGTGAGTATGCGTATGGTGGCTGAATCTATACTGTGCAAAGCCCTTTTCCTCTTAGTTTTGTGCAAGTATTCTGAGGACATGCACCAGAATGGCTCCTGACACATCAAGCACAATTTCCTTGGCAGGACAAGGTGAGATTGGGCCCAAAACAGCCTTTGCAGTAAGAATTATAAGTTAGATAGTCATTAGCTGTGCTGTACTTTCGATGAGAAGTTACTGTGCTGGTTCCATGTACTTAAACCTCCTGGTTCTTTAAATAGGTGTCCTTGGCCAGCTTTTCTCACTCCATTAATCCTAGCACAGATGAACCAGCATGAATATAAATGTTTATGGCAGTCTTCACAGCTGCATATGGAATATATCTGATTGTTTGCATATAGTCAGTGCTATGGGTTTGTAATTTTATGCTCTATAAAGAGTCCTGGATAATCTTTCCAAAAGGAGCTGTGTAAATGCAGATATAATTAGTGTTATGATTTATTTTTTTCTGGAAACAGATATCTTTTAATAAGGCGCTGGAGCACAGAATAGCCATTTCCTGTGATTTTCATTCACATAATATTTATAGTGCTATAGAATAAATGAGCCATTGAAACGGGGAAAAAATTAATACTGTGAATGAACTTGCCTAGAGAGGATTTTGTGATAAAATTATGAGTCTAACAAACTTCAGTAAACCAATTACTGCTCCTCCTGGATTTGTGAATATGAAAGCTCAATGGGATTTGATGTAATCCCTCCCTGTCAACAGATGGGCAGATTGCAGGTCTCTGCAGAATACATTCCAGCCTTCCCAATTCCTTCCACAGTTGGCTCTGATGATTCTTTACACATTGCCTCTTGGTGGCAAAAATACCGAAAAAGGCATGAGTTAAGATGTTTGCAATGTACCTCTGTGCAAACTGTGTTTATTTTTTTCACCATTCTTCAAATGCCTTCACATAGAAGGAGGATGGTCTTTTTTGAGTGGCCGGTGGCACATATTATATTGGCCTACTGGTATTACTGTAGTTAAGAGACAGCATGTTATTCTAAACTTCTGTTTGCAGGGAAATATTGAATAGCCAAATATTTCACTCCAAGTTCAAACCTACTAAATTAAAATGACAAGAACTACGCCATTTTTACAAGAACCAAAAATTTTTAATTCTCCTCCTTCCCTGAAATCAGTTTGATTACAGTTATTTAGTTGATACCTGCATTTTCTGCCTTCTAGGTCAGCAAACTTCCAGCTTTTCAGGAAAATAGTAAAAACATTGCATAAGATCATGGATAAAATGATTCTGTATTTTGTCTAGTGTAATTCCAACAGCCTCCTTATGCTGCTTACATTTCTCTTTAGGTTGCAAAATATACAGACATTTATATGGTGGAAAGCTGCAAGTAGTTTCATTTGCCTCAACCAAATCTACACAACATCTTAAAAAAGATTAACTGTTTGGTGCAGTTATGGTCTTGCTTTTAACTGGAAATATGTATGTTGATAACTTGATCCAATAGTTGTTTTCTAAGTAGTAGCTACTTGTTCTCAACTGTATTTAGCAACTACTCAGTAATGAAATAAATCAGCACCTGCTTATGTGAGTATGTAAGTTACTTGGAGGCAAGGCTAGGAATGACAGAAAATTTACGTTGGAAGGAAACTTGGGAGGCCTGTGGCCCATCCTGCTCAGAGCAGGGCCACCTCTGTCATCAGACCACGATCTTCAGGGCTTTGTCCAGTGAGGTCCTGAAAACTTTGATGGAGAGTGCACAGCCTCGCTGGCAACCTGCTGCACTGCTTGCCTCTGCTCTTAAGGGAAAGTTATCCTGTTATTGTTTCAGCTTACATCTGTTGTCTCTTCTGCTGCCTTATCTGAGCCTTATCATTCAACCTGTTTTTTAGTTTACCCTTTTTTTAATTAGTTTTATGTCTAAATGTATGAACTAAATTAAATTTAGTTCACACACTTAGACCTTACCATCCTCATTTGGATACAAAAATGTTGTGGAAGACAGTGCTGGAAGTCTTGAGAAAGTCAAAGGAAACAACAGCTGGTGTCCCCTCATGCACTTTTTATCACTTTATTATTTCTGTCATTTTATCACAGCCAGGTTAGTCAGGCATGATTTAACTTTGGTAAATCCAGACTGACTGATCCCAATCACCTTCTTCTCCTTCATATGCCCAGAAATGTGTTTTGGGAGGACAAGCTCCATAATTTCCAATGATCTCAGTGTCATATAAGGTGTTTAAAATAGCTGGAAGATGGGAAGTAACATTATATAAGAACATATTTTAAATGGCTAAACTCAAGAACCTGTTGTATCCACATAAAACTGTGAGCAGAATCAGTGTCCTGCAACAGCTTTGCTGTAAGTCTTGGACAGTGGTGGATTGAACTTTTATTCCTAGTACAGGGACACCCTCCTGGAAATAGTAGGTGGGGATAAGGTCAGTGAAGAGCAGATAAGGCTCTAATGGGACTTTAGTTGCCTGCTTTTTACAAGAGCAGATTTCTTTTTTCTCCCCCCCCCCCCCCCCTACCTTATTCCCAAGTGCAGCATTCTCCTCTGGGTCTGGCAGTATTGTATTGTTATCTCTCCGTGCTGCACTATAACTGCGTAAATACATTTCAAGGAGACTTTGGTATGCTCATCAACTGATTGTAGGGAAAATCCTCTGCGAAGTGGTGACCCTGGATATGTTTTGTACATATTTGTTGGTTGAGGATCCTCGCAGAAGGTCAAGAAATTAATGAGCAACTTTCAAGTCAATCATTGTTATTTTTGTCAGATTTCTATGCTTTCAAAATTACTTCCTTATGCAAAGCACTCAAGTATTGTAGAACATAAGGTGAATTAGTTCCTTTTGGTAATGTTCTGAGAAAATGTGAAACTAATAATAACGTTCTTGTTGCATATAAAATATTCGGTATACATGTCCATGATGAAGTAAGAAACTTTGTGGCAGTTTCTTTTGGATAGTCCTTTCTGCCTTTCTGAATTCTTTTGTTGCTGGGGAAAACAAACTTCTGGTTCAAAGATCCTGTACTGTTGGTGTAATGGGAGCAGGTCTGGGTGTTTTGGGAACATCTAAGCATTGAATACTATTACAGAAGTAGATGCGTGTGGCTTACGCTATGGACAGGTGTATCTCACAGAAAAGTTAAAGGTAGTAGAACAAACTAAACGCAAGTACCTACACCGGGAAAAAGTAATGACCTCAGGTTTTTGTTTGGTTTTGTGGTTTGTTTGGGTTTTTTTTGGTTGGTTGCTTTTTGTTTGTTTGTTTTTTAAGTTTCAGTTTCAGGAATCAGTAATATTCTTGTTGTCATAGGACAAAGAAAGTGCTCATTCTGAAAAGTTTTATTACAGTTTTGTAAGTTTCTTTCTAAAGAAATTAAGATTTGAAACCTTACAGGTAAGTAGGGTTTGTGTATGAGGACCAGTAGTATTAGAGAGTTTTGCAGTAATTTTGTATATATTTTTGAAAAGAGCTGATGAACAGTGTTAGTCCCAGCACAGGTTTTCAAGTAACTGATCACATAATAGTCTGGGTTGGAACGGACCTTCAAAGGTCATGTAGTCCAACCCCTCTGCAATGAGCAGGATGCGCTATGATATTATTTCATAGAGGTTACTTCACAATATAAATCTTTTGTTGTGAGTTCCTATTTAGTCTCACCCTATACCCTGACAAAAAAAAAAGTACTCTTGTTTTGAAAAAATTGCACTTTTGTAATAGGGACAGCAATACAGTAGGAAATGGGCCCAGAACTTCTGAAGTTATTTCACTTTGGCCACAAAAGCCTGTAGAATATAACCACCAGCTTTTATTTCCAGTTCAGTCAACATTTACTTGAAGGGCTAAAACACTGTCATAGCATTTTCACTATTTCACGTGAAGTTCTGCAATTGCACTTCTGTCTCTCATGCTGGAACTTGCAGCCATAGAAGTTACTGTTTGAAGCTAAGCCCAAATTCAGATAGGCTTACTTGACTCCATATGGATGTAGGCTCTGGGGAGTGTCAATGCTTGATGTGAAATAACCCAAAATTCTTTGTAATTATTCGACTTTTAATAAACCTGGTTTGATGCCTGTGGGGTCTCACAAGAGTTTGTGCAGGCTCTTTTGTGAACGTGTTTCAATAAATGCTGTTTAAATGTAGCGAAGACACGAGACAAATATTTTTTCAAAACATGGTGCCATCTAATGTTTTAGCTGGTCGCATCAGGCACCATAGATTCACTAGCAGTACTGTTGTGCTGAGAAGGGCTTTAAGGAGATTACTCCTGTTCTGTCAAATGATCTCACAAAGAAGCGTAAGCTGCTGCGTTCCTCGCCGCTGAGAAGGCAGCAGGAGCCAATACAAAGCAGCGGGAAGGCTGATGGGACCTCGCACCGCCTGCCCGTGGCGCCCGGACTCGCACACTGCCGGGAAGCGCTCGGCGGCGTCGGGCACTGACTCGCCTGCGCGGCCGGCTGGGGCTGGGGCGCCGCGGAGCCGGGCGGCCCCAGCCTGGGGCGGGTGGAGCGGCTGCGCTGCGGAGCGGACGGTGGAGGGTGGTTGTGTGCGGCTTGGGCTGATGTGCGAAGGTATTTTCCTGTCCTTACTGTTCCTTGGGTTGTTTCTGTGCCGGATGCGTGCCTAGGAATTGCTGTCGCTATATGTTTTATAGTGTTTATTTTGGAAGTAGAGAGCAGCGAGCAGTTATTGTGGTTATTACTCTGTGTATAGATCTGGGGGAGAAACTTGCTGCAGAAACCAAAGCAGCAAACTTTGAACTACTAAGTCAAGCTGGGTTTTCCTCTCGGTGTTTTCTTTTTCTGGAATTCAGTCAAGGCAGAATTGTCCCCAGAACTAATAGTTTATTCATCTATTTAGAAAGGCGGTCGCTGTGAACCCCTCATTCCATTAGCTATAGAGTAGGGGGAAGCAGTAAAAAAACCCTATTTCTTTTTTAGTTAAGAAGAATGTCCTTCCTGAAACTGTGGTCTGTGTCTTTCACATCAGTGTGCTTTCTCTGCTCTGAAGCGGAAAAGATCTTAACACTTGCTTTTTAATTCTTTGTACTGGAATTTGATGTTTATTGCAAAGTATAGCTTCCACAGCCACCTTCCTCAGAGGCATTCTTTTCCAGAGAAGCACGCAGAACAGACTAACAGGTCAAGCAGCACTTTGACTAATTTTTTTGCAGTTTTTAGAGTTGAGGCTTAGTAAACTTAAGGGCTTGTACATGGCCAATGTGTTGATACAAAGCTAAACTCGGTGCAGTAGTAACTATTCAGTTAATACTTTCTCTTAGCTTCTCTTTCCTTCACCCTCTTTTTCTCTTAGCTTCTCTTTCCTTCACCCTCTTTTTCTCTCAGCAAAATAAGCTTTTTTAAAAAAGACAGCTCTTTTTTTTTTGTTCATACCTTGAATATCCTTCATATTTAACTCTTCCTATTTCATAGCATTTTTTTTTTTTTAGTGCTTCTTTGTGTGTTGCTTTGGCTGCTTTGTATTATTTTAGTAATTACTGTTCTTGGATTTCTGTATTTTTCTTGCCTGGTGTTCATTGCAATGCTGCTAGCAATCTAAAGACACTGCTTTAGGTTAGAAAAAGGATAAATTTTAGTGATTACTGAATTCCATTTAATATGGAGAACTACAAACAAGTTTATAATACTTTACATGTAATTTGAAGACGAAAATAATATGTGTTTGTGTATTTGTACACAAGAAGGAAGCCTATATTTGAAGTGCTATCTTGTTACAAGAGGGTAACAGGTTCCTGTGTATGGTTAACTCTAGATCTGTGTTTCCTTACTTCATATAAAGTCAGCTGATTGGTGGAACTGGTAAGCTAATAGTATAGGAGATGCAGTAAATAGTTAATGATTTTAACATTAATGTATTGTGGACTTTTACAGGGACTGAGTCTTGTTTTAGAGTTTGAGACTTTGTGTATGAATTCTCAGTTACTCTTATCTGAATGTAACTGGTGCTTTTGGCTTTCTTTTCCTGGGGAGGCAGAAGAATAGTTAGCCGGGGGTTATTTGATGCATTTTATCGGTCAGTGTTAGTACTCAGGTTTCAGGAACGTAATCCACATGGCTTTGTAGTTACAACCCTATGAAATAAGAGTGCAATTTAATGAGAGGTCTGCTATGCTTGATGATGAAGTGCTCCTTTCTCAGCTGTTGCACTGAGCTGCTGAAACAAAAAAGTTAGCCCCAGTTCCTGTGTTTCACACCTTATACCCTTGGAGAGTGAATATACGGTCTGTAAAGAAGTTTGTGACTCAGTATCTTCTTTATGGTTTTCTACTTGTGCTAAATCACTGGTTGGAATAATTGTATTGTCACCTTGTGTCATGTTTGCTCAGGTGTAATAGCTTTGCCAGAAAGGCAGTCGCCTGTAAAATTGTAGTGCAAAGTTTTTAATGCTCTTTAGGAAGGCGGGGAGGCTTGATAGAGGCTTTTCTTCCCTTAAAAAAAGCACCAACCAAACAGAAAAACCAGCCAACAAGAAGTTATTTTTTGTTTGGTTTGGGTTGGTATTTTTTTCTATTTGCTTTTAGTTTACTGATTTACTGGTGTATGGGATTCTTTGCTGAGAACACCTTTTTTAGAACTAGTAGACATGTCTTCATGCTGAGGAAAAATAATCATATGAAGCAAAGGAAATTTAAACCATAAAGGTTAAAAAAAGAAATTAACTGGCCAGGCCGGATTTTGGTCTTTACTTGCTGTACAGCTAAATTGTTGTAAGGGTTGAATGTATAAAGAGAGAAGTGATTTCTTGTCTGCTGCAGGCTTTGCTTTGAGATGTGCAGTTTTAAACTCCACTTCTACTTATTAACAACACACACAATTTACTTTTTCGCCTGTGAATGCCCATTATTCACAAACATGATTAAAAAAAGAAACAACTGAAAAACCAAAGCAAAACAAAAGAAAACCAACCAAAAAATAACTCCACGTTTTCACAAAGGGTGGACTTGTGAAGGACATTTGTGTAGTGTATTGTTGATATTGAGCTTTCAGGGCTAAGATGTGGTAACACTGACATCTGTAGCTGATTTTAGCGCTACTGGCTCTAAGTTCATAATTTTAAATGTGTGTTAGGAGCTTTAAATTAGAAAAGACCATCTGCTTGTCCAGGTATGGTTTTTGCTATTGTAGCCTTAATGCCATACCATATCTGGCTTACTTACTGAGTCCCATCTGAAAACAAGAGTGCAGCTTGCTTTTTTTCTCTTTTGTCACTGGAGCTTCTAACACTCGGTACCTTCTCCTTATTTCCATGGTCAATACAGTCTTTCCCCCCTCCTGGTGTCTTCATTATTCTTTTGATTACTTCTTTTACCTGACATCTTGTAACATGGTAAAAAAAATGGTACATAGCATTCATTTTTACACTTTACCAGTGTTTTGTTCAGTGTTGCCATTTGCCTTCTCCATTCCTAGTGGAAATATGTCTGTTCTGGATTTAAGTAGCACATCTGCCTTTTTGCCCCTGGATCACATTCCTGGTTTTTAATTATGTTGTAATTAAATAAAACTCCCTAGCCTTCCTTTGCAGTTTTCCCTGGGAAGTGCACAGTATACCAGGAAACTTCTTGTACTCACTGAGTATATGACCTTGAGTTGTGCCTTATTGAATTTTTCCTGTTTCTTCAGTTCTTCAGAGCATCTAGTTATTTCTGTGTAACACCTATGTTCTCTTTTCCAATATCTGTATCCCTGCTGTACTATGTGTTATCAACCTGTTCCTAATACTAGCGGCCGTTACTAGTTGAAATGTTCAATAAGATCAGTTCCAAGACTGAATTTTAAGACCTTCTGATAGTCACTTCATTTTCAGGCCTTCTGCTGGTGTCTCCTCTTGAGCCAGATGCTTCACTACCTCTAAATTCCTCTACTAGTTGCAGCTTAACTGTTTCCCATGTGACACAGCTGAATACTCTGCTAAAATCCAGATTAGTGAGATCTACAGCTTGTGGAGAACATTATCTGATGAAGTAATCTAGTAGGTTAGACTGTCACAAGCTTGCTAGTATTAAACCCAAACCCCTCATAAATTTGGTAATTTACATTTTCCAGTGCTTTCATGTCTTTAGAAGAAAATTTGAAAGGAAGTGTGCTTGGTGTCTGTACCACGGAAGTAAGTTTTATTGGCTTGTAGAAAATTCTTCTCTTTTAAGCATGAATAATTTATTTCCTACTCTTTAATTGTATGCAGTATCCTAATTAAAGGACTGTCTCAGTTATGTTCAATTTTGTGTCCTGTTTATTTCAAAAGCTGGCTTTGGCTGTTTAATGTCCCCTAAATCTTTTATTTCACTTTATGATTATTTCCTCTTTTGTACCCTTGTGTATGTTAGGTTTTATTTTCATCTTCATCATTCAACCCCTTCTTCTCATACCACTGTAAACATTAGTGCCTTTACTAAAATCAAGGTAAAAATTTCCTCTGGCACTTAGATTACCCTTCTTGCAGCATGGGAACCCAAGTTGTTCTTTTCCTGATCTTTCCCTGCTTGGATCACCAATCAATGTTTTATAAAACTATGAAAATGAGAAAAAAATGCTGTGTTTGGTTTTTGAGATCTGTTATGCCAATTCTCACTAATTTTTCTTTTTTGACATTTTTGTTGTGTCTGGTTTTAGGCTTTCTAAAAAATATTTTTGTTTTGTTTTGTTTTGTTTTTTAAACCCTTCTAATATTTGAGGTAGTTAACTGTTAGATTTGCATTCATCCAGAAGAAAATGGCAAGTCTTTCGTCTTGAAAGTCTTCCTCTTCTTCCTTCCTTCCTTGGAATACTGAAGAGTTTGATGCCTGAGATTTGACGATTTCCTGCCCTCCTTGTTCAGATAGCCGAGCTCCTCAATTCAGTTGATTTTTCTTGTTAATTTCCTTAATTTCTTTCTTCCCCCCCCCAAACAAATGCCAATAATTAATTAAAAATCTATTTTCTTTTGTTCTTCCGTTTTGTTTAATCAACTTATTACCATTCAAATCCAGTTCACTTTCTGTGAGTGAACTTTATCCAAATTGTGTATGAATTAAGCTTATTTATTAGCATTCTTTGCTCTTTGTATCTTGAAAATTAATTTTACAATAGTGGCACAGTTTCTTTATACTTCTTACTTCCCTTAAGGACACTACAGCAACCAATGTGTTGCTTTAAGGTTTATGGCATTATTGCAGCCAAATGCAATTTGACTGGATCAGCTCTTCCCAGGTTTTGATCAGAACCAATACTGAGGTTTAACATATGGTGATCTTCTGGCTTTATATCTCTGTCTCAAATAGAAAATCCTTTGGAGAGCATCTTCTCTGCCTATGTCTGGAGAAATAATAGCTGGTTACACCAATGTGTCGTTACTCAGGTTCCTAGTGTTTGTATGCAGAGTGTTATTTTATGATAGCAGCTCTTTGCACCCCAGGAGAACCAATCACAGTTAATGGAACAATTTTGCCCCAAATCAGGCCAGACTTGTTAACAGCACCACTGTTTCAACCCTGTCATTAACTATGGCTACATCGCTTTGTCGTAATGCTCTGAATAATGAGTGGTTACTTCATCTAGAGACCACAATTGATATAGAATTTGTTAGTATTGTCCTGGTGGAGCAGAGGCATTCCTCACAGGGCATTCCATCAAATACTGCTCATGCTGTTTATTTTTCCATCTGTAGGAAAGATATTTAAGATTTTATTTTCTCCAACATAAGGTGATCGCAAATCTGATATACATGGTACTGTTTTACAGTTTTGATGAGGTGATGCCAGAAAAGAAGCAGAAATAATCAAACCTTCAGCTTTTCCATTGCACTAATTCAAATGTGAAGCCTGTCGAAGGTTCAGATCTTTGCTTTGATGCTTCCAGGTGGCATGGTTTATCCATCCACTCTACTGTTGTGCTTGTAACTGAGAGACATGCGATTTCTCGCTCTCCAGATATGTATGTAATATGTGTACATATGTATATAGTAACTACTTTGCAGTCTTCAGATATTCAGGATATATGCTTTAGTTGATGTGTCTTTGCTCCAGTCCTTGTTTTGGTGGTGCCCTAATGTTTTAAACTAAGTTCCACCTTGCTGAGTAGACCTTCTCTTTCACTGAGTAGTAGCCATCAGCTAAATTGCCAGCAAGTTCATGCACAGACAGATATTAACTGTTGGTTTAATAGAGAAATATGTGCAAGATTTCAGTACAAAAATTTACTTTATCATCTAGGCTTTTAAGAAGAAACCCTTTGTATCACAATATATAGAAATAATTGTAAGCTCTATTAAAGCAGGGAATGTCTCTTGAAATTTTATAGCAGTTTTTAATATCACATACACCTTTAATAAAGTGGAATTTTCCTATGACATTTTCTACTGAAAATGTTCAATCTTCTGAATAACTGGTGCTTTGGCTTTGGTGCTGTGTAAGCTGGATCTGTTTTCTCTGTGACTATTAAGATGCTACAACACCTTTTTCATTTCCAAAAAATTACTATTGCTCAGTAGTATTCTTCCTTCCCAGCATACCAACACACATTAGATTATAAATTAGGTAAATGCTCTTATTATTTGTAAGCACTTACACTATCTTAGATCATTTAAGTGAGGAAAGTGTAGAGCAGGATTGTGACAATCAAATCACACATGATTTAGAGATTTAATTTCTGATGATTAACTGGGATAAAAATGGTTTGGTACAGATTGGTTCTGAATGTACAGAGGCCAGGATGCTTCTAGGTTGCAGAAGAATTTGGGTTCCTCAAGTGGCAGTTCCTGATCTGGCCACATTCTGTAGGCTATGCACATTCACTGAATCCCAGCCATGGGATTTTTGTCTCCTGGTAGAAAAGCTTGGGAGAGGGAATTTACCGATTTTGCTACTCTTCTAGTATCATTGCAAAGTGCTTCCATAATTTTGAGCTTTTGAGAGAGATAGTATATTGATCAAGTGATGTGATTACTTGCATTGACATCTTTCACATCCAGTGGAGTTTGTGCTAGTTTGGTATGAAGTGCCCCGCTGTGCTTGTGGAAGTGAGATGTGAACACCCTAGTCTGCTTCTGCTACACCATTAGAGTCTTGTTTAATTTGTACTGTCATGACCCTTAAGTCCCATGCAGTGTTCCATTTGCTTTCTAAATAGCTAAGGTGGGCCTTGGTGTTGCTTCTGCAAGTGAACCTTTATGCAGCACATGCTGCATGTAATGCATCCAAAAGTCTGGTACACTTGCTTCTCCCAGGCGTAACTGTAAACAAGTACAAGAATATGTGCTTCCCTGTTAACCTTGACTCCTATTCTTTGTTCCTTGACAGTTCTGGTTTACTTGGATGTTGAACATACCATTATCAATGGTTACTACCTTTCTTAAAGGTAGGAAGCAGGAGGAGAGATTATGGTCCTATATCTTAAAATTTAATAGCTTAGAACCTCCAAGATTTCCCAGCATCAGCTGGAAGGTAGAGTCCACACTGAAATATCTGAGCCATAGTAGACTGGGGTTATTACTGCGCTGTTTCAGCTGATGAGTTGCACATTAGACACAGCTCAAGGCTGCTGCTAGTGCTTATAGAGCTCTGTAGAGGAAAGAGGATTGATTGATCCAAGGCCTAGCAGTGTTTTGGCCTTGGATCAACATGAAAGACCCAAGAATGCAGTGCAAACCATCCTATGGGTGGACTTGTTATTTATCTTTTGGTTTAACTTCTTTCTTTTCTCCTATTTGTATTGACTTAGAGCCATGCAAAACACTTCCATGTAGTATACTTTGGAGATGTCTCTGTTCAAATAGCTTTAATCCCAGTTAAAAGCTGGTTTGCCCCCTGTATATTACATGAAATTCCTCTGATTTGTAAGTAGTATTTAGACCCACTGTTAAGCCAGACTGAGTGTTGCATTAACTGGAATGCTGCCTGCCTGGTATCTTTGCTGTTTTAAGACCACTCCTAACTGAGATTTGCACAGTGGGGTCTGAGAGACTTCCTGCAAATGGGTGTTTTGTTCTCCAGCCTGTGCCTGGAATCGTTGCCGCAGTGACCATGTTACGCCTGCATCCTCCCCCAGGACAGCCTCTGCAGCATGTCACAAGAAGGGTTAGAGGTTTTCAAAAGTGTTGTCTTGTACTGCAATAACAGCTGGGGCAGCTGGGGCAATTTCTAGGCACTGAACATATCTAAATGGTGTAAGAAGGCAGTAATGAGGCACCCGTGGTGCATGCTTGCTTATTTTCAGGTGAACCCCACCAGTTCCTGTCCCTATTGCTCTTCTTCCTCTCTGCTAGCCTAAAAGTGGGAGAAAGCCCTCACGTTCCTTTTTTCCCAGTGGCCTTTTCTTGTAAGGTTTATGAAGATAGCTACCTCTCAACAAATCTAAACCATCACCATGTTTGCTGTGAGCATGGGTATCAGCAGTGTCTACTGGTATTCCTTATTCTGAGGGACACTTGGAGCTACTTGTTCCCATCAAAGCTTTCTTCCCCTCCAGTTCAAAGAGCTATTTTCCCTAGTAGGGATGGTTACTCTGTTGTGGGTTTGTTCTTAGTCATAGTGGGCAATGCATCCTAGGTGTGTTGTCAGCCTCTGTTTGCACCCCTCCAGCACCAAAGCTATCTTTTTTAGATACTGGTCTGGGGCTTAATAACCTTGCTGAGTGGGACTGGCTTTACCCCTCTGGGTTGAGTGTAGATATTCATGTGGGATCACTGTTTGCTGTGGGATCACAGTGAAAATAGCTTGGCCATACTGCCTTTAGCAGAGCTGAAGGGGAACTTCTGTGCCTTCAGCTCACTGGCACCTGAACCACCCTGTGTGGGTGCAGGGTTTGTAGTGTTTTCTTCATACTGTCTTCGCTATCTCCCTGGGACTGCCTTCAGTATCCCCTGGGGAAGCTCCTGCCCTTGTTTCTGCCCTAGGTGAAGTCACACCTCTCCCGGACACTAGGTACCACACTTGAACATATTTCACATTATTACCAGCTGAATTTGGAGAGCATTGGGTGCTTTCTGAAGGGCAGGTAGTACCAGGGCATCTACCATGGCTTGTGTGCCTGTGTGAAGCTTGAGCGTCATTGATAGCACAAGCAAATGTCTAACTCTTGCTTTGCACGATATGGAGTGGCTCTTGGATCAGAAGCCAGACTCTTGGTTTCTTTCTTAGGGCAAGCATTTACATATAACCCCTGCAAAATGTGACTTAATTTCAGCAGACTTGTGGGAATGCAAATGAATAAGCAGATGTATGAAAGAAGCAGTGCTGATATCCAGTTTTTGGTTTCTAGTTTGTACACATCTAGGGTGTCAGTAGATATGCACAGAAAATGAAACAAATCTGAGTGCTGGATGGAAGCAGTAAAGAAAGGTTTCTGTACTTGCTGTCTCACAACACAACCTACATGATTGTTATGAAATGAACTGATAAGAGATATTGCTTTTCCCACCATCATTAGGATGCAAGCCTTTTCTGAATGTGCCAGATGTTTGGCTTTCATTATCTGGAAGCTTCTTTCATTTCATACCCTAGTGAAAGGGAAGCCTGAGCATGTCCAGCAGAATTATAAACAGTTTCCTGTACGAACGAATAAAGCATCATAGTTAATGAACTACATCGTGGTAATAGTAAGTCCAGCTAATGAATGCTTTCCCTGTTATTTTAGAGAGGTGGCCAAGTGACATTTTTCTGATTCTGGATCACTGAATCCGTATGGATTATTTGTCTGAGAAATGCTTCATTCTATTTTAATATTTGGGAGTTTATTCAATGCCTGATACTTTACAGTCAGATTTCTGAGTTATTCGGAATACCCTTATATTCAAAGCTGGCTAAGGGAATGTCCTCTAAGATGGTAGCAGTTGGAAAAGAGTATCTTTACTAACAGTTTTTGGCTGGTGGTGTTGTTTCAGGTTTATTGTTTGGTTGGTTTTTTTTTTTTAATTTATTTATTCTGGAGAAATCCAGTGAACACTTTTTCAAAGCACTATAATTCCAACTCCTGTAACAGTTTCTGAAAGTATTAGTTTGTATAGAGGGAGGAGTTTCTGAACTATAGATCATAACAAGCTAGTTAAGTTACTGCTCTGCCAAAAGCAGTAGACCATCTTTACTCCTTGTAATGAGGCAATCACTTTTACCAGCATATTCCCCAAATTCATTCTCATGCTACTGTACTGCTCAGGATATGTGTGTATCTTTTATTTCTAAGAAGTGAATGAATGTCTTTGGAGCACTGAAATGCACTTGGGTGGGTAGAGTATCACTGCACCAGATGCGCAGGTTTGTTCTTTCCAATGGCAGAAGAGGAAAGAACTTTTGTGTGGCATTCTCTGAAAATATCTTCTTCAGCCAGGCCAGCTGGATTTTTGAGGGGCTTTATCTGCAATTCTTTAGCAGTTGGTGCTTGTCGTAACTGATCTGGAAGTGATTTTGACTGCAGCTCAAGTGTGGTTGGTTCATTGTTTTTTCCAATGATCTGAGCTGAGAACCCATTGTAAAAAGCCTAGTAAAAGCTAATGGGGAGACCAGAGTCAATGGTTTCATGGTTCAAATACGGGTTGTAACAGGTGCACCTTTACGGTTGTCCCATGATTGGTTTTCAGAATTATTCCCATCTAGAGGTGAGAATATGTCTGAAGCCTTTTCCTTGTGCTAAAGCAAGGAGATTATCATTCTAGTTACTCGCATGAGCTTCATGAAAGTGAGAACATCGGAGGTATTGCGCGTGTTAGCTGAGCAGGGTACTGTGCATTTTCAACAGGAGGAGATAGCACTTGAAATGATCTTTAGAAGCATTTTCTCCACCCATTTTGCCAGGACTGCTTTATCTGCGTTGTGCTTTACAGAGCAATTTTTCTTCCGTGAGCAGGGAAATGCACTGATATTTATGTGTTAGCTCTACCGCAAAGGTTTATAGGGAATTGCCATGATCATATTGGCATCTCTGATTTCTCACTGTCCTCTTCTACAATGGCAAAGGGAACTCAAAGATGGCAGATGCGTCTCTCCAAAAGCAAACTCCAGGGGATCGGTATCCCCATTCCTTGCATCTTTTTGAAAAACTGGGTAGAATTGATGCAGCACTGCTCCATTTCTCCCTGAATAACTGGAGGGAATTAACAGTACTTTGGAAGATAATGTGTCAAAAAAAAAAAAAAAGATGAGGCCTCCAGCAGCATGTGTGTAGAAATCTGTGCCTGTCTCATAAGTCAGAGCTTGTGGAACTGTTCTGTGCAGAGTCCAGCAGAGCTCCTCAGTATCTCAGACTAGGTTCATTAGGCAATATGACATTTTAATGCAGTCCAGTGTTTTTTAGTGATTTTGATGAGGTTAGCTATGAAACAGTGGATTGATGAAGATTACTTTGGTCTGTAGGTGACACTGCAAGTACTGGACATACATACTGCATTTTCCATGGTCTTGGTGTGCTTGCTTTTCAGAAGGTCTTTAGTTTCTGTTAGTTATGACTAAGTTTTGTCATGAAGCTGCAACTTGAGAAAAGGATCTGATATGGTTTTGATCCATGTTTTCTTGGAGAGCTGTGCACTAAGGGAAGGGCAATAGTTATGACAGGAATGGGAAGAATAAGCAAAGGTAAATCATGTTGGAGGACAAGGAGGATATAGAGAATGTTGACAGGCAGAAAGACAAGTAAAACCTATGAATAAACACAAAAGCAGGCTGGGCCAAATAAATGCATTTTATTCCTCCACGAGAGCGTTGTGTGGAGAGCTGCAAAGCATTTGGATCTGTGTGACTGTGGGAATTCCCACATTTGGCTATGCGGGAATTTCCCTCAATTGGTATGATTTTGTTTCATAATCAGTTTTGAAAATTACAGGAAAGCCACAGGGTTCAGGCTATGTTATGGAGCAATACATGATACTTTTAATGCAATATCTTTGAGTGTGTTGACTGTTAATATGAGAAGTGGGAAGGAAATTCAGTGTTCAGTTTTTAATATGTTTAATATATGCTAACGTATTTACTCTTGTCTGTGGGTAACTAAAATAGAAGGGGTTTTTATGCTTGAGCAGGTTTGAAATACATCTAAGCTGTTGACCCAAATCAGCTGACTTTGCATACTCTAGTGATCTCTAAGTATTAAAATATTAGATATATAACTTTTCTGAAATAGCAATTTTTTTTTTAAATATGGCATTTTGAAATAAATATATATAAATTAATTTTCCTTTATAATCACCCTGGCTAACATGAGAACCTACATAAAAGATTTGGGTTCACTTATGCCTCAAGCAGCTTCTACTGGGGATTGGAAAAAGTGTAAAACTGTTCATTGTTGTACCTGTCTCTCTTGAAAAGTGTGATATACCCACTGCTTTTTCTGTCCAGTGCCATGTGGTCACTGCTTCTTAGCCTGTCCTTCTATCAGTTTCTTCATCTGGTGCATGGAACTCTTGCCGTGCTCTCTCTTAAGAATTTGAGAACTCGGATGGCTTTTTTTAGTGGAACAGGAGCTGTATTATCAGTATTGGTTTTGTGTCACATTTGCAAGCAAGAAATCGGTCATATTTTCTAGCAAGAGTTTGGGAAAGAGAAGGGTTACATTCTGCATATTGGTATTAATAAGCCCTATAAAATTCCAGGAAAACTGTATTTCTTGCAAAATGTTGGTTAAAGGGGGTAGATTAACATCTGTTGCTCTCTGGAAAAGTATTTGTGAGCAATTATTGGCATTTCTTTAAAAATATGATTGCCCTTTTGCTCAGTTACCAACATCAAAGTATCATTAAATAGAAAAAAAAAGACATAAAGTTTGAGAGGCCAACTATATTTAAGAACAATACTCTAGCTTTCTTATAACAATGATAGTATTTCATGAGTAATTGTAGAGAAGGGATAGAGTTTTTTGCTCAGGATGTTTTACATTAACATAAATTATTAGCATATTATTATTTAAAATTTTATCTTATAATATGCATCTTGAAATATAGGGGTTTTTCTGTAATAGTATTCTAATTCTTGCAGTCCTTTTACTGCATCTATTAGGCTTAAGGTTTTTTCAGGTTTTAGAGAGGGGGAAGAGGCTGAATGTTTCATTTGTTTAAAAGATAGGTTTAGAAAAAGTGACTGGCCCCACAAGTGTTTCAAAGCTATTACACTACTGTGAATCATTTGACTTACTGTACTTGAGAGATAAGGCATTGCTCCCAGAGTAACTTTTTATTATTGCAGCTATTGACGCTTTGTCTAACCCAAACAAGCAAATTGAAGGATCACATTCATGCAGGGCAGATGTGACTGGGCATGTCTTATTTTTCAAGGAGTCCTGTGCAATTGTTTTCAGTACCAATAAATTAAAAAGTTGCCAAGTAACTACAGGTTGCTGATCCTAGATTTTCAATATGGGCCTCCAATAGGAATAGCATCCTTCCCTTTGAAAACACATTTTCTCAGCCTTTAATGGCATTAGGCATATGTTAATGGCTTCTGTGTCCTAGCATACTATCTCATCTCATCCAATCTCTGAGTAGTGCTAATATAACTTTTGGTATGATTCTTTCTCTTGCATCTCAGCATTTTTGTTACGTTACTACTTCTCTTTAGATTCTTAAGGATTTGTAACATGAAACTAAATACTCCATCCTTCAGAGGAATGCAAATGCTTCCCTGCTATTGTTTATGGACTTTGAGTCGTGTCTGAAATTTCAACTGGAAGAATAAATTTTATGCACATCTGCAATGTTTTTGTGGTGGTTTCATCTCAGAACTTTCCTGATTGTTAAAGAAATAGACTAGAGTCACATACATGAATATTTACAAGGGATTGTAGTGGCACGAAGTCCATAAACTGTACAGGCTGAAAGCATTTTTTTAAGACATATTTTTAGTTATTTTCAAGATTTTTATTAAAATAATGCATATTCTGATGATGGGTTTCGTAGAATATGTGCATACAATGCCATGATTACTGGTAGTGAAATGCTTACTTTTTTTTTCCTTCACTGCTTTCCTTCTCCAAAGCTGCTGAGGATGAGAAAGCTCCTGCAAGCAGCTCAGAGGAGGATCCAGCATTTGTATGTCTGAGGAGGTGTCTGGGGAAGATGAGAATATTTGAGGTGGTAGGAGATGAGTGGAAACTGGAATCGGTCAAGGTGACAGTTAAGTGGATAGCTTTCATTTGTTGTTGTTCCCACAGTTGCTTGCTTGCTCTTTACGTAAATTAGCAAGACATGCTGATGAATGAGATGCAGCAGAGCAATATCTTCTTGAAGCAATAACCTGTAGCAGCAAGTCATGCTTTCAGACTGACTGTATGTGTGGGATGGGAAAACAGTGCTAGTTAGAAGTGGGGGTTGGAAAAGGAAGAAGGTTTTTTACATGCAAGGAAGATAAATCAGTGCTTTGCAAAAACCCCTTTTCAGGCAAATTTAAAGTACTTTAATAGTATCCATGTGTTAAAAATGCACCTCCCATAGGCTGTTTAGCTTTGACTAACTGGTGTTTCTCAGTGGAAGACTGTTGCAGTTGAGCATTCTTGTTTATCTCT
Organism: Myiopsitta monachus; assembly: GCA_017639245.1. Lineage (NCBI taxonomy): Eukaryota > Metazoa > Chordata > Aves > Psittaciformes > Psittacidae > Myiopsitta > Myiopsitta monachus. The sequence continues at coordinate 60,375,885 of CM029921.1, read as the reverse complement.
TTTTATAGGAAAGAAGAATGTGTACTCTTGCTGTAAATAACAAGCTTAATCAATCTGAGTATACCATTTTTCTAATTACAATTGGAGATTATTTGTTTTTTTTGGTAATCCTTTAAATTAGATCAGAAATCATTTTATCTTACAGCTTGGTGATTCCTTTCAAATAGAATTTTGTTTTGCTGCCTAGAAAAATGAGGTGTTCTGTAATCTTGTGTCCTGCTTTCAGATATTCCCCCTGCATTTTCATGCCCTGTGGCTTCTGAGAAACTTTGACATGCTTTTTAAGGAAATATGTATTGTTGAAAGCACTATGTTCTTCATGTACATGAATTTACAGTGTAAATCTATATGGATGTTCCCAAGTAGGTTTGTGACTGACAGTGTGTCATGGGTTCAGCAGCAGCAGTCATTTTTCTCCTTCTTGGTAGCTGGTGCAGCACTGTGTTTTTCATTTTGGGCCTGGGAACAGCGCTGATAACACCAGTGTTTTCAGTTACTGCTTCGTAATGTTTTGGTCTGACCAAGGACTTTCTGAGCCTCATGCTCTGCCAGGGAGGAGGGGACGCCGGGAGGAAGAAGAGACGGGACACCTGATACAAACTGACCAAAGAGGTTATTCCATACTGCAGCACGTCATGCCCAGGATGGGAAAACGGAGAGCAGAGACCCGGAAGGGTGTGGTGGTGCACTGGGGGGTTCGCTGCTGGGGGGTGCACTGGCTGGGTCAGGCTTGATGAGCAGTTGTATTCTTTTTCCTTGTATTTCTCTTGTATTATTACTGGTGGTAGCAGTAGTGATTTGTGTTATACCTTAGTTACTGAACTGTCCTTATCTCAACCTGTGGGAGTTGCATTCTTTCAATTCTCCTCCCCACCCCCCTGGGACTGGGAGAAGAAAGAGAAGGAAGTGAATGAGTGAGAAAACTTCTTGGGTGAGGGGCTTAAACCACGACAAGTAGACACCTATTTATAGCAAAGCTATTTTTCATGGCTTGCTTTGAGCGCAAATTGCATTTCCAATTAAGCAGTGTGGATCTCCTGTACCATCTACCTGTGTTACTGGTTCTGCCTCTCTGGAGTCTGCTCTAATGGTCTGTTAGCTAGTCATACCTCTAGGTTTCTACATGTGAGTTGGCTATATTCATAGTAAAGTAGTGTTTAAATTCCAGCACAAAAGCTCCTTCCTTCAGTTACTTAATTCAAACTTGTATTTAGCATAGTTGTTTGGGTTTTATTTTAAGGTTTGGTTGGTTGTTTTGGTTTGGTTGGTTTTTGTTTTTTTTTGTGTGTGTTTTTTTTTTTTTTTTTTTTTTTTGTGGTGGTCTGTCTTTATTTCAAAAATGAGTGCTGCTTTAAGTGCAGTATATCACAGTTGCTAATCACATACCTGCAGTTGTGAATCCTCCCACTGGGTACAGATGCACTCATCTTCCCCCTAAATTGTGATTAGTATTCAAATAGTAGCACAAGAAGCTATCATTCCCCCTGCTCTGCACACTCAGGTCATGAAAGCAAGCTGAATTCTCCTTGTGTTTTCTCATTCAGTGGGGTTTGCATTTAAAACACTCTTTGAAGTGAGAAGGCTTCACATCTTTCATATCTTTTGCCCAATCTATCGGTAACAAATGAAATGGTTTAATGTGTTCTGTTACTGGTTTGATTTGGGCTTTTGTTTTGTTTTTGTTGGGCTTTTTTGGTCAGGTCTTGATGCCATATATGAAACAGGTACTTCAGTAAGTCCTGTTTTGGCAGTGATTTTTGCTGAAGATCTAGGGGCATGAAAGCATGGGTTTGGTTTTGGGTTTCTGAGACCACTGATCAGTTAAATGCCTACTAATTTTTTGCTAGATGTTCAAGGATCACTTTTCAAGAGGGATGAACATATTGTGAGGGATGGCTGAATGTTCCATAGAGTGTTTACAGTAGGTGATTGGTAAATTTTTGAATTCTCTTGTCCACAGGGTCCCTTTGCAGCCTGTCATTAGTACAAGACTTGAAAAACTGGGTAAAGGAGATCAGCTCTCTTACCAATTTCAGTTATTTCTAGCTACTGAGGGTGATGCCAACTGCAGTGCCCTTGGAATGTCTCTGAGGTCACTCACTGTTTTCTATGCTTGGGGCTATTTTGGTTTGTAATTCTCTGTGAAAACAAATTTGCAAAGTCATGGGGCAGTTCCTGAAGATAGGCAAGTAGTGAAGCTTCACCAGCTGTATTAGATGCAGTCCAGTGGCTCAATGTTGAGCTTCAGCTGCTGCTCAGCTATTTCCAATTTGATTATTGGAGTCATTGCTGCAAAGTGCTTTGGAGCTGTGAGCCAAATCAATGTAGTGTCATTAATTTCACTCCTGATATTACCTTTTCAAACTATCAGGGTTTTTTTTGACTGCATTCGTATGTCATGACTAGTTGTTGATGATATAAATTGTATCTCCTAATCCATCATATTCAAGACTGTCAGAGACTTCATCACAAAATGTCACCTATTTTTCTTGACTGGTCCAGCCTTAAGCCCCTGTTGATCATTGCCCAGTAGGTGGTGATACAGTTGCATTTATCAGTGGATTATTTGTAAGTAAGCTAGGTTAATTGTAAGTTTTTGAAACGTTACCATTTTGGAGCATTTTTTAAACTACAGTAATTTAACAGGTTGTTATGACTCTTTCTAGGAAGACTGTACACAGGCAGGTTTAGTCTTCATAGCAACATTGGCAATATTGCTTAATCAGGCTTAAACTTTTCTCATTCGTGATATATTGCATTTAATAATCCTATTAATTCTCAAAGGCTAGTAAGAAATTGCAGGTTTTCAAGATTTATAGTTTTGGCATTTATAGTCTGTAACTCCTACTTTGTAGTCTTGTATGTTTGGCAGAATTTATCCTCTGGAAAACTCAACATTTCTATGTCACGCACTGACAAATTTGAAATACAACCCAAATTGCTTGGAGGCCCTGGTAAGCACTCTTCTGGTGCTCTCCTCTGGTTTCTGATCTCTTAAGGTCCCCCAGCTACTTCTAAGCATTTCTAATGTCTGATTACTCTGAAAAACCAATAAAGCAAGGCTTAGCATTTTCAGGAGAGTCTAAAAGTTCCAGGAGCCTTTTTGGAGAATGGATCTGATTCCCATGGAAACCTCAGCAGCAGTTAGCTAAGAAAATTAGAAACTGCTGCATGGAGTTTGGAAGGCAGACACAGGGACTGTGAGAATGAAGATCCTAGGCCCACTGTAGGAGAGGATCATGGTTCGAGACCATCTTAAGATCCTGAATGTGCACAAGAACCATGGGACCTGATGAAATCCATCCGCGGGTCCTGAAGGAGCTGGCAAATGAAGTTGCTAAGTCACTGTCCATCATAGTTGAAAAATCATGGCAGTCAGGTGAAGCTCCCAGCGACTAGGAAAAGGGAACTATAACCCCCATTTTCAAGACGGGGAAAATGGATGAGCTGGGGAACTACAAACCAGTCAGCCTCACCTCTGTGCCTGGCAAAATCTTGGAGCAGATTCTCCTGGAAGGCATGCTGAGGCACATGAAAAACAACAAGGTGCTTGGTGACAGCCAGCATGGCTTCACTAACGGGGAATCCTGCCTCACCAATCTGGTGGCCTTCTATGATGGGGCTACAGAACTGATGGACAGGGGTAGAGCAGTTGATGTCATCTACCTGGACTTGTGCAAAGTGTTTGACACTGTCTCATATGACATCCTTGTCTCTAAATTGGAGAGACATCAATTTGATAGGTGGACAACTTGGTGGAAAAAGAACTGGCTGGATGGCCGCATGCCAAGAGTAGTGGTCCATGGCTCTATGTCCAGCTGGAGACCAGTAATGAGTGGTGTCCCTCAGGAATCGATGTTGGCTCCTGTCTTGTTCAACATCTTTGTTGGTGACATGGACAGTGGGATTGAGTGCACCCTCAGCAAGTTGGACAATGACACCGAGCTGTGTGGTCCAGTGGATACGCTGGAGGAAAGGAAAGCCACTCAGAGGGACCTTGACACACTTGTGAGGTGGGCTGATGCCAACCTGATGAAGTTGAACCATGCCAAGTGCAAGGTCCTACAGCTGGGTTGGAGCAATCCCAGGCACAGCTACAGGTTGGGCAGAGAAGAGATTGAGAGCAGCCCTGCAGAGAAGGACTTGGGGGTGTTGGTCGATGAGAAAATGAACATGAGCAGACTGCAGTGTGCACTCACAGCCCAGAAAGCCAAGGGTATCCTGGGCTGCATCAAAAGGAGCGTGACCAGCAGGTTGAGGGAGGTGATCCTGCCCCTCTACTCTGCTCTCGTGAGACCTCACTTGGAGTATTGTGTGCAGTTCTGGTGTCCCTCGACATAAAAAGGCCATGAAAGTGTTGGAACAAGTGCAGAGGAGGGCCACAAGGATGATCAGGGGACTGAAGCACCTCCCAGTATGAAGACAGGGTGATGAAGTTGGGGCTGTTCAGCCTGGAGAAAAGAAGGCTGTGTGGAGACCTCATAGCAGCCTTCCAATATCTGAAGGGGGCCTATAGTGATGCTGTGGAGGGACTCTTCATTAGGGACTGTAGTGATAGGACAAGGGATAATGGGTTCAAACTTAAAAAGGTTTTGAATGCTTCATGGCTGGAGGTGTTCAAGGCTGTGTTGGACAGGCCTTGTTTGGCATGGTTTAGTGTGAGGTATTGCTGCCCATGGTCCTTTCCAGCCCTAACTATTCTATGATTCTATGATATTATATAAGCATATTTGGGAAATTCAGATAAAATTGCTTTGTACACTTTCCACTGGAATGAATGTATGAGCTTTGCTGGCAGAAGAATTAATCTATTGAACTCTGGCAGTGTTTTTGAACATGGATTGGGCCAGGAATACACAATAGGGCCAAACAGGCAATGTTTGGGCTTTTCTCTATAGTAATAGTAGTCATGACTGAGGGAAAAGGTGAAGATTGTTCCCTTAACCTTTTGCCACAGTATGCCTGAGTGTGAAATACGAGCCATATACAAAGGTGTAATAAGGCTTCACTTCAAGCACTCGGAGGTCTTGGACTTCATGTGGGAATGAAAAGGTAGACGGGGTGATGTGCTTATGAGTGAATTAATCTTGAAAATTTAAATGTTGTCTAAAACCAGCAAGATGGTTTAAAAGATGGTGGGGACAAGCCAGAGAGTGATTACAAAGGTAAAGTTGCCCTCCATGCTATTTAATGCTGCTGAAGCAGCATTAAAGTTTTTTGTCTCACAGACATCCCTCCATTTTCCAGACAGATAACTTCTTTTTATCTCCTGATAGTTGATTCTTCTGGTTCTTAATCAAATTTTCTTGGTCAGTTTCTGCAGGTTTAACATTTGTTTTTTTTTTTTTTTTTAGAACTTGGTAAGTTTATTAAAAAAAAAAGTAAACCCCAACCCCCCCCCCCCCCCATCCATACTTCATACTACAAGCATAGCTGCTTGTCAACCACATTAAATCTAGTGCCATTTGGATGTGTGCAGAAATTGTAATCGCCTTGTAACAGAGGCGATACTGTACCTCCAGTGGCTCCTAGGAAGGAGCTGATCAGTGAATAAAATAAGCACTAACCTGAAGTGGAGGTTTGAATCCCCTGGAGATAAACCTGCTAAGCCATGTGAGAAGATACCAGCACCTGTGATTTGAATACGTCTGAATACCTGAACAATCTGCACCTGTGGCAGTTACTCTCCCCTCTGACCCCTCCCTCCAAAACGACCAGCTCCCCTCGTGTGGTGTGTAAGTCTTGATAGGGCTGCCTATATAGCATTTAAAAGGGAGAAGAAACTCAGGCCATCTCTGAACACTGAAAGAAAGCTTCTTAAAGCCAGAATAAGAAAATGGAAATAATTGAATTCCTGCTGCAGTGAGGTAAATGTAATATTTATTTATCTATTTATTGAACTCTGGAAGGCTTTGTTTCTGGTGAAGTAGGAGGTTTGCTGGTGACTGTAGTGGGCAGGAGGGTAGAAAGAAGTGGTAGCATTTAAAAAGAGACTTTTGGCTTTTGATTCTGTAGGTGTGCATGAGAAAATTGGGAAATGTGGGTTTGTTGTTTTTTAGGTGAAGTTTGAAACACTTTTGTGTTTACCTCAGTTGGAATTGTTCAGAGTTTTTGGAATGTAGGTATGCATTATTTGCATATCGCTCTTAAGATCTGCTGTGGTACTCGTTATTCCAGCATTTAGTAGTCAGACTTTCATAGATAAATGTAAAGATGGTATCACACTTTAGCTTAATTTGCATTTAGAATTTATAAATGTTGTTTAAGAAACTGGTTAAAAAAAAAAAAAAGGCAAACAATGGTACCAATAAGAAACGTGTTAGTTACTTTACTAGTCTCTGTAATAAAACCCTCTTGGAGCTTTTCATTTTTATATCTGTGATAGCGTTAACTGAATGTAATTTAGAAATGCCATACTCTTCAGAAATAGTAGCATATACATGTCTGTACAATCTGTGTGTGTATAAATTACTCAAAAGTATGGCCATGTAGTTCAGCAGGATAGTTCTGAAGTTTTCTCAAAGAATGCTATAGGAGACTGTTAAAAACATGAGTTTATTGAAGGAGAGAGTTGCAAGAATTTATGTAGGTAATTAGGTGAGTCTTAGATAATATATGCATAAACTCACATCAAAATGTTTCCTATAAGTAGGAAATGTTTCAAACCTTCAACTGTCAATATGACTAGGAAGAGATGTCAAGGTAATAGCAGAAAATTGATACATATGCTTTGTTTAAAATACTGTATTACATTCTGAAGGAAATGCAACCTGTTCAGTATAACATACACATGTACATGTTTATAAACTTACCACAGTGTTGTGGTAAGAGCACAAAGCTATGCCTTTAAGCAGAGTAAGTGATGGCATTGTTTGTTCCCAGCTTTGTCTGGAAGGTTGTGGGCAGCTGAAGTTGGGCTGGGTTTTTGCATGACTACTTCATTTTGAAAGTGAAAAAATACTTGACAATTTTTACATTCTGCAGTCTGCAGGTTTATTATCATCTACTGAAGGATTAATTTGTGGTTTAAGCAGACTCTCAATACACTGTGTTGAGTAGTTGATAGACCTGGTTTTATCTTCCGGTGTCATAAATGTTAGCCTAAATGTGCCATGCATATAGAAAAACAAACCAATAAATTAATTCAGAAATAATATTCTTGTTGGGATCAGAGCTTTATTTTGCTCTTGTGAGCTTCTTAAGTGTGGGTATGTTATTTTCAAACAATACCTGTATCTGTATTTTCCATTTTTGTGCTGTTATTATTGGTTTTGAAGAGTTTTGAAAAGGACATTAAATTTACTGAACAGATATGTTTGGCCTCTTCTTTTAGGTTGTACTTAGAGGTATTGTTTTCCAGTTATCATGTATTTTTATTTTTTGCCTTTTACTTAGTATTTTTGCTGTAACATCAATATTGTCAAAGTCAGCAGATGGGCAGCTTGATATATTTAACCCCGGCTTCAAGGAGCTGGGTTTTTTACCATGCTAGTCTTGTTTTATACTGTTCTTTAAAGACACAAACTGCAACCCCTTGATGGTCCTTTCATTCTGAGCACTTTTTAATAGCATATTGAAATGTGGTAGCTGGGTTGAATGATATTAATAACAACATATTCTTAGATGCCCTCAAAAGGTTGTTTTTCATGCTATTCTGGAGACAAGGCAGAGTGCAGTCTGTGGCTGCAGACTGGAGCTCCAATGTTGCTTTTTTTTCACAGGGGTAAAGACACACCTGTAGCTGAAGAGCTGCTCCGCTGATCATTTCCTCAGCATGTGTGTGCACTTGTCTCTTGTGTTGCTTCAGTGAGGTTCCTCATTGCCTAATGTTTTCCTCACTTTTAATTATTCCATTGCTTCCAGGCAGTAGTTTTAGAACCGTAGGGTGCACCACAGCAGCAGAAGAGTTGGAAACTGGTTGGGCCAGACCTTCATTGTGACAAGAGTGTGAAACCAAGAGCTTAGGTCTCACCTTGTCAACTTCAGGCAAACAGGGCAGAATGCAATGTGAAAACCGGACACATATAAATGGGATGTGTGCATGGGTTTACCCCCTGCCCCCCAGAATTCTCAAAAAACTAATTGCTATCTTTGTGAGGTAACATAATTTGCCTTAAAAACCCCCAAACTTCAGGAACAAACAACAAATCCCTTTCAAATACTGTTATTTTAACCAGTGGGATGACTTTTTTGTATTTACTAAGAATAATGCATTGTGAAAAGGAAATACAGTAGTTGTCTTGATCTTATTTGGCATAAACCTAATTGGATCTGCTAATTTAAATCTCATGCAACTAAGTTAAAGTAATAATAGTAATACTCCAAGCTGTCTATCAGTGCCAGCTATTTGTTGTTTGGATCTTCTTTCCTGTGAAAATAAGATACTGCTCTAGAAAAGGCAGAACTAAAATACCATGGGGTTTTTTGGTTTTTGTTCTTTTTTTCAGCCTACATCGATGTGTTACTTCACTTATCTCCTACCAAGGTTCTTGTGCTTCTGTGAGCTCCCAGATGTGCAGTTGCTTCCTGCCTTAGATCTCAGACTGCAGTTGCCTTATAAGTCTCATCCCCTTACTGCCCTTGGTAATGTGGATCTGTCTTCCTTGACCCAAAAAACTTAAGGTGGTCTTGCTTTAAGGCTCTTGCGAACTTTCCCAGTAAGGTGATTTTTGTGAATAGGAGAAAAAGAAGAGGGGAGGAAAAATAATGGGGATTATTTTTCCGAAATGCCATCCCTTGAAAAAGCAGTTGTTCACCAATGTGGAAGTATGTACATTAATCTCAGATTAATCCATATTCATTTAGCATATTACATATATGTGACAAGAGGAACAATTGGGGTTTTTCTGAGTCTTGTCTGATTTTGTTCAGTGCACAGAGGAAAGAGCAGAGGCAGATGGAGAAATCCAAACTTTTACTCATTTTCATTAAAGAAAATGTTTAACCCACACTCCTAACAGATGTTTCTTAGGAAGGGGGCTTGTTTGTTTTTTCCTGTAGATAATACCCTAATTAACCAGTGATAATGCTTGGAGTGAGAAGTACATAATATGCACATGGCAGCATAGGAGACCTTGGCCAGGAAGTGATCCTTTTTTCTGTTCATCAAAAGCACATCTCTTCCAGAAGGACAGTAGTTTCATGGATTGGTTGTTGAAGGACACAAGATCTGTTCCTCTTTTGTATCTCTGTTCTTAGCTTGTTGTGATAATACAAAGCAGATATGAGTCTATACTCATTTAATTAGAGAACTCAACACATCAGATGCTTCATACATCATTTTCAGTTAATGTGTTGTGATATATTGCATGTAGTGGTACTTGCAAATAAGGTGAGGGTGAATTCATGCTTTTGAAGCTCTTTTTGTGGGTGGGGAAAACTGAACTAATCTAAACATAAAAGTTTTAAAGCTATGATTATTTAGTTAAAAGAGATTTTAAAATATGGTCTGTAATCTGAACATCTAAAATCCACAAACATTTGCTGCCAAGAGAAAGCTTGTTTTGAGTTTTGCCATTCAAAAATGCAGTATGAATAGTCTCACCTCTTGATGATTCTTATGATAAGAAAATGGAGAAATATAGGGAAATGGTTGAACCTGGAGACTAAATGAAAGGGATTATCCTTTTACATGGTTTGTGTTCATGTCTGGTTCTTGGTACTGTGTATGTGTAAATTTTCTTGCATTGCAGTTGAAAACTTTGGGCAGGTGGAGTATTTCCATGTAGTTGCCCTAATGAGTGTTTACCCTAGTCAAAATAGAAGAGCATCTATGACCTGAAAAATAGTGTCATTGTCACAACTTTGAAGTGCAAAATATACTGTTTACAATTAATATATACATGTAACTTTTTGTGAGGCAGACAGGTTCCTGGCAACAAACACTTATATTAATTTCAGTGGGTTTAGTTTTCTTGCTGCCTTTGGGTTTGATTTGGCGTGTTTGTGACAGTGTTTGGTTGTTTATATTCATAAACTGCTTAACTGGAAATGCACTCAGCCTAAATTACCTTGAAGTCCCTCAGCATTGTGTGATGGTGCTGTTTTCTCTGAAGTTGAGCTATCTTCCTGCTGTCCTCACTAGTTACTGCTCACCAGGAGAGTTGTCTTCCCTTTTCCTGATACTCCTCTTCTTCAAGATTCTTGCACCTTTGTGGAGAATATACCCCTGCAGTAGGAACCCAGATTTCAGGATACTTCTGCAGCAGTTTCCTTGATTTCTATACCTCCAGGGCAAGGAGTTGAGATTGACCCACTTGAGTGGAAGGTTTGACTTGGAAAATTCTATTTATTCCACCAGGTGAGGAGTTACGTGAATGATTGCAAAGCCACAAAAAACAAATTGAGGAAACACAACCTTATTATTTGCCTGACATTCATCTCTTCTCTTGTACCTATCGCTTTGGGTTTCTTATTGTCATGGAAACCCGGAAAACAGCTTGCTTTCACTACAGAGCCCTGGATATTCAGAATTGTTCCTTCTTTATAAAAAGAAACCTTTTGTTTGTTTCGTTTTCAGTTTTGTTGTGTTTCTCCCCCACCCTGCCTCTTTCAAGCATCCAACTTCTGAATTTATACTGAATACGATTGTATTTTCTTTCTGTGTGTTCCTTCCTTCCCCCCCCCCCCCCCCCCCCCCCGTGTTGTGCTTTTGAGATTCAGAATTAAAACACATGGATGTTTTCCCTCTCCTGGGAGCTTGTTTGAATGTGTTTTGCAAATCTGTGTGTATTTGGGCAAGACTGGATCATAGTAACAGACATCTACAATTCATACAATTGGTCTAATGACATAGGCTGAACCAGTTTCTCTGAAAACGCTCAAGGACACGTGTTTTGTGTTGAAGTATTTGTACCTGTAGCCTGATGTGTGTATGAAGCAAATTTGTGCATGTTAATAGTTACTTAATACACAGTAACAGTGTATTAGGCAAAATATATAAAGAAAACTGTGAGTCTTCAGCAGTGGATTACAGCTGCTGAGAGGACATTTCCCCTTTCTTTTACCTTTATCTGTGTCAAAGGTTTGTATGGTTTTTTTGTTTCCTGGATTTTTGGGGTTTCCCCACTAGCATTCCTATCTTCCTGCAGTATTCATGATACTTTCTGTGTTGGGCAGCTCGTTCAGGGCCTTGTGTCTTCAGTTGCATCTTGAGGGCTCTTGTGGGGCAAGGCAAAGGCTGGATGACGTTTTGGTTCTTTATCTGTTGCCTTGCAAATCAACAGAGTAACATGTGGTTCTCTCCTGTTCTGTGCATTGCTCTTTGCTCCATTTTATTTTAGCCAGTCAGAATGTATGTTCTGTGTTTCCGAATGGAGAAGAAACATTTGTGTTTCTTCAAAGCTCTGGTGGGAGACAAATAAACTAAGAGTTCATTTTGGTGACCTAAAGCTTTGATGCCAGAGGAAATTGTATCATCTTTCTATGGCTTCACTGTGAATTGCTGTGTTAAAGTGCAACAGCAATTTTATTTTTAGCTTGTATTACAAGCTACTGCTTAAAATTGTACATTGGTTTTCTACTCCTTACCTCTCCCACAAATCAACCTTAACTACATTATTTTTGTTGATTCCTGGACTGTAATTACTGAAGAGCTGAATTCTGGTTGCCTTTACAGTCTCTCCTGCTAACATCTAATGGAAGTGTGTGTGGGGGGGGAGGGCGGGGGCAGGAACCTAGCTTTCATGACTTGGAAGTGCAAAGTGGCTAGTTATAATCACTGATTGCCTGTTATTTGTCTTCTTGGGCCAGTTTCAAGGAGCTCTGGTGGCAATGTCTGAAGTATTTCAGGGTTTGTTAAATGTCCCCCAGGTGAAGTATATTGTAAAATTCAAATAATTAGGAAGATTGAGTAGGTTTGTGGCAACACTTGTTTGCCAAACTCCTCAGCAGTCTGTTGAGGTGAGGAAAAAGTGGAAACTGGGCCATCTAAATTAGATAGTTTGTGCATATGAAAAGGGTAAAGAACCAGATGGAGCAGGCAAATTGCATGTTGGAAGCTCCCTGTGACTTTCACAGTATTGTAGGTCTTATTTACAGTCTCTGAAGTTTAAAACAAAGATAATTTTATCTTTTAACACTGAAGCTTTAAAAATAAATGCTATACACTTGACACATCTAAAAAAAAAAAAAAGACAAGACAAGGTGCCCCTGTACCCACTGCCTTGTGTTGAGGGGGTTTTGGCTCAGGCAGCATTTGTATAATGAAATTACGTTGCCATCTCTCTATGTAACAGCATGTAAACTGTGAGGGAGGCAAGGAATTGGAGCTGGATTCTATTGCAGACTGAACCAAAATACCAAAACAAGAAGTGCAAACATATTTCCTGGACTTCAGTAGATTCTGTTCTGATGTTAGTACTTCTAATAAGGCAAGAGCTATTAAAAATGAATTATTTTTATTTGGAAACAGTTTTTAGTGCTAAAGGGCCTTTAATCTTGCAGTCAAATGTATAACAATATAATGCTTGGAAGTCAAAATTGTTAAAGTTCAAACTGTAAACAGGGTGTAAATATTTTACTGAAGGTAATCAACTATTTAAATAAATTAGCAAATGATGTTATAAATTTCCTGTCACTTTGAACTTGTTTTTTAAAGATTTCTAGTTAAGGATATCTCACACTTGAATCACAGCTAGTTGGAGTTACTGTCAGCGTTGCGTAAGTATGTAAAATTGCATATGTTGTGCATGATGGGAGCAAATGTTCTGTGAGGTATTAAAATGTGAGACTCATGGAAGAGGGCCCAGTGTAAAATAAACGTTTGCTTATTGTATTTTGATAGGTTCAGGAAGGTGCTTCTGGTTGTTGTACCTGGAAGCATAGGATAAGGATGTTGATTTAATGTCATGTGCTTGTTACTTGAGTTTTAATCCCAGTAGCAACAGGTTTTGGATTTTTTAAAATTATATTCTTTCAGGGGTGGGGGTGGGGGTGTGTAAAGTTTATTTTATGAGGTGAAAAAAGATGAAGATGAAAAATTCAACTGTGAAGGTGGTGTGAGAGCCAGCAGTTGGCTGGGGCTGGGGAGCCAGGGGATAAATAGGGCCTGAAGGGCAGGGCCTCCCCTGGTGTCTGTCCCAGTGCCCCAGCCAGGGAGGGCAACAGCCTTGAGGCCAGATCGGGCACCTCTATAGGGATGGGGCATGTCCTGGGTTGGGTGGGGTCCAACACCGATGGCAGGGTTGGAGACTTGCATCCTACAGTATTGCAGGGGTAAGGCTGAGGGCCTGGGCGTGGTGAGGAAGCGCAGATGAGCTTGATCAGGAGCAGTGAGGCCTGTTAGTGCCCTGACAGAAATGACGCGAGGACTCAATTTTTAAAAGTATTTTCCTAGTGGCTTGTCAAAGGATTTGCTTCTGGTAGCTACAGTATTTCCATACTACCACTGCTTAGCTTCTCTTAGCCGTCCATGTTCAGTAGAACTGCACTCTCAGCCATGCTTGCAAACAAGTTCATTTCGTTCTCTGTGATGGCAGAGTGCAGTGTGTGTAAGAAGAGTTTCAAAAGGTGATTTGTTTTGGAAAATGCTATTTGTATAGTGTGTGTTGGCTTGTTTCTGTTCTGGCCTTTAGGTAGGACACCAGGGAATTGATTAATCAAATGCCATATTGAATTGCAAATGGAGTCTTGATTTAGAGGGGAAAAATAACACACTATCTGGATGAGAAACAGATAAGATGTCACCGTAGTGTTTTTTTGTGGGTTTGGTTTTGTTTGGGTTGTTTTGTTGGGTTTTTTTTTTTTGTTTTGTTTTTTTACTTTTGAATATTTATAGTTAAACATCTTTTTTGAATTGTATTCCATTCATGTTTAAGATTAGATTATGAACAATTTGCCAACATCAGTCTAGTATTTGTTTCATCATTGCTCAGAAAGGATACTGAATGAAAGAATTTTTTTAACTAAGTTACTGAAGGCCATTCATCCTACTCTTGACATACATTATTACAAATATCTATCTAAAATCATACAGTCATCAATTACAAGTGGTTTGTTCCTCTTACATGTTAGCTTATTTAGAAAAACAAACTGTAGAATTCATCCGAATCTTCAGTAGAAGAATTGGGCTCTCTTGGTATAACTAAGTCAAAACTTGAAAACTTATGGGGAAAAAGACAATGAAGAATGTCCTGGGTTTTTTCTCCTGGTGGAATTTATGTTAATATACTTCAAGTTCTGAGCAGTGTCGGGAAGCCCAAAGTAACACCAGCCTCACTATGATAATGTTCTAATTAAAGCTACAACAGGTCTTTGATATCTGCTGGTAACCATTAGTTAGGAAGCATGAAATTTTTAATGGGAACTTCCTTAGTACTTGGTTACCAGTATAAAAAGTTAAAATAGAAGCCTCTTTTTACAATATTAACAGGCAAAAGGAGGAATTTGGCCTATTGTGTTGCACAACACAGACACTCACCACTGCACATCTCACTCTGAGTGGCAGCAGAACTTATGGAAAAAGCTTTCTGAAAGGGAGAGTAAAGGAGTCATTTGGCCTAAAACTAATTTCATGTAAGGAAAAGTTTGAGGTGGTACATGGTTAGTGATTCTGGTGGAGGACAGAAAGGAGATACACATTTTTCTCTTAATGACTATAGGTTTTAATTCCTTTTTCTCCACTGAAGCAACATTCTACACATAAAGCCTTACAAGCAGACAAGTCCAGCATTGCTATTTTCTGGAATTCTGAGGGAGAGGCTGTGCACACCTTGTTTTGGTGGTTAAAGTTTCAGTGGTCAACACAGTTGTCCTGCACAGAGCCCTGTAGGAATATACTTTAAAAGTACCAGTTTTGCTTAGTAACTCACCTGAGGTTTGTTGGGCTTCATGGTCTTCACCTTAATTCATAACTGCTGTTTGCCACAGAAATCAGGTGTGAAGGCCATACAGATCACCATGATTAGACCTAATCTAGGTGGGGCTAGATTAAATGGCTGGAGGTTGTGTCCTTATGGTCACTGCTGCTGGCAGGACAATTCTCTCCAACTGAAAAGAGGCCGCAGAAGGCTGATGTGTCTTGAATGAAGGTACTCATATTTTCTTCTTTGCCTACGCTTGTTTGAGCTTTACTTGGCTGTTTTCTCTTGTGTACTTGTGCATGAAGTACTACCAGAATTACAAGTAAAATGGATGGATTTCACTGCCTTCTGACAACTGCTTTGAAGTTTTTCTTGCCACTGGATGGTTGAATATATATTGAATGTTACAGAGCATGGCCAGAAAGGGTGATGTGATATTTATTCCTGGGAAAGGACCTGGTCATGCTATTATAAATATGATTACCACCAATCTTTATGATGAAAATAAGAAAAGCCACATGTGCTGACTCTCCAGTCTTTCCTGACAGTTCTTTCTGAATCATCAACTTTTGAAAAGAGTAATAAAAGTTGTGTAAAGCCCTAACTTTCACAGATAATCATCAACTGTGACAGTTGGCATCTCTATTCCTGTATCTTTGAGGCTAGACTAGAGATATGTCTGAATTGTTGACTTTTCCCCTGCTCTTGGAGTGAGTCATGGTCAGAATTCAAGATGAAGTGCTTAGGAGCAGGGTATTTACTTTTGCAAGTCTTTGTTAATGAACTAAAAAAAAACCAAAACCCCCAAATCAGCCAAAAAACTTCTCTGCATTGGACAACAATATTCAATAGCTGCTCGAAGGAAATCCGTATGTCGCATCTCTCTGCCTCGCTCTAAGGTTGTCACTGGTTAAGATTTTATAAAGGTTACTCTGGCTGTCCCCTAAGGCTGTATTTGTTACTCATCAAGTTAACATTACGTTATTGCTTTGCAGTATGAAAACTGGATTTTCATTTTTATTTTTCTTTTAAACTCTGAATTTTTAGTGTGCTATCAGTGAGCTAGATAGAAGGCAAGTGAAATTCACTGTATCAAAGGTGTTTCAGTGTGCTTGGTTCTTCAGCAGTTGTTGGTGTGGGGTAAATAGGAAGGGAGAAAAAAAAAAGGGCAAAATTAAATATACTTAGGAGAAGTGTTGACTGTAGCTATGGAAGATTGTATGGGAAAGGCAAAGGGAATCTGATTTAAAAAAAAAAGATTAAAACTATAACTTGCATAAGGGTAAGGTAGTTCTTTAAGAACTACTAGCTATCTACGTAGAGATTAGGATCAATGGGAGCTGTGAATCCTTATTGCTTACAACTAGTTTGGAGAAACTATTTGTAAAGATCTAGTGGGAAATTACTATCAATGCAGAAGAGAGACATTTGTTTCAGCTTTTTAGGCTTGTAATTCAGTGTTAACTTACCTCTGCAATAGATTTGTGAGTAAAGAAGCCAAGCAGTGTGTACACCTACATGCTGCTTAAGGAATGCCTGAATGGTAGTTCTGATGTTTTAAATTCCTAGCAATTTGAAACTGTGGAAATGTGTTTCCAACTCAGAATGAATAATATTAGTCTGAACTGTTTATTGTTGCTACTCTGGATTTTTTAATAACCATATATCACAGAATCTAGCAAATCCTATTTTCTATTTACTTTCTCTTTGTTGAACAAGGTGATTAAGTTGCAAGCTTGCAGTATTTTACCAGCATATGGTATTGGAGAGAAATGTTAGATCCTTTATCTCAATTTCTTTCATGGGTCAAGGAAAAATATACTGAATTTTTGAGCAGGCTCTCTGAATGCTTCTTGTTCTTGCTCATTGTGTCTAAAGGTTCAAAGAAGTGTCACTGTATCAACTGAGCCAGGGCAGTGGTGGTTTAGACTAAGGTTGGTGAGTTGCGTTTTTGTAATTGGTTCAGATGATCAAGCCTGGAATAAGAATCATACTGGAGAGTGATTTGGATGTTTCTAGGGTAGTAAGAGCCAAGTAATTTTAGTTTGTCCCAGGGGCTAAACTGATCAAGTTCAGTTAATTTTTTTTTTTTTTCATACTCCAGCTATTCATTTTTCTTGTTCTGACAGTTTTACTTACTGTGTACCCAGAAGGTGTGCCAGCATGGACCACTTTGGCATCCTGTCAAAAGCCTGGAGGCAGCACCTAGTTGACAGGTGCTTTGTATACAATGTGTGTAGACAGACCATTTACTTTTCAATTTACTTAAATTAGAAGATGTCACTGGTGTCTCTGTCCCCCTGAAAGCTGGTTAGTAACAAACACTCTAGATCTGAATTTACCTTGAGTTTTCAGGGAAAGGAGCTTTTGCACCTTGTGAGATATAATGTTACAGGTTCTGTTTGTGTTGCTTGGGGTCCATCAGTTCCAAATTTAGGAAAGTTGCCACTGACATAAAATCTATTTTATCATCTTGACTATTAAAACTTCACTTTTTTTACGGGAGTCATTTCAGTAGAAAAACTTGCTGCATAATGGACACATGGAATTCAAATGCCTGAGCATTTGTTTCTTGTTTATGCTGACATATATTGTTGGACTGTGTATAAAACTTTGTGGTAGGGTTTCTTGATTTGTTTTGCACGTCTGAAATTTCTACCAGGCTGGAGATGTTTACCTGATACTGTGTGGCAAGCTTTAAGTAGTGTGCAACTATGCGCTTAAATGAGAGACTCAAGAAAGTAGTTGTGCTGCAGAGGAAGCTGTTTCTTGTTGGCAACAGGTGGAAATGCAAGTGGATCAATTTCTTCGTCTCTTCAATTCTGAGTAAAGACTGTTCTCCAGTGTTTTGACTATTAAGGGAGCCTACAAGGGTGCTGGAGAGAGACACTTCATCAGGGACTTTACTGATAGGACAAAGGGTAATGGGTTTAAAATTAAACATGGGAAGTTCAGGTTAGATATAACAAAGAAGTTCTTTACCTTGAGAGTGGTGAAGCACTGGAACAGATTGCCCAAGGAAGTAAATTTTCCATCCCTGGCAGTGTTCAAGGCCAGGCTGGGCAGGGCCTTGGCAAACACGGTCTAGAGTGAGGCATCCGTGCACATAGCAGGAGGGTTGGAATTAGATAATCTTGGAGTTCCTTTCCGACACTAACTATGATGCTATGAATATGATTAGTTAAAAGAAATCTCAGTGACAAATGTCTCTCTTGGGAAGAGCAGGTAATAAATGTAACCAATAGCAAGGCTATTACACTTTCTGGGGTTTTTTTTGCTATTAATATGGTCTATGTCTGTACACGTGTTTTCAGCTAATCTTTTCTGTCTTGATTACACACTGATCTCTGACAGAATCCTACATTAGGGCTTGTTCTCTGTGTGGAATGTCTGACATGGCCTTCCCACTAAAATGGTTTTCCAAGCAGATTATAATGTTATAATGCTTCTCTTCCCTTCCCCTTCCCCCCCCCCCCCCCCAGCATTGAAAAGGGCTGTCTGTGATGTAGATTTTAATCTATAATGTTGGTTTATATTATTTTTGGGACAATTAATTTTATTTTTAAGTAAGGGAAAGTTCCGGGATTTTCCCTCAGTTCACACTAGCGCACAGCTTAGCTTGACCTGTTGTTCTTGAGTTAATTAAAATTCAGGGCCTGTTTTCAAGTTATGTGGAGAGCTTAGATGAGCCTTATATTGCAGCCTTCCAAATGTGAGTGCATGCTTCTGGAGATTAAAATGCTATGTTAAGAGACTGATTAAAACGTAAAATTAAATTGCATATCATAACTTTAGTTCCAAGTTTAAATTAATTAAGAGCTAAATTGCCTATAACACCTTGCACTTTTGATACTTTGGTGACTTCTTGTATGATCAGATGAAACTTCAAGGCTTAAACTTTCAACTAAACATGTTTGTACACTAACAGTGAGAATTAAACAGTGAAGTTTTGGAACTGGTCAATTAGAATTACAGGAGACACTGGTTATGATAAGTATCTTGTTTTGCACTACCATAACAGTTATAAAGAATGAAGAATTTCAAGGAATTCTGATGACTTTACTGGTAAAATTATGCAGAGTTGACTGTTTTGGAAATGCTTGTACTTACTTTTAGAGAATCACAATTTGAAAATTGTCTGTCTTACTCCTTGGATCAAATGTCCTTTTCAAAGCTATTCTTGGCTGTTATCTATCATGTTATGAGTTTGGATGTTCTAATTTTAAAATTTCAAATCATATAGATCAGATCACTCAGAGTATTAAACAGTTTTCAAGATGCTGAGTGATCTTGAAAATGAGCACTGAGGGATTCTGCTGCATATGCTGGTGATGCAAGTTTTCCTGGGGCTCACGTATGTATGCATGTATGTGTGTGTATATATATTTAAAATAATAGTGCATTATGTGACCAGAACTACACTGAACAATTTTGGCTGACAGTTACAGACCTGTGCTTTTTTATTATTTATATTGGGAACTTATTCCATCTTACTGAAGACTTTGTTAAAATACTAATGGATCCAGAGCTTCATGTCAGTTTGTTTTTACATTGATGGTCTTTATGGATCACAGAACCCAGTTTGCAATGATTCAGTCTGTAGGGAGGAGGACTCAGTCCCTTGTGGCTCTTGTTTCAGAATCCCTAATTTGAAGATGACTAATGTGTTTACTGAAGTTTGTTCCTCTTATGCCATATTTTTCTCCCTTCCTAGAATATGTATTTGGCAAGCTGTTCTCCAGATTGATCACGTGCTTAAAATCGTCTGAGGAACAAAATTAAGACATTTTTCCTTAAATGCTAGGCTGCCTCTGAAGCCTGTGGCTTTGAAGTAGATGAATCTGAGTAGAAATGGATGAGGAGTTTTTCTCTGGTTCTCCTCTAGCTTTCATCAAAGCTTAATGTTATTTCACTTCAGTTAGGAAATGGGGTGTATCCTACTATAAGGTGGAAGAGTAGCAGAATCAGAGAAAGTAGTTCTGAAAAGCATTTGAAGATCAATAAGTTTTAAGCTACTCTAGTATTCCAAATACTGTGGGTTTTTGCCAAATCAAGTTTGCTCACAAATGCTGGAATTCTGAAGTTTTGTTAGCTTGCTTTGTTCCTAGGGAAAAACTACTTTTGTACTGCAAAATTATTGAGGCAGTTATTTGTGGGAAACATGATTTATGCAGGGGACTTCAGACTGTCAGAAAGGGGGGAATTCAAGTCATTGGAAACCACTGGCTTGAAGGAACATTCATTCTGTTTCTTCTGTATGTCTGTGTGATTGCAGTGAAATGATCCCCCAGAAATATTTGGGAAGCCTGTGCTCTTAAACCTATCTCTGCCTCTGTCAGTTGACTGTCTGCCCAGCAGCAAATATGTAATGAAGCAGCTACTAATGCCATAATGCATATCCCTTCTAGAGCTCTGTAATCAAGAAGAATCTTTCTTCCAGTTCTTTGCTCAATCATAAGAATTAAATAATCTTTCATTTATTAAATATTATTAGATTGTGCTAGATGATTAATTTAGTAACTAACAGTATCAGTCATGCTGTTTTCCTGGCTGTTATCTGTTGATTTAAAAACAAGTTTCTGACAAACAGTTATGCTTCTTATTGATATAACAGACATTCATATACTGGAGTTATAAATTACCTTCTGGTGTTACTTTGGGAACTGTGGTGGCCTGACAGTAATTAAGCAGTAATGGGTATACAAAGGCAGTAAATGTTCCCAGTAGAAAACTATTCTGTTAGAAAATAATTTCATTTATGCTATGGAGTTTCAGCAGCTCTGACCAATTTTAATTTTATTATGTGCCATATGTCTGTGCAGCAGAACTTTGGATTTGTTTAATGGAGTGCAGTTCTACTTTATGAAATGTTGATTTTAAAATCAGCCAGTATATATTTAAAAGCTTTGTTTGCTTTCCAGGAGTATTGCTCTCTCACCTAAGCTTCTGCATTGCTTTTGCACTCATCATCTCTTGTTAAAGCAAATGATTTCTGAAGAGAAGTGACATGGTAAAAGAGCATTGTCACTCTATATCTGTATATTGCTCCCTAAGGGCAAGTTTTTTTGGTTGTTTGTTTTGTTTTTGTTTTTTTTTTTTTTTTAGGAGTAATGGTGATGGGAACAGCTTAGTTTAAGCACGATTTTGAAGTTGTCTTTAATTGCCTGCCTTCAGGTTGGCATACAAATAAGTTACCTCTGCAGATCCATGTACAAACCTTACACAGTATTTTGTTTCTCCTTTTTTATTCTCTCCTCTTGTATCAGTTACATTTGCATGCAAGCCTGACTGCATGCTTCCTATAAGCAGGGATATCAAGGGATTCATGTTCTGGTTTGGGAGCCTGGGTGTTAACTCCTTTGTAGAGTAACAAATAATTAGTATCCATTGAGGAGTATCCTTATGGTCTTTCACTGTCATAAGGTGACTTACAAGTCATCTTCTACACAAAAACTTCCTATTATTGCACTCCAGTGATATTAAGTTATAAATAAGTCTGATCTAGAGATTTAGCTTAATAGCTATTTGAAACTATTAGACATAAATTGTAGTTGTTTCTACCTCTGCATTTCCATTATAGTTGTTTTTTCCCCCTCTGCATTTTCATTGCTGTTAATGACCTCTCCTGGTGGACAGAGAAAAAGATTAGTACCTTGTCCCATATCTGTCTCTGAAAACTAGGGTACCATCTGAGCTACCTGGAGATTAGAGTAAATGGAGGAATGATTTATCAGGGAGTGGTTAGAGAGGTGAGTTAATGGAAGAGATGAAAGGTGCAGGCAAATGACATGAGCTGGTTTTCAAACAGGGCTGGGTCATGGAGCAGACAAGAATGTAACAACTGACTCCTGACCTGAGTTAAGGTCACTTTTGCATGATCGCAGGGAAGCTACAACTAGCGAAAAATACTCATGCTTATTCCATCACCGGCGGAGATTTTTAAGATAAGATACATTGTTTCTTTCCTGATTACCATTTGTCACATCAGTGTAGCAGCAATGACTATGCAGCTGAGACTGAGGCAGGAGTTTAGTCCTGGTTCTGACCTGCAGCTGTGGGGCCCCACAGCCTTTTTCTCCTGTGCTTCAGCAGTGGGTTGTGTGTTGGCAGTTTCTGTTTTTCCTCAGTGTTTGAGCTTTGTAAGAAGACACTTCAGTTTCTCCACTGAAACATGGAAGGTAAAAAACCCATTCATTTTCCCTTTGAATTAGTCCCTCAATTCCTCTCCCTCTACCACCCCTTCCCCCCACCCCTCACCTCTTCTTAAGACTTAATGCAATTCAGGGCTAACTCAGCAGATATCAAGTTTCAGGCATATAAATAATTTTTATGTGAGGAAATTAAGACTGGAACTCAGCCTGGAAAAGGAATGATGGAACGAGTATGTGATGGAGAATGGAAGGGGAGCAAGGGTCGATGGTTCCCATCTCTTCCAATGAAGCACTGAAGGATCATTGCATGAAAGTAATTGCTACTGTTTGTTTGTTGTTTTGTTGTTTTTTTGTTTTTGTTTGTTTTTTCCCCCTGGAATTTCTTATTTTACTATATTTTGTCTTCCCATTAATCTTTTTCTTTAGAGATAAAGCAGCCATGCCTGATCAGCCACAGGTTTGTCTAGACTGATAACCTGTTGTCCTCATAAGGGTGAAAAAAAAAATTGTCAGGTAGTTTAATTCTTCAAAGGTGCAAACACAGAAAAGGGGTTTTTTTTTTTGATTTTTTGATTTTTTTTGTAATATTTACATAGCCAGTGTTTCCCTGTGAATGTAAGTAAAAGGGTATTGCTGCTTTTATCCTATTGTAGGATTGATAGCGGCCCATGTTAGCTGCTTTAAAAATTAAGTGATAGTTGTCTACCTCTGTTTCTTTACTTTGTTTAGTTTGACTGCTCTGTGTTTAGCATTCCCACCCCCCTCCTCCCCCCCCCCCCCCCGATGTATTTGGAGGGAGAAAGAGAACACAAAAGGGAGAGGTGTAGGGTGGGTTTTGTTCCGTTTCCCCCTCCCCGAGCAATTAACACTGGTAAACTTTTATGGACTGATGCTGTTCAGTTCAAAGACCATGGATTTAATCTAGGGAGCTGCTTTCTATAAGGACAAATATGTCAATGTGTAAGGACTTCAAAACAGCTGGGTTTACCCTCTCACATTTTCAATACTTACATGCAGTGAGCTGCAAGGTGGTTTTTAATTATACACTCAAAGTATTTATGCTCTATCAGCGTTTATGTAATTATTCTATGAAGAAAATCAAAAATAGTGAAGGATCTACAGGAACTTGTTAAAGTTGTTTTGAATGCTAGCAGGTTTTGTCAAACATTGTAAGTGGATATCTGTGCTTCATCTGCTCTTCTGTAGAAATACTTTCCTTGTACATTGTGAATACAGTGAAGGATTTTGTTCTTAAACAGAAAGGCACTTTTCCCAGACTACTGAATTAAGTGCTGAGACCTTCTCTTATTACCATTGACACACACTCAGTTTTAACATCATAGGTGGCTGTGCTCAAAAAAGGAGGATTGAAACATAATGAGAAATTGGACAGACTGTTTTTTGGGTTTTGTTGTTGTGAGTTTTTTTGTTTGGTTGTGGTTTTTTTTTGTTGTTGTTGGTTTTGGTTTTGTTTGTTTGTTTGTTTTTTGGGGGGGGACGACTTTGTTTGTTTTCTTTTTTGGGTGAGGGGTTTGTTGGCTTTATGGGAAGCACCATACTACTTCTGCAGGTTACAAGTAATCATTGCGTCAGCTCTGTGTCTCACCTACAAATGTCAGTTCTCCTGTGCAGATGGTGGCCCTGCAGCAAGACACGGAGCCATAGTTGAGTCAGAGCACCCTCATTGGTAAGCATTTCTCTAGCTGTCAGCCTGAGGGATCTGGAGGTTTCCAGATTCTTGAGAACGTTGCTGTGGGCCCATCACTTCTCAGGTGGATTTTTAATTTTATTTGTTGGATCTAAATCTTTACCTTGGTAGATTGCCCAAGAAGGATAGTTTGCAGAGAATATGGATTTTATACGTTAAGACATATTTTAATACTCACTGAATCATAACATGAAGACTATAAGTGAATTAAATTCCTTACTGTAGCTGAAATAATTTTGGGTTTTGTTTTTTTTGGATGGGACTTACTGTTTCCCCCTCTGAAAACCGTGATTCTCAGATTGTATTTGCGTATTTGTCAGCTCCCTGAGTGGAAAGGTTATCTCTACTCAAGGTAGATTATCTATTGCTTTCAGACTTGTACAATTCCCTTGTGCTTGAGGCCAGAATTGATTATATCAGTACATTGGCATATATCTTCCCTGTGTTTGCATGAAACTTGTTTATCTTCTAGTGTCTCCACCTATAATGCTTTTTAAGATGTAACCATTTTCTACTGTAAACTAAACCAGGCATTATATTTCCAGCAATACAAAATGTCCCTGGTGGTAAAATACTGTAAAAGTGTATTCCATCACAAAACATAATTTCAGATTTTTGCAGTAAGTAATGTTGGCCTGTTTGAATTTGTAGTGTTTCTTGGTGATGTGCTGAACAACAGTTGGATTTTTTCAGATGTTTTTAATTCTGAAATTTTAAAAGTGATGCATGCTGAAGTGCTCTTCATGCTCTTGAATATTTTTATTCTATTTTATATGCTTTAGAAGAATTATAGGTATTTTCTTTTGAGATCATTGAACTGGGAAAAGAATAAAGCAGGAAAAGGAAGGCTTTTAACAGATATTTTATTTTAAAGCAGGAACAATAGGTTTTCTTCAGTGCTGTCTGCATTTTGTCAAATAGTTAATAACCCTAGCTTTCTTCCATGTGCGACCTTACGAATCCTTTGCTTCTTCTGTCTGTAATCCTTGAACAACTTCTGGTAGCTCTGTACTCATATTGAGAGGATTTGCTCTATTAAGTAAGTGTGATTTTTGTGTTATCTTTTTCAGTGGAAGCAGGGAAAGGATATTTGTTACAATCATGGTTTACCATTTCTTTTACTTGAGACTTTTTAAAATGTTGTGTCCATAAAACCTCTGTTGATTCAGTGTTGGTTCTGTACCTGCTGACAAATGAACTAGCAGAGGTTGATGCAGCCTTTGATTCCTTGACATAGTTGGTGAATCTTCCACATATTCACTTACTTCTTGCAATTCCCTTTCATGTATTGAATTAATAGTACCGAGGGACAGTTTTGGCCAGAAACCAATGGTGAAACAGGGACCGTATCTCTTGTTGGATATTTGACAAGTGTAATGCAGTGGTGGACACCACATGCTGGGTGGAAGAGCACCCATAGACATTGAAATGCAGTATCTGTCCATGTGGCCTCAGCTATGGAATACATTTATGAATGAGTATCTTGAGAGTTTGTCTCAAGTGCACTTTGGTTGGTAAATGGTAAAGCTCAAGAATTTTTCATTTAAGCCTGACCCCTGCTAGCTGCTAATTACAGTCTTTCAGATAACTTTCAGATAGACAAGATAAAAATCTGCAATGATTTTTAGAAGTTTGTGTTTTGGGTATGTTGAAATGAGAATTCAAATGTAGGTGAAGTCAGCAATTTTTGGAAGTAAAACCAAAGATTTTGCTTTATTATATATATATTATTTTTCTTTAATGTAAAAGGCTACTCGTAATAGCCGCTTAATGCTAAAATATGTATTTTTCTTATCTCCTCTCAAGTAAGAATCCAGTGTGATTTGTTTTTCAGAGATGAAAACTTTTTATTTTGTGTTTTACAGTTCAGCTGCTTGTTATGATAATGTTTAATGGTGAACAGAGTTTAGTATATCATGTGAAAGTTATGGTCAGATTGCACATTCAATTCATTTAAAGATGATGCAAAGTTTTCCCAAATAATAATTGCGGACTTGATATGCTGCCACAAAAAAAAAAAAGAAAAAAGAAAAATTACCCTCTATTTGTGTTTTGGAATGCTCCAGTTTGGATTTTAGAAATTTTAAAATTGATTATGTGGACTTAAGTGGAAGCATAAGATTCCTAAACAGCAGTCTTGCACTTGTGTGACTGATTGAAATGGTGAGTATGAAGGTATTTATGCGAAAATTTTGTCATAATGAGAAGGGAGTGAGTTATTGGAGGAGAGATAGCAGTGATCCAGCTCATAACGACTGTGCTCATGGGAATAATTTCATCAAATACTCCAGCAGATCAGTAAATCCTTCAGCTGCCTTTTTCAGTAGTTATATAGTTTACATTCTTCTGGGAGAAATTCAGCTCCTGTTTCTTGCCTCCTCCCTCTAACTTGACATTTTCCTTAATCAATTTACTGCATGGCAGAGTCTGCAAACAATGCCTTCCAAATCATTAGAGGTCTATTCAGAGAAGACCTTTCGTGTTTATATCCTAAATAGTCTATCAACTGATCAATTGATTGGTGTGTGGCTTGTCCCCTTTAATCTCTTCCAAATTGACTGCAGTGACAAGCCCAGCTTCCTGAGCTTATCTGAGCTGCTATTTCCTTTGCCTTAAAAATTATTCTCTATGTTCTGTTTTCTATTTTTCCTAATGATAGAGTGACCTCACTTGGACCCACCTGGTTAGTACAATGACAGATCTCCATAACTTTTGTTAATCAGATTATTATCAGAGGCCTTCTGTATAAGTGATCTATAAAGGGGGGGGGGGGGGAATCCTTTCATAAGGACTCATTTCTAAGAAACAGGGAACAGAAAGGAAAGGAAAGGGAAAAATAAATATTAAATGGTTACAGTTGAAACAGATGGAACCAGGATTTGGGGTTTTGGTGAAAAATGAGGCAAGATGTGATGAATTCAGCAAATCGTGTTGGGAAACTTTTCTGTTCTTGTAATCCTTCAGCCATATTAAGCAGGTTAATTATCTCCCCCCCAACCCCAGAAATAGTCTTGTAGAATGATGTGGATGGTTCCTTACCTGGGTCCAGTTCTGAATTTCAAAGGATAGAAAACCTGATTTCCCTATGAAGAATGCAAGATATCTACCCCAAAATACAATGATTATTCTTTGAGCACTGATTCCACTTTTCCTCCTTTAAAAAGTTCAGAAGTTTTGAATTGAAAACAATATAGAGCAAGCATTAAGAAACAGAGTAGTCAATTGGGTCATTTTGTTTTCTAATAAATTTAGGAATTATGTATCTTATTAAACTTCCAATTTAGATCATATCTCACAAACAGAATACTCCTGAAAACCTTCTAGTCAAAAATGTAACACTAGATCATTTTTCATATGGAGAAAGACCTTTGCCTGTGAATTTGTTTAGAAGATTTATGTTAAAGGGCACAAACCACTGACAATCGGAATTTAGTTCTAAAAGATCCTGGAAGAGGACTGTAGCACAGAAAACCAACATACACTTTCATAACTCTTCAGTCCCCTGAGGTTTTCCTGATGGGACATCTGCCGAACCAGATTTTACAATCTGCATGCATCAGTTACGTTTTCAGATATATGTAGTATTTGTGATTGCATACCAAGTGATTCATAAATATATACATTTGCATTTTGCTTCTCTGCATTTGTTCTGAGAAAGGTATAAATGATGACTAAAGCATTGGGTAAATGGTGCATGCATAAAAGATTTGAGGAGAAATTCAGCAGAACTTTGAAAACACTCAAAAACTGCAAGCATAGGAAACTCTCTAAAGATGTCTTGAGATTAATTTCGGTAGAAGGATAATATGTTTTAGTCATCATTGAGATTATCCATTCTAAAGTGACTTATAGCTACCTGTGTTAACTGTAGATATAAGTTGTTCTAGGATAAGTCTTTATTTGTGGGCATTTTGAAGAGTTGCTGCCTTCCAGTCTAAGTAGGCTTCCCAGGTAAGCGGCCTGTGAGGAGGTTCAGCCAAGCTGGGTCTTAATAACCTTTTTCAGTGTTAAGTTCAAAGCCTTATTGCTCTCATTTTTATTTTAATTTATTTCTTTAATCCTTTGCATTTCAAAAGGGGATGGGGAAAAAAAAATAATCCTGGCATATACTGGCATAGTTATTTAACACCATCAATCCAATTACATTTATGGAATCTGTTTCTTTCAAAAATATTTGATCTCAGCAAGTTTAAAATCATCTAATGCCCTCAACGTGCAATTTATGAGAGAACACTGATAATTTAAACTTCAAAAATTGGCTAAGGCTGTACAGAAGCATTCATGTCGTTACTGTGATGTCTTCTACTTAGTTGTGCCACCTAATGCCAACTGTATCCTTGACAAGTTGAAGTGCTTCTGCTGTGTATCCTATTTTGTATATTTTCTCAAAGGTCTGTGTTGGTACTACTTCAATATAGCTTTTGTGTTATTTTTGGTGGCTTGCCTCTGAGACAAAACACCTTATTATGATGATGATATTTTTGTCTCTGAGAAGGTTTTTCCAATTTTCTCTCTTGGGAGGAATACCTCACATCACAGTTATGCAAATTAGGAGCTAGCTCCAGGAAAAAGTTAATGTCACTGCAGAAATACAACTGTGTTCAGAGCAAAGCACACAGCTTCCTAATCGAATGAGATCTGGTACTATTAAAAAAAAAATATCTCTGTCATAAAGAAGTCAGTCTGGGTCTTTGGGGACCTGATTATGTGGCTAATCTGTGTAGCTACCTGCTAGCCAAGAAACGGCCTTCATGGTTACTTTCAAGCTTACCTTTTAAATTATGTTTTAAGGAGAAGCGCTGGACTATGTGCTATAAATGGCACTTTAGCACCTGTTGACTTGAAGTTGATCTTGAAATTATATGTATATATCAGAGAAAAAAGAAATAATATAGACAGTTCCATCTTGAGAAGCATTGCTACTAAAATAGTGTGAGGCCTGCTTTGGTGGATGTGGTTGGGCTCACTACATGGGGCTAGAAGAGAATTTGCAGTGGTGATCTTTCTACTCTAAAGTCATGATCTGCTCTTGAGGCAAATAGAATCTTGGTTTGGGTTGAAAGGGACTTTAAAGATCATCTAGTTCCAGCCCCTTGCTGTGAGAGTTGGAACCACCACTTGTTGCCTGCCATGGGGATTGGAACATTGGGGTTGGAGCCCCCAGACCTTCCGCTAGACCATGTTTCTCAGAGATAGTGATTCTCTGGCCTTCAGAAATCTATCATGAAGAGAGACCTGCTGCTTGGCACTGCTTAGGAATCCCCTTTGGGAAAAGAACATGATAGAGCAGCAAAACCATAAAATCTACTCTAGAGAAGGAGAGAAGACAGAAGCGCCACCATCTTACTCCACTACCTGTTTTGGAGAGGAAATAACAACGTGGTCATTATGCAGTTAGAGCCACCTACTACACAGTCAGAAATGCTGAGTAGGAGGTATACATTAGCATGTTACGATACTTTGTGCCTACAAGCCACTACTGATACTTGGGACCTTCTGTCTTTATACTTCATTGTTACTGTGTGATAATAGAATTATGCAAGTTTAGGGACTTCAGCAGGTGCAGTGTTCTGCAGGAACATGACATAAGCCCTGCCTTTGGCATCTTTAGGTATTGGTTTTCTGTTATCAGGGTGAACTGCAAAGCGCATGTATAATCTGGCACAGGGAAACTGCTTAAGATTGAATTACGCATTTCAAAAGGGAAAATAGTCTTTTTGCTCACAGTGTTACCTTCACTTGTTGAAAACTAAGTCAAAGTATATATTATTTCTTTTTTCTTTGCTCTGTTTCATTTAGAAATTTTTTTTCTAAAATTTTTAAAAAAAATGAAATTCATTTTCATTGGACTTTAATTCTTGCTCTTTTAGCCTGGAAAAACATTTCTACCACAGCTTTAAGCACCACACAGTAAGGGATTCAAAGAATTCAGATATGAAACCCATATTTTTTCCTTGAATGAAAATGGAAAAGATTGGTCAGATCATATGATTTCATTAAATATTGGTTTTATAAAGTAAAACTCATGTTTACAGACCACCTTACTTTGAAGAAAGAGGCATTGGAGTGGCTCTATGGGATGTGTTGTCACTTGCAGTCATGTTACCAACTACAGCTGGTGTAAGTTAGGATACTGTTCAAACAGCTGGGTTTAAGCCCAAGTTTCCAAGAAAGCTGGCTGTTTCATTCTCAGGTTATGGTACCTCCTCTCTTCTCCGTTGTGTGCTTAGGGCTAAAGTGATGCAAGTAAAGCAGGTGAGGTAAGGTGAAGAAAATTCTTTACTTCAGGCACCTTCTTTAGCTTGGAACAAGTGTAGAGAAATGTAAGGAAACTTACATTTCATTTATGGAGTTTATTCTTTGCTAAATTTATAATACACAGCTGGAGAAATTAAAAAAAAACCCAAACAAATATATGATTTAACAACTGAATTAAGACATGAATTTGTTGTGTTCAGGATATATTCCTCTGTTACTGCATGTCTTGGAGAAAATGAAAAGCGCCCCTGAACCATGCACCTGAAGTGAGCTACGTAGCACTGCATGGGTATTCTCTCTTGGCTCCTGCAGGCAGTTTGCAAAAGCCCTGAAGCATAGAATATCCTTGCCTTAACCTGCATAGTTAAAAATATTATTGTTTGGAAAGGTAAGATAACTGTTGTGCTCTCTGTCCTGATGACTTCCTGAACAAACCCCAATGTTTTATTTGAGCGTATTTATTCTTGCTTTTATTTCTGTCTGCATTCCTCTAGTATGGTAATACTATAGTGTCAAGGGAGAAAATTGTTGCTACAGCTGTTTTGGTAATCCAAGTTTTCCGTTGATATCTGTAATGTCTCTTCCTTGTAATAAGCAATCCTTGGTCTTCTTTCTCAGAGGAAGGGTTTTTTGAAGGGTTTCTTGTTCTGTTTAAGAAAGAAGGATTAGGTCCCACAGTGTCTTAAAATACACTTGAGCTGTCCTTCCTGAGACTTTCTCCTTCTCTGGTGTCTCTTTCTGAAATTATGGCAGCCAAAACAGTGTTTAATGCTCTAGGGGTTTTCTATTGTCCTTTTATAATGTCATTTTAATTTAGGTCCTATTTCTATCTCTTCTAATGCTCTCAAGCATTTTGTTTACTTTAGCTCAGTACCTATTATGCTATAGCAGCTATATATATGGCTTCCTCTTAGGGGAAAATAGCTAAAAAGCTGACAAATTCAGAATCCATATTTGCATACATGAATATCTTATTTGTCCCAGTGTGCATTTTTACCAAATGAAAATTCATTTCCCAAGCTATAGCTCAGGTACTAACTGCATTTAAATCCCCAGAGCTGTTCACAATCCTTTTTGGTTATTAATAACCATAGCTGAACTCTGGAGTTGACAGACTTTCACAGTTTGTGTCCTTTATTCCATATTATTTCACTGACTCCAGTACTGACACTTATACCTCCTTCATTCAGCAGTAGCTAACCATGTTGTCATGGGTTCAGCAGTAGCAGTCATTTTTCTCCTTCTTGGTAGCTGATGCAGCACTGTGTTTTTAATTTTGTACCCTGGAACAGCGCTGATAACACCAGTGTTTTCAGTTACTGCTTGACAATGTTTTGGTCTGGCCAAGGACTTTGAGTCTCATGCTATGCCAGGGAGGAGGGGGAGCCGGGAGGAAGCAGAGACAGGGCGCCTGACCCAAACTGACCAAAGAGGTTATTCCATGCCACAGCACGTCATGCCCAGGATGTAAAATACTGGGGGCAGGAACCCGGAAGTGGCTCTCTCTCTCTCTCTGCTCAGTCGGGCGGTGAGCGGTTGTATCCTTTTTCCTTGTATTTGCTTTGTCATTATTATTGTTGGTGGTAGTAGTAGTGATTTGTATTGTATCTCAGTTACTGGACTGTTCTTATCTCAACTCGTGGGAGTTACGTTCTTTCGGTTCTTCTCCCCATTTCCCCCCCCATCAGAGTGGGGGGGGGGGGAGAGGGAGGGAGAAGTGAAATTTACAGCTTAAACCACGACACATGTGGGCCAGTTTATCTGGTCAGTTATTCCTTAATTTCCTGCTTTCCTTTCTAAAGCATTCTGGAGCTGTGTCCCATGTCAAATTGTGTAAAAAGAGACCATCATTTAAAAAAAAAAAAAAAACAAAACAAAAACAAAACAAAACAAACAAAACCCAAAACCAACCCATCTACTCCCCCCCAAAGTAAAAAATCCCACAAAAAACAAACACAAAACAAAACAAAAACAACAAAACAAAACAAACCACCAACAAAATGAACCCCCCAAAAAACCCACAACCAAAACTCCACACAAAGATCCCAAACAAAACAAATGAAAACAACTGTGTGAGGAGCATGAAAGTATCCCTCAATCCCAGGAGTGCTGCTGATTCTCATCAAATATCTGTCAGCATTGAAAGGTATCTCTTTTCTGATACTAAATGAATACTGTCCTCTAATTTTATCTTTAGAATGAATGTTTTTTGTAATTCTATTTTCATGTTTTTGAAGCTGGGATCCATTTTGTATCTTGTCATCCTGACAGCCTCAGGATACTGTGCAAGGAGGAACAAGGCACTAGGGGTTCACATACTGCTTCATTTGGCACAATTTAGCCTTAATTCCTGTGAAGGTCATATTTTGATGCAAACTATACAAATGCGTCTTCTTTCTTCAAAGTAACAGTCACAGGATCATGTCTGGAACTCCAGTCTTTCATCTGTACAAAAAATTGTGACTCTTGAGCTCATTTCCTTTTCCTTACTGTTATCTGACTTCAGCAGTGACTGGGACTCTGTACTTTGTGTAATTCTGAGCCATCAGGTGTTTGGAAATGTTAACAGCTGCACTGGTCTCTTGTTCAGGTTCACTGATGTCTGATTCCTGGGGAGTAAAATTATTTCTTTAAGTGTTGTGAGCAGAGCAGATTCCAAGATGGATTTACATTGTTTACTCTTCCTTGAATAAAGAAAGCCATGCCTAACTGTCTACTCTGAACTTGCTTATATATTTTCTTCCACCTGAGTGACATGGGTACTTTACTGCTCACACATTACTGCCTGCTTGTGAGGGTCAAAAAGTTTTTATATTGAGGCCACTGCTGCTGAACCTCATGTCAAGTTATACTCCTCTAGGTAAAAGAGGTATTGTCACTCCTAGTTTCTAAAGCTTGGTTTATTATCTCATGACTGAAATTGTGATAATACCCTAGTAGGTATGTGTTGACTCATTCATATGGTCTGTGAAAGTCAGTGAGTGTCCAAGTTGTGCTGGCTGTTTCCAGGCTGTCTTCAACTTTGCCAGCTCAGCTTAATGACTTCTAAATGCCGATTTTAATGGAATTCATGGAAATGTCATGTCAGTAACAATCAAAATAGATAGTAGGATGCCGGAAGTGAGTAGGAGAGGGAGAGAACATTATCAGGTGCCTGTGGACATGTATGGGCTGTCCACATCTTGAATGCTGTCTGCGTATCAGAATTTACTTGTGTTTACTTGTGTGCTTTTGTCCATTCTCCCACAACAGCCCTTAGTCAGAGGCATAAACAGTGGAGCTTGATGACCTTATATGGGTGTAAGGATCCTGTTAATTTAAAGACTGTCAAACAACAACTTGTGGTTTTGTTTTGTTTGAGATTTTAGAGGAATTTTTTTCAACAGTCTTATTTACTTCGGCATCTTTTGAAATTTGAGGGTAGCGTAGCTCTGTTTTTAAGTGTTACTCTGACTGATGTGTTATTGCTGTGTTATTGAAACGGAAGATGTGAAAGCTTTTTTTGGTAATATGTAGTGCTGTTGGATTTCTTCTAAGCATCTTATATTAACTTGAATTTTTTTGGTAGTTGGTTAAAGATAAATATTTGTAAACCTATTTTGGCTGAACAGCTTTGTCTTCTAGAAATAATCACCAACTACAAGCTAAGTAAGTGAACTATTGGACATCTTGTGTTCAACAAAACCGCTTAACCTGTTCTAAGGTATGCGCTGCATTTACACTAAAGAAATTTGTGGGAGTCATTTAAAATGTTGCAGTGATATCCTGATTTTGTGTCACTTCCTATGTGGCTGTGTTTTGTTCTCTCCATCTCAAATTTGCTTGCAATGGCATGTTATTGTCTTTGTTGTGCAGTGTTGTGGTGAGGGACAGTGCTCTTCCACAACATTGTGTTTCCTTAAGAAATGCAAGAATCCTTCCTCTTTCCTCACTGAAGGCACACAGCAGCTTGGTAGGCACTCTGTGGCCAGCTGTCCCTGAATGAGAGCCCTGTACACATCAAAACATCATGATACATGGGCACAATCCCCCCAGCTCTACAATGTGTGAATCACCAGCAGATGCAGTTGAACAAAGAAGCTGATAAATGCAAGATCAATTCCGCTATTCATTAGTCTGCATAAGCACTTTTCAAATTCTTGAAGGCTGGAAAAGAAGAACTTTCTTGAAAGATGTGGGGACTAACTGTCTCAGAATAGCCAAAGAAACCTGGGCATGTAAGAGTACTTTTTTCCTTTGGTTTAAGGGAAGCAGCAATATGAAAAATCCAGGAAATCTTGAAAGTAAAATGCTGAGTAATGGAGCTTGATGATGCAGTACTGAGGTGTATGGATATCTGGAGAAACAGAGGTTCTGGAGATTGATATTTATCTCCAGAAAGGTGATGGATATACATTGTATGCCACTGTCCATCATATTTGAGAAATCATGGCAGTCAGGTGAAGTTCCCGATGACTGGACAAAGAGAAATATAACCCCCATTTTCAAGAAGGGGAAAATGGATAAGCCGGGGAACTACAGACCAGTCAGTGTTACCTCTGTGCCTGGCAAAATCTTGGAGCAGATTCTCCTGGAAGGCATGCTGAGGCACATGAAAAACAACAAGGTGCTTGGTGACAGCCAGCATGGCTTCACTAACGGGGAATCCTGCCTCACCAATCTGGTGGCCTTCTATGATGGGGCTATGGAACTGATGGACAGGGGTAGAGCAGTTGATGTCATCTACCTGGACTTGTGCAAAGCATTTGACACTGTCTCACATGACATCCTTGTCTCTAAGTTGGAGAGACATCAATTTGATAGGTGGACGACTTGGTGGATAAAGAACTGGCTGGATGGCCACACACAAAGAGTAGTGCTCAATGTCCAGCTGGAGACCAGTAACGAGTGGTTTCCCTCAGGAATCGGTGTTGGGGCCTGTCTTGTTCAACATCTTTGTTGATGACATGGACAGTGGGATTGAGTGCACCCTCAGCAAGTTTGCTGATGACACCAAGCTGTGTGGTTTGGTTGATACGCTGGAGGGAAGGAATGCCATCCAGAGGGACCTTGACACACTTGTGAGGTGGGCTGATGCCAACCTGATGAAGTTGAACCATGCCAAGTGCAAAGTCCTACAGCTGGGTGGGAGCAATCCCAGGCACAGCTATAGGTTGGGCAGAGAAGAGATTGAGAGCAGCCCTGTGGAGGTAGACTTGTGGGTGTTGGTCGATGAAAAAATGAACATGAGCCGGCTTCAGTGTGCGCTCGCAGCCCAGAAAGCCAAGCATATCCTGGGCTGCATCAAAAAGGAGCGTGACCAGCAGGTTGAGGGAGGTGATCCTGCCCCTCTGCTGTGCTCTCATGAGACCTCACTTGGAGTATTGTGTGCAGTTCTGGTGTCCTCGACATAAAAGGGACATGGAAGTGTTGGAACAAGTGCAGAGGAGGGCCACGAGGGTGATCAGGGAACTGGAGCACCTCCCGTATAAAGAAAGCTGGGGCTGAGAAAGTTGGGGCTGTTGAGCCTGGAGAAGAGAAGGCTGCGTGGAGACCTCATAGCAGCCTTCCAGTATCTGAAGTGGGTCTATAGGGATGCTGGGGAGGGACTCTTTATGAGGGACTGTAGTGATAGGACAAGGGGTAATGGGTTCAAACTTACACAGGGGAAGTTTAGGTTGGATATGAGGAAGAAGTTCTTCACTGTGAGGGTGGTGAGGCACTGGAATGGGTTGCCCAGGGAAGCTGTGAATGCTCCATGGCTGGCATTGCTCAAGGCCAGGTTGGACAGAGTCTTGGGTAGCATGGTTTAGTGTGAGGTGTCCCTGCCCATGGCAAGGGGTTGGAACTAGATGATCTTAAGGTCCTTTCCAGCCCTAACTATTCTATGTTTCTATATATGGCTAAAAGGTGATTGTGGTGATGGGGAGGTTTAGAAGGTGGTATGATTAGAGACAGTCAAATGTAGACAGGGAAGTGATTGCAGGTTCTGTGAAATTCTTTAAAAAAGAAAGAATGAATACATGAAAACTTGAGCAAATACTCAGCTCCCTCCTTTCCCTCATGCCCAACATGCTCAGAAACCAATCAAAGTATAATTGAAACAAGAAAGCACATCTCATTATGCTCTTATTGCCACTTGAAAGTGATAAGAGGGGTTTTTAAAGGTAAGATCCCTCAAAATACTAGGAAGGAAAATCACAGAGTGGAGGAGTAAAAGAGCACTTGGGGGCTGATAGACATGAAATCAGGTATAGAAAAGCTTGGAGAGTAGAAGGGCACATGAGAGATCACAGAGCAGATAGAATCATAGAGTAGTTAGGGTTGGAAAGGACCTTAGGATCATCTAGTTCCAACACCCCCTGCTGTGGGCAGCAACACCTCACACTAAACCAGGT
The DNA here is from genome assembly GCA_017639245.1 of Myiopsitta monachus. Classification (NCBI taxonomy): domain Eukaryota; kingdom Metazoa; phylum Chordata; class Aves; order Psittaciformes; family Psittacidae; genus Myiopsitta; species Myiopsitta monachus. The sequence continues at coordinate 60,339,590 of CM029921.1, read as the reverse complement.
CACCCAAGGCTATGTCCAGCCTGTCCTTGAACTCCTCCAGGCTTGTAGCATTCCCAGCTTCCCTGGGCAACGCATTCCAGTGCCTCACCACCCTCACAGTAAAGAATTTCTTCCTCATATCCAATCTAAACTTCCCCTTTTTAAGTTTGAATCCATTACCCCTTGTCCTCTCACTACAGTCCTTAATGAAGAGTCCCTCCCCAGCATCCCTATAGGGCCCCTTCAGATACTGGAAGGCTGCTATGAGGTCTCCACACAGCCTTCTCTTCTCCAGGCTGAACAGCCCCAACTTTCTCTGCCTGTCTTTGTATGGGAGGTGCTCCAGTCCCCGATCATCCTCGTGGCCTTCCTCTGGACTTGTTCCAACAGTTCCATGTCCTTTTTATGTTGAGGACACCAGAACTGTACACAATACTCCAAGTGAGGTCTCAGGAGAGCAGAGGGGCAGGATCACTGCCTAGTGAGCCCAGATGAAAATAACGCTAAGCAGGGCTTGAAATATAGGTTGGGTGACTGACAGCAGGTATGTGATTAAAATAACGGAGATCTTGGATGTTACTCAATTAGCAGACTGAAATCCAGTCATCTAAACTGATGAGGCTTTCCAACAAAACTGTGGTGATGTATGAAAGAGGTCTAAATGTAATAGTTGTGTTACATTCTGACATTAGACAGCCTCCTTGTGTGCTTGGCTTATGAGTTAAATAATCCATTGATTTAAGTGCTGAGAAGTGCATGGCAGTATATGGTAATTGATAATGCATTGTGTGACCCTGTAAACAAGGAACTGATAAAGGTGAAACTTGCTATTTATTGCACTTTTCTAGAAAAGAAGCTTCAATTTTTTGTTAAATAATTTATGATGAGCTGTGCTGAGGAGTTTGGTGTCTCTGGAGAGCTTAGAATGATACTATCTCCTGTAGTCAGCTGAGGATGGAGGGTAAAAGCCATTCTTTGAGTGTCAGTGGTTTATTACAGGTTAATAAGAGGTAGGCATCGGTGAGGGAAAAAAAGGTGTCTGGGAATTACTGAAAAGTGAGGAAAAGCAGTTACTAAGTATCCCAAGGGTGTGAAGGAAGGCAGGCTGAGCAAAATCCCTCACCAGTACGATAATGGGGCGCATGTTGTCCTACTGCTACCAGCCACTGCTTAGAGATGTCTCGAGCCAGAGAGTATGTAGTTGAGTGCCCCGCTCACCAGTAAGAGAGGGGATGGAGTTACTGCAGCAGGCAGCAGCAGTGGGGGACTTCGGTTTTACTTTCTGTGATTACAGGCTAAACAACTTTTAGTGTGAGCCAGCCTTTTGAGCTGTGCTGTCACCACTGGGATCTGTCTAGGAACATGATTGTTTGGAGTAGCATTAGAAATGGGACTGCAGACAACTCTCAAGGATTCTTCTTTGTGGGTTTCCTTTATTAAAATTTGTTATAAAGAGTATTTATGCGTAGTTTTAAAAAAAAAAGCTGGTTTAGAGCACCAAATGGAAAGTTTAATTTCCAGAGAAACAAGTTCCAACAGAAACCCCTAAACCTTTTAAACTTTCACTGCTTAGTCTGTAACTTGAGATGCAGACATACAGGTCAGGTAACTATTTGGCTTAATCAGCTTTACTATTTGCAAGCTGCCCTAACTTCAAAAGCTAGGACTATTTTTAGAGGTTCTGGCCCAATAATGTGTAATAACACACTCATCAACTTGACATAGAAGTAGCTGAGTATAATGTCTGGTGTGTGTGCCTTCACATGAGTGTATATTTATGTGTATGCGTGTGAATTCTGAAGTGTTGTTGTGTTGAACTATTTTAACAAAACTAATAAACCTGTAATTGCTCCAGGATGTGTTTAACACTATTTTTGAAGTGTGACAACTGACAGGTAAGTAGAAACACTCATTTTCTAGACAGGCAAGTTTTAGCTTTGACAAGTTTGATGTATTTATTCTACAAAATTTAAATAAAAATTCTCTCAGAGAAGAGAAACTGCAGATGTAAATTCTACTTGAATGTAATTTTCTTTGATAAAATAAATTAAGATAATTTGGGACATGTCCATTGACAAAATGTAAGTCAGTTTTTAAGCCTTAAGATGTTGAGATGGTTACTGGTTTTCCGCAAGGAACATGCCGGGGGGGACTCTTGGCAGAGTAGTTTCTGGCATCAGAGACTCACAACTATGGTGGTGTCTGCCTGGTCTAGCAGGAAGCAGGTATGGGAAAGTTCAGGATAGAGCTGGATAGATCTGGATATTTTGACTTGAACATTGGTATTTAAAGGTTGAATAATCTTTAAATAATTGGTCATCTTGGGAAAGATGAACAGATAATCTAGACCCAGAAATTCAATTCTTCTAATGGTGCTCAGTGAACCATTTAACTGCGTCATCTTTTTTAAAGAGTACAGGATAGTATCCTTAAATTTATTTTGCTTACAACTACTCGTTTTATGCTTCCTATGAGGGCTTGGCATGTTGTGCGACAGTATCTGCAGCTGGAGACTGAAGGTTCTTTTTCAACCTAGGCAGTGACATACCTCTCCTGCCCCCAACCGGTGGCAGAGCAGCGACTGCCTTCCAGCCTCACTTTTTAGCTTTTTTTGCTGTTTGCTGCCATTCACGACAGCAGTGCTCTCCGGGCCAAAACCCAGTTCCTCAACCTGAGGGCAGTAACATTCATTTAGCTTTCCAGCGGCACAGGCTAAGAATTGTGTGTCTGAGTATGCTTTTTCTTCCTCCTTTCCTTCTTGCAATTCATGTGTTTTGCTCCTATGAGAATATTCTAGCCTGTTGAGAACTTGAGTGGGAGCTGGGAAAAATCTGAACTTTGAAAGTATTTGAGATGAAAAAAAACCCAGCATGTTTTCTACTGCAGTGATGCCAAGATCTTCCTTAGTTTTCGCTTAAAGAAAATGTCTGTTTTCCTCTTCTGTAAAGACATTGAAGAACTAACTTTACTTCTGACTAATATGGCACTCATATAAGGGGTTTTAGGATATCTTTTCCTTCTCCTCTTTCTAGAGCCACTATCTGCTAGGCAAGGGTTTCATGCAGAATGATGCAGTCCAAACTTACAGACTTCTTTTGATTAAGCACTCAAAGCCTTCTTTGAATAAAACCCTGTATAGGTTAATTCCTTGCTGAAGGTTTGGGAACCTGAGTATATAATGTGTTAAGACATTGATGTGTCGACAGAAATAAATTGACTACCTTGTTTACACACCCACAATTAAGAGTCTGCAATACTGCTAATCTATCTAATAGTTGGAGTACTTTTTAAAAATGCAGGAAATAAATCAAGCAGTCGCAAATAGTGATGGACACAGGAAAAAAGGTCCTTCTCCATCTCCACCTCAATTATTCTATAAAAGCTTTTTCTCTATTTTTGGTAGTATAGTTAACATTTATCTGCACAAGCCTACGTATACTTAGCAGTCTTCTCTTTCTGTGGAAAGTAGCAGCATGCTGCATCAAGTGTTAATATAGTGCATTTATAGTATGTACTGCTGGCTTGGTGATTGGAAAAGAACTCTCAAAATGTCACCTGCTGTGAATCAGGTCGTACGCACACTGGCTACCATCGCTATACAGAGATGGAAAATAAATAACATTATTATTGATGGAGTGTAGAAAATACCAGATGCTTTGTTTTGAGGTGAAGTATTGAAATGAACAGGAATTTCTAGATTAAAGCACATTTGACTCTTTAATTGTTAACCCTTAAATTGCATCTTTCACATCTAGGTACAGGGTCACTGAACATAGATGAAGTGCTTTCACTGAAGTTTTCATTTATTTTTGAGCTAATGCAGAGGCAAGTAACTCACTGGTGCTTTACTTTAGATTTGAAATACCTTGTGGCAGTGGCTATGCATCTCATAGAAAAGTGGTCATTTATGTAAGAAAGACAGAAAATAATACATCTAAAGAGTGGGTTAAGGAAATAATTAAAACTAGTAATCCTTAGAAGACTCCGGCCAAGGGAGGAATGTATGAATGATTGCAACGTAGATACTAAGAATATACGGAGGCATTTTAACTCGCAATTGAAAATATTTTCAGATATTCTTATAAATTGCCATCAGATTTTTCTTAAGTACTCGTGTATTTGCTTTCTAAAAATGCTCTCTCCAAAGTAAGGCTAAAAACTCAAGACTCTGGTAAGCACAGAAGAGAAGAGCCACAAATGAAGCGTCAGTGCTGCTCTATTTTTAAAATGTATTTTTATGTGGAATAGGTCTATTAGAATGGATCCAGCAGCTGTGAAAAAGGAGTGGAGTTGTGAGCATGTTTGATCTTGAAACTTGATCTTAAAAAATCTTCATGTTACTGAAAGTTTTATCCAATGATAGTAGCAAAATACATGCCAATTGTGCTAGGGATTGGGTAAATTCAGGAGTCTGAATATGCTGAAATATTTACATATGAATTGCTCAAGCAGTGGTAGTGTAATAAAAACTCTAGTAGTCTTCTGGTTGTGGAACATCCAGAATTGGAGAAAGGATTGTATTTATACTGTAAATTATTCACTATAACCTCAGTTCAGCCAAATATTTTCTTGTGCTTGAATTATTCTTCAGGAATGGATTTAAACAGGTAATTGACTTCAGTAAATGGAGACATTTGCACTTGCTGCTGAATAATAGCTTACATGGCTTTAATTCAGAGGTAAGGTCCTCCTTCATTAGTGCTTGGTCTTCAGAAGTTTCTATGAGGCGGACTCAGGACCTGCCTCAAAAGTGCTGTGATCAGGCATGGGAGTTTGTGGGCTGCTATTTAGCTTTCCAGCATGCCCTGAACTAGCTGTGTTTTTGTGGTTGGTTGTTTTTTTTTTTTTTTCCCTCCCGATTTAAGCAATTTTTTTCAAGTTTAAGGATTTTTTCCAGTTAACAAAGTGAGGGTGTTTTCCAGCACTGTAGCTTTCCAGCTGATGTGCTTCACCAGCAATGTGGGCTCAGGACCCAGGTAATCGGATGTAAAAATCCCCTGCAATACTTAGTGTGGATGTCAGGTGCCAGCGCTGACATCTGCTGTGTGTACCCCAGATGTTAAGGCAGATGTAGCTGCCTACTGTGAAATGACATTAGTTAATAGTCATGTTGAGACAAACCAGAGGGTTGTTTCTTGTTTTTTTTTTTTTTCTGTTCTTGTTTGTGAATAATATTATATATTTTTTTTCTTATGCTGATCAACATAATTGCTTCAGCAACAAAAATAAAATATTTGGGACGTATAGCTTAATGGACTGTAACTTTAGCTAAGCCAGAAACACTTGTTAGGTGGTAGAGCAAATTCATCTTCTTTTTGGCTTCTGTAAGAGACTGGGTTTTTTTATAGGGTTGTACTGACATTTCTGTTTTATTATGGCACCAGTTCTCTAGAATAAGCACTTGCAGTCCAGAGACTCCCTGCCTTTGTGTCTATAATATTTTAAAGAGTTAATCTAATCAGTAATAATAGAAATAAGCCCTATAAAAACTTATCTACTATAATTTTTCCTGTGTTTAAACAATTCAGTTACTTATACTTTTAAAGATATGTACACTCCTAAGGATTTATCACAACTGCAATACGTAAAGAAAGAGCAACAGCACCTAAGCAAAACGTGTAGTTTCTGATGCATGAAGGAATTCTGGCTGGTTGTGTAAATTAATAACCTATGTACAAATGGGTATTTAATAGTTTTTTTTAAAGGCTGTATTATTCATCCAGTCATGCAGTTTCACAGAAGCTATTGTTTTTGACATGTATAATAAATGGCAAATATTTATTTTCGTGTCTGCTGAATTAATGTGTGCTTAATGGTTTCATAGAATCATAGAATATTCAGGGTTGGGAAGGACCTTAAGATCATATAATTCCAACCTCCCTGCCATGGGCAGGGACACCTTGCACTAAACAATGTCACCCAAGGCTCTGTCCAACCCAGCCTTGAACGCTGCCAGGGATAGAGAATTCACCACTTCTTTGGGCAACCCATTCCAGTGCCTCGCCACCCTTACAGTAAAGAATTTCTTCCTTATATCCAAGTATACGCCTTCTGTTCATAGCAATGTGTTTGAAGCACTGGTAGAGTGTTTGCCTCAAAGTTGTTTTCAGATTGCTGCTGAGAAGTAAGAAAGAAACTTCAGTAAGAAAATACTGAAGTTTTTGCTGTGTGACTGCTTATATGGTGTGGCACTGCTATATTCCACATTTCATATGAAGTCAGATGCGTATAGGTCGGTTCTGTTCTGAATAAACCAATGACCTCTAGCTTGCTGCAACCTCAGTACAAAATCTAGAATTTTTCCAAATCAACTTCTTTCAAGTGTTTACTTGAAGCACTATGTTCTGCTGTAATTTAAGCTTTAGTTTGGGGTTAGGAGTTTATCAGAGACCATGTATGCAAGGGTTCGGGTATTTGTACACTGCTTTCTTTCATTCCAACCCTAACTATTCGGTGATTCTTTGTTACCTCCTAACCATGTCAGTGACTTTTCTTTTTCCTTCCTTGCCTATCTTTCTCTGAGAGGTTAACTTTTATAAGGAATCAGATCCGTTCGAGTGGCATTAGACTGTGTCAGCATTGACCCATTTAAAAAAACAAACAAAAAAAAACAAAAAAAAACTTTTTAAAGTTTGTTTCCATAACAAGAACAATTTTATATAGGTATTTAAGAATATTTTTTACCCTGACTGTGCATGACTATTTATTTTGACTGAGCTCATGTTTTCTGCTCCCCCCCCCAGCTTCAAATGAATGCAATGTTTTAAGTACTGTAAGCGCTGATCTTAAAGTAAGTATTTAATGTTACCGTAATATTGTTGGGTCTTAAATATGTTCAGTGTGCTTGAATGTAGTAACTCATATTTGATATTTGGGAGTGAGTGTTTAATTCATTTTTATCACCTCTTAAAATTTGTTGAAATGCCTAATTTGTAGGTAGCTTGATAACTAGTTGGTGGCTTGGCTGATTTGGTAGCTACACTGGCAAGAGGGTAAAACAAAAAAAGCAAGGTCAGAAGTGAGATGAGGAGTCATGATTGCTCCTTAGAGTATGATTACACAAGTTTGCTGTGATCAGTGATCAGCTGCTGCCTCCACTGTGGCAAAATCTGTGCTTAACATTTTTGTTTCTCATTACAGCTGTATAGTCAGAGAGGGAATTCTCTGGAGAGAACATTATTGAATTTTTTTCCTTTGCCAGGAAGTGGAAGTCCCCTAAACTTTAATTCATAGAATAATAAAATGGTTTGGGTTGGAAAGGACCTTAAGATCATCTAGTTCCAAACCCTCTGCCATGGGCAAGGGTTCTTCATTTGTCATTTAAAATTTTACCTTTTGGGACTTCACAGTAACTTGCAGTTTGTTATGAGCTGTTTCTGAGTTAGTAGAAACTCAACTGTTGAAATTAAGAATATTCTTGTTTCCTACACTTCATACCAGTTTTTACTGGTACAACTTGGAGAAAAAAGAGGGGGCAGTTTTTATTCTGTTGTATTACAGCTGCATATAGAGATTATATTCTTAGAGCAGCAGTGTTGTTATCCTCATGGTTAGCTTGACATTATGGCAAAATAAAAAATAAATCTGCCAAGATTCTGTCCTAAATTCTCTTCAGAGTAGACTCACTCAAGGATGCCAGCTGAGCTCTGAATAACTTTCTAAAATAGAACATCATGATTGGAGAGCTGGATTATTTTTTTTCGAAGTTGTAAAATAAAATATCAGAGGCCTCTGAAGTGTGTATGTGCAATTTTTCTAGGTCTGATAACCCAAGTAATCTGCAGATGGATGCATTTTTTGTTTGACCTGAAGAAACTGAGATAGTATCCTGAAACTACTTGTTTCTGGGGTTTTTTTAAGTGTAAAAGGTTGGAAGCACTGGACAGCAAATGCCCCCTAATGTAATAACATTGTTTGCATAAACTGAAAAACTGATCAAGAGAAATTCTTTAAGGACCTCCTCTTAATGTGGAGGAAAGAATGGTGAAATATTGAGAAGTCCACACCCTCAAAAGTTCCCAAGAAGTCCAGTGGTGGCACTGGATTCATCTGAAACTATTTGGGCAATGTGGAGACACTTGGACTTTGATTTAAAAGTCATCAACTAGAATATGTTATGATGTAAGCAGTTTTCCTTCTTTGAAGGTGTCTTAGCAAAATACAGACTGACTTCCGAATTGGCTAAGTGAAAATTCAGGTGACAGTGATAGGTTTAACACTTTGGTAATAAAGAAGGAAGAAAAAGCCACTTTTGAGCAACACTGGGAAACTTCCTGAGTGGGTTCCACAAGGAAGGGATTTTTGTTCTTTTAGTTCTTCTCAAGAAAGAGCTAACTGTTCTTTTTCTCCATAGGTAACATACTTGATGAACTTAAAGCTTCCTTTTCATAGCTGTGTGTCAAGCTTTTAAATATTTTTTTTTTTTTCTTATGGATAGGGGGATCTTTGCTAACCATTCTGATCCCCTCATGTACAATAATAAAAGCTCTTTAGGAAGAGTCTGAAATTCGCAATTGAGCTGTCTCTGCAGGAGTTAGGGGCAGAAGTGTTGTAGAAGTGCCCGTGGAAAAGAAAAGGGAGAGAGAAGGAAAGTGAGTGCTTTAGTATGGTCCATAGATACTATTGCATGTCTTGTGTTCATTAATTCTTGTAACCTTGAGCTGTTTTGTCAAGACTGATATTTCTTTACCTGAAATGAAAATGAACCATCCCATGAGATCTGCACTGCTGCTTCCATTAGATGCAACCTGCCTCATTGTTTGATGTACAATGTTTAAATTCTTCCTGAAATTGCTCCCTATTGCAGGTAACTGCCTGCAGTATCGTACTGCTGCTGAACAAGGTAGGAAGAGTCCTTCTTGAATGAAGATGGAAACTAGAAAGGCTTCTCTTCATCCTTAACCCCAAAATAAGAAATGGAGCAGTACGCATGGTGTAGGATTTTAAATGGGATTTCTGCTCCCCTTTATTTTTACAGCACTGTTTGGAGTAGTGAATGTTGGTATTAAAATCTCCTGGAAGGCAAAAAGTCAACTGTGATCCATGCCTTTGCAAAGAGAAAAAGAGCTCTGCTTGCTGTGTAAGGGAGCCTAATAGATCCTACCCATGTCAGTTGCCCATGAAGAAGGCTAAATATATGCAGTGTTGATCACCTGGGAACTTTATATATTTCTGTAAATATGGACTACTCAGTCAGGTTTATTAAATTTCATTGCTTTCTTTCCTCATCTATTTGAAAACAAAACTAAAAACAAACGGAAAACCTATTTTTCCCACAAACTTTAGACACGCATTCATTTTGACCATTTTTATGGCTGTTTTCAGGGTTTTTTTTGGTTTTGCTTTGGGTTTGTTTATTTGTTTTTTGTTCTTGGGTTGTGTTTGCTTGTTTTTCTTAAAAGAACATTTTAAATTATAGCTTTATTTGCTTCATATTAACCAAAATGCTTGATTGCTAGATTTGGAATAAATACCTTAGAGAAATTCTTGGCTTGTCCAGTACTTCAGTACTTGGTGAAACTATCGCCTATTTCTGTTAGTGGAAGCCCTGCTTCCTTGTAGCTTGGATGACTGTTGAGAGTGATCTGAAAGGATGGGTTTTATGCCCTAAGTAGTTTTTTTTGTTGTTGTTGTTGTTGTTAAGGTTGTTAAGTAGGGGGTAGTAATCTATTTATTTGACTTGGAATGAAATGCAGCAGTTCTGTAGCCATGATAGAAAGTTATAAGCAGAAAGTGGCGGTGAAATCTGAGTTAAGTGCTTTGCTTGGGAAAATTGACAGCTTTTGAACCCTTTTTATACAATAGCTTGTTTTTATAATGCTTAAAGTCTCTCTCCATTTCATGCTTCTGTTGCTAGGAAGTTCATTGTATTTATCACAGTGTTTTTAAAAGTGAAGGAATATTTTTCAGATAATTCAGTTCTGGGCTACAGAAATATGCTAATTCTATGTATTAGAGCCATAAACCAGAGCTTTAGATAAATTTCCAATATTACTCACTCTAAATATGCTCTGGAGTTCATCCAGAGCCGTCTTGGCCAGTTTATTCTCCTGGTGTGTGGTTGGTTGGTTGGGTTTGGTTATGTTTGGGGTTTTTTTGTACATGTGGGGTGTGTTTTGTTTGGTTTTTTCCCCCTTTGCTGGGCATGAACCAACAGTCTGTTTCATTAAAGAAGGCTATTTATGCTGTTCACTCATGTTTTTTTGCTGGCTGATGTCTTTGAATACTTGGTCCCTCTTGATTTTTGTAGTTGAACACTAGTCTTAATAAGTAGAATTTGTCTGATGCTGTCACTTCTCTAAAATGATTTAAAGCATAAGGCTAAAGCAGGATGGATAACATAAATATTGTATGGAAATTATGGAAATTAGACCTGGTGTAAGCAAGAAACTTACATTTTCTTTACTTGGAGGCCTATGCATACATGATTATCAGTTTATTGAGTATGTGTGTATGTATTGATGCCAATGGGATCAACATAGCTTGTTTTAACAGAAACAATGTTACGCTCATAGACTGTATTTATATCCTACATAGTTACAGATACATAGTTACCTGTGAAAGAGTTTGTAATCACTCACCTGTCTGTAATTTGGTTGACTAATGCCTGTGTCAAATCTTTATTTTTCAGATCTGCTTTGAGTGAAGCTTGACAAAAAATGTTACAGCGATTTTGTCTCTGGAAATGGTTAGCTGCAGGGATTGCAGTTACTACTACCTTAGCATGTTGTTTGGCCCAGAACGATGAAGGTAAGGCTTTTGCTGTGGGATGATTCTGTGATTTCATTTTTATTACTTTGTGCCCCTCCCCCCTCTTGCCTGCTAATTATTACTTTAAAAAATAAATTGATACTTGTAGGAAAGACAAGTTACAATAAAAATGGATCTGGGTTATGTTTCATGATTTTAAGCATCTGCCAATGATTATATTTTACAAAACTGTTGATTTACCGGGCAAGATAAAATCTTAGGCTATGATTATTCAGTATTGGACTCTAGCATTAAAATTTGTTTCCTCTTGCTCATTGAACAAGTACTTACTTTTATTTGTAAATTGATGGTTACACAACTCAGAACAGGATTCTGAGAGAGAATTATGTACAAGGCTATATGCATGCCTGACCAAAGATTTGAGAAAAGATCCACAATGAGAGTCCTCTAGAGAAATAATACTTCAGAAATCCTGAAACATGGCGCCAGTAGCCTCATGTTCTTCCTCACAACATCTTTGTTAGGTTTAATGAAGAGATACTAGAAATGTGTTCTGCCAATTATCTATAGTAGTAAAAAATTGTTGTTTTTTTTTTTTTTAGTTGGTTTTGGTTTTGGGGGATTTTGTTCTGGGTTGGGTTTATTTTGTTGTGTTTTTTTTTTGTTTGTTTTGGTTTTGTTTTTTTTTTTTTTTTTAATTGCTGTCTACCAGTTTGGCTTTTTATTTGCTTCTTATACTGAATGCTTCCAACAATTCTATGAAAACTAAAAAAAAAAACTCACTTGTGTTGCTAGAAAAGAGAGAAGACCTGAAAATACATATTGTTTTAAAATCAGGTCTAAAATTTGGATGACTTGTTGAGTAGATATAATGCTAACTATGTCCACAACTTTGAAGACAGTGTACAGACACTATCAGGGTTTTACTTTCTTTTAGTGCCTTAACTTAGCATCTTGAAATTTCTGTCTAAGCCAGTGTTTCAGATGAGTTTAAAAGGATCCCTGCCAGCATGGTCACATCATGATATTTCTCCTGGGTTTTGCAGGGTCCTGGCTCATAGCATTTTGCTTAGCACAGAACCCAAACTTGCAATTATTCTTAATGATAATGTTCTTTTATACATTCTGAACAGAGAAACCTTACTTTTCAATGAACATAAATTTGATGCATATGGTCAAAAGTATTGTTACTTTACTGGGGGAAAAAGTTCAGAAATACTGTTGCTCAAGCAGCATGCATCAGCCCCAATGCAAGCTTGAAGAATGAACTGGTTTAGCTAAAAGTACTTCAAATTCCATAATGCTATAATAAGAAAAAATTATGCAGAAATTATTTTAGGTTAGGGTGGGGTACTGGTTGCTCAACAGATACCACCTAGATAAATAGGCAATGCTTATATAAATGATTAGTTTGAAATATGTTTCTTGCAGCTAACTAGAATACAATTTTCTGAACTTGGATCATTGCAGAGAAGTACTTTGGCATGTCCAGGACTAGTAGAGGTGTTTTAATTTGCAATAGAATTTGTAGTCTGAAATATAGGAAAGATGCAATTCTTTTAGTAATTACAATTTAAAGTGGCGTAGTTATTTCAACAGTAGAACAGTCTTGAATACAAGCAGGAAAAATCAATTGCAGTGGAAATTATAACCTATTTCTTTGCATCTAGCATGCAAATGACCCGGTTTTGTGGTTGTAGCTGTGTATAGTTAGTTGCATGCCTCTCTTACTGCATTTTGGTCCATTAGCTCATACTTTCCCTATTTCAGATGTTTTTGCTTGACCTCCTGAGTCGTCAAATCTTCCCCAGCCACAGCAATTAATGATGTTACAAAGCAGCCTTAAAAACTTTGGCAAAGACTGCCTTGGAAGTGGTCAGGCTACTTTCTTCCTATACTTATCACAAAGCTTCCCCAGAATCTCATGTGCTTATTTGGCTCAATACCCTTGTCTTGTAGAAATGAGACAATATACTCATGGCTAGCTGGTAGTGCCTGTGTAATCTTTAAGTTCAGCTAATGTGTTTCCATCACTGGTATTTCTGCTATCCATCCAAAGGAACATTTAGAGCAGTAATTCGCCCGTTTTTTTTTTTGCTTGCTAAACAGGTTTCTGTAGGATATGCTTGCAGTGTATGTTCTTTTTCCTCTTATGATCCAGGTAGTCCTGCTGTGTCCCTCTTTTAGATAAATGTCTCTCTTTAATGTGGTTGCTGACATTTATATTTTGTCCAGGTGATAGCCTGACAGTTCTTTATGATGCCAGCTGTGGTTTGCTGTCTCTTTTGGGGTTATTTTACTCAGTAAAGTGTATTGTGTACATTGGTGGCTGGCGGCTGTGCTGTAATGTGATACAGTTCTGTCTTTTTCTATACCATCTGTAACTGATAAGTGTGGTCCTTTAGGGATTCTTTTTTTAATTATTTTTATTTTTTTCCCCATAGCAATGCTTTTGGAGTGGTGTCTAAGTGACATAGAATGCAGTCTCAAATTTGTGCTCAAGTTTTTTTTTCCATTTGTTCCACTAATAAAATTGTGTCCTGATTTTTTTGTTCCAAAGTTTCAGCGAGCTGAAATTTTGGGCATATTACTACTCATTTACAGAGAACTCTACCACCTTTTGGGACAAATTTCCCATCTGACTAAGTCTCCTTGTCATCCCATTTTAGCCAGCTTTTTTCAAGTAGTACTTAAAATTTTCATACTAATCCATTCTTTTCAGGTTACTCATTTCCTGTGGGAAATTCCATATTGATGGAATGCAGATACTTTTTATCTATTGTAGTCCTTTTGTATTAAAATAACTGTTCCCCCCCCAGATTATGAAAGTAACTATTCTGTTGTTAGGGAGTTATCGCATTAGTCTCCATGTACTGTTGATGAGCCCATCCAGTGTTTTCTTACAATGATTTCTTTGATTATTCCTTTACTCAGTCATATGGTATGCTGGAATAAACATGGATGGGTAATGTGTTGAAGGGTTTTTTTGGTTGTGTTTTTGGTTGGGGTTTTTTTTGTATTTAATAAAGAAATCTGGGCTAATGATTTCTGCTGCCCCTAGTTGGCTCTTTTGCAAGCAGGAATGTTGCAAAGATATTTTTTTTTTTTCCCCCCTAGTAGTATTTTAGCTTAAGTAAAAGTAGACATGTCAGTTATAGGCATGCAATATGTGAGATTAGGTCAGCTACAATCTTACTTTTACAGTGCCTCTCTATTAAATTCAGATGCAAACTCATGCATATGACTAGAAGAAACATTTTAGCAGCAATCTTCTGGCCAATAGGGAATTTTAAGACTGTCTGTGTGCACTCATGTCACACCAGACCAATCCAGCAAAAATGATCTTTTGATAATTAACAGATTTAATAGTCTTCAGCATTTAGACTTAGTATATACCTGCCATGAATGATATAGCTGTGAACTGGGGGGGTACCAGTAATTTATTCTTTCACTCTTGAAAGACAGGCAAAAATAAATCTGATCACAGGTTTTTTTTTTTTTTTAAAAAAGAAACAAAAAACCAACCAACCAACCAAACCCAAAAGAAAACCAAAAGCAAACCTGAAGATCCACTAATGAAGGTTGCAATAATTCAATTGCAAGAGTTTTCAGGAGTGCTTAATGGGTTTATAGTCGTCTGTTTAATATAATGTTGTCTGATGGATTTCTTTTCCTTTTTTTTTTTTTATTAGTCTTTTCTGGGGCTGCTTTTAACCCCTCAAGCTGGCTTGTTTTGCCTTTTTATGCACAAATGAATAAAAGGCTTGAGAAGTTTCTTATGTTTCACTAGCAGTAAAACAAGGATACTAACAAAAATCTACAATTAATACACTTGGACATGAGACCATCTTGGTTCTTATGTTGTAATGCAGGTGCAAATTTGGATTGTGTTTTAGGGAGTTCTTGGGGGCCAGGAAGGAAAGGGTTGAGCTTGCAAAGGCTGTATGTGTTCCCCTGCACAATTTGATAGTTGCTGTCACCCATCTGTGTGCCTTCTCAGCTGGTTCAGGATTTGTTTATACATAGGTGAGAATTGAACAATGAGACCTGTTTAAGGAAAATACAATACTGTAATGCAAAAGAATCGTAGAATGGTTTTATTTGAACACCGTATCACGTAAATCCAAAAATGCCAAAATGCCAGTGCTTGAATTCCATTTCCATTCAGTATAGAAGCAGTACTTACATTACAACACATGGAAAAGTAGGAATGATTTATTTTGATTTTTTTCTTTTACTTTTTATTTTTTTCCCCCTTCAAATGTACCTGTACATTTAGACTGAACACTGAAGTACTATGACGTTATCTTCTAATCTTCAAATTTCAGACTCATTTCCTTACTCTTGACAAATCTAGACTGTTGAACAAGAGATGTTCCATTGACATCTCCACCGGGGAATATGTTTTTATCACTGATGGCTCAGTGGCTTTTGTATAATTCTACTAATTGGATCTTTTCTGATAGTATAGGACTTGCTAGCAGGAGTCTTTGTAGGACAATATTGTACGTGGGAAGTTCGAAGGAATACACGTTAGAGTTGTCATTGCAGTTTAATTTCCATGTAGTTGGATGAAAAAAAAAACCAAATATAATTTCATTTGATTTAAATAGAAGATATTAGATACTGATTTTTGTCCTTAAGCTAATGAAGGACCTTGAAGGGTGAATTGTTTTTTTGGGGAGTATAGACTTGTCTGGGATAAAATATATAGCAGGGAGAAACTGAGGAAGTCACTGACTTCAGCAGGTATTGGTGGAAAACTGTGATTGCTAGGTATTGAAAATACCTCAAATCATGGTGTATGCATTATGGTTGTGTTCAACACAAAGTACCTACAGCAAAGCTAGCTGGCTGTGTGGGATGCTGTCCAAGGTAACAGCTTGCCAGGTGAGCCCAACCATCTGCCTGGCTGTGCTAAAGAGTAATCTCCTACTACACCACCCTGCTACTGTTTTTAGTACTACTGCTGAGAGAAGGGTGCATGGGGATGGCTGGTTTAAAAGTAGGTAGGCTTCGTTTGTATCAACATGAAGATTTTTGGCATCAATCTCAAAAGAACGGAAGCACTTAATCCTGACTTCTTTTGGACACTGGAAAAAAAAAACCACCAAAACCAACACCAAAAACACACACACACACACACACACACACACACACACAACCCAACAAAGAACCCAATCAAACAAACTCAAACTACTACATGAGCAAATACAGTTCCTTTGGTTTATTTTCCATTGTCTCATTATGAAGAGCTGGCAATTGTACGGCTGCATAACTGCTAGATTTGCAGCAGGAGAGGGTGATACCCCAGAGGCTGGAAGGACTCAATAGCAGCTTCCAGATTCAGCATAATGTGAAACTGTAGCCTCACTGGATTCTTAAACTGGGACTCAGACTATGCAAGGCATGTGGGGCAGGCAGGAAAAAGTGCATCTCTTGCCAACTTCAATGCTTAGAAGGTGTTGAACTAATTGAGATGAAGTCCATCTATAGTTAGTGCTGTCATCTGAAATAAAATAAAATTAAGGCTTATCAGAACTTTTACTTATCCAAATATTAATCTCATTCCATAAGCGTTTGCCAGATGTTTGGGGTTTTGGTGGTTTGTTGGGGATTTTTTGTGTTTTTTTTTTTTTTTCCTTTCATCAGGATGTAAGGCATAGCCATTTAAATTGTCTTTATCTTTACCCTGAGTGGGAGATTGCTTTTTAAATAAGGCGTTTCTGGTGAGAAACACAACTTTGCCACCAAGATTGTTCAGGCATAAGCTCCTTCAGCTGTTTTTCTGCTGCATGGGGCTTCCTCTATTAGCTACTGTCTTTTATTCAGTGTAGCAGAGTCTTGTGCTACAAAAATTGAATAACTAAGGGGCCTTACAAATCACTTCAAAAGGCTACTTTAAAAATAAAATGCTTTCAGACCTTGATATATTACTGTTGGGCAGGAAATTAACTCAGGAAAATGCATATTAGAATACATGTAGCTCATTTATCATTTCCCGAGCTGTATACTGTACATATCCAATGAAAGAAGAGAAATACAAACAGGTGCTTGCCTAAGGGCTGCCTCAGAAAATCTCTGTTCTTCAAAACAGAAGTAATTTGTTTTATGGAAACTTGCTTCTTTTGGTTGGGAGCTCTGGCACTTGCCTCTGCAGTAAACATAAAGGGCAAGAAAGCTATCCTTGATGTCTTTGAATTGTAGTTCAGCCATTAGTTCCTCTAAAGGATTTAGTTCTTCAAAGTGTAAGTGATGGGGTGACTTGAAGTGCCACTAGCAATGCTTTCAGTCTGCAGATCATCAATTTCTTTTTGGCAGGAGAAAAATTAAATTCGTGAAATATGGATGTCAGAAACAAGGTTGATCTTAGTGAATGTGCAAATTTTAGCCCTTGGTCTCCTGGCAGAAATGACAGAGTACCCTGTGTGCTCCCTGCCATGGTCCTGGGATGGATGAGGCAGGAAGCCACTTATTGAGAAGTGAGAAATGACAGCATCTATGGAGCAACCAGACTGGCATCCAGCTAGGAACAAGACTATTCTAGGAATTTGACCTACCAAGTTCTTGCTGCTCAGCCTAATTCTTCAGCAGATGAGGTGGTGTGTGTTGGATTGCCTGGGCTATATGTTTGCAAGCACTGATGTTCTTTGAGACTCCGTGTCTTGACTGACATGAGACATCCATGGGAAAGCTGTGAATATTGAGCTGGTGCTTTTCCTTCAAGGGACAGGTGACTTTCTTAAGGTGAGATTCACATCTAGGAAGGGAAGGGGTGGTACAGGGAAAGCAGCAACCCTTGTGAAAGCACAATGGCACAGCTTGTGTTCTCTCTGTAACAGTGGCTTGGACTTTCGGACTTCCATAAACTAGAACTCTAATGATGCTGGGCTGTGCTCTGAAGAATTAGCAACAATTGTGTCTGTGCATTCATTTGTTGGTTTATAGCCACGGTGTGTGTGTTTGGCAGAGCTAACCCCTGTAGTGGTAATTCTTGTGCTTTTATGGTAATATTTGGAAGACTCTCCAGTGGAGAGATGTATCTGTAACTTTATTTGATAATTTAGTCAGTGTTTTGACATAGTATTACAGTAGGGAAGTCAGGTTTTCTGGAATATTGTATCTGTGATGTCCGTCTCATGTCCAGATTTCACAGAACAAATTTGGCATTTACATTGAGGTCTTTTAGCCAAGACAGGTGATGCATTGACATAGTGTGAATAAGGCATTGCTTTCTCAGACATAGTGGATTTCTTCCTTAATTCTGCGGGGTTGAGGTAGGTTTTCTGTGTACAGTTGGGTACAGCGGATTATGCTGTAATTGCTCTGTTTATTCTGCATTAAAGGTGTTCAGTCATGAATATTCTTAATCTAATCCAAACGTGTGTATTAATGTAAAGTGGGTATGCACATGTGCATTTTGCATCTCTTCTAAGTAGCATAAAGACATTAAATGTGCAACCTTTCCTGCTCAGAGCTTAGTTCAGCTCTTCTGACATCTTTCCCTCTGGGCTTATCTGCTGAGGTCTCCCTTCTCCACATGTGTACATGCTGGATTTCAGCCTAAACAGCATCTGCTTGTTGAAGGTAGGACAATGCAAATTTAATTCTTAAAAATCCTATTCCAAGCAATTATTTTTGTATTTTTTGTAGTTCTATGTGTTCTGACATACCTCTTCACTAGATAAACTCCATCTGTGTTAATCCAGTAAATCCATCTCAATTACCTTCTGTATTGCTGTGACACATACAGCTGGATCAGCAGAATCTGTTTATTCCAGGTTTTTCTTAAGCATAAGCATATTTGGAGATGAGTAGGTCACTAGATCTAATAGTAAAATAGGTCATACCAGTTGATTGTATTTCTTTGCTAGGAGGCCCTTAATAAGAACCAATGTAAATTTCTATTGTGGCTATTTATCGAAATAACTTTGGAGGAAACCAGGCTTTGCTCTTCAAAAACCATTTAGTAACTATACTAGTCCAACTTTCAAAAAGCTTACAGATAAATGCTACAAATGCCAGATTTCAAAATCTGCCCATGTCCCTTAGTGCTATATGTGTCATATCATGATCTACCATTTAGTTACATTGCCTACTCAACTTTAATTTGTATTGCAAATATTAAGCTAATTTGTTTATATTCACATATTCTATATGTAGTATCAGTTTGGAAACTTAGAATTCCTGGGTGCATCATGGTAACCATGACAAGTGCAAGGTCCTACACCATGCGTGGGAGCAATCCCAGGCACAGCTACAGGTTGGGCAGAGAAGAGATTCAGAGCAGCCCCGTGGAGAAGGACATGCGGGTGTTGGTCGATGAGAAATTGAACATGAACAGGCAGTGTGTGTTTGCAGTCCAGAAAGCCAACCGTATCCTGGGCTGCATCAAAAGGAACATGACCAGCAGGCTGAGGGAGGTGAATCCACCCCTGTATTCTGCTCTTGTGAGACCTCACTTGGAGTATGGTGTGCAGTTCTGGTGTCCTCAACAAAAGAAGGACATGGAACTGTTGGAACAAGTCCAGAGGGAGCCATGAGGATGATCAGGGGACTGGAGCACCTTCCATGTGAAGACAGGATGAGAAAGTTGGGGCTGTTGAGCCTGGAGAAGAGAAGGCTGCGTGGAGACCTCATAGCAGCCTTCCAATATCTGAAAGGGGCCTATAGGGATGCTGGGGAGGGACTCTTCATTAGGGACTGTAGAGAGAGGACAAGGAGTAATGGGTTCAGACTTACACAGGGGAAGTTTAGATTGGATGTGAGGAAGAAATTCTTTACTATTTGGGTGGTGAGGCACTGGAATGGGTTGGCCAAGAAAGCTGTGAATGCTCCATGGCTGGCAGTGTTCAAGGCTGGGTTGGACATAGCCTTGGGTGGCATGGTTTAGTGTGAGGTGTTGCCTGCCCCTGGCAGGGGGGTTGGAACTAGATGATCTTGAGGTCCTTTCCAACCCTAACTGTTCTATGATTCTATGAATATGGGAGGCTAGTAGTTGTTTTTTGGTTTTTGGTTTTGTTTTTTTTTTTTTTTTTCAGTAATAGCTGACTGTAGCAGACTATTTGTGCCAGTAAACAAGCTTTGAGCTACTTAGGGTTGAGGTTGGTTGTATGTAGCCTGCAAACATAGATGGGTTCCAATAAGTTTTCCATTGCATGATTAGTTGGCTTATGTACCTAAATTATGCCTTAGAAATGCAGTATTCGTAGCACAAGGGTTTTTTTTTGTTTGTTTGGGTTTTTTTTTTATTTATTTTCCTTCACTCTGAAGCTTATTTTTAGACCAGATTTTAGACCAAAGTGTTTTCTTAAGATGAAGCAATAGGTCTAGGGATAACAGTCTGAGCTGTTAACAGTGTCTTCTACTATACTCTTCATTGTACCCACAGGACGTGTGAGGAATGGGATGAGTTATGAATTGAAATACAGCAAAACGCCCATTTGTTTCTTCTTTCTTGAGGCTTTCCCTTCTTCCTGTTGGCTTGTGCTCTGGTGCACATTCTTTTTCATGCTCAATCTTCCTTAAATACCTTTTTTTGCGCATTATAGTAATTTCTCCCTTATCTTTGGGGTTCCCTCTTCCTCCACTGAACTTTACTACTGTCTTGGCAGTCTCCCTATTCCCTCTGATTCTATACATAATTGTCCCTCCCCTATCACATTACCTTCCAGACTCATCTCATTTTTTCTCTTAGTCCAGCAGTAAAAATTATTTTTTGAATGCTTATATGAGAATGTCGCATGCTGATAAATAAATTGTGACAGAAATAATCTCCCTGTTGCTGCTATGCTTCAAGTTAATATATTTTTGATGAGAAGTATCTGTTTAAAACAAGGCACAGGAACTTCAACCAGATCAAAGCTTGATTGCATTATGATTTGATTTTGACGTAACAAGAACTGATTCATAGCTGTGTCCTTTAGAGCACAGGTTCTATTCATTATGAATTGAAGATTTAGTTCTGAAGCACTTCAAATGCCCAGTTTTGCTTCAGTTCAATTAATCGGGAGTGATGCATTCATAACTGCATCAAGAACAAGCATGCGTGTTCTATTTTATTATGTGGCAAAGACACGATTGAAGAGTGGGTTATTGCAAGGGCGCTTCAAATTACAATAGTAATAAATATGAAGTTTTAAGTAATTAGTATAGAAAAAGATCAGTAGTACTGTGACTAAGCTGTTCTGATAAAAAAAAAATTTGATTTTTTTTTTTCCCCCAGAGATCTTGACTTTCTTATTGATTACTTGGCAAGTGTTGACTCCTACTTAGGAAGGCTTTAAATAGGGATCTGGGTTTTTCAGCACTTCCAGAGGGTCTGAGTTCATGTCCCAGGCAACTGTACCTCTGCTGCAATGTGTGCAGTGGGAGTAGAGTCATGTGTCTGGGCAATAATCTTAAAGAACCAGCTCTCTCAGCTCATTTTAATCCGTTCATTTTACAGTAATCATTTTCAGATTACGGGACCGTTACTGTTCAGCTGTTGTCTCATTAAATATAGTCAGTGTTTTTCTTGAATAAAGCTCATGTAAACTCAGCCAGTTGCTAGGGGTTTATGTGGAGTGCCTGTGGTGAGGAAATGTCTGGGGTTTTGAACTTAAGCAAAAAACAGCCACTGAAAGACCCACAGACCAAACACTCTCCCTTTTCCACAAATATTGCTGTAGCTTTTGAAGTAACTGCAGATTGTAATTCTGGTGGCCTATGTTGTCTGGTGAATAAATGCCTTAAAAATAGTGAAAAAAAAAATCTGTCCTTTATTGCAGTGTGTTGAGGCATGGCAAGCCTTAAATTGGTGTATAGATGAATAGTTTATATGTGTAGGCTACAGTGAGCATAAATTAAATATTTAAATAATGTCAAATTATCATGATGCACCTGGTTAAGCCCCATTGCAAAGTGAAGGGCTGAAGAAGTGAAAAAGGAAGTGAGGGAGAGAAGTCGTGTTCTACAATTGGACTTGTAGATAAATGGGATTTCTCTGCTATTAAGGGCTGAGAAGATCTGTATCCTAACCCCCTGATTTTCACAGAAGGATATGTGTTACAGTCTGAGTTTGAGTGTGTTTACACACAATGCCATTTCAGCTTTTCTTCTTTGAATTCACTAGTGATAAACATCACTTTTCACTTTAGAAACATTTAAATGGGGTTTCTATTCAAGGTATTGCAAATTGTCAGGCATTTTTAAGAATTCTTCTGCAAAGCAGTGAATAGTTTACTGGCTTTGTTTGCTATTATTGATCCTGTACCAAAATATCATAGCTTTAGAATCAAATTTTTAAGCTACTGCTTATTTGCCTTCTGTAATGATGAAATGTTAAATACTTGATCCCCCCCCCCTTATGATAGATCAAATCCTGCTGTGTGGTATTTTCTGTTGAAAAAACTAAATTTTTCCTCTTCTTTTGCTAGACTGAGCTGTTTGTATTAACTCAGTTTTACTGAAAAGAAGGGTTTTCCGGTAGTCGGATCATCTCGTTTTGGAATGTCATTGCTTTGAGCAGCTACATATAATTCTGTTACTGCCAAGTTGTTCTGTGAAATTAAGGATGTATAATGGGATGGGAGATAAATATTTGACCTGCTGTTTCAGTCTAGCATGAGGCTTATTTCACAGCTTGTTTCTAAACAGAGTTGTTTGAGTAGACTTATTTGTCGGGTCCTAAAGAGGAACACATAGTTGTAAGCAGTTAGGGTCCTCCCTAACTTAGAAATTTAATTTGAACCTCCAGATGGCTCAAACAAGGCATCTGTTATTGCCTGATGTTGCATTAGTATTGCTGGAGACTTTTGTTATTTTCTTTGTAACTCGTTGGCAAACTGGGCATATTTCTGGAGAAATAGCTGGGTGGCTTCCCCCCCCCCCAGATGGATAACAGCAGATTAAAATTAATTATTCAAAATCCACAGTATGTTTATTTGGCAATAATAGTGATAAACAGTCCAACACCTGACTGTATTTAGGGAGTTCCAACTAAATCTCACTTGCAGTTTTGGTCTGTTCGGTAAACAGGCTCACACAGCATCAGCAGTTGTATGATCTCAGTGTTGCCCATGGCCCCTGCACTGTCAGCACTCAGTAGTCAGTGCAGAGAAACAAATCCCCTGTAAAATGAAGTGCGTCTCACTTCTCAGAAAATGAGGAAGTAATTCTCTGTAGCTTAATGTTCATTATGATGTCTGTAGAATTTAGAACAAGATTTGTACCGCTGTTATTACCTCTAATTCCATGGCATTTGATGTTTTATCTCAAGGTTTTTAGATGTATAAGGATGAAAATCAGTGCCTTCAAGTTTGTGTCATGATTTTCTCCACAGTTCAGCATGGTAATTATATTACAAGATGCTAAATGGCTTTTTGAGACATCGGTAATGGACCCTTTTATTTAGTATGCAGAGTTTCAGATACAGAAGTCAGAAACCTGAGCTCTTTTTCCCTTTGGTGGTTGTTTTTTTTATTTTTTATTTTTATTTTTTTAGGCCTTCCAAGTTCTCCTTTACTGTTTTTTATTGCAAAATTAATTGGAGAAAATCTTGGTGCTGTTTTTAGCTTTCTAATAATTTGAAGTTTTTATATAAAATATTTCATGCTAAACATAAAATAAAAGAAGCATTTATTACAAATGGGGAATTTTCTGGCAAGAGGCTCAGAGAGAAAAGTATGATGTTTTCCTTCTGAGAATCATCTAAATGGTTATTTGAACCCTTTTCCCAGCCTGACTGTGGTACAGGAGTTGCTCAAGGGATTTTTTTTTTTTTTTTTAATATTGCAAATGCCATCTTATTTGGTAAATATTGTGTTGTACACGAGAGGAGGACATTAGGGGAACATTTGAAGTTTTTTCATGTGTGTAAGTGCATTCTGTCAGCTGTTCCATTGACCCTTTACTAGCTGTTTTGGGGTTGTGTTGTTTTGGGTGGGAGTAGAATATACATAATTTGTATTTGAACATATTTCTGCTTTTTTATAACATGAAGCTGTAGCAAATTTTCATAGCCTTAGATTTATTTCAGCAGTAGACATCAAAATAGATATCAAATATGTTGTTTTAATGTCTTTGTTGATCGAGATTTTTACAGTTTTTTCTTCTCTAAACTGTCATGTTCAGTAAGATATGTTTCTTATGAGACTCTCACAATGTATGTTTGTCCTGATAGGAAATATATTGCAGGTCATTTAAAAGGGGCATCTGCAATTCCTGCGAAGTATACTAATACAGTACGTAAAGAAGATGCTTTTGTTTGATTGAGGTAGGGTTAGGACCATTAACTTGGAGTTATTTCTATGTTTTTGGTTGGGTGGACACAACAAAAAGAAAATAGATGGAAAAGCCTACCATAAAACATGCCTCCTCTTTGCTTATCTGCATAACAACATAGTGTCTTCCGTAAAAATCGTGCTGTTTCTACACGTGCAATATGGTGTGGATATGGTTTGGGAATAGTAGAGAGTTTTTGCTCAGAAATGCTCTTGAATAATTTCTGGGTGAACAGATAATGAAGGACAAACTTGAATTCGGAAAAAGAACTGAGAAAGCTGCAATGTGTAGCTTTGTGAAGCCCATCTTTCTGGGCTGTATTAGTTACAGGTTAACGCTATAAAGCTAAAGACAAGCCCAAGGATTTGCTTTGTTTTCTGGTGCTGTTAAAATTATGAACTTCTGTGTTAGCTGAAACTCTGAAATTCTGATTATCTTGCAGGGGGGTGGGAGTGACATAGGAGGAAGGTAGGAGGAGGGGGGAAAAGTTGAATGATTTTAAAGTGAAAATTTACCAGTTGTTTAAAAGGAACTGAGGAATACTCTGTCACTGAGTTCACAATGAGACTGAGGATCCTACAGCCACAAAAAAATGTCGTCTTTACTTTCACTATACTGTAACTGCTCCGTGAAATCTTTCTGGCAGTATCTCAAAGGTATACCAATGGTGTCCATTTTTCAGATCTCAAGTGCACAACCTGCGGGAAAGCAATATTATTTTTCATTTAATGAGCTTTACCACATGAGCAATTAAGAAGGCATAATTGAATGAAGCTAATCAGGAAGACACAGAAGCTTGCCCCTGGGATGCTGCTCAAGTCAATTGCTCCTCATATCTACAATTTTATCTACTTAGTTAATAACACCAATGGGTATAGTGGCATGGGCTAGTGGTTTTACAGCTCCAGGGGCTTAGCAGTTTTGTTTTGTTTTGTCTTCAAGCCTTAAGTGTTTTTATTCTGCTAAGGAGGCAGTGATTAACAGAGTGAGAGTTTCTGCTTGGCCAATAACATTCTGGGTGCTCAAAGAAATGTGATGGACACTACTGTATTTTAAATGTTTCTGAGTTGCTCAGTATACAAACTACAGATAAAGCCAGACATTTACAAGTGTGGTCTTCACGCAATTCCATATAAACAGTGAACCTGTTGCCTGATAATTAAAATAGTTATGAACGTACTGACATGGAAAGATAAACTGAGTGAATGGCTTCAGATAAACAACTGTTTTCTTCATTACTCAGAATCTTGAAAAAGAAATTATACTTGAAGAATATAAACAATCATAACTATAAAATAATACTAAAAATGTCTCATAGCTGTTCTCAGCTGTTTTCTTACAGTCCTTGTGGGTAGAAACTTTGTATAATTAAATAGTCGAGGCATGAAAAGAAAATGCCTTATCTGCTTGTTCTTCCACTGTAATCAATGGCTTGGGATTTTTCAATTCTGCATCTAGCTAATACAAAATTAATCAACCTTTCCACTACAGTCAGCCTGTATATGGCGTAGACACTGAGTCCTTTTGTGTTAGGTGTGCTACTTTATCAGTGCCTGCATGCTAGATAAAATGAAAAAATAAGGTTGAATGAGATTAGGAGGGGAATAGCATATGGAACCACTGAATGCTAAGAATGCATTTAATCCCTGCAGAAATAGCTGTCCAACTGCTGTCTCACCTGCAGGATTATTTTCAATGCTATCTCATAGATGGAAACCTTACAGGAAGAATTTGAAAGCTCCTCTGTATCCTTGTATTTCCAGCTATAGAGATGAAACTGAGCCCAGCTTGGGGGCATCACTTTTGCCCTCCTGCTGCTGGCCTTGATGCAGGTGGTAGGCCTAAATTTTTACTGCATTTTTCGAATTTAAGAAAAAAAACATTCTTTGCCCATCCTTGCTGATGTAAAACTTCCGTGAATATGCACTGGGATTGGGCTGACTTAGGAAGTACGCCTACTAATACTTGTCTTCTCTAGTCAAACACTGAGAAGTGTTTGTGTGTATGTATGTGTTTGGAGGGGAAAAGTGTGATCAGTGATGGGCAGAACCTGGTTATTTCTTTGGTACTTCTTGTTTTTCGTAAGTGCCAGAACACTGAGGAGTACTGTATCTTTACAAGAACAGATGATCAATCTTAATTTCTGCCATCAAGTATCCTCTTCTTTTTTTGAAATGTTGGTAGTCTTTGCAGTAAGAAGCTGAACTTGAATTTTATGTTAATTTACTTATATTCATTATTAGCGCGAGCAGTAGATTTGTTAACTTTTTAAATTACATTTCTTTGCTATTTGTTATCTTGGGAAGCACAAAGGTACCACCACTGTGGCTTTTTTTCTTTTTTAAGGGAAAGATACATTTTTCTGTATCTTCAAATCTCCCAGAGGTTAGTGATAGACAGAGGGTTTGGTGGTAGTTGTCCTATGAGGTGTTTGTTGTTTTTTTGTTTTTTTTTTTGAAACTGTTTTCTAAATGAGTAAAAATTGAGAATTAAATTTGAGGGTTTGGAGTCATGTTGGAAGGGATACGAAATGTCTCTTTCAGTGTAGCAGAAATGTATCGACTCTCTTCTTGCAATTTATCTGTTTGATAAAGGTTTCAGACAGCAGATGTATTACGCTTGGACTTCAATTTCACTAGTGTGATTAAAAAAGCAATAATAATAATATCAACAATAATATTAAAAAAAACCCCACAGAACACACACACACAAAAAAAAAAACAACCCACACGACAAACAAATCACAAAAAAAGAAGTCCCGTCTGAAGTGTATAAGTTTCTGAAAAGTCTTTTAGTATTTAGAGCTTAGAGAGCCCACGCACCAGCACCAACGACTTTGCTTGGCTTTAATGCCATGTTTTGATGTTGCTTGGTGCATCTAGGGAATCTTCAGCTCAGGGCTAGTGACCACTGTCTGCTGAAGGGTTCTGAGCCAAGCAGTCCTTTGTCTCATTTCATGCTTCTTTTCTCACATAGTTACTTTACAGGGGAGATACCTAAACCAGTAAGTTTATTTTATTAAAGCTTAAATTGGCTCAAAGACAAGCAAAAGCTGTAACTTTGACATTTACCAGACCATTTTTTAGTTAATAGGGCCCAAGCTTTCCAAACACAACTGTAAAGAAATTCTGGCAGGAGTAACAGATGATGCCATAGACATGGCCTTTGCCATAAATTTGTTCTTTCATCTCAGACTGTAGTTTGCTTATTAAATGGATGCTTCACAGAAGGCTTAAGTTACAACTTCATGCTTTTCACCACTGGTTTGTTTTGTTTTTCTTTTTTTTTCCTAAAATACATTTTGAAGACAGTACTAACTTTGCATATAAGATTTGTATTCCCGCTCCCATCCTGCCATGCGTTTGTTTTTTTTTTTTTTGCAGACAAATTGTGTTTAGAACTGGGAGATATTTTGTGAATTTACATGAAAATGTGAATAATAAACTGTGGGAACAGGAAGCCTAAGTACACCACCTATAAGACTGAATATGATTTTCATTGTAGATGGGAAGAATTTTAATTAAAAAATTAAGATTCTATAATTCTTTTCTCATCAAAATATAGGTATCAGAAGTATGCATCTGATCAGAAAAAAAATATATTCAATGTTAAAGTCCTTATTGTTTTTATAATTAACTCATAGGTTCTGGACCTTTAGGCAGAGGCTAAGTCTATGATGCGCAGAAAGCAGTCCATGGGACCATAATTTAATAAAGAGGTGCTTCAAAGAGTGACACTTGCTGTAAAGTCTTACTATTTTGCATTCTTCATGGATGAGGGACATGCAAATGGTTATGACTCAGGTGGTGTATAAGAGAAAGTACCTCCTAGCTGCAACTTTGGAGCCTGCTTTCCACTCACAGCTCTACCTTTTCACAGAAGCTGTGGGGGCAACATTTTCTGGATCCTTGGCTAGTTAGTTTTTACATCTGTGAGTGTGTCAACATGCTCTCTGCAAAATAAGTTAACTTTATGAAGACACAGGAACTTGCTTGTAAGTAGTAAGTTCATTATGTGCTATGTCCTATATTCTGCTATTACATGTGCTTGGAAATACGATTAAAATCATATTTTTAGACCTCTGTGGCCTTTCAGAGCTTTTTTTTTTTTTTTTTTGGCTGCTGATGTTGGATACAATGTTTTCTACTTGAAATATCTAAACGTTTCTGCTTTCAAAACCAAAACATGATGCCTGTCTTACTTCAAGAGGGAGTTTAATGGTAATTAAATAATGATTTAGTTAAGACACATTACCAAGACCTGTAAACATGCAGATGGTTGTTTCTGCAGGGATGGAGTAGGGAATACTCTAGATATGTGTGCTAGATAACTTAGTGGAAGTCTTGTGACTCTTGGACATGGTAGGTTGTCCTCCTAGGTCAGGGTTGTATTTGCCACAGAGAAAGAAGGAGAAAATTTGTACTGCATTTTTGTAATTAAGACGTAATTGTGGAAGCCTATTTTGACTGTCTAATTATAGCAATGTTTGAGCGGGTACTCAAGAAGCTGAAAGATTATGTGTCTTAAGGCAATGAATTGTCTTCTTCCCTGATTTCTGTGAAGGGGGCAGTGGGGGTTTTGCTTTACCAGCAGCAAAGCGACTTCCTCACCTCCTGTCACTGCTGCTTGATGTCTTGATTAAATTGCAGGCAGATGTTTTCAGTGGGGCTAGGCGTGGGCTATCCTGCTGTATATTTGTCACATATGGTACCAAGAGGAATTTTCTTGAACTATTTACAGCACCCAGTACTCAGCATAGGAAAGGCGACTTCAGAGGACCAAAGCAGCTTCTTATTATTGTGCCACTGCAGTACTCCAACAACTTCACTCTTGATTTTTGCTTAATAACATGTGAATGTTTCTGATGTTTAAGATGAGGGGTTAAGGTGGCCATTATAATCTTAGAAGTCCAAAGGGAGTCTGAGGTTTCATGACATTGCAACTTTCTTCAAGTCTGCTTAATAAAGCACTCCTTTTTAAAGAAAGTTGACAACAGCTTATTCTCAAGAATACGCTTCAATGCTATTCACGCATGGTAATATTCAAAAATTCTGTATCTACTTTAAAAAATTAAAGTATTTCTGTGTACATGGAAAAAAAATTCATTTTATATTTATATTTATATATTTATATTTTATATATTTTATATTTATATTATATATTTATATTTATACTAAATATAATCTTAGATGTCCTTTTAGTGCTTCTTTCTTTTGTCTCAGCTAACCTCAATAAATTCTGTGGAAGATAAACTCATGTTTTCCATGTCTGTTGTGTACAGAAAGAATCCTGGACTAGGGAGAAACTGTTCAGATGAAGATAAGAAGCCTGCTACTTAAATGTGATTGCAGTGGCAATGAACCTTAATATTGAGCCTACAGCCTAAAAGTCAAATTTACCCTTTAGGAACAGGGGAAAGCTAAATATTATTAGCCCATCTATAGACAGTTTAGCTGCCTATTCTCGCATGTTTCAGTTAATAAATGCTAATCCTTTTTTATTTACATGCAAAAAAGTTTCAACAATAGGAAATGTTGCAAATACCTCAAACTGCTTTGTCTGAGTTGCATGTATTCGTAGTTAAATGTCTGCTTTTATACAGCAGTTAAAATTGTTTTGACTTGAAAATCTGCTTATAGTACCTGGATTCAGTTTAATTCCAAATATTAAATATTTATTCATCCACCTATATGATGTTTTTGTCTTAAATGCATTGCACTTATAATAGGAAAAATGTAATTTTGAAAATATTGAAAATACTATGAAATTTTAATGTTCAATGCATAGTAATGGTTAAAAACAGATTCAGTCAACTTCTAAAGTTTAAGCAGTTTTGAAGATACTGCAGTTATTCTAGAGTCATCCAGTGCATTTTAATGGTCTTAAAAATTTTTTTGGTAATAGCAATTTTAGGTGCTACTTGGCATAGTATCAAATTTTTGTGTTTTACAGTGTTTTCAGGCACAAGTGTGATTCTAAAGACCGTCAATTCCCAAACTGCTTGTAAAATGGAAAGTTATTTCAATCTAAAAGTATATTGCCCAAAAGACGGGTGGTAGTGCATCTTTCTGAATCTGTAAATGTAAAATCGCAATCCACAGCATTTGCAGGGCAATTTTCATGTACCAATCCCTTTATAGATACTATATCTGTAAAAAAAGATCTGGAAAAATGAAAAAGTTAAGCTACAAAATCTATTGCCTGTTCAGGGTTGTATATTCTGTATTAGAAGCATGTTTTCGAAGGCTGTGGTAACAAAGAGCTTACAATAATACTGTTTATTTAGTTTATGTTCTTTTTACGTTTGACTACCTGTCAAGCCTCACTTTTTGTCCAGTTAAAAACAGGATCAAACCCAAATTCAGCTACAGTCAGATTTTAACATTTAGATCATCTTTCACTTGAGTCTTTGAATTTCTGAGTTATGAATTTCACTAATGCTTAATTGAGCCACTCTGAATCAAAGCACAGAAATTCAGTGTAGGTTTAAGAAGTATCAAAAATGTGTTTGAATCAAACACAAGTTTGCTGTCATTCCATCCTGGTTTTCTACAATTGGAAATGTCTGTCAGGAAGAGCTGAAAATAGTCTATGAAAGCTCTTCTTATGCTATTTTCAATACAGAGCAATTGTAGTACAAGCCTGCTAATGTAAAGGTTAGTGCCAAGCTTATCCTAAATTGCACAGCTGTAGTTCTGAATTCAGTCACACAGGAAAGAAGACAGGACATTTTCCCCTTAAATTGGGGTTGCTTAGTTACTCAATTTAAATGTATGCGTCTATGTAGCTCTTTATTAGGAACCTTGTTCTGTAAATCAAGATGTTTAGAGAAACTCTTTCATGGTTTTTTTTTTTCTGTGAATGTTCTTTACTGAATGAGTGGTGGAACTATAAATGTGGAAGCAAGTATAAGGTCTTTCAAAGGACTGTTTACTTAATGAGCAATTGGGAAACCTCTGAGGATAAAATGCTTCTGAAAACAGAAGTATATTTTCCAGCAGTTTTAAATGTGAAGTGCTTTAACCTCAGCCAATGCCACAGTATTAAAATTTCATTTTTTTACATCTCCAATTTAAATAAAGCACAGAACATGCTATCACTTTCCCTGCATATCACAAACTCCCAAGAGCTTTGCTGTGAATTTCAATTTATAAAAACATGTGGGTTTGAGGTTTTACTGAATTCACTGATATTCTGTTTTGTGAATCACTTAGTTCTTTTGAACCAGGCTTTCTCAGTAACTTGTACCATCTCCAACCATCCCAGTGGTTCAGAACCTGCCCTCTTGGCACTTGCTGTTCTGGCAACATTTTATTAAATCAATAACTGCAGGTGTTTTGGCTTTGTTCCATTATACGTCTTTTTGAGCGGCAATGCACAAACTCTCTTTAATTTCTAGTCACTGATCAGGCAGAAATCATGTGTCCTTTTTAATTTCTCCCCCCCCCCCCCCCCCCTTCATTTCTTATTTAAAATGGCCGCAGTATAATCAGTGACTCAGGCTTGAGGACTGGATTTTGTCATTCTCCCTGTTTATCTCCAAGACTTTTATGAAAGTGTTTTATATACTCTACAGTGCAGAAGAAATGAGGGGGGGGAAAAAAGCTTTAAATACTTTTGACTTCCTAAACCCTCTTTCACAAGCTCTTTTTTGTTCTTTCTCAACATGGATGGAAAGGGTCAGAGTTG
The DNA here is from genome assembly GCA_017639245.1 of Myiopsitta monachus. Taxonomy (NCBI): domain Eukaryota; kingdom Metazoa; phylum Chordata; class Aves; order Psittaciformes; family Psittacidae; genus Myiopsitta; species Myiopsitta monachus. The sequence goes on along the minus strand of CM029921.1, from coordinate 60,307,949 downwards.
AAGAAAAGAGTATGCTTGAGATTAAACCTCTTGTTTATTGCTTACTGCTTTCACTGAACTAAGGAGTGGTGTTGAATGTTTTCTTACTCTCACTTGAGCAAATTTAAAATGCTTTTAACTGCAGAGGGGAAGAAACAAAAAATCTAGACTTTCACCTCCACTATAGGCTCTAGAAAACTCCCTCTGTTCATTTAGGCTTTTTTCTAACTCTGCTGACTCTGGAAAATTGTTTTGACTTGTTTGCTGTGTCAGACTTCTTGTAGTACCAAAAGTAGTACCAAATGACTTGTCAGTGCTTCATTCTTAAAAAGGTTGACTTGCTAGCATTTGGTGTTGAACTGTCCAATATTCAGAGAAACTCTGTGTGCTACACTATGATCAGATAGGTGCTTCAGAATCTGCAGGGGTGGACCAAGGTGTCAAAGCCTCCTGTCTCACTTGCCTGTTATTTGTTACCATTTTGTCATCAGCTGGCATTATTGAAACAGTTGAGCCAAATTAGAAGACTGCACACGGTCATCTTGTGGACTTCAGGACAAAATGAGCTGGCTTAGTTCAAATGCCAATGTGCTCTGCTTTGCCAGGTCAGCAATAAGGAATACTTTTCACTGAGCCAGGAGACAGTGACATCTTAAGCTGGCAGCACTATTTCTGACATAGCATAGAATGCTGTATGAGGTGTTGGCCTGAAAACTACCATATGTGTTCATTTGTAGTAGCTGACTGGTCCTGTATGTTGGGAATGTGCCTTATTGTTAGATTTGCACATATGGCTTTAAAATTAACTTGGTGCAATTGACGGTGATTCTGAGGCATTGTCAGGGCTTTTTGTCTAGAGGCTTCAGAGTTGCAGTGGCTTTATTTAAAGATGTCAGTCAATTTTAGTATTAAATTTTCCATATTACCATTTCTGTTATTCATGGCACATAGTCATGGGAGTGGGTCAGAATCCTGAACACACTTTAAATTATTGTTTGCTGCAATAGTTAAGGATGATAAAATGGTTTATGAAAAGCAAGGAGGGTGTAGAAGGTCAGTATCGAATCCTGTTGGATACTGTTTCTTCCTGTGCCACAATGAGGTGGTACCATGTGAACAAGCAGTAACTAGGCTCAGAATGAGCTTACCCTAAGGTGTAGGTGCTACACAGTTTTATGGATTCAGGAAGAATGTGGACAAATTAACAGAAAAAGTCAATCAAGACTAATACTATATTCTTGGAATACCATTTTTGTAGGCTGTGCTTGAAGTTAGGTTTGGGTTTTTCCTGTTGAATAAATATGGCTTTATTCAGTGTGTAAGAGTTGTCAAGCATTAGTTCTGTCCTTTGAGTTCACAGCTTTACAGGAATACTGCCAGTATGACACACACTACCTTTCAAAATAGTTTTCCTCTTGGATTAAATGTACAAGCAGATACTGAGTAATTGACAAGCTTAACATTCTGATCTTCAGTAAAAAACAAAAGTGCCTGAAACATAAATACAGAGTAATTGCAGCAGTGTGATTTTCCAACTTGGGGAGAAGCTGTAGGTAAGTAAGGAATTAATGCTGAAGACTAATAGACTTCTACATTACTATAATCTAAAATAATCTAGTGACAAGTTTTATTTTGCCAACAAATAAAATAAGTTGCTTCAGTAGTTAATTAATAGAATTTTATTGCATTAAAAGTCTTTTAAATCAGGCTACATATCTGCTAGGAACTGAGTCAAGTCTTTTGAGATTGACTGTTGTACAGCCTATGACAGCTTGTTTATATAAAAACAAACAAAACTACTTATCAGAATATATAAAAGCAAAATTGAATGTAAGAAAATGTAAAATATCATAGAGTAATAACTGGGTGTTTCTGAAGCAGCTGCAAGAAGAGTTGGTAGTTAGCATATTGAAGTGGATTATTTTTTTTCGGATTGAATTTCAGGAGCACTTGGGCAATGACAGTTATTTCACACAATAAAGTCCCCAGGAAGGTTCAGGTTGGCTGTCTATTTTTCAGTTGCGTGTGGTGTACTCCCTGCAGGGCAGCTCACATTTATTTTTTTTTCTTAGGGTAAAACTCTTTCTGTCTCTGATGTGGTAGGATTAAGTTATTGAACTTTTTTTGAAGTTGTAATCTGTTACTGGGAACAAATATCCCCTCTCAAGTGCTATAACCTTTCTTTGGTTACAGTTACTTAAATTTGTAAGGCTTTGTGGGGCAAGCCATTTGAACTATTAAGCTTTTGATGTGAATGCATACCTTGCAGTCATAAGATGTAATGGTCAGAACATCCAACTTCAGACACTGCTCCCAACTAATTCAAATGTTTTATTTAGCTGGAATTTAGGGATGTATGAATGGTTATTTTGGGTTTCTAAGTAACTGCATTTCGTACAGGGATGTTACAGGCGCATATTGATCACTGTGACTATCTCTTAACTTCATGCCTGTGTTGTCAGCTTCTAAATGTACATGAGGCTACATCTCTTTGGAAGTGTCTGAATATGGAGCTTATTGGAAATATTGTTAAGGTAGTATTTGCAAAGGCTACTGTAGCCTTGTAAGCTTCATTTACAGTTAATGGCAAAGAGGTGCATCCCTCAAGTGATTCAGAGAAGGAGACCAGTGTATAAGGTCCTTTGAAACACCTTTGTGAAGTAACTGGTCTCTCAGGAGATGGCAGGAGAAAGAGCATCCCAGGGAAACAATTGCTGTGAGGATGCAGTTGACCTTCAGGATGCTGGGAATGGAGAGAGTCTGGGAGGTGAAAGCATGCTACAGTTAATTGCAAACCCCCACACCTCTGCAGGGGTGGTAGTTGGGAAGATCCTTTGGCTTCTGAGCAGTCTAATCCCTTGCTTGTTGTGCAGCTGTCTCTATTCAGGTGTCCTTAGAGCAATTCGTGTTGCATGTCAGCTCCCAGTTTCTTTTTTGCAAATTCAGTAAAATTTATTTTCGTTTTATACATGTTTATATTAAATTTAGCTGTGAAGTTGATATAGAGAGAAGCCCTGCGAGTAATGTGACAATTTGATGGAAGTGGCTTTGAGAGGGCAAAGATAAGGTAAAAGGAAGATGATTGAGCTGTTCTGTGTTGGTAGAGTATGGGATTATTCAAGTTGTTATGTTTATTTTAGCTCAGGCTGTTTGACCTTGCGGAGCATCTTACCTAGAACAATGATTGAAGGTTTCTTCTGAGCCATCTCATTAAAAATAATTAGAAATTAAAATAATGAAAATTAGCTATCCAAATGGATCTGAGCCATGTCACTGAACCATGAAGAGTTTGTTGAATAGATTTTTACTTTGCTCCCAAAGAGGCAGGCCCTTTATTTATTTGCTTTTCTTTGATCATATAATTGTAAAGCAAACACACCAGTTAGATGAAACAATGAACTTAATGAGAGGAGCAAAAATGCTTTTCTGCAAGCTTTTAGGAGAGTCTTCATAGCTTGTTGTTTTGTTTACGAAGTTTATTTGCCTGATGCCTACTGCCTTTTCTGTGAGGTGCTTGGGGAAGGGAGGAAGGGCACTGCTATATCATGATTACATTTAGCTGCTGCTTAATTATAAAAGGAAATAGTGAAAACCTATAGATAGGGAAGCTCGTTTATGTACTGCCTTTTCTGCCTTAATGTGTGTTCAATACAGCATGATTTGACTTCCATAACCACTCTGTTATGCCCAGGAATTTCAAGGGCAACTTGCTTTTTGTTGAAAAAGTTAGAACAAACAAATGTAGAACAGACTGTGGCTCAATGTGTCAGTTCCCCCTGTTCTTTCAACAGAGCACAGTTTCCTTCCATTAGTTACACAAGTTAGCCTTTGTGTGGTGTTTTTTCCCTGCTAGTGCTCACTGGCTTTTGTTTGATGGGGCACAGGGCCCCTTTTCAAAGAAACTATATGATGGAGAAAAAAACAACTTGTCTTAGTTGCTAAGACTTAATTCTCGCTCTTTCTCGCTCGCGCTCTTTCTCGCGCTCTCTTTTTTTTCTTCTTTCTTTCTCTCTCTTTCTTTCTCTCTTTCTCTCTCTTTCTTTCTCTCTTTCTCTCTCTTTCTTTCTCTCTTTCTCTCTCTTTCTTTCTCTCTTTCTCTCTCTTTCTTTCTCTCTTTCTCTCTCTTTCTTTCTCTCTTTTCTCTCTCTCTCTTTTCTCTCTCTCTCTTTTCTCTCTCTCTCTTTTCTCTCTCTCTCTTTTCTCTCTCTCTCTTTTCTCTCTCTCTCTTTTCTCTCTCTCTCTCTCTTTCTCTCTCTCTCTCTTTCATTTTTAGTGTATTAAAATTTTAATTGTTAGGTGCATGTCAGGATTCTGGTTAATCTGCAGCATGAATTTGGAGTAGTAAAATACATAATAGATGCTTGCTGAGGCCCACAGTCAGACATAGGTCAGTTTAAAAAAAAAGGAGAAAGAAAGTAAAGTTTTGTGTATATATTTCATTTGTAGGTCACTTTTGGTACAATTTTCTATGCTTGGTTCTGTGGAATAGAGCAATATGTTACTGCTGAAATAAATTTTGTTGAGGAACGTTTGAATAAAACTTCAGGAAAAAAAATGAGAACTTGAAACCTGTTGAGGTGAGTCTAGAGGAGGCAACAAAGATGCTCAAAGGGCTGGAGCACCTCTCCTATAGAGGTAGGCTGAGAGAGCTGCGGTTGTTAAACCTGGAGAAGAGAAGGTTTCAGGGAGACATTAGAGCAGCCTTATAGTACCTAAAAGGGACCTACAAAAGAGCTGAAGAGGGACTTTAAATAAGAACAAATAGTGATAGAACAAGGAGAAATGGCTTAAAACAGAATGATTAGGTATGAGGGAAAAGAATTTTCACTGTGAGGGTGGTGAGGCGCTGGCACAGGTTGCCCAGAGAACTTGTGGCTGATCCATCCCTGAAGGTGTTCAAAGCCAGGCTGGAGGGGGCTTTGAACAACCTCGTCTAGTGGAAGGTGTCCCTGCCCATGGCAGGGGGATTGGAACTTGATGGTTGTTTAAGGTCCCTTCCAACCAAAACCAGTCTATGAAAAACTGAGCTCAGTCCCATAATTTTGCTGAGGAATATTTCGCGTAATCCCTTTCATGAGCAAATAAAGGTACGTTTCAGAATTGCTAAAATTGCATTTCTGCTCTGTGTCTGCTGTGGAAGAGTGTTCCAGAATCTATCTTCTCCTGACAGTCAAAAAAAAAAAAAAAAACAAACAAAACAAACAACAACAAACAAAAAACAACAAAAAAACAAAAAAACCAACAAACAAACAAAAAACAAAACCAAAAACAAAAAACCAGGCTAGAAATGTACTTCTGAAATTTGTGGGTAGCATGCAGCCATTTCTCCTTTGCACTCAGCGTGTTCTTTGTGCTGGTATTTCTCTTTAGTTTGAGTAACTCATTTTTCCTCCTTATATTTGCTCAAGTGCTTTTCCAGAGAACTTGAGTTTTCCTAGACTAAATAATTGAAGCCTCTGTCATCTTTATAGGATGGAATCTACATCCTCCTGATGATGGGAATAACCTTTCTGTGCACCTGCCTCAGTCTAAAGTTATTCTTTTTCATGTATCCAGTATTTCCCACCAGGTCTGGCTGGTAATACAGCACAGTGCTTGAGCTCACTGGTTATTATATACATAGGGGTTTCATTGCTGCTGCTTATTGATTGTGTTTTGCAAGGAAAAATAAAAGTACCATACGTGTATTTACAACATGTAACTTGTATTTAAGTTTTTAAATTAAAATAATTGTCTGCCTTTGAATTAAAATTTTGTGTTAGATGGTAATTTTAAATTTATCTGTTCAGTGTATGGTGATGAATGTGAAAATAAGGCAGTGGCATTGTTAGATATGGTCCTTGAGAAAGAAGGGGTGACAGGCATCTTAAAAAGCAGTCTGATATTTAGCATTGAAGTTATAGAAAATAATCTGTAAACTTTTATCTGTGCAATAAAACTTTGTCTGTCTTCAGAATTTTTTATTGGTGCCATGAGGGTAATGCACAGGCGGATTTCTATTATGCAGCCTCAGGGTTTGTTTTGTTATTTGGTTGTTGGTTGGTTTTGAGTTTGGTTTTTGTTTCCTAGCTATAGAAACTGTTTTGGCTATTGCTCTCATCCCCTGTATTCATTGAAATGCATCATTTCAATGATAAATTGGATAAATTTCGTTGCTTCATCTGCTCACACTTCAAGTCCTCTACAAATTGCTGGACTTAACTGCAGTCTGCCTTTTCTCTGAGATGCTCTATATCTAGATTTCAATGCTGAACATTCATTTTAAACATGCTGTGTAGCTGGTTTGATTATAATTCTGGAACCCCTGATGTGTTTGATGGAAAATTAAGTCTGTAAAAAGGCTGCTAACATGTGATTGACTTTTAGTTTTTATAATTTTCTTATTGAACAGTAGAACTAGAGGTTGGCCTTTTCATTGAGGCACCCCAGCAAGGAGTGGAATATCGATAATGGGGGGAAAAGCTCATTCAGTTTTCAAAAAAATCATGAATATTCTTTTGGTAAGGCACGTGTAATTTTTAGAATAAAAAATTGCCCGTTTTGGATTTCTCTTTGGTTGTGTGTGCAGGCATTGCTGCTCAGTGGTGAATAGCAGGACCTTTTCTGAAAACAAAATTTTGTAAGAGTTTGTATCGGGGAGTGTCATTGCACTAACAAAGAGCTTGTCAAAGAGTCATTCAGTTAAGCCAAATCCTGAACTTCTAGAAAAATATAATACATCTCTGGAAAAAATTAAAAGTTGTGTCTGTTATGGTCCTGGTATTCTTATATCATCCAGTGAAAGAAAATAGGAGGAGAAAAAAAAGATCCTTAGTTTATGTGGATATACAAACATTGCTTATCTTTCCACACAATATGCTGATAGGGAACTACAATCAAGTGAAAGGCATAGTGTTTCATATGATGTCTGCTCTGGTAATGCCTTCAAAACAAAAAAAGCTTTAAAATTATCAACAGAAACTACTCAAATTTTAGGGATCAAACTAAAGCATATTAGAATAAAAGGAATAAATACTGAGAATTTGTTAATGAAATAATTTTATTCAGACTGCTTAGGATAGCAAATCAAGTGGGTTTGTGAAATTCTGTAAGCAGTGTCACTGATGTAATGAAGGAGTGAGTGGGTACCCACACAAGCTGTTAGTATTTTCAGACCCAACAACAAAAAACAGTGTAAACTGTGTTATCATTAGTATTAAAGCAGGTGTTGTTCAGGCTGTAGGTAAATAGCCTCAAGGAATGCCATGTTATCAATCCTAACCAACAGTGTTTAGAAGTTTGTCTTGCAGTTGAACTCATCAGTGAATAGCAAAGCTGTTGCTAAAGGAAATTACTGTGCCATGGAGAAGTCCTTTAGAGGCTTCACTTAAATGGAGAACTGAATAAATGCTTCACAGTTTTGATCTTCCTTCATAGGTCATGTCTGTACTGGGGTAATTATAGCCTGTAATTAGTTGCAGTGCAATTCCTTTGAAGTCAATGAAGTGTAATTTTTACCGTAAGCTGGGAAATAGCATTTTACCTCAGCTTGCTCTTGTGTTTAATTTACAGACAATTTTCTCCCGGGATTTTTGTGTAAACTGTTTAGACTTCGAAAGAATAACATGATACTTCAGCAGAAAACCAGTTAGTTGGCTAGAAACCAGTTAGAACCTGCCATTTCTTACAAATGGGGTGTAGCCATCTACGTGGCTGGGGCAGTGTCAGGAGGATCAGAGGAAAGACTAAATGTCATTAAAAATATAGACTGCAATATCATATGCAGTGAAATGGGAAAGAGAATGGTGTCTCTTACTATGCTGTTTCAAAGATATTGTGAGGCTCTTTGAAAATTAAGTTGTTCTTAATTAACTTGCATTTCTTTGTGCTCTAACGAGGTAATATTTTTGTTCTATTTAATGTAGAAAAAGAAATTGTTCACAAAGTACAGACATCACATCTACTATACATGTTTTTATGTATTTTAAGACTATACCTATGCATTTGCTAGCTCTGCATGTACTGCTTTATGTCTTTGAACCTATCATTTGAGTAAACCAACAAAATCTTACTTATTTTCTTTCGTTATTCTGCTCTGCTTCCATTGATGACTCTAAACTTTTGACTCCAGACTGGCAATATGAGGGTAAGATGACAAAATAGTGACTTCCTGAACATTGCTTGTCTGTTTTTTAATTTTTATTTTCCTTAAGGACATTATTAAAATTCTTTTTGCTCTCTTTAAGTAGACCCTTTTGTTGCAGTTATATTCAAATTATGTTTGTTTTGGTTTTGAAGCTTCAATTACAATTCATGCATTTTAATCATTCCTTTGTTATTTCTTTGGGTTAATTTACCATCCTGTTATCTCTGTCCTGAAGGACTTCTGCTTCACTGAGATCCCTGGTGGTATCTCTAGAGCAAGACATGAAAAAGTTTATTAGTGTAGCCATCAAACTGTATTGTGGTGGTATGTGATGATCTAGGGGAGGGAGTGTGGGTGTGCATTCATGACATGGAAAGGAAGTCTGACATACCGTAGATTTTGTCCACAGAGTCAAGCCATAGTAAGTTTTTACTGAGTATTTAAATATTAATTAGGTGTCTGAGATGTTAAGTACTTTGTCATCAGATTCTCTCTTGCTTTGTAAGGTTTATCTGAGTAAGAGATAAGCAAACAACTCAGATTTTAATCCTCTGTGAGTATAATTTAGCTATGAGTTGTAACTTATACATGTATCTCATTTAGGTGAACACTTGTCTTCAGTATGTCAAATATGCTGACTTGTTTTAAACAACAACAACTAAACCCCAAGATCCTTCTTCTCTAATTAGGAATGACTTCTCTTTTCATTTTATAGATTGCAAATTGGCCAGAACAGGTCCTCCAGCTACAATAGTTCCTATTGATGAAGAAAGTCGGAACGGTGAGTGCACTTTGGTTTTCCATGGCACCCTGTCGGTTGCCTTCGAACAGCTGGTCAGGGTGTGGAGGCACAGGTGGGAAAGTGGCATGTTTGGTTCAGTGGTGAGGACTAGTCTCTGAACAGCTGTTAATGGGGACTGTGGGTGGAAAGGTGCTCCAAAATGCAGAGAGGTGTCATTTCTTCCTGAAAATTCTACATTTTAATAACTTTGGTCTTTGACTACAGATAGCTCATGCAAATATGCTTTTAGTTTTAACAAGTATTTATACCACAATCTTTTGTAGTATAGTAATTTGGCTCCCATGTGCTGATATACCAACTTTTTACTGTCTGACTTCTTATCAGTATGATGTTACTGGAAGATAAAGTACTGGCTTTTGTTTTTTGATGTGGTTAGGTAAAGCTGAAACCTTCTTTCTCTGAAGCTTGATAGGAGTCACATTATTGCAGGGTTTCACATTGCAGCTTTTAGAAAGTTGCTTGTTGGTTTGCTCTAATAGCACAAATTTATGGACATCTTTGAAATGTCAGAACTTGCTTGCATGTAGTCATGGAAGTTTCAAAAGAAAATAAATGTATTTTTTGTTCTCCTGTTGCCTAATACAGTTCTCTAATTGTTGATTTGTACTATCAGCATTGTATTTATGTAGCATGCTGTAATGTGAAGTGATTTACCCTGTTAGAGTTGGTGCTTTTCACAGGTGGCTGTTATTTCTGATATTAATACTTTTTTCTTGCTTTTTACTTCGTGGGTTTGTGGGGTTTTTTTGGGTTTGTTTTTTTTTTTTTTCCCCCAAACCTGCTAAGGCGGGCACAGATTGTACTTCATATGGTTATGATTTATCACATATGGGTGCTTGAAATGGTGAGCAAAGTTCAGGTCATGCTAGTGTAACTTCTCTGCTGTTAACACGGGGGGAACTGCTTGCTGTTGGAGTTGCTAGAGATCAGACAGATATGGGTATGCAGATTTTAACGGTAAGAGAACAGCAACAAAAAAATTGTTAATATTCCTATGTGCTGAAGAACTCTTAGAACTGGAGTGGCTTTTAAAAAGAGGCTGCTATCTTCTTTCTGTACAGATTTTTCTTGCAGTTATGTCTGTTGAAACTAAAAAACGATGATTGGTCTCAGCAAAATCTAATTGCCCTGGTAATTGTGTCCATATGCTCAGCAGAACTGTCTTTTTTTTTTTAAATATCTTTTACATTTGTTTTATTTGGAGTTTTTTTAATGCAGCCCAAGAACCATAAAAGTAACTTAAGTGCAAGGTTCATCTAAGTAGAAACCTGTATCATTTTTATATCATGCTTATGTCAAGTGGGGAAAAAAAGCCAAACAAGTCTTTTTTTTCTGTCAGGGTGTTTAAATGGTGTGTGCGATCACAACATCCATGACAGATCTTAATTTTTTAATTGCAGAACTTCTATGTGCAATTTGTGCTGCGATATTTGTCAACCATTATGAAAATAATTTGGCATGTGTGATACCTAAATAGTTCAAGGGTCCGGAATCAATAGTGTGGGGTTTTTTTATTTTGTGTTTTTCAATGTATGCACTATAAAGACAGTCTTGGAATTTGATACCTAAGAAATATTTGTATCACCTTGTTGTGAAGGCATCAAGTATTCTTGATTGTACATGGTTAGTACCAGCATGTTTTGTCTCACTTTATGTGCTAACAGCACAGAAGTTACTTATCTGGAGAATGTGGTGGGAACAACAGCCAAAACTCAGGCTAGGTGCTAACCATAGTAATTTGAAACATAAAAATTTAGAGAAATGAAAATATTGCATCTCTCTAATTGTATGACATAATTAACTCAATTTCTCAGCTTTTTAATGCTTGATTCAGTGTTTGCTGAAAAATAGAAAGCTAAAATTTCTGTTCATATGTGGTCCTGCAAGAAAGACAGTTAATCATGAAATCATGGAATAGTCAGTGTTGGAAAGGACCTTAAGATAACTTAGTTCCAACCCCCCTGCCGTGGGCAGGGAAACCTCGCTCTAAACTATGTCACCCAAGACTCCATCCAGCCCGGCCTTGAACGCTGCCAGGGTTGGAGCATTCACAACTTCCCTGGGCAACACATTCCAGTGCCTCGCCACCCTCACAGTAAAGAACTTCATCCTTGTATCTAACCTAAATTTCCTCTGTTTAATTTTGAACCCATTACCCCTTGTCCTATCGCTACAGTCCCTAATGAGGAGTCCGTTAAATTGAGTACGGTCAGGAGAGGTGTGAATTTCCTAAAAGCTTGGCATGTATTTGCAATGATTGGATTTGTCTGTTTTGCTTTGAATTCTTAAAAACTAACTCTCCATTAAAGAAGTAAAATTGGAAGTAGAAACTTCAGTACACATTGCAGTTAATGCAAGTGACACTTCTCATCTGTAAATCACAATAGGTATTAAATAAATGGATCTTCTGGGAAGCCAGCTCTTGAGTTGAAATGCCCTTAAATCTTTTGCTGCCTTTGAAGTTGTAAGTTGTATCCTCCCCACTATCATGTGTGACTGAAATTAATGAAGGGTAAATTTCAGTACAGTGTAGAGGCTCAGGGTTGAATCAATGCTACTACTTGTGTATTTCATATTAAATAGTTGTTTTTCTATGAGTCGTGCTTAAACTGAATGTGCATATTTTTAAATAGAAGAAGAGTCATAGCAAACAATGCAGAGCCAGGTACCAGCACATTTTGTTTTCCAGCTCTGTGTGTCTGTCCTTCCAGATGTCTTCAGCTTCAGGACAAATGCTTTAGCTTTCTAGAGTCAAATTTGGAACCATGCTGACTGATGGTGTTGCAACTGAATGCATACAAGTACATACCAGTGCACAGGTGTGTACACACATACATATAAATGGGGAAATTGAATAACTAAGGGGTCAGGTAGTCTTTATTACTTGCGTGCTTCGTGGATGCAACTGCACCTTTATTTTCTTTCTGGTCATGTTCACATGCCTACAGGAGGTGTTTTGTAAGCAGTGTCTGGTTATGCCATCAGTGTTGCAAAATGTTAACACTATTGCTAGCTGTGCTCTTTTAATATGCTGATGTTTTGATTCGCAGCAAACCACTATTGTATCCTAATGATCACACCTCCATTTGTGTGACACTTTGATGCCGTATCAATTTGTGTTCTAAAGGACTGCCCTCAGCCAATTTCTTTACCTGTTTTACACTACACCTACAGCTTGAAACAACTAGTGAAAAAAAACAGTCCAGGAGCAGATTCATCACCAGCAGAGCCTCAGTTAGATTTAGAGATGACCCTTGTAGCATTCAGTAGGAATGGTTTGGTTACCAGAGCTCATCTCTTGTAGCCTTTCATCCTTCCTGTCCATTAGAATATGAATCTGTGTAGTTGGGCGGGGCTTATAAATAAGTCAAAACAGCTTTTCTACCAAAAAAACTTAGTAATAATTTTGAAAAGGTAGCAAACAGAATATATAAAGGGTAATAAGGAAAGTCAGTGTGTTATGATAAGAAAATGTTTTAATACTAGGTTTCGATACATTGGGAGCTTTGGTACAAAGATTGGGTGCTGCTGCGTTATAGAGCATGCAGCCTGAAAATAAAAATCATGAGTATTGATGCCACGGTGAGTGTATATACTATGCATGTTTGAATTCACTAGAATAGTTTATCAAAAAATACTTCAAATCATTTGCCATTCAGTCTCAAAATTGGCATTACATAGTTGTTAAAAGTGATAGCAAAGCTACAGCAGTAGACACTTGGATGATATGCAGGTTATATGTCACACAATATTTCCAATGACCAAGCAAACTTTGATTGGAATTGCTAATAGATGCAGAGAAACAGTCCACCTATTTTTGTTATAATACAGTGCAAATATGTCTTTAGATCACATAAAGAATGAAATCTAATCAGGTTATTCTAATTCCTTGTACTGCACTGCAGCTTTCAAGGGTCTGTTATTGATGTTGGACTACCTCTTCAAAGGTTTTAGAATGAAGACCTTAAAATAATAATTGAGTTAACACCTCTGTGTGACATTTTATTTCATCTAGTACACCTATTCATCAAGTCCTGGCAACTGAATAAAAAAAAAATCCTGCTTTTTAGAAGTATATCTTTAGTTTCACTGTGTTGAGCATTGCTTCTCAGCATACTGATTTCAATAATTTCTAATTCACAAAAAGTCTGTAGACCAGCAAATCTTGGGGAATAAAAAATACTTCACAAAGTAACTATCCTTTGTTTTCATAGTCAGACACAGTTACCATGTCTGACCTTCAGAGATCTCCTTGAGAGATCAGCATAGTTGTTAAGATTTGACAGTTCTCCACCGCTGAATTAATATATCTTTATATCAAGTAATTCAGGCACAATAGTATGATAGATTATAGTTTTGTGCCTGTGAAGAATCCTAGAAAGGGTGAACTTTAAGTTTCTTAAGGTACAGATAAATATTTTTTTGCATCTTTCTTTTGTTTGACTGTATGGGTTATAGTACTTGACATCATATTAACAGCAAAACTGAATTCTTTGGGATGTTCAGGTTTTGGTGGGGGTTTTTTTTGGGGGGGGGCAAAGGTTTATTTTCACCCATGGCTATTTTTCACTACTGAATTTGAGGTTTGGTTTTGACTTGTTTTAAAGACTGAACAAATAAGACTTATTCATACTTCAGACTTTTTCATTGCAACTGCACGCCAAGATTTTGGCAGCCTTCATGTAGATCTGCCTGTGCTTTTTTTTTCTGTAAGATGAGCATACTAAAATGCTAAAAGGCTTTGAATCTTTAAAAAAGGGTTTTAATGGTAAGTAGACTGTTGAGAAATGACTCCTAAAAGAGACAAAATGAAAATCTGCTGGGTATGACTGATTAAAATTGCATTTGGAACAAAATGCAGAGGTTGGGGTGAGGGACCAAGTAGGCTGTAGCGTTTCAGGGTTTTTGACAGGGAGTTGCGTGACCTCATGTACAACGTAGGTGGAGAGAGCAACTATAACTCTGTTGCCTAGCTGCTTGATGTTTTCCCTTACATGTTTTATGTCCGGATAGCTGCAAAGTTAGTAGAATATGAGCAAGTACTGTGCAAATTCTAACAGATACTTGTTTTGGGTATAAGTTATATACTTAGCTGACTGCCAGTATGCTAGCTGAGTGCGACAGAGTGTATTAACTGAAAGATCTACCTTAACGTGAATAAGAATATTGAACGGTTGACTCATTAACACATCCATAACAAAAACCTTGTGGTTTTGAATGTTTTGTTTCTGTTCTTGCCTAGCACAGTTAAATCAGTAAATGTTGTTCTGCTTTTGATTTGCATTTGATTTATTATGGTCCATGTTGTGTGTCACGCACACACACTGATTGTGTAGAGTGTTTATGAATAGTGGGACCATTTACAGACTTTACGTGATTTCTCTCTCCTCTCTGTACATCAATGTCAATGCTCCTTGGGGATGTTTAGTATTTATGCAAACACAGGTAAATGCAGGAATGAGTTTTCATGACTGTAGGTGGGTTTGGTGGTATTTTTACATCATTTCATCTTCGTGCTATCTTGGCAGCAATCTTTTGTCAGCCTGACTTCCTGAGGAGGCAGCGGATGTGTGATCACTCTACAAATGCCCATCAATAACTCCCTGCGGTGAGGGATTAAATGGGAAATAGGGCATAAATATGCAGGAAACCAGGCTGTGGTTTTTTTCCACATTACTATTAGACCTATTTATTTTCAGTTTAATTGTATGTAATGCTGCAGAATGGACCTGATTACTAAGGCATTGACAATATCACTTCAAATTTCCGTGCTGTATCAAACTATTTTTCAGGGGCAACCAATAGAGCTTGAAGAAAATGTCTCAAGAGGCACAAAATCTGCAGCCTCTCTTCTGAGATGGGCTTAAGTGTACTAATACATTTTCTATGGACTGTGTGTGATGGCTTCCAAACAGTCATTACTTAATAGAATTTTCAGTGACTACCAGTGTGGGCTGGAATTGAACTAATGAGCCTTAAAGATTAAGGGTCCTGCTATCTATCTCCTGTGTGGATTGTATGCTGCTTCTGGTCTGCCTGCCTCAAGACATTTTGGCTAAGGGGAAAAATTGATTTGGTAAAATGCTGTTTTCTGATTTGAGGAGTTGTTGTGATTGAACACAGATTGAAAGTAGAGTTTCTGAAGAGCTGAAGTTTGGTGGCCTTTCCTACTTTTCATTCTGCTTCAGAAAAAGTATGAATTAATGACTTGAAGGATGAGAAGGTGCTTCAGCATCTTAATTTCTTCAGATAGACTTTTCTTACAGAGACAATGTCTCTGGTATTATTGTACCTTCAAAATTTTTTTATCTGAGAATTTTTTAATTTTGCAGTTGAGTTTTGATCATGCAACTAAGGCAATGTAATTGGTTTAAAGTATTTAACAGGTTTTTTAAACATTCAAAAGTTCAATTCAGGTCTACTCAAGGTATTTGGGTTATCAAAACCCAACGTATTTTCAACAAATAGTCAGATTGAATTGTGAGAAGTGTTGTGTTATTGTGCATCCTAAGAGTTGCTGAGTTCTAATTAGTGTAAAGAAAATCTGTAGCAATTAATCTTGAGATTTGATCCTGCACACCCTTGACAGCGAGAACAGGCTGGGATGTACAAAGGAGTTTCAACTTGCTTAGTGCCCTGTGTGTTCCCCTAACTCTCTTTGCATATGTATGGCAAATATACAAGCCAAGATGAGTTGGAAGACTATTCTGTAAAATTTTGCACAGTCATGTACATCTAATTAAAAGCTCACATTTATATTATATACTAACAAGTAAAACAGTGCATCTCTATCTCCTGCATTCCCCCTTTTGTTAGGAAAAGCAGTGGGAAGGAAAGGAAGTAAGGCCCATCTCATGGTAGTATAGCACACTCTCCCAGGGGCTTCACCGGTGGAAGGAAATAGTCTAAGACTGGTGAAATAGCTGTTTCTGTAGAAAATTTCTGCATGGAACATGCAGGTTCACATGTCTGTAGGCCTGTTGTCTTTACATCACGCATAAGGCTCACTTCTTTGACTTGTTGCACTGTCTGCAGTAGCTCTGTGTTTACCAGGAATGAGATTAATCAGTTAACAGTGTGTGGGGCGGAAGTTATAAATGAGGTGAAGGCAGCCTTGTGTGCTCAGCAGCTGAACAAGACTTAAAGCTATTCCATGGGGATTAACAGGACTAAAATAGAATATTCAACCTTAACTCTGGGTGTCTTGCAATGGAAGGGAGGACTTGATTTTCTGTTAAGCTAGTACAGATGCTAGCATGTTGCATAGAGGTGTCAGAATTTATAAAGTTATATATTCTTGTCAGTTATATTTAGTCTTTAGAAGCCTCTCTATCTTAAAATTAGAAACAACAATTTTTTGCCTATTACTTCCTATAATTCAAAAATCAGTTTTATGTAGCATTATGAAAGAAAAGTAATGTTAGTTTTACTATTTCATGTGGGTCTGAGAAAAATGTCTCATCTGGGATGTTTGTATGGATGTGGAAAGGATAAGAGAACAAGCTGTAATGTGCTATAATTTTGTATTGATTTTTCTTAGTTTCTCCATAAATGCAATTTGAGGACTCTTTGTGTTTAACTTTTGCTTTTCCTTTTGTAGCAGGTAACAATTGTATTTCTATAATGGAAACAATATCAGATATTAGCTTATATAGTTTTATCATTACAGTGAAATATTATGGTGAAACTGCTTCAGTCAATTTCCAGTCTAAGTTATGCAGTTGTCTATATGCCTGTGTATCCACACATAGGGTTTTTTTCCTCACTTTTTCGGACAATCTTACAACTTCCTAAAGTATTTGGGAACATTTTTCACTGTGGAAATGTTTAGTGTTTAGCTGTGAAAAATATTTATTTTCAAATACATCTTCACCAATCTCAAATCTGGTTTCTGTAGCAGTGGAGATGTGATGTGTATATATATGATAAAGTGTAAGTTAAGGTACTGAAGCCAATAAATCTTTGAATTAAATATTATCTTGCTATACAAGGGAAAGAGGAGTCCAATCAATGTTGCTTTGAAGCCAGCATTGAATCATGGAATAGTTAGGGTTGGAAAGGACCATAAGATCATCTAGTTCCAACCCCCCTGCCATGGACAGCAACACTTCACACTAAACCATGCCACCCAAGGCTTGGTCCAACCTGGCCTTGGACACCACCAGGCATGGAGCGTTCACAACTTCCCTGGGCAACCCATTCCAGTGCCTCACCACCCTTACAGTAAAGAATTTCTTCCTCATATCCAATCTAAACTTCCCCAGCATCCTTATAGGCTTCCTTCAGATACTGGAAGGCTGCTATGAGGTCTCCATGCAGCCTGCTCTTCTCCAGGCTAAACAGTTCCAACTTTCTCAGCCTGTCTTCATACGGGCGGTGTTCCAGTCTCCTGATCATCCTCGTGGCCCTCCTCTGGACTTGTTCCAACACTTCCATGTCCTTTTTATGTTGAGGACACCAGAACGGCACACAATACTCCAAGTGAGGTCTCAGGAGAGCAGAGTAGAGGGGCAGGATCACCTCCCTCGACCTGCTGGTCACATTCCTTTTGATGCAGCCCAGGATACTGGTTGGCTTTCTGGGCTGCGAGTGCACACTGCAGTCTGCTCATGTTCATTTTTTCACTGACCAGCACCCCCAAGTCCTTCTCCACAGGGCTGTTCTCGATCTCTTCCCTGCCCAACCTGTAGCACCCCCAAGTCCTTCTCCACAGGGCTGTTCTCGATCTCTTCCCTGCCCAACCTGTAGCTATACTTGAGATTGCTCTGACCCAGGTGTAAGACCTTGCACTTGGCTTGGTTAAACTTCATCAGGTTAGCATCAGCATCTGTTCTTCAGTTATAAAACTGTTGCGAAGACATTGCCACTTTCTCAGGTCCCATGAAGATTTCTTGGATGGATCTGGAAATGCTAAAATAAGTAGACATTTGTTGGCCAAGGATTCCAATTTACTCTCATCATATCAGTCAGCTACTGATGCAATCTAGATGCTTAATATGATTGTAGCATTAAGCATCAGTAGTCTTTTGCTGAATTTGTGTGTGCTGATGGTGTTTTGTGATCATTAATATTATGTCTGTGCAATATTAAATTAGCCAGCAATACAAGGCTGGTCTGGATCTGGCCCAGGCACTTAATAGCGTTTTGTCAAATCAGGTCACGCAATATGGAGTTTATTCTGGCTTTGTTTTTATATAGGAAGAAAGGTGATTCATTAGGTCTAATATCTGTCAGAGTAAGTAATTTCTATCAGCACAAGTTACCCTTTCAGAATGTTTTGAAAAAAAAATTTGAAAGATCAGTGGATTTGTATTGATTTGCGTATGCTACATTGCTGCACAGTGCTAGGGCTGTTGGTAAGGGCTGAAGACTGAATTTACCACATTGCGGAGTGCTGCATGTTTCAATCCTGTCTTCCTACACTTGGACTGATTTGGGTTAATGCTTCTCAAAGTTATCCAGGTGAGCAACTCTTGCATGAGCTGTTTTAGCTTGAGCCTAAATGTAGCTCCGAAGTTACAGTCAGATCCTGAGGTCACCTGAACAGAAACCCTGCAGTTGGGTGTTCAGAGCCCTGGCTCAAGTTCTGGATCTAGTTCTGCACCATTTAAGAGTGTGTTGGTTAGACTTGGAGAAAGGGGTGATTTTGGGCATAGAAATCCACTGGCAACAGTGTGCAATTTGGGCAAGTTTCAGCAATAACATCAGAAAGGGACTTACTGAGTACTGCTGTGCTCCTTAGCTTTGAGGTACGAAGTGTACAGTGAGGTACAAGTGCAAAAGTATCAAGAGAGACCAGTTGTAGCTGACTTGGTTTATTCTTCTGGCAGAACTTCACACTTTAAGGATTTACTGAATGCTCTGGTCCAAGTACTGTCCTCAGATTCCTCTGGAATGGAGGAAAATTGGCTAATATGTCATCGCTTGATAATGTACTTTTAGACTATTTCTGTCATGACTTGCATACTTGGTTGCCAGAAATAGAAACTTCCTTCTTTTATATTCAGAGATCCAGCCAATTAAGACTAAGGCATATTTGGTCTTAATCAGTTGTCCCAAGAATCATTAGATAAACCAACAGGAATATTATCAGAGCATAACAAGTTCATATATCAGGACAGGGCAAATTTCCTGGAAGAGTATAGCTGTTCTTGCCAGTTAAGAAGAATCAAGCAGATGAAGGATAAGTGTAAGAACTAGAAGTTAGAACTCTGCTAATAAATGTCTTCAATAAGATGGAATATGGAATATTTATTTTGTAACTTAGATTTGTGTTTTTTCTCCAATTCTTCATGTTAGCAGCTGGCTTGTACATGTTGGTGCTCAGCTCACTGTATTAAGTTGTTTAAATCAAAATGTAAGCTAATGCAAGAAAGTATCACTTCTTTGCTGACAATTTGAATTAAATTATAAATTCATGAGATTGGGAGAGAGGCCTAAATTTATGGAAATTATTTTTGTTTCATTCAAGCCTGTTTGTTTGTTTCCATTTTCAAATTATATGTTCTTAGGATTTTCAAATTAACAATTTAAATGAAAAGTCATGAATCAATTTGTTGTCTAGTACTATTTTTATACCACCAATTGAAATTCACACTCAAGTTTTTCCTGGAAGGCAACTGTGTAAAGACTGAAGAAGCTGTAAAATGGATGAGTTTATTATTCCACTTCTATTCATGAGTACAGAGATTATCTGTGGCCAGCATTAGAGCAGAGCTTTTGTTAAAGATCTCTACAATTCTCCTTTATCAACGTGTTTTTTTGTTTCTTTGTGTTTTTTTTTTCTGTTGTTGCTGTTGTTGGTTGGTTGGTTGTGTTTTTTGCTTTGTTTTGGTTTTTTTAAATTTTTTTTTAATTATTTTTTTAAGTGCCAAAAAGCAGGAGTTAATTTGAGGTGGAAGTAGGTGAGAAAAGAAGTCATCCTTTTAGAAACTGATTAAGTTATTCTTAAGGATAGAAAATAAAGTTAGTAAGGGATAGAGTTGGCATAATTTTAAATGATTATTTAAGTTATTAAATGACAGTTCTTTGTGCTGTCAGCTGTCTAGAAATATAGAGCACCAGTCCTAATCTAGTATTGGTGCTATTGGGGGGCAGGCAAAATAGATGGCCTTAAATCACCTTCAGGGATGAGAGGGTTTTTTTCCCCCCTTGTTTACATCATCAGTGATCTTATCTACCTCTGTAGGTTCTTAGGACTTGTATGTAGTCATCAAAACTATTTTGTTTTTCATTGCATTGTCTGTGCACAGGTATATCTTGGCTCATGTATCTGCTGAAATATTTCTTCTGCTGGCAACTTGCAACTGTCTCAATGTACCCACAGGCACTAATTCAATGGGATCTATGGAGTTTTGTTCTCTGAATATTGAATAACTTTATAAATGATTAGCAAATCAGACAAGAGTTCTTCCCTAGTATTGATATTTAAAATGACAAAAAATGGGGGATTTAATTCTGTTTTGTGGTAGACATAACTTTTGTGAATAATGATTCTGCTCTGTAATTGCCAAGGCCTTTTCAAAATGTATTTGACAAAAATAAAATGTATACATTTTTATATTTTCGAAATGTATTTTAAAAAAAAATGTTTTTTTGTTTTTTTTTTTTTTACTGGAAGTTCTCAGTGATTTAAAATTTTCTGAACAGTTCACCTTTGATAGTTTGAGTATTCAGAATAAATTATTCAAATTATGACACTCGATCTATTCATATTCCTGGGTTGTCAGTTTACTTTTGCAAATGAAGAACTGCATATTTTAACAATTTCTTCGTTCATATAATTTTTAAAAATAAAATGTCATTTTACTAGCAATAGTCTTTGACTGTCTTGTCCTTTACAGTTCCAGTAAAGCAGTGCAGTAATAGGAGCATTTAGTAGATTTTAAGCCTGCTTAACATCAGTTTTCCTTCAGGGATTGGGAGGTGACTGTTCTGATCAATCCTTCAGTAGTAATTGCCAGAACTGTTATGTTGTGCTTTCTAAGTGTTTGAGTATCACTTTATTTTTAGTTACTGTTTATTAACTAACATGTATACCCACAGGAGATCAATAGTGCCTCAATTTTTCTATTCCTTGCAAGCAAAGAGGGGGCACCAGTGAAGTTTGAAAGAAGCCTGTTTTGAAATTTTTTCTCACAGCGCATTCGAAACATAAACAGGATTTCTTCCCATGGTGTGGTTTTGAATACAGAATACTGTTTACACAAAGCTTGACATGTAGTGTGTATTTCGCTTCCTTTTGCCGTGTCTCAAAACTAGTACCATGAAAATCCTTTCAGAAGCAAGAGTAGCATATATGGGTAATCCCAATAAGGTCGATGATGCATTTAAATATTTACCTTCCTTATTTTCATCAAGTGATAGTGCTTTTGTTTCCATGACTTAAAATTAATTCTTGCCAAGTTCTTCATTTGTGAAACCTTTCCTCTTGTGGAAACATATTTTACATTTGGCACACTGCTCATCTGGAAGAAAATCTCTTCCCTGGAGCATGTCACTGTAATGGATATCTCTTACCGTTACACTGTTGACCAATAAGTCAGCCATTCTTGTTTTATTTTCTCTGCTTCCTGTTCCTATAAGCAGCTTTCTTACCCTGATGTGGGAATTGGTGGCATTTATGTGAATGCCAAGACAAGTGAGTGGCAGAGCCAGGAATAGATTTAAGCATATTGTAGCAAGTGGCAGGGGGAGAAATGTTTTTGCTGAGTTTCACAAAAGTAGTCCAAAGCAGGAATGTAGGGTTCATAGGTATGGATGAGCCTGCCTCAGCCACCTTCTAGGAAAGATCAAACCTAGGTCTGTTTTGAATGTCCCAGCTGGCCCTGCTCTAGGCAATGTGAGTATAGTGACTACTACAGAGAACTTGCAATGCTGAGAGCTCAGGTCTCCTCTTATGCCACTGGCAAAGGTCTGCCACTGTTGTTGAAGTGAAAGGATCTTCTGCATTTTGGGGAATGTCTTTTTATTTTTGTTCAGTGTCAAATGATAAGGCTCATAATCTGCAGTTCAAAGTCTGTTCTTCCTTTTTCACGTAGCTTTTTGAGCTCTATTTTGGGCAGGTGCTTTTCTTCCTAAAAGCCATCGCTCTGCTGGTTTCTGTGTGCTTGAGCTACTTGATCTTGGAATCATCTGTTATTATCCGCTTGGGCTTTGTTGAGCTGTACAGACTCAGCTCACATATGATTCACCTCTCATTCAACTCAATCCTGTGTATGGTTAATAACATGTTTGCTCATTTCTGTATACTTTTGAATTGAAATATTTACAACTCATGTAAATCATAAGTTGATTTTTTTATTTCTATGCATGTGAACTAAGATGAATTTGGACTTGTCAGATGCTGCAGCTCTTATGTTATCTTTCTGCTAAATACTGTCAAGAAATATTTTTCACTCTGCTGGAACTGTTCACTAGTTTGAGTTGGAATGATCCGTGTTCTCAGATTCTAGTGGCAGCTTAGGACATGCCATTGATTGCACATACTGAAGAGAGATGATGACCAGAGAGAACCTTTGGGAGCGAGGTCTGTTCTGATAATGTCTAATAATGCTTGAAACATATTTTTATTCTGGGCTTACTTCCCCACCTACCCGTTGACTTATTTGAAAGAGAAAATGATCTGGCAGAGCTGTAGTAAATGTTCTATCTAATCTATGAAAAGACATATTTTGGTTGCATATGATAAGATTCTTGGCATATTAAACGGTTGGTTTAAAATCTTGTTTTTTGGTAGTAAATGTAGGTGACATATTCAGTACCTTTCAAACTTGCCTCTTATTTTTAGGAGACCTTCTAACATGTCTTCCAAGATTACAGTGATTTCTTTTTTTTTTTTTTTCCCCCCTCTGGTTTTATGCATGTATTCTTGTGGAGCCTGATACCAGGAAATACTGTCTGTGGCACAGGTTTGGAAACAACATTGCCACATGTGAAGTGCTGTTTAGGCTGAGAAGCTGTTGCTGAAAGCCTGTAAGGAGGCCTGCAGACAAAGCTGGCTGCGCTTGGTTGCACTGAAACAGTGTTATCTGCACAGCGCTCTAAACTGGCAGCTGGATCTACAGTATGTTCAGTTTAGTCTTAGCTTGGGAATCTGTTAGCCTTAGATGATTTGGATGCATCCCAGAATACTTAAGTATGGAGAGCCAATGTCATTTAGTGGAACATAAGTTTGTGGATAGGTACCTTGAAAGGTTTTTTGAAAGACTGAGCATGTTAGGTTTGTAAGCATACTTGGTTTTGGTGACAGTCAGGGAGTTTGTGCCTCTTTAGTTTTATATGTTTAACAGTGCGACATGTTGCCAAACTGGCCTCCTTTCCTTTATGCGTCAAAAGAATTCCCATTCATACTCATCATATGTCTTTTCCAACAATGTTCATTTGTGGCTGATATCCCAGATTGAAAACAAACAAACAAAAAGTAGTGCCCAGGCCTTTCCTGAACAATCCAGAAAATAAGTTAGTTGTCAGTAGGGTTTAAGTTTTGAGTGCTTGCAGGCTGGCTCCTCTTGCTTCTCCTGAAGCTCACAAATTTACATGGTTTCTACTTGCCACCCGTACTGTGGAAAGCTCATCATGTTCAGTTGTTCTTATCATGGTGGATGTTGTCCTCTCCGCTTGCTATCCAGATAATTCAGAATGATGTAGAGGGTAGTGTTCAGGTAGAGTTACCTTCCCTGCTTCACTTTGTAGCACAACATAATATACAGAATCTATAGAAAATCTAGTAAATGACAATTGTGTCACTGCGTCTCCTTCAGGAGGTGCCTGAGGACCTTGGAAAGTCTTTATCCCAGAAATAATTTTCCCATGACTTTTCTGAAGCGTTTTCTATAACTGAGGAAGGCTTTAGAAGATTCCCCTGCTGTTAAGGAAACCTCAAGTAACTTTTCATTTAAAATGATGATAAAACTAAGACTTTTTTTCACACCTGAATGAGAAGGTTTGTCTTTTATCTGTCATTCAACGTGTGCCTCAGAGGGTTACGGATAACATGAAACCGGACCAAGTGAGTAATGAGTTGTTCGCAATGCTCTCATAGGCGTTAATACCTTAAAAAAGCCAAACAACAAAACAAACAAACAAAACAAAAAAACAACCAAACAAACAAAAATCCAGACAAAAACAAAAACCCACAAAAAACCAAGGGGGCAGGTGGAAGGGAAAGTTTTGTAAATAGTCATGTGCCAGCTTCCTTTAATTATATTTATTTTGCTTTGATCTTGGAACAACAGATAGCTGTCCGTCAACTCAGGGTATATTTTTTCTCCCTTGTATTCCCCGTGTTTTTAAGCAGGTTCCTCTCAAAACAGCAGTAATTTTAGCTTTATTTGAACATTGAAATGCTAATAAGAATGACACTGAAGTTATTGCTTGTTTTGAACACCAGAGTGCTTGTAACACTAAAATGATTCAATAAATGGTGGATTTCAAAGCTTTGCAGGCTTAAACATAAATTACTTTTGTTGGTTTATTTTGTTACATAGTCTCATGTGAAAACTCCTTGTATCCTTTTAGATTTTCAAAGTCATGTTAATCAAGCCAAATGTTATGCTCCATAGCTCTGATATTATTCTTTTTTTGCTTTATTCACTTAACCATTTTTCATCATTACTATGGTATTCTGCATTTTATCCTACTGACACAACTGTTCAGTAAAATACAGCCTGGTTAAAATAAATCATCAAGACTTGACCTTCTGGGTATCTGCCTCGAATTTATACCGTTAGCACGATCCCTGTGATAATTTTCTTTCTCTAATAAGCCCATCCTTTCATCTGTAGCTGTTCTGAGGAACAGTGGTCAACTGTAGGATCTGAAGGGCCAATATTTTTTCTTTTTATCAAGTATTTGACAAAGGAGTTGAGGCTGCTGTCAGCTCTGAACTCTGAAATGCTTTTGTGATGTTTTTCATCATGAGCCTACATGGTTTTAAGACCTAGCTTGATTCACTGTCCCTTGGGATGGAGCCCTTTTGCATATAAACCAGGTGTTTTATTATTGTTTGTGGTATTGTACTGGAGGACTGAATGTGTTTGGAATAAAAATGAAACCGAACTTCTCCAGAGTGTGAGACTTCTTGGACACTTTTTTTTTTTTTTTTTTTAAATTTACTTTTCTATGACAAGTTCTGAGTCAGCCCAGATGTGTATCAGTTCTTTTCAGAGTTCCATCTAACTTTTAAAGTGTGTCTCTGTGTTTTGGTAGTTTCTTGTTTGTTCTTTTTCCTAATTACTTGTGCTATTACACTTCATAAGCATTTCCCTACCCACTGCTTTATACATTCAAGTCTTTCCGTAGTTCCACAAAGTGTGCAAAGTGGTGGGGTGATAGCGTGCAGCGCTGGTTAATGTGGCAGCCTGAGCAATTGGTCATATTCTGGTACTTCTCCTCTCTGGTTGTTTCTGGTAAGCAAACCTCATCACATCGATTCCTCCTTCCTTGTTGTATTTTCACCTGTTCGTCAACTCTGGTCAACTCTTACCTCTCATGTCTCCTTCCTTTTATGAGCTAAAATCCCATTAGGTTCTTTTGGGGATCCTTTTGTGAATTATGCTCTCTCTCAAATTATCTGTTGAATGTCCTCAGTTTCTAATTGGGACAGGCTCCTAATTTTGGAGCCTTTAGGTTGCTCCCCATACCCATCTGTCAAAGTTCACTTTTTGTCAAATTCAGTTTCAATAATTAACTATGCTTACCTCACGTACCAGAGACTCCTGGGAAATTCAGTTCTGGCTTTGCCTTACTCTTCTCTTTATTCAGTTTACCAGAGATCATTATCTCTTGCTTTGATTTCCTTTTTGCATTGTGTTGATGTGATTCCCAGGGTGAGGTTTTTTTTGTTTGCTTGGGTTTTGTTTTGGTGGTGTTTTTTTTTTCTTGTTTTTTTTTTTTCTTCTGATTATTCTGTAGCTTAATTCTATAGGTTTGAAGTGATAGAAATTTCAAAGGTGAAACTTACCTTCCTTAAGGAAATGTTTAGTGGCTTTCACCACACTTAACTGGTTATTTGCCATTTCTTTTGAAAAAGGAAAAACAAATAAAATGTTAGAACAACAAAAATCTATTTTCCTTTTATCCCCCCTGTCAGCTTTATATTTCTTTTTCTGAGCTGTTATTCTTAATGCATTAATTCAGCTTAATTTCCTTATTTCTTTTCCCAAAATGCTGTAAGTGCAGTAATGTGTTATATTGCTATCCTCTTCCTTATAATTTTGCACTTGGCTTCAGAGCTGCTACTTGTGTGCGTTAAAGCAGGAAATTTGGAGAAGTACAGCTGAAGTCATTTGCCTGAAACACATCCTTTGGTAGATTTGGTACAGTTGAGTGTCATATGGGTGCAATTCCTTTGAAGGTCAGGATTGCTGTTCTTTTCTAAATATATATGCAGATTTATACAAAAACTTAAACATGATTTATTAATTTTGAAGTACAGATAAGATAAAAGAAACTGAACAGGTACTAGTACTCATGTTTCTCTTTGCATTCTACTACTTTGTCTATTTTTTTTTTTCCTTTATGGATTTATTCTTCAGTGCAGCTTAGTTCAATGCCATACTTATGCCACATCTGCCTTGTATTTCTTAGTGAAACAGTCACGACTGAAAGCATGAAAGATGAGCTGTTGAGCTCACACTGGGCAGACCTTACAGACTGTGGTGACACCTGGGTTTCAATTAGCTTTTTGGGAGGTTTAGACTCGTAAGCCAGTCAAACAGATGTCATTGTATATACAGATCTGCCTTCAGGCTTTGGAAGATACTGGTAACAAGTCTCTAGCTGGTACAAAACAAGCATGTTCATCAGCTGTGTAGGTTTTCTGAGAAATGTCTTGACTTATGTAGCCGCAATATTTGTGGGTGTATGATGATGTGAATGTGCAATTGATATAATTGCATTTACCATTTAAAGATTGCATAGATTATGGATGCACAATTGTTTCTAGATCTCATCCCTGAGAAAGCAAATGGGCAGAAAGGTTTTTGTCCCTTTTCCAAGGGAATTCAGTGGCTACAGTGTTTTAAGAGATTAACATTTTTCTTATACTTGGCCTTATGAAGAGTATTTGTTATCCTTTTATCTTAGGACATTTTCTTGAGTATAAAATTTGGAAAGTTGTTTGGTAATATTAGGTCTTGATAGGATGTGGGCCCTGTGTACATGCTGCTAGGAATTATTTTTCTGAACCACATTTCCCCCTGCACTCCTCTGCATTAATAACCTACAGGTAAGTTATTGCTTGAGCTTTCAGTCTAACACAAAATACTGGAAAAAACTATGAATTGCTAAAGCTGAAATTAAGGTCACTCATGCTTTCTGAAGTTGGTGCTATTTTGAACAGGGGCTTCTGGCCTCTGGCATTACCTTCAAAACATACTTATTCTGTGATTCTGGGCATACGCTAAAACCTCCCTTATTAGCAAGAGACATGGTTAGTTTGTAATACAAATAGGTTTGAATTGTTTAGCATGTTTTGGGGGCGAAATATTCTACAGGTCTTTTATGTTGATCATTAAGGGAAAGAAAAATAAATGAGATGGTGTGCTCATTGTCTGATTGCTTTTTACTTTACTCTTTTACCAACAGCTGTAAAGGAATCATATAATTTTTTTCTTCTTCATTGTTCTTAATTTGTTAAGATTTCAATTGGTATAATATTGAGGTATATTAAAATCTAGTTTCTGTAAATATCTCTGGATACTGTAGTTCCTGTTTTTTATCTAAGCTTTCTTGAAAATCTCTGGATCAAGATCTTATTTAGAGAGACAAGCTTCTGATATGTTCAATGACCAGGCATGTCCCAGGGTGACTTCTGAATGCTCTGTTCAGCTTTGAATACTATGCACCTTGGGCTGTTAAAATTTTGGGGACGCCCAGGGAAGTTAATGCTCTTGATTGTAGTTGGCAACTGGAAATAGTTTATCTTTACCCTTCATTGCAAATCAGAGCTAGTAATTTTTTACTTCTGAGGTAGATGAGAGTTGAAGTACTGAATCAAACAGAAAAGGAACAAGATAATTGCCACTAAAATAATTCTCATTAAATATCATTGAAGTTCTAGGACCTTCTGTGATGACAGTGTGCATGAGATTAAGTGTTCATTTGGGGCTCATGAAGGGTTTTGTGATAGCCTATTGGACTGTTGGTGTGACAGGTTGAAATAAAAAAGGTGCAGTGACTTTACGTAGCATGTTGCATTGAATGAGCTACTGATAGTTTGATATGTATACCTCTCTCTAATTCTGATTTATAGCTCATTATTCTTAGCTAGACAGTAATTACAGCTTTAGAAAAGAAAATGGGAGCAAAAGTTTCCTAAAGAGGACAGCAGACTTCAGTGTCTGGGATGTTCTTTATCACAGTGGAGAACTGGTATTTGAAAATTTGACGTTTATGAACGTCAGTATAGCTCTTCAACTGAATTTATCTTCATAGGTTATTATTTAATCGCTATGATTTTAAATATTTTTTCCAGTTTAAATAATGCTATTTTAGGGAACAAATAACATTTAATTTTTTTAACTTAAGGTGCTAGAAATGAACTAGCTAGGTAAATGTGATTCTTGAAAAACACTGGGGGTGTAGATGGGAAGTGGAGAAAGGGGAAAATCAAGGAAGAAGGCTTTAAGATATCGGAAAGTGAGAGCTATCAAAATCTAGTTGATTTGGACATCAAAATATATATTAAAAGAGAAGTATTTTTTCAGCAAAGAGAAGAAAAAGTATAAATGAAGTGACTTGGCTGTGCTTTCAGGAGAGAGTAAAGGTTACAGATGGTCTTAAATATTGCCTCAAACCTAACTGCACGCTTTGTCTGAGTTGTAATTAAAGAGGACCATGCTGAAATTGGGGGCAAGGGCAGAACAGCTGATGAAAAGGAATGGGAGCAATGGAAATTACTGCATTTAGGTGGAATGAAAATCAGTTAGCTGTCTGTCCTCAAAACAGGAGAGGAAGAACAGGAAGCAAAGATGATAATTTTTACCCCACAGTGGTGAAAAAGCTGATGCATGAAATCAGGGTGAGACAATGAGGATATTAATAAATCTTTCAAGCTTGGCAATAATATATGATTAGAAAATATATTGACATATGTGTTGGCTGAACAATAACAAGTTTAACATACAATTATAAGGAACAGAAATTATTCAGGACCTGATTTCAATATTATGTAAAAAAAAAAAATAAAAGCATGCTGGTAAATGAAATGAGGGTAAAATTAATATATTGCTAATTGTTGTCACCATATGTGACATCGATCCGTGACTTTCTAGAAGAGAAAATATAGTTAAAAAAAAAAAACAAACAAAAAACAACAACAACAAAAAAAACCAAACAGGTTATGTGCACAATTTTCAATGAGCACATCAGATAGAGCAATTCATCAGAGACCTGGTTTGGGGCCACTTATGTTCAGTGATGCCATCCATGGCGGTAAAAACTCACTGCACCAAGTCTGTTCTGCTTAGTATGAGACATCCTTTCATCTGGTCGTCTCTGTGAGAAAACTGACATTGCTTGAAAGAGCATCTTGTTTATATCACCTGTGCATGGGGGAACTCATCAGATGCCAGTTCGCTCCTCTGCTACTTTTCAGTCTAGCGTATCAAACAGATTTATTAATAAGATATATTTATAAGCACCAGAGCTTATCCCTCTCTGGTCTTCTGATATAAAATTGTAACTCCTAAGTTGGTGGCTGGAAGTCATCTGGCTGCAACAGCACTTAGGCAAACTCTGTTCCTCCCAACCAGGCCACTACAATTCAGACTGCCCCACTGCTATCTTCAAGGCTGCTTTGCAGAAGAGATCAGCTTTTTATGTCTAGTGTGTGCCTACCCTTTTAATAAGTGCATTCCTTTTTGCTTATGACAATGAAAGAGAAGTCTCCTCCGATTCCTGTGCAACCTCTGGAGTCTGTAGGAGTGATTTTGTCTAACCACGCTTGAAGTGTTTCTGTAAAGAGGGTGAATATGAAGCAAGTGAACGTTTCCCTGGAGCTTACTGTTCAGCTTACTGTGACAATAATGAGTTGGGTCTGCTTGTCTACATGGTGTCCTGTTATGCTAAACAAGAAGAGTAAGACTTATCTCTGGGATTTATTCTCCTTATCTGTGTGAATTGCATTGCATAGGTTTCAGATTCTCTTCAGACCATTGTCTATGGCTGGGATCTGAATGGTGTTGCTGTGGAGCCCATTTCATATTTTGCAACTTGGGTTTACTTAATTCCAAATTGTATTTTCTGCTCTGAGGTTTGAAAACTGAGGCTTGCTTATCTCCAGAAGCATCTAGCCACTGTATCAGTGTATCTTTAATAAAGGCTCTCAGTTATGCTTGTTAGGTATTTCTTCTCTGTATTGCATGGCATCTTCTTTGGGTGATGACTGTCATGCTTTACAGCAGTAAGAAAATAGATGTAAAGTTTTATCTACACAAAGGAACTATCAAAGAGTGATGCACTATGCAAGATTTTAAACCTTATTAGATGATTCATGTAATTTATTTATTTATTTATTTATTTTAGATTGAGTGGAATAAGGTAATCTTAGCAATGTATTTCAGGACTGGGAATAAACTGTAATTAATTGAATGGTCTGCAAGAACTACACAATCTTTTGCACCAGAGCTTATTCTTTCTCCAGCATGGCTGTTGAATAGCTCTGGCTATTCAGCATGATGTATGCACTGGTATATACATTTCCTCCATATATGGTTTTGGCTGAAGAGATCTTTCAAGTACAGCAGGATCGGGCTTTGCTAGGTAAGCCATGCAGTACAGGCGTCAGACTTCCAGCAGCTGTGTATTGGGAGCAAGAACCCTAACTTTGTTTCTGGATCTTTCAGCAACTAATTTGATGCAAAATTTGTAACACTTCTCTTTTAGGGTTAGAACTGAATGAGTTTTTGGTTAACTATATCTTACCTGATAATAAGGAGTTGCCCACTGAAAGAAAAAAAGAAAAGGTGACCAAATGGGTGATGTTCTACATATTCATGTGCTCCTGCTTGCACTTCTTTTCTGTGGAAAGAAAAAGCTTGCTGTTTATGGTTGTTGGATTTTTTGGTTGGTTGGTTGGGGATTTTTTTGTTGTTTTTTCTTTTCCTAAATCAAAGAAGTAAAAGTTCAGTTTAGAAACTACTTCTCAATAGGACCTTACAGCATCAATAAAATTCATATTCATATAGTATTCATATATGTAAACAGAAGAGTCCTTGAAGCCATTGGCCTCTTGTCATTATCTTTGTCCATGAAGCAATTGCACTTTGCAGTTAATTTCTCCCATTTCTCTTGTAAAAGCAAAGGCTTTGAAAGAAAAAAATCTTATGTCTTTTCCTTAACATTGAACTAATGTTATGTTGGATATTTTCCATAACATTGAACTAATGTTAAATGAAAAAAGTTAAAAAAAATAAAAAAAATCCAATAACAGTGGACTGCAAAATGTATTTCCATGAGTAGTATGAATGAATACATGTTTAAAAAAATGTATATGGTAACCATCCTTTAAGCTTTCCGCTTCTTGAGATGTTGATTATTCTCACCTCCCCTATTGGAATATTATATACTACTTCTACTTTAGGTTATTTTAGGGTTTTTATTGACAACATCTCATGGTAAACAATAGATTTTCAGCTTCCTTTAGGGATAATTGCAAGCTCTGTAAAAAGCACTTAAAGAGCACCTTTCTTTGACCAGACTCTAGAACTGCAGAACACTCTTTATACAGGTCCCTACAGTCTGCTACATGTTGTACTTTAGTTGTTAAAGATCTGGAAATTATATTTCTTGCCAGTTGTTGAAAGCTCTCTCATGCATTATTTATGAAACAGTAGGTGAAGACTTCAACCTTATTATGATAATTAGAAATGGTTAGAATACAAGATTCAAAAAGTTCCTGAGCACCAGTAAATGCCAGCGTGAGAGGTGTAGTATCAGGACATATTTTCAATAATTAATTCAAAATATGTGTTTTATTGGGCCTCAGTCAACATGGAGGAGTGGAGAAGAAATAGATGATAAAACTGTATGTTAATAGCATTGCTTGGGATTTTGCCTGTTTGTGTTTTACACTAGTCGTTCAAACTATATGAATTATGTGATAATAAGTTTAAAGATACTTCTGAGGGGTTTGCAACCTGTTCAGTATGACTGCCATGCTTCCTTGAAATCTAGGATCTTCCTGGAGCACTTTCTCTTTATCATCTGGGGATTTTAAGTTGTTTTAACATTGGGTGCAAATAGAAGTATCTTGTGTTAATCAGCTGAATCTGATATGATCAAGAGGAGCAGTATTGCCACTGAAGTGACCTGAGCTTGCAGGTGACTGTACAAACCTGAACATGAAAAGCACCTTGTACCGCCCAATTTGCAGCGCTAGCCTGTGTGTGAGCTGCTGCACAGCTACTCTTGGCGTTGCCTTTGCTTATGCCAGGTTTCTGCTCCAAACAGCCCAAATCCGTCTCATATTTGGGTGCAGTTGATACCTGCTTGGAATTGAGATATCAAAAACATAGCTGGGTTAGTTGTATTTGCCAATTTAGTAAGGTTAAATACAAGTTAAGTTAGGGAATCTTAGCTGTTTGTGAACAGACAGGATTAGGTGGTTATGAGATGTTAATTTGTAGGACTTTTGGTTTTTAGTATGGATTGTATTGAAAAAAGATAAATGCTGGAGGAGATTGAGGAAAAGAAAAAAAAGGAACTTTATACCTATGAACTTAATTCAGCTAAACGAACCGAAGCAGCTACATATTGATGTCTCATTGGTTTTAAATTAATAAGGGTTTCCTTTCATCGATCCTTTATTCTGTTGACAGATGGGAAATGGTAGCTGCTTTTTTTTCGAGGGCAATTTCATCCGACTGGCAGTACCTTGAAAGTTGGAGAGGTTACTATCGAAATACTGCGTGGCATAGTTGCAAAAAAAATCAAAATAAAACCTTAATATGAAAAATGTTGCCTTGGTTTTGTTTCATTGCTTTATAATCTGTGTCAAGATCTGTGCTGTTTTCAGCTTGGACAGTTGTATATCTGAAAATACGCCTGGTAGTGTCAGATGTAAATATCTCAGATTAAAAGCTAATATTTGTATGCTGGTTATAAGTCAGAAGACTGAAACAGTCTGAAAAAAAGGTCATTATAAAACTGACAGGTTGATCCTCACTTGAGCTCATGGCTGGTAGCGGATGTGCTTCTCCTGATGCTGATGGAAGTTCTGCTATGGGCTTGGACTGAGCTGGGTTGAGTTTGGCTCCTGGGAGAAATGTGAAAATCAGAAGTGATGAACCTGCTGCTTCTGGATAAAATGTAGTTTGTGATGTAATTTCATAACCAAGTGTTGCTTCTTTGTTGTTGTGTTTTGTTTGTTTGGATTTTTTTTTGTTTTATTTATGGAATAACTATCCATTTCTCCAGGAAACAATAGAGGTGAGTGCTGTTTCTGTGGCCTGCAAATGGTGTTCAAAAGACATATTTATGCCCTGGTAAAGAACACTCTCTGTGTAGCCAATTTAAGCATAAGTCAGAGCAGTCCAGGCTGTTGTTTCATATCTTCCTTTCAGCATCTAGTTCTCTTGTCTTCTGCTCTGTCAACTATCTCAAACCTAGCGTGTGCTGGATTGGCAAACATTGAAATACATTGAACACGTATATTTACTCTCACTTCAGTACTAATTTGCATTTTCCTTTGCATTCAGCAGCTGAGCATAGCACTGGAACTTTCTGAACAATTTCTATTAGCTTTAATAAGTGTTTAAGCAGAATGAGCAATGTGACAACTGTGGAATAGCTTTGTGTATTTTCTGAGTTATAGATGTTGGTCCAATTTTTTGTATGTGACTGTTATCTGTTAGGCTAGACACAGAGAATGTAGAAGAAAGAAAAGCTGTGAATTGAGGTAAGCCTCTTGCCCTTTACTATTTCATCACATCAAAGACATCAGAGTATTAGTGAAGGAGAATGCTCTTCCAGCTCAAGTCAAAATACTAACCTTACTGTTAGATGAGTGTGAGGATGAGTCTGAGAACTGGAAAATCAAAAAAGTGCTACAGCTGGCTAAATAGATTATAAAGTTACTGTAAAGTTCTTGTCTCTCAGGGTATATGAATATCCTCACATAGCACAGGTTTTATTTTTCCAGTCATCATCTAACAACTTTTCTGTTAATGAACAATCCATTCACATTGTTGATAAACTGCTTGAAAAGTTAAATATTCCACTTCTGAAAGAAAATACACCTTCCCTCTTCCGATTGTGAGAATCCAGTCATGCTGGACTGTTTTTTTTTTCCACAGCAAAAGCGGTTTCTGGCCTGGTGCCTTAAGGCAAATCTGATCAGGTCATTCCTCAGTCTTTGCCTGATGAAACAGAAGGAGGGAGTTTTAAAGTATGTCTTAAAATACTAAAGGTTCTCTGATTGGGTCACTGATCTTGTCCTTTCTCTGACTTCTCTTGAAGGATTCAAATTGATTTTTATGAGTATGGACCACAGGACTATGGACCCAATGTTTCTATTTGGCTATGCTAATGTCAAATAAAGCAGTAGCGGAACCCTGCTGGCATCCTTGTTTATCCACTTGGTTACACAGCTACAGACCACATCAGTGCTTGTGGACAATGTTCTGTCTCCAGCAGTGATTCCAGGCAGATGTTGGAGGAAAAATGGCCATGGAATGCACCTCTGTGATATTTGCCCTGAGTATACTCAAAGTCTTCAG
Source organism: Myiopsitta monachus (assembly GCA_017639245.1). NCBI lineage: Eukaryota > Metazoa > Chordata > Aves > Psittaciformes > Psittacidae > Myiopsitta > Myiopsitta monachus. Next base: position 60,273,322 of record CM029921.1, on the reverse strand, counting down.
TTGTTTTCATCTTGAAAAAGGTACCCAAGGGGCTCTGCAGCACGTTGCTGGTGACCAGACCCTTCCCAGTCAAAACACTCTGCATTTCCAAAACGTTTCTAAACCTGGGCCTGTGTGTTTACACAAGGCTAATGCGTTGATTTCCTCCTGGTTGCATTTTGAGACCTCTCAGTTAACTAGCTCTTAGTCCATTTAATTTTCACCTGGCTTGTTCATGTAATTTTGTAATCAGCTTTTATGACGTGAGGCCATGACAGCTTAAACTCGGTAAGCTGCACTCCATTTCCTGTCCAGGCTGTAATTTTTCCAAAAAAAATACAAAATTGGTTATTGGTATTTTCGATGAGCCTTTTCAATTGGCATATTCATGTAATATTCCTGTAGAATTCATTAAGTCATGTCTGTGTGCTTTCTGTTTGTCTCTGTGCTTTCTGTTTTCCTGGGCTCAGTGTTCAACTGATGTATATCTGTAGCAGTTTTAAAGAATGGCACAGTCTTTGTTTTTCCTGTTTTTTAGGACTATTGCCAAGTGACATGATCACTCAGTTTTTCCAAACCACCTCCACATCCACGTGCTGGGACTATAGGCACAAAAATGTCATCGCTTGTGACATTGTCCTCTGTTACAATGTAAATAAGTATTCCTTCAGCATCTTGTGTCTAAATCACCTTTTTTCTACTAATCAATGTATGTGTATTTAATCAGTGCTTCTTACTTTTCTGTCTTTTGGACAGACATGTTAAGCAACACCAGGATTCAGATTTTTTGCTTTGTATGAAACATAAAGCAAGATATCGAAGCTGCTTTCAATGGCTTTATTTGGTTATTCATAGATTTCTCCCAGGATCTTTTATTTCTCTTGGTGGTGAAGTGTTACTTGTGTCTTGCATTACTTTCTTTATCTCCATCAGTGTTCAGTGTCTTCCGTTTGCTGTAGTGTTTGTCTGCTTTGCCTGATAAAGTTGAATTTGGGTTTTTTGGGGTTTTTTTGTTTGCTTGTTTTTAGCTGATTACTGCCTTGAGGTTATTCCGCATGTAACCCTTGGGGGTTATGCGCCTGTGTAACCTCTTAAAATTAAGTGGAGAATACATCCTACTGTTTTAATGAGAGGTGATTACAGCTACCCAAGGGAAGACTGTGCTTGGTTACCGGTAGTTGTTAAAGACTTGCTAATGGTGTGCTTTGGCACAAGTTCACAAGTGAACTTATATCAAACCTGGTTTACCTCACCAGCAAAATCATGGCAGTATGTATATTGAGACCCACGTTTGCCAAAAAAGGGTCAAGTTTCTTCAAATTTCCAGTTGCTTCCTTACTGGGCAACAGCAGAGAGGTGTAGTCAGTGGCTTCTGACAGAGCAGATACTTCTCCACATTGCTACATCTCTAATTAAAGATGAAGGTGAAGTAAATTTTAAGGTTATGGTCATATCGAGATGTTTTGGCATTAGAATTTTGTGCTAGTCAATGTAAACAGTCTTATACCCACTTGTCTTTTTAAGTAATACAAATATGCCCTTATAAAACTTTCGTGAACAGCATCATGACAATAGGAAAATCTTAGCAGCCATTGATAAGTAGCTTAAAGAGTTGTGTTGTCCTCTCTATTGAGGTGAAAACACATAACTGACACCAGAAGGGATGAAAAGTCAGAAAACAAGGCAGCTAAGTAAGTCTGACAGCCCTGTTCTCTTTCTGGTCATTGAAAGATACAGCTGAATTAGAAATGACTAATGGAGGTTGTTAGAAGTGTGGGAAAAATCAATAGCAGCATATATTAAAAATCTTCAGATTCCTGAAGTACAGAGATGACATGCCAAAGGTATGGGAAAGGTAAATAAATAGATGTAGTGTGCCATGGACACCACTGTCCATATGAATGAAGTCTCCACAGACTGCAGAAGCAGCCTAGGGGGATCTGCTCCTGTGCAGATATCTGTATTGTTGCCACCCAAATAAATCAAAGTGAGATCCTTCTCCTCTAACTTTAAACTGCAGATGTAAGTTAATGAAAAGGGTAGTTCAGGCTGCTTAGTCATTAGAATGAAAATATAGCTGTGATTGTCATCATCAAACCCTATGGGGAGGCTTTGCTTCGTCTCACTTATCAACACAAACTGCTAGTTGCAACTAGTAATCTATAGGTATTTTGTAGCTGATGGGAAGGAGAGAGAATCAAACAGGCACAGTGTCTTATGCCAAGGGTTCTCTGCCAGCTTTCTGTCTCCAGGACTGGTGGTTCGGAGGAAACTCCAGGAACTCGCCAACAAAGTTTCAAGTTGCCAAGCAGGTATTCTTTATTGCGGTGCCGGGAGACACGGGGGATAGCTCCTCCAAGCGTGTCTCTCCGTATACCCACACAGGCCATCCTTTTACAGTCACTGGGCATACATACATATTCATGAGGTTACACAAGTTTCCCGTAGGTACACAAAAGGTGATGGTGGTCCTTGAGAGTTGTTTACAGTATTCATACCCGCTGGCAGTCTTTGGGGCTCCAGCTTAATTAAGATTAGACTTAACAATCATCCTGTCCTTTTGTTGAGCAGATAGTTTTCACTACACCCTCCCGGGACATCTGCTGGTCCGGGATACTCCCCAGTAGATGTTTACACCAACTTAATGGGTTCATTGACTTGGCAATCACCAATGTCCTTCCACCCATCAGCCAGTTTAACGGTGCCCATCCTCAGGTCCTGTTTTTCTATTTTATTTTTCTTACACTTTTTTTACTAAGGTCCTATGGACCTAAAACCACCCTCAAGCACCCCCATTACAAAGCCATAACCGTATTTAGAACTGATTACATTTTGTGCTTTTGTGCATCTTCCTTTCACTGGCAAACCCGTTTCTGCCCTGAGGAAGCATGCTGAACAGTCTGTTGCTGTGTGATGGCTAGAACTACATACTGTCACAGATGAAGGGCCACTGAAGAGTATATAATGGCAAAATGTTTGAGATGAGGTGTGGGATTTTTGTTTCCTAATTTTGGGGGTTTTTTGGTTGTTGGTGTTTTTTGTTGTTGTTGTTTCTTTGGTTTTTGTGATGTGGTTTGGGTTTTTTTGTTCAATCGTTTGGTGGGGTGTTTTTGTTTCTTGTTTTGTTTGGGTTTTTGGGTTGTTTTTTTTTTGGGGGGGGGGGTTGGTTTGTTGGGTTTTTTTGTTGGGCTTCGTTTTTATTTTTTTTTAAAGCTCCTTTAAATGCTGAACTGGTGCTTTCCTAGAATCTGATAGCAATTCCATGGTCTAATGCCTGAGTGGAAATGCTTCCTTGGAGCTGGGTGTATTTATACTTGGAGTTCTCCACCCCAGTATGTATGTATCTGCATTTGTATGTGCTGACTATTTACCCTACAGATGACTCATCTCCCTTTTCTTTTGTTATTTTGGAAGTGACATTCTTCATTGGTAATGCATCAGCCACAGTGAAAGAAACATTTAAGTTTCTTTCAAAGGTACTGGTTAAATTTTAATCTCACTAAGGAAAGGAGTCTTTCAAATGCCTCATCTTCTAGTGCTTTAATGTCTTTATGATACTGATGTTAATTAGCCTCTTTAGAAGTCTTCCATGCAGTTTGTTTCCAGTGTAAGTGAATTTCCAGCTGTGCTAAACCTGTTGGGAAACAGCAAATGGAATCCCAGTGGCTGCTGGAACATGTTTCTGTCCACCTAACTGTGGTAACAACATAGGGCAGTGATTCTTCTCAGTCATTTGCAGCATAGATGTTGATTCATCCTTTGGTCAAGTTTTGTGCCTTTCCCAAAGCTTCAATAGGTTGTAACTACTCCTTTGAGCAGATGACATACTTTTGTTACCCTTCCTTTCCACTGCATAGTATGCCACACTGTGCTGAAGGAGATAAGTTTTGAGGGTGCATCTTCTGTGAGTATTTAAGGGAGAATTCCTCGGTCTTCAGGGAAGAGATGTGCATGCTTGGTGTATGGATGTACTCTTTAAAGGCAAGAAACCTTCTCCTATGATGTTAATTCAGGTAATTTCCAACAGAAGACAAGTGAAAACTCCTGATTTGGGTTACCAAACTCAGTTGTGGTCTGTGTCACTGGTCAAATAAGCAACAGTTGAAGCCAGATGAGAAAGAGAAGCTCATGAGCAGTATGGGGGTACCAATACTGGTACAGTGTATGTGGCACAGTTGGTGTTAAATGAAATAATAACAATAATAAGGAAAACAAACAAGAAAGAGAACTTGGGCTTCAAAAAGAAGCTAAGGCATGAATACAGATTAGGATACTTTCCAACTTGAATCAAGAGCTGTATTTTTAAATTCAAAGTTGACAGGTCATTGGTAGGGAAATGTAGCAAGCTGTTAGCATATCAGTGTTTAAATTCCTGCTATGCTAAGTGGATCTTTTTGCTCTGTTTGGAAAACTCTTCTTCCTCTTTGACTTGTAGGTGCTTGAAGAAAAAGAGACTTTTGGTATTATCTCATGCTTGCAAGGACAAAGTTAATTTCCAGCTGTTTGTAATGTAATTCACTTTCTTTGTATTAATCTATATCAATCAAATTTACAAACTCCCTTTATGAGAAATATTTATGCCTACTCAGAACACATCCTGTTAACATTGATTGCTTCTTAATTGAATCCAAATTGAAATACGTCTTTCCTGGGAGTGTTGAAAGGAGAGAAAATAGAGAATGTTCTCATAGCAGTATTTAAATATCATTTTAAGTTGTGGTTGTGAGAATAGTAACTTTGGAGTTGCTGTCTGTACTGCTTATTGCAGCGACCAAACTTCTTCCATAAGTGCTAATACTTACAAGCAGTGTTATAGGATTGCAAGGTGAAAGGGCATCCAGAGCTCAGCCGTCATGTGATGTGAAAGAATGCCTGTCGTTTAATGTTGTTCTAAAAGCTGGCTTCGTTTTCTCATTAATTTTTGATTTACAAGCTTCTTGGTTAACCGTCCGTGGTTACAGATAATGGAGTGGGCTGGTTGCAGCAGAGAGGATGTGGATTCAAGTCTGAGAGCAGTACCCTTGTGTGACATACCCACCATTACCGTCAGAGTGAGAATTAGGAATTACTGTCTTTGAAGCCATGCTGCATTGTCCAAAATTTGGTAAATATTCTTCCAGCAAATTGAGAGGTGTGTGATTATTGTTGAGTGCAGAGCACTCTGGAATGAGACATTTATGTGTGTCATCTTCAAACTTGGTGTCAAAAACTGTCAAAAAATCAGCAAAGAAGATGCTGTGGAAAGAGGCATAATGCCGAAGTATAATTGGTGATACGATGGTGAAAAGATAGTGGAATTAGAAAAGAAAGGAAAAGCAGCATGTAATGCACCTTTGTATGCACCCTGTCTGAGCTCTTTGATCCAAATCTACCCAAATAAAAGGGGATGACAGGCCTGAAATAGGAGGAACGGCTTCAGGCTCTATATCTCTCTGCCACTGCTGTACTGGAAGAAGTCTGAGAAAGAGCAGGCTGATAGTCATGCTTTTCAGATACTTTAAGCTTCCGTAGAGTAGGGTAAAACTGCCTTCATTTCTCAACCATGCAAAATTGACATGTGCTTTCACTGGCCAGCATGTATTACATGGTGAGTTGATATTACCTAAAGGCTAAATGTGGTGTGTTTTCATTTAACTATTTTAATAAATAAACCAAGGGAAGTAACCAGGAAGTCAATTACAAGCTTAGCAGCACCTCTAGGTTTTCATAGATTTTCATGGCACCTTTCAATAGTCACCATTTAAGGTGGTTTTAACTTAAACAAAAATGCCATTTAAAGTTAGAAGTCTGTAGGGGTCTTGTGGAATTAATGGTTCTGACAAATGAGCAGTTTGAGGGAATTCATCTTTTGTGGAGGAAATAATTGAAACTCGGCTTTCTTATTCAGGGCTAGGGTAGAATTTTATTAACTTCAGGTAGAAAACAATGAAAAAGTGCTTTGGGAAGTGAGATTTTATTCTGATTAGACCAGCTGTGCAACCAGACCAAAACCAAATATGCAGATTTTCTGCTAATGCTTGAAGTCATAAAAACTGTGTGTGCTTTGGACATCTAAAATTACTGTTGTAATGGATGCATAAGAAACTTTCTGGGTAGAGAATTAATGGAATTCTTACAAAAAGAGCAAATGAGACAACAGTAGCAAGGTGGGTTGTTTCTGGTGAAGCCCTTAAGAAAGTGCAGATTTATGAGAGGATAATAAGGCAAGAAATATGCTAGTGTTTCCATAGGCTGCAGTGACGTTCCTGAAAAGCATAAGTTGGCTATTTGTGCTCTGCCTGCCACTTGGGCCACCTCAGAGGTTAAGGAGACAGAAGATGCAGTAAGTGGGGGCAGGCTGTGGCTAGCCTATGTAGTGCTGGTAAATGGGAGTCCACTGCAATGTGGTGATTGAGTCTGTGGGCACTGACCTGCATGCCAGCCTGCTGCTGCCAAAGGAATTAATGGAGAAGGAGCATCTTTGGAGATTTACTATTTCATTTTTTGTTTAACTTGGTTAAAGTGACTCAAAAGAAAGCGATCTACATGGAAAGCAGACTTCATTTGTTCAATTGCAACCCCAGTAAACCACACAAACTTCACAGTTTTAATTCTGCCTATGTGGTTTAACGTTGAAGCTGTTTATGCTGCTGAATTGGTACATCTGACACACGACAGTAACTGGAAAACACCCCATTACTGTCAGTATAACCACGTTGGAGTTGAGCCATTTCTTGCCTCTAAGAATGACTTGGTATAAGTGCATTTGGTTGGTTTGTGTGTCACTTAGATTAGAATATGTCAGTTTGGTTTGTGCCTTTGTGGAGGTTAAAAATTCTGATTTGTTTTTTTTTCCCATATGAACAGGAAATAATGTTTTGCTTCAACTGTTCTGGACAAAAACAATTGATGTTTTTGGTTCTAGGTAAACAGCTGAAAAATTCTCATTAACATTTCTCACTTTCCAGTTTCACCTTAACGATTGCAAAAACACACATTGCCACTTAGAGATGTCACTTTGCATCAAGCCCAGTGGAGTTCTCCCAGATAGCAGAGTGGGCCTCTCCAGCAGGCTTCAGAGTGCTACCACCACCAAATCTTCAATGTATCTTTCTTTTCATTCTTCCTCATAAATGGCCAGGGAGTCATTTATGTGGGTCTGCTACAGCTTTAATTGCATGAATGTAGTTTTCATGGTATATGCCCCCATATATATATATATATATATAAATATATAGGAGATAATATATCAGTGACTCTGTTCATCATCTAAATGAATGTATTAAGGCACGCTTCAGTTTACTCTGTCAGAGTTCTCAGGTAATGTGATTATTGGTAATAAACTATATTATTACTTGCTCCATGTGCCATTCAGTAAAATCAGGCCACGTAAATTCATTTGTGTAAATGTCAGTTATTCTCATCGCACTTCTGAATGTGCTTTTCAGGCTGCTTCTGAGTTGAACAAGTTCTTTCAGTTTTGCAGAACTGATCAAGAGCTTTTCTGACAGACTTCTGACTGTGGGATCAATTTTCTGCCCAAATCCCCAAATGTCCATTAGGTAATTAGTTTTTGATGGCACAAGTACTACTCAACTGCACAGACGTTTTCATTATTCAATATTTATTTGATATTTTTTTTCAGTATTGCATCCAATGCACTGAAAAGTCTGCTTCAGTGTTTTTGACAATTCTCTTAGCACATTCCATCACTCCCTCAAGTTGACTGCATTGTTCTTAATGATGTCTTTATACATGTCTTCCCAAGCACCAGCAGCAGGACTTATGAATGCTTAAACATCTTTTTATTTGCAGCTGCTACTATTCAGGTACTCAATTGTGATCTGAACTGGAAATTCTGTTATTAAGTCTTTATTAAAGTCACACAGCTGAATTGTTTGGGGGGAGTTAAATGCTCAGTTTGAATATTGTAGTTCAGTTTCATTTGTCTTTTCCATTAAGATAGGTTTTTAGTATTAAATTTTCATTAAAAATTGAGAGGTCAGTAAGCGTGGGTTGTAAATACTGTAATTAATTAAAATAGCCAGTGATGTGAGGTGGAGCATGTCAGAGCATTACAAGTAGCTCTCACCAAGAGGGCCTATGGTTGACAGCCATGAAAAGGCCAGGAGCAGTCAGGAACTTGCTGGGTATCTGTGAACCCCAGCTAGGGACTTGTATACCTCTGTTGGGAGGTCCGTGGTTTTTCCTGCAGAGACTCTCTCCTGCTTGCCACTCCCTCAAATCTAGCACTTATTTAGTCCCTAAATCCCACTGATTTGGTCTTAACCAAGAATGGTGAAGATGATACCTTAAAGTTAAGGCAAGGGAGCTGCATAATGTCTATATAAGTGAATGTGTAGCAAAGCTAGGAGTGGCACAACCAAATAACCTTTGTATCTTCAGCGTAGAAATAGAACAAGCAAACTATTAGCCTAAGACAATTTTTTGTTCCTAGCTCCTTTTGCTAGGCATGTGTGTATAGTGATTTCTTCTCTGAAGTTCTTCCCCAAGCTGCTGCCAAGTCCCAATACTGAAGCTGATGCATTATGTGACTTGTCCAGTGTGACTGATTCTGTAAAACCAGCTCCTTCCTGTCTCCATGTATACAGACCGGCTCTGCACTGCCTGAGCTAGAAGCTAACAGAACAAAAAGCAAAATAGTGTGGCTGCTGGCCATTAAAGATACCTAAACAGAAATGTGTGTGGCAAATAAAGACTGTAGAGAGCCACACACCAAAGAAGAAAAATTGTAGGAATGATGGCACACGTCAGATTTTACTGAGTTTTGGACCACTGTGTAGAAATACTTTTGGTGATAAAACAAGAATCCAAAAAACTGTTTGTTTCAGAGCTAAACGAGTGTTTAGAACAAAGTTAACACTTCATTTTGAGCGCAACTCATGCCTAGTCCCTAAGGTCAGTTCTTAATTTCCCATAATGGAGGTTTTTTTTCTGCAGTCATACTCATCCAAACAAAACACCAGTTAGTTTTTAAGCTGTTTATTTTATTGTGAGGAAGTATTGGGAATGGCAGTTCTCTTTATAATAAAAAGGAGGAGGAGAATAAAGAAAAAAAGCTAAAGTTTGAATGTCCGTAAAGAATTACTTATAACACTGTTTATTTGCCTATGTAATCAGCTATTGTGCTTCTCAAAAGACACTGCTTTTCTCTTGGGATTCTTTGGCCTCTTCAAGGATAGTCTTATGCAAACTGAGAAAAAAAAATAAAGAGTATCTTTTGTCGCAACATGACAAAACGGAAACCAGCAGTGAACATTCAATGCTGACTGCGCAGGGGTAGGTAAATTCATTTAGATGACATGGTAATGATGCTACAGAACAGAGAAGTCGGGGGAAGGGGTTAGCCTTGTAAGAATAAAGTTTATGGCTAAGTATATTGTTATGTTTTTCTCTCAGAAAAAAATAATGCTCTTCATTTTATAATTTATTTCCATTCATAGGTGATTATTTTATGCATTTGGGAGGTAAGAAAGAGGGGAAATTGTTCAGTTTATTAAGAGATAGTTTAATGTACTGTACAACAATGTAGTTTGAGAGAAAAGATTATAGATTTATGATACTGTTACTGTAGTAAATGTCATCAACACAGCTTTTGACGGGCATATTGTTTCCAGCTGAGAAACATATCTGTGTTGCACCCAGCTTCTTCCCCAGGGCTTGCTTTGGGCAGATTCCCCTAACCTTCCTGCACTTTCCATAGCTGGGCTTGGGCTACCTTTGCTGTCTCGATGTCACTGCTACAAGCCCTGCTTTGGTCTTCCAGTACCTTGTAAAAACTGCCTCTGTGCTGCAAAAAGACAAATGGTTTCTTTGCAGTTCAGGGGGAGAATGCATTGGCTAAAGATATGACCACTGAATGCCTGACGTGTGTCTCCCTGGGAACTGTGTGGGTGTCAAACAGAGCAAGCCAGTGCCACTGTGAATGCTGTTATTCAACTTAATTTTTCATTCTTTGGAGTCAGATTAGAATAACTCAAAAGATGTAATTTGCAAGTAGCTGTCAGAAATTAACCTGATAAGAAAGGACTGCAGAGAAGTACTTTTTTTTTATTATGTTAGATAGGTATTCATACCTTTCCGACTCCCATATTTAAAAACAAAATACAAAAAATTTCTAGATTTTAGTTTGTCAAAGCTAGTAGATGTGTACTTGCTTTCCATAATTCATTGTTTAAACCAAAATGTAGTAATAATGATGCTGTATTAGGAATCTCATTCCTCCTAATAGCTTTCTACATGTTTTTTTCTGGTTTTCAGTTTATTAGGGGGTTAAAAAATAAGGGGGTTATAAACTGGAAATAAAATATACCAGCCCTCAGTCCTGCCTCACCATTCACTCCTGTGAATGCCACCTTGTAGCTCTGTAGTTTCTGGTCCTTGTGCAGTTACCACGTTATAGTTTGAATGAAATTGCTCGAAAGGTTTTAGGGTGACCAAATCTAAATGGCCTATGAAGATTGTTTTATATTACCACATGAATTATCTGCCTCAGTATGTTGTTAGCTATGGGAAATAGCTTTATTTAAACATAAAAAAAAACCCAACAAAAAAACCACAAACGAACCCACAAGCAAACATATGAAAAAAATCAACAAAAACACAAAACCAAAAACCCCAAAACCCAGAGAGAGCCAATAGACCACCAGGTAAATGAGGTAAACATCCTCGTCCTTTGAATTTAGCAACATTCATCTGGAGTAACGCTTTTGACAGTGTTTTTCAGAATCCTATGTTGTAACAGCCGATTGTTATTTTTGGATTTACATAAGTAATAGATGTCTGTAACTGTCAAAGATCTTGGCAACTTCTAAGAACATGTAGTAGCAAAAAAGTCTTCTGGTATTCTGTGACTTGTTCCAACAAGTGAATAACAGAGACACATTAACAGATGTAATGAAGTGATCTTTCTGTCAACACTGTTACATGTATATTGTTTCCAGTAATTTAGGGGAGTTCAGAGTCAAAATGGATGTTAAAAATCTCTCTCAGGACCTACACACTATAGGCTATAAAATTAACATTCAGCTCTGTATTGCTGGGGTATTATTGTATAGTAATAACTATATAATCTGGAAAAATATCTTTAAGAGGTAATACCTATTTATTGTATTGCATTTAATGGCATTGCATTTATTACATTACACTTACGTTTGGTTAACCTTAGTGATTAATTTCTGTGTTTTGTTGCCCTCTCTCTCTTGGTTCCTTAAGGAACCAAGTTTTAGGATTTGGATATGGTTCTCATACTGTTTTCCTCTAACTCCACCTTGCATAACTGATACTTCCACCTACTAGCAATGCTTATACAGACAGATTGGGTAAGTTCTTGTTCTTTCCCATAGTCACACTGATTCAGATCTTCCAATGCATTCTTCTGTAGTATTACTTAAGCTACATTATCTATTTACTGGATCCCTTCCCATTTATCATGTTCTTAACAAGCAGAGAGGACAGCCATAGTCACTTTTGCAGTTTGAGGCTAAGCAGTGCTGTGCAGAGTTAAATTGACATCCCTGTTTCTTGTATTTTTTCTTGGTAATATGCCTATGTACAGCATAGTTTTGATTTCCTGTTTGAGAAGGCAGGGAGAGTAACTTGTCCACAATGATTTCTGAATCGTTTTAGAAGCAATGCACACTAAGGAGTGTTTCATTTCGTAACTATGGACTACATCTCCTGATTTTCAGATGCTTTCCATTTGTTTCAAGTAGCCTTTAAAAGCTTTGGGTCTGCTTTCTGTAAAAAATCTGCAAGCTTAAGATTTGGTGTAACTAAGGATTCCACCGCACTTTTAATTGCAGCTGCTTAGAGAACTTACGCTGTCCGAACTAAAATTCAACTGTTGGCAAGCATTGTTTCTTAAATTACCCTCTTCACTTCTTTGAGCTAAAAATTAAAAATGTTAGAAAAAACAACTTTGTCAGTGTCATGCATAAAATATCAGCAAACATGAAAGGGTTTGGTTTAGAAAACTTTATGATAAACTTCAGTTGCAAGTAAAATATGTAGGCAAGCAGGGGACTGATTCTGTGGTGCTGTTTGCAGCTCCTTGTGCAGTGCAACTGTGCTTCCCTCTTAGAGGAAGTACTGATTCTGGAGCAGTTTCTGCACTAGTTAATGAATTGCTGGATTTACTTGGACAATAAAAGTGCTGCTCATAGAAGATGTGTGAGACAGAGCTATCTGTCCAGGGTTCAGCTATAGCAGTCATTTTTCTCCTCCTTAGTAGCTGGTGCAGTGCTGTGATTTTGACTTTCAGCCTGGGAACAGCGCTGATAACACCGATGGTTTTCAGTTGCTGCTCAGTAATGTTTACTCTGACCAAGGACTTTGAGTCTCATGCTCTGCCAGGGAGGAGGGGAAGCCAAGAGGAAGCAGAGGCAAGACACCTGCCCCAAACCTAGCCAAAGAGGTATTCCGTACCACAGCACATCATGCCCAGTATATAAACTGGGGGGAGTTACCCAGAAGGGCAAGGTCACTGCTGAGTCGGGCTTGGTATCAGTCGGCAGTTGGTGAGCAGTTGTATTCTCTTCCCATGTTATTTCGGTTATAATTGTTATTATCGGTGGTAGCAGCAGTGGTTTGTGTTATACCTTAGTTACTGGACTGTTCTTATCTTAACCTGCGGGAGTTACATTCTTTCGATTCTCCTTCCCATCCCTCCGGGAGCGGGGTGAGTGAGCGAGTGGCTGCATGGTTCTGAGTGGCCGGCTGGGCTTAAATCACAACACTATCATATTGTGTCCAGTCACCATCTCTGCATCTCTCTTCGTTTGGAGATCTCTATACTAATGCATTTACAGCTGGATCTAGGTCAGTAGTTAAGCCTAATCTTCATTTAAAACCTAAAACTCTTCTATCATGTTGCTTCAAGCCTTGCTTTAGACACCTGAAGAAAATGGGAATAAAAATTTTATAGATAATGATTCCAGTACATGATGCTGGGTATTCATTTCAGTCATCAGTGACTGACTGATGAGACGTGGGAGCAATTTGAGTGATTAAGCTAAAGTTTTAATTAGTTGTTTATACTTGGAGTGTTATTAATTTTGAGCCTCTGTGGGTGTATCGATGCTGGTAAGTTACTCAGCATGAGGGCCCTTTCCTTGGACCTGAAGCCAACTGGCATGGCCTGCCTGCATCTATACAATTACATTCCTTTGTCCTCCAAAGCCAGTACCTGCATCCAAGCCTGGATGGTGACACATCCCAGGCTGTGCCTAGCCATTGTCTGGGCAAGTACTAACTGGCTAAGGCTAAAAATGTCCTGGAGACAGTAGTAACCATTTGCCAGCACTGCCTATTGGTCTCCAGTGCTCAGGTCTATGATATGGCACTGCTTAATATAGTAAAAAAATGCTAATTTTATGTGGGAAGGTTGAAAAGTAGGTCGGTTCTCATTGCCTTTCCTCCCTCTTGCTAGTGTCAGAGTGATTTGCCTTTTAGTAATTTGCTTGGTAAACAAACATTGCAGATTCCTCATTAGTATTTGAGATACCTATTTTCATCCTTATTGGGTATCAGCCATTTACAAAGCAAGTTGACAGCTATTTTGTTGTTTTCTATGCAAAGAACTTGTGCTGCTAAATAGAGGAGTTGCAAATGATCTGTTGCTAAACTTGGCAGGTTTTTTGATTTAATATTTTTAGTCTCTGTTCTTATTTTCAATTAGCTTTGAAATTTGCTTACACACTCTGCTGTTTAGTATTTGTGCCAAAAGGAAGGAAGAGATTGCAGCATGTGTTCAGAAAAGACACAGTCTGGGAAATACCACTGAAAGAAATACCCAACCGTGCAAAAAAAATTTGCTCCTATGTTGTGTTGCTGTAATTGCCCGGTGTAGAGGATAAGAGCATGCTGTGTTTTCGAAAAAAGCATCAGAAAATATCTTTAGATTTCTGAGATTTTTTTCTTTCTTCCATCAGAAGCTCTTCTTTTGGCTTGTGTTATTTTTGTTTTAAAAAAGTCTGAAAATGTAGATACTTTTGGTTTTATGGTTCAGACAAACATTGTGAGAACCTGAAGAAAATGAGCATGTGAAGATTTTGCTGATTTCCTCAGGCTTGAAGTATTAACAGATTTTAAGGGCTGCCAAACCAAGCTTTATCATGACAGTAATTAACAGTATGTAAGATCATAACTAGATTGGATTCAAAACAATAAATCATATAAAAGCAGTGGCAGTTGCCCATTACTGTTAGTATTGTGCAAATTTGATGGCTTGTGTGGATGCTTCCTTGGTTGGCTCTTCTTTCAAGAAGAGTTGATTCTATACTCCTTGTATCTTCTTCTGTAGGTTTTATTAAATATGTTACCCATTTGGCCAAAAGTATTTGGGCCTTAGTAGGAATACATGCTGTGTAGGTATCTTCTTTTGATGGTTTATTTTCGGACATGAGACCTGCCACAAATACTGAGTGTTCTGTACATATGTCTTTTGTCATTTATTTTATTTCCTCTTGTTCCCCATCATAGGAAGGCAACATTGTGAAACTGGCTTCTGAGCCCTGTACTCCAGTTGCATAGCCAGACTTTGCTTTTGTTTGAGGAGACTGTGTCCTTCACAAAATCCCTTGTTTCTCACAGCACCCCTAGGAAACACTATTTAAGATTTCCAGCCATGTCTTACATTTGGTTGAAACAGACCAAGAGGAGTTTTAGTTTATTATGGGGGAATTTGAGAATGCATGGATATTGATTTCATGTGGCCAATTTCCACTTAAAGGCTAACTAAAAACCAAGCTGGGGGTTAGTGTAAAGCAAAGTTTGGTGATTTGCAGAATAGGAAGAGTTTATTTTTCTCTTTCTGTTTCTCTGTTGTTGTATTTTTTTATTCTATAGGAAACGAGTGTGTCTGAGGGGGGACCTGGGAAAGGACATACAGCAGTAAGGACAGGGAAAATACTGAGTGCAGACGCTAAGTAAATAGTTCACTTCCAGTTGTAAGGATAGAATACTGCTGTGGCTGTCTATATGTAAGCATGATTAATCTCTCAGAAATAAATTAAACCTTTTTTTTTTTTTTAGTATTATTTGTGTCTCAGATGTATATTATTGACAGCAGTAAACTATTATTCATGTTGAAATCATTATTTAAATTATGCTTGCAAAGATTAATGTGATTTTCCCAGAAATATGTGTCGTAATTGTACAAATCTTAGGAAAATAATAGAATCATAGAACCTTTTAGGTTGGAAAAGACCTTTCAGATCATCAAGTCCAACCGTAAACCTAGCACTGCCATGTCCACCAATAAAGCATGTCCCCAGGCCCACATCTACCTTCAGGGATGGTGATTCTACCACTGCCCTGGGCAGCCTGTTCCAATGCTTGACAACCCTTTTGATTAAGATCATTTTCCCAATATCCAATTTAAACCTTCACTGGTACAGCTTGAGGCCATTTCTTCTTGTCCCCATGCTTGTTACTTGGGAGAAGAGACTGAAACCCACCTTGCTACAACTTCCTTTCAGGTAATTGTAGAGAGCAGTATGGTCCCCCCCTGAGCCTTCTCCAGACTAAACAACCCCATTTCCCTCAGCTGTTTCTCATGGGACTTGTGCCTCCAGACCCTTCATCAGCTTTGTTGCCCTTCTAAGAACCCACTCCAGCAATTCAGTATCTTTCTTGTAGTTACAGTGAAGGTAATTAAGCATTGGAATAGGCTAGCCTGGGGAAGTGGTGAAATCACCGTCCCTGAAAATGTTCAAAAACTGTGTAGATGAGGACCTCAGTGACATGGATTACTGATGGACTTGGCAGTTGGACTAGTTGGACTTGATGATCATAGAGGTCTTTTCCAACTTAGTTGATTCTACGATTCTATGAATTTAGATGCATTCACATGGTCATTTTTACCTCATAATCTTCTGGTTGAGTAAGTGAAAAAATAAATATGTTGAAAAGACTGTCAGAGCTACTTTAAGGTAGCTATTTTAAGGATTTCCATTGTTTTATTGATAGAAATCATGCAGCTCAAAATTCTGTAGTTTCCTTGTGTTTTAAACTATTGCAAAGAAGCAGTTATGATCTTCCTTATTCTGAGCACTTACTGGCTATATTAGCTTCCAGGTTAGTATAGAATTAAACCAAAAATTATTCAATAAAGTTTTGATGGAAAAAATCTGAATTGTATTATGTTATTTTTAAAATAGAACAAGATTCTGAAAATTATTTTTTTAACTTCCATCATGCACATTTTAATCTACCACTGAAACTTGAGGAATACCAATGACTTTGAGCAGTTGAGTGTTAAATGGTCCCAGTTAAGTTGAGCGAAGTCAATTACTTCAGCAATTTTCTTTTCAGCTGAATCCATCAATACAGTACATAAATGCCTTGGACATGAATTGTCAAAAAATGTTATGAAAAAAGCCCCACAAAACTGCTTTTATTTGGCATAGCATTCATAATGTTTGGGGTGTTTTGTTTTGGTTTTTGTTTGATTTTGGTTTTTAGGGTTTGTTTGGGACTTTTTTTCTTTTGTGCTGGAAAACACCAGATACTGCATCACAAGGTGGTGTGATTTCTTTTCATCCAAGTGGAACATACAGATGTGCTGTGCAGGAGCCAACAATCACCTGACTGATGCTTCTTCAGTGTGGGCTGGCAGTAATGAAGGGATGAGGTGAATATTTTGTGGATGGTTTTCAAGGGAGTATCTTGGGGGCAGAGAAATCGTGAGATGTGAGAATCCTCCTCTCGGTCTCTTTATATCAATATTTTGTATGTGAATAGGTTCAGACTTTTCTTCTTGCTTGCCTCCTGGATGTGCTTTATGGAACCGTGTCCCAGTTCTGTCTGTTTTTGTTTCAGCAGGAGGTCTATTCTTGACTCCATTTATAATCTCAGTTTTGACCCTGAAGATTTCCAGCTGCAATCCTGAGTAGCCGAAGTGGGGAAATGGGGCACTGTTGTGTTGTGGCTGGCACATGATCAGTCTGCTCTGGGAAGGAGGATGAGGTACCAGTGTACTCAGAGATGATGGCATTTTCTAATGCTGTAATTTTTATATTCATAAGTCATGTTCTGAACATGTGTGAATTGTTTTATTCAGCAGCTTGCACCTGGGCAAATTTTCACAGGGTGATAAAAGGCACATCAGTGGTGGGATTCAGTGCTTTGCTTCATTTCAGTTTTCTTCTCTAAAATGATGATCTGGATCTATAAAAGATGCAAAAGATTTATTTTCAAGGTGTTTTTTTTTTTTGTTATAAATTACTGTCTTCAGACAACACCATTGTTTTACTAAGATGTAATCTCAGATGATTAAACATTGCAAGGTTCTCGGCAATATGATAGCAAGAAGCTCGGCTGATGCTCAAGTCAGGTGGTACAAATTGTGCATGTATCTAATCATTAATATGCTTTATCATTTCAGTGATTTTATTAATAATAATAATAATTCTATCATTTTAATACATGCTGAGGCTTTTTCCTGTCAGGATTTTCTGCAGCCACTTGATAAAACAAATGCCTGAAGTTTTCATTTCCATAGGGCATACAATGGAACACTAAAACTTAGTTAATCACAAATCTAGTATTTTATTCTAACTCAGCTTTTCTGTAAGGAAGCTTTCAGATTACAAGTAAAATCAGTTGCTGTGAGCCCTCGTGCTGCCTCCTGTAAATGTTTGTGTTCAGTTCACTCTTACATTTGCAAGGTAAGTGATGAAAAGGCTAAAAACCTGATCTTCATGTTATACTTCTAGGCTGGTTATGTCCTTGCTGCTTCCCTAACACCCAAGCCTGTGAAATCGGAAATAATTGACTATCTCTAGGGGCTAGTTAAGGACTAGGACCATTAACAGGTTTGGCTTTTTCCTCCGATAACTGCAATACTTCTGCTTAATATTGTTTTCAGAATGTAAGAGTTCAATGGCGTTAAAGACTTGAGATTTGAATTATGGAGAAGCCAGTGCTTGGTTGCATAGCAAAACTGCTTAGAACTTGCTTTTTAATGTCCTCAAATAGGAAAAAAAAGTGCTTCTAGGCTGGATGGAGTGCCAAGTATTTCTTGTTTTCTTAATTTTATATACGTATGTCTGTAAACATGACCATAAGTTGGTACTAGTGACAATGAATCAGCTAACTGTTGTGTGTTTTCAGTGTAATGAGAACAAAATAGTATGAAAGGATGTTAGACTCACATTTGTCTCAGTCTGTCCGTTGCAATCCATCACACTTTCTATCAAAATTGCCTGATTCAGTGTTCTACTCTAGAACAGGTGGTATGACTCCTTCTTAGCCACTCTCTTATCAGTTTTTTGGAATTCTGATTCCTTGAAACCAACTCAGTTCATGGTGGTTTATGCACAATTGTAAGTTACAAATGGTCTTGTACATATCTGTGAATAATGAAGTCCTATTCTTGAGCTTTTTGTTTCTGTAATAACGTGATTCACTGGAAAAGAAAGGATTTCTCTCTCCCCATGGAAAAAAATGTGGTTTTCTGTCCTGTTATGGTTTAAGTCTCTAAAACTCATGAAAGTCACTCACTCACTCACCGCCCCTCTTTCTTCCCCCAGTTCCGGGGGGATGGGGAGGAGAATCAGAAGAATTCAACTCGCACAGGTTGAGATAAGAGCAGTTTAATAACTAAGGTATAACACAAATCACTACTGCTACCACCAGTAATAATAATGACAGGAGAAGTACAAAGAAAGAGAATACAACTGCTCACCAAGCCCGACCCAGCCAGTGCACCCCTCAGTCCACCACCACACCCTTCCGAGTCTCTGCTCTCCGTCTTCATATCCTGGACATGACGTGCTGTGGTATGGAATAACCTCTTTGGTCAGTCTGGGTCAGGTGTCCTGTCTCTTGCTTCCTCCTGGCTCCCCCTCCTCCCTGGCATAGCATGAGGCTCAGGAAGTCCTTGGCCAGACCAAAACACTAGCAAGCAGTAACTATAAACACTGGTGTTATCAGCGCTGCTCCTAGGCCCAAAATCAAAAACACAACACTGTACCAGCTACCAAGAAGGAGAAAAATGACTGCTGCTGCTGAACCCATGACATGTCCTCATAGAAGGGGAATGCTAGGCAGTAGTGCAAAGAAAGCTTAAGTGATTAAAAAAAAAGTGCCCCCTTCCTCCAAACCCAGCCTATTACAGATCACAAGAAATTCCTTCATTCTCTGAAAAATTGTACCTCCCACTTTTCTAAATAAATAAGAAGTTTTCCAAGAAACTGTGTCTTCTCCTCTATCTGTTATAAAGTCCAGTATGTACTTGATCTGAAGCGCACTACTCCATACCTCAAAGATTTTTTGCTTCTGAAAACAGGACAGATACTGTAGCTACAGTAAAATAAGATTGAATTCTTGTTTAACAACACTTGCATCAAAATCAAGTTAAAGATACAAATTTAGGGTCTGTGATAACTTTTCTCTCTAGCCATGTTCAGTGTATCTATGTTCAGTGTATCTATCTAGCTATGTTCTGTGTATCTATATTCAGTGATGGCTCTTCCCTGCATTTCCCCCACACTCACCTTTTTATTTCTCAAGTTTCTCAAGGCTCAGCCAAAGACTGTGGCTGTCCAGCACCTGCACCTGGGAGACTAGAGACAAAATCAGACTGAACAGTCATCTGGGGGAAAGATCTTGGAAAACATGGATATAATCACTCTGTTATTAAATGGGATACACAAAAAAAAAAAAAATCCATGTTTGCTGGCAGTGATCATTTTTCTGTCCCAGGATACTTTGCTGCTGAAAGTAGTATTAGCAGATAAAGAGGATGGATAAGCATCAGCAAGTCATCCATTTTTTGCCTTCTTTATAAGGAGAAGAATAGATGTATATGGTTATTACAGTGCTTAGTAGATGCATAGGAAATTTAAAAAATTATGCAATAGCCATAAGCAATATTTAGATAGGCTTTTCAGAATTTTAATAATTCAACTTTAGGGAAGTGTGCTATATGTTTCTGTTGCTCCTCTAGTAGGAAAACAGGCCCCAGGAAGGCTCCTATTTAAGGTGACAATATTCAAGTAATTTAATTCACACCCTCAGTGGTCATTGATGATTTTGGTGGTCCTGAATAAATACTTCATCTGTTTCATTATTCATAAGTCCTTGAGTGTTTAAAGTGTAAATTAGACTTCTCTAAACAGACAGCTAATAAACCTCAATGTTGATTTGCTTGAGTAATGACTAAAGGAATTGGAAGGCAAACAAGTTTTACAAAGCCAATTTTTATTATAAATTTGTGAAGTGATACACTTTGAAATGCACCCAAGAGCTCTAAAACAGATTACCTGAATATGTGGTCCTCCCAAGGAAATGTGATGAATGGATAGCTGCCCTGCGCTCCGTTTCTGTGGGTTGCATGCTGAAATGCTCATTTTGATCAAAGAGTTTGCATTAGAATTTCCCTGGTCAAAGGCATTTCCCAACACCCATGCCTGCCTCTTTATTATCAATCTTGCTTGACTGTATTAAGAGCTTAAGTCCCACCCTATCTGCACAATCCCAGAGATGCATTTTAGGTTAATTTTGAAATATGGGTGTCTATTTTGAGAGGCAAACCTAGCCAAAGCATAATATTTGCTGAGTGCCTGATATCCAAATAAGTAAATTTTATTCCAAATAAGTAATTTTTCAAGAATCAGAATAAAAATTAGATTTTTTTTTTTTTTCTGGAGAATTGAAATAGCAATGTGGTATCAGAAAAATACAAATGAGGCAGAACAACCACTCTCCAATTCACACATAGAGAAGCTGATGCCCAGGTAACAAGTATTGGTCAAGGAGGAGGAACCAGAGGATATTTACTTCACATCCATTTTCCAAAATACCAAGAAAGTAAAAAGTGAGGCAAATCTGCAGTGAAAACCTGTTTGTGTTGCAGAAGCGTTTGTCAATCCTAAAAGAGAATATTTGCAGGAACTTAAAATTATCAGAAAATTATCAATTTGGGATCTTGAGAAGAAACAGAACCACTGTAGATACAAATGTTATCACACATGGCCTGTAGTTGCCTCAAAAAGAAAAGTCATTGCAGTTGGCACGAAGTTAACTCAGGAACTCTTCCAGTTTTCAGTAGAAATATTTTTCAAAGTTGCATTTCTTTCAACCTATACGTGCACATTTCTGTCTCATTTAAGGACTAATCCGTGTACCCTATAAAAGTGCTGGTGGTTTGTTTCAGTGTCTGGTTTTAAAATCTGGCACATTTGCACTCAGCATGACAGGCTGCAGATACAGTTTGATGCACTCAAAGAAGGAGACAGAACTCACTAACTTGAGAAAGGGCTTGGGAAGAGAAAGCCCAAAATTAAAGCATGTGAACATTATTTTAAAGGAAAGTACCTGGACTTTTGGGTTTAATATAATGTCACAGATTTCAGTCAGGTGAGAAAAAAATGTGTGATGAACACGGGTGTGCTTGCAGGTGGGGGGATGTCTGTTCAGAAGTTTGGAGTAGGAAAACACCAGATGGGTATTTTACAAGTGATCTTTGCAGTCCTGTGCATAGGTCATGAGAAAATTCCATGATTTTCTCCTGACTGCAGAAGCCGCTGACTCTATTTGCTACATGAAGTACATCTCCTCCCAGAAATGTTTTGCAGGCAGAGACTGTGACTAGGCTCCTAGGTGCTGGAACTTCTCAGGCACATAGCGTAAAACTCGAACTTACTGTGTGTGCATTGTGACTTTACTGTGTCTGGGATGTGTGGATCTGTCATAATTATAAGGAGCTTGACCATATTGCTCATATGTAATAAATGAAATCTGAAATGTGTTATACAAGAAAATAGCTGCTATGAGCGTCCTGGGCTTCCACTAATGTCTCTGTAGTCACACAGCTGAAATTGCTTTTGCTTTGTCCTGTCTTAGCATATATTTGGCAAATGAAGAATAAATACAGCACTTCTTAATGTTTATTAATATGGTCTCAATAAAATAAAACAGGTCTGAAATAAAAATAAAATTGCTTTTGTGATAATATATTTGAAGGGAAAGGCTTGGATATCCCTGAGCACATGACTCCTTTTAAATGCAGATAATTTTGTTTGTAGTTACCTAACGTAGTAACTGATGCACATTATCAGAGAATTTATATTCCTAGGAGCTCAGTTCTGTCTGGGAACATATGAAAACTTTGTTAATATACATTTTTTTCCCCAAAGTACTAAAATAAACCCAGGAATTTTCAACATGGCACGGTGTAATAAGCTTACACTCAGAAGTGGTAACTTTCAGTGTAAAACCTAGTTTGTAGAATTAGGTACCTTGGCAAGAAACATCTGTTACTTTGGGGCAATTTTTACTTTGTGAACCATGGCAGAGCATCACCTTTTTGTAACCTTGGAATTGTGTAAATTTTCATGTTTCCATGCCCCCCTGTGCTCCAAGGTTTCCCTGTACCGATTGTCCCTCATCTCTGAGACTTTACTAAGGCAAAAAATAGTTTTCCAATTGTGACTTTCATAAAGTGGGCCAAATTCAGGAAGAGGTTCAATATATGAATGGAAGTAAAACTTTCTGATGTTTTTGTTCCACATCTCAAAATAACAGGATCATAGAATGAAGAGCTGTTGGTCCATTCCTCTGCTCCAAGAGTAGGTTGGGTTTTTTTCCGATGCAAGTTTGTCTGATCTCTTTCTAAAGATATAAGTGTTGAAGCTCTCCTCTTCTTAGAAGCCTCATAATCTTTCATGGGTTTAAGTGAGGACCTTGTATGTCTGGTTCTTATTCTGGTGTCTGAATTCAGGGCTACCATCACTCCTCCATTCTCATTGTCTAACTTGCCTTTGAAATCTTAGACTAGTTGGTGTGTAAACTTCCTTTGATTTTCGGTGAGGACATTGTGTTTACTCTTGTTTCTGCTGTACAGCATTGCTTTTCTTCTATACCTTGCATTCAGTAATTTTGAAAGCTTTTTTTTTTTTTTTATCATCAGTCTCTGATGAAATGCAGGGATAATTTCCATGCTGGTTTTTATTTCTCACAAAAGAGTTTAAGTACTGTAAAATCTTACAGGGAAATTACTGATGCTAATGTGTTTCCTTTTAAATGATGTGAACTGGAGTAAGTTTCTCTAATTCCAGATATCTTCATCCCTGAAAAGCCCAACTCAAAGTGGTTGCATTCTGACTGTTTATACATATCCCTGTTGTTATTGTGTACTACATCTTAAAAACCTAAATCATCTTCAAGAACTGCTGTTGCCAAGGTCTTCTGGGAAGCGAGACAAGCAACAGAGTATTTGCTGGAATAGCCTGAAGACCTTTTATCTCACTACTGACTGTAATATGTGCATTTTTATTATTTCTGTGCTGACTGCTAAGAAGAGGAATGCTTTTTGGTTTTTGTTTTTTTTTTTCAAATGTTCCCAGAAATTTTAGCCTGTGTGTTTGGAGTTTGTTTTGTTTTGGGTTTTGTGTTCTGGTTTATTTTTTGTGTTAATAGCCTTTCAATTGTGTGTGAGGCTACTTTATAAGGGTAACATTTTCATTAATAGTCCTTTTCTCTGTGTATGTTTTTTTTCGTGTTGTCTGGTATGAGTGCACTGATCTGGGGATTTCTTTCTTTCAAGAATTGGCAGCTTTTTGTATAGATAATGGAGAATCTTATGTCAACCTCAGCAATCCATCAGAGGTGTCATTTGCAAAAAATAAAAAATAAAATAAGAATGCCACAATTCAAGGTATTTCAAAATTGTATTTCAGTAGATGTGTTACCCTTGTGGGGTTGCCAGAGTGTCAGCAGCCTACTTGGCAGATAAGCAGGTGGTCTGGGGGCCAGGGAGGCTGCTGGGCCCCTGGAGAGTCCTCTCGGCTGCCCCACAGCCCGTGACCTTGACTTCTCCTCCAGTTGTTTGGAGAACTTCTACTGCCTTGCATATCTATGTCTGCTGACTTGGACAGAGGTTGGATTAGTTTTTATTCTGGTCACAGGTAGATATGTTTTGAAAAAAAGTAGAGATAGCTATTTAGAAATAGTCCCTTGAGCAAAATGCGATTGATACCTTCTCAGTGTATGCTGTTGTGAGCTTATAAAAGCTTTTGAAGAAGATCCTCTGTGTTTTGTAAATGCCTCGAGTGTCTTTTTTTAACCTATAAAGGCAGTAAGCCCACAGATAAGGGAAAGCCAAGGAGCATGTGGAGGAGGGAGCTGTAAGTCACTCTGAGATCTTGATCTGTTCTGAGCATTTCCTTTTGGCCTCTTCTGCAACCAGGATACCAGGCTAGATGGGCCTTTGGTCTGATCTTGTGCTGGTGTTTGTGTGTGCATATATGTGTGTATATATATATATATGTATGTGCTAATATATACACACGTATATATATATCAATATGCTGAAGTATGACTGAAACTTCTTTATCTTAAAACCAATCCTCTGTAAATTATGTTTTATAAGGGTTTAATTTCTATAGCAATTCAGTTTAAACCTTCAGTTGTGTTTTGAAGAGAGTGATTGAGTTTGTCTTCCATACCATTCAGAGTCAGAACAGGTTCAAAAGAGTTTGCAAATGTTAAGGAGCACCTCCTTCTTTTTCCTGGAAGAAGTGTTTAAAGACTGAAATAAGAAAAAATTATTCCTTCTAAGGGAAGGACATTCAGTTCTCACCAGTCTTCTGGAGATTTGTTTTACTTTGCCACTTGCAATGCAGAATATTGTTAGATAGCAAGTAAAGGACTGTGCAGACCCATAAATCCCACAAAGACATTCCTGTGCTCCTGTGTTACAGAAATACTGCTAAATATAGAGAAAAACCCTCTTTGGTGTTTAGAGGCACCGTTCAATGTTGTTTCCTCTGACCCAGTGCTGAGTGAAAGAGAGGGTAAGATGTGAGAAGCAGAAAGCTTTGGAGGGAGGGGAAGTGATGGAGATGTGCTGCTGCTGTTGATCATGTGGGTGGGTAGGCGTGGCAAAGTGCATCTCATGAGCTGGGTGCAGAAAGAGAAATGAAAGGCTCTGTGTAAAGGGTCCTTCTTCTAACTCACTCTTGGATTTAAGGTCTCATAAATGTGACCACTGGAGGATGGGGTAGAAATCAGCCAATGTAGCCATGGCTCCAGTACTCTGGGGAAGGAGCTACAACTGTTTCCCATTTACCTTTGATTGCTGTCATAGTAATTGGGAGTAGGACTCTGGATTTTGCTCTGTGTTGTTTTTCAAAGCATTGTGGAAAAATCTGTATCTGTTAAGTTCCAGCAAGTATAGTTAAACTTTTGGTAGAAGTACTGGGTTCTGTTGATGCATGGAAAAATCAAGTAATGGTATGTTAAAAATCTACATACATAGTAAGTCCTTGGACACTGGCATGCTTCACCTACTTAATTTAAATATTGCATCACTGAGAGGCTTTCTGTCAGAAACACTCCCAGAAAGTGAATGCAAGATCAACATCAGTCTCCTCAGTATGGGGCCTAGTGGTGACCTTCCCACAGTGAAATATTGAAGAAGAGGATCCTTCTGCAAACTAAGCAATTATCCTGCAAACCATTAAAAGAGAAAAAAGAAAAAGTTTTTTAAAAAGGATTTCTGAAAAATGTTTTTCATCTTTTCCTGGTTTAAGCCTTTAGAATCCGTTGTTTTCATTTTTTTCTCTTAACTATGCAAGGAAGGATGGCGTACTTGTTTTTGTCTGAGATGCTCCTTTGCTGTCATAGTTTTACAGAATGGGGCTTTGTGCAGAATAACTGGCTTTTTTAAATGTCTGCTCCTCGGAGAGCTGCTCTGTGACCTAAGCTTTCTGCCTCACTTCTTCCTTTTTGCTCTCTGCTTTCTCCTGGGCATCTGTCTCTGTCTTTCCACAGTCATTCTATCTGTTCACCTCTTTTTCATCCTTTTAAAGCAGGGGGAAAGAGTTGAAAAACTTAGTCTAGGTTTGTATACCTGGGAAGGTGAGTACCAAATATTTAGTGGATTTAGTAGTTAGCATTTGACTGTCATCCTTGCCTCTTCTGATTTCTTTTTATCCTTACTATGTTTTGATATAGAGTGTAAATGCTGGGGATCGGACTTCTCAAAGTCACATGAGCTGTGTGTGTGAAGCACTGAGGTGCTTCTTTTGCGGCTTTACGGGACTCTGGTCCCATTGTTTTTGAATGTGGAGGGAAGGTAGGGAGGAATGCCTGTGATTCTTAATGTCCCACAGGACAGGTATACATCTGCTCTGAACTGATGATGATGCCAGTGCTGCTGGGATCCCCAGTTAGGAGCTACCTCTAAAAATATCTTCCATCATATTACTGTGTTGTTTCAATCTGGGGCAGGAGTTGTTGGTGCTAGTTCTGTCTTGATGCTGGCTGGGGAAGCACTAAGACAAAAAATTGGGTTACATTCACTTACAATGGACCGGTACTGGTACTGTACAATAAAGGGCAGACAGATTAGTACACAAATTCTTACAGTGGCTCAAGGTGGGAACGCATAAGGTCCGTGGGGGAGGACTAGGCATAAAAGCCTTACATCTGAGCTTGTCAGACTCCTAGTTTGGCCAAAATAATGAGCTATGTTTTCTGTAGCTGCTTGTAGTCTGTGGTGGCACATGGAGCAGGACAGAAGAAGATGAGCCAGTATGGTAGGAAAACAATCTTGAAACAACCTTGGAAACTTCTCAGAGATCCCTACTGATGATGTGAGGATAGAAAATAGGAAATATGTAATCCAGGAGGTGGCTTTGTAGAATTATCCTGTTTTGTGTATGAACCTGCAGTGTGGGTCTGAGTGAGTTCGCAGTAATGTTGAGAATTTACTTTTGCAATAAGCTTTTTATTTTCCATTTTTTTATAATTTATTGCTATTTAATCCATCATATTCGATAGACATTTGTCTTCTAATGCAGAAAGATAAGGTTTTGATCCAGGTTTAACTATGAAAACTCTATGGAATATTAAAAAAGCAGCTACCATTTCAACTGATCCATATAATGCCTTTCCATAAGAAAATAATCCCTATTTTCAAATTATTTTTTTTAATGCAAATTTGTCCTGTCTGAAAGAAACTTGGCATATTGCGTGCTGTGTAAACTTTTCTTAGGAGTCAGCAAGTTAGAGAGGAAGCTATCAGGTGCATTCAGATGGATCTCAGGTTCTGCACAACTTTCTTAATAACCCTGAGCAGACAGAGTGGGACTGGCACATGGAGACCTTCCTGAATCTCTGATCTTGCTCTTCTTGCTTTGTTTTTTTAAACTTGACCAATGGAAATGCAAGTGCAGAAACACTAATGGGAATGTTATTTACCCTTTGGCAGAAGGTTTATAACAGCTTGGTCTGTTTCATATTGGATCTTCCTGCTCCAGTGAGGATGCCCATCTGTATGTCAGCGCAGCTGCCACTCACTGCCACCACCAAGTCAGAGCTTGCCATCTTGTAGCTGTCAGAGGTGCTAGCTTCAATGGCTCTTTACAAAGCCTGAGTTTTTCATTTCTTTAGGCTCCTTATTCTTGCTTTCCTTGCTGGGTTGGTTTTAACTTTTTAATACACTAGGTGTGAACCCCCCCCCACTGATTTAGAGTACAGAAGTGATGAGTTTCTTTCCATCTATTGACAGCTATTGTTACTTGCCCTTACTGCAGCTCAAAGAGTTAGAGAGTGTGCATGTATATACGTATGCACCTTTTAAGTGCCAATTTTTCTTTACACTTGTCTTTTGGATACCTGGTTCTTTCCTTCCAGAGGGGTACTATGCATAATTCTCCCAGGCTAAATACCACCGGCTGAAAAATTCGCAACTGGTGTTCCAGGGTAGGACATACTGCGAATGTTTAATGCACATTCCCTGGCATGTAATTTGGACTTGTTATACAGATGCAATTAGTATGCTGAAATGAAAAATACGTTCTCTGTGAACAACAGAATACGACTTTATTGTATTTAGCCTTTTTGTATATCATACAGCTGAAGTAGCTGCTCATGTAATTTGGCAATATTGAAGGCTAATCAGGCTGCTGCAGGTGGTTTTATCTTTTTTTTTCAACTTTGAAAGTTAAGAATAGCAAGTTTTAGACTGTTCTTGAAGGAAGGGATAAATACATCTGGATGATAAAAAACTTCAGGCTTCTGCTTCAGACATGCCTCACTTCAGCCCTGTAGCTTTTGAGCACTCGTGTTTCTGGGATCTGTTTTCTGCACTGAACGCAGCCTGTGTAGTACTGATGTGGAAGGCTACACTCTGCTGTTGTGTACAAGAGCCTTGTGAGAATTAAGGTCTGTGAAATTTGTATTTTGCATGACTGCAGAAATAAATTTTGCTTAATTGGTTCCAGTTAGGTACATCTCTTTGAAGCCACTGGGACTGACCATCCGTTGTGACATTCCTGGTCCAACTATCAGGCACAAAGTTGGGCCTTTGCCTGGTGTGCTGCTTTAGTGGTGTCACTGGGGAGGTGGGACATGCTCCACATGCCTTGAGCTCAGCAAATGCGAAAAGGCAAACCCTGAATGTCTTTTAATTCCCAAAAGTAAAGTGCTGCTGCTATTGTTCTGCTAGAATTCTGTTTTCTGATTAATGTGCCAGCATAAGGGTTATTCCCAGACCAGTTATAATTCACTCATCCTCTAAAAAAGGGATCAGCCAGAACATTCAACTAAAATAATCCCAAGATGTGTCTAAAACATTTAATAAGCAAGTCCTCACTGAGCACTGCTCATCTGCTGTCTTTAGGAGAGCATGAACTGCAAATTCTATATTTCATGGCTTTTGCACCCAAGTCCATTGTAATGTCCTTCCCCTAGAAAGATCACCTTCTGCAGAGACTGATCTGTAAACACAAACTTTTCCCTATTATTTTAGTCTAATGAAGATTTTCAGCTTCTGGATTCCTCTCAAAAGGATAATCTAGTGTAGAACTATTGTTATAATATTTGCAGTGCTCTGCAATTTTAATTTTTGTTGTCTTGTTTTATAGGTACTTGTATAATTCCCAACAAGCTCAGATAACACTTCTGAATAAATGCCATTATTTTCAGAAAACCAGTATTATACCTGACAATAACAGATCTTTCCTCTCTTGTGCAGTCTGTTGGTTCCTGGCTTTTTTGTTGTTTTTCTAACTAACAGCTTGCTTGACTTTGATTCCTTAAGACTTATTCTGTACTAATCCCTTGAAAATCTTACAGTCTTTTCACAAGACACCTCAGTCATCAGTCAGGCGTCAGTGAAGGTGGAAAAGTAGCCAAATTGTGCTATCCACACAAGATGAAAAGCTGTTCTTAAAATCTACCTGTGTTGATGTGCAATTTAACTTTCACATCAGTCTTTTTTCAATTAGGCAACATCTTTAACCCTCAGCAGACTTTGACCAAACCCTCATCCCCCTCAATACTGTATGGCTGAACCTCTAATATAATTACAGAAGAAGGAATGTAACTTTTATAACAAGGCACAAGATTTCACTTTAGCTACAACATTAAGCTTCTGCCTGTGAAAAAGATTCCACAAGCAAATTGTCTAAACGTATTGTATTAGTGTGAGCCTTGCTGAAACACCTGATGCTGTGCTGTTTACAGGTGGAAATTGTAGATTTTTATTTCCCTTGAGAGCCATTTGAATGGAGGTGTAGAACCTTTCATTGGGATAAGTGGTGGTGAAAATGTAGCCAGAACTTGGACTTTGCATTTAGGTTTGAGCAAGAAGACTAGAAAAAAAAATAAAGACAACGGAAGCCATTATGGTGATTGTGATGTTTGTTACCTTGTTGTCTTTTTTTTTTTTTTTTTAGGGAGACTTTTCTTGGGGCAACTTTTGTTCAGTTGACTTCAAATTCGGGTTGCTGACTTTTCTTAGCATCATCATTGAGGCCCAATAATGAGGGCAATACGTCCAAGCTGATGGATTTCTTATAGAGAAATTGGTAACTGGACATAAGCACTTTGAACTGTCACAGGGGTGGTAATCGGCTTGATTTTCCTGGGAAATCTTCTTTACATTAAAAATAGTGGTTGTCTCTCAAAAGCTGTATGCCAGTTCAAGCTAATGAGTCATAGTATAATTGTATAGATGGTATTGCAGAAGAAATTATGCTAACAGCCATAAATCATCTGGGTAGCGACTGTGTTTCCCATATGGTTTAAAGGGTATTGCTACTACAGCTTGAAACCAGTCTTTGGTGCAGTTACATGTTTGGCAGTATTTCTTCCCATCATCTCTAGCGTGTTATAACAAGTAGTTAAAAAAAGCAGCTGAAAAACTCCTTACTTATTATGATTGTGAAGCAGTTTTCTGTGTTTAAGACCAATAAGTAGTTTTACTGTTCTATACAGAAAAACCATCATCCCAATGTAGATGGGCCCAGATGAGTATCTTCATACAGAGTTGCTGTCGTTATAGAGTGAATGCATAAAGAAATTTTACTCTGCACTTTGGAATGAATTATTTGGGCCCTTAATACAGGAGGTCACATGTTAAATTTTTTTAACGAACTTAAATGTTCTGCAGCTAGTGATGTTCATGGATTTTCACTGTTAATGAACTTCAGCAGGGATAATTTCTTTTAATATTTTGATGTGATGAAAACTGGGTAGTGTTAATTTTTCAGAAAGATGAATTTTTAGAGAAGTGTTAATAAGTACTGTGCATGCAAATCTGAGGCACCAGAGTGCAATGTTTAGGGTAGTTAGTAATGCTTGACATTTGGAAGGTGAGTTGGAGTGTTTTACACAGG
This sequence comes from Myiopsitta monachus, assembly GCA_017639245.1. NCBI lineage: Eukaryota > Metazoa > Chordata > Aves > Psittaciformes > Psittacidae > Myiopsitta > Myiopsitta monachus. Next base: position 60,242,711 of record CM029921.1, on the reverse strand, counting down.
AAATAACATACTTCGTGGGTACTGTGAACTGACTAATAGAGCTGTTAGGCAAGACTTTTAACTGACAAGATGGAACAAGAAAAGAAAAAAGCATGTTATACATGTTGAATAGATGGCTGGACTTAATTAAGTACTATGTTTGTCTTGGTCAACATGGTTTTCATATCTTTGTGCTGCAAATCCAGTTTTTCTGTTGCAGAGCAACTCAAGGTATAAAGCCCCTTTTTGCCTAGGGAGCTTTATGTAATTGTTCTTTTATTCCCTCTCCCCTCTTTGCCCCTCCTTCCCTCTCCTTGATGTGTCACTCCTGCTGTAGAAAATTTATTCAGGTTTGTTGTTATTTCAGTGCTATTCGTTTGATGTGAGATTGGGTGATTATTGCTCAATGGAGAAAAAACTCATAATTTTAAAGATAGCTGTATGTGATGGGTCTCATCATCAGCTTAATTTATTGTGCATTGCAGGTGCTTCTGATGTTGTCTGAAATCACTTCAGTGTCAGAAGTAGTTTTTCATTACAGATAATAAGGTTCAGACTTTTTAAACATCATTCAAAACATAAAATACAAGGAGCCCTAGTCAGAAAACAGTATTTTTAGCGTTGCAGTTATTATGAAAAATACATAAAAATGTAGATGGCAATATAAGTTTCTCCCTTGTGTGTTTATTGTTTTTACAGGCACTATCCTGGTTGACAATATGCTGATCAAAGGGACAGCAGGAGGGCCAGACCCCACCATTGAACTCTCCTTAAAGGACAATGTAGATTACTGGGTGATCCTCGATCCTATCAGACAGACATTATACCTAAATAGCACTGGCCGAATTCTGGACAGAGATGTAAGTTTTGGGTTTGCTGTTTGTTTGGGTTTTCTATTCCACGTAGACATTGATTTCTAAATCTGTAAGTGCTCGTAGACTGTAAACACAAGATCTGCTACAGTATAATAGCTGCATCTATCTATTGTCCCAGCTGGATGTGAACAGAGTTAATTTGATTCTTTATTAGGACTTCTTGGGTGCATGAAGAAACTTGACTGTGTGTACAATTATTATATGTGCGTGTGCACAACAGTAAAGGCCAAAGAAATAGATGTGTGGGTTGACAGAAATACACATATTGAAAGAAACTTGACTTGTTTACTGAATTAAAAACATTTTTATACTGGTTTTCTGCTTTTGTCTGGAAGAAGTACTGCTTGCCTCATGTCCCGCAACACTTATTAAAAGCCTGCTTTATCTCTGTATATTGACGTATGAGATGTGAGAGAGAGCAAAGGAATTATGAATATTACAATTCACTTATAAGATTTGACATACTCAATAGAGGATATGCTAGTTTAGATTCCTTTCCTAAGGAAGCATGAAATTTGTGTGATATGCCCATTCTGAGTAGCATTAAAGAAATAGTGCCAGGCTAAGTTTGATTTTTTAAAAAGAAATATTAAAAGCACAAAATACAAGGAGTGTTCTTATCTATGCTAATTTCATTGAAGAGAAACATTTTAAAAATAGAGACATTTTATCACAGTGTTGTAACATTGCTGCAATTCGTCAAAATCTGAAAGGAATATTGACTCAAAAGTGACTGTAATCAACATGGAAAGAGTGCTTTAAAGATCAGATCCCCTCTGAGTGCATGAATGTTTGTTTTGTATTAGCTTGATTGATTAATTTGTCTTCTCCATGTGTTTTGAGATATATCCATAAGTACCAGAAACACCATGTAATTTTTCTTCATTTACATTTTTAGTTTCAAATTGTTAATTGAATTCAGCTGTTCTTAATTTAGTTTTAATTCAGAAGCTGTTTTCATATGTGAAGGAGAGGTCTGCAGCACAAAACATGGCAAAGGGGGTATAGTGAAAAAAGAATTCTCAAAGCATCAGCAAAGAAGTCGTCATTTCCTCAAGTGTGAAATGGCTGGCTGCCTTTGAGGAGGCAGGCATGCTGGAACATGTTTGGCTTTTCAGTTTTGTTTGGAAGTCAGAGCAAAATGCAAGAGCCCGTAATGCAAGGTGAGACTTGAGAGCCACTCTTAAGAAACGTAAGGTCAGGTCTTCACCAGCCCACCCAACTTGGCATATCCATATGGCAATAGGAAACTGAAGTAATTCCTGTTAGATCAGTGCTAATTCTTATTTCAGTGGCCCTTTTAGTGACACTTTTGTGTTTACAGGTTCATTCATCTGAGCTGCTTAATTCAAAGCTAGGTGCTTTACCAAAATAACCTTGTCAATTTATTTGATTTTTGTTACTAGCAACAGCCTGACTAAACTCACAAATACTTGACATTACTATGAATACCTATGGATGCTTTACAGGGACTTTCTTTGCGAGTAGACTTGGGTTGCAAGGAAACAAGTGGAGGGTGCACATTTTCTTAATCCTATCTAGGTAATATTTGTGGGTTTACATTATGTAGAGGTAATATTGGTGTTTTTACATTGTTATTTAAGGGACTATTTCCTCATTTTTTACCATGAACTGTAACACTTCTTATCCCTAGTACTGTAGTACTGTAGTGCTGGGAAAAATTACAGTGTGTGTTCTTTTTTTTTTTTTAATAAAAAAACCCCAAACCGCAGAAACTATTTTTCTCATCTTCCAAGTGAAAACTATGCGAAACTTAGTAGTACCAATAACATTTGGGGTTTTACTAAGTTGAACCTTAAAATTCAATTTTTTATTACAGAGCAAAAATTGTAGTCTGATTCACAAAAGGTGCATATACAATTGCATTCAGTATATTTGGATACTCTTCCCATTTTTCTCTCTGATGTGCTCACTTGCCGACTCCCTGCTGATTCTGTTAGCCTGAGCCATTCTTTTTTTATTACTTTTCTTGAAAGAAAATCTTATTAGATTCCATTGATTGATTTTACTGAGAATGACAATATGGTTTTCAAACAAAATCAGGTAAAAAGAAAATTCCAGACTTTTCTTCCAAAACTTTAAGTACTTAGGAAGGATGAATAGTATCAAATCAGAACTGAAGGGAAAAGGAACTGCTAAAAGGTGTTGGGATAGTTTGTCCCAAGTACCATAAATTATTTGTTAAGTTGTGCCATTATGTATTTACATTTATTGTCTATAAATGCCTAGATTGCGTGTTTGTTTAAAGACCTGATTTTAAATCTAAGCATTGAAGCAGCAGAAGTGGTACAAATGTAAAAGTAATGTTGGTCCTGTACCCTGTCATGCTTTGTCAAAGGTGACAAACTATTTTTTAATATGTTCTTGTGACAAAGACCAAACGTGTATCTTACACATCTATCTAATTACAACTAATTATGTTTTTCTTGTCCATTGCTAATAAATCTAGATAAACTTATTAGCATTTGAAGTTTATTAAAGGTGGTCTAAAAGCTCTTCGATCTTTTGTGAAGAATGCCAGCTTGAAAAATAAATGGAGATGAGAATGTCTGAGGCTTAATTTAAGTTGCAGATATTTGGCATTTTCAATCCCAATATTAATAAACCAGAGGTTATAATGCATGGTACTTGCTAGGTATCTTTTTAAAAATGTATTTTCACTTACAGCCTCCAATGTCCATTCAATCCATTGTGGTGCAAGTCCAGTGTGTTAACAAAAAGGTTGGCACCATTATCAACCATGAAGTACGGATTGTGGTGAGAGATAGGAACGATAACTCGCCTCAGTTCCAGCAGCAGCAATACTATGTGGCAGTAAATGAGGTCAGAACCACTTACCTTTCTCTTTTTCTTTCCCTTTTGCGTGATGTCATTGCTGAATACCAGCTTTTGGTTCCTTCACTTCTCATTTAAAAACCCAGTAAATTCAGTTGGTTTAAAATACCTTATATTTGTGTCGCTTCAGAAAAAGCACAAACAGTATGCTTCAGTTTTTAACGTTAGCTGTTCTTTCTTGCTTTCTCTTAATACAAAGACAAGCATGCTTTCCATCAGGATGCTTGTAATATTGCAGAAGACACTAGAATCTGAGTGAAATCTCAGCAAGTGAAGCATTGTTTTCTGTTAAATTTACAAAATGTTTTGCTTCATTATGCAGTTATATCAACAAACCTGGAAGTAAACCAAATGTATTTATGTAAATCAAATAGTTCAAAAGGTTTGAATAAACATATTGAAGCTTGGCAAAGTTCAGTTTTGGTTTATGCTGTTTCTCTTTATTAAATGCGGTCTGTGAATTAAGTCCTTTTGCTTTATTTTCTTTATGGAATAGAGTTGTGGATTGGACTTCGTATGATTTGAAGGAAAAAATGTATTTTTTTGAGCTGGTTAAGGGGTTTTTATTCTATTAGGGATTGAATAATCTGCTAATAATGGGTACAAAGGACCTGTTTTTTCAGTAAATTAGTATCCTGGAACTTTAGAAATAAGAAGTGGAAGTGGGAACTTACATGCAGAAGTAGTGATATATAGACACGGAGGGAAATTGAAAGATGGGTTAGTCTTTTACAGGTGAAGATTGAAAGAATTGCAGTTGCATTTATTAAAACAAAGCTGTTAAATACATAATGAGCATTGAGTCCCTGTTGGGGTCTGGTTTTGGGTGGCTGTTTTCCTGTGAAAGAGTGATTGCTTTTATGTTGAGTGATTTTAGTAGAATTGATTTACTGTTTAAAAAAAAATAATGTTTCATAGTTTTGTGTGTCTGGGAGATCCAGCCTTTCAAGTGTGTCTCCATATTGTTATGATCAGTACATTGTTCTAAGTGACCAAGGATATAGTGATGTGCAAGTCATCTTGTAAGCCCCAGGTCAGGAATGAAAGAGGGTTTTTTATGAGTTTACCCTAAGCCAATTTTATGAAGGAAAAAACAAACAAACACCAAGCCCCAAATATTGTCTTTGAAGAGAGACCTGAGGTTGAGATAATGGTATATAGGTTTTTCTGACAGTAAGGTCTCCCTACTGATGACACTTTCTAAGTAGAAATTGTTTCCCTTCAGACAAATTTGGTGATCCATCTGCTGGTGTTTCTTACCACCAGAATTTGAGGTCACAAAACACCATCTGTATCAATATCAGTAAAGCCCTCCTTATGTTTTTAAATCGTTTTCAAGTTGGCCTTTACATGGTAATTGTAATTCCTATGTTTTTGCAGACTTGTTACAGAAGTGCCTTCTGGTCTTGAGTAAAAGCGACATAAACATTTATCTGAAGCACCTGTAGGAGCTGTGATGCAGGTCCTGGATCACTTCCAGGTCCTGCATAATTTTTGCAGTAAAACTGAAGGCAGAGAGTGCATCGGTGCTGTAATACTAAGGAAGCAAGAATTTTCCATAATTGAAAATTTCAAGAGACTGAGTGAAAAATGCACCATTTAAATTTATGTTAAAAGATTTAGCAATATTCCAAGTGCATTCAATCACTTTTTTGCATTATTATTGGGCAAAATACAGTGTTGCCTTTTCCACCAGTGGCAGTCCTGATTTAATTAGCTGCTTTGTTTAATTTTATCATTGTTATGCTTATAGCTTCTGACATGTCACCACTCTGCCCTTCAGCAGTACCCAGTGGGTTAATGCTCTCACTAATTAACAACAGCAACAAAAAAAGGTTCACAAAGCTTCTCAGACTTTCTCAAAGGTTTTAGTTGGTGATTGCATTTTTTGATGGTAGTTTATTCCGCTAGTAATTGGCACTGCCTCTAGTGAATTTAACTGCAAGAATGCACTGTAATAAGAGGGTTGTGGTTATTTTTTTGATTACTTCTGGTCTTGTGGGCTTAGTTTGCTTGTAAACTAGAAAGTATAGAAGTTTCTTTGACGTAAGTAACGTAAAGCAAATCAAAGTGCAAGTAGACTTTCCTATTTACAGCTACCATATATGTGAGCACCAGAACTAATTCTTTTTCTAACCAGGAAATTTTGACCATGTCGATTTGAGTACTTGTTCAGGCACTTCACAGGGTTGTACCTGACAGTTTGTCTTATCAGCTGCCATGCCTTTCTCTGGTTGTCCTATATGGAATGAAGAACATACAAACTGTGCCTTTATAACCATACTACAGTCCCTGGTACTTGCACAAAACATTAGGTAGACTTTCCACACATATTATTTAACCCATCTACATGTACACAGTAAGCCCTGTTCTAGCCAGCTCAACAGTTGTGTGCTTTGTCTTGCTGGTTAAGTCTCCCCAAAAGCACCATTCTTCTGTACACATCTATGATAAGGAAATCCTGAACAAATATATCCCAGGCTTGCAATTACCACAAAATGTTTTTTTGGTTTTAAGGGATTAAACTCTAGGGCTATGATTTTCCCAAGTAATCAAAACTATTATATAATTGCTAGCATCTGTAATATGGGACAAATAACTGTAGCTAGATTTTACTTTATTAGGTAATTTTTCAGTTTCAGAAATGGCAAGGGGTAAAAATATATTTTTTTTGAAATAGAATGTATTTTTATATTAAGTATTCTTTATGTTTCAACTGTCCACAACATACTAAAATTAATTTGAAAAAGAAGCTGAGGGTAATTATAATACCAAGATAAATGCTAGTTTCATACAATTGTTTTCCATTTGCACATGAAAAAACATGGTTTAAAATTAAGCCCATATTTTTTCCAGAAGGCTTAGAATGAGATGGATTTAATACAGTAGTGTCTGTTTTGGTTTACACCAAATGGTATCTCAGTTTTTATACTTGATTGATTGATTGGAAAAGGGGGACATCTGCACTGAGTTAGACAAAAAGCTCCCCTAACACAGTGTATTTTCTCTCTCAGTGGCCTTTGCACTTACTTAAAGAAGAGCATAAGGACTGGGAAACATGAAGTGATGCTTTCCTAATGAGCTCCATCAAAGCTCCAGTCACTTGCCGTTGTAAAATATATTAGACCACAGGCAGTGTATGTAAGTTCTTGACCAATTAGTTCTTTCCCATTTGCTTATAATTTTATATGTTATAGAATCATAGACTAGTTAGGGTTGGAAAGGACCTTAGATCATCCAGTTCCAACCCCCCTGCCACGGGCAGGGACACTTCCCACGAAAACCATGCCACCCAAGGCTCTGTTCAACCTAGCCTTGAACACGGCCAGCAATGGAGCATTCATAACCTCCCTGGGCAACCCATTCCAATGCCCCACCACCCTTACTGTAAAGTTAACGGCATCTGTCACAGCATCAGATGTTACATGGGTGTAAGTTCAGAAATACCATGGTAACATTTACTTGATTTGCAAAGCCACCCTTCAGTTTTAGGATCTCGTGGTTTAAGTCCCCCACCCACGCAGTTTTCTCACTCACTCTCTCACTCACTCCCCCTCTTTCTTCCCCCAGTCCCAGGGGGAATGGGGAGGAGAATCAGAAGAATTCAACTCGCACAGGTTGAGATAAGAGCAGTTTAATAACTAAGGTATAACACAAATCACTACTGCTACCATCAATAATAATACAAGAGAAATACAAGGAAAGAGAATACAACTGCTCACCAAGCCCGACCCAGCCAGTGCACCCCCCAGCAGTGAACCCTCCAGTACCAAAAACCTGACCATGCCGTGCACCCCCAGTCCACTCCCCCACCCTTCCGGGTATCTGCCCTCATGTTCACATCCTGGACATGACGTGCTGTGGTATGGAATAACCTCTTTGGTCAGTTTGGGTCAGGTGTCCTGTCTCTGCTTCCTCCCGGCTCCCCCTCCTCCCTGGCAGAGCATGAGACTCAGAAAGTCCTTGGTCAGGCCAAAACATTACCAAGCAGTAACTGAAAACACTGGTGTTATCAGTGCTGTTCTGAGGCCCAAAATCAAAAACCACAGTGCTGCACCGGCTACCAAGAAGGAGAAAAAATGACCGCTGCTGCTGAACCCATGACATAGGAGCAGAGAATTTTATCATTAACACCTATTTGTTGATGTCTTGGTATTTCCAAGCGGTAATACTCCTTTCAGTCTCTCTTCTACCTCTAGGTTCCTCCTCAAATGCCTGAACAAGAACAAAGCAAATTCCATGCCTTAAGGCAAGCTTTCCACATCCTTCGAAATATATGCATGCGTTAGTCTAGTAACTGTGTGATTTCTCTTGTGAGAAAGACATCTCTCCTTCCTTACGCAAAGTGTTGCATAGCCTTTTTCATCATGTCTTGTCTCATCTTTGCCCGACATGAGAAATATCATAATTTCTCACTCTACTGCTTTAAGTGTCTTCATCTGGATCCTAAAAATCCTAAGAAATTCCTATACATAGCTAGTGTCTGTAATACTTGGATCTATTCTGCATGTTGTTAAACAACCCTTAGGGGGATTTAAATTTTTTTTCTGTTATTCACATACTTCTACATGTAGAAGTAGACATGGGTGAAGTGATCCAAAATCAAAACATGCAGATAACTGAATGTTTTCCCCCAGTGCATGTGTGCTTTGAAAATGTGTCTTTTACGTTTAAGTATTATTACATATTTATTAAAGAAATATTTTTTTCAGGATGATCTTATTCTGTTAAATTTATGGGCTTGTCATATGTAGCTGCAGTTGATGGGGACTATAATAATAATGTTTGATTTGGTGTCTTTGAGTAGCACTTCTAGTATTCATAGAAAGTTAGTTAAAATTTGTTTTAAAGTTTAGCTTCTTAGTTTAAAGCCTAAAATAGAGTGTCTGTTTTCCTAAAATAACCACTTTTTGAGCAAAATATTGTTATCTAAGCATTTATGAATTAGATAGCTAATTTGAGTTAATAGGGAATAAAACCCTGCGGGGGTTGGGGAGCAAGCAAATGAAACAGCCTACATGTATATGTGTGTACATATGTGTTTATGTGCACATTTGTGTGTATTCACATGTATGTATAAACAGTCTTCATTCTCCCTGGTCCTCAATAGTCATAGCAGGAGGCTAATGCAGGCACAAAATAACCATCTGCTTAAAATTAACTGGCATTTTGTGCATTAGCTATAGTAAAGACAGTGACATTGTAATTAAACTATTTACTTTTTATAATTGGGCTATGAAACGGATTTGGGGCATAATTCAGAAAACTACTAATTAGTGCTGTTCTGACATCTGAAGTAACTAAGCTGATCATCACTATTGGGCTGCTGCCATGCGTAGCACGCCACAGAGTCTGTGCAAGCACTAGGACAGAAACGGGCTCGTATCCTTCATGTCACATCTGGCCCAGTGTCACTGCCCTATTAAGAGTGTGGGGTTTCAGGTTCTGTTTCTGTTATTATCTTTTTTTCTTCCTTCCCCTTGCTGGTAGGGCATCCATGTTTGTGAGGCTGTGACCACGGTCTTTAGTACATAGCAGGCTCCAGCATCGCCAAGAGCTTAGTGCAACGCTAATGCGAAAGCCCATTTTGGGTAGCACTCCAAATGGGTGCTACTATTTAGGAGCAAGTTTCCTTTTTCTGTTGCTAATGATTTTTCAAAGCAAAGAATGTGAGTGGCTCTGCCAAAAGCAAATCCAACTGCTTTTCACAGCATTATGAATCTCCGCATAAAAGTAAGTTAAGGTATCAACCTTAACATTTTTATGATAAGTAGAAAGACTCTGTAGGCTTATTACCTTTCCTTTGTTTTATGTTTTATATACTGTTATAAAAATGTTGCATTGTATTTATTTAGAAAAAAAATCTGACAAAACTGCATTATTCTGGTGCTAAATTTGACCATGGATATTAGTAACTTAAAGATAAGAGTTACTTCAGTATGTTGAAACAAGGCTCTATAGTCGGGTTGAAATTCAGAAGAATTATGCAACTCAGTTAACATTCTACAAGTGAACTTGTAGTATTGTCGAAAGGGTTTTAAAGACATGTAACCTAATACAGTGACTAGAAACCAAAATCGTATGCTGCTGAGGCACAGTTGTTGTTGTCTGTGTTTTGTGTTAAACACAATTTTATCTTAACAGATTTTGTGTCCGTGGTGAACTCTGGCACATTTCATAACAGATTTTGTTTGAAATGGTAGTGGAGTTACTAGAATACTGTTTGAAGTCAGTATTACTTTCTTAAATATGCATAACCACATAACTGCTTGTAAACCAAAATTTTAGGCTTCCTTTGCTTTTTTGGTTTTGGGCTGTTTTTTTACCCCTCAAGTTGGCAGAGATGGGAATCCTGTGCAAAATGAGTGTTTCTTGAACCTCAGTTGTCTTAAAACTTTGGCTTTGCGATGTTGAAAATTATAACATATGCTGTATTTTCATTTCCTCTGGGGTAATTACTGATATTTTTTTTTTGTTGTATTGAAGTAATTAATCTCTGTAGGTCAACATCATCAAAAGAATATTAGCTCAGAATGATTAACTGTAAATCTTTGCTGTCCTCTTTGGGGCCACTGTGAAAAATTACTCATTTTTAACTTTGTAAATAGGCAATAATAGGAAAAGTTATTTTACAAATGTTTTATGGAACTGTTGAACATTCATATCTGCATCTAGAGTTCTAATAGACATAGATCATGTTTAAGGAAACGATTAAGCATTTCAGCTGTTGACTGTGGAAGAATAAGATTTATTGTTTACATTTAATCTCTATTTGTTTAATTGCATTCTTTTCAAATCTTACTTATTACTTGTCATCATGGTTCTTTTTTACCACGTTGAATTCCCACAAAGATTATTATCCTCAGACTGACATTAATGTTCTCAGAAGTTTTTGTTTACAGTTCCTAACCTTATCTCTTGCATAAGGTAAGACAGTCAGCATGGTCCAACAGTTTAACTACGTAACTTGAGTTTCTTTCTGTAAAAGATAATTAAGGTTAATATGGAGAAATCAAAATTGCTCTCCAAGGTATTCTCTGATGTAGGCATGCCTAGTGGGAAGGAGATAAGTGGGGCTGTACAGATAGTTCAAGCAACACTTTCTGGAGACATTTTTGCGTCCTTCTGAAGGGTAGAAAAGTAAAGGAGTGGGGATCCTCTCCACAGACATGTTTCCAGCTTCCCCTATCTCCCAGAAGACTTGGCGGGTAGAAGATATTTTCAGAGAGTGAGCAGTGTTGGAAAACTTGAGGAAAACAGGTGCTGTGTAAAATCTCTCTGCTACAGATTGGCATAGGCATAGTGTGGAGTGGTTTGAGCTCTAGGTAAGCCTTTACTGCCTAGAGGATGTGTGTACCTCCTAAAAAATTAATTTGATAACTGGTTTCAGAAATTATGTTTCTCTTATATTGTATGATACAAAACTATCTTGATGTTCTGCTTTTTGCCAATGGCAAAAATTGATTAGCCAGTTTCTTCTGCTCACATATGCATTTATTCAAATGGCATGCCCATTTTATGTCTGTGAAATCAAACCCAGGCTTTCAGCCTGCTCTTTTAGCTTTTGGATACATGTTTCAGATACCTCCATAATATTCACTAAAAAAATTGCCTTTCGTTTCCATGTTACCTTTCTTCATAGGAATGCAGGTCTTCATGGGCTGTTCACACATTAAGCAATCCTTATTTAAGTAAGAACAGTGGGATTGTTCATGTTGATAAAGAACAATATATATACATATATAATCTATATACAGTCACATTTTATAAGGTGAACTGAGTTCTACCAGTGAAGTGAATTGTGACAACATTCTGTTAGAAAGCCCTCACAAATTACAGGTAAAACTGATACTGCTCGTTAATGGTAAATCATTGCAATGTTGAGATCTCAGTGTAAAAATATTGTGTCACTTTGAATGCTGAGTTCCTCTCTTAGATGATTAAAGGTAGAGTTTAAGACATTTATTTAAGAGCTCATCTGATTTTTTTTTCCAGAGGCTACAGTAATGGGACATCTTGGGCAGGCTGGAAAGTTGAATGAAATGATGGAGTGACAGGGGATTATTTCAGTGCCCTTTCTGATATCATTTGTATTGCATAAAGGAAAATGTAGATGAAATAGAAACCTGTGTATTAAGTTCATGAAGGTCTGCACATGTGCAGTGGGTTATTTTGGTTGTAATATACTAAATCCAAGATGTAAGCTTTTGATTTTTTACTGTAAGAGCATGCAATTGTAATTCTGGTGTTTACTGCTGTTTCATTTTTAAACTGTGTCCTTTGTTATCACTTAATGATGTGCTTTACAGTGGTAGAGTCTTTTTATGTTAGTTATCATTTATCTGCACCCTGCCATGACCCTGATACAGCAGCTTTTGCTGAAACAGAGCAAATAACTGTTGCCGAGCAGAGCTGCTGGCTGAATTCAATGGAAACCAAGCATTTATGTGCTTATGAAAAGCAACATAGCTTTTGGCATCCTTCAGCTGTGAGTACTTGTATAGGTCCAGCTCTTCCTCTGCTTCTTGGCAGCTGTGGAGGTAACTGGTTAGGGCAGTCTCATCCCCTGGGACATTGCACTGGAGCACTACCCTATTCCTTTGTAGGGCATGGCATTACATTATCCAGCTAGCAGGAACAGTACAAACATCTTCTTGAGTGGCTGTCAGCTCTTGGGCTGTTCTGATGTGACAGAATCTTTTTAATAGAGATTTGTTTTTTTGTTTTCCAACAGTAACTTCTCTCTCTCATGACAGCATGCTGGTGTTATGGCTGCCTGCAAGGTGTTGAGCAGGGATCTCAACACTCCATTGCAGCGAGTGCTAAGAAACCTGTGGTCAGCCTGAGTGGTGTAGTTTATGAGCATAATGTTTGACAGCGTATTCTCAACCCACTTTCTGGCCTGCTGCACGTGTGATGTGTTCAAAGCTGCTCCTCTCTGGGAGCACTAAGACTTTTTTGTTTTGACAGCAGAAGCATGGTGGATTTTCATCATGTGCCAACCCCTGACAAGCCAGCAGAGTGCCTGGGTCTTTGCACTAACGAGACTGTATCATTTAATCAATGATTAATTGGCTAAACTGTTTTATTTAGTGCGGTACTGGGTGCCTGTTCCCAGGTTGCAGCTGAAGAGTCTCTGTGAGGAGAGGCTGTGGCTGCCCTGGGCTGGCCACAATCAGTTCTGGCCAGTTCCAGCTGTACCAGCACAGGGCACAGCCCAGCCCCTCAGCCAGTCTTGTGGTGCCTCAGGGAAATGGATTTAAGAGACAAAAATACCATGCAGCAATAAGGAGTGAGATAAAAATTGTGAGAAGGAGAGAAATTGGGAGTGCAGGAGTGAAGCTGGGCCTTGGAAAAATGAGTGGGATAGGGGAAAGTGCTGTTTTGTCATTGTTTGTCAGCATCTGAATGCAATTTTAATTGGCAGTACACTAAATTCATTTTCCCAAAGTTGAATCTTTTGTTTTGGAGGGTGGTGGATGAGTGATCTCCCTGTCTTGACTCCTGAGCATGTTAATTTCATTTTCCTTCACTGAGCTGCTATGGAGGGGGATGAGAGGGCACCTGGCTGGGTGTCTGATGGCTGGCCAAGGGCAGCCCATCATTAGTGGGGGGGAGGAGCGGGGGTGGTGGTGGTGGAAAGCCCTACATACCCTACAAACCCTCCTGTAAATATTCCAAATTGATTTTCAGGTCGTTTTCATCTTCTATCCATGTATAAGCTCCTTCTCCCCTACACATGATCTTTGTCATAAACCATTAAGTTACTTTGCTTTGGTTTATGACAGGTTGATTCTGATTTTATGCAATTCAGGCAAGGCTTGTGTTTCTGAGGATGATTTCTCTCCTGTGTTCTTGAAAGGCTGCTGCTGTGTGAGAGGTACAATGCAGAGACTCTCTGTGAGGTAATTATCTTGCAATTTTTAGGGAACAGTCAACTTTATACACCCACATGAGACACTTCTGTCTATACCAATAGTAAGCAAGTCAAGTTTGTAGCAAAACATAAGCGTGCATGCTTATTGTAGCATGAGCATAGATAACATGAATAAGTATTGTAAATTAAGCCCCGCCTGTTATATCATAAGTGTGGGCATGCATCTTGCTACCAGTGGATTCCTGATGAGCCAGACCGATGATCCAGGCCTCTGTGAGGGTGTTGAAGGTCACCTTGGGCCCAGCAAGAAGGAAGTGGAATGGCTGAAGCAGCAAGTAAACAGGACATTGTGGCTTGAGGCCCAGATCTGGGCTGTACCGGACATAAATGTGAAGGGCCAATCAGAATCTGTAAAAGGGCGCGTGGACAGTGCATGCAAACAATTACAGTTTGCCTGGCCGTGTAAAGGGGAGGAGTGTTGTTATATAAGGTGAACTTTGCAAGCAGTAAACGGCTTCTGCTTGATTCACATTAAGCTGCGTGAAGGAGTCCGTAATTTCTTCCCGCACATAAGAAAAGCTTCGAAGGATTTGGTGTTCTCAGGTCTGAAAATACTTCCCAGAGAACTCTGTCAGCCCTTAAACTCTTAAAGTAATTAGCAGCTTTATAAATAAAGCAAGGCAAGGAACTATTACTCTAGGAGAAAATGGGCCGCTAATTATTTGCTTTAGGGTGTTAACTACAAAATATAACCGTGAAATAGCATCCATATTTGCAACAAATGTTTGAATGACTCTCTGTCCTTTGCCACCTTTTTACAGTGTTTCAAACCTTTTTAGACCCTATAGGTTTAATGATGTGCAACAATGTAAAATTTGGAGTAAAGAAGAGGGGTCAGTGGGCCAAAAATCTGGGTGTGATGAGGACAGCAGCCAGAAGTGTGGCTAGAAGCAATGTCTGTATTGAATCCTGACCTGTTTGCTCGTTTGGTTTTCTTTTTCAGCTTGATTACTCACAAAGGTTTCTGAATATTAAAATTCAGAAGTGATGACTCCCAAGAAATCAGTTGGACTTCTGTACTTGGTCTCAAGGGGTCTTGTTTCATGCTATTTATCTATGCTAGGATAATTATAAATTGATTAATTTTCAAAATATAATTTTATGAGTACCCAGTTGCTGCCAACAAAATATTGGAGAAACAACATCATCCTTATGTTTGTGTAAAGCCATAAAGCTCTCTTGGTGTCTGTGCTTAGATGCAATAATATTTATCTGGCACTATTCACATTGCCACTAAGACACCGTTAAATAAATTCCTTTTACTTTTGCAGCTCATCTTTATTTTCCTCCCTGAGTCTGAAAAACTAGCTTTTATTTTTCAGATCTGCTTATATTTATTTCATTAATAATTGCACTTTTAAGACTTTTTTTTTTTTTTTTTCCCTTTTAAATACTAATGTGGGTCTGTCCTGATGCAGACAATCTGTGGAATAAAAATGGAAGTTGTTTTCACTCTCTATGTGATGCTTGGCACCAGTTAAAGTATTCCTGAATAGGTTGTGTCTAAATAGTTGCTGGTACATGGGATTCCAGACCAAACAAAGAGAAGAGAATGTCAGCCTTGCATTATAGACCAGAGCTATTACAGGTGTGAAGACTTTGCAAACAGTTCTTTAATTGCTTCTTGCATTCCTTAAGGTTTTAATGGGTATCTTTCTGTCTCTGTTCTTGCAGCTAACTCCGGTTGGAACAACCATTTTTACAGGATTTTCTGGAAACAATGGTGCTACTGACATTGATGATGGTCCAAATGGCCAGATAGAATATGTCATCCAGTACAATCCTAATGACAAGGTAAATTAATTTAATCTTTTTCTTTTCTTTTTTTCTGTTCAGAGGTTTGGGTGTATGTATATATATTGCATATATATACACACGTACAGAAAGAGCAAATGAACAAGAGGTTGCTAATGGACTTTATAAAGAAATGCTTTTCTTCATGATGTAGAACATACTCTCTGCCTGTGAGCATTGCTTACTCTGTAAACACAGATGAATTTACCTTCTCTTTCATTGTTATGCTGTTAGAAGCTGGATAACTTCAGTATCAATCATTAATAATCCCGTCTTCTCCAGTGTTCACACACTTAATCTTGATTTTGGCATACCTTTTCAGTACATGATAGGTAGTTGTATTTACTCCTACACATTTACACCTAATAGGTTCACAGCTAAGAAATATTCATAGGCATGGCTAAGTTACTCTCAAAAGAGACATTCTGACTTTTCTCATGGAGCCATTTATCTTGAAATATCACTGGGTTTTTTGTTTGGTTTTTGTTTGTTTGTTTGTTTTTCAAAAGAGTTATATATCATTAAACACTAGTGATCCCTACATGTTTGCAAACACATACTTTTAGAGACAAAAATCTTAAAGCATTAAACGGAATTCTCTTTGGGGTCAGATGTGTGAATTTGTCTATTGTAAAAAGGTTGTGCACATAGGTGATTCTTGTGAAATGTCTATATGCATTTTTGTAGCAAATTTGAAGTAATTTAGCAGTCCTTTGTTTTTGCAAGGCAGACTCAATTTTGCCACAGGCTATGGGTGCAGGTACTGTGGATCAGGTGGTATGATAATTTGTTAAGCAGTTTAACCTGACTTTTTATTCATCTCAAAGATGACACAGAGGTTTAAAGCGTGTGGGGTGTAAATATAGTATGAAGATTTAGTAACCTGTCATTGACATTCCCTACTTAAAGGGAACTTGAGCAGGAACAGTTTTGTGGGAAAACAGCAGTCTAATTTTCAGTTTAATTAGAAGAGTAGGCACACAGGTTCTGATTCAATTTGTGCCATTTTAACTGTACATCTCAAAGATGTCGGTTCTATTTTCATTGAAGTCAGCAAGAGTGTGAATATCTACTAAATTACAATTAGTGCTTGTACCTTTTGGGATGTAGAATAGGTACTTTTGTAGACTAGGGACAATATTAAAGAATAATTCAGTGTGAACTAATAATATATAAACCTACTTTTTCACTTTTCACTGGGGTAATTCTCGATTTTTGCATATTTGTATGCTGAGCCATAGTGTTTACTCACTGTATCCACATATTTTGGGGTAAGAGGTGGTTTCTTGAAAAACTTTGCAGCACATTAAGCCATGGTCTTTTCTGGGAAACATTATTTTGCAAAGGGGCTATGTCTTTTTGATGAAAGTGTGATTGTGATGTTAGGGTTTGAGGGGATAGCAAGTTTCTGGCTTTTAATTTGTAGGTATTTGGAATTATTTCATTTCTTAAATGTTTGCAGTCATTTCTTAGAGATTAACTTGATTGTTCAGATTGAGCAGTCTCTTCAGTTACGGCATACAGTGAGACTACTTAAATGAGTAAAATTCCTGGCGAGCGATGTGCAGGTTCATCATATTACATTCTCTGCTGTTCTTTTTACTGATGATATGTATGATGGAAGAGTTTCCTAAAATTTATAGGCAAAGTCAAAGGTTTTCTAGGGCAACAGTAAATACTAAAGTGTTATGCTAACATGATCTTTTAACTGTTTACATGACGGAAGTATAATAAATGAATGCTGTTCCACTACCACAAATACTTGAAAAGTAAACAGAAAGCAGGAAGGAGTGAAAGGAATGGACAAACCATTTCAGATTCACAAAGCCAAATCAAACCAACCCCATTAAATTTTTCTCTCTGCTCTTTTTTTCTTACCTATAACTTATAGTATTTAACAAAACCAGCTCAAATAATTCCTTCTCTTTCAATAAAGACTATGAAAAATGTTGGTACTGAGAAAATACCTCTTTCAGACAATATTTTCCTGGAAAACGTTAGAAAAGTGAAAGTGGTTTTAAAGAAAAAATTAAACATTTTATTATTCATTGAATATGTTAGTATAATGAACACACACACACACACACACACAAATATTATTTCTGTTAAAATACATTGCAGAACAGTGAAATATAAGAGCTGCTTTGTATTTAATTTACTATTAAGTCATGGCATCATATTACTCAAAAGCATGCTGGGAAATTTATCTAGAAAGCATCTCCCACAACCACATTAGCCTCAAGCTCAGCCAAGAGGTTCATCTAACCACTAAGGACATTACAGCATGCTGAAGTGGTTTGGTCTGTTGTTTTACCACAGAAAGAATTAAAAAACTTTTCATCTACTACTCAGTGGAACTTACTTGTTCTTGGTCTCCCAGTGACTGTGAAGAGCAGTGCGGGATTTCCCTGGCTGGAACAGCTTCTTTCGAGTAATTAGTTGCTTTATTGCATCTTTGTCTTACTACTTTCATATTTCAGATTAAATAAATCTGATTCTTTCATCTGTAGATAGCCCTGATGTACATAACATTGCTTTACCTAGTGATGTGTTGTGCATGTGCTTGACAGAGGTGACTTCTCATCATTGTAAGCTATTTCATCTCATCTGTCAGCTTGCAAGAAAGTTACTGCATAATATCTGCTGCAAGGGGATTTTCTTCTTCAGTCTGGGTAACAATTGTATCTGGCTCAAAAATGAAGTGCACAGCTTCATGCAAAATATCTCTACTTTTTCTACTTACAGGATCCTCCTATAATATTTGATAAAGGTGCCCACAATGCTGTTTGACATCAGTGACATAGTCTCCAGTTATTTGGCAGTCTGTGATGTAATTCCCAGTCCTGTTTTCCTGCAGACCACAAACATCTGCAACATGGAGACTTTAGCAATCAATATCATTTATTTGCTGAAAACCAAACTGAGATTTAACAGATGCTTCAACTTTTAGAGAAAAAAGGCTTTGTTGTGTTATCTAAGGAAAGAATATTATTGTCTACATCTGTAGTGTTTCTGCGGAATTACTGTGGAATATTGTATAACTATTATCGTTCAACATACTTGAATATTAACTATATTTTACATAGGTAGATTGAAGCATGTAAAGATATTTTTTAATGTGATTAATAGTAGAACTGGAACTAGGTTACGTGTCAGAACCTGGGTTTATGCCTGTAATCCTTCTCCCAAATGAATAATTAGTCGAAGTGAATCCTTTAAAGGTGCGTGCACCCCAGCAGTACTCTCTTGCCATTCAGTGCCAGAGCTTTGTAATCTCAATCTGTTTAAGCAACTCTGCAAGACAAATTGGATTTCACCTGATTTACCCTGAAATCTGAACTTACTGGTGTATCAACAGGTGCATAACTGCTGCTATGAACTGGCACCTAAATGTGTAGTGTTGATGTTCTCTGCGTATTTACTACTTCATTGCCCTCATGAAATAAAGAGAAGATACATACAATGATGTGGATTTCTTAACCTCTGATACTTGATACTTTCTACAACAGTGAGGAAAAAAAAAAAAAAAAAAAAGATGGTGACAAGCCGAACTGTAGAAACTGAAGATCTGAACTCTCAGATGAGAAATGGAGAAAGCTTTTCTGAACACAGCAGTGCAAATTCAGCATGATGAATCTGCAAGAAACAGGGTAGCTAGTTCTTCAGTTTGTGGCTTGAATTGACAATGTATGTGCAAAGAATCAGGGAGATTCCTATTATGTTACAGATTATATATTGTTGGGGTGTTGTGGTTTAAGCCCAGTTGGTAACTCAGAACCATGCAGCCACTCGCTTACTCCCCTCTTTCTTCCTTCCCACTCCCAGCAGGATGGGAGGTGAACCAAAACAATGTAAACCCTGCGGATTGAGATATGAACAGTCCAATAACTGAAATATAATACAAAACTACTATTACTACTACTAACAGTAATGATATAGGAAATAAAAAGGAGAGAGAATACAATTGCTCACCACCCACCAACTTATACCCAACCCAACCCAAGCAGCAATCCTGGGCCTTCCAGGTAACTCCCCCCAGTTTATGTACTGGACATGACCTACTGTGGTATGGAATATCCCCTTGGCTAGTTTGGGTCAGGTGTCCTGTCTCTGCTTCCTACCGGCTTCTTGTCCCCCTCCTCACAAGCAGAGCATGAGAGACTGAAAAGTCCTAGATCAGAGTAAGCACTGCTTAGCAACAACTAAAACATTGGTGTGTTATCAGCATTGTTCTCAGATCAAAGCCAGAACACAGCACTGCACCAGCCACCAGGAAGGATTAAAAATAGCTGTTACAGCTGAGCCCAGGACATGGGGAACTTATGGAGTAAATTGGGTAAGGAGAAAACATAAAAACCTAAGATCTCTAATCTGGAAAGCATATGCCATTTTGGTATTGCATTCAGTTCCTCATCCTGTGTCCTATCTGAAGCATATTTTAACTTTGAAGCATATTTAATTTTACCATACTGTTTTATTTTTTTTTGCAGACTTCCAACAGGACCTTTGATATTCCTCTCACTTTGTCTGGAGCAGTAGTTCTACGGGAAAGACTAAATTATGAAGAAAAGACTCGTTATTTTGTCATTGTTCAAGCAAATGTAAGTATAGATCTCTTAATGGCCATTTATGCCACTGATTTAGCTAGGGTTTTAGTTTGCATATTTAGATTTATCTAAGGAAAGTGAAAGTCTCACTAAAATGCCAGGTATGATAATACTTTTCTCTTGAAGATCTTATTTAACATATACATAGGTTATAGGAAGCTTAAGCATTTTCTTACTAGTTAAAAGAAGCTTGCTCAGTGTGTATAACAAGACAACTTTTTTGGAACAAAGAGCAAGTTGCAAATTTGAATTACAGCCCATGCAGAAAAGTGCATTCTAGTGTCACTTAGTGTTCATTTTCTGACAAATCTAGCGATGCTAATTTGTTCTTAAATGAGTTTAATGGATACAATTTAGTTATATCCTTGAGGTTTAAAATGCATTTTTCTATAAAGAGGTGATTTTAAGTTTGAGTCATATTGCAAGCATATGTAGACGGCTTTTTTATTTTTTTTTCTGTGTCTGGCAGTGGATAAAGCATACTGAGAAAAAACTGATGCTTAAACTACATAGAACATATCTGTCATCAGAGAAGTATTTTGGTGCCCTTGAGGACAGTGAAAGCTTTTTTCCCTTTTTGTCCTTCTGATAATAGCTGAAATGAAAACTTTTGCTCTGTTGTTTACCTCTGTTGTGATACCATTTCATTTGTGAGGAAAATAATGCTCTGAAGCATAGATAGATTTCAGATAGCTCGCTCCTGAATTCACACATTTATATTACTGTCATCTTTCTGACACAGAATTATAGATAACATTTTACAATCTACTTTGCAAAATATTTTGTGGCATGTTCAGCATTCTACCCGAACAAAAAAAGGCTCTGGGGCTGTCTTAGTCCTTTTTACACTTAGATATATCTAAAGATGCTTCCTGGCTGTTAGAACAAGTCATTTTTTTCCTGACTAACATAATTTTCTGATGTCTTGAACAGGAACACAGGAAGGCTCAGAACTGATTTGCCTTGTTTTTTCAATAAATTATTTTGCAGATCACCACTGCACATTTGCAGCTCTTTTCCTTTGATGTCAGAGCTGAGGGTGTCATGAGACACTGCACTCCTAGAAAAATAACAGGGCTAGTGGAGCAGGTCATGTTTTTCAAGAGCAAGACGTAGTGTGCAGAGGCATGAGCAGCTCACATGAAGAGGAAAGCCTGTGTCGTGGGTTCAGCAGTAGCAGTCAGTTTTTCTCCTTCTTGGTAGCTGGTGCAGCGCTGTGTTTTTGATTTTGGGCCTGGGAGCAGCGCTGATAACACCAGTGTTTTCAGTTACTGCTTGACAATGTTTTGGCCTGGCCAAGGACTTTGAGTTTCGTGCTATGCCAAGGAGGAGGGGAAGCCCCAGGAAGAAGCAGAGGCAGGACACCTGACCCAAACTGACCAAAGGGATTATTCCATACCACAGCACGTCATGTCCAGGATGTGAACATGAGGGCAGAGACCCGGAAGGGTGGGGGAGTGGACTGGGGGTGCACGGCATGGTCAGGTTTTTGGTACTGGGGGGTTCACTGCTGGGGGATGCACTGGCTGGGTCAGGCTTGGTGAGCAGTTGTATTCTCTTTCTTTGTATTTCTCTTTTATTATTATTGATGGTAGCAGTAGTGATTTGTGTTATACCTTAGTTACTAAACTGTTCTTATCTCAACCTGTGCGAGTTGAATTCTTCTGATTCTCCTCCCCATTCCCCCTGGGACTGGGGGAAGAAAGAGGGGGAGTGAGTGAGTGAGTAAAACTGCGTGGGTGGGGGGCTTAAACCGCGACAGCCTGTTACCCTGCAGGAACCAATGGGAAAGGCACAGCTTGGAGTGCATGGTGGCAATATTACAAAGCAATCTCATAAAGTGGTTCATTCCTTTAAATATGTGTCCTTTCACTGTAAATTGTCACCTTTGTGGTGCTGGTTTTGGGACTAGACTTGTACTGATATCTTCTCTATCATGTTTATACATAATGGGGCAGTTTTCATGATTGAAATGTCTTGTGAGGGCATGTGTTTTCTCAAATGTACCCAAATGGGAACTGAGCTTACTAAAATTTACAGCACTCACAGATGAGAAACTAGATCTCAAAGAAAGGCTCTAATTAAGCTTTATAACCGAGCGTTTTTAGGAGTTTTCCTTATGCAAGCTTTTTTTTTTTTTTCTTTTTTCTGTTTTTTATTTCAAAAAATATTGTTGGCAACATTTAATCATTTAAACCTATTGTATGTACTAGTGCAATCATAATTATATTCCACTGATTACATTAGCAATGATCATTTCTTGGTTTTGCATCATAAAGATACTACATGAAATTAATTACGCTGAACAAAATCATAGCATCATAGAATAGTTAGGGTTGGAAAGGACCTTAAGATCATCTAGTTCCAAACCCCCTGCCATGGGCAGGGACACCTCACAACAACCATAGCCACACAAGGCTCTGTCCAACCTGGCTTTGAACACCGCCAGCAATGGAGCATTCACAGCTTCCCTGGGCAGCCCATTCCGGTGCCTCACCACCCTTTCAGTAAAGAGCTTCTTCCTCATATCCAATCTAAACTTCCCCTGTGTAAGTTTGACCCCATTACCCCTTGTCCTCTCACTACAGTCCCTAATGAAGAGTCCCTCCCCAGCATCCTTATATCCTATCCTTCAGATACTGGAAGGCTGCTATGAGGTCTCCATGCTGCTGCTTCTCTTCTCCAGGCTGAACAGCAGCAACTTTCTCAGACCCAGCTTTCTTCATACAGCAGGTGCTCCAGTCCCCTGATCATCCTTGTGGCCCTCCTCTGGACTTGTTCCAACAGTTCCATGGCCTTCTTATGTTGAGGACACCAGAACTGCACACAATACTCCAAGTGAGGTCTCACGAGAGCAGAGTGGAGGGGCAGGATCACCTCCCTCAACCTGCTGGTCATGCTCCTTTTGGTGCAGCCCAGGATACCATTGGCTTTCTGGGCTGCGAGTGCACACTGCCCACTCATGTTTGTTTTCTCATCAACCAGCACCCATGTGTCATTCTCCACAGGGCTGCTCTCAATCTCTTCTCTGCCCAATCTTTAGCAGTGCCTGGGATTGCTCCCACCCAGGTATAGGATCTTGCACTTGGCATGGTTCAACTTCATCAGGTTGGCACCAGCCCACCTTACAAGCGTGTCAAGGTCCTTCTGGATGTCATTCCTTCCCTCCAACGTATCAACCGAACCACACAGCTTGGTGTCATTGGCAAACTTGCTGAGGGCACTTTCAATCCCACTGTCCATGTCACCAACAACGATGTTGAACATGACAGGCCCCAACACCGAACCCTGAGGGACACCACTCATTACAGCTCTCAAGCTGGACATTGAGCCATTGACCACAACTCTTTATGTGCAGGCCATCCAGTCAGTCCTTTATCCACCAAGTAGTCCACCTATCAAATTGATGTCTCTCCAACTTAGAGACAAGGATGTCATGTGGGACAGTGTTGAACGCTTTGCACAAGTCCAGGTAGATGACATCAACTGCTCTACCCCTGTCCATCAGTTCCATATGCCCATCATAGAAGGCCACCAGATTGGTCAGGCAGGATTTCCCCTGAGTGAAGCCATGCTGGCTGTCACCAACCACTTTGTTGTTTTTGGCGTGCTTCAGCATGCCTTCCAGGAGAATCTGCTACAAGATTTTGTCAGGCACAGAGGAGAGACTGTATCTTCTTTGAGCCAGTATTTTTCAAGGAGACGTTAGGGGAATGTGGAAAAGTTCATTTGGTAATGTAGGCTGCTCCTTGTGGGTGGTGTTATTTTTCGTGATTGACCATGAAGAAAGCTGAATTGAGATATTCCCATATTTAGGAACTGTAAATGTGAAGCTGTTTCAAAAACTGAGTGGACTGCAAAATAGGAAAAAATTATGTATCTGATTTGATTTAGAGCAATGACCTATTCCTCTTACTCAGATGACAATATTAAAAGCATAAATACTTAAAAAAAGATTTTATTTTATTTTTATTTTTTTTAAGAAATGCTATCACAGCAGTTCCTCTGTGGAATGGAAATATTTTAGACTGTTTTTAAAAAACCGTTGGATAGACATGCTGTTTTTTCATTATGATAACAGAAGAAAGAAAACGTTAAGCTGTTGCTAGTGTATGCATTGTTCAGTGTATAAAATAATCCAAGTAGTTCCTACAATTCAGAAAACTGTAGCTTTCATCTGTACCATCTATAAAGAAAAAAAGAGACAGTAAAGAAGTTGCAATACTCAGTGGTGTCTTGTGTACCCAAAGTTTTTAAAACAGCAAAGAAAAAATATTAAACAAAAAGAAACCAGACAGACCATGATACAGAGAAAAGAACTAGCTGTGCAGCATGTATACTTTTTGGATGCAGTATTGTAGCTGCTTTATTGTGAACAGAAGTGTTCTTCAGCATTTTAAAAGATGAACAGTACAACTCGTTCTCCAGACTAATCAAGTGTCCTCTTGGAGTACAGATCTTAGATCCTTCCAGTATCTGAAGGTGGTCTATAGGGATGCTGGGGAGGGACTCTTCATTAGGGACTGTAGTGAGAGGGCTAGGGGTAACAGGTTAAGACTTAAGCAGGCGAAGTTTAGATTGGGTATAACGAAGAAATTCTTTACTGTGAGGGTGGTGAGGCACTGGAATGGGTTGCCCAGGGAAGTTGTGAATGCTCCATTGCTGATGGTGTTCAAGGCCAGGTTGGACAGGGCCTTGGGTGGCATGGTTTAGTGTGAGGTGTCCCTGCCCATGGCAGGGGGGTTGGAATTAGATAATCTTAAAGTCCTTTCCAACCCTAACTATTGTTCTATTGCTGTTCCCTGGCTGTTTTTTTTTTGGGGGGGGTGAGAAGGGAGGTGGTAAATATTTCTTAAATTGTGGTTTGCAGGCATGGATTGAGCATTACAGTTTTGGACCTCTCCACTACCAAATGGAAAAGAAGTAGCTACTGATTATGTTTTTCATTTCTGTAAGTTAAGACATTAAGTCAAGGACTTTTCAGCCTCTCCTACTGCCCAGTCAGTGAGGAAGCTGGGGGCTGCAAAAAAAACTGGGACATGACACAGCCAAGACAACTGACCCAAATTGGCTGAAGGAATATTTCATACTATATGATGTCATGCTGAACAACAAAACTAGGGGGAGTTTGCTAGGGGGGCAGCATCCTGCTGCTCAGGGACTGGCTGGGCATTGATAAATGTGTGGTGAGCAATTGTATTGTGCATCACTTGTTTTGTATATTTTTTAATCATTGCTATTTTCCCTTTTCTGTTCTATTAAACTGTCTTTATCTCAACACATGATTTTTACCTTTTTTCCAATTCTATCCCACATCCCGCTGGGTGTGGGGTGGATGGGGATGGGGGTGTGTGAGTGAGCAGAGCTCTGTGATGTATATCTGCCTCCCACGTTGAACCAAAACAAATTCAGATTATAAGTAAAGCATGAAGGACTTTTTATCTTAAACAGATAGCTTTAAAGAATTTTTATAGAATTAACAAGGCATGTATCTTCATTTCACACATTTTCTGAGAATTAATTTATCAAAACTGTATTTTTTTCTGAGCGATAGATGTCTCAGAATATTTCTTAATTCAAGAGGGAAACTTTTACCTCAATTTTATTCCTGAGCCTTCAAGGCTGTAGCTCTGAGGCTGAAGTTTTTATAATTAGCTGTTTAGAATCATAGAATAGTTAGGGTTGGTTAGGACCTTAAGATCATCTAGTTCCAACCCCCCTGCCATGGGTAGGGACACCTCCCACTAAACCATGCCACCCAACACTCTGTCCAATCTGGCCTTGAACACTGCCAGGGATGGAGCCTTCACAGCTTCCCTGGGCAGCCCTTTCCAGTGCCTCACCACCCTTACAGTAAAGAACTTCTTCCTTATATCCGATCTCCTAGAATGTGGGTAATTATGATGCTTATATGTTCTGTCCTTAATTTTAAAATTTTTTGTAGATTCTCTTATTTAGAAAGTCTCACCAAATGTAACTCATTTGCTCCCTAGGACCGAGCCCAAAATCTTCATGAACGAAGAACAAGTACAACCACCCTGACAGTAGATGTGCTTGATGGCGATGACTTGGGCCCGATGTTTCTTCCTTGTGTCTTGGTGAACAATACTCGTGACTGTAGACCTCTCACATATCAAGCAAGCTTGCCAGAACTGACTGATCCTGTAAGTCGTCTTGGTTTTTTGCAAGTTTTATATGTTTGTTTTGCAAGCAACTGTCTCTTTTTTTTTTCTCCTATGATTGCAGTTGAGAACTGTAACTAGAAAGGTCATGTATTCTTTATGCTGTGTTTTATATGCTAAACAAAAGAAAACCAAGATACATATAGGAATTGGTGGTGAAATTCTAGCTTTGATAAAATGGCAAACTGCTTGTTCACTACAACAGCTGAATCTTACTGTAATTTGATAACTTTGGAATTGCTCTTCCTGATGAGACCATGTTTTGCTCTCAAAATATCCTGAAGAACCATTTTTGAGATGGGACTTGACGTGTTGTTCCATTCAGGATTCTACAGACCTTGGGAGAACAGGGGTTTTTTTTGGTTGTTTTTTTTTTTTGGAAGAGGAAGTGTTAGTCACTAATCCCTGGAAAAATTATTTGTTACTATTGTTGCATTTCAGTCAAGAGGCACTAAAAAGCAATATGTGTTTTTCCCATGCAGATGCTTGCACTAAATATGTTGGTTAAAACATCAGTTACGATAAGGACAAAGACCAGTGTAAGGTCCATTTCATGCTATTTCACCCTCTTCCCCTTCCTTCTACACCTTAGTATTTGATAACCCTTTGTAACTCTGTTGTCTGTTTTGGACTTCAAATAAATTCTTTTACTTAAAATTCTGCATTAATTTTGTTTGGGCTTAGTGTCATTTGAAGGAGGCTAGGCAACCACAAGTTGCTTTCTAGCTGAGTGTGTGGCATTATTAGGGTTACTAGGGCACCAAAACTATGTAGGGTAATAGAGCATGACCCCATTTTATCTGCACAGATCTGATAGAGTTCCCAGTACACAGGCAGGTGAGCCAAAAATTATTGATAACCAGTGTTTCATCATTACCTTGTTTTTTATTTGGTTATCTTAAGATATCATGAAAATAATTCAATTTTCCTGATAGCGCTCTCAAAGATTAAAAGAAGCCAGCTCTGTCCCCACTCCTGCCTTAGTTCAGCTGCGCTGAAAGAGAAAGCAGTGTCCGCCAAAGATGTTCTCTAGGGTGAGGAAAATCTAACTGTGATTTAGGTGCTGAGTTGCAAAATTTATTTATTTAACTTTATAATCTACAGTCTGTTCAGGTGTCAGGGGTTTTTGTTTGCTTTTTGGCTGGTTTGCATCCAGCTGCACCTTAAGAAATCTGATCTGTGAAATGAGAAACTGGTTCTGTTGATAGATAAACAGCAAATAGCTGGTAGTTTCTTTGTAGCACTGTGGCAGTTTTGATAAAGGTAAGTGGAAGAAGGATGTTTGAACTCAGAGTTTTACCTCGGTATCTCAAACATTTATTGACTTCTAAATGGTAATTCCTTTCGAAGATATGGATGGTACCTAGAAAGATTGAGCTAGTAAATTTATGTATTACATTTCTTTCTGCAAACAGCACTGTGGTAAAGTGCAGAGAAGCCTGAGCTGTCTGGAATAGGCAGGGACTAGTGGACTCATGTGATGGTCTAATCTGTCAAAGTGGCCTGGGCAGAGGACCTCACTCAGAGATAGGTTGAAGACGTCTACATGGTGTGAAACCATTGAATTGCACCACATAGGCAAGACCCATCTGAGTTTGTAAACCTGTAAGACTTTAAGTACAATCTCAAGTTCTATTGAAGCTCATAGGAACCAATATACTCCTCAGAATGATTTATCTGAAGTTATTTGAACTAGTTAGTTGGGGTTTT
Organism: Myiopsitta monachus; assembly: GCA_017639245.1. Taxonomy (NCBI): domain Eukaryota; kingdom Metazoa; phylum Chordata; class Aves; order Psittaciformes; family Psittacidae; genus Myiopsitta; species Myiopsitta monachus. Next base: position 60,214,771 of record CM029921.1, on the reverse strand, counting down.
CTTAAAGATCAAAATTTACTATCCTGTAGGTGTTGAACTTCCAGTGTGTGTGTAGCCAGTAGAACGGAATGCTGTTAGCTGGTTTTGATGTTTTTTTTTGGTTTGGGTTTTTTTGTTTGTTTGTTTGTTTGTTGGGTTTGTGTTGTTTTTTTTTTTTTTTGCATGGTAGCCACTATAGGTTAAAGTACTATTTTTAGTCCAATTTTTTTTACTATTTGTTTTTTCAGTTTTCAGTGAACATGAGAAAGAATATTAATGAATATAGGACGAAGTTGAAGTATTAGTTATTTGGAAGCAGTGGCTTGAAAAAGAAGTTATTTTGCGGAGCAAAATATATACACTGCTGACCCTTAAAGCAAAGCATTTAGTGTAACTGGCAACTATAATATTTTTGTTTCATCTTGCGCAATTAGCTGGCCATGAAATTACTAAGCTCTTCTCACTGTCCTGAGAATCTCGAATTCGACCATCTCATGGTCGCTGCAACCAAGGGCTGCCCTGGGGCGTCACGTTTCCAACCAGCCCTTCCCTGTTGGTGAGGATGTGGTCAAGCATGGCACCTCTCCTTGTCGGCTCCTCTATTACTTGCAGAAGAAAGTTGTCTTTCACACAATCGAGGAACCTCCTGGATTGTTTGTGCCAGGCCATATCATCCCTCCAACAGATATCAGGGTGGTTGAAGTCCCCCATGAGAACAAGGGCCTGCGAGAGTGAGGCTGTTCCTATCTGTTTATAGAGCACTTCATCCACAGAGTCCTCTTGGTCAGGCGATCTGTAACAAATCCCCACAATAATGTCTCCCATTGCTGTTCTCCCTTTAACCCTGATCCACAAACTCTCTGTCAACTGCTCACCTGTCCCCAGACAGAGTTACATACTCTCCAGCCTATTCCCAACATAAACAGCAATTCCCCCTCCCCACCTACCGCGCCTGTCTTTCCTAAAGAGCCTGTACCCTTCCATTCCAACACACCAGTCATAGGAGCCATCCCACCATGTTTCTGTGATGCCTATGATATCATACCCCCGTAGACGTGCACACATCTCTAATTCCTCTTTTTGTTCTTCATACTGCAGGCATTTGTATAGAGGCATCTGAGCCGAGCTCCAATTGAAGCTGGCTCATTGGCTGGAGCAGCTGGAATATCTATACATTGCTCTGAGCATTTACTATATGTGCTGGCAACTGACTGTGTGTGTTGGGATAGAATGATACCCCCTCCCCAAACACATGCAGTTTAAAGCATCCTTGACCAGTCTGGCAAGCCTCCTACCAAATTCACTCTTCCCTTTCTTTGTCAGACCAGCTTCACCAGCCCCCCAGTAGACCTGGCCTACTAAATTGAGTCCCTTGTTCAAGACACCCAAATCCCTGACTACAGCACCACCCTTCTAACCATTTATTAACCTGTTCAACCCTCTTAGTCTTTTTAAGGTCCTCCCCTGTATCCTGGAGAATTGACGAAAAGACAATCTGAGCTCCAGAGCCCCTAACCACCTCTCCCAGACCTCTGCAGTCCTTCTTTATGTTCTGTATCTATCTATATCAGTAGCACCCACATGGATCACTAGAGATCCTCAGCACAGTGAGAAGAGTGTGCAGCAATCTCACTGCTCTGGACTTCAAGAGAGCAGACTTTGGCCTCTTCAGGAACCTGCTCAGTAAGATTCCATGGGATATAGCACTAGAGGGCAGGGGGGGCCAAGACTGATGGTTGATATTCAAGGATCACCTGCTGCAAGCTCAGGAGTGATACATCCCAACTAGAAGGAAGTGCAGCAGGAGGGCCAGGAGACCTCCTTGGATGGATAATGAGCTGCTGAGGAAAATCTGAAGGAAAAAAGAGGCTTATAAAAGGTGGAAGCAATGGCAGGCGGCCTGGGAAGAATACAGGGATGTTGTTTGAGAAGCTAGGGACCAGGCTAGGAAAGCTAAGGCCCACTTAGAATTAAACTTGGCTAGGGATGTGAAAGATAATAGGAAGGGATTCTATAGGTACATTGCAAATAAAAGACAGGCTAGGGACAACGTGGGCTCTATCCAGAAGCTATCGGGAGAACAGACTACCCTGGATTTGGAGAAGGCTGAGGTTCTTAATGACTTCTTTGCCTCAGTCTTCACCAGCAAATGATCTGAGCACACCACTCAAGTCTTGGAAGGCAGACGCAGGGACTGTGAGAATGAAGACCCCAGGCCCACTGTGGGAGAGGATCTGGTTCGAGACCATCTTAGGAACCTGAACGTATGCAAGTCCATGGGACCTGATGAAATCCATCTGTGGATCCTGAAGGAGCTGGCAAATGAAGTTGCTATGCCGCTGTCCATCCTCGTTGAAAAATCATGGCCGTCAGGTGAAGTTCCCAACAACTGAAAAAAGGGAAATATAACCCCCATTTTCAAGAAGGGGAAAATGGATGAGCAGGGGAACTACAGACCAATCAGCCTCACTTCTGTGCCTGACAAAATCTTGTAGCAGATTCTCCTGGAAGGCATGCTGAGGCACGCCAAAAACAACAAAGTGGTTGGTGACAGCCAGCATGGCTTCACTCAGGGGAAATCCTGCCTGACCAATCTGGTGGCCTTCTATGATGGGCATACGGAACTGATGGACAGGGGTAGAGCAGTTGATGTCATCTACCTGGACTTGTGCAAAGCGTTCAACACTGTCCCACATGACATCCTTGTCTCTAAGTTGGAGAGACATCAATTTGATAGGTGGACTACTTGGTGGATAAAGGACTGACTGGATGGCCGCACATAAAGAGTTGTGGTCAATGGCTCAATGTCCAGCTTGAGAGCGGTAATGAGTGGTGTCCCTCAGGGTTCGGTGTTGGGGCCTGTCATGTTCAACATCGTTGTTGGTGACACTGGACAGTGGGATTGAAAGTGCCCTCAGCAAGTTTGCCAATGACACCAAGCTGTGTGGTTCGGTTGATACGTTGGAGGGAAGGAATGCCATCCAGAAGGACCTTGACACGCTTGTAAGGTGGGCTGATGCCAACCTGATGAAGTTGAACCTATGCCAAGTGCAAGATCCTATACCTGGGTGGGAGCAATCCCAGGCACCGCTAAAGATTGGGCAGAGAAGAGATTGAGAGTAGCCCTGTGGAGAAGGACTTGGGGGTGTTGGTCGATGAGAAAACGAACATGAGTGGGCAGTGTGCACTCGCAGCCCAGAAAGCCAATGGTATCCTGGGCTGCATCAAAAGGAGCGTGACCAGCAGGTCGAGGGAGGTGATCCTGCCCCTTCACTCTGCTCTCGTGAGACCTCACTTGGAGTATTGTGTGCAGTTCTGGTGTTCTCAACATAAGAAGGCCATGGAACTGTTGGAACAAGTCCAGAGGAGGGCCACAAGGATGATCAGGGGACTGGAGCACCTGCTGTATGAAGAAAGCTGGGTCTGAGAAAGTTGTTGCTGTTCAGCCTGGAGAAGAGAAGCAGCAGCATGGAGACCTCATAGCAGCCTTCCAGTATCTGAAGGATAGGATATAAGGATGCTGGGGAGGGACTCTTCATTAGGGACTGTAGTGAGAGGACAAGGGGTAATGGGGTCAAACTTACACAGGGGAAGTTTAGATTGGATATGAGGAAGAAGCTCTTTACTGAAAGGGTGGTGAGGCACCGGAATGGGCTGCCCAGGGAAGCTGTGAATGCTCCATTGCTGGCGGTGTTCAAAGCCAGGTTGGACAGAGACCTTGTGTGGCATGGTTGTTGTGAGGTGTCCCTGCCCATGGCAGGGGGTTTGGAACTAGATGATCTTAAGGTCCTTTCCAACCCTAACTATTCTATGATTCTATAAAAATAGTATTTCTTTTCCAAATTTCTTTCACTTAAATGCACTAAGGCAGTTGGATGCATTGGGAATGAAGAATTTGTATGGCGTGTGTTTTGTTTACAGGCTTTGAAGGGCAGAGATTGAAAAGGCCAGTGAATTTAATGGTTCTCTTTGTTACCAGAGAAGCAATTTATTTTCCTGAAGAACAATACCAAGGTTTATACTGTGCCTTCTGAGAGTTGTTTTGACTCATGGCAATATTAATAATATTAAATCAGCTCCAGGCTGGGAAGAGTGTTGTTTAATTAGTTTATACACTTGTAAAAACCTGTTTTGCTTTTCTGCTGTTCTGACAAACAGTGTGAATTCCCCCAAAACTGTAGATCTTCCAAGCAGAGCAGAAGGTTATCTGATACTCCTCTCTCGGTGTGTATATAGAATGAAATGATGTTTTAATATCTTCTCAGTTAGCTTGATACTGCCTGCAACTGACTGAGCTTTGCTCCAGGATGTGATGTTCTTCACTGGTGATTGCCTGGTTTCATGTGTGTCACTTTTGCAGTGTCACCAATGAGCTACTGTTATTAATTGCTATGATGGCATTATTAGTTCTAGGAGCATAGCTAAGGTCACAGAAACATCAGTGTCTCTGATATCAAATGCTTGTGAGGTGCTCTTGCAACTTAATAGAAGACACAGAAAATCATAGTTCAGAGTAAACAAGCCTTGGGTTTCTTTATAGCACACTAGCTCTTCTGAATGCTTAATCCTGTGGTAGGTGAGTGGCCCTACTGAATCGCAGACAAAGCGAAGTTAACAGTTTGTAATCCGCACCTTCGGTTATGTATTTCTTCTCTGGGCCGTAATTTACTTGTGAAGTGCTACCCATTGAGTCTGATTCAGTGTCCATGACAGTGATAGAGTAAGTTGATTTTCAAGTTCCCAGACCAAGAGGGAAAGAAATAAATCTACTGAGTTTTGAGTCCTCTAATAATCGTTGCAAAATTTATCTGCAAAAAAAAAACCAAAACACTAAGGCCCACTAGAAGACAGAATTCGAAGTCATTGTTTGAAGTTTTGTCTCATAATACATGTACAGGTCTTTTGACTTTATTTCCTTTAGAGGAATGCAAAGTACAGCTTCAGTGATGCCTCAGAATGAGCTAGCATAAACCTTTCAAAATTTAAGTTTCATAAGCCAAATATATTTCCTTATAATAAAAGGAAAAATGGTATTTTTGGTAGATGAAAGGATGCATGTATGAACTTCTTGTGTCTGCTAATTGGTGCACATACTGCAGCATATTTCCCTAATTGTTACCATCCTGCTTTCTCTCTGGTAATTCATTTAGTGTTAGCTGAATTTCAGTTTCCAATAATACCTGTGTTGTTTGCTGGTTGTTTTTGTTGTTACATGGTTTTCTATTTGCCTTAGTGTTTCTGTGTCTGATCAAATCTGGCAAGTAATTTTTTTTTTTTAATTGTTTCAGAAAGACTTCAGTAAATTAGCATTTATTATTGGGATGTGCAAGCCATCAAATAGAGTTAAAATATATAAGCTCATGAATATTTCATAACATTGGAAAGATAATTTCTGCTCTCTCTTTCCCCTTCAGTCTATTCCTGTCATGCTCACTTTTTGAAAGTTTTGTCCATTTCTATGCTCCATGTCCTTCCATCATCAGGCAAAGAAGAGAAGCCAATTAGCAGTAAAAGTTTGTTTAATCAATTGCTGGACTAGTTTTGCAACAAACCTTTCATTATCAGATTCCATAGGGTAATTATTAGTCTACATGAACACTAATATATTCCATGACACCAATGAGGCTTTCTTTGTCCTAATTCAAGATTCAGCACTTCAAATACCTAGCTGCATTATGAGACATTACTTATTAATGCACCACTGATGTATCTTTCTACATGGAAAATATTTATTTTTGTGCTAATTATGCTCAGTATCCTTAGGAATTTTGTCAACAAGACCCTTACAAAGTCAGTGGCTCAGCTGTCCTCTTGAACTCAATAAGATGGATCTGAGCGAAAGACTACTAGATAAAAAGATTAAAAAAAGAAAAGAAAATTGTCTGAAGAACAGTGTGGTTGAGGAGTTAAAAAAAGACATAAAAAAGACCCTGAAGAGCAGGAAGTGCCCTTAGAAGCCCTCAAGCTTGGACTAGCAAGAAGAACCTCTTTAGTTAGATTAGTTTTGCTTCAGGAAAAGAAAACTGAACTTTTAAGAGGTGGAATTGTAATTCTCCAGGGTAAAATCTCTGCTTGAGCAGTGAGGGAGCGAACCCTCCCTGAAGACCACTGCACACATCCTGTAGCGTGGTTTTGAAACTGTTGAAACTGCAGACTTTTGATGGTAAGGTGAAATGAATAGTATTGCTCTACTGTTGTCACAGAAGTCAAGAGTTACAGGTTTTTTTAATTGCAAAGTTTAGATCATTCTATATTTAATACTGAGCAGAGTCTTTTCTGACCACTTGTTTTTTACTTTTTTTTTTTTTCCTAACATTAAGAAAGGTTTTGAATACTTCATGCAGGGGATAAAAAGAGTTTATTGACTTTCATATATGCAAAGCATTATAAACCACCATGATATTAAGATTTGTGGCTATCTAGTAAATGGATCAAATCCTCAAGGTATCTTTCAGGAAGTGCATTTTACTCGTAATCCAGAATTGCTTGAAGCGTTCCCAGTTAATGGTAAAAATGTGTTTTGTATCAGACTGATAGTTATGTCAAAAATGACAGGTGTTTTTTTAAAACTCTCATTTTATCTTTTCATTTCTTGTTGAAACTCTAATGGCAATCACAATAGATTTTTGTCCAAGCTGTTTCCCATTCCCCTGCAGCATTCTAGCTCAGCATCATAGTGATGTCCTGTAACTGGCTGCAGTAAAATAACTCATACCACATTCCCTGGTGTATTGCTGTTTAGCAGTTCTTTGCATTTATTGTTTTGGGTATTGGGGACTGACCCTTTATGGTACCTTTTGGGCACCATCACCTGTTGCAGAAGGGAGACTGTGAGAGGTACAGTGAATGGGTCATTCTCTGTGTGTGAGAAATGGAAATACTGTGGGAGGGAATCAGCAGCACGGAAAAGACTAGTTTTACTGTGATGGAGAATTCAAAAGGAATTTGGTGGAGGACTGAAGTAATTTGATCAGTGGGTGGGGCTGGTGTTAGAAACACAGGATGCTTTGCTAGTAACCAGGTTTTATCAGCTCTATACAAGTCAGTTCTATGCTTATTTATAGCTAATTAACATTGCTGAGGATGTGCTGGTTTTTTATTACCTCTGGGCTTAAGATTACAAGTGCTAAACAATTCTTTCTAACATAATTTCATTGCACCTTGTGCTATCTGACAGTACAGATCCCAATTTCTTCCAAACATAAATCCTCATGGAAATTTTTCTCATAGATTAATGCCAATAAAAACTTGCCACAAAATAAGTTAAAATCTGAAACTTCTGGAAACAGCATCTCCCCATCTCTAGCTATAACAGCACGTTTTAGTCAAGGATAGTAATCAAAATATTCTGGGATTTTTTTTAGTGGGTTTTATGTATGTTGTGGGAAATACATATCCACAAAAGACACTTTATTGAGGCATTTACCATGCAACCTAAAACCAAATAACATTTCCTGAGGTGTGAGAGAAACTTGCCAAGTGTCCATACAGATGCTTTTACAGATGCTAAGTAAGATTTTTGTGGCATTTTTATGATTAAATCAACTTCAGTGAAACCTTACAGCGTATAAGGAAGCTGCCTCTTTCACCTGTGGGAAGAGCATAGAATAGCAGAAATACCTACTCTGATGAAAGTGGATTCTTTCTTGCTTTTTCTTGTAAGCATGACTGCTTAAAGTCAAATGTGCATGGGGGTGAACGAACCACTACTAACAGTCAAGCTGGTTAGATAATGATACATTTAAAACTGAAGATATTCATGGGCAATTTAGGAAGCTGTTATTTTCTGAAGCATATCTCAATATGTCTTTTCTGTCTTTGCTTTATTTTTCTTAAGATTTGGAATCTTCTACTGAAGCCTTTGGTTACTCTGTATAGTCTTATATATATAGTATTATATATATAGCATTATATATATTATATATATATATATATATAGTATTATATATATAGTATTTTATATATATAGAGAGTGTATATATATAGTCTATATATAGTCTTATGAGTACTGCCTGTGATTTAGTTGCATCAAACATCAGGAAATTATTTGATATTTAATTTGTTTCTAATTATTCCTTTCTCAGCAAAATAGATGCTGTCCAATTTTGGAGACTGATGCTAAATGCTCTTGTAGGGGATGGTGTTTATGCTTCATCCTGGAATTAGACTATGATTGAACACAATTATGTCTGCTGGAATAATTGAATGCTTAAAGTGTGGCTTGGGTTTGTGGCTTCCTGAGAAAACAGGGCTTTCATCATTAGGAGAACAACATGTTTCTCTTCATACAAATATTTTCAGTAGGGAAAGAAGTGACTTCGCATTTTGACTAGGTAGAGTCTAGCTCTTCAATGGTACCTGGCATTGAGACTCATGTTGAAATTAGAGGTACGCTGGCACACTCTAGGAAAGTAGGCTGGCTGTTTATAGAGACGCTTCTTGATGCCTAACCCAGTACATTTGTTCTGTGTGTTTCTCTTATGTAGAGGTTTTTGTTGTTTTCCCCCTGCTGTCTGTTTCTTTATCCCTTCCTGCATAAGAAACTGATCTTAGTGTTGATTTCAGATATGTGTTTCTCAGGAATAAATACAAGGGAATGCAACGAATTCCTTATTAACCATGCTGTGTTCATCTTTAACTACATTTCTGTTGCCTGAGGATCCCTCTTAACATTTACTGATGATAAACCCATGTGTTCTTTATATTGTGTGGTTTCAGGGCTTGAACATGCTTTGATTTTAAATAAAAGTTTAGTTGAGAAGATCAACAGCAATTATTTCAGAGTTTCTATACTGTCAGTAAATAAATGATTAAGGATAAAAGCTTTTGTTTTGTTTAACATCTCTGTAGCCATTCTCTAATGAATGTAGTAGCTCCAGAACACAGAAAATCAGGCCTCTCATACACTGTAGTCTAGGCTGTTAACTTTTTTTGTTTTAAGTGTAGACATATGTTGTCCAGCTTTCTGTATGAACTCATATTTAATGCCGTAATTAATTTGCCTTTTCTTTACAAATACTACTGAGAAAATGCTAGACAAAATAGCACTAGCAAACTATTATTTGCTACTAAAACATTTAGGTACTTTATCTGTGTATTATGCCTTAAAATATTCATTTTAAAAAGCCTAGCAATTGGGTTTAATTTAACTAAATCTTTGCTGAAAGATAGCATGTGGTGTCAACTGTTGGGCTGTAAGATGAATGAGTTCCTGTGCATTTACTAACCATAAACTATTTGGTAGACAGGGCAATGGTGTCATTTCAGCCATACTACAAGAACTAACCAGAGAAGTGCTTTAAAAATCATGGATGTATCTATATATTTTGGGGTTGTTGCTTGTTCAGTAAATTAGAAGTGAGTCTCTCTAATGTCTGAGGCTTTGAATACTCCTTTTGCCACAGGCCGAAAGATGAGCAAATTGACCCATTTTCAGGTATTTTTCATTAGCAGTTTAGGTAAAACCTGAAACTCATATTAAGAAAGGGAAAATGAAGAGTGATTTTCATGATATGTATGCAGTTGTGTCAGTGTATTTTGTTTTCAGAAGGCAAATTTGTATGGCCAAGTTATTTGCAGTATAGCTGAGAAGCAGACAGCAATTTTTCTAATTAAATTTAAGCATAGATGCATGATGAACTGATAGTCTTGAATTGTTTTGAAAGTCGGAAAACAACTCAAAAGTGATGAACAACTCCTTTCTTGGATTCAGTTCCCTCATTAAAGTTTGAGGATAAACTCATTGGTTGGTTGTTTTGGAGTTTTATTGTTTTTTTTTTTTTTTTTTTTTTTTTTTTTTTTTTTTTTTTTTTTTTTTTTTGTTTTTTTTTTGTTTTTTTTTTTGGGGGGGGGTGGGGTACCCTTTTTCTCTTTAGTTGCAGCCATACAGAGGTCATCAGATTGATATAAAGTTCAAGATAATGGACAGTGTTAAACAAACAGTGCCATTCACAGTTGATTTACTAGTGTAGGCTTTTTTATAACCTGGCTTGGTGATTTTGAATTAACTGTATGGAAATTACTCCAGCAAAGTCAAATGGGCTGCTTTTATAAGCTATTGATTATCTGCTAGTGCATGATAAGGAGTCATAAAAGTTGTTTTAAGTCTTCTGTCATGACTTTCCCTATCTTTTCCATTTTTGTGATTGATTGGCTGTCTCCCATATGCAGTGTCTTGATAAGTAGAGACTTTTTTTTAGAAGGAAATGTCACCGAAAAGTACTGAAGCATGAAAAGGTTAAAATTACACAGATATGATGTTTCAAGTAATTAATTTTTGTGTATTTATGAGTGTACCAAGATGGTATGGCTAATTAAAAATAACTATCAGTAAATTCTCAGTAATTTTAATATGTTAACACATGAACCTAAGAATTGTTTTCTGTAATCTCTCTTAGCAGGCAAGCAAGAACTTCACTTGCTTGATGCATTGAACAGGCAGGACAGTCACTGTTTAATATCTAAGATTAACTTGTGATTTTAAATATAGCTGTATTTCAAGTAAAGGAGAAGTTGACTGCTTTTCAGTTCAAGAACAAACAAAACTGTGCTTTTAAGTTATAAAATGTAATGAATATTTATAGAAACCAGATGTTTCAATTATTAAAAACACTCTTTCTGGTTGAGAGAATTATAGCAAGGCTGCAGAAGAAGTGAATATGGTCTCAGAGATGAGAAGTACTTTCCTGCTGGTGACTGTAGCCAAGTTGCATTTCAGAAACAGCTATTGTGTCTCTGGGGAGGAATCAAGTGGGTAAAGTCACATTTTGCTTTGAGTACAGGAAACTTGCTTTAAGTGTGGGGTCACTGGTGGAGATCTTGCCTTGTGTATGTGGTACATAGCAGAAAAGGCAGGGAGAATAGTGGATTTTCTTGAAAGAACAGGAAGACACAGACATTTTTAATAATGTGAAAATGATTGAGCGTAATTTACGTGCTTTAGATTCTCACTAATGCTAATCTTTCTTTAAATGGACAAATGGAAGTTTTAAGGGAAAAAGGATCAAGCTTGACTGAAAACTAAAATGTTTTAGGCAATATATACTCAAAAAATGAACTAAGAAAAGAAAAATATAATTGTCAATCATCTTTGAAAGTTGTCTTTGAGTTGAAAGAAACAGATTTGGTTTATTGCTATAACTAGGTTATCAAGTGACCCATGATACAGACTGGTTATGGGGCTCCCTTGCTTGCACAAGAGAAGCAAGGACACTGGTAGTTCACCAGAGACCCAGTCTAGCTGGATATTTGGCTGAAGGTGAAAACAGTAAGATTTTCTAGGTGTTTATCAAGTTGTAAATTGAAAATTTAGAAACTTCATATCAAATCTGATTAATTATCAAGAGTAAGGGGGGAACAAACTGGTAAAAATGACTGATTTTATCATTTGCACAATTTTCTTTTTTTTTTTTTTTCCTCCAAAAATTTGAAATATTCCATTAATTGCTTGATATTTATCATAGAACCATAGAATAGTTAGGGTTGGAAAGGACCTTAAGATCATCTAGTTCCAACCCCCATGCCATGGGGAGGGACACCTCACATTAAACCATGCCACCCAAGGCTCTGTCCTACCCGACCTTGAACACCGCCAGCGATGGAGCATTACAGCTTCCCTGGGGAACCCATTCTAGTGCCTCACCACCCTTACAGGAAAGAATTTCTTCCTCGTATCCAATCTAAACTTTCCCTGTGCAAGTTTGAACCCATTACCCCTAGCCCTATCACTACAGTCCCTCATGAAGAGTCCCTCCCCACCATCCCTATAGCCCCCTTCAGATATTGGAAGGTTGCTATGAGGTCTCCATGCAGCCTTCTCTTCTCCAGGCTGAACAGCCACAACTTTCTCAGCCTATCTTCATACAGGAGGTGCTCCAGTCCCCTGATCATCCTCGTGGCCCTCCTCTGGATTTGTTCCAACAGTTCCCTGTCCTTCTTATGTTGAGGACACCAGAACTGTATTCAATACTCCAAGTGAGGTCTCACGAGAGCAGAGTGGAGGGGCAGCATCACCCCCCTCGACCTGCTGGTCACGCTCCTTTTGATGCAGCCCAGGGATATGGTTGGCTTTCTGGGCTGTGAGTGCACACTGCCCGCTCATGTTTATTTTCTCATCGACCAACACCCCCAAGTCCTTCTCCACAGGGCTACTCTCAATCTCTTCTCTGCCCAACCTGTAGCTATGCCTGGGATTGCTCCTGACCCAGGTATAGGACCTTGCACTTGTCATGGTTCAACTTCATCAGGTTGGCATCAGCCCACCTCACAAGCAGTGTCAAGCTCCCTCTGGATGGCATTCCTTCCCTCCAGCGTATCAACCGAACCACACAGCTTGGTGTCATTCAGCAAACTTGCTGAGGGTGCACTCAATCCCACTGTCCATGTCACCAACAACGATGTTGAACAAGACCGGTTGCAACACCGAACCCTGAGTGACACCACTCGTTACTGGTCTCCAGCTGGACATTCAGCCATTGAGCACTAGTCTTTGCATGTGGTTATCCAGTCAGTTCTTTATCCACCAGGTAGTCCACCTATCAAATTGATCTCTCTCCAACTTAGAGACAAGGAGAAGAGTATAAGAAGGCCACACAATCAGGTCAGGGTCCATCTGAATACAGTATCTTTTTAACAGTCACCATCAGGCTGGGGGAAGTGGAGAAGAAGAATATACAGTACTTCCAGCCTTCCTCTTCACCCTTCAAGCACCTTCTGGTTGGGGGTGTCTTAAGTCAGATGTGGTTTCTGTGTACGTACCAAGACATTTCTCTCCTGTCACCCAGTGAAATGTATCTCAGAGATGCAAAGAGAACCAACTGCACAAAGAGCAAATTTCTTTTTGTTTGAGCTTGATTCCTACTAGTCTTGTCTGAAGCCTATGATCTACCTATGAGAACAACTATATCTACTTCCATTATAAAAGTTAGCACAAAAGCTTCCTTATTACTTACTTCACTGAAATTTAAGAATGAAGTTACACATGATCTACAAGTGGCTCACTCACTAAGCTCATCTACAAGAGACTTAAGCAGCTTAACTACCTTGAATAAGTCAAATCATATTTTCTGTAGATTATGTTGGTCATATTTGGACATAACCAAAGAATCCATACTTCTTTGGTTTCTCTTTGTTTTTTTTGTTGGCGTTTTTTTTTTTTTTTTGTCATGGGTTCAGCAGCAGCAGTCATTTTTCTCCTTGGTAGCTGGTGCAGTGCAGTGTTTTTGATTTTGGGCCTGGGAACAGCGCTGATAACACCAGTGTTTTCAGCTACTGCTTGGAAATGTTTTGGTTTGACCAAGGACATTCTGAGCCTCATGCTCTGCCAGGAAGGAGGGGAAGCTGGGAGGAAGCAGAGACAGGACACCTGACCCAAACTGACCAAAGAGGTTATTCCATACCACAGTGCGTCATGCTCAGGATGTAAAACCAGAAGGCAGAGACCCAGGAAGGGTGGGGGTGGAATGTGGGGGTTTGCTGCTGGGGGGTGCACTGGCTGGGTCGGGCTTGGTGAGCAGTTGTATTCTCTTTCCTTGTATTTCTCTTGTATTATTACTGGTGGTAGCAGCAGTGATTTGTGTTATACCTTAGTTACTGAACTGTTCTTATCTCAACCTGTGGGAGTTGCATTCTTTTTATTCTCCTTCCCATCCCCCTGGGACTGGGGAAAGAAAGAAAGGTGAGTGAATGAGTGAGAAAACTTTGTGGGTGAGGGGCTTAAACCATGGCAGTTATTTATTTATGATCACAAACTATCATATAGGAAACGCAAGAAAAGCAAAGGTTCCACAAAAATTTAGTATAAGTCACCCACATATTTAACACAGGATACAGGCTTTGTATTTGTCATGATTCTCACACTTTCTCCATAACAGGATACACTCTTATGTCAACAGTGCGTTTGACAGAATGTGGAAGATTTAATAAAATCAAAACCCAGATTTTGCCTACTTACTCTTTGTGATTTCCTTGGCATTGGTGCTAGTGGCTGGATCATGTTTAGTAACATACTGGGACTCCTAACAGGAAAATACTGAATTCTTATAGCTTTGTCAAAAGCTAAGAAGAAAAAGGGTCATGATTTTGCTTGGAAGAAGTAGCTGGAACTGTAATTAGGAGTCATTTCCTTTCAGAAATTAAGACAATCTTCTTTGATTCAAACTTTTGTCTGTCATATCAGCCACATAAGTCAAACGCGTAAAATGTTTAACACAGATCGCCAGGGTGCCTGTTTAGGTTTGATGTGTGCAGTAGGATAGGTTCAGTAGCATAAATCCACTTCCTTGTTGTGTGGCAGAAGCGATGCCAAGAATCTTTTGAATTAATGAAATGCAAAAAGTGCCAAGCACCTTGTTGAAGATATCTTGCTGTTTCATCCTATTGTATTCTTTGTTGATTCTCCAGTGTTCACTTTAAAATTAGTTTAAAAGAAAAACAGCAAAACCCCACCTACCTGAGAGCAAAGATTTATGCATGATGTGTGAGCTCACAGAGCTTACGAAAATAATTATGGGAGGACAGAAGGAAAGTATGATTCGTCACTTTTACAAGGTATTTTACAACCAGGGATTTGAAACTGTCATTTTCTGTAAGGCCATTAAAGAATTTTGGATATGAAGTGATAGAGCCTTTCACTCCTCAAAAACTGGAGCTTCAGGAAAGGAAAGAATGCCTGAGAAAGTACCTTCTGTCTCATTCTGAGCTCTGGTCTGCATCTTGAACATGCAATCAGCTACTTATGGGATTTAATTGCTGTCTTGGATGTTTGCCACAACAAAAAAGCCACTTTCAAAATATGCACTTCTTTTTTCTGTTTCATAGAACTCTGTTTGTTACAGCCTGAAGTGGAGCTATTGTCAAAGAGAAAGCATATGCATTAATTTATTAGATCCTTAAATATAATTTAGAAACATCTAAAGGTTTTAAATGTAGACATTTAGACAAAATACTTTTGCAGTGATTCTGTAGCAATGAATTTTGTTTCAGAAGAATTCTCATCTATATCGTAACACTGATCCTTGTAGAGATAATTATAATTTCAATAACTAGGCTATCCCATTAAACTATAAACTAGCTGTTCACTAAGGGTCACATAGAAATTTCTCTTTTCAGCTTGTTGTCACAATGCAGAGAGTGCAGATTATAATAGCTCCTCAATTAATCAAATAGTGATTCATTTGCAAGTACACTTATAAGTAATGGGAGACTGAGTGGTAGGAGTTTATTCTCTGGGCAGAAGTATTAACCCTTGGAGTCACTCTGAGTGCTGCTTCCCTTTTCATGGTATGGCTCTTGATTAGCAATGTAGCTGTGGTCACTCAGAGCTCACCTTGGACTGCTTTACCTGTTCTTTTTTCATTTGTCCCTGGGCTTTTAAGGCTAACTTAGGAGTCCTCTTGGTCCACTGCACAATACAGATGTGCTCTTGTTCCGCTTTTTGTTCTTGTGTTCCCCAAGGCAGTGTTTGCCTTTATGGAGCCAGCAGCCCTCCCAGCTGTGCCATCCATCATGGTGGAGCAGCCACAGTGGGGCTGCTTCGTCACATCAGGGCAGGAGCCACCAGAGGAGGCCAGCAGCTTAGTTTTTGCCACATTGCCCTGACCCCCTGTCTAAAATGTGAAGAAGCCAGAAAGAATGCCTTGTGCCATGCTAAATAGCATCTCCCTGCCTCCAGCTGTGGGCTGTACAATGCAGTGTAGAGTAGGGAGGGGGCAGCCCACCATCACCATTACCATTACAGTTATGTTTGTCTCTGTGCTATTGATAACATTTCTGTAGAAAACCTTGCCTAAATACTAGCAGTCTTTCCTCTAGAGCATAAGAAAATTCATGGTGAACTGCAAGGCCCTCTTCTGAAAAAAGAAAATGTGCTTAGTTTGCATTTGGCTCTGCATCAATACCTCTGTCAAGTACAGCAGTGCTGAAGTTTAAAGCAGCTCATATTTCTAGATAGGTAGCAACTAGCTTTTTAAACAATTCCTGCTTTTTGCTCTGGAAGAGTGTTGGGATTTGAGAAGAAAAGCATTTAAACATAAAATTTCACTATAACGAAAAAAGATGTGAGGACGAGCTTGTACATGAAGCATGTGAGCATTGCAGGTTGTGTGTGTGTACGTGCATACATATACCTCTACACAAATGCCCAAGTCAATTGAAAATGCACCTAGTAAAACCATTTTCCCCCTATTACCTTCACTAACATTAATGCCACTGTTAATGTAACCATTAAAGCAGAGTAATAAAGTGGTTATAATAATGGTGATATAGAATCTGTAGCTGGCTCTGAGCACGAAATCTCTGCCTACAATCATCTCTTGACAGGAGACAAACTTTAATGAGAAAAGGATAGTTTGGAGAAAGTCAGGTGTGAGGTAGTTACAGCTGACATTCCCATGCCTAAACTAGAGAAGTGCCCATATACTTGCAAGCAAAACCAAAAAACCTCCAAAATCTGTAAAGAATATATTAATGTTTCTTCTCAAAGCTGACAGTGGTGGGCCATAGGGGTTTTTTGCTAACCACAGATGTTCAATTCCTGTATCAGTGTGACAAGTAGAAATGCTGCTTTGCTGCAGATTCAATAATTCCAAAATTTCCTCTCCTTTGAGACTTCTGAACTTGTTTGTCCCTCTAGGCGAGAACATTGCTCTACCAAAGCACAGTTCAAAGAAATAGATATATTTGTCATGAGTTTTACAACTTGCTTTTTTGCAGCTGTTCTCTTGCCTCATTCTGAATCCTGAACAGGTAAGAAACCTACTATCAAGAATTTGAAAGATAACCAAAGAAATACGCTTCATAGTTTGTATGGAAAAAAAGGAAATGTCAAAAAGGAAATGTTTTTGTTCTTTAATCACAGTTATCACATTGGAATGAATAGAACCTCCAGTTTGAATTCCTGCATTTGGCTGAATTGCAAAATAAGTTATGCCTGCATGCCCAGGCAGGAGGCCCATTGCATAATGCATTTCATTTAGTCTCTAGCAGTTACTCTGTTGGAGACATTTCTTATAAAGCATGTCAGATACAGAAAAAGCGATTTAGTAAGCACTGTGATCAGAGCCCAATGATATTCAGTTCTTTTTTGGACCTGCTGTTCATGGAAGACATCATTGATAAAAATAGTCTCTATTTTCCTCTGTTCTCTGATTCATTATGCTATCTTGATGCTCCTTCAAAATATTTTTCCTCCTCAAATGTGGCTCATCTTTACAAATAAATGAAAGTAATTGTGTGTTTTGACTGCTTACTCTGTTAATAACATGATCTGTCAGGATATTTGAATTTTACAGTTTTCATTTTAGTAAACTGCATAAACACTGAACACAATATAAAACTAAGAATGCAGAAACCACCATGGACCGTATTGAACAACAAAGGTGCTAAAAGCCGTTTGACAAGTGCAGTGCTGAATTTAGAAAGTAGGTCCTTTTTTAGTAATCAATCTCAGGTCTTAATTTTCCCCATCAGTTAGTAAAACATTTTTTGTATCCCCAGAGAAGATGTGAGAGGTTAGTTCACACATATCAACTGCATAAATTACCTACTGTTTTTTATCAGCTTTTAGAAAGGAAGGTGGACTTCTTAAAGATAAATAGTTAGAATTATTTTACACTTGTAAATCACCCCCCCCATTATAATTACTTTCTGCATATATGTATGATTTCATAATATCAGTTTTACTCTCTGCTGTTAGTAGCTAGTTGACATTCCCCTGGGTGTGGACTGTTATAACATAGTTCCTGTTTTACTAGTGGTATTGAAAAAAATGCCCTTTCACCCAAAATAATGAATTTGCTACACTGTGAATCCAGGAATGCAGCTCATATTTCATTTACATAGCAAGTGTGGACATTTTGCACCGTCTGGTTGGACTGTACATCATCTGGTGGTAAGAAGTATTATTTTAACAGAGCATGCACCTTCAGATATAAGTAGTGTTGCAAACCAGTAGAGTATTGATTAGGTGAGTTGGCTGCGAATCTCAAGGGTTAAGCAATGTGGATTTTTATGGACTTGGTTTCCTCATATAGGTTTGCCCTTACTCAGGGAGCAGTTTCAAGTCAGAATTTTTGCCATATAAGTTTGTTTAGCACCTGTGACAATTTGATCAGAACAATTTTTTTGCCGAGGCTTTAATCTCTATTTTCTTTCAGCTTCACAGTGTGTTTTAAATCTGTGCTTGGGGTTTTCTTCCTGTCTCTCTATATTGTCTTTCAGTTGAGATCTTAGCCCAAAAGTTCAATATTCTGCATTGTGCTAGAGGAGGGTCAGAAGATCCAATTCACCCTATATTCATGTATGCCCTCGTATCACATTAGCCCTCAAAGAGTAGCATAGGAAATTCTCCTGATGTGACACACTGCCTCTCATTGTCTTACCTCACTGATCAAAGGGAGCATCTCTAGGCACTTGTAACTATCAAAAGGAAGGCAGGAAGAGGGGGAGAATGGTGAGATCCCTGAATTGAGATTTGACATGATGTACTCAGTTTGACTAATGGCAAGTTTTTCTGTATTATCTTCATGTGAATATACTTTTCTAGTCTATTTCTTGCTTTTTGGATTTACTTCACTTGTGGTTGGAGAACGTCATTAAAATGTTTTGTGAATTTTAATGACATGCAAGTACTTTATGATGGATTTATGCTCATTAGTGTTTTGTCACAGCCCTTGTACTGGCATAGCATCTGAAGCAGCAGCAAAAGATGTTATTGGAATGGTTTTACAATTCTTCCTGCTCTTTTAGAACTGTGTGTTGGCAATAGTATATGCATTTCTGCACAGTACAGCTATAACTTAGACAATATCCAATTTACAGCTTGTATTCTAACCTCACACGTTTCTCAAGAAAGCACAAAGACAGCCAGTGTAACCATAATGATTCTTCAATTCATAAAAACTTTGTTGGTTTAATACTGTAGGGCTCCCTTTGAAGGAGATTCTGGTTGTCACCATAGGATAATTTAGGTTGCTTTACTATCTTCTATCTAGCTAAGAGCTTCTTGCCCTTATTTGCATAGGCATGAGAGTTCCACTGTCTTTATCAGTAAATTCATCAGCTAAGCCAGGAATATGATGTGCATTGAAGGCCCCTAGGCTTTGTTTGGAGTCCACTGGCTACAGTTAGAGCTCCCTAACTGGGAAGGCTATAAAAAGAATACTTTTCAGGATGCAAAAAGCTCATGTGAAATGTCTTACATTAACTAATTGTGATATTGACCACCTTGTTCTGAGAAAATAGATGTATCTGTATTGCTTTACACTGTGAGAGAAACCTAAGAAAAGCTGATGGTTAAATGTGATTCACTGTTTTCTTTGGAATACTTTGTGTCATAAGAAGTTATTCATAGCATCATAGAATAGTCAGGGTTGGAAAGGACCTTAAGATCATCTAGTTCCAACACCCCTATCATGGGAAGGGACACCTCACACTAAACCATGCCACCCAAGGCTCTGTCCAACCTGGCCTTGAACACCGCCAGGGGTGGAGCATTCACAGCTTCCCTGGACAACCAATTCCAGTGCCTCACAACCCTTACAGTAAAGAACTTCTTCCTTATATCCAATCTAAACTTCCCCTGTGTAAGTTTGAACCCATTACCCCTTGTCCTACCACTATAGTCTCTAACGAAGAGTCCCTCCCCAGCATCCCTATAGGCCCCTTCAGGTGTTGGAAAACTGCTATGAGGTCTCCATGCAGCCTTATTTTTACCGTGAAATACTCTACAGTTCTCCGCACTTCCTAGAAAATAACATGCTATGCACAAAAAAAGTGGGAAAAGAAATGAATGTATTGTATGTTCATGCCAGTTTGGGCATTGCAAAGCATTATATGCATCTTCCTTAGTCTTTTTCAGAGCAGTAGTAAAGATTACAAATTGTCAAAGACAAGAAATAGCCTGTATGTTTCAGTGATTTAATCCAGTTTGCTAAACTCTATGTATATATTTTAACCTGTCAACAGAGAGGCAGAGAATCTGATCTTATTTTCTTGAAAATCATTGAACCACTTAATCAGTGAAGGCTTCAATTCCTTGGCTAGAAATTTGGATGATTATATGTATTGGGGTGTTGATTGATGACCGGCTAAACATGGGCCACCAGTGTGTCTAGGTAGCCAAGAAGGTCAACAGAATCTTAGCCTGTATCAGGAATAGTGTGGCCAGCAGGAGCAAGGCAGTGATCATCACCCTGTACTCATCACTGGAGAGAATGCACCTCTAATACAGTGTTTGATTCTTGGCCCCTCACTGCAAGAGAGATATTAAATTGCTGGAGTGGGTTCAGAGAAGGGCAGCAAAGCTGATGAAAGGTCTGGAGAGCAAGTCTTATGAGGAATGGCTGAGGGAACTTGCGTTATTTAGTCTGGAGAAGAGAAGACTCAGGAGGGACCTTATTGCTCTCCACAACTACTTGAAAGGAGGTTGTAGTGAGGTGGGGGTCTGTCTCTTTTTCCAAGTAACAAGTGATAGGACAAGAGGTAATGGTCTCAAGCTGCACCAGGGGAGGTATAGGCTGAAGATTAGGAAAGACTTCTTCACCAAAAAGGTAGTCAGTTATTGGAACAGGCTGCCCAGGGATGTGGTAGAATCACCATCCCATGAAGTGTGCAAAAAACTGTGTAGATGAGGCCCCTTGTGGCATGGTTTAGTGGTGGAGTTTGCAGTCCTGGAGGAATGATTGGGTTTTATGATCTTAAGGGTCGTTTCCAACCCAGCTGATTCTGATTCAGGTCCACAGGTTGGGTAAAGTGGGGAGTTCTCGAGCATAGAAGTCCCTGGCCTCAATTTTTATGGTTGAACCAGTCAATAAAGACACTGGTGTCCTTTGCGGGTAGCAGCACATGCCACTTGACACAGGGTCAGTGCAAGGCACTGTGGTATGATTGATTGTCTGGAAGCAGCATCAGGGAAACAGTGATTGCTGGCAGCTAGGAAAATGGGCGGGCAAGTGAACTGGGCAACTATGTCTGCGTGCAGTTTTTGATGGGGGATGCCAGTGCACATGGTGATGTGGGGTAAGGAAGCGGGAGAAGTTCGTCACTGTGACACAGTAAATGTTAAGACTGAGAATCAAAAAAAATGAGAACTACTTCGAAATGTAGGGGAAAAGATGACTTTTTATAATCTGTTGCCACCTGAGTGGCATAATGTCATCTGTCTTCTAGTGTTGGAAGCAATCTCTGTTGCAAAGCTGTCAGCTGAGTTGATTCAGATCAAAACACTTACTTGACATCATATAAAAATATCTTTCTTAAGCTCTCCCCTAACATTAATAAATATTATAATCTGCTGAATCTGAATAGATTAGATAATCTAGTATTTAGAAATAGTTATGGTCTTTTTACAATTGAATATATATTCTTATACTTACAGAGAAAAAATGCCTGGGGAGATGTTTCAGATTTTTCAATATTTGACAACATATTGAACTCCTTACAGAAAATGCTTATGTGTTCAGCATTAGTCATACATGTTCTGCGTCCCTGGAACAGATCGTATATGTGTGTATGAGTGCCTTATAGCTCCTAGGACAATTGGAGCAAACACAGGGTTTACTATGAGCTAAAAAATTATTTTACAAGAATGCCAATTGATTTGGTATGGTTGTCATTTAGGATGGATTTTTGCAGCCATGTTAGTAATGTATATATTGCTTAAAAGTAAGTTAACTATGTCTACTTAAGAAATGCCACCATCAACTGGCAAACTGAAATATCAATGCAAATGAACACTCCATTTTTTTAGTGGGCTGTTGCCCAAGGCACTGTGATGTATCCTGTCTTGTCTAGAGTAATACGTAGTTTCATGATGCTCCTTTTTTTTTTTTTGTTATTTTTATTTTTCAACGGTCTTTGTGTATATCTTAATAACTTCATATTTCATGTGAATTAGGAGTAGAAAATGTCTTGCTGTCTTTGGATGCAATAATAAATTCTAAAGATGTAGATTTTGTCTCATTTGTTACTCTTTTGTTAGTTCATTTTACATAGGCTAATAGACATATGAGCTCTTTGGGTGGGAAGTTCGCCTTTGAATCCAAACAAAAGTTTGCGGGCTCTTCCTTTCCATATGGTTTTATCTTTTACAGCAGTTGGTAATGTTTACTTCTGCCTGTGTAAAGGCCCTGACCACTGACTCCCAGGAGCATCTAAGGGCAGGCAAGTGACAGCCGAAGGGGCTGTGAATCATCAAAGCAGCATCACCCCAATTTATGAACTCTTTTTGTGGTAATAAGAAAAATGAAACAAATAAGCAACAAGAAAAAAACACAACCAACCAAACAAAAAACCCAACAACAAAACCCCCGAAATACAAGCAAAACAACAACAAAAAAGGCTCAGGAAAGAAAGAAATATCCCTATGTAATGATCATAGTTATTACTGCTATTGATCAAAGCATGTTTTGACTATAATTTTTCTTAGTAATCATTTTTCATAAAAAGTATAGTACAACTTCTGAAATGATCCTGCGCACACTTTTACAAATGTATTAACATACTTAATGTCAGCGTCTTTGTGTAGCTGTTTTCATAGTTCTAATTTAAATTTAAATGAAAAAGGTACTTGCATTACCTATGTTAAAACAATATGAAAGTACCTTTAGCTTTGCGTCAAGGCACATCAACCTTTTTGATTCAAAACAGCTTTAAATTATCCCTAAATGCTTCAGCAGTTTGCAACTGATCTTGTTGCATTGATATATTTTAGTTTTAGCAGCCCATTTCAAGATGTGTACAGTACAGTTTATATAGAATAAAAATGTAATGGATTGCATGTTTCATTACTAGTTTTCTTATACTTCTTTATTTGCTCATGTAACTTGCTTTTGTTCAATTGATTCATTTGGTTTGGAGGAGTCAGTGTAATGGTAATGGTAGCAGTGAGAGATAAAATATCCGTTGTTCACCTGTTTAATTTCAAATGCTGTTTTTCCAAATGCTGTTCTTGAGCTTCTCCTTGAATTAGAAAGTAAAGCACATGTCCTTGTTATCTGAGTTATATTATTATTATTATTATTATTTTAGTCTAGTTTTGGTGGTCTGGTGCAGCTGATATCTCATCATTGGCAAGGCTAGATCCCTCACTGTTACTCTTGCATATACTCTGGATGTTTCAGCTTGGCCTGTGATATTATATTAGTGAGTTTAAAACCTAGCCAGCTTAAGCAGAGGAGACTGCTTTGTTGTGGGCATGTTTTAAATTATAATTATAAATTTGTCTGAAAGTGCTTCAGTTGATCTATAAATTTAAAAATAGCATTTTAGTCTTGAATGGTTTTATGTACAATCTTATCTCTCAGCATGTAACTTTTATGCAGTCCTAAAGCATTTTAAAAATTCAAATATATGTCAAATATATCTTCTCCCTTTCTCTATGCCTATTTTGAGATCATCTTCCTCATTACACTTTTAAGAGTTTAATTTTTTAAAGAGTCAAAAGTGGAAACAGGCATTTGAAGAAGGAATTTGCCTTCTCATTGGGAAACGTGGAAAAAGCCATGAGCAGAGAGGTAAAGTGAGGAGGTACCGGGCCCTGGATCATGAGGCTGGAGAAGCCTTGGTGGACCTCAGTAGCCCATAGGAAATGACTTCTGGGTGGGCAAACTGTGGGCAGAATAACTTTTTTTATTGCTGATGACCATATGCCTGGATATCCAAAATTACAGAAGAGCTTGTTAACTTTTGCCTCTTACAAACTACCTTGCATCCATTCCTGTCTTGGTCTCCTCCTCCTCCCTCAGCTCTTCTCCCTCTAGGTTTATTGACAGGCATCACTAAAGCTCTTGCAGCTTTCTTCCAGATCTCAGCAGGAAGATTTCTAAAGGCTGTGCCAAAATATGGCCAAGTGTGCACTTGTCTCATTCCTATTCTTATGCTAAATTTCAAGTTCTCTCTTGCAGAACATGGAGTGCTACAGCTTTCCAAAGCAAAGGCTGCCAGGATGTCATACACAGAAACAAATAGGTGTCTGTTTTTTCATAGAGGTTAAACATTTTTGCCACACAAGTGAAAGTTCCAAGAAGGGGTAGGAAAAGACTGCTGCACTAACTACATTTCTAGTTCTTTAAGCAACCAAGGTTACTGAAACTGTTCTTTTGCAGTTGGGAATGGCAGCTCTGGTGCTGCCAGTGGAGACTGCATCAGCATAGGGAAACTTTAGAAAATAGTCAAAGCAACAGTGAGGGCTGAGTGCTATTGAGGAGGTACAGGAATGTTATTAAGTTGGTAGGTGAAGAAATGGGTGTACAAAGAGAAAGCCAAACAAGATGAAAGCCTGCAAATGCTTATTCTGGCTTTCTGTTTCCATGTTTGGCATGCAAGATCACTTCTGAATAATGATGTGAATTACTGCAGTGTCCATCCAAACTTTTCAAATGTACCTATCCTTAAAATGTCTGTACCTCAGCTTGAATTTCTTTTGCAGTATGCATTCATATATCATGGCCACTCTAGCTCCTAATGATTCTCAAATTCAGTTTGGTTTTCTTTTTTAAAGCATGTTCTGTATTTCACCGCTATGATGATGTCTGAAATGACTGATTCACGGGACTTTGTATAGCCACATAGTCAAGATTTGCTTGAACATTTGTGAGCTTCCTTTCCTTGAAGATACTATTATAGTGTAAGATCTATCTCAAAGGAAAGCAATTGCTGTAGAAATATATGTGTTGCCACCTTAATTTTGATTTCTAAAAGGGGCATGTGCTGTAAGTATTCTTTTAAATGAGTATTTTTTCTCCTGAAATTTCAGTGAACATCCTTTTCAGTGAGATGTTTTTGTGTTAAATCTAAAGATTTGGCTACGGGGTTTCTGTTTTTCCTGTTTCAAAACTATCTGATTTTTTATTTCAGGAACATGTGAACCCTATCAGTGTCACTCCACCCATACAAGCCATAGATCAGGACCGAAACATCCAGCCTCCTTCTGATCGACCGGGCATTCTCTATTCCATTCTAGTAGGTTGGTGTCTGCTACTCTTGCTATCAGTCGCAATCAGCCACTTTATTACAACTAGCCTGAAAAAGAGAGGTTTTTATGAGATTTCCACTGGGAGAGTGGAAACCTCATAAAAATTTGTATTGTAATTGGTGGGATATTTGAAATCATTGTTCTACCTATTTGCATTTAATTTCAATTTAGATGGTTGCATTATTTGTTATTATTAATTTATATTAGACTCAGAATTGCCTGGCTTAGTGAATGGAGCCACATAGCAAGCAAAAGGAGAGAGACTTGTCTGCTCATAGCTATGCTGTAATGTATTTTTCATTCACAGGTGCAGACCACAAGAAAAGATGATAAAGAAAAGCAATTAGAACAGGTTTCATTGCGAAAGTTTTCTAGCACAAAGCAACTTAAAGGGTCTTACTGCAGCCACCTTGATTTTGTTGCTTGTGAGCTTGCATGCTTTCCCTTGTAGTGTTTGTTTAGTTAACTGTGCTGTTTTCTGGCTAGAAAGGAATGCAGTTGTAGAAAGAGTTCCAATAATAGCCACTTTGCTGGAAGTTGTCTTGTATTCTGCTATAGTTTTTTATTTTATTTTTTTTCCCTGTATTTTGGCATTAGTTTCCTATTGTTCAGCTTGTATGATCTGAAAATGGAAAGGCCTTAGGGAGCAGCTTGCAGTTGCAGTCCTCCACCTGCCCTGCTCTTCCCAAAGAGACTGATATAGTAATTTGTGCTCAGTGACTAGCATGGGAGTTGAAAGTTGTGTGTTTTCTGAACTCTCATCTTTTTAATGTTTGCTGTGTTAAACTGCAGCTACGTGGCTTTCTCACCCATGGACAGGTAGAAGTAAAAATTTGAATGAGCAGATTGAGTAGCTTGGCTTTTAATTAAAAAAAAAAAGGGGGGGGGGGAGGAAGGGAGAAAAATAGCAGGCTTGATGGTTTGATGAATCCGTCATTTTAACAGCCATCTCAGAGGGTACAAATGAATCACTACTGTACCAGGTATCGTTGTACTGAATGCGCAAATCCTGAGTTCTTTGTGCAAAATGCAAGAGCCCGAACCCTATCAGTGCCAATGGACTGGTCTTGTGGCGTTTCCAAGGCCCTGCTTCCAGGACCATGGCAAGGGACAAGGCCATGGCAGATCAGCCTCAGCATGGCAGACTTCAGCATCCTTTAAGAAAAGAAGTCAAGTTTTGTTTGGATAACCATGAAGCAGGCTTTGACTTGGTTTATTTATAAACTGACTTGCTGCCTTTATAAGTTCTGCTATTGACGATTATGCCCTAGTGCAACATTTAGTCCTTTTTTTTTTTTTTTTTCCAAGTTCTTTACATAACTTGCAAAGTTCTTCAGGGGTGAACTAATTCAAAGTTGTATTTCACTAACCTGTGATATTTTCAGTGTTTGGGTGACTGTTTTGACCTGTAAGAAATAATTCAGAAAGATGTATTATAGCAATATGGTTTGGGGAATTTTCAATGGGAAGATTATCTCTTTTTTCTCTCTCTTGTTTTTTTATTTCTTTTATTTTTTTCACATCTTCTTGAAAAGGATTTCTTTTAAGTGTGTCTTTATCTTTTCCAGTATTCAGTGCTATTTATATTTTAATCTTTACCTCAGAAAATATTAAATAGTTTTGCAGGAAGTAGGCCTTGCAGCTCTTTCTTGTTATATGGATTTTTCCCTTGTTTTAAATCTAGATGTAGTTCTTTATATCTTTGGATAGGTCTTCTTAGTCTGAACTATGTGCATAAATTAATAAGCTAGTTACCATATGAGAATGATTTTTAATTGTATTTGATTTGACTAAGTTATAATTTGTTTCTTTTACCCTGCTTTCTTCCTCTCTCTGCACAATTGTGTAAGTCAAGTCCTGGTATATGCTTTAGGCACTACGGATATATGAAATCTGCACGTTTCTTTTAACAAAGCCCATCATTACTGCAGTGATAACTCACTTCTGCTTGATATGGCTTACTAGCCTTATCCTTAAGTGCCCATAAAGATCTCTGCCTGTCTAACTTTCAAGCTAACTAATCTTTCAAGTGTTTAAGTAATTGCCTTAAGGCTGTTTTTGTTGAGTCTACTGATCTTCCCCATGTGGAGGGTATGGGTGAACCCCGCAAGTTCCAACAACAACAGGTTACCCTGCAGTTCATTGAAAAGTAGTTGAAACAAGGCACTCAGTGAGGTAACAACAAATGCCTGTGGAAGTCTTTTTACACATTCACATGAGCATAGCACTGCTGAACACAAGACTTACTTGAGTGTAGGCACTTAAGAAATGGAGAAATAGCCCAAGTGTGTTAGTAGCTCGTATTATTTTCTGCTTATATTATTTTCTGCTTGCTTTCTTATTCTGACTTTTGAGTGCAGTCCTCTCAAAGAATTTACCAAGATGTCTGAATTTACTTGTTCAAGTGGTTATGGACTGATACTGATAAAACAATAGAATAGGTCTTAAGTATTCTTGAGGGGCATCCTGAGAATAGAGAACTTATTACAACATTGTACTGCTGGGATTGTTGTCTTATATTTAAAGTATTGACTAAAATACATGATGAAAGAATTACCTTACAAAGTACAGTAAAGTACTTCAGAAAACAGGATTGAACTGGGTCCATGCTAAAATATTTCATTTCTTTTAAAGTGTCTGGTATCTTTACATTTGGAAGCATCGTGTTTAGAAATTATTTTTTTTTCTATAAGCCAGTTTTTCTGGATCATTGCAATAAACTCTCATATAGTGTTTGGCTTACGCAAGTATGTAAACAAGCCCCCTCTTTGCATGTATTATGCACAATAAAAAAAGGGTAGAAGCCGGCTCACCCTCTCTCATCTTCAGGTTTACCCCATTTTTTTCCTTAGTGCTAACTGCTGCTCAGTCCCGTTTAGAGATTTTCCCTTAGCTGTTTTTACTTGTAATTTTAAAGCTTCCTTTTCTCTGTTGCTGGCCCTTGGGAAAAGTAAATTTTTTCATTAAATCATCATCTTCTGGTTTTGACTCTGGAAATGTCTTTGTGATTTCTGCTGCAAATTTTGGACAAGTAAGTGTCTATTTGGCTGATATTTAGATGAAGAGCCAAAAAAGCACAACATTTTTTTGGGAGAGTTCTCTCTAGTCCTGTGAGCTCCCTGATGCATTTGCCTGGCAGGCAACATGCCTCACAAAACCCCTTCTCTGTCTCCAAGAAAAGCAAACCTAAGAGCACTCTTTGCTTCATGGACATACCTTGGTAAGGTCATGTTGTGGTTTAGCCCTAGCCAGCAACTGAGCACCACACAGCCACTCTCTCACTCTCCCCCAGTGGGGTGGGGAAAGGAATCACAAGAATAAAAGTGAGAAAACTCATGGATTGAGATAAAGACAGTTAAATAAATAAAGCAAAACCATGAACAAAAGCAAAGCAAAACAGGGCATTCATTCACCACTTCCTATTGCAGGTGTTCAGCAATGTCCAGGAAAGCAGGGCTCTGTCACATGTAATGGTTACTTAGGAAGACAAACACCATCTCTCCAAACATTTTCCTTTCCTTCTTTCTTCCCCTAAATTTATATGGGGATCATGATACCGTATGGCATGGAGTATTCCTTTGGTCAGTTGGGACCACCTGTCCCAGCTACTAGACAGCTTTAAATCTCTCTGCTTTTCCTGGGTTACATTTTCTTACAGGTTGGACTCGTGAGAAGTTGACAGTTAGGGATGTTGCAAACAGTTATTCAGCCAGTAATGCTTGTCCTAATACAGAGGTGACACATTTTGAAGGTGCACTGTTACAGCTGCAGTAGGAAATCCCTCCTTTCTGGAAGTAGATCAAGCAACAGGCAATGGCATGGACTGAGGGTTTCTCTGCTCTGTCAAAATACAAATATTTTTGTCTATGCAGAAGCAGATATCTCTGTTCTTGGAAAACTTTTACTTTCAGAGTTTAAGGTATCCTGGATTTTGGACCATTCCTGTGGGAGGCAGCAGCTGAGCAGGCATCATCAGCTAGGATTCAGGCAATCCAGCTCTATTATACTCTAACTTTTACTGACTGATGGTTCTCCTTGCTATGTCTTTTCCTTTACCTGTTTGGTTTCAGATTTTTGTTTGTTTGTTTTACCCTTGGATTCTGTCCTGACATCCTTATGCAATATTAGCTTCATCTTCCCTGCTGTAGATCACTTTGTACCTCTTATAGCCAACTCTATCCTCCCCTATATATTTGTTCTTCTTCAGGGAACCTCTTACTTTCTACTTTCTAGGTGGTTTTGCATCTAGTCCTTAATCTCTTCATTTTTCTTAGCTTCAGCATCAGCCCTTGTGATGTGTAGCCTCCTACGACTACAGCAATCTGTTATCTGCCAAAAGCTTGGAGCTCCTGTTGGATACCCATTGCTTATAAAAAAATTACATTAGTTAATTAGGAGTAGAAATTAAAAGGCGGGGCAGGGAAAACTGGTCTTGGAGCTAGAAACTCTGCATTTACGTTAGTGGTACAATGGTAAAAAAATCCATAATGATTCTTCTGCTGCGACTCTCTGGGTGTATGGAATACATGTATACAGAGATGGTCACAGAATATGTATCTAGTGAATGGTTGTCATTTGATGAGTTGCAAAACTAAATTATTGCACATGAGTTTGGACAGTAATCTATCTTCTGGGAGGGTTACTGGCTTTCTAAAAGCAGTTTCTAATCATTACACTTGAAAGGTAAACAAATAAAAGCGTCATTTATCAGAAAAGTGGTCTCTCTGTGTTGAATCCTATGCCCTATTAGACTGAATTGAGGATTTGGCATGGCAATATTTGTCCTGCTCTCATGGCTGCTCTAAGATACCGTATCTGATGAGGTCAGAGGACTTACTGGGGCATTTATATTATCATGCAGGAGTGCTTTATGATTTTCAGCTGCTACACAAGACTGTGCCTAGACATGAAATGCTCAAAATCTTAGACTTGTAGTCAGTATTTTGGTTTCTTTGGATACTTCTAGTAATACTGACAAGATGTGAGATG
The DNA here is from genome assembly GCA_017639245.1 of Myiopsitta monachus. Taxonomy (NCBI): domain Eukaryota; kingdom Metazoa; phylum Chordata; class Aves; order Psittaciformes; family Psittacidae; genus Myiopsitta; species Myiopsitta monachus. Next base: position 60,184,833 of record CM029921.1, on the reverse strand, counting down.
CAAGAGTTCATGCTATTTCTAAACACTTAGGGTTTCTGAGCTCTGCCCTCTTCAGATTTGTGCTCTCACACCTCCCCAGCAGAGTCAGGCTGGCTCAGGGCAAGTCACACAGTTAAACCGAAATAAACTGGAGGCAGAGGCTGGAGAAGATGGATACAGTTTTCTGCCATGCAAATGAGGAGAGAATATCCCTTTGTCTTAGGGGGGAAAAAAAAAAAGATATAGCCTCTGTATCCTGATTAGCAAGAGATGTACCTCATATGTTTAATGCTTCATCCTGCCCTGGTAATTAATGTTCCACCATTGCTGCTTTTGTTTGTGTACTCTCTTCAAGAATGCTGCATCTCAGGCTGGCAGCAGCGTATTTCTTACCTCCTCCTGTGTCAGGCTGTACTGCTACAGTCTTTTGGCTTGAGCACAGTACCATGGGAATGTTTTTGGGCGGCAGCTGCCTGATGGACCAGCCTAAGGGCCAGGCAGAGGTCATGGCTGTCGTTATCCTTTGCAATAGACCTTGCTGAATCTCCATGATTTCACAAGTCTGTTCAGGCTATGACTGCTTCTCTTTTAACTGGGTTGAAGAGAATCCTGGAAATTTGCAGCCATGGAAACACAATTTTCTGTTGACAATAAATGGAAACTGTTAGATAAGGTTTCATCTGGTGCTTCCTTGCTGATGAGAAACTTCTTTTCTTAGAAGGGTTTCTAACCTAATGTATATGCTATTATTACTTATGTATATGTTATTAATAATGTGTTTAAAAAGCTCATCCATGGATGCAACAGAGGGCTAGAAGATCTAAGGTATTTAAAATGTGCATTTTAAAATGAAAATGTCAGGGCATCATTTGTGAGCAATAAAATGGCTATCTCGAACTTCGTGGTAATGTTTTCATCATATCACCTCATTGTATATTTTCTTTGTTTAAACATGTACATTCAAAAAACAGTTGATAGTGTTCATTGCTTTGGGAATGATGTCTGCATATGTCCAGTGATACTTCAGGAGAAACATACTTCAAGGCTGGAGAGAGAAAACCCCAGTGGTATGTGTTTAGCAAGTTGGTTTTCAGGAATGTGGTGGATAGGAGTGGAAGATGACTTGCAGTAAAAGCTCATTTCTCCATATGTCCTCTTAGCTGATTAGATATCTCCTGAAAGCTGAGAAGCAGAATTTCCACCAGCTGCAGGTGTGTTTGGGCTTTTGTTGTCAAGTGCTTAGGGATTCTCAGTTGAGGAGCCTCTTCATGGTTAGGGAGTGTAATGAAATCATGATAATATTAAATGCGTATTGTTAGTGGTAACCTTAAGATCCATGCACACACAACACCATTTTATCCTTATAATAACATGATTTGGTTTTGTTCCTTTGGCTAATAAATAAAATATATTGTTCAGCTAAATTTTCAGAAACATTTGTTCAAACCTCACTGTCTTTTTTTACAGGTACTCCTGAAGATTATCCACAGTATTTCCATATGAATCTCACAACAGCTGTACTGACACTTCTAAAGCCAATAAACAGGGATTTACACCAGAAGTTTGACTTGGTTATTAAGGTAATTTTGGCTGAAATTATATTTCCTGCTTAGTAACAAAAGGCTCTAGTGAAAATGCAGGGAGGACTTGTTTGTATTTCCTTTGTTTTGCCTGTCAGGCCTCATTTAGCACAATCACAGGGAAAAAAGGTGTGAAGTATTTTTGAAAAGGGCATGAATCATGGTAGAGTTCTCTAACATTTCATGTTATAGTGATAATTGCATGAAAAATATGTTTGCTTTTTATGAATTCAGTTGTCCTGAGAATGCATTTATTCTATATTTCAGATTTTCCTATATTTATTGGTAAGCAGAGTTCTGCTGCCACTGGGACACATGAAGGAACTTAGGTTGATTAATATCTGAATAAATATGCTAAGAAGTTAGAGGTTAAAGCCCTGTAGTGCTTTGTTTGATTTCATTTTTGTCGTTGTCAGAATTCAGCAACCATATACAGTAGCACAATACATCAATTAAAAAGAAATCAGTTACACTGTTACCACTTTATGTGTGCTTAAATAGCAAGCTCTGTTGTTAATGGAACTGTTTATAGGCATTATTAGGTTCATATTTCTGTTATATATTCAGTCAAGAGGGTAATAAGGAAAATTATCAGTCTGTAAGAACGATAATGTGCCACCTGCTGGAATAATAAAAATTTTAATGCCATGTTGTTCAGGGACCTTTTGAACTGGTATGTCTCAGGCTTGTACTGAATCAGCTCTTCAGATTCTTGTGTTGCACATTCTCAAGTTTGTATTTCTCACTGTATTGAAGTCGAATCTAATTCTATTTTATCTGGAGGGGCACAATGTGTGATGTTTCCCCTTAAACAAAAAATATTATATTTTTGCAGGACTCAGTAAATTTAATCTTTAAAATATTCCGTCTGATATTAAGTGATTTTTCTTTTCATGCCAAAAAACCATGGAGAACAGTGAAATAGAAAAGATGATAAGTCAATACATGAATATAAGAATGCATGAAGTAAAATGGACAGGAAATGGGTTCACTCATCTGTGGTATAAAATTGCATGGCTGATAAATTTTGAATATCAAAATAGGAAAAGTTAAACTTCTTAGTAAGACATGCTGGTTTTCAGCCTCTCTGCTATCTCCAGAAGATATTTGATGAAAAAAAGGCAAACTTGTTGGCCATTCTAGGGAAGTTCCTGTCATTTCCATTACCTGCAAAGGAACAAGAACTTTTGCAAAAGAACATGGGGATTTTTTTATGGGTTGTCTGTGGTTTTTTTTGTGTTCCTGTTGAAATTTCCATGTGGCAACTACAAGGCTGTCACAGTAAGCAAGTGTATTTAGACTTCCCAGTGTTAATAATACTCTAAACAAACATTTAGTCTATATGAGACCTAAAATATGTAAGGCTGTGAACACGAATTGTACGTGTTCTTTTCCTTTACTTACTGTTACTTTTATTATAAAAGATTGTTTCCAAAATGCAAAAACACACCCCATAGTGCTTATTCCTTTTTTGAAATCAATTGCTGCTTTTGGAGTAAGTTTTTTTCTGAATAAATATAAGTCTTTTGAAGATTGATGTCCATAAAGGACTTGCATGTCTCTTTGGAGAGCAGACCATTTGGTAAGGGAACAATGTCTCCTGAAGCAGGTGATCCTACTTTACAGAATGTAGTTGCTAGAGAAATCAAACCAAAGCTGCAGTTGAAGCACACTTACAGCAACCTTGAAGACTGAAATATAATTGTATCTTTGATCGGCAGATTTGCTGAAACATCTTCTAATATACTCAATAAAATAATAAGCCTTTTAAAACTATATTTCTGTCCTGGTTTAAGCCCTGTCAGCCACGCAGCCACTCACTCACTTACCCTTCTTCCTCCCCCCTGCTCCCAGAAGGATGGGGAGGAGAATCAAAAGAATGTAACTCCCATGGGTTGAGATAAGAGCAATCCAGTAACTGAGGTATAACACAAACCACTACTGCTACCACCAGTAGTAATAATAAGGGAAGAGAATACAACCGCTCACCACCCGCCGACCGATACCCAGCCCGACTGAGCAGTGATCTAATCCTTCTGGGTAACTGCCCCCAGTTTATATAGTGGGCATGATGTGTTGTGGTATGGAATACCTGTTTGGTTAGTTTTCCTTAGCATTGTCATTTTGGTAGATATCTTTCTCTTGGAGGATAACGGTTTGTAACAGGAAGGCATGTAATCTGTTTCGTCCTCAGTAGAGTTAACTTCATCTCTGATACCTCTTTGCTTGTAGAAGGGGATATAGCTGCTTGAAGCAAATGGCAGAAGCTTTGATCACTATTCTTAAAAAAAAAAAAATATAACCATTGCACTGTAGACATGAGACTACGTTTTTGTTACTAGCTCTAAAAATTGTCAGGTTTTTTGTTGTTACTTGGTTTGTTTTGGTTTTCTGAAGTACACATATCAAAAGCGAACATATAGCAGAATTGATGCACTTTGATCTTTTCCTATTCAAACATCAGCTATTTATCAGTCAGACAAAATCTAACATGACAGTTCTATTAAAATCGATTTGCTAAGTGGATGAACTACTGAAGGCTAGATTAGATGTGCTCACACAGTCAACAAAGTACTAATGAACGGATGTGCTACACTACAGAGGAATTTACCACACCCGTAAGAGACCAGACTGATAAAATTACTCATGCTGAGCGGTAATTTAGTTCATAGGCATTTGTGTGGCATTTGGAGTAGGCTGGGAAGTAAGAGCTACACTACCACAAGGGCTGTCTTTCTGGCCCCAAAAATGTGTATGTGAAGATTTGGGGGAGAAATTGTCACTAGCAAATAATAAAGAGTTTTTGTTTTTAAAATAAAATTCTTAAAAACATCATGACTACTTAGATTCTTTCAATGTCTTGTAAAGCAAACAGTGATCCTTCTCTAAGTAAACCAATAGCCATGAAATTTATTATGATTACAGAAATGTTGTCAACTCTGTTAAGACCCAAGGTGTTCCTGCTTGAATATATGAATAGTATATACAGTGTAAAGGAGGAAGGGAAACTGTTTTATTAGCAACTGTTGAGTAAATGGTTGATAATACGCAAGAAATCAGCTCTGGTTCATCAACACATCAATATTGCAGTGGGTTGGTATCCAGTAAGTGAAGAAGAATCAAGATTTTTTTTCATTTATTTTGCTATAAAACCTGCAGTACTTGTAATAGAAAAAAAGACTGAAAGTATTTAGAGGCTGATGAAGTACAGGCATAGCCTTTTCACTTTATGTTTGTATCTCTCTAGTCTATGTTACATACCCACAACAATCAATACCTCAGATTTTCTCCAGTGTAAGAAAATGCATGTATGTCAGATTCAAAATTAGAAGAGGAATTTTATTTCTCTTGCAAGAATTGATTTTCCTTTTTTGATTGCATATGGATGCTTGTATTAATGCCTAAAAGCCACTTGAAATATAATGACCTGAAGTGAAAAAATAGAAGAATGTTTTGTTAATCTCTTGTGGACCTTTCATACTTGGGAAAGAAAATTTTTAATGTCATTTTAGAGTAGATTTTCAGACAACCTCTTTGGTTAATTCTTAAATGACTGTCTATTGCATTTGATTATATTTGTACCATTGGGAATTTGGAAGGGATTAATGTACAATTTTATGTCCATTTCAGTGAAAACTCCAATTAGATTAAAAAAGAAAAAAGGGCAGGGAGAGGGTGGGGAGACTGGGAGAATACGTTTCTGAGGTTAAAATAACATTTGTAGCCTGAATTGTCAAATAAAACTCTTCCTTGGGTCTAAGATTTTTATGGCTCCAAGGGAATAGGCTCTTACAAAAAGAATTGTTTTTTCACAGTTGCTTGGTTTTTCTGGTGCTTTCCCAGTCAGGTTGGTAACAGAAGTGTACTTCAACCCCATGCCACAGCCTTCATATTTTGAAGAATATCCTTATAGAGTATTTTCTGTATCTTATGTACCTATCTCAAAAATCTGTTATGCCCAGGTGGTGTCTCAGACTGGCATTAACCTCATGACACGTGATGCTGTAAAAAAAATTCTATAGTTGGATTGTGTTTCCTTGTTGTTTAGGTGGTAAGAGGAGATCAATGCCATGTGTCAGAGTTGAACAGACTGAAATTACAGTGCCGAAATAAAATTGGTTTGGGGTCCTATTCTGCAAGCAGTTTTCAGCAGTAATACCTACTCTGTTTAGTCTTTAGGCTTGAATCTTTGAATGGAGTGTGATTTCCAGTTTTTAGAAGCTGTCCTCCTGCCTAATTGGCCATTATATTTCTATAGGCTGTGACTGGACACAGGAGGTTTAAATAAGTCTTGTACTTGTTTTGAGCATTCATGTAAAGACTGAGCATGAGTATCAGCCAGGTCAAATTCCATGTTAACGAATGAAGATTGTGTTGAAGCTTGGCTACAAACATAAAGTACTATTCACTGGTGCACACATTTGATTACAGTAACACTGTTGTGATACTGGCATGGCATGAGTTTGCACGCCTGCTCTCCTGCCCATCTCAAGAAACTGGGTGCTGGGAAGACCATTTTTCATTTCTTATGGAGGTGCTTTTGATCAGAGAGATGCTCACAGTACGTATATTGGCTGTTCCTCTATGGTTGAGCCCTTTGCAGTATTCATGATTTTCTCTGATACGGATCTCAGTAGAAATTAAAGTGATGCTCTCCAGCTACTTGCACTGGAGGTTAATTGGTTTCTCTGTTCCTGTTGAGAACTTCATTGATCTCTCCTGTCCATTGTACTCAAGGCTGTTGAAAGCTTACTGTGTTACATGAAAAGGAGGCATAGCTTCAGCAACAGTCTCAGGATCAAACTGAGGACAAATGTACACTCTGAAGGCAGAAAGTGTATGAAATTGTATAGGAACAGGCTCAGAACAAATACATTATTCATGTCAAGATAAATAATATCCACTGCTCTCCCCATATCCACCAAGTCATTCATCTCATTGTAGAAGTCTGTCAGGGTGATCAAGCATGAATTTCCTTGCATAAACTCACACTGATGACTCGCAGCCTTCTCCTTGTCTTTCATATGACTGGAAATGGTTGCCAGAATTATTTGCTCCAGCAGGACTTTCCCTAGCATTGAGGTGAGGTTGACTGGTCTGTAGTTCCCTGGATCTTCCTGCTTGCCTTTCTTGAAAATAGAATTGATATTTGTTTTTTTCCTAGAACTCAGGAACCTCTCAGTTATCTTGAACCTTTCAAGTGGTAGAGAGGGGTCTTGGAGCGACATCAGCCAGCTGCCTTAGCATCTGTGAGTGCATCCCTATAAGGTTCCCTGGATTCATGTGTGTCCAATATACTCAAATGTATCTCTAACCAGATCCTCCTTTGTCTTCCTTGCTCCAGACTTTTCTGTGGATCTCAGGGATGGAAATTATTGAAGGCAGGTGTTACCTGTATAGGCTGAGAAGATGATGACATTGAGTATGGCAGCCTTTTCCATGTCCCCTGTCACCCTGTCTTACTCAGCATCAGGCCTACATTTTACCTATTATTCTTTTTATTGCTGCTAAACCTGTAGAAGACTTTCTTGTTGCCATTTGGTTCCAGGTGGGCTTTGGCTTTTCTAAACCTGCAAGTTAACCCTAATCTGCATGCTCAGACAATGTTTCTGTAGTCCTCCTTCATCACCTCTATCTGGTTGAGCTCTTGTAGGCTTCTTTTTTTTAATGTTTGAGTTTTCTCAGGAGCTTCTTGCCTATCCACACAGGCCTGCTGCCAGTTTTCTCTGATTTCCTGTTTGCCCAGATGGACCATTTTTGGACTTGGAGAAGGTGATTTTCAGCCCTTCTTTAATGAATATGGGGCCCCTCTTGCTCATATCACCCTGCAGACTTTTGTGGCCAGCCTGGGTCCACCACTTCCTCACTTGGTTGTTGGTTGTCCTCCCCTTGCCATGTTGATTAGCTGGTAATAACAGCAGCATAGATGCTGTTGCCCCACCTGGGTATTCTGGTAGTAAAGATGAAGATTGACTGTAGAATTGCAGAAGTACCTTGCAAGACCAAATGAGTCAGTAATAAAATAGATGATAAAATTAAGCATAGCTTAAAAATAAGTGAAGCAAGTAAGAAAAGGTCATCCTAGACATATACATGAGTTGGTGGGTTCTGGCTTGACTTGGGAATGAGATCTTGGCACTGTAACTGAAAACTGAATGTGAAGATTGGCTCAGTGATCTGTGACTGTCAAAAAAATCCCAGACAAACAACAAAACAGACCAAACTCAGAAACAAAAAAGGGCAAATTGAGTGCTGGAAATCATTAGGAAAAATAGACAACAGAGCAGAGGAAAAAATAAATCACTCTGGTACTATACAGATCCAGGCTGTATCTGTGTCTTGACCACAGCGCACAGCTTTTGTCTCTATCACAAAAAGGGCAGAGCAGAACTGAAGCAGGTTCATATCAGGTGAGGAAGGAAGAAGGTATGACAGAAACCCGTAAAACATAATGTCACAATTGCAAGAATGAAGAGGAATCAATAGTTCATTGTCTCTGTGATGTAATAAAACAAGCAGGTGACAAGTTTAAAACAGACAAAATAAGATTGTTCATCAAATATAGTTTGTCTGCTTTGACAAGCAGTGATGTGAGGCTGGAAGTTGACATGAGCTTAAGGGGAGGCAAGGCTGGCTTGTGAAGAAAAATCTGTTACTTTAAAGAGAAATCCAGAGAAATCTGAGCTGCTTTCATTCTTCAGAAACGTTCTACAGAAATGGTCCAAAGTCAATATTTTTAGAGACTTAAAATATCCTGAAATATCTGACTTTTTCACAACTTCAGAAACTTCCTACTTGTAATGTTTGGTGGGATTTTGAAATGATGTCATCCTCCAACTCTTCTCATCCTGTTTTGATCTCTTGGTTCCAAAGGCTTGTTGGCCTTTGTTATCTTTGTTCAGAGTAGCTCTAGTTTCCCTCTCATCCAGTGTATCTTAAAGAATGTATTTTCTTGCATTTAGGAGGATTTTTGCTTATTCTTTGCTCTTCTAAATTTTAAAATGGTGCAAGTAGGGATTTCAGCATGAAGTGTTATGTCCCATTTATTTAGTTTGATCAGCATGATAGAGACTGATTAGTTTAAGCATGTCTGGGCTGCAGCTGAGAACTCTGAGAAAACTTCATAGTGATTGCTGCTGAATAGGTATCTAGAAGGTAACCTATATGTTAAAAAGCTCATCTTCCTAAAAATTGATGTGTTCTCAGAGAAATTTGAAAGAAAAAAGTGAAAATAAAACTATAGACCTCATGACAAGTATGGTTTTCCAAAAATATTTTGCCCTTGTTCTGGAACTGCTTTGGTTTTGTCTCTTTTGAAATGAAACTGAAGGTTGTCTCCTCCGATATTCTTCCAGAACAGTAGAGGATGTATCAGCTATAATAGGGTGATTGCTCTGCCTCAAAATAGAACATGAACTGAAAAAATGAGTGGTTTTGTACTCATGGTGACAGATTAGAAAAAGAATGGAAGAAATGTATTTTCATTAAATAGCTGCTGAGTACACTTCCTGACAATGATGAAATCTTCAAAATCATTAGTTTGGTTGAAATGTTGTGCATCTCCTGTAGGTATTAAGTAAAATAACTGTTTTTTAAAATGGCTTTTCAAACATTCATCCCTTATGTGAACTCAGTATTCAATTTCTCCTCTTGGCTTATCGCAGCCACAAAAGTGTACCTAGTCCATATAGTCTGGAAATTTATGTTTTCTTTAAGGTAGTCTTTTTTTCAGTCTTGTGTGTAATGTGTGATGAGAGTTTATGTAGAATTGAAAACCTGAGTTCAGAGACATTTTTTCTGTTGTTTAATAAGGAGAGGGGAAAAAAAGGGTGTAGGAAAACCAAATCCTTTCCTAAATATCAATAAAATGTTTCTTCATATCAGTCTTTCTCCAATGTTATCACATACATAATTGAAAACCAACAAGTTTTTCCTGTGTTTAGTAGCATCTCAGCATGGTAAAGGTTTTCCTTGCTTTTAGAGCATTGTCACAGATAACACATTAGAAAGATCAGCGATTCTGAGTTAAGACTGACTGCAAATTGTGTGTCATCACTCAGAGCAATGAAAACATTAAAATCCATAAATGGTAAGCTCTGTAATGTCTTTTATTTACAGAAATAGCTGTATTTCCTCTCTTCAGTAAACAGACATTTTTTATTTAAAACTTAAGCATCCATCACTTAAAATTTGGCATAATGACTTCAGAGTTGGTATTTTCTTTAACTGAAGGGAAGATGACCTTCATTATTTGGAAAGGTGGGCAGCTTTTAGTATTTTAGCAGCTTAAGTATTACTGTTCACTGCAGTACAGCATTGTAAGCCTTACTGAAACTGAAGGCATTTAACCTTGATACCTGAAGAAAAAAACGTATGGTTTAGGTCGGGATTTTATAAGCATAGTGTCTAGACATTATATGTATCAATTTCATTTCAGTGCCACATCACAAGCTTCAGTAACAGTAAAGTCAAACTTCTTCTGTGTTCTAAAGATACTCTGTGCTACTTATTCTTAAGCCAATTTTTAATCCATTTCAGTAGTTCCTTCCTTAATTGTACTTTCTGGCCTTGTAAATTAATCCAGTCTGTGATATGCAGTCCTAAATCTAGATAAATTATGTCCCTAGTTTCACCTTTATTTCCCAGTTCCATTATGCACTTTAAAGAAGCAACTTTGTCAGACCTGTCCTTCCTTCTTTGTATCTGTTCCGACTGTTCTTTTTTTAATTGCATTGGTTTAAATACTATATACTGTTTACATCGTCGTCACAGCTTAAAGTGAAGTTTAAGCTAGAGTGTCTGAAGTTCCCAGGCTCTTCCTTGTTTTTTTGTTAAATAGGAAATCTGAAGTGACCTGCCTGCAGTTCTCCAGTGCACATTCACCTTCAGTGGGCTATCAAATGTCTTTGCCAGAGGCTTTTTCTTATTTCTTTTACTGTATCTCTTGAAATGCTGGGATTTAATTAATGGCAGGGGAAGCATGGAGGATTTTGGTATCTTTGGAAAGGAGATGAATGCAAGACTGGAAGCAATTATGGTAACTGGATTTGACATTTATGATTCTTACATGGTACCTGTGAAAAGGTAACTGGACCAAAAACTGATGTAACTTACTGGCAAGGGAAAACAATCAAAGCTGGAAAGAGAAAATATATCTTCAGTGTGGCAGGTTAAAGGTGTGCTGTATCTGGCTGTTCTGCTAAATACGTGAGCCATAAGCACCCAGGGCTGTTAGGAGCTTTTGTTGTGGGTGTCTTTTCTTTTTTCTGTTTGGTGTTTTGGATTTTTTTATATTTGTTTTTTTTTTTTTTTTTTCTTTTTATTTCTAATTAGCCTATTAAAATTCTCTGGGGAGGTCAACTCTGAAGTCCTGTGGAGAAGCAGCAACAAGTGTCTTAAACTGCAGACTGGTTTTCATGCATCTTAATTGTTGGACCAGTAGTTTTCTCTCTGAAACAAACGTAAATTGTCTATTCCTGTGTTCCAAAATATTTGTTAGGAAGCAGAGGTACTCAGCCTGTAGCTAGCAAGCCCAGGCAAGTGTTTAACAGGCCAATATGAGGAAACACTGTTTTCACTAACAGCATTGAATGCCTGGAACAGCTTATATTGCACGTTACTTCATCTAAAAAAAAAAAAAAGGAATGGGGGAAAATTGACAATATTGCAGATATTATTTTTTTGGTAAATTATGAAGGATATGCTTCAGAAGTACAAGAACTGCTCCTAGCCAAGAGCTGCTTCTGGGAATACATTTATGTAACATGAAAACAAATCAATTTCTCATATTTGATATGACATTCTTTGTATCAAACAAAAGGAAAAAGAAATGTCTGTTAGAGAAAAAGGTTTCTTAAGAAGAATGTTGTCTGAAAGCGAATATTTGTAACTAGCATCTTACTAATTTCTTCTTTGGTTCTTCATTTGCCTTGTTGGACTCATCATTATGTGTAAAGGCCAAAGGAAGAACAACAGTTATATTTTCCATTGGCTTAAAACACAACTCCGGAAGAGGCCTTGTAGGGAAATGAACAATTTGTTCTCCCATCTTTCAGCTAAATCTTCTTGAAGAGAAAAAGAGCATATATTGTTCTGCTCTTATGAATAGTAGAGCTTTATTTTTTTTTTAACACGTAACTGTGTATTATAAGGATCAAAAAACAGATACATTTTGCATTTTATCCTTTTTATTGTTCAGAGCAGTTTCAATGTAAAGCAACAGCACTAGTCTGTAAAACCGATTGAGTTTTAATAACAGTCCCACAAGTAGCTGGGATTAGAAAACCAGAAATTTTGCAAGTCTACTAAAAATGCATTAAAGGAAGGTTCACTGAGAAATGGTTAGAATTTCAGCACTATTTTAATTATTCTTTAAAAACACTTCACTCTGTCTTACCGGAAGTGTTCTGCTTTACTTCCTTCTGCTGCTGTAAAAGGAGATTGTTTGCAAGTAGGAAATAAGGTCAGATGCAAAGCACTGCTGTGTCTAAGTCTGCCTAGTTCTTGAAGAGGAATTTCAGGTCCTGAAGTTGGCCCTGAAGTTTGCTATTTGGTACTGGTGAACAGCTAGGTGGGTAGGGCAGCAGAGCAAGTACATTTGAACCTGTCTCACTTCCTGTGCCTGAGCACAGAATCCCAAGAGCTGAGTTCTGACGCTTTGGGGGTTACCAGTCCCTACCCTGATACATCAATTTCTGGGTTAGTTCTGGAAACAAAGCACTTTCATTGGCAGCCTCCAAAGCTTATTTTTTTTCCTAATTATAGATGTCTTTGGAAACCAAACTTTATTAAGTGGCAAAAGAGGTGAGCTGATTGTGGTGGCATTCTCTTGATAGCTTTGCAGCTAAACAATTCCTGAAGTGAAGGAGTGAAGCTGAGCTGTGTCCTGGTGCTTCAGGAACTGCTTGTTGCTGGCAACAAACAGGTGGGAAGTGACACTGACCTTTCGGAAGAATTGGCTGTCTAATTTTGTCCAGTTCTCAAAGGGGGAGGCCAAAGTTAATTATTTTGACCAGTCTACTCAACCCGGTGAACAAAAAGGAAAGCACCTGCAAAGCTGAAGGGCTTTTGAGTCGAAGTGCCCGCTGAGGAAGGAATGCTTTTCATTGTAATTTTGGTCTTCCAGGCTTAAAATTTTATGTTCAGTCTCAGGAGCACACATCCACTTTGTATTTGATCACAACTGCAATTTAAAGCACTGTCCTTTCCTTCAGAAAGACACTTCAGTACTGTGGTGATGATGTAGTAAACACCCTTCATAGATGAATATGTCTTCTTTTAACCTGGGATGGGGCTGTGCTCACTTATGCTTTAAGGCCATTATTGCAGCATTGCAAGCTGTTAAGAACATTGGAAGCCTCTGTTCTTTGCATTTTCCTTTTTAAGAAACTCTTCATAGCAGTTGCAAAGAACATCAAGGTTTGTTATAAAGAAACTTGCAGCAGTTGTGTATAAACTTTTTACTGTAAAGATGCCTATTTTTCTTGAAACAGAACAGCGTTTAATGATGCTTGGCCATAGATCTGCTTATAAAATAGAATTGGATCGGTATGTATTTGTTGCTCATAGAGTGGATTTTTTTTTGAGGATTTTTTGGTTTTGTCTTTTTTTTTTCATGCTTTCAGTGTATTAACTTAGGCATAATTCCCTACATTAAATCCTACTGGGTCAGTAGTCAGATTACTTCTCAGTAATTTCAGTAATGTTAGTTTTTACATGTTAAGTTGATTTTTGTTCAGTGTTGCATCTTCAAAATAAATCTCACTTCTGCAGCTTATATTCAGCATTTCTGAGTCACTTATCCAGTCTCCAATGCTATTAGCAGCTACTACTATGTTGGATTTGAAAAACATTGCTGTTAATTTCCACAAGACCTAGATTTCCCCGGGGGTGTTTGAGTGCTGCCCTGCTGAATGAAATTCAGTGCTATTGGAAGGTTTCTAACTAAATGCTAATAAAACAGGGATATGTGATTCTCTTTACTATGACCAGTGTGAAGATAGAGATATGCATTAGCTGAGAAAGTCTAAAATTGGTTAGATCACCCAGAAGCATCACTGTCCTTGGGTGGACTGAAGCCTGGTGTACTATTCTCCTATTGTATGTTTTATTTGAATATGAATGATTGAAACTTGCTAGGAAAAAAAATAGTATTCGTACTTAACAGGGGAGCAATTCTTTGAGGCAATTGCAGGTTTGATCACTGGTAGTATCCTGTGTCCTAGGCACATGTAAGAACAGCACTAGATAAATATGTTGCCTCCTGCACCATGGTTAGCAAAATCTTAATGTGCCAGTGGATTAAGTAGCATAACTCTGAATTTCTTCAAGAGTTTCGTCTCATTAACAAAAAATAATCTCCTAGGAAAAGCCATATTAATTTCTGATACTAGCACCTGCTTATGTAAATCCACTTGCCAGATCTCACCTTACAATCATGAGTCAAAAAATAGCCACGTACAAGCGTATGGGTTAGTGGTTGCTTTTAAATCTGTGCCAGTGTCACTGTTGCCTATCTCTTAGTCAAAAGTAATTCTGATTTTTTTAAAGAGGAAAAAACTTTTTTTTAAAGAACTGAGTGTTTTGAAGGAGTTTCTTTTGAATTACTAGAGGTGTCATCACCTCCTTTGAACAAAAAACCCACTTTTGATGTTTATAACTTTTTACTTGAACTCAAATTTTTTTAGCATCAACACCATCCTATTGTTGCTTTGTAAAGAAAGCAAAGCTTTTTACAGAATGAGCATTTTTCAGACAAAAAAAAAAGTGTCTAAACCATAAATTAAAAATAACTAGTTGATGAAATCAAAATGGCATGCTTCTAGAAGAAAGCTCCTTGGATGTTGAATTTGAAAAATGAGGAATTATCCTGTTTTGGAATGGGGAAACACCAGAATGAAAATTAAATCTCTGCAAACAAAAAATACTGTTAACAACAATAATTTAGGGTATTGGTCTGCCTTCTGAAATACATTTACACCTGAAAAGTTCATTGCACAATACCATGTCTACAGAAAGGTAATAGCGCACTACTATCGCAGTCCCAGGGTCTGTGTGCTTGCAGTTTTGGCAATGAAGCATGCAAGAGGCTATCTTACAACACCCTACTGTTGCCTTGTTACAGGGATGTGTGCAGGACTGTGCTTTATAAATTAAAGAATAAGTTATTTATTGTTTTTGCTTCCCTTGTCTATTTACTTTGATTATTCATAAGTAGTAATGTTTTAAAAAGGCAGCATCTTACACTTATTGGGTTAGCACACTGGAATGGGAAATCAGTGCTTTTATGCTTAGGAAGTTTGAAAATAAATTGGATGAAACTGTATTGGTGTGTAAATCTTGGGGTGATGTGTTGCTGTTGAGAAAGTGGAGGTTATTAACTGAAGTAAGGAAATTTTCTTGACATTCAAAAATAGACAGAACCAAAATGAAAATCCTACTTATCTAATAACAGAAAGATGGATTTGAGGAGAGAGGGAGAAAGAGTCATATCTAGGGTAATATGCTCTTCCAGTAATCCAGAGCAAGTACAGTATGTCCATGTGTACTGTCGTCATCTTTTGATTTTAACTGTCCTACTATATGCTGTATAGCGTTGAGTTTCAATGTGACTATTTAAAAGATTATTGTGATGGAAACTCTTTTTGTTCTTCTATCCTAGCTAATTTTTATTTGGGTTTTTTTTTTAGTTCACAGTGTTAAGTTTCATAATTGGGATCTCTGCAGTGTTACTCATTTTTATAACTAGATTGTAATTCTGAAATATAAGACAGCACCAGTTAGTAGCTGATTTACTTGGCTGAGAGCTTTTGACAAATTAGATGATTTTTTAGGCCGAACAAGACAATGGCCATCCTCTCCCTGCCTTTGCCAATCTGCATATTGAAGTCCTTGATGAGAACAATCAGAAGCCTTACTTCACAAGATCTATGTATGAGGGCTTCATCCTTGAATCCTCTCCAGTTGGGACGACCATCTCTGACAACCACAATCTGACTTCTCCATTACAAATCGTAGTGCTGGACAACGATGTGGAGGAGGTATGTTTCACTCATTTAGAATATCATATTGAGCTTAGATTTTTATTATTTTCAGACTTGTGGGTTATTTGGAGTTGTTTTTTTTTGTGGGGGGGTGGGGGTTATTTTTTGTTTGTGGGGTTTTTTTTCGTTTGTTTGTTTGCGACAAAATTGATTTGATCAATAAATGAAAAAGAAATCTTAATATCATTGTTATGGTTTCTTTGTTTGTTTTCATTCTGAGTTCAAATTGATTTTAAAGTGCATCTGAACTGAAAAATTAATCTCTGTTTTACTTGGCTACACTTAAGATTGTGTTCTCCTAGAGATGATGAATACTTAGCATGAAGAGGAAAAGAAAATGCATTTTGGGAGAAGTATGAATCTAGCACACAGTGTGAGGAAATGGTAGAGACAACTTCAAAGCGGAAAGAAGTAGTAGTTAAACAAGCCAGGAAGAAGAGCAGTAGAAGGGCAGGAGGTTAAAAATTCAATCCCTTCTTCTCTGTGCCCAGATTTTTATACTAACATTACTCATAGTAAACACTGTATCTTCAAGAGAAGTGGTAACAATGCCTTGACTCTAGGGCTAATGTTCCTACCATTCTCACCAAGGCAGTTGCTATTATGTGTTATTTGATAATGTTTCTTTTTCCATTAATTACTGTTGTTTCTCCAGTTGTCCCCTTTGTTCTTTTTTTGTTTCTATCCTTCTGTTTGCTTGTTTTCTTAAGATACGTAAGGAAAACTAAATTGTTAGGCATTAGTTTTGCCAACCTTATTCTGGGCTGCATCAAAAGAAGCATGACCAGCAGGTTGAAGGAGGTGATCCTACTCCTCTATTCTGCTCTTATGAGACCTCACTTGGAGTACTGTGTGCAGTTCTGGTGTCCTCAACATAAAAAGGACATGGAACTGTTGGAACAAGTTGAAAGGAGGGCCACGAGGATGATCAAGGGCCCTGGAGCACCTCCTGTATGAAGATAGGCTAAGAAAGTTGGGGCTGTTCAGCCTGGAGAAGAGATGCTGCATGGAGACCTAATAACAGCCTTCCAGTGTCTGAAGAGGGCTACAGGGATGCTGGGGAGGGACTCTTCATGAGGGACTGTAATGAAAGGACAGGGGGTAATGCGTTCAAACTTACACGGGGAAGTTTAGATTGGATATGAGGAAGAAATTCTTTACTGTAAGGGTGGTGAGGCACTGGAAGGAGTTGACCAGGGAAGTTGTGAGTGCTGCATCCCTGGCACTGTTCAAGGCCAGATTGAATGGAGTCTTTTAGTGACATAGTTTAGTGGGAGGTGTCCCTGCCCATGGCAGGGGAGCTGGAGCTAGATGATCTTAAGGTCCTTTCCAACCCTAACTATTCTACGATTCTATGAATGTTTATCGTATATGTCAGTGTATTTTTAATAAAGTTCTTAACATGCCTATATTTCTTAACTATTCTAAGGTTTCACTTTTGATGTAGGCAAATTAAATTTTTGAGAAACACAAGGGGCCATTGTCCCTGAAAAATGGGACACTACGTCACTGTCAGCATTAGAGTGATTTATTGTCCTAAGAAGCTGTTTCAAAGCCAAAACTCATGTACAGTATCTCCTTCCCATCCTTTGGAAAACCAGTCAGTTTACAGGCATGCATAAAAAGTAATTGGAAGGCAAATGGAAACGGCAATTAGATCTGGCTTTTGTAGGGACTGGTTAAAAGTAAGTGCATGAGGCAGTTATCAGAAAGCATTGCTGATGATTTATATTACTTGTGTAAAACTCTTGTTCAGCATTGATTTTGTTAAAAGCAAAACAGTTTTCTTGTCTGATAAAATTAATGGGATCTTGTAGGTTGCTTAATATAGGAAGATGAAAGGTGTACAGGCATCAGGTATGCATTTCTATTTAACATGCTTTGATTGTGTTGTATAAAATGTTTGTGTAATGTGTGCCTGAACACAACAGAAACCAAATCTTATGAGTTAGTGTCCACAGTTCAAAATAATTTTTAAGCTACTAATTTGAGAGATTTTCTCAGAAGGCTGCTTTTAGTTCTCTGATCCTTATGTGCATTAAACAAAAATATATGGGGATATTTTTAGATTTCTTTTTTTTTTTTTTTTTAGCCTAAACAAAGTGCTATTTTGTTTTGTCCATGCCTTCTTGGTAGTATTAGTAAAACCCTTTAGTTCAAGTATGCCTTGGTGCATATCTGTTTGTTGCATAAATAAGGAATTTTAGACCACTATGCTCACCTTGTAATATGCGTGACTGTGTCATAACTTTACAAAAATTGAAAGAGAGGCTATTAATCACTTGAAGGGTGGAAGACTGAAACTGAGCAAGTCTGTCTGTAAGACTGATGACTTGCACATTAGATAGATGTGGTCTGAAACTCAGAATAGCGGTTTTGGTGAGCTGGAGAGCTTGTGAACCATTTCTGCCTGGGTTGCTACACTGACAGTTTGGGCAATGGGCAGGCAAAAATAGTACAAAAAAAAAAATCACTGTTAATCCACAGTGTGCAGCTGGTGTTTCTCTGTCTGCAAGTCCACCAATGTTCCAGGAACTGAGATATTTGCCCTCAATGCTTTGTAACTGCAATGACCTAGGAAAATCCAACTGCGCATACAAAGCCCAGAGTGGTAGAAGAATTCTTACAGCATTGGCTCATTAGGGAGGGACTGAATCCTTTATGCTTGAAATAGTTCAGAACAATGCTTTTAGAGAGAATCCAATGTCCTAGTTCAGACGCTTGTGGCAGTTTTCCATGCAGGGTTTTTTTGGTGGTTTTTTTTTTTTCAGGGATTTTCTCCTATTTCCTAGCAGGTGATCTTGTTACATGCACTACAGGAATTACAAGAAAGACTTTGGACGTCATTAACCTCCAAAGATTTTTCAAGTTGTAGTTAATAGTGCTCTGATTAACCTTTCCCTGGCAGTTGCACAACTCTACACACAAGATGTCAAAGACAGATTATATAATACAAAGTTCTTTGATGTAACTATATAGTAGATCACATATGAGACTAAAAGTCAAGATTACTTTGAACTGTTAAGTCTCAAATTTGGGCTCACTCTTTTACTAAGTCATGTAACTACCAGGTAGTTACAGTATGGCGCATGATATTTGTATACTCTCAAACTGTAAATATTTAATTTCAAAAATTTTTGCATCAAAAATTTGCTCCTTTAATATAAATTATTTCATAAGGTTTGTAATATAATCCTGATGTTCATTTTCCCAGCCAAAAGTGCTTTCTCTTACTGATTTTATGAGTACAAGTTCAATATCTTAAGTTCTGAGAGGTGCTCTGAAATTCATCACAAGCAGTTTGACCATAGAGCTCTACATTTTATTGTTGTCTTCTTTGTAGTAAGTTAGTGAATGGCTAGTTCAGTCATATGACACAAAATGAAACAGTTTTCCAGTGAATTATTTTTGTTTATTATTGAAAAATTGTAATATTTCACTGTTGCATGAGGAATAACTGCCAAGGATTTCCAGAGTGGGAAATGATGTGTCATTATTTTTTATTTTTGACACACGCACCCCCCCCCATCATGCAAAGTGAGGACAAAATAATGTGGATCTTTGCCCCTGCTAGGGTGTAATGCTGTGTGCTGGGGCACAAGGGCTGCAGTGGAACCTGGCCTTGTTCTGCCTTTCTTGCTACTAGGATGGCTTTGTACCGACAAGGCCACTTTCCTTAGGTATGGGGGGACACAGGCCAGTGGTATGTCCATAAGTGGTCATTACCAAGCTTGGGAGATACAGGGGGAGGGAAGGGTTGCTCCGTCTCAGCAGCCTGAACTACTTAGGGAATCTGGTGCCAGATACCTTAACTGTATCTGTCTTCTCTCTTGCATGTTTTGTTAGTGCTTAAGACCAACTAGATCTGATCCATCAGATCTGCCGTAAGTGATGTGCCCTCTTTCCAGAATGCTGTAGACTTATCTCAGGACATACAGAGGTCTGCCTGTCGCCACAGATATGATAATTGACCTTGTCCTTGGATGGAAGTGTTCTGTGCAACTTGTTATTCCTTTGGCATCACATGACTTGTGCCAGGACAGGTCTTTCTAATTCTTCGAAATAATGCATGAGTAACATGGATGTGAGAGAGAAAATCAGATTTAACTGCCTGTGTGTTAATGCAGGTGTCAGTGATGCAGATAGTGCTTATAACCTGTTGCGGAAGTGAGATTTCCAGCAGAGTGAGGCTGGGAGTGCAGCAGTTGGACGTAACTCATCCATAAAACAGCCAAGCAAACTAAAATAACAGGTGCCTTCCCAGTAGGACTATGTGGTAGCTCAGGATGGGTTAGTAAGCGCAGGTAATGCTTATTAAATTCTACAGGTCTTACTATTATGATGGTTTCACTGTATCTTAGTAAATTAATGTATCGAGTAAGTAGGGATTGCTGATGAGAAGTCGACATATAGCATCTAAGTACTTGTGCATGTTAGTTTCCAGTAGTGACACTACCTAAAACATAATTTATTGAGTCTTCTAATTGAAAAATCAGTTGATTTTGCTATCAAAATAACTTACTGTCATCAGATAAATGCATAAAGAAAGCAGTCATGCAAACTTTCCTAACTTAAATTAGGAAATTAAGTTAGTTAATTAACCTTAATTAGTTAAATTAAGATTTTAACTAATCTTAAGGAAAAAAATACATTCTAAATTTAAATGCTGTGGGAATTATAATAGAGTCCTGCTACAAACCATCCAAAAATTAATTTATAGATGTGACATTGCACCCAGACCTTTAAATAGAGCAACACTGCCAAGTGCTGATATAATTAAGTGGTCTGTTTAAATGGTATAAATTAAATTAATCCACATGAGCACCTTAAGACCTGAGTAAACCAATGCTGAGATGAGGAATTTAAACCCTATGATCTGATATCTATTTACATAAGGCTTCCCAAACCACTTGCTTCCTTACTCTTTTGCTTCCATGGCAGAGTACTAATTTTTTCTGCTCTGGTAGTCAGGGTTGGTGAAAAAGCTATATCATAACTGCTTTATTGCCTTGTATCACAAATCTTGTTGAATATCTCAAAAAAAAGAGAGAGATAAATAAACCCCAGGCTTTAACTTCCAAGTTAAAAGAAGCTAATCAGTATTCATATCCATTATGTACTACTCAACTAGCAAGGTGTTTACCAATACCACATGCAGTGTTTTGATGAATAAACTTGAGGTGTAAGGAAATTTCTTCATTGCTCATTAGAACATAAAATTGATGTCATGTTTATAAGGTGTGCCCGCATGGGTTTTAAAGCATTTCATGTGTCCCAGCATGCACTCAGAAAACTACCTATGCAGTAACCCTCATGTTTCTGTGGATGCCTACAGTCCACTGCTGCATCCCTGGCCAGCAGAGTATGACACAGGTCAGTTAATACCATAGGTTCCTCTCCAGATCCTTTTCTACCAGACCAGTTTCTTGTTTTATGTTTCCGTTGTCAATGAAGTTGAAGTCAAACTAAGCAGATGGTTGTTCAACATCAGTGTTTCCAGAGAAATTGCAGGAATTTTTAAAGAATGGTCATCTTACATAAAGGTATCTCAGTAGCAATCTGAGAGGACGGAGCAAATAATGGATAAAGTAACTGATAAATGTAACTGAAAATGCAGATTATGGATTTTCAGTGATATCCAGATAAGGAAAACTAAGTTTGTTTGTTTGTTTGTTTTGTATTTTTAACCAGGAGTACTGAAACATTTTAAATACTTAGATATTTTTCTCTAATATTTGCCCAATTGTTTGTATCTTCCACTGTTATTGTTTGAACTTGTTTTGCAGCCAGTATTCTCTCAAGAGGAGAGTTCTCATAATGCTGCTGTCCCTGTATAGCACTTCTGTGACACTCTAATAGTCACATAACGAAATAATAATTCAGGAAATACTCTTCCCCAATGTAATAGCACATTAATATTATTATTAAAATAAAAGGGAAAGGAAAAGCAATAAAAGCTGCTTCTCATATTTTAGCTTTTATGCAGATAGGTTTTTTTCCTTTTCTGAATGTATCCACTCAAGAAATAAAAATAAAAATCTTTACATTGAGTCATTATTGTAGCATTATATTTCTTCCTTTATTTGGGTTGGATGAATATCTAATGTTTTCTGCCTTCTGAAACTATTCTTTCTCTCTTTGAGTTCTTTGAAGCCCTCAATGAAATTGTTTTTTAAATATCTGCCTTGTTTTTTAAATATCTGCCCTGTTTTAAGCAAATGCTATTGCTAATTAGTGGAAGTGCAGAAGATGCTGACATTTGTTTCTTGCCCTCACCCAGGAGTGGCTTATTTGTATGAGGAACAGAAGACACTTTTTCAAAACTTTTCTGACAGCTTTTCATTTGGGAAAGGGTATGGCCCTTTGAACCTCAACATAAAACAGTAAAAATTGTTGTAGCGCTTTTTAGTGTCTGACTTTATAACCTTGCTTGTGCTTTGTGCAGGGACTGGAAGGGTTTAATGGTGATTGAAATAATTCAGAATTAAAGCACTTCTCAGCATCCATCTTTGTTCTCTTGTTAGACTTCTGACATCTTTTCCTCCAAAGTGGAGATGACATAAACGGTGAAGAGCATTATTCTTATTCTTGTTCTTCTTCTTATTATTCTTGCAATTAAAAACTTTTTAAATTAACTCACTTTAAAGGAAAAAAAATATATATTGTCCTGTGCAGTGTTCTCAGAGTGGTTTACCTCCTTCAGTTTTCCAGTTGCTCAGAATTTTGGATTGATTTGTTCTCCTCAGTGGGTTCTGTTGATCTAACCAGTTTTGCAACTTAAAGCCATCACAAAGACTTCTCAGGAAGCTGTGCTTTATGTTATTTTTCTGATGCTAATGATAATGTTAAATATACAGGAAATTCACTCCAGAGGCTGTCTCTTCGTTTTTTATTCCATACAAGCTATTGTGAATCTGGAGGACCACCTCATTAGGCCTTGTAGAATTCATCTTGTGCAGGTTAGAGAAAAGCAACGAGGTCAGTGCCAATACAGTCTGATTCCAAACCCCTTGCCGGTGTGACTGAGGATCTCACTTGCTTCGCCTCTGTGAGACTGTGAATCTCAGATTTTTACACTGAAAGATGTGAGGGGAAAATATTTTCTACTTTCAAGCAGAAATGAGGAGGGCAAGTGCTGGAAACATCTCTTCAAAAAACCAACTTTTTTTCCATGGGTGTTTCAAGTGCTGATTATCATCTACATGAAGAGTGTAAGAAAATCAAGATGTTGTCATGAAATTGTATCAGTTACTACTACAGCTATTTGAAGACAAGCCTGTGCTAGCAATCAGGAAGCCTAAGCAGTTTGGATACTCTTGGAGGTTCTTCTGTCTACCCTGGAGAATTTAACAGCCAAATATACTTCCACTAAAAAGTCCTCGGGGATGTTGAAACACATGCAAAAGAAGTGTCATTGTCTATTTGTTCTTGACAATATCATTTAATATTGGTTTAATCTTAGTAAATTGTAGAAAACTGTTGGCTTTACGAAGAGCTTGTAAGACCTTGTGGAAGGAAAGAAGCCTCAGAAATGTAACATTAACATTCGCCAAGGCTTAGGAACTTCTCCAGAGATTTTCAAGTAGAACAATTCAAACCTAGGGTTTGGTTTATATTAAGAGTGCATTGGAGCTCTTGCTTATCTCATTTTGTTGTATTTTTGTCTGTAACCTTTTTTTTCCTTTAATGTACTGCTTTTATGACATCCATCAATATCAGGTTTGTGTTTCCTGTATTCATTTTGTATCCTGTGTTTTATTTTGTAGGTTGCACCAGGTGCCATTCCTGTAGGTATTTGGTAATATGTTTGCAAAATTTCCTTTTTGTTTTAAGTGTGCGGTTTCTTTATTTTCCCCATTCTCTTTCATTCTTCTCTGTCCTGCCAGTGTTTGAGACTGGGACTGTTCCTTGTTTTGAGAATCCTGCAAAGAGCCCTTTAAACACATTAGACCAAATTTATTTAGGGCATAAAGTTGTACTGTGGTTATGTTGTGGCTGCTTTATGCTGATTTAATAATTACATATCTTTATAGAAATCTTAAATGCAACAAAAAGTTGTTGAGTTGTTTTTTTTTTTTTTAATTTAAGATATAATTACTAGTTGGTTCAAAGCCTGTGTACACTATCAGGTTTGAACTGCATGCTTGAAATGGTCTTTGCAGGTTGCATGTATACTCTCTTGTGTGGATTCTGATTTTCTACTTAAAATTGTATGCTACACAATTTAACAGAGATAAGCTATTCTACTGACCCATTAATGTAGTCAGAAATCATAATGTTTAAGTCCAGGCCTCAAAAATAAAATACTAGTTTGAAAAATTAAAGTATTGGAAATAGTGTTGGCAGCATAGGTGGATTGTGTTCTCTCAGAGGATCTGCAACATAAAATGTTCGATTAAGTTGAATTGACTTTGAGCATACTCTGTGATAAAAATGTAAAAGCATAATAATGCCAAAATTAAGGAAATAAATTGTTTTGTATGTCCAACATGCATGGAAGGTTGTAGAAATCGGCATTGATTGCAGGAAAGGGAATTTAACATGCACATTAGGATAAAATTTCTAATACAAGAATAGCTAAGGGATAGTATAGATTGATTGGGGAGTGTATGGAATCTACATCACTGATTTTTTTCTCAAGAACAAATTAAGAAAGAAATACTGGTTTTAGTGTTCAAAATGGCATGACAAGCAAGACCTGTAACAACTAACCAGGGTTTTGTAAATTAAGTTTTTGACTGACTTTGTAGTGTCTACAAAGTGAACAATTATTGGCAATTGCCTTCTGAAATTTTTCATGGAAAAGAGAGGTTGCCATTTCCATTGCTAACAGTAAATGAATTTTAATTTTACTGAAAGCTGGCATAGTTACAGCAAAGCTTTAGGCAATAGGAAACCATTCATTTGGAACACTTTGATATTTCTTTCATGTAGTTTTCAGCAACAGAAATGGTTTCTCATTTAAATAGTATAATCTCAGCCTTCCATAATGTGTGCTTTAGAGTATTTTGGATTGCTAATATAAGTTTCTCTTTCTCCTTCTGTTGTACTAATCTGTCCTTATAGTTGTTCATTATGGCACTTAATGCACATTAGAGTTAGCTCCAGTGTTTATGCCTGCTATACTGTAGGGATTGGTTAACTTTCTAGTGGTCTGGTCTCCTTTTTTAATTGTGCAGGAATGACTAATAATCATGGAATCATAGAATAGTTTGGGTTGGAAAGGACCTTCAAAAATCATCTATTTTTTGCAATGAGCAGGGGCATCTTCAACTCGATCAGGTTGCCCAGAACAAGATCCAGCCTGGCCTTGAATGTCTCTGGAAGTGACACATCTATCACCTCTCAGAGCAACCTGTTCCAGTATTTTACCACCCTCATTGTAAAGAATTTTTTTCCTCATTTAAGAGCTAACCTTCTAGAAGCATTTTGGATTCTGGTTAAGAAAACGTTCAGAGAATAATTAAATGCTACTTTCTGGAGAATTTGTTGAATTCAGATATTTCTTATTGCATTGTGTCCCCTATCAGAGGCAGGTTCTGTAGAATTGTAATGGAAAATAATTGGTAAAAATACTTTTCAAGTTATGCTTTGTGTGCAGCCACTGGATTTCTGTTATGTTTTATTCATGGTGTGAGTCCTCTGATTCCTCATCTTCACATTATTTGAGGCAATTCAAAACGGTTTTTATAGGACTTATTTCCCAGCCTTTTGTCTTTTTCCTAATCACATTTGCATTCCTCATTTGTAACCTCAGCTCATATAACAGAAAGAAACTAAATAACTAATGACAGAGAGTAACACTTTAAGTCAGATTAAATTAATCAGATTTCAGGTTGCCAGGGCACAGAAAGGTGGGTTGGAATACTGTAAGCAATAAAAGGTAATGTAGCTTATTTTAAAATTTAAGTGTAATGTAATGTGACCCTTGCAGTCTAATCAGTTTAACAATAGCATCTATAAAGAAGTGGGGGAAGATTTTGAGATATTTCATCCTGGTCACAATTCACATTTCTGTCATTTCAACAACACAGACATCCCAGAAAAGTGAGATTGGGGGCTTTTCAGAACTACCAGGCCATACAGAACTTAAACCCCCTTTTTTTCCTGTTCTGTGCTGTCATTCAGCAAACTACAGGGTAAGGACGAAAGGTAGGAAGTCCATTTTGCAGCTTTGTATCACTCTAGTAAGTTTACATTGGAAGAAACTGGCTTGAAGTTCTGGACTTTAATTAATCTGCTCTGTTCCCTGTAAATACAGTAATAACTTCTGATTCTGTCCATGGCAGAAACATTCCTCCCCTTCTTTGTTAGCTGAAATTCCATTTGCCCACAAATTAATCTCAGGTTTTTTCCCTGGGCAACATTTCATTCTTCTTCCCCATACTCTTATAATCTGCCAACCATGGCAGCAAAGAGGATAGAAATGGAAGGATGAGTTCCTGAGAGGTTGCTCAAGATATCTCACAAAGCATTACCCTTTCTTAATGTTGTCACATTGTTTTGCACGCAGCATTAGAACTGCAGACCACTTTTGGTGCTCACCAAAGCATGTACAACTCCTTTGTGACTTGAAATCGAGACTTGAAATCTGTGTTCCCAGCAGGCCACCTGGAGAAGTCATGAGTAGAAAATTCACAATGCCTGGACGTGGTTTTCATTTGATTGTTGGGAATTTTTTTCCTCCTTACCTTAAAATGTTACTTACTATTGAAAATTTTACCACAGTTAGCTTACTATGTTTTTCACCTGATCATTTGGGAGATTCATAATTCTGCAAATTCTGCATCAATTTATCTGGATTCTTTTTGAGACATTAAGACTGTCTCTGAACAGCATCTATTTAGATATATGCTTTAACACATATGATTATCTTTTCTCATTGCATCAGCCCAACTGTTTTATTGCTCCATTAATCAGGATAAGTTTGGTTTGCTTTTAATATGGTTGAAGACCAATGCTTGAATCTGGTTTCTTATATTGACAAGTTATATTTGGCTTAAAAATGATTGCTTTGATGAAAAAAAAGAATAATTTAAACTAGCAGATACAGGCATTCATTTACCATTGGATTTATGTACTCTGTAGGTTAGAGTGTATTTTTAATACATTTTTCATCAAGAAGATTAGATTTTCAGATAAGTGTTATTTTATATGTTTAGAATCATAGAATCATAGAATAGTTAGGGTTGGAAAGGACCTTAAGATCATCTAGTTCCAGCTTCCCTGCCATGGAGTGCAGGGACACCTCCCACTAAACCGTGTCACCCAAGGCTATGTCCAACCTCGCCTTGAACAACGCCAGCCATGGAGCATTCACAACATCCCTGGGCAACCCATTCCAGTGCCTCACCAACTGCTCAGTAAAGAATTTCTTCCTCATATCCAATCTAAACTTCCTCTGTGCAAGTTTGAACACATTACCCCTTGTCCTATCATTACAGTCCCTCATGAAGAGTCCCTCCCCAGCATCCCTATAGGACCCCTTCAGATACTGGAAGGCTGCTATGAGGTCTCCACGCAGCCTTCTCTTCTCCAGGCTGAACAGCCCCAACTTTCTCAGCCTGTCTCCATATGGGAGATGCTCCAGTCCCCTGATCATCCTGGTGGACCTCCTCTGGATTTGTTCCAACAGGTTCCATGTCCTTCTTATGTTGAGGACACCAGAACTGTACACAGTCCTCCAAGTGAGGTCTCACAAGAGCAGAATAGATGGGCAGGATCACCTCCTTCGACCCGCTGGTCTCACTCCTTTTGATGCAGCCCAGGATACGGTTGGCTTTCTGGGCTGCAAGCGCACACTGCCAGCTCATGTTCATTTCCCCATTGACCAACACCCCCAAGTCCTTCTCCACAGGGGTGCTCTGAATCTCTTCTCTGCCCAACCTGTAGCTGTGCCTGGGATTGCTCTGACCCAGGTATAGGACCTTGCACTTGGCATGGTTCAACTTCATCAGGTTGGCACCAGCCCACCTGCACAAGTGTGTCAAGGTCCTTCTGGATGGCATTCCTTCCCTCCAGTGTATCAACCAAACCACACAGCTTGGTGTCATCAGCAAACTTGCTGAGGGCACTTGCAATCCCACTGTCCATGTTTGAAGACTTTTTAACAGTTTTGTAGATTCAGTTCCTCATGTTATTTGTACTTTCTGCTTATAAAAATTTCAAGTAAAATAAGCACTTGCACTGAGTAATCTGAAGCTTAATGATATATATGAATTTATAATAAAATAATCTTTTTTAATATTATTTCAAGACCAAGGATCCCCAGCTCCATCTCTTTCTGAATGATTACAATACGTTTTTCACTGTGACTCAGAGTGGCATCACCCGCTACCTCACCTTGCTGCAGCCTGTTGACAGAGAAATCCAGCAACTTTACACCTTCTCGGTAAGCTAAATGCATGTGAAGGAACATAGGGCATTGTTCAGAGCAAAGTGTTGAAAAATCATTAGTTGTAACATCGTTGTAGATAATTAAAATGGCACAGAAGAAGAAAAACAGTGAAGGATGAACAGCAGCAATAGCAGAGGCCTGGGGAGTTGATAATTGGGGTAGTGTTCTCTTCCAAAATGAAATTTTTTTGGTTAGATAGTAACATTTTACATCCCCCTACCAGCATCATCTCCATGGTCCCAGTGTTTTACCGTGCTCCTCAGTACCCTCCCATGGCAGTCATGACCCTTCTCCTTTGTACCTGGCATGGTCTTTAAGGATACCTTTGCCTTTTCATCTCTTAGCCCTTGAGCTAGGAACGTGTGACACCTTTCCATTTTATTTTCATGCAAAAATAGAAAAGTAGACTAACAGAAAACACAGCCAGCAGCCTTTAAAAAAAGGGAAAAAAAATAGATTAAATGGACTTAATACTCCCTCAGGCATTTCCTGTGCTCTCAGTAAGCATCTTAACAGCCTTAAAATAATTTGCAAATGTGCTGTAAGGAAAGCCTCTGCAGGGGTTCCCAATTAAGGCATCTGTATTTTCTGTCCATTTAGCATTTGAAAGGAGAGCTCAGATTTCCTCTGTGGAGTAAGAAGGCCTTCAGTTCTTTTAAGTCCCACCTTAAAATGCTCTCTCTGAGGTTTAATTGCAGTGTTAGGCAGGTTTGTGAGCTGTTGTGTCCAGGCCCTGCTCCTTGAGGTGTTCAGCACAGCTGGGGACAGCCTCTGCCCTTCCAGCAATGGACTGCAGCATGGATTCTGGCCCTAACCCTGCAAAACAATTATTCGCTCTCATTTCTCTTGCTAATCTGACACATGTTTTAAAGGCATTGTTTTGGTTTGCTTTTGCCCGAGTCTTGCACACTGCAGGCTCAAGTTTAGCAGATGACTCCTGTAATTGAAGACAAAAATGAAAAATGAAGTGCTGACTTTTAGTTGTCATGCTGTATTTTTGCATAGTTGGAATTATATTTAAGAATGCACCATAAAATTATGTTCCTGTTCTGCTTTATTTTTTTATCCTTAAGATGACAGCTTCTGATGGTGTACAGGAGAGTATCCCAGTGACTGTCAATATCCTGGTGATTGATGCAAATGATAATTCCCCAACCTTCTCCAATATATCATACAATGTCAAGATTTATACAGATATGAGACCTGGGGAAGGCATTATAAAGGTAATTTCAGGTCTTTTTATTAGCTTTAACTCACTTGTTAGCAGTAGATTGTGGTTGTAGTTCAAATTGGAAATGCATTGAAAACAGCTAGAAATAAAGTTTCTGTATTTCCATCCACTTTGTTACCCACATATCTATTAGAATTTGCTAAATACTAAATGATAGGCCTGTTCAGGCTGTTAATCTGAAGTTTCACAAAACCTTTTCGTCTGAAAAGTCTCAAAAGAGAAAGTGCTCTCTAGTGTTATCAGGATATTGAAATAGAGCATTTTGGAAGCACAGGTGAGCAGTTCAGTAGAACCTAACCAGAAATGTTTTACCATGTCACAAACCTGTGGTTTTTACAGAAGCCTAAGTTGGTTGGTTGTACAGCAAATAAGCAGTGAAAAAATGTGTTGAACACATTTGTGTTCAACAAATGTGTTTTTGTGTTCAAAAGATGTGTTGAACACATTTTTCAGAGGCCCAGAGAGAGAAACAGTTTTAATTAAAGTCTGCAAGCACTGATTTATGTGGCAGACTGGAGGTGAATCTGATTGCACTGGAATAATTGGAAAAGGGTTTTTTTGGGTTGTAACTCTTCTAAGATCTCAGCCATGCTCCTGAGGGCTTTTAGACTAGATGAATGAGAAAACAAGATGCTGTTAATGGAGGTTGGCATTCAAGGATGGTAAAAGGCAGTGGGTGTATTGGGGGGAAAAAAGCCTTAATCAGCTGACTTACATTATAAAGTATAATTTTCTGTAATATAATTAGGTGTATAAGGTTTGACATCAGCAGCTGTGTTTCTGATATCTCATAAAACTCATATGTCCCTGTATAAACATGTGGAGTTTGCAAGTACAATACATTTACTTGATATTTAAGGTACAGAGATACATACAGTGCCGAATTATAATTTTTTTTTTTCTGAAACATAAGCACTCTAGTCCAAAAATAAGTCATTAGGATTGTCACATGGCCTTTGCTGCACAAAGGCAAAGGAGGTGCTGTGGGTTTAAAGTATTTGAGTGTCTAAATGGTTTTTCGTCTTAAAGGTACATCTGCCAGGAAACAAGACAAAAGATGCTACTAGATGAGATTGTAACATGTAAAAAGTTGGCCTTAAAGATGCTATGAGCTGCCTGTGTTGTGTTTATGATACTTAGGATAAAATAGAGCAGCTACTGTTCTAAAACAGCTGCAGTGCTAAAGTATTTCTGTGTGCAGGGGGAATGTGCACACTTCCTGGTGTTTCAACTTACAAGTATTTTCAGACCCTGAAAGTGTGCAAAGAACAGAATTATGAATTCCTTAGTAAACTGTTCCTTCTGGGAAAAAGCAAGGTGGTGGCTCTTCAAGGCCACCTGCATTAGCCTTTGCCACCTTAGCTTAGTGGAGACACAAATTACTTTGTGAGTAGGTTTGGTCTGAGATACCATGATGATCCTGTTCCTCCAGTGGTCATTGCAGCAGTTACCTTCTTCATTCCTGCACCAGTGCTGAGTGACTGCTTGTATAAAAACCATCAGACAGATCAACGAAATTATGCAGATTAGAAATATTGCAAGAATGAAAAATTGTAAGGGCAGAAATGGGAAGAAGAAAAGTCTAGATGCAAATATCGTCAGAGCATTTTAACTTAGCTAATGCCTGAAATAGATCTGGAACAGGCACCTTCTGGAATAACATTGTGAAGTTGGAAACTAGTAGAGGAAGTCAGGCCTTAATCTTGCCTTTGCTAAAAATTCATATTCTCTCAGAAAACATGAGAGTTCTGAGAGGGATTTCTTTCCATCCTCCACACATCTGTCTGTACGTGTCTGATCAGCACGTGGTTACTTTCAGAATTCATGAGTTTATAATGTGGTCAGAGACAGAGAGTAGAAAATTCTGTCTGTTTTAGAAGAGGGACTGTTTTCAACTAATCTTACATCTCAAGATGATCTGATTTTATAAACTGACAGAAAAACCTAAGAATTATCTTAAGATTTCTGTGTACTATGATAATGCCAGTAATACTGATTTTTAGGCTGCTGGAGTATTTGGGAGGTTGCTTACCTTGTTATTTTGCCTGGGCTGCGGACACCAAGCCTTCATTCAGTTCTACAGGAGTATGAGAAATGGGATTTGGCTTGTGGAGTTACGAGTAGCCACCATTCTGTGGTGCCACAAGTACCCATAGGTTTCCCTTAGGCCAGGAAGACAGGTATATGCTGCCTGATCACTGTTTGCTTCAGTTTTGTAAATATATATCTCCTCAAATGGAAAACATGACTATTTTTTCCCCTTCTTAACTGCTAATACAGTGATTCTGATGATAAATTTAGTTTGCTCTCTGTATGTGGAACAAATTCATCTTGTACCCCTATCTCATAATTTAAGAATCATTTGAGATTTTCTGGGCTGAGCTGACAATCAGCTCTGAAAGTTCTCAGATGAAAATGACACAGGTCAGATATGATTGATCTGTAAAAAATACTTTCTCTAATCAAAGGAAGTAAGTTAGAAAAAGAACACTGACCTCAGTTAATCTGTACAATTTCATAGTCATATACATATAAGTGATAACTTGCATTTTCTTCTCAGACTTATTTTCAGAGGTGATCAAGAAAGTATTTCTTTTATGACGCATGTGATCTTTCTAAACAAATGCAAGTTTCTGGTATAGCGGTGCAAGTGCTCTCACACAGTTGCTACTTTGCTTTAATTATCCTGAGGGTAATAAGGGATCATGATTTTTTTAATTTTTTTTGCTGAGTGCAGTTGCATGAATGTCTACAAATACCCAGTGTGTATGTACTTTTTGTCCCATTTTGTGATAAATTTTGTTAATTTTACTCCTAAAAAAAAAAAAAAAGGAAAAAGTCCAAATTTTTTTCCCGTAGGTGATTACAGCAAGGTATTTCCCTCTTTTCACTGTTGCCTTTAAGTGAGCAAAACAGCGGAAAATAACTTGCGTGCCACTGAGTTGTGCTGGTTTCATCTGGGAGCCTGGTGGTGGCTAATCTACCTTTTGCCTTCCAGTTGTATGTGTTAGCTGCAGCTTTGCACAGCTTGTGTGTTTTTCACAAAGCTGCTGGTTATCATGATAACCACAATTAGCTCGTTGCCTTTATAGGAATGACATCCCTCCATCTTCTGAGGATGCAGCGTGCAGCATGAAATACCTGCTGTCTGACTTCTTGAGCAGGGGCTAATGCAGTACCATCGGGGTGCTGAAAACAACTGCTTTGGGAAGTTCTTTTTTCGGCTGCCTACTCTGAGTACTTGTGAGATTGAAGCCTTGGTTGAAGAGAGTATTTTCTCAGTGAAGTTTAAATACCTGTATACTCTGTTTTTTTCAGCTTGAGAATTACTTCTGCTTTTATAGGTATTTTATTGTGCTCCCCAAGAAAGAAAATAGATGACTGACGTATCTGTAATTTAAAACACTTAAATGCGTGGTAAATAATAATTATCACAAGATAGACTGATGAATATTAAACCTGTTAAAGTACTCAATTCCATCTTCCTTATATTATAATTTTTGTGTCCTGATTTCCAGTTTCCTATTAATATTTTCTTCCTGCAATTCAGGTATTTGAACTTGTTACACATTGATGATTGGAGTATGCATCAATAATGCAAAAATATTTCACATAAGTAATTTAAATCCATTCTGGTTTTGTATGTGTTCTCTTTCAGAATAACTTGTGAACTGGCCTTAAGAAGTACATGCTGGTCTCACGCCACTTTAAATTTATGAAACAAAAATAATCTATTTTAGTTTATCTATGTATCTTAATTTCTACCTAATTTTCCTGTATGGGTATGACAGATGTTCAAGGGCTCTCTTATAAGAACTATTAAATAACTACATGATTGAAAATGCAAAATAAGCTATGCAGTCGATTAGTGCATTACCTGTTTGTTCACCTTCTGCGAGCTGAAACAATTCTGCCTAAGATGACCAGTGCAAGTTAACTTGGAGGTCCTGCCCCAGATCTTGGTTACAAAGTGCACTCAATTTCCCACTTCAAGGCATAGACAACCATTGTGCTGGAGGTCAGAAATGAAAGCAAAAAGATAAAAGATTCTAAAACTGCAGGCAGTAAAGTTTCTACTCCTTTGTCTTACTTGCAGTTAGAATTAGTCTTGAGCAGTAACAGTACTTTAAACTGTACACAGGAAAAATTTTATTTAGAGCCATTAAATAAATGCCTCCTCTGGGACTGTTTTGCCGTTACCTCAAATGCAGCTTCACTGAGAAGCTGAGTCACTTTGTCTCTTTTAAACAGTTTCTTTTCATTCCCTGCACTTGTGCACATGTAACTGAAGCCATCGTTGCATACAGACACATACTAAATTATGTATTAGAGACATGTTTGAGTATTTGCAGCCTGGCATATGCTCAGACAGCTTTTAAACGTGCTGATACAGCTGCACACGGCTCTTAAACACGTGTCTTGCTGTAAAACTACAGAACAATTTAGAGGAAATCTTTGTAATAGTCATCTGCAAACCAAACTTAATGTTTTATTTATGTAGTTATTTGCAACACTTTGCCTTCAGTCCATCACCATATTAATTTCCATCTACAAAGTAAACA
The DNA here is from genome assembly GCA_017639245.1 of Myiopsitta monachus. Classification (NCBI taxonomy): domain Eukaryota; kingdom Metazoa; phylum Chordata; class Aves; order Psittaciformes; family Psittacidae; genus Myiopsitta; species Myiopsitta monachus. Next base: position 60,151,042 of record CM029921.1, on the reverse strand, counting down.
TTATTAGCAGAAACAGAAAACAAAATTGGCTTATGTTTGCATTTCTCAGTAAATACACCTATATACAGGTAAAAGTAATGGACAAAGACCTAATGTCTGAAGAAGATACTGAACTATTTTGACCTGTTCTTAGTGTTATGTTTTGTTGGCTCAAGTTCAGGAATATTTTCATCGCCATGCTGTTTGCTCCTCACACATAGGAACTCATTACTGCTTTTCCTAGCACAGCCAATAGCTGAATTGTACTGCTGAGCCATAGAAGGATGAGGAGGGTTGAAATCTAAGTTCTGGCAGCCCAAAATTTTTCACTGGTGTGCTGCTCTGGAGAGCAACTATACTGTTTCCTCAACACTGTTATACAATATAAATTCATACTGAATGTGCTCTGGAGCCTTGCACTCACTTGACTGTAACACTCATTTTGATGACAGCTGTTGAGATGTGAACTGCCATGACTCGTGGTTTCTGCAGAATTCACTTTTGGTCAGTACAAGTCAGGCCAACATTGTTGAACATTTAATTTCTTGAAAAATGCAGGGCTACTGGAAAGGTTGGTAATCTCTTTATCTGTTCAGGGCAAGCTCACTTAAAGTGCTGCTGTGGAAAGGTTGCAGGTCAAATGTTGAAGCCCAGTTTTTTCCAAGTATAAAGTGAGTCTGAACAGAGGCTATAGAGTGATGAAGAGTGTGGCATTGTAAGCTGTCGGGTATCATTGTAAGTCCTCATTTCCTTCCAAGAAAGCCACTTCTTGCTGCAGCAGAATATTTCTCAAAACTTTCAATACATTGAATCATAGAATCAACTTGGTTGTAAAAGACCTTTAAGATCATCAAGTCCCACCATTTCCCCAGAACTACCATGGCCACCACTAAACTATGTCACTGAGGTCCTCATCTGCATGGTTTTTGAATACTTTCACAGACAGTGATTCCACCACTGCCCTGAGCAGCCTGTTCCAATGCCTGATTACCCCCTCTCTGAAGAAACTTCATAATATCCAATCTAAACCTCCCCTGGTGCAGCCTGAGACCATTTTCTCTTGTTCTATCACTTTTTACTTGAGAAAAGAGGCCAGCCACCTCCTCATTGCCTCCTTCTTTCAGGTAGTTGTAGGGACTGATGAGGTCTCCCGTGAGCCTTCTCTTCTCTGTACTAAACAACCCCAGTTCCTTCAGCTGTTCCTCATAAGGCTTGTGTTCTAGGCCCTTCACCAGCTTTGTTGCCCTTCTCTGGACCTGCTCCAGCAACTCAATCTCTCTTATAAAGGGGAGCCCAGAACTGAATGCAGTGTTTCTTAGGAAAGTAAAATAAATCTTGTTTTGTATTTCTTTCCATATATTTTAGACCGTAATTCTCAAATCTTGTAAACTATGAAGCTCTATGATTCTGGGACAGCTGGAGATGGAATTTATAGGCTCATATATTACGGCAGCTGTTAAACTGTAATTCTATTTAATTCTGGTTTTGAGTCCTGGTTTTGCCCCCAAAACATTATTCAAGTCACTTATCCTTTCAGGCATTTGTTATTTGTAATTTTAATTAACCTTATTAATCTATATACTTGTGTAGTCAATTAATTTCCTTTTTCATGTCATCACGGTAAAAACTGGCCTTGTTCCAAATCCTGTCAGTAAATACTTAGGACCCTGTATTTTGTGTAAAGCCCTTATTTATCTTTTTGTGCGTGTTACTTTTGAAGTTCAGCAGAGAAAGTTATTACCACACTTTTCTTAACTCTGTCATTTAGTTTGATAGTTACTTTTCTGCGAGGTTAATGAATACGTATGGTTGTGTAGAGAAATGATAGAGTGATTAAAGAAACTGAGTTTGAGAGGGGTTTAAGTTCTAAACCTTATGAGGGTGCAGAAAATCTGAGTTTTGGTGTGTTGAGATGGGCCATTGCAAGTTAATATACTGATGTATATATTGATAGGTCAAGACATCACATGGGTGGAATGCAACGCATGTTCCAAAAGTGTAGTCTTCATAGAATGACTTTTTTAGAATTTCAAAGTACAGGATGAGGTGGATGTGTTCTCAAAAAGAGAACAAGGTTTGGTTCCTGCCCTTCCAGTTTATTAGCTATCCTTGGGCAAAGGTGGTTTGAAAGTATTGCTCTGAAAAGCTGTGACCTGCTGAAGGTTTAACGTGATGCTATATTAATAGATTACATTATATGCTAATATGGCAGACTTCAATGAGTTCTTCTACCTGTTTGCAATGCAATATGACTTTGGGAGTGTCACAGGGATGAGAAAAAGTTGTCTAGCAGGCAGACATTTAGCCTGCTGTGTTTGCTGGCCCTGGCTGAGATAATGCCTGTTGATCCTGCTTTTAGCTTTGCAGTTGCTGCTAACGTTTTCTGTCATTGTGTGTTATACTTGAATCCTGAACTTGCAATGCTATATGCAGTATAGCCCACTGGCATGTGTGTGTCAAGAAAGCCAAAGCAGACAGGCCAGCAGAGACCTTTCAAGAAGCTACAAGTCTATTATTTTTTTCATACTCAATTTAGGAGCCCTGCAGGGAGTTATTCCTTAGCTGGGATTTCTCATTGGTTTTATATCCCAGGGGACTCTGCTGCTGTACCTGCTGGTGCCATTTCCCACCTCAAACTTCCTTAGCTGCAGCTGAGAGCAGCAGGATCCCAGTGTGCAATTGTTCCCTGTCATTTCCATTCGCCTGCTCGTGGTACCAGGCAGCTGGGTGCACAGGCAATGCTGTCACTGCCTGCTGCATCTGTGGCCTCCTAGATGTTCAAGTACTGCACTTTTATCATCTTGTGTGCTGTTTGAGGTGTAATGTATAATCATACAAAATTAGGAGCTAACTGAGAAATCAAAGTGGATATAAGCCAAATAACCTCTATGGGAAGAAGAAATTTGCCTTAGAAAATCCAGAGGTACTGGCATAGTTTGGTGGTATTTTGGTGACTGAGCCCTAAATGTAACAAAATACTGGGTTCTTTCTTTGTTTTCTGAACATGGTGATAATTAAGATGCAATTTTTATATTAGTAATACAGGTCAAGTGATAGGCACTGTGAGCAGTTTGCTGTGTGATTATAGATTGTATATGGAATAGCCTATGTTATTCTATATATGTGTAAGTGAACATGAGAGGTGAAAGGGCTTAGCTAGGACATGGGACTGTCACCCAGCATGACTGAGGAATGAATGTATATTTCTGATTGTCTCAGCAGAGGTCTGGTTTGAAATCTCAAGATTTCTAGTTACTTGTTTTATGGAGCATCAATCAGAGTCATTGCTACTTGGCACTTGGCTAAAAGCAAACAAATATGATCACTGAACCATATTTTCTGTCTGTATGTGTAAATATTTACTTTAGCACAGCACCCTACAGAAGTGGGATAAACCCATTGCCTTTCCCAGGGCAGAATAAGAACTCACTCATTTCATTATGTTTGTCATTTTATAATATGAGTCTAAAATATTAGGCCTTAGATTTTTCTCATGCTTAGAACCAAAATTATACATTTATATAAAAGAAACACTATAAACAAGAGTAGTTACAGTCCTGGTAGAGACTGTGTAGAGATCCTACAAGCACAGCCTTTCTGGTAGGCAGTGTCATGTTCCCATGTCAACAGAACCCTGCGTGTCTGTGATATGCGTGGTTGTGTTTCCCAGGTGTATATCCATATGGGAAAGCTGCTATTTCCCTTCCACTTGGCTTCCTTTATGGTACGTGCACAGATGAGTGGTACAGACATTTTTCTCCAGTCCTAGACACTGAGGGCTTGTAATGTAAGCCCTGGATGTTAGAATTTCCGGCAGAAACAAGACTGACAGTTTGAAGAGTGTAGAGAGGGGTGAGAACTTTCAATATTTAAATACAATCCTCTTGTTATACTTTCAACACAATAACTATCTTCTTTCCGCCCCCTCTTCCCCCTTTATAGGAAATGTTATAAATTTAAATCCGCAGAGAATGAGTTTGGTATTACTTAGCTTTCATAATTCATATCTTTCTTAAAATAATTTGCTTGCAATTTTAGGTAAGCAGTTTTTCTCTGCTTTGTGATATTCTTAAACCTATTATCCTTTATTTAAATCGTATCCTTGTCGTACAATAGTTAGAAATTACTGCGTATGTTACAGGTGTTCAAGTTTCCCCTCTATTTCCTCTACTCCTACTGAGTTGCCTTACAAAACCCTATTAAACTACAACACTGAGCCATGCATGCTGACATTCTGGTTTTGAATTGCAGCTCACCGCTGTAGATGCAGACGAGGGACCCAATGGACAGATAGTATATGAAATTTTGGCTGGGGATCAAGGAGACTTCATCATCAATGACCGAACAGGCCTTATCACCATTGCTCCAGGAGTTGTATTGTCAGTGGGGCGATCCTATGCTCTCACTGTAAAGGCATCTGATAGTGCTCCTCCTGCACAGAGAAGGTAATTCATCTTTTAATGAAACTAATGTTTTAATCAGTGCTTAGCGGCATGTAAGAAGTGTGGCACACATTTATGTCTATAAATCTCCACTGGAACATAATTCAGTATGTTGTGTTTGGTATAAGGATCACATTTTGGAAAAATGTCATATTAGAAGTCTTTCACTTTTTGTTCCTTATTTATATTTTCCTTATGGTATGAAGTTTTCATTATTTAATTTACTTGTAATGGTCTGGGTTTTTTTAAGTTCACATGTTGTGCTGTCATTGTGCATGCCCATTTGTTAAAAGAAATTAAAGTGATGTAAGGAAGAAAGCAAGTGAGAAGGGAGATGCTTTTTATTCAGAATGCAGCTTGCTGTGATGCAGAAAGGATTCCAAATAGTCTGGTGCTGAGCAGGAGACCTTCTCTCCAGCTATGGGGTGTGCAAGGTCATCCAGACTTGGCATGCTATGGACATACTTGACAAGCTGTCTCAGTGGTGAGCAGTGCCCCCACTAAGACTTAAATTCTCATCAGCAGAATTATTTCTGTTCACTACCACCTGATAAGGAAGAGCAGCCTGCATATTTGGTATGGTTGGAATAGGACGCTCTTGTGTTCAAAAAAGATAAAGTTATTGAGTCGCACTTATCTCCTTCTTTAGAGTTTTTCTGCATACGACAATTGTGCACAAATGTAATTTAGGTAGGGTGGGATGAGGGGTGTGTGCATAAAAATGGCTCTCATTTTCTTGGCCTGGTATTGGTAATGTGACAACTTCATTGTCCAAACAGGATGACAGTAGTTTCCAGCACTTAAATCTCAAACAGTCTTTTCTCTTTTCTTCAAATGGGGAATGCGAAAGTGGAAAGATAACACAAAAGTGTCTTTTCTTTCAGGACCTGCTGCTTCTATCATGTCTCTAATAAAGCAGCTCATACTGTTGTGCTCATATTTTATAATTACGTTTTCCAATAACTGAAGTATTCAGATTGTTAGATGGTTCACAAAACTAATACCTGATAACACAGTCTTCTGGCTGAATTTACTTCTCCTTCCCCTCTTGTTTGCTTTCTTGATAAGCCATCTCTTAGGGTAGCTGACAGTAGTCTGTTAGTAGTACTGAGGAGAAGATTGTGGATTATTATGTACTTGCTTTTGTATAGTACTAGCATAGTTTTAAAGTGGAGGACAGAAATCAATAATGCCACTTCAGAGAGCTTCAGAATCCAGCAGTGTGGCCCCAGCAACAGTAGCCCCTACAATACAGCTTTGATTGCTATCAGCTCCTTTTATGTTTGAGAAATCTTTATGTTGTCTAAAAATACATACTTCTGATGATGTGTGTTGGGAGTGTGTACTTCCTCCTCTGAAAATGTCTTTTCTGCAGTAGTCTTCAAAAGTGGAAAAGCTCTCCTTTCTTGTCATTTCTGGTTGTCTTCCCTTTTATGGAATTCCAAGTAATTTGCTTCATAGCTTTCAATATGTGCTCAAAAAAAGACTTCATCTATGTAGTATTCCCATAGCTTGGGCGAGTGGTCGTGGGTTCAGCCTGGCCTTGACCTGAGTTGTATTTGGGGCCCAGAGCTGTTCTTTGTGTCTGTGAAGGTTAAAAAAGCAGGGAGGAAAGAGGTAGGAAGGACACTGGAACTTCAGCAAGGTGCTGTGGAGCAAGAGTGTGGACAACCAGACTAGCTGGTAAGGAATATTTGGTTAAAAGGATTTTGCTGCCTTCTTAGTGCTCTTTCTGTAAGGCTGGAAAACCAGAAATGAGCTGGTGGTGCTTGAAGCAGGCTCTTGTTGTTTACACAGAGAAAAATCAGGAAAAGCTTATGTGAGCTACAGCTCTGAGATCCTTAAAACTGTTGTTTTGTGTCTCTGCAGCTCCTTCCTTCTGGCTGGGAGGTGGTTAGTATCTCACAGTTGGGGTTATATGAAATTCTTGCTCCTTCTAATGCAAAGTTGTCACATTATGTTAAGTGATTCCCATTCCTGGAGGCAGTAACCTGTATTTGAGACTTCTAGGAATGGGCTTGGTCTAGTCAGCCATTATGTGTCTGAGCAGGCAGGAAGGTGTATGCTTTGTAAAATAATGATTTGGATGTAATTTGGAATACTAAGAATTTTTTCCCAAATTTGGATTCTGATGCAGGACATACCAGGCTAACTGTAGCCAATGTACTGACTGGCTGGATTTAAATTTTTCACCTTGCTTATGCATGAAACAAGACCAAACTACTAAAACTGGCTAGGAAATATAGCTCTGTAGCTTTTGTGCACGCAAGTTTAAATTTCAATGCATTCTGTGTGGCTTTTTTTGCATGGTATGACTCATTAAATTCTTGGCTGTTGACTGTGCACAAGACAAGATATTTTTTTGAGTATTCTTAAAGTTTCTATCTATAGCAAGCATCATTAATGTGAGTTATTAAGGTACATTTAAATACACTTAAGTACTTTAAGTATGTTTAAGTTTAGTTTTTAGAACTGAAGCTATAGTTAATCATATAGTGATTATCCGTTTCTGTTCTTGAAATAAATGAGAATGGTTCCAAAATCCATTTCATTTCAGATCTAAAAATTTCACCATTGACCTCAGATTCCTGTACAATGGAAGCATGTCAGTGATAACAGTCATTTGCTAGATCAAATCCAATCTAGCAGCTGACCAATTATAAAATTATTTCTCTGCATAGTGGAAAAGTATGCTTTTGTTTTGACTTGCATATAGAGATATTGCTTGTCTAAAGATATATTAGTCTACATCTATATAAATATATTTGTTATATATTAAATAATATAGTTGTATGTGGAAATCACACAGAGTTAAAGGAGAGACATGGATGCAGTCTCAGTGGCTTGTTGACCATGTGTCCCTTGCATTACCATTGAGCTGGTGTAGAATAAAAGCCATACAGGCTGAGAAAGTTGGGGCTGTTGAGCCTGGAGAAGACAAGGCTGCCTGGAGACCTCATAGCAGCCTTCCAGTATCTGAAGGGGGCCTATAGGGATGCTGTGGAGGGACTCTTCATGAGGGACTGTAGTGATAGGACAAGGGGTAATGGGTTCAAACTTGAACAGGGGAAGTTTAGATTGGATATGAGGAAGAAATTCTTTACAGTAAGGGTGGTGAGGCACTGGAGTTGCCCAGGGAAGTTGTGAATGCTCCATCACTGGTCGTGTTCAAGGCGAGGTTGGACAGAGCCTTGGGTGGCATGGTTTAGTGGGAAGTGTCCCTGCCCATCTCAGGGGGGTTGGAACTAGTTGATCTTAAGGTCCTTTCCAACCCTAACTATTCTATGATTCTATATTTCCATGCTTATAGGAGGTTGTGAGCCCTGCTTTCTTCCTGAGGTCTGTTCTGTTCTCAAGGTATTAGCCAGTCCCTGCACTGTTAAAACACCAGCTGCAGCTGTAGGAAGGGTTAGCTCTTCTCCTTTCCTTTCCCATACCAAAGTACATTTTGCCAGCCACACTAAATGGGCTGTATATAGACTTATAGAATAGTTAGGGTTGAAAACAACCTTATGATCATTTAGTTCCAACTCCCCTGCCATGGGCAGCAAGACCTCACACTAAACCATGCCACCCAAGGCTCTGTCCAAACTCACCTTGAACACCGCCAGTGATGAAGCATTCACAATTTCCCTGGTCAACCCATTCCAGTGCCTCACCACCCTTACAGGAAAGAATTTCTTCCTCATATCCAATCTAAACTTCCCCTCTTTAAGTTTGAACCCGTTACCCCCTGTCCTCTCACTACATTCCCTCATGAAGAGTCCCTCCCCAGCATCCCTATAGGCCCCCTTCAGATATTGGAAGGTTGCTCTGAGGTCTCCACACAGCCTTCTCTTCTCCAGGCTGAACAGCCCCAACTTTCTCAGCCTGTCTTCATACGGGAGGTGCTCCAGTCCTCTGATCATCCTCGTGGCCCTCCTCTGCACTTGTTCCAACAGTTCCCAGTCCTTTTTATGTTGAGGACACCAGAGCTGCACACAATACTCCAAGTGAGGTCTCACAAGCGCATAACTCACAAAACGATTTGGCTAAAATTGCCAAGTGCTAATCAAAAATGGATTGGAAATGAAAAAGTAGCCATTTAATACTATAGTGCTTTTAGTTTGCAGATTCCTAGTGCTTTACTTTATGATCTCATCTTAATGATTTGGAAAAAAATTGCTTACTCTTGTGAACAGGAACCTTTTTCTTTTTGTTTTAGAGCTTGGTAAACAATAAATCAGCTTCGTTATTACTAAGATATAGCAGGATCAGGAAAAAAATTATACAGAACAATATATTTTATTAAATACTTATCAGTGGAAGAAAAATGCACACCAAACTGCAACTATTTGGATGTGTATATCATGCACAGACAGCAGCTATCCCAAGAAAATATGCAGCGCCAGTGCTTAAGTAATATTTTGTCTGCTAATTTATTGTACCTGTTGTTGAGCATTTGATGATGGTATTTTGTTTACTCCAAGGATATAAGTGTGGAACGTCATTAAGATTAGTGCAATCATAGAATCATATAATCACAGAATAGTTAGGGTTGGAAAGGATCTTAAGATCATCTAGTTCCAACCCCCCTGTCATGGGCAGGGACACCATCCACGGGCAGGGACACTTCCCACTAAACCATGCCACCCAAGGCAATGTCCAACCTGACCTTGAACACCGCCAGCGATGAAGCATTCACAACTTCCCTGCGCAACCCATTCCAGTGCCTCACCAACATTACAGTAAAGAATTTCTTCCTCATATCCAATCTAAACTTCCCCTGTGCAAGTTTGAACCCATTACCCCCTTGTCCTCTCACTACAGTCCCTCATGAAGAGTCCCTCCCCAGCATCCCTATAGGCCCCCTTCAGATATTGGAAGGCTGCTATGAGGTCTCCAGGCAGCCTTGTCTTCTCCAGGCTGAACAGCCCCAACTTTCTCAGCCTATCTTCATACGGGAGGTGCTCCAGTCCTCTGATCATCCTCGTGGCCCTCCTCTGCACTTGTTCCAACAGTTCCATGTCCTTTTTATGTTGTGGACACCAAACCTTCCCACAATACTCCAAGTGAAGTCTCACAGGAGCAGAGTAGAGGGGCAGGATCACCTCCCTCAACCTGCTGGTCACGCTCCTTTTGATGCAGCCCAGGATACTGTTGGCTTTCTGGGCTGCAAGCGCACACTACCTGCTCATGTTCATTTTCTCATCGACCAACACCCCCAAGTCCTTCTCTGTAGGGCTGCTCTCAATCTCTTCCCTGCCCAACCTATAGCTGTGCCTGGGATTGCTCCCACCCAGCTGTAGGACCTTGCACTTGGCATGGTTCAACTTCATCAGGTTGGCATCAGCCCACCTCACAAGCATGTCAAGGTCCCTCTGGATGGCTTTCCTTCCCTCCGCAGAATCAACCGAGCCACACAGCTCGGTGTCATTGACAATCTTCTGAGGGTGCACTCAATCCCACTGTCCATGTCACCAACAAAGTTGTTGAACAGGACAGGTCCCAACACCCACCCCTGAGGGACACCAATCGTTACTGGTCTCCAGATAGACATTGAGCCATTGAGCACTATTCTTTGTGTGCGGCCATCCAGCCAGTTCTTTATCCACTGAGTGGTCCACCTATCAAATTGATGTCTCTCCAACTTAGAGACAAGGATGTCATATGAGGCCGTGTCAAATGCTTTGCACAAGTCCAGGTGGATGACATCAACTGCTCTACCCCTGTCCATCATTTCCATAGCTCCATCATAGAAGGCCACCAGATTGGTGAGGCAGGATTTCCCCTGAGTGAAGTCATGCTGGCTGTCACCAACCGCCTTGTTGTTTTTCATGTGCCTCAGCATGCCTTCCAGGAGAATCCACTCCAAGATTTTGCCAGGCACACAGAGGCGAGGCTGACTGGTCTGTAGTTCCCGGACTCATCCATTTTCCCCTTCTTGAAAATGGGGGTTATATTTCTCTTTGTCCAGTCGTCGGGAACTTCACCTGACTGCCATGATTTTTCCAATGTGATGGACAATGGCTTAGCAGCTTCATTTGCAACTTCCTTCAGGACCCGAGGATGGATTTCATCAGGTCCCATGGACTTGTGTACATTCAGGTTCCTAAGATCCTCTCAACCAGAGAGAGGATCCTGGTCCAATCCTCCTTCAAACCAGATCCTCTCCTACAGTGGGCCCAAGGTCTTCGTTCTCACAGTCCCTGCGTCTGCCTTCCAAGACTTGGGTGGTGTGGTCAGAGCATTTGCCAGTGAAGACTGAGGCAAAGAAGTCATTAAGAACCTCAGCCTTCTCCAAATCCAGGGTAGTTTGTTCTCCCGATAGCTTCTGGAGAGAGCCCGCATTGTCCCTAGCCTGTCTTTTATTTGCAATGTACCTATAAAATCCCTTCCTGTTATCTTTCACATCCCTAGCCAAGTTTAATTCTAAGTAGGTCTTAGCTTTCCTAACCTGGTCCCTGGCTTCTCAAACAACATCCCTGTATTTTTCCAAGGCCACCTGTCATTGCTTCCACCTTTTATCAGCCTCTTTTTTTCCTTCAAACTTTCCTCACCAGCTCCTTATCCATCCAAGGAGGTCTCCTGGCCCTCCTGCAGCACTTCCTTCTAGTTGGGATGTATCGCTCCTGAGCTTGCAGCAGGTGATCCTTGAATATCAACCATCAGTCTTGGCCCCCCGGCTGTCTAGGGCTATATCCCATGGAATCTTATTGAGCAGGTTCCTGAAGAGGCCAAAGTCTGCTCTCTTGAAGTCCAGGGCAGTGAGCTTCCTGCATGTGCTTCTCACTGTCCTGAGGATCTCAAATTTGACCATCTCATGGTTGCTGCAACCAAGGCTGCCCTGGAGCGTCACATTTCCAACCAGCCCTTCCCTGTTGGTGAGCACAAGCTCAAGCATGGCACCTCTCCTTGTTGGCTCCTCTATTACTTGCAGAAGAAAGTTGTCTTCCACACAATCAAGGAACCTCCTGGATTGCTTGTGCTGGGCCGTACCATCCCTCCAACAGATATCAGGATGGTTGAAGTTCCCCATGAGAACAAGGTCCTGCGAGCGGGAGGCTGTTCCTATCTGTCTATAGAGTGCTTCATGCACAGAGTCCTCTTGGTCAGGCAGTCTATAACAGATCCCCACAATAATGTCTCCCATCTCTGTTCTCCCTTTAACCCTGACCCACAAACTCTCTATTGGCTGCTCACCTGTCTCCAGACAGAGTTCCATAACTCTCCAGCCTGTCTCTAACATAAATAGCAACTCCCCCTCCCTGCCTATCGGGCCTGTCTTTCCTAAAGAGCCTGTACCCTTCCACTCCAACACAGCAGTCATAGGAGCCATCCCACCATGTTTCTGTGATGCCTATGATATCATACCCCCGTAGACATGCACACATCTCTAATTCCTCTTGTTTGCTCCCCATGCTATGGGCGCTTGTATAGAGGCATCTGAGCTGAGCTCCAATTGAAGCTGGCTCATTGGCTGGAGCAGCTGGAATATCTCTACATTGCTCTGAACGTTTACTATAGGTGCTGCCAAGAGACTGGGTGTGTTGGTATGGAATGATGCCCCCCTCCCCCAACACATCTAGTTTAAAGCATCCTTGACCAGTTTGGCAAGCCTCCTAGCAAATCCACTCTTCCCTTTCTTTGTCAAACCAGCTCCACCAGCCCCCAGTATGAAGGAGTATTTTAAAACAGACAAGAAGACAGGTAACTGGCTGTAGTTCATGAGGAGGTAATTTACACTGAATGATCGGCTTGAATTGTAATTGTCTGTCTTCCCCTGATTACACTGGTTTTGTTTATATTCACTGTGTCAGTAAACTGCAAATTCAGCATCGTAAATGCCCAAGGATATTATAGATAGGAAGGCTCTGTCATTCACTAATGCATTTTGGTGCAAGTTATACATTTGTTTGAAGTTTGATTAAATCAAATAAGGACCTGGCTATTATGTAAGTTCCAAGCAGTAAGATCCTCTTCTCCTACATTTGTAAATGGATGAGAATCCTGCACTTGCTCCATAGACACTTGGATGTGGCAAGGGTAGCTTTCACAGCATTGCTCCCATGGGAAGCTCAGGATTGCCCTGGACTAGCTGGCAGCCAGGGTGTGGCAGTTCAACGTTTAAGGCTATTTAGAATCAACTTGTATATATTGTTAATCTATAAGTGGTGGGTTGACCTTGACTGGCTGCTCTCTCCTTTTCCCTCCTCAGTAGGACGGGGAGAAAATAAAGTGAGAAAGTTTGTGGGTTGAGATAAAGACAGGGAGGTCATTTTACCAGTTGCCATTACAGGCAAAACAAACTTGTATTTGGGAAAATTAATTCAATTTTTTGCCAGTCAAAATAGGTGAGATGGTGAGAAACAAAGACAGAAACTAAAGCAGCAACTTCCACAAACTCCCCCTTTTTTCCCAGCCTCATTCGTTCATTCCCAAGTGCTCTACCTCTGAGCAGCACAGTCTGTGGTGGTTACAGTAAGTTCATACAGGCCCTCTGCTGCTCCTTCCTCACCACATCTTTCCCTGGCACACTGTGGTGTCCCCACGGGCTGCAAGGGAGTCTCTTCTCTGGTGCCTCGAGCACCTCCTGCTTTCCTCCTTGGTGCTCTCAGGGCTGTTTCTCATGCTTTTTTTCCCCTCCCATTTGTTCTCCCATTTGGTGTGTTTTTCCTTTTTTAAATCTGTTTCCTCACAGTCACTACTACTGGGGCTGAGAGGCTGGGCTGTGCCAGGCCATGGCCTGTCAGAACAGCTGAAACCAGCCATGGCCACCCTAGTGAGCCCCAGCTTCTCCTCGCAGAGACCCCTCAGTACTCCATGCAGTACAATTGATAAATGCATCTGTCTCCTGTTCAAAGCAGGCAGCAGCAAAGTAGCATTTGGTATGTGTCCAAACTGGCCAAAGTGTGTGGCTGAGCTGTTATAGAAGGAGTGTCCCAAGCTGAATTTAATCCTTGCCTTTTTCGGCTCCATGTGTAGATGTGCCCCTAGGGAAGCAGCTACTTCTGCAGCAGTTACGTATGAGTGGGATTTGTCTTTTTGGACAGGGATGTTGATGGTTCTTTACCTGAGTGTGGTCAGCACACTGAGTGACACAGCCCCTAAAATGTAGCTATCTGTCATGGTTTTGTAGAAATGATGGCCTGCACAGCTCTAATCAGTAGGACGGAGCTATAAAACCCACTGGCAAAGGGCAGTACGAAGCATCTGTAACACAGTGGTGACCGTGTTTGGTCAGAATCCTGTACAGCTAATTAAAAATATCCATCAGTGATGTTTAATTTTGGTAATAATTAATTCTGTCATTTACCACAGAAGATATCTGGTGAATTCTGGGAAGAGCCTCTAAAAATGCGCTGAGTTTGCTAGCCCTGCAAGAAGCACCTCATTGTGTGTTTGTGTTTTTCTTTTCTCTCTTCCTTCCCTTCCTTTACACCCTTCCCCTACCCACACCTCCACCCCCTCAAAAAAGAAAAAAAAAATGGGGACAAAATTTGGGACAAATCCCTTTGTTCTTGAAGCAGTGTCTTTCCTGAAGCCCTAAAGCCTGAGATTTACCAGTTTTGTCAAAGGGCAATCTGTGCCTGTTACACTTGCTCTCCTCAGGATTTTGTTTTGGGGCAGCGGTACTGTTTAACATGCAGGAGAGAAGGCAGGTGGTATAAATGAGCAAAGATGCAGGATAAAGGTCACTTTAAGACAGATTTTGAATGTTTTTCAGCTTCAGGGAGACTTTTGTCTCCCTTTCTCTGTTTGGAGCAAGTATGTCAACAGCATGGTCTTCACAGGGTCTGCACTGAGTGTCAGTGTTCCCAGAAGAGACTTCAACTTGCAAACTGGAATGCTGTTTGCAGTATATTTGGGTTAGGGGTTCAGTGCAGTTGAAGGGTTTGCCAGGTTTTCTCATAGTTTCCTGTACTGCCATGACTCACTAGATTGAAGTGGGTTAGATTTTATTTGTGTGAACCTCAGTATTGATGTAGCCTATTAAAGAGTTGTGTCTTCTCACAGCATTATCCTTTCCATCAATATTTTCTGTTCCTTCTCTTTCAAAGAAAGGTAGCAAACTGAACTATAGCAGGGGTCTCCCAGGGGTGGCTGTTGTTCATGGCAGGCAGAGTTACCATCTCAGAATTTGTCATGCTCTTCTAGATGACACAGTATCACCAGGGAGATTATGAATCTTCTTTGTATGTGGAGTGTACACTGAAATCTTGCTGCTTTGGGTTTTTTCACAGAACACTGGGGCTCCTTTTAAAGTAATCATTTAGCTTTTCTTCTGTTAATGTGGCAGCCTGCTTTATTTTTGATGCAGAATGAAAAATACATTCTAAAGCTTTTAAAGGAGCAAGGGGAGATTGTTAGAGCTACAGAACACACAATGGATAACATACATACATTGTTGTTCGCCTTGTGTTTGTTGACTTATTGATTTTGACTGACTTTGATTTTTTTTTTCTTTTTTTTTCTTTATTCTTACATTTCAGGAGCTCTATTACTACTGTTTACATTGAGGTCCTTCCACCTAACAACCAGAGCCCTCCCCGCTTTCCCCAGCTGATGTACAGCCTTGAAGTCAGTGAGGCCATGAGAATTGGAGCCATTTTGTTAAACCTGCAGGTAGAGATGTTTCCTTGTAAGCCTTTACCACATTCCTTCTGTTTGTACCAATGCCAGAAGCTAGTCCTTGTATACATGGGGAAAGAACAGTTTCTAAGTATTGAAAATTATTTAGCTGTAATAAATAGCCTTTTTTATATGGACCATATAGGAAAAGTGCTTACTTGGATATTTGTGTGTGTTCTTGTTTGTGTTAAGTGTGCCTGGAAAGGTACTGTAGGATGCATATGGGACTCAAGTACATAAGAAAAAACTTCCATGAATGGTTAGAACTTGAAAGGCCTGTGATTTCATATGTTAAAATCTCTATATGTATGTTTGCCAGCAAACCAGAGGAGCTTAGGACCTCCCACACTTAATTCATATGGAATTTCAACAAGACTCTTGGTATTCAGCCTTCTTTAGCCTGTTGGTTTTGAAAAACATCGGAAAATATATACTCCCCTTGGTGTATGTAACAACTGCTGTTATCTGGCTAACAAAAAAACAAAGGCCCCTGTACAACTGACCACACAGTATAGCTCTGCTAATGGAAACAGTGAAAACGCGTTAGTCCGGTATTGCTTTTTAAATAATGCTGCATTGGCATAGTTTGCAGGCCCACTTGCTTCTCTGCATGCTGTTGCATGATTAACTTACCAGCTTTCTGCTAGCTCATTTACTGTTTCCTTAACTTTTGCTGCATTGTGTTCTGTCCGCATGCCTAGAAAACCAACTGTGGAAAATAGGTAGATAAATTACAACTCTTTAGGTGTTTGGGAAGAGGGATCAGGAACTTTATTATCAAACAGTTATGGCCTCAAGTACAAAACAAACTCAGTACAGCATGCTCTTCTGAGTATGGTTCCTGTAAACGTATTCAAACTTCACACAAAGCCATTCAAAGGGGAAGACTGGAAATACCTGGCTGGAGGTACCTGAGCTAAACAGAAACCATACAGAACAAAGACTTAACTGCCTTAAGTCAATGTAGCTGTATTGAAACATGTTGAACTTGGTGGAATTTAGGTTAGTTTAGAACAGCTGAAGCATATGGCTCTGTGTGTTTTACATATTCGGTAAAAGCACAGAAAGAAAATAATTGAAACCAAAGCATGTGAAATAAAGGAACTCTAATTGAGTCACTGATGCAGGTGAATAGGTTAATTTCTGTTAAAATTGTTTGCTGATGAAAGATTAAGATTATTATGGATGGCTAAACTGATACAATCACCTGTGCTGAGGGAGGATGACTCATTTAGCTCAGTGCTGAAAATTAGCTTCTGTCATGTCATTAATGCCTGCAATGAGTTCAGAATTGGAGCCATGCTGTTCAGGAGCCTTTTCCTCACTGGAGGGGAGACACTTGCTTTTATAAACCCCAAAAAGTAATGCAAGCCAAGAGCATGTTGAGAAGCAGAAACACTTGTGTTTACTTGACAGGTGCTGGAATCTAAGGCTGAAAGCCTAAGTGATCTTTGGAGGCAGAAAAACTATTAGCAGGTTTTAGTATTTAGGGATTTTATGCAATTTAAATGTTGTTAGAAAGTGAACCCCATTGTTGAAATAATCACAGAATCATATAATCATAGAATAGTTAGGGTTGGAAAGGACCTTAAGGTCATCTAGTTCCAAACCCCCTGCCATGGCCAGGGACACCTCCCACTAAACCATGCCACCCAAGGCTCTGTCCAGCTGGGGCTTGAATACTGCCAGCGATGTCTGCTTAAAGGTTTTGCTAAACCCCAAGCATTTTACCCAGATTTTGTTTTCCTTTTCAAATGATCCTTGGTAAGTTATGCTGACTAAATCTGGAAAGAACAGCCCATGCCAGGCAGGGCAGGGGAGATGCAAAATGGTCATATCAGCTACTCTCCTTGTAGCCCTGTCACTAGTAAGCGTTTTAGTGATGTGGCAATGGGTGTTCTCTTGGTATATGCCCCAGATCCCCAGGAATGACAATTTACTGTGTCTGGGAAAGAGTGAGATGCATCAGTTAGTTTTAAGAGCTTTGGAAATGCATAGAAAATGTTATCTTTTACTTGTTGTTACTGCAACATAAATATCTCTTGTATTACTAATATACTATGAATGATTGAATTCAGGTAGACCATTTCTGTTTATGAAAAATACTTAATTGTTAAATCACAAACATGCATGGCTTCATCTCAGGGGGCTGGCAAACACTATATCTCTTGTAGAACTGGTGGTCCTGAACCTGAAATATGGACGCGTTGTCTTTACTGTGCAAGTTCATCTGCCCCATTCTGCATTAATACACCCATCTGTATTAAAGAACTTTGTGTGGAGTAGATTTGTGTTCATTTTTTTTTTTTTTTATTCTTTGTGTAATAAGGAACATTTAAAAAAAATCAGAAGCTGAATTTTTTCAGCGTATGAACTCTTGTGCTGTCTTTTCCAAGCAAACAGAAAGTTACCAATTGATCATATTGGTTTGTTGTTTTATTTTTTTTTTTTGTGGAATTTTAACAATAGCTTAAGATCTTGCCTGTGATCCATAGGTACTATGGAATATTACCAAACTTCAAATATCTAACTTGTGTTTTCATGTGTAAACTTTCACACTGACTTTTTGTTTCATGAGTAGTCTTATCAATACATTAAGTGTTTTGAAATTAAGGTATTGAGGTTTTGGTTGATGCATAGGGTTAAGAGGTTATGCTTTTATGACCCTTCATAATATTTTGTTAGTGTTGTATACAGCATAAAAATTACAAAAACTGGGAGTGAGCAACTTATTTTAAATATTCCTGAGTAAGCAAATCTAAATATCTTCAAAACACCAGTGTCAGTGCAAATGCAGCTGCTTCAAATTTGCCTATTAGACTTTAAAATACATGTTCTAAAAATAAAATTTACATTTTTGTTTTCCATTAAAATCTTCTATACAGATGATAGAAGACTATATTTTTTCTTATACCTTTATTTATTTTATGATGTACCCAGTTGATTGTGACTGGTGTTTTAATTAACGACATTTGAGATTAAGTAATGCAATATTAAATGATCTCCACAGTACTGATTTGTAAATAACCTTTGGAGTTTATTGCATGCCTGGGAGGAGTTTATGCTTCATGTTCTACCAGCCATTATTAATTAAAATATGTAAACAGTGTAATTTTTCTGGAAGTCTGCAAAACCAATAGGATTGTTTTCATGGTCCAGTTATGTGCTCAACAAGGAGACAACATGAATCGGTGTACAATTTATGAAGTCACTGTACAATTGATCAGGAAAACAGTGGGTATAGATTGTTTTTTCCTCATGTACAATCTTCAGTGTTTTTCTTATGTAGATAATAACTTTCTGTTCTTTCTTTTTAAAAGGAACAATTCTATTTATTCTTTTTTAACAATGATAAACTTTCCCTTGTGATTTTTTAAGTGCGTTGATTGAAAGGTACATTTTCTTTGGACATAAAGAGAAAAAGGAAATTAACTAGAACCAGTCTTTTAGCTTCTGTCTTTCTGAAAGTCTCCTGACTTATTATGAATGAATGTAGACCATAAACAAACCTCTGAGATACCATTAAATATGAAGTGAGGACAGGATGACCTTCAGGTAAGGTACAATTAATACAAAAGACCACTAAAGATAGAAGCAACATTGTGATTCTGATGAACTAAGATCTATGATAGTCCACAGAGATGACAGCTAGTCCAATTTTCTTCATCCAGTATTTATGTAATTTTGTATTCTTGGCTAACACTTTTTCAGGTTTGGTTGTTTATTTTATTTTTATTGAGTCAGCTCCTAACCATTAATATCATCAGCATAAGTCTGTCTGAATTCGGCTCATAATCTCTAGTGGGCTGGCTCCTCCTGTCATTTGGTGCCATTCGTGAATTTAATAAACAAATTTCCTATTCCGTCACTAATGTTGTTAGTGGAAATATTGATTAGTATTGGAAGAAATATGCACAGCCTTTTAGAATTTTGTCAATACTAATTGCTACCCACTGCTGTCTGACCTTAATTTTTATGATCAGTTTTATTCTCGATTAATCCCATCATATATCTGGGGACCATGTTTGAACTTTTAATGAAAATCATACAAGCATAGAATAGTTAGGGTTGGAAAGGACATTAAGATCATCTAGTTCCAACCCCCCTGCCATGGGCAGGGTCACCTCACACTAAACCATGTCACCCAAGGCTCTGTCCAAAACGTTACATAAGAAAGTGTGAAAAGCCTTGCTACGGCTCAGATGCGTTACTACATCCACATCTTTTTCCCCATATATAAGACCTGTTATTTTCTTGTAAAGTGAGATTAGACTGCTTCAACATACTTTGTTCTTGAGAATTTAGCTTTGTGTTATCCATCTCCATATTGTCATCGCAGGTACACATAATTTGATTATTTGTGGTTTTCTGGGAATTGGGCTCTACCTGTCCTGTGATTTCCTGGCTCATTCCTCTGTGAAAGGTGTACCTGGTGTTTGCCCTTCAGCATGTTTGTCCTCTGTGAGTTTTCAAAGAAAACTGTTAATGGCTTTGAGATTGCTTCAGCCCATGATTTTATACACTAGGATGAATTTCATCATGCTTTAATTTCAGCAGATGATTTAAAGATGCCCTAGTTATGTACATATTCTCTGCTTTATTCTTTCCCAATTCTCATCTGAGATTTTACCCCTTTGTTGCCACGCTTAATTTTGTTTGCTGCTTGATTGCAGCTGAAATACAAGAATTATTAGCTCTTTGGCCTCTACATCAAACTTTCTGCTTTTATGCTGTGGCAAAGTACCACTCTCCTGAGCTTTCCTCTGTAATTTAAATATTTCTTTGTTATCCTTCTTATTCTTTTCTGTTTCTATGTACAGTTTTGCCTTGTCTTTTTCTTTGTCCTCAGACAGTTGTTCTTGCTTTTTCTTTATACTGGTCCCCTTCATCTGCCTTAGCCACCATTTTCTATGTGTTTCCTTTGGTTAAGAAAAGCTAGTTTCTTAATAGATCCTCTGTTCTGCCTGCATGCTGGAACAGTTTGTGCTTCTGTTCTTAATGTGTGTGTGAGGTTTTT
This sequence comes from Myiopsitta monachus, assembly GCA_017639245.1. Taxonomy (NCBI): domain Eukaryota; kingdom Metazoa; phylum Chordata; class Aves; order Psittaciformes; family Psittacidae; genus Myiopsitta; species Myiopsitta monachus. The sequence goes on along the minus strand of CM029921.1, from coordinate 60,130,993 downwards.
TTCTTGTTTTGTTTTTTGGGTTTGTTGGTTTGGTTTTTTTTCTAAAGAATTGTTTTTTAGATGGTCAGCCCAAAGACACACAGCTTTGACTGTGGTCTACAGCAAATGCTTACAGAAAATAGATAAGAAAATGGATGGTTGTTGAAAGATGAGAAACACAAAAATATTTTCTGGTTTTACTATTTTTATTTTTATTTTGACCTCTCGCCTAGTAAATCTTATCTATCTTTCTGTGAACTTGTTGGTTGGCCTTCTTGCAATTCCTTTAGCCATTTCTTTATTGTTTGTCATAGAATCATAGATTCATAGAATCATAAAATGGTTAGATTTGGAAGGGACCTTAAAAATTGTCTAGTTCCATCTCCCTTGCCTTGCGCAGGGACACCTTCCACTAGACCAGGTTTCTCAAGGCCCTGTCCAAACTGGTCTTGAACACTTCCAAGGATGGAGAAGCCACTACTTCTCTGGACAGCCTCTTCCAGTGTCTCACCACCCTCATATTGAAGGATTTCTTCCTTATATCTAATCTAAATCTACTCTCTTTCAGTTTAAAGCCATTCCTCCTTGTTTATCCCGACATGCCCTTACAAAAAGTGCCTCTCCAGGTTTCTTTTAGGCCCCCTTTAGGTACTGGTTTTCCTGTGGTTATGAGCTTAATCACTTTGGATTTGGAATGCTAAATAGTTGTGACTGTGAGACAGTTCAAGAGAATATATTTTCTCAGAAAAACTTCTGATAGTCTTTTTGGGGAAAAGGTGTGTGTACCCTTGATGAAAAAAAGTAATAATTATGTGGCATATTTATGGCCATTTTTGGAAATAGGTTAGCTGAAGCATAACTTCAAAAGTAGTCTACTCAGCTTCTGAAAAGCTTTTCTGTCATCCAGTAGGTAGAATATACTTGTTTTGATGCTTTTAATAGCCTATCTCAAACATCTCATCCTGATCTTCATCCCTCCCCCCCCCCCCCAAACGAATTATCATGGTGGGTGAGTGCTGCAATGTCTGAACTGCTCAATGGAGCATCATTAAAAGTATAGGTATTCTAACAAGCTAATAGAAAAAGAAGTGGAAATGAAGAATAGGAACAATGGAAACAAAAAGTTCAGTCTATTCAGTCTGTAGACTCAGAAAAATATAAGTAATTCTATGAAGCCTGAATTTTATACTTGTGACTCTCTGTGTTTATTTTTAGCAGTAATTTGAAAGTCTGTATTCAGGGTATTGTTGTTTCTATGTATCATAAGAATTCTGATTTGCTACAGCTTTATCTTAAGTAGCCCATCTATAATTACCACTGTTGCCTTACAAACAGAGAGATTCTTGTTGTCCCTTTAGAAAACTTTAAGAGAACTTCAGGAGTTAATTTTCCAGTTTATGAATTGAAGGAAAGAAAAGGCTTTGTAACTGACTTAATTTTATCCTCTTCTTTCCTAAAGGCTTTTGATAGAGAGGGTGACCCTATAAGATACCTCATTCAGAATGGAGATCCTCAACAAGTTTTTAATCTCTCTGAAAGGTAAGTGAAAAAACCCTTAGAAAATAGACTTGTAACTTTTCAGTCAAGTGAAGATGTGGGCTGAGAGCTAAGAAAAAGACTTGTAATCAGATATATTCAGCTGTTCCTTAGATTGGCTCTTAGACGTTAATGAGCTCCCTGTGAATGATATTGCACTCTCGAGTTTCTTTTCACAGGGGACTATCTGTTTATTTAAAACACTTTTGTAGGTAAAAATCACTGAGGTGGAAACATTCTATTCAGAATAGTGGCCAGAGATTAATTAATAACTTTATGCTTGTCAGCTCTTGACTAACATGAGGGACAACTTTTGCTTTCTTTTTTAATTTCTTGTCTTGAAGTATTTTAGTTTGCAGTGGAAAGTCTTTTGTTGTAAAACCTGTTTTTCTTAAATTGAATACCGACTTAAATAGAGTTAGAAAGAAAGGTTATGTTATGAAATTATAAGCATGAAGTTGGTCCATGCCTGTACCACCACACCACTCTTTATTTTAGCCAAGCAGCTATTATTTACATGCCAAAGTATCTTTTATCTTTGCAGGATAAAGGGAGGGTGCTAAGCTGACTTCCTGTGGTAGATGACGGGACAAAAATAAGCTGGGGCTTATTTGTTCATGTGTGAGTGTAATTATAAAAAATTGTTCAAATTTGGTGTGAGGAAGTGATTGTACTAAAACAGGTCTGTATTTTCTGAGTAAGTTCTACATTACTCACTAACTCCCATACACAGAGAATCAAATAACTTATGAAACAATGTGAAAAAAACCTTGAACATCCCGAGAGATGCTGATGCTGTTGTCCACCAACATTGATGAGCCCTCTAATAATGAAGACTTGTCAGGCAATGAAAGGGAAGGCTTAGAGAGGAGACTGTTTTGCTGAGGTGGCAAAAGCAGGACATCATGTTGGGCTGTTGATTTTATTCATTGCTTAGGGCTGGAGCTTTCAGTGCAGATCAGGGAAGGTATGCTTTGCATATCAGCTCAAAGGGAGCACTAGATTTCATAGCTCCAGCACTGTACAGGTTTGTACAAGTGATGTTAGCAATCCTCCCCATAGAAACATAGAGTAACTTGGTCTGACCCACTCTGTGACTTTAGAACTTGAATAATAAGAAGTGTGCCTGGGTACAAGAGAGGTGCTGTGAAGTGGGGGGGATCACTCAGTGTTGTTCATGCTTATCTTGATGCTGTTAACATCGCACCATAAAAATCCTGATAGTTCTCCATACCAGAGAGACTTAAAAAATGTGTACAAATTCAAGCCAACTTCTGGCCTGCCAAACCCATGGTGTAAAGGTATTCTAGAAGTTGGATCCTAGGCAGCACCTGTATTGTCCAGTCTTGGATGTAAACAGTGCAGCAATACCCAGAAATCAAGCTGTTAAAGGTGGCATGTGAATTCAGAGCCGTGAAGTCAGTCTGAAAATAAGTAAGAAATGTCCAGTTTGCTCTCTGAAGGCTTCAGGCACAGCATACCTCTATGTTGTAGGGTAGTGATGAAGCCATTGCAGTTGTCACCTCCCAGCGACTGTCAGGAGTGGCTGGGAGTCCTCCTCCAACCTGCTGAGCCTCTGTGGCCCATCATGGGCAGCCTGACATCCCCCAGCCTCACATCTCCCCTACATGTGTCTGAGCATCGCTGCACATTGAGAATTTCAGCACAAACTCAGGCATGTGTTTGTCTTTTTGATCTGTTGCCTCTTGGTAAAAAGAGGAGCGCTTTGAAGTGTTCTCTGAAAAGTGAAGTGTTCAAAAACCACGTGGATGAGGCCCTCAGTGATAAGGTTTAGTGGCGGTCTTGGCATCCTGGGGTAATGGTTGTACTTGATGATCTTAAAGGTCTTTCCCAACCTAGTCGATTCTGTGATTCTCTCCTTCCTGCCCTCCTTGCACCTGTCTCCTTGAAAATTGTTTGTGCAAAGTTTCCTTCAGCCTTTTACACATTTTTTCTAGATGCTGAAAAGCCTTGATAGGAGATTAAAGTAGGATTAATATTAAACAAAGCATATAGTTAATGTGAGTGGCATATTAAGGCTACTGGAGTTTAACTCAGTGTTACACTTATACATTTTTAAATACTTTAAACCCAAGACAGACACAATGAACATGATTCTGTCTCTTTTTCTCATCTGGATTTTCTTGTACCCTAGAGCATGTCAGTTAATCCCTGTGTAATTCCCTAACTGGCAGTATGAGTACTGAGTATTACCACTTTTACATCTACCTACTAGGTCACTCATCCTCAGTCTGAGGATTGCGGGATCCTTTTGTTCCTTCCTCTTTGGCAATGCAAACTGAGCATAAGCTGTAGTAATTCAGTACCTCCTTTTGTTCCCTAGGGACAGTGATGATTAAAAGTTGGGATATTAAATGAATGTGAGTACATTGGAATCCTTGAATAAAAATCCTTGAATTGGAATCCTGGAAGTTCTTATAAACTATCCTGTTTCTTGAATGATGTTCATCTATTGAAATGGAGCCTGTAGATTGCAGTTGTTCAAGTGGTAGGAAGGACGAGATAAAAAAGTTGGTATGATAGTGCAAAAATAGTGTAGAAATTTAAATGGATATATGCAGCTAAAGGTCAGTGTCGGTAACACAGTATTTGTTGTCAGTTGCTGTCAATATTTTATTCTTAACTCCACTTTGATATTTAGTACTTTACCACATAAGTTTTAAATGTTTTAGTCACTGTTCCTTTCCTAAAAAATTCTTCTGTTCATATTTTGTTGCAGTGTCTTGGACAAATGCTGCAAAATATATATGATCTATCATGGTATCTAATTAATTTACAGAAACACCTGGAAATCAGAGAATTGTTAAAATACAGACCAAAATTTAGCTATTTTGACAGTTAATAATACATCAGACTTTTCTACAGCTCACAAAGGAAGCTAATGCCTTTCTCACTAGCATCACTACCGTTTGAGCTTTATCTATTTATAAGTTTAAAAAGTGTAGTTTGAAAGTTAAATGGTCTTCAGTAATATCAAGAGGACTCTGTGGAGGAAGCACTCTGTAGACAGATAGGAACAGCCTCATGCTCGCAGGACCTTGTTCTCATGGGGGACTTCAACCATCCTGATATCTGTTGGAGGGATCGTACAGCCCAGCACAAGCAATCCAGGAGGTTCCTCGATTGTGTGGAAGACAACTTTCTTCTGCAAGTAATAGAGGAGCCAACAAGGAAAGGTGCCATGCTTGAGCTTGTGCTCACCAACAGGGAAGGGCTGGTTGGAAATGTGATGCTCCAGGGCAGCCTTGATTGCAGCAACCATGAGATGGTCAAATTTGAGATCCTCAGGACAGTGAGAAGCACATGCAGGAAGCTCACTGCTCTGGACTTCAAGAGAGCAGACTTTGGCCTCTTCAGGAACCTGCTCAATAAGATTCCATGGGATATAGCCCTAGACAGCCGGGGGGCCCAGACTGATGGTTGATATTCAAGGATCACCTGCTGCAAGCTCAGGAGCGATACATCCCAACTAGAAGGAAGTGCTGCAGGAGGGCCAGGAGACCTCCTCGGATGGATAAGGAGCTGCTGAGGAAAGTTTGAAGGAAAAAAAGAGGCTGATAAAAGGTGGAAGCAATGACAGGTGGCCTTGGAAAAATACAGGGATGTTGTTTGAGAAGCCAGGGACCAGGTTAGGAAAGCTAAGACCTACTTAGAATTCAACTTGGCTAGGGATGTGAAAGATAACAGGAAGGGATTTTATAGGTACATTGCAAATAAAAGACAGGCTAGGGACACCGTGGGTCCTCTCCAGAAGCTATCGGGAGAACAGATTACCCTGGATTTGGAGAAGGCTGAGGTTCTTAATGGCTTCTTTGCCTCAGTCTTCACTGGCAAATGCTCTGACCACATCATCCAAGTCTTGGAAGGCAGACGCAGGGACTGTGAGAATGAAGACCTTGGGTCCACTGTAGGAGAGGATCTGGTTCGAGACCATCTTAGGAACCTGAACGTACACAAGTCCATGGGACCTGATGAAATCCATCTAGTGGATCCTGAAGGAGCTGGCAAATGAAGTTGCTAAGCCACTGTCCATCCTAGTTGAAAAATCATGGCAGTCAGGTGAAGTTCCCAGTGACTGGAAAAAGGGAAATACAACCCCCATTTTCAAGAAGGGAAAAATGGATGAGCCAGGGAACTACAGACCAGTCAGCCTCACCTCTGTGCCTGGCAAAATCTTGGAGCGGATTCTTGTTCAACGTCTTTGCCAGTGGCATGGACAGTGGGATTGAGTGCACCCTCAGCAAGTTTGCTGATGACACCAAGCTGTGTGATTCAGTTGATATGCTGGAGGGAAGGAATGCCATCCAGAGGGACCTTGACATGCTTATGAGGTGAGCTGATGACAACCTGATGAAGTTGAACCATGCCAAGTGCAAGGTCCTACACCTGTGTCGGGCCAATCTCAGGTACAACTGCAGGCTGGGCAGAGAAGAGATTGAGAGCAGCCCTGTGGAGAAGGACGTGTGGGTGTTGGTCGATGAGAAATTGAACATGAGCCAGCAGTGTGCGCTCGCAGCCCAGAAAGCCAACCGGTATCGTGGGCTGCATCAAAAGGAGTGTGACCAGCAGGTCGTGGGAGGTGATCCTGCCCCTCTACTCCGCTCTTGTGAGACCTCACTTGGAGTATTGAATACAGTTCTGGTGTCCTCAACATAAAAAGGACATGGAACTGTTGGAACAAGTGCAGAGGAGGGCACATGAGGATGATCAGGGGACTGGAGCACCTCCTGTATGAAGATAGGCTGAGAAAGTTGGAGCTGTTCAGCCTGGAGAGGAGAAGGCTGCATGGAGACCTCAGAGCAGCCTTCCAGTATCTGAAGGGGGCCTATAGGAATGCTGGGGAGGGACTCTTCATTAGGGACCTGTAGTGAGAGGACAAGGGGTAATGGGTTCAAACTTGCACAGGGGAAGTTTAGATTGAATATGAGGAAGAAATTCTTTACTGTTCTGGTGGTGAGGCACTGGAATGGGTTGCCCAGGGAAGCTGTGAATGCTCCATGGCTGGCGTTGCTCAAGGCCAGGTTGGACAGAGCCTTGGGTGGCATGGTTTGATGTGAGGTGTCCCTGCCCATGGCAGGGGTGTTGGAAGTAGATGATCTTAAGGTCCTTTCCGACCCTATTGTATGATTCTATGATTGTAATGTAACAGTAATATTACTTGCACTCACCCGAATATTCCTTAGCAGAAGACAGTACATAGGAATGGAAGAAAAATGAGATGCGCAGTGTTACTAATTTGTCACACACGAATTGCAGGATTGCTTGCTGGAAATGCCCCCACTTTTAAGCTGACTGCTTTCTTGCGGGCCATGTATGCATGCAAATCCAAGAAGTTACTGTTAGTCTAATTAAAGTCTTATTAGTCCAGGTAGAACACTAATGCAAATAGCTAAAATTGCAAATATACCTGTATTTTACTATGTGTCTGTAAATAAAACTATGTAGAATATAGTTTATTATGCCTCTATGTAATTTTATAGTTTATGTATGTATAATCACATACATATATACGTACACATTTAGTTTAACATGTAGCTATATTTATTGCGTATATTTTTATATAACATATTTATAGGTAGCTATCTATAGCTACATACTTTTATATTATTATATATGTGGCTATATTTAAAAAGAAATATAAACATATACACAAACTTTCTAAGGTATATCCCTTGATCTTGTGTTGTGCTTTATCCTTTCACTTTCCCTTTGGGGCTCTCAGGGCAATAGAGCAGGGGTCTACGCTAAGACTTCAGCATGTGCCTGTACTGCTCTGTACATAGTTCAGTCTTCACACAATAACCATATTATAGCTAGCTATTATTTAGAATACAGAAAAATAGGCACCACCCTACAAAATTGTAGAAAAATAAGCAGAAGTCAAAACAACATTGGTGTTGGATACATGCTTATTAGTTAATTTCTGTTTGAAGTTAAAACCATCCTCTGAGCAGGCCAAGACAATTCCATGCAAAGAAGCATGATCTATTCTGATGCCCTTTTGTAGCTTGGCACAGCACTTGCAGCTTGGAACAAGACATGTCAGCTCCATATTTACTGTGTTACAAAACTGTACACAATATTTGTGTGTCCCATTGTTTTTAAAAACCTCCAGAAAATAATTTTGGGTACAATGAAGTTTCTAGCTTTTCCTTTTTTAAGGAAGCTAAACATGACTTATGCCTATGTTTTACTTTGTGTAGCAATGAGGCAGATCTAATGCAACATCTCCTGAAATATTCTTTCATTCGGTTACTGAGCTTGTATGTCACTTTACGTACCAGCCTTTCACTCCAAGGGGAGAATTATGCTCCCACGCTCTAGTTTCACCTATGTCTGTAGTATTTATTTGAAGAAACTCCTTGCAGTAACAGCTTGCCAGTAAGTGTTGGTATTTGTCTCTGCTGAAAACAATGTTGGAAAAATTCTTAGCCTGGAACCAGTTTGCTGAGGTCTTCTCTGAATAAGAAGTTACAGCAGAAACTATGCAGAAATTTATAAGAAGAATCATTAGGTAGAAATGGTATACATGTAAGCATTCTGGAGAAGTACAGCTAATGAAACCTTACAGTTAGGTGGGACTTTAATGGTGCTGTTTGGATCTGGCATTGTTGTTGTTTTAATAAAATCCTTTTCTGAACAAGTAGTTGTTTAGGTTCTAGGTCATGAACATAAAATGTAGGTCAACCAGTAAAACTGACAAATACTTTTGTCTGAAATCTCCATTAAAAATGGAGTAATACTAAGATCCCAGCTCATGTGAATTGTGCACTGCAAAATCATGTACTTAAAATGTTACGAGTTGATTATGGTGCTTTTGATGGAGTTTCATTGGAGAAACTGCTTAGCTATGCAACAGGAAGATAAATGTCATCCATGTTTGTTGGTGCATATTTGTTAAACTGCCAATGGATTGGGTGGCATGTAAGAGAAATACCGATTTGTTACATACATAACCAAGTTCCAGTAGACACCAAAATCCTGTAAATGAAATGCACAGCTTTAGCCCTGGTCACGGAAATATCACTTTAGTTATGCAGAGTATAGCTTGCTTAAACAGGATTGTCATCTTAACATTGTATGAGATCAGTGGCACAGTGGAATCTTGTGTCTGTGCTGCTGCACACACCTACAGCAGACCTACATGAGGAAATTAGATCATCCTAGAGAAAAAAATCAAAGACGCTTTATTTGTCAGCAGGAATTTGCAACATTTTCAAACAGCTGTTTTGTAAAATTTTATTTATTTTTGTATATGTGGATTCCAAATAGCCCTTCTTTCATTGCTGTTAAAATGGGCATCAATAATCACAATATCCTAATTTGTTTTCAAAAACATTTGTGCCTATATTAATACGTTGTTATTAGGGATTGTGGTCTATCTGTGTTTGCATTGAAAGGGCATTAGCTCATTGCAGCACTTATCCTCAACGTGCAAGTTAGTAGCCTTTCCCTATAAAACTTGGAGTAAATTTGTACTCAAGACCATGTGCGTTGTATTCCCTGATCTTGCTGCTGCAGTCCTGTCAGGGGTATCATGACTCCTGTGTGATTAAAGATTGCTTGTTATTCTCCCATTTATTATAGCAGGGCAGCTGTCTAACAAATAAGGGTACTGTGTTCAGTGTAGGCCTATCTATTGTAGAATCCTCTAGATCACTAGGTTGTTCTTTTAATCCTAAATTATACAAGAACAGAAGCGGAAAGCATTCGAAAGTGGTTCATTGTTTTTATTAGCCTTTACCTACCATGGAGCATGCTTTCAGTTCTAATAAAGCCTAAAATCTTATTAACTTGCTCAAAGGGAAACATTTGTATAACACAAAGTCATGGAACAAAAATGCTTGTAGATATCTCACAACTGTTGTGATAATATTTTATGTTTTTGTTTTATTACTAGTTCTGGACTACTAGCCTTAGGAAAACCCTTGGACAGAGAAAGCACTGATCGCTATATTCTGATTGTTACAGCCTCGGATGGCAGACCAGATGGGGTGAGTTTCCTGTGGAAGTTCAAGAAAATGGCCTATTACACAATATGTAGTTAGACTCTTGAAGGAGTCTAATTGTAGTATATTGTAGATTGGTCTTGACCAAATATCTCTGTAATCTGCAACAGTTTTCCTTTACTCGAAAAGATCTATGTGGGTAAAGCCTATGTATCGCTGGAGTAATGTCTTTGGTCTTGAAACAAAGTGACTTTGCTTCTACTTCTGCCTTTTTGTTATTCTTTGACAAAAACCAATGTAGTCAATGTTTTGCATTATTCAGATATGTGCATCTTCTTACTATTTCTTCTCCCTGCTATGAAATAACCTATCTTGCTTCTTACTTTCTCCTGAAGATCAGTTATGCAGGCAGCTATATTATAGATTCGTACTTTATCTAGTAAAATGTATTGCACTTTTTTCAGAATTGACAGATGAAAGCACTGTCCAGCTTCAATTTTTTTAAGCTCTCAAAGCTTCTCTGGGGAAATACTCATGTCCCTTAACTTTAAAAAAGAACAACTTTTTTATCAGGAGGTATTTCTAATTTTTTTTTATGCACACATTGATCAGACATACAGTGAACCTTAATCAAAGCAACAAACTATTGCTCATATTTGTGTTTAGTATAACAAAATTATGACTTTCAATTTCTATACTAGAAAGTGGAGGGCTATTTAAAGATATAAATTTATTTATCAAGCAGAGGCAATGCAATTAGTTTTTCTGAAACTTTGCAGCAATCCCAACAGGGAGAATTTACTGCAGTTGAATTGTACAAGGCATAAGGGAGCACAGCAATTCTGGTGTGGACTTGTGCCATGAAGTGATAGCATAAATGGAGGAGAAGTCTTAATGTATCTGACCTTAAATATACAGTGTATAAGAGCAGATCTGAAATAATATATCCACATTATCTGGCCTGTTCTAGAAGGCAATATTCAGTTTGAGATTGAAAGAGAAATTTACAACCGTTTGCTATGGAGCTATCATGAAAGCTCTGTGATTTGGACCTTTGTTCACCCTGTCTTCACCACAGCAGACGAAAATCTTATGTATTATTCCTGTGGCATATTCTGCTCCCTCGTTTAGCTTCTTCAACTTATAAGGCTTGACTTCCTGCTCAGTATTTCAGTATTTATTCTAAGTTTGGTTTGTTGTTTTTTTTTTTTCCTCTGAAGTATTGAGGAAGTTTTAGATGCTTTATCTAATTCTGTGGCAATATGGAGTAACTATAACAGAGCCTACATCTTTTCCATTAAAATTTTGGCTACAGTTATCTTCCTTAATTCATCTTAAAATTTGTAATTTTGTTACTTGTGAACTACTTTCTATTCTTGATAGCTATGAGTCCAGTCGTTTTAATCCCTAACTTCCAACTGTGAAATCTGAAGATTTAGATAAAAGTCTTGTGTTCTGTTTCAGACTGTGTTATGCTGCTTAAGTAGTACCTGGGGCATAGAAAAGCTATAGAAAGTATACTTCTGCTTCCTTTCACCTAGAGATTCATTCTCTTTGTCTTGGAACTTAATTGGACATCTGATCCATTTTAACACTCACTCTGCTCTTGTGAGACCTCACTTGGAGTATTGAGTACAGTTCTGGTGTCCTCAACATAAAAAGGACATGGAACTGTTGGAACAAGTCCAGAGGAGGGCCATGAGGATGATCAGGGGACTGGAGCACCTCTTGTATGAAAATGGGGTGAGAAAGTTGGGGCTGTTGAGCCTGGAGAAGAGAAGGCTGCGTGGAGACCTCATAGCAGCCTTCCAGTATCTGAAGGGGGCCCGTAGTGATGCTGGGGAGGGACTCTTCATTAGGGACTGTAGTGAGAGGACAAGAGGTAACAGGTTCAAACTTGCACAGGGGAAGTTTGGATTGGATATGAGGAAGAAATTCTTTACTGTTCTGGTGGTGAGGCACTGGAATGGGTTGCCCAGGGAAATTGTAAATGCTCCATGGCTGGCGGTGTTCAAGGCTGGGTTGGACAGAGCCTTGGGTGGCATGGTTTAGTGGGAGGTGTCCCTGGGCATGGCAGGGGGGTTGGAAGTAGGTGATCTTAAGGTCCTTTCCAACACTAACTATTCTATGATTTTAAGATAATAGTTGTTTTTTTTAAGTAGTGTTCCAGTAATCATTGCATGCTATTTAACATAAAATAGTTCTATATAAGGTGAGATATATATGTAAGGTGAGATGTAGTTTTTAAAGTTAACAGTGTGAAACCACCAAAAATAAATTGGGGGGGCTTCTTAGTATTGTCTGTGAAATATGCTGATGTAGGGTTGACTATCTGTTGTAGTAGAAGTCATTGGTACGTTTGTGAGCAGTTCAGTAGCCACGCTGGAGCAGTAGTGGCCATGTTGTAGACTGTGCGCAATATAGACTGTGCTTTTATTCTTCATGCATTACCTAACCCAGTGAAGAGAGGGCTAGAAGTTCGTAGAGGTGTGATAATACATATAAGAACAGTAACATTCTCAAAAGCAGTTTTAATAATATGCAAATTTCAAGGATTATTTTAGAGGTGTGGGTTTTCTTGGTGGTTTTTTTTTTTTTAGAGTCCAAAGAGCTGTTGTAACATCAATGAAAGGTATTTGTGATTTTTCCAGTGCTCGCATGAAACAACACTCATAATTTCTCAATAAGCATAGCAGTTCTTACTAGTACAGCTGTCACTTGACAAGCAGAAAGATGAGCAAAACAGCAGCAGGTTGCTTGACCCTTTGGTACTAAATGCTCTTAAGGGATGGTGGTGTTATATTGTTGCTCCTGTAACAAAAACATACACTCCAAAAATCTACTCCTCTACTATCTCATTATCTGCTTTCCTTCCTTGATGCCATACATTTGTTTGTTTGTTTTTTCCTGGAGTTCTGTGTCTGCAGGTGTACGTGTTAAATTGTTCTCACAGTGAAACATGGTCAGGTTTTCTAGTTTTTGTGTATTCTCTTTCCTGCTGCTTGGTTTGGTGTCTTCATCACTATCTCCTACCTGCCTGTAGCTGTCTTCTTCTGTTATGGTACTGCCAGTGGTGGAGCACGTTTCTTCTTAAAATTGTCCAGCAATATGGCTTACTTGGCAAGCTGACTGGACTGCTTTTGCACCTTAAGCTTCTGATGGCAATATATGAAGAGAAAGGGTTGGCTGGGCTTGCCAGTATCACAGTCCAGCCTAAGTTTCTCGGCTTTTATTTTACAATCAGATGAAATGGGGCAACGCGTACCATTAAATCTCCATGCCTTTTACATGCCAGGAAGCAGTGAATTTGACTCATTTGTCAGGCTTCCTTATGTCTTTACACAATTTCTTTGATTTGCAGCTCTTTTGGACTTATTTTCTGCTCTTTGATGGCTCCTCCTGGGCCAGGGACTCATTTAAAGCTGCTACCTGGTAACATGGCAAACTGTTCTAAAGACATGAATGTTTTTTTAAGCAAGTTAGTGCAATTTCATGGAGGACTTTTTAACTAGTTTATATGAGAAAGCAGCAATGGTGTCTATGAAAATTTCCTACCATTACACAACTGCTGTTCCTCAAACTAATTCACCTGCTGCTTGTCATGAAGGTTTGCTTTTGTGAGCAATTCTGTTAGCACCTACAGAAAACTGATTATCTGACTGAAGAACTTGTTTCTGTTAATTCCACATGTAGGTACAACTTAATTTAAATTACATTAAAATATTTTAGCTAGTAGCATATAAAACCTGATTTCCTCCGGGGGATGTTGATTGTTTTTATTTTTAAGTAGAACTTTTCTGTCCAGTTATAACATGAAAATTTGGCATTTGTACATTTTCGTGGGTAGGTTTTATGAACAGCAGTCATAAGATCACAGGATAATGCAAGTTACATGTAGGTGATGTAGTTTTACGTTGTTTCTCAATCATGGTCACCTATGGTTGTACTGTCAATTTAACTGTGAAACAGGCTGTTTAATTCATAGCCTTCAAGTATACAGATGCATAAAAAGCCATGTTAATATCCGTATATAGTGGAAACAAAGAAAACATTTTCACTGATGTTTCATACTTCCCTGAGAAAGTCCAGTCTTGTAATTTCAGTCAGTGAATTTGCTTCACAAATTGTGAACAGTACTCAAGACATTTCAATATCTATAACATTTTCCAGCTAAATTTTGTTTTGAACAAAGCCTTCTAGCCATCATGAAAAAGGTTTAAAAGGGGCACAACTTCTGGTAATTTGATTTTGAAATAATAGTATATAAAATGCTGCATTTTAGATTAAATACTTTAGATGGGAAACATTGGTATGCTGTGAAATTGCCGAAGCTTTTGAAAGAAGTTTATGCCAAGCTGCTTTTAAATTTGTCTGTCTCAAGGTGAGCACTCTTGTCTGTTCAGCATTGTTCTCTATGAATGTTTTCCTCCACAGAGATAAATAAGGCTTGTTAGGTGGCTGAAATCTGTATTTCAGTATTGTGTCAGAGTCTCTGGGATTGACTGACTTGAAGCAAACAGAAAGAAAATGCCAGAATGATTCACCATCTTTCCTACCTTTAACAGTGGTTTAGTTCACACACTGATTACCATCTTCAGCCCTGTCAGGATCTTCTTTGGCCCAGGGAGACATGCCAAAATGGATCTTTTTCCACTTCTGGTATCTCAAAGAGTTTGGAAATAAGCACACGGGGCAGCAACACGCTTTCCACATGGAATCACACTTCTGCTTGAGGTACAGGAGCCCACACACCAGTCATTTGGTGAGCAACGTTTCCTCTGAGTGCCTTTCCCATAGTAATGGTGGTACAAACGATTACTTTTCTAAACTCACAAGTTACTTGATTCCTGATATTCCTAGGGGATTGAAACACTTTTCCCTGCAGCTGCAACCAAGACACTGTGGGCCCTGCCTGTTCCACTGTGCTGTAAACCCCATTGGATATTGGAGTAGTATATAGTTTACAATGTGGTATTTGCTCTCCTTTTTATTTTCAGCGTTCTCTAAGGAAAAATAACTGCTCCCTACCATCATAATTTATGAAGTCTGTTGAACACCTTTTTGCATTTGAAGTCTTTGGTCTCACATGCCTTAAGTTTTTGGTGTTTTAAAGGTGTTTTTTTCCTGCATTTTTTTCAATATCATTAATAAAGGGTCTTAGAGACTTTTAACAATGTTGTTATGGCACTAAGTAGTTCTGGTTTCTGTATTCTAAGCTCCAAGTCTTATCTAACTGCCTAATGTTGTGTGGTGACAGTCATGTCGACACCTTTTGACTTTGGGGGACTGCTTATTCCATCAAAATCAATAGAGACTTACTTATGCCTTCACTAAGCAATACTGCTTTCTGTTTAATGGTGTGGCCTGCCTGACACCATTTCATCACTTTTGCATGGTTTATAATGCTCTCAATTGTTCAAAATGCACAACTATGCTGCCCATGTTATTGTTGTTCTTGAGTTATGCCGTGGAGTTTTAACAGGCTTGTGGATTTTCTCTGACCTTGTAATGGTACAACCTACCACCCACCACTATTAACAATACAGCCCAACAAACAATTAAGTATGAATTAAGTAAGTAGTCAGGAAAATACTTTTATTTCCATAGTAATGAAACTTAGTTGTAGATGGGCAGAAGAGTGAAGTACGAATCAAAAGAAGTTATCAAGCTTAATTTTTGTCACAAATTGTGGTGTGTTTGGATGGGATTTAGAGGCAAGAATTTGTGTCTTTGCATTTCAAAGGGAGAAGTAACAAACAAATATGCGTGACTTTTGTTAGAAGAAAGAAAATGCCTTCTGTGCTACTTATTTTTGGCTTGTGTGTGTGTGTCAGTTCATTTGTATAAATAAAACAGGAAGCTCCATTGTTTTGCCTTAGTGTGTATTGTATGATTTAAGCAGAATTCAAGCCTCTAAATACAAGCATCTAGTCATGAAGATGTTCACCCAGCGCTTCAGAAATGTGTTTCTGC
The DNA here is from genome assembly GCA_017639245.1 of Myiopsitta monachus. NCBI lineage: Eukaryota > Metazoa > Chordata > Aves > Psittaciformes > Psittacidae > Myiopsitta > Myiopsitta monachus. The sequence goes on along the minus strand of CM029921.1, from coordinate 60,115,535 downwards.
CCAAGTTTATAAAGCCATTTGAGAGTTAATAATTAGGCATCCTTAAAAACTGTCAGTCATCCAAGGGCTGTTCCCAAACCTCCCAGGCAGGGAGGCAAAAGGAAGCCAACAACACTGATGTCCCTATTCACTGTCGCTTTGTGGTACTCAGAAAATATTGACAGGGTTCATATGCTTTCGTATGGCTTAGAAGGCTCAGCCACCAAGCCATTAAACTACTTCCGAAATCCAGAAAAAACTGTTGTCTATCTGCTCTTTAGAAGTTGTGCTGTTCAGGGTCTAGTCCAAGATTGCTGGGTGGGAAAAATCAGAGGCGACCTAGCTGTGGAAGGGTTTCTCTAAAAGCCATGAAACCAGGACTTTGCCATTAATCTCACACTCTTCCCATTTCTTCTGCAATGATCACTTTATGGAAAATAAATGAATAATTTTAGCATTGCAGACCCCACAACAAGTTTAGGGCCATATTTCCTGAGGAGGCAGAGGCATCATGAGGTGACCCTTAGGAAGAAATCTGAGAGAGAACTCTTTTCTCTGTGGTCTGGGCTGGCACAGATCAGCTGGGTGCAGAATGCAGGGATATTTTGTGCATTGCGTATGTGGCTCTGGATACCCAGCACTGGATTCCAAATTCCATTCCAATGTCTGATGCATAGAAGTGAGACACTGCAATGTTTAACCTTTAAGTGTCGTTAGAACATTTGTGGCTTTGCACTGTACTAAGCGCAAGATCTTAAATCAATGGGACCTAGAAACTCTGAAAATCACATTTTTGGCTACAGTATGCAGAAGCATGGTGTTTGTAGAAGGTTATGGTAGTCACTCTGCCACAACAATGCCATCAGAATAACCAGCATTTGAAAACTAGTGTTTATCAACTTATGTTTATCTAGCTAAATAATTGCCACGGCTTTAAATGAAAGTCGAGTATTACATATACTTGTATACAATTGATCCTAGACAAAAATGTATCAGAGCAGGGCAGCCTAATAGTCAATCTGTTCTAGGGAACTTGAGGCACACTGGTATGTGTTGTGTAGACACAGACACCACTCCATATTCCCCTGAACCGTCTCATTGTTGATCAGAATAGACCAACATTTCAAGAAGGTATCCGTGCACTGAGAGAACCATAAGTAGCCTTATTTCAATTCATTGTGTTTCATCATGTAATTTAGACTTTGTCATTTCAGTCATCTTAGAAGATCACTAATAATTTAGAGCATCTATCTTCCATGGTGCTTGGATTAATTAGCTTCCTTAGAGCAAACAGGTAGCACTAGATCAAGATAATTTAGACAAGGATTTACTATTTGAATAGCATACAGAAAATCAATTACAGTAAATTTTCTGTTACTGCTGTAAATTTTACCTATATCTGCTCCATATCAGTTCCATTATCTATCAAGAATAAAGTATGCATGCCCCTTTCAGTAAATACTTACTGAACAGAGATTTTGTGTACAAAAAGGCTTGTATTGAAGAGGACCTCTGCTTAACTGAACTTTTCGTAATCAGTAAGACAAGATTGAAAAAAGAAAAAAAATCAATGGGATCTGTTCATCCTGTGGAACTTTAATACTACCTTAATGTGGCACATTTATTTTGATCTGTTGGTGCAGTGGGAAGGAAATGTTCTTAAATATATGAAAAAGAAGAATTTAAAAAGATAAATTATTTTGTACTTCCTCCTCTAAAAAACTCCTCAAATTATTTTCAACAATGCAAACTGTAACAAAAGAGAAACACTACCTATTACTATTCTCCTAATGTTATGCACTTCATATGAGAAAGCCTTAAAAATTTAAGCTGACCTGTGAATTTCAGATGGCAAGAGAAGAATTTGTCCAGCCAGATTTCCTCTTCACTGTGCATTAGCTCTTTTATTAGGACGATCTTTAGTAGATTACCAGATGACCAGTGTTTGTGCAACTTGTCTGCTTGCATTGCATAGATAATATTCCCCATAAAGGCTTTGATTTCAAATATTAATAAGGAAGGAGTGATTTAAGTAATCCTCATAAAAAAAAAAAATAGATTAATCAGTTTTCAATCAAAGATTCTGAGCAGATTGTAATTCCATTTTGAAAGATGACTTTAATTATTTTAAGATGAGAAAAAGTTCTGCACTAAGGATTATTGAAGCATTTTTTATGCCCTCATAAATATGTTTATGTAGAACTATGTTAAAATAGATCTTACATCAGCGTTTACAGAAACAGTAATTTATAGTGTAACATTATGTGTACATTATGTTATTGTGTATATTCATTCAGTAATACCACAGTCATGACAGTAAATATCACGGTCATGAATTCTAGCTAGACTGGAAAACATAATTTGAGTAGACTGTTTTTCAGATAGCACTGTATGTGCAAATGTAAAGAGCTCAAGAGCAGACACACAAAGCTCCTTGCCCTGAGCTCTTTGTAGCTGAGCCTGCCTTTCAGACAGATCTTGCAGGTTAGCGGAAACCTGTGATGTTTTTGTAACAGCAGTGAATTCCCCAGTTCTCAGTAAATAGATAACCCCTGCAAGAATGATAGGAGAATTGCGGCCCAAATTCCTCACCTGTTTTGAAGTTCTCAGGTTTGGTTTATGATATAAAGGTCAATGTACAGATGCCACAGCTTCATCCATTTTTGATTAAGACACTGAACTCTGAGCTTTTCGTATAGACTCAGATCCATTTTTCCACAGCTTTGTCTCTGCCAGGGTGAATGACAAATGTAGCCTACTTTGTACATTACCCTCCAACTATGTTAGGTGATGTGTAGCACACATTATGCTCTAAACATGGGTTGTTTAGCCTGGACTATATAACTTGGGCTATAAGTTACCAACTACTGCTGGTGCACCCAGTAGAAACAGTAATTTTTCCTTCCTGTTATATTGAGTTGCTTTTCAGCTGCCTGGACAGCAGATCAATACTCTTTCTCTTCCACAAATAGATACGCAGGGTTGAAGCCTATGTGGTTACGTGGCTGATGACTGGCATAACAGTAGAGACCTGTCGCATCAGTTCCATGAATTTGTCAAAGGCATTTCTTGCACGTACATGATTTTATCTCCTTTCCAACTAAAGTTCTCATTGTTTATATTTCCTTTTTGGATGCATGAGGGTTTAGTTTTGGGATGTTTCCTTTAGAGATCTGTTTTTGTGTGTTTGACAGCTTTTCTCCTTTTTTTTTTTTTTTCCTTGCCCCCTCGCTGGCTTTTTCTAATCTTTTTTTTTCATTAATGTAATTATTGACAAGCTCCAGCCTTGTCTTTCCCTTCAGCCTCACTCTCTTCTTTCTCCTACATTTCTTTGCATTCCAGCTGTCCATTTCTTCTTTATAACTTGGAGAGGAGTAGAGGTCAGTAGATACCTCTTTTAAAGTTCTTGTGCCCTACACTGGAAGGAATCAAGGTCTGAAAATACCCGAGAGCTTGCAGCCTCGCTGATAGGAAAATCCACATGGCATAATGGATATTGTTTGTTGTGGGTATGCAGCTTCTCTGCATTCAAAAAGGTTAGTGAACAGGGCCGTGACAAGTTGTGCATATATACCCATCACTTTTTCTGACTTTGGCACTTCACTGCCATCCTCCATTACCAAGCAATATTAGATTCCCATTAGCAACATTTTAGCTGTCACTTTCCTGGAGCTGAACTTAGACATCATGCAATTTACCTGTTATATAATTCATGTATATTTTATTCTAGTACTTATCACTCCTAATATCTTAAGATCTAAGCATCTGTTTCCCCTGTTCACTAAAGAATAGGTATTATTTTCGATATCATATTTTTAAATGTAGTTTTCTTGAATTGAATATAGGCAAGTCCTGATATGTAGCTCAGAATCATTATTTTCAGGGTTTGGTTGTTTTTTTTTTTTATCTAATAAGGCTTTGGGCTTTGTCTGAGATCTTACTATTTGCAAACTCACATCTAGGGACAATAACGTTTACCTTGGAGTTTGTCTAAATTAACAAAACTTGCTTGACATCGGAGCTGAATGTTTCCTCTCCAAGGCATAGAATGCTGTCATTAATATCCAACTTCAATTTAAATGGAAGGGTACAAATAAAATAAGTCACAAGTGAAATTTGCTTCAACTTTATCATTCATAACGTTTATCAGGGCTTGGTATACTTTGGACAAAAGATATTTGTGGAAGTGATGTAAATGTTACATTTATTGCTTAGGGAAGAATTACATATGTAAGAACTATTTTAGTGGCCCAAAGAAAGCTATAAATTGCAGCTGCTGATCTTTTGTTTGACTTGTATTTATTATAAAATAGAAGTAAATACAGTTTTGTCGTGGTTTAAGCCCAGCCAGTAACTCAGAACTATGCAGCCACTCACTCACTTGCCCTCTTCTGCCCCCCAGCCCACGGAGGGATGGGGAGGAGAATCAAAAGAATGTAACTCCCATGGGTTGAGATCAGAAAAGTCCAGTAACTAAGGTATAATACAAAACTACTACTGCTATCACCAATAATAATAATAATAAGGGAAATAACAAGGGGAGAGAATATAAAACTTAAAGGGGAAAAGAAAACAATAAACACAAGTGAGGTACAGTACAATTGCTCATCACCTGCCGACCAATACCCAGCCTGACCCGAGCAGCAATCTGCCCTTCTAGGTAACTGCTGCCAGTTTATACGCTGGGTATGATGTGCTGTGGTATGGAATATCCCTTTGGCTAGTTTGGGTCAGGTGTCCTGTCTCTCTTTCCCCCAGCTTCCTGTGCCCCTTCTCACTAGCAGAGCATAAGACCAAAAAGTCCTTGACTGGAGTGAACATTACTTAGCAACAACTAAAAACATTGGTGTTATGAGCATTGTTCTCAGACTAAAGTCAAAAACACAGCACTGCACCATCTACTAAGAAGGAGATAAGCAACTGTTACAGCTGAACCCAGGGCAGGTTTACATCAGTAATGAATAGAAAATGCCTGATATGAGGCTGTACTACTCTTTCCCTGCATGAATTTCCAGTAATAGCTTCAACGCTCCTTTCAAAATCATACTTGACAAATCTTTGTTGAAATGTCTAGTTTTAAAACATCCAAGGCAGATTTTTATCCTTACTGTATTATCTTAGTATTTGCCTGAGGAGTATCCATTCAGTTAATACATAAAACCAAGTTGTGAATTAGGTGTCTTTCTAATTACTTTAGGGAACCACTCGAGTTTGTTTAAAGAATTTAGTGGTAATTATGTCAAGAGCTTGAGTGAAACAGCAGCTCTGTCACATGAAAGTTTCTTTTGCTGTCTTTTAAGATCCCCTACAAAACACTGCAACTTTTCACAATTCCTTTAGAAATCTGTAAAGTTTACTTTTGTTCTGAAGTACAAAATGAACAAAATAGTGTGTATACATTTAAGGGGGCAAATTAAATGAAACTAGCCACAACGATTTTATTCAAACATATTTCCTTCAAACGTCATCTTTTTCAGTTTGTTTTCCCCAAGATTTTCAATGAAAAATCTGCTTTTTGATGCTGGTAAGTATTGACTTATTTTTACTCTGACATATGCAGGTCACCTTGCCATGATACAAGACTAGAGGCAAACAAAGAGGACAGTGATGTTTTAGGGAGTTGGGATGTAGGTTCCAGATATACGTCACAGCACCTGGCATATGAGAACCAGTCAAAGAAGAGATATTACATATTTTTATTGTATTTTGAGGGTATGAGATATCCAATGCAGCTGTATTTTTTTTTCTTTTCTAACGAAACAAGAAAGCTGGCTTTGCAGAACTAAATAGTCACCCAATTGGAACTTGCCTTTAAAGATAACTTTTGCTGCTTTGATAATCAAAGATGAAAACCATTCTTACTGGTCTTCAAACTCTTCATTACTGACTTGAAAAATTTTGATGTGATATTGTGACAAAATTAAAAGCATCACTACCTCCCTGCAAGTATGCTGGTGGTTTCCCTGGGGGAAGTTTTCAGGCTATTGATACAAAAAATGAAGCGGGGTTTGTGTGACAGTGGGAGTGATCCTAGGCAGCCACTATTAGCTGCAGTTGAAAGTGATTATAACAAATGGTAGGCTTCTCTAACAGTACAAGAAACTGAGCTTCATACAAAATCTAGTTACCCTTTCTCAGTATGTTTACTTTCACCCTCTCTGCAGTGCATGTTTCATCACCAAAGCATCCATTCACTACCTGTGGTCTTTCTCGGCTCTTGACTAGTATGCCAAATAGTTACTTGACTGCTTTAAGAAAGGGTATGACGCACAGTCTACTTGCTTGCTTTTTTGTCTGTTCCAGTGACAGACTGAAAAAGTGTTATGGCTAGCCCTGAACTTCTAAGCAATGATTATTTAGTCAATGTGATTTTAGTGTTGCTGGTGACTTTTTACGTTATCTACAGAATGGATGATCATGATGTTACCAATACTGATCCGTGCTGCAGTTCTGAATAAACCACTCTAATTTATTCTAGTTGTCTAATAAAGGCTATTACAGTCTTAAGCTACAGCTTGCAGAGAGATTAAGCAAATCTTTGGAGCCATCTAATGGGGATATAAAAATGATTTTATTTACTAATCTTTGATTATAGCAGTTTCTGATGTTAATGACAGAACTTCTGCTTTATGCATCTCAAAGACATAAAGGTAGCCAACAGATGACTGCTTAGTGTAAAAGGTTGACATTGCTCTATCAGTGGATAACAAATGTTTCCCACAGCAAATCTTTTGAGTATTTCATTATTCTTTCTCAGTTTCAGAGTTTGTGGTTAGAAGAGAACACAGGGGCATTGCTGCTAACGCAGAGTTTGTTTTGAATGTCCTTCTTGGTGATCCTGCCACTGTATTCAGTTTTGATAGTTTGCTAAAACTAATACGAAAAGCAGTATTATTTGAAATGTTGTTCTTATTACAGGATCTTGTTTTAGTACCTTTGGAAGTTTAGGAAGAACAGAAAACTTAATTTATAAAATAATTTTCCTGCTTGGCATCTCAATAAATATTATTCCTTTGCAAAAAAAAAAAAAATGCTTTTTTAATTCATAAGTGAAAACTTTTAAGTGTGAATTGAGACTCAGTAACAAGTGGAGCACTATCCTGTGTGGCTGTGTTGGCTGGCAGGTAAGGTAGGATGCCTAAGATGAGTAAAAGTATTGCCATCAATTTGAAAAATGCAAGCATTCTTAGATAATGGAAGAGTTGGGAAATAATTCTCTTTTCTTACCTTCCTCTCTCCCTTCTTATAAAATCTCTACAAACTATTTTTTTTTCTTTCTTGCAAAGCTAAGCCAAGTAAAACTTTTCTGTTTTTCCAATTCTTGTTGGTCTGGGGGTTAGTCTGACCTGGATCCCTTAGTACCCATGACATGTCCTATCTTACATTACAGAATAACCTATAGAATAATTCAAAAAAGCTTTCAGTGTTCACATACACAGGTCAGGCTGGTAGTTGATTTATTGATTTTTTTTCAGGTAATCCCTATCTAATGATATAAAGGCATCAAAACCTTGATTCTTTATATTCTTATCCAGGGAGTGCTGAGACAGATTCCCTGTACCTGTCTATGATATGAATACAAGCTGGAGCACAGCATGTAGAAAACACTTTGGCTTCATCATGATGAAATGCTCTCATTGTTGTCCACGTGGGGAAAAGCTGTTCCTTATGTCCAGCCTGAACCTCTCTTGTTTTGCTTTACACTTGTTTTGTCTCTTGACACTATCTAAGTATACAGGTATGGTCTTCTGAGGGCTGAGCAGAGAGGATAATCCCTTCCTTGGATCTCCAGGCTGGTCTCCTGTCCGTACAGCCCATGAGCTTCTGGTCTGTGTTGTTGCCAGGTCAGGCAGCTACTGCTGCTCTACTCGCTGTTTGCCGACAATCACAGGCTTTCCCACAGAGCTGCTCTCAGGCAGGCCTTTGCCCAGGTTCCTGTGAGGGGCTTATCCATTCCAGGGCAGGGTCTGGGCATTTGTTGAATTTCACACAGTTCCTCTTGGCCCATTTCTCAGCTGTTCCACATCCCTGCTGAATGGTAGCCCTGCCCTCCAGTGTATTGACTGTTATCACCAGTTCAGTGTCACCTGCTCACTTGAGGAGAGTGTGCTTCATTACATCCTGTACATAATTGATAAAGATTTTAAAAAGGACCTTAAATTAATCTTAAAATTGAGGCTATGTTAAGCAGAGTTAAGCCTCCACTGCTGCCTCCACAGTCTCCTCTTAGGTGAAATCTGAGGCTTTTTTGATACTTCAAATGACCACTTCTACATGTATTCCAGTATTTCAGTAAGCTCTGTATTTCTAATATTATAATTATTGTGTTTCAAGAAGTCTTGAAGGAGAAGAAAAATTCCCTTTTGTGTTCAAGATATAAAAATATTGTTGCAGGGTCATGTTGTTAATAGCATGCTTCCAGAGCAGAGAGTTCCCTGGATTTAGAAAAACACAGTTAGGGGAAGTGTTTGTAAAGTCCCTTATAGCCTGCTGCTACATTTGTCTAAAGTATGTGAACTGCCCCACCTGGCGTGCACTTAGGTACAAAAATTAGACCTCTAAGTAATTCACAACCATGATTTTATGTTCAGCAATTGATTCAGAAGTTATCAGATGCAAAGACATGTTTTGGCAGCTGCTCTGAGAGCTACTCTGAGTTGAGTGAGTGTCATCCAAACTAAACTATCTAGAAAAGGGGCAGGAAGGAGCACCCCAGAAACTACAGGCCTGTCAGCCTGACCCCAGTGCCAGGGAAAGGTCTTGGAGCAGGTCATCCTGAGTGAGATCACACAGCACGTGTGGCAAAACTGGAGGATCTGACCTAGTCAGCATGGGTTCATGAAGGGCAGGTGCTGCTTGACCAATCTGATCTCCTTCTATGACAAGTTGACCTGACTGGTTGATGAGAATAAGGCTGTAGACATTGTCTATTTGGACTTCACTGAAGCATTTGATACTGTCTCCCACAAGGTTCTCCTGGAGAAACTGACTGCTCAAGGCCTGGACATGTGTATTCTTCACTGGATTGATGGCAGAACCCAAAAAGTGGTGGTAAATGGAGTTGCATCTAGTTGGCAACCAGCTACTAGGGGTGTCCTTCAGGGACTGGTATTGGGGCCAGTGTTGTTTAATATCTTTATTGACAATCTGGATGATGAGACTGAGTGCAGCCTCAGCAAATTTACAGATGATACCCAGTTGGGTGGGAGTATTGATCTACAGGAGGGTAGGAAGGCTCTGCAGAGGGATCTGGACAGACTGGATTGATGGGCTGTGGCCAGTGGTATGAGGTTCAACAAGGTAGGGTGCTGGGTCCTGCACTTGGGCCACAATAATTCCATACAAAGTTCTGGACTGTGGGAAGGGTGGCTGGAAAGCTGCTCAGCGGAAAAGGACCTGGGGGTGCTGAATGACAGCTGGCTGAACATGAGCCAGCTTGTGTCCAGGCAGCCGAGTAGGCCAATGGCAACCTGGCCTGTATCAGAAATAGTGTGGCCAGCAGGGCCAGGGCAGTGATCATCCCCTTTGAATACTGTTTTCAGTTCTGAGCCCCTCACTACAAGAAAGACAGTGAATTGGTGGAGTGGGTCCAGATAAAGACAGCAAAGCTGGTGAAGGGCCTGGAACACAAGTCTTATGAGGAATGGCTGTGGGAACTGGGCTGGTTTAGTCTGGAGAAGAGAAAGCTCAAGGGGGGACCTTATCCCTCTCCACAACTATCTGAAGGGAGTTTGTAGAGAGGTGGTTGTCGGTCTCTTTTCCCAAGTAACAAGTGATATAACAAGAGGTAACAGCGTCAAGCTGCACCAGGGGGGGTTTAGGCTGGATATTAGGAAAGGTTTTTTTGCTGAAAAGGTAGTCAGGAATTGGAACAGGCTGCCCAGGGAAGTGGTGGAGTCACCATCCCTGGAAGCGTTCAAACTGTGTAGATGAGGCCCTTAGTGACATAGTTTAGTGGTGGACTTGACAGTCCTGTGGGAATGGTTGAACTTGATCTTAAAGGTCTTTTACAACCTAGTTGATTCTATGAGTCTGCACACACCACAGATTATCAGATGCATCCCATTAAAATTCCCTTGAATGAAAAAGAAGTATTTTCAAAATGAGAATTACTCACTATCTTAAGCCAATGGGTTATTCTATGCCATATTTGTCCCAGTTTATAAAATCTAAGAGGTTTTATTACCTTGTAATCTGTGGAATCAAGTTACCTTCAGAAGACTGATATACATTCAGTGAGCGTTGCTCATAAGGGCAAACGTTCGGAGTGTCTTTTTGTGACAATGACGCATAAGTTGTAAAGTACATTTTCCTTATATAAATTGAACGTGAGAATGGAAGTTTCAGAAAAAAATAGCAAATAACAGAGCATAACCAAATATGAGAAGCCAGCTTGAAAGCATCTTTTTGTTTGTTTTGAAATATTCTGTATTCATTACTTTTTCAGTATTAAGTACTTGCTGAATTTTAATTGTGGAACAGATATGTTTTCTGCATTTGCTTCCATAGAAAAACTGTAGAAAGACTCCCACTCTAAAAGAGCTGTATTGTGCCTGGGTATTTTGCCATTTATGCATTTTTGGCATCTGATCTTTTCTGTGCCAGTAACATGAGGGATTGCTAAGGAAACCTTCTAGTACAGGTATCACCTCAATGAATATGTGAGACACAGCAAATGCAGCAGCCAGATTTATAGCTGTGAAGAGGCAGCTGACCCCAGTACTGCTGACTGGGCTGCTTGCCAAGTCTGAGGATTTGGAAGGTGAAGGAGATTGACCTGTTACAGGATCTCTCTGGCGGAGAGTAAGTTATCAGATTGAACTGGTGATACATTAATGACCAAATGCTATTAAGGTAGCGAGTACATTAGTTGTTCTTTGCAAGTGCTTTTCCCATGTGGCAGAAACAAGAAACTTGTCCCTTCATGAAAATTAGACAGTAATCTGCATATATTTACTGTGGGCAGTTACTGCGGGAACCTGTGAAGTTGTAAAACTACTTGAGGTTTATTACATGGGAGGTACTGCACCAGAAGTTGTTTCTGAAAAGTCATACAAAGATGCAGGTTCACATTCAGACTTTTTAATTTTTATTTTTTTTAAGGGAGGATGGCTAAAGGTTTCTTTATCAAAACTGTGAGATACCACTAACAGGTTGGTTAGTGCCAGCTAAAGCAAGAGTCTCTTGTCAGGGATTAGTGACATCTGCACACTGTAATTGCCATAACTATAACATTGTATGGATTTTGTTCAATGTAGCTTGATACAAAGTAGTGTGGTATCAGAAAGCATCTAGATACAACACAGAAAAGCCAATTTAATACACTGTTTGATTTTTCGCTGCATTTCACAGTAACAGTGTAGACATCATTACAAATATTACTGTCACTAGGGGAATAGTGCAAAAATGTCTGGACAACCAGCATTAGCAATCTGCAGCAATGAGGCATCAGTATTAACTTCGCATGCTTCTGGCATCCATCTCCCTTACTATACTTGTCTAACAAGCTGTATTTATAGAATAAGATAATTTTATTTTCCTTTCATATGTACTGAATGGAACACTGAAGGAAGCTTTCATACTATTGACACTGTGTTACAATTCCAGGTGAGCCTGCCCGTTCACTGCTCCATCAGCACTGGTTTACACCACTGTCAGTCATGCCAGATGCTAATATGTCTTGCTCATGGGGAAGATGCTGTAGCCTCTGGACTGTCTGTGCCTGTGTTTCTCCGTTCTTGCAGTTAAAGACTTTCCTAGTGTATCATTTCAGTCTTCCTTACTCTGTTTTTTGCCTAGTAGCTCTTCTCTTTGGTGGATGAGGAGTACTGATCATTCTTTCTGTTTGCAACACTTGTCACAGGCCACAGAAACTTGCAGTATTAGCCTCAGATAATAAGGTTGAACAACAAAAAGAAAGGCATGTTTTTGTTGCTCTTGCCACAATGCTTAAACTCATGAGGCTCAAACTAAGCTATTTCATCTCAATGCAAAACTCTTCAGCTTGAGAAACAGAGAAGAGATGCCAATGCTTAGGCATATTCTGAAATAACTAACTGCTTGAAGTAACTCTCATTAGTGGATGTATCTGCTGCGCTCTTAAACTGTAATAAACCTGAAGTTCACAATGATACTTGCTGCTGTGCTAGATATGAATTTATGGAATAAAAGTGTCTTTGATCGCAAAGATGTTAGCGTTTGATGAATTGATTTAAGATACAGTAATGTATTACAATAATGTATTAAATACAACAGTGTGGCATTTTGTGACTGAAACAGTATCTAGGACCAGTGAAAAGGGATCTGGCTCGAGCTTTGAAGATCTGCAAACAAAATATTTCACTTTCCAGTTGCTTTTATTTGTATAGAAAATTTCAATAGGGAGCACAGATATATTTTGTTGAAATTGTATATGTGTTAAATATAGTTGATTATGCTGTACCCACTAGGCACCTCTCTGTATGTTAAAGTTGATGTGCCAGTGCTTAGTAGCATGTCAGTGTGATGTGGGTGAAGGATGATACGGAGATCTGAGCTGATGCTGGCTGAGCTCACCATGACGCTGTGGTAGCGTGATTGTGCCAACTATGAGGCTGACTAATCATCTAAGCTAATCATTATAGTATCATATTTGGTTAGTAAAATCAGTAATTTCTTTCCAAATTTATAGTTCTGGCAAATTTTAATATTTCTATATTTTTTCCCCCACTCAGAATGGATCATCCTTAAAATACATATAAGAAATAAAGTTATCTAATATCCTTTGTGCATCTCTGATATATTATTCAGTTTCAAGCCTGTTTTGTCTTATCAGACATGTAGAAATAAACTCTTCAAATGAATAATGACTCCTGTTTCACAAGCCCATGAAAAAAAATTGATAGCCTGTTTATCTGTGATTCTGTACTGGATCATTCTAATACATAGCAGTAAGGTTGCTGATCAGTTGTAATCTGTGCAATTGTAAAATAAAGAGAATTTGTTCATAATGTTATCTTTCTCTGTAGACCTCAACTGCTACCGTTAATATAGTGGTGACGGATGTAAATGACAACGGACCAGTTTTTGACATGTTTCTACCTAAAAACCTGTCTGTACAGGAAGAGGAAGCCAATGCTTTTGTTGGTCAAGTAAGGGTAAGTTATTAACTGTGAAGAGTTAAATTGTTTATTACCCAAGCTGCCCAGGCAGTTAGGAATAAGCACAAAATAATTGTGCCTTAGACCAACTCACATCAAAATGTGTTAGGTTTAAACACAAACTGTCTGTTGTCAATTTGCTTAATATGCTTCTATGCTTCTTTTCTATGCTTAATAGCTAAAGAGCTTTTTTCATTTACAAATAGCATATTAAAATACTGGTTTTGAAGACACACCACTGTAAAAGCTTCCTTGTAACAGACTTAGAGTGTTACAATGTTGTTGCTATGTTTTTATACTCTTACTGATTTATTTTAAAATATTTTTCTAACATACTGAAAGAGTGATGTAGATGTATATGGAGTTGTCACACATATAGAAAATTTTAAGGCCATTAAGGGAAAAAGCAGTTTAACTGTTGACTGAAATAATTGATCACCTGTCATGGAAATAGATGGTGCTTGAAGCATGCATCACTTTTTTTGGAAAAGTCATTTTTTTCTCAGATCAGGTGAAAGAAGAAAGTATGAATTGTTTGGGTTTTTTTTACTGTTAGTTGAATATAGTGTTTCATATTTCCTTCAATGATTGAATAACTTTGTGAGTTACCATGAAGGTTGGATGCAGTAAGAGCTGCAGGTAAAAGATAAATTTGGAAACACATTTTTTCAGGAAGTCAGGAAAAAAATCTGTCTTTCTTTCCAGTAGCAACCATATCAATAAAAAAATGGAAACTCCTTAACTGCTGTATTCGCAGTACCTTCAGAAAGAATAGAACATTTTGGGTATCATAGGAACCAGATTGGAAGGCATATAACCATAATAACCATGTCTCTTTCCAAATTTATATTATTCATTAAGACATCCATCAGTATTTCTTGTCTATCATCTTTCTTGTTAATGTTCTATTGTTTTTGTGTGAACTTCAATTGTTTTCTGGTATTTATAAAGTTTAAAAAAATGCTTTTTTGGGATAAGTTTGAGTTTCCTTCCAATTTTGTTCGTTCAAGTTTAATTTCATTCAAGTTATACTTTAGATTTTGTAGACTTCTTCAACACAGTTCCATTTACACTTATGCTGAAACGGTTCTACATGTGTCTGTGTTGTGCTTGCTAGTCCCATTAAAAGTGGGCACTGTGCTGAAGCAGTCCAAGCTCAGGCATAATTTTTAAGCGAAATAACTTTTGTCAGCATTGATGAAGACTACAATTTTTCTGAAGCTTTTTTTTTTTTTTAACGACATTGAAATTTCAGGCATGTCAAAGGCTATTTTGAAGCCTTGGACATATAGAAATTAGGATCCCCACAATTAAATTAGTTTTCATAAATTGGTAAGTTATTGCTTTGGGTTTTGTCATTGTATTAATCTTACATGGTCATCTTTCATTTTGCATCCTAAAATGCATGGACGTGATATTTCAGATCAGTAACAAATATCTTTAAAATTAATTTTGAGTTTTGCCGGGTGCCCTCAAGGTGCAATAATCTACTCAAACATTAGATTGAGTAAATAAAACAAGTTATTGCAATAGAACCTCTCTGTCTTTTAAATTAGTATAATTACGAAATTGTGTTGAAGTGAAAATATATATGAAACCTTGTAATAGCTTATTCCTAGTTGCGGAATGACAGAAACTGGTTATGTCATTCATTGTCACATTTATCACCAGTCCTAATTCCCAGCTGTTGTGGTTTAATCCCAGATGGCAACTAAATACCATGCAGCCTCTAGCTCACCCACCCACCCCACCTGTGGGATGGGGAAGAGAATCAAAAAAAAGGTGAAACCCATGGGTTGAGATAAGAACCATTTAAAATTTAAATAAATAAAGTACAATAGATTATTACTACTAATAATAATAATGAAAAAGGAAATAGCAAGGAGAGAGAGTTATAAAAGTAAGAAAGCAATAAGCAACAGTGATGCACAACACAATTGCTCACCATCCACTGACAGATATTCATCCTGACCTGAGCAGTCATTGGTTCCTCCTGGGAAATTCCTCCCAGTTTACATACAGGCATGACAAGTTGTGGTGTGGAATACCCCTTTTGCTAGTTTAGGTCAGGTGTCCTGTCTCTACTTCCTCCCAGCTCCCTGTGCCCCTCCTGAGAGACCGAGAAGTCCTTGACTTAGGGTAAGCATTACTTTGCAACAACTAAAACATCGGTGTGCTACCAACGTTTATTCTTAGATTAAAGCCAAAACACAGCACTGCACCAGCTACTAGGAAGAAAATTAACTCTGTCCAGCTGAAACCAGGTCACCAGTATCTGTATGGAAAAAGCTTTCACTTTAAAGCACAAATACTGAATGTAATTTCTACTGTTTCATATTCACAAATGCTAATAGATAGTATAGAAAAGAGTGATTTGGGCATTTGGAAATTTTTTCTTGCTTCAGTGAGATTATTGAAATGATGATATGTGTTTAGGTGTAGCTATGTTGTTTGAGGATATTCTTTAAAATCTGTAATAGCTTTTGTTATTATGTGCTTCATAGTACCTTAGAACTACAGTAGATATGGCAGAGGCTCTCTATGGGAATACATCGTGTATTAGAAGCTGTAATGTGGGTAAAATATAAAGGCCTATTTTAGATGAAAATAGCCAGGTAAAAGAAAGTAGTCCTTATTGCGTCATGCATTCACTACCAAGAATTGAACCGCTGACTGGCATGTCTGCTTTTCAGAATGCCTTTTACTATATTTATTTGAAGCAGAAACCTGAAATCCACCAGAGTAAGCAGTAAGATATATGATTCTAAAGCAAACAAAAAAAAACCCCAACCAAACCCCCAACCCCAAACCAAAAAGCAACACAAAACCCCCAAACAGGCTCAGAGGTGTCTCTTTCCCTTTTGAATGTTGCCTTCCCATTTTTTATGGGGAAAAGTATAGCAATATACTACCTTAAAACCCAAAGAGATATGGACCCTGCTGTTTATTGAGGCAGAGGACCTAGTGATGAAAGTTACAGAAAAGGTGCTCATCTACTTTGATGCCTCAGGGGGGTTTTTACAGGTAAGGTTCGGTATCAGGATCATCAGTTGCCTGAGCCCAGTGTCAGTATGGGGGAAGAAAGCACTACCCATTGAAGTCACAGGCTGCTTAAGGAAATAAGACATAAGCATAATACAACATAATGACC
Organism: Myiopsitta monachus; assembly: GCA_017639245.1. NCBI lineage: Eukaryota > Metazoa > Chordata > Aves > Psittaciformes > Psittacidae > Myiopsitta > Myiopsitta monachus. Next base: position 60,099,266 of record CM029921.1, on the reverse strand, counting down.
TGAATGCTGAATGAATGACCAAACTGCCTCCCGAGGTTCCTCTCAACTGCGTTAATTTTGTTTCTAATCAGCTTATTATTTGAATGTATTTTATAGTGAAATTCATTATTTTCTTTGTGCAAGATCCACAAAAATAAATTCTTTTAAATGTTTTGATTATTATTAGCAGCTACTTCCCCCCCAGACCCAAATGCTAGTTGACTTGATAGTAATGCTGGTAGGTCTGATAATACATTCATTCTGTAATGTCAATAAGTTGAAAGGTTCAGCTGTAACAAATTTATCAGTACCTAAATAAATGTTAGAAATAATCTGGATAATGTGAAAAGCTATTGAAATGCTTTTCCCATTCTTGACATTCTGTATGGGCTTCTCTTTCTTTCTTCTCATGAGACCACAAAACTTCATGTGTCTTGTCTGCTCATCTGTTCTAAACAAGTGACGAATTTCATTCACCACCCTTCTTTTGTTCTCTGTCCCCTAATACAGATAAGGTTATAAGCAATTTGGGGTATAAAACCAATTAGGCCAAATGTTCCCATAAATAACTCCTGCTGCAGACAAGATATTTCTGAGCTCTGCTTTGTTTTCTTTGTTTTGAGTGGAAACTTAAAAGGCATTCCTATAAGTGCTTACTTGTTTCCCAAGTAGATGTAGAACAAGGGCAATGAAAGATTTTCTGTCAAAATGGGGACAGCTTGTTACAGGCAGGGAGGCAATAGTCCCAGTATGAAGTGCTCTTACTCTGGCCACTCTGATGGCTCTTTGTCTGCCAGCTAGATTTCCTGAAGGCGCTCCACACAGGCATAGAAGTGCTTCCTGTGGGGATTTAAGTAGCATATGAATATTAAAAGAACAAAAGCTGGAAAGGATAAGGCTGGAAGTGTAGTGGGTGTATTTCAAATCCCTTTTATTTTACACAGTTTTGCTCAAATTGGGACAGTTGGAGGTGTATTAGATTCCCTGCTGTTCTTTCATGTCTGATCATGGGGACCCTCAGCAAGACAGGAGGAAAATTGCTTCATGAAGTTCTCTACAAAAGGTCAACAGGAAACAAAATGCTTCAAATGGAAAAATTGAAAATTAAATGTGGGCACCTTATCATCTACTGCAGTCTAAAACAGCTGAGGTCCTGCTGAAGATAGGACATCTGAATTATTCAGGTAGTTTAGTGTACTATTTATCAGTACCAGGTGCATAGGAGATAAAAAAGTGGAATGAAATTTAGATGAGGATCAATGTATCAATTGCAAAATCACTTTCTTGTTTAGTGGAAGACAGTCCTGAGTAGTTTGTTACGGACTTCGAAAATGCAGTCTGTGCTTAAGTAAGAAGCTGTTGACCTGATGGGGCCCAAGAGAGAAAACCAAATCACTCAACTGAAGTTTTTGATCATCTATTTTTTATATTTATCCAGATTCTTCCACGCACATCCATTGTTCGTTTATCGTAGGCATATTTTTATGTCACTGATCAGCACTGTTTGAAATCTCCAATGCTAACACTTTGATACCAAGGGGAGATGAAAGAAAATGAGAAAGAAAATATGGATAAAGAATTACATGGCAGTGTACAAACCAACCCCTGATCAGATATTCAAGTATCACTGGACCTTAGATCTTCCCTAAAATTGAGACAGTGTAAATAAGTTCCAATACTGAAAGTGGTTTGCAAACAGTATGTGCAATACTTCAGTCATCTGCTTTAGTTTTTAAATGAAAAAAGAAATGCTTAAAGAAAATAAGTTGCTATTTAAGACGGAGCTATTCTAGCTATTGGAAAAGTAGGCTTTGGAGGACATTTTAGATAGTACTGTACAATGGAAATATTTTGCTTTTCTATTTACATGATAAATATAAATTCATAGCTGTGGTGTATATCTGATAACATCTGTGAACTTCAGAAAAAATGAGGCAAAACTGTAAGACAAAAAAGTGAGGCAGAGACAGCGTATATGGCATCATATTGACTAGATATTTTCCTTTAATGGCATAGAAGTATTTAAAATGTATAAAGAAGCAAACTGTCCCTTTTGAATACTAATGAAATGTAATTATGATGCCAATTTCCTAACAGATCTTTTTGTCTGTGAATATCAGTGAATTCTTACAAGCTTCTATTTTTATTTAAATTCTTAGGATGGCAAACCATGCAAGTCTCATAATTTAAAGCCCATTTTAAATTTCACAAATGTTGGTAAAGCTTATGGTGTTGGACTAAATGACCTCTGGAGAGCCCTTAAAACTACATTATTCTGTGTTTCTCTATACAGGAAAACTGCTTGAAATGATGATGAGGTATTACATTACAAGATTTTCTTTTAAAAGTCTAGAAAGGAATCTCTACCTAAATCACCACTATCATGTTTTCTGTGTGAAGCTCATAGAGTGGGGTGTGATTTCACCCAACCTACACTGTAGATTACACCTTACCTGCATTAAAAGTACCATCTAATATAGGTAGAAACCATGCAAACAGCTGGCATTTTAAATTCAGAATACATAAAAAATTAATCAGTATCTAAAATCTCAGAATAATAGCATGGCAGATGGACCACAACCACAGAAAATTCCGACTTGTATTTGGTTGCAATATGTGCATCTGTATCACTATTATATCTCTTACCACTTGGTGGTATGTCTACCACTGTGTCTGTGTGTGTAGGGATGGGGTGTGACTTTCCAGTGCGAAATAGCTCTTAAACTGTTATTCTTGAGCTTTGGTTTATGCTCATTTCTGTAAATTCCATGTAGTTTCTTGATTGGATCATCACAAGATTATTTTGATAGGACCTCGTGGTATCATTTCCTTGCAAGCTTATAAAGCTGTCTAGACGGTAGGTTAGAGAGATCTTTAGTAAGGCTTTCAGCATCACCTCCCTTAAGATCGTCATAGAGATGCTGGTGACAAAGTCTTTCATAGTTTCATGTCAGATAAGAATTATTTCCAGTAGAGCATGGATGTGCTCAAGTCTTGTTGCAAGTGCTTTTATTCTTTCTTCCTGCCCAGTCCATATCAGTTTTTTCAGCCCTTAATACCTGATCATGGTGAAGGAATGGTAGCTTCTCTAAAACACTGGTTTGGATGTGCATGATAGGGCAAGCTTGTGCCAGCTTGTCTGAATGCTGCTTTTTAAAATTGTGTGCAGAAGAGGTTTGCTTGTGGTTTAAGCTAAATGGTATGCATCTTGCTTTCCTTCAAATTAAAAATCTTAGAGAATATCTTTTTTTTTTTTTTTTTTTCTGCCCTGGAATGCTGAAATATGCAAAAAAATGATAATTTCTGTGAATTTCACTATATATTTTAACTGAATTTTATCTTTCTTTCCCCTTAATAGTCATTCAGGTTTTATAATTAGCTGTCACAATAATTATCAAAGGCAGCTTCTCTACTTAGCTAGTGAGAAGAAATGAAACGACAGCTGTTGCTGAACTCTGTCAACATTCCACGTGCTTTTAGTTGGATTTTTACCTGTTCGTTAATAAGCAATTTCCTTTAGCTTATTAAAAATACAGAAGCTTGAAGTCCAGACCTGTGGCATAAGAAGAAATATATGGGGTTGTAGATTTGTCCTGTTTTTTTTCCATCTTAGACCAATAGTGCAAGGCAGGATTAGCTTTTTTCTGCAAACACCCTGAGGGGTTGTATAATTTGTGGAGGGTATTTTGCAGCATATGGCTGCAGCCACACTCCCTTTGCTTTTCAGTGGCTTCTTGAACTTAGGTGAGTTTAAGAGACAAATCAAATAGGTTTAAAAAGCTTTTTGCTACCTATAACAATGGGTAGATGGGGTGACTTTTAATTAATTTCAAAAGCTGTGTTCTTGCCTTTCTTGTTTCTGATATAACATTTGTGTGTTATTTTACATCTTTGTCTTTAGAATAGTAACATTTGTGTTTTAATGCAGTGGAAATTTTGATACTTCCTATAAGAGAAGTATTTCAACCATTTTCACATTCATGGCAGTTAATAGTTGAGAGTCCATGGATTTTTGTTATGAAAGGAATTCTTATTTTTGCCTGCCTGACAGCCTGCATCCCAGTGTGGTTCTAAGCCCTTTCATCTATTTCAGCCTGTTGCCTATTAAATCTTCTGAATCAGTGGGTTTATGTCTCTAATACATGCCCATTTAGTATTTTGATGGCTGATTCTGTTTCTTTAGATTTGGCTGTTCAGATTTCTGTCACTGGGGTAAGAAATTATGGCTTACCTGAGTTTACAAATTAGAATGGTTTATACCGGGCTGCCAAACTTTTGGCTGTAGTCTGTCATTATACATGTTCTGTGACTTGAACAATTGTCTAGATTAGTGATTCATTTTTTGAAGACTGCATGGTATAAGGAGAAGTTGAGGATTTTTCTTGTGTTACATCAGATGTCTTTTTTCTGATATTCATATCTTGTGGCCTTTATATCTGTCATTTCCTCCAAGTATTCTTCTGTGAACAAGGGAAGACAACAGAACACAACTGAGAGCACTTTATGAGTCTGACCGGTGAGATGAGTAGTTTCAAAACCAAAAGTTGGCTGTTACGCTCCAGCTTGAATTGTAATCCTCTCTAATTAGGTGGTCTTATGAGGAGAGACAGCAGCCTAGAGAAATTACAAAAATAACTTTAAAATGGATTAACATATTAGGGAAATGTCTGGAAGCTCAGCCAAATATGGAGATTTTAAACAATATATTTCATCTGTGATTTAGACAGCTTTGTTTTTTGTATTTGCTGGTATGTATGTTCATTGGTTTCATCTCTGAATCACTTGATCATATCATTGCTAAAGAACATACTCATCATGAAAACAAAATTTTTAATCATCTTTCAACTAAAAACAGGTGCTGCAAGCTCCTAAATTGAGGATTTGATTGCATGCCAGACTGAAGAAAGTCAATTTTTAAGTGTTACAATGTGATTAACTTTTGTAAGATGTTCCCCAGTCCCTTAAATCATGTTTTCATAGCCATGAGCTTTCCGATTTTCATTTATTTTCATTTATATTTGCTTGTGGAGTTTAGCTGTTCTGACTGTATATTTTTATTTAGAGTCACACTTAACTGGTTTCCAAACTAACCCTCCAGGTGTACTGGAACTAGCATTGACTATGGAAGTAATTATCAAAGGTTTTCCTATCTTTTTTAATGGCTAAAATATGTCAGTATTTGAAATTTTACCATGTGTTACTTTTACCCTACCAAATTACACTAAGTATAGTTATGAGAAAAATTATAAGCTGGTATGACTTGGTAAGTCATGGTAAGATGCTTTTTCTTTTGAAAAGTTCCGGGAGGATATACTACAAAACCTGTTGTGTTTTTCAAAAGCTTGTGTGGGTAAGGCATTAGTTGTTCTCTTGAAGAAGGAGGTGGCTTGGAATTTCACGGTAGCCAAAATTTAAGGGTACTGCCTGTATTTCATTTTTGCCTCTCCATTTTTTTAGACCAGCTGCACCCAATTGGATTGGCCCGGCCAGTGACAAATCACTGAATTTGCCCTCTGATATTACAGTACCTGATTTTATTTTATATTCTTTATATCATCTTTCTCCATCAAGTAATTTTGTACAGGCCAATCATCAGAACACTTGAAGTTTATTACACATTGTAAATAAGCCTCTGACTCTTCTTGCAGTGTAACATTGAGTTTTGTGGCATGTCAGAATTTATATAGCAGAATCAGTTACAAAGCCTTTGTGTACTTCTGTTTGAGCATTTACGCAGAATCAAAGCATTATATAATTTGGATCTGCATCCCTCCCTCAAGCTACAGTCTGCTGGAATACTGGAGAATGTTGATCTCCTGAAATAGTGAATGGTGGAATGCTGGTCTCCTGTCAGAGATCAGGAGTTTTGCTGGGGTGGGTAGGCATCATGGGGAACTTCTGCCCCTGAAGAAGACCCAAAAGAAAATTTGATCTGGAGGGAGTTAGGTTGATGGCAATGTGGTCCCTAAGAAGTGTTTCAACTTGCAGCTTTAATGAGGGGGATACCTGTTATGTTTGCCTCTGGTTTATGAACTAGTATGAATAACAGCACTGCATTATTTTTCTGTTTTCTGGCTCCATCAGTCTGAGCATAAATCCTCAATTAATCTGCCTAAATCCTGTTACCCATTGTGAGAAAGAATTGTGGCTATTAGCAGGAGGTTTCTTTTGAAAAGAATGATAATGATATAATTAATGTTGTTGACATTTAAGCTCTTGTCATTATATTTCATAGTTGATGATTCTTCAAGAGATATTTTTGTAATTCAGATCTCCCAGAATCGTGTTTTCAAGCTGTTTGAGATGGAGGAAGATAATTTGTTACTCTGGAACACTGTTGGTTTATATTCATGAAGGTTTCTTAGTGATGTTGAAACACGGTAATGTAAATTCAAACTTAGCACAGCAGATAAAGGCTCTCACCTTGTAGATTATTGCGTCTCCAGTAAATGTGGGATATATTTTTTGGGGGGAAATAAAGTTATGATTCATTGATATTCCTAGGTTTCCAGGGTTTTTTTATCAGGCAGTACTTTATGTTAGCCCCAAGACAGATGGAAATCAGACTAGTCATGTACATCTGAGGAGTTACTAGAATAGTAGCAGCAGTTACTAGACACTCTTCAAAGGAACATGCTTTTCCAAATTCCAAGTAAACATAATGAGATGGGAGAGGTAGAAATGTGCATCTCATCTTTCTGCATCTCTTGCAGCATAGGCAAGAGCAGCCAGTCAGCAAGGGATAATTTTGTTTCTTCGCTTTTTCAAGTCCAATTTATACCCCTGCAGATGCTCTCAGGTTAAACAAAATAATTTACCTTCAACCTATGTAAAGCAGTCTCCTCTATCCTGGCACAATCCCTTTTGGCTAGGCCACATTGGTTTAAGTGAATTTATGAGCTCTTCAGTTGTCTAACACTGGTGTAGTCAATTTGCCTATCAGGCTTCTTGAACCAGTTTCAGTAAGAACAGAAGATAACCTCCAAGCATGTAGAGGGATGGTTCTGAATTTTTCGTTTAGTGGGAATAGCAAAATCAGCTTAGTTTCCTGTCCCGATTTACTAAGTGTGTTGCATGTGATTACAAATGATCAAACACTAGAATGTGTTGGCAGATCTTGGGGATAATACAGTGGGCAGGAACTCAAGTGTTGCAGTAGTGCTTACGTGATGGTTGAGAGTTGCTCTCTTGCTTGTTACCTTTACAAGCTCTCTTGTTGCTCTCTTCTGCTTTTACAAGCACTTGAACTGAAAATTTTCTTCCCTTTCACAACTGTAGGGATGAGGGGAAGGAAGACTTGGGTTAGGGCTGGATGCAAGAAAAAAAATCTAGCAGGAAAACAAGGCAGAAATTAGTAGGGTTTTTTTCAGTTGCCTGGTGTTGACATCCAGATGTGATGGGGAAAGAGCAAGTGATTGTATTTGGAAATGTAGATTATCACTTGTGCTGCCCTCAAATTTGACAGCATTGGTTTATAATGGTGTGTGGGAGAACAAGTTCTGCACATATCCTACACATATACACAGGAATAAAATGTGTAGGAATTTGAAGCCAGGGTGAGACAGAGTCTGCGCTGTGGGGAACAGAAAGAAATCTGAGCGATTTTGTGCTCAGTGTTTGTTTTGATCTTTTTTCTCCTACTGGACCTTACCTAATAGAAGAAATTATTAAGAATGTTGGTGTAGGCCAAAGAAAAATAATATTTGTGATATTTACTTCATTGAGATAGCTGAAAATAGACAAGGGAACTGGTTGCTGGAGAGACCCCAGAGCTGACATCCTTTCAGACCTAGCAGATAGATTTTGGGAGCATTTGGAGAAAATGCTGCCTAGCAAAGTCAGGAGCAGATGGTGGCAAAGTCAAAACATCAGGGAGAGGTTCTTGATCTGATTTTGTAGTGTGCTGCTTCTCAGCTTGTGGAGCTTAGTCCTTGAAAGATCTACGGTTTGTCTATTTCCTGAAAGGCTGACATAGCCTGGTTTGCCTGCGAAGCCTGGATTCATACTTGTGATGTGTCTGTGCAGAAGCTCAGACAGAGCCTGGAATATAGTAATCACAGGACCCTCAAACTTGGTCTGAACTGAAGCAAGCCTGAGACTTGCTGGGGTCCAAGATTTCTATGGTTTTGCTGTCTGGCTGAGGGCATATGGCTCAGAGATTAGAAGAGGAGCATATAATGGATGTCATCTGGATTATTCTCATGGTTTCCAATGGTAGCAGTGTTTCAGATTACTTTTAGAGATTTCTGTGGGGCTTTTGATTCGTTTGTTAACTCTGGCTATTTAGTATCAATTCAATTGCTGTAATATGGTTTTGGCTTAAGTTAGAGGCCAAGTATGAGGACTGATCTCTCACATGTGTTGAAGAATACGTCTTATGAAGGTGAATAGTGCTGTTAGTGTGTTTTCCAGAAACTCTGCAACATACTCTGTGTTTCCTACACTTTTTCTTTCAGTGGGTCCAAATGCCCGTTACTGTTTAGTTTAAACTGTTCCTGACTAGCTTTCTGGTGGTTTTCGAGAATGTCATCTAGGCAGTCTTCCTGCCCCAAATCAGTTATTTCTATGGATAAAATAGAATTGCTTTTAAACTAAGCAAATCAAACATATGTTAAAAGATCACAGAATCATAGAAAGATGTGGGTTGGAAGGGGCCTTAAAGATCATCCAGTTCCAACCCCCCTAGACCTTCCACTTCCACCCCACATTCCACTAGACCAGGTTATTCAAAGCCCCATCCAGTCTGGCCTTGAACACTTCCAGGGATAGAGCATCCACAGCTTCTCTGGGCAGCCTGTGCCAGTGCCTCATCACCCTCACAGGGAAGAACTTCTTCCTAACTGGTAAAAATTGGGGCTATTCAGTCTGGAGGAGAAAAGGCAGTGTGGAGACCTCTTAGCAGCCTTCCAGTATCTTAAGAGGTCCTACAAGGATGCCGGAGAGGGAATTTTCATAAGGGACTGTAGTGATAGGACAAGGGGGGAATGGGTGTAAACTTAAACAAGGGAAGTTCAGGTTAGATATAAGTAAAAAGTTCTTTACTGTAAGGGTGGTGAGGCACTGGAACAGGTTGCCTGAAGAAGTGGTAAATGCTCCATCCCTGGCAGTGTTAAAGGCCAGATTGGAAAGGGCCTTGGGCAACATGATCTAGTGTGAGACATCCCTGCCCATGGCAAGGGAGTTGGAGCTGGATGATCCTAAGGTCCTTTCCAACACTAATTATTCCCTGATTCTCTGATTCAATGATAATGTCTAATTTAAATCTACCCTCTTTCAGCTTAAAGCCATGTTGATTAAAGATGTTGATTAACAGGATGTGTTACCCATAGACTGGTTGTTATGAAGTTGTAGCCATTACTGCTCAGCACATTGACATAGTACAGGGGGAAAGCACAGTGAAAATTTTCTTATTAAAAATTCTAATTCGCTTTTAATTGATTTTTGAGGAAGATAAATGGTTTCATTACAAAGTCTTATAATGAACACCTTCACTGGAATTAAACATTCATGGAAACTTCCTGACAGTTGTTCAGATAACAAAACATGAAAATCTCTTATGATCTTCTCAGGTGTCTGTAGCCTCATTTATAAAGTCAAATGAAGATACCTTGGTCACAGAATGCCCTTTGTTTAATTTACAGAACCTTATTTCTCAAGCAATAATTTAATTAAGAGAAGGAAAAATAATAGATCAGCATTCAATCTATGTTGAGGGCCTGGTAGCTTTAGGAAAAACATACAAATTTTTCCCATCCCTATAAAAGCAGTTATGTAATAGGAAGAATTATTCAGCTGATACTGAAATTTGAGACTTAGTTAAGTATTTGAGAGCAAAGATACCAATTAAACAAAAATCTAAATAGTTTTCTATTGCAATCGTCTGCCTCTTCTGATTGAAGGAGAATAAGGATGGTATGTGGTTACATTTGGTTTTAAAGAACATAATAAATTATAGAAAGTTTAGTTCTTCAGATAGGAATAATTAAAATATCATTGACAAATATGTTAAGTGATAAAAATTCTAATGTGTGCATTCTAGCTATCAGCTGACTGCTTCTTTCATCTAAGCATGTACTACATAATGATCTGGGCAGCAGTGAAACACCTAAATCATAGAATCATAGAATAGTTAGGGTTGGAAAGGACTTTAAGATCATGTAGTTCCAAATGCCCTGCCATGGGCAGGGACACCTCACACTAGACCATGTTGCCCAAATCTCTGTCCAACCTGGCCTTGAACACTGCCAGCAATGGAGCATTCACAACTTCTTTGGGCAACCTGTTCTAGTACCTCCCACCCTCACAATAAAGAACTTCTTCCTTATATCTAACATGAACTTCCCCTGTTTAAGTTTAACCCCACTCCACCTTCTCATATCACCACAGTCCCTGATGAAGAGAAATCAGCGTAAAATAAAACTCCTTAGACACTACCTAATACTGAAGATACTTTAGCATTAGAAGTATCTGAGGGCTTTACTTCATAAGCATCTAGTTTGTCTTCTGCTTAAGTGCACAGTTGTCCAAGGCTGAGCAACTAAATGTGTATTTTTGGCTGGCGTCCAGTTGTGATCCAGTAAACCTACATTCTGTCACTGCCAATTAAGAAATTTATTTAGCTTCAGTAAAACACCGAAGAGAGGCAAGCCGCTGTAAACAAGAAATGCTGAATAGCCACACAAGCATTACTATTCTGTAGAATATTACCCTAGTTTACCTTGTTACTCCCATGTAGGTATGCCCCTTGTAGGTATTCGAAATGTGTAGTAAATCTTGGTTCTTTTTTCTGCTTCTTTAGGCTACAGACCCAGATGCTGGTGTTAATGGTCAAGTTCATTACAGTTTGGCAAACTTCAACAATCTTTTCCGAATCACATCAAATGGTAGCATTTATACGGCAGTTAAACTGAACAGAGAAGTAAGGGACTATTATGAACTTATTGTTGAAGCAACAGATGGAGCTGTGGACCCCCGCCGTTCAACACTAACTTTAGCGATCAAGGTACTGGATATCGATGACAACAGCCCTGTTTTTACCAATGCTTCCTACACTGTCTGTGTGCCAGAAAATCTGCCACCAGGCACTGTCTTCCTGCAAATAGAGGTAAGAAAGCATTATGGAGAGAAGATGTTTTGTAAATGTTCTGCAATACTAAGCATGTTCTTATTTAAATGATTTGTCAGTGAGACTGCAGTAAGAGATTGCAAACTGAAGTGGGGAAAGTTGTAACACTTAAGAAACTGAAAAATGCATGTTATTTAGAGAGATACATAAAAATACCTTGAAACTGTGGTTCATTTGGAAATAAGCAATTATTAAAAAAACAAGCAACAAAGCCTACATTGCTACTGTAATTTCTTGGAATATTGTTTTACACATTTGAAGTGCCTTTGGTTTGTTTTTGGAAGCTTATCGCATTAATTCTACCTGCTTACATTAGTAGCAAGAGAGAGCCTTATCTCAACTGATTTAGACACATACGTCAGACCTAGATGTCTAACCTCATATTAGACAGTTAATGAAGATAAATATTTGCTTCCGGAAGCATTCCATCCAATAACAAGGTCACCATCTAAGATAGCCAGGGTAAAGTCAAGTGAACAGCTGGACTACACTCAGAGAAGTGAGAGTTGTTCAAGGAAGAGGAAGATCTCTAAAGGCAGATGACATTCACTTCCTGCAAGCAGTCTATATTCTCCAGATGTTTTGGTCAGCATCCTTTAATGAGAAGAACCTGTCCCAAGACAATTTCAACAAGAATAGTTTTATCTGAACCTGGCTGCAGATATATCTAGTATGAAATTACAGCAAAAGCAATCACAATACTTATCCTGATGAAAATTTGTATTCTTTTCTAAGTACTTGTATAAAATGAAAACATCCATGATGCTAGACAGGGTGAGATAAGATATCTGCTTGGGCCAGCATCCTCTCCCTGGCAGTAGCTAACAGCAGGTGCTCAGGGAAGAGAACAAGAACAGTCTGAGCTTCCAGAATCCTTCCCAGAATATTGTGTTAATTTCCTTTTCTCTGGTGTCTCCGGATTTTACAACCTTAACTGTACTTGTCTTACATGTGGTTGTATGATAGTATTAAGAGCATCCAATATTGTTAGAATAGCATAACAAAACTAAAGTTGTTTGTAGTAGTTTGGGGTTTTTTGTGTTTTTTAAACTAGTGGGGATTTTTTGTGAAAATGGATTTCGTTTGGTTTAAGTACTTTTTTTTTTTTTCTGTATGGCATGTTCTAGGCGAAGGATGTTGATCTTGGTTCTGATGTTAACTATCGTATACGAACCCAGGAAGCACTACAATATTTTGCACTGGACAAGTATACAGGCGAGTTATCACTTTTGAAGTCCTTGGATTATGAATCATTCTCTGACACAGAAGCAACTTTCACCTTTCTTGTGGAAGCCTTTGACAGCAAGGGCACTATGCCGCCTGGTCTTGCTACTGTCACAGTGAGAGTAAAGGTAAGCAGAATAACTTCTCAGTTCATAACATCTTCTTCTACTTGTTATGAAATACTTCATCAGCCCTTACAGGTGACCTGAGAAAACACCAGAGCATGCTAGCAGTATGTCTGCTTTCCTGCTTTTTCGCTTGTGTGAAGCTACTTCCTTTTAATGTTGTCAACTTGTTCAGTTAAACATACACTTTATAGCAGCTATAATTACTTTTCCATATGCCATTATGTAGTTAAATCTTGGATCACAGATTTATAAAGTACAAGAATACCTGACACACATATATATATATTTAGTCCTTTAGAATCCCTAAAAGATTGAAATAACTACCTAATGGAATTGTTTGCAAAAATTACACCATCATGTTGCAGTTAAAGCTCTCATAAATTGTAATTTTATGAACCATTCAAGTGTATCGAGTGCTAAAGTGGCACACTACATCATATATTTTGGACTCTGCTACTTAAAAGTACAGAGCTGCAATGGAACAGGCTTATTTAGTGGTCTTGCACAATGAATCGTTTTATACAGTGAGTTACAGCATCACCTCTTGGTTTCAGTTATCTCAGCAGTAACATAGGGATAATGATATTCTGGTGATAATGATCCACAAATGGAAAGCATTTGTAGCTGAAACATTAGCACTTACCCGTCTTCATTTGGTTGATGTACTCATGTCCAAGAGGATAGGATATTTTAGATGCTCTAAATCATGCCTCCTTGCATTTACAAAGGTACCGTTCTGGAGCCAGTCAGTCAAGTCCATTGTGCAGCTGCTTCGGTTTTGTTGACTTTGTCAATGAAGAACTGTGAGCTGTGGAAGAGAAGAATGTTTAATTACTTGTATTTTAGCTAAGAGGGAAAAATTGTAGCAGGAACAAAAGCAGTAGCTCACAAATGTGAACTTCATATCTGGCAACTTCAGTTTGAATGTGAGTCTGCGGAACGTATTTAGCATATATGAATCAGTCTTGGGTTCAGCTTACTGTGTATCTGCAGATGCTATGAATTGCCACATGATTTTGAGTAATTCTGTTTGTCAGTCTCTACTGAGCTCAGAATTATTTTGGGGACAGTGAATGTCTCCAGTTACTATCTTCAATAACAGCGTAAGAGGGCTTCTACAAAACCTCTCTGCCTCTGCAAAATTTCTCAGCCTGAGATGCAGGTCACCTATTTCCTAATAGTCTGCACTCTTTGCTGGCAGTTTCCAAGTCAATCAAAGGAAACATAGCTTTTGTCATTATTCCCTGAGCCTTTTTACTTACATTTTTAAGGAGGAAATTGCTCAAATCTGTTTTATACCTAAAAAAAACTTTTTCCCAGCACAGTGAATTTTTGAAAGAATCAACCGTTTGTGTGTCTGGGTGGTTTTGCTGGATTTTTTTAAAGGTACTTATTTTTAAAGAGAACTGTATTCAGAGAAATACTAGTCTGCATCATAGGGCTGACCTAGCTGTATGACTGTGCTTTTGTATTGTATTCATTAATGACAGGGTAAAGGGAAGCATGACAGTCAACTTGGTGGCCTTAGCATAACAGCAGCTTGTGCACTGTCAAAGGAGGTGGTGTGGGAATAAGGAATTTAAGAAGGGGATTAGCAGAATCAAAAAATAGGTTTCTTGTTTTCCTGGAAACTCTTCCACACATGAGCATCAAAAAAGGAGCATGATAGTACTTGTTTGGAAAAGGCAGTATGTGAGAGGCTGGAATACAACGCTGGAGCCAGAAGCAGCAATTTCAGCAGTAAGATGTGTTAAGCTAGGGACAGTGCAGGGCCTGAAAGTAAGATCAAGCACTTTGTATTTCAAATGAGAAAGAAATTAAATCAAAGAAATTGAGTATTGTCATAGTCAGTGTGACAGGCTGATCAGTGGACATAATTAAATATTATATGTGTTGCTGAGAACAGTAGTATTTTGAGTGGCAGTTGAGGAAATGGGAGAGGACTTGTGGAAAAAACATTCTGAATATCTCATTTTGTTGGGCAGATGTCATTACTGGGTAATATGTCAGATGGTAGAAATTCAGAACAGGGGATGTCTGTAGTAGAAAGAATGGCTTAGTTTGAGCTTATAGATGAGCTTTCCAGATACAAAATTTACAAGGGCACTGGAGGGAAAGGTGGAGGTTGAAATCAGAGCCTTGTGCCATCTCTGGTGAGATGGTTACAATCCACAAGAGGACCTTGAATGGTTGATTCAAGACACAGAGCAGCAGGAGAAGGGTGCAGAGCCAAGTGGGAACAAGAACAGCAGAAGTAAAAAGTGTGTTGCAATGCAGATTGGTTTTGTTCTTAATGGAAAAGACTCCTGTTCCCTTTGTTCTGATGGGGGAGAGCTGACATGCCTTCGCTGGGGGTTAAATGTCCCAGGGAACACAGAGAGGGCAAGGCACTAAAGTTCCCTTGGGGAATAGAGGCTGTGTACAGCTGGTATGGGGCCAACAGCATGTTCTGCAAGCCTGACAGAGGGAGCTGATGTCTGTCCAGAAGCTCAGTGAGGATGTTTGCAGGGCACTGAATCAGGCCCAAGTTTCTGAATGCATGATGGCATAAACAACATGTGGGATGTAGTGGTATAGAGCCTCTTGCACAGTGTATTGCCTATTGCAATCCAGGCTGTTATTCCTGTGCAGTCTTAGCAGTGGTCCAAGGTGCTGAATAGGACATAGCAAGATGGATAACTCCTGATGAGCATGTTCACTGTTTCATTAGTCTCATTTATAATTTTTTTGTTGACCAATTAAGATGTCTGCAAAGGCAACCAAAGGAGTTCTAAACCTCACAATTTCTGCCATACCATATGCCAAATTACAGCCTCTGTTCAAGGACAGGTTGCTCCTTCACGGGAATGTACATATTTCTGCCATGGCTCTGGAGGAGCTGTTATCTCCAATTCAGCCTGGTTTTTTTGCTCCTGCTCCGGGACCAGGAAATGGATGTGTCTATTTTCGTCCTAGTAGTAAATGTTCTTCACTTTATTTAGAAGATGGTATTAGAATAATTATTTTAATACAGTGTATGTGACCCCAAATAGAAAATAAACCAATTGAAAGTACACTGTAGTCCCTAACATAACAGCTGTTCAGACTTCAGTCTTTTTAATCACACAAAATTGAGCTAGAGAAACCCAGAAGCAAGCACTAGGGACAATAGTGGGTCCAAGCAGGGTATTCTTGTAATCCATTAGGGATTCAGTCCCTATAATCCTCACAGCATTATATGTATTATTACAAACATCTCAAAGTGCTTTTGGGCTTATGCTGCTCTGTTAACATTTGTCATTTTTCACAGTCCAGCTCTTAACCAAAAGCATTTTGATTTTTACTGTGTAATAGGATTCTGTTAACCAGCTATGGACAACATCTGACGGTGTCATGTATCATTTATATGATATAAAACTGAATGAGCAGCAGTGCAGTATACCCACAATAACACTGATCTTTGTGGCTAGGAGGAGAGTGGATGCACACAGTGAATTTCTTTAGACTCTCACTTTCAGCCTTTGGCATGACAAGTAACAAATAGATTGTATTAACCTTTCCTGAACTTGACCAAAAGTCAGATTACATAGCAGAATACTCACTGTAGAAAAAAATAACTTAATCTGTTACGTGCATGTCAGTATTGAAATATATTATTGGCCTCTGCTGCAGCCACGTGGCTCTTTACATTGTATGGGTATCTTATGAACTCTTTTGTCAAAGAAAGCACAAGATAAATTAATGAATTGTTGCATCCTTTCTAGTATTACTAAGGAGGAATGGTATAAGTGGCATTTATTTCTTCTCACCAGAAAGATGCCACCTCAAGCAGATTGAGATTATTTTTTTCCCCATCTTTCAGATTCCTTTTGCTGTTTTCATAACTTTTCATCTTAGCCTGAAAGTAGTAATGAGTCTTCTTGGCATAGCATGGGAGATCGCGCAAGTGTTTATCCACGATAATTGATGATTGTAATCTTATCTGTAGAAGAGAAAACAAAACTTTTTTATCTGTTGGGTTTGTTTGGGTTTTTTTTAATACATATATATAATTATGCAGGTTAGACAGCAAATTTTATCAATCTTGAAAATGTAGTTTAAGGGGTAAAAACATTATCAAATCCAAGAAACAATTTGTATGCTATTTTTCAGTGGTTTGTCACTGTCGAGGCATAATTTCTTGCACCATGAGAATGGCAGAGATTTGCATTCAGTCTGTGTCTGAGAGGGCTGAAATGTTTGCTGAGAATTCCTGTAGTGCATATTGCAGTATATGCCGTGGGAAATACAAATGTTTCCCACTATTGGAAGATGGAAAATCATTGTTATTCAAATGATGTGCTTATTATTATGATTTAGCATTTGGAAACAATTACTGTGGTAATAGAGCTTCTTAACAGAAACAGGACTAACCTTTTTCCAGTTTGTATGCTGTTAAATGAGAAATGTGTTCCTAAATGCATATGATAAGAATTTCTATATCATGGGGCCTGACTGTAAGGTATTTGCATATTTTATGCTGTGTTTTATTATTATTATTATTATTACCAGCATTATTTTTGCATTACTTTGTCTGTTTCTTGATTTTTGTAATTGCTTTTTCTCCTTGTTTTGGGATTGGTTTTCTTTCTAGTTTTTTATGAGAGTGTGTAGTGTAATGAAGCCATAATCTCTGGCTGATGATTCAAATCAACAAGAATATATAAAAATGGATTTATATGTTTCTAGCTATACCATGTTGCAAGTGCCAAGCAAGTATTTCATATAATTTCTACTGTGCCTTTAATCCCAGTGGACTGTTATCAACATTACACAATGAATTTCCACATTTAGGAAAGCTGACTATAGCCATGAACATCAATAAACATACTACTATCATCAGAGAGTACACAAACTGCAACTGTCAAACTAGATTTTCAAGAGAAATATGCCACTGAGAAGTCTTCATATGCGTTAGATCATGCATTATATGCGTTGATAGGTACTTATTGTTGAGCTGAATTAGAAATGTGTAACAGCTAAATCTTTGTCATGGTTGCTTTGAATGATCCTTCATCAGCATGATAATTCTTGCAGTCCTGCATATTCAAGTTGGAAGAAAATGGCTTTTTCTTGGTTGTAATTATGCTGTAGCAGTGCAGGGTTACAACCTGCTCACAGAGGAAAGCTCACTTTGTTTCTCTGACAACCTAAAGCTTGAATCAGAACAAGGAGAAATATAACCGGTTTACTTTTCTAGGGTGGGAGGGTTAGAAGTAGCTGCATGTTTGTGGATAAATCACCCTTTCAAACCAAACAGAGTTAACAGCAAAGCAAAGAAATCAAGATGTATTGGAGAAAGTATGCAAGGACCCAGCATTTGAAACAACTGAAATAAAAATTTACAGCAGGACCCTCTCCTCTCACAGAGTACATTTACTGTACTGCTGCAGAGTGCTGGGGAGTGAGTGGCTTTAGTCTGCCAAATATTTAAATTATAGTAGGAAAGAATGGAAGAAGAGTGTTCCACAGGTTGTCATTAGGGAGAAGGGGATACATTTTGATTCAAATCCTGCTCCTCCAGATGTTAAAATCTATATGTAGCTGCCACTACTTTCTCTTCCTGCAGGTATTTACTAGAAATTCAGTCGTCTTGTTTCTAATGAGCAGGTGAGCAGTAATACATCATTGCTTTATTATGGCAGGATTTCATGTTAAGGTGAGACTTAATTACAATAATAATGAAGATTTTCTGGCAGAAATTATACAAGAAGGATATATTCAGGAAGGATACATGGAAGAGAACCCATTAGTGAGTCAGTTAAGGCTGAAAAACATCATCAGTTTCTAATATTTCTAAAATAAAATTTATGGGTTTTCATTTAACATATCCGTGAAGTTAATCCTTCCTTTCTAACATGCAATGAAAAACATTTCCCATTTAAAGAGTAACAGAGCAGTCCAGAACAGCAGTTGCACATAACTTACACGAAAATTTGGAAGACTAGCTGTATTGCCTCCAAAATGTAACTGCTTATTTATCTGTTTTGTAGTGTCATTACTGATGTAAAGGGCATGGTGTTGGACTATGGTGCCAGTAAGCAGATCTTTTTCTTTTTTTTTAATACCAACTTATCAGTTCAATCATCTGCTAGCCATTTATTACCTCACGTATTCCACTATGAATGTTATCCCTTAATTTCCATTATGAGCTACTTTAGGGCTTACTGAGCACTAAACATGAAAAAGAAGCAATTATACCATGTTAACAAGCCTCTGGTTTGTATAGCTTCAGACAAAGAACCGTGTGTAAAGATGCACCACGCCCAATTACAGACAAAATTCAAAGCGCCGCTTCATACAGTTTCTCATAGTATTTTGTCAGCAACATCACAAAGATTTTGAGCTTGCTGCTCGAAGTTACTCAGTATTGCTTGATTCTCTAACCTCAGTCCTAAATTAGTCACTATGGTTGATATATAAACTAAACAATATTTCAAATACTTGAGATAAAGCTAGGAGTAGTTTTCAAGTCATGGCTTACTTCAGTGGACAATGTAAATGTTAAATTGAGACAATTTTCTAGTAAAGGGATTACAGTTGAATAGCATTTTGATTTTCTTTCAGAAAAATAAACTGACTTGTAAGAGAATGGGTTTCTGAAGTCACAGCTCAAATTTTCAGTTGTTCCTACAC
Source organism: Myiopsitta monachus (assembly GCA_017639245.1). NCBI lineage: Eukaryota > Metazoa > Chordata > Aves > Psittaciformes > Psittacidae > Myiopsitta > Myiopsitta monachus. The sequence goes on along the minus strand of CM029921.1, from coordinate 60,080,156 downwards.
TGAGTCTGTGACTCCAAATCCAGAGACTTTGTTTTAGAAGAGCATTAAAGGAGCTTTAAAAAGTATTTTTAGATTATCATGTAATTTAAGATCACTATGACATGAAAGCATATGAAATTTCCATTTTAATATTTAGTGCTAAATTAGTACATTTGTACTGTTCTGAATAAGGTTGATTAGCATCATATTGAAAGGCTTTGGAACTTGCTAAGCTTGATAATAGGAATGTAATCAAATGAGGATTTGCGGAAATTGAGAAATTGCAGAAAGAATCGGGGGCATTAGATGGCTATTACCAGTTAGCATGGTTCAGAAGAATGGATGGTAAGAAAGTACAGCATTTACAGATTCTGTAGCTGAAATGTAATGACGGTAGCAAAGATGTCATCCTGTGCTAACATCAATGAGTGCCATGCTGGAGAAGTTTCTGCCAAGGGATAACCTGCACTTGGCATTTCCTTTAAAGCTAAGCAGAGGTTTATGAACCCATTGCAAAGCATAGGCGCATCAAAATGAAAGCACTTTCTCATTTGGGCCCAAAAAAAATTTTGGTGAAAGGTAAGGTCAGGCCTTGTGGCCGAGGTCAAAGATTCTTTGGTTCCTTGGGTACTTGTTAAAAAGGGTTCACTTCCCACTTGCCTGTTTTTTTCATGAGCTGGCTGTAAACAGATGAAGAAACTGGAAATTACTATGAGAGATCAATGTGAGTGAGGCTGCCCCACAGAGAGGAATGAGCCAGGGGCTGAGTGTGACTCAGTGTGGGCAGTACCTTCCTCAGCTGGGTACAGTCCCTGTGGGAATGGAGACAGGCAGGTAGATCAACAGCCTCCACCAATAGCCCCAGATATGGTGAGGGCATAAACTCCATCTGGTGTCTGTCCAGGGAATCTAGCCAGGAGTAAAAGGGGGTGGGGTCAGAAGCAGAGTTGAAGGCTGGTATCCAATAGAATAACTGGAGAAGGACTCAGGGTCCCAGATGGGCTGAAATGGGGTCCTGGGCCCAAAGACAGGGGTATTGTGGGGGCCTAGGTGAGGTTAGTCCAGGCTATGGATGCTCTTAGGGTCTGTGATATCTTCTGACCTTTTGGTTGGCTTTTTTTTTTTTTCTTCTGCTGGTTTAACAATAAAATATCTTGGATTTTTTTTTTTTTAATAAGGTATTGAGTGGCATCTTTCTATGTCAAAGAATAGAGAAGAGGAATACTGATTTTCATATACAGTGCTACTAAAACACCCCTTTCCTTTCTGTAGAAGAGGGTTTCATGGATATGCAAAGGAATGTTAAATGTGCTCTTGGAAGTCCCCAAACATCAGGGGATTAATAACACTTGGAGGAAGCTCAGATGGGAAGCCATCAACTCCGATAATGTGCACAGAGACTTAAGTGGCAGATGTTTGAAACAAAATGACAGCAGAAAATTACAGATACATATCTGTAGCTGTGTAAAAAGATTGGGAAGGTTTGAAAATTTCAGTGTGTGACATATGCTATGCTTTGAAGTAAACCTTCTTTCTTTCTCCCATTGTGGGATTATGTTATGTACATTTAATACTATTGGAAGGAGGGATCACTTTAAAAATGCATTTTTTTCCCTATTTATTACGCTTGTCATAAAAGCCAGCAGACTGCAAAAGAAGCTGTAAATGCATAATATGTATTTATTAACTCAGACACTATTCAGTCATGCTGTTTTTTTATAGCAAGAGAATATTGATTTCTAATTAGATATCGTTGACTGGAAACCTTGGTATCAGCAGGTGTAATCCTGAAGTGGTAAGAAAAACACATGGATATACTTCAAATTCTTTATGTAAGTATTTACAAAGGCAATGTAAATTCAACATTTCTTTGAACAGGTCAGATTTTTTTCAACAAGGTCAGAAGAAAAGAGAGTAAAACAATTTGTCAGACTTTTAGAATCTTTATGATGAGAGGCTTTCTGCCTAACTGTTGAGAGGCAAGAAGAAAGGGAAGCCTTGTGCAAAATTACATTTGTAATGCAGGCTCCCTAGGTAGGCACCTCAGCACATATACTGTTTATAATGGTAAAAATCATCCGAACAATGTTGATTCTCTTAGTGGTCTAGATAAATCAACAGAATATGTGGTTTTGGTGTTCTTTGACAGGAACTTTTCCTTCTGAAACTGTTCAGCAGATTAATAATTAGATTTTGCTGTCATGGATTTACAGCTATTTTAATAAATAATCAATATTGCTTATAGTTGGGTCACGATCTACCAAAAACAAAAAAATGGAGTGGGGGGAATTTTAAAATCAGACTGATTTTATCAGCTGCAAAAAACACTGCAAAACCTCGATGACTAGATGTAAAAAAGTGTAACCCCATTTTCGTAAGAAAGAAGCTGTGAGAAGGTAAAATGCCTGTATTTTTGTGGGTGTTGGGGGAAGAGAATCTTCGCTCCCATTTGATTAAGCTGCCCTCTAGTGCACTGAAGGCTAAAGACGGCAATTTTTGCAGTGCAGTGTCAGGGCTGCCTTTGTAGGATAAAAGGCATTTGCACAAATTATTATGCCTGAAAGAGATACAGATATGGATACATAAGTATATATATACATGTAAATATATATTAAATATATTGGAGTGTCATCTGGATTTGCTTCTGTTTGTGTGGAGGTAGCTGATGAAAAAATAACTCTTGGTTTTATGCTTTTTCTTTTGCAAAACAAGATTTCTACCAAAACACATTAAAAAATTACTCTTTAGAAAGTCTTTAGGCTAGTGGTAAAGCTAAAATCAGACAAGTTTGTCACTGACAGTAATGTTGCATGTTATTAATTGAAACATGGTAACAGTTAGGAGCTGCAGCAGTAGTTCACTGGGGTGAGAAGGAGCCATACCCTTAGCTCATCTCAACTGCTTTGCTCTCAGCAACCAGCAGGAAGGAGCTGTAATACCAGTACATCCAGCTCCTTCCTTCAGGTAGGATTTTCCTAATATCCTGGAACTGCCATAGCAACTCTTCATGCAGGTGACCTTCCCAGTCTTTGCTATTCAGGTTATGCTTTTAAAGTGTGGGATTTTATTTTCATAGGCACATCTTGATCCTTTGGGAAGTGGATCTGCAGGATCCACTGCAAAGTCACAGAGGAACATTGGCTCCAGTTTGTGACAAAGACTGTCGTAAATCCTAATGACTTCAGGACACAGGAGCTGGCAAAGTGCTCCTCTGCTTGCTGCCTGTGAGTACACAGATCTGTGCTGTCTGTGCTGTGCTGCACATACAGGACTAACAGCACTGTATGCACTTCAATGGAAGTTAAGGGGCAGTGATGGTGCAAAGAAGAAGGCAGATATTTGAATCCGAGTTCTGTGTTTCCCAAGTTAGTGAATGAGGAGGAAGAAGGGATTATTTCACTCAGATATTAAATGCTTATATTCTTAATTTAGTGGAGTACAAGCATCAAAGGTCTCTTGGTGTCCCCATAAATCAAAAGTACATTAATGTCTCTGAACTCCATTTAAGTTTACAAGTTAATTTTATGCTTGGAACACTGTACTGCAGGGATTTTTCTCCTGCTCTAGTTGTGTATTGCCCTCTTATGTTGGAAGTCACCACCTGTCTTGAAGCACCTAGTTTAGCATTAGTGCATTACAGCTAGTGAGTGTCTTAATGATTTTTAAATTACATATTGATTCCTCTTTAATGCCTTTCCTCCCCCATGCTTTGTTTCTCCTCATTGACATTCCTAGATGACTTCGTTCACCAATAGTTTTGCTCAGCATTTTCATAATCTTTACAGAGAGGTCAATATTTGTTTCCTGCAAACCTTTTGCTAAACAGCAACTTTTTAAATCCTGTGAATGAGATGCGTCTTGGTCAGAGAGAAAGGAAGTTGGTCAGGAAGTGGGATCGTTCACATGTTAAGGGTGAGGTTTGAGTTAACAAACAAGAAATCTCTTAATATATCTTAATTTGCTTTTGATAGTACTAATGTAGATTCTCAAGAACAATAGTATTTGAGCATCACTACCATATTGTGCTTCTTCATGCTTGATTCTTGATCTTTGTGCAAAGAAAGGCTTTAAGATGAGTCCTGTTCTGGTGTTATGTGCTGCCCAGTATGAGCAATATGAAACAAAAATGGAACAAAAAGGTGTAGAGAAAGATCACAGGGAGAAAGCTTTGGGGGTTTTATGCTTTGACTTTCACTCTGTTGTGTAAACAGTGATGTATGAAAATATAATAAATCTGCAGCTAGATGAGCAGTGACAAAGGCTGTTTTGTATTTATAAATATATGGCTACTATTACCTTACTGTCAAAATACATAACCCAAGTACTTTAAAGTGAGATATATAGAGATAATTCATTACCTATATTTTCCATTCACATATTTTTTGTATGTTTCTGATAGTTAATAGCAGCCTGGATTTATGTGACTGAAGAGATGAACTATGAGCAGTTGTAACATGCTGCATTCTGGCCACAAAAGCATGCATAGGCTTATGCCCCAGATTTAAAAGGTGATTACATTACTTCTTACTACTACTTTGTGGAAGTTTACTACCCTATTCCTAACCTGTGGTTAGGGATTGCACTCATATGATGCATCCATTTCTATGCAAAGTCAGGTTTAGTGGTGTTTCAAGCAGAATCCATCAGCTATATAGTGTAATCTTCAATTGTTTAGCTGTGCAAAAATATATCTGTCTTTGGTCTCCAGCAATAACATAAGTTCAGTACTTTCTCTAAATGTTATCTTCTTGCCCAGAGTCCCTCTGTGATAAAAATCTGAAAACAGTATCTCTGCATCTGTCAGGAATGCTGAACACTACTCACTGTTAAGTCCACTTCAATTAACGGAATTGCACTGGGGGCCTTGGCTACAGAGGCAAAAGTTTTGGGGGTAGGATGGAGTGGATCATGCCTGTGATCTCTTAAGCTATTCACAGATGTTGTGACTTGAGCCCAGCCCAGCGATGCAGTCATTAGCTTACTCCTCCCCTTCTTCTCCCCACTCCTGGAGGGAAAGGGAGAATGTAACTCCCACGGGTTCAGATAAGAACAGTCCAGTAACTAAGGTATAACACAAAACCACTACTGCTACCACCAATAATAATAATGATAATAGAAATAACAACAGAAGAGAATACAACTGCTCACCACCCGCCAACCAGTACCCAGCCCGACTGAGCACTGATCTCACCCTTCCAGGTAACTGCACCCAGTTTATACACTGGGCATGGCGTGCTGTGGTATGGACTACCTCTCTGGTCAGTTTGAGTCAGGTGTCTTGCCTCTGTTTCCTCCTGGCTTCCCCTCCTCCCTGGCAGAGCATGAGACTCAGAAAGTCCTTGGTCAGACTAAACATTACTGAGCAGCAACTGAAAACATCGGTGGTACCAGCACTGTTCCCAGGTTGAAAGTCAAAACCACAGCATTGCACCAGCTACTAAGAAGTAGAACAATGACTGCTACTGCTGAACCCAGGACAACAGAAAATACATGTGTATTCTTTCTGTGTTCTAACCAAATCAGCTGTAGACTATATTCTGTCTTTGATGGTCATAATTTTTTCTAGAAAATCAGTAGTTTCTTTTTGCGACTTTTTTAGTGCCTAAAGTGCCCATAATATGTAAAGAGAAATGATATCAGTTGAAGCAGATAATGGCTCCTATGACTGGTGTGTTGGAATAGAAGGTTATAGGCTCTTTAGGAAAGACAGGCCCGGTAGGCAGGGAGGGGGAGTTGCTATTTATGTTAGAGACAGGCTGGAGAGTATGGAACTCTGTCTGGGGACAGGTGAGCAGTCGACAGAGAGTTTGTGGGTCAGGGTTAAAGGGAGAACAGAGATGGGAGACATTATTGTGGGGATCTGTTACAGACCGCATGACCAAGAGGACTCTGTGGATGAAGCACTCTGTAGACAGATAGGAACAGCCTCACGCTCGCAGGACCTTGTTCTCATGGGGGACTTCAACCACCCTGATATCTGTTGGAGGGATGGTACGGCCCGGCTCAAGCAATCCAGGAGGTTCCTTGATTGTGTGGAAGACAACTTTCTTCTGCAAGTAATAGAGGAGCCAACAAGGAGAGGTGCCATGCTTGAGCTTGTGCTCACCAACAGGGAAGGGCTGGTTGGAAATGTGACGCTCCAGGGCAGCCTTGATTGCAGCAACCATGAGATGGTCAAATTTGAGATCCTCAGGACAGCGAGAAGCACATGCAGCAAACTCAGTGCCCTGGACTTCAAGAAAGCAGACTTTGGCCTCTTCAGGAACCTGCTCAGTAAGATTCCATGGGATATAGCCCTAGAGGGCAGGGGGGCCAAGACTGATGGTTGATATTCAAGGATCACCTGCTGCAAGCTCAGGAGCGATACATCCCAACTAGAAGGAAGTGCTGCAGGAGGGCCAGGAGACCTCCTTGGATGGATAAGGAGCTGCTGAGGAAAGTTTGAAGGAAAAAAAGAGGCTGATAAAAGGTGGAAGCAATGACAGGTGGCCTTGGAAAAATACAGGGATGTTGTTTGAGAAGCTAGGGACCAGGTTAGGAAAGCTAAGGCCCACTTAGAATTAAACTTGGCTAGGGATGTGAAAGATAACAGGAAGGGATTTTATAGGTACATTGCAAATAAAAGACAGGCTAGGGACACCGTGGGCCCTCTCCAGAAGCTATCGGGAGAACAGACTACCCTGGATTTGGAGAAGGCTGAGGTTCTTAATGACTTCTTTGCCTCATCCTTCACCGGATAATGCTCTGACCTCACCACCCAAGTCCTGCAAGGCAAACACAGGGACTGCGAGAATGAAGACCTTGGGCCCACTGTAGGAGAGGATCTGGTTCGAGACCATCTTAGGAACCTGAACGTATACAAGTCCATAGGACCTGATGAAATCCATCTGTGGATCCTGAAGGAGCTGGCAAATGAAGTTGCTAAGCCACTGTCCATCACATTTGAAAAATCATGGCAGTCAGGTGAAGTTCCCAATGACTGGAAAAAGGGAAATATAACCCCCATTTTCAAGAAGGGGAAAATGGATGAGCCCGGGAACAACACACCAGTCAGTGTTACCTCTGTGCCTGGCAAAATCTTGGAGCGGATTCTCCTGGAAGGCATGCTGAGGCACATGATAAACAACAAGGTGGTTGATGACAGCCAGCATGGCTTCGCTAACGGGAAATCCTGCCAGACCAATCTTGTGGCCTTCTGTGGTGAGGCTGAAGAACTGATGGACAGGTAGATGACAGTTGATGTCATCTACCTGGACTTGTGCAAAGCGTTTGACACGGCCTCATATGACATCCTTGTCTCTAAGTCGGAGAGACATCAATTTGATAGGTGGACCACTCAGGTGGATAAAGAACTGGCTGGATGGCCACATGCAAGGAGTAGTGCTCAATGGCTCAATGTCCATCTGGAAACCAGTAACGAGTGGTGTCCCTCAGGGTTCAATGTTGGGACCTGTCCTGTTCAACATCTTTGTCTGTGACATGGACAGTGGGATTGAGTGCGCCCTCAGCAAGTTTGCCAATGCCACCAAGCTGTGTGGTTCGGTTGATACACTGGAGGGAAGGAATGCCATCCAGAGGGACCTTGATAAGCTTGTGAGGTGGGCTGATGCCAACCTGATGAAGTTGAACAAGTGCAAGGTCCTACAGCTGGGTGGGAGCAATTCCAGGCACAGCTACAGGTTGGGCAGAGAAGAGATTGAGAGCAGCCCTGTGGAGAAGGACTTGTGGGTGTTGGTCGATGAAAAAATGAACATGACCCACCAGTGTGTGCTTGCAGCCCAGAAAGCCAACCGTATCCTGGGCTGCACCAAAAGGAACGTGACCAGCAGGTCGAAGGAGGTGATCCTGCCCCTCTACTCTGCTCTCGTGAGGCCTCACTTGGAGTATTGTGTGCAGTTCTGGTGTCCTCAACATCAAAAGGCCATGGAAGTGTTGGAACAAGTCCAGAGGAGGGCCATGAGGATTATCAGGGGACTGGAGCACCTCCTGTATGAAGATAGGATGAGAAAGTTGGGGCTGTTGAGCCTGGAGAAGAGAAGGCTGTGTGGAGACCTCATCGCAGCCTTCCATTCTCTCAAGGGGGCCTATAGGGATGCTGTGGAGGGACTCTTCATGAGGGACTGTAGTGATAGGACAAGATGTAATGCTTTCAAACTTAAACAGGGGAAGTTTAGATTGGATGTGAGGAAGAAATTCTTTCCTGTGAGGGTGGTGAGGCACTGGAATGGGTTGCCCAGGGAAGCTGTGATTGCTCCATCGCTGGTGGTGTTCAAGGCTGGGTTGGACAGAGCCTTGGGTAGCATAGTTTAGTATGAGGTGTCCCTGCCCATGGCAGGGGGTATGGAACTAGATGATCTTAAGGTCCTTTCCAACCCTAACTATTCTATGATTCTAAGGAGATAATACTATATTAATTTCTACACTATGTGTCTGACAAAATCTCTACTTCCTTTATCGGAAATTGTCCAAAAGAGTCATTTCTTCCTCACATCTCTGAACCAAGACTTTTATTAGAAAAAGTAAACATTACCAAAAAAAAAAACCCACACCAAACCCAAACAAACAAAAAAAACCACCCCCCCCCCCCAAAAAAGCCACCCTAAATTTCCATGCCAACTGCATGCTTTGCATGTTAAGTCATCCTCTTTCTGCTTCTACAGTTATTGACCCTAGGCAGTTGTGATGAATATATGTGAGTTAATCACCTGTCTGTAATGACAGCCTTGCTCTCTCTGGAGTGCACTTACTGCAGCTGTACAATGAGGAGACCTGTGGTGTTTCTTATGGGGAACTTTAATTTAGTTAAAAGTGGAGGCACTTAAGCTTGAGCTCTGCTATAAAAAAATGAGTGTCTGATTTGGGATTCAGGAAGAGATGAGCCTGCAAGAAAAGCACATGGAGCTGTTCTGTCTAGTTAAGACTGAAACAATTGGTGGCTATTCATTCAGCTCAGCTAAGATTTATGAGGGACAATCATACATAAAGCTTGTCTTAGAGGAAAGATAAGTTAGGGAGGCAGAGAGCTTTCTGTGTCCTACTTTATGCTTTGCTTTGTATTCCTGTATATTTTGTACTGATCCATATATCTTGAAAAGTATGTGTGTTAGGTAGGATGTCTCAGTCATTTTCTATAGCCAAGGATATAGTTTATCATCTTTAAACAGGATTTTGCTTTCCAATGCCTAAGTCATGGATTTTCAAGTGCTAGGGGCACTTAAAGATGTTCAAAAGATAACAAAAGCATTATATGATGATTCTCCCTGCTCTCCAGTGTGCAAACAGCAGAGAATTCTTTTGCTGCTACTCCAAAGAAAAAAGACCACATATGGCTCTGGATTTGCAGGTGCTCAGGAAGAGATGGATTCAAAATATATTAATTAATACACATAAAAGGCTGTGTTGTTTCAGAAACTTCACCTGCATTATTGAAGTGATCCTTAGCATCTGGATCATGGGAAGCAAAATTGGGGGGGGGGGGGGGGGGGGGGGAAGGGGTCATTACCCCAGATAGAGACTTCATATGAAAGGACAAGTATCTTCTCTGTGTGTATGCAGTTTTAAAAGGTTGTGTATCCCCCTGGAAACCTTTCAAGGTCTATGAACCACAGCAGTTTCAAGCATACAGATTTACGCAGTTGTAAGACCGATGCAAGTAGTGTTGTATTACATTTCTCCTATCATACTGGAGATGATTTTTGATGTTCCATCACTAACTGCATAGGATTTCTGTACTCATAACTCCTGGGTGTCTGCTTCAAATAATGTAATTCCCCATTTTTTCTTTGTGGTAGAATGGATGTGAATGGAATCTTACAATGTGAGATTGCTGTATGATGTTGATTTCTCTGCCAGAGTGAAATGTTGCTCTGTAGTGGAGCTTCTGTGAGAAAAGCGGAACAAAGGATAGCTTCTTTTACAAGCATGACGCCACTTTGAAGAGTGATGAGAAACATGGTTGTTTATGTAAAATAGTCCTGGGTATTCAGTTCTCAACTGAAGTAAATTAGGTTCTTGCAAACAGGTCAAGAAAATGAGTTGATAAGATTCAATGCCTGTAATTCCATCCAGAAATGCTAATCTGTTTGAATTTGAATGTTTTTCCAAAATGTTCATCTGAATTCTCTCCTAGTTTGAATTGCCTAGTAGTCACTTTTAATTTGATGATCCAATTGTCTCTTTGAAAATCTGAAAATGAGAGAAAAAGCATTTTAAGTGCCTTGAAGACTTGAATAGCAGGCATTTCAGCAGAACACGAAGCATTAATTATTCAGGCATTCACTGAACTTTCATGGACATGTTACAGCCATTCTTCTTCATATATAGATGTTTATTATACTGTTGTTTTCTCTGATGAGGTATGGATGAATGTTTTAAATGATTGTGTAATATAGTGTGCTAGCCAGCATCAGCATCTTGCATTTGCAGCATGAAGAGCTGTGACAACAGGTAGAGACATTGTTGTATGAACTTTGAGTAAGGGTGTTACCTAAGAGATGATGGGCACCCTCATTCCCCCAGAGCTCAGAAACAAATTCTGCTTTGAGGAGGCAAAAGTATGCTCTTCATTTGTGGATCAGTAAATTCACTCTTGTGTGATGAAGGCATCTGATGCTGTTTATTTGTTCCAGGGAAAAAAAAAACCAAAAACCAAAACCAACAAAACCAACAAAACCCAACAAAAAAAAAACCAAACAAACAAAACCAAAACAAAAAAAGAAAAAAAAAAAAAAAACAAAAGAAAGAAAAAAAAAAAAAACAACAGAAAATTTAATCTATGTTATCCATATGTGTTAAAAAAAAAAAGGTAGAGAGAAATTTTATTAGTAGAATGAAGACTGTGATTTACACATGTGCATTTAATTTTTTAAAAGGAACATCTGGATGAATTTTCAGACACTCTCTGTGAGAGAATTTTGACCAAAAAATAGAATCAGTTCCTGCAATTTATGACAGTCAGAATGATTACCTTTTTAATAACCCATGAAGCTATTTGATTTCTAAATGTTCATGGCCCCTGATGCATGGGGAAACATGTCACAGTCATGCATCTGACTGCACAGCTCACAGAGCTCCACACAGCCTGGTGTTTGGGTAAGAATATATCTTTCATATAAGGAGGTACCCATGAAGGTATATTACTTATATATCTATGCATACATGTCTAGATGTGAAAGTACACATATGTGCATATACACACTACTACAGCAGTGAAATTAGGACTTTGAAGCTTCTTTTTTGATAACATGCCCATCAGTCTGAAGAACACTGGCTCCCATGAGGTGTTGATACTAATCTGACATTATATTTTCCCTTCATTTATTGCACATTAGAAGTAACAAGCACTGTCAAAAACCAGCAGCTCATTAATTTTAGAAAATTAACAAAGCCATGTCGTGGTCCAGTGCTTCAGAAGCAGGTGTCATGGAAATTTCTGCTTTGTTTGCTTGTGGGACTGTGTGTTTTTCTGCAAAATCTCCTTCTGTTATCACATGAATATTTTTATTGAAACTATGGCACTTTCTCCTGGTGTGCTAGTTTTGTGCAATGGTAAAGGGGTGCAGATCCAAGAGAGACTGTGAATGGCAAATAGACTTTCTAATGAGTATGAAGCAGTTGATAGAGTTTGAAAAAATTATTGTGAATGCATCTATAATATTGTTTGAACTTCAGAACTAAACTCTTAATTATGTTTTGCAGGATATGAATGATTACTCTCCAGTATTTAGCAAAAAACTCTACAGGGGAATGGTTGCTCCTGATGCAGTCAAGGGCACTGTTATCACTACCGTTTCAGCTGAGGATCAAGATCCTCCAGTAAGTAAAAAGGTTCTATTAATGCTCTGCACCCAAGAGGAAAAAGTCTTTAACCCTTATAAGTGACCTAACTCTTTCAACAACAATGATTACTATGAGTTTTACAGAATTGTAACTCATACATTTGTTTATGTCAGCCTGTCCTTTGTCATTCTGGACAGAGGCTGCATTTACAATGGTTATTCCTGAATCTGGCAAATCAATGATACAGCTCCTTTGTTAGGAAGATTTTTGGAAAGTTCTCTGTCTGACTTCACAGTGTAGATAAACAAGAGTAATAGGTGGGAAGGGAGGCCATGCCTGTCTTTGGTGCAGTTCTGCGGCTTGAAGAGGAAACGAACCACAGCTTTGTAAGATTATTTCTTTGTTGATTTCACAGTCATTGTGAGTTTCCATTCTGAGACATCACAGGATCATGTGGAACTATACAGCTCGCCAGTCAGCTGTATTGAATGTGCAGTACCTGAACTGAGCGTGCTTGTTTTGGGAATAAAGTTTCTTTCTGCCCCTGTCTTTTATCGCTGTTCCCTGGTGAAGCACTTGATTGACAGAACTGGGCACATATTTCTGACTTGTTAGCTTTTCTGAAGGGTAATACCAATTTTTATAATCAGAGGTTGGTGAACATTGGTGACCAAATGATACACTGAGGACAATAGAAGCCAAAGATGTTCTGCCAGTCAGGTTTAATTTTTAATTGTTAGTGTTTGGCATATTAATGAGAATAATCCTCAGGGAGAAGAGTTCAGAGAGAATGTTCCATGCACATTAAAAACTGATGACATTGTTTGATACAAATAAAGTGTATCTTAGCTAAATATGCTACACAGTAATTTATTTACCACCCAAGGACAGAAATGCTAAAGTAGTGTTTATGTAAGAACAGTCCTGCTATGCCCTTGTAAAAAGTCCTAACAGACAAAGGTAAGTAATTCCCTGCAGGTGATATATACTAGTGGGGTATTTCTGGACTTGGAGGCATTTAGGTAATTTATAACAGCTGAAGATCTGGGCTGTTGTTTGTTTAATGCATATGAAAGACAGTAGTATCATCAAGTATGTAATAAATAGCAGTAGTTATCAAATAATTGTGGAACAGAGTATTTAAGGAATGTGGCAGCAGGGGACATAAACATTTGAGTAATAAAAGATATGGACAGAGGTGTACCTTAGTGCTTAGTCTTGAACAATTTTAAGAGGTGTATTAAGAGACATTGGTGCCTGATTTTGAGTGCTCTGCTTGCGGCATGGAACCCTGAGTGTGGGTTAACCTCCTTCCACAGGGCATAGGCACATTAGTATAGGTTCACAACCAGCCCAACATGTTAATCACAAACCTGCTTAATTAAAAGCAGAGTAGTCAGCTTTAGAGATGCTTTAAAAAATGCATAGCCTGTTCTCCTCCTGGCAGGTACCTATGCTCCCCTTCAGAGACACATCTGAGCATACTTTTAGCATGCAGCAGGAGAAAGATGAGGCAGTGGTAATTCCTACTCTCCTCCTTTGCATCTTTTTATATTATTCTTGCTAGGAAAAGCCTTTCCATGGGACATTAGAGGCCTAGACTGCCTTCCCTCCACTGACTGAAGGATTCAAACTTTTAACTCTATTTCCATACAAAATATGTTAACAACCAGGAAAGAGGCTGGCCAGAGTTCATGCGAAACTTGAGGTATATCTACAGGTACGTAGAAGTCTTCCAAGCAAGTAAATTGCTATAAAGGTAAAAAGGCAGCACCTGTGAAGATCAGGGACATGCAAGGTTAACCAGACTTGTACCTATGTCACCAGGTCCTTTTCTGGACTTGGACCGTTCTGCCTAGGCAAGGGGACATACCTCTAGTAGCATTGTAGGAGTCTAAAATGTAGGACTCCCTGCTACAGCCCTTTAGAAGGCTTTGTAAGAGTTCATGATTCTGTGGCCTACTTACACTCTTATTCCAACTGCCTTTTTGATCTGTGGGAGTCTAGTGCTTCTTATTTCCTTCTGTCATGGGTTCAGCAGCAGCAGTCATTTTTCTCCTTCTTGGTAGCTGGTGCAGTGCTGTGTTCTTGATTTTCGGCCTGGGAACAGCACTGATAACACCAGTGTTTTCAGTTACTGCTTGGTAATGTTTTGGTCTGACTCAGGACTTTCTGAGCCTCATGCTTTGCCAGGGAGGAGGGAAGCCAGGAGGAAGCAGAGACAGGACACCTGACACAGACTGACCAAAGAGGTTATTCCATACCACAGCACGTCATGCCCGTGATGTGAAAATGGAGAGCAGAGACCTGGAGGGGTGTGGTGGTGCACTGGGGGTTCACTGCTGGGGGGTTCACTGGCTGGGTTGGGCTTGGTGAGCAGTTGTATTCTCTTTCCTTGTATTTCTCTTGTATTATTACTGGTGGTAGCAGCAGTGATTTGTGTTATACCTTAGTTACTAAACTGTTCTTATCTCAACCTGTGGGAGTTGCATTTCTTTTGATTCTCCTCCCCATCCCCCCGGGACCGAGGTAAAAAAGAGAAGGGAGTGAGTGAGTTGAGTGAGTGAGTTGAGTGAGTGAGTTGAGTGAGTGAGTGAGTGAGTGAGTGAGTGAGTGAGTGAGTGAGTGAGAAAATTTCATGGTTGACTGGACTTAAACTATGATACCTTCACTGTTCCTTGGGGTGCACCAGGCCTAGGTTTCCACCATTATCTTAGTCACTTTCAAAGAGTGATTTGCAGGGGGAAAGTAGGTTTGACTGCTTATATCTGGTTTTGTTATTTTTTGTTATTTTTTTTTATTGTTTGTTTTTTTGTTTTGTGATAAAAAACAATTTTTAAATTGATTTAAGACTATTTAATTCTACTCTGTGATTGACTTTTACTGTTGCATTTCATGAATGTCTTATTCTTCCATATGTTAGGTGCAATAACCTAGGGATTACAGAATGAAAATAGAGATCAAAGTGGGCAAAGTCTCTGTGTTGCATTAGAAGCTTACAAGGTTCATATTTACATTATATATTGCACAAAGGTATTAGCTCATTTTACTAGCATTTCTTCCTGAATAAAGCACTTGTACTGCTGGAGTACTGCCACCAAATAAGTAAACCTTACCTGGATGTAAATGGGTCTGAGTTGCATTCAGCACTTCAGAGAGTTGCTTTCTTGATTTCCAGCTGCTTACCCGGAGAAAATCCTCTGTTGCTCTCCCTAGGCATGACTTAGGAAGCTGGGAGGTTCAAGAGCTCTCATCCTCTGAAGTTAGCAGCTAATAATTCAAAAGGAAACTCTCTGTCCTTATCACAAGTGGAGTCACTTCAGATTGATTGACCAGTAGAGAGTGGGGAAAACTGGTTGTGCATGTGTGTTGAAAGTGTATGATTTTTTCATCGCCAAAATAGAAATCTAAAATATTAAGTTCACTAGTCACAGTCCTATGGACCTGTCTCTGCCCCTTACACCAGTACACATTTGCTTCTAGCAGGTTTATTTACCAAACTTGAGAAAAGGATACAGAAAAGGATGCTATGGATCAATGAAATGGGGCAAGAAGATTAATTTCTATTCTGTAGAAATTCTGACGTAAATGGGTTAGTGAGGATAGAAAAAAAATATTGGGTCTAGAGAATCACTTTTTAAATTTGTTTTTGTTCAGCTCTCATTTAATAGTATCTGTTGACTTACAAGATATTTTGGTCTCAATAAAGTATTTGCCCACAAGCTCCATTGCACATCCATGGATGTAATGTGTCTAAATCTTAAAAAATAAGTTATCACTGAGACACTGGAAGAAACCAAATAGTTCAGAAACTGATTAACGTATGGTTATAACAATTATTAGTCCTGTGGAATAAGCATTTCCTAATGCAAAGTTATTTCACTTTTTCATTTAAAAACCCCAAGCCCGTCTGAACTCTCTCCTTTTCTAACATTTCTGTCACTATCACTTGAACAGATAAATGTAGAAACTTGACATGGATAAGCTTCTGTGCTATTTGTACAGTGGGTAAAAATGGCCATCTCTATGTGTTACGAGAATGGCAGAATAAAAACCTGACTAAAGCACTTATGTCCCCCAGATGCCTTTCTTTATATTTATATGACTTTCTTTTATATGATTTTGAGTGTGTTATATTTGAAAGATGTGGAGATCATTTCCACTTTGGTGGAGAAATTGATGCACCTGCACGAGAGATCAAAATAACTGAATGTGGGATCCTTTTTATGACCATTATAAGAGGCATAAATGCATATGATAGTAATGTTAAGATAATGTACTTCAAAATCAACTTTTGCATTTCTTTAATTTTTATGCAGACTTAAAAATGAAGTTAGCCTTAGGTTCTTAATGAATACAATAGCCATAAAAGTTAGCCAACTGTGGAGGAAAGCTCTTAAAATAGTTTTTGAAAGTTGGTATTTTATTTCAAACTAATGGCTGACAGTTTTTACTTTTAAAATAATAATAATAAAAAAAAAGAACAGAGAAAATTATCAGGCATAAATGATGACTTCTTTTTTCTGACTGAGCCAACATGGTTAGATGCTACGTGCTATTGGCAAATCTCTATTTATTTGGAGCTGGTTTTGACATTAAGTGGTTTCAGAAAGTATTTGATATGAATTCACAAGAAATTGTTTTAAAAAATGTACAAGCTTTTCTCTGTTCACCAAAAGTACCTTCCTCTAAACTTGCCTTAAAGGAAAGAATATTCTTATCAATCATCAATATTTTAGTTGTGTGGTTTGTGTTTTTTTAACCTGGTGGAATCTTGTTTGCAGTGTACTAATACATCTATTTTATCAGGTCAGGAAAAAGAATATATATATATATTTCTTTATATACACATATATAAATAAGTCATATATATATTTATAAAGACATATTATTAGAATGCAATTGGTGATAATAGGACTTGTTTGGTTGCAAAAAAAAACCCATGGATTTCTGGTTACCTTTAACAGTTACTAAATTAAATCAGTTATCTGTGCTAGATTAAAATGATTCCAAGTATTTTGTTTTTATTTTGATCTGTGGATTTCAAAGTGGTCAAAAAAACCTGTCCTGAAGGCATAGCAGATCTCTCATAGTTATTCCTTCGGTCCTTAGTATAAATGTCAATTAAAACATAGAAACCAGTGCTTTTGAATAAAGACCAGCACAGGATTTGAAGGGCTGCCTTGAGCAAATGTCAGTTTAAGTCTTTTCTTTCTTTTCCAGTTTGAATTCACTTTTTTTGCAGTGACTGAGGATATAAATTATGTTTCACGTGTTGCTTTTATATTTGTTAAAGACACTCTAATTTAAAATACCATTCTGATCCATGAAAGCTGGTAAATTCTGATTTGCATATGCTTCATAAAATAAGGTAAATCAATATATTATCCTTTGGTTTATCAGAACAATCCACAGAATATTTTTCAACAGTTTTAAAATAGTTATATGGTATCTGATTTTCCAGATTACTTAGTACATCCTGTAGTTGCTCACCCTGTCTTTCCCAGAAGAGCTTACATCTAATTCCAGGGATGCTACATGTAAAGGGTAAGAAAATACTAAAGAGAAAGCAAGAAAAGCAGTCCAAGGGAGCCAGAGGGAATTATGGTAATAGACTAGAGCTATGGTTATATGGCTGCCAAGGAAAAGCTTGAGTACAGCTTCAATTCTTTCTAAATAACTGGTAAACCTTCCTAAAATAAAAAATTTTCAATTTTAGAAACATTGCAATTGAAATTGTTGAGACAGTTGAGAACAATTTCTGTCTAGCATTTGAATAATCCCTTTAAGGTGTAAGTACTTACGTATTCTTAATATTTTGTTGCATAGAGATCTGAAAGGAGAAAAGTTGTACTGCGTGCATGGGGTTAACCATGAAGAAGAGGGTTGGGCGAGGCATCACCGCCGCAGTGCAAATTGAACTAAAAGGGTGATAACGCTGGTTTAGGAGGCTGCACTGCATGGGAAAAAGCAGGGACAGTTGTGTGCCAAAGGTTTCCCTCTCATGTCATCCTGAGTTCTCTTACCAGAAGTGTTGTCTAGATGAAGCTTAAGGACTTTGTCTTCTCTGGTGTTTCTTAACATCTAGCCATGGATAAGTTTAAGCTGTTGGACATTGGTCTCTGTTGTCATGTTCAGGGCAACTCTGGAGCCCTGCATAGTGAGGCTATGCCTCCCAAACCTACTTGGAATTCCCAAGCACCAGGTGTACAGAGTCACTCAAACAGGCTTTGCTGTATTTGTGTTGCCTAAGTTGCTCCAGGAGTCTCAGGTTGGTTGTACTTGCTGTATACAATGTAAACAGATATCTAAGTAGTCCCAGGAAGAAATACAATAAAACTGAGACAATATTTTTCCACTATGAACTCCTTGCTTTCTTTCCTGGAAGCGTTCCACTGGCCATATTTGAGTTTAATTTCCCCACGGACTCTTTTGTGTTGAAGACAGTGATCTGACCAAAAGACAAAGTGAAAAATGGTGCAAGCAGGTATCCTGTGCGAAATGCACAACTTTGCAAGGGTTTTGTGTGGCTGGGAAACTAAAGAAATGCTGCATCTCTGCTGGAGGTACCTAAGAAATGCTTCTAGACACTAAGGAAGATGTGATAATAACATATAGATAAATATTAATTTTTAAGTGCTACTTTGCTTTAGCTAACACAAACATGTGCAGCTTTGGTTTCTCTCAGAGATATTTTCAAGTCTTTACAGGGAGAGATATTTGGAGTCTTCAAAGTATGGATGAAGTCAGCATCTGACTCACCTGCACTTCCGAATTTTATTAGCACAGTCTTTAGTATCCCCAGCCAGCATCTAGTGTCATCTATTTTGGGGGCAAAGAGATGGTTGATTGTAGCTGAAGAAATACTGAAGCCTGTATCAGGGTTGGTGCAGATGCATAAGTCCCTCAATTTAATGATGTTCAACCGCTGAGAAAGTCCTCAGAACTATTTGTTTTCCCCCTCTCAGTGCTCAGTTTAAGAACCTAGCTTTCAAATAATGGCAAGTGGCCTGGCCAAAATAAGAGCTTCTTAAAATGCTTCAGGAGTGGCAAGGGAAAACGTGTGGAACCAATGTCTATAAACTCTTTGGGCCATCTGAGTGACTCACCACTTCTACACTCAGCAGCTGTATAGAGACTCAGCTGAAATTGCTTTTAAACTGCCTCCCTCTTGCTGTCTTTCCATTCTTTGTCTTGGGTTTGGTTTAGCTTAAACTAAAAATAAATGCTAGTCCGCACTGTACATGGCCACAAAAAAAAGGTGTGGTATCTTTGTTTCCTACACAAGCTGATGTATACTCTAAAATAAAATGACAGGGAATATCACTTTGTGAACAAGAGAAAGGAAAGCAAGGGAGCTCTTGTGGCTCTGTGGAATAATCAGACCAAATGCACAGCAGAGCAGTGGTTTACTTCAAAACATTAGAGGTCAAACTTGATCACAGCTGGGAAGGTTCTGGAGAAAAAACTTTAAGCCAAGTTTATTTTCTACTATGTACCAAAGTTTACAAAACTCTATTTTAAATGAGATAATTGCGTGTAGAGGGATTTGAATGGTGGTTGCTTTTCTCCTTGTCAAAGGGGCTACCTGTAATTATGTTCAGCAGGTCTGTACAGATGGCTGTACAAATACTTAAGTTATTCAAGGACACCTGAGATCATCCTTGGAGTTTTCTTCATTGTGAACAGTTCGTGCTTGACTGAAGTGATGTGGTGATGAAAAATGCCAGATGATTATGACTACATTTGCAAAGCTCTTAGCTCTCCAAATATTTTGAAAAGAAACCAACACGAGCTACTTGATAGACGCTTAGTTTCCTTGCTTTGTTTGTCAGAAGGTGAATATTCTCAGAATTGACGTAACTTGAGGTGTTTGCTTTTCCTGTATATGCCCCTGTAAAAGCTGTTTTCGTTCCACTGGTAATTCGCCTGCATATTCTGATTTTATTGATTTCGAATTGTCAATAGAAACAGATGCAGAACATTAATTTTAATGAGCAGCCAGCTTCCAGAGCTCCAGAACATCTGATTTAATGGTTTATCCAATTGCATAACACCTTGTAAGGTTTTTGTTCAATGGAGCACTTTTGTCAAATTGAGAGTAATTGTCCTTATTGCTCTACAGGAACCCACGAAAAGTAGGATGTTAGCACATATTTAGTTAGAGATTTCACAGATATTTAATTGGAAATAAAAGCATTTTCAGGCAGTCCACTGCTTGATCTTTTACAGACTGTTACTGTTCAGTTTCATAGTGTCTGCTGGAGATTTGTATATGAATCATGCTGCAAATTCAGGAAGTTCTTAAACTATTTTTATCTCATGGTTTTAAAAGTTCGTGTTCTTTTTGTCCAGTTTGTTATAGTTAACACTTCAGAATTTCCAGATTTAGAATTCAGAATTCCAGGCCCCCTTGTTAAGTTACATACTGAAGAATTAACTCCTTCAAATTTTAGAGTTTATATAAATGAATTTAAAGTGAATATGTGTAAATGCACCATTCAAAACCCATAGATGGGATAAGACTCACCAAATCATTTGCTTGCTCTGTAGGCTGTCCCATTTTTAATAGTTCCTTTACACTGAGTATGTTAGAGCATGTGCAATCACTTGTAAATTCTGCTTTTAGCAACACTTTCAAATATTTTTTTATAGAATTACTTTTACGAAATTTGCCTTAGTGAACTCTTCACAATGCAAATCTTTCAGATTTCAGTCAAATGCTACAGATGGAGGTAATTTATTAAACTCCTTACCAGTGTCACATTTTATCTGTAAAACCCTCAGAAGTTTTCTGGCTTCAGTAAGAAGGTGGCATTGAGAACAAAGAGACTTGGTAAATTAATCTTTATTCATTATGCGCTATTCCATGCTAGTACTTAGGGATAAAATCCAGGTCTTTTAACAGATGCACATCTGAGCTCTTCACAGGTAGACTGGAAATAAAAGTGAAGTGTATTTTTCATGGGTCTGCTCTTTCCTGGGCCAGCTCACTTGGGATTTGTTACCCACTTGGGTAGTGGAAGTCACGTTTCCAAGCTTTCTTTTGAGTTGCTTGCAGAAATATACCTGAAAACATTCAGAAGTTATTGTTGCATTGTACTTCTCACCATTTTTTCCTGACTTTCTTGCATTACAGTTTCTCTGCAGCCTGTCTATGCCTGTTGAGTGTTATCTCAACAGCGCACATGTGCACCCTCCCCGGCCTCTTTGCCCAAGTCCTCTGTGTGCAGCCTGATCGTCTAATGTAAATGTTGGGAACATTTTTGTACCTATCAGCTGTATCACAAATGAACATCATTTCCCCAGAGCAAATGGAAACTCGAGGAATTATGCAACAATAAAAGAAATACATGAAGCTGGATGAGCTTTAGATCTAAGTTTCATATTAATCTTGAACTGTCTGGTAAACTTTGATTTGAGAGAATGAGCACAGTTCCTGATAAGTAAAATCCTTGCTCTATGGTTTATTTAAGAATGTTATCTACTATATTCAAGTTTTGCTGTAGACATAGAACTGCATCTAAATTCATTTAGAAAGAAGACAAAAGATGATTAATATTTGAGATAATTAAAACTTGTTTCTAAATAGATTTATCTGGGAAATCTCTTTGGAGATTTTTCTAATTACATTGGTACCAAAATATAGTAAATAAAAAATAAATCCCTCTTTTTTTTATTTTCAGAAATGACAGAAGTGTTCTTGATAGTCATATCAGTAACGATAACCTGATGAGATTTTTGTTTATTTAATAAAAATTAGCTAGTGTATGCAGGTTTAATGATGATAGCTTTTAGTCTTCCAAGCAAATGTGAGGACCATAACTCTGCAACCAGATAGAGTGTATTTCAGCAGGAAATTTCCTCTTAATTATGATGTTGAAGAAAAATAACTGACTCAGGCAATGCCGGAGGGAAGTAGTGTAATGACCCCTGTTATGCTATGATCTCTGAAATTTCTCATGTTTTCAAGGATTTGTGTTCTTTCGAGTGTATGGACCCATAAGGTACTTTTAACTATTAACATGGTCTTTCATATAGTACTTCACTAAACACCAAACACATCTGGCAGACCCACTTCTGAATTACTAAAGATGCTGAGCACTTTTTAGAACTTTTTGTAGCACTTTAGGCAGCACTGGAGCAGTCTGCTGCCTAATAAACCCTTCCTGGGCTGGAATTCCTTCAAGGGCTCAAAGAGGCAATGGCCTCATCACTACTGCAGTTAGAATCATCAAGAAGAACAGCTGTGAAAATCTTCCCAGAAACTCTGTGAATACCCCAGTTGCATCCAGCCCTGTTCACTTCTGTTTATGTGCAAGGTGTTATGTGTTTTATGGGGGAGGAAGGTTGAGATGGCCTGTCTGCCTTGTTCTCTGTCTTACACTTCAAATTACTTAGGTCTCACTAGGCTTGTCTTAGGAAATATTAGACTTGTCCTTATAACAGCTATAAAATTCTTACAAGCTACTTATAGTTTTAAATTTTAGTAAATATTCTTTAATGATCAGTCACTTTTCTCTCATTCAAGTATGGTTTTCTCATTGAATAGTCCTACTACACATCAGAAGTTAATGTGGCAAAATCTGACATCGTTACACAGCTCTGTAGCATTCAGTTGCATGATGTAAAATGCCTGTACTCTAAGCCCTTTCCAGTAAAGCTTTTAGTTTAGATCATGCATTTTGACTGCATTTCAATGCACTAATTTTGTATCAACAAAATGTTGATATGATACAGTGAGCTTAAACCACTTCTCTTGCTGTTTACTAAAGTAAATCTCCTGTTTCCTAGTAGTTAGTAGCTGGCATGGTACATTGAATAGATTCTCAATAACAACAAAGCTGCTTTATACCACATTATTAAATGCAGAAGAAAATTATTGATTCGCTATTAATGAAACTGTAGGCCTTCATATTTTGTTTGTTTAGATACAATGTCAAGGTTAAAACTTCATCTGAGGTCTAGATTCAGAGGCATTAAGAAAGTGAAATCATGTTGATACAGCCTAAGTTTCTTAGTGCTTCTATGAATCTACTCCCACATTGTTTAAATTTTGTGAAATGTCACAAATGTCTACACATCCAGGTAACACAGACTTTTATTTAGTGAAAAATAGTTATTCAGACATCAGTGTGCAAAAAAAAAACCCCTCTTTCTTTGCTTTAAAGCCCTTCTTTGATGACCCTTTTTCTTACAGCTCTTTAATATATAGTTTATTTTCATACTGGCTTCACTGCTTTAGTAAGCTCCTGTTATGTCACCTTTTAGTCTTTGAAAACAGTGGATTACTATCAATTGCAGTGAAAGGGCACTTGCTGAAAGTAACCTGTAAAAAATTAATGTCTCCCAGACATCCTCTGTAACCTGTCAATGGTACAGTTCATCTAGTAGGAAAAGAGTTTGGGTGATTGCCGCCAGAAGTGCCTGATGTCATCAAGAGAGACTTCAGGGCATTGTGACAACTGGTTAAGGGATCAGGAGCACAAGTGGTTTCTCTTCTACCCTTCCAGTTGCAGGGAATGATGAGAGAGGAAATAGAAAGAACCAGCAGATCAATACCTGGCTCCAGGCCTGGTGTCATGGCAGAATTTTGGGGGTCTTGGTCATGGGTCAGTTTATACAACATGAGGCCTGCTGGCAACAGATGTGGTACACCTGTCTCAAAGGGGGAAAAGGATCTTTGCACAGGAGTTAGCAGTGCTCACTGAAAGAGCTTTAAATGATATTTGATTTGGGATAGAGATAAAACCAGGCTTGATAGAAATAAGCCTCATGGTAGCATACCAGTGTTTGAGGGTCAGTGTGCTAGTGATGTCCTTTGGTCTGCCATCTTGGTGGAGGTAGGGGATGCTGATCCAGGCAGCAGCAAAGATGCAAGGATTATTGAGGTGGTTGAAACAGCCTTTGTCACCATTTCTCACAACATTCTCTTGGAGAAACTGGCTGTTCATTGCTTTTTTGGGTGTACTCTTAACTGAGTAAAAAACTGGCTGAATGGCTGAGTCCCAAGAGTGGTGGTGAATGGAATGAAATACAGTTGGCAGCTGGTCAGTAGTGGTTTCCCTCAGGGCTCAGTATTGGAGCCACTTCTGGTTAATATTTTTATCAATGAACTGGACAAGGCGATTGAGTGCACCGTCCGTAAGTTTGCAGATGACACCAAGTTGGGTGGGAGTACTGATTTGCTTGAGAGTAGGAAGGATCTACAGAAGGACCTGGACAGGCTGAGTCAAAAACCCAAAGACAACTGTATGAGGTTCAACAAGTGTCCTGCATCTGGATCACAACCACCCTATGCAATGGTACAGGCTTGGGAAGAGCCACTGGAAAGCTGCTTGGTGGAAAAGGACCTAGGGTGGTTGGTCAACATCTGTCTGAATATGAGTGGTGTGCCCAGATAACCAAGAAGCACTCCAGAACCCTGGTTCATGTCAGAAATAGTGTGGCCAGCAGTACTACAGAAGGATTGTCTCCCTGTACTCAGCACTGGTGAGGCCACATGTTGAATATTGTGTTCAGTTTTGGTATGTAAGAAAGTCCATTTAAGCTTCATGGTGAGTTTGCCCAGGCAACCTAGTGCTGTCTTCATTTCATTTCCTCTAAAAGAGAAGTGCATGAATGTCACGTAGACTGTCTTGTATGCAGAACTATAGTCTGACATTTCAGAAAATAAGATAGCATACATTTTTCCATCTTCAGCAGCAAGATACCGTGACTTTCAGGACAAGCTGGATAAGTGTTAAAGTTCCTAGAATATTTACAAGTTTCTTGAACTTCAGAGGAGTTTTATAATGTTAACATTTTTGAAAGGTGTATTAACCAACATTAAGTTGTGCCTGTCTTCTGTTATTTAAAAATTGCACTAGTTATAAAACAGATTAGTGCTTCTGCCTGTATTTAGGTAGATGTATTTTTCAGCTCTCTTCTTTCCAAACCTGTGGTCATTTTCTTACTGGACCTCTCAGATGTCACTCACTGTAAGGTATTTTGGGCGGAAGCAGAGGGCATGCTCAGTAACAAATCCAGTTATAATGAAGACAGAAAGTTTTGTTTGTGATGATCTGATTACCAGTGTTGCTTTTTAATCCTTTACTAACTTCATGAGATGTGCAAAAATACAAAAATATGTAAGTTACTTTGTTCTTGCCTTACAGGGCACACCAGCAAGTCGAGTCCGATACAAAGTGGACGTTGTCCAGTTTCCTTATAGTGCTAGCATTTTTGACGTTGAGGAAAACTCAGGACGTGTAGTAACCCGAGTAAACCTAAATGAAGAGCCAAGTACAGTGTTTAAGGTATGAACTCATTTAGCTATTTATTGTTAGTAAATATTGCCTGTATTTGATGGATTTCCTTCTTTGTGTTTCTCTATTTTGTTTTATATTACATAGAAAGATATGAAATTTTGATTTTGTTTGTTTCTTTACTTTCTTAATTTCTTCCTGGCACATGTTCTGTGCTTTTTTAATTTCAGAAACATTTTGAATGGATGTGATTGCTACTGTTAGGAGGATGGAAGAAACAGGGAGGCATCCTCATCTTTTGAAAGTTACCTTGCTGATCTCTGTTTTCAACAGGGCTGTTGTCATAGCAATTTTGATGAGAACTTCTGAAGAATAACAAGATATCTTGTAAACAAAGTTATTGTACAGTGGATAGTTTGGTACTTCCTGTTCACAAGTCTCCTGTTTTTAAGGAGATTTAAATTACTATAGTGTTGTTATTGTTCCTGAAGAGTCTCAAGTGTAATTAGTATGGACTATGTTATGATTTTAATCAAAATCATTGTGACAGATATCCCCCTTTAAATCCATAAGTGGAGGTGGTAGTTAAAAATGAAAATTGAAGTGTGTAGGTGTCGTACTTTAACCCCAGATGGCAACTAAGCACCACACAGCCACTTGCTCGCTCTCCCCAGCGGAATCGGGGAAGGAATTAGAGGAGTGAAAATGAGAAAACTTATGGGTTGAGATGAAGATAGTTTAATAGGGAAAGAAAAGCTGTGCATGCAAAGCAAAACAAGGCATTCATTCACTCATTCACATTAACAGGTATGTGCTCAGCCACCTCCAGGAAAGAAGGGCTCCAACAGTTACTTGTGAAGACAAACACCATCCCTCTGAATGTGTCGTTCCCCCCCCCCCCTTTCTCCTTCTCCCCCCAGCTTTATATGCGGAGCATGATGCCATTTGGCATGGAATATCCCTTTTATCAGTTGGGGTCGGCTGTCCCAGCTGTGTTCCCTCCCAGCTTCTTGTACACTCCCAGCCTACTTGCTGGTGGGGTGAAATAAAATATAATAATAATAGGGAACCCAAAAAGAAGGAGAAATAAAAATTCAGGAAGTACAAGTGATGTGCCATGCGGTTGCTCACTACCCTCTGACTGATACTCGGCCCATCCCCAAGCGGTGACTCATGGTTCTCGGTCAACTCCCCCCAGTTTATATACCAACCATAATGTTCTGTGGTATGGAATATCCTTTTAGATAGTTTGAGTCAGCTGTCCTGTCTGTGTGCCTCCACTCATGCAGCAGAGCATGAGAGACTGAAAAGTCCTTGATCAGGGTAAGCATTACTTAGCAACAACTAAAACGTAAGTGTTATCATCATTATTCTCAGACTAAAGCCAAAACACAGCACTGTACCAGCTACGAGAAAGAAAGTTATCTCAGCAGATTCCAGAACAAGGATCTCTTTTCTTAAGAGGATTTTTTGGGGGGAGAGGTAATGTTAATTTTTTTGTTTTGATATCAAACCTTGGTTTTAGGTATTAATGTCAGCAACACTTTTTCTGTTTATTGGAAGATACAGGTAGTTTTTCAATTAAAAAGAAAATAAATGTAAAACTGAATGATATACCATTAAAGGTGGAATTGATTCTGGAGTTCTGAGTGAAGACATTCTGTGGTTAGATGTGAAGGGAATCCCCTGGAAAATGTACTTGAGGTTGTCGATGTGTTTTCGAGAGGTATTTTTGCAAGACTTTTGTATTTTAATTCCAGTTTACTGTGTCTCTTTACATTTTCTAGTGGCTGTTTCATCTTGTGGGTGGCTGTCACCTTTTTAGTTTATGTTTTGTTTTATGCAATGTATGATTTGCAGTGAAAGAAAATCTCATCTGACTTTTTAGACTCTGAAAATACGAGAACTGTTGTTGCAAGTCAGTATAAAAAGTATTCATGCCTGTAGGAAGAGAATGATTTTCTGTATTGTTTACAGCTAATGGTCATTGCATATGATGATGGGGATCCTGTGAAGTTCAACACCACAACTGTAGAAATTGCTGTACTGCAGCCTTCAGTAATTCCACGGTTTACACAGGATGAATACAGGTGAAGCATTTATTCATTCACATTACAACTGTTTTGGGTTATTTTTTTAAGCTGAAATAAGTTCCTGTTTGAATGCTATTCTAAAATATATGGGATACAAAAATACTGTGTTGTCAGTGTGGAAGTGCTTCCCTTGCATATACCTGAACTTTTGTACCTTCTGCTGTTCATTTTGGCTCATGGAAAACAGTAAGACACAAAAATGAGGTTTGAACAAAATTACCAAGACCCTTATGTACTTAAAACTGATAACATATTTACTGATAAGAACTCTTCTTCAGGAAATAAATTGGGGGCTGCTCTGAGGAGAGAGAGCAGTCAGCACTCAAATCCACCAAGAGCATGACTGTGTGAAATTACATGCAAAACTTCTTTGCAGCACTCCTGTTTGACAAAGTGAAGGTGGCAGAATACTTTAGAATTCTTCTTTCTCTTAGCCACAAGTTATTTTGCAGCCAGCCATTCCCTAATCATATTAGATAGTAGTGCAATTTTACTGTCTTAACAGGTTGTCTCCAACTGAAGGGATCTGGACTGCAGGTAACAATGACACTGAGGAAAGGTTTGTTTGAAATTATTGTCTCAGAAGCTGTTGAATATGTCAGTCATATTTGAGTGTGTTTTGATTCTGTAAACCATTTATGTGGGATATGAGGTAATTCAGACTCTGATATTAGAAGGGAAGATGATAGTTATTACTATAGCATCATTATTTGATAAAGTTTACCCTCTGGCAATTTAATAAGATCAATCCCATTTTCTTAAAATTAAGTTAAAAAAATGGTACAAAAGATGATTATTTTGTTAAATTTTGTTACAGAGAGTGTGTTCCTAGATAGTTTCACGTCTATATAATAGTAGGAAGTGATGTGATCAATGGAACCAGCCTCCTGATATCAAGAAGTTACAACCTTGCTGCAGTATGTGCTCTTGATTCCAATGTAGCAACATTATCAGTATCAGAATATAGTGGGGTTTTCAAAATAGTATATTTTCAAAGCAAAGTACTGCAGAAAATTAGAAAACAGGAATTGAATATATTATTGGCTTCAGCAGACCTTCATGAGAGAAGACTTGCTGAGCTGTCTTAAGGAGTTCAGACAAAAAATTCATTATATTCATGCTATTTTTCCTCATGGCTAGAATGTTAACATTTTGAAGCAATATCTTAAACAAAATTAAAAATAACAAAATGCTATTAGTCCTCTACTAATGTCTTAATAAATCTTGAAACAAATATGAAATCTGAAGGAATAGTGCAAAATTATAAACTTTGCACTTAATGATAGTGCAAATTATAATATTTTGAGGAAGGATTTTTCTTGAGAGGGAAAATTCCTGCTGCTCCCTTAATTTTATTAGTTATCTTCAAATGTATGAAGTGTAGTTTAAATAATGTATCAAAAGCTAGTCATCTGAAAGTGTTTCCGTTGGTTACTATAATTTCAGATACCATGACAGTGCATGCAATTTCTGAATAATATTTAAAGCGTTTCTGTAATAGTCTTAACTTCTGTGCTACTATTTGCAAGACAAAAGCGAACAGGTCCAATATGCATAGCTGTGAGGAAAAAAAATAAAATCTGTAGCTACATTTAACAAAGGACATGAAAATATGGTACTATGAGACCTTTGCATGATACTCCATATTTTGGGTAAATTACAAAAGCTAATTTATCTAGCCTCAGGAGCCAGACAGGGGATTGGAACCGCTGAAGAAGACTTCACTGCTAGAGGCATATTTGGTAATGCACTTTGTTGCCTTTTTCTTTTACAACTATTCCAAATGGCCTTCACCTTTAAGGAGCTTGTCTTTGAATCTTATCTGGTGACAAATGTGATCCCCAACAGCGTGTTTTGGAAAAGGCTACAATGCAGCCACAGTTCTAGACTGCTCAGGCCAAATCCAGCTCAAACCCAGCCTCAGAAGTGCTTGGAGCACTTTGTGATCCACCTCTCCAATGTAAAAGAGGTACCTTGCAGTTATGTCAACCAACACAATGTTTTTATTTGCAGGATTGTAAGAAGCAACTTGCAGGTTCAGGAGCACAGGCAAAGTTTGCATTGCCTCCTGAACAATGAACTGAGCTCACACTTCCTTGAGGCCACCTTGAGCTTCAGTCTTATCCTAGGGTAGGATAAAACTTTTATCTCACTACAGTGAAGAAAGTTTGCAGAAATAATTGGCTCATATCCCATAATACCCTTATATGACTACTGAATAACCCATGTTATCTTCTCCTCCATGCAAATTCACCAGGATTAGCTGAATAACCCAGTTTCTCTTTCCAAAGAAATAGTGCTATTCCATTCTTGGTAAATTACTTGATGCACACCATTGTAAAAAACCTCTTTAAATGTTTTGGAGACAGCAAAGGCATTTACTCATTTTCTTCAGTCAGAAATTAAATGAAAAAAACTTCATAACTTTCTGGTTCAGTTCTGAAACTCCCTCAAAAATTTTGGAGCAGGACTAGTTTTGATTCCTAAGGTTTTCAGGGATTGTCACGCTCTGCACACTGCACTTTGTGTTTGGTTTCTTGACAGTGATGCAGCCCGAAGCTGGCAGGTTTCATATAACCTTGTTTTTCATTTGACATGGTATATCTTTAGGGTAAATGTCAGTACAGAGTGATAGTGCTGCTTGCCAAATGATGAACCACTGGGTGTGGATACAAGAATTTTTGAAGGACTGGGAATTAGTGGCTTTAGAGTGGATTAGTACTGATCTTTGCTTGAATAATTATCATAATCTGGATGATTCCAGCACCATTTTATAGCTGTTTTACAAACTTCATTTCTGTGTATTCAGAGAAAGGTCACAGTTGAACAGTTTTACAGAATAAAGCTGCCTGTGCAGTTGCAGCATGTATTCCAAATCAGAAACAAATACAAAAAAAAAAAAATAGGAGAGAGGGGACCAGATGGCATGGTCAAAAAGGCATAGCCTTGTTAGGCAGATAAAAGTATAACTCTGCCTTGAACTGTTGGTCTGGCAGGTCTCTGATGTCAGAAGTACACCAGTGCATTTGGGTCTCTGCTTGGAGTCCTGTTCATGCTAAGACTGAGGTAAATTAATTAGTCTTTTTTTTCCCTTTACCATCCTTGTTTGGATTGTAAATTATACTGGAGACTTGTAAATGCTGCTGCTCTATATATACAAAACAGCAAAGGGATCGTAAGAGCTCTGAGAACCATAAAATACAACATGGAGCAGTTGCTTTATGACAAGTAATAAAATATAGTTCCTTCCTAATGACTAAGATGGATGACGCTAAAGTAACCCCTTTGGTAGGAACTAGCAAGTCAATGCCAGGCATCCCATCAGCCTGGGTAGAGCATGCTTTAGCGCATTTCTCCCTGTACACTCAAATCCTGTTAGAAGCAGAGCAGCATCAGCCAAGCAGGTCTGCTTGATCTAGTGAAGCAGCTTGTGAAGATGCCACCTCATGGGCAGAAGCAGTAGCATAGTTAATAAGGGCCAGATGATGCATTCCTAGTGCTCACTGCACATGAACATCTTCTGGGGATATCAGTACACGCTGCAAAGCCCACAGATATCTCTCTCTAGTGCATCCTTAGATGTGAGCCTGACTGCCTTCTCTGGACTTCGGCTGATACTGCAGGCTATCCCAGGGCTCCTAGCCTACATCTTCATTCTGAAGCCACAGAGTTTAACTCATTAGCAATGCGGATCCTTTCTACTTGGATCCTTGTTTGTCCTTGTCATGGATATTAAATATGACTTTCAGAGAGATGACAGCAGCAGTAACCACTAAATAAAGTGTTTTCCAAACCAAGTATAATTGCTTGTTCCACAAAACACAAAGTGTGAAGAGGCAAAAATAAAAAAGAATCAAAGGTCTGTAACATGCAGACATTTAATTGTAGATGGCTAGTCCACCTCTGAGCCCACTCGATCTTTTGCTGCCCAGGGAGGACACTGCTACTGCTACTGCTCTTCTCACTGCAGCTCCCTGCAGAATGGTTGGCAGTCAGATTTTGCCGATTCTCCAAAATACTGACACCAAAGGGAGACACAAGTGCTGAATCTGATGCAAGGGATGGTTGTCAGCAGTGTATGGACAAGACCTGAGCTGCTACTTCCACTGCTTCTCTCCAGAAAAAGTGACAGGCTGGAGAGCAGGAGCCCGAGGTTGCTGGGTACAGCAATGTTGTGAAGCAAGTGGTGCCAGCAAATGGCATGTGAGACTACTGTGTTGCTGCCCAAATCAGGCTGTGGCCATTCGCACAGTTTAGTAAGGTTTTTAATGCTGATTTTGATCTCATTCTACTTAGTGCTGATGAAACAGCCATGTCTTTGGCTTCCTTGGAGTGAAGAAGAGCCCAAGAAAATTGGATAATATTCAAGGATCACCTCCTTCAAGCTCAGGAGCAATGCATCCTGACAAAGAAGTCAGCAGAAGTGCCAGGAGGCCTTCGTGAATGACCAAGGAGCTCCTAGGCAAACTCCAGCATAAAAAGGAGGCCTGCAGAGGGTGGAAACAACATAGCTTGAGAGGAATATAGAGAAACAGAGCAGTCAGAGATCAGGTTATGAAAGCTAAAGCCCTGACAGAACTCAGCCTGGCCAAAGACATTAAGTGCAACAAGAAAATCTTCTATAGGTACACTGGGGTTAAAAGGAAGGCAAGGGAAAATATGGGCCCTCTCCAGAAAGAAGTGGGAGACCTGATCACCCAGGACATTGAAGAAGGCTGAGGTACTCAACGACTTTTTTGCCTCAGTCTTTGCCAGCAAGAGCTCTAGCTACACTAAGTCACAGAAGGCAAAGGCAGGGACTGGGGGAATTAAATGCTGCCTGCTGTACGAGAGGATCAGGTTCAAGGTCATCTAAGGGATCTGAAAGTGCACAAGTCCATGGGGCTGATCAGATATATTCGTGGGTCCTGGGGTGTAGTTGCCAAGCCATTATCCATCAAACGTGAGAAGTCGTGGCAGTCTGGTGAAGCTTCTGCTGACTGGAAAAGGGGAAATATAACCCCTGTTTTTACAAACGGAAAAAAGGAGGACCCAGGGAAGTACAGGCAAGTCAGTTTCACCTTGGTGCTCAAAGCAAGATCAGGAGCAAATCTTCCTGGAAACTGTGCTAAGCCACTGGACAGTAAGAGGGTGATTCGTGGCAGGCCAGCATGACTTTGCTAACAGCAAATTGTGCCTGCCAGGTCTGGTGTCCTTCTACGATGGGGCCACAGCATTGATAGATAAGGAAGAGCAATTGACATCACCTACCTGGACTTGTACAAGGCATTTGACACTACCCTGCATGGTACCCTTGCCTCTAAATTGGAGAGGCATGGATTTGATGGATGAGCCTCTTGGTGGATAAGGAATTGGCTGGATGATCACACTCAGGGAGTTGTGGTGAATGGCTCAGTGTCCAAGCGGAGACTGGTGACAAGTGATGTTCCTCTGGGTTCTTTATTGAGTCTGGCACTGTTTAACACCTTTGTTGGTGACATAGTGAGATCAAGTGCACCCTCAGCAAGTTTGCTGATGACACCAAGCTGTGTTGTGTGTTTGAAATACTGGAGGGAAGAGATGCTTTGACAGGCTCCAGAGGTGGGCCCATGCAAGTCTCATGAACTTTAACAAGGCCAAGTCCTGTGCTTAGGTCAAGGCAATCCCAAGCACAGCCACAGGATGGGCAGAGACTGGATTGAGAGCAGCCCTGAGAAGGACTTGGGGGTGTTGGTTGATGAGAAGCTCAACATGAGCCGGCAGTGTGTGTGCTTGCAGCCCAGAAAGCCAACCATGTTCTGGGCTGCACCACGAGCAGTGTGGCCAGCAGGTTGAGGGAGGTGATTCTCCCCCTCTACTCCACTCTTGTAATACCCCACCTGCAGTGCTGCATACAGCTCTGGGCCCCCAACACAAGACTGATGTGGATCTGCTTGAGCGAGTCCAGAGGAGGGCCACAAAGATGATCAGAGGGCTGGGGTGCTTCTCCTACGAAGCCAGGCTGAGAGAGTGGGCTTGTTCAGCCAGGGGAAGAGAAGGCTCCAGGGAGACCTTACAGCAAAGGGGTACCTTTGAGGACCTACAGGAAATATGGAGAGTGACTTTTTACACAGGCATGTAGTGATAGTAAAAGGGGAAATGGTTTTAAATTAAAACAGGGTAGATTTAGAATAAACATTAGAATAAATTGTTTAGTATGAAAGTGGTGAGGCAGTGGAACAGAGAAGCTGTGGCTGCTGCATCCCTGGAAGTGTTTAAGGCCAGGTTTGATGGGGCAGCCTGGCCTAGTGGAAGGTGTTCCCGCTGTGGCAGGGGGGTTAGAACTAGATGACCTTTAAGATCCCTTCTAACTCTAACCATTCTAGAATCATTGCCCACTTGCTTGGGAAAATCAAATCAGCTGCTTTTAGTCCTCTTTTCCCAGCCTATTATTTTGTTGTCCTGATGGCTCCACCCAGATCACCTTCTGTCTGAGCAAGTAATTGACCCCGAAGTTTCCATTTCTCCAAAAAAAGTAATGGCAGCACTTTCAGTTCTTAATTAACAGATCCTAATTAGTGGTGCTACGAAACAATGAACACCAGATGTGAAGTGAATCCCAGATGAATATAAGGACTTTATTTTTTCTTAGCAAGCCTGTTCTCTTTATGAATATGTCCTCATTTGAAAAAGTAAAAGTTCAAAGGGACTTGGGATCTTTTTCTTGTTTTGTTAATTAATAAATATTACATCCTCTGCAACTAGAAGGTCATTGCTAATAGCAGTGTACTGCTGCAGCAAGAAATGTTAACCAAAAGCACCATCATTGGTTCCTAATTATTGCCTGTGGGCACATTAAACAGGTGTTCAGCCATTTCATAGCGGAAAAAGGAAAATACTGGAAACTTTTAGCTTCTGTTAGTATTGCATTATAGGTCCCCAACCTGTTTGAAAAGATGTGTCCACCTGTAATCTGAAGTTTGGTTCCAGTTTATGAGGAAATATATGAAGTTAAGAATTTGAGGCTATTGATGTAAATGTAGTGTGGCATTTTAGTTCTCTGAGTAATAGCACTGCTATGAAAATGTGTTCTGGTTAAAAAAGGAGATTTTGTGACATGTGGGCTTCCTGCAGTAGAATACTCAATATAATATTTTCCACTTAATTAAGTCTTTCAATGCTACACACAGAGACCATCCATGCAAATGGCTATGTATCATAGGATTTCACAAAACAAAATTATGAAGGGATATCAGGAGTTAGTTGGAAGTGTTATTCAAAGAGCCTTATCCCAGTTCTCTGTTTTACTGCTGTTTAAAGGTTATAGTCAAGTAGTTATTCTCATTGTGAAATAGGAAATGGGGAGTCCTGCACAGTGACATTGAGGGTATAGGTAGCATTTCATGTTTGAAATCTCTCATTTGGTGCCTCCTTAGAAAAGGTGTCAGAACACCACTCACAATGTCATGAATGTCTGAGGTCTTACAGAAGGAACTGTGCTTTTCTTATCATGAGTATCCTACTACTTCGGTCAGCTTTCTTTACAACGCATGGGAGATAAAGACAAGTATTAAAAGAAATTAGTTATTCCAGGGAGAGGAACAGAATCATCGAGACAAGTTTTTAAAAAGTAAGGAGTCATAAGTTCTGGTCAGAAATGAGGACTCCAACTGAGAATATCCTTTGTTCAAATATAGAGCAGAACACGACTAAAAAACCCAAACCATATATACCAGGGATTTGGTGGGGAAGGGAATAATTTTGGGGTTGTTGTCAACAGTGAGATTTCCAAAGCTATTCTCTTACTGCTTTACTTTTTTCTCTGACATGTTGCTTTGAGAAATAATTTGGGAATTCATACCTTGCTTCCTATAAGTAAGATGGCGTTATTCAGGGAATCAAGAGGTTTCCTAAATGAAACCATGTGCTGAAGTGGCATTATATAAACTTCTGCTAAAATGTAGTTGGTTTTTCATGAGGCTGCTCATAAGCTGCATTTCTTTGAGCCTCTGTTTAGTTAAGGTCTCATTTTTTCCTTCCGATTACAGTTCACTGTCATTTTAAGTGGTGCTCAGTTAGGGGGTCTTTCCCCCCCTTGTAACAGGAGTGCTTGGAGTTTTAGTTTTGTCTCTCAAAAGTATTTTGTTTGATGATGGAAGATATAGAGCCTCTATTTGGGTGATCCTTTTCCCAAGATATCCAAATCTTGCCACTGCTTCACTCACCTTTCCCATAACAGAATTTACATTTGCATTTTATTAATTAAAATCCTGAAAACGAGTGAAATACCACTGGTGACATTTCTGGTGAAGCATTTTTGAGGTTAGTGGGAAATAGCCAATGTTTTTCTCAAACTGAAGCTAGAGGAGTGATGCATAGGTTCCAACATGCATTTCTAACTTGCCTTAGATGTCAATGGCAAGCTTGGCTCCAGCAAAATATGTATGACTTTGCCTTTGGAATTGATATTTTATGGTGGTGTTCTCGTACTTGGTTTGTAATACATATAAGAAAGCACACTTTGCATCAGGTTATAAAAATTAGGAAATTTTTTCTACAGCAGATACTGAATGGTGGTTTGCCACTGCAAAATTAGCGAGCTAGTTAGCAGATGATGACAGTGTACTAGAAGGATCATCCTTTTTTCCCTGTTTTTCCTTGTTTTGGTAGTGCCGTGTTGCATTTTATTAAAAACTTCTGCTTCTTCTTATGAAACGAAAAGGAAACTCTCATTTCAAGTATTTTTCTTTTCCAATGAAATATTATGGTGAAATTAATCTAGCTGCATATTACCTGGTTATACCAGACAAAGTAAGCAAAGGGTCCAGATCCGTGTAGGGAATCTGCTTAGCTGTGCTTGGTGAGGATGAGGGTCAGAGCTTTCAACACCATGTATCATTTTAATGAAATGTAGAACTAAATCACTGTGGGAATGTGAATATTGAATAGAAATAATACACATCTGTAGTATTAAACCGTGTTGGCTTTCAGCAGTGTATTATGAGAGAACAAAGCCACAGCATTATTCTTGGAT
Source organism: Myiopsitta monachus (assembly GCA_017639245.1). Classification (NCBI taxonomy): domain Eukaryota; kingdom Metazoa; phylum Chordata; class Aves; order Psittaciformes; family Psittacidae; genus Myiopsitta; species Myiopsitta monachus. The sequence goes on along the minus strand of CM029921.1, from coordinate 60,044,067 downwards.
TTAGAACTGATCCTATTGGTATTGGTCTGTCTGACCAATTCATGTATGTGTGTCCTGCATTGTGCTTGATGAGATTTTTTTTTATATTTTTTTTTGCTTCTATAGTAATCTTGACAGAAATTTTCATGTCTTCATGTCCTTAGCTTTAATTTAAGATTGGTGGGATAACAGAAACATATTATGCCTCATGACAAAGAGTTCACAGGAACAAAATTTGACATTTGGTTTAAAAGACAATAGGTTATGACAGGGCTTCACTATAACTGTGTCCAGATTCCCTTGTCATCTGTTTTAGAGATAAATACCATGAAAAGGTCAGAATGTCTTGAACCAATCTGAGAACTAAGATGGCAAGTAAGGGTATTAAGGGCAGTAAGGAATACATGACCCTTTTCAGGACATTTTGAAGATAAACTGCTTGAAAAATACATCTAATTAAGAAGAAAATACTCTTTTCCAGAGGCAAAAAAAAAAAAATCACTGTCTCTGATAAACTGTTCAGATTGTTACAGTTGCACTGTTAACCTCCTAGCAATGGGGGTTGATTGTTCTAATATGTGTCTAGGTCGTTCTTTTTTGAGCATGGACAGGAAGCCAAAATAGTCTAAATGCGCTGGTGAAAGGATTAAAAGAATTGCCATCATGATGTTTACATCTTGCTTTCTTGTTTCTTTACTATTTGTTCTGCTGCACCAGTTAGAAACCTGTATTTTTTTTTTCAAAATTTTAAAAACTCAGCTGCATACCCAGACCAACTTAAGTGTTTCTGTTTGTAGAGATTTTACTAGCTATTTCAGTTTCCATATAACTTCATTGTTAGCTTGCCTCACGTTAGACAGTCTAGTCCTCTGTCTATGCTTGACTTTTCTGCATAAAAATACATGAATTCAGTTGGATTTAATGGCTTTTGTAGTTTCTTCTAATGCAAAGCATCAGACAGAAAAAAACCCAAGTCAAATCACTTCCCATGAGGCGTCAGACAAAAAGTGTCTGTGCAGGAATGGGTAGGCTGCTCAGAAACATGTTTCAGATAGAAGAGCATGGAATAGTTTCAGGTAAAATGCCTTTGAGACTTGAAAGGCCAAAATGCTTTAAGAAGGTGTAATATGAGAGAAGGTAGGGAGATGATTTTACCAGGAGAGGTCCAGATGGCATTTTAATCAAGTTGAGCTAAGAATCTTAGCAATGTAATTAAACAAACAAGCAGACAAAATGAGTTTAATTCTAAGGTATGGTTTTGGACCTCCATAAATGGAAATATAATCCACAATATACAGTCATCTGAAGTCTCTAATGCAGAGTACATGCACATCACACTATTAAACTTCAGTACTAAACCAATTTATTATTGGCTTTGCTGGTTTAAAATTTAATTTTTTATTAAATCTCATGTTCATGCTTTTGGAGATAGAAAAGTTTCATGGTGAATTTAAAGCATACTGGATATCAGACAAACTGAAAAACTGACAAGAGTCTGATGTGCTTAGGAAAGGGAAAAAAGAAGCAGAAAAAGAAAATTTTAAATTTAACTTTAGATGTTAATAGTTATGCTCTGCAGTGTACATGACACGTTCTGTGTGCATTTCCTCCTCTGATCAAGGTACACATAACTGAGACATAGCAAATTAAAAATTATTATAATTTTTTAATTTGTATCTCTTTTCAGTGGTTTTTGTGTGTAAACAATTACTTTGTTTTAGCCTTGTTGTTCTTCTAGCTCAGGGTTGCTTTTTTTTTCCTAAGGGGCAAGCACATTTTATAGCATGGTTTCATATTGAAGCAGAGGAAGCAATGCAGTAGAGGTCTCAAAGAAATATACAGACAAATCTTAAATTTGTGCAAGGGTAACAAAATCAGAAGAGTGGGACATCTATTTTGTTAATTTTAAATTCTTTCATTCTTCCCAAATCTGAGGCCATCAGACACCAATCTCATCTCAGCATGGCACAAAGCCCTTTTTTACGCTTTGCTCCTTTCATGCCCTCTTTTCTCACCACAGGTTGTCAAGAAGGGCTTGGGAAGTTTCAATGGGTCCAAGGATCCTACAGGGGTTTTGTTGCACTGCAGTGATGGGGGCCTCTCCTGGAATCCATCCTATCTTGTATGCTGACAAGATACCATTTATTATTTCTGTGAAAACTTTAACGTGAAGATTGACCCCACTGTTGTACATCTTAGTCCTTCAAAAACTGGAAAATAACGAACTTACCCCAAAGAAAGCTTGTTACAGCTTATAGTACAGGATAAAGAGAAGTATTATTGTCAGCTGAATACCCTTGTGTTTTGATGGTTCACTTCTCTACAATTCAGCAAAATGTTCTGAAGAGAACAGCTGTATGTTTTAATTCAGCTGATGCACTGCTCTCATTGAACCTAATCACCTTAGTTAAATCACAGAAATGAAATCAATGCAATCACTGTGGCAGTTTTTTATCCACTCCCTCTTTAGCCTCTCATAGCAAACACAAAAGCTGCTTGCTAATTGATATGGTTTTATCAATTCATTGAATTCAGATACTTAAAAGGGGAAGTTTCAAAGCCATTTCCATTAAAAGAATATACTGAAAGTGTGCTTTAGAGGAAATGTGGGGTTTGTGTATACACAGTTACAAGGATTTTGTTCAAATTATATGTCTTTGGAAGAAAAAAACCACTATAATATATAATGCAATATAAGAAGGATCTTTATTTTCCTCTCTGACCTCACCAAAGAGTTACAGCTTGAAATTTTTTTTCAAATCTTTCAGATTTGACAGACTTTTTTCCTGTTTCTAAGATTAACTTTTGCATTTGTAAAATGCACATTAATAAGTATTTTATAGAACTAGTTTTGCAACTTAAATCAGGTAGCAATAATGAATTTTACTTCTACTGTAGAAAGGACACTTGAGGCAGAAGGATGTGAGCCAGAGTAATCTTCTCTGCTCAGGTGTGTCTGAGTAAAAAGTGAATTTACCATCATCTTTTTCTTTGAAAAACTTGGGAGGTCAGTGTTTCAGTACAGCCACTATTACATGATCCATTGTGTCTCAGCCTGGAGCAGTATTTTGTCCCCATTATTTGCACAGTGGAAGGCCTAAGGATGCTCAGAAGTATTGATACCTCACCATGCTAAGTGAGATACAGCATTTAAGACAGACTTGCCCTCCACAGGAAGCAAAAAAAAAAAGTAAATAAAGCAATGGAAGATGTTACAAGAAGGGAAGGAAGAACAAAACTTAGTCCTATGGGCCATGGATACAGTTGCCTTTGGCATCTTTTTTACAGGTGGCATAACCTGGAGCATGAGCGGGCAAGCCAGCAATACAGTGCCATAATTGGATTAAGCTGAGAGCAAGAACCTGCAAAGAGCAAGAGAAATATAACCCCTATGGTAAAGTTAAGGGAGTAGTCAGAGAATCTAAGATTGGGGTGAAGGCAGTCTGAATAGCTACTGAAGGGAAGAGGCAGAAGTATAGGTGAGCTTCTGACCAGTGTTCTGTAGCAGTTATTACAGAGATCCACAGAGCGTGAGGGCAAGTACATTACCTCCAGAGCAAGAGGTTGTGTAACAGTCACCATCATGCAAACTACTCAGGTGTCTTTTTCTTTTCTTTCTCTTATTTTTATTTAAAAAAAAAAAAAAAAGAATAATTAATAAGCTGAATTTTTTAAACTTCATTCTATATATTCATATTCATCCATATCCATAACGTGTAGATAAGTTATTATCTAGAACTTTTTCTAGGATGTTCAAACTAACATTCATCCTAAAGAAAATGGAAGACAGATCAGGGGCAGACTGTTGGTCTCTTGGTGTGTGACGGTAAAGATCTGGGTTCAACAGTTATGATTGTAATCTGGGGTTCCAGTTTTCTGCCCTTAGAATGAGAAAATGGGGTATGGGGTGGAGTATTTGAAAAATACTGGGAAGACAAAAAACGAAAGTCATAAAATATTCTCTGAAATGAAAGCAGATGTAGATTCTGTCCAGAATTTTGAAGACCAGTGCAAAACTGAAATACTCCTTAAAGTCTACCCTTACTTAAGGGCCTATCTGAACATATCCTCAGCTGTCTTATTTCATTATATACCTAATTAGTGTAATTTTTTTAATGAAAATATCTATGTGATGTTAGTTAGATGCATCTGGATTTACAGATGAGTGCAAAACTTTCCTTTTGAATTTATTTGTTCACTAGCACAGATGGTTTAAAGCATGAATTCAGCCTTTAGTTGCTTTGATGAAAATCTGAACATTTTACTTGAGATTAGGTCAAGAGTCTCCCTTCTTGTTGTTTTTTTCTTTTTTTTTTTTTTTTAAGTAAATTAGCACAGACTCTGTTCATTCTGGAGTAGTTACAGTTTCCTTGAGGAAACAGCATCTCAAAATGTTACTCATCACATTTTCCAAGGAGGTAGCACTTGAATCAAAGAGAAAGAGTGACGTAATTCTATGCTGTGTTTCAGGAGGAAATTCATTTATACATGATGAAACTGTGCTGAATATGAGATGCTCAGTTTTCAGTGTTTGTAAGGTACAAAGGACATGAGATACCAATGTGTTAATAGTGTGATTTTTTTTATTTTTCATTACACAAGTTGGTGCTCAGTGAATTAGAAACAATTTAGTAAATGCTTAAAAGATGTGCATGTCTACTTGGGTTGCAGCTGATTTCCTGGAAAGCATCTTGGCTTTTGGTACTGAAATTGATTGGCAAGAGAATTTTTGGATCTTTCTGAAAAGTAGAAATTCCTGTGGAGGTGGCTTTAAAGTGCTTACTGTTTAAATGATAAAGGCTTATCTGTGAACAAATTTTCTTGCATGCATTTCTGATAGATTACTTGAGGCTTTTTAGTAGTAAGGGTATTATAAAAGAGCTACTATATTCCACATTTCACTTGCAATTTATTAGTCTATGGTGGTTCTTATGTTTCTGTTGTTTTCAACAAAAATATTACCTGCTTTTCCATTTCTTGTGTCAAAGAACCGTTATGTCTTTATATTGTCACTTCTTGTCAGTTGGACTTCTTGCTGGGTTTTGAATTTGAAGAGGTGAAGGCTAAATATTTGCCTTTTTAATACGTCTTTTTGTTAGTAACAGATCCTCTCACTTTGGCAGCCTAATAGATGGATGAAACTGCTAACTTGAGGAATAAATTTCAGTAATCTGCTGTTCAGGCAACTGGAAGATAACATGAATATTTTGTTCTATTCTGTAGACCCCCGCCGGTGAGTGAAAGTGCACCAAAAGGAACCGTGGTCACTGTTGTTACAGCAGCTGCCTTGAACCAGACAATTGTATATTCAATTGTTTCAGGAAATGAAGAGGGTAAGTGCTAATATTTCAGTCTTAGTGGTTATGGTGAGACTAGTGAGTGCATCAGAAGTCTTCAAGAAACAGTGATCAGGAATAAAGCTGCTGAGATGAAATTCCACCTCATCTGTACAAGCAGGAGGGACTGCATTATCAAGCCTTTGGAAATCAGATAAAGATCAGATTTCTTAGCAGAATTACAGTAAAAATTAGAAAACAATAAAATTCTTGCTGATGTGAAAATTCACGTCATTGCCACATGGTGTGAATCTGTGGCATAGTGAAATAAGAATATAAATAGCTTTGACAGAGTTGTAGCGCTTGCTTAGAAATCTATTTTAAGGCATTATAGACTTTGCCATGCTAGAGACACAACTATTAGATTAGAGCCTGCTATTTAAACAAAACATCATTCCTGCATTTGCATCCTTCTTAAGTACTCTTCATGATCCACCTTGAAAGCTCTATGAAATTATACTGAATTATTTGGAGGGATGTGGGAGAATTCCCCGTCCCATTCTCCTTTTTGTGAAGGTGGACTGTTTGTCTTGTCTGCTCTTGCCAGCATCTCCTCAAGTTAGTTATTACAGTACCAGGTCAGATTCAGCTGCTGTGCTTCTTTGAAGACAGCTTCAAAGAAGAAGCCTGAGGGAGGAATGGAAATGACTTTCTGATGACAGTCACTATTCAGGGAATAGTGTCATCACCAAATTAGAAGCACTTAGCCATTTTAAAAAAAAAAAAAGTGTTTATGCACCTTAGAAAGTTACTTTTTTTGCTGGATTTCAGATGTGTTTGCTATTAATAACAGAACAGGCGTGATCTCAGTTAAAAAGTCTCTGGATTATGAAAGTGTGAAAAGTTATGAGCTTCGAGTTCAAGCAGACTCCTTACAAGTGGTACGATCCAATCTACGTGTCCCTTCCAAAAGTAAGCTTAAAAGTTCTTATTTTTATATTGGTTTTTTTTAAGGATATTGATAACTGCACACTAGCTAGTGACCTTTCTTTATTATCAGAAGTACAACAGCGATGATGGTATGTGAGAGTGCATTTGTGGATATCTGTGCTTGTTTTCCATGCATCGTGCTGATCAGTCTTGAGCAAAATCCTTGCAAATCTTGTCCATGTTACATGGTTATAAGTCTTTCTGGTACAGATTAAAATCATATTTATATATAAGCAGTGTTGATGGCATGAATTGAGCATTTTCAGTGTAACAAGGGCTTTTTGTGATGGAATGTCACAGTTACTTTTTTGTAAGCATGTTATACAGCCCAAATACAGATTTCCTCCCTTCTGGGCTAGTATCCTTACAGCAAATGTTGGGGCACTACCAAGAGGAATGGGGAACACATACACAGCAAGGGTGACAGGAAGAAAAAGACTCTTTCAGCACCTCTGAGGGTCTGCATGGATTTATTGCAACCCTGACTGAGAGCAAACTGGAGGCAAGGACCTGCTTGTGACAAAGATAAGAAGGTTTTTTGCAGGATCTCTAGTCAGGAAGGAGTTTATTTACAAACTGGTTTGCTTTGGCTCTCTCTCATGGTGAGGTGGTTTTTTGTTTTGGTTTGGTTTTTGGTTTCGTTTTTTTTGCCTTGGATGGTTTTCCTTTTCTAATAAAAGTAATTCAAAAGGGCTTTTGATTATTTTTATCATCCTCTCTGGAAGGCAAAAAAGGCTCTGGAAGGTCTGGCTTTCAAACATCTGGCTCAGTGTCCTATTTCATCCTATACAACTTCCTATTAAGCCACAGTTGGGCCATATTAAAAAAATCAAGTGTATCAAAAAGTATTTTTGGTACACATCTTTCCACAGACTGTGTTTGTTGGTTTTTTTTTATTTTTTTATTTTATTTTTGGTTTCTGAGAGTCTCAGGTTTTCTCTGCTCTTGCATCATGGATGCGATGAAAATAACCCCAGAGCAGTGGACTGTTGCACTGAGAAAAGGACAATGAGGAATTGAACGTGTGTTTAAAGGCTATAAAAATATTATCTCCTTTCATTTCAAATTGGATGTAAGTTCATTTCAAGCCATGTTTCTGCAATCAGTTATACTAATATGAGCTGTGGGCCAGATCTGTTGCAGGTGGCTGACGCTTTTTTCTCCTCTGCATTTCCACCAGTATTAATCATAACGCAAATCTTAAGCACTGGAAAAAAGCAGGCTCATCCTGACCAAAAACACCCCCCTGGACTAATAGGTTTAGCCTCTTTTATTTCTAAATGTCTATCCAAGGGACTCTGCTGTACCATCTCATAGCATTTGCCCTTGTGTGAGCTGAGGAATCCCCAGAAAGCCAGGCTTTTGGCACCTGCTCTTTATTGATGCCTGTGTGTAATTCAGTTCAATAAAGGACATTGCATGGGTATTTTGGAAGCGTGAAATACAAATGGAGTTCAGATTTAATTCAGACTTCAGTTTTATGCAGTTGACCTATATGCAGTTACTTGTCAATGCAGGGGGGAGATACCATAAACAGTATGCCACTACCAGTCTGTTCCTAAACATCAGCGAGATTTGGGCACTTATTAAGATGTGTACATAATAAAAACTCCTTTAAATTTTTGGAAACTTCCAGTAGTATAATGCGCAATTTTAATTCAAGTTCATCTTTTAAAGCATTACTGTCTTTAAAAATAGGGATTGTGCCAAGGAGGTCTGTATGACAAACCAGGGGCAAAAAATTCCATTGGTCTTTTTATCTGTCACTAATGTTAGACTGTCACCTTTCTACCTGCCCTGAGCAGGACATAATTCATTGTGCTTTTCTCCAGGCACAGAGAGCACTGGGCAAATTAGGACTTAGAACACAGTGTGATTCTTTTTTCTCCTTTGCTGCAGGATAAGTGAGCTCTGTCAGCTTTTCTGCTTTTGCTGCTCACTTTGGGCTCTTTGGCATATTGGCAGGCAGAGAGCCAAAGTGCCACCCCGTTAGTGTCAAAGGTGACAGGGTTGTTCCATGACAGACAGAGCCTTTTCAACACTGCAGGTTGTGATCCACAGAGTTAATAGTCTGAGGGATTAAAAACAAAGGACTACCTTTAAATAATGGGGCTGATTCTGCTGTCTTTTTTCTGTAATTACTCTTCTAATCATTGTTCTGATGGGTACAATAGTAGCTATGAATATTAGGAAACCCATCTCTAGTTTATTTCAGTGCCAGTTTCTGTATGCTTATGCTTAAGAGTATTGTGTGTAGATTAGAGATCAAAATGCAGATTTTTCAGGATAGTGATTTAAACAGGGTACAAGTCTGTTTCTTCTGTATAGAGCTACTGCTGTAGAACATGCTTGCAATACTGAAATTGGTAGTTCATCTCAACTTACTTATGGATTTTTAAAGTTCTTAAAAATATTAGACTTAGTAGGTTTAACTATTTGGGAACATGCCATAAAATTGGGTGATAGAAGATAGCCAGAGAATTTGTACATGGGGTGGAAGTTAAAATATATTCATCATGCTTTCCAGTACTACCCACATAACCAGTAGAAAATTTTTGGAAATTGGACATGTATTATTATGGATATTTCTTCTTCCTTATGAAAGAATTGACCATGTGTGTGGTGTAACATATATGCGTTACTCAGTGGTCAGAAGTTTAATTGTATTAACAGTGATGTAAGAGTCTATTGCTGTTATAGCCCCCACAACGATGTACCTGGATGGGGAGAAAAAGAGAGCTCGTGCCAGTTGACTGCATTTCTCTGTGTCTGGGACAGGTCCAGTTAAGATTATATTCTGTAAAATACAGCTAGGCCATACGCAGTGAGGAAATAAGGTTCCATGCAGTGTACAGCTTTTTTCATATCTTACTCTGACACATGCTGAACAGACAAGGGAGCCAGGAGGTTCCAGCTGTGGTCTTTGGGCACACCTTCTGACTCATAGTCTGCACTAGAGCAGTTCTCCCAACTGGGCAGCAGTTTTAAAAAGGTGATAGCTGAATTATTGCAGTCAGGAATACTTGATAATTACCTGAGTTTGAATTTGGTCCAGGTTAAAGGAAGACATGCACTTGCTGTATGTGTTTGAATCGCAGCCCAGAAAGCCAACCGTATACTGGGCTGCATCACATGAAATGTGACCAGCAGGTTGAAGGAGGTGATCCTGCCGCTCTACTCTGCTCTCATGAGACCCCACTTGGAGTTCTGTGTGCAGTTCTGGTCTCCTCAACATAAGAATGTCATGGAGCTGTTGGACCAAGTCCAGAGGAGGGCCACAGGGATGATAAGGGGGCTGGAGCACCTCCTGTATGAAGACAGGCTGTGTTCAAGGCCAGGTTGGACAGAGTCATGGGTGACATGGTCTAGGGTGAGGAGTCCCTGCCCATGGCATTGGGGTTGGAACTAGATGATCTTAAGGTACTTTCCAACCCTATTCTATGATTCTGTGAATATCCATGAGTATACAGCATGTATTAGATTTTGAATATGCACTGTTCTGGTTGGATAGCTAAATAATTTGGTAGATGTATATTTTTTAAATATTTTACAGGTATCTGTCTAACTAAATCACTTATGCCTTTGTAATGGAGATCCCTTGACCTCTAGGTTTGATTCCTACATCTATATGATGTATGTCTTTCCACTTTCTCAGCACCTTTTTCTTTCTTGATGAGTCTTAATCAGGTTAAAAGCTACTTCTGAGTTTCAGGGCATTGAATTGATGAGCTATAGTGGAAGGAGATGAGACAGAATTAGTGTCCTGCTGTGGACTTTGGTGACATTGAAATGATGAACTACTTTAGAGATAGGTGACTTTGAATGAACTTCTCTAAAATTATGTGACATTGAATTAATACTCTGCTCTGACACTCAATGGCAATTAATAACTGTCAGTTCTGGTGTTAGATACCACTGAATCGGTGAACCGTTATGGAATTTGTTGGCAGTGAATTGATGACCTACTCTGGAGCTGCAATGATGAAGCCTTCTGGAGCTAGATAACACAGCACTGACAAACTGCCAGCCACAAAACAGTGCTGAGTTTTACAGAACTTGGAAGCTAGGTACCAAATAGGTTTTAACTTTATGATATTATAGAAGATAATTATACACAACAGTTTGAATTTTCATCTGTGCAATGGAAGAGTGGGTGATACTGCATTAACTGTAACTAAGCTTGTCAGTGCAGCCTCAGCAAGTTTACCAATGACACTAAGCTGTGTGGTTTGATTGATATACTGGAGGGAAAGGATGCCATCCAGAGGGACCTTGAGAGCTGGGTTAATGTCAGCCTCATGAAATTCAACAAGTAGAAGTTCAAGGTTCTACACCTGGGTCAGGGCCATCCCAGGCACTGCTACAGGTTGGGCAGAGAAGCGATTCAGAGCAGCTCTGAAAAGTGTATCAAATGATCCAGTGCATCAAAAGGACCATGACCAGCAGGTTGAAGGAGGTGATTCTGCCCCTCTACTCTGCTCTCAAGAGACTTCACTTGGAGTATTGTGTGCAGTTCTGGTGTCCTCAACATAAGGGCATGGAGCTATTGGAGCAAGTCCAGAGGAGAGCCATGAGGATGATCAGGGGACTGGAGCACCTCCCATACAAAGACAGGCTGAGAAAGTTGGGGCTGTTGAGTCTGGAGAAGAGAAGGCTGCGTGGAGACCTTATAGCAGCCTTCCAAAAATTGAAGGGGTCTTATGGGGATGCTGTAGAGGGACTTTTCATCAGGGACTGTAGTGATAGAACAAGAAGTAGTGGGTTTAAACTTAAAACCAGGGAAGTTCAGGTTAGATATAAGGAAGTGGTTCTTTACTGTGAGGGTGGTGAGACACCCGAATACATTGTGCATAGAAGTGGTAAATGCTCCATCCCTAGCAGTGTTCAACACCAGGTTCAACAGGGCTTTGGGCAACATGGTCTCGTGTGAGGTGTCCCTGCCCTTTCCGAGCCTGAACATTCTATGATGCTATGATTTAGCAATAGCACTAACTGATAGTGTAGTAATAACTCAACAAATGAGGAGGGAAAGTGAATTGAGATGTCATTTAGAGTGTGAGAATATAAAACTGGTGACTTAAGCTGGATTTTTAAAATATGATTGTAAATCATGCAAAATCACATTCTTTCAGTGGAATTGAACTCCTTAAATGAATTACTTTTGCTGAATCTTTATAATATGCAATTGCAGCGCATTTTTGCTTAGATTGAATGGAAGAAGAGTTAGGTCTTCTGATTATAGTGAATTTAAACGGTTGGAATTCTAACTATAAGAATCAGTAACTAGTGATCCTGAGCCCTGAAAGACATTCAGTATTAATGGACTTCTCCAATTCAGTTAAATTTAGCAGCCCTGGATTTTTTTTCTGATTGCTCTTTGCTTCTTAGATTGTCTATCACTATGGACTTTAGCCTGATGTTTGCTATAGGTCAAATTAGGATTGTGATTATCAGCTTCTAAATAGAATCTTTCAGTTCTGCCTCAATGGATAAGATTAAAAAAGAAAAGAAAAACTGATATATAAGGTGAACATCACAAAGCTCTGTGTGGCAGTATTTCTTCTACATCTGGAAGGTGCTGCTCTGTAATATATCACAGAGTGAGAAGCTCCTTCCTCCCAGAAAGAGATGTGAATTAGTGAGGTGAAGGAAATGTATCAGTACAATTAATCATTTACTAAACCAAAAGTATTTCTTGAAAAAGAAAAGAAGCATCATCTTTTACCTCATTTAGCACTGTCAGCTGTTTGCGAAGTTTTCATCTATGTCTCACTGTCCTGCATTTTGATACCAAGAAAAATGTGGTCAGAGCAATAACCTCGTTGTGGCAAGGAAGGTAGGGCCAGGAGGAAACAAAGGGGTTTACAGGAAACCAGGGGAGCAGCAAAGAGAAAGTGCTGCCTAAATACAATAAGAAAGAACAGTGGAGCAGTATAGGGGTGAAAAAAACCTCTAGGTTATAGGTAGCAGCAAAGAGAGGGTTTTACCAAAAAACCCCATGGTCTTAACTTTAAGGATTAAAGCATTAGTGGGCATCTTGTCCCTGTGCCAGACAGATTAAATGTGCACTTTAGTAGGAGACACCAAGGCATTCTACTTTGCAATGGAAAAAACAGTATATTTACAAATGAGCCAGAATATGTTTGCTTTATTTGCTTTATGTTTACCGCAGGAAAAAGGGCCCTCTAAATTCCTCTGTGTACAGAAGCGAACAATTTTTTTTTCCTGTTTTGCATTGTTCATAGTTCCAGCAGCTGAGTATAGGATATCTTTCCATTCCCTAGCTCTGTACATATGACCCTTTCATCCTGCCACTGCACTCTTGTTCACTGAACTGCCGCCAAGCTCAATTGCCATTTACTCTGTTATCTTGCCATTGCCATCTATGCATAGGTTCACCCATCTTTCATGGCTGCTCAGCACAGTAACCTTCAGGCTGTTCCAGTGTCTGTCTGCAAAGGGACATAGATATAAACAGCATGTTTAAAAATTAAACCTTAGAGGCAAAGGTGTTACCAGTTGGTACAGTGCCACATGAAAGGTTTTTGCTCATTAGAAGTTACCTGTATTAATGGGGGTTTTGTTCAATGAGCTGTGGAAAGGGAGGCCAAAGGGAGTATTTTTGTCTGAGGTTGCTTTTGTGTAGATTTTGTCTTGTTTTGATTATGTCTAAGATTGACTGTGAGATGCTGCTGCAGCCCAAGTAAGTCATGTTCTTGTGGCAGGGATAAAAAGGAGAGTTTCTTGTGTCATGTAGTTGTAAGTGCAGTGAAACCATCCCCTACATCCACGATCTTGTCACCTGCATCTTCATTAGGAAACTTCTGTCATGGCTTGTAATCCCACTGTTATCCCTCCCATATCCTCTTTCTTTTTTTTTCTTTCTTACTTTTGCTGAGTTGATTGGGTCTAATTAAAGAGTAGGGAAAGGAAGAGCAGCAGGCACATCTTTCACATTTCTAGAGATGCAGGCATGCTGACAGTATCACATGGATGGTTCTACTGTCTTTTAAGAAGAATTGAAACTAAAAGCACTGCAAACAATGAATCTGATATTTTTTACAGTTGTGCTTATACTGGCTCGATAAGCAGATTTCTTTTTTAGAAATGGCAGGTGCCATCTTTGTGTTTGTATCCAGCCGGCTATAGGTGAGAACTAAAACAGGTATCTCTCCAAATTCTCATGGGTGTATTCAGAGTACCACAATTTCTTATTAAAAATCAAGTTAGAATCATAGAATCATAGAATAGTTAGGATTGGAAAGGACCTTAAGATCATCTAGTTCCAACCCCCCTGCCATGGGCAGGGACACCTCCCACTAAACCATGCCACCCAAGGCTATGTCCAACCCAGCCTTGAACACCGCCAGTGATGGAGCATTCCCAGCTTCCCTGGGCAGCCCATTCCAGTGCCTCACCACCCTTACAGTAAAGAATTTCTTCCTCATATCCAATCTAAACTTCCCCTGTTGAAGTCTGAACCCGTTACCCCTTGTCCTATCACTACAGTCCCTCATGAAGAGTCCCTCCCCAGCATTCCTATAGGCCCCCTTCAGATATTGAAAGGCTGCTATGAGGTCTCCAGGCAGCCTTGTCTTCTCCAGGCTCAACAGCCCCAACTTTCTCAGCCTATCTTCATACAGGAGGTGCTCCAATCCCCTAATCATACTTGTGGCCCTCCTCTGGACTTATTCCAACCAGTTCCATGTCCTTTTTAGTGTTGAGGACACCAGAACTGCACACAATACTCCAAGTGAGGTCTCACAAGAAAGTTAGAAGAAGAATTCATCAAGCAAGAAGTAAGGTATCTCAAGAGTGTTAGATCAGCTGAGGGGGAAATACACTTCGACATTTTCTTCATTTCAGTCAGTTGTGATATTGGTAGAGATGGTATTTATTTGGGGATTGAAAGATTTTTAAGCAAAAATATGCTTTTCAATTGATTGTTGACATGTTTTATTCATTGTTAGAATTATTTTTTTTTTGCGTTTGGCACAGCCCCAAGCAAGAAGCCAATTCCCCAAACATATGCTGAGGCACTGCCCCAAGGAGGGTCACTTCTGTTGTCAAATTGCTGCTATAATCCCAGCAGTAAGACAGGCTTTTGCTGTGGGTGTTGGAGAGTAAAAGAATAGTTCTGTCTCCAAGTAATGTTTTTTGTTTTCTAATAAAAAAAATAAACTTTTGAGAATCATAAAGCAAAAAGGGATAGCTCTAATTTTTCAACCAAAATTCTGCAACTGCTCCATACTAATTGGGAACTATAGTTTTACCAAGTTAAATATGAAAATGAATTCCCTATCCCTGTTTTATTGACTTTTCAAGTAGTGTTACATTTTTAGTTCCAAATTGATGTGCTGATGGTTTTATAAATAGGCTTCCATGCTAGTCCCTGAATCCAGATGTGATAGATAGACAAAATATGCTTCAGAGCTGCAAATCTGCCTCCTCTATGACACAGCTCTGGGGTAGTTTCCCTGACAGCCACTGGGACAAACTTCGTATTTCTGTGGGCAACAAAGCAATGTACTTAAGAGATACTGCTTAAAATGTGAGCTCTCTTTCAATCATAGAATCATAGAATCTTAACAAGTGTCCAATGCTGGGGAGCCCATCACTTTCCTGGGGAGATTATTCCAATGGCCTGATTGTTCTAATTGTGAAAAGTTTTCTTTTTGTGTCCAATCAGAATATCCCCAGGAGTAACTTGGTCCCATTGCCTCTCATCTTTTCTACTTGACTCCTCATAAAAAGAAAGTCTTTGTCTTCTTTGTAGCCACCCTTTAAATACTAGAACATGGTGATAAGGTCCCCCTTGAGCCTTTCTGGAGGCTGAACCTAGTTCTTAGCTTTTCTTCATAGGAAAGGTTTTCCACTCCTTTTATCACATTTGTGGCATTTCTCTGAACCCTGTCCAGCCTGTCCATGTCTTTTGTGTATAGTGGGGACCAAAACTGAACACAGTGTTCTGGGTGTGACCTGACAAGATCTGAGCAGAGTGGGATAATGTCGTCTTTATCTCTACTGGTGATGCCCTTGTTGATGCAGCCCACCATCCTGTTGGCTTTCTTTGCCACACCAGCTTACTGCTTATTGTTCATCAGGAGCACCCAGTCCCCTTACACAGAACTGCTGCCAGCCAGGTAGATCCCAGCCTGTGCTGCTCTCTTAGATTATGTTTTCCCAGGTGCAAGATCCTTACACTTGTCCTTGTTGAACTTCATAAGAGTCTTGTTAGCTCACTCTTCCAGCCTATGCAGGTCTTCCTGCAGGGTGGCTCTCCTTTCCAAGGTGTCTATTTCCCCACTCAGTTTGGTATCATCAACAAACTTTGCCAGGGTACACTTGATTCCATCATCCAGATCACTTAAAAAGATATTAAATAGCCTTGGGCTCAATATTGATCCCTGGGGGACTGCACTTGTGACAGGTCCCTGGTTTGAACATCACTGTTCAGCACCACCTGGGTGTGACCTGTCAGCAAGCTCCCCATCCACCGCACAAACGCACTTGTCAAGACTGTAATGCATCAGTTTCTCTAGGAGGATGCTGTGGGAAACTACTTCAAATGCTTTGAATAAATCTAGGTAGACAATATACACCTCTCGCTCCACATCAGCCAAGCAGGTTACTTTGTTGTAGAAGGCAATCATGTTTATCAAGGATGGTTTGCACTTGGTGAGTCTGTGCTGACTTTTCCCAGTCACGTGCTTCATTTGACTTGTGACACCCTCCAGGATGATTCATTCCATTACTTTCCCGGCAACTCAAGAAAGTCTGATGGGTCTATAGTTTCCTGGATCATCCTTTAGGCCCTTCTTGCAGATGGGAGTGACATAAGCCTTCTTTCAACCTTGTGGGACATCCTCCAATCTCCATGACTTCTCAAAGATTATGGAAAGCACACTTGCAGTGATGTCAGCCAGCTCTCAACAACCTTAGGTGGATATTGTCAGGGCCCATTAATTTGTAGGGCTCAAATTCCTGCAATAGTTCACATACCAACTCTTCCTTCAGTTATGGTGGGTTTGTGTTTGCATCAACCTGGATTCTTTGATCCCAAGGCCTGGGGCTCAAGAGTGCTGGTGAAGAAAGTGTCAAGAATCTCTGCCTTTGGAGCATTGTTGGTGACTAAGTCATCTTTCATGATTAACAGAAGGACAGTATTTTACATCTGTTTCTGCCTTCTCTTTATGTACCTGAAGAACCCTTCCTTATATTTTTTGACATCTCTGGTCAAGCAGCTCCCTAGGGCCACTTAAATCTCCCACATTGCTCCTGCTCACAAGAGCTCCTGGCTCCAGGTGGGGCTCCCTGCTCTTCCTCAGGTTTCCTGGAGAGCCCTGCTCTGCACCTTAGCCTGTCACAGAGCCTGCCATTGCCACAGCTGTGTACCTCATGACTAAGTGCTGTTTCCAGTTTCACCACACTTAAATCTCCCATGGTTGCTCCTGGTTATTTGGTAAAAAGGATGTGGTTTATTGATTTAAATGAGACCTTGCATCGGTGCTACTCCAAACACGTTGCTGTTTACATCTAGTCAAAGCTTCTTTTTGCACTATTCTTGGTCAGATACAGCATATGATGAGCTTGTGCAGGATTTATGGGCAAATGCTGATTTAGATGAAAATGCCACTGAAAAATACTCAGCTGCTGGTTCCTATTTGGTTCTCCCAAATTTAGCAAGGTGAGATTGAGCGCAGCTGCAGTTCAGTTTAGTTTACCTGCAAAAGCACAAAGTCTGCTCAAAACACTTTTTAAGACAGTAGTAGAGCAAAGTGTTATTGAACCCCAATGAATTACAATTCTTATTCCCAGCTTGATTAAAATGAACTTTTAGAGGAGAAGAATTTGATGTTACCTACTGCAGAACAAACAGCCACAGCTTAATCTATATGATTTTCATGTTAAAATTACTGATGCATGAAAAGCAGCTCTATCAGTGGCTGGCTTGGCATATTATGGAAGACAAATGCAGCATCATTGATGAAAACAATGCAAAAAAATACAGTAATAATGAAAGCATAGTTGACACTGTCTCAACATTCAAAAAGCATTGCTTTAGTTCAACTTAATTTCTGAAATCTGGTAAGAAACTACAGGTTCACATGACACAGGCATATTATTAGCTCTACTTAGATAAGCAGTAATACTGGAGAAGAGTTTTCAACCAACATGTCTGGAAAAAACTTCTGGAAGTGATAGCATGCACTAGTTCTGACCAGCTCCCTGGAGTGTTTGTTCATTTTGTTTTCCATATTAGTAATGATCTACTAGTTTTATGTGCGTCAGAGGGTCCTTAGGTTTCCTTTAGAGAACCTTTAAGTATGTTTTCACTCTCCTAAAGCAGATCACAAAAGCTGAAAGATCCAGATACTACTTCTTCTAGTTTTGGGAGTGATTATTTAGCTGGAGCAGTGCATGCACTATGTTTGGTTCTTCTAAACTGAAGATGACTTACAAGCATCTGCAGTTCTGTATAATCTTTGCACTGCAGCTCATCTCCAGGTGGGACTAGAAGAGGCAAATGGGACATAGGTCACCTTGCAGGAGACTGTAGTGAAGAAAATTCCTTTGCAGTGTATTGTCTGGGTGGCTGACCTGACCTTCATGACTGTTGAACTAATTGGTGTGAAAAATCCAGACAATAAATGTATCTTAGCAATAAAAATGTAGAGTAAAACTAAAGAAACTATTTGCTTATCAAGTATCATCTGCATACTTAGTGTGCAGACAAGTACTTTCTTTACAGCTGAAGGCAGATAATTGTAGCACTCAATCAAATTTCTTCTCAGCTCTTTCTGGCCGCCTTGTCAGTCCTGTGTTGCTTTGTCTAGGGAAAGATGTTTTTCCTTCTTTCACCTGGCCAGCTATTTAGGTAACTCAGTCACAGTAATAAGAATTCTACTTGGATTGATTAGGTCTCACAAGATGTACCACAAAGGAATAAATTCTGGTTTCAACTCCTGGAATTCATGAAAAAGAATGTAACTGGAGCTGGATTTGAGATACCAAAGCAGCATGGTTTTACATACACGGGGATACAAAATTTCCCTTCTAGAAGGTGAATGTGAATATTGGTACCCTTTGCTATTCACTGTCCTGCTAGTGAGAGTATCAATGCACATTATATATCCTCCCTTTAGGTACCAGAAAAAAAGGGCTAAAGCCACACACAAATGATAGTTAGAAGAAGCATTAACAAATTTGGAATATGAAGAAAAAAATTAGTCTAATGCCAGAATCTAAACCAGGCTTTGTAAGAACATGCTCAGGTTGGGTGGCCTTTCCAATCATGCAGGGTACTGGAGGTGCAGGGGTGGTAAATGTAGAAGCATCATACCCTGTGTCTCTGGGCAGCCAGAGTATCTCCATGTGCAGGGGATATCTGACTGCATCAAGTGAGGCAGCTGGAGAAATCCCCATGGCAAAGGCTCTGGCACGACCTTCACACAAAATGGCACAGTTTCTGATGAGAGATTTTAATGTGTGCTTTTTCTAAGCTTATCTGATATGAGATAAGGCAACCTCTGTAAGTGGCTGGGGATTGTTTACCATGGCCAGCTGTAGGCTGAAATCAGACAAAAAGCATGTGGTAGGAAGGAGTTCACAGACGCCTTGTTCCCTTCTGTCCTGCCAGAACCAATGAAATATAAGCTGTGTCTAAAAATCAGGCAGTAAGATAAAATGAAGGTATATGTTTAATTTAGTGTTAACAATGCTGATGTTAATCTCTATATGTGCAGGATATTTAACTTGTTTGGCACTCAGCATAGTAACTTTCATTTCTCATTTTCAAGGCATTCAACCATTACTAAACAAATCATCATTTTGGCAGCTCAGAGAACTACCAGCAAATTAAATGAATGTTTTTGAGCAAATTGCAAAGCAAACTTTGCACCATGCTAAGCCACCTCACCAAAACAAGTTTGAAATTATGAAGATAGTAAGCACTATGAAAAAGATGTTTAATTTGCATTAGAAAGAGCTAGTGCAGGCTTGCAAATGTTTAGGCCTACCAGTACTGAATGTGATACAATTAGGATCTTTCCTACTGCAGTAAACTGGTCCCAGCCATTGACATAACTGTTTATTAGCTCAGCAGGTCAAGGTCACTTACACGCGTTGCCTGTAGTCCTCCTTCAATTGCATTCTTCTCTGAAGGGTGTAGCTGCAGTTTCTAACTGTAACTCAGTATTGCAGCCAGAAACATTAAGGATACATTTTAACAAGAGAGGTTTGACTATTCATGCACCCCTCAGTGTCTCTTTGGCTGAAAGTTTTCTTCAGTGTAATAAACAAAGAAGCATTATTTTGAAAAGAACATAAGCAAACTGGAGATGTTTTCAAACAGGCCATTATGTCCACATTACATGTATTCAGGTGTTAGATTATGGCTTTTTTTCCATGTCTGTAAAAAGAATGAATGTCATGAAGTCATTTTCCCATGAAGTAACAGCATCTACAAGTTGTTTATCAAGTTGTTATCTACAAGTTGTTATTATCTCTACAGATCAGTGTAAAAGGTTAATAATTGATTATTCCTCTGAGGAAATGGAATTTTTTTGTTTTGTTTTTATTCTTTTCTTCCTATTAATGCATTGGATCGCATATTAAATGTTTTTCTCAGATTTCAGTTACATTTATGAACTCCTCATTTGTTTCTCACCAGTTGGACCGTCAGATAGATCACCTGATCAGATAGATCAGTCACCTGTGGTGGCTCTGGCACCTTTGGTGACTCTGGCAATCTAAGAAATAGTCTGGGTTGTTCGCTTTTTTTGTCCCCTAAAGATACAGCTGCCAAGCACTTTCTTAATGAGACTGCATTCTGAAGCTAACTCAGATCAGCATGGCACCTGTACAGTGTTCAAATTACCCTGGCCCTGAAACAAGCTGGGAAAACCAACTCTGAATTGAGGCAATTTATCACTTGAAAATGTGGTTTTAATGAACTGGATATCATAATTTCCAGCAGTCTTTCTGGAATATACAATTCTGAAAGAGACAAACAGATGTTAGTGTAGATTAATGTGCAGTTGTATCTTTTTTTGCACTAGCTCTGTAGCTTTTGCTAGTTTTTTTTCTTGCATAAGTTGTCTGTGATTCAGTGGAGTGGATCAGTAACTGTTTAATAAAACACAAATTAACAGCAGTATTTAGATTGAAGGTGTGTTGAACCCCTAGGGGTGAAGTGACACTTCTCGAGTTCCAATGGGCTAGTTCAGGTTTGTGATGAAGAGAGACTTAGGCATGAATTCAATTAATATAGTAAATTCATTAGGTATCAAGGCTGCTTAGCCAAGTGCTACATTATGACTGTTTGTGAGTTTACAGATACCATGGCAGAATCACCCATTAAGTATTTGTGTGGGAGTTAATTAAAATACATAAAGCAAGCTGCACGGGAAGTGGAAAAAGCAAGCTGATATTTGCAGTGTAACTGCTACTATGTATTAGCTGTTCATTACCTCTTTCTAACACTTGTGAGAATTTCATGTGGCCTAAATCTGTGTAACTAGAGTATGAGATCCTTAATTGTGCTTTTCCATTTATTTGAAAAATTAGTTACAGGTCTTTTGTTATATTTTTTCTCAAATATCTTATATTTTAAAGAAAACCATGACAGCTTTTTGATTACAAGCAAATTCAGATATCCATAATAGCAAAGTGCAAGTGTACAAATAATGGGAATAGGTTTCTCTAAAGTTACAAATTTCAGGTCCAAGTTAAATTCAAGATTGGCAGGTGCAGAAACAATGAATGTAAATTAAAAAAAAAAAAAAGAAAGCATGAAATCTCTTTATTTCCTTCAAGTTTATACCCTTCATAGCAAATGTGCTATTCTTTCTAATGAATTTACTTTTACAGTATTATCCATACACCTATGATCCATTTGGGCTGTAAATATATGAACTCAGGTAGGTGTTAAAGGTTTATTGGAAAATTTTCTGTGTATATTTTCCATTCTCTCTTTTAGGTAATACAGCCAAGGTATTTATTGAAGTGAAGGATGAAAATGACCATGCGCCTGTCTTTACAAAAAAAATGTACATTGGAGGGGTATCTGAAGATGCTAAAATGTTTTCTTCTGTGCTTAAAGTTAAGGTAAGACTGAATTTTTTTAAAAAGAACATTCACTTGCAGTGGGAAAATATTTACTTACTGGTTTGATTTTTTTGCAGGAGGTTACACAAGAAGTTTCTTTTAAAAATGCTTGAGCTTCTCAGATACTGGCAGTAATTGTCATTTGATTTATTCTCATAAAAAAAACTATAGTGAGCACAGAATGGGTGATTCTTCTTATGAAATCACTGAGTATGAATATGAGTACGATGCTTTCTATCTCTGTGTGAGTGACATGCATTGGCCTAGTATTCCAGCAAGGCTGATTCTGAGCTTAAAAGACAGGTTTATTTCTGGTAATTTGTATTGATGCTTATCTTTCATTTGAAGATTTGTAGCTATCAGTCTAAGTATGTTAATATTTGGAGGATTCTTTTATGCTCAACACTAATTTTTACCTTGATTTTTAGTGGCTAGTTCTTTAGCAGCAGCATGTTTATGCTCTAAAAATGAAACAAACTGCTTCTGTTTCAGGTCAGCAGAGGAATTTCAGGTCTGTGCACTGTGGCACAATTGTGAGCAAAATTGGCTATCTGTGGGGGGAGGGGGGTGTTGGTGTTTTTTGTTGTTTTTTTTTTTCTTCAAAAAGGAGAGAAAATTCAAGGAAAGGTAATATATAGAATATAATTAGTATCAGACATCAAGTTAACTTAGAATAAAAGCTATTTGTTTTCTATAAAATGCTTCATGATGCAATTTTTTTATGCTAGAGGCAGCTTGACTTGCAGGAACTTTCCAAGTCAGCTTGTTTCCTCTGCCTTTATTTTGTTACCTCAGCAGGCCTCCTGCACCTTTTTTCAGCTTAAGAGTTAATGGAATATCTTTGATATTGATGATACAAGTTTACGGTGAAAGGGCACAGAAATATGACTTGCCGAGAGTTTTACTTTGACCCCACGATGTGTTTAGAGCACTGGTAATAAAATAGAAAATATCAGAGCTTATTAAGTCCATCTCTGTTTTGTTTCATAGCAGTCCTTCCCAAAGTAAGCCCGGAAATGGCAGAAGAGTGAGAAATTGTTAAGTATTGATTATTGGAGAGAAGCTTCTGTAGGTGCAATTTGTTTACTTTGTGAACTAGTCCAGAGTATTTGGGGTTTTTTCTTTTTTTTTTTTTGCTTTCTTTTATATGGTGTTTATCATAGGCAAATTTTTGTCCCCAGATTGTGTGAAAAAGAGCAGGCATACAGGCAAGGGATATTTGGGGTGAGGAGGGGAATCTGATTTTACCCTTCACAAACATTTTACTCAGAAAAGGTGTCCAGAGGACAGAAAAGCATTGCCACAGGAGGACATAAAAGAAGCACAGTTTTATGTCTCTAATCTGTTTCTGTTAAAACTTGGGACAGAATTCTCACTGACTTTGCTGACAGGCAAAATAGAGCAAGGTATAAGACAAAGGTTTTTACTAGTGGATGGCATCAAACATAAGTGTGTGCTTAGTTAAAGTGAAATTAGAAATCGATAAGTGCTTGTTATAAAAAATGAGGCTTTAATTTATTGCCCTAGCACCAAGCATTTTCAGCAGTTGATGCTAGTTAGCTTATAAGTCAGAATATTTTTTATAACTGCAAGATATTAAACTGCATAACATAGATGGTTGAAATCGTTGTTCTTGGGACGCAGAGTGAACCAACATTTTCTAATTATCATTAGTGTCGCATTACTTGTCTCAACAGTGCCATATAGTCACTATTGTAGCAAAGTATGCAACACTTCCTGCACATTAGGCCTGAAACTTATCAGTTTTTTCCCCTGTACTTCAAGGAGATACCAGCAATAAATAGGTGCTAAATGCGTAGAAGTGATGCTAACTTTTTAATTGTTTTCTAATGTGCATTCCATTATTCTGAGGGAAGAAGGCAGTGTTTATTTTAAAGTGCAAGTTTGCTGTTACCGAAAAAAGAATGGACGCTGAACTGAGCCAGTGTTTTCCTTATGTTAGACAAAACTAGTCATTCTAGAGGTACAACGCCAGCCTTGTTCATTAACTCTTAGCTTCTGTGTTTTTTTCTCTTGATTCTAGTTTGTAAGTGGCAGATTATGCTTGAAAACCTGAAAGTCAAAGTCTTCTATTGGCAGTGGATGATTTGGATAGTCAAGTCAGCTGTTTCAAAATTCCAAGTCCATTTTTTTCGTCAGCCTCTATGTGTGTGTGCATGTTTAATACCAGCTCCTACTCAGTGCTCTCCGAGGCCCTTATATCCCTCCATGTGAATATCCATGCTCCTAATGACTTATGTCAGTTCCTGTATCTGTGCACACATTTTCTGTGCTGTCAATATATAGAGGTGGTTGTCAAGGTTTGGTTCTGTGAGGTGAGATATTTGAGGAATTCTACAGGGAAGAGAATAAACTTCAGTCTGTAAAGCAGTAGGGCATATTAGAAGACAAATGAGGACAGCCCAATTCAGCGAAGACAGAATAAGAAGGGAAAAAACAGCACTTGGTTGAAGGTGAGGTGGGATCCATCTTCTATTTTTATAATATAAAAATGCTGCTCAAGTGAATGGTGATATATTTCACATGACTTTCATCAACTATTATATACCATAAAAATGGTACAGATCATGGTAAGGGACATTTAAGTCGTGGATGAAGATAATTTGCGTTGTGAGCACCTACATCTACTTTCTCATGGGAAAGTGATAAAATACAGCAAAGCTCTTTTTTGAGGTGACCTACCTGCCCAAGTGTTGGAAGCATTAAGGGCAGACAACCATTCAGGATTTTATTTGATTGCCATCATATAGCAAGAAAAAGTTTTCTATAACACAACTTTTATAGCATAATTTACTAGCTGACCATTACGTATCAGACTTTCAGAAAAAATCAATCTCATTCATTAATTGTATTTTTATGTTTTAAGCACAGATGTATGTTTAATTTGTGCCAATTAATACAATGAAAATTCCCCAACAGGGGCCTTCTGGCAGGCTGACAGAGGATGCTGCTTCTGGAAGCCCTGATTTTGGAAACACCAGCACTGGCTCCTTTAGCAAGAAATGCCTTTTTCTGTATGGCAGAAGGAGATAATTTTGGTTGAAAATAAGGGTCAGGTTTATTGCAAGAAGATGTCATTGCTTGTTTGTTTGTTTATGTTGAAAGCAAAGGAGGGGTCTGGGTACCTATATCTAGTTCAGCCTTTTACACCTGAAGATCAGGGTCAGGAATTTCATGTTAAGCTCAAGTATCAGACAGTGATTTGGTTTCTGTTACCATTTATCCATGCATTTATTTTTGATGAAAGTATCATAACAGAAAAGCAAGGCTCATCTTGAAACCTTTCCTTTCTCCT
The DNA here is from genome assembly GCA_017639245.1 of Myiopsitta monachus. NCBI lineage: Eukaryota > Metazoa > Chordata > Aves > Psittaciformes > Psittacidae > Myiopsitta > Myiopsitta monachus. The sequence continues at coordinate 60,019,398 of CM029921.1, read as the reverse complement.
TAAAGCTCAAGATCAAAGTTGTCTGTGGCTTTAGCAGAGGGCTTGAATGAACACCACACAGTTTTTGTGTTCAGATATCTTCAGTTTCAGCTTCCTGAGCTTTAACCCAGTTCCTGTTGTCTGAAGAAAGGCTGGAGCAGGCCTGTGCAAACAAATTTGCTTTGTCCGGTCGCTGTGGGCAGAATAGCCATGGGAAAAGATCAGAGGAAGGCTGGGCTAATTGCAGTAATCAGAGTTGCTGGTATTTAGATATTAATATAGCTCCTGCAGTTAGGTGTGATTTACAGGGTATGCCTACTTTTATTTGCCGTTACTGTAATTAAATTAGTTAAGCATAGTAATCACTGTGGCAGGCACTTGCCAACAGTTATTTAGCAGCAGTTTAAGCTAATATAATTTTTCCTTTTTATCAAATAGTAGATAGAAAAGATGAACTCAGAGAAGGTAGTTAGGAAGTACTCAATTGTAGGTGGTTACCAGTATAGCTGCTAAGAGGGCTCAAAAATTATTTTATAGTATGTGTAGAAATTCATTGTGTCTTTATTTTAGGTAGTATGTGGGTTACATCAAGCAAGAAATAAAGAATATTTTAAGTTTAGAAAGAAAAAATCTAGTTTTGCAATTGTTTAAAAAGAAAAATAATCTGAAATGTCAGAACAGCATTGGTGTTAATACCAAGAGGTGCTTATATTGCAGAATAGAATTAACAGCTTTGTTTAGGCCCAGGTCCTCACGTCAAGGTGATTCCCAGGCCACCAAGATCCGCAGTGGCCTCTTCCAGCAATTGTCCAGGCTAAAAGATGCATTAAGGCTGCTCACAGCTCTTTTCCCAGCCATGCACCTGTGTTTTCCCAGTGATAAGCACGGGTGTGTGCAGGGGGCACTTTCTGCTCAGGCTTTGCAGCTTCAGTGTCCTGCTGACACTCCCTTGAGCTGTAGGAAGTTTTTCCAATTCTGTCTCATTTTAGCATTTAGTAAGTTATTGTCAACTACCTCTGTCTTTGTACAGTGTTTTTGGCGCATAAGAATGGGTCATTTTGAATGACTGTATTTTATGTAAAAATAATACAACAAGCTGTATGGCCCTAGTGCAAACCCTACAGCTTTCAAATTAAAAACAAACAAAACCCTAAACCAACCAAACAAATGGAAAAGAAACAAATCCACCACAATTAGTTCCTCTTTAACAATACTTTATTATTTGCTGTAGTCATTTTTAATACAGTAGTTTATGTAAATAATTTTTAGATAAATTCCTGGCAAATGTATTGCTGAACATTCGTATTTTTTTTACTTAAATTAGTAATTTAAATTAGTAATTTACTTTAAAACTTAGTTGCTTAAATTATTCTGAACAAAATTTCACTCCTCCTATCAAAGCACAGTTCTTCCCCTCTTGAAAATATTTTGTTAAGCACCCCAGTCTTGCCACTAATTATGCCATACAGCCCAGTGAGTAGCACTGGGAATAAGAAACAATCTAACTGCCATGGGCCAAACTCAGGAAAAAATGCAGGGAGAGAAAAAAACTGATAATGTGAGTACAAAATCTTGCACACAAATTGAGTTTAGAGACAAATAGGCCAATAAAATATTGGATAAACACTTCTCGCATCATCAGAACAGTTACATATATATATTTGGCAATACATATATGAGGCAAATACTCTAGATGGCTTTTCCCAGCTCTACACGGTGCCACAGTTTGGATGGCAGCATCAACCATTCACTTAAATATATTCATTTGAATATAAAATCCTTTTAGAATAGGGTAATGTGTTGTCTTTCTCTGGATTTTTAGAATTATTAATGTGAGTAGATAAAGAGGAAACTTTAGCTTAGAAGAATTCCACAAATCATTATCAAAAGGTCACTTTCAATTAGAATTAATTTGGTTAATGATATGCCATATGAATTGTTTTATATGAATATGGTAAGGCTAGTACAGCTGATAAGTACTAATGTCTCGAAGTAAAAAAATAAAAGGATTTTATTTATTCAAATGGCACTTTTAACTGAGGTTTTAGTTTTTGCATCTGAAAGACCATGTTCATATTATTAATAGCTCAGCAGGAAATACGGAGCTATGTTAAATACCATTTCTCTTGAAATGACAGCTGAGGCTGATTATTGCACCTCAAATCTACAGGCAGTTTCACGCAGCCATCTTTTCAAGCCTACTTATTTCCCCCAAACCTATCAAAGATACGCAAAACACAGATGAGAGCTTTTGAGTCCAGGCTGATGATTTGATCGAAGACTGAACAGTGGTCAGAAGCCATGGTGGTAGGACAGGTGTAGTATGTCTTGGATGCTGATTATCTGGATTTCCATTTCACTCTACAACTGTTGTCCTGGGCCTGAAGTGGTGGGGCAGCTGGAACAGTAGTCTGAATAATCACTTTAACTGCAGTTCTGGTGGTGCTCAGAAAAAGGTTTCAGGTTTTGGACAATCCTGATGGGGATTGATTTAATAATAACCTTTTATGTTCTCTCCTCTTTCTGCAATTCTCTCTTATCCCCAGAATTTTCAGCATATAAAAGAGCCGATTTCCATGATTAAAGATCTTTTTGTACTTTTTGTTACAAATATGTTAATTAAAACCAGATGTAATACTCAAAACTACTAATTTATGAATTTTGTGGTTTGAGATTTGCTTTGCATTTCATTATATTAGAATTAGTATTTTTGCTTTGCCACTGGTAGTTTCATATAACACTGAGTTTTCCCCTCTGAATTAGAACCAGATTTCCTTCAACCACATACGCAATATTTTTAATCTGCTGTATAAAAACAAACTCAAAATCAACACAATCTTTAGGGAAATTACTGGTGGAAATTGACTTTTCAGTATAATGGCAAGTTATTAGCCCTTTCTTTTTAAATATTTTCTTTTATAGTATTAATCTTTCTAGTTTACTGAAGTGCATTTAAATGAAGAAGTATCAGAAGTCCTAATTCTAGTAAAGAAAATGAGAGGGTTTTCTGAATTATTTCTCAGTTTATACAGGTATTTTTTTACTGAAAATATTTGCGGAAAAGGAAGCTTGCCAAAGTAAATGCCAGTGAATCGAAGTCTCAAGAAGTGGCTGACCTATATTTGATAGAAATGGCCCTAGTATGAAGACGGCAGAGAGGTTTGATGATAATAATGGGAGCCAGTGGAGTCTATCATGCTGTTACATCCTGCAAGAAACTTGATTCTTGCAATATGGTTGATCAAATTTTCATTTCAGACCTGTTTTGTATTTTGTGGCCCTTTCTGATAGGCTTCGTAATGTAACTTCATTCTTTATTGCTATTTTAGTATCTCAATATGCAGAGCAACAAAATAAAACAAATCCATTTTATAACTACAAGTTTTTACCCTAATGACGCACAAGGGAATAGGAGTTATGATTTACTTAATCGTAATCCTTGAAAGCAAACTATTTTAGTGGTTGTATACTAATCTAAAGCAATTAATAAAAATGGGTAAAATTCCAGGGTTTCTCTATGTCACATTGAGAATACTGTGGTTACTGTTTTGCCTAGACAAATTTATCCGTGCTAAATCTCTGATTATTTTCTATTCATGCCTATATCCTGTATATTTTTTTGATATTTCCTTTTTCCTTGGGTTGAGAAGTAAATCTTCAGAGTGGCAAGTTCTATAAAAGTGAGATTCAACCCTAGGCACCTTGAGACAGCTGTCTGCTGTGAAAGACAAAGTGTTCCCTCCTTTAATTTTGCTTTTGCATGTAGACAAGAGAGCAACTTCTGTGTAAAAATGAACTGCTTTGCCAGACACAATCTTTTATTAGTTAAAATATGGTATTGGAATCACAGAGTAATCTGTAGGGAGAAAACATACTTTGTAGAAGTAACAATCTACTTTGAAGCTTATCTGCAGTGACAACAGCACACCCTCAAACACACACATCTGCTGTAACATCTGGCCTCCAGCAGGAAGCTACTTGCCCTGCTAAGAATAAAATTACAGTAATTCCAATCGTACAGGTAATTTCTTTAAAAAAATATATCTCTATGTAACACATTGGCTTACTAAGTTTTTACTATAACCCCCACTACTATTGTTTTCCTTTGTCAGTATTTAGAAAAGCTACTAACTTTTGTGATTTATTTTTTCAAATGTTATATTATATTATTTCACTTTACTGTGTTATTTGTTACATTTTTAAGACTCTTAGTCCTGCACATGCCTTCCAGAGTAAAATACCTTCTGTGGGACTGGAATGAGGGAGTATGCCCAGAGTGTTCACAGTGCTCGATCATTCCAATCCCATGGAGGATCAGCTGCATGGTCTGCCCTCCCTCCCACCATGCACACATAAAATCGTAGAATCATAGGTTAGGGTTAGAAAAGACCTTGAAATCATGTAGTTCCAACACCCCTGCCATTGGCAGAGGTGCCTCACACTAGACCATGCTGCCCAAGACTACGTCCAACCTGGCCTTGAACACTGCCAGGGATGAAGCATTCACAACTTCCTTGGGCAACCTGTTCCAGTGCCTCACCAGCCTCACAGTAAAGAACTTATTCTTTATATCCAACCTAAACTTCCCCTGTTTTAAGCTTAAACCCATTACCCCTTGTCCTGTCACTGCAGTCCCTGATGAAGAGTCCCTCTCTGGCATCCTTGTAGGCCCACTTCAAATGTTGGAAGGCTGCTATGAGGTCTCCATGCCGTCTTCTCTAGGCTGAACAGCCCCAACTTTCTCTGCCTGTCTTTGTATGGGAGGTGCTCAAGCCCCCTGATCATCCTCATCATCCTCCTTTAGTCTTGCTCCAACAGCTCCATGTCCTTCATATGCTGAGGACACCAGAACTGCACACAGTACTCCAAGTGGGGTCTCATGATAGTAAAGGGGCAAACCTACTGTATCAAGCACTAACAGCTATGGGCATAGCAAAAAAAAATGTGTAAAAATGTTTCTAATGATGTGTTTTGTTTGGTTTTTTTTTTCAAAATACAAGTTTGGGAACATCTCTTACTCAACATTTTTTTCCCAGAAGACAGCCTATTAAAACTGATCCATGTTTCCACACCTTGGGTTTTTCAACTCCATTGGAGGAAAAAATGAGCAACTCTCGCTTTTTTTTACTGCCTGTATTTCTTACAAGTTTCTGTGGGGCTGGAGTTTACTTGATTGCCATGGGCAGATATCAGAAATATGCTTAGTAGAGTCCGTTTTTTCCTCTTTGTTGTAGTACCTTTGTAAGTGTGACTCACAAATTATACATTTAAAACAGAAATTAATTAATTTTTTGCTCCATTCAGCCTTCATGAAAGGTGACTGTTTTACATTTCTCAAGTCTGCGCATTTCCACAGGGAATGAGGCATAATTATGTGGCTGCACAATCACAGTGTTACAGTAGGGCACTTATCCTCTCACCCAGAGACATATGCAAGAGCAATGCCATGTGGCAATAATACTCCAATATGTCACCAAAATTGCCAGTGGCTTCCTTGGGATGAGCATTGGAATCTTCATTAACTGTAACTCCTGAAGCTATTGCATAGTTCTCAGGCGATTACAGTTTTTATCGCTATCAGCATGAGCTAAATTCACACTACCTGCCTAAATGCAATTGTTAAGTTTAAACAGTTTCCAGTCTCACTGGCAGGGTCACCCTTAATCAGGAGCCTGAGGATGCTAACAGGGAATGTAAAATTAATGGGATAGAGTTATTAGGGATTTTTTTTCCTTTGTAGCAGACGGCAGGTTCAACTGTTTCCAATCAGTTGCTGGCACATAAAATAGGTTTTAGGACAAGACCATTTTTGCTTGTTGGAATTTACAGATTGTTGAATATTTTCAGTTCTGAAGTCACATTCTGCCATTGTACTGTTTCAGAGGCTGGACACTTAAACCATCAAGTTTGTTGTAGCTATTTTCCTCTTCTGTTTTTCTTCTCTGTATTTCTTCACTGCTGTGCTCTTTCACACAGTTACCTGTCTCTAGCACTTTTGAACTCACTGTCATCAGTTTGTTTTGCCACTGACTTTCTTAGAAATTTTTAGCTTTGCATCTCCTGGCATTTGTTCCTCAAACTTGACCTCCTTTACAAACTTCTTTCCACCAGATTCCCAGCTGTGAAATATTTGGACAGCCTTTAGGGATAGCTGCTGTGTTGAGTGCTCAAATGAAACCCGAGTCCTGTGCTAGTTACACCAGTTACACCAGAAAAAGCATACCTACTTGGACAAACTGTTTCTGCTTACAGGAGCAGCACTAAAGGGATCTCTACCACTTCTAGTTTTCAGCTCATATATTTTCATTTTTTATCTTATGGACATGCAGCTTGACTGAGCTCTTGTGAGTCCTATATATTTCCAGACTTTAGCTAACGCTTTTTTTCTCTGCCAGTCCTTGTAAAGGTGAAAATCAAACTAAAAAGAAAGTACCCTTCTGCTTCCTCTCTGTTTAAAGGCAAGTGATATGTTAAGAGCACTTTCTGTTGGCAGCAAAGGAGCTGTACAATTCAGCCCATTGCCAGTGCAGTGCTGGGCTGAATTAGAACGCAGCACTGACTATGTCTGTCTCTGTGTGTCTGCTGCCTCTGCAGTGCCAGGGATTTTAACATTTCCGATGATTTGCTGCAAGTTGTGCTGAAGGTCCTTGTGTAGGAGATGTAGCCATCAGGAATACTTGGCTTATTGGTCTTTTTGTCTCCAAGAGAGATAGCTGCCAATAAAATTATAAAAAATAATTGTTAATGACTGTGTAAATGCCTTCAATGTTAGCACCAAGAGCAGCATATTTCAGCTGATATCTGGCTGGTGTGACATGCTTTTCCGATGGTGTTGGAGAGCACCCTACCAGTTGTGCCTCTCCCTTTGTGGGTTGGAAGCAGCACATGGTGATGCCATGAAACACTATTTATGTGGGCATGCTTACCCTCAGTTACAGGAGGGTTGAATTTAGTCTGGTAACTCCTAAAATCATACATATTTATCAGTATTCAATCATAGCAGAATTTAGGAGACATCTGTATTTCTTGCACATAACAAAAGGAAGATATACTGCTGTAATATTAAGTATAGATCTTTCTCTTCTTTGACAGTCATAATGCAGCTCTTGAGATGTTGTATATCTCTTTGTAACAAAGTGTCAAAAATATTTACCTTCTGGACAAATTAAAGGAATAGCAAACATCCTTACTCTGTATTAAAGAAGTTGGTACATAAATATCAGCAGCTCACAAGCTCTCTCTGGTGTTCCTGAAAAGCTGAATGTTGCATGAAGTCTCGTTAGGTTTGATGAAAGTATAAAGTAGCGGAGAAAGGGGGGGAAATGGAAACAGCAAAGTTAAAATATTTGAAATTGGAATCTGATGTTTTTTTCCAAGTTCCTCAGGCTGTTATGCACCTGGCTTTGCTCACCTGTGTGTATATGGGTTTTGGGATAGAAATAGCCTGAACTGAAATGATACTAAGGCCATTGATTTCTCTGGAGTGCCTCTGAGTTCTCAGAACTTTGAAAATCAACTCATAGTGTGTCTACCAGCTTTGGGCATCTGAACTGCAGGATTTTAGAGACTGCATACTTAAAATTTCAAAATCCCTCTTTCACTGGAGTTTCATCAACTACACTAGTGTTGTGATGTTTCTTCAGAAAGACTGACTTTAACGTTTGTGCCTGCGACATTGATACCCTAATTTGGATCCAAAATTTGTTTGTCATTGTTTACAAACATACAAGTGTGAACTACTAAAGGTTGTTGTGGTTTAAGCCCAGTGAGCAACTAAGCACCATGCAGCTGCTCACTCAGTCCCTGCCCTAGTGGGATAGTGAGGAGAATTGGAAAAAAGTGTAAAAACCCATGAGTTAAGAAGAGCTTAATAATTTCAATTGAAAGTAGAATATAATAATAATGGTAGTAACAATAATAATACAATAATAATAATTGGAAATAAGGAGAGAGAGAGAAAGAATAAACAAGTGATGCACAATAGAGTTGCTCACCACCCACTGGCTGATATCCAGCCTGACCCAAGCAGCGATCGATCCCTTATGGGTAAACTCCCCACTGCGGATGACGTGCTGTGGTATGGAATACCCGTTTGGTTAGTTTGGTTCAGGTGTCTTGTCTCTACTTCCTTCTGGCTTCTTGTGCCACTCCTCACTGGTCAAGCAGAGAAACTGGGAAGTCCTTGATCAGGATAAGCTCTACTGACCAACAACTAAAAATATCAATGTATTAATAGAATTGTTCTCAAACTGAAGCTGAAACACAGCATTGCACCAGCTACTAGGAAGGAAATTAACTCTACCCCAGCCAAAACCAGGACAAAGGTGAAACTGATTTCTGTTGTTATTGAAATGAACTACTATTAAAAGCTGTATCTTTATATTGAGATGGAATTTGCTAATATTTGCTAATATTTTTCAAGGCCAGCTTGGACAGAGCCCTAGGTGGCATGGTTTAGTGTGAGATGTCCCTGCCCATGGCAGGGGGTTGAAACTAGATGATATTAAGGTCCTTTCCAACCCTAACTATGCTATCATTCTATTCTATGATTCTAATATTAAAAACAAAAATAAAAAATGAGGATGTCTTTGTGGCCCAGCTGAAGCAACCTAATAAATCCATCTTAACCAAGAAATTGGCTTTTGATTAGAAGGGCATAGCGCGCATCTTGCAGGGCACCTCCAGACAGCCTTTGGCAATTAGCTAGGCAGTCACTGTAAATGCTGTCTTGCTAGAGTCAAGACCCCTAAGGATACAAATCATACATTGCTTTCGTGCCTGCTGCTATGTGCCTCGTGCCGTGACACATGCAGCATGGGATTATAGAAACTACTTTATTTTTATTTTTTTTTTTGCCCCCAGCTTCATTACCAGTGCACGAAGTTGAGTGTGGATAAGCCAGCAGGTTTTGTCAGACTGGTCTTTTCTGTATTGTTCATGGCTTTAACCTAAGCTATGTTGTAGAAGCCGTACTTGCTTAGTACGTGCTTACATATATGCACACCGTGATTTGTTAGGTAAGTGGCAAGAAAGTAATTTATTCTTTTTTTTTTTTTTTAAATTAGCTGCTCTGCATTACCAGGAAATGATTTGCAAAGAGGTTTATTTCTTGTCTCTCAGGTAGCACACAGGTGGTCTTCTAGATTAATTGCATCAAATATTGTTATTTACAAAGTCATGTGTCCTGTCCTACTACAGGCAGGCTCTTGTCTTTGAATACATGGAGGATCTGAAGCTCTCTTACAACATGTCGACAAAATTGATCCAAAAAGCACCAAGAGAAGCCACTTCGAATGCTTCTTTAACCTACAGTTTGCATATTTTCAAGGCTGTTTTATTTCCGTTGTTCCATTTTTTAATGTTTCCTTAGTAATGTTAGTAGTAATAATCTAGTAATGCTAACTACATGGAATCTTTCATCGTAATTTTAAGATTTCCTTTGCATTTGGTTAAGAACAAGTATTTAAAGTGAAATACTTGATTTTAGATGTGCACAAGACGCTTGTGCCCAGGCGGGGGCTGAGGGGTCTCTAGGAGGAAGGATTGTGTCTGTCTCAGGCCGGGCACAGCCCCTTCCGATGATCCCATGGCCAGGCACAGCTGAAGTGGTGTTTTGATTTTTTTTATTTGTTTCTCACCAACCAAACTTTTTTTTATATGGCAGTAAATTAATTTAGTTTTGTTCAAGTTGAGTGTGTTTTGTCAGTAACTGTGATTAGTAAGTCAACTCCCTGTCTTTATCTCAACCCACAAACTTTTTTACCCAGTAGAGGAGGGGGTACAAAAGCAGCTGGGTAGGCCTTGGGCAGCTGGACATCTGATCATCACAATATACTAATCTGAGAATATTAGATGAAACTGTGGTGGAAATAAATATCTGATAAGGTCACTGAAGTCAGTGTGATTGCTAAAGGAATGAAGGTAACCTGTTGTTCTTTCCAGTCATTTATGCACCTCTTGAAAGGGCTGACTTAAGCATGGTGCTGAACACTGATATTTAGCTCTCAAATAGTGAGGACTGTTAGCACTTGCATATCAACCTGATTTTTAGGTATAGCCATTTCCTCACTTCCTTGTGCCATAGAGTATGCTTTCACATTTTTTTGTTCCTTCAGCAATTTACTTGTCAAAAGGAAAGCCAAAATTGAGCCTAGTCCTGAAAATCCACCTGGCAAGCACTCATCTGCTGTCTCTGTCATGTTTTGGGGTTGTATTTACCCATACCAGTTGGATAGCAGGAGTGCTCTGAAAAAGCTCACTGATTATGTTTACCTACTGACAGACAAAACACGGTAAATTTGATTGACAAAACCGGGTAAATTTTAGAAAACTCATATCCTTCCCCGTCTTTTCTAAAAATGCCAATAAAGGGGTTTGAGATTCACCCAAGAGGTAGTAATCTTGAGTTTAAAGGCCTTAAAAAAGCTCTAGATCTAGAGAACAAAAGCACTTTAACACATTGTATATTTATGCTTTTCACAGCCAAGCCAGATAAAGTTTTGTCAATGTAAAGGAAAACAAAGCATCAAAACATTTACAAAGGATGCAAGGACCATTTTAAGCAGTTTATCTCTGTGATGAGTTGCAACAGTGTCATTGTGGAGCTTTTGGGCAGCTTTGCAGCAAAATGGTGTGCTATATGAAACATAGTTGCTACCTCTAGCTAAACCAGCCCAGATGTTTTTGCTTAAGCACTGTATAGTTAAATCTGTTCCATCTTAATCCAATCAGAGCAGCATGAAAAGCACGTACAGCTTTGAGTACCTGGAGTATTCATGCGGTACAGGTATCTCTTTGTGGTGCACAATGCAGTCACTGGGCTGCATAGATCCACTTGTTACGCCTCCTCACCGCTATTCCTGAAAGTAAAGACAAAGTAAGAGTTAGTGAAAATTTTCACCTTAAATATCTTGTTTACTGATGGTGAGGAATCACTTAATGATTAATGGCCATCTGTTGAAGGCTTAATGACCTTGTACAGATAATATTTTTTTAGATGACAGTGGTGTATCGTAATAAACACCTCTTCATGCTATCATAAACCCTGACTAGACTGTGATTATTGTTTTTCTTTCTAAATCATGGTGAAATATGGACTTTACACAAATATCCGCACCTTTTTAAAGGTAAGGGATGTTATTCTGTCCAACATTAGCTTAAGCCAGAGGCTGAAGATGTTGTACCAATATTTTCATAAAAGCCTGCTTATAAAAGCTGAAGTGTCCCAGATAATGAGGCAGTGCCCAAGTCTAACGAGTGAGGAAATGGACAGGCGATAATTAGCTGCCGTCTTGCTGACCCCTTCCTGGATGGAGCACATGAAAGCATTATAAGGGCCCTTCGAAACATTCCTATCTGAATATGTGTACTGCCTTTTGAACAGGAGCGTGATTTGTTCAATAGGGTAGGTCAAGAAAGGCCAGAACAGGGCTACACAGGGTTGTCAAGCACAAGGTAGGTGAAGTAACATAGCTCCTGGGGCTGCTCTATTGATGCCAGTACTGTGTCCTAATTCTTCAGCAGTTCAGCAATGGGAGAATGCCAGGGTAGCTTTCTGTCCTACGCTGAGTCTGTACATCAGGTCCAATGTGCAGCATTAATGGAATGCCACTCAATCCTTTTTTATTTTTTTGCCCAATCAGTGAGGGTGCAGAATATGTCTCAGGAGAGGGAAGACATTCTTGTTGTATAAGTTTGTGAACTGGGTTTGCATTGCTGGGTTTTTTTTCTTTGATATTTAATTGTGACAAGATTTTGCCAGTGAAGGTTTCTCAGAATTAAACTGTTCTTGCCTGTTCAGTTTGTTGCAGACTTGAAAAGTCCATTTATAATTACTTTGTTCTATTCTTTGTTTTGTAGCAGCTTAGTGCCAACACAGGAGAAAGAAATTGCTGGAAAAGCAAAACTGTGTGCACCAAAGTTAAATGAACCATTTGAAGTAATAGCGATATTGGCTCTCTGAGATCTAATATTTAAAATATCAGAGTAGAAGAAATTTGCGGGACCAATATGACTTTATTTAAAGGACAAGGTTAATGATTCTTTGCATGCATATTTACTTTTTTTTTGCCTCTGCTTGTTTGCTTTTTCCTATTAGGCAGATGATAAAGACACTGGGAATTACAGTGCCATGCAATACAGACTCATCATTCCTCCAATCAAAGATGGTAAAGAAGGTTTCGTGATTGAAGCTTACACCGGGCTAATAAAAACTGCTATGCTGTTCAAAAATATGAGAAGATCTTATTTCAAGTTTCAGGTCATTGCAACTGATGATTATGGAAAAGGACTGAGCAGCAAAGCAGAAGTACTTGTAAGTATGAGCCAGGCATTATCTTTATTTAATAATTCCTGAGGAAATTCAAACACATAAAGTTTAACTCCAGGGAGAACTATAGGAAGGCCATAACTGTGTTTATTTTATCTTTTTAAGTCACTGAAATACAGCATTATTTTTTTTAAAACCAAAAGCTGTCACAACAATCTGAAACATATGTTCATGTTTCATGGCAGAGATACTGATTTCAGTAACTACACCAGACATGATATCCAGTATTTTATTTATTCAATGAGCCACTGTTAATAGTTCAATTTAGATTCTAATTGTCTGCATTAAGTATGGACCTAAGTTACACTCTGGGTATTCTGCACCCACGTGGCAGCAAAAATAGTGCTGGGTTGAAAGGACCTTAAGATCATCAAGCTCCAACCCCCCTGCCATGTGCAGGGACACCTCCCACTAAACCATGCCACCCAAGGCTCCATCCAACCCAGTCCTTGAACACCGTCAGTGATGGAGCATTCACAACTTCCCTGGGCAACCCATTCCAGTGCCTCACCACCCTTACCCGTTCCCCCTCGTCCTCTCGCTACAGTCCCTTATGAAGAGTCCCTCCCCAGCATCCCTATAGGCCCCCTTGAGATATTGGAAGGCTACTATGAGGTCTCCAGGCTGAACAGCCCCAGCTTTCTCATTGGCACTCTTCATGAGGGGCTGTAGTGATAGGACAAGGGGTAACGGGTTCAAACTTAAACAGGGGAAGTTTAGATTGGATATGAGGAGGAAATTCTTTACTGTAAGGGTAGTGAGGCAGGGGAAGGGGTTGTCCAGGGAAGTTGTGAATGCTCCATCGCTGGCGGTGTTCAAGGCCAGGTTGGATGGAGCCTTGGGTGACATTGTTTAGTGTGAGGTGTCCCTGCCAGTGGCGGGGGGAGGGGTTGGAACTAGATGATCTTAAGGTCCTTTCCAACCCTAACTATTCCATGATTCTATGATTCTATGTATTACAAGTATAAAGCAGGTCGCATCTGTGTGGTCAGACACAAGCATTTACAGATCATCTCCATCTGGTCTCTATGCCAGCAAGATGCAGCCAGCTCCTGTATCAAAGCTGTGAAGCAGGGTTAGCATGGCATTAAACCCCAGTTAATTAGCCAAGGTGAAAGCTTGCTAAAGTGTGCTTTGTGTTAATGTGAGTTAACACAGATTCTGGATTGGAGTTACATCTGGTATATCACGTGGTGCAGGCAAATATCTGAGCAAACAGTCTCTGAAAGCTAGAAGTCAGTTGACTTACTGGGGAAAGCCAAAGTGGCCATGTCTTGGTTGGCCATGTCTTAATTGCTTATGTCTAGAAGGGTGACACAAGGAATAATTTTAGGCTAAGACTGTACTTTCAGGGAAGCAACATTTAAAAGCTGGCACTAGATTTAGGCCTTGAGCTCATGGTTTTGTGCTGAGTAAAGGACATTGACTTAGTCCAGACAAAGAAACCGTCAAAGCTAAATTTCTTTAAAGGCTATATAACTTGATGGATTGTATTAATGTTAGCATAATGTCATAGGGATGAAGTGCATTATCTAGTTCATGGGAACATTGTCAAATGATACAGATGATAGCCATTATACTTGGTATATTGAGTTATGCAGGAATTCAGCAAGTAAACATAATGTAAGATGTCCTCATTCTTGACCTCTCAAAATGATAGGGCATTCTTATGCAATTTATGCAGTACTAGTATATTAAAATATAGCCAGAAGGTATCGACATTAAAATTAGAAAGTGAAGTATGTCTCATTAATTTATAGAGGTATCTCAAAGTTGTCTGAGTGATGAACAGTATATTCAGTGGTTTTGAGCAAGGCATGAAAGCTTAGAGTAGCTGTAGATACAATTACAGACTGACACCATCCCACCATGAAAGTCTGGGTTTGCACTGAGCATGATCCAAAAGTGAAGATCCTTTCTAGCTAGGCTAAGCTGTTCCCAGTTGCATGATCTGAATAGAATTTGTCCTGCTGTCACTGTGGTGTCAGTTGTTCAGACTAGGAGGTGGTATTCAATACAAGCTCAGGAAGCACACACAGATAAGGGAAATTAATTTAATTACTCATGTGCAAAAGAAAAAGATATGGGGGCAGAAAGTAGGATTGCACTGGGAGGAGGTCTAGAGAGAAGACAATGACACCAGGAGGGACAGTACTGGGAAGAACCTGGGCAGAGCAAGGTATCCTCCAGAACTGGGGCCAGGAGAATTCCCCTCAGCCCTGGCACAGGTCTGTGAGCAGCATAAACTGCCAAATCCACTGGTAAAATGTCTTCACACAGTAGGGATGTTCCATGCGTTCCATGTTCCAGTCTGTTCCTGCTGGCTGGAACTGGCAGGATGTTGTATTAGACATCTGTAGATCTACTGTTTGATTCCATGGGGTGGAATTTCCCTTTTTAGCCTCTGTAAGACAAAAGAAAGAAATAAGAAATTGCATTTTAAACCAAGTTTGCTGCAAGTAAGCACTTACAGGTAGTAAACATGGATAGTAAATACTCACTATGATATCTTTAACCAAATGTTTGTTGGGGTTTGGGAGGGGTCCCAAGGCCCTTTCCTTATTCAGCTTTCAGCATAAGCTACTACCAGGAGCCCATTGGTGCTGTATAATGATCAGGAATGTTTGTAGTTTCTGCCTTGCTTGATTTAAAAATTGGAAAGTGCCTAATGAATGAAGCATGGGATCAAAGGGATATCACTTGCTGGCTAGCGGATATCAACAATCACATGCTTTCCTTGCCTCTGCTGCAAACTTCCAGTTTGTTGTGCTACTTATTTAATTTAACCTGGAACTTATCTAGTTCTCACCAATGTATTCTTTGGATATTTATGGACATGAGACATCTGAACATGCTGACTTCCAACACTATAATTGAGGCTGGTGCCTGCTATTTGACATCACAGTACCTGGCTGTATTTGCTATTTCAGTAGTCTGGAAGTAGCAAAAGCATTCTAAGGAACAGTGGTTTGAATGATTCCTGGTAACTATGCCCCCAAAAGCTTGCAGAAAGCAGTGACCCTGCTGCCACAGGGAGAGCCTTTGGTTTCCCACCCCTTCCATCTCTGCTCCCACCATGTTTCCATCCTGGAGTAGAAGGGAGCACTGTCTTCCCACAGCTTTTGTTACGATGTAGTTAAGTTGGACTTAGTTCCTCAACATAATGCCATTTGTAATAATTGAAAAATGAAAGCCTTTACAAACGTGGATAGCAAGCCAGTTAGTGTTACTATGGAAACCTTACCTTTATCTTGATTTTTCTTCAGCACACTTGTTTTGCTATAACTTGTCATGAATGTGTGCTTATTCATATTTTTGTATATGAAAAAGTACTTATAATTGTGATTCCTTGAATATCACAAAAACTATTGCCATTTTTTTAGGTGTTGCATTTTTGCAGTACTCCATGCATAAGTGCACAGTGACTGGCTAGTGTAGTTAATTCTATTAAATAGATCATTGTTTTAGAGTTCCTTTCAATGATCTTTGTCTAAAATTTATTTTGAGTTCATTATGATTCTCTTTTTCTTACACAGAAGTGTGTACATGCCACTCAGTACATCTGATGACATTTCAAGAGCATTTAAATATTTAAAGTTGAATTAAGCTTCAAAGCTGGTGAATCAGTGTTTGATGTGAAAATACATTATGGTTTGCTGAAGTGCTTACAGGGCTCAGGCTTCTCTTTTGAAAATCACAGGGTTTTTTTAGATTTGAATTGGATAACTCTGATTTTTAAATTTATAAGTTTTAACATTGTTCTACTTCTCCAAATTGACCTCCAGAACCCTTTATGGGGAGTATAGGTTTTGGAGTAGAATGTTTGCTGTCATGCCTATATGGACATTAGCCAAGTTTTGAGAAATGTTTTATTTTCCCCAGCAGTATGGGAAGTAACGGTTCCTTTCATAACCTAAGGGAAGGTTGGCTGTGCTAACTAAGACAGAGCTATTACAAACTGAAAAAATATTTCAAAGGGAGGAAAAAGCATGCAGTCATTTTACTGGAAGGAAGCCTTGGGATAAAAAATAGCCTGCGGAGACTAGATCACGAGAAGTAAAGCAGAGTTTGCCATGTCTGCTGAATATGAAGCATGCATGTAATCCCTTCTGCACTCTGTTCAACCTGCCATAAAGAAACAGAAGGCTTACATTGTTTTGTAGTAGAAAATGCTAATGTGAAAAATTTGTTCTGAGGTCAGCCTGTTCTTAGGTGGAATTCTGGAATTTTTAATTTTATTTTTTTTTTTAAACAAAACACAAGTACTGAGTGTATTTCAGTCTTTTTCTGTCCCTTCTAGAGGAAAAAGTTAAATTGTAAAATCTACATGGTAATGTAAAAGCTACAGATCCATGATTCTGTAAGTGAAGTCTAAACTATGAAGACCAGGTTTCATAGTCTGTCCCTATAATTCTGATGCAGTTTTGCAATTACAGTTCTAGTTAAGTCTTTCCCTGCTGTTTATTGGTTTTGGCTGCCAAGAAAAGCAAGATTTCCCAGCTCACTTACTCCTAATTAAAATGAGAAACCTGTATATCAGGGCATGGCTATGATGGTAGGAAAGTAATTATTCCATTCTTTTTTATGGGGAGGATGCTATGCATGGGAGTGCCAATTGAATTTCACTCTTTTGTTTCCAGGTCTCTGTGGTCAATCAGTTGGACATGCAAGTCATCGTCTCTAATGTTCCTCCCACCCTTGTGGAACAAAACAAAGACCAGCTTATAGGGTAATAAATTTATTTACTCTTCAAATTTCAGACAATTCACTGGGTTTATGTTTAGATTTAGCAAAGAGTGCTCCCTTTTATGCCATAATCTTTATTGCCAAAGACTTGAAAATGAGCAAGCAGGTGTTTTGATGGGTAGCACAACTGGCTGAGTGGCAGCACCACTCCCATCCCCTCCAAATTTACATTTTGTCCCTGCCCCAGAGACGGCAGATCTACAGTACTTCTTTACTTGCACATTTGCCTACTTTGCAGGCTGAAACTTGGGTCAGAGCTGCCCCTAATACAGATCATAGTGGAACCTCCAAACACTGAGCACGGAAACTGCATCTGACAGAATCCAGGGTATAAAACAAAGCACATCCCCAAAAGGTTGAGGCAGCATGTCTCAGTGAGCTGTATTGCTTCACTTTGGGTGAGGCAGCTGTAAGGGAAAGCAGAATTTGGAAAAATTATACTGGCAGAGTTAACACCACTAGCTTCTTTAAGATTCTTTCCAACACAAACCATTGTGTTATTATGATAAAATTTTAATTGAAAAAAAATGGTTACAGGGTGTCAATATGCCTAGCAGGCATAAAATGTTGTGATGGGGGGATGGGTAATTAGGAAACCTTAATACCTTGCAATAAAAGGGATATATTGTATCATATTGGAAACCAGCTAAAATCCTTTTAGTAAAATGTGTTCTAATAGCATTCATACACCACAGCATCATCAGCTGCCAGGAGTCAGGTTTTCAATTCCAACTTCTTTTTGTAAGATATGGACAATTTCCTATACTTTGTGTCATTAGGCATATAATCATGATTTAGACAGTACGGGAAAGAAAATACTATAGCAAATAGTTTAGAAACATTTCTTTGTATTCTTCTGACACTTTATCACACACCGATAAATGGCATTTCTCAGATTTCAACAGGTCTGTTCCATCCTGCCTGTTGTCATACCTTTACCTCTCTAGGTAATTAGAAATACCTTGGGGATGGTGATACAGTCACTCACTGAAAAAAAAATTGTTGTCTCTAAATGGTTCATGTCTTTGTTGGGCTAGGAAAAAGTATCAGTGGATTGGCCTCTGAAGATTTAGAATGTTTCCCTTCTCCTTCTCTATTTTTAGCCATGTGTAAGTTAGCTCTGATAGATTCTAATGTCAGAAACACTAATTAAGTTGTTCAGACAATAGTCTGTATTCACAGGGATTCCATTTCTTAGAGCTAAGAATAATAAAGGAGTCTGCTTGCTTAACACTTAAGATCTAGCTTTCCAAAAGTGTCAGGTGTTCGTGTTGGCTGGGGAGACAAAAGAACAGTAAATCTTTAGTGACAGTAAAAGGAAAAGTTTGTTTCTGCTTTGCTAAGACTCCAAGTTCACCTTAGTGTGCTGCATTGTGCAATTTTTTATTTGCAGAGTAGTTTGTAGCCTTTCTAGGCTTCTGCTTTCTAGAGTGGTAAAGATGAACATGTGTTCAGTACCATGTGTTTCTAAGTGACCCAGGACAATCATCTCATGCTAATTTGGATTTAACGCTGTGTTTGAGATCCTCCCAGTTTGGACTGTCCTGGTGGCAAGGAACCACCAGCAAAATGCTGATGTCCCTTATAGAAGGTGGTTTAAAAGCAGGATGGAACGAGCCTGGCTTCAATGAAGAGTGTCAACTGCATGACACAATTCATGGGGCTGAGAGCATCAATGCTGCAACAAGTGACATGGCAAGAACAGGAAGAGCAGATAGCATATTGCCCTTTCACAATCCCTGCAAAGATCTGCTTTTACAAACACTGGAGCAGGCTTGTTTCCAGCTCCTAGCAGGTCTCAGCAGTATTCAGTGCCTCAGCAATGAATTATGCCATAACCATACCCTCACTCCTCTCCTTTGGGGCTGAGAGGAAGCAGCAAGCATATCCTGCAACAGACTTGGAAAATGGCCCAGAGCCACATTCATCAGTCTCCATGCTCCAAAAAAACTCTTCTGCCAGGCTGGAGTCTTGTAAGTCTTGTTTCATGCTGTTCTGGCCCTTGTGCATGGAAGTCTCTGACGGGTGTGTAAATACAGTGGTTGGATTTGATGAAATTAAAGGTCTTTTCCATCCTAAACAATTCTATGTGTCTATATTCCACGGTGAATGAAGCATTAGAATGATGGTAAAAATAGAAAAAAAAAAACCAAAGCATTGCCAGGTTTTGAGTTCTCAAAATTAGCTTGGGAAGTCTTTGCCCTCTCAAACAGTATGAGGCCCGCAAATGAGTGTAGCATAAGAATTTCACTTCTGAGGGTAAGCTCTTAAGGACAGCTTTTGCTGGAAGAGATTGCATTAGCTTGTTTCAAACTTGTTGCATTCTTTACTGAAAATATTTAAAGAGAGCGAAAGTTTCAGAAATAATTTTGCATCTGTGTACTTGTCTGTTTCAAATAGAAATGCATTTATTTCATTTCCATCTTCAAATTTCTTGGGGTTTTTTCCCCTTAAAGTTTAAAAGATTTCTCTTTCGCTGTTTTTATAAAGGCTTTAATAATTCATGTAGGACATAAAACTGAATCAATAGGAATTTGGGTTTTTTCATGGCTATACAGAAGATACAGCCACAGGCAAAGGAAAATCAAATAATTTGAACACCTTTTCAGGCTGAAGTACTTTTGTCCAAAGGGGTTTCTGAGCCATTTAAAATAATCTTGTAATTTATAAAATTAGAAGATTTTGTGTAATTCATTAACAGATAAAAACGCTACATCATTAACTGAATTGGTCACTACAGAGGTTATTCAGCTCTTTCTCCTCTCGTTTTGGCACTTGAGTGATATTAAGTATTCCCTGAAAATACATTTAACCACTAATTGCAATACTTGGTGATGGGGAATAATAGGGAAGTGGGTAGCTGGGTCTTTTTTGAAATTATAGCAATTTTTCACAATAAACAGTGATTTAAACAACTTTAGAGGACCAGTTATAACGGATTCTCCCTGCTTGCATGTTATCTTCACTAGAGGGTGGATGCAAGGTATTGAGAATCATATAATTCTGTTCTATCACCCAGGAAAGGCTTACTCAGGATAGCCCTGAGATGTATGCTGGTTAATGGTCCAAATAAAGGAAGCGTACCATAGAAGAAAAGATTTAGAGCATCACAACCTGTTTGGCTTAGGAATTTGGCTTTTTGAGGGATACAATGACTATGTCTTTGGCTAATGTTTCTAATAGTGTTGTGATCCTTTGCAGTCATTCAAGAGGGATCATGGTTTTCCTCCAACTGCTTTAACTTCATCAACAAGTTTTTCATATCCTCCAGACTGCACATCAATGTCAGATTTGCCATTTTTCTCACCCACTATAATTATGTCTGTTCAGACAGATCCATTTATGTCTACTGCAGAAGATGACAGAGAAAATGAAGTGAGGCTTAGTGGAAATTTCAGTGTCTGTTCCTCAGAAAATTTGGTGAAAGCAGACAACACAGTGTTTTTTCAATATGGCAATGTTTGTGACTGCATACTTGTTGGACAAGGAAAAGCATTTCAACTAGAGTAAAACAGCTAACCTCGTACTGGAACATTAAGTTCTTTGGGTTTCATGTGACTGCAACTTAAACTTCTAGCTAAAATTTGGTATGCCACATTAGCAGGAGAGACCTCTGTTTCTCTCATCCCATGAGTAATGGAAATGTCTTGCCAACAAAATTCCTCTGTACATGCTTCTATAGATGGAAAATAATTTTCTCTGAAATGGAATAATGGACTGGCTCAAAATGACTGCTTTGATGAAATACTCCATCAACATTCCTCTTGAAAAGGCTGGTTTTGCTCTACAGCCTACAAACCCTACAAAATGAGATAATACTGCTTGGGGAATTCTTTCTACCTGAACCACAGCTAGCCAAAACCAGTTTGGGCATTATTTTCAATGTTGATGCTTTTTGCATTGTGTGTGCTTTCTAAGCTAATCAAGAGAAAGCACATTTAGCTGCACTTGGACTCCTCTGGAGTTGTTAAAGAACGCTGTAAGGATTCTCTCCTCACTTTCAAAAACTGTGTGAGGTTTACTACATTATTCTTTCCTCCCTGTAGTGAAAAGTGAGCCTGGAAAGAACAGAGCTTCTTTTCCACCCACGTGAAGAAAATCACCGAGTGGTAGTGTAGTCGTCTTTTATTGGAAGAGAGGGTCTGATGGAATGACCTCATAGGGCTAATAAACATGCATAGATAAAACTATAGAGAACTGTTTTATTATTTGATAAGAAATTATGTAATGAGTATAAATATTTAATAACTGAAATCTTAACTTCCCACATCAAGAAATTTCTGTAGTCTCCTGTATTTTCAGTGGGGTCTTGGTGGTGATTGTATCTTGACTGAAAAACAGGCAAGCTATGGTGCCTGTTATGGTGCAGAGGTGGAGATCCCAAAATGCTTGTACTAGCTGCATATTGTGGGCTTTGAAGCTTGCCTTCTCTCTGTGTTGCTCAAGCATTTTGCACTCTCCTGGGCTGAGGAATTTATGTGCATGAATCTTCCTGGCCAGACCTGCCTCTGGAAGTGGAATCTAAGTGAAGATGCTTCTGTGTAGCAACTTTATCTGTCTTCTGGATGTTCATGTGTATCATGTGCATCTTAATAGAGGTTAGTCCCCACTCTTCAAGACAAAACTACTGGAAATAGCACATGTGATAATTCTAGGGAACTTTTCTCTGTATGTACTTTAGCCTGTTATAGACTGCCATCCTTTATATCTTAATGTTTATAAAAGGAAGTGGCAGTTCCATAGTTCAAGAAAATCCACACTCAAAACCTCTAATGCAATGTAGAAATGACCAGGAAGTCCATTAGTAGAAAATCCAAAGTGCTGATCCTTGGAGATATACAGAGTGAGTGTTTTGGAATTAGTTCAGCCTGCTAACTTAATAGTTTGCTTAGATAAAGTTGACTACCATCATTTCTCAAAGGAGTGTCTGCTCTGCTGCATAGAAATTGTGGTCCACTTAAAAGGAATTTCATAATATATACTGTGGCAATATATATTGCTATAAATTATATATCATAATATACATCACAAGAACATTGTACATCATGTATTATGTATAATCATAGCATATGAGATAATATATTTTATGTATAGGAGCTGGATTGCACAGTCCTCTTTAGGGAATCGTCTCAAAACATGGATCATTTCCCTTCAGTAGCATTTTGCTGTTGACAATATAGCAAATGGTGTTTTCTAATCTCAGTTGCAGAAGCCAGCCAGTGGCATTTATAAAGGACCACTGATGCGAGTGCTTTACATGGCACTTGTGTGTATTGTTGTATTTTATTTCTCTGTTCCTGCTTTCTTTTTCGTAAGAATGTTGGTATGTTCAGTAATCGGGAGCATAAGTGAATGCCTGTGAAATGTCACATACTTATCAAGACATGGCTGTGTATAATGAAATCAAATGTTATGAGTCATCACTGGGATTCCAGCATTCTTGGTGCCTTTAGTAAAGCCAGACACAGCTATCCCTTGGGTGAGACACCTTAGAGGAGTCTGTTTGGAAACACAGTACCTCTGAAGACATACCTGAGTGTATTAAAATATTCAACCTTAGCATATCTAAAAAACTTTGTGTGTTTTTTTTTTTCTTCTCAGTCCATAGATTGCTAGAAAATAAGCATCTCTCTCCTGCTGGCTGAAGTTGCAGTGTAAAAATCATTCAGACTCATTAGTTTTGCCATAGAAGTACCATTCTGTTGCTTGCTTTATGATTTTTGCCACATGATTACTGAATTGAACCGAATTGCAGGTGATTTGACTTGTTGTATATTGGGGTGGTGGCAGTGAACTTGCCATTAAGAACTCTTCACAGCTAGCACTTACTTCCTTCCCCATTATTAAATGTTCTTTAGTCTTGCATATTGCTGTAGCTGCCTTGTTCCTTGTCTCAGCACTCTCTGATGCTGTTTTATGGGTTCATTTTTATCCTGGCCCTTTGGAGCACCTCCCCTCTGCCTTTTTCCCTTCCATTTCATTGCACTGTATTGTTTCATTCTAAACTAAATTGCAAAGTTAGCAAATAAATAAATTGGATAATAGATTGTATTTAATTAGATAAAATAAGTAGATTAGAGGGACATTTGCCACCAACTGGCTGCATTATATTTCATATCCACCCTTCATTTGGCTTTGCTTGGAGAATGCAATGCATGCTGTAGTTCTCACTTTGTACAGTGTTTAACAGAGCCCATTCTGTTTCTTAGCTGACCTTAGCCTCCCTCTGCTATAATCAGAATGATTAATAACAGTAGGCTACCTGTATTAAGTTAGATAATAGAGACCAAAGCTTATTCAACTCCAGCTTTTCCATTTGCTACTTCTACTGCCAGCTGGGAAGCACTGGTTCAGCAGTCTTCTACCCCTTCCTCTCGACAATACCTAGCACTGTTCTGTTAATGTATTTTCTCTGAAGCGCTATAATGCTGCACATGGCTTCTCAGATAAAGCTGTAAACTTCTGCTTTTTTCTGAAATTGCTTACTGTTGCAGTAAAAACCCTTTTGTACTGAGATCCAAAGAAACATCTTCTGGGTCAAAGTAAAGATGTCTCTCTATTACTCTTTGGGTGAGTGTAGAGTAATGTTCCTTCTGTGACTGGGAAAAATGATACTGAAATAAAAAGTTGGAATGCATGTAGGAATTTTGGAGGACAGGATTATACACAATGAGCACAAAAAGAAGAAAACCTTAGCAACATGTAAGAAACAAAATTTTCTTTATGGTGTATAGTCCAATATGCTTTTATAGGATTAGGATAAGTAGGTATAAAGACATTGTCTCTGGCTTGTTTTCTAAATAATTTAGATGTTATTATAGAATCGTAGAATAGTTAGGGTTAGAAAGGACCTTAAAATCCTCTAGTTACAACCCCCCTGCCATGGGCAGGGACACCACACACTAAACCAAGCCACGCAAACCTCTGTCCAGCCTGGCCTTGAACACCGCCAGCGATGGAGCATTCACAACTTCCCTGGGCAACCAATTCCAGTGCCTCACCACCCGAACAGTAAAGAATTTCTTTCTCATATCCAGTCTGAACTTCCCCTGTTTAAGTTTGAACCCATTACCCCATGTCCTCTCACTACAGTCCCTAATGTATAGTCCCTCCCCAGCATCCCTATAGTCCCCCTTCATATACTGGAAGGCTTCTCTGAGGTCTCCATGCATATCCAGAGTACATTGGCTGCTCTGAGGTCTCCACGCATATCCAGAGTAAATTGGCTTAGTAGTGTTCCTTCCTGCTAGACACATGCCTTTTGTGTGATATAAAAGTAGAAATAATCTTTGTCAAAAGACTATATAGAAGGAATAGTCTTAGGCTAGAAATAAACCCCAATTCTGGCTTTTTTATTCTACACTGCAGCACAGAGCAGGCTGGCGTAGCTGACTAATAAGGGTTTCTTGACTTGTGTTGGCAGCTCCAATGCAGCTCCGCACTTCTCCAGAGGCCACAGAAATAGTATAACCTACCCTGTGCTGTATGAATCTTGTAATAAGGTATCTGGGAGCTGGGGCCAAGTATATCACTCATCTCTTCCCCCCAAATCTATTGGTACCTGCATGGGAGGGACTGGAATTCTTGCTTATCTGCTAGTGAAATTGCAGTAGAAAATTCAGCAGTTTATTTGTCAATTATCAACCTTGCAAAAACTCAACGCAGCCAGAATTTAAACAAAATAGAGAGTGTACTTGGATTAAATAAAACACTTGAAAAGTCTGTATTGATGTGCAGTGGCAGAACTGAGTGCTCTCATCTGTGCATTTTTGCCAAATTTGCTTGCCTTTTCAAATACCTAGAATATGAATTTATCATTATTACTAAGCTATTTTGGGGACTTAGGATTTTCATTGAAGGAGCGAAAAGTTATGCAGGATATCTAGTTGTCAAGGCTTGTAGGTCCTAGTCTATGGTACCAGTTATTTTGGAGTCCAGAAAGGAAAAAATTTATTTTTTAAAGGTTTTTGTTTGTTTGTTTCTCTAAAATATTTTTATGTGCTTCAGAAACATAGCAGACTAGTGAATTGCTACAGAATTTAAGTAATTTTTCTCCATAAATTTTTCTGCTAAGTAATTGCCCAGCAATTAAATTCAGGTACTGGTGAGGATCTAAAATGTTCTACAGATTAAATTGTTTCTTTTATTTGTGCTTATTCAAAGGATACGCATACAACTTGACAACTCAGCTCAAATGTAAAAAATTACTGGAACACTGTGGTGCTTTTTCAGGCCGTGCCATGCATCTTCTCTGCCAAGGACAGTGGAGGGTCATTAAACCTTGCTGCTGACTTACCAAGTCTTACAGGATAACTATTAGTCTAGTTGAGTTGTCATTGCTGCTGTTGTTGCATTGCTCCCAGTGTGGCTGATTCCATATTTAATATTTTGAGATGAATTAACTGATTTGTATGGACTTTTCACATTAGTTTCCAAAGGGCCTTCTAAGTAGTCCTTTGCATCTTTCCTAGTAGCAGGTTCTCTCCTATGCTGAGGCATACATCTGGCATGCTGGATTTGTGCAGCAGTGGGAAAAAAGCAGCATGATGCTGTGATGCCAGGATGTGGCCCTTAGTTTAGTCCTGTGCTCAGCAGGGTCTCCTTTGCCCGTTATGGGGTGTAGCAACTTCAGCCATGCCATGTGGCATGATGTCTCAGGTGTGCCTACCAGCTCATGGACATAGTGCTAAGTGTGGCACAGGAATGTTGTGCCTTATCCCAGATTTTGGATTTTGGTCTGCTGTTTGCAGAAATGCTCTTGGAAGCAGAATGCCACAAGGCAAGGGACAGCTCAACAAACCAGCATATCTGCGTCAGAAGGAGCGTGGCCAACAGATTGAAGGAGGTGATCCTGCCCCTCTGCTCTCATGAGACCTCACTTGGAGTACTGTGTGCAGTTCTGGTGTCCCCAACATATGAAGGGCATGGAGCTGTTGGAACAAGTCCAGAGGAGGCCACGAGGATGATCAGGGGACTGGAGCACCTCCCATACAAAGACAGGCAGAGAAAGTTGGGGCTGTTCAGCCTGGAGAAGAGAAGGCTGTGTGGAGACCTCATAGCAGCATTCCAGTATCTGAAGGAGACCTACAGGGATGCTGGGGGTCTCTTCATTAAGGACTGTAGTGATAGGACAAGGGGTAATGGGTTGAAACTTAAACAGGGGAGGTTCAGGTTAGATACAAGGAAAAAGTTCTTTACTGAGAGGGTGGTGAGGCACTGGAATGGGTTGCCCAAAGAAGTGGTGAATGCTCCATCCCTGGCAGTGTTCAAGGCGAGGTTGGACAGGGTCTTGGATGACATGGTCTAGTGTGAGGTGCCCCTGCCCATGGCAGGGGAGTTGGAACTTGATGATTTTAAGGTCCTTTCCAACCCTAACTGTTCTATGATTCTGTGATTCTATCTGTATGTTTTTGCCTTTACATTTCTTTTACATTTAATGATAAAAAAATAATCTCTGAGTCTTCAGGATATTTACGGCCACATGTCCACAATGACAGTGAAAATCCTCTTGGTCTTAATTTGCTTTAACTGGTGTCACTCATGGGAATTCAGAACATGATGGTAATGTACTTGGAGGCATTTCTGTTCATTACGTTATGTCTGGAGAACTAAAATTGAGTTACAGCAGCAGGGAAGTCTTGTCACCTGTTAAGTTGCTGGTTCTACCTCTCACTACATCACTGTTGGGGGAACAGTAAAGTGACAGACAAATTAAGCTAACTGTTGCTCATAAATCATAGAATCATAGAATTGTTTGTGTCGAAAAGGACCTTAAAGATCATCTAGTTCAAATGCCCTGACATGGAGAGGGACACCTTACACTAGACCATGTTGCTCAAGGACCATCCAACCTGGCCTTAAACACTTCTAGGGATGGGGCAGCCACTTCTCTGGGCAACCTGTTCCAGTGTCTCACACCCTCACAGGAAGGAATTTCTTCCCAATATCTGATCTAACTCCACCCTCTTTCTGTTTAAAACCATTCTCCCTTGTCTTATCCCTACATGCCCTTGTAAAAACTCCCTCTCCAGATTTCTTGTAGGACCCCTTTAGGTTTTGGAAGGCTGCTCTCAGGTCTCCTCTAAGCCTTCCCTTCTTCAGGCTGAACAAGCCCAGCTTTCTCTGCCTGGCGTCATAAGAGAGGTGCCCCAGCCCTCTGATCATCTTTGTGACCCCCCTCTGGACTTGCTTAAGCAGGTCCATGTCCTTCTTGTGAGGGGGGTCCCAGAGCTGAATGCAGTACTCCACGTTGGACAAAAACACAAACGCAGAGTAGAGGGGGAGAATCACCTCCCTCAACCTGCTGGCCATGCTGCTGGTGATGCAGCTCAGGATACGGTGGCTTTCTGGGCTGCAGGTGCATGCTGCTGGCTCATTTTGAGCATCTTATCAATCAGCACCTGCAAGTCCTCTTCCTCAGGGCTGCTTTCAATCCATCTCTGTTCCGCCTGTGTTTGTGCTTGGAATTGCACTTGGCCTTGTTGAACTTCATTAGGTTTGCATGAGCCCACCTCTGAAACCTGTCAGGGTCCCTCTGGATGGCATCCTTTGCCTCCAGTGTGTTGACCACACAGCCTGATGTCATCGGAAAACTGGCAGAGGGTGTGCTCAATCCCACTGTCCATGTCACCAATAAAGATGTTAAATAGAACTGCAGATTCTGTTGTTACTTAAAGTATGTATTTAAGAATTGGTTCTTGTGGGTAGTACTACAAGCAGGTGGCCACTTTCAGTAAGTTTTAAAATACTACAGTTTTCAGCATCACAACTTCAGCTGAATGACTTTTACAGTAACTCTATATAGAACTGCCCTATTTTTAAGTGCATTCTTTAATTGCTGCTTTTCAGTCTTCAGTACATTTTTGTTACATATTTCAACCTAAGCATGCAATTTGTGTTTCAGATGAAATATTACTGTCATTTCACTATATTTGTAGTGTTTCTTGCAATGTCAGTTAAAGCCAGTGACTGTGGCATACCTGTTTCTCATCAGAAAGCACTATGCTATTTGTTCTTCAATCTTAATTATGTTTTAGACAAAGATGCATTCTGTCCTGTGTTCAGCTGTAGCAGTCGTTTTTCTCCTTCTTAGTAGAGATACTTTCAAAGGCAATGAATTCCAGCAGAGGCCATGCCCGGAATTTCTGAGAAAAGGAATGTTGTTACAAATTCTGCTAAAAGTGACCCTACGTTGTAACCTTCCAACCTTACAGGGTGTTTCTGGCTTTTCTGAAATTATAGTTCTGTGCAAGGAAACCCCTACAGTGGCAGAGGATGATTGTATACTAACTAGGGAAGTAGATCTGGCAAAACATATTTGTTCTATCTGAATCCTTGTACAAAACACCATTCTAAAGGTCATTATGGTTTCTTTTAGTTGCTTACATTCATGTAATGTTTGGAGACATTTTTATAGTAATCTGCATTTCCCAGAATTGTTCTATCAAGTTTTATCTGGGAGAATTATTATTACTGAGTTGTCTGTGACAGGTTATCACCTTAGCTGCCAGTTAAGTGTGTGCCAGATGTAGAGGTGAGTAGAGTTTACCGTATCTGCAAACAACACAAGTGCTTGTTTAGAGGACACCAGTTAATTAGCAATGTGTCAGACAAATCTGTATTTTTATTTTGCCGACAAAAATACTGCTGCACTAAAAGTATTATTCACTGCTAGACTAAGAACTGGGTCTGACATACCTGGGTTTTTCAAAATCTAATAGAAAAGTTTGTATTTTAAGGGCACATTAAACTTTGATGCAAAGAACAGGGAAACTGGATGAATAAATGTGAATCAGTGGTCTTAAAAAATTATGAGACAGTGGTACTGCTTTGGTAACATTACTTTACTTTGGAAATCTTGTGTCAGAGAGAAAAACAACAGCAAAATGTAACCTCAGCAATTGCAACAGATTTTAAGACAAATGACTTCTTAACACGTGACTTGATGCCCTTTTTTATGAGATTTGTCTTCCTCTGCCTGCTAGTGCATCCTTGATAGACCATAGTGCATTAGGCAGCATGCTTCCTCTCATTCCCTTGCTTTTGCCTCCTAACTCATCACTTATTTATTTGATCTCTGATCAAATTAGCCCAGAGACTCTTACGTATTTCCATAACTCATTGCTGTGATGGAATATTTAGACTACCAGCTTCTCTTGTTCATGTCTCTGAACGTCTTGTGTCCAGTATTGATGATATTTGTTTTTATGTCTTTGTTTATCAAACTTTCTGTTGATTTTAACAGAACTCCTCTCAGTCCCAGTTTGGAAACCTCATCACGCCATTAGCTATGTGTAAAGACCTGTGTTCTCTGAGATGTATTCTGTCCTTTCCCAGCAGCCATGGTTAAAGCTCTTCTGATACAGTGTCCTGAACAGCTTTCCACTTTCCTTCTGGCTCCATCCATTCTTGTGAGAATTGGGGTCTCCTCCATCTTGGCTGCCAGCCTCGGCTTCAGTCTTGATGGTAGCAGCAGTTCTCCCTGTTACATACAGAATCTGAAGGTCATCCAACTGACCTGTATGACTTCTAAACCTCCTTTTTTCATTGGATGCACAGTGCAGAAGATATAGAGGAGCAGTCTGCTACAAGAATTCAGCAAACTTTATGGGCCCCACTAGAGAAGTGGACCAGACAAGGAAGGGAGTATTTTTTTTTTTTTAAACTTTATTAAGGTCCTGTCTTCCTAAAGCAGCTTGTTAGAGCAATAGTGAGTTATGCTTTTCCATAAACTCTCCATATCTGAGGTGCAGGTGTGATTTCTGTCTATGCAGAAACTTCTCAGGTGTTCAGTGAAGTCCTTTCCCCGTCAGTCTGGCGCATCTTCAGGCATGCTACACTGAAGACATTTCAAACTCATATAGGCATAAGTATTTTTTGTTTGTTTGGAGGAACATTCTGCAAACAGCCATTCTGCTTTTGCCGTTTTGGATATTTTAGGAATGACATCACATTTTAAGACTTTTCCCATAAACAGTTCTGCATGGAAAACTGTAGAAAAATAGAAGATTTTGAACTAAAACGCAAGCTTCTCAAAGCACAAATTAAGATGTCTGCAGGCGTTCAGTTGTCAAAAAAAAAAAAAAAAAAAAAGCCAAAAAAACCCTAAAAATTCAGTAATAAAGTTAAGCATATAGGAAATCGATCACATGACAAGAATTAATAAAATGACCAGTATATGTCATCTTTTCTAATACATTTTAATCCCCCAGAATTGCATTTACCTTGTGTATTGACACGTTGATTCATACACATATCTGCAGAGCATGCCATTCTGTGCTATGGCAGTTTGTAATGATTCGTTCTCTTCAGAAAAAAAACTTTTTTTATGGTGTATTGTTGTTATGCCCTTGTTATCTCAGGCATAGCTGTCTTTCTGCTGCTTGCAGAAAGTCTGCTGTTTATTTTTTTCCCGTGGTAAACATGTCAGCTTTATAGTCCAACTTTCTTATGGCTGTAAAACTTCTTCATGCCTTTTGGAGTACCAGGTATTCTGGCATCTGATATGCTGTGCTGTATTGGAGGGCCAGATGAAATAGCCCACCAAAAACATGGTTGTAGTAGTTGTTTCTGTGGGTGAAAATGTATTGTATGCATCCTGTGTAAGGCTGGGATTGAAGAGTTCTGGAATCATATAGCTTAACAAAAGGATTACAGGGCTGGGTTTTTTTTTGAAATATAAATGATGTTTCCCATGAGCCATTTAAAAAACAACTGATGTCATAAATACAAAAAGCAAGAATTAAGAACACTATTTCTGATGGCCTCTCCTAACACTGCTAAGCTTTTCCCAAGAGTTCAGCATTTAAGAGGTTATATTGAAGCAGAGATTTTTTTAAAGTGCTTTGAAGGTTACCATCCTTCTAAGCCTGTGGATTTTATTTGTTAGTATCTTGTTTTGGGCTACTGTCAGGCTTAATCAGTGCAAATAAATCACTGCAGCTTTCTGGCTCTATCTCATCTTTAGGATTTTGGAACGCTATGTCCAAGATCAGATTCCTGGTGCAACTGTCGTGGTGGAATCCATCGGTGCACGGAGGTTTGGCGATGGGTACTCTGAAGAGGATTATACCAAATCTGACCTCATGGTCTATGCAATTGACCCTCAAACAAATAGAGCTATAATGAGGAATGAACTTTTTAAGTAAGTATATTCTTTGTTGCTCTTCCTATATTTCTATGGAAAGTAAATCTGACTATTACCAAAACTAGTCTCAATAAAATGTATCTTACTGCCTTACACCTGGACTATCTACTGATCCCTCTTTATCATTGCTTTTCCACTTTTACAGTTTGTAAATTCATTGAGGTCTGTGTTTTCTTCCAGTCATAGCCAGTTTAAAGTATGGCCAAAGTGGGATCCTATTAGAAATGCTTAAGGTCAAAAAGACATTATTCAGTGCTGACCAGATTCAGAAAATTCTCATGAACTTGATGACAGTTGAAAATTCTGACACCATTTTGCACTTTGGAAAGCTCTCTGCGAATCTACTATTATTAGTGTATGTCAGTAAGCTAGTATCCATGCATAGAAGCAGTTAGTGCCCTCTTTCAAATCCATAAAAAGAATCTTTTCCTGATGCAGACTGTCTTCTTCATCATGAAATGTGTCCCTCTTCATTTTGGTGCTCTTTGAAAATATAGGAATGTCTTTTTAGGGGTGTTTGTGTGTCCAGTGAAATACACAGAATAAGATAGAGTTAAGTTAAAAAATTATTTATCAAATGTGAAGGGCATGTTATTAATTTACCTGGTCTACAACTATGTGGGGTACCAGCTTAGAAGCAACTTCATTAAAATGCTCCATGTGCCTGCATATTCAGCAGGTTTGGGTTGGTTTTTGTGTTGTTTATGTTTTTTGTTTGTTTGTTTAGGTTCACATGGTTGGGCTTTTTTTCTTTTTCTTCTCTTCGAAAGCTTTTAAATATTTGCCAAGAGACATTTTGGATGCCCCATCCCTGGCAGTGTTCAAGGCCAGGTTTGATGGAGCTTTGAGCAATCCGGTCTACTGGAAGATGTCCCTGCCTGTGGCAGGGCAGCTGGAACTAAACAAGCTTAAACAAGCTTTAAGGTCTCTTCCAGCCCAGACTGTTCTATGATTAAATTGCCCAAATCCATGGGAATGCTTTGCTGGATTTACGATAGAGGTGAGCAAGTGTCAGCTTGCAAAAGTAAAGAGAAAAATCATATGAGAGTTTTGTAGCTTAATATCTGAGGTTAACAAGTTTTCACTAGCAAGTGGATGAACCTTGAGATTTGGCTCAGCTCAGCTGCTTACCCAAATCTAAAAAGAAATGTATTCTGTGGCCACCTTTCCTAGAGTTTTGGCCTTTAGAAGCATAGCTCAATATTCTTCCTGCTACAGTCACAGGACATAGGTGCAATTGTTGTCCACTCTCTGGGAAGAGGTTACTAAGGGTCACAACCGTCCTGCCAGCCAGGAATCTGCTTCAGATACTAGCAGAGAAGAGATCAGTGGGAGAAGCATCATTTAATAAACTTGATATGATGAGAGAAAGGTAGGGAAGTCAGAAATTATGTAAACCCCTGTTTTAAAAGTTTAATTAGCAATAAGGAAGATAAATTTAGCCAAAGTATTTTCTAAGTGTTGCAAAATTTCATTATGTGTACAGAGGAGAGAACTGTAACAATGGCACAAATTCAGCATGTGAATTCTGCCAGTTGTAACTGTAACTCAACTTACTAAATGATCATGTATTGGAAGATACCTGTGGCTTTTCTTAATTGGACTTTTTTGGTAACCCCCTTCTGTGTTTCTGCTTATAAAACACAATGAAGGCCCTGATTTCAATTGAGTTAAGCCTGTCACTGTTTGGAAACAGTTGTCTGCAAAAGTCTTTAATGAATGCAGAGGTGAGTTGAGGACAGAGTGAGCAGAACAACCTGTTTCCCTTTGCAGGGGGAGTGCTGCTGGAGTATAGACAAATATCACTATCACTGCTGACTCCTCCTGGTTGGTGCTGGCAGCCAGGCGCAAGTCAAAGCAGTGTTGGGATCCCAAAGGTGTTTGACTTTACACTGGAGCTGGGAGGAAAGGACAGTCAAGAGCGCTAATGCCCATCAGCAAAACCACACTTGCGCCCAGCTACAGAGCTGCATTTTTGCGAGGGGTAAATTGTTAAACCAAAGCTCATGTCTGAGGCTTGAATAGTCATTTTGGGAAGTGTTGTTCCAGTATGTCAGGTCACATCCACAGTCATTTATGAAATTAAGACATATGAGGAGAAGCAGTGTCCTCTGGATGTACTGTGGTAATGCTGATGTGCACAACAGTTCATGCATAGACTGTACCATACTCACTACAAGAATTTTGAATGGGCTGCCTCACATCCAGAAGTCCCAGATGACTTGCCCGAATCCCAAATATTTGGATTCAAGCAAAATATTTGTCTGGAAGACAGAGATATGATTTATACATCATGGACATACTGGCCACACTGTGTTTGTCACTGCCAGCTGGGGAAAACCTATGTGTCTCTCAAGACATGCTGGTTTTTCCCTTTCCTGTAATTTGTAAGACTGATACACAAGGAGAGATTCATACTTTTCCTTAAGACTTTTATGACTGATTACCTGACGTTTTTATTAATCAGGAATCTGCTTGGTTACACCAAAAAAAGAATCTGAACAGTAACCATGCTTTATTTCCTCCTCAACCTCCTGAAAGATTTTGAGGCCACTTAGATAATTTTCCAGAATCAAAATGAACAGCCTCCTTTTTTATCTTTTATACGGAAGAGGGCTTGATGTATTGAAGCATAAAAAGAGTTGAATCCAGAAAATTTCTCCTGCATATATTAAGAGGAAAATATCCACCATTAAAGAAAACACCATGTCTTTGTCTTTTGCACAGTTTCATCAGGGAGTAAATGTGCATGGTTGAGTTATGAACCTGTTTAAAATAGGGTTTGTCAAGAAAATGCTAACAGAATGCTAACTGAGAGATTGGTAGAATCACACGGAGATTTAATGCTATCCTACTTGAATAGTATTCTTTTGCCAGCTCAAAGGACGCGCAACACGCATGCACCAGTGACATCTAGTGTACAACAAAAGAATTAGAGTTCCGTTTATACTCGATTTATGTCCTGTGGATCGTCACTGCAGATGTTTAAGCTGTGATTTTTGCTCAAATGTTTCATGGAAGAAAACAGGGAATTAGTTGTGAATAACAGCAGAGAATACTAATACAAGGGAAATTATTCTTCATATCATCCTGTGTTGCTTTTTGTGAGAGTGTGGGTCCATGAGTGAGCAGCCACTGGTCTTTGAAGTTAGTATCATGATACCAGCACTGTTTCATCATTTGGGATGAATTGTTCTACATGTTATGAAATTCAGCTAATACATTACACAGGCCAGAGTGCATTCTCCCCAGAGAGTAAAAAAAAAGAAAAACCAAAACAAAAAAAACCAAACAAAAAACAGGGACAAACAATGCAATGAGATATCAGTAGATCGAAAGGAAATCAATTTTAAGAAATTAACATCCTTTAAGAAATGGTCTTTTAGGAGTGTAATTTCTGCCATAGGATCAGACTAAGGAAATGGAAGCTATTTCAGACTTTCTTTAGACATTCAGAGTTTATATGCACAAGTCCTTCCAGAACATTTTTCAGCTTTTTCTTTTCTTTTGTGTGTGTGTGTGTGTGTGTGTGTTGTGAGTTTTTGGTTTTCTTTATCTTAGTGTTTTTTACTTGACGTTTTCCAGGAGAACCACTGTACATGTAAGGGCCTGGGGTGATGCTATATTTAAGAGCCAGCAGGATATTCCACCATTCCAATGGATGCATCCTACTTTGATCTTTATAGCTAGAGCCCACTACTTGGCAGCTTGTGATCCTCACTTCAAAGTGATCCAAGAATTTTTATTTTCCTTTGGAAGCTGAAGCATTGGCCTATATATATATATATATATATATATTCAAATAAAGCCTTTGCCAAAATATTGTTTCAAACTCCTAAAGTAAATTTCTTAAACAATGTGTGCTGGTTTTGGCTGGGATAGAGTTAATTTTCTTCATGGTAGCTGGTTGGGGCTATGTGCTGACAGCAGTGTTGATAACACAGGGATGTTTTAGTTACTACTGAGTAGTGCTTACACCAAGTCAAGGCCTTTTCTGCCTTCCACCCCACCCTACCAGGGCATAGGCTGGACGTGCACAAGAAGGTGGGAGGGGACACCTGCATTATAGCATCATGCTGAGATTATAAAGCTGGGGGAAGGAGAAGGAAGTGGGGAGGTTCGGAGTGATGGCATTTGTCTTCCCAAGTAACCATTAAGTGTGATGAAGCCCTGCTTTCCTGGAGATGGCTGAACACCTGCCTGCTGATGGGAAGGAGTGAACAAAGTTCTTAATTTGCTTTCCCTATTAAACAGTGTTTATCTCAGCCCACAACTTTCCCCACTTTCACTCTTCCAATTCTTTCCCCCATCCCACTGTAGGGGGAGGGAGTGAGTGAGTGGCTGTGTGGTGCTCAGTTGCTGGCAGGGGTTAAACCACAATACAAGCATATTGTTTACTATTAAAAAGTCATCCAATAGGAAATTTTCTATTGTATGAGAAATTAGGTCATTTGATTAGGATTTATGTTTGGCTACCATCTTTAAAATGCCAATTAGCACATCAGATACTAAACTTCTTCCATTGCATTTGTTTTTTCAGAGGCTGTTCCAGTCCTTTGCTTTGTAACTATGTTGTTCCAAATTCCTCTCATAGGTGATGTACAGACAGAAGGTAGACATAATTATAGGTTGCAAGCAGTGGCAGCAGCCATGTCTTTCTGTTAGCTAGTATCCTACTTTTGCCTACGACCTAACTTGTCTTAACAGTATCATGTAGGACAAATTGAAGACAACATTTTTCTCTGTAGCTGTAGAGATAGCCTATTGTTCCTGTAATTAGTGATGTTAGTCAAGATTGTTCTAGTATCTAGCAGTGTTTGGAGAGCCCACAGAGTTTAATTACAGTTTATTATAAGCATTTAGTGGTTTTGGTTTTCCTTTTAGAAGACGTGTGAAACTCCAGAAGAAATGGCCTGCATCTTCTCCAAAAAAAAAAAAGGGGAGGCTAGTTTACTGTAATCTCCATTTGTCATCTTTTGTGACCTCCAATTTGAAAGTCACAAGGGAAACATTTAAAGAAAGGAAGCCAGTAAATAAATTCCCTCAGCACTATGCCAAACATTGAGAGGACACATCCTCCTGCTACTGTAATGTTCACTCCCACTGGACATGAGTTCATCTGATCATTGTCCCTCTTTGTTTTCCTCTTGCCGTCAAACAGTCATGCTATAAGTGAATGCCTAACTCAAATAATTCAACACTTAGTACCAGCACTACAGTCTAAGAAAATAGCAGAGACCTGGAGACTAACAAGACAGAGCATATGCAAGAATGAGGCTCAGAATTTATATAACTGGGGGAAGGGGGTTAGGATTGATAAAAGTATAGTTTTTTCAAATCCCTTTTCTTCTTAATATTGAAAGGGAAGTCACAAGGGGACAAACTGTAGGCTATCCTTCCAGCTAAAGAATTTCTCCCAGAAGCTAAGGAAAGTCCTCTAAAAATTACCCACTTCTAGAGTAGCATCTAGTTGCCCTTTAGGCCAGAGTAGTCTTTTGGGATGTGTGCAGGAGGATTAGTTAGTTGTCTGTGATAGACCACTGAAAGAAAAAACACAAAACAAGCCATTTGCCATGCTTCTGTCAACTGTGTGGAGAACATTTTGCCCCTAG
Organism: Myiopsitta monachus; assembly: GCA_017639245.1. Taxonomy (NCBI): domain Eukaryota; kingdom Metazoa; phylum Chordata; class Aves; order Psittaciformes; family Psittacidae; genus Myiopsitta; species Myiopsitta monachus. The sequence continues at coordinate 59,982,587 of CM029921.1, read as the reverse complement.
AAATTAGGATAAACTTCATCTTGCTCCTCCTTTTCAGTGATTGAACTGTGATCTGGTATTAAGTACATTGGAGTTATCACTGACATAGGGATTACAGGAAATTACTAATATTCTTAAGCACATAAAGAAGAGCTATGTACTTTATCAGACCACAGCTATTAACCCAACTATGCAGTAATTCAAACACAGTTAATGAACTTGGGTGTAATAGTTTTCTTTTGTGACATTGAAGGTTCCTGGATGGCAAACTGCTGGATATCAATAAAGAGTTTCAGCCATACCTGGGGCAGGGGGGACGCATCCTGGAGATCCGCACCCCAGATGTAGTAGCAAATGTCAAGAAGCAGGCACAAGCTGTAGGCTTCACGGAAGGCGCGTTACTTGCTCTGGCCGTCATAATCATCCTTTGCTGTATGCCAGCTATTTTAATAGTTATGGTCAGCTACAGACAGTAAGTATTCCTCCTCCTTTTTTTGTGGTAGCAATGTTGTAGTAGGGATGCTGTTTCTTAACAGAATTGCTTTGAATATTATCCTTCATTGCAAAGAAATGATTATACAAAGAAAAGTTTTATTTTCCTTCTTATCACATGAGTAGGTCACTTCTTGGTGTGCAGTGTGCCTGAAAAGAGAAAATGCACAGGAAGTGCATCTTGCTATACTTTCTATAGTTGTGGTGCAGTAACTGTTTTAGAGTATGTGCCAAGCACAAGATCAAAATCCAGGTGTTCGAAACACAAGTGTCGATTCAGAGCTGACTTCCATGCCAAAAAAAAAGGAGGAAAAAGGTTCTGTTTCAATAAGCATATCAAAAATTGAAATTCACAATATCTTGGTCAAAAGAAGAGCACTCAGCTTTTTTGTTTGTATCCTAAAATGCAGTTATATTTTTTCTCTAGCTGTCTGCTTCTTAATTGCTAATGATGAAAAAATGACTTTGTGATTTTAGCACTGTCTAAAGCAGCATACCTCAGAGAGAACCTTTTTGATGTTTCCACTCATTCACCTCTTATAGACTCAGGAGGTTTAAGTAATTGGGCCAATAGACTAATTAAAGGATCAACATAGCTAACAAGTTCCTCTCAACTGTATAATTATTCTTTAATTTTTTCTCATGAAAGATTTCTAATTCCGTGTGCATGCTCTGAGCACTCAAAGAATTACCAATGATTGCAAAATCAAAATATAAATAATTCTGTGCATCTTCCCCATTAACTTCTGTATATATTGGTCTGTACCTCCATAGCTTCCTATCTTGATTTTAAAATTTTTGAACTAGCTGGAATGTAAGAACTCCATAATGGAAAATCTCTGCTCCACAGGACCATTTAAGAAGGAGTTCCCAGAGCCCTGATGGATTTTTTGTCTGTTTGCATTTCTTTTTTGTTTTGTTTCTGCAAAAACTGCTTTGGTACCTGCTCCCTTCATTGTGTTGAGGCCAATGAAGTGTCACTACTTCTACAGACTCCTACTGCAGTGTTGTACCAGTCAAGAGGGAGAGAGCTTGGAGGGGCTGATATACATGTTTTACAGTAAAGCAGTTATAATCTGAATGCTGCAATAGACGTAACGTAGCATAATATGCCAGGTGAGATTTAAACTGTGCATTTTTCCTTTCTGCACTGCAGTTAAAAGTTAGCAAAGCACTGTTAGTCATCATTTAAAAAGTGTATCCTGCATGAAAAAACCAACAGTCTGCCTGAGAGCACTTTCCTTAGTGACACCTGGAAAAACAGCCAACAGATAGCCATGTCTTGATAACCACTGTGCATTCTGTGGTTTATATTTACAACCAGTGTCTCCTAAACAATTTGGGTCAAAGTGAAAAGTCCATTTAAATGATTTTGACAGATTGTACCGTTGAGATGGCAGTGCATCTCAAAGCTGCTTTACTTCTCCCAAAATTGTATATAAAATTTTCTTCCAGTGAAATGCTACTGAACCAGTTCAACCTACAATTAGATGGTGGTGGTTGTTGTCTGAATTGCCTAAGAAATCTAATAGCAGTGTTTTTCCTGGACATCTGTTAGGTTATCAAATGATTATCAAACATTTTTAAGTTTTAAGGAATATGCCTATCTTTCATTTCATTAAAAAATCACATTTTTGTCGTCTGGAAGTATGACTTGGAATTGGATTTATAGAAGACCAAAGTAAATAAACTATACTTTTATGAAAAATGTGTCACTGAAGACCTGTCAAGGAAAATAAGAAGAATTTTAGTGTTAATATGAACACCAAAAGTTGTCCTGAGCCTTGTGGTTTCTTTTCATATTGCACCCTTTTTTCTCCTTCTCAAAAGGAAATTTGGTATTTTTTCTGATAACATTCTGGCAAAGAAAGTGCTCCACTCTGCCGCTGAGTGTAGAGATTATTGCAGGATAAATGTAACTGTCATACAGCACATATGATGTTAAGATTTTCTCACTGACAAAACTTTTAATGTGCAGTAGTCCATTTTTTTAGTGCTTTCATATCAGTGATCAGCTAACTAGATTTTGTAAACATAATAGTTACTGAAAAGAAAACTAATTTATAAAATTATCACTGTCGAAGTGCGGTTCAGTGCCTACATTTGACCTGTAAATAAGCCAGAAACTATCATTATTCTTTTCTATTAAGTAGTGTCTTTGAAATACACTATCCAGTACAGCCCCACAGGTATCTATAAATAATGTATTATTTACTAATCACAAAAGACCAATATGTTCTAAATAGTAACCAAAAATAGTATTCCTTCATTACTAAAGATGTTCCTATAGCATTCTTGAAATATGTTAAAATTATGCATAAAAATGCATCCTTAGTAGTCTAACAGTTAAAGAAATATCATAAGGTATATTCATGCCTTCATGCCTTTTGTGTGTGTGTGCACATCAGGGAGTTGTTTTCCCTAAGACTAAAGCAGTTTTCTCTGCTGTAATTCATGTTTATGCTGACTGCAAAATTGTTTCAAGAGTATCACAAATAGCAGCTAAGCACTGTTCAGCTCTGGAAATCACGATTCTTTAAACATGTCATTAATTCTGTAATTTTATGTGGGGAGCAATTAAGTAGCATCTAGTCTAATACTCCTATGAGGCTCACTGTTTAAGACTATTGTTGCAAGCAGAATTCATTTAACCTTCCTTTTTATCTCTTTATCTTTCTTTGCATAACAAAACAGATTCAAAGAGTAAGTACTTATTTTCAGTTTTGTTTCTAACAGCATGTATAGGAATTCTATCAGCCTACCAGTCTTTATTTTTAAGAAGAAGGGGTACTTGACGTTCAGTGAGTGTTAGAGTTATGCAGAGTTAAAAAAAAATATTTCCATGTCTGTGGTATTTCTCAAGCAAGCAAGTGCATGTCATGCTGGCATGTATAGAGAGACTTCCCGAGGAATGATCAGGTATCAGTCACCCTCAAAACCAAAACAAGGTAGATCAGTCATGTCACCACAGTGGCACTTCCCCAGTTTCACACATGAAGGAACACAGGCTTTGTTTTCTAGATAGAAAAATAAATCTGTTTCAAAGTGAATTTACCTATTTAAAAAAAAAAAAAAAAAGGATTTTTTTCAGGAAAACCGTTAATTGAGACAGAAATTTCCCAGCCAACTCTAATGAGAAAGAAGTTGTAAGTAAGTGATAACTTTAACTTTGCCAGAGACTTTTCATCTGTTTAAAATGACATTTTCTTGGCTTGAATGAAGCACTTGACCAAAAAGCTTGCTCTCTCCATTGTTAGTCTTCGGCAGCCAAAGCAGAAAAGCCTCTTAATGAGAAAAGTGTCCAAGCTAGCACATACATTATCTCCTGGGAAATATTATTTTCTGCTGTTTCAGTGATATACTGCTTGGTCAGGAGGTTCTGTCCAGGGGGAGCTCTGGGATGCCACCAAGAGATAATAAATAATAGCGAGTTGAAAAAAATCCAGAAACAAGATTATCACATTATTACTTTTCTTTAAAGAATACAAAACACAGGCATGTTTTGAAAACTGTGGGGAAAAAAAGCTAAAACCAACAAACAAAAACCAAAACAACATAGAAAGCTTTATGCCTCTGCTTACGTTAGGGTTTCTAATGAGTATTTCTCCTTCCCTACGTGGCTTACCAAAGACGGCAGGCTGAATGCGCCAAGACTGCAAGAATCCAGATGGCTTTACCAGCAGGCAAACCAGCGAGCACCACTGCTAATAACCTCTATGAAGAGCTTGGCGACAACACCATGTAAGTATTCCTTGTGATAAATCAATAAAATTGTTAGTGACCGAAACCATAATTCACTTTCCAGGGCTTTTCTTCATGAAAGGGGGGTCTCAGACATCCAGGAAGTAAATTGGATAAGTCTCTAAGGAGAAATAAAACAGTTTAACCTGCTAATGGGGATTTCTTGTAATGCATGGGGGACTGTTAACAGGTTTTAAGTTGGAAAAAAACATGATATAACCAGATTGTTTTTTTTTTCTAAAGCAGTATCCTAGAGCAGGCTATTGCTACCAGGGTGAGCTAGGACTGGGATCTTCTAGTGCCTTTGCAAATCCAGACCAGCACACCACATTTTTTAAAGCTGTTGACAAAACACATCCAATGAAATTGCTGCCCCAAAGTCCCCATTTGCTATAGCAAGAAATATTCTGATGAGTAAAGTGTATGTTTTTTGCTAGAAATTTGAAACTGACTTGAATATTGACATTACAGTTAAAGAAACTATCAAAATAGAGAAACCAATGGCAGTTCAGTGAATATATCTTTTACCTATTTACATGCTCGTAAAATAATAATATTGCAAAGATACCTTTCTTTTCATGGCTCTGTAAATCTGAAGTTTATGGACTACAATAACAATTTAACTCTCAGTATGAAGATATTACAATGGAAAATAGCCAGTTAATATTTGAATCATACTGTGGGGTACTGATAAGCTTGCTTACTTATATATGTTTATATTTTAAAACCAAGTAACGCTAAAAAGCATAGCATTAGTAACAGGTTTGGAAGCAGGTAGAGAGTAAGCTGCTGGTGTTGAAGATTGCCCAACTTCTGCTCTATTTTTAATCATTATTTATTTTGCTCAGAAAGTTGAAATTTTCCAGATGCTGTGATTGAGTTCGTAAAATGTTAAGGATGCATTACAGAGTGTACCGCTGTTGCTTTAACTCTTGTCCATCTAAGCACAGTCTCTGCATTTGAAATAATTCCAGATCTTGAGCTTGTCTGCATAAATAGAGGATCTATGCTTGAAGCAAGAATAGCTTCTTGCTGCTGCTGAAACTTCTTCCCATGCCTTTTGCCTTTTTGAAGTATTAACTGCTTGGGCAGGAAGTGAGGAAAAAAGTATGTTTGACAGTAGCTTATAGTGACTACTGAATGTGAGCACTTCTGCTTGTGAACCACATGAGATCACATCTGTGCACTTCTACATACAGTGAGGTGACCTGCTGGATAAAATTCCATGTTTATTTTGTATTTTAAATAAATTTCTACTAAAATTAATGATTCACTTCTACCAATTTTGCTGGCAGTGATAATAAAGCTGACTATCTGTGGGAACTGGATATCCCAGTGGATGAATCTGCATTTTGCAATGATGAATACCTTATGCTAAGCCTGAAACAATGCCTCATTGTGCTGGGTTTTTATCTGCAAAGTTAGAGTTTTTTTGTGGTTTAGTATGGCAACATGTAGGTGCAAATTTACAGATTTGCAGTATTGACTTTCAGGGTTAGATTTATGTTCATTTTGACTAAAAATAGTTTTCATTGCACCGATAGAGGTGCCATATTTGGAATATTTTCTCCCAGACATCTTTGCATGCAGCTAAGATTTATTCATATTCATCATACTAAGGAACTGATTAAACATGAGCTTGTAAAAATCCTCTACAAGACAAATTAATATACTTTGGATTTTAAAGAAAATAGTATGCTTCAATAAAAATAATTGCAAATTATCTTATTTTTTCTGTAAAATATTTATTTTCAAGGCAGTTCTGTAACTTAGGAAATTACTATTTGGGAAATCCCTTTTTTTTTCCCATGAATTTTAATACAGTATTTCCTGTCTTTAGTTGTCCTAAGACAATCATCTTTCATTTAGAGTGCTGCCTTGTGTCTTTTTTTCTTAATTTGGTGTTTATAGCAAATGAAATGGAACTAAGCTCTTCAGTTTTAAATCTGCCTTGTCTCATAAATTTCATTTTTCTCTGTCTTTGGATACATAGGCATCAGTAAGTAAGCTCATTTCATTGTCTTAATATCTGTAGCTGGTAGAAAATGCTAGTTCATTTTTCTTTCAGTAGTTCCCATTAAACGTTGCAATCCAAACCACGTATTTTATTTGCCCATTGATCAAGTACAGGAAAGACATTTACTGTGAAGTCTCAATACTTCTATGCTTCTTTATCCTTTTCTTGGAAGTAGAGATGAAGTATGATTGCTGAACTTGAATGGTATTATTTCTAAAGCCAAATAGTTCTACTACCTGAAAAAAAAAAAAAGGAATAAAAAAAGAAAAGAAACACTGAATGCATTCTCAGAGGTTTGCTTTCAGTTCATCGGCTGAAGATCTCGCAACTTGATGCAAGCAAAGTCTTTCTTGTCTGCTATTTGCAATTCTTTGCAAGGCAGATACACTTCTTTTGGTTTACATGAATGTGCTTCAAACTGGTGAGCTGATTTTTCTCATTGGTTAAAATACCTGTATATAACCAGAATAAGATTGCAGGATAACCTCATCCTTGAAAGGCATCATGTGAAGCAAGGAGGAACCAAGAAGCTTTTGAAATAATCTGTTCCAGTAGCACAAAGGTTATGTCTTGCATGAGCCTTCTACTGGAGGGTTTCCTTCAAGTTCAGAATCATTTATTTCTCTCACCCCTAAATAGATTGAGTGTGCTTGTCCAATCTCAAAGTATGCTGCTTTAGAATAAAGGATTAATTTGTTAGCTGTGAGCAAATTATTTTTCATACTGCTATTTTCTGCCCAAAGTCAAGCCTTAGGCATACTGGGGTTTTTTGAGAAATTGAGTGGTTGGGGAGAGTTTATTCACCGGGATAACCCTTTGTGGCTTTGCTGGGTGTCATTCACAAACAAGAGAGTGATCCCTGTACTTTGTGCAGTGATTCTTCTTGTTGGTCCTCTCAGGTCCCTGTGACCATTAGGGAGCTGTAGTTTCTATGTGTGGGTAGTCTCCCAGTCAAAACAAGAAACAGAAGGTTAGCAACAAATGTGTTTCATTGCAAAATACAGGCTTTCAGAGGACTTTTACATGTTAAATAACTTAAAGGAGATTTACTATCTCTTAATCAACCCCTATCCAGTACCTAGTTTTTAAATTTCTCTTCCAGTTTTGTTAAGCAACATTTAACCACTAGAGGTTAAATTGCCATTAGTTTAGATTTAGTAGTATTTTCTGAGATATGAAAAAAGCAACACTAAAAAAGATGGAGCAATCAGTCTAAGGGATCTAAAATTTCACCTTTCAACATTCATGTAATCTTGGAAAATGTGATTTTTCCCCTCTTTCTTTGTAATAAAGCCTAACCCTTTTTTATCTAAAGAATATGACTCAAATTTTGGTAGAGACAAGGCTTAGAATTCTTAACTCAGAAGGTTTTGTGAAAATATTGGACAGTTCTAAGTTGCTAAAAATAGTTTTATGTGGTATTTTGATTTGTGTGTGTGTAAAGAAGTCAGCGCTACACATGCTATACTTTAGCAACAGTTGTGTAACTGGAGAAAATAGGAAGGTTTTAAGCATGTGCAGAGGCAGTTAAACTATAAGTGAATTGTACAAAAGTGAAATTCAATCTTTGTACACCATTTCTGCCATAACATTCCTTTATGCCATCATGTGCTCACCATAGCCTGTCTTATAGATGGATTTAATTTTTCAGAGGGATTTTAGAGTAGGTGTAATTCTTAAGAGTGTATTCTTGGTTTGGGCTTGGGGTTTTTTTGTATCCTCATACTAGACAGTATGTTTGTTTAGATACAAAACAGTTGTACATGGCAGCAATGGAAATGCATTTTTACTCAAGCTCATTGCTGACAAGCATAAACTTCTCTTTGAAAGGATAAGGGATTTATTTTAGCTGTATCTGACATTGGCCAGTATCCTAATTTGTCACAGGTTGAGGGGAAATATATTAAATTTTTCAGCCTCAAGTGTACATTAATAAGGCTCTAAAGGCACACTTTTGTAGCAGACAGTTTGGGGATATTGATTTTAAAATACTGTTTATCTTAAAATCAGCCTAGAAGCTTGTGGTATTAAAAATATATTAGGAAGGTAGGTTTATGAGGCACTCAGAGGTGCTAGATGAATTCCAAAAAATGGTGAGACCTACTTTTAGTGTAGAAGTTCAGTGTAATCCAACTGCAGGAGTTTCTCATTTGGTTTAACATGATACAGAGATTAAATTCATACACAGATTCATACTTTTACCTCTATATGCATATCATGAATGCAAGAAAATCATGCCCAGCTTGGTAATTCTTTATGACTCAGTATCAGGAGGATGGTCTGAGTCTCACATGCATATCAACTGATTGGCTTCAGCTCCCACTTGCCCACCTCACAGGGACTATATAGCTCTGCACTTCAGGTATGCCCAGGTGCACCTCCTGAGGCCATGATTTCACATCATCAGTTTGAATCACAGTTCTGATTTTGTGTATGACCTAGTCCTTAAAAGGCAATGCAGGCACACTTAAACACTACCTAATCATATATGTGCTTGATAGAATAGCAGAGTTTTGATGCACAATTATAATAGAATATATTTATCATAAAAATCCCTGTGAATATTCTGTTGGCTGTGTGCAGTATGGCACAGTCATACTGCCATCTGAATGATGGAAAGCATAACTATATGTACATAACAGTATACATACCATCAATCTCTCACAGAGAAATTGTATCACATAACTATGTAGCATGGAGATAAGGTACAGTATTGACTGATACTTTGAAATCTGAGGAGTTATTTTAAGAAGAGGTTAACTTACTTTTAAACCTGCTGTGTAGCTGAAAACTTGTTTTAATTTTTCTTCATCAAGTCCTCCCTTAAAGAAGATATTAAAGTAAATGTCTTGCCCAATAGTCTAGTAAATGTGATCTTTCTGTTGGTTAGTAGTAGTTTGCTAGAAGTAATTTAATGTCTCTGATTCATATCTTAAGTTCTTTTTTTTCTCTCTCATAAGTATCTATGTCCATGCATGTTTCCTCACATGTGATTATCTTCTTTTCTTTCAAGTCTTTTTCTTCTCTACCATTTCCAACAAAGCAGGGGAAAAAAGTCAGTCTTAGAAGAAGGAGACCGTCAAAGAGTTATAAGCAACTTTGCTTCCCGTGCTATTGAGGCTCACAAGCAATCTAATATCAATGGATCATTGAACAATAATCTGCCCAAATCTTCAAGTAACATCACTTTCTTATCTGATGAGAACCCATTAACTACTCAAAACCCATTATATATGGAAGGTGTCACTCAAAGTCCTGCTGCTGCTGGGTTTCTACGGAAAAGAAAAGATACTCTAGATACTCTTTCTCCTTCAAGACTAGTCTTGAGAGATACCTCTTTCGGAGGCAGTCACCGTGCGTGGACAATACCAACTCACATTACTAAGAGACATGCGCCTGGTTCTCTGAGTAGACCAGTTATTATGGACCCCATTCAGTGGCAACAGGAGAGACTCAAAGCAGAGAAGGAAGGAACTGAAAATCTGCATAGCAGTGCTGATATTAGCAGTCCACTATTTCAAAAAATAAGTGGCCCCAATTTAACTGTAAAAGAGAAGGCAAGACAGTTTGAGCAGCAGGCTTTGCAGGAAATGAAGCAAGTCAAATCTCCTGATGTGAAATCCATCCGATCACCAACACAGAGCATCTGTTTCCAAGGAGAGAATGTGCTAGAGCAGTCTCCTAAAAGCGTGGTTGCTTCTCCTTGCCTTCGCTGTTCTCCTCTGTCCTCTCCAACAACTTCTGCTGAAGTAGTTGAACCAGAGACCTCCAAGGTCCCCTCTCTAATCATCACTCACCATGACTATCCTGAAGAAATTTCTCCTCCACCAACTCGCAAACCAACTCCTCCGTCTTTTAGGATAAAGAAATCAGTTTGCCAAAGTTTTCTAGCTCCTCAGACCAAAGAAGTTATAGAAAGCATTCCAGATCCACCTAAAATTCCCCCACCCCCACCTCCACCGTTGCCACCTCCACTGGCACCACCACCTCCATCCCCTCCTCTTTTGCCACCACATACTCCACCTCCACCCACAGTTTCTCTTTTACCTTCTTCTTCATCTCCTCTTAGCACCCAGAACCTCTTCCCTGCCAAGCATACAAAATCCCCTGCCAAACAGCCAGCTGTACCACCACCAGCCACAGTGCCAGAGCCTCCTCCCCGTAGGGAGCTGAAAGGTATTCTTAAAAACATTCAGAATTTAGCAGCAATTGAAAAGTCTGTGGCCAATATGTATAGCCAAATAGACAAAAACCACGTTCTGCCCAAGCACGTTTCTAAGCTCAAACCAGTTGCAACACCAGAGCTGCCAACTCCAGAAGCTGTGGCTGACCACAACCAGCAGAATGGCAACTTGAGCTGTGTTGTGGAGGAGCTTGAGAAACGCTTTCCATCTCAGTCGACAGCACTGTAATATTTACAGTTGGATGTTTTCTTCATGTAACATTTTGAGTGAGATGTCTCTAATGCAGCACATGGTATCTGCCTCAGACTATCTAGACATTTAGACTTTTTCCCTTTCTCTGCTGTATATCACTACCTAATCAGTCCTAATCCCAAACTGAGAGACATTGTCTTTCCTGTTCACTCTGAAATTTGTAATGTATTATAGTTTTGCAAGTTGTTTTCTCAGAGCTACATCTTACTGTTCTATGATGCTGGTTCTTAGCCTGTTTACCAAAAATGCTTGGGAAAAACTGTCCATTTTTACCCAAGGATTGGTCATAGACACAGAGGGCTTGATACTGCGTAGTGTTAAGCAGCCTTCACTGTAGGCAATATCAGTAAGCAGTGATTTTTCTACAGATGTAATTAGAATCTCTTGCTTTGCCCATAAAATGTACCACCTGGGAGTAATCTTACCGTTATACATTGGATGTCAAAGAAAGCAAGCACCTGTAGTAAGCAGGCTCAGCAATAGTGAGACAGAGTTAGTGAGACAGAGTTATTGCGGTAAAGCATCTTCGTATTTGTGGGAGATGAAGCAGCACTCCTTTATGCTGGCCTGCTTTTTTTTGCCTCATGTTTGCATCTCAAGTCAGAAGAAAGGTTTTGTCTTGATTTGTCGGTAAACCTGGCTGTCTGCCCTCCTGTTATCTATGTTTTGCCTTCCATTGCATTTTTTGTATTGTAACTGCATGTTAAAAGTTTTTATTTTGTAAATTTCTTTAATGTACAAAGCATTTGTTTGTTTTTTTTTCATTTGCATGTGCATGTTTTTGGTGTCTCTAACTTTCATGCTAGTTTGCCATGAACTTCACAGTGGAAGCATCTTGCTTAAATTGTAATAAAGTCACTCTGATTATTGTCACCAAATGAAGGGTTTTGAAGTACTTTTAAAAATCCATGTAATACGGATTTGCTTTACTTTTTGCTCACAGTCACCTAAATCAGATCTTTACATTAAATATTTCAAATATAGTAAATTAGCTCTTTTGAAAAGAAAATCAAAGTGGTAAGCAAAAGCAGTTTTGTCATTTAAAGGAATGATAGTTTTAGTATTTTGCCAAAATTAAAAACATTTGTCTTTAGTATGACAATTTTAAAAAGTACATTAGGAAAGATGGATATGACATACTGAAGAAAAATTAAAAATCTGATTCACTATCAAATATCGTAATTCTGAGCAAAAAGGTAATTGATTATTTATCAGAATGTCTAGAGATACTCAGCATTTCCATGGTGCTTGGCTTTTTCTCTTTTATCTTTTTGTTTGTTTATTTGTTTAAATCTGCAGTTAGGACATGTGTGGATGCTTCAGCTGGAAACTGCTGAAAGTAGTTTCTGTCTCTTTGCTCCAGAGCCAAAATCCATGAACTCTACCACAGAAGTTTCACTGACATTAGAATTTTTCTTTACTTAAAACTCTTGTTGGGCTAAACTGTAGTTCCAACACATGTATATGTATGAGGGAAATGATGATTGATCATAACAAGGTTTTTTTGTAGCAGAATCCGTATAATTTATGAGATGCACATATGTGGAATACCTGCTAATAATGCTAAATTCTCCAAGAATGGCACAAGTGCAGCATAATGTCAAAGTTCAGCAGTTATTAGGTAGAGAAATTTTAAGAGCCAGAATCGGAAGATGGCTTACATGTTTACTTCCTTCTGTGTGTCTGCTATGGTCCTGCCATGCGGACAATGGAACAGTGGAAAGTGTGGAGAGATGAGCATGAGATATTACTGTGCTAAGCATGTTCATAATGGATCAATCCTTAAGGGATCTTGTAGACCCATACCAGATGCTTTTGTACAGTTCATTGAATCCCTGCTGAAATATAATTATGACCTGATTTTGCAGTGTGCAGTGTCATGCAGCAAACCTGCAGGTGTATTGTAATTCACAGCATAAACACCAATGAAGTTATTCAGCTGCAACTATTTCTGGCATTCCTTAAGCCAAAAGAATTGATGTCACACATGAGCTCCTTTTTAAATATTTGGTTCCATCAGTCTCAGAAGAGTCTGGGGGGGTCATGCTGATCAGCTCTTTACTAATGAGGAACACCTACTTCCTCTTTCTGAAAACCTTTACTAAGTCAGAAAATTTACAAAACCTAGTTTCATTTTTTCTGGAATTAATGCAACCTTTGTTCTCCTGCTGATATTTGAATAGCCTTTGCTAAAAAATATTATATTAGACCGAGAAAGAAACTGTACCAAGAGCATGTATTTTTAACCTAACCAAGGGAAGTTCTTTCTGTCCCATTGAGATGTCTGGATGCTACTGCAGTTCTGCAGCACTACAAAGCATTATAACCAGTATAGTAGTTGGTAAGAAGTTGAGCATATATAAGTGTATTGACCCATCTTCAGGTTGTCTGATTTGGTTAATTAGGGTCAGACGTGACACTGGATATATCTCTCATTCTTTCGTCACGGGTTTGACTGGGCTTAGTTCTGAGCAGGAGCAGAGATCGAATCAGTGGAGAGGGCTTCTTTGCAAACCTGTTTGCAAAGCTGAAATCAAGCAATAGCATATCATTGCTCATCTCCCTTCCAGAATCTTTCTTCTCAGTTTCAGCTATGCACTGCAGGAAGCCTCCATTTTAAGAATCAGGGCAAAGTTGTGTCTTCTGGGTACTACTATCTGTAGTATTTGGGGTTACAATGCTTTTGCTTTTAATAGGAAAACAGACAGAAAGTATGAAATAGCAAATGCCTGCTGGGCAGTCAGTAATTTGGAAAATTGTTGCTTTAAGCAAATCACAGTCCCTTTAACCTATGTTAGCAATACCGACCTGTGAAAGGTTGTTGGCAGATTTTGTACATCTAATTTCATTCTTGTTTTATTTTTCATTTTAAGTACCACCAGTGTATACTAGCCATCATATTATCCTACATTATCATAGGCACTATGTCCTTTCTTCCCATTTTGATTGAAGATTTCTCTGACTGCAGTGAAGTCTGGCTGATAAAGTTTATCCAGAAGCAAGTCTTCCCTTGGTAGAGTGTTTTAATTACTTCCTGGAAACAAATTATGTCGGTTTGACCTTTGCCATTTTATCAGAATAGATCCTTGTGCTGTATTGAGTGAATGGCTATTTTTTGTCTTTTGGTTTGTTTTTTTCTTCTAATCATGACCATACAAAACTATAAGAGAAGTTTAAGCATCTCTCAAAACGCAGCATGGTGCTATTTTTAAGAAAGTTGAATTCAAAATTTAATTATAATTACTTATGCTTTTAATCTGCAATATGGTGACTACTTTAGAGTGATTAAGAATAATAGGCTTACTTCTGCGCAACACAAGACCTTCCTTATCTGAAGATTGCGTAGGCAATATGGAAACTAAACAGTGTTCCTCAAGTGGGCTTTGAAAAGTTACAGATGATTTTTTGATGATAAATCTTCATTTCAGTTGTTCATTAGTTTATATTATATGGGCAACAGCATTAATTTAATGCTCATAATCAATTCCATGTGCTGAATATTAATAGTAAACTTCATAGATGGTGATATTAAAGAATAAATGGACTTCTACTCTGTTCTTTATTATTTACTCCAGTATAATTAAAGACTTTCTATTGACTGTTGTATGTGTACTACAAGATAATTTTGAGCATTTACCCTTTCTTTAGAAGAAAAAAAAAAAGAAAAGCCAAGCTTATCATTAATAATAATACTAAGACCTAAATTTTTGTTCCGTAGTTTTGTCTAAGCAATTTTAATCTTCTGTCACAAAATGTGAAAATGGAGAACTTGATGGACACAAGTGCATTTGCCATGCATATGAATGACTTCAAGAAAAGGAATTAAAACAACAGAAAACTTCCAGTAAGATCAAAAGCATAAAGCCTTTGGCAAAATAATCATAGATAGCAAAAATAATTTAACTCCCCCCTGTGGAGCAAATGTTAGGAAATGTGGAACATTTCTACATTACATTCTGCAAGAAATTAGTAATAGAAGCTCCTAGCCAATATCTGATAAGTCCTGAGTGAATACAGAAAGTCTGGAAGTAGAAGAGAAACTGTTTTACTGCTTAAGCAGATGAGTGAAATAACAGAGTCTCTTTGTAGATGGTCTCTGTAGGTCTCTGAGACAACAGAGGGGTTGACTGGGCAGGATGTCTGTCACAGGAACACAAGGAAAGCCAAACACAGCATTCACCCCTTTTCCTTTGCTGAGTTCCACAGGGTGCACTGGCTGTCTGGCTTTTGGGGATTGGGAATATCTTCTCATTCATTTGTAATCTAAAGCAAGAAAAGATCCTAAAGATTCACTAGCCTTTTTCATGCAATGACTCATGTCCAGAGCAAATCTAAATAAAAGCATTTTTTGTATTTGTAGATATATATTTCTTTTCTTGCTAGTATTATTTGTAATTACATTATCTTTTCACCTCTCTCCAGAAAGAATGGCAATATGCATCTTTATGTAGTCTTACAGAAGTATACTAATTTTCTTTTCCCCTTTTTTTTTTTTTGACTTCTAGGCGAGGATATGCACAGCAAGAGGTAAGGCTGTTCCCCAATTGCATTTAAAATATTAATTACATCAGCATACTTTTCCCATACAACCTATGTTGTGACACTCATTGCTACTCTGTGTTTTAAAGACAGAAATATGAAGTGGTTCACTATTGTGGCACAGATGTAACTTCCAGGCTAGGAGATGGCTATTGCTGCTTGACAAACTGTCAAAAGCAGTTTGCCAAGGAATTCCCTCCATGAGTTTTCTGTTTTCTTATGACACGCCATTGCCCACTGTTACAGGCCAGGTAATGGACTACATAGACCTTCTCAGCAACTCAGTGTAGTCTGCTGTTCTCGCAGCATCTTTTTCTCCAGCAATAAATAGCACAGAGAGTTTCTTTCAGAAATCTGAGCAAACTCAATAATTGGAAAGTTCTCCAAAATACATTTCAGACATAAAGGCTGACAGTTAGTGCTGAGAGCTAGGTCAATTTTACTAACCTTAAGAAGTGTATCTGGAGCTCCTTCTTCAGTAGTGTCTTGCAAATCGCAAGACTTCTGTTGTTCCGCTGTGATTTTTCCTCCCTTTGCAGAGTTGATTTGCGTATCTCAGTTTGGATGCAGAACATCCCTCTCTCTCAGGGCTTGCTTTTGGACAAGAAAGTTAATATAGTGCCATCAAATTTTGGCGGGAGTATGGGAACAATACCATAACTTGGTTTTCCTGATTGATTTTCCTGAGTAAATCTGAGTCTAATTTACAAAACAGCAAGTGCTGTGCATTGGTCTGCAATTTGCAGAAAACTGGAGCTGAAGAGTAATTAATAACATGACTACCAAATATGATCTCTGTTTAGCTGTGACACACCTGAGAACAGCCAGATCATCCTCCATGCAGCCTGCTGGGGTGTTTTCCCTCATATGAACTTGCTTATCTCATTGTGTGCTGCATACAGAAAGAAATCACACATAAGCTGTAGAGAAAACAACTGAGATAATCGTTCACTGTCTTGCTGGTATTGAGAATTAAAGTGTATTTGTGTTTGTAAAGTACTCGGTTAAAAGCCACAGAAATATCTGAGAATATGTAGAGATTTAAAGTGATGGTATTGCAGTAGAAGCTTGGGTGAGAAATCAGATCACTTCAGGTTTTTAATAGCTGAATCACTGACATTACTGCAGATTCCCATAGATTTGCTTTCTACCTGTTGTGGATAATTTTTATCTGCCATTGTCTCCCTGCTGTCTCCAACATGCACCACATAATAGTTCTCTTGGGCCCTGATAGAGGTTAAGTTGAATAATTTAGAGAATCACCACATAAACTGGGAATTTGATCTTTTTATTAGGCAAAAGTAATAGTGGACTGTAAAGTTATTTTATTACGTCAGGTGCTTAGCAGTGTTCTACTTCTCACTTAGTATGGAAGTACCCAGGTGACTACTGTACAATAAACACCTGTGTTTTTAGGACTTCTTTCCAGTCTTAAACACAAATTGCCTGCATCCTAATTACTGCTGCCTAATTAACCCCTTTCTGATTTTTTTTTTCTGTAGCAACAGCAGTTGCTGAGACCTTCTCTTCTCAGACCAGAGGTACCTCTATTTTTTATTACTTAATTATTCTATAACTTTTAAATGGCTTTTATATAATTTCCTAATAAAAACTTGTCTTAGGTAATATTTTTCCCTGACTCTTAGATAAAAAGGAAAGTCCCAACACTGTTATCGCATTTATATAAATATCTCAAATCTACTGTATCTTTATGTTTTCCCTTTGAGCATCTTTCAGCTGCTCCCATAGACTTGGATCATACAGGCTAAAAGCTTTCCTAGTCTCGTGTCCAGATTCACAGACAGAGTAATTTCCTCACTGTCCAACAGCAATCTATTTTTTAAGATGTCAGTCAACTGATAATTGATTATTGTACCTAGAGATGAACTAAGCAGTTGGCCTGTCAGGATAATGGAAACCTTAGGACACTGCTCTGAAGTGCAAAGGCAGGTCTGAATTATAAACCAAGTACTTTCTATTTCACATATTTAAGACCCAGTTTTGTTTCCAGAATAAGCAATAGAGCAAATGTAACTTTTGTGACACATTGCTTTTGATGGTATTTTTGTGGTACAGAATAGTGATAATTTCTGCAGTCATTATAAATAATTACCATGAGATGTTCTCACACAACTTTTCTTTTAATTGGACAGAAGGAAAACCTATAGGAAGCTGTGAGATAGAGGCAACATGCATGCCAGGACACAAAAAAGTACTTAGCTTAGTCCAGTTCTGCTCATGATTGTTGATGTTTGAGAAAACATTTTAAAAGTGTCCTGGCAAGCAATGTAGGTAAAGTAGCCCTAATCTTTCAATGCATTTTTTTCCTTTGAGAGAGGTGCAAGAAGTGACAGTGTATTTGCAGAATTCATTCCAGTTACCGACTGAGGGTTTTGTACAGGATAAGTGAGACAGTGTCCCACAGCCATAATAACGTCTGCGTTTAGCTGATTTCGAACAGTTACTCCCAGAGGATACGCAAGAGAAGGGGTCACTTAAAGCTCCTCTAGGCTTCTCTTTATGGCTTTTAACACTTCTAAGTGTTTCTCAGATTATTAATTTTTTTTTATTTTGCTTGTTTGCACTTTAATATATTGTTCTTTGCTCCTTTTTCATCAGTCATTGCTGTGTGTAACTGTTTGCATTCACTCAGTTTTTCTGTTTTGACAGGAGTTAAGTATGGAGTCTGGAATTGATCCAGGACAGGAATACTATGGGCAAGATTACTACAGCTATGAGCATGGGTATATTTTAATTTTTCCTCTGTGTTTCTGAAAATGCTGTTTTCCAGGTTGGTGATACTTCTTTTTACAGCATGTAATCTGAAGATTTCCCTTCACCTCAGGGTTACTTAAATCTTTGTGTCCACAAAGTCATGCACTGACAACAAAACGATTTTTAAAAGCTAAGGGGGTGTTGTATAAATCCTTGCTTCTTTAGGAATCTATTATGCTTGGGGAGTGTATACCCCATCTATCATGCTGGTTTCATATTCACTTTTTTGTTTACACATTTCTGCTGCCTTGGAAATAAATTTCCATCATCTCCTCCCCTTTTGTGGCTCACCAGCCTGAGTACAGTAACTATTACTCTCTGCTCACAATTCCCAGTCACTGTCTGGCCTTTTACATTTATCTAGAAAAATTTCATCCTGCCTTGTTCTGATAATGCCCATCTGACTGAAAGCACTTTAAGGATTATTGCTGTTCTTGCAAGCTCTCAGGGATTCTCCAGAACTGATCCCAGGGAACCTGCTCTTTCATTCCCTGATTATGAAAAGGATCCTCCAAAAATCAGATCTAGTGATCTGTAAAGAAGGTCACTGTAGCTGGGGAATTCTTGACTGCTCCCAGAGACACCCTCAGGTCGCCTTCTGGTTTTCATGGGCTTGAAGCCAATTGCAATAAGAAGAGGTTTTGGATTGTGTTCCCACTAAGGAAAAAAGAATAATAATCTTTTCAAAGGTAGAGAGAAAAGAGAGCAAATAAATTCTTGTCCTTTGGGGATGTGAACATGTGCATTTGTGGCTGTGTGTGGAGACAAATGTGAACACATTGGTGCACATAATGAAAAGAAAATGGTTTTGCCAGGTATGAACTGCCTCAGTATGGGAGCCGCCGCCGACTGCTGTCTCCTTCGGGGACGTACGATGAGTATGGGGAAGTCATGGTGGAGAATGATGGTGGCTACTACTATAGTCCACATGGATCGACAGCAGAAGAGGTAAGTATCTCTGGTGTGTTGATTCTGCCTCTACAGCAAGATGAACCATTAAATTTGTCAAATGTATTTTGTAATTGATTAGAAAATTGCATTCTGTATGTACCTAATAAGCAGCTCTTCCAATGCTAATTGTTGCTTGCCTTTCTAATGACTGGTAAAGTTTGTGTCAGCACCTCTTTCCCTTTTTCTAGAAATAAAAAGGAATTGCAGTTTCTTTTAATAGCCACGTCTATTTTTCCCTCAATGTACATTTCGATTACAAAGAAAAATCCACATAGCCTTAGGTAATATCATTTTATATTGTTAACAAAATGGGGTATTACTAATATTCAGCCTATAACTGGTGATTTTCCACTGAGAAAAGCAGTCACCTGAACTCATTTATCATAAAGTTCACAATTTAATGTAAAGAAATTTTAAAATGTCAGTGGCAGCCAGAAAAAAACTTGACATAAATGCTCCCTTTTTTAAAATCTGATTTTCAGAAATGCTAGACTCTAAATCTATGGGTTTTAATTAAATGAAAGAGAGAACATTTCTGAGCCAGTACTTTTCCCTGTTGTAGAATAAGGTAGTTATGTAATTGCAGCCTATTCTAGAAGTATAACTTTCCCCATAACTTTGGTAAAAAGCTATTCTAAAACAGGTAAGTTAGTTTTATGCTGGGAAAAATGTTGCGTTTGTTCCTACTGATTTATTTTAGGGTACAAGTTTTTGCAATAAATATCTTTCAAATTGTAATCAAGTTCCATTTTCATAATTTGCAGGGGATGAGTCAAGGCAGAGGTCCTTCAAGCAGAGGTATAAGCCAGAGAGCAGGGGCTCAAATAGAAGGTAGACCTTTAGGTGGTGGGATGGATCTCAGACATGGAAGAGTATATAGGACCAGCCAGGGAAAAAGGAAACTAAAAGGAGTGATGCATTTAAGTCGCGTAGCAGTCAGTGCTCACAAAACAGTAGGAAAAACTGAGTCTGCTCATTCTCCATGGAAGAAAGCAAAGATATTCCCAATGATTCTGCATAAAGTGAAGGGTGGTAGGAAAGATTCCAGTTATGCCAAGTTGATGTCAGCTCGCCAAGTGGACAGTGAGAAAAGTATGATTATCAGGGGGAGTTACTTTCAGAAATCAACAGATGACAGGCCTTCGATGAGAAAACTTAATCATGTGTTAAAACGCATCAGTGTCTCCAGAAAATTTCAAGAGCCTATTAGAAAAGATTTAGTGTGTGCAAGAGGAAAAGGAGAGGAAGAATACGAAAGAGATGAAGCAAAATCAGGAGTTTCAATAAATATCA
Organism: Myiopsitta monachus; assembly: GCA_017639245.1. Lineage (NCBI taxonomy): Eukaryota > Metazoa > Chordata > Aves > Psittaciformes > Psittacidae > Myiopsitta > Myiopsitta monachus. The sequence continues at coordinate 59,962,364 of CM029921.1, read as the reverse complement.
CAGCAGAGAGTGAACATGAGGATAGTGATTATGAGAAGAAGAAAAAGAAGAGAAGAAAATACACTTCAGATGAATCATCGGTGAAAAGTAGCAGCTCTGGCTCAGAGTCAGAAGATAAAGACTACTTGAGAATTACTCTGGACCAAGATGAAGCCACTGAAAGTACTGTGGATTCAGATGAAGAAACTGGGCATGATTTTGGGGATTCTGATGACGACTCTGGATCCAGCTCTAGCAGTGAATCAGAGGAGGACTCGTCTGAAGAGGATGATGATGAGGAAGACTCTGACAGTGATGAAGATGGTAGCCTGTCAAAGAGCTCATCTACACAAAGTTCATACAGCAAATCAGGGAGTAGCAGGTCCAGCAGCAGAAGAAGCACTGAAAGGTCCAGTATAAAAAGTAGGGAAGGTAGCTCTTGTGGCAGAGAGAGGCAATCCAGCCATAAATCAAGTATTAGCTCTAATGTATCAGGTAGTGAAAGGGAGATGAGCTACAGGAAAGCTTCAGGACCCAGCTATAAGAGCAAAACCTCTTCTGCCAGCCTTGAAATAGAAGAAACTATAGAAGAAGTGTCAGAAGAAGATGAACAAGTGGATGTTGAGCAAGTTAGTGAAATCGCTGGTGAGATGGCAGATAGCTCAAATAAGGCAGTTTCTGAAACATCCACCAATGCAAAAATAAATGCTACTGAAGAAGACAAGAAAGGAAAATCAGCTGTTAATGGTAAGGATAGTGTGGGTGAAAGCACAGAAGAGGCTGATACAGATGCTAGTGACAGGGAGGAAACTATCAGTAAGAATGAATCTTCTTGTCTAGAAAGTGAAATCAGTGTTACTTCCAAAGGAACTAAAGCGACAAAAAGCACAACTAGTGCCACTTCTGGGAAAACCACTACTTCCCCTGAGTCTGAGAATCAAAGTTCTGACACCAACACAAAAAGAAAGAAAATTAAAAAAAAGTTGTCCCAGGAAAACAGTCTGTCCCAGTCAGATGAGACCCTGGATACTGCCATTTACAGAGTCAGAGACTGCTGGTGATTCTACATCCTTTTAAAAAGGAGCGACAGTAGGTGAACATTTTACAGTGAAGAATGATCTCGTTTGCTGTGCCTTCTGTGTGGTCTTTCCTAAGAAATATGCACTTAACTAAAGATAGCCAAAAAGAAAATGTTAAAGCTTATTGCATCAACATTTGAATCCTGTCTTAAGGATAAACGGTATAAAACCAAATTAATATAATTCCTCTGAGACACTCCTCAGGTATACTTAATGGTAGATATAGAAAAATTAATTTTCATTAAGCAGTGGCATGAAGGAGTACTTCTTTTTCTCTGCTAATTTCAGCAATGTGGTTAAAGAGGCATTGCGTTGTTTCTTAGATTTAATCCTTTTTGAATTATGCACATTCTGAAGCAACATTTGCTTTAGCTGTAATGGATAGCTTGGTGAACCTGATGGCACAACACCATTAAGGAGCCTGTGTTCATGCAAGTTGTGCCTGTCGAAAAATGGAATGCTGCAGGAAGGAAAAAGCCAAAACTTGGAATTCAGTGAAGAACAGGAATAAGGATGAAAAAGACTTAGAAGTCATGCATAATTTCACTTTATGTGAAGCCATACAACATTCCCATCATACAACATTTGCTAATATTCAAATGAGTTCTCTTCTGTAAATATTAGCCCTGTTTGCAGGGAAGACAACTGAAACTGCAGCAAAGCAATGCTTCTAAAACTGCAGTGTTACTAGCAGAGCTGGTGTTAAACTGTTTCTGGGTCATGGGATTCACGTTGCAGGTACCAGTGGTGTACAAGACAGGAATGCAGATGTAGGTGAGCAAAGTGAGCTCAGTCAGAAAAGAAAATGGATTGCATTGCCAGCATCTGTCCTTCCCACCTAACAGTACAGTGATTTTATTATTTTTTTTGAAACATCTGTTTAAAAATTTGACATGCATAACAGCAAAGTGTTGCTGAAGGTGACCATCATCTATGTTCTATATTTTGGTATTTGCCTTTTAAAATTCAATATCCTTCAATATCTGATGTCATTCAATAGAGAAATTTTGTAGTGCTTCCATTAGCACAATTTAGCTCAGAATGAGCATGATTGCATAGGAAGGACCTGTGTTATTGACAGCACAAGTGACCTTTTCATTTTCATGGAATAAGCAAACTTTGAATGATATATCTTCTCACAGAGCTCTTATCAGTGCTGTCAGCGCACAGGGTTTGTAAGCTCTGTATACAAACAAGCTAGCTGTGCTTTATTTACCCGCAGCCACTGAGTTGTTTCACAACCACTAGATTTATCCAAATAAGCCATAAGAAGCCTAAATAAAATTAAAGCTTTGAGCCAGTATTGGATTAGTCTTGTGAGTACTTTAAAGCTATTACAAATTCTGGCATATGCACCGAAGCTCTACCATGAAGTCTCTGTTAGACGGGGGAGAGAAAAATGTTTGAATTTTTAAGGTACTTGAGCCTGCTGTGGAGCCTTGGCAGGACAACTGGTGTTCAGCTGCAAAGCATGATAGTAATTTTAAAGCTACTATCTTTACTCCCAGTTGAAATGTGGACTAAATTTATGATCGCTTATCTACCTTTTTTATTCCCACATTGCACTCAGTTGTCGCTGCACAGAGTGTTTTAACATAAATCCCATTTAAACTGCTCAGTCTTTTCATCCACCTGAATATATCTGTGTGAAGAAAATTGTATGTCTTTATCAGGAGAAAAAGAGTAGGCATCTAAGTAATTTGTATGAAGTATAACTTCTCAGAAGCTTAAGAGTAATCACCACTGTTTGTACCTTGCATGATTTTCTTTCTCTAAAAACTGTCTTTTATTGTGTGCATGTGTATGTATTGCAGTGGAGTTAACTGTGGTGGTATCTGCTGCCTAAGTGAAATAACAGTGTTTTCATTATTAATTCAAGAATGATAGTAGCTTGTTTCATCTACTGAAAGGAGGCATTTATTCTAAAAAGATGAATTATAAATTAAAATAACTAGTGTGTTTTGCGTAATCATTATTAGTACAAAGTCAAAGCAACATGGAAATTGTTTACGTTAAGTCTTCTAAAAAATATAAAAATTAGATAAAATCTAAAGTCTCTTTTCTCCACCATCTCCCATTTAACAGCAAAGATTCCACTGTATTGGAACTGGCACAAAGTCTTATATCAAGTTTTTCTTTTTTTAACCAGCCAGTTTTACAGACATTGTGCCTGAGAATTTCCCTTGTGTAGGTCCCAAGGTCTTTCTCTGCTTAATGTGTTGTGCATATAAAACAGACCTGCTCAATGCCATTTCTGCACTGAATTTACAATGTATTCATGCTCTGGAAGAAAACTTCTAAGGCCATCCTAGCATTGACCCATCAATACAGAAGTTTCTTAAAAGTATAATTTACACAATGGCTTCATCATCAGAGCCTTCTAGTTTTTGTTAGAAGGGGTTATTAATCTGGTTGTTTTTCTTTGTAAGACAAACTGAAACACTGCTTTGTCAAAATATGACTGGCTTACCACTATCATGATACATAGAAGCTTTCTTTCGGAAAGTAATATCTTCATTGTCAGGATTCTCCAATGAAGGTGCACTTCTACTTAATGGGAGCACAGCTGAATGCATTTGTAGGAAAAAACAGCAACAACAACAAAAAAAAAAACAAACAAAAAAACCCAAACAACTCAAATTTGTAACTACTTTCCAAATCTGAACCAAACCATCAGTTTTTATACACTCTGTCTTGCATTATGCTGTTCATAAACTAGCATGGATTTATCAGTCTTCTAACTTTTTAGTACAAAGCATTGTTTGTGTGTTCATGCATTAGGTATATATGATAGAGACACACAGTAGTTATCAAAACAGGAAAGATCTGTGTGCAAGCTAAAAGGAATGGTGCAAAAGACCAAGTTAATAAAAATCCATGTGAGTCTCTAGATGGAAGACAAGATAAAAAACAGATAGAAAAAGGGCAGGAAAATGTAAGAAATAGTGCTAAGTTTTAATGACATTTCTGTTTGTTGTCAAACAGTGGGCCAGAAAGAAAAAGATTAAGTTGATCGTCGACCCAGAGTATGAGACCAGCTCCACCGGGGAAGACAGCGCTCCTGATTCCAGCCAGAGTCGTCGTCTTAATAACCCTAATATCCAAAACAACATCAATGGCAACATCTACATTGCACAGAATGGCTCTGTTGTCAGAACCCGGCGTGTTTGCCTTGGTAATAATTTAAAAGTCACATCTCCAGTGAGGCTGGGGAAACAATTCAAGAAACTGGACAAGCTTGCAGTGACACATGAGGAGAATGTCCCACTGAACACGTTGTCAAAGGGACCATCTTCTAGTGATAAAATGAACACAAGACCTTGCAGTGTCTCATTTGCTTCCTCTACTATAGGGGCTGAAAATATAGTAACAAAGCCAGGGGGCTCCAAAATGAAAAGCACAGAAGAGCAAGAATCAGTTGTTGATAATGAGGATGTCAAAGAGCCCTTGGAGTCACACAGTGAACACACACAGTCGGATGAAGAGGAGCTCTGGATGGGCCCTTGGAACAACCTTCACATACCAATGACAAAACTGTGATTTTAATTTTTTTTTTTAATTTTTACTTCAGTTTATAATAAACTGCGCTTTTTATTGTCACTGAGGAAAATGTATGAAATTTGTATTGTGCACATACATTGTATACTACAAACAACGCGCTTTAAAGTTTAAAAACAAAATTTGCACTCACATTTGTACCAATTAATTGTCCTCCCAACAATTATTTTGACAGGCTCCCATTTCACTAAACAATACTTCATTTAAATTAATTAGGTTTTTTGGATCTTGATTTATTGTTTAATAAACAGTAAACTACTAATAAACGCACAGCAACATTTGGTTAACTTTTCAGACAGTTCTATACATGCCTAGCTTGTTTTTCTGTATGATACTTGTGGCTCTACTGTTTAGATTTGGAAATTGTCTATTTATGTTCAAGATTTATATCCAGAGCTCTTGATTCTGAACTCAGAGTAATAAATTCAAAATAAATCCATGAAAGTCAATGGAGCAAATCCTCGGCTGGCTTAAATTTGAGTAACATTACCAAAGTCAGTAGTGATATACCAGTTTATGCAAACGGAGGATCTCGCTCAACACCCAGCTATCAAACTCATGTAAGAGTGGAATCAGAGTTTCTAAAAGTGTAGCACTGTTACATAGAAAAGTGGAATAGAAGATTAAATAAGCCAAAAGTTCTGAAGAGGAAGGAAATGTGTAGCATTTAATCTTGTTCAGAGTTATCTGGCTGTGGTTTGTTCATTGTCATTTGTAAATTGCCTCATTCCAATTTTCTTCTCTAGTTAGTTTTTCATCTTTTCACCTCTTCCCACATCAGTTCTGTTTTCTTCTTTGTATGGTCTTTAGCGCCAGTTTTTATGTTCATCAGTAATTGTCATCCTTATGGCTATATTCCTCCAAAATAAACCAGGATGATACATGAGTCTGTGTGATAGAAATAGGCATTAAAGAGTAATTAATAGGAAAGGGATGGATGCATTTCAAGCCCAGCTAGCTGGTAGGTTAAACGGTATAATCACCATTCCACTTCAATAGTGTTGAACAACATGTTGAAAAGACAAATGGATCATGGTGAAGATGATGAAAACGGAATATTTTATGAGGCTGATATGCATAAATGCATCTGTGAGGGGCAAAGGGAGTCAGAACACACATAGAGAATTGTTTCAAAAAGTTTAAGTAAGCATTACTTGCAAAATACACCACATAAATTTTGGCTGCTGATTATAATTTCTATTTGTACCTCTAAGTAGCGAGTGTGTTGTATTACAACTTGAATAGGGACCGAAGAAATGCCACTGGTCATAGTCACCAATATCTAAAAGACATTAGCAATACAGAGTGAAGTATTTTTCTCCAATGTGATATAGGAAGGGAAAAAAACAAAAAGATATGTATTCACATAAAAAGCATCTCCTGTTGTATTATGCAAACTCTTTTTTTCAGGATAAGATCAAACTGGTTGTGAGAACAATATGGATACTTCTCGAAAGATACAAAGAGTCAACAGATAAATGTTTACAATTAGTAAGGAAATTATTGGTATCATCATTCTTTTCCTGTTGCTGTAGTTGAAGTTTCATCACAAGATCTGGATGACCATGACTGTTGGTTCTGCTCTGGCAGTAAACAGACTTCTGACTGTGATTGTTTTCCTCTTGCACAGGTTCTCACCCTTAATTCCTGTTAATGTTTGTCTTTTAGAAGCTGTTCACATGTTATGCCGATGTAAATGTGACAGTTCTGTCAAATGCCTCCTTTTCAAGCTGAGGTTTCCAACCAAATATTTTGAGAGATGGTGCTTGGTTTTAGGCATGAGAAACACAATGTAGCCTACCATGCAAGGGAAAAAAAAAAAACAAACAAAGACCTGGTATTTCTTTCTCTTAACTCTTTTATCTTGACATGTTTGCACTTGGTACATAACAAAAAAAAAAAAAGAAAAGCTGTTTGGAGTTTAGCTACAGTCTGAATATTTAGATAAGAATGATGGAAGAAAAAAAATATTCTTTGAAATGACTAGTAAAATGTTATATTTTAATCCTGTTTAAGATACTGTTATTATTTCACTACATCATTTTTATTGCAACACCTGTGAGTTCATTTCTCACTAAATACTTCAACAAGGTCATAAGTGGCTTAGAGAAACATTTTCTCTCAGCTGCTCTCAATTTTCTGAGGGGAAAAAAATTGTTTCTTTTCCTAAAGAGTCACAGGTACACCAGCTTTAGCTCCAGCTCTGTGGAGGATTATCAGGTCTAACACTGGTGGTCAGTCTTGCTGGGCATGCTTATCAAAAGCAAACCCTATCAATACAGGTTTGTCTCCTTTGTGCTGTCCAGGTGCTCAGGACTTTTCCCACAATGCAGAGAGCACGAGAAATTTCATTTTTTAAAACAATGGCTGGGGTTCGTCTAAAATTTAGCTTGATGTAGCTAAACTTGCGGTGACTACCAAACTCTTAAATACTGTTGGCAAAGAGAGGACTTCATGAAATCTTTTTATTTTCTGTGGATGCAATGCTGTGAATCAATACAGAATTCTGATCTTTATTTTCTGGGGATGCCATGCTATAAATTACTAATGATTTTAGACTGTGAGCTGGCAGTAAGTACAAAAAGAAATATCAAGAACAGTACAGACTGCTACGGTAAAAAGGCACCTTTCCTGTGGGAAGTGAAGTATTAGCATGGCTTTGGTGGATACAGTAAGTAGAATAACATCAGCGTTTTAGGGTATAATTTACAGCTATTTAACCAGTGAAATTTGTAAAGCTGATGCGAGGCATCTGCCACTGAGTGGCAGAACTGACTTCCTAACCAATCAAGGTGATAATCATTGCTCCTGACACTGATTTAATTTGTACACTCCTCCAAGCAGGCAGTGATAGTTTTGTGGTTTAGTACAGCACCTGCTATGTTCTCAGTATAAGCCAGATTCAAGTGACCAACTGTGCAGCTGTAGAAGGGCAATGCAATGAGGCAGAAAAAGGAATGTGAGGCGAAACATAGAAACTTTTTTTCCTCCTTTGTTCAAGTACATACTACTATAATCAGGACTGTAATGAAAGCCCCACAGATCTATTTTGGACCTGTTAAGAGGCTTAAGATATTTATGCAGTAATGGTATGCACCTAGGATTTGCCTGAATTGGTATGGAGAAAGCATAGTGTAACAATGTGTGTGTCTGTCTTGGTGATTTCTGCTGACAGAGTGGTGTCACAGTGCGATCACTCAGCATCCCTAGACCACAGGTTGAATCCTTCCAGAACCTGGTTATGTAGCTTGAAAACTTGGTGAATCAGCAAAATGGAAAAGAGATTAAAAAGAAGTCTGAATTTTTAGCAATGGGAGAACAGCACCAACCTCTGACACAAATTTCAGATTATATGGTGGAAAAACACATAGTGGGAATGGGATATTTTTGGCCAGTGACAACCATGAAAGTGCTTTCTGGAAAGTGTCACACACCTCTATGGGGACTCAGCTGGATATTTGAAAAAGTGTCTGATGGATCACAACCATGGTGGTTCGGGTTTCTCATGGTAGTTGTCTCCAGGTTATTTCCATGTTGTGGTTTAAGCCCAGCTGGTAACTCAGTACCACGCAGCCATTCGCTCACTCCCCTCTCTTCTCCCCACCCACTCCCTGAGGGATGGGGAGGAGAATCGAAAGAATGTAACTCCCATGGGTTGAGATAAGAACAGTCCAGTATCTCAGATATAACACAAACCACTGCTACTACCACCAATAATAACAATTATAACTGAAATAACAAGGGAAGAGAATACAACCACTCACCACCTGCCAACTGATACCCAGCCTGACCAAGCACTGATCTAACCCTTCTGGGTAACGGCCCCCAGTTCATATAGTGGGCATGACGTGCTGTGGTACGGAATACCTCTTTGGTCAGTTTGGGTCAGGTGTCCTGTCTCTGTTTCCTCCCAACTTCCCCTCCTCCCTGGCAGAGCATGAGACTCAGAAAGTCCTTGGTCAGGGTGAACATTACTGAGCAGCAACTAAAAACATTGGTGTTATCCGCGCTGTTCTCAGACCGAAAGTCAAAACCACAGCACTGCACCAGCTACTAAGGAGGAGAAAAAATGACTGCTGCTGCTGAACCTAGGACGTTCCATGTGATGATTTCAGTGGTTGGGAAGTGGCTTCTCCTTTTTACGTCTGTTTCTTCTAGCAAATGTCACTTGTAACTCAAAACTTAAAAGGTCTAATTTAAAGCTGGTGGATGGTGATAGATGCTTCTTACCTTTTAAGATCTATAATTGTGCTGCAAATGGGAGTGTATATTTGGATACTTTATCCTCAAGCCCTAGTTTGTGGCAGTGCAAAGACTGACATCTAGCTAGAAATAAAAAGGGCAGCAGCTTTCTCCTGCGCAGCACACATTTGCTTGCTGGCACTTGAAATGATGCATGCAGAAATTATAACTTTAAGTTGCCATTGAGTGTCTTATTGTTTATAGTCTGAGAAAGACTTACATTGATTACAAAGTATTGATAAACTACAAGGTTTGATAAACCCAAAGAATGGTGTACTTTATCAAATGAATTTTGAAGGCAGCTGGTTCTCAAACGCCCATTAGGGGAGTAGTGAAGAATATCACCGTTATTCTTTATTACTGGAAGAAGAGAGTCTCAGTGATTTCACTGTTTGGTCTGGGTACACTCAGCCCAGCTGATCAAATGATAAAGCTGTAGCACAGACCTAGATCAATAGCATAGCAACAGCATGAGCAAAATCAGGTAATTCACTTGTAGCATTGCAAAACCAAAGCTTCCAGGGTGGCACCAGCCTGGATGGCTGGAACATGGTTTATCTTTCTGTCATTGATTGTTGCTCTTTACTAGTACACAGTAAAATTATATTGTTCCTTTTGAGAGCCATCCACATGAGCAGCACCAGCCCTGTAAACAGTGTGCATGTTGTTAAGAACAGCTGACCATGATTCTGCCATGATACTCAACATGAGTTGTAGCATTCCAAGGATTGCTTGCCTTTCCCCATGCAGATGCCCTAGAAACATATAGATGGCTAGGATATTCAGGAATTGCTGCCATTTGGCTCTGTCTAAACAACCAGCATGGGATGAGCGGGCATGGGGAAAACTATGGACATGGTACAGGCAAAGTCGAATGCATGTCTGTTCCCAGAGAAAGTGTTCCTGGAAACCCTGTGAGTGCTGTAGAAGTCCAATTGGAGTTTTTTGGGGAGATATTTTTGGGAAGCCAGGTAAGGATACAGAAGGGCAGCTTTAATGCAGAACTGAATATTGTGTTACACTGGAGGAAGGTTTAGTTTTGTTTCAAGAGTTTAGGGAGAATATAAGCCCTTTTATTGATAATGCTACAAAGATGGGTTGTACATCAGTGTTGCAGAAATGGAAAGTTAATGGCTCATTTGTAAAATCCATTGTAGGTTCTCCTCAGCAGTTAGATTTGCAGTATGTGTGTGCATCATCTCTCTGGCTGCCTGTAGGTTCTGTTACTTTTTGAGGCGCATAAGTGAGGCAAGTTTCCATCTCAGAAGGCAGTGATCTCATAGGAGTTGGCACCCTGCAGCCAGGTGTCTTGTAGAAGTGCTCCCTGCAGCACAGCAATTTGTCACTGGTCATGTTGATTGTAAATGATGGTATTTCATTTGTGTGAGAGTCAAGCCAAGCCTCTCACAGGGTACTGCGTTGCGTAACATGCTCCCGTTTGCAGACTGAGCTGTTCCTGCTCAGCTACCGGCATGTGATGTGCTGTGTGATACAATTTGTTGTGCCCATCTGTGCCCTGCTGCAACTTAGCAGTGGGTCACTGTTTTTTGTGAGAGAACATGGCAAATGCACAGCACTCAGCCCTGCCATGGTTTAGTTACTACTCAGTGAGGTAATGCTTTAGATTCTCCTTAATGCCTATATTGAAGGCCAACAGGAGAGTTTAGATAAACTCTACTTTGTCATGATTATTTTTAGTATCTAAGAATTTCTTATTTCCTCAGTAAAGGTCAGCAAGGGAAATTGTATTAAGGTAATTATTTAAACTGATTAATTTTTCACAGGTAGAAAGATAATTATTTTTTAATGCATTGCATTTTAGAAATTAGACCTAGACAGCATCTCTCTAACGGCATTCGAAAAGCACTTCTTTATTCTAACATGTTATCTCAGTAATGCTGGTAAGAGGCTGTTTTAATGAAAAAGGAAAGTGTAATTTTTAAACATATAAAATATTAAGCAAGGTTTGCCCTGATTTAATGTTTCAAAAAGCTATTGCAGCATGTTAGTCCTAGGAAGAGGGGATAAATAAAATGGTGAATGCTGATTAATCACAACGGTTTAAATGAGGAACATGAAGTATAAGAATGCTGTAAACTACAACGCTTACTACCATCATCGAGCCAAGTAACAGTAAATATTTGTCTCTCCCATCAGTTTAATTTACTGATGCATTTTTTTCCCTTGCAAACTGAAAAATTTGCGTAGTTGCACTATCAATATGCATAAATAATTGAAACATAAAGGATGCGAATTCTGAGCAAACATCCAGGCACAAAGTGGACTCTAGGAACTTTGAAGGACCTTCACAATGTGGTGAAACACTGGTTGTGGATAGAATTGTTAAGGTCAAGTGAATTAGAAGCACAGGAAGGGAACAGAAATTATGCTCCCAGATGTCATGTTCGGAAGCTATGCTTGACTCAGCCGCTGTCTCCTTAATCTTCTTAAAAAGGTGAGCAATGGCACGAGAGACAGGACTCTGCACAGTGCATGGAGAGATACCCAGCCTAGCGCAGGTGCCAAAGTGCAGCCACGCTGGGCATTTTGCTGCCCAGGCTAATTATCCTGCCACAGTGACAAACTACAGTCCAGACTTAAAGAATAACCATGCCCTTGTTTGCTTGGAGGAAATTTGCTCTCTGTGCACATACATGTGTGTAGCTGTACACGCACATGCAGCCACCTGTCCGTCATCCTTCTCCATTTATAAATGTATAGCTATAACATAGACTGTTAGACTATTAGATGAGTACATCTTCCTGTTAAAACAAGCTAATGGCTAAGGAGTGACTACTGTAAATGAAAGATGGAAATTCTGAGAAAAAAATAGATCTTAAAAGAGGAGGGAGAAAGTAAGAAATGCTGAAATATGGAACAACCATTATCATTGTGTAATACCATGACCACCAGACCCTGGCAGCTCATGAAGCAGGGACACGTGGCTGCAGCAACTTGTGCACAGGGAAGACTGCAGCAGCAGGCAGTCTGTGGCGGTGCAGCACCTCTCGCTCCTGCTCCCACTTGCTGGATATGTGCCATGGCCTTGACTGAGATGGAGACCCAGAGCCACCTGAGTTCTGCCTTGTGCACACAGCTGTCACATATAGTTCCCATAGAAGCAGGACCACGTTTCTTCTGTCACTGTGAAGGTAACGGCTAAATAGCTTCTTGTGCCAAATGAGTTTAGGTTAGCAGGAGGCAAAGTGCTCAGCTGTAGTCTCCACAAAGGCAAGCAGAAAAGTCACATTGATTTCAGCTGCTGCTCTGTTTCTGACAGGGCTTTCCAGCGTCCCTGATAACCTTAACGTCCTCAAACTAATGAAGATGTAGTCGCTAAAGGAGAAAAGCGTAAAAAGAAAAGACAGTAAAGCTTCTGAGGTTTAAAAACAAGGTAACAGTCTGCAAGTACAATGAAACACCCCATCTGCTACTACTGCAGAATGTGTCACCTTGATTTCTTGAGCTTCCTTCCCAGCATCCATTCACCTGGAATGTTGCTTGAGAAACCAGGTGAAGGCATGATTTTTCAGAATTGGAGTGAGGGTGGAAAGATGTAGAAATGAATTAATCCTAGGGTGTGATACATATTCATCTGAGTGCTGCTAGTTTAGTCTTCATAGAAAATACACTCTATTATGACAATTTGGGGCCAATAAGATCTAATAAATCATATGAGACAGCAGCTGGAAGCACAGTCCTCCTAAGATCCACTTAAGCTAAGAAACTTTGCTAGTATGTAAGCACACCACCCTGTGTTAGCAGTACCCTGAGCACAGGTAAATGTAAATCTGTGGCTGCTACAACTGGACAGGTGTACTGTCGTGGTTTAAGCCCCCCACCCATGCAGTTTTACTCACTCGCTCACTCCCCCTCTTTCTTCTCCCAGTCCCGGGGGGATGGGGAGGAGAATCAAAAGAATTCAGCTCGCACAGGTTGAGATAAGAACAGTTTAGTAACTAAGGTATAACATAAATCACTGCTGCTACCACCAATAATAATACAAGAGAAATACAAAGAAAGAAAATACAACTGCTCACCAAGCCCGACCCAGCCAGTGCACCCCCCAGCAGCAAACCCCCCAGTACCAAAAACCTGACCATGCCGTGCTCCCCCAGTCCACCACCAACACACCCTTCCGGGTCTCTGCCCTCGTGTTCACATCCTGGACATGACGTGCTGTGGTATGGAATAACCTCTTTGGTCAGTTTGGGTCAGGTGTCCTGTCTCTGCTTCCTCCCGGCTCCCCCTCCTCCCTGGCACAGAATGAGACTCAGAAAGTCCTTGATCAAACCAAAACATTGCCAAGCAGTAACTATAAACACTGGTGTTATCAGCGCTGTTCCAAGGCCCAAAATCGAAAACACAGTGCTGCACCGGCTACCAAGAGGGAGAAAAATGACTGCTGCTGCTGAACCCATGACATGTACCTTTTCCAAATTTTAGAGCTTCTTTTGCTCATCTTTAGATTGCTTTTAAAAAACAAAATTTGAAAAAGGGCAGGGTGAGTATGGTCTTGATTCCTAAGGCCTGGGGTAGGTGCAGATAAGTGCTGATAGTATCATATCAGTGTTAAGTCCTTCTTGAGGAAGCTTTCCACTTTGGCCAGGAAAAAAAAAAAAAAAAAATGTTCATTTGCCAATTAAAATCAAATCATCTCCCAGAATTACATAAACTTGCATCAGATATATTTAGCATGTACTGGGGTTTTGTGCTGGTAATATACTACAGTAGTAGAAAGCCAAGCTTGCTGGATGCAACTAGCTAGGGTAAGTGCCCAAATACAACTTGCCTGCTGAGCCTTAATCTTGGTTTCACTGCGGATCATCAGTAGGAATGCAGTGATTCCTTTTGCAAAGTGGGTACAGGTTACCAGGACCCTGACACCCTCAATCCTAATCTCCTCCAAGCATCATACCCACTTTCTCTTGCTAACTGCTCTTTTTTCTTTTTGTCCATTGTCCAGATCTCTGATAGCTGCTGAGCACTGCATTTTTTGCAATGGGTGTATAGGAAAATGAAAGGCTTGTTAAGCAGTAAGTAGCTATTGGAGGTTAACAAGAAAACATCACCAATACTTTAGGCTTGATCTTTTCTGGTTGAGTCAATTAGGGGCAGGCTGTTAAATAGATGAAATCTTTGAACTGCAGTAGCTACTATAGCACTACAGTTTCTGAGCATGAATGATATTAAAATCAAAGGATGCTCAGTGGTCACACACACTGACCGTGCCTCCATATAGGAAAACTCTGCAGTCACATGAATTCCATCTGATGGCAAAATATAATACAAGAGGAATTTTTTAGGAACTAATGAAAAATATTCTTCCAATGCTTGTTGTTGCTGCTGCTGAACTACAGGTTTCTAGTTACATTTTAAAAATGGGGGAGTGAGTCTCCTGAATAAAGCACAGAAGACCATCCAGGATCAAACTGATTCTTACATAGTCTTACCAAAGTGGACTTCTGTGAGGTCATTTCATCAGGGAATGTGGTTTTGTCTCTCATTGCTGATTCATATTTTAGAAGTTTAATAATACATGGAAATGTTTATAAGTATTGAAATATGGACCCTTCTTTGACTCAAGCAGCAAAATGGATTTATTAAAGGAGACTCTCTATGAATGCACTGAAATAACAACAAAAATGCTGTAACATGTGACTCGGTTTGAAGTGCATTTTTTAATAATAAGTTCATTGTGGAAGCTATTCACAGCTAGCCTATTTCATGCATAGCTAGCTTGAACAGTGTTAGTTCTGTATTGCAGAGTTCAGCGCTTAAGGTCATATTCCTTTTAAGCATAAATATGTAACTCCTTAGACTTTGTTCCCTACTGTACATCCCAGTCTTGTTTTCACATTTTCCTTTTGGCAGGTTGGTTTATAGGCATTGATTCAGTTTCTATAAAAGTGGATTTCAAAACAGGTTGACTGTGTTGAAGCAGAACAGGGACACAGAAATATTGGCTAGTGCTAGTAAAACAGCCTGATTACAGTGAGCATTAGATAAACAAGCTGACTTTTCAGTGAAAGGTTTCTTTCCAATGAAGGCTCATCATCCAAGGCAGTCTGCTGTCTGTCTTTTTTGCAAAGAACTCCTGCAGCACGATTTGCATGGAGGAAGTGTTTGGCCTCTCCTAGCTGCTTTCTCATTTCATGCAAATATTAAGTAAAATAAAGTCATCTCTGCCATTACCTGTCTGATAATGCCCAATTATTTATTTTAACTGGTTTTGGTTACTGATACATGCTGGGCTGTGCCCTGATTTCAGAGAATTATCTGTGATGACTCCAGGAGTTCTTGCTGTAGTACCTATCAGTTCAGAGTGCTTAATTTGATAGGTAGCATTTGCACTATTTTCCCCTGTATGAATTTCCTTGTATTTATCTCTGATGAAAGTCACCTACTTCCCTTTTTGTGCCCACTCATTCAGTTCTGTGAGGTTTCTCTGTCATACTTTAACATCACTGTGATGTTTGACTATCCAAAACTTCTGGTTTGTTTGGGGTTTTGTTTTGTTTTGTTTTGTTTTTTTAGCTTTGGATTTGCTGGTTTGGGCCTTTTATAAAATATGTTCCATTATTGGGAGTGAAAATAGCATTTGCTGTATTTGATATTTTGTGTGGTTGCTGGTGACCAAATAGCATTTATTTGTATTTGAACAATGCAATATGGATGGAATGTTCTTAGCATCCTAGCAGTAACGTGTGAGCCTAGCTGGTCTTTAATCCCTCTCTATATATCTAGGAAAGGTTAGATTTATATATAAATTATGAAATAAAAGGTGTGGTCAGTGTAGGTAGTGTTGAAGAGATCTTATTTACAGTTAAACAAACCTCTGTGTGGCTGAATTAAAGAGGCAAATGTATTCCTGAAACCAAGAGGGAAACGGAGGCAACAAAAGTTGTGGAGATTAGCAGCAAGTCTCATTCTCCTGCAAGTGACACTCCTTATGTGGGCTAATGGAGATCGTGTTGCTACTGACTTCCTGCTTCATCACTTTTAAAGCATGGTTCTGTGATACCTTCTTTTTATGCTGTATTCCACATCAACATTCCATTGACCTTAAACTTGTCAGATTGCATTAAGAAGCTCTGATTTTGTGATATGCCACAGGCATCTGAAGTGTGGGCAGTATTTCAACCGGCTGCTGCTGATTGCCCTCACTTTCAGAAATGCAAGTTCTGTTCTAAGTGATTGTTTTATTTATTGATTTTACTGTGCTCTTTATGTTTGACAAAGAGCCCCATTATCTGTAGTCATGCCTGTAACTTATGGGAAGTGCTCACACCATGCGCTGCAGCATCACTACACCAATGTGCATATATAACCAGTACTTCCCAGATGCGTGATCAAAATTAGTCCATCAACAATTATTTCTCCCACAGGTGTGATGTACTAATTAGGTCTCCTAAGATTTGAGGACCTCTTTTTTCTCTAATGTTCTTGTTAATCTCTGATTTCAGTTTAATTTCCTAGGGAAACAGCACTTATGTGACTGCAGTGTCCACCCACCTGTCCCTTCCACTCTGAATAATTTAGGAACCAAATGACTGATTTCATCCAAATTTGAAGGAGGATTACAGTCTCCAAATTAGTTAAGTTTCCACAAGCTTCAGGAAAAGCTTCAGCTGGGTAGAGGAAAGTGAGAAGCAAATGAATGCCTCTGTGTCCCCAGAGGAAGACAAGAAGTCAGCCTTTACCCACTCAGTTGGCCACAAACAGATGGCCAGCCAGGATGCACCCGGTTCTTCGATGACTGCTGGTGGGTATCCAGGTGGCCTTGGGATGCCTGATGCAACTGTGGTGTGGGTGGCAAAGAGATGGATAAGAGAAATCCAAATTTAGTCATAGAATCATAGAATAGTTAGGGTTGGAAAAGACCTTAAGATCATCTAGTTCCAACCCCCATGGGCAGGGACACCTCCCACTAAACCATGCCACCCAAGGTCATCATGAAAGTCACTTTATTTTCCTACTGTTTGAGGTTCCTACACAGCTGAGATCTTAAAAAGCGTTTGAGATGCAATCATTGTCTGACGTGTACATCTGCCATGAGAAGCAAATGTGCTCATCGCTGTTCACTTTGACCAGCAGAAAATTTTATACACTGTACTCCAGCATGGACTAAAAAACTTTTGACTTCTACTTTTAATTAATGTTTTGAAGATATAAGAGGAATTTAATATGTTTAGTAAGAACAATTATTTGCTCACTTGTAATAAGAATTATGTGAACTGTGTAATGCAGTTTTTTCCACACTAAAATGAAGTTCTAAGTAGAATTATAATTTTTCTTCTTTGGAGAAGCTTTTAAAGTAATAGTGAGGTCACATACAACTTTCTTTGAATGAGCAGTTCATTGTCAGTTTCATTTTCATCACCATCTTCTGTGACTTTCACTGTCAACCTACAGCCTCCTTCTAAATGCAATTTCCAATAACAGAGTGTGAGTTAGGTACTCAAGGTTTCTTTTGCATTTTAGCAAAGAAAGACACTGCACAGACAATTCAGGGTGATACTTATTAACCCTGTTATATTCAGTTCCTAAAAATCAAAAAGAATAGAACTTGGGGTTTTAAATGTCAATTTTCAGTTTATCATCTTGAGTGAATTCTGAATACTGATAAACCTTACAATGTTGCTGTATCTGAGGTAGAAAGTGACTTATATAAGTCACTTTAACATATTGAGTTTTCATGGTAACTGAGTATAAGTAAGAGGTACAGCAAAATACGGTTAAATATGTGCATGTTAGCAGAAACCTTAAACTCCACTTTTGTTCTTCTGGCAGTTTATAATGTGTTACTCTAAGGCATCCATGACTCCTTAGATGGCTCAAGTTGATCACCACTGGGCACTCTTCCATATTGTATCCCCTTTCTACTGCTCTGTTGGCCAAACTTCAACCTGCAGCCTGCAGCTCATGACTTCTCTGCAACCTCCATCTATGCTACTGCCTGTTTCCTCCTGCACTGCATGCACTGCTGGGGACATGCCTCATCAGCGCAGCAGGTTCTTCCAGCCCTGGAATATAGTCAAAGACTTCTATGGATGACCAGGGTTCTTATTTCTTTCTAGTGGATCAACAAAGTCTCTTAAATTCTCCTCTGTTAGGAAAATTGATAGGATATTTGCAATGGGCTACATGCATAAAAACAGGAGCTGAAAGGAGCCAGAACAGCAGCTGGACATGAACATAAACTGATACCTGTTAATGAATTTTGCAGATTAACAGCTCTTGCAGGCTGAAAAACTTGAATCCGAAAATGGCCTCTGCACATTCAGAGGCAGAACTGATTTATTCATCCTTTCCCTTCCCTTTGAAATTATTTTTGCCCTATAAAGTTGTAGAAGAGTCCCCCTTGTGGTACAGGCCATAAAAGCAACGTGCGGGACTGTGATTTTGTCTGGTCTGATTTTCCCCTCTGACCTGCAACTTAAACGTATAGTTGTCTATTAGATCGGTGTGCCCTGATTTTTACTTGGGGAGTTTTGTAATTGGTATTAGACGACCAGAAAGTAAAGACATTAAGACTGATTTTCTTCCTCTTATTGCAGCTCTAATTTTACAGCTTGTCAACTGGAAGCTTCCATCACAGATTCTGCAAAATGTAGTACTGGAGGGGTGAGTGCAGAGGGTGAGAAAGCTGTGAAGAAGGCATTTTGCAGGATTTTTTGCAAGTCTGAAAAGCTGAAGTGGGGAGAGGAAACAAGTCAGTGAGTCTGTGTTTCCAGAAATCCTGGTGGTGTTGGGAAAGATCAAGAGCCATTCAGTGTGGCTGTCAGTACTAACTTGCCCCTTAGTCTTCCAGGAGAAGATGCAGCACCTTTTCTTCTGGTCACTGCCAC
This sequence comes from Myiopsitta monachus, assembly GCA_017639245.1. Classification (NCBI taxonomy): domain Eukaryota; kingdom Metazoa; phylum Chordata; class Aves; order Psittaciformes; family Psittacidae; genus Myiopsitta; species Myiopsitta monachus. The sequence continues at coordinate 59,943,655 of CM029921.1, read as the reverse complement.
TTTCCTCCTCCTCTCTTATGTATTCAAATTTGTTTATATTGAAGTGTACAAAAGTCTGAGTGCTGTGTGGGATGGCTTGCGGAGCTGCGAATCATCGTTTCTGTGTTGTTTATCTTATAGTGTGTTTTCTGCTTTACGCCTCCACTGTGGATGTGTTACAAACTTTACCCACTAATGAGGTGTTCAGGACAGTTGTGCTTCGTGGGTTGCTCAGTCTCCCTCATAGAGCAGAGGGCTTTCTTGAGTGCACAGTGATTTTTTTGGCAATATGTCTGGTTCTGACTGCCTGATCACGCCCAACACCTGTGTGATTACATTCAGCTCGACAGTAGGGCGGAGATGCAGGTTTTGTAGCATGTTTTTAAGGCTGAATTAGGGTTTGGGCTGTCTTACCGGCTGAAAGAATTCCCCCCTCCTTTGACAGCTTGCACTATACTATTTTTTCCCCTTCTTTATTTATTCTCAGTTGGAGCAGTCGCTGCTTCTATGTCCATTTGTTATCTCTGCGCAGCAAAAGAGGAATTCATAGCTTGGGGCTTGACACACTGCAACTGTGATGCAGTAGCATTTCTGGGTAAAGTCTGGTTTGACTGTAACTGTTTCCTGCAGTGTAGGAGAAAAACACCGAGGCCCAAACTATACAAAAATTCTGCACTTTTAAACAAACAAGGTGGTCTTTAAAAGTGATGTCCCTTCCATTAAACCAAGGATGGCCAACCACCTTGCTCTGAAGGTTGGCCACACAGACCCTCTGGAAGTATTTAAAGACTGTAATCTGTTTACCCTGCCAATGCACCAAACGTGCATTTGCTTATGAGGCTTCCTCCTCATCCTTAACTCTGTAAGCGTCCTGGTTCCTCCCTTCACATGGGACCATGGACAATTTATTCTGTGGGATGGGGTAGGGAGGACATCCTGTCTAATGTGCTCTGGTGACCAGGAGAAAGCTGCAGTTTGAATGATTTCTAGTGGACTGGCTGTACCTGGGGGTACTTCTGAGCATATTGATGCCCAGCTTAATCTTCTGTGGGAGTAGGGAGGGGCATCAGGCATGGCTTGCCTGGACCACCTAAAAGAGAGGAGTATATAACAAGAAATGTTTTCCCCTTTATGGGAAAAGTCCTTCCAGGGGTTGACTGAGGTTGGCCATGTAATGGTTCTGTAACTTTTTCCTATCTGCTTCCCTGATTTGGGTACCATAAAAACTACCCAACTAACATTTCTCACTTTCTCCATCTTGCTAAACTCCCATTTAAAAAAGCAAAGCAAAACACACCACAAAAAAAAAAAAAAAAAAACAAAATCCCAACCAACCAAAAAAAGTATTTGCTTAAGGACACATGTGATACAATGATGTTGGTCCAGACGACCAACAGCCTTTCTTCCAGCCCAAGCTATTTGGCTTTATATGGGGGAAAAGAGATAAAGTTAGTGCCCTGTGACAGAACTGAATACCAAATTATCTGTGCAAATGCTCTCTTTGGGAAATAGCTAATTTGACATTTGTTTGCATTACATCATTTTTGTGTGACAAAATTTGTATTCAAGCCAGCAGCATTTAGAACCACTTTTTAAATTATCATTGGCTTTTCTAGGTACTGTCAAGTCTGTTTTCCATGTTTTAGGTTTATTTAATTGAATGAGAAAGTGCTGAAAGTGTTGTGTGTATTCATTTGTTAACCACACTGGACTCCACACCTCTGTTGGCATTATTCTACTTCATTATCCATGGGGCTACAGCAGACAAGAGATGGGTGAATAGTTACCAGTCATCTGAAGCTCATCTGAAGTCAAGAGGCCCATTCTCAAAAGGATGCAGGTAAAATAAGATAGTGGAAGTGAGAGGCATAATTCTGAAACAACCTGCTCTGAAACTGCTTGACCCTGGAGGCCAGTAGCCTCAGCAAGCAGCTTCCTTGGGTTTTGTAAAGGCTCCCGAGTGCCACCTGTGCATGAGCAGAAAGCATTTTACTGGGGCACATGCCTGGAAGTTGAGCTCAAAGACAGCTCAGGACCTGAGTGGGTGGCTGTTTCAGGGCATGTATTAAAAGTGGAAGTGCCCAGACTCCTGTAAGGAGTCTGACACTGTGAGGACAGTGCCTTCCAAAGTGAGGGAGAGAAGTGCAATTTTTCTAGAGTTGCTTAAGCATTCAAGAAGGAGTTGGGGGACCCAGGGAATGTGTAGGTCTGCCTTGATGTCATCTGTAGTCTTGGCGTCTAGCTGCCTGCCTGGGGTAAATCTGCTTGTACCTTCTGAAGGGCAGTTGTTCAATATTCAGCTATAGCACATGTTCATGTGAGAATGAAGCAAACCCTTGAGCCAAACTGATATTCCAGCTGTGATAGGGGGTATTAAGCTCTTGGTCAGGCCACATTACAAGTATGCTGTGAAGGCATTGGGAGCAGAAGACATCCACACCTCATGAAAGAGCTGTACAAACAAAAGCTTGGGGTAATTGTCTTATATGCCCCTATACTCAGCTTCTCATTGGTTAACCCTGAGTGGATACCAGGTGCCCAACAAAGCCGCTCTATAACTCCCCCTCTTCAGGGGGAGAGAATAAAATATAACAAAGGGCTCATGGGTTCGAATAAGGACAGGAGAGATCTGTCACCAATTACCATCAGGCAAAACAGACTATTCAAATCAGAGTAGGACAATGAGGAATAAAACCAAACCTTAAAAACACCTTCCTGTCATTCCTCCCTTCTTCCTGGGAAATTTACTCTCAAATCCTCTACCTCTCCTTCAGAGAGGCTGATAAGCAGTTGGGGTTGGGGGTCAGTTCATTATATGTTGTTTCTGCCACTCCTTCTTCCTCAGGGTGAGGACTCCTCACACTCTTCTCCTGCTCCAGTGTGGGGTCCCTCCCATGGGAGACAGCTTTCCATGAACTTCTCCAATATGAGTCCTTCCCATGAGCTGCAGTTCTTCACCAACTGCTCCAGCATGGGTATCTTCCATGAGGTGGAGTCTGTCAGGGACAGACTGCTCCAGCATGGGACCCGAATGAGGCCACAAGTCCTGCCAGCAAACGTGCCCTAGAGTGGGCTTCCCACAAGGTCATAAACTCCTTTGGACATCCACTGCTTCAGCATGGGATCTTTCACAGACTGCAGGTAGATACCTGCTCCACCATGGGCTGCAGGGGCACATCCTGCCTCACCATGGTCTTCACCACTGGCTGCAGGCAAATCCGCTCCTTTGTCAGAGGCACCTCTATCCCTTTCCCTTTTCATTGACCTTGGTGTCTGTAGGGCTATTTCTCTTACATATTCTCACTAGTCCTCTCCAGCTGCAATTGCTCCTGCAAAATATCTTTCCCCCTTCTTAAATATGTTATCCCAAAAGTGTTACCGCCATCACTGATGGGCTCAACCTTGGCCAGCAGCGGGTCTGTATTGGAGTCGGCTGGCATTGGCTCTATTGGACACAGGGGAAATTTCCTGTAGCTTCTCACAGTAGTCACCCCTGTAGCCCCTCTGCTACCAAAACCTTGCCATGCAAACCAATATACAGCTCCAGAATAAAAACGCAGAACTGGGTCATTCCTGTTGAAACCCAACCCAACCAAAAAACCAAACAGCAGCAACAACAACAAAAAGGCTTTATTTGGGGATATAAGCAGTTTTGGAAGTTGAGGTAGCCTTTGGACAAAGCATCAGGGGACAAGATGCATTGTATGACTTACACCCTACACCCTACTCTTTTGCCCTCCTTGGTTACAGCTTAATAAGTGATGTGAAATAAAAATAGTAAAACAAGTCAGTTCTTGGGAGCAGAGTGGGGGTTCACTGGGTGGGGTTTTGGCCAGACAAGAGTGCCAAGTTTAATAGTCCTTGCGGGAAAACAGAAGAGTGACATTTTTTTAGTCTACTTTACAAATCTAATGGCCAGAAACTGCAGTGTTTCTGAGCTGTCCTCAAACAGTGTCACTGGATGTGGTTTTGTGCAGTCTGAGTAGAGCCCAGAAGATGTCACCACAGGACAGTGGAAAGCAGGCAAGCTCCTCAAATCCGCTAAAAAACAGAGTGCTAGATCTATGCAATAACCAGCCCAGGCAACCTCTAGGTATTTTGCTGTTGGATTTAGATTTAGAAAATATTTGTTCTATTGGGGTTTTAATAATATGATTAACTATGAACATAATTATGGTAAGGGAAAAGCCAAGAATGTGGTAGTAGTTGCAACGCTTCTTCTGGGGGGGATTTTTTGGTGAAGATTTGCATTCTGGAATAGATATTTATAAGCAACTTAGACAAGGCTGAAGACTATTTTTGAGCAGTCACAAAAGTAGTCATGGGAAAAAAATCATTTTTATCCATAAAAGGAGTAGTCAGACAGTCAAATGAGTGGGTTATTAAAAACAAGCAATGTCCTGCTCTTGTTTTTGCATTGCTCTGGGGCTCTTCCGCTCATTTCTTATTCCCTGCCATAAGTTTAGCAAGTTTCGCATTTTTACTAGAGAGCCTGAAAGGTCATTCTTTAAACATAACAATGATGTACAAATAAATAAAGCAGCTATTTCTTTTGTAAAGTCAGCATCCAAAAAATGATACAGCCAAGTATATTCAAAACAATCCACTGGGGGCTGACACAGGCATTCACCAAAGCTTTATGAGATCTGCAGCTATATAATCAGATGTATTTAATTGCTTGCTTAACTTGGACTTAACTCTTAAGTCTCCAGTCCAGTGCATCAGGCAACCAGTTTGCAAAACTCATCCTATCCAGAGCCTTGCAAAAATTGCCATGAGTAGTTTCAAGCAGCTTTGCCCATTTGTTTGTCTAGAAAATCCCAATCTAGAAAGCATTTCCCAATGAATTATATTTCTCATTTGCCAGGAGTAATAAGACTTAGAACATAGTAATGGAAAAAAAATCTATATGCTACATTATGTGCTAAAAGAAAGGGGTATGTTGCACATTGCTCTTTGTAGTATGTCCATGGCTTCCCCTTTTTAGGGTTTGCATATCAAAACTATCACAACACTTCAGTTATGGTAGAAAATATGTAGATGTATCCATGCTATTATCCCTTGGATGATGTATTTCATGGCCTCACAGCCTACATTCATCCTTATGGATGCCATAATTCACCAGGCTTATATACCAGCGCACAAACTTCCAGCAAATAAAAAGGTTAAGATATGAATAAAAGCTAAAAATAACTGATACTAACAAATAAGATCTTTTCCAAGTGTTATCTACAGCTCCAGATCCACTAAATGTATACATCCATGACAATTCTTCCTATAGCTAACTAAAGCTTTTGTAAGAAACACAAGTGGAAAAAAAAAATGTTTGTCCAGCAAAGTGAAGTTTCATTCAAATCTAAATCCCAAAATATATGCTCCTGTTTAAAATCATCATGGAGGATAAGCCACTTTGAAAACCTTCATGTTAAAAGAAGCAGGTGGGTTGTAAAGCCAAGGATTCAGCTTCAGAACTGAAGTTATTTGATCAGCTATAATTGCTCACATGCATCATGGTGCAATCATTATGGCACCATTCTCTTCTGTTAATACAGTACTAGTGCATAGGAAATCAAGCTAGTCTTCTCTCATGCACTGAAAATACTTGCAGTATCTCAAAAATCTGAAGAAATCATTTTTCTCCATGTCTGGTTACCAGCGATAACATAAATAGACCAACTTTGGGGGATTATGTGATTATGTCCTCTGTTCTACATGCTGCTGACTAGCATTGACATGAAAGTATTTGCTGTCTTACTTTACACCCTGATAAAAGAGGTCCTTACATGTAAGACAACAGGGGAAAATTTCAGACTTGTCTGTCAGATCTCACCACATTCCCACAAAGAACACCCACTTCTTGGACAGTTGCAGACAGCCACGCACTAGCTCTGCCTACTCTCTGTGCCTGCCTACCCTCAGTCCAGAAATGCATGGCCATCCTAGCAATCTGTGTCTGAGAGTCAGCCTAGGATAATAAGGGCACAGTAAATTGTCTAATGAGCTTCCCGATCGATGATGCTGCCTGCTTCAGGCAGGAAAGAGTCTCTGCCTTCTGTGGCCTGTAGGTAGCACTGACCAATATACAATTTAGCCAAAATAAAACTCAGAAAAATGTCCAAGAATGGGATGAGTGCATCTGGATTTCTAGGTATTTTTCCTTTCCATCCTGAAATACTGTTTTAGACACTTTGAAAAACAGTCTTGAGACCTGATGCTCCAAAATCCAGATTTTCATGCAAACAATAATTTGGTTTTGTATTATACAGTCTATGTTTTATTAAAAAGTGATTTGTTTCATTATATTTGATATTTTTCCTCCTATAGGATTAATTTTCTTGAAAGAATGTACATTTTCCTTTTACCTTTTTCATTGTAAGTGAAGCATTTCATCTTTCTTTGCAAATGTTTGCCTTCTTTTCTATTTGAGATTTTTTTAAATATATTTTTTACCTACCTAGCATAAATTGATGGGGAAAAAAAGACAACAAACAAACAAACAGACAGACATAAACCCCAAACAAACACTAATAACCCCACCACAGATCATCCTAGAGGGATGAATTTAACATTTTGAATTAGAAGCTGAATGTAGCAGGTGAGAAGTGCAGTAAATCAGTCACATAGTTGAAAACTAGTTAAAAACTGTCTTCTATGTTGGATCACAAAATCAGTTGTTTCAACTGCCTGGCTTTTGAAATGGTTCTCTGATAACTGCTGCTACACTGTTCAGTTTAGCTTCACTGTAATTTTAACTCTAGCATCTTCCCTGATGTCCTGGGTTCAGCAGTAACAGTCATTTTTTTCTCCTTCTTGGTAGCTGGTGCAGCACTGTGTTTTTGATTTTGGGCCTGGGAACAGTGCTGATAACACCAGTGTTTTCAGTTACTGCTTGGTAATGTTTTGGTCTGGCCAAGGACTTTCTGAGTCTTATGCTATGCCAGGGAGGAGGGAAAGCCGGGAGGAAGCAGAGACAGGACACCTAACCCAAAGTAGTCAAAGAGGTATTCCATGCCACAGCACGTCATGCCCAGGATGTAAAAAACTGGGAGCAGGAACCCGTAAGTCTCTCTTTCTCTTGGCTTGGTCGGGTGGTGAGCAGTTGTATCCTCTTCCCTTGTATTTCCCTGGTCATTATTATTATTGGTAGTAGCAGTAGGGATTTGTTTTATACCTTAGTTACTGGACTGTTCTTATCTCAACCTGTGAGATTTACATTCTTTCGATTCTTCTCCCCATTCCCTCCCCCCCCCCCGCGTGGGGGGGAAGAAAGAGGGAGAAGTGAGTGAACGGGCTGCGTGATTTACAACTTAAACCACAACACCTGAATTACAGTGTAACTAATAACCATCTTCCTACTCTTTTTTCTCTACCTAAAATAGTGCAGTCACAACATCATCACACTAGATGGCAATGATGTCCACAGAGAAGGAAAACAACCCCCAATATTAAGTTCTGCGGAGAAACTGAGTTGAGAAATTTTACCCCTTCTAACTTAAAAAAGCCTTGTATTGGCTAGGGAAATCACAGTTGAAAAAACAAGGCAACAGTGATTTACATAACTGAACTTGCCAAGGTGTGTAGATGAAATGTGTGTATGAGGACAGCACAGCTATTATTTCCAGGGCTGAATATATTTTGAATACTATTGATGTCAGAGAAATGAAGGAAAGTCATAACTTAAAAACTGAATACTGATGACTAATACTGCAGCAGATAAGCAAAATCATAATATAATTTCTTTTCAGCACATGGTTTCCATAATTCTCCTTCAAACCTTGTCTTAGAAGTGTGCTTTCTGACTTGGTTCATCCTTAATCTTAACGATGCTTCATCCTTTAATCTTAATTGAACCATGTAGATGTAAATCCAGAAATTAATATTTTAGGAAAAGGAAAGTGGGGGGAAAGATCTTTTACCTGTTAGAAATCTGCAGATCATTTACATAGATGAGTGTTTCAGGGCAGCAATGTCATAGAAATGGAATTTGCTTGGAAATCTCTACTCTGCATTGTGTTGCTTTCAGTGGAAAAACAATCAAAATGTTAATCTGCCCTTATGCTTTTGTATACATATACTTAACACGCACACATGTGTATATTTATAAGTGTACATATACTTATTTATATATAGATGTGCACACAATCACATGTATTTGTATTACCTCACAGTTTGCATCTAGGTAAAGCTTAAAAACTTCCTTCTCCAGGTCAGCCCAAGTTAGAAGATTCATGTGCTTCTCTCAGGCTTTATCCTGGAAACATCTTTGAGCACATTCTCCCTGTGATCCCTTGGCTTTTACAGCACCGTGTATAGCTTCTGGCCCCTTTCCCTTCCTTCCCTTCCCTTCCCTTCCCTTCCCTTCCCTTCCCTTCCCTTCCCTGACAGCAAATCAGCTCTGGAGCATTTACAGCTGGAGCTATCAGCTGGTGCTTACTTGGAAAGCCCCTCTTTGCTACTCCTGCCGAAACACATTACTGAAGGGATAGTACAGACTCAGCACCCCAGAAGACCAGTGGGACAAGACTAAAGCAGCTCTGTACATGAGGGTGGGTTGTTTGTACTTGCCTAAGTGGGTTCTGGCACATGCCACTGCTCAGTGCTCTCTGGTTCTCTTCTGGTGTCTGATGATCTACAGAGGCACAGCTTTTGTAAGCCAGTTTACCCTGCGTAACGTGAAGGTTTGCTGTACGTACAGACTGCAGAATATATGCCCACCTCTTGGTTAATTGCCTTGTTTGCCATACAGATGCTGAACGGACCATATCCTGGGTGCCATGTACTTGTTTCTGTAGCAATTGTTTAAGACATCAACGGTCTTTCACAAGAAAAGCTGGAGAAGCTTTATGATTGCAAGACCTAGGTTCTGAAATCAGGAGTTTATTTCCTCATTAATGGCAACCGTTTGTCTGCTTGTCTGACTTCAATGTGTGCAGCTGTGCTGCCTGCCCATGATGTCTCAGGTAAGTGGGGCTCTGCTGCTTAGCTGAGCTGGTTTTTGGTAAAAGTAAGCAAGACCACTCTAGGAGGCCTCACACTATCATGTGTTTAAAAAATACACTTTTCAGAAATGTGTCCCTCATGGTTTCATGTAATTAACTTTTCTAAAATGAGCATCCTGTATTATGCTGCTTTCTGGTTTTTTCACCAGGGCAAAAAAAAAATTGACATAGTACATTGCGTGTCTGCCAAAATCTAATTATTTTGGTGCATAGGTTACATAGGGTCTCAGAAAAGGTAAGCAGGCTTTATCTCTAAACCTGACCTTTTTTTTTAGGATTTTGAAGATCCTTCAATGCTTATTCAGTGAAACTTGTGTTGTTGACTTAAAGGGATTGCAGACCAGCCCAAAATCTTCCAAATGGACTCTCTGCTGCCAATAAATTAAAACTATGTTTTCTTTCTTAAGGGCATTTCTTACACTTAATGTGGGAATTCAAAAGGTTGTATATAGAACTGTGAGTTATGCAAACAGAATTATGTTTACTATGTAAATATTTACCATATAATCTGACCTCTTGGCTATAGTGCTGTTATTAGCTGCAGCCTGGCTAGGTATTTTTAGTTTTCCCTGGGTTTTTTGGGGGAGGAAGATATTGGTATAATTTGGATAAAATATTTTAAAGACATGACAGATTTAAACCGCATCTCCTAGAGTTATAAAGTTACCGCAAACTTAAAGGGAACTTAGATCACTAGAACTGATTTCTGTTCATTTTTTTTATGCTGGAGAAGTTTTGGAGGAGTCAAGAAAAATTGCTATTTAAAAAGGTGAACATTGGCCTGTAGGCTGATTGGCTTCATAATGAGTTTGAGGCTGGCTATTGGAAAGATATGGTCAGATGCAATCAGTGAAAGATTTAAGGCAATATAATTAACACCAATCAATGGCATTTTGTGAAAAAATAATTCTAGCAGAGCAAATATGAAATCTATTCTGATAGGGTCAAAAATTTAATTAATAAAATTAACTTTCAGTTGAGGGGCTGCAAATGATTTTGCAGCACTTAATTAAAGCCACAGGAAAGAGCATGTCATGTGGTATTAAATCCAGACTAGGCCATTTAGGAAAGTGAACAGTACAGTTCGAACAGGAGTCGGACTCTTGTTGGTAAGTGATGTCCTGCAGCACTCAGCCTTGGTGAGCTGCAGTCTATTCTGGCCTTCAAATACCTGAGGTGAGCTGGGCAGAGTTCCTCTAAAACTCCTTTAGGTATTAGTGTAGACACAGAAACAGAAGCATCAGAAGCATTGCCAGCCCCAGCAACTGTAGATCATTGGCTGTTAATAGCTTGCTTGGGGTGCTTCAAAGATGCAATGATACTGGGATGTGCTTTTTTGTCTCTGCTCGCAAGGCTGATATTTACTTTTTTTTTTTTAAATGAACAATGAAAAATTTCAAACCATTGCTATTACCTCATTAACCCTAGTCCCAATAAAATTATGAGGGTAGGAAGCCCTTAAACATTTTAATCAAATATGGAGCCTCTGCATACTTTTTACCACAATGTAGTGGTACATATACTGATTAGTGTGTACATTCATGGTAACAAAGTATACAGAAAAGTATACAAAGTTAAAAATACTGATGCTAAAATGACACTGTTTTCAGGACAGCACGCACGAGGAAAAAACAGGGTTGGACATCAGATAGAGAATCCTAACTAGGCAATGCTTCAAAGAGAAGATATCTCCTCTTTTAGCTTCACTGTGGATGAGCAGAGAAGAAACTATTTCTCTGCATGAGAATTCCAGGGCACGTAAGGAGAAGCTTTTCAGCTCAGATTGCACTGAAAATAAACAGCATGATCTGACTTGTCAGCAGGGCTCTGTAGGAAGCCTACTATTGAAGAGAGCTCAGGAGGAATTGCCTCACTATTAACTGAAGTTAATATGTCTGGACTGTGGACTGTATCAAACATCCAATGTCAAAGTGTGAGGTGGTGCAGCACATTCTTGTATGACAGCATTAACTGTCCTGCTGGGAAAAGAGTGTCAGGCTTACCATTTGCAGAGGCATGCTTTTCACAGGACCTTCACAAAATCAGAATGAGTCTTGATGTCAGGCAAAATGTGGCAACTACTCACTGATAACTTCAGCTCCTTATCAGCATTGTAAATGTGATCAGTCCTTGATCAAGTACAATGCTTTTGGCCTCTTGAGGGTGGTTACAAGTTCCCAGAGAGGTAGTTTAAACTTCCTACATTTTGAATTAAATTCACAGCTTTAAGATACAATAAAATTATTTAAACCTGGAAAAACAGTCTTTTTTCCTGTTCACTTGGCAATAGCACAACCTTTATATGGTTTGACCACATAGATGCTGATCCATATTGTTTAAAATGTCATTTTAAAAAGTCCAGGTAATACAAGGCACTGCAAGATAGCTGGCACAATTTGGAAATAGTCCTAGATCTTCAGTATGAGAGAGAAGATAAATGTTTTTCCCCCTTTCTAGGGACTCTGGCATTAAACCATGACTTTGGTTTTATTCACTGTGTTCTTGTATACCTGGTGCAAGACAGTGTCTGAGCTTTTTTCATGACTGGTTTTAGGATAACTCTCCTGAATTCATCTTTTATCACCAGACGTGCTGATTGGCAGCATGTTGGCTTCCTTTGCAAAGAATGGATGAGGCAGTACTTGAAGTAATTTTATAAGGAATCATCAAAGATACTCAGTGGTCTCACTCTATTTCATAGGTGGTTATTTCCCTGGCCCTTCTCAGTTTCTGTGCAAATTTATACAATGAATGATTTGGTTATTTTGAAATTGCAGGTAATCCTACAATAAATACAGAGATTCTGCTACACTTTACACCATCTTAAAAAAAGGAATAACAGGTACAAATGATACAAATCATTAATAAATTAGTTATCTACTTACTAATAGATACAGTAACACAATCAAACCAGAATTGTCTGGTGGTTGTTTTCTTTTTTCCCCAGAACAGTCACTTTCAGTTCTCCTGTGAAGTTATTGAAATCGCAAATGAAGTATATTTATAATCTTTTAGATGTAATTGATCATTTCTAAAGTATAATTATTTCAGTGATAGGGAAGAAAGGGTTTAGTAAGGGCTAAATAGATTGCAGAACTGTTACTGAGTAAATTCAGCCTGTCCAAAACCAGTGTATTTTGTGCAAACTTCAGTGAAACCAGGCTTAAATGAGATTTTGCAGAATAGCTTATATCTGAGCATCCCAAATGCTGTTTAGCTAGCATGAGTAATAGCTTGTTTCCATCTCATGTGTCAGGGAACTAGAATAAATTTTTTACAAAGACATTGAAAATTAAAGAAGTGAATTAAAGAAGTGAAAATTAAATTTTAAATTAAAATTTTAAAGAAGTGAAAATTAAAGAAGTGAATTAAAGAAGTGAATTAAAGAAGTCCCATCATGTGTGTAAGCACTAACAAAAGCCAAAAAGGAGCAACTTGCACAGAGTAAAACCACACCAGTGTGAAGGTGGGTTGTAGAAAAGTGTTTGGAAAAATGACTAGAGGCTTTAGCAAGCCTTCTCACCTCCCTCTGCAGTGATTTAATTCATTTCTGCCACCAGAACAGGTGAAAATGGTTTGCAGTAAGAGGTGCAGTCCCTGAGGGAACATGAAGGACTGCTTCCTGAGAGTCTGAAAAGCTTTTAGAAGGAAAATAATTCTCAGAAAGTTACTTCTGCTTCTCTTCCTTCCTGTTATATTTGTCTCTTTTCCTCTCTTTTGATTGATCTCTCATTTCCCAAGAATTGGCTGGGCAAAGGCACTGGTATTGACTAACCTAATGGGTATTGGGAGTTTTTCTCACACCTTTTCTCTGAAAGATAAGTCTGGAGGATGTTTTGGTTCCAGAGCTGGCATATTTTGTAAGTGAAAATACATTTTTTCTGGAGCGTTTCCCCACAAACTTCTGGGTTTTGCTGCTGGATCTCTGACAGCTTTAACACTCCTTTATATTTAAAAGACATGCACATCTCTTGCATTGTCTCATTGAGGCAGCTGTGGGGGCAGCATGTTAGGCTTCATGTTTCTCTGGTTATAACCTGGCATCAGGGTGACATGGTTATGTCTAAAGCTAATGCAGGTATAAACTCTTTTGTTCCCCCAGCACTGCCAGTCTGCACAGCTGAAACAAGTGCTGAAGTAGTAACAGGCTTTGCAGTCTTAAAGCTCTGGCTGGCTGGATAGGAGTCTTCAGAATAATACAATTAACTTATAACGCTGATTGTTCTTGCCTCCATTCCTATTTACTTGAGGGTGAGTTAATTTGTGAAACATTATCTTCAGAGTCTTCTACCTCTGGACAGATGAGTCATACTACCAAGGTTAAACAGCTTATCCTGAGGCTGTCCATCTTATTTAGGTAATGTGAGACATTCGGCCTGCCACTAGAAAGGCTCGGATAGGGAAGGGGTTATGGGAATTTGTTTGCAAAACATTCAGTTTTATGCTGTTGGTTGCTTAGGTACGTGGCATGCTGTTCACTCATGAAAGCACATTCCATGCACCTTCAGTGGTGGTCAATATGGTTACAAAAGGGTGGATCATTTTGATTCTAGTTACCAGATTTTTTGATATCTTCACAATTTCAAAATTGCTTATAAGGCAGGGGAGCCATGTGTTGGCTGAAAAACTCCGTGCATGCTCCTGAAGCTTCAGCTTCATGGACAGATAGTTTTTATTGGAAGGAAGAGTCACCTGAATAATAACTGAGTAAAACTTACTTTGTTGATTTTCCCAATCCCATAGGTCTTAGTATTATAGAGATTCCCATATACACACAGACTTTTGGCATTGTTGGGTCACAGTTCTTAGTCTGCATTAATACACATGAAATTAATAAAAATTAGGTCAGTCTCTGTCTAGCAATACCAAGATTTTGGCCATTATGCTGTTGTTTGCAAGGGAGGTTGGGGACATATACTGATGTTTCTCCACAGTCACAGAGGTACTTCTGATGTTCAAGATGTAACTGCTGACCATAAATGGCTTCAGATTTAATTGTGGGTCACCTAGGATACAGCTGAAGGCTATCATGGGAATCTTAAATCTCTGTGAGGAAAACTTCAGAATGAGCTGTCAGCAGCCAGAAATACTATTGATTTTGATTAACCTCCTTCATGAAGTTCAGATAGCATGGAGGTTTGTTTCTGGAGTTGTTGGTGCCGTAATTTCATCTCCTCTTTTCAAGATGTAGGGCAAAAAGTTACACTAAAGGATGGTAGTAGGGTTATTGATGTGCAGGTAGTTGGAAGCTAATGTACAAGGGCATTTATTGCAAAAGCCTGTGTGTATGTACGGTGGTGATTTTGCTCTGAAGCTCAATTTAAGTATAAGATTTTCTGGACATTTCTGACTATTGTAAAAGTGTTGTGCTTGGAATATTGTCTAAATCTGAGTGAAATCAGATGCAGGCTACGAGCAGAGGTCTTTATATGTTTTGAAATTTACATTAATAGACATCAAAATGTGCAGATTAAAGGCTGACAAGTATTTGCATGATATTGTCGTCAGTGCTGAGTTCAGACCGAGCTCCACTGAAATGCTGATTCCACAGGTTATAAAGAGGACACAAAAATAGCTCTGGATGAAAGATCAGGCACCCTTTCTATACTGCAGTTCAGCCCCCAAAACATGGCAGAAAGCCTATGCATCAGATAAATGTCCTTAAGAGATTTATGGTTGGGTTTAAGTGACTTTAATTGATGTGATTCTGTTATTGGACGACACTATACATTATCAAACTATGAGGTTTGCTTTGCCGTATACTGTTAGAGCTGAGAATAGCTTCTGGCTTGTGGCTCATTTATGAAAAATTATGGTTTGTAACAGCTGTTTCCAGTCTTCGACCGAAATCTACTGAAAATTCCAAAAGGCTGCATTTTGTACCCTTTTGTACTGGGATTTAGTGTGATGAAACTTAAACTGTGGGGTCACAAAAATTTCAGTTCTATATAGAGCTGCAAGGGTAGAAAAGGCCATGTTTTCAAATGTTGCACTTCTCTGTAAACAAGTATTTTAAGGGTTCCTTTTTATTACACATATTCAATGCAATATAAAGCAGCAATCTAAGTGCTGTTATTGTTCTATGGAGTCATAGTGTACCAAGTAAAAACACATGCTTTGTGTAGAATTGTTATATATGCAATGTAGTTCACGTGGCCTTCTTTGGTGACATCAGTAGAAATGCTTACAATGAGCTCTCAGATTACTTTACTGCAACCCAAATGTTATGTCAAGATATTTGTCTGTTGCATAGGCAAGCTGGTATGCCAACAACTTCTGGCACTCGAAAACAAATATAAAGCTTCCACTGTGGAGCAGAGGCCTGGAGGCTCTATTCTGGGGCCAGGACTCAAATCCAGCAGCACTCAAATTGAAGAGCATATCCAAGGAATTTAAACAGGAATTAGCAAGGTCAGAAAAGGCAGAGGCCCTAGAGGACATGCCTTGGAAATATTAGTTAACCCACAACATTATGAAAATTATTACAAGTGACTGCTGCTGCATTTTACTGTCATTAAACACTGTACTTTGAAAATTTTAGAGATTATATTCTGCAATGAGAATTGAATTGATGGTGAACTGAATGTAACTGTTAAATATCTTGGTGTGGAGTTGGGAACATGACGTGCAAACTCATGGTCTCAGGCATCATCTCTGTAAGATGGGCATAAACAACCTTGTAATAGCAAAGAATGGTGCTTTTCCAGACCTTTGGCTGTCTCTTCTTCTGGAAACACTGTCTCTTAGAAGCCTTTTTTGCACTAACACTTGTTAATGTACATTTCTGTTGTATGGAATTTTGATATCTTCAATAAACCTAAGGTGGTTGGTGGGCTTAAAGCCACCTAGTAAATAGACTTAAAGTCCAAGAAAAAAACCACAACAGAAACAATAGAATAAAAATCTTCAAAACTATGTGATATTAACTGTGATTTGGACTGTGTTGAGATTTATATCCAAATTTGTACATGCTTATTTTTGGAGTCCGGACAGAAAGCTAGCATATCCATGAAGTCTAATGGGTAAAGTTTTCTCTCCTGAGTAAATCCAGAGCTTGAAATTTCACTCCTAATTTTCATGCTGGTTTGCTCAGAACAAAGTCCACCTTTCCCCAGAAAAAGAAGTTTGAAGGCCGTATGAGAAATTAGGACAGGATAAGTGTATCATTGAATTACATAAGCCCACAAGGTGACTTCTGAAGGCCAAGGAAAAATGTGTTCCAGAAAAGTGAAGTAATAGGTTTTCAGAATCAAATTTCTGATGTGTAAAGCTTAGTATCTAGGACAAACTTATCTTAATTGGCAGTAGTAAACCTTCCACTTTGTGAATTTCTCTCTAGGATGCAGGAAAGGCCAAATGCCTTTAGATCTATCTAGAACCTACCCAACAGTGATTTGTCC
This sequence comes from Myiopsitta monachus, assembly GCA_017639245.1. NCBI lineage: Eukaryota > Metazoa > Chordata > Aves > Psittaciformes > Psittacidae > Myiopsitta > Myiopsitta monachus. Next base: position 59,927,277 of record CM029921.1, on the reverse strand, counting down.
AGTTCAGGTCCATGTTTGTCTTCTCAGGAATAATGGCTAGCAGTCCTACTGCTATCTGGTGGTTTAGATTGCTGCTGGGTGACTATCAGCATCCTTTTGGGGGCAGGTATCCCATCATACCAGCTGGGTTTGGTTTTGGGCTTTTTTGAGAATGTGTATTATAGTTCATATACTGTAAAAGCAAAGACCTGACCAGGGTAAGGGTGTCTGGAAAACACCAGCAGTTGCTGGCATTCAAAAGGCTGGATATAGTCACTATGCCAACCAAGTAGCAGGTGCTGTCTGTAGCACGCCATTTACTTTTCAAGGAGAGTCAAAAAAGTGTGGAGTGTCAAAGAGTCAGTAAAGAGAGTCAGTAAATGTATCAAAATGCATGTGAAGTTGCAAAGGTATATGACAGTTTGGTAGTAGGTCCCATGAGGAACTGACCTCTTCTTTATGCTACTTCACTGGTTTTGGTGAACTTATTTGGTAAACCTGCCTTTAAGTATGGACTCGCACTTGATGTTGGTGGCACTTAGGAACTGGTCTGGAATTCTTTTTTTCCGAGTATAGTGCCAGGCATTGCAAATTATTTCAATTTGCTTTTAAAATGGTCTTGTATTCTGTAAAGCCTATTTCTTTAACAGACTAGTGGAAGAGGAATGAGTTTACAGAGTTTGACTCTTGATTCTTCAAAAGTTCCGGTTTAACCATAAAGGTATTTCCAGAAAAAGACAGTAGAGGGGGCTTGTGAAATACACATTTTATTAGTTTCTGCAGTAAAATACTGAATTTCTTCATTTTCCTGCTGCTGGGGTAGAGAAAGGTGCAGAAATTGTTTTTCAGGCAGACAGTATACTGCCACTGTAGACTGGAAGCTGAGGATAATTTGAGTGGATGTCAAGTGAGATCTATAATGGGAAAAAGCCTAAGACACCCTAGGAATATATATCCCATTTTGGGATATATTTATTTTTTTTGTTTTAATGTACGGAGTATATATGGAGTATGGAGTGACCTCACTTCCTGCACTGTATACCTTGAAGTCCTAGAGTCATCAGAATGAGCTTTTTAAAAGGCTTTTTGAGTGGTGTTCTTATTTTGTCGTCTTGGCAAAAATTTCATTCTACTTTCAAATAATCACAAATTGTGACAACATCCCTCTAAGCAGACATATGATCAAATAATGGATTTCTCATGATAATGACCTAATCTTAAACGTGACATAAATGGGAAAGGCGAGTCAACATGAGCCATATGTGTAAAATTACCCAGTTAGTAGTATATATCATGATGTAACTATAATATGTGCACATAAGCAAGTTATTTGAGAGAGAATTTATTTCTCATTTAATCAAATCTTACATGTACCTCTATTGTTTAGGGGTGTTTCTTCACTGTTTTTTTGTGCTGAATTCATCTGCATGTTTGCTGTTGAAGGTATCATGAATACTGCAAGCACAATCGTAGAATGGTTTGGGTAGGAAGGGACCTTAAAGATCAGCTAGCTCTAACCCTCTTCATGGGCAGGGACCCCTTCCACTGGACCAGGTTGCTCAGAGCCCCGTACAAACCGGGCTTGAACACTGCCAGGAATGGGACAAAGAGAAAAACAGTATTGCTATAGCAAACCAGTGTCATTCATAATGTTACATATATTACAGCTTTTTTCCTTTTCCACCTATGTTTCAAGCATCTAAAAGAGCATCCCACCCTACTCAGTGCTTGCCAGACCTGGAATACTGTGTTCAGTTTTGGTCCCTGCTGTACAAAAAGATGTGGACAGGCTGGAGAGGGTCCCGAGAAGGGCTACAAAGATGATCCAAGGACTGGGAAGCTGTATAAGGAAAGCCTGGAGAAAAGAAAGCTTAGGGAGACCTTATCATTATGTTCTAGTATTTAAAAGTTGGCTACAAAGAAGACAGAGTTCATTTTACAAGGAGTCACACAGAGAATATGAGGGCTAATGTGTGCACATTACTTCAAGGAGATTCTAGGTTAGACACTAGAGGAAAATTTTTCACCATGAGAACAATCAGCCATTAGAATAATTCCCCCAGGGAAGTGATGGATGCCTCAGTGTTGGACACTTTCAAGACTCAGCTGGATAGGGTGCCAAGCCATCTAGTCTAGGTCATGGTTTGCCAAGAAAAGTTGGACCTTGAGGTCCCTTCCAACCTGGGGTTCTAGGATTCTATGATCCTACCAGTTGCATTTTTTTCAGTGCCTGGTCTACCAACATGCCCAGGATACTAAAATGTTACAGGATTAGCACATTACTTGTAAACAAAACACATATACTATTGACTCAGAAGAGTATTGCAAAAAGTAGGAGATAATACAACATCGATTAAATACGTGCTTAACTCTTCTCTTAATGTTTACTGTGCTGTTGAAGAGATTAAAAATGTGAACAGATTTCTTTTTAACTTGAGGTTTTTCTCACTGAAATACATTTGCTGTTTGATAATGGAATCCTTCTGTCATGACTTAACTGTTGACAGAAATGACCTTTGATTTGCTGTCAGTGACATTGCTATTGAACCGTGGTCAATATTTCCTTGTGGAAACATGATCATAAGTGTTGTGTGCTGTGTTTGTTTCTACATTTCCCTTCCATAATAGCAATGACATAATAGGAACCATGGTGGGGTTTTTTTTTTTTCAGGTAATTGAATTCATATGGATTTTGGCCTCATGGCCTGTAGGAAACCACAAATACAAGGTGCTGAAAAATCCCCCGTAAAGCTAAGGAATGACAGTGGCCCTTTACAGAATAAAGCTTTTGATGAAACGTTGCGACCTGGAAAGCATATTATGAGTGTTCATTGTTAATAGCATTTAGAAGATATCTGAAAACAAAGCCTTCCCAGTAAAGTAGCCAAACAGGGTGAATTTTTCCATGCAAAAGACTACAGTCTTGGTGTTTAGATATGTAAATGATACAGAGTAATATTTCCTGGGGACTGTGGAAATGTATCAAAACCCATAACAAGAACATTAATGAAAGTACACCATTATGAATACATATTTTGTCCAAAGGACTTTGTCAGTAAAATACTAGGTAGGTATAAATTGCCTCTCCCTTTATTCTTCACAGACTAAATGCTGTAGAATATAAATGCGGTTCACAAATCCTTGACAGAAAGATTGTGCTGCAATAAGTTGGCCTTTTTATTACAGAATAAATAGGAATCTGTGTATATAGGAGGGCTTGCTCAGGCCAGAAAGATGCACCATTTCTGTCAGGCTTGTATAAACCTGGAACAATATGAGGGATTGTTTACTGATTCTGGACATAGACTTGAGGTTTACTATTGATGGGTCGTCTTCTTCTCCTTCTTTAATGGTCCAGGATTGTCTGTCACAGTATTCATGTAAATTATTTTTATTGGTAGAAGGAAGTAACTAGAGTGCTACTGTGAAAAACTGAGGTGAGGGCAGGGGCAGATATCTTGACCATGTATTGGTGCTCCCAGCACCTGTCATATGCACTCTGCCTTCTTGTCGACTAGGGATTTTTCTAAGTACATGGGAGTTTTTTGCATTTTCTTTCAATTTAATCCAGTTTCCTCATAGTCCAGGTCCTGTATGTCTGTGTGATGGGTTGACCTTGGCTGGATGCCAGGTGCCCAACAAAGCCACTCTTATCACTCCCCTCCTCATTTGGATAGAGCAGAGAAAATATAGCAAAAGGCTCATGGGCTGAGATAAGGTCAGGGAGAGACTATTCACCAGTTACCATCACAGGCAAAACAGACTCAACTGGAGGAAATTAATTTATTACTATTCAAATCAGAGTAGGACAATGAGAAATAAACCCAAATCTTAAAAGCACCTTCCTGCCATCACTCCCTTCTTCCTGGGGTTTCAACTTTTCTTCCAAATTCTCTACTTCCTCCCCATGCAGTGGAAGAGGGGAATAAGGAATGGGGATTGGGGGTCAGTTCATTAGATGTTGATTCTGCCACTCCTCCCTCCTCAGAGGGAGGACTCCTCACACTCTTCCCCTATTCCAGCATGGGATCCCTCCCATGGGAGGCATTCCTCCAGAACTTTTCCAACGTGAGTCCTTCTCACAGGGCTGCAGTTCTTCACGAACTGCTCCAGCATGGGTCCCTTCCATGGGGTAGAGTCCTTCAGGTATGGGCTGTTTCAGTGTGGGTCCCCTGTGGGGTCACCAGTCCTGCCATCAAACCTGTTCCAACATGGGCTCCTCTCTCCACGGGTCCACAGTCTCTTCCAGGAGCTTGCTCCAGCACAGGCTTCCCATGGGGTCACACCTCACCTGTAACTTTTATTCCTTCTGGAATAGCAGGTCAAAAGGATGAGGTAAGTCTTCCACCCTTCCTTAACATGTCAATGTATGAACTGACTGCAGGAACCACATTACTGGGGCTAACTTGACACCTGTCTGCTCCTGTGGCAGACCCTGAGTGAAAACCTGGAATTAGGTAATTAGTGATCTTTTGTTCCTCTGTACTGAGTTTCATTCCGTCACTAGTGGCAGGAGATCAGAAGTTCAGAACTGCAAACACCCAAGTATCAAAGTCTAGTTTATATATTGAAATCTCACACAGAGTTTGGTAGAAAAGTGGTGTGCTGCTCTACAGCTCATCTCAGCCCCTTGCTGCTCTGTGCAGTCATGCACACATGTCAGAATATCCTTGCATCTCCTGAGCTGTGCCTCGTGCAGAAACCAAGTGTACAGTTCTTCACTGCTTTTTGCAGTTTTACCACAAATCAGGTTTACCTTGAAGTTGTAGCAAAATTATTCCATTCATTTCTCATATTTTGATCTTGTGGCCTATGTTGAAGAGTGAAATAGCTGGGCTAGGAGGATGTGTTACACAGTCAGAAAAAGTCCTCTGGGAGCTGGCTAAGCAAATTCAGGACTAGAGCAAAGCTGCCAAAACACACTTGTAATCCTAAATTGCAGAAACCGTCAAGTTCTCAAGACTTCTGAGACTTCAGTATCAATCAGAAGTAGAACAGAACACCGATCTAAACCTTCCCTCTCTTCCCCTCTCTCATTTTTTTTTTTAACAAGAAGAAACAAATTATTCAGTCACTGTTGAAAGAAAAATGTTCAACCCAAACCCTAATGCTTAAACCTGTCACTTTTGTCTTCTGTGTCAAGCATAGAAGAGCCACAAATTCTGTGGCTCTGGGGAATGAGGAGCCAAGAAATAAAATAAAAGTATATTGTGCTATTTCTGAAGTAGACTAATGTCATGTTTTAAGTCCAGCTGGCAACTAAGTACCGTGCAGCCCCTGGCTCACCCACACCCACTCCTAGTGGAATGGGGAGGAGAATCGGAAGATGGTAAAACTTCTGCGTTAAGATAAGAATAGTTTAATAACCGAAATAAAGTGGAATAGAAGAAGAAGAAAAACAATTATAGGGAAAGGGTGCAGGAAGGAATAACATTCAGGAAATACAAGTGATGCACAATACAGTTGCTCACTGTCTGCTGACTGAAGCCCAGCCTGTCCCTGAGCAGCGGTCAGCAGCTCGCAGCCAACTACCCCCAGTTTATATACTGGCATGACATGCTGTGGTATGGAATACCCTTTTGGCTAGTTTGGGTCAGGTGTCCTGTCTCCGCTTCCTCCAAGCTTCTTGTGCCCCCCTCCTCAGTGGCAGAGCATGAGAGACTGAAAAGTCCTTGATCAAGGTAAGCAATACTTAGCAATAACTAAAACATCAGCGTGTCATCAATGCTGTTTTCAGACTAAAGCCAAAACACAGAACTGCACCAGCTACTAGGAAGAAAATTATCTCTCAGGTGAATCAGGACAACTGAACATGAAGGGCAGAATATTAATGAGAAACCATAAGCTTTCCCATCTAAAGAAAACTTTGAGCAAAATATATTGAATTATTTCAACATTTGTTGCAGCAACTTTATAAATTGATGTATTTCTTTTCCTTATGTCAGGTTAGTGCCAGCACAAATCTTTCTGTCTTTGAGCTGCTACAAGCCATAGATGTTACCTGCATCTATCTACCTGCAGTCTATAGGAGTCTAAAGTCCATAGAGTTTCTTAAATCTAAAGAATGGGGAAGAGTGAAGAGAAAGAGAGGGAAAAAGAGGTAACTGTGGCTGTAAAGATGAGACTATGCTCTATTTTTGCCACTGGATCTGTGGATGTGGAGCTGTGTTTTTATCTTTGGGAATTTATTTTAAACTATTACTTTAATTTTTCCTCCTTTTTTTTTTTTTTTCCCCTGGTAAATGCAGAACGCTACTCTGAAGTATGCCCACCACATGTCCTCCAATAGAAATGAAATTGGTCAGCTCAGGTTTTTATAACCACAGCAAAATTTAACTTTTGGATGTACTATTTCAGATCCTAGCAGAGACTGGAGGAAGTGATAGGAAATGCCTCTTCTCAAGACTATACAATTCCAGTTTTAGTTGTGCAGTAGCTATTGCCGACTTGAATATTTCACCTAATTAAAGGCCTTAATATCTGAATGGAAATCCTTTTCTTACCCCAAATAGATATGATTTACAGGGAGACCTAAGAAAAAGAACCTGAACTGGATTTTTGTAATGAGAAGGGGAAAAAAAAAACTCCATAGCTTCTTCCTATGAAAAAAGAAAAAGAACCCTAAACCATTAGCCCTAGTCTTGACAAACTGAGTTAATGGAAGCAGCTGAGGGGTTGGACAAGCTGGAGGTGGATTAGTGAGCAGAATACAAGTGAGCTTATTGGCACAGAGGTCCACAGATCTCCTCCAGTCCTTGACATGTCTTTCATGTTGAGGTACTTCCACTTAAGTGGCTCATTAATGGTGCATCTTTTGCATCACCAAATTCCCTCAGGAGCTGTCTCAAATTTCCCCTCATCTTTGTTGGCTTATGTACAGCAATATCCTTCTAAGTCCTTGGCATCTGTCTCCTGTATGTAAGTATGTAGAAATTAATCTCTGTGTATCTGAACAGCTCATTTTCCAAGAATAATACAATGGCTGCTTACATCGTTATTAATAAAGCACCTCTAATTATCAAAGAACTCTATGAGGAACAGGCACATAAACTTCCATGTGTAAATAATACGTTAAAATTCTAGCTGTCTGGACTACAGTCCGATGTTGGAATGTAAATGAGGTCTTTTTTTACTCTGAAGACAGCAAATGTTACAAGATCTCCACTATGTAAATGGGATTAGTTAACATTAATCAAAATTTTTCATCAGCTGCAAAACACACTTCTAGATGTGCATCTCCAGCGCAGCCCAAAGCCCTGGGTGACAGGCTTCTACTAGGTATCTCATGAAACCCTGTTACACCAGCACTTGTATTTGTTAAAGCTGAACTTTAGTCCATGTTCTCATCTTGTGATACAAGGTATGATATATCTGGACTGGTCTTAGATACCGTGACTCCTTTCATACTAGACAAAAAAAATCATGAAAGCAGTGAAAGTATGCAATCTAAACACATGCAAGTCTTTTTTTTTCCCACAGATCCCTGGATTTTGAGGGTTTTTTGCACGAGTGTAAAAAGCTCACTTGAAAGAACCATCCAGTCAAGTCCTACAGAAGTTCACTCAGAACTCTGATATCCCAGTGAGCTATGCAATCATTTCCCATTTGAGGAAATGTCCATTTCCTGTAGCATATGCTGTTATCAAGGTAAAAATTGGAGCCCATGCTAATACACTAGGTTGGCATCTCATTGTACTGCAAAACAGAAAGTGGGTCATGGAATGGGCTAGAAGCCAGCAGTGAGACTACTTCACAAGCAACAAGTTTTGCTCTTGTGGCTGAAAATGTATCATCTATAAGCTGCTTCAGACCTTGTATATATAAACCATAGAATAGTTAGGTTTAGGAAGGACCTTAAGATCATCTAGTTCCCACCCCCCTGCCATGGGCAGGGACACCTCACGCTAAACCATGTCACACAAGGCTCTGTCCAACCCGGCCTTGAACACCACCAGTGAATGGAGCATTCACAACTTCCTTGGGCAACCCATTCCAGCGCCTCACCACCCTTACAGGAAATAATTTCTTCCTCATATCCAATCTAAACTTCCCCTCTTTAAGTCTGAACCTGTTATCCTTTGTCCTCTCACTACACTCCCTCATGAAGAGTCGCTCCCCAGCATCCCTATAGGCCCCCTTCAGATATTGGAAGGCTGCTACTGAGGTCTCCACACAGCCTTCTCTTCTCCAGGCTGAACAGCCCCAACTTTCTCATCCTATCTTCATACAGGAGGTGCTCCTGTCCCCTGATCATCCTCATGGCCCTCCTCTGGACTTGTTCCAACAGTTCCATGTCCTTTTTATGTTGAGGACACCAGAACTGCACACAATACTCCAAGTGAGGTCTCAGGAGAGCAGAGTAGAGGGGCAGGATCACCTCGCTCGACCTGCTGGTCATGCTCCTTTTGGTGTAGCCCAGGACACGGTTGTCTTTCTGGGCTGCAAGCGCACACTGAAGCCGGCTCATGTTCATTTTTTCATCGACCAACACCCCCAAGTCCTTCTCTGCAGGGCTGCTCTGAATCTCTTCTCTGCCCAACCTGTAGCTGTGCCTGGGATTGCTACAACCCACGTGTAGGACCTTGCACTTGGCATGGTTAAACTTCATCAGGTTGGCATCAGCCCACCTCACAAGCGTGTCAAAATGTGAAGTTCCAACAGATTCTATTGATAACTTTCTGAGCAATGCTTTCCTGTTACTTTCCATGCAGCACAGTTATCTCTGTTAACAAAATGAGAACTGGATGTATTTAAAAGCTCCCTCCCCATTAGAGTAATATGGTTCGCATGAGCACAGACCTCCATGTCTAGGAAGGTGGGGCAGCCAGTAGTGGAGTAGCAACAGCCTAGACAGTCTGGTTGCTCAGCCTCACACTGATCCCTAGAAAAGCATGTTCTCTTCTATTCGATTTCCAAATATTTTAAAAGCGAAAGGATAATCAAAGATACATTTCTTTAAGGTAAATTGTGCTTGACCACCTGGATTGCCTTCTCTGATTAAATGACTGGGTACATGGTTGAGGGGGAATAACAGACACAAACTACCTAGATGTTTAGAAAGGCTTTTGACAGGATCTATCACAGCATTCTCATTCGGAAGCTGTGGAAGGCATGGGTTTGAAGAACAGACAGAAAGGCTGAAAGTTGCCTGAGCTAGGCTTGAAAGGTAGTGATGATGGGCCATATGTCCAAGTAGCATCTGGATAAGGGTAAAGTAGCCTAGGGATTGATTCTGAGGGTAATGTGGTTCAGTATCTTCATCAACAACCTTGATGACGAAAGAAATTTCCCCCATGACAATTACTAGGTTGCTCTTTATATATATGTCCTAGTTAGGAAAAGAACCTGTGAGGCTGCTGAGATTTTGGGATTTAGACTTGGGATTTTTTCTAGTCCTAGGTTTTGCAACACATGATCTTCTATGAAGCTGTGGAAAACTTTTAAATAGGCTGAGTTTACTTGCAAGTATTAGAATAACAGGGACCTCAGTAAAGTAAGATGTGGGACCTTGTTATGTCCAGTTCCATGATCAGCTTCAAACCTTATAAACAAAGTGAAGCAGTCCAGCCCCAAGAGCAATTCAGTTATTATTTTAGTAAACCTTATAAATTTGACTTTCTGGAGCAATTTAATACCTTCATGTAATATAAAATTAGGTTATAATGTCATTCTCTTGCCAAAAAATGGCACTTTGAAACAGGTCTACTTTCTTATTCTGGTATAATTTTCCAAAGTAGTGGCTTAATTAATGATTTATGCTTATAGGTCTTCTGCTCATAAACCACCTTCAAAATGCAAGCTAGAGGACTCAAATCTACTAAAAGACATAGGGTTTTTTTTCTGGTATAATATCTTAAATTCTGAACTAATTAAGTAGTGGCTGGAAATATGCTGTGATCTCACATAAAATAATTTTCTAGATGAAAGGACAAAAATAGTAGCTTAATGTTGGTGGTCCCCGAGGAGGGCAAAAATAAAATACTGTTTCTAATACAGTTTTAAAATTCTGTGGCATTAATTAAAGCATGTTTTGAGGCTGTTATCTATTGAAGGTCTTAGAGCTTGCAGTGCCTAATAAAATGCTCTAAGAAGAAGTAACTTCAAATATAGGTCATGGATCCTGGTTCTCACATACAGGTTTGAATTGTCATGATACGTGTTTTGCAAGAACATAATATAAGAAGGACCATACCAAGAAAAAAATGTACTTTCCCAGCTTCCAGTGATTTTCAACTCAAGCAGCCTGCTACATGTCATATAGTTTCTGAGTGCTAAGAGGTTTGGCAAACTGTTCACATCCAGGACATATTGTGGCAAGAAATTACATGGTTTAACTAAGTATTGTATGAAAAGAATCCTATATGTGTTCTTGAACCTTCCACCTGCTAGTGTTATTTTATAATCCCCAGGTGCTCTGCTGGAAGAAGGCAGGCAGTAGCTGGCCCTTATTCAGCATCTCCTTCCCACTCATGATTTTACATGATCTCTGTTGCTCTTCTGTATCATATTTTCTAGATGAGAAAGTACTGGTTTATGCAGTCATTCTTTGTATGAAGAATTGGCTCTTCAGGCCACTGAAGTCCCAAAAGAATTCCTGCAGACCCACTTGGGTAAGGTTGTGCTCAGTATTTGGAGTGTTTCTGCCAGTACTTGACCAGCCAGCTTGGATCTGGCTTATTTTTATCACTTCAGACTTATACAAATTTCACTGAAGTTGCCCATATAATTCTGCTTAGGAACAGTTTTCTGTGGAACACAAGATAGTTTTCTGTTAATATTTTCTCTGTGAAGATCACAAAGTTACCTCAGAGAAATCCAAATTCACTGATACAAGCTCATTTGAAAATCTAATCTAATTCCTTCAACTGAATTGGAAGAATATTGGTTATTAATAAAAGCACAAACCAGAAAGAAGTTTGAATCTGCTTTGGTATTCTTAAGGTAGAAAGCTATGAAGCTTGGCAAAAGTTGTTGCAGCCCTGTGTCTCATCTGCAACAATGGCCAGTAGTGTCATTTCAAGATGAACCTGAAGAACTGGCTGTTCTGTTATTTTTTGTCATAAGCAGAGGCAGTTTTGCAAAGTTTGTCTATCATCCTCTCAGCAGAGAGATGTGCACATACAGAACCTCTGTGCAGCAGCTAGGTCAAGGTCAAGGCTGGATCCAGGGCACCTTGGGGTGACCTGGCTGCACTGCTCATGTGCTGCACAGCTGGGCCTTCCCATGTGCAGGAGTTGGCACCCAGAGTTGATGCATCCTGAGTGCCCTGGATTTGCTCTGCATGCGTAGGCTGGCTGTGTAGCACATGGCCAGCAGATGTTGTGTGGTTGGTCAGTGCTGAGCATGCATTGTGCACATGTGCTATGGGGACAACTGTGCAGCAAGCTGCTCTGAGGGCATTGCTGATCATTTCATTCATCTGAATGACCAAAACCCTATATATGGACAAAGCCCATAACCTGTATATGGACAAAACATCCTTTGGAGAAGATAATGTATTCCAATGACTTTGGATCATGTAGGATAAGCTTAGTATTAAAGAGTTTTTAAATAGCCATTATGGCTGTATTTCTGGCGCATCTCAAAATTTTGACTAATCTCTCTCCTGCTGAAGCCAGGGCCAAAATACACACTTGTTTCTACTGAAGCAGTCATTGGATCTCTGTTCCCTTTTCACCAAAAATCATACTGCCAGTACGTATGACAGTAGTCAGAAAATAGGGAAGTGCAAGGTGCAGGGAAATCAGTGCCTGTCTAGATCGCGGCAGCTGTGTTAGCAACTTGTCTGGTGTCAATATTTTGCCCATAAATTTAAATTCGTCCAGTGTTGAATTTCCATTCTGCTGACAGTGAAGAGGAACGACAAAAATCATTGAATTCACTGGCCACAGGAATAGGCTTAGCTAATTTCTTTGCTGTAATTGCTCTTTGTCTTGAATAGTCTTTGAATAGTTCCCCTGTTGTCCAGGAAAATCAGTCTTAATGCATCTAACTCACAAGGCTTGCAAACATCTCTGAGGTACTCGCAGCTGCTGAAGTGCTTTTGAATGACAACGCCACTTTCATGTAATACTCCAGTGTTTCCTTTTGTATTGTTTTCAATTACAGTAATTTCAACAGATCTGTCTACAGTCAGAAACTATGGAAATTGAATACAGAAAGATGTAATTTTTCAAGGAAGAGTAAGTATAGCAGTGTCTCTTTTTTTTCCTAGAGAAAGGATATAGATTTCTCAAGACCAGCTCTGTATTCTCAGCGTAACTGGCAGACAGGAAATGTTTTTTCTTTCTTTAGGATGTTTCTTTGTTAGAAAGCCAAACCTCCATTTCCTCCATTTCTTGTAACTGATAGCAAACCTGGTGAACATAGAGTAGACTTGGCACCAAATGCATGAACTTGTAGCCTATTTCTTTTACAAACTAATTTTGTTTGAACACTGGAAGTCTGCCTTTGTTTTTTGCTAGATAAATTGGTGGGCAATTAATTGATGTTCTTGTGGCCAGATGCTGGAGCCTACCCTGATGTTAATGAGACTCCACTTACACAAACAGTCTCAATGAGGTTAACAGCAACCCATATGTATGTGGAAGTCCCTGATGTAGCTCTTATGCTGAGAAATGTTAGCAGTTGCTTGGTCTCAAACCCTACTTTGACTTGCAACAAATTCCCTCTTTCTTCCCCAGGATCCTGTGCATCCATTGAATATGGTTAGACTGCATAATGCATACACAGAAGTCCTCAACCTAGTTTTGGTACAAAACCAATAGCTATGTATACCCATAAACCTGCTTTTAAGAGGACTGATTGTAGTGGGGGGGGGGGCGGGGCAGAGCATTTTGTCCAAATTGCTGTGCTGCTAGCACAGGGTTTCATGTCCTGTTAGATGGCAGGATGGAGATTTCAATAGCATTTTGAAACAAATCAGTCTTGTAGTGATCAAAAAGCTGTGATCACAGCCAGGTGGTTAGGCTAAGTAAATTGGGTATCTAGGAAGCTGAGTGTGGCATGATGATATGGAGCAGACACGTATCTGAGAGAGTTGGAGATGTATTGCAAGGATATACAGAAGTACAACGCCGAACAGTGCAAAACTGAGACACAGCAGAAAACAGCACTGGAAGTGAAGCGTCTGGCTGTTACTGGTACATAATTGTCAGCTGGAGGGCTGCAAGAGCAGAAGTATGTATGGCTGAAGCTGGCCTCATGTTCATGGATGCAAAACTGTAAGCACCATTTAGTTTTATATTTCTGCACAGAGTAGGAACCTTGGTTGCTGGAGTCTGCCGTTACTACGAGCTAGTCTGAGTCAGTATCTGCAACATTACCTCTTTGCTGTCTTTATGTTTTCAGGGGAGGATTTTTCTTGATTTACTTCAAATCAGGACATAATACCTGTGTGCCTTAGGATTACTGCCTAAGGAGTTCCCATGCAGAACTGCTGATACTATTTCCATTTACAATTAAATGAGAGGTGAAGTTTAGCCTCCCATTTTGTTTGGTTTTGTGCCCACACCTTTAAACTGCTTCTGCAGTGGTTTGTCTGACCATGCAGCTGTAGAGACCAGACAGAAACAAGGATGATTTCGGCTATTTGATTGTCACTCAACTGGCAATACTAGTGTTTAAGTTGGGTTTGGGGACTTTTTGAGCTGATAAGCAGGTTTATATGTCTGAGGTTTTTTATTCTTGGCTGACGTTTGTGTTTACTTCTGGTTTAAAGAATTAATTGAACAACTAGTTGCTTACTTTCACCACATGCAAATGTTCCCACTTTATTGGTGAATTACCCACGTAATTCTTGTTCAAAAGTTTCAAAATATTCCTGCAGACTGCTAGATCTTTGTATATAAGAAGAGGAGAATGGCAAATTATGAAGCTCCTTATAACAAGCATACAAGTGCAAATTAAGAACTCATGAAGGACTATTTTTTCTGCTTGCAAACAATCTGCAGAAACACTTTAAAAGATTACCCATGAAGGCAATATTTTCAGAAATAAATGCTATGTGTTCTTGGAGGAAACTATAGCTGTGCAGGAGCACAGGAAAAAAAAGAAACCGTGCACCTAGCAGGCCTATTATGTTGCCTGACTTGAATTCTATAGTTTACTTATCCTGAGGTTAAGATTGTCAGTTCTGCAATGAGGTAATTTGATGCAGCACTCTGTTGCATTACCATTCAAAAAGGTAAAGAGGCTTTTTGACTGGTTTAGTCCAGCTTTAATAAAACAGGAAGCTAAAACTGCACCTTTGTTCAAGCCATCAGTAAATTTCAACTTCCTTAGCTAGCAAGAAAAATAATATGAATTTTAATAAACTTGATAAAAGTAGTTTTATGGTACGAGATGAGTAATCAGCCTCTGAAAACACACCTAGGTAACTACTAGTAGGTTTCATATAACTACTTGATACAAAATTAACCACTGTTAATAATTTCATTGTCAGTTTAACTTTGATAAAATGGAGTCACTAGCACCTTCCTATTTTTTCTAATACTGCAATGCCAAGGTACTTTTAGGTCACATTCCCAACAAGAGTTTGTTTTGTACATTTGTCTCCAACTGCATATTCTCTGTAAAATCATAATAGCAGGATGTGGTGAGAACATCATACATGATATTACAGCTCTTAACAACAAGGCTTTTCCAGGAAGGGATGTTGGAGAGTTGTCTGATATAGTGCTTGCAATCATGCAGCAGCCGAAATACAGCACACTGGATATCTGTAGTTACGTTACCAAACTTACCAGCAGTGAGGCTCATAGCCAGGTATGAATTGGTGGTCTTCACAACTGTTCTCACTGGTCTTTAGCGAAGTCCCTTTATTGCAAAGTTATGCAATAAGATGCTTCTGCTTTACTAAAGCAAACAAATAAATAAAAATCCCAACCAGCACCCCATCAGTCTATCATTAGCTAGCTAAAACAAAGCAGCAGAACTGTACTTTTCTGATAGAAAATATGGACTATGATCTTGTGGCTACTGCACAATGTCACCTATTTGCAAAGTAATTCTTCCTACATATTGATGGTTGGCTTTGTCACTGAATTATTTTTAAATGGGGTCAATTTTAAATGCAATTCACTTTCTTAATTTCCTCTTAATTAGTCTCTTTTAGACATCTAGGTCAGTGGCCCCTCAAGATAGAGATGACCTGCTACAGGAAGGATAAATAGGAGTCCAAGGTTTGCTCACAGGCCTTACAAATCTGTTTCTCTCCAGAGGACTGGTTTTCTTTCTTGCTCTTTCCTTGAAAAAAAGTCTTTGGTAAAAAGCAACCTTGAAAAAAATTAAGTAAATTCAACCAGCTCAGATATCTGAATCTGTGAAGAAGCTAAAACCAGATCCCAGAAATTACCGGGAATGCATATGCCAGTTCTGTGAACTCTTATGCATCTTCTGAATAGAAACACTGCTTGGAAAATTTCCAAATTATGTTGCCCAAATCTGAGGGTAAAGCAGAGTCCATTGGACATGATAGCTGAAGACAGGCAGGCAATCTGAGATGTGTAAACTTGTAATGGTGTGTGTGTGTGATTTAGAATTCAATGACACCATCCCGAATTGGAGTTCAGGTGCTGGTGATTTTTGAAGCATTGTTGTGGTCATGTTAGGGTTCTGTGAGAAGCTTTCTTTGCTTAGACTTTGTCTGTTGTATAGGACTGAGATCTCAGAAAACTTAAATGACAGATGAAACATCCCATTGCTTCACTTCAGCTGAGTTTTACTTTGTTAAAAAAGCAAAACAAAACAAAACAAACTGCTTTTAAATGAAGGAACTCATCAGAGCAATATATTGGAAAGAACCAAATGGTTGGTTTCCATAGATGCATGAGATGGACCTCAGTGTTTTCTGCATTCACCCAGAGACCTGACTTGACTTGTGAAAGCCATATCCTGTAACAAATCAGTCCTCTTTCAATCAGTGTTTGGTCAATGCTTGACATGCAGGAAAACTGATAGAGCTGACAGGAGCATGATCAACGTATTTGTGTGTTTATACTGTTTGTGGATTACCACGAGGCAGAACTTTCCTTCACTACAGTAGTACCCCAGTGGATGCTGCTCTGCTTATGCATGGAGGTCCACTGTTTCCTCTTCATTACATGGTAACTCTGCCTTGTGGGCAGAGGTGAGGTACTGAGCTATGTGGACCTGATCAGATACTGATGGGAAGAAAAAATATTTTAGATTTTACAGTGCATAGTGGTGTTTGCTTTCCACAGAGGGCAGTGGTGAGTCAAAGAGGCAGCTGGTTTAGTAGGTGAAATACAAATAACAGTTACAATTGTAACTGGTCTCTTGTTGATGAAGCAGTTCTTTTCCTGGTTATGATTAGCCACTGTAATATATGAATCTCCAGTATGATATTTCCCCCTCTTTGTTCACTAGATGAACTGTAAGTTTCAATAACTACTTAAGATCCTGTGGTTAAAGTAGGATCCAGAGGTGTATGTTTGCACTTACCAGCTGCCATGGTAAAAGCTCTGTAGTCTAATGATCCAATTTAATATAAATCACCAGTTAAATGCTCACTGGTATATCATAGTGAGACATCAGCCTTTGAGAAGGGCCTCTGTGGCTGTTATGGCGCAGTGATAAGGCAAAAAATGCTTGCTGCTCTGAATAAGGAACATTATTAAGGTAGACTGACCTACTACTGTGTTCTGCAAACCGTTGAAATCTATGGCACATCTTTTCACCAATCCTCCTTTAAACTGCAGGCCTTGATGTTACATCTAAGTTGCTGTATTAAACTCACATGTATAGTCAGCACAAACACTCTGTGTTGCTTCTTCAGAGCTTTTACCCAGTACCGTGACTTGATCCTTGCTTTTTGCAAGAAAATCATGGTGCATCGTATGCTTAGTGATTCAGTTTGGGAGTAAGGTGGTGGTGAAAAACTCATTTTACTTCCTTTTGAAGTAGATTTTACATTTCTGCCTCATGTGCCGTGTTTTGAATGCTGTAACAGCTGGATTTCCAAACAGATATTGTGAAGGCTGGTTTTTCCAACAAATTTTAATGAGAGTTTTCAAATGTTTCAGGCAGGAAGGCCTAAAAATTAGTGCTCCAAGGAGAACAAGAAACTTAACCTGCTTCTGCTGTGTGGAATCAGTTCATTATTTCCAGAAGTGCTGCAGATTCTCAGATAAGACTTCTGTGCACTTTTCTTCTTAGGAGTTAATTCAAATTTAGCTGAATCCATCACTTAGACTGTCAGTAGTGTCTCTGTTGCCATATCTAAAGATGCAATAATTTGTGCCTATTGTTTGAGTATGAGGCAAAGTGTCTGTGTGAGAGAGAAGAAAAATAGATGAAGTCCGGGAAAAGAAAATTAAGGTGTTTCTGCAAAGCTTGTGGAGGTGATGAATGCTGCTGATGTAATACACAAACAGCAAAACAAGTGGTTTGGCAGCTGCTGCAAAGCTATTTACCTTGCTCACCAATACCACCTCAGTTGCATTTCTGTGCTCCTTTTATGGCTTGCACGCTCCGCAGTTCCCGGCCAGTAGCCCTGTGCCTGGGTTGGCCAGGGCTGTTCTGTTTCTGTGGGTGTCTGAAAAATGGTGTTGCGCAACTATTTGTTACTAAAGTTAGCAGCAGCTTCATCATAGCTCCCTGGGACTGCATAACCTGCTGCCCATTGCTGTGGAGTAGTGCATGATAGCAACAAGGCTCTGAGATCCCCTGGGATTTTCCCAACTTGTTCTGGTGGGTATTAATTGCATATGTTAGTCAAACATTGAGAGGACACTGTTGTTAACCTGGACTTTAGGACACAGAACAAGTGAGACCCCTCACTCTGATCCATGTTCCACTGAATATAGCTAAAACACTGATGTGGTACCATCTACCAGGGAGAAGGCCGTGTCTTTTGGCTGGACTGCATACTCTATGGCATAAAACTGCTAAAAGCTAGGATAGCAAGACTGACCCCTAGCTTTACCCCTAGCTCTTGAGAGCTTTACCAAACTGTAGTACAAAAGCTGCAACACAGCACTCAATGTGACTGATCATACCTCAGGGTCAGCTCTGAGGTCCCATTAGAAAGAGTGGCAGGCTGCTCTGCCCCTGACCTTCAGTGTGAGAAGATGGGATAGCCCAGCTGAGACTGTAGTAATGAAGTATCCACAGGGTGAAAAGGACAGTCGTGTTAAAATCCCTGTATCAGCAAAAATTTCACATGCTTTGTAAGATGGTAAATGATGGAAGAAATATCGTAAAGTTCCCTCGCTCCATGCTTGCAGCAACTATGCTGCTTGGAGCCTGGACTGCAGTTCTGGCACTGTAAGGGCTTAGTCAGCGTTGTAGGTGCTCCAGGACCTGGGAGCATGGCACTGGAGCTGCTCCAAGCAGGTACAGCTGCTAAGACTCTGCTACTAAGTCCAAGGAAGCCCTTGAAATATCTCCATGGGTACAAGAGTGCTGCATCTCAGCCACTGACTACTGTTTCATTAGAGCTGGAAGCAGCTTCAGCATCCCTTTATCAAGAGCAGCCTAACTCTAATCAGTAGCCTGCAGACGATAATTAACCAGAACTCAGATATCCCTATTCTGTGAGTATTGGTGGGCTTTTGGGGATGTATATCAGCAGTAATTAGTCACCTGGGTCACCCAAATGACTGTGAGTCAGGCAAGAACACCTGCATTTAATCTGGAAGGCCACCCCTTGTGTGATCAGGAGAGCAGGAGAAGAGGGTTGGGTGAAAATGGTTGTGCGTGATGGACTGCTGTTAAAATGGATGGAAGAGGCAAGCATTAAATACTGTGCAGCTCAGTGAGTGCTCGTTTGCAGTATAAAAATATTGGCTGGACAAGATGAATTTTGACCTTAGGGTTCTGGTTCTTAATGTTTCCTCAGTGTGGCTTTTTATACTCAGGTAAGACGAACCATAAATGAGTATTTAATGTGAGTGTGTGTGGGCACAATGCTGGCTTCCAAAAGCCAAATCTATACTTCAGAAATTTCTGTACCAGTATCTATACAGGGGAAAAAAACATAGATGTTATAGGTGCTCATTTTCTTTGTTATCGCTGCTTTTCACTGTTATAGGTGACCAAGAAGACTATGTCAGCTGATGTACTTTGGTTTCTACAAATGTTTTAATGCCCCTGTGATCAACATGAGACAGGTCACCAATTTTGGTAGATTTCAGTAGTGTTCTTTGACACAACTAATCACATTTTATGTGTGATGGATAATTGTATGGGATAATGCATGGTTAAAGTCTTGTCTTGATATTTATTTTTTGCCTGGCTAATTCTGTTCAGAAAGAAGCAAGCTCACTTTCTTGTGGTACACCACCAGCACTTTATGTATTTGAATTGTTATTGTAATAACAGTAAGGTGTCTTTTAAAAGGAATGTAGAGTGGCCATAAAACAGGGTATGTTTCAAAGAGCAAATGTGTATGCTATAGTTTTTAAGCCAAGGACAAAAAGGGGACAGTCTAGCTAAATTTTTCTCAATAACAACACTTTTGCATCTCATTTGGTAAATCCCAGGTGTATTTCAGACTAATTATTTCAAAATATGGTTGCTCACAGCTGTAGGCCAGCTGTACGATGACATCTATGGAATAATCAGAATTTAACAGATCTGGCCTTTTAAGCCTGACAAAGGCACATAGTCCACAGAAATGCTTGATAAACAATGAATTACTTCTAATATTGGGTTAAAAAAGAGCTTCCTGATTTGTTGCAAAGAAATCCTCCTTGTCTTCAATTTATAAAACCTCTCTAAATCTTCTGCCATTTTCTAAACTTTATGGTGGGGAACAGGAGGTACTCTGGGCATTACAGCTTGAAGAAAGTCTTCTCTGGTACCTTCTTCTGACATCATGGATTGTATTTAAGTGATTGTCATACCCTGTCTACAATGGAAAGAATTCTTGGTGTCTGGTTTTCCACTGAATGGCTTGCTTTTCTCTTGTACTCTTTGAGACTTTACGCTGTTTTCTGCTTCTAGAGAAATGTTCTAATTTGGTGTTTCAAAGGCGCGATGAGCTATTTCAAAAGGACACAGTTTGGACTGTTTTCCCTTGCAATAACTTGAAAATAATTGTCTTATGTACTTTATATTTCCTGAGACCTGTTTTCTTACCCTTGCTTTTTCCTAGGAAGTATTTGTAAAGTCATTTCAATTCTGTCTTTCCATATTGTAATGACAAAAGAGATACTTTACATTAATGTCATAAAGTATCATGGAGGAAATTATTAGTACCTTGGTTCTGTTATCACTGCTGTAAATGCCCGTCAAATACTGGCAGAGGCGTATTTCTTCTCGAAAGCGCAAGTGAGGTAAAATGTTAAAACTGTCAGTGATTAGTAACAAACTCTTCACTCTAGGTAGTGTGATTGGAAGGATAGTTGTGTGATTAGAATAAGCAGCTTGCGGAAAACACCTTCTGAAATCATCCTTTAAAGCTGCCTTGCTGCATATTCTCTGCAGCCTGCTTGGGAAAAAGGAAATAATTGGTAATTGCATGGGAAAGTTAGGCAACCTGCATGCTCCTAGTTCCAGGCTTAGTTATACCCCTATGCTTCTTCCTATCAGATCTGATTTTTTGCTGCAATTCAAAGCTAAGTACGTTTTTGTGTTCTTTGCAAGAGAAAATCATAATTATTGATAGTAGGCACAGAGTTGGCTTTAGCAAAGAAGGCTAGGGAGGTAAAAGTGTGGTATTTGACTACTGTGCAAGAGATGAGCTGGCTGCCCTGAGGGTATGCTGAGGTGATAATCCTTCCCTATTGCTTGTACAGGCCTATGCTAAGATGCCTTTGGGCTGGCTTTGAAGGAGGCCTGATTCACTGAAAACACCTGCTCCCATGTTCCTGCTTCACAAGCAACCATACTTTGTAGTTTGTCCCACACTTGGAAACTCGGATTAAGAAGTGATGGAAGGTTAAACAGGTAGTGTTATGGTGGGCTAGAGAATTAAATAATAACCTTCCCAGAGTCATAGATGAATGTGGTGCTGCAACATGTTTTTCTGTGATTGTGTCTTTCAACTTGACAGCATCCCCTGCTCAGTACTGTTTACTAAGATGCTCACGCCCTCCTCCCTGTTTCTTTTACTATGCCCTGTCTGCACTTCTCCTGGCAAACACCCAGGTCATTTTGAAAACATCTGCTGGTCTCTGACATAGCATTGGCTTTGTTAATCTACAAAGGGATACAATACTTCGGTGACAGAGTTTGTATACTTTTTATATACATAGAAATGCTGGGAGGTGGGCTGAACTAAACTCAAAGTATCAGAAGGGCAGCTCCTACTGCGGGTGATTGACTGCTCACATGCAAACATGAAGCTGGGTGATGGAGGTCAGGAAGGAAAAACAGCTGAGGGTTACCTGTAATTCCGTACACTTGTCCTTCTCATAAATATTCTTGAAAATGTGGTAGTGTGAGTCCACTGAAATGTCAGCAAGTGTTGAGTGAAAGATATCTGCCACTACTTACATCCTGACAGTATACAGCCCAGCTCTTCTGTTTGTGGCACACAAGAAGCAAGATGCGTGCAAACACTGTAAGCATGCAAATCCAAGCCCGAGGTTAGGACATTCCCTCTTGAGCCAGCCTAGGGCACAATGGGAAAATCTATTGCTTAGGCAACCCCCAAACAAGACTGTAGGTCCTTCCTGTATAGGAAGACCTTAGTTGTGAAAGAAGGTAGTGCCTACTGTCTTCCCCACAGCAGCAGCTGCTGCACCTCAAGGACAGTAGTAGGAGAATGCCCTTCTATCCAGCATCTATGCTGGCTTTTCCTTCCTAGCTTTGTCCTTCATCTTATATATGTTGTGAAGCAGGAGGACTCGTATTTTTCTGAGCCATTCCTTCCTTCTAAAGGGGCTAGGGGGGTAGATTCTTCTTTGTAGAAGGAGTAGGTAGGGGGGCTGTGGAGGCCTGCTGGTGTAGTCCTCAAAGGAAGAGGTTGAGATCAAGTGATGGGAAGGGAGTTTTAATTCTTCCTTGTACTTTTAACCCCAGTGTTCTTTACTCACCTGCTCTGTATCTCCCGGACACATTCTGCTGCTGAGGAAGCAAATTGAACCTTGCCTCTGGGGCCGAGATACCTTGCATGCTGAAGTCTTTCTTGTCTGCCAATGACACTGATCCACATACTAGCCTCTGTTTGGGGTGTGACTCTACATGGGCGTAGGTATTTCTCTGTGTTCTGGGAAATTTAACACTGGGAATATAGCATTAGGGAAGAAAGGGAGCCGGGAGGTAACTCCCGAGATCAGTATGTCCAAGCCCTTGCTCAAAGTAAAGAAAGATTGCAGCTAAGCCATTCCTGTAAAATTCTTGCATCATCTCAGTTGCAGATTTGTAACCTTCCTGGATATTCTTCCTGTGTTTACCTCTCTGTTAAAACCCCTCTGACTTCTCTGTTATTTCTTACCCTACCCACTGCAGATTCAGAGGTGATCTGTTTCCTTGGGGTGTGCAGTGGCTTTTTATCAGTTTGAATGGTTATAATTTTGAAGATAGTTATTGTGTGTCTCCTCTGCCTAGTCCTTCTTCAAGGACTAGCCTTTCTTGTGGAATGAATGAGTCTGGTTATTCCAGATGGATGCACATAAGTCGCTCTCTGGACTCGCTTCAGCTGATTCCTACATTCCAGGTAGTAGCGTCTTGTGCAGTACAGGATATTACACTCTGGATTGCACTGTGGATTAGCTATGAGCAAAGCAAGGCTAGTGAGGTTTGCAGGAGATCCAGTGAATCTTGCCTGACAGCCACCACAGAACTCCTAGGCGAATCACACGTGCAGTTAATAAACTGTTTGAGGAAACCATTATGGTCCTGAAAGAGGTACAAAAGGTGACACTGATGGAAGTCTTTGAAAGAATGCAATTTTTCTGTGGTCTCCCATGTTGTACAATGCTGTTTCTGTCCATGAAGACATGATAAGAGGGGACACCTCTAGCCCTTGTCATGAAATATGCTTCATTTCAACTGTACCAACAGCGGTCAGTATCAGAGAGCAACTAGGATACTGTGAATGATCCAAACCTATATTTGCTATCCTGAAATGCTTACATATTGTCCAGAAAACACCTCTTGCTGTCAGTTCTGTTTTCTGCATGCTTCTAAGCTTATTGAACTTTGTTTTCCCCTAGATAATTTCAGTAAGTGGCAAATATAGGGGTGTTTTACCTCTCAATGTGCACGTACAATTAACTAAGGCAGTATCTGTATGCCCATTCTTAACAGTTGTACTCAAAGAATAGTGTTAGTTTCTTAACAGTTGTACTCAAAGAATAGTGTTAGTTTCCCCCATGTTCTAATGCTTTTATAAATAGCTAGGAGCAACCACGCTTTTACTGTTCTTTTGCAATAACCAACAATATTTTTACCTCTATTAAAGCTTTAAAAAAACAATTAGAAGCTTTCATCAAAATATCTATAAGCAGTAAGGTAGAAACTTTTACTGCCTGGTTTCTGGGAGTGTACATGCATACGAAATCTGGAAAAACTATGCTGTTGCCCTGGCAATACCAAAGAGGCACAAACCACTTCAATGTGCTCGGGCCTGGCCCATGCCTACCCAGCCCTGTTCAACACTACTCGGTACCTTCAAGAGGAAGAAAGGTTTTCTGGATCTGATAACAAGGTGACTGGCACTGCAGCTACTCCAACCTCTTCAACAGGCACTGCACCTGAACCAAAGACTTAACCTGTGCTGGTATTCTGTACACAAGAAGAAATGGGCACAAAAGATATCTCATTTAGTAAACGAGGAGTAGTTGCAGCTGGAGAAAGAAGTGATGAGAATATGTGAGAGTAACAACTCTGCAGACACCAAGGTCAGTGAAGGAGGAGGGGGATGAAGTGCCTCAGTTACTGGAGCAGAGATTCCTCTGCAGCCCGTGGTGAAACAGCCTGTCACCCTGCAACCCAATGCAGGTACATGGTGAAGCAGTTATCTACACGCAGCTCATGGAGGACCCCATGCCAGAGCAGGTGGCTGAGTGAAGAAGGCTGCGACCCTGTGGGATGCCTGTGCTGAAGCAGGCTCCTGGAAGATCCTATGGACCAATGGAAAGAGGAGCCCACAGTGGAGCAGGTTTGCTGGCAGGATTTGTGACCCCCATGCAGGACCCATCCTGGAGCAGTATATTTCTAAAGGACTGCACCCTATGAAAAGGACCCATGCTGGAGTAGTTAGTGAAAAATTGCAGTCTATGGGAAGTGCTCATGCTGGAGAGGTTTGTGAAGAGCTGTGTCCTGTGGGAGAGATGATATACTGGAGTGAGGGAAGAGTGTGAGGAGCCCTCCCCCTGAGAGGGAAGAAGCAGCAGAAACAACATGTGATGACCTGACTGAAACCCCCATTCCCCATCCTCCTGTGTTGCTTGAGGGGAGGAAGTAGAGAACTTGGGATAAAAGTTAAGCCCTGGGAAGAAGGGAGGAATGACAGGAAGGTGTTTCTAATATTCAGTTTTATTTTTTGTTATCCTGCTGTGATTGATAATAAATTTATTTCCCTCAGTCAAGTCTGTTTTTTCTGTGACGGTAATTGGTGAATAATCTCGCCCTGTACTTATCTCGATCCGTAGACTTTTGTTATATTTTCCTCTCCCCTATCCATCTGAGGAAGGGAAATGATAGAACAGCTTTGTTGGGCACCTGGTATCCAGTCAGGGTGAACCCACCACAGTCCTTTATCCTGTGTGCCAGGAAGAAAGGCTAGTGGGAGGCTATCAAATAGTAAACCACTTGGGGCAGTGGACTAGCAGAAGGTGTGTGAAAGTAAGCCTGGGGCATAATCTTTGATGGGGAAGTAATGTGTGGTGGCACATCTGGAAGGGGAGAAGCCTGTCTTGGGGCCGATATGGCTGATACCAAACTGGGAGCTGAACTGAAAGTTGAGACAAGTGCTAGAAAGCCTTGGTCCTACAAATAGAAAAATACTGTCTGAGCAAGGTTGGGAAAAGAGAAATTGAGTTATGAAATGGCTGCTGTTGAGAAATTGAGCCATGAACTATGCAGAAAAGGTTGGTGTTCTATAGGAGTAAAGATTCTCTCATGATAAATGCCTTGGGGAGAGGAGTAACCAGAAACTGTGAAGTATGAAGGGGGGGTTTGTTGTGTCTTGTCTTGGGATTAGTATTCGTCAGTTTATTCAGCAAGGAGCAATTACTTCTCTGTTACCTTTAAATCCAATAGTTGCCTCCAAGCAGAGGATTGACAGAGGGAAGAGAAACTGTTCATATGAAAGGAATTTAATGGGTCTACACTACAGCTATGGAAATCTAGTACACCAGGTTGCTCAAAGCCTTGTCCAACCTGGCCTTGAACACTTACAGGGATGGGGCAGCCACAGCTTCTCAGGGCAATCTGTTCTAATGCCTCACCATCCTCACAGTGAAAAACTTCTTCCTCTGTAAGTCTTTCCTCTGTCAATTTAAAGTCATTCCCCCTTGTCTTATCTCTACAGGCCCTTGTAAAAAATCCCTCCCCAGTTTCCTTGTCAGCCCCTTTAGGTGCTGGAAGGCTGCTCTCAGGTCTTCCTAAAGTCTCCTTCAGGCTGAACAGCCTATCAAGTCTTCTCCATTTGGTTGCCAACAACTTAAGTTAAACTCCAAGCGTATGACTTTCCCTCTGCCCTGAGGTTTAATAGTGTCTCATTCGCTTATTCCAGCTCCTTCTATATCTTTCCAACTAAAAGGAAACGCACATCTACTCTGCCTATGGCCCACTCTGGAATGCAACTGGGATAAACTTCTAGATATAGAGCTACTACTCCAGAACTAGCAGCTGCCAGAGTTTTGAGATGTGAAATCAGACAGGCAATGAGAAGTCCTCTAGCTAAACTTTCCCTTTTTTGTTTGTAGTTTTTGTTGTTTGAGGAGGGAGTTGGACAGGGCATGACTTAAGGCCAAGCTGGATGTGATTCTGGGCAGCCTTGATCTAGTTGAAGGTGTCCCTGCTGATTGTATGGGGATTGGATTAGATGACCTTTGAACCTCTCGTGCCTTCTAACCCATACTATTCTGTGATTCTATGACAAGGCAACAGAGTTCCCTTCTTCCCCACAAAATGGGAAATATTATTTTAATTCTCTAAAACTTGTAAAATAAAGGATTTAGGAGGATGTAGTTGTATATTTTGATCAAGCACACACCTTTTCCTGTGCTGCTTCTAACCTCAGCCGCAAAGTATGCAGTGGAGAGTGCAAAGCAGCACATTAGGTGGGGATTAAAAGACTGGCTCTAGAGAGATGAATAACAAGCAGGAGGAAAAGATCAGAGTGAGGGGAGAAATAAAAGGAAAAGGTGTGAGACACACAAATGGGGGGCAGGAAGTGGAGTTTAAAGTGGGTGAAATTGTTAGGGGCTGAAGGACCTCTGTTGCACTTGAGAGGGCTGTAGAGGGAAAATCTGAGCAAGGTAGAAATCTTTGTAATACACATGATTTTGCTTCCAGCTGTTTTCACCAGTAAATACACTGTTGTAGGAAGATAAAATTAAATAAGTTCCATTGGCTGGTGAGGCTTCTGCTACTCCATTGTAAGAATCTCTCCAGAGTGGAGACTTACAGTCTGATGCAAGTGTGTGAGGAATTGGAGGAGAACAATAAATAGCTTGTTTTCATCTCTGAAATTAGAATAAAATGCTGGCCCAGAGATGGCAGACTAGCATAACTTATTATGCTACTGAGACCCACCTTTTGTTTTCCGTGTTTAATTGTATGATAAAGAAGCAAGATGCTTATGGAAGCAAAAGAGTCTTCCAGAGAGGGTTCTGGCAAACAATGCAATCCTGGATATGAAGCAGCAAAATTGAGAGAGGTTATACATAAAAATGTAGTGTAATGATGCCTACTTTCCCTTTTCTAAATCTTTCACAACTTCTGATATCTGAAAGATGTCTTGCTGTGGTAGGTTGCATGGTGCTGGTGTACCAGCAGATCAGGGTACTCAAAGGATTAAATACCTGTACTTGATGTTCAGCAGGCAAGTGAGATTTGTGAGCTAGTAACTTATTTGTACTGGGTTCCCTTTTGGGCAATGTCAGGCTCCAGGACTGCAAAGCTATTTTTTGGAAACTCTGCATAAACAAAGCCAGAAACTCGCTTTTGAACACAAATGCATGCTTAATAGAATAATCCTTAATTTCAGGGCCTCTCTGAGACATGGGATCTTTGTCTGAATTCCTTCAACAAAAGAAAATTGAGGGTTTGTCGAGACATTTTTTGGGGGGAGGAGGGTGGAGAGAGAGGTAGTTCTTGTCTTTTGGGTTTTTTTTTTTTTGTGTGTTTTTGACCAAGGCTCCACTAATTAAGTAGCAATTTAGTTGCTTACACTTTGAAGTTTCATTCATTACCTGTCCTGTGTTAAGTCAACAAAAGGCTACATCTAAGGCAGTGAGTCTCAGGCCATCACTTTTTTGGCCGCCTAATTAAATGTAATTACTTTATTTTGTGCCAGGGTTCATACTTCTAACATTGCCTTGTAATAATTTAAATTGCATGTATGCCGTAGGGGGACTGTTTGACGCCAGAAAGGAGACGCTCCTGCTGTCCTTCCTTGCAATAGTATGCTAGCCAAAAGTACAGAGACACCGTTTTCCTGCCTACTCATTAGCTACCCTACAGGAGGATCACCAGTAAGGCACTCATTTTATAGGGACAGGATGTATAACGGACCCACTATTGTGCCTAAAAATAGCTCTTATTCAGAACATGCTGGGATTAGCCACAGAGGGAATCCTAGACGTTTAAAAGTGAGTGACCTTCCCATGGCACGTGAGCTTTGCATCCGTTCTCTTTTATAACTATGACAGATCAAAAGCATTACATTGCCACTCATTATCTCTTTAGAGGGATTTGAAGAGTTACTGTCCCCTTGACAAGCAAAATACTCCTGCTGCTTCTATTTGTTGAGATCAAGCAGCAAACACTGCTCAAACAGAAAAATCACCTGTATTTCATTTTTCTGCTCAGGCATTAGGAAACTGGTTGCTGCAGAAAGAGTAAATGAGCAGACCAGAACAGTTAATGAGCTCTGGTAAAGCTTCATGACCCATGGAATAAGTACAAGCCAGTCCGAATTTTGAATTAGGCTTTAATGATTAATAATATGGTAAATCTACTCTCACAAGCACTAATAATAGGGGTCATTTTGCCTCTTTGTTGGCTACTGAAATGTGTGCATCTTCGTTGTGTGTTGGAGCCCTCCCTTTTTGTCAATGGTGCCAGCACGTCTACAGTGAAGCAGTTAAAACTAATGTGAGTGTCTCAAGCTGCATTCAAGTTTAAAGGGCGGTGGGGGGAGGAAGCCAAACAACTTCTGGTTTTCTAAGGGCTAGATAATTTGTGGAGTGTTTGGAGGAACATCACAAAGAATACAAATGGAAAAACAATTAATCAATTTAATGTAGAAGATGGATGGGACTGTTTCTTCCCAGAAACAATGCCATATCAGTATTTGGGTACAAACAGGAAGCCGGAGTTCCTATGCAGTGTATTTGGTTCAATATAAAATGGCTTGATGGAGGACGACTAAATTTTTATGGCAGTTTTGTGAGGGACATCAAAATAAAAATTAAACATGCATGTATTTGCTGTGGGGCTTCAGTTTAATTGGTTCTGTTTGTTTATGTGCTTTTAAGTACTGTTAAGAAAACCCGATTCCTGCTATACATTGTTTTAATATAAGCACCTTTGGAGATTCAAGTGTATGCCTAAGCTAATTCTTTATCTTGCTGCATGTCGTCGGCATCCAGCCCACTAAATTTATCCTACCTATGGCAGAGCATACATGTCACTTGCAAAAAACAGTGGGAGATACTGTGAACATTTTTGCTCTTTGACTGTAGTAGTAGGTCATTGGAATTTTAGGCTGGTTTTTAATCTGCAGAAATATGGGGAGGGGAGTTATGTGTTCAGCTGATCCTCCTTTGTGTTTAGGACTCCATTATATGTACAAAGAAGTATTTTATGTGAGGTATGAGGATGTTCATCTCCATAGAGTAGGATAGACAGCATGAAAAGTCATTCAGCTTTGCCCCAGTAGCTGCATAAACTAAACCATATAGCTTAGCTTTCTCTTTTAGCTTACACCCTCTTACAGCCCTGTTTGCTATCTCATGATCACGTAAGCTTCTTCAAAAAGGGAGACAATCAGTCTGTGTTCTATTTTAGATGTAGGGATATCATTAATGATTTCTACCATTGAATATCAATTAAAATCAAGCCCATTTAGAATATTCATTTAGAGTGTTCCAAGTACCGAGTCCTCAGAAATGGACCTCTTTAGCAGACTCACATAACTGAATTTATTTAAGGATGAGGGAAACAAGGTCATGGTAATACAGGCAAAAAGTCTTTATGCACACTCACTGAGGACCATCAAAGACATGCTCTGCATGTAACTAGTTGTTTGATTGGAGAAGAATGTAGACCCATGCTTACTGATTTATTGATGAAAAAGCTTCAAACACACGGAAAATGCTCCTGCCTCTTGTGAAGCTCTGTGGTATGCTGGCAATGTCAGGGAGATCAAACTCTGTGTTAGAGGAGTAGTGCAGGGCTATCTTCATAGCTAAGTTTGTATGGCTTCCTAAACCAGCAGGTCCATGGTTAGGTGTGTTTGCCCCTGTAGCTGATTATGGGCTATGGAAATTCAGTGGCAGAAGAGCTTGTGATCTGCAGTGGGGTCACTTGTGTAGAGCTGGCTGAGATGGTCTCTTGCTACCTCAGTCAGGCTGTCTTAGATGAGCAAGCAGGTTGCAGAGCTATTTGAAGTCAAAGAAATGAGGAAAAGCTGAGTGGTGTTATAAAAGATAATCTGTTCTGTGTTTTGGTGGTTTTGTTTTTTTTTTTTATTTTTTCCCTTCAAACTGTAAGAGGCCTGTATTAAGAGAGATTGGGGTAGTACTCATCTTGCCTCCACATTTCTTGCTTCTTTCTCCCTCAAGGTTCAGGGCAAGGTTCAGCCTGGCTGTTTCCTGCCAGGGAATTACAATGGAGAAGAATTTCTATCTTGTACAATAGAAGCTAAAAAGAAAGAAACCACTCGTGAGGATTGTGAACCGGTCTTCCTTTGTTTCTGCAGAAGAACAAATATGACTTGAATCATTAAACAACTATGTAGCATTCTTAAAATATATACATAAAAAAGCAAATACGGAATTGTTAGCAGGCATAAACTGATGCATAATGGTGCATGTTTTACTATAGCTTAGATTAATACTTGTGTTCTAGATTTACTTCTTGCCAGAAGATTTCAAGCACAGCTTCCTTTTGTTGTGCTGCTTTTAGTGGACTCCTTGCATGGATGACTGGCAGAGATTTCATTTCAGACTGAAGAGTCTCAGTCTGCACAGTCATTCCTTGTCTGGGATCTGTTCTGTAATTTTATAAGACTGCTCTGATTGTTACAGCCTTTCTTGAGATGAGAAGACAAGAGTATTCAGGTCGTGGGTGAACCATGGATTTGGCAACATGATATTCTTGGTTTCATTTGCTGCTTCCTTCTAATAATTTCTAATATTTGAATTACTCTTTTATGTCTAATGTACACTGATAGTGTTTTTGTGGACCTTTTGTCTGTAACATCAAGATTTGGTAATGGTCAGATCAGCTGTCACTATTTCTGTATATGCAGTTAGGTTCCCCCCGCCCATGCATTGTGTTATGCATTAGTGTTTAATTTGATCTGACATATTATTTCCCAGCTTTCTAGTCTTACATGGTCCCTCAATGATTCTTATCAGCCCTTATTATCTTAAATCACTGAGTGGTATTAGCAGACTTTATCATCTTTCTGCTCAGGTAATTTTGTTGGTATGCTGAATAAAGTTAACCATTCGAATATACAGTCAGGGCAAGTCAGTGAGCACATAAGCTATTTGTGAGATGGTTCTTACGTTGGGAATAAGTACTGTTTGCTTTCCTTAACACTACTTAGATTACTAACCACTGTTACGTTTGATAGAGTTATTTGGACCCAGCTTGAGACTTCCAAGGCCTTAAGAAATCCCTCCACAGCTGTGATCCTGTTGCTTTCGAAAAGATTTTAATAGATTTGGGAGAAATAGTCACATCGTTTCCTTCCAATGGAGTTCTGGGCTGTGTATAGAAAAGATGCAAAACCAACATCCAGATCTTTGTTTGCCAGGAGCCAATGAGGCTCAACTTGAACATCAAAAATGCCAAATCAAAATACTTCCAGCCCCTAACTCCTCTCATCAACAGATGGTATTGATAGGCTGTTCCATAATAAAACAACAAAGGTCTAACCAAGATCTTCAACAAATTGCCAGCAGGGAGGATAAATGAAGGTGTTGCTTTTAAATAGAAAGGAAGGAAAGTGAAAAGATGATACTTACAGTTTTATAATTGCACAAGTCCTGGGTCCAGCAAGAAAAAGACTCAGTCCTGTTGAAGACCTACAGACGGCAGCAGAGTAGGAGAGTGAGGAATGGAATTGCTCACAAAATTTTGAAGCCTTTCCAGTATTAAAAACCTGGCATGTTACTGGGGGAGTATCAAACTACTCAGCAGCAAGTATAATGTAGCTTAACTCAATTTTCTTGTACGCACAGCAAATGTCCCCAAATCTGTTGTTATCACACTCAGCTTCAAAAGAGAGACTACATTTTTCACAAGATAGTTATGTAAAAATAACTTTGTTTTTCTACCAGCTCCAAAGACAAATCTAGGTAAGGGCACTTAAACTTAAGAATAGGGAAAGCAGTGCTATGGGGAGCTGCAGACTCGGAAGCCTGACATAAGAGCTGGGCAAATAAAGAGGGACTGTGCTCTAGACTATAATTATCTGGTGCTTTGATAAACATATATCTGACAGCAGCTAGTGAGGTGTCTGTGAAGGCAAGCAAAGTCTCATGTTTTTTTGAGTTCTTTGATGGAACCCCATTGCTGTCTGTGTCCCAACTCCCAGTTAATACAGATTTTGAAAGCGTTTGGCAGTTAAAGACACTGAGAGGGAAGGTGTTTACATGTTAAGTAATTAGTTAAAAGACAGGAAAAATTAGCAAGAGTAAGTAATCAGCCCTCAGAGAAGAGCAGAGAGTGTCACCAGCAGGTTGTGCAAGGATTTATTCAGTGTTCAATATGCTGAGATATGAGTGGAAGAACCATATGGCAACAAAGTTGTTGATGATACCTAGCTTTTTAGGGGAATAGGTTTAAGGACCAACTAAGAGGACTCCGAGTTCTTATCAAGATCTCCAAGTTTGGTCCTAGTCTGCCAGTATCTTTTGCCTGCGAGTGATGGCACTGCAGAGTGGAATGGATTACAAACAAAAAGTTGGTATGTCTGTGTTTTAGTGTTCGGTGCATACTTTAAAACCCATTAGCTGAAATACTGTCTATAGTTTCATGCAGCAGAACATCAATCTTAGGGCAATTGCAGAAGAAAGTACTTAATATTGAGTTTTCTTGCCTTCAAATTTGAATTATGATATACTGTCGTAGCTTTGCATTTTACAGTACAACTCTAAAAATAATACACAAACACTTTAAGGTACTTATGATTGTAATGTCTGTCTTGGCAAATGGTGTTCATTACAAAGTATAGATATATTCACTGTAAAATATATTGTAGCTGTATTGAAGTTACATCTTACATCAAAAAAATCCTCATTAAAACAGATACATTAATCATAATTGTATGTTCTGTTTGAAAACTGAAATTGCTCTTAAAGCACCTTTCAAAAAAGTTCAAGTAACAAACTTGATAATTTTTTTGGGTTTTTTTTCTTATGGATCCCATCCTCCTTATCTGTGGGGAGGGGGCAAGGAAATCCAAACAGTATGGAGGTTTAAGCTATAATGTTGTTGCTGTTTTCTTCAAGCTTCAAAAGCTTTCAAATACCTAAATATTGCAAAACAAATTTTGGTGTGCTGCATACAGTGCTCTGAATTCTTTCTCCTGGTATCACTTTTGCATCTCAAATTTACTATTGTATGTCTGAATAGTGTGTGCATTAATATATAAGAACAAGGTGGTACATGGAGATCTTAGGGGAAATTCTGAAGAGTAGATTAGGTATTTTTACTACGCAGTCTAGAGATTGTGATAAAAATATATCTTTGGGATTATAAAGAATCTTTTTCAGGTATAAGGTAATGCTAGTAAACAATACTTAGCAGAACTGCTAAAAATATTGAGTCCATTTAATCTGTAAGAGAATCCTTTTGAAATCCAAGAAATGTACAAAAAGGGGTGCTGTAAAAGAGGTGTAAGGACATGCCAAATTTTCCTCTTAGGCAAATGCTTCATTCCCACTCAGGCAGACCAGATATTCAGCATATGAAGTAAAACCAGGGTCTTGATAAGCGACTATCAGTACCTGACTCACTCTGTCTTGCCCTATAACTGATTCAGTTATGTATCATATATGTTCAGTCATGTGGTTTTCTCCTTATGTAAACCCCTTCCCTGATCCATGCTACTCTGGATTAATTATTTTTTTTTTTCTCTGATGAACTGTAATAATCAGACTTTTAATTTCTTCTCTTTTGTTCGCAGTTTCTTGTCATCCTACAGCATTGTAAATGTTGCCATTTTATCTTTTGATGTCTCTTGGGCTATGTTACCACATCTGCGCCTCAGACGCTTCGATTTATAATGTTAATGCCCAAATTCTTCTACCACCCCTGTTTTGTTGTGCAGTCTTTTTCAGCCTTTGAGGTTTTTGCACTTTGAGTTGCCTGTGCCACAAGGTCCAATTCATGCATTCTCAGTCTCCCTTTCCCATATATGCTCCATATTCAGTTCTAAACTCCTCCATTATGTCCAAAATACCATTCAGGATCACTTACTTGTCACCTTCTTGAAGGTTACATATATGGAGTTTATTAAATATATATAAACATATATTTTTTAAAAGTTGGTCAGTTTGCTTAAAAGATTTCCTTGAATTTGTCTTTCAGCTGTGTTTAGTTTTTCATGGGGGTAAGAAGTTATGCTAATGACTGAAAGCCTGGCCTGTTTCCTAGGTAAGCTCTGATAAGGTTTTATTGCAAAATGATGTAAACATTTATAAGATACTCCATTTTATAAACAGTAAAAAAGAGAAGATCTACTTAAACTGAGCAAGAACAGAGGGAAAGCCATTAAACTATTGACTATATGTTGTTTTGATGTCATCTTCTCATTTCAATCTCTGGAAAATGAATGTTTCAGCAGAGGCATCCATAGTTACCCACTTGATTGTTGTTAGTGTACGTGTGGCCAATATTTCTCTCATTACACTGGGATAGATACTGCAGTTAATTAGCCACTACCATGTTTTTTTGCTTTGGCAGCTGTCGGGGCCAGATAGTGGTGGCATTGCTCTAGGCTGGGAAAGAAGCGAGGAAAGAGGTGGTTCTAGTAAGTTCCTTGCCTCCTGTTTGTAGCTTGACCCGTTGCATCTTGCCAGACACAGAGACTCCTCCAAGTACTTTCACAATCATTTCTTGTCTCCTCAATTACCACTTCCTCCTTCCCTGCCTTTCTATTCTGTTTGACCTTCTGGTAATTCCTCCGGCGCTGGTTCAGTATGGTGCAGTAGGCTACATTACCTCCTCCAATTAAAGATACAAGCATGTGCACATTAGAAGTTACCTAACAAACATCTGACACCCCCCCCCCCCAAACAAGAACCCGCAATTTCATTGATCTTGCCTGTCACATTTTGAATCCCAAATTTTTGTAGCCTGAAGTTAATTGTCACGACAATTTCAGGTTTTTGGAACTTTGCTGTTGCTTTGCTTTAGTTTGTGCTGTCAGCCAGGAGTAGTAGGCTTATACTTCCAGATTTAGGCAGTTTGATTTCCTAGGTTTACATATTACACTCAGGGTTTATTTTTAATTTATAAAGACCACTTGACGTAATGATCAGCAATCAAAGTATACGCAGTTATCACTCTTGCAAACTTTCCCATGTCTCAGTAATTAAACCAAGAAATTAGTTAAAGGCTCCAATGCGGAAGAAGATTGGTAGACTGCGGTCAAGACACACATTTATGGATTTTTCCCTTAAGCTGCTTTTCTTGAGGAAGCTTTGATAAAGACCATATGATATCAATTATCATTAACTCTGTGTGGTTTCTCTGCATTTGGAGCTTTCAGACGTTAGTAGACAGGACTCCTGTGTTAAGTCTTTAATGTATAACTGGTATTTATGCTACATAGCCTATTCTCATTTTGATTTGTCAGCTGACATTTGAAAAGGAAGATTTGAGACAATTTATATGCGCAAACTGTGGCCTGTTGTGCTGAGTGACACTTCCTCCTCTGATCTGATTTGACAGAGAACTATTCTAACAGCAGCAACATATTTAAAATGTCAGATTCAAACCCAAACATTTTAATTATACCTTGTATTCAGTTACTGCCTGAAAAATTGAAGGATGTGTTTTTGTTAAGGTGTCACTGCCTAAGCTTGAGAACAAAGTCAGCATGATTTAATAAACTGATTTAAATCCTCTGTTTAGAGAGTGCACACTCACATAAAGTGCCTAAACATCAAAGTCTCTCTTGTCTTGAGCTCTGTTCTACAGTCTGTCAGTGTGAGCCTTCCTTCAGAGGCAGCAGCAGGAATTCAGCAAACATGTAGCTGTGATTCATTCTTAAGATCTTCAAATATGTGGATGAGTCACTGATAAGTACATGTAAGTTGTGCTGACCAGATTTAGAGTGCAGCAGTCAGCACTGGAAATTACAGGATGTAGCTCGGAACAGATGAGTGAGCCTGAGAAGTCTTATAATTGAGGAAGTACGTATGAAAATCCACAGCAGCCTGGAGAATTCATTTCAGTGAAACAATAGCAAAAAACCCCCAAGCTACCATTTCACTAGGATTTACAGACAAGTCTAAGCTGATAGTTCATAACTCTTCTTTGCTAAGTTTTGTTTGGGGGACTCAAGAATTTAGGGGTGGGGTGGAGAGAGGAGAAGGCAATCAGAAACCCCAGCCCTGAATTGTTTCTATTCTGTAATTTTCTGGAAGTTGAAAGGCTACATGCGATTTGCAATACAGGCTTACATGTTAGGTGAGCTTTATGTCCATGTCTAATCTGGATGCTGTGAGCTAGGGAGAGTGGGGGGCTGCAGCATGGATGTGGATAACCAAGAGGCAGAAACATCTTAAGAATTGGGTTTGTTTTTTTCTTTTTTTTTTTTTTTTTTTGGTTGTTGGTTTTTTTTTTTTTTTTTTTTTTTTTTGCAACAGTGAGAGCTGGATCACAAAAAATGAGAGAACCTTGAAAAGTTTCTCTTGACTTCTTGTTGATATGGCAGAGCCCATGGGTTGCTGCTTTACTCCATATGTAAGAACACCACGATTTCAAGGACAGGGAAGGGGGAATTATGTTTGAACATGTTTTCAGGCAGTGTTCTTCAACCCACTGAAACAACATGTAGCATTTTATATCCTTTTTGGTAGAGAACACCCAAGAGAAATTTGGAGACTTGAAATGGCACTTCTGTAGATTTAGTCAATTTGACTGGCAGCTATATGAGGTTATCACCTTCTGCTATTTGTCTTTCTGACTTAGAACATCACTTTGAGGCAGTCCAATGCTACTATGCCTCGTGTCATGTTTTACTTAGGGCTTTTCTTCTGTTCATCTAAAGTTTTCATGACTTTTTTAAAGTTAGTCAGCATGAAATAGTTCAGGTGGTGTTTTCAAGTGTCCTAACATAAAACTTGTATATGTTTTGCAGCTACTAAATATGAAACAAACCAACCTGTTAAGCAGCGAAATTCCTGCTTGATGTCAGCACACAGCAGGGTTCCACCTGCACAGCAGGCCTGGATTTGACCTTGTGATTTTTCACACTGATTCATCAGAAGGTTATTTGGCTGGAATACTGCTGTAATCATGGCTTAATTGGAAAATCTTATGCTGTTCAATTGCCTTTAACCACCTATTCTTGTTAGCTGTATCTGAGCAAATATCTTCAAGGACAGCATACCAGGGATGCGGTTTCCCATGGCTATCAAGAAGAATTAGTGGGTTCCAGTTTTTCCCTCAGATAATAAAGGTGCTACCTTAATCTTTCCTATTTTTCAACATTTTCAGTCTGTCTTTTCCCTGTTCATCTCTCTGATACTCTAGACACCTCAGTGTTTAGCTTGGGAGTTTGCATTTTAACTTTAGATGCCTAATAGTTCTTGCACAGTTGATTAGAAGCACTTATCCTATACTTTCCATTTCTGAGATTTTTCCCAACCAAAGGTAGTGGGAGCATAGACGGGCAGAGTTTTAGCTTTTCTTCACAGATTTTCCACATCAGGTTACACACTGTATTAAGCAGAAATGTGAGAATACCCTATTTCTTCTGTGAAACTCTAATGTTTGCAGTGTCCTCTGACCCAGGCAAGATATAAGCTCATGGCATGCAGTGTCAACTTCACGGATTACAAGTTTCTGTAGTGACCTTTGATGTTTCTAAACAACAAAGCCCAGGTTTTCTACCTGAATTATTGCTAATTTCATACTTCAGACTATCTGCATTAAATTTAACACCCTGACACATAAAGTGCTGGTTTAATACAAGACTTTCATTCCTCCAAGAGTCTGGCATTTCAAGATGATGCAAAATTAAAAATGGGACTGAGCTGAGTGGTGGATCCCAGGATGGCATCACCAAGAGTAGCTCTCTTCACATATAGAGCCCATTCCTAGAAGTTGTTAAAGCCTAAGCTTGTTGCTGTCTGATTAGATGACCCAGGGTTTTGATAAAACCTCTCCTAGGTAATGATGCCACCAGGTCAAAAAGTGAATGTCAGCAGTAGAAGAAATACAGAGAGGTAGAGGGATAATAAATAGACTTTCACCAGCCACTTAAAAACTGCTCCACTTTTTAAGAAATGTGACAGGCAGCCCAAAAGAAAACCCAGACAGGAGAAATGAAAATTCCCCTGGTAATTTGAAAACAAGGAAGTTTGGAATGCATGCTTGTGTTAAATAGAGGCTGGCCCCTGGCTTAAACACAGCCCTTGCTTAACCAAACGTAGCTAAGAAAAGCTTGTGGTGCTCAAGGCATGCAATTTCTGAGCATGGTTAGTGTTGTAGTGAGAGCCACCAAAGCAGCAAAAATTCAAGTACATCACAACAGCAGAAATACTGTGTTTTGACTGAGTAGTTTTGCTATTGCCAAGGATTTAAATTAATTGGAGTAAATAATTTCCCATCAAAACTTTTCATGAATTACCCCAGTCTTTCCATTTCCATAGCTGGCTAAGACAGGAAAAAGTTCTTACATCAGCCTCACAATACTGCTGAGATTATGTTTAGTGAAGCTAGGAATTAATTATATTTACTGAGGTACATCTTGACTGTTCATTGTGCTTTTGTTACTGATGCATTTTATTAACCTTCTTCAGCAAAATGTGCTGAAATTACATTTGCTTACCCTTTGTGTAGGCTTTTACCATTTACACAGAGCAATCTCCAAACTAAATATTTTGCATGCACTGTAAAGCTTCAAAGCAGTACTCTTAATCTGCTGGGTTTACGCAATGCAAGTTGAATAGGTTACTGAAATTCATAGTGATCCCACCACCTCTGCTCCCTAAGCTAAAACCTCTTGGGATATATCCTGCAATGTCCCTTCTCAATTTTCAGGTTCCTATGAAATAAAAGGATGTGGAAGTGAGCTTTAAAAAATCCCATTAGTAAACTGGATTAGCATCCCAACAGTATGTGGCTCTGAAGAAGGCACTGGGAAGCTAAAAATAAGGTACTGTTTTAAGATTCTTGTAAAGAAGACTTGCCCTCAAACTTTTCCTAACTTGCATGAACCATCTTTCACTGCTTCTCTCTGTGACTGTGTATTAGGCCAGAGTCATGACAAGCTGCATGGCAATTATGCTTTGTGTTTCATTGCACATACAGCTCTGCCAGCCCTGCACAGTTTCCACTCTGGAAGCTATGAAAAAGAGTTAAATAGCAGTTTTGCTTGTGTTTTTAAAAGATTATAAACAAACAAACAATAACAAAAAACAAACACACAAAAAAACCCATAAAAAGAACAGCCTGTGAGGACTGATAAATGAATCGGTAATGCGATCACCATCAGCGTAAAACTTAGGCAAAAAACCTCCAGTAGAGGGAGTAACCAAATTAAAAATCCCATTTGAACTTTCTCTCCCATCCAAACACGGTGCTGGGAAATATTTTTATTCCTCAAGCGTAAGTGCCCTGGGAAGCAGGGAACGATCTTAAACAGGACTGTGTTTTACAGAGCCTTATGTGTGAGCCTGACAAGCACAATCCCATGTGTGAGCCAGTGTGATTCAAATAGTGACATATAAATATACCAACTGCATTAAGGTTTTCCTTTCTGCAGCTCATGCGCTGTGGATGCTGTTACCCTAGTTTACTGCTCTGCACTGCAATATTCATTATGCCACACTACCTTTCCATTCAAAAGGGATGAAAAAAATTCCAGCTTTGACCCTCAAAATCCTCACTGAGCAGAAGTCCAAACATGAGTCATATTTACTTTGCCTTCTAGAAAAGTATTCTGATTAATCAAAAGCATTAAAAGATTGGTTAGCTTTTAAGTAGCACCTAAAACACTGGTAATAACATCTTTGAGGTACTTGTGTATTTCCCTGATGAATTTGCTAATCTATCTTCTTTCAAATCCATCTTCCTTATCCTTCCCTTGTTGCCCACGCATATACACCTAAAAATTGTTTTTTCTTCAAAAGCAGCTCAGAGAAACTAGGTGCAGCCAGGGTGCTGATGAAACATAAACCCCTTTTCCCAGTGAACTTCATAAATGTATATTCTTTTCATTACACAGAATCACAGAATGTTTAGGGTTGGAATGGACCTTGAAGCTCATTCAGTTCCAACCCCTTGCCATGGTCCAGGATGCCTTCCACTGGACCAGGTTGCTCAAAGCCCCACCTAACCTGGCCTTGAGCACTGTCAGGGATGGACAGTCACAGTTTCTCTGGGCAGCCTGTTCCATGGTGTCAGACTCAGTCAAAACTGAGTGGGCTCCCACCTCTTTCTTCCAGTGGTGTTTGCTGTTGGCTTTCCTCTAAATCTATTAAAGCCACTAGTGAAACCCCTTTAGTTTCCATAAGAAATTCTCACCTTGCAAGCTTCTATATGTATTTAATTCTTAATTCATTTAACGTATTTAATCCAGGGTCTATCCATCCTCAGTCTCTCTCTCGCCTTCCACTTCTTCCCTCTCCCCCTACCCCAACTGCTGTTCTCTTTAATGTTCAGGTGGGAACAGGAGATATTTGCATCATGTCTCTATTTAGAAGCTTCTTCTAAGCTCACCATATAACTGCTGCACAGGGAAGCATCTTACTGATCTATTAATAGTCATAATGGTAACATTAGCAAGTAACTATCAAATACAACAGAATATGAACCCATGATCTTATCCCAACGTAAGAATGATACAAATGACAGTGTCATAATCTAAAGATTATCTAGTTACTAAAATTATATCCCTACAAAACTGACAGACTTGTTGCTCATATTTTAAAGACTAGGTCTAATTAAGAGCACTCCTGATGTGTCTAGGAGGCTAGTAGAGTTTAGGCGATTGCTGTCA
The DNA here is from genome assembly GCA_017639245.1 of Myiopsitta monachus. Lineage (NCBI taxonomy): Eukaryota > Metazoa > Chordata > Aves > Psittaciformes > Psittacidae > Myiopsitta > Myiopsitta monachus. The sequence continues at coordinate 59,886,740 of CM029921.1, read as the reverse complement.
TACTTTCAAAGTAAATCAGACTGTTAGGCTCTAATTCCACAATTTCTGGCTTACAGTATTATACTTCCAAAAGTAAATATCATTGCAGTGTAAGAACTTCTTTTACAAAAGAAGAGCTAAGGAAAGCTATTCCATCATTTCTATTCTCATCAAGGTGAAAAATACGTTCTTGCAATCATCTTACTGGGTTCAATCCTATGCTTGATTAGCAGGAAACCTTTCCATTGAAGTAAATGCAGATATTGCTTTTGTAAGAGAATTTTGTATTCTGCAGCAGCGTCTCATCTCGCTATCAGTAAAGTCAGTGGGAGATCTGCTTCTGAAGGTAATAGTAGTAAAATAAGATCTCCGGTGGTGTTCACCCGGTGGTGTTCCTAAACCACCAAGAACCATCAGTTTCAGAGGTCATGGATGTTCCCATCAAAGAATCCATTTGCTTCTAATAAAAAAACAAATGGGAGTGGACCTGAAATATGTGACACTTCAAAGTAATCTGCACTGCAACATGGCAAGAACATCAGACCTTATGCATTTTAATAATCCTCATGAGGACAAATCACCTGATTGAATCAATGACTTCAGTGCTCCAGTTGATGTCAATATGCATGCAATATAGCGTCTTACATTGTTGTTTTTTATTAAAAAAGAAAAGAATTAAAATTCAAAATTCCCTGCCTTCCCTAGAAATGCCACAGAAAATAATGAAGCCTTTTGTTCTAAATGAAAGATGTTTCATTTTTCCAAGCAGCAATATTCAATTTTTAATTTGGTAGGAAGAGGAAGGATCCTCGGTTTTCTCCAAAATTATTCTTTTCTCTTTTTTTTTTTTGCTGTGATTTGTTTGCATTTTCCTACTTTGAACTCTTTTATACATACTAATAGCTCAGGTTAATATTTTTTTTTCAGTTCTTTTTTTTTTTTAATCAAGTTTTTTGCATATAGCATGAGTAATTTGAACTGGGATCTTCATGTTACAAAACATCAGACAGTGAAGATACAGTTTCAGAAACCTTTCTACAAACCCTTACTGAACAGTTTAAAGCAGTATCAAAAACTGTCCTAACATAAAAAATAGCATAAATTCTATATAAAAAATTGATTAGAACAGCAGTGTCTGGGAATGCTGGGAAATGCTGCAGTTAAGAACTGGGGGCATTGGAGGGAGGAGAACTTCACCTAGAAAAGAACTTCCAGCATTGAGTTTAAATATGTTTTTTTGATAGACATCTAATTTTTCAAATGAACCCTTACGTTTGCACTTTCTTACAACTTTCAAATGTAACGGGTTTTTTTTTTTCTACCCAAGCTGAACTGTGTGGAAAGTGGTAGTCCCATTTCAGGTGAATTTTTAAGTTCTAAAAATTTCATAATTGTAGCACACAAACACTTTTTCCCCAAAGACAAACAATATAATATCCTCTGGGGAAAACAAGAGGTCTCCAAGTTTAGAAAACAGGCTGGAGTGATCATTAGTGAAGCACAATTTCATGACAGGAAGTCGGCTTGGATCCCGTCTATGTATCCCAGACATCTTATGGTCTGGATAGAGAAAGCTCATATGGTGAATGTTGGGGTTTTTAACAGCCATATTTTGGGCCCATAAAATAACCAACTACAACAGTTAATTTTCACCCACACACCCAAATTGCTAGTTGGTATCACAATTTCAGTCCCCTGACACCCCTTACACAAACATACGCTATTCACCACCAAAAAAAGTAAAACCAGGAGGGTAGTCTTTGGGAATTGCAATGGAAGTTAAAAAAACACACACACCATACACACAAAAACGAGCAGCAGATGACTGATTATACCTTCCAGAAGGTTGCAGAAGGAAATAGTTTACAGAATGTGTTGCCTCACAGCTCTTCCATCTCTCCATCACCTCCCTGTCCTTTTCCTTTCTTTTCTGCTCTGTTCTCTGCCATCCTCCTTTCATAACCTGTTGTAGCCAGGAGCAGAACCAGCAGTTTCCAAGAGTACCAGCAACTTTAAAGTTTGCTTTTACTCTGTTCAAAATGGCTCCATGTGTTTTAGCAAAAAATGCAACAGATAGGTTGCTACTATGTTTTCTGTATTGCGAGAAAATATAAGTTGACAGCTAGGTCTACTTATCCCAATTAGAACTTAGCTCTACATAAAATATTGCTGTATTGCAGAAGAAAGTAATGGTGAACCTCTGGCTCATTAGAAATGAACAGCATGACCAAGCTAAGTTGTGAAACACATTAAAGTTTGTTGATCATTCAGTTCAGTAAAAAATGAAAAAAAGGGAGTGAACACTTACTAAGATGGAGGATTTTTTTTCTCAAGCTATCTGAAGAATTTGGCTCCCAAGTCCCATTAGAAGTGTAGTTAGAAGTAAGCACCAAGTCCCAGAGATGGTTTTGAAAAGCATTTTTAGCGTAATTTTATTTTCAGCAGAGAAATGTGCTAATGTGTAAATATGTATTTTGAACTAGGATCCTCTGGTTAGGAAGATGTGGATGATTAGGGATGCCTGGAGGATGTCATGCTTTTAGGGAGAGAGATATTATTTGATAAATTATAGCAAGCTACTCAGGAACTTAAACTGTATTGAAATTAAAATGGAAATTTTCTGGGGTGCATAGGGTGTCATGAGATGTATGAAACGCTGACCGAAGGATCAAGAGCAGGATGCTGACTCAGCCAGTTCTAAAACAGTAAAAGTGGGCGATGAGCTTGAAAGGTGCGGATATATAGACCACTCCTGCATTTACAGAATTAGTTATGTAGATTATTTAAGAAGCCCTTTCTTTTACGTTATTATGTCCTTAGCACTTTCTATGGGAAAATTATACCAAGCATACAAAAAAATCAAAAAATTCTAAGATACTGGAAAAACTAGCTGTAAAATACAGATATAAAGATGACCAAGCCCCTCCAGCCATCTATGTCACCTTTCTGTCTGCCTCATCTAATTAATCTTATCTAAAGCAAGCTGCATACTGTAACACATTGCATCTCTTTTTACTGTGTACTCACACTGGTCATCTTCCACCTAGCTAAGGCAGAAAGGAGCTCGGCACAGAGCTTGTAAACACAATTCCTTTGGAGTTTGCATGGGATAGGTGGTGTTTTTCCTGAAGCCACATTCCAGGAACTTCTCTCCTTAAATTGCTTCCGCCATATAGCTTGGTAGTTCCTCATAAAAAAAACGACAGCTTCCTTATAGCCTTCCTGGGCTGACAACACGTCAGAGAAGCTGTAATCCTTTTGACCTATCTCTGCCAGGAGGTGTTTTATCCTGTTGAGGATCTCAAATAATGTTTCCTGAGTGGAATTTGACTACACCACACACTTCAGCATTCAGACCTGGTCTCTCCTGTCACCTTGACCTGTGATCCCATGACATCCCTTCAGCTGTGGTCCCCAGCTTCACCTCACACACTAGTTTTTTGCAAGGCTTTGGCCTAGTTTCTAATTGTCAGGTTTCTTCACTTGCTCGGTTTGTATCTGTTTGCAGTCTTCCAGCTTCAATCAGCGTCTCCAACGGCTTTCTGGATTAAGCCCTAACAACAGCATGTTCCTCTTGTTTGTCTGAACATGGGATTTACTGCAGTAATTCTCAACAGCATCCTGGCCTAGAGGCTCTTTTACTAAAAATATATATTACAGGTACTATTGCAGCTGATGAGCTAAAGATAGGATGGGATTTACAGCTCCCTTAGCATCAGCTCTTTGAATTATTATTTATTTTTTAAATGCAGGTATACGGCTGGCAAAAGCTGCTGCTCAAGAACATCTGAGAAACATAATCTCAATGTACTTTGCGAGACTGGCCCATCAGACAATTTTCACTGGTACTGTTTTAAGAGTGTTCGGTCAGGTTTGTGCTATTCATACTAACTCTGATGAAGTCCCATTTAACATGTCAAAGATAAAACACTTAGGTTTTCCAGACTGCAGCATTTTTCAGGTAGTGTTTTTTAAGAGAAGGGTAAGGGCCAGCCTTAGTTCAAACAGAATACCGTGTTCCATATCCACAGCTTGAAACATGACAGCTTTGTGGGATACACTGAATGTCTGACCTTACAGATGCTGTGGAAATTCAGACTGTAAACTCTAGCATGTTGGGGAAAGTAGTGAAAAAATAGCTATACACCCTGCTCATCAAGATTATGGCATACACTTACTATGCAAACTATTATTTATCTAGTCTTACACATACTCCTTTGGGGATGGAAATCCATGTCTAAAAGGTAAAAGAGCTGAAATTTTGTTGTCTGACATGCAGAGCTCTCTTTTTTGAAATGTGATATATATAGCAAATTTCAGCTTTAAGTATGTAACAACAGCAGCAACAGTCTTGAACTAACTGTTTGCACCATTGTGGAAAACAAAGAAACTTCTCTCATTTATCATTCAGCTTGAGCCAATACTTCACATTTTAGAGTCTTGGTTTGGGGCAAACTTTTTCTGGATTTAATTTTCAAAAATTTTATTGTATTTCTGATCAGAGTGATACAAAATGAGCCACAGTGAACTTAGCCAATGTAACACCAATAGAACTAGTTTCCAGATAGCCCATTTTAATTTTCTATAAATCAGATTACAAATGGTTAGCTGTATTGTGTGGTTTGCATGATTGAAGAAAAATTAGAGCAAACTTCAGCAGTCAGCAAATTTACAGAAGTCCAATGACAAACTTACTGAGCAGAGAGCAGCTAGAAAATGTTGAACATGGAAGACTGCAGTCTAACAGTGCTTAGCTGACAACCTTAGTTTAATGATTCATCTTAATAATGACCATGGAAAGTTCAATCCACCTATAAAAGGAGCCTTCACAGCATTTGATGTTCTTTTCTAAGGAAATATCAATTAATATGATGGAGTGAAATCTGAACCACAACGAAGAACCACTGAAGTACTGGCTCAAGTCAGGAAGTACCACCATGCACTAGGAAAAGCTTTGGAGTTGCTAATATTTTTTTAATAATTACTCCTCTGTTGCATAATTTGGAGCACTAATTAAACTTGAAGGGCCATACTCTGCCATGAACTCCACCATCATAAGCTCTCTGCATGTTATCTTATATGCTTACATATCTTACATCAACTGGCAAGAACACAATGCATGTTTGCTTAAGCACAACAGAAAGGAATTTAGGTTAAACTTTTGGCTACTGTTTCTGTTCTGATGCCCACAAAATAGTATATACTGGCTACCTGCTTATTCAGTGTTCCCAAATGCTCTAAGTCATGTTCCCAACATGACTCTAAGTCATTTTTTTCCATAGACAATATTTTGGATTGTCTTGCTTACCAGTTCCAAAATTGCCATCCAAAACTGTGCTAAAAATCAGTATTCAGATAGAAACGCATTTTTCAAACTTGAAGTGATTTTTAAAAGCAACAACTTGTAATTCACAAAGTAAATTAGATGTAGCCTCAGATATGAATTTGCATTAGTTTTTCTTCTCATATATAGATAGTATCATAACTAACCCTCTGCATATGTATCCAGTCCACCAGGTTGGTTCCTGCTGGAGGAGTGTTTTTGACTATTTTAAGCAGCCATATTTTACGCTTTCATTGTCTGGGTTCATAGTATAAAAACCATTACGTGTTTGCTGCTTGTTTTCTCAGAGCCCTTTGCACAAATTTTTCAGTCAAAACCAGGGGGAAAAAAAAAAGAGGAAAAAAATTTAGGTTAACCCTCATCAGAGTACAGCCTTTCACAACCTGTTTTCCTCCCAGAACTGCAAAAGCAGAGACAGACACTGGCAATATGCTGTAGCTAAGGAAAGCCTAACAACTTTGAACGCAGAGGAGGGCTGCAGTGGCTTTCCCACATTAGTTAGTGGATCAGGCTGACCTGCCATGGCACTCGTTGCAAATGTGAAAGATGTGAACTAGTCTGCAAGAGAACTAGTCTGCAAGAGAGTGTATCTGCTGGCAGCAAGCCAGGTGTGTGCAACTGTTAGCTCAGGAAGCTCTAAACTTTGGAGTGCCAAAAGCTGGGAGGGCAGCCAGGGAAATACAGGTGCCACAGTTGCTGATTATGTTTTACTGAGACCTTCACTACTAGGGACAGTCTGAAACAAAGGCTGGAGCAGATGATTTGGGAGGGCTGTCTTGGTATAGCTGTTCCCGTATTATGTTTGGTGTGCATGACATTTAGCAGGAGTGAACTTCTCATGCTGCTTAGTCGTGTTTGTGAAAGTTTCGCTTTTTGGAGAGAAACAACTGAAGCAGGTGAAAAGCACTCACCCAGTGACATTTACTTCTCCATAGCATTTTTGAAGCCCAGGTCCAGCCAGTGCCAGAATTGCAGGGCACATTTTAGGTACTGGTATGCAGAACTGCATGTTTTGTAATGTGAGTGGAAAAAGTTGTGATTCAGTGAGTTGAACCAGATAGCAGCTTTTTCCTTGCTGGGGGCAGATGACTTCCTGTATCTCTCTTAACCTGTTGTTCCTATTATCTACCACAGGGAGCAACCTAATCTGCAGTTGACTCTTTTTTAATCTAAAGATCAATCTAACAGTTTTAACAAGTATCTCGTAAGCAGAATCCCTGGATTAAGCAAGCTCTTCCACATGTTTGCTCCTTCCCTCTTCCTCACACCCTTCCATCCCACTGTTGCATTCTGCAGCGCATCCCCGCCCAAAACTGTACCCAGAAGTGTACCAGAAGACTCTCATGAAAACTAACTAATTTCCTTTTCTGGGCAATTATTCTCTAGGCTAGCAGTGCTCTGCTTGCAGACGGCTTTGCAGAGGGCTGGGGAAAAGGTATTTTAGCAGTTTTGCTGACAAATGTTTCAGCACAGTTTAAGCAGCATGACCTGGATGACCTATAAGCATAGGGGTGCCTGCCCAGCATCTCCCCCAGTCTCTTGTGTGCAAGAGAAGATCTGCAGAGCAGTGAGAAACACATTTTTTGAACTTTTCCTAGTATGTAGGCAGTGCCACTTCAGAACTTTCAGAACTAAAAACACTAAAGGGAAAAAAATGCTCTCTTTTTATAGCCTACTGTCTCATTGAAAGTGATTTATGAAATGAAGCTTCCTGCCCACCCAGTGCACAGAACAAATACAGACAGTGCTTTGAAATAACTACAGTACTATGCTATTTTCAGTAATATTTAGCTCAGACTTAGCCAAGAAAGCCCACTAAGCTTAGCAGACAGACATAAAAAGAAACACTCTTTCTGCATTTTTGTGTGCACATGCATCTATTTTAGGGTTTACTACTCTTTTCTCCAGTTGCATAGCTGAGTATCAATGCAGCAAAGACTCAGCTCTGAAAAATGCCTTAAGCCCCTTTCTCAATACAAGTAATAGCTCTTGAGCACATACCTTATTAGAAGTGCCTTAATAAACATAAGCTTGTGCTTATATTGAGGACACTTCAATTTACTGTAGTAAATTATGTTTAATTCATTCACTTTCATAACTGTAGAAAATATTGTGGTCCATATACTTGTATAATTTGATCATTTTTTGTGTATGTGTGTTTAGAAAGTACTTTTATATTTCTATGACTGTGGGGTTTTTTATGACTACGAGATTACTACCTGTCACAGTTGGTATCAGTAGTGCAGTTGAGGAGGAAGCTCTACCTGACACTGTCTTGGCCATCACCTACTATATTTACTTAACACACCTTTCTTCCTTATCTGCAAATTCTGAGCTGTAACTTGTTTTCACTTACATTCAGGAGAAAAGATAAAAACAAGCCTACCAAGTCATTTAGGTCTGTCAAATCCATTTCTCCTGCCTTCAGCAGTGGGTGCCTAAGGAAGTATATAAAATCAGATTGAGCATACCGTAATAGTTTTCCAAAGTACTCTTCCCTTTTCCCCAGCGATTTGGAGGTTGAAAGACTTCTCAAGTCAGCAATGTTATTTTTGTACTAGGTAGACTTCTATTTGAAACAGCCTAATACTTTTGAATGCATGCAAAGCTCAAGCATCCAGTCTTGCTGCAAGGAGTTTCACAGTTTAATGGGGAATGGTATGACAGAGTACCTCCTTGGCTTGTTTTGAGCTTGCTGTCTCCAGGTTCTGTGTAACACTGCCTGGCTTTTGTGGCATAAGACAGCAAATTACAGCTTTTGCATATCCATGCCACCTAAGCAGTCACAGAGCACTCTGTCATCTCCTGCCCTGCAGGTATTTATGATCCTTATTAAGAGTCTTTCCTGCAGGAAACCCTCACTGGAGTAGTTCTGCTGGCACTAGTGAAGGTGCTTGCAGGAGTGAGTGCTGGCAGGATCATAGCATTGCTCAAGACCAAGAGACAAGTGTTTTATTTAGGTATTGTGAGTATTGTCCGCAGCAAGCATTACCATCTGCACCTGGGTATCTGAATCCTTAAAGCGATCCAGCATGTGCCATAATTCTATGGAAGTAGAGGTCCTTCCACTTGTGTTTCTACTCTAAGATTTTTGGGATACATATGTTATGCCAGTTTCAAACTGCTTCATTACGAAAATATCCTCCCACATAAACCTACGAAATATCTGTAAAGCTTACCCGTTTATGCTAGTTTGAAACCACCACCTCCATTTTCTATTTTTCCTGATTCAAAGTTTTGCTATTCTGACAAAGCTCTAGAATCTGATTGATGAGAGACATCAGTGGTGCAAAACTATCTAGAAATCTCATAATGTTCAAAACACAGTAAGAAAAGTCTCTCTTCTTGGTGTTCCCACGCTGTTAACACGTGGTTTTCTTATTGTGGTTTACTTTATAGATCAAAACCATGTGCTGTATTAGGAAATGCTGTGGAAGGTCAATTTCTCATGATAGTTTATCAGATGAGATCCTTTAGAACATACATTTAAAATACATCAAACAAAATCATTATAGTTCACTATCTCATTTCAAGGGAATGGTAGGAAAGCACCACCAATGATAAGGACTTGGACTTTGTGTCTGTTGCTATGAAAGCAGATAAACTCTCCTATCCAAATAGATCTCCAAAGAAATCTTATAAAAAGATCTTTCAGAATGAGAAATAACATGTTGTTTTAGTTTAATGATGTAGTACTCAGCTGTATAGTCAGATTTTAAAAAAGCTGAGACTCTAGTAGATAGAAAAATAAATAGTACTATTCAATTTGCATCCTACTCTCTTTATTTGCATGTCCCTGTTTATTCTTTCATGGTCAGCTAAGGTAAACTTTTTGATGTGCTTTTTCCTCATTTAAAATCCATTTGGGATGTTAATGTCTTACAGTCCTAGGACCAGAGATGAAGTATATTTTTTGCAGCTTTAAGAAAGCGGATAGAAGTTTCAAAGGCAGTAGCTGCATGCTCTGCAGAAGACCCCAGGTATAATGGAATGCTTGGTCTTCAGCCCCATAATTACAAAAAGTAGTTACTTGTCAAAGACTAAGGTACTGATTTGCAGACTTTCTGATGCATTACTTCATGAGACATACTGCTCCTTTTATATAGCTGTTTTTCTTCCCTCTCTTAATTCAGGAGAGACTTTGACCCAGCACTTTCTGTCATGCATTAGTAACTCTGAAAATGTTTACTTAAGTACAAAACCACATTAGCTCAGCATTATTGTGTGCTTCCAACACACATAAATTACAATATATTGTGGGATAGGACCTTTGATCAAGAAAATCCCGCACTGAATTAGCTTAGAGGTGGGGAGGAGGGTTGGAGCATTAAATGTCCTTGTCTCCTTTTCCTCTCATCCCTATGATTCTTACTGCCAGTCAGTTTTTCCCAATTGCTTGCTGTATCTGCACTTCAGGCTAGAAGAAAAGAAAGCACTGGCAATAGCAGCTGTAGGAAAATCAACTCCAATCTTCTCTAACATCCATTTCCAAATGCAGAATCTGAAGTGTCACTTTTAGAAAATCCTCACTTCTTGTCCCCAACGTTGTGTCTCTCACCCAAACAACCCTGGGGTTCTGGAGTATAAAAGCACTTTTGGGAAGGAAAAATACTGCAGATAGGCACCCAAAAATGTAACTTGACGCCAAGATTATTTAGCCTGGGCAGTGGCAAAGTTACTCTTAACATATGCTGCTGTTTGTAGAGGACAGAGATGGTGAAGGGTGGCCCCAGTGCTCCAGGCAGGGCGGCAGCGAGTGCATAGCACACCTTCCTTCTGTAATCTAGAGAGGCCAAGTGCCTGCCTTCACTGGCCAGCCCTCCTGCTCACTGCAAGACAACCTGGATGGGAGGTGAGCAGAGCTGAGAAACAAAACCAGTATAACATTCCTACAGACCAAATACAATTGACCCAGTATAATAGGTCTTGAAGGTTAACAAGTCTGGAAAGCGTGTAATTGCTCCCTCCCCCATCCTCATCTGATAAATGAAAAACATACATCCTCCCACTCCCATGCTATTTTTTTCTGGCAGCCTCTGCTCATCCGCTTTTGGAGGGCCTTTTACATGCTACCATTACATGCTGCACTGAATAAACTATTGTATGGCTGCTCTCAAGATGATTCTGTAGACACTGATGCCAGCAGCAGAAGGTACCCAAGAAATAGCCTCCCTGCCTGAGTGTGATTTAAAGATTGAGGAATCAGTGTCACTTTCATTAAAGTTGGAAGAAACTTTGCTCCTGTTGCAAATGGAAGCAGAAATCAGTCCTTACTTGTATTTGAAATGTTAACTGATTTTGCTGATTAGACAGCATGATACACTGTATCAGCTACTAAGTAAAAGCACAGATTCTTTCCATGTCAAGTATTTGATTTTTTTTTACTTATTATTGTTTGTAAACATAGAAATTTAAAGCCATAAATTTTGAGAAGCTTTAAAAAGTGACTTGATTATCTATTTATATATACACAAGTACACAGAGTATTTCATGATAGTTTGACTCTGATACTAGCATGTTTCCTGTATTATTCCTTGGTTTTTTGCAAGTTAGAACATCCTCCAAGCCCTAGGCTTTATCTTATGATGAAACTGATACTGCTGTTATATGGAATTTCATCCTTTTAAAGGGTTTGGACCCTGCAAGTGATGTGTGTCTTGTCCAGCACTCTACCCTTGTTGCAGTAATCCTAAACAAATATTCTTTCTTTCTATTTAGTTTGGGGGCTTATTACAAAAAAAGTATATTATAAGAAGTATAAAGTTTAGCAATGTGTAAAAGCAGAGAGAAAAAGTACTAAGAGTTTTTTTTACTTGTATTTATGAGACATCACCTCCCTTTCTTTGCTCTATAATGCTCTACGAATTGTAGTTCAATTTATTGTGAAAATTAAGCAACTTTAAACAAAGATAGCATGATACTTCAGAGAAATTATCACTAGAGAGTGTCAGTATGTCCCTAGATGTCACCTATATTAAAGACGTTACCTCTCTGGCTCCAGAAGTCATATAGAAGTGAACCTAACTATAATGAAAGGTTCTTTGCAACTCCACAGATATTCAGGGCAATTATCATGGCAAAATGAGCTGTAACTAGTTCAGCAGTCTGACAGAGTACTACATACAATCCATGGGACCTTTGGCAGTGCATCAGCCCCTATGCTACTACACATCAGCGTAGGTAGTGTGTGGGGCAAGACGCCTTTTGTGCTTGCATAGTGAAATGTCAGATCAATCACCAAAATTGACAAGTGAAATTTTTTTAATGATGTCCCTTTATATATTGTAGGCTCAACTGGATATACCTTACACAAGAAACAGTTTGAAAATCTGGCTCAGTTGAAGGCCAAGGAGCTTTTTCTTATTAAATATTTGTTATGATTATGCAAATTAGCATTAAAGAAACATCTAGATTCCAAAACATCTGCAAGGAACTGCTGAGACATATTCAAGCATTTCCTATACTGCACATTTTATTTCTGTGCTCCTCAAGGCCATCCTAAGAATTGATAATTATATTTCATGATCTAATTCACAGCAGTTATAGCAATTACAGGTATCATAGCTGCCACTGATTTTTATTATTTAATATAACCAAGTAGCTGATAAGGGACTTAAATACTGCTTTATGTTAAACTGCTATGCCACATTATGGTTGTCATGTTGTCATACACATAAGTAAGCAAAAAAGAACTACAGGATTTAAGAAGGAAGGCTTTATTCAGAACTCAAGTAATTTATAACACAAAAGGGAACAACTCACGTTTGTTAAGGAATATTACCTAGTTTATCTCTTCTTTGATCAGAAAAATAAAAAAAGAATTTCAGGCCACTGTGAAGGCCACATCCATGGGAACAAACTGGTTATGACAACGCTTCTGATTTTTAGAGAAAAATTCAAATCAGTACAGCTCATGGATTTCTACATGCTCACATAGGTACCTTTCTCTAACCCTGCTAGTGCATTTAAAATTAATGCTTGGTATGGTAATACAGCTCTTGTCATAGCAGAATTGCAATTATATGGTTTGATTATTATCTACCCAAACCATCTAGCAGAATCAGTTTATGCAATAATTTACATTTTACTACATGCAGATCATCTGTGTTCAGTTGCATTGAGTTGTCTTATACTTTTGCAGGTTGCCGGTACAACATGTAGCTCTAGATGATCTAAGATGGCACACTCCATGGATGGAACAACAGGGTTCTTGGATCAGAGTTCAGGTATTACACTTGTCATGCATGAGTTTACTAGAAGAAGTTTGCCAAACGCAAATAAAACAGTGTCTGCTGTCATCTCCTGTCAGAAATTACTACTAATTGAGGCAGGGCTTTGCTTTAACCTGACGAGGTATGGGGTAACTAGGTGCAAGTACACTACCCTTTGCTGACTTTCTCATTAGGGCTGAGAGAGCCTTTAGGAATGCCATTTGAGTCACAAGAAAATGCTGTGCTTGCATCAGCAGCCCATCAAGGTGCTGTCATTGGAAATCTTCGTGTTTAGCGCATGAGCCTGGCCACTTTCAAGGTTCTTCCAAAGTATCTGGGGAGATGCACTTGATCACAAATTTATCTAACCCATTTTTAACCTGCTGGTGCTGCATCCAATGGAAAGAAGTCCCAGAGTCTTGTTACCTGGCTGGCATTATAAATTGAGTCATGGTTAACTCTGGGATGGTTTCTGACTGTAACTGCCATTGCAGAGCTCAGGATTAGGCAAGTAGGCTCTGGTTGTTTTGTCCTTAAATACATTCCTTATGTTTACCTATACTTGGACTCCTCTTTACCCTTTCACTCTGGATTGAGAGATCCTTATGGAATTTCTCACTGTTTTATCAAAGCATTTGACTACCTAGAAGAGCTCAGTGTCATCCACAAGCCTGGGTATTTCATTACTTTCTTTCCTCCCTAGTCATCAATAGGACTGGCTTTATGCCACAGCTTCAAGGAATCCATTCACCCCTTTCCTCTAGCTGCCTGGCACAGCAGCAGTTTGCAGTGGCAGGTTGAATACCTTCCCTAGGAGGTTTGCAGGCTCACAGCTAAATTTATTCAGGACTATTCAAGTGATGACATTCAATCGCTTGAATGTCGTCACTTGTTTAATCACATCTGTCTAGTGTAACTCAAACTGACCTTGTTCTTCTGATCGGTCTCTGTTGCAGGGCACACATGTAACGTCTCCAGCACTTTCTGGAGGAGAGGATAATGGGTAATGCAGTTACTATTTTGCCTGGCACTACCTTATTATCCCCAAGTGCCCTTTTACACCTTTATCACTGAGTGGTCCTACTGATTCCCAGACTGCTTTTCTGCTTTTGAGGAATGCAAGTGTTTACTATCAGCTTGGTCACATTTTCCGAGGTGGTCTGCAAATTGTTTCAGCCCTCCCCATATTTTGCTAGCACCTAGCCTGCCCACTTGGATATACTGTTCTACTTCACACTATTAAACGCTGACCTTTCCTTATAGCATTTCCTTAACTTCCTTTTTAAACCATACAGGGGCTTCTTGGAAAGCTTTTATCAAGTAGCAGGACAAGCTTTATCTGAGCTTATAACAGTAAATTTTGAGCAGCTTCCAGTTTGCTTGTAGGCCTGCTTGTACCCTTCACACCCAAGGGCCTCTTCTTGGCCAAGCACCAACTTGGACCTCTTGGCTTGAAGAGGTGACCATCAACTTTGTGATGCCTGTTCACACATCGCACCTCCAAGCTGTTGAGGCCAGAATTGCTGAGAACAAAGGGGGTAGACTTATACACATACCTGAGTTCCCTGACATAGATCCATCTTCCATCACATGGCTTTCATATCATCTTGAAAAGAGCAGATGAGGATACAAAAGCTGGCAAACTCTGAGCTTGCTTAGCATCTATCAGACACTTGCTTGACTTATAATATGTAGTGCCTTAGGCTAATAAATACAGACACAGGTGCTTGTCCCCACCTTTTCCCTGAATTTCCTTGTCTGTGAACTGTACGTATTTAGATAAGCTATATATATTGTACTGAGACTGAACTGTAGTGTGTCACGACTGCAAACCTGCTGTGAAGCTAGAGAGCACCTGCTTGACACCTGGTCAAAGTGATAGACCAGAATCTTGAAGTTCAGTAGGCAAAAAAGTAGCTCCTAGAAAGATGTCATGTTAAAAGAAAATAAAGAGAAAGATCAAATAAAATGTAGACTCAAAATACTCTCTCTGTTAAGGTCCACCTGTATCAGCTGATTTTGTTCTAGCAGTGCCATAAGTGAATTTTCACTTTGGAAATACAGTTGCCATAGTTTTGTTTAACAGTTGTACAGGTTTGGGCAGCAGCTTCACCACTGAACGCTGCTGGATATTATATAGATTGAATGAATGCAGATGCCTTACCCCAAATATTTACAGCTAAGCAGGCAGATCTGTGAAACTGAACATGCTAAACAGAGCTGATGTGCAGTAACAAAAGCAATTATAATTTCTCTGCTTGGTCTCATTTGTGCCTGGAGACTCCCCACCCCTATTCCAACCTTTAACCTAATTAAGGAACTCAGTGAAGTACAGCCAATGGGTATAGCAAGACCAGGAGCAGCCCCAGCCCAGGGATGTTGGGCTCCTCTGTGGAGATAGGCTGAGGCCAGGCAGAGGCAAGTCATGGTCAGGATGCAGATCAATGGGTCCACCGCCTGAGTGGCAAGTTGACTCTGGCCA
Organism: Myiopsitta monachus; assembly: GCA_017639245.1. Taxonomy (NCBI): domain Eukaryota; kingdom Metazoa; phylum Chordata; class Aves; order Psittaciformes; family Psittacidae; genus Myiopsitta; species Myiopsitta monachus. The sequence goes on along the minus strand of CM029921.1, from coordinate 59,871,724 downwards.
GCAACCAAACATCACCCTGTCTTTCACTCAGTGCCCTTTCCCAGGGAAGAAAATGGAAGGAGGAAAGACTCATGGATTGAGATAATGAGTGTTTAACAAGAAAAGCAAAAGCTGTGAAGGCAAGAAAAGCAAGAAGAATAATTCATTCATTTTCTTCCATCAGAAGATGGACTTTCAGGCACTTGCGGGGAAGCAAGCGCTCAGTATGTGCAGTGGTTGCTTGGGAAGACAAATGCAGTAACTGAATGTGTCCCACTTCCTTTCTTCTTCTTTCCATGAGCTTTTACTGCTTACTACAATGTCATATGATATAGGATATCCCTTTGGTCAGCTTGGGTCAGCTGTCCAAGTTGTGTCTACTTCCAAACTCTTGCCCACACCCAGTCTACTGACTTTGGAGAGCCTTGACACTGTTAAAGCTGTACTCAACACTAGCCAAAAAACTGTTGTGTTACCATCACTGTGTCAGCCACAAATGCAAAGCAGGACTTCATGGGGGCTGCTATGGAGAAAATTAGCATTATAAGTATATCACATTCAGACCCAGTACAACCTCTACCCTTTATCCCATGCCACTGCATACTTAGGTCCCACATGAGCTGTATATATATATATATAAGTATCCTTTAAAATTTACAGGGAATGTCATATATCCAATCAGTGCTGTTTCTTGGCCTTGGAGTCTATGGGACTATCTTAGAAATTAGTCCCATCATCTGTCTCAGTTCTTTCTGGGGTACTGCGTCACCAGAGAACTTGCCTTTTGAGATCCAGAATGATGTTATGGGTAGTGGTGTGGTTTTCATGTTTCCAGCCACCAGGTAGTCATTTCCACCATGGTGAGTATGTAGCGGTTGCCCTGGCAGGACTGTGGCAGCTGTCCAAAAGTCAGTTTGCCAGGCCTCACCACAGTGATATCCCAGACACCACTTTCTATTCCAGGGAGACTTTGCTCACCTGGATCACTTGACTGTGGCACATTTCGCATTCATGTAATGACCTCAGTGGGCAGGTCCATCACTTCATCTTGAGTCCATCTGTATGTTTTGTCTCTCTTAAGATGTCCTAGTGATTTGTGGCTCCACAGAGCTACCAATAACTCACCCGTACTTTACAAGTCCAGGACCACCTGAGCTACTTCAGTTCTGGTAGCTTGGCCTCCCTGCTCATTGTTTTGATGTTCTTTGGTAGTGCATTTTTTCAGGTTTTTTTTTTTTGGCATACGGGCACCTACAGGATATATCTTTACAGTAATGTTTTCTAACTGAGCAGTGATGTCTTGCCACAATCCAGCAGCTCATATGGGTTTACCGCTGCATTACCAGTTTGTCTGTTTCGAGACCCCACAAGACTTTTTTCACATTCACGAGTCAATGCAGAGTGAGATTACTGGTCACTTTTGTCCCTCAGCAATCTCGAGGTCATATGGGTGGTTTTCACTTCTGAAAACTGACTTAACTCACAGCCTTCTTTGGCAGGTTCTTTGGCTTGTTGTGGGGACTCCATGAAGCAATTTTTCACTTCCGATGGTTTCTTATAATGTGACAGGATCTATTAGTAAGCAGAGCACATTGCTTTTCACCTTCTGATAACTCATTGTATAGTGAAGCCTTTCAGGCACAAATCACCTCCTCAGGTAATGCTCTGAAATCCCTGCCTTCCTTCATGCCAGCTCATGACATCATCCAGGATTCCTGGGCAGTTGGGGTTCCCCATTTTGAACCCATTGTGTAATCAGCACTACTCATTCCATGTAGTTTTGGCTGCATGGTGTATAGAGGGGACCTTGAACATCCAGTGCACCACAGGCAATCATGATGCAAAGAGCTGTGCTTCTATTCCAACAACTTCTGAAATAGAGCAACTCCTCATACACCGCTAATATCTTTTTTCAGTTGGGGTGTAGTGTGCTTCAGCTCCCAGCTCTCAAAGCAAATTGGAAACATCAGTTCCTAACTTGGAGCGTGCCCTTCAGTGACTACTGCATAGATAATTGATGATCTGTGGGACTACCACACAAAACCAATTGCTAGTTTCTCATCCAGACTGTGGCCCATTTTGGGGGGCCTCAGCCTAGCAGGCAGTGACAGCTGATCATTTGCTACTACTATATTATCCTTGGCCTGTACAGTTCACAACTGCAGTTTTAGTATACTAAAGGGTTAAATAGCATTAAGGCTGTTGAGTCATTAAGTCTCTGACTAAGCAAAGCACTTAAGTAAGCATGCACTTAGCTAGTTCAGTTATTCTGAAAAAACCTTACTTACCCAAACAATCACATAGCAAAGGAAATAAGCAAGAACTCACAGGATAAAACCTCTTACCATTTGCAGGAATAGTCCTAAATTATTGCACTTAAGCTCTTCCTGGTGTGATTCTGTACTCTTTCACAAGTTTCTCAACTTCACAGCAATTTCAATCACTCTTCAATAAAGATGGGCCTCTCACTCTTTTTTTTCTAAAATAAGTGTATAGCATGAGGTGTTTTTTTAATAGTTTGAAAGTACAAAACCAACTCCTTGTACTATTCTTGGCCAATCATATCTAAAGTCATGTGACCTGAAACTTTTGACACATTTTTGAGTCCTAAAAATTCTTAATGTGACAACAGGTATCAAATACATGTTGAGAACTTGCTGTAAGTTGAGGAGAATCAATAAAGCATTCTAGCCCCTTCTCTGTTTTTAAATTATACAGTCTTGTACTAAGGTAGTGATGCTGAATTTGTTTAGGGTATGGGTAGGTAAAACTAATCAGTTGCTTATACAAGATATAGAGCACCTGCACTCTTCTCCAGAGGGGAGGGTGCATAATGGGCCAGGCTGCACTCAGTGCTCCCTGCTGGAGGTCATCCTGCAGCGGGTGGCTGAGCTGCAGGACACTGTTACTAGGCTGAAAGGTGTCAGGGAAGCTGAGAGGAAGCAGCACTGCTGCTCCAGGACCAAACTGTGCAGGGGCCTCAAGCTTCCCCTGTCGCTCATGCAGGAAAGGAGGCCACAAACACAGGAGGCTGGGAAACTGTAACAAAAAAAAAAAAAAAAAAAATTAAAAAAAGGAGGAAGAGGACAATTAAAAGAAGAGGCATCCTCCTAAATCTGTTGTTCCCACCCAGAACCGCTTTGCTGTCCTGCAGGGGGCTGATGAGAAGCCACACTCCCACCAGGAACAGCTGGCTGATGCACCGGTAAAGAAGACCCCTACTGGTGCTGCCGGGAAAAAGCAGTGGATCATAGTAGTAGGGGACTCTATGCTGAAAGGAACAGAGGCATTCACCCGTCGGCCTGACCAAGTCTCAGGGGAGGTGTGTTGCTTGCCAGGGGCTCGGGTCAAGCATGTTGCAGAGAGGCTGCCTACTCTCATCAGTCCCACTCACTATCATCCACTTCTAGAGATCCATGTGGGTGCTACTGATATAGATAGCAGTAGCCCGGAGAACAAAGAAGGACTACAAAGCTCTGGGAGAGGTGGTTAGGGGCTCTAGAGCTCAGATTGTCTTTTCATCAATTCTCCAGGATACAGGGCAGGACCTTAAAAAGGCTAGGAGGAATGGCCAGGTTAATAAATGGTTAGAAGGGTGGTGCCATAGTCAGGGGTTTGGGTACCTTGAACATGGGACTCAATTTAGTAGGTCAGGTCTACTGGGGGCTGGTGGAGCTGGTCTGACAAAGAAAGGGAGGAGTGGATTTGGTAGGAAGCTTGCCAGACTGGTCAAGGGTGCTTTAAACTGGATGTATTGGGGGAGGGGGGCATCATTCCATACCAACACACCCAGTCACTTGCCAGCAACTATAGTAAACGTTCAGAGCAATGTAGAGATATTCCAGCTGCTCCAGCCAATGAGCCAGCTTCAATTGGAGCTCAGCTCAGATGCCTCTATACAAGCGCTCATAGCATGGGGAACAAACAAGAGGAATTAGAGATGTGTGCACATCTATGGGGGTATGATATCATAGGCATCACAGAAACGTGGTGGGATGGCTCCTATGCTGGGAGTGTTGGAATGGAAGGTTACAGGCTCTTTAGGAAAGACAGGCCCAGTTGGCAGGGAGGGGGAGTTGTTATTTATGTTAGGGATAGGCTGGAGAGTATGGAACTCTGTTTGGGGATGGCTGAGCAGTCGACAGAGAGTTTGTGTGTCAGGGTTAAAGGGAGAACAGCAGTGGCAGACATTATTGTGGGGACCTGTTACAGACTGCCTGACCAAGAGGACTAGGTGGATGAAGCGCTCTATAGACAGATAGGAACAGCCTCACGCTTGCAAGCCCTTGTTTTCTTGGGGGACTTCAACCACCCTGATATCTGTTGGAGGGATCGTGCAGCCCGGCACAAGCAATCCAGGAAGTTCCTCGATTGTGTGGAAGACAACTTCCAGCTTTCTTCTGCAAGTAATAGAGGAGCCGACAAGGAGAGGTGCCATGCTTGACCACATCCTCACCAACAGGGAAGGGCTGGTTGGCAGTGTGATGCTCCAGGGCAGCCTTAGTTGCAGCGATCATGAGATGGTCGAATTCGTGATCCTCAGGACAGTGAGAAGAGCGTGCAGCAAGCTCGCTGCCCTGGACTTCAAGAGAGCAGACTTTGGCCTCTTCAGGAACCTGCTCAATAAGGTTCCATGGGATATAGTCCTAGAGGGCAGAGAGGCCCAAGACTGTTGGTTGATATTCAAGGATCACCTGCTGCAAGCTCAGGAGCGATACATCCCTACTAGAAGGAAGTGCTGCAGGAGGGCCAGGAGACCTCCTCGGATGGATAAGGAGCTGCTGAGGAAAATTTGAAGGAAAAAAGAGGCTTATAAAAGGTGGAAGCAAGGGCAGGCGGCCTGGGAAAAATACAGGGATGTAGTCAGGGAAGCTAGGGACCAGGTTAGGAAAGCTAAGGCCCACTTAGAATTAAACTTGGCTAGGGATGTGAAAGATAACAGGAAGGGATTCTATAGGTACATTGCAAATAAAAGGCTAGGCACAATGTGGGCCCTCTCCAGAAGCTATCAGGAGAACTGGCTACCCTGGATTTGGAGAAGGCTGAGGTTCTGAATGACTTCTTTGCCTCAGTCTTCACTGGCAAATGGCCTGACCACACCACCCAAGTCTTGGAAAGCAGACACAGGGACTGTGAGAATGAAGACCTTAGGCTTGCTGTAGGAGAGGATCTGGTTCAAGATCATCTTAGGAACCTGAACGTATACAACTCCATGGGACCTGATGAAATCCATCCGTGGTCCTGAAGGAGCTGGCAAATAAAGCTGCTAAGCCACTGTTCATCATAGTTGAAAAATCATGGCCGTCAGGTGAAATTCCCAATGACTGGAAAAAGGGAAATATAACCACCATTTTCAAGAAGGGGAAAATGGATGAACTGGGGAACTACAGACCAGTCAGCCTCACCTCTGTGCCTGGCAAAATCTTGGAGTAGATTCTCCTGGAAGGCATGCTGAGACACATGAAAAACAACAAGGTGCTTGGTGACAGCCAGCATGGCTTCACTAAGGGGAAATCCTGCCTCACCAATTTGATGGCCTTCTATGGTGGGGCTACAGAACTGATGGACAGGGGTAGAGCAGTTGACGTCATCTACCCGGACTTGTGCAAAGCGTTCGATATTGTCTCAAATTATATCCTTGTCTCTAAGTTAGAGAGACATCAATTTGATAGGTGGACCACTCAGTGGATAAAAAACTGGCTGGATTGCTGCATGCAAAGAGTTGTGCTCAATGGCTCAATGTCCAGCTCTAGACCAGTAACGAGTGGTGTCCCTCAGGGATTGGTGTTGGGACGGGTCTATTTCAACACCTTTGTTGGTGACATGGACAGTGGGATTGAGTGTGCCCTCAGCAAGTTTGCCGATGACACCAAGCTGTGTGGTTCGGTTGATACATTGCGGGGAAGGAATGCCATCCAGAGGGACCTTGACACACTTGTGAGGTGGGCTGATGCCAACCTGATGAAGTTTAACCATGCCAAGTGCAAGGTCCTACAGCTGGGTGGAAGCAATCCCAGGCACAGCTACAGGTTGGGCAGAGAAGAGATTGAGAGCAGCCCTGTGGAGAAGGACTTGGGGGTGTTGGTCGATGAATAAATGAACATGAGCTAGCAGTGTGCGCTCATAGCCCTGAAAGCCAACGGTATCCTGGGCTGCATGAAGAGGAGCGTGACCAGGAGGTCGAGGGAGGTGATCCTGCCCCTCTGCTCTCCTGAGACCTCACTTGGAGTATTGTGTGCAGTTCTGGTGTCCTCAACATAAAAAGGACATGGAACTGTTGGAACAAGTGCAGAGGAGGGCCACAAGGATGATCAGGGGACTGGAGCACCTCCCGTATGAAGATAGGCTGAGAAAGTTGGGGCTGTTCAGCCTGGAGAAGAGAAAGCTGCTTGGAGACCTCCTAGCAGCCTTCCAGTATCTGAAGGGGTCCTATAGGGATATAAGGATGCTGGGGAGTGACTCTTCATGAGGGACTGTAGTGGGAGGACAAGGGGTAATGGGTTCAAACTTAAATAGGGGAAGTTTAGATTGGATATGAGGAAGAAGTTCTTTCCTGTAAGGGTGGTGAGACACTGGAATGGGCTGCCCAGGGAAGTTGTGAATGCTCCATTGCTGATGGTGTTCATGGCTGGGTTGAACAGAGCCTTGGGTGACATGGTTTAGTGGGAGGTGTCCCTGCCCCTGGCAGGGGGGTTGGAACTAGATGATCTTAAGGTCCTTTCCAATCCTAACTATTCTATGATTTTATGATTGAGAACACTGTAAAAGACCCTATAAAAATATCTGAGCAAAAGTAAGGTATTCTGCATTTTAGTGATCTGTTCCCCTTCTATTTATTAGTTGCATTTTAAATTCATGTCTTCAGGTGTGCTTCTGAAGTTGCTCCAGCATTAGAGAGGAGACTCCAGGAACAGGGTCACAGAGAATAGATCACAGACTGATTGGGATGACAGCTCTGTGCCAACGGTGGCTGACAGCTGTTTAAGTTAAGCAGCAGATCTTGGGTACTGGAAAATCATGGACGCTGTATTTTCCTGTATTCTGGGGCCTCATGTTTGACAAATTCTCTGCCTCTTTAGTTTCTCTGTGTCTCTAAACAGCCAAGCAGCACGGACTTGACTTTATATGGAAATAACAAGCCAAATTCAGACATTGGAAGAAGATAATATGTTGTCATGGATTTCAGCAAAACATTTTCTATTTTGCCTAGCTCTTAATTTTGCTCCTCTTGCTCATAGCATTAATAACTTCATAAAGGAGGCTAATTTGTTCAGAGACTGAACAATTTACGGAGAAACTAATAGCTTCTTGAAAATGAGAATAGCAATCCAGGGCATGATCTGGTCAACTGATTATGCAGAGGCTCCATGACTTCAGAAAAAATCAGGTGATGGGCAGTGAACCTGACGGCACATTTTAATTCTCCTGGCAGCCTTTGCCTTTGTGAACTGACAGAGTTATCTTTCAGGACTTTCCTGTCCTGCCCTTGGGATTCTTATCAGCTATTGATTGTGTAGTGCAGATTAAAGGAGTTATTTACGTTTAGAAAAAAAAAATCATTCTTGGCCAGCACCATATGGAAGTGCTTCTGCAAAGTGTCCCACTTTCTGCATTTCTCCCTTACCTTTGACAGCAGGAAGGTATTTGAATTACATACATGGTGATTAGCCCCTGTACCCTGGAGACCTTGAAACAAGAAAATAATGCTATATATTAGAAATTCCACCCCAGCAACCATTCGCAACTTAACCCTTTGCACTCAAGACTTGTCAAGGAAACACTGACCATTTAGGTTGTTTGATAGATTTTTGTCTAAGCCAGTTTCCTGATATAAAGCAAAGCAAGAAACTGAGGGGTTTGATAGGAATGTCAGGTGAATTAAATATATCTTCTTAATCTTTATTGCACCAAAGGTCTGTAAATCCAGTTAGCATTTTGCAACATGCAAAGGTAAGAAAAAGGGATGCTGGGGAGTGACTCTTCACTAGGGACTGTAATGAGAGGACAAGGGGTAACAGGTTCAAACTTAAACAGGGGAAGTTTAGATTGGATATGAGGAAGAAATTCTGTACTGTAAGGGTGGTGAGGCACTGGAATGGGCTGCCCAGGGAAGTTGTGAATGCTCCATCACTGGCGGTGTTCAAGGCCGGGTTGGACAGAGCCTTGGGTGATATGATTTAGTGTGAGGTGTCCCTGCCCACGGTAGGGGGGTTGGAACTAGATGATCTTAAGGTCCTTTCCAACCCTAACTGTTCTATGATTCTATTATTAAAGGTGAAACTAAATCCAGAATCCTATTCCCATGAGACCACATTTAGCCAAGAGTCCACTCCAATTTCATCAGAAAAAAGAAGCAGGTTACAACAGTATAGGTTAAGACGGCATGAGCCAGCACCAAAATCTTAACCTTGGTCCTGCCCTCAAACCATCAGCTCCAGGCTCATCCTACCTCCCAGTTTCTGTCATAGTTCACAGCCCTAGACATTTGGCTATAGCTCTGGAGCTGACAAAATATCCTGGGCCTCTTCTGGCTTACCTCGACAGTGCAGCACTCCAGCGTGTGCTGTGGAAGCTAAAGGCACACTATAGCGTGGCAAGGCATCTTTGAAGTATGGGAGATACCTAGGCATGAACCCTCTGTCTCAGTCTGTAGGCATTTTGAAAGTGGACTGCTATTTGATATTTAAGAGATAAAAAATGTGTCCTCTCAGTTCCTCAGAGGACCCCAGTTTGCTATACTTATCAGATAAGGAGCATGTCCTGTCTCTAGAACTACACTTAGGCTGCAAAGCCAGCAATGAAAAATACTGCCCAGCATTCCTGCTTAAAGGGTAAATTTTCAGCTTATTTTAGGTAAGTTTGTGAGTTTGGAGTTTTCATTTCACTGTAGCCAATTGAGGAGGAAGTATCAACAATTATGTTCCTTTTCAATATAGCCATAGTTATGTGTACTTTAATGTCCTTTGTAGAGTCAGCGTAGTATCTAGGGACTTCATGTGTACAAAACAGACTCCCAGTCTTTGTTTAATAAACTTTTACAAGATACCTTTTTTGTTTCTAATGATTCCCAGGTGCTCATGTGGAAATTTTCATAAATGCTTTTGGTTTACTATTGTAAGCAAAATAAATGTGTGTATTATGATGCAAAGTAACCTGCAGATATTTTTGGAGCTTCTGCATTCGGTAGTCCCATGCATCTCCGGATGTCATTTATCAAAACCAGATGTTCTTTATATATCACTGTGTTTTGTATCAATGTCTATTTAAACTGAGAGCAACCAAAGCCAAAGAAGCATGCTTTGATTTAAATAAATCAAAGCATATCACAGTCATAGTAATTAATAATCCAAGACTGGAGCAAACATGACGAGTAGGAGAAATCCATTTAGACAGGATTGGTTTTGTTTCTTGCTGCTTTTCTAAAGCTTATTAGAAGCAGCAAGTCTTTGGTTAAACTAGATCTACTTCCACAAAAATCCCTCACCAACAGTAGGTATTGAGAGGCTCAGTCCTGACAGCCTGAGCAAACAGCCTGTATAAATCATGGCTGGGGTTTTGATTATAATGGTCCCTTATTTATGACAGGTCATAGAAAGCAATTCTTCACTTGAATCATTCCCAGCATTAAATGGAAAAGCTCCTGCTAATGATACAGGATGAGGTCTTGAGCTGTAATTATGTTACTTGCATCGTGTATCAGGCAGATATATTAACGAACCACGACTCAAGTAATTATAGCTGCAGGAAAGGGAGCAGTAGATTATAAAACAAACTTCAAAATGTACTGGAGCAGCAAAATCAATGTCTGGTTTTATTCCTGTTAAAGTTAGTATTTGGTTATAGTTAGTATTCCTGTTAAAGTTAGTATATAGTTAGTATTCTGAGTGCCTTCAACTGGAGGGCATCTTCTTCCCATCTTCTCCAGCATACATTTACCACAGTACCAAGACTGATCTGCCTGAACTATGTCATCTGAAGAGGTATCACTGAAAGAGACAAGAGTTCAGAAACATATTTAGGAAATGACAAAAGAATGTTCCGTTGAAAGGGCCCATCTTCAACACAGGTGTAAGGGAATCACTGGAGAAGAAAGTCACTGGTGGAAAATAGCAGAAGATTCAGCTTTGTCTTTGGAGTAGGTGAGAAAGTCCCACCAAAACTTTCATCTCTTTCTACTGAAAAATTTTGCTGTAATAGTGAAAGATATACAGTGCATTTCTAAGGAGGAAACACATTTTTTCATTGCAAAGCTAACGGGTATTCTATGAAACTCTAGAGTGACTATTCCATTTTCCTGTACATGTAATTATTTTGAAACTAGGAATATATATATTGTTAGATACTTGCAGACATTCTCCAATGATTTGAAAGAACAGTACAATGACACCACTTACATTTTATTAGTATACGTGAAGACTGGCTTTAGGAAAAATGTCACATCCACAGGGCAAAATCCTGCCTTGTGCCGCATGCAGCGAAGGGCTCAATGGGATGAAAGCATTCAGGCAGTAATGTGGAGGCATTAAGCAACAAGCTTGTCACATTTTCTGCAAGCAGTAGGCTGATTATGTTTTCTACAGTACGTTATTCCTTTGCCTTTCTCTCCTTCATTAGCTGTAAAGCAGTCCACTTATTCTGAACATTAGAAAACAAATATTTTATGTTTTCAGAGAGGATGGCTCAATCAGAAACATTCATAAAAGCCAGGGTAGTACAATACTATTGAAAACACCAGTATAAACCTAAGAAAAATAATTGTGGTCAGAGCTTTTTTTCCATCCAAAATGCATTTTTTAGTTTACCCAAACAATTACGCAAATTGAAAAGTCCAGAAAAAATGGGGAGTTTCGCCCACATTTTCAGATTTTTTTCAATGCTTCACCTTTTGTTCAAAATGGACTTTTCTGCCTGATGCCAGCTCCAATCTTGACTGGCAAGCATTTTTTTCCACCCCCATTCTCCTTTAGCAGCAGCTCTTTGCTCATCTGCAGAGCCAGCACTGAAACCATTGGAAACGAGTCTTTAGGTAAAGTGCTGGTAAAGTTTAAGCTTGTTATATACGTACCTACTAAAGCAGAAATTAAAACTGTTAAAGAAAGTATAACTGCGCTTAGTTTAACTAATTACTCAAATGGCAAATTTGATGCATTTATTTGTTTTCCCCTTACCACTTAGATGGCAGTGCCTCTCTCTGTTAGAGATTTCAACCATTCAAGGACTGCCATGATGTTGCATCTCTCAAGACAGCATGTGCCGTCATGTGGTGTGGATGGGTGCATGTGGTCTGTCTGCTCTCCAGTGACTGGACACGCACCCAAGGGAATAGGGGAACAGACAGCATCTTCTCTCTTCTTTTAATCAGATGCTCAGAGGTCTGGTACTTATTATCTTCTGAGGAAAAGGCACAGTTTTTGGAAGCAACTTGAGCTCGTATCGGCACTGAGATCGCAGCGCATGATGTAAATGGTCAGTTCAGAAAGACATATTAGCTTGAAAAAGAAAATGAATGTAATGCTCTGACCCTCTGGCTTAATTGCTTTCTGCTCCCAGTTGACAGGCTGGAGTTTAGCAGGCAAAACATGAAGCAAGGCAAATGAAGATGTTTCATGTAAGAGGATGATGTAGCCCCATCTAAGGCGGAGGATGATATATTGCTTGCTGAGCTGACTGTGAAAACAACGGCGCCTAAATAAAGCTGTGAATCATCCCCTAGTCTCACACAACTTCCACGGCAGTAGCTTCCCTTCTGAAAAAGAAGTGTGATAAATCCTTTGATTGCAAATATTGTAAATAAATGTCAGTCCTGGCAACTCTTTGGACAGACTGTAGGTAAGTGGGTACATGTTCCCCTAGTCCTATTGGGGAGGCTGCTCCCTTGCAGTGGTGCGGGATGGGACCATATCCACCACTTAATGAAAGTGAAAAAATATCTTCATCCTTGTTCTGGTTCTGATGCATTCCAGAACGTGAAATGACTGATAATTTTCTGAGCAGAAAAAAAAAGCATGTGACATTTAGCTTGATTAATGATTAATGCTGAATATGTGTGCTGCTGGTAGTGTGCCTAGGGATAAGTTTGAGTGTTTGCCTTCAGGGCTTGCGGTGTAGGCTCTCAAACCAGGAGAAATAGCTGAAGGAAAAACTATGAAGTTAATTGAGCCGGCCCTGACTGTAAAAAGGAAACCTGATGCACTTTACTTTTTTGGTGGATGCATTGAGTAAAAAAAATATATTTATATCCCTAAAGGCTTAACATGCATATTTGTTTTCTCTGTTTTTCTCCACAAGATGCAACTTTCCAGTACCTGAGCTCATCATCATTTAATATAGTTGGAATACTTGGGGGATAAAGCAGGATAGTGGAGGTACCCCTAGCTACAATCTACTCAGTCTTATCTAGCCTACTGAAATCAAAATGTGGTTTAATTTATGTTTCACTTAAATTCTGGAAAATTGAGGTGAGGGGGAAGTAGGAAAAAAACCCTAGAGAACAGGTGAAAAACATGCACTTTATAAAGTGTGTGTGGGAACTATATAGACATAAGTCAATAAATAGAGTGCCTGTTTGTGCTGCTGTACAGTTTGAGAGGTGTTCTACACTCCCTGAGGTAGAAAAAAAAATACTTGGATTTTTGTAAACCGTGTACCTTGGACAAAAACAATGTGATTTGAAATGGTAGTGAAATACACTTTTCTACCCTAAATTAGCAAGTGAACCCTGTGAACATGGAACAGACTTTGCCAAGTTCACAGAGCCTCAAACACTGCAAAGTTTTTCCACCTCTAAATTGAGCTCCAGAACCATGAAAAGGGGCTTCTTCTATGGTGCAGTGTAAGCCCAAGATCTGGGGATGGTATTAGAAATATTAATATTTCCTGAATATATGACAGACATAACTAGTGGAAACTTGGTAGCTATGAAGTTTCAAAAAAAATCTAGAAGAAATGCTGTTTGACCTTTGGCCTGTTGACAGAGATTTGGCTGAATTTGCAGACTCTGAAAGCATGAGCATTCTAGAAGCCCCTTAGGAACAGAGTTAAGTTCAGTACTACAAAACAGCTAGGTTAGGCTTGAGGAAATCACAGCCTTAGTGGTACACCTCTAAAATCCAGCAAGACATGAACCAAGCTGATAAGTAATTAAAAACGCTGCAAAGACTTATAACTATAATCTTACTGACTCCTGTGCGATGATGGTACTGTCACACTTGATGCAAGAGAGAGTGAAATCATACTTTGAACCCTGGGAGCCTTACAGCTTGTTGCACAGGGGGCTCTTTCTTTGCTCACACAACTGCTGCATGCTTTTGTAGTCACAACTGCAAGCTAAATGTGGTGTACCCTCTTTAGCAGGCATTTTGCCCATAGGCTTTCTTGCTTTAACATGGGACTGTGGTGTATTTTTTTATGTGCTGTGAATCCATTGGTGGAAGTCAGCAAAGACTTTATTTCTCCTTTTATTTCACTGAAGGAATATCAAAAAGGACTGGAAGAAACTGTTAATCACAGGCTGATTCCCCTACAAATCTTACAGCCCTTCTTGGCTAGAAGGAGCTGAATCCAAAAGTTTGGAAGAAATGAGAGAATGCTTTTGTTGTTTGAAAACATGGTGACTGTTGCAGTGAAGTTTAGCCCAGGACTCACTATTTAAACATGCTCTTTTTAATGTATTCACGAAGTCACTACACATGTACTGGAGCTTTTGGCAGTAAAGAACTGTAGGTAGAAGAGGTCTGAGAGTTTGACAGCTGTTAATCTGTGGTCTTCATTTAAAATGTGATCAGATGCCATTTAGAATAAACAAAATTGCTTCAGGAAAGTCATGAAGTACAAGGAATGGTGCCCCAAAGAGGTGCAAGGCCTGAGCCAGTCTTTCAGTAGTTTCTTAAACCATTGATCATGCATATAAATGTAATTTTACCAAAACGCTATTTGATTTCAAATACTTTCAGCAATATGGTAGGCCATGAATGCTTAAAATTTTGTTCCAAAGTTACATTAAGAAAATGTATACTTAACAGTTTCATCATGATAGGTAATGGAAAATAAGTCTGAGGAAAAAAGCCATCATCACAAATTGTCTGTTTTTCAAATTGTTACTTGTAGATGGATTCTGTTGTTCTCATTTAAGACATTTGACTGCTAAGCTGGAAAATCCCAGCACTTGAAGCCCTAGCCATGTTTATCCTTATGCCAATAACACAAAATGGTATATGGGATGCAAGTACGAAGAAGAGTCTTCAAGGGTGTGGGTCTGTATGAATGATGCCACGGCACTAAAGGACAAGGACTACTTAGAGGACTTTTCTTATATCACTCCAACTTTCTCCTTCTGAGTGCAAAAAGCCATAAATTAGTGGAACTTTCCAGCTTGGGGAGTAAATTGGCAGAATGAAAGACATTTGTTGAATGCTGTCTCTGTGGAAGAGGGAAAACAAGTGTGATAGAACAGTCAATTGGAATGATCATAGAAGAAATTTAATATATGTGACTCCATGTTTTTGTAAGTTATTTATTGCAACAGCGAAATATATACTCCACAGTTACAGTCTCAAGTCTTATCAACTTCTTTTATCAACAGTAATAAAGGCAAAGCAGTGGCCCAAGTTGAGATTTTTTTATTATTGTGTCGCTATTCCCAGGAGAAGAAAGAAACACGCTGCTTTGGGGAATTAAGTAGGGGTATCACACCTAGAGCAAGGGAATGAATTATTTTTTCCAAGTCATTTACTGCAGTTTTGACATATACATATCCTGTGGAAATCTTGAGGAGGAAAGCAAAATGGGGAACGTATCAGAAAATATATCAGATGCCTTTGTGGGAAAGTTGTAGAGTGGACTGATTTTCCATCTGCAGCTGGATTTCCAGGGAGTTTGGGATACATGACTATGTTAGAAATGTTTTAGTGATAAGTTGTTAGGAGAATGAAATTCTCCTTCCTGTACTTAAATTGGATTATTAGAAACTGTTAGAAATCCTGAAGGAAAGTAATGTCCACCATTGAAAAGAACCACACTTTTTCTAAATTTTCCAGAGGGCTTTCCTTTCAGAACTACACAAGCAAAACTTACTTACCTGGTGTTGCATTTAAAAACAACAAAAAAAGTAGAGAAGCAGAAGCACACTATTAATTCTCATTTGCTTTTGCTTACATATCAAAACAGAAGAAAAGTGTTGATCAAAGGGGAAGCTTTCAACTTTTTTCCAGCTTTCTCAGTGGAAAGGGCAGAATTTTGCTTCTATGAGAACAGTGCAGATTTAACCTGGTTAAATCATATTAAACATGCAAAGCGTGCCACCATAGCTGTGGCTGGAACTGAATCTGCTGCCAGCCTCGTATGACTTTCTTACAGTCAAATATTTTTCAAGGGCACTATAGGAGCAGAAAATAAGAAAAGGAAGCCAAGCTTTGTATCCTAAGCTCTGAGATGGGGTATGTGTGTGCTCAAATACTCATAATTTTCCTATATAAAGTCTCTACAGTTTAGGCACTACATCCAGCATAGTTAACACAATATGTGGTGAGTGTTTTTATACCAGGTAGATACTCTTGAAAGGCTGTGAGAAAGTTGGTTTATGAAGGAGGTCCATCAAAAGAGAGTGATGGGTACTCAGAAAGGCTGCAGCCTTTCTGAGGTACTCTATGAGTACTGCTATTTGCTCTATGAGGCCGAGTTTTGCAGGTTCCCTCTAGAGTCTATACCAAAAGAAAAGACGACAGAAATCCTTTCTTTAAAGCATATCTGGCTGTAGCTAGACCACATTATAATACATGACAGTGGTATTGCAAAATCATGTGATTTCACATATGTTGGGGGCAAAAAAAGGCAAACAAAAGAAAATCCAATCACACAAAATTTCTTCTTTTCTTAATTTTTCTATGAATCATAGAGATTGTCTGCACTGGAGATAATTAAAATGCATGCTTTGCATGAGACCTGATGCTGTCCAAATTCTTCCATTGACCTAAGACCAATTAAGGAGGGGTTATGATTTCTATTTATCTTTTTTCTGTATTTATATTTATAAATTATTGTTGTTGTTATCATCTACAGGACAAGATACCCCTATTGTATAAATGTTTCTTTTCCTGAAAAGACGAAGCAGGTTGACAAGTTGTTTCCTCCTTTCTTGTACTGATGGCAGTAGATGGCAGAAAGCAGATCTTCCTGCAACACCATAAGCCAGAGCAGCTCTTGCCCTGTCCTTGCACATAGCAAGAACACGCAACATCTGAATGCTGGGGAAAACAGGACACTTGAGCTTATTTTGAAGCTCTTTTATTAACATTTGCAGTTCACTAGTTGCTCTGCTTCCATCCCCCATAGGGTTTTCAAAAAATATTGCTGACTGAGGACAGCAGCATCTCATCTCCTATAAACAGCCGTGCTTAACAGAAGTGTTTCCATCCAGCATGTCCTATTTTGCCTTGCCACCCAGCTTCAGTTTAATGAAGCTGACATGTTTTCAATTAGTTTTGTACTGCATGTTTGAAAATATAGCCATATATTTCAAATTACATGTAGAATTCAAGCTGAAATCCTGTTCACAGCAATGTGACTGGGTTTCCTTTCTTCCATGCAACTCATTTCCTTTTTTCCCAGCAGTCTGTCCTGCCATTCCTTGAAGTCCAACATTGCTGTGACAAGCCAGAAAGAAGTGAAATGCTTTTACACTACTTCATTTAGCTTGTTGATTTGTTTTACAAGATGTCCAGGAGAATTATTGCCTTGCAAGTCACTGATGCTTTGTCTCTATAAACTCTGGCCATATTCATGGCCGCTTACATACCCCAGAGCCATTTCCCAGGCTCATGGAGCACATCATTGCTCTTCTCCTCCTCCATAACGTGGTGGTGAAGAGCATGGAAAGACAGATTCCTGTCTATCTGTGGCATTTGATCCTACTGCTCAGCCTTAGGCTTGAACATCCTTAAGGACTGTTTAAGGCTGCCATGGGAATGGATGCCCATGCAGGAGAGGTCTGTCAAGTACTAGGCAAAAACCTAGGTTCTCCACAGGGTTTTTTTCAGATCTTTTTACTGGGTATAAGCAGTGGAAACTGCCTGCATATCTCCTGCGGCGCCATGCCTTACACATTCCCACCCCACATCAAACCCCTTTGGTGTCATGAATGCGATGAGCCATGATGGTAACTAGCTCCCCATCTCTCCTTAAATACCAGCAGGGTTACCTTTTCAAAGTGAAAAGGGGACTGAAGCTGAAACCTGCAGCATGCTGACTACTTTCTAAGCAGCCACAACACTTCTCTCCCCATCATCTTGCAGAAGGGGGTCTGTGCAGAGCAAGTCATGCCAAAGCCCAAGGACCAGAGCAAGTGGCAAAATAAAAGATGCCTTAAGTATCCCTCCCCCCTCACTGAGCAAACTCATACTTTCCACTGAAGAAAAAGGGAGAAGGATAACTGTGCTAGGAATCCACAAGCTCCCTCCCCATCTGAGTGAGTGAATCCTGCCTTTAAACTGAGGCTTCCACCAGCAAGCTCCCTGCCGGATGTTGCTTGACACCGCTCCTTAATGAGACTGACGTGTATTTTTAATGTGGTAATTTTCTGGCTCTGGCAATTGTACAGACACAGAGACTACAAAAGAGTCACTTCAATGCAATGAGCTGCCAATGAGCCTCATGTCAAAAAGCCACTCTGCCACAGGGACGAAGACATTGCAAATAAACACTTCTGGGGAACTCTCTCTCCTTAAAAAACACATTTATAGAGCATCCAGATGTTGGTTTAACACTTAACGATTGTGGGAAAAAAAACAAAGCATTAAGGGCTGTGTTTGGTTTGGTTTGAGTTTTGGTTTGTGTTTTTTTTTTTTTCTTTCTTCTCCTTGATCTCATATATTGAGTGTGTACAAACAGATATGGTCTTAAAAAAGTATAGGAAATCCATATATACAGATGGATGGATAGATGGATGTGTGCCAAGATAGTTATTGGTCTGTGATAATGTTATTGGGTCCCGTGAGGATGGAGGTGGAAGGATAAACCCTGCGAGAAGTGTGGTCTGCAAAAGGGAGAGACATGTCTTTGCTTTATACTGGGAGGGTCACAATGAATCCATCTTACCCAACTTATTTCCAGACTGGTTGCAAGAAAAACAAGAGAGGTGGGGGGAGAACAACCCCCAGACCTCAGTAATGAGGTGCCAAATGTCCTAAAAGGAGATTTGAAAACTGAGGAGTAGGAACCTGATGAAGTTTTATGGCTTTGATCAGGGCTTTGAAAATTGTACTGAGTGCTTGTCTGATCCTCCAGGGGATGGGTCCTGCCTTTGAAATTGAAGTGTTCCAGAAGGTCAAGGACTGTTTGTGAATTGAGAGTGCGAACCCACTACTTCAATTCCATGGCGTGAACACCAGGTCCACCAGGCAACTCTGATTGATAGGCACCTAGGCACAGGTGAGGAGAGACATTTCCCCAGGCCCCAGCAGTTCCACCCAGAGGAACCTGAAAGCATTTCAGAGAAGCTCATTTTGATCTGGGGGAACTACTCTGAGTGAGAGATGAGTTTGGAAGTGAGGGGAAAGAGCTTGTGTTTTAATGCATCATTTCACAGTGAGACTTGTGTAGAGGAAATCTGGCTGCTTAATCCAGACTTCCTCCTGGCATAACCTATCTTTTGCTCACTGTTGTTCTCCTCACTTCCTTTGTTCCTCTGGTGGGGGGAGCCCTCAGTATCCTACATAGATCTGCTATCAGGGAGGCAAGAGCAGTTCCAGCTGTTGATGCTGGAGATCAGACTGCCTTCCTGCTCCACTCAGGAGCCAGGGCAGCCTCACCTTCCCATCATTCCACAGCTCCCCAAGCTTTCCCTGCTGCTCTTGTTGGATCGTTCAACTGCACAGCATGCAGTCACATTGGTAATGCTGAGCAATGTCTATTTCTATATGTGAAAATGCAAGAAAAAAAATAGTGGATAACATTCATAAATCTGGTTCTGGGCATCCATGGCCCAATGAGTCTGGGGGAGTGTAGATATTCCCAGCCAGTATAAAGAAGTCATTAAACTGATCATTGATGGGGGTGTTTGTAGGACTGTTTGGAAACAACAAACTTAGGTTAATACAGGGCTTGCCATGGGATGGGGCAAAATCATTAATATGGGGTGACCACAAAAAGCTACTGCACTATTCCAGATGAAATCACAGTAACAAAACATGGCCCACAAGCGCTGGTATCCTCCAGCGATGAAAGTACTAAGCACTTCCAAAAGGCAAAACCAGTTTTTAAGGTTGCAGCACCAGAGGCCACATACCCAAATTTTGTTCACATGGGAAAGTGCTTTGCGCTATCACCATGTAAAACCTATTTCCCAAAAAACAGTTGAAAACACAGTGACTGTGTTGCTAAATTTGGCTATTTGGGGATAGCTTTGGGAGAGACAAGTATTCCAGCTCTTGCCCTGAGGGCCCCTGGCATGTTTGCCACCAGAGTCCCTGGGGATGCTGCCAGACACACACAGCACCCATGAGGCTGTGCTGAATCAAGGAAGTTATGATGGGTTCAGTGCTGAGTTTTATTTTCCCTTCATCCTGGCAAATTTTCTTCTCTCCTTGTCCCAAAACGTCCAAACTGATTAGGATCCATGGTTTCCTTTAGGTGGCAAGACATTGAGGAATGCACATACATAGCTCAGAGATGGAATTATCTGGTTTGGTTTTGATTCAGGGTGGCTGGTTCTTGGGGGTAGAGGCAGATTCACACAAGTAAAAACCTTGCCTCTCCCCTTGCAGGCAGCATCCAGCACCACCCACTGAGCCACAGCTATCTGAAATCCAATCTTCCGGCACCTCATCCCTCGTCCTTCTGTCCATCCTTGCCAGCATCTCCTGGGTTGAAGGCAACAGCACCACTCTTGCCCACCACCAGGTCACTCCCAACCCCTTTGCTCTCTGCACCTCCCTACTGCATCCTGAAAGCGTGAATGTTTGGAAAGTTTATCTATCTTTGCATTCTTGCTCACATATTTAATACATATTTCCTGGCCTGAGTTTTCCTTTTCCCATGTCTAACACACTATTTCTGAATTTTCCACCTCCCAGTTATGCTACATAGATGCCTTTGCTTTTCCCATTCACTGTGTGTGATTGACTGAGTGGTGGATCAGCTTGTTTGCTTTCCTCAAATCCTCATCATCTGAAAAATCTCAAAGCATGATGATTATTTCAGGGCCTGCCATAAGTGTCAGATATGACCTAGTGAAATGCCACTTCCAAGGATTTTCTGCAAAGCATCCCTGCACGCATGTTTCTCTGAGCATCTGTTTTAAAAAAAGTGCTTAATAATACAGAGTTAATACCTGAACTGAGGTCACACTCCCCATGCAACATCCCACCATAAAATTCAGCAGATAGATAGGCTCCATCTCCTTTTATTTTTTTCTTTCTTGTAGGAAACTATTATATCCTAGCTGCAAAATCTGCCCTGGAGTCTGGCAGAGTGGAATGAGAAGCCCTCACTTAAAAATCAATTCATGGTGGTCTCAAGCTATGTTTTTGTTCTGGCACATTAAACAGAATGAAGACATATGTCTGAATTTAAGACATCCTTTTGGTTCCCTGTATACACGAGCCAGCCGAGAAATTTGAACTATTTCAAAGAGCTACGAAAAAGAATTGTAGACACATCCTTTGTTTAAGCATATATTTTTAATTATCCTGCCTTTTAATATTCCTCTCCATTTGAGTATAATCAGAGAAAATAGATCCTGCTGGGCATTGTCATGCTTAATAAAAGTAAGACTGAACATCTGCAAATTTGGCGACAGTGTGGCGCATATGATGCACCAGCGGCTGAGCTGCATTCTTGAGTAATTATAACACCACATGCAGCTGTAATAGTGTAATTCTCTGTTTACATTAGTTCTAGCACTTATCCTAAACTCTGCTGGGTTGGGGTGATAAGCATTTGCAAACCGGTAATGTTTTTCTCCCCTACAGAAGAAAGCTGAAAGGACAGGAGGACCGTTTGGTGCCTGCCCATCAGTGAGATATTGGGTTTGGGGGAAAAACTTGTGCAAGGCGGTAGCCTGCCCTGCTGTGCAAAGTAGGGCTGGTGTTGCCAAAGTTAGTGCTGTTAAAATTAAATCAGTGAAAGTGAGAGCAGACTTCGGGCTTTCTCTCTTCCAAATTTTTTTTGCAATGCAAACCCCACATCCTTTGGTGGCTGAAGTACACACTTAACCCTACATTCTGAAAATTACACCGCTGCCTCCAGGGAAAACATGGTTTGCAGGATGGAGAGCTGAAGGCAACACTTCCTTCATTACCCCAGAGAAAGCTGGGCCATCTTGACCTTCTGTGAAGCTGAAAGTCGGATATAAACTCCTCTGAGCAGCTGATGCATGTGAGACTGTGTGGGAGGGAAAGCAGGGAAGGTCTTCTCTTTGCGGGCAGCTGTTTGTCTCCTGCACACTTTGCCTCCTGCCTGACTGCTGTATGCACTGGGTGTGCTCTGTCCTTCCGGGGCTGGAGAATAAGGAAAACAGGCAACAGGGAAAAGTGGCAGAGGAAAGGGAGCAAGATGCACAGTGATATGTTCCCAACCCTGGCAAACATGCAAAGCTCAAGCTCTCACCAGATATGAGCAAATAGATGCATACCTTGCCTTACCATCAGCCTTTCCTGCAGTGGCACTGCTCTAAGAAAGAGAACTGAATTTAGACCTTGCAGCTTGGAAAGTTGAGCCTGGTACTATTACAAAGGTATTCTGCCCTTGTACATCCAAAATCTTGCTGCACATTGAGGTTGTTTCTGTCTGAAAGCACTTTGGTACCCAACAGATTCCTCAGCTTTCCCCCTGAATGCAACAGTTCTGTGTTTGCAATATCGTGTGTCCCAGTGTCAGTCCATTCACAGAAATACAAGGGTGACAATGGTACGTAGTCATCTCAGCCCCAGTCAGAGGTGTGGGAGGCTGTAGGTGGAGGATATAATGGACCTCTGATGCTCTGGATTGTTTCAGGGGACAAGGAAGATCTCTCTCTTCTGCCCTAAATCAGCCCTTGCAGTAGTAATAAGTGAAGATTATTTTCGTGCAACACCATAATTTCATCTCCAGGAAGATCTCGGACTCTCTCTGGAACAAAAACTGGATAGTTGCATGCCAAAAAAAACTGTCACAGGTCATAAGGTGAAAATACAGGGAAAGAGTAAATAAAGCTATCGCTCTCACCTAGCAAGTGGGTGCTTCACTGGCCCAAATCTCCCAGCTTGCAGTCTAACATTAGGACCTGTTAAATGATCTCCTAGGAGGCTCAGAGTGGCACACCTGCACTACAGTGGTTCAGTCCTGATGTTTTGGGGGAATTTGCCAGTATGTAGTGCTGTACCCAAGGAAGGAAATGGGAACAGTCCTTCCTCTGAAGCAGATAGGAAGCAATGACCATGGTGCTGTGATTCCCAGCCTGCTCCTTTGTGGACTTGTTATGCCAGGCGTTGCCTGCACCCTCCAAAGAACCATTTTTCCCAGACATTAGTGCAACTCAGGCTCTTATAAGGCATCCTTCTTTATGAAGGCAATGCAAAATGAAAGCTCTGTCATACCCTCCTGTCTGTTCTGTGCAAAAATGGAAAGCCATGGGCTGGTAATGCTTGAATGATTTTTAGCACAAACCACAAATCTGAGCATCTCCATCTTTCAGCAACTTTCTAAACCATTGTGTTGTAGGGGGAATAAAATGATTCCCCCCTAATCTCAGCCATTGGTTCGCCATTGGTGTGGAAGCTGCTTTATATTGCACTGAAATTGCAGAGCTCAAGAGGGTCCAGGAAGCCACCCCCAGCAATAATGGTGCTGCTGAGAGTGAATGCTCTTATTATAGCATCCCTTTAACTAACAGGCAGTGCTTTCCCTTTGCACATGTGCTCAGCAGCTGCCTGGCTGATCTTTTGAAAGGACGCCACAAGATGCAGCACCATATGTTCAACTTTCCAGAGACCAATAATGGTGGACTTGATTCTGTCTTCTTGGCTGCTGCAGCCAGAAAGGAAAAGGATAATAAACGACCAGCTTACCATGGCAGGGGCTGCAGGGGCTGGGAGTTTCTTTATATAATTTAAAAGTGATAGAGCAAGAGAGAGATATGACGCTGAAAGTACTAGGTAAGTTACTGCATCTTCAAGCATCTTCTTTGCTGTTCTGACTTCCTTGAGCTGCAACAACGACTGAAATCCATGGGGTTACTTCACTGCAAGGCCGAGGCATGGTGCTGGTTTGCAGTTTACAGGGACCATCTAGTGTGTCAGTCTACAATCTTACGTGCTGATGACAGCAGCAAACACTAGCAGGAAGTGTGTACCATTCCTGTTCTCACAAGTGGCAATTTCTCTGCTGTAACATGCTGCCAGAGATGGGTTTTGCCATTGGTTTTGGATAAAACAGACTGGGATGGGAAGAGGGATTTCAGGGTCTACTCTATTTTATGTAAACTATAGCTGTGTCCTATGGAGAACAAAATACCTCATCAGTAACCAATCTTTATAAACGTGCATTAAATCCAGCCTGCCTTTGTATCTGAAAGACTTTATTACAGTTCAAAGTGATTTTGCATTTCAATTTCAACATAACACATTTTCCAGTGCATTTTCATTACTTGCTATCATAGCTGTATGCTTCAGAGTTGTAATTATTGTACCACGAATAATTCACAGGTGGCTCACAAGCAAGGCATGCAAAATCATACCTCCCTTCTGATGTGTCTGATGGGTTTCCAGGTGATTCAGGCAGGCCTATCAAGGCAAGAGCAATGGAGCAGAAAGGATAGCATGACCTGCAAAATGCCCTCTGCTGGTTTTATGGAAATCCCTATATGCGCAATTCAATCTAGTCTCGATTCTTGTCCAAGTTGCATATTAAATGAAGTGAAATCATGCAGAAAGCAGATACTATTACCAGCATAACCTAAAAATACACTACAGCATAATCACAGCTGTAAAATGTCATTAAACAAAGCAATTATGAAATGTTCACGGTAGTCTTCTCTAATGATTCTTGGGGGCAAGGAACATAACCCGTTCCAAACCCGTGCTTGATGCAAGAGGGAGGGTGAGTTGGCAGATCAGCATTAAAGCTTGTCCCATGGTGCGTGTGGCTTGTGATATTCCCCATTATGGTCCAAAGAAGATTTGATTATTGTTTATTACACCACATATATCTATATGTAAATGTATGTGTGTGCACACTGTATTAATTCCAGATATCTACCACTGTCTGCAGAGACCAAGAGTTTTTCTCATGCTTTGCATGTTAGCTTTGTTGCTCAGGGTTTTGCCCTTCTCTGTAGAGACAGTAAGAGATGGGCTGTTGGCTTAGTCCAGTGACTCTGCTCTGTTCATGTTAATTTTGTGATCAAAACGCCATCAGGTTTTCATGACTTTTGGTCTTCTTTTGTACTAAAAGCCTTGTACTGACCAGCACTGAGTGTTTGGGGTAAGAAGGGCAGAAGTTCCCTGGACCAATTTCTTCGCTTGATGGCTTTTGACCATAAGTGATGGTTGTCACATGCTGATGATCCTCTGCTTCTGTAAATGTGCTGGTGAATACTTCTGTTTTGGTCCTGAAAGAGGTGCACTCCCATCTGCATGCTGTAGTGGTGGGAAAGAGGAAAACACAGAGTGTCAATACCAGATGATATCCTAGGAGCTTTGTGCAGCATCTCACCAGGCAAACCAATTGCTTAATGCTCCAGGTGTGACATCAGCCCTGTGCATGTCTCTTCTGCAAGGGCATAACAAGGGGCAATAACATATTCCCAAAAAGTTCCTTCCCTGTCACATTTGAAACAAACCCAAAGAGCCTCCCCTAAGTTCTCCACAAAAAGATTTCCCTTGGGAAGAGCACAGCAGCATTGCTCCACCTGCAAGGTGACCACACTGTGATACTGCAGCAACATTCCTTGTATTCCCTACACATAATAGCATTATGTATTATCTTGCACCTACCCACATCATTCCATTTTTATTCATCATTAGACAAACACAATCAGCCCCCACATTCCAGAAATGCACTGGCTTGCAGCTAATTAAAACCACTGTACACTTTCTTATCCCAGCTTTTCTTAGGCTTCAGTTTCCACAGTCCAAAAGAAACGAAAAGGAGTTGGTTCTGAGCAGCTTTTCCTCCTCTGACTCTACATTCCCCAGGGTCTTACAGGAATCGCTCAAATTCTCAGATGTTGTTAAACAATCAAAGAGTAAATATTCCATCACATCCTGATTTTTCTAAAATGGTTGTGGTTGCAGAGAACAGCTTCTGTAAAAGGGGGCTGAGCCCAGCAGGCCTGCAACTAGCGGTTACTGAATGGCCACAAATTAAAGGCAGTCAAAAAAAAAAGAAACAAGCCCAGACCACAAGCAAATGATATCGAGATATGCAGTGAAGTATGGATGAGTTTTGTGTCTGCCAGTTACTAAAGGGAAGGGTATGCTGGCTTTAGAGTGACTTCCAAAATGCAATGTGCCCCTTCTCTGCATTCATGCCAAGTCCCCCAGTAAAGGCATGGAGTGCCAGAGCCCAGGTGAAATTTAAATGCACAGATTTTGTGCAGGAGCTGCAGGCTGCAATACATGCACCTTCATCGACACCGTCCTCTTCAAATCATCACAAATGATGTCGTATATCCAAGGGGTTTAAATTCTTGTGGAGGTCTAGTTAGGCTGTGGTTGTCCCAGAAGAGGGCAGAGGTGCTCCTTCCAACCCAACTTGTCATTGAGGTGGCTTCAGGAGCCATCAGTACCCACCATGAGCTCTGCAGTCTCCACAGTACCTTATCTGACACTTCTGGAAAGGATGACATTCCTCACTTGCTTTTCCCATTCCCAGTGTGCTGCAATCAGCTGGCATGGGCTGCTAACAAAATGGCTGGCACTGAGGAGAAAAAACTTGCGGTTTTTGATGGAGACATCTTTGGGTTGCAACCATCTTGGTTAACTGCATGGGTCTCTATTTTCATGAGCCAATAAATTTAGATGTCAGATCTTAAATGGTGACTTCTTAAAAGTAGTCCCATGTCTGAGGAATTAAGAGATCAATTCAGACTGATATTGTTCAGAGATTTAAAATGTGTAACCAGGAGTGACCCTGTTGGTCCTTGTGTGTTTTTCCACAATAGCATACAATACAGATAAAGGTCAAATATGGGTTATACTTATTTTTAAAGGATTTTCATGTCATATTTTTTCATTTAAATGTCCATTAGCTAATATCTCATCAGGGAGACAAACCATAAGGTGTTAAGCTTACTGATTAGCCTCACGGATCAGCATTTTACCTCACCATGAAAATAATAGCTCATTACGTTTTACATAGGCATCCCACCTGTTTAAAAGTGAAAATTTTGAATGCTATTATACAGTTTGTAGGTTCGGTATCATTCCAAGATGGTTGCAAGATTTAGTAGCAGTGTTTGCAACTGCAGAGGTCTACAAGAGTAGAAGGGGTGAGGTTTGTAGGACAGGCATCCATCAGAGAAACAGATTTTGGAAAAATAGAGAAGTGTGGGCAAATTTCCTCTACTTCTTATATTTTTCTTTTCCTTTCCTTGCTCCCTCCTTAGGGCCTCCTTGTATAGAACATCCTATTCTTTGGAAATAAATGCTGTATTTTATCCCTCTGCTTGGGTGTCGTGTTTGCCCAAGCAGCAGGTGACTTCTCTAGTTTTCATCTGTTTCAAATCCTCTCATTCCTCCTTTTAAAACACCACTGCTTTCAGGAGAGCCAAGATGAAAGTTTCCATTAAAACAAGTGGCCCCCCTCCCAGAAGAATGAAGGCCAGCTCGGGTGGTGAGGCCGCCAACACAGGCAAGGAGATGAGCCTTTCATCTTCCAGATGCCCTCCACACCCAGCTGTTTGTCCTGGTCCCAGCAGCAAAGGTTATTTATCTTTGGGGCAAGACTTCAGCCTGTGAAACTTTGAAGTTCCCTCCCTGGCTTGGTGTCACCTACTGCTCCTGTCAGCAGCAGCCAGATAAACCCAACGGGCTCTGGGTGTCTGCTCTAATGCCTTCATTGACACATAGGCTTGGGTAAATGGCTGAATGTGGAGATAGTAATGCATCATTAATCCCCTGCCAGATAAGCACCCTGATGTATGCACTGGCCATAGCTTCCTAAGGCCCTAACAACCCCCAAATCTTACAAATTAGCACCTTACCAAGATCAAAGATTTTGCTTTCCTTTCTGCCATTACCTACTGGCAGAGTTTAGGCACCAAGCCTTCTCTGGTTTGAGCATGTCTTCCGTGAGTTACAGAGCAAATGGTAAAATTACACTCCCATGAAGGTCTGAGTGTCTATCTGTGATCATTTCCCCAAAGAAGTAATCTGGGACAGGGCTGGGAGTGGAAATGTTTTCTCTTACAAGATGAAGATGACATACAGGAATTTAGGTTTTATTCATTGCTCATGTGAGTTTATAGTAAAAGCAGTAAAATTCTTATGATTTTTAAGAATCGAAGGCTTATGGTTACAAATACATTGCATTGTGCGCAACCATAATTTTAAAGGTTATTTAATAATAAATATATTATCATCTAACATGATGGAAGGGATATTGCTTGGCCTTTCCTGAAAATGCCCTGCAAAGCCTTGTCCTTCAGACCAAGCTCAGAACAAGTGCTGTGAAAATAGCGTCCTCCACAGCAGGTCTGAAATATGCAATGCACATGCAGGGAACATCTTACAAAAGAAGATATTTTTAATCAAAAGACTGCTTTATTTTCCTCTTTGAGATGCTATGGAGCACCATGCATCTGCATAAGCAATAGCTGTGGATAAGTACTTCCTTATATGCAATATCTTTAGCAGAAGTATAAAGTGTGGAGTAAAAGCAAATATTTGCATCAGCCATGCTGCAGCTTCCAGTCTTTAAGCAAGTCATGCATAGTATGTAATGTTTTATATAGAGGTGTTAGTCCTTAAAAAAGTGTCAGAATGTTTAAAGCAAACAGAAAAAATATGAAGGTATTAGAGGAATCGAATCTGCCTCAACCAACCACCTCAACAGGCAACCAGCTCTGAAATAGGGCATCTGGGTTTAGAAGATGAGTCATCTAAGCCAGCTGGTAGAAACTGGTTAAAAGACAAGCATAGTAAAGGCCCAAAGAAATCATTATGACTTTTCAAGCAGGGTTCATTACTCTGGAGGTCTCAGGAGGCCTTGAAACTCTAGCTGGATTTTTCCCTAATACCTTTTTTCAAGAAACACAAAAAAAGTCCTTTCTTCCCAAGGGCACCCTCCTTTCTCTCGTTATTCAATATCACAACAATTTAAGTATCCATTTAGGATGTGGGAGATGCACACTGAAGCTCCTCCTTGCCTGGAGGGGTTTGGACCTAATCTCCAATATCAGGAGAGCATTCAGCTAGCTGGGCAAGTACATGAGGCAGAGATCTATCCCACTACCCCCCAGCCCCACACCACAGCTCCTGAAGGTGTGGGTAGCATGAAGTGAAAAAGTACTCTCTTTAAAATGAAAATAAAAGTTAAAAGAAACATTTGTTGTAGGTCACACATGTCATACTTCTAAAAGAGTTGGCATCTTCCCTTTTACCCAGGTAAGAAAAATAGTATCATGGTGAAACCAGGATTTAAATGAAGTTTCATGAAGTTTTAATGAAGTTTAATTAACTTTCTCTTTTATGATATTAAATCATTTCTCCTACCCATGAAAGAGGTGGCAGTGACTTTCCCAGGACAAGTGAAGTTTGGCTTCTGTACACAGTGGGCAAAGCTTTAAGATCGATGGTTTGTACTGTGAGCAAATTCCTTCAGTAGGAAAGAAATTATTTAGAATGCTTGTAGCACATTTAGCAAACACTGCCCGAAAAAATAATGCTAGGTTTGGATTGGATGTGATGGCTTTAATATGCCACTCCTTTAACCATGGAGGATTCTTTATACATGGGCTACTCCTGCTCCATTTTTTATAACTCTTGTCGCAGACATGTAGCAGCATTAGCATTAGTGAAAGCAGCTGAGAAAAATTGATATTAGTAAAGAATATATTATTTTAATAGTGGTTTAAGTCATCCCTTCAAGAAGCATTTCATCAACTCATTTCCAACATGTCAAGCTGTTCCTACAGCAAGTCATGTGGATTTTCTAGCTCTGATAAAGGAACTGCTCCACTAGCCTTTGCAGTGATGGACCTTCACTACTGAGGTCCTCCCATGCCACCAGCTCCTGAGAGGTCTGCAGTGAGCCGTAGCTTCCTCTGAAGCCACAGACACAGTGGCAGGCTCTGCACCTACTAGGATCTATTGCACCAAACTGGAATTTGGGACAAGGTGCGTTGGTTTTAGCCCAAAAATGAGCTGGATGAATCCATGGGAGTACCTATGCAGCTTTATGCTTAGACACTAAGGATGGGATTTGGTCACCTACATGTAGTTATTTGAGGTGCTGTAGGGGTATGTAGTACATCTCCACTCTTGTTCCTCACAGTCTCCTGAAGGTCCTGCATCACATCTGCTGGCCCCCTTTGGCTGAAAATGAAAAGCAGTTTTGGAGCTCCTGGTGGGGTCAAGCAGGCAAGGAGGATGCTAGGCCAAACCATTATCTGAAGTCAGGCTGTGGCAATCGCCAAGTGGAAGAGCAGATGTGACATCTTCCTACTCAATCTCCTACCTCCCCTTTTGAAGTGTGAGATTAATGACCATATCAGATTGTTGACTTTGCAGAGGCTGTAGTTGGGGCTAATGTCATAGTGTGATACTTCAATAGCAGGAGGATGATCCTCATGTCTGACAAAAGCAGCTAATAAACAAAGATAAATGAATGTACTTCCAGGTTATTAATGACTTCCCAGCACAGTAATCTCTAGAAACAATAGGGAAATGTTTACTCAGTGGGTTATAGTTTTACTTAGGTTAATGACTGTTGAATTAACTGGCAGCTTGGGCGATACATCAGTGTGTGCTTCGCAGCAGCATCCTGCAGGGATGGATCAAATGGCATGTTTTGGGTTGGGGGGAATAAGAGCTCAGCTGTGACCTGTGTCTTCTCCAGTACATAGAGACACTGGGAAAAATAATTGGAAGCACTCTTCCCCCAGTGCTGCTCAAAAGATGAAGCACTCTGTTTATCTGCCTGTGTTTGCCTAGTCTTTCTTCTTCCTCTTCAAAGCACTTGGCTAGCATTATCCCATTAACATCCAAGTGGGAAAGGTAAGCAATGGGCACCAGTGTGGAGACAAGCCTCTATGATGCTGACATCTGCAAGCACTACCAGGAGTTGGCTATGGGGACATCCACGCCTAGATGATGCTCATTCCCCATACCCAGGGCAAGGAATGTCCAGCTCAGGTTCTGCTCCTTATGGGATAAGGGTGCTGGCCTTAATAAACTATTTCCAACAGATAATATTAATTGTCCCACAGGGGTCTTGCTGGAAATAGGAGCTGCATGTACACATGCATGTTCACACAGAGACCTGAGCTACCAGCACTGTTTACCACAAGTAGGGCTACACTAGTTTTAAATACAGGACTTTTTCCCATTTGTAAAAAAAAGTTTTCTCTTTTACCCATGGTTGCCCAATGAAAGTGGAGCCACCAAGAAACTGAGGTTTGTTTTTCTATCACTTTTCTGCACAATTTGAACATTGTAATTTCGGCATGTGGTTCAGCTGAAGGCAATCCCACTGGGATGCTGCAGGACATGCATCAATTTCTCCATAAGCAAGGGTTCTTTAAGGAAGAATTCCTTAATTTCTTCTTGTTCTTCTCCCTTTCTTCCAGCCCAAAATTGCTGACAAAAAGCTCATGAGCCTGGGTGCCCAGGAGAAGAGGAAGAGGCTGCACCAGGGGTGAAGCAATACAGTTTAAAAGGGAAAACATGTAAAATTCCAAATATTGGGAGTAGCAGCACAACTCCAATGCTGCTCTCAGATTTGAAAATCTCTGTGTGTCACTCTCAATGAATTCTCCATTCACTACCAGCCGGAGGGCAAGAAAACCAATGTGCATTACATCTGGTCTCACGCTGCCCGAAGCAGTGCATATGGTCTTACCTCAATTTAAAACTTTCATAATAATAAAAAAATAATAATTGCCCATGCCTTCTTCCATCCCTGACAAGGACGCTGCAGAGGGCAGTGTCTCATTTTCCGCATGCAATGTCTTGTCATGTCATTTTTTTTTGTCGGGCACTTAAATTATAGCTCCATCGTCGGCAGTCACCTGCTGAGCGGCTCTGTCGTTCGCACTCCCCATCTTCCTGTCTGCTGGTCATGTCAGAAGGTCGAGCAGCATGAGCAGGCTGATTTATGGGCTTGTCGGAGTGCACAAAGGCTTTTGGAGGAAGTCAGAGCTCTCCTGCCAGCGCCTTTCAAGGCTGGTGAGTCGGGCGGCGCGGGGCTGCCGAGAGGAGCTGCCGCCCAGATGACACTGCTGCATCAGCAGCACAGGGAGCATGCCTGCCTGGAGGATACAGGCTGCTTGCTTTTGGGTTTTTAGGCAAAGACAGATAGATTTTTTTGATTTTTTTTTTAAAGCAATATAAACCAATAATTTTTTAAAATTATTATAAAAAATAAAATTACCTATAATGTCCATTGATTTTTATGTAAAGATTTGATGATGCTCTTTGGTGATGCATTATTGCTTTGGGAGTAATGCTTCTCAAGAGAAACCCAAGTCCGTTTTTTAAGCCAGATTTTCCCCTTGTGCATTTGCTTCCCACCTTTCTCATTAATTCAGTCCTTGTGCTTCTCTGTCTGTTTTGTCCCACTGATTTTTCCAGCTCCAGACACACAGATCGATACTGGCCCTGCACCTGAGTCAAGCACAGGATAGTCTATGTGAAAAGGTTGAGACCTGAATTGAGATCACTGGCAAATATCCTGCGAATTTTTTTTGCCTCAATTTAAACATTTGCTGCCTGAAGTTTCATTGATTTTTAGAATTTAGCAAAGGCTGAATAAATGCAGTGGTCCCCGAACGTGTCAGGGGGTATTCTACTTGTGAGGAAGCATTTATTGTCCAGAGAGCCATGTAACATTAATCCAAACAAACTTTCCTTTGCATTTTATTTTATCATATAGGAAAAAGTATCCTCATGCTGATTCATTACTTTTTAATAGCTTTTTTTACTGATATTTTGGTGCTTACATACATCTCTTCCACAGCAAGTGTACACTCAGCCTGTACTCAGCTGCACTTCACATCAGCATCAGTTCAATGCGAAACAGGAGACCTGTTACATGCTCTGATGGCTGTGCTGATCTATGATATTAACCTTTATAGAGATGTTGTTTTGCACCCTTTTTCTCTTTTATGCTTTCATGGTGGAAAGTGCTCTCATGGCTTATTAAAGAAAACGCGATTGTTCTTGTGAGCACACAGAGGGAACACATTTCAATTTTTATGTTGATACCCCATGTCCTTGCCATAATAATTGTAAATCTTTATTTTGAAAAAAAAAAACAATTTTCTAAAGCAGAATGTATATTTATTAAATGGCTGGGTTAACCACAAAGAACAGTTGTCATTATGTTAATGTGAGTGCATATATGTGTATAAAACCAGTTATATATATCTATAGAGTATATGTTGATATATGTGGAGAGAGTACCATCATGTATATAAACATTTTCCTTTTTCAATTGGGAATGAAGATAGGGGGGACCCCAAACAATGGCCTCAAATTCCAAAGAAAAATTACACTTCAATGTATCTGACTGTATTGAAAAGGGAAAGTACTGCAACAGTAGTTTTTCTTGCATTAGTTAGTTCATCATGGTGTTGGATACAATTAAAGGAAAAGTATGCATGAGTTTTGTGCAGCAAATCAAAATGGTTCAGTGAAAGAAGCCAGCTTTGAAGGGACCACCTACCATAAACATTATTCTGAAAGCCTAAATTCTTAGCACAAGCATCCAAAGAGTAAATGATAAACAGATGAGGGAGCAAACAGAAATTTCACAGAGTTGTAACATTAACTTTCTGCATGTGTCAGAGAAATACGTCTTTTAAAAGAGCAGCAGAGCTGTTTACTATTAACAGCATCACTTTATTTATATACACAGTACCTGGCACTGTTCAGATCCACTTGATTCAACGTGTGAAGGGGTTACACCTTGGCTACCAAGATATAGTTTCATTTACTGTAATATAACTTTTCTTTTTGCTGGTCACTTGTCTATGCCTACACTAAAGCAATCAGATTGCATGCATTTTGTCATGCTCTATACAGCATATTTCCAGGTGCATACAACTTATATTAGCAAGCGCACTGTTAACAAACTGCAGCTGCTGCAATGCAAATTTGAGTGCTTAATAGACCTGGATATGCTTTTTTTTGTTACCTTCCTCAAAGTTGTCCAATACTTTCTGACCCCTCCAGCAGCACTCAGCACCTGCAGTGCCTACCAGCACCCTCAGCCAGCCACACCACCCACACTGCTGCGCCCCACCATTTCCAAATGATTTCTGTTGGTTTAATTTTGCCACATTTTATAAACTAGTGACAAATTTATAAATCAGTTCAACAGCTCATAGACAATTTGGATGTGCAGCCTCAAGAGAAGACCTCAGCTTACCACCACTACCTGTTTGGAGTCAAACTGAAGTAAGAATCTGGAGCATGACTTGAAAAATGTTAACCAAATTCACTTAAGTACATTGATCACTTCAGTATACCACAAGCCATATACAGAGGGTATTTATGGCTGAGAACAAAAAACAAACAAACAAAAAAACCCAAGAAGCATATTTTGCTGGCTATCGGGTCACTGTGAAAATCCTAGAGTGGATTTTCAACTCATTTCAAACCCATAAGACTCTTTTGTAATACATGAACAAGTGAATAACACGATCTAATGAACAAACTGTTTGCCTTTACAAGATACTGTGGGGCTCTGAGCACCTGACTGCTGCATCTCAAAAGCTGTTGTCATTTGCTGTCTTCCAGGTATACAACTCCCAGTATTTGTGAGTATATTCCTAACCAGCAAACTGCTGGCTTGCCCTGTTACAGCTTAAAATTGTGTATTTCAAACCCCTTTGACTTTAGAAGTGTCACACATTTGTGACAGCCTGACCTGCCCAGTTAAATTTGTCATGTATGGAGGAAACCAGACTGGAGTTGGTCGTGACGGCTTGAGTTCACCTTCTAGATGTACCACCATGGTCCAACAAAACTGGGTGTCTTGTGGAGAATAAG
Organism: Myiopsitta monachus; assembly: GCA_017639245.1. Taxonomy (NCBI): domain Eukaryota; kingdom Metazoa; phylum Chordata; class Aves; order Psittaciformes; family Psittacidae; genus Myiopsitta; species Myiopsitta monachus. The sequence continues at coordinate 59,837,561 of CM029921.1, read as the reverse complement.
GCTTTTGGTGCTGTCAGCACAACATTTAAATTCCTAACTCTAAATAGTGGGGGTTTTGGACTGATCTGAGGGTTTAATCCTTTCTTGACCCCAGAAATTTAATTGGTATTTCTGGTGCAGCAGGTCCTGCATTTTAATTTACCTGAGGCAACATCGCATCTTCACTATTCAATACCAGTGAATCCAGTATTTCAAGACAGGAGTTTGATAAAAGCTATTGGATTAACTGCTCACAGACACTTGGGATGCCCATGCCATACTAGCTTCCTCTTTTTCTGAATAATCTCCTTTAAAAAAACTTTTCTCCTCTCCTCCTAATTTGGAAAAAGCATGAACACCACAAATCCATGGGCATGGTCAGGTACCCCAAACCCTATCCTGGGCATGGCCTCCCCTTTGCTCACCTCCATGGGTCTCAAACTGAAATGATCTTGCATGGTCTCTCTTGAAGAAAAACAAATTAACTGTGCCAGGTAATGGTGCTACTGAAAGGGAGCATCGACTCCTTCTGTTTGGGAAGAGAAAAAAAAAGGAAAAAAAATAGCAATGAGCTGAAATCCAGAGCATTCATGGTCAAACCCCCAACTATTTCATTATGGGAAGCCTGGGTCTCCTGTAGCTTCTTCTTACACTTTCAACCTCACCTAGCAAAGGGCAAGGAGTCAACACAGGGCGAATTTTGGGGTGCTCCACCCTACAGGCCATGACCAAAAGCCATCCGGACAGGACTGAAATGGTGATGGCATTTTAGTGCGGTAGGCCAAGCCTTTCCACACTGGGATCCCCAATAACAGGGTTTAGGAACAGCTTCCTCATGTTCCACAGCTCATGGGATTCAGTTTGCCTGCGTGTCCATCCAGGCTTTAATGAAAGGATCCTGGGTGAAATCTATTCATCTGCAGTCTCTCATTTCAACACATCCCTAAGTATACTGTATGTGCCCTGCAGAACTGGTAACCTACTATAAAGGGCCTGATACTGCAAAATGTGGAGCAACTCCTGGGAGGTGCTGAGAATCTGCAACCCCCAGAAGTCCCTCCATGCTTCCCAGCAGCAAATAAACAGGGCGAGTTATTCCAAGGTCTGCAAACCAAAGCAAAGATTCAATCCAAGCCAGCTCTTGCCCTGTGTTATTTGCATCTTACTATGTTTAACTCCAGATCACAGTTTTTAGTAAATTGGGCTTGAAAACTATTCAAGTGGGTTAGAGCTTGGCTAGTGGCTGGGTAGTTATTTCCTGGTCCTGTTATTTAGCTACTTCTACATTTGTCAGAAGAGCTAATGTGGTAGCAGCAGACATCTCTCCTTCTTAGGCTAGAAAGTCTTTAAGAGAGCAGAATAACAAAATGTGAGCTGGAGCCAGTTTGCTGCTTGAAACCCCAGGAGGGCAATGGGCTTGTGGCAGTGGTCAGGAGTGGGAAGTGGGCTCTCCAATTCATACCTCTGGATACCAGACTTGGAGGCACTCTGGCAAACAATCTGTATTAGAAGATTCCAAAGCTTTGCATTCAAATTTTTGGCTCTAAAAAAATAAAATAAAATAAAGTGTGTCCACCTACAATTATGGACATTATTCTTGGTCCCATTGTGTGCAATTAAGTAACTCGCATTTTTTTTTTGCAGCTTACCTAGGACACTTGCCAACAAACATGGTGATGAAGGGATGAAATTATTCAACAAGTCAGTTGTGGTGGTAGAATCCTCTGGGCCTTGCACTGTCAGAATGACCACTATTCTTAGGGTTGTATGGTGACTGAGTATATGGCAATGCAGTACTTATCTTTATAAGCAACTCATGCAGATGCTGTATGCAGTCAGAGAATGGACCTTCATGCTGCTTTGCTCTTACTCAGTTTTCTTTCTTGAAATGACAGGAGTTAAAGGAAAACCAACAAGCCCAGACATGCAGCAATTGGCAAGAAAGCAATTTCAAACGGGAGCCTCCCCAGGTGCTGGCCACACAGCAGGAGTGTCATCAATTTATGATGATGAAAAGGTCTTGCATTTTAGGACTAAAAGCATCCCTTGGCAAATTATCAAGCTGTATTTAATGCAATCATTATTTCAGCTCTGTGCTTCGAGTTCACTGCTTGTGGAGCATAATAAAACCTATTTCTCAAAAACCAAACCAAACCAAACAATGCATCATTTGGGGGTATGATTACATTTTTTTTTAATTAATTGTGATGAAACACCCGATGCAGTAAATTAATAGATATCAAGCCTATGAGTAAAAAAAGCTGTCCTATGCTAGAAAAAGTTTTCTGTGGGGAATGAAATACTGGACTGCTTTATTTACTGTTCTTCTGCTCTTTATGCAAAGCTGCCTCATGGGTGTTAGCTATATTATTCATGATTATTCCCCCAAAGCTGTACTCTTCTTCTTACAGTAGCTTCATTACTGCTTAATTCATAAGCAGTTCAGGGACAGCTAGGCACTTGCCTTTTCTTTCTATCAGTCGCTGTGACACCAGACATAGTTCCACTTTCAGTGTGAGAATATGGCCAGAACACCCATCACTGTCATTGTTATCCCACTCCAGTGTGAGAACACTGGGTAAGTGGACATTGCTGACAAGAAGTCAGATAATTATAGGACTGAATTCCACTGAATAATGCAAAATTGAAACCATTCAGGCCACAGTGGTTTCTGGGATGCTTCTTGCTGAGTGAAACCTACTCATACATGGAAGGGCTGGCTGTTGGGACATGGTTTTCGGAAGAAGGGTTGAATTTAATTTTCAGTCTAACCAGGCCAAACACGATACTATTTGTTGCTCTCTTCCCCAGTATGGTTGTGAAAATCCTTACTTAGGTAATCCCTGGGGGGCAGTACTGGGGAAAGACACCCAGAATTTACCTTCCAACCCTGTATAGTGTATGTAATAATGCACGTGCTACTTTTATTTACAGATTATGTTGGTTTTGTTTTTTTTAACTGTCAGGCTTTTCTCCAGGTTAAGTTAGTCACACTTACAAGACCAAGCCTTCATGATCATGGGACTATGGTAGACATTTTCTGTGGGTGTTGAGTTAGGGAAAATGTTGGCTTGGAAATAAGGGCAGGAAAGGACTATTCCTGTATCCTGGGAAAAACAGAAAAAGTAATGCCAGTGTCTGAGAAATTACTCCTGTGATGCTGAAGACCACTTGTTACATGTGTGTGTGTGCAACCAGCTGCAACACAGCACAAGTTTTCCTAGGCACAGGCATCACATCTTGATGCCACGGCAAACCACACACAGAGTGCTACTGCTTCTAGGCTGAGTCAACAAGAAGAATTAAATATAGACAAAAAATAAGGGAATGAAGATGATAGAGACTCTGTTGTTGCTAGCTGAAAGGAAAATAGATTTTGGACTGCAGCAGTGGAGGGCAGAAATCAAGATGCTCTTGGGATGCCTCTGATCACTGTTCCTGAAGTACTGCACCACAACCTGAATCAGGAGCCAAACCTAACCCCAAAAACATTTGTGGGGCCACAGAAATGGAGTTGAGGAGAGGATGCGGAGCTGAACCTTACTGTTAAACACACAACGGTGGGACTAGCTGCAGAATAGCTGTAATCTAAAGGTAAGTGACCGAAACATGCAAGTTCCTCGACATGCAACACTTAAGTCTCTTTTTTTGGTCAATAGACTTTAAAAAAAAAATTAATTTTGGGTCCCTGTTTTGCTAGACTGCGAATCCTTTAAACACAACAGGCTTGGTTCCTAGTTGGGGGATAACCACAAGCCAATTAGAAGTTAAATTGTTGAGCAGTATGCATCTAATTGAAGTCTTTACTTTCTGCCTGGTATTTTTAGTGTTTGGACTGAGCTGCAGCTCCACGTAGGGTATAATCATGTTTATTTAAGAGCCACATGTACCTCAGTGAGAAAAATAAAATCCAGGAGGCAGAGCTGGCTTTTTTACCAAATATACGTGGGTGGGTGGTACACTTCAGGTCTAGGCTGCTCTGTCTCTCTTGTTGTACACTATCTTCCATTGGGCATGCATCTTCTTTTGCTTCAAGACAATGCCTGCACATTCATGCATGTGCTTTAATGCAAAGTGCATTTCCCCAAGTCATTTTATTGTCACTTATTGTCATCTACTATAATGATTTCTTGATCGTCTTCTACATACATTTGAGTAGTAACAAGAGACTTTGGTTGTGCTGGAACTAATAGATGGGGCTGACTTGCTTATAACTTAGAAGGTAAAAAGATGAAGGAGATGTCATGAACCAGGCCTGAGCAGCCTTCCCTTTCCAAGGGAAGTTTGAGGGTATTTTGGGTATGTTCTCAGGTACTGAAAAAGTGGTTTGAATGGCAACAACAAAGTGATTGTGTTGGAGTTTTTGGGTAGCTTCCAGCAAGAAGAGACATAGAAAATGGTTATTTGCTGGACTTCTTCAGTGTCTGGGCTCTAAATAGTCATGAGACTGGTAGGACTGGGATGGGACAACTTCAACATCAGATAGGATATCTTGAAAGTCAAGACATTTTTGTTTATGCTTGTTAAATAAATAAAGGGCCCAGAATGAGTGGAAAGAGAAAGCAGGACAAGGGAACCAAATCCCGTCAAAAATAATAGGAAAAGGACCTTTCCAGCAACTTGTCAAGTGGACATGAGGGCTGAAACAAATCAGCAGTAAATAAGAGAGTGGACAGCCATGGGATAGATGATGTTGAGTTGCAAACGAGACCATCAAATCAGTGCTGTAAGAGATGAAGAGCAGAGGATAATGACATGACCACATGGGACACATGTTGGGAACCAGAGCAGAGATGAGTAGTCATAATATGAAGCACAGCCTGAAAAATGAGGGAGGAAAAGCTTAAGAGCTTTAAGCAGTTTTATAGCCAGAGGTTGCAACAGAAGCTCTGGCTCTGCCAAAATGCCACATAAGTCATCTTAGCTTTAGTAATGATAAGAAGGGAGATAAGGAGACCATTTTGTACCTTAAAAAGCTCTGTATGTCCTGTGACTGCTCATCATGACCTAATCATCATCGTTTCATTAAAACACCCCAAGGAAGTAAACAAAAAACAAAACCCCAGCAGAAAGTGCAGCAGTGTTACACTTGTTCTTAGCAACATCTGATTTTTCTCATTAATTTCTATTTTATATATTCCTCTGAAATAGCTTGTGCTCATGCCAAGTCACATTGGGAAGAAAATAGCAGGTTTTTTCTCAGGAATTTTGCATATATTCTTTCTCACCACAAAAAGGGTCTGAGATTGTTTCAGTGAGAAGCCATAAATTTCATTAAAAAAAATCCCACAGTGATTTATCCCATTTCAGTGGCTCTGCAAAATACAAAGCCAGTATTAAACAAATGCTGCAGTGCTATTCCTAAAATACACACCTGGAAAGGTAAGGCTCAGAACTTCATCCTAAAGGATGCTCTTGCTCCTTATCTTGTTTCACAGCGTTAGGTGTGAAATCCTCAGATGGAAGCAATTTGAAAATTAAAAAAAGTTGATGAGGAAATAAAACCCAAAATATATGCAAACTGATGTTCTGAGGAACAAAAATATTTAAGGGACAAGCTAAGATATTGAGGTTGTTGAGTTACCCAAGCACTCCTATAGAACACATTTATCCTTTAGCACACAAATGCAGGCAGTGGTCTTCAGATTTTAATGACAATGTTTTTATTAGCAGTAGACTACTTACTAGCAGGAAGTGTTCAAGACTAAGGTGTTACAACAACAACAAAAAAGAAAGCCAACCAACCAACCAACCAAAAAAAATTCTAGCTTTTAAAGGCTCTTATTAAGTATTTATTTAATTACACCCACAGCTTCAGACAGAGTCAGATCTAAGAAAAGATTAAGATGTCCAAATACAAAAGGGGTCTGACTTGCTAGGCCATTGTATTTCTGACACAATGAAGAATGCCTAAAAACAAAAGCTGAAAAACACCATTGGGAACATGATGTCAGGTCCATTCCCATCTCCAGTGTATCTAAACACTTCTTGAAGCTAATTCCCCCAGTCTAAGGATAGTGCTTGTACTGCACAGCCATGGTGACATCAGCACAAAAGGCACTATGTCATGAGCTCAAAGGACATGGCACCTAGGACACACAAACAGGACCCTACGTGACATCAGAAACTTCATGGGACAGAGCCTGGCCTCCCAAACCCAGAATGAAAGTTCAGCAACATGGACAGATATCTGTTAAGCAACAGATGAGTATGGGAAAAACGTAGACATGAAGGCTTCAGCTAATACCTGGATTTGCTCAACAGCAAGAAAATAAGGCACTAGGGAGCTTCCAGGCATTAGAAGCATTCACCACTAGCTTGCTGACAACTACTGTATGAACAAGAGGTCAAAGAGCAACCTATAGGGCAGCACACAACTTGATATTCAACATGTCAGTAAACCTCTAAAAGGCAATGAAACCTGGAAGACCTGCAAGGGAGAAAACTAATATTCTTCTGTCTAGCTAGTTGCTGTTGTGTCATTTTGAAGTGCTATAGTATCATGAAGACTCCGTTATAAATGCAACATGTATTTGTAATCCCCACGATAGAGATAAGTCCACAGTGGCAGCTATAAGCTATTTTGCTGGACAATAAGGATCCTACCAAAATTGCGTGCCATGACAATTCCATGTACCAAGCTCTCAAAAAACCAAAAAACCAACCAAACAAAAACAACAAAAAACCAAGCAAAAAAAACCCCAACCAAACAAAAAACAACCCTAAACCCAACTTGATGGACTTTAAAAGGGATCCAAACAAGCTGCACAGGTTAGATGAAAGCTGGAGGCCCCTTTTCGCAATACAGTGCTTTGGCCAACAATTAAATGATACTTTTTAAGAACATTATATCTAAACCAAAATAAATATAAGTCATTCAAAGCTCTGGAAAACCTTCATATGTACAAATTTTCAATGCACATGGCATAAACTGAAGTTATTCCCCTCCCTGCTGATCACTCCAGCTTGCAGTGGCTCAAAATGTAACCTGGAAAAGACTAAGCTGGTTTCTCCTTGCCTGTGCCTTTATTTAGTGTGGTAGAATCACTGCAGCTACTGCCAGTTTTCAGCAATTTTGAACTTGTGCTTTCCTCAGCTTTTGAGCTCCCAAGAGAACATAAAATTGTACAACAAGGATTTAAGCACATCAATAATTTGGGTCATAAGGCTTACATTTTACATTCCCTCTGCTTTTTAGTTGCTCAGACAAATAGGCTGACAGCAGCTGCTGCTACCAACAAGCACTGCTGGCTTTCTGATGGAAATAATATTAGACTGCTCAGGCAAAGGGCATCCATTTCAGGAATGAGATTATCCCTTTATCACTTTGATGGAAGTGGAGTAGGTCACTGGCACATGGCCAGATGTCATGGACTGGAAAGTTCCCATCTGCCTCCAAAGGAGCTCCTCACCAAGGAGAAGCTGAAAGCTCTCCCCAACGCACAATGGGACAAAATACTTCAATATCGCTCATAATAATGATACCTTGTCTTGAAAAGTGGAAGCCAAGACAGCATCTTGCATGAATAAGCCTTCTCTAAAATTTACACAAATCCTCTGGGGCAATGCTGAGTTTGAGTAGGAGCTTTGCCCATGAATGAAGGTGTTGGCCCTAACCAGCCTGGGGACAGAGAGGCTAGGCTGTTTCCTCAGCAAAGATGCCTGAAAAAAAGACACCTAAACACACTATCCCGTAACCATGATGGTCTTAAAAAAAGCCTAACCAGAGAAGCTACATGTAGAAGCAGATTTCTGCACAACAGTTTGTGTTTAAGGCTGAAAGCTCAAGAGCCCATGAGACAGATTAAATCATCCCTGTGGATGGGAATGGAATAAAGCACTGCCTAAAACCAGCTCCAGACTCTTGCTTTATTTCCTCTCTGAGTGCAGCCCATAGGTTGTGGTATGCAAGAAACAAGTCTCCAAATAGGGGAAAAAAATAGGCTCATGCCCATCACTCATCCCCCTATACAGGCTGGGCTACAGCCAAAAGAAATTACACTTCTTGGATGATCATTTATGGTCAGGCATTCTTCCTGGCTAAAGCACCTAAAGCCTCCCTAATGTGACATGTCTGGGATAGCAAAGCCATCATGACAGCGAAGGATAAGCGCAGGCCAGTCCTTTGAGAAGACAGGCAGTTTGGGGCTACCTAAAACCAGCAGAGACCTGCTCATATACAAGTTAAAGAGGAAAGAGCAGAGCAGAGACCTCTTGCAGACATTTGTAATGGAAATTGGCTCCATTAGCATTTCACTTCTTCCACTTTACCCCATGGACCACGGCCTGTTCTCTGGCAAGCTGTTTGTGTGAAACTCCCCAAGCTCCTCCTAGAGACAGATGACTTCAGCTTGGCATTGGGTGCAAAAAAATCCTTTTCATCAGAGGGGGATTCAAGGGAGGCTCTTCACACTTAAAAAAAATGGACTGTGGCTGGACCTTTTATGCCATCTGTTCTCATTCTGCTACACACCAATGGAGTGGCGCTTCTTCAATGTGCAAACTAAAATAAACTATATTATTAAAATTAATTGTAACTTTTATTTACTGTTTCTTATGTGAATCCAATTATTCTGAAAAAGAACAGCTAATTCCAGGTCTTACCTGGCCAGAATTATGTGACTTCTTTCCAAGCTGTGAATCTGTCATTTTGAAGTGCCACCTGTATACCACCAGACTAGCTATAAAGCTACAGATCACCTGTGGATCAACAGAAAATAGAGAATTAATGCTAAGGTGCAAGATCAAAACTACATGCAAATACTTTCATGTGTGGATAGATGGCTTTCAGGATTAAAAAAAAAAGAGCAAGTGAACCAATGTTGGAACATTTTCTTCTGCACTTTGGCCTTCGTTCATGATTTATGAGGGTATTGACCTATTTTTAAGTAAGTCAAACTCATGAAATCCAGGCATATTACGTAGTTCACAGTAAAAATATTTTTTATTTATTTTTTTTGTTTTTCATAGCACATCCACCTCATGGAATAAGTGGTTAGACAAGTCTACAAGAAGCCCTTCACTGGGCACGACAAATACAGATGGAGGATGTGCCACTGACATCAGCCTGAAGTTTCAGGAGGTCATTTCAACAAGGACATCACAACAGAGTGCAAGATGGGGCTCTGAGTCACTGCTTGCTTGCTTGCCTGCAAGGGTCATTCATCCATGAATGGAAGCTATAGCACAACCACTTATTCTTCTCAAAATCAGCATCTTGAACCAATTACATGTTTTAGATGAAGTTTAGTTCCAAGCTATAAATAAATAAATGAAGATAGACCAACACTTTCCTGTGGGTTTCACATCCACATATTTGCAGCCCAAGATCATTTTCTCAAAGAGACAACAGAAAGGCCTTAAGGATCTGGAATTCAAGAAAAACAAAAGTAATAATTAAATAAAACCCACCCCTCAGACACTTCCAGTATCATCCTTCCCACTGGCAATAATCAGCAGTTAGAGACTTCCTCAGCCAGTAATCAGATCCGAACCACTGTCTTCTATGAAACTGCCTTGTCCCCATGTGACTTACTTAATTTATTCATGAGTTTCTATTTTGTCGCCATCAGTTACACAACTTGGCAGCGTGCTGGGCTCGCTTTAAACTCACCGGCTGAGCAGTCCATCTCCTTGCATTGCAAGAAACTGAAAATAACCACTTGATCACCTCCTCTGCATTGTTTACAGCTTTACAGACCTCTCATACCCTCCCTTAGTCAGCTCTTTTCCAGCTGAGAAGAGCTGCTAAACCTTTCCTTGTATGGGAGCATACTCTCACCTTCTTACCCTTTATTTTCCACGGTTCTGCTACAAAATATGCTTCTGGAGTCACTTGGTGTTGCCATGTTGTCCTGCAATGTTTTCCTAGTCTGATATTGGCATTTTTTTCCTTCTTCTTTTTAACTTCTTTCCATATTTACCTATCTTGACTCTGTATCATGCACAGTATTAAAAAAACCCAAAACCAACCAACCAACCAAAAAAAACCAACCCCCCCAAAACAACCAACCAATCAAAAAAAGTGGGTCTCTCTTTGCGGGGGGGGGGGTTGGTTTGGTTTGGTTTTTTTTTGTTTTTTTTTTTTTTTTTTTTTTTTTTTTTTTTTTTTGTTGTTGCTTTTAAGAAGTTAAGAGCTGTACAGCAGAAGTCCCAGTATCCATCCTTTTAGGACATCATCACTTCCACCACAAGCAACAACTATTCGCTCCCTTGGCTTACTCCCCAGCTACTTCAAAGGAAGGGGAAAACTTTGCTTTCTCCAAAAGCAGCAGCTTCATCTCTTTAGTGAGGTTCTCACCAAGGTCTTAGCAATCAGATGGATCACCTTCCTCTACCTCCTTGTTGATTCCTTTAACCACTTCTACGCTAGCAAAGCACTACTTTCTCACACAAAATTCACACTGACTCTTTGTCCACCCCACAATATCCATCCATTCATCTACAGTAGCTTCCCTTTACTCATCGAACCATTCAGACCCGGGATTTGCAAAGGTGGGAGCCATCCCTACCAGATGCCCAGAGGAGAAAGGCTTAACATCCCATTGTGGCCCAGCTACACCTCTCACCCTCCCCAGCCAGCTCTTTCATCGGGCCACAGCCATTTGCATGCTGATGGACTTACTACTAACTTAAATCACCCGCTAATGGGTCCCCTCCCTCACTGTCGGTAGATTAGAAGCTCTGCCCAGAAGTGCCCTCCCTAAGTATTTCAGTTATCCTCACCCCCCTCTTAAGGTGTTAATTACAGACACAAGTCAGGCACTGGGGGGCAAAGAGGGAAGAGCGGGAAAAAGCTACTTGGGAAAAGAAATAGTAATAAACATCACTCTGAATTAGCAGGGATGTAGTTTATGTGTTTGAAGGAGCAAAAGGCATGGACTAAACATACCTTTAATGCTCTACAAGGAGGGGTGATAAGCTGGGCTACCTCGATGCTCTGCTTCCCACCACTCTAAGATCAAAGTTTCCTTCACCAAGCCCTCAGCTGAAAGACAATAAAGAACAGCTTCAGCAGGTGGGTTAACACCCTGAAAGAAAAACCCACCCCCAAATGTAAGGAAAAACCAACAAACAATCAAAAAACCAAAACCTGAAAAGCTTTCTGTATTGCATTACACCCATAAAGGTTTTCACCTGTTGTGTCTGTTCAGGGCTTTCATCTTTCTAAGCCAAAACATTCAGTTTTCAGCTCTGTGTCAGGAGAGATGAGTATAAAAAAAAGCCAACCTTGGAACTTTAATTGTCCTAGTGTTTGTAGATGGATTTAAGAACTTTTGTAACCCAGTCTTGCACTGTATGAGTATGGAGATGAGCTAAGTTCCTTGGACAAGCAGTTTTATTAGCATGGGGGTTTAGTTTTAAATGTGATGTGAAGGTTGGTGGAAGCAACAGGAGCACAAACATCTTATTTAAAAGCTTTGATATAAAAGCATGGAAGGATATTTCTTAGGCTATAACTTGGGGCAAAACTAGTTTCTGAAAGAGCTTAGGAAGAAAATGAGAAGAAAATAGTACTTGCCTCCCTGAAAATTAATTTCACCACAAATCACAGTAAAGACTGCCATGTCCCATTGTACCTCCTCCTTCTCTTGTAAAATTAATGCCTTTAGACCAGTATTGTCACTGGGAGCAACAGTGAGAGGGTTCTGATGATCTTGAAATCTCCTTCAAACCAGTATCCATAGTGCAGAAAAATCATCTCAGGAAAACCATAGCATAGTAGGAAGAGTGATTCCATTTTCTCTTCAAATCATTGATACATTTATGCAGCCCATGTAATCTTGGGGCTGGGGTAGGGCTATTGGGTTCTGGGATGTTGCTTTGTCACTTTCAGCTGAGTACTGCAGAGATGCAAGATATCCAACAAGCCAGTGGTTAAGAGTTCACAAAGGTCTTAAAAAACCCAACAATTAGGCAAATTAATAGCAAATTACCCTGCAACTCAATATTGAAGGGAATGGGACCTTTAAAACCTGTAATATCACACTTGTAGCTGTCAGGAGGAGTATGTGAAGGAGTGGACCCTTTACATACTTGTCTTCTACCACTGCAGAGACTCAAACCCCACCTCGTTACGTGCTGCTTTTTTATCTGCCCTTCTATAAACCCTCAAAAGGTAAAACTTTGGAGGGGGTATCACTAGCTCCCTTCCCATGCCTCTGCTAACCTGGGCAATGTACCAGGTTTAAGGGACGAGCAGAGCAAGCACTGTACCCTTATCCTTTGCACAGGGCTGTGCTGTCTATATAGCAGTGGCAATGAGACTGTCCTTATTTACGCTCTGCCAGGGCTGAAGCCACCCTTCCACTGGCTGTGCATGATGCAGGATTTAATTTGGAATAATGAAGGAGAAGGTTTATATTTGCAGCAGGCTGTAAAGCTGTGCTGGCAGCAACCAGTCATTAAGAGAGGCTGCTTTACAATGTTCTGGGTTTTTATTCTTATAAATAACAATATTTAACTTCTTCGAGCTTTATTGTTGGCTCTTCCAGCCCTATAGCCAGGAACAGCAAGTAAACAAGAGGAGCTAAACCTTCTTGTCCATCAAAACCTGCTTTTTAATTAGCTCTTCTCTTTGCTTAGAATATGTATTTTTTTTTTTCTGTCATTTAGGGGAGAATAATTTCATTGTAGAGGAGACAGTGGGGGAAGTGCCTCCTGAGATGCCTTTTACTATGGGTGTTACTAGATTGCGCATCATGTGATGAGATAATGTGGCTTTCCATATTTGCTCTCTTTGGATAGGTGCATGAGATCCAGATCTGAACACACCTGCCAGTTCAAACTTAAGCACTTCCAACATCCCACATCCCTTTTTTTTCTGTTCAACTTCCCATGTGCTTGCCTTTTTTTTTTTTTTTTCTTTTTTTGGGGGGTGGGGGAGGTTGCATGTGTTAATTCAGGTTTTCTGAAATATGGAGCATCCAGCTGGGTGAGGAGGGACCATGGTGATGCTGCTTGCTTATTCCTCAGGGCATTCCCGTGCTGCCGCCCATCCCTCAGGTGCCTCTGCCTTGTACTGGGGGCACAGGCACCTTTTGTTTTGCTTCTGCCTCCTTGTGACCACATTCACAGGTCAGGGCTCAGGTACTATTTACCCACATTTTTGAGCTCCTGCTGGCACTAAACGAATATTTTGACTTCCCAGGCTGGGGATGATCCCTCACCTGGGAAGTAGAAGGCTCTTTTTTAATCATTTCCCTCTACATGGGGTTATGTGCTCCCTCCTTTGCATTTCCTATAACTGCGAGCTTAATTCAGCAGCAGCTGGTACTTCAGGTACCTGTGAGAGCTGCAGTTCAGGTTCATACTCAGTAATCCCATGTACCAGTGAAGTCCCCAAAGTCCCTAAATAGGCAGCATTAATGTTAGAGGCACCAAACAGCAGCTAGCAGGTGACATTTTACAACAAGACATAGCACTACTGGAGCATCCCTGCAAATGAGACACAGTGCCCTCAAAAGCCACAGGGTCAGATTTGGACTTCAGGTACAAAATGCGTTTGGATTGTACATCGTTTTGCATCCTGAACACCTTCCACAGTCTGCAGGGTGGCCAAGTGTAGCCTGCTAGGCAGGCACAGGACAGACACTGCACTTGCTGCCCACCAACCCCGCACTGCACGACATGGCCCCCACACTCACTCCATGCACATTTACAAACACTTGCAATAGGTGAACAGTATTAGAAGCAAAAGGGGATGGGAAAACAATGCATATTTGCACCTTTCTCTCCCTCCAGGTCACCCAAAAAGGGAGAAAACACATAGAAACTGGCTGCAAAGTTAAGTGAAAAATAGCCTTTGTTGTGCATGGAGCAAAGATTACGTGATGGACCAGTTAACATCGCTGTGCTCCTCAGCACCCGTCCCGCGGTCAGCTACATGCTGCAGTCCAGCATAGTGCCTCCAGCGATTCTTCGCTCCCTCTTCACCCCATGGAAAAATCGGCCAGCAGGGCATTTCACTGCCACTTGCCCCTCCTTCCCAGAGCGCTGGCCATGGTGCCCATTCTTGCCCTGCATGTGGCAGTCAGAGAGTACTGGTGGCTACCATGGCACGCTGGTAATTCCTAGAAAGCAGTTGAATACTGACAGCCAAACAGCCTTTCCCATGTGGTATCAGTGGTGAGCCACCCCTCTTTCCCTCCCCCTTTGGGCATTTTCACCCCAGGGCACATCTCCCCTCACACGCAGGCAGCCTGGGCTGATTTTAAAGAACAGTTTATTCGCTCAGAAACAGACGGTCACATCTCTTTGACCGAGATTTAAAATCCCAGTGTGTACAAAGTCACAGTCACGGCTTGCAGGGCACACGGCAGCACCCTCGGAATAAAAAGTCATTAAAAATCCCAGCGCTATGTACAGCTAAGTGCCAGCTCAAGTATTCACAACACAGTAACATACTGCAATTAGTTGCTTAAAAGTAGTTCCCTTGAGAAACAACCTTCTGCTCCGGCAAAGCCGGAGTCTGTTCCGTCCTGTCCATCCAGTGATGCTCAGTGTTGCTGGCAGGTATGCAGTCGGGAGGCATCGGCAGGGCCATGCTCTCGCTGGAGGCGGCACACCAGCCCCTCGGCGCACTGGCACCGCTGGAAGATCTCCAGGCCATGGGTGCCTTTCCGACGGTGCCGGGTACACACCTGCCCTTCCCGCAGCACCGGCTTGCAGATCTTGGACCAGAAGTGACGGGCACAGCACAGCCCGGCTGCACAGTCTGAAGAGCGTAGGCAGAAGTCCCCTTCCTCACCTGTGTGGGGACAGCATGGCATGTGCTTAGCACAGGATGCTCCCACTGGGATGAAGGGGCAGGGTGGGCATCCCCTATAGGGGACAGCGAGGCAGGGAGCACAGCCTGCATTGCTCCATAGGGATCAGTGGGGCAGGATGGGCAGCCCTGAAGGTGACAGTAGGGTCACAACACGGCTGACCCCCTTACCTTTGGCAGTGGGAAGCCAGGCGGGAGCAGGCGTCCGTCGGGTCAGAACCTCAGCGCCGATCTCGTCCAGCTCCGTGGCTCCCTGGGGTGGCTCCGGAGGCATGCAGAGTCCTGCGGGAGGCAGCGGGATGGCTGTCAGCCATGGATGGACCCCAACAACCCCTTCCGCGGACACCTCGAGGGTGTCGTCCCCCCCCCCCCCCCCCCCAAGCCCTGCCGCCCCTCACCGTTGCTGCAGGTCGTGCCGGGGCAGCACATTGCGTCGCGCAGACAGCGTTTGCGGCGTCTCCGGCAGGCGAGGCAGAGCGGGGCGCCCCCGCCGCGGGCCCCGCCTCCACAAAACTCCTCGGGGCCACAGTCCTCGTCCTCGGCGCAGGGGAAAGGCTGGAGGAGCAGAGAGGAGGCGGAGGGGGTCAGTGTGGCCGCCAACCCCCCATCCCCAGTGCGTCCCTCCATCCCCCGTGTGTGTCCCCAGTGAAGGCCCTTTCCTACCTGCCGGGTGGCGGCCGGCGGTGGCTTGTTGCTGCCGTCGAATGGGGCGGCGGGGGGGACGCTGGCCTCAGCCGCTACCCCCGGTGGGGGTCCCTTGATGGAGTTGGAGCTGAGCGCGCCGCCGGGTGCCGCCGCCCGCCCCGCCGGGGCCGCGCAGCTGAGCGCCGCCAGCAGCGCCACCAGCCCTCGCATCCTCGTCCCGTCCCGTCCCCTCCCAGCCCCTTGTCCCCGGTGACTGTCCTGTCGGCAGAGAAGCTCCCCGCGGCCCCGAGCAGCAGCTACCTGCACTGCCCGCCGCCGCCTTTATACCCCTGGGGGCTGCCTCCTGCGCCCGCCCCCTCGGGGAGGAGGGCACGGCGGATGGGATTTCAAAGGGTCCCCGGGGGGTTGTGAGACCCCAAAACCACCCCCACCCCGCCCCGAGGGCTCCATCATTGGCCGCCGGCCCGGGAAGGGGGTTTCGCAATAGCGACGGCAGACACCACCACCACCCTCCTCCACACATCTCCCGCCCCGGTCGCCGGCTAGATGCTCCGCATGCCCCGCCGCTGCCTCCAGCCGGGCGCGCCGCCTCGCCCGACGGGAAAGGACGGGAAAAAAAGGGGAGGGAGGGGGAAGCACCCCACACAATCCCCCCAGTGGCTGGGAGCCACGGTGGGATGCAGAAAGGCCGCCCCCCCGGTGAAAGAGGCAGTCCTTCGGTCTCCTATAAGTCTGCGCCCCTTCCCCCGCGCCCTTCCTGGCGCCAGAGCGACTTTACAGGAAGGGAGGGGGCAGCTCGGCACCCCCTCACCCCCCGGCCCGGTTGAGGGGGGGTGTGGGGAGACGGGACATGGGAGGGGCTGAACCCCAATTGGTGGCTCCCCCCACTCCCGCGCACCCTCCTGATCCTAACCCGAGCAGCTCCTCGGTCGGGATGGGGGGGCCAACACCGTAGGGTGAAGCTCCCGGCACTTTGATGCGGGGAGGTCTCCCCTTTCACCCCCCCCCCCCCCCGCCCCTGCGTCGGCGCCCTCGGGGCGCCGCTGCCTCCCCGCTCCCCCTCTGAGCCTCCCTCTCCGGGACAGCGCGGAGAGGCTGTCACCCCGGCGCCCCCTTGCGGCCACGCTGCGGTAGTGCGCCCGTCCGTCCCGCGGATGGTTGTGCAAGTGCCGTTAGCAACCCCCAGTTAATTAAACTGGGTTTTCACGATGACGGGCCCATGCTCGTATTTATTTATTTTAGTTGGGTTTGACAGAAAATACAGTAAAAAAATAAATCCCAAGCACCGCACCGCTGCCAAGCCCACCATAAACACTTTTTGCCCCCGAGGCTGAGTGATTTCTGATGTCAGACTCCTGCAACTAAAACCACAGCAGTGCTCAGCCACCTCCAATGCAGCAGGTATCGTTGTGACTCCGCAGGAGCTCCTATCAGGTATTTCAGGTCCAAGAGGCTCAAGCTGGGCTAATAATTATCTGGGAAGGTTTCGGCGAGCACCTAACCCAGGTGCCAGCGGAAGTGGTGCTGTTGAGTCAGTGCTCGGCAGACATCCCTGCCGCAGCCAGGTAAACCAGGGCCTTGCTGCTTTTAGCCGGCAAGAAGGAAGGCCACACCTTGCCCCCAAGCCCCTGTATTCCCCTTGCAGTTTCAGGTGAGGGCCATCAAGGGCTTTTATTCTATTATTGGCTTGTATCTGTGATTTCTGCATCCTGCAAATGCATTTTGCAGTGTTTCCTGGCTCCTGCTTATGCAGTTAGCAAATTTATACCTTTCCTGGGAGGATGTTTTCATGCTCCTTTCTCCAGTTTTTACCTCTGTGTCCACATTGCACTGAAGTACACCTTAACCTTGACCTTGCTGAGATTTAAATAAAACTGTGTCACACGGGGGCTGAGCTGTTTCTCAGGGATGGATTTAAACCTATTGGGAGTGGCAGTCTCAGCATCCTGAACACCACATCATCCTGCACACAAAAGTGGTGTCTTCATGACATCCCATATCTGTGCTGCTATTAGAGGCTGTGCTTCTATCATCACATCTTGGCATTTTCCATGAGAGGCAGCAATGACAAGGACACCATTGTTTTTTGACACAGGTGCTGTTTTCAGTCACATCCCCCCTATGGATGATGCAACACATGTTGGAAATATGGTCCCTTCCCAGCTGCATGCCCTGGACTCGCTTATATTGGCAGCAACCAAAATATAAAGTTAATTCTTCATCCCTGAATAATAAGCCGCAAATGTGTTTATTGGTTAGTGTGTTCATAGAATAATTTGGTTGGAATTAAGCTGTGGGGCTCACCAGTGCCAACCATGCTTGAAGCAGGATGTCCTGTCAGCCTCAGACCTCTTTGTCCAGGTTACTCAGGGTGATGCTGGTGCTCAGGTAAGTCCTGTAGTAACCGTGGTCGTTTGCCTTTGCAATCTGCAGAAAATCTGGATCCCAGTACTAATCTCCAAGTACCATGCATTTTGTTCAGTTGTGTCTTACTGCATACGATCATAAGAGAGAATACCCCCCCCCCCCAATTTAATCACTAACCAGAACTCCTCTCCCAGTCTTGGCTTCTGCTGTGGAAGAGAGCCACCAACAAGTTGTTCAAAAGTAATTATTTTTATTTCAACTCTATAAAGTATACAACAGGCACTCGGCAATTACAGCTGCAGGGAAAATACAGAGCAAAACAAAAGCAGTTAAAGTTTATGAAAAAAAGGTCTTAAATCTACATCAAAAGAATGCAACCGGCCAGTGACCGGTGGATGACTGACATTTGTCTGACAAACAAAACCTCTTTCATGTAGGAAGAAAACTGGACAAAATAAGAATCTGAACCAAAAGGCTAGTGTAAAAACAGCGTAAATTGGGACTTCTGACGATGGGCAACTCAAACCAAAAATTTCTCCTTTTGCCAGTAAGGCTCTAAAACTGCCCGAGTCTCGGCGTTACAGCTGGTTTACACAGCCACGAGCTGCGGAGGACAAGGAGCTTCCAGCTTCCCAGCTCAGCTTTGTGAGAGTACCGAGGGCTCGCCTCCACGGCAGCTTGCATACGGGAGTCAGGGGAAAAGCACAGATCCTGTTTTGTTGAGCGGTGCAAACCAGCTACACCTTTGAGTCAGGCTTTCAGGTCAAAACATGCAGGTCAGGTTGCACACAGAGTCGCTCATCGTTTTTCGTGTGTAAGAGATTTCTAAAGGGGTTTGTATAAGACAGGAGGTTGGCGTTGGACAACATGATAGGTTGAATCTGCACACCTTAGCAAAACAGGAATACCTGTCTACGGACTGATAGGATGTCATATATTAATTTGACCTGCACATAACATTTATACATTTCACAGAAATGACTCTGTATCTCATTAACAGATACACAGCTCTGGTACACTGAACAGAAATAAGAGAACAACTTCATCATTTCTGTAATTCGTCAATATTATATAATAAAGGCTTAGAAATTGGTAGCAGAAAGAACTGTAAAACGCAGCAAGCTAAGAAAGGACGACATTTTGAGGTGTGTTTGTCTTTGTCATGCAGCATAACACCAAATTTGTAATCTTTTTTTATAGGATGCCACAGATTTAAGGCACTTGCAACAATGCCAGATAGCTAGTCATGTTCTAAAACTATGGAACAGATGAGTTAACAATACAGTTGACATAAAGTTTAATAATACTGACAATTATGACATTAATTCAAGTCTACCTTGATCTAAAAACATTACATTACAAATAAGAAAATGAAGTAATAATGCCATGGAACTCTAAAAGAAAAAGTTATATGTGTACCACAAAATATCAACACGAAAATACCTATTTACATAAATATTTGCTTGTGGTCCTGTTGTTAAATAAGAGTTTGCTATGGATAATGCAGCACTGTGAGAAGCTACAGATCATCTGTGTCTTAATGATACCAACCTTAATACACTCATTTTAAATATGGGAGCTGCTTTCCCCTTACATAGATATGCCACTGTCCCATATATTAAAAAAAGGAGACAAAGAAGAAAGGACAGTAAAGTGGAAACATAGAAGCAATTCATCGTTATGAATATATATATATATATAAAATGCAACTCAAATATATTACTTATAAACGAAGGTGGCTATCATATACATATGCTAAATATGTTGTTTAAAGTATGCTTAGGAAAGGTGATGAAAGTCAAGTGAGGTGTTTGATATCAAAATAAACTTATATTCCATATAGTTCATGCTGCAGACCGCAGGTATTAATAACCGTGCTTGGCACAAGGAAAAAAGGACAGGAGAAAGAAAAGTAACTCAGCCCATTTTAAAACTTCTTTCCTGTAATGTTGTCAGGTTGGCCCCCAAACTCATTGTGATGCTTTTTATCCCGGCAATCCCCTTAACTGATAACTGCATCTCAGCTACCAAAGCATCATTTTGGGACAAACTCTTCTCTATGTTCTTCTGTAGAAAGTTACCAAATACAATAAGCTTTCTCCTCCAATGTCATTCATCATCGAGTGAAAAAAACAGGGGGATGAAAGTAAATAATTCAGCTTTTAGGTAGCAGCTTGTTTGCTAAGATGCCTAGTGATTATTTTAGCTCTGGTACTCAGCATTGGCTTTCAGTGTTTTCCATCCCTCAGACAAAGGTTGAGAAGCCAGTAGTTGCTGTCTTTTCCCCATGGTTTTGAAAGCGAACAAAGTTTTAATGATTAATGAATAGCAGAAATAACCTGAAGTTACTGTGTCAATGGTGGTGCCTCACCCTTTGGAAACTTAGGAAGGAAATTCAGAGACACAGACTTGTTTCAAAGGCATCATGATGACTGAGCTCTTCAGTTTGCTATCAAACATCAGACATTGCCAAAGCTGTCAAAGAAGGGGAGAAAAATACCTTTCTAATACATTCTATTTAAAGTTCCTTTAATTAGAAACATGGGAAAGAGTTGGGATTTAGCACAGGGGAAACACTTTTACCATTAAAACATACATTTTCTGTGTACTATGCAGGCAAAAGTCATATGAGTGACTTTTTAGCAAGAGCTGATCTTTCAACTTCCAGTGTATACAACTACTCTTGGCTGCCAAGCTCTTGGCAGCTCTGAGATGAAATGGCACAGCACCTGCTAATGTTTTGAGGCAGGGTCTGTTACAGAGACTGAAAGCTGACGTTTTTTGTTGGTATGATGGGATAAACTTTTAGTCCCATGTATATGCGATAAACAGGCACACAGGACAGGTTCCTGTTACATCCTATAAATCAGAAGAGACAGTATTCAAACAAAGGAAAAACAGTGGAAGTGAGGAGAACGTGTACATATGATAATACTATAAGAGCTGACTTGGCTCTAGCTATCCCCGTGCTTTAAACACGGTTACTGGGGTCCTGGTACAGCAGAGACATGGAGACCTTGCACAAACACATCCAATATCAGTTTTCCGTTTATTTCCACTGACTTTCCTGTGGTGTTCCTTAGTCTGGTGAGGCACTAGGATTACATTTTTATGGGCAACATTACAAACAGAGCCAGAAAACTGGCCCAGTACCACCTTTTACTATAACTAGCTTTGTACTGAACATGGAAGTGATGCAGACGTGAAGATGTAAAATTATCTAAGAACATGACGGAGAATGATGCTTCTTGCTACATATTTCTGAAGTGGTGGTTGACTGAATAGGTATATTCACAGATGAGGGATGTACATAGCACCTATAAAGTACATTATGGGTCTTACGTTTTCCCTTTGGGTTCTAAAAAGACAAAACTTAAGCTTAGTTATATGCCTAATAGCTAATTAATAAGACCAGTGGGCTGCTGTCGCTTTATTACAGGACCATTATTTAAGCACTATTTTATATGTAAAATGGATTAATTTTATGATTTTTTTCTCATGCAGTTATGTATTTGTATCAAGGGAAAGGAAAAAAACCCAAATAAATATCATGTTACAGTATGTTCTCAGCTGTATGAGAGAAGTGACCCATATCTGCCTTAACAGGATCTAGAGCAGTTGTGCTTTTGTTTTACCAGGCTAAAAAAGAAATTCTCAAAAATAAAGAGGAACTGTAACATTCATTCTTGTCATGAATGCTGCTCAGAAAAAAAAAAGAACAAATTTTATCACTGCTTTGACATGAACTCCTTGACCAGTACTGTTGTGGTCCTCCTCTGTTCCCACACTGGCCTACAGTAGAAGGCCTATGGGGTTTGAAGGGTGGGAGTAGCCCAAATCCTGCACTGTATTTAGCTACAGCACTTAACAAATTACTATTGATCCTACTGATAAAGTCAGAACCTTGCAGCTAGAATTAAGTGTGTCTTGAATTATGTATCTCTCGACTTCTATAATAAAGAGCGTAGCAAGATCATCGCAGTGATAGAAAACATAT
This sequence comes from Myiopsitta monachus, assembly GCA_017639245.1. Lineage (NCBI taxonomy): Eukaryota > Metazoa > Chordata > Aves > Psittaciformes > Psittacidae > Myiopsitta > Myiopsitta monachus. The sequence continues at coordinate 59,815,806 of CM029921.1, read as the reverse complement.
TTCTTTACTGGTGAAAGGCTTTGCGTCAGGACCACCATGTCAACTGCTATTTTAAGTTCGAACATAAAACATGAAGAGCACTATTGTCATCTAAGCAATAAGTCCTAATGCCACTGTATTTACTGTAGCAGCATCAATCAAGGCATCATGGTGACCCCGAGCACTAATCTTCCCCAATTCTTTCCATTTCGCTGGCAGCCATGTCCCAGGAAGCTGTCTTCAGAAAGGCAGAAGCAGGTAAGAGAAATACATTAAAAATCTATGTCCCATCCTGAGTTGTCATCAGGGGGTGGTTCATCACTGTCCTCTGGGAAGCTGTCAAAATTGCTTGTGTCTGTTGGAGATGCAACCTGCAGAAAGAAAAAGAGTGACAAGAAGGTGATGGTCACCAAAGTGGACCTCTGCAGACATTTCCTCTTGATCTCACAACCATGGTCATTCAAGAGTGTTCATTGCTAACTGCAGCAAGCAAGAGAAGTTCTGCATTCCACAACTTTTTGCTGAATCCCTGGAGGACTTCCCACAGATCCCCTCCTCTAATGATCCAGGCCCTCTAGGGTCTCTAGCTCAAGAGCAACTGTCCTACCCATTGGTACGAGGTCATCAGAAAAGACTTGGGAAAGCTCTGGGCTTCCCTCTGCCCCTGATTTCCAATTTATGACTAGGATCCTGAATTTGAGAGGCTGTAAGCTGGGGCCTGCCACATTTGAGTTTCCTGACAAGTATTGCTTGATCTAGCAGGCCTACCAGAGAAAGTCATCAACTCATCTTCCTTGGACGAAGGCCAAATACCTTCCTTCTTTTTTTTTTTTTTCCACCTTATGACTGAAACTTCCTCACACTGAGACATTCTATGTAATTTTAAAAAAAGAAGAAACAATACAAAAACAGACCTGCAGCTCTCCAGACCAAAATTATCAGTGAAATCAGTCCTTGAAACTGTATCCCAAGTAGCCACTGCAGGCTGGAGGTGACTGCCCTTGCCATGGGAATTCCGGTCAGGAAACGCTGTCATTTTTAGCCATTTCACTAGTGCGACTAATGAAAAAGCCACAGCCAGAGGCCAGCCTACAAATACATCTCCAGCAGTCCAAGAGAGGTATTTGATGCTGGATGCTGCTATAAGCCTTGGGAAACAAGAGCTCCAGCTTCAGCTCTAAATTAAATTTGCTGCCCAGCTATATCAGCACTTTCCTGCTGCTGAAAACATCTTGGGGAAAATTAAGGCTCTTGAATACCGAAATAATTTTGGAAAAAACCAAAAACTGTAAAAGCTCAGTGGAGTACTGCAGACTGATGTGATGCTTCACTGTGTACTGAATACTGTAATTTTGTTTCTTTTGAGTTATCTGGATCTGTTTACTCTGGTGATGCTCCTCCACCATTCAGGTCTTAACCCTTGAGGTGTTCTACGCTTGTTCTCCTCCATGGTGCCATGGGCTGGACCACATTCCTCTGTTTCTCTCAGCCCACCCCATGTGAGCTCTCCCTCTGGGAGCACAAGTGTTGGAGATGTATGTACAAGGTACCAGCTACCAAAGTGTAAGAGATGCAACTAGTGTGGCCATTCCAACCAGGATGCACACAGGCTGGAACTTCTAGAAAAGGCCTCAGCAGTGATGGACAGTGTGTAAGTCAACTTCACTGGGACAAAGCATCTGTGGAGCTCCCTGGGGCTCCTTTGCAGATGTCTCCTATGGAAGCACCTAGCAGGCAGTCTTTTTGTGCTATGGCTAGTTGAGTCTTTAAGAGAATTAAGTCCTGCTTTGGGAAATGGATTGCATTTTGTGTTCATCTGACAAAACAAAAAGGCTGAGTATATCAAACACCTCAAAGATAGAAGGTTTTCTTAGAAGAAATATGATTTAGGGAAAGAAAGGTTGGATGAGTTGTTACTCTACTGATTGACATTATGTGATGCTAATGCTGTTGTGTGTGATTCCCCACAGTTCTGAGGTTCAGGTCACCTTTGTGGCCTGTAGCTCTTTACTGTTGGAGACATGGGAACAAACGTCCTCTAAATGCCCTCTCCTAAAATTACCTATTGTCGAAGAAGATAAAGTGCAGATGTTAGTATCAGCTTTCTGGTTGCTTAACAACATAAGGGCTTGAGATGAATTATGGTGGAGGGATCTGTAGATCTTTCTCAAAGGCAGAAGCTGTGATGCCAGACAGCACATCTTTGGAAGACTCAAGAGCTTTTAAGGACAGATGCTGTCACTGATTTCTGCTGTGGTATCGAGGGTCAGCTGCTCCCTGAAGCAATGCCTTAGCAGCAGGATGTAAATTAAGATCTTTCCTAAAATTCCATGGAATAAGAGCTAAGGAGTAGCTTTTGATTGCCTCAGTGGTAGTACCACATAACTGCTGATAAGAGTTAAAGAGCGGGGAAGGCCTTTTGTAATTAATAAACAAACAAACAATCAAACAAACAAGCTAGTCTCTATGTTTAGCCCTGCTTGCTCCTTTACAGCTAACAAGTAACAACGAGAGATGCACTGATTGATGTTAAAATGGATTTCTTTCCCAGACCTATGTATTTTGGGCCCCTTTTTAGATACGGCTCTTACTAGCAGTTGGGACTTTTGCCAAAGCAACTGAAAAACTTGTGGAAAACAAAGCTGAGCAGGACTGACAGCTTTAGTGTTGACAAGATACACTAGTTAATTGAGGAAGTTTTTGGAGAAAATCTCATGAGTATGTCTAGAGAAGATATTACTCTTAAGAGCTCAAGGAAAGAGGTAACTGTGTTGAACCGGGTTCAGGTCAATGTATGCCTGTCAGCACTGAGTTGTTCTGGGAGAAGGATTCCTCTGAAGAGGGAAGGATGCTCCCATCTATTTTGGACAGCCTTGATAGTGGTGTGCTGGCCAAAAGGGTAACAGCAGATCACTCTCTTGGGAGCAATCACAGACATATTCCTTGGTAGCATATTCACGGTCCCATGAACATACAGCCTTGATGATGCCAAAAAATAATGCCAATGAAGTAAACTGGGTGTTCACAGAACCCTTTTCTACTACTGCATTGGAACACAACTGAAAAAGCAAAGAATGAGTGATTTCCTGCACAACAGACTGGAGAGCAGCCTTCCTCTAGGCAATGTCAAAGGAGCAGAGACTATTTCTGGTAGTGGAGCAACATCCCACCTTGGGGATGCTAGGGAGCAATTCATGTCCATAGTGAGGAAATACAGCTGAAGTCACTGTTGCTAGTTGTGCTGTCTGAGAGTTAGGCATGCAGGGCCTATACATATACTGGGTAAAAGCAGCATTGGAAATGCTCTTACAAAAGTAAAAATTCATGAAAAACAAATAGAAAAACATATTTGGGCTATTATATTTTTCATATTTGTAGCATATTTCAGGCTACACTGACATCCTGCACAGGTAAACCAGGAATTGTAACTGGACATAAAGGAGCAAACTTGACATTATAGTGTGATTATGAAATGTGGGGAACAGTGCTGCTGACAAACTAATCCTCATTAAAAAGAAGCTTACCAGAAGAACCATAGTTTTGATTTATAAAACATTTATGTATTCTTTGGGTATCCTGCTTTAGGCAGATATTTGCTAAGACCTGCTTTCCACCACTGACTGTCAGTAACTTCTACAGCCCATACAGAAAAAGGTGAGGGGGGTGCAAACCCCTCTGCTTTTTCATAGCTGGAAAAAAACTTTGGGATTGCAGATTTAGCCCTGGAGCTGTGCCTGCCACTGCTGCAGGAGGTGCCGGACCATGGGTGGAAAGAGCAAGGGGCTGCAATTAAACATGATTGCTAATGTCATTCTCTTGGTGATCCTGCAGGAGAGGCATGGAGGGAAAGGATTAAGTTGAAACAAGGAGGGGAGGCTGCAGAACAGAAGGGGCCAAGGTAATTTCTATCAGCTAATCCTGTTTAGTTTCTCTTTGTGGCAGGCTTTGTGGGTAAAGAGCTCACAAAGACATCAAAGGAAGAGCTTTGCTCCAAAGGAAAATGAGTCGAGCCCTTCCTTCATGTCTGCTCCCAGTTAAACATAAACTAGGTGGCAACAGGGCTTTTCATGTAGGACACAGACACAGGAAAAAAGAAAAGACAGAAGAAGTTAATGCAAAAGAAAAGGGAAACGGCATACAAATCCCACTTGCCTTCCCAAAGAAGTAAGAATAAAGGAGGAAGAAAGAGGACACATTTGAGAGAAGGGGTGAAAGTGGCAGTTCTTCACTGAAATGTGAAAAATAGATAAAAAAATAAGCGGAGCAGTTGCAAAAGAGAAAAATATGTAGTAGTGAGTGATTCGGCCCTGAACTCCTGCTGAGAAGGGCATTTCATCGCAATCATGCTCTCACCAGATTGCTTTCTCCTATAGGAGACTGCCCAGAGATCAAATATGACTGAAATGGCTCGACTTCTTCAAGCATCTTCAGAAGAAATAAAGCACATGCTGTTGCCACTTGACTGCAGTGTACTAGTGCCTGCAGCTCATAACATTCATGTAGAAGAAACTTATTGGCCGTGAGGGAGAAAAAAATTAGGAAAACTTACACTTGGTATTATAGGAGGTGTCAGTGTCCCTTTTCGTAACCCTTCCCAGTTAAAGCCTTCAAACCACCTAGAAGGGAATGAATAATGAAACAGTTACACATGCAGTGAAAATCTCTCTGTAGCATAACATTAAATTGAAATTGCTTAAACAGTGCATTTCATCTCCCACAGTTATCATCTTCAAATTGTCTAATTAGCCTTAATAATTCTTCCTGTCAACTTTATGTATGTTTTTGGGAGGTCTGAAAATGAAGCGTGTGTAGAACCCAAGTGGTGATACCATGGCAAGTACAAATTACCAGTGCTCAGAAGAAAACTGTTCCTCACTGCAGATGTCCTGGCAGCTGTTCTTTTCTTTCTATAGAGTCGATCCATCCCATATGAGACCTCTAATGTCCTTTTTTTGTATGAGACTGGGAGGTAAGGGCATGACAGGGATGTCCTCCTCCTGGTTTGAGGACTTCAAGTTTGCTCAAGCCATGGCAGCTTAGATGAGTGGATGAGCTCTGAGCTGAGTTTTCAACCCATTCACCCAGAATGTCCATCCAATCCACTTCTGTTGCTTTGGGTATGGGAGAAGAACCAGCACGGATGGATGAGAAGGCCTGCTTCTGTGATGGGTCTCTAACTTGCTCTTATCCGGAACTTGTAAGACATCACTTAACAGCTCTGCCATCAGACCAGGAGTGATGATGAATTAACATTACAGATAGGGAAAAAGTGTGTTGGGCTTTGGGGAAGAAGGGAAATTGAGGAAAACCTTGGAAAGTGATTCTGCAAACCAAAAAATCCAAGGAGGCAGTGGCTCAATTGGATTGCTTTCAAATGCTTTTTTGCATTAGACTAAAGCATAATGGTCAATGTGCAATGCATTTTGCTCAGAGGTAAGGCTAGAATCTATACCAAACACTGGGGAAGAAAAAGTCTGATGGAAATTCAAATAGGGTCTAAAGCATACTAGAAGGCAAGTATTATTTTGCAGAAAATTGAGGTGCTTGAAATGCACTGTTTTTGTGGGTTGGATCTGATGATTGGTGGAGGAGACACTTACTTGTGCTTTTGGATATCTTTCACTCCATTTTTCAAATTCCCTAACCTCTCTGATGGATTGTCCCTACAAAACAAATAACAACTTGGTTACTTTCTTAATCCTTCTGAACAACTAATTTCTTTGCAAACAAGATCAAGGAAATTATATTTCATGTGCTTACCTGCATAGTTTTTTAATTAAATTAGCAGCATTTTTGGCAATCTTCTTTGGAAATTCAATCATGTCTATTCCCCTTAGTATGATGTTATAGGTCTTCATGGGGTCTGGGCCTGAGAAAGGGGGACTTCAGAGGGGAGAGGAAAATAGAGAAGATTAAAAGTTTGCCTTTAAAATAGCATTGAAGATTGATTAAAAAAAAAAAAAAGACTCCAAAGCAAAAGAGTACCCTACTGAAATGAGAAAGGGCAGATGACAACAAGCAATGCTTGCTTTCTGGAATCTTAACAATTTCTCAGTCAAGGAGCTCTGATACTGTCTGGATTTCAGTAATGTTTGCTGCAGGGAAGTATCAAAGAGTAAAGTTTTGCAGAGCAGCACATGCTAAACCTCTTCTTTCCATAATGGCCCATATACCAACAGGGTGAGGAACAAGGGTCTGAGTAATGCTGGCTGGCTTACAATGATATGACATGCTTTCAGTGAAGATTAATTAGGTTTCCATCAGTTTAACAGAATAGTGGCTTAGGTGCATCCCTAAAGGATAAGCCAGGAGTGAGTGATGGGGGATGAGGTTAGGAAGTGCCAGAAAGCCTCTACTGCCAACATCAGCACTAATATATACATCCAAAACTATGTAAGGGAAGGGATGGATATAGGGACTCAAGTCCCCATGGTCTATCTCACCCTTTTCAGACATGCAGCAGCCCATCACTGCACCTCCCCAGTTAAATTACAAATCATTTCTCTTTCACCACCATATTCACCTCACTTAGGGCCAAAACTAACCTTTTGGTGCAATTTTACAACATTTCCTAATAGCCTGCTCATGTCTTGCCCTTTGAGAGGTCTGCATTGAAGCTGTGACTTAAAGTGGAAAAACTAATTATTAGGTTCAGCAGCACAGCGCTGTGCCACTACAAGCACACACCAGCTCTGAACCTTCCTCTTGCCTAATCAGGGTGACAATGGCAGAAATATTTGGATCTATTTTCAGCAGCAGTGTCGGCCCCGATGCCCATACCTGCCAGTCAGGAGTTCATACATTAAGATTCCCAGTGACCAGTAGTCTGCTGAAATGTCGTGACCTTTGTTCAGGATGATCTCAGGGGCTACATACTCCGGGGTTCCACAAAAAGTCCATGTTTTCTTTCCAAATCCTATTTTCTTTGCAAAGCCAAAATCGACCTGCAGAAAGGAGGAGAGTACTCATCAGGGCAGAGCACGAGAGAGAATGTCAGCCATGTGCTCTGCTCCTCTTGAAGTGAAGCAAAGCAGAAAAGATGTTTCCTCGTGGGAATATTCTCCTAACTAAAGCACTGTGGGTCGTTCCAGGACCAGGCAACCGCAATGACCTCTTAACTGATTTATCCTTTGTAATATAAAAGGAAGAGCCTCATGAAGGAAGAAGAACAAATGCTGGCACCAAGAGTTTCTTGGAGATGAAACTTTGCATCATTCATTTTTGCTTTTGTGTTTTTGTTGTTGCTTTGTTGTTTGTTTGTTTTAACTCCCAGCCTTAACCTGAGCAAGGAACTATTTAGGCTAAATACTGACCATTTTGGCAGCTACTGAAAAGCTCAGATTTCTCTCCTAGGCCAAAGAGCAATGGAGGACAAGAAGTGTCCTCCCAGTTTGCTTGAGGCTGTTAGAATGTGCTGGTGGGATCACAAAACACAGCATATCCCTATAGCAGTGTCCTTATGGCACCAGCAAGTATGGAAAATCTAATTATACTGGGAACTGAAGCTGCCCTTTTCAGTCCAGGCAGAAATCATATTAATAGGCTTACTGTAAGCTCTAGCTCTACCCCTCTGCCCTTCCCTGCCTCAGTGCTGTGACAGCCCAGAGCTGTGGTCTGTAGCAAACTCTGCTGCCTCTTCATGGCTGTGAGATACTCCTCCTATACCTGCAATGATCAGGAGCAAAAAGTTTTACATAGTCACAGTCCCACAAAGGGTCTGGGACACTCCTTGTAATATCATGCACATATCTGGGGGGAGATAACAATGTCTAAAGAGCTGGGGGAGAGTGATGGGACCAGAAGACACCCAGGCCCAGATCCTCCTGCAGCAGAGAGGACAGTCCTGCACCTAATGGCCCTCTATTAACCAAAAAAATTGCTGGAGCTCCCCAGCCTTAGCAAAATGCTGTAGAGGATAATTTCTGATTGTCATTCATTACATTTAGTGTCACAGTGAAACACGGTGGCTGCCACGAGGCTATAAAAGTCCATGATGATGATGCTCTGACTTACTGCTCCTAGCTGCTGATGCCACTCCCAAGTTTCCCTTCCCAGAGGCACGGAAGAGTCCTCAAGACAAGAAGCAGAGACCTTGGCCCCCTTGTGACTCTCAGGGAGGGCATCAGCCTCTCCTGGATGCAGCTCTTTTTAGGGCTATGTTGCTTCCCACGGCTTCCCAAATGCTCACATCCTTCCAGCACCTCCTACCAAGGGAAGTCTTTCTTTTCTTCTCCCCTTCTCCATGGTATCACCTGGCCATTTGGGATGTATTACATTTAGGGCACCTCTGCATTCATTTTCAAGGCAAAAAAGTAATTTGAGTGAATAATGCAACACAGTGAAACTCATCAGGAACTCCCTAGTTTGGGGGGTGGAGGTCTTGTACATACTGCCATCCTGGTTTAAGAGATGGTTCTTGCAGGGAGACAGCACCAAGAAGGACCATGACTTTCTGGGAAGACCAGCTTCAGGCAGAGCCTTATTCAGTTTTCCCAGAGGAGCTTGCACAGATTAGACAGGAGTGTTATCAGTGCTAAAACACAAGTGGCCCTCCTAAAGCAAGAAGCTGCGTTGGTCACAGTTCAGCAACACCATCCAGAGCAATTAGTAGTAATTTCTTGCCATGATAGAGTCACGAAAAATGTTTCTATTTTCCATTAAGAATAAATTTATAATTGCTTACACAAAGGACATGACATAGAAACAGTAAGTGTACAAAATTTGTTTCACCAGTCACCTCTAAAGCCCACAGATGCTCTCCCACCAATACACCTATTTGAGTTAATTATTAATCTTTCAGTAGCTTCAAAACAGCTAGATTGATGTCTCCTGGTGCTGTTTTCGAAAGTTTTCCACTTCAGGAACACAGATCTGAATTTTAAGCCAGAATTAGTGTTTCCCAGCTCAACTGTACCCTGAGCCTCAGCCTAGTGGAGGTCCGGAAAACATCCTGGTGGTGGGTGACAACACCCATGCCCTGATCTCATGTCAGCATCTACTGATGGCAACCGTCAGAGACAGGACCCTAAACTGGGAGGGCTTTGCTTCTGACCCTCTGTGGCTAATCCTGTATTCTCCTCTTTCCCTAACATCAGTTAGTAGCAGTGACTTTTTTGACAATCCAGATGTTGTAGGTACTCACCAGTTTGGCATAACCTCGATGATCCAGAATGAGGTTTTCTGGCTTGAGGTCCCTATAAATGATCCCTTTGGAATGCAAATAGGCAAAAGCTTCGACCACACATGCTGTGTAAAACCTGGTTGTCGAATCCTCAAATGAACCTCTACATAAAATGAGAGAGGGAAAGGGGATAAAGTGATTAGATTTCTTCCCTTATTTGACTTCACTCTACTGTTAAAATCTCTATACAGTTCACTAGAATCACTCCTACACCTGGAAAGTGTCTGTTGCTAAACTCACCTTTGGCCAAGCCATTATCACAGAATCATAGAATAGTTAGCGTTGGAAAGGACCTTAAGATCATCTAGTCAAAAACCCCTTCCGTGGGCAGAGACATCTCACACTAAACCATGCCACCCAAGTCTCTGTCCAATCTGGCCTTGAACACTGCCAGCAATGTAGCACTCACAACTTCCCTGGGCAACCCATTCCAGTGCCTCACCACCAGAACAGTAAAGAACTTCCTCCTTATGTCCAATCTAAACTTCCCCTCTAAGTTTGAACCCATTACCCCTTCTCCTCTCATTACAGTCCCTCATGAAGAGTCCCTCCCCAGCATCCCTATAGGCCCCCTTCAGATACTGGAAGGCTGCTATGAGGTCCCCACACAGCCTTCTCTTCTCCAGGCTCAACAGCCCCAACTTTCTCAGCCTATCTTCATATGGGAGGTGCTCCAGTCCCCTCATCATCCTCGTGGCCCTCCTCTGCACTTGTTCCAACAGTTCCATGTCCTTTTCATGTTAAGGACACCAGAACTGCACACAATACTCCAAGTGAGGTCTCACAAGAGCAGAGTAGAGGGGCAGGATCACCTCCCTCGACCTGCTGGTCACACTCCTTTTCATACAGCCCAGGATATGGTTGGCTATCTGGGCTGCAAGCGCACACTGCTGGCTTATATTCATTTTTTCATCGACCAACACCCCCAAGTCCTTCTCTGTAGGGCTGCTCTGAATCTCTTCATTATTCATCATATTTGAGAAGCTGTGGCATTTGAGTGAAATTCCTGCTGACTGGAAAAAAGGGGAAATATAACCCCCATTTTAAAGAGGAAAAAAAAAAAAAAAAACCCAGGGAACTACAGGCCAGTCAGTCTCACCTTGGTACCAAGCAAGATCATAGAGCATAACCTCCTGGAAACTATGTTAAGGCACATGGACAATAAGAGGATGACTGGTGACAGCCAACATGGCTTCGCTAAGGGCAAATCATGTCTGACAAATTTGTGGCCTTCTATGAGGGGATAAGGGAAGAGTGACTGATGTAATCTACCTGGACTTATGCAAGGCATTTGACACTATCCTGTACAACATCCTTGTCTCTAAATTGGAGATGGATTTGATGGATGGACCACACTGGAAGTGTTCAAGGCCAGGCTGGATGGATCTCTGAGCAATCTGGTCTAGTGGAAGGTGTCCCTGCCTATGGTAGGGGGTTGGAACTGAATGATCTTTAAGGTCCCTTCCAACCCAAATTATTCTATGATTCTATGATTTGCATCTTTGAAATGAGCATCTTTGCCCTCAATCCATCTTCATACCAAACATTCATACCTGAAATATTTTAGGTTTCATTTTATAGTTTCATCTTGTGGAATTAAAATTTACAAACCATTATCTTGTAAGCAAAACATGATTTTTTATCATAATTTTTGACTTTTGAGTGTAAAGCTATTTTGAGCTGTAGAGATCAAGAACTCCCGTACTAATATTTATAACCAAGACAAAAGGCAGAAAAATTACAGTTGCTAGGACTTGAAGTGTTAAATGCAAATTCAGCATAAACTGCACCATATCCCCCTGCCTGCCAGGAGCTGGCGGTGTGAACTAGCTGAGCTCAGAAGCACATCTAAGCTAGGTGGCAGCAGAACCCCAATTTAAAGCTGAGAGAATTAACAATGAAATTAACAGGCTCTGACCAAGGCAATGAAAAATACAAGCTGGCACTGCTAACTTTGCTACATTTCTTATTTTAATGGTCCAGAGACGGCATGCTGTTAGGAAAAGCAAGAATTGAAAAAAATTCATTCTAGGTAATTAAAAAATGATTTCCGGTCAGTCTTTTGGATGCATTTCTTTCACTTTCCAAATTTAATTGTGTTCCAATCAAGAGCCTATAACATGGTTATAGGCAATTCATCACACCTTTTCCTGCCCCTTGGATGATGTATTATGGGCACATCCTGCATACACCTGTGCAACCCACCTGCCACCTACTCACACAGAATCAACACCAATCGCTGCAAGGTCAAAACCTCCCAGGGCACGAAATACCAGGACCACATTTGGTTGTGCATTACAATGTGGTATGTAATGACATGCTTTCCTATTTTTTGACATGTCACTTCTGCATCCTGATGGTGTAGCGCTCCTTGCAGAGTGAGGACTTGATGCACGATTCTGTTTCCGACTTTGATGAGCGGCTCTCATGTACTATGCGATATCTGGACTAAAAGCCTATGCAGAACTATTGATTTCCTCCTGCTCATTGCTGTCACAGCTGACTGTATCATAAATATTAAGAAGTATTAATAGATGTTATTTATGGCACTGCCTCCATGAAAGAGGTGGATGATGCTATTCACAGTTACTGAGGATGGGCAGCAGAGCAAACACAGATGAAAAAATCAGGTCTTTCTTTGGGATGGGAAATTGTGATTTTTTAGATTACTTTGAAGAGGTCTGTATTTTTTACCCTGAAAAGGCACTTCTCCATGGATTTCATTTTCAACTGTGAACTCTCACTAATGCCAGTGCTGCCGTAGGGCCTTGCTTTACAAAATCCAGAGTCTAAAATGGCCATTTAGGAAGCAATGCCTAAAGATGTGGCACTAGAAGGACTTTAACTCCAGGAGTGTGTCTTGCAGGAGTCCAGCAAGACTGGCTTTGACACTGCACCTCCTGAAATGCCTGGAGGGTTGCCCTCTGCCATCATACATGGTACCCAAAGTCTTAGTCTCTCTTAAGACAGTCCCATGTTTCCCTATCAGGTGCCTGAGCCTCCCACCAGGCTTCCAAATGCAAGAAAAGATAGTTTGGGCACCAAGAACACAACTGTATTTTCAGTGGTTACAAAAGGTTGATGTTCTAGGCAATTAAAATTAATTCAAATAATTAATTTTTTGATTAAAATATGCTGCCTGCTATTCAGGGGTACCTGCTAGAGATGAAGACACAGAGAAAAGACAGTCAAAGACTTGTCATAGATGCAATTCATCACGTGACTACCATCGCTTCTATCACTACCTTCTGTATTTTTTCAGAGATGACACGACAAAGCAGCTCTGGATAAGTCTCTGCTTACATAAAGCCTTGTACATGTTGGATACAAACTAGGTCTGTCCTTATTCTCAGTTCTAACTGGATTCACTTTCTGTCTAGTCAACTGCATAGGAACAAAAATAGCTCTTCACCTTTCCGGGATCATAAATCAAACACACATAGCATGGTAAGATCCAGATCTTGACCATGAAAGATAAAGATGTTTGGTTATCTAGAGGCATATGAGAAAATATTCCACTTTGTAGGACAATAGCTTCTTACGACTTACCTGTCCCTGAGAATTGTCCAAAGCTCTCCACCTAGACAGGCTTCCATCAGCATGTACAGGTATTTGCTGTCCTTGAATGTCCTGTAAAGCCTGTTGTTGACAAGCAATATCATAAATAAATCCACTATACCAGCGAAGACACCAAGCATTCCCACTTCTCACAGACCACACACTTCATTCCAGGAAGCACCACAAGACTAAAGCTATCTTTCAGAGTTAGTGCTACATTTAAGGAGATCATTTCAATGTCTCTTCTTGGGTAGGAAATACTTCAGTGGAAAAGGATGGGCATCTGAGTGGTGAAGTGTATTGTGGACCTCAGAAGAAGAGGTCATGACTACTCTGGGTGCTACATATAAAATTTGCCATTTCTAATGGTGCAACCTGACACTTGGCTCTCCTAATGTGGTTGTAAGTTTTTCTACTGTTTTTTATAACATCCATATCATCTTGTTCTTCACGCTACAAAGTCCAGCTGCAGATCAGTGGCCTTATTTCCATTTGATCACTTCAAAGGAGTGCTGCCCAATTTGTGATTCATTACAGAACATAAACCCAGTGATGTGGCAGAGTTTAAAGAGAACCTGCTGACATGCAGGTATCCTTTTGTGAAGCGCTCTTCTTCTTCCCCCCAGGGACTCAATAAGGAGGAAAAATGGCCTAAAGGGATAGACAGGCCAGGCTTTAGGAACCCGTCTTCCTCAAGTGCAATCTAAAATGTGTGGCAAAATCTGTGCTGTGTGTATGATACATTAAACAAATGCAATTATAAAATTATGAAAACAAAAAAGGGAATTCAGTATTAGCTGGTTCACTTAATTTTAATGTCAAACTTCTTCTGTACTTATTACATGAGTGGGTATACCAGTTTAAGCTGCCTGCAGAAACAAGCCCGCGGTATGCGGATACTGGAAAGGTTCTTTGCAGCTGCACTGTTTAGAAATTAATTTAAAAAATCCAAGATCCACAGCAGAAGGGGATGCTGAAGGATATGGTGCAATTGCCGTATTCATGGGAATTACCAAGAATTAAAAATTGAAGGGCCAATGCAACATGATACAAATCAAACAGGTGGTTTTGCGGATTCTAGCTCTTCCCACCTAGTGATAAATCTAGTTATTAATATATGTTATTGAGCTGTGTGATAGACCAGGGAGAAAACACAGCAGGATATGTTCCTTTCTAAGGCACACAGTTAAATATTAAATTAAGGTACATCGCAAAACATCCTGGCAGCTACAACTTGGCTCCAATATGCTTTACATCACAACACTAGACAACGTTTGTCTCCTGTCTGTGTTTGCTTAGCATCCAGCACACAGCTTAGCAGCAGTTACCTACTCTACTTTTGCCATGTTTAAAAGGCAAAGATCCCAGCAGCTGCAGCTGTGATGTAGGCAGGAGTTTAGGTACTGAATATGCTCAGGTAGACAATATGAATATTGTCTACCTGAGAAATATGATGTAGTTAAATATTCTGCTTGCTACCACAACAAAATTTAGAGAAGAAACTCAAAACAAAACAGTATTTCACACCTTTCTTGTTCTAGTATTACATATGTGACATTTAAAATCACAGTTATAACGTGCTTCTTGGAAAAAGTTGGAACAAACCTGCTGACCATTTTATATGGTTAAAATTTATGAGTTAAAAAAAAAATCTTATTTCTTGCCAGTTGGACAAAACATGATTCATCTTAGTAAATATTTAATCCAGATTAATGTTTACAGAAAACATACATATTCAAGAATCCAAAATGTGAGCAACCAAATACATTTAATTTAAATGCTACTGAAATGCTAGTAATTTAAATGCTACTGAAATATAGCACTTTCTCTAGTTAAGGTAGCCCTGCTGAAAAATTGCTTTCCAGAAAATTCTATGTGCATCAAATTTGGCCTAAAACATGCAAAACAAAAAAATATCGTTTACCAACCCTAATGGAAGCATAAAGTTTATACATGATGAAATCATGCTATTTCAGCAAATCAAGCAGCCTTCAGTTTGAAATGTCACAATATTTGAATTATTTTTTCATTTTTTATTGTTCATTGAAATATTTGCAGATCCAATGCAGACATCCACTGCTCAACACTTGCTTGGCCATTTACCAAACCCAGATAATTTTGTTCTTGAGATTCTTAGTTTATCTAAAAGTAAATTTTATCTAGTAGTACTTGGCCTCTTCTGCTTCTTTTGCCTTGTTTAATGTTTAATGCATTTTAGTAACCAAACTGAACTATTCTTCAAAGATTTTTAATGAACTGTTTCATAATGAATTAAGAAAACAGAGTTATTTGGGATTTTTTTTTCCCCATTCTGTTATCCCAGAGATTGTGTCCTTGCTCCAAGGCCATTTTAACCACACCTTTCACCCATCATTTTGAAATACAATTAATCTACTGAAATGATAATATTTCTGCCTGTAGCACCCAGAAAAATATTATCCCAGCTGGTCCAAGAAAGGGTATAAACAGGTTATGAATAATTTTAGAATAGTAACTATAAGACAACTTAAAATCCCCATGAATGTGCAAAAGGAGAAGCGAGGGGGAAAAGCAGACACCGAATTTGACAAACCAGGTATTCTCTAGCTACAGCACATGGAAAGCAAAAGGGTGAACTTTATGACTTAGAAAGTCCCTTCCCGGTGCAGGATTTACACGGGGTTATTAAAAATAGTTAAGGGAAGCTTGTTACTGTCAAGGATGGGAATTGCATGATATGGTAGGGAAAGACATACATATAACACATTCTTTTTTCACTTGCCTGCTGAAAGAATAAAAAGTGGGAATGAAGAAGTATTTATTTCATTAGCTATGAATATCAGTGGCTCCATTAAGAAACATTTACAGACTTGAGGTTTTTATTTAGGAGGGGATATTTCTGGAAATGATGTCAAAATGTCTCCCCCCCTTGGCTAGCCCCACACTTCATTTCCCTTTATATCCCCATCGCAAGACGGTGCAGGCTTCAGAAGATAAATCTATAGGCTGAAATAGCCCACAAGATATATTTGGCTCTAGCCTAAGTAACAGGGGCATGTTTGTGAATTGAATATTACCGAGTGAAGGAAACTGCAGCTGGGTAGGGTGTTGGGCTGCAGTTGTCGCCCATGAATCAGAGGCGAAGCTGTGGGCTCTGGGGGGAATCCCAGGGATCAGCCCAGGAAGGAAACACCCCCCTAGAGACCGATGGGTGGCTGTCCCGGCCACGTGCTTGCCTTTGCATTTATCACAGGGGTTTGGTTTCGCCCCTAGGTTAGTATGTCTCTCTGTAGCAATTTTTGGGAGCAGGATTGCTCTCTGGCAAAAGGCAAGTGTTTCAGGCATCTCTTTGAGGGTGGGACTAAGCACCCTTGGCTTAAATGAGAGGCTGTCCTTTTAGATTCCTCCACCTGGGTGAAATGCATTGCTCTGCCAGAGTTTCATACCACCCATTGTCCTTATCCTCATCTAAAACATATAAAGAACAATCTTTGTTTCCTGTTGACAGATACTCACAATCCTTAAAGAGTCAGGTAACTTTGCTATTAGGAGTAAGACAAAAATGCCTGGAATCTGGTTTTATTGACTGAAGAATTGCCTCTGCTTAGGTTTGGTGGAGTGGTATGACTTTTGTGCATTTGCCCATGATGAGACAAGGAGTGGTATGACTTTTGTGCATTTGCCCATGATGAGACAAGGGATGCTGAACTAGATTTATCTAATCCACCCTAGAGAGAAGTGCTGGATACAACTTTTTATTCACATGGCAGTGCATGATCTCAAAAGATTAAACTCTACCTTCCAGCTTCCTTTTGTGGGAAGAAAAATTCAGAAATCAAGAATAAAATGGAAAATGAACCTTGAGCAAGGTCAATACCAAGTCATGGTGAATATATCTACATGGAGAATTGCCCACCAGAATCAGCAAGCTCTGCCCAGGCTGCAGGCTGGGGGGTGTACTTGCTCCAGGAGCCACAAAGCCATGTAAGCAAGGCATGGGGCCAACACAAATCAGTTAAGACACTAATTAAGTTTAGTCTTGGGTGAATATTCCCCATGGGCAGAGTAATCTCACATTTGCCTGGAATACTCTTCATTCTACTCACTGTATTTGCAGTCCCTTGCAGGACATCTATGGCTAAAGGGTTTTTGTTGTGATGGATGTATTATTCCTATGTGCTTTTATGAAATCCCGAGATCAGCTGTGCTTCACTCCCCTGTGGCAGCAAGTAAAGCAGAGGGATGATACCTCACAATGAAGTCCGAGTGTGCGCTCTGCATGATCTGCTTCTCTGAGCGGATGTGCTCCTGCTGCCTCGTGTCCACAATGTGACGTTTCTTCAGTATTTTCATGGCAAACGTTTTTGATTCTTCACTTTTCAACTGGACCTTGGGTAAAGCAGGCAAACACAATGGTTAAAAGCAAGGCAAATCCCTCTGCCAAACTGTAACAGTCCAGCTGCATGGGAATGCAGTAATCCCACCACCCTACCTTCAAATAATTCCTCTCACTTCTTCAGCCATCAGCTTCACTTCAGTATGAAACTAAATTTCTAAATACTTGGCCTATTGCAAATTGAAAAGCTATTTCTAAAACTCGATGTGTTTAGGGAAAAACCAGCCGTCAGCATTACTCTCAAGTCAGATGATGTTGCTACCTAACCTACAACTTTCACAAAGCCTTTTTCTACAGCTAGTAATAAATGCACAGGCTCTGGCAAGGAAATGCAGTTCTTGGATGTTTGTAGAGGATGAGCAGAGCTGGCTTTTCAATGGCACTGCTCAGTCATGTCTGTACTTTCAACCTTAAGCCTCAGCAATCTATTTTTAGTCTTATTTCCCAAAACAAGGGTGAAGGAAGTTGTTTGCTTGCTTGCCAGGGTAACACTGGTAACTTTCAAACCCTAAGCCATCCCCAGCCCACCCTGAGAGACTGGTACCCATCCCAAAGAGAGCTGGAAGGCAGCCATCTTTCCATTTTGGCCTTACCATCTTAGTCGCCACCAAATGAGAAAGGAACCTTGCCATTGACCTACTAGACCTCTTAGTTTGTTAAATTGCCCCAGCAGCTGTTCACAATAACACTGCCAGTTAAATGCTTTGCCTCTTTATAGTAAGAGATGCCATTTGGCAACTTCTATTTTGGTTTTCTTTTAGGAATTTGGCTTCTGCCAGCAGACGAGTGGCTTGCTTGTTGTCAAGCTCCATCATAAATCCAGCTTGCCTTCTAGGGTAGGAGACAACAGCCATGCAATCACAATTTATTTAATATAATATCTATTTTTATATTTTCTTGGTAACAGAAATATGAACTGATATGAGACATAGCATCTTCCATGTTCTTCCCAGGCTGCATACCATAACCTTGAATAGTTTCCTCTGCATCTGCTTTGTTCATGTAATGGCTCAGGTCACAAGGAAAACGCAAAGAAGGACTGTATCCTCAGTATCCCATCTTTGTCAGAAATCAGACTGGTATTCTGATGTCCACAAAGACACAGCTTAAGGAAATCAAACTCCAAAGGCTGATTCCCAGCTGGCAAAGAGATTTCCAAAATCACCACAAGTGATACAAAAATAAACATTAATAAATGAGAGTCTATGACCAAAGTTTTCATGATTAAGTTCTTCAATACGTATACATGTTTGCATGTATTTTTCTATCTGGTTTAAAACCACTTGGGGTTTTGGTCTTCAGATTTGTGGCTTATTTTCCCTGCAGCCACAAGCATTTCCAAGCCCACATGAAGCTTTTCTTTTTCCAAAGGCACTGTTCTGTATTTCACACAGAGACTCATAATTATTGTCTTTGCATGAAGCCAGTGTTTGCCATTTAATCTTCAGGGAGACAGGGTACAAAGACTTAAACAATCCACATAAAATAAAGAAAAACATTTTTCCTCATCTATGCAGTAGAGCCGCAAGTTATTTATCAAATTGGTGCTACACGATGCTGCCTTTGCTATGTGGCTTGACCACAGCTCGAAGCAGAAAGGAATTTTGCATTTATGGCAGACTGAAAATGAATAAAAACATTTTGGGTTTAGGATCAGTGTTTGTTGTTTTTTTTTTTCCCTTTTTGAATAAATGGCATATGGACTTCAATTCAACTATTTGAACTAATTTATTTGATAGTATTCTATCTAAATCAAAACAGGCTGTTTCAGGGAAGTGGGAAGAGGAGTGAGGTGGCACACATGGAATGAAGACATGATGAAAGTTAAGGTAAAATCTGGGATGAGCAAAATTTTTCAAAGTTTGAAAAAAAAGAAAAAGAAAACCAAAAGAAAAAAAGAAGAAAAAAGAAGTTTAAGGTTTAGTATGACCAAGTACATACTTCTGGAGAACTTATACCTCTTGCTTTTGATGGTAATCCAGATAGCCTGGTTTCCCATTAGACCTGTGCATCTGGTAATGGACAAGCATAATCAGCTGCCACACAATTATTTCAAATATAAGTCTGTGCAAAACTTTGTTAGGTATTACAGATCAGATTTGTTTTCTTTCCATCTGTATTTTTTAAGGTCAGGTTGTCCACTGACAAATCCTAATGAACAGTGGAACCAAGAAAGTAGCTCCAGTAGCAAATTTATCCGTCAATTTGAACACGAAACATTAAAAAAATAAAAATTTAGCACTCTAAACTTACTTCAAACATTTCCTGATGTTAGTCTGTACCAGACATCAGTGTTAAAAATAAACACAACAACCTGGTGGAGGCTCAGATGAATACATTCCAATGTTACAGAATAAAGGGTACTACAAATAAATCCCAGGGTGCCTCTTTATGGTATTATCACTTTAACACCATGGATTCTGACTACCTAATTTTTTGTGTCTTTCATTAAAGAGGATATTTATTTTATTTATTTTTTTTGTCAGGGTTTTTTTCAGGGATAGGAACTTACACAGCTTCAAAATAAATACAGAAAAGGAAATTACTATGAGGAAGCAGAAGGCAGTGGTTTTATTAGGTGTTTGATGGTGTCACCAGTGCCACAAATGTTTAAATATAGAACAATCACGTGACAACAATTAGCTAATGCAAGACTTTGACCTTATGCCACAGGAGAATTTAGATCCATTTTCCATTCCCACTCCTGTCGTGCTTCATAAGGCAGAAGATTTGTGAGAGTTTGGGAGCATGGAGTCATTAATTTGCATTAAATGTGCTGATACACCAAATCAGCTGCTGAGGTACAAAGGCTGAAGTTTTGGACAGCCTGGTTGTTCACCTGGAAGATGAACCCTACAGACTTCTTCTTCAACATGCATGAATCCTCTCCTTGCTTTGGTGTTCCTGCCAAATGAGGTGACTGTGAAGACTACTTTTATGATACAAATGGAGAGCACTGGGGATGTACAAATGATGCACTGGGGAGCCCCAGGTAATTCATATTATTCTTGCAAAGAGCAAGTTTTAATATTAAGCTCCTGATAGTTCCCAGAAGAAAACGAACAAACAAACAACCCTCATGTTTAATACCAATCTCATTTCAAAAGTAGAAAAAAATATCTAGGAATCACCTGGATATTTAATATAAAAAACCAAACAGGATTAACATTGAGAAGATGAGAAAGGCTGCTAAGAATATCCTGCCTTTCAATTATAATGAGAAAAATAGCTCACATAGCCACAGAAGCCACAAGGATTTTGACTCTTGGCTCAAAGGTTCTGGGCAGGAAGCTCAGCCTCCCAAAGAAACCCACTACAAAATCTCCCAAACAGTTCAGAAAAGGAAAAAGGCTGCAGCTTTCCTTGGAAGGCAGTTTGCAAAGGAGTTTTCCTTGCTGCACAGCTCAAGAGATTAGCATTCACTCACTTGGAAGCAACATCTTGTATTTCAAAGTCCCCAGGACTATTGATTCAGTGGAGACCTGCTGAGCCTCGGGTTTCAATCCCTCTTCTTCAAGAGCAGCTGAGCCACAAAGAGGATCAACACAGGGTAACCACCAGCCTCCAATTCTCTCTCAACCTTTTTTTTTGCAAGTTAAAAGAATTTCTGGTCCCTTCCCTCCTCACTTTTTTCACTCCTCTCCTTGCATTGTCCTTACCCAGTCGTCGCCTTTTCATCCGCGCAAAAATCTCCCAAATTATCTCTCTTGGAGATAATTTCACCGATTATAAGAGCAAACATCAAGGCCACTGGCATGTTGACATAGAATAGTAATATTAAAGTCAGGTATCTGCTGAATACAGGCAGGGAAAAAATAGAAATAACATTTATAGCACTGAATATACTCCATCCCTTTCTCTCCACCTTCATACACTTTTCAGTTTTCAATTTTATGTCTATCTCATCACTGAGCTCTGGCAAGCAGTCCATGGTTGCAATTCTGCCTCCAAATTGCATGGATCGCAAAAGACAAAGCAGGCTGAACAGCAAATCTACACCAAGAGCAGTCTCATACCATCCATTCCAGTGCAATAATCCCCCAAATAGTGAACTCTGCTAAAGCTGTAGTTACTACTGATGCTCTCCTGGTCAGACTCCTTCCTGGTGAATCTGATTGAACTCTTCCCTCACCGTTACAAATTAACTTCTGGGGGAGGATATAAGCCCTTTCAGCTGTGGAACAGGAATACATTTTCTCTCCAAAACAAACAAACAAACAAAAAAGGCAATAGGGAGCACAGTTAAATAAAATACAAACACCACCTTAAAAAGTGATTTACAAAGCCGAAGAGATAAGAGGTAAAACTAATTAGATCAGGTCATTCTGCAGGATTATGACCCAGGGAATAAACAGCATCCCAGTGACAAAAATAACAGAAATTTTGTTTGTAAGTAAATAATCCAATTGTAGAAATAACATAGAATGAGAAATAGTTGTGTTCATTTTGCACAGATACATATTTGCATAAAGATATAAAATACATATAGCAGATATTGCATATGTTGATAGGCATATCAATTAGAAATAGAAATGTAATATAAATATAGTTGCATTTTGAAAAATATTCTGGTCCAAGCATCATGGTGATGGGATATCACAGTCACATTTGGAGCCGTGGCTGCATCTTCAACCATCAGGTTTTAACCGGACAGTGCTACATTGGAAGAACCATACTTTTCCATCTTTTAGCACCTTCCTACTGCATAAGCTCGCCTCATGAAGAAGCAGCTATTCCTTTCCTCCACATGTGCCATCCATCCAGCCCTCTGAAGCAAAGAAGCTCCAGAACATAAGGGTGGACAGGAGTTAAAGCAAGCAATTTTCTTCTGTGCCAGCCCCATGGCTGCCCTCTCCCTGCCTTGTGGTTGTGTAAGAAGCACCATTCATTCAGGTTCATGGCCTTTGGCCGTGCTTCAGTGTGCTGCCCCATTTCCATGTCACCAGGTGGGGGCTTTTTTGGCAGCCTGAGTCATCGTGACAAAGCTACTCCTGAGCAAACCCAAACAGGTTGGTCACTATCTGAAAACGCATTTAAGAAATTCCCTTAACGAGGACACAACAACAAAATGCAAATGCAGGGGAGAACAGAAAGGCAAAAGGAGAGAAGGAGAGATGGACAGGAAAAGAAGAAGGAGGACACAAAAAAGAGAAGAGATCCAGCCTCTCTTATTTTTCCAAGTCCTTGTTTTGTTAGACCTCAGCTGGCTTCTCCTTATGGCTCCCCATGCTTATATGAAAATGTTGGAACCATTCCAAAACCTTTGCTTTGCTTTATGGTGTATAAGCTTCTGCAACTTACAAAACACACAGTGCACTCAAGGCGTGATTTTTATTTCTTTTCACACAGCTGTAATTCATGTACACACAAATATGGTTCTACAACCTTAGTGCTTTTTCAGACTTTCTTGGAAAATGGATATTGATGAGACAAAATCCAGAACTTGATGGGAAAAAGAGTAAATGGCTCTATATGTATGTTTCTTATCCTTCCTCTTTCCGCCTGTCTTTACTATGAATTATGTATGTGTATTATATATAGTCTGCAATGTGAGCAATTTCCATGCAACTCCAGTGACAGCTGAACTGATACAATGCAAGCTGACCTTGAGAAACTGTAAAAACTAATAAATTTTTACCAGAATGTAGAACAATACCCCACAGAAGGATTAAGCTCAGTGAACATTAATGAGGTGCCTGAACCTTGCCATACCTAGCTTGAGGATATGCTTTTTTAACCACATCTGTCTCATTCATGGCCAGTCTTCTATTCCTGCATCATTTTCTTCTAGAAGACAGCAAAGAACTTCTGATTTTCTGAACTCCCATTCAGAAGTTATGCCTGTGAGTTACAGGTCTTGCATGGCTGCAGGTTTTCCAAGAAGCCCTATGATTGTGCTTTTTTCCCCAAAGAGCTGCTACAAGTAATATCTGGAACTATGGTCATCTGTGTAGGACACTTAAAACCATGAAAGAGTAATAGACCCAAGGGCACAAAAGCAGAGCTTAACATGTTTATATTTATATTTATAATTGATATTTATATTTGAATTTATATTTTTAGTTTATGAATCCCTCATTCATTTTGGCCACTGCACTGTTTGCCACTCAAAAATCTCCAGATTTCTTTCACTTATGTAATGGAAGTGCTTGAAAGAACATGAACTTTCACAGTGTCTGGACACTGTGCTCACAAAAACCTTGGTTAGGAACTTTTTCTGCTGATCTTCAAAGGCAGCTGTCCAGGCTCCCAGCTGAATGGGAACACACAGGGAGAAGAGTTTATGCAAGTAAAAAATATTTTGTTTACTCTGGAGATGTGGCTTTTTCCTAAACACACAGTAACAGTGAGCTTTTAGGAGCTGGACAGAAGCTTTTCTTGAACTCTTGTGTCCACAACTCACAGACCAGTTGCTTGCTGCTTGTGTCTCCTGTTGAACTTCCCTTGTGGGCACAGTGATACCTTTGTAATGACAGAGATGCTTTTAGAGAGGGCTTTTGCTAGCTGCGCATTTTGGTATATGTGTATTATTCAGATATAATGGAGCCAGAAATCTGTGTTATGAAATGCTAATATCTTCATATCACATTAAATAATAACTGGTTCAACCAGTAGCTCTCGGGAACTGACGTGCAAATGCTTTTGCTTGCTGGGTATGTCCAAGGTCCTTTATTTTCTGCTGTTTCCCAGCTAGATGCATTTGAACCAACTAAAATAGCAGCAGCTGTTGCTGAGCACAGCACTTGCAAGCTGAACTCTCCTAATCCCAACAGCTGAACTGCTGCATGAACAAAGCAGAAACTTCTACCCACCCCCAGCAAAAGAGTACAGCATGCTTTGTATTTATGTTCTTCCAGGATGAAGCAGATTTCCTTATATTAATATTATTTGTTTTACACCTTGTTTTCTTGCATTTCTTTTTATTAGGCAAGTGAGGGTATAGCTTGCTTATATTTACGCCTTAGTCTACTGTGCTGCTCAGTATTTCAGATCTTTGCGTTTGGATTTTGAATGTACTTTGCACATCTCCTTAAGGCCACACTCAGCTGCTCTCCTGATGTAAGATTTAGAGAAAAATTTTAGTTTGCATATCCAAATTATAAGCAGGCTACATGGTGCTTCTCACTCTATCCTTTCTACATCATGCTCAACATCACCTTAGTTTCGGGTTAGCTGTCTGGTAATAAATGAATAGGCATGGTGATTGGACCAGGTTAGGCTGAAAAAAATAAGTCAAGGCTTAAAAAAAAAGACCTAAGATGGAAAGAAAACTCGTGAAGCAGTTGACATCATCTACCTGGCAAAAGTGTTTGACACTGCCCTGCACGACATCCTTGTCTCTATACTGGAGAGACATCAATTTGATAGATGGACCACTCTGGAGATAAAGAATTGGCTGGATGGCTGCATGCGGTGTTGTGGTCAACAGCTCAATGTCCATCTGGAGACCAGTAACTACTGCTGTCCCTCAGGGGTCGGTGTTGGAACCAATCCTGTTGAAGATCTTTGTTGGTGACATGGACAGTGGGATTGAGTGCACCCTCAGGAAGTTTGCCAATGACACCAAGCTGTGTGGTTCGGTTGATACGTTGGAGGGAAGGAATGCCATCCAGAGGGACCTTGAGACACTTATGAGGTGGGTCGATGCCAACTTGATGAAGTTCAACCAAGCCAAAGGTAAGGTCCTACAGCTGGGTGGGAGCAATCCCAGGCACAGCTACAGGTTGGGCAGAGAAGAGATTGAGAGCAGCCCTGCAGAGAAGGACTTGGGGGTGTTGGTCGATGAGAAAATGAACATGAGCGGGCAGTGTGCACTTGCAGCCCAGAAAGCCAACTGTATCCTGGGCTGTATCAAAAGGAGCATGACCAGCATGGTCAGAAATGCTGTCCTCAACATAAGAAGGACATGGAACTGTTGCAGCAAGTCCAGAGGAAGTCCACAAGGATGATCAGGAGACAGGAGCACCTCCCATATGAAGGCAGGCTGAGAAAGTTGGGGCTGTTCAGCCTGGAGAAGAGAAGGCTGCGTGGAGACCTCATAGCAGACTTCCAGTATCTGACGGGGGCTTACAGGGATGCTGGAGAGGGACTCTTCACCAGGGACTATAGCGATAGGACAAGGAGTAATGGGTTTAAACTTAAACAGGGGAAGTTCAGGTTAGATATAAGGAAGAAGTTCTTTACTATAAGGGTGGTGAGGCACTGGAACACGTTGCCCAAAGAAGTAGCAAATGCTCCATCCCCTCACAGTGTTGAAGGCCAGGCTGGACAGAGCCTTG
This sequence comes from Myiopsitta monachus, assembly GCA_017639245.1. NCBI lineage: Eukaryota > Metazoa > Chordata > Aves > Psittaciformes > Psittacidae > Myiopsitta > Myiopsitta monachus. Next base: position 59,790,434 of record CM029921.1, on the reverse strand, counting down.
GGTGATACTGTCTAGTGTGAGGAGTCCCTGCCCACTGGCAGCAGGATTGAAACTAGATGATCTTAAGGTCTTTTCCAACCCTAACTATCTTATGATTCTATGAAGGTGCCCCTGCCATGGCAGGGGGGTGGGAGCTAGATGATCTTTAAGGCCCCTTCAAACCCTAACAATTCTGTGACTCTATAGAATCATAGAATAGTTAGGGTTGGAAAGGACCTTAAGATCATCTAGTTCCAACCTCCCTGCCAGGAGCAGGGACACCTCATACTAAACCACGCCACCCAAGGCTCTGTCCAACCTGGCCTTGAACACCACCAGCGATGGAGCATTCACAACTTCCCTGGGCAACCCATTCCAGTGCCTCACCACCTTTACAGTGAAGAATTTCTTCCTCATATCCAATCTAAACTTCCTCCCTTCTTCCCACCGACAAAGATGTTGAACAAGACCGGTTCCAACACTGACCCCTGAGGGACAGCAGTAGTTACTGGTCTCCAGCTGGATATTGAGCCATTGAGCGCAACTCTTTGCGTGTGGCCATCCAGCCAGTTCTTTATCCACCGAGTGGTCCACCTATCAAATTGATTTCTCACCAACTTAGAGACAAGGATGTCATGTGGAACAGTGTCAAACACTTTGCACAAGTCCAGGTAGATGACATCAACTGCTCTACCCCTGAATTAATTACAAGTGGACAGCAGGGTGGAAACTGCCCATGACAATGATCTTATTTTCTTTGAAAAAGTCTTATTTCAACTGGTTGGGAAAGCACTTAAGTATCGTATCACAATCTGAATGCTATGGGACTCTACAGGAAAATAAATTACAAAATTACAGTCTATGAATACATCTAAGTATACGCTAAAAAATCCACAGTCCTTAGGAAATCTCATCTCTTCAACAATTAAAGTTGCTTAATCAAATACTCAACTGTGATAAAACCCTGTAATTTTATCTTTTGATCCCTATACTGAAAATTGATATTCAATGCTTGGCAATATGCACAACTAAGTTTTTTATAAGTAAGAACATTGGGAAATACAAAAAAATGTGTGTCTTTCTTTCCTGGTTTCAGCTGGGGAATCACAACACTTTCTATAAAGGTAAGTATTATTTTTCAAAAATGTCTAGAAGGAAAAGGCTAAAAAGCAGTGAGAAATGTAAACTGTTTCACACACAAAATCATTCTAACAAAACGTGAATAGCAGAAGAAGGGTTATATATCTAAAATATGAGAAACCAAATGGAAAAACTCCCTACTGTGGTTTCTTGCAAATGTCAGACAGACCTAAACTCTCCAGCCCCATACATGATCCTGACCCGCTCCTGATTTTCGCTTTGTCTACAATAGAGCGCCTATTTTTACATCTAATTCCTGCTTCCAAACAGAGCTGAAGCCTCTGGCTTGACAGCTCATATCCTTATCCAGCTTCTGACAGTATTTGATGGGCTACAAATGGCATCTCATATTTCCAAACTTTGACAACAACTTTTCCATTAAGGCAAGCCCTGAGAATATGTTTTCATCTACAAAGGATGTATCTAATTCCACTAGGAATTAAAAATCAAAGGAAAAATAAAAAAGTAGCTCTGCAGTGGTCCAGTGCTATCTGACAGTAACATTAAAATAAAGCATCCTGCACATAAGAAGGGAATAGGCTGCATATGTAAGAAGGAAAGGGGGGGGGGGAAAGGGGGGCCAAATCTTCATAACCAGCATTTTGTTCAGCTGAGTAGCAGTAGTTCTGCTGTCAGATGAACATGGGATTTATTCAGGCACCTGATCTTCAAATCCCTCACTTAAAGTTCAATTTCTTCACCTTGACAGCACCCCAAATACCTGTTCTTTCGAAAGGAAGGAGGCCAAAGTACTTCTGACAATTAAAAATCAAGAGATTTCAAAGAGAAGACTGATCTTTCTAACAAAAAGCTTACTAATAGTTGGAATAAAAGGATAGCTATGCCGCTGGAAATTTTCACTAAGAAATATCTGAATTATGCATCTGTCAGTCTATTGGAAGACAATTACAGTGTTTTTTTCTTTGCTATCTAATTAATTCACTAATGGTTTTGTTTACAAAACAGGCTAGAGGCTATAATATATTTGATTGCACTTCATATTCTGTGGCCAGATTTCTCTTAAAACATGAATAAAAATGAAAAATGCTGTACTGACCATTTTAAAATGGTCTTGTCTAGCCCCAGTAAAATATGGCTGAAACTGAGGCTTTGTTTTTATGTGTATGTCCTCATTAATCTCCATATTGTAAAGGAGTTTAGCTTTCAGTGGCCACCATGAAGCCAAAAAGACTTCAAGGGGGGTTTGTCTAGTATATGGCACCATAAAACACTTTCATTGATGGCTTGGATTATAAAACAAGAAGACTAATATTAACTCTGCACCTATTAAAATAAAGCCATAAAGGGTTGGAAGCACCTTTGAGAAGAGCAGGAAAATTCAAACTAATTGTTACAAACTGAAGTAATGACTTGAAATAAAAGGGACACCATTCAGTAGTGGCAAAATGCTGCCTCTAGCTTCCAGCTCTGCCTCAGCAGAGATAGGTCCAGTTTGGATTAATGTGCCTGGTTTGGGTATTGCTCCAAAGAGGCAAGAGCCAGCTGCAGCCTAAGGAACAGGAACGACCACAGGCCTATAATGCACAAATTAGATGTAAAGCTCAGAAGCAGCACATTTATTCTTTTAAATAGAATTGTTCTTCAGGTTCATGTGATAACAGTCTTCGAACAATACAACTCAACCTCAAGGACTGTATGTATTTGTATTTCAAATCTACTACAGGCTACAGCACAGTGATGTTAAATATTATGAAAAACCTTCCTGGAAACCTGCTTCCCTAAAGACTTCAACAACAAATTAGGGAAAAGTGGTCAGAAGTGGTTAGCTATATTTGAATATGCCTGGATGATGAACTCTTTAGGTCCCTTCCAGCCTGAGCTTTAATGACCATATGGTTTAAGTGTGTGCTCTAAGCGCCAATAACTTCTACAAAACTGCTGAATGTAAAAACATGTGATTAAAGTTTTGTCAAGACAGGGCTAAAAACTGAGACTGTCCTTAATCTGCCTTTTGCCTGCTGTCTTCAGGATGTCCCAAGCCATACGTTCCCCATAGGAGTGCAGAAGGCACAGCTCCCTTCAAGCTTGTGTACATGCAGGGACAGTGGGTAAGCCTATAGATTTTTAATGGTGCATCTGTCCTGAGAAGTGAAAGAAGACGTAGCTGAAACCAAATCTCAATTAAGCTCACAGTGGGGTGTGGAAAAATATATTATTTTGCAATTTTATAACTACAGGAGTGATTTAAAATCTCCTTTCCCCATCACTGAGTGATTGCTGGAAGCAATAACTGTGTAAACCAATGTAACAAAAAGGCATGTGTTCAAGCATGGACCTGGTTCTGAGTCTACCTTTGCTCAGCCATCACCTACATGAACTGATTTCACAGCAGTAATGACTCCAATCTTTTATGTTCAGACACTCCCATACATTTACCTCAGAGCTGTCTAAAATAATCTTGATTTCAATCAAAAATAACTGATCTAGGACAGATGATTGGAAGCACAGGACTTAAATTAAAAGGAAATTAAATAACAAGGACAAGAACAATAAAGTTCAGAAAAGATTACTTATGATGGCTGGGGACATCAGACCCGCATTCTTGTCCTCTGCAAAGTGAACCTAGATGACATTCCTTATTCTAACTTATTATTAAGGCACTTTCATCCCAACACAGAACATGGTCAACTGTCATACAGCTGAGAAGCTGAGCTGCAAAAAATAGTGGATTCTTCTCTTAATCTGTGCTATAAAAAAACAAGAAGTCCACTGGAAATATCTCTTGACATATAAAGAATAAAACTAACTAGAAAAGCAAGGGAAAAAATAAATATGATATTTCCAGCTGTAATCTCCATAAAACTAAAAGATTTTAAATTTTAGGTTGTCTTGCCTTAAAGCCATGCATTTGTATATGAACGCACTGAAGGGGTGACCTCTCCAACAGCCAGCATTCACAGAGTTGTCTGGAAACCAGTGTGTATTGATATATACCACATCCGGAAATTAGCACACAGACCAATGGGATCATTATTTCTTCTTGGTCAGCAAGACCCAAACTAAGCCCCAGACATTTCAGTTTTCAACCAGACACCACCAGCTGCCCTCTTGAAGGGTATGGAGATGCCTTAGGGGGAATTTGCCCACAGTGGCTGAGGTCAATCTACAAAAATCTTCCTTTCAACGTACTTTATTCATTTGGTCAATTTTACTCTTGCAAAGTGCAAAAATGTGAATGTTTTCCAGGAACAAATTCCGGCACTGCAGTGCACTAGCAAGCTTCTGTAATACACTCAGGCAATAGTCAATTCCTCTGATAAATTTTGCATAAGTTCATTTTTAGGCCTTAAATTATAACATCTATTTTTCATGGAGAAGACAGAAGCAAGAGGTAGCAATTCTAGGCTTAGTTTTGACAAAAAGAATATTTTCTTGTTTTAATAATAAAATTACCCTCTTTGGTAAAGAAAAATAAAATCTGGAGCATTAAGCTAAACTTTGAAATATCATTTTATCCTTCTGTGTGCAATTCAGTATCAGTTAAAAGCTATAGAAAATTACTTTAACCAGCATTTTCCTGCTTAAGAAAAGCCCTACAAGATAATGGAAACATTTTTCCCATCAGCAGCCTTTAGCAGGCTGTATTGGTGGCACCATGGCTTCTTGGAGGCTTCTGAGATTTGGACATCTCCTAAGAATTACCTGACTCTGATCTGATATGTTGAAGTGACAGAGCATGTCCATTCCTGCTTTTCTTCATGCCTGGCCAAGCGTCACACTTTGCTAAGATTTAGTTTTTGACAACATCTTAAACCTTACAAATTAATTCTGTTAGCACAGAGAGGTAGAGGACTGGCCCACTGCCATAAGTAACAGTCTGTCATGGGTTCAGCAGCAGCAGTCGTTTTTTCTCCCTCTTGGTAGCTGGTGCAGTGCTGTGTGTTTTGATTTTGGGTCTGGGAACAGCGCTGATAACACCAGTGTTTTCAGTTACTGCTTGGCAATGTTTGGGCCTGGCCAAGGGCTTTCTGAGTCTCATGCTATGCCAGGGAGGAGGGGAAGCCGGGAGGAAGCAGAGACAGGACACCTGACCCAAACTGACCAAAGAGGTTATTCCATACCACAGTACGTCATGTCCAGGATGTGAACACGGAGAGCAGAGACCCGGAAGGGTGTGGTGGTGCAGTGGTGGTGCAATGGTGGGGCAGTGGTGGTGGACTGGGGGTGCACGGCAGGGTCAGGTTTTTGGGTACTGGCGGGGTTCGCTGCTGGGGGGTGCACTGGCTGGGTCAGGCTTGGTGAGCAGTTGTATTCTCTTTCTTTGTACTTCTCCTGTCATTATTATTATTGGTGGTAGCAGTAGTGATTTGTGTTACACCTTAGTTACTAAACTGTTCTTATCTCAACCTGTGCAAGTTGAATTCTTTTGATTCTCCTCCCCATCCCCCCGGGACTGGGGGAAGAAAGAGGGGGAGTGAGTGAGTGAGCGACTTTTGTGAGTTTTAGAGACTTAAACCACGACACAGTCCAATCTGCTTTCATATCTGTGTGGTTTGAGGATCTCATAAGCAACCCTTACGAACACAAACTTATGTACCTTCCCAGGAACATCTCAAGGTTTTCAAACATCTTGAGAGCTTGTGCCAAAAAAGCCTTAAAAATGAAAACAATCCTCACAAGCTCCTTCAGAAGATTCAAAAGAAGCACTAAACTGGTGGGTCCCTCACTACAGGTCACATCAGGCAGAGAAGCCAGAGGTGGTGTTAATTTGGAGACAAATCTCTTGAGCACTATGCTATTGTCAACAGAGGGTGAAAGGCCTTCAAAAGGGAGGTCGAGCACAACCCAAATTAAACTCCTGCTTTAAAGCATTCTCAGCAATAGATGGCTAGAGAAGGAGTGGGGAAAGGACAGCCTTCCCAGACTACAGGTGAGCTCTTGTGACTCTTCCAAAATAACAACAAACAAACAAATAAATAAAAAATCAAAATCCAAATCCCAGGAAGGGACCCGCATTCTCATGGACATGCTCTCCTCTGCACAATTTTACATACACCCAAACATGAAAACTTAGAAATAAATTACATGGAAGAGCTAGTTGCACTTTTAACACAGAATCTACCTTATAACAACACAAATAATCACCAAACCACTTAATTTTGCCAGTTTTCCAGTTATCAGCACTACAAGTGTGTTTGGCGCCAATAGAATTACAGAGTGGGAATTTCCTGGAGGTTTCATGATACAGCAGTAACTGTTCCCTTTTCTGCCCCTAATATACTGTACTTGTGGCCAGTATCAGAAGTTCCTCCATGGTCAGCACTGTGATGTAAACTAAGCTCTCTCTTTCTATTATAGGTTTTTGTATTTACATTATATTTCAAATGGGTCACACAACGGCTGCCAATTCAGTCTCGTTCTGCTCAGTTTTAATAAAAACTGCTGGCCTCTAAATCCAAGAAGAGCAAAAAGCAAGGTCGATTTTTTTCCTTTCTACAAAATTCTGCATAAAATAAGTAGCTTAGTGTGAAGTTTTGTAAGGGTGTAGACACTAAATGTCTAAAATGAATGTACGGCTTTCATGATAACAAAACAAAACTATCTCTATACCTGAATCAGAAACTGCTTAGGTAAGACACTGCACCATTCTCCAGCTTTGGTTAAGAAAGATTTTAGATTGCTCCTTAAACCTTAACACTTAACAGCTACACAATTCTTCAGATTATTTTTAAAAGGCAATCAAAAGACCAGTTGGAGAGATGCACGCTCATCTCTCAACCTAGTACAGAAATTCTTCTTGGTTACTGCAAAGCATTTATTTGTGCATTTTTATTTACCAGAAAATATAATTCAGCTTTCTTCAACCATTAAAAAATATATAATCCCATCACATAATTTTCTTCCAGTTTTTCAGGCATAAAAACAAAGAAAAATTAAAAGACCAGTAATACAGTACTTACTCTAGGACACTCAAACTTCAAAGAAAAGGTTACCTACCAGCTCAACTCGTCCAAACCCTCCGACTCCAAGGGTGTCAATGATGTTGAAATCAGATAGTTTCAGGTTGGCGAAGAAGGCAGCTTCGGCTTCGTATCTGGATTTTTTTATGTGAAAAAATGGAAATTTCTTAGAGGTGTAAACATGAGTACTGTGCAATACTGTACCCGAATGACATGAGCGTGGAACAGCCTTTACCTGCTCAGTTTCCATTTTATCTCTTACAGTTTGCTTTTATTCACACACATCGATTTACTAGTCCCAATTATAGCATCTCTCCGATGTGCATGGTTTCCAAGTGAGAAAAGCAAACATACCTACTGCATGCCTACAATGCAAATATCTGGTACTGCAATTCAGCTCCAGCTACCCAGCAAATGCTACATTTTGACGTTTTCTATTGATCTTCTTGTGGGTGGTTTTTTTTTTTTTTTTTTTGGTGTCTTTAAGTATTTTTAGAAGATAAAGTCTCTCATAGGAGTTTTTCTTATCCAAAGGCTAGCAGTAGTTTCTATAAATGTTTATTGAAAGTGGCAAGATCATTAAGGTCCCTGGAGAGAAATCACAGCCAGGTTTTATGAAATCAGATCCGATAAGCTGCAGGCTGGTGTGCAAATGCCTGAAATGAATGACTTCAGTCACATATCAACATTTCTATACGAATATCTTCACTTCTTTTCCTCTATAAGCTCATTTGGAGTAGACTTCCCATCCCTGGAGGTCTCCAAATCCAGATGCTCTCTCTTTAGCCCATGTCCAACTGGCTCGCAACATAGGTTCACCAAGCCCTTGACTAAGGAAGCATGCAAATTGAACACATGCAAGCCTGCCAAAATAAGCTTCCCATGACTATCCTCATGAACATGATTCCTCTAAAATAGCTCCTTGACAAGGTTTATGGTATTTTTAGAAAGGCTCAGAGGGGAAATGGATGAACAGGATCCACCCACTCAATAAAGTCTGACATTCAGCTGCTGGAGGAGTCCCAGTGCATGTACAACCTTTGGCTGCTGGCAACACAGACTTGTATGGGAAAAAAGCATTGACAGGATTATGGAAAGAGGCATGGAGGGTGTAAAGGGGGAATTGGTGCGGTCTGCAGTACTTAATTTTAGCCAAAATATTTTTCATATAATCCGCTATTTCACCTGGATGTTTCATTTGTGCATGATAATGCTAGCGTAAAGATAAAACACCATAATGTTAGCCTTAATCATACATACATATGCATCTATCTATCCTTTTAAGTACCTTGTCCATCACACCTGTCTTTAATTCAATAATGGGATGGAATTGATCTATTGACTTATTCCCTTCAAACCACCTTCTTTATTTAAAACTTCAATGACACTGGGAGAGAAAAAGCCCAATTTTAAAGTTAAAAGGGAAAAATAAAAAGAGATGTGAAGAAATGTGAAAAGTCACCTCACAAAGGACCAAATCCAATGCAATAAAGCATAATTTTATCTTGGGGTGCTGTAGACAATCTATTTAAGCTCTGCTTTAATATTTATACTGTCACCAGATCCTCTTGGTAACCTTGCTCCTGTGGCCACAGCAGCCTGATGCATCTGACTTCGGAAACCAATCAGAACTGAGCCTGCTATACACTTGGGATAACCTTGTGTGACACAGCTGCTTATTGATTGCTTTATACTCATCATGAGGTACATACTAAACCTGTCACCAAAAATCTCTGCTAAATTAAAGACATACCTATGTGTTCCCTTCTAAATCACAGCAGAAACATCATTTTAAGGGTGACAGAGCAATGAGATGGATCTAATTTTCATGATACATGTACAGACCAGTTGAATACCCTTAATGATTTATAATTGCTAGGGAGATGAAATCCCAGCATGGACAATTTCCCTTCAACAATCAAATAACTTCAGGTCAAGGAGACCTGCATTACCTTGCCTAAGGCTTGGGGGCTGAATGAAGCCATCTTGTGCTTCCAGGGAGGCAGGGGTCAGCTACCCCATATTCTCTCCTGAGCAACTAGTAAGGATTTCTCAATGCTGAACAAGCAGGGGATGAGAAATGCCAAACAGCAGTGTGTCAGAAGGGTTAGCGGCTCCTAAATCATATGGGATAGAGACGGGAAAAGCTGCTTTCTCTATAATACCTCATCCTGAAAGATGACCAAGTCCTACAAAAATTATGTATAGTTCACATCATGTGTCATGAGAGGACAAAAACTAGCTAAGACATGGCATCCTGCTGGTAAGGCAAGCAGGATGCTTGTTCCAGCCCCTGCAAATTCCACCAGTTCTCCCAAAATCCCTTAGTTTGATGGGAGTCAGGATCTTCTACTCCAGTCCCAACTTTTTCATCATTTTGTGTTGAGTTGCAGAAGCTGAAAGCGCTACTGATGGCTTTTAAAGTACAAAAATGTGTTCATTTATTGTTTTGCTTAGAAAATGTACTTGCAGCATTATTGTGATAGTTTTTTGAAATCTCTTGGCTAATTCTCTTTGATAGACTTCTTAAGTGTTGTTAATACAGACAAGTGAAACGAAGCATATAAAAGTCGGATGCAGTTTGCTAGATATTGTGCAACAGGCATCCAAAACCAGAAAGAGATTCCAAAACCATAGTGAAACCAAACACATTTAAAATCAGGCAAGCAAGCCTTTCACATGCTTAGTAACAAATCACATCTGAATTCTGTTCTAATTCAAGCTATAAAGGCCAAAGTCCACTTTCAAGATAAATTCCTATAAACTACCAGAAGTTATACACTTATAAGCCCTGCAAAACTGAAGAAAAAAATCTCTTCAATCACTAAATAAAAATATCAAAATGCAAATATTCCCAATCCATCTCCTAATCAGAAACTGGGGTATAATCCTCCTCCTGACACTTAGAATACGGAATATTCAACTTCTGTCCTCCAATTTCCTTAATTTAAGCATGCTGCTCCCTAAACAGAAAATCCCAAGGCTTTTTGTAGCATGTGTTCCTCACTCAGTAGAATTACAGTGAAAAAAATATGTAATGTCTGATTTTATCACCTCAAAAAAAAAAACCAAACAAACCACCTCTTTCAAGGCATTGTGAGGGCAGTGCAAAGAAATACAGAAGTAGTTTAAAATTTCAAATTTGTGTGTCTACAGGAAAACATTTGGCTCTGGACCAGGCTGAAGAAATCTGCTACACTCAGATACTGGGGAGGATGCTTGGGATATTCCCTGGGAACATACCTTGGGAACATAACAGAGATGGGATGAATGGTGGAGACAGTTTGACCACACTTGTGCAAGATGACATGGAAATAACTGGCACTCTGGGAAAAATACATGTGTGCCAAGTCAGGGCATATTTCTTCTGGGTACCCCCTTTGCAGATGCTACAGGCTGCTCCCGGCTGGTACCTAGCAGTCTAATAAGAAATGCGGCTATATTCTAAATACACAGCTGCGGGCTGGTGCTCTGAGACTTTTCAAACGAGAAAATGATTTTTTGACCTCTGGAAGAGTTGGTGATTTAAGGTTCTAAATTAATAGATAAGAGGTATATTGGGAAGACATCTCAGTCAAGCTTGGAGGCATGAATGCTGATCAGCATTATACCCATGTTCAGCGACACTCTGGAGCTACACAGATGCAATACCCAAACTTTCTATGCTGAGATTTCTGGGGTTTTCTGAATTAGACATAATTAAGAAGAGCCCTTCTCCAGATATTTTGGTAATTGTGCCTCTTGCCCAAGCTATTACAGGCCAAAATGCCTGGGAAATCGTAGCTGGAAGTGTACAGCAAGAAAAGACACAGGAAACATTATCAAAATAGAGAAAAAAAATAAAGTTTGCTCTTTAATAAAGAGCTTTTAAAATTAAGGCCAAGATTTTCACAAGAGCTTGCGGAAGTCCAGGCTTTAACTCCCAATGCATTCTTAATAGGATGTTTTGCTTATTGAAAGCAGGTTTTGTCACCTACCCTACCAAACCAACCCTGCCAGAGCATATAGTCCACTCCTGTACCTAACAGGAGAGGTATCTTTTCCGTAGTGGATGTCACAAAACAGCACAGAGGAGACATTTAGATCTAGGCCAAACACAAGCATCCTTCCAAATCTATCAAGCTCTTCTCCAAGATTTCTTGAAAATTTGATAGAGGTACCTACTGAAATCTCACTCAAATGACTGGTTTTCTGCAACGTTCTTGCCCTAACAAGTATCAGGGCCCTTTTGTGGGCAAGCTGGGGCTTGGTACCATCGCTTCTTCCCCTCCCTCCAAATAAAATACATACTCCTAAGGAGCTGCTAATTAAAAATGCCTTGATTCCACCTCCTCTTCAGCACAGACAGGCATCACATGTGAGAAGCCAGAGTAGTCAGGGGGATCAGGAGTAAATACCATTGTCCACATGTCCCTGTTACTTTGAAACAGCAGTGCAGAAGCCACAGCCCAAGCATTTGGGTAATGCCTGTTATGCAGAATAGGACAGAGAAACACATGGCTTCTTACACTGCTGGACATTTCCAACCATTTAAATGAGTGATCGTCTCCTAGGACGACAATTACTCTGAAACACATTTCAAACTTCTCCTCCCAAATCTACAAAAAAAAAAAAGAAAAAAGAAAAAAAATCAACTTATCTAGACAGCTAAAAAGATAAATGACAAAATGCAAGGAGCAGAGGTTTGCAGTTGCCCAACTGCTCAGCTTTACTAAACCAGCTCACAATTCCTATCACATGAGCTCAATGTGTTGAGAAACATTAGACATCTGTTACCAAACTGTCATCTTGATAGACAATTTGGCTCTTTCCACCTGCATGCTGCCAACTAGATGTAAATTACAACCAAACGGGAACCAACCATCAACTCCCTGATAAGAGTGAATGTAACCATTTTGGGTGGATAAAACCAGAATTTCAGAGTCTTCCTCAGAGTCAGACACCTGTTCATTTAACAGCTATTTTGTCAGCCTTATATTCAGGTTTTTTGGCTGGCCTAATCACTGCATCACCCATCGTTGAGGCATACACTTCTGCAGACAGAAATACTGAATCTCTGAAAAGACTAAAATAACTTGAGTTCCAGTACATGGATGGTGATCATCTGATCCAGCCTGCAAGAAGACACAAATTAAACGAGCCTAACAGCCACAGGTGAGGAAAAACGCTTTACAAAAGAAAACCAGATTTCTGTGTCCACTAGAGAACAGAGTCCATCTCATTATGGGTCTTGATATAGCTACATTCTTAAGATACAGCTAATGGTTTTTAGCATGCTGCTTCAACTGATGCAGCACTTAAAAAAAAACCAAACAAAACTAGCTTGTGAATAAATGACAGAAAAAATTCCCTCAAATCTTTGATTTTGTAACTATTTTTTCTATATATTTAAATATACATATTTTAGCCCTGGTGAAATAACCCACCTGGGTCTTATCTACTTATGGCATCTGGCTGCTATTGCCCTGCCTTGGACCCTGAAGTCACAGCAGGATTCCTGGACTGGATTCATGCTATTAAGAGAGATGCAATTCGAAATGCAAGTGAAAAGTGGTAGAGGACATGGATCGAATTCATGTAATGAGGAAGCTTCACTATCTAAAAGCAATGTAAAGAAGAGCAAATGCAGCAAATGGTGGTAGGGATCCCATGTCTTGCCTTCTGCTCCAGCCAGCCCTCTTCCCCGCCTGCTCAAATGACTCCAAAAAGCTAAGACTCACGAGTTTCTGAATGACTTTGGACAAGGGGAAATCTATAAATGGTCATATGGGTGAAAGCAAAATAAAAAGCACCTTATGTCATGCCCACATGAGATCCTTACCTTCAACTATGCCCTGTTTGAGTGGGGCTCAGAAGACTTAGCCACATTCAGGCAACAGACAGAAGCATGGCACAGCGACAGTGTATTTTACACAACCAGCAAGATCCAGAGCCTGGGAATGCCTGAAAGCAAATTCTTGAGAGGCATTGAGAGCAAATCTGTATTCCTTTATGGTGGGTTGCCACTCAACCTCTCAAAGGTCCCACCCCACATGCAAAACCCCTTACCTAGCATTCCCTCCAGATATCAATCTATTTGAGTCACTACACCTGGTGGAGGGAGATGTCCCTTGACAAACCATTACAGTAAAAAAACAAAACAAACAAGGGTTTGAACCCAAAACCCTGTTGGGGAAGACGGTAACATGCTGATCAGACTTCTCCAAGAGTCTGAACCTAGTAGGTGAAGAGCACTCTCTGGTCTCCACTGACTTGTATTAGCTGAAAGGTAGATGCTCATCCCAAAATTACACTCAGGTAGAGCAGGCAGTGATAGCAGGTAATAACAATTTCCTACCTAACATGCATGGAAATGTCTGGGAAATGCCTATGTTTTGTGTTTCTTCCTCAGGGTACCAGATGTCTGTTTATCTCACGACACACAAATGCACCTTTTAACTTCCAAAAGTCCCTTTCAGGTAAACACTGGTATCAGTAAGAATAAAAATAACAAGAAAAACACCAGTTCTTCACCTATTTTACTGTCAATCACATAACATTACAGAAAAGCTGAATTCATTTCAAGCTCTGCCACATTATTGCAATTTATTAGCTCATTCACAAATACAGGATCACAAAGTTGTTCCAGGATATCTCCATCAGCAGCAAAAGCAGGTAAACACCAATCAAAGACTGCAAGCCATTGGATAAAAGTACTAGCACAAGATGACCGTGCTATCTCCCATTGGCAGTAAAGTTGCTGTCACCCACCCAGCCCCGAGTTGTATTAACCAGGGAACACTGACATGCTATTGCCCTAAATCCAGATGGTGTTTTCTGTCCTTTCACAGAGATAATGGACAGATGGCATTTTAGTATGCCCATAAATAAATTCTGCCTGATATTTGCTATCCTGATGCTAATCCATCCCTGGGAGAGGCGGGTGTTACAGTGTTACCTACAGATCTTGACTTGTTAGAGATGATTTACTGCCCTGCACCAAGGAAGACCAAGGAGGACATTAAACTCGTCTTACTCTTCCATTTTTCCTAACTGCAAACAACACTGAAAAAGTAGAAGGTGTATATCAATCTATCTACCCGTGTCTATAGATAGACAGATACAGGGAGAAAGTATGATAACTTAAAACCCAACTTTCTTTAGTTCAGGTCTCCTTCTTCCAGACTATTCTCCTGAGGTCAGTAGTGCCATGGCTTTAACTCCCGATTTAGCTGTTACCACTTCTTTATATGTCTTACACTTTCAACTGAAAATCCAAATCAAGAGAGACTTCATTTGGATTTTTAAAAGCAATGTGCTAGTAGCAAAGATGCAATTGAAAGCTATAGCTGCTTAGACCATTGCATCGAAAAGAAAGCCTGTCTTTCTTTTCAAGTTCATGTTGTCAGGGCTGGGAATTTCTCTTGGACCCTGCAGCATTTGAGCTCACAGCATACTTGCCTTAAATGAGTTTCACATCAGGAGAAATAGCATACCTCCTGGTTTAGATTTTCTTACAGAAAGTGAACATTTGAGTGGCAGCTAAAACAGACATTAAAGCTATGGCATCTCTAACTTCCTCTGGAAGGGTAAGGAGATCTGAAATTAAAAACATGAAGTTAAAAAACTAACAGAGAAATCATTCCTTTCCCTATTTTAAAAGCACATTACTTTTTAATTAGAACTTGGCAACATGAACATGATATTATGCTATTATAATAAGCTGTGCTTATTCTAAGTTGTTTCAGTACTTTAGCAAATAGAAGATTTGTTTGAATTATGGGGCTTTGAAGGCTTGCTATTGCATGGAGACCAATCTCACTTGGAAATGTAACTGAATGCACCCAAATACAGTCAGTTAAAATAGGTAAGAAAGACCTTGTTGTTATCCAGGCTTTTTAAATTTCAAAGATATTATTGTTCAACTTCTAAATGTGCCAAGAGATTGGCAGTACCTTGCCAAAACCAAATTATGCCTATTGGGTTCAGTACCTTCCTTCTAGCAACAGTATGAGCACTGCAGTGGGATCTTATCTGAACAAAGGATGTGCAGGGAGCAACTTTATTTAAACTCCTAAAAATTTCAGCCTTTTTTTCAGATATTCACTGTGGGATCCTCTCTTCTTGCAACACCCTTATTAAATATCCACACTATGTTCACATGACAGAAACCAACCAAAATTTTGGTGGAAGTATCAGTCAGTCAGCTGACCAGGGGGTGATAATGCCATATAGGTTTGAAGCAAAGTGCTTTCAATAGAGTACAAGGTTATCAGGATGTTTTTCAGGGAATGGGTTGCCTGCTTTTCACTGAAAGTCAGAGGGAGGTCACTGCAGAAAATGTGGGGTTTATTTTCTTGATGCATGTGTTTCTCCTCCAACTTCTAATGAAACAGCGTGGTGCTCCAACAGGACTGTCAGGGTCCTACTTCAGGAACTCCTGGTTTTAGCTTTGGTTAAAATAACATTTGCACTTTTGTAATACGCCTAATGCTGGGAACTTCCTGAAATAGTTCAAACAATATACTCTACAGAGTAGACTGACTTACAAACCCAAGACTTTAATCAATTTTAATTAAAAGGGGCAGAGGGAGGATGTGGAGTATTCCTTCCTCTGGCGGTGCTTCCTGTTCTGTACAGTATTAAAAGATATTGCTTAAGAAGGGGGTTTGTTTCTTCTTAACTCTGGGTGTTACTATCTGGAAACCAAAGAAACACTGCCATTGTGTTGCAGCTCTGCCTTGGCTCAGCAGTGAGGGATTGAACCCAAAAGATTTGCTGATAGCACCATTGTGTATAGTATGCTGGATTAACCTGGGTAGGAAACTCATTGGTGACACTGGAAAAATAAAGCTTGAATAACTTTCCCGACTCCAAGACAGGCAGCAACAGCACAACCTGAAATTTCACACTAAACAAATTCTAAGGAAAAGTAAATTATTTTTCACAGCACTTCAAACATTGCACATCAAATATAAAATGAAATATCATTTAAAAGTTTTATTCATGAACATCTTTTTTCCCAAATAAATTAATTTTCAAATCACATAATTCTGTAAAGCATTTCCTTGACAATTCAACATTTTCATTAGAAAAATTCCCACCAGTTTTCCTTGGGCAATGGATATTATCACAGTTGCTGGGTGAAAGAAATCCTGATTTACACATAGTCCAATACCATCATGATTTGATGCCAGCAGGCATGCAGTACTGAGGTGTTCTGTTATTTTGGGTTTGTTGTTGTTGTTGTTGTTGGTTTACTGTGAGTTTTTAAAGGATATTCAGCTGAAATGTTACAGCCACTAGATAAAAGCTATTAGATACTTCAGCTCACCCTAGTCCACAGAGAGTTTCATGTCCTGGCCACCCCATCCCTACTTCCAAGAAAGCTGTTTTGGTGTTGTTTTTTTTTTTCCCCCATGCAGCTGTGCTTATTACAGTAGAAATGTGGGGTAGGAATCAAATTGCAAAGATACATTTATCATGCTCTCACACACATGCATTACAAAGAGAAAACTCTTCTGCCTGGTTGATGGGAATAAACTGAAAGCGCAATGCACTTCAGCTTGCCTTTTTATCTTTGTTATGCCAGTGCCCAACAGCATTATGCCTTAATAGCCTTCTTGGCACATTTCTCCCCTCACATGCTAATTCTAATAAGAACAATCAACCTTTCAGAGTAAAATACTAGATTCATGGGTTGTTGGATTGCAACACAACATCTAAAATCCCACTGCAGGGTGACAAGCTAGAATAAAATGCAGTTCACTGAAGGACTGCCAGGAACTGTAGCATACTAATTCCTATATAACTCTTCCTAAATCATGGGTCACTACCGAGATAAAATTTGAGTTTAAATCCTCATAAGCATCAGCTGAATCAGCTGATGTATTTGGGTATACTCAGCAATACTGAATTCTATTGTAGACTCACACCTTAACTTTAAAATAACACAAAGTCAGTGAAAAATAAAGCTCCCAGAGTGATGCTAACTACCTTTGAATAATTTAGAAGAAAAAAAATACTGTGGTGAGGAAGGAGACAAGTCACAAACTTCCCTCTATTTTCCTTATTAGTTCTGAATTTAACAGTTTGGATCTATAAACAAGAAAATGCATTTGGAAGACAAAGTATCGGGTTTTTTCTTTTCACATTTCTGATTGACATCAAAGGAAATACCTTCAGATCCCCTATCTTTTCCTTTGGAAAAAAACAAGGAAAACCCATGCTTATGAGAAGTGCTCAGGAAAAAAGCATTTCACATTAGAACTCCAAATGGTGAATAAATCCCAGCTACCAAACTTGATTCAAAGATGCTAGCATATACACCATAGAAGAATACCAAAGTTATTTTAAGGCAGCTTATTGGGAGTCACTGGGGAAGAGCCATGTCCATGTTATAACCTTGGAAAGCCAGATGTAATCTCAAGGAAAATTCAGTCTAATTACAGCTTGAAATTGCTCAAATCACAGTTAGTTCTGCTCCTTGCTCTTCTACTTTACAAAATCCCACAATCTAATTGCACACTGCTAATTACATCCCACGAACCCCAAATCAGCCCATCTAAACACGTAAACACTAAATGGCCCTTTTGCCTCCAGCCCTAATGTAGGACTGTTTTTCTCACATAAGTAAAGGCTTACCATGGCAACAGCAGTGCTCAGATTAAAAAGATTTGGCTGCAGTTTTCTTCTCTTAGATTTTTTTAAAGAATGCGGAGAACAGATTGATATGTTGCTGATGTTAGACATACATATTTGTCTAACTTACTGTGTTCACTATTTATTGTACGTTTGTAGAAGTCCCATGTGTTTTAGACAGAGAGCCACTAAGTTTTGCCCTCGTTTCTTTTTCCAAAAGGACCTAATCCTCTATGAAAAAAAATCATTTGCTAGGTGGTTTCCAGCTTGATGGCTACTAAGTAGAGGTCCACCTCAAATGAACTTATGCCCCTCCTCCAAGGGCTGCCCAGAGGCATTTCTGCAATTTTTCCTACAGCCTTTTCTAAATTCTCACATACACCCATGTATGATAGGATTTGGAGATGTTGCTGTAGCAGATGGGTGACTGATGCTCTCTTAATCCAGTGGCTCTCCCAAAATGCCCACAGATCATCAGTGAGAGCTACTACTTGCACTGGGGTTGCTGGACTAAACTTCCCAAAATTTTAGTGCATGACCTTCAAGCTTTTATTCCTTTGGCCAACCTCAAAGCACCCAAGCATGCCTGCACTGCGGGCATGTTTCATTCTAATTAACTTTGAAAAAAAGATGACATATAAGGAGAAGGCAGAGAGGAGGACATAAAGTCCTACCAAAAAAGTGGCAGCAGGCAGGAAGCAGTTTTTTCCTTACAAAGCAAGTACGTGTACACACAAAGCGAGGTTTGTCTCTCCTCTTGCTTATTCTGGCAGACAGATGAAAATGTGGGAAGAGATCAGTGAAGCTGGGTTCCACACAACCAACTCCATCCTGATATCACCCTGTGTCAAACCTGCTTTTAATTTGACTTTCTGCTAAGATTTTACTTTTTTCTGTATGACTTTCAAAAGCAAAATCAATTACTTTGGCCATGCAGGTCCTTTCTGTTCCATGTTAGAGAGACTCTGCAGAGGCAAAAAAGTTTCCTCTCCAGCTTAACAACTCTACAGAAATAATGAATCTGCCAGTATCTGGCAAAAGTTAAGAAAAAGCATCAAAACAAAGGGGCAATTTAAAGAATATCTGGAAAAACAGAAAAAAACTCAAAGCAACTGTGCACGTACTGTCCCAAAAACATAAAAAAGGGCCTAAGAAAGAAAAATGGGAGAACTAGGTCAGGCTCTCAACAAAGCTGTGGCATGACAAACATATAGGAGGCATGAAATGACCATAGCTAGGACGACATAACAGCAGACACAGAAGACACTGGAAACATGAAGGCTGGAAACACCAAGTAGCCTGGTCCTAAGGAAAGAGTGATCTGTTGCATTAAATCAGGTTAACAAATTAAATTATCAAGTCATGCAGGTCATCTGTAATTGGAAATTACAGTCTAAACAGGGAGGGAGAGTATCAGAATGAGATTACTGACCATCCCTCAGACAGGCAAGACTGGCTTTGATCAGCTGAAGGAGCCTCTGACAAGACCTCATCAAAGACAAGACACCTAGCATGAGTGTGCAACAAACTCTAGACATACTATCTGTCAAGTCTGAAGTTTTAGGCACAATTAATGATTATTTTTATAGATGGTAAAACAGGTGGCCCAAGAACAAAGAAAATTTGTGACTTAATGCCAGATGATATGCACGAGGCATTTCAAAGTACCATCACTGAAGAATCTCCCTGTAACAAAAACCATAATGCATCAAGATTTATCAAGGCTGGAAGTCTGAAAGAGGTTTAAAATAAAAGCATCACTCTTGCACTTAAAAATTCACAAAGGGAATTCAGAGAGTAGTTAAGAGTTGAATATGGGAATTAAATTTAGCAGCAGCATGGAGGTATCCAGAAACATATAGCAAACATACCATCTATTGAATATGGATCTAGGATAGGTCAAAAGGAAGCTGGTGTGGCTGAACAGCAGGATGAGACAGTACATTAAAAGTAAGAAGGCAATTTTCAAATATGAACTGGTTGCAAGCAGATCAATAAAGAGACAAGAAAAAAAATAAATAATTAAACCCTGTCTGGCTGCAAGGAAAACCACCATAAGGCAGAGGAAAAAATTAATGCAAATAACAACTTCAAAAGGTTTATAAACAAATAATAAATCCTTCTCAATCATAGCAGCAGCAAGGAGTCTGACTGTAGGCTCTAGGGTCTCCAGAGGCTCATGCTCTGAGAAAAACAAAGCCATCTGAGGAAAGCTCAGTGCACTTTTTACCCCAGTGTTCAACATGTAAGATCTTGGGGAAATCCTACCACTGCAAACTTCCTTCCAGGGGAATCACCAGAATAAGTGCCTCCAGTTGAAGTGTCAGTAGGGGACCCAAGTCAACTAAAGGAATGTTAGCTCATTTGCAAGCCCAGATGGTGTTCACCCAGCACTTCTGCTTGAACTCAAGGTGAACTACTAACTGTGGTTTGTAACCAGCTCTGCTCACAGAGAGATGGAAGTGGCTTTTTGATGTGATCCAGAGTGCTGTACTTGACTAAGCCCAACATCTGTCCTAACAGAATTAGTTGACACATGGATAAATCCGACTTCTTTGGGGAAGAGCCAGCATGTTTTGCAAGTCTACTGGAGTTCTTTGAAGGCATCAACAGGCACATGGGCTGGAGAGATCTGGTCAATATAGCTGGCTTGGATTTCCAAAAGGCATTTGACAAGGTTTGAAAGGCTGTTAGAGAAATTAAGCTGCCATGAGATAAGAGAAAAGGTTAAAAATAGGAAACAGCAGACAGTAATATATAGCCAGTTTTCCTAATGGATAGAGGCCAAGAGTGCTCAAATCTTTCCTGCACAACATCTTTATAGATGATCTGTAAAATGGGAGAATAAGTAAAATGACAACATTGGTCAAGGATATAAAATCACCAAACATGGGGGTGTGTGTGTGTGTGTGAAATCCCAGGGTGAAAAATTGCACAGGGACTCAAGGACAAGATAATACATTCCTTTGAAATCTGGTAGAAATGCAGTGATGAATGTCGGGGAAAAAAGTCCTGGTCTTCTACATAGAATCATAGAATCATAGAATAGTTAGGGCTAGAAAGGACCTTAAGATCATCTAGTTCCAAACCCCCCCCAGCCATGGGAAGGGACACCTCCTGCTAAACCACGCCACTCAGGGCTCTGTCCAGCCTGGCCTTGAACACCGCCAGCGATGGAGCATTCACAACTTCCCTGGGCAACCCATTCCAGTGCCTCACCGCCCTCACAGTAAAGAATTTCTTCCTCATATCTAATCTAAACTTCCCCTGTGTAAGTTTGAACCCGTTACCCCTTGTCCTATCACTACAGTCCCTTATGAAGAGTCCCTTCCCAGCATCCCTATAGGCCCCCTTCAGATACTGGAAGGCTGCTATGAGGTAGCCTTCTCAGTAATGGTTTTCTTCATTCACCTTTACCCCTTCCATTCCATTTCAAAACCCACAGAAAAGAATTGGAAAAGATACTTAGGAGTGTGATGGCAAGAAGCACAGGTATGGATTGGTTTTGTTGCAGGAAGAACTAAGTGTTTCTTCCCGGGAAGAAGACAATTCGGGTAGGAGAAGGCAAAGTTCTAAAATCTGGGTGTGCCATGGAAAACAGCTAAGGGGATTCAGTTTAAAAAAAACAAACCAAACCACCAAAAGCTACTAAATATATCAACAGCACCTTACGCAGATAGTCTTTGAGTCTCAAATCACTGGAGACTGGTGCATCATGAATCAACAAGCATCTTTTTGCTCTTATTCTCCTTCCTAGATATCTGCTATTGGGCACAGTCAGAGACAGGATACAGGGTTAGCCACATCTTGATGCCATGAGGCCACTCCTATATTGGCACTTCCAGTGTATCTGTATATAACTAGAATAAATTGAGAAACTCAAGGCCCCTATTTGTAATGTATAATAGCATTAAAACAAAAAAACAACAGAGTTGTGTTTCACGTGCCTGGTGCCTGATCTGGAAGCCTGTTTGTGTTCTACATGGTGAGAGATGAGCTGCTCAATCTTACGACTTGTCTTGACTTGATAAAAGGCAGTTTTAATCAGACATTTATTTAACACATGGCAGTTAACATGAGGAAAAAACACAGTTCTTGCTTATTCACTGATGCTAATCCTAAATTCACCACATGAGAAAACTACCAAGTGCTTTGTCAACATTTATCATGTGCTAATTATAGAAAGAGGAAAAAGAAAAAGCAACCAAACACACCACCATAACCCCAAAGTTTTTCTACTTCAGATAACCCCTTGGCTTGAAAAGTGATGCAAGCTGTCTCATTTCAGGAACGAAATGAGCATACTGGAAGGCTTAAAACTCTTCACATCACAGCAGTTAAACAACTCATTTGCCTCTCTTAGTGGAGGGGAAAATTTCCTAACACCCCCCATGTACTCAGCTCATTTTGGAGAACGACTCATGGCATCCCAGGAGCTGAAGCACTCCTCAAAACACTTTCAAGCCATGCTCCCATACAAACCCACTGAAATATTACTGGCTACACATCATCTAGCTGGTTCAGTGCCCCAGATTTGAAAAATTTGAGTATAGGTAATGATAGGTCTACCAGCACGCATGGGCAGGTAAAACTAGAGAAGACCAAGGGGCTCTGCTGGGAAACACCGATTCTGGGGACATCGGATTAAAAGCAGTAAATTTCCTGGAATTTTCTTAGCATCCCTTTGCGAACTCCCTTCCTTGTCTAGCCAAGAACTTCTGAAAGGCACTTTCCCGTACTTCCACTGGAGGGCAGAATATCCCACGTTTTCACAAGCGACCCCTCAGCTCATTGCGACGCACATGCTTGAAGCCGCTTTAGCAAGGCCTCGCCTCTGGGAGACCTTCTTGAGCAGTTGCAGACTTTAACTTGGTTTCTATCCTACTTTTATGAGTAGCTCCATTTTTTCAAAACGACATAATTGTCTTCATAAAACGACTATGCTATTGCCAGTCTACCCCCCTATCAATGCCTTCCCCCTCAGTGCCCTTTTGCCTCTGCTCCCTGAATTACCTGCAATACTCACCTACCTTTCCTATAGGTGGCTCAAATATATCAGAAGTATGTACACATGTGAGGACCAGCAGGTTAAAATCCTCACTGCCTCCCCAGGAGGCAATAAAAAAATGACATGAGCTGATACTCATAGGAAAAATAACCCAAATTTCTAACGTCAAAAGACGGACTTCAAGATGATTGCTCTTCCTCAAAAGTTTGTAACAGTCCCACAAAAGCAACAGCTCAGGCATGGTCAAGAAGACAGACTGAAAGGCAGGGATTACTAAGAAAGGAGAAGAAACCAGCTTGTCTTTATACAAGCCCACAGCACCCAGTGCCTCTGTGTCCCAGTCCACCAGACAGAGCGCTGCTCGGGAAAACTCAGAGAAAGGCAACAGGGCTGGTCAAAAGGAAATGCCTCTACAGGAAAGCAAGTTGGAACCTTCTGGCCTACAAACTGCCTACAATGTGACATTGTCAAGATTTACTTAATAAAGGGAGACACTAGTTCACTAAAATCTGTTTGTTGTTTAACTATATGTGGCATAGCGCTGAACATAGTCTGCTATTAGGAACTCTTCTCCACACTTAAGTACCAAAGTTTTACAGACTAATTCTTTCACAACTGAAACCAAAAATGCCATTTTTTTTTCTTGTGTTTGCTATAATGACCCTATGTTAGCTCATTAAACAGGAAATAATTCTGCAAGTGAAACTTTTTCCACTCTGTCTCCTTCTCTGCCATTTACATCTGAGGACTGAAGATGGGAGAGAGTAGGATGGTGCCGGCTCCAGTTCTTTGGTTTTTCTGACCTCTGGTTAATTTGATAAACCTATCCATGTCTGTTTCCTCACCTGTAAAATGAAGATACACTTATTCAAGAACAGATCACCTGCGGACTGTCTGGGATCGGGTCATGGGTCCATTTGCTCAGTACCTTCTCTGGAGAACAGCTGTGAGGAAGCGCATGGAGAAGCAGAGCAAGTAGTGATATTTTCTTGAATTCTCCTGCAGCTGTCAAGACTGGATGGGTTTGCAGCACATATTGTAAAGGTGTTACATGAAGGGGCAGAGTGTTGCACACCAAAGTGATCCTGGAGATCATGAATCTCATGAGAGGCTTGTTATGACAAGGGCTTCAGGACCAGGAAACATTGCTTAGCATTCTCCTAGGCCCACATAAAGAGGAGGACTGTGTCGCCATTTCTATCATTATAATAAATCCAAGTTTTTTTTTTTCATTTAACTCTTACGTATATCTGTGGCACAGGGATGCCCAAAGCTGCTTCTTCCAACAGAAACCTAAGCAGTCACAAAGGGATGATCCCCTCTACTCCATGACACAATACAAAGCCCAGATCATAGCAAGGACTTCTTGCACTTCACACACTTCTCCACTATTACCTGGTAGTCAGTCTATACACAAAACTTTCCAGAACTCCATTTCTTCTCTCAAAGAGGATTACACACTTCCTTTAATGACTAGTTTTTTCCTGCCAGCATCTTTAATATACTTTATATATTTTATATATACTTTATATATTTTTATATATACTTTAATATATTAATAAAATACTGCTACTCACCAAGATGATGGAGAGACCCAGGAACACTTATTTTATAATGCAATAAAATAATACTTAACCAAAAGGTAAATAGTGACTTTTGGAGAACAATATAGCCAAATACATGACTTCTGATAAAGATTGTATTCCTGCATTTCCTCTCTGCTGATGGCTAGGCTGTCACTTGAAACTCCCAAGAAAGACTTAATGGCACCTTGTTTTCCTGGAATTAGCAGTGGTTGTTTCAAATTAGCTTCCCTTAGCCTGAAAATGTATTAGAAAAGGCCTGCACCCAGCTACATGCCAAACAAGTGTACTTTTGCAAAATCTATTGTCAAGCACTTTGGTGTTGAATGCTGTGGACCCCTGATTAATACCAGGCAGAACAGAGACAGACAGAACTCCTTTGTAAGTGATACACAGGGATTAGAAATGTCTGCATCCAGCAGCACTAAATAAAAATTTGCTTTTTAAATAGGTAGCAGTGCTTTATCTTATTAGGGCATAAAAATATGTGCTTTTGTTTATTTTCTAATGGAGTGGGCTTCAATGCTTTCTGTGCAAGGCTATGCAAGACCTGCAATAGCCCTTTTGACAGCAGTGTAGTATTTTTAAAACCACTGGGGCTCCAAATGGGCCAAACTTCTCTCCTTGGCTCACAGAGGGAAAATTCTTCATTACGAGGGTGGTGTCACACTGGAACAGGTTGTCCAGAGAAGTAGTGGCTGCCCCATCCTTGGAAGCATTCAAGACCAGGTTGGATGGGGCTTGGAGCAGCCTGGTCTAGTGGAAACCTTTAAAGTCCCTTCCAACCCAAACAATTCCATGATTCCACTATTTCAGCCAAAAGGCTGTGAAAAAGGCTTTCCTCCTGAAGCTTCCAACCACAGCAGCAGGCATTGCTGTTGAGCGAGTGCACTTGCCTTCCTTGCTATTTGTTTCCTGCTTTGCTATTCTACTATTCTACATTATTCCTATGTTTATCTTGATTTCTCTACCTATTGTGCAGCTTTTCAATTCGTCTGTGGCACTGTGCAGTCTGGAGGTGCTCCTTTGAGATCCCAGACACTCAGGACCTAAAAATATTGATTCACAAACATCAGTTCTATGACCACTTTTTTTTTTTCAGTCTCCAAGGTGAAAGAAATGGGGGCCTTTCTGGTAGCTGCATCTTCTTAAACAGATATTATTCCCAAATTAATCTCATGATTTTGTCCCAACAGCTCACTGTTTCCTACTGCGTCATCTTTATGTGTGTAGTTTCATGCTTTATTGCTGTTGACATCACTGGGCTGCAGCAGCATCAACCCATCTTTTCTGTGATATTTTTCATTTAATCCTTGGCTTTTACAGCAGTTCCTCATTATGGCTGAAGTCATTATGGTAAGAAGCTTCCCAAAGACACCTACAATTTGGAGCAGCCTCCTTCAGCTCGGAAGCATCCTGATATGGTTTGGATACTTCCTATGTGCACTAATTGATGTTAGGTACCCACTTAGGAAAACCCCAGTTGTAAAGTCACATGGGGGAAATCCAAAAGCTTGAGGACACCAGGAGAGATGCAGCTCTGTCTGCTGCTGCCCAGCTTTGGGAAGGAGCTAGGGAGCCCCAGGCTCCAGTGACCTGCACTTGGAAGTATGTGAGAGTCAGTAGTGATGGACTGGAAGGATTATGTGTCCCACATAAACCAAAAAGTCAGGTGTCCAGTAGACCAAGTGATCGGGCAGTGCACAGCAGGCGACTTCTCTGAATTCAAAAGCAGAGGTTTGAGATCACTGCAGCTTTCCTCATTCAGCTCTTCCTGTGGGGGCTGCAGCAGAGATCCTCTGGTTATTATAGGGTTCAAGAGGTTTCCTGCCATCTGAATTGGCAGTCCAGATCTTGTTTCAGGAGCTACCACAATAATGACGCTAAATCTGCTGTCTGGGTCCTCAGTCAATGTCTTTATGGAATCACCTCTTCTGTTCCACTTACTGATCTGAAATTTCATGCTACAAAGTGGTAGGTCAGATATACCAGTCCTGTCAGCTGAAAGTTGTCTACACCCAGTGGAGCACCTCTGAGATCCCCAAGAATATCCTAGCCCATAGCAGATATCAGCAAGCTACTCTTCCCCAACCTCTCAAGCCCTAAAAGCTTATCACCAATAAAAAGACTTCTGTTCCTCTTAGACTCACTGAGCACCCATGAACTGAATAGGCTACATCTTTAGTAAAACTATAGGCCACTGGAAAAGTCCAAAGCTTTCAGTGGATGTGGGAAGAGAACACCTCCCCTGAGACCAGGGGAGATGACAAGGTTCTGCCATAAGCCTCAGTACACTCCCACCATGGAGATGTGCAGCACCAGAAGGACCAGGTTGCTTCATCATTGTTTACCCTGACAAACATGTACAAAACAAAAAGCCTTAAAACTACCTATGTAGCAGAAGGGAAGTGAATCTAGCTGCTGTTTCATTCTCTTCTTTTGGAACAATTAAAAGATACTTTAAAGCACAAAAGGATGTTTCAGGAGGCTGTAGAACACATCAATACTGAGGACAGAAAGTCACATCCTGGGAATTAACAGCATCAAATGACACGGATTTTCCCAGGAAAAGGGGAGAATTAAAATTCTCTCACTGAAAAAAAACCAACAAACTAGCAAAAAACAACCCAAACCAAAACACAGACAGTTTGGCCCATCTTTGATAAACACTGCAAAGGAAATTTCACGGCCAAAAGACAACATCCATCCATCCATCCATCCATCCATCCATCCATCCATCCATCCATCCATCCATGTATCTATCTATCTAGGGTTAACATCAGCTATAAAGAGATGCCTGAAAAGAAAGACCCATAAAAACAACTTCCTGGCATGGTTAAAAAAATATTTCTAGATGCTGTTTTAAAAGGTCAAGTGCTCACCACTCCCCTTTTGAACATTATTTTAAAAGATAATTTTGAAATTGCTTTACTGCAAGAGCAAAGTGACTAGGAAGCATAGGTACTGAGACATATCCTGAAGTTGTACCATGGAACTATGGAGATAATATAACAGTACCAATTTCTGATGTAGTATGTTTGATTAGTAGATTTTAAATGCCCTTTTTCAGATCAGGAAGCCAAAGAACAGGGAAAAGCAATTTGCCTAGGATTATTCATCATTCAACACTACTGAGAAATTAGAGGGTTTTAGCTACCCTGTTCTTTCCAAACCCAAACACTGAGAGTAGGGGAAGACACACAAGTTCATCTCACATTTCAATTTACTAACCTGACTCATCAATACCAACTCAAGACAACTTCACAGAAGGAACAAGTGAGACAAAAAGCCATGTGTCAAAAGCAGGGTTATCTCAAGGTGACTGGCACATCAGCCTGCCGAGAAACATGGGTTCTGGAGAGAGCTTACAGACCACATGGTCTTGAACAGGCCTACTTGGCCTTAAGAATAAGCATTTGTGAGAAAAAAATAGCCCAAAGATAATACTACTTAGCATCCTAAAGGGTGCTCTTGTTTCAGCTGATTCTGCAAGGAATATCTTGCTTCTGAGAGACATTTCTAGATATCCAGGAACACAGCCATGAACATCCACTTTGATGCACATGAACATTAGAACAAATGAATAATATATTTCAGGAACAGGAGTTCCTGAAATATCAGTATAAGTCTTGCTGGTATTAGCTCTACCAAACCCCACTGTTTCAAAAGCCTTTTTTTGTGTGTGTG
Source organism: Myiopsitta monachus (assembly GCA_017639245.1). Taxonomy (NCBI): domain Eukaryota; kingdom Metazoa; phylum Chordata; class Aves; order Psittaciformes; family Psittacidae; genus Myiopsitta; species Myiopsitta monachus. Next base: position 59,762,496 of record CM029921.1, on the reverse strand, counting down.
TGTATATCCTTGCAAAGTTTTCCAAATCCACTGTTTTTTAAATCTAGACCTGTTGAAAGATGTAAAAGTTATCTTTACATTTTTAGCATAGCCTTATACACTCTGTATTCAAAGCATACATTCATATTCTTCCAAGTTAGATTCAAATGCAAACATCATGCTGCAAGAAATGTCCTTAAGGAGTTTTTGCTAATTATTTCCTAATAATTATTTCAGCTCATCTACATTACCCACCTTGATTCACTGACAGATACTGAAGCAGCGGACACTAAATGGTACACTGTAATATACAAACTAGAATATGTTTCTCTGCAAAATGCATGGAATTGCACATGAATATCATGCTTCCAACTTATGAGCTGTAATTAATTATTCCCGATAGAGAAGGATTTTTATTTTTTAATTTTTGTTTGCAGTGGAGCACTTTGCACTAAAACAGCCATAAAGGGAAGCACTACAAATCATTATCTCCTCAGAAAATCTAAGCCTAACTTTTAAGCAGCATACATGGATTTTCAAAGTAAAAAGCATTACAAAAAAAACCCAACAAAGATGTTTCTGGAAGGAGGAAACTCATTTACCATCAACTTTCTTGCCTTCAATTTGCCCTGATTTTTTTCCCTTCCCAGTTTATTTTGTTCTAAGTGTGTTTGTGCCTGGTATACCATACTGGCAATTCAGCAGAGAAACAGAGTTATGTTTTTTAAGACCTCTCTTCATCTCTATTCTCTATTGTAACAGCCCAGGTTCCCATAGAAACTGAGAGTAAAGAGCAAAAGCGTAAAATACAAATGAACAGGTCTAAGCTGGCAGTTTTACATTTTATTAGGCATATAAATATGACAAACAGGCACTGGGTATGGGTTCCTTTCTAAAGGAAAAGCTAGATAATGCTACACCTTATCAAATGAATACAGAGCATATAAATTTTACAGACTGAAGTCATCAAGTGCTGAGTATTAGCAGGTTGATATCGCTTTCTGGAACTGAGTCATTTTTAAAATTATTCATTTTTTGAGCAAGCAAAATACTTTTTCCTCATCTGCAAATCTGATCCTGAAACCCCCAACTGCCCCAAAGCTATCAATTCTCATCTGTTGAGACTGGGTAACGGAGCAACAAGCACTAATTTCACAGGGGATTAGGACCTTGTAAGGTGGACTTTGTAATTTTAAATTAATATTGGCATATAAGTTCTCTGAAAAAATTCCTCCATTGCAAAAATGGTTTTCTGAGTAAACACTAGTCCAGATACTTTCTTAATGCTTTTGAAGAAGTTGATGCATTTTGAATGTATTCCTGGGTTATTTTAACAGAACCAGCTTCAAAAATACAGCAAAAGGGGTTTCTCAAAGATGCAGAACTTCAGGAAAATTAACAATTTGATTGCCCTGGTGAGCTGCCAATATGACAGTAGGATTCTTCACATCATAACAAGGTCACTGAAAATTGGAGAGAGATACTAATGTGACTTAAATTATTTCAAGCTTTGAACAGTTTTTAGAAGTCCATAATAAAATATGATCAAGTATATGCAAATGAAGTAATTTTTCTTAAAGACACTTTCAAGCACCCATATACAAATATCCCATTGGTGTTTATCTTTAAGAACCCTCATTGTGCTGTCTCCAAACAGTGACAAAGCCCCAGCAGTAGGAGTGATGCTGTCTGCTGGAAGTGTTCATCTTCTATGCATTTTGACCCACTAAAGCTTACAGAAAATTAGGAAAGCTTTAAAATAGCCCAGGTGAGTATGATATCTTTTTTCAAGCCAAACTGTGGCATCCAACATTCACTGACTTGAAAGGGGAATTCATTATCAGTGGCTCCTGCTGACTTCCTGAGTGATATGGGCCCTACAGCTCATCTTTTTATGTTTGGCTTCTCTGCTACATGGCATAGGAGATGCTGAGGGTCAAAGAAACATTTGAATTTCTTTACCCAACCTCTGTTCAAAACAATAGTGCAAAATGCTTGAGGCTATTGAAAGAGACTCACTATAAAAGGACCTTCACTCAAGAGACTCCTAGCTCTGTATATGCCCTCATAAACCCATCACCAACCTTTATGCACTACGTTAGGAAATAGAAGGTACAGGCACAGAAGTCTGAATATTGTTTCCAGTTGCAGGAGCAACTGGTGGTAGCTGTCCTGGATAACAAGGCAGTGATAAAAATCTGCCTTCTTTAAAAAAAGTAGAGAGGTTGAAACACATATATAAACCAGAGAGAATATTCTTAATTTTGTTTCTACTTTTAACAATTTCACTTAAAAGCGGTTTCGGATACCAGAGCTTTGTTTTAGTTGATTGGAAGAAAAAAATTTAGTTATATTTCATTTTAGAGGGGACTTTGTGAGATGCTGAGCATGGTCTATAACCAGAGGAAGGTTGCTCCCAGCACTCAGTCTTGAAGGACTTTACTCTTTGCAAAGGCTGCAACCATAAAACATGAAGGTTATTATTACTGTAGTTGTTGTTATTATTTTCAGCCTTATTACTTAACAAAGGCACATTTGAAGTAGCAGTAATCCCGTGAAGGTCTTGCTTGACCAAGACATGAACTTTGGAAACGCATTTGCTTGTTGATACACAGTTTTTTCACAAGCAGGTCATGCCTTCAACTAAGCACATGTCCAAATCTGACCCAGACATAAGATATACAATTCAACTATCACAAAGTTGTTCAAATAGCTTATTTGAAACCTGTGGGGTTGATAATGGGATCACAAAACATCTTTCAAAGCTAAACTTAAGGCATTCATTTCCTAAGTGTATGAAATCAGAAAGCAAGCTAGGAAGCGGTGAGAATTTAAGGAGATGTTTAATGTTTAAAAATAGCCAAGTAGTTAGCTTTTTCTTTTTTATTTTTCTGCAAAAGCACCACCTATACAGACTCCTTGGCAATTTCCTTCCATGTTAAGAATCACAGCCATTTATTGGACTGCTGAAAGCCTATTTCTGATTGTTGGCTCTTAAAGAATTTCAAGCAATAAGAATTACATTTTGCCATCCAAGATGAATGATATCACTTCTGCACAGAAACAGCCTCCAAATGAAATAGGAATAGCTATCCATTAAATTTGCAGCGTGTGAAAAATACACCTTCATTAGAAAGCATCTTCTTAAAGCATAAAGGATTAGGAAATGCACCAAAGTCTGGCAAAGCTTGTGATTTAATCCAAGACTAAGATCAGTACAAGGATCTGAACATACACCTGTATCTCTGATGGGTTTGGGTGGAGGTACAGCACAGTTACCCACAGTAGATCACCAACAGCCAAGTAAATTGCAATTCCACAAATGCTTTTTAAGCCTTATTGTATCAGACTAATCCCTTGCTTTCCTATCAGCAAATTGTTATTTGATGTCTTTTGTTGAGAAATTCGACAATCATACCTGAATATGAAGAAAACCTAAGAGATATTAAAGACAGAGTCCAAAAACATCTGTATGTGATGGTATACTGAGCAGATAGAACTAGGAACACTTCTTTCTCATTACTAAAATGAATTTTAAATACAGCAGTGAATGAGATCCTTTTAACTTATATCAGAAATTAAATTACAATAGCCCTATTACAAACCTGATAGAAGTTTTATGTTAATGTCCAATACAATAGCAAGATCAGACTCTGATCTTCTCTTTAAAGGTTTACAGACATGGAGCTTTCTCTCATATTCAAGTTTTTATGTTATCTACATTTTTGATGTGTTACCATGCTATAGCTACATAAAAGCTGTGGGATCAGTTAAATAACGAGAACAGTTTTCCTTTTTTTTTTTTTCTTTTTTCAGACGATTTTAAGATTTAATGCTCAGCACTTCTCAAATCATTTAATGGAGTACTCAGTCAGACACTGAGAAAACATAACAAATGCAGCCAAGGGCAAATGAATGCAAGTGAAGCACAGCAGTCAGGATAAATAAGTGCACTGCCTAGCTGTGGGCTTTGGGATGCTCTAAGTGCTGCAAACAAGCAAACCTAAAAAATAGTATTATCACATGCCAGCAGTTCCTCAGGATCTATCAACAATATCGGAAGCATCAGGTTTTTTTAAATAAACCTTCTTTACTCAGTGTTACAGCATAAAGCATTGTAGTGGCAGGTTGTCACCTTACCATTGCACGCGAAGAGGTGACTGCTGTGCTGTGCAGGTCCCACAGCTGGCTGCCAGCAACAGTGAAGGCAGAGACCCATCTTGGCAGTATCATTTGCTCTTCTACAGTGCCCCGTGGCCTGCCTTTGATTTACTGCTTAATGTTTGGCAAAACTGAGAGAAATCAAAATGAGAGTCTTGCAGTTGAATGTTGGCAATATAGGTGGCACAACACTGCCGATATTGCAGCGATCCAACACCACCCATGCTTACCAGCTAAGGATCAGATGCCTGTAGAAATCCCGAGTTTAATGTGGATTACATTTAGACTGTAATTTATATGTAGAATTAATTGGAGCTTTTTGTAAAACTGATAAAGTATTCTTTACAGAGAAAGAGGGAAAGAAGAAAAACGTTTTTTTTTTGAGGATCAGCAGCTGGTGGGATGGGGGTGTCACCAATAACTTCAGAGTTAAGGCTGCTCTGAGTTTTTCAGTTACAGTGGGATCTAATTTCTTCCATTTCACAGATCAGTGATTGAATTTCATCTCTGAATTGGACACAATTACTGTTCAGGGGTCAGGTGAATTTGCTCTGCAGTTTTTGGGTACCACACTTACTAACTTTTGCAGGGAAAACAATTCATATTCATTCATATTTGAAATATGGACCTCCATCATCCACTCTTTCCCCTCTTTGTCCTGTTTAAACAACTGCATACATCAACATTTCAAAACTTTGGAGCTATTCCTATCACATCCAAGCCTGGGAACTTCATTGGGTGAATGGGAATGAACTTCTTTGCAGCACATTTTCCAGCTCTGCCAAGACAATTTGGCAGCAGAGAGATGGTGCTCCCACCCTGATACCTCCCTCCTGGACCCCAGATTTCCTCTTCCCAAACCTTCCCTGTGTGCCTGCACCATCCACGTACTTACCCTTCATCTTCCACTGATTCTACATTATCCTCTTTCCCTTCCCTTAATGCTTGGACATAAAAGTGAGGTCTGACCTAACTCCTAGTGGATCTCACATGAGTTGGTGACAGCTCCCATACTGGATAATCCCAAATGATTCCACAATTATTTCTAGCAGTTTCGAAGATCAGTAGCTTTCTGTAGTAGAATGATCAAAGTTTTTATAATATGTTTGATTCCATTCAAGTGCCTTTTTGTTATTGAAACCAGAAGTTGCAAGCAAGACAGAAATAGCCCACCGTCTAGTGGCTTAATCCTTATGAAACTATTTAGATAGATCTTCAGGACAGCTCAAAAGTGTGCTGGACAACAAATGTACAGGCCCAGAAACTGTGCTAAAACGATTTAATGCTACCTTTGCCTCATCCAGCCAACAGATGCCAAAGTTTCTGTTTAAAGCTACCAAGACTGTGCTACATGAAGCTCTAAATGACTGTACTTGGATTAGTAAAGTATTTTTAGCATCTACTGGAAGAAGTATTTAGGTAAATGCCAAACCTACTTTTCCATCAAGTGCTACCACGTACAACTGATACTGCCAAGCACCTGGATGCGTTTGCCACAACATTTTTCTGTTTCCTCTAGAATGAGACTCGTTATCATCAGAAAGCTTTCTGCTGCATTTTTATTTCATCAGTACAGGCCCTAATTCTATAAAACAAATGCAGTAAAATATTATAATAGCAGCCTGCTCCAAAGGCACTGATTTTTTTCACTAGCACTTCCATCTGACATATCCCATTATCATACTGAAAGGTCAAGTTAGCAACAGGAAAGCATATAGATTATTACCTAAATAAAAATGACCTGGTTTTAAAAGCTAATTGAAAATAGCCCTTGCAAGTGACACAGTGCATTACACAGTGCATTTTCTCAAGAGGAAAGGAGCCATAAAGTCTACCCAGTACATATCTCTACATGAGCAATGCAAGTCTGCAAGAAATAGCAATTCACTTTCAAAAAAGAAAGTCACAATTTAGCAGTCTCCACTAACTTCATTAGGGCTATTACCTGCATGCTATCTTGGTGGGCTCTAGCCTTTTAAAATGTTTTCTGAGCCCTTATTTTTTTAATAAACACCTATTTTTACAGCAGTTGGGAAAATTCAATAGCCAGACTTGGATACAAAATACCAGTAGCTTCAGGATGAAGCTACAAACCATTTAAGGCTAGCCTCTGTTATAAACAAAATTCTCCAGCAGAAAGAAAAAAAGTTCTTGCATACCAGAGGCCAAATAATGCCATCTAAAATTTCACTTTTTCTAAACAGCTAGATAGTTAAACTCAAATAAACTTGACAGGTATCAATGATCACTTATGACTTCTCCACAGCACCCACCAAATAGAATTGTTTTAATTATTTCAACAGCTTAAAAGGAACTATCTCATCTGCTGCTTTTGGTAGCATTAATGAGCTTTCCCCCCTTCTTTTTGCATGTCTCATGAGGTTTTCCCCCAGGCCTGGCCCTGCAGATAGCCAAGGCAAAAGCTAGTTCCCGTATGGTCCCTAATTCACAAAACAATTGACACAGAGGGAGACCTGCCTCAAAAGATGATTTACGTGCCCCAAGCAGAGTTTAACATTGAATCCAGAGAGCCAGACTTAAAAGGAGTGTCGTGGTTTAAGCCTCTAACCCCCCACGCAGTTTTCTCACTCACTCACTACCCCTCTTTCTTTCCCCAGTCCCGGGGGATGGGGAGGAGAATCAAAAGAATGCAACTTGCACAGGTTGAGATAAGAACAGTTTAGTAACTAAGGTATAACACAAATCACTACTGCTACCACCAATAGTAATACAAGAGAAATACATGGAAAAAAGAATACAACTGCTCACCAAGCCCAACCCAGCCAGTGCACCCCCCAGCAGCAAACCCCCCAGTACCAAAAACCTGACCCTGCCGTGCACCCCCAGTCCACCACCACACCCTTCTGGGTCTCTGCTCTCCGTTTTCCCATCCTGGACATGACGTGCTGTGGCATGGAATAACCTCTTTGGTCAGTTTGGGTCAGGTGTCCTGTCTCTGCTTCCTCCCGGCTCCCCCTCCTCCCTGGCATAGCATGAGGCTCAGAATGTCCTTGGCCAGACCAAAACATTACCAAGCAGTAACTGAAAACACTGGTGTTATCAGTGCTGCTCCCAGGCCCAAAATCAAAACCACAGTGCTGCACCAGCTACCAAGAAGGAGAAAAAACGACTGCTGCTGCTGAACTCATGACAAGTAGCCACAGGAAAACCCCACTGAAAGGCAAATAGTGTGGTACAGCAGGTCCTTGTCACCAATGCTTTTTTCCCTACACACATATATTCCTCTGAATACATGCTTCTTGCTAATACTTAGATTTGTCCCTGTATAGTAAGCTTTCAACTCCCAGAGACAACTTTAACTATTAAATTAACTCTCACCGACAACCTCATAAAGCAAAAGAAAAGGCAGGTATAGAAAGGAGACACATGTAGAGCCAGCAGTATCCCTCCAAGTAACACCACCAAGGAGCCATACAGGACACTCAGAAATATTTTTTCCTGTAAACACACTGGCAAGGAAGAAACTAGATGTACTGAAGGATACAGCAATTTCATCCTGCCAAAAACAACACACAGAATGGGGAAAGCCTTTGACAGCAGATGGCACCCGCACACTAGCCACCAAGAGACGCCAGGAGCAGGCTTCACTCCAGCCACCTACAGGAGCACTTGCTTACGGCTGACAGTAGAAAACTTCCTAAGCTGGTATCTTCAAAAAAAACTGGTCCTAAAAGGCATTGTAGTACATAGTACTATTTTGTAAACATCGAGTGAAAGGAAAAAAAGATGGGGCACCATTCCACCTTACTCAAGTTACAAAGCCATATCTGTGCCTTTCTTGTTAGAATAAAGTAAATTACACCTTTATAACCAGGTTGGAAGGGGAAAACTATGTACCAAGAATGCATATAAAACCAAAAAAAAATATTAATAACCACTTTCTGCAGCAAAACTAAGTCAAGAAACTGCTAGGATGCTTTGAATATATGTAGTGAGAGAGGAGGTGTAAAGTGAAAAAAGGGAAAGCTCTGGCCAGTGAAACAAAAGGTTTGGATGGAGCTTTTTATTAAAGCACAGCACAAGTAAAGATGAAGGGTGTCTGGAGCAAGAACTGCTATGAAAGGGAAAGGCATCTTATATCTACACAAAGGTCACTTCCCCTCCAGTCCTATGAAAAAGGGAAAATTTTGACTGTGAGTGCTGAGATGTATTCCCCCAAAGCTGCAACAGAGCTGGAATTGGGGGGGGCAGAGGGGGGGGGAGTAAGGGGGGAAGTAAAAAGTGCAATCAAAACAGCTTATAACTGCAGAGATCCTGGAGCAACAGCATGAAGGCACCATGCCTGAACTTTGATAGGGTATTAATTTCAAGCCACACTATCACAGAAGATCAAAATCAGCACATAATTCTGGATGTGACAGGACAAAAGGAGTGCAGGACCCTGGTAATTTGAGTAGATACGATTTGTTTGGCCAGCAAAGACAAGGCAGATGCTCTTTTCCAGCTTGGTGGTGAGGGCCACCTTGTTGCTGTCCTTGTCTCTGTGCCACAGGAGAGACTCTCTCTTGCTACAGCCATCTCATGGAGAAGGGGGACCAAACTATAGGTGACCTCATCTTACGACCTTGTTCATGGTGAAAGTAGTGTGCAGCAATAAACTTCAGGAGTTTCTGGACAGGCAAGACACCAACACAAGGGGTTCATGTGCCTGGAGCCAACAGTGTTTCCTGAACACTCACCTCACTTGGCACTGACAACTGCAGTAGAAACCACCTGTTTCCTCTTGGATTTATGAGAACTGCAATAGTGGCTCTATCTAGAAATAATCTATACTTAAATGAGTGTCTACTCATTTAGGTAGCTCCTTTACACCCTTAATACCAATGTGGCTGGGCCTGATGCTGGGACACAAGTGCTGTTCTGCTGAAACTCCTGTCTTCTCAGAATGTGAAGCAAATTAAATGTTTGCCTCTCTCCTTCACCTTTTCTCTGGTAAGGATGAAACCATAATATTCATTAGTCAATGAATTTAACTCATCTGAATACATCTGAAGTGTAGAATATTAATTATATAGTCTCACAGATGATAAGTCAATCTGAAGGGGGCATATAAGGATGCTGGGAAGGGACTCTTCATTAGGGACTGCAGTGATAAGACAAGGGGTAACAGGTTCAAACTTAAACAGGGGAAGTTTTAGTTAGATATAAGGAAGAAGGTCTTTACTGTGAGCGTGGTGAAGTGCTGGAAACGGTGGCCCAAGGAAGTTGTGAATGGTCCATCCCCGGCAGTGTTCAAGGCCAGGTTGGATGGAGCCTTGGGTGACATGGTTTAAAGTGAGGTGATGATCTTAATGTCCTTTCCAACCCTAACTGTTTTATGATTCTATGACTTCTGAATTAAGATACTGAACACAAATAATGGATGTTAAGGAGAGCTACCAATCCCAAACTTGCAAAAACCAGGTGTCGTGGTTTAAGCCGTAAATCACGCAGTTTGCTCACTCACGTCCCCCTCTTTCTTCCCCCCAGCTCCCGGAGGGATGGGGAGGACAAACGAAAGAATGCAGCTCCCACTGATGGAGATAAGAACAGTTTAGTAACTAAGGTATAACACAAATCACTACTGCTACCACCAACAATAATAGTGACAAGAGAAATACAAGGAAAGAGAATACAACTGCTCACCACTTGATACCAAGCCCGACCCAGCCGCGAACTGCCCTCTTCCGGGTTCCTGCCCCCAGTTTTTTCCATCCTGGGCATGACGTGCTGTGGTATGGAATAACCTCTTTGGTCAGTTTGGGTCAGGTGTCCTGTCTCTGCTTCCTCCCGGCTTCCCCTCCTCCCTGGCAGAGCATAAGACTCAGAAAGTCCTTGGTCAAACCAAACATTCTAAGCTGTAACTATAAACATCGGTGTTATCAGCGCTGTTCCCAGGCCGAAAGTTGAAAACACAGCTCTGCACCAGCTACTAAGAAGGAGAAAAATGACTGCTACTGCTGAACTCAGGACACCAGGGAAAAGTGTCTCCAAAATAGGTGTTAGTTGGGTCGTAAGGTATGAATTATAAAGAAGTAAATCAGTTCTGGTGCTGGAGTAAGCTCATGTTATAAAGACAACTTCTGTAATCTTGAGGATAAAAAAGGGTTCTTCTATTTAGATGAAAGCCTCTATTCAGGAAACTAACTTGCAAAGTGGCATCAAAGATGACTCAGCTTGGGCACATGAACAACTGTGCTGAATTGCACTGCCTTCAGTGGCCCAGGTGCACACGTGCTTTCCTAGACAGAGAGGTGTCCCCTTGAGGGAAGGCCAAAGTCCTTGAAGAACACAACTTTCCTTGAGGTCTGTTGGCCAGGACTCCTGGGCACCTTCCCATTAGAGCACTGACACAGGCTTGTGTTAGGCAACTTTTTCCCAACAGCCTCTTATTCATGCCCTGCACTGAGACCAGCAGCTCTGTGACCCCAGGGTCTCACTCTAACATGGAGATTAAAAAACCCTCCAGTGCCACCAATTTGTTAGCCATTTATGCAACGAAGCTCCTGCTCATGGCCCAAGTCCTACTCCAGGAACATGAACCTGCATTAGATGTATTCTAAATCTGTGCTTTTGCTGAACAGGCGCCTACAAATTAACAGCAATTTAATAATCACCTTGATGTGGTAGATATATATGAAAATATATTGGCTACCATTTTGTAAATATTTTTATATGTATCCTTGCAGTTCATGTTTCTCAACTGACCTCAACTAATAAGAAAATATTAAACTGTACACATTTTGGCCCTGAAAATGGCCACCAGACCACGGCAAAGTAGGTTCTGACACTCTCTAATGACATCTACACAACAATATCCTTTGTATTTACTTTGTTACTACATCTGCTGAACATCCAGCCTTTGTGTGGATCATCCTGATACAGTGAGACAAGGATATACAGAAAATTTCTATCTATCCAAAGGCCTTTTGCCACCTGCCATATAAGCACTGAAAATGAGATGCTAGCTACAAGGTTGCAAAAAGGGGGTAGGGGAAGAAATTAATGTGATTTGTGTAAAGCCTCAGCGAATCTGAATGCACCTTGTGTGCCTGAGTTGCTCCCTTTCACAAACTTTCCCTTGGAAAAAATAAACCCTTGAAGAACTAATTAACAACTGCTTGAAAAGTAATCCACGTCAAAATTTCTGCAAGAAGACTTTTCTGCCAGAGGAGTTTTATCTTGTGAGGTACAGAAACACTAACTCTTGAGCGACAAAATTTTCTGGAACAGGTTACAATGCATCATGATTTACTCTCCCAGTAACTTTGCCATTTTTATTCCTTCCATTCGTCTTTTTGCAGGGGTGCGCTTGCTTTCAAGGAGCCGAGCTAACATATATATTTGACTAATAAATGCCATATCTTTAAAAAGAGCATTCCTATTTTTAAATGTTTCTCCAGTCAGCCAGCACTGATCCATTCTGCTTTTTCAAAGTGTCAATATGCAAAGGGCAATGTCACTGTCACCTGCAGTCTCAAGTGACAGGACATAAGCACAGCCCTCTGATTTTTCAGATAGAAAAGTTGTTATCAAAATTAATTGATTTCTCTTTTTTAGGAACAGTTCCTCTATCACCAGGAATCCTTTGCTTTGCCCTTCCATTGGGATGAAATATTTGGCATTAGAAGAAAAGATGAGGAATAACGAAAAGAAAAGCTAAAAAATGTTAAGGTCAACAATTGGCCTATTGGTTCCCAAAATGAAGAGTTTATTCTAAACAGGTCCAAAACTGCAGTCCTCTCAAGACAGGTTATTAAGTGCATAAGGATCCTGAAAGCCCTCCCCTAAAACTCACAAAACTAACCTAAAAAAGCCTCCAATAGAATCTGCATACACAAACATTTCCATAGAGCTTAAATTCATAGATGTGAAAAGACAGACTATGAAATGGAAAATGGCAAGTCCTTACTGCAAATTACACTTGGTGCTAAAGGTATAACCTTATAAAAGCTTCTGTGATTACTAAAGGCAAAAAATCCCCAGTTTCATTACAACTTTTTCATTCTTTTTGTTCAAATGGAAATCACTATAATCCAAATAGTAACACTAAAACAAACAAACAAAAATAATCTAAACCAATAATAGCACATGCCTGAGATACTTGGGACTATCTCTCTGAAGCTGTACTGCTTTGCATAAACTGATACTGTCATTGAAATACCATGTTTTCAGCTGGTATTAATAGCTAATATATATGATAAAACATATTTATCCATAATATCTAATACCTAGTTATCTGCTGCTAGAGCACTGTCCCTATTTGACTTTGCATTCTGTGCCCAAAATACATACTTCATGGGATGGTAAAAGAAGCTGATAGCCTCCTGCATATCAACAACATTATTAAGGAATGTTAACATTCTAATAAGAAAGCTTACATATTTGATTTGTGGCAGGGAAATATGGTTCTAAACTTAAATGCAAGCCTATGATGCCTTCTAGTACTTTCAAATACATTAAACATGATTAAAAATGTATTCCAAATATCACTCAATGATGATAAAAAAGAAAATACTATTTCAATTTGTGGTTACTTTGCAATATTAGCTAGTCTTTTTTAAGAAACTAAATTTCTTGGGATGCATATTTAGTTTCTGAAACCAACAAATAAAAAGTTATTTTTAATCAACTACCTCGTTCAGGATTCTAATTTTGTGGCAAATATCTTTGTTAAACACTATTTCAAACCCCTCTTGCTTAATGAGAAGATACTATGTATAACTTAAGAGCAATTTTAAATTCAGATGGATGCAGACCCCTGATTAACAGTCACACCGAGCATTTGACTTTGAGAAAACACCTATCCACTTCTTTAATGTGGTAAATAAGAAAGTAAAAATGAAAAAGAAAGCAAAATTATTTTAAAAGAGAAAAAGTAAAATAATTTTGAAGAGAACAAGTAAAATAATTTTGTATAGCACAACTTCAATTTTCTTTTAAACAACTTTTGCCTTTGTATCATACTGGCTAATATTCAGTATTCCTCTAATCAGAACATTTTCTTCTTCAAAAGCTTTACTGTTGGTATAGAATTAAAGCACAGACATAACAAAGCTTTCGTATTATAAACAAATTTTAGATCAAGAACAAGTATAGAGTAGGATTTTTCTGCAAATATTTTAAAACCGCAATACACTACAGCTCACTTCTGAAAAGAATGAATATTTATAGTAGAACTTAGGATGAATATATTTGTTCACATCAAGGTAGCCCTAGTATTCATTCAAAAATGACAAACTCAATTTCCCATTCTTTGTCTCAGAACATGTTTTGACTCTGTGAAAATGTCTGAGAAAGATCAGAGTTCTCTGAAGAAACAAATCAGTGTATTCAACAACACTTTCCTTCACTACTAGAGCTTTCAAAGATGTGCAATTTCTGATCTTAGGATTATTTAAGATAATTTTTTGAAGATCCAGCACTTCTGAGGAATCAAATACTGTGATTAAGATGGACCTTGGGACCACCTGGCTCTTGGCACTGACCTGATTCACTACTTTTTATGCTGTTTTATACTGTTGTGTTAAGAGAAAGCAGAGTATTTTTTGAATTACAGTGATGTACCATCAATAAAAGCAAGGTTAAGATTTTATGTTAAACACAAAAAGCAGGCACTTACTTTGCTTTTGCTTCTGCATCTTCATAGGCTTTATTGGAAACGTCATCTAGGCCACCAATCAAATGTTTGAAGGAGCTGTAAAAATAAAAGGGTATTTTTAGTGGATGAGTCTCCATTTGTGAGCCAAGCATGCCAACACAGCTCTTCAGTAGCAACCAGGGGCCATACCTCGATGCTAGGGATGGCTGTGACTGACCAAACCAGGGCCAGGGTTGTGCATCTGTTGGGAAATATGGCCTCAGATATGTTGGAGAAAGGGTGGAAATGCAATAACTGATGTCAAGAAGATCCAAACTTATTTATCCATCTCTTTTAGGATCTGAACCCACTGAAATTACTGCTGAAGTTTTTCCTCCTTCCAGTATAAATTTCAGAGCAAATTTGTCAATGTGGCTGGTAAGTCCCATGATGGTGAGGTGCCACCACCATATCCTTGTCCTCCAATCAGAAGCCCTAGAAGTCCCTCTGCTTTCAAACTGAAGGATAATCTTTGTTTCTGTATTTTGGCTTTCTCATCTTTTGACAAATTGCAGCCAAAACCACAGCAAAGGCAAATGAAAAAAAACAGGCAAGCAAACTGTCGTCAGCCAAATAGCTTAATGACATTTAAGTGGAAATTTGACTTTAACTGGCTTAAACTGAGTAAGACGGTGTGAAATGTTAGGAGTGCCTGATACACTCAGTGCTGAGCTGTCTTCTGCACAAGCTGTAAGTAGCTTGAGAAGTCCCCTGACAACATCCTGTGTCCCAGGGGAGATATAAAAGGCACAGACATATTGGAAAAAAAATCTAAAAAATCTTTTTATATTGTGAGTGACTCAAACAAATGGACCAGTGCCCATTTACTCAACTAACAAGCAACACTCCAGAGGAAAAAAAGAAAGAAATACAGCTGTTATGTCTTTGGCATTGATACTACACAGCATCAAAGAAATCGAGTATTTTTAATAATTGGAAGCAATTAATACCTGTAACTGAAAATATTCCATGCACATGGTTTCCTACTATATATTTCCATTATTCCTAGCGTGTCTGTCTCACACACAGGCTTTCTTTTTTTCAAGACAGAAAGCACCACTTGTAAAACGAGAAAAGAGCTAGGCTAATTTGAAAGGACAGTGCTGTAAACTAAGGACTCCTGACTAATCTCTGCCTTAATGTCACAGCTTCAGGAATTAAAGTCTTGCAGTTCCTCTGGCTTCTATACATTCGTGACACTCCTGAGGCACTAAACATAGAAACAAAGAACAGAAATAGCAAATAAGAAGTTGAAAAAAATATTACTTGAAAAGTTGAAAGATTTTTGAAAAAAACCTATCACCATTTAGGGACATATTTACAAATTTAGGAAGAAGAACAGAATATTTAGTATGGCCCTCTCTCAACAAAGACTTTTAGGATGAAAGATAATTAATGCTATTCAGTGGGTAAGGAAGACACAGGGCAGGTTAATAAAGGTAACAGTGTGCAGGTCGTTTGCATTTCACCCCTTAAATCACTTGGGTCTCAGATCACTTGACATTATATAGGATAAAGAGTGGCATATTAAAAACCTACTAGCTGAAGAGTTCCAAACCCCAGCTGCTTGTGAAAACACATCAACAAACAGCATTCACCAGCCTGACGTATTTGGCTTGGGAAATGGGCAGCTGTGGGAAATGCAATATCCTGCGATGCACAAGGTTAACCAGGGTGACTTTGGCCTTTCAGCACAATTAAACTGTTTGGACCGCACTTTGCCCAAGCAGCTAAAACATGTGGTATGGTCTTAAATGGGTACTTAAGTGTACTGCTACATCAGGAGATGCCTGACCCTAAGCAAGTACCCCATGTACATGTGTGGTGAGCGATGACATGACTACCAGACAAATGAAAGAAGGCTTAATTATCTTGCTTTATGAACAGCAGCTGGAAAAAAAAATACTTTACTCATTATTGTAATAAATATACGGCAAAAGGCCACAGTCAAGGGAGGTATTTGTACTGGTTTGCATCTACAGCTGCTGTAATGGACCTTTCCAGGGTGGCCTTTTGCATAATTACAGTCATCATCACTCTGGAAATATCCTCTGCCCACACAAATTCCCCGAGTTTTCAATTTTCTTTAATTCATAATATTTTAAATGATACAATCTAGGAAATAATTTATGCAGCATGGGGAAAGCAACAGGAACTCATTAATGAGGAAGAGAAGGCAAAAAACCCTTTACTTGTGCATAGAAATTGTGTTAGGCAGGCTATAATTTTCCATATGAAGACATGTTAATCACCAGAGTATCTTTTCGACCCCAAATTCCTTTCTCAGCAGTGAAAATACGAAAAATTCAGCTCATTCAACACATCAACATTTATCTTTCTTGTGCTGAAGATGTGCCATTGGATGAAGCCAAACACAAAGCAAGATGTGTATGTTAATACTCATTTGCACCACAAACAGATAATTAGGCAATTAAGTGAGAAACAGGAATACCATAATCCTCCTGGAATGCTATGAGACATGACCTAAGGCTTAAAATGCAATTTAAAATAGCTAGTCTGGGTTTGCTTTCATGTGGTTAGGAAAATGTGGCAGGGTTAGACATTCAATATTTTTTGGCAATGCAAATAGATCTGTGTCTAGTGAAACATTAAATGGGCAAATAAGAAATAGTTACCAAAATGAGTAACAACAGTTTGTCTACTACCAGTAAGTTTTTATTAAAATATATTAAGCAAGACTTAGGACTCAGGAAGATACTGATGTTCACTCAAGTCACTTTTTTATTCCCTCAGTGCTGTTGAAATATCATCTTGGTCACAACCTCCCCAAGAATTTAATCAGAAAACTGCTTGGTATTTTTATTCCGCATGGCCTCCTCTCTTTTTCTATTCTCTCCTCACAGCAAATTTTCTCCATGGATAAACTTCATCCTAACTGGGAAAACCAGTAAAACCTAAAATACTCAATGAGGGAATTCAGCTCAGCTTGTATAGAGTCAGCCATACTAGGATAACACTTTTTATTTTATTTTTTTCCAATTTCCATTGCCAAGAGGGTTGATACAGTAACCTTTCTTGACATCTCATGGTTACCCCCATTAGAAAACAAAATCAGGCTTTCAAACACAGAAAACATAAAATCAAAAGTGAAGAATCTGAAAAAACCTGAAATATTTACAAAGCTTCCTTAAAAATCTTGTATCGCCTTAAAATGTATAACTGAAGAAGACAACAAGCAGAAAAAACAGCATTTAGCACTTAAGATCTGCAAGTACCACACAGTTTTGCAGCACTACTGGCTTCCGTCAGCAGCAGCTGTGCCTTGAGTTTTAGTGGCTGTCATCCTTCAGCTTCTCTTAACATTTGCATTAGATATTTTTGTACTCCCAGCACCCACAAAATTTACACCTGGTAAATCTCAGTGCTCCAGGAAAATACTGTTATCAACATAAATAAGTCATATGCAAAAACAATCGCATATAAATAAAAGATGAACCTGAATCAACTTTGATGTAAATATTTTTACAGTTCAGAAGAATCTATGAACATTTTCAGTTTCAAGAGGTATGTGTGAAAAAAATACTTAAAAAGTTTCACTAACTTCTCTGTCGAGGGGGCCAATGATGATCAAAATGTCAGGAATGAGTTTTAAACCTTTTCCTCCTGCTTTATCTCCATAAAATGTAGCTGCAAGTAAAGTGTGTCTGTACATGCTTATTCAAATCGATTACAGAACAGATCCTCAAAGTTGTCCCACTTGTGTCTACAGTTTTTTTCAGAAGATGCTTTATAGAAAATTTCCTGGAGGACCAATCCATTAAAGCCATCACATCATAATTATTAACTTTTCCCCAGTCAGGTCATCTGTGCTTCTGCAACAAACCTAATAATCCCTCTAGGGAGCCTGAAAATTCACTAAGATGAACTACAACAGGGCCAAGATTGAAACACATTGGAGGCAACAACATCGTGAATCTCCCACAGTTTGTTTCTTCCCAAAGGATGAATTATTGCAGTATCACAACAGGAAATTTAACTAGCAACAGTCTTGACTTTATCTCACATAGGCTCTTAGCAAGTAATACAGAAAGCCTATGAATTGTAAAGACAAAATTGCTCTTGGAAATAAAAATGAATAAAATATTATCTGACAACTAATAACTGTTATGAAATATTAATATGTTTGCCTAGATCACAAGTTTGATCAGAAGAGAACTGGATATTTTGCAATGAGCTGCCTGGCTCCCCAACTATCCAAAGGCTTCTACCATTCCTTGTACTGGTCAGATGTATAGTTTTACAGTTAGCATGAATAATACGTGGATTCTGCTGAATTTTTGAAGCCAATTGCTAAGTCTCCCTCTATGTTTCACAGGTCGAAAGGAAGAATATTTCCTTCCCTCCAGACAGCCTAGCTAAATCAACCCTGTCTTACCATTAAGCTTGAACACAGAGAAGACACCAGCCTGCCCAGTGCTGAGCAAAGCTGTCATCCTCATTTGATCAGCTTTGTCACCATCTCATATTTTCCCTATCAGGTTAGTAGAACCTTCTCTTCAATGACAGAGTGCATGGACATGTTGTAACTTTGAATGTAACATGAAATTACCTAGAAATTTTTCCTACTGATTACTAAGTTGTATCATTGACATACGCTCCTCTATCATATTTCCATTACCTCTGTGTACGAGGTTCCTTCTGCTTGGGAGGCTTCAGTTTGCCCTGTCTAGCTCCTTGCACAATTCCCAGTTTTGCAGCAGATTCCTTAAATAATTTACCATAATGGCTGCAAAATGTCCCTTCTTCACTCACATACAGCCTGGATTTCTTCACATGTTCCAGTTCTTATCTGAAGCTACATGTTCTTCCTTGCTTTGTCATCTCCTGTAACTGGCTGCTGCTCATGTTCATTCCCCAGCACAACAAACATATTACTTTGTGCCTTTTTTCCCTCTCCTAGGTCACATTTTCTGCCTGTTCATCAATATTACCTTTGAACAACCATGGTACAGTATTGAGACATTTGCCATCCACTGACGTCTCACCTGGTATCTGCAATGCATTCAGGTGGTGTCTGTCATGCTTCAGTTCCTTGTCCATCCACTTCTCCATGCCTTCCAAATCTGAAGTCCAGAATAATTTCCACTTGCAATTCAAACTCTCACTTTTTCTCCTCCATGAACTATAGCATATAATATATTGTCCTTATACAGCTTCCAGCTCAAAGATCACATGCACTGAGCTTCAGTAACTTCCATTCCCTGATTAAATATACTTTCCTTGTTGCTATTAACCTACATGCTCTTACCTTTTCTCCCTTTCATTACCTTAAAAGAACATGCCAAACCTTTCCTAAATTTTCTGACTGCCCTTCTCTGGACCCACTCCAACAGGTCCATGACCTTCCTGTGCTGAGCACTCCAGCGCTGGACATAATACTCCAGGTGGGGGTCTCATGAAAGTGGAGTAGAGGGGCAGAATTACCTCCCTCGACCTGATGGCCATGCTTCTGTTGGTGCAGCCCAGGATACTTTTGGCTTTCTGGGCTTCAAGTGCACATTGTTGGCTCATGTCAAACTTTTCATTCACCAGTATTCTTAAGGCTGCTCTCTATCCCTTTATTCCCCACCCTTTGTTGATAGCAGGGAATGCCCAGACCCAGGTGTGGAACCTTGTGCTTGTCCTGGTTGAAGCTCATGAGGTTCACATGACACCTCTCAAGCTTGTCCAGGTTCCTCTGAATGACATCCTGTCCCTCAGGTGTGTCAACTGCAACACCCAGCTTGGTGTCAACTGCAAATTCACTGAGGGTGCACTTAATTCCACTGTCTATATCCCACTATACCAATGTATATTAGTACTGGTCCCAATACAGACTCCTATGGGACTCTGTTGATCATTGATCTCCATCCAGACATTGAGTCATTGACCACCACTCTCTGGATGTGACCATCGAGGCAATTTCTTAGCCACCAAATAGTCTATCCTTCAAATTCATCTCTCTACAATTATGAGAAAAGGATGCTTCAACTTGCATGTTGTTCACAAGCCATATTTATTCATTCATATGGGAGAAAAATGCAACATAATCTGACATTAAGACTTAGCAAAGCTAGCTGAAATTTATCCTACAGCTTGGCTGGAGCCAGATGATCAACTTCATCTCACCTCCTGTATGGTGAAGACCAGGTGTTAAGGACCAAATCCCACTGAAATTCATTACTCTGACAAAGGAAAGCAGCTTAAAAGATAATTAGAAGATGGAAAGAATGTCAATCTTGTCCTTTCTAACAAATATTTTCAGGACAAGGTACAAGTGGCAGAAAAATGGCTCAAAGTCCATGGGACACATCAAATGCTTGCTGCACTGCAGGCCTTTTTCTTTGTTAGATCACAACCCTGCTCGTGTCTACATTAGAAAAGGCTGCAAAAAATCCATTGCTGCAAAGCATGTCTAATAGATTTACAAGAAACAGCTACACTACTATTTTTTGCATTTTTGTGCCTGTAATGGCCTTCTTATTTCACAAGGAAATCAAAAAGCAAGGCAACATCGACATCATGAGAGTTTGGTAATTAAAGACTCATCACGTACTACTGTTTGGCTTTCCTCACGGTATTTTCACCTCCTACTGCTTCACCCTTGTAGCACTGTAATACAGGTTTTTTGAGTTTCAGACATGATTTTAGGCAAATCATTTCACCTTTTCAAGCTTAAGCAATGTCCCATCTCAAACCCAACTTTTCCAGAGCTTGCCTGGTGGCCTGGCTAATCCCTATAAGGAAAGTTTACTCTACAATTACCTTCAAAACCCTCCAGCAAATAAAACAGCCCTACAATTGTTCATATTGCCAAATCCAGAGACCAGTCTTCCACCTCTCTTAGAAATAATCTGCTGTGATACCAAAGTGTCACTCTTACAGTTCAAGTGTTAACTAGATGGGAGTACGGCAGCTGTATTAGCAGAGTGGCTTTCAGGTGTTCTGTGGAACAATTTTTTGATGCCTTGGGAATACTTTCACATTGAAGCCAAAAGAGCTACCCCGATAACAAGATAATGCCAACAGGTAATACTAAGCCCTACTGTCAGACTGAAATTCTCCAGTTTCTCAGAGAAATAAACTGACTGTTAAGGAAAAGGTATCTTCCTATAACTTGTTCTTTGAAATGACAACATCAATTCTCCTGAAATGTTTCTGATCGAGACATGCAGTGAGCATAAATATGTCTGCATCAGTAGACATATCTGATTAAGAAAACAGCTTGTCTTGTAATAAAAAATATTAAGTAACCTTAATAACATAAATCACTCCTCCTGCACAGAACTCCTGTAAGTAAAGCTGACTTCCAGTTTCCTATGCCACCTTGCATATAACTCAGCATGAACGTTTACCACAGCCACCACAACAAACTAAATGTAATATTCCGTGTATCTGGATCTAAAGAAATGCTCTGTTTTCTCATTAACAGAACAGCATCTTCATAGTATTCCAAATTTACACAAGTCTTAGTAGATTTTCTCCATATTAAAATCGGCTTCTACAGTTATTCATATGCCTGTAAAATAATATCCTAAGAGAATAACTATGACAAGAAAGTCAGAACCAGTCAGGACATAGGACAACCTTTCTTGAACTATAGAGTGCTATAAAAAGCATTACTTTTCTCACACTGTAAATAGGATTCTTATAAATAGTGTTTCTCTGCTACTAATTGAAGCATTACTAGAATCTCTGGTACTGACTAACTACAGCTTCATCAGTTTAAATTTGACTTGTAATTCCTTACTATTTCAAGGGCGTTATATACTGAAAAAAAGGCACAAGGGACAAGCAAAGAAACAGTCTATAAAACTATCAGGAATGACTGACTCTGCATTTACTAGTTAATTGCTTACAGTACAAGACAAAAATAGCTCTTAGAGTGTTCAGGGAAAAAAAAAAACCATAAATTACTAGTTGATTTGCATTAATTTGAATTAATGCTTTCTAAATTATTTAATTATGTCAATTCTTCTTCTCTTTGCCTCGCAGATTGATAAGGAATAGAGTGAGTTTAACCTACCAGGCTACCTTGCTTGTCTATGCGAAAAAGCCACTCAGCTGACAGTGCTGAAGTTCACCAACTGTTTTCAATGGATAGACCATATTTATTTTTTTTATTAACCATAAACAAACATTTGAGACCTCAGATTTTTTAAGTGTTATTCCCCAGTTCAACCATTACAAAAGACTAGATTTCTAGAAATGCAGGACTGTAAGATAACTATATACAAACCACTTGCAGTTTAGCAGGATTGAGAGTATGTAGATCATCCCTACAGGATACTTGAGAACAGAATCATATATCCCATCAGAATATAAAGGCTTAACAGGCAACTCCTAACCCAGCATCTGACCTTTGACAGTGCCTTGTGTCAGGGAGGAGTTCAAGGACAGAGAAACCACTTGTGATATTTGCCTCGGTACTATTCTACACCTCTCTGAATGTTCCTAGCCCAGAGTAGGTCCTAAGTATTTAAAAAAAAAAAAAAACAACCCAGTGGATTTCTTTTTGTTTTGAACGCCTGAAAACTTTTCTCATTTTCATATGGCTCTGTGAGTGATCCCCATGTGAAGAGAAACCTCCTTTTAGCTTTTGCCTCCCTCCTGAAGGTTTCTTTGGATTCTTGAACCAGTGGAAGCAATGAAAAGTTAATCCCCATTCAATTTACGCGCCTTTCATGGTTTCACAGACCTATACTGCATTCTCTTGCATGGATTCCTGTGGAAGATTTGTTTGCACCTTTTGATGGTCTATGCCAGTGCTTCACTGCCTCACAACTAGAAAACCACCCCAAGAGTTCAGTTGAATTTTTACTGTAATGCTATTTTCGTTTTAATCCCATTCCCAACAACTGTAGAGAACAGTTAAATTTGCAGCAGTGTTTTCTGGAGATCCCACTCATTTCTTTTCTAGATTAATTCCCTCAAATTACTTTAAATTCTCTATACATTATTTTGCTCTCCTGATCTCTTCTACCTCCTTTGAGCCACACAGCTTCAAGCAGGGCTACATCCTTTGGAAAAAGGCTCTCCATCCTGACATAAACTAGAATAACAACATCTTGCGCTAACATTTGCCAGAAGCTTGATGACTTCCATGACATTTTGGCTACCAAAACCGCAATCTGTGTTCATGCATAACACCTGGTTCCATTTCCACAGTAATGCTATCTCCCCATTTATTTCCATTTCGTCTTTCTGCACTTCGCAATTGTTTGCATTTGTCACTACTGAGTTTAATCTTCTTGATTTAGGAGCACCTTTCCTCTACTTCAGCAAGGACACATATATACTGTGACTGCATGACTCTAAAGTAAATGGAGAAAATGATCAAAGGCTCTACTTAAAAACTGTGAAAGGTGAGAACTGGAGATATTCCCCACCCCAAAGCACAAAAGTTAAGTACTTACTCTCTGTCTATGACCAGACAAGTTACTGCTTCAGCTGCAATGACATTGGCTGTTCTGACATCCTCCCTGAAAGGAAAAATACATTTCTTAAATGAACTGCATTATTTTCATGTCAATCTTTATTTTTCCAAACATATTGCATTCTTAAAGCACTTCAGGAAAAAAAACTATTGGTTCCAAAGCTTTTCCCCTGTATCAATTTGATGTTCATCATCCATAAAGGCTTCAAAAATGCATAAGCTAGAAATCATGCGTGAACAGAAAAAAAAAGAAACAGGTTCCCCTTGTAAATAAGACTTCTAGCTATGCATCAGTCCATGCTTTTCATCTGTTTTAGTCAAAGCCTCATTTCTTATCATGTGCATTTGTACACAGAAACCGTTTCATCAAAATATGGGCTATATCCATAGACTTATTTATGAACATTTAGTTTTCTGCTTATATTCTTCTCTCCAAAACCACACATAATATCTCAGTGCTGGAACATAAACAATCTAATTAAGAAGGATGTCAGCTCTGCTACCCAGAGTAGGTACAATATATAGGACTTACATTTGCTATATGAGCATGGGGGATGCTGGAACTGTGCCTATGAAAGAGG
This sequence comes from Myiopsitta monachus, assembly GCA_017639245.1. NCBI lineage: Eukaryota > Metazoa > Chordata > Aves > Psittaciformes > Psittacidae > Myiopsitta > Myiopsitta monachus. The sequence goes on along the minus strand of CM029921.1, from coordinate 59,738,699 downwards.
CCTGATTAGTAAAGAACTTTGGAAAGGTCTCAACATTAAAACACGGTGTTGGCTATTTTCACCAGCTTTACAAACATTTAAAATATTGCACTTAGATTTTTTTCTTTATCTTCATTACCAAATGCTTTGTATTCCCCCTCTTCCTGACTCACAGAGAATTTAGCTGTGGCCAGCCCAAGCTATACAATATGAAGTTAATTTATTTTAATCAGACTGATTCACTGTTTCATCAGGGTTTAAGAGATGCTGTTACATTATCTGCATTGGCCAAACAAACGTACATGATTCAGAGTTGCTGTTTTACTCAAGTTCACTCCAAACCTTTCCATGTATGAAACATAAATGGATTACAGGCAAAAGAGACCCACCTCTTTCAAGCACACCTAATTAATTTAGGCTGGAAAACCCCTGTACATTACCACTAAAGCAGAAAATGAGACTTAAAAATGCTGTTAGAAATAGCATTTCCCCTGTTTAAAGACTGGAGATATTAAAGCAGTAATATAGTCAAAAAAAAAAAAAAAAGGGGGTGGTACATGTGCACTCATACAGGAATATGCACTCTCCCTTTAAGGTAGTCATTAATTGACTTTAATTATTTTTCAGCTCTCTTTAATATACTTATAACAAAGCACGCAGGAATACAAATGAATGAAAGATTACTATTCAAGCCTACATTTAAATGATGACTACCAGTCTATTTTCAGTTAAAATAAGTGTGTATTAGTACTAATTTATCCATGCTGATGAACAAAATTATGGCAATTTAAAGCAAGTAGAAAGAAGTAGCAAAGTAGCAGAAAACAATTATATCTATTAACTTCTAAAACTCTGGTAAATATAGGAACGTATCTAATATCCTATTATGCTGCTGTAGTGAACTTCTGCCAGTATATTAATACACTAAAATGAATATGCAAACTTTCAGTTGTTCAGTAATTCCAGATGAAACTTAACACATTAATTCCATCATCTCAGATACCTTTCTGTCACAAAAAGCCAGTTTATAACTTTACAGTTGCACATTATAGACATGACTACAGTAGTATATTATAGTTATATGATTACAGACAGGTAAAATACAGCTACTGGTTGCTTCAGTTCAAACATTTTAAATAAGTGTTAATATTAGGGATTAAAATGCACAAGTAGCTGTTAAGGTTTCCACTACCTTGTACTTAATACATACTTTTAATCAGCATGAAATAAATGGAGAATGAAGGCACTTTCCCAAAAGTCATTTCACTTCACACAAACACCTGAACCAGAGGAACAGCAAGGTTTTTGTAATGCAGGGTCACGCGATTCTGAGGTTTCCTTATGCTATGTTAGAAATTACTGATAAATCAGGGAAAAAAAACCCACATTTTTTAAAAAATGAATGATTAAGTGGCTCACATATGAAGTGCTAAGGAAAGAAATCTCTATGTTTGGGTATATCCAAAGCCATCCTGCACATCCTCGCCTACAAACACCACTCTTGCCAATTATGCAGGAGCCTCATTCCACAAACACTGAATGAAGGGACCAATGGGGAAAAATAGCTTTATGTTTCCGCAATCGAAACTGATTGCAGTGGGTTTAAAAACCTCAGATGCTCTTATGTTAGTGGATGTTCACCAATCAGGGTGCAAGTAGGATTAAAAACTCATAAAGTTTCTAAAAACAGAAGTGAAAAAAACCCAATGTATTTTCAGCTCTACATAAACGTTAAACCTTTATGTGTATCAGACATGAAATACAATACACACACAGACTTCAAACACTGCCAACACATCACATAGGCATAAAAATGACAAACATACCTAGGGCCATGCCACTGATCTACAAATTAATCTCAGACACCTTCAAGCAAAACAAATTGTCAGTCCATGTTCTGAAAGGTAATATTTCAACAGGCCACCCACCAGCTACAGCATTTAGCATTAAATGCAACAAGTAATTATAAGTTTGAAAGTGCACAGCATTAAATTTGAAGGTAATTATGCAAAGTGCATGGAATTAAATGCAACAAGTAATTACTAGGAATGCATGGCATTAAATTCAAAAGCAATTATTGGAAGCACATGGCATTAAATGCAAAAGTAATTATTAGAAATGGACATCATCAAATGCTACAAGTAAATATGTGAAAGCCTTGCTTGCAAACACTGACTCGGACACTTTCTGGACTTCATCGCAGGAGTACTCATCACTGCTCCCCGAGAAACAGCACTCTTCATCAGAGGAATTGCCTTCACTCTCTGAAAACTCCATCACTACTCTTTGCCTCTACCATTTCCCCATGGGAAAATGTCTGCTTCCTTCCAACCGCTACTATATTATGTCCTTCAAGTGCGAGCTGGGGTTATTTTACAGCCCCTTCAGCTTCAAGCTTTGGGACTTGGCGAAAGGTCACAGCTGCTGTGGGGTCTTTCTAGGATGCATCATTGGGAAATACAAGCAGAGGGTATTTTGGAACCACAAATTGATACGCAGCTGCACACAAGTGGGCACAGCTCCTGCCCTGAGCACATGCCAAAAACTGTGACAGGAGACCTTGTACTTCTGTGCTTCAACTCCTTAATCCACAGCAGAATTAGATGGCAACATTCCTAAAGCTCTATCAAAGCATGTTATCACATCACTGTAAACATGAGTACATTATTTAAGAGATAAAATGCATATATTTTTTTTCTTCCTATAATTTGCAGACCAGTTTACCACTTACAAGTCAGGAAGCTTCAATAATTTTGCTTCTGATAAGCTGCCAACAACTCACTTCAAGCACAGTAATTTTTTAACCATTTCCAGAAACTTTTCTGATAAAAATATACCAATGACATGATTTATAAAGCTGTGTTGGAAAATGTGAATACGAAAGAGGTAAGACAGCTTTAATCAAGATAAGGTCATACATCAGCCTCTGTCCCTGATTTTACATTAGGCTGTAAAAATAAGTCTTAGATTTAAAAATCTTTGAGATAATCCCAATCTTTTTGCTTTTCTACCTTCCTTCATAGCTTAACTCATCAAAGTCCTGCTCCAACACTGTCTCTCATAGCTCCTACCACACCTAGTCCTTTAAAGATGCCTATATAATTTGTCAAATAAATAAGAACTACATTTGGATGATATAATTTAACAATACACCATTATATTTGCTTGAAGACTTGTAACAGGGACACAGCTGGTCCAGCCTTGGAATGATTTCTGTCAGGATTTTGGGATTGTTCTCCCCAAACTGCAGTCTCCCAGCACAAAATAGTATTTATTATGCAGTGGGAGTACCCTGCTGTTGGAAGTATCATATTTATAGTCAAGCCTTTTCTGCTTGTCTCCTGATGGGCATTTTGTCAGTCAAAATTGACTTCAAGCTAAAATACAGTAGAGACAGTAGTCTATAGGTAGGCAAACACTAGCTTAGAGCAAGGGCTGTTTTTTTCAGAAGATTGCCAAATTTGGGTACCACTCCTCAGAATAAACATATAGATAAAGATATTTTTTATCTCTCATGATAAAAAGTCATGGTGTAATCAGAAATACCGAAGAAAATCATACAGGGAAGTAGAGATGCTGGATTTTGAGCTACTGATACATTCAAGTTAATAACTGACTTTTCCTTTTTTTTCCCCCTTTGCTTATTTCTGATATACCTTAGTTCTTAATACTTCACATCAACCTTATTAAAAGATTCTGTACAAGGTCAAGTGTACAGTGCTCGAAAGTGGTAAAATGCATTAAAGAACTTGAATATCAGCAAATTAGGAACCTCCAAACAGTCTTCCTACAGCAAGTTTTTAAAACCCACCAGGGAAGACCTACTTCTTTTTTTCCCCATCTTTTCCTTGAAAACCTTCATTAACACTATTCTCAAGTTTAAATGATCTAAATACTCATTTCCAGAAGTCCCATGGGACTTGAGCTTTCGCCCAGTAAGCCTCTCCCAGGAAGCAGAAGCTTCTGCAGAGCAACTAGAAAGGATCAGACACTGACCTGTCTACACTTGGTGACTGGTTGAGGTCCTTCAGTTACTTGGCCAAAGAAAAATGGGCTACAGTCATAATTTTTAGAGAAAGAAAGACAAAAACCCAACAATCCTAAATATAAAATTTGGGATACTGCTGCAGCCAATAACCTTTTGAGAGTCTACAGATCCATTTAGATAAGATGCCTATCACTCTTCCCAAGAAACACAGTCTGATCAAGACAGGTGTCACCTGTAGGAAGTTTTATCTGAAACGTTAGGACAATTCCTGTAAATGATGTGATCACCTAACATGGAATTTTAAGGTACCTTCAATTGGAAGAACTGGTACCACTCTACACCCTCTTTCCTACTTTTTCTCAGTCACCATCACTGAAGTCAAGTCAATGCAGACCTACCGAATGGTGATAAGGTCCATCATGATTGATGGTGTAAGCCATGGTCTGTATCACTTACCTGAATCTATTGACTGATTTCCATAGGGTAAAAAGACCCCCTGTAGACTGATGCTTGGCTTAGCAATGCTTCAGCTTTCTGACAACACAATATCCATTTGTAATTGGTTTTGATTATAAAAACACATAACGGGAATTAGTAAACACAGTCTGGTCTTCTAAATTAAAAATTTAATGTGAACCTAAAAAAACATGCAACTTAAAAAAGCTTGCACTTGAAAAGAGTCACGCAAATCCCAATAGGCATTAAAGTCACACCTCTGTATAGGGAATGAAATAAGGTAGGAAAGAGAAACTGCTTTAAGGTACCCGAATTTGAACGCATGTATCAAAATGTGCACACTACCGCCTGCCCATCTCTGCAATTTAGGCTATACGGCTACTGGGAAAAGGAAAAATTTCTTATAAAAATAATACAATTCATTCAGAGAAAATGATTTTAAAATACTTTTTTACAGTTTTTTAATTCAATATAAGCAATCAATACAACTGTCCAAAGAGGCTAGAAAATATACTGACCCCTTTTAGAATCATAGAATAGTTAGGGTTGGAAGGGATCTTCAGATCATCTAGTTCCAATCCCCCTGCCATGGGCAGGGACATCTCACAGCAAACCATGCCACCCAAGGCTCTGTTCAACCATGGCCTTAAACACTGCCAGCAATGAAGCATTCACAACCTCCCTGGGCAACCCATTACAGTGCCTCACCACCTGCACAGTAAAGAATTTCTTCCTCATAGCCAATTTAAACTTCCCCTCTTTAAGTTTGAACCTATTACCCCTTGTCCTATCGCTACAGTCCCTCATGAAGAGTCCCTCCCCAGCATCCCTAGAGGCCCACTTCAGCTACTGGAAGGCTGCTATGAGGTCTCCACACAGCCTTCTCTTCTCCAGGCTCAACAGCCCCAACTTTCTCAGCCTATCTTCATATGGGAGGTGCTCCAGTTTCCTCATCATCCTCGTGGCCCTCCTCTGAACTTGTTCCAACAGGTTCATGTCCTTTTTATGTTGAGGGCACCAGAACTGCACACAATACTCCAAGTGAGGTCTCAGGAGAGCAGAGTAGAGGGGCAGGATCACCTCCCTCGACCTGCTGGTCACGCTCCTTTTGATGCAGCCCAGGATACCGTTGGCTTTCTGGGCTGTGAGTGCACACTGCCCACTCATGTTCATTTTTTCATCGACCAACACCCCCAAGTCCTTCTCTGCAAGCCTGCTCCGAATCTCTTCTCTGCCCAACCTGTAGCTGTGCCTGGGATTGCTCCGACCCATGCTGTAGGACCTTGCACTTGTCATGCTTCAACTTCATCAGGTTGGCATCTGCCCACCTCACAAGCGTGTCAAGGTCCCTCTGGATGGCATTCCTTCCCTCCAGAGTGTCAACCGAACCACAGAGCTTGGTGTCATTGTCCAACTTGCTGAGGGCGCACTCAATCCCACTGTCCATGTCACCAACAATGATGTTGAACAAGACCGGTCCCAACACCGATCCCTGAGGGACACCACTCGTTACTGGCCTCCAGCTGGACATTGAGCACAACTCTTTGTGTGCGGTCATTCAGCCAGTTCTTTATCCACCGAGTGGTTCCATCTATCAAATTGATGTCTCTCCAACTTCAGAGACAAGGATGTCATGTGGGACAGTGTCAAACGCTTTGCACAAGTCCAGGTAGATGACATCATCTGCTCTACCGCTGTCCATCAGTTCCGTAGCCCCATCATAGAAGGCCACCAGATTGGTGCAGGCAGGATTTCCCCTTAGTGAAGCCATGCTGGTGCTAGATGAAATGCACCATCACATCTATGTGCACGTCACGATGCACATAGACGTCACGAGACATTGGGATCATTTCAGGATGCTGTGTGAAGTCTGACAATTATTTTATTCTTCATGTTAATGACAGATGTTATTTCATGAAAAGGGGGAGGGGGCCGGATCCTCCAGGCTCCATGAAGCCTGGAGGACTTCCCTTTCCTTTCAGTTTCATGAATACGAAAAATCAAGCCCATTTTATATAAAATACAATTTACTTTGGTACTAATGTAAATGCCCTAATTTAAAATATATATATATAATTTTTGTAATAATCATATGCAAAAACAGATGCCATTACAAACATTGCACTAGACTGTGACTGCTCCTTTGTCTGCCTTGCCACTGCCTATACCCTAGCCTTGAAAATGCCATTTCATATCTGATTCCTATATCCCTATATTTCCCTATATTCCTATATAAGTATACACTTCTGTATCATAGATTCATAGAATAGTTAGGGTTGGAAAGGACCTTAAGATCATCTAGTTCCAATGTAGGAATATTTCTTGTATTTCACTATATTGCTATGTTCCACTATCTGATTCCTACATTGCAATGAGAAAACTGGTTTTTCTCACTTCGTGTTCTCCTTGGTCTACGGACAGAAGAAACAACATGAGATGACTATTGTTATTTTTGTTGGAGTAGAGATCTGACATAGTGATGCTGCTGAATTAAAAGGTGTTACATCAGAATACCTATGCTGAAATCAATAAATGCAATGCAGATAAATTTTGCCAAAAAATAGCATTAATTAAATCAGAAGCACTATGACAAACTCTATCATATGTGAAAATATGAGACCCATTCCCGCCACTTGGAAGCAAATGGGGAGATACAGAGGGTATTGATAACACAGAGACCTCTTGTTGCATATTTAAAAGTTGGTGTAAAATCAGGACCTGCTCTCCATTTTCACATTTATATACATAATCATGAGCTGCCAGTGATTCAGGAAACCTAGAGGGGGTTATGTCAGCTGGAAACTATTCTGAGAAGAGTACATGCCCCTCCTGATCTGAAAGAAGAGAAAAAAGGTCTTGCTATCACTTGATTACCATAAAGCTGGCAAAATCTGATGGTACCTATTCTTTTGACAGTCAGCATGAGGATTTTGCCCTTGCTGTGAGGCATAATCAGGTTCTTCTGCTAACTCCTGGCTGCAAGGTAATTGTAGCTGCAACAGTATGAAAGGGTTATAAACCACACGGGTCACAGCATTAAGGGCAGTATTCTACGCTTTCAGTTTATTCTCACTGTATTTAATCCAGAATCGATAATTGCAAACTACTCAGAAAAAAACCCTACAGCCTCTGCCACAACTAATTTAAGACACAAGCATTCTGAGCAGTATGTTTCTAACTTGCCATTATTTATGAAAACAACCAGATTAAAATCAAATCCAACTGTGATCTGAGAGTTAAAGAAATATGATACACCTATTTTACACATGAAAAATACCAACACTGTTCTTACACAATAGTATTCTAAACCACATGCAAAAGGTCACAGTTAAATCTCAGAAGCAGTAAAGGGATACAACAATATGTGTAAACCTATTATATAGGTGAGTAAACAAATGCACAAGGAGCTTGAGCAAGGCGCATTAGATTGTACAGGCAGCAATTAGCCTCAGCCCTACCAGAACTAGCAGCTGGCTTCTCTTCAAGAATTAATGAGACTACATCCACTTGGCCTAATGTCTTTACTGTGTTGGAGTGCTTAAAAAGCCACACGCAGGTGATTGCTGCAGAGGCAGGGATCAGGTTATCCTTTAACTGTGCCACTCAGATACCATGCCAGCCTTACTAGCTGTAACCACTATATTTATATTCCAAACCCTACATTAACACAGAGAATCTTCAGCCGGATTAGTGGAAACAACTGCATCCAAAGCAGCTGCTTACAGGGTGAGGTCTGTACATAGCCCGATTCTTTTTTTTTCTCCCTTCAGGTATTTCTATGACTGTTAGAAACACCTTCAGGTGTTTCTATGACTTTTTCTTTCTTGGCTTTGTGCATAAGAGTACTGGGATAAATAACCTTTGTCATGCTGAAGTGATGAGCAATGTAGGTTGTCTATTGAAACCATATCTCATCACAAGAATGTCTGGCCTATGCAAATAACAAAAGGCTTTTTCAGCTAAGAACACTTTTTTAGACTTTATTGTAAATTCATGTTTGTGTTTTTTTTCTTAAGAGTAACTATATTTTAAACAATGCTCTTGTTAAATTCCTAAGCACTGCAAAGAGTAGAAGGGGAGTTGTAATGAGATTATGGCTTCTCCTTAACAGATGTCAGCAGCAGGATCTAAACAATAAGTCATGGGAGATATTTTTTCAATGCCACTTGTGAGCTGACACTACCAGCCTCCACCACCAAGCTTCCTGGATACCAAATTCCCATTTCCCTTTATTTCAGGTCACTTCAATCCCATGTAATGCATGTGGTGTGCATCATACATTTATCTGCCTTCTCCCATGGCCTGTGCCATTGCATCTGAGTGTTCCAATCCTGGTGACTCACCTCTCCTCCCATATTACCATCTCCTCCAGATCCACCCATTTCTTCACTTCTGCAGGTCAACTTCACTGCATCTTTCTGTTATCCCACAAATGATTTTACTTTTTTTCATTCTACCCAACAGCTGTTACCAATGTCAGGATCTGCATTTTATATTCATAAAATAAGGGGGTTGTCGTTACCCAGAGTGTGACAACAGGCTTTAATTACCCTGAGCAGCCTCACTGGGACCTTCACCCAGCATCTTCTGCTCATAGTCCAGGAGTCCCATTTCATCTCCATGTGGTGCCACATACAACTTTGTGTTCAAGTCCATACAGATAATACCTGCTGTGGTTCCCTTGTCCAAAAATAGAGTTCTCCTGCACAGACACAACATGTAGCATTTTCTTTCAAGCCTTTGCAACAAATTTGGAGGGAAAGGATAATTAAAGATTATATAACATTGTATTTTCCAGCTGGTAGCCAATATATGGCCCCACTGTTCCTGATGTATCTTGTTCCTCCCACTTATGATGGCAGTCATGACTTGAAGATTCACATGTCCGGTTTCAGCAACTAGACTGATCTGAGCTTGAGGATGGAGATAATCAGGCCCCTGCAAGTCTGAATCTACTTTCTTTTAAAAGATCTGGTTACTTTTGTTTGTAAGAATTTCTATGCCATCACCTTCATCTTAGACTACAGTTACAGCATTGCCAGTTATAACAGCCACCTCTCCTCCAGTGCCTACTCTTCATTTAGTAAAAAAAAATAAAAAAAATCAGTTTTATTTGACAAAACCAAGTAAAAATTTCATAGTTACTAGGCATGATCTCACTTAATTCACAAGACAGTTAAATGAAGAAAACTAAAACTGATTGTGCTTGTAGGAGCAGAATGAACCAGAGGAGCTCCAGAGATCCCTTCTGATCCAAGTAGCTCTATAATGAGGACAAGACATACAGGATTTTGGAAAACATCAATATAAGTATTACTCAAAACATCTGGCTTACAGTTTTTAAAGACAAAATTAATTAAATTAGAAAAGATAAATTTACAAGTACTAAAGTAACTAGTAACAACTTACTGAAAATAGAGCTTAAACTTAAATAAACCCTAACCTTCTACCAATAAGGATTATTGGTCTTAAAACAATACACCACACACAGAGGGCATAATACATCCCTACTACAGGGTTTTGCAGATCTCATTTTCAAGAATGTATTTCCTTAATAAAGACAAATAAAAGCAAGATATCAGAGCAAGTGCCTAAGATCCATTTCACTCCCCATGAGTCTTCTCTATGCACCTGTTGCAGAAAAGCATCACAATGAACTCTGATAAACAAATCCTTATAAGAGGGAATAACCCCTTATATGTATAATCTGAGAATACTGCAACTGTTAGAAGTATGTTATGCTGATAAAACTTACTTTTGTTTTTTATTAAGAATACTTTTTAAGTTTTACAACTGACATGTCCAAGAGAATTAAAAACAGTGCCTGTGAGCAACTCTTCTGTTGCTGTGAGAATCCTACCCCAGGAATAGAACTGACATGGAAAGAAATTAATTAGTTTCAGGCACCAGTGGGGGTAACACTTCCCTGACCTACAGGAAATTATGCAGCTGGGAGTATGATATAAGTGTTAAGAGAGAAATTAGGATTGTCACCTAGCATATTCCCAGGAGAAAACTGACGGACCCTTATTCCTGGCCTCGTCTCCTACCGACATTGGCGTGTTGATGAATATTGCTACTGCTTTGAACAACCCCAACAAGAGGTATTTTATTGTTGGCCTCAAAAGCATGATGTTATATCAGCTCTTTTGTACTGCAGAATGGCCAGTCTTCTTCTGGGAGACATATACCACCCTAACACAACGGATTTTATTGCTTTGAGGGATAGTTTTATATGATTTTATATGAGTTTTATATAATTTTATATGAGTGAGATTTTGATGACACACGCAGATAAACACATCAATATCAAGCTGGAAGATTCAGCAGTCAGCACTGGGGAATGCACATCAGAAACTAAGCAATTATTGTAGCCATAATTAAAAGCCATTATGACTCTCCAAGAAACTTTCTCCTTCTTTTATAATTTATATCAGCCAAGCAGATATTTAAGAACAAATTGTGATGAATCCCAATATCATGTTTGAATACAAGGCCATTTAGGATGGGAAACAGCAGGACGACTTGCATCAGAAAGTACAAGCAGGTGCAGATTTATCCTCTGTTCTCCCCTTTCCTCACATATCCAGTGTGCAAAGGTATTGATTGCATGGCATGACTGCAACCCCTCTCCAGCTTCTGAACCCCCTAGTCCATGTACAATTTACTGGACCATTACCAGCTTCATCTGGAACAAAACCCTTCTTACATCGCAGTTCCATGCAACAGCCCTAGCACATTAAAAGGTTCTAAATAAATCAGTTAAGAGGACACTGTTTTGGTGAGGCAGACATGCCCCTCTAAGTATTGTATTTCTAATTAAAAACTGAATCTCAAATGATAGATGGACCTGAAATCAAATCATAAATTCTAACACTTTGAGAGACTACTGACTTGTCCCCAAGGATGCAACAAATGTGAGTCCAAGCCCCTCCTCTGGTGGGGTGAAGTGCCTCTCTGGGTTTACACTAAACCAATTTAAGTATTAAAACAGGCGATCTCTTACTGAATTTGGACAAGATATTAAAAGGTTTTTAAATAATGCCTGGTTGAATGAGAAGTATGAGTCAAAGCTTAAAAAAAATGATCAAAACACTGAAGCAGATTGGCATCCAACCACTTTTAATTGATGTAACATTGAACTTCATTTTTCCTAAATATGTACAAAGAAAACCATTACCTAGTGCTAGAAAGGGAGAAAGCTTAGGCAGGATTAAAATTTGGACATAAATCCCACTAAAAAGAAAATTTACAGTATCTAAAACAAAGCACTGGGGTTTTGCTTATGGCTTGTTGTCACATCAAGTTGCTTAAAAGCCACGGCATTAGTAATAACATCTACACAACAACAACAACAACAAAAAAGAAACCTCTTTATATCACTCAAACAGTAACAGAAAGATTACCTGGGCTTTCTTCCCTACAATCATTATTCAGCTCAAATGCCAGCAAACCACAGCAGAATTTTAAGTCGGATATACTTGTACTTTATGGGTCTCACTTTTCATAACTCACATATGCTTTACAAAATAATTATGACATGGATTACTTTGTAGTGTTTGACTGTATTATGGCTTATGTCATCTCCTATAACCACAAAATACAAACCCTGCATTAGTGATCAAGACTGGGGAATCACCTTTTTTTTTTTCTTTTTTTCAATCTACCTACAACTTTCATCTTTCCTGCAGTTATCAGAGCAGTGGCAAGCCTAGAAATCTGAACATAGGATCATGGAATCAAGTGGGTTGGAAAAGACCTTTAAGATCATCAAGTCCAACCTTTGTCCCGGAATTTCCGAGTCCACCACTAAACCATGTTACTAAGGGCCTCATCTACATGGTTTCTGAACAATTCCAGGGACGGTGATTCCACCACTGCCCTGGGCATGCCTGTTCCAATGCCTGACTACCTTTTCAGTGAAGAATTGTTTCTGAATATCCAATCCAAACTTCCCCTGATGCAGCTTGATGCCATTACCTCTTGTCCTATCGCTTGTTACTTGGAAAAGAGACCGACCCCCACCTCACTACAACCTTCTTTCAGGTAGTAGCAGACAGCAAGAAGATCCCCCTGAGCCTTCTCTTCTCCAGATTAAACAACCCCAGTTCCCTCAGCCATTCCTCATAAGGCTTGTGCTCCAGGCCCTCCACTAGCTCTACAGAAATAAGGTCTATGGCTGAATTATAGAGGTGGCTTTTGAATAAAGCAGTCTAAGTAGTCTGTGAAAGTCACCTGGAAATCAAGTATTAAATTTCTAAATTTTCTTGTATTAATATTCACAATATGGATCTTTCCATAGAGAATACTCACAATATGGATCTTCCACAGTTCTCTGTAGGAATCAAAAATGTTATTTTTGTAGGTAAAGTCTGGCTTAAGGATGAAATGAAAGGCTAAAGAAGAATCATGAGTGACATAATTCTGATACTAGGATGGTAATACCTGCTTGCTTGCCAAATCTATTAATGATTTAAAACAACTATTCTTAGAAATTTATTCTGAACCATTGTAATGAACTAGTATCTTACTAGCAACTAATTAACAATATTCCCTATGTGAAACAACCCAGAGGTATGAAATTACCATTTTTTTTCATTAAGCAAAAGTGCACTAGTATCCTACCACAAACAGTACATTACTATTTTAATCAGCCAGTGGGTAGCAAGAGTGTCTTTAAGATATATTAAACGTTGATTATCACATTCAAGGACAATTCTATTAAATCATGGAAAAATCAGAAGAGTTCTAGAAACTAGATACTTGCGGCCTACTTTTTATAAGGTATGAATCTACCAGCCCTGATAATACCAAGCCAGAAGATGCTCAAAGAGCAAAAAATGTATACAGTTAAACAGGAAACCATTTAATTGCATACAGATTTCCTTGAAATAAACAATGTTTCAGCTGAATAGAACAGGTGTCACATTTTAGTAAATTCTGAACAGTATAATCTGTTTCATATATACTGACTGCGTTTATATATCTACACATGCACGGTTTTGTTGCTTTTCTAAGTCTTTTTACCTTTAAAAAAATGGTAACACTATAAACGTATTTTGAAAAGGAAGTAAGAAGTAGCAAACCACACAATTATGCAAGGATTATTTGCAGAAAAGTAATTTGCAAAGCAGCAGAAATAGAATTTGCATACAAAGCTACATGTAATGGTCTTTGACCCATTTTCATCATGAAGAACTCAAAAGCTGCACTTTAGCACATTATTTAATAATTCACCAGAGAGAAACACAAGCAGGGAATAGAAAAAACCCTCAAACTCTCAAATAATTACTTCACTTTGGGATATATTGAGATTTTATCCTTGTTAAAGAATCAAAGAATTTGGAGGAAACAAAGCCCTGTTATTAGTAAACCAATTGATTTTCAAAACATGTTAATAAGCAGAATTTCATCCCGTTAAATAGCATGAATAATACCTGAGTTCAAAGTCTAGCTAATGCCAACAGATGCTCTTCTGAGTAACTTGTACAAAATTAAACAAATTAGGAACTTGGGGTTTCTCTTTATATTTTCATTGTTTAAATTATTTGAATCAAGGGAGACCAATATAATATTTAATTTGAATAAAATCACAGGAATTTGTTACATGCCTGGTTCTTTACAGGTTATTCAGGCCAAATTGTCATCAGAAGAGGCCTACTGCTTGCAGGAAAAGAAAGGATGTGCTAAAGCAGAGCAAACAACAAACTCTCACACCTCCTCTTGTTCTGGCTATGACATAGAAAAGACGTGCACAAAATAGCTTTTAATTTTGTAAATGAAAATTGGAAAAGCAATGCAAAATGGACAAGCCACATGATGCCCCTACGCCTGAAAACTGAAGGCATCAGTGACAATCTGTTCATGCTCTTCTGGACCGGGGAAAGAAACATCTTGCTTCATTATCTGCAAAAGCAGTGAAAGCTCATTTCAATTAATTTCTGTATTTTGTTCTAGGAATGAGTGCGGGAACCTTCTTATACCTTCATTTTTTCCTTTCAAAATTGGACAAAGCTGGCATGAAGGCTTACAGCCTACCAGTGTATGCAGAAGAGAAGGAAAACAGGGAGGTGGGAAAGGACAACTAAATTGGATAAGAAGCATATTCTTGGGCAAGGAAGGACATGGAGAAAACTGAGGTCCTTCAGCCTTTGATGAGCATATATACGCCATGTATATGTGCTCAGTGTAGCCCACTCGCACTTTCTGATTGAGAAGCTGAGAAACCTGTGCTCATGACCTGCCTCTCGTCAGTCCCTACAGCTCCTGCAAGAGACACTTAGGACTAGAAATGGAGAGGGGACTGAAAAAAAATTACATTACCTGCAAGTGATGAGTTATTGCCTGATTTGAGATGAGTAAGCTAATGAAAGTGTGCCCTAGTTAAACCATGTCTCTTGGAGTGTATCCTTCCCCAGCAGGTACTGACTCACTGCAGACAATCCCATATAAAGCCATAAACCAACACAGACTATTTTAGGAGGGAACATTTACAGAGAGTCAGAGCAGTAATTAGAAAAAGTCTACAATGCTACTGGCAAATGAATTCTAGCAAAGCCTTATCAAAGCCTACAATCAAACATGCCACCTTCATTTAAAACTCTGCATATCAATAACCTGCCTCTTACAAACTGGGCTGCTCATTTGTGGTTGGAGTATTGTATAAGACTATGCTCCTGCTCCTCTCTGTGAAGACAACCATATTATTCTCAAAATCTCATAAATCTCGCCACATGCTCATAATAAAAGCAATAAAATACATGCTGATGACCACAACAAAATCCAGATTTGATCATGTATATCATTATCCACCAAACTATTCCTATTAAGATGAATAAACATCATACTTTGATACAGTTTTAACATTTTGCATTATTAAGTTAGATCTGTTGCTCATGAAAAACAGCCTCTGAGAAAAGTGTATTTTTTAATCCAAGCTAAATCTGAAATGTAAAGGTTTGCCTACATAGCAGACCAGTGCTGTGCAGAGATAATCCAGACTTTGAACATCCTAAATGAGTTTGAGGACTGTACAAATTGTTGGTACAAGATTCTTAAGGAGACAAATCCAGCCGGCTGGATTCCCGTATGGTTACTGGTGCATACTTTGAGTGATTCCCTGAACATGGTGGCTTGCTCATTCTTGCACAAGCAACGTTTTTCAAGTAAACATGACTGCTTTCTCCTTGTGTTTTTAGAAATGACAGGGAACTTAATCATATATATTCAAATATTCTCTTAAGTTAGAAAAGCAAAAGACATGAACTAATATTGGAAAGTACAGCCATAAAGTGCACCTAATTTAGAAACATTGTAGCCATTTTAGTATGTAAATACTTGACAACAAAACTATCACCAATGTCACAGGTTAACTGAGGACTTTGCATCTGTTGGGGAGTATCAGCAGTAGAATTTGTGAAAATTGAGGGGCTTAGGGGTCTGACACAAAGTCCAGAGGTTGACTCATCTCTCTTCAAGCATTGGGTACTGATAAAATCTTGAGCCTGGATGGAAAATGAAGATGCACAAATTGTGAAGTGGCCCAGTGCTTCTCCTGAGCGCTGGGAGGAACACAGTGTCACAGTGCCCTGGGTTCAGCAGTAGCAGTCATTTTTCTCCTTCTCAGTAGCTGGTGCAGTGCTGTGTTTTTGACTTTCTGCCTGGGAACAGCGCTGATAACACCGATGTTTTCAGTTAATGCTAAATAATGTTTCGGTATGACCAAGGACTTTCTGAGCCTCATGCTCTGCCAGGGAGGAGAGGAAGCTGGGAGGAAGCAGAGACAGGACACCTGACCCAAACTGACCAAAGAGGTATCCTATACCACAGCACGTCATGCCCACTATATAAATTGGGGGCAGGAACCCGGAAGAGTTAGATCGCTGCTCGGGTCGGGCTGGGAATCGGTTGGCGGGTGGTGAGCGGTTGTATTCTCTTCCCTTGTTATTTCCCTTGTCATTATTATTACTGGTGGTAGCAGTAGTGCTTTGTGTTATACCTTAGTTACTGGACTGCTCTTATCTCAACCAGTGGGAATGACATTCTTTCAATTCTCCTCCCCATCCCTCTGGGAGCAGAGGGGAGGAAGGGTGTAGGGGGGTAGAGTGAGTGAGTGGCTGCGTGGCTGAGCTGCCGACTGGGCTTAAACTATGACAGTTCCTTTTGGAAAGCCACGCTGGGGCAGGGGTGGATGAAGAAGTGAGAAATAGAGAAGGAGAAAAATGACTGCTACTGCTGAACCCGGGACACACTGTGTCAGTGCCTCATCACTAAATCAAAGCTCTTGACAATTAAAATAATTCCCTTTCACATTCTCACTATTCTAAATCTGGAATCTCCACATGGGAAAAATATGTTCTACAGACATAAAAGGAAAAAAAAAAAGGAAAAATAAGGCTATAAGTTTAACTACAGTACTTTATTATGAGCCTTTCGTGAACAGTTTTAAAATGATAAAATATTTTCTAAATGAGCTTGCATTCCTCTGAGATGCCCTACTTAGAGAGGTGATATCCTTATCTGTAAAACATCATTGATCAAGGACACACACCTGCGGTTAGTTTAAAAATGTAAATCTTTCCTAAATTCTTTGTAGCATCAGGGTAATAAACCAACAGCACAAAAGGCTCAGTCTTTCCCAGTATTCAAATGATTTTCAGTTCTCCTTGGCAGACATAACTCTCTAAACTGCCAAATTATTAAAGTCCTTCTCCATGTCTCTAGAAACCTGTCCAGAAAGGACACATGATGCAAGACTGAAAAATACACATCTTGGTTAACTCCTTTGAGCTTGTGGACCCCCCCAAAGCCCATGCTGATTAGACACATTAATTGCAATAAAACACTGGGCTCAATAGCTTTTTGAAGCAAATAGCTGCAATAACCCATGTTCAATGTCAGACTGCTTGGTTTAAATGACTTCTGTTGCTATTTTTCCCCCAGACTGTTTTGAAAGCAGCAGCCACATGTTGTCATTTAGGAAGTTTAGGTTGGACATGACGGAAAACTTAAGAAAAACTTACAGCAGTGCAATAGGTCAGCTGGTGACCTATGCTCTGTCCTTGAAGATTTTTCAAGATTAAGCTGGACAAGGCAATGATGAATTTGCACCAGCATCAAGCAGGAGGTCAGAGAAGAGACACTCGGAACTCCCTTTCAGCTAACGTTCATCTGGTTTTTGTCTACCTCCGGTACATGATTTTCCCTTCTCTCCATTAAATTCAACTCATTGTTAAGAATTGTGTAATAAAAGGATCACTTTCTAAAGTAAAACAGACTTTCACTCTGGCACTAAGAACTGCTAAAAAACATGGTATAAGATCCAGGTCACCTGAACAACGAGAGTCAAATGCCTTTTTATGCCACCTCTCAGTTTTCCTTAAGGCAGATATAGTCAAGGAAAGCTTAAAGAGAACACTAGGAGAATTTTAGATGAGGTTTTCAGATGCAAGATAGGAGAGAAAATCACAACTAGAGTTATCTTTAAAAGCGCTACATTAACCTATGGTAATATAAGATATTGGAAATACCTGCCTTCATAACAGAATAACATTGAGTTTAAAATTAACTCTATCTCCTTTTGCAAAGTTTCAGCCATTACTAGAGGAAATTTCAAATTGTCCAGGGTCAAGATATTAAAATCACAAGGAAGTCTTCACCAGCAGATGCAACGGGTAACACATATTATCTCCCAGTTATTTGACAGAAGAGAGATTTACCCTACAGCTTTTGCTAAAAAGCTTGTGCGCAATTTCTGTCTTTCCAGGCTATTTATGGACTGCTGCATACACACTGCTCCTTTCAACTTCTACATATTTGCATCAATTTTTACCTTGTTTAATTCCTGTCCTTTCAGTGCAGAGATGAGAAGACATTCCTGACCACTTCTGCTATAAGTGTGTACAGTAGCTGGTTCTAGACTGGACCTGCACACCAGCCTGGCATGAAGGAGCTGTATGTCTTCAGCCTATAAAAGCAATTCCTTGGCAAGGAACCTTACACATTTCGCTCTTCCTGATTTAATTGCAATTAAACAAGCTGAAGCTTGTTTGTTTTCCCCCTTTGGGTTATATGTGATCCCACCTATTTCATTGAAGAAGACTGAAAATGTTTTTGAAGGTTACAATCCAGGATCAGAACAAGCTCACCTACACATTTCACATCACCATCTCTATCACACAATGATGCAAAAGTCACTCATGCATTGCAGGAGATATTAAAGAATTAAGAATAAGGTTATCCCCAAAGTAATGCTTTTGTAGATTTTTAGCTAGATTATCATGGGGCTTTTGCCAATGTTACTGATTCTTCAATTCAGAGTTGGCTTGGGCACCTCAACACTTAAGTTACCTAAGAGAATAGATGCTTTAATTTGGAAGAAAATTAAGAAAACTTCTTAGAGACATCAGCACAGGCAATATCAAATAAAACCCAAACAACCCCCTAGTAAAATATAAAATAGATTTGGACCCAAGAGAGCAAAATTAAGCCAACAAAACCATCATCCCTCTATCCGTACTTAATGCTTAGCCCCTCTTGCTGAGTTTGTTTACTTTTCACTATTTTGTGCTTTCTGTTTGAAAGGGAAAAAAAAGGGTACAAGACTTTATTGGACAGTTTAAGACATCTTCTTTGTAAAGTTCCCAAGCATATTATATCTAAAATTACACTATGGAGTGGGAATTAAAATAGCACCTGGGACAAATGATGACTAACCTGCTGCCTAGTGGTGAAGACCTGTACATTTCCTAACTATGGCAGGAACTATTTATCATGTTGGCACAAAAATCCACACTTTGGCTTAAGGCTAAGAGAAAGTGGCTGGCTGGTGAGGAACAGAAAAAAAATATGTAGAAAAAAGATGTATATAATGGCTCAGAATGACAAGGGGTCATCTTAGCACATCGCTAGAACTCTACTGGGAAACAGCTTCACACACATGGTAGTAAAGACGAGCTCAAAGGAGTGAAGCCTGGCCAACTCTGTAGGTCTTTACAGGGAACTCTTCCCAGGCTGAGGGGCATCAGGAGGAAGCACAAAGGTACTTTTTAGACAAACATAGTAAGTGGGCATTAATGCCAAGTTCACTAGCGACTACCAGAAAA
Organism: Myiopsitta monachus; assembly: GCA_017639245.1. Lineage (NCBI taxonomy): Eukaryota > Metazoa > Chordata > Aves > Psittaciformes > Psittacidae > Myiopsitta > Myiopsitta monachus. Next base: position 59,719,172 of record CM029921.1, on the reverse strand, counting down.
GGCCATATGGAGTCAAGTCATGAACGCAAAAAGGAAGAACTGGTGTTTAAGGCAAGAAAGCAGATGAGGCAGGACACAAATAAATGGATCCTGGTCTAAGAAATCAAGAAAAGAAATGAAAAAGAAAAAAAAAACCAAACCTTAGGGTAATGTTTGGACATGCATTTGGACATGTCCCTGAGTAACTGGCTCTAATTAAACTCTTTTTGAGCATGGAGTTATACCAGATGCCCTCTGCAAGTCCATCCCAGTTTAAATCATGAGAAGGTGATGCTGTAATTCTAGCAAAACACCTTTCAATACAATAAATAGTATTAGTGGTATAAAAGAGAGAAGAATGAGGTAGCAGTTTATATCTCTCTGACTGAGGAGATAAAAATGTGCTAATTTTTTATTTTTTTGTGAGGGATAAGGTAGATGATGTCAGCAGCTCTTCACTTATCCACCAACGCTATTCATCAAAGGTGCTCTTCGGGAAAAAACAATACTGTCTACCAGGGTGCTGTAAAGTATCCTAAGAATAAATCTTCATTTAAGCCCTGTTCACAGGGTTTGCAGTATCTCAGTTGTGACAGACAGGAGCTTGCCAGCACTGCTCCCATTCCAGCCATGAGGTTAGGCCAGTTCACACACTGTTCAACACAACTGGCACAGGTATAGCTCATTCCCTGGTTAAATTTGGTCTAAAATTTAAAAGCTAGAGCCCTAGACAAAGTTTCTGAGGGTCAGTGATAACACGGTTCAGCCTAAATAAAATGTTTCTAGGTCATTAAGTACCCATAAGAAGCACTCCTAAATAATTCTGCATATAACAACCCAAATCTTGTGTTAAGTGAACAGAGATCTTAGATGAAGATTCACACTGATGTTACAAATCATAGATTTGTAAATAAATAACAGACTTGCCTAACAGAAAAAACATTTCAAAAAATCATCTCTCAGACACATGGTTATGGGAGCCAAACATAAAGGTAACACAAGCTTTGGACATGAAGTCCCTATGCTGTAATGGGAATGCTTCTGCATCTTGCAAAAGCTATGCTCAGATTTCAACTTTGCCTAAAATAAGACCTTGCTTTGTTTAGTGATAACACAATCTATTTATTTTTAAATGTTAAAACGGGTGATATTTCCGGGTGGTATTTCCAGCTAGCCTAGTTGTCTCCAAGATCCCAGAGTTGAAGCTGGCTCCAGCTCCCCTTTCAGAGCCCCAGTGACACCCCGCAGGGATAGGATGGGACAACACATATTTTCTTTAACGTGCTGAGTACTCCAAAGTTCAACTGTATCATTTACATCAACAGTCAATGCAACTTATATGTTCAGAGGCTATAACTGAAAATGGAGCCATCAGAGCCTCATTTGCCATTGCCAGCATAAACAGCCCTTCTGACAAGTCCTGAAATGGGGAATAGATCTGTTCTAAGATTCAAAATTGATGTCAATAATAACTGAATTCAAAGCAAAGGTCTGGTAGACTGATGACCGTCAAGAAATGGAAATATATATAGTATATGAACAGCATAGCACCTATGAAACTCCTTGTACTTAGGTAGGCAAGATGAGGAGGAGAAAAGCAGACTTGGTTTGGAGATCCCGCACTCATCACACAGCGCTGATGTGCATCTGGTCTGACAATATAGCCATTTTCACAAAGGGTGGGCATCATATCTCATGTCTCTGGAGAGATTACCAAGTTGCCAGCCCAGGTAAAGTTTCTCATGCGTGCTCATACCTAAATTAAGAATTAATTTGTTATCACCAGTTTGCAGGACACACAAGCATGGCTCTCACTGCTACTGCATCCAGCACTTGTTTACTCTCCCTGGCAGACTCACTCAAAGTGAAAAGCTTCCCACCACTCTGTAACAAGGCCATGAAAAAAGCTAAAAGCCAGCTAAAAAGGTAGATGGAAAAAACCAATCAGGCTTATCTCTGCATTGCTACCAGGCTGACATTTCTTGCTGAGTGATGCTTTGCAGATGTCAATGCCAATTCGTGTTTCAGGGTGACACACCAGGAGCCATGCAAAGGCAATTACCCCAGTCGGTTATTATTATACGCCTATGCAGTTGTGATTTCTTTCTGCAGTTTATTAGCCAGCTTGGGACAGCACTGGAAGCAAGATTCTAGGTTGTGGAAAGTAATTGCAGACATGCTCCTTGATGCAGTCCACTGCTCAGGGGACAAGCTGTAGCTTCGCATGAGTGCCTCAGGTTCTTTGCTCCAGGCTTTTGAAATGCAACTGTGAAGTTTCTTGGGTACGAGTGATATTCCAGCTCTTCCACAGAGAGAGACTTCAGCCCATCACCAAGCACATTTCTCAGACAAAACAACGAAGCAAAAAAAAAAAAACCACCAAAACAAAACCCAAACTGGACACTGGGCTCAATCAGATTCTTAAATTAAATGCCATAAAAGAGGACATGGCTCTTTTGATATCTTCTTTTCAAATTAAATGAGCATTACTTGAAAAAGGTGATCTTAAAATGGTCTTCTAACACTGTAGAGTTCCTAACAAAATAGAATTAAATAGGCATTCATCTGGGTAAATAGACAGCTCCAGTCCTATAAATATTTCATCCTTAATTTTGAGCTTCTCTGTGGCAGTTAACTATGTTACTTAATGGTTGGACAGCCGTAACATAAAATCTGGAGAATAACATCTGGAGAAAAAAATCATCTGAATAATGTCCATCACTAAGATTCCCACTGGTAATACTTATTATGTGCAGCCACCCAGAGGTTTTTTCTTTTTTAATCCCAAAGGAAATACAAGTCAGTGTCTCCAAGCGGGATTCAGCTGCCCTCCATAATGCTGGGATTCCATCCAGCCCAGCAGTCTGCAAGTCCCAGGCAGCACTGGAGGGCAGAGACAGCAAAGGAGTTTCAGAATAGGATGAATCACCCCTTGAAGGGTCATGGTGTTCCTGTAAACTATAAACCACTGACCACTAGGCAAAATTGGGTGCGATATGCAGCTTTCCATGCAAAAAAAGTTTATAAATTAGAAAGGACATCAATTATTAAGTGCTCCAGCCACACTGTCCAAGTTGTAGAAGGCAAAAGCAGGGACTAGAAGAATGAAGAACTGCCCTATGTAGGAGAATCGTAGAATCAACTAGGTTGGAAAAGACCTTTAAAATCATCTAGTTCAACCTTTACCCCATGTTGCCAAGTCCACCACAAAGGTCAGGTTTGAAACCATCTAAGGAACCTGAAGGTGCACAAGAACATGATACCTGATAAGATGCAACTGTGGATCCTGAGAGACCTGGGAGATGAAGTGGCCAGGCCATTATCCATCATAATAGAGAGGCTGTGCCAGTACAGTGGCACAGTCAGTTCCCATTGACTGGAAAACAGAAAACATACTCTCCATTTATGAAAAAGGCAAAAAAGGAAGACGTGGGGAACTACAGGCTGGTCAGTATCACCTTGGTGCCTGGCAAGATCATGGAGCATATCCTCCTGCAAACATGGAAAATAAGGAGGTGATTTGTGACGCCAACATGGTTTCACTAAAGGCAAATTGTGCCTGACAAATCTGGTGGCCTTTTACGATGGGGCTAAGGCATTGGTGGATAACTGCAGAGCACCTGATGTCACCTACCTGGAATAAATAACGAGAATTTCCTAAACGTTTTCTTTCTTTCAGGAAGAAGTTCATCACTATGAGGGTTGTGAGGCACTGCACCAGGTCACCCAGAGAAGCTGTGGCTGCTCCATCCCCGGCAGTGTTCAGGGCCAGGCTGGACAGGGCTTTGAGCAACCTGGTCTAGTGGAAGGTGTCCCTGCCCATGGCAGGGGGGCCGGAACTGGGTGATCTTTCAGGTCTCTTCCAACCCAAACCATTCTATGGTTTTAGGATTCTATTTCATGGTGTTTCAGAACTATACAATCTATCCAACTTAAGTGCTAATTTATCTAGTTTTACTGTTGCTACACAATATTCTTCTTCTTAACTCATAACCTACTGTGATCAAAACCAAAGTCATCAGGATTCTGGGTTTGCTACATGCAGGAGATAACATGTACCAGTGATGAAACCTGAGAATGTCAGGGTTGGGATCCTGACAGGTGTGAGAGCTCACAAAGGGAATTAGGTCATTGAAGGATGACATGCTACAGAAAAATAATTTTAAAAATAGTAGGTCTATAATGGTGAAGACCATTTTTCCCTGTTGAATAATTTGGATGACATAAATTAAATCAAGAAGTCATTATGTGTTGTTCCCAACACTGAATATGAAAACTCGATTAACAAAAAACCAGGTTATTAGAAACGTGTACTAAATGCAAACTTACAGAATCACAAAATCACAGAATAGTTAGGGTTGGAAAGGATCTTAAGATCATCTAGTTCCAATCCCCTGCCATGGGCAGGGACACCTCACACTGGCCCACGTTGCCCAAGGCTCTGTCCAACCTGGCCTTGAACACCACCAGCGACGGAGCATTTACCACTTCTCTGGGCAACCTGTTTCAGTGCCTCACCACCCTCACAGTAAAGAACTTCTTCCTTATATCTAACCTGAACTTCCCCTGTTTAAGTTTAAACCCATTACCACTTGTCCTATTACTACAGTCCCTGATGAAGCGTCCCCCTCCAGCATCCTTGCACCAACCTATTTTTCCAAGAATGGAGGCTTCACTTACTACATTATGACTATATCATGTGTCAACATCATAGTTAATTTAAATGGCTTACCCTTTGTTTTTAAATTACTCAGCATGAAAAATGAAAGCCATGAAAATACACTATTCTATATTTTTAGGGGTTGAAATGTTTTAATATGATTCTATAAGGAACACTGTACTATTTTTAAATCATAAGGCTTTATATTAAGTATTTTACATTTTGATGGTGCCTTATAATCATCAACACATAACTGGGCACTGCACCCCAATACCAGGCGACTATGCCTCCCTGAAGAAGAAAACCTTCAATTTTTATGCATTAAAAATTTATAAATGATTGTTATTTTATATGGAGTTACAAGTCTGACACACAATACCAAATACATCCCGATAGAAAAAAGAGATTTGAAGAGAAGCCACATCACATTATGCTATAGCAAGTTTGTCCATAAATTAAAGCAGCCAACTGAGGAGCTGCCCTAAGCAGGCATGTTTTTATAATGCCATTAGATGTGATGACATTCAAGGCTGTACATTAAAGTGCACGCACAACTGTGTAAATGTGAGCATTTTCTCTCTCTTTTTTCCGCCTGTGATTGCATATTGTTATAAACCTGCTCTGAGGGTTAGCTTACATGAATTTTCTTGTCTGCATCCTGGGTAGTTACGCAGAGCAGCTGGCAGGCTGTGAGTTTGCATGCAGCATCCCATCAGTAATTTGTACTTCTGCTTCTGCATCCCCGGTAGGCATCTTTAGTTATTTATTTTTATTTAAGGAAGTCAAGAGAATTATAATTCGTTGCTGTATTTTTCAGTTCCATTTAATGCTTAGAAACCTTAACAGAGCTATCAGGAGCATTTTGATGGAAGTATTTTCTCAAGAAAATGTCTGATTTCCTCAGGAGGTCTTCTAAAGGGATACTTTCTCATCTCCCTATAAATGCATATATTTTGGATTATGGAATATTTTTCTTCTAATTATAAATGCCATAAAACAGTGTTTCAGCATCTTGACAAAAACATCATAATTTTGAAATTTTAGGATAAAAAGTTTTGTTTCAGTCACCAACATTTATTGCTGACAGTAACATGCTGACATAAAGGTCTTATTGTTTAAGAATATAAAAAAAAAACAAATACTACAAGTAGATGAAGGACAAAAATTAGGTGGGCTTGACTGGTTTTGTTGTTGTTGTTGGGTTTTTTCCTTGGGGAGGTAGCGGTGGTAATTTTGTTTTGCTTTTTCTTTTGCACAGTAGAGGTATTGTCTGCAAAAATTGCTTTCCAGGCTATTTCACATCCTCCAAATAAGAAAATCAAACTGTGATTTCAGGTTTATACTCCTTCAAGTAAGCAAGAACTACCAAGATCTGACTCTAAAAAAATTTCTATCACTAACCAATTTCACTCATCCCATTTCATAAAAGAAGATACTGGGTCGGAGCAATCCCAGGCACAGCTACAGGTTGGGCAGGGAAGAGATTCGGAGCAGCCCTGCAGTGAAGGACTTGGGGGTGTTGGTCAATGAAAAAATGAACATGAGCAGGTAGTGTGCGCTTGCAGCCCAGAAAGACAACCGTATCCTGGGCTGCATCAAAAGGAGCGTGACCACCAGGTCAAGGGAGGTGATCCTGCCCCTCTACTCTGCTCTCCTGAGACCTCACTTGGAGTACTGTGTGCAGTTCTGGTGTCCTCAACATAAAAAGGACATGGAACTGTTGGAACAAGTTCAGAGGAGGGCCACGAGGATGATCAGGGGACAGGAGCACCTCCTGTATGAAGATAGGATGAGAAAGTTGGGGCTGTTGAGCCTGGAGAAGAGAAGGCTGCATGGAGACCTCATAGCAGCCTTCCAACATCTGAAGGGGGCCTACAGGGATGCTGGAGAGGGACTCTTCATGGGGGACTGTAGTGACAGGACAAGGGGTAACGGGTTCAAACTTAAACAGGGGAAGTTTAGATTGGATATGAGGAAGAAATCCTTTACTGTAAGGGTGGTGAGGCACTGGAATGGGTTGCCCAAGGAAGCTGTTAATGCTCCATCCCTGCCGGTGTTCAAGGCCAGGCTGGACAGAGCCTTGGGTGGCATGGTTTAGTGTGAGGTGTCCCCGCTGATGGCAGGGGGGTTGGAACTAGATGATCTGAAGATCCCTTCCAACCCTAACTGTTCTATGATTCTATGATACATCCCCCAAACTGTGCTATTTCAATAACTTTATAATAAAAACATAGTTTCATGTGAACAGTGCTCTAGCAGTGTTGTTATCTCTATTAAAAAAGCAACAATATAATACCTCTGCCGTATTTCCCATGCATTACCTATTTTAGCAATAGGGTTTCTTTCAAGCTCTGAAATGATGCTGAGGGAAAAAGACACCAGAAAAATTCTCAGAGATATTCTCTGCAGTAAATGTAAGCAAATACATTTGTAACTATGAAGCCTCACTAATTCTGCTGTCCTTCATCTGGCACAATCCTGTTGGCCAATTTTATGTATATTTTAAACTCAAATGTAGGAATATTGTGCTTGCTCTTAGGATTGCACCCTCAAAGGAAAGCAGACACACAGTTTTAAATACCAGGCTATGATTCAGCTGTAAAAAAGCCAAAAGCATTAATAAGATGTGCTCTTATAAACTAACAATTGTTATCTTTAAGACTCAAAACAACCTGATTATTTATTAACTACATTTCAGTCATGAAGTTGGCTCTGAGCATAACTTCCCTGTAGAAATTGGAGCAACTTTACTTCTGGAGTGTTAGTTAAAATAATAGTAAAATTTTGAGTTTACTGCCTAATTGCTGTTTTCCCCAAAATAAGTCTTTTTTTTTTTTGACAGAATAAGTGAAAAGCCAGCTATTTGTTTTCTTTTTCTCTCAGGCAATAAATAAAGAGATATTTGTGCAACAGCCATATATTAATATGACTGTCTATATTCCTTCAGTAACTGATGTATTTTCATTATTATGTATTTTATGCAAACAGGCTTGTGGAATGCAAAGTGGCTGCTCAAAATACAGCATGAGGCAGGCGACTGATAAGGCACAAGAGATTCTGGTGTTCAGTGATCTTGCTTAAGTACATAAACATTTGGTTTTCCTTCTGAACGTAGTGTTTATTGTTGCTTGACTGAAATGGCTTTTGATCAACACTGTTATAAAATAAAGCTGCATCTCATTTCCAAGTCAACTGCCCTGAAATTCAAGAAATTTATAAAATATTTAACACTGGGGAAAATCGAGTGGCTGAACCCCTCTCCACCCCCCGGTTCATTATCTCACTGCTTAACTCCAGTCCTACTTGAGCTTTTTAAGTTATTATTTAAATACAGACATTGGAAGACCTTTTGTACCTGGTTTTTTGCAACTGGTGTCCTTGCTGTGTTAGCTTGGGTCTAAAGAAACCCTTTGCTTATTCTAACCTGGAAGAGTAGTTCTTGCGTAACTTGCCATGTGGAGCGAATCTGAAAAGCTGCATAGCTTTTTGGGAAGGTTCACCAACACCTGGTTGAAAAAGATGCTATCAGCTTCCTGTATCATAAGCACAGAAATTATGAAAAACCCTCAAATTATTGACTGAAGAGCTGTTTGTCAAAATGCAGAAAGATGTTGCAGTTGGTTAACTCTAGTTCCAAATATCTTTATGTTAAAAGTGTGGTTCCTGTTACAGAAACGGTAGAACTACACTCAGGAGATCTTACCAAGTCATTTAAGATGCTAGAAACTGTAAACATAGTTAAGAAAAATTATTATTTGTCTTCACATTTAATCTGTTGTTGCCAAGTCTATAGTCTCAGAGAACAGGCTCTTGAGCTCTGCAAATCAAGAAGTCTACTGCAAATCTGAGAACTTGGAGGCATCTCATAAGAGGAGCAGATGGCCCACTGAAAACAACCCCCATAATAAAATCAGCGTTTCTTCTCATCCTGCACACTTAAACTGTGAAGCTAATAGCCACAGAAGTCTGTGGTTTTTAAAACCACTTATATATGTTTGGAAGGTTATTAGACACCCCACCAAGGATTACAAATTATTAAAACCACCAGCTCTGGTTCAGGACACCCTTCAGCAATTGATACTGGTTCCTGTAAAAGATAGGACCCAAGGCTAGATGGACCTTTGGTTTCACCTGGTGTGATCTACTCTGTATTCTTATTTAAGACAAGAAGAGTCAATAATATCAATTCATTCCTGTTGGAAAAACATAAGACAACCTTGATTTCGGTGGTCACAAGACAGCACTCCCAGATAGAATGCTGAGAGTCAATTCACCTTCCTCTGTCCCTCTGGGTTCTTTCTCATTTTTTATATAGGAGGTGGTTAAAGTTGACACAGCTCTAAAAATAACAGATTTATTTTTGCTAGGTGGCGAAGGCATAACTACGCTTTTGTGAGTCAAAGCATGCCAACTAGGGCCAATCTGCTAGCTCATTTTAAAAGGCTTTGTATAAGTCCCTTAATTGAGAGCCTCTTCCCTGCCAGGGAACTTCTTAGATCATCAAGAGCCTTTGGCAACCAGCTGAAGACACTTGCCACAAGCATCTGCACAAGCCATCATAATATTAGCTTACGTTTTATGAAGAACTAAAGGGTGAAAATTGTGTATTTGGAGACAGTGAAGCAACTACATCAGCAATCAATATGTGCTTGCAATAATGCAATTAAGCAAACTGCAAAGGTCTTGATGAAGATTTCATAACTTACTTTGCAACAGCAGTATCATAAAACACCTCTATCTGTGCTAGAGTGATGCCCTATCTAAGGGCTTCAAGATCAGGGCTTAAGACTCAAACACCAGAAGCCAGCCAAGAAAAGATAGGGAGACATTTTAGTAGGGTGTAATTATTGCCATGGTGTTCCCTTAGGAGATCAGTCTGACCAAAGGTTCACCTGACCACCTCTCCTAACACAAGGAGGGGCCAGATGGCTTCAGGAAGAAATCCAACCCCATGGGGAAACATATGGTTATACCACCTCAGGGTCACTTTCCCTCCTTGTTTCCAGCTGTCTGGGCTTCTGAGCTCCTATCCTTCAAAGCCTCCAGAAGGGTTTTGTTTCAGGGGTTTGCCAACAGCTTTTCCAAACCTTCTAAAGGCTTCTGGTGTTCCTTGCATTTCTGGGCAATGGGTTAAAATCCATCAGCTATCAACTCCTATTCCCACTTTCCAGGTCTCACCTGATTTTATGGGCAGGGTTCTACGTGGGAGGAAAAGATAGGAAATACACTGTAATAGCCGAAATACCTTTTAAAATTGCCCAGCACTTGTAATAAGTGTAAAAACCAGCTGATGTAATGGATGAAATAATTCCAGCTGCTCCTTGGAGGTCATGAGTCACATCAACGGCCCATGAGCTATAGACACAGTATTGCAGGTACAGGGAAGGAAAAAGGCTACAAAACACCCTGCACTTAAAATAAGACCCATTATTTAGCAACAGCTGATAAAAAGTGCTTCCCAACTTGCCCCCTCCTATCAGCCAAAGTTAAAAGGGTCTTTCTTTACAAGAGGAATTAGAGATGTGTGCACGTCTACGGGGGTATGATATCACAGGCATCACTGAAACATGGAGGGATGGCTCCTATGACTGGTGTGTTGGAATGGAAGGTTACAGGCTCTTTAGGAAAGACAGACCTGGCAGGTGGGGAGGTGGAGTTGCTATTTATGTTAGGGATAGGTTGGAGAGTATGGAACTATGTCTAGGGACAGGTGAGTAGTCGACAGAGAGTTTGTGGATCACGGTTAAAGGGAGAACAGCGATGGGAGACATTATTGTGGGGATCTGTTACAGATCGCCTGACCAAGAGGACTCTGTGGATAAAGCGCTCTATAGACAGATAGGAACAGCCCCACGCTTGCAGGCCCTTGTTCTCTTGGGGGACTTCGACCACCCTGATATCTGTTGGAGGGATGGTACGGCCCGGAACAAGCAATCCAGGAAGTTCCTCAATTGTGTGCCGGGCCGTACGTACGGGGTAATGGGTTCAAACTTAAACGGGAAATTTGGATTGGATATGAGGAAGAAATTCTTTACTGTAAGGGTGGTGAGGCACTGGAATGGGTTGCCCAAGGAAGTTGTGAATGCTCCATCGCTGGCGGTGTTCAAGGCTGGGTTGGACTGAACCTTGGGTGCCATGGTTTAGTGTGAGGTGTCCCTGCCCATGGCAGGGGGGTTGGAACTAGATGATCTTAAGGTCCTTTCCAACCCTAACTATTCTATGATTCTATGATTCTTCATTATCTTTAGACTCATTTTGCTGCACAATCAACACTTGAAGCACCGCTTTAATTTTACAATGACCACTGCCACCATAGGTACACCTTATCTCCATGGGGACTTCTGGCTGGAAAAATACTTTATCCGGAACTGGATTTCTACATTATGGCTGGTTTTAAGTTTTTTATCTTCTTTTCTCTGTGCCTAGCTTTGCTGAAATGGGAATAGTGAATGTCCTTGCATTGTGACCCCTGGCATGACCAGTGAGCAAGGAAAAGCTTTGTACCAAGGCTGTGAGGAAGAGAAATTGCTGTACATGGAAGCCGCCCATAATTCTCCTAGCCAGGAACACATAGCTCATTTTCCCATCCCTTTCCCATCACAGATCCCACTTTCTTTCTTACACTGTAATTTTGCTGCTCCCCAGACCATCCCTCAACAGTCTGGTGGCTGAATGCTTCTTTCCCAAGCACACTGATTGCAACAGGACTACTATTTCTCCCTGAAGAAACAGAAATTAAACTATATTATCCTACATGATATATACATTTTATATACATATATATATTTAAAGTATTTTTTTAAATACATATCTTACAATGCCACTGAGATAAGACTCCTGTTTGCCACATACATACTTGCGCAACCACCTCTATGTCATACAAAAATAACCCTTCCAATCCTCCATATCCTATTCTCTTTTCCCAAGACAATTCAAGACAATTAAGTTAATAGGTCAGCAGATGATAAGGTTTTAGTGGAAGCACAGTATCGTGAAGAAGGTGTCCAATGAAGATAAAACATGACTCTTAACGTTCACTGAGAAGTTCTCTCAAGGACATTGAAAAAGATTTTCTAGACCCAACTATTCAGTGGCATGGCAAGGGATAACAGATATGACAGGGTATTTCGTATATAAAAATATTTTTAGACACCAGTTAACAGATGATTTGTAATTAGCAGAAATTTGTGTGTGTAAAATAAAAGGAAGAATAGGCAACATCTGACAGTAATGGAATACAAAAAATACCCTGTTTTACTGTGAAAGTGAAGACCAGTCTGAACAGGTGCACCCATTTTATAAAAAAATAAAATAATAATTAAAAAAAACCCTAAAAGTCACTCCATCTTGCACTTTATTTCCAGGACAGCCAAAGCGAATGTGAAGTATACAGGGCACTGTGTGTGAGTCTTGCAAAACTGAAAATATTTGAAGATGCTAGCATGTAAATATGTTTTACCAAGTTAGTAATTTTCTAGCTGCAGAGAATCAGTCTTATTCTCCCAGAATTTGAAACGAAAAAATAAATCCCTGTAGTCCTTCAAAAGTTACTAGTGAGCGACAGGGGAGAAGAATTTCTGGGAAAAAAAGAAACAAAAAAGGTAAGAAATAGGATAGAAATGGCAAAACCCAGGATAGCAGGGTAGCAAGGCACTTCAACAGATTTCCAGGTTTTGCAATTAAGTTTTTAAAGAAAAAGAAAATTTAGGCTCTTATCTGGGAAAAGGAGTAATGTAAAGGTCAGTTTAGCAGTAGCATCATTGCAAATACAGAGAAGCAAACTGGGAGCAAAGAGAAGAGGAGCATGTGTGAGAACCCAGCACCTCTGGCAGCGTTTGTAGAGAAATAATACAAATTATAATTCTGGAGTCTGACTTATATCCCTGGCTGCAGCAAGAGAAAATAATCATATATTAGAAAAATAAATAAATCAATAGCATTGCCAATACTCTCATGCCCTATTTATTGATGTCTTATTTTTATCTCAGCCATTAGCCGCTGGACCTTTAAAAAAGTTTTTTGGGTTATATTCAGTTCCATTAATTTATGAATAAATAAAACTCAAAAATTTCCCTGTGCATTACTACTTTTTTTCTGACACCTGATGACAACATCTGCCAGAGCAATTTACATTATTTTAAGTAGGAAATATGGTCAACAAGGAAATTGTCATTGTCTTTTCACACTCATACCCACACAGCTATATAGTGTTTCACTGGTCCTGTGAATTATCAGCACACAAAACATATCCCAGGAGTTTTTGGGAGTTATAGAAGAGACAGCTTCTGTAACTCTGGGACAACAACTACATAGAAGCCTCCAGACGTGGAGATATAAATAGGAGATAGTACAAATTTTCTTGATAGGAAGATGTGTTGTGTCCCATGAGAGACAGGTACTACCATAACCATTTTCAAATCATTGTGAAGATAACAAAAAACTATATATGAATTTGTTATGTTAGCTCAAATATCATTATAATTGTCCCTGTTGCAGAGCATGACCCAAAGACCACAATTTCTTCTTCACCCTATGCACCACAAACACATTTTGATAGCAGTCTCATCCAGAAGACAACACACCATGACCTTGGAGGCAGGAAGGCTTCCCTTTTTCATACACTGTGACATAAATTATTTTAGGAAATAATTTACACCAGTCACCAAGACTCCCTCATCTCCTCAAACTGGCTGCCACCTTGCTATGGTTTTGTTCAAAGTCAAGTGAATATGGGCTTTGCTTTAGCTTAAACACACCCATGTGGATTTATAAAACAACACAACTGAAGATGGAAAACTCCAAGTGAAAATCAAGTAATTTCATTATTTTCAAAGACAGTTCATATGGCCAAATGAGAAAACGAAGCTGTTTTCAAAATAAACGTGTTTCCATAACCCTGTTTTTGTTCACCTCAGCCACACTGAAGCAGCTGCCTCTTCTGGTAACTGCATTAAAAATGCTCCTCTCAAAGCCTAAAAATACAGTAAACCAGCCTCACAACAATCTGCCATTTTCATCTCACTATGTGTAAAATATCTTTGCTAAAACCATTTCATGTATTTTTGTAACTTGAAATCAAAGTGTGGAATCCATATTTCCACAACTTTTTTCAGTACAATGGAACCCCAGAATTTATACTTACACATGGATACATGAAATTATATACATTGTGGAGGTCAAGGCAAACCATTTCTCTGCTTCACCCTAGCCTACTCTCACTATTTGTTCCTCTCTTGCCACTACCCAGGAGACTTGAAGCTACGAAGTGATTAGGGATCCCCTTTTTTAAAAGCCAATGCATTCACCAGAAAATCCCAGCTATTTCAAAATCCCCTTCCTGCTCACCCAGGTGAGCTCCACTGCCACCTCTCCAAAACATCAGTCTTCTGCCATGTGCCAGTGCTCTTTCACCCCACAGTCTGGAACTCATGGATCTCAAAACCAGGTGAAATTCACAGCACTCAAAACAACAGGTCCACTTAAATGCAATATATGATGCGCTATACAGTGTAACAGTAAAGAGACCATGGCTCAGATTGCTTCCTCTTTTGAATTGGCCTACGGGAAACAATTTCTGAGGGAGAAAGATCCTTTCCTATATTCCTAGAAATTTGCTTTTATTTTCCCTTTTCTTTTCCCATCATTCTCCGTAAGACTGTCTGCAGACCAAACCATGTTTTCCATCCAGTGAGATGGATGGATGGATGCTCCAAAAACACCATCTCTGGAAGAGGATGTGGCGTGGTCCAAACAAATGCTTTTGTGCAAGCAATCATCTGTGTGATGCCACCAAAGTAGCACACTGCAATTATTAGCTACTTTTTGTACATGAGCAACAAAGTTGCATTGAGTAATTTTCCTTTGCTTATTTGAATGAATTTTTCTCTCTTGATAGAAATAATTATTATAAAGTCTTACAAAATGTTTTCTTTCCCATTAAGAAAGCATCACCAAACAAACCTGATCGTGAGTCCACTGTAAATTATATATTGCTATACTGCAAATTATGCATCTGCTATCTCAGCATCAATTAGCCAGGAAGGTTAAGAGTGTTACTGCAAGATGATGTGGCTGATCATTTCATGACTTGTTTTGTTACTGGCAGGGTGTAACGGGATCCTGTGAAATAATACATGCCATCTGGTGTGAGAGCAAAAAACAGAATAATGTATACCATCACCCAGTGTTTATGTCAGTACACATATTGCAGTGAGGGATTAGAAGGTATTTGTTATCTGTTCCTCCTGCTGTGCGGCACAACACAAGGGATGCTACAACCACTATTTTATATTGTCAAGAAGAAATGGCTTTTAGTTTTTATAATATCCTAAACATATGAAATCACAATATGATTTAATAGCATGCAATTAAGTACTGCCAAGCAAGTCCTGGTAACGTTTGGGAAAATTAGCCGAAGATGAAAAAGAAATACACTAAAAATTCAATTTTATCTTGAGCTCTCAGCCATAACCATATTTTACAGTAGTAAGAACATCCTAAATGTTTCCTAAGTTGCTAAACAGTGATGTCTTACACAGCCCTAAAAGATACTTATTTATTAGCAATTTCCAAAGCTGCTGGATGCTTTACGTAACAGTATTTTCCACACTATCCAATTTAAATCTAGATAGAGAACTATGAGTGTATTAGCAAGCTGGAGGTATTCTTCAGGTATGCCATCTTCCTAGCAGAAAGTCTCAGCATTATGTTTTCCTTGCACATTGAGAACATACTCTCAAATAAGTTTCCATTTAGTTTTGGAAGATCAAAGTTACTATGTACTGAATATTTAAATATATGTAGAAAAGTATTTATTGAAAATTAATCTCAGACTGAGTCAGTTAGCCAAAACTCTCTATCTGAATTGATGAGAAATTCTCATCATGGTGTTGCTGCTTGTCACTAAACTGGTGGGATGCAAGATAGGAAATCCTTTTTATTTCCATATGGGTCTTCTTCAAAAGATTATTTTGTTGGAGACACTACTGTCTACTCTCACTATTAGAGTGGATACCACAATATATTTTGTGCTGGTTTAAAAAAACACCAAGTCTAAGAGTCAAGTTTTTCCAAGGATCTAATAAAAAAGTGTTTCTATCTTATGTTAGTTGGGGGAAATTTAAAATTATAGTTCAACCTTTTTTAGTATTTAAAAACCACCTTATTATTTTATAAATAAGTTACAGATTTGAGGGGCAAGACTCGAGTTTTGTGCTGGATACATCTCCTCAGCTGTCAAGAAGTGACAGGATATTTGGCCTTTAAATGTTCTGCCACCTTCTATTTGGAAGGAGGCTGATTGACAAGGGATTGAACGTGTTATCACAACATCAAAGAGAAGCCAAACAGCTCTTATGCACAGATAAGCATCTAGGATGGGATAAGTGTTTGTTCATTAAGTTGAATGGGTGTCCTGGATTCCTGCCTAAAGCATGTTTTACTATTCCTGTTCTTGTTCCTCCCTATGGAAATATAACATATTTTTCTTAGATAATCACCTGTTGAAAATGGATTTACAGCTTCTCTTCTTTTAGTTCATCCTCAAAGGAAAATATTTATATAGAACAGGTCACTTGCATACAATTCCCACCTCCACCAAAATCATATATATACACAATAAGGCAATTTAAAACCCACCTCTACTGCCCTGCCCTCAGCTGTCTACCCTATCAAGAAGTCCATGATTATATTATCATACATGAAAAATACTCCAGTTACAAAACATCAGACATTTTGACCTTCAAATGAATGGTCAGGGAAGACAGTACAAAGATAAACTATCTTCTGATGCCAACAAACACAGTAAGATCTACATTTGGCCACTCAGCTGTAGAACAGACTTTCTCCATTAAAGTGCATCCTCCTTGCAACATTTAACATCAAGTGACAATTCCTGACTCCAAAAGCATAAACCCACACCAATTCTCTTTCCAAATTGTAATAGGCCTCTGAGGGTTGCAAAAGTCCTTGAAAAATTATCACAATGTAACAGCTACATCATAAGGAGCACTTACCCTTGAAGGGCTTTTTCTCCAAACCAATCTCCCTTCCCTAGAGTACGGAGAAAGACTGGATCTTCACTGGGGGAGTCTTCACGAGTAACATTCACCTGTTGAAAGGCCAAACCCCCCCCAGCATTTACAAAACTTTTAATTAACAAATAAAACCTGTTTGTTCAGAGAGAGATTCGTCACCTCCTGGATCTCTCAGGGAAAGCTGTGGTCTATATCTCCTCTGGGAACCACATAATTCCTCAGAGTCCTGTACAATTCCCTCAGCATCACCAACCAACCATCCAAGAAAATGAACAGTTATTTTCCATTAATGCACCTACTACTCTTGCAAAAATGCAATTTGTGTGGTTTTGAAGGGTTTTAACTCTAAACATGGAGTTGTCTGCCCAAGCACAGTCACTGCCCGTATGGAGTTAGCAGCAGAAATGGATTTCAACTGTTTCCTGTGTATCAGACATGCACATGGCACAGGCTTCTGTTAGCTTTGTTTCACACGATTTCTTGTGCTACTGAGTTCACTTAATGCAAAGGAATAACAAAATTAAACTACATTTAGACATAAATGTAACAAAACAGTTTGGAGCATTACATGATGAAAAATGCCTCCTCTCTTTTTTACTCTCTCAAATTCAGGTAGGGGACAACTCTAGCTGGAGTAAAAATCAAGTACTTTCACTGAAGTTTAAAGAAAAATAACATCTTACTTTTCAGTGTTTTATTTTTGCAGTGAAAGAAGACAGAAAGTCCTGCTGATGGAAAGCAGACTTTCTACCCACTGTAAAACCATGGGTAGTGTAAGCCTCAGATGAAGAAGCTGGCATTGCAACAACAGGAAGATGACTTCATATCTATGAGAGATCATTTCTTATTGCTGGGGGGTCCATTTTTTTGTGAAACTATTTCAGAAGAAAAATAGTAACTGATCATCTGAAGACCCTTGGCTCTGTTTTCCTGTGCCAGTATGGGATATAAATCCCAGCTGCCATGTAATGACAAAGCCCTTGATATCCTACTGGATGCTGAGGGTGGCATGACATATCAAGGATGCAAAGGGCTCCATGAAAGATGAACGTTCTTGATGTAATGCCTGCTATGAGAAATATTTCTTCCTTTTCAGCTGTTATCAGAGGTGACTAATACCTCTTACAGTATGAGAAGGAAAGTGAAATACAAACCCCTGCTAAAAGTGCATGGTAGGCATCATCTTTCCCAGCATTGACCATACATAAACTTAGTTGTCCAGTCTCTGCCTGTGGTCAGTGGAAAGGGACAGTGTTTCTAAAGCATGGGTTGTCCCAAATTTCACTGGGATGAACAACTCTCTGGAGGTACTTAATATGCACAGGAAAATCTCTTATCTGCTTCTCCTTTTCAGGCTGTTTAGTTTTAATCAGAGCTTTTGCATATGCAAATTGACAAAGCCAAAATCTGGGATGTCAGACACATCCTTTCAGATTTAGAGATATTCCAGTTTAATTTCACTATTAAATATACAACTGTGGCCTGCATCTTCTCCCATCTCTTTTATGGATGGTAAAACCAGTGGGTTTGAGTCATTAATGAGTGCTTAGTCTACACCACACTACACTTAACATCTGCAGCGACTCATTGAAGATCAGATGAGGGTAGGGAACATGTAATGGATGAGTCACGAACATTTGTAACTGATAAAAAAAATTTTGGGAAAACAAAGGGAACTTTAATGCAGATTTAACCTTTTCTCTGAGACCTTTGCTGATTCAAAGCAATGAGTGCTAAGGGATTATGGGAGTGTGATTTCTATGTGGTTCAAAGTGATGAGCTATTTGAATAGCCATGGTGCCAATGCAGAGCCCACATGATCAGGCATTAGGCTGGCGCCACATCATGGCTTTTAAGGGGAAAATAGTGTACAATGGCACAGCATGGCACATGCTGTCTCCAGGCAAAAGCAAGGTACAGAGCAGGCATGGGGCAGCAGCACTTAGCAAGCAGAAGGGACCAAGCCGTTCTCATCTGACCCATTATTCAACATATTTGTGCACACAGGATGCTTTGAACATGCTTTTGATTTCTATTCACTTGGATTTGAAGAAACATGCTAAAATAAACTAAATGAAATCAGGAATGAGATCAAGTGTGGTGAATGGAGTTGACAAAGAAAAAGAATTTTACTCCTAAAAGAATTATCCATAGAGCATGGGCTGACAGAAAAGGAGCCGAAGTCTTTCTAAGCATTTCTGAGATGAGCGATGGGCTCAGAAATGTAAAATATCTTCTCTGTTCACTTGCCTGTCCCTACAAATGCACTGACATAAAAGGCAAGGCAGAGTTTTTTATAAGTAGCTATAGCTGATAATACCCATGCAATGCTGCTGAATGTAAAAACTACATACAAGGTCCCAGGTACAAGGGCTGCAAGCCAACATTTTTTCTGGCTCATTAAGTTGCCTGGGTCAGGTTTAGAACGGGGCATGGGACATTATGTGCCCCTGCTTCAGAAAGCCCCAGGCAGCATACACTGATTTAGTAATTTTATACTTCATTACTATTTATTCCATGTTTCCCTGCTCAGGCTCTAGTCTTACTATCCTAGGCTGTATTCTTTGCATGCGTTAGTTATTACACCCACTGTGTAGCTCTTATATCCCAATAGTGATATTAAAACTAACCAGTCTCCAACTCTGTCCGTCTTATATAAGTCATTGACTATATTTTGCAAATCAGTAAACTTGAAACACTGGGCAGGATTTAACTGTGCCTGTGGGAATTTCTGCTAAGCCACCAGGATCCAGCTGAGGGTCTGGGAATTTCTCAGCAAGCTGAAGTGCATTTTATTTTAGCTTTCTTTTTCTGGCCATCAGCTGTCATAGTAAGATATAGTAGCAAAAGTCAGGGATAAAGCCAAGGAGCATCTCAAGCAGGACTACAGGGCTCTGGAACAATAGCTAAGGACCATTTGGTACACTTCTCCTCCACCCTGCAGGTGAGATATAAGGTCTTAAGGAGGTGCAGGTCAACAAGTGGTTGCCCAGCTGGTGTCAAGAACAGAGAGTTGGTTTTTACAACCAAGGGACTCTCTTTGGAGACTGAAGACTGCTAGAAAATGATAGGATCCACCTGACCAAGTGGGGCACAAGCACACATAACAGGCTGGCCAACATGGCAAGGAGGGCTTCAAACACTCAACAGAGGAGGGAAGTGCACCCTCACATTATTTCTGCACATTAAGGGGGGGGGGGGGGGGAATAAGTGTTTGAAGCACGCATCATGGTTATCCTTATTTTGGGAGTAGAGGAAATATTACTTTATTACTTACGAGTGGAGGGAAGCAAAAGGGCATGAGGGAATACCATCAAACTTGGATTTCTGCAGTACATGATTATCATTATTTCAGAAACTTGTCTATGACTATCTTATCCATCTGAAAAAGACCTTGTTTTTCTTCCAACAAAGACTGGCTCCCAGAGAGAAAGAGTGGAAGATGACGCTGAAAATCTTGTTTTAGTACATGTGAGCTTATAGCTGTCTTGGGTGACAACCCAATGGCATATACAACACCCACACTCTTAATTGCACTAGGCCAATGTTAATACATGCCTTGGTGCAAACCTCTGAATCAGGAGGCTGGGGTTGGCCTGCTTTTTCAAGCTTATTTATCCATTTGTGTTTACTTTCAAAGTATCACATTTCATCTGCAGTGGGAAATCACTGTGTATTCCCTTGAATATCTCCATCCTGCTATGTGGAAAGAAGCCAAATGCTTCTCAAGTGTAACAGTATTAGGACAGCTAAAAAAAAATATTTTTTTTAATTTGAATGGAAGGAAAAACCTCAGTCTATAAAATCCCATCAGGATTTTATGGGAAAAGAGGTCAAGCCCCATATTTTCCTTGTGAGCAGTGGAACAGAAACTTAGACCTTTTTTCCCCAAGAGCGTTCAGACTTCTCTAGCTTCTTATTATTTAATTTGGAGAAACTGACAACTGATATCTATGGGAATGAAATTTGGAACTCAGACTTGTAAGAGGGATATTTAGCAAAGAAAATGTTGAGCACTGTAGGGTATACTGTTAAAAATAACAACTTTTTGGTCATTTACTGTAAAACTCGACAAATGCTTTCAACTCCAAAGTGTTTGCAGTGAGCACATGCATAAACCAGCATGAGATCTATTTTTTTCCCCTTCAGGCCACTCTTCCCTACTGGTACAGTGCCAAGAAGTTTAATTAAATGTCAAGTGTTGCAACACTTGTGCCCTGGGGACGTGAGAGAGAAAAAGTGCTGGCTGGTGCTGAATTTTGAGAGCGTCATATCATGACCATTGTTGCCATCATCCCTCTTGCCTTCTAAGGGTGTCAGCTTACCTTTCCTTTGCTGATTATAAAGAAAGTGTCTCCTCGAGCACCTTGCCGTATAATATACTCTCCGTTTTCATAGTGCGTCTATAAGAAAAAAAAAGTTAAGATGAACAAAGAGAATCAGAGATTGTTATTCAACAAGATAGCTTGGCAGTTTCACAAGATAGCACTTCTGGAAACATAACCCCAGACCAATTTTATCTCAGTCTAACATTGGCCGTGATTTAAAAATTGTTGTGACAAGGAATACAACAATTAAAATGAAACTGTTTATGGCTTACCCATTTTTCTTCTTACTGTACTAGTGCCAGTTTTTGCCCAGATGAATTATCCTCACAGCCTAAATCTATTTATACTATGTAAACCAGAGAAATTTTCAACAGAGAATACGGTACAGAAATGGTAATAATATTTCTGTTGTAAAAAACAGCTCTTTTCCTCCTTTTTTGTTGGTTTTGGTATCTTTTCTGCTTTGCTAGCAAGGGCTTTATTCAATAAATAATTCAATTTGTTCAAAAAATTCAACAAATAATTCAACAACTATTCTCCTGTTATTATAATAGTTTAATCCATATTTTATACCTCATTTTGTGGAATATCCCTTGCTAAATTTATGTCACAGCTTATCAATTCTTGCATCTACACTGCAAAGCCTTCTTCCAACATTCAAATCACGTTTCTCTAGTTCTTCCTTGAGTGCCCAATCACGCAGAGCTTTCTCTTTGCTTGACCTCTTTCTGTCTGGCACTTCTCTCCATGCCCTTCCTGTGCTCCACATCTTTGTCTTTATGTATTTCAGCTCATTCCTTTCACAGCTAATTCTACCTGGCCTTACCACAATTCCTCCTGCTCGATTCAACCTATCCTCAAACCTCTAACAATGCTTTTCCTCTTACTTCTTCCTTTCCTAGCACAAATCAACTCATTCACTGATTTTAATTGAATTATTTCTGCCTTCTCACCTTCAAACCGATTTATTTCTGTCCATTTAGACTAAAAGCAGGCAAAGTGTGTAAGTTCTCACTTATGACACATGCAAATAAATTACAAGCCTCTTGATTTTACCTGGCCATGTACAAGGTAACAAAATTTTGAAAGCCAGACTCTGTTAAAGGGGATCCTTCTGATAAGGAAAACAATGATTTTTGGCATCTTCTTAAACTCTAACTCCAAAGCCCTGTATATACTGGTCAAAGAATTTCCAGAATGCCTCTCAAATGGACAATAAATATTTTGCAGTTGCAAATGAATAAAAATTTATGCAACTAGTTCGACACCCCAGATTTTGGCTTAGAACTTGAATACTTTCAGTTTTATACTTTCCTCCCAAGGGAAAGGGACTGCGGACAGAACACTGTATTTTCAGTGGCAACAGTAAAGTTCAGTGATGTAAGCTAATTCAATATCTCAGATAGATTTCACTAAAAACTAAGCATCACATGGGTTTTTGAGCATATGTCTTAAGACTCAGCTCCTCCAGGCCTCAACAAAATTAAAGCAAAACACAGAAATTAATTCCTAGCTGGAAGAGTTGACCAGACTACATTAGAATCATAGAATCATAGAATAGTTAGCGTTGGAAAGGACCTTAAGATCATCTAGTTCAAACCCCCCTGCCATGGGCAGGGGCACCTCATGCTAAACCATGCCACCCAAGGCTCTGTCCAACCTGGCCTTGAACACCACCAGTGATGGAGCATTCACAACTTCCCTGGGCAACTCATTCCAGTGCCTCACCACCTTTACAGTAAAGAATGTCTTCCTCATATCCAATCTAAACTTCCCCTCTTTAAGTTTGAACCCATTACCCCTTGTCCTATCACTACAGTCCCTCATGAAAAGTCCCTCCCCAGCATCCCTATAAGAGCCCCCTTCAGATACTGGAAGGCTGCTCTGAGATCTCCATGCAGCCTTCTCTTCTCCAGGCTCAACAGCCCCAACTTTCTCATCCTATCTTCATACAGGAGGTGCTCCTGTCCCCTGATCAACCTCGTGGCCCTCCTCTGGACTTATTCCAACAGTTCCATGGCCCTTTGATGTTGAGGACACCAGAACTGCACACAATACTCCAAGTGAGGCCTCAGGAGAGCAGAGTAGAGGGGCAGGATCACCTCCCTCAACCTGCTGGTCATGCTCCTTTTGATGCAGCCCAGGATACGGTTGTCTTTCTGGGCTGCAAGCGCACACTGAAGCCGGCTCATGTTCATTTTCTCATCGACCAACACCCCCAAGTCCTTCACTGCAGGGCTGCTCTGAATCTCTTCCCTGCCCAACCTGTAGCTGTGCCTGGGATTGCTCTGACCCAGGGGTAGGACCTTGCATTTGGCATGGTTAAACTTCATCAGGTTGGCATCAGCCCACCTCACAAGTGTGTCAAGGTCCCTCTGGATGGCATTCCTTCCCTCCAACTTATCAACTGAACTACACATTAGCCATTCTTACATTTTTTTTCTCTCCAGCTGAAAACCAGAGCTGAAATAAGGTGTAAAAACAGAACAGAGAAAACCCAACTATAAATGCAGGCTGCAGAAATACAGCTGTATGAGTTGCCAAGGTCAAGATACCCAAGCAGCAAAGCTAATAGTTACAAAGGTCTTGCATGTGCTGGGGGAAAGAAAGGTTATTATTTAAGGCATAAAGGTCCCATTTTGGGATCAAAGTCTGAGAAATTTTGCACTCAAGAAAACAGCAAAGGTAAAACAAAGAAATTACCACTGGGACCACTCACATAACAGCAAGCCCCAAACATATATTTTATAAGCTTTGGAGAATGGGGATAAAGTCTCAGCTTCAGTGAATTAGGAACGCTAGGGCATTTACTAGATCATTGTTTTACAAGTAGCACAAGGCCCTTACAGTATTTCACTGTGGAATGAACAGCTTTTATCACCTTTTGAATAAATTCCCAGTCCCCTAGTACCCTGTTTTCCTATATAATACAAAATCTTCCAAATCTAAACCAGTAAAGGGCATCCTTAGCAATGCAGGGATGTCCATGGGGCTGAAGAGTGCAAGCCAAGCTTGCAACCCAAATGCTCATGTCGTTATCAGAACATAGCTAAGTGCTCCAATAAGAGGTTTCTTCCTAAGAAAATAAGTGATAAAATAAGTGATAAAAAATAAATGTCTTGTTTTTTTCTGCTTTTTAGGGACATGCAAAACATCCAAAATGAAAGATTGAAGGTTTTCTTAAAAAGAAAGTTTTAGTTCTTCCATTAATATTTACGGCTTTAATTTCAGTATGTCATATGCAAGGTTTAAGTCCTATAAGCATTTAATACTAGTAAAATAAAGGTTCCAGGTCTTCCTAGTCAATTCTCAACTCAAAGCCACAGCATTACATCATATTTACAGAAAGAATGTGTTAGAGGCGTGTGTGTGGGTGGGAGAGGACAAAGAGTGAGAACACTCTAATTAGCTTTATAACCAAGAGAAAGTCACGTACATATTACATAAACTCAAATTTTCCTTAAATTCATCAAACACAGCTTTGTGACACCGTCATCTATGCCAACCACAAGAGCTTCAGATGCTTTCCTCTGCTTTTGGCACTCCCTACATGCCAACATTTTCTGATGAAGTCCTTCTCCACAACACACTAGGGGGGACACCTCAGACGTCACACAGAGAAAACATGAGCCTTGCAACTTCAGCTTCTGTTCCTGACCACCATCACAAACTGAGACAATTTAAAGCTCAACCAAGTGTTGACACAGGCTTCATGGAGAAAAATCAATGCTAGAGACCAACCCAGTGGTTAAACTTTTCTTCCAGCTGGATGTCTTTGACTGCTATGTGTATACTCAGAACATTTGGAAAAAGGTGGAAAATAGATCATGTGTTTGGAGTGCTATGTAACCCATGTCAGCTGCAGTGCTGAGAGGCCAAAACCCTGCCAAAGGTCACGTCAGGGGAGCAGAAACACAAAGGTGACTTTGAACTGAGGAGTTTCACTCCCTGCAGCCAGTTTACACCACATAAACCAGTGAGGGTAACCTGGGTTTGATGATAGTGCTCAATGTATAATCTCTCACCCCTATAATGGGATGTTTAAATTGGGCGGTTTATGGTTATAATAGGCGGTTTAAAAAAACAATCACAGAACCATCAGCAAGATTCCAAACATAAGCAGCTTTCAAAATACTTTTTTTTCTGTTCTGGACTTTCTGTTAAACATTTTGTCAAGTCTGAAATGACAACAGCAATGCTAACAAAATAGAATTTGAAAAAATGTTTATTTGCTGAAGAAAGCTTCAAACTAAGCTGGTTACTATTGATATTCTGTACTGAATTCCTTAGGAATCATGAAACTTCATTTCCCTGGTTTTACTGCGTCTCTTTCATGAATACTCTCAAAATGCTGCTCCTTGAAATAGCCAAGGGCAAAATTAATATACTGTGGTCCTCTATTTATCCCATCAATTAAAGCACAGTGGGTGGGTCTTGAGTTTTTGACACTCAAGATGTCTAAATAGCCCTCCAAACAGCAGGTTAGTTAAAGTTAAGCAACTGGGAAATTAAAATATGAGAAAGGTGCATGGTTGATGGGAAATGAGGATTAACTCACGCATTTTAATTCAACATCATGATGGAACACAGGGTTGGGAAAGTAAATGAGGAAGGGTAAACCAAACAGATGGGGGAGGCTGCTAAACAAGCTCATCCCATGCACACCTTCCACCATACACTGGGGGATGAGGCAGCACAGACTGGCCCATAGTGGAGTATCACAGCAGGAATTAGTACATTATTACAGGAATTAGTACATTACTAGCACACTTCCACCATTCCAGACAGTTCTGAACTTGAGCTGGAAACCTGTAGACGACCCTATTGCAGCCTGGGGTTGCAAATCCCTATTTCAGATTCAGCTGACTCCAACTGAGCTGCAACCTTCTTCAGGAAAGTTTTCTTTTTCTCACTAATGGATTACAAACTTACTCTTCCTTCTTAAAAATCAAGCCATTTGAACTCAAATTACATATTGGAATACATATTTTAAAGTCAAGGTTGTTTTGCAATAGTTACAGGACAGTGTTGCCTTCATAAAGGCTTGTGGTAAACATTTTATTTGTACTGCATTGAGTCACTGTGGCTTCTTAGTGGACTGTGACAGCAATGAGAAGAAAAAATGTCCCTAAGCAGGTTTTGGATGGTCTGGGCATCCAATTGTGGTGTCTCCTGCAGTTTACAGGTTGCTTCTGATCCCCACAAGAGCATCCCCTGAACAGCAATAGTCCTAATGCACCTAAAAAGATTATTCTTGTGTGGTCACTCAGGTCTAGTCTACAGAATAATACAAATCACTCCAAATGCTGGGTTTATTTGTTCTTGACTGAAATTTGTCTTCACATCCTTGTGAGATAGGAGGTGAGGAGCTGGTAAATAAACAAGCTACAAAGCAAACAACAAGGAGCAACTGGTCTGCTAAGAAATGCCTTTTCCTTAGACAGAAAAATGTGGGTGGCATACCTCCTAATATCAAGATATAATATGTGCTTCTGAAAACTCGCTCATCTTGATTTCTCTAAGTGAAAGAAATATAACAGGATGTAAGGGAGCAGTCAAAGTGGTACACTCAACAATTATTTCGTTGAAGAAAGATCAAGTACTACCTACACCTACTCTACTGGGTACAAAAAGAAACAAATGAAACAACAGTCTTACAACAGTCTCTTGCTGCTTCTGAAAGACACAATAAATGTTCCCAATTTGAAGATCTTTGGTTAAATGATTGCTTTAATTTCCTGATTGTTTCCCTTGGGGGTTTGGCACTACTGTTCCATGAATCTGAATTTCACTGTGCAGAGAACCAGTGGGGAGGGAACATGCAACAAGAGTAGAGACGAAGCTGAGACTGGTACCATTCTTCCCTTTTTTCCAAAACCTCCAGTTTCTGGGTCCCCAGATACACAAAGTATCCATGAACTGAACTGGAACTGATCCTCTCCCATGTTTGCTGCTGGGTGGTACACACGAACACTGCTGGGGTCAGGGCAAGACACTCCACGGAAATATAAAAATGGAAATTGTGGAAAAGAAAAACTCGACATAGTTCAGACCAAAAGACAATCTCCAAACTGTGATTTTTCCAACTCTGACCAGTGATAGCTCCTTAAGGATAAGCTCCTTAAGGTGAAACTGCTGGTCCTGAAACACAGGTTGAACTTCCACCATGAATTCAAGACTTTTGCATTGACCTGTAAATATGACAGTCGTGATCATTCAGGAGCTTCCTGAAGGTTGACTTCTCTCATGGAAAGAAGCAGCAGCGACACAACTTTGGCATTTCGATGACCAAGAGCACACAGCTGGGTTTCTTTTTACATAAGGTCTCAACACCAGAACATCCAACCTTAAAACAACTCTCTGCATGGTAATAAATGGGACCACTAGTGACTTTTGTGCGATACATAAACAAGATTTCTTAGGTTTGACACTAAACAAACATACCTCATCAAAAAAGTCCCCTAAACCAGGCAATACTAAGAAAAGGGCATGAAGTAGGGATAAACATCAGTATAGTATCATCTTCAAGGAATGAAAAACATAACACTGTCTTTTTGCTCTGATTTTATCACCTTTCTTTTAGATTCCAGTGGATATCAATCCAGTGCTCAGCAAGTGCAATTTTCACGAATACATAAAAGGTAGCACAATGCATAAGGGACCATATTTGGCAAATTGTGGCTCAGGTTCCTGTGTTCAAAAAGGAAGATGTGCATCAGACAGAAGGAGCTTTTGGCCCTTTCCTTTTCCCACTCCTGAGCGCCTTTCTCACAACCCAACTTTGTGGCAGCACTGTTACAGGATGAAATGCTTTTTCTGCATCCTCTGTGCTTTTTTTAAACAACAATTTTCTACTGAGGCTTCTTCTCTTTTTCATACTCCTGGAAAGTCAGTAAAGAGTCCTGCGGTCAAAGGAGCCTCCTCTGTCCTTTCCTACATAATCATAACATTTGCTCAACTCTTCCTTTACTGGAACCTTCTCATCTGACATGACTAAAAAAATCCCAGGCAGGAGCCAAGTCTTGCTGTCACCTTCAAGTTTCATTCCCAGCCCATTCTCAAAACCAACAGTTTTAAGCAAACCTGAGCATTTTCAGGGACTCCTGAATGCCCATGGGACTGAATGGTAGAAGCTGTCTTGTGTCGATGAAGATGTGTTGAGTTTCAAAGATTTTTATACAGCCAACTGTAAGACTAAAGGATGTTGCAGGATATCAAGTAGATGATGAGACATCGACAGACTGTGAGCCAGAATGATTTGGACTAAATTAGTCCATTAAGGTTTGTAATGAAGACGTGATATACAGTTTTGATTCCTAAACACATCATGCACTTTTAAGGGAGAAAGAGGAGAAAAGTGAATCTAAAAAAAAAAAGCATTATTTACTTTAATGCATTATTGTTAAAGAAATTTCCTGCCTTAATTTAGTCGAAAAGTAGACTCAAGACATTAGAAACCACATTTTAATTCTTGTTTCATCATTACTGTAATGCATTCTGACAACCATTTTTCGAGAGCAGTCAGGCTTCCTAAGTTGCAAACAGCCCAGGAGGCGACCACCTCTCAGTTACTTTTTCTCCACAGTGCTGAGGCAAACGTGTTTCTCTGTTTCTGTGTGGAAAATAGATCAGGTCGTAAAACACTGAGCCCAGCTAGCGCAGAGGCCACAGCTTTCCTGACCCCCAAGCCTGACTCTGTCCCTGCTGCCCCCCATCCCCAGGTCAATGGCAACCTCCTTGAGTGTGAGCACTTAGAACAGAGGTACAAGAGATGCTCAAGCTGCTGCCTGCAGCCCAACATTTTTTATAAAGGAAACTTGTAGGAAAATACAAGAATCTCAGAAGCACTAATTTTTGTATGACCAGCCACTGAAAACAGATTATCTATCCACATACATACATAGCAAACAATGATGTGAAAATATATAAGAGGAGAAAGACAAAGTAGCTGGTGAAAAGGATGAATGGAAATCCTGATGCTCTTGAAGAAAGACCACATGTGAAGATGCTCAAAGGATAAGAAAGGGCAAAAGGAAGGAAGAGGGGATCAGAGAAGGAAACTCAACCCTTCTACTACACATTTATTTGGTATCTCAAGAGGCCACCAGAAGAGATCAACTGCAAAAGTGTTGTCAGGAGTGGAGAGCTTCATTTCCTTACGTGCAAAGAAACAGGAAAAGAGAAATAAAAGTAGATTAATGGACAGGACAATCTTCTGACAGAAGAATTTCAGAAGGATGAGAAATGGAGGAAGGAGAGGATGCTGAAAAAGCTGGAAACTTCAAAGAGATACCAGATAGAGATGAAAAGGGTAAAAAGTCAAGACAAACCTCAAAGACAAGGAGGGAGAACTCAAGGAGTGGTACTAAAGGATTAAGTGAGCACATAGATGATACAGCGCACTGGGACAGGCTAAGGAGCTTTATCAAATAGGGTTGCTCAAGAAGACAAGAGAGGAAATGTGAAGACAATGTGGAAAAAAAATAGGACTTCTCCCATAAGAGATGATGGTGATAATGAGAGACAAAAAAATAGCTCAGTGAAAGCTGATAGTGGTATTAGGCCACAGACCGAGCTGTCAATGAACTGCAGTAGAAAAACCAACACTTTTCTTGCTAGGTAAATAATAATTGATTCATAGATAATCATAAACATGAAATGTGGAGAATTAACTCAGTGATAGGAAATTAGAAACAGGATAACTAGGCAACAGAGCGGAATTAATTAATCAATTACCCTGACTAAAAATTAGCAAGCAGTAAAAATCAAGTAAAATTAAGTAAAAAAAAATATAAAAAAAACCATCTACATACACATAGCAGGTTGCATGGGGCTAGTGCTGACTCTGGGGAGGGAGGAAACAAGCTACCAACAGGAAGTATTAACATGAGAAAAACCGTTTGCATGCCCATGACCAGTCACACACATTTAATTTTGAGTATAAACTTCTGTAGGATAGAAATCTCTATCTGAGCAACCCTTGCCCCATGACATTTCCAGCCTACTTTGAACATTAACACAATGCTGTGACTCAGATTGCTTCATTTCAATAGAGTGTTTTGGATAGGAGAAGGGCTTTGTTTTTTAAACACAGAGATTGAATGGTCCCCCTCATCAATTCAACAGCATATTGACTTTGACACTTTTGTTTTGAGAAAATATGTCAGAAAAAGTATCACACTATATCACTGCACCATAAAACGATTCTCCAATCACAATTAACTTAAGTTCAGCCTAGAGAAGAGAAGGCTGCATGGAGACCTCAGAGCAGCCTTCCAATATCTGAAGGGGTCCTACAGAGATGCTGGGGCGGGACTCTCCATGAGGTACTGTAGTGGCAGGACAAGGGGTAACAGGTTCAAACTTAAACAGGGGAAGTTTAGATTGGATCTGAGGAAGAAATTCTTTACTGTGAGGGTGGTGAGGCACTGGAATGGGTTGCCCAGGGAAGTTGCAAATGCTCCATCGCTGGCAGTGTTCAAGGCTGGGTTGGACAGAGCCTTGGGTGGCATGGTTTAGTGTGAGGTGTCCCTGCCCCTGGCAGGGGGGTTGGAACTAGATGATCTTAAGGTCCTTTCCAACCCTAACTATTCTATGATTCTATAATGGATTTTAATTGGATTTCACTGAAATGCAAGAGAAGTAGCTGCTCTTGTCTCCTACTTTCCTGAATAGCTCTGACTTGTTTTTATCTTTATAACGTAAGAGTGTACGTGCAACACTAATTTCACCCTGTAATTCCAAAGACTGGTTTCGCAACTATTAAAATGGCAATCAGTTCCTTGCAAAAAATGAAACTGGAAGCACATAATGTAAATCAATATATTTGTTTCATTTATGTTTCTTAATTTGCTCCAGATTTTTAAGCATATTCAAACAAATTATTTGAATTGCCATGAGAGTCCAAACTAATTTTCTAATCTATCATGTGGAATAAAAAAGCATACTAATTAAATATATTCACCCAGTCTTCAAGTAACCTGTGATGAAATGTATTTTCTTTTTGTGGTCTGAATCAAAGAGGAGACTCTAGCTTTCCATATGCAAATACACTTCTTTAAATTCTCACTAGAAACCGACTTTACTAGAAGCAAAATCATGAAAAGCATTTGGCTTAGCCAGTCTCTACAGAGTTTTACTGAAACAGGTACTTTGCCCAATTCAAACGCCTGAATTCACCAGTTGCTTCCAGTCTGGCAACTTCTTTGGGGGTTTGTGTAGGTGACAACCAGTTCTGCCTTAACATGTGAACCTTACAGCACCAGGTAAATTAAACACTATCGCAGCTCACACTCTCTTTCATACCTCCACGGATTTTGGCTGTTACTAGAAAATACTCTCCTTTTCTCTCGATTTCTCTCAATAACTGCACTGGGGAAAAAAAAAAACAAAACAACCAAAAACCAAACCACAGAGCTTCATCAGCCCGTATGCACACAGACTGACTCCACTCCCAGTCTGGCAACAAGCATTCTGGATTACAAGTAATTTTGGAAGTGAATTACACTGAAGTAACCAAGATTAAATGTTTGTTTGAAATATAATTATTAAAGCAGTGAGTGAATTTTCCCTCTGAGTGTGCAATGAAATGGGAAACCCAAAAGCTCTATTATTTTAAAATAGCACTAACAACTTTTCTCAATGGAAATGGAAGCTGCCTTGGGCCATGCACCCTAACCGGGGTTGCAACTGTCTTCTTGACAACAGAACTGGCCAATTCGAGATTTAATACAGAAATGCAAAATATCTTCCATAAATACAGAATTCAGTATCTATTACTGTTAATGTAGCTTATTACTGTTAAAATATGCTCATGCGACTCCAGCCATGTAAATTTAAACACTGCTATGAAGTTGTTAAAAAGAAAATTCTGTTGGACCTTTCTGCTGCCTACAACTTATTCAGGACTTTTGCACAACTAGTAACAAAACATGAAGCTGTAAGAAATAAAAAAACCCCAAACACATTATGAATTCAGAACACGGTGAACGTTTACATTACTAAAAGATGTAGCATGACAAGAATTAACCCTCCAACAGTAACATCTTCATCAATATCTCGTGCAATGACCATGCATATAAATATTTAAATGACCACATCTATTTTGTGCTTTAAAGCAGCTTTTTTTGAGTATATCTTACTCTCAGTCATGAAAAGAAAACCAGACTGACACTAGAAAATGTGACCTAGGTCAGATTTTTGGCACAAGATGCAATAGTGACACAACTGACTCTGTCCTGACCAGACAAGGACAGCACATCAATCCAGAGATTACTTCATTAGGCTTCTTTTGAAATCCAGACACAGAGAATTATACCTTTTGTGGCTTTCTCTGTGACGAATTTGGAAAATGACAATTTGCATTTACAAGTGGACAAGCATGGGATCGAGTCTTACTGTAACAGAGAGGGGCTCCCCAGCCACTGCAGTTAATAAAACCCAGTCCAACACAGCCAAGGAAAACCTTCGCTCTGGTAAAAGAAGAACATAAAACTATTCTTTTCATTTCCCGGTCTCTTATGGTGGACAGAAATCAAAAGGGACAGGAGGAGGAGAGCACATCTGCTCCACTGATGCCCTGATTTAGGACATCAGCATTTTCCATTGCAGCAGTATCATAAGCATTACCAGCAATAAGCTATTTTTTGCATTCGTCTTCTCTCTGAATTACTGATAGTTGGTTATTTTCATTTTATGTTAATTCTGAGATACTTAGAGTCTTATTTTTCCAGCACAAGTGTAATATTGAATGGACAAAAGGCGTCTGAAGGACACAGATCTCAAGCAAGAGATCCCTTCTTGCCTGTTTTCCATGACTTTCAGAATCAAAGACAAACTTTGCTGATCCCAAGATGCCTGCGGCTGGGCAGGAAGCGGAGTTTCAGCCCTTCCCAACATATAGCTGGGTTTTGGGGGTGTGGGGGTGTGTTACCCTACTTTTGGGGATACGCAAACATGCAGTGAGCTGTGCTGAGGTCAGGTGACTTCCTGACACCCCAGCTGTGCACTGGGACCCAACTGGGCAAAATTCAATGGTGAACACTGAAGCAACCTCTCTGTGCTATAACCCCTGAGCATATGGCAGCATGATAGCAGCTAATATTTAATTTACGATGCTAAGCATCTGTTACCAAAGCTGCTCACTGCTGATGGAGAATCGAATGACTCGAGAAGGAGACCAAAGTGCTCTTTAGTGCATCTAGCAGGAGGCTTTGGGGAGGTGCTAACCCAACCCAGTGTGCTCTGACCCTTCACCTCCCATCTGGTGTGCAATACCAGAGACAATGAGCATTTACCCATTGCAAAACTGAGTATTTTTCTTATCCACAATGCATCTCTGAAATCTGACTACAAGTAGTTTTATGTAAAAAAAATTTTTTTTCAGAAAAAAATAGCTGACTTTTTCACCATCCCTCAGAATAGAGTTCGTTTTTCTGCCATGCTGGCAAGTTAGGTCTGAATATCTTTATTATTTCCACTTGATAGAAAGCAACAAATGAGTGCCCTGAGCTGATTTTCAGTGGTGTGAAGAAAACCTGTAAATCCCATCTGGAGTTCTTAGTGGGCATGTTTTACAGGACCAGTTTTTTGCCTTCACCTTTCCCAACCCCTCACCAGCAAGAGAGGCAAAACAACCAAAGAGAGGGCATCACGGAATTAAATGATGCCAGTCCCAATTCCTCATGCTGTATCATTCTCAGGCTATAGGCTACACCAGCAATTTAGGTTGCCTAAATAGCTTATTAAGCTGCTTAAAATTGCATCAGAGACTATATGAACCCAGAACCTACCTCAGGGTCAGAAAGGTCAAGTTAAATACACTTTGCCATACACTACAGCAATATTGCTATGAACAGTCCAAAATTATATACAACTGTATTTTTTATATTTTCTTTTGAAATCTTTGAGAAATACACATGTTCTTATCCAAGAACACATTTTAGAGGTAAATTTGCCTAGCATACTTAATTTCTATGTATTTTGATCACAAGAATTTTTTGATAGAAGCCCACATCTTGATTTCATTCCAAATGCCCATTATCAACTGGCATGGCACTGGCGCTACTATACTCCACAATCCAGGCAAGGATCTGCCAGGAACCAATAGGTTCCAGAGCTCAACCCTGTCCAACCCTTCCTTCAAGACAAAGACGGATTTACTATGGGGATGCTCTAAAAAAGGTTCCAAAGCCAGATCTGTTTTGGGAATGCTCTATCAAAGTTACACAACTTTCAGTGACCTCTTGTGACAATGTTTTGAGGTGATAAGTTTCATCCCTGTTCTACTACTAGAGGGTCTAAAGCCATATACCCCAAAACTTGTGTATGTCCCCTAAATATAGTCACATACTGTTATTCCCATAGTTCCTGAAGGCTTCAAATGAGAAGCAGAAGTTCCAAGCTGTGCTTAACTCCCTGGAAGCTCTGAAAATTAGGAGCACATTTTTGAATTTCATATAGGGTCACTATATGAAGCAGCTAATCCTCAGAAACACAAAAAGCCCAAACCAAAACCACCTTCATCTACACTGTCAGCCCATACACAGCCAGATCAAAAAGCTTCTCCTCTAGAAAGAGATCCAATTTCCACCAAAAACCAGCATGAAAGAAGGATTTAGCCATTACCAAGCAGTGTGTCCTAGTGGTTGATAAACTTACTGTAGCCCCGCAATTGCGCATTATAGCCTCATGTCCTCTCTTGAGTCCAATCTGACAGACAGAATCTGATCCCTATGCTATGGTGGCAAGAAATTCTACTTTGGGAAGCTTCACGGTAAATTCCTATTAACACGGACAGAAAGCCACAAGGTATTAAAAATGTAAATAGGAAAACTTATCTCAAATGGTATTTTGCTGCATTCTGCGCAGTATGGAAATGAGGCCATTTCAATTTTACCACATCAGTAATTCCATTTCTAATGTCATTCTCCCTTCTTCCAGTGGCTTGGTCTTATGGTTATCTATTAAAATATCCAATGCCTAATAATTCATGGATTAAGGGTGAAATGGCTTTCTGCTATTATAAAGACATTTTTCAATTACTATTATTACAACTCAGAGATACCACAAATACTGCACCAACAGTGGGAAATATGAACTTAGTTTAAATATATTCAAGACTTTAATTGAATGTTTAACAATATACAGGCCCAAAAATTAAACTTACTCAGGTGAGTATGAGCAAGTCCATTTCCCAAGGAAAATAAACTCCCTGAAAAAAGAAACACCTCCCAGCTGGGGTGTATTTTGAGAAGCCACCAAGGTCAGGAAAGGGAGGAGGATCTCCCCATTTTAATGCCTGATCTTTTGCCTAGCACAAAGCTGGCATTTAATGATCAGCTCCATTGCTAGACGGTCTTCTTCAGCTGGTGCAGGAAGACTCAAAGTGCAGAGCAGAGTCAGCATGCAAAGCTTGGTAGCCATTCCTTGGGTGGCCACAGGCGTCCCCGCGACCACATTTGCTGCTCTTTTCACTTTTCCTAATTGATCCCCGGCATGACTTGCTTATGATGCTACTGCCTGCAAGCCAGCCGTGTTTAAAATGCCAGTAGGTGTCACTGTGAGCAATGGTATAGGAGAAACCAGATGGATAAGTCTGAATCAATGGGAAAACACCCATCAAGTTAATTAATTTTTAAAAAAAATATAATTGGTAATTATGTTTGTCTGCTTTTAAAGATAAAAGTGCACTGTCTGTGCCTCACAGATAAAAGGAGGATTTTTAGAAACAATTCACTTTTTCTGTTCCACAGCATTTATGGAATATTACCAAGCAAGCACAAGGTTGGATTTTGTTTCTTTGGTTCATTGCCATAAAAATTAGCTGATAAAGGCATGTATGTATGTATGCATTTAACTAGAGATATATGGGTTAAAATTAGATATTTTTGGAAACTGCTATTAAGATAAACTCACAAAAGGAGATGCTTAGCAGACCACAAACAGGCAAGCTCTCACTCCAGAGCTTCCCACAAAGACAGCACAGCAAAGCCCTCAACCTCCTTCTCCCTCATGCCTGCGCAGCACCATGACACTGAGCAAGTGCCTCATCAACAGGGATATCTATCCCATAAATCACCAGGTGGCTGAAAGAGCTCAGGCAGTCAGAAATGCTTTTTAGTTCCAACATCAGGCCCCAGAGATGCTCCATGCAAACCAGGCAGCTAGTCCTGAGCTTAGGTGGCTGACGCAGGAAGAACTGAGACTGTTACAGATGTTCATGGGAGTTTTTTCATAGATATACTTCTTTAACATTATACATGTTTGTTTTCTCTTAAAATTAGTAGACAAAACATTATTAATATTATTTAAAAAATATAATTTGCTATACAAATCTGTACCTCACCCATAAGATTGAAGCAAGACAGTGCCATACCTTGCTATTGATGCTCACGTCACTAGAAATAAATGGACTTTTAGAAAGGGCATTTCTACCAAATGTCTGATTGAAATTTTCTAGTTCAATTTTAAACTAACTCAGATGGAACAGGAAATATCTCTGAAGCGGTTTTGGCGCAGAAGAATTGCCCACGTCCCAAGAACAGCAGCAGCCTTGGCACAGGGCACTGCTGGGGAGAGGGTCTGGACTTGAGCCACACTGGCTGCAGAGGAAATCAAATCTGAATTATATTTTAATTTGAAATTAATATACTGTATTTGCTTAACACAGAAGTGAAGGGCAACCATCAACCCATTGGCCCTAACTTGGCTGCAGGCAAAAGCAGCATACAAAACCCATAGAAAAACAGAATCCATGTGTGCTCTGCCTGAATATACGCTGTAAAGCCTTTTAAAACTCAAAATAGTAAACTAATGGAAGTGGGAATATCAAGCACATGGCTGGATTACAGAGGAGACATTTACTTGGATGTCCGGAGTTGTATAGCTGTGATCTCCCTGATTGCTCCATGTGCTGTAAAAAATTCACATCCATCTTGCATGTTTCTGAAAGAAGAATACGCAAACCTGCCACTGAAAATGACAAACTGTACATTTACTTAGAGCCTGTTTTCACATCTATGAAAACTCAGAAAACATCTAGGATTATCAAATAGAAAACAATTTCATGTTGTTTCGGGGTTTTTGTTTTTTTTCTTCTTTCTTTTATAGCTGTGACAGACTGTCTGAAGAATCCACATACAGGGAGTATAAAGATTGTCCTGGTTAAGCTGTAGCAGTCATTTTTTCTCCTTCTTAGTAGCTGGTGCAGTGATGTGGTTTTGACTTTCAGCCTGGGAACAACACGGATAACACCGATGTTTTTAATTGTTGCTAACTAATGTTTACTCCAAAAAAGGACCTTTTGGTTCCCCATGCTCTGCCAGTGAGGAGAGGCACAAGAAGCCGGGAGGAAGCAGAGACAGGACACCTGACCCAAACTGACCAAAGAGGTATTCCATACAACAGCACACCATGCCCACTTCCAGTGATCCACGTGGGTGCTACTGATACAGATAGCAGTAGCCCAGAGAACATGAAGAAGGACTACAGAGCTCTGGGAGAGGTAGTCAGGGGCTCTGGAGGGGGATTGTCTTTTTGTCAATTCTCCAGGATAGAGGGCAGGACCTTAAAAAGGCTAGGAGGATTGGGCACGTTAATAAATGGTTAGAAGGGTGGTGCCACAGTCAGGGGTTTGGGTACCTTGAACACGGGACTCAATTTAGTAGGCCAGGTCTACTGGGGGCTGGTGGAGCTGATTTGACAAAGAAAGGGAAGAGTGGATTTGGTAGGAGGCTTGCCAGACTGGTCAAGGATGCTTTAAACTAGATGGGTTGAGGGAGGGGGGCATCATTTCATCCCAACATTCCCAATCACTGACCAGCACCTATAATAAACGTTCAGAGCAATGGAGAGATATTCCAGCTGCTCCAGCCAATAAGCCGGCTTCAATTGGAGCTCGGCTCAGATGCCTCTATACAAGCGCCCATAGCATGGGGAGCAAACAAGAGGAATTAGAGATGTGTGCACGTCTACGGGGGTATGATATCATAGGCATCACGGAAACATGGTGGGATGGCTCCCTATGACTGGTGTGTTGGAATGGAAGGTTACAGGCTCTTTAGGAAAGACAGGCCTGGCAGACAGGGAGGGGGAGTTG
Source organism: Myiopsitta monachus (assembly GCA_017639245.1). Classification (NCBI taxonomy): domain Eukaryota; kingdom Metazoa; phylum Chordata; class Aves; order Psittaciformes; family Psittacidae; genus Myiopsitta; species Myiopsitta monachus. The sequence continues at coordinate 59,681,072 of CM029921.1, read as the reverse complement.
CTATTTATGTTAGGGATAGGCTGGAGAGTATGGAACTCTGTCTGGGGACAGGCAAGCAGTCAATAGAGAATTTGTGGGTCACAGTTAAAGGGAGGACAGTGATGGGAGACATTATTGTGGGGAATCTGTTACAGACTGGCTGACCAAGAGGACTCTGTGGATGAAGCTTTCTATAGACAGATAGGAACAGCCTCACGCTCGCAGGCCCTTGTTCTCTTGGGGGACTTGAACCATCCCTGATATCTGTTGGAGGGATCGTACGGCCCGGCACAAGCAATCCAGGAAGTTCCTCGATTGTGTGGAAGACAACTTCCTTCTGCAAGTAATGGAGGAGCTGACAAGGAGAGGTGCCATGCTTGACCACATCCTCACCAACAGGGAAGGGCTGGTTGGAAATGTGATGCTCCAGGGCAGCCTTCGTTGCAGTGATCATGAGATGGTTGAATTCGGGATCCTCAGGACAGTGAGAAGCGCATGCAGCAAGCTCACTGCACTGGAATTCAAGAGAGCAGACTTTGGCCTCTTCAGGAACCTGCCCAGTAAGGTTCCATGGGGTATAGCCCTAGAGGGCAGGGGGACCAAGGCTGTTGGTTGATATTCAAGGATCACTTGATGCAAGCTCAGGAGCGATACATCGCTACTAGAAGGAAGTGCTGCAGGAGAGCCAGGAGACCTCCTTGGATGGATAAAGACCTGCTGAGGAAAATTCTAAAGAAAAAAGAGGCTTATAAAAGGTGGAAGCAAGGACAGGCGGCCTGGGAAGAATACAGGGCTGTTGTCCGGGAAGCTAGGGACCAGGTTAGGAAAGCTAAGGCCCACTTAGAACTAAACTTGGCTAGGGATATTAAAGATAACAGGAAGGGATTCTTCAGGTACATGGCAAATAAAAGACAGGCTAGGCACAACGTGGGCCCTCTCCGGAAGCTACCAGAACTGGCTACCCTGGATTTGGAGAAGGCTGAGGTTCTGAATGACTTCTTTGCCTAATCCTTCACCGGATAATGCTCTGACCACACCACCCAAGACCTGGAAGGCAGACGCAGGGACAGTGAGAATGCAGACCCTGGACCCACTGTAGGAGAGGATCTGGTTCGAGACCATCTTAAGAATCTGAATGCATACATGTCCATGGGACCTGATGAAATCCATCCACAGGTCCTGAAGGAGCTGGCAAATGAAGTTGCTAACCCACTGTCCATCATAATCGAAAAATCGTGGCAGTCAGGTGAAGTTCCCAACAACTGGAAAAAGGGAAATATAACCCCCATTTTTCAAGAAGGGGAAAATGGATGAGCCCGGGAATGACACACCAGTCAGCCTCACCTCTGTGCCTGGCAAAATCTTGGACCAAATTCTCCTGGAAGGCATGCTGAGGCACATGGAAAACAACAAGGTGGTTGGTGACAGCCAGCATGGCTTCACTAAGGGGAAATCCTGCCTCACCAATCTGGTGGCCTTCTATGATGGGGCTACAGAACTGATGGACAGCAGTAGAGCAGTTGATGTCATCTACCTGGACTTGTGCAAAGTGTTCGACACTGTCCCACATGACATCCTTGTCTCTAAGTTGGAGAGACACCCATTTGAGAGGTGGACGACTTGGTGGATAAAGAACTGGCTGGATGGCCGCACGCAAAGAGTTGTGCTCAATGTCTCCGTGTCTAGCTGGAGACCAGTAAGGAGTGGTGTCCCTCAGGGATTGGTGTTGGGACCGGCCTTGTTCAACATCTTTGTCGGTAACAAAGTGGACAGTGGGATTGAGTGCGCCCTCAGCAAGTTTGCCGATGACACCAAGCTGTGTGGTTCGGTTGATACACTGGAGGGAAGGAATGCCATCCAGAGGGACCTTGACACACTTGTGAGGTGGGCAGATGCCAACCTGATGAAGTTTAACCATGCCAAATGCAAGGTCCTACACCTGGGTGGGAGCAATCCCAGGCACAGCTACAGGTTGGGCAGAGAAGAGATTGAGAGCAGCCCTGCAGAGAAGGACTTGGGGGTGTTGGTCGATGAGAAAATGAACATGAGCCGGCTTCAGTGTGCGCTTGCAGCCCAGAAAGCCAACTGTATCCTGGGCTGCATCAAAAGGAGCATGACCAGCAGGTTGAGGGAGGTGATCCTGCCCCTCTACTCTGCTCTTGTGAGGCCTCACTTGGAGTATTGTGTGCAGTTCTGGTGTCCTCAACATCAAAGGGCCATGGAACTGTTGGAATAAGTCCAGAGGAGGGCCACGAGGTTGATCAGGGGACAGGAGCACCTCCCGGATGAAGATAGGATGAGAAAGTTGGGGCTGTTGAGCCTGGAGAAGAGAAGGCTGCATGGAGACCTCAGAGCAGCCTTCCAACATCTGAAGGGGGCTTATAGGGATGCTGGGGAGGGACTCTTCATGAGGGACTGTAGTGATAGGATAAAGGGTAATGGGTTCAAACTTAAAAAGGGGAAGTTTAGATTGGATACGAGGAAGAAATTCTTTTCTGTGAGGGTGGTGAGGCACTGGAATGAGTTGCCCAGGGAAGTTGTGAATACTCCATCTCTGGCGGTGTTCAAGGCTTGGTTGGACAGAGCCTTGGGTGGCATGGATTAGTGTGAGGTGTCCCTGCTCCTGGCAAGGGGGTTTGAACTAGATGATCTTAAGGTCCTCTCCAACCTTAACTATTCTATGATTCTATGCCCAGTGCATAAACTGGGGGCAGTTACCTGGAAGGGTTATATCACTGCTTAGGTTGGGCTGGATATAGGTCGGCAGGTGGTAAGCAGTTGTATTCTCTTCCCTTGTTATTTCCCTTTTTATTATTATTGGTGGTAGCAGCAGTGGTTTGTGTTATACCTTAGTTACTGGACTGTTCTTATCTGAACCCATGGGAGTTACATTCTTTCCATCCTCCTCCCCATCCCCCCGGGAGTGGGGCGGGGGTTATAAACTAGCATCTTATTGGCAACTTACCACAGAACACTTTAACATCTGCTCAACTCAGTATTACTGAAAACAATAATAATAAGAGAATACTGGAGCTCAAAGCAGCATTTCAGTGATTTTTTTCTGTTCTGCTGAAAACCATTGCATGATATTGCCTTTGCCGTATGCCCTGAAGGCGACCACATCATTGCTGGAGTGGCTTTCTCTACACACTGATCTGGCTGAGAGGTGTTTATTAATGATAAATGCGTAGAAGAGGGGGACAGTGTAATAAGCTGGGAAAGATGAAGCTACCTGAGAGGTAGATGAAAAACAGGCAACTATAAAACTCTTTTGGAGGATACATAAAAAAAAATTATCACAATAGACATACTGCACTTGAAAATACAGCCTCTAGCAACGGCTTTTGCATCCTCATGCCTGGGATGCTGTTGAACAGACAGGATAGCTAATGAGCAGTCTACATCTTCTCCAGCTGTCTCCACAACAGCATGGAAAGCTACTCTGCTGCGTTAGCAGCTGAGAAAATCTCTTTACAACTCCAAACTCCTACCATTCTGAGTATCCTTTGGGATTCTTGCGGAGATTTACATTAATACATATATAGCCACATGCTTCCATATCAGATGGTCATAGATGTAATTCTCCAGCTGGGTGCTTTCACCTAGCTTCAGTGGATTTTACAATCTGCACTGGATAAAAAAAAAAAATACAACCCAGATCCCGTGTTTGTGGTTTAGGAAATAAGCACAGAGAAAAGGGAAGCCGTACTTCTGATAGTAAATTAGGTCATAATAAACTCCTACTCTCTCCAGAGAAATCTGGCTCCCTGTGGAAAGCCTCCAGAAAAAGATCCCACTGAAGCCACTGGAATTTTCAGTGTAAACGCAAGCTACTTCTTAGAGAGATTTAAAAATAAATTTCATTAAAATCAGTTAAAGAGAGAACAGAATTCCATGATTACAAACTGTATCTGACAGAAGCCCTCTACCAGCAGAAGGTTAGCATTAGTAACTGGCTGTACCCACTGCAAACACTGAACAGGTCCCACTGTGAAAAGACTGGAAGCTCTTGACACGCTGAGCAGTTGGAATTTAGGGAAATGGCTTCACGTGGGTTCATTACAAGGATTTTTTTGGAGAAAAGCTAAGGTTTTAAAAACCAAGAGTGGACTTAGCCAAGGCCTTGGTAGAAGACACAGTTCATCAGGTACAAGAAAGTATTCCTTGCTGAACTGCAGACACAGCAAACCCAACAGTGCCAATGCCCACGAGACCTCTGCAGCTCAAGAAAGAGGTATGAAGCAGCAAGAGATCCCAAGAATTATGAATAAGCCTCAAAAAATTTCCAAACTAACCTTTAACACATTTTACCAAGGATTATCAGGGTAGAAATATTAAGCTATTTCTAAAGAAAACATTCCTACAATAAGCAAAACACAAGTGTAATTTATTTTAGAGATGCACACGAAGAAAGCAAAAAGATAATTACTTCCATCACTGAATGATCTCCCTAGTTGTACACAAAAATATTCACATCTAGGGTTTAAGGTACTCCTTTGTTTACAATGGTTTTAATCATTGTTTCTTCATTGCCATTAAGTAGTCTCTGCCCTTTACACAGAGCAGAGCTTTCATACATGCCAAGCTGCCTAAGCCAAAGGCAGAGGTGCTGTCCCACAGCTTCTCCCCACTTCTGCCCAGTAGCATCAGCCTAAGCCCTCATCTGCCTCTGCTGTAAGGCCGAAAAGGATTCCCTTGCTTGACTAGCGGGTTTGCTGAAGAGTGAATCAACCTCTATTTCCCACTGATGCCAATGGCTCAAAGCACAGTTTACCTGCCACCAGCAAGGAGCCCAAGTAAACCAGAAAAGGAAAACTGGCATTCAGAGAAGATTCTCAACACAAATCCTGCTATTTTTAATCAAAGTCTTATTTTTTTCCCCGTTAAATGCAGCCAAGTCTTAGAACAGGTCTGCAGGGACCCAAACTCAGCAACCTTTGCACACGTGAGGATATTTTTGGTGTGTCATGTCATTTGTTCATCCATGTCCTTTCATACCCCCCTCTTCCCCCTCTTCACCAGGACACACAATGTTTAACTCATTCAAAGTCCCAGTCACATGGATTTTGACCCTTTTCCTTATGTTCATTATATCTTCATTTTGCAAGGGACAGAGATACCACCATCTCCATACATTCCTAATAATCCCATCTTTTTTCTACAGCCTATATCCATATTTTTAGAATTTTTTCCCTATTTACAAACCCTCCTATGCTGTTTTTCTAAAGAAGTTTGGATGCTTTGTTGATATAGATGCTCCAGTGTTTCCTGCACTACAAACTCTTCTAGGGAAACAATAAAATTGAGAAAAAGCCAATAAGTCAGGGACTTGATTAGACCTTGACTTTCCAGCGCCTTTATTTTAACCAATGGCATTCTATTTTCCTCAATCATGGTCATATTAACTGGGTATTTACCCACATTTATTTTGGGTATTTGTAAGTTTTCATTTTCTGTTTCCCCTCCACTCTGTTTCTCCATACTTGTTATTCATGCAACACATTATTTGGTTGACTTTTCTCTTCAGAGACACAGCACTGCCCAACCCAAAAGTGGCTTTTAGCCCTGCTCACACTGAACAAAAGAAGTGCAGTGGGATGCACCTTGAGTGCCAGATCCTGAACAAGCAGATATAAAACCCCACACCATAGTGCCCTGTATGAGCATTGTCTCATTTAGTTTTTCTGGGTTTCATTTTCACTAGGACAGAGTGGCCATGGAAACTATCAAAATAATCACATGAATTTTTAGTAGGATGGGAGAGTTAAATGGCTTATTCAGTTTTGTTGCAAATTTCAACAGATGACTTGTCTTGTCCTTTAACTAGTCTTCAAATTATAATAATATCATTATTAATATAATTTAATTAAATTATATAATAATATATTATATATAATATAATATAGCAGCCTCAAATCTGAATAAAATAACAGCCTCAAATCTGAATCAAAAATTACGTTCTAGTTAGACTGAACCATTCACCACAAGAAATTTTGAGTTTGCTTGCAAGCTACATCAGGCAATAATTTTTTAATAATTTCTTTGTTACTTGTATGAAGAGCTTGCTGAATTCCTGTTGGTCTTGCTGTCAGCCTGTAAGCTCTGCTCGTGCATTGAAGGTCTCAATTTCTCAATCTCAAGGGACACTTCAAGTGTCTTCTTCAACCTACAAAGTTTTTTTTTTCCATCTGCATCACCCTCTAACAATGAGATTTACAGACCTATTAACTGCTGCATGAAGAAACACCTCTTTCATTTCTATTACTCTAGAACAGAGCAATCAGGATGGTTATTATAATATGCACATGGATGACAATGTTCCTGACAAGTATCCGCAGGGAATATTTAACTCCTTTCCTCTTTTGATAACTTAAGCATGAGCTTGTTTGCAATTGCCTTTAAATGGTCAGTGCCCGCAATAAAGAAATTCAAAGAAAAACTTATACCAAAATGACAGGATTTATCCCAATGCAAGTGCTAGAGCAACTTCTAAAGTAAGCATCACTGTATAGCCACATCATCTACACAGAAATAATCATGCTTCTCTCTTTTTCCCCCTAATATTTTTTAAAATCAGTTTTAGGTAATTCATCTGCACTTTGTACTCTGATAAAAACTGAAAGAGGCACAGATATTTTCCAGGTAGATCAAAATTCCTTGCTTCTCACACTGAAACTGTTTTTAATTCTTTGAACTGTGAAACAGTTGTGAACAACTGGTGGTGGAAAATATAGCACATGTGCACTACACACATATTCCATAGGTTTAAAGGCCAGAAAAAGTTTGTCAGTGACATAAGAGGAAGACTCTATTTTACTCCACTGCTCTAGGCATTGTAACTGAGTATGTTATTGTACTCTTGCACATCATTATTTCCAACTGCAGGGTTTTTTTCTAATCCTTCTTTTTTTTTTTTTTTTCCCCTGGCAGAACCAGAAAGCTTTTTTCACCTGCAAAAACAAAGCTATGCTTTCATGAATCTCATTCAAAAATTAATGTAAGTACAAATCAAGTTATAATTTTGCCCATACATGTCCACAATTGAATCAATTGTGACTGAATTTGTTTTGTTGTCCTCCACATGCAGCACTTCCATAACTTTATTTTCGTTTGGTAAATATACCTCAGCAGAGTGCTACCTTTGATCAAAAAGGATAAATGAAATAATACAAATATTTTTTTCCTAACCAAAATGTTTTACTCTTTCCTGCTAATTTCTAATTCCCTCTCAAATCTAGCTTGTACCTCTAAATCAGATCAATACCTGCTACCATCAGCTACAGTCCAGACAGAACACACCATTACTTGCAGGACAGGCCAGCAAAGAATCGCACAGACCTCATTTCCTTTACCTAAGAGCGATCCTTAGTCTCATTTAGGCAGAAAAAATCCAAACCAATTAAATATATTGAAAGCTAATTAATTATTCACTGTTGCCATGCAGTTCTGCATAAAAGCAGGATTGTATTCAGGTTCTGTTAATTAAACAGAGGCATCCTAAGAATTTATGATCCATACCGATTTCACAATGTGAAGCAAGAAGGATGGTTGGCATGTTTGTATGAAAGCTGGAAAAAATAACAGGTCTGCCCAAGCCAGCCTGTGAGGCTAATCTATTAAATGAAACTTTCTTCAAGATCATGAGGACCTGTGATAGAAGGAGTACTACTAGCAAGAGAGATGAATTTTGCTTTTCTTTTACCATTAGCACCTTACAGACTTCATTCTTTAATTGGGGGGGAAAAATAGAAGAAAAAAGTTGGGGGGGGGGGAAGTGGCAAGCAACCCTCATTACATAAATTTATAATGGCATTAATGAAATGGCTGCAGACAGGCGCTGTGATCTCTGCTTTCATCACTTTGAGATCACACTCCCAAGAAGTGCTCTGCATATTGACAGCAAGCCGCAAGAACACAGTTTTTAGGATTAGCATCATCCACCTGAGGTATTTAACACATTTATCTTTGCTCATACTGCTCAAATAGTCTGGCAGTGCCGCTTCCTTATGACCATATATGCATTAGGATCAATGAGGTAGCCAAATCGTAGCTATGTGCATTTGGAGCAAGTACATCATCGATGCCTGGACCTCCACTATGCATTAAAATAAATTTTTTAAGTATCGATGCTTCTAGTGAAATAATTTCCAAAGTGCATGCTGGGAGACATGGGGAATGGCAGCTTCAGGGCCTAACACACCCCCAAGCCAAATTGTACCGTTTCAGCAAGAAAAAATGAGAACTAGTTAACGAAGTGGTTTATAATAATATGTATATATAAATTTTATATATATAATATATATATCATATTGTATATATTTTATATATATAATGAAGGCATATTTGATTCAGGGAAATTAGTCTAATTTATAGTTTATTTAAATATCTATTTTATATTGCATATGTAATATTACATGATTGCAACATATAAAAATTATATACATATATCAATAATATGGATATGGCAAAAAAAACTATCTAGATCCCTGGATACAAAGCACACAATAAACAATTTGATGTAGTTGAGATCTGACATTAGCTACACAAAAAGAATCTCCATTATTTTGGTTGCCAAGTAAAAATTGCATCTGTTGCTTTCTGTCTCTCAAACTGCCCAGATTCATACATATAACATCCTACATGCATTAGTACACTAAATCCCAAATGGTGAAGAAACATCACAGACACAGGATTTAGAAAATGCTAGAGTCAAAAATACAAAGGTAACCTTAATTCAGCCCCCTTTTCAGAATTTATAACAACAGAACTCTCCCAGACTCTCCAAATTTCTGCCCCTTTCCCCTACCTTGAAACCCCTGCATAATTCAACAGAGCTGGGACAAATATTAAGGCAAATAACCAGGTCCATCCCCAACACACAGATAAAGCAAACTCCTTTTTTGAAACAGAATTAGGAGTTTGAGTTTGGGGAGTGGGGTGGGGGGAATAAATAGAAAAATCACCTGTAGGCCAGCAGCTGCAATGAATAATTTAACTCCTAAGTGCCAAGACAAAGCAAAGGTGCTTAACAGTGGGCAAACACATGTTCTATATGCACTTTGCTATGCTATAGGGAGACGACCTATACATTTACCACAAGGAGTTATAAGAAATTCTACCACAGGTTGGGAATTTGTGGGGTTTTGTTTGTTTTTTCTCCTCTATGTCCATAAAGTCCTTTTTTTAATCTCTTACCTGGGGTGTAAGACCCACCATCCTTCTCTCTTCAGAATTTACTTTCACTTAACTAACAGAGTTAATCCATAAGGACTAAAAATGCTGGCAATATTAGCATCTTCCAGATAATCACTGGATGAGACACCAGATGCACATTGTCCATGAAACATTAACAGTACCATGATCCAAAAGGGCTTTTTACGATACCTTAAAGTCCTTATAGATAATGGTTTTGACATTCCCACAAGAAAAGAAAGGTGAAAACTCTCAGAGACCTGAAGCTTGGTAAGATTCTCTTTCTTTTCTGCCCAAATTTCCATCAGGTCAGCAGTGCTGCGTAGAGTGGGAGAATCCCCTCCCCTCGACCTGCTGGTCATGTTTCTTTTGGCATGGCATATGGTTGACTTTCTGGGCTGCAGGTGCACGCTGCCAGCTCATGTTGAGCTTTTCAGACCCAAGTCCTTTTCCTCAGGGCGGCCCTTAATCCAGTCTCCACCCAGACTAGTTGTGCTAAGGACAGCCCCAGTCTGGGTGCAGGACCTTGCACTTGGCCCTGTTTAACTTCATAAAGTTTGCACAGGTCCACCTCTGAAGCCTGTCAAGTTCTCTCTGGATGGTGAACAATTGCAAATATTTGAGAGGACTGTCCTACATACAGACATAAACCTCATCTCCTTAATATGCTGAGCTACCAAAACACAAGTAAACCAAAAATTAAGTCTTGAGCTGCAGAAACGTATTACTTGTTGACTCGCGCATTATTCTTGGCAAGCACAAGGATAAACAACACAATAAAATCAGGGGTCAAGCAGTGCTTTTCCAGCAGAGAGCTGGAAAATAACCCAAAACTATCACTGTGTTGGAAGAGATGCTCAGCTTCCCGGTGTGGTGAAAAACACTGCAGCATACACAAGTTTTAGAGATGTTAATAAAGTAATCTATACATTACATTGATACTTGTTAATAAGCAATGTTGAGAAATATTACTATATTAAAAAGAAATATCAGAGAAGAAAGAGAAGGCTCAGGATTTGGCATTGGGAAAAGCTGTACCAGGGTCTAGTAGTGACTCTCAAATCCTGGGACTGGGGCTATAAGAGCAACCGAAAGCTGCTTTAAGATCAGCGTCAACCGGAATGATCTAGAGATGGAGAAATATCCATGCCAAAAACAAAGCCTTGGAAATGGGGTAAACTGTGGCCCTAGAAAGCTAATACCATGGAGATTTCTTGGCAAAAACACAGCATATTGGTAGCTCGGGATTGAGTGTACTAAAACTGAACCCAACAGATTTTTTTCTCTTCTCATGTATATATATTATGAGCAATTTCATTGATGGGATACAAGAAGCTACTACAATAGAAAATGAAACTCCCCTGGTTGTTTTTTTTTTTAATTCTTGAGTTATCCAAGGAAATCCTTGTAGCATTTCCATCAATGCTAAAAATGAAATTATCTTTCAAACACTAACATTTGTTCCTCCCCACTGTTTTTTTAAAGCCATTTCCAAGTTGATTAGGGTAACAGACAATTAAACTAGCTTTTTTTTTTTGCTTCTGGACTTTAGTTAACAGTTTTTGGAAATTATTTAAAGAATGTAGGACAGAAGTGTTGCATTATTCACAGCACAGTATCAAAAGAAAAGCTGCATGAAATCTTGACATTAAGAAAGAGATTTCCCCCTCTCCGCCTCAAACTGTGCCAAATCAGTCACTTTTATCCCGTCCTTGTTACAGCAACAGAGAGAATAAAAGAGTTATTGCTACTTAGTTTCAATAGGTTACATACTGTTAAACCACCCAAGTCTTGAAAGGCAGACAGTGACAGTGAGAATGAAGACCCTGGACCCACTGTAGGAGAGGATCTGGTTCGAGACCATCTTAGGAACCTGAATGCATACATGTCCATGGGACCTGATGAAATCCATCCACAGGTCCTGAAGGAGCTGGCAAATGAAGCTGCTAACCCACTGTCCATCATATTTGAAAAATCATGGCAGTCAGGTGAAGTTCCCAACGACTGGAAAAAGGGAAATATAACCCCCATTTTCAAGAAGGGGCAAATGGATGAGCCCGGGAATGACACACCAGTCAGCCTCACCTCTGTGCCTGGCAAAATCTTGGACCAAATTCTCCTGGAAGGCATGCTGAGGCACATGAAAAACAACAAGGTGCTTGGTGACAGCCAGCATGGCTTCACTAAGGGGAAATCCTGCCTCACCAATCTGGTGGCCTTCTATGATGGGGCTACAGAACTGATGGACAGCAGTAGAGCAGTTGATGTCATCTACCTGGACTTGTGCAAAGCGTTTGACACTGTCCCACATGACATCCTTGTCTCTAAGTTGGAGAGACACCCATTTGAGAGGTGGACGACTTGGTGGATAAAGAACTGGCTGGATGGCCGCACGCAAAGAGTTGTGCTCAATGGCTCCGTGTCTAGCTGGAGACCAGTAAGGAGTGGTGTCCCTCAGGGATCGGTGTTGGGACCGGTCTTGTTCAACATCTTTGTCGGTAACAAAGTGGACAGTGGGATTGAGTGTGCCCTCAGCAAGTTTGCCGACGACACCAAGCTGTGTGGTTCGGTTGATACACTGGAGGGAAGGAATGCCATCCAGAAGGACCTTGACACACTTGTGAGGTGGGCAGATGCCAACCTGATGAAGTTGAACCATGACAAGTGCAAGGTCCTACACATGGGTCAGAGCAATCCCAGGCACAGCTACAGGTTGGGCAGAGAAGAGGTTGAGAGCAGCCCTGCAGAGAAGGACTTGGGGGTGTTGGTCGATGAGAAAATGAACATGAGCCAGCTTCACTGCACACTTACAGCCCAGAAAGCCAGCGGTATCCTGGGCTGCATGAAGAGGACCGTGACCAGCAGGTTGAGGGAGGTGATCCTGCCCAGACTCGACTCTGCTCTCCTGAGACCTCACTTGGAGTATTGTGTGCAGTTCTGGTGTCCTCAACATAAAAAGGACATGGAACTGTTGGAACAAGTCCAAAGGAGGGCCACGAGGTTGATCAGGGGACTGGAGCACCTCCCATATGAAGATAGGATGAGAAAGTTGGGGCTGTTGAGCCTGGAGAAGAGAAGGCTGCATGGAGACCTCAGAGCAGCCTTCCAGCATCTCAAGGGGGCCTCTAGGGATGCTGGGGAGGGACTCTTCATGAGGGACTGTAGTGATAGGACAAGGGGTAACGGGTTCAAACTTAAACAGGGGAAGTTTAGATTGGATATGAGGAAGAAATCTTTTACTGTAAGGGTGGTGAGGCACTGGAATGGGTTGCCCAGGGATGTTGTGAATACTCCATCTCTGGCGGTGTTCAAGGCTGGGTTGGACATAGCCTTGGGTGGCATGGTTTGCTGTGAGATGTCCCTGCCCATGGCAGGGGGGTTGGAACTAGATGATCTTAAGGTCCTTTAGAGCCCTAACTATTCTATGATTCTATGATTCTATGAGTCTAAATACAAGATGCTTAATAATATCATAGCAAAAAGATTTTTTTAGTTTGTGTAAAACATGGCATGTTAATTCAGAGACAAACCCAGAGATTATAACAAGAGTGATTCCAAGTAGGAAACTGGGATCCATATCAGAACAGACTGGGACAACCAGCCTCTCTTGATGATGCTGTATTATCCACCCTAAGGTACAGTTATCTCCACAGACGTTATCTCCACTGATTTTGTGCCTCATATCTTCATTAATGTTTATTATCTTTTCCCCTCTTGCCCTGAAACTTTAAGTGTGCCTGGAAAAGTTTTATTTGCTTTATTCTTTTCTTTAACTTTCAATAAGGAGCTTAATGCTCGTTACGAGATCCAAGGAAATTAAACTGTTTCTGGTTAGGCATGCAGTTTTGAGATAGCAAAATTTAATTCATAGCATATCAATTTAATATGCCTTTTCTCTCTAAATCTGAGCACTTCTCCAGCAGTAAAGGAAATAAAGCTAATGCATATGCAATTATTCTGTATGACAAACAGCTGATTTGTTCAAGTTACAAAATTTATCTGTACGCTATATAAAGAGGCAAAGAAGTAAAAATGTCCTATCAATGCTTCGAAAAAAAGAAATCAATTTATATGGCAGCAGTGTCATTTGTTAAAAACAATGGCAGAGGTAGTGCACATAAACATTTTTCTTGACGGCAAGGCATGAATAAGAAAAAACAAGAAGGAATTAAATAAAATACTGTCACACATAGAGATTTCCTGAAGTTAAATCATACAGGACTACATTTTGAAATGGTTTATTAACAGTTACTGTAATATTTAATCACATGCAATTCTGCAGGCCCTGAACAGAGCGCTATGTGAATAAACTATGTGGACAAAGTGCCTGCAATGCAACTCAAATATTTTACATTAATTTTACACATTCACTTTGAGAGCAAGGTTAAGGTTTTTGGTTTTGAGGATTTGTTTTTTGGGGGGGGGCAGGTAGGACGCAGGGGGGGTATTTGGGTTGGGATTTTTTGGTTTGGGTTTTTGGTTTGGTTGTTGTCTGCGGTTTGTTTGGTCTTTGTGGTTTGTTGGGTTTTTTTTAACAAAGAGTCACGAAAAGCCTGACATTAATGAGATTCTAGTTATAGACAGGTAGGCAAAGCACGGCTGTGTTCGGACCATCAAATATTTCAGCAAATGCTATATTGCCCCTCTCTGCTGTAACTCTTAGCAGCTTTTCTATGACACTTCCTTTAAGGCATGATATTGCCCTCTGACATAAGCGTTCCATCAAATTTGAAAGGAGGCAGTGTTTTCACATCCCTCTTTCTTCACCACTGAACTAGGGCCTAGAGAAAGTGGTTTCCCTTCTGCACACCACACGAAAATACTGTTTCACTCCCCAGTGGGACAGAAATCCAATTAAAAATACGTGAGCCCTGTTCAAAACTGGATTCATTTTTCCCACAGCTCATTATTTCAATGTGCTGAAACATTCAACCATAACTGGGAGCAAATTTGTCCATTTGGAAAAAAGAGCCTGGATATTTCCACCAGAAGGCTCACAGATGCTCATTAGCTCTCAAAATTAAAAGCACTTACCTCTTCAAGGACATCTGCGAGCTTACTAAGTATCTCTTCAGGAAGGCTCTGGAATGTAGGAACACTGCAATACAAAAGAAACCTTGATTAATGGATCCCTCTATACCTGTCATAAATCTAGCTGCATTTAGTTCATCTATCTTCCAGAGATATTTCCCTGTCATTTGCATTCACCAGAAACATAGCATAGATAATAGAAATGTTACCATCTTCTAGCAGCCAAGATATATATTGTTACGATGGAGGACCACTTGTAGTAAACATCTGGAGAACCACTTACAAAGCTGGTAGTCAACTAAGTCAAGGATTTACTGGAATTAATCTGTGCTGCAAACCTGCTCAGTCACATGTGTGACTGTGCAATTTTTTTCCTGATCTGCTTCCATCCCACCGGATACAAATTCAAAACAAAAAACAAAGAAAGGGTGCTGGTGGCAGAAAAGATCAGCTCTAACCAGCCACAGACAAGAGACTGACAGAAAACACACACTGACATAAAAAAGCAGAGCATGAAGCTGCAGCTGCGAAGTCTAGGGAGGCAGCATGGACACTGCCCAACTCAAGATGGAACCACTGTAAGAACCATTGAAGAACTCATCACGAGTCTTAAATTCAAGATGGTTTCAGTTCTTTTGCCAAAAAGGCACTTTTCCACTTGTAAGGTAGTATTTCTCTTGGCAAAGTTCTCCCAGGCTGCACCTGCCTGTCAAGATGGGAGGGTGATGCAGCAATAAAGAGCCCATTAGCCCCTGGGTCCACGGGACTGAGACTTAAATCATTCAGGATGATGGATATGAAGTTGTGTCTCCAAATCTCCTGCAACTACCCTGACCTTGAAGCTGTATCTCTATTACCTTACAGCCTTCACAGCAATATTGTGGAGTCTCTGTCCTTGGACATATTCAAAAGCCATCTGGACATGGTCCTGAGTAACAAACATTAGATGGCCCTGCTTGAATGGTGGGGTTGGACCAGATGACCTCCAGAGGTCCTTACAAACCCCAACCAGTCTGTGATTCTGCAATACCTTAATTTTTCATTCTTTATTTTCCACAAAAAGTCAATGCTCATCAATATTCCCAAGCGATACTAAATGAAACACATAGACACAGCATACACTCCACAGGCAGAAAAGCAGCACTACACCTGCTTTAATCAAAAATACTTGTCATTGGTAGACTAATTAGCAATGCACCTACATGAAATATTAGCCCAAGCTAATACAGCTCTACCAAGGCTATTTCCAAGAATAGCTCACTCGAGAGCTGCTTTATCACCCCCTATTACAGGGTGCAAACACAATCCTATGCTCCTAATATTAAATTGAGATCCCCAGTGTATTGCTCTGATTTCAGGAACACTGAGGATCAGGTGCAAAGGGAGGAGGGAGGTGTTGGGAGGATTCTCCTGCAGAGAGGTAAATATAACCCAAAATAAATGATGTTTTTTGCTTTCACATAGGTTGTCACTTTTCACTTTGGGTCACATAACTGCATAAGTTATCCTCCACATTTTGGAGAGCTAAAAAACCCAAACCAAACCCATCTCCTTTCTGCAATCCTGAACTCTGGAGAACAAGTCCTGGCATGTGCTTCTGGGGTAATCACCCCACCTTTTTCAGGACTCTTAAACACCTTCTGAATGCACAATTTGGCGGCTGGTTTTGCACCCAGACAAGCTCCACCCACAAAAGCAAATGGAAGTCTGAAGACTGCACAGTGAGCTTGATAGCAAATCCCTGTGGTTTTTCTCTGGGGACAAGCACGACATGCCTGGTGAACTTAATTTGTGTGCACAAGTAAAGCAGAATTTGCTTTTATTAACTTAAGCAATATGCCATGCTGCAGTGAAACTAGAAAGCTGGGAAACTTTCATTCTCTGTTTAAAAAAAGCAACAAAACTGCAGCTGAATGTATTAAATGATGACAAAATGAAACTGCACAACTAAGGGCATAAAAATATGACTGTTCATGCTCTTAACATCTTTTATTTATTCCTTAGGGAACACTCTTTTTCACTAGAAACACATGGCTTCACAATGTAACAAGATCAAACGGAAGCAACTAAAAAGGAATTATATTATGTCTGGGCCTAAGTATAAAATGAAAGTTCATTATACCAACTCTAGCATTCCCAAATGAGGAATAAACTTATGGGAGAAGATAATATTCCCAGATATCTGGTCAAATTTTACCCTGGTTGCACACAAGAGAATGCATCACAGAGTATTTTTTTACAGATAATTCTATCTGTGCAATCCAAGGGAGAGTAGTGGAAGACATCAATTTTACACTAAATGTGTGAGAAACAGAGAAATAGCATATGAGCTCAGAACAAATTCCAGATCTTACTTTTGATAACTTAGAATATAAAGTAAAGAGGAAAATTTCCTAACACATATGCTTACAACTTTGACACAGCAATGGAGCAGAGAACAGGAAAATCAAGTTGTTGACAAAACAAACTCCAACTACATCATATCACATCTGAGAAATGCACAATATCACAGATTTGTGATAGTTTCTGATGGTCCAGTATCCTCCTTAACAGCCTATTGTGGTTGAAGTGACAATACAACCAAATAACATTTGAGTCTCAAAAGAGGTCTTACAGGGCTGCCCATCAGTTTAATACCAAACAAACAAACAAAAAAAACCTTCATTGAACAAATACCTTTATAAAATAGTGGAGAGAAAGCATTTATTGACTTGTTAAAAGATGTTACGATTTCAGGCAAACAGAGCTAATGATGACACCGACAGAAGAACAAGATTTGAAAAGATGTTCAAGTGTACAAGACAATATTGACTATCTGGTTTGATTGCCCAGGTCAATAAAAATATACCACCACTCTCTCCATAACAATATTGAACAGACTCATAAAAGAGATTCTTGATTTCTTCTAAAATCTGCCTGTGCTATTTAGAGATTTGCATTCAAAAATCAATATTTTGGAGATGATTTCCATGTGGGTACTTGCATTCAAAGGAAAATTAAGCCTCAGATCTAAAAGAAGAACAGAGGAAAACAGCTGACCTGCAAATAGCTGCAAGTGGGAAAACACATGCTAAGGAGAGAAACAGGAGTGCAAGACTCAAATGAAATGTTTGAATATGTTGCAGCACAGCAACAGGTAAGAAAAATTGTACTCTGTTCTCTAGGATTTTCTAAAAAAGTCTGAAAATATACAGAAGAGAACATTCAGCACTTGAGTTCAGATGTATTCCTTATTTGTGATAGAAGAAATCGCAGCAAATGGAGCTCCAAGTTGTTTTCACAACTGACATTCTACTCATCTGCTGCTCTCCCTGCTCCTTGAAGTTATTTATGGTGATGCAGGTGTTAAAAAATATTTCTACCAAAATACTTATGCCTACTTTACAGATCTCCTTTGCAAAAGTGCTGTCCAAGATCTGCCTGAAGATGAGGACCACCCTACAAAGGTAGAACATAACAAGGCAATCCAGATCCCTAACTTAGGGAAATTTAATTTTAACAGCAAATGCCAACATGTTATTTTTTAAAAAATCAATCTGCAAACATCACGTTGCTGTATCACAGAAGATGCGTGACTGCCACTGGAGGCAACAGGATAAGGAACAACCTCTGACCTTCTCCAGTCTCCGTCTCCCTTGGGAGACTGGAGGCTCCCCAAGCCTCATTAGACTCTGAGCACAAAAAGGAGAAGTAGCTGCACTGGTAAAGAAGCTGCTCATGCTGGCACAGAAAGGTGCTTTTTGCTGGCTATCTTCTACACTATTCAGCTACAAAATATTCTGTAGGGGATGACCATTCAAATACCCATTGAGGGTACCAAGGGAAATTGCTCACTGTCTACAGGAATGGCAGAGAAGCTATTCTGGTTGGCTCTGAAAGTGATACATTTTCACAGAGAACTCAACATGCTGAACAGAGGCTGCCACAACAGGGGAAAACAGCTTCACCCAAATGTCCATGTTGAATCCGAATCCCAACACAAAAGCAAAGACATGCCCAACCTGAAGGCAGTGGAAGGACAAGTGAATGGTCAGGTTTCTATCCTTCGTGATCTGCAGTCACTGAATTGCTCTGAACTTTCTGGCAGAAGTAACATCCAATTCTTATTCATCCTTTTGATTCATCCTATGGGATTACTATTGTATTACAACAGCAGGGGCTTCCAAATAATACTGGCTGTACCAATGAGGTTGATTTTACCTAGAAAATACTCAGTGGCAGAGATGCCAGCGGTCTAGCAGGAAGTTTATCTTCTGGCGCACATGAAAACTGTTCAAGGTCCTTTCTGGGTTTTTTATCCCAACGCAAAAGCAGTTATTCGCTTTCTAAACGAATTTCAAGATATGTTCCCCAAACTTCTGAAGGGTGTTCACTGAAATTGTTCATCCAGCATTCTTTGTGGGTTAACTCCAAAACAAACCATTTATCTTTTATTATTGGATGTCACTATTCTCTGCCTTGATGGGCAAGCACAGTTTAAAAACCAAGACAGATCAGTAAAAGGAAATGCAGTCTGTCCGCATTCCGTGAAACTATTTGTTTTGCATCCAATTGGAGTGAAAGTTGAAAAATGCTAATGTCCTTGCTTTACCACATTTGGGTTACCCCTACAGCACTGCCTCTCCACTCCAAAAGAACTAAGGCTAAATCTTACCTAGATCTGATGTTTCATTTAGGATACTCATAAAAAAATGATGTTTTGAACAACTCAAGTTGGCAGTTGGTACAGGCAGCCTCCCACTGGCCGTCAAGATGTGTCAAGTAGGGACTGCTGCCTCTGTCAGGATCATGGCCTTAAAAAAAAAGAGAACTAAGAAATGTGTTTGCAGCCTGATTGATGAAAGTTCACAAAAATCTACAGTGTAATCTTTCATGTTTTCTTCTCTTTGCCTTCTTCAACTGTGAGATGTTGCACCAGAGAATCCCATGTTTCCCGTGTTGACATCTGTCCTGAGATCTGATTGGTATCCATTAAAGCGGGATCTTGTAGAAGATAGTTTCAGAAGGAAAAAACTAAAAAATCTCTGTTGCTTCAAACCCATATTTAGTTCTTCAGGGACAGATCCTGTCCCTGCCTGCATGTACATTAACACAGCCATATAGAGTGAAAAAAATGCTGATTATGGAATAAATCCTAACCAAAGCCAGGAAGACAGAGCAGAAGCATGAAGTAAGACCTGTCTCTTATGTTTTGCACCACCACATCTGTGGGATTTCATTCCAGTACTTTAAAAATATATTTACATCTTAGTAAGCAAATTGCACGCTGAGTTTCAGATCACCAGCAAAACCAGCTCCCAGGGTGCTCAGAGTCTGGGGATTATCCAGTATCAGAAGTGCCCAGCAATGCCAGAGCACTGAGATCATCCAGTGACTGGACCCCGTATTAGCTTGCTGGGAAGAAAATGCAAAAATATTTGAAGAGGTGGTAGGACAGGAAGTGTCTTTTGAAAGGAGAGAACAACTGAGAGCTTGCCGGAGGCCAGCACAGCTGCTGGATGTCCCTGCACAAGAGACTGTGCAAAGAGGCAAGTGTGAGGACTGAGTCACATATTCATTTTGTGTTGCAAACTGTTGCATCAAAATACAGTTCTTCTTTACTGTCAGATCAATAGGTATTATTTGGAGGAAAAACTGTCAGGTTTTTGTTTGTTTTGTTGTTTTTTTTTTTCTCATATGTAGTTCCCACCACAATAGAAATGGCAGAAAATATGCATTTAGTTCTCTAGACGCTCAATCCTTACCCTATGATAAATGTCACTGGTAAGACAAAACTAGTTTTCCTGAAGCAATTTCCTGAACATTTTGCTTAGCTTAAAGAATAACACAGAAAAGGAGAAAGGAAGACGGAGAGCAACACTCATGCTCACATTAATTACACTTAAAGTCTGGCCTTGAAAGCAGCTCATACAATGCAACTCTGAGGAAAAGAATACATTTGTTCTGCAGGTGTTGCAGGTGACTTGTCTGCTGTGCTAAAGCTACAAAAGCTGTTACTGTCATTTTCAATTGTTAATCTCAGAAAGGGTGAAAATGTTATAGCTACAGTTCTAAAGCTCTGCTACTCATAACACAGACATTATTCTGGTAAATAAACTCCTGAAATGGGTTTGCAGTTAATTTCTTTTCTTCCAGACATCTGGCTATATACTAAGAACTGCTATACCTATGAAAATGGGGGTGATGCAGAAAACAAATCACAGAATCATAGAATATCTCAAGCTGAATGGGATCCACAAGGATCATTGAGCTCTGCTCCAAATGAACTGATCTTTTTACTTATGAACAAAAATCTGAAGTAAAACAAGCAATTAAAGTTGCATATTTTTTCCCTATCATGATGAAAAGATAATAACAATCCTAATGGATTAAGTGGTCTGCTGACATCACGAGGCCCATACTCTGATTTCCCTGTGGGGAATGTATAAGGGGCATGCAAAATGATTGCAAAAGGATGTGGCTGCACACCCTATTTTGGTCCAAGATCTGTTTATGTTCAATAGGCTGCTTGGGTACTGCAGAATATCATTTTCCTTTGCTTCTGTTGTCCCGGTCTTTCACTGACAGGCATTCATTATGACAGACAGCCCTCCTCATTTTGCAGTCACTGAGGAGATAGTTCAATTTTTAAAAAAACTAAATTATTGCTGTCATGAGGAGTGGGAGGGAGATAAAGTAGCTGGTATATAAACCCCTTCACCCATTTTAGCTGCGTTTACTCAAGATTATTCATCTTGAAAAGGACAATCAATTCCAAAGAGCTACAAATGCTCAATAGCACAAACTGCTTTGGAAACATCACTGAACTTTAAGCAGGCACAGTTTTGATTATTCATCTCAACACAGAGGATTTCACATTGCCCAGCTGTGACCCCTTTGTGCCAGCCTATGGAGAAAACCTACACCTGCTATTAGCATTTTAGTACGTTACAGAATTTATTTTCTGCTGTAGCATTTGATATTTCTTCATATTCGCAAATCAAATTATACCCAAGTCCTAAGGGAAAGCTTCTGTACCTACCAACTCATACATTTTCTCCAACAATATCATATAGGTTATTAAAATAATAGCTGTTGCAAGAGGTCTCACACCTGTGTACCCTGCGTGCTTTGTTTCTATGATCCTGCATTCGCAACACAGCCAAAATTAAATTGCCTGTGATTTGCAATATAATTGTTACCTCTTCAAAACAGTTTACCATCAAGGAGTTTCTCTACAACACTTTTTTTTCCCCATTCTCTGAGAGGTTTCATGGGAAGCTATCCCTCACCCTTCAGCATCTGTGGACAATCCCAGAATGGGTGCACCAAGCCCAATTTTTGCCTCTTCATCCTGACTGAAACTACAAATTCATCACTGTGGCACCAGAATAAAGTCAAGCAAAACCCATTATCTCACACAAGATGCTAATAACACGCCTAGAAAATGAAAGATGTTTGCAGCTGACTTGCATGCTGCGTCTCAAGAGTTCCTTAAACACTGATCAATATTTTGAAGACACAGTAGTGTTAAATGAAATGATACATCACATTTGCATGCACAGTCCATTTTGTCTTATTTCTCTAAATTGGTATTTACAACATCTCCAAAACCAACATGAAGTCAGGTGTTTTGTCTCTAACAGATGTCTACTGCACTTGACAGCAAATTGTCATAATAATATCCTTTTCATGAAGACACTGACCATACCATTTCCAAAGCATTACCTTGTTTTGCTGTGTTCTCTGCTGTTGTAATGTAGCTTCCTGCCTCCCTCCTTTTAACTGCGACCATTAAATGAACATATTAAAAAGACTGCCATAGTTTTTTTTTCTCTTTTTTTTTCTTTTTTTTATAATTGCATATATCCAAAAGAAAAATAAGCTGCAAATGTTTTTAAATTATTTGAATAACAAGCATTTCACATTCTTCCAGGTAACTTCTTACAGCACCCACCAAAGCAAAGAGACACAAGAGCTGGGTCCCTAGTTAGGAATTTTGCAAGAAAAAGTACTCTCTGACAGGAGACATTGGCTGAATCCACACAATTCACAAAGCAAGCACTGAAATATCAAATATCTTTTTTCATTATTTTTAATTACAACAAGAAGAGTCAGAAGACTTCTTGCACTATAGCAAATGAATAAGATAGGACAAAAACCATGGAAATCCTGCCCAACACATTCCTACATAGTAAAGTGACCCTTGAGGTGGGCAGCATCATTAACTGGCAGATTCAGCAATAGCATCAGAACTACCTTGAGCTCAATCTTCAGCTCCTCACTCTGGAAGGCTGCATCTGAGATGATTTACTGAGAGATAAGTCCAAACAAAAGCAGTTTAGATCAGCAGATCATCACTGAGAATAATCTTTCAGATATAGACTTAGTTACCCCATCTGCAGAGAAAAAAGCTACAAAAAAAAGGCACCAAAGTCCAGAACAGTTTGTTCCTCTTCATGGTGGAAACCTAGGAAAACCACATTTGCATGAAATTATGAAAATGGTCCCATGTAAATTCATCTCAGAGTGCTTGACAGAGGCATTTGTGACCTTCCTACAGACAAGTAGTGTAGGTGCAAACCCCAGGTAACACCAGCAAGTACTGCAAGACATCCAGGACATCATAACCAGCTTAATTCAGTGATTCTAACCCTTCTAATTTCTCATCTGCACAGCCCCAGGGCAATGTTGAATAATTACTGCTGAGTTGGAGACACAAGAGGAACACTGACATCAAGATTTGTTCAAGGCAAAAATACACAGCCAGAAAATCCCTTCCTATTTTAAGCAAAGAAATTCTCTCAGCAGTGTGCTCATTTGCCAGTCTCAGCAGAAAGGACAGCACACACGTTATTGATTTGGGGGTGTAATTCAGGACATTCATCTTCTGTGAAGCTCTGAAGGCTAAGAGATGGTGGCTCATCTTAATTTCTTATTTCTAATGGCTTTTATTCATACTCTTGGGTATGCTGCTGCTGTTGCTCTTTGCCTTTTCATAGAAGAAATCAGTTATCTCTGAATGCCTTTTTATGATATTATAGTAACCTTTGCCTGAGTTGAGTTTGGATCTACTTGAAATGTGTGATACTACATGTTTTAGGAGGCTCAGCATACCAAATACCTTTAAAATGCCTCTAAAGCCACAACGGATACACCTGTCTTTCTCCAGGATAAGCCACAGTCCCCTTATTGAATTAAAGAACTGAGAATGATTTAATCTTTCAGTTTACAATGCTGTTGATTTTCTTCTCCCCTCAGCAAAAGCCTTACATCTCGGGAGTCAAAAATTTGCTATGCACAACAAGCCTCTGCAGCATTTTATTTTCTGTGCTGAAAATAAAACACAGCTGAAAATTAATTAAATGTTGAAGATTTTCAAGTGGCTTGGATTATATTGGAGAAATAATCAAATAAGCTTGACAGATTTGAAATACGGGTTGAAAATTCAATTGTTAAGAAAACATAATCTTGGGAATATTACAGACAGGCAAGCAACATAATGTGTAACAAAAAACCCAAATCAACCCAAAAAAAATGTGCTGGAAAGACATTTGCAATTATTCTCTACAATTCCACTCAGTCGCTGTCAAACAATCTTTGCCTATCGCTTCCTTTGCATTTTCTCAAAGCACAGCCCCTCTAAGGGCTGCAATCCTAAAAAACTGCTCCCAGATTCTTGATTACAAGACATCTCTGTTAAGATCAGGTATAACCCTATGCTCAAGTTCATTTTGAAGCCCCTGCTGCGAGTGCAGCACCCAACCCACATAACCTTCAAACTGGATCATCTTGGGTTTGGATGAGGATCAGTGAGAGCACATATCCAGCCACACAGATGTAGTGGAAGGTGCAAAGCACTCCAGGTACAAAGTAGTTTGGAGAAGGGGTAAGCCTTCTGGACAGAAGCAAGCAGTGAGAATAAACAGCCAGGGCCAGATGATCCATGCAATGGTTGCTCTTTTGCTGAAGAGGCAACTCTCAGGAAATTTTGTGCTGGATCCAACATGCATTGGATCTGTCGCCACTAAAATCACAACAGATGTTTAACTGTGCTCTTTTATTCTTTCCTTT
Organism: Myiopsitta monachus; assembly: GCA_017639245.1. Classification (NCBI taxonomy): domain Eukaryota; kingdom Metazoa; phylum Chordata; class Aves; order Psittaciformes; family Psittacidae; genus Myiopsitta; species Myiopsitta monachus. The sequence goes on along the minus strand of CM029921.1, from coordinate 59,656,817 downwards.
CCCATTTTTTTTTCTGCTGCAATGTGAACGCTTCACTAACTTCTATCAATTTGTTGCTAATCAACACATTGCAGAAGATCAGCATATTGCACAGATGCCTCTGTATCCCAAGAATGAATTTCTGCAGGCGCACATCAATCCTTCTGAACTGACAGAGCACTGAGATCATTGATACTCAAGGATCATTTTGCCCATGGTTGAACTTCTAAACCTTTTCCACTTGTCCTGTTTCAAGAGTGATAAAGACAACATTGAAACTTGAGTGGGAATTTTTAGTGGGCACTACCTGAGCCAACATGGTTGATATTTGGGTAGAGAAATAACACACAGGGGAAACAGGACACAATTTCAGAACTTCTGTTGCAGACATGAGGCAAGCAGAATGGAAACCTGACCCTGAAATTAGCCCACACATATGTCAGTGGACAGGGAAGATGGACCTGAAAAGAGCGAACTTAGCGTACTCATTTTTGGTGCTCAACATTTACCCTGAGCCCTGGATTCACCATCCTGTCCGTTTCAGCCTATGAGCAAAAAAAGGGACTCCTCCAGTGAGCCTGGCTATGCACACAGGCAAAATAGTTATTTAGGTACATTGACTTATTCAAAGCCTCACAGCATCCTGATAAAAACCACTATCATGTATGTTTAGAAGGAAAAACTTCAGATTAAAATCTGACACATTGATAAACATCAAAATATAGCCAAAAGAAGTGAGCAACAGGTGTTGAAAGCACTTCGCATAAATCTATTTCTGTAATGTCTATTTTATTGATGATCATTCCTCAGATTTGCAGATGAGTCAATTTACTCTTCTCAGGTGATTAACATCTAACAAAATGCCTTAAATAGTCCAGGTATTCAATAACTCAGTTTTGGAACAGGAATGCAGATCACAGCTACAGCATCACAGCAGGCACACAAGCATTGACTTGAAACAAGGTAGCCAGGTCCTCCCCAATAACCTTCTCCAAAAAAAGCTGTTAATCATTCAGTATTTCAGTAATCAAAAGCTGTTTGTCATTCAGTATGGGTTCAGTGATTATTACCTGCATGGGAGAAAGATCAGATGGTGATGATCATCTTACAGGTGAAGGAAGACAAGGTTCAGTGGAATTAGAAGTGAGATAAACTGTGATTTTTATTTCATTTGCCAGTTTCTAGCAATAAGGCAAGCACTAGAATGGCGTTATCCAGAATACAGCCATCTTAATTTGGGAGCATTCATTTGGGAACATCTTCATATTAAGGTTGGATATTTTCTCATAAAGATACGCTTTTTCCTTTCTCCAATAAAAATTCGGTGGCACCTATCTAGGAAGGCTGTAATGGATCTTGGTGGCTTAGAAAAAAAATGCAACTTTTCAGCTGGCTTTTAGACATCCAGAACTTCATGAAGACAGCACTGGGAACAGTTTGCTTATGAAGGGTGTAAATTTATTGAAACATCAGTTTAACCTGTCATCTGAAAACACAAAGAAACAAAATATCCTGGATTTCTGGTGCCATGTGGAAGGGTAAATTCCATTTAGCCTGGACTTGAAAATCCAGGTCATGGATTGCAACACTGGTTTCCTCCAACAGAGGATCCAGGAAATGCTGAGTGTCAGCCTTCCCTGCAACTGCAGTGGAGTAGAGGCCATGTTATTCAGAACATCCACTCCGTTCAGACTTTTTAATGTTTTGATTAGCTCAACCTCCCCATCTGTTTTGAAGGAGGGTTTTACCAGATGACCCCTGGGACCCTTCAAACATGAACTACTCTTTTATTCTGTGCTCCACAAGAAAATGCTGATTACTTCTGTATTTACCTACTCTAGATAAGGGCTTATACTTGATTTAGTTTTTCCAAATATCCAGCCAAATTGATTTTTTTAAATAACACCTTTTATCTTTCCATCCTAGTGGAAAGCGTTAAAAATCCCGTTAATATGGATGTGTGTGTTCGTGCACACGCATATTGCAATTTGCTTTGAAAGTTATCTTCAAAGTTTTGTATATCTAGCAGTTTGGATTTTCTTGTTAAAATCAGTATGCTATTGATTGATAGTGTGCTCTGCCCAAAAGGTCCTCCTTAGCCTCCTTGTTAGCTGTAATTTTCTAAACTCTTAAATAGTTGAGGATTTTTACTATCTCCCTAAGGACACTTTAGCCTTAGCTCATTTTGTCCTCATCTGCAGTCCAATTCAGCAGCATAACTCCTGTAAGTAAGTTCTTTGAGATAATTTTCATTGTATGTGATGGCCTTTCTATGTTCTCTACATTTTAAAACATACATTTCTAACTTCATTGTGAACTGGCTGGGACACACTGTAAATTTTACTTTATTGAGCTGTAGACGCTCTCCATCTTTTTTTCAAGAAATTCTTATGCTGGTTATCAGTGTCTATATGAAGTTTATTCTTATTTGCATTACCTTGTATTTTTTGAAGCCACAAGTAATATGCTACTCCATTGCTACAGTTTAAGTCATTCTGGTGATTACTATTCTCCTTAGTTTTCAGTTATCTATGAGTTATATTTATTGGCAAGTGACTTGTTCAAAATTTCCAGAGACAGTATATAATTGAATTTAAAATGCATTTCTGATGCTCATAAAAGTAATAAAAATGTCACCTTCTGCATGCACATTAAAAATTCATCCCATGCATGTAGAGGATGAATGCATAAAATGATCATTATGATGTGCAAATGTACTAGATACAGGAAAACGAGACTGGTCTCTGACTGGACATAAAAACATTTAATAGATCTGTGTTCAAAAGGCATTATTTATTGAACTTTTCTGAAGTTGCTGAAAAAAAATGCTCCCATGAATAAGATGACTAAGTCCACTCTAGCTTGGTTACAACATGTGATTTGTACCATTATTAACAAAAATGTGGATCCTTTGTGAAATTAGAATTCGTTCCCTTAAATAAAAGCCCCAAAACACACCATTTCATTTCCAGACAGTCAATTTACCTATGTGACTACTTTTCTGATAAGCATATATGCCAACGGAGAGACTACTAGAATTTTAAATCTCTTCCCACTCAGAACAGAACTTCAACATTTATTTAAAGTTCAGTAACTCATCCCTGAGTTTGCTGTGGATAGCCCTCTCTGTAAAATCAGGCCAATGGAGGTGCTGTCATTCGTCTTTTCTAAAATGCCTGCATGCACCCTCTAATTTACTATTTCTGTATTTAGGGTTTTTTTTTTCTATCCGAATTTGTATTAAAGTCACCAAAAGATTCAAGCCAGCCTGCCCCCGTGGACAGGACATAGAAACAACTTTTGGGGAAAAAAAACCTCTTTTCTTGACTTGAGCACTTTTCTCAAGCGACCAGATGTTGTACCACAATGGTTTTTTTCAACTCCTCTTTAACTTCAGTCTTGGCTAAAGAAGTGATATGCCTTTCAGAGCAGTCTGCTCAACTCTTTTTTTTATCTGCTTGGCACAAAGTGATATTAACACTGTGAGTCATTAACTCCTCTCAAGATTCACGGAAGACTTCTTAAAATTGGGTGTAGAAGTAGAAATTAAAATCTATACTTTCCTCACATGGATTATTTTTCATAAGCATGAAAAAGACTCCTTTTCCCACATCAGGATTTTTTTTGGATATTGCATCCCTGTGCTCAAGCCCCAGTCATTTGGCAGCCTTGCTGAGGACCAGGGATTGGCATGACCACAAAGCATACACAGGCTGATGAGTTTTCCTCCTCTGCTTGCCCTAATTCAAATGCAAATACCTCCAGGTGTTCAGTATGAAGGATTTTCTATGTTCCAGGTTGTGGTGATGATAGCTTGTTATACTTAAGATACTTTGTAGGGTCATTTAAATACAGTACTTTGAAATGGTTTAACCCAGCAGAATATCTCAGTTTACGCTCTAGCAACAGCCAGGTTTGCTGGAGGTTGTTTGTAACCCAGCCTGATATCGCTCTGCCTGCATCTTCTCATTCTGAGCAACTATTTTCTGACCAAAACCTACTAACATGGGATTTATCTTCTAAGTATCAGCATCAAGATGCAGCTGACACCTTCTAAAGAGGCAGAAAAACCCTCAGAGCAGGAACCTTCTTCCCAGATCCTCAAAGTACACACAACAAAAAAAAAAAAAGCCGTAATTTTAAAACAGAAACCAACCTATAACTGAAATTTAAATTCATTGACAGTTTCTCAGGAAAGAAGAATACATACTTCTCCAAAAGAAATATTTATTAAAACAGTCATGTAGTTCTGGCTATTCAAAAACTACCTTTACATGCTACCACAGCTTGCCACATGTTTTTTCTTCTAAGATCTCATGAACGTATTTGCAAGCATTGAAACACTGAGTGTGCTGAGAAGACTGTTCTCAGACTTCCTTGGGAAAATTTATCTGTCTGGCATGGAAAAATACCTTCATTGTCAAGCCAAAAAAAGCATCTCATTGAAGTGAGTTTCTCCTGACATCAAGGTCAAGCATTGGTGCACATCTTGTGGAGAGCCTCTTCAGATGGAGACTCTTCACTGGCAGAGATTGAAAATTGGCCACCCCAAGTGTCTGACGCCACCACAGTTAGGACATTATCCTGAGGAGCAGGTTTAGGTCAACCTGAGAACGAAAACAAACCTGATCTTGGACTATCAGATACAAGCATGTATTTTTTGGCTTTAAGGAGACTGAAGAAAGATCAGACCCATTTCTCCCCACTTTGGTGAAAGCTCCGACCCATTTCTCCCCACTTTGGTGAAAGCTCCTACACTCAGTTTCACTTCAGCTGGAAACTCACAAATAGGAGCCAGATTCTTTGTTTTCTTCAAATCAACATGAGATTAACACTTGCAAATCAACAAAGGGGAAATGTAGTTCATCAAAAGCCTTTACTTTTTCCTGATTAGGTTTTTAACAAAATCCCCCTACTCCAGGTACCACCAGCCTCGCCCATGTAAGTAATTTGAGCAATTAATCAGAAAATTGGCTCATATCACTTAAGAGAATATTTTCACAAATATTGTGACACAAAAAACAGACACCGTGAATTAGGGGTAAGGAAGACACAATAATCAATTTACCATACCTATAATCTGTGGGAATCTGGTAATCAAATAAGTTAATTTTACTCAGTAGGACTTCACACTAAACAAAAGCTTCTGAATGAGATCTACTGTCATAAATACCAATGGCTACTGTAACAATTTATTTTCTGCTAATTATACTTGACTATCTTTAGATCAATACTTTCTATATCTTCATCCTTCAGCTTGTTATACCATTCTGAAAGGAAACTACCATTTGTATATGAAAGGCAGATTGCCAAGTGTCAAGACAATTACAAATAATGAGATACACATCTAAACAGCTATTTCTAATCACATTAAAGGTTTTATACTTAATCTTTCTTGTATTTTGCTAATACAAAACATAACAACTACCAGGTAAATTATACATACTCCACTCAGAGAGATGGAGATGTGTTTGGAGAATGGCATGTACAGGGCCTTTTCTAGTCTTCAAGCATACCACAATAAAACTTAGAACTTAACCTATTCAATGTGTTTTCCTATTGGAAAAGCACCTTCAGATTTGAATATGCAAATAGCCTTCATATTTTCACATCATCACAGTACATTGTCCCTGCAGCAATAGACCACAATGTTCAAATCAGCACCAATGTGTTTTTTCTTTTGCAACTATGTGATACTCCTGGTACTTCAGAGTCCACTGCTGTCTTATCTCCCTGACTTCTCAATTCCCCCATGCTCCTTCTTCAACATTTCTGTACTTTGATGGATGTAGTCTGCATACAAGACTGCAGAATTTGCACATCTGTATGCTTCCCTGTCCATCCAAACAAGCTGCATTTAAGGATCACAAGCTAAAAACAGAACCACAGAATTACAGAAATACTTCAAATACTCAAAATAGCAAGGACTCAGGCTTAAACAATAATAAAGGCATGTATATCACATTCAAAGCATCCCCCTTGAGTGAGTTTCTTCCTTGTAAAACCTACTGGTACACCAGAAGATACTACAAAGATTTTTTTTCTAGCCTTTGAAGATAAATGTCCAATTTCATACAATGGATTATTTAAAGAGAAGAATAAAACTCATCACCTCCATTATATATCTCACCTTGTGCAAAATTACGGGACAGAGATAGAGAAGCACGCAGAGGACAGATGAAATGTTTGGAACCATGTAAATCCTGAAGATCCTCAGCAGCTGGCCAGGTAGTGGGACAAGTTTTATAAGCCACCACCATCCATCATGCTCTACAACCTGTGTCCAGCCCAACAGTGGTAATCTCTCATTCATACTGTTACAGGAAGCTCAGAAATCCACTGCTATTGCAGGACAGTGATAATCCCAGTGATAACAAATCAAGAAGTATTAGATAAGTAAAATCAGTGAAAGCTAAACTCAATGACAGAAAAAATTAAATCAGGAAATATCTGACATACTTCCTTTGCTCCTAGGTCCATCAGTAGTCATGGGTGATTGTAGGGGCTTTTTCTGGGTATCAAGGAGGAATAGAACCTGTCACTTTAAGCAAAGAAACAGTAAAAGCCCCCTAAACCACCATATTAAGATTTATTTCAAATATTTGTTAAAGCCAATTTTATTCTTTTAGCTGCCAAATTAGCTACTGACAAGTTCACCAAGCTGTAGACATGCAATATATAGGATGCAAAAGTGGATAGGCACAAACCAATTGCATTAGTATAACACATTTTAGAATTCTTCATCTTGAACATTTTTCAGAAATACAATCTAGATACAGAAAGGATCTTTTCCTCCTTATGAACCATCATTCTTATCCCATGGATATAATGCAATATTTCACTTACACCTCTAATTGCACCCAAACAGCAAATTAGCAGCCTTTTCTATGCCAAGACTTCATCTCCAACTCAGAATGCTTTCACATCTCTAACAGAAGCTACAGCATATTTTTGTAATGCCAAGGCCAAAATTAGATGTGCTATTCCTTGCCAAAGAGTACCAAAGGGTGGCCTCACTACACACTTCCTAGCACACAAGCCAACAGAGGGCTGAAGTTTAATGAGCCATTCATTTGGAAGTATGCCCAGTTCTTTACTTAATTTGGCCTTTAAACTCTAACACAGTTGAGAGTACAAGACGTGCTCCGGAGTTACATGCTGTAACAGGGACAAATTCAAAGACCCTGTCCCTATTCTTCATCTCAGTACGGTTTGTTTTGCGTTCAGCAACATGGTTTATTTGCAGTCAGCAACTGTTTCATCCAGATTACTAACAAAGATTAAAATCACCCCTTCAGAAGAATCTAGACCAATTTATGTGTTTTATGCTCCCATATGCATGGTTCCAATTTGCAGAGGCAGTAATAATTCATTTTATTTCAAAGCTCCTAAAAGCCAGGGCATAATATTTCATTTTTTCTTGAAAAAGCATAGGCTATGAAACATATTAATCCCCAAAGGATTAATAATAAAAAAAAAAAAAACATGATTACATCATCTCTATTCAAATGCTTACGTCTGAACAGTTTTGTGTTTATAAAGAGTTAACTGGATGACAGCTGAACAGGCTCTTGAAGAATCTTTGTTCTTGTTGAAATACATTTTTTTACAAAGGTTCACCAAATGGCCCAGGAAAAAAAACAACAACAAACTCCAGTGACAAGTGGCACATCAATTTCCATTCTTCTATCAGTCTGCTTCTGTCTGATCCACTGCTGGGTTAGCTGGGCAATATGATAACTGTCAGCCACCCATAAGGAAAGATGAAATGAAGGCTAAAGCCTTTGATATGCAAGTTTGCTTACAAAAGCATATGGGAGATTTTGTTGGTGTTTTGTTTGTTTGGTTGGTTGGTTTTTGTGTTTTGTTTTTCGTTTTTTCCCCCATTGTGGTTCTCTTCAAAAGCACTGCAGCTTTTGACTGGCTTTTCCAGCAGAGAGAAAAACCACTTCTTCATAATCTGTCTAAATGTATTTAAGTAGCAGTCATGAAATGCCTCTACTTGTGGATCTGCATTGGATCTTACTGATTTATAGAAAATTAATGCCAATTAGATAATGTGATGAAACAACACCTTTTTTTGTATTTTGCCATGGTCTTTTATACTGATCCTATTAGAAGAAGGTTGTGGCTGGTAGACAAAGGTAGTGTTGATATATCCTCTGAGGATTTATTTCTTTAAGGAAGAACTGGCACCACCTAAGCACCACATTATGGGAGTAACTCCAGTTATACAATCATAGAATAGTTAGGGTTGGAAAGGACCTTAAGATCATCTACTTCCAACCCCACTGCCACAAGCAGGGACACCTCACACTAAACCATGCCACCCAAGGCTATGTCCAACCCAGCCTTGAACACGGCCAGTGATGGAGTATTCACAACTTCCCTGGGCAACCCATTCCAGTGCCTCACCACCCGAACAATAAAGAATTTCTTCCTCAGATCCAATCTAAACTTTCCCTGTTTAAGTTCGAACCCGTTGCCCCTTCTCCTATCACTACAGTCCCTAATGAAGAGTCCATCCCCAGCATCCTTATAGGCCCCCTTCAGATACTGGGAGGCTGCTCTGAGGTCTCCATGCAGCCTCCTCTTCTCCAGGCTCAACAGCCCCAACTTTCTCATCCTATCTTCATACAGGAGGTGCTCCAGTCCCCTCATCATCCTCCTGGCCCTCTTCTGGACTTGTTCCAACAGTTCCATGTCCCTTTTTATGTTGAGGACTCCAGAACTGTACACAATACTCCAAGTGAGGTCTCACAAGAGCAGAGTAGAGGGGCAGGATCACCTCCCTCGACCTTCCTGGTCACACTCCTTTTGATGCAGCCCAGGATATGCTTGGCTTTCTGGGCTGCAAGCGCACACTGAAGCCGGCTCATGTTCATTTTCTCATCAACCAAAACCTCCAAGTCCTTCTCCACAGGGCTGCTCTGAATCTCTTCTCTGTCCAGCCTGTAGCTGCGCCTGGGATTGACCCAACCCAGGTGTAGGACCTTACATTTGGTTCAGTTATCCCAAGTTTTCCACTCTTCCTTAGTTGAGACAATTTAACTTCCAGTGCTCTTATTTAGGATACACATCCTTCATACCAGGCAATCAGTTTTAGAACTGTGTTTCTAAAGCATTCTTTATAGTGAAGCCCGAAGCATGTTTTTGGCTAGTACCACGTTACTAAGCACTACTAAAACCGGTGCCAGGATAAAGTAACAATGATAGAGGTTTTTTTCATCAACCAGCAAAATGCTGGGTCTTTGCACTGCAAAACTACTTCATAAATACTAAGCAGCTTCACATCAAACGTAAACTTTAATGAATCCTTCATAAAAAAAGTGGACTCTAAGTTAATGCACTACTAACTACTTAGTGACATTGTAATTCCTGCCTGAATGTCTCAGACCAAATCTTAATGTCACCAGAAGACTCCTATTTCCACTCAAACCCTCAAGACCTTGAGGGTTTGGGAAAGGTGTAAACGTGGGCCTAAAATATGATGCTGAACTAGACATAGGCTATTAGAAAGGTAACTGCTATTTATTGTCATTTGGATGCCCATCAGGTCGTTGCAAAAATAATCCTGTTTAAGACCCAGCAATGAAACTAATGTAAGGAAACCACTCTTAGGCACCAAGTTAGCCTTTTCCACTAGCAATTAAGCAGTTGCCACGGAAATGAAGCTGATCTTGCCTGATCTATTTTTCTTATATGTGGTGGTCATTATGTGAAGTATTATTTCTCACTGTGGTATTTTGCCTTGATAAATACCAAGATTTGAAATAAGATAATCATGCTTTTAACTACTCAGGCATATACAAACCCTTCTTTTTTCCATCAAGGCTAGTGACTGCAAAAGCTCCAGCTATATTTATTTAACAGACAATTTTCAAAGTTCAGTTCACATTTTCAGACTTTAAATGAAATGTGCAGTCATAGAAAACATGTGACATTGCTTTGTAGACACAGGTATTTATTAGTGCTCATCAATGCCATGAAAAACAAAAAAAGAGTTTGAAAAAGGAAAACAGCAAGGTGATGCAAAAAACCTATACACCAGATGTCCATTAGAAAACAAAACAAACATGATGGGTACAATTCCTGTTAAGTAGTATTTTTTATTTAAGAAGTCTATCCAACACTGGCTGAGTAGTATACCTGTATCAGCCTTCTGCCATCACTCTCCTCTGTGGCTGGGCATTGCATTAGGGCAGCCTTTCCCCTCATCTTGAACCAGCTCTATGTTAGTTCATTGCTATCCATTTGCTGCCAGATTGCATTTAATTCCACTCTGCCTAGTGCCACTTGTCCAACCACAACGCCAAAATGCAGAGCCACCAACAAATCTAAAAGTGGCCCTTAAGGTCCCTTTCAAGTGAAGGTCCACTTTTTGGCTTGGCACTAAGCCTTTTCCCTAATTTATACCCAGATGCATGTACGCTAAAGATGACTCTGTCCCACCATCTAGGCTGTCAATGGAGACATGGAGTATCTGCCCCAGTATCGATCCCTACCTTACTCTGCTTTTCCCTGGTACAAGCTAAACATCAAAGCTGTTAATTATCCCTCCTCTAAGCCTGACAATCTTGCCAGCTTTCAACCCATCTAATCATCAGTGCATCTCAGCCCATCCGTCCTTAGCTTCCAAATGACAATGTTGCAGGCAACAGTATCAAAAGCCTTTCTAAACCCCAAACAAATGACATCTGCTGTTCTCCCCTCATCCTTGTATTCATTTCATCGTGCATCCATCACTAAGAGAGCACAGACTTGTTTCATTATTTCTAAAATATTTCATCAACAAATTATTCAGTCCTAAAGCTGCATTTTTCATCAAATAAATGGTTTGCCAAAATGCTTTGCTTGGCATTGTGTATTTGCAGGCAAATTCAGATTTTTCATTAGGATCAAAAGACAGTTATTGGATACACAGACATCAAACATGAAGCCTACGATATCCTTCTAGCAATTAGTCTGGACTCAAACTTTCCCACCATCTGTGGAAAAAAAAGGTACTTTTTCTGCTACTTTCTCTACCAAACATTGCACATATTTTAAGAATTTCAATTTGCACACAGATAAACATGGCTTCCTTGCAGCCCATTAGTAATTATCTAGAAGCTTTCTTTACCAGAAACCAGCTGGTTTTCCAATTACCAACTCAAGACAATGAACAGTTTTGCAAGGAAAAAAAGTATGACCAAACATGACCCAAAGGCAGGACTGACCTTGGCCAGACCCAACACTTGCATATGAATGCTGGTAAGGGCGTTTCTCTGGCATGGACCTTCCTGGTTAATAAACCATTGGTGGGAAATATTGGGATTCATTTAACATGACTGGTCCAACTGCCTATTTAACTATCTCTTTGGACCAAAAGAGAAAAAGCAATAACAGATTGACAATGATTTCTGGAAGCCATGTTGCATACAGAATAACTAATGAAGAACATCCAGGGTGCTCTTTACAGCTGAGTTTTCAGTATCTATTGGTTTAGGGTGAAGACTGATAGACTGTTCAGTCCCAAGCAAGCATCTCTAAATCTGCCTCATTCGGGCAAATATATTTATCAACATCATCAAAGAGCTCATGGTTGCAGAGGAATGCACTTAATCAACTGTAATTGAAAATCTGTTAGATAACTTAAGGCATGTAAAAATGTTATTTACTCACAAGTCTTCCAACAAGCTGAGGGTTTCTGTATGTGATTAAATATCTTGCAGTGAAAATCAGACATTTCTTCTTAGAAGGGAGGGCGGGTGGGAGGAAGAGTGTGTGGGGGAAATACAGAAACTAAACTTCAGCCTGTAACCTGTCAAGTAATGCTCAGGTTACTCATTCATCTGAAAAACAATACTAACAAAAATAAGAATCCTCCTTTCACATAGGAAATGATATCCATTAATATCTGGTTGGAACTAGATGATCTTGAGGTCCTTTCCAACCCTAACTATTCTATGATTCTATGATTATTAGCTGAGCACAAGGAAGTGAATTTTGGAAGCTTCCAATTGCATTTCTACCGCTATATAAAAGTTTTGAGTGGCTGCCACCAAGAAGGCTAGTCTCACTGTCTGGTCAAAAAGCAAAATCTTTTAAAGCAGACAAGTGGTATTGCTGAAATCTTTCTCCGGATGTCATGGTTTAGACCCAGCCAGTAACTCGGCATCACACAGCCATTCACTCACCCCTACCCCCGCTTCGGTGGGATAAGGAGGAGAACTGAAAGAACATAAACCCCACGGGTTGAGAGACAAACAATTTCATAACTAAAATAAAATATAGTGATAATAGAAAGAATATCAGTAATAATAATAATAGGAAACAGCAAGAGCAGAAATGAAAGCTCAGAAAACACAAGTGATGCACAATACAATTTCTCACCACCCGATGACTGATACCCAGCCCAATCTGAGCAGTGATCAATCCCTTCCAGGTAACCTCCCCCAGTTTATATACTGCGCATGATGTGCTGTGGTATGGAATATCCCTTTGGCTAGCTTGGGTCAGGTGTCTTGTCTCTGCTTCATCCTGGCTTCCTGTGCCCCTCCTCACTGGCAGAGCATGAGAAACTGAAAAGTCCTTGATCAGGGTCAGTGCTACTGGGAGGACAACTAAAATATTGGCGTGTTATTAGTGCTGTTCTCAGACCAAAGCCGAAACATAGCACTGCACCAGCTCCTAGGAAGAAAAAATAACTGTTACAGGTGAAACCAGGACACCTGAGCATTGCTGACTTATTCTTTTGAGGACAGGAGACTACCAGATGCTTTGGTGAGTATCTATTTGTAATTTGAACATGAAAATAGGCATTATCTGGCAGGGTAACAAGTTGGATAGGTGGATACGCTTTTTTTATGAGAAGTGTCAGACACATGGACAAGCTCTGAAATGTCTGTGATTATCAAATGGCTGCACACTAACCAAGGGCTCCAAAACTCCCTTTGGGGACCCATGAGGAAAGTCGACAGTTAAATGGCTCATGGGAAACTCATCCTTGAAAATAAAAGTTAAGAAACAGACCCGGATCCTCAAAACTATCATGTTGTCTTTGCTTTCACCCAGCAAGGTGAGTACAGATGAGTACACTTTGCTGAGACTTTGAAAGCAGACAGATGCAATACCTCCTCCTAAGGCTGCTGCTGTTTATGCTTTCACTTTGATTTCCAACGCATTGATTCGTATTGTTTCAATAGTTAAGAATTACTTTGTCATAACACCAGGCTTACTGCTAGCTAGCTCAACTTCTCACCATATTGCTTCCTTTTATTTAAAAGTCTTCTATTAAAGACTTTGAAATAAAAGTAGAAATAAATAAATAAAAATATAGAAAAATATATAAATAAATAATAAAATAATATAAAAAATATATAACATATATAAAGACATATAAAATATACAAAAATATATAAATAAAATAATTATAAAAATAAAGTAAATAAATAAAATGTCTTTTATTAAAGACTTTTCCTGGCAAAGCCTCCTATCAACTGTGACTGTGTTACTCTGTTGTCTTCTCTAGGTTAGACTATGTGTACTCAGCTCCTTGCAGCCCTCAGTGTCAGGCATCTTTTCCAATTCTATGACACTTCTCTCAACTCTGTGCAATGTATGTGTTTGTGCCCCTCTTGAACTATGGACATCTGAGTTGGGTGAGGCCTTACAGCTGCAGAGAGTACAACATATGCAAGCTCCTGCAATTGCCCTGTCCATCCAAGGACTCTTTTTTCATCCTAGCATTGCACTAGTTTCATTTCCAGCCACTGATGCAGACCCTCCAAACCCTTTCTAAGACAGCTATCAGCTGCTTCATACCAAGTCAAGCTCATCACAGGTGTCTGATTAAAGAATGTCAATGCTTCCACACTTATCATCTAGATTTGTTTCCATTATAAAAGACCAGGAAAAAATGTCCCAAGGCTTACTTCTCACAAGCTCAGTTTCTCACAATCCTATCCTCTTCTTTTACAATCTGAATCCTATTTCAGTTGCTATATATTTTGTCCAAGATCGATATCAGGCCATTTAATCAACAGCAGCCTGACAAACTCTGTGTTCCACTTCTGGAGCCTCTGAGCTGTTGCAAGATTCGTTACAATCAGTACCAATGACCAAAAACCCACCCTCAACAAGTCTTAAAATAATTCTTTGATGCAAGCTACCTACACTTGCTGATTTTAAACTAACTAATTTCAACAGCTCTTCAATTTCATCACCAACATACCGAACAGTTGGAATACAGGGTATTTCCCATTTCCAATTATTTTTCTTTCTTTAGACAGCATTACCATTTCCACACCATACAGCCCTGAATGGGACCAATATTATGACAACTATTACTTTTTCCTCTTGCATGGTCCTTAGAACTAATAGCTCTGTATTTTTCTCATATGCTTTTGCTTCTTTTATCATATCTATACTTTCCTTTTGTATAATTCCAACTTCACCACCACCACCCTTCCTCACATATTCCAGAAGACAAAGTCATTTATGTTGGCATGCTTCAGCAGCTTCCTGTTGACTTAAGTATCTCCGAAACACATTTCATTTTAATGCTGTTTTGTCTTCTATCTCTTCCACTCTTTTGGTATGGGATCCCAAACTGGAACTGTCCCCACCTGGCTTCTTTGGACAGCTGAGTTCACGGGTGACAGCCCATGAGTAGTTTTGGTTCTGGCTGGGCTGAAGAGCCAACCTAGGCTGCTTCACATGCTTGCCACCAAAACTGGTCAATATCAGGGGTATCTTCTAGTTCCCATGATTATCTTCTGCAATTCATCGCAATTTATCAATATTTAATGTTTTAATACCAAGCATCACTGTTCAGTTCTAGCCTGCCACAGCGAGGGCATGAACAACTAACTTGGGAATTTAAAATAGTTGATAGATCAAAGGCACAGAGATTATCACCATATAACACCTGCAAAATAACAACCTAACAAGTCTTACCCAGTTATTCTGGACTGCCTCCTCACTCATCTTTTGTAAGTGAAACATCAATGAAGTCATCCACGGCTGTCCAGGATATAGCAAACTGCCACATATCTTGACTTGGATATCACAGTATTATTCCAGAGTCCTAAACTGTAACTCACACTATAATGCGATTAGAATAAAATAACCTTAATATCCATAAATTTCATCCACTTTAATATTTGCAGTATAAACCTCTAATCTTAATCAGTCTACTCTTCACTACATTTTAGCAAGCACCATCTTAGAATCATAAAATCATTGAATAGTTAGGGCTAGAAAGGACCTAAAGATCATCTAGTTCCAAACCGCCTGCCAGGAGCAGGGAAACCTCCCAGTAAACCATGTCACCCAAAGCTATGTCCAACCCAGCCTTGAACACCGCCAGAGATGGAGTATTCACAACTTCCCTGGGCAACCCTTTCCAGTGCCTCACCACCCGAACAGTAAAGAATTTCTTCCTCAGATCCAATCTAAACTTCCCCTCTTTAAGTTTGAACCCATTACCTCTTCTCCTGTCACTACAGTCCCTAATGAAGAGTCCATCCCTAGCATCCCTAGAGGCCCCCTTCAGATATTGGAAGGCTGCTCTGAGGTCTCCATGCAGCCTTCTCTTCTCCAGGCTCAACAGCCCCAACTTTCCCAGCCTGTGCTTCAGTCCTCTGATCATCCTCGTGGCCCTCCTCTGCACTTGTTCCAACAGTTCCATGTCCTTTTTGCGTTGAGGGCACCAGAACTGCACACAATACTCCAAGTGAGGTCTCACGAGAGCAGAGTAGAGGGGCAGGATCACCTCCCTCAGCCTGCTGGTCACGGTCCTCTTCATGCAGCCCAGGATATGGTTGGCTTTCTGGGCTGTGAGTGCACACTGCCCACTCATGTTCATTTTTTTGTCGACCAACACCCCCAAGTCATCTCCACACGGCTGCTCTAAATCTCTTCTCTGCCGAACCTGTAGCTATGCCTGGGATTGCTCCCACCCAGCTGTAGGACTTTGCATTTGGCATGGTTAAACTTCATCAGGTTGGCATCTGCCCACCTCACAAGTGTGTCAAGGTCCCTCTGGATGGCATTCATTCCTTCCAACGTATCAACCAAACCACACAGCTTGGTGTCATCAGCAAACCTGCTGAGGGCTCACTCAATCCCACTGTCCATATCACTGACAAAGATGTTGAACAAGACTGGTCCCAACACCGATCCCTGAGGGACACCACTCCTTACTGGTCTCCAGCTAGACACGGAGACATTGAGCACAACAATTTGCGTGCGGCCATCCAGCCAGTTCTTTATCCACCGAGTGGTCCACCTATCAAATTGGTGTCTCTCCAACTTAGAGACAAGGATGTCATGTGGGACAGTGTCGAATGCTTTGCACATGTCCAGGTAGATGGCATCATCTGCTCTACCCCTGTCCATCAGTTCTGTAGCCCCATCATAGAAGGCCACCAGATTGGTCAGGCAGGATTTCCCCTTAGTGAAGCCATGCTGGCTGTCACCAACCACCTTGTTGTTTTTCATGTGCCTCAGCATGCCTTCCAGGGAAATCTGTTCCAAGATTTTGCCAGGGACAGAGGTGAGGCTGACTGGTCTGTAGTTCCCTGCCTCATCTATTTTCCCCTTCTTGAAAATGGGGGTTATATTTCCCTTTTTCCAGTTGTCGGAAACTTCACCTGACTGCCACGATTTTTCGATTATGATGGACAGTGGGTTAGCAACTTCATTTGCCAGCTCCTTCAGGACCTGTGGATGGATTTCATCAGGTCCCATGGAGTTGTGTATGTTCAGGTTCTTAAGATGGTCTCGAACCAGATCCCCTCCTACAGTGGGCCCAGGGTTTGCATTCTCACTGTCCCTGCATTTGCCTTGCAGGACTTGGGTGGTGTGCTCAGAGCATTATCCGGTGAAGGATTAGGCAAAGAAGTCATTCAGAACCTCAGCCTTCTCCAAATCCAGGGTAGCCAGTTCTCCCGATAGCTTCTGGAGAGGGCCCACATCGTGCCTAGCCTGTCTTTTATTTGCAATGTACCTATAGAATCCCTTCCTGTTATCCTTAACATCCCTAGCCAAGTTTAATTCTATGTGGGCCTCAGCTTTCCTAACCTGGTCCCTAGCTTCCCTGACTACATCCCTGTATTCTTCCCAGGCCGCCTGTCCTTGCTTCCACCTTTTATAAGCCTCTTTTTTCCTTCGAGTTTTCCTCAGCAGCTCCTTATCCATCCAAGGAGGTCTCCTGGCCCTCCTGCAGCACTTCCTTCTAGTAGGGATGTATCGCTCCTGAGCTTGTAGCAGGTGATCCTTGAATATCAACCAACAGTCTTGGGCCCCCCTGCCCTCTAGGGCTATATCACATGGAATCTTACTGAGCAGGTTCCTCAAGAGGCCAAAGTCTGCTCTCTTGAAGTCCAGTGCAGTAAGCTTGCTGCACACTCTTCTCACTGTCCTGAGGATCTCGAATTCAACCATCTCATGATCGCTGTAATCAAGGCTGCCCTGGAGCGTCACCTTTCCAACCAGCCCTTCCCTGTTGGTGAGAACGAGGTCAAGCATGGCACCTCTCCTTGTCAGCTCCTCCATTACTTGCAGAAGGAAGTTGTCTTCCACACAATCGAGGAACTTCCTGGATTGCTTGTGCTGGGCCGTACCATCCCTCCAACAGATATCAGGGTGGTTGAAGTCCCCCAAGAGAACAAGGGCTTGTGAGAGTGAGGCTGTTCCTATCTGTCTATAGAGCGCTTCATCCACAGAGTCCTCTTGGTCAGCCAGTCTGTAACAGATTCCCCACAATAATGTCTCCCATTGCTGTTCTCCCTTTAACTGTGACCCACAAATTCTCTATTGACTGCTCGCCTGTCCCCAGACAGAGTTCCATACTCTCCAGCCTATCCCTAACATAAATAGCAACTCCCCCTCCCTGTCTGCCAGGCCTGTCTTTCCTAAAGAGCCTGTAACCTTCCATTCCAACATGCCAGTCATAGGAGCCATCCCACCATGTTTCCGTGATGCCTATGATATCATACCCCCGTAGACGTGCACACATCTCTAATTCATCTTGTTTGCTCCCCATGCTATGGGCGCTTTTATAGAGGCATCTGAGCCGAGCTCCAATTGAAGCCGGCTTATTGGCTGGAGCAGCTGGAATATCTCTCCATTGCTCTGAACGTTTATTATAGGTGCTGGTCAGTGATTGGGAATGTTGGGATGGAATGATGCCCCCCTCCCTCCACCCATCTAGTTTAAAGCATCCTTGACCAGTCTGGCAAGCCTCCTACCAAATTCACTCTTCCCTTTCTTTGTCAGACCAGCTCCACCAGCCCCCAGTAGACCTGGCCTACTAAACTGAGTCCGATGTTCAAGGTACCCAAACCCCTGACTATGGCACCACCCTTCTAACCATTTATTAACGTGCCCAGTCCTCCTAGCCTTTTTAAGGTCCTGCCCTCTATCCTGGAGAATTGACAAAGAGACAATCTGAGCTCCAGAGCCCGTAACCACCTCTCCCAGAGCTCTGTAGTCCTTCTTGGTATATACAGCCACAAACATACAGATAATATTACAAGACAAAAAAAGTGAATTTGGTAAGGATGAATTACTTCGAACAAATCCTGACAGCCTAATAAAACTTCAGTTATGCCTAATGTTCTGAATCAAGCTGTGAAGAGATTAATTTCTTTGCTGCTACAGAAAACAGAAATGTAGAAGTTGTTTGCTCTGGAGATTAGAAAGCCACTATCCTCCAAATCATGACAGCAACTAATAGCTAGGCAGAGAGCCAGGATTGGGTTTGACCTGATGACAAATTACCAACAAGAGTTCTCTTTCTCTGAAACAGCAGAATGTTGGATGGACCGTACTTGAATGTTCTGAAACACGACTGTGACAACTGAGGAGTAGATTCTGGTCCCTTTTGTATCAGTATAAAAGCACATTAACACAAGGTTTACCAGTAATCACGTCCTGTTGGTTGATACGTAACTGAAATCACCCTCTATGGGTGTGGAAACGTAAAATGTGATTTCTGTCATGGGAAGAAATGATAACTGATGGCAAATAAAAATGACAGTGCTCACCCTAAAATATATATAAAAAAGGGGGATTTAGAAATTAAAAAGCAAAAATGAACACTACGAGAAAAACTACAAGATTTGCTATCTTTGCCTTCCCCACAGACACCAACCCTCTTGCCACTTAGCTTCCTGCATCTCTTACGCTGGTTATCTTCCGCAAGTTTTACAAAAGAGAAGCACAGCCCATCCTTACATTTGCCTCCAAGAAAATTGCAATAAAACCATTTCAAAGATGCTGTTACTGCATCGGATTTGTTTTTGAATGAATAAAACACTCCATCAGTCTTCCTGAGAGCATCTACTTTGTCAATATAATGAGTAAGGGTATTTTGACTAATCACAAAACTTCTTTAGTTTTCAACTAAAGTCCTGTGTTTCTTTTCTGCTCATTAAAAAAAAAAATAAAACAAACAAACAAACAAAAAAGAAAACCAAAACCTCTCTTCCAAATTAAGTGACAGGATCACTGACTCAACTGAATTATTTTGCTGTTGTGCTTTACCTCTACAACAATAAGTCTTTATGCACAATCTTGCTTTCCTTCTCTCTATGTGTCATGGTTTAAGCCTCTAAGCCATGCAGTTTTTCTCATTCACTCACTTCCCCTCTCTTTCTTCCCCCAGTCCCAGGGGAATGGGGAGGAGAATCAAAAGAATTCAACTTGCACAGGTTGAGATAAGAACAGTTTAGTAACTAAGGTATAACACAAATCACTACTGCTACCACCAATAATAATACAAGAGAAATACAAAGAAAGAGAATACAACTGCTCACCAAGCCTGACCCAGCCAGTTCACCCCCAACAGCAAACCCCCACCCTTCCAGGTCTCTGCCCTCCGGTTTACATCCTAGACATGACGTGCTGTGGTATGGAATACCTCTTTGGTCAGTTTGGGTCAGGTGTCCTGTCTCTGCTTCCTCCCGGCTTCCCCTCCTCCCTGGCAGAGCATGAGACTCAGAAAGTCCTTGGCCAGACCAAAACACTACCAAGCAGTAACTGAAAACACTGGTGTTATCAGCACTGTTCCCAGGCCCAAAATCACAAACACAGCGCTGCACCAGCTACCAAGAAGGAGAAAAATGACTGCTGCTGCTGAACCCATGACACTATGCAAGGTTACAAAGCTTCATCACTATTACCTTTTAACATTTAGCAATGAAGAGACTTTCTCTTTTCATCCTTATGTAAATAAATGGGAAGAGCCCAAATGGTACACGTGGACCTGCAGAACAGATTTGTCTGAAAGATGTTGACTTGGGATTGATTTAACCCAAAATAAGATCTTGTGCAAATTGAGGTCATGAATGCATCTTTGAAGTGTTTTTACTTACTGATAGAGTCACTATGGGAGGAAAAAGGACATATGTAGCTTTGTTCTCCTTTGAAATGTAAAGAGCTTATCTCATGTAACACAGCAATTTTACCAGCAAATTAGATTTTACTTCACCAAGAAAACTGAGTTGAATGGAGGGGGGAAAAACAAACAAACAAAACAAAAACCAGGAGTAAAGAAAATAAAATGCTTCAAAACCTTCACAATCCACATCTTATTACCACTACCACCTCTGGCCTCAGACACACAGCCTCAGGTTTTCATTTCTCTATATCTGGTCCCTGCAACTGGCTTTTTCTCACTAGACGCATCAATTCCTCATTTCTACAAAGCCCTAAATTGCCCAATGGATGGGTGCTGCAAGCAAAGTCACTGTCTGTCACCTGAGTTGGGTAAATTATTTATTGTCAAATTGCAGATCTGTAGCAAAAAGGAAATTGCAGCAAGCCCCATGAACACTCACTGTGTTGATTATGAATACCCCTTTGGTGCACAAAGGAGGTCTGTCCAAGGAAGGTAGGTTTAGACTGGATGTAAGGAAGGAATATTCTACAATGAGGGTGAGACACTGGATCATTTGGCCAGAGAACCTGTGGAGGCCCCATCCCTGGAAGAGTTCAAGGTCAGACTGGACAGGGCTTCGAGCAACTTGGTCTAGTGGAAGGTGTCCCTGCCCGCAGCAGGGTGGGTTGTTCTAGATAATCTTCAAAGGTCCCTTCTAACCCAAGTCATTCTATGAGTCTAAGACTCGATAACATTAAAATGAGATATAGGCTTATTCCCATGTGTATTAATCTACATCGTAAATACAGCTGACACCAAGACCAATGTTATCTTCAGGGAAGTCCAGGGGCTGCTTCAACCCCTTAACATGCTTAATTGGGTTACTGTATCTGCCATAATTGAAATGCTGCAATGTAAAAAAACCTCAGCAATTATTCTTCCTCCTTCTTCATGCTCTGAATCAACAGGAACATAAGACTTTCACCTTCTTCTCACTTCTGCTCCCTTTTCCCTGTGGTGCATTGCCTCCAATAAAAATTTTCCTCAGATTAAAACATGCTTCTTCATTGTTAAAACTTCTATTTCTTAAAAAATATCTGCCTCAGCCCTTTCATGCAGATTAACAGCATTCACAAAGGGTTATGGAGGCAAGATTGTGGTTACTGAAATAATTCATTACAAAAACTTTAGAAAAAATCTTAACCTGGGCTTCTCTCCACCAAAATATGAGAAAGACTATTTTTCTTGTTAAAGGGCAGAAGAAAATTGACAGTTTGATACTGTGGTGCATCAGTTCAGTTCTGCTTCAGTGCCTGCCTGTGCACATCCTTACACTCAGCCGCCTGCAAACAGAAACTTCCCTCAAGATATCCTCAAGTGTCCCTAGTACAAACTGAATATAAAGCAATGTGGGGAAAAAACAGACAAGACAGACAAGATTTGTGCCATTTCCAAAACTGAAACACTGCTTTTATTCCATGCAGGGCTACTGGAATATCACAAAACCCACATCACACACTGTCTTCATCCTTTATGTATGAGCCTTGGAGGTGCAAGGACCTCCTGAGAGCTCCAGCTGAGCACCATAGGTATCTTCACTGTCTGTAGCCTTAAGCTCAGCTTCTCACAAAAAGCCACCCCTGAAACCTTCTCACGCTTGCCCAAGGAAACCCAACACTTCTTTCTACTGTTAGGCAATACAATGGCATTTCCTTTCTTTCTACATTTAGGCCAACCCTAGTTTGCTTCCCAGCATCTTATTTACTCTCTGGTTTGTACCCTGGAAGCTGCTTTCTTCCTCCCCTGCTGTAGGTAACTCATTAACACCCTTCTCCACCATGCCTGCCTTGGCAGACTGTGCATCTCTAAACTGCTGCTGCTCCCTCTTGCTTTTACCCAGGGAGTCTGGTGATCCTTGGCAGCCCGTTAGCTGCATCCTGTGGACACATGTACAGATTTGTGGCTGTCTGCATTAATTACATCCTGGAATGCAGGTTCCTGTACATTCTGATTTGTCATAAACAGTGAGAAACCCAAGCTGAGAAGCACAAAGCTAGTGGTAGTAAGTGTGGCTTTCTAAAATGCTTGTTTTCCCCAACACCAGCTATAACACATGATTTATCTGACCAAAATGCAGAAGATTTAACACATGATTTATTTAACCAGATTTTAGAAGACTAAAGTTCCAGTCTTGCAAACCCTCTCAAGTCATCTTTGCCTTCCCCACTAAAGCTCCAGGCATAACTCGTTGTAGCTCCCCATGGCACAGTGACTTTAACATGACCTTAGTTGAAGACTAAGCTGCACTTCCATCTCATCTTCAAAAAATCCCAACAAAACAGATGAAAGGGACAGTATATAGATGTCTGCTCTGAAAGAAACCCTGCTGTTCCCATGTGCCCTCTTCAAAGCTGGCCCTTCTTGTGATGTGGAAAGACTGTCCTCATGCTTTCCAGCTAAAATTGCCATGTAGTAGATGCGCTCTAATGCAGATCACTCATTCAATCTTCCCTCTCTCAGCAGACCTACGGGGCTCATGCAGCATGAGGCAATAGAAAGAACAGTACATCTACATTTTCTAGAGAGAAAAGAAGATACTACTTGACAGCTCTGCAAATTGGAGTAAAACTGTGGATGGCATATGATCTGCTTCACTTGAGTTACGCTAACAGGGAAGAGAGGGTTTAAAAATGTCACGTGTGAATGCTTCAGAAGAAATGAATGATTCAGTTTTCCACAAACAAACTAAGCTGAAAGCCAGCTCAGCTGTCAAGCAGCCAGATGATCTATTGCCTCTCCCCAGTTTTACTTTATTCTGGGTTGCTTATTATGGTCATTATGGGGGATAGCAGAGGAAGGTGAGGTGATTTTCAAGTTTTGTCATCTCATCTACAGCTCTTGGGAGACACTGTTTGGATGTTTCCAGCCTTTCTAGCTCTATCCAGCAGATAATCTGGACATAAGCCTTCTTGTCACCGTATCAATAGCACAGTTCCTATATCACGTTTGATCTATTGTTCACCAACATGGACAGAAACAGGGAAAATAAAAGAGGTAACTTGACAAAATTCTTGGTTGCCTCTGAGGTCAGAAGGAACTTGATCATGATGTAAGATGAACAGTCCAGCTTGCTCCTCCTAGAGACACTCCTTGGACTGCCTTTAAAAATGTGGACATCCTTAAGGTGGGTGATGGCCAGATCTTGTTGTGAACATTCTACAATATGATGCTCTTGGCCTTCCAAGTCTTGGATTGCACACCCATTGTAGTGGGGATGGTCCTGTCCATTTTGGCCTTGAGCAATATCTTGGGATGAAAAAGGTGTTAACCTAGATGGACTCTTGATTTGAACCAGCACATCTTTTCCTGTCTTTAGCTTTGCATTAAGAATAGATGCATTTATGTGTTACTGAAATAACTTCCCCTTTTCTCTTTTTCTGCTCTGTTATCCCCTCTGTTCACTTTGTCTAGATTAGTGTTCCACTAAAGGTTTCTTTCAGCCAAAACCCATTTTTCAGATTTAGTCACCCAAACCAATCTCAATGTACATATTTCACCACCTCACCACCCACCTCCAGCTCTCTTTTTCCAAAGTCTCTCTTCCTTTTGCCTCACTTAATTTCTCTCCCACTTCTATCCAGCATAATTTCACTGGAAGATGCACTTTGGGAACCATTTCATGCAAAAACACAGGCGATTTTTCAAAGACAGACATTTAATAAAGCTTCACACATTTTTGTATTTGTTTTCTTCCCATTGACAAATGACTCACATTAGATCATCATGCTGACCAATTTGAGCATGTATCATCACAAGATCACCTTTCTGGTACCACTTGCTACACACAAAAACTTTTACCAGCCTAACTTCCCATGTAAATAAGCTGCGAGTGCATAAACTCCATTTCTTAGAAATAACCAGTTCATCTCTGCCAGGTCAACCCAGATCACAACTTCCCACTTAGGCTAATTTGGAGTCAGAAAAAACTGTCAAGGAAACTCAAGATCAAGCCAGAGCATTATGACAAAACAGTAAAGACTGAAGAGCAGGCATTTCTTCAGCCAGATTAAAGTTTTTGACATTAAGTTAAAAGCTTGAACTAACAACAGACTTTGATTTTCTTTTTATTAGCACTACTGAATTTTCATTTATAAGATTCAAGATCGTGTGTGTATGTGTATATTTCCTTTAAGTTCCAATTCCAAAGCTAGATCTTACCTCAGAGGTGACACAGAGGTGACGCATCATTTATTCTCCTGATCTGTTTCAGAGTCTTGGCTGAATCACAGTTTACACAGTGGACCAGGAACATAAGGCCTCTTTTTATGGAAAAATTATGAAGGGTTTTTTTTTCAGATTGTTTTTTTTTTTTCTTTTTGTATTTGTTTGGTTTTTGGTTGGTTGGGTCTTGTTTGTTTGTTTTAAATATAATATTTACTCTCCCAAGGCACTATGGTCTTTAAACTTTTATGATCTAGCAGGAAATTATTACCCTAGCCACAGTATAAGGCTTTTCCCCATCTTTTATTTCCTGGACAGATTTACCTTACAAATAGCTGTTTCTTTAACTGAAAGCATAGAATCATAGAATCACAGAATAGTTAGGGCTGGAAAGGACCTTAAGATCATCTAGTTCCAACCCCCCTGCCACGGGCAGGGAAAACTCCCAATAAACCATGCCACCCAAGACTCTGTCCAACCTGGTCTTGAACACTGCCAGCAATGGAGCATTCACAACTTCCCTGGGCAACCCATTCCAGTGCCTCACCACCCTCACAGTAAAGAATTTCTTCCTCATATCCAATCTAAACTTCCCCTCTTTAAGTCTGAACCCATTACCCCTTGTCCTATCACTTCAGTCCTTCATGAAGAGTCCCTCCCCAGCATTCCAAGAGGCCCCCTTCAGATACTGGAAGGCTGCTCTGGGGTCTCCATGCAGCCTTCTCTTCTCCAGGCTCAACAGCCCCAACTTTCTCAGCCTATCTTCATACGGGAGGTGCTCCAGACCCCTGATCATCCTTGTGGCCCTCCTCTGCACTTGTTCCAACAGTTACACGTCCTCTTTATGCTGAGGACACCAGAACTGCACACAATACTCCAAGTGAGGTCTCACAAGAGCAGAGTAGAGGGGCAGGATCACCTCCCTCGACCTGCTGGTCACGCTCCTTTTGATGCAGCCCAGGATATGGTTGGCTTTCTGGGCTGCAAGCGCACACTACCCACTCATGTTCATTTTCTCATTGACCAACACCCCCAAGTCCTTCTCTGCAGAGCTGCTCTCAATCTCTTCTCTGCCCAACCTGTAGCTGTGCCTGGGATTGCTCCCACCCAGCTGTAGGACCCTGCACTTGGCATGGTTAAACTTCATCAGGTTGGCATCTGCCCACCTCACATGCGTGTCAAGGTCCCTCTGGATGGCATTCATTCCCTCCAGCGTATCAACTGAACCACACAGCTTGGTGTCATCGGCAAACTTGCTGAGGGCGCACTCAATCCCACTGTCCATGTCACCGACAAAGATGTTCAAATATTCTGATCTTGCTTATATGGAATTATTTTTAGTACAGGCTTGAAAAGGAAATTATTCTAAATGTTGTAACAGTGAATATTACAGTGAGAGCTACTGCTAATTTTAGCATACCTGTAACCTCCACTGCAGAATGATGCTCTTTCTTGCTTGTAAAATGGCAAACATATTAAATGACATATACCATTAGGAATTACTAAATCTACAGTACAGGATCATATTTTAACTTTTTACTGTTAGTTCCACTATGAACCAGCTTGATCTAGCTTTGACTTAGCCACATAATGAGCTACTGAAAATCTGTGTTTCAAAGAGAAACATTGCTATGATTTGTCATTCGGCATATACACAGGGATAAAAAACAGTCTGGATTTTCCACCCCTCTACTTGAAGCAGGTTCTGATAGGGAATTAGGCCATCTTTTGATCACTTCAAAAGGTCTGTTGACTTTACAAGCAGCAGAAAAGAATACACAAACCGGTTCCTCATAAATACTATGAAAAAGAGGATGTTCACTTGTTCCTTACTCCAGTATATTGCAGTTGATTTATATAAGTCAGAAAAGTTATCGTAAGTTTTATAAGCATCTGAAAACTATGTACTTCTAGCCCAGGAGAGATTAGAAGGTAGACCTGGATTTCTTAACTAGGAAATGTACTTTTTATAGTTTTCTTACAGCATACAGAAGAAAGGACTAGACTATACATACTTTGAACATAAAAGGGTGAAACTAAGAAAATAGTACCTGACCTGTGTCACTAATATCATTCTTCTGTGGAAAAACATGGCAAAACCACAATACTGGTTATGGGGTAATATTTTGTACAATGAGTACAACGAGACCCAGAAGTATTACTGCACAGACTGCAGTTATTTTCAGAAAGATAAATGAGAATATATGAATAGCCTTTTTGTAACCCCAAAAGTTTAATTTCTATTGCATTATGTTCATAAGGTGAAAATATGTTATTGAAGACAATGACTACTATGTTATTGTGATTAATGACAGGATTAGAAAGGGTAGCTTTTTTAGAACAATATCAGGAGAAAATCGTGCTGTCCAGCCCCATTGACTATTCTGTGCACAGGTACCATTTAAGCCTTTGTTTCTATTCCATTTCTTTTCTTAACAAGAGCATTTTCATTTATTTATTAATATAGGAAAGAAAAAAGACCTCCAAAGAACAAGAACTGACATACTCCTTGTATTCAAGATTTAACCTATTTTTTCCTTAACAATATTTAAAACAAAAGCATCCCTAAACAAGGTCATTTAATGTAATAAGTGGAATTTAAGATGAGCTTGAGATAGCTATTGATAAACAGATCCCAATTTGAAGATATAATGGGCAGATACCATCTTGTAACCACCTTCCTACAGCTACCTGCTCCATTTTACAACCTCTGTGTAGGATGAAACCTTTTTTGAAATTCAAACTGTAAGATTTAAAGAAAAAATATTTGCTTGCCTTAGGCCTTTCTAATGAGAATTATTATAATTATAATATAGTAATATACTTAGTGTTAACATATAATATTACATTATATTAATTATAATAATATTATCATTATTAATATAATGGCTTGACAAACTGCAATAGGCTGTGTCCAAGAAGCTCAGCTACAGGGTGAGAAATGTTTCTTGGTTTCTTCTTAACACTATTTGCTTTACAATTAAAGCTGAGCAGGCCCTGTGGAGGCTGCATCCAAATTAATCTTGACAATCTTCTTGAAAATCTTATTAAACCTCAAAGCTTAAGACCTTCATATTGCACAATTTCTGCTTTGAAAGAGAGGCTCTAACCCCCAGAACTGATCTTACGTACATCTTTTGGTTTCATTCACCAGCACACAAAAAATGCCAGTACTTGTTAACATTTCAGTTTATGACTTTTTTTTTTTTTTAACTCTTTCAGCATGGTAATAGCTTTTATTTTCTTGCCTGAGTTTACTTGTTAATAACAATAAAATGGGACACCTGGAAAAAGCTAGGCTTTGATGACTACACTTTCATGAGCTGCATCAAAATGAGCATAACCAGCAGGTGGAAGGAGGTGATCCCGCCCCTCTACTCTGCTCTCGTGAGACCTCACTTGGAGTATTGTGTAGAGTTCTGGTGTCATAGAAACATAGAATCATAGAATAGTTAGGGTTGGAAAGGACCTTAAGATCATCTAGTTCCAACCCCGCCCCTGCCATGAGCAGGGACACCTCCCACTAAACCATGCCACCCAAGGTTATATCCAATCTGGCCTTGAACACCGCCAGCAATGGAGCATTCACAACTTCCCTGGGCAATCCATTCCAGTGCCTCACCACCTGCACAGTAAAGAATTTCTTCCTCAGATCCAATCTCAACATAAAAAGGACATGGAACTGTTGGAACAAGTCCAGAGGAAGGCCACGAGGATAATCAGGGACTGGAGCACCTCCCATATGAAGACAGGATGAGAAAGTAGGGGCTGTTCAGCCTGGAGAAGAGAAGGCTGCATGGAGACCTCAGAGCAGCCTTCCAGT
This sequence comes from Myiopsitta monachus, assembly GCA_017639245.1. Taxonomy (NCBI): domain Eukaryota; kingdom Metazoa; phylum Chordata; class Aves; order Psittaciformes; family Psittacidae; genus Myiopsitta; species Myiopsitta monachus. The sequence continues at coordinate 59,628,426 of CM029921.1, read as the reverse complement.
ATCTGAAGGGGGCCTATAGAGATGCTGGGGAGGGACTCCATTTCTATTCATGACTGAAAAGAATCACAGGTGAAACTTCAGGCCACACAACAGAGGCCAGGAGGTAAGGTGTCAACCCAGCCAAGAAACTGCATAATGTGCAGGGCTCCACTCCCAGATCTAAGCAGTTAATGGTGTTCCAGGTTTGATCAATTTCTTACCCGTGGACCTGGCTGAGCTGTGGTATGGAATGCATGCAGGCTATTCCTTGAATTTATGTTACTGAATGTCTAAGTGAATGTACTGTGAACGTTTTTGCAATTTTAGAACTCTTATATTTGAAAACACATATAAGAAGCAGGTCAGAAACAAGAGAATATCAAGGATGCAAAATGGAAGGGTAAAAATCAGTATGCCCACATTAGGGAGACTTGTTACTTGCCATCTGATATGGCTGCATGGCTTTAATTTTTCATTCAAAATATCTTTTTTAAGAGAGTGTATCATTACTCAGGTCATCAGTTTACAAACTGTAAGATCTTCTAGATCTTACAACAGCACTTTTCCCCGAAAACCCCTCTCAGAAAAAAAGAAGGAGCTTCTGGAAATGAGCAATAATTGCTAAAATATTTCCCTATGTTGAAAATAAGACATATCCTGTTGTGGTTTAAGCCAAGCTGTAACTCACGCACTTTGCTCACACACTTCCCCCTGTTTCCTCCTCCCCCACTCCCAGGAGGATGAGGAGGAGAATCAAAAGAATGTAACTCCCACGGGTTGAGATAAGAACAGTCCAGTAACTAAGGTATAACACAAACCACTGCTGCTACCACCAATAATAATCATGACAAGAGAAACAACAAGGGAAGAGAAGACAACCACTCACCACTGATACTCAGCCTGACCCGAAGCAGTGAACCCCCTATTCTGGGTCCCTGCCCCCAGTTTTTTACATCCTGGGCATGACGTGCTGTGGTATGGAATACCTCTTTGGTTAGTTTGGGTCAGGTGTCCTGTCTCTGCTTCCTCCCGGCTTCCCCTCCTCCCTGTCTAGCATGAGGCTGAGGAAGTCCTCGGTCAGACTAAACATTTGAGCAGTAACTAGAACCATCGGTGTTATCAGCGCTGTTCCCAGGGCAAAAGCCAAAACCACAGCTCTGCACCAGCTACAAGAAGGAGAAAAATGACTGCTACTGCTGAACCCAGGACACATCCAAAACAGAAAAAGAAAGAAATCAAGCACAGCTTCCCCTAGAAAGAGGTGACAAGGAAACCAAATCTGAAGGATTTTGATCACACCCCCATCTACCATCAAAAGAAATTATCTCTTGGGCATAATTTTACTCCTTGCACTGCTTCTGCACAGCAGGGGGTTGCTGGTTCAGAAGGGAAATTATGCAGTGGGAAATGTTTTGATCTGGGACAAGCCTGAGGTAGTAACGTCTTACTAATGATATGATTACTTAGAGTATCACATTGAGTTGGGTGATTTTTTTCTCTAGAATTCAGTGACACTATTCTGTTTGGGATTATTTTGCTGACCTGAAACATAGCCCGTTCCTCACTGCCATAGCACACTTGAATTACTAGGATATTAGACACAGTTTTCACAAGGAGGATTTGTTCCACTTTGAGATGGCAACATGATACAAAGGAAAGTTTGAGAGAGTCAATTTAAGGAGTGAAAGACTTGGCTTTACGCCTTTGTTTTTACTCAAATAATCTGTATTTTATAGCAAAACGAAGTTTTTACTTCTCTAGAAACTTGCATTTTATTCTAGAAGCACACAAACACACTTAGAATGGGCTTGCTTCTTTCTACAAAGGTTTAAGAACCAGGGTTTTCCCTAAGGAGGGTGGTTTTGGGTCCTTTTAAAATTATTATTTATTCTTTAATGGGTATTTCCTTTAATACAGTACACTTTGAGTGACTCATGTCATAGCTTTTTCTCTTACATCTCAACTGCGTGACTCTGCCAATGAATAACTCACAATAGGATGAAACTAAGCTGCAGTTAGGCTTCCTAGTGCTCACCCTCCTTTCATCTGGAGAATACAGCATCCAGATGGTTAAACAGCAAACAAACAGAAAAAGACATGAGAAGGAAACAAATCAAACACTGGACTCACACAAAAAAAAGTCAAAAGATGAGGACAGCAGTTTCACTGAAGTTTTTGATAAAGTAAACAAGTGTCATACCTTTTTAAAAATTCCATATACTCAGTATGCTTGATGAGGCCTGTCCTCATCATTATTGTTTGAAAACATTGCCGATCAATAGCCCAAAGTTTCACATTTACGAGAGCTGGAAAAAAACAAGACAAGCGGAAAATGTAATTAGCAAAATGTCAACATTTGAAAACCTGTTGTGAACTGCAGAGAAAATGGCTTCATTCATGAGAAAGCATGAAAATGGGTACACACTTCAAAACAGTAACACAAAATTCACCTGCTGGACAATGGACTAAGCATGCACTGAAATGATCTGAAATACCCTTAGTTTTAGCCATAGTACACTGGTTTTCCAGAAAGACTGCCTACAGGCAACTGTGAGATGCAAAGATATCAATGCAGGCTGAAAGCAAGCAAGAAATACAGGCTCAGTTCATTGTAACCTGAGACAAACCCCAGTCTATGACAGTGAGTGATCTGGGGAAATTTTTAGTGCACTATGCTGTTTCTGAGAGTTTCATCCTACTCCCAAAGTAGATGATAATTTCTCCTTGACCTCAAGAGATTTTACAGAACTGAGTCCTGTTATATCCTAATAATTGAACACCTCCCAGTTCCGGAAGTTTTGAGTAATTTATTTCCAACTTTAGTTTTCATGGTTCAGGTAAATTCCAAGACTTCAGTGCTGCACACCATATGCTACATCATGTACTTTAGAAGCAAAGTCCTGTTGTAAAAACAAGCATGAACAATTACTACTGCATAAAGTACAGATGCTCAAAGAAAACAGGACCACATGTATTGAATGTGCAAGGACCCCAAGTGGTCCAGATTTTAGTCTCAGATGTAGCTTAGACATTTGCATTAGCTATAAAAGTTTGCGTATGTACAGTTTATAACAGTTTCTCCCTATAGAAACAGTATAATTAAAACTTCTCTAAAAGCCTCTTCACTTGTATTAATTATTCTTTTTTTCAGAGAGTAATTGCAATGAATTTTACCCCCATATCCCATTTCACTACAGGAAATAGAAATGAGCAGAAAGACTTCCAGAAAATATATTTACAAATATTCTCACAAATAAAATTCCAATAAATGACTGCTTTTAATTGCTGGTCTTTTCAGTCACAAACCCCCTGGTCAATGAAATGAGTTTTTATCCCTACCTGCATTTGCAGGATGCAAAAGCCTTCAAAGTGAAAATTCAACCGTTTCTTTCTCAAATTGCACTGCAGAACTAAGTGAATGCATCACATCATTTAAAGACTCCTCTCATTTTCAAGACAGAAACTCTTTTTTGAGAAGCATTTTGATTTTTGTAATCAAACTGACTGAGGAAGAATGACCCATAGCTTTCATATGAAAGATTTCTGTGAAATAAAATCAAAACCCAAGCCCTTCACTTCTCTTCAGAGTGGAAGAGACAATTAATATAATGGGATCTCTAATTTTTTGGTTCGGTATATATATATATTTTTTTTACTCTGTTCTGCCAAAAAGGAGTTTTAACTGATTTTTAGATAAGATCTATTCTAGAAGAAGAAATTAATATTATTCAATACAGGGTGTGCGTGGGAACTCACTGAAAAGGATGGTTTCCAGCTGTACTAGCTGATGATGACAAGGTTTGTATCAAGTCACTAAAATTTTAAAATCTCAGTAAAACTCTAGTACATTCACTGAGAGCAGGAAAAGATAACCGTGTAAAGTCAGTGCTTTCTAGCTAGGTGAAAAAAATGTAGAGGATTTCAGGCCAGCCTGGCCATTTCAAGATGGTTTGTATTCAGTGTAATGTACGATTATCAAACGAGACAAAAAAGCAACTCACTTCCTTTTTGATTGGCAACAACACTGATAAACCCATGTAGTGAGCATGAAAATAATGAAGTAAGAGTTCATACATCTTTTCTTTTTTTTTTTTTTTTTTTTGGACTAAAATATCAGTGTCCCAGTGCCCTACCACAAACACGCACCATGAACATATCTTACAAAACCATCAAAGGTATTTTCTTCCAAAGTACAGACATCCTTTACAGTAAAATTAAAACTTTTGCCTATATTTCTATCGTGCAGTCTTTGTAGCAGAGGCGTGAGTGTTAAGCTGACACAATAGCTAAGCAAGCTCAGAAGATAGCAAGTTCTTAAATTCACCTTTTTTGTCTATCATCTCATGTAATTTTGAAGGACAGGGCAGCCTTCCTGTAAATATTTCTGTCTGCCATTGCTTCCCAATGTATTTTAACAGCGTAATTATCTTATGCAAATAAGTAGCCCTGAAAAATCACAGAATCATAGAATAGTTAGAGTTGGAAAGGACCTTAAGATCATCTAGTGCCAAATCCCTGTCATGTCCTTTTTACGTTGAGGACACCAGAACTGTACACAGTACTCTAAGTGAGGTCTCATGAGAGCAGAGAAAAAGAAAAAGGTTTCAATCCTGGCCAGCTGGTCCTTAACGAACATGTTCAATCAGCATCTTGGACTAAATTCCTCTTGGATTCCATCACAGTGTGAAAGAGCATGGCCTCTGAACAGATGAGTCCCCATCCCATCAGACACATTTATAGGCTATATGTCATTACGCCTTAAATCGGTGACTGATGGCAATCAGCTGACTCTTATTTCTCACGTACAGAGTGAATGGTGAAGGCACTCTGTGGATTTTCTCTCCCAGTGAGTTCAGATATAGCTGCATAGATACCACCTATCTCTGAGGTCCACGTGGGTATCAGGAAGCCAGATAAGCAATGAACACACATTCTCCTCTGATCCCCAGGTATTCTACAAAGTACTATGTAATATTTAATATCTATTCCCAAAGACATGCATGCTCATGCTACGTATGTTCTGACTAGGTCTCTTAATGCACTTAGGTAAATGGCAAACATAATTTCGTACCTCTCAAGCTAAATGAAGATCCATTTATTGCTGCTAGAAATTGTTCTGTTAAAACAAATTTCTGCAGCTGGCAGTCTTCATCTGAGCACAGAACCAGAGGCTTACTTAGTGAGCCTAGAAGAAGTCACATGTTCCAAAAGGTACCCCTAGTAACCCAAGTTACATATGTATAAGACTACATATACAAAAAATTACATGTCTGTATACATATTTATATATTCTCTATGTAATACTATATATGATTTAATTTAATAATATATATCATTTAATGTAATCATATAGTATATTATTCTATACTGTACTATGTAATGAGTATTTTTATATATGCATATGTATACCACCTAATTAAACATACAGCTGTTTAACAGCCTCCTCAGAAGGACCATGTAGCTCAGTTGTTAAGTGTAGACAATACGCTTCTGTACTGCTAATTATAATCACTACTTATATTCTATATTCACATTTACCTTGCCTAATGATAAACAGAGGTTTTGCTAACGGCTAGTCACAGTAGAGCTTTATATGTCAGTAAGACCCCTATAATCAGGTGTGAGCATAATCTCCTGTTATGCTCAAAATCCTCTGTAAATGCGTTTGAGGGTTAATGAAGGAGCAGTGTGAAGTCATTAAGATTTGATGACATTAACAACTTCAAAGAGACATATTTATGAGTCCCCTGAGATGAAAAATATTTATATGGTCTGTATACCACAAAGCCAATTCTGCCATGAATAACTTGAGTTATAACAGATGCAGACAGAGGCGACATCGAGATTGCTTGTCCTTCCATTCCCCTGCAAAAAGCGCATGTTGGATGACAGAGATAACACTTTCTGTGAAGCTGTGATTTCAGGAGAGTACGTTATTCTCTGACTACAAGAGCTACCACCGTAAAAGGATACGATAAATAACATTATGAAAACAGATGAGTGTGCATTTATCTGTAATGGGAGCTTCCTAAGACTACTCAAATAATATAAATTATTATACTGCAATCAAAGCAACTAAACTGGATTTATACTACAATTAATGTTTATTGCCTCTTTTACACTTTTTCATACTAAAACTTTCTAGCTGGGGTATTGTTTTATCTTTGTAGCAGCACATAATGCAATCAATGATCACCCTAGAAGCCACCAAGATTTTGGCTGGCACACAAAAAAAATTAGCATGGTGTAAGGCAGCAACATGCAAACTAAGGTATATCATAAAATATGTATCTATCATAAAGACTGCTCCTTCACTCTGAGGCACTGATAAAAATAGGGATACCCAGGACTGGGACTTCTAAATGTTTGTTTATATGGTATCATCATTGCATTTTTAGGAGCCACAGCTCTCTGGGCAAAGGCAGCAGCTGATGCTGGGTAGCCTGCAGTCACTGAAGAATATTTTAATGCATTGCAAGGGCTCAAACCAAAGCAAAATGCTCCTGGAAAAAACTATGAAGAGCAGTGAGAGCCAAAGCAAGAAAGTCAGGCTTTCATGGGTCAAAACGGGATGGGGGTGGAGATATCATTAAAGTTTAAATTTTACGTGTTCATTATGGTCAGTACTTAATTTCTGATAACAAATTGACTGAGATTATTTAAATCAACCATTTCAGTATATGAGTCAGACCCCTTCCTACACCAAAATCACCGGTTTAAGCAAGTAAACAACTCCGATAAACAATTTCAAACGTCTTTTCCAAAAAGGAACTTTCTACCTGGACGACCTATGAAAATATAGCCCATTTTAAACAGGTGGAAATACATCCCTAGGGGTACAGGGTTCCCAAGAGAGCCCAAAGCTTAGGCTATGCCCTGGCTGGTTTATTCATGTCCCACTTGGGGCTTGCCTGTGTGCCAGGAGGTGTCTGAACATAAAGTAAGTCAAGATAAAGGTATTTTCTCTGGTTGATTATATGAGCATAATCTCCATGATGCAACTTAAGCCTGATGGAGGAAGCAGCGCAGACCCTCCCTGTTTTCAACCTGTGCAAGGCAGGGCACAATTTCAGAGTGATGCAAAAGAGGAAAACTAAAAGCAGATTTTTAGGTTGCAGTCAGCCTCAACTTTAACATGTAGATCTTCCCACCATCTGATAGGATTTTCCAACTAGCCCATGAACAAGTACCCCAGTGCACTGCCAGGTCAGAGCCAGAGGGATGCGAGGGAGGGTGGATGGGCACAAGACATGGTTCCAAGGTGAGGAAGGCCAAAAGAATGCCTTTCTCCTGCTTAGCACTGTACTCTTAAAAGATGTTTGCAACATTCTGGCTTTGATATGTATCCTTCTGAAACTACAGCATCATGTTTTAAACTGCAATTTTTGTCTAGTCTTTACTGCATATACTGTTATCAGTTACACAGTATTATTTTGGTGTCATCAGGGATACAATACAAACTTCCACGAAAATTAGAAAAAGTATACAGATTTTCTGCACCTATGGCACTGAAAAATAGAGACTATATATTATTGGTACTCTCCAGGGCTTAATTCTCTCAATTTCTAATACTGCCATCATGACCCCAGCCTGTGGAAGGGCAAAGTTTTTGCTCTTCTGCTTCTTTTCTTCTCATGGACCCAGCAACTGAAAGTCATAAACTTCAGGCTCAGATCCAAGCTACTCCTTTTCTCTGCATCACACACAAACGCAATGAAATAGGTGGAAAAACTGCACAGGATTTATGTGAAAGAAGTATTTACAAAAAATTAACATAAATATTATTTATAAGTGTTATATGATATACAATATACATTCTATAAGATTATATATTATATATGATAATACAACGGCGGAAATCCTTCAGGTGCAGTTGCTAAAATGTGCCTGAAAGCAAAGCATCATTCTGCATAGAACTATTGGAAAACCACCTTCCACATATTTTAAGCAAAGGGTTGTTTTTCTCCAAAGCTATGTCAATCACAAAATATGCTTTTAACCACATCCAGTTCGTCAAAGCTTTACCAATAAAACATTAAAAGGTGCTTTAAATCCTTTAAATCCAAGCAACCACCAGAATAGTGCCCAAATAGGTGTATTATGTCAAAATGAAATGCAATATTCATATGCCCCTGCAATCCTTTAGCATCTTTCCAAGTTTTTGTGTGCTCAGTGAAGCGTTTCCAAGGTTTTCAGGGATCACCAAGTGAATCATCCTCAGCTTAAGAACTCCTTGGTACTGTTATCAGACTTGAAACTTTTTATTGCCTTGCACTGTAAGTCAGAATTCATCACCTCACTTTTGCCTTTAGGCTATTTTATTCAAAAAACTGTTCACCTGCCCAGGCAAGCCTCAAGCAAAGAAACAGCAGCATCTTCGTGTCCTTAGGACCTTTCTAGCAGCAATGATATGTAGTATTTCTACTCACATTTAACCCTCCCACCTGGGTTTGATTTTGCAAAGATTATTGTGCAAATTACCACTGGGAAGCACAGTCATTTCCAGTTACTTGTGTTTCATCATGTATATTTTATGAAATTATGATGGAAAGCACATTTAACTAAACAGAAGGAGCACACAATTATTTTACCCCCTCAGACACACAGTGAATCATGAATGATGCTCCAAAAGACTCAGTTTTGGGATATGCATGGAGTGATGCACGGTGGATCTATTTAACAGTAAGATTAAATTTCTCTATTTTCTCATGTGTCTTCTTCACATTTCTAACAAGGATGGCACCAGTACAGTGATGACTTCATCCTAATGCTACCCATTTTCTCAATAGGTTCTTTCCCGTAACTTCCCAGGGTGTTTCGTCACCTCATAGCATGCAAAGCAAGGAGTATTTTACACTTGTCTAAGGAAAAATGCAGCATTCAAGCAGAGAGAGATAAGCATTTAAGTATACTTTTTCTCCCGATGCGGTTTATATCCATGTGCTCCTAAACTGGGACAGTTTGTTAAAAATAATGGTTCATAATAAGAAATTAAGACATACTCACAGAAGCAGGAGAAAATATTAGAGGGGTTTTTTTGGTTGGTTTTTTTTTTTTTTTTGCATTCCCAGGCCAGAGCTGTGGCTTTTCCTGGCACACAGAGCATGGGACAAAAACTAAGGAAAATTAAGAACGAAAAAAAAAAAAAGGCAAAAAGCTTTCAGAGAGCTTAAAACTAATCCCAGTGATGGAGAAGAGGATGATTTTGGATGGCCAGGGCTCAGCACAAAAGGATGTTCAATGCTGGCATTATGGCAGGACTTCATACTGTGCAGTGAATTTTTGGAGTGCAGTGTCAGGATGGAAGCAGGACACGCCAGCCATGGTTCTTCTTCTGGTACTGGGCTACAAACATTGGCGCTTTTTTTCCCACACTGTGGCAATTCTGCGCTGTGACATAGGCGCAGGATGAGATTCTATCTACCTCTTTGTGGACTGTCCATTATGTAGTGGTATTTAAAACAGAAGTCAAATACACACTTTCGCAAGTGCCTGTAATTATCTTCACATTACTAAGACCTGAAGTACGGAGACCAAGATTTCATATTTACTGCAGTCTTCTACATTTTTTTTATGTTCTCCCCCCCCCCGAGCTTGACTAACTGATTTTTTTATGCTAAAATAATCTGTATTACATGCAACAGAAAAATCCTACTGCACAGAATTCCTGGGCTGTACTGCTCACGTGGAAGACTGAAGGCAACTGCAACCCAAAGACAACAACTGTTTCAATACTTGAGCTTTTTTCAAGCCATTCCATCCAGAGGGACCTTGACATGCTTGTGAGGTGGGCTGATGCCAACCTGATGAAGTTTAACCATGACAAGTGCAAGGTCCTACACCTGGGTTGGAACAATCCCAGGCACAGCTAACGGGTTGGGCAGGGAAGAGATTCGGACGAACCCTGAGGAGATGACTTGGGGGTGTTGGTCAATGAGAAAATGAACATGAGCCGGCTTCACTGTGCGCTTGCAGCCCAGAAAGCCAGCTGTGGCTGCATCAAAAGGAGCATGACCAGCAGGTTTAGGGAGGTGATCCTGCCCCTCTACTCTGCTCTCCTGAGACCTCACTTGGAGTATTGTGTGCAGTTCTGGTGTCTTCAAAATAAAAAGGACATGGAACTGTTGGAACAAGTCCAAAGGAGGGCCACAAGGATGATCAGGGGACTGGAGCACCTCCCGTATGAAGAGAGGCTGAGAAAGTTGGGGCTGTTGAGCCTGGAGAAGAGAAGGCTGCATAGAGACCTCAGAGCAGCCTTCCAGTATCTGAAGGGGGCCTCTAGGGATGCTGGGGAGGGACTCTTCATGAGGGACTGTAGTGATAGGACAAGGGGTAACGGGTTCAAACTTAAAGAGGGGAAGTTTAGATTGGATATAAAGAGGAAGCTCTTTACTGTTCGGGAGGTGAGGCACTGGAATGGGTTGCCCAAGGAAGTTGTGAATGCTCCATCTGCTGGCAGTGTTCAAGGCCAGGCTGGACAGAGCCTTGGGTGGCATGGTTTAGTGGGAGGTATTCCTGCTCATGGCGGGGGGGGGGGGGTTAGAACTAGATGATCTTGAGGTCCTTTAGAGCCTAACTATTCTGTGACTCTATGATTACTAAAATTGATTTCTTATTCAGATTTGCATGATTCTTCAGTAAAACAGAGCCTACACTTTGCCAGGGTGCACTTAACACCCTGCTCAACCTACTTCAGTCTTTCCTCATTGGCACTATCTCAGCGCCTAACACTAGGGAGGCAAGGCAAGGGAATCCTTAATACTTCAGCACAGCTACACGCAAGAGATGTAATTGCTGCAAGAGATGTTCTTGCATAGGTATCTAGGATTATTTGTCATTAAGAAAAGATAGCAACTGTGAGACACCTTACAGGAGGATGCTGCACCCATGCATGTCACCTCCAATTCATCTCCTAAGCCTCCAGGCAGGTGATTCTGGATGCTCACCTACATGTGGCGTAGATACAGGTAAAATAATCTTCACATTGCATGAGAGATAAATCACACACCATACTGCACTTTTATAGTACACAAAGTACAATCAAGATTGCTGCAGACTTTCAAAAATGGGCATTTTTTCATATTAAATGGATAAAAGATTCAAAAACAGATTAATGGCCAAGTCTCAGAATTGTATTACTTTTTAAGGAATTGGTTTGGGCTGCTGCTTAAGCACTGTTCTCAGAGGTAATTAGTGATATATTCAGGTTATGTGTGAAGGAAACAAAGCAAGAAGGACATGACTCAATGAAAGTTCCCAGACAGCTCTGCTTTTGTTGCAGTAAACTATAAAGACACTGGATAACCCAAAGAACTGTATACACTTTGCATAAAAATGAAACATGCCTGAATAAGATCAGATATGACTAAGAAAAAAGCGGATGGAAATTGTTATTAACAAGCTCTGCTCTTTTCCACCAGAATAAAATCACCTCTAGTATTAAAAAGTCAGTAAACTAAATTTAGGGGTAGCAACATTAGCAATGAAGAAATCTGGGAAAAACTGAGGCAAACAAAATTAAACACTGCAGGTGCACTGTAGAAATTACTCAGTTGAAACTGCAACCACACTTTCTGTTCATCTCCAGTAAGAGGCCAGTAAATAGAATAACACTGTTGACATTTAATTAACAGAATTCACTATTGGGTTTACTGTGGTTTCAATATATTATGCTGAACAATGTGGGCTGACTCCTCCTGCTGAAGTGACTGGGCTCTGCAGAGTCAACAGAATGCTCTATTTAAAATAAAAATTTTAAAAGAATCAATTAATGCCATTGCCAAAAATAACAATGCTGCTATTTTTGTTTGAAGGAAGGATGTACTTCATGTCTGAAGGACACCAGGGGGAGAGACCTTTTCTACTTGTGCTACGGGGCTGGCTCTTCCCATTGTTCCTATGGGCGATTCAGAGGTAGAGCTGGTCTTACCCCAAGCTCCCTTTGGGTCTACTCCAAGGAGATCTTGACTCTGATTCTTTTGCTGTGAGTGGTCATCCCTGTGAAAATCCTGTATCACAGCAGAAGAGGAACGAATATGTATAAAGAAATAACAAGTGGAGTTTAGCCAGCTTGTGCAAGCCCTGAGGCCCTTGTAAAGCTTCAGGGCAAGCACTGGTTGACTTCAATAGAGAGGATTTCATCCTCACTCCTCCATCATACAGCTTACAACCTAAAATACCCTTACACTTAAGATCCGACAACATCTATCAGCCAGTGCTAAGTAAAATAATCTGTATTAGATACTATATAGTATCGCAGGACTTTTCTTGATAGAAGAGTGAACCAAGTAATCCAGCTTTCTGCCCTAACAACCACCTTTACCCAAAGTTTCAAAGAAAACTACATGTCTCCTAATGAATTATTCAGTGATAACTCCAGCTTGGGTGTTTTTATTGATTTAAGGCTCACAATGTTTGGCTGAGGGTATATACTGTCGTTCATTTTTAGCTAATGTAATTCCCAATCTTCTAATTGACTCCCCAAAATATCTCAGCCCTATTCTGAAGACTCATAACTTCTTAGCCTAAATGAGAAGTTGTGATAAGGCTTAAATAAGTATTATGAAAATCTTTATTTGCATCTAGCATTTTTCCTGGGAATTTCAGAGCATCCACATCATCTGTACAAGCTAATTCGATGTTCTAATGCTCTTTTCAAGCGAACTGCTATTTTACATAAACTTTACTATGTCATCTCCTATTCATCCCTTCAGTATAAACATAATTCTACTCTTCTTACACTCCTATAATACAGAAGTTTTTCTAGGTTTTTAATTAAACTTACCTTGCATGAGCAAGAGCTTAGAAAATACTTTAGAATTGTATTCATTATAGCATTAAAAGTCCATATAAAGGATGAAAGCTGAAACAGTTCCTTAAGGTAGTTTAGGAGGAATCTATTTAGAACAATTTGAAAGCCACTAAAAATACTTTCAAGTACTATTTTGAATTTGATGGATAGTGTGCATTATGTGAAGTTAACAGAAAACCAACATATCCTGGTTTCAGCTGTGATAGAGTTAATTTTCATCTCAGTAGCTGGTACAGTGCTGTGTTTTTTGGATTTAGCGTGAGAATAATGTTGATAACACATTGATGTTTTAGTTGTTGATAAGTAGTGCTTACCCCTACTGAAGTCAAGGACTTTTCAGTTTCCCATGCTCTGCCAGTGAAGCTGTGCACAAGAAGCTGGGAGGGAGCAGAGACAGGATAATTGACCCGAAACAGCTAGAAGGATTTTCCATACCACAGAATATCAGGCTCAGTATATAAATGGTGGGGAGCATGGCCAGGAGGCACTTTATGGGGTTTTATTTTTCTCTCTTTGTTGTCTTATTTTTCATTAAAATTATATTATTATTACTATTATCATCATCATCATACTTTATTTTAATTATTAAACTGTCCTTATATTATCCCATGGATTTTGTGGGGGGGGGCGGGGGGTGAGTGAGTGGCTGCATGGTACTTAGTTGCTGGCTCGGGTCAAGCCCTTACACAACAAGGATTTAATGCTGGTCAGAAGCCTAAAATTTAGTTGCTCAAAAACCTAACTTAATGCAACACTAGAGGGGTTGGAGTAAAATGTCTCCAGTTACTTCCTAAGGAAAAGGAGAAAAACCCCAAACCCCTAGTGGGGGCATGAGATTCAGCCTGGGATGCATCACTTCATCGGCATGCATGGATCATAAAAGCAGTACCAAGAGACCTTATGCTATATGAGTAATGAGCAAAGTAATAGATTCACATTTTAAAGAGACCTACAGATCAGTTCTAGTTCATTGCCTAAAGGAGCCCCAAGAACAAGGAAACTGAATATACCCAATTAAAGGGGGTATTTTAATACTACCCTAATTTGGAAAAAAAGGCAGTGATAAATAAAGAAGACAGCTTGCAGGGCCATTAAGGAAAGTGACAGAAAAAAAAAAACGACTAAGAAGATGAGGCATTTCAGAAAGACTCCACAACCAGTCTCCTGCAACACAGGTGGGGAAGAACCAGGGGTCTGTAGTTTGGGCAGGGACAAATTGCTCTGCTTCTAGCAAATAAAAGCTGGCCAGAAGAATTGCACGTGACTGTGTGGTATTAGAGTTAAAAAAAAAATAAATAAAAAAAAATAGAAAGGCTCTAAAACCAGAGGAAAATCCCAGGCACCAATACCTGTGGCTTCTGGGATCTTACCAAGAGCACTGCCAAGAGCCTTATGGAAGAGCCTGTAAAAACAGTATAAATATGTCCCACAAGTTGTTCCATTTCTTGAAGTCATCAAGGCTGGACAAGCATCCTTGTGATGGCCTTTCTGTTGAAAGAGCCTCTCTCAGACTTCTCATTTGAAAAATATACATGTTTTAGTGTTCACCCTGAAAAATGATCTTGGGAAGTAAAAAAATAAATACAATGAGTGGGTACAAAACCACAAACCTACAGGGCAAAAAACGAAGGGTTAATTTTTAAACTGATGTACACAAGTTTAGAACTAGGTTGATTACTTGTAGGGTGTAAAGGTTTAAAGGAATGATTAAATGCAGTGGTTGGTATCCTAAAGAGACGTGTGCTTGAAAATTTTAATGGGGCTGAGTATTTTAGGAACTACTGGACAATACAAAAAAGATTTTATACTCTATTAGAAAGAAAATATCACTTTATAGATACATGACTGCCAGATACCATGTGTTTGTTGTCCTGGGTTCAGCAGTAGCAGTCATTTTTCTCCTCTTGGTAGCTGGTGCAGTGCTGTGGTTTTGACTTTCAGCCTGGGAACAGTGCTGATAACACGATGTTTTTAGTTGCTGCTCAGTAATGTTTAGTCTGACCAAGGACTTTCTGAGTCTCATGCCCTGCCAGGGAGGAGGGGAAGCCAGGAGGAAGCAGAGACAGGACACCTGACCCAAACTGACCAAAGAGGTATTCCATACCTCAGCACGTCATGCCCAGTATAGAAACTGGAGGCAGTTACCAGGAAGGGTTAGATCACTGCTCGGGTCAGGCTGGGTATCAGTCAGTGGGTGGTGAGCAGTTGTATTCTCTTCCCTTGTTATTTCCCTTATCATTATTAGTATTGGCAGCAGCAGCAGTGGTTTGTGCTATACCTTAGTTACTGGACTGTTCTTATCTCAACCCCTGGGAGTTACATTCTTTCGATTCTCTTCCCCATCCCTCCGGGAGTGGGGGAAGGAAGGGGGCGAAGTGAGCGAGCAGTTGTGTGGTTCTGGGCTGTCGGCGGAGTTTAAACCACACTTGTTAAAATAATAGAAAAAGTAAGAATAAAGAATAAAAAGCAAGCTGAAGTACTTCATAAGCAAAACTGATGCCTCACAACATTTGCAGAACCTCTAAAGCACTATATATTAGAATCATGGAAAAGAAGAGAGAAAAGTGTCTCTGACACTGCTGGTAGAAAGCTTTGCTAAGACTTCAGCTCTTAGCAATTCATCAATTTTCCAGTACACATACCAATATCTCCACCTCAAAAATAAGCATTGGCTCTTTAATTGCTCCATTACCACCCAAGCTAGTGCTAATACCTAAAGCCAGGCAAAAGTTATACTCCTCCTTCTGCAGAGTCATCACCAGATCCTCCAGCAGTCATGGAAAAGGGGGGAAAAGGCTGTTTAAAGGTTTAACTTCACAGCAAGACACAAAGCAACGAGGTCTTTTTCTTCACCTTTATTACATGTTCTCTCACTGACATTTGCAACAGATCTTGACACTAAAAGATCTAAAATGAGCAGGAGTTTCAGCTTCATTGACTGATTTTTTTTTTTCTAAGGGCAACATAATGCAGGTCCAAAAAATCTATTTTTCACTCTGAGTTATCAAGAATGATTTTGTAAGGAAAAATCAGTTTTCTAAAGAGCTGTTCACATATAGCAACATGAATTTTACTTTCTAAAAGTATCAAACCATTATTTTAATGTGAGGTAGTTTTGTTGTTATTGTTTGTTGGTTTTGGTTTTGTGGGGTTTTTTTCTTTCAGCTCTAGGTGCTATCTGATTATTTAGCTACAAAAGTAGCTCCTACAGACAACTTCCCATAAAGCTTAGTCAACCAGACAGATCAGCATGAAGCCATGTGGAAATTACATTTCCACAGCCAGACATTCTCACTTATAATTCTGCACTGCAGGATTCTTTAAGCCATGAATAACAACAATAAGAATGAGAAAAGTGCCATATATGCCTTCACTAGGCGTGACCAATTGACCAGGGACACCTTTCTGGTAAGATTTTTTTAAGTGATTGAAAAGCCCAATTAAAGAGGGACATAGTATAGAATAAATGAGTGGGTTGGGTTTTTCTTTTTTTCTTTACGTAACAAGTATCAAAATACTCTGTGCTAACTCTCTCAGGCCTGGTATGCATAAAAACTCATTACAGCTCCAGTGGAGAGTTTGCTGCAGGAGCTAATGGGATCCCCTGGGTCCCATTCAAGTTTCCGAGATTTTCCCATCTAATGCAGCTGCCCCTGGGATGCATCGCATGTTTGGATCTGCAGAGCAGTATCTCGGTACATTTGTCGAGTTTCAAAAAGGGAAATGACACCACTGAATTTTAGAGCTGTTTCGACGCTTTTATGAAAGGGGCTTTGTTATTTACTTTTACTCCTTTTACGTATGAGTCAGTTCAAGTGCGTGTGTTGAATTCATTCTACTACTAAAGCTCATAGCTGTTCACTGAGACTTCTGATACAAAAACTTAAAATGTAGTCTGAATTGATGGCACAAAAAAAAACAGAAATACGAAGGAAAAGCAAAACCACCACTGTTTGTATGTAAAGCAAAGTGAAGGATTTCTTTTTTACATTTTGTTATTAGTAGACTTATTAGCCAACTTATTCCACAAAGCAAAAGGACATATACAGTAAATGAACGATTTTTGGACTGTATAATATTAAGCAAAGCGATGGATTAAATAGTGAATAGTGTAAAATTGATGACAGCTGAGCCCTATAAACCACTCTGCATTCAATGGCCCTGGTAGGACATTATAAAATACAAATAGTCACAACATTGAGGTACTTACACCTTCCTAACTAAGAGAAAAGCAGGGCCACAGCACAACCCTTGCCTGAGAGGCCAAGGCTCCCAGGCTGGTGCTCCCCTTTTCCACCTAGGATATTTGTTTCATTATGAAAAAGACATGGGGGGAAAAGAGATGGATGGACAAGTTATCAACCTTTAAGAGGCTGTAAGGAAAATGTTCTCACAACAAAGCTATGACAAGTTTTTAACCCTACTATTTAAATTCTTACTGTCACCTTCTGACCTTCTCTCTCTTTTCACTACAACTCTGAAGTGCTATTTTATACCAAATCTTTAATTACTCTGTGATGTGGTTAGTAGGAAAAAAAAAGAAAAACAAAAAAACAACAGATTTTTTTCCCAATTTAACTTAAAATTCAACTGAGTTTCTAATCACTAATCACATGAACTTCAGTCAGCACAAAGTCAACCAAGTACAGCAACAGAAGTGAAGATTTTGTTACCTTGCACCATATTCACTTCATCAAAAGACTGCATGTAATTCTGAAATTTAACATAGTACAAAATTACTCCATTGCTGCTATCCACAAATAATGTTAAACTTTCAGATATGAGCTTGAATAACTATCTTTTGATAAGTCCATAAAAGTTAAACTGCATCTTGGTAGCGCACTAGGAATACCAAGCAACCAGAAACTTCAACAACACAAAAGCCTTTCTCTCTGATTAAAAAGAGGCAGTTTACTAACTATATTTCAAAATAATTCCACACGTGGAATAACCCATCCCAAACCTGCTCCCTGACCATCACAAGTAACGAGGATTAAACATTCTTGCTTTGCTGCATCAAAACAAGTGAGTTAATGGCTCTCACACAAACCTCATTGCACAAAAGCTCAAGACTTTTCTCTCTTGAGCATTAACTATTTGCAGCAAGCAATTTAGAGAAACTGATCCCACCAGTTATCACATGTCTAGTTACTTTTCATTATTTTTTAAAAGGTCTTATGGATGCCATGAGAGCACCAACAACAGGCTTAAACTCCTCCAATTCATGCTGCTTATCATCTGTCATTGTCTGTAAAAGTAATCCCTGGCATAATTCTTTCAGTTTCCCTCTAAGTGCCCAGGCTAGCTGACAGGGAGTATAGAAGGCCACCAGATTGGTCAGGCAGGATTTCCCCTTAGTGAAGCCATGCTGGCTGTCACCAACCACCTTCTTGCTTTTCGTGTGCCTCAGCATGGCTTCCAGGAGAATCTGCTCCAAGATTCTGCCAGGCACAGAGGTGAGGCTGACTGGTCTGTAGTTCCCTGGCTCACCCATTTTCCCCTTCTTGAAAATGGGGGTTATATTTGCCTTTTTCCAGTTGTCGGGAACTTCACCTGACTGCCATGATTTTTCAACTATGATGGACAGTGGCTTAGCAACTTCATTTGCCAGCTCCTTCAGGACCTGAGGATGGATTTCATCAGATCCCATGGACTTGTGCACATTCAGGTTCTTAAGATGGTCTCGAACCAGATCCTCTCCTAAACCCTACATTCTACATCAAACACTGGCATTTGCTCATGCAATGCCCTTGAGAAAAAGAAATGTAAGTGCAGCTTCACTTCTGCTGGCATAGGAATGAGAAAGTCACATTTCTGCTAGATCTATAGAGTGGAAAGCTGGCAAAAGTAAAATATACAACCAGTCACCTAAAAACATTTAAATTAAAATAATGGACATTTTTGCTGTACGCTGACTACAGCTGCTGAAACACACTGTTATTTCTACCATGTGTCAGAAAATTCCCTCACTTCAATGAGAGTGAATCGCCATTTGTTGCTTTTGACAGCACATTTACTTTGATGAAGTTTAACAATCAATCATATTCAGGATTCCATATAGATTTTATTTAGTATCAGAGTTAATATTTTGGGCTATAATTCAACAAATTATTGCCTCCTTGATAAATCTGTATTTCTAGTCAAAGCAGGTATTGCCCTTCCTTCAGAAGAAGTAGTTTTTGGAAGAATTACAGTCCAGCTCAGAGTATCCACACTTTAATTACCAAAAGCATCCCCTATTAAAACAAGACTATAGCACCTCATACCCATTAATCAGATCTAAAATGTCCTTCCAGGGCATTATTTCCTCCCTGTATCCGGACTTCCCGGTGAGTGTGCAGATAACTGCAATCAGGTCCTGCTGCTTTACCCAATGCCTTTTTAAATATGGTTATTCACGCCAAGATTACCCTATGCCCCCCCCCCCCCCCCCCCCCCCCCAGCAAGACCAGCTGCCTCCAAGACCACAGGGATGGTGGGGAGGCATCTCCAGAATCAATTGCCTAGAGCAAAGCAGTTCTGGGACTTCAACCCACAGCCAGAGGAATCCAAGAAAGACTGCAAAGCTTTTCCCCTTTGGTGGGAGGCTTGAAATCCAAATGGGTCAAAGGGGATCAAAAGTTAGCACCATGTGCTGGTTGTTTGCTGGCTTGGGTAGAAAGAGATGGTAGCTTCAAGTCCAGCTGCATGAAGATAACTGTGCAAGCAATTAGCAGACAGCTTTCTCTCCAGTAAATCTTTTATCACTCTCCACAGTGTGCTGATCATAGCAAAAAAGCTCGCAGATTAAATTATTAAAAATAGCCTGCGCAACTCATGGGTACTCCAGGGGAAAGGGAAAGGATTGCGTTAGCCATCTCTGGGACTGTCAAAAGCTTTCCCTGTCTGCCACCATTCTCTCGCCATCCTTTGTCATGCGTCATACATAATTTAATGATATTTCTGCTCCTAATGTTGTGCAAGATTTGATGCCCAGTCATGATTTACCCTGTTTGCTTTGTTTTTCCTAGTCTCCGTGTCTCCCTCTTCCTAAAATGACCAGATCTTGGGAAAGGTCTTTTCTTGCTTCTGTATTTGGAAACCAGTGGACAACCACAGTCTGAATAAAGCAAAAGTCAAACAGCAGCAATAACATTGGACATCAAAGAGCATTGGCAAGGAAATGGAAAAGGGCAATTTAAAAATATCGCTTATGAAATGGGAGGACTCAGCAGTATGCCTTTTGAAAACAAGGTCTTGTTATCCATCTGATGAGAAAACAGGAGGTTGAAGGTATGACATTGCCTCAAGGCATCCCGACAACTTCCACAAACATTACTGCCTTGATATTTTCCTAAGCACAAACACCAGTGGCTGTCCTCTCACCATAGCATTTAACATGGGACCAAAGAGAAATCTTCTCCTCCACCTTCCCCAAGTGGGTACCACCTATCCTGTCTCCTCCTCCCTTTCTGGGGAAAACCCCTCCTCCTGGCTGTGCACCAAGGCATGCGTTTTAAACACTCAGGTCAGACAGCTGAAACTTGAGATGGGTGAGAATTACAAGATGGGCCCTTCAGATCCTGAGGTCCACAGCCAGGTCCCCTCTGTCTCTCCTGCAGCTTTCAGAGACCAAACCCTCCACCTGCCCACTCAAGAGCTGAAGGGTAGATTGTGGCACAGCAGGAGATGATGGTAGGGAAAAGGGATAATAGTAAAAAGAAGGTTTCCCGGAAGTGCTGGGGAGATGGAGAAAGCAAGTGAGAGAAGGCAAGGGATGTCACACCAGAAGAAAGGCACAGGAAAAAGCAGTGGAAAGTAAACAGGAGGGCACCTTTCATATAGCAGAAGAGCTACTTCAGGGTTGTGCAAGCACTTCTCATCGCTTGAGAGCCTTTTTGGAGCGTCTGTTTTGTAAATCAATGAGGAAGGATCTTGTAGGGTTGCAGGAGCAGGTCTCAATCCACTAGTACCTGGATCACATGTGGGTGAGAGCTCTGGATGGTTAGTCTCTCCCAAACCAAAATGAGTTGGCATGTGCCAAAACCACTTTGCATTAGCAAAGCAACACACACTGATTAGGGATGAGCAGGGGACTTCCTTCAATACCAGACTACTGAACCAAACTTGGAGGTACATAGAGCCACTAACAATACAAAGGGCACAAAGCCTGCTTATTTGCAGAAAGAGCAAAAAAAGTTAAATATAAGGTTTTTTTCTGCAGAAGGAAAGAGGGATACAAAGAAACTAAGGCAACATTTGTTGTGGTGGGTTTTCTGCCTTCTTGCGCTACTGCCTGGCGCACAAGGCTGGGAAAAAAGAAACAGCCTCAGACTGCACGACCGAAAGTGCACACATGAAGAAGTTGCAATTTCTCTTTGCTTAATGTGCTTCCTCTGGGAGATTAATCCCCTGAGAACGACAGGGCAGGCTAACTTGCCTTTCTGCAGCAGCTCACAGTTTTACAGCTTTGGTTATGCAACACCTCAAAAAGCACTACTGCCATCCCAACACGCTGATGGCTCCCTTTCTGTACCTGAACCCTGGGAAACCCACCAGCCTGCCTGGAAGAGTGGACCTTAATGCTTCACTCAAAAGTAGCAGCACATCAGTGCGCAGGAAAATTATGAACACTTTTCCTGAGCCTCCAAATCCTGCTCCTCTAACTATGTGATCTAGGCAGCAAGAACATTTTGCCTGAGCAGAGGTAGACATTCATTTTCTCAGGATGACAGTGTATTTAATGTGATTCATGAGAAGCTACTTTCCAAGCCATTAAATACATAATACAGAAAGAAAATAACACTGTGTATTTCATTAGATAAACTTGTGGGCTTTCAATACATGCTGCAAGGGACAGTTTGGAATAAAAAAGTTTCTGATGTGCTTAGTGAAGTTGTTACGGGGCATACAGTTACAATAGCTGTTGATTAATACATACATCAAACAAAAATCCCTTGATGATATATAGAAGCATCATTCCATCAATACAGATCATTTTGACTTTGATGAAAAATGCTGCTAACTTTAACTGTGATAGCAGGCATCCTGGCTGTACTGAAGCACTCAGTGATCAGAAATCATGTTTAAAATTAAATATCAAAGAGCCTTTTCTTTTTCTATAATAATATTTATTAATTATTTTAAAATTTCTCCAATCCCCAGGCAGCAGCAATTTTTCATATTAGCATAAGATTTGATGTTGCATCCCAAAGGCAAGTGGTAAATGAGGTTAAAACGCACTGAAGATTTCCAACCCTGGAAAGTTTGCTCATCTACTTTGCAGCTAACTAAATGTCCTTGCTGCTGTTCAGGATTTCTTTTATTTGTTTAGTTTTGAGAGCCAGCAGCAAGACACAGAAGAGTGAGTTAACAAGCACAGAGGTATAAAACATGAATCAAAGCCGGACTTGCTTGTTTGCAGTTGGCAAAGAGAGGGTGTAAAGAAGTAAAGGCAAAAGAGAAGGTGGCTATCACAGAGAAAACCAGACTTAGATAAACCTTACACAGCTTGAGGCAAACTTGGCTAAATCTTAGGACAGCTTAGGTAAACTTGAGACAGGCAGTTAGGAGGGTCTGTGGCAGACGTGATGCAGACAACCTCATGAGCCATAGCACACAGCAGTGATGCTTCTGCATCTGCCCAGATTTAGAGATGAAAGAGGGATGTGGCGGATGCTGAAGAACCTACTGTCCTAATTAATAGGGAAGGCATTTTACTGCTCATTTCCAACAGTTCAAGCAGTTCACCTTCGTCAGTGAAATAGGCTGGAGCAATTCCAGGTATCTATTTCTCCTCTAATAAACAGGAGCTGGAACTTCTTATTAAACAGAAAAAGGGTATCACACCTCCTTTAAGTTCTCCAACAACCAGATCCAACAAACTGCCAAAACGCACTGAAACAGTAATTTCTTTCTGTCTGTACCCTGAAATTTGTTACCCTGTTTTTCTATACTAGCATTAAATGACATTACACATATAAACTGTCATAATAGCTGTGTTTCGAATACCTTTGCAGTATAATTTCCTCTGATTCAGGGAACTGTAGCCTATTTATGCCTAAAGACTTCAATTCTGCAACACACGGAACATGCTGGACAGGAGCCAAAGCATCACATAGGTGCCTAGATACATATATTAAGAGAGCGAGTAACTAGACTTCAGCAGCACTGTTTATGTGCTTACAGCTCCCTGCGATTCAACTTATGCAAATTATTCGGCCTGTAGACCAGATCCCACTATGAAAAGCACCAAGAATTTACTGAATTAGGCCTTTAATGAGAAAGAAATTGTTTTCTGCAAATCCGCAAGCTCTGAAATGACGAACAAAATCAGATGAGACACAGTGAGAGCCGCAGCAATAACTGCAATACTGGTTTTTTCCATAGTTATTCCTTACCACGCTTTTTCTGACAGATTAAGGTAGGTACATTACTGGCCTCAGTGTTTTTGGCCAGGGAAAATTTAATTCTTAATGTTTATTTTTATCACTTTGAATCTTTGCAAAGTGCATTTTTTTTGTGCTAACAGGCATATTAAACATGGTTCTTCAATACATATTCAAATACAGATTCAGAACAGGCTTGTTTAACAGAGCTTAAACAGCAAAGAGTTGAAGGCAGCTACAGTTTATTTACTGAGGTCTGAGAGTTTTGAATAATTTACTTTTAATTGGCTCTTGACTTTTTTTTGACACTTTCTCTTCCATGATGTTTCTGAAAAAAAATGGCTTAAATCATTACTTGACTGACAAGAAGCAGGTAACAGCAACATACACCCAATGCACCCTCAGTCATTTCTATGCCAAGAAAGAAGCCAAATACTCTCCTCCCTAAGCCTCGCAGCCTGCCAAATCCCTGCAATTACAATGATCAAAAGCTATAAGAAGTAACCCTTGAGAAGACAGACTGCATCTGTGCTCCTGTTCCAGCAGTGTCCCTCTGTGGACTTCAAACTGGCAGATCAGGTCTCCTTCCCAGAAACAGTGACCACAGTGCCCAAAAAATAAAGATTTCATTGGAAAGTTTTCTACAAGAACAAGGCCAGCTTACAGGACTGGAAGAACTTTCATTTCGGAACTATACATTCCTTATACATGAGGGGCTTAAAAATTCAATAGCCAAGAAAAAAAAAATAGAGCAGTAGTAACAGCCCAGTATGAAACAGCATTTCAAGAAAGCTCAATTTAAACAAACCACAGAAAAACACGTAGCAGAACTAGGACCAACTGCAGACACTTTCTATAGAAGCATTTGAAAATCTGTAAATTAATATGCATCAACTGTAATGTATTATTTTAAGCTGAAAATACTCAGCATCTCAGAAACTTGTTGGAGAGGACTTTGTAGCACAGTAGAAAGTACCTGGGAAACTGCAAAGTCAGAATTACTGGGCAACTGTCTCAGTTATCCTTCTCTGACCAAGTGAATACCAAAGCTGTCTCAATAATACTGAAATCTCCTCCTTCAAGCAGCCTTGGCCAAAAAAACGATTCTCAGACCACTACAAAAGGTATGCTTTCAAAGATTTCTGCTGAAAAAGAAAGACTTAAATTTAGCATCTCCATGAAAGTGCAAATTCAAAATTACCGCTATCACATGGTTAGCCTCAAAAGAGTCAACATGCAATAGGCTCTTAAATTACCAGCTTGTTGTTCAGCCATGGTCAAAAAGACAAAGTTATTAGGAAAATAAACAGAACCAAGAAGAAATTCCTGCTGTGCTGCTGTAAAAACCCACTGTGTCTCCTTATCTTCAACTCCACATGCAGCCCTGATACCTACATTGCAAGGAAACTAAAGCATGGTATGAAGCAGCATAGAAAAGGGCATGAGAGGAGAATGAGGGGCATGTGGCTCCTATATGAGGAACCTGCTCTAGGACTCCTGGAGGGAGCTACAATCCACTTCTGATGTGCTCAGAAAAGGCTGGAAAGATGTGCTAGGGCTGCAAAACAGGAAGTAGAAGAAGTGCAGCATTCTCATGCTGAACTGCCATGGACTCCTCTAGCTCAGGACATCACCAAGCCGCTTGTAGCCAAAAGCTGATGACCGCCAGCAGCCCTGGTGCCGTGTATGTGCTGTGCTCTCATCCTTCCACAGCCCTGAGTATCATCACAGTCCTGGCATTCACAGACCTGGGTGGCATGGCACTGATTAACATTACATTCATTAATCCAAAGAAACCTCTTGTTGATGAGTGTGCCTGCCAGAGAAGCATGCACCAGCAGAACCAAGAACATCAACATGGAAAAGACCCTTGGCTCCAAGATCAGATTTAAGGAAAACTATAAAAAGCACCTTATTTCAAGTTTTTAAAACTTACAGGAAACCTCTTAAAAATACATGGCAATAAAAAAGAAAATCTTCACACATTTTACTACTACACCTTCAGCTGCACTCTCCACCAGCTCCCATCAGACAGGACATGAAGAGCTTTCACACTCTAAAAGCTCTGTACTGATGGAATACTTTCACACAGTACAAGCAAAAGAAATATATTAAGTCTTCATTCCATGCTCTTTTAGCTCCAAAAGTGCATTCTGCATTGCAGTGAATCCATCTAGAGTTAATGAATCCTCTCTTCTAAGCTCTTTTACCATTATACCACTACAACCTGCTATCAAAACAATAAATGCCATCCAAATAGATGATATCTGATGAAGGATGTATCCATCTATAGAAAAACTGCAGCAGGCCACACCAGGCTAACTTCCTTTGCTCGGATGGATAGTGGCAATGATCACATTTAGACAACTCATCAAGGAACTGCAGTACCAATTCCCAGCTTCTTGAGGGTTATTTTAGTTGCTTGTCATAATTTTTTACGGTTTGGGTTTTTTTTTTGGCAGAAGCTTGAATAAGAACTGCAGAGCTCTGGAGTTACTGCTATTAAGCTCAGCAGCAAGAAATTTCTCATTGAGATCAACACAAGTCCAAAATGCCATTGTACATATTAATGCCAGTGTATGAGGAAGCTAATTCATGCGATACAAATGTAAAGTAGTATGTGATATGAAATGCTTATCAAAAGGGGAAAACAGCTTAAAAAATATGGATAAGCAATTTTGCTAATGACAGAATGACTGAATTTGAGCATGCAAACAGCACACAGGGCATTAGCTCATGTTAAGCAGCTTAAGATAGCTGGACTTTTGAAGACTTTTCCTGATGTCTAAATTTGTCCTCTGAAATGTGGGGGGGTTGTTTGGTGGTTTGTTTGGGGTCGGTTTTTTTTTGTGTGTTTGGGTTTTTTTGTTGGTTCCTTTGTTGTTGTTTTTTTTTTTTTTAAATAACAGCTCTCTGAATAGTCAGTTTGAAGACACATATTGATGAAAATATGGTTTAGCTACGGACAGTTAGAAAATACACTTCCAGAAACAGGAAAACAATGCAATTTTTAAGCTAAAATTCTGCATTTCCATCAACATCCCCCCAGAGACACATGTGAAAACTTTGGAGAATTGGATGTTTCAAATGTTACATTTTTCACAGTTGGCAAAAAAAAAAAAAAAAAAAGAAAAAGAAAAAATAATTAAATTTCACTTAAACTCAGAAAGGTTAAAAGACAGAAGAATAAAATGTAGTAAATGTAGGGCAGGTTTGGTCCAAACCTCAATTCTCTCAAGGAAATTACCCAGTATCATCTCCAGAATTTATCAGTCAGGTCTGACCTGAAAAGGTACACCACAGAGAATCCTTGAAATTTTTAAACACCCCTTTTAAGCTTACAAAGCCTGTAAGGAAACCTTAAACTGTATATAGTTAACAATAAAAAAGAAACTGTACAAGGGTGTATGTTTAGTATTGGCTAGAAGCCTTTTTGAGAATTCTGTCTTGAGAAGACAGCTATTTTCTTCTTTATATGCTGCCTTTTGTCCAAAATGCTGAAAATCAGCTATAGAAAACTGTACAGTAGGCAATTTCCTTCCTTCTTTAGGAATGCATTTAAAGTCATTTTTGCACGATAGTCTCCACTTACACTCATTAAATAAGGAACAAAAAGACTCAATGAGACTTCCAGAGAACTGTCCAGTTGCGAATCAATGATTTGTCGGAGACGAGCTGTAATAAATGCATTTATCATAGAATAGTTAGGGTTGGAAAGGACCTTAAGATCATCAAGCTCCAACCCCCCTGCCATGGGCAGGGGCATCTCCCACTAAACCATGCCACCCAAGCCTCTGTCCAACCTGGCCCTGAACACCACCAGCGATGGAGCATTCACAACTTCCCTGGGCAACCCATTCCAGTGCCTCACCACCCTAACAGTAAAGAATTTCTTCCTCATATCCAATCAAACTTACCCTGTTTAAGTTTGAACCCGTTACTCTTTGTCATTTATCCTCTGAATTTGTCAGCTCCTTCTCAGACATTTCTGATCTGGTTAGAAAAAAGTCTGAGAAAAAAATACTAATTGGTATAACTGGAGATTGTTATGGAAGATGAGGAGATGAATCGTGATCCACCTATTTTTCCTTCAATGTAAGCACATATTATTCTCATTTTCCTTTTTCAAAACTTTTATGAGGATACAAGCCACCATTTATACAAACCCAAACAAGACTTTTAATGACGGATTCAACTCTGAAACCAGGACAAAACTCAGATGAAAAATCCACTGGGATTTCCATTTACAACCTATTCCCTGACAAACCTGCTTTTGGAAACATTGTTGCTTGTACACTGGCTGCAGGACAGATCCTTATTATTTATTAAAGTTGACAACCTCTTCATACCTTAGATACTTACTTATATTTATTGCCTCCTCTACATTTCTTTAACCGGGTTAAGCAAACAGGAGACATGGCACATGGTTTAGACATGCTACATAAGATACAGATTTTCCTTGGAACCCCTTGAAGTTCAAAATGTGCTGAAGATGTCTGCTGGATGTCTGAGGTATTGTTCACAAAAAGTCCATGAAACCAAACCTGCGCCTATGAGTGATATGGGGAGGTGGATAGGTTCCTGTGCATATTTATGTTGCACAATGCTGACCTTACTCTCTAAAATTCGATTTTAGGACAGCACTGAAACAACTCAGTGGTCTCAGTAAAAACCTTTGTGGCTCCTTCTGCCTGTAAGAAGACTGTTTTCATCATGACCTCCATTACCAGGCAAAGTCACGCTCAGGTTGCACCAACAGTCCTGTTCAACATAAGGGTCAAAACATCAGCTGCTCAAATGTTGGCTCTTGCTGGTGTTACTGGTCTCACTCTTCTGCAATCCTCAAATGCCCACATTTTAACCAGTTCTTAATTAGCTTTGGAAAAAAGCAAGAAGAAAACTGTAAGGCTACCTTTTTCAAACTGGGGTCCTGTTGCACTTGGCCTGTACTGCTGCTTCTCTCCCTTGGCACAGAAGTTTAGTGTCTCCATTCAACTTTTCAAGGTGTCTCCACTCTTAATATAGCATAAGGACATTACAAATGTCAAGCAAAAGCATTTTTAAACAAACATTTTTAGTGCTTGTCATATTCCAGCCAGTTAAAAGTGCAGTAAATTAACAAAATTTTTACATAAGTTCAGTTATATTTGGCTGAGGTCAGAATGGCCAAGATATTGTCAGCTGTAGAAATCCGTTTGTGCCAGCTAAATACTGTCAGATTTTTAACCCTAAATTTCTGCACAAAAGGAAATGAGTCCTTCTTTGAAAATGAGCCATTTTTGTGAAGATACAGTGATATATCATCACTAGAGAACTCAACTCACTGGAATTTATCTAGAACAGAAAAATAGTCATTCCACTATTTCCTTTCCTAAACTATACGAAACTACAAATTTGTTCTTGCCAGAAAGAACATCAAGACCATCACAGACACAAATAAAAGCCAGCCTTCAGTACACCAAGGTCTGCCTGAAATCCACAATACAGTAGTATCCTCCCTATTCCATAGTCTGCATTCCTGTACCTTTATTTTCTCTTTCTGGTATGGTAGTTGCTGTGCGGCAACTGCTATGGTTAACAAACCCAGCCATTCAGCTGACTTCTTCCCAAGTCTGAGGCAGCTGAATGCCTTAAGGGTTTGCAAATTACTCTTTGAATATTAATGATAAGTTCAGGGCAGCCATAAAGAAACTGCAGTTTAAAACCTGAGAAAAGAAAATGGCATTAACTCTGAACCTGGGACAACCACCTTACCAGAGAGTAAATGAAAAGCCACCCTAACCTTATTGATAAAATACAGGGTCTTGACCAATCAGAGGGAAAAAAAAAGCTATGGGTTTCAGAAGTTCAGCTCAACTCAACAGAAAGCAGAGCAGGGTTTTCAGCACAGATGTAGGGAACCTCTCCAATCCCAAACTGCTCCTGCCTGCTTAATGCGCCACCAAACTCCTCCTAGAGTTGACCAACATTTACCTAAAAAACAACTCTGGACTCAACAACTTTGTCCTGGTTTCAGCTGTGATAGAATACTTTCTTCCTAGTAGCTGGTGCAGTGCTGTGTTTTGGCTTTAGTCTGAGAATAATGTGGATAACACACCGATGTTTTAGTTGATAAGCAGTGCTTACCCCAAGGTTTTCAGTCTCTCATGCTCTGCCAGTAAGGCGTGGAACAAGAAGCTGGGAGGGAGCAGAGACAGGACAGCTGACCTGATATAGCCAAAGGGATATTCCACTCCATAGAATGACATGCTCAGTATATAAACTGGGGGGAGTTGGCTGGAAGGGGCTGACTTGCTGCTCAGGGACAGGCTGGGCATCAGTCAGCTGGTTGTGAGCAACTGTATGGTGCATCACATGTATTTCTTGGGTATATTTTCCAGAATAGATAAAAACTACTACTGACATTTAATACTCTTCTGCAATTTAAGTAACGCAAAATGCAAAAATGATGGCTTGTTCACATTTCCTTGAAATATCGCATGGAAAACCCAAAACAATGGTACAATGAACCACTTACGCTTTTTTTCACGCAAAATTTCCCCGTGAAAACGAGAAATAATTTCAGTCTATTAACTCCTAAAGTCAATTTGGACAGAAAGGACAAAGATCCATGCATTGCTCTAGATAAAACTACGTCAATATATAGATATATCACATACGGACACAAATACTCATTCTATATAGACATACATTTTTACATATAGTCTTATTTAGATACCTACGATTGTAATGTGTGTATCTGTGTGTATCTGAACTTTAAATATAAAAAATGTGTCTGTAAAGCTAGAGGCTCTGTTTTCTGGATTATAATTCATGCAGCTAAGAAAGGATGCCAAAATTTCCATGAGCAAATCAAAGCAAGACCCAACATTGACAGATGTGCAAGGAAATGGATTGTGACAGCCAACGTTGCAGTGTCACGTAGGAATAATAACTGCCCTCAAACTGAAGGGCTGTCAAACATAAGAATGCCTCATCTCTCTTTCATTTTTTTTCCTCATCTTTACACTGACAGTGTAAAGAAGCAAGATTAACAAATGGTGCAGCTACGCAGGCTGCGGGTGAAGATGCTACAAGTGGGGTGACATCTAAAAGAAAGAACTACATTTGTATAAATTCAGCTGTAGGGTCTATTGTCTGGGGTAATTTGAATTCAGACAAATATGCAAATTTTATTAGGAGGACTCTGAGGACATGTCCCTACTTCCAGCTAGTTTAGTAAATGGTGATCTGGGAATCAATCAAAAATTACACAATTACCACAAGGTCTTAAATTTCTTATTCTTTGCCAGGAATTTTTGGATTGACACCAAATTCTGTCAGCTGTAATTTGGCCTGTAATCCAAAAGTCTTACTGTACTTAACCCCAGAACAAGAAATATATCCTGACAGTTTCTCCCACAGAAATCCCTCATTTGCATGGTCTGTACAGAGATGCCGATGCTCAGCATAGGCTAAAAGCTCTTTGCCCTGGGTTCAGCAGTAGCAGTCATTTTTCTCCTTCTTAGTAGTTGGTGCAGTGCTGTGTTTTGACTTTCAGCCTGGGAACAGTGCTGATAACACCGATGTTTTTAGTTTCTGCTCAGTAATGTTTACCCTGACCAAGGACTTTCTGAGTCTCGTGCTCTGCCAGGGAGGAGGGGAAGCCGGGAGGAAACAGAGACAGGACACCTGACCCAAACTGACCAAAGGGGAATTCTGTGCCACAGCACAGTCATGCCTACTATATAAACTGGGGGCAGTTACCCCCGGAAGGGTTAGACCACTGCTCAGGTTGGGCTGGGTATCAGTCAGTGGGTGGTGAGCAGCTGTATTCTCTTCCCTTGTTATTTTCCTTATCATTATTATTATTGGTGGTAACAGCAGTGGTTTGTGTTATACCTCAGCTACTGGACTGTTCTTATCTCAACCTGTGGGAGTTACATTCTTTCCATTCTTCTCCCCATCACTCTGGGAGTGGGGGAGAAGAAGGGGGGCGGGGGGAAGTGAGCATGCGGCTGCATGGCTTAGTTGCCAACTGGGCTTAAACCACAAGAGTCTTTTATGAATGTTGACAACAAACAGGACTATTAAGATCAAATTGAAGACTAAAATGTCAGACTAGATCTGTTTTGCTTACTTGTAAAACTTCTATTTGATTATTCATTGATCCAAGTTAAGCTTATTAATTCACATTTCCACCAAAAGATCAAGACAAACATGATGCGTTGAATATGACATAACATTTATGAACTGCTGGACATGACAACATTTGAAAGTAATTGCAACCTAAATTTTAGCATAAGATCATACAATTTGAATTTTGTTGTTGTCATTCCCTTTCTTTGGTAAGCATTTAACCCCACTTCTTTCAAGACTATGCCAGTATCTAAGGGAGCAGTGGGACTGGAAGGAGAAAACAGAGCTGTGGGGAATCTTTAGCTTTCTTCTAATTTGACGCCAAGCTCATGTGGCAAAACTTCTTTCTGCACTCCAAAAGCTACTCAACAACAATGGTTTGTGTTCAACACAGGACTGCTACCTACTGAATGACACTGATTATGAGCAAAAGCAATCACCAAACTGGTAAACTTTGCCTAAATAATTTAAATCAACTTTCAAAACTTTGTTGAATATTTCAGAAAACCTGTAAGTAAATGTTAAAATCCATCTAACTGACTTAGGCGCCAAGTCTCATTTTCCATTGCTCACTATAAAAGAAGATGAAAAAGTCCAATTTAAATGGTGCAATGGTTCCTAAATGTCTGTTTTTTCTGAAAATGGGAGCTGAGTACTTTAGCAGATCCCTTATCAAGCATTTAATGCATAGCGCAGACTGCATTACCATTACTTTTTCCCTTCCTCAGCAAAGGACAGAGAAGTTGCAAAACACCAAAATCATATGAAAACATCCACAGGACCTGACACTGCTTGTTAGGCACAACTCAGCTATAACTAGGTCAATTACCATGGCTTCTAACACAGGTTTCTTCCCAGAAAACTCCAGGACACTACTGGCTATTCTCATAATTTATCCCAAGGTGCTCATGCTCACACCCATCAGTAAAACTACAAGGTTGTTTCTGCACTTGATGACTTCTTGCTTGATACAGGATACCAAAGACCCCAGGATCTCATCCTCCTGGGCCCTTTCTCAGTGTGATCATCCTTTTTCTAAGCAAGGTAAATTTAGGAAAGACCAAGTCAGAGGGTTTTTCAGGCCTCTGACTTGCTTTCATTCTTGAGACATGACCCACAAATTCCCTGACCTTACTAGGAGGGAAACTCGCTTCTCTTGCTTTCCTGAGTAGTCTGCGGTAGACAGCATACTTTTATTATTAGCCAAATATCACGTGCTCTCGTAATTAGAAAATCAGTACCTCCTAATTCATAAGGCAGCCTTTCCTTGGCTTGCCTGACCTCAACAAGCTGCATATCTCTTTATCAATTTCCCAGGAATGTATCTCAGCAAGCCTCGGTAGTTTTAATTAAGTCATAATGTTGACTACATACACAACCTTCCAGTATCTTGTTTATTCTTCATTATTAGCATACAAATATCCAAGATATTCCATCACTATCTAGAAAATTCTTGATGTTATTCTTATTTCAAGGCAAAATACAGGCACATTCAGTTTTAAACTGAAAAAGAATTACGAACCGGCTGCGGTGTACAGTACATTTTTAACATCTGGCCCAGTCTGGACTGGTTCGAGGGCTACTGCATGAGCTATCTCTCGTTTAATTTGCTCAAAGGCTTGTTGTTGCCCAGGGCCCCATTTAAAATCATTCTTCTTCCCCCCCACTCGGGGAGGAAGTGAGTGAACAGGCTGTGTGATTTACAGCTTAAACCATGACAGTCCACACATATGCAGAAAGCACTGATGGCTATTATAAAGCAATCCACACGTCTTTATTCATCAAAAAGAAACTTATCCTGTACTCATTTTACAGCCAAAGAAAATCTGCAATGATGATCTAAAAAGTAAATTTTTTTACTACAATATATTTGAATTGTACCAAGGGTACAATTCTGTGATGTTCTCAACATCTCAATGCTTTGTGAAGTCAGCCAAGGTAGAGGATGCTCAGCCTCAACCCTAATGAATTTAGCCACTGTCAGTCTGGAGTTCTTCATGTGAGGATAAGTTACCAGCAGTCTTACTATGACTGGCTGTGTATATATATATATGCAGCCATGGATGGTATATGTGTATATACATAAATATGCAAACACACAAAAATCACAAGCATTCCTGGATTAGCAAGATCTAAAGGCTGGCATGATTTTCCATGACAGAAGGAGCAAAAATAAGCACAAAACTAATAAAGAAGGTTTTAACATCTTGTAACATGAGTGACTAATACTATAAATATTATTTGTTGGACATGTGCATAAGATTTATGATTAAAAATGCTAGTGCTCAGCTCTTTTCTAAAATCAGAAGTTACAGGTTTCAAAAGGGAAAACTAAAAATCTCATTAGATATCAGTGCTTGATGTTCAGCTCTACATAATGTCAGATAGAGAAATCGAGCTTTAAAATGGCAAGTAATTTAGGCAAATATTTAACTAATTTGAATTAGGTAATTATTAACAAAGTTATTTAAAACTTCAGAAAAATTCTGATTGCTGCACAAAGCACATGGTTTCCACTATAGTTTTACCTTTAAAAGTTCACCTCTCCTTCCAAAAACTTGTATTAATACTTCATTGCATTTCAGTAAAGTAAGGTAATAGTAATGAAATTACTTTACATTCAGTGCTACTTTCTCTCTTCCCTGACTTGCCCTAAGTCCCCCAAAGGTAGGCAGAAGATCGCCCATGTAGGAAAGGACCTGATGCTGCACAAGCCTTCCCTGTCAACATCAATGGAGTCTCAACAACGCTGTCAACATGCTGTGACTAAAATTATCTTTGCACTGAAGATGATGACTTCACTCATATTTACTGAAAAGTAATCAGCCATGTTTGCCCATCAAGACACTATATTGCTTCATTTTAGAGAGCTTAAATTAGCTTCCATTTAAATTGTTTTGTAAGAGCATAGAGTTTTGGTTTTATGGTACTGGATTAAGGCAGAAGCATGTAACAAAATAAATAATCACTTTCCTTCAGGATAGAAGGCCCCATTCTGGTCATATGTAAAATGTGGGGTTTAATTATATAATTTTCTGCTGCCTGGTATGTAATACGCACCAAGTTTAATCATGGAGATAGATACTTCCACCCTCATCAAAAAGTTTCCCATAGCTAAGAAATATAGTTTAAGTATCCTCAATGTTGATTCATTAAGTATTACAGACAATTCATGTTCACATTTGTGACCTATAGATCCAATTCTTTTCCTTATTAGGTTAAGAACAGAGGCCAGGAGGATGCAGCGTATCTATGAAATACAATATACCAGCAGGACTTTACAGTGGCACAAGGGAAGTAAATCCATCTGCATCTATGAAATGAGGGATTCCCATAATGCTGAACCAAGGTCTATACTGACTGTAACCTGAGCAATTTTGCTATTCTCAAAAGGATGATGTGAAAAGATAATCATGGTTCTCCTGTCAGAGTTGCTGATGCTTACTATATGTGACTACACTGCACTTTGGTGAGATTTTTTTCATTAGGCCTAGAGAAAATTATTAATCAGTGAGAAGGAAAGGTGGCTGGATACATAAATGTTATTGTAGGTTTCAGAGGTCTAGATTTCCAGGAACAGTATCTTAAATTTCATATATGATGATGCAAGATCAAAACAAGAATATTATGACTTCTATAAAAGGCAACCAACTGGCAAAATGTGCCTGACTGGGGAATCGAAAGAGCAAAGATTGGAGAATGGCTAAGAAGGTATAATAGGCATACTGGAAAATGCATAAGCTCAAGTCAGTGATCAGCACCACACACAAATACCTCATTCAAACTATAAACAACATTATTCTTTGATATCCCATAACTCCTTGCTTTTCACTTTTCAAATGTGCATGATATCATGAGTTTTATTAACAGTTGGTACACTGCATTTCTCTCCATGCATACTTAGAGAAATTCTCATTTCATGTGTATAGAAAGAGAATTATTATGAAGCGTTCATTGGACTTTTCTGAATTTTACTAGTTTATCATTTCTTACAGCTCAGTTGGGTTATTCTTCTGCAGTGGGAGTATTCTTCCCCTTGCTAAAGCAGAGGGTAAATTTTTTATTAAAATGTCTATTCTGGGGGAAAAAAGAAGAAAAAAAACCCAAACCACGAAACTTCCTTTGTGAAGGAAGGTGAGTTAAACTGATGCATGTCTGAGTCAATGCAATTATGCCAGAAGGACACTTCTCAATCATTGAGAACACTTGAGGGACTAAATCCAACTAACAACTTTGGTTACCCTTTGGGATTATAGAATCATAGAATAGTTAGGGTTGGAAAGGACCTTAAGATCATCTAGTTCCAACCACGCTGCCACGGGCAGGGAAACCTCCCACTAAACCATGCCACCCAAGGCTCTGTCCAACCCAGCCTTGAACACCTCCAGCAATGGAGTATTCACAACTTCCTTGGGCAACCCATTCCAGTGCCTCACTACCAGAACAGTAAAGAATTTCTTCCTCATATCCAATCTAAACTTCCCCTGTTTAAGTTTGAACCCATTACCCCTTCTCCTATCACTACAGTCCCTCATGAAGAGTCCCTCCCCAGCATCCCTATAGGCTCCCTTCATATATTGGAAGGCTGCTATGAGGTCTCCATGCAGCCTCCTCTTCTCCAGGCTGAACAGCCCTAACTTTCTCAGCCTATCTTCACATGGAAGGTCCTCCAGTCCCCTGATCATCCTCATGGCCCTCCTCTGCACTTTTTTCAACAGTTCCATGGCCTTCTTACGTTGAAGACACCAGAACTGCACACAATACTGCAAGTGACGTCTCACAAGACCACCTCCCTCAACCTGCTGGTCATGCTCCTTTTGATGCAGCCCAGGATACCGTTGACTTTCTGGGCTGCAAGCACACACTGAAGCTTTCTCATGTTCATTTTCTCATCAACCAACACCCCCAAGCCCTGCTCCACAGGGCTGCTCTGAATCTCTTCCCTGCCCAACCTGTAGCTGTGCCTGGGATTGCTCTGACCCAAGTGCAGGACCTTGCATTTGGCATGGTTAAACTTTATCAGGTTGGCATCAGCCCACCTCACAAGCATGTCAAGGTCCCTCTGGATAGCATTCCTTCCCTCCAGTGTATCAACTAAACCACACAGCTTGGTGTCATCGGCAAACTTGCTGAGGGCGCACTCAGTTCCACTGTCCGCGTCACTGACAAAGATGTTTGAACATGTCTGGGATTCATTTTACTCAAGTATTTGCCAATATTTTCAGTACTAAGAGCTGTACTCCCAGCTAGACAACCTCATGCTCAGCTATTAAACTGGCAGAGCCAGCAGATTTCCACAAGCACCACTCAACAGAATTATATATATGTTTATATATGCATGCTAAAATAGATATGCTATATAAAATGCATATATATATTATATATCTATTATATACAGTTAGAAATTTGCATAACTATAAATAAAAATATGTATATGTATAAAAAGTATAAGTATACATATTTGTGTATATATATGTGCTGAAATATTGGCATTTTGACAAAGCAAAGTAGCTCAAGGCTCACATCCTCCATTACAAATCATGATTTTCTCAGTAAGGAAACCCTGCCAATTTCAATAATCATCTTAATTTTGAATTTTCCTGACTTTATTAGCTCAAGTGGGACTGGTAATCCAATTGCACCACAGACCCTTTTAAATCAGAACACGCTCTGCCTATAGCCTAAAACACCTACAATAAATTCATGCTCTATGCATTCACTCAAATCATCCCATTCAAACCACAGAACTGCCTATGCCATCCTGGCATAATTTTCCAAATAAAAGGCACTCAGACAGATTGAAACAAATATGGGCTCTGTCAAGTTACTACTTCATGGTTTATAAAAATTTAGAGACTGAGAGCAGATCCAGCTCTGTGCTTTGTTGTCTAAAGCAAATCCTGGCAACATATTACCTCCTGCTGGTGACAAATGACTTTTTAGACATAATCAAGGAGCCATTAATCTCTGGGGCTGACGAAGGTTACGTTACCCATCATTTAAAAAAAAACAAAACAAAAAAACCCAAAAAAACAACCAACCAAACAAAAAAAAAAAACAAAAAAGCACAAACAAAAACAAAAAACAAACAAACAAAAAAACACAAACAAAAACCAAGCCACAACTATTATACTTTCTGTCTTGTGTCTGAAATTGTCCTGTAATTTGCTACGTCCTTGATTGTGAACTATCCAAGGGATAATTTCTGAATATAATATGCACAGGGCTTAATTAAACTCTGTAGGTAACATAATATCAACAGAAATAATTCATTATGAAATGAAATAATACCAAAATAATAATTAAAAATAAAATACATAGGATTCTTGCCTTCATTTTAGAGAAGATATTTGTGTTTAATAGCAAACTATGTCATGACATACAAGGTCATTTATTTTTTATGCTTTCTCCTATTATGCATTTGAAGGTATCACCAAAACTGTATGAATGAATTTTTACACCTTGTTAAATATATCTAAGCTTTCTGTGCATACATTTCAATTCTGTTTTAAGGAATTTCTTTAATTAATGACTACAGAGCATGCAAAATTGTTTCCCTCATTCATTTCCAATGACCTGATCATTCCAATACCAAATATCACACTGAGCTGTATAATCCTGCAAAATAACTAAAAATTCAGCCATGCAAAATGTTCATGACTCACATTCTCCTGACTGAAGAGGATATATGATTTTGTCTATCACTGTCCTCTTCCTGTGACCTGTACAGATCATAACTACTTTTCTGAGCACCCTGCTGTATATCAGTTCCCAGGTCATCTATAAATACAGAAAAATATCTGCTCTTCACCCCACATCTCATCCAAACACCACCCATCCCACATCTTCTGATACTGCACCAAAAGCACACATCAAAAGGAGTCCAAACTAATCTGTTTCCATTCAGTTTGTGCTGCCACCAAATATCTGAACTTACACCTTTGCTTTTAGGGCATCACGCCGATTTGTCATTTCTTAATCTGAGCCTGTTTTCTAGGTCAACAATCCAATTTCTGAAAGCTTTGGCTTAGTTGTCTGAGATTAGTGTCTCACCCCCTGATCTTTCTTTCAAGACTGCAGTTTCCAAAACCTCAAAAAAAACCCCCAAACCAACAACAAAAAAGCACAACAACCCTCTCTGCAAATACAAGTCATTTAGTCATATTAAGGCTTTTATGGGGCTCCTCTGATGGAAGTCAAATGCAGTTTGACACATCAAATCTGTATCTCCTCCTAATGTGAAATAGAAAATAATCAGACCTGCCTCATGGCTGTCAAAAGATGCATAATATTTAGGGTACAGAAGTTACTGGAGTGGTATTTCTCCACCCTGAGGCAATGAAGAGGACTAGGTCTCACAGCTCGATTCTACCTTTCACTGTGCCTATGTTCCCCTGCCCCTGCAGTTCTGTGTCCAATTTCAAGACCAAAACAGACTGAAGAGTGTTCAAAAGAGGGCCAAGAAGATTATCAAAAGGTTGAAGAACCTGCCCTATGAGGAAAAGACTGAAGGAGTCAGGTCTCTTCTGCCTGGAGAAGCCTCAGGCGGACCTCAGTATTGCAGAATTGAAAGGGTGGCTACAAACATCACAGGCTGTCTCTTCACAAAGAGCCACTTGGAGAAAACAAGGGGCAATGGTACAAGCTGCATAAGGAGAGGTTTTATTGAGACCTAGGATAGATATTTTGTAGCAGTGAGAACAATCATTCACTGGAACAACCCCCCCTGGGTGTGGTGGAGTTCCCAACATCAGAGGTGACTGGACAGGGTGCAAAATAACCTCATTCAGGCTCGTATCCCACAGAAGGTTGGACCACATGACCTTGCAAGGTCCCTTCCACCCCGGACTATTCTATTAGTCTATGATTTTACAACACACATAGTTTTTACATATAAAATCGCTGATTCCCAGTCGTATCTTACCTCCTTAGGAAAAAAAAAAAAGGTACATAGCTGTTATCTCCCAAGGTTGAGGACTAAATTAATTGTCCATCTTTTCTTGCAGAGTTCGGCAGAACATTGCAAGAGTCATGAGTTGGCTCAGCCCTGATTCAGAGGGCAATCCCTCACAACAACAGCACACCCAAAATGCAAACCCTAACCACAGTTGCTTAATCCACAGACTTTAGATCTTTTGAGAAAAAGATCGACATCACTTAGAATCAGAATCTGAGAATTTAGGTTTGCAGTTTAGGTTTAGTCAAAAGTTTGTCTTTCTAAATCAAAAGGCAACACTGACTGAAATAAGAAGTCTTGTTAACACTAGCAGAACAAAACCCTGAGCGCTGGCAGGAAATGTTATTCATTACAAGCTACAATCTGATGCCTTTGCACACTACTTGGCCCCGCTCCCCACAAGATCAATTGCTTAATTTTTATTACAAGGATATTAGTCCCATCAGCAAGGGGCAGCAGATGAGAACTCCATGCAATCTTTCTCAACAGAACAGCTCTGACCATCACCATATTAAACAAATATCAGCTATAATCTGCTCTGCAGTTTTAGACAGTTTCTTACAGGAAAAATCAGTGAAATGTACTACCAGAGAACAGCACCATGTAAGTAAAACTTAAGTTTCCATTTCTGCTCCTCAAGATACTTTTTGTTACTCCAGTTTTCAGATAGGCATTTCTAAAGGATTACTTCAATGTATATTACTTTTCTTTAATGAATTCTATTATCCGGAAGTGACATCAAAGCTCTCCAGGAAACTACGCAAATCCTTAAGAACCATAGAGAAGAACAGCTAATAAAACCAGGCAAGTCTCAAAAATGTATAAACACACAGAAAAAAATAAATCTAACAGTTCATGCAAAATTTCTGCTCTCCATCTTAGAGTATTTGTGGGTCCAGATGGCTAAAGTTAATGGGATGCTCAAAAGCTGTGTTACAAGACTGCAAAAAATCAACTGTAAAATCTATAAAATGTTGTGTGAATAGGAGTTTTATACCGAACCAATGAAACAAACTAAACAAGGGAGAGAACATCTGAAAGAAAGATATTGCTGTAGAGTCTTTTACAGGAATTATGGTATTTTTATATTAAACAGGAGCCTGAAGGATTTGCTGTCTTCCAAAAGCGACTTAGACATGAAGCCACAGAAATGACCAAATTCCTCTCCCAGGAGGTCTGATTTATGATAGCATTGCTGAGATATTCTCCTTCTTCCACCATTAAAGCATCTGGCCCTGTTGAGTTGAACATACTTGGTTTAGCCTGCAGCAGTGACTGTTCTAGGCAGAGAGGGTAAAACCAGATCACTGGGCTCGACAAGCCTGGAAACAAGAGTTGCTGAAGAGAAATTGCCTGGGAATAGAACTGACAGCTTCTATTTTCAAATGCACAAAGTTTATAAGTTTAGTCTGAGTTATCTTACTGAAATCCCATTTTACACTGATAATTTAGAAGTAATTACAAAGCTGAGGGTTTATCTAGCACATTGTTTCATTACAAGGTTCTCTTAAGACAAAAATCAAATTTGATTACTGAAATATAACTGAAGGTTTTCTTTTCTTATTTGATGATGGTAACTCTGAAAACAAGAGAAATCCTTGGTGCCAACATCTGAAAACATGGGACTATGGGAAAATACACATTTAGCCTATTTTATTTTTTTTCCTGAGAAAAAAATGCTCTCAATATAGATACTGATGTAAAAAATGTTTATACACTGATATCTTTTAAAATATGTATTTATACGGATAAACGCGAAAGTGCATACGAATCAAGATAAGAGAAAACAGCCCAGGCTTACTCTGTCATTTTAACAAATGTCAAAGGAATGAAAATACATATACTAGAGAAATAAAAGTAAATCCATGATAGCAAGAATCAGAAAAAGAGATTTTTGTTCTGCACATTTTTATATGCAACCCTAGGACAGTATCTGCCCAAATTACTTGTATTTGTCATCTGATGGGCTCCATTGTCATCCTCTAAAAGACACCACCACTGCTTTACTTGCAGAGCAGCAAGGGGCAAGAAGTGAAGCAGAGATGTTGCGTTACTAACACTCAGATGTGAAGGTAAAAGATATTACAGTGATTATGCTAATGTAACCATAATGCAAAAGGCATATACTGTGTGCAACCACCACCTTGGACTGAAATGCCTGCACTGTCCTTTGCTTCACAGCACAGGCTCTGCAGATCAGTAACCTCCGGACATGACAGCATCAGGCAGTTTGGACGTAGCAGGAATCACTGCTGGGTCTGAGACGCTACAGTTTTGGAGTTCAAGCACAAAACAAGTGGAAGACATTAAAAGAGTAGTAACTATTTGGCAAGGTTGCAGTTATCAAGGCTTTAGAAATCTGCACTAACGTGACTGATTAAAATCCTGCACTGAAAATAACGAATTTCTATGATTCAGGATCAGTCAAAATCTTTCTTGAAAAGCACACAAATACATTGAGCCCAGAAAAGACTAAAGATAAATACAATTTGGCTCTATTTGTACTAGTGCTAATTTCAAACAGTTACTCTGTTGCCTTCATTCTTTATTTTCAGTTTTCCATCAAATAAGCATCATCCTATGCAAAAGCATTTAAATTAATATGGAATTTCTAGACCACATGGATTAAATCATCCATTAAACCCCAGAGTATAGATATATTGACATACCGAAGTACACACAACCTTCTCTAAGAAAAAACAAAACCAAAACCAAGCAACAACCAAGCATTTTGACTTCTTAATTTTTGCAGCCGCACTTTTGTCAGCTTGCTAACAACATACTTAAAATGAGAAATAAATGAGAGGTACAACTGCTGCACAACCCAGGTTATACTTCCTGGAAGTTTCCTCCCAGTCCCATAGGAGACAGCACTGCCAGAGCGTATCTAGTGTTTGCTTGGGTGTATTGACAGAAGCTGCATCTTCATCTTTGGTGGCTTTCCATCAAATCCAAGAAATTCACAGAGCCCTGTGGCTGAGTTAGAAAGCAGGCTATGTCCTGTGCCTGGGTCCAGTTCAAACACAGTGTTGCTGGAAGAAGAGGTGCAAAGAAATCCCTTATTTATGCTGTGTGCTATGAGCATCGAGCTCGGTGCACACCCTAAGAGTGGGAAACTACAGCTTATTTCCTTTATTCCCTTTGGATAGCATTAATCCATTCTGCCATAAAAAAAAAAAATTAAATTCTCCCCTTATCTCTCCTCTGCAAACCGTAATCAATCAAGTCTTTGCTGCTGTTTAAACATCTTCACATTTGCTATAAAGGCTCCCAGCAGTTACCAGACCAGATCCCTCCTGGATCTGCTTTTGCAGAAGGACTGAGTTTGCATAGGGTTGAGGGCAGCCACTGCTCCCAATTCTAAAGAAAATTTCCCAGTAATACCACCCTTCCCTGACACTGGTGTTTGCTACCTAGATATGCATTCATTGCAAGTAGTGATTTTTTTAGTTGAAAAGCCTAAAGGAAACATTTTATGCAACAAATTCTAAAGTAGAAACACTTTTGCTGGAGATAAAATAAATTCTATAATCATGCACATTCCTACATTGCTCATCTATGTCCTAACACTGTTAATACAATGGGATATAAAATGTCAAGATCATAGAATCACAGAATAGTTAGGGTTGGAAAGGACCTTAAGATCATCTAGTTCCAACCACGCTGCCACGGGCAGGGAAACCTCACACTAAACCATGCCACCCAAGGCTCTGTCCAACCAAGCCTTGAACACTGCCAGCAATGGAGCATTCACAACTTCCTTGGGCAACCCATTCCAGTGCCTCACCACCAGAACAGTAAAGAATTTCTTCCTC
Organism: Myiopsitta monachus; assembly: GCA_017639245.1. Taxonomy (NCBI): domain Eukaryota; kingdom Metazoa; phylum Chordata; class Aves; order Psittaciformes; family Psittacidae; genus Myiopsitta; species Myiopsitta monachus. The sequence continues at coordinate 59,585,379 of CM029921.1, read as the reverse complement.
ATGTCCAATCTAAACTTCCCCTGTTTAAGTTTGAACCCGTTACCCCTTCTCCTATCACTACAGTCCCTCATGAAGAGTCCCTCCACAGCATCCCTATAGGCTCCCTTCAGATATTGGAAGGCTGCTATGAGGTCTCCACAGCAGCCTCCTCTTCCCCAGGCTCAACAGCCCCAACTTCCTCAGCCTGTCTTCATACAGGAGGTGCTCCAGTCCCCTGATCATCCTCATGGCCCTCCTCTGGACTTGTTCCAACAGTTCCATGTCCTTTTTATGCTGAGGACACCAGAACTGCACACAATACTCCAAGTCAGGTCTCAGGAGAGCAGAGTAGAGGGGCAGGATCACCTCCCTCAACCTGCTGGTCACGGTCCTCTTGATGCAGCCCAGTGTCGTGGTTTAAGCCCTCCAAACACGCAGCTTTCTCACTCACTCACTACCCCTCTTTCTTCCCCCAGTCCCGGGGGGATGGGGAGGAGAATCAAAAGAATTCAACTTGCACAGGTTGAGATAAGAACAGTTTAGTAAGCTAAGGTATAACACAAATCACTGCTGCTACCACCAATAATAATAATGACAAGAGAAATACAAGGAAAGAGAATACAACTGCTCACCAAGCCCGACCCAGCCAGTGCACCCCCAACAACGAACCCCCCCAGTACCAAAAACCTGACCATGCCGTGCACCCCCAGTCCACCACCACACCCTTCCGGGTCTCTGCCCTCCGTCTACACATCCTGAACATGACGTGCTGTGGTATGGAATAACCTCTTTGGTCAGTACTGGGTCAGGTGTCCTGTCTCTGCTTCCTCCCGGCTCCCCCTCCTCCCTGGCATAGCATGAGACTCAGAAAGTCCTTGGCCAGACCAAAACATTACCAGGCAGTAACTGAAAACACTGGTGTTATCAGTGCTGTTCCAAGGCGCAAAATCAAAACACACAGCGCTGCACCAGCTACCAAGAAGGAGAAAAAACGACTGCTGCTGCTGAACCCATGACACCCAGGATACCGTTGGCTTTCTGGGCTGCAAGAGCACACTGAAGCCGGCTCATGTTCATTTTCTCATCAACAAACACCCCCAAGTCCTTCTCTGCAGGGCTGCTTTCAATCTCTTCCCTGCCCAACCTGTAGCTGTGCCTGGGATTGCTCCAACCCAGCTGTAGGACCTTGCACTTGGCATGGTTAAACTTCATCAAGTTGGCATCAGCCCACCTCACAAGCATGTCAAGGCTCCCTCTGGATGGCATTCCTTCCCCGCAACATATCAACCGAACCACACAGCTTGGTGTCATCGGCAAACTTCCTGAGGGCAGCACTCAATCCCACTGTCCATGTCACCGACAAAGATGTTGAACAAGACCGGTCCCAACACCGATCCCTGAGGGACACCACTCGTTACTGGTCTCCAGCTGGACATTGAGCCTTCATTTGACATTAATATGCTCAGAGCTCCTAGGGCATCTTTGCCTTCAGTTTGGGGAAAGTACCATGAAGTAAAGGCAACACCAGGACTCCATGACAAATGTGCAATTCTTGATCAGAACAACAAGGCTGGAACAGGAACTAATTTATCTGGCCCAAAACTACCTAATTCACAGTCTGTGGACTTCAGTGTGGTCTGAATCTTCACCATGAGCCACTCGTAAAAAAAAGGACTTCACAAAGATAGGATATTTATCACACTTGCTAACACCAGGGTAGTTCAGGTCCTCTGCAGGTCATCATCTTCCCTCAAATATACACAGTATTTCAGGTTCTAGCTCAAATTAACAGAAAATAAAGAGCTACATGCTATCAAGCCCCTAAAAAAACTTAAGGATTGCAAGAAAAATCAATTTAAAGCACATTAAGTCTGGGATACACACAACCATTCTGTATATTTGTTATACACAACTGACACTGAGCATCAGAGGGCAGTTTGCTCGCTTGGGAAACATAACAAAAAACTGCTTGCACCAAAGATTTTTTGCATTTGGGAAATGATACAGTTGATAGAACTGGAAAAACTAATAGGGCTGATTGGCAAGGTGCTGCCTAGCTGAGTGCGCAGATTAATAAAAGCTGTTCTTGCAGTTCAAGAAGTGCTCTGGCCTATCTGAAAGCTATGGACAGAGAATTCCCCTTTACAGACTCTCAACGATAAAGTTCATTAGGGAAGGCTCTTTGCTTTTATAATTTAGGAGGAGTTATGAACTGGCTTCCAGGTCTCTTTCAGAGGCAATGAGACTGATTAGCATGGGAACAATGTGGCCAAATCCAATTTATTTGGAAGAGCCAGCTCTTCCAAAATGTAGAGGGAGAAGGAGAATGGAAGGAAGTCATAGAGAAGACAATAGGATTTATTGTCTATATGTAAAACATGGGGTATTTTACCCTTCTGGCACCAGAATAGAGCTCCAGAAGATTTTTATTTTGTCATTAAAGAAAAACACAGCTATTTTAACATTAGATCAGAAATATAGGATGCGTTCACTATTTCTGAAATAATTAAGGAATTTTCCTTCACTGAGGTTTCATTCACTTGAGGAATATACAATATCACCATAGCAGCAGAGGGTAAGAGATGGGTAAGACCTTGCTTTTATTTCTTCATGGTAAAAGAGTTTAATTTTGAAAGTTGTCCAAATATTTGTTAGAATATTTTGTATCCATTAAAGGTTGTTCAAATTTGCCTCATTTTTTAACTTGCATTATTTCTGTTTCATTATTAATATAATATATAGAACAAAATTTTCAAATAAAATATCTACTAGTTGAAAGAAAACCAGCCTGAGGCTGAATGGAATAACCTGACCCTTTCTTAGTGATTTACTTCTTTTGTAACCAAAGCTAAATGCAATTAAAATCAACATGTTCCCAAATAGCAGTCTTGGCATAATATAGTCTTAAAACCACCCAACAACCTCCTAATAAGCATTAAATGTCACTCTAAGCAGATGATATAAAAGCACTATAGTAGATGGTATTGAATTATTAAATGTAAAACTTTTTTTTCAAACATGATAACTTCAGAATCACTGGGAAGTTGCAAGTAACTGCAACTGGAAATCTGACATCTGAAATTATTCTAAATTATTAATGGTACTTAGCAATGCTTTATGTTTGAATTTTTACATTGGTTAGATTAAAATTAATCATTCGGGGGTGGGGGAATCAACCTCTGCTGACAACCTGCTAGCACAAAGTGTAGACGTTGACAAGCCTCTGTTTCCATCAGCCTCGGAAGGGCCTTTGGGTTTGTATTGTATCAAATTCATAGTAATAAATAATCCACACCTTCCTGATCAGGTAGGTGAGATTTACCATTCCCCTTCAGTGGCAGGATGGGTGACCTTCTTGAAGGAAGCTGCCATTTTACTCAGCTGTATTTAACTGTCTTCAGTATTTCCACTAAAATTTCCTGTGAAGCTTTGTACACCTTTGATATTAGACTATGAGCATGATATTTGATATCAGACTATGAGCAACACCTACTACATAGCTTTTTAGTAAACCTTTCTTAATTCAAAGTAATATATTTGCTGTTCTTTCATTACAGGGTGCAAGCTTTGGTGAGAGAAATCATATATCAGTTCTCAAAAATTCCTGCCATAGACATCCCTTCTCATATGAAGGCATCAAAAACCTTATTTTATTGTTCACTGAATGTTTTAGATAACCAGATTATGCTATTGTTCAGAGATACTGTTTCATCTCATTGCATCAGAAAAATTGCACTGCACTGACTCTCCTTTTGCTATTCGTGTTGCACTGGGTTATACTGCTGAAAAGATCAAACCCCATGTTTGATATGCTCAATTTACTAGGAGGCCCTGGACCAGTAATTTCCCAGTAATTACCCCAGTAACAGAATATACACCCTAGGGACTTATATATCCTTATTTTTGCTTCTGGACTGGCTTACATTAAGTAGCAGTTATGTAGAATATTCATATGTATCCTGAAGGCATACATCCTCGATCTCCATTAAAAAAACCCTCGCTTTTTCTTTCCAGCTTCCAAATAATGATTTCAGGGGGAAAAAAAGACAACATACAGGTAAGAATTCTGCAAATCGTCCCACCTAAGTGCAGTTCAGCATTACTGTTCCTTAAGCTGAAAAATAAATTAACATGTTGATGCCCCTAGCCTTACCTCTTTGCAGCACATTGACTCCTATGAAATCAGAGGAAGTATTTTTCCTGGAAATAAAGTATTTCAGTGTATTCTTTGTAATGAATGCCATTAGCAAATCCTGATTCACTGCTTTACCTATGCTTGGCTTCATTCTTGCAAATAAGAAGAAGCCTTATCTGTTATAATCTTACTGCCACTCTTTCCCAGTGATGTGTTTTATAAGATGATTCAGAAGTCACTTCTGAAGATGGCTGATCCAGAAGTCTTTAAATGACACAAATTTAACAACCCACAACTTTATATGGTAAGATGTTGCAAAGTGCCTGGATCCAAAGCTGTTTAAACCCCTCAGAAACACCATAAAGTATAGTTTTATGAGTCAGCCCAGGAGCTAACCTCACCTGTGGCCAGCAAGCAGCAAGAACTCTGCATCATCTCAACACTTTGGACTTTACTACCCTAAGGTTACCAGTAAAGCAATGCTTTACAATGCCTTATAGAATACATTCACCAGGCTGTTCATTACTTCTAGATGAATTTAAAATAGCAATTAAAAAGAAGGTATATAATGAAACAGTAAAGCCTGAACTTAATATTTCATTGCTAATATTTGCATTAAAACTAGTAATTTCTGGACAGTAACAAAATGATCTCATCTGCTCTGACAGGGAACCAATTGCCTTATATGCATTTTATCTTAATTGCCGTGTATTCTGTGTGAATTTATTTATTTTTACTTTGTGGTCTAAGCATATTGCTTGTTTTCTTCCTTCCAAGAACATCATCCCTTTTCTTTCTTCAGCTATGGAGGGCCCAGGGTAATGCAGAGCTAAACAAACAGCCCCAGGCTTGGGCTGGAGAGCTTGGATGAGAAATACACAGCTGTAACGCCAGAAAGGGAGAAACAGCTTGGTTTGTTTGTCCCTTATTTACGTTCATGCCAATGCATTCATATTAAATGCAGTTTTCTTTAAAATAGAAAGATATCTTAAGCTCCAACAGGAGCTTTAGAAGAGTTGTAATTACGTTGAACATGCAGAACAGCAGCATGTTTTGAGGATCTTTGCTAAAGTGAATGAAACAAAGTAGAAATTGCTTCTGTGATATTAATTACAAACTTGTCTGTTTGGCATCTCAATGCATTCGTAAATTTGTGTGTAAATTTTTAATGTTTCTGTGCAAAGAAAATTTACGATTTTCCACTTCCAGAAGGAAGAACCATGTGAACTTAGTGAACCACCCCAACTGGGGGCTGCATTTCATTCAGACTGACCTCTTTCTGTTCAGAAAGTTAAAACTTCCCTACATTAAACAGCAACTGCAGGACAAGAGCAACATCAGTCCTGTGTCAATTTTTGGTACAGATTTACAATCAACAGTGGCAAAAAGTTTGAAGTGTGTGCCATGGAAAAACTATTCCTTGGAGGACTGACCAGTCACCAGAGTTATCAAAAAGCACATCAGCTTAGCTATGGGAGATACAGACTACATCTTAGGACAAAACTCCCACTACCAAAAATTAAAACATAAACCTGACCCTGTCCATCACACCCTCCCCTTCTGCATCCCTATGGCCCATCTCCCTGAGTGCTCAGTAAATACTGATTTGCTGAAACAGCGCTTGCCTTTAGATCTGAATTTATGAGTGCAGCAAGACAATTATAGAGGTAGGTAGATCTTGTTTCCCAGGGCAATTTTTTAAGCTGCCCTTATGAGAAAGCTGCTGCATGTCAAATCCACTGTCTCTCCCAGAATGCCCTGGCTTTATCAGAAACCCCCAAAGAGTTACAAAGGTATGGCCAGACTTTCTTCTAGGTGAGGAAATAAAGCCTTTCCACATGGAAAAAAGTGAAGCACGTTGCCAGGAAGGCTGTTCTCCATGCTCCCTGGACCCACCTAGATCAAGCCCTGAGCAGCCTGGTCTGACCCCTGAGCTGCTCTGCTTTGAGAAGCTTGGACCAGAGACCTTGTGAGGTCCCTTCTGTCCTGATTATCCCTTGATTATCCTATAAATGATCATCTTTGCTATTTCATCTGGATGGATTATTTTTTTTTAAGTTTAAAATAAACTGCAAGATTAGTGCCTGTTTAATCTTTAGCATGAGAAGACTACACTGGGTGTGCAAGGAAAAGTCAACATGGCAGATAGGAAAGGAGAGAGTAAAGAAGTTCACAGGACTGGAGTGGGTTACACATGTGCTAAGTAATGAGAGCCATCAACCCTTCTTGTTGGGCAGCCTCAAAAGCTTTGGTACGTGGGAAATGAGAACATCCTTGTTAAAATGTTCCTCTTATCCTCACTAGCAGCATTTTTAAAGCATGTCACTTCAACAACATCCTCCTCCTCTAGTACCTTCGCAAATCATAGGTCATTTCTTATTTTACATAATTTTACATAATCTGTGACAGAGTGTATTTTAATCAGAAAGCATGTTTCAGTGGGAAAACAGTCTCTTTCTGAATAACAAGGACTAAGAAGGAATTTCTTGTTCCACCAGGTACACGTCCAATACAAGTACCTAGAAAATGCTAAAAATACCCCAAACTGTAACCCAGAAACCAAGCTCTCTTTACTAATAACGTATCTGCATCTATGCAGAAAATCCTGTGATATCTGGTGAAAGAGTTCTAAACATTTTCCCAGTAAAACATACTTTCAGGTCAGGTATCAAATCGATATGCTCTTTTGAAGCAATGCTCCTAGCTATGCTTGCACCAAAATGGTGGAAATAGCAATACACTGAGTTGCTCCATTTGAAATTTCCAGGGAAAACATGTTACATTCCTTAAAATGTACAGAATTAAAAGAGAGTTGAAGTTGTATTAGGGCTCAACACAACCAGAGCAACCAATCCACCCTTGAGAACCTCAATTATGCAGCCCTGGCTGGCGTTAAGGCTCCCCATGCTGTATTCCAAAATCACTCCAAACAAGTAAAAATGCAGCTTTCAGGTCTGTTGAGCATAAAGTTTTATCGGTACACCCTAATCGCAGAAACACCTGTGCTAAATAACTCTGTATTTATTCAAATCCAGAACATGGATAATGTCTCATTATTCATCTTCAATTCCATGCAAGCAAGGATGCGATGACTGCAGGAGGACTGCGCTGGGCTGGCTTTTCTTGCTGAAACATCAGATCTTGAAGACTTTAATTACATATCCATGCCATTTATTCCAGATTTTTAACATACGCCTATCAAAACTGTCATAGAATTGCAAAGAAACAAGAGTGACTATCCTATGTGGCTCTATCCCTATGAAAGACTTCACCAATGAATATGACAGATATTAGGATCATCATGATGGGGAGGGAAAATGAGAATTATGACTGCTATGATTTTGTTACACCTGTAGTACGGACTGATATAATGAAAATACAGAGCAGGGAAGTGGGCTTGTTCATTAATTCTTAATCTCACAAATTTCAGCAAAAAAATCTGTTGCAAATAAACTTCTCTCTCAAGAGAACGTTCTTTAAACAACCTGGGAACCAGCCAGACTGAAATTTGACAAAATTCACATATATTGGCAAAATATTTTACTGTCAAGAAAATGCAGCAGCAGTTACATGGAAAACCTGCTTTCTTGTAAAGAGTTCCTACGGTTGGCTGGAGAGGCAATACTAGAAAAAGAAAGCCTAAAATAATTTGTACTGTGCAGTAAAAACCTAAAACAGACTGCAACATAACTGCATTACAGCTAAAGTTAACTCTATGGAGCCAAATTAAAAATTTCTGAAGCACATAATATATCCAAATGCAAATATAGACAGCTCTGCTATTTTTATGTATAACTTGTAGCAGAAAACACTACCTAAAAACCCGCATCTGACAATGAAAGCACTAACTTGCACACCTTGCTCTTCCTTGCTCTACAAAGGTAGCATTAAATTTTGGTAAAGATTGGGCTGGGACACTGGAAATTTAGTTTCAGGATAAATTCTGGTTTGGCTCTCCCTCCCTTGGATCCCATCACAACTTTAATAAAACAGAACAATATACTAAACAACCAGGAAATAAATAGGAAAAAGGAAAAAAGTTGGAGGAGGTTAAGGCAATTAACTGCAAGTAATAAGCACTAATCATAAACACTAAACTAATGAGCACAGTGTTTTTAAATTGTGTCTCATAATTAAAGATATTAATTTAAATAGTTACATTATGTCTCATTTTCCAGCTTTTCCTACTTCTGTGCTGCAGGAGATGATGGGAAGGGGTATTGGATGACTGCTCCTGGCATCTATCACTATACTCTTGGAGGGTATGATACACCTTGCTCCCCCTCCCTCCCCTGAATACATAAAAAATAATCACACTTGTAATAAGAGATAGTGATATTCTTCATGCTCAATAGCCAAATGACACTTATACAGATGCTGGAAATGCACAGAAATAGTAAAGAGCATGTTATCTAAATCCTGCAGGCTCTCTCTTTGGGGTTACCCAGGCTGATACAGAATAATGATGCTACCTCCTTGTCATCCTAGAAATCTCTCTTTAAAATGCTCCTCCACTGGCTCCCTGGTGAGACCCTTGCATCCTTGCTCCAGAAAGCTTATCCCTATGCTACTCACTGTCATACATGCAGATCCAAAATACTCTCCATTTTGAGGTTTGCTTTGGCTGGGGATAGAAGCCTGGCAGGGAGAATCACAGGGCAAGAGGAGACAGGGGATCTCCATAAATTAGTCGCATCAGCAAAAACAGTTTAGGGTTGTTTTGGGTTTTATTTTTTGTTTTTTTAATCCAGATGCTGCCTGGCAAAATATAACTGGATCTGGCGAAAGAGCAATTCCCTTAGTTTTAATCTCTCTCCACTAATCACATGCCTTTATTCCAGAAGTAAAACATTTTGCAGACATGTAAGCTGACTTTTGGAAGGTAAATCAGGACTGAAATCTAATACTAGATTACTGGTATAAACACCTTCTTTCAAACCAGAGCATAAAGACAACTACTCTTTGCTGTCACTTCCAAAAATTAGACTTTACACAAATTACCTCAGGCAGCAAAGCTAACATGTCTATCTCCTCAATGCTGCACCTGCCTCTCCTTTGAGCTGAAAAATTAATAAACAGTTATAACTCTCTCAAACTTGCACTTGTTAAACACAACTGCAATCTGTGGAGTTTGCTGCACACTGCCACTAAAAGAGACAAGGTCCAGAGTAAAGCTGCTTTAGTCTTTAAACAAAATAATCAGATCAGACCTAACCAGTCTTCACCTCCTAATCCCCAGCAAAAGCTCTAGGCAGCATGCTTAAATTGCACACAGTACCATCACACATCTCAATCTGAGAAGCAAGGTACTTTTGAGAGACTTATTAGGAAGTTTATTTGTAACCAAACTGCATTTGCAGAAACCTTTGACAGTCAGAAAGTCTTGGGTATTGAAGGGATGTGTTTAGAACTTCAATTTATTTTTTTCTTCTTTAGGCATATGCAGATGCAATCAAACTTCTCATCCATGAGGAAAACGGATGAGGAAGAACGAAAGGAGGAAAGCCAGGCTCTTCGCAGATTCTCCTTCTCTGCTATTCTGAAGGAAAAAGAAATGCAGCAGAAAAGGTACCTTGTCCACAGGACAATATGGCAATTTCCACACTTCGAGCCCAGATTTCCTCCCAGGCTCTCTCATGGAGGCTCAACCCCACAATGCCAGTGCAACACATCTGTGCTTTGTACTAGCTTCAATATTTACAGCAGGAATATTAATATACTTGTACATAAACACATATATTTCTTTAAATAATTTGAGTTGGGGAGGGTGAATCTCATTTTTTCAGGAATTAGTTTCAAATTCCAGCTGGTTTTCAACTCAAAATGAGAAGGTTTCAAGAACTGGTCAAAATTCTATAATGAGCAAAGACACCTATACTAACCCCGCACCAGGAAAAAAATCCTCAGCCTCAAGACTCCCCTTCTTCTCTTTCCCAGCTAACAGTGATGAAATACAACAGCACATTACACTGAAAGCCCATGCATCGCTCCCTGTGTGCTACGGCAATCCCACAGCTTGGGTTGTTCCTCTGTCCTGAAAATGAGAAATGGCAGAAAGAGAGAAGGGGGTGCAAAGGTGAAGAGAAAATCAGGGCAAGCCAAAGATGCAGCAGCAGCATCGTATCAGGGAGTTAAACAAAGCAACTGAAAAAGGTAATTTACTCGGTCTTATTTATTTATTTACCGCAGGTTTTTCTGAATAGCCTGGAACAAGCCGTCACATGCTGACATGAACACAGTTTTGATACAGCACTGAGCATTTCCCTAGGATCTCGTTTTCCCCTTTTCTCATTCTGAACTAACCTGTGACTGTCTCAACTTTTTTTTTAAAGTACAGACAACCCATTCGAGCACACTGCTCATATGCATTTAATCCCCCAAAGGAAAATGTGAGTCTTTAAAATGCATTTACCCACCAGGCATTTTACCCCTGGCAAGTAACTTCTTGCAAATGTAGCATGGATTGATAACAATTCAAAATATGAGATCTCTGCAAATAGGAGGCCCTACAGACACAACTGGCATGGTATGGTAAAAAGAGTGATATCAAAATGTGTTGTCTTTTGTATAGCTAATACACCTACTAATACAAGTAGGATTGAGAATATATTAATAATCCAACAACTTTACATCTTTTTGAATAGCAATCAATTTTTTAGGTGAAAATCATCTGAAGAATTATATGCCTTTAGGAAAATAAGCAGAAAAGTGGTTTATTTTCCATAAAAGCCCAAAAAGGGCCAAGATGACCATTTAGCAACCTCTGATGCAATGTTGTGGTGCCAGTAGTCCTCATTTTTGTAAGAGCAGGCAAATGCTAACAACTAAATGTGCAAATGCAGTAATAACCTGCTTTGCCACATCTGCTCTACAGACCTCCAGCCTTACATCTCCACTCTTGCTCCACAGCATCCCCAGCCCAGAAGATACAGGTTCAATCAAGTAGCACTGAATAAGAATAAATGTCTTTCTCCTCCAAGACCCTAAGAAGTTTCTGTGTTCCTACCAGCCAACCTAAAAGCCAAGTTTAACATACAAAGGAAGATAAACAGGTTCATTCCTATGTACTTCAGTGCAGTAGCACAACACTAACCACTTCCTTTTACATACTTAAAATGTGCCAAATATTTCATACACAAAGAAACCCCACAATACATGCTGCTTCTATAAGCACAGGGTAAAAAGCAAAAGTCTCAGTTACTGAAAATAAAACAGCATTCTGTAGTTATGGCAACTATATTTTTTAACAACATTAGGGAAAGAGTAGATCATCAATAGCTGCATCTTGTTGCTACAGCAACAAAAATGTTGAAAGTAATTGCTTCTAAAGATTTCTCTCTTTTCCTGTGTTTTAATAAACACCCCAATATAATATTATGCTCTTATTAAAAGGGTGGAATATTTTGCCTTTTGGCCGAACAAGAAACATTCATAGTGATTTAATGAAACAATTACTTTTGCTACTCATTTGTGGGCTACACTGTTATCTGTAAAACACAAGGAAAGTGAATGCTTGTAGCACCAACTCCAACCCACTCCTGTAAGACTTACAACCGACAACTTTTTGGCAAGAAAGGTTGAACCAGGTGATCCTTGTGGTCCCCTTCCAAGCTGGTATTCTCGGATTCTCTGATAACCACAGTACTGAGACTGTAAAAAGCCTGATGCCAGGAGCAACATTTTTGATGGAGAACAGTCAGTTATAATAAATATTTTGCTTTAATAAATGCAGCCCTAATCCAAGATGCACCATGCAATTTGCATAATGCAACTAAGTTTCATGTGGTGCTTGGAAACAGGAGGTTTTTTAGGTTTTGACAATCGGCAAAGAAGGGAACAAGAAATGTTTTTGACAGCCAGATATAATGGATCAAGGAAAGTACCTTCTCTAGGTATTATTTGATAGATTTGTTGAGCTTTAACTGCTGATAACGATGATAATTCTCAATCCCAATAAAATCATAAAACATCATATTGCATAAATATAATTCAGTACCAACAGCAGCAAACTTTCTACCAGCATACAGCAGTAGTGTGCTGTATAGACTGAGAATATACCACCTTTATGGTAAAGTTAAGGCAGTGAATATATTTTGTTCAGTTATGTGTGTGCAGAACATATAGAGATGTAGTAATTTTGTAAAAATACAGAAACCTAAAAGTCTCCAAACCACTGAAATATTACATAGGATATAGTAGTGCCAAAAAGCCCTATGTATCGTAGAATCACAGGATGGTTAGCTGGAAGGTATCTTAAAGATTATCTTGTCCAATTTGGTTTTTAAAAGTGCAGAAAATAACTTTTCCTTACTTGGAAGCATAATCCTGAAAAATAACAATTACTTAACAATTACTGTTTAATCCAAGATTATGGAATATCACTAATACAAACAAAAATAGCAGTCTAGCTCATACAAATGGGTACGAAAATGCAGTGGCAAAAATTTATCACTGGAAGTGGGTAACTCATATGAATGATGCATTTACTATACTGACTGAGATCGCACTGCTAATAACGCCTGCAGAGGACCTGCCCCCAAAACTTCCAGTATCTTTGTAACATCACTTTCTCCTTCCTAAAAATTCACCTGTATTAAAAGTGTAGTCTTAACTAGAAAAAAATCCAGGATGGGGATCTCGGCATGCTGCTTGCTTTGCAACACAGAGTGTTGATTTATGGACAGTTCTGAAACAAAGGAAGTTTTACACACAGTTTTTTTCTGTTTCTCCCCTTCTCTCCCCTCCCCTCAATATGTTCATGTCTTCATTGTATCTAAGCATCAGCCACAAAACTGCCAGTGTGCCTGTCTATATGCAAAACCAAAAAAAGGCTATTTAACTTAACAAACTGAAGGATATTTTAAAATTAGCACAACTGCTGCTAGCTGTTTGAAATGTAAATTCCATTTTAGGTCTTTTTCAAGCAAATCCCAGACATGCAGGCACATGGCCTGCCTCCATCCCTCTCAAATACCCAGTGACCTTTTGGCTCAATTTATTCAAATATGATGGTGGTATAATTAAACTATGCTCAAAAGCAATTAATCACATAAGCCTTCTGCCGACAGGTGACTGGGTTTGAAGAAGAGATTGCATGGTATTGTGAGTGCCAGAAAACAGCTCAAACGCCATTAGAGACTCTGTGAAAGCCCCTAAATTCCCCAAATGGGAGAAAAACTTCAGTCTGAATATGCGTTTTCCTAGATGCAAGCTTTCCTAGTAGAATCAGGGGAAAACCAGGCAGTGTGGCTTCAGGCTTGCAAACTTATCATAGTAATTTTTGTGATACTCTGAAGAAAAGCCACTTTGTTAGGTGGCAGCAGGGAGAAAAGACATGTGGACCTTGCTTCCCCTAATTGAGAAGCAAGAATACTTGCATCAGGGAAAAGTTACAGGACAGGTATTAATTACATAAACTGCAATTAATTGCAAAATGACAGTCAGGCAAATACTTTCCCCCTAAATATGAAGCAAATGAGATTTGGTTTTCTACCCAGTTTCCCTAGCAACTGTGTTGTCTCTTCTGAGCAATAAACTGAAGACTGCACAATACCACCTAACGAAGAAGCCTCTGGCATTCATAGAGGAGCTACTTTCCAGCACGAAGCTGCTGCCAAAGCAGACCCTGAAACTGCAGGGGCCTGTACTGTCCTCCATTGGACAGCAACCGTGGTTTAAAGTGGGTGACATCCCTCAGAGAAAGCTACTCATGCTCACTTGAACAGGAGGGCAGGAGGCACCCATGTGGCACAGATAGGGAAGCAGCCTTCAACAGGCAGCTATGAACTTATTTATAATTAAACATGCTTCAGATGGCTTATTCTGCCTCAGTGGCACATTAACAGGTATTTACTACATATCAAATACCCCCTTCTATGACAGAAGAGTTAGCAATGCCCATCCTAGTGTCTTTTACATTCCTCTCTCTTGCCCTTCTACCCATTCCTAGCCATCTCCATCTGATGCAAACTAAAAATACTGATGCAAGGCCAAGATAGATCATTTTTGTACCTGCAGAGAACCCCCTCTTCTGCATCGCCTCTGACGCTTAACTGCTGGAGTGCTCTTTAGAGGAGGATGTAGACCTTCCCCTTCTAAAATATTTTCTACAGCAATTTGGTTCTGCCCACTATTTGTCAATACTAAGATACTTGATTGGATTAAAAACAAACAAAACCCAACAATAAAATAAAACAAAAACAAAACAAGCCACACCAAGCAACCCCCTATGCTCCTTTCACCACTGCTGCCATATAGTTTCCAGGGAATCAGGGAGAATGACACAGGCTTTAGCATTCATCAAGGACATGACCTTATTCTTAAGACCCCCAGAATAAGGGACAAAAACCCCACTATTTTTTCTTTTGTTTAAATAAAGATACACTGTATCTGAATATAGTCCATGTTATACTGATTTACTAATACACTTCAAAAGCAGGCGCTGTTGTCTTTCAAAGGTGAAAATCCTGCCTTTACTGGACTTTCTTGTCCTTCAAGTGCTCTTCTCTAATCCCCTTAGCAAATCTCTGTTGTTTTAATGCATCAAAAGAGAAGTAGTATGATTAGGACTGCCCTAATCTGCTGTGACTTCAAAAGCCTAGTGGAAGGTGTCCCTGCCTGTGGCAGGGAGCTGGAACTGGATGAGCTTTAAGGTCCCTTCCAACCCAAATCATTCTGTGATTCTACGATTTCAGAGATCAGGAGCTGACTGAACATCACCTTATCTTCCATGACTCTGCTTGGAAACATGGTGAACCTACAATTTTCATCATTATGGAAACAGACACTGTAAATCCAGCTCAAAAGCACTGTCTAAATTTATAATACCTAATAGCCACAAAGATGACCAGAATATGCCATAAAGAATATCCACAGCTCTCCATCTCCTCCAGTTTTCCCAAGCAATGGTATGAAAAGCACAATTTTAAAGAACAAAAGAAAACTGGATGTCATCTGCTTCCACAGACAAACACAAAATAATCATTGTCTTAAACTGTTCGGCAATATTTGGATTGCTGCTTTGAGTTAGGCTGACAAGTAAATCGATGCAATGTCAGGATGTTGCCATGATTATTTTTTGTTTTGTTGCATGCCTCCTTGATGACTAATTGGCTGCTCAGACATTCAAGGTTGAACAACAACAAGGCAAACATTCAAGCAACCACACGTATTATTATAGTCAATGGTATTTTTAATTACTTGGAAGCAGCAAACACTGCTGATCATTTACAGCGATGACATCCATTTATACCATAAAGCGTGATTAGCAAGCTGTTGCTCTGTAAGGGAATATGCTTAAATGTTGATTTAAAATAGTGAATACTAGCAATTCTTCTGATGATACTGAGGAATTAAAAAGCTGCCTTCGCCTCCACTGCATTTTGGTATTATAGATATTAAGCTGTCACAGGCATCACACTTGGAGAAAAGTAAAATGAGCAACTGAAGAAACAAACATTACACCATTAAAGAAACTGAAAGAAAATTCCAAATTCTTCTAGTAAATGAAAAACATCAGGAGTTTTGTGGTCACTTATTAAGGAATATGAATATATAGTTTTAGAATTAAAAATAAGAAAGGAGTCACAAGTAGCACTTGGGTATGAGAGGTTGCATACAGGTTCTAAGCCATCAGGCTGGTATGGATATAATGCCGGTAATATATGACAGAGAAAAGACATACATCGAAAGGCCTTCTTCTTTGCTATTCTTGAAAAGACCCTTCATCCCTTGAAAAAAAGAAATTCTGCTTCAAATTACCCTATAGTGATGTCTATAAATTATTACTTATTGCCATGATCACCCTACATTCTAAGATCAGTAATCATCACTAGGAAGTCATATGTTGAGACCTTGGTTGCCTCCTACTCGAGAGAGGGTAAATGCCCTCTGTATACAGAAAGGTGCACATGGTACTCTCAAGATGCTAAGAGTCTATTAAAGCAATAATTTTACAAGCAATAAAGACTTTGTAGCTAGAAAGTCCAAAGGATGGGGAAAGAAAGTACAAGAAGCATTCCATTGCCCTGCCATACAGTGGGAAGGATGCAGGCTGGCTTTTATAGCCCATTAAAAGCCCACTTATTCAGCTCTTAAATAATACTCAGAATTGCTTAAAGGAAAGCATGTAAGTGATGAAAATATGAAAATTTTCCACATTTGACAATATGATCATGAATAGCACTAAAAATCATCAGAAAACTTGCAAATGTGGAAGGGTGCTAGAGCTAGATAACACGAAGTGAATCTCATTTACCAATTTCTGGAGAAAAAGGGAATAAACCAGGAGAGCAGAACACTTTAGGGAATAATTTCTGATGATGCTGGTCACTGTTTTGGAAAGAAAGAAAAAGAAGTAGACCTGCTACAGTAAATAAAAACCCAAACCCAATAGGCTGCTGGTTCAATAAATAGTATTCAAGCTAAGCAAAGTAAAAATAAAATACTAGCAGGTAGCAGTTAAGAAGAGTTTTGTGGATTCAAGAGACATTCAAATCAAGCAGGAGACTAAGAAACAGGGTAAACTGAAGCTAAGACTGGTGTGGCATAAAGCAAAAAAGTGCTTGTGCACCTTGCTAGAAGTTCTGGAGCTGTGAGAGGAATGAAAGCTACAGAGGCGTTCTGCCGGTCTGAGAGCAAAGTGACAGATTTGTGAATTTGGTAAAGAGAAGTCTGCTATGTATGAACCACAGAAAATTCTGAAAGGCGGAAGAACAGTTCAAATGCTTTTTTTGAGCCAAGACCAATGTTTCTGAAATATCTGTGAATGAACTAAATGTTAAGGGGCCCAAGGGGAACAAGAACACCAAATAAAAATGTGGGCAACACTCCTGCTGAATTAAAGAAGACTGTGTTAAGCAAAAGAGTTTGAAAATACGAAGAATTAGATGCCTGAAAAAAATCTCAAAGGAAAGAAGAAGGCAGGCCCATGTACAGCAGGCCGGCTAAGACATAACTAGGGGAAATTTTGCTTTGGATTGACCCCAACCTAATGACTACTTGAGAAATGAAAAGACAAACCTGATTTGGGTCCAAGAAAATTTTTGTTCACTCTATATTGTGGTGGTTTATCCTAAACTCTGACAAAACCCTCAATAATTTAGAAGATTATTTTGATGTTTAAGAAAATGTTCCATTATGATTATGGATTCCCAACCTCTTAGCCCATGTTCTGGTATTTTTTCAACACAGCAGAGCCTGAAGTGAAAATCAGGATGCCATACAACTGATCAGGGATCATTTAGCAAAATGCTTCTCATTGCATTTTTTGCATGCCAAAAAGTAAATTTCGCATATCAGTCTATTAAAAATCTATTTTTTTTCCCTGAACTTTGGATTGCATTAAAGGCTTTTGCTATAAATAGCACCCATGACACAAAGTGGCTATTATAGGAGACAAAAGAGAGGGCTGAGCCCACATGTTGGTTGTATCCCATGAAACAAGCGGATCAACTAGCACTGCCAAGCTGTGCTGGAGATATCCCATGTTATAACAGTGAAGTGCTGCTTCTGAATGCACACTACCTACTTATCCTCGTCACTGACCTGTCCTTTGGTGGCTCAGTATTCATAAGGCGTAACAGAGAGGAATGCAGGAGCTTTACTGCAGAGCCACAGTTTTTATTTCTATGCCAGTTATTTTTATTTTTTTTAATGAATTAACTGGCAAGTGGTTGAAAGAGCTTGGGTTTTCCTCGTTGGATCTGAAGATAGGTGGGAGGGGAGGAGACTGGCAGCAGGAGCAGTTACATGTCCCATATAATCCATACTCCTTGCCTCAGCCTATCCTATCCCGCCATCTCATAGTCCTCTTTCTTTGTGCAGATGCAAGCCTGCCTAGGACAGATTGCCCACCGACCCTGTGCCAAAAATTAACATAAAAAACTCCTCCATCATTTTTGCAATACAGAGAGCTGAACCTCATTACTGCTCTTTACTTCAAGGTTCTTCCCTGGCATCCCAAAAGAGCACCCTTTGTGGTTGGTATTCTGAAGTATATGTGATAGGCACAAAATGAAGCATTTCTATTCTTTCCCTGAAAATACTACAAAACAGATAAAATAAATGTATATTTTGAAAAAAAATTGCAGGAGAGCTTACATATATGCCTGCAGAAAACAACCATGTGCGGTACAGGGCAAACAGGAGCCCATCCATGCTAGTGGGTTCACTTCTGCAAGGGAAAGGATTTTTTCCAGAATTTATTATAATGGCAAATTTTCTCCTGTGAAACTGCATGCTGAGTTTTTTCATATACATCAAAGGGTCAGCTATTTAACCGTTATACTGTACCAGGTATCACATGATTATTCTAGCTTATTGCTGGCCTCAAAACAACTTCAGTTGAGCAGGGCATTCATATAATTACTTTTGAGCACAATTTTGGGACAGATGTGAACTAAAAAGGCACAGGGATCTCCTGGTGTATTGGTTCAAAGCCAACAAAGGTATATAAGAATGCAGTGTATTCAGTTGGCTGCAAATCTTTCAACATGCCAATGTGCACCAGTATGGTATAGGCAGCTTTGCTGCTTCCTTGATCTGTCCCTTACAGAAGTCACTTTGTTTCTCTGCTTTTTTGTTACTTTGATTAAAACAGGAATATTACCATATTTTAAGCACAAATGAGAGCTGCAGGCATTATCAGAGTTGTAGTAACACACCTAATGAAGTTGAAAAGTATCATGTGAATTAAAAATTTTATTAATGCACTAATGTGCATTTTCACATCAGTGATAACGTGTGATGAAAAATTTGATACAAAAACAAACTTAAATTTGCTTCATGGTCTAAGTCATTTAAATCTCCTGTTTAATGCAAATATTGTCAGAGTATTTCTTATTCTGCTAATGCAGGAAACAGTGCAAGACAGCATGTTCCCATAATTCCAGCCTGAGTTTTAGGATGTGGAGTCCCGGCCAGCCTGATTTACTACTTGTCACTATCAATACCAAGTTAGGGTGTTGTCTAGCAAATTTGGTTGTTTCCTTGATTCAAACTGATGGAACTTCAATTACCATCAACTCTCCTGCACACTGCTTATTTTCATCAATGTCAGCAGTCCCAAAAGACAGCGGCACACAGCAAACTAATCATATGGAGGATAAGAGCTAAATTATTTTGG
This sequence comes from Myiopsitta monachus, assembly GCA_017639245.1. Classification (NCBI taxonomy): domain Eukaryota; kingdom Metazoa; phylum Chordata; class Aves; order Psittaciformes; family Psittacidae; genus Myiopsitta; species Myiopsitta monachus. Next base: position 59,566,141 of record CM029921.1, on the reverse strand, counting down.
CACAACAACAGGAGGAAGTGTGCAGGTGGGTCTGTCACTAGGATGGATTAACAAAGGATCCAGCTCTCAAACTTCTTCTCTTGCACATTCACAAGTGCCACATTCATGCTACTGATCTCCTCCAAGTAGAAACACACTACTGCTTGTGGTACAGTCATAAAGAGCTCTTAATTTTAATGTCAGTCCCTTTGCATTCAAGCCACAGGAAAGGGTCCTGCTCTCCCTGGCACAGACTTCCCATTAAATTTAGGTGCACTCAGCTGCTTGAATGGACAAAATGCAACAATGACACTGAAGTTATAAAATGACAATTTAAAGTGGTTCTTTGCAGCACCAAAGAGTGCTGAGAAGAAACGGGGATAATGCTAATATCTAGACTGATATGCATTAATAATGACTATGATGACTTCAACAGCAACAACACATTTTTTTGCTCAAACTCATCCAAACTGGCTTCTTGAAAGAAGCAATCCTTATTTATTGCTATTTCTGGATAAACACCATCAGAAGGGTAAATAACCCATTTCTATCACTGTAAGCAGAGAAATCCAAAATAGATGTCCCCTTGAGTATTCACAGCAGGCTGCAGGCTACTGCAGTGGCCTTGCCACTTAATTGCTCATCAATCACTTGCAGCTCCAGCCACAGACACTTTTTAATACTTTCACATCATCCCATTTGCTCTTCTCAGTCACTTGGACCACAGCAGCATTCTGTGTCATTCTGAATGTAAATTATGTCCTAACGCAAAACCAGATAGTAATGATGTTCCCTCAGCAGCATTAGTTGTTTGTAAATGCCCCATCAGTCAGAGCAGGTTGACAGCACTCATGCATTAAGTCAACTGACTTGACAGATCGCCTCGTCTTTGCATCATCGTGTGGTGACAAACATTTCCTGCTAGTAATTTGTTTTTGTCTATGAAAGTTCACATTGGGAAAAGGAAAAATGGCGGCTGATTTGTCATGCATGGTGTTCAAGCACAGCTGCATGAACCAGGGAAGGTGATCAAAGCCCACCCACATGCAACACAACATGCCATCTAATTCCATACTCTCAGTAATACACACTGAGGTTTGGTGTACAGATTTGATGCAACCATTTCCAATGTTACAATCAATCGATCTTTTACCAAATTAAATTTTAAAAACACGCCCTGTAATCTCTATAGGTCTACATTAAGTCTGCATTGATGTGAGCGGTTGTTGCTTTTGTATCAAAATTATCTCAATGTAGTGGGTTGAGAAGGGTTTCTTAGCCATTTAAAATACCGTTCAAGAAAATAAAATATTACTAGTGACAAAAAGACCATATATAATATCTCCATGTCTAATTCATATATTAACAAGAGGTGGATTTTTCTTCTCTAACTGTTCAAGCTCCAATGTGATCCCATGTGGGACTGCACAATCTCAAATTTCATGTTCCTGGTACCACAAAACAACAGTGGCACAGTCCACAGCATGAAAAGCCACCTCTGTTCCTCAGGCTTACTCTGAAGGTAAGCCTGCTACTCCAAGCAGCCCGAGTACCCTCTCATCTTTCTGCTGCTTCTATTTACAACCAGAGAAATCACACTTCAAAGTGCAGGGCTCAATCAGTGGACTCAGGAAAAGGGAAAAACTCCATGAAGACAGATCTACGCAGAATGCCTCTTTGCTAGAGAAACTTGGACCACACCAAGACATTAAAAATCAGATGAGAGGGATCTATCTCGAAAGACTGCAAGGAGAGCGGACTCTGAGCATATACGCACATGAAGACCCATCCATAAGCTAAGCCAAGGGACACAAATAAAAGCCCCACTACATCCATCTGCAACAGCTCTTACCCAGGAGTTCAATTTCTTTAGGTGCAATGTAACTTAATCCACTTCAGGATTAAAGCCACTGCATTCCAGAATGAGAGCTCAGACACAGAGTCCTAGTGGTGCCTGAACTTCCGGTGAGGGTGAGAGAAAAGCAAAGCTAGAGTAAAAGCACTCCAGTGTTAGAAAATCAGAGCGTGGATGGAAACACAGTCTGGTAGTGATGGGGATGTGAACACGGATATAACAAGGTTGCAAATTTAAGTCTTAGCTCTTTCATACTCCACCATCGCAAAAAAAATCCGGCAAAGAAGCTCATGTGCACCGACTGCCAATAAATTAGAATCATAGAATCACAGAATCATAGAATAGCTAGGGTTAGAAAGGACCTTAAGATCATCTAGTTCCAAACCCCCTGTCAGGGGCAGGGACACCTCACACTAAACCATGCCACCCAAGGCTCTCTGCACCCCAGCCTTGAATATGGCCAGCGATGGAGCATTCACAACTTCCCTGAGCAAACCCATTCCAGTGCCTCACCACCTGCACAGTAAAGAATTTCTTCCTCAGACCCAATCTAAACTTCCCCTCTTTAAGTTTGAACCCATTACCCCTTGTCCTATCAGTACAGTCCCTCATGAAGAGTCCCTCCACAGCATCCCTATAGGGCCCCTTCAGATACTGGAGGGCTGCTATGAGGTCTCCACGCAGCCTTCTCTTCTCCAGGCTCAACAGCCCCAACTTTCTCAGCCTGTCTTCATACGGGAGGTGCTCCAGTCCCCTGATCATCCTCGTGGCCCTCCTCTGCACTTCTTCCAACAGTTCCATGTCCTTTTTATGTTGAGGACACCAAAACTGCACACAATACTCCAAGTCAGGTCTCAGGAGAGCAGAGTAGAGGGGCAGGATCACCTCCCTCAACCTGCTGGTCACGGTCTTCTTGATGCAGCCCAGGATACCAGTTGGCTTTCTGGGCTGCGAGTATACACTGCCCACTCATGTTCAGTTTATCATCGACCAACACCCCCAAGTCCTTCTCTGCAGGGTTGCTCTCAATCTCTCCTCTGCCCAACCTTTAGCTGTGCCTGGGATTGTTCCCACCCAGCTGTAGGACCTTGCACTTGGCATGGTTCAACTTCAGCAGGTTGGCATCAGCCCACCTCACAAGTGTGTCAAGGTCCCTCTGGATGGCATTCCTTCCCCGCAACGTATCAACCGAACCACACAGCTTGGTGTCATCGGCAAACTTGCTGAGAGTGCACTCAATTCCACTGTCCATGTCACGAACAATAATGTTGAACAAGACCGGTTCCAAAACCGATCCCTGAGGGACACCACTCCTTACTGGTCTCCAGATGGACATTGAGCCATTGAGCACTACTCTTTGTGTGCAGCCATCCAGCCTGTTCTTCGTCCACTGAGTGGACCACCTATCAAATTGATGTCTCTCCAACTTAGAGACAAGGATGCCATGTGGGACAGTGTCAAACGCTTTGCACAAGTCCAGGGAGGTGACATTAATTCTGCTCTACCCCTGTCCATCAGTTCTGTAGCCACATCACAGAAGGTCACCGAATTGGTGAGGAAGGATTTCCCCTTAGTGAAGCCATGCTGGCTGTCACCAACCACCTTGTAGTTTTTCATGTGCCGTAGCATGCCTTCCAGGAGAATCTGCCCCAAGATTTTGCCAGGCACAGAGGTGAGGCTGACTGGTCTGTAGTTCCCCAGGCTCATCCATTTTCCCCTTCTTGAAAATGGGGGTTATATTTCCCTTTTTCCAGTCAGTCGGGAACTTCACCTGACTGCCACGATTTTTCAAATATGATGGACAGTGGCTTAGCAACTTCATTTGCCAGCTCCTTCAGGACCTGCAGGATGGATTTCATCAGGTCCCATGGAGTTGTGTATGTTCAGGTTCTTAAGATGGTCTCGAACCAGATCCTCTCCTACAGTGGGTCCAGGGTCTGCATTCTCACAGTCCCTGCGTTTGCCTTCCAAGACTTGTGTGTGCTCAGAGCATTTGCCAGTTAAGATTGAGGCAAAGAAGTCATTCAGAACCTCAGTCCTTCTCCAAATCCAGGGTAGCCAGTTCTCCCGATAGCTTCTGGAGAGGGCCCGCATTGTCCCTAGCCTGTCTTTTATTTAGCAATGTACCTACAGAATCCCTTCCTGTTATCCTTAACATCCCTAGCCAAGTTTAATTCTAAGTGGGCCTTAGCTTTCCTAACCTGGTCCCTAGCTTCCCGAACAACATCCCTGTATTCTTCCCAGGCCGCCTGTCCTTGCTTCCACCTTTTATAAGCCTCTTTTTCCCTTCAAATTTTCCTCAGCAGCTCCTTATCCATCCAAGGAGGTCTCCTGGCCCTCCTGCTGCACTTCCTTCTAGTAGCGATGTATCACTCCTGAGCTTGCAGCAGGTGATCCTTGAATATCAACCAACAGTCTTGGGCCCCCCTGCCCTCTAGGACTATATCCCATGGAACCTTACTGGGCAGGTTCCTGAAGGGGCCAAAGTCTGCTCTCTTGAAGTCCAGGACACTGAGCTTGCTGCATGCTCTTCTCACTGTCCTGAGGATCTCAAACTCGACCATCTCATGATCACTGCAACCAAGGCTGCCCTGGAGCGTCACATTTCCAACCAGCCCTTCCCTGTTGGTGAGGACGAGGTCAAGCATGGCACCTCTCCTTGTTGGTTCCTCTATTACTTGCAGAAGGAAGTTGTCTTCCACACAATCGAGGAACCTCCTGGATTGCTTGTGCTGGGCCGTACCGTCCCTCCAACAGATATCAGGGTGGTTGAAGTCCCCCATGAGAACAAGGGTCTGCAAGCCTGAGGTTGTTCCTATCTGTCTATAGAGCGCTTCATCCACCTAGTCCTCTTGATCAGGGGGTCTGTAATAGATCCCCACAATAATGTCTCCCATTGCTGTTCTCCCTTTAACCCTGACCCACAAACTCTCTATCAACTGCTCAAAACTCTCTATCAACTGGGAAATCAGCTCTGGACTTTGTGAAGTGCCCAAGTTTGGATCTGTGAAAGCCAGTGAATTACTGAAACGTGGTACTGCAGTATCACTGGACTTCAATTTCTGCCCTTCTGTTTTACAACCTCGATTGCTAGTGGAGGAGACTAGTGCAAGCCAGTTGCCCATTCACAGCGGTATCTGAAGAGGAGTGACAGTTTTTATTAAAATATTAGGGCTGGAGGAGAGACAACTGATTTACCACTGGCCAACAGAAGCAGTATTTCCACCAGCTTGCACAGGGGAAAAGAAACTGCATTGAAGTTATTGTTTACTCCGCCTTCGTCCAAGTTGGGATTAAAATATAATTTCCAAAACCAAAGCACAGGACCTCTAGAGATGTAAACATGAGCTCCAGGCTCTTGGAAAAGGTCTGGCTACAATGTGCTGCGACTGTCCATGGATGCTGTCTCCTAAGTGGTGAGGAAGAGATAGCAGGAGAAAGGATTCTACAGTGCAGCTACAGGCTGTTGCAGAGATAACTGGAAAAACTTGTTCACTGGTTATTTCACTTCTGCCCTTAAAAGGACATATTTTCCCACAGTTAAAAGGATTCACATACTACTTTTTCATTTAATCCTTGCTTTCTTCTCTGAACAACAGAAATGTTGACCCAAAATGAAGCCCAAACTATGGTGACACAGAATTTAGAGTAGCTGGACTCATCTCTGGAAAGCACGGATGGTACAGACTGGTAAGGCAGTCAAGGAGGAAGCTTTATTTTAAAAGAACAGAAGGCTAAATGAAACCGCATTTGCCAAAAAGAGAAAGGAAAGTGAGAAAACATAAATGATCTACAGCATAACAGCAATATTACCATAAGCATGTGTGTTTACGATTTTAGCATTTATCTCAAATTATTTTTATATTTCACTTGACTACTAGTCAAATTATAAATACTACCAGAAAATCAGGTGAAGATATTCTTCGCTTACAAGAATAAAGTATTCACAAGCAGATTGCATTCTTTTACCTATTCTTACATGAATACCCTTCAGTCTACTAAAGGGCTACAAAGTTGGTCCATATTTTCTGTAACTCTATCACAAAAGAGTCATGAATTTTCAAATATGCTTTCATTTGCCTTACACTCCTTTAATAAATGAATCAGCAGATTTCATGTGATGCCCAGTTAAAAAACTGCACTCAGTTCTTACCCACGGTACATTTTACCAAATCCCTAGGAAATCAAAAAATAGCACATAAGAGATGAAGTTAGGAAATACCACAGGAAAATTAAAAGTCCTACTGGCACATACTTCTTTCCCTATAAATGCAAACAATCTTTGGTACTTCAGAGTGTCTGTTATTTGATTATTACTAGCTCTAAGAAGCAGGATAACTCTGAAATACTATTTTCCAGGAACAAAAATGATGAAATAATGTTAATGACTCGACGGAGCACTGACTTACAGAATCATAGAATAGTTAGGGTTGGAAAGAACCTTATAGACCTAAAGTAGTTCAGCACCTTGTTTTCTAAAGTTCCTAGAGCTCATGGTCAACCAGAATCAGATAAATTAATTTAGAAATGGAAGGTCTTTGGGGGAGTAAGTAATACAAGAAGTTTTTGGTGACTTCATGAATGACATTTTTTCTTTGGCTACATACTTAAATTCCTGACCATCTGATTGCCAGGATGAGTGTTACATGATCAGTGTTACAAGATAGACCCAGAACACCTGAATTTCTAACCAAATCTGACTGTTAAACTTCAAAAGCGGCATCTCCCTGAGCCAAGGGGTTGCTTTGCATATAGGAATTCAGCAAAGTATTGTGACTCAAACTGAAAACCCTACACTTCCTGTTTGGATGCAGTATTTTCTTCCGAGCCTACCTGGATTCAGTATTTGCTTCTAATTCCAAAACCATTTTCTTAATTTACTATGTTAATCTGAAATCATGTTCCATGCTAGGTTAAAATAGAAAAAAAAAAAAAAAAAAAGAATAAATCACTATTTTGGAGAGGCATCCTTTCCAAAGCCTTAAACAATACCGTCTGCCAAGTCTCCTCTTCCAGATGCATGCGAATTTCTGAGCATCATTAAACTGTTCCCACAAAGGTCTCACCAGCTGTTGCAACCTATTTGCATATTGAGTCCATATTCATCTTAATTTCAAAAAGCTACTTTCATCTGAAGCTGTTCTTAATTTTGCAAACCAGTTCATCCACTAAAATTAGGAAATCGTAAGAAAACTGACAGATCATTAACTCCGTGCTGGATAATACTACCAGAGCATGTTGACTTTACACTTCACCTGACACCTTCTCATTTCCATTCCAGAAATTCAGTTTTATGCCTGGTGCATTCCCTCTGTTCTGCTAAATATTAACATACACATCAAAGCGAGTTGAGATTTTAAAAGAGTTAGCCAGTGGCAGAGACTTAACAACCAATGGGCGCTTTGAATTTACAGCAAAATCCTTCATTAGCTGGGAAAATCATCAAATTAATAAATATTGCGGGTTTTATAAATCAAAGGTTTGACATTGATGACAGTTTTAAATTGTTATCTAAAGACAGGTGATTTATTCTAGACAACGCTCATGAAAACAATCTCTCTCAAGTGGATTCAGAGTCTTACTGCCCTGACAAAGGCAGGCACAAGTACATGTCCCAGAGCACAGTTATGCCTTTTTAAAGCTTTATGTAATATAAATGAATATTGCTAATACTGCCACAAAGATGTTAAGCAACTGCAGTTGCATTTTCTCCCTTCCACATGGTACTCCATAGCCCCAGAGGAGCCATCTGCATATTGGCATTTGCTGAACATTGCAATTTGGGGGCATGGGTATCCAAGCTACACACCTTCCTAGTTGTTCATCTGAACAACCAGATGAAATTGTGTTCATCTGGTATATTTTGAGGACATGGCTCATTAAGACGAACATGCACACACAGAAAAAAAAAAACAACCAACTCCGAGAGATACATGCCTCCAGCTTGACATGAGGCACCATCTTGGTCCCTCTGTGCAGTGGGAATGGAGCAGAGAGAATGGAAGGTGGGAACTGAGGAGACGAGAGAAAGCAGAAGTAAAATGACTGCATGAACTTGCTCCTCCTGTGTATCAAAATTTCTGGCACTAGAATAAAACACAGCCTTGGTGATGCCAACATTTTCTCTTTCGCAGGTTAGTGTCCCACAGTACCATGGTGGGTGGATCTTCCATCCTGAGTTGATTTCAAAGATGGACAATAAATAGAAACTACAAGAATCACAATAATCACATATGCTATCTTGACCATCAATGCCAATGTCTATAAATGACTGCTGAGAAATCAGCTCTGGACTTTGTGAAGTGCCCAAGTTTGGGTCTGTGAAAGCCAGTGAATTACTGAAACGTAGTACTGCAGTATCACTGGACTTCAATTTCTGCCCTTCTGTTTTACAACCTCTATTGCTAGTGGAGGAGACTTTGTGCAAGCAACCACAATCTTAAGTTCTCCAAACCTAACATTTAGCATAGATTTCAAATGAAGGTTGTGAAATAATCCTACACTTGCTTAAACAACCATTTCTATGGGTGACATAAAAAAAATATACATTTATAGAAAGATGTTGGGATGAAGGTAAGGAGAGGATTTTCTTGGTGCTTAGAGGTAATGGTAATGTTATTTCTACCTTTGAAATCTAACCACATGGTTAAACATTAAAATAGGATTTTGAAGGATTTAACTTGTGAATTATTCCAAAAGTAATTGTGTTAAACTTCTCTACACCCAGCCCCTTTGTTTTCTTTGAGAAACTTTTCACTTTGGTTTTCAGATGCTGAACCAACTGCAGCCCCAGCTGATACTGTTAAAGGTGCAGGACAAAACTAGCTGTGAGGCATTACACCTAGGTAGGATAAGTCCACCTACTTAAGGCTGTTACTTGTAAAAAGACTTTTATTTCTATTATTTTCTTTCTGGTGCGTTTTTTTCCCCTTGCCACAAAGAATAAATTGCTACTTTAATTTAGAAGTACAAATCATGTTGTCATTGCAACAGAGCCTGTACCACAATGCTAACTGCTAAAACCTACAAAATTTTCCTGCTACAATGAAACATCAAGACACGTGGTAGAGTCCCCAGGTAATGAAAACCAGGAAGCCTGAAAATCATCTCACTCCTCCTAAATTTTTAATAGTTTGCCTACCTACCTCATTCTCTCTTCAAAGTAATTATATGGGCAACTGCAATCAAACTATATAAATTCACTCACTTAAAAAAAGAAGCTGATTGCAATACATTTTTAAGGAACCACAATGTTCCCAGTATTTTCGTCAGGTCTTTGAAATTCATCAAGATGGATGCCCAGATCAGAGAAATGCCCTCACCACTTGCCACAAGAAATCATTGCATGTTCACCCAACTCAACACCTCTTCAAATAACCGTCACTCTTGATTTTGCTTGCACATGTTCCCCTGGCTTAGGCAGACCCTCAAAACAATAATCCCCAACTACATCCATGTAACTATGTGCTAGACACTGACATGGCCCACGTTACTGCCTGACAAAACCCTGCTTCATGTTTACCCCACACATCTGCTGCTTTTATAAGGCTGAGATGGGAGATCTTTGTGTCAGTTTTATAGACAGATCTAAGAAACAGGAAAGATGAACTATTCATTTAATTAAATGGGGAGTCTGTAACATAGTAGGTAATAGGCCAGTGTATTTCACGCTTCAGTTTACTGCCCAGTCATTAAAGAAAAAACAAACAAACAAACAAAACCAAAAATCCCCAACCACCTGAAAACCAAAACAAAACCTCTTCTGAAAAGCCCTGCACTCTTTAAATACACCTTTGGACACCAAAAGCAACAAATCAGACTTGGGATATTCCCCCCTCACCATGCAGAAATGCATGCATCATCCTTTTCCTTCACAACCATAGGTGGGAGTGATTTAAGATGCTCCTTAGCCCATCAATCTATGCCTTTTCATCTCTAATTCTTGCACATGGAAGAGCAAGCATAGAATTAGAACAATACCATTTTTATATCCTTAACCACAGACTTTGACAGCAGAATCACAAGATTATAACTTGAAGATAGGATGAGAAAGTTGGGGCTGTTGAGCCTGGAGAAGAGAAGGCTGCGTGGAGACCTCAGAGCTGCCTTCCAGTATCTGAAGGGAGCCTATAGGGATGCTGGGGAGAGACTCTTCATGAGGGACTGTAGTGATAGGACAAGGGGCAATGGGTTCAAACTTAAACAGGGGAAGTTTAGATTGGATATGAGGAAGAAATTCTTGACTGTTCGGGTGGTGAGGCACTGGAATGGGTTGCCCAGGAAAGTTGTGAATGCTCCATCCCTGGTGGTGTTCAAGGCCAGATTGGATATAACCTTGGGTGGCATGGTTTAGTGGGAGGTGTCCCTGCTCATGGCAGGGGCGGGGTTGGAACTAGATGATCTTAAGGTCCTTTCCAACCCTAACTATTCTGTGATTCTACGATTGTGGACCACAGTAATAGAAGAATCAGAGATCATGGCTGAGATATGTGCTGTAAGAGAAATAATAACAGCCAATACAGAACATGACTGGAAAATTAACTAGCTTTGCACATATACCTACTCCTAATATTTGCTCAAGTGTGAAAAGGCTGTGATGACAGCATAATTATTAATACTTACAATACCCACTTTTTTCACAGGTAATCCCTTTTGTTATCTTCATGAGCCATTAATGTATGGTCACAAGCATTTCAAAGAAGTAGCAACTGGGAACAAAATAAGGACAGGTACTTTAAAAATATTAAAAACCCCCACATACTTTAAAGGTACACTTTTGTACCATTTTTGGAAAAACACTATTTTCCATACATGCTACTGCTTGCTGCACACGTGCAAACAGAGCTCTGAAAATTTTGTGGCTTTCAAGAGCAGACCATGAAAAACACCAGAGCAGGAGCATCTTGGACCAGACTGCTTCTGCAACCCCTTTTTTGTGTCCACTGGAACACTGCTGCATCTAAAACAGGCAGGAAGGGGGTGAGACTGTGCCTCTGCTAAAGCATAAGAGTCAGCTTTGGAGAGCACAGCCATCGTGCCTTATCACCACAGCATGAGCAAAATAGCATCACTGGAAAAAAAAATGCTGTGAACATTAAAAAATTCCTTTCCAAATTTTGCAGATGGCAAAATTACTTCTCAGATGACATGGCACAAGGGGAATGTAGCAACACGGGGCTGCTCTTACTTGTTCAGCCGTATGTAAATATCCCACTTCCCAAGAGCTGGGCAAACACCGAATGCAGAAACAGTTCCCACCCCATAAAGACATTGACTTTAGCAGGAGACTCAATTCTCTCTGCCTCTCTCTAATTGCAAGAAACATTTTTATTATCTCCTCCACAATCTCAATGCCATCTCTTAACAGCAGAGCTTTTGCAGTAATCTGTCTCTCAATTGTGACTACAGTGACTGGTCCAGGACTTATAAAAGTCAACAGGAAACTTCACCTTTGACTTTCATGGACATTTAATTAAAACAATCTCCCAGAAAGGCACTGGTCGCATTTCTTTCTCCAGAGCTATCACTGTCACTATCAACACAGTACTTTTGAAAGAGGCAGCCAGTGAATTAAGTAACAATCACTGTGCCATCTACATCAACACAAGAAGTAACAGAGTCTTTGTAACACAGCTTGTAACCTTGCCAGGAGAAATTTGGGTGAATTAATTTTAAACAAAGACAATGGTATTGCCCCTCTTAAGTATTTTTGGTAGTTAGAGTGAATATGCCAAGATCAAAAACATGAGCTGTGGATTTCCCAGTTTTTCCCTGTGTTAAAATTGCTGCATTTTCCTTCAAGCCAGGTCACTTCCATCTTTTTAGGAAGGTTTTACCCAATGGTACTCCCATCATTAACAAAAAATAATTTCTCATCTCATCTAGAGATTAATTATTTAAAGTGCTTTGGTATGCTCAAACTTGACATCTTCAGTGCTCAACACCAAGGTATTTCATGCTTCAATGCTTTGGTATGCTCACAAGGACATGACACCTTCAGGAGGCAGGTTCCCTCTCTGTCATACTTGTCTCTCTAAAAGCCTGCCCAAATTACAGTAGTAATTAATATGCTTTGAAAAAATTCACTCTTGTACAGGCTTAGAAGTTTGACATCTAAAAACACAAGAATGATTTCATCTGCATTGCCTGAAAGAAAAAAAATGATTGCTTATGATGGAAACAGCTGTGACAAGATTTGTGGACTGGACCAAGAGTGGCTGTTCCATGTAGAATGGGATTATCTGCATGTGCTATAGCCTATACTCAAAAAGTCAAAAAGTTCCTAAGTCCCTCCTCTTTTTGCTCTCAGCAACCCCCTGTATATGTATCTTTACTTTCTACTACTTGGATAACACCGCATGTCACTTACTACCATTAAAAACCAAATCTGATGGATAACCTGCTCATAAAGCTCATTTGATGGCATTTCTGGTTTGAATTTGTATGAAACTTGGGTAGTGAGAGAAAACTTACTTTAAGAAACACAGTACTGCAAAATCTGAGGGCTACTTTAAGGAAAATTGTACATGCATCATTTATTCCTTGGTGAACACACATCATAGTACTACGCTTACACTACACAAGACTTCTCTCCCATGTCTCCTGCCTTATTGCAGAGGTCTGAACAAATAACAGAGCATATAAAAATGTAATTAAAACACTAAATCAAAAGCAAGTGGCCAAAGGTACAACAAATAGGTGTTCTTAAACTTCTGAGGTCTCTGGTTTTGCAACTTAATTGTATTTTTGTACTCAATTTGTCACTTGCAATACAGAAATATTGTTCACATTATATTCTGGCTATTAACTACTTGCCTGTGTGCATGCCCAGGTGAAAGTTCAAGTCAAAAACACCCAAACCAAACCAACAAACAAACAAACAAAGAAAAAAAAAAGTGGAAGGATTTCTTCCAGAAACATTAAGAAAATGGTATTAAAAAGAGGAAAAGTATAATTTCAGAAGCAATTATTGTTTTGGAAAACAAGAGAAAAGCTGAGCTTAATGAGACAAATTTAGTTTAATGCTATTAATATAAACACGCATTTTACTGAAGCTAGAAAGCATGAAAATTAAAGTCACTAGAGTACTGTACAAACACTAACAGACTATCTCCTCTTTATCAAAATCAAGCAATACAGAAAGGATAGGGTTTGTCAAAGGAAGCCATAAGCAGAAAGTCAGGAGAAGAGCTTAAAAGACTTATATTCAGTCCAGAAGATCATCCCTTATCATTCTGTAAGGAATTGCTGGTTGGAAAGCTGTTTGCAACTAAATTAAAATCATGCAAAATCTTCCTGCCAGCAGACACATCTTTACAGACTCACAATACGTAAATGTAGAGAGATTTGGTAGAAGCTACCACATTACTGGGTGAAACCTGCAATACACTCAACGAAAATATATCCAGGACTGTAGATTGGCACCAAAATTCACAGAGAACAAGAAGAGTAATGATACAGTCATAGTCTGGATATTCTGAATTTTTCAAAATTAAGCTTAAGGGAGATTAACTCACAGACAGAGCCACAGGAGATACTCAGAGACTCCTTGCAGTGATGCATTCAGTCATTGCTTATCTCCACTATCAGAGAGGCTAAACACAGAGCTAGGATGTAAGGAGTCTGCACTACATCGTGTTGGTTTCAAGTTATACTAATGTGTTTTGGGACAGGTAGGCTTCTCCAGGAGGTGACTTACAGCATCTTTTTTAGCCATCTCTACCTCTCAGGTGACTGTACAGGGAGGCTGAAGCTGAATAATATCCCCTATCATGTCTACAATTATGCTATATCACTCAACTGATGTTAGAGTACTGCTGCAATATGGAAAGCACGCTGGCTATAATGTAATGTGTCTGTTCCTTTTACCAGCAAAGAAACCCCTATGCAAAAAACTTTGGAGGTATCAAAATAGCTCTTACTGAGGTGCAAAAATAAATAATAATTTTGTCTACGACTGGTGAAAAAAAATAAAAAACCTGTAATTGCATTGAAAATACTGCAAACCTAGATCAAAAACTGCTATATGATTCTGGCCAGGCATATCAGGATGGGAGAAATAAAAAGTCAGCAATCAAAAGTGATTTGGAGAAAATACCATTCCAAGGAACAGGAACAATCTCAATGACACCCTCTTATTTATGACCTACCAGTACTTCAACACAGAGACGGACAAGGAGAGAGGAGGAGAGAGATCAAGATAAAGTCAAGGATATTATTTGCAGGTCAACACACAAACACAAACCACCTGCAAATTTCAACAGAAGCCCTCACAAAGGAGTCTGCCAAAACAACATCTTGTAGGTCTGCTACTGCAAGAATAACACTTGGCACACTGTTTTCTTGCAGCATACATATGCGGAGTCATACGTTGCTGATACCATGTTCACATCTTGGATAAATCACAAATCACCCTTTGAAACAGCTCCTCTTGAGATGAATACAAAATACTGAAATCATCAAAGCTTATCAGGCTTTTTGACCTGTGTCAATCTTAGGCACCAAGCCGTGATCCCCTGACTCCAATAAAATTAATGCCACAAAACATGGCCCCACATGTAACAGCCAGCACTTACAGAAGCAGCAGCTGATGCCAACTAACTGGCATCTCACTTGGCTAACAAAAAGATACCAAAATAACTCATGAAAACTGGGATACACATAGATTTCAGGTGTAAAACATGAACTTATACCTGAAGAAGCAAGTCAGTCACTGACTTGGGACATTCGGTAGGAGAATGAAAGAGCTTAAAAAAATCACATAAAAGCCACATAAAAGTATGGATGAGAGTCAAATCTCTGAAATCAGCTCACATTTTTCTTAAACCATGGTGGACAAAATTGGCCCTTACCCTCAGCAACAGCAGGAAATCTTCCATGTACTTTCCAGGCAATTTCAGGAAAAAATGAACAGCACTAAAAGATACTAAAGCAATAGCTGATTGACATGGATTTTGATATTTTTTTTTCAGGATAATATTCTTCCTATTGCAGACCATTTGCTTTATGTAAAAACTTACCTTGCACACAGATGAAGTTTCCGTGTGCTGTCCCAAAAGGTAAACATTAAATGAACATTCATTTCTAATTAAAAGGATGCTGCTGTAGCACATTTTATTAGATTTGAGAAATGAAATACTGATCACACTTCCATAAAGAAATCATCACCCTTTCTCCCTCCTCCACCTCAAACTGTGTGGGTGAGCTTTCAAAAATTATCCACCTTTTCACAGGTGTCAGGACTGAATTTTGCATCACAAATTCATCTGAAAGATTTCTATACACTTTGGGTTTTTTAGCCTTTCTGTAGAAAACCCCAATAAGACACGACATAATTTAAAGCAAATTCCCCAGACTTTCGGAACCTAGGGTTCCCTACAGCCCAGCTTTTAAGTGTTTCTCATAACTCCTACAATTTTTCTAGATTTGGTTCTGTATTTTCTCACCAATATCTATCTTCAGCAAGATAAGAAAAAACAGTTTGTTGACTCTACACCCTTGAGCTGTCTGGGAATGTTCAGAAACAGGGCATTTCTTTTCATGAGAGATAACCCTTAAAATTTGAGAGACAATGCAGGAATTCATTTAGGGGTACAAGAGTAAAGGGTTGGTCTCCAGGTCTTGCTACAAAACTTACCCTGTACAAGCAAAGGCCCTTTCATTCTTGCAATAAGCCCATCATAAATCCTACACATGAGATAGCTCTGTCCATTACAGAGAGTAAGACTGCTCACCTGGCACATCTTCCATCTAACAAATTCCCTCTTTTGTACCTTAAAGGGAAGCTCCTGGAGTTTGCACTGAAATGGGGTTCTCCTATTTTAGAAGAGTATACGTAAATAACATATTTCTATTCCATTTGCTCCAAGTGATACTGAAAAGCTTAAAAGCATGCATCTTAGGCAAAAAATAAGCTTGACTTCACAATGAAGGTTAACTTTCCAGCTCTTTGTACCCTGTGAATGACGAGCTATCTGCCTGCATTTCACTGAGGCTGCCCTTCTGAACACCAGAAAGCTTGATTTGGTGAAATCTGTGATGTATAGTAATACATATGATCCCCTCCTAGCTTTTCTCACTGTGGGTCAATTCCTATTACCTCTAGATGTGTATTCTCAATGGTGATGCACATCACCTTGTCTCCCTCTGGCATCTCTCTCCCATGCCAGAGAGAGGGTTTCTGCCTTTCTTCTGCCAGCCTGTTTTCATAAAGCTTGGAAGAACTCCAGTAGTGTTGACATTGATCAATATCTCCATCTTTCTGGTGTTGTTTTCTAAGGACTTCAAAAGTTATTTCCAGACTGATGCTGGGCAGGTCCACAGAGCCATGCACTTGTCATGACTCTCTGCAAAGACCACTGCAGGCAAATGACTGGAGATAACTTGGTTTTCACATCTTGACCCTCTTTTTCAAACGTTTCAGTCATCAGCAATGCTATCAATGTCCTGGCCTCCATGTAATCAATTAGCCCTTATGATTAGAAAGGGGAATAGTATGTGCAAAATACAAAATTTCCCTTCAAAACACTGTTACAAAGCTCAGGCCTTTTTCTACCTGAAAAACTTAATTGCCACTTTCATGTTGAAGGATGTTCCCCTTCAACACTTGGAAACCTCAACCTGATCTAGCACGAAATGCACCTGGACAGAACTCCCAGCTACCTCTACTCCTGAGTCCTACAAGCCACCTCCAAAAAACCAAACAAGCAACAACAACAAAAAGAGCAATTCAGGTCAAGGAGTCTTCCTCCAAGATTCCAAAATATCCTGCTCATATTCCAGTTAAGAGTGGACATCTGTGCATGCAGCACAGCCTCTCCATCCAGACACATGCGGCCTTTCAGCCCCTGCCATGACTTCTCATGCTCAGGTGGCAGGTAGCAAAACTACACAGAAACTTCAACTACAGCCTTGCCATATGCATGTTAATATTAAAAGCAGTTGAGCTTGGGGGTTATGCTGCCATCCACTGTCCACTCAGACCAAAGGATTAACATACAAATTCAGTTAGTTTACCTTCATTTCCTGCCTCATAATTTATATAATGAGGGTTGGAACTAGATGATCTTAAGGTCCTTTCCAACCCTAACTATTCTATGATTCTATAACATATTACTTCTTGTGCTCCTCATAAAGCCATACAAATCACAAATCAGGAGTTCAATAAGTAGTGAGAGAATTTCTGAAGATTTTATCCGTCAGAACTTGGCCCATGAAATGACAGCGTGGAAACCGAAAAGCAAACATCTTCTACAACACATTTAGAAAACACACCTTTAATGAAAAAGATTGCAACATAGAGGTTTAGTGACTTAATTTTGGGGGTTTGTTTATTTTGAACTTCCTAAGCTCCCCCACTGTTTTTTTCTGAAAAAATGAGTAACAACAGCAAAACTATTGAAACTAACCCAAAATTAAGCTATCTGGCAACACAAGTGTGCCAAGCAGTGGTTATAATTCAATAATCTTACTAAGACAGGAAAAAAACTGGAAAGTCAAGTTGCACAACATCAAAGTAGCAACTAAGTATGGGGTTGAAGCAAATAAGGAAGGGTTTGGGGTTTTAGGTGAGCACCAGCTTATTTGGCAGTCAGCTTATCATGTGGGAGGAAAAATGCCTGGAACTGTAATTCCCTCTTTCCTCTGGGAGACCTGATCCAAACAAACACCAAAAACAAAACCCCCAACAGCTCCTGAGAACTGCAATGCAGTAGTACAGGAGAGAACTGCAAGGTATCTTGAAGACACAGATACTGTAGAGATGATACTCAGTCAATGTCAGACTTCGCCATTCACACTTGCTTTTATTCATTCACCAAATTGAAAATGAGTAATACTGTTCTGTAAGAGGTCTCATATGGATATTGTCACTGTGTCCTACCACTGCCAGAAAGGACACAGGCTTCCCTCCCATCTGGTTTCCTTCCATCAGAATTGATTGATCTTGGTATTGGCCTGCATGTATCAACTTCATTTATGTGTTTGCGAAAAATACAGGTATTTCTACACACATATAAAAAAGGAGGATTCCAAATACTGAAAGGGTTCCTGTTGAGAAACAACCAGTATCTCACTGGGTGAGGAAAAACATGTTTTCACTCAGCAGGCTCACAGTTTTCTCACAGGCACTGGACAAATATTCAATTAAACAGTGGGGAAATATTTAACTAACAGACTCTGTTTCTACTTAGGATTGGAGATGATGCAAAGGTAATTGACAGTCCAAGAGAAAGTTGACAAACTTCCTGTCACAGAAATGGTGAATCAATAGCCTCTCTACCAGGGAGAGCCCCGATGGAGTGCTAGCAGGTAACAGATTATTCTTGAATTATATCTGTTCTGATATCACATCATTTTAATCAAAGTAACAAAGCACAGGACACATTAGTTGCGTCTAGTTGGTACACATGAATGATAGAAATCTGGGATTATCATTTAGCAGATTTGTTCTGCCCACCATAAAATTCCTGTTCCTAAACCTCTATTCTGATATCCTATGAAATTTTGTTTCCTATGGAATTTTCTGGCTGTTCTTTTATAAAAATGCATTAATATTGAAAAAGAATCATACAAAGCCATTCAGAAACATTAAAAGATTCTATACCCATCTTCAATTATCAGACATGTAAGGAATTTCCTTGCAGAGTATGCCCACCCATTTAGCCTATATGCAGCTTGATGCAGAGAAATAATCACCCACTTAGCTTATTAATTTCTAATCCTCTTCAAAGAGTGCAGTTACTGTAACCAAGTGTTAACGAGAGGAGGCAAGGCCAAGAGAGGTGATGAGAGCAGAAGGGCTGCACAGGAGACATGGTAAGGGCTGGTGCAGGAGCAGCTATGCAAAGGAAGAGACACTGCAGCACAAGGCAGGAAAGGAAGAACCACAGCAGCTGCCATCAGTGCACAAGCAGATTTCAGGTTAGGTCCAGCGTAGGCCAGAAGCAATAGACCGGTACTCCACTGATCTCAGCTGGTACATGGGAAGATTTAGTATGAGGAAAGCTGGATGGAAAGAGGAGCTATGTTGAGCCTCTTGTGGTGGATATTTGCCCCGTGACATTTGAGCAGCTAGATCTGTTACTAAGACAAGTGAAAGAGGGAACGGATGGCTCCTCTGACTGGCCCCCTCCTCAGGAGAAGGCACAGATTCCCACAATCTCAGTGGGATTGAAGGGGCAAAACTCAAAGTCCCAACTCCACGTGAAGCTCTTGCTACCCTTAGACTGGCTGCTCAAGCAGTGCTGCAGAGTGGATGGTCTGTGTCACTGCCAACAGCAGAAGAGCAGGCTAGAGCTCTCTTGGCGCTCCTACCCAGTGCAGTTTCAGGGTGAGAGCCCACCACCATCACAGGGGTGACAGCTGGGAGAGAGCCAGAGCCCCCCCAGCTCCCTATGCTATCCTATCATTGGTGTGACACCACAGTCGGGAAGGGCCATCGACCCAGCTCCACACGGCACAGCTGCACCATGCCCTACCTGCTGGGTAGGCTGCACCATGCATGGTGCACAGCTGCACCATGCCCTACCTGCTGAGCATGGAAAGCTGGGGAAAAGCATCGCAGAAGGGCGCTAAGGTCAGCTCATACGTACAGCTTCCACTCCTCTTTGGTAAAGAGGAGAACTGCCACCTAACTAGCCAGTTACTTGCTCTCATCATATAGCTTGGAGAAAGCCATTCAAATGGTTCTGCAACACTGTAGGTTTGTTGTATGCTATCCAGCAACCTCTTAGCAAAGAGAGAGGTAAGAAAGCTCTTATTTCAGGCAGTATGGTACAGTTCCCTGTTTGCACATAAAATATATTTCCAATGTTGATCAATATGTTGCGGAGGCTTCTTTATTAATTACTCTGTTTTCTCCAAATATCCCTCCAACAATATTTTCTAGGCTTCTGAGGCAAGAGCATTTGTTTTTTTCTGGAGTAATTAAATTATTCCCATCCTCTCACAAACTCAGGATTTGGTGCTAATCTGCTAATCCAGGAATCTCGCACGAACCCATTGCTCATATTCTTTTGCTGTCAGAGGAGGGCTGAGAAACCCAGAACTAGAGGCTGGGCCTTCTCCAAGGGTTTGAGCCTCACCCTTAAGCTCACAAGAATTAGATAACAAGAACATCAAGTGGGGAAATGATAGCATACAGTAAATGTTCTAGAAATTCAAAAGCCATCCTGAAATAAATTAAGAATTTATCAGAATGAAATGTTTGCTGTGGAGGCATTTGTAATGGCATCTGTAATGCTACTTGTGTAAGCTCCTTTTTCTTTCTATTAGCTTGGGTAATGCGCAATTCATGAGTCATACTGGCACCTCATTATCCAATTAAAATTACTAATTTTTAACAAAGAAATAATGTTGGAAAGGGTATGATTAGGTTAATGATTAATTCTGGCTACTCATATATGAAATAACTGTGCAATTAATTTGGGCAGGTTTGCGTATTTTAAGCTCCTCAGCATAATTATGACAAGCTGCATCACTGGGTCTTACAGTTCTCCTCTCTAATTAATTTGTTAATAAAGCACATGAGGAATCACTCCTAGAATACAAGAGGCACTGCCAAAAGTACACAGGAGGTGTTTTTGTTTTGGTTTGGTTGTTGGGTTGGGGGTTTTTTGTGTGCATGGGTTCTGGTTTTTTTCAAGAAAAATTAAAAGCCAAAGAAAGCAAAACAAGCAAACAAACAAAGAAAAAACCAACCACAACCCAACAATTCAGGAATAGTTTACTGACATCTTGTTTATAGTCAGTAAGAGGGTTTTTAACTCTTTCTTTCACAGCGGAGCTGTCACGTATTTCCATCACACTACTAGAAGGAGTAATACATTGTATCTGATCAGTTAAGTAGTCTTGATCTAATCATAACATTATTATTCAACTTAGGAACCATCCAGCACAGAATTTCCTAGCTGTTAACCTCTGGAAATTGCATTTTAAGACCAAGGCTGTACTCTTTTAATAAATTCTTTATGAGATCCCTATGAATCACTTGGAGAGAAAGGCACTGATAACTCAGAGCATAATATCTGCAAACATGTTTCTCTAGTTTGCTCCCCTTATTTTTTGTTTACATCCTTATTTAAAGTATTATTGGTATATGCTCTGAAAAACAGGCAGAAAAGATTTTGGAGGTTGAAGGTCCCACATCCCTGGCTGGGTTGGAGGTAACATTGCTCTGCTGGGTTCTTCACATCCACTCCTCAACCATCAGTAGAGGTCATAGTCAATGAAGACACAGAGCTGTGATCCAGAGCCAATGCTCAAGGAGAAGATGCAGCAGCTGCCACCTCCACATGTCTACTGCGCTACCCCAGAGACTGCTGTCACAGACGCTGCCACACAACATAGAAAAACTCACTGTGTAGCAGTAAAAATGGCTGCAATTCATAGCAAAAGCTATCACTGGAGGACAAACTTTTCAAAAACAACACTGGGTATTTCACAGTGCAGCACAAAATATCTCGCAAGCAATGTAACTCAATGTCATGGGTTGTGTCGCTTAAACCACAACACTCAATTTTTAGCCTACTGGGAGAAGGTCCTGTTACTGGGACATTTTTCACCATTACCAAATCACTGTTTGTATGATTCAAGTGCTTTAAGCAAACAGACACCATCTTTAAGGACATCATGATCTCGTCCATTACCCTTTTAGCCTCTAGCTCACTTGTGATGGCCCTGTCCATTGCTAGCTTCTTCTGCAGAGCCTCCTATAAGAAAGGTCTGGGTGAAACACATCCCTTGTGCTGTGGCATTAAGCACCATCTATGTGTTTTTCTAAGTGCTGTCTGTTAAGAGTATACTGACGTTAACTTTATGGAAATAACCTCAGCGATTTTTAATTTCTCCATTTTCCAGCCCAGGCATACCACTTACCACTAATTTCCCCCCAACAAGCACTCACATCTTCTGCCTTGTGTTTCATATTTAAAACATGTGAAAAGCAGTAAGTTCGGCAAAAGCTTTTCTGCACCTTTCCTCCCTGCCTCCATAGATCTTAGCCTATCTAAAAAGCAATGTGACTTCAGTTCCAAGAAGGTTGATACCATATTCACCACAGTGTAGGTCACCTATCAAAGCAACTTGCCATCAGGAAAGCGTTACCCAACTCCAAACCTTCCTCTCTGCACAGACATGCTAGCTATTTTACATAATGCATCCTATTTCACCACTGGGGAGGACACCAACTGTTGTTTTATAATGCTGCTTAGCACAGACCTTCATTTCTTTTTCCTCTAGCAATCCCTCTCAACACAGAACTCGGATGTGGATCAGGCTCATCAACCAAACAGTATTTTCCTTCCTTGATAAACCAACCCAAGGGTGTGAAAACACACATTAGCAGGCTTACTTCTCCCAGCAGCAATTCATATCTAAGATGTGTTATACTACAGCTTTTACTATTTAACAAAATCATACTGAAAACAATCCAAGAGCTAACCAAATCAAGTCAAAGGCAAAACACCTACAGTTTACAGGCTCCTGGCCGATGAGAAAGAAAGCTTTACATTAAGGAGTAATATATCCACTGCCCCAACTGTTGTTTAGCTGTACACAAAGTCAAACTTGCAGGGATTGCAAGTGCAGAAACACACAGGGGAAAAGCAAAGATATTTACTGCCGAACACCCACTATAGAATGTAGAGCCACAGGGATGCCATGTCATGAGCTGCCTGCTCTCTTCTGAAATAGAAATGGTCTGTGGGCTAAAGGGAAATGGCATGACAGCAAGCCACGGGTTTTACCCAACAACAGCAATCAGCCAGGAATGGAAAAAACTGAGGTGAAGATACGGGACATGTCACTGTGGAACTTGCTAACTGACAGTTACATTTAGAAAAATGTAACCTGATAGCAGTCAGGTAACTGCTGATATTTCTGACATCCGTTATCTTACGCTTTCAGAGCATACTTGGTGATGAAAAGCAAAATTATTTTGCATTCACTTTGCATTTGTGATCACAGCTGTCAAATCCCTGATGTACGAACACTGCCTTTTTTCACAGGCAACCAATTAATTTTATTACACCAGTTGAGAAGTTTGGAGATGGAGTTACAAAGCATTTAATGATCAAAGAAAATAGTGAATAAGATAAATAGAGATGTCCTCCCATTCCTCATTACTATATTCACATGCTTTCTAATAAAATGGTCTCCAGAATTATGTCCATTTTCATTTGGAAAAGCACAAATATTACATTTATCGTAAGCAGTGATTGAAACAGACTGACACAGAGAGAATTTGTCTCCATGCAAGCATCACTAAAAAAGCCTGTCCAGCAAAAGAGCAGCAGAAATGGACTTTTCTCACTCTAATTCTTCCATGCCACAATTTCCATCATCTCTTTTCTTATTTAATGTTATGGTCATAATGATATCACTTGGCAAAATGGCACGTAAAAAAAAAGTAAAGTACAGCTTACACATATTCAAGTTGCACTGTTATATGGCATCCAGCTTGCTCCCTTCTGCTTTATACAAGAGCTGCTGAGGTGCTGCATGGTGGATGTGGCTGCCAGCAAGCTGGCAGGAGAAAGACAACCATTGGGCTCCTGCCTGCTGCTCCCTGCCCAGGGGATCATCACTTGCTGCTCATACACCAAAAGAGGGTAGAAGAGGTGGCACTTTTTGCTAGTGATGTATAACACTTCCAGCACCACAAATGAAATGTGATATGTAAGTTCAATGACAGAATTTAATCTTTGCAAATACTACTTTCTTGAAGAACCAATTAATTGCAAATAAAACCATAATCTAATCTTGTTATTTCCTCTAGCAAACCTTGACTTATTAATATTGCTCTTCAAAATAACTACTAGTATGGCATAGAGGTAGTAAATCAGTGGTGCATTTAGTTTGCCTTGTGCATTAAGCATTTTCAATTTTGGAATTATTTCCTTACAGGAAAAAAGTGATGTTTCCTTTGAGGATAACATTCCCGTGACAAAGTTCCTTTTCCATTATACAGACCATCTTTGACACAAGGGATTGACTCATCCACACTTATCCACGGGATTTGAGTGAATGGCACACAGGAGATATTTGACCAAAAACTGTATTTCTTTCATTTACAAAACTGTCATCTCTCTTATCTAGGAAATACCTTACCCATCCACTTCTTGGGAAATAAATCAAAGACCCATCCCTGCCTCTGCTTTCCAAAAGGATACAAGGCCATTTTTCCTAAAAACAAGTAGCATGAGTGGAAAAGTCTTTCCCAAGAGGTTTTTTTTCAGAACAGTGAATTGACAGATTCAAATTCAGAAAAGCTGGGAAATCCCCACACTGTAGTTTCTTCTGCAAGAATTATCAGTTCCCTATATATGCAGACGAAGCACAACAATCGACTTCAGGATCACAAGTGGTTTCCATTCCCTGGAATATTGCGCATACATGAAATCCCATTCCAGGAGGAAAAGCCTGCAAATTGAAGACTGTGGAAGGGGAAAGCAAGTGTGGAGCAGTTTTTGAAACATGTCTTAAGTAACAAAAGCTTCATGGGGCTTTCCACGCTCTTATCCGTCTCCTTTACAACATAAAACACAAATTACTTTTGCTATTTGATACATAAGATAGCAAATTGAACACATATCTGTATTTTGACTGCCTCAGGCTTTTGGGTTTGGTACTCATCACAATAGAAGGGATTATAAACCATTTCTTTTCCTATTATGTGAAGCTCCACTATGATTTTACATGATAACAGGCTAAATGTTCTAAATGAGATTACTGAAGCTTCATAAGGGATTTGAATAGCCAGCTGCTGTTAAAGCTGAAATGATTTGCAAATATTCAGTTTCTAAGTGACTTTAATAATAGTTCTTAGTGAAACAACATAACAAAATCAAATCTGTAGTACCCTAAAGCATGCCAAAGCAGAAAGCTCTCTTCTTCTCTGCCTTCACCCCCCAAATAAGATGGCTCCCCACTTAGAAGACAAGAGATTAAAACTATTCACCAATTCATAGTACATCCATTCATTAATCAGAATCTTCTAAAACACAGCAACTCATCAGAAATCTGCATACCTGTTGATATCTGTCTATAATGGAAATAGTTTGAGCAGTAGAAAGTCTCCTGACCAAAGGCTTACTGCATTTCCAAAGTCTGTTATTTTGCTATAGAGATTTTTCTTTAACTTCTGTCTCCCATGGCTGTAGATTATACACTGTAATACATTATACTGATGGTTGGCTGTAAAAATCTGTCTAGATTTTGTTTTCATTATAAATATAAAAAAAACTGCACACAGATTTTTAAAAGTGAGAAAACCTCATTATTAAGACAAAAATTAGAAAACTTTCCCAAATGAAACTTGTGGGGATTTTTGTTTATTTTGTTCTGTTTAACAATCCCTTCATATATGTTCCAAGTTTTGAACAGCACTAAATACAACTGTATGCCTCAGCAAAATCAGGATGGAACATCAAAAGCGTTCTATATGGTTTATAATCTCAAGCTGCCTACAGACACCAAACCAAAAAAATTCAAACCATCCTACTTTAAAGCATTTTGTTCTCCACTACACATTTATTTGCAGTATTTGAAAATATTTTGCTTGTGAGAGGAATAGTTTAAATCTCATGGCAATGGAAGATACTTGCAGTCTAATTCTAAAAATTATTAATAAATAATAGAAGCAAAACAAGACATTACCATGGAGTTCTATCTGTCTATAAGTGGGTTGTGAAGTTAAATTCAATTATCTTTTTTTTTTTTTGTAGCATGTATTAAACGAGGGATCAGTGCAACTAATGAACTACTTAATGAGCAGGATTAATAATACGGAGGTACAAAAATGACAGCAGCATCTATTAAAAGAAGTCAAATGAACTAAGGTCACTGGAGATGTACTGGAGAGGTACATACATTTTGGCTTATTGTCCCAGTGGGTTTTGTGTTCATGGACTGAAGGGACCACATGTAGGTGAACAGAATGTGCTGGACTTTTTCAACAGGCGGGATGCCAGATCTGCTGGTATGTCTCCCCAAAATGTCATTCCTGTGCTACACACCTTTGATAAGATCAAGGTTTCCAAAGATCACCATGGCTTGGATTGACAAGGATCAGTGACATTAACAGGTTTCACCAGAGCTTGAGCAGGATTTGGCCCAATGACTTGGTAAGTGGCTGATTCTCCACAACAAGACAAGTGTGCTCCACTGTGGACATTCAGTCATAGTCCCCAGGACCAAAACCTGGCCACATCATCACTGGAGCTGAGCGTGAGACCCAAGCACTCACCACTGTCTTTGACTAAAAAAACTTTATGAGAGAAGCTGAGATGGTTGCACAAACAATAGGCTGAAGGCAAGGTAGTAGCTGCAGGGAAACTCACTGGCCAGAGAGCAAAGAGCAACAAGGTACAGCTGGGACATAAGGACAACATGAATTCCAAACAAAGATTTTGCTCCAACCCATCCTTTGTTTACGGTAATTTTACTGTAACATCCCACTGGAGATACTTATCTGCAGCTGATAAATGGCATTTCCATACATGCCAGGACTGGCATGGGGGATCACAACAGGCAACAGTGGACCCTCTGAGTCCACATGTCTCACTGCAAGAATTCACTACAGGAATATTGATCTCCTATGGGGTTTCAGAGCCACATTCCTTATTCAGGATTTGAGTTACTTGTTTGCTATTTTTAGTATGCACTAAAAAGGCACATATTTCAGGTATGCTGCAAAAGCAACTTCTGCTTACCCTACTTTCTCCCCAGCTCCTGGGTCTCTTGGGAAGGAGCTGTCTTATGTGACTAAAGGACTAGGTAGCCCAGTTACCATTTCTTCCTTCACATGCACATGCTTGTAACAGGAGGACAGAGAAAACTAATAATAAAAGTCAAGGAAGTAATGAAACAGCTAAATGAGCTGATCTTTCCACCACATGACGAACCAGCTGCAGGCCTACAGGTGCTCTACAAATAAAGAATCTGATAAAGTGAACTGTAAAAGATATAAGTAGAAAAAGGCAGGCAAGCTCTCAAACTCTACAATATCTGTTGTTCTACTATCATGAGCTCCCAAGATAGCCCTCCTTTACAGGTTTCATTTTACAGCTTATCTGTTAGCAACATAAAATCATGAAAATCACTCTGGGGTCTGAAAGTCAGGCTCAGTTCCTGCTCCATTATGCATCATTGTCTGCAGCTTATTCTATTCATAGCAGCTATTGCAGCAATTGCTAAAAATACCTTGTTTGTCATCCCAAAATGAATCACTTGAATAATTTTAAAAGATACTGAACACAATGCTAAGAATTTAAGCAAGCCATCAAAGCAAGCACACAAGTTTGCATGTATGCAGAGAAATCTGAAGGTATGTTTTCAATCTTAATATAAAGCATGCAGAAAATTAATTCGCTCATTAACAGAATCATTTACATGATCATGTCCACTCCTTGTTTGGGCCCCACACCTTCATTGTCAGCCTGTTTTCACAATATACCATCTCCATTACCTCAAATATATGGCACGAACATGTTTATGAAATGGAAATCAATTGTGCTTGCACTTTGATACATTTTCTTTTGAAACAGTAAGATATGCTTTAGAATGAGAAAACAAAATAGCCAAGAGAAAATAAGATTTCCAAAGACAGATATTCAGCCACCTCTCTGAGCCCAGCACAAGCACAGTACTACTCTTGATCACATGTATATATACACATAAAATAGTCACCAGCAAAAGACAGAAGAATAAAGGCACAGTCACATAAATCCAAATAATGTTTTGGTTTCAAAAGTCCAAAAGGTTTCAGTGAATTCATAGAATCATAGAATAGTTAGCGTTGGAAAGGACCTTAAGATCATCCAGTTCCAACCCCCCTGCCATGGGCAGGGACACCTCACACTAAACCATGCCACCCAAAGCTCTGTCCAACCCAGCCTTGAACACTGCCAGCGATGGAGCATTCACAACTTCCGTGGGCAACCCATTCCAGTGCCTCACCACCTGCACAGTAAAAAACTTCCTCTTCATATCCAATCTAAACATCCCCTCTTTAAGTTTGAACCCATTACCCCTTCTCCTATCACTACAGTCCCTCACGAAGAGTCCCTCCCCAGCATCCCTAGAGGCCCCCTTCAGATACTGGAAGGCTGCTCTGAGGTCTCCACGCAGCCTCCTCTTCTCCAGGCTCAACAGCCCCAACTTTCTCAGCTTATGTTCATGCAGGAGGTGCTCCAGTCCCCTGATCATCCTCATGGCCCTCCTCTGCATTTGTTCCAACAGTTCCATGGCCTTTTTATGTTGAGGACACCAGAACTGCACACAATACTCCAAGTGAGGTCTCACAAGAGCAGAGTAGAGGGGCAGGATCACCTCCCTTGACCTGCTGGTCAGGCTCCTTTTGATGCAGCCCAGGATACGGTTGGCTTTCTGGGCTGCAAGTGCACACTGCCAGCTCATGTTCATTTTCTCATCGACCAACACCCCCAAGTCCTTCACTGCAGGGCTGCTCTTAATCTCTTCCCTGCCCAACCTGTAGCTGTGCCTGGGATTGCTCTGACCCAGCTGTAGGACCTTGCACTTGGCATACTTAAACTTCATCAGGTTGGCATCAGCCCACCTCACAAGCGTGTCAAGGTCCCTCTGGATGGCATTCCTTCCCCGCAACATATCAACCGAACCACACAGCTTGGTGTCATCGGCAAACTTCCTGAGGGCGCACTCAATCCCACTGTCCATGTCACCGACAAAGATATTCAACAAGACCGGTCCCAACACCGATCCCTGAGGGACACCACTCGTTACTGGTCTCCAGCTGGACACTGAGCTGTTGAGTACAAAACCCATCAGATAAACTGCAGCAAAAGTAGGAAAAAAAATCTAGAAAGACTTCAAAAACTTTGGAAGCTGAAAAAATACAATTTTTCTGCCTGTTTACTTCTGCTTGTGCAGTTAAGTGGGAGAAAATCATCTTAATTCTGAAAAGCACTTCCTTCAATTCACTGTAGAAGACACGCAAAAAAGTTCTTGTGTGGTAGCACACAAAACCACTTACCACATTAAATCTTCCTTCAGTAATATTTCATTTGCTTTCTATGCAGTTTCTATTCTGTAATATTCTTCCTTGACCTTATCTGATCCAGCTTTCCTATCTGATGGTGCCATTTGTCATTTCTAACTCTTCATTTCAAGCTTTTGATCAGATATTACTCTATTCACTGTACATTTAGATCCTACATCAAAATAACTCTAAGTGGGAAGATTTATTAACAGGCTTCAACAAGGGCTATACCTGAGCCCTTATTTTTAACATTTCCTTGTTAAAAAGTTATTATATGCTAACATTTAACTGAAATAAGCTATACATTATTATACATTATTCATTATAAATTTCTGTAATAATCCCCAGTAAATGCTGCTATAGTACAGGAAGTTGGTACACCTATAAAATAATCTTATGAAAATTGTGGATTAATAACTATGTGAAGCCATATAAACAAATCCTGATCTGTATTCTGATGATTCATTTTATTTTAAATATATGACACTAATGCAATGTAATTGGTCATGGTATATTTTGCATTGTGAACAGAACAAATTTGTTTTTGTGGAGCTGTTGCTAGCAGCTATTCAAAACAAAAAAAAATAACTACTGAAAGCAATATTTAGTAAGAAACTGAAAATGGAAAAAATGGTTTTAAATAAATCTACTGTAAAACTCCACTATTTCATGCAAGTGTTGCAAGATTGTAGTTCATTTCTCAGTATTTTAGTGTATTACTATTATATATTGTCGTGGTTTAAGCCCCCCACCCATGCAGCTTTACTCACTCACTCACTTCCCTATTTCTTGCCCCAGTCCCGGAGGGATGGGGAGGAGAATCAAAAGAATGCAACTCGCACAGGTTGAGATAAGAACAGTTTAGTAACTAAAGTATAACACAAATCACTACTGCTACTACCAGTAATAATACAAGAGAAATACAAAGAAAGAGAATACAACTGCCCACCAAGCCCGACCCAGCCAGTGCACCACCCAGAAGCGAACCCCGCAATCCCAAAAACCTGACCATGACGTGCACCCCCAGTCCACCACCACACCCTTCCGGGTCTCTGCCCTCCGTCTTCACATCCTGGACATGACGTGCTGCGGTATGGAATAACCTCTTTGGTCAGTTTGGGTCAGGTGTCCTGCCTCTGCCTCCTCCCGGCTCCCCCTCCTCCCTGGCATAGCATGAGACTCGGAAAGCCCTTGGCCAGACCAAAACATTGCCAAGCAGTAACTGAAAACACTGGTGTTATCAGCACAGTGATTTTCAAGGCTCAAAATCAAAAAACACAGTGCTGCACCAGCTACCAAGAAGGAGAAAAATGACTGCTGCTGCTGAACCCATGACATATATAAACATTCACAGACTAGTGTGTGTAAATAACAGTTTAAAGAACAGAATAAAATATTTCCAAGGGAATATTTTGTTGACTTTGTGATCAGATAATTTTCAGTCCACTGAAATATCCATTTTATAAACACAGTATTTTCATATAGTTAGGAAAAGCTACTGAGATTGGAACAGAAAAATTAAAACCACCATATCTGCACTAGCAAATAGTTATGGTCTTACATTACAGCCTGTATCAATGTATGCATATAGATACATGTACACATATATGTATCAAAAAAAAATATAAAATTGCATAAAATATGAAGTCCTCCAGCCAAATTAGTAATACCTGGGTACATACTTAGATTACATCTTCTGCAAGCTGAATTAATAACTGTGCATGCTCTGACCCCACTACGAGGCCAAGATAACCAGGAAAACACAAAAGAGGCACTGGGAGAACGTGCTCTGCGATGCAGTCTCCGTGAGGAACCTGCCACCACTACAACTATGGGCGGGCACTAGTTGAAGCACCTTATTTATGTAACTTTGCTTTTTGATAGAAAGCAGACTCTTTGCAGCAAAATAAATGAAATCATTTTAAATGGGACCATCAGCTCACTGTTTGCTAAGATATACAATCTCTTATATTTTATCTGCATTCTTCCATATCAGTGCATCTCAGGTCAAGAAGGCAACAGTGTGAAAACTAACAGAGACTTCCCTATGGGCAGAAAGGAGGATTTCTGCAATACCATGCAGTAGCCCTAGATACTGTTACTGTCAATGGTGGGACAATAGGTATCATAAAGAGAGCAAACAGA
This sequence comes from Myiopsitta monachus, assembly GCA_017639245.1. Taxonomy (NCBI): domain Eukaryota; kingdom Metazoa; phylum Chordata; class Aves; order Psittaciformes; family Psittacidae; genus Myiopsitta; species Myiopsitta monachus. Next base: position 59,535,146 of record CM029921.1, on the reverse strand, counting down.
ATCTGAACAATTCTTTCCTGATGGATCTTTCCTACAGCTTCGCCTGGAAATCACTCCCTTACTATTCAAGGCACAAACATTTAAGAGGTGGCCAGGATTAACTTTGGCAGTGTGTAAATGCAAGAAGGAAAGGCTGATCTATCCCAATCTAGTTTGCTCAATGCTGCAATTCAGAATTAGAGTGCTGGTATAACCATAGAAGTTAGTGCATCCAACCATGCTCTCTTTTTCCCAGCTTGTGGTATCTTTGCTTTTGCATTAAACATGCACGTCTTAGGACATGAAAATAATAGCACTATTAGAAAGCTTCATTTAGTCTATGATACTTTAGTTAAATCAACTGCAGTATTATTAATGCATATGGATGTCTTCTAGCCCCTTGAACTCAGAAAGATCAAATTTACAACGGTTTCATATGTTTTTCCATACAGTGAGGAAAAGCTAATTACCACTTCAGTGGAATTCATTGGTCTAAAAATTAATGGGCTTCGAGTAGGAGTGAACTTAGCCCAAGATGTGGTCTTAATGATCATCTTAGTCTTTAAGCAGTTACAGTCCCTGCAGTGGTTAATACAGGTTAACATCTCTAGGGTTGGATAATTATTCTATGCAACTTGACAAATATTTGGTGGAAAGTAAGTTAGAGAAGCTGAGAAAGAGCTCCAGTTGACAACAGAATTTATCCAGCAAAAGGCCTTCTAGACAGGCCATTTCCTCCTGAGGGCTCAGAGAGGCTGACTTTTCATGTTGTTAAACTTTATGTTCTAAAATTCAAATTTTAGAAAATGTTCAGTGAAGCAGATGCTAACTTCATCCCCACCCTGAGTCTTCGGGATTTCTGTGTCATTTCCAACAGACTGTGGAATACACAACATTTAAGAAGCAACTGGAACTGCTAAAAGGCATTAGGGCAGCTGAAGTCAGTTTAGAGTTTAATATGACCAGCACCTCATGTAACCCATAAAACCATAGCAGATACCTTTGGGACTAGGAATATTTTCTGCTCTTTACACACTATTAAGCCAACTTTGTGAAGACAGAGGTCCCAACACAACAAGTGGCTCTGGAGAGCTAAGGTAGGCAGCACGTCCTGAGTTTTCATCACAGGCAGACAGCTGCTGCTCTTTCAGCTGTCATTGCCCTTACCAGCATGAAAATGCTTACCCATGCTGGTCCCCCACTGCCTCCCTACAACATACCAATGTACTTTGGACATATTATTGTGGAGATGATATCAGCCTAAAACATAATCAGTTTGCAGAGAATAATTAAGGTTTTATAAAATAAATTCCATCAGGACCAGGTTTGTACATACAGATAGTACCTTTTCTCAGACTCAGCAGTGTAATACATGTAACTAATCATACTCCAGGAAATTTTTCTCAACCTTGACTTAGTTTCAATATTTGCTGCTTGATTTCAAGCCTAAAGGAAGACTCACAAGGCAAGAACATGCCTGTGGTCTCAGACAGCCCTGGCTGCACCAACATTACAACTACTGCATAGCCAAGCAATAGTTTGAATAGCTTTTATGCAGTTCTGTCACATAAATTGACGCATCTTTAAAGTCATCTTTATTTAATAGTGCAGGGAAAGAACTTAATTTCCCTCCTCTGTCAGGTGTGTACAGTACTACTTACAACAACAGCAATGTTCTGACTGGATGGGGATGCACTTTAAAGCCAGTGTATAATTTGGAAACAGATTGATTGCGTTTGGGTAATGAAAGGCTCGACAAATAGCACACTCACAGCAAGTCATGGGGAGCTGTAAGCATTGGGTTTACAATGAGTTGGTCAGTCATGGAAAAGCTATCGAGGAGAAGAAAGGATCAGGTGCATCATACCTCGCCAACAGCGCATGAGCCATTCAGCATTATTCCCTGCAAGAGGACAGACCTGCACCAAAGGAGCCTGCCAGGACCAGAGAGAGCAAACTATGGATAACACAAAAGCAGAGATAATCTTATCTTTTAAGGATAATCTTACAGACTAACTTTGTGTCCTCCTCATCTCCAGACACTGAATCTCTCTGAGAATGACAGATGGGCCTTTTTTTTTTTTACCTTCTCTTTCTAGATGGAGATGCAGCTCAGAAGTGCTTCCAACAGAAGACCTCACAGCACTTCCAGGCTGGCAATACAAGGTACCTAAGCTACCAACGTCTGCTCCTGTCCCAGCACAAAAGCACTGGGGACTCAAGAACTAGAAAAGGAGAGAAATTTTAGCAGAGCTTTATTTGTGCCTAACATGGAGTTTCAAAAAACCCTTACGAAAATGCAGAGACCTTCCCTATTCAGCAGGTCATTCCACTGGAAGTCATAGGTAAAGAATACAGATAAGTAGCATTTTCATCCAATCCTTTGTAAGCAAAAATAGTAGCTGTTCTTTACGTGGCTCACATTCAAAGACAGAAACCACTGCAAAAGGTGGCTTGTGGAAAGGCACATCTCCAATAGCTAGGAACATTTTGGTTTGGAAAAATTCATACTGCCTGTGTCAGGTTTTCATTTCAAACACACCAGAGAGCTGTTACACTCCATTGCAGTAAGTATCACAATAGTGATTAAAAGACATTTACGTTGTTCCACTTCTATGTGACGGCTGAGATCAGACACACGATGAATTCAGAATGTGTGTTAATTGCCCATACAAATCCATTGCAGTTAATTAACTAAGACTATAACATAAAAAGAGATACAATATGGAAATGAGCATTTCTTTCCAGGAGGAATCATTTCTCTACCAGGTTCTGCTCCTGTGCTGTTGTTACAAGACAAAGCTGGTAACGCTTTCCCTTTATCAGAGGAAAAGCAAATAAAGACTGCTTCAAATGTGGTTTCATAAAATTATTTTTCTTCTTTCAGAGCACATCATATATAACAAATGCATTGAGAAAAAAATTAATTTGCAAAATAATTTGGAAAAGTAGGATTATTTTCTCCAAACCTCCAACTCTTCAAAAAAATCTCAACGTTTTGGGAAACGTTGTTCAAAGACTTTCTGGTTTATCTCAGCTCTGAACCTGTAATTCCTATAGGAATTTAAAAGTGCATATTTTTCTGCATCTCTTCCACCTCTCTGATTTCTGCCCAGGACTTTCACATGCCTGCTGAATGCTCTTGACCAACCTCTCAGTGAGCCATGACACTATCTGGTCAACTGCAGCTGGAGCCAACGGACCTTCATTCAAGGAGGTATTTCAGGAATTTTGGGGCAAACTGCCCAGCACAGGAGGATCAGTGGCTTCTAGTGCTGACTAATGGCATGCAGAGGGACATGGTGGCTCATGACAGGGGAGGACTGGAGCCAGCTCTTTTCCAGTTGAGGACTTCTTAAAATATAATCCCTTTTCTCCACAGAGGGAGGATCCAGCTCTCATCCAGAGACATAAAACAACTGAGTGAAAATGCCTTCTCATCTTAAAACCCAATGACTGAAATACAATCTTGAAGATGGAGAGATTTAAGCCTACTCCTTCCTGTTGAAACAGGGGGTAGGATAGCAGAAGATGAGATGACAAAGAATCAAGAAACACCATGGGTTTGTTAAAACTTTGTCCAACCCTATAGAAACCACAAAACAGTTTAAAATTAAATCATACCCGCTTCATTGGCAAGACCATTCATTCTACACAAAGTTGCAATTTACTATGAATGGAAATGGTCTGCTTCAGCTGTTAGGGTACTTCAGGAAAACCACTTATCTTGTCAAATGCTATGCCACAAGACTGTAATCTGCAATGAGCATTATACACTAACGGCACAAGGTTGGAGGTGAATCCTGCCCAATGTTTGTGACGCTGCAGTTCCCCTGGAAACTGAGGTTAATGTTAATGCACCATGTAAACCTGGGGCAACAGCCAAATCAAGAGTCAAGCTGTATGACATACAGCAAAACTTGCTTGTGCATCTTTAAGTACAAATGTTTTTCTACTTGTATTCTGATATATTGGAAAGGAATCAGCACTTTCGTCTGGTTTTGCTTTCTTTTATTAATAAAAGATAAGAATGCTTTGTGACAGAGAAATCTTATGAATCCCATCAAGTTGTTGGTATGATCTGGGCTATCAGCATCACAAAACAAATCTGTTTTAAAGACTTTTCTTTCAAGGCCAGCAGTATTCAAAACTATTCCCAGCAATTGATTTTCATTTTGATTTTCATTATAAAATCCCTATAAATTTGTTAATAGAGATGAGTAAATATGGCCAAAAAACTACTTGGGGTATAATCATAAGCCCCATGAAGAAAAAACCTTGCAGCCTTTGATGGATTTGGGGCATTAATCTTTTAACTGATTTAGGTACTCAGCTCTGGTCCAGAGCTGAACCAGGTCTGTAATTTTTACACTTAAATTCAGGACTGTCTTTACTGCCTTCATGCTGTGCATTGCCACAGCAAGTCAAGGATATTCTGACAAACTTTCAACATGGGCTTCAAAACTGAGAAAAAAAAAAAACAACACAACAAAACCAAAAAAACCCACACTCATCGCAAAACCAGTTGAAATCTACTGTATTACTGGGTGATATACTGACACCACAGCATCCCTGGGACATATACACCAACGTGATACAGAGGTATCTGGGGTATTTGGAAAGGGGAATGGGACAGGGATACGCGGTTAAGTAGCACCCACCATTAGTCCATCAAGGATGGAACAACTATTTTCCGGATGCTATTGTCAAGGTCTTTAAAACAGGCATTAAAACACCACCAAGGGTCAATGCAGTAATGAGTCTTCTTGATTTGATGCTTAGCTTTACATATATTTTTTAATATATTCCCATTATGGAGACAGTGTAGCACATCCATGCTTTTCTCCAGCCAAAATACTCTGCTCTGAAACCAGCTACAAGAGAGTCAAATTTGCTAGCGTGACTGTAGCTGTTACTAGGGCTATCAATTATCATTAGCTGGGAGAAGAAGCAACAGTAATATAGTCTGAACAGTGTATCCCATTCCGGACCTGCCTGCAAGCTAATTCCAGACAAATATTTATGGGAATCATGGAAGCAAATACATTCATATATGGTCCATTAGAGAAAAACATGCTTTCACTGCTTTCTTCCCATGCTTCTGTTAATATCCAGAAAGAGGGCACAGAAAAGCCTGGGAGTCTCCCACTTTATTGATAACATCACTTATTATAGCTGATGTACTGACGTAGCTTTTTATTTGACCATAATTCAAGGGAGGTTATTGTATTAATAAAGCAAGAGCTGAATATTAGCTGTTGAATGCAATCATATCATCTTCCTCTACTTGGAAGGAAGAAGAATTTCATTTAAACCACAAAAAAAAGTCTACAGCAGTATCAGCCAAAACTAGATTAGCATGTTTCCCACTGCTTCACAATGCTTGGGTGTTAATAAGTCTTTTTAGATACTACAATGTTGGCAAGCAACTATTAAAAACACAACAATGCTTAGGCAAATATCATAAACCTTTTGTAGATTTGAAGCAGTCAAATATTTGCACTTTGTAGAACAGCAACAAAAAAAAAATCAAAATCAACCTCGAATGATGGTGTTACTTGATCCTCTGAAGATTTAGAATACTTCATTTTGAAAATATATTTTTAAAAAAACCCTCTAATGGTCTCTATACATTTCCTTATAATGAATACATGGACGTGCAAGCACTGTTGGACAGGTGTAACTACCTAATCACATTCTAATTGGATTATTTGTTATTATATTATTACTAGTAAAAATTTTTAACCCGTCAGTGTCCACAGTTTCCAGGGGAAGCAGAAACCAGCCTAGTCCCAGAAAGCTTGTAATCTTAGCAATGATACTGACCCCTGCAAGTTGTATTATCCTAGCTTCAAGTACACCCACTGTAAAGGACAGGGGAGCTGATCAAAAATCACATCACATTTCTGACACAAAGCAGAAACCTCAACTCATTCTTAAACTCTGGGCTTCACTCAGGAATATTTATTTTCCCTCAAATAAAATAAAACGCCATACCACATGAAAAATGGTACAACTGAGTATATGCCATGTAGGTCCCCTGATACTCCCAACCTTCTCCCTGAGCAAGGTCAGGGTATGTTCAAACAGCTCTTAGTCTGAAGCAAGAGAACACTTAAAGCTTGTTAAATCTTACCCAAATACTGTAATACAGAATAAAGAGGATTTATGCACTTTTAGACTTTTTCACTGCTACCCAAAGCAATCCTGACCACACTCCTCCTCTCCCACACTTCCTATTCCCATATACTCCACCCTCCCTCTTGCCAGCAGTAGTATGTTGTACATTTAGCTTAAAAATTACCTAAAGGGTTATATTTTTTTGTATGATGTGGGGAGTTAATATTAAACCCAGTCTTGTTCCTGTGTCACTGGACACAGAAGTGTGAACCTGAATAACGAGAGGCAGACGGCGTAGAAATAGCTGCATCTCCTTAAGGCTGCTCTTACCAAGGAGATAGCATGAGGAAGGCTGAACCCTGACTGACACCCCTAGGAAGGCAGTTACAAAGCCAAACACTCATGACTAGGGGACAATGCTGAGCAGATGCAATTTCTGAGAGGCTCAGGTAAGATAAGAAGGAAAACTTCTTCCCAAGAGGGAGCCTTCCCTCTTGGGACAGAGCATCAGAGAGGTGGAGTAAATAAGGAGAGGCAGTGTGACTAAAAGATGGCCTTAAGTATATGCTGAGTCTCCACATTAATAGCATGTAGGTCAGTAAATTCCAGTATCTGACATCCAAGTAAAATCCCCTCTGCCAGAAATAGATAACATTATGCAATTCCTTTCATTAAATATAATCAGCTTCCCACTTTGCACTTTAAAAAGTGGGAAGTCAGGACTGCCCATCACCAAAGGCAAAACAGAAAGAATGCAACATCCCCAAGAGAATACCTTCTATTTTAGCCAACAGAATTTTTAATATGAGAGCATCAACTTTGGTACGTTCTACAGGCAGCCTGAGAAATGTTAGCACTTTAGAGCAAATTGACAAGTAAGCGCCCGTGTGATCAAAAAGTGGGAAAAAAGTTCCCTTTAGGATGACAGAAAAATCAAGCCAATGGTTTGCAATGGTGCAATGATCTCTGCATGTGAAACGAGGCCTTCTCAAAACCTACACATAAGATATAATGAAAACAGCGCACTATACAGTTGCTGTGCAAGCTGCTTAGAGAAAGGGATTAGAATGAACTTTTTCAGATCAATCATTTGAATATCTTTATCATTTTAAAACACCTTTAACTTCTGATTTATTCACCTCTTTCTTAGTGCTATGCACTTTTCTGGATACCCATGAGTCAACCTGGCTATGGATGTGGCCAGCTCAATTGATGGCTTTCAGCAGCTGGTAGCTGTTTTGTCAGCCTATGAACCAAATAAGTCACCTAGAGATCAAGGCGATAAAATATGCCTCTTGCTTATCTCCTCTCTCAGCAAAAGGAGATAATCAGCTTCTTCCTCTTGAGAGAACAAGGTGGGCTTTTCTGACTTTGCATTATGGTGCTTTGGAGGCTCCTGGCTAAAATTGTGGCCATTTGTGTGCATCTATTATATATATATAGTTCATATATATATATCTCACATATATATATACGCACACATATATATGTGTCTACATATATATGTATGTATGTATGTACATATGAGTGTGTGCATGCAACAGACTTGAGGCAAAATTTGCTTCTCCCTTAGACGGCTGAGCAAATACATGGAGGTTTTAAAATTCCTGAGTGGGCACAGAGGAATAAGAGAGGCAACAATTTTCTAAATTTGGATCAGAGGTTGGAGGGGCAGCAAAAGGCAAAACAATAGTCATCCCTCAGCTGAATAGCCAAAATAAAGTTCAGCAGAGCTAGCCATATGAGGTAACTAGAAAGAAAACCTGAAAAATGGGTTACCTTCAAGGCACGGAGTTTCCCACTATTCATACTCCTTTTATTCCTTTCCAGACCTGAATTTCTGCCCCAACAGTTCGATAACCCCATCTCCGCTCCATGACCTAGAAGAGTCCCTAGTACAAACTGCCCAAAACTGACTACTACTGAACACGTTTTAAATACTTACACACAAACAAACACACAGGAAGATGGCTGTGGGCAGGTGGACAGAGAGAGATCACACAACTTCACCATCATCATAGAAGGAATAAATACGTCATCTAATGCGTAACAAACCACTCTGAAGCAAAGTAGAGACAGAAGTGGGACCATCATTCCCCTGCAGCAAAAAACATCTTTCTGCAGTTCCAATGAGACTCTAATTACTGCACCAGGTTGTACATGGTAATGAGCATGTGTGTGATCTGTGAGTGACATAGCACATCCTCAGGCTCTGCAGTTGCTGGTAGCTTCAGCAGCACCAAACCGATCCACTGCGGCTCCCACTCAACAGTTATAAAACTCAGTGCTCATGTTTCTGCTGGGGCATGAAGAGACATGACAAGCTTTGATAGCAACTAGTGTTTGGTATCTGTGAGCAGGGATGTTAAAAAAATACAGAACAAAGCAAACTTGTCTCTTTTGCAGTGTGTCTGACAACAATAAATCTGTACTTGGAATCTCTTTCAATGACTGTGAAAAAATCACAGAACTGTGTGAAAATGAAAGACTGTAAAAGCACAGGGAAAAATGAAAAGAAATTCGAAGAAAAGACTCTGAAGTAGTTCAAGAGACTCATCAAACCGATAATATGCAATCTAATCAGATACTAAACAGTTTGTAAGTGGAGAATGTGTCTTAACAAGGAGGGAATAGGCCAGGAAGGCAGGAGAGCAACATGTCATCACTGTCTTAGTTACCAACACTCAGACTCCCCAACCCACAAATGCTCCTCTCTCCAGCTCACTCACTTCTCCTCTAAGGACGATCCTAACCACAAAGCTTTGGGCATCCTACTGAGTTCCCAGCATGAGTCCTTTGAGAACTCACTGCCATTTGCTCTTAGCTTACTGAATTTTCCTCTTCTAGTATAAGCTTTTAGGAATATGGTTCTCTCCCAGTTACTTTAATGCACACATTCACACAAAGTCCCCTACATAACATTTTCGGCAGTGCTCAAATTAGTCCTGTAAGAGCACTTCACAAGTGCTACCCTTATGCTTACATATCTGGGGTGTAATTTCTAGAGAGTTTTGTCTAGGACAGCCCTTTAAGGAAATAACATTTTGCTCTGAGTGGCTCCATGTACGATGGTGTTACAAGCACTGTAGCCCAATGCTTGGCATGCCAGAAAACCCTTAAGTTACTTTTGGTAAGTTCCCAACTGCTGCCTTCTTCAACGCTGATACTCTGCCACAAAGAAATTCTTCCCTTTGCCTTGCCCGTGAATGAAAATCTAAATTTAAAAAGACAGACTATAAGTTGGACATGTTGTGCGAATTTAATCAACCATTACTCCTGCCCTCTATTACAGGTAAGGCAGGAAGAGTAACCTCAGAGCTGAAAAATAAACACAAGAAATAAGGATACTTCTACATCTTCAAAGCTAGCAAGGATTTTTCCTTGTTCAGATCTCTGCATTTTGGTTTCAATGCTATCTGAGCTACTCAGCTGGCTTCAAATGTCGTAAGTTCAACACAATTCTGCCATGGTTTAAGTCTTTAAAACTCACGAAAGTCACTCACCCACTCACTCCTCCTTTTTCTTCCCCCAGCCCTGGGGGGTATGGGGGGGAGAATCAAAAGAATTCAACTCGCACAGGTTGAGATAAGAACAGTTTAGTAACTAAAGTATAACACAAATCACTGCTGCTACCACCAGTAATAATAATGACAGGAGAAGTACAAAGAAAGAGAATACAACCACTCACCAAGCCCGACCCAGCCAGTGTTCTGGTTCCCGGCAGCAAACCCCGCAATCCCAAAAACCTGACCATGCTGTGCACCCCCAGTCCACCACCACACCCTTCCGGGTCTCTGCCCTCCGGTTTCACATCCTGGACATGACGTGCTGTGGTATGGAATAACCTCTTTGGTCAGTTTGGGTCAGGTGTCCTGCCTCTGCTTCCTCCCGGCTTCCCCTCCTCCCTGGCATAGCATGAGACTCAGAAAGTCCTTGGCCAGACCAAAACATTGCCAAGCAGTAACTGAAAACACTGGTGTTATCAGCGCTGCTCCCGGGCACGAAATTTAAAACACAATTCTGCACCAGCTACCAAGAAGGAGAAAAATGACTGCTGCTGCTGAACCCATGACAAATTCCCATCAAGAAAACAATTCAGGGTGTCTAGTATATTCATAGCAAAGTAGAAGACAGCTTCATGGTAGCATCTGAACTTTATGCTGCTTAGACAGGTTGCAGACTACCTTGAAAAAACAAAGATCTAACAAAATATAGTTGAGCCTCTTCACACATTCCTTTTTCCTCTGGTTAATTAAGAACAACACACTACTTAAATCTAATTTCCTCATTTCTCATTTCTTTGTGGAAAGAGACGACCATTCATCAAATCCATTTCAAACACCGATCACTTTTAAATTCAGAAATAAAGTTTTCTTCAAATAACTAAAGAGGAGTAATCCAGTTGTCAAGAGCCTATTGTCTAGATGATTTCAATTGCAGTCTAAAGACAAATAAAAGTGCTGTCATTCTGATATATTCAAACAGATGATGCAATTCATGAAATGTAATGAGTTTTTCAGACCTACAGTTGCCTTTTTTAAATTAAAAAAATTATCTGCCATTTTCTCAGTTTATTTGATATCCAAGTGCTTTTAAACACTGGCACTTAAATAATATGAAATCCCATCTTGGCCAGAAACCTTTAGAGCAGGTAAGCACAAGCAAACTACAGCCTTCTTCACAGCATCGCAATCTTGAGTAAAGACTAGTCATTATAGACTGCATCTAAGGTATCACAACATACTGGAAGCTTATTTTCTTTCCCTAACTCAAAGAAGTTGCCACTAGTAAATGGATTTATGGTTAGAAGATTTATGTAACAGAGAAGATGTCAGTTGTTTTGTCACTATCTGCAAATGAAAAAGGCCAGGAAATCTGATGAGACAGTATACAGTCCCAAAAATACAGTAGCATCTTTCAGCTCCTCTTGAGAATTTTGCTTCTTTTAGGAACTATAAATGATGTGCAGCATCAATCACTTTTAAATTGACCTATCACAGAAGTTGTACAAAGCTACAGAAAAGGAAGGCTTGCTAACATACAGCCCTCGCTGCCCTACGCAGCCATTTCTTAGCTTTAAACATTTTCCAACAATGCTTGGTCCATGTAAAAAATCCCACTTTAAACAATGTCCATGAAATCAAGACACTGAACGGCTCTGCTATGAGAATGCAAAGGCAACCAAAGCAACACAAACTTATCAAGAACAAAGATGGCCCACTGAACGTTAGATAATGAGCATATTTCTTTTTATCAACACAGGAATTTGCAAAACATCTACAACTGGAGGACTGCTCCCTGAACCCTTAGACATAAGTTTCAACCCTGACAGTAGACAGGGAGAGATGATGACTTCACATGCTAAGTCACATCTATGCTCTTAAAAACCTTACAGAGATGTTCATGCCTGCAGCGTAGATTGCCAGGTCAATCAGAGGAAGGTCTGCTTGCAAAACTAGTCTCCATTATGGCTACACACTTGACTTAGAGACTGCTTCCCACAGAAGGCCCCACAATGATAAACAGCAGTATCATCTCTTCAGGTTGAACAGCTTTTTAAATGAAGACAAGCTGCATGTTTATGCACAGGCATTCAAAGGATAGAGAGAATACAGCCCATGTGAGCCAGGTGCAAACCTGAAGCCCATACTCTATTTCATGAGAAATAACCAGGGGTTGTCATTCTGTTCAATGCACTATCAGGTGCATTCTCTGCAACCGCCTTCTACCTTATGTCTGCCACAGAAAACGGGAAAGCTGTCCTTTTAGTCCTCTCCATTTGATAAACTATTGCCCACTACTACCAGCTGGCTGAGAATTTAGCAAAGCTTGAAAGGAAGAAGTATTTGCAGCTGCTCTTACTTGTTCAAATAACTCAATTTTGAAGAATTTATACTCCTTGAATAGGAGGCAGCAAAGACTTTGAATGCTACTGGTTCAGACAATTATTTTGGGAAATGCTAAGAAGTTGGGCTATGGTAGAATCCCCTAAAATGAGCATGGTAATGTACAGGAGGACACCAACTGTACTCAGAGGAACTCACAATTCCTAAAGGTAAATCAGCATTAACAGATGGTGAAAAGTGGAAAAAAACCCTACCCTACTAGCAAAGCCAGAATTATAGTAGACAGACATGTTTTCTTCTGCCTCTGTTTTGTTTTTCTACATATTAAATATAACCTCAAACACTTTGTAATAGAGCACATGGCATACCCATCTGCTATGCCAACACCTCTTACTCTGAAAATACCCATATCACAAAAAAGAGAGTGGAGACAGCTTTCAGAAAGAGCCACCCACTTCCCATCAGCAACCTCCAGCAGCTTTGTCAGTCACAACAAACTTCACAGCCCCTCCTGATTTCCCACAAAATCCACTCTCCATCCCCTCCAGTGTAATCCCACTCATGCTTTCTGTTCTTTTCTCCTGTTTCTCCACTGTCTAGTTTCCTGCTACCAAGAGCTCCATTCCTACCGCGATGTCCACAAATGCAATGGTAAGATGCCCTCCACTGATCCAATACTGTTATAAGGGTACCCTGTTTATTTTGAGCCATGCAACAGCTAAAAATTAAGGAAATAATAACCATCATTATACCTGGGGAGTGTTTAAGAGAAGAGTACTTTTAGTATTCACACACATATTTCTTCACTGCACAGACATTAAAAGCAGAAGCAGCGCTCTTGGTCTCCAGACTGAACTTGAACATGTTCCTCGTCTCCATTTTGCTTAATCTAAAATAATACAGCACGATAAATGGTGCCAGCCTGTCAACAAAAGCACTTTGGACATACTTTATATGCTCTTTAAACCTCTGCAGAGGTCTTTCAATGACCTTTAACCATGTGGAGAATAAGTCTTACTGCTCATGTTGTGCTGCATGCTAGTTCCACACCACCCCAGAAGAAAATCCCTTGTAAAGGCACACAGCACCTCAGTTCGAGATTCAAAAGTAAATGAAGGGATTAGAAAAACCTAGCGCTAACCAGCTTTCCAGAGAAGCATGAAGTAGGTTTCAAACTAATTTCAAGCTAATTTTCTATGGACACAAACTGCTTTCCTGCAACACCCAGGTAAGTAGGACTGTTCACATCCAGAAGCTGAGGGCATCATTACCCAAGGAATAAGTGCTGTACAGGGGCTATTGCTCACCTTTATAATGTCCCTAGAACCTTCCAGATTTTTATTTGCAATTTTTCTTGTGTAAACTATACTAATAGACAGCCCAACCTGAGGCAGACTGACGCTAAAATATTTCCTTAGTTTTTAACATGAACAAAATATAGGAAACTGTGTATGCTTCTACAGTTACTTTAATGAGAGAGTCAGAAATCCTACACAAGCTAAACAATTTACCATAAACCTTCCAGGGAAAATTTTTTAAGACTAAATAAGGGAGAAAGAGTTCATCATTTAAAAGATACCAAAACACAGCAGATACGAGTAAACAAAAAACCAAAAAACAAGCGAACAAAAAAAAACCAAAAAAACCCACAAAAGCCAAACCCACAACTAAAAAAAAACCAACCAACAAAAAAAAGGTTTTCTGCTACAAGGAGAAAACAAACAAACAAACAAAACGCAAAAAAACCCACCCCTTCCAATTCACTCTGCTTTCTTTCTTTCTTGCTAACACTTGGGAGGCACTGTGGGAATAGTGGAATTTACTTATGTTTTTTACAGGAACTAATACTTAGTAAGTCTGAACATAAGTCCATAGAACTACAATGTAAAATCTTTTAAAAGTGTTACATGCTAAGAATTTTGGATTCCCTGCCTGTAAAGTTAAGGTTATAAATGACAGCATTATATGTTCCTTACAATCTGGAAGTCTGACTTGGACACCAGAAGCTCCCAACACAAAAGCACACTAGTAGGAGCAGATGAGCTGTACTCAGGGCAAAAATTGTCTGCCAGAATCAGGGGCTGCAGCCTTGTTGACTGTGGACCACATACAGGCGCAGCCCCCTGGCATGTGCTCTACCACTGCATCCATTCCTGTCCCTGTCCCCTCCCAGCTGCACACCTCCCACCAGCACAGCCTATGGCCCAGCTCCAGCTTTCAGCCCACTTCCTTCAACAGTCTAGAAAGGAAAACCCTCCCTGTTTATTTCCATAGTTACATTTTCACCAACGTATTTTCTTAAATACAGGAGATAGCAAAATCTGATGCAGATTTTGAACGTCATACAACAAACAAGACTGAGGGTAACATCTGCTGCTAAATAACCCATTGGCACTCCCAAAAACCCCATGCTATGAGGTAGTTTGACACTGTGAGACCTCAGAAAGTCCAAAGAGGCAGTACTTTCCGGGGCCACAGCAGCTGCCTTACAAGGAGAGGCTGAACATATTGACAACCTGCAATCTAGAGAGATGAAGACTAAGGCTAAGGCTTAATATCATCGAGGTGGTGAATAAAATGAATGAAGAACAGCTTTCACCATACCCCACAATATTATAACTGGGGGGTTGGTGCAATAAAAAAAATAATCAATGAAACCTGTAGCAAAGTAGCAAATTGGTTTAATAGCAAAAAAAATGCTACTTTACCCTGTGGGCTGGGAAGATCCGGAGCCCATTGCTAGCAAACAGTGGAGGTAATAGTATCAGCATGGTCCAAAGGAATCAAACACATTCCTTAAGTGGAGATAATGACACTGTAGCTTGGTTGAAAACAGTATAAACTGAAGTAACAGTTTACTGACTAGTTATACATTTGAGTTTATTGTTGGGAGATTTTAACTACCTTAATGGTAGTTTATTGAAAGTGATGGACTTCAAATGTAGGGAAGCACAACTCCTCCAATGCAGGAAGGTATAATCAAATCTTTAAAATTAATCCACTGCAACTCAGAAAAAAAACCCTTGAATTATAAGGGTAAAAATATCAACTATGCTTTTATGTGGATACCAGGAACAAAAGAACAAAAAGGGATGATCGCTTCGGTTTTGAAACACAGGTTGATCAGTTCCATGCCAGTTTTAGTACTAAGCAGCTTTCTGTTCCCCAGTTAGTACCAGGAAATATATCAGTGAGTCAATACAAGACACTGTGCAGTCTGATACATTTTAATCAGAGAAAAAAATCTTGTACTGTTGAGCCTATGAATTAATATAAATGGCAAATACTACTATTGCATTCTCTTGCTCATCAAACTCTGCTCAAAGCGAAGGTTTACTATTATTAGCAAAGTTCAGTCATCTCATTTATCACAACCACTCTAGCCATATTTGATGCATCAATAACATTTTCAGAGACATGAATAAAAGGGGATGAGATGAAGCTCTTGTGAAGTAATTATTTTACAGCTGCTGTTAATATTAACTACTCCTTCAAGGGTTTCATGGAGAAAGTCATAATATACTTATAAACGTGTTTAACTGATGGTTTTTCAGACTATCCAAGCCTGCAATTAAAACAACATGAAAAATGTCAACAAAATTATTTTCAGGAGTATTTAGAATACTCAAGTGCTTCATTTCCCCTGCATGATGAACATTATTCTTCTGTATCAGACACATAAAATATTATCTTATTCTGAGCTCTAGAAAAAAGGTCTATATAGTTTTTCAATATGGACTTATACTGAAAGTTTTTTCCTGTAATAAAATAATTTCATATGACTGAGTTTCAAATAACATCATATTTTGAAGGAGAGGAAAGCTATTCCCTGCAATGGGAATATGAATGAAGATATTCAGGGACAAGAAGATACAGCTTTGTATCTACATGCTTTCCAGAGGGCAGCCACGGTACCTGGCAGTACACACCTCCATTTTCATCACTCCCTCTGCTCTAGCTTTACCACACAGCAAACCAGTCTTAAAATTGTGCATGATGCCTGAACCTACTGGTGCTATAGGAGCTGCTTTTGCTAGTATTTTTGACAAATGCCCTTCAAGAATTGTACCGGGCTATATTGTTTTACACACCTTTATTTCTCCAGGTATTCAACCTCATTGTAAAACAGAACTATAATTCAAGATTTCTCCATGCTCTATTTGCAAATTCAGATGCAACAAGTTTTCAAGTACCACTCTTAAAGGTGTCTCTAAATTTCAAACTATTTGCAAGTTTTCCAGACTGTTTCATAATACATTTTCTAATGCCTTAAATTACATGCTGAAGGAAGAGTTACAGAAAACAAGTAATCCAAGACTAAAGCCTTTGAGCTGTGCTACAGTTAACTAGGAAATATTCTAAATAAGGAAAACTAAGAAATTCCCAGGATGCTGCTGCATTCTTTTCCTGCCACCTTTCCAACACATTGGCATGCACACCAAAACATTGTACTGAAGAATTTTCTCTTTGATTTGGCAGAAATATTGTTTCATAGACCCCCAATACAAGGCATCAACCACACTCCAGCATCTTTTTTCCATTCCTGCCTCCAAGACGGCTTGTAATGTCTTCACAAAGCAAAACCACTCAACTGGCTCCAAAAGTTATCACTGTTTCTCTCTCTGATCAAATGAGCACTGCTAGAAAAACAACTCATATTGGTGACTCTCCTCTGAAGCATCCTGCAGGCAAGCCAATATAGATAACAGCAATATTAAAGCAACTACAAGGATCAAGGGGAAAACTCTGAGTACTGAGTTAGTCACTGTGACAAAGCTAATCTAAATAAGTTTAGGAGGGAGAAAAAAAAAAAAGATAAAGAAACATTCAATGTACACAAAAAAAAATAGTAAAACTATAGAGAAAAAAACCAAAACAACCCAAACAAATGAGCCACAGAAAACTAAGCCCCTAAACTGCAACACTTTCTATCCTGAAAAGACTAGCAAAATGCTAAAGATACCAAAGGCAAGCAAAATAAACAAACACATTTTTAACAACAAAGCAAACAAAAAAAACCCAAAGAAAATGAAGAAAAAAAAAAAAAGTGGCTTTTTTTTTTTTTTTTTTTTTCATTAAAAGCACTTATTAAAGACTTTCAGAGACAAGACAGATCTCAAGAAAACAGGCAACACAAACACCTAAACTACACGGGCATTTAAGGAAGCAGCAAGCAATTGCCAAATATTTCTTGGGTTTAATAACAGCTCAACTCAAAGAAAGAAAAATCCACAATGACAATTCTTGGAGGTGGGGCCAGTGCTTTATAATCCTTTCAAGCCACATAGCAGCAGCATCTATCCCCCATTTCTTTTTCAGTTCAAATTGCAGTTGTTCCTAATCTAGGAACTGAAACACAGTAGCCTTCAAATTAACATACTGATCCAATAAAGCGGGAAAAATAAAGAATTTCTTCAGAGAAGCAAATAAAACCTTCCCAGAACTTGCACCTTTCTTATTTACAAGTCATTTTTTATTTCAATTTCATGATTCTTAGGAACTGGATATATGGGACTCTCTTTCCTGTCAGACCTTTTATGTTAGAAACACTGAAGGGGGGGGCAGGGGGGGAGGGAGGAAAAGCAAAGGCTGAAACTTTCAAGTTTTAGGTCATAGGGTTTAAGTCTGAATAAGTCACTACCTCTCCTTCTGTGTTACAGGGATAGAAAATTTAACGTATAGCAGAAGCATCTATTTCTTAGATAGGATTGCTTTCTATACTGACGAATTTTCAGTGGTGCAAACCTGAGTCACAGCAAGTGTTCCTCAAAATCCTGAGCAGTAAGGATTAAGGCCTCCTATCCAAAAAGTCATGAAATTACAATCAAAAGTCAGTATGTACACAGCTGGGGAGGGGAAGGTCACACACAGAAATGGGAGAAAGAAAGCATATGCAACACAGTTCTGCATTTAGCTCTTTCCATCTCAAACTATCCTCTCTTTGATTAGACTGCCTCTCGATTAAAATTTGGCTGCCCTGTTCTGCATGTTCAGGACCACCCATCCCTTCACTTGTATCTTCTGAGCCACAGAGATGCCATACTGAAGATGCTCCTGCCTACTGAACAAGAGGAGGGGGAAAAAAAGTTCTATGTCATGTCCATTATCCTCAAAATAATTTTCTCTTGTTGTCTTTCGTTGGAGGAATAATCCAGTTCCACTTCGTCACATCACCTGGCAAAACCTGTAAAGGTTAGATTAAAACATAGGCAGTGCAAGGGAGGGCCTAAATTACTTTTCCCAAGGATATATCTACTGGCACACCAGTCTGATCTGCAGCCTGATCTCTTCTGGCTTGGCCAGCCTGGGTTTAACATCCATAAGTAATACCAGACAGGTTTTAATCAAATGGCTGAATACTGAAAGCTAACTTTTACCAACATGCAATTGTTTTAAGAAGATCTAAGCAAACTTTATACTAGCTCCCATAATTGTTAGAAGAGAACATATGAAGGCAGCATCGTTCTCAAAGTCTTTTAATGAGTCCCTGCAGTTTTAATTGGCAACTGACTCTTGCCTTATCTTTTCTTGCAAATTATCCACCTTACCAAGCTCCTTGCGAAGTTTTAGTAATTTCTGGGGCTGAAGCAAGCTAGAGAATTATTTCCACAGGACTCCATTAAAAATATACAGCAGTGGAAAATTCAAACTCATCCAAATTTGGCAACAACTTGCTAAATTACTGCCTTAATCACACGGTGTGGCACTGAGTTTTGTATAATGAGCACTGCTGATAAGCAGAGAAGCTTCTCAGAGAAGCTTGAGAAGCTCTTGTGCTGGCTTTTCAGGACATGCTGTTAGCTTCACCAGGAAAAAGATTTACATAATTTACAGAGAGCTTGAGCTTGTGTTTTTTTGTTTTTGCTAATATTGTTTTCCTAAAATCATGGATTGCTGTTGCACATAAGTCCACTGAAACCTGCAGCCTTGCATCCAGATGCTTTTGTGGGAAGTTTTTATTCAAATTTTCCCTCTGGGAGAACTATAATTTCAGATGCTAAGGGCACCTCTCAAATAAAAACATGTGCATTAAAAATCCACTCCTTTCACAAAATCCTTGCTCCCCAAAAAATGAAAAAAATACTACTTAACTCTGCTCAACAGATTATTCTTTAACAGGAATGACAACTACTGCATAATCTTAACAGCAGATAAATTTTCACTTACTAAGAACATATTTTGTGTTATCAAATGAAGAATTACAAAGCTTTATATTCAACTGAATATAAACAACCTGAATTCAACTCAGGGGGTTGTTTTCCTTTTTTTTTTTCTCTGACATCTCATTGTTCCTTGTACCACACATGTTACTAAGAAACAAAAACACGTTTGAATTTTAGCATATTTTTGCTTCTTCAGGCCCTTGCGATAACACATTTGGAATCCTGTTTGCTTGGCAATGAGAAAAACAAAAATCCTTTTTTGGTGGAAAAGTGCCTAATTGATGGAGTCTAATATTAAGCTCTGTGGCTTGGGTAGTGCCAAGGTGAGTCTGCACATCTCAAGTTCAGCCTCTTTTACTATCACTGGACTCCCGCATTAATGCTATACCCACGAATAGGAAAAGAAAGGCAGCAGGCATCTAACTGCATCAAGTCACCCTCTCACTGATGTTTACCTTCGTGATAACAGGTGACCAAGACAGAGATTTCAAGCATGCCGGCATTCAGCCTGCTATTAATCTACATGGGTGGTGGCCCTACCTTCCTCAGTGCTTCTGAACACCCATGGGTTTGGTCACTCTTTCTTCCCAGGCCCTGGTTAGACCCTATTCTGCTTTTATTTAAGACTGCAATAATATTGAAAAATATTATAATAATTTTCTTGGGGTAAGCTTTTAAAAGAGCTGGGCTGTCTTATTAAAGAGGTTATAATGAAACA
Organism: Myiopsitta monachus; assembly: GCA_017639245.1. Taxonomy (NCBI): domain Eukaryota; kingdom Metazoa; phylum Chordata; class Aves; order Psittaciformes; family Psittacidae; genus Myiopsitta; species Myiopsitta monachus. The sequence continues at coordinate 59,515,320 of CM029921.1, read as the reverse complement.
AGACTCAGATCAGAATAATTACATTTTAAGATCTTCTAAATTATTTTTAAAAGACGATGTCTTTCCTACAGCGATTTATCCCTTTAAGTTTGCAATCTCCTACAAGAGCAAGCACTAGTTGAGGAGCTGATGTAGACTAATGCAGTAATGACACTAAAAACTAAAAGCTAAAGAAAGAGTACACATACAATGAGTTACAGCAGATGTCAACTCAGCTTACATATCATTACTGCTCAAAGGCATTAATGAGCTTTACACTACCATAATGCATCCTTCATTCAGTTTTTGCTGCAACTTCATTTTTTAAAAACAAATACTTAAGGTGCTTGTAATGAAATTTTGGCAGGCACATTTAAAAAAAAAAACCACTTCTGTCACTCTAGAGTTAATAGAAATTTATCTCATGAAAATTGGGAAGCCCTGAGTTAAACTGTTTCTCTTCATGAAAGTTGAATGATGCCCCTCAATGCATCACCACTTCCAGCACCAGGGTTGACTGGGTGTCTACTCTAATTACAATGACCACTTGTTCACTTCTTTTTAACTAAACCTTGTAATGATCAGAGTTACCATCAGACTGAATGGAACATTTATTAGCGTTCACCTTTTTAGACATTTATTACATTTACAATTTAGCAAAAAGAACAAACAGATGTTTGAAGTTCAGCAAACAATTTGAAGTGCAACAGCAACAATTTATGTCCTAAATTCACCAGCGCACTTCCAAGATCTCTGTTCAGTTAGGTCTAGATGCATCAATTCTCCAAAGTCAAACTGTGACCTTGCATGCCACCACACTTGAAAGGATATAAAGGTGATTCCAATCAAATCTGCTACTTACTTATGCAAGAGAGAAAATATCTAAAAGTCACTTGCTGGCTTTGGAAACAAGTTCACATGCCCAACAGCAAAAGTAGGCGCATAATTATCATATCTTTATGATACTGGTGGGGAAGGAACAGACTGTAACAACAAATGCAGACACCTTTTCACTGAAGAGAGATCTCTCTGAGGATGATTATAGTAGTGACCTTACTACTGCCCCAGATTTAATGACGATAAAAGGATTTAGTAAAACTAAGCACCAAGTGGCAACTTGGAAGTTTGCTCAAGAGAGGAGACCTAGTGCATAAAAAAGCAAGTAATAGCAAAACTAGTAGTAAAAAGTGCTGCCAGTATTATTTCCTGCTGGAATCACTTCTACAAACAGGTTGAACATGGATCCAGGAACAGTGTGAATATGTAGGATTCTATGATGTACTGCTCATGGTACTAGAGAATCAGGTGCCTTTTAGCTCTGCATTTCTAAACGGAACTAAACAATCATCCTTTTGTTTCCTTTTCTATGATTCAAACATCTCCCCTCTTTCTCTGCTCTTTCCAAATTTCTGTAACTGTATTTATCACACATGAGCCTGTAGCAGAGCCTGCAGCTCCAAATTCTTCACCATCATTCATTCTCCAAACCTTTAACTGGACAGAAAACCAGGCTATTCATGGATAGTGCACCTCGGGGGCAGGAAAGTAGGGGAAAGAGAGGTTTTCAGGACATGTCCCATTTGCACCTATGTTTGCATTGGCTCCTTGATGGACCAGAGGGAAAGGGAAAAAGCAACTCATAGAAAAACGGCCGCACACACTGTCTGAGTAGCCTGGAGGTCTCTGGATCTGTAGGGCTGTACCCATCTGACTAGGTATGAATTGTGCAATACATGCACATTTGCTGCATCATTTAGATTACTCCAAAGCGTTTGTAATCATTTCGATTACTCCAAAGTACAAACTGTGCCACTGAAGAACTAACTATATTGTAGCCGAGGACTAACCTGCAATAAACAGGACTTGTAAAAAGGCAAGGTTTGTGCAGGCAAAAACAGAGTACATCAGTCAAGTTCTTCAGAATTATGGAGAACAGTGTGTTCCTCACAAAAAAAAAACACAAACCAAAAAAAACCCAAATCTGTTTTGTCTTTTCTGCCCATTTGTTATCTTTCTTTCTCTCTCATTTTGAATCAAACATAGGTATTTCTAGAAGGCTTTCTTACGAACAAGGATTCGCATGCATCAGTATTTTGGTACCATTTGTCTTCCAAATCTCAACTATTAATTTGAATTTAAATGAAAACATAGTTATGTTGTATATAGCAATGTGTTGGGCTTTTTTTTTCCTCTACTTAGTGCACAGCCCAGGCCTTTACCAGAATATTCATAAAAGAAACCAGTTTACAGGAGAAACACTGAAGACAGTGCAGGGGATCATCGCTGTCCAGGCTTTTTTCCTGATTTTTTTCAGTCAGTTTAGGGAGAAAACAATGACTTGTCCTGAAAAAATACATAAGTGTAACTTACTCTGTCTTGAAGATGTACACTACTAGAGTCAGATATGCTTCTTTCCATTCACAGTGGCTATATTCAATACTATAATCCCTATAGAGCCCAATTAATTAAGAAAGTGGAACATCTGAAGGAGGCTGCAACTCCAAAGAAGAGCTGAGCAGAACCCTACTTCCCAATTAAATAACATGTCATTCAATATAAAAAATTATCTTACTTTTGACAGTTGCTGTCCTGGTACAATTGTAGAGGATGGCTAACTCCCCAAATACTTTGCCAGGTCCCATGGTGCACAGCTTTACACCTTCTTTTGTCACTTCAACCTTCCCATCTGTGAGGAAAAAAAAAAAAAAAAAGACCATTTTAAAAAGGAAATTAAGTTATTTCAGACTTTAGTTTTAAAAATTTATTCTATTATACTGTGAGTAAAACCAAAAGAGCCCTACACTTAGAAAACCAATTAAACATATTATGAAGGAGAGGAAAAACTTAGAAAAAGGTTAAAACCAACCATTGCATATATACGCTTTCAACACTTGAGAGTTCTTTTAGTGGAGTATCTGTACAGTCAGGAAATACTTACTAGTAAACTAAGCTTTATGTGAACTTATTACAGTTTCAGATGAATTTTTTCCAATTTTTGTTTAAAAAAGGAAAAGATTTAGGTCTTTAACACCACACATGAAAACCACAGAGTAATTTTGCTCATTTTGACTGAAAAACTAATCCCTAAGAACACTCATCCCATGAATAACACAGCTATAAACAAAAGGAAGATTACTTTGACCCATGGCCATTATTTAATTCCCATCTCACCATACGTTTCCTTTTGAACGTTTCATCTTATGAGAGCAAGTCTGCTTTACCTGTTTTGTCAATCTCATACCAAGAGGAGATTTGTGAGAGGGATTTAAAAGCAAAAGTTGAATGGAATGAAAAAAGCTCAGGGGCAGTCTGGAGGTTTCAAAGGACATCTGAAGAACAAGAACCAGGAGAAGGGAAGAAACTGAAGATGGCCTCACCACCTGCACACACAGGTAATGCCACAAGAAGCAGAAAAAATGAGATTATCACACCTACAACCACCATTTAGGACATAGCAAATCAAGTGCAAGATGGAAAGTGAGAATTTTAAATGTTATTAATCACTAAAAAGCCTCCTCTCACACCGAATTAGGAAGCAGATTGTCAAAGGATCCTGATACACCAGCCCACGTTGCATCACTGACTTGCTCTCTGTGGGTCTATATGAGGCAATAGGGAAGGTCAGCATTTACTGACTCTTGCCCAGCTTACAGGTATCTGCATTTGTGTGTTAGATACCAAACTAGGCCTCAAATGCCTGCACTGATAACTCTAATTATTTGATTAGAGATTATACAACCCTATCCTCCTGCAGATGGAATCCAGGGGTACTCGCCTCAAAGCAAGACCACTAAGGCAAAAAGAAACTTCCCCTACATAATACATACTCGAAAATACAGTCCTGCCAGTCCTATATATCTGTGTGTGTGTCTACAGCCCTATATATCTGTGGTGTATATCTATACCACTCTACCCATGATACCCCTCAAAGCAAGAACAACGCGAGCCTACCTCCACTACTCTGCCAAAATAACACACCAATGAGAAAAAAAACGAACTTTGAGGAGTATGAAACAAATTTAGATGCCATATCGCTGCTAGACACATAACAAAGTAATTGAAATTGAGCAGAAAACTTCAAGCATTTCCACAGCAGAATAAAGAAAGACACTAACAGTATGTAGAGGTGAACGGAAGAAGGTATTGTATTAAGGCAGGGCAAACTTTAAAGGGTGCCTAAAAAGGGCATAATGTGTTTTGGAAAGAAAGTGTTTTCACACTATGTGGTACAATAGATTCCAAGATCTAGTACTGGTTTTAAAAGTTAAATTTAAAAAAATCCCACATCATTTATGAAACTAAGAGTTACTGTTCGATAAATAACATGACCTAAAGGTTACCTGGTCTGTGCGAGCGTTAAGATTGCAGCAGTGTATTCTGTAATACAGAAGCACAAAGAGGTTGAGTGGGAAAGGTGTGTGTTTGTTAAGTTTCTTTAATGCAAGTTAGTACTATTAAGCAAGTGTGTGTGCATACGTAATACTACTATGAAATTGCTACTAGAAAGTGCATATTTCAATATTAAAACCAAGTCTCTAAAATTATCACTTGTAAAGTAGAAAATACATTTATGATTACTTATATAAGTACATATACATATGCACACACATTTATATATATCAGTAGAAGAAAATGTCATTTCTTTTGGGAGATGCTGACCAGTTATGGTGGGCTGGCAGTCACAGTGTGCAGAGTTCTGCAGCTCCCATCATGGCAGGGAGTACATAGGATGGTCAATGTGTAAAGGCAAACAAAGTATAATGGCGTCTATCATATTAATACTAGCCACTGATACTGAACAGTTAGCACCTACTAAAGGTCTGCCAAGAATGAACTCACCTATATCCACACAGTAAAGCAATTCCACTATCCTAAAATACACAATATAATAGTAATAAATAACCCTGAGAATTAAAATCTGAGGTTGCTGATTTACTGTTACCTTCAAATGGAGACAAATTCCATTATTGTATAGGCTAACTTCCCTTTATCAGTAAATTTATCATTATCTGTTTGATTCATTTGTTCATATTAAATATCAATCTAATATGAAGAACAAACCCAAGTATTTATCTCAAGAATGAGCATAATCAACCTTTAATACTGCTTCACACACTTCACAGACTCCTAAATGACATTGAGGAATATACTTTTTCAATAGAACCAAGTTTCAGCAGAGCTGAAACGTGGATATTGCTGCACAAAGCTCTACAACAAATATCCACAAAGGGAATGAGTTTACCCCACTTTTAGCTCCTGGAGTCGGAACCAGTTCCAGGGAAAAGACAGCCAGATGTGAGCAGTAATGCACAAATATATCATATAATTTAAAAGTGTTTTGAGATCTGTCTCACTGCTCAAGATGTTATTTGTTGCTTCCCAAAGCAATCCATGCTGACCATTCATCTTTGTAAGAAAAATACATATATTCCCATATCCCATATATATTTTTTATGAGGACTTCAAAATAAGAAGCTGGGTTCTGATTCTTACAGCTCAGTGGGGTTGGGGTTTTTTTGGGGTGAAGAATTTCCCAATGTACTAAAATATGTTGTTCGCTCACAATCACGCATGATTACAAGTCAATGATTCATCATCCACAGATGCCCTCCAAGGCTTGAGAGAAAGAGCAGATGAAAATCCTCATGAGGGAGTGACAGTGCTGGAAAGGACCGCCTTAGGGTTGAAAAGAGCTTACTGGAGTAATACACATAATTATTATCTCAGCTTCTGTTAATTTATAGACTATTTTTCACATGTAGAAAATGGAGCTCTCACTGCTGTACCTTGACTGACAAATTCCTACTTGATCATGGCAAATGACTTTGAGATTTGCAATAGAAAGAACAATATTGCACAGATTATTTTTACTATAGTTTTCATGACCCTTTTACTGCATCAACCATTTAACCCAGTACTCAAGAAGCATATTAGTGATCAAATTAAAATACTAATTTTTAAAAGTGTGGAGATCTTCTACCACGATATTATGGATACAGGCAAGAATGAGTAAGGTAATGTTCTACAAAACCAAAGCAAACTAATTCCACTTCCAGAAGAGAGGATCAACTTCCAAAGGCAGAAGTTACTTAGATTTGTATGTAGTTATCCCACCATTACCTTTGAGATTCAAGCAGCAGCTATAAAGTTGAGCAGAAAACCATAATCTTCAGGAAACCTCTGGACAAGGACAAATTGCCCAAATTCAATACAGTTTCTATTTCACAGCAAACCCAAAAAGCCATGGACATTAAACAAAAGATTATAGTAAATTTTTTTCATGATCCAAGATGGTGTATGGTTTGGATATTAAACAGAAAAAAAAGACAAGCATTGGTTTTGAAGAATTCAGCAAGGATTTTCTATATGAGAACTGCTCGCATTTAGAGGTGGTTATGAATAACCACTCTTAACTGCTTAGCAATTTAGAAGTGCTCTGTTTATAAAAAAGAAGAATGATTTAAATGCTTGTTTAACATTTGCATTCAAACTAGTTTTATTCCTAATTTAGTTGTTTGAAGCATAGTTTGCAGAAAAGACATAAGACTCTGGGCACATTTTGTGCTACAAAACCTGATTCTTCCAGAAGAATATGACATGACATGATGCACAGGCCTTGTCTGTCAAAATAAAACTAAAACTTGCTTTCTTAAAAGATAATGGATATGAATTTCATGTAGCAGTCATTTACAAGCATTTTCTTAGTTCTGCTATGGAAGTGCTGTTTTGATTTCAGTGCCCATTTCTTATTTTATGAATTTGAATATAAAGCTACTACACACAGATGAAATGGCTCTTACAAATGTGTTCTGTTAAAAAATCAGAAGGAATGCAAGAATGTGATGACGGAATTTGCAGAAAAGCCTCCCTAAATCAGTTTGATCACTGAAAGCAACCTCTTTCCTGCAAAGCCTCAACAAATCTTCTCCTCTAGACTCACAGTGTTCTCCTCCAAAGATTTTGCTTATAGGAACATAAACCCTGCATTAGCAAGGCTGTATTTTACCGTTCCCACCTTGCAACAGAGTGGCAGCTCTTTGCTCAGGTTGCGAAACAGGTCTTGGTTAGTCCCAAGTGACCCCACTACTGAAAGGCAGTGCCCTGGCACTGGTGATGCATCAGTATTGCAAACAACAGCTCATGATGACACCGTTTCTGCCCTGCGCTAAGCCCAGGGCACGAAGTCCACCACAGCCTGGTCCACCTCTACACCACAAGTAATGCAAGTTAAAGTTACTGGGTTAAAATACACTGCCTTTCCCCAACACCCTTCCTGCTTTTTAATGGAATGCCATGGGGTTGTCCTCACAGGGTGCCTGTGCTCCGTGCTCTAAAGCTTTGCAACCTCTAGACACAGCCGAACAGAGTCTCCAGGAGATCTTTAGAAATTATCTGATCAGTTCAAGAAGTGATCAGAGCATAAGAATCCACTTCGCTCCAAGCCCAACTCTGCTGCTGCTTCTCCCTTTTTCCAGAGCTCTGCTGTGCTTCTGATGCCAGAGCTGAGCAGCTCCTCGGTCCTCCTCAAACAGCTATATTCTTCTACCAAGCCATTCCACTGAAGACTTCATTAGACAAACTCAGCTGCTGCAGGTCTTTTTCTAAGTACTTAAGAGAAAGACTGAACAGGACAATAGCTTGAGAACACTGGAATTGAAAGGCAAAAGCTATTCGATCTTTGACACTACAGGAAAAGAAGAGATACAGGTAGAATGCTTCTCTTCCAGTGTGGTTTAGTAATAAATGTGCTGTTTAACTGCCATTTATTATATTGGACAAAGTCTCTTGTTCTCCTGCTGTGTAATTAAGCAATCTGGAACATGAAACACCTAACAGTAAATTCCCCAGACCATGAGCCAAATTCACCTTTTGTGGAAATGAAGGGTCTAACACAGCTATAAACAAAAGGAATTTTACATATTTTCTTTTCCCATCTGGCAGCCTACACAGTGTAGCTTTCCATGTAGGAAATAAATTGCTTTCTTTGATGTTTCAACCAGATTAAGAAGACAAATGAAATGCAATACAATTCTGATCAATTAATGGAGATAAATTTGCAACTTTCTTTGACAACTCCATCAGATAAATACTAAATTATGCAAGTGATGCTTTACTCAAGGCAAGAAAAATAAGTTGGAAAATGCTGTGTTTCTGACAAAATATTGAGCATTACTGAATTCAACATTGATATGCAATTTACAGCTAAGCTGATTTTGTGGAGCTTAACCTTACATCCCAAATCTGCATTTTTATGTCAGCTGTAAGAGACTATTCCAGATTGGCAGAGGACAATGCAAGTTATTTTTCTTACAAACAGCATAAAATAAAGTAGAAATTTCCGTATCTTCACTAGCATGGTAGACTTACCAAGAGTAAAGGTAGGCAGCTGTATTTTGGTGGCTATACTTTGAATTCCCCTCAAGTCCCTATTCTTCCCTCTTAGCACACAGACAAAATATGCCCTGATATCATCTGACTGATGAGTCACTTCATTAATGGTCCTGCAAGCAGTGAAATGGGCCTTTGCCATATCACGCTGGTAGTTTTGACGCATGCTTTCAGCAAGGCAAGTTTTATGAATCAATTCTCTAGCTCAAAGGGTGCCATCCATTTGGCTCTCTCACAATGCACATGAGAAGGTGACCAGCATGCAGATATAGAAGAGAATGACACCTCCAGAACTCACCAGCCCGCTCCCAACAAAAATAGCTGCCAGAAATCAGTTTAACCATGCATAACTCAAAATAGTTTGAGCAGATATTTCTGGCTGATACTCAGAAGACTCAATGATATGGGAGGCTCTTTGGTTCTTTTTCCAGGCTCTGTCATTTGAATCACATCCCACCTTTGGCAAAAGGAATCTTTATGCTGGAAATTTTCTACCCTCATTCCTTCGATTCAAAGAGCAGCGACCTTCCTCTTTTATCCTCATTTATTTCTTCCCAGTGCTCCTCCTATACAATCTGAACTAAAGCCTTATCCTCATGCCTTTGCACTGATTTTTACATAAATGTCATTCACTTAGGCATAAAATTTCCGCACTGCCAAAAACTTTGCCCTCTTTCCCATCCATTTTTCCACTTGTCAACCAGAACTTGCAACTTTTCTTAGCAGCTTGTAAATTAGCTGAGGAAACAAAATTATTTGTGGAAGGTGCAGCTAAACTCATCAATTCTTGCTGCCTCCTAATAAGTTCATGGAATGTTGTTTGCACTATTTGTCATATTAAATGCACTGTTCAACTCCAACAGATGCAACTTCTCCAAACAATGAGCAGAGGCCCTGTAGCAAGCACCCCTCCTGCAGCTACAAGTCCACGCTGCTACCGGTAAGGCACTGCCTTGATAAAAGGGTGTGTGTTATAAAAATAGCAGCCTCAAATCGCCAGGATGATCTTGCACCCCACTGCTGAGGGCAGCTCCATAGAAGCTTTGAAATAGCTGGTTTTGCAGTTTTATACATATAGCTTTTGGTTGTAACTCAAGATATCTTGAAAACCAGAGTCAATTTGTAAGATTTCAGGAAGATACACTAAAACTTCGGGAAATTAAGCTTTCCCTACAAAATCCAAGGGCAAGTGGCTTCCTTTGCTGACCTGGTCCCCAGTACATGCTCCCCAAGCCCTGGGACTCAGCCAGAGCCGTGCTTTTGCAAATTAAACTCTGCATGCTAATTGCATTGTAGCTGCAAATATAATTGCAGAGCAATTAAATCTTTAATTGCAAAGTGGCTAGTTGACATTAGAACCGGTCTGATTAAGATTTGTTATTGTTTTTGCTATTTCAAAACACGGACTGAAAATGGCTTGCATTAGTCATGGGGCTGTGCCCAAGCCACTGTATGTTTTAACTGTGGTGGCTGTAGAGCATTACAATTCATAATGATGAATATTAACAATATCAAAAGTAAATAAATTATTCTCTTTCTCAAAACAGGCTGACATTGATTTAATCCTGGCTCATCTCCTTCCCCAGCCCCACATTTGCAGTGTCTACTCAGACAGCAGCATTGCTCAGGCAATGCAGTGAAAATAAAACCACAGGTGTCAGTGAGCATAGTTCACACTTTGAGAATGAAGGAAACAGTCCCTGACAAATAGTCTACAGATGGAAAATGCTCTTATAAGCATTTGCTCTGAAAATTAATTGCTTTTGCAAGTTACTTTTTACCTTTCTCAGGATGCAAAGTTAAATATGGGTCATTGTAAGCATAGAAAAGTAACAATACAGATGACTGAACAACGTATGAACAAAGCAGGATCAATTTTATCCAATATAACACCACCAGCAAAGCACAAAGGCAGTTTTTGTTTTGATGAGGACATTCAGTGCTTTGTCACTTTAAGTCCACAGTTAAACATTAAATAACATCTTTGGCTGAACTACATCCGTGTCCCAGAAATAAATCAAATGATAAACTAAAATGTACTAATGTGACTCTCTCAATTAGTAGGATAATTTTTTCTCCCAATAATTAAATGTCCATTTTCTCTTTCCGGGCACAGAAGAAAACAAATTAAGTTGGCTTGAGGAATTTGTCAGCCTGCGTGTAATTTATATAATGGGCAAAATTCTTGTAATGTGTTGCCAGCTCTCTCTCCTCCCAGCTTAGAGGCAAGCTGGAAAGCCAATTTCTATTTCAAATCAAAGCCTTCCACGACTCACAAGCCCAAATCTGCCCCTTAGTTTCTTAATTTTGGGAGGGACTCTTCATAAGGGACTGTAGTGATAGGACAAGGGGTAACAGGTTCAAACTTAAAGAGGGGAAGTTTAGATTGGATATGAGGAAGAAATTATTTCCTGTAAGGGTGGTGAGGCACTGGAATGGGTTGCCCAGGGAAGTTGTGAATGCTCCATTGCTGGAGGTGTTCAAGGCCAGGTTGGACAGAGCCTTGGGTGGCATGGTTTAGTGTGAGGTGCCCCTGCCCATGGCAGGGGGGTTGGAACTAGATGATCTTAAGGTCCTTTCCAACCCTAACTATTCTATGATTCTATGATATCTAGGAATCCAAAGCGCATTTCCATACAGCATGAGGCTTCAATACACTTTCTTCTCTTGTACAGTAAAGCCCTTAACACCAGAATTTGGTAGTGACATTTTTAGGTTATCTTTTTCTATTTCTATGCTTGGGTATAAATTGTATATCCTAGAAAGACCTTTGACACATGGATAAAAGTAATCAGTTGTATCATTATTCACATTTTTTGTCCCTTTTCAGATCCTAAACCTGAAAAAGAAAAAAAAAAAGGCAGGTTCTGCCATGAGGACACTAATTATTCATTACACCTCTATACAAGGTAAAAAAAAGAAAACCAAACAAACACCTGATATTGCAGAAAATAATAAACTGTGGTTCAGTGTGAGCTCAGACTTCCTTCAGGACAGTGTATTTCATAATGCAGCTCCAAAACGACAGGGGGGATAGGAGGGGGACTCCCACAATTCAGCGCAGAATTCATGAAAGACTACTTAGTATTTTGCCAGTGCTGCTTCACACTTGGACTGCAGCTTTATTTGTTGAATGCTATTCAAGCCCTGCTCGGAAAACAGAATAACCATTATTTGTAATTAGTTTTCTTTGGGAAATACCACTGTAGATCTGTGGATTTTCCTGAACAATAACAAATGTATTTCAAAAATTGCAGCTGAGAAGAACCATGAGTTATCCCACCACTCCGCAACAAGGGCATTTATATTAGAAGCACCTTCTTTGGAGGATCCAATAGAAAAATTAAATTAAACTCAAAACGGAGTCTTATTTTAATACTACTTCTTGCATACCTTTTGCATTCTGAAAGTTCAACTCCACCAACTTTAATCATAGCTTTCAAATATTCAGCATGTTGGCAAATCATAGTTTGAGGTCCGAAAAATGGGGATCTTTAATAAATCCAAACTTTTCACAACCATCTGGCCTCAGCCTTACTGGCATTCACCTATGGCACATCCAAAATGAAAATGGGTTTTCCCTGAAAGCAGCTGGCAGCTTTAAAGAGAGACTTGCTTTGGCTTTCCCTGTTATCAATGTCTTCTTTTCTGGAAAACTTATTTTTTCCAGGGTTTTACTGACAATGCCCTAATTCATTACTCACAGCTCCATGAATTACACACAAACATGGGCCATGCAATGTAACCAATAAATCTTCAGATGGGGGAAAGAGGAGAAATAAGAAAACTTGGAGTTAAAGCTGAAGCAACACTGTTACACGCCTTACTTGCTCTGAAGCTAATAGGAGGAATGTCCAGTCTGCTCTTTAAGAAGCCCAGAGATGCCCACCTATAATCTGCTTAAACAGGATGTCATTAGTACCACAAGGTCAATGGTTATCAAGTTACAAAAACGTGATACACCATTACAGCTAGTCATCAGCAACAACAGCTTTTTATAACCAAACCTTGCCAGCTGAGATAACCCAGCAGCTCCCATCAACAGCAGGCCACTTCCTTCCCTGTCCCAGTTTCCACTGCTTTGCCAGCAATCTGCAAAGACCAGTCTTAGTCGCTCTGGGCCATGTCTCATCCCATCCCAGGATCACTTCCCCAGCATCCCCTAACCTCACCAAGCCAGAGCTCACGCTGAGCCCATGCTGCTACTTAGCCCATACATATGCAGGAATTATAACTCAATGCCAAATTTAGGTAAGTTTTGACAGAAGAACTGTAAAAAGGGAGAGGGAGATAAGGCATATTTTTCAAGTTGTGCTCTGAAACATGGCAAGTTTGCAAATTGTTGCAACAGTAGTTTGAATATGTAGAAAAAAATAAATATTCCTTAAATACCTCCCTGGAAAAGACTAAATGACTTAGAATCATAGAATACTTAGGGTTGGAAAGAACCTTAAGATCATCTAGTTCCAACCCCCCTGCCATGGGCAGGAACACCTCACACTAAAGCATGTCCACCCAAGGCTCTGCCCAACCCAGCCTTGAACATCGCCAGCAATGGAGCATTCACAACTTCCCTGGGCAACCCATTCCAGTGCCTCACCACCTGCACAGTAAAGAATTTCTTCCTCATATCCAATCTAAACTTCCCCTGTTTAGGTTTGAACCCATTACCCCTTGTCCTATCACTACAGTCCCTCATGAAGAGTCCCTCATGAAGAGTCCCTCCCCAGCATCCCTATAGGCTCCCTTCAGATATTGGAAGGCTGCTCTGAGGTCTCCACGCAGCCTTCTCTTCTCCAGGCTGAAAAGCCCCAACTTTCTCAGCTTACCTCCATACAGGAGGTGTTCCAGTCCCCTGATCATCCTCGTGGCCCTCCTCTGGACTTGTTCCAACAGTTCTATGCCTCTGACAACATTTCACAGAATTATTTCATTTTAAGCTGGCATCTGCAGCAGAAGTTTAAAACTCAACCTTCTAAAGCTTTGCAAACAACAGACAACTGAAAGTAGGGTTTGAAAATACTAAGCACCTGGTCAGTCTTCAGATTAGTAACACTGAGGGGTCCCATCTGTAAGATACCTACAAAAAGTCCTAAAGTGAGCTTTTTGCTTGTTAGATAAACTTAACAAGAGGAGGGTAAATTATGCAAGACATGAAGGCATAAAACTCTCAAACCGGCTGTCATAACTAGTGGAACTAAAACAAGTCCCTTCATAGAGTCCAGTAAAGCCTTTTCAGCTGAATGAACTTATTTCACCTCCTGTAAAAATCTCTTGGAGAGACCTTCCAAATTTGGTAGACCACTGGGACAGTCTCCCCCAAGACTGCACACACTGTCAGACTCTGGGGTAGTAGAGAAGGGGGAGTCGCTGGGGTCCCTGATGCAATAACCTGATTTGTAGGAATTTCCAGTGCCTAAGGTTATTTAGGAGTTAAGAAGACAGGATGGATACTCTGACATCAGTGGAAATCCACGCCAAGCTGTCCACAAGGTGTCCAAAACAAATATCTACCAACCCATGCTGCCCCACCTCATCTCACTGTTTGTGACCTGATAGCAACATGGGGGGAGTTATGTAGTGCCTTTTCATAAATTACATGCTGTGACTATTTTTTTAACATTTACTTTTAAGAAGTGGTTTTGAAACTGGGCTTGAAACGGTGAATCAACATGTAGAATCTCAGCAGCCTTAAGCAGTGAATAACAGTAACGCTCTTGGACTTAAATCAAGACTCGCACTTCAGAAAGGATTACTGGAGATAAGAGAAAGATCTGCAAATGAATTTCTACCATGTCTGCAGAAATATTTTGAAAAATAGGAAATGGAAATAAAGAAGGTGATCTCCAAAATCTGTAACAGCAGCCTAGGAGCAGAGAGAAGAGCTTGGAGGGTTGAAAGCATCTGAAAAAAATGGATAAACAACCTTCCCCTGGGCTTTAAAGGTAAGAAATAAAACCTAGATGAAAGGAAGGAAAGTGAAGCAAAGTATGAACAGCATAAGGCATACCCAGTAGAGCAAGGAATAAGTATGCAGAGCAACTAGAGACATAAAAGTGCGTCAAAGTAGACAGAAAATAAACCAGGTAAAGGCATGCGGAGTCAGTTGGTGGATGAAAACTTGGGAAAGCAACCAAAGCTGTCCAAAAAGTAAGCCTATCTCGCACAATCATAGTATCATAGAACAGTTAGGGTTGGAAAGGATCTTAAGATCATCTAGCTCCAAACCCCAGCCATGGGCAGAACACCTCACACTAAACCATGCCACCCAAGGCTCTGCCCAACCCAGCCTTGAACACCTCCAGCAATGGAGCATTCACAGCTTCCCTGGGCAACCCATTCCAGTGCCTCACCACCTGCACAGTAAAGAATTTCTTCCTCATATCCAATCTCAACTTCCCCTCTTTAAGTTTGAATCCGTTACCCCTTGTCCTATCACTACAGTCCCTCATGAAGAGTCCCTCCCCAGCATCCCTATAGGCCTCCTTCAGATACTGGAAGATTCTGAGGTCTCCACGCAGCCTTCTCTTCTCCAGGCTCAACAGCCCCAACTTTCTAAGCCTGTCTTCATACGGGAGGTGCTCCAGTCCCCTGATCATCCTCGTGGCCCTCCTCTGCACTTGGTCCAACAGTTCCATGTCCTTTTTATGTTGAGGACACCAGAACTGCACACAATACTTCAAGTGAGGTCTCAGGAGAGCAGAGTAGAGGGGCAGGATCACCTCCCTCGACCTGCTGGTCACGCTTCTTTTGATGCAGCCCAGGATACAGTTGGCTTTCTGGGCTACAAGCGCACACTTCTGGCTCATGTTCATTTTCTCATCGACCAGCACCCCCAAGTCCTTCTCTGCAGGGCTGCTCTCAATCTCTTCTCTGCCCAACCTGTAGCTGTGCCTGGGATTGCTCCCACCCAGGTGTAGGACCTTGCACTTGGCATGCTTCAACTTCATCAGGTTGGCATCAGCCCACCTCACAAGCGTGTCAAGGTCCCTCTGGATGGCATTCCTTCCCTCCAACATATCAATCGAACCACACAGCTTGGTGTCATAGGCAAACTTGCTGAGGGCACACTCAATCCCACTGTCCACTTTGTTACCAACAAAGATGTTGAACAAGACCGGTCACAACACCAGTCCCTGAGGGACACCACTCTTTACTGGTCTCCAGCTGGACATTGAGCCATTGAGCACAACGCTTCGCCTGCTGCCATCCAGCCAGTTCTTTATCCACCTGAGTGGTCCACCTATCAAATTGATGTCTCTCCAACTTAGAGACAAGGATGTCATGTGAGATAGTGTCAAGCGCTTTGCACAAGTCCAGGTAGATGACATCAACTGCTCTACCCCTGTCCATCAGTTCCGTAGACCCATCATAGAAGGCCACCAGATTGGTCAGGCAGGATTTCCCCTTAGTGAAGCCATGCTGGCTGTCACCAACCACCTTGTTTTCTATGTGCCTCAGCATGCCTTCCAGGAGAATCTGTTCCAAGATTCTGCCAGGCACAGATGTGAGGCTGACTGGTCTGTAGTTCCCCGCCTCATCCATTTTCCCCTTCTTGAAAATGGGGGTTATAGTTCCCTTTTTCCAGTTGTTGGGAACTTCACCTGATTGCCATGATTTTTCAACTATGATGGACAGTGGGTTAGCAACTTCATTTGCCAGCTCCTTCAGGAGCCGCGGATGGATTTCTTCAGGTCCCATGGACTTGCATACATTCAGGTTCTTAAGATGGTCTTGAACCAGATCCTCTCCTACAGTGGGCTCAAGGTCTGAACTCTCACTGTCCCTGCGTCTGCCTTCCAAGAAGACTGAAGAGGTGAAGACTGAGTCAAAGAAGTCATTCAGAACCTCAGCCTTCTCCAAATCCAGGGTAGCCAGTTCTCCTGGTAGCTTCCAGAGAGGGCCTACATTGTCCCTAGCCTGTCTTTTATTTACAATGTACCTATAGAATCCCTTCCTGTTATCTTTAATATCCCTAGCCAAGTTTAATTCTAAGTGGGCCTTAGCTTTCCTAACCTGGTCCCTAGCTTCCCTGACTACATCCCTGTATTCTTCCCAGGCCGCCTGTCCTTGCTTCCACCTTTTATAAGCCTCTTTTTCCCTTCAAATTTTCCTCAGCAGCTCCTTATCCATCCAAGGAGGTCTCCTGGCCCTCCTGCAGCACTTCCTTCTAGTAGGGATGTATCACTCCTGAGCTTTCAGCAGGTGATCCTTGAATATCAACCATCAGCCTTGGGTCCCCCTGCCCTCTAGGGCTATATCCCATGGAATCTTACTGAGCAGGTTCCTCAAGAGGCCAAAGTCTGCTCTCTTGAAGTCCAGGACAGTGAGCTTGCTGCACACTCTTCTCACTGTCCTGAGGATCTCAAACTCGACCATCTCATGATCGCTGCAATCAAGGCTGCCCTAGAGCGTCACATTTCCAAACAGCCCTTCCCTGTTGGTGAGGACAAGGTCAAGCATGGAACCCCTCCTTGTTGGCTCCTCCATTACTTGCAGAAGGAAGTTGTCTTCCACACAATCGAGGAACCTCCTGGATTGCTTGTGCTGGGCCGTACCGTCCCTCCAACAGATATCAGGCTGGTTGAAGTCCCCCATGAGAACAATACCACATCACAATGTAGCTTTTGGACATGCACAAAGAAAGCAGCAAACAAGGTTATTGGGCAGAAAAGTCATGTTGGAGACTGCCTAACAGAACAAAAGATCTTCCCAAAGCAATTCAATGCAAGATTTCACCTTCAAAGAAGTAAAAGGGTTGGACAGATATTAACACTTGAGATTTAGTTGTGCCTCTGTGGGCTATGGTTAAATCTCCTTTAACACCCCAAGTCAAACAGACCTCTTGCAAAGTACACTGCTAACATTCCTCTTGAAAGGAGAAGCAAATTGCTATTGTCTGGCTTGCTAATTAATTATCCCAGAAAAACTATTCTGCCTTTGTGGGGATGTTAATTCTCAACTATTTTCTCTTGTGACCTTTACAAGTAAACTCTGCAACCAAAGCAAATTATGTAGGTATCTTTTACTTACATCCAAGTGACTTCTGTCTGGGAGGATATAAAACCGAGGGGATGGGGTTGGGAGGGGTGGGTGTTGTTAGTATGATTTTTACTGTTCTAAGGATTTTTGTTAATGGTGGAACATAGAGGACCCACTCTGTTCTGGCTTTGGCTAGGATAGAATTAATTTTCCTCACATTAGCTGGTACAGTGTTCTAGGGTTTTTTATTTAGTCTGAGAATAATGTTGGTAACACACAGATGTTTCAGTTGTCACAGAAGAGTGCTTACTCTGAGTCAAGGACTTTCCAGTTTTCCAAGCTCTGCCAGTGATCAGCTGCACAATAAGCTCAGAGGAAGCAAAGATAGGACACCTGACACAAACTTACCACAGGGATATTCCATACCACAGCATGTCATGCCCAGTATATAAACTGGGAGGAGTTGGCTGGGAAGCCACCTTTCTCTGGGGTTGAGCTGGTGATCGGTCAGCAGGTGGTGAGCAATTGTATTGTGCATCACTTATCTTTCTTGGGTTTTACTTCTCTCTTTTTGCTGTCTTTCTTTCCATTACAATTATTATTATTACTATATCTTATTTCAATTATTAAACTGCTCATCTGAGCCTATGGGGTTTACCTTTTTTCAAATTATTCTTCCCATCCCACTGGGGGTAGGGGTGGGGGGATTTGAGCAAGTGGCTGCATGGTATTTAGTTGCCAGATAGGGATAAACCACAATACGCTTCCATGTGGAGATGCACATCCTCAAACAGCATGCAAAACATTAAAAGATATATACATACACACATATACACACATCTTTAGTTTCCAACATCTTTACAACTGTAATATAGATGTTCAGGGGTATGGATAGGTGACCTCCAAAACTCCCTCCAGACCTCAGTGATTCTGTGACTGTATAAATTACTTCTGATGTGAGGTTTTTTTCAGCCTAAAGATTTGCATGTAGGATTGTGAAATCTGCATTGGCAAGCACCATATAATGAGTTAGGTTGCAATAAGGCTGTAAGACCATGTTAAAATCTGCAAGATAGTGAATAAAGCTGCCAGAGAAACCTCTTAAAATAGGCGTGAGTTGGCAAACAAAGATACAAGGACTCAAAGAGACAACTATGAAGCAGACAGAATAGGAAAAAAACCACAATTTAAAGTCAAACCAAGTTTTTTTCTTTTCATTACTCAGTTTTGCCTCAATAAATCATATATTTCAATTTCAAAAGCAAACAAACCCAACAACCTCAAATACACATTGCTTTTTCCCCAAGCAAGTAATTTTGTGGCACAATGCTGTCCACCCTGCCAAGCTGCAATGTTTGAATGTTTGTCTCAAATTCCTATTTTTGCTGAGTGGCAATCAACCTGGAATTATGACTGCAACACCCCAAGTGCAAATTGACCCTTTCTGGTACTCTTGTGCTCTTGTGAGCATGACTCACAAACGCATTTGCACAATGACAGATATAATGTACAGGACTCTACTGCAATGAAAGGTTCGCAGGAACTAGATTACATTTAAAAGAATAAATTTATCCGGTGAGTAATTTATTGCCCTGGCTAAACATCACCAGCCAGCTCACCCTCCGGTATGGGTGCTTTCAGATCAGGTATATCAGAGATCCAATTGGATAAATCCACACTTGAATAGAAGATCTTGCTTCTTCAAGCTGTGCACACGGTCTTTAGTAAATGGGCCACAGCAGTCCCTCAGGCAACCTAGAGCTAGGTAGGGAAGTGTGGACAAGCACCAGATGTATTTGGAAACTCTTTGATAAATGCTACACCACCTTTCAAAATAGGAAGAAACCAGTTATAAAGAAGGGAAGACTCAAGGAGGTGGGCCAGAAACATGGCAGCTGGGCTGGGAGCTGGATGAAGGAAGCTGGCTCTGCTCTCAGCAGTACAAGCATGCCTGGTTTATTATGGTCTCCAAACTGCGCACTTCGTTCTCTAAAAAACAAAGCAACAGACAAGAAACTTTACACTCTTCTTTAGTGTTTCCATAACAACATTTTTGCTACTAACATATTTCAAATCCTGAGAAACCCTGATTTATTTATTTTTTCTCAGGCCTTCTAAAAAACTTAGTTAACTTCACCTCTCTTACAGCATAGAGATGTTTTCTGTTGAATACCTTGACACACCAGTGAGGTGGGCTGATGCCAACCTGATGAAGTTTAACCATGCCAAGTGCAAGATCCTACACCTGGGTGGGAGCAATCCCAGGCACAGCTACAGGTTGGGCAGAGAGGAGATTCAGAGCAGCCCTGCAGAGAAGGACTTGGGGGTGCTGGTCGATGAGAAAATGAACATGAGCCAGCTTCAGTGTGCGCTTGCAGCCCAGAAAGTCAACATATCCTGGGCTGCATCAAAAGAAGCGTGACCAGCAGGTCGAGGGAGGTGATCCTGCCCCTCTACTCTGCTCTCCTGAGACCTCACTTGGAGTATTGTGTGCAGTTCTGGTGTCCTCAACATAAAAAGGACATGGAACTGTTGGACCAAGTGCAGAGGAGGGCCACGAGGATGATCAGGGGACTGGAACACCTCCTGTATGGAGGTAAGCTGAGAAAGTTGGGGCTGTTGAGCCTGGAGAAGAGAAAGCTGCATGGAGACCTCGGAGTCTTCCAGTATCTGAAGGAGGCCTATAGGGATGCTGGGGAGGGACTCTTCATGAGGGACTGTGGTGAGAGGACAAGGGGTACAGGTTCAAACCTAAACAGGGGAAGTTTAGATTGGATATGAGGAAGAAATTCTTTACTGTGCAGGTGGTGAGGCACTGGAATGGGTTGCCCAGGGAAGCTGTGAATGCTCCATTGCTGGAGGTGTCCAAGGCTGGGTTGGACAGAGCCTTGGGTGGCATGGTTTATTGGGAGTTTTCCCTGCCCATGGCAGGGGGTTTGGAACTAGATGATCTTAAGATCCTTTCCAACCCTAGCTATTCTATGATTCTATGAATACACTCAGAAAAGACGTATTTTGTTCACCTTTTCTAAACAGCTGTTAGATCATACTACCCAAATTTATTTTCATTGCAAACCCCCTCCTTTACTCTTTAGATCTCTGGCTTTCATTTCCTGGCTTTTCAAAGTATTTTGGAAGGTTTTCAAAATGTTAGGGAATGAAAAAAAATAATGTTGAAGCTATATACATATAAAACAGTGGAACTAACTAGTCAATTTTAATTTATTGTTTTAATTAAAATGAAAATCAGACTTAGTATGCAGTGTGGTAACTGATTTCAGGACATTCTGTCACTGTATCCCTTATGAAGCAACCCAGAACAAAACCAGAGTTTGAGATCCGTTTGAACAGCAAAACCATCATTCCCTTCTCTCCCTTTTCACTCATGATAATCATGTGCTTGAAAGCCAATGATAAAAGAACAGATTCATTTTTTCAAAATTGAGAAAGTTACTTCATACAGAAGTTGCAAATTCACAAAATCAGAAGACTAAAATAATCTGGTTTATTTTATTTGGTCCTTCCAACCCATACTGCTTGGCCAAGCAGAGAGACCAGAGCTAGTCTGGGCAAATGCCTTTGCCTCTGCAGCTCTCTGCCAGCTTGATGGCCAGTGGTGGCAAGTAACATGAAGGACTCTGGCCTAAGCATGTGACATTTGCACAGGCTCCATCCTTATAGGTTTTTAGGCCCAGACTGGATAAAGCCCCAAGCAGGCTGGTCTGACCCCAGAGCTTGCTTGAGTAGGAAGCTGCACTTGAGAATTACTGAGGTCCCTCCTGACCTGAAGTATCCTACAGTCCAATCTTCTTTCTCTATCTATAAAAATGAGCTAAGAGGAATGTACATTATTAAGAGGACTGTATCATTACTGTCACTAATTAAAGATGCACATCTGATCAGGAAAAAATAAGTATTCTTGATATTTCCATTGTCTCTGCTTTGGAAATGTGACACGTCACCCAGTGTTCCATGTGCCAAGTAATATGTAAGTCTACACATGACTACAAATCTCATGTTCACAAAGCATCACTCCCCTCTCTCCTATTTTCCATGTTTCACTGGTAAATAAGTATCTGAGATGAGATTGAACTATGGCCACCTTCATGGGCCTGGCAGCTGGAAGGAAAGCTCAAAGCACAGCCCGGGCCAACAGGCAAAGTTCTCAGTTGAGTGACTCAGATGAAGCAGGAAAATGGTTTGAGTAGATCAGTGTTTTCAGCTGACATCTTCAATAATGTTTCTGAGTAACACAGAACCAGCAGCATTTTGTTTTCATTTCTTGTCCAGACACAAAAAAGGTTTGGAATAACTGGCCAATAAAACCCAGTAACATTTTTGACAGCAAGTGTTACTGATAAAATAGGACTCCAAAATTTTACTCTTACCCCTGCCCCGCAAGGCAAAAAGTGAACAATTTCTTCTGAAAACAAACCCTTTTCCATTTAACAAAAAATAATTCTCCACCAAGAGGGGCACTGCTGGATTTCCAACCACCTTAAAAACAAACTTAGGAACTTTCATTGGTTACTTTAACCTTCTAAACTAGGAAACCAGTTGCCCAACACACTGGAGTAATTCCTCTTTTAGATGGCTGCCAGCCCATCCTACTTGTTAAATACATTCCCAGTTTTCCCCCAAGTCATGCTCTGCAGCAAGATCCTTGAGATGAGGAGATTGAGTGATTAATGCTTTCATCTGCCAGGGCATGCAGTGCTTGCATCCCAGTAGGATCCTATCAAGCAGATGAGATCCTTGCAGGCACCACAGTGGGACTTCTTTTGGCACATCAGCAACAGCCTCCAGAAGAGGTACATATAGCAGTAATGCTGTTCTCTTTAAGCTTTATGCATAAAGCATCTCTATCAGGAGCACGAGTGAATATGGTATTGAATGTAGCTGCTTTAAATCTTGGCAGGTGAGAATATCCTTGCTACACCTCCAGCTGGTATTCAATCACTTCACAGAAAGGAGTGAAATGATGTAGAGACTCTCCACTGATTTGAGGCAGAAATACCTGCTGAAAACAAAACCATCTGATTCACTGCAAAGAGTAAGGTTAGTAGGAGGAGAGAACTGCAGCCAGCCATGTGTCCAAGAAAAAGGCTATCACTGGAAATGCAGCACAGGGAAATATACTATTAGTGCAAATTGAGACGGCAGAGGTTTTTTTGCTATGAGCCTGAACACCTTTCAGCGCTGTAAAGAGGGAAAGGAATGTGCTGTATGGCAACTTGGAAGCTGCTCCCCTTACAGCTTCTATACTGCAGCCTCACAGAAAGATGAATGCTTGTTGTTTAGTTATTTCAGCTTGTTATTTAGTCTACTTTACCCTGAGAAGACTCCTAACTCTGATTTAAGATCTCAAACACTCTATGAGTGAAGGAAAGACGGTTTACAGCTTTTCTTCTGTTAGGGAGAGAGGGCATCAATGTCTCAGCACAAATTTCATAAAAAATGTCAAGTGTGTCATAACCCATCCAGAACAATCAAGAAGAGAACCAGGAATATGAAAAACTGTCAGTACCAACCAAACCACTGAGTCCACAGAGATCCTCACATGCATGGAGGATGCAGGTTTCAAAATAAAGCTGTAGAGGACATGTACCTAATAACGACTTCATTTGTTTAATAGATTTTGCTCTTGTATTGCCCAGCAGAGTTTCTCACATTCACTCTCCATTCACATTGCAAATGAGCATAGCTCTGAGATCTCCATGGCTATCCAGAGCAAAAGTTGGGCTGTTTTCTTCTGCAGTATACAAGAACAGCTCTGAAAAAATCAACAGTTCATTGAGCAACAGGGAAAGTATGCAAGACATATAGGTTGGATTAAGCAGTCATTCTGCCTTGCCTGTGACTAAAAAGACATAACAACCCCAGCGGGAATGCTTTGGGAAAGTGAGATGATTTAGGCTATACTTTCTTCCTTTCTCTCAGCTAAATGTGATCCTGCCCTTGCTTTCTTCAAGGGGGTATGAAATCACTACAGGAAAATCAAAAGAGAGAGCAACGAGCAGAAATGGTTTGCATACAACTCAAAGAAAAAAGAAGGCTGAGCTGAATGTATTCTTTGCCAACCAGACAGGACCATCTGCATTTCCTTGCTGCAGATCAGGCAGTCTCACAGCCAGTAAAAGGATTATGAGGCTGAAAAAATCAGCTAAAATACAGAGCTGTGTTTTCCTGAAGGACATGTATGGATGCCTCATTCCAGACAGCAGCTGATAGCTGAGAAAGGGAACAGGGGAGCTGTTTTGGAAACTATTGAGGATTTGAAAATTTGGAAAAAAAAATATATGCACTATGAACTTTAGGGGGTTATTCTATTCAAAGAAAAAAAAGTAGGAAGACAGAGAAACTAAATATGTAAAATAGAGTCATTACTGCGAGACAGAAAAAAGGCAAACTCCCCATCTAGGAGCTAAGGAGCTAGCTGTTAATGTTATCGCCTAAGAACCAAGCTGGCAGGTCTGAGGCAAGAAACCAGGGCTTAGTATAAACTAAGCCGTTCATTATCCTTCCCCTCCTCTTGCAGACCTGCATATTTACTTTAGCTAGAATTTGTTCCTAAATCAGTGAAGACAGACACACTGCTAAAGGGTGTCATGAAAGATGAAAAACTGCAGTTACGTGCTTGGTAGGCTTAGGCGAGACCAGCATGTGAGTCCAAAAAGACACTTCCCGTATACAGAAACTAGTGCACAGGCATGTCTAGCTTAGCATTCCAAAATAAGACTAGAACTAGCTTAGACTTACACTTTTCTTGAAAGAAGGGCCAGTCTACTTGGCTTGTGTTTGGGGAATGCCCAACAAAGCAGACCTTTTTTTCAGCAGATGCACCACACCAGCTTGGTCTTGTGGTAAGCACTTAAAAGTCATTGAATTATAGAACAGTTTGGGTTGGAAGGAACCTTAAAGATCATCTAGTTACAACCCCCCTGCCATGGGCAGGGACATCTTTCACTAGACCAGGTTGCTCAGAGCATTCTTTCTTTTAATCTTACTTTCACCAGACTTGCATTTCATTTTTGTTCATAAAATCCAACATTGTTGAATCCACACCAGTATGAAAAACATGGACCAGAAGAATCTGTCCAGTAGAATGAACCTCAGCAGTTATCCAAGATATATCAGCTCACAAGGCTGCTGAGGATTTCTGAACCAGATCAGAAATGGGAAAAAATATGCATATAGAAGAATGACACTGTTCTTTGGAAAAGCAAGCTTAGAGTAGGGTGTAGCAGCATTTCTGGGAATAGATATCCTGGAGACTGGAGATCAGACTAACAGGGGCTGCTCATGTTGTAAACATGGTAAATATTCCACCTCCTCCACAGACAAGACAACCTAAAAGGGCTGTGAGGATGTTTGGAGATATTTTATACAATACTGGGTACCATGCACTTGAAATATCAAGGTAAGAATAATTACTTATTGTTACAAGTCTTGCTGGGTGATCACTGCTAGAGGAAAAGATTGCTTTGCTCTTGTTTAAAATCAAAGTTGGCAAGTGGGAAAATGACAAGATTGGAAATGCCTTGTAATATAGAGGGATGGGATTTCTCAGTCAAATGTATTTGAAATTTCTTCTGAAATCACAGGCAAAATGAGTTTTAATTAGTTTTGCATACATAAAGTATATGCTGAACTTTCAAGAAGCAAAACTTCAGTTCGTTTGTTGTAGCTGCAATCTGCGCTACTCCAGGTTAATCCAATGTGTGCACTTTAAAAATCTGAAATGCTACTTCATGTTTACAAATCAGCCCGTTGACTTGGCCCGGTCAAATGTCATTTATTACTGTCTGTAGACATCAGAGAGAAGCAAAAATCAGCACGTTGACATTAACTAATGAAGGTAATACAGACTGGCAAGTCCCATTTTGCTTCTGCGCTATGTCACCAGCCTGTTGACTGCATAAGAGGGAAAAAAATACCTGATATTGCTCTCTGGGCATGCAATTTCAGAAAATAAAGCAGACAGATCTTATGATCTGCCTACAAACAATTTTCCAGCTCACAGCCTGCAGCTTTGTGCTACATGGTGCGATGAAGCATGTTTTCCTCAGCAAGCCAGAAGTTTTAGTACTCCTATTCAAATGAATAGTACACGAAAAAGTGAAGGGGCCAAGCATCAAAGCCAAACTCATCAACCACTAGTAAACAGGCCAACAAAATCAGACTAGGGAGTTTTGAATTTGGATGGGAATATGGCTGGGCATGTTTGAAATTATTTTCAGATGGAAAATACATGCTTTCATGTCCACACTCCAGGGCAAGAGCCTGCAGATGCTAACAAGTATTATGCAGAAGCCTAAAGCATGAGTACCTAATGCTAAATACTTGCAATTCAATTCTCTGTCAGTATTGCCACAAGAGTGGCAATTATAACCCTTTTACTCTGCTTGACCTCACACTTCTTCCTGTCTAGAAACTTCAAAACTCCGATTTATCCACATACTTCCCTGTGCCACACTGAGAAGCTGTATGCTTGTTTGGAATACTGCAGCACTTACTGTAAGAACACATACCAAAGAGTCATCCAAAGATTTTACTAAAATGCAAAATGATACATCATTCATTTCATCATGAAGCCTTCTGCATGGAAAGAAGTCCCTTCCCCTGGGGTCATTTCTGGAGCTAAACCCAGGACCTCTACTGGGTAATCACTGGCACCAAGTATTTTTTGCTCTCATTTATGCAGGCTAAAAGGCTGCAGGCTTTTCTCCCCAGCATTGATACATAGACACCTATGCTTTTTATCCATTTCTCACAAATACCAGCTAAGTCAGGTGATGCATTTCTTAGAAAGCATTAAATGAAATGGAATCAACTTTCCATACAGCATTTGAAATGGCACTTCAAAGCATCTACATTCAGACAGCAGAACATGGGGTGCCTCCCACATACTTCCAAAACTGCTTCTATCCTCTACTGCAAGCAAAGAAGCAGCTTTTATCAGACCAGGTACCATGAGGTAGCCAAAGAGACTGTGTCCCTGTCACTTGTGCCGCAAGGACCATTCGTTCCCCAAACTTCTTCCTGAGGAATAGGAAGTACATGATATGCCAGAGCTCACAGACTACTTCAGGTATGAAATTCAGAGGAAGACTTAAGCCCTCATTAATATATAGCAGACACACCAGTGACAAGAGCTCTCTGTGAATACACATGCTTGAATAAATCAGGGAAAGTTCACACTAGACTGAAGCCCATAGCTGAAGATTAAAATTGCAGAAGGGAGCATTAGTGAAGGAAGCACTTACACAAAAGAGCAGGAAAGGTTACAGACAAAGGCTTCTGAAAAGAAGAAGAAACACAGAATCATCCATAAATCTCATTTGCTTTGTTTAATTTCCCTGAGTGCAGAGGGAGATGATGTTGTCCAGGAAGCTAGGGATGAGTTTAGGAAAGCTAAGGCCCAGTTAGAATTAAACTTGGCTAGGGATGTGAAAGATAACAGGGGGGATTCTTTAGGTACACTGCTGTCATGGGTTCAGCAGCAGCAGTCATTTTTTCTCCTTCTTGGTAGCTGGTGCAGGGCTGTGTTTTTGACTTTTGGCCTGGGAACAGTGCTGATAACACCAGTGTTTTCAGTTAGTACTAAGTAATGTTTTGGTCTGACCAAGGATATTCTGAGTCTCATGCTCTGCCAGGGAGGAGGGGAAGCCGGGAGGAAGCAAAGCCAGGACACCAGACACAAACTAGCCAAAGAGGTATTCCATACCACAGCACGTCATGTCCAGGATGTCAAAAAACGAAGGGCAGAGACCTGGAAGGGTGGGGGTTCACTGCAGGGCTGGGGCTGGTATCAGATGGTGAGCAGTTCAATTCTCTTTCGTTGTATTTCCCTGGTCATTATTACTATTGGTGGTAGCAGTAATGATTTGTCTTATACCTTAGTTACTAAACTGTTCTTATCTCAACCCGTGGCAGTAGCATTCTTTCAATTCTCCGTCCATTCCCCGAGATCTGGGGGGAAAAAAGAGGGGGGAATGAGTGAGCAGGCTGCGTGATTTATGGCTTAAACCATGTCAACTGCAAATAAAAGACAGGCTAGGGACAATGCGGGCCCTCTCCAGAAGCTATCAGGAGAACTGGCTACACTAAATGTGGAGAAGGCTGAGGTTCTGAATGACTTCTTTGCCTCAGTCTTCACCAGTAAATGCTCTGACCACAACACCCAAGTCTTGGAAGGCAGACGCAGGGACAGTGAGAGTTCAGACCTTGAGCCCACTGTAGGAGAGGATCTGGTTCAAGACCATCTTAAGAACCTGAATGTATGCAAGTCCATGGGACCTGAAGAAATCCATCCGCGGCTCCTGAAGGAGCTGGCAAATGAAGTTGCTAACCCACTGTCCATCATAGTTGAAAAATCGTGGCAATCAGGTGAAGTTCCCAACGACTGGAAAAAGGGAACTATAACCCCCATTTTCAAGAAGGGGAAAATGGATGAGGCGGGGAACTACAGACCAGTCAGCCTCACCTCTGTGCCTGGCAGAATCTTGGGGCAGATTCTCCTGGAAGGCATGCTGAGGCACATGGAAAAACAACAAGGTGGTTGGTGACAGCCAGCATGGCTTCACTAAGGGGAAATCCTGCCTGACCAATCTGGTGGCCTTCTATGATGGGGCTATGGAACTGAGGGACAGGGGTAGAGCAGTTGATGTCATCTACCTGGACTTGTGCAAATTGTTCAACACTGTCTCACATGACATCCTTGTCTCTAAGTTGGAGAGACATCAATTTGATAGGTGGACCACTCAGTGGATAAAGAACTGGCTGGATGGCAGCAGGCAAAGCATTGTGCTCAATGGCTCAATGTCCATCTGGAGACCAGTAATGAGTGTTGTCCCTCAGGGACTGGTGTTGGGACCGGTCTTGTTCAACATCTTTGTTGGTGACACAGACAGTGGGATTAAGTGAGCCCTCAGCAGGTTTGCCAATGACACCAAGCTGTGTGGTTCGATTGATATGTTGGAGGGAAGGAATGCCATCCAGAAGGACCTTGACATGCTTGTGAGGTGGGCTGATGCCAACCTGATGAAGTTGAACCATGCCAAGTGCAAGGTCCTACACCTGGGTGGGAGCAATCCCAGGCACAGCTACAGGTTGGGCAGAGAAGAGATTGAGAGCAGCCCTGCAGAGAAGGACTTGGGGGTGTTGGTCAATGAGAAAATGAACATGAGCCAGCTTCAGTGTGCGCTTGCAGCCCAGAAAACCAAGCATATCCTGGGCTGCATCAAAAGGAGCCTGACCAGCAGGTTGAGGGAGGTGATCCTGCCCCTCTACTCTGCTCTCCTGAGGCCTCACTTGGAGTATTATGTGCAGTTCTGGTGTCCTCAACATAAAAAGGACATGGAACTGTTGGACCAAGTGCAGAGGAGGACCACGAGGATGATCAGGGGACTGAAGCACCTCCCGTATGAAGACAGGCTTAGAAAGTTGGGGCTGTTGAGCCTGGAGAAGAGAAGGCTGCGTGGAGACCTCAGAGCAGCCCTCCAGTATCTGAAGGGAGCCTATAAGGATGCTGGGGAGGGACGCTTAATTAGGGACTGTAGTGATAGGAGAAGGGGTAACGGGTTCAAACTTGAAAGGGGGAAGTTTAGACTGGATATGAGGAAGAAATTCTTGACTGTGCAGGTGTTGAGGCACTGGAATGGGTTGCCCAGGGAAGCTGGAATGCTCCATCGCTGGCAGTGTTCAAGGCTGGGTTGGACGGAGCTTTGGGTGACATCATGTAGTGTGAGGTGTTCCTGCCCATGGCAGGGGGGGTGAACTAGATGATCTGAAGATCCTTTCCAACCCTAACTATTCTATGATTCTATGAGACATGGAGAAGAAAAAGCCAAAAAAGGCTCCCAAATCTGAACTATTGAATAGATTTTTTTCTGGGGGGCGGTTATTTATGCTTATTCCTAGGAACAGCATTGTATCTTCAAGAACTAACTCTTATCTATTTCCCAAGAGGATATACTAATTTTTCTTCCATTGAGCAGTGAGAATAAAGGTTTTTTCCTTCTTCTCCAAGTGTATGTCCTCCTCCTACAACCAATAATTGCCCTGACAGTTCCCAAGGTTCTTAATAACAAGTATATAATATTATATTGAACACTAGTGGATAGAAAACTGTATCTTGCACGGCACTGCAGAGCCATAAATACATACGATTTTAATGGTTTTCTTTAGTGCATTGTATTTGTCATCAAAGTGATGCAAACTATCTCACAGAGAAACACAGTGAGGATACTCCAAATTCACCCATGGGAGGAAGCCATGCTCCATGAAAATCAATTTATTAAGCTCTGGATGGGCAAGCCTTTCCACCTGATGATCTCATGACTGAACACCACCTCTACAAATATGATTTGGAAATAGAAAACAATACCATTGTTGCTAAATTGTTAATACAACTTCGAGCTTCAGGCTCTGCAAATTTGACCGCATCAAATAAAGCATCCATAACTGCTTTAAAGGAACTACAGTTGAGAATTTTTTCTGGGTAAACAGGTTATAGCAAATAGTAACCAGAAGCCCTACTCACCTTTCGTGATGCTAACTAGCAAAGGATTGTAGATGCCTCTGCCTCCTAAGGCCAAGTCAGCCCTCCCCCCTCACTATGAGAAGGGCACATTACTTGACACAGCAATTTCAGCATCCACAGCACCATACCACTGGAGGCTACTAAAGTCCAGAAAGGGAAAAGAGGATGCTAATGTAGGCGGTGCATTACCAAAGCCATTTAGCACTAACTCGGGATGACACCTGGCATTCAGCAGACCCAATCATATCAATCTGGTTTATACTGATGGGTCTCTTCAGACAGCATGGCCACAGAAAGCAATACTCCAGTCACAGAAGCCCTGTACCCAAGATGGTGAAGTAAGATGTGGACAGAGATACGATGTGGTACAAGATTCTGGACTAGGAGAGCACACTGACATTTTTCTCTACTGCCAAAGCATCCTCAAACCTGCTGCCGTCTCTATGCAGAAGAGGCGAAGGGGTGCATTAACTATCTTTTTCATGTTTTTCACAGGGAAACAATTACAACAGCTCTGCACTCAGTGCAGGATATGAACCTAAATAGTTTCTACTCACACTTTCTGGCTGTCTACAGGGACCAGATTGCTGCCAACTGAATTGCAGGGACATAGCTCATTGTGCTGCCAGCTGAAATGTGAGGTCTGGAACCAAATAAGTAATGTCATGCTGAGCCATTAATAAGAGAGTTGGATGATAAATCCAAACCACTTTCAGCTACTCTTAAAGACTCCCTCTGCACCCTCTCTACTGCCTTTCCCACTGTCAAGAGCAACACAGCAATGACCAGGAAATAAGTGGCACAAGCAGTCCACAGATTTAGGAGGTATTTACACCTTCTAAATAATCTATTCAATCCCACCTGTAAGACTGCCACTTTTGGATGACCTAACTGTGATGTGAACTACCTGAAGGTCCATCAGCTACCTGAGCCTAAAACACCTCTTTGAAGGATGCTGACTAGCTACTGGCTGCTGAAGCTGTAATATTGCCTAGGCTGAAGGCTGGTTAATTACTCCTCAGCATGTAATCCATTTTAGTGATTAGGATTAATGGAAGGGTCACCTGGAAAAAGCTCTCACAACATCCTCAGATCTGAGTGCCTGTGGTGTGCAGCAGCGAGAATGAAGTAATTATGTCGCTCAATGGCCACTTTTGCAACAGTAGAAAGCAATAGGATTCTTGTCCCTTATTGAAAAAGGCTGGGAAGAGTTAATAATGGCTAGGGCAACAGATATATAATCCTTCATGAGCATATCAAAAGGTCTGTGATTAAGTGTCAAAGATTTAGGTCCAAAACTTGGCTGATACAGAAGGCAAACCATTTTCTTTCATTCCCGATCCCCTCCTCCACCCACCCTTTTCCCTTCCATACTCCCCAGCCTTCCTCCTGGTGTTTTAAAAGCGAGAGATACCAAAGTGCATTTGGTTTTTGCAACACTATTGCAGAACATGGATTAGTAAAAACAACATTGAGATTTGAAGGCATTTTTGCTGCTGGCCCTGGTCCTGTCTTCATGGAGCACAGGTGGGACAGTGTAAAGCACAGGGCTGTTCACTTGCTGCATGTCAGGAACACATAAAGAAAATACCATCTGCAGCTATCCAGACCAGGACCAGGTCTGGGATACATTTCCCATCCCTGTCACACTGTGTGCAACTTCAGATGATCTTGCCTTGTGGTCATTTTGAGGGAAGGAGAGCTGACATTATGGAAACAGCATTCACCTGTCAGGAAATCTAAAGCATTCAGTAGTTAGGCAGAGTGTTATATATTTGAGGGCTACATGCTTAAGAAAGGGAAGATCTCTTCTTTCTGCTGGCACTGTATTTGACAGCTTGCCTTTCATTTTTACATTTATCAGTGGTGTTGTTGATGCCTTTTTTTTTCTTTTTTTTTTTTTAACTGAATCTCTGCAAACACAAGGAAGTAAGAATCTCCCAAACAAACCAGAAGCAAAGAGTTACTACAGTAGGGTTCACCATTCCAAATACACTTTAAATCCCAAATGAACCATTTCAGCAGAACGCTTTTCCACTTTTACCTCTGGATGATACTGAAGCAGGCTACAATGAGAGGAAACATTACTTTAGATACCTTAAAATGGCAGGACTCAAAAAGGAAATAAAAATGCCAGGGAAAAAAAAAAATATAGAAACGTGCATGAATTGAATTGTTCACCTAGCACATCTCAGGAGCAAAAGGCAGGCAGACCTCAAACATACCCACAGAAATGCCCATTCAAGTATGCTGGCATGTTAAATACCACCAAGCAATTTACATGGACACAATCTTAAAACTTTTTCAGTGCTTACTGCCTTTTTCAATACAGACGCATGCTTCCTCTATTTTATGAACTAGGCCTGTGGGCCTGTTTAGGAGGAGAGAAAAAGCAAGGAGGTGGGAAAGGTAGCTCAGCCTCACTTTGTCATCAGAGCAACTTCTGAAATAGGCTGGAGATAAAGAAGCAATGGGGGAAGAAATGTTCTTCTCAGACTGGAAAACAGGGCAAAAAATAATAGTCAAAGTGACACTCCTAAATCTCACCAAGCAAGATCAAAACAGAGTAGATACTAATTTTAACATCAAACATAATGTGTTACAGCCTTCTGCCATCTCTCCACCCTGCCTGGCTCCAGGACCACACATAGCATCCTTTGAAATGACAGGGACCAAATACATGCACCAAAAAGTCAGGCCTAGCAATACCATTGCTTCTGCAAGTAACCCCTGCTGCCAGAGCCCTCAAACCAGTATATAACCCCTTCAAAGAAGAAAATAAAGAAGCCCAGTTCCCAAAAGTAGCAGACAGCCCTGGCCACACGTTTCCCAGGGAAGGAAGGCTCACAGCACCATCATGGCTTCACACAGCTTCTCCAGCTCGCTGATTTTCAGGTGTTCGCAGGGGAGGAAAGTTCTTTGCAGAGAAATACTGCGGATTTGCTTCCCTGCACTTCTCTGCTCAGAATAGGGGTAAGATGTGACCCCTCTTCTTCAATCTCTGCCAGTTCCCACAAAGCTGTTTATTTCAGAAATTTTAAGATGGGAGAAAAGGATTCATTAAATCCTGAGGGGTCCAGAACGCATTTCATTGGAGAGACAACCGCCTGTAAGACCTGCTATATATGGAGAACACATTAATTTATTCCTGCTGTCATATGGACAGCCAGTCTAGCCAAGGCAGGATGCATTCAGGTCTCTTGCCCATGCAACCCTGCAGCTGTAAAAGCAAACAGTGAACTACCAACTAGTACCACAGTGATTTAATGTTGCCATCAATTAATTCATTAATTCTTGGATTCTTTTGTCAAGACAAATGACAGCATGTACCAGTGCATTCATGCTTGGATCCCAAGCCAGTGTTCAGTGAAGCCCAGCTTCTGGCAAACTGTACTGGATATGTTGATTACCAGAAAGTAAGATGCAAACAATCAGTCAAATTTCCAATTAACATAAATAACATGATAAATGGGTCCCTGCAGTTTAAAGAGGGAAAAGAAGCAGAAATATTCCTTTAAATCTGCTTTATTCAGTTAACTTCAGGTCACAAATAAATGAATCTTTCTGTTTCTGTCCACCTCTTCCCTCTCACTAGAGGCACAGTTTGGGAGGCAGAAGCAACGGGAGAAATATCACCACAAGCTGAAGGATCCTTACCCCCTCAGGAGATCTGAGGTTCTATAATATGCTCTATTCTCTGCTTTGCATTTTAAGTAGTTTATGTGCCTAAGCATTGGACAGGTGAAACTGGGAAAAAAAGCAGGGATATACTGAGAGGTACACCAGGTCTCAGGAAATGTAGAAATTGAAACATGATTATCAATTTTAGGCATATTCTAACAATAAACATCACTGGTTTGCAGATAAGTAACTTGGAACAACTACAGTTACTTCACACTAAAATCGTATTTTTTAACCTGAAAATTGTTTTCTCATTCTACATATTGAATTTCAGGTTTTCCTTTATAGGAGTAAAGCACAATAATGAAAGACAAAACCTTTAAACATTAATTATACACTTACCTAACTTAATTTTTATTATTGTTGCTTACATTTTCCTTATTTAGATAATTGTGTTTGTTGGCAATTAGGAAAATAGCAATGTTATAAAGTAAAGGCATGTGGTATGTGCATAATTTCATGCACTTGGTTTCATACCCATTTCTCACAGAGAGAGGAGGAAAAGCCTCCCTTAGCTGCACTGTTAAGGGATTTCAATGGTCCAGACTCCATTGTTCCCACAATCAATTGCTATTTACTTTGTCCAACTGCATCCATTAATAGCCACATACATTTATATCCAATTATATTCAAGGGAAGAATAGACAAAAGCTAAGAAAGCAAAAGGCAAAGCAAGAAGTTGAACAAAAGCTTTAATATTAAAAGTAAGTTTGCATTAAAATTTTAAACCTGTTGTGTACAAAGTATTAGAAGATTTTATAACAAGTTCTCCTACTTGCTCATTTTCAGAACAATTTGGTAGTGAAAAGAAGTCATGGAAGATTTACTGCTCTTACTTCATCAAGTCTTATCTTACACACACACAGAAGCAGCACTGCGCTGCAGTTTGGAAAATAATTAAAACTATAGCACAAAACGAGCTACAAACTCATTATCGGCATTAAGAACAGGTACCCCATGGATGGTGAAAAATTGCAAATACTTTTAGACTAGTAGGCATGGTTTGCAGTATAGTTTTACTTCTCTTGAATGCTTAGCTCTTGATTATAGAGCTGCTCAGCCAATGCTTTTTTAATATCAGTGTATTTAAAAGAGCTCAGCTCAATCACATATCACTTCAACTTTTCTACCTTTAATCGGTTTTGAACATGTAACTCCACAGACATGTATGGGTTACAGAAGCAAAATCTGTTTTACCACTGCACTCCCAATTTGTGACTTAAATTATTCAGCAAGTGAGGGCTGATTATTTCCTTATATTTAGGAACCAATTATGAGCAATTTATTAAGAATCATTCCTGAGGATCTCTACAAAGCTGCTGACAGGGTAGCAAATTAACATAGAAGCCATATTTGCATGCTATTTACAAACAGTTTCTCCCTGTGTGTCCTCTCTGAAAGTAGTTATTCAGGGCACTTGAATTTGTTGGAACAACATACTGCACAATTTAAACCTACAACCGATTCTTTTCACTTAACCCGTTTCTTACTGGAATAGTTGCCTTGGAAAATACAACTAATTTTCTCCTCCAAAACTGAAAATGTTGTTTGGGGTTTTTTTTTGTTTACTTCTCAGTAGATAGGGATTTTTACGGTTCTTGCAAGAGATACAACCCAGAGACTGAACATACAACCCATTAGTATTTATTATCTCAGTTCTGGCGACATCATAGCTTTTGGGCACAAATCCTACAAGAAAGGCCTAGGAAGGACCAGAACAGTTCACAGAATTTGGGGAACTACTGAAAAACAAGTCACATGTTCAGGAGGGTAAGATCCACAAGGGAAGGGGATGATAGACCTGTTCAGGGACAGGTAGGAGTTAATAATTTTAGTCCTCCTGAGGGCTTCTGTCTCCTGCCATTGGAAAGAGTGGAAAACTGCAGATGTAAGCAACAAGTCCCAGTGGACTGAGAATGGGTAGGCAGAGATGAACAGCAAGATTTAGGAAGATAAATCTGGGAGTTGGATAAATTTGACAGATCTATCTCAGGCCACACCTCTCCCACCCTGGTTGGTCTTGTGGTAGGGAGCTGTCCTGGGAAGCCACCAGATTTGCAATCTACCAATCTGCAGTAGAGGAGAATTAAGGAAACCAGAAAGAGCATGTGGCTACATAGGTACTTGCTTTCACAGACTATAATTCACTCACAAGGCAGCAGGTTAATGCAGCACTTTATAAAAGCCTGCTCTGAGGCAGCCCTTTACTAGCATTGATACAACATAGTTGTTAGGGCACATACTCTAATTTAACATGACAACTGACACTTATAAAGTAACTGACCCCCAGTGCTAATGCTATACTACGGACCTGCAGGGTGACTGGGTGCTACTTTTAGCCAGTTGTTAGCAGTGGTGCAAAAATTGAAGCATAATTGTTAGATTCATGCATAATTTGGGGTTTTCCTGGGAAAAAACTGTTCTTAAGAAAGGGATCCCTACAGATTTTGCATTTCCTTTTTCAGGGAACACCAGAAAAAAAAAATAAGTTTAGCTTGCAAATCAATCTCTTTCCAACCATTCTCCTGTCTCAAAGCATTTATAACAAACAGGCTGCTGAGATACCAGCGCCTGATGAGGCAGGACAGGCTGAACTTCTGGGAGAAGAGCTGTGAGCAGCAGCCCCAAAGCACAACACATGTCAGAGCACTGACTGCCACACAGAGATCAGAGGAGGCATGACATGGAGTCCAGGCAACCTGTAATCCTTCCAGATGACAGTTAGTGCTGTGAAACCTTATCAGTTTTGACCCTCATGCTTTACTGCATGAGACTCTTGAAAGCAGATTACACATTGAATGAGGCTGTGCCATCACCGTAGCTGACACAGGCAGAACGGGGAACCACAATTCATCAATACGGCAGCTATGTCCACTGTACCACTAAGATACTGGAAAGATTCAGACCCTCCTCCCATGTTTGAAACCTGCCCAGGGACAATGCTCAACCACTGACACAGCACTACAACTGTGTTTGAGCTCTTTTTCCCCTTTACCTTCCACTGCTGTTCATACGTAGCAGTTGGTGGCAAATGACAGCTCTTACTTTTCCAAGAGGAACAGGTAGACCTGCAGCTCTTTCTGCCAAGTGATGCAACTGCACAGCTTTTCCTTTAGAGAAAAAAAAATCACAACCTGGTTTTATGGATACTTAACTCTTACTGCTGAAACACAAAGATGGAAACCATGTGTCTGTAACAGACTTGAAGCCTCTATGACTGTACCAAACAAAAATAGGAGATGATGCATCAGGATGAGGATGGGATTTCCAAAATATCTGCTACAGCTTCCGGCTCTGTCAAATTCAGGCCACATTAAAATCCACCTCAATTAACTTCTTACATGACTTTTACTGTTTTCTTTACATGAGCCCGGAAGGCAGAAGTTGTGCCTAGACAGAAAGCCTATGGAAGTACAAGGAGCAATATGAGACACAAGCAGTTGCGTCACGCAGAACAATTTCCAAATACTGTGAGCTCGCAGCTCTGATTTATAGGCAGAAGCAGATAGTTCCATTTTGAACAATCACTAATTCTGTGTAATTGCTCTTGCTGACAGCAAAAAAAAAAGGGGGGGGGAGTGGGGGACTGCGCAAACTGTGCAATCACTCAGATCACTCTACATCTAAATGCCACATTAAGCAACCACAATTACTAGTTCATCTTTTCCAACTTGATAGTGCAGATTCTTAAAAATCACAGCACAAGCTGCATGGCAACATCCTTCACAGAAACAAAATTAAGAACTACTGTTGATGCAGCCGTTAACTGGGGAGAGAGGGGATGGCTGCACCATTATATTTGAAACTAGATCTCTAAGCCTTCACATTTTAGCTATTTTACTTTATTTCTCCATTGCCAAAATTACTGTTGCATATGCTAGTGTAATTATTCAGAGTAATTACTGAACTGAGCAAGTTACCACTTTGCAGTGAGCCCATATGGATGAGGACCCAGAACTAGCCTCTGAAATTTACTGCCTATTCCAATTAGGATTCACCAACAAGGTAATACTCCATGTACATCACCAGATCTTTTGGGTACAAGCCTTAGGATGCTTTTTCATGAAGTAAACCACATCACAGAGAAAAATTACAACTAATAGGATGAGCTGGTTAAGAGCCCAAGCTACTCCTGAATTGGGTACACATACACTGAATTACTGTGGGCATACACTAGTGTCAGGTGTGACAAGGCAACAGGTCTCTCATCACTTTCTGAGATTAATTTAAAGCCTTTCTGGAAGCTGAGAGGTATTTTACTCCCAAGAAGTGTGGTTTGTTACTAAAATAAAACTGCAAGCTTTATAAAACAAGCACTTATGCTAGCAGAAATCAATAATTTTTAAAGATTCAGATGTTTTTCCCCAGCAAATACTATTTCTATTTGCTAATCAAGCATATTTTAGTCAACACGAAAGCTAAAATATATTTTTCATTTTTGCTGGTTTCTAACTTGGAGAATTTTCCAAAGACCAATTTGGAGAAACTGCCAGTTAGGTAATTATTTTGTGTTCAGAACATATGTTACAATGGATACAAACAAAAACACACATTAAAGAAGAAGTGACATGAAAAGCTCATTAGTTATTTTGCTGCCTGAAGTGGTATCCCATCTACTGTAAAATCAAAATTTCTGCACACATCTTCAGTGGTGAAAGGTTTTGGGTGCCATCTTAAATCACAGAAGGGTGCACTGTAGAGCATCACACTTGGTTTCCAAACTAAGTATGGCTATTTTGCGTCAGTTTCTTACAAAATATTATTACAATAAAGAATTTTTGAAAAACAAACCTAGTATTCACATTTGTGCTTAATTTGTAAAGTAGATTATGTGTTAATAATCCTCTACACACCTCAACTCCCCAGTTAATTGCCCTACATGACAAGACTGTCTGTCCTCTGCAAATCATGGTTATAACTGCAACTTTAAATACTGTGTATTCAATACTCTGAAAATCCTCACACAGGTCTTCTACCAAAAGCAGAAAGGAACTGAACACAGCAGCAGACGTAGACCTAAACCTTGGCCAGACCTCCCAGTGTGGCTCAAACAGAAAAACATGTGATGCTTAAAAAGCTCACATAAAACCTGCATACATGTAAAGTAGGAAATGGAATATATATGTTAACTCACTGACTTGCTTAATAATATTCCTCGCCTAGACAAATCATCCCTACCTTGGTTTCTCCTAAATATAATCATGATGGGCATCTGTAAGATATAAAATGGAAAGCTGGTTTTGAGCCTGCTTTGAATCCAAGTCTTTCTTTTTTCTCTCCCTCTTTTCATCAAATCCTTGCTGGTTTTACTCCCTTGTGAACACCAACTCGCGCTGCAGCGACAACCAGAGAACCACTTCTGAGGTGCTTCAAAAGTCAACTCCTCCTCCAGTACAACAAGGAAGAGAATAAATATTAACAATTATGACATTCTTGCTTGGCATATTACTGACAGGCATGTTCTCAAGAAAGAAGAAATAATATATTGAAACCATAAGGCCCTTGTTTTGATATCTGCGCTAGCAGAGAACACTTTCACTGAACTACTCTCCAATTGCTTCCAATCCCATTAGAAAAAGAGAGCTCAAGAATCCCCCCAAGCACTTTGCTGTCCACAGTTAACATCATGGCAAAGACCTTCCAGTCTTCTTGAGAAGCCACACTGACTGTGGACAAAATAAAGATTGTTCATGATAAAACACAGTGCAAGGGAAAAATAATCTGAGGTATCTAAATGCTACTCTCTCAATCACACAATCAGGATCTGATGTCTCATGTCTACTTTGGTTTCATGGGGAAGTTATCACTTGCCCTTTTAAAAAATACCCTGACAATATAAAGCAAGGTTATCTACAAAAGATGCAGCACGGCAGCCGCGTCCTAAAAGGAAAGACCAGATGTCAGTAATAGACACCAGGAATCAGAATTTCAGAGAATACGTAGGATCCCAGCAAAGCCATGCTTATGATTTTCTCCAACTGGACTCATTTCATTCATAGTTTTGTTTTTGTCTTCAAACTATTAAACAAGACTGGGAATGGGCTGTATTTGCTGGATAACATCAATTTGTATAGTATACAGTTAAGAGACTAGCATAAAAATTCCAGGTTGTTATTTCTTAGGCACAAACCCAGAACTCTGGGCATGAGCACTAATTAAAGAAAATATCTTTCATCTCCCTGAAGAAATTTGTGAGCACAGCAACTGCCTCAGGCTTGCTAAGTTAGATGATCAAGGGGCTGGAGTACCTCCCATATGAGAGCAGGTTGAGAAAGTTGGGGCTGTTGAGCCTGGAGAAGAGAAGGCTGTGTGGAGACCTCAGAGCAGCCTTCCAGTATCTGAAGGGGGCCTATAAGGATGCTGAGGAGAGACTCTTCATTAGGGACTGTAGTGAGAGGACAAGGGGTAATGGGTTCAAACTTAAACAGGGGAAGTTTAGATAGGATATGAGGAAGAAATTCTTTACTGTAAGGGTGGCGAGGCACTGGAATGGGTTGCCCAGGGAAGTTGTGAATGCTCCATTGCTGGCGGTGTTCAAGGCCAGGCTGGACAGAGCCTTGGGTGACATGCTTTAGTGTGAGGTGTCCCTGCCCATGGCAGGGGGATTGGAACTTGATGATCTTAAGGTCCTTTCCAGCCCTAACTATTCTATGATTCTATCACTGCACCATGCAACAACATTTTCATACACCTCCCCATTCTCTCTTTCCTGAAGTAATGAAACCAGTGAGAATTCAGCTAGGGATGTGCCCACAAATCAAGTCCTGACATTTACTTCTCTGGCTGATGACTAACAGCCCCACAAAAAGAAGAGGCAATATCTGTAAAGAAAACTTAGCAAGCTTTTGGCTTAATGAGGTTAATTCGCCACTCTTCGGTGCTTTCAATGATTTTTTTGTAAGCTCAAGTTATTTGATAGAAATTGCTAATTCAGTTGATCCAAGCATACTCCACTACCAGTGTACAACACTTGCAGATACAAAACAGAGAGCCTAAGAAGTCTTCCCCTCCTCCTTCCCTTAAACAGGACTAATAGTTTTCTTTTTAAGATGAGTTATTTTTATCTGTGGTTTCTTATCTTTTGATGGTTTCAGCAGACAGGAATTGGTGGAGCACAGCTCCTTCTGCTCAAGACTAGTGCTCCTGCAAGTTTTCTGGGTGCCACCCTGCTGAGTGCTAAAAGCATGATATGAGAAAGGAAGGTTTACCATGTGAAAGGCCACAAAGATGCTCAAGCAGCTGGAACATCTGTCCTAGGAAGCCGGGCTGAGGTAGCTAGGCTTGTTCAGCCTGCAGAAGAGAAGGCCCCAGGGAGACCTCAGAGCAGCTTCCAGTTCCTAAAGGGGGCCTACAAAAATGATGCAGAGGGACATTTTTAAAGGGCATGTAGTGATAGGACAAGGGGGAATGGCTTAAGTTTGGTGTTTCCTACTCCTACTTTGTAGTTTTACAGGGCTGGGAGGTTGGTGGGATAGAGCCTCTGTTCCAGCCAGCAGGGAAGGTGACAGAATCACAGTCAGCAAAAGCTTTTCTTGTTGAAACAGGTTTTTCTACTAAGCATCACTGTCCTTGCCACACTTGGCTCTCTCTACTGTGAGTTGTTTTCATATTGTCTCATACCTAGTTTTTGATTGGTCAAGATTTAATTGCTGTGGTAAAGAACCCTGTGAAAGCAGGCAGGAAACAAAGGTGGCTGCCTGTGTCAGAAGTGTACTGGTGCCCTGTATCTCTTCCAGGGGAAAAATAAATAAATAAATTTTAAAGAGAGAGTGTGTGTCCTCTGAGATAAAATGGATGATTGTACCTCCAGAGATTGATAAGACTTGTAAAGAGACAAAGCTCAGTGTATCAGGCAGGTGCCATAAATAAAGGAACAGATAAAAATTTACTGATGGTGGACCAGTACAGAATTGAACACAATTTTGTAGCTTCACAGTCCGCAGCTCCTCAGAGATTCACTCACTAGAAGGTGATAGAGAAAAGCAAGCCTGCTGTTGGCAGGCTAAGGTCAGAATAAAAGGTCTGCACCTATAATAGAAAATGCTCAGGTGCCTGCAAATCACAAAAAGTTGAAGGCAGCAACTGTAGAGAGCCTAGCTCCATGTCTGCACTTCACGAGCCTGCGAACACCAGTGAGATTTCATGTTCATGTCAAGAAGCTCCTATTTGCTGGTACTTGCAAAGCACTTTCGCAAAGGGAAGGGCAGCTGAAGTCCACAGAAGGGAGTCTGGAAATTCACAGCTCTGTCTGAGGGATGGAGGTGGGGTTGGACATAGCTTAGTCTCAGCTTCAGCCACAGTAACTTGCTCAATATTTGGACAAAATTCACAAAATCAGACTGGTTATGAAGCTAGCAGGAAGGAGCCCATATAATACTTACCCTTATGAGATGCGCAAGATCCTAGGAAAGCACTTTTAGAGCAGTACAAAAGAGACGCACAGGCTGAAGCTAAGACTGAGCGTACAAAGGTACAAAAAAAATGCTAACCAATGGACCTTAAGGACAAGAGGGGAGGAGGAAAAGAATGTGGTTACCCTGGCCTTTCCCAGACTTGCTGTCAGAAAAAACAGTGACATAGGATCAGGACTTTTTCCACAGAGTAAGGAAGAGAGGGTGATTCCAGAATGGAGAAGCCCAGAATAAGAAGGATTCATTTTTGGGCAGTGCCACTCTCCTCCCTCTAGACCAAGTGACATAAAAGACGGACAGCCTGGCTTAAATTAAGAGGCAGAAGCTAACCCAGATGCTGAAAAGAGTAACAAAGGGGTTTATTTCTAAGAATATTCTTTTGAGTGCATTTCTCAAGCTTATGTTTTTTTTGCCCTATGGTTGCATTTTTACAATTCTACTTTTTTAGGCAGCCATATTTTTTATAAACATGAGCAATAAAGCCAACTTAGAGCAACCTGATAACACAGCAAGGACGTTGCTCAGAGCAACCCTACCTCCTTTCCTTGTTCTTTAAAGAGAAGTGGAAAATAAAAATGGTAAACCTTTAAAATGTATTTCACTTGATGGATTTATCAACGTGTTGATTAAACAGAATAAGGGTGTTTTGGTTTTTTTTTAATAATACAAACTTTCCTTTAAGTTAGGACATCATTAGCAATTACTTGATTTATTTTTTTCATCTTCAACAAACATTCTTATTGCTGCTGGTGGTGGTGGTGATGACTGATATTTTCCCAGAACACTCAAACAGAAGATATAAGGAATTAATTTTCAAGCTAAAATCAAAGCAATCTAAGCAGATAAATAAATGTACCTGACAACAATGCCCCAGATAAAGACAGCTGAAATATGCATGCAAACTGCAGTGGCTCCCTGCTAGATTTAAAATATTCATCTTTGAAGGTTTTTAAAGTATCAATACGCTACCTTGTGCTTAAAACCAGTGTTAACACTGCAGCACTTGTGACATGTGCCTTAGAAAGGAACAGGTAGAATCAATATACCAAAAGCAATTTTTTCTTTGGTATTAATAAATTAGCCCACCACTGAGTCACTCCTGTGTTTTAGAGGGAACAGTGCTTGCCTGGCACTTCACAGAAAAGCTATGTCAGTGATGCCTAGTGCTCTGAACACAAACGGGTACTCCAACGTTAAAACATGTAATAAAGGGAAAAGACAATTAAAGAAATCTTCAAATTTCCCCAAAATTACTCATTCTTTCTCTGACTAGAGTAATTTCTCGCTGGCTTTATTACTGTAGAACAAACACTGGCTTTTTTAGATGTTCCCATTACACAGTAATAATTATGACCCAGATGTCCTTGCAGCCACAAGTCTTAAACCCAACAGATTCAGCCAAAGATGAGAGGAACAACACCTTTTACCTTTTTTTTTTTCCTATACAACTAAAGCTGGTGATCAAACATTTTAACCTGACTACATCAAACAAAATGTTCTAAGTGATGTTCAGTACGTCTTAATGACCTTTTGATTTCAAGCAGGCCACATGAGGAAGACTAGCTTTACTCAAAATACAGGTGGGTTTCACACAGTGGACGATGTCATGAACTAAAGAAAAATTACAAATTTGGAATATTTTTTTTTTCCTGTACCAGGGCTCAGGGAAATAGAGCCAAAAAAATAAACTCTTCACTTCAAAGCTTTATTTTACTGTCGCTGGTACGGTAAAAACAGCTATTACACCATGTACCACTGCCACATGACTCCGCAAATACAGACAAGAGAATAGTATGTCCTTTTCCCAGCAGCCATGCCAACCAGTTTACAAAAAGCTGATGCTAGCTCCCTTCCTGAAATGTGTTCTTTGATTCAATGCTTTAAAAAAGCAAAACACCCCATAAAAATTGCCCCTTATTTACGATTCAGGCTTCTGATTAGTGCTGCTATTGGTTCAACTGAGAGTTTTAGTTTTGTTCTGAAAGTCCACTTCTAGTAACAGATAATTCTTAACAGTTATCATTAACCTGTATTTAGGAACCATTTGTTACTGCGCATCATTCAAACACTGATCATATACAATCAAGTC
Organism: Myiopsitta monachus; assembly: GCA_017639245.1. Lineage (NCBI taxonomy): Eukaryota > Metazoa > Chordata > Aves > Psittaciformes > Psittacidae > Myiopsitta > Myiopsitta monachus. The sequence continues at coordinate 59,471,246 of CM029921.1, read as the reverse complement.
TTCTTTTGATTATCCTGCTTGTTCATAAAGAATAAACCACTGTTTCCAGGGATACAGGAAGAAAGGCATGGGGGTGATGCCTGTGTCCTTGCACTACAAGGTTGCTTCACTCATGTTTCTAGAGCCCTTTTGCTATGATTTTAACTAAAAGCGCTTGCTGCATTTTCCTTGTGCAAGCTTGGTGCTTTTCAATTTTTACCTTTAGGTCATTCCATCTGTTGCCTTTCATAGTTCCTAGCTCTAATTTAATATCTCACCTCTTGCATTTTGATCCAGACCCAAGCAAAAAGCCCTCAGCCAACAAATCTGGTTTGGGCATTATTGTTCCTCCAGCTATCTAGCTGCAGACAACACCTAGCCCATCCCAATGCTATGTGGTGTTACCACTGCCTTCAGCAATGTCCTATCCAAATTTAAACCTAATATTAGATAGTCAGCTTCTCATGTGTCTTGGGCTTCCTCAGTTCAGTAATCTGGTGCCAACCACTTTTGAACCTCCAAGGTAGTTGGGGAAAACCCTTTAATTTCAGTGCATAGTTCTTCCATTATTGCTGTCATGACTTATCATCTACTGAATACCTCTTTGGGAAAACATGGCATTTAGATCAACAAGAACTCAAGACTAAAACAATGTCCTGCAGGGATGCTTGATGAAAGCAAATCTAGAGCACTCCACCATAACACATGCAGCTAGACCTAACACCAGCTTTTAAAGGACAGAGTGCACTCATTTTCACAGGGTCATGGGCCAGCAAGGCAGACAGGCAAGACTAGAGGAGAAGCAGCAAGAGCAATGGAAATGCATTTTACTGAACAACTTTTTCATATCCCAAGCTTCACCCAATACCACATTAGAAAGTTTCTTGCCATTCTGACAAGGACTTTTGAGCCACCACATTGGTAAGCCATTGATTTCTTTAATATCTAAGTGTCTAACATGGTATTACAACTCTTTTATGTAGTGTCATATATACTACAAGTGTTGCACTGAATAGACTTGCAGGTTAGGCAAAAAGGGTTACCAAGAAATAGGTGACATTCTTTTAGGACATATGGAATAAGTTGCCAAGCACTCATTAAATGTATGCATACCACATTCACAGGACTTTATAGTCTGCACAAATCCTACTCACAGCCTTGATCTTAAAATGGGTTTGAACCAGACTTTCTTGCCTAAAACCTTTGATTTTTGCAAGGCCCAGGAAAAAAGTGTTCAAATTCAAACCCAAATTCCCAAGGTTAAGTTGCCTCTCCAATTTTTGCCTGGATGCAAGAACCAATCAGAGGTTTTCTAGTCCCAGACCTGCCTACCCTGTCAGCTTCTCAACTTAAAAACAACAAAACAAAACAATATACACCCCACCACAGTATATAAATAAGGCAGCAGCAACTGAAGAAGATGCTATAAGCATGTGGTGCGCACAAATCCCTCTCTACTAATCCCATTCCTTTATGTCTATGCTATACAACAAAGAAAAAACTCAGAACTTGGGATGACTGGACAAAAATGAATATATCAGATCTACATGGTACTACCTGAATCGTGTTGTGATTCCTGGTTGATCCCTGGTACAGCAACGAACAGAGCATATTCCAGTATATAAAGCCCATGCTCTTTCCTAGCTGTGTTTTACCTGAGTGACTCATCTCTACAAATGATAATATACTTAATTGTTCTAAAACTATTCTGCAGCACGTAATAACAGTAGGTAAACATGGGGAAAATTACCCACTGTTTAAAACCAAATATTTCACACTCTTAAAATGAAACAAATCCCAAATCATTAGTGTTCTTTGCAGCAGAAAGGTCTCTTCAGCCAATCCATGACAGCTCTCACATTAGATACTTGATACAAGCCTCTGAATGTGCAGGGCTTAAAAGGAGGAGACACATACCTCAGTCTTTTTGAGCAGTGGGAATGATGTCAAGCACTCCCTTTACTGACAATGGCTGAGAAGCCATTGCTAAAGTGGGTGACAGGGAAGGCGCAGATGACATTGATTTGAAAGGCAATTTAAAAATCTTTACGATTTTCAATTCTCACCCACTCTGTCAGTTATCTGGAATATTCTATTGTAAGGTTAATTGCCTGCCAAATGGCCACTGTGAATACTTAGGGAGCAGAAATAATTTATCTAGAAATTGATGTTCATGTTCTTCAGCTGGTACCAGGGTCCTTTGAATTTATAAAAGCCATTCTTAAAACACAATAGCCACCCTTCAGCTTCAAGGAAAATAAACATGCCAATCTTTGCCATTATGCCAAACCAAGCTTTCAAGGATGTAAACAAGTGAAAACTTCATGCTCTGAGGTAGGTACAGGATCTGGGGGGACACTGACTTCAGCTTTCCAAAGGAAAGCCCATCCCACTGCCTGCTAGAGAGTACAGGGAAGAATGGCAAGAGACAGCTAGAGATTTGTGCAACTGAATCCAAAGGCCAGTAAAGCTTGAAGAAAATGCCAATGAATCCTTACAGTGAAACTGGAAACTAAAAAGTTACACGAAGCAAATAAAAATGCCAGTCCTTGCATCACTGGAAGGCCACTTTAATTTTAGTTCTTGAGTTCCTCCCGTCATTTTTCCTGCCAAATCTGTCCCTCATACCACCTACCTGTTATTTAACTTGCCCAAAAGCTATTTACCACTGGGTAAGGTGCAATTAAACGACAAATCTCTATAGGAGAGCCTCTGCATGACGAATCTTCCCCATGCCCCTGGCCTACATTTTGCCAGGGAGAGTGCAAACACAGCACACACACACCCACGCCACCCCCCCCCCGCTTAAAGGCTGCAGGGTCTTCTTGAAGTTGGGTAAACCACAGGGATGGGCACAACTAAATAGCAAGGGGCTCAACCTCAGAGATAGCATCTTCCCTGCTGGGGACAAGAAACACAGGTCTACAGATCTGACCTAATGCAGGCATTCACAACTGGGGAGAATGACAGCCTCAGAAGCTTTATATGAATACCTACAGTAAACTGATACACAGTACTCCACATTCTGATCTGGAAAAACAGAAAAAAGTCAATATTGAGTCTTGCCCTTCAATCTGAATCCTTCTAAACGAGTTTTCCTGCTCTTGAAAGAGCAAGGCCTGAAGAAAAGTGGCTCTGATGTCCATAGCCCTTCCAATGCATGTATCCATCCCCTCTCCACAGCAGGACAGCACTTTATAGGCAGGAATAATCATTCCCCATCTTCTCACTCATGCTGACTTTATGACCCTCTAAACTGGGCTAATAGGAAAGAGAATACACATTCATTAACATAGGAGAGAAGGCTGATAAGTATCAGAAATGCTAGGACAGGTATTACCAACAACCATCTACCACCAAAACACAGAAAGCATTATTTGCTGCTTAAAGCAGAAATATACAAGAAAATATCAAAAAGAGGAGCTATGAGTAAAGGTTTTCCAACACCACTTGCTATTATTCTTTTTAAGAACACTATATGATTTGACAAAAAATAATGAAGGCACTGTCAAGGAGGCTGTTTAAATTCATCAGTTATCTGTTTAAAGGCAATCCACCCCTGCTGTCAAGCAGAAAGCCCAGACATACAAAAAGTACTGGTTACAAAACCCAAAGTCTCACTGACTGCCTTCATTACTGCCTTCAGTAAGCATTATTTTCAGCAGATTTTGTTGGACCTCTCAAAGAGAAAATCCAGATTAAAACTTTTCTAGGTACAAGCCCTCACATGATCCACCTCCTCTAGGACCTATTCTAGAGTATTTCTTCTACTGGGTGGATTTGAGCAAGCATTTTCTCTAGGGAAATAGAAAAGCTGGCAATGAGAAAAAACAACAGTCCTGAGAAGCTGGACCTTACCAGGTGCTTATCACCGCAAATATTTCTGCTGGCAAAGTCTTCTTCTGAGGATAAGAAGAGCATAAGGAGAAACACTGTTTTGTCTCTGTCACACTTGCGGCTCTACTGCTTATGAATTCCCTGTGCTGCAGTCAATCTGACCTGCGGTACATTTCTGCTACTACCACGCTGTCCTCTTTCCTTGTCACTTCATTAGCTGCATGGTAGCTTGGGAAAACCACACAGTAGTAAGGGGCACACAGGTTTATGGCTGTCAGTGGCCACTGATAAATGACCATTATATTCACTACAGTAGAAATGGAGGGGTTCAGTGGACATGCACTAACATCCCTTAGATGCTGCTCAAACCAAAATGATTCATCAGTCTTACTGGGCAGGTCACTGAGACAGGACCTTGCCCTGTGACAAAGATGAAAAGCCCATGAGATGAGGCTTAATTTGCTCATGGAAGAAATGCTGCCTTCAAAACAAAGAACCTATTTCCAACATCCACTGCTACACAGAAATAAAATGCAAGAGCAAGCATGAAAACAACAGCTGGCTTTTTCTTACCCTGAAGGGTTAGGTAATAAGACCCTGATAGACCAAACTAGAGATGCCACTATTGGACCCACACTTGGCATCCCAAACTCATGCAGCTGGCTTGGTAGTGAGTGCCAGAAGAAGGAGGATATGCAGAAAAGTCCCATTTAAGTAGAGGTCATGGCAACAACACTCCCACATGAAAACGCCCTCAGTATGAGCTGCCAACAAGGGTTTGTATTAGCCATTTTGCAAGACCCACAAAATAAGACCCAAAAATGAATCTACTGCCATCTGTTGTACTTCTGACTTCAACACTGTTTAAGACTATTTTTTCTTTATCTGAAATATTTAGGAATACACACGCACACAGATAACTCTGTGTTTATCTAGTAAAACAACCCAGCAAAACACAAACATGCCCACAATGACAGCAGTCACTGCACTGTCACTGGCAAGTCTGACATGTCGTCCCTAGTATGAATGGCAAAGGAGCATTGGCTGCACAAGCGTTGCAACTCTTCTCCAATAGATAAGTCAGGGAGCCCATGTGCTTAATATACCACTTATGCGATAGCTCTTCTCACCTACTGTTGTGTATTACAATATTTTTAGCATTTTAAGGAGGGGGAGGATGCAGGTATTTTGCCATTTATTGTTGTAGCCATGTGCCAGTTGCCTGGAAAACAGCCAGAGGGGGGAATTTCATTGGCTACATTGGCTGAAGTTTGCAACAGAGAAAAAAATCCTCTCCTCACTCTACTTAATATGCCAGAATACTAAGAGACCCTTGTACACATACACATGTGAGATAATACATGTCATGTTCATGGAGTATTGTGTGCAGTTCTGGTGTCCTCAACATAAAAAGGACATGGAACTGTTGGAACAAGTGCAGAGGAGGGCCACAAGGATGATCAGGGGACTGGAGCACCTCCCATATGAAGATAGGCTGAGAAAGTTGGGGCTGTTCAGCCTGGAGAAGGCTGTGTGGAGACCTCAGAGCACACATCCGGTATCTGAAGGGGCCTATAGGGATGCTGGGGAGGGACTCTTCATGAGGGACTGTAGTGATGGGACAAGGGGTAACGGGTTCAAACTTAAAGAGGGGAAGTTTAGATTGGATATGAGGAAGAAGTTCTTTACTGTGCAGGTGGTGAGGCACAGGAATGGGTTGCCCAGGGAAGTTGTGAATGCTCCATCGCTGGTGGTATTCAAGGCCAGGTTGGACAGAGCCTTGAGTGGCATGGTTTAGTGTGAGGTGTCCCTGCTCCTGGCAGGGAGGTTGGAACTAGATGATCTTAAGGTCTTTTTCAACCCTAACTATTCTATGATTCTATGTTGCCCATTGCTGTTAAGAGCTGGGTTAACTCCATACGTTGTCCACATTGGCACTGTTCTCCCCACAACAGCGTAGGTCTGCCCAACAATACTAAAATCTTCAGACTTTACATGGCATTTTTTGCCAAATCTTAGCAAACAAGCCCTATATTCAGTCTCTCACCAGACTGCCGTCTTGCTGCAAGGTGCTCAGCGTTAGGCTGCCTGCAGATAAACGATAAGGCATCTTTCTCTATTGTTTCTGAGTTAATATATTTGATTAATAACAATAAAAGCCACAGATCTTTTTAGTTATTGGCTTTTTCTTTTAAGAGAAATCAGAGCAAAACAGTGACAGGCAGCAGATATTAAAACCCAGAGGTGAAGAACACACTGCATCAGCAATGAAATTCACAAAACTCAGTTTGTTAGAGCCATTATACTCCAGAGTAGACAAGTTTGTGGTGTTTCTTAAGGACTGAGGCATTCTGTTATATACAAAAATCAAAACAGCTAAGGAACAACTCTAAACATGCTCTTTACCCAAGAACGATGCCTTCCCTCCTGCCATTGTACCAAAAGATGTTCCACACGATTTTACTCAAAGCAAATAAAAACATTCACTGAGGCTCAGCAATCTGTTTACCCCAATATTTGTAAGCTTTACATTGCAACCCAAAGTATACCTCTCAACATCTAGCTTACCTAGTTCCTTAACAGAATATGATTTAATAAAACCCAAAATTGGATTACAGTAATTTACCAAAAGACAATGGAGAAAATGGGGAAAAGTAAGGAAAGAAAGTCTACTGGTCACCTCTGAGCAGAAAATGGGGGAAGATATTAAAATCTGGCAGGTTCTTGTTTACCACATACAGGTAGCAGACTGTTTTTAAAATGAAATGTTGAAATTTGAACAAAAGTAATGTCCCAGCAGGTCATGGCAAACATTGCTTGACTGCTAAAATCAGAGCAATCAAAACATCCTCTACATGTTAATGTCATACATGCAAGAACAACAACAGGAAACAATAAAATTACAAGCACATATTTTCAAAGTATACCAAAACCATATTTAGACTTCATGAAGGAGCCCATCTCTACAAAGCAATGAGTAGCCTAGCAGCAGGAATTTATGGCAACTTTAACGTATAAGAGATGCCTCTCTTCTGTGGGTGTCAATAATGATTTAAAATGTAATTAACTTGTGTCAGCGGGCTACTATTAATTTAAGCATGGACTGAATAGTGAATCACAACAGGTACTGCCATTCAGCTGTAGATAATCTCCATGGAAAAACTTTCAGAAGTTAAATGAGAGGAAAAACGGACATCAAGCATGTTGAAAAAATATCACTTGATGTGATTATTTTAATACTAGATATCTACTTTTCCAGTGCTTTACTCACATAGCAGCTCAGCATCACCCAAGCCACTCTCTCCATTTCAGATCTCTTCTAGCATCTTCCCCTTAATTTACTCCCTCAGGTTATTAGGCAGGGAGCTTTACCTGTCCTACCCATGGATATATACAGCCCTCATAAGCTTTAGGTAGATTATCCAGTACATAGAACAAACACTTTTCTTACTTGAATTTTATTCAGTTTCCACAACATTAATGAGTATTTTGCTCAGTGCTTTTCAAGGGGCTTGTGAAGAAGCCTTCAACTACCCTTTCTTTTCAAGGTGGTGTAAGGCAATTATCCTTACATATTTGATATATTTCAAGGGTAAAACATTCCTACAGATCATCAGACATTACTCCTGGAGTAATGAAAGGAACCTTTAGCCTTGTTTTGCATTTAGTTATTTATGCTATGGGCAGCTCTCCTCCTCCCTCTTTCCTTGCACTCATCACATAGGACAAGCCACCCTGTTTCCTCTCCCCAGAACACAACAGCCTAGACACAACCATTTATACTGCACAAACCCCCACTGCCTATCCAGAAGGTCTTATGTTCAAGTGACCAAAATTATTTTTAATTCATGCTTCCCGCTCCTTCCCTTTTTGCAAGAACATATACCAGTGGGGTCTGAGTCAATGAAAAAACAAACAAAAAAACCAAAACAGTCTGGTTCACGCAACCCATATAGTAATCCTGCCGAGTCCACTGAATTCAGAGGCCCAAGATTGTATTCGAAATGAATCCTGTGAGACTGATACTGCAGCAATACATACATTTTCTTTAAATACTTGTAATTTGCCAGGTTTCTTCTGTATTACTGTTGGAAGCAATTACAAAGACAAAAGACTGACTTACAACACACTTATGCCAGGTAAGATGAATCAAAGATCATGTATCGAGGTATTCACTTGCTCTTTGGGAAAAAAAAAAAAAAGGGTGGGGGGGATCACACTGAGGGGGAAAACCTGCCTACAATGCCATTGGTCTTGGTTATCAAGTGTCAGTTCCAGGCTTTGATGCACGCTGCACTCTGTGATAAGAGGTCTTAACAAAAAACAAAGGGATCTACTGTCACACATCACACAAACAACAGATAATTGTTATCTTTTATATTCTTCTTATTTTAGAATTTGTGCTATCAGATCTTGGGTTTCCTCTATGATACTTTGATCCTGCAGCATGTGCCAAGCACACTAAAGAATGCATTTACTCTGTGACAAACTCCTTCTCAGCAGTGTAGGTCAGAGGGAAAATATCTTACCTGTTCTGCCTCATCCACCAACAAAGAAAATTATTATGAATCCCTGGAAGTTTTCAAGGCCAGGTTGGATGGGGCTTTGAGCAACCTGGTCTACTAGAAGGTGTACCTGCACATGGCAGGGGGGTTAGAACTGGATGATCTTGAAAGACCCTTCCAACCCAAATCATTCTGCGATTCCATGATTCTACAGCAAAATCTAAAAGAAAAGGAGAACAATGGCACCTGCAACATAACTCCCAGAGCATAAGTATCATTAAAAATTTTTTTTTCTCTTATATCTATCCCGACATCTTACACCAGTGCTAGAAAGGTATTAAATCAGCTATGCTAGAGGCTTGGGAACCCACAATATCAGACCCCACTTCTAAAAGTAAGAAATAAGAAGTTTCTCTCTTGTGCCTTTCAATCAGATTTTAGATAAATGGACAATGGGAACCCTGAATATTACCATGAAAATGTTCAAGCTAATAGTCATGCCTACAAGAACAAGCAAACCTGCTTAACTTTCACATAGCTTTCAAGTGCTGCCTGAAAGAATGAGAGGCAGAGAAGTAAACAGAAACTTCACATTGCTGCAAAGCTTAATGTAATTTATAGCCACATCTGAAACCCATCACGTTAAAACAGCACAGCTTTTTATGCTGAAATGTGTTACCTACAAAATGTTTTGTTAATGCAACAAATAATCCAGACAGCCCAATATTACAGTTTTTGTAGAGGGACTATCGGTATTTCCCACTGCTAATTTAACTATTATGTGTACTAGCCACAGAGAACTGAACATTCAACAAATAAAATTCATCACACAAGCTAAAGAGATGATGCCCTCCAAACATCTTGTGTTTTGCAGGGCATGGTATTTGTAAATCAGCAAATTGGATTTGTCCCATTGAATTTGCCCCAGCCATACTGCTGGAAAGAGCTGTTCACAGGATGAGAGAAGAGTCTGCTGCCTCATTAAAGGTCCCTTGGTATTTTTTGAAATATAAGTGATGTTAACTCTCATTTCTTGGCCAATTTGGAACTGGCAATTGCTAAAGCAGTTCAGCATTTCCTACTCCATTTCTGCTAGTGGCTGTTAGGGACTAAATATTGCCCCCAGTGGCAGATACGGTCTGTGGAAATGCCCTGCTCAACCACAGGTGTGCAAGAAAGTGGGAGAACAGTTTGCACAGAAAATTAAAACTTCCTCGGTTTCCTTCAGAAGATCTTCACAGGAAGAAAAAAACCCTCCCAGAGTAGCACTGCTAATTAAAACCTGTACAATTTAAGTTGCAGGCTGATATTAGCCTCAACTCCTAGACACCCACATACAGGAATATCATGCTTCTCCATAGCCAGCAAGGCTGCAACAACTGAATTACCCCTAAACATAGGCTAGTAAAGAAGGGCTAAGCTTAATTTAAAGACTGAGTTATGTGGTCATTTTAATGTTGGACCTTCCAGAGCACACTGCACCAAAAGCCTTTTAATACCATTAAGAAGTCGACATCACAACATGAGGCAAGAATTGCATTTGCTACCAGACAGTTTTGTTGCATGCTTAACCAGCAACACGCCACATATGTTCAAACCAGCAAAAGTGATTTGCATTTATTCTTGGTAGGATCCTAACAAACTAAAAGAGAATTAAAAGGAAATCTTTCAGAAACAGGAGCTTCACTGTCTAATGGGTTTTAGGACAAAGAAAAAAGTTAAAAATATCTATACTGTCTGTCATTTTTATTGAGTATTCTGCTGTGCTTCAAGCTAATATTTCCCATCAAATGCTTTTTGCTTGCTACTATTCTCTCTCCTCACAGAAAAAAAAAATACAATATTGGTATCTTTCTGATACTGAAACATTTGGAAAGATGCCTCACAACTGTATCTTACCTTGCCAAGATATCATACTTCAGACTGTGAAGTGATTTAAAGACATTGCCTTGAGATGTCATTATGTGTCTTTATTCTCCTTAAGCTACTACAGCTTACCAAAAAAAAAAACAAAAAAAATAAAAAGGCCCCAGACTAACAATCTCACACCTCTATGTATGTAGTTCTACAGAGCCCAAACTGGGGTCAAAACCTGCATAACACTGTGGTCTCTGCTCACTTTAGATCCAGCTCCGTTGAGCTCAGCTCTCTCAAACATACGCACCCCATTACTGCTACCTAGCTCACACCCAAGCACACTTGGCAGGAAATTCCTAACTTTCACCTTTGGGGGACAGCCTTCTGTAAGGGAGACCTACAAGAGGAAGGGAGCACCACAAGGTTTAAAGACAGCTGTGAAGCCCATGGTTTAGAAGTGCAGCTGTGAAACACAAGTAGAGCACAAGCTGCGGAGGTGGCATCACTCTGCAACAATTGCTTTCTGCCAGTACAAACAGGCAAGTGGAAAGGAAGATCAAAGTGAGACCCTTTTCTCATTATTATGTTACTGCCTTTCTACCTCTAAAACAGAGAAGAAAAAAGGTCTCACTTCAGCTGAGAAGTCAAAATAGTTTTCCTCCTTTCAAAGTGCTGATTGTGATTTCCCTTCACAGCTCCCAGGAACATCAATAGCACCCACACAGCTTAAACCCATGAGATACCTGAGAAATACAGGCAGTACAGCAGGATCCTGTAAGTGAACCACCTAGTGCCTTCAGAAGTAAAGGGCTATCCTGCTCTAAATATTGTTCACCCTGTCATTCTCATTAATAAGTCTAAACTGCTTATATTTTAATCAGGTGTGGTCTGGAAACAAATCACAGCAGAATTGTTAGCCACATGGAAATGGATTTTTTAAAAGTATGCATAGATATCAAATACATACAAACACAGAAGAGCAAAGACACAGCATTTTATAATACCTCTGAGACATCAGATGGCATTAGATAGCGCCTATGATGGAAAGAAATTAGAGGGAGGGGGTGGAAGAGCACTTTAAACCAATTAAGTTCACACTTCTGGGAAATAGATGCCTAATGTTCACTCTCACCAGCAGCACTGCTTCCAAGCCTTTCTTGGTGAGACCCACACATGCTTAGAAACTATTAAGTTTTCTTCACAGGAAATACAAAGTGTTTTCAAGAACCATGCGGCCCCTCACAAGAGGGGGAAAGCAGGAAAGGAAGAAACTGCACAGCATCCCCATTTTATGCAAGATATTCATGCTGTAACAAGCCCAGGAAAAATGCTAAGATGTAGCAATAACCAACCAACCTGCCCTCTTTGACAAAGCATCTGGGGGGAAAAAAAAAAACAAAACAAACCAACACATTTCCAACAAAATTCATCATTGCATTTACTTCAAAGCAACTAAAAATAGCATCATCATTTCGTCAAGAGAAAGAAACCTTGAAATAAAAAGCCCATTGTATACCTCTTGCCAGAAACATTTATTTTTAACTAATTACATATTTAAAACCAGACTTTTTTCCACCTACACTGAGACAGTCATATAACCATAAAAACTTTACAAGAGGTTTGTGCTGTTTCTTTTTTAGCAAATCAATTGTCTAAGTTCTACTATGTATATACTCAAAATCAGCTTTATAATAAAACCAAGTAGGACTAAGGGCATCTCTGAAATTTGCTTTGTTTATTTTACAGTAAATCAATAAGGGTTTTATTCAAATTCTCCAGAAGGCTACTGCAACCTTTCCTGAGCAAGGGTTGGGGCCAGCTGTTTTGGCAGCCAGAAACATTAAACACTGAAACTGCTGTAGGACTTTGCAACCAAAGCCCCTTTCAAATGCCTGGATGCTGTAGCTACTGCATACAGAGAAAATGAGCAAGACCTCCCGCAGATGAATGTTCATGTGGCATAAACCCAAATCAGACCAGTCATCCTTGGGAAAAGTAATTATTCCCACGGCAAAGGAAGCACAAAGATGCTCCAGCAATTTCTGACAGCAAAACAGAAATACGATTTGCATCAACAGTTGCCAAAGATGCAGGAAGAGAAAACTATCTGATTTCTTTTTCTTATGTGCCTCAATAAAGAAATACATTAGCAGGAGCTGGCAGCAAAAGTCTTCAGTGTACAAAGCAAAGCCATTACCAAAAAGCACAACCGAGCACATTAGTACTCATAATAGGATTCAAGACTAGGATATTAATGAAATAGTGACCTTAGAAAGCTGAATTTGCCTAGTTTTGGAAAAATGAGTCTTCATCTACATTTAACTTCTGCAAAACAAACTACAACAATATTTCCAAGCTGCAGTGGCATCTGCAAATTTGACATTTAGTTGCAGCATAGTTTGCCACAGTGCAAAGCTCTGGGGTCTTACGCAAACCTTTACATCAGTTTTATTTAGTAGAACATTACAATATTTGACATACAAGTGACATTTTAAAGGTAAAAACATAATTTATGTGCTCTGATGCTCCCATGAACATGTAGCCCAAAAGAAGGTGGGCATTTTAACGTATTTTCAGGACTCAGTGGGATTAAGAACTTCTCTCTGCATGTAACCAACTGTAAAAATGCCACAGTAGGAGCTGACATGTAATTTTCAGTTCCACACCCTGAACTTACAACGTTTGACCCTGATTTCAATCACAGCAGCGTAAATCAGAATAACTCCATTATGTAAAACCAGCATGTGATTTTGCTCCATTGATTTACCTTCATGAAGAAATCTCAAATTCTTCTTTTGCAATAAACTACCAATTTCCATGCTCCTTAGTGTAAGAAATGAGGTGTTTAACAAGGAACATACTTGGACTAAAATTAACAGCAATGCTTTGGCGATACCAATCTGGAAACAGTTGCTATGTGTTACTACCTACAAAGCTGCAATCCTTTCTTTTATGTCAAGTGCTAGCATTAAGACTTCCCAAAGAAAATAATGAGAAATAGGTGAAATCCCAGAGAAACACAAAATGATTCAAAACGATGGTTAAGAACCAGATTTTCAGCAGGTTCAGCACATTACTGGCTTGGATTTTGCCAAGGACAGGAAAGACTGGATATCCATTCCACAAGATAGTGAAAATGGACCACAGGAGCAGCAGAATATTTGAGCTATTTTGCCCCCATTCATGTACCACCTCACCTCACCTGCCATTCTTGCTACACTGCATTAGCCCAACTCCTGCTAATTTGCTTAGTGCAAACAAAGCAAATCCCGCTTGATAGAGATTTTTCTTGTACAGGGCTATCATAAACAAAAAAAGCAGAGACTAAAGTTGAGACCATAGTTTCCACCTTGGTGATACCAACCAGCCAAAAGTAGTATTTCACTGGATATCAAACTTCCAAAGCAGATCTGTGCCCTGCTCTTTACACAACCATCAAATGATCTCAGAAATTTGAGAGGAGAATAGTTGTATTTAATGCCTGTATTCCATCACACAACCACGACAGAACAGCCAGCGAGAGTGATTTTAGAAAAATATAGTGGTAATCCAGTTTGTACCCAGAAAATTATAGGCTGTTAAAAATAAGTCACAGACACCTTATGAGTCTCTCTAACTCAAGGTGGAAGTCTTTCAAACCTACTTAACAGTAATGGGTAAAAGCAGTGAGGGCCTTTAAAGAGCAAAACGAAGGGGGGATCATAATTAAGAACCTAATAATGTTTTAGCTCTCAGCAAAAATTTTTACTTCCAATTAATTCCTAACTGCCCTTTTTGAGCACAGGAGAGAAGCTGTTCCTTGCGCAAAATTTCAACTCTCATGCAGAGAGGCAGATCTGAGTTTTTTTCTTCTGTTTGTGCAGATGGCAAATTATATACTGGCAACAACCAACTTTCCCGTAACCTTCCATCAAATGCCAGCTTTGAAGAACACAGAGATAAAGAACAGTTTTCTTTGAAAAGAAATATTATTATTTGTGCTACTTGCTCTGCTGTTACATTTTATTAAAAAACAATTCTGTGATAATGTGGCATGCTTTGACTCACCACAGGTTTGACACACTTTGTATTCAAAACTACATGAAACTATACTCTGCTTAATCAAAGGAGGAGGTGGGAAAACATTTACTGTTTGGTTTGGTATTGCTTTTCTCAAGGGGAGACACCAATCCCCTCCTGACAGGTTACAGCACCACAGTCCTGTCATTTTGGGAAGTACCTACTCAGTACCCTCTCAGAAAGAGAATGGAAAATGAGATTTCAGCAACAGCAATCCTTTCTATTAGAAATATATTGGCCTTCTTAACTTCTTTGGCTTTTATTTCATTTTTAACTCCTTAAGCATCACTGATTTAAGAAAAAATAAAACATTTCCAAGGGCCACAGCAATCCACTATAAACTTGTAATCCATTTTAATAATAAGTGCCAATGCACATTCTACTGACGTTTTTGTATTATCCTGGGTGAGAACAAAAGAGGGATAAAGCAAATAAAACAAGATACAAGAAAACCCACAAAAAGCCTTAAAAAAAACCCATGTGGATGTTGCATCTCCTAATCTCTTTAACTGCCCATTAGATGCACCAGGTAGCTTCTTGCATCAGAGCACAGAAATGCCTCACAGCAACTTTTATGGTAGAGGTGCTAAAAGTGACACACAACATATATGTGTATACTTATAACAAGGCATTCTAAAAAGGAATAAAAATCACATGAAGTGTTAAAAGATTCATGATGCTTTTAAAATAATTAAATATATTTTGCAGCTCATGCTAGCAACTGAAAATGCCTCAAATTTCTCAAATTCTCCTAGTTCTGTTACAATTGTACGGTTAAAAGTGAGATGGGTATTTGCAACACATCTATTAGAAAAGCTTCAACAGATTTCATTATGTATTAACTGAATCAGAGACATGATTTACTTTGGAAGTCTCTACTAGAAACAAACATTCAATGGAATTAGTCACTTCAGATGAATTAAGAACCTACAACAAACTGAAAGCTGTGATCATGTTTCTCTTCACATGTACAGTTTTGGCACTAAATTCGATAACATGGAAGTAAAATGTATTTCTTTATTTAAAACGAGAAAAAAAATACACATTATATTAGAAAACTTGCCAGGAGCTTTCCTCGAGATACTTAAGGATCATATAGAGATATCTTTCTTTTTTGATTGTTTGTTATTTATAGGTATGGTAAGGTTTTGATCTTGGAACAGTTCATGTACTGTAGCTATTTTTTGAAATGAATTCTTTCAGAGATCTGGCCTTTCTGGGTTCTTTGCAAGGCAGAGAAAGAAATTCAGTTAGTTTCAAAAAAACAGTGTTACTCTCATTTGCAAACAAACAGACAAGACAACAAAGGTTTAGCTACCATGGATTTTCCAGAGAACAGGTGAAAAGACGACAAAAGCCCCTCTGTGCTGACACTTCAGGAAATCAGATCTGTAAAATGAAAGTATCTGAGCCAACTGGGTTTGTTTTGTTCAAGGTTATACCTATGAGCACCTATGACAAAAGTTCATGTAGAAATAAGAGGATGATCTATTTATCTCGAATAGAAAATGCCATATGTTTCCATCTCCAGATGATTTCAAAAAGAATACCTTCTTTTCTCAACAGGGTCAAGTAACCATATGGTTACATTATGTAGTTAATAATTTCACATTACAGGTGGTTTTCCTTGGCATATAATAAACCATGTTCTTACACAAACCTATAGTCAAAATACTACTTAGCAGTATGTTGTATACAGAAACTGCTGATTGAGCTCATTAATAAATCATATATTCCTAATTCATTGTTAAATCAGCCTGTCGTTTCTTTTTATGTATATCATACCTGAATCCATCTATAGCCTATTTCTTGTAAAAACACATGCTGATGTCTGTCTGGCATGTACATTTGAAGTTTAAAACAGGATTTTAAATAAAGAAATTGGAACATCAAGCACAGAAATAATCCATCAAACAATGTGAATAGAGGTAGCAAGAAAAACAGCACGCAAACCTTAACTTCAAGACTACTCTATTCAAGTGCTCAGCTTTCTTACTTTTCACTTGATTTTGTTTGCTTTGAAAAACATCAGACTTAGGCAAGCAACACTTTAAAAATAAGCAGCCTTTCCGCTAGCTCACAGCAATGTTGGCATGGTCTTCACCTGATATAAATGGGGACAATACCTTAGATTTCAAGAGATCTGTAGCAAATGCCTGCTCTCAAAAATTGGCCCACAATTTCATATACGTTCAGCAGATACTCGGCTCGTGCAGCCCCTGGACAAAAGTGATGATTTCTCCTACTTCAGCTGCAGGCGTTTTCTGAATTGCCACTGTCAGCCCCAGACATGTCACCTCTTCAGTTTTCAAAAAGGGAATGGCAGAGCTACAAAAATATTTTACAACATAAAAATTGTATTCTCCTCACGCTCCTCTTCAGGTTTATTTTTCTTACCTTCAGACAGAAGCTAAGGATGTCACATTGCTGTCTGAAATATATAAAAACAAAAGCAAAAAAGCAGAAATAGAAGAATATTTTTATCTACCAGACTAGGGGATCGGAAAGTGATGGAATCACAGATTTCTGCCACTCATGCTACCCACACGCTCAGAAGTACTTGAAAAAGAAGGGCAGTTAGAGTAAACACTGTAATTTTCATTACAGAAGCTGCACTTTATACAACAGAAATTTGTCCTTTTTATAGTCTATGCTGAACACATGCACCTGAAAGCAAGCACCTTCTCATTATGTCCCTGTAACCACAGGGGATGGAGAGAGACAAGACAGGAGAACACTGGACATTTCATTCAGCCTCTTTCAATAACACAAAACCTTTTCAGGGAATGAGAAGATGTCGTGACAGGTAGATACATAGAGAAAAGTACACAGCCAGGATGACATCCCTAAGTCCCAAGTAACATATTGTGAGATCATATCAAGTAAAGATGATGTCCAAATCATCTGGAAGACTCCTACACTTCCAATGCAAACTCTACCTCAGATAAACAGTACATCTTTTTAGGGGATTCATAGTAGTCAAAAATGAGCCATGTTCTGCTTTAAAGGTGATTTTCTAAAACCTGCACACTTGCCCAACCAATTAAACAGAACAAACTAGTGGGAAATAGCAAACGAAAAGATTTTTCTATGATTTCTTTTCTGACAAAAACAGAACAGTGAAAAAACACTTTATAGAACAGTTTAAGAGGGATCAACAAGTACCAGCTAATGAAGTGTGTTGCTTTAGCCATCTTACTGCCTTATGTTCAAGGACCAGGATGACTGCAAACATTCCCTGCATGCAGATTGAGAGGAACATTATTGACAGTGGTAGGAAAGACATGTTGAGATGACAGCAGCTTTCTCAAGCATAGGCACAATAGAATAAAGATATTACTAAAAACTAACCAGAGATGAATTAAACGTAAGTACATTTATGCAGACTAAACACCCTGGGGAAAGGCTGCAATAGCCTCTCTGTGACAGTAAGGACAGAGCAAAGCCTGCTTCCTTTGACTCCCTTGAATTTAAAGGATCAAGCTGAAAGGTCTAAAAGGCGATGGCAAGTCCAAGGGGGAAATCACAGGGCAATCAGTAAATACTGCAAAATACAGAAAGGAGAAGATAGAGTCATGTGTAGATATTATGAGGAATACCAGAAAACAGAATTTTTTATTTTCTCTAAAACATCAGCTTTTCCGCTCCTATTTCTCTGCTATTCTGGACTACCTTTGGAGGAAGAAGATGAGTGAATGAGCCTGGAATGTAGGGACACATTGGATGGCTCCAGCAGAGAGACGACAGTTTCCGCACTGCCTCAACCCAATGGGTCAGAGACAAGAAAAACACTCTCCCTTCACCAGGACCCTTCTCTTCTTTGAGCATCAGAAAAAAGCAACCAGCTTCCACATGACAGAGTTTGGTTTCTACTCTTCTCCATTTTAAAAAGGGAAGCACAATGACTTTTTTATCTTCAGGAACTGGGGAAAATTAATAAATATTTGACCTTCGTGTCTAATCCCTTGTAGGCTCACCTTCTTCAAGCATACTTGAAGCTAAGCTTCCTTGAGCCTCAAAACAGTCCAGAACTAGAAACCCAGACGGCTTAAAAAATCTAGGTACTCAGGGATATGCAACCAGAAGCCATCTACAACCATAAATCACTAAACACCTCTGAAAATGTGATGTTAGGAAACCCTAAAGGCATGATTTTCACCCTGCAAACCCAGCAATGCTTGCTGATGGCAAATACAGCACCTAAACTCGTGCCTCAGACGTTGCTTAAGCAAACTAGTTTTGCTAGCTCCTTCTTCAACATCCTTTTAAAAAAGTCATGCTTCTCATGTTATGCCATTCAATTATTTAAATGGACAAAAGGAGTATTATAACAAACACAAAATTTGCCTTTCCACACAGATCACAGCTAATCATGCATAAGCCACAGAAGGGTCTTTGTGAGGCCAACAAAGCCATGAAGACATTGCCTTATTTTTACTTTTTTTTTTTTTAAAGCATCACATGAGAAAGTGTGCAAAGCTGCAGAAATGATTACTAGTTTCTACTGCTAAAAAAATAAAAATAAAAAAAATAACCTTTTACTGGAGGGTTTTACTTTTGTAAGTAACAAAAAAGCTACTGTTTCTATTCAAAACCAGAAAATCTGGTGCCAAAGAAAGATCAACATTTCTGAAGACTTTCTCTGGATTCCTGTGGAATGAACACTTCACTTAGTTCACACAAAGAGCTTAATTTTCTTTTTTAATCTGCCTCAAACATACAATTACTGTGCCAAGCAGTAGCACAGCAAAGACAAACAGACTTGCTGAAGTGATATATTTCTATGCCCTAGAAATACTCATTGTATTGCTCCCTGGTAGCACTCACTGTACAGGAAAGAAATTTGATTACTTTTTCCCTGGGGATGCATTGTATATTTAGATACTTTTCTATAGTTAAGGATTGGCTTAATTACCTTGTGAATAAATGTATTTAACAGAGGTGAAAGTAAACATCCCAAAACCAAAGCTTTGTTGTTCCCTGCCCAGTGTGGATAGATACACGCACAGGGGTACTCATTCACAGGCTTCCCTTAGCGAAAGGGATGGGGAAGGACTATATGAGTCTCTGCTAGAAAACAAATAGGAAAGCATCAGCAAAGATAAACTTTGCAAAGTCATGTTATTCAAAAATCAAGCAGGCATTCTGTCTTGGCTTAAGCTGGGATAGAGTTATTTTCTTTGTATAGCTGGTAGAGAGCTGTGTTTTGCCTTTAGCCCAAGAATAATACTGATAACACAATGATGTTTTAGTTGTTGCTAAGTAATGCTTACCCCAAGTCAAGGATTTTCCAGTTTCCCATGCTCTGCCAGTGAGGAGGGACATAAGAAGCTGGGAGGGAGCGCAGCCAGGACTCAAACTAGCCAAAGGGATATTCCATACCATAGAATGGCATGATCAGTATATATAAACTGCAGGGAGTTGGCCATGGGCCACCGATCACAGCTCTTGGAGTAACTGTATTGTGCATCACTTACCTTTCTTGGATTTTATTCTTCTCATTTTCCTTTTCATTATTATTATTATAATACTTTATTTCAATTATTAAACTGTTCTTATCTCAATCCAAGGGCTGTACCATGAGCAAGCAGCTGTGCGGTACTTACTGCCGGCTGAGGTTAAACTACAACAGTATCTCCGAAACTGAAAACATTTCACATAAACAACACTCTCTGGGATCCAGAACGTGGTTTACGCAGCTTCTTTGTTTCTCTAAAGCAACTCCACAGAAGCAGAACTAATCAAAATGCACTGCAATATTAACTGTAATCACAGTGCTCGCCCAACAGGTACTTCCAGCAGAAAGGGCTGAACAGAAGCAGTTGAATGAGTAAGGAGCAGCTTGGCAATGGGCTCTGACATGTCACTGCATGGGGACATAGCTAGGACACTTTAGTCCTACAGGGAGCAGAGAATACTGCTTATATCAACAACTGCATTAAACATACCCCACCCTAGAGCAAAGCCCAGGCAGGTGAAGCTACCTGTCTTTCCCAGGGCCTCCCGGAGCAAGAGGAGTGGGCAAGAGCTATAGTAGCCTCCTCTGGGTTTCTGTAGGAAGAGATGTATGTCAATGCACACACACACCTAAACTTCTACATACAGACCATAGCTAATTAGAAGTCTAGGACTGTCCTCACTACAAACCGATCTGTATAGTCCAATTTAGACTTCCCCAGCAAAATCCTGTCCCAGAACACATTCACACAGCACAGCAACACTACTGCGGAGAAGCAGCCCGCACCAATATAAAGAAGATTCTGCCTGTCTGTGAATTTGCAGCACTAAAATGGCAGATTAAAGCACGTTTTTCTTCGAACACCTCCGATTTTGTGCATGACAATGTTATATGTTATCTGCCACCTGCAGCATTGTATACATACTGGCAAAGAATGGATGCTCTCCAGGAAAGATAAGACTTTCAGTAGAAATCCTAAGTTACACATGACATAAGGACAGTAGGGGGGCTAACACCCACCTCCCACATATCACACCCCCATGATTTACACCACATTTTATCAGTGAACAAAATTATAAACAAGTTTCTGCAAGAAAGAAACAAACAAGGAGAATTTAAGCCGAATTTGTGTATGGATGCACACTAACACTGTAGTATATAGCTTGTGTAGATAAGTAAGTCACTGGCAAAGATGCAACTCTGCACCAAAACAAGGCCAAAGCAAGAAGTCACTATTCTGAGGAAAAGAGAGAGACACTCTAGACAAGAGCTGTGACAGACCCATCTTCTCCGTGGTGAAGCAGGCGGGTGGGCGCAAAGTTACAGAAGATGACAGCTATGGTACCTCCACATATCCACAAAATGTTTTACGCTTCATGGGCACAAGTTAAACCTATTTTCTGCTTGCAATTATTGTGCAAGTTCCTCACATCCAGCAGATAGTTTGGATCCCTGTAAGATTTCCCTATACTGAAGTGCTTCAACTAACATATTACATATTTGAAAAGTGGATGGTCAGCAGAGCAGTCTGAAAGAGTGAGGAAGCCATCCTGTAATGTAATGACAAGGGAACAAGACGAATAACACCAGATTCTCTTCAAAGATGAGGCCATATGAAGAAAAAGATTAAAATAAATGTTTTATAAGAGCAATCACTGCCATTATTACCCAGCGAATTTTTATTTTGCAAGCCCATGCAAAAAAATAAGGTGACTACCAGACAGGAGAAAAACACATGCTTTAGATGAGTTTTTCCTTCCTCCTGTTGCTGAACATGGATTTCCCACAACATAGGAAAGCTGTTTCCTCTACCCAGCAAAGCAACACAAATAAGCAACAGAGTAGCTGGCATGATGACAGATTGATACCAACATCTTCATCCTGCCATGGAGGGGCCTAGAACACGCAGGGAAAAGGGTGCTGAAGACCATATTAATGGATGGCATCTTAATGGTTGACACAAGAGGCACCTAAATAAGACCCAGATTGGAATCAAAAACATGACACATTACCAACAGTAGCAACACTTGGGAAAAATACTTCTATTACAAAAGAAGCCATGCTCCCATCTACAGGTGTCACCCAAAATTAATGGCACAGCTTCAATCACTGCCATAAACACATCCACCTGATGGAGCAGCCAAAACATAGCCCATGGGCAGGGAGCTGAAAACCCTCAGACAAGGGCACTGAAGAAATTATTTGGGCATTGTATGAACTTTTATAAATGCTAAGCATTCAGAAGTTCCAGGTGTCATAAAACTTCTTCACTGGTTCATCTGTATATACCATACAGGAGTTTTCTGCACAGCTTCAGATTAAATACAATGTCACTAAAATTCCCATAACATCTGTGCCAGAAAGCTGCTATAGTGGACTTACCAAACAGCATGACCAAGAAACAAAAAATATGCCTGCTTTTGAAGGACTGTGGTCAACACACACCCCCCTCACATCATGGTATCAGCTTTAATACATAAAGAGCCACTCAGAAAATACAACCTGCAGCATACTATAAAGCCTGCTGATAACAGTCCATAGTTGAAGTCAGAGGAGCTCAGGAGCCACAGCCTCCATAGGAATACAAAAGCTATTCCACTCATCAAAACTGCTCTGACTCCAGAAAAAATGCCCCCGGCCTCTGATCCCTACATAACAATTACAGTCTGAAATACTGCTGCTCAATAAAGTGAGTTCTGGCTGAATGAGACAGGCAAGTTAAAGGGGAACAAAATGGTATCATTGATGCAGCTGAGATTTATTTTTTTTTTATTATACTCTTATCTCAGTAATCACACTGCAGACATACACAGATTTCAGGGATTTAAACCCTTTGCCTAAAACCCCAGCTAAGGCTTCCTACAGGGGAATGCTCAGAAAAATTAATCCAGATTAATATTGAATAGTTATTTATCCTTGAGCATCTGCACAGGCTCTCCTGTACAGCTTTTATGTGGTTTGCTTCACTGGCATTGCAGGTGAGTCATGCTAAACCCAGCCAGGGAGACTTCAAATCCAGACAAGAATATCTCTGCAGGGGTGTAACTAATCATTCACCCCCTTTCTGCAGGGATTAGCACTTCTGGACAGCACATGGTGTGCTCCCACACAGCACACGTGTGGCTTGGGACTCTGCCTGGAGTTGTAAAACATTTAGCGTATCATCTGATCACATCATCTGAAACAACACTGCTGAAATTTAAAATTACATCAGCCTCTGTACTTTGTCCTCACCAAGGGCCATGTCTTAGCTCAGGCAAAACTTCTGCACTCTGGACTTAAAATCATCCTGTTGGCTCTGTCCCAGCAGAGGTGTAAGAGCAGAAATGTTACTAAGGATGGAAGGTGAGGAGAAAGGGTGGGTTTGCCCCAGTCGCTACAGTTTCAATAGAGTCAAGTCAGCACTGTCCTCTTCTTGCACTTGAGAAGATAAAGGGTAAGGACCAAAAGCTAGCCAGGCACCTCTCCCTTCATCAAGAAGAAGGGCAGAAGATTGAAACAAGGCTAGAGGAAGGACTTGGTCTTTAGATAATACAGACTAAAGAAGAAGGGGATAAACATGCCAGCTTGTGTAAATCTTAAACTCATTTGTTTAGTTTTTAATTAAGTAAACTTGAAATAAGCTTTCCAAGTTGTCCAAATATATTGCTCTTGCTAGCCAAAAGGATAACCTGGATATTGCCACTGTAAGAAGGAATCCATTCTCTTCCACATCTCTGTGCTTTTCTGTTTGTCCTTTCTTGCACCATCTCCTTGTATAATTATTAATATTTTCCTTAGCATTACGAAAATGGTTAGGTCCTTCTGTAAAACAAAGCAGCAGGGGAAATGCCCTTTAGTGGCTATTTCCGAAGTAAGGTTTGTATTTATATCAAAATTGAGGCTAAAGGCATGTAACACCCCTAAAATACGTGTTCAGCATGTGTTAAGCACAGTGTGAAGAATTCTCAACACATGCAGCCTTCACTGCCAAAGCCCAGTGTGCAATATTCTAAGCTGCTTTTTTCTTCTTCCCTAAAGCAAATTACTGTTTCTAGGCAGAAACACTATCTTTTAGCATCTTGCCATTTACTATTTCCTTGAGTTATCACTCAAGACCACATGAGTGTGATGAAATTTTTAACAGCGCAATGTTCTTTGGTCAAATTTTGTATAGTCAACGCCAATACCAACAGAATAAAATTTCCTCCCTCTATACCCTAATCTAGACCAGAACAGCTCCATTATTTTCATTATGAAAAAAAATTAAATAGTCTACAGAGATACTGATCACTAAGTGCTTTAGCTAAACTGCAAAACTGATATAGCAATATAATTTGCTTAGATGTCAAAGTATCCTTATAACACATTCAAATACAAAAAAACACAGGCCATCACAGTCTGGTGACTTTTAACCAACCAAGCCAGTGCCTAAAGGCAAAGTATTCTACATTAAAAATAACACAGTAAAGGACACTAAAGCTTTCAGTACCTCAAAAACACATGCAACCAAAGACTTTTGGAAGTGAAATTACACAGTAGATTTCTATGCAACAGCAGAGAAATCATAAATGTTGCTTCAATAAGGTAAATGTTGCAATCCACACACAGGCCAAAGTAAGTATGGCAAATGAAGAAAAGATGCAACTCTGGTTGGGAGCACAAGATACATCTACACACATTTTCCTTGAAATAGCAATAGATTAACACAAGTAAAATGGGGGGGGGGGGGGGAATACTGCACTACAACTTTCTGACACACCTAGAGACAGTGGGGTAGAAAACAAATGGGCCATGTTTCTGACAGTTATAGGGCATACAGAAGGTTGATAGCTTTCACAGCCACAGTGCAAAACTGTGTATTATCCTGAAATATTCCAGCACTGGTCCAAGAGTTACTGACCACCAACAAGAACAAGTGAGAAAGTAATAAAAGGAAAGAAAAGCAAATGTCAAGGACAAACAGAAAAGAATCAAGGGGTAGTTTAGCTAAGAAGAAAGGAAAAAAATAGAAAAAATAAAAAAGCTGAAAGAGGAGGTGATGTTGCTTTTAAGCAAATACAGGGATTAAGTAAATGAGAAATGTGACTGTCCTGCAGGGCATTAGAAAAGAGATCACACAGTGGAAGGAGAATTGAAACAGAGAGAGTATTCATCAAGTAAAAATACCAGGTCCTTGAAAGATACTGTCACAAATTCAGCAATAGGAAGTAAATGTTGCTGGGAATATAAACTATTTTCTTCTTCATTTCACAAGGACAAGGAGAGAAAGAGGTCAGAAAGTGAATGATGCTTCTATTACTCTAACATATTCAAGAGCACATAAAATGCAGACATACCAAAGCTATTTGAGAGGGAAAAAAGCATAAGGCACAGGAGGGCAGCAACTTCATATGTAGGTATTATAGAATCCCCTTACAACAGTGTTTCATCATGATTGCTGGTAGAAAACAGAGCTGATTTTCTCCACTACGGTTTAGTTTTGCTGTTGTCTGAAGAAGCTTACAGGTAGCACGAATCTTGTCCTAGCATAAACAGACGACAAAGCCATGAAGACTTCATTTGTGTTGACGCTACCATGACAAAGAGAGGAAAAATGGAACTTCATAGCTGAGCTGAACCCATCTCCACGTCTGAAACACAAAAGTCCCACTTCCCATCTCTGTCAGACTGTCCCCAAAATCAAAAAGCTCAACAGCCCTCTAAGTCCATCTGTCTTTGAAACACATCGAGTGGTATCATCAAAGGAGAAGACCATCAAGAAAGCAGAGGGACTCCTGTCCCATGCAACCCAAAAGCAATGGTAAGGTGGAAAGTCACAGCAAGGAAAGAAGGGGCAGCCTCTGCATTTCCTAAGCTCAAGAGTATCCTAATTTAAGACGGACAAAACAAAATATTTCCAAAACAAATCCAATATCTCTAAGAAAGCTCTGCCATGGCCTTAAGTATGTTAATTATGCATCCGCAAAAGATATCAGATGTCAAATGCAAAGACTGCATCACCACCTGAGACTTTCAAGAACCTGATCATTGTTGGTACTTTGCAAGAAGCAAGGAAAACAGTCAGAACAACACACACACTTCATGTCAACACATACACCATCCTGTCAGGCAACCAGGAACAGAGAATACCCAAGATAAACCTCTAGAAAGACCTTACAGAGTAAAGAGCCATCAGTCTCAATACAGCAGGGCACACGGAAACAACAGTTCATGATTCAGGGAACAATAATACCTTCAGTGAGCAATACTGACAGCACAGGGTGGACATAAAGCAACACGATTAGGGGCTTTTAGAAAAGCTCTCTGCAAAATACTTCAAAGAAGTGTTGTTAACTGTTCTCTGAAACCATTTATTCTTAAAAATAAAGATGTCCAACTGTTTGAAAATCCCAGAGAATATGAGAAGTCTGATAACACAACAAAAGGGACTGTTTCCTATGCTTTACTCTGGTGTTTTGGTTACTGTAAAGTATTTCTGCACTCTTCTACACAAAAATTAGCTTTTCTGTTTAACAGCTGCTCCTTATCTGTGCTAGCAGCACCTGCAAACCCTTGCAAAAGCCAGAGTTCAGGAAAGGCAACGAGAAAGCTCATGATCCACAGCAGCTTCTACCACTGGCAGGAACCAGCATAACTGGACCAGCCTGCGAGCCCTGCACAACACTCCTTTATCATGCCAATTTTTCCTTTTTACACGATAGAACCCTAATCATGAAAACCATGTTGAACCATGTCATAACACATCAGGGGTTTGGTACAATAATCAGAACATTGGTGCATGTGAAAATTATGGAAAGTATCTATAACTTTGCTTAACGTGAAACATCTTTGTCCTCAGCCTGGAGTAATTTCTGGTTTTGTCAATATATGCTCCAATTTGGTTGTTTGAGAGTTTCTCCCTGTTACATCTCAGTCTTCCTACTATCCCAAAAAGGATCTTGAAAAAGGAAGAGTTGGCAAAAGGAGGAAAGCAGGACTGCACATGAGCAACGAAGGAGGGCGGTGGTGTAGCAGCCAGCAGATGAGCTTCTGCAGCTGAGGAACTGCAGCCTGAGACTGCAGACGGGAAAGATGAAGCATGTGCCTTTTGTTCATTCCCCTCACTGTATTTAAGCAGCATAGATCATTAATGAAACAAAGAGATAGGGTTGGCTTCCTTAAAAAAAAAAACCACCATAAAATGCTATTATTAAAGGAACCAGATGGATCTTATCACTTGCAACTAAAAAGCTGTCAAGCTGCTCTCCTTGAACAGCACAAAAATTCACCATCTCCTTTGTGTGAACTGGAAATACCTCAGCCTGTCTTACATTCACCACCAAAGAAATTCTGTGAATATGAGAGCTCTTACACGCTGAATAAAATTTTACACTAAATTAAATTAATTCAACAGATCGCAGAAACCAGACCCTCCTCCAGCTAAATGGTTTTCTTTAATTCGTGGGCTTGTTACAATTCTTTTCTCTACTATAATACAATTATGTATGGCAATTAACCTGACATTTTCTTCTCAGTATCCTTTCTTTTAAACTACCTGAATGAAAAAAGGTTTATATGGGTCTCTGCTGTATGTTCATGATTGCTCTACGCTGCATCTTATTTAAGATACGACACTTTGAAAACACGCCTAAAACATGGTACTACAGATTGCTATAGCCTTTTCTACTGAATCTATTTTAATATTATGAGCATATTAAATACTAGCAAGTACATTTTATTGCTTCAGTATTTGTGCATCAGTGCTAAACCATGCAAGCAAAGTAGAATCAGTGTTATACTGTAGCCAGAACATTAGCTTTTCAGAACAAAGTTTTCTATGCAACATTTTAAAGTTACATCTTTCTATGAAAGTATTTGACCATTAACTCCCATGAAAATTATGAAAATAACATCACCAGAATGTGTAATTCAACTTGTAAGTTTGGGAAGTTTGGAAGACTTAAAATTTTCTTATTTAATTAAAATAACTGTAATATTATTTTGATCTTACTAAACTTAGTCACACAAAATGTTTGTCTACTTCACAGTTTAGCAACAGCCAAAGCTATGCTTTAACATCTCTTTCAGCAGGCTCTCAAGACGATACTCAGAGAAACGTTTCAAATATGCTCGTATACCTAACTCACAGGTGAGCATTTTATTACTAACTCTGCTGCTAAGTGCAAGAAAGGTCTGGCAAAAGACATCCACAGACCCCAGTTATTCCTCCTGAAAAAGAAATCAAAACCTGGGGATCTTTGGTCCTCAACTCCACTGTGCTGGAAATCAAGAGTCAGGATGCTGTATCACTGAGCCTATCCCGAACAATCCCAGTCAAACATCTTGATTCTGCAAACAGTAATTACCTTTGAGGGCAAAAATGTTAACAGTACAAAATCCTGCACTACGATTTGTGGGGGAGTGTGTATGTGTGTGCACTTGTTTTTTTAAAGTGAGCCTTCACAGAAAAGCAGAAAAGAATTGAGAGGTTAGGGCTGCTGCTGGAGAAGGTAAAGGTGAAATGAATTCTGCAGACAGACAGCAAAACAGAAGTATAAGAAACATTGAACTGTTTTACATTTTAATGAGCTGCTAACATCAAAACCTGTTGCACTTCTGCTTACCAACTTCTAAATAGCTACATGCAGTATTTGTCTGCAGGGTATAGGCAACGGCAACAAGCCTGCAAGTTGCAAATAACCAAGCCAAACATTTTTTAGAGTATTCATATAATTAGTGTTCTTTCCACTGTCCTCCTTAATTGGTGTTTGCAGAGCTAGAGCCCTGCAGTGCAATCTGTGGAAATGCAGGACCTGAGCCAGCAGCAGCAAAATGAATTGAATAAACTAAAACACTGCTGCAACTGCACCGATTGGCAAACTTGGGAACCAAGCTCAGGTACCTCCACAGAGAGAGAAACACCCTCAGAAGTCACTAACTGCTCCCATATGGGCAAAAGACCAGCTGCCACAACCTGTGTTATGAAGCCCAGCCCCCCAAAACTGCAAGCAAAACTTACACATCTTTCAAGTCCAAAAAACACAAATTGCACTCCCATCCATCCTACACGCATTTTAGTGTTTGGCTGTGAAAGACAGTGTACAGAACTACAGCAGGGCAGATAAAAGGACATACTGATGCCTTAAGTCCCACAAAGCATGTTTCTAAAAAAGGAAATTCCAAACCTGCTGATTTTGGTCACAGGGTACAGCTTTTCAGACTGCAAAAAGCTATTTCACTTTCCTACCATGTAAACCTCATGCAGTGCACTCATTTTAAGGAAAAACAACTAGTTTGCATTAGTCCTCAGTTGATATGGTCTTGCAAGCGCTGATAAAATTGTAGGCTTCAGTAAAATGGAAAACAACAAGGTAATCCATTGGAAAAGCTTCAGTAAACAGGCACAAAATTTGCTGCTTGTTAGTAAATACAAAACACTGAAGACATAGCCCAGAGCCTGAGGAAAGGCGTCGGTTTGAATGCTTAATGCCCGCAGGGACTGGCCAATCAAAATCGCTACACTGCTGCAAACATTCCTGCAGGTTCGGGTTTGGTATTCAAAGCCCCGGATGCTTTGGGAATGCTGCCATAAATCACATTTATATAGCTTCAGCTGCACCTCTGAGCTCTCAGCATGCCCTGACCAATGCTTTCCAGCTTTGTGATGTGCCATCTCCTGTCCTTTGGCCCTTTCAGGGTGTATGCAAAGCCCAAGCACTGCAGCAGAGGAACATCCCACACACAGAGAAGGCAGGCATCCTGCAGCATCCTCTCCTCTGTCACAAAATGTGTCCAGCTTTGATACGAAGGGAAAAGAACACTAAATCGATGGCTTTCTGCAGAATTATCCACAGTGATACTGAAACCCCTCTTTGTAGCCAAACTAATTTAGAGCATCCTGGTGTACATCTACAGTTATGTTTGTTTGGCCCATGTATGCTGTTTTGTTCCAATATCAAATTTCAGTCGCCAAGTTCCTAAGCATCCTACCACAACTCTTGCAGACTTCCAATTTTATTACAACATCTGACCAAACTTCGCCTCCTGCCCACCCCTTTTTCCAGATCATTTATGAACACAATGAAGAGCACAAGGTTCAGAGATCTCATGAAGGTGATCACTGACCACATGTTGAGAGCAGGGAAGTCGATCCTTCAGAGAACCTGCTAGTATCTTTGTCCTTGAAAATATTCAAAATTTAACAGAGCTGGGAGTAACCTGACTTCACAAGAACGTCATCCCTGCTTTCAACAGCAGTCTCCAGCCTAGAGAGCTCCAGAGGTCCCTTTCCAACCTATATTATTCTATTATACTACGATTAGTCCCTAATGCAACATTTACCCAGAGTACACAGAGGGTAATTAAAACCTCACGCTATTATTTTGTTCTCTGTCCTTATGACGGCTCCTATCTCAGTGTATCACAGCCACTGCAACATGCAACAGTCAAAAGGTTCAACAGAGAGTCCTGATATTTTTATTTTAAATCTAGGAGTCAGTGAGACTTGCTGACATAGATTAATTCACATACTTCTTGACTGTGCCACTCTGCCCCCAACACAGTCAGTTCCATAAGTCCTGCATAATACCAGCTCTCCAATTAACCCGCAACCTGTCACCAAATGTAAAGACATCTTTCATACATCAAGGTTCTCAGTGAAAACCAGGCTCACTTGTTCAACTGACCTGTTCTTTGGGTTTCTGTCAAATCTGCAGGGACACATATCGCTTTGATTCTACTTTGGCTGTCCGGCTGCCCTGCTTAAATGAGACTGCACTTGATGAAATTGCTCTGCTCATTTTCTTATTTGAAATGTATTAATTCTGCCCTATCCTTTGTTCCTGAATAAAGAGCTTTTAGCGACTTAATTGCTAAAGAATGTGTACTAACAGCTCTAATTTTAATTAACCAAGGATCCTTTTTCCACAGCCTGAACAAAACTCATTCTCCTGTTGCTGCTAGTCCTTCTGCACTGAGTGCTCCACCTTATGCACAGCTTTAATTTACATTTCATAAACCCTGAATGCACTGCTGCTTCACTAGCAGAGAGCCCTGTCCTTCCCTGGCAGCTGCTCCATTCCTCATCGCCATTTCAGCAGTTCCATTGGATTTGTCTACCCTACTTGATATGTGGCTTATCTCCCCACAGATTTCCAGAGAAACAGCTCCATATGCCCTGTCCTCCTGCCCCAAAGCTCACTCTGAAGCTCAACTTACTCCTCAGGCAGGCACTGGCTACTTTTAAGCTGCAGATTTATATCTAAATATCACTAAAATCTACTAAGTTAGGCCTCAAAAATCAAGCTCTAAACGTTTTGTTTTACAGTTCTACCACTTTACAATTCTAGGTTCACATGAACTTTGCATATATCTCCTCTCTTAAATTTCCTTGGGACTGCATTCTTAACACTCTAAAAATATCTTTTAAAATCTACTTTAGTCCCAAAACAAAGAAAACAATCCCAAGTAAAACCTTTAAACTGACCATTACCAAGAAAACTTTCTGAATTCAAAGCTGTTTTCATATTTCTATATGTGTATCGAAAAACACACATAAAAATCCCAACAAAAAGAGAGTAATTGAAGGAGGAATATATATCCCTAGAAACGCATCTTCTGGTCATTCTTAAATGACGCTATGCTACAATATTTTATCTGACCCAAATTCTTCAGTCCCATGTTGTCCTGAGTTCAGCAGTAGCAGTCATTTTTTTCCTTCTTAGTAGCTGGTGCAGTGCTGTGTTTTTGACTTTCGGTCTGGGAACAGCACTGATAACACCGATGTTTTCAGTTGCTGCCCAGTAATGTTTACTCTGACCAAGGACTCTGAGCCTCATGCTCTGCCAGGGAGGAGGGGAAGCCAGGAGGAAGCAGAGACAGGACACCTGACCTAAACTAGCCAAAGGGGTATTCCATACCACAGCACATCATGCCCAGTATAGAAACTGGGGGGAGATACCCAGAAGGGCAAGATCGCTGCTGAGGTCGGGCTGGGTATCAGTCGGTGGGTGGTGAGCAGTTGTATTCTCTTCCCTTGTTATTTCCCTTATCATTATTATTACTGGTGGTAGCAGCAGTGGTTTGTGTTATACCTTAGTTACTGGACTGTTCTTATCTCAACCCCTGGGAGTTACATTCTTTCGATTCTCCTCCCCATCCCTCTAGGAGCGGGGTGGAGGAAGAAGCAAGGGGAGTGAGCAAGCAGCTGCATGGCTCTGAGTTACAGGCTGGGCTTAAACCACGACACAATCCACCAACAAAATCAACATGTAATGCAAGCAGAAGAGCACTCAAACACGTAAGTCTGTGCTTTGTAACACAAATACATTTTCACACATTATTACTATACACCAACACTTTAGAAAAAGGAAATATTTCAGAAAAGGCCTTTTTCACTCCCAGGGCACAGTTCAAAAGTTCCACATGGCACTCATGAGGTGCCTCACCAACACAGTGATCCACACACAGGCTTGCCAGTGACCAAAATTATCAGTGAGCCAATGAGCTTTGGCAGGTCTGACACTAGGAACATGCCTTGGGAGCTCTCTTAGTTAAATACTAACTCTGTTTCAGCAATTACATCCAGTACTCCTTACCAACTGACAGCACCTTTCTATATAAAGCCTCAAAATGAAGACCATCTTCACAAATTGTGTTGGGAAGGAAAATGCATTCTAAGGAAAGGTTCCACAGTATCTTGAATTACCCTGGTTTTATCAGCCTGCAGAAAGACAGAGATGCCCTGCTCAACGTACAAAAGCAGTTCTGGCTTTGCTCATTCCTGCCCTCATCGACAGAAAAAAAAACTAAAGATGGGTTATGGTATACCCTACACTTCTTGTAATGCAAGTGAAGTCTCTTGATAGGTTATCCGAGTTGGAAATAAAAGGTAAAACATACAATTCCTTGTATTCAGGCAGACTATGAGAGGGGAGTTTGTGTTTGGTTTTTCTTTCCCTTCCTAAATAAATCCATTTTCTGGAACTCCAGACACAGATGTCTCGCTCTCTAGAAAAAAATATTGTTTTAATAACTAGAAAATGTTCTGGAAGCTTGGTTTGGGTGCTTTGTTTTTTTTTTCGAAATGAATACTTTAACACATTTTAAAGCCGGATTACATTCTCATTATAACAATGTCATATATTGTAAACCTTGAATCCTCACTGATATAGATCCACATACCCAAAAAGATGCTACTGATAAATAATGAAAAGCTTATAATTAGCTTTTCTTAACAATTAAAACACATTAATAGGAAACTGATTTAATTACAATCCAATATCTGGAAATCACAAATGCACATAAACAGCTCCTTAATGAAAGGCATTAGAACTTGTGGGTTTAATGCATGGTAAGTAAGAAGGTGCATATCTTGGTTAATGGAATTCTTGTCTCCATTTTTCTAGGTTTTTCTCAAGTTCTTTAATCTCATCCTTTAATGTTGGATGTGTATCAGAGACTGTTAGAATAACAAAATTCCCTTTAAAAATTGATTTGGCTGAGAATCAATTGAAAGGAAATTTGCATTGCAATAACCTATTTCCTGCAGAGAAAGAGAATAGCTCCAAGAAATATGAAACACAATTCCCTGCTATCAAAGTTATAGAGCCTGTGTGTGCATATACATGCATTTCCACATAGATGCTAACAGAGGCATGATTAAATATTCATGCTGTCATCTCCTACACATAGCACAGGTTGTATTGCAGTAGTATTGCTCTAATCAACAGCAACAGAAGTGAGTTGATACCATGCTCCAATCTGATGGTTACAGAGCACTGCTGGTGACCTGGCTTCTTCAGAGACACATAACAGCTACCAACGTAATTATTATTCTATTTTGTTGAACTGAGAAATAACACAGCTACATGCAAAGAACTGGGAGCTATACACACACTGTTTCTTTTACGTGCAATTAGCTGATGCCATCTCAGCAGCCACTGAATTTCTGTACGGTTATACCTCAGAGAAAGAAAAACTGTTCTGCCTTGCTACAGTTCTTCCAAGTATTTACATGTCAAGAGACATCTGGCCCTTCCTTTTATAATTAAAAAAAAAAAAAAAAGGAGAAGAAAAGGCATATAAAACAAAGAAAGTCAGTACACTTTCTCAGGAAACCTATAACCTGGCAATGATGAGACTATGTCCAGTGCCGAGTTGGAGCACCACTGGAGCTGCCATCGCCATGCCACGGCCAGCCACACCTGCACAGCAACAGGCTGTTACTGCGCTTACCAGTTACTAGCAACACTTCCAAGCTCATCTGACACAGGTTTCTCCTACATGGTTGGTAAGGTTTTCAAGTGTAGAAACAAAGCCTTCTGGCACAATGTATTTTGGTAGATTTTAAGCTAAGTTAAGAGAATTGCTTTAATTTTGGGAAGTGATGATACGTGTCTGTCGTGGTTTAAGCCCAGACGGTAACTCAGGACATGTGTTCCATTGACAGCAGGACCTAGGGGCCTGGGAGCCTCCTCATTTTCCCAGGAGGCTCCCAGGGCCCCAAGTCCTGCCGTCAATGGAACACATGTCCTGAGTTACCGTCTGGGCTTAAACCACAACACTGTCAAATAGGAAAGCTGCAATGCAATTTGTGACACACGTCGTCACATATATTTTTAACAACTGAACTGAATCAGGGCAGTAAGCAGCACTGCAAACCTTGGCTTGAACCAGCTGCATAGGTCCTGATGAGCAGAGGAATACTACATCTAGATTTCACTCCTACAGAGTAGCACAGTGGCAACACCACAGGAGAATCATGGCAAAAATGGACAACAGCAGCACAACAGCACAGAAAAACTCTTTACTCTTCCAGCAGCCACCTGCTCCAATTTTTTTCTCATGCCATGACCTGAGCAACACAGTACTCCTGTACTTGGCAATTTTATGGACCACAGACAGAAAGACCCAACCAGGCAGATAGACTGCCATCTCTGGGGCACTGCCTACGGGTGGACCACATGACAGAGCTGACTCCACGGCAATACATATGCATAGCGACAGAAAGCTGAATCCACACAACCAGGTTCTCCTGGGACACTTACCCAGTATGTATTAATAAGCCTTCAAAAGTTTATCACAAGAAAAGCCAGATCTGTTCCAATGGATGCTTCCCCATGTAGCTTTCAAATATTTATTCAATTATATATCCTTATGTTTGAGCTATTTATTCTTAGTTTAAGTTTATTCAAAAGAAAGGCTGCTTCAACACCCTTTGCTCACTTCATGCCCTACCATTTCTGCAGCATTTCCACATATTTCTTGTACATGCTTATTTAAGAACCTGTTCCTTTTTCCTCTACAAGCAAATAAGGAAGGAATCTCTCTAGGTCAACTTAAAGTATCTTTTAAGAAACATCAGCCATATTCATGCAACTAAACTTGATATAAATCCTATCGCTCTACTAAAAAATCTACACTAGCTCTCAGCTTGGCATTACCTCACACAGCTTTTGAAGAGCAGTAAGCAGAAAATGTATTAAACTCCATGCACAAAATTCTGGATGCACCTACTGCTCACATCAGTAGTGAGGCTTGTCCAACAAGTGGTTTGATCCTGAACAAGCTTCACTAATAACTCATATTATTTAGTCCTGCTAGCCATATCTTGAAAGATAAACCCAACCTGATCATACACATTAGGTCAGGTTACTGGAAGCTCCCAAGACCTGAATGATCTCAGGACTGTAATCCAGAATCTCACAAGATCACAAGGCAGCCAACTTCAAACATTTCAAAAAAACCAGCTTGCATTTGGCAAACTATTGAAATGTCTTCATCACATAAATAAACAGAAACAAAAACAGTGAGCCAGCATAACAGCAAAAGCAAACCACTGTCCTCTAGCAAGAAAGGATTCACATGTTTTCTGGGCATTAGTGGGTAAGACACACCCTGTGATGGGCTGCCACTTACCAACCTAAACACTCTTGAACATGATCAACACACAATCACTTCTTTTTAAAGTCTTTCACCCTCCCAAACCATTTGTACTTTTTTAAAACACTGACCTCATGTCTTCATCTCCAATATATATAAATAAAAACATGTTTCTAGGGACCGATTTTAAATGCACAGCAGAGTTTGTCAAACAGAAGCAGCTGAACTACAGTATTTAATACATCTGTTTCACTTTTTACCAGCTTCCAGCAAACTGCCTACATGAAATTCATAAATATCCTGCTTAATATCTTCAAATCCGTAAGCAGTCCAAGGCCCAGTCTTTGCTTCTAGTTCTTGGGTTTTGAGGAGTATAAGGGAAATTAAGGATTTCACATGCACAGTTCCCACCAGTGGCTTGGATCAAAGGTGCTAGCTGGGGAGCAAAAGCTCTGTGAATGTGTATGCAGAAAGAGACTCTTCACTTGAAGTAAGCTATGTAATGGCTGCCAGGTTTGTCACAGGGGCAGAGAATTCACAACGGTAAATCTAAATCAGATCCAAACATCTTCTAAGTTTTCTGCCAGAACAAGTTTGTAACTTAATCAGTGTTTCAGACCACAGCTGAGTAGAGCGATCATACTGCAGCTCCCCAATCAATTTTGAAAAGTCCACCAGAATTTGCACCATTATCCTAGGACAACAGAGCAAGGACATCCATATCAGCCGAAAAGCTATATTGCATCTAGTCTGCTATGCCAATTAATATCTAAAATTAATAGCGCTTCCAAGAGCCATACACAAATTAGAGCATAGAAATATACTGTGCCCCCTAATCCTAAATTCAGCCAATGCACAGTGATATCTATGACCATCATGTCCTTACAGGGAATACAGCAGGCCAAGAGTGAACTTGCTATCTGCTGCTCTCAGTGCATTTTCAAAGGTAACAAGCGCAAGTGGCCACATTCTTGCTATCAGGACTCAACTCCAGTGTACAATTCTCTTACCCAGCTCTACATTATTCTGGGTTTTAACAAAGCTTTTAAAGAAAGGAAAAATATGCATGCTATTGGCTTTTACGGTCTCTGGGGGATTTAAAAGAAGACGGGAAAAGACAAGAAAGCCATGCATTATTATGGAAGTCATTTATGTGGCCCACTTTTTCAGCTGTGGAACATTTCTTTTGGACAAGAGTCGCAAATAAATTCTAGGGGAATTCCCCCACCCCTTACAACAATAAATATTTCCTGAGAACTAGAGTTTTGAAATCTCGACAGGTTTAGAGGTTCAGTTTTGTAAAGGTAAGCACACAAGAGTTCAAGTGTATGTCAAGACTTCTTTGATCTGCACACCAGGCTGGAAATCCTATGAGGAAAAAAAAAAACAACCCTTTCTTGTAAGATATCCTGTATTCCTAAATTTTTACCAATGTGGAAATAGCTTATTCCTTTTTCACAGCAGCTCAGTGTTTTTACTTCCAACTTAGCTGTGAACAAGACACAAACAATTTAAAGGAAACAACTGAACAAAAAGATCAGCTTGCACATACATACCAGTATGCAGGAAAATCTCTTGGGAGGACTGAGGTTTATGAGAGTTTCTCAGGTTAAGTCAAGGTGGTGGGCACTGAAGACTGTGCCCATTTTTTGCATTGAACTGTTCTACCTTACAGAAAAAGTAAGCAAAATACAGGGTTTAGCCTCCAAAGTTAAAGGATCCAACAGCACAGATTTTTCTCAGCCCAGAGAACTATAACCTTGCAGAAGCCTATACCTGTATATCATACAGAATTGATAAACAAATATTAGCTATCAAGCCCAAAGCACCCTCACAGGTCCTTCAACCCTGGATGCTAACCTGGAGGCTGCTCCTGCATTTCATTGCCATACGGGTTAGGTCAAAATTTTGTGTGTCAGACTCTTTTCCTACATCTTGCAGAAAAAGTACTGAAAATCAGAGGAAATCTTCTCTGATGCTCACTCTGAAGCACAAGTTATGGTGTCAGGCTTCAATCACCCCATACCATGCACTACTTTAATGAAAAGGTCCCAGTAACAAGCAACAGTGCAAAAGGACCTGTTGGTTCTCCAGTGAGACACTCCAGCAACCAACTAACTCTCTGTAACTCACAAAAAGGGGCTAAGTGGGGACCCAAATTCCAAGCCATGTTTTATTAACGTCACCTGTGGTCTCAAAAGGCCAGAAACACATTCTGAGTTGCAGGACTGTCTGCAGTACTGCACCAATACTTCTGCAGGGTTTTTTTTAAATGGAAAAGCTCTAAGCTGTTTCAAAGGAGGTAATTTGTATTGCAAGTCCTGTTTGCTGTGAAGGGAGAGGAAAGACAGTCCAATTATCTCCCCAGACAGGAGGATGAGGTTTGTATGAGCAATCAGCATATCTGGACACCTGAGGATATCAGACACCAGACAAATTTGGGCCCTGCTTCATTTGCATGCTTGGGCATACCTCACACAGCTCAAACAATGTACCTCACTGAAGTTATTTGCAACAGGGAAGTGTGTGGGACTTGGGCCCCGCTTTTTGACTTTCATTTGAAAACAGAAAATTCAACAACCATCAGGAGTTATCTTCAACAAAGAAACCCAAATCCAACACTGCCAGAAAGCCACCTTCTCAGAATAAGGACTGTCTTGAAAGAATATGAAATGACAACACAAAGGGCCAATTGCAGGTATAGGCAGAACACACTTTTTATCATTTTCTACTTTCCCATTATTATACACTCCTGTGGGTTAATGAAAGCGTAACAGAAGAAGTCTCAGCTGGCGGGTGTTACTGGGTGCCCACCAGAAAAGGGAACAGCTAGGTGGGACAGCTTGGGGAAACCACTTCCGTAGAGAGGCAGCCATCAGGCAACCACACTTACCACTAAGGTAATACGACTGTTTGTCTTCTACAGTGAAAAGGTTCTGCCTTTCTTTCTGGCTTCCCAGGGCAATGGCTTAATTAGGAAGGCGTTTACAGCAAGGATGCCTAGATGTATCTATCCTAGATCAAATAATAACTTTGTAACCTCACACTGCAGTGCCACCCAAGAAAGCTCATTCCTGGTTTAAAACAGCAGCAGAAAGGCACAGTTCAAGACAACACTGAACCAAAACCACTCATTTTGGTGTCTCTCATTGAGTAGCCCTTTCGTTTCCACGCACTAACTGTAACTGGAGCTCACTGTGCACGTTCAAGGCTTACTTAACACTCCGAAGAAGCAGCAGGCGGTGGAAGCGTCCTTCACCTCACACACGCACGCAGCCACAGCCCCACTCGCCGAGCGAGAAGCGCAGCAACGGCTTTTATATGCGGCAGCCACCACGTGACAACACATCACTGCTACGCAAAACGGCACAATGCGAGTGCTCCGGGAGCGCTTTAAAGGAGGAGCTGATAGGTGACCCAGCCAACAGCTGCTGGCGGTAGCCTGTCCCACAAGATGACGCCCGGAAGGTCGGGAGGGGGGGATGCGGCTGAAGGAGCGCACAATCCTACTTCAATTCACACATGAAAGGTCCTGTTCTCTCAGGTTCCCTTAGGCTTGAAGCACTTCAGTGGGTTAGAAATATTTTTGGCCAGCCAGAATGTTTAATAAGGAGCAGAAGGCTATAGCAATAACAACCAAGAGCCCACAGAACCGTGACGCTGCCCAGGATAGGCCTCCTCCTACCTGAGGGATTTTGACCAGCAGCGCAGTCAGCAAGACATCAACGAAACAAACTGTTCTGCAACTCTATTTAATGCCTTCATATTTAACACTCATGTCCAGTCATTAAAGAATGCAGTTTGAGGTCTTTAGGCCAAGAGGGGCAGTACAAAATCTAGTCCTTGGAGGTGCTGGAGCTGGTCCAGAAGAGGGCAACAAAGCTGGTGAAGGGTCTGGAGCACAATCAGATGAGGAACAGCTAAAGGAACTGGGGGTGTTTAGTCTGGAGAAAAGAAGGCTCAGGGGGACCTCACTGCTGTCAACAACTACCTGAAAGGAGGTTGTAGTGAGGTTGGGGTTGGTCTCCTCTCCCAAGTAAACAAGCGATAGGACAAGAGGTAATGGCCTCAAGCTGCACAAGAGGAGGTTTAGATGGGATATTAGGAAACATTTGTTCACCGGAAGGGTGATCAGGCATTGGAACAGGCTGCCCAGGGCAGTGGTGGAGTCACTGTCCCTGGAAGTGTTCAAAAAATGTGTACATAGGGCCCTCAGTGGCATGGATTAGTGGTTGACTTGGCAGTCCTGCAGAAATGGTTAGACTTAATCTTAAAAGTCTTTTCCATCCCATTGATTCTGTGATTCTATGGAGAAATATCCAGCCCCTTGAGTTACAACCCAGAAACTTGGGGAAAAAGATGGAGGGCTCCTCTGCCTCCAGCAAGGCTCAATGCCTCTGTATTAAATACAGGATTACGCTCATAAAATGCACTTGTGCGAATAATTTTGCAAGCTTTAACTTGACAAAGTAAATGTTTTTTGTAAGCCCTGTTATTTCTGAATTCCTGTTTATTTTTTGTAAGTTTGCCAGAAGAATGCAGAAACACTTTAGGTTTAAAGGTGAAAATATTGAAAACAATTGTAAAGAAGCTGCCAGGGGAATAAACATACTCACCCAGTTAATTTATTTAAATATTGTTTATATAACCAAAATATATTAGGAAATTTTGAGTGAATACAGCTGAGAAGGAGGTTTGGTGCTTGTGCTTCCTTTGGTAGCATTTGTTCTACGTTTGTTTATCGAAACTTGCAAGGTCACAGCAATCAAGAGGTGCAGATGCCTTTTGTTTCATTAGCTTGAAGATGGATATTTGATGTACTGGTATAACATTTCAGTTATGAAGGCTACTGGCTTATTAGTATAAGAAGAATAATCCAGAAATTATGCAAGATTCCTGCCTCTTTCTGGCCCTTACACCTAATGTTCACAAGATTTTGATAATTTTCTTCAAGCAAGTTAAAAAATGTAAACTGAACCTGAATGTAGCATTTACCTGGTGCCTTTTTATGGGTGTTTTAGATTTGGTATTTATTTCATTCTGAGTCATGACTTATTGCTAAGATGATATACCAGTGCATTCATTCTGTGTGTACAGTGAGGAAGAAAACTCACATACCTAGTCCCTCCATGGCACTGTGTTGCAGGAGCTGAGTATAGCTTATTGACTATTCAAGTTGATAAATAACAAAAATCAAAAATGTCTGTGGACACAACTATTAGTAGAGAAGATCCTGTGAGAAAATGCAGAAATGGAAACTCCATGCACAAAAGTAATATATTTATCCACAGCTGCCTGACATCACTCTCTATGACTATCTGTAGAGACACTTCCCAGGAGCAGCATCCACCTTGCATTGATGCACACCTCCCAAAAACAGGAAGGAGAAAAACATGGAAGCTTAAAGCTTTCCAGCATTAGGCAATTATGGTATTCTTTGTCCCCCAATAAGACAGATACATTTTCAACTCTTCTTGCAATTGTAACTCTGCTTGCACAGACTGCAAGCAAAATGCTCAAAGCCAGACAAAGAAAATTCACCACTCCAGCAAACCACCTGAAATAATCCAAGCAACATTTAAACTGGAGAACTGATCTATCATTTTCTTGCCTATAATCCTCACTAGCACTCTGGAAGTTGAAGATTCAAGGGGAAGCTGAATTTTATTTTCATTAAGAGTTACTGACACCTTCTAGATAGGTTTTTCTAACTACTGATCTACTGTTTATATCAGAAGTGAAGTCTGTATTAACTTAAGGGCTCCTTACTAATGCCAGCAGAATGGGAATCTCTGATCTGACAACCAATAGTCACATTTGTTTGTGCACAATGGAAAAAAACTTTGGATCACAATTTTGTTCTCCAGGAACACCCAGGAGAATCCCGAGAACACTCCAGGAATCATACCACTTTTAACCACTTCCGTTGTGGTTAGAGGGCCTTCTTGTTTTTAACTTTAATTCAGTACAGCTACCACAGCTCTGGACCACACCAAGAACCTTATCTAATCTGCACCTTTAGGCTTATTAGCCTATTAATCTGCTTATTCTTATATTTTAAGTAGGACTTTTACTGGTATGAAATAGCAAGTTTTGAATGGAAAAGTTCCATGCTTGACAAAAATTCACTTCACAATAGGTCAGATTAACTTTCCCTGTCTCAGCAAGCATGTGGTGAGGACAGAAGATTGCGATGGCAGCAGTGGTTTATCCAACTCAGAGCATGGATGCCCAAATCTGTTTTCTCCATCTGCAGTTTCATTAATGAAATGGTAGATCAGCACAAAGTATAAGGTCCAAAGAAAAAACAGCCCGTTTGTCCCAAATCTAACAATTTCACACATCTCCTCCAAATCCCTCTTTCTGCCCCTAAAACCTCCATCCTAAAAGCAGCAGTGGAAGTGTTTTGGGTCTTGAGGAGCAAGAAGCACAGCACTGGGAGCAGCTTCCTTTGAAGCCCCCAGTCCTCACACTGCCATGGGCTTTCACAAGTACAACCATGCTGGAAAGGCATTACTGTAGAACGAGGTGGCAGAGCTGCGCAAAAATACTTTGAAGTCTCTTAAATTTGGAGCCTATCTGACAAGAATGCTGCTGGAAGAAAAAAAAAACAAACCACCAAAAGCCCACCAAAACCAGAAGTCTAATAAACCATGCAAAAACTTGGCTTTAATAGGCTAAACAGATGCCAGCCTTGCCTAAAAATGCAAATGAAACATGTCTCCAGATTTCACAGAGAGCTGCTTCAGCTCCATTGAAAGAGTTAGATGTCAAGTCAACTTTCTTAATTAGCTGCCACTATGCATCTGCTCCCCAAACATGGCTGGAACACAGCTGATACTGCAGAAACAATGGGAGAACAAAACACCAGTATTTATAAATCAAAAAACGCATTTGGCCTACAATGAAGGTATCACTGTGCTAAATATTGCACCCTAGCTAGATTTTACAATCCAGTGGGGTCACAGTCTCTGGAATACAACAAAAAAATATTTAATCTTCTGGGAGCTGATGAGCATGGACTGTAAAGTGCCTCTAGATTTTCAGTTCAAAAAATAACCAGAGTTGGAATCTTTTAAATGGCTCTGGCCATGGCATCCACTGCTTAAATCTGTCGAAGCTAGAAACTGATCTGTAGCTCTCACAAAACAAAGGATTTTGTCTTGTATAAAACCATCTTGGGCACAATCCTATCATGGCTGTGGTATGTATTCTCACTGACTGCCTGGGAGGAGTATGGGGGAGAGAAAGCAAGGGAAGAAGCAGGGAGAGTGGGTGGGCAGCTGCATGGTTCTGAGTTACCAGCTGGGCTTAAACCATGACACTGACAGATTAAGTAGTGTTGCAGTGTGGCAAGAGCACAAAAATAAGTCCCCAGATTTCACAAACTTAAGAGATCCTCAGCAGATCCCAGGCGTGTTACTAGGAAGCTCTGAAGCCTCACAGAAAAGTTTGGAACACTCCTAAAAGAACTATCTCGGAGACTTAAGATGAAATGCAAAGTGTTTCCCATCATGTGTATTGTATCACAGTAAGCATGCAAACAGAAAAGGGCATCTCCACTTCTAAAATCTCCAATCCATAGCAAAGCAAATAGCTCACACTGACTAGGTTTCTAAGAAAAGGCTGCAATTAAATGAAAAATAATCTTTCTATAAGCAGTCCTTGCTATGACAGCAATGCAGATGCTGACATTGCAAATTTCAGACTTCTACAACATTCAGTATGGATCGTTCCTGCCTGAACATGCCTTACCAGAGGGACCGACCCGAAGCATGGGCAGTAGGATCCCTTCCTGCCTTCAGATCTCACACCCATTCATCAGTCCAGGCCAGACAGATCGGCCCACTCCCATTTTACAATCTCCCTGGCTGAAATTCATTGTATGAAATCCCTTTAATGGCCCTCAAATGCTTTTTCGTAAGAGATAGATAAAAAGAAAAGCAATATATATACCATCTCCTATATGTCATGCTCCTAATAAATACAACCATATGGTAAATGCAACCAGTGAGGATCAAAACTAATAAACAACATACTAATTAAAGCTAGTCTTACACAAACACTGAGTAATTGCAACCAGTCCTCCCACCTCCAAGGGAAACAGTAGGAAATCAGCAGGAGCATCATCCAAAGAAATGAGAGACTTTGACAAAAAAACTCAACTGCGGCTGTGGCCGAAAGACAACAGGAGTCTCAAGAAGTCCTCACTAGTTATGAGAAAGCTTCAGGTGGTGAAACAACCAAATTATATCCAAAAAGAGGTAGGAAAGACCATACAGAGCTGCATGTCGCCGGAGCTGCCAAAGGGAAAACTTTTATCAGATTGACAGGTCTTGGCATCAGGAAGGAACTAGCAATGGACCGTATCCCAGAAAAATACGTATTATAAGCTGAAGGCATCAAGCACATTCACGCCCCAATCAGCTCAAAATGAATGGCTGCAGGCAGCCATGAACATTACAGACTATAAATCCCATATTGAAATTCAATTGGTGGTTTTAAGAAAAGGATTTTTATTTTTTAAAAGTGTCTTTTCTTCATTCAGAATGCAGAAAGTATCTGGATAA
This sequence comes from Myiopsitta monachus, assembly GCA_017639245.1. Lineage (NCBI taxonomy): Eukaryota > Metazoa > Chordata > Aves > Psittaciformes > Psittacidae > Myiopsitta > Myiopsitta monachus. Next base: position 59,427,138 of record CM029921.1, on the reverse strand, counting down.
AAGAACAAAAATACCAAGACAGTCTTCTTACCTACCCCAAACTTTACCAAAAATGGTATAACTTGTGTTTAATCTGTCATAGTACTTTAAATATGAACTTCATTTAGCTGGTTTAGAAATAAATTTTGATGTTAATAACTATGGACAACTAACCTCTGCCACCTAAAAAAAATAAGAAATTGACCTATAAGCAGTTAATTGCTTAAAATAAGTAGACTGCTGTTCAGGAACAGCTTGAATTTTTTCCATCTGTACTGAAAACCATCTGTTCTGCATGGTAGATTTCATGACTTTTCAGGTCCATTTCGAAATTGAAATGGATGTTTTAATGATGAAAAATGGGGAGAAGTGATGAATACTTCATTAAAGCACATTATTTCCCTGTCAAAATTCTATTCTCCTGACTGTAAGCAAAAATAATGTCTGAACAGAGCTAACGTCTTGGGTTATCAGGGCTGCAGATGCCTCTTGGCAATTGGTTGAACAAATGAGCTATTTCATAATCCGCAAACAAAAACTATTCAATAAATTGGAAAGACTTTCCCTTCTAATGAAAACCAGAGTTTCCAAACTCTTTAAATTACCTACATGTAATGCAAAAGACACTAAAGAGACAGTATTTCTACGTGTTTACTTTCAATGTACCATTGTTATGACCAGCAAGGCACATTAAAAACATTAACAGGTACACAGTATAGACTCAACCAGTGGTTCATTTTGCAAACTGTAATTATTTTAATAAGATGAGAGGATATAATTTCCTAACACAAGCACATGATGAGGAACCAGCAAACTGTTGAAAACATATCTATCACACAAGCCCTCTTTCTATAACATTTCTCACTATATTTGCCAATTACCACATACTTTTGGACTGAAGCAAGTGTTTGCTCAAGCATAGAGAAATGATAACATAAATATCCAAACAGGGCTGTCTTTTGTTCTTAGGCAATTTATTAAATCAACAAGACATTTCAGTGTGGCATGAAATTAAAAAAGAACCAGTAGCTAGAAGAGACTGATTGTATTAAAATTCTGAATAAAATAAAGCTTTCAAAACCATCCAGCATCAAGAAACCATGCAAGTCCCAAGGTACTCCCACTGTCTCACTGCACTTGGTTAACAATGCTCTCCTTCTGGCAGGACATAGCCAAGACTTTACAAATTGACATATGACTTTCAATATGTCACCTGAAAACATTGAGGAGGAGAATTCTTAAAAACTTCTGGTATTCAAAGGATTGCTATAGCATCTTTGCTAATCAATTTGCTTTTCAGCCATGTAAATGATCAATAATAAATATTTATAAAAAACTGAGCTTCTGTTACATGCCTTTAAGTTTCTTAGTAAAACCATTGTTTATAGAGATTCACAATGAAATAGAAGCCAAATCCAAAGTGCAAGCAGCTATCTCAACCTCTGAGCATAACACACCAGAACACTTTTCTTTTACTTGAAGACTTCCAGGCAACAGGTAAAGTCTATACAACCTCCTACCTGAATGGTATCAATACCCCTATGCTGTGCTAGGCTTCAACAGAAATACACTTATACATGCTTAACTATTCCTCTTGTCAAAGTACCCAGTAGAGTCCTGTGGGCCCTTCAGGAAAATCAAAGCAAATTAACATAAGACATCCAGATACGGGACACAAAACACTTCTGTTGAACCATCCTTCCACCAGGTTTAGAGGAACAGCAATTTAAGCTCCTCAGTAGCTTAAGAGGTATCATAAAACAGGCCTTGTTCTTCTCTTTAAAATGTGTGCCAAAAAGGCACCATGGCCACACCATCACCACCTGCATGGTTGCACTTTCTGCATTGCAGGCCTTGAAGAAGAGATGCTGGCAGGCAGTATCAGGGGAGGATAATGTAACCTACTACCCAGCTCATCCACAGCCCAAAATTCAGTATTGTTTACACTTAAGATAACCCCCTGTTTAGCTGACAGCATAGGAAGAGCTACATAAAGGTGTAATGCTGCTTTGGTTATTTAACCAAACAAGAGGAAATACACAACAATAATCAATTCAAAATCATGTATAATATAGTAGTAAATATAATACTGGATTTAATCTGGCAAATTTCAGCTTGTTGACAGAAACAGAGTGATTAGATGGAAGGAATCTCCATATTCATTTGAACAGTGTATCAGGAAGAAAATTATGACAGTAGAGACTTTGTGCAATCACTACATAATGAAATAGCTTTAAAGTAATAATGTTTTGCTTGCTCAGTGCCTGTTTCTTTTCTTCATAATTGATTTTGCACTGAAGTTTTCAAGATTGCATTAGCAGCCTCAAAAATCACTGCTATGAAAACAGCTATTTTATACCTCTTGTATCTTCTCCAAGCAAGTTAATTCCAGGTTGAAGATTTTCCACTGATGGTTCTGCTTATGAGGTGAATTGGAATTTTAATTAGTCAATACATTTTTTCCTCTGTTTGTTTCCACAGTGCAAGACACAGTGGCTTTACAAACAAGCAAGTTCTTTCTATTCATACTGGTAGCTCAAGTTTGAGAAAGCCTAACAATGTCATCTGTACCTTCTGGTGAATAATAAAACCCACACAGCACTTATTTAAAAAAAAAAAAAAAACAACAAACAAACAAACAAACAAAACCCCAAAACATTTTATGCACCCGTAAGGGGAGGTTATCAATAGATTACATAAAAAATTATTGAAAATTTTGTCATCACACTCAAAAACTTTATGGTAATTCTATAAGTCATTGCCAAAGACAGTGAATAATATACTATCTGATTTCTGCAAGTTGAGCTGACTGGCACCTTTGAAACCAGTTTTGGCACCAATAAAAAGAACACAGTTCTGTTGGGTCAAGGAACTGGGAAAAAAACAACGTAAATTTAGCTTCTGAACCAGATATAAAAGTACTTTGGGTGAAACATCTGTTTGTTATTAATTTTCCTCCACAGCTGCAAACCAAAAGATAGTACTCCAGATGACCCCAGGATGTGTATATTATTCACAGTATAGCATTTCATAGAGTAACTGCTGTGTTTAACTTGGATCCAGACCTGAAAATTTTCTAACATAGTTTGAAAGTATGATTTGGAGCCAAACAGGATACAAGTATTTTCAGTTTAGGTTTATTTTACTTTTGGTAAGTATATTCCATATATAGTCCTCCATCTAAACCAAGGATTCTTGCATATGTAGTATAAGAAGGAAGTCAAGATTTAGAAATACATGGCCTACCAAAAGCTTTAAAAACTAAGACCAGAAGATTCAAGAGGATAAATGTGAAAGCACAAGTACAATTCTACGCTTAACAAAAAAAAAGGTGAAATCAAGAATGAAATACTGTCTACAAAACAAAAGCAAGAGCTGTATTTTTTTAAAGCTGAGAAATTTGCAAGTTAAGGTTTTTATTCAACCTATTCTATCACTTTAAATAGCACATGAAAAACAAGGTGGTTGGTGACAGCCAGCATGGCCTCACTAAGGAGAAATCCTGCCTCACCAATTTGGTGGCCTTCTATGATGGGCTGACAGAACTGATGGACAGGGGTAGAGCAGTGGATGTCATCTACCTGGACTTGTGCAAAGCGTTCGGACACTGTCTCACGTGACATACTTGTCTCTGTTGGAGAGACATCAATTTGATAGGTGGACCACTTGGTGGATAAAGAACTGGCTGGATGGCCACATACAAAGAGTTGTGCTCAATGGCTCAATGTCCAGCTGGAGACCAGTAAGGAGTGGTGTCCCTCAGGAATCGGTGTTGGAACCGGTCTTGTTCAACATCTTTTGTCAGTGGTATGGACAGTGGAATTGAGTGTGCCCTCAGCAAGCTTGCCGATGACACCAAGCTGTGTGGTTCGGTTGATACGCTGGAGGGAAGGAATGACATCCAGAGGGACCTTGACACGCTTGTGAGGTGGGCTGATGCCAACCTGATGAAGTTTAACCATGCCAAGTGCAAGGTCCTACACGTGGGTCAGAGCAATCCCAGGCACAGCTACAGGTTGGGCAGAGAAGAGATTGAGAGCAGCCCTGCAGAGAAGGACTTGGGGGGGTTGGTCGATGAGAAAATGAACAGGAGCCAGAAGTGTGCGCTTGTAGCCCAGAAAGCCAACCGTATCCTGGGCTGCATCAAAAGGAGCGTGACCAGCAGGTCGAGGGAGGTGATCCTGCCCCTCTACTCTGCTCTCATGAATCCTCACTTGGAGTATTGTGTGCAGTTCTGGTGTCCTCAACATAAAAAGGACATGGAACTGTTGGACCAAGTGCAGAGGAGGGCCACGAGGATGATCAGGGGACTGGAGCACCTCCCATATGAAGATAGGCTGAGAAAGCTGGGGCTGTTCAGCCTGGAGAAGAGAAGGCTGTGTGGAGACCTCATAGCAGCCTTCCAGTATCTGAAGGGGAGCTATAGGGATGCTGGGGAGGCACTCTTCATAAGGGACTGTAGCGACAGGACAAGGAGTAATGGGTTCAAACTTAAACAGGAGAAGTTTAGATTGGATATGAGGAAGAAATTCTTTACTCTTGCAGGTGGTAAGGCACTGGAATGGGTTGCCCAGGGAAGTTGTTAATGCTCCATCACTGGTGGTGTTCAAGGCCGGGCTGGACAGAGCCTTGTGTGGCATGGTTTTGTGGGAGGTGTCCCTGCCCATGGCAGGGCGGTTGGAACTAGATGATCTTAAGGTCCTTTCCAACCCTAACTATTCTATGATTCTATGATTTTTAGTGTATAATTTTAAAGTGTCCTTTCCATAAAGATGCCTTCCAAATTTTTTCTTGATTCACACTGCAGACAAAGTATTCTACCACTTGATAAGCCAGAAAAAAATTCTATATAAAATCAGAGGGATATTATCTTGGAAGGATACCCAAGACACCCTTCTTGAAATCCTCTTTAAATAACACTAAATTATAGTAACGAGATCAATCATATTTCCTATGACACCACACAGTAAAAGGAGGGCCTAAGGTAACCAACCTCCATTTACAAGTTTCTAAAACAAGCCTGGTATCTTGAACATAAAAGTTATGGGCACTTCCAGAAATCACTGGCTCAGAGTCATTTGCTCCTTAATTCTTTAATTCATAATTATACTCAATTTAGGTGTCATATTTTGGTGTGGATCTTCTCCACTGCTGTCACTTCTGGAATATGCAGACATATCTTTATTATCAGTGAAAAGGCCATCGTGGTTTTTCTCTCTACTAGGAATAATAAGTAATAAAAAGAATATAGCAAATGGAGAGAGATGACAGGGGAGAAGCAATGCTTACTCTCGGTCAGCTCCCACTGGAGAAGTCTTCAATCATCAAAAAGATCTAACTGCATAGTCTGAGAAGTTTTTCCCTAACCGTGAAGGAAACAAAAAAAAAAAAAGTTTCAGGCAGTGTTCAGCAAAGCTTTTTATTAAGGTAATTATTTTTAAATCCTGGTCTCCGAGGTTTGCACAAAAGCACTCATTTTGCTGTGAAATTAATGCTTACAGGAAGATCAACAGGAAATATTCATAAATGCCTTCCTCTAAGACCAACAGAAAAATAGCATCAAAATTCATAACCTTTAGGTAAATAGGGACATGGCATGCACAAAACCCTACTAGTTTTTCTAGGTACACTGGATATATATCTGTTCAGGATTTTGAGACCCTGAATCTCTATAGACTTCCATAGTGAGGCAATTTTAGTGCAATTCACATCAGGCCAGGCACGCTTTCCAAAAATACAAAATTGAGATTACATAAAATGAGTGGAAAGACTGCAAAGGAAGAAAGGTTTTGATCAAACAATTTATGGTATTTCTGACTGTGAATGTAAATGAAATAATATCAGTGACCTTAAAAATGAACTGAAGCAAGGGGCCCTTGGAGGCATGGAGTCAGAATGGAAGGTTTTTTTCTCAAAGAGTCAGATAATGCTTGGGCTAGAGCTTTTTAATACATTGTGCTCAGTAAATCGAGTTCAGGGACAAAACTCTGCAGAATATTTGATTTCTGGCACAAAACCTACTATGTTGAATTAGTAAATCATTCTGCAGTAAGTTAGGTTTTCAAGGCTTCCGAATGCCTATTTTCTGGAGATTTTTTACTCAGTAATCATTTTTATAGAGGTTATATAAAAACTAAAGGAGGTTGTTCTGAAGAGTGCTTTATTTTTCTTTCTTATGTAACAGACATGTTTTGTTTCAATTTTTTCCCATAGGAAACCGCTGTTATTAGCAGTACCCAAAGTTTTGAAGAAATGTCAACAGATGAGACATGGGAAGAACTTCCACCCTGCTAAAAGTATTTTTTTCCTGTATCACATAATACATTCTCGCAAACCTTGAAATATCCATATTTACTTTTTGCAATGTGATCCAGTATCTATAGTGTTCCCCAATGTGGTACTTTCCAGTGATAGCTTTACCCCAGTCCTCACGTGAATCACTGTACCTGGCTTGTAAAGACGACCTTATCTGCAATATTTTGTGCAGGAATCAGAAAATGCAGATCTTCTTCTGCCAGGTGTTTCCCTGAGACAGCACTCCGTCGTTTTTTACTACCCCTGAAAATTGTTCATTTCTTCAAAACTCTCCTTTTAGCAAGAGGTGATGCGTGACAAGGGCTCGCTTTTCTCAAGGATGAATATCTTCTTCTCTTAGGAAAAGCTCTGCAAATGTATACTGCCAATTCTGTAAAAATAGTGGGTTTGGGAGCCAGGCATTTATTTCCCTGTTCCTCTCAGACCAAGACAGCCTGGAAGTCTGCACACGACGAGCACCAACCCTGTTCCAAATCTGAACTGAAATTAACAGAAAAAATTGAGATGGTTGGTTGTTGGGTCTCTTGGGAAAAGCCTCTTAAGGGTCTCTCTCAGGATAATTTAGTAAAAACAATTTCTCTGGAAGCCCATTTCTGTTCCTAAGAAATACCAATTAAAACAGCTTTCTCAGTCTCTTTCACTCTAAGGAGAAACGTAAGATAACACATCATATTTTTTACAGCTTTTGAGAATGAAAAGCTAAAAAGAAGCTATAGACATGGGTTTCTAGATGGACCATACACTCACAAAAACCCATTATTTGGTACCTGATGCATTAATGACCACTGCCACAGCAACATTGGCATGATCATGGATCTTGGCTAGTCCCTGGTCCAGCCTCTCTGTGGTTGGCTTTGAGCAGCCACATCCCGGAAAAATTCAAGTATGCAGAGAGTCTACAACCTTTCCAATCATCAGTACTTTGGTTGCACCTAGAGCAAGAGCTCAGGAAGCAGGGCCCAGAAGTGCATTGAACCATGTTATCTTGCTTCTACTTGGCTAATACTCATTTTTCCTTCAATCAGTGTGGTCACCATGAATGCACTAAGTGCTATGGATGGAAGAATAAAGGAAAAGAAATATTTTCTTCTGTCCAGAATGGGTAGGTGGTGGTACTAGAAGTCATAGCAAGTAGTTTTGAAAAACAAACATCCCAGATAGCATGGAGGTGGGGAGGAGAGAATCCATTGTTGTTTATTGTCTACCTAAAGCTTAATTCAGCCTAAACTCACCAGTTATTCTGAATCATTCTCAGTTTCATCAAGTGACACAAACAAACAAAAAAAAAAATCAGCACAGGAAATATATCCACAGAATCTGAAATTAAAGGAAAAATCTCCGTATCACTGTGGATTTTCTTTTGCAAGCTGAGCTCAGCAGGCACTTTATCATTACCCCAGACTGCTGTTTATTTCCACTCCTATATCCTGCAAAGCAGCAGCATTTGCACCGAAGACAGGGACTGATCAAAGATACCCCTGGATTGTCTCTACCCTTTCTCCAGTGCTAAAAAACATCATTATGAAATAGCAAACCATATGTCACATTCAGCACATCCAACATAACTCCTGCATTCATCCTACAGTATTTCCAACAGTGATATTAGGGACGTAGTATACAGCTGTCTCATACACAGTTATTTCTATTTCTCTCTTAAAATGGGAGACTTTCTCACAACAGTTCTCTGCTGTATTATCTATGCATATGCAACTATGACAACTTACAGAAGCGTGTGTCAGTTTTGCTCGTAAAAACAATTACTCATGCAAAATGTGGGTTTGGGTTTGTTTTTTTTTTTTACACTGTAAACTCAATTGGTTTTACCTTCCAAAGGGTGCTCATTGAACACAGCTTTCCTTTCATGCATCTGGCTGCTACGTACACGTATCCCTGGGAATGTTCCTGTGCTTTTAAGGCTTCAGTCGCTGCCCTATTTCTCTATCAGTTCAGATGCCAAATAAATAGCATTCAGTTGAAATTACTTGTCAGGGTTTGGCAGCCAGCACAGCAGTTCACAAAAGCATTTAGGTGTATAACTAGTTGACAGCTACACGCTTGCTTTCCACCACAGAAGCAGCAAAATAACATGCATGCAGCAGGTAACAGTCAGCAGGCTTTCAGTGCCAGCTACACAAAACTTTGCCAGTTAAGGCAAACAATCATTTAATCTTCTTGCTGCGAGGGAGATGATTGATTTTTCATTCAAAGCAGCCTTGAGAAGGTCAGCAGAAAAAATAATGTAAATATCCAAGCCAAGATGGATTTCAATGTGCCAGAAGGCCCACATTCACAAACACAAACAGGGCTATGCAGATTATCATCACCAAAATCTAAATAAAGTGCCTTTGTCTGGGCACCGCAGAGGAGCTTTGCGGAGCAGTAATAGACTCCATCAAGAATGCTTGGACATAGTGCCTAACCCATACAAGTACCTGAGAAGTCCTGTTCCCAAATTACCAGTTTATTCCTTTACTTAGGTTTTAAAACTGAACTTCTTACATAAAAGGGCTCTGTGACCCCACTGTTAAGCACACTGGAAGATGAAGCTCCATCAGCTTCCCCTCAACCACCTTCCCAATTTCTAATTACAAGAGACTTTGGACAACTGTTACTGAAATTATGGTCATGTAAAATTTACACACAAGCTCAGACAATGTCAGCAATTACCAGATTGACCTCAAGGCTTAGACAGGAATCAAGATTAGAGTGAAGCTTGTTCCTCTGAAGTAATTTAGCAGTAGATGGTGACTCTTGTTTAGACCTGATGAAAAGTAGCCTTGAAACAGGCACATTACCAGTTTTATTAACATAATCTCGAGAGGAATATTAAATGCCTAAAGCACAACCAATTCCCAGAGCCTCACACAATCTTTAACAAATCAAAACTCTACTGCAGAAATTTGGTGCCTTTTTTGGGACATGAATCTCAAACATCTGATGCTTCATTCTCTGTGCTTTCCAATTTTATCATGCAGTGAAACTAGATCAGCTCAGCTTCTTGATTAAGGCCTTTGCTTGTAAAATGCCAAATATTTTACAGCTCTCAGAAGAGGTTGGGACCACTCAGCATTTCACCTGCATTTTGTTTGCCTATAGATAAAAGAAATAACCAGAAGCACAGAAGTTCTGTACCCAGAACATTTTGAATTTTCTTTCAAAATGTGAGTATCTTCATAAACCAGATTCCAAAAGTTTAAAATAGGCGTAAGGAAAGAAATAAAATGGGCCAAGATTTAAAATGCCAACAAAAGCAGCAATCAAATATCAAGCACTTTGTGATCGGTCACAGGTCAATAGCATCACATTCAGAAGGACACGTGGGTCAATTTGTTGCTGTCCGGTCAAGATAAACCAGGCCTGTCTACAAATCACAGAAAATACTACTGTATGGTTTTGAGTATTCTGGATTGAAAACAGTGTTCTCTGAATCATTTTGACTGTTAGAAGAATACCACAGTTTCCCCTTGCCTAAAGAAAACACATACATCATCAGTTCTTCTGTGTGAGGATCAGAACAATGTTTTTACACTAGGGCGGCATTTCACAAACTGTGTCTCCATTACCCTCCCACTTACCACTTGACAAAGACAGCATCGAGCCTGCACTGATGCACACTAACGAATAAAAATGCTCTATTTCAGCTAATAAATGAAGATAGATTGAGAGAAATTCAATTACAGACAGAAACTACACATTTCTAACCTGTACATTAAAGGCAAATTTGACTTTTTTTACATAGACTGAGATACAGCTGAGATTTCTTCAAAGCTTTTTTTTTACTACTAAAAAAAAAAGTACCTTAAGTGTTGGCTTCCATCAGCACATATGGTATGGCAGGAAACACATGAAATAATCATGTGAACAAGCAGCTATACGTACATAAATGAAGGGAAAAAAATCAATTGCTTCTCCACTTACTACTGAATGAAAACCATCCAGAAACATAACACGGGAAAAATGTGCCCTAAAAACTGAAATGGAAATTGAAGAATTGAATTTGCTTGTTTAACTCAAATTATGTATTTCTTTTACCGCAACGGGTTGTTGCGTTTTGAGTTATTTTATTTCATTGATATTCACATTCTCTTTTCATGTACTCCTTTATATGGATATACCAACATCATATTTGGCTCAATGACTCAGAGCAATGCATCTTCTGGAAGACTCAGCACAACAGTACTACTCTTTAGTTGTTCAGCACTGTGTTTAAAACTGAATGGTTTAAAAGAGCACCTAGATCTGTCTAGGTACCCAAGCAAACATCACCAGGTTATTTGTATTCACAGTGCTCCCTCACCGGTTCTGTGGGCCCACCGCTTCTTAAATATATTACCTTGGTTTTGTTTATTCTGCAATGCTATAAATAAAAATGCTCAAGTTAAATCTCCCTGATCATAAATTCAAAAAGGAAACCTACAATTGAAGGAGTTAGCTACTCTAAGTGTTTTCAACTACCAAAATGTGTGTAAAATATCTCAGCGAAACTTAAACTGCATCAGATCTATAACAAAAAGAACAAAATAAATACTACTTCCTGTCAAAAGCTGACAAGCCTCATTAATCGTGCCCTGATGAATGTAGCCCTTTTCCTTGCCGTGAACATACATTAACTCTGAAACAGTAAAAATGTTTCAGGTTAATCTTTTTGGCAAAGTAATCAATTCAGTGAAATAATTTTCTCCATATCGCCTGGTTCCTCAACTAGTATAAATTTGAGAGGCTCAGCTGGAGCCAATGAAGTTATGCTGATTTATATCAGCTGTGGCCTCAGCCAAAAATTTCTCTGTTTCAGTGAAAATACATTAGTGAAAATCCTCAGGGAACTGTGGGACATATTTTCACATGTTAAGTCGATGATCTGCTTGGAGAAGCTTCCAAATTTATTTTAGAAGACAAGCTGAAAAATGCATTGTCATGTTATCCTTTAAAATGGTGCTGTGAGGGGCTAAACTGACCTTTGCTTAAGCATATTTTAAGACTGGGAGTCACTTGGGGAATACTTAATATTTTGGAATAAACATATTTAGCTGGAAATGAGACCTAAATAAGAACAACATATAAAAAAACTGGCTGTGTGTTTTAGCATACTGTACTTACAGTATCTATTCTTTAGAAAATAGGATATCAGTCATGAATATGAGAGTTTTGGTTCTGAAGTTTTGTTTGATCCTCTTATAATTGAGCATCTGAAATACAGCATCACAGCACGAGAGCTCATCATGTTTAGTGAGCACTGTTGTCTGACCTGATAGGAAAACCTATTCCTTATTTCAACAGGCTCCAAAATCAATTTTAACATTACTTAATGCTAAAACTGTTAACTGCGCAAAGAAAAACATGCATACATTGATCTTGAGTTAAGCTGTTTCCACCGTCTTCAAAATACTGCGCGATAATTATTAAGGCACGGGGCTTTTTCTTAACCAATAGTTTATCACTGAAAGCATGATTTTTAGCAGCACACATCTAAGAAAAGTTTCTTTGCAATCCTTTAAACTAGCCTGGCATAACCCAAAGCAGAGGCTCTGCAAATATACCGCTTGCACGAGGGTGGCAAAGCAGTGGGTTTATATGCGTCTCCTGAAAGTGAAAGCCAGAGCAGAGGCTGTATATTTTATCAGCTTTTAGATTTAAAGATAATTTTTTGCTGTTAAAAAAATATGATCATCTGATTTTCAGAATGGTAATTTATAGAATTCTTCCTGGAAGGGAGCACTTGAAAAAGAAAATTCAAATTACAGACTTATTTGCCATGCAAGTAGAAAGCAAAGTATAAGGAAGTCAGGCTATATCAGCAATGCTGAACATGCAGGGGTGGGACTGGGCTTGTGGCCTGATGCTGGCTGAAGGTCACTGCAGAGGCTTAGCTTTTAAATATCAGAAAAAACAACAAGGATCAACAGCAACAGTAATGAGTTGAAGGTGACACATATTAGTGAGACAGAGGATTTTAGTGGGTGGAATGGGAGGTCTGTTTCCCTCCTACTAAGCATTCACAAATATTTATACAAACTGGAACAGATTTAGGACATGCTGCGCCAGACCATCCAAACAGGAGGCAAAGACAGGCTCACTCTTGAACAACCCAGAGTTTGATATTTAATGTATTCTCTGCAGATTCAGGCCTGTCTTAGACTAAGTCAGGTCAATAAAAATGAAGTCAAGCTCCTAACATCCAATAATAACTAAGTAATTTAAACCATTAAAAAGATTACGTTAATAATGGGGCTAAAACTAGAAGGAGGGTGCCTGTGCTGAGCCCAAACCAGAAAAACCCCAAAACAAACACCATTAGCACTTCAATTTCACATGAACTCAGAGGCAGACGGGCTGCTCCAATTCATGCATGTGACGCAAGATGAATTATTTGTACCTAGAAAAGCCCAAGCCTGCCCTTGCTGATGGACAGACACATGCCATACACTTAAAGTGAGGTGCAGCGTTTACCCCATGGTGCCACTGCCATGCACACTGCAGCACCATTGCAGTTTGAAGTATTCCCTCTAACAGACATCTCTAATGCTGCAGAAAAAGCAAGTCTGTCCCACCTTAGCCTGGAAGCAGTAAGAGATCTTGCAGGTGGTTATCACGGAAGCATAGTGTCCTTTTATTATTTGGATTCTTCACATCTGCGCTTACAGCCCTTGCACCTTTCAACTAGATGTGTTACAAAACCATCCCTCACTGTCTGGGAACTGTACATAGTGATGACACAGTAAGGTGGATTCTGCGACTGCAAAATATGCTTCTGGGTAAGAGGTCCCATGGCTTAATTTGGAAAGGACAATCATCTCTCAAAACATCAGTGTTATTCTCACAGTGTAATTTAGGGCAAATAAAAATACCCTGATAGTTTCTTCATTATATTAGCAGCAGCCCCCCTTTTTTATAACACAAAATCCATTTTTATTTTCAAGATAATTATAAACAGACAGACTCATTAAGTGGCCTTTATAATCACTCTTATGCTAACACAGGCTGCAAACATACAGCTACAAAAAGAAGCTACTCTCACATAGGAAGATAGAAGCTATAAAGCCCAGAGAAGGATCCATTTTTTTCCCCCAAAGCAACATTTTAGCAGCCTTGTATTATAACTACAGATTAGCTTAATCCAGAAGATGACACTAAAACAGTCATTTCATGAATTTCATAGTACAACAGTGCAGGGGGGGGGCAGGGTGAAAAAATTTTACTATTCCTATATGTGCTGCACAAACCAAGAGCAAACAACTCTACCAGCTACAAGGGTGATCTTTTATTCTGATGGCACAATAAAATCCTCCTTCTGGGGGGGGGGGGGGGGGGGGGGAGAATGGGGAGGGGGAGAAGGCACTGTACAATGCTGACATCTTCTTGCCTACAGCCAGAAAGCACACACAATTTCCAGGCCTTGCATTCAAAGCTTTGCCCCTGCAAAAAAAAAATATTAACAAACCTTCAAGACAGAAAAAACATGAAGGCAATTGTAAGGTAAATCACCACTTGCAAGCTTCATAATTCTCGTGCAATTTACTATGCAGAGGAAAGTAGATATCAAATAAAATTTAAACCTCCATTTGGTGCAGTACAGCCACAATCATAACCTTAACTGCCGTAATTATTTAGTACATTTCAAACTCCTCTAACATTTCTTCAAGCAGTAACTAGATCAAATCCTGTGATTTTTTTAATAGAAGAGCTGACTCATTTTTCCCAGTATTATTTTACCTGTTAGTAATTTCTTAGTCAGATTAATAGGAGGGTAATAAAAAGTTGTGCTGCAAAAATTACTCCTGGGCTATGGAGCAGAGTTGCCATGTGAAGGAGGAGAATGGGAGCAGCCTGCTTTTCACCAGGTCCCTCCTCCTCATTTTTCCCATATAAACTAATACATGGACTGCAGATCTGCAGCCAGTGCACTCATTGCTGCCTGAGCACTCCCAGATCAATCAATAAATACATCTTGCATGTTCAGACAAGTTTCAGGGGACTGGGAAATAGCAGTCTGGCAAGGCCTGTGTGGCTTTAGTCTGCTGGAATTGCAGAGCAGCTGCCCAAGTCAGAAGTGCTTGTGCAAAAGGTGTGTCACCATCGTTGATCTCTCCTTTGTGGGCTGCAGAATCTCTCCTGCATACTCTTTCAGATGCTGGACAATGAGAAGCTCAACATAACCTGTCCACGTACACTTGTGGCCTAGAAAGGCAACTATATCCTGGGCTGCCTCAAAAGAAGTGCAACAAGCTGATCAGGAGAGGTGATTTTCCCCTCTACTCCACTCTGGTGAGACCCCCACCTGCAGTACTGAATTCAGCTCTGGGGCCCCCAACACAGGGAGTATATGGACCTGCTCAAGTGAGTCCAGAGGCCACAAAGATGCCCTGAGGGCTGCAACACCTCTCCTATGGAGACAGGCTGAGAAAGCTGGGCTTGTTCAGCCTGGAAAAGAGAAGGCTCTTGGAAGACCTTAGAGCAGCTTCCAGAGCCTAAAGAGGGCTCACAAGAAAGCCGGAGAAGAGATTTTTACAAGTATCTGTAGGGATACCACAAGGGGGAATGGCTTTAAACTGACAGAGGGGCAGTTTAGATTAGGTATTAGGAAGAAATTCTTTACTGTGAGGGTGGTGAGACATTGGCACAGGTAGCCCAGAGAAGCTGTGGCTGCCCCATCCCTGTCAGTGTTCAAGGCCAGATTGGATGGCACTTTGAGCAACCTGGTGTAGTGGAGAGTGTCTTTGCCTGTGGCAGGGCGTTGGAACTGGATGACCTTTAAGGTCCCATAAAATATATATAATATGCAAAACTCCAAAGTCTGCTGGTATTTTCTTCCCCTTCTCCCTAGTTTTGCCTCTGAAAAAGATAAGGTTGAAGTCACATTTGACTATCACTTCTACTTTAGATTACTCTCCAGATCAGGAATGCCAGCACTTTCCACATGGCAACACCACTGTTGCAAGATTACTGATTGTGTACTTCTACATATAATGTAGTATTAAAATAAACAAAGCTATCCCCCTTGTAAATCTTAAGTAATTGTTTCTGCTTAAGAAGTAGAACAGTACCCTTAGTGGTTGATATATCTTTCATAAAGATGTAAAAAACCAAGCACCTCCCTGCTACATCTGCACATTCCACACATGCTCAGAGGATTCTGAGGTCTCTGGTTGCTGCCCGCATATTACAGTAAGCTATATTCAGTCACATGTAATTTACTTTGCTCAGTAGTCAGGAGGCATGGCATTAGACATCCTAAGGAGAATCAAATTAGCCCACTCAAAGTTCAGTGCAAGGAAGTATTTTTTGAAAAGACTTGTCTCAAGGAGGTGACAAGAAGAGGAGAGGCTGATAATCCCAGGCATTTACACATATACCCCTGGGTGAGCAAGAGAGGAAAACAACTTTTCCTTTAGTGCTTGGAAACTGAGGACTGTTTGTGCTCAATATAAAAAAGCAAATAAATTGAGAAAGTCCCCCTGCAAGAAAGATGCTGAAAAATTTGATTTCAGGATTATTCAATAACACTTTTTTTTCCCCTGTTGTTCTGATGAATGAGAATTTGAGTTAATTTGCTGGAGTTAATTATTTATTGTTATGAAACATTATGGTTCCCAGATGGTCACTGTTATTGTAATAACTTCCAAGGAACCTGCAGTGCCTTGCAGGGGCCTCTTCTCTTTCATTCAGTTCAAGAATAAAATAGAAGTATCTGCCAATTCCCAAAAAAGTTCACCCTCTTCATATCATCACTGCAACCATAGTGCTTCCCACTACTGGCTTCTCTCCTTTTTCCAATAAAAGGCATCAAGTGCAGTCTGATTTCTGAGAGAGAGAATTAAGCAGTTCTTTTTGTGCAGATTACCATGAAAATGCACTCTCTGCAAGAAAACCCTGGTGTAACAAATATTGCTCAAGTAGCTCAAGTACAGGCATACTGATTGTCCTTGCATCCTCCACAAACGACCTCCATTCCAAAGGACAGAGCACACCCGCACACTAATAAATAAATCTAAGATAATATATGTGTGATGATGTGCCTCAGCATCCCACCCCAAATCTAACAGAGCCATTGAGCTCCTTGCCTCCATCTACCTCTGAAAAAACACTGAAAGCCTGTTTGCAGATGTAGGCTTGGGATGCTAGTGGTGCTTTGCCAGAAGGCTTTTCTGAGTTGAAAACAAGAAGGAAGAAGAATGCAGCAAACATTCAAGGTCTGTGAACTCTTCTGCGCTGCTCCCCAGCCAAACAAAAATATAAACTGCAGGAGACCAGTGTGTCTCTGGTTTTTACCCTGCCAGAGGTCAAGCTGTTGCACTTTCTGCTCCAGGAAGGGGAGGGGGGGGGATAAAAAATATAATTAAAAAAAAAGTGAATTACCAATTTCCTTGCAAAGTTGCATACCATTAACCCCAGTAAGACAACTACTGTGCCTCGGCTTCTCTCAGACTGGAAACACTCACAACTGGCTGCATTTCAGCAAAAGTGGGAATCATTAGGCTGTCCTTAAAACACACAGCAAGACAGTATCATAATAAGAAAGCAGGTTCTCACAAACTCTTATTACTAATACAATCCTTTCCCTGTCACTCCTTGGCCCTCGGCTCAGGCTTGGAAGGGCAGAAAGCAGAAAACAAGAGTAAGCATTTTTTTATAAAACATTCTGTTTCTTTGAACATACATTTCTGCTCTTCAGCATAAAAAACAGCAATTACATCTGGAAAAGTGTAGCCATCACTGAATATGCATGCACAGTAACTCTGGAGTGTAAACAAAGCTGGTTTAAACCATTTCACTTTATCCTTTTTCATTAGTTTGCAGAGATTATATACAACTATTTACTTTTTAATCACATTTGAAAGCATTAATTCCATATAAACAGTCCTGATTTCAAGTGCAAACACTGCTTAATTGGAACTAGCGGGTAAGTGATTTTAGGTCCTGTGGAAAATGAGCCTGCTCTGATTTCACACAGAAAACTATTCACAGCAGCAACGGGCATTCATTTTATTCCTGGAGAAAATAAAAATCCCAAATATGAAAACCAAAAATGGAACTACCATTTGGTATGGATCACGGTCCTCTCCAATTATTGAGGACAAGGTAAATGAGAGATAAAAGCACAGACTTCCTCTCTTTTTAAGTGAAATGCTCCCCCTAGAGCAATAACCCCATGTCTCCATCTAGGCTGGGAAGATGCCCTGTGGAAAGTGTCCTGGGGTGATGCTGGTGCCTGGTAGCTGAGTGCTACAAACAAATACAACATGAAGACAATACGTTCCATCTATATTGCACACAAGCATACCTTTCAAAAAGTCCAGAGCCTAGGAAAAAAGCTAATCCTTTGGGGAAATAAACAAAATCTACTCATATTAAACCGATTTTAAAGAAAGAAAAAAATAGCAACAACAAATAACAATGGAGAAAACAGAACCTGAGGATATAAAAACTTTCTTAAAAATCCCAGCCTCTGTTCATTGCTGTACTTTCACCTCGGCAACAAATCTATCCTACATAACTTAAATGAAGAAAACTAAGAGAAAAGAGAAGAGGCGGTATTATCTCCAGTGTCACTTCTAACAGAAGCTGTTACTATTAGACATCCATGCCCTCCTGTTAAATTAGCAGCGGCTGCTGTGAATTATTAAGCATTGCCTAGGCAGAACAAAAGGGTGGGAGAAGACAGAGCTTCTGAAAAGCTTAACTTAAAAGAATAAGGCTCTAACAGGTACATTGATAATCTCGGTTTCCACAAAAAATGGACTTAGATAGGAGGTTATTTAATCAACGCACTTATTTACTTAAGGAAGTCAAATGCAAGTTATTTTGAATGAAGGAAAACAATACATGAAGTAATGACAGCATTTAGCAAGACATATCAATAAAGCTAACATGCCAAACAGCCACTCTGGTCATTTGAGACCACATTACCATTACTTAACCAGCCAGAATTACTGACTGCTGTGCTGAATTTTCACTGATGCATTGAATTTGCTTTCCTGTAAATTCCCAGTGCTACGCAGCTGCAAAGCCTGGGCAGAAACACAATATATATGAGTGGCAACAGAGAGTCTCTTTTTTTCACTGTGGCTTTCTAATTAGAGGAAACAAGACTACCGGACATCACATAAAACAAACACGTCTCCTACAGATTACTAAAATGCCTACTTTGTGCATTCAGCTACCAAATGAAGCTCTGAAGACTGGCGCAGTCTGTAGCACATGCTTGTACTCAGCACTGCCAAAATCTCCTCCTTGCTTTCTTCAAGCTTGATGGCATCACTATTGAATGAAACAGACAGGTTTGTGCCATTCAAACCCTCTAAAATATCCTAGAGAAACAGAGGCTGTTTGTCTTGAATCTTTATGCAACACAACACCCCAGTGTCAGCACAACATCAGGCAGATATTCAGTCAGAAGAGTGATCTTTGCCCCAAAATTCATAACCTTTCTTAAGTATACCCAATTGTCCTCAGTATTGGCCATTACCTTCTTGCCTTGTACTATCATTTCTCAACTCTCAGTTATTTGAGGAGCACAAATAAGGGTGCACAAACACAGCTAACCTTTCTTCTGAAAGTCTTCAGAAATGTGATATCCTTATGAATATTAAAAAACAGAGCCAGTAAATTTTTCATCTTTTATTCATTTGACTATCTCCAACTGCAAAAGAGTTGTGAAATTGAAAATTAAAGTTTGGACAGACCCCAGTAAAGCAAGCAGTTCAAATACAAATACCAAATACCAGGAGCTTGGTGCACAGACAGTACAATTCAACACATGAACATTGAATTACAACCAAAAAACAAGAAAAAAGAAAATCACTAAAGGAGGTGTCAGAACAGACAAATAACTGCAACCTGCCAGAAATTGCAATGAATCTGCTTTACAAAATAATCAGGAACTAAACACTTAGTAAAAAGTTTCATCAGACATCCGTCATGAAGGTGAAATGTAAGACTTAGGCCATGTGTTCCTGGGATTTATCTGAGTTACAGAACTGTTTCTGTACATTTCTACATGAACCCTCTCTCACTGTGAACACTTTAGACATGTAGTAAGGCAAGCTATCATTTTTCTCAAACAAAACAAGTCTGGATTGGGGAGATTTATATCACCATAATGCCTCTGCATTGCAGGAGTTCTCCATCTAGTTGGCTTTCTGCTCTCCCATGCTTCAGGGTTATCAGTACCATTGTCAAGCGTCCTCCGGGAGTGAAGATGCAATTTTGGACCAGCAGCTCCGTCCCTCTTCACAATACCTTGTTCATCCTCCTGAAGCTTGATGAGGTCATTGCTTTGAGTGCTCCAAGAAGCGAAGAACATATCAATTTCCAGCCATGACCGCTGCACTTGCATACTAACCTCAACCAACGGCGGTCTGGTCTCAGGGATGCATTAGCTTGTGTCTGTAAGCCACTGGGAATGGGAGCACAAAGGCTCCTTATACATCTTGTCCTCAAAGTTTGAGAACTTGAGGTTTCACAAATACAGCAAGAAATAAAAAATGACTTAACACACATGATGTTATTCACAGTAGTGGGAAGATGATCTAAATCCATACTTGTCCTTCAGTTCATCAAAACCACTTGGCATGAGCATTCCAGAATGATTTCAGACAACAGAGTAATGCCTGGCTCAATCAAGACTTCTGGCAACTCAGAGAAGTAGGAGGGAGGTTAAAATAAAAGTTGGTATAATCAAGAAGATGACAGAGCTTCCTGCTTCACTCTTGTACAAAGACTTGAATTTCATTCATGGCAAAGCAAGCATTTTTCAGCTGACCAACACTGCTGATGAACCAAATATATCCTCTGATGGCTTTGGATTATACTCACTTTGTTTTCCCGTAAACAAACTCCTGCTACTCCTCCTTTCAAATACCATGAATTCCCTACCAGTCCAGTAAAAAATGATACAACCCATCACAATATAAACATCCTGAAGCACAACCAGGAAAGAATGTGAATTTTAGAAGTGACACATTTAACTATGCTGATATATAGACCTTCCTTAGAGGTCAGAGATGCTCAGCAATGCTGTGGAGCAGACCAGGCAGTATGTCCCCCATAAAGGGACATGCATCAAAGTGATTTAGGATCCCTTTTAGGGGATGCTGGAAGGCTCTGTTTGGCAGGCATATTGACCTTGTTTCCTCATGTCATATTCAGTAGAAGAGTACTTATCAAAAATTATGTTTTGAAAGTCATGACTATTTAAGAGCAAAACAGAAGAGAGGGGAGACCTATTTCACCATGCAAACATTACCTCAGCTTCCTCCATCCCTTCTCCTTAAGGGCCACAACTGAAAGTGATCTTCAAGACGATTTACAGCCATTTGCTATCGCTACCCCCCAAGAACTGCAAATAGCTCACCAGCCTCTCTTTGCAGGATAAAAAAGCAATAAACTTCAGTAAATACGCAAGAGAAGCCCATGTTTTCTGAAAAACTGAAAATGAGCATCTTCCAGAAAAGCAAAAGCTATAATAAACAGCCCAATAATGCCTGCACACTTTATCGCCGCCATCACACATAAGCAAGGTGCAGATTTTCTGCTAGATCATATTCAATATGTAAATCCACCTAAAAAAAAATAAACTCAAACATATGGTTACAGCTCGCCACAAGTTTTGGGGGGTTGAGTTTGTTTGGTTAGTTGTTTTTTTGGGGGGGTTGTTTTGTGCTTTTCTGTTGGTTGGTTTGTTTGGGTTTGGTTTTGTTTGTTTATTTGGGTTCTTTGGGGAGAGGGGTGTTGTTCTTCTTGAAAGGGCACAAACCAAGCAATTCTGAACATCATCTGAAAGAATGAAATAGCTACCAACTGAAATCTGAATCAGCTATTAAACACCTCTACAAATTACCTTGACGTCTGAACAAGACAAACCATCTAAGGCTAGCCAGAAATGTTGGAAAATGTGGGATGAATCACAGCAGTGACATTGCTGTCGTGGTTGCAAAGGCACAGGAGTAATTAGGTGACGTTATCACACAGAACAGTCACTCACCAATACATGGATTTTTGGTAGCTGCTTTTGAGAGCCTTTCAGGTGTCTGATATGTAGTAAGATTTATTTTTGGCTGATAAAGCAACATTCTCACTTTAGCAGCTACTTCATCTACCCATTAAGTAGCAAACACCTTTTAAAGCTTGGTTTTTCTTTAAAGCACCCTCAAAAAAGTAAACAAAAGTACTCAGAAGGTCAGAGACAGATTTTCTTTCTTACACATTAAGGACAGAAATATTTTTAAGCCTACCAATGGTTTCAAAGGGAGTCTGCTGTATCACCTTCAAACAGCTGAAAGAAATTGCCTTTGTGCACCTGTTTTTTTCTCCTGCTAAATGAAATGGTTGTTTCCTGACCCACTGAAAAATATGAAGTGGATAATCAATGACAAAAAAAAAAGTATTTTCAGACAAAAAGGCATCCTATGTAATTCATGTGACATGGGGATGGAAGACTGGATCAGAAATAAATGGGATGCTAGGTGATCTCACCAGTTCTTGAAATAGCAATTATGATACATGTTAGTACACCCAAAAAGTGAAACAGACTTTGTCATTTTAGGAATGTTATCATCTTAGATGTTGTCATCTGCTTGTTTTCTGTAGAACACTGGGATCTGCATCTCCTCTGGAGTTACTCCCCCACTGAGATGCAGCAGGTAGAAACCCACACTCATGAGACAGGGGTGAAACAGGAAGGAAGGATGAATAAAAATGCATCATACACTCAAGCACACACACTGCCCTTTACACAAGAGGAGAGGAGCTTGCTGATCATGACCGCCATTCAGCTAAGTTTCCAATTTACAGATACACAGGAGGTGCCCTCGAGGTCCCCTTAGCAACACCTGCACAACTCAGGGTGGTCCACCATTATGACGCTATGCAGCAGGCCTGGTGGAAGGTGAAGATAAGAATAAAATAGATTTCATGCAAAAGGGATGGTGTGAGGAATAGGATAGAGAAAGGCTTCACAGTCCCAACAGGCCTCGCAGGCTGCATCATCCTTAGTCCAGTTCACCTGGAAATTGACCACTGAGAGCTGCAACAACCCTACAGCCACAACGGATTAGACTAAGAAATAAAAAGAGGTGAATAGAGGTGAATGCCAAGCCTGAGGCTTGTTTCTGTACATGGCTTTCATGCAACTCCTGCAGAGCACAGGCATACTGACACAGACCTCACCGTTTCAAGGCAGCCATTCCCTGTGACGCTTGTTCTAAAGAAGAGCTGATTTACACTGTCAGATGGGTGTACCAGCACCCAAATGTACTATAAACAAGAGTTGGCATACGGACTGTCATGGATAAAAGGAAGCCAAGATAATGGGGTGCAAGTCCACAGGAGAAAATTTTTCCCAAGCAAAAGAAACTTGAAAATATAGTAAAATCTTCATCCATGCAGTCCTTCCATAATGTTCAGTCAGTAACACAGGATGAACAAAAAATGGATTCTTTTTACCTGGATTACTGATTGCGAAATTGCCTAATATGCATTCACTGAGGATTATTCAAAAAGGTTACCATTCATTTATTCTTGGTCTGCAGATCACTCAGATGCTTTGAGTACCTATAACCTGACATATTAATTCAACTGTTTGCTTCTACAAATAAATGCCTTCCAACCAAGATGACTGGGTTTTGTTTTGTTCCTTTTAAGATTATATTCAATCTCTTTGGTTCTTCAGGAAAGTGCTGCGCTTATTGGGTACACCAGTCTGTGGGTGCTGGTGAGACCTTACATTTACATAAATCCTCAGGTTTACATCATTCTGCTGAATCACGTTGGGCTTGGCCTTGGAGACTTAGTTTCAACTTGCTTGCCAAAGCAGCATTGGCTTTCTCATGCCATGGAGCCCTAGTCCTTCATCCTGCTCACTACTTACCTACTTGCATGGTTTTGTGCATGTTTATTATATTTCCTGTTCATCCCAAGGCTGGGCATCTACACAGCTCAAAGACTCCATACCCCAAAGTGCCTCTTTCAGACTGTATCAACAGACCTAACAAGCCTTGCCTTCCTTTTAGACTAAAATAGGACTAAACTCAATACCACGCTGCCAATTACAGTATTCAGTAAGACCCTTTCTGACCATCTTTGCCAGTTTTCCTTAACTGCTTTATCTGTTTGCTGATCTTGGTTTTCCCCATTCATTCAGAAGACACATCCTACATGGTATTACATCATTCTCAATGTGCTCACAGCACAAGAATCTGTACCTTTTGAAAGACAAACTTAAATTGCCTTTTTCTGAAGCCAGCACTACCTTCCCCTTCCCTCCCCTAAGGCCTTAGCTGTGTCACAGTCATTAACCTGCACTGCATAGATGATGGAAGAATTTTGCACATCTTATAAAATGGATTCCTCAGGTTGGCCTCCCAGCTGAAACAGTGTTCATTGATACATTGAACGCACTGGCAATTGTTTCAGCGCTGTTCCTCTTTCAGGTTTTGGAATTGCCTTTGGTGAGGTTGCTCTTTAAAGTAAATACAGTTTCAGATTGCCCTGAAATGCAAATCCTTTGGGCAGCCTAGCAACAACAGCTAAGGGGGGAACTATCACAATTACAGAAGGAAGAAAATACGAAGGATTTAAAAAAAAAAATCGCCTGCGAGATCTTTGTTAAAACTTGTCAACTCCATTATGTGGCTGCTCTCTCGTGCTGTAAGAATTAGGTTTTACTTTGGTAAATACCACTGGGTAAGGGCAGGAAAACTGGTCTGGGCTCAGAAGTGCCAGATGCTGTTTTAGTGCTGTGTTGGGGATCCTGAAGTCCCTTTCCTCTCCCTCCAGCTGGCTTCAAAATAACAGTAGTTTAGGACACACTGTGTTTTTGAGGCTCTGGGTACAGAGGAAGATATGTATTGCCAAGATTATAAGAAGGGGTGATGCAGGGAGTCCTTGCTGTAAGCTGGGTAGCAGGGCTAGCAGTGGGGAGTAAGGCTGGAAAGATGCATTGGGAACTCCACAGTGCTTTCTGCAGATATTCAAGCACCTCAATTCAGGTTTGAAAACTGTGGGCCAGAGTTTACTACAAAATAAATGAAAAAGATCATTATTGCTGCAAAATACCTACCTGTTGTGGCTTAACCCCAACCTGCAACTAAGTGCCATGCAGCTGCTTGCTTGCTCTCCCTCTCTGTAGCAGGATGGGGAGGAGAATCAGAAAAAGGCAAAACCCATAGACTGAGATTAGAGCTGTTTAATAGAATATAATAATAATCATCATTATTATAATCAGAAAAAGAGAGGAATAAAACTCAGGACAGACAAGGGATGCACAACACAATTGCTCACCACCCACTGACTGACGATGTCAGTCCTGGAGCAGCAATCAACCCCTCCCGGGCAACTCCCCACAGTTCATATACCAAGCATGACGTTCTGTGGTGCGGAATATCCCTTCGGCTAGTTTGTGGCAGCTGTCCTGCCTGTGCTCCCTCCCAGCTTCTTGCGTACCTGCTCACTAGCAGACCATGGGAAACTGGAAAGTCCTTGATTTAGAATAAGCACTACTTAGCAACAACTAAAATATCAGTGTGTTACCAATGTTATTCTCAGACTAAATCTGAAACAGCACTGTACCAGCCACTAGGAAGAAAATTAACCCTATTCCAGCCAAAACCAAACACTACCTCTTGATAGTAAAAGCAGCCTTACGTCTCCATCAGTAGTATAAACGCTACTCACTGAAAGCAGTATTAAATACAGCAGGTCCATTTCATTGGCAAGGTATCCTGCCTAAAAGCCTAGGTTAATTTTACAGAAAAGCATAGGCAAAGCAAGGCTTGGAGCCCAATTTTTAGCTCACTACAAATGCAACTGCCTGGGGATCTGTGGGTGCTTCAAACTGCTTCCCAATACACCTGCCAAGTTTAACACCTGCAGCACAGGCACTGGGGGAAGGAGCCTGGAGGTTCTGACCCTCAGAATGGCACTCTTTAATATGAAGAACGCTAACAAACCACCAAGTCATACCTCAAGTTGAACACTGATACTGCTTGGCATATAAATTATATCTTTCACAAAATAATTTTCATTAAAAAAAATTTATAAGCTCAAAAAAAAAATTCATTTCTCCATGCAATGCTTTGTTTATTGCACGGGAAGAGTCTTTTACAAGCTCCTGCGAGAAATCTCCATCACACCTGCAAATTCAGAATATAGATCAAGAAAAATCACACAGCAAGGACAACGTGGCAAACCTGCAGCTAACTATGATCAGGAAATCATTCAGAGAGGCCACAGGGTAAAAAAGTCTTCAAAGATAGAGATTAGTTAGCCAAAGAGTAAAAAAGCATTAGTCCTGCTCCAGACCAGACAGATGTTTGGTATGTTGAAGTAGCTTGGAAGTTGTCACTTTAAGATCAAAAGTTGATGAATTGCAGTGAAGATCTAAACTGCTCTGTTCTGACCATACAAGAAGATAGCCAAGTGTCACTGTCCAAATAGTAATGCCTGTCCAGCCAAAAGGGAGTGACTTGCTTTGGGACAGCAGGTTGGCACATTTCACAGGTAGTGTGCAAGTCGAATGAAAATTCTAATTTACTTTGCATGTGGCCTTGATAACGACTCCTTGATAATGAGAGATGTTGATAAATATCAATATTTTTAATTTGCAGAGTCCCTTCAGCTGAATTTTCCAAACTAATAATTCCTGTTTCCTGGGTATTATATAAAAGACAAAACTGGAGCACTCCTTCAGTAAGTGGCCTTTAAATTCAGAAAGAGCAGTTTTAATCCCAAGTCCTACATCATGTACTGATGGATGAAACTTCAGAAAAAAAAAAAAGAGTGCCTTATGTTTCTGTCCCACAGCATATTAGAAGCACACTGTCTATATTCTGATATACCAGGCAGATCTCTTGTTCCACAGTTCCACAGGTTTTTGGGTCATTCGTTTTATTGGGTTGTTTTTATTTTCAGTATGTCATTAGCCACTCACAGGGGTGTAGGACTAATGTTCAAACCATCATGCTCTTTCATTAACAACCCAGCAGTCAAAGTTTAAGCTCTTCACCAGGTAAGTTTGGAAAGTGTTTACTCTCCACCAGAAAACACTGTTTGTGTGATGGAAGCCTTGAAGAGGAACTAGGTTGTCCATCCCTCCAAGTAGCCCCAATATATGCTGGGCAAAGTCAGCTTCACAGCAAAACTTTATGCAAAACTCACCATCTGGAACAGAGAAGGTGCAATTCACAGAGATGACACTTGTTAAGCACTCAAAGAATTCTTCAAAGCAGATAAAAGTCATGGTCTGCTGGCAGCCAACACTCCCTTCACCAGGGTGAGACAACTGCCAATTAACTACTGAAGCTGTGACACATGGTAGCAACAAGTGGTTTTAGAAAAATTGGCTCAGTCCTCTTTTCTTCATTCTGGTCTGTTTGACTTTCATGACATGGAAAACTTCGACATCACTAGGGGCATTTTCATAGCTTTCAGTCCTGACTATGAACAGAATGATGGTAGAACTCAGCCTGGAGAGATCAGCAGTAATTTTTGAGCACATTAGCAATCATCTGCCATTAGGAAAGCTATTTTTTTTCTCATTACACCCTTATATGAAGCTATGATATTGAACAGTTAAGTTCACACTTGCTCCCAACCTGTACTGGTCAAGTTTAAATGGTAATAATTAGGCTTAACCAGAGGGAGAAATATAGTGGGAAATCTTGGTAAAACACCTATTTCAAAAGAAACACAGTAGTGATTAAACCACACCAAAAGCAGATCAAATGTATTGCCCTGCTGGTTCTTAAGACACCACAGAAGCCTACACTTCAAAGTTTTCAAGGGACCAGGAAGGACATCCAGTGACAAGCAATGATACAATCTCAGAACCCATCATATTCTAAATACCCTGCACATAGCAAAAATAGTAAAACAAATGCATATAAGCAAATAACTGTCAAATTACTAAAAATACTGTTTTCCAGAATAAATATTCCCTTAGGAATAAATTCACACTTTCAATTGTAAAGTGTTTCTACACTTGGTAAAGAATTATGTGAAATTTGTGTATGGATTTTGACTGATATTTCTTTCCTTAAGCATAAAGCACCCGGAATTGATATGACTTCTAACAGCAGATTTCCATTTCTAGGAAAATGGTGTTGTATGAATGTATTACTAGGTTTGAACAGCAGGTAATGTTTCCATTGCATGCCTGGCACCAAACACTTTCTGCCTGAATTGCACATCCAGTTCCTGTGTTAGCTGTTTCACTACTGCACCCAAAGGAATTTTGTTCCAGTACAAAACAAAGATAACGAGTTGCAAGGGAAGAGTTGCAACAACTGCCCTGCTTAGGTACACCTACTCTCCATTTTAGCCTGTTTACATTTCTAGCTTTATATATCCTGTTAGCATGAATTTCACCACTAAAAATAAAAATGCATTTTTGCTGCTGAAGCTTGTTGTCTGTTTTGGTCTGTTGGTGCCTCCTGATTCCTGGATGGAACCCTCCTTCTACTCTGATGTGTTTTCAGTCCCTATTCAGCTTCTCCACAATATTTGTAATCTTTATAATTTCCTTGTTCTTTCACTGCCTCTTTCCTAGCATTTTCTGAAGTTATTCCATCCAAACATCCTTTTCTCTACATCCCTTTCTCTACATCTTGAACCTCCACTGTACACACTTTTGATGTGATCAGCACTGCATGGAGTCCTTAACATGGGGACAAACCAAGATCCTAAAGCACGTTGTGCTGATGTTATTTGGTTTAATTTCAACTCCTTTCTCAGTAAAACCAAATACACTATTTCAGGGCACTTTTTTGCTCACCACTGGATACAAGGAGGTACAGCCACAGTATACAGGAATGACAACTCCAACCTTTCTATCCCGGGTACAATAGCTAATTTAAAACCAGTCACTGTGTGTGTTCACTAGAACTGCTGCTTTGAATTTACTGACATCAAGCCTCACCTCTTCAATCATCCAATTACTTCCTATATATGTGTTTTGTGTAGGACATTCCTTGTACATATAAAAGCATAGGTTATACAAAAAGGTACTCAGGAAAACAAACAGCCCATTTTGCCTAGAGCGCACTTTAAAGGTTTTATACCATGAAGCACAAGCATTCCCAGATGTACACTTGAGGACTCATACACAGTAAATGTGTTCAGTTTACACATCCCAAAGCTACTTCATTTAATGACAAATTCAGTTTTAAGATCCCAGACCAAGCTTTACTAATGAACAAACATACAAAACAAACAAAAACCAACCAACCAACAAGGAAAAGAAAACAAACAAACAAAAAAACCCCACATTGCATCTTCCCCAGCTTTGATTTCATCACTTGTAATACTCAGTTGTAAGTGGACACCTGGTGATGACTTTGCTGAGGCTGCAGAAGACAGAGTGGAACTGAGCTTCTCTGCTCACAAAACTTTGGTGAGCAAAGAGGCAAAGCTTCTTGCTGTTGGTAAAGCAAGCAGTTGGCCTAAAAAACATACTGAGTAAACACTGCTGTCCTATCCCAAAGCTCATTGCCCATAGCCAGTTAACACAAAACTCTTCCACCAGCAAGTGATGTACAAAGTTAACACATTCAGCATTCACCTGCATTAGTTCTAAATTTTAGAAGTGACAAGCTGAAGGTCTGCCTTTTTTAGCTTGCCCTGGTTTATGTAATGAAATTTTCTCTTCTGTGATCATTTTTAAGTCACTACCGCAGCTTTACATATATGTTTTCTTTTCCTTCTTGAATTTAATTGCACAAGTGAAGGGTTTCTGGTAAAAATCATTAATCTACAAAGCTCTTCAACAATTGATGGCAGAATGGAAATATGATCCACTTACCACTTCATACTAGCAAAATTGAAAGCACGATGACCCACTACTGAAATCCAACTGCAAGCCCCCCCCAAGCATATCTGAGAAGGAACTATGAACTGAACAGCCAGCACTGGCAAGCAGACTTCATTCTTCCTCTGTCATTCCAGAGGAGATAACACCTCTCTACTCACTGACATTCACTGCTGTAGATGGTGCTGCTTCCAAGAGGGAAAGGAGGATAATTTAGGAGCAGTCATTTACTAATCAAATAATAGCACGGGTTTAATTCAATTCACTGCAACACACCTTGCAACAGTTCTGTTCTCAGACTGCCGGATTACATTTATTTGCACATTTTTCCTAGAGGTGACTTCATATTAGAAATGTAAATTCTACATGCTTTTTTGATTACATAGATATCCTTTGTACTAATAAGATTATTTTGATGGTACAATGGCACATTTACAATTTTTTGCTTTGTACATAACAGTCTTACAATCTTTATAAATAACTTCAGGAATTTATTCTTGGGACACATTTCCTGTCCTTGCCCTCCCTTACAGATACATATGGACATGCATTTTGAAAATCCCAGTTACCTCGCCCATGAGCTATCCAAATAGGCCAGCAAGGCAAAGTTCCCTACCTAAGGATGGAAGTGGAGCTGTTGTCTACATCCTTTAAAGGAGGATTTCTTCAGGTTTAGGAAACTATGCAAGGTTTATGAGAAAGCTCCACACTAAAACACATCATACTTACTGAGGATCAGATTTGCAAGGCCTCTTGCTGATCATCAGTGGGCCCCGCTTGCACTAATAGCTCTGTGAAACAAGGCTATGGGAAATAACATCCTGGATAAATACAGGACAATCTAAATAGGTCTCCAAAAGAACTGTAGGAAAACCTAAATACTGCTGTTAATGACAACCACAACGCTGAAACAGAATTAAGTTGCTTATGGTAAGTTTTTCTAGACGATGGATTCTTTCTACTCCTTATGGAGCTTTTAAAAATCACAAATTTGTAATATTTGAGTGAATAATTACTGATTTCTATTCTCAAATTAGAGCAATTCTTAATTCAGAAAATCCACAGTCTGACAGCTGATCTGCATAATACTGTGAATACAGCATATAATAAATCTCAAGACACTGAAATAAGCCTTCAGTACCTCTCTCCTGTCCACTGCAATACAACGTAAGATTTATAGAAAATGCCTACTGGTATATTAGGCTCACAGGTAGTGGAAAATTAAAACATATCATTCTTGTCACCTACTTAGGGGTAACAAAAGCCCAGCAAGAGTTTTTAACCCTTAAACTGCTTAGACATTAGTCACCCTAAGGAATTACATTTATCTTGTTGCTTAACTTAATAAACCCATTCTAGTTCTTACTGACTTGGCCTGATTAGCATTGAAATAATCGTCTCTGACAGTCCACATATAAATCCACTATTCTACAGTACATATACTCCCATTAGCTTTCATTTACTATAAGCTTTTTTTTTTTTTCCCTCACTTTGGCTTAAGCTTTCATTATTTTTTAATCTGCATTATTTGAGGACAAACCATTAAGGAATGGTTAACTTACCAATCATCTTACTATGGTAAATCACAACATTAAAAGAATGGGACCAGATTCCTAGAGCATGGAGATGGCATCTCACCAACAGATAGGACTGTACTAGCTTATGTCACCCAAGGATCTGGCTCCAAATGATAACTGCTTGCCTACGGTACTGAGAAACCAATGTAGCAAGAAGTAAGAGTGATAAGTAGCTTCCGGTTACCTGCAAAAAGATTAGTACAACCTTCTATTTTTAGGATTTTCCTCGCAGATGATCCAATGAGAGAGACTGTTAAGAATCAGACCCCAGAAAAAGGGAGTAGTGAACTTTCAGGAAGATCTATAGCAAAAAAATCTTCTGGTGACAGCTATCACCACCTGCAAAAGAAAGCAAGCCCTCATCCTCCCAAACCCTTGTGTTACCGTGGTAGAAGCTTTAGTTACACAAGGGGCTGTGAACCATCACCTGCTCTGTTGCTCACACTAATCTGGCACACACAACAGATAAGACAGATGCCATGGTCTCTCAATATCATGAATAAATGCTGCCAACTATGCACTTTGAGTTCCCAAACTTCCAGACTTCTGTAAAAAACAGAAGCGGCTGAGGATACATACTTGGCTTTTCAATTCCCCAGCCTCCTCCCCAGCAGGTTTCACTGAGAAAACACAGCCCTGCTTATTTTGACAGTTAAATAAGACACATTTATTTTGCAAAAGTAAGACGGAAAACTGAGATGACCGTTAACATTTAAGGGGACAAAGCAGCACAGGATGCTGCTGGGACATCTTAGCGCTCCCTAGTGCTTCAGTCTTCCCAGCCACCACCAAAAATACCTAAGGAAACCCAAATGCTTCCATTCCCTGATGATCACTATCTGCCAACAGAGCACAAGACTAGAAAATACGCTACCCTCCGAGTGGCAGTTATGAGAAAGATTAGTTCTGCAGTGTAAAATATTTTTACATTTTAGGGGGGTCTGAGAAAAAGGCTTGTTTTTTCCAAGGAGGAAAACAACGTATTGGAGATAGCTGACAAATGGTACCAACCAGGAGCTGCTGCTGAAAAACAGAACATAAACTTCCTTTCTTTTCATTCCTCATGCACGAGGTCCAGTTGTTCCCTCCAAATGTAGGATATCTCCTTTGCTTCTTACCTCATACCAACTGGGAACACAACATATTCCTTGGTTAAAAATAAATACATATATCTCTCATGGATTTAGTTCAGTCCAAATTTTAACACAGGAAAACAGTGTTTAAAAGAGATCTCTAGAGATATTTGTCATTTTAGGGCATGTTGACCACTTGGCTCCAATAAAAGTCTATACTGAGACCTAGCAGTTTCTCACTGTGGAGCATCTACCCATGGATTACTACAAACCTCAAAGTATCATTAGAAAACTACCTGATTTAGGGGCAAAAAAATAACCCCATGATCTTTAGGAATATATTTTCAGGGATGTCTACACTAAAATTCACAAGTTATTCCCCATTTTGTACATCTTTGCAACAGACATTTCTTTATTTCCCACTGAAGTTCTCTCAATATTATCATTTGACTTCACTTGTACTAGTGGAAACTACTGCCACCAGAGAACGTGGCAAAATAACACAGTGCTTGGAGCTGAAAAGCCTGAAAAAGTTATTCTAAGTAACATTTCAGCTCGTTATGAACAAAGTTCTTTCACAAGCTCCTGCAAATCTCCATTGTCTCCCTAAAGCAATGGCAGAAAAGAGGTGGAAGCAGATGAAGAACAACAGGCAACACAAAATGTAATTAATTTTCATAAACCTGTGAAATTATAAGTCATTACCAGAAAAAAAGAAATCCCATAATCCAGCCAGAAAAATAATCTCAAGTTTCCTTCTACTTCAAGATAAGAGTTTGTATCATTTCAGCAGTGATAAGCAATCCCTTGTAGAGCTCTACTGGAAGGAGGTGACTGCATAACTACAATTGGATGATTGCTTTTCAAGATCTCATCATCTCAAACCTCAGCTCCTGCTTTTATTTATAATATGAGAAAGCCTACCTAGTGTTATTTCATGTTCTAGCCATTTCACAAAATAGCTGTTTCCAGTCACAACCAAGAGGTTATAAAAATACTTAGCACAAGGATGGCAAGCTTATTTTTATTAGTTTTTCAATCTTAAATTCCTATGAATTCAGATTGTATTTAATTATCATCTGCCTGGGTGTGCTAGGAATAGCAGCTGGCAGGATAAATTGTAATTTTTATTATTTTAGAAGAATGCAGTGCAAACATTGATCTGACATTTTGATATCTTAAAGACTTGTTTCATAAGAGGAAAATACTATTTTTTTCCCCAAAACTCATCTGCCAGAGCTACATAGAGGTTTGAGATCAAGACCAACATATTAAACTGAAAGATAAGAAAACTTTGCCAAAGAATGCAATCAAAAGATCTCCCCACCTCCCTGGCTGTATTCCCTTTCTTTTTATTTATTCTTGGATTTCTTCCTGCCAGAATTCTGGTCTGCAGAAAGTCTTGCCCGTAGAAATTCATGGGAGTTCTTCCCCACTGATAAGAGGAGAGAGGTGAAATCTAACCTGAATTTCTCGAGGCAAGAAGTTGTTCAACCAAGGTGAAGCGTTTCAGAGACATGGATATATACAGAAATGTTTCTTCTGTGTCTTACAAAGAGGAACTGCTGTTGAATTTCTCCATTTCACTCACAGCTGCATGAAATAGCAATGACTATATCACCACTCAAATAAAACTAAGAACTGGCATCACTGGAAAGCTAACAGCTGGGGTGTTTGCAATGCTTTACCCTTTTGAGAAGCCGGCTTGAGCACCCAGTGATCATATTGTACTTGCCAAATATAAACCACAGACTGGGTTCAAGAGGCTATATCAGCAGCCCATCAAGCAGAGGGGTAACCAAGATGGCTTAAAATGACTTGTCTCCATTTCAATTGGTTTGTATAGTGCACTTTCCAAACAGTACTGGAGACTTTGATGTTATGGACTAGAAGTCCCTTGCCTTCTCTATTTTCTTGTTTTCTTTCTCTCATTTTCCACTACAGATAACGGGGGAGTGGGGAATCTTACAAGATAGAAATGACCTGACATTCCAGTTTAAACAAGCAGCAGGAAGCCTTTCTCTCCTTCCCCTTCCTCGAACTGTTTATTCTGAGCTCTCTTTGTACAACCTAGAGCAGTGAGAAAGGTCAGGAGACTCGAATGTTTTTTTATCTGTAGATCAGCTTTCAAAGTAAACAAGCAATCCAAAGCAAATCAAGCCAAACGAAAGGATCATCTGCCTCTAATGATCCTTTAATAATAGTTCAGATTGCTAACACTAGAGTCTTTGTACCTGCATACACAGACTAAATTATATAGCCATGTATTTTAATGGACAGAAACAAAGGTCAAAATCCAGGCGCTTTCATGTATACTATTATGATGAAAAGTCCTTTTATTTTAGATTTCAGTTGTAGGAGTTTCAATAAAAGGGAGTCATGGGACAGGGTGGGAGACAAGACAGACATTTGTTCCTCCCTTTTCTGCTGCTATTAATAAAGTGAATGAGGCTTTATTTCACCAATTTATTTTATAAATAAAACCCCCTTAACAACAAAGCAGTCTTTGCATAACTGCTCCAAAATACAGAAATAAATAGTGCATATCTATAATCTTATGTGGGCAAAAAAAATATATATACATATTCATTATGTCTCCCATACAGCTGGAGTCTTTTAAAGAGGTTAAGCCTATGCATTTTCTTCCCTGAAGAGGGGGAAAAAGAATGAATATTTGGCTGCTTGCAAATGAAACAGGTTGTATGAATGCATTTACAGAACAATATATCTACTTGATAAACCCTGAATACTCCTACCTAGCAATGAAGACTAGAGCTTTTACCAAATCTGCTCCACCCTTATTCAATACTACAATGCAAAGAGACTGGGAACTTGAGATTCAGAGAAGCTAAGATGATGAACAAAATGGCAAAAGTAGTAAATCACTGTGAGTATGAGCAGAACCCAAAGCAAGCTGGACATTGATTTTGGAAAATAAAATATTTTGCATTCATCTTGACACCAAAACTTTTACAGTATTCCTTATGAACCTGCCAGGCCTCTGGACTTGAATGAGTACAGAGATATGAGACTCAGCTACTCAGGTGCTTGGCAGCTTTCATTTAAAGGCATTATATACTGTACAGTCCCATCTCTCCATTGATCAGTTCAGCAATACCTTGAGAAACGCAAAGTTGGTTGATGATGATGATTACTTGGATAGCTACAAGAAATTATATTTGATAGGTCTTAAGTCATCAGATCCCAGCTTTGATAGCATTTTCTTCTGCACCCCCCCCCAAATATTTTCTTAGACTAACCAGAGGTTAATTGATTTTTTCAGTAATGAAAATCCATTTAATCATATATCCTTAGAATATATATACATCCTCTTGCCATTCCTTAATGTAGATTATAAAGGGTATGGGGCTTTGTTTAGTAATTTGCTCTTCAGAAAGAGGTCAGTATATAAGGCCAGCACAGGTGAACTAAGGGTTATTTACTCACCCTACACAGCATGTCAGCCAAACAGAGGGGCAGGTCACAGGACAGTGGCCACAGACAGCACTGCATTACTCCTCTCTGAACACCCCTTGACTGAATTTATGCTTCACAAGCTCATATCTTAATACCTGTAGGATTTATACAGGCTTTCTTTCCCAAATCCCAGCTTAGGTGACAATGAATGTTCCCACTGCCAATTTAAAACACTATTATCTTCCCTTTCTGTATTGCTTGGATTCAGCAAACTTGGTAATAAAATCTGTTACATTCATATGAGTTATTACAGAAATATATACCAACTTGCAGTTTAGTTTGTGTTATTTTTAGGAGAAAAGGTAATAATATCTCCCATAACATGTTGCAACAGTATTACTGTACTATGGTTATATACTTCTAGTGCTCTTATTCCATTTAAAGTGCTAAGATTTAGTTCTACATCTTTTAAAAGATATTACATAGAACAAATAAACTATATCATGAGCACAGTCACTGTCACTACCTATAAAACACTGCTACTATGATCCTCATGTGTGATTTCATATCCTATTTCATATCATGAACGTTTTTTGAAAGTACAAGAAATATTTACTTCTATATCACTAGTATGAGTAAATAACTACTCCCAGAAGAGTTTATTATTAGGAAACTAAAATTAAAATAACTAGATGATAGCAGGGGAGGATGTGCATTCAGTTGTCTTGCATATGAAAACAACCATATGCAACTCAATTTCTCTAAGAGACAGGCCATACACGAGGCTCTCGTAACACCAACACATTCTGAGCAATCACATACTGGAAGACTGCTATAAACAGGTTTTAAGTTGATAAAAATTTGGAAAGATATAGAAACAAACTTGTAACAGTGCTTAAACAGGCTGGGCCTCAATATTGCAAACCCAAGCCTTCTCAAGACTGCAGCCTCACAGAGAAGATCACACTTTTACCTATTTATGTAAAAATACTGGGTGAGAAATACTTGTAGATTTTTAAAGCCAGTTTTGACTTCAAGAAGGAAAAAAAAGGGGGGAGGGGAAGAAAGGGAGGAAGAAAAATCAAATTTTAGTATGAATTATATAACTCCAAAAGGAAGTAGTTCGAATAGTGCCCAAGTTCTGTAAGCAATAGTTAAGAAACTCCCAAAAGATTAACAAAAAGTTTTCTGCTCCAGCTTTGTACTGACAGATTTTACAACTTTTACAGTTCACAAAGGTCTATGAAGATGCATGAAAACATTCAGTTAAATGCTGAAGTAGATTCAGATGAAGGCACAGACTGCTACAGCAAACGTACAGCTGCTTCTTTAATCCGGTGCATAACTTATTGGTGATTTTCTGAGAGCATCAAGTTTCCAAGCTGCACCATAGTCATGAAAGTCTTTTTATTGTTCTCATGCTGCCAGTTCCTAGGTACACTCACAGGATGTTAATACAACTTAAGCTACAGCAAGAGGTTCCAAGTATTTCTAAGTAGATCAAGATAAGCCGATATAAACATATGTATCCCACTGTCTTTTTCCATCCCATGTCTAGTCAGGGGCACGAGTGGAATTATGCACAGCTGATATAAAAGTACTAAGCAATGCTTACAACAATAGAATTGTTACCTTAAGATAAGCAGGTCTCATAGTAACATAACCATGTTTCTTGCAAATACTCAGGCTAGACATAAACCAGTCTCAAAGCATCAACTAAGGGTTACAAACAAACCTGACTGACTCCAAACAAGGTGGATGAAACTCCATGGAACGTGTGTAATGAAAGAAAAGCATCCAGAAATGTTATGAACCCTCAAGTCTTCACTCATCTGTATGACTCTTCCCTAGGACTTGTGATAAAGAGGACACAGTGCCAGATGTGAAAACATATATTGACACCACATTTTAAGGAACCTGGTTGATAACCTGCCTTGCTCCTTTGGCCTATTTGCACATTTGCATAAGGACCTCCAGGAACTGTCTTTTAATACCACTACATTGCCCAAGGGATGGTCTTCAAGCCCTACAAAAACACTGGCTCCATGAGAAACCAGTTTTCAACAGGCAGCTACTGAGATGTCTTGCACGCCTGGAATGCCACCTGATATTTCTGCCCTTGCCTTCTCCAGCATGTTAACAAAGTCTGCTCTGCAGTAGCAATATCTAAAATTAAGACATCAATCCTAGAGAATCCCTTAAGCCCAGAGAGCCTTACGGAATGGTCCTGTCCTGTTATGTAAAGGTCTCAGCACTGGACATGGGAGATGTGGAAAAGGATTATTGATGAGTGATTAAAAAACTTCCTGGAGGAGCAATGACTATTAAACCACTTATCCCTATGGGAAAACAAAGACTCAAGTGGGAAACCCATGAAGGCTGCAGGATTCCAGTGAGAAGCAGTATCTCTGACCACAAGAGAAACCTTGATCCAACTCCTTGTGCTGGTTTTGTCTGGGTTAGAGTTAATTTTCTTTTGCTGGCTGGGACTATGTTTTGGATTTGTGCTGAAAACAGTGTTAATAATACAAAGATGATGCCTTCCTTGTTGCTGAGCAGAGCTTACACAGTCAAGGCCTTTTCTGCTTCTCATCCCACCCTATCAGCAAGTAGATGGGAGGGGTTGGGAAGTCGGGAGAGAGAAACAGCCAGGACAGCTGACCCAAACTGACCAAAGGGATATTCTATACCATATGGCATCATGCTCAGCATATAAAGCTGGGGGAGGAAAAAAGAAGAGAAGGACATTTGGAGTGATGGCGGTTGTCTTCCCAAGTAACAGTTACACATGATGGAGCCCTACTGTCCTGGAGATGGCTGAACACCTGCCTGCCCAAGGGAAAGAGTGCATGAATTCTTGTTTTGCCTTGCTTGTTGTGCACAGCTCTTGCTTTCCCAATTAAACTGTCTTAATATCAACCCATAGGTTCTCATTTTTACTCTTCTGATTCTCTCCCCCATGCCAACACAGGGGAACTGACTGAGCAGCTGTATGGGGTTTCGTTGCTGGCTGGGGTTAAACCACAGCACTCCTGCCCAACTCTACATTAGCAGGATGAAGGAAAAACAAAACAAAAAGGCAGCTGAAAATATTAAACAGAGGAATTCAAAGAAGAAACTGCTGCCACAGTACAAAACCAATATTAACAAAACTAATGGAAAGTCCTGTAAAAGGCAGATTCTTCAGAGGCTAGTGATTTGTTAGCATGCTGTGCAGAAAATCCCACTTTGCCATAAATGCCTAATTGATGCCTTCCTACACAGCGCTCCTTATGAACACTGAGTAAATGCTCTCCAATCTCAAGAGCCATCTAATGCCTCTGCAATTAGATGGTATTTTTTAATGTTTGCTTAGCAAGGCAGATCCAACCCCCTTGAGAAGAGGTTTGGAGACCCAGGTAAGGCCCAAAACACTCATATTGAAAGGCAGAATATGTCTTAGAAGCAGAAATGCCCCAATTGTGTTAGAAAAGCCCTGACTGCAACGGATACAGTTCTCATTTACCTTCCCAAACGTCCTTGGGAGATGCAGGCAGGATGGGACATATATCAGGACCTAGCTACATTATCAGGGCTATATTGGAAAGAGCACTCTAAACTGTCTGGTTCTACACTAAGAAATTAGGAACTTCATGGTCATCTGAAGAACCAACAAGCTGCAGAAAGTCTAGCACGGATACTATTTGGTCACACATGACAAACACATTATGCAGCCAAGCAAATCCCTACCTGTAAAGGCTCATCTCCATTGCTCCAATTATGATCTTAGAGCATGAGACTGACCCAAATCACTCTGGCAGGTGTGGAGTTCAGCCAACATCTCTGCATTTGACTGAACCAGAAAATGCAAATTCACTCTTTGCTCCAGAGACTAAACAAATAAAAACAGTTTAAAAAGTTTATAAAGCTTATTCCAGCAAACATCCTTTCACCAAAGCTGGAGAAAAACAAATTAACAAACAACAAACCCCTCAATGTGGTTTTCTTTGAGGTGAATGATCACCACCATCAGTACTGGTGAATACCAACAAGGACAAACTCAGCATTTGGACTTTGCAATGACAATAGTAGCAGACTGTAATAAAGTGAGGGACCTCTTGTAAGTACAGTGTACAGCAATATAAAAATAAATGTGGTGCAGGTCGAGAGACATGATGCATTATATCCACTGAGGTAGCAGTACTACTGCCCCCATTTTGCTATTCTGGACTTGCACATGGGAACAAAGTCATTTAGCCTACTTTAATCCAAAATGGTTCTGTTCTCCATTTCTCTTTCATTTACAAGAATCACTCCTACCAAATCCTTTCTCTGACAAGAGAGGAAACTGACTCAAAAGACCCTAAGGCTAGAAGAACAATTACATCCTATTAAATCAAACCCTTATGAGAGTAGTCCATAAAGAAAGACAAAAGAGGGGTCAGAGGGAGAGTGACCCAAAGACAGACTGAATGCAGCATTTGTGGATGACTGCACATAGCTTCAAAGAGCATGCAGCGGTTGTTCTCCAGTTGGAGAGAAACATGTAACTGCAAAGTCAGGAAAAAGCAAATAGGAAAGAAAGGGTGATGCACTCCAGCACACCTTCAGAACTGACAGCAAGTGTAAGTGTTTTGGCCAACAGATTGATGATAAAAATTTTAGAGTGTAACAAAACTTGGGCAAGGCTGTGATAACCCACAGGAGGCAACAATATAGAGGCAGTATCTATATGT
The DNA here is from genome assembly GCA_017639245.1 of Myiopsitta monachus. Taxonomy (NCBI): domain Eukaryota; kingdom Metazoa; phylum Chordata; class Aves; order Psittaciformes; family Psittacidae; genus Myiopsitta; species Myiopsitta monachus. Next base: position 59,387,264 of record CM029921.1, on the reverse strand, counting down.
CTGTTTTGGTTTTGATTCAACAGCAAAAATCCCCAGAGACTGAGAAGTTGCTATGAGTATTTCACCCATTTGAGATCAGACAGCTCTGCTGCCTCTAAGGGGAGGTCTCCTACACCTCTTGCATTTCAATCTGTAGTTCAAACAGCTACAGAGACTTGGTATGTCTTCCCTTATCAAACCAAGCTTGATGTCCCGGCAAATCCTGCAGTTTCTAGGAATGCATTACTTCTCAAGACATCTCTGACACACACAAAAAAAACCAAACCAACACATTCCCATGAAAAGTCATGCTTCATTGCTTTGGAGAAGCTACAAAGAATGAAGCAAGAAACAAAGTCTCCTTTAAAATAAAATGCAAATCTCCGTGACTAAACAGTCAAAAATTTAAGAAGAGAGGAAAGCGACTAAAACAAGGGGTGGGGAAATGTGAGCAGTTTCTCAACATGGGCTCTTAAAAAGCTGCTTTTCATGTCAATAGAAGTAGGAGCCCACAGGGTATTGGTAGAGCTATTTTTCTTTACTTGAGTACTCAAGCTATAGAGCAGAGGTGCAGCCTCAATATTAATCTGCAGAAGGACAGACAGGGAAGATGTTACAGCACCTGCTGCCAAAAATCATGAGCAACAAACCAAGTATTTTAATCTATGTTTTCACCCAAGCTCATTGTATCATTTCTGCCATATTTTATGGAAACAGCAACAGAAAAAAAGGAAGACTCTTCACACCTATTAATATAGCTTAAAAAAAAAAGAACATCCATTTATAATGGCATGACTGTTATTCACATGAGTGCCTGAAACTTGTACCTTGTCACCTATGTACCTACATTTCTGCTGATATATTTTCCTTTCATAATTCAGCCATCAAATTTGACATACTGCAGTTGACAGGTTCAGACAGAGGCAGCACAAGAGGAAACATTTGGTTTCAAATGTAGGGCATCACATTTATCCTCATTAGTGTGAGGTAACACCCACACATAACTCAAACCTGTCAACACAGCAGAGATATTGATGTACCTCTATAAAAGAGACCTCTCCAGGTTTTCACATTTTTAAGAGCTTTCAGAAAATTTAAGTAATATTATGCCCAAAGAAGGAATAACAACAAAGACGTTAATAAATGCTAACCTCCAAAACAAGAACTTTGAAAATGTTTTGGTTTTTTCTGTAAAGAAAACTGGAGGTGGTGAGCTAATCCTAGAGGCAGAGTATAAGTAACTAGCAAGAACCCTTTCTGGCTCTAAAAGAAACTTCAATTTTAAGACAAACAATCTGTTGAAACACTCGGAGCAATACACTTTTCATGTAAGAAAGGAAATATTTCTGATAAGTTTATTTTATTCTCAAAATTGCTTTACTGCAGAGAGAAGAGTGCCAGTATAGACTAGTTCAGATCTATAAGCCACTGCATCACTTATCCCTCCTTTTCACTACTAGTCTCATCAGTCTGGAGGAATACTGTTGCTGTAGATGGTCAGAGCATGTATGTTTAATGCTTCCAGCAATTTCAGCCCCTAATGAGTACTTGTTTATATCACAAGTTAATTTCAACCTTCAAAGCACAGCTATAGGGGAAATTTTCTGATGCTGGAGATTAAGGCCATCTCTTTACCAAGTTTAGTTTATGTGCAAACGTTGTTGGGTTTTCTCATTACTTAATGATCATTGGAACTAGATATCTTAAGGCCCTTTCCAACCCTAACTATTCTATGGGGAAATTAAGAGGTGTTCTCTGCCCATATTTCAAAGCCTGCTGAAATACCAGTTCCTAACTTGCTCCTTCATATAAATCCTTCTTCCATAAGTCATGAGACAAATGGACACATGTCATTTGCCTCAACAGTCTATTATAACCACCTTCTTTCCCACAGGGCTTAAGGGAAAACTTCGGACGGAAGAGAAACACTCCAGTTGTACAAAACACTACTCAAGAAACAGTTTGCTATGACCCCCCAAATCCAATAGCTCCTCCATATCTTGATCAAGGTCTCTGTTCTGAGAAGTCTTTCACATGCAAAGGACCTAGTTTGTGTTACTATTTAATGATCACACAGATACCTGATAACAGCAATGCTGCTCAGAAACAGACAAATACTTAAAATACAAAGAACAGCCTGTAAAAACCCTGAGGTTTGGTACGATAGGAAACCATAAGATCTCTCTTCATTAAACTCCAGTTGAGATGCCACCTTCTCTCACACCCTGGCACCTATCTTGTACTGCCTTTTATGGAGCCCTTTAGGTTGTTGCGTCTCACTGTGGGTACCTCCTATTAAGGTTCCCCTTCTCCTGGAAGAAATACATTGGCATGAACCTGCTTAATTTTGGTAAGCAAACAAATGTAACCTTGGTTATCTGCATTTAACAAATAAGGCATTTTTTAAGGTTGTCTGTGCCACAAATCATATCATGGAATGGTTAGGATTGGAAAGGACCTTAAGATCATCTAGTTCCAACCCCCTGCCATGGACATCTCACACTAGACCGTGCTGCCCAAGGCCCTGTCCAGCCTGGCCTTGAACACTGCCAGGGAAGGGACAGCCACAATCCATCAGACTCAGCTACTCTAAAGGACTAAACTAAGTAGCAGTAGAAAAAGCATGAAGCTAGAGAAAAGGCATTTTAAGGACTGGTATATGGTGGATCCAGCAGTAGCCCTGAAAGTCAGAAGCAGGTGAACTGGGAGCCATTATTTTCCTAGAGAAGGAAATCTGGCAAGCAAGACAGACTATGGCTAGAGTTAGGCCAGAACAAAAACTAAAGTTAGTAAGAGCAAAGCAGTCCTACATTTGGGATTCTGCTTGTTGCAAAATTTCAGTTTCAGCTCCTGACTTAGGGCTTTGTTTTCTCACTACCTACCCAAATAGGAACAAGAGCCCAAGTTCACCCCAAACCAGTATTTCCTAGTAAAAATAGCACAAAAATAACAAACCAACAACAACAAAAATACCCTCTTTGCATAAAACTTCTCAGATTTCAGATTCAGGAAATGCAGAGCCAGTCAAAAAGTAAAAACTCCAGATGCTCACCCAGGAAGGAAGTCTACCAGGACTGGATCAGCCTCCTCTTTCAGATGCAATTGAGCATATCATCATTTACTGGGTTTAGAGAATGAGACTAACCACACATCTCCCTTAGCTTTGCATAATTTAGGAGCGACGCTATGCAAACAGCATTAAAAATGACCTCCCAAATCAGTACAATTTCAGGCCAGAGGGTATTTAGATATACATATTATATATTAGCTCCTCAATCTGATGGGTATTTTCCTCTTGCTGAGACTGATGACCAAAATCCAATCCAGCTGAAGTATGGCACATGACAGAGACACACTTCTACTTCTCAAACTCAACACTTGCCTCTGTCCTGGGTGCTGGATACAGAGGGAACATCTTCCTCATTCCGATTTCCCACTGAAAGCACTTCACCATTTCTACTCCAAAAACATTTCCCTCAGCTTTGTGATTTAGGTGGGGAGAGGACATTTTACAGTACCCTCCTCTTTTCCTGTACTGTGTTTCACTTCTCCCTGTCCAACTTTGCAGATTGACACATAATAGGCTGAATAATAGAATGTATGGAAGATTTTCTTCTTGCATTTTCAATAACCTCAGTATTTTCTCAAGCTTCACTGTATTAAACAACTTTTTGTCTCTGGAGTCCAACCTGTTTGTAACACTGCTGCTCTCATTCCTGATAAGAAAAAAAAATGTGGGGGAAGGAGAGGAGGGAAAGAAAGTCTGATGCAAGACATAGAATAATATGACAAAGAATACAAAGGTTTTAGTCATTGCATGCATGGGAGCACAAGACTGAAGAGGAAAGAGTCAAGCTTACTAGTGTGAGTAGGGTTGGGCAAGTACACAAACAAAAATGACCGACCATATAAACCCAGGAAGCTCAGCAAGTGTCGCATACATATGAATTTTAACATCCATGGCAAAGAAACCAAATATTCAAGAATCACAGTTATAAAGGTCTCACCAGGACTGGTACAGCCTTGTGTCTACAGGGCAGACACTACTACTGCTTCACCATGATAAACGAGAACACAGAGAGTAACAGTGAAAATGATGGATGTTTTTAAATCCATCTTACTTCAATTATTATTTCAAATTGGTCTAAAGAAATGTCACCAATATATAACTCAGACTTCTGGTAAGAGGCTTTATCTAAATGCTAAATCATAAATTAAAACAAGTATAAGAGTATTGGTGATCAAATGCTCTACATGAGTAATTTTCATTCATACTAATCACAGCTGTAAGTCCAAGTGAAGAAAGAAAGAGGAATTAATGGAAGAAACGCTTCCAGCATTTATTTGACTTTTGAGAGAAGAAAATACCTCTTAGTAACACTCAAAGATGGATTTCTCCGGTAGAGTTTCATAAAGAATAAAACTTCTAGCGGAGGGGTGGTGAAGGGTGTTAGCAACCGAGAGGACACAGAATGATAAGCCAAAATGAGCTAGTGAGTCTGTTTTCATAACCATAATCCAACCCATTTGATAACATCTTCTTCCATTTCCATTACTTCATCATCACTCATTGCATTATGTCTGGACATAAGACTATAAACTCTTCATAATTTTGTTTGAAAAGCATTATGCGTATTTATGGAGCTTATATGAAGTTAAGAGACAAAACGAAGACTGAGGGAGAGCCAAGTCATGCGTAGAGGGCTTCCAGAAAAGCAAGGATAAGCCAAAGCACTCAAAAGACACAAGAGTTGCCTTTGACACACATTTGCTTTAGAAGACAAGAATCAAGACTTCAGGGATAGAGTTTGGACCAACAATTAAAAATATCTGGTAAATTCAAGAAAGTAACAGTACATTGTCATCAGACGTATCAAATAAGCAAACATTTGTTCCAATGATCTCAGTGCAAGGTTAACAGCTTTCACCCTTTCTTTATATATGGAGGCACACAAATCTAGTAGGAAATCTTTTGCACAAGACAGCACACAATTTTCAACAACCATATTTAGATAATAACTTTAGCCTCTTTAAAACTATTTTTCCAATTAAATACAGTTTTTGTCTATGTGTTGAAAAAAACGAAATAAATATCAGCTTTTTAAACCATACCTTCCATGACATACACCAGGGAACCAACATCTCCTTCCTTGATGATGCAGCTGTCTTTGCCATACTCCACAGGATACATACAATCCACAATCTCCTGGATCTGGGACAGTTCCAGATTCTTCATAAAGTCATTGTCAAGGATTGCTTCCTTTATTAGCTCCTTGGACCTGTGGATAACGGGGGGAGAAAAAAAAAAAAATACAAGCTTTATCCCTGTACCCATCAGCCAAGCTCATTAATAGCAGGTGAACTTCAGCACAATTGCATGGTGCCCCAAATAAGTATTTCCTTGGGGGGGGGGGGGGGGGCAGGGGTTGGAAGGGGGAAATCTGTACTTTCCCTAAAATTCTGATAAAATCCATCTGCAGGAAAAAAAAAAATACAGAAATGTTCACTTGTAATTATTTTTGCAAGCAAGTTTTAGATACATCAAGTATTGAAATAAAAAGATTTCATGTGATTGCAAGATCCTCTTTTAGCTATAGGTTTCACATCTATAACACCACTGAAGACTAGCGTAACTACTGGAAACATCTTCCATATACAAAACTGAAAGAAAATAAACACAGACAAGAAGTTAATGGATTTGTGACTTAGTTTATATTTTTCTATTAAATTATACAAACTGTAGCACACAAAAGCACGACACTGCACTAATTCTTCGAGTATTAATCAAATACCAAATGCCATTAGATTCACTAGAGGAGGCACGACTGTTACAAGAATGATACCACTATTAACTGATTTCTGTGATGACTAAGTAGAAAATTGCAAAGTTGTATTTGAGTACAGAGAATTATATTTCCAGTTTTGGGTTGGCATGCAATTAGCCTGGAAGCCTGGAGTTCTTCAGTAACCACTTTGCAAAGCTGAAGAAGGAATGAGCTGTTTCAGAAGATACAAATTTCAGAACTCAAAGTTCACAAATTCTCTGAGAGATGACCCAAATGGGTATGTAATATAACCTGCTCTCTCACTAGAAGTGCTCTGCCGGTGCCATGACAGAAGATGTGCAACAAAACCACATGTAGTTTTGCCAATTTTCCTGAGATTCTTTCAATTTGACAGCTAAAGTGCTCGCTACACAGTGAGTCACACTCAGGTGATCATGCAGCATAACCAGCATGTTATGACATTTTCAAAAACCTCCTAAAGCAACTTGTGCAACTGAACAACTAAGTGGTTAAATCTAGATCTAGACCAAAACTAAAGCTCCTAAAACACCTACAGGCTGGACACCAGGTGCTAGGCCCTTCATTTCTCACTATGCAACTCCTTTTCTGTGGGCTAATTTCTATTTTCTATTTCCTAACGTGAACAGACACAGCTACCTGCAGAGCTTATGCATTCAAGAGTTTTATCTTTTCAAATATGAATATGAAACAAGCTTTTCAAAGATAAATTTATTAATGCATCATGTCTTCTTGAAAAAGAATGAAATTGGGACTTCAGAAGTCCAAAACCAGCCAGACAGCCTTGCGAATATTATGGCTTTCCTACAGTCCTTTCCAAGTACACATCAGGGTTAAATACAGCACAGATTCAATTAGTTAATATTTAAGATACTTTTTATGTTTTTGAGAGTTTTGAAGTTTTTTCAACGAAACGTGTTACTTTACAGAGTCCATCACGACTGACCCAGCTGAAGCATAAGACGGGAAACAGACCAGACTTTTCAAGTACTGTCTGCAGGACGACACGGCCTGGCCTGCTACAAAACCATTTTGCTCTTGAGAAATTTAATTTGACTTCATATACCGTCACTCCAATTCCTTGTGCACGCAAATAAAAACCACCGGAAAAACCTGCATCTGTGTTACTTCTTGCTTTCAGTAATGCAAGAACTTAGTAAATTGTAAGGTTCACCAGATGACGGATAACCCTATTTCCTTATCCCCTCCTTCTGTGCTAGAGCAAGGCTATACTTTCTATGCTATACCTTGACTCAGTGCTGCTCTTCTGGTCTCAGCCATCCCCATAGGTCCCAAAAATCCTCATAACAAAGGCACTAATTATAAGAATTACTCAAACTGCCTGCTGAAGAAGAAAGCACAATAAAAGCTTTTGCATTAGTCATATCAACTAGCATTACAATTTCAGCCATTTATTTCATTCCAAGGCTCAAAATGAGGCTTTCTCCTTGATAAAGTCAGCCTTTCAAATGAAGCATTTGTCAAAATACCCACAAGACTGGAGAGAATTCAGACATGCTCAAGTCAGACCACCCCTGTTAATTTAGAGGCCCTCAGCAAAAAGACAATGCTGCTCTTGTCAGAATCAAGTCCAGCAAAGAATTTGGAAAGAATTGCAGAAACCTGGTCTAAATAACAGAGAAGCAGCAGCACAGGGGCAAGGAAAATCCACTGAAAGTCTATTTTGGGGAGAAGCAGTAAAACATACACAACATGAACAACCTTTGGGAATTTATGAGCTTAATATTACAGTGTAAGAGGATATCTGAATCAACTGAGTCACAGCCTCTCCCCTTCAACATGAAAATATCAGACAAATTAAGGCTCAGAGGCCCACCAAGTCATTCAAACCCCTTACTGTCAATACAAGATACACCTTTTAAGAAGAAAAACATGCTAGATGAGGTATCAATAACAGTTTAATCTCTGCCACATCTAAGCATCTTAAAATTAAGGATCTCCGTAGAACAGTCTGGATAATAACTCAGTCACGCTTGAATATAGCCAAAATAGATATTAGTTACAGATAATTAGTTAAAATGAGACTTCAAATACAAAGAGCATAGCATGAGAAATAAAGCACCTCCAGCTGCCCATAAACAGTGCTAGCTGTAGGAGCAGGCACCTAGCAACACAACTGTGTATTTATGATTTAATTTGCATCAGACTAAAACACAGTTTATAGTTCGTAAGCAATGAACATTTTCATCATGAAATATTCCATCCATCTTCAAAAAATAAACTGAAACCCTTGTCCAGCGCATTTGAAAATCAGTTGATACTAAAAATACATTGTCATAGCTAAAGTAAAAGTTACTCTATTGGTCCCTGCAAAAGAATATTCACCACTCTAATAATTCAAAAAAATTATTCATGCAATGTAGATTACCATTTCCACACACTTGCACATAGCAGGCCTTCAGCAACTTCTATGTTATTTTATGATGCAATTTTCTTTCAATATAATTCACAGGTCAATTCTAGGTAAATATATTTTCTTTTATATTTATTTTTATAGTAAATGAAACTCAAAGCATAAAAAAAAAAAGAACTTATAGTTCATAATTATTCCATAACAAATGCTTTTCTAAACCATATCATTCCTTAATCATCATCATCAGTATTTTAAAACATACATATCCCAGATATGTGAACACACAAATCTCTCTCGTAATATTAAGAAAGGTATTTAAAATGGTCAAAACCACACTCCTGTCATTGCAAGCAAGTGGCTTAAACACGATACAGCTGTTTCATTACCTCTTATTTTCAAATAGTATTTGCTCTTTATTTTCTGAAGTTTCTAAAAGAAACAATCTTCAAACAAAATCAACTACAATATTTGTAAAGGAACATGACTATTTCCAAATGACCCCCTTTTAAGAAGGAGGCATTTTCATGAATATTTACTAACAGCCGAGTTGAACAGCTCCTAATGGAGGCAGTCATTCAGAGTAGAAAGCAGTAGTTATCTTTACTCTCCACAGGTGGAAACGTGGCACTAAGCCATCACTATTTTTCTGAAAGATTAATGACTAAATGTGATAGAGACTGGATGAAGAGTTTGAGAAAAAGAAGGAAAAACCAGAAGAAATCATGAAGGGCACAATCCTCTGCAATATATCCTATCCCAAATCAGTTTAGGTCCACCATAATAATTATTAAGGCAACAGTAGGAAAAAGCCAATTGCATTCTAATCTGCAGAGGTCATGTGAAAAGCAACTTAAGAAGTTTTTTAAAAATATACTGAAGTAAAAAAACTTGTATGCCTGGATTGCAAACGCCTCTCAAAAGAGCAGCATATAAACATGCATTAACTCACACACCTCCTAATCCTGCACTGGGAGTCACTCTGGTCCTCCAGCCAGATCACAGCCAGCCACCAGCCCCCTGCAACAAGCCAGCATGACAGCTTGGGAGCACAAAAATGCCTGGAAAAAAATTTGGCCACGTTTTCTGTCTCAGCAGTCAGGGGCTGTGCACAGAAGCTGTGTTTCAGCTATGCTAGAAAAGGCTTGTATTAAAGGTTTGCCTTACTTCAGTGGCCAGAAAATGCAGAATTTCAAAACCTGCCGTTAACATCTGCTGGCTACTTATCAAACATGACATCAGGAGACAAAAATTATGGCTTGCAGCAGATGCAAAAAAACAACCTGAGATGTTACGCAGCCCTAGATAAGAAGCTAAGTTAATGTTACAGTGGTATGCAATGTACATAGTAAAATACCAAACCCTGTATTATAGCCTGTTGTTATCCTGACAGTAATTAACATTTTACAAAGAGCAGAACGAACAGTCATCTCAGGCTCTTCACCCACGGATAAAAACAAAACACGTTCTCTATGCTAGGTTTGTACCTTCCAGCACACACAATACATATTAGAATAAAAAGTTAATCTTCATCCCAAAAAGTCTTATTTCAACATCAGTAATGATGCTTGCCAAGTTTAAGGAAAGGAAGAATTTATGTGCAGATGGAAAGACTACTGCTGTACACATCCAGGGACACTTAAAGAAATGCAAAGCCCTCTTGACACATACTGTGCTGGTATAGCATCAGTTTGCAGTAGAGTTTGCAGGAACCTGAGGTTCAGATGGAGCAGCAGGTATTCTGCTCCAGGTAATCTACTGCTGGCACAAGTTGATAAAACATAGGTGGATCCAGTGGAAGAAATTAAGAGGTCAATTTAGACAACACTGACAGAGAGCAGTTGGAAGCAGATCTGAACTTTACAGTGTTCACAAGTGTACCACCACAGCTATGTACCAAAACCATTTTGAACTACCAGCAAAAAAAAAAAAAAAAAAAAAAAAGTAATGTACTCTGCAGACAGGCTGGAAGATAAAGCGAAGAAAAACTACATTTTGCATTAACAGTCAATAGAAGAAAAGCGCAATACCTTTTCTTTACCTGTCCCTCTCTCCAAAATTTAAATAAGACTTTTCAATATGAGCTTTTATGCCAATAATAATCAAAGGAAGGGGTATTTTTTCTAGAGCCTCCCCCATCAAGAGTCTGCCAACTGCTAGCAGTGACCTAAAGCTCTGTATTTAGGAAGGAAACGTCTACAGGAATTTGACTAAGCAGAGCGACTGAGCTCACTGTCAGGGGTAAATTTTAAAGCAGCAAAATTGCAGCTCCTTGGAAGGTGCAAACTCTTTATTTACTCAATGATAAACCTCGCTCAAAGCTACCACAACCAGTGGCATCTTTTTTTGTGCTGCTTCTTCACTGCTGTAAAAATAGAAGTTAAATACAATGTATATCCTTTACATCTATCCACCAACTAAACCTACCAAGCGTTTTTTTGTGGAAACTCACATCCAAACACTCATTTTCTGGGAGTTTCCATATCCCTTCACAAGGAATTAAGTCATTTCAGCAGATAAGAAACATGGGGAAAAAATCTGTGGCCTCTGACCCAGAATATGGCATGTAAAACAGAGTCCAGACAATCCCTACAACAACCGTGTGTTTAAAATACACACTGTGAAATGTTCCAAAGTGTTTACTTCTACAAAATGGGGGGGGGGGGGATTCTTTAAAAAGAGAGAACAACACGGCCAAGTATTGTGCCTACTCCAGATTTCCAGAAACTAGGATACAAATACATTGCAAGATATAAATACAAAGCAAAATTTGTTAAACAGTTTTTGTCGGTTTTTTTTAAATATACATATTTTTGATGTACCTCCATATCATAATGGGGTATCCATTCCAAGCAACATAAAAAGTAAAAGCTGTAAGTTTCTAGCAGGTTCGGAGAAGCTCTTTGCTAAAAGCCCACATTCACAGAGTTTTTAACTATCTTTTTAATCCCCTGTGTACTTAGAGTACGTAAGATTAGAACACATACTCACACGCTGTTCTCGAATAGAATCTCAGCATTTCAATTCCCAGTCAATACCAAATCACTAGAGTTACCAGTTATGAACCTCTGTTTCATTAACTAACAAAACTAGAGAAAATTCTGACAGAAGAAGGATGTATGCTTAATTACTGAGGACAGGAACATCAAGAACAGTCAAGTTGAATAACCTGAATAACGATTTAAAAGTTCTCTATAGAGATGCTCCCTTCCATACAGAAAAGGACCCCCCTTTTAAAAAGCAGTAAATATATAAGCCTTACTAGAAAATTGTTATTGCTTACTATAAAATTATTCAATCCACCAAGTGGCCCACACATCCTACATGGTTTAATCTACATACTTTATATTCCTGTATCTCTTTATGAATCCTGTAGCCTGGCCAAGCATACAGAGGTTCAAAAATAACAGCTGAAAAGTCTTAAGAGATATCAAAATTACTGTCAGCAAGAGACTGCAGCCAAAATCTCTTCCTTGCACTCATCCCTTCTCAACAGGTCGTGTCACACACTGTAGTTCTCTCTTAGGCTCCTACATAAGAAATAGAGGCACAAAGTAGAACTTTCCAAGATGATTATTTGATCCCTCTACCACCAAGTCCACTAGCCCTCAGGCAAGTTGGCTTTGCAAACAAAGTGTTTATGTCGTTAGAAAAAATTTTTGTGCCAAATCAGTTGCAGAAAGCCTGGAGGGTCCTCCCCAAATGCTTTAGGAAGCTTTGCACTGAAGGCAGTAACAAGTATCTGCTGCATAGGGCAGTATGCACTTTTTGCACAACAGCACAACTGCAATGAAATAGGAATTGTCGCTTTCTAGAGCACGTAATACTGAATAGTGTCTTTAAAGCCTGCAAATAAACAAATGAATTTTCTTTCACAACTCATTACTAGGATCCAAACAGTAGAGAAAAGCCTGGACCTTTCGGTAAAATCCCAATCTTGTTTGGACTATAATGCCATTAATAGTTAATAACTTTATATTTGCTGTTTGTTTTGGCTATGGATAAAGAAGCTTTGAATGTTTCCTAAATGGGAATTTTAAATATAACTCCAGAGAGTTATTCTTGTCTTATTAACTGGGAATAAGAGTAGGATTGAAGTCCTGGACTAAATAACTCGAAGGCCTTTAAATATACTTGTGGATTTTCTTTACACTGCTTGCCTTTCCCACAACGGGCAACCCACAGCACATCTTCAAGCTGCGAGAGGAAATTTCTGAGTAGTACCTTAAGCATCTGCAGAAGAGACTGTTATTGCATAGTTGGACAGAAGCGTATGTTCTTCAGAAGAGCACACTAAAATTTTTTTGAACTGACATTTTGATTACAGCGACAAGCAACAGGGGAAGTAACTGTGCCTTGATGTAAACCTGCAAAAAAGAAAAATACACAACCCCCCATTTTTGTTTTCCTTGTACTTAAATACAACTTCGAGTTGCAAAATGAAGTTGCTCTTCAGAGAACGCGTTGATCTGACAGCTCCACTTAGGATTTCTAAATATATAGGTAAAATATGCAGTTCACTTACACTGCTGTTCATTATATCACACTTTGCCATTCAACATTTAAAACAAGCAAAATAATTGCAGAAAAAAATAATTTCAAAATCTCTTTTCACCTACACAGAAAATTGTTGTTAGTATAAAAATACCATAGGCAAGAGTCGGTTAATTCTTGCATTTTAATGTGTCTCACCCCACAGATCTTAATTTACCACCCTTTTCTAGGCTAGTATTTCACATCCTACGAAAACCCAGGTTTAGATACTGAAAACGTTGGCAAGCTCAGATAAAAAAAAAGTCAGTTCTTGCTGACACAATTTGCCTACTTCTGAAATTTCCACCACCTCCAACGAACTCCCACATGAGGTTCCTTTTGAGAAAACACTACCAATACCTTCAAACAAGATCAAGCAGCTACTTGATTACCTGAAGCAAACAGCAGACCTTTGAGCAGCTAATTATAGGTGAAAACACACAGCAAGGTCGTGGTGAAGAAGAATGGGGTGTCTGTCAGAGACTCCTACCCGCAAAAAAATAGATCTTTTGAGTGCTGTTATCCCACTGCATCTCACAGTTTTGGTGCTCACATCCAGCGCGACTGAGCTGAAGACTTTTTGCACTAACAAAAACAGCAGAGAAAACATATGTACCCATATGTCACAACACCAAGGGATCCAGAAACAACCCAGACTCCTCAAGGAGGAGTTCATTTAGCAAGATTCAGTCACCTTCAAGGCAACAGCTATCCATAATTTACAATTATCCACGGACACCTCCACCCTTGACAGCTCCAAGCAATGAACTCAGACTGGAGGCAGGTATGAGGAGTCTAGCTAAATAGCAACTAAAACAGTTCCCCCAAGTCTATTAGCATATTTTGAGATCTGCATGACTTCACATTGATAAATGAACATGTGGACAGAGAACTGCATTCAGATGCCCTGAAGAAGAAAGTTACTGATAGCCACTACGGAGATGGCCTTCGCCCTGATGGAATAAGCAGGAAATCTGCCAAGTGGATGATAACTTAATTTAAATAGATGCAGAAATCCAATTAGCGATCCTCTGAGCAGAGACAGCTCATTCTCATCTCTTGGATTAGAGGCTACTAACACATCACAAGCTTTTCCAAATGCATTGTTGTCCCGGAGAAATGAATGTGCTCTGCAAAACCACTTTGTTCCTCCTTGGCATAAGAACATCAAAAGTGAACACTGTCACAACAGTGTAAATATATAGGTGTTTCCAGTGTGAGCATAGGATTGGTTTTCACAGAAAATATGAGGTATGAGGGTTGGGGGAAGAGTGACAGAGACTTGAGGTCATTTACTCTGATTCACCTAACACTTCTGATGGATGTTATTGTCACTACGAATGTTGCTTCAGCTCTTTTTCTTTTCAGCTGCCTGGAGAAGTCCCTGGCTTAAATGCCATAGGTGTATGACAGCAGAATGCAGACAAGCACTTGGAGCCTGTCTTTCAATAAATATTATAGGGATTATATATTATATTACAAATAATAATATATAATTTATAATATATATTATATAATATAATATATAATATATTATAATGTATAATATATGATAATATATATAATATAATAATATTATATTATAAATAATATAGGGATTTCAGGGAGAGATATTTCTTCCTGCTTTCTAAGTCAGTAAAAGGACTAGCACTAGCAGCCATGCTTTGAGACATTATCTACATAACAGACCCCCCTGCCAAGAGTCAAGAGGCAGCCTGCAGGGATTTACAGGCAAGCACTACCAATGTTCTTGGTCACTTTGGGATACAGCAATCGAGTGGAGTTGTGCGGGCACCATCATGCAGGCTCTGTCTAGTCTGCTAACAAACCAGATTACAGCTGGACAAGCACCTTTTGGCAGACAATATGAACTCTAAACAACCATAGAACTTGATAATGTTTAAATGGAGCAGGAAGCTCATAAAGGCGTCTGTGGAAAAGCAGGGAGGCTGGGGCTCATAGCAGAGCAGTACCACTGACAGTTTCTTTCCCTTTAAAGTCAGACTGGGGAGAGATCATCACATTCAAATTATCTTCCAATTCCTATTTGCAGTGCATGAACATTGACTGTCACCATCCTGCTGAGCTTTGAAGAATATCCTGAGAGCAACTGCCTCATGTAAGATGCTTTTTTGTTCAGAAATGCTCTTGCTAATCTCGTTTTAGGAAGTCTACTAAGAATCCCAGGCTTGTGATGCTGCCTTTGGCTGTAACCAAAAAAAGACACTCTGAAGCAGAAGATGCAGGCTTTGGCACTGTCCCCACTGAGGGCTGCTTCAAGGGGGACTGCAATCCAACAGCCATGGCAAGGATGCCCAGCTCCAAAGCAGGCATGAGAGCAGCACAAGGCAACCAACTCCAGAGAAGCAGACTTCTCACAAACAAGCCAATATGACCCCGAGCTTGGAAAGTTGCAGCCTCAGGGCAAACAGTTCATAAAATTCTTAGGCTACCTAGTAAAGAATAATCTACAGGAGGCAAGAGGAGACGAACTGGGGATTCAGAGAAATTTCTCCAATTCTCATGAACCACAAGGCCAACTCCAGGGATACCCGAAACCTATTCCACCCCATACAGCCATGTATAAATACAAGTCAGAAAGAACATAAAAGAACTGTTTTGAGTAATAATAGTTGCAAATATGACATTAGGAGAAAGGCACCAAATTCATACAGAAGGCAAAAAAAAGATTAAGAGCTCTTGAGGACTTTGGGAAATGACCTTTCTTTGATCAAAATAGCTGTCCACCAGAGGAGCTGAATGCTCTCAGGAATCTCAGGCCTGAAAGGATATTGAAAGGGAAACATATTTCTTGCAAAAGGGGGGATATTTTTCTGCAGCCAGCATACTAGTAACCTCACATTTCATGACATCGCTTGTCTTCAGGGAATGCCAATGAGAATGGACATACGAAGGTAAAAGAAGGATGCAGCAACACAGACACATCTTACCCAGGGAAAGCTGAGCAATAGCATGCTCACTGGGGAAATAATCCTGCTGAGCCATTTCTGGAGATCAGAAAGGCAACCTGCCCCTGTGACCAGTCGTAACCTACTGGTGTTACAGCCTAGCAAGCCATAATCCCAGCATGGGAGATGTTGAGGTATTCCCAAGTGAAAGTTCTCCTCTTTACAAACAGGACCACTTCAACGAGAAACAAGAGTACTGCTTATTTCTTGAGGATAGAAAGCAACATGCATTAAGCAGATTGCTATTCTAACTCCTTCCACAAGCCAAAAAAGCCATTCCTTTAATAAGACAGGAATACTCAAGATGCAGTCTGTTAAGATGTGAGTGATGGGAAGCATAAAGCATTTACCATCATAGGACAGGCTCTGCAGACAGCAAACATTCTCAGAGACATGATGCACAAAATGTACCTGCAGCTTGTTGTATCAAGGGATGGGGGAATTCCTTTTCAACCACGGCAAATAAGAAGACTGTGGGAGAACATGGGATGGGGTTATTCAAGTATAATGGAAACAGAGACGGACATATACTGATTTGCCAGTATGTAAATCCATGAACACAGACAGCAATAAGGATTTGAAAGTGCAAAGAATCATACGTTAGAGAAAAGATCAAGACTGATCAAATTTCACTGACAGAAAGAAATACAAGACAGTTTCAAAAGCCTTAGGAAGGTTTATGTTTTTAATCCTTGTCATGGTTTAAGCCCCCTACCCACGCAGTTTTCTCACTCACTCACTTCTCTCTTTCTTCCCCCAGCCCCGGGGGGATAGGGAGGAGAATCAAAAGAATTCAACTCGCATAGGTTGAGATAAGAACAGTTTAGTAACTAAGGTATAACACAAATCACTGCTGCTACCATCAATAATAATACAAGAGAAATACAAGGAAAGAGAATACAACTGCTCACCAAGCCTGACCCAGCCAGTGCACCCCCCAGCAGCGAACCCCCCAATCCCAAAAACCTGGCCATGCCATGCACCCCCAGTCCACCACCACACCCTTCCGGGTCTCTGCCCTCAGTGTTCACATCCTGGACATGACGTACTGTGGTATGGAATAACCTCTTTGGTCAGTTTGGGTCAGGTGTCCTGTCTCTGCTTCCTCCTGGCTCCCCTCCTCCCTGGCATAGCATGAGGCTCAGAAAAGTCCTTGGTCAAACCAAAACATTGCCAAGCAGTAACTATAAACACTGGTGTTATCAGCGCTGCTCCCAGGCGCAAAATCAAAAACACAGTGCTGCACCAGCTACCAAGAAGGAGAAAAATGACTGCTACTGCTGAACCCATGACAATCCTCAAGCCTCTGGGATGGCCATTTTGCAGAACCTCACCTGGAAAACCACCCCACCATTACAAATGTTGCCTTGGATCTAGGATTTGTTGTGTCAGGTGAAATACAAATGAAGATACCACTTAGCCATCAGTATCCCTGATACTGATGTCTCAGGGATATATGTAATATATATATATACATGTATAATATATATATGTATAATACTTCAGCATCACTGCAAGAGTGATAACAAGAACTCATTTATGTTTCTCCCAACATACCTGTGTGAGACAACACATCAAACTTTGCTATGTACCAATTTAAGAGCACCTACTACAATGCATGCTATAGCTATATGCAGTTATCAATGCCCCTGCTCCCCCGATAATTTAGAATTTAAAAGTGCTGCCAGCCTGCTGCCCAGGATCCTTAACAAAAACCCTTTTTTTTTTTTTTTTGTTTAGGAAGACTCTAAACAGAGGCATTGGAGAAAAGAAATGGGTCTCAAGGCTGAGAACTGCAGCAGAAAAGACAAGCCAGAAACAGGGCGCAAAATAAAGTTACCTGCATCTGCATCATACGAGCAGAAAAGTAGGTTTGCTCACATGCCCAGTGTACTTTTATGATTATTTTCTTTTTCTTGCATTACTAACCTGCAGTTACTCTCCAAATTCCCACCACCCTCACATCTCATTAACCTTCCCACATCATCTTCAAACACTTGCTACCATTAAAACAACTCTGGATAATCCTACTTTTTTGTCTGAGTACCTTCCTTGAAATTACTCATGCATAGTAATATTGTTTCCTTTTCTCTTTCCTTCCATCACCTGCCCAAATAGTTTCTCCCTTCCTGCTCTCCTGAAAGTCCCTGATCCTTAACTATTTCACTGCTTCCACCAGGCAGTTGAGCAAGCAAACAGCAGCCAAAGCATCCAGAAAGTAAAACCTTTAACATGAGAGGCACAGAAAGCTGAGCCACAGGCCAGGAGGCAAAAGTCTGAAAGAAGACATGACCAACTTGGAAATGGGCAATAAGAAGCCAGAAGGACCCTGAGGATTTAATGTGGAAGAACAGAAAAGGAAGTAGCAGAGGTATTTGCATCAGATTTGGTGGAAAAGGGGGAGCAGGAGAGGGGGGTGAAAACAACCACATACGAAAAGTAGCCAAGTAAATCAGTGTATCCCTATGAGACAGAAACAGCAGTCCTTTTGATACAGCACACATGGCTCTCTAGGGAAACAATTCATTTCCTCTGTCATAAATATTTTACAGGACTAGGAATGCTGTTTCATTCACTTTCTGAAAAACACTGCTACAACTCTCCCACATTTTGAGTTTGTTCCATGTTCCACAGGCTGCATTTAGGAAATATTTACATGAAGCAATACAAAGAAAGAGTCAACGAGACTGAGAAGATGTGCATGCCAAGGAGCAGTTATTTTGGTATAGGAGACAGGAACTACTGGAGTGAACTGAAACAATTTCAGATCCAATTTAACCCCCACAGAACTAGAGTGTTACCTGGATGACATTTAAGCCCAATTAAAAGATGCTCAGGCAGTTCTTTGCTTCAAAGTCAAAAGCAGATACAAAGCTCTTTGCCTGTATGCTAATACACTGCATGTTCACAAGCAGAATATGGTTAAAAAGATCAGCTTAAGCATATGTTAAACCAATAAGCAATGAAAGTAAGGGACAATGAAACTCCAGAAAAAAACACCTCTGTTTAGTGAATTCATGGAACAAAAACATACAAACTTTTGAAGTTAGTGAGCAATTAGCAAAGCTTTCAGTATTTTTTTTTTATTTAAATGCAGCCTATGATCTTGTCTCAGCTAGCAAACAGCAACAACAGTCAGAGCTAAAAGGGAGCCCCACGGCAATAGCAAGAAACAGCAGCCGATCTCTATGCACTTCAGCTAGGCACCCACACTTTCACGTCTGCCTTTACAGCAAGTTTGAAACATCCTCTATTTCCAACAGACTTCAGTTTATTTATCCTTATGCACACACTGTGCAGGTCACCTACTGAGTCATATAAGATTCACCTATATTAAATGAAAAACCTTTACTCACCCAACAGAACATTTTTATGCACAGACAGATCTTTGGAAATGCACTTAAGGTTAACTGTGTCCTTATGAGACAGATTCACTCTAGAAATGAAAACTTCCCAAGTTTCTCCATTATGAAACACTAAGAACTAGGATTCATTAGTTTTTCTTGCTCATGCCAATTTTCCCCCCATTACCACCTATTTACTCATATTTAACCCTGGTGTCCCTTTGCTGTCTAAAATACTAGGTGCAATGTTCCCAAACAGATGCTAAAAGCAACATCAATATTTTTGTTTCTCTACAGTATATGATTTCAGCAGTTGGTGGCATTAACTCCACAAGGTGCTCAACAAATCACAGATTTCTTTCCTCCCATAACATAACTCCTGTAAGTATTCTTGCTCAAACCCAAAGGAAGATATTTAGGAATAAAACAGTCAGTTTTCATCTTCAGGTTTTATATATATGTATCTGCACTTGTTCGGCAGTGGTCTGAGGGAGTTGGTATATATGGTGCTACTCTGTCCAAATCCTACTTGGACAATTTGTCTTTCTGCTCCAGGAATAAAATCTAACAATTCCTATGTATGATAGTTAATAAATACGCATGCTATCAGGCAGGGGTTTTTTTGTTGTTTTGCTTTTTTTTTTTTTGCAATAGAGATACAATGCTGTTCTATTTATAAAGATCAAGTAAATTGTATGCAGTGTGTGGAGCCCTAACATCTCTGTATTATTAAAACAAAGTGTTTTATTTAGACAGCTCGTTTCAGGGAGAGAAAAAGGAAAGTATTCTCAGAATAGCGTCTTTCTCCCTCTAATCTGAGTTAAGGTATGTATGCAATTTTGTATACACTGAAGAGAACAGGAATACAAGTGTTTGTTCTTCACT
Source organism: Myiopsitta monachus (assembly GCA_017639245.1). NCBI lineage: Eukaryota > Metazoa > Chordata > Aves > Psittaciformes > Psittacidae > Myiopsitta > Myiopsitta monachus. The sequence goes on along the minus strand of CM029921.1, from coordinate 59,367,379 downwards.
AGAATTATAACAACTATTATTTTTTTTAAAACACTATAACCTTATACCAGTTGCCGGATAAGGCACATCTACAAATCCTGCTAGGCTGTCAAGCAAGGAGAAGGCCTTGCATTATCTTGTGGGCAAGGAAATAAACCGCCAAGAACAGCAAAGGATGTTGGGAGTGATGTCGTGGTTTAAGCCCCCTATCCACGCAGTTTTCTCACTCACTCACTCACTCACCCACCCACCCTCTTTTCTACCCCCAGTCCCGGGGGGTATGGGGAGGAGAATCAAAAGAATGCAACTCGCACAGGTTGAGATAAGAACAGTTTAGTAACTAAGGTATAACACAAATCACTGCTGCTACCATCAGTAATAATAATGACAGGAGAAGTACAAGGAAAAAAGAATACAACTGCTCACCAAGCCTGACCCAGCCAGTGCACCCCCCAGCAGCGAACCCCCTAATCCCAAAAACCTGACCATGCCATGCACCCTCAGTCCACCACCACACCCTTCCGGGTCTCTGCCCTCAGTGTTCACATCCTGGACATGACGTGCTGTGGTATGGAATAACCTCTTTGGTCAGTTTGGGTCAGGTGTCCTGTCTCTGCTTCCTCCCGGCTCCCCTCCTCCCTGGCATAGCATGAGGCTCAGAAAGTCCTTGGCCAGACCAAAACATTGCCAAGCAGTAACTGAAAACACTGGTGTTAACAGCGCTGCTCCCGGGCACGAAATTAAAAACACAGTGCTGCACCAGCTACCAAGAGGGAGAAAAATGACTGCTACTGCTGATCCCATGACAAGTGAGAAGTGAGTTAAACAGTTAACACGCTTAACCTGGGTCCCCAGAACAAAATTGCCACCTTCAACCATGCCTCTGCCATCTTCCCATATTGGAATGATGCACTTGTGATCAACACTTTCACAAGAATTACTGAGGAGGTCAGAAAAGCATTCAACAACATACAAAACTGACAATGCTCAAGTATTTCATGGTTTTGTTAGAACCAGCTAGACTTTTTTTAATTGTTAACCAGTGCACAACAATTTCAAAATAAGCTGGCTTCATGATCATTCTGATGATTATGTCACAGTAAAAATGCAGAGAGGCCCATGCATAAGACCACTTAACTTACTCAGCTAATAGTAACTCAGGAGATGCTAGCTCTGCAAAAAGACCATCCAGGAGTCTGAAGAAGACAGCAAATGAACATGCAAACATAGAAATCCCATCTAAACCAATTCAAATTACAGCATTTACAGTTAAAATGTGTGACTTGTGTTGAAACCACAATACATAAGAAATTTCTCAATTGAACCTGGTTAGGAAATTGAATTCCTGATGACATTTCATCTTGGAAATTCTCCTACCAAAGCCTCTAAGGTACAGTGAATGCCTGAAAGCTGAGGGCTGTCCTGTGCCATCAAGCCAACATCAAAGAGCATGACTGCAATCAAAAATGCACCTCAGGAAGATAACTCCCTGAGTTTCTGCTTTACAGTTGTCATATTTCTCCCCCAAGCAGTTCAGAGAAGTCTGTAGAGACAAGAGAGGTCAAGGAGAACAAAGAAATGCCAGGCAGAATTACTACTTGCAGGTGCTCTAATTTCATTTTTTTTGCACAGATATGCCCAGAACATGCAGCTGAAGTTAAGCAGCAGAAATCCCAAATGATCAGCTATACCTGCCAAGAATCAAGCTGGAGCCCACACAGCCTTTAGACTAGGCAAAAAAGAAGAAAAAAGTACAGAAAGTTCCTAGCCTGAATTTTAACTATTCAAAATTGTCAGCTCTTCGCACTCTTGACATCTCCATAACAGACATAAACCCAATTTTAAAGACTGTTGTGTGAGTTACTCTCAAGGGTTAATAGGAAAAGAAAACCTTTAATAAATCTGTTATTAACCTATATCTGTATTAAGTTTTGTTATTTAGGTGGAAACTTGGGGAAAGCTTCTCGGCCTGTGAAAATCAACTGTTCCTTAAGCAACAGCACTGGAATTTTAAGTGTCCTTTTTTTTTGTTAAAGACTATGCCTTGTAGCTTGCTATTTAATTAGGAATGAAACCTAACCTCTAATCACCAAATGTCCATGCTTACAAAGGAATTACAGTTAACATATTCTCTGGGATTCAAAAATTAAGACTATAAATGCTGGTTAATCAGCATTGAAAGCCAGAGAGATCAAAGACTGGAATGACGGCAGCAGATCAAAGCTCATGCTGACCACGATTCTCAGGTTTTATGTACACCAGGTGCCTCAAGCTGCCCAACATTTTGTGAATTAGGTGGCAAAAAAGAAATGAACACAAGTACATCTTTAAAAGGAAAAATAAAGGAATAACTTTCATACTGCACTCTGGCCATTCTTGAGGTTCCAAGAAGCACTTAATGTGGGCAAATGAAATCCTCCTTGTCAAAAGCAGAAAAGGATTGTTGCAGATCTGTGGACTCCCTCTCCTAATCTATTCTGGCAAGATTATTATGCTATTTGCTTCCTTAAAAAAATAAAAAGAAAATGCATGCACTAACATGGGCTAACCATACAACCAGTACCAACAGCGGTAACAGGAAGAGAATCTCCTGCAAGATAAAAATGTGATTTTCCATATAAAGGAAGACGCTTATTTTTTAGCTCATATTTTTTATAGACATCAGCAAGACTTTGGTCACCTGAGAAGAGTTTGGGGGGTTTGGCTTCTGAAAGCATTACTGTTTTGTACCTAAAACAGCCTATGGATGTAGTGCTAACAAAGAGCCAAGGGGAGAGAACAAAACTGAACACAGGGACTGTGTGCCTAAGAGCTTGCTTTTTAACTGATTTTTTCAGATGTGACAGATGTCCTTTCCCTGCCACTCAGAATCACTCTTTTTGCAAAGAACAGAACCCACAAACAGACGAGACATTTACAGACAGTATAAAAAGCAGTTTGGAGGGTGTGAGGGGGAGGGTCAAAAGCAGAAATCTTTGTTTGGCACCTAAATATAGACCAGTTAACTCAGCAAACATTTTTTCTCTACTACATGCTATTTTGTCTATATTTAGAGGCTGTAAGGAACCAGCTGTAGCATCACCATTTTATTACATTCTCTGATTGAGAATTTGCTTTTGTTCCCCAGAACTAATCTCTGCTGTTAAATGACCATAACCATGACTTACCTGAGTCTTGCATATAAAAAAATTAAGACTTCCACTGAAGCACCAGTAGTAAGGATAAGCTCTTAACCTTAGCCTTATGCAAAAAACTCTGCTTAGCTATGCCTAGCTGGTGAACCAAGCTTTTACCAATCAAAGAGAACACATGAGCAGGCTGTTAATCAGCCACAGGTTGATTAGTTATTTTATTCAACATGACACAGCTGCTGGTAAAAGACAGGTTTCAACAAATTGCATTCAGAAGGAGGCTGCATTTAAGGAAAGCCTTTTCAGATAGTAAACATAGAAAAAGTTTCAGCACTTTCAGATTCTTGTTTTAAAATCATTATAAACTTCCAGAGTATTCCCCCCCCCCCCTTCTTTTAATAAGATTGCATACCTGGACACCTATAGCATGCAAAAGAAAACTTTGTGATTAAAATTACTGTACATTAGGATTAGGGCTAGAATGATTTTTTTTTTCTATAATCACTTAAATCAAACCTTGCCTGCTGAAGTTTTATCATACAGACAGATCTCTATCAGTGTGGCATCTGTTTTGCCTTTTTAGATAAGCGCACAACTGGACAACTGATCTGACTTCTCAGAATCTCTTCCTGCACAACAAATACTTTTTAAAGAGAACAGGCCATGGGCCACAAAGGGACAGCATCTCACTCAAAAAAAAAAAAAAAAAAAAAAGAAAAAACAAATAAACAAAAAAACACGAACAAAAAAACCCAAACAAACCATATTCTACTTTTTTCCTCCAATCCTTTCATGGTAATTTGCTGAGGTACCTGACTTTTATTCTCAGTATATGTACTGCAAGAAAGTGCACTCGAGCCTACAAAGCAATCCAGAGAAAATGGTATCAAGGCACTGAATGGCTGCATTTGAGCAATCTCAAGATTCCCAACACAAATAGATAAAGAGAGATTTCTAGGTCTTCTGAAAACGTGCAGAGCACAAGAAAGGTTTAAAACAAGCAGATCATGTTCTGCTTCATGTTCACGGAAGGAAGAAAACAGTGTGAGAGAGGTGTAGCACTGCTTGTCTTCAAGAAATGGATCTGAAGCATCAATGGGTGATGATCAGGCTCCATGCTCAGGACCTCGCATCATTCATTTCTGCCTTCTCTGTCTCTTGGTAACCTGTAGAATTTGATTAGGCTGCAAATACTTGCAATTTAGGATGTGATGGCCCCTCTCTCATTTTGTATTGCAAAGTCAAAGGGAATGCCGAGGCAACTCTGAAGAAGCTACAGAGCAAACAACCTGACATCCAGTTAGCTTTTTGTGTATTTTACTCTTCAATTGAACTGATGAAAATTCCGTTAAGAAGCTTGGAAGAAGAATAGAATATTATCTCCCCATGATGCATCATTTCTTCAGTATGAACAAAGTAAAAAAATATTTCAAGGGCTGACCAACAGAATCAGAATAGGTAATGGAGCTGAAGGCTTCCAGCTATGCAATCACAATATGTAAATTTTTTAAGCTTCAGGTACTATTCAAGAATTAGCATCTAAGACTCGTAAGGCTCCTCCAGCATATATTAAAACTTAAAATACCTGCAAGGATGATACTTTCTTGGTACACTATACAAGGATCCACATTTTACACAGTTGTCTTGACCATCCTTAAGACATCTGATTTAATTCAGTACATTAAGTCAGGTTATCCTAACTTACACTGCCAGATCCTATATCATGTAAACAAGGTACAGGTTCATGAAGCCATTTTGTTTGCTACATAATCATAAATTTTGCATGGATTTAACAGCTCTGCCCCAATGCTCTGGAAGATTGTTTGGCTCTATTTAGACAGCAGCCTTCTTCGGTACTAGCCTTGCAGCCAAAATTTTTGTGGCCACTAAGTCCAGTGAGCTTAATCAAATAACATGGTTCCAATCTATACCACTTGCCCGTCACAGACTGTACCAAGAATCTTGTGTGGTATAAAAATTTGCAAAAAACAAGTGGGAACAGGTTCATTTTGATTAAACTTGCAATTAAAAGTCCTCTATAGCTCATAATTAGAATTTCCAATTGAAACAAGAAGAGAGAAAAGAGCCACTGTGCTCCAGGGGTGAAATGTGAGTGACACAAATTCGTGTCCCTGGTTCTGCCTAATTTCACTCAGGTCTCCCATGTGTTTGCCCTCGCTATGCTGATGGAGCAGCCTCACTCTCTGTGAAAGCTTTTCCATCTGTACCTGCAAATACTGGGATAATGCCTTAACCTGGGTTTATATATGCTAAGTAAGGGTAGTGGTTTCCTATTTGAGCTCTTTCAGGCTTTCAAATAAAAAATAAAATAAAAACCAGTTGTGTCCATGCAGGAGTAATAGCATAAGATCAAAACGCTGATATTTCCTTGACGATGTCCCTTTTGGACTTGCTTTGCCTACCTAAGTATCAGTAACAGTTATCCTTCTACAAAGTCCAAAGGGGGAAAAAAATGCTGTGGATTTAAAAGTGAAGTGATAATTTGATCCCAGTCATGAACAACACATGCTCTTGAAGTACCTGCCATGATGGTCAATGAGAAAATAACACCACTTGCAAAGCAGAAGGTAGAACAGCTGGTTTCTGCACAACAGGAGCAGAGGTCAGGTCTGCCACCTTACAGAGCCAAACATCATTTTCCCCAGTGCCTAAGCCCTAACAAACAGCAGCTGCACACGTAACATACCTGTGTTTGCAATTACTAGCTAATGTACTCTGGTATTCATGTTTGCCATGCCTGCAGAAGAAACTCCTTGACAGTGTGTGCTCTCCTGCAGGCACATTAATAAATCTTGCAAATGAATGGAGGGAAATAAGGCAGTTAGCATTCCCTTGAGACTCCTCTAATGAAAGACTGCTGGGCCATAATACAATACCCACCCGCAACAGATAACTGTGCCACTGCCAAAAAAAAGGCCATGTGAGCTTTTCCTGCCAAAGCAAGCTGTGGCTCTGAGATACCCTGTCAGAGCCAGTTAAGCAGCAGCAAAATAAGATAGTTGCACCCACCTGTGTCCCGTCTCCAAGCAGAAGAGTTGTGAAACTTCAATTACCTTCCCGCAGCAACAAATCTAACTTCAAACAGCAAGTCAGAGGCTGCACCTCCCTTTCAGCAACCTGAACCAAAGTAATGCCAAGTAAAACTAGGGTATCTATCTGCCTTAAGCTCTCCCAGCATACTCATTATCATGGTATCTGAATACATCTGTGTTTTGGTATACTGATAACAGAGAAAAGCCATTGCCTCTCCAAGCTTCATTTCTCTTGTGTGCCTCTCAGAGCTAGGCTTCTACTGGGAAAACAGAAAGCAATCAAGTGTCTGATGAGTGGGAGATGTGTTCTCTTGTTTGTGCAATTGCTCTGTTAACAGGATTTGAATATGCAAATAAGGAAAAAAGTATATATATATTTTTATATATACACACTACAACTAGTTTTTAAATATCTAGCAAGTTTAGATAAATAGCACCATTTGCGCACTCAGACACAGGTTAGGCATGAAGGTATACATACACATATTTCTAACAGATTTAGACCACTTTTCTGTCCATACGCTCTGCACAGCTGAGAAGTTTCTGTTACTTGGTCCATCAGCAGGACTGCAATAAGGACAAGTGATGATAAATACTAAAATACAACCTCTTGGAGCTGGAGCAGCACTTCATCAAGCAGCACAAAAGACACCAAGTCATTGCAGGATAACAGCCATTGCATGGTATGCACCATGAAGTTTTGTCAATACAACTCAAAAGCATTACCACTAAAGAGTTTATCACTGCAACAAACTCCCCTTGTTCCTAGCCTGGCTAGGAACAAGGGGTTCCTGCTATAGTAATTAGCATAACATGCAACTCAAATCCCAGGTTACAACAATTTAAAGGTATTTCCATGAGAATCGCCATTCCTCATCCCTTTGAACCAAGCCACAGGGTTTAGCATTGCAATGAACTCTTCCCCTTGCTATTGCTCTGGCTTTGACTTATCCGTAGACTGTGGTCCCTTAGGGGTGTACCTGCTCCAAGAAGAGCCTTATCTATAAAGCACAGTCTCTCCAGGGGTATACCTGCTGCAGCAGACTTATCCATAGCCACAGATGATTTGAGGTGCACCTGTTTCAGCTTGGCTTTCTTCATGGGCCACAATGCCTTCAGAGATACCTGCTCCAGCATGGCCTCACCCGCAGCCACAGTCCCTTTGAAAGTAAACCTGTTCCAACATGGCCTTATCCATGACTGTAGTCCCTCCAGGGGTGGACCTGCTCTGTCTTGGGCTTATCCATGGCCAAGCGCTGTGAGGTGCTCCAGCATGACCTCATGCACAGCCACTGATGTTTTAAGGTGTATCTGCTGCAGCATGGAGTTATTCTTGGCCCACAATCCCTTCAGAGATACACCTACTGCAGCACAGACATAACCATGGCCACAGATGCTTCAAGATGTAACTGCTCTAGCATGGACATATCCATGATCATAGATGCTTCAGGGTATCCTGCTCCCAGAGGGACTCACCCACAGTATAATCCCTCCAACTCGAGTTCACACTGGAATTCCAGCCTGTCCAGTACAGCAGCACAAAACCAGCAGCGATACCCTGGTCATCTGCCAGCCCAGACGCATGGCCATTGCTGTTCCCAGGCACAGCACAGTAAGGTGATAAGCAGTAGAGCAGTACAGCAAGCAACAAAAGCAAAAATCAGCTGCTAATGAGCATTAGACTCTAATAAACAGTGAGGCAAGTGAGCCCCATGGCAAACACAAAAAATTGTCAATTAATACCTAAAAGCAATAGCACTTGTAAATTTGATCTAGCACATGCCAATCAAATCTGTTATTTTGAATTCCTCAAGCCCCACATTGGTTGCCAAAAAGTACTGCCATGGTTTAACCCCAGCTGGCAACTAAGCCCCACACAGGCACTCACTCCAACACCCTCCCCCCTCTCAGTGGGATGGGGAGAGAATTAGAAGTGAGAAAACTCGTGGGTTGAGATAAAGACAGTTAATAGGGAAAGCAAACGTTTCACACACAAACAAAGCAAAACAAGGCATTCATTCACTCTTTCCCATCAGCAGGTAAACAGTCAGCAATGTCCAGGAAAGAATGGCTCCATCATAGAATCATAGAATAGTTAGGGTTGGAAAGGACCTTAAGATCATCTAGTTCCAGCCCCCCTGCGAGGGGCAGGGACACCTCACACTAAACCATGTCACCCAAGGCTCTGTCCAACCCGGCCTTGAACACCGCCAGGGATGGAGCATTCACAACTTCCCTGGACAACCCATTCCAGTGCCTCACCACCCTTACAGTAAAGAATTTCTTCCTCAGTATCCAATCTAAACCTCCCCTGTTTAAGTTTGAACCCGTTACCAGTGTAATGGTTACTTGGGAAGACAAACACCATCACTCCAAACATGTCCCCCTGGTTCCTCCATGTTCCCCCAGCTTTATACGTTGAGCATGACATCATAATGCATGGAATATAATTTGCTCAGTTGGGGTCAGCTGTCCTGGCTGTGTCCCCTCCCAGCTCCTTGTGCACACCCAGACTACTTGCTGGTAGGGCAGCATGAGAAGCAGAAATTACTGTTTGCCCATAAGAGTACGCCCACAGGAAGTCACATCTGATCAGTCCTGAATCAACTGATTTTGTACAAACTGGCACACTAGAAAAACTGGATTGTCACGAAAATCAAGTCTCCTGCAGTATCTTGTGCTACAGCCACTGGAGGCTTTCTGCCTCCTGATGCACAGAGGAAACAAGGCAGGTTTTTAGGGAGATGTAAAGTCTAGACTCTATCAGATCTGACAGCTTTGCAGAAGGAAGAGCTTTGGGGTTGAGAGGGAGGAGAAGATCAAGCATCCATAGGATGAGAAAAAAAATCTTGGGCTGAAGGAGAAGGAACAAGATATCCAGAGAAGAAACTGAGGGCTCAGAAGAGAAGGAAGAAGACAGTTAGGTCTTTCCTGGGAAGAGCAGTTTGCCCTGCTGTGGTGGGCAGAAGGACAGTGGCATGAAGGCAGAGGCCTCTCAGAACATAATGCCAGAGCACATGCCACAAACAGGACAGAGAAGACATGCAGGGACCCCAGTGGGAACCTGGAAACAGAGGTGAATGGAACAGATGGAAAGGAATTCAGCCCACAGAAACTGCAAATCACAGTAATCTCAGATTGCACAATCTCACCCTGCAGATTCATATCCAGCTTCAGGTAACTGCAGAAAACTGGAAACGAAGTATAATTTCCTTTCCCCTCCACAGCCCACTCTTCCACAATGCTTAAAAGCCCATTTTTTCCTGCCTCACTTATTAAAAGCAGGGAGAGAAAGAAACCCTAGTGCGTCATTTGCCTCTTCCAGCCTCTTCCCTGAGTCCCTGCTTCCATTCACTCCACACCTCTCCCTGCATCCTCCAAAACAGGGAAGCCAGCTGCCTAGCCAAAGACAGAAGTGAGCTGGTACAGTCGCAGCTGTGGTCTCGGTGATAGCTATGTTGAACAGCCCTGCTGAAGACCACATGTAATTTATCAGGTATCAAAGTCATTTATCTATCTCGTCCATTAAATATATGTATCAAGCTACAAAACACAGCAGTTGCTGAAAGATGTATATCTCCTCTATGTGATCAAGTTTAGCTACTGTTAAACCTCACATGTAACCTCTTCTAAGACTTTCACTAATTTAAGCAATAGTGAAACTTCAAGGCAAAGATGTGGATGCTAACTCCATTGCATATGTATTTCCAACTCAGAAAGGCAGATGCCTGATCTACCATTTTACCGAAATGAACTTCTAAGGTTTTTAAAAGTCATGATTTTCAAAGCATCTCTATAGCTACTGAGATAGCTATTGTTTCCAACAAGCATAAATGTATAGCTGAATGGCATGTGGATCACATTTGGTTTATTTACCCCTTTGTTAAGTGCTTGGCTATCGCCTTGGCCATGCTGTAGCCTGAGTCATACAGAAATTGATTTCTTCTATTCATCAGAAATGTAACCCACCAAGAAAGTTATTTTCCTCATTTAGCTTGTAGACTACAAGAGCACTAATGAATTCCCTTCAGCCAGTGGATCTTTGCACACAATTGACATCAAATAGGCAGTTTAAATAGTAACAAGCACTGGCAGACCCCAGGGACCCACTTACATTGGGGGCAGGGAGCAGTAGCTTTAGATTTTGATCACATCCATGTCACCAGTTATTTACTCCTTTACTCCTGAATCTGAATGATACTATGTGGCTGCTAAGCCACAGAAGCCAGCAGCATTTTGACATTCCCGGTTGATACTGAGAAAAAATCCATATCCTCCACCAATATGAAAGTGTGATTGTTTTCTATCCTAATTAAAGTCCATCTCATAGGGTATTTGTATTAATGTAACACTCCCATACGTGTGAATAAATGCATACATGCACGTACACAATTATCATTGTTTGTATTTCTCTTGAACCTAGGATATCACATTTAACACAAAGTATAGGTATATTTACAAGACTCCAATTTCACTTTTGGTCAACCCAGACAGCTACATTATGATTTCTACTATTTGTTCAAATCACCCATGATCACAGAATATTAAATAAGTGAACAAAATAAGCTGGCCTGGCTGGGTAGTTTTCTCATCCACTTCAAGCCCACGTTGCAGAGCCAGTTCACAGCTTTCCTGACACAGTTTGTGTGTTTAACAGGATACACCTCCAATAAATATGCTCACAAACCAAATATAAGGGGGAAAAAAAAAAAAAAAGAAAGGAGTTTTGGAGAAAGAAACACAGCTTCAGGGAGCAAAGACGTTGCAGTATGATGAAGGGATTTTTTTCAGTGATATCCTAGTCCAAGATTGCTCCTAACAAGCTCCTAAACAAGCATGAAGTACAGTCCAAATATGCCAATCCTACTTTTTAAAGTCTGGGAGCCCATTTTCTACTTTGAAACCAGGCACCCGTGTTCAAGTTTGGCTATACATGCTCTAGCACTAGTTTCCAAGGAAACCAGAGACTGCATGAGCCATGGCAAAATGCAAGTGCTCGCTGAAAAAATACTCTGTAGCTACCTCTACCTCCCTGACACAAACACTTCCAGGTAGGCGCTTTACCACTGTTTCTAAAAGACCTTAATGAAATTCCAGATGTTTAGGGTGTCAGTATATACAGTATGTATCCAAGCAACCGGCAAACTTGAAACCAAACCACTTTCTGTAGATGTTGAGAGAAAAAGAAAGGAATTATTTGCATTGGTTTAGAGTTCAATGTAGCAAATACGTTTAGTTTCCCCTGCTCTATCAGCAGTTCAAAGCTAAAACACTAACCATGAATGTCAGTGACTTCTCTGCCTGCATGTACCCCCTAGAAACTGCAAAACAGCAGATGGAAAACATTTATACAAGTATTTATCCTTTAAGCCTACTATAAATGCAAGTATTTTGACATCATGAGAAAGAGAACAGAAGAAATACCAGCAGCACAGGCATTTGTGACAGCAAGTGGCATTTAAGCCACCATCTCCAGTTCAAAAAGTACAGCTTTCCAATACCCCTTCCCTCAAGGTGAGGTTCATACTCAATGACTTCTGAAATCTTAGCATCCCACAATATCTATGCCAAGCAGAATAACCAAATAAAGAGGTACATATCAAGACAATGTGTTCCCTTTAACTCTCTGAAGGGGTAATTTTTTTCCCCTTGACCCATGTTTTGCACCTGGTGTTCAGTAAGACGTTTAGTAAAGTCACGGAGTTTGCTTACCTTCCCAGTGTGTCTGCATGTTGCAAGCAGCTGGCTAGCCTAAATTTTGTGCTACTACACACATTTCTGCTCAGTATGAGCACTCTGATCTGGTGTGATGGGGGGTTATTCATTTCAGACAAGTAAGACACACACTGTATTTAGGAACACAGGATGCTACAGCCCAGAACTACTTCCACACAAAGTCTGGAGTGAAGGCATCCGTGTCCATGGTGTGGGACCTCATTTTCTGCTAATGTACTTTAAAACTGTCTACCTACAGCATTCACTCAATAATACAAACAAGAGGGCAATAGGTTAACTATGTAGAAAATTAATTTATGGAAATGCATTACAACAAAAAAAAAGTTTCTATGTTAATGACAGCCTTCATTTGTGTGGTACTAACTCACTTAAAACTACTGTACTTGCTGAATAGTTTTGTTTTGCATATAACCACCATAAAGATTTCAATATTGTTTCTGAACAGAACTAGTTTGCTTTAAAACATAGTGTATTTATGCTATTCTGCTAAAACAAATATCAAAAAGCATCAAAAATTCAGAAGTATGCATTGCTTATTGCTACTGAGCAGAACTAAAAATAACTGAAATTGCAACAAAGTTTAATCTTGCTGTTACTCATCAAAGCAAGAATCAGGCAGAAAATGATAAACAAATATGCGGCTTTTAACAGCTTTGTTCACTGAATTGTTTTTTTACCTTCCTTTGAATAAAACGCCTCTGGTCCTTTGAGTTACATTCAGCATAAACATTACCTGATTAAACAAGCATACTTCACAGATGACCCAAACACTACACGCCAGGAGAGAAAAGTCTTCTGCATAATAACAAAATACTATGTAGTTATTCCTTACCACCACTAGTAACCAAAACCTCTGAAGGCTGAATTACACAAAAAACTAAGCTATCAGCAGTCTCACGCTTGCCACTTCACAAGGCATTAAGCAGCACTGACTCTTGAGGTGTGAGTCACACGTGTGCTTCTTGCATAGAGGAAAGCCCCATCCAGCACCACATCCACTGCCAAGCCAGACCTGTCAAAACAGTGTTAAATAACATTTGACTGACTTGCATTCACCACTGTGCTTGACGTGCAGCATGTCAAGCACTTCTGCCAGGAAGCGCATCTTTCTTCACAATAAAACCTCATCCCTGTGCAGCACGAGGAGGCTCTGCTCTCAGCCCTGCTGTGCGAACAGAAGCAGAGCAAGTTGGGTATTTGGGGAGTCAAGAGAGGAAACGGCACACAAGGCAACTCTGTCAAGCTGCCTTGCCCAGCCTCCGAGATAAGTTCAGGACTGGGCTGATAGGTAAGCAACAAGTCCAACATACCTAGATTCAGTAGCACTTGCTACAGGAGCAGGCTGTCCTTCACAGCACTCAAGAGCTTGTCCATGCAAATCAGGCATCTGAGGCCAAACACAAAAACCATAATAGGATTTTATGGCACCACAATGCTAGAAAGGCAGGAGAAAAGTCAATCTGTTCCCTTGACAGCCTCCAAGATGAGTGGAAAGCTATTCAGCAAGAGCCTAAGGGAGATTATTTCCCCAAGGCAATGCTTTTGGCTACATCGCATATTGGTAGGCATGTTCCATCACCACTCAACACATACCAGTAAAGTCCTACCCCAAAAGTCCTAACCCCCTAGATCCTGCATACTTGAAAAAAAAAACCACTGACATTAATAGATGTCAGCATTTAATCAAGCATTAGTAGATTTTTCCAGGCACACAAATTCTTTTTCAGAACAATGTTAAACTACATTCAGATGCATCAACACTTTATCTCATAGCACATAAAAGCAACCACAGCAGTTAATTACTCTCAAACAAATTATAAATACATTTTAATTGGTCACTGGACACATCATACCAAATTACATCTTGATACTGAAAAAAAAATTAAGGTTGCACAACTACATCCATTGCTGCTGACTGCTTTTGATATTAAGTTTTCTGCAGCACAACACCAAAATCAGAAAGTAATAGGATTAAAGAGGCCACCATCCCTCATCTGATTTCACAGCTCCTGTCCCACACTGTCGGAAGCAATCACTGCGGGCGCGTGTCTCAGTTCCTGATCACAGGTCCCTCAATCACCTCAACCAACTGTTTCTAGTGGCTAAATTGTTACAAGCATCCTCCAAAGTATTTCAGAAAGAGGAAAGCATGGGGTTTAAGAAAGAGGTTGGGTTTTTGGTTGTTTGGGTTTTTTTAGAACTGTAGCTTGAGAGTTTTAATTAATGAATGGCTCCTGGGTACTACAGCATACATACCACTTATAAATACCAGCAGACAATTTTATGCAGACACTCTAAATATGAAATGCTTTTCAAATATTTCTGGAGATTTTATTACTATTACAATTACTTAAAAATATGCCCTTAGTCCACAGAAGACGTGCACATTCGCCTTCAAAGAACCAATTTGGCCATTGAAAGGATTCTGTTAAATCTCTTGTATGTATGTTGTACTTTTCCTAAGGCTACGCAACCAAGTGTTTGTTGGGTTTTTTTAAGTCTTTTTAAACAGAACTCCTAAATACAACTCACAGGCAGCTCCTTCCCCTGAAACCAAATCTCTGGGATTCTGGCAGATTCCCCAGCTTTACATTCAATTCATCCTAAGTCTGTTAACTCACAAAAACAAGTCATTCTTCATCTTACTCAACATTTTCTATAAATGACACAGCATTTTGCCCTTATCTCAGTTAATGACAAGGCATACGCAACCTCTGACAAGAGAAGATCAGGCCACATGCATTTCCTGAGGCTCACAAGCTCTCACTTTGTTTTACATTCTGCTTCTACATTTTTTTCTTTTCCCTTATGGAAAACAGAATATGCTGATTACATAGTCTTCAGAAAAAGCATACAGCTGTTGCCAATCACCAAATGAGCAGCCTTTTAAAATTAAAGTCCTGGGTATTTTCCCATGGCAAGTACAAAACAATGAAAGCAAAGCAACAAGAGTTACAGCTTCCTGGTTAAAAATGCTATTCTTTGGTTTGCAGCTCTGTAAAACCTTAACTGAACAACAGTTGGTACGAATCTGGTCTCACAGTATTCTTTTCATGCTGACAGGCTGTTAGCAGCCAGGATATACCCTGTGAGAGGTCAAAGGTGTGGAAAAACAAACAGAGCAGCAATTTTAGAAGATGAAGAGGAGATAAGGATTTGTTACTGCATTTTTCTACCATGGAAAACCACTCAGCTTTCTTCAGTTTGTGCTCATTTATTCCAGTTACTTCTTGCAAGTTATTTCCTTTGAGGGGAGAAAGAAAAAGCCACTTCTTTTTGAGCAACTGGCTTCTAGTTACTTGGATAAGAACAGTGATAAAGTCTGACTTCTCTCACTGGTCTTGTGACTTGGAAGAAAATGTCAAGATGTGTCGCTCCATGGATTTTAGCTATAAATTCCTCATGTGAACCCACAAAATCTATTTCACATAAAAAAAGAAAGGAGAGAGACAAAATAAGCCCAACCCTGCAACAGTAACTTAAAGTCTTTAACACCCTGAAACAGCTATTTTTAAAACTATATGCATCTTAAAAGGTGGGGGCTGTTTGCAAGGTAAGATCTTGAAGGACATTTAATGGTATTTTTCTACATGAGGCAATTAAATTTACTTTCATGTTTGAAAGCCATTCAAAGTTTAACCATTTTATAACCCAGAATCTGCTACCTGGTATCCTTGCGGCTTTCATAGACACTGCCCTGCAGAGTCAGACCCCCAGGTATCACAGGCGTACAATGACCATCATGATCACTGCTCCTCATTTCTAATAAACTTTCTACTACTACTGATCCCACCAATATCCAGCCACTTTAGGTGGACCACCAGGTCAGGAGGACAAAGCTAGCACCACCTAACTGCAAAAAAAAAACACAGGATACCAAACAACTGAAGATTTCCTGTGCATCCTCTTGGTGCTCCTGCTCTGGTTATAATGCTGGAAATGTTGGATGCCACAACCTCAAGAGCCACTGAAACTTGAACACAGCAAAAAAGTCAACCCTTCTTTGCATATTTTGGTAGTTTCTGTTTTCTTCCAGGTCCTTTCCACAAATTACTATCCTGAACATCAAAATGGCATCAAGATTGTGTCACATTCATTTAATCAAGACAAGGACCTTCCCTCAACCACTCACAAGCATTGTGTAAAGCAATGTTTGCAGCCACATGTAGGAAAGTGTAAGAAAAATCAAAATTTGTGTATTAATGATCCCAAATTAACTAGACCACTTGTGCTTCCTCACTCAGTCTCCCAGGTACATCCACAACTAACAGAGTAGGTCATGTGGATTATATTTTAAACTTGAGAACTAGAGGTAAGCAAAATACATGGCTCACATTTTCCTTTATTTATGTAGCCTTACCTTTCTTTCCATTGAGATGCCCAAATTGCAACTGCTTATCAGTGCAGTTACAGATTTAGGCAAGCACCTGAGATGACCAGCTATCTTCAGAGGACATCACATCACCTCAGCAGGTGTCCACCCTTGAGCATCAGGGCTTCTAGTCACCATAACATGATGGCTGAAGCAGAACAGTGAATGTTTCCCAAAGCAACTTGCACTCCTGAAGCCATTAACAAGTACCTTTTCCACCTCACTGATCAAGATCTGACCCTTCAAGTTGACTTAAATACTGTAAAGAGTATTGGAGTATTCACCACAGTCAACATGAAATACTCCCTCAGGCGGGTGCTGTGTGTTACACCCCACACGAGAGTACAGCAAGGCATTTACACAACCAGCAATTAAAGTTCAAGCTAGAAAACATTACTTCAAGGTTTTGTCAGGCTTCCTGTGTGTTTCACCATACACATCAGAGGCTCCAGGCTTGCTCTGCTGAAACCTGAAGTGCTTCCCTGAGCTCTGGGGAGCTCAAGTCACGCACTTTGAGGACACCAAGGGGCAAACACTGTGTGTCCCTGACAGAAAAAAAAACAGTATTTTTTGTTGTGATACTCTGTGCTATGCCTCAACCAAGGAAATGACGCTTCTGGGCCGCCTCATCCCACCTCAGACGTTTAAGAGACACCATGGCTTTCACACACCTGCTCTCCTGCTGCACCTCAGCCCGCTGCCCGTATGTGGGTGAGCCGTGCCCCTCAAGGCCTGACAGAGCCCGGCCTCCACTTCTTGCGGTCGTTTTTGTTTGCTCTGGGGTTTGGTAGGGGATAGGTTTTTAACCACCGGTTTCTCCCCACTGCCCTGTTGAATTCGGAGCTGCGGCCGTTCGCCTTAAAAGGGCAAAACATCTGTGGATAAACGGCGGCGGGAATGGGGCGCCGGGCAGGCAGGAAGGAAGGAGAGCAGGCAGCCGCAGCGCGGCTACACGGCGGCCCAGCTCGGCCGAGGGTCCCGAGGAGGCGGCAGGGCCGTCCCACGGCCGCCGCCTTCCCTGGGCGGGCGGCCCCGGCGCAGCGGTTGCCAGGAGGCGGCGGTGCCCCGCTATGGCGGCGGGAAGAGCTGAAGCTGCGGGGGCAGAGCAGGGCCAGAGGCACCGCTCGACCTCAGCCCGTAACCGACCGGGGGAGCAGACAGCTGCTGCTGGGACATCTTCAGTCAGGGCAGTGGGCAGTTCCTGGGTATCACCCCTCGCTGCTGTCCCACCGCGTCTGCAGCACCGGCGCCACCCGCCCCACCGTCGCCTCAGCCCGGGAGTACACCCGGACCCATGTGGGGCTGGTGAAGCTCCCCATGAGGCTCCATAGGGGCCTCACTGAAGAGCCGCAGAATCGAGAGACCGAGTGCCCCGTCTGCCATGTGTCTTAACAAGTGGCTGAGGGTGACCTGCAACCCAAAGCCCACCCAAAACAAGAACAACCCGAACTACTAGGATTGCTCGAGCCATCTTCCTCGACCCCACCGCTGCCTTTTAATTCAGCGTTTGAAGATGTCAGCTGCAAAGGGGAGGTGGATTTGCCCACCGACTGGCAGCGGCGATGGGGAGGCCGGGCCCCGATTGCCGCTAGCCGGGGGGAGGGCAGCATCAGGCAGGGGCAGTGAGCGCTGGGCCGCCCTCCACTGTGCTTGCACATGAAGCCTGGCTCTTTAGCGGCAAATAATCTTTTTCTCTCCTGTTTTTTTTTTTTTCCTCCCATTAAGGACGCTGAACCAAATACATTGCGATTTATTGGATAAGAAATAATACACGGGGGACGGGGGGGGGAGAAGCGGGTGATCCCGCTCCTGCGAGGTCTCCGTTTTCTCTATTAAATCGCTATAATTTGCTTAATCTGCAGCAAGTGTGAAACCAGGGCAGAGCATCTCCCAGGCGTGCTGTGAGCTGAGGTTGCCCGTAACTTTCCCTTCCTGCCTCCTCTCTCCATCCCCCACCCCCCCCCATCTTCCCCCGCCGGCACACGCTCCACTGGACCAGGACGCTGCAACGAGCCCTTGTCACTTGCCTGCCTTTCCCCCCAGAAAACACCGGCACCCACGGGACAAGGGACGCTAGACAGGACGGTGGGAAGGCTACTGGAGACCCGGGCAGCGCACCCCGCCGGGTTCCAAGTTTCCCTGCCCGCCCCGCTGTGACTCGCTGCCTGCAGGACGCCGCTTCTTCCCAGAGAGGAGAGACCTCCAGGTTTCTCCCGCTCCCTCCCGCAGCGGTAAAGCACCCGAGACCACGATGCTCGCCGGTTCGAAAGCCGGCAGCAGAAACTACCCCGATCACAGACTACCCCTGCCCAAGCTCGCAGCCGTGCCTCTCTCGGCGGGATGCGGGGTGACAGAGTCCGACAAGAGCGCGGTTCTCCCCCCACCTTCGGGTTCGCTCCTGTCGGACATCACCCCAAACCCAGAGCCCTCAACTTTCCCACCCGAAGGGTGCGGGGGCAAATGACATCCAGGGCGGCTGCGCTTCGGAGCTCTGCGCCTCCCCCTACCTCCCTCCCCCACCCCCCATCTCTTCCCGGCGGGCGGCGGCAGCGAGGACGGGGGTATCTCGCCGGCTGCTCCGCAGGCAGCGAGGGGAGAAGGGAGTGAGGGGAGTTGAGCGCTGCGGGTGGCGAGGCGAAGGACGGAGGGCTCCGCTCCCCGCTGATGATGGGTACCCGGGGTAATCCCCCTGCTTACTGTGGGCTCTTGGGGTAGAAAGGGAGGGTGACGTGGCTGAGATCCTGGATATCAAAGGCGGTGGGCTCGGCCGAGATCGCCTGCCGCTTGGTCCTCTGCTCCCCCTGCAAGGTGCCGGCGCTCTGCTGCTGCGCCTGTTGGGTGGCGGGCCGGATTACGGAGCGGTACTTGTCCAGCTCATTCTGCAGCTTCTGGATCAGTTCATCCTTCTGGTCTAACTCCAGCTCCAGCTCGTCGATGAGCGCATCCCGCTGCCGCAGCTCCTCGATCTTTTCCTGCAGCGCGTACTGTAAATCCCGCAAAGTGCCCATGGTACTGCCGCTTCGCTCGCCCCTCGCCTCTCCCGGCAACTTTCCCCTCTGGGCCACCCGTCGCCTCCCTGCACTTGGGCCAACTTCACCTCCGCCGCCCCCTCCGGCCCGGCCCGGCCCGGCGTGGCCTCGCTGCCCGCCGGGCCCCCGCCGCAGCCGGACCCCCGCCGCCGGCACCGCGCTCCGGAGCCGGGTTGTTAGGGGCGATTTCGATCCGCCTGCGTCAGGCTAGGCTGGAGAGGGAGCAGGAGACACACACACACGGAGGGGGAGGGAAGGCGGAGGGGAGAGAGGCAGGGGCGCCTGCGAGGATGCACATGCACTCCCTGCTCCCTCCTTCCCGGCCCCGCCGCCCCCCCGCGCCGCCCACAACCCCGCGCCGCCGGCCCGTGGGGTCGCCCGGCGGGGGATGCGGGAGGGGGCTGGCCGAGAGCAGCTCCGCCGCTGGGAGCCTCTGCCGAGCCCTGCCCTCCCGTCCTTTTGCAGGAAGAGGCCATCAGACAGGTCCAAACCCTGGGAAATGGCTGCACAAACCTGCCCTCTCCGTCCCGCTTTCGGGGTGTCCCCTGGTTCTCTCCCTTCCCATCCTCTGGGCCAATCAAAGGTGCTACTTTTTACCTACAGAACTTGGTCCGCTTATCTCCAGTTTACTTTGTTTTTCTGAAGTAGGCAATTTTTGTAGTCTTCTCTGAGTCAAAGCACAAGCCAGTGCCTGGCATGGTTCCTCCTCAGTTTCAGCAAGCTTTGGGCTCCGAAACCCCAGATTTTAATGTGAATATCGGTCAAGTATGCCTACACTAGAAAAGCCTTGCAGGCAGGGCATATGGGTCTTAGAGCACAAAAACCACCCTAACTTAAAATACGGGAAATAGACTGACTTTCTGTGTAGCCCACATACCCACATGAAAGCATAAGCTAGTTTCTGCCATATCAAACACAATAGGATTTTCCCACTGCAACGCTTCATGCATTAGGATTTTCTGCGTGCCAACAAAACACTGCACACCGGCTCTACCTATGTGATACAGCCCATGGGTCTGCAGCACAAAAATAACAAAATAAAATAAATGAGCTGCATCGGCTGAGCCCTCTGTGCCAAATGGCTCTGTTTTTTCCTTTGTCTTGCCTGCATTCGCCTGGCGCAGAAGGGACAGCAATGTACACTGTGACAATGCGGCTCCTGGGCTTGACCCTTAAGGGCAGAAGAGGGATCTGTGGGCAAGAAAATAGCTGGTTTGGGGGTTTCCTGATAAGATTGCACAGTCCGGAGGAGTCAGGGGTAACTCCCCCTTCTCCCCCAAAGCCCAGCTAGGCACTTACTTGGTTGTTTTCAGGCAGCAGAAGCAGCTGCTTCAGTTCCCTCTCTAGGAGTTTGATTTGGAGATAAGAGAGGTAGGATGCAGTCATGGATACATTCCTTGGAGGTGGGTGGTATCTGTGTGTTTGTATCTGCTGTCAGAAGTCTGACTAGATCACGCATTCGGGCACTAGCTGGAAATGAGAGACATCCAGACAGAGATCTTGTTTATAGGATTGAGCTTTTTTGGTTGGGTTGCTGGGGTTTTTTTAATTGTTACAGACTGGCACTTGGCTGAGTCCAAAGTTTCAGCTTTCAACCTGCAGCTGGTCTTTATAAAATCAATTTAAAAAAAAACCAACATGGATGAGGAATCGCAACTGCTCCCTTCTCAGCACTTGTTTGAAAGGACCTGGCCTGTGTCCATATGCATGAGGCTTTGCAGGCTTTTCAAGGTATTTGATACCTCCTGTGTTTGTTGAGATGCATGTGGGGAAAAAAAAAATCAGGTTATGCAAAGTGCTTCAGTTTTCAGTCCCTTGATACTGATGTGCCAGGCAAAAAAGCAAAGTCCCCTGGTTGTTTTCACAGGTTGCCAACGCACTTCAAGTTCAGACAGCATTTTTTACTGTGTATTCCCTCCATTTCAATCTTGCATAACTTGCTAGAACAAAAGTACCAAATATCTTCTGAACATTTCCATTTTAAGGACAACTAGCATTAAAGAGATGCAATCCTGCTACCTACAAACTAGAAATCAATCATAAATAAAATACTTTAATAGCATTCAGCCAACATTCTATAAGTCTTATTGTTTTCCTCCCTGCAGCAGTGATACCAACTTCTGGATGAGGGAGAGTGATACAGCTAACTGAAGCCCACCATGCTTTAAAAAAGTAACAGCCCTGGGGCAGAACTTGTGCATATTTTCTCAATGACAAGCAGTAAAGTCACATTACTTGTTTATTAGAGGTGCACAGCCTGGCACTGAGACAGCAGTACCTAGACAAGAAAGGATCCAGAGAAAACCATGAGAAATTATGGGAAATGAAACTGGCAAGGAATTTACCAGCTAATATCTAAAGAAAATATTCATTTACAGGTGGGAAGGAGATTCTCATAAGACCTATGAGGTCTAAAGAGAGATTTTTATGGCTCAGTTTCAGACCTAGGACTACAACCAGCAGCCATCAAGTCTAAAGCTGGTCTCCCCTGCTTTAAGGATGAGGCCAAAGCAGCAGAAGGGGCTTATACAACCTGAAAGCCAAATTCTGCCACAGGAAGACAGCCAGCAGTTGCCTATTTTCGGCTGTTCACTACTCTCCATTGGGCGAGTGCATATCTCCTCCCTGTGGTTCATACTTAAGGATTTCCTAGTACGGACTGGTGTGTAATCTTAGGGATCCCAGGCTACTGCCCCACTCTGATAAAAGCAAATCCTCTCATCTCATTCCTTTCAACTTAGAGTTTCCAATAAAAAAATCTCAGGCTCTCTGAGCAGCTGCTTTGTCTTCTTGATCCAATGAATGGAAAGAAGCAGCTTTAGGGTGAAGAATGGCAGGAATGCACCAACTGGCTTCGTTTCAGGACGATGGGGAGAAGCTGCTTCCAGTTTCTTAAGGGAGCCTTTGGCTACAGTAGTTCTAAAACTTTTTTCTGATCTAGCTCCTGTAATATTCTGCCTGGATGTCAAGTAGGTCGGAAGCATCTGCAGACAGCATCCTCTGTCCTCCCCGAAAATGTGCACTGTGGCTTGCTGATGGGAATCATACGAAACAGGGATGTTCTTTCTCTTTGAACAGGCTGTGATGTACTCACAATATTTCCTCTCTACACAGCTCCTAGGTTTTAATAGCTTTTGCTTCTAAACCTTTCAAGGATCATCTGTCACCAAATGCACCCACTCAATACCATCTTCCAAGCTAAAAACATATTTGAAAGCTCTCTATTCTGCAAACATGTCCCTGGTCTCACCAGTCAAAGCTCGGGTAGCAAGTGGGATTAGTGACAGGCAAATGTCACCTTACTACAGCCAACCATGACGGCATGGTTAGAGAAGCTGGAATTTCATCACCAAGTACATACATAAACATTTTCCTCTTCCTGATAGCACTTTTTTTGCCCCTGCCTAATCCATTCCAATCTACTTCTTTCCCAAAATATCTACAGGAGCAAATGAGCCTGGGATAGAAACTTGAACTGCTTGGATTTTGTGATATATTTCTCTGCTTATCAGGGCTTTGTTCAGATTTTGACGGGTATGTGACCTATGGGACTTTACCCATCACTGGCACACAGCCACTTGCACAGCCAAATACGTTCCCTGTGTGCATATTCATATGTAAAGAAGGAAAGACTAAAAATACAAGAAGATCTAGAGGAAAGCAGCATATAGATGAGCTGAACTCTCGCAAAAAGCATGCTATAAGCAACTTTATTTGCAGTTCACCCCTGCGAGTCACCACGTCTCATCTGTGAGATACTATCTGCTATTCCACCATTCCACCATCCACAAAATTCATGCCAGACCCTGAGGCAAGGGAAGAAGTGCCACCTACTGATACACGAACACGCCTGACTCCTCCCTAGGGCACATCTGGCCATTCTTTTTGCCTTTTGTCCCAAACAGAGTGCCTCTGGGAGCTCATTCTGGGGACACGGTGCCCTACAGATTTGTACAGTGTAGATGGAAAATAATTTAGCACCCAAGGACTGAGAATGAGGCTGGAACTCCTGTGTCAAAGCAGCCCTGCCAAGACCAAGGATCAGGAATTGGCAATATCTGGTGAGTGCTTCAGCCCTATTTCTCATGACATTGGATGTTCCTCCTTATTTTGGTCCTTTCTGGACCAAAATGAGACCTGAAACCTATCTGTTCTTCCCCACTGAAAGGATGGGAATATCTAGGGTATATCTACTCTTGCCATGAGTGCTGTCTTTTAAACCCCATTGATTCCTGAGTGCTTAACTGGATGATCTTGAGGATTTTCCTGAAGCATGGAGAGTCTTTCCATTATCAGTAAGAAATGTGGAGAAGGTCTTGTGAAGAGCATGCAGCCACTCCAGTCTGAGCCCTAGGAAATCTTCCCAGGATGAGGATCATTTGGAGAGAGTGCACTGAGGAAAAAAAAGTAAATAGCTGAGGACATATTTACAGTACCAAAAAATGCTCACTGCAGAGGCAAGAAAAAAACACTAGTGTGCTGTACTACAATTGGTAACATGCCTAACATTTTATATCACATTAGGGGCTTACAAAACACAAAATGAAATGTTTGCATCATGGAAGGCAAAACAGTGAGACTTTATGAGCACATAATAGCACACAATTATCTATGTAACATGGTGATTTCAAGCCCTGGTCCCCTCATCTGCAGATGCATGCGCCAGATTCAGATTTAAGATTCACGTTCCCAGAATACAGAAGTTTCTGTAGTTTACAGAAATTACAGACCCTTTGCCCTCTGAAAAGCATCTGACACACTTTAGCCAGGCTTTTTCTCCTGTGATCACATAGAATGTTGGATTTTCAACAGCTCACCCCATAAGATGTTTGCATGAGGTAGCAGTGGGTCTCTGCATCTACTCACACAGTGCTAGTTCAGCTGCTCACGAGTACCTAGGGAGTAAAAGGGGATGCTACAGGCTTCCTGGTAGCATCTTCTCATATCTTCAACCTAAATGAAATCTCTGGTGTTGTGCTTCCAGGAAAGAGCAAACACATTTTCTGTGCACACCTAGGTAAGAGCTTCAAATTGCAGACCTCTAGGCATGGAAACCATGGTTCCTGATCCTGATCCCAGGTCCCTCTTGTCCATACACAGCTCAACTGACCAGCTGATTTTTACAGCCTTCCAGAAAGGGTTAGACTGCCCAGCAATGTCAGGCAGAGCTTAGACATGTCTTCCCGTGGGCTGGATTAAGCCAGAAGCAGCTTCAAAATTATTCAGCTGCCTTAAGAAGTCTCTTTAGGCTCATGTTAAGCAGCAACTTGTTCTGAAAACTGCCAATATAAATACTGCTGTTTTGCAGTTACTACAATTAGACACTGACTATGCCACTGCTTTTCTCAGCCGTCCCAGGGCACTGAGTATATAGAGTAAAAGCAGCATTTAGACAAGGAGAGCCCTGGAAATGTAGTTTGCTTCTGCTTTCAGCCTTAAGCTACCAGCAAATGAATTAAGGGACCAATTAAACTCAATGTAAGAAAGCAGGTGTAGTCAAGAGATACAGGATATAAGGGAGGTGAAGTCTGTAGAAAACATCAACTCAGTTGACATAGTTGGAAAAACAGATTCATTCTAGCTCTCACACACATTTCTGTGGCACTGGGGAAAGCTGAAAAGCTTAAAGAATGATGGGACCCACATGTTGGATCTGATTTCTGCATAGATGGCCAGGATAGCCAGGCTAGTTTCCTTGTACTTCTCATCAACTAGAGTTTAACCGCTTGGAACAGCCCATGGTCAGTGACCCTTTTAACTTCACTCTTAAATATACATTCCTCCTCCTGCTGTGTGACATCTCAGTGTTGCAGTGAAGGTGTGAGAGAGATCAATAACTCATCCATCACTCAACCCATGCACCAAATGGTGTGGGGTTACCGTCTGAGGTCAAAACCAACCCTGTCTGACCACACAACAGAGATAACATCCTATTGCTAACAGAGCTTGGCAATGTCATTCAGTCATTGGATGGTCAACATGCAATTTTGTACCAAAAGTTCTCCAAACCTCACTTTTCAGGGACAAGACCCTTACAGACCCATTGACACAAACACAAACCCTACAGCTACCTAACACATGCCATGTATCACCTTTGTATTGTGTTGCTTAGGAAAGACATGTGGGCAGAATATAGATCTGACCTTACCATGTTACACTGTCCAGGCAATCGGGAACTCAATGGGCTGTCAGGATGTTCAGGGTGAAATCCCAGCTTTCTGCCATTGTTTCTGAATTTGTCTGTTCCTACTAACCTTCTCCATGTTAGATCATTTCTTCATTTGTCTTTGTGTGGGATTCCAAACAGACAACGACAGCTTCTAGAGGCACAGTTTGGAGTAGTGATTCTTGCATTCAGGATTGGAAGTATGCTGGTAAAAACTTTCATTGACCAAAAGTGAGGTTTGTCTTCTAAGCCAGCCTGCAATTCTTCATGATATACTTTTAAAACATAACCCAAACACAACTATATTCATCAGCTGTTACTATGCAGTTACATCTTTTCCTTTCTCCAATCTCAATGTCCTTCTGCAATCTGCTGATTATTTTAGTCATGGTTCTCTGGTTGCAAGAGGTGGAAAGCAAAGTACTCAGGAAAGTACAAACAGTGAAAGACTTGTTTTCACCTCAAATTATTTTAATTGATAATAGCTCATTTCTATGGCGTGATTTTGAAACTGCTTGATGCTGTTGTTAACTTCACCACCTGGTTTAACAGTGACAAACCACTTGCCAGCCCTGAATGCAGTTCCAGGTACTCCCATCTCATTGCCCTTTTGGACCCTGCAGTGCTTCTTATCTCTACTTGGCAGCAATGCACCACTCACCTACCGTAGCTGCCTTGGCCTGTTAGGCCGATTTACCCAACATTCAAAACAATTCATTTATATTTGAATTTGATTAGAAATAAAAATGTATTTCGCTGCCAGTGATATGAAAATAACCAGTGAGTTACCATTATTTTATGATGAATGCATTGAGAAGTGCACTCTCTCTTTGTGTAATCAAATTAATTCCCCTGCTTATTAAAAACATTATTTAAATGTTTCAGGGGGTTATAACAATAAGCATGAACCACAGATTTTATGCTTTGGTTTACATGCCTGGGAAACACTCTGGTGTGTCTTAAAGATAAATAAGTTGGACTGAAAGCTGTCTTCCTTTTTAGGAACAGAACTGTGTTAGAATTTATTCTGAAGTCTTTGACATCTGCATGTCCTGAGCTACTACAAACATTTCACTGAAGTGCCAAGCTTTCATTTAAGTATCAACAAGTGTTTACGTCCATAATTCTAGTAACACTAAACACTTCCTTGCAGAAAACATTTCCAGAAAAGGTTTGTACTCAAGAGCTGATCCCCGTCATGATTTAAGGCTCAGAATAAATGACTGCACCTCACAGAGGGCCCAGCTCATGAAGGTACGAAGGAAATATCCAGGAATCATTCAAGCACAATCTGCAAACAGGGCTTCACATCAGGTTTCACAAAGGTTTTACAATGCTCCACTGACTTCTACAGCTATTTCATATTCATGCTTCGGGAAAGTTCATCAAGTTGGGCACTCTGAGTGTGTAAAAATATTTATGCTCACAGTTTGTTCTTTGTCGGTGTTTGCTTGAAACAATTGCTCCACTCATCAGAGCATTAGAGGCTGGCGTTCGCCTGATTTCCTAAGCATTACCAACATCTTTTAACTGACTGCCCTGCTGTGCTGGGCAAATTAGGGAATGGGCAGCACTTTTATTCTCACCTTTCTGCACAATTTCTGCTTCAAATCAGCAGCTAAACCACTGGGTAAGGTGCAGGGGTGCAACACGTACTTTGGGTCTCTCTGCTCTAGAAAGAAAAAATTCTAGGTTGGTATTGACCTTTCATAGGTGTCGTGGTTTAAGCCCCCTACCCACGCAGTTTTCTCACTCACTCACTCCCCTAGCTTTCTACCCCCTGTCTCAGGGAGTATGGGGAGGAGAATCAAAAGAATGCAACTCGCACAGGTTGAGATAAGAACAGTTTAGTAACTAAGGTATAACACAAATCACTACTGCTACCACCAGTAATAATAATGACAGGAGAAGTACAAGGAAAAAAGGGTACAACTGCTCACCAAGCCTGACCCAGCCAGTGCACCCCCCAGCAGCGAACACCCCAATCCCAAAAACCTGACCATGCCGTGCACCTTCAGTCCACCACCACCACACCCTTCCAGGTCTCTGACTTCCGTGTTCACATCCTGGACATGACGTGCTGTGGTATGGAATAACCTCTTTGGTCAGTTTGGGTCAGGTGTCCTGTCTCTGCTTCCTCCCGGCTCCCCTCCTCCCTGGCAGAGCATGAGACTCAGAAAGTCCTTGGCCAGACCAAAACATTGCCAAGCAGTAACTGAAAACACTGGTGTTATCAGCGCTGTTCCCAGACCCAAAATCAAAAACACAGCACTGCACCAGCTACCAAGAAGGAGAAAAATGACTGCTACTGCTGAACCCATGACAATAAGCTAGTTCTCTGCAAGAACTGTTTCTGCTGAAGCTTTAGCATCTATGCTTTTGCTTGAGCAGCTTGGCCCAAACAAGAGGGCAATTTCTTCATACACTTGTTTATACAATCCATGTACACCAAGCTCACCTTGTACAAAGCTCATATGGTGCAAACTCATCTTCAAAGCAGCTGATGTGCTGTGAAAGGCCCACATGTTGTTAGAATAGGAAGAATCGATATTGGTATACAACATAAAAAACTGCATTGTGGCAGACAGGAAGGCAATGTGTATTTTATACTTCTGCTCCCTGTAACAAAAGTGCAGATTCACAATCCGCTTACAAAAATCCCCCTGCTCCTTTACAGATACACAAAAATCAATTTGTTTGTTTGGCTGTGTTTTTTAAACCCACTGTTTTCCTTTTTTGTTTTAGTTTAAAAGCCACGACTATCAGCAAAGCAATTGTTTCCAGCTCATGATTTGGGCATGACGTAGCATGAAGCACTGTGTGCCACCTCCCTGCGCAGTGGGTGTTTGGCCCAGCTCTGTTCCCTTACATGGCCTGCAGCTCTGGCAGGCACAACATTCTCCACATTCTTTCTTTTTTCCCCTGCTTTTTAGTTCGCATTTCTTTTAGAAGGAGAAAACGCAAAACACAAGGAGTAATGCCGCCCTCTACCGTCCTGCTCTCCCACTTGGAGCTGCTGTGCCGCAGACCTTCACACCAAATACTTGTTGAACCAGCATCGCCACACCACCACCCCACAACATTAAAAAGGAAAAAACAAACCCAACCCGAACAGAATAAAACACTCAACCAAAAGGCAATAAATGAACAAAAATATGCATTCACTCAAAAGAAAAGAGAAGACGCACCATGGGGGTCAGGACTACTGCTCAAGCTCAGTTTTATTCACATTTATATATTAATATATCCTATTTCTCAGCAAAAGAGTAGGATTAGTAAGTTTTTCTCGAGTTAGCTCCTACAACTCTAAAGAAGTGGCATATTAAGGGACATATTTATATAAGAGTGAGTATTTATAAAACCGTTGTACTTTTTCTCAGTACATCCCTTACAGTAGTCAAGCTCACAGCCTTCTTTCTTCTTACTAGTCAATTTACTGGATAAATGAATTATTTCAGAGATCTAATAACTCCACCTTAAAGTCCTAGCACACTAGACATCACATTTTAGGTGGGTTTTCTTTACCACACCTGTATGTGCTCCCCCTAGAAAGACACAAAAGATAGATTGATTTGTTGAAAGTTTTCATCAATTATTTGATTCAGTAATAGACATTAAGTCATTGCTTCACACCTGTTTCTGGCTCTTGGCTCAACACCCAGAACATGCTGCCACTGTGATAACATGAAACAACTCCAAGCATGCACATAAAAGTCAGGATACAGCAATCTAAAAGTCTGTTTCTTTTAGTACTAATGAAAAATTGAATAACCAATCTGAAAAAGGAAGACACATCATTTTCTCTATATAACACAATTCTGCATTTATAGAATCATAGAATAGTTAGGGTTGGAAAGGACCTTAAGATCATCTAGTTCCAACCGCCCTGCCATGGGCAGGGACACCTCATACTAAACCATGCCACCCAAAGCTCTGTCCAACCCAGCCTTAAACACTGCCAGCGATGGAGCATTCACAGCTTCCCTGGGCAACCCATTCCAGTGCCTCACCACCTGCACAGTAAAAAACTTCCTCTTCATATCCAATCTAAACTTCCCCTGTTTAAGTTTGAACCCATTACCCCTTGTCCTATCGCTACAGTCCCTAATGAAGAGTCCATCCCCAGCACCCTTCAGATACTGGAAGGCTGCTATGAGGTCTCCACGCAGCCTTCTCTTCTCCAGGCTCAACAGCCCCAACTTTCTCAGCCTATCTTCATACAGGAGGTGCTCCAGTCCCCTGATCATCCTCATGGACCTCCTCTGCACTTCTTCCAACAGTTTCATGTCCTATTTATGTTGAGGACACCAGAACTGCACACAATACTCCAAGTGAGGTCTCACAAGAGCAGAGTAGAGGGGCAGGATCACCTCTTTCTACGTCCTGGTCACGCTCCTTTTGATGCAGTCCAGGATATGGTTGGCTTTCTGGGCTGCAAGCACACACTGAAGCTGGCTCATGTTCATTTTCTCATCGACCAACACCCCCAAGTCCTTCTGCACAGGGCTGCTCCGAATCTCTTCTCCGCCCAACCTGTAGCTGTGCCTGGGATTGCTCTGACCCAGGTGCAGGACCTTGCACTTGGCATGCTTAAACTTCATCAAGTTGGCATCAGCCCACCTCACAAGCGTGTCAAGATCCCTCTGGATGGCATTCCTTCCCTCCAGCATATCAACTGAACCACACAGCTTGGTGTCATCGGCAAACTTGCTGAGGGCACACTCAATCCCACTGTCCATGGCACTGACAAGGGATATTGAACAAGACCGGTTCCAACACCGAGCCCTGAGGGACAACACTCATTACTGGTCTCCATCTGGACATTGAGCACCACTCTTTGCATGCAGCAATCCAGCCAGTTCTTTATCCACCAAGTGGTCCACCTATCAAATTGATGTCTCTCCAACTTAGAGACAAGGATGTCATGTGAGACAGTGTCAAACACTTTGCACAAGTCCAGGTAGATGACATCCACTGCTCTACCCCTGTTCATCAGTTCTGTAGCTCCATCATAGAAGGCCACCAAATTGGTTGGGCAGGATTTCCCCTTAGTGA
The DNA here is from genome assembly GCA_017639245.1 of Myiopsitta monachus. Classification (NCBI taxonomy): domain Eukaryota; kingdom Metazoa; phylum Chordata; class Aves; order Psittaciformes; family Psittacidae; genus Myiopsitta; species Myiopsitta monachus. The sequence continues at coordinate 59,336,858 of CM029921.1, read as the reverse complement.
AGCCATGCTGGCTGTCACCAACCACCTTGTTGTTTTTCATGTGCCTCAGCATGCCTTCCAGGAGAATTCGCTCCAAGACTTTGCCAGGCACAGAGGTGAGGCTGACTGGTCTGTAGTTCCCCGGCTCATCTATTTTCCCTTTCTTGAAAATGGGGGTTATATTTCCCTTTTTCCAGTCATCAGGAACTTCATCTGTCTAATTCTAGTCTAACCTAGTCTAATTTCTTTAGATTTTAAACTATTCCATTTTCAGGAGACTGAATCTTTTTACTTCCCAGTTATATTCCTTCATAAATTCTCAGAAAAGTCAAATAAATTAAAATAGCTCATGCTAATGCCACCATACATATAAACAAGTGTCACTGCAATTGCAATTAATCCATCACCTCCAGAAAAAAAAAACAAACCTTCCCAGACTCCTCAGATATACACATAAAGTTAAACTTTGCAAGCAAACTCTTACTTAAAATCCATTAATGTAATTTCCAGATGGAATTGGTATTGACTGGGCAGCAGAACAGCAAATGCTGGGTATGGAGGTCTAAATTATGGGGAAAGAATCAATACAGAAGACCTACTAGAATGGAAGATTTAAAAACTTCCCCCCCCCCAAACTTCTATATATTTTTGTAGGGGACACTCATGAGGCAAGTTAAATAGTATTTTTAAAAGGCAAATCAAACCCAAACATTAGGAGATACAGGGAAATAAATTTAACCTCAGGCTGAAATGGTACAGTACCCAATTCTTCAGTGGCAAAGCGAGGTCAGCCCAAGGTCTGAGAATAAGTTAAAGCATGTCCCAGCTTGTAGAGAGAGGTAAAATCTTTTATTAACCCAGATAATGAGGTTGGAAGCAAGATCAAAAATCAGAAATAGCTAAGAATTACCTTTACAGCGAAAAGCAATGCATATTAACAAGACAGGAGCAGAAGGAAAATATGAGTCCTCAAAGATATTTTCCTTCAGACCCAAACAGACTTGCTGAAATGTCCTTCAAGGAATAAGGATGGCAGATGCCTCTTCATGTAAATAAGGGGTTATAGACATTTTCAGCATGGTGCCTTTGGAGAAAATAAAAACCACACAGAAAGAGAACCAAATCTGAATATACCCACTTATAATTAGGAAGAGCCAAGAGAGTGTATATTTCCATATGAAGGCTTATAGTGGAAATCAATTATCTGTATACAACACAACCAGTTCCAAGTTTCTGGAAACAAGACCTGTTTCCCTAAGGCTAGGTGTTATTCATCCACCCAGGAGAGCAATACAGACAAAGCATTTGGGTAATAAGTAAAATGAACATAAATCAGATTTAATTTGTATGTAGTTTTCTGTTGATCATTCAAATCACACCATTTAACCCATATTTTTTAACTGCAGCTTCAGTTTATTCCTATTTTTTTAGTTAATTTTTGTTCCTAAAAACACAGAGCAGCTTAAAAAACTTTCTTTTTGTTTAACTAATTGCAACTCCTGCTAGCTGCATGGGTTAATCAACATAATTACTTATTTGTATCCTGGTCAGCTTGCTAAATTCATGTACTGTATTTCCAGCTTGAATAATTTAACAGCTATTAATTATTTATACCCTACAGCACTTTCAAAGGAGTTGTTCAGAGCCAATGCCAGTTATTAGGCTTGGCAGACAAAGCCAAGTGTTGCCCCACAAGGGCCAGCTCATCCCTGCTCTATCCTGGGGGTTACAGAAGAAAAATGGGAAGGGCTGCATTTAGCCCCCAAAAAGCATCATGCATTGAATCTCCCTATGTCCGGCACTTGATTTATAGGCATTGCCAGTGAGTTCAAAGGAAACTGAAAAATACATCTCCCTGCTACACCTTTTTCTTTTGGCTAGTCAATATGACACATTTTAAAGGGCAAGATTGCAAGTCAGCTGGCATTCTTCCCCCATAATCTTTCCAATAATTTTCTCTTCCAGTAATCACAGCGCTGGTTTCTAGCTAGGGAAAGACCACACAGTTGGACAACAAAATGGTCATCAGAACATCCAAAAAGGCAGGGGGGAGGTATGATGAACATCACCCACTCACAGCTTTATCTGTGCCCATCCCACTGGCTGCCTTCTACAAGATGCCAAAAAAGCCAAGGTGACCTCCTGCTGGTCAGAACCTCTCCACCTCCATCCTGTGCTTCAATGGGGGCCTCAATGAAGAGCTGCTTCCATCCAAACCCAGAGGGTGAAGTTATGACCAATGTGTAAGTAGGAAACGACTAACTAAATGAAGAAGTAACAACCAGAGACCAATAAGGGCATGTACCTACTGGCGGCTGAGGCTGAGCTGCTTTTTCACAGTGCTAATATCCCCCATGCAGGAAAGGATACTGCACAGCTGGAGAGGGTGTTGAAGAAGGTAAGCAAACACCAGAGAGCTGAAAAAGATATCAAGGACAGAAAGGACTTGATTTGTTTAGTTTATGGAAAAAATATTAAGGGAAATTTTAATTATATAGACACTATAGCGTAGATGAAGTGCTCAGTGTTAAATGGTATTTTTTAGAGTAGCAGGGAAAGGTGTTACAAGAACCGGAAGGTATATCCAAATGAAAGAAATGAGGCCCCTATTTTGAACACTAAGAGCAAATAACCATAAGAACAAACTCCCTGGCGAAGTGATAGATCACATACCTCTCAAGGTTAGCAGTACCAGCTCAGGCCACCTTCTCCCCTGCTCCATCAGTGAGCCCTGAGGTGCCCACAACTACCACAGCCGAGATTTAAGTTATAAAAGCCCCAAACCAGCCTTTTTCTCATTCTGCTTAAACATATTTGCATATATTTAAGCAGAATATTTATAATTAATGTTCCCTCTTGCTGTCCATCTCAGGGTCACCCACTGCCATTGCTGGTGTGGAGCATGTTACAGCTGCTGCAAAGAGCCAAGCTGACAGCAAAACATTTTGCACAGCCAAGCCACGTGTGCCAGCATACAGGAGACACTTCTCCCCACCTAACAGTTGTTTGGGGGGATTTGGCAGCTTTCACCCAGGAATCCTTCCCCAGGGTTTAACCAACAAAAATAACAGTGTCCAAATAGTGCATCCTTTCAACTTCCCCTGGTCCCACTGCGCCAGTGCAACCTCCGGTTGCATCTGTGAAGCTCCTCAGAGCGTTGTGTGGTTACTCAGATGTACCCAAGGGCACCACTGGCTATGTACTTTACCTTATTCAAACCATCTGTTTAAAGACTTCTGGTCTATGAACCCTTTTATGAGAGCAGAGGGTGGGGAAGCAGACCTGAAAGAGTTTTTTCATTCCAGGGAATGCTTGGGGTCTGTGCAGCCCTCCAGCTCTTCCCTCTGCAATGGCATCCCTCCATTCCTAAGCAACTGAAGCCTCATATCTTTTGATTTTTTTTTTAACCACTCCCTAGCATTAAACTAAGGGTCATCCTCTGCCTTTTGCCTCCTTTACCACAGTCTTGACAGACACATAACCTTAAGTCAAAGCTAGGAGACACGGATCTGTCATTGCCTTAATCATCAAACATTTCCCATCACATGGAAGATAATGCTGAAATAATCCTCCTGTTAAATCTCCAGGAATAAAAGACTGCCTGGTAATCTCAGCTGGTGTTTCAAAATGCTTCTGTCCTCTATCACTGTGGGGCAGGTACCCAAAGTCTTAAGCAGCCTCCGTCCTGTGGTCATTCAATCATGCCTTCTGCACATGCATGCAGAGAGTGGTTGATCACAGCACTCACATCATCAAATCCCTCTCCTCTACTGTAGGACAAGTGTCATCCCCTCCCCACTGGACTAAACAATCACAGCAGCAGGGCATGTGATGGAAAACCAGGCCTTTTGTGACCACCATCAACTTTGTGATATGATTTATGACTAAAGGGAGATAACACATTATGGTTTAAATATTCTTTGTTACCATAGGCTGATCCTGTTCAGCAATGTTACCCCAGTCTTAAATCTGATTTAAATGAATGCTCTGTCCAGAACAAATCCGTCCTTGATTCTCTCACACAGTGGTACCAAGCCCTTTACTCCTTGCACTACCAACTACTCTGCCTAACGCATATGAGCTAAAACACAATTTAAAATTAGCAAGAGATTGGCTATGCAAAAAAACCCCAGGACAAATACCCAGTTTTACCAGTTCTTCTACTGTTTGGCCAGGTTTTCAGACCTCAGACTCCATTTCAAGGTGAGTCCACGTGCACACAGAAAGCTATCAATATGGAGAGCACAGGGTAACCATTTTCTTCCCACTATCCCCATCATTCAAGGCTCTCTGTTCATGTTTTGGCACTCATCAGTGCCACAACTCAAACACAACTTCAGTTTTCTCATTTGCTTGCAAAGCCAGATCCTTATGACACTGGGACATATTGCAGTTTGAACACGAAAGCTCCTGCATAGCTACTACTTTCAGTTCAGACTTGGTATTTTTACAACTAGAGATAAGCTTCTAAAGCGCTTCACAATTTGAAATACTATTCCTTTTCCACTTGTACTTCTGGTCACGGGGATTTTTTAACTTAGGGATTTTGCACTCCTCTTTCTGTTCATCAATGGTGGCCTTGAAATAACTTTGAAGGGGTGTTACAATTTCATGAGGCCAGTCGCTGCAAATCTCCAACCCTATAAATAACACCCACATGAATACATGCCATTTAATTACCTGTTAAAAAAGCATGTATACTTTGCAGTCTGAAAACACCCTCTTCACTCAACATCTCCCATTAGTGATGGGCTGCTGGGCCCTGTCCTGTGGTGTCATACACCATCCTTCTGTGGCCAAACCAATAGCTTCACTTCCTCTCTGTTGGGGAAGGCAATACAAGTCCATAGGAAACATGGCTGGAGTTCACCTCCACCAAACAACATACCATGTAAACTACTGAATTTCTTCTTAACCTATTGCTTATCAAAATGCAAATCCATCAGAGCTGGAACTAGCAGTACATCCTCCACATGGTACTTACCTTATTCCAGAGATGCCAGTGATGCAAGTACCAAACCAGTCTGCATCCTTTCTCATTTCAAACCTGAATTTTTCTTCAGTGCTCTTAAATGAGAAGTACACTTAAAAAGAAAAATCTGTGTTTAACCTCCTGGATGCTCTTATTGGTCGAAGATCAGTAAACTGTCATTTACTCTGACACACAAAGACAGCTTTATTGCGCTGATAAACACAGTAATTACTTCATGCTGAATACATCTTTGAATGTATATGAGTGGAAACTATATTTGTAAAAGCAAAAATGAAAGATCACCTAAAGATTTTAAAGATCAGCCAGTAATAGGATAACATTTCACTTCTTCAGGAACATTTGTCTGTAATGAAGGCAGTGTCTAAGCACATAAAATTGGGTTGTAATCCCATTATCTTTGCGTGGGTCTGAGGGCTAGAGCAAGATAATGTTAGACGAAAATGTTTCCTCCACACTGAGAAATCATTACCTCGATAGTTTCATTAGTGGAGTATTAGGCTCAAGTAGCATCTGCTGCCAATAGACACTCAAACAACCAGAAACAGCCTGAAACAGCATCTCTGCTATTTCCTCAAACCCTGTCATGTAAAACTGCCTCTTACAACACAGACTGGGGAGACAAACACTTGCAATGGGACCACCAGAGAGAAGAGGAGCAGAAGAAATCACACGAGCTCAAAGCCATCCTCATGTTCTCAGTATGGCAGCTGCAAATAAAATACCTGAAGACCTATATAGCATGTGCTAGCATTTGGAGCAGCTATATATATGTTATGTATACATACATATATGGGTTAGCATGTAGGCAGCTATATAGGATATACCAGCAGTAGCCCTATCTCTAGAGCAAGGAAGTTGTCTTCAGCCACCCCAAGTCCATCTGTTGCAAGAGAGCTGTGGCAATCTTGATGGTGTCCAGGTGAAAGACCACCTCTGTTTTGGGGAAAGGGCACCTTAGACTAAGAGGAAAGGGGTTAAAATAACAGGAAAAAGAAAGGAGTGCCTCCATTTAATAAAATTGAAGTGTTACAATAGCTTTGCCAAGATACCGTGGGCTGGAAAGAAAAGTCTCTTGCCCATCAACAGCACAGCCTGGTCATAAACACTAGAACTGCCCAAATTACACTTAATTCCCATTAACTGAAGGGGGCAGGAAGTCACATGATTGGGATGGTAAACTCAATGGTCACAGTTGCCTTAGGAAGACAAAATACTATTATATTGGGCAAGTCCCTGGATTAAAGAAAACAATGTCAGGGGTCAGCATCTTAACAGCTAAAACACAGAGTGCAACATGTGTTATGGACAGCCAAAATACTGGCAAACAGAGGATCAGGCCTTTATACATTGGCTTTTCAAATTACAAACAAAAAGGAGGGACCAAAGGGTCATTAAGTTTTCGCTACTGATGAACTTCAGCAAGTTTTTGAAATACTGGGGAAAATATTTTAGAGGGCCAGAGAAAAGCAAGCAGTCCATGAAGACTTTCAGCAGGTAAACAGAATTGCACATATAATTGTGTCAGCTTGACACTAATCCTGGACATCCTTTGGGATGTGTGATTTTCAATTTAATTGCTGAAGAAATTAAGTCAATATAATGAATGCCAATCTATTTGGCTTTATGGAAAATAGACCTCATGAAATTAACTTTGCAAGTTTTATTAAACCGCCTGCAAATTGGGTTGAAAAAGCATTCTCAGCAATGTAACATAATTAAGCTGCTGTAAACTGTCTGCCTTACAAACTTGAGCTCATTGAGCATGCCTCCAGCGCCAGGGCTTTTTATCTCAGCAAAGGGGAGGTTAGAAGTGTTGAGTAACCATTGGAAAAGCACTCAGGAGAAGCGTGAGAACGGACAGCTAATCCAGCCAACAGCGAGGGCAGGACTTAACAGCAGGACCGTGAAGACAGGCAAAATCAGGCTTGAAATGTGAAACAAATACTTAAGGCAGAGCAATTAGGGCAATTGTTTTTTTCAACAGTTTGCAAGAGACTGTGGTGCTTTCTCAAAGTTTTAAACAATGAATGGACTTCTCGAAAACTTTCGTTTTTGAAAACGAAAGAAACTTTAATTCATTCTTCTGCCATTCAAGCACACTAAAACATCTCAAAAGTGGATATAAATGTAACTGCAGAGTCTCTTTCTCCAAATCCAGGTTACAAACTGAAATTACAAACACAACAACCCACAGACTTTTCAGTCTAGAAACACGTGCAGAATACAGATGCATGGACTTTATCAGCTCCATATTATGTCTCACAATGTGAAAATGATTGCATGACAAGTAAATCCAACACCCACACAAATAACTGCTGCTTCCAGTTCCTACTGAATCACAGACCCCGAAGGGGTCAGAAGAGTTATTGTGGGGAGAGTTAAAAAAAAACCAGAGAGAAGTCCAGCTCAAATGGACTGTTTCACATGCTCGCTTGGGCTACAATGATCAAAGAACAAGCTAAATGACATAATTTCAGTGTACACCAACACCAACGTATCCATGTGAATTTTTTCCCCTATGTTTTCACATTTTATTTAAAGCCTTTTAAAGAGTTAACTTTTAGCTACTTAATACTTAGCAAAAGAATAAAAAAGAAGCCTCTCCAATACAGAAGTCAAGCAGCCCAATGTGAAAGATGGAAATCAGTTGTACCTGCTCTCTGGTATCAGATTAGCAAGCAGAAGTTATGGGTCAACCCAGTCAAAAAAGTGCAAAAGCTGTTAATAAGCTGCAATGGAAGGAGCTGGGTTGGGATGACACAGGTGTTTCAACATCTTCTGGATGCAAATAGCCTCTGCAATCAGCTGGTTACCTTCAGTAATACTTCAGCATAGATTTAGATGCACAGACTCAGAAGAGATTGATTGGGAACCAAAATTTCCAGAAAACTGGCCTTCTTTTGACCTGTGACACCATTTCCACTTCCCTTTCCCACTGCATTTTTGCTCTTCTGCCCCCAAACATATGGCTTTATGGAGCAGGAAATTTCATATCTGTAATACTCACACTAGCTCAACCCATTTTTTTCTAGCATCTTCCCCCAGAGGAATGAGCTTATGACTGAAGCTGCCACAAGCAATCTCCCATCAAAAGATAAAACATGCACTTTGAATTTATTTTTATAAGTCGTTATTTTAATGCCATGGAGAGGAGGGTGCAAATCTCAATTTTGCTTCAACTCTCTCTGCTGCAGCAGTGCTGAGTTATGCAGGGAAGGAAAGATGCAAAACTCCAGGATTTCTACAAGAGAGACCAACTGTTCCAGTCTGTCTTTCCAAAATGGCAATCCAGTCCTTTCCCAGAATTAGGCATCTGATAATAAAACTGCAGATCAAAGCAAGAAAATTGCTCCTGGCAGGGAGAGCCTGACTGCCAAAACATCATGTTAAAGCCCCAACCATATATATTATGTGATGAAAGGGAACATATAGATTTCATCCTTTACATTGACACAGATTTCTTAGAGTAGTGTCAAAAATCGATACAAGCGGGGGGGAGGGGGAGAGAGACAAACAAAACCTTTTATGCTGCTTTGAGATTTATTTCCTTTTTTAAATATTGAATAGCCCTTTTCTAGCTACAAAGGCAGTTTAAGACAGAAATAAAGTCGCGAAGAAGACAGCCGCTGCATCATCTACCAGGCATTCACACACTGCTCCCCAAAGAAGTGACTCCTCACTGCACCAGGATGTGAGCTCTGACAGAGTGTATATCTCACCTCTGCAGAGCCCAGACAGAAAGCCACAGCCTTTCTTTTGGGCTTATATATTAGTAGATGTTGCTTCATAGATGCTCAAACCCAAGGAGAACAAGGCATCAGAAAGATTTGAAACAGATAGTGATTTTAAGGTTACCCTGCAATTCCACTCTATGCAGAAGGAAACACAAAAAGGAGGCAAAATGGGGCAAATGCAGCCTTCCTAGCTGGGGAGAATGTTCTGTTTTTCAGCAGTGGCCATATATGCAGTTGATAGTGTCACCTCCTGACCCTGCTACTAGCCAGTACACTCACCCTGGGTAAGATATTCATGGTCCCCATTAGCAAGCTGGGGGCAAAAAGTCTTCCACTTTCCAACCTACTGATAAAGAACATTCTAACACCTGCAGTGTTGTTCAATGAAAATTTCCCTATAGAAGCTGATCATGAGATTCCCCCCCCCGACCCCTCCTCCATTCAGGCTGAAATGGCATCAGAAACATCCACAAGACTTAATGAAAAGGGCAAACCTAAGCCTCACTGTGCCCTTAGCTGAGTATCAGCCTGCACCTGAGTGCCACATCCCCATCTGTTTATCATACTGCCAAGCAAAATGGAAGATTTAATCTGAAATGGAAACAGTGTCTTGCACTGTTGCATAAATGAAAGGCCTTTATTTGTCCTTATTTACAATCCTTGTTTCAATTCCTCTGTTAACACTAACTCATTTTTCTACAAGCAGATGCTTTCCCATTTACTGAAAGAAACAAGTCATAGAATTATAGAATAGTTAGGATTGGAAAGGACCTTAAGATCATCTAGTTCCAATCCCCCTGCCAGGGGCAGGGACACCTCATACTAAACCATGCCACCCAAAGCTCTGTCCTACCCACCCTTAAACACCGCCAGCAATGGAGCATTCACAACTTCCATGGGCAACCCATTCCAGTGCCTCACCACCTGCACAGTAAAAAACTTCCTCTTCATATCCAATCTAAACTTCCTGTTTAAGTTTGAACCCGTTACCCCTTCTCCTATCACTACAGTCCCTAATGAAGAGTCCATCCCCAGTATCCCTATAGGCCCCCTTCAGATACTGGAAGGCTGCTATGAGGTCTCCACGCAGCCTTCTCTTCTCCAGGCTCAACAGCCCCAACTTTCTCAGCCTGTTTTCATACGGGAGGTGCTTCCAGTCCCCTGATCATCCTCATGGCCCTCCTCTGCACTTGTTCCAACAGTTTCATGTCCTCTTTATGTTGAGGACACCAGAACTGCACACAATACCCCAAGTGAGGTCTCACGAGAGCAGAGTAGAGAGGCAGGATCACCTCCCTCGACCTGCTGGTCACGCTCCTTTTGATGCAGCCCAGGATACTGTTGGCTTTCTGGGCTGCAAGCACATACTGAAGCTTTCTCATGTTCATTTTCTCATCGACCAACACCCCCAAGTCCTTCTCTGCAAGCCTGCTCCGAATCTCTTCTCTGCCCAACCTGTAGCTGTGCCTGGGATTGCTCCCACCCACGTGTAGGACCTTGCACTTGGCATGGTTCAACTTCATCAGGTTGGCATCAGCCCACCTCACAAGCGTGTCAAGATCCCTCTGGATGGCATTCCTTCCCTCCAGCATATCAACTGAACCACACAGCTTGGTGTCATCGGCAGACTTGCTGAGGGCACACTCAATCCCACTGTCCATGGCACTGACAAGGGATATTGAACAAGACCGGTTCCAACACCGAGCCCTGAGGGACACCACTCCTTACTGGTCTCCAGATGGACATTGAGCCATTGAGCACCACTTTTTGCATGCTGCCATCCAGCCAGTTCTTTATCCACCGAGTGGTCCACCTATCAAATTGATGTCTCTCCAACTTAGAGACAAGGATGTCATGTGAGACAGTGTCAAACACTTTGCACAAGTCCAGGGAGGTGACGTCAACTGCTCTACCCCTGTCCCTCAGTTCCGTAGACCCATCATAGAAGGCCACCAGATTGGTCAGGCAGGATTTCCCCTGAGTGAAGCCATGCTGGCTGTCACCAACCACCTTGTAGTTTTTCATGTGCCTCAGCATGCCTTCCAGGAGAATCTGCCCCAAGATTTTGCCAGGCACAGAGGTGAGGCTGACTGGTCTGGAGTTCCCCAGCTCATCTATTTTCCCCTTCTTGAAAATGGGGGTTATATTTCCCTTTTTCCAGTCTTTGGGAACTTCACCTGACTGCCATGATTTTTCAATTATGATGGACAGTGGCTTAGCAACTTCATTTGCCAGCTCCTTCAGGACCATGGATGGATTTCATCAGGTCCCATGGACTTGCATACGTTCAGGTTCCTAAGATGGTCTCGAACCAGATCCCCTCCTACAGCGGGCCCAGGGTCTGCATTCTCACTGTCCCTGCGTCTGCCTTCCAAGACTTGGGTGGTGTGGTCAGAGCATTATCCGGTGAAGACTGAGGCAAAGAAGTCATTCAGAACCTCAGCCTTCTCCAAATCCAGGGTAGCCAGTTCTCCCAATAGCTCCTGGAGAGGACCCGCATTGTCCCTAGCCTGTCTTTTATTTGCAATGTACCTATAGAATCCCTTCCTGTTATCTTTAATATCCCTAGCCAAGTTTAATTCTAAGTGGGCCTTAGCTTTCCTAACCTGGTCCCTAGCTTCCCGGACAACAGCCCTGTATTCTTCTCAGGCCGCCTGTCCTTGCTTCCACCTTTTATAAGCCTCTTTTTCCCTTCAAATTTTCCTCAGCAGCTCCTTATCCATCCAAGGAGGTCTCCTGGCCCTCCTGCTGCACTTCCTTCTAGTAGGGATGTATCGCTCCTGAGCTTACAGCAGGTGATCCTTGAATATCAACCAACAGTCTTGGGCCCCTCTGCCCTCTAGGACTACATCCCATGGAACCTTACTGAGCAGGTTCATGAAGAGGCCAAAGTCTGCTCTCTTGAAGTCCAGGGCAGCGAGCTTGCTGCACGCTCTTCTCACTGTCCTGAGGATCTCAAACTCGACCATCTCATGATCACTGCAATCAAGGCTGCCCTGGAGCATCACATTTCCAACCAGCCCTTCCCTGTTGGTGAGCACGAGGTCAAGCATGGCACCTCTCCTTGTCAGCTCCTCTATTACTTGCAGAAGGAAGTTGTCTTCCACACAACCAAGGAACCTCCTGGATTGCTTCTGCCGGGCCTTACCATCCCTCCAACAGATATCAGGGTGGTTGAAGTCCCCCAAGAGAACAAGGGCTTGTGAGAGTGAGGCTGTTCCTATCTGTCTATAGAAGCGCTTCATCCACAGAGTCTTCTTGGTCAGGCAGTCTGTAACAGATTCCCCACAATAATGTCTCCCATCACTGTTGTCCCTTTAACTGTGACCCACAAATTCTCTATTGTCTGCTCGCCTGTCCCCAGACAGAATTCCATACTCTCCAGCCTATCCCTAACATAAATAGCAACTCCCCCTCCCTGTCTGCCAGGCCTGTCTTTCCTAAAGAGCCTGTAACCTTCCATTCCAACACACCAGTCATAGGAGCCATCCCACCATGTTTCCATGATGCCTGTGATATCATACCCCCATAGACGTGCACACATCTCTAATTCTTTTTGTTTGTTCCTCATGCTGTGTGCATTTGTATAGAGGCATCTGAGCCAAGCTCCAATTGAAGCCGGCTTATTGGCTGGAGCAGCTGGAATATCTCTACATTGCTCTGAACATTTATTATAGGTGCTGGCAAGTGACTGGGTGTGTTGGGATGGAACGATGCCCCCTCCCTCAATACATCTAGTTTAAAGCATCCTTGACCAGTCTGGCAAGCCTCCTATCAAATCCACTCCTCCCTTTCTTTGTCAGACCAGCTCCACCACCCCCCAGTAGACCTGACCTACTAAATTGAGTCCCATGTTCAAGGCACCCAAACCCCTGACTATGGCACCACCCTTCTAACCATTTATTAACCTGCCCAATCCTCCTAGCCTTTTTAAGGTCCTGCCCTCTATCCTGGAGAATTGACAAAAAGACAATCTGCCCTCCAGAGCCCCTGACCACCTCTCCCAGATCTCTGTAGTCCTTCTTTATGTTCTCTGGGCTGCTGCTATCTATATCAGTAGCACCCACATGGATCACTAGAAGTGGGTAACAGTCAGTGGGACCAACTAGAGCTTCTCTGCAACATCCCTGATCCGAGCCCCTGGTAGGCAACACCAGGGTTGTTGGTTGTTGTAGTCTGGATACCTACGCTGGGCACCGCCAGGGCAGCCAGAGCAGAGCTCCCAGACCAAGCCCGGGTCACATGGCGAGTGCTCATCATCCCGCTCACCCGTCCACTCGAACTGCCTCGAACCCGCCCTGTTTGCCCACCGTGGTCACCCACGCTCCCTGGGCAGTTTTTACCCAGTCAGGGTGGTACCGCTCCTCCTGGCACCACCCCCTCTGAGTCAGCTCCTGGCATCCCCTGAGCATGCCGGCTCCTGGGCAGGCCCTGTCGAGGACTTGAGGCTCCCTCGGTGCCTGTTGCTGCTCCGAGTTGCAGCTCCTGGACGCCGAGCCTCCCCCCAGTCAGGGGCTGCAGGCGTCCCCTCTCGAGACAGTCGTCATCAAGCCACTGCCCATATGTATATACCATGATGGACACTAGCCATAATTAATCCAATCATGGTACACTGTATTCCATCACTAATGCTGGTTTCCCTTTGCACAGGCTCTACAGCTCTGTCTTTGCACCCATCCTTCTGGTGAGTCCTTTTTATGGATCTGGAGATCTGTTGTAGCCTGGTACTGTTGCACTTACCTGAGTTTTTTCTGTTTGCAAAACTAAATTCAATGGTCTAAAAGCAGATGCATCAAAAAGGAATGATCCATTTCTCTAAAACTGTAGCATCTTCCATCCTGCTCCCTGTTATGGTGAAAACGTTCACATAAATCATAACTGGTTAAGCAAACATAATGTACCCCAGCATCATAAAGTGTGTCTTTACTCCACTATCACAGACCTTAATTATTCCTTGTTTCTTCTTTTCTACACCAAATCCAGTCCTGATTAGTTGCCATCTGCCGTGCTCAGACTTCTCATTTCTTTAAGCGCTCAAGGTTTGTCCCTTGTCTCCAGAAGGACAAAATGTGCATCACCATGGAAGTTCCCTGCTTTAGCATTGAAATGTTGATACTGTTATACTGCATTAAATAATAATAATAATAATAATAATAATAATAATAATGGAAAGGTAATTTTCCACCATTTGCACCCAGTTACACAGTGAATACACAGCCTATGCAGAGAAACCCCGCTTTGCTTGAAAATTGAATTTGATAACATAAAAGCCATTCAAGCTACATGGAGGGTAACGGGCCGAGTAAGCCAGCAAGTCAAACCCAGAAGAAATCTGGTTATTCCTGGGGGTTTTTTCAGGAGTTCAAATATGGACTTGGAATAAAACTTCTTAATGGCTGTTACAGTAGCTAGGATCAAATATGTTGCAAAGAAGGGCTCTCCTGCTCTGTGCACAGCTGCAGTTCCTTGCTAGGAGGCGAACATCATGGCAAAGGAAAATGCATATCTGCCAGGTAAATATTAAGACCCAGGTTAGACAAAACAGGAGATACTCATTTTGACAAGATAACTATCCAATTATCCTCTTCTAAAAAACTTTATTCTGTCAGTGATCAAATTGCAAATTAAACCAACATACGTTAGTAAAGGAAAAATCTCATGTTATTACTGAACACCCACTCCTGGATTTGAAAGGAACATGAATTGAGACAGGTGTGTCAGAAAATTGCCTGTGTCTATAGGATGTGCTTCTCTAGTTAAATCTTGTTCAGTATTACTTTTACAGAAAAATACAATTAAAAGATACATCCGCCTTCTTGGTCCTTTTCTATGATGCTGGTGGAGCTGTCGATGGTGGAGACTCCATCACCTCGTAGCTCTTAAGGGACCACTTCTGTGCAAGCAGAATAGGAAAAGATACACAAAAAGAAGAGGGGGAACTATTGTGCAGGGAGGCAACAGAAAACAAGCCAGGGCTGTACAGCAAGCAATTTCCATGCCCCTTCTGCCTCTGCAGAGCTGCACCATGCAGTGAGGAAGCATTTGTGACCAAGGTTTCTGAAGGTCAAGGTTGGAGTTACCCCAATGTATTTCACCTGCACTGCAAGGTTTAAAATAGCCCATGACAATGCAAAGCACCCTAGTACCCACTGCATACTGGACAGATGAAGCTTGTAGATATAGTCCATGCTGAATGCATCCCAAATTAGCATTTTCTTTGATTGCAGTGAACAAGCCCAGATTTCCCATAAAGAGATGAAGCTGTTGGACTGAAATGTCCAGATTATTTCTGCTTTCTTCACACTTTGGGGGCCCCTGCTCTACAACAACTCAGGGCTACACCAAGAAAACATTTTCATTAAACGGATCTGGGTGGGTTGAAGACATTCCATGGTTTTGGTAGCCAGGATACAATTCATCAAAGCGAGCTCATCCCACTTGCCCATGTTTATCACCTTCCATATTTAACAAATCACCTCATTTTTATTATTTTCATGGGGCTGGGCCACATGAGCCCTCTGGATGTCCAGGTAAGGAAACTGAGGCAGAAAGGTGTGCTGCAATCCATTTGCCATAGGATCACTGACATGGTCAGCACAGTGTTGCATAATGCTGTTATGATGGGGACAGAAACAACATACCAAACACCACCCAGCTATGAAATGTGATTTTAAGGTAATGCAAGACAAAGAAATATTCTTAAATAATAAAATCCTCACTCTAATCCTCAATGACTTGTTTAACGTCTTAGGCATGTGTTGTATTCATTGCCCAGTAGCTATGCTACCTGCGTTCCTCATCCGTGATTTTATTTTTCCACTCATCTTCTCAGACACCACTGCCCTCCAGTGATAAGTGCTGGGAGATGAAAAACAAAAATGCCTCAGAGTACCCTTTGAGACACAGCCTTGTTATCACCAACATTTTTCCCTGTGTCTACCAAACAAAAGCAACTTTCCAGTTATTTTACCAAAAATACTCTCTAGCATGCTGCAGTCTGCGTTTCCTTCTGCTCATGTCTGCAGCAACAATCCCAACCCAGGGACTGGCTTTGTTCCTGAGAGCCATTTCCCTCCGAACACAAAATTAAAAGGTTTTCTTGCCACCAAGCCATATTACAGTCCATAGGAGCATGTTCCTGCTGCTATGTTCCTGGGCATAGTTCCTATAGACATGGGACAAAACAGCCCTCTAATAATTGCAGAGCAATTTTATAAATCAGAGCTACCCACCCATGCCTCTCAAGAGCTGTTTGCTCCTTCACAGCTTTTCACAGTGGTGCCTTTCCAAATTACTTCAAATCTAACTTTTCTGTGCTTGCTGAATTTCCACAAGACTCTTCCCAGCAGACAAATTTATTTCCTTTTGACTTTCAAGAAAATCATGGACTTCCGCATGAGGGAATATTTCGATGTATTTGCACCTTCTAGTTTTTTGGAGGGTTTTTTTTTTTAGAGAAGCGTTTAAGTAAGTTTAGTAACTACTCATCAGCCCTATTCGAAGCACAATATCTCTTCTTGTATCTTTCTTTGCACCATATTTGCTTGTGAAATGCCTTCAAACCATTAAAAACAACCCAGCTGGAAGCCACCCTTCAGGATGCATTTCTTAAGGGAGCCCTTCCTGTTATACCTACCAAATCCAGTTATTAAAGTTGCATTTTGGTTAAGTAATTATGCCAAAAGCATCTACCATACACACAAATTTTGGCATGCATGTTAAGCCACTTGAGGGATTTGGGCATATTTGTTTGGGATCTCATCACATTAGCTGCTGGAGAAACTATCCTGTTATCCTTCCCACTTTCATACACTGCAGGATAAATAATACAGAACATGGGTTTTGGGCCAATCCTCAGCATGTGAAGCATCAAAGAGTTTAAAGGAATCAAACACTGGAAATATTGCATGCAGATACATAAATAGAAAGTGGAATTATGATCAGGACCTGATCCCTTATTACAACCAACTCAACAGAATATTTTTTCCACTTTTTTTTTTTAAGAATTTGTACACTGATTGGTCATTTAAAATCCTGGTGGTGATTTTTATCTTGGAGGATTTCATAGAAACTTCTAACAAAGAGCAAAATACAAATGAAAATAAATCAAAATTCCCTTCCTGTTGCACTTGATGGAATCAATCACAGTTTCACACTGTACTCCATTACTGCAAACTGTATGCCAGAAAACCCAGCTGTTAAAATACTGATGTCCTGAACATGATTCCCACCTGTGCAGTCACTTCTGGGCCTTTCATATAAATTAATACTTTCTTTTCTACCAAGCGATTGTATGCCATTTGAATTTCAATGGTCATAGGACCAACTTGTAGTAATTTACTGCTAAAAGGACATTGCAGGTGTATGTTTTTACCATATATATATATATTCTACATACCAATAGATCTCAAAACCACAAATGCACCAAGAACGCCAATGTCAAAGGAGCACAAAATAAAACCGATTTAAGTGAAACAGAGGCAAAACTTTCCTTATGCTTAAGTAACATCTTCAGCTATAATTTTTCTGTTGTCTCTAACACAAATCCTACACCACTGCAGGTCAGGAAGACTTTAATATCACATTCACCTGCTCCTGTACCAGCATGCACTATCCATAACGTGCCTCTATTAAAGCTCCATTTGATATATTCTCCCTGTAAAATATAGAGAGGCTTCCAAGCCCTAGAAAGGGCAGGCAGTCTTGCTCCAGTGTGTATAACAGTATACAACATCCCTCACATCTTTAATGGACAATTTTAATGGACCCTCACTCTTTCAAAGATACACAATGTCTCCTGGGAGAGGAAAAGTAGCACATAGCTGCTTCAGCATGTCCTTCACAGCTCATAGTCTTTCAGGAAAGCCATCATCTGTGTTTTAGGACTGTATATCATTTCCTGTTCTAATTGACATTTAAACTAAATGAAAACTGTACCTGCTCCATTACACTGGAATCAAATGCATTGGAGTGCCTTGCAAAAGGCCCCCCCAAAACCAACTATTATTATCAGCTATCTTTATCAGCTAGGCTCAAAAGCAGAGAAGGATGCAAATGAGCTTTTTTCTCTCAGCCCGACATTGTTTAAATCAATTCATTTGTGCACCAGTGAAACATTTTCCTTTGACGGGCTCTTGGGGATGTATTCAAATTTTCACATGAGAAGAGAGGAAGCCATCAGATAATGAAGCAGGTTTCATTAATCTAATCACTGAACAGCAATCAAAACAGGAGCTGGTGGAAACAGCAGAGTGAGAGGTTACTGGGGCACAGCAGACCCAGTCCTGGTCAGAGGCTCATCAGGACATCACTTGAGCCTGCATCAAATCTAGGATTGTCCCTCTCTGGCTGCACAGCATCTTTGCTCTCCCAAACCATCAGCTTTGCTTGACCCTCTTGCCACGAGGTCCGAGTACAGCCACAACCACTTTGCTGGCAGATTTGACTCCAAAGAGCTCATCACTTGGGGACGCTAGGTCTCTGGCATCTCAGAAACTCCAGAAAGATTTAGTTTTGAGGGTCCCTAGTACACTCTCAGCACAGACATTTCAACTACAACTGGTCGCTCAGGGCCATGTCCAGGTGAGTAAGAGCAGTTCCTCAGGATGAGGAGCCCACAAGCCATGACATTAGCATGACAGATTTGGGCGCTGATTCAGAAATTCCCTTCTCCATCAGGTACATGACCACCACCTGATATTCTCGCCTCTCTTGACCACAGTGAACATAGCCAAGAGATCTGATTGTACTACTGGAGTTGTTTCCCCTTTCTTGCAGTAATTTCCACAAACCTTGGGCTTTGCCCCAAATGTGAATTTGATCCAAAAATATAACCACCACCATTTGTGCTTGCAGATCCCTGAAGTTCAGTATGGAGCATACTAATTCCTTCCAGCACATGCACAGTCCTGAGCTCAGCCTCCCTCTCTCAATCTTTTTTAGCATCTTCATGGGCACTGCGCTTCGTTTGTGACTACAGGGTTTTATTACTGATGGAACCAATATGCTCTAAGAACATCAATATGTAGGGAAAAAAAAAAACCAACAAGAAATAAGCAGTCCTCATCTTTTCCAGCCAGGAGGTCATGGCAAGGGGATAAAACTCTCTAAGAAGCCCCTTGCCAAGCTCTGTTAGATATCTTTCAGGACCTGAATCAACTCCACAGGCAACCAAGTGGATACCTTGGGAAAGCTTTTACCTGAAGTTTCTCATTAGTAAAGCTGCAAAGAGGGAGTCACAGTCTTATTTTAGTTCGTTCTATCTCATTTTATTTCAATACACTTCACCACCCAGGGGATTTTTGCTAGAGAGTTACCTTTTCGATGGTACAGTTCTGACCAAAATGACACTTACTGTGACTAAAAAGAATCCAAATAAAGAGTAACTGTGGCCAAGCACTTTATAATGCTTTATGTCGACATCTATGTGCTACCTTTAAAAAGGCAGTAGCAAGTGAGACACGGGACCTTTTTCTCCTCCAAACCAAGTGATGCCCACAAGCTGTTGCAAAAAAATAGCACATTTGTTAGATCACATCTCCCTGATACGTTTTTTTACATGAACTCACATCAAAGATTCAAGAGAGAAAAGCCGTTTATAATGACCTTGCCTGGGAGTGCAGCTATAGGGTTAAAACTTATATGTAATCACATATTTTAGGGATTCATAACCAAAGCAGGCAAAAGGTAGGTTATACGGTAATCTGGCAGCTGCCTGAAAATCTGTCTGCCTGTGGTTTATTCCCCAAGGGAGGCACTGGAAGCCTCATGACTTGAGTCATTTAAAAATAGGCAGAAGGAAGAATTTGCGATGACGCTGCTGGAAACAACTCTGCGTCAGCCAGGGAGAGGACATGGCGGCTCATTCCCTGCCCATCCTGGGCCCTATCCTGGATACGATAGTCACCCCCTCCATGGCATCGTGTTGGTAGAAGGGTGCTGAGACCCAGCAGGCAAAGCACAAGCTGTTAGCCATGATGGTGACAATCAGATTTGGGATTTTGTGTTACAGTGTTGTAGGCTTTCCTCGGTGCAAAACCAAGCAATTAATAGCAAAACCAAATATTTCAAGTTGGCATTAAAAACTACCTGGAAAATTCTTAATTCAACCATCTTGCCCATCCTTTTTCACAAGGGCCAGAGGTCATATCAGATAACCTAAATTTGGTTTAATTTCATGTATTTATATACAAATAAATGAATGCTCTAATTATTTTTGCAGGAGGTAGAAAGCAAAGCTCAATTTAGCTGCTTTTGATGCGCAGCTGTAGCGGTGATGCCATTCTGCCTGCAAAGAAGCACCAAATGGATATGATGGGAAAGACAGTATTGTTCGCCAGGGCTGCTGGTGACACACAGACAGACAGACGCCTAACTGTACCGGTCAGAGAGGTGCCATCTGATGCCTTGGAGTGCAATTTCCCCACATTGCGGCTTGCTTTTCAGGTCTCCCATGAGCCAAAGAAAGCAATGCCCAGGGAGGGGGGAGCAGTAACTTCAGCCCATTAAAAATTAAAAGAAGGGAAATGGTTTCAATTGATTAACCATAAATGTTTGCATCTCTCTCTCTCCTTAAAATCCTTCCGCTTATTTTACTGACCTCAGACCTCTCCAGAGACCCAATGACCTATGCTGTACCTCTTCCTACAGCATGCAACAACCCTTTGTCTCCAGACTGCACTCAATATCTTTCACTGCTTCATGCCACAGACTACGCTAAGTTGCTCTGTCCAAATTATAAGAGGGGAGATGACCAAGCAAAGAGTTTGGTTCCCAATTAAACTGCTTTCTTTGCAATATTTTGTGGCTTTTCCAGAAGTTACATAACACTCAGTCAAACTTTCGTCCTTCATCTCTTCCTCTGTCTTTGGGCCAGCAACACGCTGCCAACACTACAAGCAATGAGAAAAAGATTAATTCTTCCTACGCTGATATAATTGAATCTAACAGAATCCTTATGATCTTTGGTGCCAGACACCCAGCAAGAGGCAGCCTGAGAACAATACAGGGGCGTTGTCCAGGAAGCTAGGTAGTTGGTGACAGCCAGCATGGCTTCACTAGGTGCAAATCCTGCCTCACCAATTTGGTGGCCTTCTATGATGGGCTGACAGAACTGACGGATAGGGGCAAAGCAACTGACGTCATCTGTCTGGACTTGTGCAAAGCGTTCAACACTGTCTCACATGACATCCTTGTCTCTAAGTTGGAGAGACATCAATTTGATAGGCGGACCACTCGGTAGATAAAGAACTGGCTGGATGGCCGCACGCAAAGAGTGGTGCTCAATGGCTCAATGTCCAGATAGAGACCAGTAAGGAGTGGTGTCCCTCAGGGATCGGTTTTGGAACCGGTCTTGTTCAACATCTTTGTCGGTGACATGGACAGTGGGATTGAGTGCGCCCTCAGCAAGTTTGCCGATGACACCAAGCTGTGTGGTTCGGTTGATATGCTGGACGGAAGGAATGCCATCCGGAGGGACCTTGACATGCTTGTGAGGTGGGCTGATGCCAACCTGATGAAGTTTAAGCATGCCAAGTGCAAGGTCCTACAGCTGGGTTGGAGCAATCCCAGGCACAGCTACAGGTTGGGCAGAGAAGAGATTCGAGAGCAGGCTTGCAGAGAAGGACTTGGGGGTGTTGGTTGATGAGAAACTGAACATGAGCCAGCTTCAGTGTGTGCTTGCAGCAGAGAAAGCCAACGGTATCCTGGGCTGCATCAAAAGGAGCGTGACCAGCAGGTCAAGGGAGGTGATCCTGCCCCTCTACTCTGCTCTCGTGAGGCCTCACTTGGAGTATTGTGTGCAGTTCTGGTGTCCCCAACATAAAAAGGACATGGAACTGTTGGAACAAGTGCAGAGGAGGGCCATGAGGATGATCAGGGGACTGGAGCACCTCCTGTATGAAGATAGGATGAGGAAGTTGGAGCTGTTGAGCCTGGAGAAGAGAAGGCTGCGTGGAGACCTCATAGCAGCCTTCCAACATCTGAAGGGGGCTTATAGGGATGCTGGGGAGGGACTCTTCATGAGGGGCTGTAGTGATAGGACAAGGGGTAACAGGTTCATACTGACAGAGAGGGAAGCTTAAGTTAGACAAAAGGAAGAAGTTCAGAGGATGATGAGGCACTGGAATGGGTTGCCCAAGGAAGTGGCAAATGCTCCACCCCTGGCAGTGTTTAAGGCCAGGTTGGACAGAGCCTTGTGTGGCATGGTTTACTGTGAGGTCCCTGCCTGTGGCAGGGGCGTTGAAACTGGATGAAGGTCCTTCTATGAAGCATCCAAGGAGTGTGCTGTTGCAGCACACCAGGAGCAGATGAAAGCAGATCAGTGATAAGTAAATGAGGGAAGAAAGGCATTTTTTAGGATAGTAATTAGTGTCAGAATTACTGCTGTTGCCCATACTCTCCCTCTGAGTTTTGGAAAGTGATGCTGATTCTTACAGAGATATTGCTAAAGACAGATAGCAGACACACAAAAAACTCAAGGACAAGAAAACCTGTCTGCTTAAACTATTTAAGGCACAGCTGCTTAATAGTATCAAATACTAGATGGGCTATGGTGCCAAACTGTCCTTTTCTTAGATTAAAGACTGTCCATGAATATTACATATTTGGCCCCCAATAGTAAAAAGACAAAAAAAAAAAAACCCACACAAAAAAAAAGCAAATGATCATTTTCCAGCCTCCCAAGGCCTTAAGGGATGGTGGTTACGGGTACCAGGGAAGCAGCCGGGTTGTTTTTCACATGGAGGCTGAATGCAAGATCGATACTGCTTTAGCGGCTGGCAGATGATGAGATCATGTCTAAATTAATGCAACTCAGCCACCCGGCTAGGAGCTGAGTTCCCAGAAAGAGGGCTGGGGGAGGAAGGGCACAGCCCCAGCTGCCCCAGGGAGGGATAAGCTCTCTCTTGCCATGCTCAGGGTGGTTGGAGGACAGGTGAAGCCATTAACAGACCAGCTCCAGGGGTGGCGGAGACAGCTATGGCAGGTGAGTTGTAAGCCAAAGCTATGTTACAGAGGAGGGAGAAGTGACAGAGAAACACAGGGTTGAGAAGGAGACCTCTTTGCTTTAACCAGGAGCAACACAAGCAGCTCTGTCCAGGAGGGTAAATGACCTTTCCTTGAGTTTTGGACTACAGATCTCCTGGTTTTTTACACTCTGCGTGGTTGATCCTGGCCTAAGCGGTACACAAAGCCTAGCTTTAGCAGCTATGAGATGGGTTGATCCTGCCAGAGCCATCATCAAATAGCAGTTTATCAGAAGTACTGTAGGCAGGAACCTCCAACAGAAGTCAAGAGCATCGGCTCCAGTCCTCCATCACAGTACAGTATAGACCACCTGAAGCCACAAGTATTTAATACTGTGTTTAAACACACACTCTCAGCAAAGCATCCCACAACACCTCAGAGAAGGTGCAAGGGGGGGAAATGATAGATTCACACTGAGATTTCATCTGGAAAACCACTTGCAGAACGACTGGGCCAGGGCTGTGAAGCTGAAACCACAATGCACCCCAATATCTCACCTTAAACGTTAGAACCCACTGCCATCTTGTGGCAAGCACTTGCCAAAAACAAAGTAAAAGAGGGGAAAACCCATTAAATATCGCGAACAAAGTCAGAAGGTACAGCAATGAAGGATGGGTAAGTTAGTGGGAACAGGGTGGGGAAACCTGTTGTTTCTCTCAAATGATGCTGAGATTGAATCTACAGCACCCTGCCTGATACAAACTGACGTGGAAAAACACAGAGACAGGATGGCCCCAAAGTTGAGGATATAATAAGACACATAAAGCATAATTGCTTATACAGTTCTGACTGTCCTTTAGTCATAGCTCTGACACATTAATACTGGCAAAGATTTAGTTGTTATTTCAAAACATTCAAATTTTAATTTAGCATTACCATGGTTCAAATAAAGCTTTTGACCCCAATAAGCAGGATTAAGGTGGAATTGGATATTATATCTCTGAATTAAAGAACACAGTTGCTGGAATTCAGGGAGAAGATGATTTAGAAGATGGGAATTATGGCTCACATTGATGGTTCATGTGGCATGAAGCATCTTCGGATGCTGAAACCCCACAGATTAACACCCCTTGAGTTTTCAAAAAGCACCTTGCTACAGGAATGAGGCAGTTTTGAAATTCCCCACGGTCCTTATCTGGTTGTTAGTCCCAGCTAACTGCTTTGAGTACACCTCAGCATTTACTTTTTGCATCATTTATCACTTATAGTGCTCACATTGTGGCAGAACCTTTGCTTAGCAACTGGGGATCACTTCCTAGGAACCTGCTTTCTGAGACACTAGCAAAGTGCCTTGATTGCTGTATCATCCAGTCACGCTGTGGATGGCTCTTACCATGCTAGAAAAAACAGCAACAAACTGGTTTTCCTTCTTTATGGTGTAATAAGCTGCTGTCAATTGCTGTATCAGACAGTACTGAATCCATGTATGATCCAAAACACTTATTGGGTTTAGGTACAGTGAATAAACACTCACTGAACAAACAGAAATTAATGAATCGTTTTCAAGAAGTGTGTCTTTTTCCTCAACACAAATATCCACTAGCAGGAACGGATCAAGAAAACAACAGGAAAGAATTATAATTTGAAAAGCAGACATAAAGTGGCAGTGTCTTGACTATTTTGAAAGAAAAACCAATTTATATCAGAATAGCTCTATAGCACCTGACCATCTACACAGCACTGCTTTCTTCCATTACAATCCATACAACTCATTATCAGGAAGAATAACAGCATAAAAACGCACTTTCAGACAAAAGATAACACATCTTTCTATACCTTTCTGTTTTCACAGCCTCTTTCTTTAGATCTTTGCAAGTCTTTACAAGTTTTACCCTGCTACATGTTACAGGGATGGTTTACATGAGACACAACATATTGCCAGAGACAAACTCTATTTTCTGCTTTCAGATGAGATTTTATTCCTTTACTAGTTTCAATTTCTCGAGATTCTTAAGTGTTAGTGTAGATTACAGACAAGCCTGCCCTAAATAAAATCAGTTATATTCTGGACGTTACATCTTTTTCTTCAGAGATGAAAAAGCATTTGAAGGTTGATCCCAGACCTGGATAAAAAGGTTTCTATTGTCATTAACTTGAAATCAACACCCAAAACAGGTCTAAACATCATCTTTGCATTATCATGGTATGGAAGTTGTCTCTGAGTTTTAGAAATTAGGTATTACCTGTCTCCAACCTCTCAGGCACCTGAAGACTTGTGCAATGAACAGTTTAGATGATGCTGCCAGCTGGTGTTGCTAAAACAAACGCAGGAGATTATTATAGGTATGTAAGTTACCCCCCTAAATAAATTAGCCAAAATGCTGTCAGCAACTTTTAGATGCAAAACCCAGAGAAAACCACAGAGGCATTAAAGAGAGCTGGCACCAGACAGACCCACTGGTACCTCTAGTCAGCATCAAAAACTGAGAAACATTGTCATCCTCTTGGCAGAGGTTGACTGCAGCAAAGCCCTTTACCCCGAGCACCCACGATGCTGTAGCAGCAACCTGGAAGTGATCAACAGGTGAGATGCTGACCACAGAAAGATACATGTATTTAACCCACTATGAGGTATTAATGTGGGGACAATAAGGGGAAAAAAAAGCAGGTTCTGGGCACAGCGTGATCAATACACTGTGCAGCTTCCCATCACTCTTCCAGCAGTGAGATGGGAGAAGAATTAAGTGGACCTTAATTAAAATCTGAGAGCTATCCCAAGCTGGCTTGCTTACCATCGTCATGGCTACCACAACCAAGGCCAAGGTATGGGAAAATGCCGGGGATAAAGTGCCAGGCCAGAGAGTGATGGGAAGTGCCCGCAGGCCTCACCAAGAGTTTTTTCTTGCACGATGAAACATCTCTGGGTGATAGGAGCAGTGCAGACTGAGGCAAACAACCTTCACAATATCACATGGACACAGCATTTTCGGGTGCTGGTCTGCCAGCCCATGCAGGGGAAAGACTCAGGTGAGGATTAGAACTCCCCAAGGCCATGAGCAGGTTTAATAGCTTCTAAATGAGTTATTATATACGGGTGAGCACCAGGGTCCCTGCCGCTACCCCAGGTGCCAGGTTGCTGTCACCTTCCCCTACGGAAGTTGAGGCTCAGGACGATCACAGCCTTCAAAAAGAAGAAATGGAAGAGGAAGAAGCTGGACCTGGGTTTCTTCTCCAGCTGCAACACACAGCCTCTGCTTTGGGCCAGGCATGCAAAGGGATGCACTAAGCCAGGGGAGGACAGACTGACATGCTCTGCTTGCATGGCTGGCAGTCACACACCTCCCTGTTCATAGCAGTTTGCCTGATGAAATTACCCATAGGGTCAGGGGAAAAAAAAAAAACAACAAAAAGAAAACAAACAAACAAAACCCAAACACACACAAAAAAAAAAAGCCCAGAGCCAAACACTCCTCATTTATCTTCAAATGAGCAAGAGCCTCATTAACAAAGAACAGAGGAAAGGGTAGGAATTTGACCTGAGAAACGGCAAGGTACATTTTGTGAGAAGATTTCAGAGAGCGGTGGGGATCCACACGCGGCTACACTCGAGTAGGAGAAATACTGTCTGGAATGATTGTGCTGAAATGAACGGCCACGCACAGAAGAAACGAGACTGTCACTAACTCGGTCAACGCCAGAGACAGCTTCTGCCGAAAGGAGGGTGATACTTGGTCCCGAGCGCTGCAGTCGCACAGAACTTGCTCGATCCCACGGCAACTTCCCCATCACACTGAAAATCCCCCGGGAGCCAGACCAGCACTGAACTCCCCCGGTTTCACACGGCGTATTAAAACAAGACTACCGCGCTTGAAACGCCCGGAGTCCGCGGACTGAGGGATGCAGATCCACGCTCCCCCCCCAAACTCCCTCTCCCCAAAAAAATCCCTCCCTGTGTGCCTGACGCTGGCGCAGGGGAATAGCTGGAGGCAAAGCACCGCTGCAAAGCCCGCGGGTGGAGAACCGTGAACTTTAGGTTTTGGGGAACCCTTTGGGAGGATGGAGTCAGGACAGGACTGGGAGGGGGAGAAGCATCACCTGCCCCGGGTATGTGGTGGGCGGGTGCTGCCCGCCTGGGGCCTCGGGCAGCGGCCAAAGAACTTCCCGGCGCCGCTGCAAACTTTTCCCAGCTCCGGGAAGGCACCGCGGCCTCCCGCTCAGCCGGGTCCTCCCAGCCCCCCCGCCCCCGGCCGATCGCACCCCGGGGAGCCGGAGAGGAGCCGCGGCGGGGAGGGGAACTGGGGCCGAGCAGCCGGTTAATGGGTTATCCGATCCCCCGCAGGGCTCCTTCCCGGCAGCTGAAAGCCCCTAATGCGCCCGGCGCTTCCTCCAGCCCCCCCGGGCACGATCGATGCCGCTTCTCAGGGGACCCGAAACGGGAAGGGATGGGGGTGGGGGAGAGGGTGCGATGTCTCGCCGCCTGCCTCTCTTCCTCCCTCCCGGCCACTCCACTCGGGAAGGGGTTTCTCATGGGAGGGTGCCCGTCCCTACCTCTCGGCCTTGGTGAACTTGCGGAAAGCCTGGCGGAGGTCGTGGAAGGAGCGGTAGGTCTGCGGCTCGGCCGAGATACCCTGCGCCCGGGTAGTGCGGGGCCCGATGTGCGGGCTGGGAGCCGGCAGCACCGACTGGCATTTGTGCAGCCGCCGGCGCAGCTCCTGGATCTCCTCGTCCTTCTCTCCCAAGCGCCGCTCCAGCTCCTTGATCCGCTCCTCCTTCAGCAGCAGCAGCTTAGTGAAGTCCCCTTCCAGCTCGGTCATTGTGGGGGTAACCCCCCCCGGCACTAGTGCCGAGCCGGTCCCGGGTCGGAGCAGGCAGCTCTCATCGAG
Organism: Myiopsitta monachus; assembly: GCA_017639245.1. Classification (NCBI taxonomy): domain Eukaryota; kingdom Metazoa; phylum Chordata; class Aves; order Psittaciformes; family Psittacidae; genus Myiopsitta; species Myiopsitta monachus. Next base: position 59,309,304 of record CM029921.1, on the reverse strand, counting down.
AGCAGCGGCCAGATCCGCTCCCCGGGAGAGGGGCGGGGGGAAGGCGGCTCCTGCCCGCCCCGGGTCAGGGCAGCGGCCCCGGCATCCCCAAACGCAGCCCTGCGCTCCGCCGGCAGCCGGAGAGCGGGAAACCCAGGTGCGGAGGGCAAAAACAGAAAAGAAGAAAGAAGGGGGAAAAAGACAATAAAAGAGGAAAGAGCTTTTGTGCCACTCTGCGAAGCTGGGATCCTGGAAATAGCAACAACTACCATGTGATCGAAGGGTGACGCAGCTCCTTGTAACTGGAGCCGAAGACTTGGGATTCAAACAAGAGCACTTCATAAATATTAAATTGCCTTCTGCTAATGAGCCATGTGGAGCCGCCCCCCTCCCCGCCCGGCCCTCCCTCCCGGGAGCTTAGCATCCCACAGTCCGGGTCACTCCACATCCCACGCTACAGTCTCATCAGTCTACCTTCTCGGCACCCCAACCACTCCCGCGTACCCTTATCCCTGGAGTACTCTACCTGTGTCCTTGCTTTAGCACCCTGCATCCCTCCCAGCCACGATGTTCTGCATACTTCCCCCCCTTGGATCACCCCTCATCCCACCCCTCTTGGGCACCTGCATCCCTTCCCACGAGGGTTCTCTATTCACCACCCTCCTCCAGGTCACCCCCATCATCCGGGAGGGCACCCAGCTTCCCACATATGAGGTACCCCTCATCCCAGCATGCATAGACAGCCTGCCCCACATACCATGAGGAAGCAGACCATACAGACACTTGGGCCCTGGTGGCACCTGGTCTCCCAGAGGGATGATCGCTGGGGGCTGGAGAGGGCAGGCAGCCTGAGTGCTTGCCAGCAGCTCTGAGGAGGCAGGAACTCACCCTTCCTGGACTTATTTGGAAGAGCCCATCATGCGCATGAATTTTTAATGTTGGCTGGCAAAGGGCACCATCAGCTCCCCTATCACATTTCGCTCCCAAACCACCCCTGCTTCCAAGTAAGGAGGACAGGAGCCCCCCATGGCATGCAAAAAGGGGGAACCTTGCCCAGCCCCACAGCCAGACCTTGGGCCCAAAAGGTGCACAGGAAGCCCTCAGGGTCTGCACACCTACCTGGGGCAGCCATGGGGTCTTGTCCCCTGTGTTTGGGGCTTGCAGGCCTCCTGCAGGGGGCAAGAATGGGGCAAAGCATCTGAGCTGGGCTTGGAGGACAAGATTGTATCAATGGAGTCATAAATTAAGAGGAAAAATCAATTAGCAGGCTCTCGTCAATGATTTGGAGGTGGTGGGGTGTTATAGCCCATTTCTGTCTGTCCCCCCAGCCTTTCACGTGTGGGTGGAAACTCTGCAGTCAGAGCTGCTCTCAGCTCCTATCCGTAGCTTAGGAGCAACCCTTGGGCCAAGGGGTCAGGCAGAACAGAAGGGAGCAAGAGCTGGGGGGGGTGAATAATAATTAATAAAATTAATTGCCTTTCACTCTATTGCTAGGCGAAGAGCGCCATCTCGTGTAGGAAACCATCGTGTAGTACAGGGCAAAGATTTACACGGACCCTCAACACCCTGCTCCGGAAGGGAAGCGGGGATGCTGGGGAGAGGGAGCTTGGCCACGCACTGATGCCCAGCATCTTCATATGTTTCCTTGTTAAAATCTTGCTTCTTAAAAAGGTGCTTCATTTAGGGAAAGAGGAGCACTGTCGCTGCAGTCATCAGGGCCTTCGTGACAGTAGTTGTTGAGGGGAAACTGGAGAAAGAAACATCAGAAAATACATCATTTCCTTATAAAACACATAATCAAGTAGTCCTAGTTCACCAATATCAACCCAGGCTTTTCAGGGTTATTTGTTAAACTCACTACTCATTATTCAGATTCGAGGACCTCCTATAAGCTTTGGCCTCTATGCAGAAAACAGGAACTGGGTTAAGTACTGAAATAACAGTTTAAAGAGAGATGATAACCAAGCAACACACAAGTACTTCATACCAGATTAGTGTACAGTTATAATACGGTTTTAATTTGAGGTGGAGGTAGTCCTCAGTTCCCAGGAACATCAAGATGACCTGCGTGCAATGGCAAGATGTAGGACATCAGATGCTCTTATGGTGGGAGAGGTTCCCCCCACGGTCCCTGGGCTGAAAGCCCCAGTCCCCAAGGTATGTCACTCCTGAAGAATTTCAGCATCTAATAACTTCAGCAGTAACTTTTCACTTCAAAATTGCCAAGACCAACCTGGAAACATCACAAGAAAAAACAGCAGAATACACGTAAGAAAATCAAATCCCAAATATACTTGGGCTCATATGTATCTGTAGAGGAAGAAAAGGTGCTTATCATTCATACTGGGTGTCCTACTGCCATTCCCTAACCTTCTTTCTTTCCTGACCAAGGAAAGCAGAGAGAGGGTAACAGACCAGCAGGGACCTCCAACAAGTATCAGTTACAAGATGGTTCCCAAATGAAATTGTTTCATTTTTGTCCCACAGTGACAGCTTGTGCATCAGAAGATAGATGTAGCTTTCCTCAGAGAGGTTTTTAAAACCCAGGTAAGTGCCCTTTTTTTTTTTTATTGGAACTGTGCAATTCCATGTTTCTGCCCCAGTAGCAGCAGCCCTTTCGTGTTGGAGTCGTTTTGCATCCTTAGGGGCCAGCAGTGCAGAGAAAACTGCAAGCATACTGCAAATTAGGCATAATTATGTATTTACTGTGAATTAAAGCAGTGGCTAAGATCTTGTTATCACCACCATGTACTGACAGGCTCTCCAGTCTTCACTGATACATTACTGTATCCCAAGTACAGACACTGCCTATGACACTCATTCTCTTTTGGTACAGTTTTTATTTAAAAGAAATAAAAGCTCTGGAGCAGAGGACAGGAACATAGCAGCAGCAGGTCCCAACCTGCTTTTTCTTCCATGCAATCTTGGTTTTAAGTATACGAGCAGTCTAGCATGTGATTATTATTAATACCCCATCTGGCTTTGGTTGCTTGGGAGTCATAGAAAACACAGTCATCAACTTTGGATTTAGATTGAGAGCTATCTATACATGTATAATATGTACATGCCACTACTAACAGACATTAAACTGAATCCATGAACTGACAGCCACAGTAAGTCACCAAAGAGCATTGCCAATTTTACGTCCAGCAACTGCTGCAACTTCAAGGTCATCTGGAGAAGCCCAAATAAGAGTTACCTGCAGAGCAAGCAGTTTGCAAAGCCTGTAAAATTGCAGCTTCCCCTTTGTCCGCACATCAGCCAACATCCTCTTCATCATCCATCAGCCCTTCCAGGAACACACCTGGCATGGTATCTGGGTTTAGTCTAAAGCAATTGTAGTTTTATCTAAAGATGAGCATCTTTCAAAAAACACAGAGATAAAACATAGCCTAGTAACAAAGCAACAGCAAGAAGAATTAAGGTGCTGAGTAGGACCAGACACCTTAATTTGCTTTGACCCTCTTAAGTCCTCCAGACACCCCATATACATGCAAAACCAGGAAGGGAGCAAGGCAGCTCCTAACCGGAAACCTTTCAGGGCAAGTGGGTTGAGAGCAGCACAGCCAGTGAGCCTGCAGTAATGAGAGGATTCAGTGTTATCTTATTCCTAGGGAGGAAAGGTTATGTACCTGCCCCACCTTTCCTGCAAATTCACCAGGCAGCTGCAGAAAATAACAACACAGCCAGTCTGATTTCTTCTTGATAGTCCCATTTATACTGGATGGCGTGTAATTAATATTTTGCTTTTAAGATAGGACAGTTGCAGCTATTTCCAATGGTAAGGATGGGGGACTAGGGGAAACTGGTTGCTTCTACAAGAGTTGACAAAGAGTTTTACAACCACCTTATTATTGGCTCCTTTTATTAGCACTTTTTTTAAAATGCAGCTTTGAAATCCAACCAGTGATATCCTAAGGAATTATGGTTTACCTGAAAAAAGAGCATGATGCCATCTAAGAAAGGGCAATGTTTGGCCAGATACGCCAGTCCCAGAGCATCTCAAAGGAGTGCGTCCCTCCATTTCCAATTACTAATTCCCAACTGTGGGTGAACATCCACAACAACTTTTCACATACAGAGGAGGCAAAATGCAATATGCTACTGGAAGTCACCCCATTGGCTTTGGCCAGCGCTGCCGGAGCATATTTTCTTGGCTCTCAGCAGCTTTTCCGTTATGAAGCACTGCAGAAAACAGTTTACAGAAAGTAGATATGTAAAATATGCCAGCTATCGAACCCAGGAAGGCTCAGCACCTTCATTTCTCACTGAAGCTCCTTCTAATAAAGGCAGATAACTTCTCAAGCCTGAAGTATGCAGACGTTACTCAAACTGAGACTGTAATTATCCCACTGGAAACCATGCCAGCTATCCCCTAGTGTAACTTTAACAGAGTATCAAAGGTGGTGCTGGATTTTTATAAAATAATCAATACCCTGGCTTTTATTCTGCCTTTACAGCTCCCATCATTTATCTTTTAAATTCACTTTTGCAAGCAAAGAGCCTCTCCAACAATAGGGTGGACTTGAGCTCACAGCACTGTGATTTGGAAGAGCTGCATGAAGTCAGCAATCCCCCGTGTTAAAAGAAAGAAAAAAAAAAGTATTAAAAAATAAAAATCAGCATTTATAATCAATCTAAATAGTGACAAAACTCTAAGCAGTCTTCCCCCTTTGCCCTCAATATCAGCTAAGACTTTGTGGCAGTTTACTAAGAGATGCAGCTGTCTGATGGACCAAATGACACGGATGGAGCACTAGGCAGGACTTGACAATATTTAGAGGGGTCTACACTTGCACTTATAGAGGGACAGCATTAATAAAGGCAATGGCTAAAGAATCTATCAGAGGCATTTTTGTTTTAAAGGGCAGCAGATATTTTGAGTAAGTTTATTTAGAGGGGTTTTCTTCAGATATGTGGGTGCAGTGCAAGAGAAGATGTGGCAACATGTCCTACAGGCACAGGGCCCCAAGTCCCAGGTGTGGTGACCCTCAGCGGCTATCAGTCACATCCTCTCCCATCCCTGACTTGTCCACACAGCTCTGTTCTCCCTTCACATTTCAGCTTTATTTGTTAAATCACCCCTTGGGAATAGGTGGAATGCCAAAAGCAGGGTGGTACCAGATCAAGTGCTAATTGAATTCAGATAGAGTCCAGGCACTCTTTGCCTTCTTCCAGATTTTAATTTTTTTCTCATCATGCACAAGATAATTTGTTATGGGATGGCGTTTTAAGATTACAAAGAGGAAAGATTAATTTTGTGCTCTTTCCATCTTCAGTGAATGTCATTTCAGTCCCTATTTCACCAGGTAATTTAATAAACTGTGTCACCTCCTCAGTGTCTAATTTACTAACAGCTATGCAGCCTTTTCACCATGCAGCAACTCCCCAAATGGGAGGCAGAAAACATCCAAACAGTTTCTTTGCACATAAAAATGCAAAAGGGATATTTATATTTAAACAAACAAACAAAAATACCCAGTCTTCCCAACCCCTCAGCAGCTGACGTTACAGAGTGGCCTGCATGCTGAGGTTTTTGCAGAGCTTCTTAAGTTTTTCTTGCTACCTGACACCTTCAAAAAGTGCCTTTGAGTTGGCTTTGGGCAAAGAGCAGTGTGTGAGGATGTATATGCTGAATGTTTTAGAGCTGCAAACCCTGTATCTACTAAAGCGTGCAGTAGCGTTCCTCCTTTGGATCACAGAAAGCATCTGTGCTGCTCAAGCATTTCCATAGACATGGATTGAATCTACCCACTTTGCTATTAATTACAGCCCATCAAAATATCCAACAAAATCATGCTGCAGACACCAAGTTAGAGAAAGTTATTCTGATTAGGATTTTGGCTTGCAAAATTTCATTAGGTCACAGAAATACAGCGGTGACCCACAATAAATACTTTTCTTGCAGTGATAAGCTGGAAGAATTTCCTTGTATTCTTCTCTTCTTGATTTTAGGCACATTTTCTCATTATTGCTTATGGCCTACTGCTTTGTAAACAGACCCATAGATTTAATTTCTTCATGTATTATTATAAATTAAAATCATCATCAGAATGACACAAGGAGGATGTCACTTCCCTTAAGGAAAAATAGGAAGCTGAAAATATTTATTTGGGTACATCGGTATCATCACGTACATGCTCTTATTGCCGAGTTCTCACTGTGACTGCTCAACAGCATCAGAGGTTAGTGGGGATAAAATAAAAAATCTCAAGCAACTCTAAGGATAGTGAGGATTTCATTCTACTTTTATCCAATCTGATCCCCCAGGCCCTATGTGGGTTTTGGCATGTTATTATATAAATAATACTAAATCTCCCCTCTGTAGGCATTTGCATGATTGCTCATGCTCTCAGGCATGCTCCTTTTCATTCTGCAGGGAGCCGTGACATATGGCTGTCTCATTTCCCCCTCCTTCACCGTCCCACTGCAATCTAATACATTTCTGCCAGTGTAGAGACTGTAAGGAGCACTTCTCTTCTTAATATTGAGAGGGGAAAAAAAAATAATTAAACTTCACAAATGAGACATGTTTGGGCTACAGAAATAGAGCATTCAAATTTAGGTGATCTGAATGTCTATGCCTGAATTCCTGCTGGTTTGTTGGGGTATTTTTCCTCTCCATACTATCCCAAAGAGTTCCCCCTCTCTGCATTTCTGGTCCTTAAGGCTGTATCTTCACTCACTTTCTGCATGTGGTAATTTCTGCAGGATGTTGAACACTCAAAAAATTGTCATTACTCAATTAAAAAAAGTAAATTTCTGCCAGATTTGTATCAATCCCTTTCCTTTTTTATCATCTTCCATCACTCGGTCGTATTACAAATTTAGGTGCAGGCTTTCCTGAACTGTCTTCTCTGTAAATTATTTTTTTAAATACAGAATTATTAAAAATAATTGTAAATTGATAATAAAAATCCCTTCAGCTATCAAGAAAACTCATCCTCCGCAGCATTTTAGTTCTTCTGCAACCCTCATCTGGAGTGGCAGTAGGTACATCTGAAACACTCCCTAATTTCTTAAAGACAAAGGGAAGAAACTGGACCAGTACATCTCAGAAAACACTAAAAGACCATGTACAGGAGGAGGAATAATGCCTGTTAAGGAATACTGTCCAAGACACATACAAAACAGCATCTTTATAACCCAAATCTTGACAAAGCCAGAGCCAACACACACGAGGGGCTACCACATGGGGAGCAAAGGAGAACAACCTCAGGAGTTGTAGGAATTCAAGACAAAGAATATGTTTTTCAGCTACGAGACCTATCACATTTTTCTGCTGTGAGGCCCATCACAGCACTTTCTCATTCTTGCAAAACCACAGGAATGAAAGAGCCTTCACAATCACTTGCTTCTCTGAGGAAGAGTGTAATACTCAAAAAAAATGAGCTGCCATACTTGTTAGTTATATTTCCCTAGCATGAGCAACATAGGCAGCCTGCAAATAGCATTGTTGCTGTGAAATGGGGTTCTGACACGTAGGAAATGTTTAATCCCAAATATTAAATCCCAATGATTCATTCTGCTGAGACAGAGGGGAAAAGATACACAGCAAGAAGAATTAAGTTCTTGATAAAATATCTGCTCCAAGGTTCCTAATGGGAAACAACCCAACTGACCAAAGTCTTCTGACTTCCTGCAGCATAGTACTATGTCAAGCAATGACTATGCCCTTCATTTCTCTTGGACCAGCTAGAGGGTTCCCAGAGGAGCATTGAGCCACTTTCATTTTTTGCAGAAAAACCACAGTTCCAGATCTCAAATATTTCCATCTCCTTTTGTTGCGCTGTGGCACTCTCAAGATGAGCAAAATATTCCTATTTGCTTCTAGGAAGAGCCTTTCATTGCCCAACCTTCACCATGAAAATATTGACTAGTTTTTATTGTATTGCTTTTCTGAAGGACTGTCAATTCAGACTAGAAAAACATTCGAGTTCCCTATGCTTGGGACTCTAAAGTCAATAAAACAAGAGGTCATAAATTACAGCAGTCAGAGGCTTCTTTGTTTGCCACCATGCAGATGACCAAACATTGTCTGAGGGTCCACCTAACACTCCTAAAACCCAGGCACCCAGTCTTACAACTACACCAACTTTAGTGTCTCTGGCCCAAACCCACTTCCAGCAGGGTCAACATTACAGGCACACCAGGATGCTCATGGCTGTGTCCTGGCAAGTCAGGGCATCTCTGTCTCAAGAAGGGGAACACCTCACTGGATTTTGTGGGGAATAAAAACACCATCTTATTTATTTCCACATGAAACTGGGAGAAATTAGGAGATCAGGACCTAAGAGCAGCCAACTGAGGTGGAGAGAAGATTGGAGATCTGCAAAAGGCTGTCCCTTACATGGCCAAATCTGTTACTACCTAATGGCAGTGCTGATGCTGCTAACATTGCCTAGATTTGAGAAACAGCAAAAGAAGCAGTCTGTTGAGAAACTAGGGATTTTTCAGTACTGTATGGCATGAGGTGGACAAACCATGGGCTGCAATGCAAGAGGCACAGAAGAGGTTTCCAAACCCAAGTGCATAGGATGCAGAGCAGAGCTCTTCTCCAAAGTCAACTCTTCTCCCTTGCGGTTGACAAGGTGCATCGCAGTCCTTGCATCAACAGCTTCATTTTATAAAGCACTAAGGCCAAATTTAACATTTCCCAATATGCTGCAGTCACAGAACACAGCACTTTCATCTTTTCTGCTCTGTCTTCTGTATCATGCCTAATGACATCAATGTCAAAGGACAACATCCAGCAGCATAACACAGCTGCTGACAGCCACCTAGCCAACCACAAATACATTAAACCACTAACAGTCTATTTGGAGACTGAAACATTTCTGTAAAATGCTCAGCATCTCATCTGCAACAAATCTAAAAAGCTTTCTGCTCCTTACAAGCATGTTCACATGCCAAAACAAGTGTGCTTAATGTGACAACTAGTGGTTATCTTGGGAAGATGACACCAGGCCTGAATGCAAAAGGCTGCTCTTCCTGAGTACCCTCCATGTTTATATTTGATCAGCTTAAAAAAACAGGCTGCACTATGGCTGGGGGTATTTGTGGACGTCTACTTCAAGGTATAACCCATCTTTTCCTTCCTGAAGTCTGCTAATCTCTTGCCTAGCACTGCAGATGATCACTCAAATGTAAACAGAGAAAAGAAACTTGTTTGATATGTCAAAAAAAAAAAGCTTTTTAAAATTAGGAAGGTGACAAAGCAGTTGTAAAATGACCGTTGCCTGATTTGCTGTAAAGGGAACACTCGGCAGCAGTAAAAACAAGTGTGAGCTAGTCTTGTGCCAAAAAGTGGTCTATGGGTCCTTTACATAAACTGACCATGTTGGACGGGGCTTTGAGCAACCTTCTTAAGTGGAAGGTGTCCCTGTCCACGGCAGGGGTGTGAAAACAGATGATTTTAAGGTCCCTTCCAACCCAAACCATTCTGTGATTCTATGATTCAAGCAATGACTATAGGGGAAGCTATGACCTCAATGCACAGCTTTGAACTCCATATTTATTTTCCCACAAATGACTCTTGAATTGCTCTATTCCAACTTAATAAACCCATCAAGAGGTGCTTTCATGAAGCAGCAACATGTGCAGTCACTCTGGCTTGGCATCACCTGCATCACCAAGCAATCCCACCAAGCTCCAGCTGGAGGCACAGGGGTGGGGGCTTCCAGCCTGACCATGCTTCCAGCAGAGCCAATGCCACAGCTACAGCAGGTTGCTCAGGGCAGTATCTTGTTTCATCAGGGCAGCCCCCAAGGGTGGGGAACCCCCACCCTGAAGGGCACTGTCCCAGGGATGCTCTTCCAGGAGGCTTTTCATCAGTGAGGCTATCTTTAGGGTCCAGAAATAGGCTCCGTTCCTCACTTTGCTACTGCAGCTCAACCCCTGGGCAATGCAGTTGTTAACTCATTATTGTTACTACTCTCTTGAACCTGCTCTGTTAGGGCACCATGTAAAATTAAACTACTTTACAGACACACTGAGAATATTTGACTTGGAGACTGGCTAGCACCCTATCACATCCCTGTCATGCTGGCTTGTGAAGCTTTTTAACTTGTACATCTATTATATCAATATTTAGGGGGTTGAGATTAACTGTTTAATTTCTTTTCTTTCAGGAAAGCTCACATTCTCAGAGAACATCCTGTAGCATCCTAGTCTTTATTTGGATTTCCACAGCATTTAAACAATAATACTGTAATTTCCCAGCAGAGCTGCTAATGTCAGTCTCTGGCTGCGAGAAATTAATACACTGAATATCAATGTTCCTTTCTACTTCACTTTTGCAGTTATTTTTACCTTGTTTCCCTTAAGGACCCCAGGATTTCTAAACAAATGTTCGTTTTAAAATCCCAAGCAACTGTACATTCAGCTTCTATGCCCTTTGCTTTTGGAAGCTACTGACCAGAGAAGCCATCAAAGAAGAGCGAGCCTTAGCTGCCTGAAAAGTCTTTCAACACAAATTTTCTTCAAATCTTCCTTAGAAACGGACTTTTTTTCCTTTATGATTAAATATTCTTTGACTAAGAAATGACACTACGCACTGCTCACCACAAGTGTTCATGCTGTTGGGTAGGGGAGAAATAATCAAAAGCCCCACAGATTTGCAAAGGCACTATGAATTGTACAGCCTAGACTCTGTCAACTCTGACTTTAGCAGCAAAGCAAAAAAATTCAGGTAGAGCTGGTCAAAAAATTAATGAAGATGCATCCCATTGGGTACAAACGGGTCAGGGATGCACCACAATTGGGGAGTTGTTTGGATTTTTTTTTTTAATCTCAAATATTTACAGCAAAAAAAAAAGTTATTGATGCTACTGAAGCTACTACTGAAACTTCTTACCTATAGTGAGAGTATAAAGTTGTCATAAACTCTTTAGGAAAAACATTGTCTATCTGGAGGGTTGTTTTGGTTTTTGTTTTGCTTCATTTTGTGTTTGTTCGGAGTTTTGCTTGTTTGGGGGATTGGGTTTTTTTAACCTGAAGTCCAATGCTATACTTATTACTTTTTTATACTATCTGTTCAAGATGAAAACACAAGTTCAGCAGCAGGTACCTAACACCAAGAAAGTATCTGTGGTATAGACTAGCTAAGTCCAGTGAGCAAAACCAACAAAACCAGATGCCTTTTTTCAAATCTAAAAAAATATTTTTCCTCTGGTCAATTTGTTCTTCATTTGAGCATTTTATGCATCACCTGCTTCCCATATTAGAGCCTGAAAACAGCTAGATAAGCACACTTTGCTTCCATGAATCAATTTATTCATCACCTAAGAGGCAACACTGTGTTTTTCATAGTAAAAGGATAGAAGAGAACTGCTAGTCAGAGTTACTGCTTACCATCCAGAGGAAGTCGTGTTTATGCATATGTTAAGAAAAAAATGCCAAGGTGATTGAACCAATTATATCATTTTAGAAATCTTATTTTTCCCCTGTTCCCAAGCTCAGTCCCATAGGAAAAACGGCCTCTTGCCAGTACCAAAGCTTGGTGCACCCAGCTGAACCCAGCCCTGTAGGCACCAGAAAAGCGTGTGGCAACTCACCTGGCAAAATGTTCTACAGCCAGCCTTCAGTGACTGCTCAAGGGTAGGTATAAAACCTCTTCATTCCCCTCTCAACTGAAGTCAAGACCTGTTAAAAGCAATTTCCAAGATCCACAAAGCAGACTTCAAACTGACTTCAGGTTTTTGGCAGACATTTATCCTACTGAAACTGGACTAATCACCTGAAAAATTATTTGGTTTTCCTACCTCATACTAAGTTCTATCACATATCAGCTTGAATCATGGGAAACAACACTGAGCCTACTCTTGAAGATGCGCATGCGGAGCTATACTCTGCATCTATCTTAGAAAGACAAAATGAAATTCTTTTTCCCACTGAAATTTCCTTCTAGTCATAAAAGTAAGTGTTTGGCAGAAGAGACTTGTCCACATGCAAGACTGCCATCACATTAATTCTGCTAACGCTGTGCTCACACAAGGAAGGGATATGCCACTCTAAGTGGTGCCTGCACTAAAGAAGTCCTCAGCTTAGTCAGGATCTTTGGGTTGATGTTTATAATACCTTTCTGCAGAGGAATTTCCAGATCTACATCACATGAAGTGCTGAATTTTAGATGCTTAGTACAGACTCATGTTTTCCAGAAGTCACTTACATGCAGCTGAAATTCTTCCAACACCTAAAATACCCTAATTTTAGTTAAAAAATAGAAGTGTGTTTACATCGTGCCAAAGAGTTTACATGATCACAGTCTTACCAGCACCTCTGCGCTCACATTTTACTGACATTTAGTGTTCAACATGCTCTCTCTCAGCTGCATCTCTGGAAAACCATGATCTTTGCAGGATTTTTTTTTTTTACAGCTGACTTGCACTGTATGATGCACATAGTGAATTCAACTTATACGCTCCTGCTCTAAACCCATTACTGTAACTTCTGATTTGAGAAGAACGTACCCATCAGCATCCCATGTCCAAGCCACGAGGGTCCTGTTCACATGTCCATTTTGTTAATCCCCATCAAGCACTGAGCATACTTTCTATCTCTCTGCCCCCTCAAAACTTACAAAACTTGAAACAGGAGGTTAGTTGACAAGAGAGAGAGATACACACAAATTGTTGAATACATCAGACAATAAAACGTCAGTCAAATCACAGCATCCTGGGAGACTTGATGGTGCAGCCTGTAAGCTTCAAAGAATCAGCCACTGCTCTATGTCTAGCTTGTTTCAAAGCCAAGAGATGCTGCACAGCTCCTGGATGAAAAAGTAATAAGCACAGCTGACAGTGGACAAGATTGTCTCTAGCTTTTTATTTTTAACCCCAATCCTTCTCAAATCAAATCTTTCCAGAGAATAACTCCATCTAAGGCTAAGTGGAAAACATCCAGCCTAAGCCCGGAGAGTTTATAGGCAGCTAAAAGTGGGTCGTTTCAGAAGAGTGAGCAGTAGCCTTACCTAGCACAGCCCATTACAGCCTGGTAACCAATAATGCTTTGTTACGTGCATTTCCTATTTCCATAATTAATATAATGACCTTTTCCCCCCCTGGATTAAAGTCTCCATAAGACCTAAGAGGAGCCAACACAGTGGTCAATGCAGCATGGCCTAACTACTCAGTCAGGGATAAGAACTGAAACAAAGCTTCAATACTGATAAATAACAGGTAGAGTTACTAAATACCTTGAATATTTTTCCAGTTTTATTATTTAGGACATTCCTGCAACATTGCTTTTAGAAACCCAGGAAACATTCTGCAGTTTCAAGATAAACACATTTATTTTCTGTGCTCTGTCTTATATATAACCTTCATATTCGATAGCATAAAAGTTTCATCCGATACAGACTGAATGAGCCTGCTTACATATAAAAAAAAGGAAAAAAGTGTTATTCCTGGAATATAATTACTTGCTGATTCCAGAAAAGGTAATAAAAAAGGAAAAGGGTTTGTTGAACAAGAGGAATGGAGAGCCAGACCCAAAGGGAAATACATTCCCTTTGTGAAGCTTGAAGTGTCCAGAAGAAAAAAAAACAAACCACCAGTACCAAAACACAGATGTCTAACTTGTGGCAATGCTGCACCCCAGAAAATCAGCAGTTTCTAAGGACTTTCAAGGAGCCATTATCCCAGTGACTCCACTAAATTCTTACAAGATTGGTGCTTCCTAAAAAACTTAACTTTTAGACACATTAGACCGACATAAGATTATGATAAGTGTACACAATATATTTCCATTTACACTGAAAAGGTCTTCAAAAGTTGTCATGTGTCAAGAAAAAAATAAGATCCTACCCTTCTGTCATGGGTTCAGCAGCAGCAGTCATTTTTCTCCTTCTTGGTAGCTGGTGCAGCGCTGTGTTTTTGATTTTGGGCCTTGGAACAGTGCTGATAACACCAGTGTTTTCAGTTACTGCTTGGTAGTGTTTTGGTCTGCCCAAGGACTTAGAGTCTCACGCTATGCCAGGGAGGAGGGGAAGCCGGGAGGAAGCAGACACAGGACACCTGACCCAAACTGACCAAAGAGGTTATTCCATACCACAGCATGTCATGTCCAGGATGTGAGAACGGAGAGCAGAGACCCAGAAGGGTGTGGTGGTGGAGTGGGGGGTGCGTGGCGTGGTCGGGCTTTTGGTATTGGAGTGTTCTCAGTTGGGGGGTGCACTGGCTGGGTCAGGCTTGGTGAGCAGTTGTATTCTCCTTCTTTGTACTTCTCCTGTCATTATTACTGGTGGTAGCAGCAGTGATTTGTGTTATACCTCAGTTACTAAACTGTTCTTATCTCAACCTGTGGAAGTTGCATTCTTTCGATTCTCCTCCCCATTCCCCCAGGACTGGGGAAAGAAAGAGGGGGAGTGAGTGAGTGAACGAACTGGGTGAGCTATTGAGGGGCTTAAACCACAACACCTTCCTCATGATTTTTACAAGTACTAAATGAATAAAAATACAGAAATTTGTTCCCACAACTGTGTTAAGGGGTTTTACAATAGCACTGTTTTCTAATATTCTGATAGGATTTCTGCACTAACATCTTTCTCCAGAAGGTTTCAGTAATTGTGGGATATTTACAAGGATGGTGCATTAGTGTCTGTAAAAAAGGTTATAGTAAAAAACAGATGGAATGTCTTCAGTTCTTTCGCTGATAGAAAGTGTGCCGCCTGCTCCTGCCAGTGATAGAAGTGCGAGCTAGCTTGTCTAGGTGTTAAGAAAATATTCCATAGGAAAATGCAGGTGAATTTAATTACAAAACAGAAATTTACGTCAGGCCATCTGTCCACCACAAGGAGCACAAGGAGAAGATATTTACCCCTTTACACTGACTTTCTCACCTGCCAGAAGTGACAGTGATATTAACAAGACAAAAAAAAGAAACAACAAAAAAAACCAAACTAGACTTGATTCTGAGCACATGACAAAAACTGAAACCATGGCACTTGAGCTCTGACTTCATGGCTATTATCAGCTCTGAGTTGATGGTCTCCTTCCAGATCCACAAGTCAGGCCGTGGTTCTTCCTGGACTGGTGATGGTGCAGCAACAGAGCAGTAAAATCTTTAAAGATAGCATTCATTTGTCAGAAATCAGGTTTTCCAGTCTTTCAAAAAACCTCACTAAGGTTTCCTGTTTGACATACAGAGACATTCCATTAAAAACATTAAATTGTGCCACTGCAACATGCCATAAGGGGCATGGAACTAAATGGCAGGGGGTTGGAACTAAGTGATCTTAAGGTCCTTTCCAACCCTAACTATTCTATGATTCTATGAAGACCTGCTTGACAAAGTAAAAAAAAAAAAAAACCAAAGGGAGGGAAAAAAGAGGAAAATATAATGATCCTGTATTGACTAAAATTTATTAACCCTTTCAAAAAGATATTTTAAAGAAATGCAATGTTTTTATCTTGAAGCAGTCCCAACAGTTGAGTCAATCCAAAAAGAATTTCAGGTTTCTTCATTTCACAAGGGGGAGAGGTTGGAACAAACAAACAAAAACAACAACAAACCCAAAACACACCCCAAAAAAACCAAACCACAAACAAACAAAAAGCAAGCCACAACTATTCCAGTTGACCCAAAAGGACACTTTTTTGCTAGCTGGCTGAACCAGAAAGCAGTTTTCCACACAGCTCTGTCCTCAAGGGCAAGGTTTTGCAAGTGGAAGTGAGCTGAATTCTTTTGATGATGAGTAAAGCAGAAGAGTGGCTAGCATACTGCTGGCTGCCTTGGCTCTATGCTAATATCCTATAAAAACCTACGTGCATCACCCAGAGCAGCAGCAAACCCTAGGACGCTTCAGGATGAAATCAGTGGAGTTGGCCCCAACCACACTTTAAAGTTGTTCTGCTTATTGCAGCAAGTGGACATAGAACATAAGCGCTCAAGAACCCTTGAAGCAGAGATGTACTGGAAAATATTCAGAGCTAGTGCGAACTTTTCTTGCTGCCGATCCAGAAAGGGTCTAACAATTTATGGTCTATTTAGATTAATCAGCTTTTTTGGTGACTCCATAGGAAATCGAAGTGTAGATCTAGAAAGCACCTCTGGAAGTGGTCTCCAGAGTTTCCCAACCTTGTTAAAGGTTCAGGTTTCATTCCATCTATTCACATAGAGCCTCAATAGAGTTCAGACGTTCCCAGAGATGGTCCAGGTACCCTCGTCTTTACAGGGGCTCAGAGGCTGAGCCCCATGGCCCAATTCACTATCTCAATGGAAACCGAGAACCACTTATTCCTAGACTACCCTGCATGATGCCAGAAGATGCCCAAGGGACATGGCAGTGACAGATTCCATGACTGCTTTCAGCAACCCACTCCAGTACTATGCAGGAGAAATTGTGTGATCTACAGCAGAGAGGCTGAGATAAGACAACCAGAGACTTATTTTCCACATTTACCAGGGACAGGATATTTTCCTACTCCCTATGTATTAGACCATGTTGGGGATTTGGAGTCTTCAGCTGCCTCTCATTTTTCCAGAAATTCTTATTTTCATATCCCTTTTTAATTTTTTTTTCATAGAATAAAGTGTATTTTAAAAATATCTCTTACAAATATGTATTCCTAAACTTTAAGCTAATACTTATTTGTATGACTGTGCATCACTTACTGCTGATATTTAGGTTGAACAGGGCATCACCACACACGTATTTCCACCTACACTCTGTTGAAAGAGCTGCACAAGCAATCCTACAGGTTACATGGTATCTGTCATCCTCTTCAAGAAACACAGCACCCCTGCTCAAAACCCCAATGCTTTAGCAGCAGGAAACCTCTGGCAAGGATAGAGAATCAGCCAAAGAGTCAATGAACATGCTGCTTTGATCCATTTGTACTTTTTTACAACAGAATTGACTTATGCAGAGCACAAATGGGACAAAACCTTGAGTTTGCTCTGAACAACAGCTGGCTCCTGTCACCTCCAGAGGTCCCTTTGCATGCTATTGCCTCTCAAAATCTTATGCAGAGGTCTGCCCAGTTCAGGGTGGTGGCAGTCATTCCCCATATGGTCCCAAAATATCAGGGATATTTTGATTACTTTCTAGAGCAGCTGATTTAAGCCTTTTTTAATTATTTTTTTATTTTTGTAAACTGCAAAAATTTATGGTCCCAGGGAGAATATTTGTTTACAATTTAGAATTTTTGCATACATTGGTCAGTTCTGTGGTATCTAAACGGTTTTTTCCCCAGATACACAAATTAGTACTTACAGTACCCAGAACACACCATTCCTAACCAATGCCCAGGGCTATATATTCTCTCAAATTTGTAACTTGTTACTGAACACTAGAAAGACTTCAACAATTTCCAGCTGCAAAAAGTTTCATGAGAAGTTTGGCTGCTTCTAAAGGGGAAAAAATAAAGGCAGCACATTAAAAAATGCTGTTAACAAGGTTTGCCAGGAAGGGTGGACATCTCCTTTTCAGCAGCTCCCAGGGAAAGCTATCTGGTGCTGCCTGATAAGCCAGTTTTCCATTGGAAAATTATGGTTTGCCAAAGCTGAAACTTTCTCAAGGAAATGTCAAAACTTCATTTTTTGAATGGCATTGACATGCCATTTCTTGAGTCCAGGATGGTGTCTCTGCTCACAACGAGAACAGCCGGAAATGAAGTGGCCAGGAAAGCTTATAAGGTGAATATAATTTATTTTATATTTTTTCTAGCAAGACCATACCTACCCTGGGGTCCTGCATTATTCCCTCCACTGCATGCATCTGAAATGATGGTAAGTACAACAGTGGAGCAAGGAGCCTGCACTACCCAAAACCATTACAAAAAGAAGGGTTCTCCAATGCTGCCTATGCCAGTGCTTCTCTCTGTTTTTCTCCTGCATCGCTCTACCCTTTTTCTCCAGCTGAATGCTCCCGCTCATAGGAACATCCAACATTTATCACCAGCAGATGAATATTTGTCAGGGTCAGAAGTGTTATACAAAAAAAAACATTGCTGAAAAGCACCTTCTGCTAGAGAGAAGCCAAGTGTTCTGGTAACAAGTGCATTTAGGGTGTATGGATTCAGACCTACACATTACACCTCACCAAATTCACCAGCCTCAGAGACCTGCATGGAAAAAAAGCTCAGACAAACTGCAAAGTATTTCTTTCATCCCCATAGTTTTGTCCCATTTATTGACTGTGGTTCATAAGATTAAACTGTTGTTTTCTATTTACAGTGAAGTTTAAGCAGAGCTAACCTTGGTCCCTGTTTCTTAGTCACAGACAAAATTGTAGAAATAGACACTGAAGTGATGTTGTCAGTTTTTACTTTAAAGAAACACCATTCCTCTAGGCATGGAAACAGTTGACTGTTTAAGCTTGGCCACAGCTGAAAAGGATTTGTTTAAAACACCACTTCAAACTGAATATATTTCCCATACATTATTATGCAGGGCAGCTTTGGCAAGGATGCTGGCAAGCTATCAGCTGGTAGAGCTCATTTTAAATAGCAAAGCAAACTGCAACACCCCAAAAGTTAACAGGGTAATTTAAAGAAATAATAAAATTAAATAAATGCTTCAAAGGACAGAAAATACACCTATGTTGAAGTGACACAGGCCTGCTTAAACTACTCAGATTAGTCTATTTTTCCATTCTATTATATTAAATATTTACTCTGTTAGTGGTTAGTGGTCACACATCCAAAAATAAACACCACTACCTTGCATCACAGACTCTGTTTTGTTCAGATTTGGCCTAGGATGGACAACCAGGCCAGCCACCCACCTGAACACAGGGACAGCTTGGCAGCCTTGCAGAACAACGCTGCAATTTTGCTGGCTGGATCCAAACCCATGCCCTCAGGGAAGTTCACATTTAGACCAGGTGGAGGGGCCAAGCCTCATGATTTGGACCTGAATTACTTTTTGTAAGCTCCAGAAGAAGAAACAACCTTTTCTGCTTCTGACCCAGGCTCTGAAGTCTCAACAAGCTGTGTCTATACCAGCCTCTGCCATGAGGACCCTACACCTTCAGGCTCAAGACCATTCATCATCAAAACCAATGTACCAGAAAACAGACCACCTGGCAAACCATTAAGGGAAAGAAAAGAAAGAGGAAAAATAAAAGAACAAGACTTAGAGAAATATTTTAAGAAATATATTTCTTGACTAGCACAAATTCTGGTTCTTGGCACTTTAAGGCTGTTGCATCACATGGAAGTATCTAAATCTCCACCATTGAGATGTCCATATTTACTGGGGCAATAGGGTCAGAGTAACAGTTTGCCATCTCTCCAATTTGTATGGGCAAATAATTTTTCCTGTACCTACAGAGCTTGAGAAGCTGATCGGCAGTGTGCAGCTCCAGGCTTTGCATTCACAGTAATACTTAGCATCCGCTTGTTATTTCTCTATCTTTCAGGTCACAGGAACTTTTTTTACTTCATCTTACAGCTCTTCTCATAGACATTTTTACCTCTTTCATTCCTAAGGGGATTCAGTACAGGCTGTTGACACACAGCAAGGGACAGACCACACAGGCCTATTTATTCCATTGGCACCTCTGCCTGAGCAAAAGCAGCTGACATTAACCTCGATTCTTTTCTCCCTGCCACAAGAAAGGTCAGAAAGACAAAGAGGGAAAGGTGGCAACAGGCTCTTCATGCAAGGAAGTTCATCCTATTTGTCCCATGCAAGGCTGGCTACAGTCACACTGCAGGAACCCCATAATAAATTTGACAAAGAACAGATGTGCAGTTTCAGCTGCTGGTTCTGCGATTTGTTGTTTTCTTGTGCACCAGATGCAACTTTTCAGGTAGTCCCAGAGAGGTAAAACCAAACTAAAAGACTTATCTCAGACACTTGCAAAACTGCAAACCAGCAGCACAATGGCAGTGTCAGTGCAAAGACGACTCAATTTCCCCATTTCATACTTACTTCTCTATCTCACTGGCTAATTAATGGACCAGTGTTTACCTTGGTGTATGGATTAGGCTCGCCCCTAGTTTGACAGGTATTATCAAATACATACCCAATCAAATACTCTTGCCCTTTCTACAGAGAAACATCTGGGCTACACTCACCCATCCTGGTACAACATGCTGTGAGGTTAAATTATGCTTCCCTCTGTTTATTCTTCCCCTCACTCCGTAATTTGAACAGGACATTTTTCTTTACTTCTATTTCTCAATGAATGCATAAACCAGTGACTTAAAAAGCCAAAGTCATTGCATCAAGCCCTAGTGAAGCTGCGATTTCATTCCTGAATTGCTGGTAACAGTTCTGTACCTGGTTGATAAACTTTTTTGTACTTCATGCGTCAATGACATCAGAATGTCCCACGTGATTTTCTGCAATACTACAATGTAATAAGGCACACTTTACTTCAATGTACTACTGAAGCACTTTACAGAAGAAAACTTACATATTAGAAAGGTACAATAAGTCATGGAAATACGACTGTTACTTTAAAAGTGAATTGGGAAACATTCTGCATGCCTGCATTTGCCAGGCTGACACGGGAGTTATGAAATGGTCTTTGAAGAAAAACAGAAGTGGAAAAAAGCAAAAGTCACACGGAAGAAAACAGCAACCCAAACTATTTGTTCTTGGTTCCCCAGGTGGCAAAAGCTCAGAAGCAGCAAAAGGCTCAACCTAGTGGTTAGGTCTGGCTCACAAGTGCCAACTTCATTTGCATTATGAAAAATCATAGAATCACAGAATGGTTTGGGGTGCAAGGGGCCTTAAAGATCCCACACCCTGTCATAGGCAGGGACATCTTCCAATAGACCAGGTTGCTCAAAGCCCTGTCCAACCTGGTGTTGAACACTTTCAGGGATGCGGCATTCACAACTTCTCTGGGCAACCTATGACAGTGACTCGCTGCTCATAGTGAAGAATTTCTTCCCGATATCAAATGAGAAACTACCCTTTTTGAGTTTCAAGCCATAACCTTTTTTTCCTGTTGCTACATAGCCTGGTAAAAAGTCCCTCTGCCTCAATCTTGTAGGTTTCCTTCAGGCACTGGATGCTGCTTTAAGGTCTCCTGGAGCTTTCTCTTCTGCAAGCTGAGCAAGCCCAGCTCCCTCAGCCTGGCTTCCCAGGAAAGGTTCTCAAACTCTTCGATCACCTGTTCCTCTGTATATCACCCAAGCTACCTGTTCTTGCTTCTACCCTCTGCTGGTTTTCTTTTTCTGTTGGTGTTTGTCCAGGGGCTCCTTTTTCATTCACAGACCTCCTGGCATTCTTGCCTGTCTTCATGGGATGCACTGCTCCTGAGCTTGGAGGAGGTGATCCTTGAATATTGATCAACTTTCTTGTTCACTTAATCCCATTTTACCCTACTAAGCAGATCCCTCAAGAAGCCAAAGTCTGCTCTCCTGAAATCCAGGGTAAAAAACCTGCTGTAGGCCCTTCTTGCCAACCTAAGCATCTCAAACTCCACCATTTCATGGTCACTACAGCCAAGGCTGCCCCCAAGCTTCATGTTTTCCTCCAGCCCCTCCTCGTTGTTGAGAAAAGTGTCCAGCATAGCATCTCTCCTCATTGGCTCTTCTATCACTTGGAGAAGGAAGTTACCATCAACACATTCCAGGAACTTCCTGGATTGTTAGTGCCCTACTTTGTTATCCCTCCAATAGGTATCAGGGTGGTTCAAGTCCCCCATGAGGACCAGAGCTTCTGAGCACGAGGCTGCACCTTTTGTCTATAGAGGGCGTCATCGCTCGGCCTGCCTGGTCTGCCGACCTGTAGCAGACCGCTGCTGTAATGTCGCTTCTCCTGGTCCTTTAATCCTGACCCATAAGCAAACAGTCGGCTCCTCATCCATCCGCAGGGCTCCATGCACTCCAGCTGGTCACCGATGTACAGGGTGACACTGCCTCCTCCCCCCTCCTGTCTGTCCATGATGTATACTTCCATTCCAGTGCTCCAGTCATAGGAGCCATCCTACCTCATACCCCTGGTGCCAATAAGATCATAACCCTGCAGGAGGCTCATTTTCCGCCTTGGTCTCTCAGCAGAAGAAAAGTCTCCAAGGTCCACCAACGCCTTTTTAAAGTTATATTTATATATAAAAATAGAGTACCTCCAAGCCTCATTCCCCCACATCTCTCCTACCTAGACTTGCCTAGTATTTTGTGCAAATTATTACCATTTCTCTTACCAATGCCCTTATATCCTAAGATCAATACCACTTTTCTGACCTCCTCTATTTTATGTGCGTAGTTCAATACTTGTTCGCTCCAAAAAAACAGAACAGTGCCACTGTTCCCATCTTCTTTATGTGTGCACCCAGCCACAGGGAGATTTCCCTTTCACCACCAGCTTTCCCTTGTCAGGTGGGATTTTTTGATTGATGTCAATACTGCCAAACCATCAGCTCCCAGCTAATTCCTGACAGTTTGTGCCTGAAGATGTACTCCACACCAGGAGATAGCTGCAATATTTAATGACAAATCTCTTACTCCAAACAGGACAAAACCCTAATTCAATGGCATATTGTTTCTCCCTAGAAATGTCTTTTTCCTTAGGATGGTTTATAACCACATGGATAAAATTTTGCCTTCTCTTCTGCTCTCTTGGGCACACCAACAAACCACATCTATTTGCTTTGGTTTGTAATATTTGGCAATGGCTGTTTCAAGGTACACTGCACCACTCGGGTGGTTTCCCCTTGTTTGAATCTACAGCCCCTGAGGAAGCTACCAGGTTCCTGAAGTTACACTTGTATTGCAGCCCAAGCACCACAGTCCATGTGCTATTGAACGGCCTTATTTCCACCACCACTTTGGGATCTCATAGAGCTGCAAAAAGCCCCTTTTTCCTGTAATAAAACCAGGTTATATTCTGTAGGTATCCATGCAGGCCTTAGCATGCTAAGTTCATGCAACCTCATGCAGAGTGTCCTTCCAAAACAAATAGACAAATAACTGTGCGAGTCCTGTCTTTTCCATCTCTCTTACTTGTCCTGTAACAAAACAAAAAACCAAACACAACTACCAAAAAGAGAAAGGAAATCTTTCGCCTGCACACACATCAACCACAAAAAGTTGCTGCAAAATAAGCACATCTGGCCTTTGAGTTTTCTTGTTTGTTTTCTGAGATTTGGTTTCAGATGTGGCAGAGTTTTATGTATATTATTTTAAGTAGTAAAAGCATTAGAAGGCTTACTGACAGTGATTTATACAGTAAATCCAGTTCTTACTTTTCATTTATGTTTAACGTAAACCATTACTATTGGAACATCCTGTTACTGTAGAATGTACTTAAAGGTGCAATAAGAGCTGGTTGGGAAGTCAAAGCTTAGAGAAAACCATTTCCACAACAGATAATTTTAATGTCTGCTTACTGTGGGAGGACGAAGGAAAAAAATTACCAAAAGGTAAAAACCAAATTTTAACTGTACTTACACTCCCATGCTATGAAAATATTCGCCCAGGTACTAATTTTCATTGTCCCTGCTCTTGTTTTCCCTGTGAAGCACATATTCAGAAGTCTTCTTTTCAAATAAATCTTCTTTCCATTTCTATGACAGTCATGACCACTGAGAATGACAAACTGGCCACCTGCTATGTTTTTGTATGAAGGACAACTTACCCAAGACATGTTGCAGAAATTAACTTTTTTAACTTCTATTACATAACCCTGAAAACCTGCAACGTCAGGGTTTGCCTTCATAGCCTCCTACTTAAGAAAGAGGTTTTATGAGAAAAAAACCAAAAGTAGTAGTTACTTTTTATTACCTATTTCAAACATATGTGGTATTATTAGGCCCATGATAAACCTGTCTTTTTCCAAACCTTGAGTAAAGCTCATAGTATCAAAAACTGAATGAAGAGAAAAGGAAGGATGAGGTGGAGGAAGTCAGGGAGCAGGTTGGGAAATTTTCAGTGTAAAGTGGAATCTTAATTAACTTCCCAAGCACTTGGGTCTAATGACATCTTTTGAAGAATTATTTGCCAAAGGGAAAGACGCACCAGCAGGTTCTAGAATTAAAACACACTTCTCATAACAAGGAGACAAAAACGTTTTCACAACTGGTATTGCCACCAGCTCCTGGTTCAAAACACCTTTTGGCAATTCCTTCATGACACAAATTTTAGAAGCCCATACTGGCAGACAAATTAGGAATGAGCACATTTCACAGGCTTGATAGGACACAGTTACCTGAGCTCACATACAGGACTCAGTTCTTGCATTGTGATTATTCAGACTGACTTTATACCAGGAAACAAGGGTGGAATTACAAAACAGTTATTTATACTTTTCCCTTGTATACTTTCCCCATCAGTAGCACTTTCAGAAAACCCATGAGACCACGGATGTCATAAACACAGCAGGCATAAGCATCACGCTACAAAAGTCATTAGATTTGCAAGCAGGGGAATGGGAAAACATTTATGGACAAGCATAGTGTCAACATTTGACCAATATCCAAACATTAGAATTACACAAACAAGTTATATTGAACTATTATAAATCAAAGGAGTATTTATGACCACAGACACACAAAACTTTTATAATTTGTTCTATTTTCTTTGGCAGTGTCGGGATGTGCCACGGACAAATTGTTGTTTCTTCTCTGTGGCATGATCAAATGTTAAACGTCTCGGCCACAATAAGGGAAAAGTGGCAACACAACAGGCTAGAGACTTCCCAGCCAGAGGAATGGGGAATGCAGAAACTCCATTGCTAAAAATATTTTGAAAGAGTTTGGCTTTCACCTGATGTCAGTTTGGATTTGGGACCAAATGGTTTATATATAAATAAACATATACACAGACTATTTGCTCCAATATCAATTCCTTTGCAGCCTAGAAGCAATTCTTTAGCAGGGTATGCTGCAGGCTGCTGAATCATAGGGTTGTTTTTTGAAACCATTAGGACTTGATTTGTTTACAATTAGGGACCACAGTAACATTACAGTATGCAGATTTATTCTGGGGAAAGGAACCAAAGGTTTCTTCAGCTGTAATAAGCTTTAATGGTGTTTAACACAACGCGTAACTCATGGCTCTTAGCATATATACACATACATGACCCTTCCGAATAATACCTCTATGTCCTACTGGATCTACAGCCCACTTGGGAAAATCCAAAGTCCTTTTAACAATAGCACATTTCTTCCTCCATTTCCAGCTGACCACCCCCTTGCAGTGAGCATGCTACTGACCAGGGGCTACTGCACTCGGGAGTCTCTAGAGCACAACATGATCAGTCTAACCCAGGTGTCCCCATCAAGCAGAGCAAACAGAGTGCTTGGGAGATGCTTTCAACGCTACCAAGCAAGGGAAAGGTGTTGGTAACACAGACATATTTACATTAGAGCTGAGCTATTAACATTCAGTCTCATCACCATTTTATTGTTTTTTTCAAGGCTTGAGAAGGCAGATCATCTTATATCATCGATCACAGCTCCACCCGAAAAAAGCTGAGGTCTCATTTTTCTTAAAGCCCAGCCCCCCAGCAAAGGTCTGCACACAGCTTACTGGGTTATGTGAAAAATAAAGGGAACAAGGACCTGACAAAACAGTCTCCAGCACCATCCACATCTCCAAATGTGGGGATGCACAAAGGCTCCTGCCCCATGCTCCTTCACCACTCTAGCACTCAAAGCCACATCAGTCTTTCGGTAAGCACATCTGTATCCATAGATCTCTACCCTCCTTCCCCCCCCCCCCAAATTCCTGATCATGTCTTACCTTGGTAGAGCCTCTGCTTTCCTTCCCACTACATGGCAGACATCCCCATACAAGTGCCTCTGTGTCAAAGCAGAGACATCCTTATGCTGGGTCCAGCCTTTTATCTTCTCATCACTTGGCAGCCAGTTCTCCCACACCTGCTACAGTTGTCTCTCCAGTGAGGGCTTGTTTGGTCTTACTTGTGGCTCAGCTCCTATAGGCCCAGTTCCACTGACTCCAGGGCTTCCTGCAGATCCAGCCCAGCTGCATAGCCTTGGTTAAAACACCTGAGAAAACCATCATGGAAAGTCACATGAGCTAAGGAAGATATGGAGATGGTTGGGGTGGATGGTGGTTGAGATGGATCCATTCCCTGCTCAAGGATTCAGAGAAAAAAGCTCCAGTAAAGAAAGCTAAGGGGGTTGGAAACATGATTGAAGTTCCCTTCCCAGGCATGATGGAGGTCAACACTCCACACCTGGCTAATGACATGCCAGGAGATTAACTCAACTCAGGTGTCCATTGGGGTGGTGGTGAACACTGCTTGGCATAGAAGCTCCCAAGTCTCAGCTAACCAGCATATACATTAACTAGTAAATACCTGCTCTGTACTTTTTAACCTATTTCTGTCTTTCTTGCAAAATCTCTTTTTGCACTATATAAGCTGCCCGAGCCAAATAACCCACTCATGTGACTTTGGGGCAACGTGGATTCTAGGAACATCTGCCTACTGTGGCATGTCAAGCCATTTCTAATGGATGTGGAAAATGTCCCTACCGCTGGTGGTTTCTGAAATGGTGTCCTCCTGAGTTCCCATCTCCTTTCTCTCCTGAGCTTCCCCAGCAACACTCAAGGAAAGCCCAATGCTAGACTAAAACCTTCCCTACTTCAAAACCTGAGGAAACAGAGACCGAGAAGTTACTCCCCAAAATGTCCTGGACAGGGCACCCTGCTCCTACTGAAATCAAAGATGTTTTAATGGCTTAATTACTATGCTAATGAACAGCTACTGATCCCCAGCCACAGCCATCAGGATTTGTCACAGCTGAACTGGGGATTTGCTAGTAAGCCCTCACTGGACAGCCTGAGAAATTTCTTGCAGCACTTCCAGGGGAAGCTGGATGATTGAGGCCACCTTAGGGGTTTTGTGGCAGTAAATAATTAATGCAAAGGGGTAACATCCATTTAGGTATCATTTTTCTTGAGCTGGATGTTCTTTTCTCTAATCCCACCTGGCAAGCCGAGGGAAGCTCTTGAACAGGCAACCCACTGCTGGTGTGATTATGGAAAAGGAAACAATTATGTCTTGCTGCTCTTGGGGCTTCTCAACTATAACTCTCAAGAGGCTTTCAAGGAAACATAAGCACAAATCACAGCTCCTCTTTTGATCAGTTTTGCTCTTCTGAGCAAAACCTGCCCCAGAGCGAGGAAGGGAGAGAAGAAAAGCAGAACAGCTGCCTTTTCTGCACAACCCTGAGGGCCTTCATAAAGTTATGCTAAAATCACAGCTCCTTTGGTATCTGAATGGCTTTCATGGGTCCCCATGTCCAAACGTGTTTTCATGCTTCCCCCATGTCTGTGGGTCAATCCAGTGAAAGCACAGCAATTCTACACCAAGATGGGGCTTAATGACTGACTTTCAATCCCAAATTCTTCTATTTACACATCTAACACTACTCACTAGTTGCATTTCATCTAATGAACAGATGGCTTTTCCTCCCCAGCAAGACTTTCCAGTCTTACCTCACATATCAGATTCCTATGTTACCCACACTGAGGTAACATCTCACATTGCTGTCTTTCTCCCAAAGGGACTTTTTCATTACTTCCTTTTGTGATGATCACATGAAGATGCATGGCACTTCATTTTTTGGAGCTGATTCACACACACACACACCATGGTCACAATTCCAGGCAGAAGCATTTATTTGATCACTGAGTTATTTCAAATAATTTCCCTTTGGAGTCCAAAGTGCTTGGTGGCACATTAGCATTGAGCCTGAAATTTCATGTTGCCGATGATCAAATCTTACCAATTCCTTAAGGCAGATGAAATAGAATGGCACACTAAAGACAGAAAAAATTCCTTTCATAGGGAAAAAAATCTAATGTTATATCTGTCTGTCACTCCCAAGCTCTGCCCAGGAGGTCAGGAGAAGCAGCAGACACCAGAACCTCTCCGAGTACTCTGCTCAGTGGTAGGCAGCCATAACTAGGGGGGGGGTTGTTTGGTTTTGTTTGGGGGTTTCTTTGTTTGTTTGTTTTAAATGTGCACCAAAATCTCCATTTGAACCTTCATATTCAGCAGAAAGGTGGATACTGGAGGGAAGACATTTCCTTGGGAACAGTCATGATTTTGGGCCAAGAAATGGGTGAGCACAATATTGCCTCAGTGAGACAGTGGTTTGCGCTGAGCAAGAATAAAGATATAGGGATGTTGGGGAGGGACTCTTTATAAGGGACTGTAGTGAGAGGAGAAGGGGTAATGGGTTCAAACTTAAACAGGGGAAGTTTAGATTGGATATGAGGAAGAAATTCTTTACTGTGCAGGTGGTGAGGCACTGGAATGGGTTGCCCAGGGAAGTTGTGAATGCTCCATTGCTGGCGGTGTTCAAGGCCGGGTTGGACAGAGCCTTGGGTGGCATGGTTTAGTGGGAGGTGCCCCTGCCCATAGCAGGGGGATTGGAACTGGATGATCTTAAGGTCCTTTCCAACCCTAACTATTCTATGATTCTATGATACTATGATGATGAAGCATGAAGATGAAGACGATCGTGAAGCAAGATGCAGATTGTGTTGAGGGAGCAAAGCCCCGTTATCTACCCACCACACAGGAATACCTAATGCTTTTAAAGCTGAGCAAACACCAGTATGGCACTTTTCCAACATGAAGAGTCAGCAACACCTAATCGTAAACACTTCACTTAACATGCCTCAAAACCAAGCCTGAGACTCCCTTAAATGTAGATCAGCATCAATGTGGGCTAAGTCTGCTATTAGGGGTCAGCTTTAGGACTGGCAAACCTACAGGCTGTAGTATGATCATGGTCCAGTATTGAGGTGAGAAATAGCCACAGCAGGATGTAATTGCAGGGACAGATCCTTATGCTAGGATACTAAACTTGCACACCATATTAGAAATTACTCTGCCAAACCACTGTGACATCCATTTCATTACTGTTAGGGTCCAGAAAGATTTTAGCCAAGGCAGATATTCAATTCTGCTGCTGTGTCAACAGGCGCAACATGATATCCTGAGGACCACAGTATCAGATGCTCAGAGACTGCCAAATCCAGAAGCCACCCATCACAGATATTCATGGCCACTGAATTTATTGAGCTTTTTCTAGGGGCAACAAATCATCCTCAAAACCTGCACTGACTTTCCTCCCTGCAAGTATATTCAGTCTTTGCTCAGACATGTTTTCATAGCAAATCGTGCGAACATGCCGTTTGCAGGCTACATGCATGAAGGCCACCAGTGAGAGGGATTTCTCACTCCTGCCATTTTAACCCAGCAAGCCAAAACCTCCTGTTGAAGCCAGGATGGGCACAAGGCTGTGTCCCTTCTCCCAGCATCTCTGCTGGGGACAGCAGCAGCAATTGGGATGGATCAGCTGGAAATGCCTTCAGCAGAGAGCGAACAAAACAGTGCCATCAGAGCAGCAATGACCCAGCTATCTGGTCAAAGGCCTGCAGGGAGCTGGAAGATAGAGCAGGTTAATGTTTAACCTGCAGGGACTGTAAACCAGCCCCACGGCTGCTGAACCTTTGGAGTTTGATATGATGATTAGGGA
Organism: Myiopsitta monachus; assembly: GCA_017639245.1. Taxonomy (NCBI): domain Eukaryota; kingdom Metazoa; phylum Chordata; class Aves; order Psittaciformes; family Psittacidae; genus Myiopsitta; species Myiopsitta monachus. The sequence continues at coordinate 59,279,906 of CM029921.1, read as the reverse complement.
ATAACCGGAGTGACACGTCGCAAACTCTCCATAATCAAGGAGCCCTTTTTCCTGGGTGGTGATCTCCAAAATTGTTCAGGTACGTGCCCGCTCATCCTATCCCAAGGTCTGGGACACAGGGACTGGGTCGCCTGTGAAACAGGGCTTTTGGCTGGGATGGGAAAGGAGCAGCTTCATCATATGCCTTCCCCCCTGATGGTGCCCCACCATCAAATTCATGCCTCAAGTGCTGCTGGGCACCAGTGGGGTCAGAATTGGAAAGCCAGGATCCCCCTGCACCATGCAGCTGGAACCATGTGCTAGCACTGCCCTGCACAGCTTGCCTTGGGTTTTTGATGGGCAAAATGGGGAGAGAAGGGCTCACTGGGGGCCTCAGAGTAATTTCTGCAAAGCAGCAACATCAAGGAGCTGTTTTTACTTCTTTCCCCATGCTGATTGCCAGCAGTTGCCAGAAAAGCAAAACCAGAAAAGGTGGAGGGGGGAGGAGGAGTTTTCCCTGTGATAATTCGATCTCGATTTGTTAAAGCACAACTTTCTACAGCTAATCATTAGAGATCTTTCCAGCCAACTTCATATTTGCAACTTCTTCTCTTTGCAGAAGGTTGGTCTCCATTTCAAAGTCAGTTACTGCTCCTAAAAAAACCCTCTCAATTTTCCCTAATCTATTCAAAACAGAAGGCTTTCTGCCCAATACATAATGCTTCTCTTAAGCTATTTTCCCTTTGCAAAGAAAGAGGCTCGGGTGGGAGCAGGCATGGGAGGGAGGTTGGCTTCAAAGTATCCAGCACGTGATGCAACAAATAAAAGGGGGAGGACAGAGGCCGCGCTCAGCATCAGGTACCCTTCATCCTCATAGAGGGTTTTCAGGGGCATGTTATGTGTATTTGATAACACAGCTGCAAAAGCCATGTGCAAGAGGAAAGGTATTTCAAAGAGAGAAGCTTCTTCCTGAGCAAAAGAGGCTGAGAAAAATGTGTGCCAGTTTATATGTGAACTACTTTTCCAGGGTTCATGGGCTGCAAAGTGTGCAGTGCTTTTCCATTACTTTGAATTTATTTTGCTTTCCTGCAAATACCTGTGAGTTCCCACTTTGCGGGACCACCTGTGCTGGAAAAAAAAACCCTATGACCTGGAAAGCAAAAGGACTAAAGCCTTTGCTGCATTGCTCAATCAGACCCCATCCCACAGTGTGTCTCACTCCAGCGAAGAGCTGGTGGCAGCTCATGAAGCTTCAAGTGCCCGTTTTTAGGAAGAGTGTGAAGAGTGCTTCCTGATATATATATTGAAAACATATTGTATAGAGCCTGGAGGGAGGAATCAGAAACCCAAACACTTAAAACCTTGAAAAGCAAGTAAATAACCTAAAGGAAAATAATTTCTCTAGTAACAGCCTATTAGGGTTATTAAGGTAAAGAATGAATATACTTATCCATTTTTTAAAAAGGCTGTTTTTCTTTGCAAGGAGCGGTTGCACAGGGTAAGGGGGTTTTAGCAGTGCAAAACAGCCTTCATGAAAAGTGTCAAAGTGTCTCAATACTTTCAAACACAATGGTGTATTGACCTGCGCAGGATAAACACGTTTTTGTTATCTTGTTCATGGAAACAGTAACCAGGTTTCCCCAAAAGGGCTGCAAAGGGGCAGGCTCAGGGTGCAAATGTGGTGGAGGAAGAGAACAGGGTCCAGCTACAAATATCACGTTTCCTCCTTCAAATCTGGTATTCTGTGATTCCATGATTCTTCTCAACAAAAATCCCGGCACAGATTCAAGGGAGACATTCCTTGAATGGGAAAACAGATTCCCTCTTTTCCAAGCAAATAACCTAAAAGCAAAGTAAAATCCACATTTTTGAGATGAAAGGTTCTGTATTCATCTTGCTGCTGGCTGGATGGAGCAAAGCTATATGGTCTGTCTGCAGCAGCTGGCAAGGAAACCATATGTAGAAGTAGCCATGGAGAGGTGAAGCAGTACTATAAGTTTGTTTCTTGTCAATATGGGGTTTACTAGGCATAAAAGTACTTTTTCTTGCCTTGGTGTTTTAGAGTTTTAATAGACACCTATAATAAATGAGAGTTTTCAATGGAGAGAAAATAAATTGATTATATGATTTAACATAGAAACAGTGCCTTCCTTTTCTGATGGCACAGGATTCTTGATTCTAGGGCCATGAATAACTTGGTAGTATTGTTTAAAATTTGGTCAAAAATGAGTTAACATACCTGGGCAGTTTGCACCTCTGAAAGTCCTAATGTCAACGTAAACATCTGAATAAAATGCAACTCCCACCATTTTATTTTCTTTTTAGCTGTAATTTTTAAAAGCAAGCAATCTAAGGGTCAGACCCCTGAAAATCATTGATTTCCTTAACAATTCTTTCTATTAAGTGTGGCTGATGGTTTGTTTTTTGGCTTTGTTTTGTTTTTTTTCTTAAATACTGCTAAAAATGCTGCCTTAATTTGCCCCAGTGATTCGCACTTTCAAAGAGCAGCCATAGAAGGGGAGTTTTCCCCCTGTGAGGATGGATTTGCTAATTGATTAATGGCTCAGGGAACAAAGAAGGAGAGAAAGTAATTGTGTTTCCCCAGGTTCTGCGACACCAGCTCTCCTCCCTTAACAATAAATAAAAATAGCCCAGCACACCAGCACCACTGCAAGGACTGAGGCTGATTACTGGAATAAGGGAAAAGTGCTGAAATCCCACCGGTTTCAGAAACAAACCATCCCACTGTGACTTGTATTCTGGAAACAGTCTGTAGGCACTGATGGATATGGACCCTTGGGTGGCAGAGATGGGCAAGCGCCCTGTACAAAAAGGACATGTACTCAGCCCAAGGGAGGTAAAAAAGAAGGGGAAGGAAAGAATTGCTTAGAAAATTGGGGTCTAGGAAGCCTGGTTTGCTGTGCTTGGGATTTCTTGTATTGGGATTTATACCTTTTTTAAAAAAATGAGGTATGATTTCTGCTTCCATCCCAACTGATGGAGGAAATCTCTCTAGCAACAAGGCTTAGAAATTAGCTGTGAATGACTCTGAGCTTGTGATTAGCAGGAGGGACCTAATTTCTGAGAATGGCGCTACAAGCCAGATCCAGGTAGTGCATTGCATCATCCACATGTGTGTCCAAGCCCTGAATGTGCAGTGCTGTCCAGCCCTGGCTTCCGATGCTCCTCTTCAATCAGGAGCAGAGCCTTGCAGAGTAACTCAGGCTGGAGATTCCCTAGAGGATACCCACCCCTCTAGAGTGGGAGTCTCCAGCTATGCAAACACCACAGCTGCAGCAGCCTGCTGAGGGCCATGGTCCAGGCAAGCTGGGGCATCCTTGGGGATAGGGAAACTCTCCCACTTGCACGGGGAAGAGCAGTTTCCCTGGGGAAGGCTGGACTTTCTTCAAAGTCAGCAGCATGCGGAAGCACTGCGCAAGGATTAAGGCCAGATCATTATTAACACACACCCTGAGAGAATGGTGACCAATTTCTCTGGCTCCTTCAAAACATGTGTGGAAGTCTCCAACACTACTGTTGCAGTGCCTGTGATTAATACCTTGTGCAACCCTGAATGGTCTTGAGCTCTTATTCCTAGCAGACTGCTTGCACATATCCTGGAGTACACCAGTGTCTAGACATGCTGGTCTGGAGCCCAAAAAATTTACAGGATGCCTTACGAGAAGAGCTTGCCTGGTCTTATCTAATAAGGCAGAAGCCAAAGAGGAATACTGTTCCTCCTGTAAATGCATCAGTCAGGGAGATGCTCTACTCCATCCATCCCCCATCCCCACAGCTTGTGCTCACACAGCTTGAAACCATCACATGGAGTGAGATGTCACTGAAAATTACTTCTCCCTGGAGGAGAGGTAAGGAGATTTTGACATTTAAGGGTCCATAGGCAAATGCATTCAAAGCAGCAATGGCTGAGACACCCAGCCTCTAGGGAAGTGCAGCACGAAACCAAGCAGTTTTCAGGGGAGGAGAAGTGGTGGGGAGAAAAACAAGGGGTTTACACTACTCATCTAACTAGGTCATGGCTGGGGACAGACTGGAAACCTCAGCCATGACTGGAAAGCCACTGAGGTTTGCCTGGCTGCAGTCCAGCCACTTTCTCAGCATGGACAGGCGATGCTGCTGGCACAGGGCAATGCGCCTGCTGCCTGCAGGCAGCCCACTGCTTGCCTCTGCTCTGACACCTGGGGTAACCTCCCTGTTGGGAAGCAGGTCACTGCAGCACTGGTATACCTGACAGAAAAGAAAAAGATTATGAAATCTGAGGCAGTGAATATTAGAGATACCTGCACAGGGCAGCCATCCCCTTTCATCCCCCCTGTGTCCCAACTTTCAGGTACATGAGGATAGCCTCAAATCCAGATATAAGGGCTAACAGAGACTTGCAGAGCACTGTACATCAAGTGCTGCAATTAGATTGCTCAAACCCCTGATGAAATCAGATGCAGCAAAAGCAAAATAAAAGAGGCCAAATTCACAATATGACAGTTTTCCTCAATAGGGTGCATTTAAGTTGTTTCTGCCCAGGCAGGGGAGGATGCAAAACCAATTTGGATGTTAATTAGGGTTTTTTTGAACAACTGCTTTTTCCTTCTTAAGTAGCCTGGAAAATCACCCAACTCATTTTTGCACAGCAGTGTGTTAATCCTGCCCCATGCTGTGCTGAACCCCAGCTCCAGAGGAGTCAGCAGGCAAAGAAACCATAAGCAACACCTGTGTTCTGCTGCCACTCTCAGAAAGGGCAAAATAAAACAACAATCGGGCTCCAGTTGCTGCAGAAAACACTCATTTTGGAATTAAACAGAGAGAACTATTGCACTAGGACTAGTCGGCATTCCAGCCCCTGCATGCTGGTAATAATTAAAACACTGGAGAACCTGGAAGCACAGAAAATAAATAAATAAATAGGCAGATAAATAAATAAATACTCAGAAGAGTCTCACAAACTTCAGCAATAAATAGCTCAAAAATCTGGCATTACAGAGATGTCTTTATTTCCAGGTATTTAAATTGCAGTCTCTGGAGCCCAACGTGGCAGAGCCCAAGTGACACAAGGCTGAGATCCTCCAAACACCTGGGTTCATGCCCCATTTTTGGCAATGAGTATAATTCATCTATTTAAATTTTAAGCACCTGTTTACATCTTCCAGAACACAAAGATATGGGAGCACAGAGCAAATAATGTCCAAAGGCAAAGTGGGCAGCCTCAAACCTCAGCTCTTCTCCCAGTGAACCCCAAAAGCAGCATGATCCCCAAAAGATTTTGGTGTTAAACAAAAGGTTATTGGAAAAAGCTTTTTTCTGTTATTTCCATAGCATCATGGCACGCACAGAAAATGTACCAGTAGCTGATATATTGCACTTCTTTATCTGCATTCCTTTATTGGTAATGCTCATGTTATCTAAACCAAGAAACCTGCTATACAGGGGAATTGTTTGAAGTCCTCTCCCCCAGATTTGGCACTAACTCAAGGTGCATCCACACCAATTCATCTGCCTTCCACCTTTCTGTCATACTGTGTCTGCTCCTCCAGATTTCCATTCTCTCCTTCCCAGGATCCCCACCACAATCCCATGCCTTTCCTAGTCCCTGTGTAATGAGGGGTCCTGGGTTGTGCTCTTCCCCTCATCCCCATTACACCCAACCTGGCCCCTTTTGGCCCTGTTTTCTCCCCAGCAAATCCTGGGAGTTATTGCCTTCTGTGCATTTAAGCTTGTACAACTGAAAGCAAGGTAAGGCAATAACAATCATTTTCAATTACATGATTTAGCAGTTTCCTACTATGAAGTTCTTGGTCCTACCAGCCCACAACACATGCCCTGGCTACAAGGACCCAATGAGACTAAAATTGCCCTTACTTTTGTTCTGCATTTGCCCATCATCACAAGTCCTCAAACTCAACATTGCACCTGCAGACCCTGTTTCAGTGCCTGGCTCGTACAAATGGGTTTTGGACAAGCTCAAAGCTCAGCATGCGGGAAAATAGGGCAGCTTGAAATTATAGGTAGCAAGTCTGTCTTTATAAATACCCCTTTGCCAATACGTAACCCATTTCAGCTTTATAGTGTTTTCAATCCAATAAATAAAACTTAAAAAAACCCATATCTTTATTTAGATATGACCTAAAACTACAGCTCTGAATCAAAACATCTGAACCCAAGGTTGTCCTAACTCTGATCCTAGATACAGATACAAAGTTGTCCAAAGTTCTTGATTTTAAAAAATAGACCAAATCTGGACCTAGGTCTTGTTTGTAATGAAGTGACAGACCTGTCTTGTACAAGGTTCCCTTCCCAGCTTCAGCAGAATGTAAAGGCATAAAGGACTCATCACCATGTACTCAGCACAGGATTAGGCATCTTACATGTGTTTCCCTGCTAAGACACATACACTGGTATGTTACAATATCCCTCTGCATCTCACTGAAGTGCTGTCTAAAATCTGACTGTAGGTTTAAATGCTACTTATTTTCATGCAACATGAGGCAGATATTTTTGCTGTTTCCACAGTCTGTGATGTCTTGATTTGTTTTTATCTCAAAAATAACTGATTCAGGAAGAATGATCCTGATAACTTTCTCAGGAGGGTGGACTTTCTCCTCGTAGCTGTATTAATTTATTTAATTTATCTTAAATTTGATTGCAGTGAGCACCCCTAATTAACCTGATTTTTTGCTGATAATCATTCACAATGGAATCAAATCACAAATCCGGGGATGGATTGACCGGCACACAGAAAGAAGCCGCTCTCCGTGCATTAATTCAGCGAACGGGATATAATTTGATCCAGGTAGGAACTCATAGTCGTGTCCTTTTGTGTGCAGTGTCTGGCTTCATCCTGAAGTGATGCATTGCATCAGGGGCTTGAGCAGTGAATCTGTACGCATGAAGTGCTCCCTGCTCATTCTTCTCTCTATTTTTCTCTTAACATATTGCCTGCACATAGCTACATGAAGTAGATGCTGTCTTCTATGAAGCAGGATCTTATTCCTCCAGGAATACTTTGCCAGGTGCCAAATCACGATAAGGGTAGTAATAAAACACCCCTGAGCACTGTTAAGCATTGGGAAGATTGGGATTGGTCTCTTAAAGCCATGGCTGCAGTGGTAGAGGAGCAAAGAAAACACACTGACAAAGTTTCAGGAAAGAGTAGGTCCAGAGTTGGTTATAGAAGTCCAACAACTCACTACCACATCTGCCTTCATGTACAGGTGCATGTGAGGCAGGCAGGTGCCTCACCTGCCCAAACACCAAAGGTTTGCTCCCAGTTTAGTCTTCAAGGTCTCCAAGTGCAAAGCCTGTCCTGGTTAGGGTAGCGGACAGTGGGTATGCCCCTCAAAAGCCATCTAAAGAAGTCTTTCTCAGTTAGTAGTGACCAAAACAAGCTAATATTTGGAAGCGTTGGACATTGATATGACCAACTTTGCATCCTGGAAGAAGTAACTGAAAACACTGAATATTAGGCAGGTGTCTGCCTTGAACTTCATCTTGCTTTGCATAGCACTAGAGGGCACAACAGCCCAAAGCAAAAACTGAGACTCCTGGGAAAATGCCTTTCCCTATAGTCCTTAATTCTGTGTGTACCTCAGGACCAAGCCAGCAGCTGGGTTTGTTGTCCTTTAGGAGGCTTTCTGTTGTACCCGACTCAGAAGATAATCAACTTCTCTGTATCTTGTATTTACTGTAGCTTTCTTTATCTTCAGTTTTTCATACTTTCATTTCTGGCTGTAGCAGTCCACAACTAACACACAGGCCAGAGATTCACCTCCCATAGCCAAGAAAACCTACATTTCCTAAGGAGGTATTTGTCTGTCTCTGACTTGGACAAGTAGCAATTGCAGAGCATACATTGATGCATATTCCCCAGCAAAACTCAGCTAGTACAAACCAGGCCCTTCTCCAGTACATCACCAGCATACTAACTGGGTTAACAAAGCCTTTCAGTACAGATATGGCAGTGGGGCACCAGTGCACACCACATTTTCTCTGTTGAGTCTGTAAAGAGTTGCTCCTTGAAGGGAAAGAGGACGTCTGCCTCCAGCCCACTGGTAACAGAGCTTGTCTAATCCATCATTCCCTGGGAAGTAGTTGGTTACATCTACGTTTAAAATCTGTGTCTTAATCATTCTTTTTTTTTTCTTCATGGCAGGAAAATGGGCAGAGGAAATATGGTGGCCCACCTCCTGGCTGGGATGGCCCTCCACCAGAGAGGGGGTGTGAGATCTTTATTGGGAAGCTGCCCCGAGACCTCTTTGAGGATGAACTTATACCACTATGTGAAAAAGTAAGATTTTATGGCAGGTAGCTGTATTGCAGCAGTCAGTAATGATCAAACCTTCATTTCAAGGCCAAATTGGAGATGATTTGGCCCAGAGTACTAGTGGAGCTTTGATATGACATAGTCAAGGAAGCACCCAGATTGGTTTAAACACCTCCCTTCTTACTAACAAAACTTTATCTTGCTATTTACAGATTGGCAAAATCTATGAAATGAGAATGATGATGGACTTTAATGGCAACAACAGGGGCTATGCCTTTGTGACCTTCTCAAATAAACAGGAGGCGAAGAGTGCAATAAAGCAACTCAATAATTACGAAATTAGGTAAGCATGAGAAAAACCTTCACATTGACTTTAAATCATATGTACTAATCTATTTTGCTATGTAAGGCATATTTTCCCTTGTAGCCAAGAGGAAGATTATTTAGATACCTAAGCTTAATGAGGAAATAAAAAACAAAAAAAAAAGAGATCAGGACATTGGAAAAAATATTTTGCTTTGGATCAAATTAACTTTTTCCTGGCCATTGCTGTTTATTTCATATTCCCTTCTGGGCTGTTTTTTGTTGATTTTATTCCAATTCATAGTCTCCCTCAAGACCTATACTGCAGATATGTTCTGGGAGACAGACTGATAACAAAAAATAGTGAAATAGGATGGAAACCAATTGGCAAAATAATGACATTTCCCAATAGATAGGAACAGAAAAAGCTCTCATATTTGTGACTAAAATTTGAGAACAAAACACCCAGAAATCAACAACATATGGGCCCATCAATATGTTTTGGTTTGATTTCAACCACATTTAATGGTTTTTTTCCAGTTCAAAGTATGATTAGTAGATGTTTTTCCTAAAAACATTTAGAGATAGACCATTCTGGCATTTTTATGGCTTTCACTTTGTTTTTATAAAATGGAAAATGGGTTGTGAATTGCTTTACCAGCAACCCTAAGGATGAGCAGATCACAAGGCACACAGTGGGGATGAAAAGCGTGATTTGTATCAGAGGCTGGATGATCTTAAAGATCAGGCTTCATCCACCTCCTCTGCTTACTTCTCTTGTTCCAAAGACTCCTCTAAAGAAGTTTTTAACTTCTGAAGATCTGCAAGAGATGCTTGGACCATGAATAGGTGAGCAAAGTGGATGTAAGGAAAATTTTACTTCGGGGTCTGCACAACAGCTGACATCAGTAAGCCCTCAAATGGTGTCTCTCCATGACAAGGTATTTTCTTTCCCAAAAACCTCAGTCATGAGTCCCAGTGGTGCCTGGGAAGCTACAAGTCACTGGTGAAAGACAATGAATCCTGGTTTATACTGGTGGCAACACAGCAGTCATTGCTGTGACCATGGGTGTTAGGTACAGTTGCCTGGTAGCAGTTATTTTTGCAAATAGCAAAAAGGAGAATCCCAGGAAGCAAAAGGAAGATTTGACTGAACTCAAGTCCTTCTTTTCAACTGTGCTGCCTTACTTCAAATTTCTCACAGTGGCAGCCTCCACATTAGCTTTTGCACTGAGCAAGACTATTTGAATATCCTGAGCAACATATGTCACAGAAGTAGGTGGCCTTCTGTTTGACCTTGTGTTTTGGGACAAGGGGAGGAGGGGCATTTCCTTTCTTCTTCTCCTGTGAGAACTGATCCTGACTCCTTACAAACCAGCAATGTTGTTTACACTCAGGAACGGGCGCCTCCTCGGAGTCTGCGCCAGCGTGGACAACTGCCGCCTGTTTGTGGGAGGGATCCCCAAAACCAAGAAGAGGGAGGAAATTTTAGCAGAGATGAAGAAAGTCACAGACGGAGTCGTGGACGTCATTGTCTACCCTAGTGCGGCTGATAAAACCAAAAACCGGGGCTTTGCTTTTGTGGAATATGAAAGCCATCGGGCAGCAGCCATGGCCAGAAGAAAATTGCTGCCAGGTTAGTACAGATGGCAAGGGAATGGCTTCATATCAGGGAATCACCTATGCATGTATTGCACTGAATTGAGACTGAAGTCTCCAGAAGAACCAGGTACCCAAGGAACACTGCTGGGTTTTCTCCTCTCAGCTTCTAGAGATAGAGCAAGGAGGGAGCCCAATATACCACGGCTGTCTGATGGAGTCACCCTGGCTCTGAAGGACAGCGTGAGCCATTAGCTACAAAACCTGATGCAGCACCACTGCTCATTATCCATGCTCTTTATTTAGGAGCTTGAATTTATGAAAAAGATAGCTAGATGGATTTAGCTGTGTGTATCCATACAGGTCTGTTGTAGAATGTGCATTATCCTGTAGTTATTTTGGGTTATATATAAAATATAGCCTAAGTTATAGCCTCTTGGAGAGAACCACTGTGGAAAGAACCCAAAAACACATTCAGCCTTGAGAATATATTGAGGATGTTCCTGAAAATGGGTATTTTCATGTGGGAAGAAAACTCCAAAGGAGGAATTGCTTTAGGATTTAAACAGTATAAAGGATAAGTATACGCAATTTAGAGCTGGGGAACATTCAAAGTGAAGCAGAGGTTTGGCAGGTGTTAGAAGGAGTCACTTAACCTGAAGTGCATTTATAGTGATTTCACCAATTTTCTCATGCTTTCTTAAGCTTGGCAGCTTTTGCACTGCTTTGTCAAACCAAGATCAATCGTTGGTGAAAAAATACAATAAACCTCCTGTTTTCTGTTTTGAGACTTGTTCCTAACCAACCAACCTTATTTCATTCTTTCTATACAACAGCCCCTGAAACATCCTGAGTAATGTAAATCCTTTTTTTTACTGTAAGAAACTGAGCATGATTGTGAGCACTGAATACGTGTAACTATTGTGGGATATCTCACACTGACTATTTTTCCTTTTACTCTGGGTTTTCTGCATCAGATTAGCATCTCCCTGATTACAGAAAACATTCAGCTGGTTTGTGCTTTAGCATAACTTTTCCATAGTTTCTGTATCAAGAATGAAGGAAGGCAGGGGCACAGCCACAGCTGCTGATGGCAGCCCTGAGGGAGCAGAGCACTTGAAATTCTGAGCAAAGACAGTGAGACAGATGGAATGAGCACATAGCACTGAACAGAGATGTGCAATGTGCTAGTGATTTCCAAATTAGGGACATCTCAGTAAACATTTTGGGGAATTTCAAAGGCCTGAGCAGGAGCCAGAGTCTTCTGATATTGCAAACATACAGGAGGAACTAGAAAGAAGTTTCAAGCCAGAACTGAATGTGTTTCCAGCTGATGCATTGGATGATTGTGAGGTTGAATATCATTATCTGGATGCTGTCTTTGCTTTGAACTCTTTGTTCTTTAAGGGCTCTTTGTAGAAGAGACAGAAATTCTCAAAAAGGAAGATGTTTTTTTACAAAAACCTTGTCCCGTCTCCTGGTTAAACAAGAGGGTAGAGGAAGACTGGGTCTTAGCAAGAGGCTAAGTGCAGGTGCTAGCTCCTTGCTGCAAGTCAACCAGGTCATTCTTTCCATTACTGAACAGAAAATGGCAATTCAGAAAGGGACACATGGCCTTTAATTTCACCTGGCTGCCATTAGCAGCTCTTCCTCCATTTCTGGTCATTAACAGCACAAGTCAGATTGAGCAGTGTTGAAAGGTGAACATCAGCCCAACTTGGCTCCACAAATTGCAGCTCCTTCATGAGCCTTCCTAGCAGGGAGCAGTGTCTCTCCATTTAGTTTTATAATTTTCACTTCAAACATAGAAAAACAGCTCTCCAAATTCTACCCTCACCCTCTAATTTTCTCTATTTAGAGAAAAATCCGTCTCAAATGGGTTATCCAAGCGGAGATGCAAGATTGGATGACTTTTTACATCTCTCAAGAAACATGGTGTCCCTGCCCATGGCAGTGGGGGTTGAAACTAGATGATCTTCAGGTCCTTTCCAACCCTAACTGTGCTATGATTTTGCAGGATTAGAATTTTCCCTCTACCAGCATACGTATCCCCAGGTTTCTTCCAGGTTTTAGCATTAAAGATCAGAGAGAAAGAAAGAAAAAAAAACCCAGAAAGACCCACTTACTCTTTGGGGCACATTTGCAGAAGAGGCAGATTTACTTCGTTATTTGGAAAGAATATCTAGCACTCACCATGCTGCTAAGACACACCCACACCCTATTTTATACCTTGCTTCTTTCTGAGTCTCTCCTTTATACTACTTCTGCTGCAGCTTCACCCAGCAGGGACAGCACGACTTCAAATACTTGCACGCAGAGACATCCTTGCTTTTCCAATGTAATTTCATCCAGCTGGAACTACTGGATTCCTTTCCTGTTATCTAGGGAATTAAACTTTTGCAGACAAGAGGGATTTTTATAAGTTCAGTCAAGTATTTTCCTTTAGAGAGCACTCCAGGGAACATGGCTGTTAGTGAATTATGCCATATTTTCACTTCTTTAATTCTGGATGCTGCATTTCTGCAGGCATCTAGTTATTAGTGGGAACATGCTCAAAGTGTGACCATCTGCTTTTGGAAATGAGTTAACAAAGCAGTGGTACTTTGAGCTAGAAAGGCTTCTTTTGGTCCTGTTTGGAAAACTGGCCTATTCTGCTGTTCCTACTGCATGTTAAATTAGTCCTTTGAGCAGAAGTAAAAGGAACCAAAGCCTGTTTGACACTGGCCATGCTAATTCCTTTAAAGGTAGGATCCAGTTGTGGGGACACCCTATCGCTGTTGACTGGGCAGAACCTGAAGTGGAGGTAGATGAAGACACCATGTCATCTGTAAAAATTCTATATGTGAGGAACCTCATGCTTTCAACCACTGAAGAGGCCATAGAAAAGGAGTTCAACAACATCAAACCAGGTAGGAACTCACTGACATTAAATAAGTACTGCTACTGCAAACAGAAATATTTCTCCATTCATAAAATGTCAAAGGGAGAGATAAAAATGACTTATTTTCTGCTGTAAGGTGTTCATGTGTAATGCCACAAAAACAGTCATTATGCTGACGTCTCCCACCCAACTATGCGCATCATGTCATCCCATTAAGGGCTGCCTAATTTCCAGCTAACAACACTACTAACCGTTTTAGGATGATTGGTAACTGGAAGAGATCGAAAATGCTGCTTGGGGATGCTAGCATCACAAAAATTATTTTGAATCATTTCAGTCTTTCTTATAGAGTTGGTGAAACAGCTTGGTGATTTCAGCATTCTTCTATGGCAAAGGATGATGACAGAAATGCAAATGCATCTTATTTAATCTATACAAATTCTGAATTCTATCATTTTCATACAAACCTCCAACATTCTTCTGTGAATTTTTGAATAATTGGTGCTTATCATTTAATACAGAATTTGACAATAATCCTTCATGGCATATATTACATACACTTACATACACTTAGGGTGAGATTTTTCAAAAAGCAAGCAGATTTGCTGGGAATAAAGATCCTGCTTCTTTTAAGGGAGATTTTATGTCTGAGTTGCTCCAGCTTTAGGAAATTCCACCCCAAAACAGCCATGTAAAAATAACCCATTTCTGCATCTCTCCAGGCCACACAGTCCATTAGGCATTAGCAACGTATGCTTGGCAGTATGAAATTGCCTTTCATCTCATTCCCATTAACTACTTTCTATTATTATTTTACAATACACCACAGAGTTTCACTTTTCCTTCATTAACTGTTAATTTCTGCACTATACGTTTCTTTTTCTGTACTAGGCTGCAGTACAAGAGACTTTATGGGGTTTCCTTATGCGTCTCTTCTATCCTTCTAATGTTTCTGGCTAATACTGTGAATCACCATCAAGCTCTTTGAGATCCCATTTTACCCAGGAGTTGAATATGTATCCTGACACTATCTTAACTGTTTCCTTCTTTTATTTGCCCAGTTTTGCTTCTGAACACTAAACTGCTCACACTCCCCAGAAACACATTTTATGCCCGTTTGATACTTTGGTAGCAAGTCATCTGCTTTGCTCCTAAGACAAGTTTTCTAGCGCAACAACAGAAGATCTGCATCATCTATCATTTTCTCTTTATCATTTCACTTCTCATGCTGGAAATTAATTTTGTTTTTTAAACAGAGAACTTCATTGTGGACAAAATCAGGGATGCCCTTTTAAAGCCGTGCCATGCATTCAAACAAATGTGCATCAGAGCAGCAAAACCTGAGTTTTGGAGAGAGAAATGCAGTTTAAGTTACAGTGAGATTACAATCAAAAAAGTTAGGATCTGAAAAAAGCAAGGATCTGAAAAGATTCATTTCCGCACGCTGGTTATCCTGCCTTATTCATTGTGCTACATTTCAGTAGCGCTAGCCTGAAGCGTGCATTTGATCCAAGACGTTAAGAAGCTGTTGTGATAACAACATGTTGCTTTGCCCCAGCAGAGGCAGAAGCAGAGAAGATTTTGATTTTTGGCTCAGAAGAAGATCAGTAACACAGGGCGCTCTCAAGGAGGCAAAAGGGCGATTTTCAAAACACAGAGAGTTCATTAAAGCCTTGCCTTGTAAACAAGGCATCAGCATATAATTCCCATAACTTCAGGCTTAGAAAATCACCATCCAGTCCCAGAAGGAAATGAAGTGCTGCTTACTGTTCTGGTGTCATTTCAAAGACGCGCAAGCTGCTCAGGTTATAGGCTGGAACAGGCTTCATTTAGCCTGCTGGAGCTCCTAATGACTCCCCCTGAACTCCAAAGAAATATATTTTCTCCTTCAGTTATTTAAGTAAGTGCTTTATGCAGCAATATGACATTTCCATGTGCACCTGTTCAGCTTTAAAGTGTAAGAAGACAACAGAAGAGTCATTCAGCATCCCTTAGCCATATAGCCAAAGTATATGTTTGAGGTGTTATAGTTTTGGTGGCTAGGTTGGTTGACAATGTGCTTCCCAACCAACAGGAGCAGTGAAGATGAACAGTTAGAAAAAGCAGATATCTAAAGCTCGTGACCATGGGGAATAGGACTAGCATGGTTATTCTGAAGACAAACTTATTAGTGTTGTATATCTCAGTGATGAGAAGTTCTTAGGAGCAGAGCAGCTGACAATGGAAAGCTGTAGAGGATGGATATAGAAGAGAATAAGAAACCACTTACATCTGAATTATTTTGAATAATCACAGAAGTAAAAGAAAGAATCAGGCTGAAGGCACCCGGGTGGGGGTCTCCAGCCCAATCCCATTCCCTGCAGGGCCAACATCACAGGTGCAGTAGGCTGATTTAGGCTGTGTCCAAGCAAATGCAGACAACTCTGATTAGGTGGATCCCTCACCACCTGGGACCCTGTCCAAGGAATGCCCCATTCATATGGGAAAGGCTGTTTTTTAGGGCCAGACCTGGGGCTCCATCGATCCCAGCCAATCCACATGATTGGGGCTACTCTTTCCCAGGTAAGACTGGGTGCTCATTCTTGATGAACATCCTAAGTAGATGATTAAGAGCCTCCTTGTTTTATGGCAGAAGCATCCGCTTTCCTGGAGCTACCTCTGATTACTATGTACAATGCACCAACAAAACCATGGAGACGGTGATAACATGGTGACATTTCCTGTAGCTCACCAAATCCTGTGCTGTCGCATGTCCTGCTCAGCCATCTGTTTTGTCACAGAAGGGGGACACAAAACCAAAATTAACATCCAATGGAGCATTTTGGAAAAAAACACTACAATTCAATTGTAAACTTATTGGTGTCTGACCCAAACTACTTCTATTTTGCCTTGAAATACTGTAACCATTATATATTTACTTTTACCATGGCAAATGCAGCTAAGAGGTAAGAAGACACTGTCCTCTTCTTCTTTTACCTTGGTCAGCCTTTGCTGAAGGACTCCTAGCTCAACACAGTTGCTCTTCCAGATCTGTATTTTCCACCTAATACTGATTTCCAACCAATATTCTTGACATTTTCTGCAGGTGCAGTAGAGAGAGTAAAGAAAATTAGAGACTACGCCTTTGTGCACTTTAACAAAAGAGAATATGCAGTGGAAGCTATGAAAGCCTTGAATGGGAAGGTAAAGCTGCTGTAAATGCTAATTTGTGGGGTTTATGTGCAGTTTATTATACACAGTTGAAACAAACCTGACTGGTTTATCAGCTACAAAAACATCCTGAAGACTGTTAGTGCTATTTTCTCTTTGTAGGCTGCCTTTATACTCTTGAATTCATTTTTCAGCAGCTCTGATGCGCACAAACTGTTTGTTTTGGCTTCTTACATCTTGCATTTGTGCTAAATGTTTGCACAGCTCTGATTGTAGCTCCCTGCTCAGAAAAAAAAAATCCATAACCAAAAAGCAGAGCAAAGCTGAAACAAGGACTAGCAAACGAGGGGTTATGGGATCTTTTGGAGCACACTCACATCCTTGTTCCATGTCTGCCAACAAAAACACTCCCAGGACAGCGTGTGAATGGCAAAGTAGGATAAACAAGGTCAACCCAAAACATCTGCTCCAAATTCAGATGTGGATTTGAAGGAGATTGCTGTATCTAGTACTTTTTTCACTGCATGTAATTCATGGCACTCTAATGCGAAAGCTGTTCCCAAAGAGGTGTTAACCCTGCTCCTATTTTTACTGCTACTGCTATTCTCCGTAGGAGCACATACAATCTCAGAGGCTGACATGCTACTTTGCAGAGAAGTGAAGCCTTTTGAAAGGCTTCATAACTGTGCTAATTCAATTAAGGAGCCTTTCCTGGCTGGGGTCAGGACTGGGTGTTCTAAACATATTAAGCTAAACCAGTCAAAGCCTTCTTCCAACCATGAGAGGAAGATTTTTGGTTTCTTGGTTAGTTTTCTCCATCTTCCAGTCCCATTAGTAAACCATGCAGGGAAACTGCCTCCCTAGGCAGGATAACCCCCGTGCACTTTGGAGACTTACACTTGTGCTTCTCCTGGCATGAAGGTGCTGGATGGGTCCCCAATTGAGGTGACGTTAGCCAAACCTGTTGACAAAGACAGCTATGTCAGATACACCCGGGGCACAGGCGGCAGAGGCACCATGCTACAAGGAGAATATACCTACGCCTTCGGACACGTGTACGACCCTGCCACCGCCTACCTGGGTGCCCCAGTTTTCTACGCACCCCAAGCCTATGCAGCTATCCCCAACCTTCACTTCCCCACCACCAAGGGACTCAGCAACAGGAGCATCATCCGTCCCCCATCCATCCGAGGTAACTCCCGTATAGTCAGCTCTAGCAAAATATCTCCTCTGGGACTTGGGTGGCTGCTTCCTAGACTCCTGTCGAGGGCAGTTGACTTTGAGCTGGATGCTGGATCCCCTTTCAGAGCACAGTTTTCAGGCTCTGTCCTTCCCAAAGGTGTAGTGATCTTCCAGTAGACTAAGCAAGGCATGAAAAAAACCTGCATTTTCCTGGAGCAAGCCTGAAAGAGCCTCCAGATTGCCCTTGCTCCAGTGAAAATAAACTCCGAGTCCTCCTGGTTTTGCCCCAGCAGGGAAGACCAAATAAAACAATTTTCCTTTCTCCCCTTCAGAGCAGAGTCCGTAACCTGCCACCAGCACAGCTCTCCGCTGCTTCCTCTTTGCTTTGAAGGTCACAGGGAAACTTTAACCAGTCCTGGTGTTTTCTGACCCAAAACCCTTCCAAAGGAGATCACATTGCCCTGATGCAGAGCAGAGAACCAGCACTGAAATCAAGAAAGCTATTCATCGTGCTCTGGGAGATGGACTTCTTTTTAGGGTGATCATTAACCTAATAATAAGCAGTCTGTGAAAACAGTATTTCTGAAAGCTACTGGGGCTCTGCCTTTGATCTCCAGCAACAGCCCCTGAGATCAAATCAAATCCTCTCACTTTGTTACCCCCAAATCGAATGTAATTGTAGGCATTGTTTGGTAAGTGGAGAAGTAAGCTTTGGGGCTGGAGTAAATAAATCTGCCCATTTGATCTTCCTTCCAGAGATGGTACCTGTGACAGTCAGCTTGTGTCCCCAAGCCAATGGCCAGGTCCCATGGCAGCCTGGAACCCTGCATGGAACTCCAGTAGGGTTGGCAAGGACTGTGCCAGCAGTTTTTCCTGCTTACAATGGAAGGGGACAGGGGAGCATGCTGCCCCCCATGTTTTTGCCCACACAGGTGAAACCAGCTTCTGTGAAGGTTGCGCTGGGAAAGGTGCAGATGTGATAATCCACCAGCTCTCTCTCAGAACCTCCACACACTACCAAGTACAGCTCCCTTAGGAAAAACTGAAGTGTAATGAAGGGATGGGGGCGAAAGGATTTTGGTTCATATAAGCTAGAATTGCATGAACTGAATTCTTCAAGAAAGTGAAATTATACTGGGTGTAGCAAGTGATGTCAACTGTCCCCTCTCTGCCTTTCAACTACAAATCTAAATAGAAAGGTGTCAGAAAATCAAAACTTACCAGAGAAGATGGAAACTGGGTCAGAAAGAATCAGGACCTCACTCCAAAAAATCCTTTACCTGCCCAAGCAGACAAGCCCAAAAAAGAAAGGGTGTAAATGTCAAGGCTGGGTTATTCCATCAGCAGATGGGGGTCTCCTGCCCATCACTTCCCAAATTTAGCAAGTGGGGCTAACTTTTCCATTTCAGCAAGAATCAGGGCAATTTTTCCTGCAATTTGATTCAGTTTAATGCCTTCTTACATTCCTAGAAATTTACATGAATGTACCTGTAGGGGCTGCGGGAGTTAGAGGACTGGGAGGTCGAGGCTACCTGGCGTACACGGGCCTGGGGCGCGGATACCAGCTCAAAGGAGAAAAGAGGGGAGAGGATAAACTCTACGACCTCTTGCCAGGAATGGAGCTCACACCAATGAACCATGTCACGTTAAAGCCCCAAGGGATCAAACTCGCTCCTCAGGTACGTGCACAAAAAAGAATGTCAATATCCCAGACAGAGGTTGTCTTTGCCTAAAATGCTTTTGGGAAAACAGCTCACTGCTTGAATCTGCACGGGGGACCAATAACTAAATCAAACCTTGCATCATTAAAAAAGTAAAATACCACTAGTTGTATCTTGCAATACCCAGCCACCTCACTGGGGAACAGTGTTTCCTCTCCCTCAAAGGAGAGCTTTCACTAATACCCATAGGTGTAAGATGAAATCCAGCTATGGCTGTTGCTCCATAAAAGCACTGAGGGTAAAGAAATTGCCACCCAAAATGGGTTTGATAAACAAGATGCACTTCTTGGAGCTTCACCAAGGAACAAATGTGCATATATAAAAAAGTAACTGTATGTCCTAAGATCATTTACTGGGGAAAGAGGTGTTGACTTGCCTGCACAACCCAGTCCAGGGCAAAAACTCTGCTTGCTCAAGGAGACTTTTGATGTGGTTGTGTGTACAGGGCTGGCATCCAGATGGATGGATGAGAGCTGAAGAGAACAAACCCAGAACAAAATCCCCCTTACATCATCCAAAGCAACAACAGAAACTAACCTCACCCTGAATTTTGAAGCATATCTTTGCCTATTAATGCTTTAATTGCCACAGCATTTGGTTTGTCAAAGTCTATGAAAACATTCTTTTTTCTCCCAGAAAAGTGGAAAGTGTTTCTCTCCACCCTGCAAAATTTCAGTTCCCTTACTCTGTCAGCATATGAGGGCTGAAAGAGCCTAAGTGGTGCTGCACTGCCTAAGGGCAGGTGAAATTCATTTTTATCTCTTCCTATACATGAAAACTCCCACTGGGTGTATTTAAAATAGTGCAGTAACAGCAACAGGCACCTGCAACGCTAGGTTTTTTGGGGCACATTTTCCCAGTTGCTGAGCTCTCTAATCCCCCCAGTGCTACTTTTTCACAACAGCAGGTCTTATACAGCTACAGCTGGCTTCACAACAGCCTCATTAATCGGACAGCCTCATTATTACCTATCAAGTTGGTCAGCCTCTCCCATCTGCTGCACTATTTCAACAGCATCTTTGAATGATAGGTTTTATTCCTGCTGCCTATATGAGATGCTTGATCTTATTAAGTAGATCTGCCTTACCAATGATTTAAATGTTGACATTACAGTATAAATGCAACATCAGTATAAAGGTGTTTGGGACAGCAGGGAACAAGCGTTGCCATAGTCAAGAAATATAATGAAGTAGTTTTCTTATGCTACAAAGCACTAAACTTCAGTTGGAGTTACAATTATGAAATTAAAAACAGCACTGACATTTAAATTTCACATTTTTATTTTAAACAAAATTGTGGATTTTAAATAGAACAGACCACAGAAAGACACAGGCTGGAGGCACCCAGGGTCTCTGGTCTGACTCAGCTTGCAGCATAGCCAATGTCATAAAGCCCCAAACCCAACATCTCAGCTGAGTGTCAGGTCTGGTGGAGCTGCTTGAAAAAAATAACTGGTGTGAGCATCCCTCACAGGAAGACGCAGGAATACCACGCTGTGCTCAAACCCATTTGGGACAGCACATGCCCGAAGGGTTAAAGAAGAAAGACAAAGCCAAAGCAAGAGTGTTTCCAGACAGTGATTCCCAGTTACCATAGAATAAGCTGTGCTAAAGATAAAGGCAACATGGTTCAGCATTTCTCTTTCAAACTCAAAGCAGAAGTCACTTACTGAAGCCAGTATAATTAATCGGATGAAAACACAGCCCCTGTACTTTTTTTTTTTTTTCTTTATTCTTTTTCTGGTTGATTTTTTTTTCCCAAATAAATAAATAAATAAATAAATAAATAAAGCCCTCAACTATTTGGGCTTTTCATGCACTGTGACCCACTAAACCAGGAGGGCAACAGAGCAGTGAAGATGAATGCAACCCTGCTTTTTCAGCACTGTTAAACAGAAGTGCACAGATAGAGTTACTGGGGAGAATTCAAAGAAAATCAAACCACTTACAGAATAAGCCAGCTAATCAGGAAAAAGAGAAAGAAGTCCAATTTAACGGGGTAATAATCAACTTCAGGAATTAAACAGATTTTAAAGTATGAAACATTTAGATGAATCCTGTACTTCAAGATGAATGAAAAATATCCCCTCTGCTGTTTATTTTGTATTTTCTTTTCCTAAACCATGGAGGAAGTCACTACAGTACCCCTGAAAACCCCTTGGAGGGAAGGAAGGTGACCAGTGTAGGGGCTGGAGCTGGGTGAGAAGCCTTCTGCACAGCAGTTAACCTGAGAAAAAAATCCCTTTTCTCCATTCTAGATCTTAGAAGAAATCTGCCAGAAAAACAACTGGGGACAGCCTGTTTACCAGCTCCACTCTGCAATTGGCCAAGACCAAAGACAGCTCTTCCTATACAAAATCACCATCCCTGCCCTCGCCAGCCAGAATCCCACCATGTACGTAACTATCTGAGGTTTCCTGGGGTTTAGGAACGTTTTTATAAATGGCATTTTGTCTATAATCTCTCCTCAAAATACAATTGCACAGGCCTCCATTTCCTTTTTTTTTACGTATGCATGAGGGAGAAAAACATCCACAAACTAAATGGACTCATAGTGATGTCTGCTATGGTTGGTGTTCTTTATCTGATGGTGCAAAGATTACAGAAAGCCAGAAATAATAATAATAAGAAAAGGGCATTTTTTAGTACAAAAAACAAGCATATGATAGCTCTTGTGGTTAAAAAAAAAGCAGCATTGAAGGAACATAGTGATAATTTGGCTCCAAGTATGATTCTTAATATTTCTGACCTGTAACATTGTTTGCTGTGCACTTTAAAGAAAAGCCCAGACATCAACAGGCTTTCTTTTGGACTGAAAATGCACAACACTGCTCTGAAAGGACGTTATGTCCATAATGAGACTCAGGGCCAATAAACTTAGTGAAAAAACTGGACTACTACGAGGAGAGTACTTTTGTTAATGCATCAGCAGAGTAAACTAATGTTGCCATTTGATATGTGGGATGACATGAGTGGATCAAAACATCTTGTGGGAAAGTCCTTGAGAAAAAAACAAGCTAACATTTTGCTGTACTCACAGGCATCCCTTCACACCACCCAAGCTCAGTGCCTATGTTGATGAAGCCAAAACCTACGCAGCAGAATACACCCTTCAGACACTGGGGATTCCCATGGAGGGAGCAGAAGTGCCCTCTGCAGCACCACCTTTTCCAGGTATGGGAAGGTCTGTAAAGCAGAGGTCTCCTGGAATATTATTTTTCCTGCTGCTTCCTTGTGGATGTCGGAAATGAACCTGGTTTGGGCCACTGAGGACAGATGTTGTGCTCCCCCACATGCCTCTGCCTTGACTTGTGTTTGTTACTTATGCGTATGACATCTTTATTGCCTATATAGTAATTTGTCTCTATCTCAGGGCTACCCAAACTGCAGTGTGCATACCAAAGAGCCACTCAGGCTAGAGGCACAGGGGTGGGCATCCCTGGTCCACCAGTGACCCTTCAGGTCAACGCCCCAGATAGTGCAGGTTGCTTGTTTGGAGCAGTGTCCGAGAAGAGGGATCCCCCACCACTCGGGGCCCCATCCCATGTACGCAGCTCCCCTCACTCCTTCCAGTTTGTGGATGCCTCCCTTCAACTGGAAGCCCTAGATAGGATGCAGAAACCAGAACTGATATCCCTGGTGCAACAACTGGGATGAGTCCCTCCCCCTGGACCTGCTGGCTTCAGTCCAGCCAATTCCACCCAGGATGGAGTAGATCTTCTTCCCTGTAAAGATGCACAGTTGATTGATTCATGGTCAATCCATCCTTCCCCAGCACTCATAGCTCCTTTTGAACCAGCACTTTTGATTCCATCAGCCAAAGAAATGATGCAACCGTGGAAGTTAGGATCTGATCCTAGCTCTCACGCCCCCACTGGAAGGATTTTTTTTTCCAGTTGAGGAATTCATACTCAACAGCTCTTGCAACTGCCAAAACCAGCTTGGGAAGTCATGGAAAACACAGGCTGGAAGCAGAAATACTGCTCACAGTCATTACATTTACTGTGCTCTCCAGCACAACAGTTTTTCTGATGAAGTGGAAGCAACTCATGCCAAACTGCACATGAGGAGCGCGTTAGTATTACTGAGTTGTTTGGAGTGTCTCAAGGATGGATTAAGAAAAAGAAAACAACAAAAAAAAACCCCAACTATCCAGCTTCCTGCCACAGGGGTCTGCAAAAGCCGCAGAAAAATCAATTTGTCTGGGTTTGTTCAGGCTGCCGCAGTGTGGAAACCAAATGGGCTCTTCATTGAATACAGTCTCCACTTACTGCTTAATTATAATCTCTCCTTTTTTCTTTCATCTACCCTTATTTATTTGTCTTGGAAACTCAACAAATTGACATACATTAAAGTTTCTGCTTGTAACACACGCTGGCTCTTGACAAGGGCTCGCTGAAGCCCTGCTCAGATCAGGCCGTGACAGGTGGCATATCATTTCTGTTACGATGGTGATAGGTATGCTTTAAAACTAGTCTAGTGGAAGGTGCCCTCTGCCCATGCATAATCTTTAAGGTTCTTTCCAACCCAAACTGCTCTGAGATTCTATGAAATGACAGATTTCTCATTTCTCTGTCAAAACGTTACATTGAGTTTTTCTGAGGCAAAAAAAAAAAAAAAAAAAGATACTTCAAGTGGCCACAACACTCATTATACCAAATTTCTCATGTTTTCCCCTAAAATAACACTTCAGCAAGGCAACATGCTTTCAGTACCATCCAACATCTCAATTGCCCCTACTGAGAGGACTTTGGCTCTGACTGACCTTGAGTTGATCCTATTGCACAGCTGGTCAGTGGGAGATGCAGTTTGGCAGCACAATGCGGTCCAGCAGAGCCAATGGGTACCCCAGCTCCTCTTCCCAGATTTGGGCTACATCATAATTCTAGATACTTTCACAAAAATCACATTGTGGTCTGGTCGACAGGCTGCTTTGCCCTGCTTGCAGACAAACCAACCCCAAACAACGTTTGTTTTCCCAGTGATTCATTTTAAATCAGCAAAGCTAACATTTTCCCATGGAAAACTTTGAAGTGTCGAAACCACATTTTCCATTAGGGGAAAAAAAAAAATCCAATTTACTAAATATTTTCTCCCTGGCATTGTATAGAGGGAGTTTCCCTCCTTTCTAATGTGGCTGTTCTAAATTGCATTGCATTTTGACAATGAATGGTATCAGAGCTTTTTTTTCACTATGACAACTAGCCAGATTTCCCCTGTATTACTTCATTTTCTTGCCCTCCTCACATCACGCATGGGAGGATGAGTATTTCTTAACTCAGAAATAACTGGAGCCTAAGGAAAAAATATTTAACAGAGAGGTGAATATTTTAAGCAGCGTGTTTAGCAGAAAAGAGGTGAGAAAATGCATTAACATTCCATCTTTTTTATTACCGTTAACATAAAGAAAAAACATGCCAGAAATGATCTGTTTCATTTTATTAGACTATTCCCATTAACAAGCTCATTGCTCCCTAAGTCGCTCCCATTGACAGCAAAATCTTCCCATCAAAAACTATCGGGCGATAGTGAATTTTGAACGTCTTTTCCCTTCCTTTCCTCTACAGGATACACCATTGCTAATGCAGCCGCGACCGTCACAGCCACTCAGCTCAAACAAGCAGTGACTATGGGGCAAGATTTAGCAACGTACGCAGCCTACGAAGCCTACCCTGCTTTCGCAGTTGCTGCCCGCAGCGATGGCTACGGAGCATTTTAATCCTGTCTTTAATCAAGTTCCCTTAAATTGAGCACAGGCAGAAAACAAATCTCAGTCTGGTAATTCTTACACCCTCATGATTTTAAAATAATCTGTTGCCTAAAGTTAGATTTTAGTCAGAATTTTGTCTCTGTAGTTCTTTAGTTTCATAACAGGCTACGAGGGCGAAAAGGAGGAAAAAAAAGGAAAAAAAAAAGAAAAAAATCACTCAAAATCAGATTTTCACGTTAGAAAGCAGAATCTCAGCCCAGAAAATGAATGGTTCTCAGACGTGTGTATATACATACATATATATATATAAGTATATATACATAGAGCCCACTGTGTATGTGTTTACAAGCAACAACCTGTGCTGAAAACAGTCTCATGGACATTGTGACATGAGACAGGAGAAGGATGGGGTGTCTCCAGGAAGCCCCTCTCAACGTCAGGAGTTCTCCATTCACCTCAAAATTCCTCAACCCAGGCAGAGGAATGGGTAAAAGGAAAGGTTGCTCTTTGGCCATTTGGAGGTTTCCAGTTTGCCTCTCAGTGCCTCTGAGCATCCCATGCTACCAGTGCTGTAAGGATGTGTTCAGGACATCTCAAGCACTTTTTAAACTCATTTTGGCATGGCCAAGGAAAAAAGACTATCATAAATGTATCTGCCCACCTTTAACAGGCTAATCTGCATGACCTTGAATGCTAATTCGATTTTTAAATCAGAAGACAAGCGTTCAGCAGAGCTTTCCCTCTTACTTTGCTACTTCCCAGCTGCACCCACAAGTCACAAAACAGCAAATAACAGTGTAATTTTCCCACCTCCTATCAAATGGCACTTTCAGTGAAAGACAGGAAAACTTTCAGGACTATTAAGGTTGAGGACCAGAAAAATACTAATCACTGGGGCCAATTCTCTACTTAATTAGAGTACAAGATCTCACAGCCACAGCCCAGTAATAAAAGGCATCTCTGCAAGAATGGAATTATATACAGGGAACCTTTTTGACAGGATGGAAAGAGCCCTGCCTGGCTATAAGTGCTGCTTTACACATTAAAGCAAGGCTGCTGGCTGCAGCAATTCTTGCAAAACTTAATTTGGTGGGAGAGCGTTCATGTCAAGTAAAGGTACCTCTCGTCTTGGAGAGCACCAGTAAGCATTCTTTAGGTTACAGCAGGAAGGAATTATCCATTTATTTTTGCCATCAGATTGAGGCAGGAGTAATAATGTTCTAGAGATATAGGAGAAACCCAGTGCTAGAGAAACAGTGCAGACAGGTTAATCCTATCTAATATATCTTATAAAGTAATGCACACTAAGAAAACTTTAATCTGCTCAGCTTACGACAAATAACCCTTTTGGGGGGAGAATTTATTGCAAGGTTGATGATGCCTATCGATTCCAACTAGATCTGGCCCGACGTTTTTCATCCCCTCTAAATGTGTAATGTAACACTGTACAAGCCATTTCAAGAGGAGCTTTTCCCATGCATCCCCAACGCTGTACAAAGCACAATGGCTCATGAAAAGGTGTTGACTACCAAGAGCTATGTTTTTTGTATTCTCATGCTTTGGCTGACTTGATTTTACTAGGAACGGAACAAAAACTCATAAGCTGTATACTTCGCAGTCCTTTTAGACCCTTTCTATTTACAAAGTAGCTCAATGAGGTGAACCTAAAGTATTACGAGCCCTCTGTGGTTGCCGTTCAGTATGCTTGCCATCACAAACCTGTCTTTTTCAGGGCAAAATAACTGAGAGCAGTTATGAGTATGGCTTTAGTTTCTCTTCTATGTCTTTTAAGTAGTGTTTGACTGCCAATGAGTTAACATATCCATGTGTCTTTCTCTCTTTCTCTAAAAGACTACCACTGGCAGAAAGTGTTTCCCACTTTCCGTGTTCGGTAAGTTTAGTCTGCTTTTTCAGCTATTTATGTAAGTTCAGAAAGATGTCAAAGAAAAGGCCAAGAAGCAGTATTAAAAAGTGTGTGCATGAAGCACTTATTTTTGTACGCATAGTACAATATTTGTATAGAGTTTTAACACTATGAAGTGTAGTGAAAAATCACACTATCCATTTACTGGACAATGATCATGTATGTTTAAAAACAATGAAGTGGAAATGGCATCTCAATCATCCGTTACAAAGAAATTATAACCTTGATTAAGTTCTGTGAAGCAAGTCTGTAATTCTAGAGTAATCCAAGGACATTAACTGGACTTTGAAATATCATTAAAACTTTTTAAACAAACATGCATGCCTCAGTCCTTTTATACCCCAAGTTTCACCTGAAGGGGTCATCCAATGCATGGTAAATAAGAGCATACTTTGCCCTCTAGGGATCGATTTGAGGTCAAACAGGCAAGGTCACAAGCTGCTCAGCAATGCTGAGTGTTTTCACCATGCACTTTGGTGACACTTGGCATACATAGACAGCAGAAAATCATCAGTGTTAGACTTCTACACTTTTCAGTAAAAATAAAGGGGTTAGGGTTTTTTTCACCACCTCTTTGGTCAACATTTATTTATCTGTTGATGCTGAAGGAATCACTTTTGCTATAAATTTATTTAAGTGGTAATACCTTTGCTCCTTACCTGATCCCAATGGAGATGTCTTGAGGGCAATACCGATAGTGAGCCAGCAATGTGCAAAAAATAATAGGGTAGATGAGCAAATACATGATTTAGGGCTATGAGGGATTGGTCCCACCTTGGAAAGAGCCTGTTGCCAGGTCAATGATAGGTACAAGCAGCTACAACCCTGGTCATTTTAGGAGATGAGGACCTGTACTTGAAGACCATCATAGCTAAATGACTGACCAACAGTAATTCCTGCTTCCACACCCAGTAAAAATGTTCTGGTTTTACAACTTTCCAGGGAAATCCTGAACCCAAGAAATGGGGGAAAGACCTCGTACCTTGCTACTGATAGAACATAGCATTGAATCAAAGGCCTCCCTACCAAGCCAAAAGAGATTTCACCAAAATAGCTTGACATTGTTCTCATAGACTTAGAAAGAGGTCAGCTGTATTCTGGGCTTTAGCAAGAGCTGCAGCTCTGACAGTTTTGTTATTTTACCTCATTAGGTTTTCCTGATGTCCTGCTTTCATTTTCTTTAAAATTAGGGCAATAGCAGAATTTCCTTTTGTGCTTAAATGTTTCCCATCACAAAGAACTTATTCCCGTTTGCTCAGCAGCAGCTATTTTGGAGAGCAAGAATTATATTTCAAGAAATCTCAAACCTACAACCAAACTCAAAACCCATAATTTCTCATTTGTAAAGAAGTGAGTTCCCAGGGGATAGTAAGACAAAGCCAAAAACCACATCCATCCTTCACAAATAAGTCTATGGCATGTTTGAGCCATAAGGGATAAGATCAAGGGCCCATAAAAATAAGCAGATGGCCACATGTTTGGCTGCTAGTAGGACAGGAGGTACAGAACCTGCATTTTCCTTCTCCCTGCTTCCAGCCAACCTTTTCCTGGAGGTCTCTACAGCACAAAGCCTCATATCTGAGGTGCAAAGAGAGTATAAAATATCTCTGAGAATTACACACAACTCCATCTTTGTAGCTGGATAGACCCTGAAACATCCTACCTGGAAACTAACTCCTATGTCCCACTGAAAGTCCCTCTAGAAGTCCATGGTAGAAGGTCTCCAGTGACTTTCAAGGGGAGCTGCTTTATATTTGAGCCTACATGGCTCCCTTTTCCCACTAGCTCAGCTAAATCTCCCATAGAAAATCTCTTCTCCCCGTCACATACCTACCTGGACTTCCCTTTTTAGGAGGAGAAAAAAAAGAACAACCCTTTAAAGGGTGACATTCCAGTCAGGTACCACAAATCACTGTTGTTCACTAGCTACACTCTCATAGGATGCTCCTTTATTTCAGAAGCCGGAAATTATTGTATCACCTCAAAACATTGGTCTCGGCTAAAACTGCAATTCTCAGCTGCCTTTTGTTAAGTGACAGTGGGTGGCTTAGACAGTCCCTACCCACTGGCCCCTCTTCTTCAGGGGGTTCTTGGTGTAGGCTGCTCTCTCTATGGAGATGATCTGCACTCCAAACTCTTCTCTATGCCCATAGACTTGTCCTGGCCTGGCTCCAGCTACCTGCAGGAGATGGGGACTGTGCACATCCAGACTTGGGGCTCATTAATGGAAGTACTGGTAGAGTGACATTTCTTGGTCCCCAGACTCACCTTGTGAATATGCAGTCCCAGTTGTGAAGATGTTAAAAAGTAAATAGCTGCTGGTGTTCCTCTAGATAGGTTGCACACAAACATCCTCCGTGGGAGGTATCCAGGCACCACCAGACAACTATAGGATCAGACAGATCCTAAAAGCCTGCATCAAATCCCAGAGACAGCAGAGAGATTCTCCCCTTTCCCTCCAATGCCTCAGGTCAGAGCCTAATTTAGCATCTCTTCTGCAGCTCCAAATGCTGTTGGTATATTTGAGATGTTGTGCAGGAGGAATGAGTTTTGCAAAGGAGCTCTGCAAGGTGGCTCAGCCTGGGGACACAAACAAGCTTCTCGAATTCATACTAGTTTGTGTCCCACGATGGAGAAAAAGAACGGTGGAGTTTTGACTGCCTCCCGAGCACATACGCAAGGCACAAATGGTCATACACTGGGGGAGAGCAGCCCGAGAGAGAGAAGAGCAACCGCGAGGAGCGATGCTATGTTTAACCACTGGCGAGCTGCCCGAATTCCTCCAAGTTTTCTCTCGGCTCTGGCTCTGTTCCGCTGCCGCTTGTTCTCATGTAACGCGGCACTGGCACCTAGTGGCTGCTGGAGGCAGCCACAGCGCCCAGGAGAGCGCGGCTGCTTTAACAGTATGCCGACCGCAGATGACAGCCATCACGCTATTAAAGGACAAATAAAACAAAGGATTTCTCTCAGCAGCCTTTCTGACACGGAGGAGCAGATGCGTATTCTAGACCCAAAATAATTATGAAAGGTTCAGAAACAGACTCCCTCCAAACTCCAAAAAGCCTGTGCACACTGGTGACAAGCAAATAAACAAGGCTGCTGTGAAGGGTTTCACAGAGGGGAGCTCCTCTGGGGCACCGGTGGGACTCTCCACCCTAATTCTGTCCCTCAACCCTTTTCTCCCATGAGAAACCCCGGCTCCATAAAAACCCTCTTTTGGGGTCAGATGCTCACATTTTAGAAGGTGTGAGCATTTTAAGGGTGCATTCACTTCTGCTTACAGAAACATTGAGTACCAGCACTACCGAAAAAATATCCAGGGTTAGTGTAATGCAGCCATACAACCAAAATTACCTGAAACAATCAAATTAAACATCTCTGCATTGCCTGAGAAAAAATGAACCACTGTTTTCTTTTTCTCCAATGTATTTCTTTTAGGAAAACAGAAGCTCTCACGTGCAGTTTGTTCAAGTTTACACAGTGTAAGAAAAACAGCAAGTAGAGAAAGAGTAATTGTTACACTGGAATTCATTCGGCAACACGATTTTCAGACCAGAAAGCAGCTCCTGTGTCTCATAAAGATGACATAGCCCTGTTTTAAGGGGCTGTAATGTGTTTCACCGTGCCTGGTCCCCCATGAAAACAAGAGCAAAGTGAGAAAAACTTTGCAAGAAACTTTCTGGATTATTTTTCAGCTTGAGCATTGCTGCACTGACCAAGCCTCTCATGTGGCACAGTGGGATGCTGGAGCAGCATCCTCTGCTGCTGCCACATCCCGGAGATGCCACTGTTGCCATCAGAGCAATTTTGCCAATGATAGCAGGGCTGATGGGCCAACTGGATGAGTTCTTAGGGAAAGATGCTAAAAGCATCTTAAGGGATTTGATTCCCAGGGTTGTTCTTACAAAGCTCTCTCTTTCCTGATTCAATATTGCGACTGCTTTGAGCTCTTCCGGATGGAGATCTCTGAGGCTGATTGCAGCTGGCTTAAAATGAATAATTCATTCCCTTCTACTGAATTTAAAGAGAGACGAAATTATCTGATTGATGATTCTCTGAAGAATTAAGGAGGTTGCATGCAAAATTGGTACACATTGTTGAAACTTATTAAACATTTACAATATTTAGTTGTAAAGCTTTACAAGAATTCCAAATCCAGATCTGAAAGGCATATGCT
The DNA here is from genome assembly GCA_017639245.1 of Myiopsitta monachus. Taxonomy (NCBI): domain Eukaryota; kingdom Metazoa; phylum Chordata; class Aves; order Psittaciformes; family Psittacidae; genus Myiopsitta; species Myiopsitta monachus. The sequence continues at coordinate 59,249,006 of CM029921.1, read as the reverse complement.
CTTCTCCCTTTGGCCCCCAGATCTACCACTTCCAGAGACTGGAAGAAACTTGGGCACTGCGGGGCAATTCCTACTTCTGATACACCATGGCAGTTCCAGTGGGAGGCACCTCAGCAGGGACCTGCCACCAGCGCTGCGTCAAGGTTGTCACGCCTCTGTCCAGCCAGCTTCTGAAGCTCCCAGGAGAAGATCTACTTTCCTGGGGAACTTTCTGTGCCAAAACTCTTTCAGCCAAGGGGTTTTGGGACTGTCCATCTGCTCCTCCATTCTGCACTTTGATGAAACCCTCTATTGATGTTTTAGGTGGGATGGAGGGCTGTGGCAGCAGCAGCCCTAGCAGCAATAGAGGCCCTCAGGCCACAGCTGTGCCATGCTGACCCTGGTTACGGTGACTGTCCCTGCAAAGGCTGACCCCCATTACATTTGTATAGCGAGCTGCTGCTGTTGTGCAACAGGTAAAGAAGCCCAGCCAGTGAGGGTTAATGTGACTATATTTGACCTCAGATCAGGTTCGACCAAGGATATAAATGGTTGAACTGGTCCTCCTTGGAGCGGTGGGACTGTCGTCAGGGACCCTCCGCTTGGGTTGGTATTCCACCCAAGGTAACTCCTTGAGGTTGAGAGCCCACACCTTATTGGTGAGTGATTGCACATTTTGGCTTAATCCTTCTGAAACCTGTAGTACCAATTCATAGAATCACAAAATAGTTTGGGTTGGAAGGGACCTTCAAAGATCATCTAGTCCAACCCCCTGCAATGAGCAGGGACATCTTGAACTAGATCAGGTCACCCAGAACCACAACCAGCCTGGCCTTCCATTCGACATTCCAAATCTGTTATCCACCAAATGTCAACAGAGTTCTAATTGGTTCTATAAAATAAATTTTGTTTCTTTTATGCTGATATTTATAATTATTTACACCAATATTTATATTTTACACCAATGAGTATATTATTGGTCTGACTTAATTCATAAACCTCTGCAACAAGGGACACCATGAGCCCTTCTGGTGACCTACCTGCAGGTGATTAAGGCTTTGGCTGCTGGCTTTGCAAACCCTTCATCCAGCCAGAGCCTGCTCACCCTGCATCCTTCTTGATGCTAAAATGAAGCAGAGTGAGGTCTGTTCAGAGCTGACTCACCCACAGCTTTAATTCATAAGTTCAATTCCTACTGATTTCCCTCCTCGGTATCTGAAATACAAACTTATTGTGATAAAATCCAGCCCTGCTCTGATTGAATGTCAGTCACCTTCTCCTAGCAGCTGCAGGTTCTCCTTCACCAATTGGTCCCTCCCAAAATCCCCATCCTGCATATGGCCTTGGTGTAACCCCAGTGCCCACCCCATGACACCTCTGATACACGTAAGCATCCTTAATTTGAATCTTTCTGATGTATCCCAAAGTGATATAGATAGGGTAAGATACCATTTTCTACACACTCTTGTGGTCAGAGGGCTGGGCAGGAGCTTAACACAAGGACAAGAAGAGTGGATAAAGTCAGTCCCAAAGTCCTTCTCATCCAGCATCCTGCCTCTGCACTGTGCCAGAGATGCATCATGTCTTCAGGACATAAAACCAGAACAAACACATGTAGTCCTTCCAGAGACTTGGTAGCCTCCAGCCCATCTGTAGTTTCTTGGGCCACTGGTAATTATTTGAGATGTTTAAGAGGGCTTCTCTTCTAGAAGTTGCCTAGCATCCCCTTGAAATGACACAAACCCACACATGATGGGTAGCACTGAAGGCACCTGGTGCACCGGTCAGTTCAAAAGTGACATTTGTGAAAGAGATTAGCACAGTCTAGCAGGAGAAAATTGCTTTGGTATTTTGCTTTGTGAGTGACTGACCTTCCTTTATTAGAGACCTCTGACGTAGGATCCTAGACAGCAATTCATCAGGCACCCGTGAAACAAAGATCACTGATCTTTAGAGAACTATGTGCATCACATCATATGACACTATTACCCCACCACCCCCTGTAGTCTATGGTGATTTCTAACTCAGAGAATGAACCCTCTAAATGCCATAAACTAGGATGATTAAATGAAATAATACTCAAAACTTTTTTAATGAGTATCTCTCCTATTTATCCCAATTTATGCCATACTAAGAGGTCACCTTTGCACTTCAAGCACTATTGAAGAATCTTTCAATGCCTTGAGAATTCAGCAGCTCTTTCCATTTTTATGGACTGGGGTCAATATTATGGATTATTTAATGGTTTGGATTAGCTCCCAGTATGCACTAATTGTCTCAGAGAGAGCCTATTCACAATCAATAAGCACTTTAATGACTGAAGAAAAACAGTTACATCTTTTATTACAATAAGAATCAACTACAACAAGATCTAGCCAGGGTGGGAACTGCTTGAATGAGAATATCTTGAACTAGTGAGGCTGAATTGCAGGTAAAAGTCAAGCTTTGCGCAGCAAAGGATGACCAGCAGCACTTCAGAGACAGCAGTGGTGTATTGAGCCATGTCTGTGACAAAAAACCTCACAGACATGCACTGAGAACAATTCCTTCAATGCACAAGACCACCTACAGAGCCGTGATTTCAAATGCTGAAGATGTGCCTTCAAATGGAATAGAGACAGCGAGACTGTTAGACAACCTTTTCTTGTAGTGCCCAAAGTACCGTATTCTGTAGATGCCTGGCTCTGTGCCATGAGGGATGTGCCATTCAATAGTCACATTGCTCCGACCAAGTAATCCTTTGGTCCAGTAAAACCTAGCAGACAAAGCAAAAGCTGCAGTCAGCAAGAAAATCCACTTTTCATTTGTTTTAATACCCCAAGAGCTAAGTGGAATGAGGTGAATGCACTCCATTTAAGTATATCTTTAAAGCTTCTTTTAACCTTTCTTAGATATTTAGTCTATCAGAACAGCAACCAATAAGCCAACACGAAACTTGAGAGGGCTAAAAAATAACTGGAAACAGAAAAACAAGTCAGTGGTCCTTTTGGCAGATGAAGAATATTTCTACCAATGTATTCTTATATTCCCAACTCCATATCATAATCCCATACAACATTACCTCTGTAAGTGATATTTATCAGCTTAGTCTTCCCTGTGCAGTGGCAATGCAGAGCTAAGAGGATGAGTATTTATTGAAGGTCACAAGCAAAATCTATCATAATTGAGCTCAGGGCTTCTGGCACCTATTTCTACATCAGACGCCCATTTTCGTTAGCAGACAGCTTGTGCAAAATAATTACTGCTCAATCTCAAAACTCTACAGACAGCCACACATCATGTGGGGGTAAGGAGTTTTGTAGCCAGCCATGATAGAGCACTTATTGGGGAGATGAAGATTAACATGCTCTTCTTTTGATAATGCAAATTAGGGGCACTGATAGATATGTTACTGTCCAGGCTCGACATGAGATTTATCAAGCCCTACTGAGACATCACCTCCATTTTAGGGCGCTAACTAAAGGAAGCTGATGAACACAATATGTTGATTCATTGACAGTGGTAGTGAAAAGTTTTTCCGTTCCAGTCTTACTGAGAAGATTGAAATAAATATTTACAGGCATCACTGGGTGAAAACCAGTGAACAATAGGGGAAATTGTATTTGGCAAACAGAGACCACAGGACAGCACAGAGTCCAAGTATCCACCTGGTTTCTGCTGTCTAAGGTTTTCTGTGTAGATTGCACTGTCTTGGGACAAAGATAGTGTTATCTTGGAAGAGGACAATAAGGTGACAGCACAAGGCCTCAAGTGATGGAGGATTTCCATCCCCAGGGACCATTCCAACTTGCCTGGACATGGCCCCAAGCAACCTCCTATAGCTGCTACATCAGCCTTGTTGGCAGATGGGTTGGACCAGAGGCATGCAGCCTGAGCCTGGCTGTAATGCTGTGGCCTAAAAATGCTGCTGTGATAGATCTATGCCATTGTCTGGCCTCCTCCCTGTCTTTCCATCCAGGCTCAGTGAGCCAGGACCACCTCTCTGGGACTCAGAAACTGGAACTTAACTCAGACTCCCCTCAGGAATAGGCTTCTCACAAATGAACTCATGGGGATTTCACTATGTCTTAATCCCTACTGGCTGTTTACAAAAGGCAGGGCCAGGCAAATTCCTGCCTGTAGCTCAGTCCCTCCTCCTAAACAGTCCCAAGAAATCAATTACTGCTCCCATGGTAGACGCAGGGTAGGGCCAAACACTTCCCTACTGCAAACACCAAGACAGCATCCAGCAAAAGGGCAAGTCGGCACTGAGTTTGTCTCTGCTGCCATGGCGGGCCCACGTTAAAGGGCAGATAACAGCTATCTTCCTCGAAAGCTGCACCTCCTGTAAGTAAACCTTCATATCTTTTGATCCCTGAAAATATGCCGTTTACAAATGCAGTTATAAGCTATTTAACACTTTGCAACACTAAGCTAACAAATAATGTGTTCCCTTGTGATACTCCTATTACAATATTCAGTAGTATCGGTCATTAGTTTTTCCTATACTATAAAAAAAGTCTAACTCTACTAATATCCAGTAAAAGTGTTTGATTCCTCCTGCCCTCATCACCTTAATTACTGACATAACAAAGTTAACACACACTGACATTGTAAAAAATGACATTTTCATCTTAACAGAAACATTTCCTTTTTCTTGTGGTGTTTGGTACTTTCCTGGGGAATCAGTAAAGGGGATACTACTGTCTGTATTGGTTTGCCTTCTGGCCAGCCCCTTTGAGCAGGCCAAACAGCTCCTCTTCCTTATCAGCAGGAGTATTTAAGTACCTTTCAGAGATCCAAAGTCTGACCTTCTCAGGAGGGAAAGCAAGAACTCTAGATTCCTATCCTCCAGCATCATGGCAGTACATTCTTCAAGTTCTGCACTTTTATGGTTTTTACTTTCTTGAGTGACATCTTACTAAACATTTTTGGTGTTCCTGGCCAAGACTTTGGGAAACCTGTTGGGTTTTTGGAAGAGGAGGGAAAAAGACAGGGCTACAGATAGGGGTGACAAAATACCATCATTTCCCTTAATTAAGTAAAGAACTTGACTGGAAAGGTTGACATCAATGAAAGTGACAAGATAACATAGTGCAAGTGTTAAACAGAGGATAAGTACTTAAAAAAGCAGAGATCCCAGTGCATGTAGGAATTTATCTCCTCTACTGGGACAGCTAGAGTACTTGCTACCAGATTAGGTTTAGAAAACATCTGTTTGCTTGTGGGCAAAGAGAACTACACCCTATTAAATGCTCATTATAAATTCAGAGATATACTTTCCTGATAAAACCAAGCTGCCAGGAATGTTGTCTCTCTGATCTCAGATGTTATGTGTTTGCACTGGGACATTGCAAGGCCTGAATACCTCAAAAGGGATGCTTTTCAGGGTCCTATTCCTTACAGATAGGTTGCAAAAGAAGGTGTGAAAATATCTGGTTTTATTCAAACAGGAGCAACCTGAAATAGAATGGTTTGACAGAAAACGTCTTTGGTATTCCTATTTTGTGTGCTGATTTCTAGTGTAGCTCTGAAATGCGACAGCAGCTTTGTTGCTTAGTGGATATTTTTTCCTAAAGACTGACATCGCTAACCTTAACTTTGCTTTCTTATGAACTTTTTTAATATTGCTGACTATTTCTAGCCAGGAAAGCTGGACAGCTTTTCCCTATGAAAACCCTACTGCGGTGAGCCACTCATATTTTCTATTTGGTATCTTACTTATCAGCACAGTAAGGCAGATCAATGGATGTAGGCTATGAACCTTCTGTAATTCTTGCTCTTCCTTCTACTTTCTGAAACTTATAAGCCTCCGTTGCAGAAGCTAGTCCCATGGGGAAGAACAATTGCTGTGGTCTTGAAAAGTTAGCCACCCAAATACGCACCAATATGTCTCCAGAGAGCATCACCTGCAGGGACAAGACCAACCTACAGCTGGGAGCTCTGAAATGAAGCCTTCCAGGTTAAACTTGAATAACTCCATGAAGACTGTGGAACTGTAAAATCTGGTCAGGGTACCCACCTGGTGTCCCAGGAGGCATCATTCTGTACCACATGCCAGCTGTCTGTAGTGCTGGTGTATCTCTCCACCGTCAGGAAGTTGTGTTCAGTCTTGAATAAAAATAGCAGAGTTAGTCAGACACTGAAGATACAGGTATGTCCCTGCTTTTATGTGTCACTTTAAACTGGAGAAGGGACTATGCTTCTGTGTCCTTTACTGGCAAATGCAGTAATTACTAGCGAAAAATGCTTATATCTCACTACCAAACACAAATTTAAGTGAATAAATAACGCAAAGTATGAGTAAAGAACTTGATTATTAAAAAGAATTAAGAGGTGAGGTACTTGTTATCACTGTCTATGCAGGATGAGTGAAAGGACAAATTAAGTACTTACGTATTTTTCTTTCTTTTATTAAAATAATGTACTGGGCTGATAGGATGGAGACTAGAGACCATGCTTGCTATGACTGGATGGCACTGGATACTAACTGAGAAACAGTGGGTTTGCCCAAGCGCATGACACGAGTGCCTTCGACTTCAATAGTATGAAGAGATCATGAATAGTCCATATCTGACAAAAATTAAGGACTTTGCTCCAGAAGCATTTTGGTGGTGTGAATTCCCAAAGCACACTCTAAAAGGAGAAACAATCTTCTGAACTCCCAGTAAGGAAAAAAAGAACTGGAAGCACATAGTTTTACTCTTTATGAAACCTGGCCATCAAAGATTAAAATGCATCAGGCAGAGGCAGTAACTAAACAGTCACTAATACCAAACATCCCCAGTTCCAGCACTGTGTCATATTTACCGCATTTTCTGCAGAATTCCTGGGATTCGCACCTACAAAAGTTACTTCAGCAACTTCTGTCTGTGGGGAAATTGAGATTTATATTAAAGACTGAGCAGCATATTGCACAACCGCTGAAGATGCCGCATGAATTTTTCAGTGGTTTGGTTGTTTTTTGAGTTTTGTTTGAAATTATTTACAATTTCACTTTTTGCAATAGCAAGGGACAATTTATACTGTGAACCAATATTCTGTGCTTTGCCTTTCCGCTTGTTCTTCTTGATGGATAAGCTCCACCGTAGCACATAAGATTTGTGTGTAAAAGGAGCAGAGAAATAGGTGAGATTTTTAAAAGTGCCTCCCTGCCTTCTTCCTACCTTACTGCTGGAGTCAGCAATGAGATGAAAGCTCTTGCTCTGAAAGTCTTATCTAAAATTTGAGCATTTAAAACTGAAGCCTGACGTTTTTATTTCATTTACATTTCATACTAGAGACATCAAAGGTGACCCGATTTCTACTTGTAGAGCAATCATTGTACAATATTTTCCTATTTAAACATCAACTGATATTTTGTGATGAAGCAGAAGGGGAAATCTTATTCATGTTGAATAAAGAGCTTTTATTTTTCCTTTAACTCACCCATTTTAATCACATTCAGTACAATGGCATTGGCATGAAAATGCCCTGTGTCTGCCGTTTCAACTATGCTCACTAAGAACAATGAGACCTTTTAGTTTTGAGAGCACCACCACCTTTTTGAGAGCACCACCTAGACTTTTTCAGATAAGGGGTAAGAATTTAAAGCTGATTTCCTAAATAGGTTTTAGCAAGTTCTTGAAAATCTCACCGGTTGATACTGTTGTCTCACTTCTTGTAGCACATCCCCAAATGTCTTATTCACAGGCATGAGATCAGGAATGAGAGAAGGCACCAAGGTAAGATTAGTTATATTGAAAAATGGGGGCTCTGGACCAGGCGGCAAATCCTGAGCTGTATTCTGGAAGAGGGAAGATGTGCTCATTATACATAGAAACGTATAACCGGTACCTCCCTGATGATTCGTATCGCTCTTGTTGTCTCTTTATCCAAGTCCTTGCTTAGATTTTAAAAACAAGGGCAGTAATGTGAGCATTAAAAAAAAAAAAAGATCAGAGGACTTTCATCTGTACTCTGCATGGAGGAGTAATCCCCACAGGACACCCACTGTCCTGTTGCGGGGATTCCCCAAACCCATCCACCAGAATACCCCATGACTTAAAAAGGCAGTGCCCACCCACCAGTCCTGCATATTCACATGGTCACAGGTACAATGGCAACAAACATTGCCATGTACAGCAGAAATGTAGCAGACATTTTTTTGCTCTTGGTAGAAAAGTGGGAACTTCAGGCCATGCAGAAAGGTTGGAGGCACCCATTTCCTCAACTTCGAACAGAAAAAAACCCAAACAAACCAGAAATTCTCAAGTAGTATGAGACCCCCGCTGCAGGAATTATTTTCATACCACATGAGAATTTCCCAAAGCCACTTATTATGAGAAAAGAGAGCATAGCAGTCACGCAACCTCACTGGGAAACAAACATAGCCATCACCATTTACAGGATTTGTATGTCTCTAGCAGCATGTGGCATATAGGAAATTTTGATTACCAAAGCAATAGACCTTGCAAGTCCTCTGTACAGTTGAATATAAGCAGAAAGGGTGTGTGGTCCATAAATAGTCGATGCAGCCTCATATCGTTGAACCTATCAATGGATAAATTTGAAACAGGAGGGTTTGAAGGACTCGTGAGCAGTTTATACAGTTCATCCCACTGTAACAAGATCAGATCAGCAGTATACCTGCAGGGATTTTTTTACTCCCTTGCTGCTAGGAGGACACCTCAACAATTTGTATTTCAGGTTACTCTTCACTCTCTAATCCATTGCAAACAGGGAGGACCAGTTGTCGCTATTCCCAGTTATCACAGCTTTTTTAATCTTTTAAAGGGTTATGATGTAGGTTGCCTCCTTTCCAACTTTTTGGGTTGGGCAACCCCAGTTCTTCCAACCTCCCCTACCAGTTTAGGGTTTCTAAACCCGAGGAGTCCATTCGACGGTCCACATCGTCTTCAAAGCCCAGCGTCTACCAAGCCTTGTGGAGAACCTTAAAACTGGGTCTTGCAAGCTACACTGTGGTCTTTTCCACAGCAACATGGCACTGCAACTCCATACAATTCCTTACAGCCCTACAGCTCAAAATCTTTCTTCTGGCAATTTTGCCACATTAGGAAGACAACATCTAATTCCTTCAAGCCATCAGGAGATTACTAAACCGGACCTGAACTCACCAGAGCTCCATTCAGCACATCATAACATTTCCATGTTAAAAGCATCCACACATAACTCTCTAGCTATGGTCAGGAAACCATATTGCCCCTTGGAACACATCATTTAGACCAGAATAAACAAGAGGTCTCAAGATTTCTTTACAGACTCTTCAGCTTTTTGTGGCAAAGAAAAACTACTTTAAACATACATAATTTCACAAGAATTGTCATCCTGTATAGCTAAAGCCGAACTCAGTTAAACAGGTTCGATCTGCAATTTTAACATTTACCTGGTATTCTTCATAGGTGGTAATGTAATGGGTGTAGACATTGCACAGACCTGCAATTACGACATCCATTCCTGGTGCACCATGGGAATCAAATTCCTAAGAAAGGAAATAAATCACTTATCTTGAAACAACTGTTTAATGCACAGTTGTATTGGTATTGTAGTTGCTGTTGTTACTGTTATTCACCAGGACAGAGTACGAAGTTAGAGTGCGGGAGGGGCTGGATGTTCAGGAATGTAACTCTAGAAGTGCAATTTGCCTTCATTAGCATCTCATATTCACTTCCCAAAGAAAAAGAGGAGAAATAACCAAATAATCCAGTAATTTGATATATTTAGTGGGTTTCTTGAGGCTGATGTCCGTATACTTCTAAAAAACTGGTGATGTAACTATGTCAAATGGGCTCAGTGAGCTGTGGAGATAGCTTCTGAGATTAACAGTATTCAGCCTGGACCTGAGAATAGGATTTACCAATCAGGAAAATGGAAAAAAATGCACTTGCTGGTTTTTTCCAGTTGCTCTCATGTTGCAAAATCCTGGTAGTGATTAAGTTGCTAAGCCCCTCCCTACCAGAGAAACAATGCCTGCTAGCATCAGTTATGCCTGGATCCCACTTGAATTAGGTTGGTTTGGCTTAATGGATTGAAACTCAATTGGTTTGCTTCATTTGAGGAGAATATTCATTTCTCCTGCACGTCAGTAAGCACATGCAAAATGGGTCTGAGGCAATTGTGAGAAGGAAGCATCTGTGAGACATGACCCCAGCTGGAAGGAGCCAGGGGAGAAAACAGAAGGATCAAGAAATGTGAAGTTCCAGATATGCTGCGCTCTAGAGAAACATCTTGCCAGCAACTTACTGTTTTAACAGCTTCCCGTAGCCTGCGTCCAGACATGGTCCTAGGGTCATTAAAGGAACAATGTCAGCCTCCAGGAATGCAGGGAGCTAAAGCAGGAATTGCTGGATGGACATGTAGCACACCACTAGAAATTCACATAGCACCTGCAGTGCTGCTCAGCATCCCTTAAGGCTCCTTTGCAGTGAGTTCAATCAAAACACCTCAAAACACTTCACATACATCACTAAAGACAGGGTGAGGCTGAAGGCACTCAGGGCATGGTGGGGTATTAAAAAAAGGTGCTACAAATAAATCATTATCGTACCCAGATTTTCACCATTGTACCATCAACAGTCAGCGCAATTCATCATGATGGTGTTTGTGGCATGAAAATGTCCAACCCCCCAAAGAACCACAAGAAAAACCAACAAAAACAAACAAACAAACAATCAAAAACCCCAAAACCTAACAAGTTCCTTTCCTCTCACTAAAACTGAATTTTGCAGCGAACAGTGAAAATTATTTGGAAGCTTGTTTGCACCTTACTCATTTCCATGGCTAGTTTGCAGAAGCAAAGAAACACATACGTGAATTCTCCAGGAACAGCAATGATTGCCAGTGATCCAATGGCAACAATCTGGACATCCACGATGTCAGGGTGCCATGGGTGAGGCCGAGTCATCTGAGGTAAAATAAAAAAAGGGATATTTCTATTGTAGGATAATAGCAAGAAAAGGTAGTGGAAGTGTTTTCCTTCCTACAGTCATAAGTCAGGCGAACAGATTTACTTTGTAGACAGGCACATGAGAAAGTGTTTTACCTCCACATGTGCAGCAAGTTGTCTGACCATAACAGACAGAGAAGGCACATGTAAGTACTTTACACAAGGCAGGGGGAAAAAAGGCGTTGCCAGAGTGGCCGTTTAAAGCAAAGCGGATAAATAAGTCCAGAGTTGCACCTAGAAACCCCTCACCTGCATGGGAAAAAGAAAGTGTTAGGATTAATAAAGGTTGGTCATCTGACCAGGAGAGCAAAACTGAACGAGTGAAATCAAAGAGTCTGATGTAGGTGGGAAATGAGAGTTACTTTTTCATTAGCTGAGCAAATGCACTGTCAGTTGTGATACAGAGGGAGAGTTTCACCCAGAGGATGATGTTCAGGGAACCCTCAACCTAGCCCTGATTTTGAACTGTCCCTTAGCAGGGACCACACTATACTTGGACTCAGCAGCATTGCGGCAGCCAAAACACACGCTACAGCAGCATTTCATCTTAAAAATAAATACATAAATAAATAACTAATAATAATAAAAGGATAAAAATTAAAAAGCCTTGCAAAAATAAACTAAGAACAAGAGCTTGAGGGTGGCATGGTTCTAGCAAATGAAAGGCAAAAATCCCACTCCAGAAAGCCAAAAAGATTTTTGAGGAGCAGTTTACTAGGGGAAAAACCTGAATGAAAAAACTTTGCAAAGTACATCAGAAGCAGGAGGCCTGCCAGAGCATCCATAAAAGGATGTTCAGAAGGTGATAGAGTTGTAAGAATAAAATGTAATTTACTCTCAGTAGCACCATCCTGGACAAAGGCGGTGTGGTGGGAGGAGGCTTTGCACTGGGACCTCTTTTTATAAGACATGAGGTGAAGAGCTGATGGACCACAAAGAAAGCTTTTAAAGAGACTGATGAAAGGAATAACAATGAATTGCCTCATCCAGACGGCATTCCCTAAGTGCCTTGGACATGATCCATCTCCACTACAGTGCATTTGCCTTAATGACAAGGGAACAGCATGTAGAAAATGAAGCATCAATATTCTTTTGAAGCTGTAAGTAGGATTTTGGGGAAGATCAGTAAGAACAAAACCAAGACAGAACAGCCTCAAGAATGGGGATGGGCTGGGGCCAACAGGGCAGCAGCTCTGCAGAGTCTGGTCCTAAGAAATAGCCCTTCCCTGTGTGAGTGGAGCATCTTTGTGACGGGGACCCAAGCAGTGGGAGATCTCCACCTTACTGACTGCCCCAACCCTTCTGGACATGGCCCTAAGCAACCTGAAGTGTTGGTCCTGCTGGGAGAAGGGTTGCGCTGAAGAACCTCATCCCATAGTACTTACAGACTGAGCATGGTACGATTTTACCCGTGAATGAGTAAGTCTGGCATCAGTTGATAGCTCACAGGACTATCAGACACTTGCTTAGACATGACAGAAAAGAAGTCAACAGGACATTTGGAGAGGAAGCGAAAGCCTGGTAGAAAACTTTGAAGACAAAACTAAGAAGGTAAGTTGATACAGTTCCCAGAGTTTCCAAAAGGCACCATAACAAAAAGAAAGGTTCTTTTGTGGATTAAGATAGGAAACCAATGGTAAGATGGAATAAATATCCACCCAAAGCAATTAAGATCTGAGCTCCAGCAGAGGATGTCCTGAATGCTGGGAGGCAAAGATGAGCTCCACCACTATTGGCTCTCCCTGACATCAAGTATTTTCCCTGAGCATCCTGCTCAGAGCTGCTTCATAGGCAGACAATTAGGCCAGGGTGGATCTTCAGTTGGGTTTTTTGACCCTAACAAGAGCAGAGGGTCTAGTCCCTCCTCTTGGGATATATGGAAAAGACTGTCTGCAAGAGGAAAACTTCCACCACTCTTGTACTGATGCAAAGTAATTACAGCACTTATTCTTGCTTTATATTTTCATGCCTTCAGAGCCTATGCTGTGCTCTCTCCCTCCTTGTTCTTCACTATACACGTTGGTACAGGCATCTGTAGCACCCTAACAAAAGATAGCCCAGAGCAGCAATCACGCCTCTTCCCAGGGCACACACCAGTGTATCCTTACCTCTCCGGTGCTAAAGAGGATTGGCTTGGGTTTGTGGCAGGCTTTTGTTTCATTGGATGGCTCTCCCAGCAGCTGGTCCCGGATTTCATCCCAAAATGGGTCCCCTTCTACTGAGCCTTGAGGGGGAAACATCTTTAAAACTCTGTTCCTTCAGCTTCCCCAGCAGCTATTGGGCAGAAAACTCATTTATTATTCCCTTCCTGCTTATGTGGGACAGGAGATTGCTCAGTGGATTCTGATTATCTCCATTTTCTGGGGTAGTTTTAACATCCAAGGTTTAGCCCAGCTGAGCTCCATCTTAACAGCCTTTGTGGAATGAGAACAAATGAGAAAGATTGCCCCAAAGCCAGGTCTTTCTTCTCCCAGCTTTCATCAGAAGCTTTCTGATGAGCACAGACAAACTTGCAAGGGGTCTGTAAGATCACACCTTCCTAAATTCACCCCTTTGGAGACTGTGGCTCAACCAGCATTAATGCTCTTAAATGACTCTGGGGGTTTGAAAGTATCTGCGGGAGGGCCTTTCTCTTCCCCATTTGCACAAAGCCATCTGCTGCGTAAATTACCTTGTGTGAAGTTGAAAGCACCCACTCCATCAATAGTCCCTGCAGCAAAGCTGTGTCCCAAGGCTGGTTTACATGTTTTAACCTTAATTAGAAAGGGGGAAAAAAAAAACCAACAACCAAAAAAAGAGATATTTTTAAATCAGTTCCCCTCGGTGTGTTCTGCCAGCAGAATATAACATTTCTTCCTTATGTCCATGTCCCAGGAGCATCTGCTCTTACCGTGTGTGTGGCATTGAGCTCCACCGAGACATCACTCATGTTTGCCCACTGGTGAGCTGAGCTGAGGGGTCCTGTGATCTCCTGGGAAGCTTTTTCATACAGCTCCTAAGGGATACACAGGTGGAAATCTTTTAGGAAGAAGAGGTCGGGAATCCAGCTCTTCTGAGATTCACCTATATGAATCTGTCATTCTGTTGACACCTTCCAGTGGCCTCTTCCAGGTGTTAAAGGGAGAGTGTATTTCCCAAGCTTCTGTGTATCTACCATCCCTACATCCTGCATGCCCGAGTCCTGCAAGCGCTCCCTGTCTCAAGTAACACAGGTAAGACACTCTGTGGTCAGCAGTTTCCTGCATACCTTTATTTTACAGTGGAAACATGCACCTATTCTATGAGGATGGCAACTCCTTTTTCCCTTTGGCATTTATCACATCTTAGACCAACCACAACAAATGTTTCCTATAAGAAAGATGCACCTTCTTGCATTCATTGCTTTGAAACACATGGACTTTACCACACATTTACTCTACAGCTGACAGTTAAGTCATTCAGCTCTTTAGTGAATGGTTTTCTGGCACACATCTCGAGTTGGTACATAGAAAGTGTTGCCAGAAGTTATGCAGGTATAATAACATTCCTGTAACTAACTGCAGGAAGGAGCAGAGGACACAGCCTTCAAAGGCCAAGAGTCCTCAGTGTTTAAACAGCAGCAGTGCTTTTCCTCACTATTTGACACGCATGCCAGGCCACTCTGACCAGGACAATCTTTCACTCGCAAGTCACGATCAGCCTGGAACGACTTCAGGGCAAGCACCTGAGATGGCAATTAAAAGGAAACTGCCACCATCGTGCCTTCTGCTCTTACTCCTCTACTGGACCTGTTCCAGTCCCTACAAGCTGCTATCCATGAAAAGGTGCCCAAAATGTCCTCTTGCTGACTATTCTTAAATTACACAAAGCCACAGAAGCGGAACTGGTAAATTCAGATGAGTTTTGAGCCCAAGGACACAAGGCAATATAACAGAGCCCAATGGGTAGAGGACACCACCTGAGTAATGCAAAGTCAAGCAGGGCAAGATGAGTACCTTTCATGGATGTTTAAGTTGGCACATTTTAACTCACATTTGCATTAATTTGGGAGTGTGAGGGCAAAGTTGGCCAACAACTGATATATGGTGGTGTCTCTAAGCCCTTCTAGCAGTCTTCAACACAAGTGATTTTTCCCACGATGACACCTCCGAGATGCATGTATGGGACATCCACATTATATACCAATCAGGAATAAAGAGATTAAAAGCCAAAACCATTATTTTCAAATCTAAACACCTGCAATGATGTATCTAAAAAGAGGCATGTGCTTTCTGGGTAATCAGGAAACTTCTCCTTAAGCATATAAATGTGAACTTTAGATTAATTTAAATCATAGAATAGTTTGGGTCGGAAGGGGCCTTCAAACATCATCTTGTCTACTCGCCTGCAACGGGCAGTGACATCTTCAACTACAGCAGGCTGCCTAGAACCACATTCAGCCTGGCCTTGAATGTCCTCAGGGATGGGGCATCCACCACCTCCCTGAGCAGCCTGTGCCAGTATTTTACCACCCTCAGTGCAAAAAATATCCGTCTCACAACCGTCCTGAATCTCCCTGTTTTAGTTTAAAACCACTACCCCTCATCTTATCACAACAAGCCCTGCTAAAAAGCCTTTCTCCATCTTTCTTATAGGCCCCTTTTGAGTACTGAAAGGGTGCAATAAGGTCTCCCTAGAGTCTTCTCTTCTCCAGGCTGAACAACCGCAACTGTCTCAGCCTTTCCTCAGAGGAGAAGTGCTCTATCCCCCTGATCGTTTTTGTGGCCCTCCTCTGGATCCTCACCAACAGCTCCATCTCTTTTCTCTATCAAAATTCACAAAAAAAAGGTGCAAGAAGGTTGCTTAAATGAACATGCATTCCTGCAATCACAACATTCATGTACACTTGTAAAGTAAAATATCACTTACCTTTGCTTTTGTGTAGATATTTTGCCCTATAATTCTTGTACTGTCGAACATGTCATTGCCAGGACCCATGGCCATGCACATCTTTGCCTGTTAAGAAATTTGTTTAAATGCTAGTGATCAGTTAACATGGAGAATATGTGGCACTGCAAAGTGAATGAGTTCACAAGGGATTGCCATACTGTGGGAACTACCTGCTTCTTGCTAGGCATCTCAAATTTGGGCACTGGTTTTCTACACTAACCTTCGCACAAAGATGAATTTACGTTTGGGCTGAATGACCAGAAAACAGAGTGAATGAAGACATGACAGCAAGTTCCTGAAAAAGGCGTCAAGAATAGTCCAAAAAAAGGTGATCTTCTTTTCTTATGTCATCTTCATGCACAATGGTCCTACCACATGGCTCTGTATTTGCTGTCCCATCCCAAGGTCTGTCTTTATCAGAAGGTAATGTAGATCAGGTAGGACATACTTACTCCTCCCACAGGACAGGTGCTCTCTGGGTTATTGCACGAATCCCCCGTGTTTATGCAGAACGGGCCTTTGGTGTTGGGTGACACGTCTCCCAAGTTGGAGGATGCAAAGGCAGCAACAAAAGAGCCCTGCCAAAACCAGACATGGTCAGATGGATTTTAGTGCTTTACTGTGATTGGAAACACCTCCTGCAGCTTTCCCCACAGTCAAGGCAGGCCTTATAGACAGTTGATAAGCACACGATACTGGTAAACATTTCTGAAGTGACTGGGAGAATTGGAATGGGAATTTAGAAGTGTCCTAAGGGTTAGGGACAGGAAGAGCAAGGAAGAATAGGATACACAGGATGCCAATTTTCAGTGGGCACCAGCTTTGGCATCCAGACAGCATTTCTTCCTCTACGTCTTCCATCTCAGTTGCAGCTCCCCCCCACTCTATGTCCCCAGTTACTCATGTTACTGATCAGATGTTAATGGATCATTGTAGCACTTTGCACAGGATTCTTTTTTCCTGCCAAGCTTCACCACGATTGATTACATGGTGAGAGCTATTGGATCTGACTGCAGGAGTTAACATGAAGCAGTACTCATTAGAAGCAAGGCTGGTTAAAAACTGAGTGTCAGCTGAATTCAGCTCTCAGACTAATCTATTATTTTCCCCTAGTTATAGAGAGGAGATGCATCAACACAAGATATTTTGGTATTATGAACAGCTCATAAGCCATTTTGTCATGAGACTGCTGGGCAGAGTGTGTAACACTGAAGCAAATATTGAATCCTGCAAATACTTCTTAGCTTTGCACAAATGTGAACTTGCACTGACTTGCACCCATAGCTATGCACTAGAGTCAAGTATTGTTAAAAATGTTTATATAATCCACTATAAGAAGAAACATTTGCAAGGAGGAATTAGGTAGACTTCCTTTAGTTTCTGGTTTTGGCATTAACTGCACATGTTCCTCTGCCCAGAGTATTAAAATAGGATTTGGGCACCAATTTCAAAGTTGGAGACACACATAGGACACCCTCTTAATTCATATTCAAAGTACCTGTGAAATGGGTCCATGTCCATATTTACATTTCAGGGGAAATAATGTGTTTTAAAGGAGCTGTGCTTGCACTCTAAGGATGACAAATCTTTCAGATAGACAAAAATCAGAAGGCAGAACTGGATGGAAGCCATAAGAAAGAAGTGGGGGGCTGACCACACACCTGATGCAACACCACAGCTGCAATACATGGATCCCTTTGAACCAAGTATCCCACACATCTTTCTAGTATTTCCAATAGTTAAATCAAAATGAATTTACTTTATTCCTAAAGTCTAAATGAATGCCACTGATTACTAGTTTGGAAAGACAAGATCACACCTTGCAATATATCTTCTCTGGAGGAAGTAAGTAAATAAATCGAACTGTTCAACTTTTTCCTCATTTTCTGTGTTTATCTGGCTGTCCTATTTCACTGTATGAAAGAACCTGCTTTGGCCCATAGAAAGCACCAACCATCCCTTCCTGTTGTGGCATTTTTCTCCCCATTATTTTCAGTAGTCTGAAAACACTCCCACCTCTCCAGGAAGCATCCCCTCATTCTTCTCCTGTTCGAACAAGTAAGACGCATAGCCCATGTTGTCGCTGTTCACAAGACGGTTTGTGTTGTTCATGCTGACCGGGTGTACAGCAAACCAGCTGAACAGGAGTCAGAAGACACACATAGGAAATACATTGTTCAGTCTACATGTAGGCAATGACTTGTTCAATCTATATATTTCCAATCAACTTATGGGAATTTTCTTTGGGTCAATACAAACAGACTGTTGGTACCAAGGGATGGATTAACAAGGGCAGAGTTATTCCCATTCTCTCCCTTCCTGACCAGGAGGGCTCATGGATATGATGACTACAGGTCTTCAGGCCAGAAATTTGACACTGTAACTAGTAGAGCCACCGAGAGCAATTTCAGACCTGAACTGACTTTTTTTCTGAGTCCAGAAAATTACATTTTGGAGGGACTTTTATTTTCTTGCTTCAGAGAAACAATAAGGACTCAATGCCATAAAAAAAAAAAAAAAGGAAAAAGGAACAGTCGTTCTTACAAAAAAGAAAACCCTCCTCTTCCTCTTAGCATAGTCAGAGGAAAACACAGTTATGACTTTCTTACTGCACGTTACTTTATTTGCCTGACCTTGAGCTCTGAACTTCATGCAGCCCAACACTGCCCTGCATATCTGTTGATAGGACAAACACCATTAATGCTGCCTGTGGGAATAGCACACTTAGCATGGAACATGGGGTGTTAAAGACAATAACCAAAAGAAGAGAAGCTCAAAGGCTCCTGAAGATGTTGGAGCTGGGATCTGCCTGGAGGGGCACAGCAAGACCCCTAGAGAGGGTATTTCTGCACCCCTACAAAGGAATACCAGCTATGGTCATCTTCCACAGATGCCTTAGGGTCATGCAAAGACATGGGCCCAGCTGTAGGTAGGGCAGGCGCTGCTGTGTCTTCCAGGGTAGATGAGGGACTGTGACCTGGTTTATGCACTTATGGACTCTCACTTACTCTTCCCTCAGGGCTCTTCTCGGTGACTAGATGGGAGCAATGCTCTATGGGCAGGGGTCAGTGTTGGGAAAGAGAGCTTGTGCAGAAAGACAGAACTGCTACAGAACTGTGGTTTATGAGGATTTGCAGAAAAACCATGTTACTTCAGAGGCCTGTACCTGATAAGGCCTAGCTCCTGTCCATTCTCATCTACCATCTTCAGCATCACCATTTCTTTATCTGTGTCGGATGAATACCTGGATGTGGATGAAAATGACGAGGGGAAATCTCATTAGCACCAGAGTTCTAGTCACACTCTGCATTGTTCAATGTATTGTTCTGCATTGTTAAATCTCCACCAGGCTGAGCAAGGAAATGAAGAGATTATTTCAGATATTATGAGAACACAGCAAGTCTTTGGAGGAACATCTGAAAATAGCTGTAAAGATAAAGGAAAAGCTAAGGTTGTTGCTGACCTCAGGCACTGCTTCTCCAGGGGACAAAGAAGGAAGCCCTCTCTGGATACAAATTCATGCACCAAGGATGAGACTTTAATACCTATTTGACTCAAATGCTAACTTCTACTAAAGAATACTCTTTTATAAAAACAAACAAAAAAACAACAAACCAAACAACAAACCAACAGCACAGCATAAAAGTCACAAAAAAGTCACAACTTTGATCAATGCCTCACATGCTTGGATGGGGCAACCACAACTTTCAAGTCCAATCTCGCAACTAATTTTTGGGGACACAAACACCCAAGAGTCCAGTATGGCAACAGTGTCATTCTGCCACAGTCTTGGCTCCATGTGTTCAACCGCACCATAAATGACAAAAACCACCATTTGCAAGATGTCTGGGTCAGAGTCCCAACCAAAAGGTTCTCTTGAGGGCTCTGTTTCTCTCCCACTTGAAGAGGTTTTACCTGCTTCGTTCAGACTCTGGATTCTGGAGATAGGAGAAAGGGCTTCGGTTGATCTGGCTGTTTTCTACACTGCCTCTGTTAATAAAAAGCTTTCCTCTCTTCATGTTCTGATGTGCTATATCAATGCTCTGAAAAGCAGGAAGACAGGGAATATTAGCCAAGCACGTAAGGCATATGTGAGCCCTTTCCCACAACCCTTTCTTAGGAATTTGGGGCACCTTTTGTTAAGTAGTCTAAAATTCTAGAAAATTATTAAAGCATTGTGAAGCCACCCACAAGTGACCTTTTCTAAACAAAGACTCAAAGCTTCTGTTTTTCGGTCTGATCTCACTGGTAAGCATAATCCCACCTTGAACTGTGTTTTAAGACTGGAAAATTCAGAGGTGCTAGCATGAACACCACAGCAAGATCTCCAGTAGTCACAAACATATCAACCCCCACCCTTTCTGTGCTTATGGGCTCTCATGTCAACAGGCTGGAAGACACTGACCTTTACAATGCCATTCACAACAGCATTGACTGGATGGCCTGATTAGTCCTTTGCTAGTGAGCCAGAAGAGGGTGTACTGGAAGTAGCCACCAGGCCCTGAGTGAGTGTGGGTGCCACTGAGGATGACATTGTCGTGTCGGTACAGCTCACCAGTATTTGCTCTTCAATCGCCTGAGCACCTAAGTGGAAGGAGGTGGTCCTTAAAAAAACATTTTCACATCAAAAGGCTATGGAGATTTGTATCAGCCCTCGCAGAAAAAGCAGCCATTCATCTTCCTCCTTGCTCTTCTCTTTCTGCCCGATATTCCCATCCTGGTAGATTATAGCTTGACTTGGCAAGAGACTTAAAATAATAAAATCTTGTCAGTGAAGACCTCTACGACCAACTTGCAGTGAAGCCCAGATTACCCAAAGGGACCCTATTTCTCCAGCATCTTTTTCCCTCCTCTATGGTGCTGGAGATCCAGCATTACAGAGGCACCATGTCAAGGTATTCATGATACAACTGCTTTTTGTGATATTTTTTTCCCCTAAGAAAATCATTGTCAAACTTCATTTGATTCTTCAGCAAAGTCATTTGCTGAGGAATCAGAAGCTCTTCTTCAGCAGAGACACAACATTTCTACAAGATCATACTGCAAAGCAAATAACCAGTGTGCTGCCTTGCTTGGCATTATTTAGTGATGACTACAACCCTAATGCCAATACCAGTGACAACCTAAACTGTGACAGTCTTTTGTTTCCAGCCACATACCTCCAGCCTCACTCTCTGAGACACCATTCCTATGTCAGCGCTGACAAACACTACTCGTCTGGAGTCATCAAGTTCTGCCACAATGAAGGCTCTGCTGTAGAGGCGCATGAGAAGCCCACCACCCACCTGGTCCAGCTTGGCATATCCCATCTGGAAGGAAAGAGCTCCATCAAGACCACACAGTCAAAATATCCAGCAACATATTCATTTGCATGTATTCTTCTATGCAGATTTGCCAGAGGGTGAGAGGACTCATACAACATATGAACACTCAGAGCTGCAACCATCTTGCCCTGTGACTGCAAGAATCATTGAACCATATAATGGGTTGGGTTGGAAGGAATCTTACAGGTCATTCAGTTCCAGCCCTCCCTGCCATGAACAGGGACCTTCCACTAGACCAGGCTGGTCAAAGCCTCAAAGAATTTCACCTAATATTTGAAGACAACAACCATTAGGCAAGGCTGAGCCTTTAAACCACAAGTCCTCCAAAAAATACTTGGAGATGATGAAAAACAGTATTTTGCCAACCCCATGTTCAATTCTCCCAACTTACCAGAGGAATTTCTGCCACAGGTCCCGTGCAGTCAGCTCTACCTGCACCCAGTAAGTAGTTTCCTATTACTTTGCTGGAATCTATTATAAGAATAAATAGTAGATTAGAGGACACATGAGAAAGAACTGGGGACAGAAAAGACAACCCAGCCTTTTTAAAGAGATTGCATGCCTGAAGCCTGCTTGACATCCCCAGAGGCCTCATCAGGCCTGTGGATAAGGGGATCCGGCTGATACTGTCTGCTTGGGTTTCCAACAGTCTGTCAATGTGGTCAAAGCGTGATGAGGCTGGTAAGGCATTCAGGGTAGTAAGAGCGGGCATGAAGAACTGCAGAAGGACCTCACAAGACAGGGTCACCAGACTGTGTAAAATGGGTTGTGAGGCACAGCAAGGGGGAAAAGAGTCCAGCGTCACTGATTAAGCTCTCCAAGCCTACCACTACCACGCAAGAAACAAATCTGAGTGTGTAAGAGCTGTTTTCATGCAAAAATATTCAGCTCAAAAGCAGTGAGAAAAATAGGATGGAATGTCAGAGATACTGGGAAAGGGCTAGAGAAGAAAGGGGGGCACATCCATATGTCACCCTGCTGCATCCAATATATCCCATGTCCAGCACTGGTGCTCTGGTCTCAAAAAAAATCACAGCAGCACCAGCAGAAGTTTGAAGAAGGAAAAAGCAGCTCTGGGCGATGACCTCCAGGCAAGTGGTGAGGAAAAGGACTCCTGAATGAGTTCATATCTCATCCCAGCCATCATGAAGGTGCAGAAGTTCTTCTACAGAACGGACAAAGCACCTAGGAAAGCTCATGGAAGAAAAGCCACTGAGGGCCATTAAATTAAAAATAAACATTAAAAAGAATATCTGTGTCTCAGGAAATCCCAGAGCCACAAATCACTGGAGGCTGAGATAACCCTGTGGGAAAATAGCTCTATGTGCTTGATCTATTCTCACAGCCTTCCCCAGCCAGCCACTGCCAATCAAGGCAGAGCAGCAGGATAAGGGAATGCTCAGTCTTCCCAGTCTGGTCTTTTCTAGGCTGTCATTTAAACCAGAGAAGTGAAACACATTGGCCGCAGACTGACTACAGGATGCTTGTTTCATTAAAATGACGTGAGTGAACTGGGCTACCCATTAAAACTGCTGTTCTGCCTTCTCCAAATGTTATGACACAGAGAAGAATTGCTTCTGCTAAACTCTTCGGTGTTACAACCTAAAAACATGAAGAAACTGTGAACTACATCCAATTTGAGACAAAAGTCTAGAAATTGGAAGGTCCCGTTGCTGACATGTTAGGTGATACCACATCCAAGGCAGGGGAGAAACCTGGCTTTGGGAAAGGGTCCCCCTCATCTGGAAACACCTAAAGCTTTCAGATTTTTTCTTTCCCCATGAGATTTTTCTCCCTCCAGAGGACAAGCACGGGGTGCATTAAAAGTGAATTGAGAGTTAACTTCAGGTAGTTCTTGACACTCAACCGCCCCATGCCTGGTGATGGGCTCGGGAGGCGTAAATGGGATTGCAACAGCTGTGAAGCCCTTTGGCGCAGTTCCAGAAGCAAGGAGCCCCTAGGAGAGGGATTGTCTGCATCCCTGGAGCCAGCGTCACCCACCAAACCTGAGGCTGTGCATCTACTCCCTGAGAGATGCTTGCACTGGTTTTGACCACAATGCTCTTGCCACAGAGGACAGCAAGAGCACTGTTCTGTAGCTGTGTGAGAAGACCACGCGCAGAGGTTATTAAGGCTTGGCAGGGGCCCAGTGGCTCTCTACCTGTATCCCTTTATTTAAATTACTGCACTGGACACACACTTGAGCAGGGTGCAATGGCAGGACTGAAATATCTCAACTTGCCGTTGCTCTCTTTGGCAAGAAAGTGGAGGACGAGAAGCACCACGGTCACCACTATCATCAGCACCAGGCAAACGATGAGGATCACCTCCAGGCTGGAGAAGCAGCACTTGGTCCTCTTCCAACACATGGTGGAGGCACTGTGAAAGCAGAAAGCAGCTCATGGGAAGGCAGACAGGACAGCTCAGATGTTGGGCACTTTCCACTCAGAGCAGCACGTTGCTGCTGCTGCTGAACCCATGACACACTCTCAAAGAGCTGGTGATGGTTTGCGTCCCCTGTCCCAGTGGATGGGAAATGGAGACTTATTTTTCAATCTGCTGAAGACTGCAAAACTGTACCTCCTGCAAGCAGTGATCCCTCCCTGTCATGGGACCCGATGGGACAGGGTGAGTGGCTGCGCTACCGATCCCACACTTCCCAGGACACTTTGCTTGCTCTTTTGAAGAAGCCTTTTAGATAAGCCCCCGCCCCAGACTTCCACCAGGTCCTACATTCACTGAGGGGCCAAGGGAGATGCTGCGGCCTGAAGACCCACAGCTTTTCTGTTGCTTGAGTGCTCAGGGAACATCAGAAAACAATATTGTCACCACAACAAAGGTCAATGTAGGAAACTCAGCATGAAAGAGGCACACTCCATTGCACGCTCAAGTGCAGTTCTCTCCTGCCTAGTAAAAGGAGTGGCTGTGACAGCTTTCCAAAATAAGACCCTGTGTATAGATGCCAGCTTTCTTCATCCTGTACAGAGAGCTCCTTGGGTTTGCTTTTTGAATATTGCTCTTCCTCCTAGAACGGAGGTTTATTTTGGGTTAAAGATTAACAAGAAACATCATTCAAAACATGGCTGTCATAAAATAAGCTATTTTCCCCTCTGACAAAAGCTCTGGTGGCCTCTGATTTGTCCTGCTCTGGCAACTGAGACTCACATCAAGGGCTTCAGTTTTGCCTGGTGGGAAATGGCACTTGTAGCAACGATGTGTCTTTTGCCCTTCTTGTAAGCATCTGTACAAGGTAGAAATAGGCACTGAAAAAGAGCTTTGGACATTTCCATGTGTACTTAGAGGTGTTAGCAGATAAAACTTACTGCAGATCCTATTTCTCTGCCTGTGACTAACCACTTATCTGCCCCAAAGGACTGGTTCCCTGTTTAGAGCGAGTCAGGGGTCTCCATCCTCAGAAGGATCCCTGACTCACTTGGAAATGACCCCCAAGAAGTCTGCTGCAGCTGCAGCATAGGCCCTGCTGGAGCCCAGCTGTCATGGGAATGGAGGTGGGGAAAGATGGACATGTAATTAGAAAGCAAAGAATGAGGCAGAGCCTGTAATTTTCTTGGAGGCAACATTCGCCTTATGGTGAGTCCGGCATGGGACTCGCTAAAGCTCATGCCTGGACTATACCCGGAAGGTGATATGCCCTGGAAACAGCAAACCTGCAGAAAACAACTGCTGAAAGAAGCATTTATGGGTTTGGAAAGGCTGCAACATGGAACATTGCGAGAGAGCTGGGTGGTCCCCCAGGCTTGCTATAGGTGACCTTCCTTATCAGCTGCTTTTACCATGGTAACCTACAACAGTCATGATCATTGCTGTATTTCACCAAGCGAATATTCTAGTGGCAACAAATCTAACATTGCAGGTTTCCTTCCTCCCCTTTTTACTCTCAAAGCATGGCACTGGCAGCTGCAAAACACCACGTCCTGCACAGAAAACCGACATTACAGCACCAGCCTTAAGCACACCTGCACAGCACACTATTATAGCTTTCTTTTCCCAACTGATTAAAATGCTGAAGGAATACTAACAGAAGCAAACATGAGTCCTATGAAATCCGAGTGAAATCTCATGCAAACTTACCTGAGATCCCTCTTGTGTCCCGCTGTCAAGAGGAACTTCTTCAGCTCAAGACCTGTTTCCAGCTGAAAAGCACAGCTTGAAAATTATTGCTGCTTTAGCCCTGCGTGTCAAGCACTGCCCAAGATAAGAAGAATCAATAATTTATACTGCACAAGGAGATGATAGGGTTTTTTTCCCAGTGCGTTTGCTCTAAGTTATGAACTGTGCCTACCTCTCTACTACAACTGTTCTGGGATTGCACTGATCAGCTCTGGTGCAGCTTAATCAGCCTGTGTGACAGCTGCTGCTTCCCACTGGGCCATGACTCCTAATCCTCATGGAAGATTAGTCCCCAGGGTTGCCAAACTCTACTAGAGGAAGAACTTCAACACAAGATTGCATTTTAAGGTGCAAAATGTATCTTACTAATGTGTTTTTATTTGTTAAAATGTTTATTTACTGAAAAGCATCTTTTTCCATCCGTTTTCCTTTGTGTTGCAACATCCATAAAATAACCAGCTGCTGAAGTATTCTTTATCTGAAGGGTTTTGACAGTTTGCTCTTCCCAAACAGGACAGGACCCATAACATTTCCTCAGAGAGAAACTGCTTGCCCTTGCTGGCTGGGGGGATGAAAGCCCCCACTAGCAATACCTCTTTGCTTCCCCCACCAAACACATGTTGTGGTGGGATTTAAGGCTGGAACCACCTCCAACATTCTCCCTCTCACTCAGCTTCCAAAGGCAAACATCTCAGAAGGTTCAGGCTTTGTCTTTCATTACTGTTTCTTTCATGCACCCTAATCATGCACCTGGTTAATGTTCCAGCTAGTGCCAAGCACATGCAGTCTGAGTTATCACTTCAAGGTCACGTTCAGTATCGCCTTTTGACTCGGTGATTTTTGGACCGGCTGGTGGGGAGAAGCAAGATTTACTGTTATCTCCTCGCTGCAACACCGGAGGAACGCGCTTGCTGTTGCCACTGGTGGAGAAACAGCCTGTGGGTTGACAGATACCAGTGGCCACCTCTATGCTGCTGGGAATACCTTGCCTCGGGTTGCAAGGTAGCCCCAAATTCTGCATTGGCTCTGGAGGCAACTGAAGAGCCTCATTTGACAAAGCCATGAGTAGTCAATTACTCTGTTGTCAGGGGAGAAGTCCTGGGACAGAAAAGAGCCAGGAATAAGTTGTGCATTGGCAGGAAAAGCAAGGGCTCTTCCTGAAGGTTCTATATTTGCTGAGTCATCATGTGTCGTGGTTTAAGCCCCTCAATAACTCATGCAGTCGCTCTCTCACTCACTCCCCCTCTTTCTTCCCCCAGTCCTGGGGGGATGGGGGGGAGAATCAAAAGAATGCAACTCTCACAGGTTGAGATAAGAACAGTTTAGTAACTGAGGTATAACGCAAATCACTACTGCTACCACCAGTAATAATACAAGAGAAATACAAGGAAAGAGAATACAACTGCTCACCACCCGATACCAAAAGCCTGACCACGCCGTGCACCCCTGCAGCGCACCCCCCACCCTTCCGGGTCTCTGCCCCGTTTTCACATCCTGGACATGACGTGCTGTGGTATGGAATAACCTCTTTGGTCAGTTTGGGTCAGGTGTCCTGTCTCTGCTTCCTCCCGGCTTCCCCTCCTCCCTGGCATAGCATGAGGCTCAGAAAGTCCTTGGCCAGACCAAAACACTAACAAGCAGTAACTGAAAACACTGGTGTTATCAGCACTGCTCCCAGGCCCAAAATCAAAAACCACAGTGCTGCACCAGCTACCAAGAAGGAGAAAAATGGCGGCTGCTGCTGAACCCATGACCCAAACTTAAGAAATTGACTTATAAGGAGTTGGTATAATGATAGTGTGTCCTGCCAGTCTCACCCCATGAAATGCAAAGAACTGAGGAGAAAACCTCACCATGGCTCTGTAACTGCAGAAAGGACAAGCTAGCTGTTGCTGGGGCTGGAAGAGAAAGAAGAAGCTTGGTAGCAGCTCAAAACAATTTTTGGGGAATATCTTAAACATTTTTCCTTTTAAAAAGACTGCTCAATGAGGTTATGGGGACCCACAGCTCCCCATCTCCCCTAGGAGGCATGACCATGTCCATCTCTCCTGGCTCAGGACTGCAGAAGCAGCAAGATTTTTGGTACAGAAAAGGGACTTTCTGGACTGCAGAGACTTAAGCTGAAGCACTAAGGACTTGGTAAATCCCCCTGAACTTCTTCCTTCTTGTGGAAACACAACTCAGCATCTCCAGAGAAGGTGAATTACCAAGATGGTATCCAGGAGAGTGTTTATTGAGTACACAGAGGTCATCACATGGCAGTGCAACAGGTACCCTGGAGCACCTCAGAGCCACTGTCTATCTAGTGAGAAACAATAAACTGGCTCAAAAGAGAAGTCCTGGAATTTTTTCCAGCACTTCTCAGGAGAAACCATCCCTACTGGCATCTGCACCCTCCCGTCCATCTCCTCAGACAGGTTTTCAGCACAACCTCCACAAGGGAAGACTGTGATCCCACTGGAGGCATGATGCTTACCCCCAGTGCAGCCACACTGGAGCACCTACCCTGAAAAATAAAGCCCCCTGCAAAAGCTGTCCTGTCAGGGGCGGGATGCTCATGGACCTACTCATTAACCACTGATTGTTGAGATCAGTAACTCTGCAAGATAAAGGCTGGAAGGAAACCAGAGCCCAAGAAGCAACAGTAGTCATGGTTGGAGGGGTCAGGACATCCCTGAAGTTATATTCCATGTTGGGGGTGGCAGAAAATGTGGGATTTGAAAGCAGGCACACATGAAACGCACACAGGCTCAGGAAGTTTCCTTTGGGAGGTAATTTTCCAGCACTGTCTGGATAGCCTGGAACTACACATCAGTCTGGGCTGGTATCAAGTCATAACATGTCACAGGATGAAATTCTCATACATATATATATGAGAAAGATATATCTCAAAGACAATATTCTCATAAGAAAAAAAGGTTTGCCACAGATCATCATCATTCCCAAGACCGAGAGTCTTCCAACTTCTTCCCCTTCTCATTTTGTGCTAAATGAGACCAAAGAAAGTTGCATTTTATTTATAATATTTATCCTACTAAAAAAATGGCTTTTATGCATCACTGCTATCACACAATCGCAATTTGTACCCTTCCCAGATACACCCAGTAGCTGCAAACAGCACAGGATTTTCATTCTCAACATAACGTAAATGCTGCAGAGAACTATGGAACAAGCCAGCAAAGCCGTGCAGGCCTTGGTTTGATGCTACCACCCAGCCATTCCTGGAAACACTTAGCTGGTCTTGACTTTGGTGGATGCTCTTGATTTCTCATAGGACACCAGGTACCAGGTTTTAATTACTTGGTAATATTTGACAAGGAGCACAGGAGATTGTGGATCCTCTCACTTAGTGGGATTAAACGACACGGGTTTAGAACATCTTTGCAGGTAAACCATGTAAAGAGATCTCAGGATAAAATGATGCTATTTTTCCTGTCTTAAAAAACAGTTCATACATTTGGAAATTCAGAAAGATAAAATATTTTGTTAATGTACCCTTACTTAAAAAAAGAACTTCTAAAGCCACTCATGAATAATGGATCCACTGACACAGTAAGGCAAAGGTGAGAAGAGAAAACCCAGTAAACATACATTTACAAATATACATTTCCTTATACAGCAAAGGTTGTGCTTCCAAGTAATTATGAAAGAGAATTCAAAGCACATCCATATGTGAACCTCCCGCAAAGAAAGAAAAAGGGGGGGGGGGAAGTAAATTTTCCTTAAAAATATAAACCAGGGACGCACTCGCTTCCCCTTCTGCTCCTTATTTTGTAGTTTCTCACCACTCCAGATCATTTCAGAGAACTGACACTTTCCTCCAGAGTCCACATTTCACTGCAAAACCAGCCTGCATAAAACCATCACTTTCTGGTCAAAGCCATCAAAGCCAAGACCATATAGAACAAAGTTTTTACCATATAGGAGACCACAACCTTCTCAGCAAACCTGAAACTGGATTCCTCCATCCTGGTCTTCCAACATCAGTGCGCAGGAATGGCGATGGGGAAAATCACCGAAGAGATAAAGAGAGAAGGTACACGTGGGACACCAAGGACTTTCCGCATGCCCTGGGTCTTCCAGGTACTCTTCCCAAGGAAAACTTAAATTTAAGTAAGTCTCAGAAGTAAAAATAGCACTTATTCATCTGTTCTGTCCCTTCATTTTCCTTCCTTTTCTCTCCATCATCATTTAAACCCTGAATTTATCAGAGCACTGGCTTTCCCACACACTGTGAAGGCGAAGGATGTAACACTCCATCAGTGGTGCTTCACTGTTTCCCACCCCACTCAAGAGAAATAGCCTAAAGTCTGGCTGTTTATCTCTTCCCTCTCATTTTCATGGTCCTTCAAGTGGTCTTACAGCAGTTTGTTCCAGCTTTAATACTTGCTCTTGTCTGAGCTCCTTCCAAATGGAGGCTCAGAGTGGCTTCACTTGAATTTGGCACATGGCAGACATTCATCCAAAGCTGCAATGCTTCTTGCAACAGGCATTTTTGGATAACCCACAGAGGTGCATGAGGTTTCCATGGGCCAGCTGGGAATGCACGATGCAATCACAACAGGAGGCAATTTGCCCCCACCAGGAACAGGGCTATTTGCCATGTCCTATCTAAGCCAAACAAGCAGAAAATACTTCATCTGTAAAAACTGTAAATAAAAGTAATGCTTTAAGCAGCAAGGCTTAAAGGAATGGCTGCCTTTGCTACAGGAGGAGAACAAAACCTTCCTCTAAAGGATCTCTGCTTTTCTGTCATGGCTCATCATCACTGGGACGGCAACCCAACCATCCCATTTTCCCACTCCCAAGTGAGTTTTGGTTGACAGACAAAAGACATCTCATAATGGTCCAAAGTAAAAACTCATGTTCATTTGCACTATAACAGAAACTTCATTTCCTACCTGTAAATGCAGCCCCCTGTTTGGGATGAAGCACCCATTGCCTCATACAACTGTCTGCTGGATGAGGTGTGGGGTTCTTGAACATCTTCAAAAGGCCCTCCTGGAGATTCACACCAATTCTACCATCTTTCTGTTAAACTCATTAAAAAAGGAGTCCAGAAGAGACCCACAAGCTGGTATCACTCACCTCATACACAGAGCTGGGAAGAGGACAGATCTGCTGCATAATCTGGATGAAGCCTTGTTTGCCTCAGCTGGCATGTATCAAAAAGAAAGAGCACTGTTTTGCCAGGCTTTTCTTTATTACACTGGAGCATTTTGCACCACCATTTACAGAACCAGAATTCCGGCAGGATATCTGCCACCACTCCATCGACCCAGTGTGTTTCTAAGGTGCAAATCTTTTTTTGACCTGGGAAGCCACTGCAGATACAGCATAACAGTGAGCAATTCTCCAGTGAGGTCAGATATGCTGCAGGGCTCGTCACTTGGAGGACAGAAACCTTGATTCAAGCCTATTTGCTAAACACTTGCTTCCTAAGCAGAAAATTGAAACCACCATCATCTCAACATGGGCACGTTACTTGTACAGAAGCATGATGTTCAGCAAAGCTGTGATCCTGGATGTCAGGATGGGAAAGCAATTATGTGGCCTCTTAGATAATGTTGTTTATTTCATAAAGAATGGCCAAAGTCCTTTTTTACGTGGACACAGGAGGATACTGATGGCAGAAGATAACGTTTCTGCACAGAGCTGTCAGCAAAAAGCTGCTCAGGCTTTGGCAGGGACACAATGGGGGTTGATCAGTCAGCTATTCATGGATATTCTTCACCTTTAGTGGTCAATACACTCACATACCTGCTCCAAGCAGCAGCAGGTGTCTCCGTTGGCTGAAGGGCTAAAGTCACAAACATGACATGAACATGGTAGCCATGCTTGAGTCCAACCCCATGATGAGGCTGGCACACAGACTGATCCAGAAGCACCACGCAGTAGCACAAGATCTCTCTTGAGCTCTCTGGTTGATTGCCCAACACTTGAGTTAATGATTTCCTTCTGCAACATCTTGTGCCTCCAGTAGCAAACGCAGAAATTGAGGTGTTTCACCAAGATCTGAGCTCTTCAAGTATTTGTTTTGTGAATGGCTTCAATGGCTTCATGAAACCTCTAGTTCTTCCAGTAAAGTCAAATCTGCCACCCCCACTGGGAGAGCTCATCCCATTGGGTTCAACAGGAGCTTCAGCCATGGACATGCCTTTTGCTTGCTCACAGAAGCTGTTTGAGCTTAGGCTTGAGCGACACAAAGGAACATGGTTAAAGCCAGTTCTAAACATATCACTGAGGCTCAGAATCCCTTTCTGTGGGTACACGTAGAACCTAAAACTTCAGTGGAAACCCAAGAGGAAGATGAAAGTGATGCCAAAGAGAAAGAAAACCAGAAGAGCAGGTCCATAAAGAGCTGCACAATAAAAACATGCTGCAGACCCAGCACTGGGCTCTCTGGCATCCCTTGAGGTCCTCAAGCACCGGCCCTTGCACATGTGCTAAACAGTTGTTGAGGGCAATGAAGGTATTTTCCAGGAAAGACATGAACAGCTCTGTGGGATGTGGCATGTGGGTACTTGCAGCTTACTGGGAGACAGCACTCCATATTGTGGAAACACCATGGGTCCATGGCATGGCTGAAAGCTGCTCCTGGTAGCAGAATCAGACCTATTTATGGTGACAAATGGTGACTTTCCTGCTGGACAACAGGATGGGAGCATGCATGGGAAGCTTAGGAAGGGCAGGTTGAACGGGGAGAAGGGCTTTTGCAAAGGTAGTAAAACTGGAACAATTAGTTTCTGAACTCAAGTCATGTGCAGATCACTCAGTGATAGCTGACCTGAAAGGGATATCTTCCAAACATTACTAAAATCCTACCCTGGGATGTGGTATGAGTAAGGATCTTCTGCCCTTTCGGACAACCAAGTCCTGGCAATGGTTTGCTGCTGTCTCATACTTGATTGATGTTCAGACATAGGAACACCCAAAAATTCACATTCCTTGTCTCACACATAATGTTACTGCTTTCAAAGATGAAGTATCTCCCTTACTGCTCCCCTAGCCTGGCTGAGGTTTCCCACAGGCTAAAATGCAGAATGGCATTATGAAGAGGCCATGTGACAAAGCACAGGTAGGTCATTCCTTCCACGGGAATAAGATGGGGTAGAAATGGACAGATGTGGAAAAGCACCACATATACATTTCCCTGAACAGCAGTACAAACCAAATGACAAGCAGGGCACTGGAGCAAGTATCAGTCTCCGCCAAAAAGGTAATTGTGGATTTAACAAGAAGTAACCTGGCTGCCAGACTCAATGGGAAGGTGAGTTTCAGTCACTGTCAAAATGCAGGCAAAGCATGGAAGTACACTGAAGGGCTAAAAGATAATGAACCAGAGTATGTTTCACTGCTAGAAGGTGGAGACCTGCATCTTCTAGCCAAGGGGGAGACATCAGGGCAGGGGAACAGGTAATGTCCTGAGCTCTTTGCCTACTGTGCTCTCTTTATGACTATAAAATATTAAGTGGAAATACTGGAAAGCCAGGGCTCACTCACCCAGCAGAGGGCTGCCTCGGCCAACACTGCAAATGCAAATCCTCACTTTGCACCCAAGACTTGCGGCTCAGACTCAGCGCACCCAACCTGCTCTGCCTGCAAGAAGCTGAAATAAACCAAAACCCCAGAGGGCTGCTCAAATAACTCATCTGGCAGCATACCTTTCTCCCAGGGAAAATGAAAATCAGCAGCTATGAAATGCTACGCTGTGATTGGTATGTGTTGCAGCTGCAGGCAACCAGTGGAGAAGCTTGAGCAGAAGCAATTATTAGAGTCAGGGAGTATGCTGGCCAAAGTCACCCAGTGCATCATAAATGGACCCAAAGGAGAGACCCTTTCTCACTGCAGCTGCTCTGCAAAGCCTGGGGAGGGAGATGCATTAAAGCATTACATGGTCAACAGCAGAGCTTGGATGAATCGCTTTGACTCTTCCAGGGGGTGAAGTTACCCTGCAGGAAAGCTCTTGCAGCCAGTTGTCCCCATCATGTTAAAGGGGATTCAACCAACTCCAAAGCAGCCGGATGCCACAGTGATACCTGGAGGATCATCCTCATCACCAGGGAGGGATGTTCAAGAGAGACATTGCTTTGACACAGGTCTTTTGAGAGCAAAATTGTTCCAGAAATTTCTAAGTTCAAACTGGCAGCACTTTCAGTGCTCAGGACTGTATGAGACATCAGAAGAAAGAATACAGCAGCCAATTTCAGTTTCAGACCACCATTTCCTAGCTGAAGCACATTCCCCTAAGCTAACCCATTCCCCCTTTAACCTTTCAGCAACCTGCAACAAGATCAATTGGCAGTAGGACATATTTAGAAGTATTTGTTGGAAATGCTTTGGTGACATTAACTTCATTCACATCCAAAACTGCATTCATTAAAACCAGGCCCAAGCCCTGGATGGATGCTATGCTCAAACACACATAGCATCAGCCCCACAGGCACAGCACTTACCTGGGATGTGGGAGAGCATGGGGAAAGCATCTCTCAGAGGAAGAGCCAAGCAGCGTGTGCAAAGCAGAAGAGATCTGGCACAAGATACAGAAAACCTTCTTAATCCCTTGGCCCAGAGACTGAAGAACAGCAATGCAGAATTGGGCAGATGTTTTCCAAAATAACTCCTACTGGCTTTTTCTGGGCAAAAATCAGGCATAAAATGAACAAGGTGGGCTGCTCTATGCCCACATGCCAACTGTCTGCCAGCAAGAGTAACTAGCAGGGCTGAGACACTGCTGCTGAAAACCACCTGTAGTCAAGCTGGGGGATTCCCACCTCCTCCCAAACTTTGACAGCGATGTGCTTACTGTTTAAACAAGGCTGCACAAGGGATGAGCAGAGCGTCATGCCTAAATCTTGGTGCTCACCAGCATTCCCTGCCAAGCCTACAGCATACACAAATAACCAGTGGCATAAATTACGTTAAGATGCACCAGTGCTAGAAAATTTATGTTAATTTTCCGCAAGGAAAATGTGTATTCCTGCCAGGTTACCAGAGATGCATGGGAACACTACGTTGCATGACGCAATGTTCATCTCTATTTTGGGCACATGGTTGTCAAAGGAGTCCTTATGAAATGGTCAAAAACCAGCCATAAATCCTTCCAGCAAACATTTGCTTCCAGCATCTGCTGAACTTGATAGGAAAAGCTGCCAAAACAGGAACCTGTGGTGGCTTGTCTTAAGGCAACACTCTTGATACCCCAGCACCAGAACAAGGATAAGCCAGTGGGCACTGAGCTGTCCCTGAATAAAAGCAGGAGGGGGAAGGTTGATAGGGATTAATTAATCTTTTCAGAGCGCAGAAAAACTAAAGGGATCATTACACTAGCTTGGCTTGTCCTCCTCAAAAACTTCCCACCCTTGTAGATTAAGGGTCTTATAACTTTCTCTATGTGGAAGGACTAAAAGCTAAATTGAGATGGATCTCAGCAACATCAAAGTCCACCCTCCTTGCAAAAGTCTTGGTTTCTGTTTGTCCAGGACCCACAAGAGTTGCCAGGTCCTTCTCTACCTCAAGCTGTCATTTTCCAGTGGAGGTCCTTCTTTCAAGCTTCAGCCTCCTGGAATCTGCACAAGACATGTTAAGGTTTACCCCTCCACACACAAAACAGGCTCCTGCCTATCATCCTACAAATGACCTGAAACTAAACAATTCAATGTTCAATTACAAGTCAAGAGAAGGTGGCTTTACTGGCACAATGTGGAAAAAGCCATTAGCTGTTTGCTTTGATCAAGGCAGCACACCACCAGACTTCAGCTCTTTTATTGACTTCTTGCTCTACATTGGCCCAAATCTGCCGCACTCACTTCTTTGATGTGGATCAATAGTAAGGGTTCATGCGCACCCAAACAGCACAAGCTCCACTTACCAAGGTAGATGCACGCTATTCACCCATGCACGAGTGTAGTGAATGACGTACGTGGTGGTTCAGCCTCTAATTTGAAATAGGATTACCTCTGGAAGTCACCCAACGATCTCACCACAGAAACACAAAGTTCAAAGGCAAGCACAGGTGTTCAAAGCCTCCAGAAGACCACCATCACCCATGGCTACACTCTTCCAGAAAGCATAGGCTGAAGAATCACTGTACATGTACCACACCTGAGTGGCTTGCGGAAAATGCTGACGTGCTCAAAGGTGGGAAATTTGAGATCCCCAACCATTAGCGCCATGCTAAACAAAGAGCAACTGCACTCCACACACCGATCCCTGCAGCACTGGTGCCATCACAAGCCACAACCCATCTTAAAAAGCTGGTTCTGGTGAGCAGATACTCACAGGGGAGGAAATCAAGGCAGCACAAGCACCACAGTCTGGAGTTAACACTGATGCGCAACAAGTTTGTCCCATATATACTGCCTTGGTCCCCTCCTCCAGACCAGGAAGCACCCAGAGCAATGCCACACTGCTGAGCTCCATGTCCGTGCTTGCTCAGTTATTTCTCAAGATAGCATCTCTACCAAAGCACAGCTCTGCTGTGAAAAAACATGAAACCACGTTTAGCAAGTAAGTCATGCAGTAAGTCAGACACTACAATGCAGAATTCAGCAGATTCCATTTAATGTCATGTGCATATATCCATACATTTACTTATGTCAATGGTTTTGATGTGCGTGATGCCAGGTCTTGAAAAATCTACTAGTTCATTTACTTCTGGGAGCGTGAATTCTCTCTTGGGGGGGGGGGGTTGCTTTCTATTTTAAATCTACTTTCAACCATACAGCTGCCAAGATAATACCATCAACAGAAGGTAAAGCATGCAGAGCTGATCTCTAGAATTTGCAGGCAGCTCTGCAAATACTGTTGCAAAGGGTTTTGCCAAGAAGCATGGCCCCTCCCTCCCAGGGAGAAAAAGAACTGATAAGAAATGGGTTAGTCTTGTTTAGCATCCCAAGCAACAGTGAGACAAAGCAGCAGAAGTAATACCCCATAAATTCTCCACGTAAGTTTTTGGCCAAGACTGAGGAACAGTGCAAAGAAGTGAAGATAAACCCATCCCTCCTCCAAAAAAAGAACTGTCGCTTTCACTTCTTTTTTTCCTTTCTGTCATTTAAGTGATCCTGCAGTCATGGATGTTTACCCTGCGACGCACTCCATCCCAGCAGTTTCACAGTAGATTTTTCAAGCCCTGGTGATGGCTCCCAGGAAGGCTTCTCCCATCTGCTCCCGGCTCCCACAGGATCAGAATCTATTGCATAGCATTTATTTCAGATAAGGCACTGCTTTGCCCAAAGTCAACAGCAATTCCAAACCAATGCAGTTTCTATACAGTCCAAATTTGATGGCCTACAGTGCAATAACACATAAAATTAAAGGCAACGTTTCGAAGAATAGACCCAGCTTTCAATTTAAACTTAATATTAAAAAGATAAAGGAAACTACATTTTTCAAAAGCCTCTTTATTTTCCTTCACCATTGTTGTTTTACAATACAAATATCACCTTGTGAATACACAAAAACCCTACAGAAGATAACTCTGCTTCACGTAAAATACAGAATGGATATATATATATTTATATATATATATTTTCTCTTCTTCATTCTTAAAAAAAAAAAAAAAAACAAACTATTTTGCTCTGCACATTGGCAAGTTTAGGATAGAATTCTTCCCCAAACATACAGTATGTATGGTAGGAGTGAAACTTATAATTACATGCAGTTTCTGCACAAATATTTTAAAGAAATAGAATATCTTTGTTGTTTTTCAACAACATTTCAATACGGGATGGAGAAACCATTTGTAGTTCACTCAGTGATCATTTGTAAAGTTCTTTAAAAAACGGAATTCATGGCTGTTTTTCTTTTTAAAATACAGCTACCAAGTAGACGATAAAGTGATACCTTTTAGCGTGACCTGCCCACAATGTGTGAGCAAGATCGGACCCTTTTTATTTGGTTTTTTCCCCTATACATGGCAATTTCAACATTATAAGCAAATTTCCAGTTTAATTTAGCTATAAATGCAAAAATTAGTAATTATACAGTATATATAATTCTGCTTTCATGGAATACTTTATATTAAATAAAAACATTTAAGACTGCCTACTGACCATACAATCAAGACAAGAAAGGCACTAGAAACATAGACAGATCTCTCTCTCCCAAGAAGCATGTTCTTTAAATTTTAACTCTCTATCCTTTGACATGTAAAAATCTTTTTAAATTTAATTTTCATACACATTTTGAAAAATAAAGTTAGGAAATACTTAGAAAACCACTTTACAACTTTTTTTTTTCCTTTTTTTTTTTTTACTGTTTTTTTTTTTGCACTTTTTGACACAGTCACTGCAGATTCTACAAAATCAAGATTACCAAACCTTCCTGTGTCTATCACCTTATTCACAGCGTGGTGCAACAGGTAGAAAGATTTCTTGATTTTACCCAAGGCAGGTATTTAGAAACCTTCACATAGTCATTTGCTAGAAAATGGCTTACAGCCCAATCTTTGGGGCAAGAGATATGAAAAGTATGTTTTCCCAAGAAAATAATATGCTTTATTCCCAGATGTGACTGGAAAGACCAGAACTTATGATATAAAAGCTTTCATTTATGCCGTTGCATCATATACAAAGGAACATGGTGATGGGTAAATGTAAATCCCAAATCTATTAACAAGAAATGTGTAACAGTGCATGATAAGTTAAATTTTCTTTATTGTTGTCCAACGCAGATCCTTTGGAAAGAAAAAAAGATCACAGTGCTTACCAGGTAACTGAATAGGTTAAGTCAAGGGAACCGCTGAAAGAAAGGGTTAGGGAGCAGTTGATTTTTTTTTTATGGCATCTTCTCATATGGAGTTCTTAGCACTTGGGACAGGTCCTTTCCCCCCCCATTTTGTCTGTCGGCATGCTGTCATGTGTCATTCACCAAGCGGCTGTATTTCACCTGCCTGGCCTGGCGTAGCACTGGCCAGGGGAAGGGCCAGTGGTAGGAGCGAGGTACAATTCCTTGGACATTCTTTTCAAAGTACTGGAAGGGCTTGTACCACCAGACCCTTGCAAGGAGGTTAGTTTGGGAAGCTTCTTTTAGCACCTGCACGAAGATAATCAGAAAAAAAGAGAATTACAAAAGAGCACGACTTACTTGCACTTCATTGCACATCACTTGCTACTGTTCATTGGTGTCCTGCTTACAGCTGCTTCCGAAAATCTCTTAATATCTAGACATACCTCTCAAACAGATCTGCATGGACAAAGTCCAAGAGAAGCCAAGCTACTTTTCCATAGCCTCCCTGTGCTCATAAGTGAAGCTCATCCTTGTTTCCAAGACCTCAGCTGTTCAATGGTCCCATAAGAAAAGAATCAACAGCCCAACGGATCAGGGTCTCCTTTCTTTTGAGAATGAAAAAACACCAACCCAACCCAACCCAAAGAACAGCTGTTTGCATAGGTATCTCTGAAATTACATGTAGCTCAAGAATATCTTTGGAGGCCAGCCATGTGCCTACAGAGCTATGAGCAAGGCATGCCTCAACCCATTTGGAGGAGGTAATGACCCCTGCCCTGCCCTCCACATACTCTCAAATGGTCCCAATCCACCTTTTAGCTTCTCCTAGCTATGTGTAAGCCATAGCTGAAACACAAGGAGTGGGCAGGCACCAAGGGAGTTATCCAACTACCCAGCTGCACATTTTCAATGTTAGAGCAGGGAAGCATTGTATCAGCCCACCAGAAAGTGCAAGCATGGGGCTTGTATGCTAAGCTTTCTTTCCGTGTCATGAACTCACATGTAAGTTAACTTGAGCCCTAGCGGGCTTTTAATTTTAAGGTCAGACGCAAGCCACAGCCACCTGCAAATGGAGCAGCACCAGCAAAAAAAAAAAAAAAGAATCACACAAACGTGCTCAGGTAAGGATCCAGGGTTCAGCATTTCCCAACATCTCAGCAGCTTAGGGAAGCAATGTTGAGCAATCTTCTAAGTCACACCATGCAGTAAAACAGGTACATTTCCATGCAGTAAGGCAAAGGGCTTTTCTGAAGCAAGTCCTCATTAGCATTCAAGGCAATCCTGACTTCAACTGCTTCCAGCTTGGAAGCAGAGCCACTCAGCACCATTGTTTTGAAAGAGCCCAGAAGCAAATGCAAAATGTAGAAGTCAGTCTGATGGTGTACGACAAGAATCTGGGCACAGACTGACATCAAACATAGTGGCTCCCAAACTGATTGAGAATCAAAGTGCATTCCTTGCAATGAGGCATTTGGTGGTAAAAATGTACCACAGGGTCTGACTGTGGTGTACTGCTTCAAGTAGCATCAAAACCACTGGAATAATATGACACGGTAGCTAGAAGACCTTGATATGATCTAAAACTCTGTACCATCATGTTATTAATTAATTTCCTACCATCATACTGGGTCTTTCTTAAACATAATTAACTGGAGTCATAGGCAACAGATAGGCAAAGTATCGTTTTCCATGTTGCACAGAAAATATCTGGAAACCAATTTGCTGCTACAGACCTAAGTTTCTCTTAACTCATTAGGTCTTTCCCATGGATAACAGATTTGTGCATTTTCTCTCAGACTCCTCAGTACCACAGCCTCATTTATTGATCTAGTTCACCGGCAAGAAACTAAGAACAAGTGACATGAGACCTCATTTAGACTTCTTCATATGACCTCTGAATCATTTACCACTGCTTCCTGGTTGATTATTACAAAGCAAGTGCTCCCTCCTCCTAAGCAGCTCCTCGTTCTCTGTATTTCCCTCATCACCCTATTTTCCATGCCTTCCCAGACTTCGGCACTAGGACAGGAATAGCCTGTTCTCTGCTGCACTGTCCTCCGAAAGGAAAACTTTTCTCTTGGTCAAGGGATCTTACTGCCAGATGGAAACACTTTGGAAAACTGGTTCATTTGTAGTGAGGCCTCAAAATATTCTTCAAGAGACGTGTCATCTAACTAAAGTACACAAACCACGAAATTCCAGGAAAACCCAGTTGGCTTCAACAAAACAAAACCAGAATAAACACCAAAGCATAATAAAAACCCACTACATCTAAATGGCTTGTTCTGCTATCACAAAACTGGCCAACTGGCCCAGGTTCAGAAGGACTTCAAAAATTGAGGTTACACAGCAGAAGCAGAGAGGCCTGCCTGTGGGAAGACCTTCAGATATTCTTGCAGTCATAACTCAAGACGAACCCAGCCGATGACACCTTTTTGTTTCCTGCAAACCCAATGTGAAGTGGGAAGAGAGGAATGTTCCACAAGACATAGGTGAGTCCACTCCTACTCCTGCAGAAAGTCTCAAAGGGTGGAAATTCATCCACCACCACGCTATGGCAAGTGGAGCCACGCAGATCCAAAGACTGTGAGAAACTCACTTGCTGGTTGGCCATTGTGTGATACCACCAGAAAAGTCTTGTAGTGATGTAGTAAGCCACCACCACGTCCACAGTGTAGTGGTCATGAGCAAGGAGGATGCAGAACATCCCAACCATGCTGAGTGCCCAGCAAAGCCAGTGATACCACCAGAGTCGCCGTGGGGAATCTGGAAAGAAGCACAAGCAATGATTATTTCAAAATGTGATGTTATTGACATGCAAGACTACTGCTGTAATTAGCAGAGGATGCAGACTGCAATCCTGGGTGGGTAGTGCAATGCCTGCAGTAAGATTAAAAGTAGGAATGCTGAGACCACAAAGTATCATTCTCTTAAGGTGTAACTTAAAGTTGTGCTCAGGGGTAATCAGGTCCTTGGGAAATAGAAACATTATTAAATCTCTGAGAAACAAGCCCAATACATATATGATATACCTTGGTCAGTAAAAATGAACTTATTTCTATTTCAGTACTGATTCTACATAGACAGCAATCCTTTCCTTTTGCCTTTCATAAAAGATAAACGCATATACTAAGGCTTGACTCTTGCAAAATGAGCAACCTTGCATTTAGCATGGCATTAATCTGGAGTCTTGAGAGACTAGGAAACACGTAGTTGAAATACCATTCATCAGGCAGGGTGAAATGAAGGTTTCAATTATATTCTATACGATTTTTGTTTTGGTTTGTTGTTTTCTTTTTTTTTAAATAAGATGCTTAATTCAGTCATCTACATGGTAAAGTATTTTATTTTGTTTCCAAGGTTTTC
Source organism: Myiopsitta monachus (assembly GCA_017639245.1). Taxonomy (NCBI): domain Eukaryota; kingdom Metazoa; phylum Chordata; class Aves; order Psittaciformes; family Psittacidae; genus Myiopsitta; species Myiopsitta monachus. The sequence goes on along the minus strand of CM029921.1, from coordinate 59,207,645 downwards.
TTTTTCAGTCAGCCCTATATCTTCAAAGTACTATTATTTTTATTTAATTGGAAAAGTATTCATTTTTAATTGTATTTTCCAATCAGTACAACAATAATTCATCAATTAGCAAAGACTTATACAACAGGAAATTCCACATGAACATTAATGAACTTACACTCTTTGATAAATAAGTATGTAAGAGTTAATATGACAGTGTGACCGCTGTAGAGATAGTCACCGCACATGTTGTGGGATCCTGTGATGGACAATCCTCCGCCAGCAATCAATTTCATTATCCTTCGCAGATGAGATTCCCAGTCTCCAAAAAGCTGGTAGAACGGTAAAACATAAAAGCACAGTGTGTTATTTATAAGTATTTACTGCTCACACTATGTAAAGACATAATCTTTCTCCAGGTCTTCTCAGCAGCCTTTGCTAATGTTCATGGCTGTGCAGGAAAATTATCTCTACCGGGAATCTTCAAGCACAGCTAACAGGTTCAGATCTCTTTTTATTCGTTATATTCTTCCACTGGGATATACCATGGGCATGTGTATATATATATATATATATATATATATATATATATATATATATATATAAAACTCACATATATACAGTGAGGCTCAGAATAATGACTCTTGGAATACCTACAAATTCTGTAATACAGTCTCAAAAATCCAGCCTCACCACTAAAAAAGAATTAAAAAGTATTTCCAGCTATACCTAGAATTTTGTCATGTTCCCATGTTCCCTAAACATCTGTTTTTCCTTCTTTTCAAGAGGCAATGAACTCCAAAATAAATCAAGCTTAATTTAATGCATCTTGTTTGTAACAGCACAGGCCCTAGAGATGATAATCCAACAGTAAAGAGGATGAACTGCCAAGCTGCATGGCCAGCTGCCGAAACCTAGATCCAACACAGAAGAAGAGAGCATCTCATTCCAAACTCTAAGGCCTCCCACCACTCTGCTTTGGAAAGTTTTAAAATTGTTTCCATCCACTTCACATTTCAAAAGAAACATATATGGTGTTTGTCAAAGCACAGTGCCAAACTTTGATGCACAAAACTTAGGAGTATTGTGTGCAGTTCTGGTGTCCTCAACATAAAAAAGGACATAGAACTGTTGGAACAAGTCCAGAAGAGGGTCACGAGGATGATCAGGGGACTGGAGCACCTCCTGTATGAAGATAGGATGAGAAAGTTGGGGCTGTTCAGCCTGGAGAAGAGAAGGCTGTGTGGAGACCTCATAGCAGCCTTCCAGTATCTGAAGGGGGCCTACAGGGATGCTGGGGAGGGACTCTTCATTAGGGACTGTAGTGATAGGACAAGGGGTAATGGGTTCAAACTGAAACCGGGGAAGTTTAGACTGGATATAAGGAAGAAGTTCTTTACTGTAAGGGTGGTGAGGCACTGGAATGCGTTGCCCAGGGAAACTGTGAATGCTCCATCCCTGGAGGTGTTTAAGGCCGGGTTGGACAGAGCTTTGGGTGACATGGTTTAGTGTGAGATGTCCCTGCCCATGGCATGGGGGGTGGAATTAGATGATCTTAAGGTCCTTTCCAACCCTAACTATTCTATGATTCTGCACTGGCTTTCTCTGGGACAGTGCATACAAACATCAGGTTCATTTCTCTGCACCTGATGGATTTGCTCTGGCCCACCTCCAACCTATGACACATATCCCCTCAGAGGGTATTTCTGAAAAAACTTCAATTTGCCTTAGGAAAGCTAAATCAAAGTAAAACAAGTCCTTCTGGAGAAGATGCCTCTCTCCCTCCTCCCAGCTGACCAAAGGGCAGCTGGTACTTTCCCAAAACTTTGCTTTTGCTGCCCTCAGCTCAAAACCAAGCCCAAATGTTACACAAATCTACAAAGAAAATGTATGTCAGGGGACGAGCACAGCCAGGACATACTGAGCATCTCTGGGACCCAACGGGAAACAGGAACCACCTGAGCTCAAAGGAGTAGGACTAAAAGATCAATGCGACTACATGTGCTGCATCCTTAAATCATTTTATGAAGTTTTAAAATCCGTGCTAACCATTTAACAGTCAGAAGGAAACACAGATTCACCTGACTGGCCGTTATAGGGATGTTCTTTTCTTTCAAAGCTCGGTCTTGCTTTAAGAAGCAGAAATCATTAATTTCTGATGGATTTAAACAGGGTCTTTGCAGCAATTTAACATTTCCTGCTAGCAGTTCCTTACACAACATCAAAATGCTCCTCAGAGCCTACTCCTCACAATCATGTATAACTCATAAAGTGTTGAGAGGTTATTCTTTTCCCACTAGTATATTTATAGCTTTCAAGAAGGCCCAGCTAATCCTTAATTTACTGGGTCAACAGAAAAGCACAACATAGGGTTGCCTTTACTTGTAAATGAGTAATGAGACAGATTTGCCAATGCTGTAAATTTCAAAAAATGGCAGATTTACTCACTTCAACCCATAAATACCTGTGTTTTCTTTAATTTCATAATGGCTGATTGATCAAGTACCATGTTGACTCCTCTCTCACTTGCTTCTCTTTGCAAAAGACCTCAGTCTCTCAAAAAGCCACATGAGGCTTGGCAAACACTCTTCCTTGTCAGACAACTGGTGTAGTACATTCATTGGTTTTATTTCCTGAGGAACTGAGGCATTTTGGCTTTGTACATACCAGCAATCCTTACCAAAACAGCAACAGCAGGTGTACCAAGCTGAATCAGTACCTTACTACCTGTAAATCAGTGATTTTACCACCTGTCATCTAACTCCTGGCTGTGCACACAAAGCTGTTTAACTGCGTGTATAGTTAGTGTGGAGTAGAGTTCTTTTTTCCCCCCTTTCTCCTGCTTAAATCAAGCTACAGGACAAACAACTCCAGGAGGGGCAGGGAGACAAACTGCTATGGAGAAAGAGCACTTGTGTTTAATACATGCAACTCGTCCCCTACTGCAGAAGTCCAGTCTGTATTAGACTGGATTTCCCTACCACAAACAGCACATTGCAGTAAGGACCACAGTTAAACTATGTTTACGCATAATGAGACGGATGCATCCTCTCCCTTCTCCACCCTGAGCATGTGAATTACCCTTCAAGGCAAACTACAGTAGAGTCTTGCCTAAGCACCTCTGTTGTAGCAGCCTGGTTTCAGCCACAGCTTTTGCAGGCCTAACAAACAGGAGTCAGTGCTAGATTGGAGAGGAGGTGGCAAGTCCTTGTGCTAACACAATTGCAAAAAACACGTATAGGGACAGACAGCTACAAAGGAGACAGTTTTACAGCCTTAGAAAAGTCTCCTTGGGCCATTTTCAAATGGAAATCATACGTGGATTTGACACCCTGAAGTGTTTAGAAATAAATGATTCACACATGCACCTCCACAGATTGCACATGCTGATTGTGCAAATTAGTTGAAAGGGCTACAGAAATTGCACAGATTAGCACTATGAAAAGGGTGGGAACACCTGCAATGCCCCAAAGCAACCATCAACACCTTCCCCAAGAGGGAAAATGAAGATCTGCAGATAATGATGTCTCCATCATGACAAACTGGTATTTTCAAATTGGTAACAATTACTGAGAAAGTGTTGCTTATATTTGTGGTAACAGCAGGACAAGGGGAACACATACAGATTAAAATATGGAAAGATAGCCAGAAAAAGTTTACCTTTGGAGAACACTTGAAATGCATGCCAGGTACTGGGAGTGTAGTCACATACATTGTAATACACCGATACAGGTATAGTGTGCCAACTATACAGAAAAATCTTCTGCTAATTATAGACCTAGAAGGGAAGAGGAGAAAAAAGAGGAAAAAAAATAAGGAGGTCACTGAATGCAAACAAAACATGCAAAGGTAAATAAACTACCAACTGTTCTCTTCTGGATGCTTTTGAAACTTGTGATAGTATCATCTTACACCTGAATACTGAAGTACTTTACAAATATTCTCACACTTTAAAGGTGAGAAACACAAGAGCAACTCAACTAACATTATACAGGAAGGTGATTACAGGAAATGTAAGGATTAGAATACAAAAGCCTGTGCAGATTTAGTGTTGAACCATTAAAAGGGATTCCATGCCCCACACCCCTCCATTAGCATTGAGCAGTCACTAATTTTCGATTCAAGGCAGGGGATAAATTTACAGTATTTCCATTATAAGGTGAAAAGAAGTAAGTCTATTTCAGCTGACACACACATTTAGTACTTACAAAGGGCTGCTTGAGAAGAAATAGCTTGTACGACCCAAACAACTGAGAACACCTCTTTTACTGTGCAGCATTAAAGAGAAAGCAATTCACATCAGCAACAAAACCTTCAAAATGCAAATTCAGAACTGCTCTGGCTATAGGACAGGGTATTTTCACAGGAAGCCAAGCACAGCAAGTAGCCACAGCTGTGAAGAAATTTATTCATTGAGGGCTGACAGCAAATTGCTGATGTAACAGAGATGGAAGATGCAATTTTGGGGTACCATGATGCAGTTCTTCAAACCAGCAAGAACACCTGGGGTAAAGAGCTGCAGATCAGACTCAGGAGTAATAGCCAGCCCCAAAACTGACCTGTTGAGTTTCACTGCTACATACCAGCTAATATCACCAGGGAAGAGCTACAACAACTAAACACCTTTGGCACATCCATGAGGGTGGAAGCAACCTCTATCTGAGCTAGCCCAGAGTTCAGCAAAGAGGAATCACTACCAGCATTACAAAAATCAATGGCAAATCCAGTTACAGCAGGTTCATAACCTTAACCACATCAACCCTTTGCATCCTGCGAGTTACAGCCCCTGTTGGTTTCAGCTGATTTTAAATCACTGTCATTTACAATTATGATCATTTGGAAAATATAAGGGTTATAACACAAGCTGCAAGTTCGGGCATTCATCTGTCGCTATTTTGAAGTATTCACTTTGAAATAAAAAAGTATGTCTATCAAGCTGAGCTCTTACAAAGAACAAAATTGGCCATCTTTTTTATTTTTAATAGCTTTTGGCAGAGTTATTAACCTGTAGTGCTCCACTCTCAGAGAATATGACTTTACAGTGCCAGATCAACAACAACTTGAGAGTCTCCATTTATCAGAAAAGCTTCACCTATGACAGTGAAAATGCATTTGCATGCCAGTGCTTACTGCCATTGAAACACAGTATTTTGTATTTTTTCCCCCTCCTGATGTAAACATGGACAAAATTGGGAGTCAAAAGTTATACTTTATTAATTTAAGCTAGATGGATGGAAATTTAAGAGTGGAAAGCACCATGCCATTGGGAAAGTGGTTTTTCTGTGTTTTGTATTTCTCTCTTAGAAGGGTGATCCAATACAGATCTCACACTTGGGCCTGGCTTTAAAACCAGACATAAACTTGCTTTTCTTTAAATCCTGGTATGAAGACAAATGGGAGCTAGGGATTAAGGACTGAGCAGCACTGTATTTTGAGGCTGAAGAGCAGCAGTGTTTTATAAGCACTTAACTTTCATTTGTTTTAATTAAAATTCCCCATGACCCTACTTGGTGTAACTTGATTTAGCACATTTTAGCTTAGGAAAGTCTGAAAGTGCTCTGTACTACAACATGTATTTTTTTAAAAAAGTAAAAAGCATCATATTTTCCCTTCTCAAAAGGATTTGTGTGGGTGCATGATTACAAGCCAGCTACAAAGTATAACTTCTAAGCTTATTATGGCCAAGACAATACTTATAACAACTCTCCAGACCTCACTAACATGGGTAGCCAGCACGCTGCTTTTTCAATTCCATGAGCGTGCAGACTAAGTTAGATGTCAAATATGGCCAAACCCCAGCATTATACTTGTCCCAGCACATGTGGGAATGCTTCCCAGAGAAGTCAATGCTGCCTTGGCAGCTTGCCTGAACTTCTCAAGGTCCCCACGGTATCTGTGAAAAAAGGCTTGGCCACCCTGGAGCCCTCAGCAAAGATCTGCACAGCCACCCTGCTCCTGCTTTCTGGTGGGAAACCAGTGCAACGTCATGGGCAGTATTCTGTATGGAAACTTAAAACTGCCACTGATTTTCTTGCACTAAATGCAGTACCTTGCCCAAAAGCCAGCCAAAAACTCCAGTCTCTACCTGAAGGTAAAATGAATTTTCAGGCAACAAAGCAGTAACAGGGGCCAAAGGGAAACCCTGCACTGTGGTTAGCTGGACAGACAGCGCCGCCTTCTATTTTGGCCCAAACTTTGCAGTTCAACACAGAAGACACACAGATCCATCCTTTAACATTATCATGCAATCCCTGGACTAAACAAGAAAACCCGAGTGATCAGTACTATGAATGACAAATCTCTATTGTACGTCACTGCTTCAGAGAACAGTAGGCTTAGACTGGATGAAATCAGGGGACTGGGAAATAATGACCTTGGTAGGATAAGCAATAGGAATGTCACCGCTTGGCAAGGAAAAGGGTTTCAAAAGGTGCGCCTCCTTCAGCCAAAGGTTCAACCCAGACACTGGCTGCAATTCTGCTCATGGGTAACAATGCAGGTTCATCCACTGGTGACCCTGAGCTTGCACTTGGAGACATCTATGAACAGTACTTCTGTCATCTGAGTAGGCAAGAAACCAGACTCATCCTGCTCAGCAATCACCTGGCTTCACATCTTACCTTCAGATCTCAAATGTATTGTGGCAATGATACCGTCAGAGATCACAGAAGTGAGGAAGGTCTAGGTGGCATAACTTCCTCTCTCTATTCTTGAATTGAGTTTCAAAGGGAGGTGATAACCCATGCCACAAAAGTAATTCTGCTCTTTATATAGCACTTAGTGGTTCACTATCCATAGCCACAAGAATGAGGTCTTCCAGATAAATACACCTCACTGGGCTCCTTTTCCCATGAGCACCTCTCTTGTTCTTCCCTTTCTGCTGCTTACCAACAGATTGGGCCTCTCAGACTTTGATACCTCTGTCTGTCGACATAAAAGACAACTTTTGATCTCCAAAGCGTTACATGACCATTACACGCACCGACCAGCGCTGACCAGCTGACATCTTCCCCTAACACCAGAAAGAACCCTTCTAAAGCAAGTAGAAAATGAACACATCAAAACAAATGGTGACAGGGTGAGAGGGGACAAGGGGGAATCTTCACATCTATCAACAATACCAACATACTTTATCATCAGCCAATGTCTCAATGCTTTGAAATCTCCAAGGACTTAATGGATTATGCTGTTCGTAATCTAAAGACTGCTCAGTTCCGTTACAGGGATCTGATCCTTCATATTGCCCTATTAACCTGCCACCCTATCCTTGAGAGCAATCTCATGTCACCTCCTTTACATGCTTCCCTCAGTTTTGAACATTTATGCTCAGAGACCCAAGAAAGTTAATGTTCTCCCACATTCACCATAGGCAGCTGGAGCAGTGGGGAAAGAAGCTGGAGTGAAGCTGCCAACACAAGAGTGGAGTGATACAGAAGTTTACAGCCATAAACGAAACAAGAGGCCAAGCTGGAGTAAATCCTTTCTCCTATACATATGTGCACATAAAAAAAAAAAAAAAAAAAACCAAAACAAAAAAAAACAAACAACAACAAAAAAAAACACAAAAACAAAAACAAAAAAAAACAACCACCAAATAAAAAAGGGCAATTCCAGTTTTTACAGCCCTAGAATAACAATAAATTACCCACTCTAGAAACACTCCTCTAAGGAACGCCATCGCAGTAGAAATGTACAACAGATCTAGAATTTCACCTGATAAAATTAATTAAGTAGTACAGAACAGCAGGAAAGATGAATAAACCATCATCTCAGTCTTGTGAATTACGTAAACATCTGTCACATTCCTATGGAAATGCACAGCTGTACTGCACTAGGTTGTCCTGCCCCAGCTTAGCAATTCTCATTTCAAGCTGCCTGTACCTTATGAATCGGGTGAACCACATGCTTACTTCTAACTTTTTTCTCCACTATAAGGGTGAGTGATCCACTGGACTCTATTTCTCTTTGACAAAAAAGGGGTAAATCTGTAATTCTAAGGTCATCAGAAAGACCTGTGAACTGAAAGATCTTTGATTTCATATGGTGGGGCTAAATTACATTCCTTCCTCAGTCTCCTACACAGGAGTTAGAAGAGTCAGAGAACAGGTAAAGAAGGAGGAGATCCCCTTTGAGCTGGGCAGCTGTGGGGACATGATTGTGCCTAGGTTTTGAAAGGAAAGGTGATATGCCACCTCACAGTACTTAATGCCACTTGACTCTGAACACTTTATTCACAGCCATGGCAGCACAAGGCCTTGTATCACAAACTTACAATAAGGCAGCTGATGGTATGGATTTACAGCAGTATAAATACCCTGAATTAAGCATCTGCACACACCCTGTAGAGGGTAAGCAGCAGATTACCTCCACTGGCAGACAAATTCATCCTTGCAATCCTGACCAGTACGAGCAAGGAAGTAGACAACCAACCAAGACCGTGAAAATTCATTATATATCAATACTTTCGCATATTTTATGATTAGCTTGACATATTTTGCATCTGACATCACCTGTCCCATCTAATGTCAAGCAAAAAACATACTTCAACTCTTTTTCATGAAGCACTGTTTAGGTACATGAACTACGCCACTGTCCATTGGTTTTGTCCACCAGTATCATAATTTTAGGGTAGGTTTTTACATCAGGCAAACTAGAGACACTAACTGATCCCAAGCTGGTTTGCAGTTCACAACAGTATAAGCTGTGCCTCCTTTGAACAGTCAACTGAGCTTAGAACACCATTACATCCAATTCATGGCTTTTCACACATGAAGAGGGCTCAAGTCAATTGTGCAGGCAAACAAGACCAGGGCTATTTCTTAGCTTCTTAGGTGACTGTTGAACTCCCTTTCGCACAAACAGCCTCCATGACTGTTGAACTCCCTTTTGCACAAACAGCCTCCACAAACTGCAGTTTGCCTATGTCACATCTATTTCAATTTGGGAAAATAAAATCAGAAAGATCACAAGAAGCTTCATTTTATTTGCATGCAAACCAGTATTTGACCTCCCTAGCACTTAGTTTTCAAAAGATTTTACTTACTTGTATTTTAAGAGCAGCCACTGAACAAACCACAGTCCTACAAGGATCATGCCGTTGATTTCACAAATAGAAAAAGCCCATTGCACCCGATCAAAACGATCAAAAAATGCATCTGGTAGGGGAGGCTGCACCTCCTTGGGAGGCACTCGTTCATGAACGACTGAGATAGTCACTGTAGTAAAGATGAAACAAGAAAGTGCATAAATAAAAGCCAGGAAAGTCTTGCCCCATTCCATAGGATACTGTGAGCGCTCTGGCTCTGGCATGGGGATCTTTATCATCTCCTTCTTAAACCCATTTGGCATCCCGTTCAGCTTCATTTTACTGCTAAAGCCATTCTCGCGCGTGGTGTTACTGACGTGGATGTGCCCGTTGATAGTGCCCATTTTTGTGAGCCTCCATGTGGTGAGCCATTTTTAAAGTTTCAATCATGTGCAAAAGCCGCTGTCCACTGTCAGAAGACACCCGAGAGAGAGGTGTCTTCTTAAAATCTTCCTCTGTGAGGTTGATCAAATCCTGCCCAGTGAAGCTTTTCAATGGCTCACAATACTCCGGCACAGCATTTTCCATTAGCCAATTCATCACCTCCTCAGGTGACCACAACACCACTTCTTTCATCTTGCCAGGCAGCTGTGGCAGTCTGACATCAATTTTAAATTGGGCAGCAGCCACTGCGTCTCCAGTGTGTTGGAAAGCTCCTCCTTGGCTTCATCTTGTCCTGTGAAGCAGTTTGGCGAGAGGCAAGTCTCTGTCTCTAACCATCTGATATGAGCATCCACGCACTGTGGCAAGCATAGGAAATGGTTCACTTCATATTCGTGTTGGCATTCTTCCTGGGGAGGAGAAAAACCCAAAACCAGTCATTAGAACAGCATTTACAAATAGTTTGCAATTCATGTTTAAAGAATAGATTGCTGCAAAAGAATAGCTGGACTCCAGCATGGAAAAGACTAACTGATTTGAGCTCTAGCCTTATATGCACAGCACTGTCCTTTTTGAGCTCGTTACCGATTTTCTCAAGAGCTTTAACAGTTTTGTATTTTAAACACTACTTAGCAGCTGAGGGAAGGACTCCTCCAGCTCTATATTTGTTAAATTTTCTATTACCATGCAGCTCTGGTCCATAACCAGTACCCAAACTGTATTTAAGGATCTACAGAGCAAGTGTTTACTTAGTGTTATTCATGTCAGAAACTTTTTCTCCCCCTTATAGAGTATCTTAATGCAATGTGTTGCAGTTAGTTATTGAATAGGAAGCCCGATTATTGTTCTGCAAGGCAAAAATACCTAGTGTACCACAAAAAAATGCTTTTCTACGGGTCAACAACAACAACAAAAAGACGTAGGTAAGCAGGATTATACTCTCTGGGCCAAAGTACCAGCAGGAAAAATCAATGTCCAAATAGGTTAGCTTGAAAATCAACTGAAGCATTTAGGTTTGCAAGACTCCAGTGGATGTTTCGCAGCTCTTCAAGATATATTTTACTGTTTCCATGGTACACTGCTACAATTCAAATAAGTTTGTCATCAGCTAAAAAAGAGTAGAAAAATTTAAGTGGATTTTTTTATTTTTAAATAAAGGAACTATGTAATGAACTTAAATACCACATTAATCGCAAAAAGCTGTTCACTTCCAATACAAAAATTACTGGAAAACAGATACTACTAGCTGGAAGCTCTTCCTGCATTTCTGAGACAGGAGCAGCACAAGATGGTGATCATGTGGCAGTGAATGCCACTAGCAAATTCCCAGGTTTGAGATGTCTATTAAACAAAGAAAACACAGTTGTCCCCAAAGCACAGAGAGGAAAACAGCAAGAACCCCTGTCTCCAGCCTGCGACCTGAGACAAAGTGTCTCCTTCAGGAAGCTGCAGTATCGTAAACACAAAGTGACCTGAAGAAAATAATAGCAGGGGAAAAAAAACACTTCATATTTTCAAAAGTCATATCATGCCTTCATCAGCTTAAAGAATATATTCAGCCTCTCACAAGCTACCAGATGCTTGTGTTTCATCACAAGGAGCAAAGTTACTATTAAGAAAACCAGAACAATCTACACTACTGGCATGATTTAAGCAGAAGTTGTATAAAACAGATACAGAGGTATGCTTCTATGTAAAACGTGATCGTGCTACACATAAATACGTTGAGCCATTACCTCTAAACTGAGCAAGAAACAAGAGGTGCAGGTTTTAATCTGTTTCTCTGTGGAATGAACCAGGTCTGGTGATCGAGAAAAGAAAAAGCTTTGGACAAAGGACTGTCAACACTTTGCGTACACCACCTCTCACTTGCTGGGCATGCCATGCATGCATACACATTTAAATTCATGTAGCAAACAGGGATGAAGATGAATATTCCCTTTTGTGAATATCCATGCTATTTCAGAACAGCAGAAGAGAGGATAGAGCTCTATTTTCTTTCTTTTTTTCAGTGGGATTATATGTACTGAGGAAGGCTTTTAGCCAAGGATCGCTTCATTATTCAAGTTGTGTTTAGCAAATTGGTATTTAGTTACACAGCTCTGAACATGGAGGGGGGAAGGGAGGGAAAAAATGGATTGAATTATGCATGTTAACCCACATTAGAAACTCCTACCACACTTGACTGAAGGAGAGCAGCTCAGCTCTTCACCATGCTGGTCTCAGCTGCACTCACGGTAGTCACATTTACAGGGCACCTGAAACCCAGACTCTGGCACCAGCCACAGCACAAAGCTCAAGCATGAATCCTGCATCCTTACTCCATGCCAGGGACAGTTGGTGTCACCAGCAGTTATGGGAAGATGTTTTGCCTCTAGCTCCCTGTTTAGCCTACCTGGGCATTAAGGGTGATGTCAGCTCTGAGCTACCTCAAGCCTGTGGCTCGACTTGATCACTGCAGACCAAGAAGGTGGAAACACTGTCACCTTTGTGATGTCCACAGTATTTCATTCTCAAGCGGTGCACCATAATTCACAACTCAAAGATCCATATCTGTGTGAAAAAAACCCAACACACTTTCACACTTGTCCTAGGGTCGACACTCAGGTTGTAATCCATGAGATGCAGCACCAAAAACTGCATGGCACCAAATTCACAACTAATACTAATGGACGTCTACAGCCTTGCTGTTTCCCAGGGTAGCACCTTATAATCTTGATAAAGCCTAGGTTATTCTTTTAATCCTGTTACAAAACCTGTCTCTTTGTTTGCAGCAGGACCTAATTTCCTCATGCCATTTAACAGCTACATCAGCTGCCTCTCCAAGTTTCGCTTTACATATTCAGCATGGATTTGGGGTTGCTGGAACACTGTGTACACCACAGAGTAGGGCAATATTAAACCTTTGCAATTTTAAATGCTGGAATGATTGACTCACTTTCTCCCAAACCACTCAAAGGAGGAAAGCGGACCTTCAACTGTTATCCTCCTTACATACCAGCTTTTTTGACCTGACAACTCATCACAAGCCTCCTGCGTGCTTAAGGATTCAGGATCCCAAAGACATAGTGCAAAGGAGCCTGTAGCCAAGCTTCAAACCACATCTCCATTGCCAAGGGAGGTTTAGATTGAATATTTGGAAAAAATTCTTCACTGAAAGGGTTGTCAAGCATTGGAACAGGCTTCCCGGGGAAGTGGTGGAGTCACCATCCCTGGAGGTATTTAAAAGACATGTAGATGTGGCACTTAGGACATGGTTTAGTGGCGGACTTGGCAGTGCTGGGTTTATGGTTGGACTTGATGACCTTAAAGGTCTTTTCCAACCTAAAAATGATTCTACGACTACTTACCAATCACATAACAGGTCCTCTTGCTGCAGCTAAGCTAGTAAGTTTTAAGATGAGCTCTCCGTGGAGCCTAAAAGAACAAAAATTGGTTGCCAGCTACAAACACTACTCCACTACTGGCACAAGAGTCATAATACGCTGGTGGAACCTCATGATGCCTGGCCTTGGCAGTGTTACAAGAAACAGCAAATGTGTGTGTCTTCTAGCAAGTGTGTGCAATCCCAGCCTATTGCTATCATACCACCAGTGTGTAAATCACTACTGAGTACCTTTTACAAAAGTACAGTAACTGATACTCACAGGAGGAAGGCTTAGAGGAAAGATAATACTCTGCCAAAGATGCAGGCCATGGAGCTGTTTTTGCTGAGAGTTAAACCAAACACACCTACCATTCAGAACTCTATTTCACAACCTGTCTAACGGGAGAGGAACAGGCAAAAAAAGCTGCTTTACTAACACCTTCCGGCTTGTCACATTAAAAGTATCTTGTTTTCTATCATGCATTCATCAAAGCTTGATCAGGCGAGGTTGTCAGAAACTCATGGGAGCTTATGGAAGACTTAATAGACACTGTTAAGGAGACTCTGGTCCCCTTGCTTCCACAAAGGTCATCTTTTGTCCACGAAAGCTGAGGACAGGAAGTAAAGATGGGCAACAGCTGCTGCCAGGCCACATCCCACTGCCCCAGCAAGGGCACAGGGGTGGGCAGGGGAATGGGTGCACACCCAAGCCTCCCCAGCTCTAATATGGGTTGTCAGCCTGGGCCAGGCAACTAAACCACTCCCTCTACAGCTGATCTGCTTCATTAAGAAGCCTTTATCTGATACTGATTAAAAGTAACAATGTGATTATCAGAATAACACAACTGCGTTATGAAAACAATGCCATGTAGAACTGGTATCTCAAAATACCCATACACCACAAACCAAGCACGATGACATAACTTCAGCAAGAGCTCTAGTTCCCACCTCCCCATGTTTCCATGACCTTGCTTCCCCTGTTACCAACAAACATTAAAGTGCTAACTGAAAACTTCCAGATCCTTTTTCACTTTCCCAACAAGAAGTATTTCCCACCAGCACCACTACAATCTGCCTGTATAACGGTTGTTAAGCAAGTATTTGAGAGTGCACTACATAACCTTGCATGTCAAGATCTGTTCTCTTTTGCATCACTTTGTCAAAATGTGATTGTGCATAAGGACTGAACATGGGAGCAGTCATCTTTCTGATTAAAGAACAAGATAATCAGCAATAAAATCATCAGCTGACTACACCTTCACACTTGATTTGATGACCAAGGTGCAGAAAACTTTACAGTTTTCTGTTTCTAGGTCTGCTTGAGGGCAACTAAGCACTCATACTGGACATCATTGTTTAAGATTTAGTTTCTCAAAGTCCATGGGCTCACCACTGAGCAAGTGATGGACATCCCCAGGCAGGCAGGGTGGTTTGTTTGGCATGATTGCAGGGTCCATGCAGCAGTAACTTCACAACACCAGCACTGGCTTACGGGTTAACACACTGTTCCCCATTACCTCTAAATTTACAAGCAGAAAGCAGTACATCTTACAGTTAACACTGATGGGATAAGCACACATCCACCCAAAACAGCAAAAAGAGACCCCCCAAACCAGTTTGCTCATTTCCAATCTCCTCCTAAAGCACCTTAAAACCCAAACAAAGAAAACTTAAGTCTTCCCCAATCAAATTATGCCTTCCTCATGTTTGTACAGTGTCTTTATTCTCTAAATGAGGACCTTTGCTGCCAAGGCAACAGTCACTATAGAAATAAGTTAAACAACCAGCCATTTCAGAAACTGCAATGAGCTCCTCACCAGCAGCCTAGGAGATTTTCAAATCCTTTCCGAGGCAGTGGGTGTGTTTCAGTTACCACACTAAGCATCCTTCCCAAACACCCCCGAAAATTCGAGATGACTATGCATTAGTGAAAAAACAGTGTTAAAATGAGCAAGGACCAGGGTAAACCACAGTTTGAAGACATCATACTGACATATTCTTCCCCCTTTGAAAGCAAATGCTTAGATTCACCTCAATTATGTGTGCACACATGCAAGCAAGACAAAAATCACCTGCTGTAAAGACTGAAATTTTAATGCTTTAAAACTAACCCACAAGTGAATTCCCCAAGCCTCCAGTAAGCAGATACTACATGGAGACTGAATACTCCAGATGAAAGCCAGAAAGCTCTCATCCTGTATTTTTACAGCACAAAACAAATTGTAACAGCAGGGTCTGAGTCACCACTAGAGTCACCTCCTCTACAGGCACTTTATCAT
Source organism: Myiopsitta monachus (assembly GCA_017639245.1). NCBI lineage: Eukaryota > Metazoa > Chordata > Aves > Psittaciformes > Psittacidae > Myiopsitta > Myiopsitta monachus. Next base: position 59,192,554 of record CM029921.1, on the reverse strand, counting down.
AAGTAACAATAATGCTCCGGCACTTCAATAACTGGACATCCTGTACTTGCAAGGAATCTCTGCACACCAATTTGCAAGGAAAAGGCAATGCCTCACATGAATTATGGGCTGGATCTCACTAACACTAACAAGCTCTCAAGCAATGTACCAAACTTGCTTCCCTCCAGGATAACTTTGCCTTGAAATCAGAGACAGCCCCTTGCAAAAGTCTGCACCACTAGCACACAAGAGACTGTTGCTGTTTTATAACATTACAATAAAGCTGGGTTTGTGCTGCACATACAAAATATCTCTAAGTATAAAATCAAGGTACAGATGAGCTCACAAGTTTCACAGAGCTCCAAGACAAGTTTCCAAGGTCAGTCCTTGATGGTAAACATTGTCCTGTGGACAGAAAGTCAGAGCAAGCAGAATTACTACTACGAAAAGAGAGGATGGGATAAGCATGTGAAAGCAACACCCACGTACTCAGAGTAGCTACTTACACAGCTTCAGAGAGAGAAAAAAGATTGCCTGCACGCTACATAAATCCCAGAGCAGCCTGTTTTTTCTAAATTACTCTATAGGAAGGGGAAAAAAACAAACCTAAACACCTCCCCACCCAACCCCCCCCAAAAAAAAAAATCAAAAAAAAACCCCCACCAAAAAAGACAGACCATATGTTTCCTATCCTAGTTTAACAAAAAAAATAAGAAATGGCACTCACAGGCAGAGATCTCTCAGTATGACAGCTCTGAACCCAAGCCCAGAGTTCAGTGACAAAGATTTCAAAATGAAAGTACTTGTATCATATCTGAATAAACAAACAGCTCATCTTCAGATGGGAAACACTGCTAGTGAATATCTCTACTACAAAAATTGAGCATCTATACTGCATGCATAGATAAGTGCACGCACACGGTCTGCTGCTAGGTGATAAAGACACCTTTTCCCTCCAAACCTGATGAAGCCTCATCCCTTTGCTTCTCTGTAGCCCTACATCTCTCTGCTCAACTTTCTTCCCCCCCTTTCTTCTTCCTTGCACTTTGAAGTAGTTATGGAAACCAGCAAACACTCACGAGAAGGCTTCACCCAACCAGCAGTCTCATCACAGGAACACTTGCTAAGCAGAGCTTTTGTTTTGACACTATGGAAATCCTGCTTTGAGTGATCTGGGGGTGGAAAGGATGGGGTGTGAAGGGGAGGGCAAGTCCTGTCCTTAGACAAACAGCTATTTCAAACTGAAAAGCCTCCTCAAACACAGGAGGGAGAGCCAGGTGCCAGGACCCCAGCTGGCTCCTGCAGGAACAGGTATGAGCTTTCCACCTATGTCAGGGATAACCCAAGTGTACATCTCATTTTGTAATGCATACCAAAATCCTAATGTCTAAATCCTAAAGTAACGCTAACACCTGCAACAGAAGTGGGATGAACATTAGCCTGTTTCTGAATGGCTGCAATAGGAAACCCACCTTCCAACTATCCGCCCCAAGTGCTTTTAGTTCTGTGCAAGAAAGATGCAAATAACACCACAAAGTTAATTTGCAGAGGGGGAAGGAATAAATAGACAAAAAAACCCACCCACAAACCAAAACCCCAACCAACCAAAAAAAGCCCCAACAAAACGCACAACTATACTCAACTCCTAAGAATATTATCCTTGATAGAAAGTTGGTTAATACTATTTCAGCCCTTCACCCACAAAGGGGTGCGTGAAAATATTAACAGACCCTCACAAATCCTTACACAGAGATAATTTTAACACCAGGATCATTAATTGGGCAGCAGACTTCTACAGCAGGACCCAACCCACCCATGTCACTTTGCTACATACAAACAAAACCTTCCGCAGACACCACAACACACACTGTGCTCAAACCTTGCACATCTCATTTCTGGAATGAGGCAAACTCAGGTGTTTTTGGGTTCTGGGCTCAGGTGGCAGCAAGCTGTGGCCGTCATCTCCAACACAGCAAAACACACACGGGTGTTACACCTTGGGATCTGGGTCAGCCAAAGATAGGGCAGAGCTGGAAATAGATCCTTGTGTCCTCATGCAACCCCTGAGCTATCTCTGCTACTAAAGAGCATGAAATGATAGTTGCCTTCCTCTTGACACTACCTAAACCTCCTGGTATTTATATACAAACAACAGAAGACCTCCAAAGGAAAACAGATGAAACGCTGAAAACAAGCCAAAAAGTGGTTCTTCCTCTACAAGGCACAGAAATGGGGAGAGGATGGGATAAGGCAGAAGGATAGAAACAAAAAAATAAGGGGAACAAAATATTTGTTACATGCTCTGTGTTTTAACTTATTTTAACCAAGTGCAGGTGGTTTGGGTTTGGGTGATTTTTTTGGTGTTGCTGGGGTTTTGAGTTTCTTGTTGATTTTTGGTTTTTTTTTTTAATTACCTACATTAAATACCTAGAAGTCATTTATTGTTAGAAACTCAAATTGGTGGTGAGCCTCTGGGAATCCAAGATCCAAGCAGAATGAAGAACTAAAAAAAGTTTTGCCTAAGGAAACTGAGGGCAATCTTGTGACCGATGGCAACGCTGATCTAAAATGCATACTACAGCATATTTTGCCAAATCAGCCATACACATTGGGAAAAAGAAAGCTGGCAGAAACTACAGTGAAAACAGAGCTTCACTGAAGGCTTAAATCGATCAATTGGTTTGGATTTTTTTAGTATTTGGGTTTGTTCCTGGACATGTATTACCATCCAGAGCACAACAGTTGCTTCCTCCAAACTGCCTTTCCCAGAGTTACAGCCAAAGCAAAAGAAAACCAAGTTTACGCACTGAGAATCCTAGCCCAGAATGTTCCCATATTTCATTTAAAATATGGGTATTTCATTATTTATACCATACTTCTGAAGTCCAGCACATCAGATCCAGATCAAAAAGACTTCAAGCTGCAAGAGTTGAAATATAAATATCTGTATATATTCAGGCAAGATGCTGTTCTCTGTATTTCAGCTGTTACTACTCATAAACCCACACGAAAGGCACACCCATCAACATTATTAAATTTCAGTGCTATTACCCTTGTAAAACAAAACAGTGCCAGGGTTTGTCTTTATTAACTTAGTTTATATAACACATACTGATCCCTGGTCTGAAAAGACAGTAACACCACAAATATTCAAGATTATTTCTGGTGTAAACAGTCCTAATTCAGTTCTCAAACACATAATCCTCCTCTTTCCAGCAATACCTGTTCAGAGTTGTACCATAAATCAAATATTTAGGTTTGGAAGATACATATCTGTATGAAGGGAGGGAAAGAGTCTAATTGCACAGTCAGTCTAGAAACCAGAAAGCCAGGAAATGCTAGGGAGAAAAAGAAAACAACAATAAAAATAAAAAGCCACGAACACATTTCTGATTGCCAGTGATTTACAGGTGTACAATCTCCACGATGGGAACTTGTCATACTAGAGCCAGATCTACTGAAAATTCAGATGAACTGCCCTGGCACCTTCCTTTTGTGATTAACTCTACAAGCAAGAAAAAACATCTTGGCTCACTCGCTAAACTTCAGCCACCTTCTTTACTCTCTCCACTGCCAGTTGCATAGATGCCAAATCTCACTGTTTGCAGTGGAGATCTGCCACTGTTGGCATTAACACTTCATGGCAAAAACATGCTCATGTTCATTCAGCACAATCCATTGTGAATGAAAGGACAAATCCTCCCCACTGTCCATTCATTTAGCATCTCCTTCTTCGAAAAGCACAGGGCCAGAAAGGGACAGCAATTCAGTTCAGCTCTGTTCTCCTGCTCTAAGGGTCCCTATTTTTTTTTTTTGTCTTTTATAGATAATTTCATGAGTACTGCTTGGTGTTTCAGGACTGATGCTGCTGCCACCAAATAGAGAGATAAGGAGAGATAAAACACTTGTATCTTGCTATCTGACTGTTCAGGAAATTATGAGCATTTCAACAACCAACTGAAAGCCTCAGTACTAAGCTCCTCCTGCAGATATCCAATTACCTCTACACTTTTTTCCTAGTGATACATTTGAGGTATATGACATGTACCTACATCATGCTGTCCTAACATATTTATGGAAATGTCCATTAGCCACGCAGCAACTCTGGTTATGATCCCAGGGAGTATCTCAGGCAGGGTGTCTCTCGGCCATCTTTTCTTCTGCAGGTAGTGACTCCACTATCTGGCACACCAAACATGAAAGACTGGATGACTGCATAACAGATTCACAGGCTGAACTGGTAGGTTTTGAACACATCAATTAAATCAGTTCAGAAAGTAACCTGTAAGTCCAGCCAAACAAGAGAATCTCAACTCCAGGTACTGGGCAAGTATGACTAGCATGTACGCATATCATGGAAATTAGGTTTGGAAATATGTGCTACCTCCTCTTCTGCCACAGAAGGGATGGAGGAATCAGAACCAGCCTGTTACCATCAGCATGACTGCCCAGCTTCTAGCACAAGTGTGCAGCCTCTAGCAAACTTTGCTTACTAGTCTAAGCATTTTCTTTTAACTAGAAGGCAGCAAACTGAGGTGTGTACATTACAAACTGTACGATGCACTTCCCAAAATGTGCTTCCTTTCATTAAATTGTACATCAGGCAGAAGGAGTTAAAGGTTTATAATACAGTGCTAGACATAATACCACTTCCATGATCCTCCCCAACATAAGCGTCCAAGGCCTACGTCACAGCGCATACGCTTTATCAAGCACATAACAACTGTAGCTCCCTAAAACAAACCATCCACACGCTGCTTGCAGCAAACAAATCAAAATGCTTAAGACAATTTCAGCTGGTTTAGAAAAGCTGTGTCCAACTTTAAAAAAGAAAAACAAACCAGCATTCTGTACCAGAAAGTAGAATTAACCTCTGAATCAATTAAGGGATGCCTGTGGCTCCAAAAGGATCACTGAGCTGCTAGCCTGCAGAAAATAAGACTGGACCTCATAGCCCAGGAGGACAAGCCCTGCTTGTTTACAGTGTTTGCAGCAGTGAGAAACTGCAGAAACCTGGTGCGACTGTTCTTGTTCCAGCCACATAAAGAGGAATCAAAATAAACTGCAGCACAGGAGAAAAAAGAGGGAGAGGAAGAAAGATTTAAATCTGCGATCACATGCACACCAAAGCTTTCTGCAAGCAGATGGGTGAAGCCCAGATTAGCAAGGTATTAACAAAAGCAAGGCAGTAATGCCAATGAGGTGCAGCTTGAAAACAGTCAAACACTGACCTGCCTCACTGAGTGGAATGCAGCTCTCCTCTCGCAGACAGACTGGTGTCAGCCATGAAGACATGGCTCTGCTGACTGATGGAAGCTCATAAGAGAAGTGGAGCATGTTGGAAAAAGCTGCTGAGGCTGAAGCTAAAAGATGAATGGCAAAGTAGACAACAAAGCAGCAGCCATGCTGGAGAGTGCAATACTCTTTTAAATCAACTTCCAGAAGCAACATGCAAAAGGCTCGCTGCAAATAAGCCCTTCCTGTAGGTATATACTGAGAAGATGCACTCTCTAGAGACGTCTAGCAGGATGTAATTTCCCTGTTGCATACCTGAGCAAGCAAACAAAGCAAGAGAATAACAATTACATTGATATTTCTAGTGTACAGGGGCTTATCCGAGCAGCAGAGGGCTTCAGATGTTAAGGTACTGCAGAAACTCATCTGACTGAGGAACCCTTGAGAGCAGGACACTGGTAAAACTCCATCCAGCCACCTCATAACAGGCTCCATGACTACACAGCACTCCCCTCAAGGCCTGGGAAATGTATGGACAACTCGTGAACTCATCAGCAAAGAGAATATTTTAAGAGTACAAAACCAATAAGGGTCAACCTGACATAGCTGCTGCTTTACCTACCCATCCCATAGTCAGACTTGCTCTACAGGAATATCCTTCAGGTGTACTTTGACATACATTTTTTTGGTAAATCCCAAGAACACCTCCAGGTTGATAAAACACGGCATTTTAATAAGAGGCCATAAAAAAAAAATTAAAAAAAAAATCTTCTACGTAGAAAGATCATGAAAATTCACCATCAGTCCTCTGGTAATGCCGTGCTGCTTCTGCGAGCAGTACAGAGCTGCTGAAATGACTACTGACAGGAAAAAAAGTACTATTTTTGGAAATGATAAAGTACTGTGAAGTGTTCATACCAAAAGATGTTAAACAGTCACAGCACTCTGCATTTGGCGTTTGTTGGGTTTTCTGTTTGGGTGGTTTCTGTGTGGGTGAGGGTGGGGCTGCATTACCACAGACTGCACAGAGCACAAATACACATGGAATTTGCTTTTAAAAGTATCATTTATCTGTCCTTAGGCACTCCAAGAACTTTCCATGGGGTCTGAAAATGCCTACATTCACAAATACTTAATGTGGGCAAGGGGATAAAAGTACCATGGCAGAAATCCCAATTAAATACACAGCTCACCCTAGGTAACACCACAATATGACTGAAAAAGAGTGTATTATTACAGGTTTTATTACACATCACTAGTGTAATAATGTAGGGACTTGATTTAATTTGATCCTGAGAAAAACTTTTACTGCTTTGAACTGGTCTTTGGCAGCCAAATTCCAAAAGTCTGACCTGACAGAACAGCCCAGGAACTGCCATAAAGTACAGGCAAACAGCAAACACAACAGCTGGCACATGATCCAGTCCAGTCCAGATGCAGCACACACACGCAGATGGGTAATGTGTTCCCAGCTGAAATGCAAGACATGCCACATGCGGCACCATGTGAATTAAGATTTAAAGGGGAAAATCCAAAAGCCAGAGGCTACAGCACAGCACAAGGATATCATGTCCCTACATGTCACGGGCATTTCTCACACTCCCCAGAAGGCACAACATCATCTGCAGGAGACAGGGTGTCAACAGCGGGGCTGAAAGCTCTCTGCACTTTCTGAAGGAGTAAGGAGGAAGGATCAATACTTAGAAAGACCCTGAGAAAATGCAGTACAGCCACAGGGGAGGGGAGAACCAAAGACAGCACCAGCCCAAAAATCAGGAAACGTGCACTTCCTTAGTTTGCTAAAAGCCAGTTTTTGCCAAGTAACCAACTTCCGTACACTCTTCATTAAATAAAATATGAAGGGCAGGCAGAGACGTAAAATATAAATGCATTCACTTCATAAGCAACAGGCCCTATTATTGTACATGCTGCATAAATCATTAAGGACAATGGGACTTACGTCCCCTAATGGAGGTCACAAAATTCAGGGTCAATTAGCAGGCAAGGAACTTTCATATTAACAAGTGTTGCATTTATATTTGTGATCCATGCTGCCTAGAAATAGCAGAAAACACTTCAGTTCGTGTATAATTTAGTTAGGCCAAACAGGTAAAAGGCAGAATCAAACCTCAAGACAAACATCATGTGATTTTGGTGTGGATCTCCACCAAATATAACTTGCAATGGGATGGCAGGACACTCACCAGTTTGGTAATTAAGTCAGAATGGCTGAAATGCTCCTTCCAACAGACTTCTCTGCAAAGCTGCCTGAAGCAATTAGAGTAGTTACGAGCAGCCCCTATTGAAACAGGTTGCTGCATCTGTTTTCTTGCACTTCACCATGCATGTGAGTGCAAACATGATGTCTTTACAGCTTCAAGTGTTAGCAGGTGGAAGTACTGCTTTGGCAAATTTCCCTGGGGAAGAGTAATAGCTACCTATAGAAGACTTGCCTCTAGTCACTGCCTTTTTTTAATATTTTTTATTTGCGGCAACTGACTGTCATACTGCTACAGTGCTTATGTTTAGAATGCGCAACATCTTTCTCTTCTCATATCTGCAACATCTGATTCAAAAAGCACAGCAGCTTTCAAACAACTGGCAGCTGGCACCTCAAAGTTCAATTGTGAAAACTGTTGAAAACCACCTTTTACCTTGAAAATTAGATATGTCATCTAAAATATTTTCAGACTACCTTTTTACTGCTCTGTATGTACAAAGTGGGCTTGAGGGGGCCTTCAACTTGCTGCCAAATGAAAGAGCTCAGGGTGAAGACCGTGCTTAGCTGTACAAGCAGCTTCTCTTAAGGACAGGACATGCAACCTTCCACGCTACCCTTTTCTACCATACAGGACTATGAAGCTCAACGGGTCCCTGCTGAAGCTCCTGAAATAGTAGGTCTGCCCCAAGCATGGGAAAACCCAAAGCTCACGGCTGCCTCCTCCCAATTATTCAGAGGTTCATAGAATCATAGAATAGTTAGGGTTGGAAAGGACCTTAAGATCATCTAGTTCCAACCCCCCTGCCATGGGCAGGGACACCTCACACTAAACCATGCCACCCAAGGCTCTGTCCAGCCCAGCCTGAACAGAACTGAAAGTCATCTTTATACCCAAAGTGATTGCTGAGTATAAAATCTTGAAACGTACTTACAGACAGAAGCTACTATTTCAAAGCTCTGCTGGATTTATTGATGCAGACCCATGATTCATCATTACAGCAAGCTGTAGGAGATAAACTGTATTATGCAGGAATCTATTAAAATCAGGAAGGGGAAAAAAAAAAAAAAAATCAGGAGTATTCACCCCAAACTGACACCTAGGCCAAAAAAAAAAAAAAAAAAGTGTGAGTGTCCATGACCTCCAACTTTTTTTCTTACTTTTTATCAGCAGTAGCATCTTTCCTCCCTCCGTTCCCCCATCCCCTGCAGTTTATTTCAGCCCTTCAAGTCAGACCCTCCCCAGCCAAGCTACACAAGCTCCAGATTAAAGGTCAACCGGTTGAGGAGAAAATGGAGATGCTGCTAAAAGCAGGGCAGTGTGAAACCATCACCCAGAATAGAGGGCAGAGTATTTCAGATAACTGTGACAGACAGGCAGCAAAGCTGGCGGCCCAGTGAGCCCCAGCAGCCTCCATGTCCTCCTCCCCTTCCAAGGGTTTTTAAAAGGAGAATCAGTCTGAAAGGACGGTGAGAACTGTAAATAAATTATGGCCCTGTTCATCAATTAGATCAGCTGCACTAAAATGAAAGCCACAGCAGGCTCAGTAATCACTCAAAATAAACTCTTCTGACCGGATCACTCCTGTGCTGATGGCTCAATTATGCCTGGGAAGACCGTTACAGAACATTAAACATTAACAAAAGCCTGAGCCTGTATTATGTCTCTCCCAGATAAATCTAAATGAGTAACTGAGTGCTTTTAGCTTAAGTAACCCTGAATTACTGGATCAATTCTTTTCCCACCTTTTCCTTACAAGTTGCAAAAGCCAGACCACCAGGTACAGGGAAAATGTTTGCAAATAGCCCCTTTGCTAGACAGCTACATTTTTATTATACTGGGAGGATATTTTCACCATTTAAAAATATATATGGTTTGGGAGAGGGTTGTTTATGTAAATTTAATAGCTCAAATCAAAACAGGGGCAAACTGTTCTCCTGGCTTTATGAGGGCTTACTCTAACCTCCCTAGAAATACTTCATTTCTCTAACAATCCAGTCCTTAGCAAACAGTTGCACCACTTATTTCTCCTGAAAAAAAAAAACAAACGAACAACAAAAAAAAAACCAAAACATGAAGACAAAACCGCTCTTAACATAGCAGAGAGTTGCTTTCATTTCTCATTTTGCTTTCGCAATACACTGTTTGCTTTTCATACCTTCAAGTTTAACAGGATTAGAGATACCCTTGCTACCTGAAGCGTCTCTTCATTATCTCTGTAACAGTACTAAAACAAAAATAAAGTTTCTCAAGGCTTGCCCAGGTCAGATCTTTGCTGTTCTAACCAAGATACACAAACACATTGCAGAAGTCTGAACAATGCCAGGATCTGACTGCAGATTTAGGTAGGGTGTGACTAGTTTAGGACAGATAAACCAAGTCCCCAAAGAAAAGCACGTGGCTGAGATTAAAAGAGAAAATTTCAAAACACAAAAGGGATTAGAAATAATAAGGAAAAAACCCAAAGAGCTGGGAACAGCAGGAAATTAAAAGATGCACCAAAAATAACAAGCTGGTGGTCTTCCTACCAAGTCCTCCTCATCCTCAGTGCTTAATACCAGTTGCAAAGCATCGGCTTCCCAGTATAAATAAATTGGATTTAACTGAGTTCAACTTTTCACTTTTTAAAGATGAATACAGTATAATAGTGTTGGCATTCCTACAGGTGGAAAATCTGCTTAACTGCTGAAGTGATCTTTTAAATTTATACATATCACTGGGACCAACAAATTTTTACTCCAGGTAATGAAAACCAGCCCAGTAACAAGGGACAAAGCATGCTGAAACATTTTGAAACTTAGCTGAATAAAACGGGCTGCTTGTCTTCAGAATTTTAGTCCAGAGGCTGAAAGAGTAACTTCAATTCTTAAATTCACTTCTAAAAGGCAGAATAATTCCAGTTTCACAAACAGAGGTAAAACTTGACTTTATACTGAATTCCACCAAGCTCTCAATATGCTTTTATCTACAGCCTCTTGAAAAGAATAAATGTTGTTTGTATTCAAGTCATTTGCTCAGGTAAAGTGTTATGTTACAGGTTTTCTGAAACAGGTATTATATAGCTAAGTATTATTTAGCTATGTTTAAGTAACTGCTATTTTCCCTCCACCATGTCCTGTGCAAGAAATTCCCTGTACACATCCTCTGGGTACAGCGCACTTGCTGGTTTTTAGGATCCATCTAGGATGGATATCTGGGATACCTGAAATGCCCCTGGATATTTCCTTCTTCATCTGGCACTGAACTGGATTGTTCACTGGTTATCTCTGTGGGGCTAACTAAACCAAGAGGAGCTCACCTGAATCAAGGAGCAGCCTGAGAAATCACAATGTTCTCAAGACTGACAAAGAGTTAAAAAAAACAAAAGCAAACAAAAATAAACCCAGGACCCCAAAACCAAAGACAAAAAAAGGAATCAGGAACAAACTTTTCAGCAAAGAAAATAATGGTTTCCCTAACTGGCTTTTGCCCTTATTTTAAGAAAGGCAACAGAAAACATATTCAGACAAGTTACAAGGACCAGTGACAACCACCAAGGAATAGCAATGAACACTGAGTGAAGAGTTGCTGACAAAGCACTGTATAACGGCCACTTCCTAAAAGCAATTCTTAAAAAGCCTTCTGCTTACAAAGCACACAATATATTTACCCTTGGATTGTCTGTTGGTTACCTTTCTCCTGACACTTTACATGCTTACTGAAAAATAAAGTCTCTTATAAGACTGCAATATTATGACCAAGCAAGACATTTACATTTAGTAAGTGAAATTATAGCCCCAGTACTTTTTATGTACTTTTTATCCTTTGCTCTTAACTTGGGTAGACTAACCTGAATTAGCTCAGCACCAGCTAGAAGTGGCAGCATGCATGCTGTAGTTGTGATTTTTAAAGCCAAGCTGAGCACATAGGAGAACTGACATACAAAGTGTTAAGCTGCTTACCTGAATTCAGCTCCAACTCCTGTGCACCTGAACATGGGCTACTTGGGCCAGCAGAGTTTAACAAGCCTTTTCTTGGAGGTATCTCCTCCCTTCTGTCTTGTATCCCCACCCTCCTCCTGTGTGCTTGGGCGACTACATGAAAAAATTGGTTTTCTCTTGGTTTTCTTCCGGGCTGTGTGGCCAAAGCAGCTGCCTTGGGCAGCCACAAGAACATAAGCAAGTCCTTTCCCTTTTGGTGGCAGCAGCGAGTTGCCAGAGCAGCTTGGCTGTATGTTGAAACCATACCTCGTTTCCTAATCTGCCTATTATTAACCAGTCATTTCCCCCACTTCTTTGCCATGCAGACAGCTGCAGAAAGCAGCTGGAGACAACCGAGTACTCCCTCAGGCTGATTTTCCTGGCAAATAAAAAACAAACATCCACAGGCCAGTGGCAAGCGCACAAGAGGCAGCAGAGACAGTCTCAAGTGCTATCCTGCACCCCTAGCACAAGGTACCCGAGAGAGAGAACAGAACTGTATTCCCTTTCCCTGTCCCTCATGGCCACAACAGCTCTTACTGAACACAGAGCATGGCGATCTGGTTGTCCAAAGGACTGCTGCTGTCCAGGCTGGCTCTCCCAGGACAGAGATGCCTTCTGCAAGCTAGCATTACCATGGGATGCAGCATTTGAGAGCACTTGCTCCACTACAGAGACCTCCTTTGACAAACTCACATTTCTTGGGGAAACATCTGGATTTGTATTCTCCTCCAGGTTTGGGTATCTCCTTCAGGTACTTGGTACTAGGTGTAATACAGACACACAGCAAACCCTGAATTCTCCCCTCACATGGTAGAACAGCTTTACAAAGCTCAGCTTTTAAAAGATAATGTGCAGCCACCCTGTAAAGTTAGCCAAGCAAAAAGGGGACTTTCCTGAGCAACAAGAGCAGTTTTGAGCTTTAACCGGCACATGGAAACCTGGGCCTGTGCAAAGCACTGAGCCATGTGGAACAGCACAAAGCAGACTTTTGGCTTTAGGATGTGTGGGTTTGATTTTTGTGTTTCTTTTTGTTGGTGGTGGTGGTTTGGGGGTGGGGGGGTTTGTTGCTGTTGGTTTTGGGTTTTTTTTTTTGAGTGAGGTCCACGTTTCAAGACTGCTCTCAAGGGTCTTACAGGACCAGCTATGTTCAGGAAGAAAAATGAAAATCTCCTTGTAGAGATTTTAGGCATTAGACAGCCAGGCTGAGAACTTGGCACCTAAACCAACACCGCTTCGGGAACGCAAAGCCTAACTCCAATGTCAATTCAGGGAGCTTAAGAATTTAGCTGGAAGTTTTGAGTCATGGTCTTGGATGTAGACAAGAGCAGCTTAAGCCCTTCTTGTGCTAAGTCTTTTCTCTTGTTCAAGCAACAACTTTAAGGTTGCACTGCAAATGAGGCTACTTTTGCTGCTGTCCATATGATGCATTTTCATATGCTACATATTTTCTATATTTTGAGTTACTTGCACATGTTTTCTGTACTTCAACTTACTTGCACAAAATAAGCTTACTGAAAATGCAGATAGGCCTTTACAGATTATAAGTATCAAATGCCTTGAAGAAATCCATTTCCCACATGCCTACAGAAACAAATGTCAGGCAAAACAAAAGGTGTAGAACTAAGCACAGCTAGACCCACAGCAAATCCTCCAAGCTCAAACAGGTTTGAATCCCAGGAAACAAAGATGCTGAGCAAAACAGCACACCAGCCTTAAACCCATTTAAAATTAAGTTTCATTAAATGAGTTGCAGCATTTCCAGGTAGGCATGTGGAGAAAATGATGTGATTCAGCAACTGCCATGCTGCTGCTCCGGCCAGGGGAGAGAAACCCCATCATGAACACAATGGCCCATATCCACACTCAGCACGAGTGGCAGATAGGTACGAAAACTTGTTCCTCACTACACACACTAGCAACAGCCCAGGAAAGTACGCTGCTCTTGTCAGTTTGTGGATAACCATGCATCTTAGTCGCTGGTTTCTGCAAAAGTCTTCCTGGCCTCAAGTTACTTTAATGAAGAGCTGAATACTGATTCCCACCTCAAACTGCTTCACAGAACAAGCTTCTTGCTCACATGAAATAAAAGCATCATCCAGCTAGGGTTTCTCCAGCACGACAACAATGCAAGAGCTAATCTCACCAAGCAGCCTAGCATGCTGTATTCTTCCTCTCTGCCTTAGCTGCACCTGCTCTCTTAGGAAAATATTCTTTATGCATGGGGAGGTGGTCCTCTCCCATTCTTAAGCCATTGAACTAACATTGCTTGATTAACCAGTACACAATCTGGTTGTTGTGAAATCACAACAGCAGCAAATAACCACACACAAAACCAAGATCTGCAAGTAACTTGCACCTCTGGAAAAAGGGAGTTTCAGAGGTCAAAAGCCTCTTTAGCAGCCTTTACAAGTACTGCAACCTTGTGCTAATGATTTACCAGACAGTATTCTAAGCAGATATTTCATAAGAGCCTGTTTTGTTATGGCCTGCTTTCCTGCCTTCATTTGCACAACCAAATCAACATGCCTACTTCACAAAGGAAGTAGGCATGGTATTACTTAACAGGACAAGAAGAATTTAATGCTCGTCTAAGCTTGCTTACCCCATCCTACTTTAGAATACAACTTTTTTAATATATATACACATACACAGACTAAAAAACAATGCCTGAAGTAGCTCTTCAATATGTATGCATATCTGCATAAACACATATATACACAAAAATACACAAAGAGATGAGCTACTGCAGGCACAAGGTTTCTAATTTCTTCCCCAAAAGTTGAGTAAAAAAATTCAGATTAAAGCATTCAGTTCAGAAGAGATTCACGATGAGGAGAAAAGGCATCTATGCCAGAAACACACAAATAGGATCATATACCATGGAAACACTCAGCTGTGTACCTAAGAGCTTAATGATAAAGTTATACTGCTCCATCTGAAACATGTTCAGCTCATTAAGAGGACTTCTGCGCTTCCTCATGACTACTTACTGTGTTCCTCTATGCACCCAGGGCCACCCTCCTCTAAAAGCAAAGCATTCACATTTTGGGGCAGTGGGTGACATTGTGACACATGCGTATCAGCACAGTTGCTTTGTACAGCTGCTAAAAAACTTCAACAATTTCTTGCTCTGTTTCTCTCTGTTGCACTCACTGCAATTGCCCTGGGGATATTGGCAGCAATTACGGAGGGGCTGGGAGAGGTGTCCAAGATCGCAAAAGGGACAGCGGCTTGTCCCTGACTTTGTTCCTGCAAGCAAGCACCACTGCCACGCACATAACTCTGATTACCTTGCACTGGTACGTTGCAAACAAAATCTCCAAACCTAGAAACCATGGAGAGACTTCACCATGCCTCAATGTCCAGCCACAGTAAGATATGAACCCACCTGACAGAGACGCGCTGGACCCTGGACATAATTCAGGGAAACAAGACTGGGGTACTCACCAGCCATGTAACTGCTGCCCTGGTTGCTGGCAGTGTGGCTGGCTTTAAGGGGGAAGTGAGGGGAGGGAGGAGTACCACAAGCTTGAGTGTCACCTTTAAAAATAAATAAATAAAATGACCAAAAGCCGTATTTTAGATCTTACTGTTGTATCTGAGTCCTTCTGCTTGCTTCCAAAACACAAGCCCAGGCACTTCCCCAGCAGTTAAACATGCCTCTTAACTAAAATGAGATCACCCAGAGCCAGAGAGATACTCACCTACGGAAATCAGGCAGCAGCTAACAGCGGCCAACTTTTTCTCTTCCCAGCTACCAGCCAGACACGATGCTTATGGTAGGAGGAGAGGGAGACAGCAGCAAGGCCTCTGCAAGCTGAAGCGTTTTACGATCCCTCCGCTGCTTCAGCGGAGCAACCCCCGGACCTGAGGTTCCCGCTGGCGTCTGCTTCGTGAGCCGAGCTTCCTTCAAATTAAAAGTTGCCTTTCAACTTTCCCGGCACAGGCAGTGTCACTCCAGGCTCCGCAAGTACTCCTCTCCTCCCTGCTCCCCAGTCCCGCACAGAAAGCGCCTGGAAACGAAAAGCACGAGAGGTGAGCGGTCCAGCAGGGGCCACGAAGCAAACGCCCTCCTGCTGCCGCCGCTCCCTCCCCGGCCAGAGTGCCTCACCCCGCCGAGTGCGTCAGCAGCGGGGGAGAGGAGGAGACAGGAGGAGGACGGACGGGAGCACCAGCCCCGCTGGAGGGCTGCAGTTTCCTTACAGCTGCCGGCGCAACGCCTCGCAGCAGCCCTGGGTTTTACCAGCAATGCAACAGATAAAACATGAGGAAATCAAATCATCGCATAAATTCAGGTCTAATGATTCTTAATGTGTGCAAGTGACACAAAGCAAAGCCTTGTATTAGTATTACTTTTGAAAGCCTCAAGATGACATTGTGAATATGAGTCAGTGCAAGGAGGAAAAATTCAGTTTTCCAATATATATAAATATGAGACATTAAGTCCCACCCTATCCGTAAATAAACTCCACAACAAAACAACACACTAAAACTAAGCAAAATAACAAATTCCTCAACCTTGCAATGAATTTTTTGGCCACATCCCACTGCTGCCAGCAGCGGCAGAGTCCGTGATTTGACAGCATCACTGGTCCCTGGGGGCATGCATTCAGCCTTTATCCCAAAGATGAGCCAAGGACTAGAAACATATAGGATCAAGAAAGCTACCCCCTGGCAGAGCTGAGCTGGAAAGGAAGATGTGAAGCATCCCCAGTGAGCATGAGAGGGAGTGGAGAATGTCTACTGGCTGCTCCCGTTGGGACAGCAGGGAGGTCTACATTGAGTACAAAACCACAATACAAAGCAGACTAAAGCCACACGTTGGAAAGACTGATGGGTCTGAGCAGCACTAGCAGAGTGTGTTCCAGCAGCTTACATGAGAGCAAGGACTCTATGCAGTCCACTGGATGCTGCACACAAAAGAGATACTATCCAGAAGCGAACTCAGAGGCATATATAGAGCGGCCTGTTTCCACAACAGAGATGAAATAATGTGGAGGGGGGAGGAGGAAACAAACACCAGTATTAACCCATAGTGGCACCTGAACATCTCTAGAAAGGAAATCTGTTGTCAGTAACACTGAGGAATCTGCAGGGCCACACGGAAGAAATATAGAGTGGAAAAGTCTTTTCAGAAGCCACACAGAAATCCTTCCATACTAACCTTGTTATACAAAAAAGAAAAAACAAATGCTTTTAAGGAGTAGTTGGTTTGGGTTTGTGGTTCTGTTGTGGGCTTTTTTAATAGATACATGCCCCCTTAGTATGGCCCACCACTCCTTGTTCCTAAGACCTGTAGACAGCTATGTGTCAAATGCAACAACATGTTTATGAGCAGCTCCTCCACAAAGCCAAGAAGCCAAAACAGTCCATGGGATTGTCAGTAATCTTCAAATACTGGTGAGGACATGGGTGGGGAGAAGGTTTTGATTAAGAACTCTGAATATCAACTTGTATGTCTGCAAGCGCCAATTCAAGGAGAACAGAGTCAGTACCCTGTTAGAGTACACACCCAATTCGCTTGCCTTTAATTAATTTTTTAAGTCTTTTGTTTTAAAGATCAACAAAAAAAGCAGTTTGTTTAAATGGTCCAACTTAGAATCACAGAATCATAGAATAGTTAGGGTTGGAAAGGACATTAAGATCATCTAGTTCCAATCCCCCTGCCATAGGCAGGGACACCTCACACTAAACCATGTCACCCAAGGGTCTGTCCAACCTGGCCTTAAACACCGCCAGCAATGGAGCATTCACAACTTCCTTGGGCAACCCATTCCGGTGCCTCACCACCCTTACAGTAAAGAATTTCTTCCTTATATCCAATCTAAACTTCCTGTTTAAGTTTGAACCCATTACCCCTTCTCCTATCACTACAGTCCCTAATGAAGAGTCCCTCCCCAGCATCCCTATAAGCCCCCTTCAGATACTGGAAGGCTGCTCTGAGGTCTCCATGCAGCTTTCTCTTCTCCAGGCTCAACAGCCCCAACTTCCTCATCCTATCTTCATACGGGAAGTGCTCCAGTCCCCTGATCATCCTCGTGGTCCTCCTCTGCACTTCTTCCAACAGTTCCATGTCCTTTTGACGTTGAGGACACCAGAACTGCACACAATACTCCAAGTGAGGTCTCACAAGAGCAGAGTAGAGGGGCAGGATCACCTCCCTCGACCTGCTGGTCACGCTCCTCTTGATGCAGCCCAGGATACCACTGACTTTCTGGGCTACAAGTGCACACTGCCAGCTCATGTTCATTTTTTCATCTACCAACACCCCCAAGTCCTTCTCTGCAGGGCTGCTCTGAACTTCTTCTCTGCCCAACCTGTAGCTGTGCCTGGGATTGCTCCCACCCAGCTGTAGGACTTTGCACTTGGCATGGTTAAACTTCATCAGGGTGGCATCAGCCCACCTCACAAGCGTGTCAAGGCCCCTCTGGATGGCATTCCTTTCCTGTAGTGTATCCACCGAACCACACAGCTTGGTGTCATTAGCCAACTTGCTGAGGGCACACTCAATCCCACTGTCCATGTCACCAACAAAGATGTTGAACAAGACCAGTCCCCAGCACCAATTGAGCCACTGAGCACAACTCTTTGTGCGCGGCCATGCAGCCAGTTCTTTATCCACCGAGTCGTCCACCTATCAAATTGATGTCTCTCCAACTTAGAGACAAGGATGTCATGTGAGACAGTGTCAAACACTTTGCACAAGTCCAGGTAGATGACATCCACTGCTCTGCGTCTGTCCATCAGTTCCGTAGACCCATCATAGAACACCACCAGATTGGTCTGCCAGGATTTCCCCTGAGTGAAGCCATGCTGGCTGTCACCAAGCACCTTGTTGTTTTTCATGTGCCTCAGCATGCCTTCCAGGAGAATCTGCTCCAAGACTTTGCCAGGCACAGAGGTGAGGCTGACTGGTCTGTAGTTCCCCGCCTCATCCATTTTCCCTTTCTTGAAAATGGGGGTTATATTTCCCTTTTTCCAGTTGTCGGGAACTTCACCTGACTGCCATGATTTTTCAAATATGACGGACAGTGGCTTAGCAACTTCATTTGTCAGCTCCTTCAGGACCCGTGGATGGATTTCATCAGGTCCCATGGACTTGTATACATTCAGGTTCCTAAGATGGTCTCGAACCAGATCCTCTCCTACAGTGGGCCCAGGGTCTTCATTCTCACTGTCCCTGCGTCTGCTTTCCAAGACTTGGGTAGTGTGGTCAGAGCATTTTCCAGTGAAGACTGACTTGTTCCCTTCTCAAATAGTTTCTTTCCTAATTTAAGAGTTAAAAACCATAGACTCATTCTCCTTTTTCCTGCAGATCATCATTAATATGGGAGCTGTCAGACTCCAGCTGAAGTGAACCAACCATCAGATATCCTTTTTCATAGCTCTTTTAGGAAGGATCTTAACTGTTAAACTGTACCTCTAGAAAGCCAGAGACAAGTCCAAATCAGCCCATTTTATTTAAAATCTAAGGAGGAAATGCTGATGAGCCACGAGTGAGCTCCCTATGCCTTTCCCCCCCAATATTTTTAAAGTAATTGAGCTCTGTAACGCAAAACAGATGCACCTGCTCAACCTTGTCCTACTTTCTAGGAGGGATTCTGGAGTTGAACTGGTAATTACTCAGTACCTAAAGATTTCTTATGTGTAATTCAATTGGTACCAATTCTTTAAATTCCTTCCACTGAGCATGTATACAAGGAATTAAAGGATTAATTAGGAGACACAGTATAGGCTATGGAGTCCTTATTAAGTAGGTGACACTTATGTCTACTTTGGACCATTACAGACGTCATGGGACAGCAGAAGTCACCTGGTGAGGACGGAGGCCAACTTAATTACTTACTTCTGACAATAAATGCATTCATATTTTACAAAAATGCCCTTTTATTAATCCAGCAGATCTTATCTTGCATTTCCCCCACACACACTCCCCATATGGTGATCCACAACTGTATAGGTTAAGTGACCTCAAGGCATGTAATGAAGCCAGCTCTGTTTTCCCACAAGAAAGGTAGGGCCAGAAGGGAGAAGAGATGACAGTTTGACAAGTATTACAGGTACTTAAAAGCGAGCTTTGGGAACACCTTTTCAACATGTTTTATCATTACGCATTTAAATATTGTATGTGTCCAGACAGATACAACTTAATACCCAATAAAGTCCTAAGCAAATAGAAAGAAATGTACCTAAATTCTTCCAAAGCACATGCAGAGGGTTTTTTTCTTCTACACAATTTGGCCAGGACATATTTAGCATAAGGGCTAAAATGGAGAACAGCCTGAACTGATTACATCATTTTCTTTCTACAGGTCTGAACATCTGGAAATGCTGCTCTCAGTTTCATGGCTGCTGCTCTGCTTCATCTCCATCTTCCCATATCATGCTTCAATGTGAGGATGACTATCACCATAAAAATGCCTGAAAAAGAGAGATGACCAGCAAGTGCTGACCTGCTTGCTTCATTACTGATCAGAACATGTGCTACATGACATAACAGTAGATTTAAGATTGACTGCTGGCACCTAAGAGAAATAGCTTCTACCAAGCTTCAGTGCTAATGTTTTTTGGTAATTCAAGAGACACATGCACTGTCAGGAGAGCAGCCTTCCAGCACCTAAAGGTACAACTGATACACAGAGAGTGGCTTTACCTTCTCCCGTCACTGGAGCAAGAAACATCATAAACCAGTAACAACTTCTAAAGCAATGCATTTCTTTCTCCTTAAATTAGTAAGCAGCTGTCCTTCCAGTGCAAGGCTTTAAGGAAGGAATACATGCTTGCCCCTTTCAGGAAGCATTTCTGCAGGACTCAGCAAGGAGGCATGTGGCTTGCTGGCTCCTGAGGACCACTACCGGCACAAAAGCGGGTACAAGTTCAAAGACCAATTACCAGTGTCTAGGATCAACACCTAACAGAGAAGAGAGATTCATATTGCTTCACATGAGCATTATAAATCCATACATCCATCATACATATCCCAAGAACCTTTTAAGCTTTGGTTGACGGGAGGGGGGGTGCGTTATTCATTTGTTTGGGGCTTTTTTGTGTTTTATTCCTGAAAGTAACTTGATTCTAGTCACTGATATAACGGGGAAAAAAGTGCTACAGTAGCATTAAAAAGCTATTCTAACTTTCATTTGTTTCAAAACACTTTAAAACACCACATTCAACAACAACTCAATGATAAATTTTTAAAAATTATTAGAAACATATAGCCAATTCCCTTCACAGTGAAGCTACTTGGTCTTAACTACAATGTGACTACCTGCTCATTTGAGAGGATACATTAGCTATTGCATTGTTTGCTATGAGCATCAAACCTAAGCCTTTCAAATCACAATATGCTGAACAATCCATGCAATTCTAAAATTGCTGCTTATTACTCTTTCAGCACTTTCACCCCACAAACAAGTTCCCTAGTTTATAGCAAACTCACTGTGCAATCTGTTACACAGATTTCTCCAGAGATGCTGCAAATGCAACAAATCCTGTTGCTTATTATTTATATCAAGCTTCTTATTTCTTCCAGCTCCAAGCTGGGATTTTTTAACTGCCTTTCTTAAGCTGAAATGTCTTCACCAACAAAATCTTCACACACAAAACTGAGGACATTGCTATGTTTTGAACACCTCTGGCAGAGACCTTCCAGAACATCTGCTTTACGATCCAAAAATGAAGCCCTTTTTATTAAAGATGCAAAAATCACTCATTGCTAAAACAAACCTGTTCTGGCCATCACGGCTCCACCATATCTTTCACGGGTTTTCAACCAGCAAATATAGAATCATAGAATAGTTAGGGTTGGAAAGGACCTTAAGATCATCTAGTTCCAACCCCCCTGCCATGGGCAGAGACACCTCACACTAAACCATGCCACCCAAGGCTATGTTCAACCCAGCCTTGAACACCGCCAGCAATGGAGCACTCACAACTTCCCTGGGCAACCCATTCCAGTGCCTCACCACCTGATTCCTTGTGCCAGGCCATACCATCCCTCCAACAGGTATCAGGGTGATTGAAGTCCCCCATGAGAACAAGGGCCTGCAAGCTTGAGGCTATTCCTATCTGTCTATATAGCGTTTCATCCACTGAGTCCTCTTAGTCAGATATATATTTTCCTATTTGATATAACACATTATATTGAAGGTCAGAAACTTAAAAAAGGCACAGTGGACACTCCCCCAATCTATTACCTTTCCTACTGAGAAATGACCAAAAATTTTATTAAATCTATAATTTATTATTACTACATCTGTATTACAGCACTAACAGCCATTACAACTTCTTATATGCAAGGCTGTTAAGAATGGGCAGTTACTTTTCAAACTGAAAAAAATGTCATTAAATCTACTGTAATGGGGTTCTGATATATACTCAAAATACTGAAAGTTTAAAATCTATTAATAGAAGTATTAATAAAAAATTTTCCAGAAATGCCAGGTTAAGTGTTTAGGTGTATCAAGCACAAAGGGTGGTTCCAGGGTACAGATGTATTCATTAGCTCCAGCAATTAAGTTTCCAGAGAGAATGCTGCGTCATGTAACTTGTGACTCGTGGAGCAACGTCTGGAGGAAACCACACTTCTCTTTCTTTTCCTATAGAAAGCTCAACCTGCTTTTGATTTGAACCAAATTACCTCAATAAAAAAAACCTTCAACAAAGGAGCTAATTTCAGCATCACTTGTGTGAGCATGTGTACAACAACAAAGGTGTGTTTTAAATCACTTGCAACTGGGTAGCAAACCACTGTCTTCTGGAAACATCCTCTGCTCCTCCTTCAGAGGTGAATTAAGAAATATGTCATGTTTCATTTGAACACATATTTGTACTTTGACCTCAAATCAGTTTTGCAACCTCCCAGTGCTTTGGCTGGCTAACCTGCTCCTAGGCAGCTTCCAGTTCACTCCCCTTCTGCATCTGACCCTGTGCACAGTCACAGGACTCTACCATGTTGCAACAGCTCTAATGGGTCACACATACACATGCATTCCTGTGCACTCGTGGTGACTGAAACCTATAAAAAGGATGGCAAAAATATCAGTGGGATCCCTGGACGTCCACCAGGACATGAGACCTTTTTGCTACTGATGAAGCGATCCTCCATGCCACTTGTGTTGTCCAAGCCACGGAAGCAGCTTAAATCTCTGAGGCTCTTCTCTAATTGGCACCATCTTTCTAAATGGAAAAAAATCAAGTCATTTTGCTCATCACATGTGCTTCCCTGGGCTACAAGTTGTGTACACCCTTTTCCTGGTTAAACACCACTGGCTGCCCTTTAAATAGAGAAGCACTAAGATTTTCTCATTAGCAGCTTTGCCATTAGAAGCTAGGGCTGCTCTACAAAGTCAAGCTTCCAGCACCTCTCCAGAAGCAAGAGTAGAGAAAAACAAGGTAGCACACTGTTACTGCAATTCACTTTCATATAGGAGATATGCAATCAGATACCAAGTTGAAAACAGGTGTTTTACACCACTGGGATCATATTTTAACTTAGAAGAGCGAAGCTTTCCATAAAAGAGAAAACCATAAACAATACACCCTTTTCAAACTCACCATCTCAACTGGAAGTGCATTTTGCACACAGCAGGGCGTTATTCACACGTGACTATATGTCGCAACCAGCTACAGCACTCCCAGCTCATGAAGTGCCACTCCTATTCTCTGCTCCACTTATTTTTAAGTCTCATTATCCAGCCATGTCAAAATGCTCTGGTTAAAGTCACTGCCTCAGAACATCAGTTTGGTTGTATTTCCTCCGAACTCCAAACTGCAACCCAAAGGCCTCTGTTCACAGAAAGGCAACAAATACTGTAATGAGACACAGATAGGTAGCGCCATTGATTTTTCCATCAAAGAGTTAATTCCTTTGTTAGTTGTCTCATATCTTGCTACAATGTTGCTGGTTTTGTATACCAGTAGTTTGGCATCTATCAGCTGCTCCAGCTTCTTTAAAGCTTTTGACAGATCCAGTTGACCTTACCCAGAAACATGGCATGTAGTGAAGGATGCTGGTTGCTGCTGTCATCCAAGAATCAATCAAGAACCTTCCAGGAAAATACCCTTGCTCATTTTAAGTATGGCTGGCTGGATATAGCAAGTTACTAATTTATTATGCATAAACTGAGCCAAAATATCCATACTTGGGTACTGCAGAGCAGTGCAAGCAAAATACTTCTCCTTTCATAGGAAAAAAAAAAAAAAAAAAGAAAAAAGAAAAGAAAAAAGGGAGTTTATACAGAATTCACATTTCATGAACTCATGGTACCACCTCTAGGCCTGCCCAACAATCCCTATATTAAAGGGTTTAATATTGTATACAAGGCTTAATATTGCACTAATGCTGATCTTTACACCAAGGAGGAGCAGAAACAGAAGACTTGGTGATTTTCTCCCCACTTCCTCTATTTTGCAGCAGCAGCACTGTACCCTTCTGCAAACACCAACTTCATGTTCTGCTGATGCCATCTCTTGCTCTCCAAAGAAAGACCTAAAAGAAGCTAACACCTTCCAGCACAATCAACAGCATCTTAAAAAACAAACAACAACAAAAAAAAAAACCAAACCAACAACAACAAAAAACCACCACCCCAAAAAACATGGGGGGGGGGGGGGGGGGGAACAACCCAAAGGACACCTCCCCAAAACAAGCAAAATCACACAAACACAAACAACCAAATGAAACACAAACAAAAAACAATCAAAAATAAACTCCCAAACAAACAAAAAACCCAACCAACAGCAACAAAACCATGAGTTAACAACAGGTGGCCATATTTCATGCTAAAGATCAACAATGGGGCTCCTTGGGAGGGTGTGTGGGGTGTGTGTTTCCTGTTAAATAGCAACTAACCCAGTCTCCACATCCTGAGTATTTCTTTGCACACCATGAAGACTCACACAAAATATAAACCAGAGAGAAATTCAACTCCTTAATTCACAATATACTTTTGCAGCACCTCAGTAGGACATTTCACTACCCCAAACACACAACCTGTATCTGCTGTGCATGCAGTGACCATCTTCTCTCTAGCACTCAGGTAGCGAATCCAGAACAACATACATTCTACTCAAAGACTCTGAAGATAAAAAACAAGCCAGTTATCAAATAATCACTGCTTCTTTCTCCCTTTCCCCTCCCCCAGAAAAAAAACTGAGAGTATTCACAGGTTAAACAGCAGTGATTCAGACATATTCACCTACCCAATACTTTATTAATAAAGCATGATGTGGATTAATACTGCAAATTAGGGCTTCAAATATCTACTTTCTCCATCCCAAGGGCAAAGGGAACAACACTAGAGTGATAAGGAGCTATATGTGAAGACCACAGGGTGTTGTATTCCCAACATCCTGTGTCAGTGCAATGGGCATTATCACTGATTTACACATGGGTGAGCCCCGTGATCCCTTCATTGCAACACACATCCTCCTCTTGTGACAGAGAGTGCTACGAGTTTGCCTGGGTTCAAAGGATGACCAGATGAATTCAGAGCAGAAAAGGAGAAATGACACTCAGGAAGCCTGAGCCATTCATCACTACAGGCTCAAAGCACTTACGGGGGAAGTATGTTTATATATATCTCCTTAGGCCCCTCCCAGCAAGAAAGGGGAACATTCAGCAATGCCAACATAGGCATAAGCCAGTTTTCGAATTAACTCAAAATCTAACTGTACTTACATGAACCAACTGTGATAAAGATGTTCCCAAACCCTATTTTCAGGCACTGGCCCTTTACACCTTGTTTTTATAACCTTAACCTCTTTGATGTATATGAGAAACAAGAAAGGATAAAGACCAAAGTGCTCCCTGCTTAGCATAGGTTTTGTGCTCCAGGCCCAAGAGGCTTGGCTGTCCCACAGGGCAAGCATGTAATGCTTCTGGTGAGAAGCATCACTTGGAGAAGCAAAGGGACAGAACACAAAATATGGCAAGGTAAAAACAAAGAAAATATTAGAGATTGTTACAAAACACCAGCACTATCTTCTACTTCCATCTGCTTGTTTAAAGATGGAACCTTTGATTCATTTATGGGTTTTCCCTCTGGTGAACACACAGACTGGAAAGTAATTTCCTCTAGTCTGATTTACTGCTAAAGGAAGTACAAGCATCAGCTCTGTGTAAGCATTAAAAATGACAGCCTGGACTTTCCACCAGGACCATTAAAACTCTGCTTCCTTGCATGCATATCCCCCCCAAAAAATCAGCATTTACTGAAATCCCAATTCATGGCACTTCTTACATGTACACTTTCCTACAAGCACCTTCATTTGTGTCTGACTACACCACCAGGCACCAGCTTGAACATGGACTTGAAAGAACTTCATCCTGCTCCCACCAAAGCCAAGTCTCAGCAGCCTTGACCACAAAAGGCATTGTGCACCCAAGGCAGAAGCTGAAGCCCATTTTCTGGCACATCTTGAGTTTTGCTTAGATGCAGCATACATCTACATAAGACAAAGCTTGATGCATATCAATTTCTCAATCTCTTCAGGAGTTATGTACTTTAGAAGAAGAAACACACAGATTTGATTTGCAAGTAAGTAGCAGATTTCATGTCCATTCACTTTCTATTGATACAGTTAGCTTTAATGACCAAGGATATGTCCACAGCCTATATATAGCCTTACTAGAGAAACTACTAGGAGTTCCCTCAATACTAAAAATCCCTAGAAATATATTTACGTTGTAAATATACTATGCTGCAGCATACACAGAGCAGCAACTGCTAAATCAAGCCATGGCTAAACACCTTCTCCCTGGCATTCATAAAATACATTTTGGCTGGCCTTTACTGTGTTTACACTTGCATTTCTTTTCTTTAGACCAGTCACAACAGAAAGGCTACATACATCTTTTCAAACCCTACAAAGGAGACCAACACAGCACTGAACCTAATTAGTACTGATCCTGCAAGTCCCTGTATGATCAAAGCATAAACTATACCATGCTGCCTCTTGGTTATTCCCAGAGGATTATGCAAACTCAGAAATAACTGGAGCTGACTCTGCGCAAGCTGGGTGGAGTAGATGTGTGTATCTAATTGTAGACACCACCATCCTTCCTGCGTTCTCAGAATCCTGAGTCAAAGAAACCGCTCATTTCTTTTTAAAGACCTTTCTTAACTACTCCCAAAGGATGACGTTACTTGGATATTACTGCGCTGCACGCTATGTTTTCCTAGAGTAAGGAATTAGTTTCTTCCCAATCCACACAAAAGAGAACTAATCCAGAATAGTATTTCCACAGACCTTCTGCTGACTGTTTAATGTTGTGTTTCATAAAAATCCATCAGAGGTTTCACCCCTGCAGTTACAGTTCACAAAAATGCAATTCTGTAATGAGTTTAAAATAACAGGGACTACAAAAGGGTAAAGGGAAATACTTGAGCTTTCTAGAGAGGTGGACTTGCTTCCTTTCCTGTTTATTTATGCAGTAACTGTTAGATTTGCTTGGTGATTGGCATATCTGCAAAAACACAATGCTCAAACAGGCTCAGCTTCACACAGTGCTCTCAGAAAACCTCAAGCCTTGAAGTAGTGTTACTTTCTGTCTTCTACAGCTCACAAGTAGCAAGAAGTAGCAAAGGCAGCTTCAGACCTCAAAAAACTTGTACTTAAACCAAACGGGCCTTATTTTGCAAACCATCTTACAAGCAGAATATAGATTATTCAATCTACATCTTTACAAAATTATCATCCAAATTCATTATTTTAGATTTAAACTGAGCACATGTCATGCTTTAACCCCAGCCAGCAACCCAGAACTACACAGCTGCTCCCTCACTCTCCCCCACTTTCTCCCCCAGCTCCCGGAGGGATGTCCTGCTGAACCCAGGACAGTACAATAAAAACACAAAGTCCTGGTAAGGTTTTGAGAAGCCAGAGCTCCGAATTGCTTAGAAAGCCCGAGATGAGTTGAAATCCAATTTTACTATCATGAATGTAGCACAGTAACAATACTTGGAGGGTGAGAAGAAAAAGCCTGTCCGCATCACCTATGTAAATCGACGTAGCTTTAACTCTGCAGCAGTACCTTTCAAATGCGTGTGAGGGGGAACAAGCAGTTCCTGAGCACTGATGCCGCACATGCAAGCACTGATGAAATCCACTCTTGCTGGATTATCAAAGAGCCATTGTATTCAAACCTTAAAGTGTTCATAAACTTGTTTCACAGGTCCTATCTAAAATACTGACCCAGTGTTTAACACCTCTGCCCCCAACACAACACTGTAATTAGAACTCACAGTTTTGTGTGGCTGTTTGTCACTGGGTCAAACAGAAAAAGGTCTCTTTCCTTCACAGGCTTCTCGTCCTTCCTAGGTGTTAATTTTCTATCACTCTTTACAACCCCTCCCCCCTTCTCACTATGAGGAGAAGAAAGGAACACTACCTTGGGTGTTTGGTTTTGGTTTGGCTCAGAGGGAGAGGTTTCTTCCAAAGGGAACACTCCCGCAACATCAGGGGTGTATATACAGAAACAGGGTAGGAGGAGGAGGAGAAAAAAAAATACAACCCTTCTGTAGATACTCAGTTACATTACGAAAGATGTAAGCAGGGGAAAGTCTCAAAAGTCTTGATTTTTCTAAAGCCACATACACAATGTTGACTCAGACACTAAAGCCAGGCTGAATGATCCAACCAAAATATTGCATCCATACAATAATAGGAGGTTTCTCACATATTCCTGGCTTCTGCCACAAGACATGCTATTTCTGCTTGGCAAAGACTGCCATCCTGGCAGCTCACACACATTTTTGCATGTCCAACTAAACTTCATGAAAGTCACCTTTGATATCTGTTGAAGGAACAACACAGCAGAAGTAATCAGACAGGTTTCTGGAGTGCACTGGTGACAAAGACATTTTCCTAACAAATGGTTCAGGGAGCAAACCAGGAGGGGTGCTCTGCTGGACCTCATACTTACAAACAAGAACTGGTCAAAGATGTGAAGGTCATGGCAGTGACCATGAGATGGTGGAGTTCAGGACCCAGAGAGGAAGGAGCTGGGGAAAAAAACTGTATCACAGCCCTGGACTTCAGGAGAGCATACTTTGGCATTTTCAGGGACGTGCTTGACAAAACACATGGGATACAGCCTGGCAGAGGAGTCCAGAAGAGCTGGTTGATATTAATGGATCATCTCCTCCAAGCTGAAGAAGAGTCCATCCCAACAAGCAGATAATCAAGCTGAGGAGGCCTCCACAGAGAAGTAAGGAGCTCCTGATCAAACCCAAGTGCAAACAAAGTACAGCAGCAGGGGAGGTGACCCAAGAGGAATCTGGGAACACTGATCATTCAGGGATGGGGTTAAGAGAGCCAAAGCCTGTCTGGAGTTGAATCTGGCATGGGATGCAAAGGGTGACTATAACACTGACCTTCAGGAATTGCAGGCCCCTGAGACCACAGGGGAAGTCCAGAGCACGAAACCCTTACTTACCCTTCTACTTGCCCTTCTGCTTACCCGTAGTAGAAGAAGAACAAGTTAGGGAACAGTAGACTGGACATACATCATTCCATGGGACCCAATGGGATAGACCCATGAGTGCTAAGGGAGCTGGATGATGCCACTGAGAGGGCACACTTGATTATCTTTGAATAGACAATGGCAACTGGGAGATGTTCCAGATGACTGGAGGAAAGCAAATGTCACTCCTGTTGTCAAGAAGGGCAAGGACATGGATCTGAGGAACTACAGGTCAGTCAGCCTCACTTCATCCCTGGGAAAGAGCAGCTAATGCTGGAAAACAGCTCCAGGCACTTGAAGGACAAGAGGGTGATCAGGAATAGTCAGCATGGATTTATGAAGAGGAAGGAACAGAGAAATCATGCTTGACCAGCCTGACCTACTCTTATAATGAAACAACTGGCTTGGTGGATGAGGAGAGTGCAGATGATGTTGCCTGTCTTGATTTCAGCAAGACTTGCAGCACTAGCTCTTATAACATTCTCAGACAAGCTGGAAAAGTATAGACTAGACAACTGAGCACTGAGGTGGGCTGAAAACTGGCTGAATGGCCAGGCTCAGAGGGCTGTGATCAGTGGTACGGAGTCCAGTTGAAGGCAAGACAGCAGTGGCATAGCAAAAGCTTGATAGGAGAGACAATATTGTTTAACCTCTTCATTAATGACCTGGATGACTTGCAGAGTGTACTGTCAGTGAATTTGCCAATGACAAAACTGTGAGGAGCAGCCAGTACACCAGTCACATTGCCACTTGGATGAACTTCGACAGGCTGGGGTAAAGGGCAGGCAGGAATCTCATGGTGTTCAAATAAAAGAAAGGCAAAGTCCTTCACCTTTGGAAGAAGGACTCTAAGTACCAGTACAGGTTAGAGGCTGACAGACTGTAAAGCAGCTTTGCAAAGAAAGACCTGTGGCTCTGGATGACAGCAAGGTACCATGAGCTAGCAATGCACCCTCACAGCAAAGAAGGCCACCAGCATCCTGGGCTGCCTTAAGAGGAGTGTTGCCAGCAGGACAAGTGAGGTGATCCTTTCCCTCGGCTCAGCACTGGTGAAACACACCTGAAGTTCTGAGCCCAGTTCTGCACTCCTCAGTGCAAAACAGCCATGGACAACCTGGAGAGAGTTTGGCAAAGGGCCACTAAAATGATTAAGGGACTATGAGGAAAGGCTGAGATTGCTGAGACTATTCAACTGGGAGAAGGCTCAGGAGGGATTTTAATCAATGTATACAAATGCCTGAAGGAAGGGTACAAACAGGAGAGAGCCAGGCTCTTCCCAGTGGTGCTCAGTGGCAGGACAAGATGGCAAAAACTGAAACACATTGGACCATAAGAAAAAAAAAAGAAATTGTTTTAATTAATTTTAATTAATTTTAATTATTTAAAAGAAATTGAGAGGGGTTGAACACTGCACCAGGTTGCCCAGAGAGGTTTTGGAGCATCCATTCTTTGAGATATCCAAAACCCAACTGAGCATGGTCCTAAGCAATCAGATCTAGGTAACCCAGCTTGATGAGGGCAAGTTGGACAAGATGACCTCCAGAGGTCCCTGCCAGCCTGAACCAGCCTGGGATTCTGGGATCATTTTGCCTGTCCATTTGCACCCCCACCACTTATGATAAACACAAGTATTTAGAAGAAGCATCTCAGTCCTGCCTAAGGTACCATCAATGGCAGAAACCAACAAAATCACAGTGTTGACTTGACAGATCTCATACGAGTTCAACAGAAAACAACTAAAATGTGCTGTATCTCCCTCCCTCTTGAGGTTGAGGTTCAGTTTCCCATAGCTGCTATCTCATCATAGCTACGGTTTGGCTCAAATTCTACTTTCTCAATGCAACAGAGGGGTCAGAGACTGGGAACATTAACAGGCCAGTTAGGTGTTTCAGACTGCCTGGTATTATCAGATTCCCTAAAGCTCTCTTACAGTCTTCATCTCCTTCAAGTTTGGCTTTAAAACAACCCCTCAGCTCTGCAAATGCTCTGTATCACCTCCAAAAAACAGAGGACGACTCTCCTCTTTTGTAACAAAGCAAGAAGTCAGACACTCTAGGTTTGCTGGCTAAAATCTTCATTGACTTTGCAGATATCTACTTATTGCCGGTGTAAGAGAACAGAAGTCCTAAAGATTTTAAGGCCAAGAGATAAATTAAAGTTGTAATTTCTTTAAGTCTCCAACATACCCTGTTCCCACAGCTGCAGGTGGTATGGCAAAAAGAGGCCACTGGAAGTTACCAGTTGATGGAGGGAAGTGCAAAACAAATCCTATCTACCAAGATTTCACCCCGAAAAGAAGTTCAAGAACAAGTCTCCATGTGGAATTTAGGTTTTTGTCCAAAAGCTGAAGATGAAACATGTTTCTGTCCAACCACTGTCCAACATTTGTCTTGACTGGTTCTCAGTTTAGCACACTTCCTCCTCTTTTACCTCTCTTTGCAAAAGCAGGCTGAGAATGAGAGCACAGCTGAGATCTACCATGACAGCTGTCACATTTGTGGCCAGAGCACTTGTGGTCTCTTCACCCAGCAAAAAACAACACCACTACAATTTTAAAGTGACCTGGTGCATGCATCTGTTTCACAGGGATTTAAAGGCCATCCACAATCCTGGCTTCTTGCCATGGGTATTTTTCAACTTTCACCTTGTGACATCAAGTCTAGTGCTGAGATCCACAGAACACAGCAGGTCACAAGGGATTTCTGGAGGTTGGCAAGACTGGCCCCTGCTCCAAGCTGGGCTAGCTCTGCAGCTAGGTCAAAGGCACATTTTCTGGTAGGGTCAATGATTCTGTGTTTCATACTGGAGCTAGGGAAGTTTTTATGGACTATTTAATTTGTAGCTGCCAAGCCAGATTTTAGTGTAACACAAGATATGCACAAAGAAACAGCCCTGAAACAACAAATTCGCTGCACTGATCTCCTGGTCCTAACAGGGGTTTAGATTCCCACCTCACTTACAGTTTTGTCTTTAAAAATTCCACAGCTGTGAACATGAAAATTAGACCAGCATCTAAAAACACAAAAGCAACTCTTCCTAACGAGGCTAAAGAGTTAGTTTCTTTACACTTGCAGCACTCCTAGTACACAGAAAATTCCATTTAGATGGTACTTTTCTCTTGGGTGGTATAAGCTACTCTTTCTTACTGAATTAAAGCCAGTAACACAGAATCAACTGAACACAGAAATAACTACAGAATCCTCTCTGGATTTGCAAGGAAAAGAGATGATGCTAATTACAGCCTAAACCATCTCCTCACAGCCACAAAAGCATTAGCAACTCTGTCTTTGTAATATACATTGGCACTGGGGTTTTATTGAATTGGAGATTTTGGTTCTCATGAAAGGAGCTGGAGTGGTAGCAACCCCAAACTCTATCTCCCCTGAGAAAGAGTGAAGATGGGCTGTTCTCCATAATCAAACCACTCTTGGTTACTCCGAGACAATTAATCTGCCGCTTTATCTCACCATTAGCAGCCACCAACACTAGGAAGCCATCCAACTTAGGCTGTAGACAATAGTGACAAGCCTTAGAGGGACTGCTATTTATATCTAATATTGCCATAAGCTACTTTAATGAACAGTATATTTTCTTGCCTGAAGGCTAGTAGCACTGAGCATCTATACTTGTTCCATCTTTTTTATACTCTTGGCATTCTATTTAGGTAAAAAGGAGCTCAGAGTACTTCCAGGGAATACCAGGCAGCAGGTGTCAGGGATATTTACTGATTAAAGGACACACTTAGGTCCAGACACATTAACCTGCACGCAAAAGCCAGCTGCCTTCCATACCTTCCATAGTAATAGAGGGGCTCCTCTACAAGAGTCACATTCAAGTTGTGAGACACCTGCAGACTGCATTCCAACACAGTGGCTGCCGCAAAACAGATATACTAGACTGTCCAGCACACTATTGGTTTGTTAAGGGTTTGTTAAGTCCACCCATCAAAGCAGGCTGTGCTGCTGTTGCTAGCACACAATAATGAATGTTTTGCTGAAGTTTCAGGGGTATCTGAGGAAAAAAAAAGAAAAAAAAAAAGAAAAAAAAAGAAAACAACACAACCACAAAAACAAAGCGTGGGGGGTAAGGGAGCCAGGACTCCATCCTCTCCAAAGCAGCAGGCGTGTAGCTGAAACAGCTACAGCCTGCCCCGCACATGTATCTTCTGAGTGTTCCTGAATCAGAAAAGCATAAACTCATGCTCAAGGAACATCTGTATTACCAACACAGAGCCCATGAATGGTGAACAACATAAACCAAACATAGCACAGACAGCCTTTTCATTATAGGCTCACCCAACAGGAACCTCGCTATAGTTTTGGATCGTTCACCTGGTGACAAAAATAACTGTGTTACTTCCTTAAATACACTGTGAAACAGGACAGCATGACTAAGACGAACACAGTAGCTTTTCCTCCTGGTAAGAAAGACTTTCTATCAATGATGTTATAAACTCAAGATGATTTTGGCAGAAAAGACCTACATTATTTATTAATTTCTTGCAATATCAAGATGTTCACCTCTGACTCACTGCACTGCTCAGCTGCTCTTCCTGTTAAGAGTACAGGGAAATTCCTCCTGAGTAAAGGAAAATTCAAGTTTCAGAGCCATTATGCATCTCTAAAATAAAACGGTAGAAAAAGAGCAAAAACCTAACAAGTTCTGCTGGACTCCCCACACTGAAGAACTGTGCTTACTTGTTTTGTCTCCAGCACTCAAAGATGGACCACAGCCTCCCAGGGCTTACAGTGCTAAATGAAGGCAGAAAATTCATTGTTAGAATGTTTTTGGTGGTTGCCCACCAAAAACATTCTAATTTTAAGCCAACAAAAAAAAAAAGACAAAAACCCAAGAGACCACATAATCCATGCAGGGATTCTCCCCTACCTATGCTATTTCAAAAATCATTTTGAGATTCGGGAATATTTTTTATTTTTCCTTTTTTTTTGTTTTTAGTCACTGTTTAACTTTCTGTTAATGCTCGGAAGCATTAAATTACACCATAGCCTCAGATCAGACTGTGCAAGACAGCAAACCTCTTAGAAAGGAAAGAGACATGGAATCCTATGGGAAATAACAGTTTCCAACACAAATATTTCACCAGTATTATAATCCATACTGGGTGCATAAATCCCTATTTCTTTGCATTTCTGTGTTGAAAGGGATTCTAGGAACACAGAGGAGTACCCCACACCAGGGTATGCTGTATAAGCCTTTTTTCGGGCTCATACGGGATCCATTAGTTCCTGCAAAGCTGTTTCACTCATCCAGCCTCTCCAGAAGGGCTCAGAAAAAAAACTCAGACTTCCCTTCAAGCTTTAATTGCATCTTCATGCATCGAAACCAGACACACTATCGTGGTTAAACAATAATTTTCCTGTCCAGGCCCACTCCTTCCACTTCTACCAGCAGAACAAACCATAAGAACCTCAACAGAGGTAACTGCTCAAGCCTACCTTGTGCAGGCCAGACTGCCCGATATTCATATCAGAAGCTCCCGGACAGACCTGTGCAGCTGATATTACATGCAGATGCTCATCATGAGGGTACATGAGGTCACAGCATAGACTAGAACTATTCCAAGATCTCCAGGTAGAAGTACAGATGCAGGTCTTCGGGACAGCAGGTGTGTTCTTCCTTATTTTTTTTCCATAAAGGTAACTTCTTAGGTGCAACCCAGACACCCAGTGGTGTGTTCTGAATAGTTAGGAGGCCAACAGGAAAGAGAAGAAAAAGAGAACAAAAAAAAAAATCCAGTCTCTGGGGCAAGCAGCTGCCTGCAAGGATAGACTTCACTTGCGGATAGTACCCTGCTGTTGCCAGGAAAGGCTTTCCCCAGTAATTCTGACCATATCCAAAAAAAGCAGTGAGAGCAGTATTTCTGGGTCTCTTAACTCTGGCACTCTTGGCTGTACCATAGCCTACAGACTTCTCTCCTGAACTATTATTAGTCCAAGTAACGTGTCCTTAATTTAGCTTCCCTCTTGAGCCCACAAGCTCACCACTCACCATAATCTGAATGATGTGTCTTTCTATACTTTCTGAAGTCAGACGCTACAATTTAAGCCAGGTATGCTGCCTGTTACACTAGCTGCTACTTCTTTTGTTCTATCTGCTATGTGAACAAGCATTTCCTTGTAAAATAAAAGCTAAATTCCCCCACTGCAAGTCTGCAGGGTGTGCATGAAGGCAAAGCTATGACAGATGATGCCTTTCCCCTTGACCTACTCAGAAGAGGGAAGTAGAGTTTCTTGAGTATCTGTGTTTCTTGAGCTCAGAAAAGGGACTGGTCTTTGTGGAAATCATCCCTGCCTGCATGAGTCCAAAGAAGTCCTCTCCTCATCTCACTACTCTGCCTTTCTCACCCAGGTACCCTGCACCATCTCTTCCCCAGATATCCTCAAGGCCTTGAATAAGGCACAGGGACGGTATAAGAAGTATGGGAACGTACAGATCCTTATGGGATCTCTACACCGCCATTTTGCAGCTAAGCTCAACTACAGCAACAACACAGACATACTCAGGGGCAGATCTACTGGATTCAATGGAAGGACACAGTGGTACCCGCGACTTGGACATCTCTAAACCCAAAAGCACTGCACACTATTCCCAATTTCACAGCTGCTCCCAGCACTCACAGCAGCGCTACCACTGGAAACCATTTAACCAGATGATAATGCTGGGACTTACAGAACTGACCGCTCCACTCTGGCATTTCCCTCTGACACAGTATTTCTTAAAAAAGGGAAGAGACCATCCTTTCCCCCCAAGAATGTAGGCACAGGATGAGCTGCTGAGGACATACTTTGGTTGGTTCTGAGGGCTCTTCCCCCCCTTGTTTTATTTTTAACCATAAACCTATGTACCCATATTTCCGAAAATAAAAAGCGATGTCAAAGACCTTCAGAACACAGCAAAAACTTAAGTACATCATCAACACAAAAGCACTTTCTCACTCAATAATTCAAAACCTCAACAGTACCAGTGAAGTGAATTATTAAAATCTTTAAATGAGCCTAGGTCATTAGATGCAATACCAGTTCAAAGTTACCTATATGACAAGTTACAGCTACTTGTTGGGGGAAAAAAGGGTGCCCGCTGCTCACAACTTTTTCTCAATTAATACAGGGATCCTAAATTTAATTTGACACGTCACAGTCCTCCTTTCCCCAACTCCAACTTTTCTAACTATCACTGTCATCTCTGGTTTCCCCAGGTAAGCACCTTGTTTCAGTACAACAGATCTAAGACTTTTTAGCAGTGGTGTAACAGTATTTTGCATAAGATTATATGGAGGAAAAAGTTTATTATTAACCATTTCAAGATTGATGCAAAGTCAGCAGTTTAGCATGTAAAAGCAATCATAGGCAGCTTATGAAACAGCTGATAAGTGTGAGCAGCAGGAAATACTGGAGGTAAAAGGAACAAAGGAGTCAGGCTTTTGTTGGGAAAAAGAAGCAGCTTGACTTCCAAGGTGGCCGATAGTTTTTAACCTTATCTAGATAAAGGTATAATCCAATCACCTTATTTACCCATTAAATATTCCACACTTAAAATTAAAATGGCAAACATCTGGTTACAGGGTAGCAGCCCTCTGACATCAAACCTATGTCCATACAAATATTTCTGTATTTAAAGGACATTAAACCACCTGCCTCTGATTTTCTGTCCTAAGGCAAATTTGCTATTATTTGCTTTAATAATCTTTAGTTGTGGACTTTAAACTCCTCACCTTTCTTATAGGATTATGGAATCATAGAATAGTTAGGGCTGGAAAGGACATTAAGATCATCTAGTTCCAAACCCCCTGCCATGGGCAGGGGCACCTCACACTAAACCATGTCACCCAAGGCTCTGTCCAACCTGGCCTTGAACACTGCCAGCAATGGAGCATTCACAGCTTCCCTGGGCAACCCATTCCAGCACCTCACCACCCCTACAGTAAAGAATTTCTTCCTCATATCCAACCTAAACTTCCCCTGTTTAAGTTTGAACCCGTTACCCCTTGTCCTCTCACTACAGTCCCTAATGAAGAGTCCCTCCCCAGCATCTCTATAGCCCCCCTTCAGATACCTTCTTCTGACACTTGGTTTTGTTTCCAACACAGTCACCAGCTGCATACACTTCATATTTGCATTACAGCAGCTTGCCACATCATACTTGTATTATGCTGATTTCTTTATCAGGATTCCTTCTGCCCTACTGCCACAAAAGCCTGGCCTGTTTGGGAAGGGCTCCTGAACTCTCTCTGCTTCCAACTAGCATTTTGCAAAGTCAACCGTATTATCCAAACAAGAGAACAAAAAAACAAACCAAAAAGCATTAGATTATTTTTTGGTACTGACCAGGCTAAAAAGCTACCACCAGCAGGTTCTATTGAATGAATCCTTAATTCTACCTTTTTTGTTAGAAGTCTTTCATAAATGTAGACGTTTGCTCTGGAGACACCCTCACAGTCATGCACAAATGTACTCTCAAACAGTTCTCACATACACAGTCATCCTCAGAAAGGTACAGCATTTCTTCATACCACTAAGTCAAAGCTACTGTAATCAGTAACTAAAAGGCAGGCCAAGTGCTTTTTTCTGCCTAAGCAATTTATGCTTAAATCATCATAAGCTATGCAGAAAATGCAGGGGAAAAAAGTAAAGTATGACTTAATAAACTCTTGCTGATTCCTGCTGCAGACAAGCTTGCTTTTTCATGCAATTACAGAAGAGGGATTTTTCTTTCCCCCCACCACTTTCAGTTGCCACAAGCAGCCTATTGTTTGGATTTAACCATGCAGCACTCTGATGCAAACCCACAGCTCATGCTAGCACCACGGACTGCACGTAACTAAAAACTAAACAGAAGGCAATTCAGTCCCGTTACAATAAGAACAGTGCTTTGTACTAAATACTTGCTCAGAGCAAACAGAGATACATACGCTGCTTGGGCACAGCTACAGAAGACAGAGTCCATGCATACTGGAGAAGCCCTGCAATACTTCCAAATATCCAGGTGCCTTTAGGCATGTTGTATATCAGCTGACAGTTTAGTAGTTTCTCAAGAGCAAACATCAAGCTGATCAATTGCCCCAAATCCAGGAAGCCAAAAATTGGTCAAGATAACATCTCTATGCCTGCCCCACACACAAACACCACAGTCAAATCCTCTTTCATTCAAAATCTGATTCCAAATCCACTGGACACACCAAAATGAGTCATCTTTGTGCACTGGTACCTTAACTCTGAAAACTCCTGCTCTGTCCCTCCACTGAGGGAACTGAAATGAGATAAGCTCACTCATAGCTGTGACAACAGCAAATGAAAATCCTGCCACATTGCAGAACTTCAGCACAGTCTCCTCTCCAGCACATGTGACCTACATGCGAGCAAAACTACCTTTCCCCTCCTCCCCCAAGAATAAATTTGGTTTCTGAAAGCTGTTGCCTACCCTAAAGCAAAAATAAAATCCGCAGGGCAAAGTTTAGCCAGACTTACATCGCTTTAGCAAGATTTGCACCAGCTGTGCTTTAAGGTACTTAGGAGATGTACTCAGAAGAGTTGAAATAGTGCAAAAATTCAAGGTCTCTCATGTACAACTGCAAAGGCTATACCCACTGTTTAAATTGGGTGAGGAGCTACTGTATTTGCAGCCTTGAGTTTCAGGTTGACCACATCATACCAGTACTCTTTTAATACGATAAAGTCAGCAGTGTATATTTAGGCATAGAAAATGGGTTTAAGTGACTTTTTTTAATAATCAGAAATCTAAAGAATATCAGCATATCTGAATGCAAAACCACGGACTTTTCTTGGGAGATATGTCAGATATTTCTAATTAAGATGCATCCAGTAACTGTGTATATCAGACGTTAAAAAGAAACAGCTGATGGAAAGGAAGGAAGAGGAGAGAAAGAAATAAGTTTCATCACCTAACAAGTTTCCAGCAGCAAAGCCCGTATGTATGTATTTATATAAGGCTTGAAAGGCAAATTAAGCTTTGGTGAGAATTTTACCTCTAACAGATACTTGCAGGGTATCTACATGTAGTTTACAAAAACTTCCCACATGAGTTTCAATATTCTGAATGGCAAACAAAGAGTAAAAGCACCAACCAATGCTTCCTGCATGTTGATAAGTCAGGATAAGGAGTTGCAAGTTTTCTGAGTGTAGTGGGGGTATCAGTTTTGTATCAGAGTGGTGGTTGGTTGTTTGTGGTTAATTTTTTGGGTTATTTTAAAGGGTAGTTTATACTACCATGTGCAAATAATTTAGAGACTGGAAACACTGCAATCTAACCTTCACCTGCGTATGAGCAAAGCAAATCTAATTCCACTGTCAGGTTATTCTATCTGGTAGCAAAGCAAATGAGTTAAAAGACTAAGGAAAGGGAGAGTTACCATGGGATACCAAGATGCGTCACTTCTCTTGGCTCTTTTTGTGCCACGTGACATCTCAGCCATGAGTGAAGAACTCAGCAGATGGGATAGAAAAAAAAATAAATCTAAAAAGGTCTCCAGATTATAGCAAAGTTCAGGCTTTTAAATCCAATTTACTAACTGCTTATGACTACAGAAACACAGGCAAACAATATTTATCTATAAACCAAACCGTCTGTAAATCTTCTGCCACTTGTGCAATAAATACATGCTTTCCCTTCCAACAGTTATCTACACTTTTCAGTTCCTGAAATTCAGTAAATTTAGTCCAAGTACATTTAGAAATACTACCCTTGCCATCTTCAGTAAGAACTATCACTTGCCTTTCGGAGGAAGCAAAGCAGGCCCATAGTTTCAACCTTGCTCATAAATGCAGAAGCAGTCACTTCACAGCAACAGACAAAAGCAGTCAGAGTTCAAGAGAGATCAGAAGAGCGACAAATCACTATGAATTTACTCTCAGAGTTATCACACAGGTCACTAAATCCACACCTTCGGATGGAGCCCACTGAATAAAGACTCTTAATTTTCAAGGTTTCACTGCCTGGCAACACACCGCTGCAAAGGTGCCATAGTGCGTGTGTAGCATGTGAGCTGACCCCACCACATCCTCACCTTATTTTGATTTTCACCCCACTCAAGTCAGTATAAATTTTTAAACATCTCTAGCACAAGTCTCGCTTCTTTACTCAAAATCACAGAGTAGTTCAATGTCTGGTAATTTTTTTCCTCCCCTTTTGCTTTTAGCTGCCAATTTCTTTCCAGCACATCAAAACATCTCTGATTCAAAGGACGTGATTCCACCTCCACCCTCCTACACCTCCAAGCCTCTTAATACCCACACGCTGCTGAGCATCAAATTCTCTTCAGAAATTTGGTCCTTTCATACAGCAGCCAAGCAAACCCTCTCTATAGTAAAAGCAACGTACAGTGTGAGAAATCTTCACTCCCAAAGCCACCCCAGTGACTTCAAGGCTGCAATCCCAGAGTTTCAGTTCTACTCAAATATTATGTCATGCTGAAAATAGAGCTTCCAGAGAAATACTGAAGCCTGTCTGCCTTCAGTGCATTACAATAACCTGATCAATACTCCAGGCACCAGCTGGCAAGCTGCCACTCCAACTTACTGTCCTGGGTTCAGCAGTAGCAGTCATTTTTCTCCTTCTTAGTAGCTGGTGCAGCATGGTGTTTGTGACTTTCAGCCTGGGAACAGTGCTGATAACACTGATTTTTTTAGTTGCTGCTCAGTAATATTTACTCTGACCAAGGACTTCCTGAGTCTCATGCTCTGCCAGGGAGGAAGGGAAGCCAGGAGGAAGCAGAGACAGGACACCTGACCCGAACTGACCAAAGAGGTATTCTATACCACAGCATGTCATGCTCACTATATAAAATGGGGGCAGTCACCCAGAAGGGTTAGATCACTGCTTGGGTCAGGCTGGGTATTGGTCGGCTGGTGGTGAGTGGTTGTATTCTCTTCCCTTGTTGTCTCCCTTATCATTATTAGTATTGGCGGTAGCAGCAGTGGTTTGTGTTATATCTCAGTTACTGGACTGTTCTTATCTCAACCCATGGAAGTTACATTCTTTCAATTCTCCTCCCCATCCCTCCAGAGGGGGAGCAGGGGGGAAGGGGGAGAAAAGGGGGGGGGGGGGGGAGAGAGAGTGACTTCATGGCTGACTGGGCTTAAACCACAACACTTACCCAGTTATTAGCTCTCTCCTAGTAGCTCCAGACTGCAAAACTCTGGTGAAGTAACACAGCACATTACCCAAGACAACTGCTGCTATAATCTGGTCTTAAACATCAACTTTTTATCACCCAAATGACTTGCTAATATGTGCCTGCTTCCCACTAGCTACCAAAACCAAGCAAGAAATCCCACATTTAATTTGCTACTTCAACCTGTAGCTTCCGCATTAGCATGCATCTATACGATGTGGCATTTAAAATCGGCTGAGCACTATTTATTGCCTACTTACAAAATGAAGTTTCGTATTTCTGAGCAAGTTTAACACAGATGGTGTTCCCTTCTTCAAATCACTGCTCTAATAACTGTTCCCTGATGCACAGGATACTGTCTTCAATAAGCCATGGCTAGGTTTTATCCAGCCTCCCTTGAGCCTCTTAACCTTTCAGCAACAATCTGCAGCAGAGAATACCACAGCATAACTGTGCACCACCCAAAGAAAAACATTATCTAAAGAAAAACTTTCCCTTGTTATAAGCTTGTTGCTTCCTTCTTTTATTTAACGCTATATTTTTGAATGAGGAAGACCTGGTTACAGTCATCCTCTGCTCACACTTCGCATGACATTCCTTTTCTTACTTCCTCCACTCACAATCATTTCTTCTCTATGCTGTAGAGTCAAAGTTTATTTACCTCCTTTTATACAACAGCTGCTCCATGCCTTTGATTACCTTCATCATCCTTTCCTGAACCTTTGTCCAGAAAGGAGACGCAGGACCAGCTCGCATTCAAGATACAGAGAATCATGGAGAAGAGAGGGCGGGGGTTGGTTGATTCGTTGTTTTTTTTACAGTAGCTTGTTATTCTGTTCTTTACCCCTTCACAAATAACATTAATTCATTTACTACTTTGACTTCAAAGTTATTTTCAGTGTTTGGATCTCCAATTTCAGAAAAAAAAAAAAAAAATTCTCCCAAGCGTCGAACAAAACCCAAAACTAATTTTGCATCCTGTCAGTGTTGCACAAGCAAGCATTACATTTCAGAGACAGGGAATGGCCTGGAAAATGCGGTAATCTCTTAATCTCTCACAGTAGCTGTTTCCAAAACTTCATTTCAACCAGTGCAGCACAGCAAGGCATTAATCACATTCCTGTCTGCGCATGAAGAAACCTTTCTCCATCTTCTTGTTTCCCCCTAGTAAGGCGCTCACCTTCTGCTGCTCAGGTACAGTGTGGGAACCACCTATTTCTTTTACATGTCCAAACCCAGTGTTCTCCACATCTTTGTGAAGCACCCCAACCCAATGGGCACCCAACTTCTCTTCCATGCCCAGAGAATGAGACAGGCATTCTCACCTCATCACATGCATTGTTGACCCCTACTCTGCACCACTATGCTCAGACTTGCAGACTTGCAACGCATCTGCCGGCAGATCAAGCAAGCCATAGAGGACAAGGAACAAAAGCATCAGTGCTTCACATGTGCCAAACCTAAAAGAACAGGGAGGAAGGCAGCAGTGGGAAGGTAGAAGCATGGATTCTGGGTTCAGAGCAAACAAGCCTGAATTCAGAGCCCGATGGGCTCCATATAAAACAAGAGAATGTGCATCTTGAGCTGCTTGTGCTTTGTATTTATTATTTTCCAATTCAGTACCTGCAAAATGACTCCTACTGAGGCCCACGGTGGGGAACAAACACCTGCTTTTTTATTAGCAACCAATTGTTGCTTTACATTTTCACTGACCTTGCACCACATATCAGATTCCTTTCCTCACCTATCCTGGACACAGGCTTGTTTTGTCCTTTCATGTGGAAACAGAGTATCCCACATTTTTTGTGTCATTAACAATCATAGTACACCGAGAGGCAGAGCTGTATCCTGAAACTCCTACCCCCTACATAGATTTTTTTTTTCCCCCGGTTTTCAGCACCTCAAACTCCTCCCAACAAAGGATGACAATGCATATTTGCTTTAAAGTGACCATTTTCACTCCATGCAAAATTACCACAGAGAAGCAGATAATGGCTGAATATAAGAAATTTCCAGCTAAAACTAAAGAATCAGTGTAGGAAAAAAAAAATACAAAACAAAAAAACCCACAAACCAACCAACAAACCCTAAACCCCAGGCAGTTTACTGACAAAATATGGGATTACGAATGCACAGCTCTGAAACGGCACTCCTTTGACGGAGGCTACTCCTCAGGCACTGAGGCTGTTGGATGCTCTGGTCCCTTCTTTTTCCAGTGAGCCACTCCTCTCTAGACCACTTGTCCATTCAATCTTCACACTGTACAGTGACACCCCCCTGCCCACCCAGAATACACTCCTGAACAGAGACACATGCCCACTGCCACAAGATTTTCACAAACAGTTCTTCTTACAATAAGATATCAAATCTTTCAATACCTGAATATCCTTGTCCCACTGCTCACCAAGTGGATCACCATCCTGAAAGGTCTCGGCTGTTTCACTGATACCTAACATACACCTTTCAGTGCAAGTGTTTGCACTGCGTCTTTCTGAACAGTAAGATTTCAGCCATCAGAAGCATCTTTTTCCAACACCCACTTCTCATCCAGGTCAAATCAAGCAAAATGAGGGTGAGGGGCATGAAAAGAGTCTTAGGGTGGTTTGGCAAGATGGGTATTAAATGACATGCAATGGCTCTCCAAAGCTATAGACAGAAATGTCATGAATGGCCAGGTGTTATTGCACTATCACTCACCCTCCACTCCCTCTTGAAACTCTCCCTTATCCTGAGCTCTTCCAGTGCATTCTTTCTGTGCCAAACTCAGCTCAA
Source organism: Myiopsitta monachus (assembly GCA_017639245.1). Lineage (NCBI taxonomy): Eukaryota > Metazoa > Chordata > Aves > Psittaciformes > Psittacidae > Myiopsitta > Myiopsitta monachus. The sequence goes on along the minus strand of CM029921.1, from coordinate 59,148,772 downwards.
CTCACATTTTTATCTCTGCCTTTGGGCCCCCCTGATGCCATTGCAAAGACTCAAGATGACAACTGAAAATCCAGTAAAACCATACTGTGTTTGGTTTTCCCCTCCAGAGGGGGCAAAGTTGCAAAAACCTGAGCACTGTGCTATAAACAGCAGAGAGAAGCTCCCTTTCCTTACCTTAACCCCGACACACAGAGTGCATGATGTTAGAGGAGCAACAGGCTGATGGCTCTGATCCCAGGTCAGCCAGAAGTACATCCCTCGCACCATGCTCAGAGGGATGTACTTCCCATGAAACACCATTTTTAGGATGAGTATACACCATGCCAAACTACACAGCACCCAAACGACACCAATTTAAGACTGCTGAATTCACAGTGCTGCAGATACCACATCATCACAGGACAATTGATATCAGAGCTCTTGAATTAACAAGCTGCAACAGCAACCCAAACAATCTGTATTTGGTTTCTGCAGAAGTTTAAGATGACAACCCCAGAAATCATTAATTTAAGTGCTAACATTTTGTGTCTGGACTAGCAGCTAGCAATGCTTACTGTGTAAGGGAAAGAGGCTCAGACTAAAAAGCTTCCTAATTTAAGGCACTGCTTTACATAGTGAAGAAATACAAATGACTATCTGCTGTTGCCTCTTGCCTTTTGGCTAGACAATTCTGTGTGCAAACAGCAACACATTTCAGTTGTGAAGCTAAGTACGCAACATATTTCCCCCTACACACAAATGAGCTCACTTTCATACTGGCTGCTTCAGCTGCGTAAATAAGCTAAAATACTGCCTTATATATATATTCTGTAAATTAAATACTACAGAAAGTAGACAAGTAAGAGTCACAGAATTTTTAAGCTCTTTATCCTTGTGGCATCCTCCTTAATTTCGTAATTTTTATATAGCATTCACTGAAGATAACTACTAAAATTCAACAAAGGAGCAGGCTGTTCATTATAAAACTTTTCTTGACAGAATGCTTCAGGAAAACCTTGAAGGGGATGGGCATGAAATCAGTGTATTTTCATGCACCACTTGCAATTTTGTAACTAATTATCTTAGGATACTGCATGAGATTGACTTGTGCAACTATTGCTCTAAAGCAAGTCAACGCAATTAAAGAGTCCAGCCTCAGCTCCATGATGTCACCACATTGCTAACAAACCTGAAATCCAGCTGGTAGGTGATGCTTCAGAGCTAGCTGTGATTTAAGGACAGAGTTGTCCTTCTGCTTTGACAGGCCTGCCCATAGCATTAGTCCTTAGGAATTATGAGCAGAGAGCTCACACGTTGGCTTTGAGGAAACAGACATCCTCACAAAGCACAAACACAACCTCATGCTGAATATTACTGGAGTATGAGAAAAATCATTTAGAGAAATAGCAGCTACAACATAGCCATTTGCCTTCTCTCCGTTGTGAACAGGTTTGAAACTGCCTCGTACAGCTATGATCAAGGAGCAGGTGGAGATGAGAAGAGACATCCTCATAACTGCTGACAGGTAAGTTTATTTGAGCTTCGGCACAAGCATTTAAAGATGAAAGAGCACAAGGAGGATACTGAAAGACAACTGACAGCTTGAGGAGTACACATCAGTTTTCAAATAATTTCTGTGATGTAGGCTAATGTTCAGTGATCACAGCATTCACTGGGAATTAGATCATCCACTGAGCAGCAGGTTTGCCAGATCAACTGTCTGGGGACTTTAAACAGGATCAGCAAAATCTGGAGAGCATTGCAAAACTGGAGTCAGTGTCTTTGCATTCATGGTATTCAGCTGCCTCCCCAGAGGAACTTCACAAAAGACTAAAATATGGTGGCAGGAAAGCAGGGGAGGGGAAAATATCACAAGGAAGAGCAAATTGAGTGACACAATTTCAGGATTCAGGAAAGTTGTATGTTGTCTGTGCTGACTGCCCAGACCTGTTTAGTCTATCTCTGCCTTACCATTTTGCTCCATTTTGCATCTGCTGCTGGCTTCACTGAAATGCTTTTTCTGCAGGATTATTATTTTTGGAGCACGCAGTTTGACAAACCAGTACTATGGCAGGGCAGATATGCTGTCAGATGTACACCATTTACATCTTTGGCAGGGGCAGACACAAGTAGCTGCATTGGGCTGAGGAGGGCATCAGTTATTTTGCATCAGCGACAGCATTTATGAGGCATCTGAAGCAACCATGAAAGCACAGTTAAAATATCCTAATAATAAAAACAGTATTTGTGCAAAGTGCATTCCTTACCTTTTCTGCCTCTCGCCTTTCACAGATGTGCCATACAGCTCAGGGAGCTCCCAAGGCTATGTTTACACCAGCTTTCCAAGAAACTATTAGAAAAGCTTGAGGAATTTAGTGATGCGTCAGTGCCTGGAGATGGCTGCAATGAAGCTCCACAACGAACAAAAGTGCAAAGAGGAACCTAAAAGTAGGAGCATGCTCTAGACAAGATGACATTTAAGTCTGCCTAGACGTAGCTTGGATGAGCACATGATGTGAACAGCTGGGAGAGTCACAGAGGACTTCAGTGACAGAGCAGACATTCACCATTAGGACTACAAAATCCCTCAGCATTTTAACATCAAATAATCTATCCACCATTTGCTACATATTTACCACCATGGAGCAAAATATATTCGATATAACACTGTGTCTTCCTAGTTAGTACACGGAAACCTGTCAAAACAGTTGCTGACAGCCTTTCAACTCTTCACTGGAAATGGGGACAGCAGAGGGACAGGGAGCACAGGCAGGAGGTGGGAATCAAAAAAAAAAATCCACAAAATCAATAACTTTATGCTTTAATGCATCTTGAAAACAAATCTATGATAACAAAGAAAAACATTTACTGAATTACCTGGAACAAAGCATATTGTGCAAGAATCCCAATAACTGTTATCATCTGTGGAATAATAAAACTGCAAAACCATGGAGTAATTTAAAACAACTATGTCTGTCACTCAAATAATGAACAAACTAGTCAATACTTATCTAATAAGGAGAAAGTTATTTAATAGGGTCTAACATAGGAACAGAGTCTGTTGGATCCATGTAATGATGCTGAGGGAAAAGAGCCCATTAATAATGCAGCTTCCCAAAAGCCACACAAAACAGAAGTATGGCAATCAAAGTCTACATCTCCTGGGTCTAAGGGGATGCTCAGATTCATCAAATCCTTCAGCACAGTGAATACAGATTTGCTGAAAGCAAAGAAACCAGACATAAACTAGAAAGCAAAACAAGATTAGAGATCAGCAAGATGGCATTCCCCTTCTGAATCCAAATAAGCAAGACATTTTTAACTACTTCCAGCATGACTTCAGCATGAAGTAACATTTGCGCTTCAGCATAATAGCTGATCTTTCAACTGCATGATAGGAGCCACAGGAACAGCCACACACAGTAGCCCCACAGTTTTAGATCAGCTACTCCGCCTTCAAAGGAACTGAAAAGAGTTGCACAAGAGTTGTGGTGTATTTCAAAGCAGAAACTGCCTTTCAGATAAACACTAGATGTTTCTACATGCAATTTTCAAGCACTTGAACCCTAAGTAGATTACACAGGCTGTTTCAGTATTTGCTAGGCGCCCTGTCCCATCCCCAGGCCTCACAGGTAGATGTGACACTCTAAAGGAGTTGGCATGACATTAGCCACCAAAGGCCAATGAAATCTCACATACATGAGTAGTAAGAATTATGCCAAAACAAAAATGAGCACAAGCAAACAGGATGCAAAGAAAGACAGAAAATCCCTCTTCTCCTTGAACAAATGCAAGAATTGGTGAGCACACCCTTACAGGAAATCCTATTACTTGGGTCTGTAAATTATGAATTAATCTCTAAGTCAGAGCCTCAGGAAAAAGGAAAGACCATTTTCTGCTTCAGTTAACAAATCTGGAGGTGCTCGTTCTGGCTGGGGTAGAGTTAATTTTCTTCACAGTAGCTGGTATAGGGCTATGGTTCAGATTTGTGCTGCAAACGGTGTTAATAACACAGGGATGTTTTTGCTGAGCAGTGCTTACACAGAGTTAAGGCCTCTTCTGCCTCTCACCCCACCAGCAAGTAGGCTGGGGGTGCACAAGAAGCTGGGAGGGACACAGCTAGGACAGTGACCTCAATTGACCAAAGGGATATTCCATGCATTATGGAGTCATGCTCAGTATACAAAGCTGGTGGAAGAAGTAGGAAGGAAAAGGAAGGGGGGGGAGGGGGAAGTTCGTAATGATAGCATTTGTCTTCCTAAGTAACAGTTACACTTGATGGAGTCCTGCAGTCCTGGATATGGCTGAACATCTGCCTGCCCATGGGAAGTGGTGAAGGAATTCCTTGGTTTGCTTTTCTTCTGTGAACAGCTTTTGCTTTCCCTGTAAACTGTCTTTGTCTCAACCCATGAGTTCCCTCATTTTTACCCATCTGGTTCTCTCTCTCATTCCAACACAGGGAGAGTAAACAAGCAGCTACATGGGGCTTAGCTGCTGGCTGGGGTTAAACCACGACACTGGAAAAGGAAGATTCTCTCCTTGGATTAAGGATTAATCAGCAGCATGTATGGCCTATTTTCATTAACTGTGTTGTTTCCTGCCAGCACATGCTTTGCCTTTTCCAAGAAACGGGAGCAGCTAGTGTCTAAGGGCAAATGAATTAAGAGACAAGAGTGAAACTATCAGCAGCTACCTGCTTTATGCTACTTGCTTACAAAGAACCAGCCAAGCTACTTAATAAGCATTAATGCCTAGGGAATCTACCGAAGTTGAATTTGATGGATCCAAACAAACTGAGCACAGGGAACATACAATACCTGCTCCAAAACTCAGTGTGGGGTAAGCACCTAAGACGTTACACCATTGCTTCTCTACTTGGACTACTCACTCCTCTCTTGGTACAACACTGACATGGGAGGAGGCAGCAGCAGCACATCAGACCACAGCCTGGATTCAGGCACTCCCAGGGAATTGCATATGTTCACTCTTCATCCTCCTCACTTTTAAAACATGATCTGTGGAATTTGTGTTTTTACCAAAACCACCCATGCAGATCCTGCAACATCCCCTTGCCATTCTCACTTCTATGGGATAGTTTTGATGCATGCAGTTCAGGTGCATCTGGAAAAAGTTGGGGTGGAGGGTGTTAGCAAGGGAGTCAAACAGGAACTGAGAAGGATTGCCCACTTTTTTGGAGAGCAAGGATAAAACCATCAGCGGGTTGGCTGGGTGGTGCTGTAAAAGGTGCTGCCTGCTGCTTACAGAAGGTGAATAAAGGCAGTGCTGACACAACAGATCTCAGGCTTTAGCCTGCCATGCCACCTCTTCCATTATCAGCAACTTCGAGCACAAGCATTCCTAGCAGGAAAGGTATTACTTAAAAAGTCAATGTCCCAATGAACTCATATCCTACAGAGGATACAGTAAAACTCTAAATCCACATTCAGTTACATATGTGATTAATAAATTTCCCCAAAGGTGCTTTTACATGTACAAGACAACACCCAGAAACTAGTCACTGCATTTAATGGAGATTATCTCCTATGCATTTGACATTTCACAGGGTGATGGGTATTTTCATTGGGGCTTGTTCGTGGGGTTTTGGAGGGGTGGGCAGGTTGCTTTGTTTAAATAACAACACAATCACATCTGCCCTAGCCGTCTGCCACCCACTTAACTGGAAAATCTGATGGCTGAAAATCTCTGTGCCTGTTAAACTACCACTTAGTCTGCAAGTCTGCACTGGCATTTTAATATAACCATTCCAAATTTTGCTGGTTTAATACATATTTTTATTTCCGAACACACAACTTAAGTAAAAATATTTTCAAATTACACAAAATACACTGAGGCTCTGTTCCCATGGAGTTAAATTTGGTGGATAAAAGCATACCTGACAGTAACAAGCCTACACAAGAATCATTAAGAGATGCAGAAGCTGAGTTCCAACCGTAAACCACTGCCTTACACTGCACTGTCTGCTTTAAATAATCACTGTTACACTGTCATTACACAGCAATCAGTGTGGCTGCTTCGCTTTCTGAGTCCAGAGAGCTGCCATGGTCAAAACCGTTAAGTGCTATAAAAAAATAACACCCAGTTTCTCCTTTAAAGCCACTGAAGTTTAAATTTAAAGAGAATTCAGCAAGCAGCTATATAAAAGCACATAGAGTGCCAAGCCGGAGGATGAGTATATTTATATAACAAAAGGCTTCCTGGATTATTTTAAGGCTCTAGCTCTGTAAAGCTAACAATTGAGGAAAGGGAACTTTTCCCTTTGTTTAAAAAATAGCACTCCAACTAAAAAATAAAAAAAAAGGAAGGGAAGCCATTGAAAAAACAACAGTATCCTGATAGTGTACTGAGATCCCTAGATCTCAGGAACAAGACATCCACCTGCTTTGTGACTCCATGAGTTTGGATGTATGTTGCCATATACTGAGACAAGCACACAAAAAAATACAGAGGTCTGAAGTACCAAAGCACCTGCAAGTAGTATCTTTACATAAATTACAAAATATGCCACACACCAAAGGGTATTTGGTTTGAATCTGGTTCCATGGAACAAAGCAGCATTGTACCTCTTGCACAGTACCTGTGGATGTTCAACCCCTATTAAACCTGCATTAAACTTTAAATAATAGATTACTACATTATTCATCATGTTTGTGTACTGGATCCAGGGAAAACAAAAGTTGAATCAATACAGTGACATGAGCTTGTGGTGTCTGGTAAAGGTGTCTTCCACTCTATTTATATAGTTGAATCTCAGAATCTCTGTGCCCAACAGTTCCATTTTTATTCTCTGATTCTTAAGACACCCCTCTAGCTCCTACATCAGTCATGAAGCTTAAAAAGTACAGATCAAACCTAACAGGACCAGGAAAATCTCCCACGATGTCTTTCAGCAAATCCTTGCAGTTTCAAATGATTATTGAAAAAGCATAACTACAAGCAGCAAGAAAGGGAATATGCCCCCTTTATTTTCTCTTTGCAGGTCATTCCTCTACATCTAATGCAGAACTGGGAACAGAAACCAGATATTTCAGCTGCCAGACTGGTTGTCTACCCAATGTATCACTCTAGCTTCAACAGCCAGAAGGGCAAAGATTTCCTAAAAAGTAAGGGGTTGGGAGCATCTATACACAAACTAAATCTTCTCAGACTTTGCTCTTAATTGTCCTTACTTGGAAGTAGGACCCAGTTTGGTCCAGGGCACCACAGACCAGAAGTCATCTACTCACAACATCATGATCAGTGTTTCACTCTTGAAAGCCTTACCCAGTTCCAGCAATATGCAGAGCACCTTTTCTTTAACAAAAAGAGCAATCAGGCAGAACAATTCTTGAGATACACATTGCCACTGGAACCATAAACTAAAGAAATAAATCTCAATGTTTTCTTTGAAGTGAGCTGATAAAGTCACCCTGGCTCTGAACCAGGCATCACACAAGACAATAGGTTTTGCTGACAAATAAGCTGCAGGGGGAGCAGAGGAAGAAGGCTGAAAGCCTTTTCTGCTATTCTTCAAGATAATCAACATCATTTACAAGAGAGAGGAAGCACTTGCACCAAAGCAAAAACAAAGTGTAAAAAAATCAAAATGCACGTGACCAAGATCCCTAAGTAGCAGCACCCAGGTAACAGGCTTCTCTTTATCCCTGTTACTCAACTTTTGTACAGCCAAACGTTAGAGCTGGCAGCAGTAGACAAACCACACAGACCTGTGGCTAGGAAGCAAATACACTCTTCACCCAACCCTCCAGCTTTCAAGGGAGACAAAACCAGGGTGAGATTTGAAAGAGAACCAGCCCCCTTTTGCAAGGCTATTTAAATTAACTTTTGGGCTAGAGAAAACCAGATGGTCTCCCTACTCTATTCACATTAGTTAGAAAACTGTGATTCATACGCTTGCATTCAAATACTAGTTGAGGGGTGGGGTAGGAAATCAAATTCTGCTTGCTGAAGCAAAACCACATCCAAATAATTGACTGTTGGAAAGCAAGCAGCCTTTATCACTGCAATTCTGCTTTCTTGGACTCCTTCTTAGCTATGTTTAGGATTATTTGGAAATTCTTGCCTCATCCTCAAGCTTAATCCATCACAGTGCTTCAAGGAGGGTGCCATGAGGCACCCCCTGCTCCAAACACCCCTCTGAGCACCCACCAGCCCAGACTGCAGCTGCCAGAAGAATCTTCTTTGCTTTTGTCGATCGAGGTGAAGCCATGGCACACTGCCAGCAACAAAGCTGCTCAGTAAATACCCTGCTATCCTGCCCTGTTCACTGTAGGATTGCACTAACAAGAGCTAATAACTTCTTTTACGTTTTGTAGACATCTATCCCATGAACACCTACCGGCATGTCTTCAGTAAGGAGGAAGGCCCTGGTGCCATGAGTAACTACGCTATTATCTCCTAACAACAGCCACCCTCCCAAATACATCATACTCCCTCTGCTCACAAGCACTCACTCATCTTGCAAAGTTATATCAAATATAAGAAGCCGCCCATCTGCTGACAGCAGCATCGGCATGAACAGAAAAAAAGCCAGCCTGGTGTCTCCCTCCCTGCATCCAAAGGGAAAGCTCCAAATTCTGCATACCTGCTTTTCTAGGAAAGATGGTGTCCCCTGTCATTCCCCCCCACCCCACCCTGATCCAAGAGAGGGTAAAGCATAAACTGGCACTTAAACACAAACACACATTTTAGTGTGAGGTGTCCCTGTCCATGGCAGGCGAGTTGGATCTAGATGATCTTAAGGCCCTTTCCAAACCTAACTATTCTATGACTTTTGATGAGCAAGTCATGAATCAGCATGTGCTGCTGAACACCACAAGCACTCCCAAGATGTTTGACACTAGCTGTATAAAGCCATACAGAACCTTTAAGGACACGCTTTCTGCCACATACAGAATTATCTGAGTCAGTTAGAAAAAAGTTACACTGATAGAAGAACTGTATGGCAAGGTTTGATAAGAGCTCCTTCCTATCTTTCCTGTGGCACACACAGCACTTCAGTATTTTTTAAAAAAAGCTAACATTTCTTATATACATCTCAGAAAATAAAAAAACCACCATACCTAAACCAATTAGCCTGTGTGCTGAACTCCTCCATCCTCTACTCCTCTCCCCATAGTAAGGCCCTTCTGTTCACACAGCAGTGGCTTCTGTCCTGCTGGGGTATAGACTGCCAATTTCAGAGCCCAATTTCCATAAACTGCATGTTTATGTATCTTTATGGAAGTAGTTCAGTTTCTGGTGTTGCTAAGCGATACCAAGCCATAACAGCACGAGAGAAGCTCACTTCTATTTTAGCATATAACATCACAACACTCAGCTCTGTCAGATTTAAAAACCTGAACATACACCAGTTCATGGGACCTGATGAAATCTATCCACGGGTCCTGAAGGAGCTGACAAATGAAGTTGCTAAGCCACTGTCCGTCATATTTGAAAAATCATGGCAGTCAGGTGAAGTTCCCAACAACTGGAAAAAGGGAAATATAACCCCCATTTTCAAGAAAGGGAAAATGGATGAGGCGGGGAACTACAGACCAGTCAGCCACACCTCTGTGCCTGGCAGAATCTTGGAGCAGATTCTCCTGGAAGGCATGCTGAGGCACATGAAAAACAACAAGGTGGTTGGTGACAGCCAGCATGGCTTCACTAAGGGGAAATCCTGCCTGACCAATCTGGTGGCCTTCTATGATGGCTCTACGGAACTGATGGACATACGAAGAGCAGTGGATGTCATCTACCTGGACTTGTGCAAACTGTTCGACACTGTCCCACATGACATCCTTGTCTCTAAGTTGGAGAGACATCAATTTGATAGGTGGACCACTCGGTGGATAAAGAACTGGCTGCATGGCCGCGCGCAAAGAGTTGTGCTCAATGGCTCAACATCCATCTGGAGACCAGTAACGAGTGGTGTCCCTCAGGGATTGGTGTTGGGACTGGTCTTGTTCAACATCTTTGTCGGTGACACAGACAGTGGGATTGAGCACGCCCTCAGCAAGTTTGCTGATGACACCAAGCTGTGTGGTTCAGTGGATACACTACAGGAAAGGAATGCCATCCAGAGGGACCTTGACACGCTTGTGAGGTGGGCTGATGCCACCCTGATGAAGTTTAACCATGCCAAGTGCAAAGTCCTACAGCTGGGTCGGAGCAATCCCAGGCACAGCTACAGGCTGGGCAGAGAAAAGATTCAGAGCAGCCCTGCAGAGAAGGACTTGGGAGTGTTGGTTGATGACAAAATGAACATGAGCCTGCTTCAGTGTGCGCTTGCAACCCAGAAAGCCAACTGTATCCTGGGCTGCATCAAAAGGAGCGTGACCAGCAGGTTGAGGGAGGTGATCCTGCCTCTCTACTCTGCTCTTGTGAGACCTCACTTAGAGTATTTTGTGCAGTTCTGGTGTCCTCAACACAAAGAGGATATGGAACTGTTGGAACAAGCGCAGAAAAGGGCCACGAGGATGATCAGGGGACTGGAGTACCTCCCATATGAAGATAGGATGAGAAAGTTGGGGCTGTTCAGCCTGGAGAAGAGAAAGCTGCGTGGAAACCTCATAGCAGCCTTCCAGTATCTGAAGGGGGCTTATAGGCATGCTGGGGAGGGACTCTTCATTAGGGACTGTAGTGATAGGACAAGGGGTAACAGGTTCAAACTTAAACAGGGGAAGTTTTGACTGGATATAAGGAAGAAGTTCTTTACTGTAAGGGTGGTGAGGCACCGGAAATGGGTTGCCCAGGAAGTTGTGAATGATCCATCGCTGGAGGTGTTCAAGGCCAGGTTGGACAGAGCCTTGGGTGACATGGTTTAGTGGGAGGTGTCCCTGCCCACGGCACAGTTAAAAACTACCAGTCATTGTCAATAGCACCCAAACACCCTCTACTGCATTGCTAGCTAACTCAGCATATATGCACCATTTTATAACACGTCATCTAATAAACTGTAACCAGCAAAGCCTCAAGCTTAAGGCAGGCTTAGAGTAGAAGCTGCACCTCTGGTGAATGCATTTAAATAAATTACAGCTTGCAGAAACCTGCAGGATTTCCAGAAAGAGCACATTCCTTTTATTAATGTTTTTCATGTGAATGCTAACATCCTTGTCATCCCTGCAGAATTATAAGCTAACCAACCACTTGCACAATTTAGGAGAAAATATATCCACATCTAAGGGCAACCTTCTGAGACTTTACAGAAGTAAAAATGTCTTGTCTGTCCATCAGCTGTGCCTGCAAAGCACAGATATGAAGCTGTTGAGGATTCTCCTCTACCTCTTTTCCTTTCCAGTTAACACATATATAAAAGTGGCATCGTTGCAAAATGAGCAAGTGTAGGCTGCTGTCTTACTTTCTTATCCAACGTAAGCAGCAAGGATCATGAATGTCTGCAAAGCCTGGGTTAGCCAGCTACCAAAAGTGGCACCTCAATGATTACAGCAGCATTTTCATTCTACACCCTAGCACAGGAAGGCAGGCACATTTACCCATTTCACTGGCATGTTTGCTTCTCATTTGCCAGACACACCAAAGTACTTCTTAAAATACACTGGAGAATTTCAGCTTAAATAGATCACTTGCACCGGTTGGCCAACCCAGTACACTTGTGGATTACAGAAGTGAAATTAACTGATTAAAAGACAATGTAAGGGATTTTTAGAGAATGTTTAGCCAATGTCAAAGATGTCATTTTAATCCTCACAGTTAATTCTTTGAACACAGGAAGCCAGTAAAATTTGTGATGCAGTTCTCACACAGAAGATCTCTCCAAAGGCATGCTAATCATGAGCTATTTTGCAAATTGCTCCTAATCTACAGTTGTTTGCCTGGGCACACTTCCTGCAGAGACAATAAAATCATGTAGCAAGAAGGTAGAGCTCACTCCCAGTGAAAGGCTATTTAAGAAAAGAACGACCCTAATTTGTTTTATGTAGAGCTGCAGTAGGGAACCATTACCCAAATACTTCCCTCTCCCACCCCAGCTTCTGCTATTGTATTTTAGAGTAATTTCCATTTTACATTTTTGTCCTTAATTGTAAAAAGGCATAATATTTTTAGATTCCATTTCTATTTGAGGAAGATTTAGAGATAATTCCCCCCTGCCAGACATACCACATTTTTAATCAGTGCTTGGTGGAGCACTAAAGGAGGCACCCCATTTCTTACATGGAAAGATGGTAGCCAAATGGCTAGCATGCTGCAAAGTCATTCCTAGTGTCCCAAAGACATGAGAAAACTGTTATCACCGCTGACAGCAACATAATTTTGTTAATTAGCAAGATTTATTCATGGGATTACCTTTGTGAGTTCTTCCAACATGTCATTGACTGAACAAGGCTCTGTGAACAAAACAGAGGGGAGGAAGCTCAGAAGACTTCAGTGACAAATGAACAAAACTGTCTGCAGCAAGCACGCCTTCTTCACTATTAAAATTTGCACTTTTAGCACAGAAGTACATAACCATGCTCAGTCTCACATTTAAGACACCTGTGTACTTTCTGCACTGGACTGTACAACACCAGCTTTGATTTTCATTTTATGGTGTAAATAGGGTGACGTATAATTTTTAGAAGGGGGGGGAGGGGGAGACTGCATGAGCACCAGTTAAGATGACAACTTTTGAGTTCTCTTACTAAATAACTACAGGAGCGACAGGAGATATAACAAAGAAGGAAAGCTACTTCCAGTAATAAACCACATCCAAACTCCCCTTTGCCTGTTGCCTTGATTTATTTTTAGGTCATGTCACTGGAGTTCTAACACATGACTACACAACAAACAGCAGTCCCATTAAAAGGAAACTGTCTCTTCCCCTGTTTCTAAAATAGTAATTCCCCTCTCTCAGACCTTCTCCCCACCTTGCAGCTCAGCCTTCCAAAAAACACCTCACAGGACACACTCCTCTCCACAAATCTGACACCAACATTGCTGAGTCCCTTTACCACTTAGGGCGCCAGCTGCCCAGAGGCACTTGGAATCTTCACAATAGATGCACACTAAGACACTGTGAAGTAACTTGGCAGATACCAACATTTTCAACTGTCCCTGCTAAAAATTTCCAATAATCACCAGAAAATAATTTGAAGATAAATAGCTGAGATAACTCTAAACCAAACACGCTATTACTAGGTTAGAAAACATTAATAAAATGAAACACTGCAACTAACTCATAGTTCAGTCATTTTCAGAATATCAGCAGTTAGACCTATCTAGGTAATTTCCCCTGGATATAAAAACCCTTGGTCTGGTTATTTAGACAGATAATACTTCCTGAATCATTATTTGGAAGGAAGTTTCCACTATTACATACAGTTCCCACTAGAAGTCCACTTAGTGCAAATACACATATGTATCTATTATAAGGACTTTCTAGAAAGCCTCAGCTTTGATCGTAATCTCAAGGCATACTGTTATAACATTTTTCTGAATGCAATGCTGTCTGCTGCAATCTTCACTTCTGAAACACATGTTCCTTGCTTACTGGCAAATCCACCAAGGACTGCCTCAACTTGTAATCAGCAAACCTACTCATAAAAGGTCACATGCCTCTTCCCGAAAAGCAACTAGAAAATGACAAGCCTTCCCTTCAGCTGGTGACCTTTCGTACCATACCTTGTGAGCTCATTATGCAAACATGTCATTGATAAGGAATGCAGGGTACAAACCAGGATACAGAACTCACTGCCAGTCTTGCAACAGACAGTAACACAAGCAAAGTTTCCTGTCTTCTGCCACCAATAGGAACTACTTCAAATTGCTTACTATACTGCTTATTTTTACTGATCAAACTGCTGTTTGACATCTCACGGATTATTTTCCATTGACTGGTAGCTATTTTGGCTTTACAGGAGCTGGAGGAGAATGGGATGAAAGCAAAGGACTCCATGATAAACACAGTCTACATGCTTGTGCTAAGGGGATAGAGACAGAAATGGTTCACCTCAACCTGCAAGCAACATCATGTGTCAGAATTCACACTATATTTAAACACATGACTTCACACACAAAAGCCTTCCTTGTCAAGTTATCTACTGACTCGGAAACAAACCACAGCAGTTTAAACTTAGCTCTTCCCATTTTGCAAGTGCTTTGAAACAAGATGCCCTTGTTAGACATATTCCACCTTTCCAAGCATTTTTAAAAAGTAATAGCTGATAAAAAGCTATTACAAAAAGAGGAACCCAAATAACTTTTTTGGTAAAAGGAGATGCACCCTTCATTGACCAGAGATTTGAGAAATTGTATTTTTCTTTTTCAGCCTCTAACATGTGAACAGTTACCATATGAGACTTCACCAGCTAGAATATGGTTCCTGCAGAGTAGTGGTGATGATGGCCTGGGAAGAATGGGAAAACTAAGATGTATGCTGGTATGCGTACATGCAGATCTCAAAGGAAGGACAGGCAGAATGGAGAGACAAGGTCATTTACAGGCTGTGCAGTCTGTAGAAATTAAGGCAAATAAGCAGAGCACAAAATCAGATCTGTTGCGTGTTTTTTTCAGCTCCAGCAGGGTTAAGAGCATTAGTTCAAATTTACTTCTGAAACTCAATACTCAACTGGTGACTGAATGTCTCCTTTGTGCCCTGCATCAAAGGACAAACAGCAGCTTACTCTGGTCTTGCAGCTCCTCCAAGGACATGTGGTGCATTGCATGGAGTGCACCAAATTCCAGAAGCTGGTGCATTGCATGGAGTGCATCAAACTCCAGAAGCACCAGTGGACATCAATGGTTCCCCTGGGCAACGAGGTCAGGAGATACGTAGTAGGACAGCTGGAAACATGCTGACAAGTTTTGCGTCCATTTCTCAAGCTTTTCAAGCAAGCTAAAACCAACCTGCTTCATGAAGCACATTAAAACCTTCACTGAAGAAAAAAACCAAGCCAACAAACCCCCACACAAAAACCAGCCAAACAAACAAAACAAATGAAAAAAACCTGAACACATTCTCCACTCATCTGGCAAATACAACTCAAAATATGCCCAAGCAGCTCACCCTACATTAGTAACTTAGCAGTTAAAGATATTTTGAGTACATAAAAATGTGCTGCTAGCAACAATGACATTTATAAAGGATGTTTCTTTAAACCTTTCTAAGCTCTTAAAATATCATTTAGTACTTTGGTATGTGGGTCTCTTCTAAACAATTTACAAAAAAATTATACTGCTCTTGGAACAACAAACTGCCACGTATGCCCACATGTGCAGCGATCCCACACTATTTTAACCTCCTTTTCAATTCACCTTACTGTTCAGGAAAACTCAATCAAAGAAAGGCTGTGAAATGGAAAACCAGAAGGTATCATTCCCATAACACCTCTGGGCTGAAGCCAGAATATCCAAGACCAGTGATCACCTTTCACAGAGATTCCCTTCAGTGTTGTTATCACACAATTAAAAGCTTGGCATTTGCCTCCACTATTATAACCCTCAAATTCAGTCACCTCAAGCTTCAGGGTTTTTACATTAATGCTATCCCCATGCAATAAAAAAAAAAAAAAAAAAAAAATCAAAGCTGCTCTGCTCCATAAGTTGAGTGAACATGTAAGAGCAATTGAACAGCGTGCCTGGCTTCTGACAAGGCTCTGTCCAAGGCTTTGACTACATTCAGCTCCAGTTTCTCAAAACTGTATTGAGGCTTAAGGGGGTGAACACTTGGGAAATCTCTCCTCCAAATACTTCCTCAGCTTCCCCACCCTCCCGCACCAACTTATTTGATCCCTGTTAAACTTTGTGCCCATAACATTATCTGGCAATGAGTTCAAACACATCCATTGCTGTGCAGACAGCTACATGCTGCTTCTGACTCCTTGGGATTCCAGTTACTGCTGCATCCCATCTCCCACACAGATAGGGTGGAAAGAAATTCTTGTTTCTGGCTTCCAGGCTATTTAAAGATTTAAGTAGGTACATTTACATTACTACCACCTAACTTCTAAGTTGTCACAGGGGTTTTCTCCCTCAGCTCTTTCTCCTAAACAGATGTCAGGTTACAAACCACAGATTGAAGACACTTCTCTGTAATAACATATGGGAGATGTTTTAGAAAACCTTTACTGTAAAATAACAAACAATAGAAAAGTGCCTTTACTGTGAAAGAAAAATTATACAAAAATAGACTTCATCTCAATAGGCTCCTTCAAGATTCCTAAGATGTCATAGCAATATTTTCAAGTGGCAGAACAATTGATATTTACATTCTTTCATGAACATAAATCATCTCTGGTAAAGCGTAAGTATCTAAATATCCCAAAAAGATGATCACTTCGGCCTCTAATGCTGCTAGCAACATTCAACAAATGTCAACATCATACCTCTTCTTTTCTTTAGCATTTAAACAGCCTACAGAATAAAAGGACAGAGCAGCAACTATCCCAACGGGTGACAGAACTGACCATGGCACAGTCTGAATGACAAATGACAATGTCACAGGTTAATAGTGGGACAATACACATCTGCTAGTGTCAGTGCTAAATCATAACTACCAGATTCACTTTCCAATACCTTTCTGCCATCACTTGTGGTCTATTTTTCTGCGGTGGAACCTGATAGGGCTGGCATTAAGGCAGCACTCCGCAAATACACTCCTTGTTGCTCCAACTTACTACACAGCAATATCCAGTAGCAATTTTGGTAAGAACAACTTCTGTGAAGTGTTCTATAACTAAAAATTAATCTGGTTACAGATGCCAGTAATTTTTCATACTATAAATGGCTTGAAGTATGATATACTCATCAAAATTAACATTTAGACATGACATGTTGCCTCACGATATCCCAACCCTGGCTCTCAACTATGCAGAGAGGTCCTTGTTCACACTGCAACATTCGCAATGGCTGCATTCCACTCTGAGGGTAAAGGTTGCCTTTAAGTAGCTTATACAGAAGGTGAAATGCTTTTCTTTTTTTTTTTTTTTAAATATTTTGGTTCCAAGAAACATTAAAGGAAAACACAGGTTTCAGCATTAGCACAGTAAAGAACTGCAACTCCTGCAGTTATTGCCAGAAACTTTCTTCCTTAAGGCTTTACAGCTATAAAAGACGATTTTGCTAAAGCAAAAGCACAAACAGAAAGCAGAGTAGAATTCTCTTAACAGATGCTAAGGAAGGTCATTATAACATGGTTGAGAACAAGCAGAGGACAAAGCAAGTGTGCCACCTCACTCTGTGTTCAGAGTAGCCCACTGCGATCAGTAGGAAAATCCTGATGTCGCAACAGAGTAATATAAAACTTATGGGGTCTTCCCAAGTAAGCAAGCTATGGAAAACCACTATAAAAGTAAAAGCAGTTTCCCCTGGAGCCTGGTCTGCAATTTAACTTGCAGTACTGCGATCCAGCTGGCCAGCAGATCTCTGACACTTACGTCTTACAATAGTCATGCCAACCTTAAAAACAAAACTCTGCCCAAAGCACATTAGTTAGGCTGCTATTTGAGACAGGAGCAATTAACTACATTGGTCACCAGAGACAAAAGCATGAGTCAATAGAGGAGATTTTAAAACAATCACAGTTTACTTATCCCAGGGGTACAGAACTGGAAGACAGGCATATTAAGAACGTTTATTGTTCAAAAGAAGGAAAGAAGCATCTCCTTTTTCGTTCAAAGCTCTTCTCATTTAAAGACATGCTGTAGACATGCTCCCAACATATTTGATTCCTGATCCCTGTTTCAGCAGAGCAGCAAAAGCTCGATCAAATGTGGTGTACCTTCTTGCTAAGGCCGGTAGACCTAACTTGGGGGTAGGCAAAGGGAAAGAGGGATCATGGGACAGTTATCTCCAGCGCCACTGTAGTGGTTCTGTCACTGCTTAGTGTATTTTTCTATACGGTCTTATTTAGCTTTGCAGGTTTGCCATCCCAGAGCTCAGGTGCACGCTTTCCTTGGTTTGTGGTTTTGTTGTTTGACCCTGCCAGGGAATTCCCAACCACAAGCTGGTTCTGCACCAGTTCCTCACTTCCATAAACTTCCCAATTAACCAATGGATTTAACTCAAGCTACATTACAAATATAGAATTAACCAAATATAATGGGGGGGGGAAGAGCTTTTAAAACAGTGACCTGCAGGTAAGGAAATGTTTTTCTGCTCTGTTTAATTCACTGTATGAAGGTTTACAGCAAAGTAACACTACATACATTACATTTTTATGTTTAAAAACACCAGAAGATTCTAAGCTGGGGTAACAAAACAACAAGTTACTAACAAATGTATGTACAGAAAAAGCATGCCCTACAGTTTGATAAGCTATCTTCTTGTAAGGTACTACAAAATCTATGGACCTTCACACAGGTCTTAATCACACTGCCTTAAAAGTTGCAATTCACCTGATGTGGTCAGACCTTACACAAACAGGAACTGAAAGCAGTGAAACCCAGACAATCCAATACACCAAAAAAAACCCCAGAGAAAGTAAGTTGGAATAAACCTTGGTCAACTTGGTGCTTACCCTCTATGAGGTTAATTTCAGCTCTACAAGACTTTTTTCAAGACTAGTCTTGCATAACACTTAAAATATATTAGATGAGTCTCAAGCAAGAGCTAGCAAGTTTACTACAGGTTCCTGACAAGACCCCTGGCACTAGCATGCAGAAATCATCACAGCTTTCATTTGTGAACACAGATAATTTCAGTCTTGCTCCAAAAAGCAAAAAAAAAAAAAAAGCATTATTATTGCTTAGGACTGAACAAGTTGTGATAATGAGCACATCACAACCACCACATGACAGTAAAACCAGACAGACTTCACTTTCCAGGTTTTTTTCTTACACTGGAGAGAAAAGTAGCTAACACTAGGCATATTAAGTGCCAAAATTAGCTGGTTTGCTGAAATGCAACATACAAAACCATTGTCTGTACTTCCTGAGGTAGGAACACCAGAAGCAGCAAGTCACACAAGATTTTCAAGTCCTAGTTAGAGGGAGGGGGAGAGGGAGAGAAAAGAACAAAAACAGAGGAAAGGGGAAAAAAATAGAAAAAGGAAAAGAAAAAGAGAGGGGGAAGAAAGAAAAACTATACTTCACCTCCAAAAGCACAGGAGGCAGAAAGGCAGACTCCTCATACACAAAAAGGACCACACAGCACCTCCAGGATTTACAAGACAGCTACAGTCTTTAAAAATCAGATCTCTTTTTCTTTCTCCACAGACATATGCTTACAAACCCACTGGGAGAGAAAGTCTAATTCTGAAACACATGGAAGTAGGTAGTGCAAACAGCACCTATGCTGTAGCAAGGTGTGTCAAACTAAAAGCCATAGGGATTTTACCAGTCACTACAAAGAGCAAGAGCTACCTTGTACCATTGAATTTACATGTCATGGAATGTAAAAGTGACACTTCTCTCAACATTTGGAAAAAGACACAGCTATCCTGGTTAGCTCAATTAAGTCATGCATCTACCACAGACAGACCAAATATTGCCAGTGACCTATCAGTATTTTATATCAATGGCATAACAGTTCATCACCATCTCACCAAGATAAGGATAGTGACACAGAAAACAAATTCGCTCTCTTTCAGAGATCTACAAGGGTTATGCCCATCTCAGAGAAATTATAACAACCTTTTGCCTTCTTCAGTCTCCCCTTTCTATTTGGGGTTTCCATTAATTAAAGGCCAAAGAGCAGATGAGCATTAGCTCAGTCTCAGCTGCACAATGAATGGCCTGAACTACTATGATTTAGACCAACTTCACTGACCAGAAGAAAACCTCTCGCACAGAGCAAACACTGGTGCAGTGAAAGCCGAAATCTGTCATACCATCTTGTTTCCCATTCGCCCCACACAACACATTTAATTTTTAGGTTATAATATCTCATGCAGGAGGGAAAGGATGGGCACAGGCACAATAGTTGAAAAGAAAACGCAATGAAGCACGGAATTAGACTCTACAACTCAAGGACAGTTATATAGCAGGTATGTTTATTACGGCGCTGGGTGTAAGGGGGATCACTCCCCCTAACTTGCACACCGAGGGGTTAAGCAAGCAGATATTTATTACACACAAACATATATATTCATTAGGTGCCCGAGAGAGCGGGTGGGGATATTACAATTAGTTTAGGTACTCATCATCATAAGTCTTCTCCCTTTTGGCACTTGGTCATGGGCAGGGGTCTTCAAGATGAAGCAAGCAGTCTTCCTCAGGGTGCACTTTTCACCTTTGGCACAGCTGGATGCCCCGCTAATCACAATTAGCTGAAACCAGTCGTATCTGCAAGTTTCTGAGAGCTGGCAGAGATTTAGAGCAGTGTGACCTTCGTACAAAATTTATTGCAAGCAGGACAGGATGGGCAGATAAGGAGTATCCCAAGCTAGCAGATGTTTGGGAGTCACTGCCTCCAAACTAACTGATAAATTAAAAGGATGGTAAGAAAGAATTCTCTCATTAGAAGGATGAAAAGAAATATTTCACTCTTGTTAGTAAGACAACTAAATTCTGTTATCACACCACAGACTTATAACACAAACCTTATTCTCTTAGACCTAAGATAAAAGTGTTTTAACCCTATGTTTTCCAGGCACTTGCTTTCCTTATATCACACCAAACATTCTATTTCATATTTAGTTCACATCAGCTACATCTTCAACTCACATTCAGCATTTCTGGAGTCACAGTAGCAAGATTTATGCTGTCACCTTCACGTGTGGTTTCCCCATAGTCACAAGCCACTCACAAAGAGCCTGTCACCACCTTCATGAACTAGGTCAAATACTGTTTTTTTTGCCTCTTGCTTAGTAGAGTGTCACAGTTTAACCCCAGCTGCCAGCTAAGCCCCGCACAACCACTCACTCACTCTCCCTATGTTGAGATGGGGGAGGGAATCAGAAAAGTAAAATTGAGAAAACTTGTGGGTTGAGTTTAAGACAGTTTAATAGGGAAAGCAAAAGCCATACACGCAAGAAAAGTGCATGCAAGGAATTCATTCACTCTTTCCCATGGGCAGGCAGGCGTTCAGCCATCTCCAGGACAGTAGGGCTCCATTGTGTCTAACTGTTACTTGGGAAGACAAATGCTATCACTACAAACTTCCCACACACACACTTCTTTCCCCAGCTTTATATGCTAAGCATGACACCACAATGCACTGGAATATCCCTTTGGGCAGTTGGGGTCATTGTCCCAGCTGTGTCTTTCCCAACTCCTTATGCACTCAGAAGTGCAAGCAGAGTGTGACAGACTGAAGCTCTGCTGCAGTTCCTTCTTCCCCTTTCACAGTGAGGCTTTTTGGTTTGTTGGTTTTGGTTTGGTCTGTTTTTTTAAACTTATCCAGCACATCTCACCAGCCTCTCATACTCAAAGTCAGGGATTAAGAGCAGCTGAAGTGAGACAGCACATCTGCTATTACACTAACACTGTCTTACATGCTCCTTTTGCTAATTCTATTGGTGCCAGTTATCAATGAGAAGAAGGACAAAGCTGGAAGGCAGCTCTGTTCACCAGAGCAGCATGATACAGGTAATGGCACAGTAATTCAATGCATACTTGCCCCATGGGAGTATTGAATTCCATGGCTGGGTATGCAGAGGAGCTCAGTGACCCAGCTGAAGTGCAGCCTGTTCCCATGTTTCACAAACCATGACTGTTTCTTAGGTCTCTGAAGGCTAAACAAGCAGAGGCCCTGCTATCTGTGCGCTGGAAGCAGTTTAATCCCTCGTGGCTGTAAAACACATAAGTTCAGCAGCAACCCTTCTGACGACATGCCATGTTCAGAGAAGCCACGGTCCTCAAACTCCCAGCAAGGCTCTACTGTCATCGGCCATACGCACCAAATTCAGCAGAAACTTTTTCTCCTGCGGAGAGCAGTTCTTTCATTCTTTTGTTGCAGTGGCCATAAAAGACTCCTGCATATGTGAACTGGGGGAAAGGAATTCAAGATGGATTTGCACTTGACTAATTCACTACAAATAAAAACCAAAGTTACAAAGTGACCTTTAATTATCCTACAAAGCAGTGTATAAGAGTGGCTGATGGGCAACAGTTATCCTGTGTTAAAAAAATCAATACATCCCTAATATGATGCAAATGATATCTAAATCTCAGTAACAGTGCTTTTTAAGTGGTCTGAACACACATTGACAAGCGGCAGATGACTTGCTAGGGGGAGGAAGGAGTTGAGGGGTCACTGGAGGGTGGCACAAAGTGTCCATAAATAAAGTAACTCAAGTTTGACAGCAACAAAGCACAGCAGAAATTTGTTTCTCATACTTAAAAGTCTTCTACCTTCTGTCTTGCCATTGACTTGGAAAATGAATTTTCTGGACCATGGCCCTCTCAGGCTAGGGTAATTCCTTTTTAATCTTGCTTCTTCTGAGCATTAAAAAAAGCATCTGCGCATTGCTGCAAAATCCCTCCTATGCAGTTAAAAAAAAATTGTAAGAACGGTTACCTCCCAGGCTTCAGTGAAACTAACATCGGTATTCATTTAGAAATTCCCTACAAAAGAGACACACTTTCAGAGTTTGCTTTTGAGAACGCTTTGTTTGCTAAGCTCCTGCCTTCAAGAAAGAGCAAAGCCCTGTAGGATAAGCAAACCGGGGGGGAGTGGACGGGTGGACCACAAAAGCAACGGAGAGAGAATGCGCTTTGCAGCTCTCGCGCAGCTATTCGGCACCTGGCAAAGCCTCGGCTATTCCGCAGCAGGCTGAGAATCACTACTAATGCAATTAACGGATACATACTTTGAGTTCAAATACATATTCTGACTTCCCTTTTACCACTTCCAAAGAGGAGCCACAAAACTAAAGATCCTCCCGCTGCACAAACCGAAGGCGCGGGGCTGGTGAAGGCACAGCCGTGGGGCTGACAGACACAGGCAGCTCTTCGGGAGGGAGGAACCACTGTGCCACCCTCTCGACACCGCCAACATTACTTTAAAAGCCTCAGGCACAAAAGCCAGAAGTACGACCAGCCTAGTTATGACGTGCATGAGCAACTCACTCTCCCCGATGTCTCATCTGTTAGTCCTCATCATCTCTCCATTTTCACTATGCAACCTCAATGCTTTTACACTTTGAAGAGTTTTACTGTGGGTTTTAGGAATTTAGCTCTTGCTGAAATACTTTCTCCTCTGGCAGTTTCTGCGGTAAACTTTGATACCGCACCTAGTTACCGAACTGTGCTTTTGAAAGACAAGTTCCCTGAAGAAACCGAAGTACTGCATTGGAGAAAGAGGAAGGAATTCCCTGCTCTGGTCTATTCCTGTTAAAAATACTAATAGCCTGAAAAAAATCAGCAGCCTGAAAATTGCATTTGCACACATGTGAGGGATTTAAAATCTCTTCCAAACAGGTCTGTCAACAAGGAAAACATTACCGGCTTTTGCATCACTTCTCTTTTTGAGAGGCCATCTCCTATAACACGTGTTACTCAAGTTTTCTGTTAGTTTTATAAATGCCAAACAGCCTTTTCCAGTTTTAACAGTTAATCAAATTATTCATGAGAGGTGCAAAACCACTAAATTGTCAGGAAAGAGAAAAACGGAGCTCCAGCAATGTATCTGCAAATTCAGCCAGAACAAAACAGCACATTTTCTCTTAAAAATCACGGAAAAGATGGAGGAAACTTGAACTACATCTTTGTCAAAAGGGAAAAGTGCTGCTGGGGCTGCAGAGAAATTTTACACTTGGGAACAAGGAGTCACTCGGTAGAAAGGATCTTCCCCTATATGAACAGAAGACCCCACGATGCCTTGTTCAAAAGGCAGAACAGTAATATAACACCAAAAAGAGCACTGGTACCATAAAAAAAAAAAACAACTATATATAAAATAAATAAATCACGACATTAAACAAAACCATCTGAAAATAGCTGTTCCTGACCATTGCTGTTGCACAGACCAACATGATATTAACTAATCAGTTCTGCTTTACAGGATTTGGTTTTGGAGTTGCTTGCTCTCAGTTCTCAATTCAAGAAAAGAAAAAAAATTATGTGCCAGCAGCACCCAGGTCCTTAGATCTATTCGGTAGTACGACATTTTCCACTTCTCACCAAAAGAAACCTTTATACTGCAGATTTGCCTCGGATCTGACAAATGCATGTTTCTTGCATCTACCTCCCCCCAGCCATAGGCCCCAAAACTAGACACACCTCAGGGTCAGGAGAAGGAATCCGTTCCACCCTTCTAAAACTCATCTGCAAAGTCCTGGGGCTTGCAATTTCCCTTGATTGCTCGAATGGGATCATCCCCTCAGCGGGGAGGGAGGAGAGGCAGCCCTGCACAACTAGGAATTGCAGCCATCTCTCCCTTCCCCGCCCTGCCGTGCTCTGCCCTCGGGGGATGCTTATCCCTGACTCCAGCCTTCCACATGCATTTGCTGGGAAAAGCAGATCTTGAAAGTAAAAATTGTCGTCCTGGTCGCGCTTCTGGACTTAAACATACAGGCTGATCTCTCGCAGAGTAAGCGCGACACAAGGGGCACGTATGACCTGGGCGGGAACATAACTAGGATGGCTTCAGTGGTTAAGTTTTATTCTGGTTTATCGCACACATCTTGCTGAAAATCCAAACATCAACACTTGCAAGAAGCAGGATGAGGATCCTCCCTCCTTGTAGCAATACACTGTGCTTTTTGGTTGTTAAAAGAGGGGGCAGTAATCGTGGCAAAGCATCCTCCCATGCTCCCCACAACTCCATGCTTGGAGAGTGCTTGCTGAACAGCCTGACTGGGGGAAGGGTGAGAAACAACCTGAATGGCACAACAGAATTACTGTAATAAGCTTAACTGCTGAGCTGGTAGCTGCAAAAGGGATATCTTAAGTCCCAAAAGCACAAGCAGATTCTGCTCTCATCAGATATAGCCATGGGTCTTTCTACATAGGATTAAAGATTGATTGACACACATGGCAAAAGCCGTTTCATTAAGGAAAAAAAGGAAACATTCTCTATGAATAATTGTCGTGGTTTAAGCCCAGTCAGCCACATAGCTCGCTCGCTTCCCCTTCTTTCCCCCCACCACTCCCGAAGGGATGGGGAGGAGAGTCAAAAGAATGTAACTGCCACGGGCTGAGATAAGAACAGTCCAGTAACTGAGATATAATACAAACCACTACTGCTACCACCAATAATAATAATAAGGGAAACAACAAGGGAAGAGAATACAACCACTCACCACCAGCCGACCAATACCCAGCCTGACCCAAGCAGTGATGTAGCCCTTCCGAGTGACTGCCCCCAGTTTATATAGTGGGCATGACGTGCTGTGGTATGGAATAACTCTTTGGTCAGTTCGGGTCAAGTGTCCTGTCTCTGCTTCCTCCTGGCTTCCCCTCCTCCTCTGGCAGAGCATGAGACTCAGAAAGTCCTTGGTCAGACTAAATATTACCAAGCAGTAACTGAAAACATCAGCGTTATCAGCATTGTTCCCAGGCTGAAAGTCAAAAACACACCACTGCACCAGCTACTAAGAAGGAGAAAAATGACTGCTACTGCTGAACCCAGGGCAATAATATACAAGAAAAAGGCAACACATACCCTAAATTTCTGATGCTGACCTTACCAAGTCAGGCTTACTTTCCTGCTTCAACACCCATTCAGAAAAAAAAAACAGCCCACACTTTACGCTTGATCAGCTATGCTTATTACCAGTTGCTACAAACAATCTACAACATTTTCATCCCCTCCCTGAAATTTCTAGGAAGTTAATTGCATGTGAGCATGAAAAGAGAATCTGAGCTTGGCAATGCATTTGCCTGTCATTGTTGAGACAGCCAAAAATCACACACACACGTATCTTCGGTGACTTCGCAGGAAGAAAAAATAGGCAGGTGCTTTATTACTACAAACCACGACTTATATACCTTTTCTAACACACGCGTGTCTTTTAGCCATTGGTTAACATTAGTTAGCAATGATACATTATTGGATAACTCTTTACCGCGTTATGTAAGTCCACTGTTTTGCCTAGTTCTTCCTTTGTTGCTAGTTGTTCCCCTTATCTGACTTGCTCTTCCAGACTCCCTTTATTTTCCCATTCAGATGCCTTCTACTTTCCCACTCGGATATCTTCTGTTTTCCCACTCATATGCCTTCGGTACCTCATTTCTCAAGGATACACTTTAACATCTTCCAGACTGAGTTCTAACTTCATGCCTTCAGCCAGGGAATCCACGGGCCTGCCATAGCCCCCCACCACATTTGCCAGAACAAAATTTCTACATTTGAGTATATAATACACACAAACCTGGTGACTGATCCAGCAAAGGCAGCTGTTGAGAGCTGGATAGTTATCATTCTCTCCTCGTCTTATCAGAAGCTCCAAACACAAGGTCCCCATCAGCAAGGCAAGAGTCAGTGGTACCTACACCACTGTGCTCCAGTGGGGCCAGGACTAACCCTTTCTGAGCAAGGGCCAAGGCACTCTCCTTCCACAGCAGCAGATGCAACTCTGTGACTAGGCAGTGGGTTTCAATTTCCCCCATGCACTCAGCTAGGGCTCCCTCACAACCCACTGCTGTCCCTCCTCTTTCTAATGGCAAGCAGTTGGAGAGGTCAGGTTTGTGTTTCCTTCCCCATGCCCCTTAGGTTAACAGTCACCTCTCAGGGATACCTATGAGCCCAGTGGGAAGGTGGTGGCAGCACAGGTCCCACAGGACACAGCAGGGGGCTTGAAAAGGTGAATGGACACGAGGAGGAGGAATACATGGAGAAATGGCAAGAAGACCAGCAGTCCAGGAAGGCCAGAAGGACACTCTAACAAGTGATTTGAAAGTATACGATTGTAGCTGCATTCCTGAGCTTTGCACAAACCTCTACCCACTTTGACGACAGAAACCACGACTGGCAGATATAACTTAGGAATACTTGCAAAGTCATACTGAGAATACTTTCACTAAAAGCTGTGCTTAAAAACAAACTCTCGTCTTCCTCCCTGCAGTTAACTTTTAACACTTGTCTAAGCCACTGGAGGAACAGTGCTGCCCTCACCCTGTGAACATAAATCATAGCAATAAAAGCGTCAACTAAAAAAAAAATGGAAGATACTTTGTTCAAGACAATCTAACATGCCCATCCAAAACAATCTGTCTTTTAAGAGACTGACTTGAGATCGTAGTTTAAAAATAAGAACAGCACAGATAAAATATGTAGGTTATTATTAAGCATGCAGCCAAGTCACTTTATATAAATGACCACAGAGTAATTCACCCCTGCTTTATAAAAAAAGAAATGTTTTCAAAGCAGTCCTTGAAAGGAAACAAATCCTCAAATTCAGAAGACACTAATACTGCCTCCAGGGAACCCAATATAGAGATGACTCCTCTTTATATTTACTTTAATTTTCCACCCATTTTTTAAGCTATAAATACAGAAACATCAACATTATCTGCTCTTCAAATACTTAGCCATAGAATCATAGTATAGTTTTGGTTGGAAAGGACATTCAAAGGTCCTTTCATCTAGTCCAACTCACCTGCAAAGATTCAACTAGATAAGGTTGCCCAGAACCACATCCAGTCTGACCTCAAATGTCTCCAGGGATGGCGCATCCGCCACCTCTCTGGGCAACCTGTGCCAGTATTTCATCACCCTACTTCAGGCATTTCACTTTGAAGTGTCTGTGGAATTAAGATGATGATTTCTTTCTACTAGGGGAAGTTTATGTTGCCTCTTTTATCAACTATTAGCAACATTAAGAAAAAGACAAAAGGATGCAAGAACTAAACCTGGCGCACATTCATATCCACTTCAATTTAGTTTACTACAGACCCATAATTGCCTCTCAGGGTGTTTTCTTAAAAAAAAAATAGGGGGGAAAAAAAGAAAACAAAACCACAACTCAAAACCACATCAGTCATAAAGAAAGTTTGTTGATGGAGTCAACACAGTCATTGCAGAAGTTATTCCACCTCAGTGGTGAAGAGATTGCCATTGCTATTTTGCATGACACAGCCCTGGAAGAAAAGTCAGCTACTACAGCGCTAGTGAGAGCAGACAACGTGGGCATGACCAACAACATTTAGTGTGTTGCGATTTCCCTCTTGATAAGGTCCTGCTTTGCTAGGTAAACCACAACACACTTCTCCAAAACCTCCTGGGACACCCTTTAACACTGGCAACTGGCGAGGTGAAGAGAAGGGGAAGAGGAAAAAAAACCCAAACCAACAACAAACCACCAGCTCTACGACAACCATGAATCAATGCAGTTCAGAAAGCTCACTTTGAACAGACACACCTGAACCCTTGGGAACTGAACCTGCAGCCTTTCAACCTAAAAGAAGAGATTTAGTGATAGGGATCACAGCTTACAGCCCCAAGGCATTCATATCTCACCTGGGTCACTGAGTGGGAAGCCTCTGCCTGCCACAAGCCACACTGCCACCACCAGCCCAGAGTAATGCACCAAAGAAAACTAGACTCCCTCACTGTAGGAAATTCAGGCAGTTCATCTCCAGTGAACATCTGGACTTGATCCACATGCTGAAAACATCAACAAGATTTTCATTACTACTTAAATGAAAACTCGTAATAAACCAGCTAGGATCCTTTAGAAACTAGCATGCCATTCTTAATAGCATTTGCATGCGCATTAAACACCTTGCAATTAGTCAAAAGTCTTAATGATAACATTTGTGCATGAACTTACTAAACATAGGACTGAACTACGTGCCCCATCTATGCCTGAGTAACCAAGACTATGGGGTGCAGTTACTTTTTCTGCTGCTCAGAAAGGTGTAAGGTGTATTTCTTGGATTGTTCAGTTATATATTCAGCTACTTTGAAATTACTTCACCCTGTAAGGTTCAACTATGCACAACACAGCTGGAAACACAAGACAATTACAAGCAGTAGCGCCTTACCTACAAAAGATATACAGGCTTCACCTTGACACAGGTCCCAGGAAAAATGAATCCTTCTCACACAGCATAAAAATTGTCTTTACAAACCTATGTGTGCTTTAAATGTATTCAGATATAGTTTATTAGATTATATTTATTAAGCAGTCTAAAACTAGATTTAATTTTCTTGAAATCAGGTAAACAAACTCGAATATCACTTGGATTTTCATAATTATCCACCTGTTCTGGCTTTTCAATTTGCTATGATGAATTTCACACATGCTGAGAGACCTGACTTTGGAATCTTCACCTTGAAAAGGCTGGAATTTCAGCGTCCCCCCAGCTGCATGTAACAGAAACACATCAACAACCAATCCCATTCTCAACATGTGCTGAAAAACGCAGCTAGACAGAGGCAGGCAAAGCATTATCTGCTTTGCAATTTTGCAAAGCTTATAGCAGAAAGGCCAAACAGTGGCTGGGTTATTATCCAATCTGCAAATAAACACAAGTAATTAATTTACTAGCATGGCACTGCATCTTGCAGGCTGAATTTCAACACATAGCTATTACAGTGGAACCACTTGAAGGAATAGAGAATTCCTTACAATTTCTAGTGTATAGCCTGCTTTCAGGCTACAGCTATGAAAAGAACAGAAAGGAAGTCCTGAACACTGGAAACAAGATTCCCAGATCATTAATGAATAAAATACAAAACCATTCATAAAGGCAATAAATATTTTTTGTAGAGTGAACAACTACTTAAAAATATTTGCTCAAATCCAAATGGACAGTATTAAAGCACTATTACAGTGTGAGAGCAATTACAAAGTTGACGTGAACAATTCACTTTTAACCTCTTAACTGCTTTGTGCGATATTAGCAAAGAAGTTTTCTAATGGGAATAATGATACAAGGATTTTAAAGATTAGCAGCCACTTCAATAAAATGGCTAAGGAAAGTTCCCTGTAGGCAGCTA
Organism: Myiopsitta monachus; assembly: GCA_017639245.1. Lineage (NCBI taxonomy): Eukaryota > Metazoa > Chordata > Aves > Psittaciformes > Psittacidae > Myiopsitta > Myiopsitta monachus. Next base: position 59,119,030 of record CM029921.1, on the reverse strand, counting down.
TAAAATGACTGTCAATTCACTTGTGCCACGATGAAATGCGACTTAAGCAGCACTATTCAGAAGTTAAGATCTTTAAGGAGTAACTGGTAGTCCATTGAGAATGTCACTTCAGTTGGACAGGCACAGAGAAGAAAACAACTAATGGCCTTTCCTACTGCATAGTGCCCCTGTATCTTATCTGTATCTCAAGTTCTTTCCTCTTCACTCCCATTCCACTGTAGCACTGAGAAAAGCTGAATAAAGCTTGCAGGATGGCCTCTCTACACACGAGGTAAGAACCCCTCTTCCCAAAGACCACATGAGAATCTTACAGCAATAGATCTTTTTCCCTGGAGATTTTCAACACCTCACGTACCTCTGAAGCTAGTCTTGCTCTGAACAAGAGGTAACAAACTTTCCTGTGACTGTCATCTCTATAGATATTCTTGTAGCCATTCATACTTACTGAACTCTCAGCTGAACTCTGGCATTGCCTCTCAAAAGCATTATAGATGCTTGGAGGTAAGACACATGGCTGCATGGGTCTGTGACATCTGAGCATAGGTACTTGTTTTCTTGCAAGCATTCCCAAAAAAACTCTGAGCAACATATCAGAATGCAAATACAACACTTAAATGTGCTTTAGGCCCTGTTTTGGCTTTTAAAATGTCCTTTGATGAACCATTTATTTACATTTTGAAAAGGAGAAAAACTGAAATAGGAAATTGTACATGCGCAAAACTGAAGGCAGTATCTGACAAGTCATTTTGTTAATTTGTGGCCAACTGCTCATTACTGCAAAATAAGGCTTTTGCACTATCTCAAGAAGAAATCCTAACCCATTACTAGATATTGCTTTTGGCAAATGCAAGCTTCTTCTAGCACAGTGAATCTCCATAAAAATCATGTTCCCATTAAATGCATACGCTGGCATCCCAAAAGTACTGCTGGAAACAGAACAAGATGTTCTCTCAAGGCATTTCGTTGGGACCTTCATCTGCTTTCATGCACCCTTTTTTGCCCGTTCTTGCTTTGTTCACAGTGCTGCTTTGAACACCACCTACCCCCTACACTGCCTCTTCTCAGCACCCTGCCCCACAAATTACCAACTTCAGCATTCTGAGAACACATATATTCCTCTTCCTTCAAGTCTTGTTCACTTAACTATTAGACTAACACTGTATTCCCCAGACACTCAGAATCCACATAACATTGTCACTTTATATTATTCATGCACCTTCTGTAAGCGGCAAAGCTCACCCTGAGCTTCCCCTTGCCCGACTCACCTTCTGGCACTGGATTTCCACTCCCATTTAAAGCAAGCGGACCTTGAGCCCTGCTGCACCATCACTAGCCAAGCTGGCCAACAGCACTTGCACTGAAAGGTGGCCACCTTGAAGTTACTACATCAGTAAATGGTGAGCACACTCTGAGAACTGTATGCAATTAGCATAGCCAAGCAGGTATTTTTGCTGCAACCGCCCTCAAGGTACTTTCGAGGTCTTTTTCATCACTGTAACAAAAGGAATAATTTTTAAGCCTTTGAATACTCTTAAATTAACTTCCCTGGCAAAGTTTTCCAGAGCAATATAATCTGACTACATATAACTATGCAGAAGAGCAGGGGCACAAGGAAGACAAAGTACGGACTTCAAAGCTTAAGAGACACTACAGCCCGATTTAGATGGAACTGTTTCATTAGTATGTAGATTCAAAGCCATTCCTATGCAGTTACTGAAGTGCTGCCCAAGCCTTCCTAGCAAGCAAAAATCCATTCTGTGTACAAATAGGGCTTTTATAGCTTGGCACAGTGCTCAACTGCGGAATCAAACTTTCAATGCCTGGTAAATTTTCTACTTGAAAGTGGCAGGAGAGCTCATGCCAGAAGTCCACATGAAATGCAGCTTAGTGGCAGGAGGTCGAAGTGTGGTATCAAGAGATTTTATGAAAGTATTTCAAGACAAACTTCTTAAAAGCATTATGTTATCTAGGGATGCATAGGCTTATACCACTAGGAAAGCCTAGAATCTTTGTGACCCCTTCCAGTAATGGCTAATACCTACCTTGTGCAGTAGGATCTCTTGCAGGTGGTGAGAGCTGTCTCTGTGTTTATCTAATTCCTGGTTCTTTTGCTTAAGTTATGAATGAATAAATAAAACGTGTTAATGCCAGAGTTTTTGTGTAGACTGTCCCCTAAAGAGGGGAAAAAAAAAAAAAGAACAAACCAAAACCAACAACAAACAAACAGACTTTCAGGTGCAAAGGGTGATATTTCATACATTGAAAAAACAGAAATCTGGCCGGCAGACAACTGAAGAAAATACAAGAGAGTTTAAAGACCAACAGCTTAAATGATTACCCTTTCTCCATTAGTACCTAAAACTATGGCTACAGAAGGATAAATTTAATTTGAACAGAGAGGACGGCTCCATAATGTACCATTTTTATAAAAATATTTAAAGCTAGTGTCAACAATGACCCTGAACAGATGTCAAGCGTGAAGACTTTCAACATACTGAATCTTGCCAGCTGTCACCGTACCATAATAAAAAAACCCAGATACGAAAGCCCCACTGAAACCTAATCTGTCTGCTCAGGGTCTCCCCTTCAATCTGCACAAATGCACTGTTAGATTCACTTACAAGAGCAAATTTGCGAATGCTTATACACTCTCCCATTAAAGTAGTTCAATTGTCTGAATCTGCCATTTTAACAAATTCAAGTATAAGACTTTAAATTCAATTAGCACAAATCTCAGTGCTCTCAACATAAAATTTGCAAGTGACATTTAATGGCATTCAACACACACAAAGATAAGCTAATACACTAATGGACCAGCAGTGAAAATTGTAAGACACTCTGAAAGGCAGTACTCTTTTTTTAGTCAAGGAAATTAAAGGTGTAGGCTGCACTGGACAAGAAAAGATGACAGCTATGAAAAATCCTTCTGAAACCAAGGCTGCAAAAGCACCACACAGCTATGGCTGCACATAATTTGAGAGCAAAGAAGAAAAGCAGCTGCTCTATTCAGCAAAATCTCCTTCCAACAGGCTAGGTTTTGATGGTTATATACCTAATGTAAGGCTGTTTCAGTCCTTAAGATGGCAATTACAACCTCTTCTGCTGTTTTTACTTCTGACTCCTACCTGTTCTTCTGATGAAGGCTTCGGCAACACAGCCCCACTCACCACCATTCTGTAGTCCCACACTAATTGATGCCCATAGAAGCACTAAGTTCTCCAAGCCTTGCGTCCCAAATGGCTAAGGACACAACACTGGGCGCCAAGAAGCCAGCCCAATGAGCAAGCCTGAGGAATTCTGCTACTGCGCCTCCCCACTGCTCACCTGCACCTCACCAACTTGACAAGAAAGCTGCAAGTTTTCACATAGCTATGCCTCCTGCATTAGAAAAACCCAAGATACCAGACTTCAGGAATCCCTTTAAGTCTTTTTTACATGTGGCAATATGTTTCACCTTAATTCCATTTAAATAAAGCAGGCTACCTCCAAAGAGCTTCAAAAACTCAGGGAGACAGAAGGCAGACCACGCTGGGAAGTCTGAGAAAAAAAAAAAACCTTTACAGTGATGATTAAGCAGAGGGAGATATTTTTTTTTAATTTCCTTAAGTACAAACAAATTAGCACAAGCAAAACCTATGGTTAGTGAAGATGCTTTCGCAATAAAGATTTATTAGTGTTTTTCTTTGAACATGGATGTGCAATTGGATACCAGGACAGCACCTCACAGACAGATGAAGGAAGCATCAACGGGACATGTTCTGTTTCACACAAATCTTGCTCCTGTGATTTGAATGAGTGAACTATAAAGACCAGTGCCAGCAACAACTACATTTTAAAAGCTGCATTTCTTTAAGAGAGTTGTTGTAGTTTCCTAAATTAGACAGACTTTTTTTTTTTTTTTGACGCTCTTGGTTAAGATTCATGGATTATAGATATTTAAATACTCATTTATGTTAAGAACTATACAAAGCACAGGGAAACCAGTTACACCTAGTAGCTTATTAGGATATGTCCATTTTATCAACAAAAACAAGCACAACTAACCTGCACCAAACACTGCCCCTGCTAAGTAGATTTTCAAAGCATACAATATATTTGGGATGAAAAGTGACACAAGAAGCCAGTAGGTTTCACACTTTCTTCAGTTTGCTGCATTTCCCCTAGCCTTTGGGGGAGCAAACGGGGCGAGACAGGGACAATTTAATTATTAACTTGAATGACGCCACACACTTTGCGAACATAAAATGTATAAAAAGCCAGTTTCCAATTCACAGCGCAGGAGTCATGCAGTACATCAGCCTTTGGAAGGCTGCCTGCCCCTATCTGCGTGCTGGCATCCTGGGTGCAAAAAGTCTCCAATAACACCAAAATCCTTCAGAAAACCATATGCTGGACTGGCCAGCCATATGTTGGGCTGCATTAAAAGAAGCACGACCAGCAGATTGAGGGAGGGGATTCTGCCCTTCTACTCCATCCTGTGAGACCCCACCTGCAGTGCTGTATCCAGCCCTGAGACCCCCAACATAAGGAGGACATGGACCTGCTTGAGTGAGTCCAGACTGGGCCATGAAGATGCTCCAAGGACTGAAGCACCTCTGCTTTGGAAGACAGGCTGAGAGAGCTGGGCTTGTTCAGCCTGGAGAAGGCCCTGGGGACAAGACCTTAAAGCAGCCTCCTCATACTTCAAGGGAGCCTTCATCTGGAGAGGAACTTTTTACAAGGGCCTGCAGGGATAGGACAAGGGGGAATGGCTCCAAACTGACAGAGAGGAGATTTAGATTAGATATTAGGCAGAAGTTCTTCCCTATTAGGGTGCTGAGGCACTGGCCCAGGTTGCCCAGAGAAGCTGTGGCTGCCCCATGCCCAGCAGTGTTCAAGGGCAGGTTGGACTGGGCTTTGAGCAAACTGGAAGGTGTCCCTGCCCGTGGCAGAGGAGTTGGAACTAGGTGATATTGAAGGTCCCTTGCATTCCAAACCATTCTACGATTCTATGAAAACACTGAGTACATGGGAGCTCAGCTCTTGAACCTCAGATTGTTTAAAAAAAAAAAACAAAACACTAAACACACAACACACCAAAACCCCACCTTTCAAAACTCAGAGTTTTGAGCTTATTTTAAGCTCACCTCTACTTCAGAGCACTTTTTCCATGTACCATTGCTTTTGATGTGTTGCACTTGAATCATGACTAAAATAGCATTAAGGTGCTCTGCTCTATTTCAACAAGGAACACTTTGGATCTACCTCACTGTGAAGCCTTAAAAATCCTTCTTGCACAACATGAGCCTCTGTGAACCACACCACAAGAGAAGGATCTCATGTCCCGTTCAACAAAAATGGCCACATACAATTCCCTTAGTTTGGGGTTGGTTGTTTTTGGTTTTTTTTTTGGTGGAGCTTCACAGCCTTTTTTTTAACTCCAAACAAGCTGGAAAACAAGAATCTGGATTATTTTTGTCTGAGCATTTTCTACAGGGTGCTCCGTTGCCCCAATTAAAAAGCCTGTAATTCGTCAACCACTCCTTACAGCCAGACTGAATCGCTATTAAATCTAAGTCCCAGGCCACCCATTTTTAGCGCACCAATTAACCACCACTGAACAACACAGAGCAGCAGCAAGCAGAAGATGGGAAGCATTTTTAAGTTGTCATCACCCACAGTGTATCTGTTCTTCTTCCATATGTTCAGTTCAAGAGAACTCAATAATTATTTAATTAAAAGCAGCACCTATTCAAGCTTGACAGGTGTTGAGAGAAGCAATAGTACACATGAAGAACAGGTCTGTAGAAGGCGCTATTAACAACCCACTGCCTTTTAGGGATACCATTAACTCTGAGTAGTCAAGTAGTATTCATTAATACCTCCAAGTCTTGAAAATGATCCACATACTTCGATTTACTTAATTTAGAAGTGTTGCAAGTTTTCATTAAGAGGTAATGAAACGTGGAGGCATGTTGCCTCTGGGTTGACTATGTGAAAGACAAAAGAGTGATAAACTATTAGGGAATCACAGTTTGTTGCACAAATCAAACACACCTTAAATTCATTTCAGCTAAATTTAATTCTGCTCCACATGCACAAACCCTGAAAATCAAGGCAATCTCTCTGGACTTAAAGGAGTTTTATTACCTTTATTGTAAAGGTAGGCTTTATCTTTTGACCCACCATCAGGGCTCTCTTTCTAAACTCCGAACAACTTCACAAAGCTAAAGCAATTCCAATGCCCACCAAAAGAATACACAAAACAGAAGCATGTATTACTCCAGTGACCCACTCCCCAAACAAATATAGACAAACCCAAACCCATCAACATCAACAGCAGAGCTTCCACTGACTTAACTGCCAGGCATCACAGGCATCTGTATTCTATACTGGTTTGCAAATGGGTATGAAAGTCAACAGAAATCATATTCATCCATGCAGATCTGAAGTGGCAGAATGGAGTCTGAAGGAACTGCTACAAAACCTGTCATCACATTTCGATGTGCTGATACTGCCATCAGCCCAAGTGACACAAGAACGTTTATGGACATCCCATTTCCATCTCTGCTAAGAAAGGCTCCCTCCATGAGGAAGGCTCATCAGCATGACATCAATATGGCAGAGCTCCCATTTTTACAAATAACACTCTCCTCTCTCTCTCCATCCTTGCCTCACGTATTTACACTGCCTTCAGGCACCGAGGCCTTCTTTAATGAGGTTTTAATAAAGGACAAAATAAATTAGAAACCTTGATCAAAACAGGGCCTCCAGCAGGAACACAATAAAAAGATCCAAGTAAAAAAATCCAAGTAATGCAGCGCATCAATCAGCAAGCAATTTCACAATCAGCAAGCAGTTTCACAAACAGGGGGAACACCTGCCTGCCAGGTTGCCACTGATGGTGAAGCCTCTCACCCTCCATTCTGACTTCCAGCCTCTTCGTCCCCCAGATACTAGAGCTGCGGTCACCCAGCAAGCCTCAAACCCAGGGAGGTGGTGCAGCCCTAATGCCACCACTACAGCCCTTGAAGTCATCAGATAGGAAAGATCCTCCCCACTCACTGTGGACTTCTCCAGCTTCCTTTGGAAGTGGGAAGCAATCTGCCTTCGCACCTCACAGAACTGAGGGTACCAGGCACCCCTGGCCTGAGAGCGGGCCCCACCTGAGCTGAGCGGACTGGGCTCAGGCCCACAGTCCCACCTGAGCTGAGAAGACCACATGCCCCTCGGGCTCTCTGGGGCTGAGGGGACTGGACCCTCCACTCAGACACCCTGAGGAGGAAGGGCACAGGCCTGACCAGGCACCACAGCTGATGGGACCAGCACTACAGGGGAGCAAGGAAGCTGAAGTCTCCTCAGTTCTAGTCCCACAAGCTCAGGCGGCTGTAGCCCTCTCAGCCTGCGGGGCCCGGGAGATCTCTGGTCGGGGAGCTGCAGTCCCCTCAGTGCTGAGGGGCCGAGATACCCCCAAGCTGAGGAGACCACACTCCCCTCAGGGCCCCCAGGCGGAGGAGACCCGAGCTCTCCAGAAGGGAGACCCCTGGGGCTGAACAGGGCCTGGACACCCTCCAGGGATCCTCCGGGGCTGCAGAAGCCTCCGCCAGGCTGAGCTGCCAGGTATCTCCGAACCGCGGTCCGCCCTCGCCGCTATACGGCCCCGCCTCGGGCGGCCGCGGCCTCATCCCCGCTATCACCCGCTGCCCCGTCCCGCCGCCACCCCCGGGCCTGTGCCCGGCCTCCCCGCCCGGCCCCACGCTGAGGCGGCGGCGCGGGTCTCTGCTCACCGTGCGGCGCGAAGCCCCGCGGCGAAGCGGGCCGAGTCCAGCCGGCACAGCCGCCGGGCGGGCGGATCCCCTGGGCAGCGGCGGCGGCTGCCCCGTATCCCGTGCGGCGGCGGCGGGCGGGGCGGGCTGCACCGCGCGTCACGTGACCGCCGTGTCATCCCGCGGCGCCATCTTCTGCGTGGCTCGGGAGGGTGTTCTGTCTCGGGTAGGTGCTGCGCGCAAACGCCTGTGCAGGGTGGTTGTCCGCGAGCGCCCTGCTCGTTGTCGCCCGGGACACGGGTTGAGGACGCTCGTCGGTGTCAGAGCTATTGGTTTTCCCTATAGCGTTGTTCCCAGAAGCTTTCTGCAGGCACGTAGCCAAATAATAAACCCCAGAATAGCCGGCATCAGCATCTTGCTGCGGGCGGATAAGGTGTGAAAAGGTCTCATGCTAAATCTGGCTGACATCCCGACGGAGCTGGGCCAGGGGTGACCTTGTCCGCCAGGAGGTGAGGTTGTGCTATGTGCTGGCATGAAAGGAGGTTGTAGTGAGGAGGGGTTTGGTCTCTTCTCCCAGGTGGTAAGTGATAGGACAAGAGGAAATGGCCTCAGGATAAACCAGGGAGGTTTAGATTAGGTATTAGGAACGATTTCTTCACCGAAAGGCTGATCAGATATTGGAACAGGCTGCCCAGGGCAATGGTTCAATCACAGTCAAAAACCTGGTAGATGAGGCCCTTATGACGTGGTTTAGTGGTGGACTTGGCAGTCCTGGGGTAAAGAGTGGGCTTGATGATCTTACAGGTCTTTTCCAGCCTAGCTGATTCTGTGATTCCCCTTCTGCAGGGAAAATGTAATGCAGAGCTGGAGTGCAGTGCATCCTGCCCTGAGAACCACAAGACCAGAGGGTGCAGTGTTGGTGCAAGCTTGAACTGTCTACTTTCATTTCACTGTCCAGTGGCTGTTCTTGGACGTTGGTCTTCACCTTCTTTGTTGTAACATCAAGAGCTCTGGAGATGTGAGAAGTCAGCTGTTACTAATAAAATCTTAGTTCAAATAGAATAAGAGAACAATTCGGCTTGGAAGCAACCTCTGGACATCGTCTTCTCAAGTTAGAAAGATTGTAAAATTTAGTTTCATGAATACTGTTGCCTCACACCCTAACCCTAACCTCACACTTCACTAACTCTGCCTTGTTAATACAAAAACACTGGGGGTTTTCCATACAAAAAGGTCAAAAGCATTTTGTGGTGCCCACAGCGGCTATGGGATACCTGTGTGCACTGAGTCTGGTTTCCTGTGGGTCTGTTCCCTAGCATGGGAAGATCTGCAAGGTCTGATTAGGAACTTTTCCCACATTTCAGGCATTCGTTATCTCTCCAAGGTGGTTGCTAGCCAGCAGATCAGGGAGATGGCATAGCTGCACCACATCCAGCTACCCCTCTACCACACAGGAGGAGGTTGAAAACACACATGGGAGGGACTGGATGTGCCAGTATGTCATAGCAACATCGAGCAAGAGACAGTTTTTGCCATGTAAACATATCAAAATCTTAAAAAAAAAACCCTCATGACTTACCCTAATCAATGACTGATTGCAAAAACTGCCCAAGCTAAAACAAAATTAAGCTTGGATAAACAGTAATTCATGCACTGAAACAGGTGAAACACAAAGGTGTCCTGGTCCTCTATAAAGAGCTACCAAATACTGCAGTTTCTTAATATGTATTTTAGCCCTTCAGAGGGAAAATTCCCCATGTAATAAAACTCAAGTTTAGAATCAGTGTGAAGGCTGCATTTTGAGATTTGCCAAGACCAGCAACTCTTTACACTTTTTTATCCCTGATGATGAAGAGGGAATGAGTTTTGTTTGACCTCAGGATCCAGGCAACAGCTTTCACCATATGAAACCACATAGTGTTTAGGAGGGAAAATAAAGATGGAAGAAGATGGCTTAGGAAAGGGGTGCTGGGGAAGTCCAACACAGAATTTCACTAGACTTTTCTCCCAGGCGGTAATTTTCAATCTGTTGTTTCTTTTTCTAGCTAGTTGTCTGTGCGCAGCACTCATGGATCAAATATAAATGGGTCTCTTTCATCAGAGAAGGGAAACCAGAGTCTGAGTGTTGTATTGGCCACTATTTTACTACTCTTTGCTTGACATCTCCTGGAAGTAAAAAATGCAGGTGCCATGTTGGGTCTTTTGGCAGTGCTGAGCCAGTCATACAAGCAGAGAAGGCTTTTTCCAGGCAAATGGACAGGACCAGAGTCCTCCAAAGCTGAGCCAGAACTGCTTGATCTTCTCCCATAGCACAAGAAAGCACCTTGTAAACCCTCTCAACTAACAAAATGGTGCCTTAAACAAGGAGTTTTCAGAGCAGCCAAACCCCATGTGTGTCACTGGCACAGCCTGCAAATGAATTCTCCCATCCTGCTCACTTTGAGACAGGTCCTTTCTTCTACTCGCTCTTGCTGCCAGGACTTTCATTTTGCCTTCATTTTTGGGGGGCTGGTTACTGCTGATGACAACCCGGGCATCAATGGCTTCAATTCTTTCAGCTCAGGAGGGATTTATTCGTAAGCTTTACTCTTTCCCAAACTGACCAAGCTTAAAATCTCCTTACGAAAGCTTTGCAAGACTGGCTTGTGTGAGTGTGGTTGCACCAAGAACAGTTTAGGAATGAGGAATTGGGCCAGCTCACCACTGCCTCATTTCTCTTTGAAAAACAGGAAAGCTGATAGCAAAAACAGAAGGGACCTGCTGGAAACAGTGCCAGCCTCCACCATTACAGCAGGCGCTGAGAATCCACCCAGCCATGCCAGAGACAAAAAAGCTTGTTGGGAGTGCTGATGCATCCTCTTTGGAGCAGTGGAACCTAGGGAGGACATGACAATCCTCATCATATGTACATTATATCTTTCTATTTGCTTCCATTGTGTGATCCTATCAACACAGGGACATTCCTAATAGGGGTTCCTGCTTTTTGGCAGGGCACTCTTTTCTCCCTGACTGTCATTTCTTGCAACACTGTCCCTACTAATTCTATAATAGGATTAATGTTGCTGACACTTCCCCCAGGGTAATTGTATAATACATTCCCCTTTTCCAGGGTTTTTCCCATAGTATGGGCATTTTCCAGCAAATAATGTGAACTTGAAGGCTGTGCAAATTGATTCCCAGGGAGCCTGACCTCCCTGTTGCGAATGACAAAGGGCTGTCAAGAGGTTTATAAATAGCTGTCCTGGGCTGCGGTGTGGGCTTAATCCTGCTGAGCCGGTCTTGTTCCTGAAAACAGCCTTTGCTGCCGGGCAACAACCAGTGTCCAAGCACTGAGGGTGGGAAAGATGCTGAGAGAGTGTGCCAGTTCCAGGTAGCATCATTTCTGGAGGGGCTCCCTGTGGGTCAGTGGTGCCCTTGCAGAAGCAGGAGGGAATGACCCAGTGCTCTACTCAGCTGGGAGTTTCTCCTGGTGACACTCTGAGTAAATGGTTTAATCAAAATCAATGTACCCGTGAATGAATCAACAGTAAAATGCTAATAGATCACAATCTTTAATAATCATGAGGAACTGATCAATAATAAACAATTGAATTGTTTCAATATATAATTTTGGTTTGATGTAATAGAGTTACTATTAGCACACTAATACTTTATTAATGAACTAATATTAAACTAACTTAAATAAAATGTCAATAACCTTCATCCTATCACAGTCACTGTAGGTACATCTTTCAGTACAGCAACGCTCATTTACCTAGTCACTTCATTTATGACATCACTTGATGCCATATCGGCATCATTTACTCACTGATGGTATTTATGACATCACATCAGGTGACATCATTTATGTAGGTTGCAGAATTTATGTATTCATTCAGTGACTTTATGTTAACCCTGAAGTTAGATGCGGTTACACTTGACTGCAACATTTTTTAAAGCCTTAGAAACAGGATTGGCAGGAGTTGACATTACTCCAAATTTGTACAGTGCATCACAGTCCCACGGGGCTTTGTCCTTGTCTCCTGATGGTGGCAAGTGGTGTTAAGGATAATAGTAGTGGCAGCAGAGCGAAAAATAAGAACTAAGTACATCATTAGTGGAGTCAAGCAAAGAGCACATTGCATTCACATGCCATAGTTTTAAGAAACTGCAGAGCAGAGCTTTTAACTGCAATATAAATGGTAAAAGAGACCAAAATATCAATTTCTAAAGGATGCAGTAGATTCCAATACAGCTGTTTTATTATTCAAGCAAGAGATTAATGGTGAGGTGGCATCATCTTTTCAGATCAGCAGTATTTTCCAGTGATCTGTTGCAGACAAACAGCATTATAAGGAAGAAATTCTTTACTGTAAGGGTGGTGAGGCACTGGAACGGGTTGCCCAGGGAAGTTGTGAATGCTCCATCCCTGGCGGTGTTCAAGGCCAGGTTGGACAGAGCATTGGGTGGCATGGTTTAGTGTGAGGTGTCCCTGCCCATGGCAGGGAGGTTGGAACTAGATGATCTTAAGGTCCTCTCCAACCCTAACTATTCTATGATTCTATGATTATACATGCAAGATTGTAGTTTTCTCCTGTTTGCTTCAGATCATTAGAAAAATGTGTAAACTAATTTATGTAATTGATCTGGTTTTAATGGCTGATTGCTCCTGATTAAAACAGCGTGTGTCTTTGGGGAAAAATGCATCAAAATTTGAAATAAAAAGAGAAATGCTTAACAGAGGTAGGGCAATAGCAACCATGTCCCCATTTAAGCAGCAGAAGAAAGAAAAAATAAAAAGAGGAGTGAAAAACAGAAAAAGAAGGAAGAAAAGATAGCTCAAAGGAGATAACAAGCCAACAGTTATCAAGAGAGGACCAGCTTGGCACAGGGCTGTCATTGACTTGCCCAGCGCATCCCACATGCAAGCAGAGTGTTCCAGCCGATCTGGGCCACTGTCTTCCCCAGTGTCCTGGGGACAGATGTGTCCATGGGCTTCGGGATCAGAAATAGAAGAGCCAGTGACAACACCATGAGCTTTTGACACTTCAGTGGATCTGTATGGCATTTTCTTTAGTGCCATGTTAGGCATTTCCCATCAGGTAATGAAAGGGGTAGGTAACAAGGAATCCTGTAAAAATGGCTGGGGAGTAAAAGCTACAGCAGACTTGTGGCCACACAGATGCAGATGGGAGATGATGAGTAGCCATGGGGCTGGGAGTGGGACGGAGTAGATGGCACCATGTCTACCACAGTAGATATTGCTGCTCCCGGCACTTTCAGCCAGCGACATGCTTCTCACCAGCATCCTGAGGGGACCCCCATGCACAGCACACAACAACCAACCACAGGCAGTTATTCTCTTCCCTATTTCTATCCCTGCTAATGGGGTTTGCTGCTCTTCTTAGGGAAAATAGAAAAAAAAAAAAAGTTGTTTTCTTTTCAGGCAGTGGCATATTTCCTAAGAAGAGCAGTTCCCAGGCTTTTCATATCCATCACCCCCTTTTCACCATTACCCTTGGTTCCAATGCTCTGTGCTCCTTCCTCTTTCAAAGAGTGAGCACCTGGTCCTGGTGAGGCTTGTCAAAACCCACAAGACTTCCACACACTGTGTGTCACTCCTCACCAGAACAGTCCCCAGTGCCAGTTTATGGAGCACATTGTTTTATCCATGCTTTTTGCCATGAGGATTTAAATGCTGGCACTGGCATGCATTTTTCTACCCTTTTGCTGAGTCAAAAAGGAGGAGCACAGCTGATGGAGGGCTACTGTGCTACCTTCTCTGTTGTCAGAGGGTAGCAAGTGATACAGGGAGACAGATACAGCAGCATAATGATAGGAGCTCAACAGGGCCATTATCTCTGTTATCTTGCAGGCTGTAGTAGGAGTTTTGATATCATTTGCTTTCAGACTCTTATCAAAACCGCCTCACATGCTGCAGCCCTTGATTTTTCTCACAGTGCTAGTGCTGGTCATTCAAAAAGCTTTTTTTTGGGAGGTAACCCTAACATATTTGCTAATATGATAAAACATTTATTTAACTGTAAATAAATAAACAAGTGTAAAAGCAGATTTGAATTGTTGCTGTGCTGCATGTCTGCTTGCCCATTTCCTTTTAAAACCTGTGCTTATCCCTGGAAGGGTGAATTGTGTTTTTCCTTACATATACACACTAGTGGGGCTCAGCTGAGACTGGACCAGAGCAGACTTGCTCTGAGCTGACACTGCTGCATCCTCCTCCCTGCAGACAATGCTTGTATGCTCAGGCAGGTCTGGCAGCACAGGGCTGATAGCAACCTAAGAGCTATAGATTGCAGAATGGTTAAAACTCAGTAAGTTCAACCAGGCTGTGGGCAGGAGTTAGAAGAAAACCTTGCTCTGCAAAAGCAGCAGCACAAAGGTGGGATTTCCCAGGGGCAGTCACTGCAGTTGACTCGGGAGCCCCAATTAGCTGACAGCTTTCAAAACAGAAGATTAGCTTGCAACATTCCTCGTATTCACTCTGCCAGCAGGTTTTTGCTGAGAGCAGCATGCTAAAATTGTGGAGGAAATGGCTTTGCAAGTGCTCAAGGCTAATTTGCAGCATGGCAGAGGCTGGGAAGAGGCATATTTCTTGGGGCAAAGTGATATAACAGTTGCGTTGAAAGAAGATGAATGGAGACTGAGTGCTTCACAGATGCAATAGTGCTTCTCCCTCCTGCTATAGTCAATCAGAAATTTCCTGGACCCATCTGCTAGGAGTAGATCCCTGGCCAGCACAGAGCTCTATACTTTCCAGCAAGTTCTGGAGATGGCCACCTTGAAACTAATGTCCCACAGTGGGGTCAGATGTGCCAGGCTGGAGATATCCTGGGGTGGTAAATATATAAATATATTGATATTTTATATATTTATCAACATATAAAAGTAGAGAAAACTATAGAGCATCAGGTTCTCCATATGAGGATAAGCATCAAACATTATTCCAGACTCAGTGCTAATACAGTTTTTACTGTAACACCCTCTAGATACAGTAATCTGATACTGCCTTTTTGCAAGGGAGAAGCAAGGAAGCAAGGAGAGAAACTGATGCTAAGGCTCTCATTTTGATGAATATTTTGGTGACTTGAAGATTTAAAACCAAAATCCAAGTGGAGCTAGCATGCATTACTTGAACTAGAAAATTGTATAAACCATATAAAACTCAGAATCATATAACTTCCTCACTACTGGCAAGCGTGGGAGAGAGTGTAATCCTGTTTGGCAAGGCTACAGAATTTTATCAGTGTAAAAAAAGATTTATGTCTCTGCTAAAGAAATATAAGCCAACTTCAAAGTGCATTTGTCCTATAGGTGGCTCGGGTATTACCATGGCTTGGACCTCTGTTGCTTGGGCTGCGAGTGCCTTTCAGAGGAGGTGATAGCAGAGGTTTTGCAGGAAGAATGAGGGAAGTAGAGTAGCTGCCATCAAATTCAACAGGAGTTTTGACCCAGAGCACCACTCAGATCTATCAATCCTATTAGCAGTATTATTCATGGGTCACAGCACAAGGGCTGAGGGTTTAATGTGTTGGTTCTGCAAATTGGGCTAACATTGTGAAGACCATAAAAGAGGGTATGTAGCAGGTTTGACCTCTTGCTGGTATCTAAGATCACAGCATATTACATTTCCTTGAAATGACATTAGTTCAGATCCAATTTTATGATAACTTGCAGCTAGGAAAGACTTCAATTTCATTAATAATGGCCACCATCTATAACATTTAATATACCATTGCAAATCTTAGCAAAAAAAATTTGATCTTGATTTGGTATGAGACAGCTGCAACAAAATTACATCTGAAGCCTCTCGAGTTGGCCAGGGCATGGGCTTGCTCCTGAAAGGTGCTGAACATCCAGATAACCTGGTAGCCAGCAAAGTGACAAGCTGCACTGAGTTTTTGGATAAAAATGCAGATCATGGAGATGGCATCACAAAAGGTTATCTAAAGTTCAGGTCAACATATCGGCCCTGTCCTAGAACAAGCTGTGAGTGGCTTACATGCCACATAGTTGGACAGATTTGGAGCCAGAGACTGTCACATGGCTGTACCAAACACCATTACCAGTGTGTCAGCTTCACTGTCAGATCTCTTTGCGATTGTTTTCTTTGCTGCACGCACTTTTACTGTGGCATTGCTGTTGTGACACACCCCACTTGCACCTCTGTCCCTGGCTAGATGCAATTATCTCCACAGCAGTGATTTGATTTCTATGTTTCATCACCACTGGGTGTGCCTACCATACATGCACCCTTGGTGCTATGGGACATATTAGGCATGATGAATAAGCACCAGCAAATAGCTCATCCAGTGTCACCCACTGTCACACGTCCCCCAGAGCTCAGCCTTTTACACCAAGTGTTTGCAAATATCCTTTGACACCTGCTTAAATAGACAGCAGTAATAGCACAAGGATAATAATAATAGTATTAAGATGAGTGCTAAAACATGGAGAAGCTGTTTTTAACTATGTAGTGTGGTTTTGATGCAGGAAGGATGTTTGATGTAGATGTTGTGAGAATAATTCATATTGGGTATGTACACGAATACAGATGTGACTTGGATGGCACCACAGGATGTTTAGAAATGGAAATATCATTACCCTAGCAATAATTCAGGACGATTACAGGGAAGCTTGGTATCTTTAATCAGTAAGACTGTATTAGCATAACAAAGTTAATTGCAATAGAGTAAAAGACACTGATTAAAGAATATTTTTCTCCACCTAAGACGTGCTACCTATTATATGCAAAAAAAAAAAATCAATGGGCCAAATCCTACCTCTGATTTGCTGAACTCTTCTCCTTCTCCACAAGCCAAGGACAGAAAAGATGGGTTTGTCTCCTGTAAGGCTCGCCCCCAAGCTGCGTATCTTTGCCTCAATGTCACAGGGGAAGGAACAAAGGCTACTCTGCTTCCTGCTCCTGCTGGTGAAGCTTAATGAAGTGTAAGAGCGCTGAGACGGAGGCTAAAAGCCTTGGTGAAAATGAGCAGCTCTTCTGGCTACTGTGACAAAACTGCAGCTGGAGAAAGTAGGAGGGCTTGGCCCTGCTGTTACAGGGTTGTGCCCAATCCCAGGAATAGCCTAGGTTAAGAACCTGCATGGCTTCTTTTACAAAGCTGTAGAAATAGTGACATCTCATAGGGCAGCAGCAACCAGCTACAAGGGCAAGGGAGGGAACAGCCCTGGGCCTGTAACTGAGACCAGGGACACTGCTGTCACTGCTAACTTCCTCCATCACAAATATATAATGTCACAAGCTTAAATTTGCAACAAGTTCTTCTTGAGCAGCTGTTACCACATAAGTTACTCTTGATAAGGCAGTTGCAAAAGTATTGTTAGTGGCTATCCTCTGCAAAGATAGATTACTTCAGGGCACATGCTGTAGTCAGGGCAGTGTTATTTGTATCCCCGCAAAATATCCAAGCATCAAACAACTCGTTCATTCTAGATTATTCAAGATTTGGACCAGAATCATGCATGACAACATCTCTTTCATAGGATCAGTGTCACTATAGCCTCTCAGGCTCCCCACACTTGCAGCAGGAATCGCCTCCCATCTCATTTTGGATTGGGTGCTTTAGGCCCTGACCTGCTTGGCATCAGCAAAGCCAAGAACAAATACCTTTCTGTTGGAAAACATTTGTCTTTCCTCTTAAATATGGTGCACTGGGTTTGTTCCCTTACAAAGGCACTTCTCTGGCTTATTTTAAAACCCACTGATCCTGAGAAGACAACAGCTCTGTTATCTCCATGCCCTGGAGGCTGTTCTGCAAGAGGTGTGGCTGGGAACAGCAAAGGGCTGTAAGTCAGAGAGCCAAGTTCACCATCACAAAAATTTTCTTCCAAACTAGGTACAAATAAAACTGCATCTGTTCCTTGCTCTGCATGCTATTTCTTTCCTTTTGTTGCCACTTGAAGTCTTTCTCGGATGTTGTCTGAGATGGTCCCTGTATCCTTCTCCATCTGATGCTCAGTCCACAGCTGTGCTACAAGGAAGCAGCTCCCAAAGACATCTCAAGATAAATATCTTTATTTAAATGCAATTTGTCCTGAAATTTTTGATTTGGGAAGATCATTGGCTTCACACCTGGCTGGGTACTCCTGCGAGGTCTCTAGTCACGATGCTCCCCCTCAGCTGACTCATGCAGTTCAGTCTTAGATCATCTCCTTGGAAATTGTGGCCCAATACAGTTATCTTTCTTCTGGCGATGACCACACATTTCTCAGGGTTAGTCTGCTTTGCCCTCAGTTTGAGTACAAGGTCTTTGGTACTGGCTCTGTCATCATGGGTCTAGCTATCCTCAGCTATTTCTGGGCTCTCCCACAAAACCTCCTGTATAACCTTTAAAAAAGAGATTAGAATAGATCCCTGCCTCCTCCATTTGGAGACCAGAGCTGTATACAGATATGGTGACCATCTCTGTGGAGAACAGAGAACAAAATTAAGCAATTTTGTTGACTCCTAATGTCTCCTTTCTATCTCAAGAAATACCTCTTTTTGTTTGCTTGTTTCTAAATCACTTGAAAAGGGGTATTTAGAAAGGACTATTTATCTTCCCTGGGTGACACAAGGGCATCTAGTGCACATAGGAATAACCATATGGTGTCAGAAGTCCCATATGTCTCCATCAGCATGTAGGAGCACAAAACTGCTGCAGCGAGACTTTCCTGGTGCCATGCTCAGTAACACAGGGCTTCTCACAGGTTCTCTTTGTGTTTAATAGACCATGATTGTTTTCAGCTAAAAATAATGTGCTCTAAAGACTTGAAGAATTAGCTGGCTTTCCTACACCAAGAAGCACTGACTTTCTCTGTCAGTTCAAAGTTATTCTCAGTAATGAATTAGCCCTTGTTCAGACCATACGCACTTTAACGGGCTCCTTGACTCTGCCTGCCTTGCTTATGGCTGCTTCAGAAGCCAAGTGCCTGAGTGCATATTATACACTTGGGAGTCAAATGCATAGTGCTTTCATCTGGGAAAAAAATATCTATCAACATTGCCAAATTATCCAAGAGGATAATTGGATCCAAGAGGACATCTCCAACCCTGGCTGGCATAATCAAAGGTTTTGCAAAATGTGGTTTTTGTGTGCAAAATGTGTAGGGGCTTAAAATCATAACATGATAGTTTCAAATGCAACCATTATTTCTTATTATTAAATAAACAACTCAGAAGAAAATACTTGTTCGTTAGCAGGAAGATTTATAGTGGCTACAGAAGCTACAAAAGGATATTTAGGCTGCCATCAGTAGCTTTGGTATGACCAGAGAAGCCCAGGTGGGATCTGTAGACACACAGGCCACAAGTAGTTTGTTCTGTGTCTTCTTAAATCCGAGTGAAAATGCACTGGCTGAAGAATGGGTTGACTTTAAAAATTTTCCACCAGATAAAAACAAGCTTTGCCTAAGTATAACCAATTGAATTTTACCTTACAAAAAGTTCAAAGGTAGTTTTGGAGTTCAGGGGTGGTGTAAAGATGGCAGAAGTCACCATTTCAAATGAGCCTGCTTTGTAAACTTGCTCTGCAAAAATAGGCATCTGTTTATAGTAAGACCGTCTGCTTCAACCTCAACATTTAGCTGGAATTTCTCAGGCCAAAATTGCAGGGAAGGTAAACCAGAGGTTTTATGAAAGGAACAACCGGCAAACTTTTTGTGGAACAGGGAGTATTTTACAGTTAGCAACAGATTCAAGCGTCACCTTTTTTATTTCAATTGTATTCCAACCCCACAATTTCCCTAAAATAGACTCACTCACCAGGAATGTCATGTTCATCTTGATTCAGGTAATGAGATTAATTCTTTTACATTGGATGGGATTAATTTTCCTATCATGTTAATGCAGCATGTGATTAATACATATCTTTACCACACACATAGATGTATATTTTCTGCATCAGAAAGGAAAGCAACTAGCATTTTAAATTACTGAATGGCAATTGTAGGTGTCTGCTTTTCACAAAGATTAAGGAATTCTTTTCAATATGATAAATCGGTATAACACTCCCTTTTATACTAAATCAGTTCAAAAGCGGGTGTATTCAGCAGTCATGGGTTGTGGGTCTATTGAAGAATTTTTTCCACCCTTCAAAGGCATGTATGTTAATGTAGTGAAAATGTGTAGCCTCATATTGTGGAGTAAAGGTACTGAAACTTCCCAAATGATAGTTTTTGGTACTAACAGCTTGTACAATTAATGCTACAGATCAGATCTAGCCAGATTTTAATAAGGCTTATTTCACATCCACATCTAAACAAGTGCAGTCAGTGACTGAGCAAAAGGGGATCATGACAGGCACTGAAGTAAAGTAAATTATTATCCTGGCATTTTAAGTAAAAGGTTTTACAAAATCAATATGCAGTCATGCACCATTGACTATCAAATGCAAAAGTGAATTCCAACATGGAAGATTTGCCAAAGAGAAAAGATTTTATCCTGACATGAGTGAAGGAAACACAGACATTCAATCAGGGTAAATGTCAGAATTCCAAAAGAAATAAGAACTCCCATTCTGCACAGGATTATTTCCTCAATCATAAAAGCAGTGACTTAAAAATGAGATTCTGATGCTTACGATGCTCTGAAGCATGACTTCAACCCTCCTGAATGGACCAGCTCACTGCCTTCAACAAAACCACAGCAGACCTCATAATCCCCCAAAGAAAGCGGGAAGAAAAATGCTCAAGTTTGACCGTGATCTTAAGGTCCTTTCCAACCGTAACTATTCTATGATTCTATGTTATCAAGCATCATCCCTCAATGTACAGCTTGTTTCTGTACAAGAGCATGCAGAAAGATTTGTTTCCTCACCCACATCACTAACAACAAAATAAAACCTGTCTGAACCACTATTTTTGCCTGGCATGCATTCTGAGGAATTTGAGTCATACCCTCTCCTGTTTCATTTCAAAAGAAGCTTTCCCTTCCCTTACGTGTGGGGTCCCTCATTCACTGGCTGCTTCAGGAGTTTCCCTAATCCTGCCTAGGATGGAGACTGTCTTTTGGGGGACCTGTCCTAATTCTGCTATCCACTCTGGGGGAAGGTGTACAATGCCCAATCCAACCTGAACTCCCTGGGCATTGCATCCCCTTTTGCTGCCAAGGAAAATTTGGCTGTGATCTCTCTGTAATCAAACATACTGCAAATACCCAGGAACCTGAAGAGGGGTAAAGGCTCCCAAACATTTTCTAGATGAATCCTTCTTTCCTTTCCCTCTCTTTCTTTCTCTTTCTTTCTTTCTCTCTCTCTTCCTTTCTCATTCTCTTTCTTTCTCTCTTTTTTCTCTCTCTTTTTTTCTTTTTCTCTTTTTCTTTCTCTAGTCCGTCCTTCCTTCCTTCCTTCCTTCCTTCCTTCCTTCCTTCCTTCCTTCCTTCCTTCCTTCCTTCCTTCTTTTTCTGAGTGGATTCTTCATACACATATGAAGAAAATAAGATGATTTTCGTAGCTCTTCACTTTCAGCATGAGACTCAAAAGGCATTCCCAAAGCAGGACGTGTTAGCACCATTTCTCTACCCTGTCTCTCTCCTAGGCCCATGCCCCAAGCACTTCAACCCTGTATAAAGAAGAGTAAATTAATTTCCTTAATGAATTGTAAATCCAACCTGCAACTCCCTTTTGCTTTATCCAAGCTAAAAGCATTACTAACATGAACTGATTTTGAGGGGCAAGCAGACAAAAGTTTTTAATTTGTTACCAGACTTCAATGGGGAAGTTAAGGATTTTCTAGACAAAAGACTAAGACTCAGTTAACTCCAGCTGAATGCCTCTTTCTGTTCATTTTCCTTTTGTGCTGCAATTGCTAATGGTGCTAAAAGAAAGACCCCAATGACTGACATGCTGGTTCATTCCTGTTATTGAAATCTGTGCTCTGAAACACAGCCAGGATCAGCTGAGCTCTGGGCAAAGCTGCAAAGCAAATCATCTTCCTCTGCAAAGCTCTGTTTGCCATCAACTCTGCTTTTGGGTGAAGCAAAACATTTCCAAAAGCACACACAGATTATACGATTTGTTCACAGCCCATGCTGCCTGGAAAACATGAAAACAGCCAAATATGCAAAAGCTAAAATAAACAAACTGTGAATGCAGAAAACTGATTTGCAAGCAGTTTGAGTGTGAGATATATCGACAGCTTGTATGGATTGCCCTTGCTACCATAATTGTGATGTACTTTTGACATGGCTGCAGACATTGGGGAGGACAGAAATCACATCTGTCTTCATTTTAGCAGTAAAGGGATCTAGGAGTTAATTCTTGATACTTGCTTCTCTCGTGTCAGAGTATTGGCAAGTACAATAATGTCTGTAGCTTCCTAATGCCTCCCTATTTTTCAAACATAGATGAGAAGAAACCTAAGCTTCACAAAATAGGGCAGTGAAGAGCACACAGAGAAGAAAAGTGACCCAGCAGTGAGTTGTTACCTCCCATGGAAAGAAAAAAAAAAAAGAAAAAGTGATAAAGTTAACTAGTCCAGATAAGAAAGAAATTTCAACTGGAACTTAAATTGCCCCCAACTTCTTGGAGGCCCTAAGAAATATCTGTTAAGCAGCCTGCTACATCCATTGACACACAAATTTGTCTGGGTGGTCTAGGTTTTTCTAATGGCAATATGGGTGAAAAACACTTCCTTAAAGAAAAAAAAAAGATACGAACAGCAATAGAAAATGTTGAAGTAATTGAAAGCAGTATCATAAGGATAACTTACTGCCTTAGGATTGGGAGAAATGTTACTACACTACATTCTATTTACTGAATCTATTAAGATTGCTTGGTCATGAAGAAAATCTGTCTTAGGTGAGTGTTTTAATTTTAGAAAGCTGCTGACCAGCCGTGGCTCTACAGCTGCTGAATAAATTGTCAAACTGCCCCCGTTTCCAGTTCTTCATCCTGAATGATTTAGCGAGATGTGGCTTTGTGCCCTGGTTTCAGCTGTAACAGTTACTTTTTCTGGTGCAATGCTGTATTTCGGCTTCAATCTGAGAACAGTGCTGATAACACACCAATGTTTTAGTTGTTGCCAAATAGTGCTTACCCTGATCAAGGACTTTTCAGTCTCATGCTCTGCCAGTGAGGAGAGGCACAAGAAGCTGGGAGGAAGCAGAGACAGGGCATCTGACCCAAACTTGCCAAAAGGGTATTCCATACCACAGCACGTCATGCCCAGCATATAAAGTGGTGGGAGTCACCTAGAAGGCCCAGATTGCTGCTTGGGTGGCGATGGGTATAGGTCAGCCGATGGTGAGCAATTGTATTGTGCATCACTTGTGTTTTCTGATCTTCCTTTTGTTGTTGTTGTTGTCGTTGCTGTTCCCTATTATTCTCATCAATATTGTTATTGTTGGTATTATTTCTATTATCACTATATTGTACTTTATGTTAGTTATTAAACTGTTCTTATCTCAATCTGCAGGTTTTACATTCTTTGATTCTTCTCCCCATTCCGTCCAGGTGAGCAAATGGCTGCATGATACTCAGCTGCCGGCGGGGTTTAAACCATGACGCTTTGCATGCAGTCTGGTAAAGTTTGATTAATTTCACACCAACAACTAAGGCTCACTTTTTCTGAAGCTCTTTCAGAGCTTTTCCATCCCTCTTTTCATACAGGGATGGATGGCACTGGGCGGGGAAGATCACCCTCTTGGCACTGTCACAATAACATCCCTGTTTTCTTGTGCAAGTTTGGTCATAAAAGCATACTGCAGGCTTGAACCTCTGGTCAGAAGCAGAGTAGGACAACAGGGCACAGGACTGAAGCATTGTGTCTCGCCAAGATCAGCATCTGCTAATAGAGGCAGACAAACCACATCATTATTCTTACTGTGCTTGGTAAATTTATCTTGAGGCCAGGTAAGTCATTTCCTTCTGGAAGGCTGTTCCCAAAGCTGCCCTTTCCAGATTAGAAACCTCCTAATGTCCAGCCCGTATTTACTCACATCCAGTTTGCACCCATCTGCGCGTTCTCCTGTAAGACATGCGTCATGCCAGCAGCATTTTTGTGCAATTCTGCACCTGAGTGAATGAGGCTGTGGATGGCCATCACTGTGTATGCAGCTTTCCAGATACAACTGCAGCAATACCCATAGTGGGTAGCATTAATCTTTCCCTATCTCTACTGATGTCTATTCTGACTCATATTTGTCCTAACGTGGCCATGCTGCATGGATGGCTCACAG
The DNA here is from genome assembly GCA_017639245.1 of Myiopsitta monachus. NCBI lineage: Eukaryota > Metazoa > Chordata > Aves > Psittaciformes > Psittacidae > Myiopsitta > Myiopsitta monachus. The sequence goes on along the minus strand of CM029921.1, from coordinate 59,095,111 downwards.
TTGCCCTGAGATCGCTTGGTCTGCTCAAGCCTTTCTCTCCCTTTGTTATTCTGAGATGATGAGTTTGGAGTAAAAATCCCTGTCATTTGGTACAAGAGCACAATTTTTCACTGTTAATTTTTGCCCATCTCTGACTGGTTGTTTTCTGCATTGGATCACTGTCAAGCTTTGGGCTGTCAAAAGACCTCATTCTTATGGCTTTCTTTTGGCCATTCAAGCCCAAACCCAGTCTGACAGAAACATTAAAAAAAGGGTTGTCAGTGAATTAATTATTACACTTGCCAATTCTTTCATGATTCACTGTTGTAACTAGTCCCTTGCCTTAAGCATGTCACAGTCTTGGAGGTTTTTTCCCTAGCTTCTGTTTGGTGAAAATACAGTGCAGAAATGTAACTTTTCCATATACAGATCACACATTCATATCGTGTAGTTTCTCTCCTCCTCTTACTTATCTGAAAAAGGAAACTGTTAGTATTTATTTTCACTCTTGGAAAACCCAGTTTGGCTGCATTTTGAGGGTTTCTGAATTTATGTCTGCATTTTTCCAAGCCATTCCATGTCCTGACTGTGTTTGTTGTGTGTGATCATGCTGCTCAAGAACTGGAAGGGCTTGACATGCTCCAGAAAGACAAGACACATAATTAAGGTGTTGCCATGTAATGGAATTGCCCACACAGGGTGAAGCCACTCTGCAAGACCAGAAACTGTACTTGCAAAGAGGTCAAACCACTTAGGATCCCCAAAGGTTTCTATATTTTCTGTGAGAACAAGCCATGTGACACACAGCCTCATTACGACATAGCCATGCTGATCAAGTCATGCAAACAATACCATGCCAGCAAGGAGACCACGTTACAGCACTCAGGGTTTCCGAGAGCACTGTTTCCCATACACGACCAAATGTGACTGATATTTCAAGTGCTGGGTGGCTAACTGAAAAAGCAGAGTAGCAAAAGGCCATCAGAACAGAGATGTAAGCATAGTTATGGAGATGTAGTCGTACTCAGGGTTAATCTAGGCCTAGCATCAGCAAGCAGGTACTGGCTCCACCATAATTATAAACCATTTAAACAAACCAGCCAGATGGAAAAGCAGGCCCTAAGGAGCTTGAGAAAGGACTTTGACCCCAACCTCAAGGGAGTCACACTGAGCAGCTTTAAAGCAGCCACTCTTTGCAATGAGAGGGAGGGACCAGAAAGGTGATCTCCCGACCAAGCAGCCCAGTCATAGACCTCCCATTTTCAACTGCTGGTAAGTCACAGTGCTGCAATTCCCAAACTGGAATGACATGCAAGGCAGGTAGCAACCAAAAGTATTAGAAGTATCTCTCCATTAGGATAGACCGGACAAGATCTGAATTCAACCCTTTCTGTGAAAAGCAATAGTCATCAGTGGATGCACTGTTTCTTTTCCAGTTCTCTGTCTGCTAACCAAAATGTGGCATGAGCTAAGGAAAACACCACTACTTTACATATGAGCAACGAATGTGTTTCTGCTCCCTGCTCGTATGCACAGAATTAAAAAGACTCCCCAAAAGAATAGGAAGTTCCTCTGAAAAGCCTACATTTTGAAAGGGAGCATTGAGGATCTGGCAGTGGTCCAAGATTAAAGTGATTTTGCAACTACAGTACAAAAACATCATCCAAAATGAGCACCACTCTGCTGACATGGCTTTGCAGTGGAAGGCAGAGATGTAATGCCAACTGACAGAGGATCAACAGCCCAGGTTTCTGGATGCCACCATCTAGCCCAGCAGCAGCAGCAACTCAGCTTTGCTTGCTGTGCACAAACACAGTTGTGAGCCAATATTTTGTGAGCCAGTAAAGTTTGCAGGGAATAGGGTTACCCTTCCCATGGGAAAAATAAATGCAGTTCAGTTATCATTGATGTTACAGAGTACCAAGCTCATGTGCAGGTGCATTGTCTCCAAGTGTGAAGACATGACCCAAAAGCAGGCTGAGTAGCTCCAAGCCCACACCCTTCACCTCCTCTGAGTCTCCACCACACATCCTCACATTTCTGACACTCTTTATGCCAGATCAAATCCACCATCAGGTTGTCTCTACCCTGCCTCATGCCCTCTGCCCAGGCCAAGTGCCAGAACAGTAACACGTTTATGTAGCTCTTCATACCTGGGCTGTTATCTGTGCCTTGGCCAGGCTGAGCCTAGCCCCAGCCCGCAGCCCTTCTACTGCTGCAGAAAGCCAGTGACTTCATGTGTGCAGGGTTCATCCAGTTGAATAAGATAAAATTTGGTTGTCTGGAGCATGCAGTTCCTCTGGATATTGCTTGCTTTGCTTTATGACTTCAAAAGTTGAAATTAGCTTGCTTACAGAGAATAACTAAACACCACATGAATAGAGGATATCCTTCTGCTCTGAGCTAGCTCTGCTAAAGCTTTTCAGACCTTATTCTGAATATGACACACTGCAGTGAGACCAGGATGTCCAAATAGCACCACTCCCGTGTTTCTTACACTCCTGTTACTTTAGGACTGTGAAGCTCAAAGGCTGGCAAAAACTTACCTTATTTCTTCTCCTAAAACCATAGCTGGCCATCAGATAACAAGGAATACTGCCAGTCAGCAGGAAAAGATCCTTTCTTGGACAACTGTTCCTTGAAAGTAAAGAAAATGAAAGGACAGGTTGCACGAGAACGTAAACTGAACACAAAATTAGAGGTCAACACTTTTTCCTCTCTGGACTGTGCAATTACTATCCCTGGTTTTAAAAATGTTATACAGAGAGCTGAAACCTAGAACCATTTGTTGTTTCTATAGCTACAGGCAGTGAATTTTCTACTGCATGAATTATCTGAATGCTCAGACTGGCAACTGGAGCAATTTCTTCATTCCTGAAAAGACCAGCTAATAGCATACACTCAGCTGGGGACATATTAATGTAATTTTTCTCTGCCCTTTGACCGCTAAAGAAATGTATCACCATTAATGGCTATTACAGGCCATCAAAGTACTGAGGAACAGGAAGGCTTTATAAGAAAAAAAGTGTTCTCAGAAGAGGTTAGGGGATTAACTTTCTAAGTTGCACTTCAAATATAGCTTGGTTTGGAAATTGATGCACCTCTAAGGAAAATCCATAGAAGAAGCAGAAATAAGGGAATTATTCAGAACATTTCTTTGAAACTGATTTGACATCACTCTAAGAGAATAAAAAAGTGCCAGTGAATTGAAATGTGACTTATGAATTAACCATCCCCCAACATTACCATACTTGAAGATGGAAAGAAACAAAAAAGATAAAGGAGAACCAAAGAGAGAACAATTTGATATGGCTGCATTTGGAGCAGGCATGTTTGTACTTTTTTTTGGCCTCTAATTTAAACATAAAGAAGACACATCAAGGACCAAAATAGGACATCACAATACTTGTAGAGGGTGAAAATGACAACTTGGCTGCTATGTAAATGCTTTGTCCAGAGTTTTAGGGTAAGAAGTAGAGCTGTTCTCTAGAGAAAAGATAATGCTCTACGGGAGGAAAAGCTTTGAAGGAGAAAAAGTGGTATTTTCAGCACCCAGAGGCTGCACTTGACTAAGCAGCATCAGGCAGATTGGTATCTATCCAATTTTTAACACACTTGGCCTGTTTGTCTCTGTTGATCTGAGCAATCATGTTCACATACCTCAACTTAGGCTGCGTAGGCACAATGCATCTGAATCATCTGGTCTTTTTTATTTCTGAAGGTGACAAACACAGTGCATGGAAATTCTGAAAAGAGCCCGGCTTCATGTGCAACCATTCAAACAAAGAAACATTTTCAGCTGAGAGCAGCACTAAAAAATTTCCTGTGTAACCAGTGGCCACAAAGGCCTCTATGGACTCCAGCAAATATGAAACATGATGTAAAAGCAACTCTTGATGTTTCCAAATATTAGAAGGGAAAATAGAGGCAACTCTTCATTGAACAATATGTGATGGATGACATTTCCCCCATCTTAATAGATACGTAGAGAAAAATGCATGAAAGCCATCCAAAATACATAACTGAACGTGATATACTAAGATGTGACAATTTAATGTGGTGTGATAGAGCAAGTAAGAGATCGCAGTGGGGGCAGACTGCCTTCACTTGACAATTCAGGACACAGAATTCCATAGAAACCATGATCACAAATCAGTTTTTATTTAATTGCCTTTTAAATTCACATTTTTAAATCTAATTTTTTATGATCTTTAATGAAAAACTATGAGTTCTTTTTCTCCCTGACACACAAAAGCTCATGTACACACTGCTGTAATATGCCAAGTCACCTTCCTACTAAAACCAATTACAGATTTGTTACAGTGAATAATTATGCAGAAGATGGAATTTACATTTTTTTTAGTATTTTATAAAATACACTCAATAGTTTTCAAAGCAACTCAAAATTGTATTTTCTGTAAACTGCACTGTTTGCAGTTTTGTGCTGGTTTTGTTATAAAAGACCATATGCTAGAAATTACATTAAATGGTTTGACATACCTAATATAAATTAAAGAAGATCATATGAAATTATAATGGAGTATTTGCATTTCCCCCCCTCTGAAATTGCTAAAATTTAGCTCTGAAATTGCTAAAATTTCAGAGGGGAGAAAATGACTCCAAATTACTTAGCCACCAGGAAACATGACAGTGTAGTCCTGAACAATATCAGTGGGAGAGAGCTAAGTCACACTGCCACAGAAAGCCTTTAACTTTGTCCAGAAACTTAAATCACATACTTATTCTTATACTTTTATTTCCCCTTTCTCAGCTTTAAAGGCTTTGCCTACCCTGTTTGCACACTCTCACATCATTACATTAACACCCTGTTTCAGTTTTTTGTGAGGTGGAATAATAATTTTATAGGAATCCCTTACATCCAAAAGAGCTGTACTAGACAAATGATTACAATGCTTTTGTTTGTCTCACTGGTTTTGAATTACTGCTGGTTTAGAGTAGACAATGTCCTATTTTATTAAAAAAACAACTAGTTATTAGCTTCACCTTCTTGCACAAACTTGTATTTTTCATGTTTAACCTGAGCCCTTTCCAGCAGAGCTCCATAACCAGTGAAATGCATATGCAGTCATTAAGAGCTTATCTGCTTAATGTGCTAGCAATTAAAAAGAGGCACAGTGGGTGTTCCACCTCTTCTGAATCATGGGATTGTTTCCCTTTCCTTCAGATCCTTTAAAGTAGCTTAAAGACAGCAGTAGGGTCTTGTAGGGTCTTGGACTGCCAAGTCCATCAATTCTTGAGGGTATAAGTAGATGCTGTCCAGAAGCATATTCCATATATCCAGACATCCTTCCAGAATGCTGGTGTAAAATCACCTTGTGCATGAAAACACTTCTTGGAATATTTTAAATACAAAATAAGAGTCTAGGAATGGAAACAGACTGTTTGGATATTTGTGTTTCTTGTGTCCTGATAGAGAATCAGGCTTTGCTCCTCTTTCCTGAAGTTACTGTTTAGAAGACTGCTGTGAGTGCCAAACCTGTCTGCCCCTCAGCACTGCATTTGCTTGGTACTTACCTACAACTGCCTCAAGATTTCAGCACAGGAAAAGCAGCATGCTGTGCAAGGCTCAGATGAACAGGCCACAAAGGGTGACAGAAACAGTGAAGTACTTGGCACTACACCCCAGACGCAGCTGAAACACAAGTCCCAACAGAACAACTGAGTGTATTATCACTGGAGTGGAGTTAATTTGTAGACAGCTAACATATTTGCTGCAAGGTATGAAGAGATCACAAATCCAACCCCTTATTACTTGCATCTCTATGAAACATACAGAACAAAATTCTCACTGTCAAAAATTTTTGCTATATACCCTGAAAGTCTCCATTACACACAGTAAGAAGTAACCTTTCACGCAACAGAGGATTGAGCCAAAGCCTTCAGCGAGGTAGTTTAGTTTGCATACTGTACTATTTCCTTTCCCAAAGCCACCAGGAAACATGACAATGTAGTCCTACACAATATCACTGGGAGAGAGCTAAGTCACACCACCATAGAGAGCCCTTACCTTTGTCCAGAAACATTAAAACACATACTTATTCTTACACTTCCATTTCCCCTTTCTCTCTCAGCTTTAAAGGCTTTGCCTACCCTGTTTGTACATTATCCTATCATTACATTAATACCTTGTTTCAGTTTTTAATGAGGTGAAAGACAGGTGAGATACATATTTTCCAACAGAATTTTAGTTGACTAAATATATAATGAAAAACTTTATTCAGTGAAAATTTTCAATTGTATGTGCAATAGCCTGATAGCCTGAGTGTGTAGGCAGGGTGCAAAGTAGTTGATCTTTCTGTATATAAAACATAGGTCTCACCAGGACATGCCATAGGTCAAAAGCCAAGCCCTTTTCCCAAGCCTTGAGATGTTTCTGTTAACCTCAAGCCTTGGTTCTCTTACAAGTAAGTCAGCTTCCTTAGCTACCTATTTAGTAGTGAGGGTTTTCTTTAAAATGAGTATCATCAGCACTGGGGATGGGGTTTTTTTTTGCTTATGCCTTTGCTCAAAGTGTTTTAGAATCATCACATCACTTGCAGACTCAGGCTTTTCCACAGGATGCCTTTGCTTTTCTAAGCCTTTCTAAGCTTTTATGTATAGGCCATTACAATGCCATCATGGTGTGCCATCAGTGATGCCAGTGGGATGTGAGGATTATAAACAATACTGGTGTCTTTCTGGACGCCCCTCCTGACTGGAAGCATCCCTGGCTGCAAACTTTATGCTCCCACATGTTCAACTTTTCCACAGCTCCCTATTTCCACATGAACTCACTCCTGCTGCGAACATATAAACCCTGTTACAAAACCCTGACACCCTGCACTGCCCTTGATCTGCAATGCCATCCCCAGCAGCAGTGACCCACAATCCCCTGCTCAGCAACACTACCTGAACTTCTAACTGGAATTCGTAAGCTTTTGGGCAACAAGAGGAAAAAATACCCTCAAAAGCCCCATCTTAGCTTTGCTTGCCCAACTTATCAGCCGGTGTGGAGGATGATGCACCCCATGTTGAAGGCCAAGCCCTGCCAAAGAGAGCACAATATTAATTTTGGGGTCTTTAGCATCATGAAGGGCCATAAATGGGTCAAAAAGGCTTTTATTTTCCCCCCACGGGTGAAGTGCTGAGGGGAGCTACCAGGACCTGAGCGAAGCCGCCAATCTCCCTGTTGCCTCACGCCTCGTCTGGCTGGTGCTCACCCAAGGCAGGCAGAAGCGTGGGGGTCTTCAGTGCCCTGCGGAGCCATAAAACACAAGTACAGCCCTAAGGGACCGAGCCCGGCTGGAGGACATCCGCTCCCCCACACGAAGCGCGGCCCTCAGACGAGCTCCGAGCCCGCCGGGCTGAGGCGCGGCCCCGCAGGGGAGGGGGAGGAAGGCGGGGCAACTCTGCTCCGCCTCTTCCTGCAGAAGCCGCGCAGTTGCCGCTATGGCGTCTCTGCGGGTGGGAGCTGCGTTCCTTTCTGCTGTTCTCCTCCTTTTGCTGGAGGTGGCGAGCGCGGGATTGAACGGCTACTTCGGCACCAAGTCGCGCTACGAGGATGTGAACCCGTACCTGGTGCGCGACCCGCTGTCTCTGGGTCCCGCCGCCGTCGGGTCCGGGCTGCCGCCCTCCTGCGCGCCGCTGCAGCTCCGCGCCTTGCTCCGCCACGGCACCCGCTACCCCACGGCGGAGCAGATCCGCCGCCTGGGCGACCTGCACGCCCGCCTCCTCCGCCGCCGCCCCGCCGCTGACTCAGGAGCGGCCGCAGCAGCCTGCCCCGTCGCCGCCGACCTAGGCGCCTGGCAGATGTGGTATAACGAGAGCCTCGACGGGCGGCTAGCGCCGCAGGGCCGGCGCGATATGGAGCACCTGGCCCGCCGCTTGGCCGCCCGCTTCCCCGCCCTCTTCGCCGCCCGCCGCCGCCTGGTGCTGGCCAGCAGCTCCAAGCACCGCTGCCTGCAGAGCAGCGCTGCCTTCCGCCGCGGGCTCGGGCCGTCCTTCAGCCTCAGCAGCGATGGTAACAGCGGGTGCACATCTGTCCCCCCTTCCCTGAGCGAGCCTTGCTCCCACCCTGACGGACCCGGGCTCTCGCTGAGGGAGCCCCCACGTCCTCCCCGCTGCCCCGGGGCTGAGGGAAGCCGCGAGGCCGGTCCCATGTCCCCCGTCCCCAGGCTGAGGGGGACCCTATAGGAGCACCGCTGTGGAGGGGGGACTGTCCTTGGGGAGGGTGTCTGACTGCGTCCCTGATGCCTGTGTTTGCTTTCAGAAGCAGAGGTGGAAGTTAATGATTCTTTGATGCGGTTTTTTGATCACTGCGCCAAGTTTGTAGCCTTGGTGGAAGAGAACGACACGGCGATGTGCCAGGTGAAGGCCTTCAAAGAGGGGCCGGAGATGAAGAAGGTCGTGGAGAAGGTTGCAAGTGCCTTGTGTTTGCCGGTGGAGGAGCTAAATGCAGGTAATGAGTGCCTGTTACAGGTGGCTTCTGCTTGAGTCTGGTTGAGAATGACTTCCAAGATGTGTAGTTATGGAGAGAAGGTAACTAAAATCATGGTGTAAAAGGGAGATACAGTCTCTGATTAATTGCATAGGCAGTGAATATATATTGGTATGGCAGTAATGAGTACTTGTTAGTGGTCAGAAGAAAAAGATATTTGAAAATGCCTTTTCTGTTGGTGAAATCAACTTTTCCTTTGCTTGGAGGCAAATCAGTGTTGTTATTCTAATTCTGCTTTGTCGAGCAGGTTTAGCTTTTTTTAAAACCTGTTACAGTTCAAACACACAAATAACCTCAGGTAAACATGGACCTGTGTGTCTGTGTGGTAACTTCACTTGTCCAGAATAGTACTGCTAGGTTTCACTGTGTGGTCAAGTGACAAGGGGATCCCCCCAAATAAGTGTTGCTGTTGCTTCTAGCATGTCCCTAAAGCCACAGTCCCAAAATTGCAGCACAGTGCTGTTCAAACTCAGCTGGTAATGTGGAAGGTAGAGTAGTGGTAGTGAAAGACTGCTCTGTGCTGAACAGACATATATTCTCTGTGTTGACTTTTTCTGTCTTTTGTGGTGATGGGGGCACAGTAGTAGTTGGTGCCTATAGCATGTACATCAGCAGATGTGCAGCATTTGGTGTGAAATGCTGTTGTTTTCCTCTTGTAGCAATGTAATGTGAAAAGCTTGGAGTCCAAAATTAGGATTCGGTGTAATTCTGTTGAAACTGGCTTATTTTTGGTGTTTGGCCTTTGGACTGGCGATTATTGGCTTACATGGTTTGCATTGCTGAATTGTAGTTACATTTCATTTTAGAGACAAGTTGAAAGTTGCTAGCTGTGTAGCAATGGTTTATCCTTTGCTTGTTTGTTGTCTTTATTGCAGATCTTGTTCAAGTGGCTTTTCTCACCTGCTCATACGAGTTAGCTATAAAAAATGTGACCTCCCCATGGTGTTCACTCTTCAGTGAAGAAGATGCCAAGGTACGTGTGGCTTTGAACAGCCTGGACTAGCAGGAGGTGTCCCAGCCCATTAGAGGGGGGAGATGATATTTAAGGTTCCTTTCAACCCAAACCATTCTATGATTCTATACGTGCTAAATGGAAGAGATATTTGAGAAGCCTTCAAAAGATACCATAGTGTTCAGGTACAACTTCTGACTTTGCAAAGAGTTGTAAGTTTTGGGCCCCATAATTCCACAACCTAATGAAGCACTTTGGCCTCCAAAGAGCTTTGGACTAATTGAGCAGCAAGACTGAAATACCTTTCTTTATTCAGACTTCAGTACTGGTGCAGTCTTGATATGTCCTGATTAAAAATGTCCTTTCCTGTTGTGCTTAATTCATATAATGCTTTTGTTTCTGTAAAGTTGGAAATGCTCTGGACAGTTTTGTAAAGGATAATCGTGAGATAAAATGCCTTGATTCAGGAAGACATCAGATGAGGTCTTCTGGGTCCTCTAAGACTTTTGCTGTATGTTTTTAGGCACTATCAGATTTCTAAACATAATGCATGTTAATAAACCTAGTAGAGCCCAGATAAATGAGACTTATGATGGTTCCTCTTGTTTCAAAAAGTACCTGATGTTTCCTCTGATGAAGGAAATTTAGCACTCCTGGGAAAGAGGGGAGACCTCCACATAAGTAGGTGGTTGCCTAGAGGGTAGGCAATAGAGTTAGGGGTAAATGCTGTCACCTCAAAGAGGACTCCTGCTGAGACCTGTGCGTCCTGATTATATGGAGGTACTTAAGATAATAAGAATGTGGGGCAATAAGAATTGAGGGGCTTTGCAAGGGGACCCTGTGAGGATGAATTCCACATCAGTACAGTGGCACATGGCATTCACTGTGGAGTGATGTGTATGGAGTAAGAAGTTAAAACTTCATATACAAGTTGGTGATATCTGAGATAAATTGTACCACTGAGAAGTGAAAATCTGATGGTATAGATCCATGAAAAAGTTGGCTCAGCTACAGTCCAATTAATGAGTTAAAAAATGAAATAAATCTAATGTTAGGAATTGTAAGAAACGGAGCAGAGAGCAAGGAGTGCATGGTGTGCTCTTACATAACTCCAAGGCACGAATCTATATTTTTGAGGTGTTGTGCACATCTCCAGAACATAGAAATAGGCAAACTCAGTTAAAAGTATGGGATTGCTTCAGTCTGAAGAATGATAAACTAAGCTAAGGAACTTTGGCCTTCATAAGGCAAAATCAGAAACGCTTTAAAAAGCAGTGGATAGTGATGGTCTTGTTGTGTGCAGTAGTTAGCGGGTACTAAATAAAGCTAGCAGCAGGCAGGTTCACAATAGGCTTTTTTGACACCATGTATAGCCAAGCTGCAGGGTACTATTAATGATAACTTGGTAGGTTCAAAGGGGAGATTGGGGTTATTTATATTTGGGGACACCAAAGTCTATTCAATTTGTAGAAAAACACCTTGGGGCTCAAAATCCAGAGCTGAAAGTTAGCGGAGTCTGGGAAAGTACGCCTGCTGCTTTCCCTAGGCCTGATTGTAAGTGTGATCAGAGACAGGATGCTGAATTTGGTGGCTCTTTAGTCTGGTTTTTTGTGTTTGTTTTTATGCTGAAGCAGCTTCAACTGGAGCCTTGATGTTTGGTTGGGAATGTTTGCATCAAAGAATTGTTGATTTCATGCAGTGTGTGGAGGCGTCATTGCTCCAGTTTGTGGGGTCTTTAAGGCTTGTTTTTATTTTCTCTTTGTGCAGTAATAAAAACCTGTGAACTCTTAACTAGGTACTGGAATACCTGAATGACCTGAAGCAATACTGGAAGAGAGGATATGGCTATGACATAAACAGTCGCTCCAGCTGCATTTTATTCCAGGATATCTTCCAGCATTTGGACAAAGCAGTGGAAGAGAGCAAAAGGTAAATAAAAAGGCTTTTGTGCTTTGGCTACGAGCTTTCTGTGGTCAATCATGAGTTGGATGCCATGTGAATAGAAGTACTTCTAAACTTAATAATGTTAGGAGAGTTTGAGCTAGGAGAATGGAAAGAATAACATTTTTAATTGAGCAATATTATGTTAAGGAGGCTGGTTTGATTTGGGGTTTTGTTTGGTTTTTTTTCCTTCCATTCATGTGTTTATACCTAGGTAATGTATTTCCTTTTAACTTGCACACAGGCCTTCAAGGGACAGCCAACTGCAGTCTGATAATGGTGTTCTCTTCCTGAACAGTTTGAGAAGAAGCCATTGAGTTAAAACAATGGGCTTATTGTTTAAAATGTCCTTGTTAAGAATCATGTGTAACAAAAATGGAAGACTATGGGTTGAAAGCATCCCCATGATGCATTCTGTTATCTGGTTACTTAAGCATTTCAGTGTGCAGTCTTTCTTTCTGCATGTGTTTGAGTCTCTTGCATTATTAAAGCTTTCTGTTCAGATTAAAGGTGTTTGGAATATGATTGTGGAAAAAGAGTTATTGCAGGGCAATCCAAACGCTTAGTGATTCTAGCCCAGAACAGGCTGTTGCAGGATCCAAGAGGCCAGAGCTATAACAGCGAGCCAGCCTTGTTGTTACAAACTTGCTTTGTCAAAACTGGGGAAGGAGAGGCTTGGATCAGAATACTCAGGGCTCTGTTAGAACAGAATAATGATACTTTTGTCCTGAGGTTAAATACCTTGATTTGTTGCGTTAATCCAGTCAGTAGTTCGGCTGTCCAGTCCAGGAACTCTGGCTAGGATATTTAGTTTCGTACGGTTATTCTTTTGCAGCAAAGCTGTAGTTTGGGAAACACTGTAGCTATAAGAATGTATTAGGCCTCACAAGTAGCTGTTAGTGGGCTTGAAGATACAATAGCCCGGTGTCTTCAAAGGATGCTGGTCTGGTAAAGTGATTTGTTTTCATTTATTGACATGATTTGACAACAGTAATTTTGTGTCAGTGGAAGAACAATAGCAGTGGTGCTTCAACCACTGAGTTGCACAGCCCTCAAAACTGCCTTATAGTGTCATGTATTTAACCATTCCTATACAGTCTTAAAAATTAGAGGTATCTGTGCTATTTTTGTGTGTTTACTTCTGTGAGCTTGTGTCAGTCAGCAGTCATGATTTGTTATCTGTTTCATGTTGATCTTGTCTCCTGTGCATCAATATCCTACACTTAGCAGAATATTAGTTGTGTCAGTGCTTCAGAAACAAAAGCACATGAGTCATTGATCTTTGAGGCTGGCTGTAAGTGTTTTGATGTGATAACCCATTGGAAGATGTTTATTTTTCTTTGGCAGACTGAAGTTAGAAGTAGCATTCATATTTTCGGAGGAATGATCCATAAAGTTAATTATAATCATTTTATAGTAGAGAAGACAGCGAAGAAGTTTTGCTCCTTTTAGAGTTTGCTGACTGAGGATCCGAGTTGGGCATTAACAGTAGTAGAACTGTGTGTTAAGTCAGTTGAAGCATAATTCCGAAGCAGTCAGTTGGCTTTTTTTGCTGTTGTTTAGTGCAGGATACAGAGAGACCCTGTGTTCATCACTGGAGTTCTGAGTGATGAAGGAATGTTGAGGTGATGTTTATTACATAACAGGGTTACTTTCTAAAGGGGAGTCAGCCCTAGGTAAACAGTAAAAATAGTCTTTATCTTAATTACTTTTGTGATTCACCTGGAAAATCTGACTCACAAATCAGATGTGTATTTGTTTTTAACAGTGTCAGCTTGGCCTGTGAGAAGGTAAATGTGTTGAAAATTAGCCTTTGAGATGTACACATAGACTTTCTCAACGCTTGCATCCAGATTAGTGCCTTGTCCTGCTGTAATGATTATGTGAGCAGAGGGAAGGGGGCAATGTAGGGTTGGCAATGAAAGCCAAGAGTGGAAGTGTACAGGACTCTGCATGGCACTGGTGGCCAGGGGCCTTTCTGAATTTTACTTGTGCTGTGTGCCAGCTGGCACAAAGAGGCACCCGTGTTCATTTTGCCGTGAATGTGTTAACATGTGGCAGTTGAAAACATAAGTAAGTTTGGCTTTGGGAAGGAGTTGCTGTGGAATGACTGAAGGAAATTGCGATAGTGACCCCTCTGCAACCAAGCTGGCTTAAGAAATTGTGCTGTCATATGGTCATTCTGGTGTCTGGAAATTTAAGGCTTGTGTGGGAGTGTGTGGTACCTCTCATTTTAGTAATGGTGGAGTTAAAGCAATGGTAGTGACAGATCACTGTTTAAATAAACTTCACTGCATCCTTTCTTCAGCCTACCAGAGAGCTAAATGGAAAATATATCAGGGCACAGGTCATTAACACTCAACTGTGACTATATTGACAACCAAGTTGCTGCGATTGCCTCTGTTATGTGGTTTGTCTGTCTCTTAAGAACAAAGCAAGAACTGGGAATGAGAGGTTCAGGAAGAACTGCATGTTAACAGAAAGACAGCAAGGCTCTTAAGACCCTTCTTGTCCTTCTGAAGTCTGAAACGTAACTTCTAAATGTAGCTTGACTCCTGTAAGGAAAGTGGCCAGTTTTGTTTCTTTTCAGAGTCATTTATTTTTTGAACAGTGACAGCCTTTCAGTCCTTAAATTACATGTGCTGGTTGCAGCTGCATCTACAACTGTATGCAAGATATCCCTGTAAGTTTAATAATTAAAAAAAAACCCCACCAAACCCAAAACCAAACCAACCAAAAGCTGAATTGAAAAAAGCTGTATCTGTACTTCTGATTTATTGAGAACTAGATCAGCTGTCACTAAATTATAAGGTGGAACAGGTTTCTTGAGGAAGAGCAGAAATCTGAGGCAGAGCTCTACGGGACAAAGATAACTTCATCCTGTCTTTCTGCTTTGGCTGCAGAAATTCAGTTGCAATCTCAGGGGTTGCATTGCTACCACAGAGGGGAAGCAGGTAGCGAGTTTATGTGTGTGCAAAAGATCGGGACCTTAAAAATCTGGGAAAGTTCAAAGCTCGGTGAATGGTCTGTGTAGTTTTCACGAAGAATGGGAACTGAAAGCTTTGAAGTGTATTGCGTGGCACAAAGGAACATGTTATTTCATTCCACAACGTAAGGTGGCAGCCTTATAGCACTGAAGGCTTGAGTATAATCTGAATCGGGTAATGCACTTGGGAACACATGGAAATCTGCCACTGCCCACGTATTGGAACAGCTCCTGTCTCCTGTGATCTAGAGAGCTGAGGTGCAACTAATGCTTTCTCATCCAGAATAAGAGAGACTTATCCCGATGCCATGGCAATATGAGAATAAAAATGAAAACAAAAAAAACATACAAATATTAGTATATGCCTGTGTTAATAACAGGAGTATTTGGTTGTGCATCTGTGGGTGCATGAGCAGCTTTTTAAAAGTTTTTCTGTTGTATTGTGTGACTTCAAGGCAATAGATTACATAGTTTGCAGCAGTTGATAACTCGGAAAATGAACCTTTGCGATGATAAAATGCCTTTTAGTGGAATGTTATTTCAATTTAGCAATGTCTAACATGGATTTGTGACTGGCTGTTTACCTTAAAAATTTAACAACAACAGGTTTACTTCCAGAGCATTATCCTTGCTCTAAGTTCTCATTTCTTTCTGAAAAGCTTGGACTCGGCTATCCAAGAGTAGAAAGGGGAGCATTTGTGTTCCAGCAAGAAGCTGAAGGATTGGGATTATCTGTTCTGTTACAGGCTTGGCAGTAGAGAACAGTGTTTTTATATTCAGTAGCTTTGTCCTGGTTTTTTTCTCGGTTATGGCTGAATTAAAAAAAGATAAACCTTGATTTTACTGTAACGTTGTTTCTTCAATGAAGTGATTCTTGGCCTTGCAGTCCGATTGCTCAGTGAACTTAATTGCCTTACTAGTTGCCTTGTTAAAGCTCACTTTTTATTCTGTGGAAAACATCTGCTGATTAATCTATCCTTAAAGTGATGAAGTGATGAAGGTGGCAATAAGTACCTACTGCCGATTAGTCCTACCTTCAATTTACAGTGCAGAAGTTTTGGACATTTTTAGGGTCTTTCATCATATGAATTCCAGTAGAATCTTTGGTTTAAACTAGCAATGGTCTCTTCTGTGTAGGTTTCGAAGTACTACAAGATGGTTATGAAGCCTGTGAAATGGATTTTTCATTATAGGATTGCTCTTCTCAACTGTCCTGATCCAGACAGATGGTGGAAAGGTGCTGGAATATCTATTCGGGAACATGGGTCTGATACTGAATTTATGAATAGCTGGTATGGGTGACCACCTGCTGTTAGCACACACATGCATGGATGCTGTTCTACACATTCAGTATCAATGAAGTATAAATGTCTAATCAAGGTTAATTCTTCAGTAGAAAACATCTATTCCTTGAGACCTAACCACAGTTGTAGTGGGCCTTTCAGGGCCACATTCCTCCATACCTTCCTACCAGTCTGTAAGGAAATGTCATGGGCACGTTTCTAGGGAGAGTTTGGGGGTCAGGACTCTGTCTGTTCCATACACATTTTCTTAATTACAAAAAAAAAAACACCAAACAAAAAAAAAAACCAAAAAAAAACCCCAAAACAAAATAAGTATTACAAGAGTTGAATATAGAATTAACCAGGTAATTTATTGTATTGAAATGGTATCCTTGGGTAGTTATCTTAGTCCATAAGGCACTTTGGTTTTACGAAGACTTAAGAATTGCATTTTTCCCCAAGTCTTCATGCTACAGGTAGAAAATACAGAGTAGCCTATGCAGCTGTGTCACGAAGAAGCTAATGGGGAAACACTCTTCATTAAATGGTTGGGTTTCCCTCCCACTGGAGCCTAGGGCTCATTGAAAGTGTCAGTGTCCTTCTTTATGATGGTAAAACTGCCAGGTAGTCATGCATATGTGCATGTTCACTTACAGTTGAGCTACTATGGAAGAATTCTTGAAAGGCTGCTCTTACCAGCCAGTGTTTTTTTTAAATAATTAGAAAGTGTTCAATTTCCCAAAGCTGTGGTGTTTAGAGATGCTTCAGTGTTGGGATGTAGAGGAACAATCAATGAGCATCACCCTATCTCAGAAGAAGCCGTGAGGCATTGCTGCTCCTGAGCCACAAAGCTCAGATGCATTCTTAAGGGGCTCATATGTGGGCTACAGCTAGTGACCAAAACCTAATATGTTATCTCCCCACACCAACATGGTGCTGATGGTAGGAATAACCTTGGAGTTGATGGACCTCCATCCTTCCTCAAGAGGCATATCTGGTCTGTGTGTTGCATGGAACTGCCAGTGTAACTCCATTGTTCACTGGCTTCTTGCCTATTTGGGAGATTTGGCACACTGATCTTGGGAGGAGAAAGGGGTAACACTACCGTGGCAGGAGGAAGCTTCTGTTGCTGCAGCATAGGGTATGAATCTGTAAGAAAACTGTACATAGAAGGCTTAAAGATATGTTACTTTTTGGCTTCAGGTTTCTGTGAAATGCCCAAGTAAGCCTTACATCTGTGATCTGGGAGTGCTGTGCTGCCAGCAGGAACTCTGTGTATAGATGAGAAATCCATGTATTTTCATAGCTAATGCAATAGGAAGCTGCCAGTCTTATAGAAAAAAACCCAAAACAGTCTTAACAGCTACACATGGGCAGGGATGGATTTGGAAATTGGTTGTGGCACACTTCAAGGATATCAGATATTCATTAAAGCTGGTTTATGTCTTTTTCTTCTAGCTTCAAATATTTAACAAGTCTGCCCTTCTTGGTCATGAAAGAGAATATGGAATTCCTGTTAGTACTTTACATGTACTGTCTGAGTGGATTACCATAAGGCTTTGGAAACTGGGAAGCATGCTTTGTGCAGCCATCTCAATATTTAAAGTATGTGGCTAATGATTGAAAATACTAACCTAGCTGCACATACACATTGAGTAATATTTGGTGGTTTCTTCTGAGAGTAAGCAGGTTCAGACTAACTTGAAATTTGCTGTAGTTCAAGATCAAGTGAAGGTGGTCTGTGTAGTTATACCGGGCTAAGCCATATGGTGAACAGCTCAATTTGCCAATTTGTCCTAGAATCATAGAATGGTTTAGTTTTGAAGGGACCTTAACAGATCATCCAGTTCCAACCCCACTGCCACAGGCAGGAACACCTTCCAAAGGTGTCTCAAAGCCCTGTCCAATCTGGCCTTGAACGCTGCCAGGTAGCTTTTGTTGTTTCATGTAATTTGCATTCCTCTTTGCAGGTAAGTTCACAACACAGTTGATAACCTTTCTGTAGTCATTTACTACTAACCAGTAGCACTTAGGAGTGCCCTAATCACACCTTTCAAACCTATGACTCAGTACAAAAGAATTCAGTGTATGATGTAAAACCAATTAAGTGTTCAAAACTATCTTTTTATAGTATGTACAAAGGGAACAGAGCAAAAAGCTTCCACGTATGCAGTAGAAGTGATATAATTGGGTTTAAAAAAAATCCTTTTGCTCGGATCCAAGTTTTTTAGGTATTTCTTTTATTAAAACTTTCTTTGCTACAGGGATCCCATCTTTGCGTAGTACAGGTTCTTGGTTTTTTGAGTGCATCAGCAGGTTCAGACTGTCCTGTTCCTTGGTGGGAGTTGTAAACCAGTGTGCTTGATCCCCCACTGCAGGATAACTTGAGCTATGATGTGTAAATATGTAATTGGCATTATTTGAAGTGCAGGACAGTTTATAGCCAGATGTGTACTGCATGGGCTTACTCCGAGGTATGCAGTGGCTCTTGCAGAGCCAGGTCAGAGGCAGTACTGCACTCCCCAGACAGTCGCCTTCTCAGAGAGCTTGAAGGTGTGTGTGACTCTATACCTTTGTATGGTGCCACTTTCAGGGGTGTCCCCACTCTGTTCCCTTGATGCTTTGGCGCCGGTGATGATAACTTCTGGACCAGGTGCTTTTCACCTCTGCTAATTACTTAGTGATATGTAACTTAAGGGGGGAGGGAGGGAATAAAACCTCCAGACTGTCTGTTCAGAGGCAGGGGAGTTGTGTATGTGATGGGTAAACTGATCCCTGTAATAAGATGTTCATGTATTCACAGAGCAACGTGCCAGCTGTACAGCTCAATAGACCACACAGTTTGTATAAGTACACCTGAAAAATATGCAGGTCTTCATTTCTAGCAAATCAGACACACTTATAAACTGCAAATATCTCAGACAGCTGTGTCATATTGTATAGTCAGTTTTGATAGCTTCATCTTTCAAAGATGGTGCTTCTGATGTGATTAAAGGGTGCTTTTGGGGAAACCAGGTAGAGGCATAAAATTCCCCATATGTCCTTGTAGCGTATCCCTGTGTCTGCATTTCCGAAGTGTGTGTGCGTGTGCTGGCTTCTCTCAGATACCTGGGCAGTCCAGAAGGCCTCCCCTGGGAAAGTGTCTTTTCATCTCTCTGCCTAGAACCAAAGATTTCAAGTGTTGTTTGTGCCTTTCAAACCTTCCAGAATTAATCTCTCACATTAGTTACCTATTATTTGCTTGTTCAGTATTGCTCTGGAAAGGTATCTCAGCAACTTTTATAGAGCCATGTCCTTTCATCTAAGGAAATAAGAATCTAAGCAAAACAGTATCTAGGCAACAAACATACGAATGAACTGATCTACCAGTATTCACTTTTGACAGGAAGAATTTGACCCTATTGATTTGGTTTTGTCTCATCATGGTGCTACAATGTTTAGCATCATCACGATGCTGCTGCAGTAATGCATTTAATCTCTGAGGTCTGTAAGAATGTGAGAGGTGGGATCATTCAGAAAAGAGCCTTTGAAACTGCAGAAACTCTGAAGTGAAATGTGATGAAGCCTAGTTAGCTTTGAGTGATAAACTCTGGCAGGACAAAGAAAATCTTTATGTTGACCAGTATTTGTGGTGGCATTTTGTTTTGTTGTTGCTGATTATGGAAATGAATGGGCACAGCTGTCTTCTGATGTACTATTTAAGGTGGAAGTTTTGACACATGAGGACTTTGGCTTAATACTGTTTGACAGCTATTTTTTCTTTTATTTTCTCCCCAGTTGTGCTAACAACCTGAGCAACACCACTGTTAAGTATTTCTTCTGTCTTCTGAGTCCCACTACTGAGTTCCCTGATCTCTGCAAGTTCCGTTGCAGATTTAGAGTTCTTCCAGCTGTTTTCTCCAGACATAAATCACAAAGGGATGTGGGAGGGATTCTTATGAGAATTCAGCCCATATATGAGAGTTCTTCCCATAGCTGAAAATAGAGGAGTTTGAGTTCTTTGTCCTGGCTTTTGTATCGGGGAGGAAGAGGACAGAATGCAGTCCAAGCTTGCTCGTTTAGCAGTTGTTAAAACTTAATTTCTTTGAAATTGTTGAGAGATTTTTTTGCATGAGGTTTGAAGGTTGGCCAGTTGAGCTTTGCTGTAGGGAATGTTTTTTTCTTATCCCACTGTCTCCAGGGATTTGGGTTCTCTGTAGCTGAGTCACGTTGATGCTTAGGAAGATTCAAGGTAAACTTGAATCTGCTGTGAGTAAGAAGTAGAATTTGCCTGAATGATAATTCCATATCTGTGCTTCTCCGTGGTGAGACTTACCTTTCAGGGCTGTGCTGATGAATTGTTCAGTAACTTCATTTTCAGCTTCAGTCAGATTTCTTTAGAAGGTTACAGCAATGTGCAGTTCAGTAGCTGAAGTTAACGCATCTCTTCAATGAGCCCTGCTTGTGTTCTGCCTAGTGACAGCCACTTCTGCTCACTTCATCTCCTTTTAAAGTCAGTAATGAGATAATTTTTCTTTTTCTACTGTTCAAAACCTTTAGTACTAAATAAAAGGGAGAAAGTGAACTGACATAGCATTGGCAGTTGCCAGAGTACAGTGTTGAGAACTTTAATACTTCTGTGTGATACTGAGTTGTTATCAATCGTAAAGAAAGACTGAGTGTGGAAATCTCAGGCCTTCTGTTTAATATTTCATTAGCCTGTGCTACTGTTTGGAGTTTATCAGTGTTTTGCTTATCGTGATTTGTGCTCCTGTCTTTATCAGAAATGTAGGGGCAGTAGTAACCTTTGCCTGTGTACATGCTCTGAAGAGGCAATCTTTTGTGATTTCTCCCATGATTAAAAGTATGACTGTCGCTGTTTTAACCTTGATGGTGATTTTTATTGTTGCTATTAGATGATATGAAACTGCACATGAACTGGACTCATAACCCTAGAAACTGAACAAGGAATGCTTGGGTAGTCTTAGAAATCAGACATTCAGCACTGGTGGGAAACCCAAGTATACTGTTTTGAAGAGGCTGTTGAAAACTAAGGATTATGCCACATAAGGAAACAGTTTTAATCCTTGTTAAAGTAATATGTTGGGACATGTGTGAGAGGGAGAGGTTTTGTTTTGTCTCCCAAAGTGGTTTGACCTGTTGGCATGAGGATTTAATGAGATTAAAGCAGGTGAAATAAAAACTCAAGTTACAGGTGAGAGTGAGCACCTTGTTTATTCTTTCTTTTGTCTTCATGAGATTTTCTTGTTCTTTAAAAATCTATGGGTGTGTATGTCTATATGCTATAATTAATTTCCTGTTTTGGAAACTTATGGTTGGAGGGGTATGGGTGAGTGAAATCCACTCCCTGTGGAGTGAATAATGCCTGTGTAACACTTGTTTTGGAGACTTGAGCAGCATATTCAAATTGCTAGCTTTCTTGGTTAGTAAACTGTGAAAGATAGACCACCACATTTGGAAAGAGGCGTATGTTAGAAGGGTGTGCAGCTGGGACCAAGTAAAGCTGTGCTGAGTTGCTAGAGCTGTGTGATAGTCCCCCAAGAGTGCTAAAAGAACCTTAATGAAATAGCTGAAATAACAGCCAGTGTGTGTTGGCTTCAGCCAGGAAGCTTGTGGAGGCTGGCAGGTGTGATGATTTAAAAACAAATAAATAAAGGGGGGGGAAGTTAAAAACCTAGCTCCAGGGGAAAATCAGAATTACAGACCAGTTTAACAGAAATAATGATTGAGATTAATATTGATGAGCACCTTGAAGAATATGATATACCAGACTACTGCTCTGTGAAAGGAAAACTTACCTCCTGTACGCTTGTGGATCCTTTCCAGGAACTCCCAAATAGGATGATCTGGGTGACAGTGTCATGATTTCCAAACATCTTTCTACAGGTTTCCTTATCAAAAGAAATAAAGCGGCCAGGGTAAATGAGAACGTCCTTACATGGGTGAAAAATGAATGAAAATACAAGAAATGGAGATAGGGTAGCTGATGGATGGGTTTTTTAACCCAGCAGAGGCAGGTTGCTAGTGAAGATAGATCTGCAAGGGTCTGGGCTGCCCAGCATGTTGAAATGACCAGGAAAAAGAGATGAGAAGTGAAGTGTCATTACAAATACAGCACTTTTAATCAAGATAAAGAAAAAAAATTGTTTCTACTAGGATGATTGAAAAGGACATTGTGAGACTAATTGGGCTTGAAAATTGCATCTTTTTGAAGTAATCCACGTGGTAAAAATAATCGTATTATCATCTGTCAGGTAGAACCTGCAACAACTTGCTGCTCAGGAACTGAGTTTTGAGGTTATTAAAGTTGTCTGGAAGTATCTCAGACTTCTGTAAGCTAACTAGAAAAGGTGTTAGGTGTCCTGAATTAAGAAAACAGCATCATGGATGCTGCGTGGATTTACAGTGTAGCTTAATGTCTTGAGTATTGCGCATTTGTAATACTCTGATCTAAAAGGACATAGCTCACTTGGAAAAATCGTGGGTTTTTTTTTTGCCTAAGGAGAGAGGCACATCTAAGGAGTATAGTCAGAAGAGCTGCAGGCTCACCAGGGAGCAGAATGGTGCAAGGCGTGTTTCAGACTGCACAAACACCTGGCTATATATAGCTCATGGCTGTACTGAGGTGGTAGTACAGAGCCTATCCTATGCCCGTACGGAATTCCTGCTTATCTGAACAAAGTTTGAATGTACAGGCAGATCCCCTAGCTAACCATTTTTCAGTTGCTTCAGGCTTCAGGTTGGAGAGGAGCTAAAGCCTTCTTTTCAAGCCAGTAGAGATGTGTCTTACCTGTGGGTGGACTTCAGTGGCAGCAGGAGTGTTACCAAACATGATCTCTTGTCTTATGAAAGCCAAACATGTGTTTACATGTGCTAAATAAGTCATGTGGGCTTCTGAGTGACACTTGGAGATGGTCCCAAAATTCATCATCCTTCTCTGGAACAAGGGGTGGATTTTCATCTTGGCTAATGCTGCTTCTTGCAGCAAACCAGCTCTTCCCTTTCGTTGAGCAGTATATAACCTTGTGTTGTGCAAGCTGTCTTCATTTTAGGCTTTGTTCGTGGTATGAATCAGTGGCTCAGTTTGCTGGCCTGTGTGCTGAGGGAGTATAATCTTTTCAACTAGTTGGTATTCTTGAGAATAAGTAGTAATGAGCTAATGAATTGTGGAGGGACAACTGTTTCCTCTAATGACTGGATTGCTGTCTTCAGACTAAACTTTGGTGAGTGCTGGTGTACCTTCCAAACAGCTGAATAGTACTGGGGGGGAAGGGGAAGTCAGTTTTTTGCCTCTCAAGGCAAACAGTTATCGGAGTATAGAATGATAGAATAGCTAGGGTTGGAAAGGACCTTAAGATCATTTAGTTCCAACCACCCTGTTCTTGTATTACCCACAGTTAAAAGCATGGGTGGTCATAGAGGTAGGCAAGAAACGCTCTTTAAAACCCTGCACTGATGGTAGTGTGTCAGGGAGGGAAGCAGTTTGTGTGTTAAATCAGTAATTTATTTGCTTCTGCAGGCAATCATATGGTTGTACTTAGGTCAGAGGGTAGTAGCGCTTTACTGTAGTTTCTTAACGTGCAAATAAGTTTGCACTTGACTTAATTTTCATCTTGAAACTGAATTGTCACTTATTCTTTATTACAGCAGCTGGAAAAGGTTTTGATCCTCAAATCTAGGAAAATTAATGCTAAAAACTTTAAAAACTTTCCAGGTCTAAAATAATGATAATGTGGGGGCTTCTCTTCACCACACCTTGGATTAATTTAGGCAGAAGCTTATTAAAAAGACTTTCAGAAAATCTGTGTTGTTTGAAGTATGTAGCTAAAGAAAAAGGGTATGTTTTAATAATAAGTCGCTGGTCTTTGTGGACTGTGTGTCCTGGATGATCTCACTTAATAGTTCATTATGCTTTGTCATTAGGGCACTTTTTGCACCTACCAGAGAACAACAGAAAAACCTGACTCTAATCAATCCTATTAAATACAGCTCGGTATCCTGGGAAAAGTTATTATATTTTAGGTGTAGGTTTGTACTAAAGGAAATTTGTGAAACATGTAGTAAAAAAATCTATTTGGTTAAAAAGAAGAAAGTGCCTGAGTTTTTCCAAGCAGCCGGTGACGGGGGAGTGGTTATATGTATTTGCAGTGGGTCTGTGTTAACAAATAATAAGTTACTGCAATGTCCATGAGTCCTTCCGCATGTTGACAGCAGGAGGGGACTCTGTCACATCTAATGAAGGGCTTGACTTGGTTTGTGTGTTAACAAAGCCTTGCAGCTGGTTTGGCAATTTGCTACTTTCTCTCAAATTCCTGATGGGAGGAAGCAATGTTACTTAGAAATCTTGTATTTAATCCACACCCAGTGTACTAACATTAGCACAGTCACTGGATTATCCCATACCTGGGAAAAGCACAAGCGAGTAGGTTCACACAGGAGGTTGGAGAGATGTACTGAGTGTATGGATGCACACCATTAATTTGTTTCTTGGTTTTGCTTACCATGTTTATATTGGGTTCTAGCTGTAGCCCACCTACATTTATTACAGCTTCTTGCATTTTATGTAAAGCTAATACCTTAAATTAGGGCAAAGTTTAGGAAACTTGGATGCTTTAAAACAAGTCTGTAATGTACTGAAATTCCCAAACAGAGTTGTGAACTTGTTTTACTCCAATGCCCAACAAAGTCTACTTTCTGAAGCCTGCATTGCTGACAGTTGTTCAGTGTATTGGTATATTTGTTTTAAATCACAGGCTTTTGCTCATCCTTTGTGTATTTCTCTTTTACAGTTCAAAACTTATTTCTTCACCTGTGATTGTACAAGTTGGGCATGCAGAGACACTTCAGCCGCTGCTTGCCCTTATGGGTTTCTTCAAAGATGATGAGCCTCTCAAGGCAAACAATTACATCAGGCAAGCGCATCGAAAATTTCGCACTGGCCGGATCGTGCCTTATGCCGCCAACCTGGTATTTGTGCTTTACCACTGTGATCAAGTGAAAAACCCTGAAGAAGAGTATCAAGTGCAGGTGCTGTTGAATGAAAAACTGATGTTGTTTCAGCACTCTAATGAAACCATCTCTACTTATGCAGACCTCAAGGATTATTACAAGAACATCCTGGAAAACTGCCACTTCAAAGAAGAGTGTGAATTGCCAAAAGTTAATAATACTGCTGTTGATGAACTTTGAGGGAATGAAATGGAGTGGGTGTTCTGAAAATTGATCTTGGTTCTGTTTGACGGATGTTGTGAACAACCACTTTTGATGATTTCTTGCTGCTGTGTTGACTTTGAAAATTTGTGATTTGATGGGTTACTTATGCAAATAAGTGATTTCATTGGTCGTTCCTCTTATGAATGTGCCATTGATGGATTTTAAGAGCTGGGACAACTTCTGTTTTATCAGGATGGATTCACTATTGCTTTGCTCTGCCTCTTTTGCTAGCTGCTTTTTTCCTGTGGCAGGCATGAAATAATTCAAACCTGTGAGTTTTTCTGCTCCTTTTTCTGAGCTTCTAGGAGGGAGAGAGTACACAGTATTTCTGCACAGCTGCCTAGCATCTGGCTGGACAGTACCATGTGAACATCTTTCTTGGGCATTTAAAGCAGGCAAAATGGCAATGTTCCTGCATTCATCATTGACCTACCCTGCATAGCAAGTTAGCCTCCAGGGTAAGTAGACTTAAAAAAAAAAAAAAAAAAACAAGAAAAAACAAAAAAAACCAACCAAAAAACAACAAAGTGAGGCAGTGGGAAGATAATCTGGGAGATGCAGCAGTTGTTCTCTGAGTAATCTGGTGTGTCTTTCACTTGACACCATCAATTTCTTGTGTTAAAGTTTTGGGTTAGGGCATTCAGATTAGGCTCTGCTACGTATCTTGTTCCTGATGAGGTGCTGACACTTGTCCTGGCAGCTCTGGTTGGAAGGGACCTCTGGAGGTCTGCAGTCCAGCCTGCAGCTTGAAATGGGTTTGTTGCTAACCCTAAATCAAGGCAGGTTTTGGACTGTTTTAAAGTAACTGACCGAGTCTTCTGCTAGCTTTAAGGCACCACATGTGGTGTCACTTATATAGAACTTATACATTTATGTGCTGCCTTGTTCTTGAAATTAAGCTGGTCTTAAAGAAATTAATTGCGTACAAGTACTGGTGATTTTTTTTTTTTTAAGATAACTGCACTTAAAATAGGTTCACTTGCTACTGAAAGTTGAGAAGTATTTTAGAGCTCTGCAGTGTGGCAGAAAAACGGGAAAAGAAGATAATTGTTCAGAATGTCTGAAAGTAAGTCAGATAAAAATTCTGTCATTGCCCAGGAAGGAATGACTCTGAACAAGTTGCCCCAGAGCAAATGAGGGTATGGATATATGGTCTGGTAGCTCTTGAAGTGTGTAATCACACCCTAGAATGAATGTTCCAGAGCTTGTGCCGTAGAGTGAGACTTAGTTTGCTGTGTATACTGGGGAGGGGGTGGAAGGTTGTTATAAGTGACTACCACAGGGTATCAGGTGCACTATAAATGTTTATACACTCATTTGCTGCTGGGTAATTTCTTTTTGTAGGTTCACCTTCATAACTGAGCACTTAATTGCTGCAGAAACAGAAAAGAGAAAAAGAGGCTGAAAGTTGAGGAGTTAAACTTGGTGTATGGTCGTGTTCTGTTTTGTTTTGCTGTTTTGTTGGGTTTTTTTCTTCAGGACTTAGGCTTTTTTTTTTTCTTTTTTTTCCAGTATAGCTTGTATAAAAGCACTTAGAGTTTACATATCTGTAAGTTAAGGAGCAGTCCAGAAACCTGGTATTTACTGTTCTACTGTTAAGGGCTTTCCCCTGTGTTGGGATGTAGTGCCCTGTTTCGTTAGTGGACCAGTATCTGTGAAGACCAAGGTTCTGATCACTGAAGATACTGATTGAAGGGGGTGGATATTTCAGCATTAACATCCCAGTGGAGTACTTGCCTGTATTAGCTCTGTAGCTCTTTTTGTGACGCGAGTGAGATAGTTAGGGAGGAGTATCAGTGCTAGAAACAAATGCAGGGATGTACGTCAGGATAATTGTCAGCCCCAGCATATATCAGCTTGGCATGTCTCTTTTTTACGTGATCCTACCTTGAGACTAGGTCAACAGATAGTAGTGACTGTGACAGATGTCTGTTACGAACTTTATTGCAACACTGAGGCAAGCTACGAAGAAATTAATCTTTCTTTAAAGGCAGTTAAGTTCAGTAAATAGCAGATGTGAGAGTGAGAAAATCCACCTTTGGACAAATATATTTTTTGTGAGTCATCCTGTGATGATTCATGATTTGAACAGAAGGGATGAAAGCCTGACAATTGGAGATGAATGGAGGATTTCTGTTGTCAGTTCAGTGAAACTGATTTTAAGACGTTGTTTGCTAAAAGATACATCCTTCTTCCTCATGGAGGAGGAATACGTTGCACTTAACTGCATTTTTAATCATGTGCCAGAGGTGGAGGAACCAAAAAATTCCATCTACAGCGAAGCATCATTTGCTTATGCATTACCAAACTGATTGTATGCTTAAATTGTGTGCAGAGGGCTTCAAGGATTACTCTTCAGAGGCTGTGTTCTATTATGCCTTGGAGTACAAGTCCATTGTAACTCCAGCATAACATATATCTTCACTGGCTGTCAGCAGTTAGCTGAAAAGAAAAATACACTGTTTTGTTTCTGCCCTGTATTTAAAGGATGCACTGACTCACTCCTTTGGCAGAATTAAAGGCTGAATGTGGCAACTTTGCACAATTGTAGCAATAGAAGTGTTTGGACATATAATGTTTTAGGCACTTGTTCATGTGGCTGATTCTTACCACTAGGGAGGTGACTTCAGTACGACCTTTTTATTTATTAAATATATAAATTTGCATGTATACTATAAATGAAAGCTAAAAGGGATCAAAATACATTTTTGATCACTGAGCTACTTGAGCACTAGCTCAGTGAGCACTTTTTGAACAGGCTGTCATATCTCATGGCATTGTAGATGACCATATCCTGAAAAAGTCCTGCAAGAAAAATAATGCTTTCTCTTCCTTTGTGTGGCTCTGGACAGAACGCCTCATTTCAGTCATCTGTTGAGGACTCTGCAACCTTTCTCAAACTGGAAGCTGTCATTGTTGAAAACTACCAATGGCATTCATAGATACTGGTCTTAAATATGTTTGAAGTGCATTTTATTTTGTTAAATGTCTAAAGCGTAACTAATACTTCTGGCAAATTCATTTTTTTCCTCCGAGTAAGTACTGCTGCTGTAATTCTGGTTAGCATTGAGCTGTCAAATCGCTGGATGCAATGTAGTAATGTGGTACTAACTGGATTAATTTTGAGAACTTGTTTTGGATTTTTAGTGCTGTGAAATAAAACTGCACACTTTCTTCATTTTTCTTATGAGTGGTAATAATGACACGATCTTTAGTATCATAGCTGTGTTCTGCTTCAGAATGCATTTGGTAAAAGTTGTTACAACTTGCATTGGTGTGTCCAATTATTTTAAGTCATCACATTGCTTGGTGATTAACATAAAACACCTTAGGTTTTTGCTCTCATATTTTGAGGTGAGTGAAAATTAACTCATGTTTCCAGGAGCTCTGGTTTTAAAAACAGTGATAGTTTCTGACAAAGTTTTTCAGATATTACTATAGAATACAAAATGTCTGGAAGCATCCTGCACTTTGAAGAGGAGTAAAGGTTATACACATGGTTTTGTGCAGTCCAGAATCTGCTGCAGTAGTTATTTTTCTAAACATTATCACTCTTGGTAAGAGATTGACACTGTTGATTTGATAAAGAATTAGAAAGATACAACATGCACTACTTCCAAACTTGTCATTTCTTGTAAGTATTTAGCAATAGGTTGTCATTATTAAGTATTGATTAGCTACTTAGTTTAATTCTGTAATTACCTGTATGTAAAAGTTAAGCTTTGCCTGCAGCATGCTCATGAGCTGAGGATGCAGCACTTTTAAGTGTGCCGTGACTGGCATCATGTTTGACCAAGGTCTGTTTCTTCATTCTTCAGAAGTATTAGTCTGTATGACAGTTTGAAATACAAAGCAATTGATGTTGTTTTGTTTAAAACAAACATGCCTTCCTTCCCCCCCCCCCCCCCCAAACTGTTCAGTCATAGGAAAAAGAGTAAAATGTCTCTAAGATACTAAAGCCATGTGTGCAAAGAATACCATCTCCCTGCCCCCCATGCCCTTCCCCCCCGCCCCGGTTTTTTTTTAGGTGTATAATATATTAAACAGTAATTTGTTAGTTGTCTGTTTCTTTTCAGATGTTAGCTTGCAGTTGCTGGTATAACAGAAATAATGGCTTATTTTTGAGTTGTTAAATTCTTGTTTTACTTGGCTTGAAGTTATAAATTACTTCTGATTGTCAGAGTCATTTCAAACCTGCCCATCCTAAGGACCGACCTTACTGGAATGGAGTGAAGGCCTCTTGTGTCCCTCATAGCCTTCAAAGTATAGTCGGGACCATCAGAAGAATAATTGCGTACAAATGTAAACAGGATACATCGGTAAGTCCATGAAAGCTTAGTGCCAGGAGCAGGTGAGCCAGGGAGAGCTCAGAACTTTAAGATTTCTGAGGGGACATTTCTCCTCACCCTTCCTCCTCCTATGAATTTGTTGTCTTGAGGCCAGCCACGCTTTTGTTACCTGTGTTGTCATGGTGAGGCCATGCTTTGCTGTAGTGCATGGTGTAGTTGGTTTCTTTGTTTTGAAAGTTCCGCATCTATTTTCTTTTTGTTGCTTTGACTGATGGGGGTGTGTGGGTACATTGTGTCTTTGATAATCTGCCGCTTTCAAATTCATCTTCATCATGAAGACTCAGCAACTCCTGTGTATCCAGTTCAGCTTTTGAGTGCTGTTTTTCTGCCTGGTTTCTCAGGATTTCTGGTCTAGTAAGTAGAAAACTACTTTGCAACTGCTTTGTTTCTGATGTTGATAAGATTTTTGAAGAGGGTTTTCATTGACTGAAATACATGCTAGGCCACAGCTAGGTTCTCCTTCCAGATCTGATACGGCCTTTACAAACATCAATCAGATGTTTGTTAAGGCTGTACAGCTTTATTTTCCCCTCCCTTATTTGCTTTCAGAAGTGGAAAATTAAGATTATATATAGATTAGCCTGCATTTATGGCTGCTTCCCCCCCCACAACTTAGTTCAGTATTTAAGGAGAAAGTTCAGTAGTTTAAGGAGAGATTTTTATTTGAAGCCGAGATAGAGGAGGTGAGGGAGGTTCAGGATATGATCTTCACGGTGGTGGATTTTTTTCTTTGTTAAGCAATTCCTTTGGAAAAGGGTTTAAAGCAAGCATTGTTCTTCTGACATTCTGTTGAAATGTTTGAACATACCTCTTACTGTGTTGAATTAACAGAAACAAATAATTGGTGTTCAGGGAAGGGACTGAAGGACGAGGATGGAGGCAGCTAAATGAATTACTGTTTATTACTACTATTATTTAGGGGGCAGAAAAGCTCTGCAGGCTTTCCCATGCTAGCAACCTGTAGATCTCAAACTCTTCACTGGATGTGATGATAAATACTGAACCTCTTACAGAAACAGAAGGTGCTCAGTGATCCTGGGCAGCAAAGTACGTGCCCCAGTGGGATGCATGAAGTTGGATCAGGCTGAAGATCCTTTAGCCTGCTGAGCTCTGGCATTTGGTAAGAAGTGGTGCCTAAACAAACATGTAGGGTTAGAGCAAATACTTCCCCATACACTCTCGGTTACCAGCTGTTTGTGGCTACAGGGTTGGTTGGGGTTTGGGTTTTTTTTTTAGTTAAGGGAAGTGGGTTTGTGTTTAGCCTTATAGATGTCTCTGAATGATTTTCTTTTCTACCTGTGTCTCCTGTTACTTTCCAAACCCAGCACCTTAGATTTGCTTTGCGGTGCGATGTGGTGGATGCTAAGAGCTCTGCTCTAGGCTTTGTGAAGATCCAACTGTGTTTCGTTTGAGCCTGCCACCTGCTAGACTGGAAACTTGGTCACATTTTGAAAACAGTAGTAGTTTCCTGACTGTACTCAGGAGAGTTAGTTACCGTATGTAAATGCTGAAGCTTGGCATGTGTTCTGGAGCAGTTCAGTCATTTTGTGTGATATAGATCTTGTTTCAGTGTTGTGTTTTCCTGAACACCAGCAGTTCATCTGATTCCTTGGCGCATGGGAGAAGAGCTAAATGTTTGATCTCTTTGCATCTTACCGATGCCACTTGTGACTTGTATTTGCTTTTCTCCACATGGGAGAGGCCCATCTTGTTTGTTTGTGCTTAAATCGTTCTCCTCTTCTAATTGTTATCCTTGTTACTTCAATTTTTGGCTAGGTTTTACCCTGTGCCTATAAATACATTTACTGGACCAGACTTGAGCACAGTACTCAAGGTGAGGCTGCACAACTAACTTGAAAAGTGGTGAAATGATAATTCTTGTAAAGTTGTCTAGATGATTTTCACACCTGCGCCACACCAAGTAGCATCCCATTTCTTTCCTTGATAGGTGATGAGCATCAGGCAAATGTGTGTATAGCTCTTTACTGGTACCTCTGTGTCACTCCTGACAGTGTTTAAAATTATCAGCAACCAGTGTTCTATGGTGGTTTCTCAAAACATTGTCCTCCATGTATAATGTATTCCTTGTTGCTATTGGAGGCTCTTTACTACTGAGTATTTTGGTTATGTGAGAATTTGATAAACTTTGTATTCTAATGCTTATGAATTTAGAATATTCTATGTTTTAATTATTGTGATTTTTTTAAATGAATAATTCATTAGAACATATTTACAAGAAACGAGTGGTAAAGGGTATATTTTCAAACAATTAGTTGCACAGCTTCGAAGCTTGGCATTATAGGAAAATAAGGTAGGAAGGAGTTTTTGACAGGTCCTCTGCTCCATCCCCCTGCCCTCTATGTACTCCATCCTGCTGATGGTTTGTCAAGGGCATTTGTTATTCTCATCTGTTGTTCAATGCATCTGCTACATATACTTGGCCTTGTACTTCACAAGGTTTGCATAGTCCCGCTTTTCAACCATGTCAAGGTCCCTCTGAATGACAGTCCTTTCCTCCAGAGTGTCAACTGCACCACACAGCTGGGTGTCTTGGCAAACCTGCTAAGGGTATATTTTATTTAATACATATGAAGCGTTACTGCTCATGTTACAGAAGTAAATGATGATTCTTGTTCAGATGGATAGTAGCACTTGTTTTAAGTGACATGCCACTATTGTCCTGATGTTGCAGGGGAGGAGATACCATAGGCTGCCACATGTCCTCCACAGCCACAGTTTTATGATGAAATGTCTTTTTATATCCACTTATTGATTTCTTTTTGTTTATTTCCTTTTTTTTCCCAAAACCCTAAGCCACCACTTCCTAGTATATCTGCCAAAGAGAGATTTGAAAACCTTCATCTTTTGATTTCCAGCCTATAACTTTATACTTGGCCTGTGTGTCCCAATTCCATTTTCCAACATATGCTCATTGACCTGCCTGGTACCTTTGGAGACGCCACTTGCATTTCATTTCAGTTGTGGCTTTACCAGATCTGATAAGTTAATCTCTCTTTATCTCTTTTCCTGACTGTCCTCCTCACCCAGCTTATTTCTTCTGTGTACTGGCTTCAGTTCCTTTGAATATAAACAACCACAATTGTACTCAGGTTTTCCAGATGAGGTATTACAAATAGCTCACTGGCAGTGAGATTTCCCTTCTTGCAAAGGTTAATCATTATGTAAGTGAGGGGTTTTTTATATTTATTTGGTTGGTCGAGGGCTGTTTTCAGTGGTACTATGGAAGTTTTGTGCTCCGGCTCCCATCTTTGCTACAAAACATGTTCACCAGGTGTCACAGGTCATTTCTTGTGCGTGAACTTGCGTATAACAAATTTAGTTATAATGTAAAGGGTGTTACTAATTATATTCTGCATTTCTCTATTTGTCTGCATGTCTGCTGCTCATACGATCCAGTACTGCTGTATAAAACCCAGTGCCTGGGGCCTTGTGCTTCCAGCCCTCTCAAGCATGAGGCATATTATGCAAAGTCCTGCTGTGGCTTGGCATTGCAGGAAAGCCTTTGGAGTTCAGATTTCATTTCACATAACCCAGAACTATAGGGCAGTTCTTCAGCCCTCACAGGCCTCTGTGTGGCAAAGAATGGCATGTCTTTCTACTGTAGAGAATGTAGGTTCTGCCTTGAATCATCAAACATGGATGCTTGGGTTTACAGCTAAACTCCCCAGGGACTGATTATCCAGTGCCTCAACAGCTAATATCAGAACGTTCCCCCTTCGCCTTTGTTTTTCTGGGGGTGAGATTAGGATACCCCAGTGTTGCCCTGAAGCAGATGTCCCCTTTCTGCTTCTTCATGCTTTCTGCCTGTAAAACCTCCCTGTGCAAAATTTGCACTGAATGCCACTGCCAGCATGACGTGGGCTGACTGCCCTGCACCTGTGTGCCCTGTGTCCCTGCTCAGACAGGAAAGATGGGGTAAATCAAATGGGGTTTTGCCAAGGTAAAGTCCTTTTTAGGCTTGTTTGTTGTTTGGTTTGCGGTGGGTTTTTTGTTATTCCTCAGAAGGTGCTGCATCTGCTGATTCAAACCAGCTTTTGGCATCAAAAGGTGTAAAGGGGTGTAAAGGCCAAATCTGGATGTGGTGCTTTGAGCTGCAGGCTTCCAGCTGAGTGAGGCAAGACAAAAGTAACTGCAGAGGCTTATATGACCTACTTCTTAAGCTCTCACATGCAGCCTTTAGATGAGAAAACTAAACAAGAGGAAGCATCTTTCATAGTAAATGAGAAATTGTTTCCATCCTGTATGACAATGGAGAGCTTTCAGGTTAGTTTTAATTGTATCATGCTTATTGGGGCCTCTTAGTTTACTGTAGCATGAATGTCAACTGATACTTGATCCTGCTGAAAGTTACAAGGCTGTTAACCCATTTTGAGAAAGGAGATTTTATTTGCATCCTGAGGTTCTTCCCAAGGAGCTCAGTCTTCCCAAGCAGCTTAATCTTGGCCAGAATACGTGTTTGTGCCAGGTGCTCCCAGTGCCCTAAACTCATTTTTCTCTTGACACTGACATAAAACAGTAGCTCAAGGCTAGCACAAGGCCACAGCTGGCTTGCCGAGGAGGCCCAGTAGCTAGCTGTGTCTGATGTTGGACTTAATCTGATGTTGGACTTAAGAGTGAGAGAAGGTTTCTGGAGGAAGTAGGAAAGAAGGCTTTCCTTCAGGTCAGGAAAGTATAATGGGAGGGGGTGGTAAATGGATGTAGATGCCTCAAAAGCTGAGCAGAGGGTGGCTTTTGCATAGGAGAAGAAAGGAAGTGTCCACTATGGTCTGCATCTCAGATAGAGATTGGCTGAGGCCTGAGCTCATGTCTCTGCAGATGCCTGTGGAAACCTGTGTGGAAAGATGAGGGAAGCAGTATAGATCACGTTACTGCAACAAGGCAGGGTGAGCAAATAACTATTTATCATCTTTTTCCAACTCCTTTTTATTTATACCGAGAACAGGGGTTGAGTGCCTCGGTCTGAAGTGTAACTCTAGGTGAAGTGCTCTGCTGAAGCCTGAACAGAACTGAACTCACAAAGCAGGAAGGCTGCAATTAAGTAAAGTCCCTAGGTGTCTTTTCAGCAAGCAGAAAATGCCTTATAGCTGTTGCTTTGGTTCAGTGCATTATATGCTTTCAATTTTTAATGGCTTTTTAAAAGGTTGACTGTGAGGGTGGGGAGAGCGGATCACCAGATGAATGAGATCCAAGTCTTAAAAATGCAGTGCCCGCCACCACCCAATTATGATTTGTTTAAGGAATTGAGCTGATGTGAGCCATTGAGCTAGTCTTATCTGCCTTATGGCTGGACACGGGGCAAACTAACGGACAATGGTCTGTTGAGACGTACCCACAGCCCTTCATGTCCGGGTAAGACGTCACTTCTGCTGGGCATGGCCACTAAGAAATAGGATGTTCAGTATGTCTCTTCTCCATCATGACATCTGCCGGTGACCGCTGCCAAGACCAACATGGTTGTTTGGTCAGCTCCACAGGGTTGCAAGCACTGAAGATGTGCTTGTGCTCATTGCTGTTTGTTTGTTCCTCCTTTGTTCTGGTGATTCAGCTGATGTTTGAGGTTCATAGGAGGAGATAGCACTTGCTGTTCTTTGCCAAGGTACTACTGGCACACAGTTGGCAGCATAGGCTTGGGCATTTTCTTAGTGACTTGAAAGAAACTGCTAAGAAGAAAAGGAGCATTATTTTACGATATTTCCTTGTATTCAATATGCATTTACAAAGGCACTGCTTATCATGTAGAAAATTGGTGTGTTTGGATAAAGCACCCAACATGTTTCACAATCAGTAAATAATGGCACCCTGATTTTTTTAAAGCTTATTGCCTATAATTAAGGATGGCTTTTCAAGGAGAATGGTAAAAAGGGTTCTCTGCGCTATTCTAAAAATTATAAACTTGAGATAGAGTTCATCAAACCTGAAGTCTTGAAGTTTCCCTTACCATGGTTTCCTGTACAAATAGTTGTTTATCTTATTTGGTGGCAGCATATGCATCTGCCTCGGTTAGATAGCTTGCCTGGTAACCTGTGCAATAAACTACATTAGGAAATGGCACAGAGAAAATGTGATAAAATTCAGTAGTGTATTGGAGTTTCTAAATCATCGATCTTTACACAGTAAACCATATGAACAACAAGCCAGTGAATCATAGAATAATGGTTTTGGTTGGAAAAGACCTTAAGATCATTTGGTTCCAGCCCCCCTGTCATGGGCAGGGACACCTCACACTAAACCATGTCACCCAAGGCTATGTCCAGCCTGGCCTTGAACACTGCCCAGGATGGAACATTAGTGCTTGGTGCTAGAGTGCTAGTGTTCATACCTGCCTGGGGTCTGGAGATGGAGGGAGTGACGGGTAGGAGCTACTCTCATGCAGTGCTAGTTTCTTCATAAAAGGATTAGGATGAACACAAACATCGAACTGTTGTGACAGGAGCTGACTGCTCTCTGCCTGTGCTTGTCCAGCTGTAATGCTATCTGACCCTAGAAGGGCTGGGTTTCCTTGGCCCTTCTGTTGAATCTTGTTCTATCGTGACTGCTTTGATGACAGTTTTATCTACAAAGATACCAGACTGGCTATCTTATCCCTTTTTCTGTGCTACCTGGTTCTGAAAGAACATATTTGCAGCTTTCAGTCTCCCTGCCTAAGCTTCTGGATTACAGCAGTCTACAGGGAAAGTGAAAATGAGCCTTTGCATAATTTCAGGAACCGAGATCTTTATTCAGTATTGTAAAGGGAACAAGGTAGGGATACAGGCCAAAGTCTGCGACAGAGACAAGAAATCACATAGTTCAAAGGCAAGGGATCTATAACAGAAAATTATACACAATAAATAAATATCTTTACTGCAATATGACACACCACAAAATCACATGAACCTCGGCTTGCTTCCAAAGAGATCTGTAAAGTTGACAGTTCCTAATTCATCATTCAAGGTGATTACAAAGAAAACAGCACACTTTTATGAGTAGAGCAAACTGCAGCAAAGACTTGCCTTGGCTGAGCTCCTCCATGTTTTAGGTCTCCAAACTGCTCTGACTAGTGTGGAAAGTCAAATGGAAATTGCTGGCTATTTCTGTTGCCATTCTGTTCCCTGACATGCTGCTTTCCTTATAAAATACAGATATATTTTACACTTGCCTTGCTGACATTCAACCTAAAGATGAGGCCATGCCAGCAGACTTCAGGCCAATAAAGTCCTCTTAGGTTCTCATTCTGTGTTTGCCCAATGGTTTTTTGCTCCATCCCCTGCACTGTCTTTGCATTGCAACTTCAAAACCTCAGCCTGCGTGCCTGCATCCTGAGATGAATGCCAGCTCCTCTGCTGTGAAAGCAGCCATTGCTTGAACATCTCCATGTGAGCTCACTAGGTGAAGCATTCACTTGGACATTGATCCATTCTGGTCATGTTTTGCAGCCTCACATCTGCCCTAGCTGGGTGATGGTGTGGGTTTGTAATGCAGTCTGAGTTGCCTGAACCTTAGAGTGAAATCCTTTGCTGTCCTGGATGCAGGAGAACACTCATTGCTGCTCTTGTAGCTGTGGTGTACGAGCACAAGGAAAACATGCAGTCTATGTGCAAAAGAGAGCTGAGGTCTGAGGTTGCTCTGGCCTTTGCAGAGGTGGCAGAGAAATGTCTAAGGCACTGTAGGTTTTAAGACAAGAAAAGGAAGAAAGAGAAATATGAATAAAGAAAAAAAGAAATACGAATGAAAAGGTAAATGAAAAAAAATCAAGGACCCCTAAGTTAAAACTTAGAGATCTGGATATTGAGCTGTGTTTGGAGGGCAGGGCAGATGTTTGCACTCGCTCTAAGAAGGAAAGTGAAAGAAGTGGCTGTGTGATTGTACAGTTTTTATCATTGCCATTTCCCTAATGATTATGAGGATTTGCTAAATATGAGCTTGCTGCATGGGGATGCCATCCCAATGGCTGGACCAGTTGCACTGGGAACCTTCAGAACTGTCAGTTACAGACCAAAGGATGTGTAGAAAAGTGAGAGCCTGAACGTGAGCATTAGTGGTTGTCCCCCAAGGCATAGTGATTAAAATGAAAAAAAAAAAAAACAACCCTAGAAATCCCCAATTTGTGTTATTTAAAGTGAGCTCTGAAGCAGAATGAGAACTTGGCAGGTAGATGGGAGGCAACACAATGGCTGTTAATGGAGAGAGTGGAGCACTGAAGGCAGATGTTCAATTCTCCTTGGAGGAGAATACAGTTCTGAAGATAGCAGCTTGTTAAAAGCTCTGTTTTACCTTTGTTCTTGTCACCCTTGTTCTGCTACCTGCTGGTGAGCTACAGAAGGATGCAAAGATATCTGAGCGCTCAAACTGAAGTTATCTCCTGCCTCAGATCAGAAGATGCTGATCGTTATGGTACTCTTCTCCTGCCTTTATGCTTCTTTATTCCTTTTTTTTTTTTTTTTTTTTTAATTGAGGGCAGTGTTTTGTTTTCCTGACTTCTGGATTGTGCTTTAAAGACCCAAAGACCCACGTACTGCAAAGCTTGTTCCTGGTTTGGGATAGTTTCTCGCATTGTGAAATCTTGGCAAACTGGTTTTGAACTTACAGTTTCTGGCTGGCTATAGCAGTCCCCAACAGCAGTGGGTGTTGCCAGCACTGAAAGTTTCTGTGGCTGATTTGTTGTCGCTTCTGGAGCTTTCGTTAATCTCTATTAGGAACAGAACAAGGTGAGGAAAAATAGTATTTCCAGCTTTCAGTAAAAGGCCCAATTGCTTATGCCAGCAGCTAGTGCCCTACCAGCCTGTATTCTGGTGCTTGCAACATACTCTACTTTCCTTTCGTAGTTATTTCTGATTTGATGTTTCATGAGTGAGGTTTTAGGGCTGCAGATCCAGATTGACTTACGCATAAGATTCAAAACTCTTTGTGAAAAGGCACAGGTGAAAGGGGAGGTGGATAAGCTGGATCTGCTTGTTGGGGCAGTTCAGTATCTTTGTGGGCTGATGCCAAAGATATTATGTATGTTAATTTGTGGAATATTTAATTTTCAAAGGTACCAATCAATGCATTTGTTGTTTGAGCAGAATTTGTTAGACTCGCGGAGGCTGAAGGATGCTCCATTAAAGTGGGATGACAGCCTTGCCTGGAACTTTGTTGTCTGCATATGACGAAAAGCTGCTGAGCCTGGGTCTGCCTTTCTCAGGTTTCTGTCCACTCGCTTCTCCTGTGGGCTCCCTTCCCAGAGCCATCTTTAGGCTGTCTGTTCTCTGCAGGATCTTCTCTCCAGTGCTTGCAGGTGGTGAGTGAATTTGCAGAGTAATGCTGTGGTGCCTCCAGGAGACCAGGGAAGGGCAGGCACTTCACTGATCATGTAGGAAAATTCCATCCAAAGCCAGAGAAGCTGAGAAGAAGTGGAGATGAAGATGACAACTTTGTCTCCATCACTTGCAAATCTAAGCAAGGCACTGATGCTGCAGCTTTCACCTGCAAGTTCCCAGATGCCAGGAAAGCAAATAAAGCAGAGCATGGGTCTAGGAGTAGTTTGAGTGCAGGGGAGATTGCTCATCTGGCTAGCATAGCCCTGGTACACAGGAGAACATTGCCTTCCATGGCACACATTCAGGCTTGGCCACCCTTACTGCTTCCTTCAGCCTTTGCTCCTGCTTTATCAAACATACCCACAGAGCAGGTGGGAGCCATGGGGGGGGGGTGATGTCACTAGTAACATTGCAGCTGATTTTGGGCTCCTTCTCAGGCTGTGATATTAATTTGGGCAATGCTTTTCCAGATTAATGTCAGCAAGGCTTTGCTTGCTGTCACTTCATTTTTATAAGGGAATTTGTGCAAGCATTTGAGAGTACATATTTGAGCAAAATCAGGAACAGATACCTCTCTCTTTCTATCTTTCATGTGGGAGAACACTTCAAGGGGCATCCTTCTCTTTCCATGATACTTGCCCAAAGGCTACAGTATTTCTGCGGTTGATACCCTCCTATGAGCAAAAATGGTGTGACCTGTTTTAATTTCCACATCTGCCACCTTGCAGGTGGGCAGAGGGCTGTGAGCGACATTTTGTTGGTGGTAAACTTGTTACACCTAGGCATGTCAAGGTAGGTATTGAGGAAACCAGCAGTCATGCCTGACTTGCAAGCATTCATGTGAATCTTGGCACTTTGGGGTAATTTGTTATGTTGGGATAGGAATTTTGATTAAGAAGGGGCTGCAGTGGATTCTGAAGTGGGAAGATAGTTGTAGCAAATGCCTCACAAGGAGCTGCTTACTAGGCCTGTTTGCTGGAGTTATGTATATATTTTGCTGTCTGTGGGTCCTGCTGGTGTAACAGTAGGTTGCACAGTTGGCTCTTAAGAGAGCTCTTTGTCTAGAGATTTGTTGCCCCATTTTGATCAGGGTGCCAGAGCAATACCAGCCATCCAAGGAAGTGCTGAATAATCCCAATTCTGCTTGCACAAGGGCAGATACCCAGAGCATAACTTTCTTTTGTCTCTCCCATTAAAGAGAATGGAAGTTTCCAGTCCTGTAAGCAGGATGAGAATACCTTCAAATAAAACTATTCCCTGTAATGCTTTAGCATATATAATAGGACCCCAAAGTTGCCATATCATTCCAGAAGCTGCTTTTTACCAAGCAGGGAGGCTGCTCAAGTGCCTTTATTTATCCGTCTGGAGAGATTTTTCACCCCCTGCCTGCTTTGCTGTGGTGCTGCTTCTTTTGCCAGCTGGGCTAGGCTGAAGCTCTTACAGCTTGTTAAATAGCCAGGAAGTTCTAAATGAAACTTAATTGAGTGTTTCTAATTTGCATGTCTCTTGAGATAAGCAACTAGATTTCTTTTTTTCCTTTTTGCTTAATTTCTGATTGTTTCATCAATTACGTCTTTGAAAAGCACACACAAATTAAAACTGGAGGCAACAGTCATGTACATCATTAGAAATTAACGTTACAGAAATTCATACCATTTTCCCATTTTCTGTGTTGTGCTTGGGAAAATATGGGGGGAAAGCTTTAATATTTTATACACAGAATGTTTCGTATTTGCTTCAATTCTCAGGCAGGTTATAAATAGTCAGTTCCTAGAAGGGAGATAACTTCAATGAAGTAAGAAATGAAGAATGATGCAACAAATTGAGATAACGTTGACTTGTTTTCTGTCTCACTGATAGATATCTAGGTGAAACATGGAGGTGTTACATGCTCTCAGTGCTGTTTTTGCTGTTAGCAACACAAGCTTTCTGTCTTTCCACTGACCTTTCTATTGCTTGTTTTTAATGAGAAAAAACTGTGTTTCCAGCAAAGATGTCCTCACCAGAACTAGTTGTGTATCACGGCCAGAATGGTTTATAGTGGTCCATGTTTACAGAAGCTCCTCTTCTGCCTCTTCTTCTATGCAGACCCCTCCTTGCTGCTACTCTTTCTTCAGTAAATGTATTTCCCCACTTGCTTTGATCTTCTGGGCATGTTTTCAGCTCTTTTTTTTTTTGCTGAAGATGCACAAAGAAAAGGTAACATGGTAAGGGTGGAAAGATGGGAATTTAAAATTCATCCTGCAGAAGGAGAATATTAAATGTTTTTATCCAACTAAACAAAACCCACATAAGAATACTTCTAGAAATTAAGATGTATAATTAACTCATCAGAGATAATAACAGTCTCTTCTATGCTGCAGTAGAGCAGAGACACAAATACAGTGACAGCTAAGGTTAATCTGTAATCACCTGTGTTTTCCCTGAGACTTTATATACTTCTCCTGCCAGGCCAGCATTGATTGGATCAGTTCTGAATCTCTCACGTTAACAAATTTACCCAAATATGCGTGCAAAGAAAAGATGAGATGCTGAATCTGGGTGCTCTGATTTGGGCAAGGGATAACGTCTCTCCTGAGCCGCAGCTGAACAGACTCAGCGGC
The DNA here is from genome assembly GCA_017639245.1 of Myiopsitta monachus. Lineage (NCBI taxonomy): Eukaryota > Metazoa > Chordata > Aves > Psittaciformes > Psittacidae > Myiopsitta > Myiopsitta monachus. The sequence goes on along the minus strand of CM029921.1, from coordinate 59,054,009 downwards.
CTTGGATAATGCTTGGATGCCACCATGCTTGCGGGAAGGCCGAGCCCCCCCATGTAATTCTGCCGCGCGCCCGCAGACTTTGTCATTTAACGTGTCCTTCTCCTGACGCCCTCCAGGGGACGCGGCATAGCCTGCGTCCTGGCTAGGCAACGGTTGTAGGAGGGTTCCCGGTACCAGGACATGCTTTTCCAAAGGATGATGTGTTCAGGCTTGTTTACCTGTTCTTCCAAGCATGCTATATTGGTTTTATGGCAGGAACTTAATCTGCAGCTGGACAATCAAATAACTAATCTAAGGAAAGGCACGAAATGAAAGATGCTAAAAAGTGACTAGGGTATTATTTAGCCCAAATGTAATAGCATGGGTTTAACTGGAATTATGCTGGGGATTAGTTGATTTGATAGCACTGTAACAGCTGCCTGGCTTGAGGAGTTGTGTGAACAGGTGCTGCTTGCCTCCTTCCAGCCCAATTCCTTCCCACTGTACCTGTTCCTCCTTCCCCAAGCTGGGCCCTTGTTCTTCCTCCAGGAAGACTTCATTTGAGGGACCCCATTTATTCCACTGTGTTTCCTTTCACCTCTCTTTTGAGATTTCCCATGTTTTAAGAGTCCCTCTCCTATTTATCTCAGGGAGCTTTGTAAACTCCTGCCATCTTTTTTCCTTTTTCTATCAAGGGGCATCATTCAGGACACCAACATTTTAAACATTGCTGGAATGAAGATAGAGATGAAATGGGAGTATTTTTATGGTGAAGGACATGCATGGTTGCTGGTGATCGTGTGATGAACAGCTGCAAAGAGATGTCCACAACTCCTATGCTCAAAGCAGGCTCTGCATGTTGGACCTAGAGAGAGTGCTTGCTGTTCTAGGCATGAAGAGAAATGAGTTCTCTCCTCCTAGAAAAGAGGCAGCACTATTTTCACAGCTGTCCTTGTAGCCCCGGGCTGGATTCATAGATATATGGGTAGGGATCAGGAGAAAGTGGTCAGAGGACAAGTATCATGCTCCCTTAGGCCATGCATGCCCAGGTGCAGAATTACACATCCATGGGGAACATTTCTTCCTTTGCCACTAGCTCACAGGCCATGCCAAGGATGTAGTGTGGTTTCCTTCCACCTTTCCAGGATGTTGCCTATCCTCTGCTTCAGCAATATTATGGGATGTGGACTTTTCCAGTGGTAGAAAATTAGGATTTGGGTCACTGCTGTAAGGCATGGGCTTCTGTTCCTCTCAACTGCTGAGCTTTATCTAGCAGTAGACACTGAAGTTTCTTTCTAACCTTTCTGGCATTTTGGCCACCCAGTTGGGGGCCAGCATACAGCATCGCTCTTTTTAAGGCATTATTATCCTCCAGAGGTGATTTTCCAACTTGGTTTTTGTGGAATCCCCTTCCTTCTCTCCCTCTGCTTAAATTCACATATGGTTCCTGGCTGAGAACACGACCCATCCTTGCCTGGATCATGGCTTTTACCCTAGGGTCATGCAGCTTGGCCAAATGCCCCTATTTCAATCTTTCCCCCTCTCTGCGCTTTGGCAGGGGAGAAGCCAGCTTGCCTGTCACCTCTGTGCCTGTAGGCACCACGCCATAGCTGAGCCCCAACTCGCCAGGCAAGCCCCCCCCCCCCCCCCCCCCCCAGGTAGTGAATTTCAAGGGAAGTTTAGATTAGCACCGTTAAGCCATCGGGCTGGGAGCTTCTGTCATTGCCTGTTACCACCTCGGTCGCGAGGTGACTCGCCCCTTTGAGGGGGGGGGCCGCGCCCCGCACTGCCACGATGCTCCCCGGGCCTCGTGCCCATTTCTTCAGTGCCCGGCTCCCTTACCCGCCCAGGGGCTGCCGGCCTCCCTTCGCCTGCGGACCGGGGCGGAGGAGGAGGTGGCAGGGGCGGGCGCAGGACGAAAGGGGCCGGCCCAGGGACTCGCTACGTGTCGCGGTAGCCCTTATAGGCCCGGCGCACCACTGCCCCGCCGCCCGTCACCATGTCGAGCCGACAGCAGGCGGTAAGACGGCGCCGCGGGCCCGGCGGGCGGAGGGCTGCGGCGGCTGTGGGGCGCGTCCCTCTCCCTGAGAAGACAAACCCTCTCCTCACGCTCCTGGCGTTGCCGCTTTCCCTGCAGGGTGGGGACTCGCGCCGAGGCGAGCAGCGCTGGGCAGACGCGGACTCCCCAGAGGGATCGAGCCCCGTGGGTCCCTTCGGCTGTTAGCGAGCGCCTTCTGCTCAGCGCCGGGGCCGGACTCAGCGTTCTTGTCCCGGGGCGCGCCCATTCCCTCGCAGGAGGACATTAAATCCTCCGCGTTACGGTGCAGGGCGCTGAGGGTGAACGTCGGTCCGCGCTGGTGCAGGATGCGCAAGCGGCGCGTGCCCTCGGGCACAGTCCGGCTGCCCGCAGGTGAGCCGTGCAGCGACCCGCCGGCACCCGGCAAGCGCGGTAGCGGTGGCCGGCGCAGCCGGTCCTCCCGCGGAGCTGCACCCCGGCAGCCTCCCGGGCGAGGCCGAAGGCTGAGTCAGCGAGAAGCTGAGCCGCTGCCGCGCACACGGCTTGTCGGGGTTCCCTGCCCAGGTCCCACCCGGGGGGAGACGCGGGTGAGACAGCCGCCACCAGCGCCGAGCGGCTGCCAGCGCTGCCGCCAGGGCCAGCGCGTTTCACAGAAAGGCTGCACGGCAAAGAAAAATCGTAATATCCGGAGCGTAGTTCAGTTGGAAATTAAAATTGCAAATCGCAGTCACGGCCAGAAATCGTTTTCCTCTTGCTGGCTGCCCTCCCTCACTTCTTGGACTTGGGATGTGAGGTCTGAGTCCTTCTGGCTGCACGTACGCTGTCCCGGTTTCAGATCAGAACCGTAAGAAATCTTGGTGTGAGTCTTTTCGGCTGCCTTTGCTGGTCCATTTATTTGTTTACTTTGTTGCAAATTTTTTCGGGTAGATTTGATGCATTTTGAGCACACTGGTAATCTGTCTGGGTGGGAATGCCACCAAAACCACGCTTGACAAAGCACGCCTGTGTGGCAGGGTGTTCTTGGAAACATGAAAACCTGTGGTTTAGGGATTATTTCTGGGAGGGGATGCAAGACATGAGCTGTGTAGGGGAATTTTGTTTATTGCTGTGACAGGAGAGAGGCATTAGTGAACTTCCAGAATAATCCCTCTCCTTTTTCTCACCCTGGGCTGGAAAAATGACCTTTATAAGCAGGATCCTGGCTGATCTTCGTACTGAGACTGTCAAAATAGATGCTATTTGGTTGACAGGTGTAGGCTTATTTTCATGTACTTATCTGCTAGGTAGCTGATAGAATGGGAAAAGGTCTGACCTCACTAATTACAAGAGGGTTTGGTAATTATGATGAAATGGCAGTGATACTCCGTTAATGATCCTCCTGGTCTATGGCCCGGGAGGTGTGTTGCACAGAGCACAGATGAAGTTCTTGCTCCTAACGCAGTCCCAGTGTCTCCTCGGTTTCAACCATCTCAAGTTGATACCAAAGGACTGGGATAAGGCGTTTCACTTTGATAGGTGTCTCTTGATCAGGTCAATTATTAGCATACATACACAGACGACTGTGTTCGATCTCAGAGCAATTACACAGTATGGTTCAGGAAGGTTGAGGCATTGGCTGTGTATCAGAGATTCTGCCTGACGAAGAAGCAGGCAACAGCACAATCTGCTCCCACAGGTAGCAGGCTAAATGTTGTAGCTTAGAAGAGTTTTAATATGGTGGTGGATTTTTCATGGCACCTTTTGTAGCTGCAACAGCCAAGATGGTTCCATTAGAAAATGGAGATGGGATGCACAGAATAATTTGCCCTACTGAGATCCCTGTTAGTACTACAGTTCATCCTTCTGATGCTCCTTACTTAGTCCCCATTTTTCATCCTTCCAGTAGCATGAATTGTTATGACTCATAAAAATCCTTATTACTAATGAAATGTCAGAGCTTACCACTTCTCCATAATGTGGGTGATGTGTTAATTTTTCTCCCACAGACAATGTTTTGTGCGGATGATTGTTTCCAGCATTATTCTCTGTCCTAGAATATGCCCAAAATGAGTTTCGCTGGTGATGTTTATTAGCTGTCAGCTTTTCAAAGGTGCAGTAGTGGTAGCTGTTAAAAGATGGACTGGTTGTGTTATTTGACTGTGCTCCTCATTTTGGATATTAAGTAATTGTACATGAATTCAATCTGAATGTTCTCTGGGTTTGTGGCTAGTTTGAGGATATTTTAGCTGTGCACCCATTTATTAATAGAAGCTTATGGTAAAGTACAAAGAAGAAAAGTAAGGGTTTTTTTTACTTCTGCATGTGTTGTCCTTGAAAATGAACAAGGCACCTTAATTCTGCCGAAGACCCAAGACTCGGTGTGCAGGAATCTTTGGCTGGTTAGAATGGAAATGCTTTCTTTGTTTCTGCTCACGATGTTGCAAGAGGCATGAAGTCCTCTACGTGTTGGGAAGTGTCCTTCAGTTCGCAGACCTCACTGACAGCATTTATTTCTGACCAGTTTCAGGGCTGACTTCTGGGGGACAAGAACAGTCTTTAAGGATGATCTTAAAGACTTAATGTTCCTTACACAGGCCTCCTGTGTGCCCCAGTGGTGAAATCCTGCTCTCAGGAGTAAGTACACTGTAAAGTAATTGCAGTGGGTAGCATGGAGCTGTGGGACTGCCCTTGTTTATTGTGTGGGCTCCTGCACAGCGCTGCATTCAGGACTGAGCAGTCCTTTTTGCCCTGTCGAAGCAGCAGCTTGTTCTCTCTACATCTGAGGTGTCACTGGTATTTCCGCAGCTCGTTACTTCTCCCCACCGAGCAGTGTTTTCACACCAAGCAGGAGCATACAGAAGGAGCAGTGTGCTCCGGGGAAGCGGCTTGCCATGGAGCACAAGCCCATGGGCACGGCCCTGAGCTGGAAGGGCTGGCCCCTCGCCAGAGTGACTGGCTGCGTGGCTTGCATGTCCCTGTGGGTGTGTAGAAAACGCAGCTCAATGCATGTCGTGAGGTGGAGGTGTTCAGAGCTGGCTGTCAGAGTCCTCCCCTGGCAGCGGGCGAGCATCATCCTCACTGTCTGCTTCCAGCGAGTTTCTCTTTGGATGTCCTTAAGGGTGCTTAGAGTAGAATGAAAGCTCAGCACTGAAGCTGTCCTTTTTGGGGTGTTACAGGTTTGTCATCTGTCTGGCCTTGTAAAAATATTCCCAGGAATCTTTACCACATGGCATGTGGCATCCCTTGGTTTCACTGGTATGCTGTATCCACAGCTCAGTAGATCACAAAGTTGTAACTCCTGATAGTTCAGTTTTGCTTGTGTAGGGCTTATGGGCACAGTCACAAATTATGTGGTCTGATTTAAAGATAAATTAACGTGTACAAATAGTTTAGATTTATTCTTTTTCTTTTTTTTTTTTTCAATCAAAGAGAAGAAAAAGCCCGCAGGACAGATGACTGCCCTGAGAAAACTGGAAAAGTCTTGGTTTATTTGCCTAGAAACTATTCTCGTGTTGAAAACCTGTAGGCACAGGGCAGAGTTCAGATGGACCAAGTGATGACACAGGCTGTGCAGTAACGTATGTGTAGCTTCATGAGTTTAATTGCAAAGCAATGTAGAATAAAAAGTTCATTTAAAACAAACCCAAATGAACGTTCATTCATTTCCTCTCACATTATGTCTTGAACGTAAAGACCAAAACATTTTTAAGGATGTTTATGTTCAAAGCAGTTCACCGTAGTTCATCACTGTGACACTCGTACAGGCAACAACATCAGGCAGCAGAACTGTGATTTCAGGGAATTAGTGTGGCTTGGTCTGGGTTGAATTACTCAAGACAGTGTTTCTGATGTTGTATCCAGTGATTCAAAAGTCTTGCATTTACAGCTGTGATTTATTTTCTGAAACACAGTGCCTAACTCATTGCACTGTGACAGTAAAAGATGATTGGTTTCTAGTCGCTCATTGCATGCTTGGTATTTCTTGGTATATTTTCTGTCACTTTTTTTGCTTTATGTCTCTCTTTTTCAAAGATCACAGAAAGGTCAGCAGATTAACTGTCTCAATCCACAGTTATTTCAACTTCTGTTGTTTCCTATAGCTCTCTTCCTTTTTCTCCCTGTTTCTTTTGAAGTCCTTTGCTATTAAAAAGTTACCTTTCCAGTCTGTTGCCCCAACTGGCTGTTTCCTTCACTCACACCGTTTTGCAGCGCTGCCCGCTGCCAGACCCATGTTTATTAAACATGCTCTGTAAGAACCAGGGTGCTCAATTTGGGGAATTTCAGTGAAAAAAAGCCAGAAAAAAGTTGCAGGCTCCTAAATATTAATGCCTCTTTATTTCTATGGTTCAGAGAGGCAGAGCCTTCCAGAGGATGTGGAACAAAGTAATCAACTCGGTGTGGTCCAGCCCCAGAAGCTGCAAGCTGAGGACCGTGATGGACCTTCCCCAAGTGCAGGAAGACTTGTTCTGGTGTCCCCTGGTACTGCCATATCAGCAAGAGAAATAGGGCATGTTTTCCAGGAAGCTGCATGGTCAGAGCATCTCCTGGGGCTGCAGGAGGGTGTGTACATGGAAAAGTGGAAGGGAATTTCGAAGGGTTTTTCTCCTCTCTTTGCAGGAGACAGGCATGTCAGGCCTGATACCTGCTCATGTGCTCAGAGGTTAATCTTCTGCTTTCCCAACAGAACTAGCGGCTCTTCACAATATTTCTTCATCTCCCAAGGCCTGGTTTGGAGAAGTGCTGCTAAGCACCGCTGGTGATGGTGGTTGGCATGGTGGGTGCCATTTGGGGTAGTGGCCAGAGCACCTAAACCCAACTGTGATTTTTCCAGCTCTTGAGTCAAAGCGTTTTGAGTCAGCATGTTGTTTCCTGTCCTGCCGCTGGACTCCTGGATAAATACAGACTCCAGCATTGTCTGGTTTTCAGGTTGCACTGATGAAGTCACAGCCAGTTACAAACCTGTGCCAAAACCCATAACTCAGGCATAGGTTTCCATCCATGCTGTGTTTGGGTAGCATCAACGGGTGGTTTTAGGCAAGACAGCAAATGTTTTTGAAGACCCCATGCTACCCAAACATGTGCACTGCAGCTGAAGCTTAGATTGAGGCCACAGGGATTTTGGTTTTCTGGAGGCTTTTCAAGACAAGCAGTGGCATACTTGCATTTGGCTTTTTTTACTGATCTGATGTTGATCCTGGAGGGTGTATTTAAATAGCCTTTAAAAAAGAAAAGACCTTGCCTATCTGAAACCAGGTGCTTTAGATAAACTTGCATTGTACATGCCCACAAAAGATAAGTGGTGTGCAGGGCCTGTGTTAGTGCTTCTAAAGATATGCCCTGCCTTGAACTTGTACTTTGATCACAATGCTTGTACACTTCAGTATCTTTAAAGTCCATTAAGAGAAATTTCATGTAATTCAGGTTGCTGTTTATTAGTTTACTATTATCGTGAGCAGGGTGACTAATGGTTATCTCTGATTTAACTCTGAATCAGAGCTGTGGGAAGTGAGAAGTAGTTCCTTAATGGTCTGGCAGCTTAATAATTTCTAAGTGAAAATCTACTTGGAGTGTATCATTAACAGAAGGAGAGATGCAACAAAGCTTGGTCAAGGCATTTGGCATGGATGTGCGTCATGAAATGGCACACTGGAAGTTAGGATTTTGCCCGTAAGGCAAAATTAGCTCATTGTGAGCACTGCCTCCTGTCGCTCTCAGAGCGGTCCTTTTTCGTTTACTTACAGCTTGGCTCAGTTACAACTCTATGTGTCGAAAGCTTTATCTACTGAGTGGGTGCCAAAACGCGTTGGCCTGTTTGGAGAGCAGAGCTTGAGAAAGGAGCCAGTTTGCTCTTTTTTCTTTCTCTTTTTAAATGTGGCTTCTCTGTAGATGCAGCTCTCCAGGGTCTGTTGAGATGAGCTTTTCTCATGCATCTTTGGAAAACAAGCATTTGTACCTACATTTCCAGGACTTTCTAACATTGAGGTCTGGCAGAAGAAAATGTTTTCTTCAGTATCAAAATGTTTTCAGCTTTCCACTGTAGTGCTAAAAACTGTTGGTGGGAGGTCATTTTTGAGGCCTGCCCAGCCCTTCTGATGGGAAATTCATTTGTTTGTTGCCAGTGGGTGTGGAAGAGGGAAAGCTCCCTCATTTTAGAGGAGGTTGCTGCTGCTGCAGGAGACTCCATTGAGTGCTTGCCTCTGCCCTGGCCCTTGGGCATGATGCTGGACGAGTCACCTCAACCACGTCAGGGGCAACTCATTGCATCTGCCCCCATCTTTGCAAAGCTGGTCTGCAACTATGCGGGTGGATATGAGGAGCATTGAGCTCTTGGAGGTGCAGCCTCAAGTCCAGGGGAGCTGCTTTGCAAACACGCCATTTTCATAGGGCTTAAGTATTGTGGGAGCTCAAGTCTTGATCTGCTGTTTGCTTTACTCTCTGCTATTCTGTGCCTGTAAAAATGGGGATGGTGCCACCCTCAGGGGATGGTGGTGTCTCTGGATCATCCTGCTGTCTCTGACCTTGAGTCCTCAACTGGGCTTGTCTCATACAGCTTGTTGCATTGGATGGCACGGTTAATGGTATGACCGGGAAAACAACTCCGCCTTCAGCCAAGAGAAAGACCAAGGAGGCTGTGTTTGCTTGGCCCTGTCTGTAGCTCCCAGCAGTAGCCAAGAGTGGGGGCCAGGGAAGAGTTTATGGCTGGGACAGTACAGTGCATTGTCCGAACTCCTATTAATTTACAACTCGAGATACCAGAGGCCCTGCCTTTCTTCCTGATAGTCCTTGATGAACTTTCCTTCCATGAATTCATGTTAATTATTTTTTCCAGCCAAGTGAACTTCTGGCCTGCCCAGCCAAGTTCCGCCTTTTAACCATGTCCTGTGTGGTGTTTCTGGCTGAGCTTCCCAAGCAGTCCTTTCTACTGCTGCTTTTGCACTTTGCAAACCTTAGAAGGATCACTGAGGTGGAGAGAGATCTCGTGTCGCTTGCTGGCAGCCATTGACCATTGCAAAGTCAAATGCATGTGGTTCAAGATATCGGGTTCAAGACTGCATGTCAATCCTGGATACTGAATGGGGCAGGGAGAGGCACCACGTGGCTGTGACACTGAGCCCCCACCAGCCTGAGCTAGTGTCCAGCTTTATTCTTTCAGCAGGCTGCCACCGTGTCCTGTAGGGATGTGATGCAAGAGGATTAGTTCTTTTACAGAAATATGTATTTTAAAACCTGATGAAGCTGCTTGAAATACAGATTTGTGGTTACCCCTAGAGCTTCTCAACAGATACAGGATTTCTTTCCTGAGAGGGGTATAACGAGCATGTTAAAAACAGGTATCTTGTCCCCTTATCGTTGTAGAGACAACATGGGCTCAGTTCAGCCTGTGCTAGCTTGGAGGAAATTCTGCTTTTCCACTTAGCAGAAGGCGGAGCTGGTGTCCCACCTGCCTGCTCATAGCTATGGTTAGATGTTGGCTTCCAAGTTTGAAAACCTATTGCAAACTGAGTTAATGGGGACACAAAATGGTTGAATGTGGCTCACTGTGTTAGGTGTTAAAGCAGTGCTAGTTCAGCTTTTTAAAAGGTAGATTAACAGTGGCCCTGGTTTGTTGAACTGATTTGTGGAGCAATCAAAGGGAATGGTTTTGATGAAACGGGATATTGCTCTGACATGTTGGCTCCTGGCACCCACTGGAGGACCCTCTGAGTGAGCCAGTCCCACGTGGCATGTCTGAACAGCAGGGCTGGTGGTTTTGATTGTACCTTACAACTGAACAAAATTTAGTTCAGCTGATAATCTCCGCACTGCACGTCAAGTTTTAACTTACATGGTATTTGGTATATGAGTCCTGTCTGTCTCTCTGTTCTGTTTTAAGGGATAGGGTGCCACCCTTGCCATGGTAAGAGGCGGGACATTTACAGTGGCTTATTTACCATAGAGAACCACAACCCATTAATTAAATTCCTAAATCTTATGTTCAGGAAAGAAAATATTACACATAGATACAACTCCTACCTGATTGGTATTTTTATTTTAATACTGAAGTTAATGTGTAGTCACAATATGTACTGCTGTCCTCCATCCCTCTTGTCCCTGAATCTGAGGGATTCATTCTCAGTTTACCATTTCCGTAACCTGATAGTTAGCTCCAAAAGAAGATAGAGAAGCATGGTCTTGTGTACTGCAGTAAGAACATAATTTATGTTCCCTCCTTTGGCAAGATAACCAGTTTTGCGTTGAGTGTGGTCCAGCAGCCTTGGCATGATCCAGAGCAGCCTTGTAACAAATGCCGCACATCAAAGCAAAGCAGTTCTCCTTTTACAGTGTCAAACCTATTGTTTCCAAAATGAACTTGAGCTGAACTGCTTAAATGGGTTCATTTAGAGGAGGTAATTTAGCAGAACTGCTCTGAATATTAAAAATAGGGCAATCACTGAAGGATTTATTGTTTAAATTGTTATTTTTGTTAGCAGCTGATGAGAGGCTTTGTTTGTCAAATGTTTGCTGCCCATGCGGTTGTCCCTTGTGATTTCTGGAATGAAGATGGGAAGATTGTTTTTAGAACATCTGTAATGGCCTTGCAAATTCATCCCAAAAATGCAGGAGTGCAGGACGACTCACTAGCTTTCCTGTGTCTCCAGGAAACTGGAGTAGTGACATCATCTTATTCAGAGATGAAGGAATGCCTGGCCTGGGTGCCTTCAGAAAGGCAGATTTTAACACCCAACTTGCTGATGTGAAGTCACACGGTCTAAAACTCTGTCTGGACCATAGGCCTAGTTTAGTTGTGGTGCTCCTGCCACGCGGGAGGCCCAGGTTTGACTCCTGGCCAATGCTGCACTGCTGTTAGTTTTTGACTTTCGGCCTGGGAACAGCGCTGCACCAGCTACCAAGAAGGAGAAAAATGACTGTTACTGCTGGACCCATCACAGTTGTGTTGTTTTGGTTTGGTTGTTATTGGTTTGTGTTGTTTTGGTTTGTTTTCTGCACCAGGGGTGCACAAAACTTGATTGTGGCAATGCGAAACATGTAAATTTATACCAAAAGAAAAATATTTTCCTGCAGGTTAAGAAAAAGGACACTTTAGCTTACACCACCTTGGAAACCTCATGTGTTAGTGATGTTTGCCATCTCCAGCCATCTCTCTCCAAGATGAAAGACAGCTTATTTTGGGTAATCGGGATGTCTCTGCTGGTCTCCTTCAGTTCACCTGTGTTAAGTTCCTGGCAGGGACAGGGACTGAGGTAGTAATGCAAAAGGAACAAGCATCAAAATCAGAGGTTCCCAACGAGCAAGTGAAGTCTGCTGTGGTTTATCCAAAGAGCTGAATGAAGAAAGGGATCCCAGTTCAGCATCCTGCCTGGTGTGAGGGAATGCTGGCAATCCCACTGCTGCAACCTCTGCAGAGTATTTGGTGACACATCACTGTATTGCTAAGCAAAGTCTAAAAAGAAAACACAGCGTTATTTCTGTTCACATACATGTGGTGGGAGAGGAGAGAAATCCCACGTGCAGGAAAGAGGTAGGAGAGCAGCACGGGAAGTAGGAAGGTGGCCAGTACAGTAATGCATCATCAGGTGCTTGAGAAGTCCCACTTCCCCATCTGGACCTGCCAGCCAAGCTCTGCACCACAGTGATGGAATTCCTGGTAGGGAAATGGGCAAAATTTCCAGGGTAACTCCATCTTGGTGGGGGTTTCCCCTGGGTAAGAATTAAGCTGAAGTATTTACTGCCTTAGCCCATTAAATGAATCAAACACAAGTCTATAGGTTTAGGGTTACGAGAGCTAAATTGGGACTTCAGAGAGTCTGAGGTTTCTCCATCATTTTTCAGTATGACCATAGTCAAATCTTTGGTTCCACAGGCAAAAGGCCCCTCTTTCCTCTCTTCCTCCTTTTCTTCTGAGTATAATAGTTTTGCTTTTCTGCAGCACAGAAAACCCTTTCACAGAAGGTTTTTCCCCCTTGTCAGTGATAAATACTTTATATTCTCTAGGTCAGCTTGCTCATTTGCAAGAGCAGCCATGGGACTTGCCCTGGTAGAAGAAAATCATTATTTAAGGAAAAGCCCCATGAACTTGATTTTTATGCATCAAATTCAACTATTAGGATTAAGTTAGGGGTTTTTTTGTTCCTTTTGGGTTTTTTGGTAAGATGGCAGGATTTGGGAGGGGATTTTAAACAGTAAGTTAGATCAACCTCCAGAGGCGTTTGACTTCGAACTTGAAATCTTCTTGATCATTTTATAATTTTAAAATCCTGTTTTACCATTTGCAAATATTATTAGCTGAAAACTTTGATAACATTTCGAAAGCCTTTTTTTCCCCCCTCCTGGAGAGATGTCCAGGCTGCGGTACCAAAATAGGGCTAGGTGCTTGTCTGGAAAAAAAGGACTCGTATTCCTGATTATGTGAGATAGTTCTATGAATAAAAATGCAGCTGGGGGAGTCCTGACCCTACCCTCACTCTTGTGTCTGGGTTTCCCCAGGGCCGTGAGTCCTGCCAGCTGCCAGTTGGATGCTAGCCATGTTCCTATGAAGATGGTCCTCCTGTTAAGTGTGCTAGGTGTGTGACTAACATGCTTAATAGCACTGCACTACAAGACTGTTTCTCCACTGGCTTCATTCTTGGGCTGACCCGTGCTGTGTTTTCAGGAGGGAGCTCCTCTCTGGAATGGGATGTTGCTGCAGCCTGCCACGAGCTGCCCTCTTGGGCAGCTTCCAGCACCCTGCCTGTGCCAGCTACAGCAGGCAGAGGTGCTACCGCAGCAGCGGAGGGGAAGTAAGGGTGCAATAAGGACATTGTTTTAGACCTTATCGGTCTCTGTGATGACCAGCACTGCTTATTAATTTCCTCCTGCAACACTGGAGAGCTCTGCCTTCTAAGAATGGCTGAGCAAGAGTTGGCCTGAGGGGGCTGTATGCACTTTGGGGATCTTTTGAATGTCCCGCTCAGCTTCTGGCTCTCCTCCCTTGTTTCCACCCCTCAGCACAGCATGTGGCACTTGCACTTGTTTCTTGCCCTGACCCCATTTATTATGGAGCCATTGAGATGCTGACTAAAGAAATGGGTAGGTGGGGTGAGGAGGAGGTGCTGCCTTGTGTCATAAGGACCGGAGTTTATACATTCTTGAGTTTCAAGTGGAAGGTGGCAAATCATCCACGTAGTTCTTTGGGACAAGCCTAAATATTCTTCTAGTGTGTTTTCTACTAGTCATGCAGCGGTTCTGCTCCTAACAAATGTCAGCAATGGTTGGGAGCAGTCCCCCAGGCATTTAGCTATCAGATGAGAGGAGAAGATGCTCCCTAGCAACACCTCTTGTGTGGGTAGTCACATGCAACCTTCTATTTATGTGGGCAAGCACAGCTGCTCCCTTTCAGCACCAAATACTTAGCAAAAACCTGAGGTTACTTTTTCAGACACCATGAACTGAGCAGTGGTAGCTCTCAAAGCAGAGGACACTGGTGTTTCCTGACTTCCAACAGGTCTATGCCGTGGTGTACTCTCTTGTCTCAGGGGTCCATCTCTTTATCTGGGAGGAGCACCAAGGAAAAGCCTCCTGCCTCTGCCTGCAACCTGCTTTCACAAAGCAGAGGAGCATCTTGTACCACCAGTGGGGAAAAACTTGTTTGTTTAGGAAGCCAGGCCAGGAGACATTTGGAAATAGCTCAGACAAGCCTGATCTGAAAGACATCTGAGGTTCTTGGTGTCTCCCAGTTTGTCAACCTCATGCAAAGGTTTAGTAGAAGGGAAGGCCAAAAGCAGAGTTAGGATTTGGCTTCTTGGTCTGCTGCATCCGTGGTACAAGGTTTGGAGCCATGTCTTTATTTTTTGTCTCATTTCCTGGATGAGGTAAGGCAGGGTGGGCTGAGTGCTGAGGTCATGCACATGTGGCCAAGCAGTCAATTTCCAAGGAAAGGAGGCAGTGTGCCAGTGTCCTTCTTAACCATCTGGCTGGCAGATGCTGCACGGCTCTCCTTTGGAGGCACTGCCGGCTCATTTACTGGCTTCATAGAGCCTTGCTTGGGGCTGAATTTTAGGTAAGAAGTTCCTCTCCCAAACATCATATCTTTGATCTATACTATTGCATGACATGCTTTCCAGTGTCCCTAAATTTTCCCTGCGAGGGGCCCGATATCCAGGCATGAGTGTGTTGCGATGATAATTGGATTATCTCTTTTAAATATGTTTGGGTTACAATGGCGAGGTTAAACTGTGGGAATAAAACCAGTAGGACAGCCCAGGATCTGATTAAACCGTGTCCACCGCTTATCTCTGCCTCCCAGCTGTCTTGCAGTATATGCTTGTTCAGGCGAAATCTCTCCAGGGTTTGCTTTCAGGCCATTGATGCTTATTTTTGGTGGTGCCTTCACTCTGTTCTGATCATGCTACGGTTCTGGCTTCCAAGCCATGTCCCAGATGGGGATGATTGGGCAGGAAGTTGGTGTTTCCAGCCAAGCAAGCTGCCATCCCAGACGTCTGCTGCTTACTCGTGTTTCTCTCTCTCGCTTTACCTTTGGTATAGCTGGCGACCAGAATTTGAGTTGGTGTGTGGCAGGCGGCTGCTCAGGGTTAGGAAGAGTTTACCAGCAGGATTATTCACACGGCAGAAAAATCAGAGGGATTTGGTACCGGCTCCCAGCAGATCAGAGAGGTTTGACAGTGTTGCCAAATTGCAAAAATGCCCTCAATGATGTTTTCCCAAGCTCCAAAAGATGCCGGCATGCAAAATAAAAGCTCTGAGATGCATGCACTGTGAAGATTCATGGCACAGCAATGTGTACTTATAACAATCTCGTTACGTCAGCCATGTAGGAATGTGTTAGTTCCTGCATCTTCCCAAGGCACAGATGTTATTCTAGTTCATCTCCTGCAGGACGGATCCAGCAGACCAACATTCTGCAAAGGCAGGTGTGTAGCTGGAGTTCCGGCTGATGCAGAGGCTGTGACAGAGAGATTCGAAGCGTGCACGTTAGTTTCTCCTTGCAGAAATGCCAGTCTTGTCTGTTGTGGTTTGCAAACAAATTGCAAAATAGATGCTTTGTGGTTTTTGGAGTGCTGCACTTGAGGAGTGTGTGATCGCGGAGCAGGTGTGAGGCTGTGGCAGGGGAGGTTTTGCTGCAGGGCTGAGTGGTGGCAGGCTGTTGGGAAGGTGAGTCTGGGTGCGTGTGCTGTGCTGAGGGTCCTTGGCTAGGTGATGCATAATTTCAGAGCAGTGCTAGAGCTCAACCAGGAGTAAACACAGCAGGAGCGCACCTGTGCGTCCTGGGAGAAACGGTTATTTTTGTCAGCTGGATCTTCTGCATAGGTTCATTTAGTCTCTGCCCAAGTGGGAACCCCTGGGGATGGGTGGAAATTAAACCGCTGTGGTGCTGACTCACCTTTGCAAGCTCAAAATGTTCAAACAGACTTTTGAGACCCCTCTGCAAGAAACCCCAAACAAACCAGGGTGAAACACAGAAACCAGATCTTCTATTTTCTGAGTCACCAGGATGCATTGAGCTCACTCACTTTTTCAGGGTCAGATCTAGAGGCGTTTTGTTTCTTTGGTTTTGTTTTGCTGCGGTACCCAAGCTCTGTGTTTCAGACAGCATCTTGTCCATCCAGTACACTCCAACCCCAAATAATTGATTTTATCCTTTGAAACAACTGCAGAAGGGGGAATTGATGTCAGGGACGTGCTCTGGTTGATGTGACAATTGAAATGGGAAGTGAGAGTCCCTGGAGTGAGAAGATGCATTGCTGGAGGGTGTTGAGACTAAAGTCCCGAAAATCATGCTGAAGTGTTAATGGCACAGCAAACAGAGGGAAAAAAACCAACAACCAGGCTGTTCCGCTAACATGGTTAAAAGGGAACTTTATTTTTCTCCTATTCCTTTTTGCTTTTTTTTTTTCTTGTCCAAATTTTATGCTTGGACAAATGGAAGATGATCACTTCTCTGCTATGAGCTCAGATGTAGAAATATTTATATAGCGAGATGTAAACCATGGGGAAGGCCAGACCTACTCTTGAACTGATGATATAAACCTAAGGATAAACCTGTGGTGGTGCAGAATCTGACTGTGGAGAAAATATTTATATCCTTGTTCCCTCCTGAGAATTTTCCTTTGGATGCCTCAGATGGAAATTCTCAGTATTAATAAGATCTTGTAGGTATTATATGTGCCAAAAATCATTGTCTAAGTACCATTGCTGGCACTGCAGGACACGAACAGGCTGTTTTAGTTTGACTCCCAGTGAAGAAGCTGGGGCTGCTCTGCTCACAGCAGCTCAACATTAGGAAGCACCAAAATTCAGGCCTTTGGCTCAGCACTGTGCTGATCCCTTCTTTGCACTTGGAAGCTCACACGTGTGTGTTAGATACTCTTTCCTCTGCCCATCCCGCCGCGTTTCCCATCTGGGTCCTGGTTTCGCTCAGCTCAGCCCTGCTGCATTGCCGTTTCATGCCCCAGCTGCAACTATAGGCAGCCGTGTCATGTTGAACACACCAAGTACATCAGCAACTACGAAGTTGCTTTTGTTTTGCAAACGTAATTAAAATAATAGGCGAATCTGTCTGCGTTTTAAAATGCCGAAGAGGCAGAGAGTGTGCTGCCGGTGCCTCTGCACAGACTGTGTCCTCCCGTGCCTGCCTGGGGGCGTATCAGTCACCGGGCAGCGCTCCTGCAACAAAGCAAATCACCTTCTGCTACTGCCAGCAGTGACAGACGGGAAGGCATTGCTGCCAGAGCCCCCCGAGCAGAGGGGAATACTGTCTTCAACAACAAGTCTGCGCTGTTCAGACAGAAATCCAGCTTACAGCCAAGTGACAATTTGCTGAGGTTTGCTGTAATGTCTCATGCAGATTTTCAATGGATTTGCATTTCTCTCCCTTGCCTTAGTCCCCGATGAAACTTTCTTTGGTACAGAGAGCAACAAGGTAACAAAATTGGTTTCTTTTGCTTCGTTTTCATCAGGGATCCACCAATGTGGTTTACCAAGCCCATCACGTCAGCAGGAGTAAGAGAGGTCAGGTCGTCGGTACCAGGGGTGGATTTCGAGGCTGCACAGTTTGGCTAACAGGTATTTTTGTCTGGCCACAGAAGCGTGGCTTCATGTGTGAAACCCACTTGCATTAATGAGTATGGCTCGGAGGTGGGGATTTGGGATCTGCAGGAAACATCAGCGTTCCATGTGAACTGGGAATTGCTAAAGGTGTACATGAGGGAAAGACCGACACACAGTGCTGGCACAGCAAGATATTCTCTCTGGCAGCTTCTGCCCATAACTAATGTTTTTATGAATCTCACAGCTGTTATCAGCCTCCTTTGAACATGTCAGAAGCCCTTAGGGTCACACTTGTTGCTCCTAAGTGTGTGGCTTAGAAAGCCTTGGCTCAGATCCAATGAAACATGCCCAGGGTTGTCCAAGCGAGCATGCAGATGTTTTCATTCTGGGTCGGTGGGAAGTTTATTGGGACACCTGGGTTTGCTGTGTTTAAAGTGACCTCGTGAGCAGCGCAGCAAGGCAATTGTCTTGTCTGAAGAATTAATACTCCCATGGAATTTATTTGCTGGACAATGAGTTACACTGGAAGCAATTCCTTGCACTGGAAGCAATTCCTTGCACAGCCAGTGCAGGTTTCTGATGTTATTTCTCATTTCATATGCCTTTAGGTGTGTTGCCCTTCTCTTCTGCTTTGAAAGATAAACTCATTGTTTGAGGATTAGGGCCTGCTAGAAATGACAATTGCGTTTCTTTTGCTCCACTAATATATACACAACTCTATCTTCTGCCGCTTGTCCAGTCATTTCTTTGCTTGTTAAATATTGGTATTTTCCAACTGACAGATGTTGAAAGATGTATTTGGAAGGGTTTGTAAAGCCATTCTGCTTTGCCTTTATATCAGTTTGTGTGCTAGATGTTGGATTAAAGCACGTTTCTATTTTGTTCTCCTTTTCAATTTTGAAAAGAAAGTCAACACCTAATCTGCTTTAATGTAATTTCTGAAGCCAAAAAACCTCTCCAGGGCAATTTCCTTCTTTTTTGATTATCACTCAGAAATCTTGTGTCTGAAAGGTGGGTTTGTGTTTCTCTGGCTGATGATTATTCTTTGAAATAGACAGTGCCCTCCTAACTTTCTATCAATTTAATTTTAAGAGACTATGTAGAAAGACTTTTTATTACATGGACTACATGGATTAAATGGAAGGGCACTTGAATGCCCTACATTGCCAGTTCAGGACAGCTATTGGTTAGTCTGTTGTACTACAAAAAACAAAGGCAGAGCCAGCAGGGTTCATCTCTTCCCAGCCAGGTTTTCTCTCCAGCACAAACAGCTGTTCTGCATCAGACCAAGAGTCCACCTCACCCAGCTTCTTGTCTCCATGAGGTGTCATGCAAAGGGTATAAAAACAGGTGAGCAGATGATGCTATCTCCATAGGAGATTCTGCTGAAGCTATTTCCCAAGACAAGTGTGGTGTTCGGAGTTGTTATCTCTCCCAAGTCAAGGTCCTCTTCCATCTCAAGAATTTTTTTCAACACCCAAGGGAAAGGAGGAGGTTTGTGCTCCAGGTGCACTTGCTGCTTTTTGACACAGCCAGTAGCAAGTGCTTTTTCTTCAAGTGAATGAAGCTGGGATGGGAAGCAGCCACCTCCTTTTGGATTGTTGTCTTTCTGGTTGATGAATCCAGGAGATGCAGACAGCTGAAGATGAGCTGCTTGTCTGCCCAACGATCCTGCTCTGTGCTCACACAGGTCTGTGGGTGCTGCTTTGTGGTGTCTGTGGATACAGACCGGCAATTGCTGCTGGAGCCTGTCCTACTGTTTGCAGGAAGAACCTCTCCTTGGGTTCAATCTGGGAGAACATTTGGCTGTTCATTGGGAAAACAGGAGGAAGAAGATGCTGAGAGACTTACAGGCAACAGCTTCCATTCGAGCTTCCCCTTTTTACTGATACTTGTTTGTCCCACCATGGCTCAGCAAGAGGTATTTTTGTAGGACTACTGGAGTGAAGCCCTCCAGATTTTGGGGTACAGCACCTTCTCCTATGACATTAATGCCACACCTTCAATAAGAAGGGTTGACTAGAACTGTGTGATGGTAACTATATGCTAAAAAGGTGAGTCTAACTTCCCCATGTCATTCCTTCCTAAAGCAATGTAGGACAGAAGGAGTGTTGTTGCCAGTGTCCTAGGAGGTATTGCAGTACACTATCATTTTTGCTCTTTTGACCTCAAACCTGACCCTCACTTTTCTGTCTTCAACAGGCCTTTCTGGAGCTGGCAAGACAACCATTGGCTTTGCTCTGGAAGAGTACTTGGTCTCTCATGGCATCCCTTGCTATTCCCTGGATGGTGATAATGTTCGGCATGGCTTGAATAAAAACCTGGGTTTCTCAGCTGGGGACCGTGAGGAGAACATCCGCCGCATTGCAGAGGTGGCCAGGCTGTTTGCTGATGCTGGGCTTGTCTGCATAACTAGTTTCATTTCTCCGTTTGCAAAGGTAATCTCACTACATCATATTCTGCTCTTTTCTGTGCAACCTAGATCTCATGATTGTTCTTAGGGAAGAGAGAGTTACATAGAGGAATCTTTATGTATGCTGTCAGGTGCTCCTTTTAACTAAAATACACCAATACACAGAACGACATGCAATCAGTACACATTTCTGGAGGTCAGTTTGACATGACCTTTATGCATATATTCAGTGTTATGAATCAATTAAAAGCTGATTTAAAATCAGTTAAAAGCTGAGAGAAGTTTAAAATCTCCCTACAGAGGCTCCTTCTGTTAACTCATTAGGAGGCAGAAAAGAGGCGTAGAAGCAGTAGTCTGTCATAGCGCTATCACTGCTCTGTTTGAAGAACTACTGATTGCATTTTTATGCTTCCTGAGAATACCAGGTAGCTGCTGTTATCAGGCTGATGCAAGCAATTCCTTTTTTTTTTGACACAGGACAGATAACTATTCACATTCTAAAGTTCTGCTGATCTCCTTAATGAAGGGATCTTCTTGATCTTTGAGATGAAAAACACTGAAAACAGATGAAAGTTGTAGAACTCTTTTTTTAAAGTATCTTTAAAGAAAAGGGAGGAAGGGAGATGAAAAATCCTCATTGGAGTTAGTGTAAATTTATTAAATCTGTATCAGAGATGTATGTCGAATTCCAGGGCACATCATATGGCAGGAAGATGCTTGCTGCAATTCAGGCACATACGATTTTCCCATCTTTCTTCTAACAGGATCGTAAAAATGCACGGAAAATTCATGAAGCAGCGGGACTTCCTTTCTTTGAAATTTTTGTAGATGCTCCTCTAAGTATTTGTGAAAGCAGAGATGTGAAGGGTCTGTACAAGAAGGCAAGAGCTGGAGAGATCAAAGGTATGGAAGAGTGGGCTCTTATTTTGCCTTTTGCTTTCCAAAGCATTGGATACCTTGTCATTGCAGCTCTGCACATAGAGGTGGGTTACTAAAGGCCCTCTGTAGTGGACTAGAGTATCCTGTTTCCCTAATCTTTCTGTCACAAGTGTCTCTTGTAGTACCCAGCATGATTGTATGCTCATGGTTGTTTGTACAGCATTGTTGACTCTTGGGCACAGAGTATTGCATTAAATTTAGTTTGGGTTTAATTGTCCGTAGGATTCACAGGAATTGACTCAGAGTACGAGAAGCCCGAGTCTCCTGAACTAGTGCTGAAAACGAACGTTGCATCAGTGTCTGAATGTATTCAGCAGGTTGTGGAGCTCCTCCAAATACAAGTAGGTCATTTTTATGCCACCGCCGCTGGCAGCTTTGTAAAACTGCTTTCAGATACAGACTTCTCGGTGTGCACTTGAAAGCCAGCATGTTGCTTACAATTGCTGTCTGTCTCTCTCTTTCAGAACATCGTGCCCCACAGCTCAGTTAAGGACATTCTCGAGCTCTTTGTGCCTGAAAATAAACTCAGTACTGTACAAGCTGAAGTGGAGATGCTGCCATCTGTAGAGATCACTAAGGTATCATCACGCATGGATAATGTGCTGTGATTCAGCCATTATTTAGCTGTTTGAAGGGTAGAAGCTTTGATGGGGATGTTGCTAGAAGGGGCTCTGTTCCTCTGATGGCTGTGTCCTTTTGTGTCTGAGGTTTACGGTGGGCTGAAGTGTGGTCCTAATCCTCAGCCATTTTCTGCTGTGTCTCCACCCTGTGCTATAGCAAGACAGGGGTGTCAGACCCCTTTGTTGTGTTACTACAGCCCTGCAGGCAGTTGTACTATGAAAGTGTGCGAGTCTGGCTTGAAAAACAACCCCAGGCTAATCCCCTCACAGCTTTCTCCCCCTTTATGAATGTCCTCTATTTGAAGCAAAACAAATGAGAGCACTGAAGGACCAGAAGGACAAGCAACCTCTCAGCGTGCCCTGGTGACAGGAGTACCATTTGGGTTTGTTTTGCAGCTGGATCTGCAGTGGGTGCAGGTGCTGAGCGAAGGCTGGGCCACTCCGCTGACCGGTTTCATGCGCGAGGCAGAGTACTTGCAAGTGATCCATTTTGGCACCCTGCTGAATGGTACGAACCCCTACGCTTTGCATTAATGCTGGTTGGCAAGCAGCTGTGCGACGGGATGCTTACCCGGTGGTGTCTCAGCAGGCAGCCACATAGAAAAGCTTGATGCTCAGCAGTGTTTTCCTCCTCCTTTCCTCTCACGTGTTAAATGTGAAGGCCTGTAAATGACTGTGGGGGCCAGTAAGCTGTGCTCCGAAACATACCAGAGGTTACAGAATGTGACAGCTTTCACTGCGCTAGGCCTTCTGCTCAGGCACACAGCTTTGACATCTTGCACGGTGCCAGTCAAACGTTCCGGGAGCCATTGTGTAGCTCTTTTCATGCTTGGTTGTACTAGGGTAAATAAAGATGCAAAGCCAAAGCCAAGTAAGCAGGGAGGCTGCCAGGCTGAATTTGAGGTGGGAGGACAAGGCGGCTGTTCCTTGGAAACAGGAGCAGAGCCTGATTTCGCTTTTTTCCCCCCTATTTTCCTAATTATCCATTACTGTAACTTGGAAGAAATCAGATTTATCTATTCATCAGCAGCATGTTTGAGGTGCTTCATGCCTGGAAATGACAAGAAGTACTCAGGCAGTTATCATCTACTGATGAGACCAGGGTGGTAGATATTTCTGTCCTGTTTCTCAGCTGTGGATGCTGTTGCTGTGACTTCACGTGCATGCATGGCACTTGCTTTGGGTTTTGTAGACCTGATAGTGATCTCTGGCCTTGGGTATTTGGGATCTTGGCAAGTGACTCCCTTTGAGTCTTGCCCTCCTTCTAGAGGATCTCATAGTCATGCAGTAACTTGCTGCTATTAGGATTTGGGCACCGTGCAGCAGATGCAAAGCTCAGGACTGCTTGTTTTGGACCAGAGGAGTGTCTGTATGCAGGCTTCTGCCTTCAGACGTGTCATAGCCTTTTACCTTCCACCTAGTGTGCAGACAGTGTTCAGAAGCACATGTCCTTGTTATCAGACCCTAGTCTGTGGTCTTTGAGCTACCTGTTGTGCCTGACAAGGTACAGAGGCACCCTGTAACGACTGTGTTGCGTCAGAGCTCCGTACTTTGCACTGGAGGCTTGTCTCAGCACTGTTCTTGGGGTGCCCACCCCAAACCTGTCAGCTTCACTGAGCGCAGGTCCTCTGGGGTCTATGGGCGTACATTCAGGATTTGTATGGCTCTGTGGGGTCAGAGACAAAGCCCAGAGCACTGGGTTTTGCTGGGGGGATGAACACTCCAGAGCAAGGTCTTTGTAGTAGCATCAGTCCCCAGTCCACCTTGTCTCCGCAGAGGTCTCTAAACTCAACATCTGCATGGTCAGACCCACGGGGTGACATTTGCACAGGAGGGAGAGCATCTCTGGTTTGCTTGGATGAGCTTTAGGGAGCAGTGGAGAGTTTCCATCCCATGATGCTCAGGCTGGGGTGTGGCAGCATTGCCAAAGAGAGATTTGAGGCTGGTCTTTTAAGAGTCATTGTTCCAGCCCTCTTGCCCTGGGGTGCAGGTGATGGTTTTGGCAGCTCAAGCTGTGCCTGAAAGGGCTGTGGTAGTTTTGGTGGATTTGTGCAAGTTAGTGCTCCTTTTCCTCAGACTTTGAGCAGTAAATTCCACCTCAACACCACCAACAGTTGGGTGGATTGAGGTGTTTTGTGTAGGGGCATGATAGCCACCAGGAAGAAAGGTGGATCTGTGCATTGTACAACAGCAGGAGTGCCACAGAATCGCCAGCACTCTGCCCTCCACATCAGTGATGGGTGCCTCTGCTGGGACTGGGTGACAGCAAAAAAGCATACGTGGTGTACATCGCTCCCAGCCAGGGCAACCCGTGTTGGATGGATGAGCACTGGAAAGACTGGGGCAGCACCCTGGAGTACGGCAGCCACGCCAGCAGGCACCCTGCCTGAGGTTAGGTGCTGCTTGCCAGAGGTGCTTTGGTTCTTGCAATGATCGCTGCAACTGGTGCATGTGAGTGTTAATTGTGTTAATTGTGTTTGTATTCTCCCAGGAAGGAATCGCTCTGTAGCTGGTATGTGTATAACTATTCTTAGGTTGTACAGAAATGATTTCAATTTGCATTTCTTTGCTATAAAGTCATTTTCTGAGATTTAAAAAGAAAGCACAATTATTAAGACTATCATGAACTGCCAGAGCCTGTCTGTGATTCAGCTGGTTGTGAAGCGGCATGACACATCCCATGTCCTTTGAATTAATTTTATAATTACCTTTGCTGGAGTGATTTATTTTTTTTAAACTCTGCATCTTGCATTTAGGAATGGAGTGTGGAGAGTCTCGGCTACAGCATCATTTGTTGGTTTCATAATTCAGCTTTTTCCATGCTGACTTTATTGACTAATCACTGAGTAACGTAATTTAAATGTATGAAGCTGACACTGATTGCATCCCATGCAACTAGAGGTATGATTATTCATGAAGGTGCTTGAATATTGCTGCGTGGCAAACAAATGATACCTAAGTGTGAATTAAAATATATACAAACATTTTAAGAAAGATTTTTATTTTTTTTTTAAATCTACCTCATAGACAAAATCCTCAAATTAAGCCTCTCAATGGTCCGCAGTGATTGCAGTCTGATCACAACAAATTGAATCAATGATTTGTTTGTTCTTGTTTGTAAGTGGAGATCCATGGGAGAGACTGATTCTCCTTTATTAATACCCGGATATCAAAGAAGAAATGGGAGGACCTTAGTGGAAGACTGGGAAATTGGGAGAGTGGGGATGAAAGCAACATGACTTCAATTTATTAGGGACAGCAGTGAAATTGGAAACTACACATGCAAATGTAGACTCACTGTATACACGCAGAAAATAGATTGACTCTGCAGAGATACAAAGGAGGAGGAATAATAGTATAGAGATATCCAGGAAAATAACACGACAGAAACAAAGCAAAGTGTGACAGTGTTTTTCCAGTTGGAAGAGGCAGTTCACGAGGCAAGGAATGAGATGCCCTAGGGAGCACCAAGTTGGAGCCATCTTAACAGAGATTGTTCTCCTGGTGGAGAAGGTTGTATCCAGGGTTGCATTTTCCCAGTACATTTAAATTTTGCAAAGAGACTTCACAACAAACTAGCTGGAGAAGAACCAGTCTTTCCAGGGAGATAGAGTGCAGAAAATAAGTAGATGCTTCAGGTATCTTTGAGACATCTCTGGCCCAAAGATAAGGAGTTTTCATATTCCACTAACATCATTATTTGTTAGCAGTGCAGAAAAAAGTGGGGCAATGAGTAAATTTGCACGACTGATGGTGAATCTCTGAGCTGGTCCTGGAAAACTTTGCTCTCCAAAAGGAGAGCGTATGCCTCTGAAAGCCTCTGTTTACTCAATGGCCAAGGCTGGAGTACATCAAAATCCTCCCTCTCTCTTGCCAGACGGCATTGTCAATCTGAGCATCCCCATCGTGCTGCCAATCTCTGTGGAGGACAAGGAGCGGCTGGAGGGCTGCGAAGCACTGGCACTAAGCTACCTGGGGCGGAAGGTTGCGCTCCTGAAGAACCCCGAGTACTTCGAGCACAGGAAGGAGGAGCGCTGTGCCCGTGTCTGGGGCACCACCTGCGCAAAGCACCCACATGTCAAAGTAGGTTTGTCCCTGTGCTGCTCTGGGAAACCTGGCTGTTTCTAAGGTTCTGAGGGCTGTGGGTGTCCTATCTGCTTTCCAAGACCAGCTCCTCAGTGGGAACCATCATGTCCCAAGCAGACAGGACTCAATTTTTAGGCTTGTGAGTTAATGCTGTACTTGCTGTTTAAGAAGAGCATCTGATAACAAGCACGAAGTGAGAGGAAGAATGAGCATGCTACTGAAGAGCTGCTCCTTTCATCTACTCATCTTCACCAGTGTGCCTACATTCAAATGTTTTTAGTATGAATACCAGCTTAGGCTCCTATGTTTTCCTGCATTTGCGGTGTGACAATCACAGTGACGCTGCCAAACACTAATCACAGAATCGTAGAATGGTTTGGTTTGGAAGGGACCTTAAAGCTCATCCAGTTCCATCCCCCCTTCCACAGGCAGGGACACCTCCCACTAGATGAGGTTGCTCAAAGCCCCGTCCAACCTGGCCTTGAACTTCTAGGGATAGGGCAGCCGCAGTTTCTCTAGGCAGCCTATGCCAGTGCCTCACCACCCTCACAGGGAAGATATTTCTTCCTAATACCTAATCTAAATCTCCTCTCTATCAGTTTAAAGCCATTCCTCCTTGTCCTATCACTACATGTCTTTGTAAGAAGCCCCTCTCCAGCTTTCTTGTACTCCCCACTGCAGGCACTGTTAGGCTGCTCTAAAGGTCTCCCTGGAGCCTTCTCTTCTCCAGGCTGAACAAGCCCAGCTCTCAGCCTGCCTCCATAACAGAGGTGCTCCAACCCTCCGAGCATCTTCATGGCCTTCTCTGGGCTCACTCCAACAAGTCCATGGTTCTTCCTGTGTTGGGGGCCCCAGAGCTGGACACAGCACTGCAGGGGGGGTCTCACCAGAGCGGATAGAGGGGTGGAATCCCCTCCCTTAACCTGCTGATCACGCTCCTTTTGTTGCAGCCCAGGATAATGTTGGCTTTCTGGGCTGCAAGTGCACGCAGTACTAATGCTGCAGACTGCTGACTCGTGCTTCTTTTGGCTACCTTTTACTCCTCAATTTGGCTGCTTTGTGCAGGCAGCCAACAAGGGTGTTACATTTGTGCAGCTTATCTCTTCCCACTTACACTCTGGCAGTACAAAGAGCATCATCCTTTAGAAAGGAATAGCTCCAGGTTATGCCGAGTGACTTGAGCTGTCTGCTTAAAAAGACTAAAGCTGAGTTAATTCTTTTTTCCCACCTTAAAATACATCTTTTAATTATTTGGCAGCAGTTGCTTACTTTGCATATTCCCAGGAGGAAAAAGCAAAGAGTGAGGTGGAGGAGAGTCTTGTGCCATAACCTGTAGACCTCGGTCTGCCAGAGCAGGGTCCTGCACCCAGTAGAGTGGTAAGGATTCAGTGACTGATGCCTCACTTTGCAGGCTTACACTGATCATTACATTCAATTCATGGGATAACTGTAAGAATGTTTCCCACCTATAATGTGCTGAAAGGAAGCATCACCCTGCAAGCAGAGTCAAGCCTAACAGTTTTCAAAGGAGAGTGGGTAAGGGAAAAGGAGGTATTTTGCTGTCCCCTTCATAATACATTTGTGTGTGTAATTCACAGATGGTGATGGAGAGTGGAGACTGGCTGGTTGGTGGGGACCTGCTTGTGCTGGAGAAGATCAAATGGAATGATGGGCTGGATCAGTATCGCCTGACACCGCTCGCTCTCAAGCAGAAGTTCATGGAAATGAATGCTGGTGAGTGCTTTGGGTTACCACTGGTGACGTGGCCCTTCTTTGCCCTACCTGGCACTGGGAGATCTGTGTGATCTGGCATTACTTGCTCTCAAGCTCATGGTACTTGTCAAATTGCTTCTATATCTCCCAAAACGGAACTATGCAGGTGGCTTGAGCAGTAAGAGGGACACAGGGAATGGCACAAAAAGTGGCATAGGGTTTTCTTGGTTAAGGGCAGTGTTTGCCATGGGTTGTGTCCTAGTGGGCCTTTCCGAGCATGGGACTGGAAAGCCTTAAGCATTGTGTCTTCCCTGGCAAGTGAGAGCCTCTCTTTCTGAACCCTGGGCATTTAAAGCCCTCTGCTGATGTGCTTGGCATTCACACATGGGGACAGCTTAGGTGTCTTCTACCAGGTATCTATCCCAGCAGGCTGGCAGGCATCAGACACTTACCCTCACTCTTGGGAGAGAGTGTCAGCCTTCCTGAAGGTGCCATTAATCTTGGAGAGGTGGCAGGTCACTTAAGAAGTCGAGGACCTCAGTAGAGGTGTCAATGGCATGTAAGTACATTTGTGGGAGAGCTGATAGGACTGAAATCGGCACCAAAGGAAGGATACGAAATGAAAATAAACACCACAGAGTGATGAAGAGGCGCTGTAGATGCATGACACAATCATCTAAGGTATTTAGGGCTTCACACACGTGAAGATGGGACACACAGCTTGTGATGTACGTATCTTATGACTGTTGAGGTGTGTCATGTAAATGGAGCCGCCGGGTCTGATGATCAGCACAAGCCTGTGACCATCTGAATCTTTCCCTTTTAGATGCTGTCTTTGCATTTCAGCTGCGCAACCCTGTTCACAATGGGCATGCCCTGCTCATGCAGGACACGCGGCGCCAGCTTTTGGAAAGGGGATACAAAAACCCCGTGCTTCTCCTGCACCCCCTGGGGGGATGGACCAAAGATGACGATGTCCCACTGGAGTGGCGGATGAAACAGCACGCAGCAGTGCTGGAGGAGCAAGTCCTGGACCCCAAGTCAACCATCGTTGCCATCTTCCCTTCTCCCATGCTCTACGCGGGCCCCACAGAGGTAACGTGGCCATCAGCTGCTCGCTGAGACGAGGTGTAAAGCCTGCCCATGGGTGTGCCTGCTGCCAGCCTGCCTGTGCGGCCCCGGAAGGTTACAGGGAAGGGAGTTGGTATTAGCTCTGTCATGGTTCACCTGCAGCTTACTGCAGCAGCTGTCTGCCAGTAGAGCTCAACTCTGTGGGCTCCCATGTTTTCACAAGCTGTGTGGGGAGCTGGGGAGAAGGGGACAAGAAACAGACTTTGCTGCTGTAACCTTCTTCTCTGTCAGGCATGGACATTCATTTGTTTTCTCCCTGTGGTTTCCCTTCTGCCCCTAAATCAGTGGGATAAAAGTGCTGAACCTTCCCTGAAGGAGGAAGGAGAGGGATGTGTGAATAACCTTTGGCTGTATGGGGCCCAAGGGATGGTGAGCACTGTCTTCGCATGTTCAAAAAGCAAACCACTGCCTCC
The DNA here is from genome assembly GCA_017639245.1 of Myiopsitta monachus. Classification (NCBI taxonomy): domain Eukaryota; kingdom Metazoa; phylum Chordata; class Aves; order Psittaciformes; family Psittacidae; genus Myiopsitta; species Myiopsitta monachus. The sequence goes on along the minus strand of CM029921.1, from coordinate 59,025,674 downwards.
ATTAGCTGTAACAAGACCGGTTCCCATCCGCAGTATTTCCCTGGAAGTATACGTCCTTAGGAGAACTGTGATGTTGCATCAGGTCTAAGCAGTGGAAGGTGTGTCTGGGTGGCCTGATCGCTATGAGAAACAGCAGCAAGGCTGCTGAACATCTCCTGCCTGCCTGCATGGGGATCGCTAGCGTCTCTTTTGCAGCCCAGGATGGGCATCTCACTTGCTGCTTAGCCCTCAACCAGTGCTGCTGGTGTCTCTCCTTTGCAGGTGCAGTGGCACTGCCGAGCTCGCATGATTGCTGGGGCCAATTTCTACATTGTGGGGCGCGATCCTGCAGGCATGCCTCACCCCGAGACCAAGAAGGACCTCTACGAGCCTACACAAGGAGGGAAGGTCCTCAGCATGGCGCCAGGTCTGACCTCAGTGGAGATCATCCCCTTCCGGGTGGCTGCTTACAATAAAGTGAAAAGGGCCATGGATTTTTATGACCCGAAAAGGTAAAGCACTCCGCAGTGCCACTGCTGCTTCAGCCTACACAGCGCGGGTGCTTTGGGATCGTGTCTGGCTGCAAGGGGAAAGGCAAAAGCAGATCATAAACCCAGGCATGAAGCCGCAGACAGGCTCCACCAGTGCCGAGAGGTTTCCAACCATGCACCTGGCATGGCAGAACTGCGCTGGGGGCAGTCCGAGCTGGTTGTGCTGATTTCTCACCTGCCTTTGTTCTGTGCAGGCACAATGATTTTGACTTCATCTCGGGGACACGCATGAGGAAGCTTGCTCGTGAAGGTGAAAACCCACCGGACGGCTTCATGGCCCCCAAAGCTTGGAAAGTCCTAACCGAGTACTACCAGTCACTGGGCAAACAGATTTAACACTACTCCTCCTCCCTAGAAATGCTTGTATTAAGAGTGAGCAATGATTGATTGATTCCCTACGACACAGATCAGTTACTTGGCATTTCCAATGCTCTGCCTGTAGGATTTTTCTACCTAGGTCAGAGTGGTTTTTACTAATCAGAAATAATTTGAGCCTGGTCCTTCTCGCCTGGAAGCTGCCAGGAGCATCACCATGGAACTGGAAGGGAAGGGCAGTGAGCCCTTCATTCCCAGCTGAGCGCAGCTGCAGGAAGCCCAGCACAGCCCCTGGGTGAGCCAGCTGGATTGTTCCAGCGCCACCAGAGCCAGGCACCAGCCCCCGATGCAGAGCTGGGACCTCAGCACCAGGATAAAAACCGTGCCTGTCCCTTAAGTGGAGCAGAAATGAAGTGCCTTTTCCCTACCCCTCAGCCAGCCCTGCCTGAAGAGGAAGGAGCCACTGAAGTGAGGAGCAGTTGCTGCTGCCGGGTTGGAAGGGGGAAACAGGAACACAGTGGATCTATTTGCTGTCCTCCAGGTTGTCCCATAGACCATTTTTGCCAACAAACAGTGGGGTTTTTTAATGTCCTTTTTAAAAAAGGATTTTTTAAAATCAGCATTAAACATCACTAGTTCCTTGCGGCTGAGACGGCTGCTCACTGCCCTTCCTTGCTTCCTCCTGCTTGATCTCTGGTCGAAACAAAACCTGGGCTGAGCCTTACTGATGCTCTGAATTCAGCTTTCCACAGCAATCCCTGTGCTCACAGCCTAGGGGGCCCATGGATGGGGGAAGCTGTTCCTGGAAGGCACCATAAAGCCTGGGAGATATTTGAGAAAGTTCAGGGCTGCAGTTAAAAACTGGGGATGATTTTTACATGCTTTCGTGGGTTTCCTCACACCTAGCAGGATTGCATCCCCCCTTTCCTTTGCCTGTGCTTCTCCCATCTGAAAGGCAAATTAGAGGCAAACCAGCAAAATCACAGTGTGAGGTGGATCCAAGAGGCTGTACCTGTTATAGCACTTGCCTTAATCCGTACCCGTAATCCCACATGGGTACAGGTGGCTTGATTTTACTTAGTACCTATGGGCTGCGGATGCTGGCTCTGGTGGGGGATGGCAGAGGATGGAGAGAAGTCCTTGCCATCTACCCCCATCTGCGTGAGGTGCTGCTGTGTGAGGGCTGGTGATGCTGAGCCATCACCACTCACATGGAGTAGCCAGTGGCTGGTGCTGCTCCCAGCTCTGGCTGGTGGAAAGTTACAGCAGCCTTAACCTTTCCCAACCCACCCTCTCCGACACTGATTTTGCTGCTGTGTTGGCTTTTTTACTGACCCACGGCACTTGCAGTGACCTCTGACAGGGCAGAGCAGTGTGACTCAGCACTCGGCTTTACCTGGCCCCGCTTGTGTCTCACTGCAGGCACATGCTGCTGGCACTGGTGCATGTCTCCGTGGTGGCCGAGGTTTGAGCACAGTGACCCGCATGGCTGGGAGCCCCTCAGCCACCTCCTGCCCCTGCCTGTGCCTCAATGTCCGGCCTGCGCTGGCTTCCCCAGGGAAAGGGCTGATCCTGCAGCCCTGCTGTGCTGGCAGCAAGGAGCGTGCCGCCTTCCCGGCCGCCACACTGAGGTGTGAGGTTTTTATTGAGGGGAAGACAGCCATGCACTTGTCGGTTACTGCAGCAAACTGAATTGATACTTTTTGTACTCGTCTTTTCTTAGTAGATGCCCAGGACCAGTCAGAATACGTTCCAAGTGACATGGAAATAGCACTCTCCTCTTCTTGTACTTCACTTTTAATTACAAATGGAGCTACACTCAGTAAGATCAATGACGCTTCTGCTTGTAACTTAGAATAGTGAGCTACATCGCAAGCTGAAACCCGTTTTGCTGTGGCCATAGTACAGCGTCCAAGACTATGTATGTAATCGGGAATACTCTTGCAAAAAGCGTTTTCTCATTTGTCAACTCTTTGGGAGTTATTTTTTTCTGATTTTGTGAAGTATTGGAAGCAAAGGCCCAAAGCTGTATTATACCTCAAGAAAAATGCCGCAACACTCATGTTGGTAGCTGAAAGCACACACTAGCACCAGTGCCTTTTACACTCAGGCCCTCTGGCAGGGACCCGGAAGACGAAAGCAATACTCCCATTTATGATTGCAATATTTGTCATTTTTAAGTAGCGACATAGTGCTGTTACCACTCATCATATAATAATCAAAGGGTTAAACCTCCCCCCCATAAATCTGAATGGTTACAGCAAAACACAAATCTTGTATTTTCCTTTTAGAACAGTGTAGTGTACTGATTACCTCTGATCCAAATAGAGTATGTGGACTAGTTTTTTTATAGTGTATTTATTAAAGGCATGAGACTGGAATTTGCATCAAGTGATGCATCTCATGATTTAATATATTCTGAACTTGATACTCTGCTACAAAACACTCACTTTTAGTACAAATAAATATTTATATACTAACTCTCACCTTGTGGGGTTGGTTTTTTTCAGGGGAAATCATAACCATGCTATTTATCTGGGGCTGTGACCAGTTTGTAGTGGCAAGAGCCCTCCTGCCACATTCCAGCCTTGCATGCTCAGTGCCTCAGGTAGGGTAATGGCTGGACCAGCCAGCAGAGAGGCTGACTGGAGTCCATTTCCTTTTGGAAACCTCATGTAATTTACCGTTTCCCTGTCTGGGCCATGGATTGTTGAAGTCACATTTAACAAGAGTAATAATTGGCATATTTTCTGCTGCCCTGCATTTCTGTGGTGTTTAAACAGCAATTAAACATCTTCTAGCTGCCAAAACCCCTGAAGAAACAGAAGATGATATTGCATCTCTTGGGCTTTTCTCCTAATAGACCTGCTGTAAATGTGCTGTGGGCCTGGAGGGTGCCGTAGCCCATGCGTTCCAGGTAGCAGACAAACAAAGGGAGATCCTGCAGGTACTGTCAGCTTCTGTTTGATGGGGATGGAGGCCCTTTGCCACTGCCCTGTGCCTGCCCCTATGCAGGGCAGGATGGTGGCTGCAGGAGCTTGGCCTGTGCCCTCTGCTCACCCTGCTGGGCTCCCAGTACCCCACTCAACCAGCGTGGTCCCTGCAGCACCCTAGGGTTCACCCTCTGCTGCCTGGCCAATGCATCCTTGGGTTTCCAAGCAGGAGACAGGGAAAAGATGCCCTTGCCCAAGCCAGTCTCAAAAAAAAAAAAGCAAGCTGTATTTACTGAACGCAAACATGGACACACTGGTGAAGGTTACAGAAAACAGATCAACAAAAACACAGAGCAAACAAACAACACGTTTATTCACCTAAGACTACGCCAAAGGTTTGTGTTTGTGCTGTAGTATTGAACAAGCAAGATTATCTGCTTTACAGCCCAAGGACAATTTAGGTATGGTCTGTGCTGTACAGTCTATTGGTGACTGCTACAGCTGAACAGGTTGCAAACAAATTACTTGCCTGCTGAGAATGTCTATGCTTCTCCCTGCAGAGGATTCAACCTTTAAACCCCAAGATAGACCTATTTCACATAAGACATTGCATTACAACCCAGAGCTCAGTACTGGCAGCTGGACTGGCCTCAGCCCACACCTGTGAAACAACACTCAGTTTGAACAACTGGCCCTAGAGCCCCAGGAGAGGGGTTAGGCACTTCCCTGCTCTAAGGAGAGGAACATGGACCGCACCACTGGAGACATGGAATTAGAGTGGCCATGCTCCTGCATGATAGACTATGCCACTCCCCCAGCCCTTCCAGCAAGCTGCAAGAATCATAGAATAGTTAGGAAAGGTCTGTGCTTTGCCAAGGACTCCCAGAATGACAAAAAAAGTAGGCAAGTATGGAAAAATCCTTGGAAAAGTGGAACTCACACTCCAGCTGCAATTAGAAATAACTCCTTGTGCCTCTTCAAACCAGTCCCTTCATCCTGTGACAATGCATTACAGGCACAATGCAAAGGCAAGATCCAGCCAGCACGCGGACAGCCAGGTTTTTGGAGAAACAAGCAAAAGGAGATGAAAGCTCAGCTGGTGAAAGAGGATGCCCTCAGCACCTGCAAACAGTCAAGGGTTTGTGCACTGACATTTAAACTCCCTTGAGGACACACTTTACACCCAATTAAAACCAATTAAGACAGCATTTTCTAGCTGCCTGCACTGGACACTTACTTACGAAGTAGGCGCACCCCGAACAAAAGGAAGGAGGCACAGGACCAACTGCGTTATTGCACCAGCCTGGAATTTCTCAGGTGTAACAACTACTGAGAGGGCTGGGGGCACTCCGGAGCCAGAGCAGGCACTGAGAACAGACTGAATAGCTGGAGAACTTAATCTAGCACATGCATAATTTAAAGCTTCTGAGAAACCAGCTTCCAGTAACACTATTTGCACATTTAATTTTAAGGCTGGTTCTTGAACTCAGTTTCTCACAGAGCTAGCACTGGCTCATACCACTGCCTTATACCCTGTCACTAACTGAGTTGTGGGATTAGCATTCCATAGCCAACATTTCTTAGATTTCCATAGCCAGTACTTCTGTGTGCCCAATTTCCTACGTCCTTGAATTAAAGCAGTATGCATTTACCAAAGACTTCTCTCCCCATATAAAAAAAACCAAAGCGATTACCAAATTATTTTTAACCCCACCATGTTCTGTACCCAAGGAGACTGAATTGGGTCAAACTAAGCCCTACTGCACCTGGCGCCTTATACAACCAGTATGCCAGACAAAAGGACACAGTGAGAAAGCTGTGCTTAATGTAAATTGTCATCAGCACCTGATACTGCACAATGGCTGGCTCCAGCTGTCTTTATTTTACTTTGCAGTGCATTTCTCATTACATCCTTATCGTGCTTTCAATGCTTACCTTCCCTCAACAGCTAGCAGAGGTCTGCTAGCAGCCTGGGGGTTTGAACAATTCTGATTACATATTTGTGTTGAATTAGTGCACAATTCATCATATTAGAAGAAGAAAAATCGAGTTATTGAAAACCTAGTGACAATAACTGAACCAAAACACTTTTGCCACTTAACATTTTCAGCTCTTTGTCTTTATCACTACATAACATTATATGAATTTACTAAAGCTGTTACCAGCAAGTACAGCAGAACATTGCTAAATCACATTTATAAACCCAAACCCCATTCTCTTCTCTTGAGTTTTGCGGACTAGAGCATGTGACAGAGCAAAATATCACAAAATGTCCCCCGCACCTCAGAGCTATGTGTATGACACTTCATAGTACAATGCCACAGTGCAGCCGCGGGGCTTCCAGAGGAGGTTAAAATAGCAGCAAGTCCTCGTTACAATGCATAATAGATCAGAAAGCCACAATTTCAGAGAGCTTATAATATTTGGGACTTTATGAAAGACCAGTTAAGATTCTACTCTAATTACTCACATCAAGGGAAAAATAAAACCAGCATTCATTTAAAAAGCCTCAAAAAGCAGAATTCATACAAAATGAAAAGTATTCAAACATTTTTACAGAAGTTTACTATCTTTACTAAATGGCACCAGATTTCAAGTGGTCATGTGCAAGGAAAATCAGTAACATTTCAAATTTTGCCTGAAAGTTATTCTAGAAGCAGAACTCCTATCTTTATACTTGCTGCTAAAAGGAAGAAGTAAATGTGCATTGAGTATCGACGAATCTTTAATCTATACATCTTCTGATTTGATTTGATTCAGTAAGTAGAAAAGATTTCCCATACTCAAGTTATCTACAGATTATGTCTATATATAAAAAAAGGTGTGGATATATACATTTAATACATACACACACGCTCGTACATATATACACAAACTGGTAATAGATTGTTTGCCCTCCACACAGGTGACCCGCCAAGCCCATGCACCACATCAGAACCTGCTTTAAGGCTATACAGTGTATCGATTATGGGACAAGACACAGGCAGTTGCTCTTGGTCTGGGCTATAATTGTTCCACTTCATGATATATTGTTACACTTCTAGTTGTGCATGACAAAATTCCAATAACTTAGAATTTGTTGTATAAAAACAATTCCAGAAACAGAACTCCCTTATTCAAGGAACATCCCTGCTCCCACCCCCTGACATTATTTTTGCTAACCAATTACAGAAGTCAACCCAAATCGTATCAGAAACTGCAAACACACTCTTTTGTCTTAATCTAAACTAACGTGCATCAAAACATTCTGCAGTGTGGCATCCTTGGATTTTCTCATCTTCTCAATCGCCCTGTGGAGATCCTGCTGCTGCACAGGCCGGATTTCATCTTCATCGTGGCTTTAAAAGAAAGAGAAAAAGAAAAAAAGCAAGATAATGATCCAGGTGCTGTGTAACAGCTATTCAAACAATGAGAAGTAATCACTGAAAATGGCAGCTCTGACATGGATCCAGCATTACACTGAAAACATGCCCTTGTCCACGCATGTATTAACTCCAAGTATGGGAGACAATTAAATGGAGTTACGCACATGCAAGAGCATTACCAGCATTTAAGCCTGGTAATATCGCACAATAGTATCACTTGCTGGTTCATGCTACCTCAAGCTTGATGCTTCAGGGCACTCTTATTTTCATTGTCAAAATGAATAAAGGTTACTTACTTGGGGTGAGGTTTCTTTTTTGCTGTATAGTGGCAATCTGTCAAGCAAGAGAGAACCTCCTGCTTTCTGTGAATCATAGCAAAGTTTTTCAAGCCTCTCTAAATTTGCAATTCAAACCAGAAAAATAAACTAATAATTGGACAGGAACATTCCTAGCTGCTGCTCAGCTACCATAACAGGCAGAAAAAAAAGACACATACGTCTCTTCTTCACAGGCAGAATTAACATATTCCCTGACACAGAGGAGTGCTGCATCCCGGCACATTTCTTTCAGATCACTTCCTGAGAAGCCATCAGTCTCTTTAGCAACTTCCAGGAGATCTACACGCCTGTCCACCTGTCAAAAAACAGAAGGAAGAGTTTGAAAACTGAAGTCATTTACTTTGTTCCAAGGACAAGAAAGTCACCTCCAGTCTTGACTTTGAAAGCCAGAAGAACATTATTTTCTTAACTTCTGCTCTGAATCCAAGTAATTAATTTCACCAAACGAAACTGATGCTTCATCTCACAAAACTCTGCAGCTGATTAACAAAAACAGAACAGGCAATTGAAAGTGAACCATCATAATGGTATATTCTGTTACTGACAAAGCTCCTGTAGAGTTTTGGAAGCCCACTAGATGGCAAAAACTGGATCACAGGAATAACGACCCAGTTTCACAAATGCCCACACAAGTTTCCAGTTTCCTGCAATGACACTCCTTTTTTTTGGCAAAGGGCTCGATCAGACCATGCACACATCTTTGTATCTATAGACAATGAACACTATCCAATGGGTCTCCTCTCACAGCCCCAGCCCAATTGTTACATTATTTGAAAGACTACGGTTTGTTTTTATAAGAACATCTTTTAACCAGTAACACAACGGGGCTGGAAAAAGTTCCTGTCACATTTACGTTTTGTTGCTGCCACTTTTTAGTGCAGAATAAGAACTTCAAAAGCAGCTGTTCACTATCTCAGCAATTCAGTTGTTCTGCTGACTTACTGAACAACTGCTACATTATACAACCACGAAACGGGGAAACTGGAGGCAAAATAAAGTGTCTAACCCCATGCACTGGATCAGACCAATCCCTTTTAAGCCAAGAACCCCATTTTATTCTGTCTGTTTACAGAATCTCCAATAACAGCCTCTTCCAGCACATTTTCCAATGCATCAGTATTTCCTTTTCAAACAGTTAAGGCCAAACTGGTCTCGTAAAAGGCTGAAATTATGGGATGCCTTCTTCTAAGAGGGAAACTATTCTGTGGTGATGAAAGCAAAGCCCCACATATAATCTTTGCCACTTCCAGCTACCCCTTCAACCCGTGCACTCTCCAGGATAACCCAAGAACATGCTAACAACCACTGAGCACCCTTCCAATTCTCCACCGTTTCTCCTGCTTTTCTCTAAGAACAAGGGTTACAGTGTTACTGTCCCCCTGGCTCAGATCTTGAGCTTGTACTTGAATCCCAGCTCCCTGACCTAGGACTCAGTATGCAGTGCTTTGGTTTGGGTCTTGAGTGAGACATCTGGCTCCCCAGGAATGGAAATAAAGGCAAAAGCAATAGCTGGCTTACACCAAAGTGCCTCCTATGAACACTATGCCCCGTCTGTCTTGAAGTGCTTTGCTTTAAAGCGTGATCCTGCACACAAATACTTAAGCCAGTAACAGTCAGCTGCAGATCTCCAACGTATTTGCTCAGTGTGGGGCTGAAGGCCATCAAGAATTGAATGAACAGCACAGCTGGCTAAGAATAAATGAAAATGGGCATGTTGTGTAGCAGGCATTAACGAGTGTTTCCCTTTGAGTGAGAAAGAAGAAACAGGACTTTAAGACAGTCAAGGAAAATGGAGGGCATGACTACATCTGTCATGTGAAGGACTGCCAGGAAGTTCGTCATCCTGGCTTAAAATAAGCTGGGCTTGAGAGGTCCAATTCTTCCTCATATGGGATAACCAATATAGGCTGATTTATTTTTTTTTCCCTCTCCTGAAAAATGTATTTGCATGGCTGTGATTCACTGCCAGGTGCTTGACATACCTTGCATTCTTTCAGGTCCATGCTCAGGAACCAATTTAGGTTTCTGCTGAGGGACTAAAGGCCAAGGTGCTTAACTCCCAGGCCCAGCTGCCAAGGCAAAGGAGCCACAGAGTCCACTTGTGTGCGAGGGCTGGGTGGCTGCAGATAGTCAGGGAGCCTGTATAAAGGTCTACTGTTTGGCATACCTCCCTAAGGGTTCTTGAACAGAAATTTGAGTCTGAAATCACCGCTTGCAAGGGACTCTTTAGTTTGTTTGAGATTTTCTGCAAATAGGTCAGCTCTTCCTCCACAACTCCTTTAGCATTTTGTAGCAGTTCTGTTCTTCTGTTTTCATATCTATGTCTAGTATTTTGCACAAAACTCAACCACATTCTAATCTTATACAAACAATCCAAAATGACTACTTGCAAAGTAACCTCTCCAGCAGTATCTCAGCCATCTGCAACGATGAGCTGTGATTTTTAGGCTTCTCAAAAAATGTAAGTTGGTTTTACTAACAAATGATATTTATTAGGAGATAGCTCAGCCAAGAGACGCTTTGCAACATCAACTTCAAGACAGTTAGTGCTGCAGACTAAATTTAGCAGTAACCTCCAGTAAAGCAGGTCCCATATCCTGCCAACACCAGATGCGCTCACACCTACCCCTTCCTCTCATCTTGGAATATAGATGGCAACATGAACACCATACAATATTAATAACAACATCCATAGTAGTTTTCCTCTAAAGGAAATATGAAGTATGGATCAAAGTGAAAAGAGCAGCACTGTCAAAAAATGTCAATCCTCCTATCTTGACTTCAGCCAATCGACTGCACAGAGTTAAGAATATTCAGTATCTCTTCTCCCTGCCTCATGACATCTTGAAATTTCTTTCACTGATCAAAGTGATTTCCAAACATGATTCCCCTTCAGCATCTTTGAGAGATAAACATATTAGCTTGTTATGTAACAAGAAAATGGAGGCAGAGAAATTAGGTCTTTTTCCTCAGAGCTGGTTAATCATCACAAAATCCAAGACTGCTTCTCTGACTGAGGCTAACGCTTAAACCAGCAGGCAACCTTACTGCTTTAATTTAACACCACACCTAAAACCACAAAAGATTCTTAGGTTCTAATCAGAAATACTCTGGTAGATAATCTCTACCTTACTCCAAAACAGTCAAATACAAAACATAAGAGCTTGCACTCATGGTAACAGTAATAATGCAATTTAACCATTAAAAGAAGACTACTTACGTTTTCATTCTTCAAAATTAACTTCAAGATTGCTTCTCGTTGTTTCAGAGCCTTAAACAAAAGAGACTAATGTTACTAGAGTACAAAAATAAATGCGTAACATCTATCTCAATTTTGCACTGTGTGGGCTTTCCATCACAGTTCAGTGACACAAGCTGATCTCTCAAACAGGAGATGCAATACACACTAAGGAAACCTACCTGATGGCAAATCACTCAGCAAAATGAGATCTAAGGTACTCTGACTCCAGGAGCACATGAAACTAAACATTTGAGCATGTACATTTACACTAACTACAGGGAAAGGGAAATGCACTAACATTTAGTCTTACTTTGCCCGAAGTGAAAGCAGCCGTCTCCAAAAGATTTCATATGATCTCTAATGGAAGGCAGACTCCACTTTCAGGCTGGATGTGAGGAAAAAATTATTTACACTGAGGGTGGTAAAATACTGGCACAGGTTGCCCAGAAAGGTGGCAGCTGTGCCATCCCTGGAGACATTCAAGGCCAGGCTGGATGTGCTTCTGGGCAACCTGATATAGTTGAAGATGTCCCTGCCCATTGCAGGGGGGTTGGACTGGATGACCTTTGAAGGTCCCTTCCAAACCAAACTGTTCTACGATTCTATGACTCTCTAGACCTAGTGGACACTTTCAATACTTTGCTAAATCAAATGAAGAGGACAAACTGTTTCACTTTAAAAAAAAATGAAAAAAATTACAGATACTGCTCGGGAAATTTTAAGCAATATAAATCACATACTGTAATGAGGTTACTGAAGGAAACAGCTAAGTCCTGAGCATATTCTTGCTAGCAACAGGCAGTGAAGAGACTGGGTTTTGTGTCTCCCAAAACCAAACTTGTCTTAAATTCACTCTCATTGTTAAAAAAGGGAAAAAAACCTACACCATAACTACTTTGGCAGCTGAGCAGTTGATATTCTATCTCAAAAAATACTTCTTCTATTTCCTTCTGCCTTGAAGATAACTTCTTACGAGTAGTTCTGGGCCTTTTAATCTCAAACTTAGTTATAAGATCTGCAAGGCTTTAGGTTACTCTGCAGCGATACTACTTGTGCACACTTCCAATTCACAGCATATAAATTGTCTTGGCCCTCAATAAACCAGTTGTAACCAATCTTAGTTGCATCACAAATTACCATACACAAGAACAAGAGACAAACAGTAAGTTCATAATATGGCTGTAGTGGGGTACGGAAAATTACATGCCTGTGCCCTACATTATACTTCCTGTTTTAATTCTAATCCTGGGAGAAGGACCCAACCCCGGTAGTATCCTGAAGCACTGTTAACTGCAGATAATTCATCCTGCTAACAACAGTGCTTGATAGAAAGACATGACACAGTACTAAAATATACATTCTTGCCCTCTACTAATTCAAGGAAAACTGGAAGATGAGTAAGGTATATGAAGCCCTATGAGCAGCCATCACAGAGAAGTAGTTACAAGATTATAAATGCTTTGTTTCAAAAAGTATCTGCCCACAAGGAGTGAAAGCAAGTTCAAACAAGATGGGATTGGCAACAAGACTACTTTCTTGCACAATCAGTAAGAGTTTTACTCCTCCAATATTGTCTCTAGGTTTCTCCAAAAAATGAATAATGAAGGTTATTTCTGTAGCCAGAAGGGAATACTGACAAACATGACTGAACTTTTTATAACACTGATACAAAAATGCCTTGTGATATTGCTAAGTGTTGGAAGGCGATTAAAATTCCTTGAAAAGGAGGGCAGTAGCAAAATCGACAATAAGGGTAACCTTGTGATGGCTGGCCTAACTGATAGCTTACTTAATCACTACCTATTTGGCATAAATCATCAGCACAATTAAACTAGTTTTCCAGATTGCCTGAAAGGAAAGGCTTCCGCAGGATGAAGACTTTGATATGCGGAATTTGTTTCCTCTTGTCTTCTTCAGAACTAAATATTGTCTATCCAGAAGATATAAATAGGAGTTAACATGCACCACCTCCTTCTTGACACTATCCAGCCTGGGTGCCACCCAGCCCATAGACAAGCATGTGCAGTCACTTCTGTGTTTTTCAAATTAAAACTAAGCTCTTTCCCGAGTGCAGCACCTAAGCCACTCCATTCTTACAGATGAAGAAAATGGGTGTGAAGCTCTCAAAAGTGCATGGCGTTGTTTCAGATAAAAACCCTAAATAATCAAGCTTTCTGTGAGAAACTTCACCTTAAAAAGACAAGTTATATATATGCTTCTAAAAAACTAAAACCAGATCAAAAGAACACAGTATTTCTTCGAAAGAAAAAAACCCCAAACAAACAAAACCCAACCAAACAAAAATACCCAAACCCAACCCAAAACCCCAACAACAAAAAATACCAAACAAAAAACACTAAGGAAAGAAACAAAACCCACCACCACCAAGACAACACAACAACAAAACCCAGGACACCCTCCTGTAGCTCAGCCACTAGGCACACTGTTCAGGCAAACCTGGCATGACTTACAGGTTGGTTGATGTGAAATCGGGTCGGCATTCTTCTCATGATTGCAGAGTCAAGATCCTGAGGACGGTTGGTGGCTCCCATCACTATTACCTGTATACACCAACAGGAAAAAACTAGTCAGCCTGAAACCAGCTTTTGAAAACATTGCCATACTGGAGTTTCAAAACCAAACGTGTGACTCTTCCACACTTTATCAAGAACATCAACATTTAAAGAAGTTACATAAGGTTTCTTGGTACAGATTTCAGCAACTGGATTAAACAGCCAGCTTGAGAGAGCATTGGTACCAGAGAGTATCATCTGGGTGGAGATTTTTACATTAATCTGAATCCTTCCGAGACCAATTTGAAAGTTCAAACTCTAAGCAATAACCCAAAACATCTGCTTGTAAGTCTTGGCAATGACTGTTTAGTTCCTGTGGGTCTGGAAGGAACTCGAAAGGAGATGCTCTGATAAGGTTTAAAAAATGTGACATTTTTGTGCTGTGTTGAAAAAAGAGCGGCAATCAGTTCCCCAGGGCCACCAACCTGGCAGCTTTCACACGCACTCAAATGCTGTTCCTTTCTTTTTCTAAGTGTTAAAAAAAAAAAAAAAGCCACAGAAGTCAGTAAGAACCTATATGCACTGACACACTGCAAGAGCAGCATAATAGATATGTACAAGCTAAGTTCAACACAAGGAAAGTATTTACTTCATTTGACCGCATTCCAGTTATTAGTTTAAGAACAAATTTACTTCCTATTCACATCAGCCTTGCTTTCTCATTTGCTATTCTAAGTTATGTACATTGCAAATACCCAGTCACAAAAGTGAATAATGTCAGGGAAATTAATCTCCTATCAGTACAGTTTCCTGACATGCCTCTCTCTTTTCTCTGGGGTCACTGTTTGGCAAACAGCCCCGGCAGCTCCAGCAGCTCCTGGCCAAGGCGGGTGGTGTGTCCCGGAGCAGAGTCACCCTGCCACCTAGAGGCTTAATTATACAGTGGCGAATTGCTACATACAGAGAAAGCCAAAAGGCATGTTTTTCACCAGGGCTCCAGAAGTCTTCATCCTCTAGAAAGCATTATGCATGCAAGCGCTTTGTGCTTGCAGGCATGCTAAATACAAGCTCAGCTAACGGCTGAGCTGCCTCTTGCAAAGGTGTCACTGTATGAAGCACCTACGCTGTGCTCCCCTGGGGTCTGCATCAGGGCCCAAAGTGCTGCTCCCCCTGTCCTAGCAGAGCTGAACAGCCTTCCGAAAAACAGCTTTGTATGCACCTTCTGCAAATGTGAAATGCGGCTGCACAGGGCTGCCAGACGAACTGTCCCTTCAAGTAGCGCAGCTCTGATTTCCAGGCACTGTGCCCCAAGTTTCTGTCAGACTGGAGACTGTATCCTTAATATGACCATGTTTCAGTATTTAAAGAGTGGCTACAAAGAAGTTGAGTCTGCTCTTCCTTTTACAAGGAGTCACACGGCAAAGACAAGGGGTAAAGGGTACAGGTTACTCCTGAGGAGATTCCAACTGGAGACGAGGAAAATTTTTTGCAATGAGAACCAGCCACTGGAAATTATTTCCCCACAGAAGTGGTGGACTCCTCAATGTCTGACACTTTGAAAATTCAGCTGGCCATCTAGTCTAGGTCATGCTTTGATAGAAAAGGTTGGACCCGATGATCCTTGAGGTCCCTTCCAACCTGGTATTTTACGATTCTAGGATATCTTAGGCAGGTTTACCCCAAAGCTGAACACACTTCTCAGGTGAAATCAACAGAGGAAGAAGCAACATTCATGACAATGCTTACTTACAATTTTGTCCTAGCATTTGGAATTTTTGTTACCATGCCAATTGCCAAATTTAAGCCTTATTCAAAATAAATTTGTTTGGCAAAAATCAGACAAACAACCCAAAACTCCCAAGTAAACATTTGTAATTAACAAAAGAACCCAGCAAGCTGGCTGTCAAACCCTGAGACAACGCAAATGTCAAAACTATCACTTAGAGAACACTTCCTGAATTGCAATGACATCACAGTAAGGAGCCTGGAATACAGCATTGAAACAAAACATCCTACTGAAAAACTCACAGAAATCGACCTGAGCTAATGCCTGCAGTGTCACCAGCCAATTGTTTGTATTGCATTTTACTTGGTGGCTCCCTACCCTGCACAGACATATAAGTTAAAGGACAAGAGTGACTTGTTCAGGCTCTGCATGCTGAACTTGAGAGATGGTAAGACCACATACTGTCTTACTGCAGGGAATGAACAATGTGACCTGCTCCAAAATGTTCTCAGTATATTGTGGGAAAAGATAATACAAACACTGAAAGAAATGTGTGCTGGCCAGATCACTGTTAACTTCCAGTTATGTGTTCATACCATTGGCTTCTTAATACTAGTAAGCAAACATTTCACTTGAAAGCCCCTTAGCATATACATTCACTGTGTTCTCATCAGTTTTTTAAGAAACCAACTCAAAAGAATCTTTAGTACAACCTTTAGAGAGAAGGAAAAGCAGATTTTACAAAGAACTAATGGACGTCAGAGCATCAGAACCCATGCACCAAAAAACACAGATTACAAGGGCTGAAAACTTTAAAACTGAAGAATAAATATCCTTTCTAAAGGCCTTAGAAAGACTGCTCCAGTTCAGAAACATACCAAGCAAGCTTTCATCTATGCAACACTTAAGTAATTTATTTCATAAATGGTTTTTGTTTATCAACAGCTTCTGTAATTTTTTTTCCTTTTCAAAACACAATACTTCTGTCCAGATCATGGGAGGAAGCATACAGGGATAACAAGTTAGAAGCATGGCTCCATTTAACAGAATTTGTCTTCTGATAAGCTCAACTTCTTTACCCTTTCAGGTTCCCTCCAGAGCCTACTGCTTGTCTAATGCTTTTAATGGTTTGGTTTTGGAAACGAACCAACCAACCTGCAACTCAGATGAACACTCAGATCTTTCAGTACCTTTCCCAAAATCAAAGATTAACTTCACCTGAAAAAAATATTGTTGACAAAATGTTTTTCATAACAGTTTAAAGTTTAAGCAGTTCCCAATTTGGCAGCTCAAACCATACAGCTTTTATATTATTGAGACTTAAGACACTTTCAAAAATAATGCCTCTTAATTAAACCAAAATACCTACAAAACCTGTCTTCTAAATTAAAAAAATAATCTAGTAGTATAACTCACCTCATTCCCATAATATACTGGGAATCACTAACACTATCAGGTAAAGAAACTCTTTTGGCAATTATTACTACATGCAGTCTGCTATTCTTCCCAAATGGTTCAATGCACAATGTCCGAGAGGAAAGAATCTCATTACTTTTCTTGTTATCCTTTTTACTTACTTGGCAGTTATAATCTGTGTCCAGTCCATCCCACAGACTCATGAACTGAGCTTTCATCATAGCTGTAGCTTCATGGTCAGAACTCGATCGACTTCGCAAGAAGGAATCTGTATTAAATGATTCAGTAAAACTGTTTATTTTCAACCCTGCCTCGAAACCGCTTTTTCAATCTTACTGCAGGATTTTCAACCCTGCCACAGAAACTGTTCAATTTCTCGTGCAGACTTGTGCTATTCTTCATCTTGTAAATATTTTTAATGAACATTGTTAACAAATGACAACTATTTCTTACAATGAAGAATAGGAAAGCAGAATTTCACCACATTTTTAAGCACATCTTTAAATTACATTACCTGAGTATGTACCTATCTATCATATGAGATTGTCCCAAATCTTGTTTTCCAAATTTTCACTTCCCTTAATTCATGAAATGTGTAACTTCCACCTTAGTTTCTCATGCAGAGATGGAAGCAGAGTCTGGCAAACTAGAAGACACCAAAGCACCGGAGAACAGCAAGCTGCAGGACTGATGTCGAGCAGGCTACACGCTTTGTAATGCGGAGTTTTAATTCTGCTAATAGTTGCCTAAATAATTCCCAACAGCTAGAAAAACACCAAGTTTTCCACACCTATACAAAAGTATAAAAAGCATCTTAAATACATAGCCCTTTCATAAACCTGAACTATGGAAAGGGCATAAGCTTTATCACACTCTGTTTCTGCAAACTGTACAACTTGTTCTAAGAAGTGACAACAAGCAATTTTAACTAAGTTCACATGGACTTAAACACTCATGTGACAGGTCCAAATGGACTGAACTGACAGCTTTGCCGTCTTCCTAGCTGAACTTCCCCTCCTACTTCTTCAGCCTTATTACATTATTATTCCTGAGCAATCCTAAATCTGTATTTTATTTTCCATTATGTGCCCTTATGGCAGAAGTGTTGAAGTGTATTTGATGATAGGTTTCTTGAATAAGTAGTTCCCTTGACAGAAGAAAAGCTTTCCTCATCAGCCACCTTAGCCCAACCAAAAATACGCAGCAACTTGTTCTACTTGCAATTTTCCTCCACTAACACGAAGAAGAAATACGTTGTTTTTCCCTCATTTGCCACCATTACTTTACAATACCCTTTATGTTATTAAACCTTGTTACATTATCGCTCTTTTTAAGGAAAAGGTGGCAGTAGATCAATATGCCCATCAACTTGAACCTGTAGTTTAATGTCACTGCTATAGTTACTTACAAAAAAAAAAAAAAAGATTTTTACCTATTTCGTCAATAAAAATGATGGATGGCTGGAGCTTTATAGCAAGGGAGAAGACAGCAGCAGCCAGTTTTTGAGACTCTCCATACCATTTGTCTGTCAGCGTTGAAGGCTGGAGATTAATAAATCGACAACCTGCTTCTTTTGCCGTAGCTTTGGCGATCAGTGTTTTGCCACAGCCAGGAGGGCCATAGAGAAGTACTCCTGAAAAAGCAAAAGTATTAATGCTCTCTGCTTGCAGTACAGAAAACATGCTTTGGTAAGACAGACCTGACAGTGTCCAGGCTTGTATTTTATCCAAGTGTTAAAAGATAAGAAACCAAGTTACTGCAATGTTTCATCAAATACAGTTATTTAAAGACATTCTTATTATAAAATTTAAGTTAAGAATATCGAAAAACAGATATGGTGAAACTGAAGGGAGTTACCTGTCTGAAAGATGACAGTGATTTCTGTGACTGTAAAGGTTACATTGACAGCCACTGCTTACAGCCAGCTTCAGCCTGGCTAATAAAACTTAGCACAGAGCAGGGAGGGGAGAAAAACAGATTACTCTCAATTAAATGACATCTCATATTTTTTAAACTTGTCATAGTGAAAGAATCCAAAGTACTGTTTTTTCTAACATAGCTGTAAAGAAAACAATTTAAAGAAAAAATATAATTAAGTCTAACAGGCCTGAAACACAGAGAACTGCTAGGGCTTTTTTTTCTGTTTATGTGACTAATGACCAGAGATCACTCTGAAGCAATGACTTCCCAGTGAGACACAGTGCAAGCCACTGAGAAAACTGGGGAGCTTGCCCTGTATGGAAAGTCTTCTTTAAAAAGATAAATAAAAAATAATTTTTTCCTTCAGCTTATTAGATCATGACATGAAAGCAATTTTCCAGTTTCAATTTGTGACAGCAAGCAGAAAGTAGCCTGGAAAAACTTAACCAGTTATAAAACTACTTCATTTCCCATCACTTAGAACATAAAACTATGATGGTCATAGATATAGGCAGTAATTAATAGTTTTCAGAGAATTTTCAGAAAACAATATTCCAGGCATTAGAGCAGTAAATATAAACTTTGCCATTTTGTCCAACATTTCAGGTTCAAACTCCACTTGTCTGCAGTCAGACAGAGCAAATATGGCTGTAAGCATTCCAGCAGAGTGAATCCAACTTCTGGTTTACTGTCGGAAAGTTAATTTGTCACCCACCAGTTTCCTTACTGCCTCAATACTGTGCAACTCAACTCCAAAGAAAATCAAGGCATATCCAGAATAAAAATGGGATCTCTGTCTTTTTGAATGACTGGAATTTCTATGGCCAGAAGAGAGAGATGTCTGCAAGATTAGCAGTGATGTCTAATGTTTGTGACTTAGGACTTTATGACACCACAGAAATATTAACCAAGTGTACAGCTGTACAGAGTTATAGCTCACCTTCAAAAGGACAAGATGGGGTATAAGAAAAATATCAACAATTTAGGCAGTTAAAAATGCAGGCTACATAGATTAGTGCACGAAAATGTAATATTAAAAACTGAAAAGCAATCATCCCTTCATTATTAAAGTGAAACTTACACACAAGAACTTGATTTCATGGCAAGAGAAAGGGAAGAATCTGCATGTTTTCCCTTGGCATCAGTCATAATGGTTGCACTTTGGACTGGCAACCCACTTCCTCCCACCTTTCTTGATTATTGTAACCTTTTAACTTTTTTTTCTTCTTTTCTTTGAAATGCCAACATACAAATCCATAGCATTTCTTTCCTACCTTTTGGTGGCTGTAAGAGCCTGGAATTCTCAAACAAATATTTCTTCTTGATGGGCAAAATGACAGTGTCTTTCAAATCTGTAATAACATCATCTAAGCCAGCAATGTCACTCCAGGTTACCTAATACAGAAAAACAGTATTAGAAATGAACACCAGCTACTAAGGAGAAAAAATGACTGCTACTGCTGAACTCAGGACACCCTGCCAACAAAAAAAACCCACAAGCTTAAAAGTAGTACAAGGCCTCAAAAATACAAAAAGACAAGTGATTAAAAAACCCTGTTCTTAACGATGTAATTTTAGTTCTAAATTACAGAAATCTTCTGTGCATTTCCAAAAATACATATGTGACAAATCATGCAATCCGAAGTCAGAATCAGTATCTTCCCTGTCTGAAGTGCATTCAGCAGAGTAACAATGAAAACAATTTCTTACATGCATGCTAAGTGGGTCTACGAGATGCGCAGCAATACTCATTTCGTATTCACTAAGCTTGACATTTTTCACTCCAATTTGCTTCATTAGTTTTTCAGCCTGGGGGAAATAAAACACCAAGAAAGACAGAGAAAGAAATTGAGCTGCTATCTGGAGTCTGAAAAGCTTTTCTGGAAGTCACATCTAAAAAGAGGTTAAATCTTTCAGAAGCAGAAGGCTCTGCTATTTTCTAATGCCTTGCTGTCACTTGAGTGAAACTAAGTTAGTAAGTCTCAGTTCCCACCAAATAAGTGTCACAAAAGCCCTCTCACTTCCAAGCCTGAAAAGCAAATAAAATAAACATTAACACATGGAGTTTGCTGTTCAGAACACAGGTAACCTTAGTACAAAATAATTTCCATAATCTCTCACTCCAGGAGTTTCCAAAGCTGACCAAGGCATGTTACACTTAAAAAACCCCCTCAGTCTTTACACACTTTGTAAAGGATTCAGAAGAAAAGCTTGAAACTTCTTATTAAATAGAACTCTAGAATTCTTTCACATGTGTATCTTCATTCAGAACTCTGCAAATAGCACACACACTTTTCAATGGAAGATATAGAATCATAGAACAGTTAGGGTTGGAAAGGACCTTAAGATCATCTAGTTCCAACCCCCCTGCCAGAGGCAGGGACACCTCACACTAAACCATGCCACCCAAGGCTCTAGTCCAACCTGGCCTTGAACTACTGCCAGCGATGGAGCATTCACAGCTTCCCTGGGCAACCCATTCCAGGTGCCTCACCACCCTTACAGTAAAGAATTTCTTCCTCATATCCAATCTAAACCTTCCCCTGTTTAAGTCTGAACCCCTTACCCCTTGTCCTATCACTACAGTCCCTAATGAAGAGTCCCTCCCCAGCATCTCTATAGGCCCCCCTGGTGTTATTATGAAAAGCATGCCCCCCAACCTCCATGACATTGATTCAGGGAGAGATTAGTGTGGTTTTAAGTAAAAAGAAAATTCACAGAAGCCAGTAAGTTTTTTCAAAATATGTATTCAATGATTTCTTTTTCCTAGTTTTAAAGGAAAAGTCATTTGTCGTGTCAACATGCTTTCACAATGCAGTTTCTCTTTATACTCTAACTTGCGGTTAAGTCTGACATGCTTTTGGGATATTGCAACCGCTTATATAATAGCAGGCACTAGCACAGATTGTGAAGTAGGCCTAATTTTTTAACTCATGTTTTCATCCAAAAAGAAAAAAACACCCCAAACAGAATTAGGTTACTCAAAACTGCTGCTTGAATCTGTGGAATTTGTGTCAGCCAGAAAACAAAAAGCAGTTGCCACATTTCCTTCAATACTTTCCAAAGGAAACATTTAACTTCTGCTTCTGCACCTAAATCTCTTTCCAGAGCATTAAACCCCCATGAATCGTTCTAGCTCAATGTAAGAAATGAGACTTTTCACTTCTTCCCTTTCCAGGGCATTCTGACTGCTACTGGAGGTGGGGGCAGAACAGAGGGAGAGGGATAAAGTGCAAGCTATTCTTAAAAAGGCATTTGGATAGCAGTGTTCCTCTTTGTCATGAGTAACTACAGTCCTTGCCTTTGCCATTAATTTGCCAAAAAGCAGCAGAGAACCAAGTTATTTCTGCTCAAGGTTTTAAAAAGCAACCAAAAGACTGATGACAGCATTGTTGAACTCAACTGCTGCTTAGCAAAGTTGTCAGAAGCAGAAACAACTCTGGAACCACACACTTGCAGATAATTACAGACAACATCATACTCTAGTTCAATGGGTTTTCCACCATTTCAAGTTAGAAAATTTGTCATGAAATGTGAGTACTGAAAACACTACAGCCTAGATGCTGAGGTTTACCAAGATAATCCTAGAGTCTGATTATTCCACATGATTTTGTCAATTATTTTGCTAGTTGTTCTAAGCCCAGTTTGCACATTTCTTTGTATGAATGGTAATGAACAAGACAGCATTTCACAGTAATATTTATGAATAAAATCCTACCTGTTTCTGAGCTTCTACTTTTTGCTTTCTGGTTGGATCAATGGCGTCAACCATCCACTTAATGGTAAAATATGTTACAGCACCAAATATGGTTAAACGAAAAATTAACCCAACCACTTCATTCCGGCTCAGGGGACGTGAAAATGCTTCAGCATGGACCATTTTGCTTCTCAACACTACATGTAAAAAAAGTGCAGGGAGGGACAGAAAGAAAGAAAATTAAAGCTAAACACCATTCTATAAAAACTTTCCCACACACACAGTGGACATAGTTATAATGAAGTATCTCAACAGTAGCACCATCCCAACATACAAAACCACGTAAGACTAAAGCACAGAGAGCTGAGTATAATGATGGTTTCATTTCCAGTTTCAGTAAGCAGGGAAGAATTCAAAGGCAGCAACGATTTGAGGCCTTACTTCTGGACAGACTATATGCAAAAAGGTTCTTCTTACACTCTTCCTTCATCAAGAAATCTGCTTTCCTTTCAGCTTTACAATACCCTAATAAACTAATAAAGATTATATCAGTGCCAAGTTTACATTCCCATTAAGACTGACATTTTGTGACTGTTATTGACCCAAGAATGCTAAGTCACAGAAACAAAGATAACTGCATTATTTAAACAGGGAGTTCTTTCCCCTAAGAGGAAGTTTAAGGGAAAGGCACCCAATGGCCAGATTAAGAAGTGATCAATGACTTGTATTTAAATAAAATGAGGTTAAGAGCTGAAGCCTGCTGCACCTAGCAGAATATATTTTGAGTTATTAATATCCCTAGAAAACTGAAAATGCTGAATGTGGCACACAACTACCAAGGAAAAAGGCTGGCTGCTGTAAGATATAAACCCAGAAAGTACAGCACCTTCAAGTTACGGAAGCGTGCTGTAGAGAGAAAAAAAACCTCTTCCTAAAAACACTGAAAAATTACTTATAAAATTTAGGTCCCCTTTCCTCAATCCACTCTCTCCTCAACTGGTGGGGTTTCCACTTGAGAATCCCCAAAGCTCCCCTTGTTCACTGCCCTATTTTCCTGCTGCAAGGGCAAAATCAGTGGCAACTGCTTTGGCAGCTTTTAATGCTCCTTGGCTGGTCTCCAAACTAAGCTGTCAGCCAGGGAAAAGCTAGACTACCTACAGCCAAGATATCCTTGAATCCCCCTCACTGGACTAGCGGTTGCTTTATGTCAATCCCATATTCAACTCAAGGCAATGCCATACCATAGATTCAGTTTACAAGGACTGGGCAGAAGGGAGAAGCATTGCAACACAAATACTAAAATATTCCAGTGCAGATCACTAAAAAACAGTTTCATTTTTTCAAGCTATTCATTCTCAGTTAGGAGACTGAAAAAAATCAAGACTGTTGCTGTGCATACCTGCTTGGAAATCACGTAAAATTTGCCTGCTTAGGCATCTAAACAAGCAATACTGAACTAGCATATTCTGCATATTCTCTTAAGTCTGATTTATTAAAAGAGCTATGTATATTCAGGGAACAAGAAAAAAGCATCCAAAAAACGCCTCCAAGCCCAAAGATAAAACAACCCACTTCTTACGCAATCCTTGCCCTGAATACACCTTGTAAGAGAAAGCTTTAACAGGAGGGAAATTTCAGCATTAACAAAGTTCTGCTTATCCCGCATGAATTTCAGTATTTACTTTCTAGACAAATTGCTGGGATAACGAGGACAGTTAACTGCACAGCAAACTCTAGGTCCATAACGCTGCCACCGCCTTTTCCTTTAGCTTGCTGTCTGCATGCCAACGTTTCAAATACAAAAAAAAGAAACCAAAAGGGGAAGCGGTGCTGGTTTCTGTTCTGCTCCCACAACACGAGGGGAAAACTGCAGTCCCTCGTAGGAAACCCTTGTCTCACCCGGGCCCTCAGGCTAGAGCGACCGCTTCCCTTTCCAGAGCTCGGCTTTATCGCCACGCAGCACACCGACCGGAGGGGCAGCCCAGAAGAGGGGCCGGTTCCCGCCCAGGCCATCAAGATCGACCGCTTCACCGCCGGGGCCGAAGCTGACAGGACGGAAGGGGCAGCACCGCCCCGCCCGGCCTCCCGGTCTGAGTGAGGGCAGAAGCAGGCCTCGAGGAGTACCGAGCCCTGCCGAGGACGCGGTGGCAGCCGTCCGGGGCCCTGCCATTGCGGCGTGGCGCGGCGAAGCGAAGGCGGCACCGGTGAGAGCCGGGCCGGACCTGCCGCCTGTGACCTTCCCGCCGCCCGACAGGTGCCGGCACGGCGGCGGGAAGCGGCGGCGGATGGCCGGTCCCTCTCCCGCTGGGTCACTCACCTCTTGGGCTGGCCTCTCGGACACGCAGCCAACGGGTCACGGTGCGGCAGCCGCCGCACTGGCGAATGAAAGCGGCGGCGGCAGCAGCGGCAGCAGCGCGGGGCTTGCTTCGGCGGAGGTGCGTCCCTCACTTCCCCCCTCCGGCCGACTCCCGCCGCCCCGCACGAAGGTTCCGCCCGCCGACATAGCCCAGCCCAGCACGGCCCGGCCTTACCCAGCCTAGTACCAGGCCCAGCTCTCAGCCCCCGGCTCTCCAGGCCGCTGCCAGCCGGCAGAGGGCCTGGCCCCGCAGGGGGTCAAGCATGCCCGTCACCTGCCTCCAGATAAACACGCTCTGTCCCCTCTCAGAAGCGGCGACGTAGAATCATAGCTCAAGTTTGGAAAATGCATAACTTGGCAGATTTGGGATGCTACAGGGATCTGCCAGAATGAAATCATCAAAATCTGAGAACTAATCGTATTTCATCACACTAAGAGATATGATGGGATAGTTTCCCTATTTCAACTTGCAATGAAAACAGTAATTTCACTCTCTATAGTAACAGAAAAATGTCTAGGAAAAGGTTAAAATAAGGAGTTATCTGTAATAACTATAATTAATCCAAGGTTTCAGCAACTTGTCTTCAACCCCTGGCGTAAAGCTTTATCACCGAGTTTTATTCTTACCTGTAATTCATACATTGTCCAGGGGCTTCCTAACAAAATTCAGCCTGCTCACTGGGATCATGATTTCTTTGTCAAGAGTGGTTAGCTTTTTTTACAACAGTAATTTTATTACAGGTCATTTTTAAATGTCATCCCTTGTACACAAATGCAGATGTTTCACCCACCAGGGAGTCTACAGAAAATATTGGTGGCTATAATAGACAAGAACCTGCGGAGATCTGCTGCTTCTGCTCTGTGTTTTCTCCACAGAATCTGCTTCACCAGCACCACCTCACGTAGAGGGTGTGACACGTTATTTCCTTCCTTCAGCTGGTCTGGGTAATGCCAAACCCCATGCATAGCCTCCAGTGATCAGGTGGGATGCCATCTACCCTCCCTATGAGTATCCATGCATCAGCACATCGGTGGTGCATGGTGTTTCCACCATTAAACCCAAATGCAAAAACATACATTCTTAAAGTGACTGTGATTTTACCAAAGGACCATTCCAGCGGTTATAGTTTGGTTCCATTTATTAGATAAATATACACCATCTCTCCCCCAAATAATAAAGTTCTGAAACAACTTTATCTTCATCAGTATTCCTCTTTGTTTTGTGCACTATAGCTCTTCCAAATGAAAAGTGTATTTAATCAGAAAATAAATGTATCAATGTCAGTATTGATTTACACAACGCCTTCCTTTTCCACTCCTCCTCCAGTCTTTGATGGTAAACAAGATTACAATATTCTACAGATTTTTTTTTCCATCTACATAGAATAAGTGAGCAATTTCCCTTTGATGTTTTAAAAATGAACTGGATATAACCAGTGATACAGCCTTTGCTATTAATTTGAGGCTTATACTCATTTTTGCAATCACCACTATTGAAGAAAAAAAGGATTATCAATCATCTCACTGTCTGCATTTCACGCACTAGGAAAATGATGTCATGTTCAAATCACCATTACTGTAGGAAAATATTTAGGACCCTTCTGTTTTTTTCCCATTCTGAAAAAAAGTGACATCTGTTTTGCTGCAATTAAGGAGAAATGCAAACACATATGCAAGTAATAAAAGCTCAAAACTATATTTTGTCACTGCTATTTGACAGCTGTGGCAGTAACCTCTGAAATAAATCCTGCGCTGAAAAATACTTTAAAGAATTTGAGAGATTTTTCAGAAGCCGGCCAGGCTCTTGAAGGTGAGGTTGGTGCAGAATGCAGAAACTGGACTGGGTCCTAATTTCTCAAGATATTGAGAGATTACAATTTCTTGAACAGGTACTTCTTAAAAATGCTGAGAAACACCAAATTCATCTGCTTTCCTAAGTACAGAATCTCAGAACCTTTACACTGCTGAAGGCTCGGCACAGGACTTAACTTGTTCTGGAAGCTGATTCTACAGAGGTCTCCATGAAGTCTCCATTCCTCTTGCATCACTTTCACTGTTTGGACAGAACTGGCCACGGTGAGATGTTGCTTTGCTTCCTTCTTAAGGACAGATCTAGAAAGTAGTAACAAAAGTTGAAACTCATTCGGCATAATTTTTTATCAAATTTGGTTTTGCATCTCTGGAAAAAGAGAACATTTTTGGTCAGTTTTTGTTTTGTTTTGTGTTTGTTTTTTAATTGGTATTGGAAAATAAGATAGCACATTTCCCCCCAAATTGAAAAATTTCAAATCAAAATGTATGGATGACTTGGTTGGACTCTAGGAGATTGTAGCTCTTGAATACAGGTTTACAAGGTCACAGAAAGGACCTAGTGTAGTTGGAAAACTCATCAGAGAAGAAAGAATGAAGGCCACACAGTGCATGTACTGTTTTGCTTTTGACTGATGGGTTCTTTGCTATGAAACATGGTTTTGGTGAACTTAATTCCCCAGTTAGTGCAGGATGACCTGAGCTTTGCCAGTGACCTGGACAAGAGCAAGATGGGAAAGGAGTGGTATATTAACATCACAAAGGTCTATGGCATTGGAGGTAGGAAGGGGATTTGCAAGACACAAGGAAGAAAACACAAAGAGAGGGCATAGGCATGAAATAAGATAAATAGAAAGCAAGGCAAAGCAGAAAGAACAAAATGAGAGATGGGGAAAGTAGCAAATAAGCTGGAGAAACGGGAAAGCCTAGAAACAGCTTTATAATTGGGCAAAAGCATGTAGTTATTTATCCCCAGAAGACTTCCAAGTTTCAGCAACTTACAGATCAAAGACTTCCCAAGTCAGAGAATGTGCTATATTTAATAGCCAATTTTTTTCATGAATTTGTCTACTCTGTCCTTAAAAACTTTAGGCATCTGTGGGATTTTGTAGCCAAGTCCCATAATTTAACTACACCATGATGCTACCTACTTTTCTTTATTGTTTTGAACCTGTCACCAGTTGGTTCATCTGGAACCCCTACATTTTATATTGAAGAAATGGCAAAGCAAGCAGTTCCTGTCCAATTTCTTCAGTAACTTAAGATTTTAGAGGCCTCTAGCTTTTTTAAGTAGGCCATCAACTGTACACAGAGTTGAAGATGGAGGCACAGCACAAATATTAACAGTGACATAATGATGTTCTCCTCTGTCCTACCAGTTGCTGGCAAAGTCCTACAGGTTGGATCATGAGATTCATGGCTGCTGCTACAAAGATCATCACTCTATGTTGTGATGGAGTATCTGTCCTAGGCCTTGCTGACACAATGGTCACTGATAGCTATCCACTGCTCAGAATGCTTTTCAGCCTTGGTCTGACTTGGAATTGGGAATCTACCAAAAGGACTGTCAACAGTTCAGCCATAGCAACTTCCTAGTAACATGTATGTAGTTGGATGTTAGAAAGAGGAGGGCAGTCTTAGGACTTGAGGACTTTCAGAAATGTTTTCAAATACGGTCTTGATTTGCGAGCTATATCTGTATTTGTCTATGGATAACCTTTGGGTCCAGGACCCAAAAGTAGGTTTAATGGGTTCATTCCATACATTTGAAGTTTGAGAAAGGAACAGTACAATCTCACTGCACACACACAAGTTGATCCCAAGATAACTATGACCTGCCAATGCAAACACAAAAACAAGGCACTGAGAGGCCTTGGGAGCAATGTTCCTAGCCGAGTTTGGAAGGGATTAATAAAACTGTCCTTGGTGCTAGCAAGATACCCTCCAGAACACTGCATGCCATTCTGGTCATTTCTGTTGAAGAGAAATAAATAATAATGAAACTGGAGGAGAAAGTAATTGCTGAGATGAGGGATAGAGCAAAGTCAGGGGAACTCATCTAGCTTAGCATAGTCAAACAACTGCTAAGGGGAACATTTTTGCCTGTAAGTGCACAAAAAGGGTAAATGCTATGGAGTGGGAGCTATTTAAGGCCAATGCTGGCACAAGAATAAATGGATTTAAACCAGTCATAAATATATATTTAGCAAGAAAATCAGAAGAAGGTTCTGGGAACAGCTTCCCAGTGGGAATAATGGTGGCAAAAGAGCTTAAGATGAAGCCTGATACATTTATGAAAGGATATATATATAATATATCATTTGCAAAGGCTGAACGGCTGCAGCAACCCAGGAAATTGCTCCACCTTATGCTCCAGTTTATTTTGAGCCCTTACATTCAAAGAGTAGCATTTCACCCTCCCATTCCTCTTCCTGCTCCAGCCATCTGCAGTTGGTCTTCAGCACCCCTCTTAAAAGCTGTTTAAAGATTGGACACCAAACTTATCTTGCACTTCTGAATTCTGTTTTGCTGTTCCTCAGAAAGGAAAAGGAAAGTTTAGTAAAGCATTGCCTAATTTATATATGCATAAATTTGTATTTAATAAGTCTTCTTATACACATAAAGAACTATGCTCCATCCAAATTTTCTTACTTCCAGACTTCCTTATTAACCAACTTGCCACAGCATCCAACCAATATGCAAGACCTATTTTTCTCCAGGTTGCCCTGCTAAAACGTATTTGATAGCCATTCTCTGGGTAATGCAATTACTAAGCAAACCATGGGAGATATCCCACTCGTATTCCTGCAAGCGACGCCTTCATTGTGGTCGATGGGTCTAGCAAGTTAAAGTGTCTTCAGCAAGGTGTCTTTCCTTGCCAGCCTCAAAAATATTTGAGGTGGACTTATAAATTAAACCCAGAATCTGTAATTTAGGGAGATACCAGCCAGGTTACATCACCTAATGTTCATGGAGAAAAAAAGAAAAAAAAGGATGTATGGGTCCTCCTTTTCCTGTCAGGATGGTCCTTTCCATGATGTCTCTTTTCTAGCAGTATAAGAAATGGTTTAATTTAGCTTTTGGTTTTGCTCCTTGCAGAGTTTTGGAGATGCTCAGCACCCCTCCATACAACAAACAAATGCCTTTTCACTCCTTTGAAATAGGCTTCTTTCAAAGGTATGTTATCATTGACCTTACATTACTTGCTGTCCAATATGAAAATGACATGAAGATTTTTCATTAATACTTTTTTGAGGAAGGCAAATTTATAAATGTATTTGCCTAGTAACCCTGTTTCTTCAAATGTAATGTCTGGCTAGCTCTTTCCTGATCCCTTAGCAGTTGGGGCAGATGCTAATCTCCAGCAGATTTAATTCCTGATGCTTTACAGAAGTCATACATATCAGACTGCTTTAAAATCTTGTTTTGTGTTACCTCTGTAGGCTAACATTTCACCTGTCTGCACACAAAAGGAAAACAATCACAACAACCCACACAATCTGCCGTACCAAATAACGAGAAAGATGGAAACTGGCACCTGAGACTGCAGCCAGCGTTCATAGCTCAGGCTGCCACAGGCTACCTGATGGTCTTTTTCCTGCAAATCATTAACACCAGCAATGTCCAAAGGCTTAAAGAAGTTTTCTGCATAGAGTGCGAAGAACTCTGTACAGTGGGATTGATTTGTTAAAGTTCTGACAGAATTTAAAGGTTGATTTTGAGATTTAGAGACAGTGCTTCTTCCCATCTGGGTAACTGTCATTTATGGGGCTAAAAGGGGGGACAGAAAGCTCCACGAAAACAGCATGACCACGACCGGTGAGCCACCCGCCGTGATCCAGCGGGGCATTTCATCTACCTAACCCCGTGCTCGGCCGCCGGCAGAACGTGCTAGCAGCAGAACAGCAGATGGCCCTCCCCCCGGCCCTCTTCCTGCCCCAGGGCCTGGGCGACTGCAGGGGGCAGTAGGTGCTCACTATCGGAAGCTAGGGCAGCGGCTCCGAGCCAGCCGAGGTAGCTAAGCTTTAAGCTAAGCCCCACAGCGGCGGCCCGGGGGCGGGGAGAACAAGGTCCCCGGCGATGAGCAGACCTGTCCCACCCCCCATCTCCCCGCGGGCCTCGGGGTCGCACCGTGTGCGTTCCACTTCCCAGCATCCAGTTACATAAGTCAGCTACACCCGGCTCGGGCACCTCACGGGGGGGAGCAGCCGCTGTAGCACCTACCCTCCCTACGGGGCCACCTGACTGGGGAAAGGGTAGGAAGGGAGAACCCCCCGTCCTCTCGCCCGCCGCAGGCCCCGAACGCCGGGGGGGCCACGGAAGCGCAAAGAGCACGAAGCGGCCCAGCTCCAGCTCCCGATGGCCAAGCGGGTGCCGTCGGAGAGCGGAGGCGCGGCCGAGGCGCACTCCGGCTCCGCACCTCACCCCGCAGCCGTGCCCGGCCACTTCCGCCCGCGGGGGGAGGGGCCGCCGCGAGCGCAGCGCAGCACACCACCCACGTGACCTGTCGCTGCACTACCGCTTGGCGCGGTGACCGTGGCTTCTCCTCCCGGTGGCCGTATCCCTCCGCCCGCCGGCCCCGCGCTCCCGCAGGGAAGAGGGAGCAGCGGGTCCGGCGAGGTGAGGGGCGGGAGGAGCGGTGGGTGGCACCGAAGGAGGCGGAAAGGTGGCGGGGTAGGGTGGCGGCTGGCCTGTTCGTGGGGGACTACTTTCTCGGTACGGCGGAGGCGGCATAGGGGGCGGGGCGGCGCTGACTCCCCTCTCGGAAGCTGCAGCCATGATGGGAGTCTAACGCTGGCGCGGCGCTGCTGGGCGCGGAGCAGGCCGGGGGGGATGAGCCAGGCCGCGCTGCTGGCCCGCACGCCCTGAGGAGCCGCCGCCGCTGCCGCCGGCCCGCCGCGGAGCGCCCACCCGGCGGCGCGGCCCCACCGCGCGGCTCCGGGCCCGCAGCCGCTACCGCCGCCCCGGGCGGGGAGCGGAGCGGAGCGGGGCGGAGCGGGGCCGGGCCGGGGGGGCGCCCCGCGCCGCTGTCACCATTGCTGGGGCCCGGAGCGCCGGAGAGCTGCTCTCTCCGCCTCCGCCTCGCTCGCCTCAAAGACGGCGGCGGCGGCGGCACCCTCAGGGACTTGGCCCGGCTCCGGACCTTCTCTGCTCGCCCGCCGCCGCTGCTGCTCCCGCCCCGCTCGGCGCAGCGGCGGCAGGAGAAGGAGGAGGAGGGGGCAGCCGCCGGGAGCCGCCGCCGCCGCCGCCGCCGGGGAGGGAGGCGGGCCCGCCTGGGGCTGAGCCGCCGGCGCAGCAGGCCCCACGCCTGAGGCCGCGCGGCGGCCGCCGGCCCACCGCCGCCTCCCGGTCCCGCGCCCCGCCGCCGCTCGGCCCCTGCACGCAGTCCCGGAGCGGCCCCCGGCTGCCAGACATGACCGCCATCATCAAAGAGATCGTCAGCAGGAACAAAAGGCGATACCAGGAGGATGGCTTCGACCTGGATCTGACCTGTATCCTCCCGCCGGGGACGGTGCACGGCACCGAGCGCTGCACGTACAGCTATTGCATCAGACCTGCGCGGTGGTTACCTAACGCGCTTCCCGGTGTCGCTTCGCCGGGAGGCCGGCGGTTGCTGCCGGGGCTCGCCCGGGCCGCCGCGCCCTCCCCCGCCACCGCGCCGCCTCGGCCTCCTTTTGTCAGGGCGGCCGCCGAGCCGGGGCCCGGCAGCCGGGCAGATTAACGGGAGTTCCGTGCTGGCGAGGATTAACGTTAGCGCTCCTTGGCGGTTGCCGTCGGCCAACCTGCCTGCTGGCTTGTCTGCTGTTACCCCCCCCCCCCCCCCGTCGCGGAGGTGCTGTCCTCCCCTCGGCCTGGGGAGCCCCTGCCTGCTCTGGAGCAACGCGGGTCTGCTGCTTACCTTTGGTTGTGTTGGTTTTTCTGGCACACATAGCAAACGTGTCTGTCCTGTCGTGACTCATGTCTAGAGTACTTTTTTTAAATATTTTTTTTTATTTAGTAACAGCTCTTGAATTCCAAATATCATGGCAGGTCTGTCACTTGGGTTGCTTCAGTCTTCGCGGCAGGAGAGGTGAAGCTGGTGTCCTCTGCCCTGATTTTCATATCCTTAGTAAGGCAGAGTTTGTGCTGTGTTGCCATATGATGCAGCAAGGTTCTCGATGACAAGAGGTGACAATCACTTCTTCCAAATTAAAAAGTATGTCTTTTCCTAATGCAATGCATGAACGGCACTTTGGCATAATCTCAGATACAGTAAACACGAGGATGTGTTACAAATGAGAGCACGTTGGGTCTCATTGAGGAGGACTGTTGAGGAATGTAATTCTGAAATACGTAATTAGTGTGCAATTACGACTAATGAGTCAAACCATAGAGAAGCATTGCTAGTGTATAGCTTTGGTGGCCTTTCAAACAGATGTGCTGTAGCGGTGACAGATGTTTAGCTTTGAATGCCTTGCAGAATTATGTAGGGGCTGTGCTGTGGGCATGGTCTATCTGTGGTGGAGAAAGATCATCACTGAGAAGCGAGGTTCTTGCTTCATAGCCTAAAAGTTGGGACTATCCTAGAAAAAATTAATACTGATAGTAGTAGTCAGAGCTGGAGTTGCCTCATAGAAAGAGTGCTTTCTGTTCTGCAGCAGGGTGAGGATAAAATCTATTGGGTTTTGGAATAATTATGCTTGTGTCATATCAAGTGCTACAAATAAATCCAAATCCTAGGCAGCATCAAAACCAGTAAAAGCTGTAACTAGTGCAGAACTTTTGCTGTTGCACTGAGCCTTTGCCTAAAATTTTAGTGGCTTTAAACTGACCTGGAGCATTCTTGACTTTAGCAGGTGGCTGCTGAGCTTTTAGGTAGAAAGCAGCAGCTTTAGTATGTAATTCCTGTATTCTGTTCATGGTACTGATAGAATACAACTTTGGGCTTGCATTTTTAAATGGTTACGCTTGGTTGTTTTGTTGGCCTACAACTAGGAAAGCTATAACACTGCCATAGGCCAGCACAGCACTTACTGCTTGACTTAATAACAGGAGTCTTAAGTTTTTTTTTGATTCTCTGAAAAATGGGTTTGCCAGGAACTTTGAGGTTGTGAGAAGAGTTAAGTGGTGGCAAAACGATGAGGTTTTGGCTTCACAGTTGAAAAGATTGGTGTTTCAGTTATCTTTGCCCAGATGTGCCATTGGTAGGGAGAGATTTTTTTTTTTTTGACCAAGCCAGATCTTTTTAACTAGTTATTTGCTCCCAGCAACTAAAACTGGTGAATGTTGAACCTTGATTTTCTTGCTCAAGGTTGTTAATGATATGCCAGATGGAGTTTATTCCTAATTTTTACTTTTTCACTTGATAACTTTGTTCTTACAGTTTTACATTAGAAGTAGGCCACTGAACGCTGGGTTTAAGCTAGTTTTTTTTAGAAGGAGCAGCTAGCTGAAATTTTGTCATGAAATTTATGTAAGAGGTGTGGTTTTTTGTGATTGCAAAAATCTCTGGAAGAAGCTTATACTGAGTCTTTTTTTTGTAGCTGCACATTTTGAACAGATAATTAATGAATAAAGACTGCTGCCTGCATGGCATAATGGCTTTGCTTAAAGGCTGATGTTGCTGCAGAAGTGAAAGTGTACTCTTCTTTTTTCTTCTTTTTTTTTTTTTTTTTAAACATCACTTTATGCAGGCTTTTTAGAGATGTTCTTTTTTGTAGGGCTTTGGTGGAATTGTTGCTTATTGTATATGGTAGCTGGGAAGTAATCTCTTTACACATGTAGAAGGGAGGACGAAGCTGGGAGTTAGCTCTTCAACCATGCAATGTTAGATGAAGAAAGAGAAAGCTTGCTTGGGAAGGTATGTGGTGTGTGGTAAGAGGTTCAATAGTTTTAAATTCTCAAAAGTACTTCTCAATGTGTGCTGGAGTTTAAAATTTGGAGACCAGACAAGCTACCATCTGCATTTCTGCTGCTGGTTAGCTTTGCTTCCATGTGCACCCATATCTGTAGGAGTGTCTTCTGTTACAGATTACTGGTTATTTCAGGGTAGTTGCTTCTGTCAAGCTAAAAGAAAATGCCTCACATGAGCTGGGTGGCCCAGTGATTAGGCTTTTAGCCAGGATATAGGAAATAGAGATGTGGACGCCTCCTGCAGTAAATGTTTCTGTACAAGTAGTTCAGTGGTGGTGGCTCCAAAATACTCAATAGCTGGTGATTACTACCCTACCTTTAGGAGATGAGGAATAAAATGAATCTACAGTGAGTCTAGGTGAGGTGCCTGATGTCCAGCCTATATTCTGTGCTCTTTTACACATATCTGAGGGAGGGTTTCTGTCTTGGTTTCTTAGGTAGGCAAAGAGTTGCAATCTTCATGTATCAGTAATGGCAGATACTCCCAGGGCATTGCAGGGAACACCTGAGTACCAAAAGGGGCTGGGTTAGGCACTGGAGTGCCAAAGTCCCCTTTGAGGACCTTCTTTTTTTGTGGTTGGTTTGTTTGTTTTTCCTTCTCTCCTTTGTTGGCTGTGCCAGATCCTTTAAACTGGTGCTGATGAATATATCCTACAGTATATCATGCTTAGGACTCTCGGTTCCTGATGAGCTGGTTAAGAATTTTTCCTGTGTGGATAATGTAGGATTTTAGGAAAGGGAAATAATAACTTTTCAAAATCAGTAGCTTTATGTATACAATATGTGAATAGTCTTATGCGCTAGTTACAAAATAAGTGTGTTTAAAAAGCATTGACATTTCTTTCCATCTAGTCAAATGTTCTTATCTCCCTGAAGAGTCTTTTGACCCTGTTGGAAAAAGTATTTTGAAATTAGAAGAGGAAAGGGTTTTACAGATGGAGACAATAAATCTGCCTTATAATACCGCAGATAATTGTATTTACTCCTGATTTATTTGGGTTTCTATTTATTTTCTGTAGTACTGGATACCTTTTGGAAAGTTTGGATTAATGGCTTTCTTATAGGATGCTTGCGTCTGTTCATGATGCGATGACCAATATATTTTCTGATGCACAATATTCTTTGGTATTTCCAAAATTGCATGGCTTGGTTGTTGACGGTTTTACTGTAGAGAACAGTGGAAAGAGAATGCTTGCATGCAAGTCTTGCACATTGCGTTGATTGCTTGTGACTTAAGAGGCCTGTGCATAACTGACTTTAGCAAGTGCCTTAACTATCTAAGACTGAAGTGGAAAAAATCATGTAACTGCTTCTTGTGCCCATGGTTAAACTGTCTTGTACTTCCAGGCCTTCCTTTACGTGTGAAAATGGCCATCTAGCCTGAGCATAGGGTGGAGCATGCCAACCCTGATGCTTAATTGAAGCATATGCAGCTCATGACCCACACAGTTGTGTAAACTGCTGCAGTATTCAGTAAAGACTGGATGTTGGGTGCAGTTTATTTACAAGATGTAGTTTGTCTCATAATAAAAGGCAGAGAATGCTAAAATTGCAAGTGGGAGCTTCTTAGGATATCCTCCTGCTTTATGCTATTTGCAGTCGTGAAGCTGTTTGCATTTTTAATGAAATTTTAAATTACGTGACTTCACTCAAAATGGCTCAGCTTCCACGAAAAAGAATGAATTGGTGGCCTGAGGTACATACCGTGTTTAAAAATAGAGCCCAAGTTGGAAATGTTATTCATTTAAAATATTTGGTCTCATTTTAAAATGGAAGTTTGTTAGATGCTTTGTAACAAGTTTTTCATGCACACAAGTCCAGTAAGGGCTAGTAAGGTTTTAGAAGAAACCAACTGGCAATGCATTTTATTGGTGGAAAAGTATTTCTTTGTTCCAGACTAAACCATGTTACTTAGCAGTGTTAAGAGCCTGACAGACTCGTTTTGCCTCTGGAGCCTGGGATGATCTTGGGTTTTGGACGAGAAGATTCATGCCAGTTTTGCTCTGAATTCCTCTAAGTCTGTTTGAATAGACAGCAGGAAAATGGTACTGGCTGGGGACTTCTCAGGGTTTGATTCAGTTACCTTCTTACATCCTGCAGGGGATGTATTTGATCCTGTGAAAATTCATCTTTCTGCACTTAGCAAGGATTAAGATTTTTTTAATTGTCCAGATGGAGAAGGCAAGGTGGTGGTAGATGCAATCGTGTTCATACATTATTCTCTTCTGGAGTTAAAGATGTACTTGCATTTCCTTACAACCTAAATGAAAAAAAAAAAATCCTCTTAATATATTGCCCTAGTATGTGCATACTTGTGAATAGTGGTGTTTGACAGCTGAAGCCTACGCGCAAAACCTCCACCATTTGAGCCAGTGTTGAGTTGTGCAACCCTTGCTGCATCCATTCAGAGTTACCCCAGCCCCTTTCTGCCCTGCTTTTTGACTGTAGTTGCTGAGAAGAGGACTTGAAAGATGCTTGACAAATTAGAGCTCATCTCTGTGATTGCTTAAATGTAGTGCAGGCTTCCTAATGAACTACTTGATCTTGCATCATCAGAAATTTTTAATCAATGTACAGCATTGCTGGAGACTGTTTGCACAAGCTGAACACAAAGTTAAAAAATAACTGCCTGTGCATACTTTTAAATTGACAAAAGCTGCACACTGATTCTTGGTTTCACATAGCTCTGCTTTTGAAGTGACAGCTATATGTTCTTTTCAAGATAGGGAAAGAAGTGAGTACAGCTAATGCGGACACTTCACAAAATTATCTTGTACAGTGACTTTTAGAAAAAAAAACAACATCTGAAGCTAATCTTCACTGAAATCTGTTTGTAAGCTTAGTTGAATGTGTGTAAGTTTCATAACATCCAAGGCTGAATAAAGTGTATGCTTTACTAGGGCTGGTACTGGGTTTGGGCATTTCTTTTCTAAGGAGAAATCCAAGCTCCTCTTCGTTATCTCTTACAGTGAGACTGATGATGTGTTGACACTTGAGATGTTTGCAAAATTACCTTTATTGAGGCTTGTCTGACTTTGGTGAGGACAGTTAGGTCAGTGTTGAGGGCTTCTGGAAATCCCACCTGTTCAGCTCTTTCAGTGTAGTTGGTTGTCCATGCATCAACTCTGGGTCCAACTCAAGTCTTGATGAGTTGATGAATTTTGAAAGTACATCTTTCTAGGAACTTGTGCTAGTCAGAAAGGCCTTTCTGTTCTCAAGATAATTACATGTGACTTCCACTGACTTCATGAGACTGTTAGAGTGTATTTAGGGAAAGGATATAGCCTTGAGTGTGGAGCTTATGCAACACTTGAAATGGCTATTATTGCCGCAGTATAATATATGTAGAAGGATTAGTTGGCTCTTGATGGCTGCTACGCTGGTGATCAGATTTCTTTAGGACAAAAATGTGTTTTTCCTGTGATATCCAGTGGTACACTTATATCTCATTTAAGAACTTTAATTACAAAAAGTGTTTTGAAGTACGGTGACTGCTGTATTTGCTAAATGACGTGTTGAAACACTGTGTGGAGGAGTACAGAATTTTCTGATTTTCCTCCAGAAGAGGGGTGACTGTTTTCTGTTCTCTTCCTCGTAGGATGATTTTGACACCTAAGTCCTCTTTGTCATGGAAGCAATTGATAGAATTTGTTTGGTAATATTACTGAAAGAATGTGTTTTATTAACACACTATGTTAAAACTCCTGCGCAGAAAAAAAAAAAGTAAAACTATGCCAGAGCTACATTTCAGAATGTAATATCCACAAAGTTGAAATTTTATATACAGTTTCTGTCTACCAAGTTGCTTTTGCCAGTTGTGGATCTTGGAGCAGTTTCTAAAATGAAATTATGTTTTTAGTGGATTAATGTTTTTTGCCACATTAATAAAGCATAAGCTGGCAAATTATACCTCTGGTACTTTAGCCTAGAGTCTTCCCTCACAACATGTTTAAACAAGAAAATGGTTCTTGTATAATGATTTAAAGGACAATAGTTGCGTTCTGACAAACTGGAAGAAAAGGGAGGGAATAGGCAGCTGAGCTGTCAAATCCCTTAATTACGTTACAGTCCAAAAGTTGCTGTCATTAGTCATAACTAACTCCCTTTTAAATCCCACCTCCTTTCTGGTTTGTGTACCCAGAGAGTAATCTGGAATTCAGAGTTACATGTG
Source organism: Myiopsitta monachus (assembly GCA_017639245.1). Taxonomy (NCBI): domain Eukaryota; kingdom Metazoa; phylum Chordata; class Aves; order Psittaciformes; family Psittacidae; genus Myiopsitta; species Myiopsitta monachus. Next base: position 58,987,451 of record CM029921.1, on the reverse strand, counting down.
ATTTGTAGTCATTTACTGTGCCTAATGTGGGGTGGATATTGAAGGCTAATTATTGCGTAGTTTTTTCAGGGGGGTAAATGGGATGTAGCCTGGAGTTGTGCATAGTGATTGCTGGATCTGCCTGGTGCTTCATCTTAAAAAGCAGAGTAGTTGTGGGCTCCTTTGATTTGGCTCTTCTGTGGAGGTTTTGGGGATGAAAACTGTACACATTTGTGCATTTTGTGAGTTATTGGGATGATGATTTCCAGACTGTAAGAAGGGAATTTATTTGAAAATATGGGAACATCTGTAAGTGGCCTTGTAGAGCAGGATCTCTTGTGAAACATTAAAGGGTTTGTGGGTGTTTGACTCTACTTTGGGTTCAGAGATTTGATGTTAGTTTTTGAATGTGTCTTAGTCTCAGATGGATATTTCAGATGTAAACAAATCCTTGTTCCAGTTTCTAATTCAGGCTGTCATCCTCTTTGCTCCTGTCGTCATCTGCCTCATTTACTGTCTTGCCTGTGAGGCCCTCGAAAAAAAAAGAAAGTTTTTCAGAATGAAGGTAAATAATCATGCAGTTAGGCTGTGTATCATGCTGCATATATCTAGGTTATCTTAATAATGATTTTTAGGCAGCATAGCTGAAGTAGTGGCTCTGCGATTCAAATGGTAATTGACTGTGCAGCTAAAAAATTAAACTCAACTGTTCTGTTTGGTATGACGGCTAGTGCAAAAGCTGGCATTGTTCCCTTGAAAGATGAAGTCCCAGCTTCACAGCACCAACGTGCGGCAGTGCATAAAAATTGCTTAATATCCTTTTTTTTTTTTTTTTTTTCCCTAGTAGTGAAGTGCATAAGAAATGTCTTTACAATTCTGCCTTTGTGGAGCTGTAGTATAATAGCTTTTAATTGCATGATTAATTTTCATAGAGGCCTCTGCTTAATTCATTGCATTGCCTGGGTATATATCAGGCTAGAACTGAAGAAATTGTGTATATTCTGTTTTTTATTTTGTTGTGTGGGTGAGTTAGAGAAGTAATGTCTTTTTTTTTTTTTTTTTTTTTATCCTAACATTTAGAGCAGAAAAACACTAGCTCTCATTAGAATGAAATTAATATTATCTACTTGGGGCTTGGTTGAGAAACAGTTTATGTTTTATGTCTTGTCTTGCTGCGTGCCTTTATCTTTTCTAAGATCCCCACCCCTAAATTATTGTTTGATAAATTCATACAAATCATGGGTTTTGTAGCTTGTGTCCTATAAAGTTGTTTAGTGTGACATATTTGTCTTCCAGCCCAATAGCTATTTTAAATTCCCTTGTCTCTGAAAGTTTTGGATGTCCTTTAAGACTTGCAAAAACTTGAGACTGAGCCATTTTTCACTTCCTGTCAGTAAATATCAAAATAGTGACTCCCTATGCTGACTTCTTCTTGCTGAATAAAATTCTTACATGTTTCTATGGGTTTCTGAGTTAGGATATGCTTATGTACACATCGGTGCTTGTTAAAAGGAGCTTCTGCAAAGTGTGGTGCTGTGCTGAGAATGTGTACCAGGAAAGTCCTGTACTCTGCCTTGAAAAAGTTTGTATTACATTTGGTTTGTGGGTTCAGATAGGTCAACTTGTCACTACAGAAGTCTTAAATGAGATGCGCCAGTCAAGCTTCTCATATATATTGCTTCCTACTAAGAAGATCCACTCGGTAGAATTGTTACTTTGAAGACAGTTGCTTAGCCTCATGTGCAGCTGTGCAGCTGATTGCATGCTCTTGGTGCAGCTTTTGGTCTCAGGCTGCTTTGTGTTGCTGCTGCTAGTTGGGATGCCAGGGTAGGTATGGTAAGATGGGATGTAGCTTCTTCCAAAGTGTGAGCAGAAACAAAAGTACTTTTTAACTGAACCTCTGCATGGTTTTGTGTCTAAAAACTTGCTGAGATTGTAGGGGTTTTGATCAGTGCTTGGACTTGAGTAAGGAACTGAGGCCAAATCTTTGACTCCTCAGCTGAAGAGTTCTTTCTGTCATATTTTATATCAATAACAATAGTGTGCTGTTGCATGTTCCTGTTTCTCTTGGCTTTTTCTTAATGGTAAGGGTAGTGTTTTTTGTCCTGTAATATTGTTGACTATCTTGGAGGGATTTGCAGCTGTTCACAAGCTTGTGTTTCCTTTACTATCTGCATACTTTTGTATCTATTTGTGATTCCAAACCATGTTGAAATGGAAGTTTAAGGCATCTTTCTCTCAGTCATTGTAGAGTAAACATCTTTCATGCTTTTCTCTTACCATTATTTGTATTTATGCTGTGAGGTTTATGAAGTTGATACTGTGTTTTGAAGAAAAACAAAAACATGGTACCTACTTTTTATGTAGATTGTGTGGAATTTTTTTCCCAGTCATCTTAACCGTATTAGTTGTTGACCAAGACCTCCATATGGCTGACAGTGCCAGGACACATTTCTTACACCTCACAGGAGAAGGGAGTCTTTGTGAATACTTTGTAACTTGAATATAGTAAGCAGGTCCAAAAGCCTTACTATGTGATGGGAATGAGTTGTGGATGCAGCTGGTTCCTGAGACAACCTGGCAGCCGCATCTTCAGGTACTTCTGATTCACTTCTTTGCACTGTGGGAATCTGAGTTCCCCTCCAGACCTGTTGTCAGCCCTATGACCTCATTTGGACAGGTTTACTTCCTGGATACAGAGGTGCTGCAGGGTTTTTTGTTTGTTGTCTAGGTTGCTGCATTTAAATTACGAGTGGAAAGATTTAGGAAAAAAAAAAGGTGGGGGAGGAAAAAAAAATTGTAGTTGAAATACTGAGCATTAAGGGGTTAAATGCATTTCTTCTAAATCATAAAACATTTCTCTTGGCTGCATTTGAGTTGGTCTCTTTTCTTGTTCCTGAAGGCACAGATGGTAAAGTTGGCAAGTGCAGCTGACTGGCTACAAGGAATCCTCCATTGCTCTGAAGAACTTTCTTCCTGTTCATTTCCTCTATACTTCCTGATTAAACAGGCTTACAGAAATATAGTAAACTTACTTTGTGTTTCATGTTGGCTAATGGAAATGCTGCCTACTAAAAAAAAAAAGTGTGCACATGTACAGGCTGAGCAGTATATGTGCTAGGGAGGGTTCTGGGTTTGGCTGGGTGTATTCTCCTATATCTTTTGTTGGGATGCTGTCAAGAAAATGGCACTAATAAGAGCTTGGCCATTTGTCAGGACTCCTAAATCTGTTCGAGGATGGAGTGTGGACACTTCTTGTAACACTCCCCCTGTAGCTTCGGGCTGTCAAGCTGTTGAGCAGCAAGAACAGTTCTTTTTTGTTTTTTTTTTTTCTTTCCTCCTTGCTGTTACTATATGGGCTTGTTTAAGCTGGAGTTAAAAGGTTTGAGGTTAGCACACTAACATTTTATGGATGATTGGGCCAGATGCACCGCTAGACCATGTTGCATGGTTACTGAAGTCAGAGTTCAGAGAGTTACAGACAAATTGAGACAGCAGAGCAACTTTCAGAGACTTTGGAGTCGCATTGTTCCTGTGCTCATCAGTGTTGCTGTCAAATGGGACTTCGTAGTTGATAGCTTGGCCACCCCATGCTGGAGGCTGGTTTCCTTTGCACTGTAGTTCTTTGCAGTCAGGAGGGTGATGGGTGATGGATAGCGGAGCAAAACTGACAGCAGCTTTTGTGTGAATGAGGAGTGTGCTGCTCAGAAGCAGATTAAAGGAAGTACATGCCTTGCTTGCCTGAACTGGAAGTGAAAATTTGTATTCCTGGCAGTTGTGAAACTTTTTTCAGGCCATAGATTCACCAATTTAAATCTGTTCTTTGTTAAATAAGGTTCATATTTGGAAACTGAGGGTCAGGGAGAAAAGGACATTTTATTTGCAAGTGTCAGGTTTGAGTTTTGCAGTAAGTTTTTAGCTCCAGGGCATTGGACAGCGGACCGTCATTCACAGCATCAGGAACACTCCACTTGTTTTAAATTTCCTTTTTAAAGAAAGGTGAAGACAAATGCTTTGTAGGTCTTCATGAAGCCTTTGATTCTAAAGAGCTAAGAGTTTTAAAGTTGTTTTTTATTTGTGTTTTGATTTATAATCCCTCATTAATGTTGAATTTAAAAAGTAAAGCTATATGTAGATTCTTAAGCACTGCATGCTCTAGCATGCTTATAAAACAGGAAGATTAGGTAATTTGCTTTCTCTTTTTCTGTTATAGCTGCCTTCATGAGCAGGGTGAGGATAAGGGATTAAATGCATTGTTTGAAATAGGACTTCATAAAATTAATTAGAAATTCTAACAATCTTATAGATACTATTTGAGAATGTTGATCATTGCAGGAAAGGCTGTAACTGTCTATTTTTTACGTTTTCTTGTGACTGTTAAAGAACTTAAGAATTGGTAAATATTTTGGTATGCTTTTTTGACCTCCTTCCAATATTAGGAAAACCACTGAATTTGTGATCACAGTCATTTACAGGACCAACCCAAGGAATTTGCTTTTATACCTATATGTATGTAAAATTTAAAGTGTATACTGCATGTTCTTTAATTTGATCTTTGCATACTGTGAATATATAGACAGCTATTTTTAAAAGTGATTATAACTGCCGATTTGCATAATGGTACAGGATTTTTCTCATAGCAACTGGAAAGGCTATCATCTTTAGCATGTGGGAATTACTTCAGGTTTCAAGAACAGTGTTTTGTTCAATCTGCAGACAGTATTAGACAGTATTAGTGCAAAGGCATTTCTGAAGTGATTATGGATTGTTTGCTTTAGTATGTCTTCAGTATTGATAAAGCATCACTTTTTTGTTTTGGCATTTGGTAACTCCAACAAATTATTGTGTGCTTTCATTTTAAGGTTACTTGGGTATAATGAAGTGTTGTCTATATTCATTTGAAAGCTGCAGTTTTGCAGTTGATAAGCAGCATGAACTTGAGGATGGCATTTTAATGTTTGGCTGTTATGTAGCTTGTATCTGGCTCGTGTTTGGGTTTTTTGTTCTAACCGCTAGCTACAGTCCCAGCCTCCATGTTTAAAAGATTGACAAAGGAATAAGTGCTTTAAAAGCAGCGGAAACCATTTTAGGAATGGGTTTCCTAGGAAAGAGCTACTTTGGCAAAATGTGGCAGGACATGTTTTAAGTTTTTTAGGCAGTTCATTTCAAATTTTGGTAATTAGCAACAGTTTGGTGAACTTCATTTTGCATGTGTTGTAGACCCACCTCAATAAATGGCTGAGGCTTTTTTCATTTTTATTTCACTTGTCTTGAAAAAAACAAAAAATCCAAAAAAACCCCCCAAGTCCCCCCCCCCCAAAAAAAAAAACAAAACCAAAACCAAACCCTGAACCAAAACCCACCCCAAACAAAACCCAACCAAGAAAACTCAACACACACACCACCTCCAGCTTGGAATTGATAATGAACTTGTTGCATGTTTTAAATCATCAGTTCTTCCAGGTTTCTATTATCAGTATCATTGCCAGTTTAATGATGACTCAGAGTTCTTGCTTTGATTTTAAGCCCAGCTTCAAAACTCCTTTGTAAGAAATTTTGTCTTGTTAGTGAATATCTTAATTTCAGCTTTGGAAATCAATGTTAAATTAACTGAGGTATGAAAAGCAATGTCTCTGAGCCACTGAGTGTGGCTGGAGACAAACGAACTTGATGAAGATGATGCCCGGTGGACATCTTTGCTCTCATAACTGGTTCAGCTCTGTACTCTTCCCTGCAGTGATCGCTGGCTGTCCCTGAGGAAGTCTGTTCCATTCCCGGCATCAGGAATAAAGCAAGCTAGTACTGACGCAGTAACAACCATCCCCTTCACTTGCTTCAGATCTTGGGACATCTTTTTGCAGGAGAATAAAGGGTGGAAGAGCTTGGGTTTTGTCAGCTTTTTCAATTAAGTGACGGAACTGCTATTTCTGCCCAGAGGTTTAGATCATCTGTGCAGACAGCAACAGCACTTCCACTCTGTTCTTCCATCTTGCTCCTTAAAGCAAAAGGCATTCCTCAGTTGCTTGAACCAACAGCAGTTTCAAAGCAACATGCTTCTTTAGCATGCTTGCCAGAGCATGTATTAAGACATAAAATGATCTTCACCAGCAATGCAAATGCATTTGTCATAGTTGTTGCTTGCTTTTGGTCACTGTAGGTGAAGCCTGCAGCGTCACACTCCTGCCGTGGAAAGGTACTATTTGCTCACTGCAGCCAGTGTCCTTTAACGCCAGATCTGTTACAGACAGAAGAGTGAGTCAGCAGTGGCCTGGGAATTACATTCCAGTCTAATACTTTGAGATAATAAGTAAGGTACTTCAGGATGCTTATATTTAGGTGGAGGAGAAATTAATTTAAAAAGCAATTACGTTTTACTAAATCCAGCCCCTTGTCCCCTTGGATAATTGTTTTTCAACAGAACTTCAGTTTTTGTGCTGTCAGGTTGCAAAGCCCTAGAATGTACAACACTTACTGAATCAGCATCAGCAAATTGATTCATGCTTCCCCCCTACCCCGAGTAGTTTTCCATTTTCTTTTCTTACTGGCATATTGTGGAACGTCTTTTGCAACACCAGCTCCTCTGGGTTTAAAAATTGCACCTGTAACAATGCACAGTTAAGCTTAGAGCATTTAGTTCTTGCCAGCTTCCTATTTAAAAGAAATGCATGTGGGCTGTTCATGTGCTGCTCATGCTTTGCCCCCGAGGAGTGAGGGAGGAGAGAGGGGTCACGTGAGATGTGGGAGCCAAAAGGGAATCACTTTTTTCCAAAAGTGTGAGACTGCCCTGGTTATCTTGGAACTTTTAATCTCTCTTCTTGCGTGTTTTGAGGCTTTAGTGTTTGGACAAGTCTGTGAGGCTGCAAACTGAAAGCGCTGCTGCTAAGATGTTCTGTTCCCTTCGCTTGGGGTGTCTGTCTGCTTTGCTTCCATTTTGCACCAGCTGGGAATCCTGGAAGGTATCTTGTGTCTTGCCTCTTGCAGAGTTAAAACCAACAGCAGAAGAAAAGCATCTGAACATAACTGCAGGCTGAAATGCATGAAAAGGATGTGTAGTAAAACTCAGGATTGCGAATGGAAATTTGAGCAAGTCATATGGTATTTTGGTGAAGTTTGGGCATCCGTCTCATGGGTGATACTGTAGTTGAAACTGAGATTTGTTTTGATGCGTGTGTCAAAATGAATTTATTTTACTCCTGTTGCTAGCATGAATGCTTGTCTTGTATGGAGAAGTGCTGTGGAAAGCAAGCTAATACACTGGATTATTTTGCTCTGGTAATTTATATAGCCTTGCTGCTTGGAGCAGGACACAATAGGTGCTTTTGAGTGTAAACACTGGAACTGACAGTAGGTGGAAATCAGGTTAAAATTGAGGAATGAAGAGGGAGTGATGGGGTGTGCTAGCTGAAAGGTAACTCACTGTTAGGCACAGGGCAGGTGCACATGATTTATAACCAGTTTCTTCTGCTTATGGCAAGTAGTAACTGATAAAGTATGTTGGTAATTATATAGTGTCTTTTGTTAATTTAACAAAGAGGTGTGGACTGTTCGCAGAGTACAGTGTGTTCAGAGTAGTTTCAAAGTTTAAGATTTATGTGATGTGATAGTATCTGAAGTTATCAAACACTCTGAAAGTCAAGCAGCTGTTCTTTTTTCTTTTTTTTCTCCAAGATAAGCTTTTCTTAGGATTTGGGGAAGTGCAAAAAAAACTGGCAACCAGACGAGAACCCCTTTCAGTGTCAGTATTTAAGGCAGCTGTAGGTATTTATTTGGATTTCTCAAAAGTTTTCACATTCTTCTCACTGCATAAATTGTATTTTGAGTAGCCCAAGCAGGCCGATATCTATTAATACTTGGATTACAACATAGTAAATGCTAATTCTTTTTTTGATAGTAGAAAACGTTATTTCCATGTATTCAGTTCATAATGTTTTCCTCAAGCCTTCTAGTTAACTGTGTAAATGCAGAACTTGGTCCATGCTGCTTCCCTGTGAGTACTTAGGCTTTTGGGAATTCTGCAAGGATGGAGTAAAGTACTTTGTATCCTAGTTCAGGCTTTTCTTTGTGTACAAGTAATTGGAATATTGATACCTGGAAACTGCTGCAGTATTTTCCATTCTGATGATTACTCTTGGAGCTTTGTTATGTTTTAACCATAAACATGATTCTTCGAATTGTGGTATAATTTAGGTTGAAAAGGACCTGTGGAAGTCACCATTTCAGCCCCCTTGTTTAAAGCGGGGCCAGCTTCAAACATATCATGCTTTGTTCTTGCTCCTTCTAAAATTAGTTTGAGGAGGAGTATGTTAATGTGGTAGAGTATGGTCTGGTTTTGAGCTGCTGGTTTCATTTCTGGTTTGCTTTTCAGTGAAGCTTCTTCACTACATTCTAATTTCTAATAATGTTTAAAACTTGAGAGTACTTTCTTTTCTTGAGTTCTGTTCTGACAGGTAGGTCAGAATATTTTTCCAGGAGTGGGGAGTTGTTTGTCTTTTAAATAAACAAGATATAGATTCCTCTCCGGATCTGTACATTCCTATCTATTGTGGTTATCTTGCATTTATGCGTTCACAGCTACCTTAGCAGCTGCTGTATTGGTCTGTTATGTAGAAATCATGGAAAGCGATAAAAACTGTGTAGCCTCACCAGAGCTTGCATGCCTGAAATGAGCTTTTTTTTGTTAGTTTTGCTGTTTTGTGTGATATACCTATTTTGGGATCACTGGGATGTGAACGTGGGTTTTAATTTGGAACATCTTGCAGTTTAGTCACACAAGACTATTTTAATAGTTTCCCATTGGATTTAATATGCCACTCGAACTGTAGAGAAAGACCAGTATGCAGCATCTATTTGATTTATTACTTGACTCTGCTTTTCTAGTGGATTGCCTTCCTAATGGGTGTTAACTGTTAGCTGCACAATAGCATATGCTTTTAATAAGTTATCTGTTTGAGATGTAGGGAGATTTCTGTTATAGCGGCTGTGGTCAAAGTACCCTTTGTTACCCCCCTTATTCTCTCTCTCCCCTCAACCTTTTCCTCAGATTTTTTTTTTTTCTTTTTTTTTTAGAGATCCCTTACATAGCTTTACATAGCATATGTGAAGATGAGTTGTTTGCATATGGGAGTTGGTTGGAGTTGTTGCTCTGACTTTGATACAGTTAAACATTTGATTAATGTCCATTTAATGCTGCTGTAGAAATTCCACGTGGTTTACAAATGTTTCCATAATTTGCATATCAGATATTTATCCAAACATAATTGCTATGGGTTTTCCTGCAGAGAGGCTTGAAGGAGTATACAGGAACAACATTGACGATGTAGTACGGTAAGATTTTTTTTGTTCATACTCTTGCAAATGTTAAATATCCTTTTCTGTACTCATTTATGTTCTACTGAGGAAAGGAGGATGTGTGCTCTGACTCATAAAAATGGCAAGATTTTTAAATCTCATAGATACTGCCATACTAGCTTTCCTGAAAATGTTAGAAACAAAATTATATTTTCAAGTCTTCTAGGCCAGGCTGCTGTTACAGGTTGATCTCAAATGCATGTAATCTGCTTTATTGTGAAAAATTTACTTCAGTGAATTTTGTTGGAGTAAAATGAGGTTCTTTGCTTTTAGAAAGATGTTAGTCCATGCCTCTGTTCACAGTGTTGAGAGTTCCTCAGATAGCTGATGGCGTTTCAGAATATGTTTCCCATATCCTTTTTTCAATTGATAAATGAAGTGCTAGATAAGTAATTTTGATTTAAGGTAGTAAATGTAGGTGACTTTAGATAAAAACTTTTATGTCTGGATATGTTCAATAATTGTGGAAGAGGAGAAAAATCAGGTTAAAATTGTTATTGCTGGTGATGTTTTGTAGCATGTTTTTTTTTTTTTAAAAAAACCACTTTTAACATCAAATAAAGTTACCTACTCTGAACTGCTGGTTACAGCTATGGAAGGTGTACTTGGTGTGTTAGGAGCATCACTGTTTAGTCAACGTGCTACCTGGAGAATGTAGTGTGCGAGGTTGCATTAAAAACTAAATATTTGTCAGAAGCTGCAAAATGTTAGTGGTTTTAGGATCCCAAGGTCTGATTTAAAGTCATGCATGATGCTTTTAAGATCTTTGGCATTTGAGGTCACAAGTTCAGTAGCTCTCCCAGAGGCTTGATGTTTGGGAATGGGAGAATAATGCAGTAAGGGACATGATTATGCAGTGAAGTTAGAATTAGTTGTATCTGGACAAGAAGGTGCTGGTACCAGGTTTGAGATGCCACAGAAAGTTTTTCATAATTGTTGGTAGGCAGAATTAGTGCTGCTTGAGTTCAGTGGTAATTGTTTGCATCCAGGCTTGTACAGAAATGAGCAGAGGTAGCTCCTCAGTTCCCACACTGGGAGGAATCTCAACTGAGAGTCACTTATCTCGAGGCAGTAACTTCCCAGTGCAGCTGCAGTTAGTGTCCAGTTAGTTTGAGAGTGTTTGTTCTTGCATATTTAACCATCATGACGAAGCTTGCTCTCCATGAATAGTACTGAAAATGTCAGGGGCTGGATTTGACCAGGCTTGCAGAAGTGGCCTTGTTCTGTCACATGGTAGTAAGGAGAAGTCACTCTTCCAGAGCTGGTCGTATCAGTGAGGTTCAGCATAGCAATCTGTAAATGCTCTTGCAGAGTGTGTATGTTTCTGCTCGGACTGTTAAGAGGTGTGAAGTTTTGCAGTTGTCATTGCACACAGTTTGCATGAAAGAAAAAGCTTTTGCTGTGCTTTCCAGATAGTTTGTTTGTGGACAGCCCTTAACTATCTAGTCATCTTTCTTTACCAGCAGCCAGAGCCATCCTTTCTTCAAGTTGATATTGGCATTGCATCTGCTGTGTGAAATACATCGTCCCTGATGGACTTCACCTTTGGAAATTGTAGGATAGGGGTAAAGGCTGGACTTGGAATAAATGGCATGGGAATAATCTAAAAAAATAATAGGCAGTAGTCTTTGGAGGCCCTCTTCCATTCATAACATTGATTTCAGTTGATTCTGTATGGAGAAAAATTTATTAGTTAAGTATGCAGATATGTGTAAATTAGACTTTTGAAAGGAAATGATTACATAATTATTAAATTGTCCATAAACACTGATCAAAAGGAATAATGGTCACCTAAAAGTATAATCAGCCAAAATAAGATGGAGATTTAAATTAAGTGGCTGTAGGGAACTGGATGCTAAAGTAGTGTTATGCTTGTTGCACCCTTTTTTTAAATGAGGATAATGCACAAAATGTGAACATGCATTCTGCATGTTGCTGTCAGCAGGTCCTCATCTGCTCCTGTCATCCTTTTGTTGTGTAATTTTTTTTCAAGAAGTTTTTTATGCTGAAATTCAATGTGCTGGAGCTCTGGAGCAACTGATATTGAGCTGCAATAAGCCAGTGGGCTTTTTCTGAGTAACTGTTATCCTGACAAATGTAATGCTAATATTGTATGATAAGTACGACTTGAACTGCTGGCTATCTTCTGTGGCTGAGACTTTGAGACAGTTTGGATGGTATCTTGTCCTTAGGAAAATACTTGCATGAAAGCTTACACTCAGTTTTGTGGACATTACTAGCAGAAGTAGAGTAACCTCTCTTGCTCTCGAGTGTGTTTTGAACAAGTGGGTTCATCTCCTGAAACAAATTGCCATGTTCACCATCTTCCTGAATCTCTCAAAGTCTGCCAATAGGGATGCCAGTGGAAGTCAGAAAATATTTTTGCAGATTAAATTGAAATCTCATACTCAGTGCTGCACAAGGAGCATTCACATCTGTTCATATTTTAACACATCGGTTTAGCCGCAGAGGAGTTCTAGGTTCTTCTGGAATATTATGACTGATAACCAGAGCTTGTTTTTGCTTGAGCTTTCCAGGATTTTAGCAGCTAGTGTTTCTTTTCAATTTGAGCAGCATGTTCTGTCATGGCTAATTAAATTCCTTCTGGCTGATGTGCAGATACACACTGTTGATGATACCAAGTGTAAACATTTGTATGTTATTTCTTCTTGAACATTGCCAGGTGACACATTATATATAATCATGGCATTTTTGATGAATCATGTTTGCAGTTTGGCTCTTCAAAGCTTGTATGGGAAGTTTTTGTTACAAAGTGAGCATGAAAATGAAATGAGTGTGAAAAAGTATAGTGGTCTTCCTCCTTTCTGAACTCAGAATATCATCAGGCACTGTCCTCAGACTTCAGTGGCAAGTAATGGCTATTTTAAAAGCCTGATATTAAAATAAAGGAATGTGGCTGTTCTAACTGAAATAAAATTCACATTCCAGTATTCTTTTTTTTTTTTTTTTTTCTTTTTAATTGGAGATACCACTGTGGCAGAATACTTTGCATTGTACATTAAACTGGAAGTGTTCACAAATATTTTGTGTACTTAATGCTTTGTGCTTTAAAAATAAACAACCCTTCCTCAGCTAAATGTATTTATTGGTGTGTAGGTATCTTAGAAATCAGTGCAGATTGGTCCATTTAATAAATATTTTGGTTGCAGGTTAGACTTTAGTCTCCTCTGTTGCAAAATTGTCTTACACTACTGCATTATTTGTATGAGTGAGGTTTGCAACATGCTGCTTCCTTGACTGAGGCGCTGCAGGGCCAGCTGGGACTTGGAATGCAGAACTGCACATGCTGGATGGTGCTTTAATGATGCTGCAAATTGAGGTCAACATTATTTCGATGCATATTAATACATGTTTTTTCATTTTCTACCTAAGGTTTCTGGATTCAAAGCATAAAAACCATTACAAGATATACAATCTGTAAGTACTCTCTTATAGATGTATTTTACAAAATGAGTTCTAAAAATAGCTAATGCATGAAAGTGGCTTGTTGCTGTACTGAAGCAGGGCTAGAGATGTATTGCACATTTCTTAAAACAATTAAGCCTGATTGAGAGCACTGTTACTTCATTTAGTGGAGCTGAGTGAGGTTAAATGAAATGCTGGTATGTATTCATATTACTTGAACGCTTTTAAATGACTTGGCATCTAGCCCATCTGGAGCTTATACCATGTGATTAAAAAGTGAAAAGTAATTCATAGCAGGCTTTCTGTCAATGTATTGATGTCCACAGTGAAGAAATTGCCAAATGAATATTTTTCTTTTTCTTTCCTTTTTAAACTCAAACTCTATTGGTACTCAGGTTCTGTTTGCTTCCTTACTCTTCTTGATTGTCCCTGTTTGAGAAAGCTATTGCAGCAATTGATAATGTGATGGTTTCTCACTTTAGGAAGTGCAATATTTTGCTCTCAAGATTTAGTTATGCAGACAGCTGTTCTTGTTACAGAAGGGATTTTTTTTTTTTTGGGTGGTGGTGTGCCTTGATCATCCTTACATGTTAGCTTAGACTTATTTCATTTGTATAAATGATTTGGTGGTGTCAGCTGATACTGAAGAGTAGGTCATGATTTTCTACCCCACATTTTTCCCGTAGAAATCTAAATTGAAGATTTGTTGATTCTTTGAGCTGTTATGGCTTTACTTTTTAAAAAATATGTTCCCAAATATCTGCAATATGTGGAAACAAGCTGTAGTAAGAAAATCCATGCAATGCATTACATCATAAGCTGTCAGTCATTAAAAATAAGTATTTAAATACTGCCTCTAAATTATTTGAAGGGCTGTACATTAAGCTGCTCTGTTCCTGATGTTGAACAAGTCATAAGCTGAGAAATTGTATATTGGTTATCAAAGTTGTCTGTAGAACCTGGGGTAGGATGGGACAGAAAAAGATGTGTAAAAATATGCATTAAACCCCCTCTCATTAGACAGTCTTCTTACAGTTCAGTGACAAAACTATATTCTCCAGCTTAGAAGCTCTCCAGAATTTTAGACTTTTAATAAATGCTGTCTTGGTGGCACTTACGGGTAGGAAGGACAGTGCTTCCTAAAATAACTGATAGCTGCTCCTGTGTGTAGGTGCAGCTCTCTGAAGAGGTATCTTTCTGGGTATCTGTCTTTGAATTCTTCTGGAGCTCAGCATTAGAGATCTGTCATGTAATGAATGTGGGTTTATTAGACACCCCACCCCACCCCCTAAAAGTCTCCTGGCATCTTGTGCTTGGTTTGGGGAGCAAAGCAGAACAGGACAGATACAACTGAATTTCTTCCTGCTTCTTGGAGCTGAGTTCAGCTGTCAGCTTCTGCAAAGTGTGGCTCTGGTATCTCTTGCAAGGTCAGGGTTTGCTGAACTGTGTGATGCTGAGTTGCTTGTTTCGAATTGGTTGTGAAGTTGACAGGTAAAAACAATAGGTTGCTCTATGTAAACTTCTAGGATTGGTCAGAAAGTAGGACTTCAGTAAGACATCTGCGTGTCTTAGCTAGTAGCTCCTGAGGGAGGTGGCGATTTGAAATGTTTCTGCTTTGCTGTATGCTTACAACCTCATTTTACTTTAGAAAAAAGCAAACCCAGTCACCTGCACAGGAAAAACTAAAGTGAGAACTGTGGTTGAGACAAATGCTTTTGACATTTATGTTGCTAATACCTGTATTTCAACTGTGTAAAGAACTTGTCCAGGTGTGCCACAGGTTTTTGTCTTCAAGTTCTTCATATAAAAATCTTAACTTTTCCATTTTCGGTGCAAGGACTCATTGATTTTGCTTGTTGCTAATAACTTCAAAACAATCGCAAGTGAAACTTTCTAGAATTACTATATTTACCCTCAAATGAAAATTCCTGCAGGATAAAACATCCTTTTAAATTGTGCAGGTTTTCTTCTTCCCCAAAACATGGATCAGTTGCAAATGAAGATTCAAGTGATTATTGCACAGCTTGGAAAGCATAGCTTTTAAACTGTGTATCTCTGACTGGAGGGGACAGGTTATCTCTGTGCAGGCAAAATTTATACACATTAAGTACACAAATGCCATTAGTTGAATTGTTGCAATGTTTGGTCATGAGACAGGAAGAAATTGCAGCTTTCAGGTATTTTGAAGAATAGAATTTCTTTAGATTAAGCTGATCCTTTGTAAATAATCAACCTATTGTCTGTGTTCAAAAGAAGGAGGTGGGAGTTCAGGGGAGTTACGTGATTATATTCAGAATTATTTCAAACACTGTCATGGGGTTTCAGTTCCCTTGAGGTAGTTGTTATGTGAAGTCGATAATAATGTGTGTATTGAGCAGTTCTATTTAAAAGTATTTAAAGAGATTTTTCTGAACTGATGCTTAAATGATGTCAGTTATGCCTCATTCTTGCATCTTGACTTTAAATTTCCAGTGGCTATTTGAGCAGTTTCGTTTTGTTTCTTGCTTGTGTTAGTTTTCTTGTGTGTTCCCTTAACAAAGCTATTTCTTCAGTATTCTTTATTATCTCCCAGCTTCACATACTGCCAACTTGTTGTCTTCTCTATTGTAATAATTTCTTCCTTCTCAAGTATATTTCTTTTAACTGACCAACAGGCAGATAGTTAAAGGAAGGGACTGTAATGGACAATGTGGATTTTATCTGCATATTTTCTGTGCCTCTCTGTACATGAGGTTGGGCTTTGCATAGGCTGTCATCTCTTTCTGTTGCCTATAGTCCTGTTGTCAGTGGGATCATAGTTATGGTCACAAAGGTATCTGGCTGACAGCATTTAGGTTCTGGGTTGCTTTAAACTTGCTTTAATCATAAGGAGGATTACAAGAACCATGCTAACCTGCTCCCCACCCCCAAAATACAAACAAAATGCCCAGGTTTATTCTGGAGACCTGACTTTATTTGAAGTCTAATAGTGTTTATAAAAAAGAATGTATTTGAAATGCTAAACAATGAATGCATCCGCCAAACTGTGTGTTGGTGAGTTCTCTGCTGCAGATACACTTCTAGTGGAAGGTGTCCCTTCCTGTGGCAGGGGGGTTGGAACTACGTGATCTTTAAAGTCCCTTTCAACTCAAGCCATTCTAGGATTCTGTGATTCTGTGTGTGCCATGTAATGAAACTGTAGTATATTTTGTACAGCTGTGACTGGAGCTCTGCATTTGTTGTGTACAGCCTTCATAAGAGGGCATAGTGTGACATGGCTATGTTCTGTGCTCTGTTTCTATCCTTGGTATCAACAAAACTGTTTTTTTATCCCCTTCAGTATTATACTTGACATTCAGACTTCAAAATTTGAAGGCTTTTTTGCCCATATGTGTTTGGGTTTTTTATTATTATTTATTTATTTAATATTTGAAGACTTTAATCTTTTACTACCTCTTTGAACTGTGTGTTTCTTTAAAAGGAAGCAGGAAACTTTCTAGGATAAGATGCTTTCTGTTAACGGCTTTGCTTCCTAGCAGGCTCAACTTCCAAAGTTCAGATGCTGACTAGCTTGTAACAGGCTTTGACCAGCATAGTTGATGGCTGCTTCAGGCACGATGACTCCATCTTGGATGTGCATACCGCATCTAACCTTTTCAAAGCCCCTAATATAAATAATGTTGTTTTGAGTCCCATCTGTCAGCTTAACCTGCACTGTATCACTTCTGACCCAGAGAAAGTGTCAGCAGTGTGATCAGAGTGTGAAAACTGCCAGACTTTTCCCTAGCAGAGGCTACAGTTGAGAAGGCTCTGGAACTCAGAGAAAGGGAAGTGCTGAGTACACATGCAACCCCAGCAGACCTGTGTCTGTCACTGGTGTATGGGTCTGGTGGACAAAGATCAATGCAGCACATGTAAGGATCCGGTTGTGTGCAGCAGTTGGAGTAGTAGGAGCCTGAAAGGTTTTGTGTCTAGAAGTGTCAAGTAATCTCCACACAGGTCCAAAGGCTACAGTCATACTCATTAAGGAAACACACATTCATACCAGTCCTGAAACTGGTGTAGGTATTTGAAACCTATAAAAAGTACAGGATATAATCAGAAGAGAAGATCTAGATATTTCATTTACTGAAATGACTTCAAATCATTGTGTTTCAGTGTGGAGTCCTGTTATTTTGAGGCAGGATTGTTCTTTCTGAGCTGCATTTTCACTTGCATTTTGTAGGGATGATTCATTTTGCCTTCAGAGAGCAACTCCAAGGAAAATTACGTAGAGCATGCACTTCTTGCCTTCTTTCCCTTTACCCACAGCATCTGATCCAGCTTGCTCCATTACAGCATGCCGTATTGGCTGTGTTAGACTACTGACTGGATCGTTTATATCTGGTTACTGATGTTTGTCCCTAGGCAAGTCATCCTGCAAGACTAATGCAGCATGGTTTGCTGCGCTACAAGCTAGTCTCTTGCAGAGTGATGAGGTAGACATTGATGCAATCGAGAGTCTTAAGGAATGTGCCATTTGCCAGGGTCTGCGAGAGGAAAACTGGCTGACTGGCCTGGGTTTTTGGATTGGGTTTTGGTTTGGTTGGGGTTTTTTGTTTTTGTTTTGTGTGTATGTTCACCTGATTTCAAGAAAAAGTGCTAAGTTGGAAAGCATTATCACGGTCTCTGCTTGATGCAATGATCTGCATTATAATATTGAGTGGTGCTTTTAGTTGCTTGCGGTGTCTTGTGGTGGTGGTCCTGTAATTTGAGGAAGAATGTTTGCTTAGGTTACACTGTCTGAGGGTCCTTGAAATGTCCTTGTGATTCTCATCACCCGTAGCACCCATGTTTTTGTTGAAGCATATTGATGTGTGTTTTGAGTTCAGGGTCAAATGGATGAAGGTCATAGTCCGTCTACTCTTTATGTGTTTGTGTGGGAGCACACAGCTACTCAAGCAGCTGGAGCTGTTAATACTACAGTGTTAAAAAGTAATAGTGTATTGCATTACTTGTGTGAATGTCTCCATTGAGTCATACTGATGGACTACAGTTACCATAGGGTGTTTTTCATTAAAATAACTGATATTTCAGTGAGCAACTTTATACATCTGTAAAAAAAAAAAAAGTTTTTCTGCATGTAACCTCTAGCTGCCTTTTTAAATTGTAAAGGTGATGGGTATACGTGATTTTCGCATATGTTGATCTGTATGTGCCTGCGTGTGACAGATGTTGGGAGTGCCTCAGAGACTTGTCTTGAACTCTTGTCTATTTTTCTTTTTTAGATGTGCTGAAAGACATTATGACACAGCCAAATTTAACTGCAGAGGTACGTTCTTACTGGCTAGTAATGTTTTTTCGCTTTAAACTTCAGTGTTTCTCAACGGAGGTATAAAGGAAGAGCTGATGAATAGATTTGGGTAAAGGAGTGATGTCATATTGCTTAGAGTCATTGGAGAAAGTTGCTGTGTTCTTGGGGCTTTCAAAAAATATGTTCCTGACAGTTAACTAGCTCTAATAAGGGAATCGAAAGTCTACTGTTGCAAAATTTTTGCAGGGGATTCTGGCTTTTATGCAGAACCATCACTTAGGATAAAATGGAGAACACTTAAGCCACTGTCACTATTCATGTAGAACAACTTTTTGAAGATTTGGATCAAACCTTCAGTTGCTTAAAAAGAATTGAAAAGAAAAAAAAAAATTCCATGTGATGCTTCTTTGAGATGAGGTGGTTCTTAGATGCTTTGCAAAGCTACCAGAGCCAGTGGGGAAACTTTTAGGGGCTTCTTTTGATCACCTCTTTTGATTAGGGAGTGGGAACTGGTGTACCTGTTTTGTCAGTATTAACTCTCCAGGTAAATAAATAAATTCAGATTGACCTTTATTGTTTGTGCAGAGGAGTATCTCTGTGCACAGTAGTAGAGCCTGTAGTTTCTTTTCATGCAGTGCTTCAGAATGGCAGATAAGGAGTACTTGTGTGTATGTAATTGTAGGAGATGAATAAATTTTGGCTAGTACTAGCCAGTTTTATAACTGGCTAATACTAGATCCTAGCAAAGGCTGAATTTGTTTTTTATTATTATCCTTTATTTGTTATAGGCCATTCTTCTAGTTGTAAAGAGGGTGTTCAGAACATGGCCAAAATGTAATTGGCTGCTTTAATGTCTGAATACAGAAGGACTAAAATTGTCGTCTTGAAGTCATCTTTGCTGCTAGTTTGCTCTTAAAATGTTGAATGAGTGTCCTGAAGCCTCACTGAATACATACAAGCCAGAAAAAAAAGTATTTTAAGATCTGCTTGAGCAATACCTTGGGTAAGAGGAGAGAAGGCATAAATGAAAAGGTTGTGCTTCTAATATGTCCAGAACATATGCTTGCTTTGATTTTTGTGGGTTTTCTGGTTGTTCGGGTTTTTTTTGTTTGTTGTTGGGTTTTTTTTTTTTGGTTGTTGTTTTGTTGTTTTTTTTTTTTTAACAGGGGTGCTGAGATCTTGTCACTGTCATTCTCAGCCCAAAATGTTGTTTGTTGAAGGCACCTTTCA
The DNA here is from genome assembly GCA_017639245.1 of Myiopsitta monachus. Taxonomy (NCBI): domain Eukaryota; kingdom Metazoa; phylum Chordata; class Aves; order Psittaciformes; family Psittacidae; genus Myiopsitta; species Myiopsitta monachus. Next base: position 58,968,196 of record CM029921.1, on the reverse strand, counting down.
CAGCTCCTTTGGGTAAGACAGTGCTGTTGGAAGCTACATGCTGCAGTTTTTCTTTTCATCCCTAAATTAGTTGGCTTAGATAACCAAATTGGTGACTCAGGACTGTTAAGGGAGCTGAAGAATAACAGTTCTACTCTAAAATCTTCTGAAGTGAATTAATTTCAGAGGGAACTTCTTATTTTGTACACTTAGCATGAAACACTGTAGTAGTTCATTATTCAGCTTGGATGCTCTTTCATTAAATTCAAAACCAGACATTGAAAGCTCTTCATCTTCTTTGGACGCAAGCTTTTTGTCTAGGGTTTTTTGCAGTTTCTGAAGTACTTCCATGCTGGCAATTGCCTTCTGCTTTGCCAAAGGCTCTCCTACCCCTTCCCCCCCCCCCCCCCCCCCCATTTGTTTCGTTTTGTTGTTCCTTTTTGTGGTATGGGATTTTTCTTGCAACTTTTAGGAGCTTGGAGAGAGTAATCGTGGAGTAATCTCCATGCTCTGTGCTCCAGTGTTTAGGAACTGAAATCCATCCAGGACCTGCTCAAGATCTTGCAGCTTTATGTTTCCTAAGGTTGCTTTCTGACTCCCAGTCCCTCTGCACCATCACTAGGCTCCCATACCCATTTCATCCCATACCTCATTCCATTTTTGCAGAAAATATGACAAGGTTTGCCTTTGATCTGAAATCTTGGAGAGCACATTCAGCATGCTGCTGCTACTACAGATTTTTCAGGCTGTTCTTTCAGGACTACTTTGTCTTCCTTTTTCACTGGAACCTGATTGGATGTAGTTAGGATAGACTCAAAGTTGTATGGACAAACTGACAGCATCTCCTAATAGCTTTTTTTTCTTAGGGGTTTTTAAATAAATTTCTCCTTTTATCTGTATCTGCTGCAAAAAGTGACATCTCTGTAAGTTCACATAAAATGATCTTTTGGAGAATCTTTGGATCTTCCATGTGGAAGAATTTATTAGCGTATGTTCATTAACCTTTGCTGCTTCTTTAGCAAAGATTGTTCATTTTATCGGGCTTCCTTATTTGGTTTTCTGGGAGAGTAAGTGGGCGGCCTGTACTGCAAGTGAATAAACTGTCTTTGCAGATCCCTCCGAAAGGCTCCAGACTTGTGCTGCAGTAATTTGGCAGTTCCATAACTTCATCCCTCACTTCTGCTCTTTAAATCCTTGGGGATTCATCAAAAGAAGCCTTGCGTGTGTGACGAGAGTAGTACTTACGAAATGAATACAAACACTTGCCAAAAATGAAATGCATTCATTTTTAGACCAGAAAAGGAAATGGTGTTTCTAGCTGAGAATTTTTAAGTGAACCAGAGTTGTATTTATAAGATCCCAAGTCTGTCGAACAAGAATTGGGGTGCACTTTATAAAAGGCTGGTGCTCTGACAAAATTAGTACAGCCCTGTGTAATTCTGCTAGTCAACAGAGCATTGCCTGTTGTCTTACCTAAGGTGTTAGAGGTTTGGGTGCTTGTCTCTGCTTATTGCTTAATTTTGCCGCCTTAGGTTTTCTTTCATTTCCTGCATGCTCATTTGAAATTCTTTCCATGTCTAGATGGAAAAAGAGTTTGTATGCATGTATGTATTCATATGAGAAAAAGGACAGCTTCATTCAGTGGCTTGACTTTAAAACTCATACGTATTGCAAGTGTCTCATATGAGGGTTTATTATCTTTTTTTTTTAATATGGAAATTGCAGGGGTTTGTTTCAAAAACCCTTTGAGCAATTCTGACAGTTTGTTCCCAATGTAGACCCCACTGCTCAGAATTTTTCACCAAAATTCCTATTGTCTGATCAGTGACGGAGGTCTGGCCCTGTTTTCTCTCAGCAGTTAGTCTAATTATCGCTAGAGTAATGGGTTTTCATAGGGTTGTTCTTTGTGCCAATGCACTCATAAATTCTAGAAAATTTGTATCGTAAGATACAGTCTGTGCCATAGTCACAGTCATCTCAGTAGCGATGTGGAAGTCTCTTCATGTAGCAGGACGCTTATGTATTACTAGAGAAATGCCTGCAATGTGTGTAATTGCAGTACATTGCTGAATTATGTTGGAATAACAAAAAAATACATATATGTATGTAGGATGAGGGTTTACTTAAAGTTATTTTGCTTGTCACAAAATTGACCTGAGCTTTTGCTGTAATTTCCTTTTGAGATTTTGATGAATTGCTTCTTCTTGTTGCAGTTGCACAGTACCCTTTTGAAGACCATAACCCACCACAGCTAGAGCTTATCAAACCTTTTTGTGAAGATCTCGACCAGTGGCTAAGTGAAGATGACAATCATGTTGCAGCAATCCACTGTAAAGCTGGAAAGGGACGAACTGGTGTAATGATATGTGCATATTTGTTGCATCGAGGCAAGTTTTTAAAGGCTCAAGAAGCCCTGGATTTCTATGGGGAAGTAAGGACCAGAGACAAGAAGGTGAGCTGTTTTCTATTTTCCTGTTCTCCTACTTGTATCTTAATTGCTTTTCCTTCTTGACATCAATTTGAAAAGTCTTAAAGGGCTATTTAAGAAATACTTTCTGTCAGTTGTGATACCTTGTTTGATTCAGTTTTAACATTATCTAATCAGTGCAACTCTTCTAAATGAGATAGCTTTTAAGCAGCAGTAGGAATTGGTCACAACACTAAACCTGTCTGTTTTTTCCATCTCCTGTTCAAGAAGATTTGGACAGTTTATTTTAAATAGCTTTTAAAATAGCATTCTGCTGTGTGTTGCATCAAATGGGCGATTGATGAGTGTACTGTTTTGTTGAGCATTTTCAGCCCAAATAAGAGGATTATTCTAACTTGTTTTGACTGAATTGATGAGTTGTTCATCTCCTCAGGTTCTCTTAGCTTCTGTGGTGATATCTGGAGATGTGTGGTCATGTTACAGTTGACTATTCGTTTTGGAAGAGTCTGTTGTTAGATGCCCCTTTTCAATGAAAGGGTAGTTAAGCCCTGGCATTGGTTGCCTCAGAGCCTGCTTCGTGAGGTGCTGTAGTTTCGTTTCTTCTACTTGTCCCAAGGAGAAATGGGAGGATCTCATTTCAAAGAAATTATGTTCATGGCTACAAGGGATTTCTGTTAAGATCTTTAGCAGTAGGCTTATGTTAGACCTTTCCGGCATGGTTATGCCTCATTAATAGGAATTTATCCTTCTTATTTGAAATCTTATCCAAATATAATAAGGTGTAACTTGCAAGGTCACTTCAACAAGCTTGCCTGCTCATCTTCCATTGTTTCCTTGTGTATGTTGGTAGAGCAGCCCAGGGGGATCATCCCAGCAGACCAGTTCCAGCCTATGCAAGTATAGAGCTTTCTTTGTTCCTGTAATATTTGTATAAAATATTAATTTCACAGTGCGTAGACTTCTAATAAGCTTTGCTTCATGTTTGAAGGCTCTTGAAAGCAGAAGTGTCACATAAGGAATTCTAGAACTTGCTGTTAATTTGTTGTAAGGAGTAAATAACTTCTTAGTTTGCTCTCTTTACAAGATGAGGCTGTTCCATGTATGGCTGAGAAGATAGATGTAGTGTAATACTTGAGCAGAGACACTGTCAAGGTTTCCCATCAAAACTTCGTGGCTTTTGGTGAGAGTGCATGGTAGTAAACAGGAATGAGCTGTGTGATGAATAAACAGATTAGGTTACTCTTGCTGATAAAGATTATTTAAAGAGCTGCATAAAATACCATGAAAGCTACATAACAAACACATGGTGAAGCATGCTGTACCTCAGTTTCTTTTCTGTATTTTTGCACATCAGTGTGTTGAGTGTAAGGTCAGTTAGGTGTTCATCAGTACCCTGGTATGTTTGAAGTAACAGAGAACTTAGTAAACAGGAATAGTGAGAGCCTTGTTTAGCTTCACTGTAAATATTGTCTATAACCAGCAACTTGTTTTGGTTTCGATGTCTCTACTGGAAGATTTTTTTGGTGGTTTGGTTTTTGGGGAATTTTTTTCTTTTTGTTTAGTTTGTTGTGGGGTTTTCTTGTTTGGTTTTATTTTTGTTTTTGTTTGCTTCAACTCCACTTGAGCATGGTCATCTTCATGTGAACACTGGGCAGCACATGATTCACGTAACGCTTATAGTGTTTTTATATACAGGTGTTCCAGTGCAGGTTTTAGAAGCTTTTTCTTCCCTTATGGCCTATATTTTAGTATTACATGTCAAGGGCTGCTCTCTGATTTGATACTTCACCACACTTAGAATCATAGAGTAGTTAGGGTTGGAAAGGACCTTAAGATCATCTAGTTCCAACCCCCCTGCCATGGGCAGGGACACCTCACATTAAACCATGTCACCCAAGGCTCTGTACAAACCGGCCTTGAACACCGCCAGTGATGGAGCATTCACAACTTCCCTGGGCAACCCATTCCAGTGCCTCACCACCCTTACAGTAAAGAACTTCCTCCTTACATCCAATCTAAACTTCCCCTGTTTCAGTTTGAACCCATTACCCCTTGTCCTATCACTAGAGTCCCTCATGAAGAGTCCCTCCCCAGCATCCCTAGAGGCCCCCTTCAGATACTGGAAGGCTGCTATGAGGTCTCCACACAGCCTTCTCTTCTCCAGTCAGAACAGCCCCAACTTTCTCAGCCCTGCATCATACAGGAGGTGCTCCAGTCCCCTGATCATCCTTGTGGCCCTCCTCTGGACTTGTTCCAACAGTTCCATGTCCTCTTTATGTTGAGGACACCAGAACTGCACACAATACTCCAAGTGAGGTTTCACGAGAGCAGAGTAGAGGGGCAGGATCACCTCCCTCAACCTGCTGGTCACGCTCCTTTTGATGCAGCCCAGGATATGGTTGTCTTTCTGGGCTGCAGGCGCACACTGAAGCAGGCTCATGTTCATTTTCTCATCGACCAACACCCCCAAGTCCTTCTCCACAGGGCTGCTCTGAATCTCTTCTCTGCCCAACCTGTAGCTGTGTCTGCGATTGCTCCAACCCAGGTGTAGGACCTTGCACTTGTCATGGTTAAACTTCATCAGGGTGGCATCAGTCCACCTCACAAGCGTGTCAAGGTCCCTCTGGATGGCATTCGTTCCCTCCAGCGTATCCACCGAACCACACAGCTTGGTGTCATCAGCAAACTCGCTGAGGGCACACTCAATCCCACTGTCCATGTCACCAACAAAGATGTTGAACAAGACCGGTCCCAACACCAATTCCTGAGGGACACCGCTCATTACTGGTCTCCAGCTGGACATTATATATAAGTGACTTCCTGAATTCAAAGTAAATGAAGCATCAAAAGGACTGCTTGCACCTAATGACCAAGAAACCGCCTTTTTTGGTGTTGTCGTTGTTGGAGCAGAATAAATACACATATGATGAAGGAAAATTGGCTTTAATTAGATGCCAAATATTCTTTCAAGCAAGCACATGCACTTTGTATGTAGCTGCTCAGAATAATACAGCTAAAATCACTGTTGCCATTAATGTGCATGGCACAGTGGTTCTTGAGAAGGTTTATTCCATGCTGGCAGGAATTGTGAGTCTGATTTCGAGAGGAAATATGACTAATTGGTCAAGAGAACAACCTTGAGTACTTCTGTAGCAAACTACTTTCCCAAGTGTCTACTGGAAGCAGAAACTGCATGGAGGCCTTTGCAACATTAAGTGAGAGTTGTTGTAGGTGAGGCTGATTATTGCAGTAGAGTCTAATGTACTGTTGTCCTGGGAAAGGCAGTGGGGAGTAAGACATTGCAGAACTGAGTCTAAAAATATATCTGACCAAAAACTGTTGGAGGTTTGGTTTTGGTTTTTTTCTATAAGTTGCTTCTTCTGACTTAATGTAACTCACCATAGTGGGGAGAAGTTTTTCAGAAGAAGCAAATGATGAAGGTGAGAAAGTGTTGGCTAAATATTTGTCACGGTGGTGGTGACTAAGCAGAACTGATTTGTTTTCCCTTTGAACCAAGGGAGACAAATGTTTCTGAAATTGGGTAAAGAACTGTAATTGGCCAGCCTGTTTTCAGAGTTGGGGGAGAAGGAGAAGTAAACCCCTCAAAAAAGCCTCTCAAGGAAGCTGCTGCTTCCACTGTTTGAAATGGTCAGCTTATCACCTGTTTTTCCCTTAAGATAGGTACTGAAATACTACTGTGATGACAGCAACTTAACTTCCTACAGCTGAAGGTCTTTTATTCCTGCTTCTTCTTTAAAGGTTTTTATGGTGAGGATTAGGCTTGGAAGGAAGCATAGTCTAGTCAGTGGGTAGGTGTCAGGTGGGAACACCTATTCAAGTGTTTGAGCTGCACCTCACTGTTTTTGTGAAGTCTACACAGCTTGGCAGTGCACTGTGAAAATCTGGCATAGGGATAGAGAAGCTTTTCTAATGTCCATTTAAAAAATTAAGACAGTGATAGATGGAAAATACAAGCTTCTCAAGCATGAATGAAAATACGTAAAACTGCTTCCCTGTTCTTTTATTCTTCTTGAGTAAAAGTAAGCAGGGGTTGATTTCACCTCATGGAATATTAGCTTGTTATGAAAGTATTCTTCTGCGAAATCAGAGCTTCAGAAAATGTGTAACTTTCTGTTCTGCTTCAGTGTGGCTGGTTCTTAGGATCTCAGGGTAAAGGCTGTGTCCCCAGGGAGCAAATATCTCTGGCTGGAGAGATAAAAATGCCCTCTTGGCTGAGAACTGGTTTTGCTTTGAGATTGACTATCACTTTACAAGCTGCAAAAGTGATTGTATTCCCTTCATTCTGTGATCCCAGCCCTAGTTGTCCTGATAAAGTGTGATGGGGTTTCTCTGTGGGGTACATCCTTTATGGCATGAAGAAGCTATAAGCAGGGAAGGATGCATTTTCCTTACCTGCATGGTTTTCTTCTGATAGGCAGTGTTAGCAAATTACTGATAACTTGCTCTGAAGATGGGGGTTTGAGTCTTGAAGCTGAAATCTCAGTAAAGCAATCTCTAAAGCTCCCTTAAGAAGGCAACTTCCGAGATGACACCTGAACTAAAAACATGGTCAGTGTGAAAGGTACTTAAGAAGGTCATCATTGTACAAGTACTGCAGGGAAAAGTCATTTGTGTAATAACTGAAGTAGGGAGGAGATGTAATTATCAACTTTTTTAATAATGGGAGGAAGTGAATATTTTCATGTTTGCAGAATAGGTGCTTACTAAATTAGAAGTACTACTGCCACTCTTACCTTATGGCTGTTGTAAGGTGAAGCAGGTATTAGGAATAATGTTTTACAGAAATACTGTGTTCTAGGTTTTGTGACCAAAATGCTCATAGACTTGTACGTGAAAACACTTTTTTATATCTCAGTTTTATTGCAGTTTCACATTTAGCTTTAATACGAAAGTTACTTACTGATGCTGTTGCAAGTATGTAGTGTGGGTTGTTAAAAACTATATAATGCATTTTCTAGAAAATTATTTTTCATCTTTATCACCTTTTGCTTGAAGATATCAGCTATAAGAGCTTTAAAACTATTCCCTTGAAGTTTAAATTGGTTTAAAATCAGTAATAGAAGCCATCTTTGGTTGTATGTTCTCAAAGTGTTTACTTCAGAGTTGTGATTCAACTGAAAAGTCCTTCATTTAACAGTTTGGGCAATTGGGCCTTTATTAATGAAACTTTCCACCTCTGTCTTTTGTATAATCATAATAAAAATACAGAAGGGTATTTTGTAATAGAAGGTAGCATCAGTCTTGGGCCGTATTAGCAAATAAAATTAGAATCTTTTGGCTTAAACTGCTGTGGAAATGTAATTCTTGTATTGGTGCTTAAAAAATAGAGTATGTTCAAGGCACCTCCTGCTTAATGTATGGCACTCCCCCACCCCATAAAAGAGCACCTGCATGAAACCATCTTCTACATGACCCTCAGGGTGCCTCAGGTATTTGGTGTTTAAGATACAGGAAGAAATCTGCATTCTTTGTCTCATTGCTTGAGATGATGGATAGTTGGAGATTTGTACTAAAGTAATGGGAAAAGCATTGTCCTGCTTGTTTTGTGCTGGGGCCTGGTTGGTACCTAATTGCCTGGTGTTAGATAGTGTGTGCGAACAGCTTACTCTTAAAGTCTCTGCAGGACAAGTACGGAAGACGTGGACACATGTCTAGGGAAAAGGGACATGTGTAGAGAGGCCGTTTTGGGGAACGGTTTGAAGGTGGATTATGTCTTTGCTAGTCCCTAAGGTGCCCAGGATGTCCACAGTGAAGAAATGGCTGAGAGTCATCATGCGCTACTGTACTAAAAGCCAGCATGACTGTTTTTCTGTGCAGTGTAGAAAGCAGTGCAGCATTCCCCTGCTTTGTAGATGCTTAGGTACATTACTGTGTGTGCCAGTCCCCAGGGTATCTGCTGCAGGGGTATACTCAGCGTAGATCATGATGGTACATTCCAGGTGCCTTAGCAGGAGCTCCATTGGTGATGCTAATAAATGGTCTTGATAGTTTTTTGCATTTGTTTTTCCTTGGTTTAGGGAGTGACAATTCCCAGTCAGAGACGCTACGTGTACTACTATAGCTACCTGTTAAAGAATCACCTGGATTACAGACCAGTGGCACTGCTGTTTCACAAGATGATGTTTGAAACAATTCCCATGTTCAGCAGCGGAACTTGCAGTAAGTACCCAGCACTCATTAACCTCCATTAGCTCTTGTAAGGAAAACACATTGACCTTTGAACTTTGTTTGATTATGTGACAGCTACCATTCTGTTACATGACATGAAGAGCTGTACATCTTGATGGAGATCATGCTTAGTTAACTTCAGGTTGCAAAATCTGCTGGGTTAGTATGGTATATCTGCTAGCATCCTCCTAGGTGTAGTAATTTGAGGTCTGTGATGGACTCAGATGGTTCTTTGACTATGGTTTTAAATTGAGAAATATTCAACAGTTTGAAGATAAGTGATGCCATATATATATTTAGATATTAGCTCCATACTTTTTATAGAAAGCATGTAATTTTTTTTTTTCTAATATAGTAGGTATCATGGTGAACCCATGATGGCAGGTTATACAGGGAACATAAATGGCTGAAAATCTTTTGCTTAGTGGTGTTTGTTTCAAATGTAGCAATGTCGTTCTTCCCATGATGTTTAAAAAAAAATCAGTTTAACAGGATAAGTATCTAATTAGCTCTGGAATAAACTTTTCTTTAGATGGAGGTTTATAAAGTATTAATACACCTGTAAAGGATTAATGTGGTTTGCTGATACATAAGTGTGTTAGTAAGGAACAGCAGATACCTCGAAACTTTGAAGTACCAAACCAACTTCTCCTCTGTCCTGCAGGCTTCATTATGAGAGAGTAACTGCCTCGTGTTGCGTGTTCATTTTTTGTTAGTGGAAAAAGTCTTTCTAATGCTTTTGCTATGGGGATTACTGCAATGTGTAATTAATTCCAGTGCCTCCTGTGGCTTTGATTAAAATTGCACTATTAATATTGTAAGCCAGTGCCTGAACATGTAACACACAAGAAGCAATCAAGCAACTTGTCAGGCTAGCTGTATTTACAGGAGGAGGAGGAAGGGAGGAGCCTCTGCCAGAAAACCTCTTCCTAGAGGGTAGAGGTGTGGGGGATACAGATTTCTGAAGTTACCACTTATTTAATGCTTTGGAGAAACTGCTATACTTGCAAAATCAAGCTGCAAGTATGAATTGCTCATGTGAGCATTAACTTGTTTGTCTGTACCAGGCTTTTGGCATGCTATTTTCACAGTATGATGTTGGAATAAATGAAAAATTTGTTAAGCACCTAAGAAGATAAACTGTCAACTTGAGCATCTTGTGTGCTGCAATATTTTACACTTCTGTGGAGTTCAGTGATTTTTTAGAATGTGAAACCAATGGTCTGGTCTGTGTTATTTCTTTAGTGCTGTTATCTACTGCATGGTTTTCCAACCCATGATAACTTTAAATCTGACTTCCTTGTTATCTTCCTTCTTTTTAAAGTCACTGACCAAGCAGAGTTGTGCCTCTCCTGCGAAACAAAGGGATGACAGGGTTTCACAGCTCTGAGGGTTTGAGGGAGATAAGTAGCAGTTTTATAGCTAGGCTGTTTAGCAAGATAGTGTGGGTATGCTTGGTAAGGACTTCTGCAGCTCTGCGGGGGTGGGGTTCAGGGTGGCTACACACTATTTTGGGGTATGGTTCAGTTTGTATTGTCTAGAGCAGTCTGCATCTGATACTAACAGAGAAGTTGGGAGCAAAGGCAGAAAGACGTCTCTGAATTTTTCATTTAATATTTCTGGCTTTCATGCTGGTGTCTGGCTGTTCCCAAGAAAATCTGCCTAGGCTGCACCAAAAAACCTGTCATAATTTCAGCTGTTACCCCTACAGATTTCATTTGGAAAGTTATGCCCTGGCTGTCACTCTGGATGGTGATTTAGAGGACAGGCTTATGGTCTGTGTCTGTATAGCCTGTAGGTACTGCTTGGTTTGTGTAGTAATGTTAAATTTTTGTCCTTGTTCTTGTTTGTTTAACAGTTTGGTTTGTGTAAGAGAAATAAGTTTGTGTTGACGTGACTGCCCACTCTGCAATTCGAAGAGGCAAGAGAGAATAAAACTCCACAATTACGTTCACATAATAGAGATGAGAGCAATATGCAAGTAAAAGTCAAGAAGTTGTTGCTTCATTTAGTCATTCTTTTTACTGAAAAGAAGCAGCAACTTTCTAGGAACCCTGTGGATGCCTGAGAGTATTGCTGCTAAGGACAGAAATCTGCTAGGTAGTTTCCAGTAATATCTAGCAAAGTTTGATGCCCTGCCATGCTTAACTCTTCATAGATATTTATTGAACTTTCAGAATAATGTAGCTCATTATTGTGATTATGATACTAATATTGTGCTTTTGACACTTCAAAGTATTTCTTATAAAGTGACACTCTTATTTTGCCATGCAGATCCTCAGTTTGTGGTGTACCAGCTAAAGGTAAAGATATTCACCTCCCCTTCAGGCCCCTCAAGACGTGAAGACAAGTTTATGTACTTTGAATTCCCTCAACCTTTGCCGGTATGCGGTGACATCAAAGTGGAATTTTTCCACAAACAGAACAAGATGTTGAAAAAGGTTGGTTTTCTTGCTTTTCTAGAAAATATTTTTTGAGCCAATCCTGATGCAGGGCTGGGATGTTGGTTATTCTTCGGTGATGTGTAATCGCAGTATTATTCTTTGATGTCTAGTTTTCCCAAGGAGAGAATCTGCTACAAAATCAAAGCTGGATATTTTGAGAATTTGTGAGATTAAGTACCAAGGTTGAATAAAAATTATAATGGATATGTATTGCAGTCATTTGGGTAGTAGTGAGTAATCTAATTGAAGAAGAAACGTTCTCATTCTAAAAATAGACTTGCATACTGAGCAAGTTAACTCCAGCTGTTTTCTTGACTAATTTTCCTAAGGTTGGAGCAAGCACAGAAGATTCTGTCTGTGTGCTGCTGTCTGGTTTCTACCCAGGTGTCAAATTTGGTTGAATTTCCAAGAGAGAGTTCCACCACACATTGTAGAAGTATCTCTGCAATCTGTCCGACCATTTCTCCGTTCCCAGCTGCAATGTCTTGACACCAGGTTTTTAGAGAATTTACTCAGAGTTGAGAATTTTACCAGTGTCTTAAATGCGGAAAAAGAATTTCTAGAACTTTGACACTGAAGTCAGCAAGTTCTTAAAGGTGAATGCTTCATCCCAGGGCTTCATTAATTCTGATGCTTGTGGGGCTGGTTTGCATCTACCAAAGTGAAAGGTGTGGATGAGACCATGTTGATTAAAGACTACCTTTGTATTTAATACTTAAATTTTTTTTATGAATAGTTGTTCACTATTTAGTTGATTTTATAAAACTTAAGATTATTCATTGAGTGAATCTTATGTATAGGCAAAGTATAAAAATAAGAAAATGGAGTAGATTGCAAGACACATAAGTGATGAGAAGTCTCTTATAACTCTGCACATAGGTTGTGCCTGCTAGATGTGTGTATAAATACACATACACTTCTTGTGGGCTTGTTCAGTTGGAAGGCATTGTTATTTAGTTTAATGGTATAATTTCACTAGCTGGGAAAGTTGTGTTCTATTTGTGTGCTGATGTGTGCAAAAGTTTTTAAACAGTTATGAAAATAGAAATTCTTTAAGTCAACCTGAAAATTACTGACATGTAGAACTGCAATGCACAGGAGTCAGTTTTGAGAATAGATTTTAAAATGAGCACCGAGGTAAGACATAATGGATGCAAGCAGGAGAGGAAACAGAACCCGAACATCTTGACAGTGTCCAGTCTCTGTCCTGTCTTAATTGTGAATTTGTTGATTCTTTACCATCTTCAGTAACAGATGGATTGCAAGTAGACTTCATAGGAAGCATTGCGCTGCACTGCGCTTCCCTAAGTGTCATGGGTTCAGCCCCAAAATATCAGAGCGTAGCTCAGATGCTGGATCTTGGCCCTGTAGCACCAGGAGTGGAATTCTGTATTTGTTTTACCTTTACAGAGCACTGAGATCCAGTGTCAGCGGAAACTAGAGCTTCTTGTTATCACATACAGTTTCTGTAGTATAAATGCAGACTTAAAGAGTGTGTAAAATTGTCTGCAGAAGCACAGGAAGTGTTCCACTATGGTGTACTTTCATTTCAGAGTGTCATATCAGCTGTGGTTTCATTTCTTAAGAATCTCTTTGTAGTTTGAATAGTTGATTTTCTTTTTTTTGTGTGTTTTTGGTCTACCCTTATCCAAGTACCTTAACTATTCAGGTTCTGTGAATTGCAGATAACGCAGAGGTGTTCCTCTTAGTGTTTTTTGACTGCTATGGCTAAGAAATGCTGAGATGGTGAAAGTTCTTCTTTCTACCTATGCAAGCTTTTCTGAGCGATAGAAACTGTCCTTTCACCAGACAGAAGTAGTTTGTAAAGAAACCACCTTCATAATACGCCTCAAAAATCTCTTGAATTCAGTGTCTGTTGCCATTAACCTTGTGTAAGAGTGGAGGCCAAAAGAAAGTAGGTATATGGTGTTACACAGTTTTGGTGATGCCACCTCTGTTAGCACTGATGTAAATGCAGGCACAGATTGAGGGCATCTGGGATGAGGTCAGTGGATCTTCTCGGATGTCAGCACATTAGTCTTTATGAAGCCACTGCTGAGGTCTTCATATCGAGAGCTAGTGAAATACTCTCTGTGATGTGTGCTTTGGCACTAGAGGAGATTCTTCCCCATGGTCCCTTTGACAACTTGTTAAGTAAAGTGACTGAGAAAGGAATAGGGCAAAGGCAAATACTTGTGGCAGAAAACCTGTCTTGGCCCAAAGTTGGAACACATTTCTCTTTACAAGTGTCTCATGTCTATGCCTGTTCCTTTATTAGATAAGCTGACTACAGAGTTTTTACTCAAAATTCCAAAAGAAAGGGCCTTCCACTGTTGAGACTTGTCTCATTTTGGAGAAGATCAGCTCTATGCAGTGATCACCTAATTAATAAGAAACAGCATAATTAGGAGTAACGAGATCTTACCTTTCAGAGATTCTGATTGATTCACACGTGTATGAAAGCTGGAGTTACAGGTCTGTTGCCCATTGCTTGTTCTGTCAAGGTTTTCTGTTAGCAAGGTTTATAGGTAGCTGCTAAGCAAGTTTTCTTGCATGCACTTAAAGGCATCACATTTAACTTTCCATGAGAAATGTGATGATAGCCCTAATAACATTTAATTAAAAGTGTAATTCTTGTTCCAGCCTGGGCCATTCAGGCTGGAGAATGGCAAGTGTCTCCTATCTGGGGATAAAAGAAACTTCTGTGTTCTCTTGCTGGGTCTAGTTTGATGTTTGATGCTAATGTTCTCAGTTGAAGTGCTCCAGGTTTGCTCACCTTTACTAGCTTACAAATTTCTAATCTTCTGAAGAACAGTAGTGTTCTCAGCAGAGCTCTCTAGTATGAAGAGTCCTCATCAAATTTGAGCTGCTTTTGGGTAGAATTATTGTACATGAAACAAACCAAACTTGAATGACCAAGTGACTTAAAGCACCTAGTGTTAAGTGTCAATGTGAAATTTAAAGCAGTGAAGTGTCATGGTTTTTTAATGGCAAAATTTAAATTAAGTAAATTCAGTGGCTGGCAAAAGCTGGCCTCAGCCAAAGTATTATTGATGCTGGTGAGCTGATGTTGGTAACAGGGTGACTGCCTTGAAAATATTGCCCTGGTTCAGCTCTTCCATAATTTGTGCCACCTGGCATCACTTAGGAAGTCCACAACTTTTGATCTTTTCTTGTCTAATAAAGTTGCTTAGCTTATCTTGGACCATTTATTCAGTATGATGTAGCTACTTACTTTCAAGACAAAATGCATGATCATATAAGAACAGAATGGCTTAAGGCTTGAGTACATTTATTATGTGTGAATTTCTGATGAATAGAAGTTAGTAATTTGCGGGAGGTTGACCCCAGTTTTTTGTTTCTCTGACTTGTAGCTTGGCTGTTCTTCCATCTCGGACTACTGCTGTGTTCTCTCTAGGTTTGTTTCAGTGTATCTGTGTGAAACCTTTTTGTTCCAGTTGTTCATGTTGACATGATAATCTTACAGATACCCTTATATCACTTGGTTCAATGAGACTTTGTTTAAGAATAATACAGAAGATCTTGTAATCTTCCTGCCTTCAGAGCCTGGGGGTGAAGGAGACCTTTTTCAGGAGTCCTCCCAGTATAGATGAGAGGAAAATGTTGGTGTGGGTTTGTTTTTTGTGTGGGTTGGGTTTTTTTGTAAGAGTCACTGTACCCAGACTAGCATAGACAGGGCTGGCAACATTGAGCTCTTGGGTATGCCATTTTATTTCTTGGGTCTGTATAGATGAGAAGTCCTGCTATACAGTTCAAGAGGACTTTGGGTGATTGTTGTTTGGCAAACACTGAAGAATGAACTCTGAAAATGTCAGAAGACTTTTTAACTGTCAATCTGAAAATGGTACAAGAAGTTCCATCAGCTGTGACTACAGGAAGGTTGTGAGGCCAACATGGAGCAAGTTGAAACATAATCTCCATCTTCTGATTGCTGCGCAGTATCTCCAAAACCCTTAGCAATTACTTCAGAGTGATTAAAGTGCCTGTGGATCTGTCTGCAAAATTAAACTCTCAGGAGGTTATGGGAACTCCTAGCTGATGGCTTAAATGATCTTGGATTTGGATCTCAGTCTACATTTAGGGGCAGGTATCTGCTCTAGAATGAGGTATACTTTTCTGTCAGTCTGAGCTAAAAAACTGCACAGGGTAGGCATAAGCATTGTATATCAAACTACAGTGATTAAATCAGCTTGTCTCGAATGTCTCATACTGCACTGTGGATTTTATGGCACAGATCTGATTATGGGAAGAACATCATCTGCATCTTAGTTTTTTTGTTTTCAGTTTTTTCTTTAAGGCAGATGCCTGTGATGCAACTGGAATTGAAGCAAAACACATCCAAAAAAAGCTTCTAGCTAGTAGTCATTTTCATAAGTCTGTTCATTAAATTGTGTTCCTTGTGAGCGCTTTGTCTGGTATTCTGATTTGCTATATAAAGTCAATTCAGTTTGTGCCTTGGTCTTTAAAATTCCTTTGGCCCTTATTACATTAGTAGTTGTTGTCTCTCATGAAGTATCTTGTACCCTGATGCTTTAGCTTAAGGTGGATGAATCCTCACGTTGAATCCTCACTTGGAGGTTTGTTTTTCAGTGAAAGCAGTGACAGTTATTGTTAAGAGCTTATTTCAAGAAGTCTTCCCTTGGCTTGAGTGGTCATGCCATGTTCCAGTACCCGTGAACTTAGTTTATTAAACTAATTAGGTGAATGTAGTGGGAAAGGAAGAAAAATAACTTGATGCTTTGAAGAGCTGGAGGGAGATGAAAGGATAAATGACCAGCTCAGCCAAGTTGTATTGTTTAGTTTGAGTCCCTGAAGACCTCTGCAAATTTATCCCGAGGAAAATAAATTAAAAGATGTCTAGTGAGAAGTCTCCTCTCTTGTCGTCTTCAGAATTTATCAGGAAAGCAGAGTCCCTGCAGTTGCTTCTTTAGGCAGGCCCTTAAGTGCCAAAAAAATCCTTCCTGATTTTGTTCCACCTGGTGAAGTTTAAGGTGAGGCATGACCAGACCATGCCTTCTGCTTCTGCTGGCAATGGTTTCCATGCAGTGGCCTTGTTTGCTTTGGTGCTGCTGTCCTCTGAAGCTGCTTCAGCACTATTGGTATAAGTCATTTTTCATCCCTCTGCTGCAGCAAGTTCATCAGCTTTGTCCTCTCCTCTGCTGACCTCACTGGAGGTGTCAGGGGGGCACTAAGAACCAGCATTAAAAGACATTGCTGCTTTTTCATTGTCCTGAAGAAGAATCAATCATAGTAGTACCATCACCCCAGCTACAAAGAGGTGGAATCTCCCTTAACTGTGGTCTTGGTATGGAAATGCACTTTCTTCTCTAAAGCCTCACTGGAAGGATGATGCGTCTTCAACAGTGACTACAGGTGATATATCCACCTGCTTATAGAGCTGTTGGGTGCTGAAAGCATCAGCTCACACATTGCATTTTCCTGCTGTTTATTGTAGATGGCACCTGGACTCCAAATCCCTCCTGTTCTGTAGCTGGAAAACTGATGCCATTAGTTGTTTCTGTTTTGATTTGAACTGGTCTTTTGGTTTGAGCAGGAGTAGTCGTCTCATCTCCTTGGAGGGCTGTGTATTTTTTGAGGGACTCGTCGTATGGACATAGGATGAATCTGGACCAGGTTAGCTTGAAGAAATCTTTGTGGGGGATTTTTCCTGGTGCCATGTTCTTCACGAGACATCTGCAGGCTGGCTGATGACTCATTGGGGCATTACAGAAGAAAAAATTCTCTTGCCCTGGATGTTCATCCTCTACTTCCAGATCCTCGGGTGGGCTCTCTTAAGACAGTTTCTGAGGAACTGCTAATGAAAAAGAGGTTGATAAGTGTATAAGCAGTTTGAGCCTGGCGAGAACCTACTGACTGCTGCCTTGCATGGATGGGGCCCCAAAAGGCTTCTTCATAGATATGATGGCTTGAAGGCATTTGGTGACAATGGCAAACACCTGTTAGTCTCCCAAGACAACTGTAATTACAGCATGTTAATTTGATAGATTAACTCGATTCCTAAAGGTACTGGAGAGGCATTTGTTGAAGCAGGTAATGGCTTAACTACCAGAAGTGTTTCTGACTGAATTATTTAACTTTTGTCTTTGCTGTTGTACTTACTTACAGACTGTTGGTCTTGTAGGAACTTACAGAAATGCACACAATCTGGAAGCGGTTTTGTATGCTTTACCTAAAATACTGAAAATGGGTCTGCTGACCTTTGGTAGAGAAGGCAGATAGAGGCTTCATCAGGCATTTCTGAATTCCCAGTATTTGTGTACTTAGATGGTTTTACTAATTCGTGAGGAAGAAGAATATAAGTTAAGGAGTAGTCCAGGTCTTCCCTGTCCCCTTCTCATTGGCCAGGGAAAATATTGTGATATTCTGCTGGTGCCAAATTACCTTCAGTAGGGAGGCATGCTCATATGATACACACTAGAACCACTTCCATTCCTCATCTGATTCCCGCCCTGCTTGCCGGCAGAGGTGAGCAGCTAGGAAGGTGGGGCAAGAAACTAGAGCTAGATCTCTGGTAAGCCAAAATATGTAAATTAGCTCAGGAGTCAGTTTGTGTTCTGGTCCTGGGTAATATCAAGGAATGTTGGATTTTATTATGTGCTAGATTTCTCACCCCTGCAGCTTTAACAGAAATACTGGCTATTGTGGGAAGAGTGGCCATTTACATTGTGGATCTTCTGCCTGAAAACTCAAATTGGAGTAAAATAGAAAGGTTAATTTGTAAAGAGGAAGTGAATGTAGCTCAGTTTCAAATGGAGAATTGCTTATTAATGTGCTAGTCTGGACCAACCTGCTAACGATAGTTGATCTTAGAAACTTCAACTCTTGACTTGCAGAAGTATGGCAAGTGATGGAGAGCTAAAAGTATTCAGTGCATCCTATGGAGCTGTTTAGCTGAGATCTTAAAGTTCCTGGGCATATTATCTTCAGAGATTGTCTAGCCAAGTGTAAAACATAACTGCTTGTTCAGTAGCACATCTGGAGATAGACACTCACAATAAATCTGCTAGTCATGATGATAAATATGTAATATAGTGGATGATATCAGTCCAGTGAGTCCAGTGGCTCTTTAAAGTCACAGATATATTTTGCCTCTTTGTAAAGGTATGCCTCTTGCAGTGTTATGATGGGTAGTGTAACTTGTACCTTTCCAGCTGTGGATGGTCATCTGTAATGTTCTGCTTAAGTTGACTGTATTTAAACTGCCAATGCCTCATATTTCCATTAAAGACTTCTTGAGTAGAAGTACAGCAAACAACTTTGAGTCTGACTTTCTTGCTTCTGGCTGGCAAACGACTGGTAGAAACCATCTCTGTAAAGCAGTAATGTATCCACTATGATAGGAGTCCTGTATTTGTAGGGTGGTTTTGCTTAATTACAGCTATTTCTGTATAAAAAGAAAGTGCTTTGTTACATGGGAAGTTATGGGAGAGGATATTCTCTGTTGATAAATATTACTCACCTGAGCTGGTTTGCACAGGTTGTCTCTTGGGTTTGGCTACTGCTTGGCAAGGAATGAGCAAAAAAATCTCTTCATGCCGTATGATAACAAATGTATTTAACTTACTGTCATCTGCATTGTTTTATAGGTATGATAGATTGTTTTAAAACCAACTTTCTATAAGGAGTGACTTCTGAAAGCTTAATTGGTTAAAATTGAGTTTGATTAATGCAGAATTTTGTGTGCTGTCTGGGGAAATTGGTGAAAATGCGTTTGCATGCAGTGTAACTAGTGATGTACAGTTGTTCAAACGAATTTTGTCTGATGTTACAGATTTGGTTTTCACCGGTTGATGATACTAGTTTAATTAACGTGCCACTAGTGTATACTGAAGCAAGCTTGTTCTTTGTGTTCTTCCTCCCCCAGGACAAAATGTTTCACTTTTGGGTAAATACATTCTTCATAGGACTGGATGAAAATTCAGACAAAGTAGAAAATGGAAGTCTAGTTGCAGATCAGGAACTTGATGGTATTTTCAGTACGGAGCGCTCAGATAATGATAAGGAATATTTAATCCTTACATTAACAAAAAATGATCTAGACAAAGCAAATAAAGACAAAGCCAACAGATATTTCTCTCCAAACTTCAAGGTCAGTATATCTTATGTGTAAACAAAGCTGAAACACTGCATGATGTTATCTGTTTTGCCTTATGTAGGCAAGAATTCATATGTTAGTATGGCCACCACATAGAAGCTTTGCTAACTTTATAAGTTTATCTGTTTTTTGGGAAGTCAGTAGATGCTGAGAGACGCTGGAAGTAAAGTTTTCCAGTTGTTCCAGATTTTTATCCAAGCCATTAGAGACTACTAGCAGGAGACCCAGGTAGCATCTTTCCTGTACCAGCTGCATTGCAGCTCTGTGCTTCACACAGTAATTCCCAAGTTGATTTGCAGAGGTACTTGCTTCATGGGAATATCTCAACATATGAGTTGAGCTTAGAGGCCTATGAGCCATTGTGAGTACTGTCTTAAAGAATTGAAAAGGCATTTTTAAGAATTTTAGCATTTTCTAACTTGCTCATGGAATATCAGTTTGAACTCAGCAGTGCTCATTTGACAGTTGTGGTTGTAGTTGCTTTTTGGAATGTTACTTGGATCAGACTTCTAAAGCACACACAAGTCACCAGTTAAAAAATGTTTTGTTCATTCCTGTGCATGCTTACTGGAATCTCTGTGATTGCAGAGGTCTAGAAGGTGGGGGTGATCAAAAACTCAGTATGGTATGGACCACTACGGTGGTATGTTCTGCTGCTGTAAACTCTAGGGTACCTGTGTTTGGTGCAGATCTGCAGAACTCCTTCAGCTGGGCTTGAAAAAACTTCTGCTTTGCTAGTTCCTAATTTTGTCATGGGTGGTAGTTTAAGAGGCTGGCTACCCTCAGAAGAGCTCATTCTTTCTTTCTTTCCAGAGTAAAGATGAGCATGTGTGTGATTCAACATAGTGAGAGGAGCCACACTGTTGCAAATTGCATTGTTACCTGTGCTTGTTTGAAGTCCAGATTCCCTTTTTAAATGTTGTTTTTTTTCTTCCCCAGGTAAAGCTATTTTTCACAAAAACAGTAGAGGAGCCATCAAATCCAGAGGCTAGCAGTTCAACTTCTGTAACACCAGATGTTAGTGACAATGAACCTGATCATTATAGATACTCTGACACCACTGACTCTGATCCAGAGAATGAACCTTTTGATGAAGATCAGCATACGCAGATTACAAAAGTCTGAATATTTTTTTTATCAGAGTTAAAAAAACACACAAAAAAAACCCAACCGTGAAGAGTGACAAACTTGAATAAACTGAAAAAGGACCTTTTTAAATGGCAAAAGGACACAGTGTCAGATTACCAATTATAGGAACAATTCTTTCCTGACCAATCTTGTTTTGCCCTATAAATCTACAGGGTTTGACACTTGTCCAGTTGGGGGGGGGGGAAAGGTTACGTAGCTCTTATATGTATATACCTTTTTGTGTCAAAAGGACATTAAAACTTCAATTAGGAACTATAAACATGGCACTTTCCCATTTTATTCCAGTTTTATAAAAGTGGAGACAGACCTAATGTGTATACGTAGGAATTTTTCCTTTTGTGTTCTGTCACCAAACGAAGTTTCAAAAATATACAGGTTCACATCCTGCCCCTTTTTTTGCACTTGTGTG
Source organism: Myiopsitta monachus (assembly GCA_017639245.1). Classification (NCBI taxonomy): domain Eukaryota; kingdom Metazoa; phylum Chordata; class Aves; order Psittaciformes; family Psittacidae; genus Myiopsitta; species Myiopsitta monachus. Next base: position 58,947,461 of record CM029921.1, on the reverse strand, counting down.
GCAACAGAAAAGTCTACAGTTGGCTAAGAAATGTTTCTAGAAGGTTTTACTGCATTCTAATGTATGTATTTTGGATGGGGGATGGAAAGTAATGCTCAGAAAGGAATATAGTCTGCTGGAGCTTGGCCCGTGTACCATATCTGGCTATTTACATGCATCTTTCTTTAGCATGCTACCATAATTCATCCTGGACAATTGAAAAGTCGCCGCTGTCGCTGCTTGTTGTTTGTGCATTTTATTTTTTTTAAGTGTAATGGTGCTAGAAAAGGCAGCTAGAGGGAGTGATTCTATATAGGGGTACAGGAATGAACCTTCACAACATCCTAAAGACCCACAAATGAAGGGAGAAAAATTATTGGGGTCACGGAAAGGAAACACAGCAACAATGACTTAACCATACAAATGTGGAGGCTATCATCTAAAATATGGGCTTGAAACAAATTGTTACAAAATTTGACAATGATTTATTAATTGGTTTTTTTATGGATTGTAATGGCTGCTCCATCTCCTGTGTAATCAAGGCCAGTGCTAAAAGTCTGATGCTATTAGTGCATACATCAGTCAACATCTTACATTTGTATTATTAGTTTTTCAATCATATTCCTGCTGTGAATACTTCATGTGCTGCCTTGCAAGCTTTTCTTTCTCATTAATATAAAAATGTTTTGTAATGGTGCACAGGAAATTTCAATTGGAGATGCTCCAGGTTAATGTTTGTTTTGAAGATTTATGATGCATTTATTCAATCAAACCTCTGTCAGCTGTTCTGCCCCTTTGACCTTACACATTCTATTACAATGAGTTTTGCAGTTTTGCACACTTTTAAAAAACCCTGTCATTAACTGTTACGGATTTTTACTTGAATACTCAATACCTACAATGTTGTAAAAACAGACATTACACACAATATAGAGGAAACCAGTGCTGCAAGAAATTCTCAACGCTGTGCATACATGAAGATAACATACTTTTGAAAAGCAGAGCTTGTCCCAGATGCATGGTTTGCTATTAAAAAAAAAAAAAAACCAAAAACATCAACCCAACACCGAAACAACAAACCACCCAACAAATTAGATTCCTAAACTGGGAGTATTGTATTGTTTTTTCATAGGGGTATAGCCAGGAATAAGGCTTGAGATTCACTTTCAGTGTTTAATTGACATGCCCAGACTGCAGATGACTTAAGAGTACAACTACTGTTGCATACAAATGTGAAGTAGCTAACAAAACTGTTCTCTATAAAGTATGCCATGAATAGCTGTCCCCAAATTAACACTTTTTTTAGGACATAATACAACCCCCTCCTTTAACTTACTGGTGCTGACATTGAAGTTCATTAGCTGTGTTCTCACCTAGATAACTGTGTGTGGAATCTGTAAGGGCCCTGTACAGCAGCATTAATGGTAAGAATTTGAATGAGACAAGGCAGGATTTCCAGTAATTATTACTGGTAAATGAAGGTATAAAATGCCTCTTTTTTTTTTTTTCCTTTTTTTTTTTTTTGGTATCTGTTGGCCAGTTTTGCTTGTCAGATTTATGATTCTAACTTCTAACAAAGCCGATAAATTTCTTTTTTCTTATAGGTTTAATTACACTTCAGTAGCTTAATGGTTCAAGATTGCTGGTTCCAGCACTCATTATTCCCACTGTTATCGACAAGCAGGAGGTGGTTACTTTGGGACATGACGTTTAGCTCTTACCCTTCAAATCATGTTTCACATTGTCTGTTTTTTAACAGTTGAAAATTGTGTTGGCTAATAAAAAAAATGGTTTGGCTTTAAAAGTATGCAGATATTGACACTGCTGCGTGTCCCACTTTGGATAGTAAAAATTGGGTTGGTGCGGTTCTGCTATGTAACACTGAGGGCCAGATTGGAAATCATGACGCAGTGGGCTTTTGCACTGTTATTTTTCCTTTGGAATGTGAAGGTTGGAATGAGGGTTTTGATTTTTTTTTTTTTGAATGTTTCGATGTCTTTGAGCAGCCTTGCTTACATTTTATGGTGTAGTCATTGGAAATGGAAAAATGGCATTATATATATATTATATATATAAATATATATATTATACATACTATCCTATACTTTATTTCAGTTACCACCCCCATAGAAGTTGACAAGAATTACTATGACTGAAAGGTTTTTGAGTCCTTATTAAAACTTTATTTATGACAATATCCATAATTAGCTTGAACTGCATTCTGTAGGTAATCTTTCCTTGAGTTTCTGGACTGTATGCTTAAACCTTTTTGGATGTGCAACGGCTTACATGTCTGAAACTACTTGAAGGCATCACTTTGGTAAGAGCTTGCTGTGAGGCCCTGAAGCATCCCCTAGTCATTGGTAGCCCCACTCAAAACTATTTGCCACAGCTATTAAGGGCAGTTGTATAAATAGCTTCTGGATTTGTTCCTGTGGCATACATCGTAAACTGAAGTGGAGTTTACATGCAGCATCAAATGTTTCAGCTTTCAAAACAAAAAAAAAGAAAAATACTAAAAAAATAGGATGTTAGTGTGCAAGTTCCATGTTTAGTCATAGCAAATGTGTGCAATATGTTAACGATGCCTGCGGTTGCCACAAAGTGCCTCGTTTACCTTTTAAATACTGTTAGAAAGTGTCATGCATGCAGATGGATGGGGTGGAACTGTGCACTAAAAGGGGCTCCAACTGCAGTGTTTGGCAGAGCTGCCTTTCTCTGCCGGTTCAAATTTTCAAGTCTGTTTTCATATAGCATATATATATATAGATACTAAAAAAAAAAAATCAGTCTGTTAAGCAGCCTTACTCTGATTCAGCCTCTTCAAATACTATTGTGCTGTGCAACAGTGGCTCTGTGTGTAACTGAGAATACACAAAACCCAAGTATGACATGTACAGGATAATGCCTCATACAAATCAGATGTCCGTTTGTTATTGTGTTTAACAACCCTTTATCTCTTAGTGTTAAAACTCCACTTAAAACTGATTAAAGTCTCATTCTTGTCACTGTGTGGTGGTTTTATTCAAGTATTTTGAGTATGGAAACAGCTAAAATATTTTGCTTGTAAGCAGTGAAATTTTGAGCATGATCATTAGAGCAAAGGATGCTCTTCGTGTCTCAAGGGATTTTAAAGGAGCTACAGCTTAAAACTTTATGTTCAGAAGCTTTAAACAAGTGTAGGCATTGGAAGGGCAGATTTTGTGCAGGGAGATCAAGCACTTTACTGTGATGCTGCGACAGTGAGATGCAGGACTGCTTTCCTGGGGAACTAAACCATATTTAGTCTCCAAGTAAAAGAACTCTTGAAAATGCCCTTTACCTTAATTTTAATGTCAACCAGTGCATCTCCAGAAAAATGGGATGTGAATCCAACCTGAGATGTCTTTCCCTAAAATAGCTTTAAATTGGTAATGAAATGCATTTTTCCCTGGTGGAAGAAGGATGCTTTTAACATGTATATCAAGTATGGATTTTGGAGTTCTTCTATTCTTGTTGCTCATCTGTTTTCAAATGACACTTAAAACTTATGTGATGTTCCCCTTTTGTGTTAGGGTTACCCTTTGAGCCTCTAGGAAAGAGGGACTGATAGCTCAGTGGATAGCCTTTGCACTTCTAGTGATGATGGGGAACCAGGGTGGTGGTCTGCACCCCATGAATGAGGTTACTTTATGTAACTTGTTAATTCCTCCTTCCTTCCTGCTGGTGATAACACCAGCTCTGGTTTACATCTGGCTGAGCGTTTGCAAAAAATGTGCCAATAAAGTAGAGACTTGGTGCCGTGACCAGTTCTTGTCTTCAGTGTAGAACTGGGAAGTAGTTCTGGTGCTTTATGGCAGTGGAGTTTGCCAGCTGTGTCTGGCCCTTTCAAGTGGATGACAAAGTTGTGGGATTTACACCATTTTAATAAAACAGCAAGCAGTACTACTCAGTCTGTTAACACATGTTCCTTTTTTGGGGTAAGCTGCTCTTTCATCCAGAAAATGAAAGTAGAGTGGAAAGGTACAGAAAGGAAGGATGGGAAGCTTTAAGGAAAGTAGTCTAGACAGTGCTCACTGTGTTGAGTACTTACTGTAAAGGTACAGATCTATACAAAGGGATTCTAGTCTTGAGGCAGGTGAAAAGCACTGTTGCAGTGTGGATAAAGTACTGTATTTGAGTTATACCTGTCTTGTCTAAAGTCCCATACTCCAGTCCTTAGCAGCTCGAAGCTGCTTCTATAAAAATATTTGATCCATGTATAGCTATATGAATGGTGACTGATGTGGTGATTGCACTTCCAATGGATGGTGCTGGGTGGCTGTATAGAGGTTGCGCCCGTATGTTCCACCACTGCACCTTTAGTTTCCACGTACTCTCTGACTACCTCTCCTGCTGAAAGCTTCAGCATGGGTGCCCTGGTGAGCTCTTGCTACCTTTGTTGTTGGCGGCAAACAGCAGCTTGATCTCTTTTTAGGCATCCATGGAGTGGTAATAATTAATTGCATCTTTCCTTAAAAAAACTGCAGCCAGGGTTATAAATCACACTCGTTCAGGAAGTAATTGTGTTGGTAGCAGACTCCTAAAACCCTTTTTGGACCAAAAAAAAATAAAGCCCAACAAACCAGCCCTACGGATTGAGACCAGCCCTATAAATTGAGATTACAGGTACAAAGGGAGGGCAGGTCAAATAACAAGCTGGCTTGATTTTTGGAAGATGTCTTCTCAGAAACACGAGTTGCTTGTTACTTCTGCTTTGGTTTCTTCTTAATCCTATTCTTTGATATCTTCTTAATCTCCCCTCTTTCCACATCTATCCTTCTTGTCAGTTTTGTCCTTTTTTTCAGACAATTCGAAGTGTCTTGTGCTAGCCATATGGGAAAAGACATTTATTTTGAACTGATGTGTCTACTAGAGTAAAAAGCCGTAATTTTTTTCCCCCTTTTTGGTATCTTTCGTTCCCTGTGTTCTGAGTCTTTTTGTGTTTGGGCTTTTGTATGGTGTTTCATTATTTTTTTGTGTATTTCTTCTCACTTTCTGCTTTTCTTCTGTGCCTTTAAACTTTTTAGCTACTGGTCTTTGTTGCAGTGTAGGGCAGGTAATTCCCTTGTGCCTGTTTCCTGTTAATTTTTTTTGTATACAAAGTTTAAAGGTATATAGCAAGGAGAAATTATTTTGGGTTGCTTTTCAGGAAAGAATAGCTCTGAAAAATGTCAGGGTTCTGCAAGTTCAGCAAATGTGTCTGCCTCAGTGAGCTGCTGATTGCTGTATGAATCTGCATGTGTTTATTCAACCTAATGGGAAGGATAAGCACATGTACTTGTGACGGGCAACCTGTGCAGAAAAAAATCCTGTTAATCGACGGCTGGGCCCTGTTTTCCAGCTGCAGATGTTTCTGTATAGGTTGTACTGACTATGGCAAGGAAGAAGAGGGTTTTAGTGGGTTTTATTTTTTGAGGACTCTTGCCTGATAACTTACTCTGTGTCCCACAGCTAACTCCAGATGGTGAAAACAGGTGGCACTTTGCCTTCATGAGGCTTCCTTTTCCTGCTTCAGAGCTTGTTCATGGAGGAGTTTTAACTTGATAAAAGATGATATTTTAGAGGCTGAAATTTGTACTTTAAAATAATTCAGGCTGCTTAAGGCTCTTCTTTTATTTTTGTTCTCTACGAGCTAGTGATAGTATTGGATTATATGGGGTTTGGAAGATGAAGGTGCTGAAAGCAGGTGGGAAATGCTGGGTTAAGAAATTTGAGCAGGTTGGACAGGTATCAGGGGGTGCCCCATCTTCCGTAATGCTTTTGCAGTGGAAGGAAAATGGCAGAAGAAAATGGGAAGGGTTCTGTAGTGGAAATATGAATAAACATTTTAAATGGAAATTAATGAGTTTCAGGGATAAGAAGGGAAACTCTTTGATGTAAAGCAGGATTTAGTAATGGGAGAGAAACCTCATGGGTGGAGGCATGGAACTTGTGAGAAAAGGGGTGATGGCTCATGTTTAGACAGATTTGCTAAGGTTTTGCAAAGATAGCATAAAACGACTGATGAGAGGTATCTGAGGGGCATCTTGAGGGCTGAGTTTAGGCAGGAGATTAATTTGAGAGGTTGGCTTGGGATCATTTACTTTAAAGGTGTTTGAAACTATGGAAACAGAATGAATGACAGCTACAGACTGTAGATAGGGCTTCAACCAGCTTAGGACAAGGTTGGCATTCATGTGGGAGAATGATGAAGAGCTTGTGTAAAGATCAGTCAGCAGTGAAAGTAGACTGATAACATCCACTCGGAAGCAAAAAGGAGTTACTTCCCTTTGAGTATAAGCAATTGGGAAGGGCTTTTCCACAAAGCTTCTTAAAATCTACTGTAGATATACAGTAAAGTAGTTCTGGTCTGTGATTTTTGACTGTCTGAAGGTTTAGTATTGCTCAGATGTGACTTGCAGATGGGCTACTGGAGTAAACTAGCAGCTCGGTTGGAGAGGGCTGAGGGTCTGATGGCACCCTGGATAAACTGCAGCCACATTGGAAGGGGAGAGGGCTGGAAGTAGAGGGAAACCACTGAACTGAGAAATAGAGAGTAATAATAAAAAGCAGAGAGGAAGGAGGTGCTTCTGCCAGGTTGGTATTTTTTTTATCACAGAGGGTCAAATCTCTTGATTCTTAAGTTAGCTTTTTTTGTGCAGAAAGGAAGGAAAAGCTCTATATAAGAACTATAAGAACGTAAGCTCAAAGCTCGTTTATTTGTGCCCTGCTTTAAGAACCTGGAAAGGCACTTCTTGCAATGTGTCTTGAAGATGATGTCCTCATCTCTTTCTGTTGAGCAGAGAGGGGTGACTCTATGGTACCATACTGGTTGCTTCCCTTGATGTGCTGCTAGCTTTCTCTCATCATTTGTCTTCTGATGTCTTCTTCAAAGGTGTCCTTTTGAATCCTGTGATCCTTCTCAGAGTTTCATCCTCTCACTGGTGGCACTCTGACACCTCTTCATGCCCTGGAGGCTCCTCTGCACCTCAGAGTGATAGTCATTTAGCAAGCCTTCAATGAGAGCTTAAGCTCTGACTCTTGTTGCCTGTGTGCGCTGAAAAGATACCCTGTGACTGGTGCTGCTAGGTCAACCCTGAGTATCCTTTTGCCAATTTACCTTGTACACACGTTCCCTGGTTCGTATCTGCTGTTCTTGCTTAGAGTTGGTGCATGTTCAGAGTGATGCAGATCTTGGGGCCCCTGAGGTTGCTCTCTAGTTCCTTAATGAAGGCTTGGTCCTGAGCGTGGCACACCCTGTACTGGTTTTTTCATGGGGATTTTGCCTCCAACTCTCCTTCTTGTCCTTCTCTTCTGCTCTTTGTGCTAGAGGCACCAAGCTTTGGGACTGGGAGGAAACGTGCTGCGAACCATTCCTCTGATTCCTGCTTTCTGCCCAAGTTTGGTGAATAGTCTCCCACTTTTGAGTCCACCAGAAGTCTCTCTGCCAATCATAGACTGTTTTCTGGTTGTCAGCTTTTTGACTCATTGTCCCTTGAAGCTGGTGAAAGGATGGCACCCAAGGGTGAAGTCCACATGTCCTTTTTTGGTCAAGTCTGTGCCGCATCACTCCAGGGAATGCCCTTGCTTGCCCTGAAGGCTGAAGCAAAGAAGATGGTGCAAGGAACAGGCTTTACCTTCTTCATCTGTGCAGCTCCGTCTGTCAGACTTGCATTCCAGGAGAGTGAGGTCTACTAGATGTTACTGTAGGGGAATAAGTTAAGGCTTGCCAAACTTCTATGTTCACATAGGATAAAACCCTACCTGTTTGATAAAAATGTTACCTTTGGCAGATCATCTCTTGACCAGTATGTGTAAAGCACTCTGATGCTGCTGGTGAAAGTATGAATTACTTTATGCCTGTTGTTAATGGTGCCCCATGGAGCCTAATTGCTACGTTAACCATGCAGGGAGAAGCAGCTCCTCACTGCTTCGCTGCAAAGGACTGAAATGGGGAATGCAGCCGCTGTCAACGGGATCAACTTCTCTGCAGTTAATTTGACTGGCTCCTCTGCTGTTCCTGTGGATGACAGCATGATTGCAGCACAGCAAGCAGTTAGGACATGTGCATGTGTGTCTGGTGAAGTTCTCAACCTGTGACCATGAGCTTATCTGGGGTCGCTTGCTCAGGTTGTGTACTTTACAGAGGTCTTTCCTTCCCCGCTCACCCTTGTCCCTCTTCTTTCCTTTGCTTGTACTGAAAAGCCTTTGGAGTAGGAAGTTTTGGATTTTGGTCTTTGGTTCAGAGCAGTGCCGGAAGAGGAGGACTTCAAGCTCTTCTGGGGAGGTAGGACTTGTTTGTTAAGGATTTGACATGTCTCACAACACCAGGAGGTGGATGCAGTCTTAGGCATGCATACTCCCTGTGGTGGTTGTTTTGTGTGGTGCTCACAGCTAGTTCTTGCCAAGGAGGTGGGAAGATACAGCACAGGAGGTGGATGTACCCTAGGGCCACTTTCATTTGTCCAAATAGGGGCTGTGTAAAGCAACACTGCTGGGAAAGGAAATCGGTTCGGGATATATTAAGCATAAGATAGTCCTCTGAGAGCAGTTGCTAGACCCTGTATCAGTAACTGCGCCTTCATGTAGATGCTGTGGCATGAGCTGTCCAAGAAAATCAAGTTACCTGTTAGTGTTGAGGTGTTCAGGGTGTGGTTTTGATGTATTTGTGGCTGTAACCTGGTGTTCTGGCTTTGATACTCGCCTACTTTTTGAAGAGTGCATTTTTCTAATGAGGTTCGTGACTTTTTGGGGGTGAAACAGTGTGCCCAGTTCATCTGGTGCACGTCTATAGCTAACTTTTTATAAATCAGCCCACTTCCTGTAGCAATTGCGTAGGAACTGGTTTGGTCTTGCATGGTTTCAGATCCAGAACAGGTCAACGGGTTGGCTATTTCTCTGGTGCTTTCAGTTTGATGCTCCATTATCACTTGATACCTGCAGCTTTGGGTGATTTCTCTCCATAATGCTGCTAGTAAGATGACTCACAGCAGAAGCAGGCCCACTGCTATTTGTCACTTCCTTTTAACAGATCTATTGGTGTTTAGCTCGTTTGCACATCTGTATGTGGGGCTGGAGTGATTTATTTTGAATTGTGCATATTCTTGTACAGCAAAGCTTGTGAAGTGCTGTCCAATTCCCCTCTTGCCTCTTTCCACATGGAGCACTTTCTTAATGAAGAATTAAGAGTCCTTCGGGACCAGATGTAAGTCAGTGATGGAAATAGTTGCACAATAGTGTGTTTAATTAATGCCTTCTGACTTTTCAAAAATGCTGAAGTCCTTCAGACAAAGCAAGCTTGGCTTAACTGGAGGAAGAAAGAGAAGACCAGAGGAGAGGGAGAGGCAAGGTGGCATGTCTGGACAAGGAGGTGGAGGGGAAATAGAGGATGCTAATGTCCGCATAACTGAGTATCAGAAGAAAAGTCTGAAATACTAGAAGTGAGTAGCCCATTGCTGTGTACTTGCTTTGGATGGTTGGGTTTTTTTGCTGGTGTTTTGTTTTTTCTTTAGCTGAGCATCTTGCTGTAAAGCCCTAAAATACAGGAATACCAGTTTGGAATGTACATCCGTGTCACTATACAACCGTTTGGGTTTTTGCTTATTGAAGTAGTTGTCCTGCCTATATGGCTGGAGGTGACTGTTCTGGGATGAGTAAGAACAGGGTATGCACATACGAGACCAGCCCATAACAAAAACCAACTGGTGGCCAGGGACTTCCTGAGCCTGAAGTGCTTTGTCAGTTTAGAAACCTTTGATACATTCATCTTCAAAGCACAGGTCCAGTTTCTCTCAAATTGATGTGTGAACTCTTTGTAGCCACTGCATCTGAAAACAGGAGTTTCACAGGTCCTATGACCTTTTGGGTGAAGTGGGAAAACATCTTTAGTTGATCACTCCTAGTCCTTGTGTTGGTGTTGGAAGAGACAGTGGAAGGCCAGTCTTTCCTCCTCCTTTCTGTGCCACTTGCACTTTGTAGATCTCTGGCAAAGACAGCTCTTTTCTAGGCTGAAGACTTCTAGTCTGGACTTCACACAATACTTCCAGAAGAAAGACATCACCAAAGTTTTATGCCGTGGCAAAAACACCCTTTTAGGAGCAATTTGCATGGCAACTCTATTTTACCTTGTCACTTCACATGCAGCTGTGACTACTGGGGCTGTGCAGAGTTTGCATTTCCCAAGAGATCATGCAGTTTTGCGTCATCCTCTGTGATTTGGAGGGTGGTGGTGTAGACAGAGGTGAAATAGTGACAGTTTGGTGGGGGGACAGGTGAGAATGGTTTTTCCTGGCGGGTTTATATGGCGGAAGTCCTGTGTGTGCAGCTGTTATAGGTCCATGGGCTGTTGCATATGCCCCAGCTGCCTATCAACACAGGCAACGTGATGTTATTGCTAAAATCCTTTTTCTATCTGGTGTTTGTGTTGGATTCAAAATTCTAAGATCAAAGTCAGATGTTTCTATCATAAGCACGTGGTTTGGTTTTGGTTTTTTTGTTTGGTTGTTTTGTTTTTTCCCCTTAATGAAGGCCATTAAATAGTTTAATTGGGAGATGGTTGCTCTTGATTAAGCATTTTGCATTAATGAGCTCGCTTAGCCCTGCTTGTGCCTAATAGCTTTTGTATCATAGAATCCTAGAATGGTTTGGGTTGGAATGAACCTTACGGTTCATGCAGTTCCAAACCCCTGACACAGGCAGGGACACCTTCCACTAGAGCAGGTTGCTCCAAGCCCCATCCAACCTGGCCTTGAGCACTGCCAGGGATGGGGCAGGCACAGCTGCTCTGGGCAACCTGTGCCAGGGCCTCACCACTCTCACAGGGAACAGCTTCTTCCTAACATCTAATATGAATCTCCCCTCTGTCAGTTTAAAGCTGTCTGCCCCCGTCCTATCCATATAAGTCCTTGTCAAAAACCCCTCTCCAGCTTTCTTGTCAGCCTGTTTAGGCACTGTAAGGCTGCTATGAGGTCTCCCCAGAGCCTTCTCTTCTCCAGGCTGAACAAGCCCAGTTCTCTCAACCTGTCTTCATAGCAGAGATGCTCCAGCCCTCAAAGCATCCTTGTGGCCTCCTCTGGACTCACTCTAACAGATCCGTGTCCTCCTTATGTTGGGTGCCCCACAGCTGTACACAGCACTGCAGCTGCAGTCTCACAAGAGCAGAGTAGAGGGGCAGGATCACCACCCTCAACCTGCTGGTCACGCTGCTGGTGATGCAGCCCAGGACATGGTTGGCTTTCTGGGCTGCAAGCGCACACACTGCCAGCTCATGTTGAGCTTTTCATCAACCAGCACCCCCAAGTTCTCCTCAGGGCTGCTTTTAATCCAGACTCTGCTCAGCCTTTGGTTGTGCTTGTGATTACCCTGACCCACGTGCACTTGGCCTTGTTGAACTTTACGAGGTTTGCCATGGGCCCACCTATTGAGCCTGTCAGGGACCCTCTGGATGGTATCCCTTTCCTCCAGTGTGTCAGCCATACCACACAGCTTGGTGTCATCAGCAAACTTGCTGAGGCTGTGCTTGACACCATCGTCCATGTCACTGACAAAGATGTTGAACAGCACCAGTCCCAGTACTGTCCCCTGAGGAATGCCACTCACATCTTCTCACCTGTTTTCTCCCTCTTTCATGCATTTGTGAGATGATCCCAGCCTTTATTCCCAGTAAGCCCTTGCTTGCTTGGGGCAGTCAGATGCTGCTGCCCTCCTACCAGTGTGCCACTTTGGCACTGTGCAAGCAGCTGGGAAAGGGTTAATGTCCTCTGCAGGGGTGTCTCCTCAATGCACGCTTAAATAAGGGTGATGGCTGTGTTCTGCTCTCACCTGTCAGGGCTAAATCAGAGCTCCAGGAGGGATTTTACAGCCTCTTGGCTGTTCTGTATCCATACAGGTGCCCAACGCTCTTGCAGACATGGTGTGCATGAGCATCATGGCGCTACAGCCTCCTGGTGCTTCAGTCTTGCCAAGGCTGCACCTTGAATTTTTTGTGCCATTTGCTGCCAAAAGTTGACTTTTTGTCTTATCTGTGGTTTTCTACCACGAGTTGATGTGGTCCATGCTCTGACTTCGGCTGCGCTGTGTGGTGCGTCAGACTCACCATGCTTGGTGCGTGTTTGAGGGCTGCTGAACAGCTGTGAGCTCAGAAAGTCTGTTTTCCTTTAGGCTTTCTCCCTGCTTCACTGCAGAAATGAATAAAAGTAGAGCCGCTTTGTGCGAGGCTTGCACTAGCTGCTGCTCCTGCTTTCCTTATGTTGGCACTTACCTCTGCAGGATTGGAAACAAATAACCATAATCCTGTGATCCGACCTCCCCAGGCTCCCTCAGTTAGAGCCATATCCTCAGGTTGAGCTATGGCATCTTACTAAAGATTTTTTTCCCTGTGCAAAGTATGCTGATGTGGGACTGTTTGAGCCTGGAGGTGGCAAACATCTGTCTTTCATCTAAGGGCTCTTACTGCAGAAGCCTCTACCGAAGTTTGAAGCTGTATCCAGTACCTGTGGACCTCAACCAGTGTAAATTGTGTGCCCATCCATAGTGAATTGTAAATCCATAGTAAGTGCCGACAGTGTGGTCTCTCCTTCGTGGACATGACTGTTCAGTACAGTTTGTCCTTCTTGGTGTGGCAGCAGAGGCCAAATAATGAAACCACTTCCAGATCCTGCTACTACAAGATGCCCATCTCCTGTTGCAGGGTGCATGCTCCTAAGCAGTCATTTCCTCTTGACTGTCTTGTTTTCCTTCTTGTGTCTTTTCCTTCTTTTCTGGCATAGATGGATTCCTGGTAATACATAATTATTATTGTTTTATTGCTAGGCCTCCCTAAGTAAAGGGTCTGACCTGATTTATTTTTCATCTGAGAGACAAGTGTCTTTTCCAGTGCATCCCTTGACACATACTGGAGTGCAGGGAATGGCAAAGTCTAAAACCTATCAGCTTTGCACTGGATTTGTGCATATTTGAGCTTTGCCCATTGTTGCACAGGAACCTTTTGACTGTATAATTAAATGGAGAATAACTTAACCATTGTAAGCCCCACAGATGGAAATATCTTTCTCGCAGCTCTGTCAGGGGTTGGGTATGAGTCAAAACAGTAGGAGATGGTTACCATCTCTAGGTGGTATATTCCTTCTCCACCTTGTCAGAGTTGCTTGCAGTGCTGAGATGCTGATGGTTTTCCTCTCCCATAAAAAATTAGGGTATTAAAAATTCTAAGCCTTTTTCTATACTGGGACAATCAAAGAAAACTTGATCTGTTTTCAGGTTTTGCCATCTTCTTTGCCATCTTCATCACCTTTTGACATCTTCAGGTTTTGCCATAGTGAATGCTATGGATGGATCATCCTGTGTGCAGTAATGTGGGGATGCTGGGTGCCTTGGGTTCAATTCTTGGTTTGGCATATTTGAGACTGAAACCTGATGTTTTTCCTCCATTGCTTGGTGCAGTGGTCTGAATGCTGCGCAGCAACTCCTTCTGCCCTCCTCTTCCCATGACACGCTGTCACAGGCCTCTCTGCTTGCACAGCAAATCATCTGTTTGAATGGGTGTTTGCCTGTGAAAAAGTGTTGCCAAGTCCATGGGTTGTTTTTTCTTTCAACCAAAACCCCGTCATGGGCTGGAAGAGTTTCTCACCTGCTCAGTTCAATGGCAGTGAGCTTCCAGGCTGTGCTGTAAAATCTGCCCACAAGTCTCTTTAATAAAGCAGGATTTTTTTTCCTCCTGTAAATAGACCAAGAGGGTTTTTCACCTCTGTAAGACATTGGTAGGAGGCTGCTTATACTGTTTTTATTCCAAATTCTGTTCACATGAGGAGGGACCAGGATGTGCAGGCCAGCAGGGCGATGTCTCAATGGCCAAAGAGCTGAAAGCCAACATGGTAGGAGATTATCCAGGAATTAAATTGAGCAGAGTGACCAGAAGGGAGCTGATGCTGCTTGAAGTCACAGGAGCTTATCCTTGCATGTCTGCTTAACCAACATTGAGGCCTCATGTTAAAGCGTGCTGGTTTGCCGTACCTGTTTGCTTTCCGACGTGACAGCAATCAAAGCTGTAAGCATCAGGGACATCTCAAATATACCCTGCGTGGCCTGGGTTAGAGGGTTGTGTTCATTTACTCACCCAGCTGTCAAGAAAGCTTTTGCTTTCTAAGACGTGATTTGTACTATTTGTCCATGGTGCTCTGTCAAAAGACTTCCGAGTGTTTTAGCTTCAGATGCAAATCATTTTGTTGTCATCGAGCTACATGCTGCTGGCTCGGGTTTTCTGACCCGCATTTGATTAATGAAGTTGCCAGTAAGATTTCTGAGGACCCAACTCTGCTTCAAGGCAATCAGGGACTTAAGCATAGCTGAAGGTCAACGGAACTTGGGATTTGCCCTTCTTTTGCTTTCAGCAATGAGAAAATACTCCAGATGTCTCTGAAAATGGAGCTCCCTCTTTGCCTTGATGTAACCAAAACCCATGTCACTAACAGACTCAATTAAACAGATATCACCTCCTGGTGAAATTCCAGTTTAGTGATTTGTAACTAATTAGTATAGAATAGAATATATTCAGTTGGAAGGGACCTACAATAATAAAAGTAGACACGAAGCTCACTGAAAATTTCCCTGAATTTCTTTTCTGTGCAAACTTTAATTGAATGTGGTTTTACAATTATATATAATCTTATTCACTATTATAGATAAAATCACTATTATATGTAACTCTCATGCGTACAGTTATGTGAAATGCTACATATTTTCTAATGGGAAATAAAAACTGTAGACCTTACTAAAAATACCAGTGTTGATTATTGTACATAGTGATGGCAGGAGAAGGCTTGCGCTCTAAATAGCATCAGATTTTGTTCAGGAGACATTTCCTCTTTTAATTTCTTTTTTTTTGTTTTTGTTTAAAGTCCCTCTGGAGAGCAGCAGCACTTTCTCATGGAGCAAGATGCGGAAACAGGCTTGTTGCCTCTAATTCTATTCTGCATAGTGGCTTTCCCGCATCAGAGGACATCAGAGAAGCTTGGGGATGGTGCAGACTGTGCTGGTGTCTGTTAGACATCTTCTGACCAGCACTATTTGTCTGAATTCCCAGGAATGCTGCTTGTTCTTCAGAGCGGAAAAATGTTCTATTTTTGGCCATGAAAACTCTTTTTTTTTTCTTTTTTTTTTTTTTCTGGGAAAAAAGAAAAGTTTTAAACAAAGCATGGCAAGAGTTCATATGTGTGTAGGTCTTAATAGTGTGTAATGGAGATGGAGCAAGGCATCACAAATAAGTGTCAGGCAGATACATCAGGAAGCTATTAATGCTCTACTTGCGATTTAAGGCTAAGAAAATGCATCGTTAAGTGCATGATCATGGAGACCCTGGTGTGTTGGAGTGGAGGCTGACTCGGATATGTGGGAAAATGTCTCTTTGACCAGAAAAAGATCAAAACAAAGGGGTAAAAAACCATAGAAACATATGTTTCAAGGCTGAAAAATATGAGATACTTGGTGGGTCAAGCCCCAGTGTCATTCAGGAGCTTGAAGAATCCCTCAATGAGCAACAGGCCAGCAATGGAGCCTATTTTGGGGTGGCAGCTCATGGCTCTAGGTGGCTCCAACTATCATTGTGGTTGCTGGTGGTGGTGTTGGCTGGTGGTGGGGCTCCTTTTGCCCTCCCACCCGGCCTGTGAGGTTTCACTGGGAGACATGACCTGCTCCGAGGTGGCAAGATGAGTATTACGTGCTTCTAAAATGTTAACAGCTTGTTCTTATTGTGGGTTGTCAATGAAAAGGTCAGTTGTGTGCAGCTCTGTGCGTGATGTTCTCTGGGTGAAGTGTTTCCTCATGTTCAGGCTGAACCTGTGGACAGGGATCTGCAGCTGCGGCCCATTGTATCACTTGTTGCTTCTGGGAAGGGTTTGGCCCCATTTGTCTCCTCCACCCCTGCGTATGCCACAGTTGGGAACTGCTCGCAGATGCTCCCAGTGTCCCCAAACCCAACAAGCCCATTTACATTGCAAACCACAAACTGCATGTGCACTTGCATGGCTTTAACCTTTGCAGGACCAGATTGACTCCTTTCCACTTCACTTAGAAAAGGCCTTGACTGACTTGACTCTTTGCTGGTTCCTTCCCCTGTGATAGGTAATGCCATGTGTTAGAAGTGTTTTATGGATGTAGCCCTTTTTATCTTCTTTGAAGCAAGAACGGCAACCGGAGAATCTCAAATGTCTATGGAGTCAGCAATAAATGAGCCCCAAACTGATTTCCTTTAGAAAATGTCCTGCAAAAACTCTGGTTTGAGATCTCTCTGAAATACTTTGAAGTAGTACTAAAGCAGGAAGTTAATTAGAGATGCTTTGATATCTTACAGTGTGTTTTAACAGCTGCTTTGGAGGCAGCTCGAACAGTAAGAGCAAGCATGGTTTAGTGCATGCTGCTGAGAGCCTGTGCCCCTACCCAAATGCCTCTGCATGTCATGGCCACAGCTAGTTGTTTTCTTTTCTAAGAGCTCAAACTTGCTTGCACAGGGACTTGGGAAAATAAAATGAGGCCAAACCTCATTGGATTGCTGCTTTTTGTACTTCATCTTTTTTTTTTGTTAATAATAATAAAAGAATCCCTCAGTGCTGTGGTGTTGCAGCCACAGTCTAAAATTTCCCTGTTTCTCACTTCTGTTTTCAGTTGTCTTCCTCCCAAGTTCTCCGGCACGCTAACCTTTTCCTTGTTTGCATTTAAATTACTTCACTGGATGTTTTAAAACAAAATCATTGCAGTGAAGAAGTCTGATCTATCTCCTCTTGGTGAAGAACCTCTATATAGTGAAAAACACAAAGGTTTTAGCCCTGTTGGTCCACTCTCTTGGAGTTTGTTTGCTGGCAAACATAATCTGAAATCTTTCACTGTGATGATTAATGGTTGCATTTGGGCAACATGCACTGTCATGGAAAAAAATGAAGTCTTCTGAAGTTTTCCCTCACTGCAGCTGTAACTTTTATCCTTAACTTTTTTTTTTATCTTTTGACAGATCTTTAACTTATGCCTTGATTTTCGTTATGTTTGTTACCATTTTGATTGAATGAGTGATGCTTCAGAGTGAAATCCTACTCTTGGGTCTTATTTCTTGAAACCTATCTCCACATTACACAAGAAGAAAGAAGTGGAGAAACCACATAAATCATTTCATGTGCATGTCCAAATCCCCAGATCACCTATCCATTGTGCTTCTACCCCTCCCATGGTTCTAAGATGATACAGGAATGCAGTGTTAAGGTTGGAGAACCAGCCTTAGGCAAAAAGTCCCAGGTCAGCCCTTCTGCCCTGCAAGGCTGCTTCTCACTATGACTGCATCCTTCTGGGCAGCGTGACAGTCTTTGTCATAAACATAATGGAAAGGGCTGCACCTTTTCCTAGAAAAGCGATTGCTCAAAGGTAGTGTTTTACCCTGCTGTGGGAGCCCGGACTCGCAGGGAGGCTGCAGCACCACTTTTACTCGTGGTTCCCTTGGATGTATTCTGCCCACTCTGAGTTGATTTTAAGCACGGTCAACGTCTGAGTATAGAGTTAGAAAAAAAAATCATTTTGGTGACCGTGGAGAGTTAAATAAAGCTGAGGAAAAGGAGGCAGGTATCCAGCTTGCATACATGCAACCTACCTCTTTTACCTTAATGCCTGCATACCTAAAGTGGGGGGGGACACGTGTATATTGGCCATACAATAGGACTGAAAGTAATGACTAGCTTTATCAGGGGGAGGGGAGGAGGACACAAGGACAACATATGCAGGCTATTTCGTTACTTTTTGCTCCTCCTCGTTTGGCTTTGTGTGAGCTTTTAGGAAAATGTTTGGCCCTGGCTGAGCTGTAAAATTAAGGGCAGTCAGTGGAGGCTGTGAATTCGTGGGGCTCTGCTGAATTTAGTCCAGTTAACGGCAGGAGGAGCGTCTGGCTTTGCAGAATTAGTGATGCACAGGACCAAAGCGTGTGTTCCTCCTTGGGGAGGACAAGCAGCCTTGGTGCATTTCTCCTGGAGGTGTGTCCCAAGGTGAAGCTGGAGGATGAGTCCCATCAAAGCCCCATTGAACATCCCAAGCGTCTCTGCTTGGATCAGCATCGCTTCTACTAACCCTTGGCCCCAGGCCCACCTGCCTTCTGCAATGACTCGGGGAACATCTGCTTTGCCCATCAGTGACTCTCCTCTCCTGGCCCCCAGCCCACGCCTTTGCTGCCATTGATTAACAGCAATTTCCTTCCCCAACCTGAAAGCACACACTGAATGGGATTGTCATCTCAAAGCATCAGGGGGTGTGTGGGTGTGCATGCACAGGCATATAAATAGCAGGGGCTCATTGCCCTTTTAGGCACCTTGGGAACTCTTCCGCTCACTCAGAAGTTGCGATTACCTTTCAGCTGCTTTCCCTTTGGATATAACTTAATGCCTTTCCATCTCTGACTCTTAAATCCAGTTCTCTCCTACTTTCCTATTTTGCTTCAGCAGCCATAGCACTACAAATCCCCTAGCAGTGACTTTCACTTCCTTGGCACTATCTCACTGCTGTGCAAAGCCTTTGGAAGATCTCCTTGTCTGATTGTTGGATGCAGACTACAGTTTTCCCTGAATCCATAAATACTTGCACCTAATTTAAAACGTGCTGAAGACAGGGTATGGGGCTGGTGTTAATTACGTTTTGGAAAAGAAGTGCTTGCAAGCCATCTATTTGGTTAGATGCAGTAACCAAATGGATAATTAGGCAAGGTTTTTGGAAGGAATGGGACATCTTCCTAGGCTGTCTGATAGAGGGCTACTCTTGGAACAGATGCTTCTTTTTGTGGTGAAAATTGGTGCTTTTCTTGCCGGAGTTAGTGGAGCCAAGCTGTGGATGGCTCCAGCTAGATGAGCTCCAGTCAATGGACTACAGGGTATGGGGGAACAAGAGCAAGAAGATAAAATACCTTATAGTAATCACCTGGTAGAATTCACCGCTGCTGCTTCTGCTATCTTTGAACTTGTTAATTATTACCATTAATTTTTGATTCTATTTGTATTTTGCAGAAATCTTCACTGGTTTCTACTCCCATGTGAAACTAATGTCTGTTATGGTTCGTGAAGCACTTCCTTGTCTTTCTGGAAAGAAAGGGAAGTTGCTAAAGTGTAACTCTCACTTTTTACATAAATGATCTCCTACACCTTACATTTTTTTTTTCACCCATTATGCCAGGTCTGTGACCCTTTAAATCTCCAGAAAACCAGTTGTGTTCAAATAGAATCACTGAATAGTTAGGGTTGGAAAGGACCTTAAGATCATCTAGTTCCAACCCCGCTGTCAGGGGCAGGGACACCTCCCAATAAACTATGTCACCCAAGGGTCTACCCAACCCGGCCTTGAACACTGCCAGCGATGGAGCATTCACTGCTTCCCTGGGCAACCCATTCCAGTGCCTCACCACCCTTACAGTAAAGAACTTCCTCCTTATATCCAGTCTAAACTTCCCTGGTTTCAGTTTGAACCCATTACCCCTTGTCCTATCACTACAGTCCCTCATGAAGAGTCCCTCCCCAGCACCCTTATAAGCCCCCTTCAGATACTGGAAGGCTGCTATGAGGTCTCCACGCAGCCTTCTCTTCTCCAGGCTCAACAGCCCCAAATTTTCTCAGCCTGTCTTCATATGGGAGGTGTTCCAGTCCCCTGATCATCCTCGTGGCCCTCCTCTGCACTTGTTCCAACAGTTCCATGTCCTCTTTATGTTGAGGACACCAGAACTGCCCACAATACTCCAAGTGAGGTCTCACGAGAGCAGAGCAGAGGGGCAGGATCACCTCCCTCAACCTGCTGGTCACGCTGCTTTTGATGCAGCCCAGGATATGGTTGGCTTTCTGGGATGCAAGCGCACACTGAAGCTGGCTCATGTTCATTTTTTTCATCGACCAACACCCCCAAGTCCTTCTCCACAGGGCTGCTCTGAATCTCTTCTCTGCCCAACCCGTAGCTGTGCCTGGGATTGCTCCGACCCACGTGTAGGACCTTGCACTTGTCATGGTTAAACTTCATCAGGTTGGCATCAGCCCACCTCACAGGCATGTCAAGGTCCCTCTGGATGGCATTCCTTCCCTCCAGCATATCCACCGAACCACACAGCTTGGTGTCATTGGCCAACTTTCTGAGGGCACACTCAATCCCACTGTCCACTTTGTCACCGACAAAGATGTTGAACAATACCGATCCCAACACCAATCCCTGAGGGACACCACTCCTTACTGGTCTCCATCTGGACATTGAGCCATTGAGTACAACTCTTTGTGTGCAGCCATCCAGAGGGACACTTTTAAATGAGCAAGGAACCCTGGTACACTCCCTGTGAGAGCTAGGAGCAGTAGGGGTCCATGGACGTTGCCCCCAAGCAGCCTTAGCTGAGGTTACTCATTTCTCCTGCTCAGGGCTCTCAACTCCCATCTCTTCTTAAAGAGGAGAAACTGTTGGTCATTGTTGGCATATTGTCCATTTGCTATAGGATGAATGAGTAGGTGAGGATACACTGCCTCATGGGGAAGATGGAGGCCATCAAAGAAGTGAACCACTCCTATAGAAGTAATGTACCTGGGAGAGACTATGTTTGTGGGACAACAGCTGCTCTCCTGTTGAACGGACACATTCAGATGGTTTAATGCAGAATACGGCTACATTACGCTGTCTCCAAAAAAGGAGACTAAGAAGCAGCCATGCCTTCATATAGCATAGCACCATGATGTGGAGGCAAACCAAAGCACGTGGGAACATGAAGGAGTAATCTGGTGAAGTGTTTGGTGGAGAAGAGAGGATGGGGCTTTGGTTCAGAGAATAGTTTAGGTCACAAGAGTCACTTGGGGTCACTAGTCTAACCTTTACCAATGCTATGTCAGCTGTGAAGTTACTTCATACTAGTCCTGCCAGTTTCTGCTTGCAAATGACATTACTGAAATCAGGTGGGATGGCTTTCCTGAGATATCAGACCACTGATTTTGAAGACCTGCTTAGAAGGACACTTGGCCTCCAGGATCTTTCCTAATGCAAATAATGTCTGTCAGCAAGCCACTGAAAATGTGGAGAGGGAGTGGAGATATCCCCTTGGGTGCCTGCAGGTAAATGTACTTCCAGGTTAAAAAAAAAGAAATAATAGTATTTGGCTCATTCTAAAGAGCAAACACAAAACCTCCCTGACTGCCTCAATTGCCATCTGCAATGAAGGGAAAGGGAAGAGTATGTTTACTATGGCAGGCTTGAGGGTCAGAATTATAAAATATTCTTGGACTTGCTAGATGTTATAGACATTAATTCCACCTCGGAAAGTCTCCTGGTGCAAATTAAATCTATGAAACGTCAGCTTGACACAAAATGAAGCTGGGCATAGATGTAGGAATTAGCTGCTCTTTGGTGCCAGTTTATGGGGGACTGCTCAAGGATGTTTTGCCAGGTGCTCCAAAGCTGGTAAGGAAGGCTACACTGGTGAAAAAGCCAGGTCAGCATAGAGGGGAAGTTAAGAGAGCTTGACTTAAAAGGCGAAGACAAACACCCCCATCTGCCCTTTCTGCTTCCAATATCACCATCATGAGAACCAGAATTCAGGTAGGTAGAGCTTGTTCATAGTGGATGAGGTTAAATAGATGGGGTTAGACATTAGAAGATAAATTATGCTGGGATAAATCGACAGGGAAGGTGTTAGAGTTTCTTAAAGTCAGAAAAATCCTCCTTGGGACCCCATGCTAGTGAGGGAGAAGCATTGCGGGCAAATGCTAATGCCCTCCCATGTCAGTATTTGAATGAAAACCAGCCGCAATAATGCCTTTGGGTTTTTTTTTTTTCCATAAGAAGTAGCTCCTGACAGCTTTGAAGAAGCCTGAGGAGCTTTGAGAGCTGCTGAATCTACCAAAACCTACTATCGAGATGGTTGGAGCCTCCCAGGAGACTGCAGGAAGACAACTCAATCCACTGCAAAGACTGGCTGCAGTGAGGGGGGAAGATAATGTAATTAAAACAGTTTGGTGGGCAATCATGGGAAAGGATCTAGTCCAGCCTTTTCTGTTCATGGCTGTCAAGGCTTAAACATTGAATCTCATGTGTATGAGATACATTTGGCTCTAAGGCATTATAACTGTCCTGTAAAGCAGACTAAGTGGGAGACATCTAAACATATACATGGAACCTATTTACAGGTTTAAAACTGGCTGGTGAGACTGGACATCTCTGTAATTGAAAATAATCGGTGGGTGTGATTCCCACAGTGAGACTGTGGCCTGGTATTTGCGTTACATTTCTGTGCTGCTCTGCGGGGGAAAGCCTTGCCAGTGTCATTTTCATGTTTTTATGAACTTTTGTGCTGATGAGCTTTTTCCAGTGCTGGCCCTGCTCCCACAGCAGAAGTGCCATTTGGTCTCAGCACTGGGGTTGGCCGGGTTGCACCCAGCCCTGCGTTGCACAACAGCCACGGGTCCTCAGCTGTTGCTCGGGCTCCTTGTCCCAGTGCGCAACTTGTTCCCACGTCCTCACACTGGTGGTTGTTGTTGCTCCTTTTATACCTCGCTCTGGCAAACGGTTATTTTGGAAGGACTAAAAAAATAGGAATAAGAAATAAAAAGAAAGCTTTATGAAAGTGGTCATGTAAAAAATGAGGTTGTACATGAATAAAATTAAGATAGCGCTCGGAAAAAGCAAGTAACACAGAATTTGGGTAAATCCTGCTGAAGCTGCTTGGTTTGTTTTCTGCCACTGCTGAGGCTGGCTGCGGAGCTGAATAACAGCCTTGGGAGCAAGCCAACCAGATGCTATTCTTAAAGTAAAAAGACAAAGAAAAAAGCAGGCAGTGCCAGGATCCAACATCTGCTAGTGGCCTCAGCATTGCAGGCTGAGGTTGCAGCATGGTGGGGGCTAAAGCAGGGGCTGCAGCTCTCTACCATCTGCAGGTGCCACCTCAGTTGACAAAAACCCTGTGAGAAACCTCTTGCATGGCAAACCCTGGTGTTCAATGGCCTCTGGCTACCTATGGAGGGAGGGATGCCATAAACATCAGGAGTGTGCTTGGGCATTGCTTCTGGGACTGTGAATCAGGACTGATGGCGGGGAATTAAAAGAAGAAAGCCTATACGGTGGGATGGATGGCCTCAGCTGAACTGCAGAATGGTGGCTGTTTAAACCAAAGTCGCACTTGTGCATCAACTTGAAATGTATGCTGAACAGGCATTTCTGAGTAGACCAAGACCTTGATGAGTGTTCTGAGAAAACAAGCAGGGTCTGCCACGACGTGAGCCTGGATAAAGTTCAGTAATGGAAAATCTTGTGTAGGGAGGCACCCTTCGAGGCCCTGAAGGCCAACACTACAGTTACAGCAGGTTGCTGGAGGCCATGTTCAGGTGCGTTTGGGCATCCCTGAGGATGGCACCAGAAGACCTAGCACACACTAGCACTTGGGGACCTGTCCCATTCACACAGTGAAGATCAGTGTTTCCTATGCAGTGCTTGTGCACCTCGGTAATAAAATAAGCAGCACAACTGTCAATGCTTAAATTTGTGGTTTGTATTCCATGCAGAGTCTTAAAGTCTTGCTTAAACCTGGTCTCCCTTTGAAAAATCAGATCCTGCTCATAGAGTGACGGAGTATGAACTTGCTGAACCATGATTCCCTAAGAGCAACCAAACCACTAATGATGGACATGTGGTTATTTTTGGATGTGGAGTTCCTATTAC
The DNA here is from genome assembly GCA_017639245.1 of Myiopsitta monachus. Lineage (NCBI taxonomy): Eukaryota > Metazoa > Chordata > Aves > Psittaciformes > Psittacidae > Myiopsitta > Myiopsitta monachus. The sequence continues at coordinate 58,923,797 of CM029921.1, read as the reverse complement.
TTGGTTTAATTTCAGTTTTTCCTGAGCAAGTTTGGCCATGGAGATCTGTGGGGTTTTTCTGGATTTGGTAACAGGGACCAAATTGAGGCACTCGAAAGAGCGTCTTTGGCTACTTCATTCACCAGACTTCTCTTGAAAGATTTTCTCACAGAAGGAACTGGGGGGCAAGGTAAGGGTTTGCCCTTCAAATGTAGTTATGGTAACGGATGAAAAGCAACTGAAGAGCAGCAAGCATACAGAAGAAAATCCCCTAATATGCAGAAAATTTGTACTGAATCATGGGCTGGCTGCAGAATTATTTCCTTGCTTGCTAAAATCTACAGCGACTCAGCCCTCATGCTTGTTTTAGGTGCAAAGGGTGCAGACTGGACTTGCTCTCCAGTAGGCTAGCAGGTCTAAACCTGACTGAGATGCTTTCCAAAGAGTTTGTGTTCAGAGAAAAAGCTGATGCCACTTTGAAAAGACATTATGATGATCTGGCTAGCCCAGAGGAGAGACAGCAAAGATGGAATATTCTCATATGACAAAACTGAATGCACATGATCCACATGGGAGGTATTGAATGGAAAAAAAGGATGGGAAGCTGGTGGAAGGAAAGCAATGCTGGAGGGGACCTGGGATCCCAAGTGGGTTCAGGGGCAGCAGTGAAGGTCAGTTCTGTCCAGAGCTGTGCTGGCTGAAGCGCATACAGAAGGCCTGGGGAAAGGATAATTCTCCGCTTGGCACTAGGGATCTGTTTGTGGATACTGGGAACTGGTTTGGAGCCCCCGAGAGTGCATCTTCAAAGTGAAACATGTCTGGTGTGGGGCCACATGGAGGCTGGGGAGGGGAAAGTAGCCCAGAGTTTTATTTCAAAGGGAAGAGTAAATGTGGGGGGTTTATTTCTTTTAAGGTAACATGCACAGTGTTTTGAAATGGGTGTAAGGAAATCCTCCCTGCAATAAGTATTTCCCTTCCCAGAATCCAGGGAACCTGTACACGCTTTTTTGCTTTTTGGGTTTTTTTCTGTTGTCTTCCAGAGGTGATTACAAGCATTTGTGCACAGCTGCGAAGTCGAGATGTTGCGTGCAGGCTGACTCAGAGCACGGAGGTTTGAATGACTGATTTTATTTAGAAAGTTTCAAATCCACTTACTTTCCAACTGCGCTGGTTGTGCTCATTTATGAACTTCCTTCTCCACCTCATTTACTGCGTGTCAGATGTTCACACCCAGGAAATGTGAGCTTGCATAACTGAAACTTTGCAACTTGAATGTTTAGTGGTAACTTTGGCTTCGAGGGTTTGGGGTTTTCTTAAATTGTGCTTTGCAGCCTCCATTGTGTGCGCAGCTTTATAGTAATAATCGTGCTATTACTCATAGACTGAGTAGAATGGACCCACTCTCTTCCTCCAGCAGGTTATAAAAGCTCTGAAAAACAGCCCCGTGTAGCATGGGAATTGGGAGGTTAGAGGGGAGGTGGGCAAACAAAGTGCTTCAAGTGAAAACGTGAAGCAATGACAAGAAGCCGAGCTGCACAGATAAGAGCCGTATCTGTTCTGGTTTTGGTTCTTGAATTCACTAGTTTCATTTGGGCTATTGGCATTGTCTAAATACCATGCATAAATACCTCTGGTAGCCAAGCGCTCATTTCAAGATCACTTCTGCATGCCATTTTAGAGAAAAATAATTATTAGGCTTATATTTTTAATAATTCTCAGGGAATAATCTTGGCATGTACCCAGTGTGACTCTTTCACTGTTTAGAGGGTGCAAGTAAAGAAGGAATGTGTATCGCATCCTGTAAAAGCTATTTCTGGCTTTGATTTTTAACTTTCAGCTAGTGTTTTGCAAGGCATGACTGCCCTTGCTCCTCTGTGCAGGAGCAGGGACCTAATCCCCCAGGGATCTACCCCCTATGCAGGGATCTGGTTCCCCTGCTCCCAGTTTTGCTCCATGCTCTCCCAGCTCTGCACACTGCAACATCTCAAGCCTGGACTCTGCAAGACAGCCAAGCTATGCATTTGCACAAGTGATCTTCCCAGTGCAACCAGCCAAGCTATTGGTATTGGGAGATGATGACTACACTGGTGGTGCCAAACTGCCTTTTTTTTTTTACTTGTTGGAGTATCACATACCCCAGCACTTCAGGGAAAACCCTCAACATTGCCTATGCAGACATCTGGACGTGAAGAATCTTGTCTGAGCATTTCGACTTGAGGCAAATATTACTTGTAATTGCATATAAGGGGGGAGACCCTAATTTTGAGCTAATAAATTTTGTGCTAATAAATTATTGCAATTCCTGTACGCTGGAGGGTAAGGAGGCTCTGCTTCCACCTCTTGGTGAAGAAAGAGAACAGCCACAGAGCCACAGCACCCAGTCTTGCAGATGCTCACCTGGGGACATTAAGTTGTCCACAAAGAGGGGAAAAAGGTGGGCTCAGACCTCAGTCTCCTGGTGCAGGTCATCCAGAGACCAAGGGGAATCCATGTCCCTCTTCATTGCTTGGCTAGAAAATGCCACAGCTTCCCTGGTCCTGTGGAAGAAGCAGACTCCCACTGATGGAGAAGTTGCCTAAGCCCATCTCAGGGTTCCCAGACTGAAATTCATTGTTGCCTGTCCAAGACGGATTAGCAAGCTGAGGCGAAGGTGTTGTTTGCCTGTGGATTTAAGGACAGAAAAAATGCCCTGTTGTCTAGGCCAGTATGAACACACTGTGGTAGCTACAGAGAGCCACCAGGCAGGACAATCTCTGCTCCAGAATTAGCATGAGGAACGTCAATTGCTCTTCTTATGGAGACCTGATGTTGCATTGTCTTGAGCAGTGTATGGAGAGAGAGGCTGTTTCAATGATGCTGTCACCATCTGCTACAAGGCTTACAGTGTGGTTTCCTACTGAATCCTCTCTAATCCAGGGAGCAGAGCAGATGCTCCACTGTGGAGCTAACTCATTTATAGACAGTTGCAGATTCTTGCTCACTATAAGAGTAAAATTATTTCCAGATTAAACATACATATATGAGGTGTTATTTAGAGCATTCAATTCACTGTTTTTTGGCTAATTGCAACCTCAAAAGAATAGATGCATATAAGGATATGAGGTGAGTTGGGTTAAGATTGTGATCTAGAGAGGTGTTGAAACGTGTGCAGTGATGAAAGAGTTACATGGACTCAACTGGCTTCTGTATTTAATAGTTGTACAGATATAGCTTTCCTCAAAGAGAATCGCTGACTTGCAAGAGTCCTCCTTTTCAATAAGCAAAGCTGCTATAACAAAATCCTGCAATGCTACAGGCAGGCTTGTGTCTACCATACAGTCACACACTCTGTCAATGCCTCATCTTTAGAAAACTGTGTGATGTTCTGGAATGAGTCCTGAACACTGAATTGTGATAAGTTGTGGTCCTAAATTTGCAATAATGAATCATAGATGGTTCAATATCAGTCATTTGCTTAGAGAGCAGTGTGAGTGTTGCTTGCATATGTAGCAGGCTGAAGACCTTACCTGAAAACACAAACCAGAACAGCTCTGAAAAATATTTGTGCCTTGGCTGAAAATGTGGAAATATGAGCTCTTCAGACCTTCACTTCAGATGCCCAGGGTGCAGTGCTGTGTTTGAAGCATCATGAATCAATGCCAAATTGAGGAACAATGCAAAGGTTCAGCGGTGGAATCAGCAATTTATAACCTGCATTAGGTGAGAATGAATTACTCGTGGTGGGTAATTGTTTCTCCATCACCATGGAAACACATGTCCCTGAATAGCAAGATGACCAGTGGTTTCCCAAGCTGAAGATTCAGAGCCTGGTGGGATCAATGGCACTTTGCAGATGACAGCAGAGCCTAAGGGATTGCAGAAGCAGGGTCACAAGCTTGGAAGTGAAACTGAAAGTAGGATCACCAGAGAAAAGCGTTTGGGAACTTCTGCTCTGTGGTTGGTAGCAGTGGTGAGAGCCCTCACAACATATAAATCCCTCAAAGGGAATGTGTTTACCGCCAGGTTATGTTATCTTGCCAAGCTTAGTAACTTAGACATGACCAAAAGCCTCAAGAACCAGGATCTCAGGCTGGGGAGAAGAGAAGAGAGTTATAACCCAGATCAGTTAGTAAACCAAAAGTAGAACATGTGGGTTTGAGTCCATGAGCTGAATTGTAGTGGGAATTTAAGTCCATATGTCCTCCTGGAAGGCTTCTAAGCACCAGGCTGCTGCTTATTCCTACATGCTTCTATGAAAAGCTTTGGGTTTAATAAATTTTTTTTTCCAGGAACATCATTTTGTTACAAAAAATCCCCAAAGAACCTGAAATTGTAGGCTTGCTAAGAAAAGGCATGTATTATTTCCAGCATGGTGGGACTTCTTACAAGAATTCAGTGAGTTGTTTTGGTGCACGTGTTTGTTAACCTGTGGCTATGCTCAAACTACGCTGGTCTTCTGGGCTCTTATTCCCTGTAGACAGGCTGGTCTCCTGGCTAGCGTGTAGCTTTATGAACTCCTCTTGTCCTCCTCCCCATGGGGGTTTCATAAATAATTCATGTGTTCTCTCAGTTCTCATATTTCCAACTTTTTTTGCAGGGGGAGAAAATGACTGCTTCCTTCAAAGAAATCCCAATTCTTCCTGATGCTATCTAGCATTTTCACATCGTCTTAATTTGTCAAGCTCATTTTGTGGTCATGCACAAGCATGCATCAGGGTATCTGGGTTTTGGTACACCACAGACATCACCTGCTTCTGAACTGCCACTACCTAGGGGAAGGTGTTTAAAATACAAAGGATTCATACTAGCTAGGAAGGAAAGCGTGTTACTTAGAAATCAGGGGGTGGGGGTGGGGAAGGGCTGCCTCTTTTCCTTTTGGGTGAAGAATAGGGATTTTCAGAATTTTCTCTGGGTGTGGTTGGGTGGTATTAGAAGCTGGGCTGTGATCCTAGAGGAAATCAGCTTTGAGCTAATCAGCTCTGTAAAACCTCCACATTTATATGGCACATGTATTATTTCCTTTTTCTTTTATCCTATCCTTTTCTTTTTGTTTGATAGAAGGTCTTTTCAACTTCCTTTGGTGTCTGTAGCAGAAAGAACAGCCCTTATGGCAGCTGCTGAGGGAACGCTGTGTCCTTCCTGTGGCATGAAGCCTGTCTCTGGTGATGCTTGCTTTGGGTGGCTACATGTGTGCCGTAGGTGCTATGAATGACTCAATGACATAGAATCATAGAATCATAGAATAGTTAGGGTTGGAAAGGACCTTAAGATCATTTAGTTCCAACCCCCCTGCCATGGGCAGGGACACCTCACACTAAACCATGTCACCCAAGGGTCTGCCCAACCCGGCCTTGAACACCACCAGCGATGGAGCATTCACAGTTTCCCCGGGCAACCCATTCCAGTGCCTCACCACCCTTACAGTAAAGAACTTCCTCCTTATATCCAATCTAAACTTCCCCTGTTTCAGTTTGAACCCATTACCCCTTGTCCTATCACTACAGTCCCTCATGAAGAGTCCCTCCCCAGCATCCCTAGAGGCCCCCTTCAGATACTGGAAGGCTGCTATGAGGTCTCTATGCAGCCTTCTCTTCTCCAGGCTCAACAGCCCCAACTTTCTCATCCTATCTTCTTATGGGAGGTGCTCCCGTCCCCTGATCATCCTTGTGGCCCTCCTCTGCACTTGTTCCAACAGTTCCATGTCCTCTTTATGTTGAGGACACCAGAACTGCACACAATAATCCAAGTGAGGTCTCACGAGAGCAGAGTAGAGGGGCAGGATCACCTCCCTCGACCTGCTGGTCACACTCCTTTTGATGCAGCCCAGGATACAGTTGGCTTTCTGGGCTGCAAGCACACACTGCAGTCGGCTCATGTTCAGTTTCTCATCAACCAACACCCCCAAGTCCTTCTCCACAGGGCTGCTCTGAATCTCTTCCCTGCCCAACCTGTAGCTGTGCCTGGGATTGCTCTGACCCAGCTGTAGGACCTTGCACTTGTCATGGTTAAACTTCATCAGGTTGGCATCAGCCCACCTCACAAGCATGTCAAGGTCCCTCTGGATGGCATTCCTTCCCTCCAGCGTATCAACCGAACCACACAGCTTGGTGTCATTAGCCAACTTGCTGAGGGCACACTCAATCCCACTGTCCACTTTGTCACCGACAAAGATGTTGAACAAGACCGGTCCCAACATCGATCCCTGAGGGACACCACTCCTTACTGGTCTCCAGCTGGACATTGAGCCATTGACCACCACTCTTTGCGCGTGGCCATCCAGCCAGTTCTTTATTCACTGACTGGTCCACCTATCAAATTGATGTCTCTCCAACTTAGAGACAAGGATGTCGTGTGGGACAGCGTCAAACACTTTGCACAAGTCCAGGTAGATGACATCAACTTCTCTACCCCTGTCCATCAGTTCCGTAGACCCATCATAGAACACCACCAGATTGATCAGGCAGGATTTCCCCTTAGTGAAGCCATGCTGGCTGTCACCAATCACCTTGTTGTTTTTCATGTGCCTCAGCATGCCTTCCTGGAGAATCTGCCCCAAGATTCTGCCAGGCACAGAGGTGAGACTGACTGCTCTGTAGTTCCCCAGCTCATCCATTTTCCTTTTCTTGAAAATGGGGGTTATGTTTCCCTTTTTCCAGTCATTGGGAACTTCACCTGACTGCCATGATTTTTCAAATATGATGGACAGTGGCTTAGTAACTTTATTTGCCAGCTCCTTCAGGACCCGTGGATGGATTTCATCAGGTCCCATGGACTTGTATACGTTCAGGTTCTTAAGATGGTCTCAAGCCAGATCCTCTCCTACAGGCCCAGGGTCTTCATTCTCACAGTCCCTGCTTCTGCCTTCTACAACTTGGGTGGTGTGATCAGAGTATTTGCCAGTGAAGAGTGAAGCAAAGAAGTCATTAAGAACCTAAGATTCTCCAAATCCAGGGTAGAGTGCACATGACTGCAGTACTGAAGACGTCTTACAAGGTGTCGATCAGAGGTGAAGAGAGAGAGGAAGGAGAAATTTTACATGACTCTCTGGACCAGTTCTTTGAGGGTGATGTAGAAGTCATTTGCGTGTGAGGTTTCCCTCTGGCAAAGCTTAGCCTTACAGCTAAATATTCTCAGTCGTTCTTCTGAACTTCCGAAAGCCAGGATGACTGGCACATCCAGCAGTCTGGAGATTTCCTGATGTGTGTTTGATTGCAACTCAAGACTTTATTAAATGTGGCAAACTGCTGTGAAAACTCCTCCAAACCTAGAATTAAGCTTGTGCATACAGGCCATCTTACAACTGCTTCTACAAGAACTCATTCAGGTCTGTGGGAGCCCTACCTTCAAGCTTGCCGTGTCCTCTGTTGCTTATATCTCTTTTGGAGAATCAGAAGAGCTTCAGAAGAGCTGGCTATAGTTACTGTAGTTGTTAGTATTCCATCTTCTTTGAGAAGTGCAGCTTGTCCATTCTCCTAACCTGGTGCAATTGGAAAGGGTAGATGCATTCAAGAAATGACAGAATTATGCACTTTTGCATATTGTAAATGCATAAAATACTATTTTCAGCCCTTACTGTTTGACACCAGCTCAGACACATAAAGAGTGGTTGTAATCACCTGGGTGCAACAACAGTCAAGACATAGGCTTAAGACAACATTGGTGGAATTGCTCTAAGCTGATATCGGCAATACTAAGCTATTGCTGGCCAGTGCATGTGTCCATTTGAAAAACGTGAGCAAAGAAAATAACACAAAGGTTCAAGTTTCCCCTGTGTCCTGGGGCAAAAGTTTTGGAGATGCCAGAGATTCAAGTAGCCATGCATTTCTTAAGGTCTGAAGTTCACATCTGCCTTTAGTGACTTGGACCTAACCTTAATGTAAGCAACTGCTTTGGCATGCTACACTAAGGCTCTATGTGGATGGTGTTGCAACGTCCTTTGGGCTGTGGGAGAAGACAGCACTTGAAATATGCGTGTTTGAGCAAGTTCAATACAGCTTGCCTTAGCTGGAGCCTGACTTCCTTCCTTGGATGAAGCCAGAGATTTGTGGGCTCTAATAATGTGGCAGCTATCCAACTTGGCATATAGAAACAAGAAGGGCGCGTCCTTGTTCCAGTTGCATAAAAATGTCAGAGTGTGTGGAGAGTAGATGAAGGTAGAAGGAAGACCTAGTTTATTTTCTTTCCGTCAAAGTGTATTGTGTTTCTTGTTATTAAGAATAATTTCATAATTGCAAACATATGGTGAAAATCTCTGAGTACCAGTAAGCAGTTGAGGTCTGAACCTGTGGCATTCAATGGGGGGAAACCTTGTGGCAAAATTTCTTGACATTTTTAACGTAAGGAGCAAAAGGAATAGATGTTGGTTATGGTTATTTGGGTTGCTGATTTCTTGGGTGAAGAAAGTGTCTTTTGTGTCAGATACTGTGATCACTTCTGCTCTTGTGGTTGGCTGCCATGGAGCTTGTATGCTATGGGTGTTTAGCCCTGCCAGCCATGTGATGACCTGGATGGCCCATGGCGATCTCAAAGAACAAAACTAGTCCATCATGTTCTTTGTCTTCTAAGCTTTCAATATGCTCAGGGTCATGGTGTTCAGCTGTACCCTGCGGCCATATGGACTAGATGTTTCCTTCTGACAGCAAGAATTGAGACTGGTGTAACTACTGGTTTTCAAGAACAGAAGCTTTAAACCAAATCCTCAGAAGTACAAAACATATTGTACTGAGGGTTCATGTTTTACTTGTTACTCGTGTTCCAAATGTAAAACTGGAGAGTGCTTCAACATCATTGTCACAATGTTCTTCTCCATGAGGAAAAAATGCCTTTGGTCTACTGGGAACGACAAACAATGCTGGCAAAAGGAAAGTCAACAAGCCTAAAATCAAAATGCTTTTATTTACAATTGCTTGTGCCAGGGTCTCTGAAGGCTTCTGTTGCTGTGCAGAGTCCTGTAGGGTTAAGTGCTATGCCGAAATAGAACAGAGCAGGCTTCCAGACACTGAAGTGTTTGAGATATGTGGGACTCCTCCACTGGCCAGATTGATGGTGACACACTTGGAGACCATGTCACAGACATACTGGTTTTAATTGGAAAAAATAATAATAAAAAAATTTTATAGACTTCTTTTTTCAATTGCAAATTAAATTTATCCCATCTTGTCAGTGGCTTTGAGCAGCCACTGCGGAAGGATCCCTTTGGTGAGACAAAAAGGCTACAAAAATAATAGAGATGGACATCTACAGCTGAAGAGCTTGACTGAGACTTGAAAAGTTTGCTTTGGATGGGAGCCAGGTCCTGCTGAGGTCTGCAGGAGTTTTGCTTTTGGACTCAGTGAGGCCAAGCTTTCACTCTTGGAGATCATGTCCTGATGAAGAATTTAGTCTAAAATAATTCTCAAAACTTGCATTGTTTGACTCGAATCCAAGTGGTTTTTTGAAACTGAGTGGCTTTGTGTTACTTACTGACTCAGATTGCTCCCTTCAGCATCTTCCAGGGGTAAGCTCTCAGCAAAGGGCCAAGCATAAGGAAAGATCAGATGTAGACAGGCCTGCTGCTGCATTCCTAAACCGACAGCTTCTTTAATCGTGTGTGCATAAGACTCCCCGTGTGTCTGTTTAAGCTGTATATTTTTCGTGGGAGATGCACCTTTGAGCCCTAGCACATGAGAGAGCCACAACATGGTCACAGCCAGGATCTGGAGCATGGCATGGTAAGATCTTTCCCCCAGTCCTGCAGAGGTCCTGTCAGGCAACTTTCTGAAAGAGGAGTGAAATAGAAAAACCATTTGATTCCTACTGCATGTGCATGCTCTTCTTGATTATTTTCTCCTCCTTTTTCAGAACATGGTGTCAGGAAAAGCAACTTTTTCAATTCACAGTCCTGAAAACACTGGAGCTGCAAGGCCAGGTTTTTCCCTCAGTATGAAGACCTGCTCTGGTATTGCACTTCAGCAGTACATAGAATCATAGAATAGTTAGGGTTGGAAAGGACCTTCAGATCACCCAGTTCCAACCCCAGCATAATGGTCAAGATTTAAGGTTTGCCTTCTGAAGTCAGTTGGTTCCATAGAAAACCCTGACAGACTAATGTCTTCTTACTGAAATACAGTTTGAAATAATTTTTACACGTTCCTTTTTGAAAACCTTGAAAACTGTTTAAGAAAGATTTATAAGGCATAGGCTCTGTTCTGTTGTACTTGAAGTTGTCCATCGTGGAGTGAATGATTTCGATCTAAAATCTGTGAATCAGTGACTGCAATACAGGGGCTATCAACCGTCAGGAGGCTTTCTTTTTGCTAGCGGAACTTTTTTTCTCTGCTCTAAAATAAAGCAATGGTATGGTCCTGCTGTGCCTCAGGCTGGCTGCTTAAAATCAAGGAAGGGCTAAAAAGACTGGCCATCTGGAAGCCTGTGCGGAAGGAGCATGTAAGTGTAGTTTGACGTGGAAGAGCATCATTTGGACGTATTTTTGAACACTGGTCAACCCACTGTGGGCTTGTGTGTGTGTGTGTTGAGTTGATGACAACTTCTTGCTTCATGTTCTAGTCGTCATCACTTCCTTCCTATTTCGTTACAGGCTGAAAGGGAACACCAGGACACAGTATTTCTGCCTAGAAGCAGCTTCCCTCCTCCTGCTATGACTAGCACCAAAACCATTGCCACAGAGAATGGAGGGTGATGAAAATGTGTTTTCTCTTGGGCCTAGGGTTTTATTTTGGTGTTGTTTCCCTGGCTGATTTCTCCCATAATGAGAACAGTGCTTTGCATAGCTGGTTTCACTGTTGTGATGAGTGGCAGTTGCACTTCCTCTCCCATGCATGGAGTGATGGATGGTCTCACCCTTGCCTTTTCTTCCCTCAGCCTTGCAGGGGTTGCAGTGGGCACTGCTGTAGCAGCTGCTTCTCGTGAGTTTTTTGGCTGCAACTGCTGCTGGGAGTAGGGATTCCTCTGGGTCAGTGATCTCCAAACCTCTTTGATATTGCATCCCTAGGTGCAGAGCATTTGAACATCTGCTCATAAATGAGCTTTGGAGACCACTGCTGTAGGTGATGAAAGCACCAGGAGGCTGGTGGCACAAGTTTGGCCAGATCTCCTTTTTACCAGGGCCCAGTAAGGTCTTCCTCCTCTTCCCAGTTTTTTTTTGAGAGGCCTGGCACGGATTGGAAAGCACATGGACTTGCTCAGCATGCTTTGCCTCGATGCTGCTTCTGAAATGAGCAGAAATTTGCCACCATTCCTGGGAAAAGGGATGAATTTCTAACACATGCAACATTCTTCTTAGGTCGCGTGCCTGTATGTTCAAGACCCAGCCCTGCACATGATGATGCATATTTGACTTAACCTGCACATTTGACTTAGTCCATGAAAGGTGCTGTGTCACTTTTGATTAAAGGACTTCTCAGACATAAGGATTTAGATCCTCAAAGTCACAAACATCCACAGGAAAGCATGGCAGCTCTTTTGTTTTCAAGAAATGTTGGGCAAATCTGATTTTTTTGGTTTCTTTTATTTTTGGTGGAAATATTCATGGAACAAGCAATGTCAATTCCACCTCCTAACAGATTCTATCAATGCATGCAGCCTCCATGAGGAGATGATTCTTGGTTTTTTAGAGGATGGTGGAGAGGAGCATTTGAAAGCTGGTGCAGTTTTTTGGAAAGGACAAGTAGACAATTTTCCTCCTCTCAATATGGTCCATATAGAAAGTGTTGAAGGACTAAAAGGACACTGGGGTGTCTCGGACATTTGTGCCATTAACTGCTGTTGCTTTTGTCAGCCATATGTACAGCTGTATTCTTCTTATAGTGCTGCATATGGCACTATCATAATTGAATTTTTCATAATAATTGATCTGACCTGTATCATTCTGTTCACTTTAGCAGAGCTAATTCAAACAGATTGAGATTAGGACCAAAAATATGGTCTGCTTAGCAGAGGAACCATAAAGAGCCTGACTTCACAGTAATGAAGATGAACAATCTGTTTTACCCAGTCCACTTGGTACTATTTATATGTAGCACATGGTCAAGGCTGATACCAGTTTTGTTTCCATTTGTGTCTTCTACAAAATGTGGTACAGGGGGAGCAGGTGGCTGCCTCTGTCCACATTAGCATCGTTGTTCCTTCCAGCAAGGCCAGCAGGTCTAGGAGTCTGTAGTTGGTGACTCTGCCTATGCTGTAAGGGATTAGAGCTGCAGTGCTCTACCCCTGGACACTGGGTTGTTAAAGCCTCTCATATTGTTTGCTTAGCTTCATACAGCAAACTACAGGAATATCAGTGAAGAAAAAAGATGGAATTGGTGAGCTGAGTCTGGCCTCGTAATTAGAGGGAAAAACCTCTTCGGTGGTCTCTGAAACTCTCATTGCTGAAGCCAGAGCTTGGTTCTTCAGTTCAGATTCTCAAATGAAGAAACAGTTGTGTTGGACTGCGGATGACAGAGAACATTAGAAATTGTCCTACAAGATCAGGAAGCTACAAAAACGAGCTGCAGCTACTTTCTCTCCCAGTGCTCTCAGCTGCAGCTGAGAATCTAGACCAGGCTTTATTTTTGGCAAGCAGGAAAAAATAAATCTCCTTTGATACTGTGCAAAAAATGAAAGTAAATGTTGAGCCCCTTGTCTTGAGCAAGGATCTCTTCTGCTGTAAAATAGCAGCATTTTAGAGCTGAAACCCATTTGATCACTGATAGGGGGTAATAAGGAGACATAAAAGGGATTTATTGTGAAATAATGGATTTGATCCTTAGTAATCTTTTCTTTGGCATTAAATTTGGAATATTAATTTTGTGATCTCTGGAATTCCACTATGCTGGAGTAACAAACCAAAGCATGTGAGTTTCACTGCAGGATGAGGTTGAGCTGTGAATAGAGCCGAGTGAATTACTTGCACAGAACAAAGGAGCTGATGAATTTACAGTTCTATTTTTGATTACACAAGATGCACAAGCAAGCATAAAACCAGAAAAAAACCCAACCTGCCCCCAGCTCAAAGCAGAAAAGACCCCAGGCCCTCTCTTCTCCATAGCACACCCGAGCTGTTGGGACCTCTGAGAACTATTGGTTACAGCTTCTTTTTTTGTGGGCTTTCTGCTTATGGGAACAGCAAGTTCTATCTGGTCCTGTCAGTACGACCGTGGACATGAGATGTAAAATGCTGGTGCAGATACCTGTGTGTGGCCACAGTGCTTTCCAGAGAGATTTGGCAAGCCTGAGTTTTGGTGCCCACATTCACAAGCCTTAGGTGTCTCGACACGTGGTTAATTTGGCACAGTATTTTCTGAGAAAACTTCCTGAGCAGTTTGTTTATGGTTGTGTTAAAACAAAATAGGTACAAAATGTGCTGTGAAACCTTGGTATGTAACTCTGAGGTCCCAAATCTTTCACAGAAAGCTATTCCAAGGAACTTCTCCTGGTTTCCACGCTAAATTTCAACTTTCTGCGCCTGAGGCAGGGCATAGATGGATTTAAAACAGGGAGCAAGTTCCTCTGTCGTGTGCTTGAAATAGCTGCTCTTTAAAACAAAACGAAAAAATCTGTGGACACAGAGCAAGCAATGGAAAAGGAAAAATTTTCCCGGCCTGCCTGGTTTTGCTGTTGGACTCGCAGCCTCACTTCTGGTTGCAAAGGGCACTTCTGCCATGGAACTTTGGTCAGGCTCCCAGCCTCAGCCTAGGCTTGGGATCTGCACTCCTGGAGTGGCATAAAAAGCGTGAGTGAAGAAGAAACAAGGAAATGAGCCTTGGAAACTCCTTTGGGAGCAGGGGTCACATTGGTCCGATGCCCTGTGCCAGCTGCATCTCCAGGGTCTTGGCAGTGATCTCTGCATGCTGCGTTGCAAGCAGCCCCTCTTTTGGGAGCTGCGGAGTGGCCAAGCCAAATGAGAAGCACCTCAAGCATTACGTTTCCTGAGAAGGCATTACCTTCTGAAAGTGCTGGGGGTAGGATTGCTATGCCAGCTCTCCAGGTTTGGGAAACTCATAAGTACTTGGATTCCCATGAAAACTTATGATACTAACATGGGGATCCCTACAGAAAAACCCAACACAAACTTGTAAGGGACTTTTTGAAACCGGGAAAGGCGTGCCGTATAATCTCCCAGGAAGCAGTCAGTGACTACAGCCTATTTTCCAGAGATGAAATGGTCTTGCACTTCCTTTGGGGACAGAAAAGTGTTAAACCTTTAAATTTTTGGTTCTGAGAGAGTGAGCTACCTTTCCTATCAGTAGCGTATATTGAAGGGTTACAAACTGCATGAGGAGCTTGGAATAAATTCTGCTTGGCTGATGTTCAGAAGCTTTTCTTGAGTACATTGTGTCTCATTATGGCTGCTGACAGCCTTGTACATCGCGTACAGCAGACACCACTCCAGTGAAACACCACTGAACGCCTCCTGGCAGAACCACGGGTGTAAGCTATGCAGGTACGAAGACTGGTGTGAGAATTTCTCCCCTTGAAACCCTTAAGAAACAGCAGGAAGGACGATTCAGACGTACAGCCTCCTGCTCTGGGGTGGGTGTGCTCATGCATGTGTCTTGTCTGCTGCCATTTATGCAGAGCTGGTAGCTGCGTATATGTATACTGCTGATGGGGGTGCCCAGCAGGATCCCCAAACCCTCGTGGTGCTTCGGACCGATCTGTGAACCACACGGCTTTCATCTGTTCAGTTTGTAATGCCTATTGCTGCTTCCTTCCCTTTCAGCCACGTTGGGGAACATTACTCAGACTTCTAATTTTTCTACTGTAGAATTTTGCTGTTGAATATTCCCTGGCCATTCCTCATCCCCTGTTCCTTTTCCTCCCATCTCCCACGCATGCCCTTGGACAGAGCGCACCCTCAGCAGCTTTGCAGACAACGCAGAGCTAGGGGGAGTGGCTGACGTGCTGAAGAGCAGAGTGTTGGTCTAGAGGGATCTGGAGAAGCTTGGGGATTCAGCCAACAGAAACTTCCTGGAGCTCAGCAGTGAGACTTGCAAAGTCCTGCACTGGGGGTGGGAAAGCCCCATGGAATAGATCGAGGCTGGAAAACAATTGGCTGAGCAGCTCTCCTGGAAAGGACCTAGGAGTTACAGCAGATGCTGTGTTGAATATGACCCAAGGTGTGCTGTCACTGCAAAGCAGGCAAATCACATCCTGGGCTACCTCAGGCACAGCAGGGGCAGGAGATCAAAGGCTGTTGTTATCCCCTCTATTCAGTGCCAGGGAGGTCATGCCTGGATACTTTGTCCAGTGCTGGGCATTACCCACAAAGGTGATGCTTGGAGTAAATCTGCAGAACTCTGCCAGATGTTGAAGGAGCTGACAGAAAAAGACTCAAAAAAGAGAGAGGGTGCAGCCACAGAAGACGTATCTGCTGGAAATGCACTAATCAAAGAAAAGTCTGCATGGAAAACCACTAATTACATTGATATCACCTCCAATTAGGTGAAGTACCTGAGCTCCAAACTGCTGGAACCTGGTGGAGCTTTCTGGGGATGTACAGCTGTGTGCTTAAGCTGGTCTTCAGTAATAAGTACTTGTTAGGGACTGCTGCTGAAGGCATGATCAGGGTACATGTTTGAGCTGCAGAGGTTGTTTTGTTCTTCTGCATCTTCCTTGGAAGCCCTTCTTCAGTGAGAAGGGTGGTAGACAGGTAGAAATGTGCTCAGGTTTGGAGAAAACTCAGAGGAGCTGTTGGAGGGGGAGCCTGGGATAGTGTGCAGGAAAACCAGGATAGAACATTTTTGCCCCATGCCTGCCTTGCAGGACTGGGAGAAGAGCTACTTTGAAGAACTTCCTTAAAGATCTCTTCCCTTGGATCTCCTTGGAAGTCAAACTCTAACTTGGTGGATGTGAATGTGATTTTTTCCTCCTGTTCTACTAGCTCAGCAGAGAATCGCCTGGCCCTTGTATCTGTAGACATCCTCAAGCTGGCTTCATTGCCTATTCTTTTATGGTCCTGTAAGTTAAACCTACAACTTCTTGTGCTTTTCCAACAAAGATGACAGAGTGCAAAATGCACAAGCAGCCATCCTGGAGCATCACCCTCTCTCTGGGGAATCCCTTTCTCTTTGGAAGCCAGAGTCAGGTTCTTTCTTCTTTCCCCCCGCCCCACTGCCCCCTGCCTTGCGTTTCTTTTCTGCAATGACATCTCCTATCACTGGGAAAAAAAGCCACAAATGTCCCTGGGACATTCTTCATTTGCAAAACAGACCCAGTGCCCCTTCATAGAATTGCCTTCCTAACCTGAGCAAAAGACCTGTCACCAACACCCCTTAAATTAGCACGCTTGGAGGAAAGGTTTTGGGAGACTTCCCAATCTGGCTGAAATCACCAAGAGAAACGCATGTTGACTTTCCTGGGGAGTCTCTGTTACCACAGTCATGCTGCACAGATCTTTCAGCCATCTGAATCTGCTCCAGAGACGCAGGCACTGATCCTGCAAGCTGATCTGGTGACCAGAGGTGAGAGGACAGAAAGGTAGGAGCTTGTCTGTAGGTCTCAGGTGAAGGTCACAGTTTTGCTGCCCATCCGCCTTTTTTTTCCTTTGGTAGGGGGTGGTGGTTCCCGAAGATAAACACGGCTTATTTATTTAGAGAATTCTTGTTTAAAAAAAGGAAAAGGAATGGGAGGAAAAAGCAAACCACAAGTACTGCCTTTCAAATGTCTGTGTTATCAAATATTTGGAAGTTCGGGGTCTGTAACTAAAGGATAGAGCCACAAGTTTCCATTAGCAGACAGCTTAACAAATGAACACACATGCTAAGAGCTGAGTAATGCAGCGCCAAACTCCCCCTGTGCACTAGCCTGTATTGTATCCACAGAGAATTTCTTTTCTTTTTTGCGATGTTCATTTCATTCCTAGATTTGGATTCTTTGATCCAAAATTCCTGATCAGCAGAGTGCTCTGATGCTTGGGAATTTTGCTGAAGCACAAGTTAGGGGTTTGTGCCAATGTAAGTTACACCTATAATGAAGGATCAGCAGATCATGGTTTGGGATGCCTGGAGTAAAGACCACACAGCATCTATTTTTTCCCAAGGGAGTCACTCTCTACAGGAAAGCAAAGCCCACCTTTGCCCTGAACTCATGCAGTAGTAGTAAAGGAAAAGTACACATCTGTTGGGCAGGATCATATGGGCTTCAGGTTTTGGTGATGAACTTCTTCCAGCTTCCTGACTTGGCATTCCACTTTTCTAGTACATGTTTTTCTATGGAGGTTGTCTCTGGCATTAACACTAGTTCTAGTCTAGGCTCACAGTGACTCACAAGTGACAACCTAGTGATGCAACAACAGATGTGATTTGCAGTCCATAATGACGTTTGCATGAAGAAAAGGGCAATGTAATTAGAGGAGCTGGGTCCCTCCCTGCTAGAAGGAGGTAACAGTGATGTTTGCAAAACATGTCATGTTTTGTTTGTTGTCTGAATACTTGTGCCTGTAAGTTTTTAGTAGGTGGGAAGAAGTTCATCTAGGCACCGTTATGCCAAGAGACAAAACATACATGCTTATGCTAGGCTCCGCACTGGTCCCTTAGCACATCAGTGTGCACAGTCCATCCATGTACACAGGACCTAGAGAGGAGGCTCTCTTCTGCAGCAGGTGCTGAATATCCAAGCAGTGGGAGCATGCCCAGGTGGAGATCTGCAATTTCACTTCTAATTCAGGTTTCTCAGCAGCAGCACACCTGAGGATGAACATAGGGAAGACTTGAGAGAAACAGGGCAGAATCTTGATACGAATGATGTGGGTATAAATGACCATAGAAACTGTGGAAAAGCTGAATCTGGAAAAATATCCTCTGCTGTTGAGAAAAGCTTAGCAAAGAGATTTTCAGGTCAACAGTACTGTTTTCCTGAAACATAAGGGCACCACTCCTGCTTTGTTTCAAAGCATTGTGCTATAAAACAAAAATCAAAATTCAGCTGAAGTGTTTAGTTTGTCAGTGCATGCAGCAAAGTTCATGTAGGAGAATGAGGATTCCCCTCACCTCCTTGAGGACCTCTTTCCTCCTCTGAGTGCCTCTTCTCTGATCCTGCTCTTGCCATGGTCAGAGACTATTGTGAGACCTTTCCAGACTCCCAGTGGCCCTACCCAACAATCCCAGCTCCTTCTCATCAACTTGTGGGTTGGGTGCTCCAAGCCCTAAGCAATTTGGTAGAGGATTATCTTCAGCAATCTTTCTGCCACCTCTGTTTCTATTCCACAGAATCAGTACAAGATGTACCTAATGCAAAGGTATATATTGCATTATGCCACCACTTACTGCTCCAGGCCTAACAGCAAAAAAGCATCCTGAGATGCACGTGCATTTGATTGCTTGATTTTTCTTGGAAGCAAAGAAGAATTTCCCCCTCCTGCAATGGAGCCCATGCTCCCCAAGTACCCCCTGCAGTTCAGGAGGTGAAACCTTTTTTAGCCTGTGGGCACGGTAGGCTTCTGGTTATAGTCATGCAAATCTCTTTCTGCTATTTCAGCAAGGCCCTGTGCACCAGCTGTCATGAGCTCTCAGGCTGGCATCTTATCTGTGTATGCCTGAACTTTGGTGTCTGCCAGCCACCCTAAATGTGGTTAGCTGCACAGAAACCCAGTGTTGTCTCTCAGCAGCCAATCGCGTTGCGGAGAAAGACACCACGGTTTGAAACTGCCTGAGTCCTTCTTGTCTTCTGATTTGTGGTTCTCAAAACACGTTTTGATTGCTCCCTTCACTCTGCCTAACAGACACAATGTTAGATGCTGTGCTTCATGAGTAGTAGCTGATGATTGCTGATGGACTTGTCTGCTTTTCTCTCTTTCTTTTTTAAGCACATTCTCCTTAAGCATATTCTCACAGGTGCTTCACTTACCTCTGACCAGCCAGTAGTCCCTCTGCTATCTTTAGGGGTCCCTGAATGGAGAGCTGGTGTTCATCTCTTTTCCTTCTTATGTTCTAAGCTGGTTTGAAGGAGACATGGACATCTGCTTGGCTGGACTCCAGATACTGCCTCTTTCCTGCCCAAGAGGTTAAAGATAAAATCAAAACACCCCAAACACACAAGCAACAGTTGAGTATGAGCTCTCATACTTGGGAGTATAAGTATGACCTCATCAAACTTGGGAGATGCAGCTTGATATCCAAGGGCATGTTCAAGGCAGTGAGACTGATAGGATTTTTCAGGGTCATGGTTTTGTGCTCTTGCCTTGCTGGGTGTGTGGTTTGTAGTTAACATTGAGGTGTCCACACTTTTTTCCTTCTTTTGAAGAACAAAGATGCTGGCCTGTCCTTTAGCTGAGTGGCCACTGACTTTCTTTGGAAGCATATCATCCTGTATTACCAGTTCAGGCAGGATAGCTCCTGTAATTTGAGTACAGATTTAGTCCCAGGGACTCAGGGAGTTCCTTGCTCAGTATTTACTCTGTGTAAGCCTGAGATGGTATTAAAGAGAGGAACAGACTGTGGGTTTGAAGCCTGCTGCTGTAACTTGCCTTTTTCACTTCCCAGCAGATGTCCAAGTCTCTTGGATGTCTGTGAGACATTTCCATGTGCTCTCATGTTCCTAGGGTCTTCACACTAGTGTCTCCAGATTGCTGGGTAGGAGATGCTGAAGTACAAGAGAAACAATTGGAGATGGCCTCAAGTCAAAGTGAGCACGGGTGGGATCCTGACACTAAGTACCTGGGGATAGATGAAAAATTGCTAGTGCCACCATGTACTGGATCTTATGTCACTTTGGAAGCATTTGACGTGGCGCTATGAAGAAAGCAAAAGCTAAAGACCTCAAATGTTGCAAAATTCACATCCCAAACACAGCAACCTCTGCTTGCTTTCCCTGGCGGAAGTGAGCCAGCTTGTGTTTGGTTCTCTGAACATCAGTTGGGAGTCTTCTTTCCCATTGGGTGTATTTACTGCTTGTTTATCCTGCTGAACATCAAGTCTGTAGAATGGTTTTGCTACTGCAAACAGTAGAGATCAAATAATGATGCTGAAGTGCGCAACAGGGGAAGAAAACAGGCATTGACACTGGATGTAAAGACTGCAGAGTAACCTGGTAGGAGGTCCACTCTGTAAGAACCATATCTAAATTATTAACAACCCCCTATACTGCTGGTGGTATCAGGATGCAAAATGGCATCAGTTTCTGCAGCGGCAGTGGGGCAGCCAGGAGGGAGCTGTCAGCTGGGTGGAGACCTCCACCAGTCTTTGCAGGCTTCTGGGAAACTGAACCTCAGCCTGTTGACGTCAAAGTGTGTATTAATAATTGATATTGAACATCCTTCATGATAAGTAGCAGGTGATGGAAAGCCCTCATATGTATTTTATGAAGCATGGGAACCCAAAAAGCTCAAGTTTAGCACCCATTACTTATTGTTTTAGCTTTACATAGTTATTTTTCCTGCCTAAATGGTGCAGTCTTGTGCTTAACGTTGTGTGATAGACCTAATTTCTTTCTGTGGCCTGCTCACCTTGGAGGCACAGTCACAGTTTGCTGATGTAGCAAGCCCTGATTTTTCTTTTTCCTACCCATGAACACACAAAATAGTTTCTCAAACATACATGTGTCATGCCCTCAATTTTGATAATCAGTCTGATTAATAGTTTTCTCAGAGAGAAAGAGAAAGCTATAGGAAGGTTCTGCTCTTTTCAGCCTTGATGGTGCAAGAACAGAACAAACTATAACCTGCAAAGCACTGCAGGCTGATGTCCTGATTATGCAGAGTCCTCAGCCCATGAAAAGCAAGAATGGCTAATAGCACAATGCAAGCAAAACTATCAATTTCTAAATAAGTGTCTTCCTCTGGGCTGCAGTGGAAGGAACATCTACCTGCCAGGGGGATCCTTGACATTAAAACAAGCATTAAGGGGTAATTCTTTGCATAGAGGTAATGTCTCCACTCCTGTCATTGAAAACAAGTGGTTGTGTGTAGGCCAAAGCACCACCCTGTGTGAATCTTCAGGGCTCAGCAAGAGTCAATATATATAACAGCTGAGCCTCTGTGCCAGAAACTTTTCTGTATTTCCTTGCCTCATTGACATATGTTGGTCATGCATTATGCCTGCCTCTAGTTTATTGTGCAATAAGTAAGTGCAATGCTAAATATAAAGATTTAAATGTTGTTTAGGTTTTACAGAAAGTCCATAGCAGCCCCTGCTCATCACACTTAAAGAGGAAAGAAGCCTTGCCGAAGAGATGCCTTATGGGTGATTTTACCAGGGCATCCTTGTGCACAGTCAGGCAATACCAAACAAGGTATTCCTGTATGCATTTTCCGAATGTATTTTAACCAGTATCGGTTCCTGCATGAAGCCTTTATACCCTGAGCTGTGATATGATCGTGCTTGAATTGTTCTGATACGCAACACAGAAGATAAGAGTTGCACTGCAGGATGGGCAGGGCATTTTGCATCTCCCAACAAAGATGTGGTAAGAAAGCATGTGAGATGATAGTACATTTTCATCTCAGATTCAGTCCAAATCTGCCACAAGATCAGAATTTCTGATCAGATAAAATAGCAACTTAAAAAAAAAATAGAAGCGTGTATATATATATATATATATATATATATATACACACAGACACACAGATGTAACTTGGCAGATTTATTTAGGCCAATGTTTTGGAGCATGTTCTCTTCTCTCTAAATTACTTCATACAGTGGTGCCCACTGCAGGAACCTGTGGTCATCACTGATTCAGAGCTTACATGTAAACAACATAAGCATCAGGGTGGCATTATAAAATAAAATAATAATTAAACTATCCTGATGAGGAGGTCCAATCCACAGGCTGAAGAGTCAGGTTATGCTACAGCCTTGTGCCCATTTCCAGATGGATCCTTCCCTTCCTCCTGGGGCTGGCTTCCTAGGACATCCCCATGGCTAAATCCCCAGGCAAAAAAGTGGTCCCTGGGTGGGTCCTCACTGTGGCAGTGAGGGAGAGCAAACTTCCCAGCTGTGATGCACACTGGCCCTATTAAACCTATAGCTAGTCCCCATCCATGCCAGCAGACCCACAGAAATGATTCTGAATGTCAGCACTGTAGAAGCAGGTAGTAGAAGCATTCACCCACTTCTTGCCACGTGACAAAATGTTAACGCAGCCCATATGCCCATACGTGAGAAAGAAACTGTATCTTACGCAAACCAGCTGTCCCTCAACAGGGAACAGCCTTGGCGCTTCCACGCTCTTTTACATTTCTGCAGAGGGGTATAAGGTTAACGAAGAAATCCCTGTAACAGTGCTTTGAAGTAGGGGCAGCTGGGCTGAATCCTTCCTCTTCCTCCAGCTGTACAAGCGCCTGTGGCTGGGCAGGTGGGATTAGAGGCAGGACATTATGGTTGGAGGAAGAGGATGTCACAAATGGATGGGAGCCCACCAAAGGGAAAAGGGTTTCCTGGGTGGTACACACGGCTGGCAGCTCTTCTACCAGAGGAGGCAGGTGAATCTTGTAAGGAAGCCACTGGAGATGTCAGGACCTCCTGGGACCTCAAAAGTTTTGAGCACAGCTCAAGCTGAACAGGCTTTTCCTGTGTTGCGTTTGCTTTTCCTTGGGTTTTCAAAAAGGCTCCCTGCAAAAATGCCGTTTCTTGAGTGCGGAACAGTGGCTAATAAACGAAAAAGTACTGGAATTCCACTTTCCACTTGCTTAATTTCAGTATCTTCCCAGGCATGCTTCCAGAAAAGCACATTAATATAGTGGTTAAATCAAAAGATGCTACTACAAATGTCTCACTATCCAATACTGGATACCAGGACATACCTGCTTTAGCACACCAGCTATAAAATACTGGCTTAATCTCCCTGGGTTGACGATTGCCTTAGTTATTTTAGTCTTAACAGGTTTATAGCCATTTGAGTGATGGAGACCAAACAGGCCCTGATGTAAAATAGAAGGAATCCTGCACAAATGAGCACATTTACCTTATTTACAATTTAGCTCATTAAGTAAGACAAAACCCTGGCTCGCTGCCTCTGTGAAAAGGCAAACCAAAGAGTCAGCTGGAGGTGCCCACATCTCCATTTACAAACCCAGGCATGGAGAGAATATGGGTGCCAGGGACACCAGGAGCCTCTGCTGTCAGTAAGGATTTCAATATTTCTAGTGGGATTTGGTATTTGGCACTGGACTTTGCTCAGAGGGATGCAGAAAGAGCCCCAGAGACACCAGCACAAACTGCAGCATCTGAAACCTTCTGTTACTGAAATCCAGGCTTTTTAGCACATTTGTTAGCAACCTGGAGCTCTATTTTGCAGAATGATAAAGCTGAAGGACAATGGTGGAGAACTGCAGATTTACTAACTGATTGCAAATTGATGCACAAAGGGAAAATAACTCAAATGCCATGTATGAGATGATGGGCTCTGGCTGATAATGAGCACTGCAGGATGAGATCTTAGAGTGTTGATGGGTGGCCCCATGAAAAGTACCAGTCCATTGCTCAGGATCATCGAAAAAGCCAAAAGACCACAGTGAATTACCAGGAAAGGAAGAGAAAGCGTCACAATGCTAAAGCACAAATCCACCATGCTCCTATGCTTTGGATGCTGGGTACAGTTTTAGTCTTCCCATCTCAAAAGGGATACAACAGAGCTGGGAAATCTTTGGGGAGGGTGAAATATCTGCAATGGCTTCTGTAGGAGGGACTGTATAAGCTAGATTTGTCTGGCTGTATATAACCTCTCCGGCTATAAAAAATTAGAGTGCACTTAATAATCAGATGGCACTAAATTCTGCTGGAGGTAGATTCAGGTTGGACAGGAGGAGGGTGTTGTTTTCAGGATGCGTGTTTCCCCTGCAGGGTCCCCTGGTGCATGGTTCTGGGGATGTGAGGAGTTTTTGTGAATTCGAAAAGGTGATGAAGAGGTTCATAAATGAGGAATTTATTCAAGGGTACCGCTCACTTCCAAAATGACCTATTCCATAAAATCCCTGAGCAGCAAAGTACCAGGAACTGTGAGAGCACCCAGGTGAAATTCCCGTGCATGTTTTTCTTACTTTTAAGCCCTTCCCCAGGTTTTTGGCCAGAGTTTCAGACAGGATCTTGGGCTTAGTGGATTTGCGCCAATACAATCATTTTCATGTTCTTCTGACACAGGAAATCAAAGAGAGGTACCCTTGTGAAGAGGTTGTAATGAGCAAGCCATTATGCATCAGTGATTTCTGCTTTACATCATGATTCAAGTTAAACATTTAATGATGAAGCCCTGAATTCAGAGGTTGAAGGATGGAAAAATAAAAAGCCCAAACATGTGTGGAAGGGTGAAAAAGCATTCTCTTTCAATAAACTTGTGTTGTTCTGTTTCTGAGTAAAAGAACTACAGGATATCTCACAATCATTCAGTCATTCATGAACTGAATCTGTAAGCAATATTGACAAGATAAAAGCCACTTACACCAAAATGCTGAATAAGCAAAGAAACCTGTGCAATTTGCAGTTCGTTCTTGGCTTATTTTGCCAGCAGAAAAGGGTCTCAGACTTCTGGGTGATTCACTTACTGCTATTTGGCTCCACTTCAGAGGTGAAGGTTTCGGAATTACTCACAGCCCCACGCTAACGAATTGGCAGCCACGTAACATTACTGAAGTATCTTGCAGCTTTGCCTCCTTTGAACCTCCAAGAGGTACTGAGCAGCTGACTTGACTTAAAAATGAGACCTCACCACTCTTTTCCCTCCCAGCTTGATGCAAGTTTTATTCCAGTTTTAAGCAAGTCCTTGTTTTAGACATACTGGTTTACTCATGGCTGATACTAACGAAGGCTCAACAAAACTATCTCAGTACTTCACTGTAAAGAGACAAGTGGGTTCATCATTGATGATACAGTCATTACCTGAGCATCAGAAAGACTTTTCCATAGTATCAGAGCCTCTCTTTTCTAAGACAACTCATACAGGGAAGGAAAAGGCTTTGGTTCACAGTGTTTGGGGCATGGGGCATGGTCTGGCAGAGATGGGACAACACAGAGTAAGAAAGCTCAGCTTCTAACAAGCACAATCCTCTTTTTACTCTATAGATGCTTTTTCCCCTACCCCAACTTCTTCCCCAAGAAAGAGAAGTAGTAAATGAGAAGGATATGTATTTGTTGGTGGGAAATGAGAAAAAAGCAATAGCCCTGTCATGGAGGAACTGGATTATTCAGTGCCCAGTTGTGAATGTTTGCATGTAGAAACTCTGTGCAGAACAAACCTTAGTTTATTGTAGCTGGTCAAACCCAGGAGTATCAGAAACACTTGTCTAAGAGCTCTCACACTCAGAGGAATATAGGAGTGTCTCTTCAGCTCTGCAAGGCTAGGAATCCTTGAACCAGAGAGCTAAGATCCAGTCTCCACTGTGCCGAAGCAGCCAAAGCTCAGCATTGTAACTTCATTGAAAAGGTACAGTTCCAGTGGGGTAAAATAGCTGAAAACCACTGAGTTTAAGTTGCTGTAATTGCACAGAATTTTTTCCTCACTGTGTTTTTAGTTTGTCTTTTGCCTACATACTTATCTAGGTATGAGTTTTACAATCTTGAAATGCCTAGAGCCATTCTAAGTAGTCCTAGTTTTGTGTGATCTTCAACATGTCCAGCACACGCTCAATGCACATTCACATTAGAGTTGCATTTACATATGTGTAAGCATGATGCCTGTGCTGAAACTAGAATCTGACACGAAAGAACAAAAGAAAAAACAAAAAAAATTCCCAACAAAGCTTTCCTCACGCCGTGTATCCAAACCACTTGCGACAGGAAGGTTTGGAAGCCAGACAAAATTATTTGTTGTTCTGCTAGATACGCTTCTTTTTAAAGCCCACAAATGTATTCTTTTTCCTTCCATGGGTCTGTCATTAAAAAGCTACAATGCACCCCGCACAGACTTATTTCTAAAGGTGTAAAGCTTTGCCCACCAGCAGAAGCAGGAGTCACAGGACATGCTATAGTGGGGATCCTGTTGCAATAAATGCCTCAGACTTGCAGGGCTGGGAGCTGTAGTAAAAAATACCCAGTGGCATCTCATTCCATGTGTATGGATTTACAAAACGACTGTGACTATGAAGCTACCCAAGGCTTCCCTGCCAAATTCTTCTTTCTGGAGTTCAGGCTGAGCCTCAAGGTATATTGCATGAACGTACCAGCCTGGTGCTTCTCTCCTGGAGTGGAGAGGCATGGTGACAGCAAAGCAGGCACATCCAGGTTTCCTCGAATTGACTTGTGTTTCACCAGCAGTGAACGTGAGGCTTAAGGGTGGGTTGAACAGATCTCCTGCCTGCCCTGCACCTACCGTCTGTGGGCTACCATAGGTCAAAACACAGACACTACTGCTGCTTTTAATGTTATCTTCATGGATGGTGCCTCCTGGCCAGGTCCAGCCAAAACTCTCTAAGGCAGTGCAAGGATCATCTTTTCTACAGGTTGCTTCTCCCAGCACTGGAGCCATCTCTTGTTGGGTAGTGAGGAGGAAGAGTGGTTCTTGCAAGAATTCATGGGTTTCTCTAAGAGCCCTGGCTTTTCCCCATGTAGGGACTCCTGGTGAAAGCGACCCTAGCCTCTGTGTTTCTGCTGGGAGTAGGCTTTTCAACTACGTGGTCACCTTTGTTTGCTCCACAGAGCCTCCTTGGCCGAACAAATATTTTTATTAATACTCATCAGCAAATATATAAACAGGTACTGAGTTATATCCACAGGCTCGGTTCTGATTATTTGACCTCTAGTTTCTATTGACAACAGCAAAGTAAACAATTTCTGTAGCGACTCAATGCTGTTTTCAGGCAGGAATAAACAAGAACATGAGATGCACACAGTGAGGTATAAGTTGTTAAACCAGAGACCTAAAGCCATTGAAACCAAAATGCTGCTCTTTGCTCATCTTACAAGCTTGTTTTAAACCATGACAGTTTGTTCAACATGTTTAACATGGACAATTTCTTTAACAGTGGTATAGATTTGAGCTAAAGCATCTTCCCCCCTGACCATTTTCGTGTCAGGTTTTCAGATGAGCCCTGGAGTCAGCAGCAACTTTTAGGAGTGTAAACGGGCAGTGAAGCTTCTGGGAAGCCTGTGAATGTGCTTTGTATGTACTTACATAGTTGGGTATCTTCATCTGAAAACTTGGCCAGCTCTCAGCAGCTCTTCATGTTTCTGAGGCTGTCACCTACAAACAATTAAGGCAAGGTAACACTAGGTAGATGCACTGAGGACACATTCTAGCAATGACCAGAGGGCTTCTCCAACACTGAAAAATAGGACGTGAAAGGAGAGCTTTGCAAATAGCTTCATTCTGGAGGATCCCCATTGTGTTTTGGTGCCTCTTATGCCATTTCAGTTTCACAGGGGGGCTCAGCTGGGATCTAGGAGTGGGTCCTTGGCCTCCCATCTAAACTGGCTGTGTTCACTGTGCCTTTCTGCAACCCACCAAACCCTCCCACCAAGACCAGCTCAGAGTGGTTTGGTCATAGTAGCTGAATAATTATTTTAATGCAGATCCGTGCAAAAAGCAAAGTCGCAGAGAAGGATGTCCTCCTTGCCGGATCAAAGTGAGTCTATGAATGCCTTTTTAGGAGGGACAAATCAGGGTGTGCTCATACCTGTAAAGTATTCCCCCAAACTAGAAAGTGCTTGGCATGACTTAAGGTTAACTCTTGACCTGATCAAGTATACATTTTTAATTAAAATCTTAAAAATAAACTAGAAAATCCCGAGGTGTGGATTCCTGAGAAACTTACTTCTGCTGTACTTCATAAACTTGCCTAAACTGCACAGGTAAGTAAGTTTGCAAGATGACAACCCAAATACCTGATGTCTGCACCAAGAGTGGCAACTCTATCTGCAAGATAAAGACAGTGCCCACTGCAAACCCAGGTTTCAGCTTGTATGAGAAATCTTATAGGGGAGGGAGCTGTTTCTGGAGGTTGCACTGGATAAACCTGGCTCTGAGTTCAGATCCTTCAGCAGATAAGTGCAAAAGTAATTGTTAAAACACCAAAGCAAGCCACCATTCTTGTGATGGCCAGTTGTGGTGGTTCACTTTTTGATCTCAGGCAGCACTTCCCAGTTTACAGTTTGAGTCTGTGCTGTGGGACTTGTTTAATTTTCTGACATCCCAAGGCAGCAATGTTTGCAATACTTCACAGCTTTCCTACAATAAACAGCCACTTCTAATGCTGGAATAAGAAAAAAGGTTTGTGGGAGGTGACGTATGGAAGCTCAGGGCTCATCTGCCAACACTACCCATGGAGAACCCAGTCCCTATGAACCCTCATCCTCTAGACTAACTGGTCCTAAAAGGAGGCATACTGGTAACAAACAGAAGTTGGATGAATCAGAAGCAAGTTAAGTCCTTACTCCAGCATCAGAGTAGCCTCTTCAAAAATCATCTTGTCCAGCTGGCATTACATAGATCTCCTGGTAAGGAGGTCTTCAGTGCACAATGGTGCAAGCTGTTCTTGATGGTCACCTCTTATAGGACCCACCCCTCCTTTGGTTGAAATGAAGGATGCTCTAGCATCTGATGCACCACCTGCCTGGTGTTTGCCCCAAATATAGTCAGATGCCCTGTGATCTCTGTGAGCTGTTTGAAAAAAGATGCTCTTGTTTTGGTTGAGTTAAAGCCATTGATTTCCACTTGTGGCACTGGAAGAGCAATCCCCCCTCTGCTCTTTTTCTTTTTGAGATTAAATAATCAATATTGGCTTTTAAAGAGTCACTGTTAAGGCTAATACATTGCCCTAGTGCACATGTATCTCTGAGTTGATGCTCCCTTGAGTTTATGACATATACTTTTTAAAGCTGCGTTTTCAGGCTGCAAGATACTCTTTCTGACATGCAAACCAGTGTTTTGGTCCAACACAAGCCCTGGATTAATATGGAAGCTTTTGCCGAAGTTTCATTGGTAGGGAGAAAGGAAAACCTAAAAAAACCCAAGCAAAGGAAATAGCAGAATGATAACCCCAAAAATGACCCAACAAAATTATTCAACTGCTCCAGAGGCAGGTCACAGCATGGGGTGCAAGTCACAAGGCAGGATGCCCTGGCCTGCTTTTCTGTCTTCAGATCAAGTGGAGACAATGATCATGCAGTTTGGTTTCAGGGTGTTATTTAGGACTGATCAGAAATATTCCAGTGGAAGCTTTTCCTATGGAAAATAATTAAAATTGCAGTCTGATGAACTTAAGACAATTTTCAGAATCAAGATCTCAACTGACTTTGTGCTGGAGCAACGGGTGGCTTCCCAGGCAGCCTGGCAGGTGGGTTTCCACCGAACACCCCCAAATCTCCTCCAGCCCCTGGCATCCCAAAATGTTAAGAGGAATCACACGCCCCAGTTTTGGAGCAAAACCAAGGGAATCAACGATCAGAGAGGCTGGGGAATGAGTCTTCATTGTTTGTTGAAGATGTGTTTTCTTCCAGATGCTGCAGTCACATTCAGCCACACTTGACACAGAGCAGCAGTCAGTGCTTCTGGTTGATTTTGCATTTTGACACAGAGGTTTCTCAGGAATAAATTTCAAGGGGACCTGCTTATCTGTCCTGCTCTCTTTCCTATCACACCAACCTGTCTTGTCAAGATCCTGAGACTATTCCTTGGTCATTGTGCTAAACCAGTAACTAGAATCACAGAATCACAGAACAGTTAGGGTTGGAAAGGACCTTAAGATCACCTAGTTCCAACCCCCTGTCAGGGGCAGGGACACCTCACACTAAACCATGCCACCCAAGGCTCTGTCCAACCCGGCCTTGAACACCACCAGCGATGGAGCATTCACAGCTTCCCTGGGCAACCCATTCCAGTGCCTCACCACCCTTACAGTAAAGAACTTCCTCCTTACATCCAATCTAAACTTCCCTGGTTTCAGTTTGAACCCGTTACCCCTTGTCCTATCACTACAGTCCCTAATGAAGAGTCCCTCCCCAGCATCCTTGTAGGCCCCCTTCAGATACTGGAAGGCTGCTATGAGGTCTTCACGAAGCCTTCTCTTCTCCAGGCTCAACAGCCCCAAATTTCTCATCCTATCTTCATACGGGAGGTGCTCCAGTCCCCTGATCATCCTCGTGGCCCTCCTCTGGACTTGTTCCAACAGTTCCATGTCCTCTTTATGTTGAGGACACCAGAACTGCACACAATACTCCAAGTGAGGCCTCACAAGAGCAGAATAGAAGGGCAGGATCACCTCCCTTGACCTGCTGGTCATGCTCCTTTTGATGCAGCCCAGGATACAGTTGGCTTTCTGGGCTGCAAGCGCACACTGCAGTCAGCTCATGTTCAGTTTCTCATCAACCAACACCCCCAAGTCCTTCTCTGCAGGGCTGCTCTCAATCTCTTCCCTGCCCAACCTGTAGCTGTGCCTGGGATTGCTCTGACCCACGTGTAGGACCTTCCACTTGTCATGGTTAAACTTCATCAGGTTGGCATCAGCCCACCTCACAAGCGTGTCAAGGTCCCTCTGGATGGCATTCCTTCCCTCCAACGTATCAACCGAACCACACAGCTTGGTGTCATCGGCCAACTTGCTGAGGGCGCACTCAATCCCACTGTCCATGTCATCGACAAAGATGTTGAGCAAGATCAGTCCCAACACCTATCCCTGAGGGACACCACTCGTTACTGGTCTCCATCTGGACATTGGCCCATTGAGCACAACTCTTTGCGTGCGGCCATCCAGCCAGTTCTTTATCTACCGAGTGGTCCACCTATCAAATTGATGTCTGTCCCATTTAGAGACAAGGATGTCATGCAGGACAGTGTTGAATGCTTTGCACAGTTCTTCCTTTCCCACATGCTACTGTAAAATAGTCGATAAAGTGAAATATCTCTAGACCTACGCAAAAACAATGACCCTGGGCTCTTCTAAGTAGGTCTTCCATATGCTTTTCCCCAACATATTCACTCACAGGACAGTGAGAGGGAGAGATCTTTTCGTGGCTGGTTAGAGCTCTCCATGGGTCTCTAGTTCCCCTAAGGAGGCTTGAAATTCAGGAGATGTTGGTGTTGGCTGCAACATCCCTAAGCCAGGTTCATCTCTCCAAGCCCACCTCTAAATGTGCACTGAAGGATTTGCTGGCATTTCCCAAAGCCCTTTAGCAGGGAGTTGAATGATTCACAAGTTTGAGGGTGCTGCTAGCTAAACAAATGCCTCCAGAGAGCAGCCACCTTAACCAGAACCACCTGACATCTGTTTTGGGTGAGACTGGCATTTGCACCAGAATGATGGGAGGGGCATTTGAAGGAAGAGGGAGGAAAGTAGGGCAGTCATGCCTCTGTAGAGGAATAAATGAGAAAAGCCAGTTTGTTGTGGTGGAAGACCACAGCTGCTTGTAGTTATTAATGTCTTTCATTTTCACCACAGAAAGGGTATAACCTGTGGTGCCTCTGCCGTGGGCACCTCCAAGAAGGAGAGCTTCCCAAACCAAGAGGAGCAGCCTTTGCCATGACTCAAAAATGCGAAGGGCAGTGGCAAAAGTCAATGATGTGTGGCTGAGGCTTGCCTGGCATTTCAGGGAATGGCTTGGGTGGGTTTTAACTTGCTTTCAGTTTGTTGGGATAACGTTATCATCTTTCACTGGGCTGTCTTCCTTTCCATGTTGGGAATCTTTCTGCTCATGCTCCCACACAACTTGTCTTTCCTTAAAACACAACTTCCCATGAAGAGTAGGGAAGTAAAACTCTGGATTCCACTGCTTTATAACCAGAGAGGATAATGTTAATTGCTCACAACAAGTCCAAAGAAACCTCAAATACCAAAGAACCTGCAATAAAAGGGAATGTCTTTGAAGACTGTGCAAAACACCCTAGGTTTTTGTATGACTGCTATTAGCCAAGAATAATATGCATGTATCAGTCTAATGTTCTTAAATCTGAACTGCAGATGACTAATTAAGTAGACAATTCAATGCCTGATAGAGTTGAAGGGTTACAGTAGCTCCATGCTCCACACTGACCTTTCAGTAGTTGCAAACTGGCTGCCTCTCCCATCCCTCCCCCACAGACTGGGACAGCTGTAAACATTCCTGTAATAATGAGACAATTGTAATATCCTATTTATTTTCCATTAAGAACCAGCCCAGTGCAGGCTTAGGTGGCCCCAGGGGCTGGGCAAGCAAAGTCTTTCTGTGCCCTCCTGCCATGACCTGGCTGAGGCTTGCCCTTAAACCCATGAGAGCACCAGGGACCATTGCATGCAGAGCAGTGCTCTTGCTCTGCCCCTTCAAGCAAGTCCAGCTCTAGCATCTCCAGGACCCCTGCTGTGAGATTAAAATAGCAACCCTATTCCCTCTTTGCCTCTCACCAGCTCTTCCCATCCCTGATTTTCCCCCGGGTGCAGGAGCAGAGGGTGGGGAGGAGAGCAGGAAGTTGCTGACGCGTGTGGTTGGATTTCAGTTTGAACACTGTCCAGAAAGGAGCACCAAATATTAGTAAACAGATCAGGAAACATCTCTGTGTTTGGTGATAACTCTGCTTTTCCAAGGCAGCAATCTCCAGTAGTTTTTCCACTAGAGAAAAAGACCTGCTTGGTCGCTTTGCTTAAACTGAAGCAGCTCAGATCTGGGACCCCCTTCAGACCCTGACCTTCAAACTCGGGTCTCTCCCCTTGGGGGCATTTGCTGCATCTCCTGAATTTGTGCATGGAGCCTGCACAGCAGAGGGTGCACGCTCTTGTGCGTGCCCAGGGGATTACCGGACCCTGCTGCCATGTCCAGCATCTTTGTAATGATCCAGGCTGAAAAGGAAAGGATCAAGATGGTTGGCCTATTTTGCTTTTCAAAAGAAGATTACGAAGCAGTTTGCTTGCCATGTGTTAGACAGGGAATTATTGCATACCAATGGGCTCTTTAGAGCAATGAATAAAAGCCTACCAAGTCCCAGTGGTTCAAGCTGCAGACGGTCCCATTTGAAAAAAGACCCGGGAGCGAATCAAGGGCTGAAGCAGGTAGCTGAATGGAGTCCTAGTTTTACCATTTATCAGCTACTGGATTTGAGATGAGAGAGCAGTAAATTCATATGCTTCATTGGTAGAGCACTCATCAGCTCAGAGAAGCACATCGGACTGGGAACTACAAGAGGGATAAGATAGCAAACAACATTGTCTTCCAAGGAATTAGTTTGCTGAAATAAACATCTAACCTTGTCTAAAGCCAAAGCAAAAGCCATAGATCTTCCAGTGGAAGGAGGATGTGGCTGGAGGACGTGGGTGGCATTTCTGAATGCTACTTGACACTGAAGGAGGGACTAGCTCTTTTTGAAGAACTACCCGAACGCTACTGGGGTTACTGGAGGGCTTTCTATTATCCTAGCAATTGAAGATGCACCCTTCTTTTTCATTGTAAACATTTTACCCAGCAGTGCAACTACAGTGAAAACCCATTTGATTAAACCTGCAGATAGATCCCACCCAAGGGGACAAGACATGTTTTCTTGTTCACGTGTCAGCTAGTGTATGAGCTGGGCTACTTCAGGTGAGAAGAATCATCCCAAACAAACACATCTCCCTGGTGGTGCTAAAGACGTTCACATAAGGTCCTCACTGGAAACCCATCAGAGAACACACCATGTGTGTGGGTCATCTCTCTGTTGAGTCAACCCACTGGCCATAATGTTATTATTAATAGCAATTAGTCCACTACTATTATTACTACCAGTACTGGTAGCAGCAGCAGCAACAACAACAATAATAATAATGCACTGTATTTAAAATAACACTTTTGTGGTTGTTGCACATATGTCTTCTGAGAGACTTCTGGGCTAAAGCAGGGGATTCAGTTTCATCCAGTGATGGACAACATGAAAAGTGTAATGCACCCAGCTTCCAAAAGGAAAGCCTCAGCTTGGCACATACCATCAGTCAAGATGTCTGGAAGAAGGATTTTTGATCTGGCACCCATGCTATAGTTATGTTGAAAGATTTTTGCTGCACAGTCTTCCCTCCATGCCTGCATGCACTGTCTACATGAACTGCCCAGCAGAAGCATGCAAGTGGGATCTGATTGCTTTTTCTGGTATATTTTCAAATGGTCTTATACCACACTGCCAGACTGGGTGGTACTTTATTTCTCCAGGAGGCGGGGAAGGGAGCTACTGAATACATGTACAAGTCAAAAATACCACACCAATTGGTGAGAGGAGGAGTTGCACCAGCTGTGCCATGCACCTCTTCCTATGGCACCATGGCCCTCAGTGTGCCGCTCCTCTGGCTTTTCCACCAGGTGTACCTCATATGAGGCCGCCAATGCTGTTGTCGTGGTTTAAGCCCCCCAGCCACGCAGTTTTATTCACTCACTCCCCCTCTTTCTTCCCCCAGTACCGGGGGGATGGGAAGGAGAATTAAAAGAAAGCAACTCGCACAGGTTGAGATAAGAACAGTTTAGTAACTAAGGTATAACACAAATCACTGCTGCTACCACCAGTAATAATAATGACAAGAGAAATACAAGGAAAGAGAATACAACTGCTCACCAAGCCCGACCCAGCCAGTGCACCCCCAACAGCGAACCCCCCCAGTACCAAAAACCTGACCATGCTGTGCACCCCCAGTCCACCACCACACCCTTCCGGGTCTCTGCCCTCCGTCTTCACATCCTGGGCATGACATGCTGTGGTATGGAATAACCTCTTTGGTCAGTTTGGGTCAGGTGTCCTGTCTCTGCTTCCTCCCGGCTCCCCTCCTCCCTGGCATAGCATGAGGCTCAGAAAGCCCTTGGCCAGGCCAAAACATTGTCAAGCAGTAACTGAAAACACTGGTGTTATCAGCACAGTTCCCAGCCACGAAATTAAAAACACAGCGCTGCACCAGCTACCAAGAAGGAGAAAAATGACTGCTGCTGCTGAACCCATGACAGCTGTCTACAATAATTAACAAATGACATGTCCATTTGGGAACTAGGACCTCCACTGAGATGCCATCACATAAATCACCTGTTGCTTTTGCCATTTCAATCTCCTTCCTACACTTTTGTCCTACCTTGTCTGGTTTATACAGTTAAGGTGCTTCGGGCACAGAGAACTGCTGTTATAAAAGAAATTAAAGGGGAGCCCAGCTCTCCTTCACCATCTCTGGGTCTGGCCTGGCCATCCCGTGTGTGGTTGTGGGTCCTGAGTTTGCAGGGGCTCCACCCTCGCAGCGCCCATGGGGATAGGACGTGTGCCGTGGGTCAAAGTGGTCTAAGCAGACCTCCAAACCACAGCCTGAGTGCAGGGGACTCAAAGCAATGGATGCAATTAGCAGCCCAGCACCTCAGTAATGTGTAAGGGTGGATTAATTTTTGGAGTAGTCTCATCCTTACAGGCAGCGTTGGGGAGGTTGTTTTCATTGCACCACTCACTCCTTGCAAAGGGTTTCATCCTGTGACCCTGGGACTAAGAGTGAGATTAGGAACAATTCACATGCACTGGGATTAGACCCCAGATTTCCCTTCTGTGGTTGTTTGTAATGCAGTGGAATGCCTACATGCATTTCTTGTTTTACGTGTCCACATTCTTCTGTCAGATGTTACTGTAGGGAGGTGAAAATTCCCTCTCTTGTACCCTATCCTGGGCATCCTTCGTCTCCAGTAGTGCAGTGTTAGGAAAACGTGTAGGTTTGGTGCCCCAGGGGAAGCCTGCAGGACCAGCTTTGCCATAAATCATCTCTAATCAGCCCAGAGCACATGTTTTGGTTCGGAAACACCAACCAAAAGCATCCCAAAGAAATTCCTCGTGCAGCCTCCCAGTGCAGCTGGGAAACTAATGCACAGATTCAAG
Source organism: Myiopsitta monachus (assembly GCA_017639245.1). Lineage (NCBI taxonomy): Eukaryota > Metazoa > Chordata > Aves > Psittaciformes > Psittacidae > Myiopsitta > Myiopsitta monachus. The sequence goes on along the minus strand of CM029921.1, from coordinate 58,888,175 downwards.
GGGCTTTGCTGGTAATAGGCTGCAGATTAGTCATGTGCTCACCTTCTGCAGGGCTCATCTTCAGCTCTCATTCATCCAGTGAAAGGGTCTAGTGTGCCCTGTGTGTTTTAACAGGGTTTGCGAAGAGTTTCTACCCATCTAGCCTGCCTGTCAGGCTAACATGCAGCAAACAAAAACTATGCTGAGGCATAGGATGGAGCCTGAATCTTTTGCTGGCAATGGCCAACTGGAATAAGAGTTACTTCTCTACAGCAGATGTGTAGCTCAAAGTTCACCATAAGTGCACTGACATTGAGAGCACAGCATGTATTGTTCTACAAGAAGGCTAAGCTCAACCCTTCAAAAGGCTATGGAACAACAAATTTCATTATTTGAAGAATAAAGTAAGCGAGAGAGAGTGACAAAATTAACCCTCTGTTCACTCTGTGGAAGCAGGGATTTCTTTAATGCCCTTGAGTTAATGCCTGTGCTCACACATGCGTGCAGAAAATCTGTCATACCGTCTCCTGTCTCTGTTTTTCTCACTAGTTCAGGGGTTGAATATCATATTCCTTCAAAAATGACTAGCTGGACCAAGGCCAGATGGAGCACCCCCCACATGAAGTCCTCTGTGCATACACTGCCTCAGTGAATAAAGCTTGGGATTTTCATCTGCAGTTATGACCTCCAGGGAAAATCAAAAGTAGCAAATCATGTTGGTTTTTTTTTTCTCAAAATTAGCCATACAGAAATAGACTGTTCTTTTACTGACCAAATGAAAAAATACCTGCAGGCAAGAAAGGCGAAAGAAAACAAGTCCCATGGGAAAACTTCACCTGCGTATTTTTAGGTAGATTTGAGCAAAGAAAAGTATATTCCTACAATTGTCAGAAAAACCATTTCAACTGGTGGATCTTTGCCTATACTATTTATTTGTTCAGAGGAGGAGATGGATACACTCCCTTACTGCAACATTGATTTTAGCCTGGTGCGGTTCCCTCTCGTTCAACATGACCAGATTCTGCCCAAAAATCTGACCCTAGCTCTTATAATTCGTAATAACTGCGATAACAAACCACGTGTATCTGCTTTTCCTGCAGCCATGCTCCAGCAACACACCAGTGACTGGGGATAGGGAGGTTCAGCTCTTGGTGTTTTCCTGGGGCACACATCCACCTCCTCAGGCTTGGCAAGACAAGGCCCAGCTGGTTCTCCTTGCTCTCTAGCCACAGCAATGCAATGCCAGCAGCAACAAGGACCAACTGCATCACCTCATGTACACAACATGCATCACTTGGCCATGTGGCTGGGGCATGAATTATTCCTGAAATTCTCCTTGCATGACCAAATTCCTCTGTCTGGAGCTAAGCTGCTCACTCAAAATGAGTCCTACCTGCAAGTTTAGCACTAATGGAAAAACTGGGGAACATTTCACACCTAAAGAGACATCCATCCCAGACCAGAAGGTTAATAATGGGGGGTTGTCAAGGACCAGCTGTAACGTGCGTCTGCAAGGATGCGCACATTTGGAGGGGTTTGGTAGAAAACTGCTGCTGGTCCAGAATTCTCAGTGAAGAGGACAAGGGAGTACATCATCTACTAGAGCTCTCCTTTATCCTTACAAATGCACCCCATGCAGTGATCCCCCATGAAGAGAGAGGTAAGCCCCACTCCACCCCCAATATCTTCTCCTCTGGGTGAAGTCAACTCAGGTGGCCAGGAAACTGTGAGCAGGCCAGTCCCAGGGACACCCGGCTTGCGCAGGGAAAGGCTGTTTCCTTGGGGCCCATCAGGGTTTCCTGCTGCTGCAGTTTGTGCAAATGCAGAACTGTGTCCTCTCATGGGCTCCTTTCCTTCCCTGTGGGGAGCTCCCCTGCCCATGGGAGGGAGCATCCCTGGTCCTGGTGTGACTCTGGGTGGTGCAGAGAGAGAAGGGGGGCAGTCCCCTCTAGGTGTTGCTGCTGATGCCAGAAAAGACCTGGGGTGTTGGCTGCATTGGTGTCACTCTGCCAGGATGGTATCAGGTTGGTCTGCCTCACATTAGGATGGTGAATACTCAAGGAGGGTGCCAGTGAATGTCATCTGTGTCTATTGGTGTAGTGGGGACACATGGGAAGCAGAGGACATGGTCCTTGGGGGTGGGAGCTGACTTGTAACCACCCTTTGTAGCCTCCTCATGAGCATTTGCCTGTGCGAAAAGGGGTCAGCTCCCCCTTGCAGAGCAGGCAAAGAAGCAGATGGGTCCCTTTCATTTGCTGTTTTGCTTCCAGTTTCCAGTGCTCAGTCCTGAGGATGCAAATATGACAAGCTCTTTTACCTGGCAAAACAGCCAGGAACCATCTCTAGCTACATTTGGGGCAGAAACCCCAGCTTTCTCCATAACCCAGAGTTGCGTCCTGCTCCAAAATCCCTTGGCAAGTCCTTTGGCAAGGGCCAGGGTACTGGCTTAAACACTGGACTGTGATAAATTAAGGGCTTTATTTATACTTGCTCCAATCCCACTGTGTTTGTGGTTCACATTCCCAATCTGGACTCCAAAACTGTCTTTTAAATAAAAAGAGAGTGGAATTTGCACTGTGCAGGTGTGCTGAGGGAGGCAGCAAATCCAAAATGACCAGGGTGTGCAGGGTGCTGATGTTTCAGGATTTGGACCAGAATTGCTCCAGCATCTCCCTATGAAGAGCTGTAATTATGCACAGCCAACGACTATTCCTATAACACATTTGTGAGCAGCTTGAGAACAAAAATCTCTTTGTTCCAGAGCAGTTTCTGAAACTCCATTTCTCCTGTGATGGGGAATGGCCACATGCATGCTCACTGCTTGGTGGCTGCAAATGAAATGCCGGCTGTGTTTCACTAAGCTTTGAGGTACTGAGCTGGGATTTTCTGTGCACTGAAAAGGTGGTGAAGGCAAGTGGCTGAACCCCTCCTCCCCTGCCAGATCATCCCCTTTCCCCTCTGCTCTGGGCAAGGAAAGCAGCTGCTGGGACAGAGGCTGACCTATATTCCAGTGCTGAGCGAACCCTTACTGGTCACCACTTTCCCATTCCCCCAGCCTGGGGTTCAAAAGGCAGAGATGGCCAAATCTGTGCATGATGTGAGCATCCCTTCCATGCCCTGAAACAAGCCAGAGGAAACAAGACCTCAGACCTCGCAGCAGGGCGTGCTTCACTTTAAAGATCTTGATGTGTGTTACCATCCTGGAGGGGAGATCTGAGTGGACGATAGTGCTGGGAAAGGAAGAATGTTTCAGCACTGGCACAGGTGAGGGAGGAGGTGCCATTCAGCTCAACAGGAACCCGGTGCTGAAGAGATAATTTCAAGCTGAGCTGTGGTTTACCGCAGCGTTCTTGTGACCAGCTGAGCGGCTGGGTGGCAGGGGCGGTGGGGAACACAGTCATTTTCCCACAGCCAGGTCCTTGCACAGATGTGTCAGTGCTTGGCTGGGGCAAAGCAGCAGCTTTCTGCTCACCCACGTGGCCCCAGCTTGCATGAAACCACCATGCATTAAAACCCCTTCCCCAGACTTCCAGAGGAATCAGGGAGAAGGGTGACAGCCACACACTGCGTGGTTCACAAGGACCTGGGTTTCTTCCCCCTTTGGGACAACTGTGCAAAGCTTACAGCGATGCTCAGCTGTTACAGGATGAAAATGGGGTATGACATGAATCACGAGGCTTTTCAAGGATCTTTGCAGACTTCAGCAACACAGCCTCCAAGATGACAGCAATCTGCTGAACACCTTCTTTGCTCAGTGCTAAATCTCTCCACTTGCAATTTGGTAACAGCTCTCCTGGGGTTATTTCTCACCTGTTTTCATTCATTTGCTTCCAGAGGAGAAACTTTGCTCAGCTCCTTCCAAAAAGAAAGCCAGTCACTCTCACTCCTCCTTGGCAAAGGCTGTTTCACTGTCATGTATGGCTGCTTCCTCTACAGCAGCTGCAAGCCCTGGCCGTGCTGTGCATCACTGCAGCAGTGTCATCACTGGCTGATCTTGAAGGTGCCACCTGAATGTGAAAATGAAGCAAAAGCCCTAAGGAGGCTAATAGTGAGGCAGTGTGCTGAGACACGCAGAGCTGCAGAAGGCTCCAGGATTTCAGGGCTTCAGCTCTGATACGCAAAGCCGCTTATAGATGGCACATCCGAGACGGAGCCTGGATTAGAGGCAAAACCAGCTCTGGCCTCAGGGAAATCCCTGTGCAGCAGCTCAGGGTGCTTGCTGGGCAGCTCAGGAGGTGCCCTTATCACCTCTGAGAGACCTCGGGCTCCTGATCCCAGCACCAGCCTAATGATGTATCATCAGCCATTTGGAGTTTGTTACACTGAACTGCGCAGCATGGAAGAGCTGAGCAAATGCTACCTTTGCCAGGCACCCAAAAAGCCCTTCGGTGCCAGGGCTCAGTCTGCAGCTGAGGTCGGAAGCAATGACCCAGACACAACTGCATGATTTGGTTGGCATGAGGCCAGGTTCCTCTTCTTTGCATTAGTTCAAAGAGGAACTCATCTGTCAGAATTGCATGCCAAGTTGGTGCTGCTGCTTAGCGATGTCTGCTTTTAAGCAGGCGCTGTGCCAGTATAATGCTGTCACTCCATCAAGAAGAAGTGTGGTCATGGTGGAGGGTGGGGATACCCCCAACTTGCCCTGACATGGCCCTGAGCAACCTGCTGGGAGCAAGGCTGGGCCAAAGACCTTCGTTCTCAGTCACACATGCCCTCTAGAACAGCCAAACATGATGATGCTGGCACATCCCAAGGACAGCAAGATCTCTAGCAAATCCTAGCCTCTGGGAGACCAGGTCTGGCTGCAGCGGCTTTGGCTTCTGGGATGTTTCACAGCTATGGAAACAGATCGTGTATTTTCATCTGGGCAGCACTTCCCATCTGCTTTTAAGAAGTTAAAAATAAAATAAAATCTCTTCTTTTTCATCTGCTTGCACAAAAACATGGCCCAGAACCTTGGAGACATGCAGTTTGTGAATCAATGTGAGCTGAGGAGCTGGGCACTTGTCTCCTCTTCCTAGCTCTTTTTAGAAATGGACCAAAGACCTACAAACTGCACTAAGCACACCAAGAGGTGTGCAGATGGCTTTATAGATCTGGGAGAGTTATTCCAACTAACAGCTACAATATGCTCCCATGCAGGCAGACTCGTAACAAGACATCCTCTCTGCAGCCTGGCATACGGGCAGATGCAGCCCTGGTTTGGATGGGAGGGCTGGGGAGGGGTTGGAAAAGGGTTCCCCTCACAAGCAAGCATGACATGGGACATGTCCACTGGACACAGCAGAGTCCTGGCCTTCAGCTGAGAAGGTGCCTGTGGACTTAGGCTATCATATGCAGCCACAGCTTCTCACCCTGCAGCTCACCTAGAGCTAGTTTCACCTAGAGCGGAATGTTTTCCTCCAAGGCACTGCAACTCACATGATGAGCATCTGCATCCAGTATCTTCCTTGCCTCGGGAAGGGAGAGGTCTCTGACAGTGGGACACAGGACAAGCAGATCTGTCCTTGCTGGGGCTGCAGGTGTAAAACGGGGAGTAATGAGAGCTCTTTAAGCACATCACTAATAGCACTTTTTGGAGTCCAGCTTTACCACTCTGATGGGCTCTCAGCAGTGTCCTTGTGGCTTCCTGTTACACCTGGTTTCTAAAAGGCTTTTATTTAGTTCACAGTACTTTTAGTCCATTTGAGGGATCTGCAAGCAGGATCAGATGCCAGGAGTGGGTAGAGACCACTCTACCCAGAGAGCAGAGTGGGATCCTTACCCATAGGCTTTAACCTTATGCCAGGATGCCCTTCAGGAAAGGGTGTGCCATGACTTCAAACCCATCTCTGCCAGGGCCTCCTCCAAAATTTGTGATGGCATGGGATATGACGGCCCCACCTTAGTACCCCTGACATGGTGTCAACAGCATGGACATGCACCACATGTTCTGCCCGCCAGGCTGAAAAGCACCAAACATCTCTTTGCTCATGCCAGAGATTTCAGTTAGTACTGCCTCCAAAAAACACCTCTGCAAGAGCAGCATGTGGATGTACCTTCTAGAAGGAGGAAGAAATGCCTGAAAAGATCACCAAGGGTGGCGTACGAGTGGAAGAGGTGGCAGAGTAAGGGGTCTGATGGGTCGGTACAGCACGCTTGGCTTTCTCAAATGATTGAGGACCATGCAACAGTTGTGATTCAAAAATTGCCTTACATCGAGACAAATGTTGTATGGATCATACCTGGCTCAGCCACAGGTCTCATGATGTTTCCATAAGCAGGAGATGACAAGATGTACTTGTGTCTACCAACCCTTCCTGTCAACACCTAGTCTGCTATTTGGCCAATAGTATAAAAGCTTTCCTGGTGAAACATGTAGCTGATGCCAGCTCTTGGTAGGACAGTAACCAATAAGGAAAGATTGCTGTTAGAGACCTAAAAGTACAGTTAAACACGCAGAGATCAGCAAAATGCATCTCATGCAGCTGAATACATTGCAAAACCTTTTGATGCCATGGGCCAGCCCTTCAAAGCAATGTTCACTGGATGGAAGTTAACACAACTGTGAGTTAAAAGTCTTTGATCATTTATGGCCATGTCTTTCCTTGTGATGAGGAAGACAATAACATCGTCGTCTCAGAGCTGAAACGCTTTAATTCAACTTTGGGCACTAGCTGTGGCTTGTGACATATAGGAGATCAGATGCAGCCATCACCCTTGTCTGGGAACAAGGAGATAGTAGTTGTAATTGATGGATCTGCCAGTTAATCGAAAATTATGTCCACCCAGGGAAAAGCCCAGGAAATAAACCAGACAAGTCTCCTCTGTTGCCATCCTTTTGGATACAGTGGATTCTTTGAAACATCATCACTCATTACCCGCCTTGCGTGGGAAAGTTAATACCATTGTCTCCCTGTTCACATCTAGAAAATGAGGTATCACCACAGGAAGCCCACAGAGACCTTAAGTGCCTGCTGTCTGGAGCGCCTCCAGAGGAACACGTCCATGAAATTTTCTACTCCACCTTAAAAAAACAAGGTGGTTTTGTTTAAATCATCTTAATCTGGAAGGAAGCTATAGGAAAAAGGCATTTTGATAGACTGTAATGATAGAAGGAAGGATGGGAGCAATTTGAGACTGTGATTCACATTCGAAAACCTCTGAATTGAAAATCTCGTAACTCGAAAAATCTCTGAATCTGTGATTTGCTTCTTAACAAGTATTTTGAGGTCTCACAATGACCAAAGCTGTTAAGATTGCTGAAAGGATGGGGTCAGAGACATCTCCACTTATCTGTCACTTGTGGTATTGAAAACTGATGCTGACATAAAGCCCCTGTGAGAACATCATAGCTCTTCAGAGCACGCCTGTTTGCGAGGCAGTGAGAGGAACAACACACAGCATTAAGTCAAAGATGCCTCATTTCCAGCTTTCTGCATGTCACATGCTTTCAGAATTGGTATCTATTTGGAGTTTTAGTGGCTTGGCTTGCTTCCATTCAAAATGGAAGAAAGGGGAAGGCAGTGCAAAATCCATCTTTGAAGAAAGGAGCAGAAAGCAAAGAGTGATGATAAGGAAAACAGCACAAGCAAAGAGTTTTTAAAGATCCCCTAAAGTTACACCCTGCTCCTTCATCCTTGCAAGAAAAGGACCCACATCCTTCCCTGTGCACTATGGCAGAGCTTGCATGAAGGCAGACTGGTGGGATGGGTCCCCTGCCTGCCATGGTGACATCTTCAAAGGGAACTGATAACCCAGCAGAAAAACTCTCTTGTCCAGCGTGTTACTCCTTTGGCGGTCTGCAGGACAGCCAGGTCTGGATGGAAACTGAGGAGCACATATGAAAAATGGGGCTTGGATGCTTCCATATGCCACCCTCTGCAGGGTAGGGCTCTTTGATTAAGGCTTTCCAACACTGCAACATAAACCCTTATTTCAGCTGGGACTTTAGTTGCTTTCGGACTTGTGCCAAATCAAGCCAATGCTAAATGCTTTCACCAAATTGAATTTATTCCATGACCATGTGGCTCTTCATGGATACTTTGATCCATGGAAAATAGGAGTTCGCACGCCTTTGTAAAAGACTTGTGCACACATGTAAGCACCAATCTTCCCCACTTTCTCCAGTGATTGAAACCTGAGAGTTTCAAGCTGGTTGGTTCAGACACAGTAACACCACCTCATTTTAAACTCACGGGTTTCATGGAAAGAAGAAAAAAAATCAATAAAACTGTATGGTGTCATGTAGTATCATTCAAAGAGGTTTTTTAAATTAATTTAAGTTTTAAAGTTCTTATTGTCACTTAAAATACTGCATTAGAAACAGTCAAATGCAGCAGATTCCAGTGTTCAGTTATGTGAATACAGGATGTCAGATCTTTGTGAAATGGAGGTAAGAGGCTGAATGTACTTCTCTAATGGTTAAAATTCTTTCTGCTGAAAAAAGCATTTTGTTATTTTTAGTGCTGTAGTATAGAGAGGTACTAAACTTGTGACACGTGACTTAAGAGGAAGAGCAAGTTAAAATCAAATTTAGAATAAATAAATGATTTCTTGGTTAATTTCTGAGTAATTTCAAAATTTACTTCACAAACACAATTTAGTACCTTAGAAATACCTGAAACTGTGACAGGTAGCATTTTCAACACCATTATACTTACTGATTATTTTTTAGTATTTCAAATCAAATTCCTTGTTCATTCATTCACACATGTACTTATATCCTTCCCTGGATCTGTCCCTCTCTTTCTATATCTGTTCTGCCAAGAAAAAGTATACAGCTGTCTAGAACTCACTTTTCTTTCAGACTGGCTGGTTATTTCAGATTCGTTTAAACTCAAAGGGGTCATGATGTAACTGCCTGAAATGTCAGCCCAGTTTTCATATTAACACACTGCCACTGACCATGCTTAGATACAATTCTTTTCCTCCTTCCTCTTGGCATTTGCCAGGCAAAGAGCTTCCATAGTGGCTGCTCTTACCCTGACTCCTCCACCACCTGGAAGGAGGAAAGGGCTGCTCTTTATTCAGGGAACCCTGGACCAGCAAAGAGCTATGATACACTGGCAAATACTGAATTATTTTAAGTTCACCCTCTTTCCTGGCCAATCTGTGCTAAGCTCATGTCACAGCCCAGATATCAATGTCTGTTCCCAAGATGACTTTGGGGTAACAGTCCTATTGCTGTGAGAAGCATGCATGTCTTCTCTTTAACATTCTTGCTTTTATGAGCACAGCTGGGCTGATACTGCTTAGACCACACCCAGGACAGGTACCCTATTTCAGTGGCACACCATTGCCAGTAACACCATTGAACTCTTATACGAGCTCTTCCAGCAATCCGCAACCAGGACTCCAGAAAACTGTGGGCAAAGAAAGCTAATCAGCAGACAACTATTATCCCTCACTAATAAGTTGTCCATGCCTGGAGACATGGTTAGACCTTGCACAGACCATGCAATTTGAGAAGCATAGCAAGGTATGCCCCATCACTGATTCCACATGGCCAACACAATAACCCATGACCATGGCTGACCTGCACCAGAAGAAATACCCACATGTATGTGTGAAAGCCCTGGGATCAACTGTGCATGTTCCTTCTGTCGTTTCCAGGGCTCAAAATGCTTGGAGGAATAAACTCTGCAGTTCCTTGGGGTTTTGTGCTGCTTTAATTCAGGCTCCTCTCCTTGACATAATTTTCAGGGGCTGTAAAAGTATCAGGAGACTCTCTGAAGCTCAGTGCTTCTGACTAGAGTCAGAAAAAGCTCTACTTCAAGCAAAGTAACCACGCAAAATTAAATTCAATTCCATCCCAATAATTATTAAAGCACACCAATAGATCTTCCTTTATTTATTTTTGCAAGATAGAGGCCAATGATGTCAACACCAAACTAGAATTCAATCCAATATAGTAAAATTCATTATTAATCTAGATTAAGTTCAGCAGCTGACTTTGTAATTGCTATAAATGAGACTTCACAACCTCTGCAAGACTCATAGCAGAATCTATGCAGCCATCAAAGTTGGAACGAGTAAATCCATCGCCCCCACAAACCAGGAGAGGTTCAGTATGAAGAATCATTTGTCCCAGAGAATTGGGCACAGCTTTTGTAACCTGCAAAAGAAAAGCATACATGGAGATGGAAAATAAAGTGGTTTATTTACCTGAATTTCACACCAGAAAGGTCTGTGTTCCTGAGAAACATGCCTTCAAACAAAGCACCCCTTCCATCCCAGACTGTAGGTCCAAGCATCAATGATCACCATACTATAGCAAAATATGGTATTTGTCTTCTGGAGTTAAATAATTAAAAAAAAGCTTTCCTATATGTGGAAATCTAGAAACTTTACAGCCCTGCCCTGTCTCATTCTCCGTCCGTCTCAGCAGAAATGAATTGCCTGATCCTGGATAAATGAGGCATGGAGATCTCTAAGCCAAAAGGTATGAAGGTAAATGATCTCACATCAGTAAAGGTGGGCTTGTAGTAACTGTCATGATGACCTGCCCGTGCTCCATGTTGCTGAATAAGCATACATATAGCCTTGGGACAACCCACCCTGTCTCCAGCTTTGTTATGCTGGTCTCCTTTTTCATCTGAGTAGCACAACAAATTTTAGACACTGCTAGAGATACAATCAGCACCTTCTCTGTAAGTAGCATGGCACAAGTTCTGAATAAAGCTGCTTTGATAAATATTTAATGTCATTCTCAATATATGCACTGTATTCATTTTCAATATAATTTCCCTGGCACTTCACCCTCAATTGAACTTTTATCTGTGGAGTGGCAGCTCCTGAGCAGTTCTGTGTAATATTTCTAAAAGGGAATAGACTTTGCTTTGGCCAGTACCTATTAATCTGGAGCTACCTGGAATTCATGTGGAGAACAAGACCTTTTGATGTTGTATTTCCCAACAAATACCAAAATATGTCAAATGGCAGAATAAAAGTATACATCATTTGTGGTTTTACCATGCTTGGCTGTGTCACACATTGTTTTAGCCTGTTTCAAACCTGAATGTCCATACTGCACTAAACCAGTGCATCCCAGAGCAGCACTGGTGACTCTCAGAATGGAGATAAGGCAGCAGCAATGGCCTAAAGGTAAACATGAGAGCAAGGCAAACGCAGGCAGAAAGGATAAAAAAGATAATAAAATGCGGGACAACTTGATGAGGAAGTGAACAGAGGAGGAAGGTGAGAAGAAATAGTCTGAGAAAAGGAAAAAAACCCCAACAAGACCCATAAGGATGAAATACTGAAAAAGAGGAAAAATTATCTAGAAAGCCAGAGAGGGAAAGAAAAAGATGAAAGAGCAGGAGCACAGCAGTAGAACAGCAATAGTGATCAAACCATAGAGATCATAAAGCATGATGAGCACAACTGTTTTTCAGTTGTTTCTTGACTTTCCACCTTTGATCCAAAGATATGTTTTCGATTCAAACATATGTTTTGGTCCAAAGACATGTTTTGGATTTCTGTGCAGTAAACAGTTACTGTATCCCATCATACAACTGCCAGCTTCGGTGAACAAGACCTAAAGTCCAAGGCATCCTGTTCAGTCCAAGGAATTTTTCCATTGATTCAAATGTACACTAAGCTAGCCACTTCCATTCTGTTATCTGCCATTTCCAAGTACGGGTCGGCAGCAAAACACTCACATTTATGTTACTGGCTGCATTTTGTGTTACTGGCATGTTAGCATCTCTTTAAAGGAGGTAATTATCTGAAATTAGGTTGTAGCCTGTTGCAACCAATTCTCCATTATTTAACTTAGCAGAAGAGTCTAGCCATGTATGGTAAATCCAGCTGGAGATTGTCTTTCTCAGCACTAATTTTAGGTCAGTACTTTATTCCCGATTTTTTCTTACAGATTGAGGTCACTAAGCATAAACAATGAAGAAAGGTTTAGCAGAAAAAGGCTTTTTGAGCGTCCTTCCTTCTTGACTACCCAGTGCGTATTTGATGCTGACTGTGCCAAACAACTTCTGGTTTGTCATACTGGTTTGACCAAGGGATCAGTATTTTTACACCTCAGCCTGTATCTTCTTGCCTGTGTGGAAGATTTTGTGCTCAAATGTAGTAAAGGCCACACTCTAAATATAGGAACTGGGGAAAGAAATGATCCTACCCCTTCTTTAAGTTCTTCTGAAGGTGTTGCTCAACATAAATTCCAAATTACCCTCAGCTATATGGCCCAGCCTGTTGGATCTCCATCCTTAAAGACTTGAAGACTCAGCTAGACAAAGCCATGGTTGAGGTCACCTAGTGCTGGTGACAGTTCTGCACTGAACAACAGCTTGGACTAGAGACCTGAAGAGCTCCCTTCTGACATCCCCTCTGAAAAGGTCAAATTTCTATGATTCTGTGCTTTCCCAGTATCCCTTACACATATAAAGTGACTCTGCCAAAGGAACATGATGGATTGGGGACTGTTGGCTCTGAATGCTAATAGTGTAGTAGTGTAATTAAAGCAGAACGTCCAGAACTGCAGCGGTAGAAGTTTGGAAGTCCTAATCCCTCATCTGCCATGGATAATTATAATGTCTACATTTTAATCCCAGGATTGTGTTTGGCCATGTGAAGGATGTTACAGGCGGATTTAATTAACAAGTAGGATAAATCCTGTATAAGAGTCAAGGGAAACATCCACCCATCTTATCAGTTCCCTTTGCTTCTGTGGCAACAGCTTATTATAACTGAAAGCAAACAGCTTTAAGAGAAAGAGGGAGCTCTGTCCCAAATATTTAATTTAGGTAGTGATTATTTTATAGGGTGGCATTAGAGACCTCTTTATTGAGATAACGGATCTGACCTACACTGACCTGTTTGCAATCTAAGACATACTGACATTGATCCACAGAACTAAAGACTGGTGATAATTCCTCCTGTGACACAGCCATAAAGCACAAGCAGCTGCTGAAATCAGAGGTTTTGGTTAGTAGCAGCATGGTCAAAAGCAGGCACAGAGGCAGGAGCAAAAGTGGGAAGAGCTGTAAATTGTACAGTGGTAGGGGAAAATACTGAAGTATAATTCAGTGGTATCTTATCTGAATGTAATTTTCAAAAAGATAACCAGGACACACGCCTAGTGATTTAGGGAGAGAACAGTTTTGAAGTAATCGTGGAAAATCGGGAGCTCATTCCTACAGTCGTTCTAGCTACCTCTAAAAGATGAAGCAAAAGATACATGGTTATAATAAATCCTGTATGGTCACAATTTTGCAAGGCTTCAAAAAGCACAGTTGTTTGGTAGAATGCAATTGAGAATGCAGCATTTTTTTATTCATTAGCAAGAAATTAACTGCCACTCTTGTATTTTCCTTTATTCATTTAGAGAAGAGATTCAGAGCAGACCTGTGGAGAAGGACTTGGGGGTGTTGGCTGACGAGAAGATGAACATGAGCCGGCTGCAGTGTGCGCTCGCAGCCCAGAAAGCCAACTGTATCCTGGGCTGCATCAAAAGGAGCATGACCAGCAGGTCGAGGGAGGTGATCCTGCCCCTCTACTCTGCTCTCGTGAGACCTCACTTGGAGTACTGTGTGCAGTTCTGGTGTCCTCAACATAAAGAGGACATGGAACTGTTGGAATAAGTCCAGAGGAGGGCCACGAGGATGATCAGGGGACTGGAGCACCTCCCGTATGAAGATAGGATGAGAAAGTTGGGGCTGTTGAGCCTGGAGAAGAGAAGGCTGTATGGAGACCTCACAGCAGCCTTCCAGTATCTGAAGGGGGCTTATAGGGATGCTGGGGAGGGACTCTTCATTAGGGACTGTAGTGATAGGACAAGGGGTAACGGGTTCAAACTGAAACTGGGGAATTTTAGATTGGATATAAGGAAGAAGTTCTTTACTGTAAGGGTGGTGAGGCACTGGAATGCTGGAATGGGTTGCCCAGGGAAGCTGGTGGTGTTCAAGGCCAGGGTTGGACAGAGCCTTGGGTGACATGGTTTAGTGTGAGGTGTCCCTGCCCCTGGCAGGGGGGTTGGAACTAGATGATCTCAAGGTCCTTTCCAACCCTAACTATTCTATAATTCTATGATTCTATGTTTTCATGGTGAAATGAATCAGAATGGGCCATATATGATGCATATGCTCACATCTCACTTTTGACACTATGCTAAAAGTGTAAGTAGCACAAGGAAAAGACAGACTAAGCCCTTTCATTGCTGACAAAAACAAAGTAGCTGACTTTGAGAAATTTTATGATAGACCTCTGTAATAGCAGCAGTATCTGCGGTGTATTAATTCTGTTTAAAAATACTTGTTACTTAGTACTCCTTTTCCAGAGGGGTAAACCAAGTGTCTATCTATTAGAAAGTAGTCTGAAGCAGGCAGGTAATAGAGCAGAAGAAAAGATCAGAAGTCGCAACCAGAAAAAGATAACATAAGAGTGACAACTGTACAAAGACACTGTTACTAGCAAAAAACCCCCGTGAACTGATAAAGAGCAACATATAAAACACACCATGATTTTTGTATGAGTCAGAAAAATAAACTTTGTGTTAATGAGACCAGGTTCCTAAACTGGATGCAGATCAAAGGGTATGAGCAGACTTCACAACAGTCATGTCCAGTAACTTTTCCAGATTTCATAAGAGGAAAAATTTTTAGGGGATTGCTTTAAGTAAATATTTTGCATCAACTTCTACATTGAATTTCACCAATGTAATTTAACTTAAGAGGCTTTGGTAAACATGTAGATACACTCCAATACTTCAGGAAATAGCCAACAATTTCCTTGGATTTCTAAAAGAAGTCTATAAAATATACACATTTTGCTATTATTACTCTTAGGTAGTTTACTTTAAAATATTTTTCGCATAACATACTATTAAATTGAACTGGGCCAAATCAAACAATAACAGTTAGTACATCTGAATGCAAGGACTTCTGCTACTCTGTGGTAAACTGGGAATTTTGCTAATAATGCCACATACTTTCATATACAGAAGAGACAGATCAAGTCATATTTTTAAATATCAGCTAAAATCCCACTGAAGTATGTGGGATTTACTTCCTGTGCACTGCTCCTGTACCTGTTTGCCAGCAGTGCTGCAACATACTGTTGATCGATGTCCACTACATAAAAAGATGACTAGAAATGATCTGCCTGTTGTTGGCCAGCCTTAGATGCTGTTCATGGCCACATGGAAGAATGTATTATGGATATCAAGCAACTATCCCCTTCCCTCTTGCTCACCGAGGATGAAAACCACTGAGTTGTATGATGCCCTGTTTCTTGCGATGCCCTGAAAGTCCATACTACAGCACTACCCCAGTAGCATCCTGCGAGCTGACAGATACCACCTGAGAGTACCTGAGAGTATCTCCATCTCTGACACTTGATGCTGGATGGTTTAGGTAGGGATGGCACAATCCCCTCCAGGTGACTGAGAATTAACTGCTGCACCTCTGTAGGGTCTGAATCCAGGTATTCACTTCCAAATGTCACAGTTGTGTGAACTACAACTGAGGGCCCAATTTCAGGAGACTCTGAAATAAAGAAGAGATGTTTTTGAAAGATTACTCATTAATACTTACCTTCCCTGCATGCTGGCAATGTGCCTCCAGCCCAGGACTCAAGAACAAAAAAATCTGTGGCACCACCGTGCTCTTCCAGCTGGAAAAAAAACCACAAGGAGTAACAACACAAGTTGTTCCCAAGAAGCACAGTGAAGAAATACAGGCTTTTTGAAAAATCTGTGATGGTTTTCCCGTTGCGATAACCCTAGTTCCACACATCTCCTAGAGGAACCTCAAGGCATTCCCATATCCTGTAAGTAGCAGCTGGAAGGAGCAAGGAACACACTGGAAGTAAACTCTTCCTCTGTTTCCTCCAAGACATTTCAACAGGCTCTACAAAGAGGGCAACCACCTGGTAATTGTGGCGAAGTGGCAAAAGAGAACAAGAAAAAACACGTGATTTGTAGATATTTTTCCATCCAGGTTTACAAATAGTAAGAATTGCTGTCCCTACAACAGCAGTGCACTTGAAGGCATGTGGCTGCTCCCACCCATCTGCAATGTAGTTGTGTTGGAGGTGAGGCTTCTCAAGGGGCTACTTGCATCTGGAACTCATGTCATCACTGGCAATGGTAGAGCAGAAACCCTTTACCAAAGGCTGAAGCTCACCCAGCTGTGTGGTAAGATTAAGGTATTTACCATGCAACAGTGTTTACCTGGTTGAAAGGCTAGAATAAAACCTCTACTTTACCTTCATGGAAGGGAAGAAGCAGAACAGAAGCCAGGGCAGGTTAGATTGAGAAAACAGCATTTCCTTTTGTCCTGCACAAGCGAATACAACTTAAATTTTGCTGCTCTGGGAACTTCCAGGAAATCAATATGTAGTCGTCAACACACATGTTTTGAGGAGTGTGAACTTTCAATAACTTCTGCCCTCAGGCACATATGTGCAAATGAGCAAAACCAAACCAAACCAAACCAAAAAAAGAACAATTTGTCCCTTAAAAATCAACCAGGGTGTAGTGTCAGGGGAGGAACTGAAGGCACCTCAAGAGCTGATGTTCATCCCAGCAGACCTAGCCAAGCTTCGTTACAACTGGGGCTGATTGTAGGTGCTCTACATCAAGGGACTTTGGTCCCTGATGGCATGTTGGCTTGGCACTTTACAGACATCTGGACAGCCAACAACCAGTGGCCAGAGACACTGCCTAGAATAGGGGATTTTCAGGCTCAGTGATTTCCCTGTGCCAAAGCATGATGAGGACCCAGAAGATCCTTGTGCAAGCCATTCCTGCTGGGGTTGTTTCACTTAAAATGAGCAGGATGCATTTGCTGCTGCAAGGACACAACCTGGGTTCTGCTATATTTCAGCTGAGAGCTCAAACTCAACAAGCTGGTTGTTAAATTAAGCGATCCTCTTTCACTCTGTTAAAGTGAAATCTGACCTTTTGGAAGCTAAATGTTTGAATTAGCACATTCCTAGAAAAATATTTTAGTTTCAGCAAATGAGCATTTTATGACCAAAGGATCCACAAAGAAAGAGGCAGCTGAACACTTGCTGACTAGCTCTGGCCATCAGGTACCAACCTTGATAGAACTCTTTATCTTTCTGTTAGTGATGTCCAGCTCCAGCTCCTCCAGCTGGAAATTCCTTTTGAGAAGATGACAAATTCCAGCTTTTCAAAGGCAACCAAAATGTCTTTCTCTGATAAGCTTTCTGTCTTGGGTTGACACTTCAGAATACACTACTGAGGTGCAGCAGTACCAAGTCTTAGCACCCACAACAAGCATAAAGCAATGGCTTTAACTTCCTTAACTTAAGGAAGGATCCCTTAATGAGTCTCTTGGGTGGGCAGCTCAGTCAGCCCTTGCTCTCAAAAACTGGGAAAATGTGGCAAAAAAGGTGGGAAGATGTTTCCTGGTTGTGTTCAGAAATGCGCCCTTATAGGCCATGTCTGCAGTCACCAAGCCATGGTGATGCTGCTTCTTAGAGTTCTCCTTTTCTACGTAAGGCATTCCTAGGAGCAGAACATCACTCCGCTCCCTGGGTTGGGCTTGCGAGCTGTTTTCAGCAAGTACTACAGCTCTTTTCCTGGGCAATTTCCCTAAGTGTCCAGAAAGTGAAGTTTGTTTCCTATAATCTGAGGTACTGATTTTGCTCTTTGTATCTTGGGCTTGAAAGTAAGCCTGAGCTACCAGGGATGGACAGGCCCAACATATCCACCCAACAATGGATTTAGGATGAAGGCAAGGCAAATCTGGGGACTAAGTACTATGAAACAAAGATCACTCTTGTCTAGAAGCAGAGTCAACCACAGGGGCCATCTTCTTCCCTGAGCTCTGATTAACTGATTGCCTAATATCCAGCCTCTGCCTCATCTTCCTGAGATTTTTCCTACCACCCCAAAGCCTGGTTTCACAGGCTAGCACAGGGCATATCTCTGTTCACACAGCTTTTCCAGCTGTCTGGAAAAACACCAGAAATGCTACTCAGTCTCTCCTTTCCATTTTGGGGGAGAAAACAGGTATTCTGACATTCCTACGTACAGATTCAGGGACAGCAGACCAAGTAGGGAAGCCTATTAGGTGCGTTGGAATTTATTATAGTGTGCATGGTATTCTGGCAAATTCTTCCACATAAATTTGGCAAAAAGGTTCACTAAAAGACATCTAACTTTTTAATAAAAGAAATGCTCATTGCTTGCTGTGACTTGTTATAGCCAATGGCTCTTGGACAGGGCCGCCGCCTTTCACATCTCTCATCTCCTCCACAGCATGTACAAAACAAGTTTCAGGAGAACAGGCAGTTCGTTGAGTTTTTGATTTCTCCTTTGAGCTACTGATAGCTTGGAGAGCTTCCAGAGGCCACTGAGTCACAGCCTTCAAGTACTGAAATATGCAGCCTGCAAGGATCAAGTTTAGCCTGAAGCCCTTTTCTTTCTCCTTCAAAAACACTGGCTTAGAGGGGAGTTTAAAATACACTTTTCCCTGAAAACAATGGGTGTATCTCACCCTTGATGCACTGGGTATGAGCGACTGTTCAGCCATGGCAGAGATAAAACCATAATCTTTCTCCCTATGCATTTAGATCAGGCTGCAACAGTTAGCTTAAAAATTATAGCTTCTGGCAGGGCTTCTCATGAGATTTTAATTTCTTTTATCTGTGGCAAGAATGCAAGCCATCTACAGTCACGCTAGTAGATGACAAAGTAGCATGGGAGATGTGGCGAGCCCAAGAACACTTGGCAGTGTGAGGGGTAATGATCTAAGGGTGAATGGAGGCAGAATAACAGCTTTCAACCTCTCCCAGTTCTCATCCCAGCTGCATGGCAATTAGTCTGATCACTTGATGCCATGGAAGGCATAAGATGTCAGGTAGATCACACCTTAAATGAGATGGTAGAGTTGGCTGTAGCCTATACCTCCTTGCTTAATGAGCAAGGAGCCACCCTGCCAGAGTTGGCAGCAGTTGCTGAGGGACCCCACTGAAAAACTACAAGCAACGAGCTTGTGCCTGGCTCTCCTTCCTTTCTGAGCTGCATCACCACAATGGCAAGATCTGGTGCCTACCCCTGTCCTTTCTGGTCTGCCTCTGTCAATTTGCACCAGGAAGAAAGTGGCTTTTTGTGCAGAGACCCTGTTGAGGCTGCAGCCAGGAAGAGAAGTGCTGGTATCCTTCTGTGCAGCAACAGCAGCTTGGCAGACATAGTTTGTGCCCAAGCTTCGGATTTTCCTCCATGGCACAGGGAATGTGCAATACTCTACAGATTTCCTTAACTTCTGCATTAAGCTTTCCTCATTCTACTGTTAATTTCTTTTGCTCTGCTGCACTGCACAGGACCAACACAGGATAGTAGATGTAAAGCGACAAATGTGAGAATAAACACTTAACTTTCGAGCTTCATTTAAACATAAAAGAACTGCACGATTCCTGGCTGATCCAGCCCAGCATCCACTCTGTGACAGGGAAGGTGTTGCAGCAGCTGCTACATCCCTGCCAGGCCCAGCAGCAGTAGCTGAGGCTGTGCAGACCCTGTAGACTGCGGAGTAGCTTGTTCATGGGGATGGGAAGAGTGGTGGAGCCAGGCTCTGATGTGGGCCCCAGATTTAACACAGCCACCATCTTTGGGATGTCTTGGCCACCACCACTATCTATATACAATCATTCCGAGCAGCCTGCAAAGCTAAGCAAAGCAGTAGAGATGAACAAATCCCTTTTTTTCTTTTGCCTCAAATTATGAAGTTCCACCACTCCCATACAGAAAAGCCTATTTCACAAAGACCTTAGGGGAGATGCTGAAGCATCTTAGAGCAAAAGTCCAGCTGCACTGTCAGCCTGATCAGCAGTGTCCTCTGAACTGAAGACGAGCACTGGTGTCCTGGGTGAAGCTGCTCAGCAAAGCTGCGTGGGCTACAAGTGCAGCTGTCACTATTTTGGTGGGATAAAAAGACTTGTGGGCAAATTCCTCCACACACTCTGTACAGCGGGACAGTGACAATACGAACAGCCCCCCGTGCCAAGACCTCCCATGAGGACCTTCTTCTCTCTTGGGAAGTTCTCAGATGATATTAAGGGTTTAAAGTCAGCTTCTGTGGTGGCCATGTGCTCCTTACCATCAGTCTCAGGGAAGGAGAGATCACCAAAGCATAAACACCTCAATAAAACAAAACATAACTTCTGTCCACAAAAATCTTCCCCCTTGCAAAATGTAAGAGCTACTCTTCCCTGGTGAATCTATGCCAGGGTCAGGAGGGTTGGACTAGATGACCTTTGAAGGTCCCTTCCAACCCAAACTATTCTGTGGCTCTGTGAAAACCTGAAGTCAGAACAGATACTGATAAAAAAACAAGACATGGTTTTGCTTCCTGCCCCTCCGGATTTTTTCATCTTACTGGGGAGATGTGTTTTGCCATCCAAACCCATTCTGGTCCTGGGTAACATGAGGAGAAGGGGAAGGGCTTCATCACTGCCACACCAAACAAACCCTCGAAACTAGGCCGTAAAGGAAATACTGCTGGGTTAACACGGAGGGCAGCATAGATGCTGGAACTTGCAGGCCTTATAAAACTGTATCTGAAATAAAAAAAGGAACAGTGATTAACTTTACCACACCTAGCAAGCAAGCAAGCGAGAGCAAGGCTTGCTTTCAAAATGCCATGCTGCTATTTAGCAAAACAGATAGCAAGCTTTCCAAGTTATCCTCAGAAATTTTTGTGGTTCGTAAGGTCCTGTATTCTCCCTGGAATAAAATCTGCTCTGTCTTGCAAAGCGCATTTTGGAAGAGTCCATGTAAAGAACGGCACTAACTTTTTTATATTCAGAAATTGAATATTCCATTATCCTTACAGACAGCTTCTTATTAGTTTTCTAAAAGGAAGGCAGAGCAGGCAGGGGATTACGAAGAAACTGGCCATGTAACAAGGTGAAAACCTAAATAACTCTATAACTTTTCCATCTTCCTAAAAGTTCTCATGTCGGTACTGAGAAGATAAAGGCATCTGTATTTTAAAATTAAAAAGGATACTCAAGAATTACACTGATCCTGAAAACCTGTAAGATGAATCTTCCCTTTAAATTTTATAACCTTGCAATCCTGAAGCAAAAGATTCCATTTTTATCTTCAGTCCTCCAGAATGTAAAGCGATGCAAAGACTGCAGTATTACTTAGATAGGGCTTGAAATATTTTATAATGAAGAATTCCCACTGTCCCAATGACCAGCTATAAATATTTATGGGGTGTTTAAGGCAGCCAATCACACAAATATTTACTATTCATTGATACCACACAGGGTATTCAACATACACTTCTTGTAGGCTCTTTCTTACGTAATGCTCAAGCACATTACCTCTGCAGACAGAGACACAGTTTTAAGAACAGCAGCTGAGATCCTCAGCTGATGCAAAAAGCCTTCCTTCTCAGAGGATCAACATGCTCCAGATTATGGTGGTAACAGCAGGACAGAAAAACAGAAACAACAGCTTTATTATCGATTCTCCCATGTAAATCAGGAAGAAAACAGATGTCACCCATAGTTACCAGTAAGGAACTAGGCTCTGTCACACTGAAGCCAGCTAATGGTGGCATGTTGTGCTGCCGAGAAGAGCTGCCCCTGGGTGCCCTCCCCACCCAGCAGACTAAGCTGTGCCTCGGTCAGGCTCGCTACCTCCTCCCTGTCACAGCAAGGGTTAGTCCATCACAGAAGACTCAATTCCTCTCTAACAGTGTAAACAAAGACAAAACTCTGAGAAGTCATGCTGCTCTGTTTCACCCACCTGGACTACCAGAAAGATGGCATGTTCACCTGTCTTGTTCTCCATTACAGAAGTTCATGGGATGATGATGACAATTATGTTTAATGCAAACTTATGATTTAAAGAATACCATTACACATTAGATGTCTGAAGAACCAGCAACCCTTGAGCAGTCTGCATAAAGAAATCAAGCGCAAAAGAAAAAGAGAGGTGATGATGCTATATATCCTAGCCAGAAGACAGCATTATGAGTCTGCAAGTGCCATGCAACAAGCAGCGATTCAGAGCTCTGCAGCTCATCACAACACAGTGAGGTGCCAGTGGTCCTGAGGGAAGTGTGCAACTCTAAGAGCAAGCAAAGGCTGAAATTTCTACAGAACTACAGAACTCACCAGCTCTGCTAACGAACCCATTCTATTGTATAATTATATCAACAAGGCTGTTTCAGGTATTTCACTGATAAAATGTGAAACCTGTGTAAGAGAAAGTTTTATTCTCTGCTTTAATAAATGAGTCAAAGCAGGGACTACTATGTCTCATACAAATGAAAAGGACAGTTGTGACTTTCATAGTGAGGGCTAGACTTTCTCTTTTATTCTTTGAGGGCTACACTACTTGCTTTTAGGTAGATGCCATATAGATGGAGCTATTATTTTGGATAGTTACGTGTTTAATGAAGAGTCCCTTATCAGAAAGCTAGAGCTATTTCATTTGGATTTCTATAGTTCAATGCTGTTAACTAAAATGTTAGTATCTGAGGTGGTAACAAGGGTTAAATAAATCTCCTTAATTGTGGATACATCAAAGTATGTGTAGAAGCATCATAAAATCAAATTTCTGTTTGCGTCTGATCCATTAGTCACTTTTACTTGTGCTTAGAGAACTGCAGCCACGCTCCTCTATCTGTTGAGGATGTACACCACGTGATAAGCGTTGCAGTCACATCAGATGGGCAACAAAGCAGTTTTCCCTCTTAAGATTATTGCAATGGAGGGATGCATGCATGCAGGTGCTTGAGAAATAACACACAACTGAATATACAGGGACAGTGTATATGGCGTAGGGGAGGAATGGTGGAAGTGGGACCATTCACACAACAGCTGGAGAAGGTGATGGCTTTTTGGGAAGGATGACTGCCCTGAAAGATCTCAGCTGCTTCACTCAGGAGATCCAACATAAATCTTAGCCTGAGCATTTCTGCTGTCTCTCTCTGAATGCTTACATTTCGTCGCCACCATCTTCTTCAGATGAATCACAATCAGTCAAGGTTGAAGAATGGAAGAATGGGAAGAATGATGAGTGGAGCATGGTGTTAAAACATCAGCAATGGGACACCCCCCTCCCAAAAAAAAAAATGGCAAACAAAGGACAGCAAGGTGCTGCTATACATCTCACTGAAATGTTCTGGAGGTCAGGGGCATGGAAAGAAAAATACAAATGCAAAATATTTGCATATGTGCTAAAACAAGCATAAAGGAACTTTATATTCAAGTGTTTTGGCTGCAGTACTCCGTATATGTAAATAAATTTCACACTCAGACCCTCTTGCCCATGATGTCTTGAAGTATGTATGTGTGTGTATGTCTCTATTTTCAGCAGAGCTGTGCAAGCATTTGAAGTGAATCGCTTGGTGACCACTTCTGATTTTTATACTTCTTTATGTCAGCATTACTGAACACAATACAGGCATGCTTTCCAACCCTCCTGTGCACAGCTCAAGTGCTCACAGCCAGAAATACTGCTGCAGCTAACACATACTGCTGTCTCCCAAGTACTACTTCTCCTGGAACAAAGTGTGAATCTGCAAAATGCAAGTTCATCAGAAGAGACAGCACAGTCAAGGCAGCTGGTTGACTGTTTATATGTCAGAAGGAGAGACCTACCAGAAAGAACTCATCTACAGTTGCTGGCCCCCAGCTTGTTCCAGCCCTGTGAAGGCATATGATTTGTTCTTCTTGGAAAATTTTGCTCATATAAACAGATCCCTCCACAATATGAGGGAAATTTCAGTGAGAAGGTATGTGTCAACACTTATGTTCTGGTTGTTTCTAGATATTAACAATATGGCACAAATAATACACTTTCTATTTGGTTAAACTGCATTTGGAGACAGCAAAGACACCATATTAGCTATTCGATAATTCCATTATAAGTCCATATTTGTTGCTGGCACTTTGAGCTAACATATGCAAGCAGTTGAGGAAAGGACAGGTGAATTTCTCCCTTGGGCTGTCTTCTTCGGCACAGCTAGAATCAGGCAGCTGGGATGGACAACACAGTAGGTGCTATCAACTATCAAGTACTTATCATCAAACACAACAATGGCAATACGATCTTAGATGCACGAAAATCTCCAGCTGCACATTGTCACTTACAAGGAAACAATACCAGAGAAAAAATAAAATCACTCTGTATTTGGCTTTTCTTAGACTTTTTTTACATATTTACTACTGGTCCCTGCTAGAGAAAGCATATCAGGGTAGCTGCATCTTTACTTCGCCCAGTTCAGCCATTCTTTTGTTTTAACAACTTTTTCCTCTTTTCAGACCAACAGGATAAATTCTTAGGAAAAATAATAAAAACTGGGCTTCCACAGTGGAGACTTGATTCATCTTTCCAACACCTTTGTTCCCAGCATAAACTTCTGGTTTTGGAGGCAATTCAAGAGCTATTGCTACCCAGCTGGCTTTGGTGCAAAGAAGGACATATTTGGAAGAGCCAACTTGAACTGTATGATCACCACAACAAGGAGGAGTGCAAGGTCCTGTAGCTGATAGAGGACAACCCTATGCATCAGCTGTGCTAAGCAACAGACCTTTCTGAAAAGATCCTGCTGCTTACTGGTGGATCAACCAATGAATATAAGCCAGCAGTGCAAAGGCGGCAAATCACATCACATCAGGGCCTTGAACAACATGACAGAATTTTGCAGCTGGATCTAAATTCAAACTGTGCATGGGGATAGGACCAGACAACCTCTAGTCGTCCTTTCCAACCTGAAGGACTGTGGCTCTTCAATTGGTAGAGGCAGGCAATGGAACAGGGGGTGATATCCACAGGCTGAACCTTGCGAAGTTCAGATTGAAGATCAAGAAGCACCTCTTCCTCCAGTGGAGGTGCAACCCCTGGGACAGGTCAAAAGTGATGTGGGGGATCTCCATTCTGGCTTTTTATTTTTAAGCTCAGATAGTCTAAAGAACAGCTGCCCCGACCTTGTGCTAGCACAGCCTGCCGTGAATGGGAGCTGGAGCAGAGATCTTCAGAGGTCCTGGCCACTACAACTGCTGTAATACTGTGACACATCCTTATGATAGCTTATTACATGAAATTGCATGTTTACGGTGAAAAGAGGGAAAGCATGTTCAACCTTAGAGCTGTTTTCTAGCATGGTGACAGTGTGCAGATATAAGGGTGATGGGCAAGGTTTTCAGTGCCCTCCCCAGACGGTTCTAACATAACTGATGTCTGCAGACTGTGGCCAGGAAACAACAAATCCCAGCTGAACAAGGAAGACTACAAACAGAAGTCTTCCAGGTCTAAACCTGAACATGCTTTAGCACAGGTGAAGTTGGTAATACTTAATAATTACACATGTAGCAGCATTCGATTATGAAAATCCTTCCTTATTCTGGGACAGTGAGTAACAGTGCTTTGCAGGTCACCACAAAGGTGGGTAGGCTTTTACCCCTACTTCATGGATGTGGTTAAATCTGGTCCTCATTGCAATGTGGGCAAGTAACAGAACTGGGAAGCGGTTTCAGTTCCTAGTGAACTTGATTAAACACAAATGCTAGTGTTTTTTTCTTGAGCTATTTTGTGCCAACATACTCATGGTATACGAAATACATTTAATAAATAAAACATATACTTTCTCAAGTGCCATCTTCCAGAAACAGATGAGATGTGTCTGCCTTGTGGGCTGGTCTCCAAGCTTTACTGAGAAGCTACACTTGGAATGGTGCAACCATTCCAAGGGTTCTCCGTGATTATAAAAGCACACTGGGTAACTCTAAATTAGACTGAATAGCCTCAATTATATAACTCATTACTACTTGCAAGCATGCTCTGTGAAAAAGAAAGAAAGAACAGACAGGAGTTGTAATGTAATGGATGATGGGAGATAAATTGGCATGTGTATGAATCAATGTTTAAACAAAGGAACTCCGGCTCTTTCTTGGAATAGCAATATTTTGATGTCTCAAATCCCCTGACACTGGTTTCATAAATGCAGTAACATAAACCATGTGCTGGGTGGTGATTTTCTGAGGACCTTCCCACTTTCATTGTGTATTTTATTATAGGCCAAATGTGACATGAAATGCTATCCACTGTGGCATGGAGTTAAATAATTGCTCTGTTGAGAATAGCAACACTCAATTAAACAGCATTTTTCATGATCTACACCCTCTATTGTCACTGTGTTTAAGGGAAATAATGGGAGCACTGACCTATATTGCGTTTCTTATTATCGATGGAGATGAAGCGTATGCAGGGATTATTGGTGATGTACTGTGCAGCCCAGGGGACATCAATCCATGTACCGGCTTCATAGAAAAGTCCCAGAGCGTAGCGGGAGGAGTAGCTCACAGATTCCAGTTGCTGCTTTTGACTTTCATTAATTACTGTGGAAAAAAAAAGTCAGTCAATTCCTCTTCTCTCGGACCATTAAATATGTGAATGCTGTGGTTAAGGTGATTATTCCTTCCTGAAAATGACCAGACTGCTAAAACTAAGAATTTAATACTAAGCCTAGTGCTTTGTAACATTTTTTCTGGGACACCTCTTCATGAGGTTTTAATGGTGCATTATGTAGAGTATGGCCTCCACATGCAACCCTGCCCCATCTGGTGATGGCTTATCTCCCAGTTCTCCCCTAGTTGCTTCTCAGTTGAAATTTCAATTATGGGTGGCTTTTTTCCAAATCCTTTCTTAAAGGGTGAATAAATGGGAATAAGTGGCTCGGGCTGCCTCTAGCACATCAAGTAAAATATTGTATAACTCTTCAAAACCTCAAATGACTTCACATATCAACAAAATGAACACAACGGACTCTTGAACCTCTGGGGAAAATAGCCCTGCAACTTCTGTGTTGCAATTCAAATGAATGTAGAAAACACTTCGGTACACGAAGGGTTCATAGTGAAATCCAGTTCCTTCAGCTGAAGGTACTTTGCAGCAGTATAGAACATTTCAGAGCAAATATGAATCCACTCCTCCCTATGATTAACTCTTATATCTTCTAATTACAGTAAGATCTACTTTTTGCCTCAATTTTATAATCGTCATAAAAAGCTGTACAAAGTAGCATTAGCCCCACTGTGCATTCAAATCCAATTTTATTTCATGCCAAAGAGAAGTACAACAGTTTGATTAATTGTGGAATTAGTTACCCACATCTCTCTTCTTACTACTGAATAGATGGCCAATGCTTCTGTGAGCTGGAGCAGGATGCCCACAGACAAAAAATCACAGTGGTGTCCCGCTTGTATGTGAAACTGAATGCTCAGCTGGGCTTGTTTGGAGATTTGATATTGAGAGGCAAAAGAACGATAACGGAGGTGCTTCATTTTATGTAAAATTCAGCTGACATGATGAATAGCTTGTATGAAGAAAGAAGTAGCTGAGGGCTGTATCTACCACAGTGCTCACAGGCAGCAGGCCAGGTGTTGAGTGGTATCTTCAGAAGGACTTCAACAGAAGTCCTGCCCCAAGACAGCCCAGCCTCATGAGTGGGACAGGCTGAGGTGGGCTGGAGGGGGCAGCTCTCCATGCAAGGTTCCACAGGTGAGAGGCATCTGCAGACATGTGTACACCAAGCTGGCCAGGAGTCACAGCAGTGAAGGCCAACTAGCCCAGCACGAGAGCATCCAGCAGGTCAAGGGAAAGTATTATTCCCCTCAGGTGAGGCCACATCTGGCACCTGGACACACTGTGCAATTTGTTGAGCCCCCCAGTACAAGGGAGACAACAACAAACTGGATCAAATCCTGTGCAGGGTCACTAATGTGGTCCACTAAAAGGGATGTCCGCTCCCAGGAGATCACCCAGACACGGCCCCAAACAACATGCTGTAGCTGCAGTGTTGCACCTACTGGGAGCAGTGTCAGGCTGCAGACCCCTGCCCTGGTATCTCCAGGCAGAGTTGGTGGGACTGGGCGATTCTGTGTACAGAATACACAGAATATACCCAATATACCCACACCACAGTCACCTCCATCTGACTGCAGTTAATGTGCTTTGAAGAAGAACACTGGTGTGACATGACCGTGTCATGACTAATGCTGCTCCTCAGAATTTGTGACTAGGACAGCTTCATCTCACAGTCACTCCACCACCACATTCTCCCCCCAGAAACTGTTATTTCCTGCTGTGCCAAAGTGAGACTCTGAGAACCAGGGCTGTAAATGTGCCAGGATGCAGGCACTCCTGAGTCATGCAGTGCCAGCCAGGGGCAGGAGCTCAGAACCACTGGTAGAGCGTTTTCCTGCAGGATGCACGTTTGAGAGCACGTTCAGTCATGCTTAAATCCTCAACAACTGCCACAAACCTGTAAAACCTACCTACCACCAATATGCATCAAGCTCCATTCCCACCACCACTGTAGGTATACTCCTTTCTCAAACAGCATCAAGGCTGCATGTATTCCAAGTCTATTTACATGTCGACGACAACGAGCAGGGGAGAGCCCATCTTGGTGGAGAGGAGGGCTGGTGTCACCCAGATCTTACCAACCTGTGAGTGATCATTCCAGTCTACAGGTTCTGAGTTCAAAGCCTTTGCCATGACTCGTCCATTCAGGCAACATTTTCATGTGGCCTCCCAAAATGTGTAGGGACACAACTCGTCCCTGTTCAAGGTCCTCTGACAGTCTCACTATGTAAGCCATGAAGCCTACTATGTCACAGAAACCTTGGTGAACCACCAGAGAAGATTCACCGAGGATATTGAGTCCACTCATCACAGACAGGTGCTTTCTACAGGAGGATGCATGGTCTGCAGACTGCCACAATCTCTCACCTGAAAAGCCACCAGTCTACTTTAAGGTCCCTACGCCATCCTGTTGTTTCTCTAGCTGTGTATTTTTTCCAAGACATCTCTCCACATTATTCCTCTGTACTTCATGGGGACCAATTTCAGAGGCTGCTTTAGCCTCCTGCCCTGAAGCAGTGACCTCAGGTACAAAGTGCTCTTCTAACTGAGGTTACTGGCTGGTCTCCCCCACCTCACATGACATCCACTCCCATACCAGCCTTACCTAATCACCAGCACATGAGAAGATCACTAGTCAGATTCCATCTCAGATCGCATCAGAAATAAACCTTGAAATGCCTCACAAAATTCATAAAAAGCTGTGGAGAAGAAAGAAGAAGAAATAAGACATCTCGCACTAAGGGTGGTGGTGCTGGAGCCGCCTGACAGAGGAAGCCACAGGACAGGCCACCCCAGGAGAGCAGGTACTGGCTGAGCAAGCATGACAGGGTTCGAACAAGCTCCCTTTCCCTCTCCAGTCCAATGACCCCTCTGAGAAGGTGTTGAGGCCATCTGCCTCCCACCTTGCCCTTGCGTCTTTCCAAGGAAGATTAACTCCTTTTCACGGACCTCAGGAACTCCCCTAAGTACTGGGTCAAAGACCCTTAGACCTCTGCTGTCACCTTCCCTTGGCAAAGCTGCCTCCATGTAAGTTATGGCACAGAAGAGTTCCTGTTTGGTACACTGCTGGTCTGTGACCAAGATCCAGTAACAGTATAGCATGGAGAATGCTGTTAGTATGCTACTGTCTTGAACAGGCTTTTGCACCACACATACATGCTGTCTATGGAAGAACAACCCTGTACAGCATGTTCCAGAGAAAACCAGAGAGTTGTGACTGCAAGAACTTCTCTTCAAGGTCATCTCTTCTTGCTTCATCCTGAGCATGTCCCAGCTGAGGAACTGCTGGTTCCCATCTTGCCCCAGGACTTCAAGACATGATGTCGACGCTCTGGCTGTGTCTGCCACCTGGACGGCTGGCTGTTAAAACCATAATGTGCAAAGGACCCTGCTCAGGCTCCCTCTGCCTTCCTCTGGGCCAGGTTGCTCCCCTGGGGCACAGGGCTCTTGGGTGTGTAGGGCTACATGCCAAACCTCCAGAGCAGCCTGGCAGGGTGGCCACCTGCAAGGCTGCGCAGGACAGTGCTTTCCTCACAGCTTTTCATGCCATTCAAAGGTTTTGTGTTGACCCAGGCAATGGCAGGACTCCCCCAGCTCTGTGAGTCTCCTGCAAGCTGCCATCTCTATCTTCCATTCTTACCCCCTTCACAGCTTCTCTCCAGCTTCCGCAAGCACTCAGGACTGTGAGATTTCATCGTGTGGCACTGCTGCTTGGCAAAGCCTGTGATGAGGAGAGGATTAAGCAGGGATGCAGGGCAGGCTGAAGGCCTGTCCTGGAGGAAAGGATACCAGCGTGACAGGACCTCGCACATCCCACCCCACTAGAAAAGCTCCCTGGCCTGTGTTAACTTCCCACTCAAGCCATGAATTTAAAAGCACAAGCATACAGTGCCTAGCATCCAGGAATCATCTTGGGGGATCTTCACTGCCAAGTCGGAACATGATGTTAGCAATTTCAGCAGTGCTTGATCCAGCTCCTCCTGGCAGACCACAAGAGTCTGGACAGGGAACAGAGCTGCTGCTAAACACACAATGCCTGGCAGAAGGGACAGATCTTATCCAGAACTCCCCCTGTCCTCATTCAGGTAAGGGCTCTGCACAGCTGGGTTTTGAGATGTTCATCACCACCAGGCCCCCTTCTTACAGCTATAATAAATAATCACAATGTTTTATGCATTCTTGCTGTGCTTGAAAAGAACATAAAAGTCCTATAAACAAGCAAATAAATATGAGGCTGTAATATCCCATCTAGAACACTACTCCTTGCCTGGGTTACTTCAGCAACTCATTTCCCCTCGGGGAAAAGAAAATAAACAAGAACTCCTCCAGCCTGCAAAGCAAATTCCCCCAGCAAAGCTCAGCATCCAGAAACCTCTGTGCTGTGGGAATGCATCTGAGATTAACTGCCCAGCTGGCAGGGGGGCTGAGAGCTGCCTCTGCTCCGCAGCACACATGGGCTGCTGCAGGGAAAGGGACTGGTGGGTTTTAGTTTGCTCAGGCAAATGGCTTATTACGTGGAGCACTTCAGCAGGGACAACCTTCACAACATTAAGTGCTACCAAAGCCAAGCCAGCCAGTTGGCTCTGAAGTACCTCTTTTAAGACTTAACATTGTTTTATATACCTGTCTTCGCAAGCTATAAAGTTTCAGAAGGTGTTACGGGTCACCGGAGATGGATGCTGAACAGCACTGTGGTTATCAAAGACAAGTTACAATTTTATCAGGTTTAAGTATACACGTACACAGGGATCTCAGATGGGGCATGTTGGCAAAAGTGGATGAGGGAAGTCAATGATCCCAGCTGAGCAACTTCCCTCCCAGGAGAGGGAAGAAGAGGGAGGGCAGGCGCTTTGATGGTGTGGGCACCAGCCAGAGGTGACAGAGCTGTGACTTAACAGATCAAAGGGACTGTAAACAGCTAGGGTAGCTTGCTCACAGTGGAGAGGGCAGGAACAGCTTCGGGAAGAAGTTACTTTCCAAAGCCTTGGGGAGACTGAAAAATGTACAGAGTAATGACACCTGGTTATACTGGTCAGTGGCAGAAGGCAATTCAGTGACAGTGACAGGCTTCTCACTGACAAGAACTGAAGCCCAGAAACACTGAGGAGTCTCTCCAGACTCAGTCCTGCCCTGCTGTTGGGTAAACCAAAGCTGGAGGGGAACCTGCAGGGTCGAAACAGACAGGCAGCGCTGCAGTGCTGGCCACCCCACACACAAGTGCATTGGACTCATGCTCAGCCTTAGGCTTGAGGCAGCTGCAGTAAGTCACTGGGGGCTATACCAGGGTAAGTCAGAGCATTCCTGAGGATGGGGATCCCCAACTGCTCTGGCCCTGTTGCAGGGATGCCATGCTCACACCAGGAAGGCATGTTTCCCTGGGGCAGGACAGAGTTTCCCATGCTGCAGCTTAGCTGATGCCTCTGGGCTCTTTCTGACCAAACCATAAACCATAAATGACTAATACCCATTGTCCCAAACTGCTTCAAATTTACAAAACCAAGTAAGCTTTTATAGCTTGAGAAGACAAGCAAGATAGTGATGTCAAGTTTGAAACCCAGCAACAAGAAAGCTGAACTGTATGCTAAGAGTTGTAAGACTGAGGTTTTTCCCCTGCTCCATCCATCATGCATTTTAGCAAGGCCAACAAGCTGATCTCAGGGCATGAAGTAAGCCTTCATTTTGAATTTCCATACTTTTATTGGAAAACCAGACTGTTGTTTTAATATTGTGTAGGAAGCCACAAAACTATTAATTTTTCCCTTTTCAACAGAAATGGTTAAGATTATTTTAATAACATTTTAGAAAAAAAAACCACAACCAACCAGCTTTCAGACCACAGAAGTGTCCTGCATAAGAATCGGCCAGACTGATATCTTTAAAGCAATGAATGAAGGCATGAAAATTTTCTGTTTTCCACTGAAAAACTCCGCTACAGCTGCACTGCAAATGCCACTGAAGTAAATGTCCTCTGGAGATTTCATCACATCAAAGCAAGGGGCATGTATACTTTATTTGCTGTTTCTCTAGACACTGACAGCAGAGTGGATTACTTATCTGTAACACTCAATAAATACAGTAAGGGCCTTTTATCTGCTGTTCCAGTACTCTAATGTCACCTTGCTGCCTCACTCATGCTGTGGGAAGGAGAGGACCCAAGATCCCATTAGGGCCAGCAAGAGAGAGGATTGCCGAGGCTTCAGCTGGCAGGCTGGGAGCACAGGCACCATGCCATTCAGGAGTCCAGGGCTGAGCCCAGCCTACCATCGCTGAGGCCAGGGAAGCAAAAATAAACCCAGCTGCTCTGATGGCCAAGAACCAACTAGGATGATCAAGGTTTAATCCTCAGTGTTTAACCATTTCCCAGCAAGTAAGGGAGGGGACTGCAATATACACCTTTATCTGCAGGAAGGCACTGCAGAAGCTAGGTAGCACCTTTATCTTTCACCACTAGCTTGTGGCAGTTGTCAGAAGCTCTAGCAAGGACTGGACTTGTAACTTTGAACAAGCAGAGATGGGGAAAGAGATACGATGGGTCAGGAAAGGATTCAAGTCAATCTGGTAACTGAAGCAGACAGGTTACCCACAACTTCACACAAAGTCCTATGTACTTGTCACTGTAAGTCACAGATGCTAGGTACAGAGAGAAACCATGTTCAGAACTGCAGGTAAAGGCAGATGCTACAATGTGAGATGCATTTAAAATAATACTTGCTTTGGAAAGTTTTGTTATTCCTAATTTAGTATTTCTAAAAGCTTGTGGATACTTATCTCTCTCAAGTCACCACATGATTTCAGAGCTCAGCTGGGATGCTTGCATCCAGCTCTTGCATGCACATAAAGATGCGTAGGCAAACTTGGGTAAACAAACTGAGATCCTGGTTTGAAAGACTTCCAGGAATAGGAGGGAAAATGCTCTTATATTGGTTCACCATCCAGTCCTGATGGTACAGAGGATGCTGCATCCTGACAACCAGCAGCTCCAAAAAAGACAACAGCCAGATATAGCTGGTGTTTTAATCACGCATCTATCACCTGATATGTTCAAAATCACTTACCAGGTATGGCCAAGGTAACTGTAAATCTAGAACCACCTAGACATTACCAGCCACGGAACACTGACAAAATAAAACTTACAGCAGTACTTTAAAGGAATGATAGTGCTATCAAAGTAGCAAAATATGAGAATGCTGGACTTACAGTTTTTTCTTTCAGAAAAGAATTGCCCTTTTTAGTCTTAACTTTTTTTACTGGAAACTCCTAATTCTTCTAATCTGACAGCTTCAGCTTTGGTTGTAATAGCATTAGAGCCTGGCTTGAGCTTTATGAGTTTTCCAGAGTATCCTCCCAATTCAGTATAACTCCAGCTCCTTGTGGGCCTGCTTTCAGCACTTCCTTAAGACATCCCTAGCAAGCAGTCTGAGACAGGTGTGTATGATGGTGCTAGTAGTTCCTGCTAAGCACAACAGCCCTGCTGGGGCTGTAAGAAATCAGAAAAAATGAAAATACTCCGAAGGATACTGTAATTTGTATCAAGGGATGCCATATCCCCCTGTATCTGTCCACAAGGACTACAGGAGGGAAAAGGTGCTTCTGCAGTCACCCTGTGTTCTTTCTCCCTGAGTTTTAGCAAGCAAAAACTTCAGCTGAAGCTTTGCCAGTGACCGTGGCTTACGCTGTGCCTCAGAACCAGCTCCCACTTTGTCATATTGGAAAAGGAAATACTCCTTTCATCCCTAGAAATGTTCACCATCAAGGCTGGATGGCAAGAGGTCCCTACAACCTGGGAGCAAACCAGTTTTTATCACTGCCCAGCCAACCCAGTTTTCAGGGCCTTTGCTTCCTCTTCTGAAAATGAAATCAGCCCTGTACAACTCCAAGTGCCCACCTGCCATGGGATGACACAAAGAGAAATAAAATATCCTGCCCATTTCCAATTGTTCTCTCTCCCACCTTCTGGAAAATTCTGTCAGACATATGGATTTAAGAAAATCTGACAAATTCAAGAAGGATCATGGTAGGTGTTGCTTATTCTCCAGCAGACGGATAAGCTGGTGCACAAGCCCCCCTTTAACTTCTAGTACTCAACTCAGCCTTTGACTAGGAAGGTTTCTCTCCACTTCCTTCATTTTTTCCATACTTTATTTCTGTGACCGCATGCTTCCCTCACAGCTACATTTTCAGTAACCCTGCCACTGACTTTATCCTCCCAAAGGTTTCATTATTTCCTTAGACTGCTTTGCTTAAGATTTTATTTGCAGCATCTGACAGCGACACGCTGACAGTGATTCTAGATGCATCAATCAGATGATGTCGGTGACAGAGTATTTGGAAGTGGCTAGTGATCACCATGATTTAAAAGTTCAAGAGGAAACTGTGGTTTAACTGCAACAAAGATATTTTTAGCCTAGATATCAAGTTAAGAGATTTTAACAAGACTCTCGCCCAGCAGAATAGGCAGCTTGGTTAAGTATCTGGAGATACAGTTTACTGTCACAGCTGACAGAGGGCTGCCATAGCTCTGTTCAGGAGATGAATTATTCAGGATGACACATTATCATAACCTTCACGTAACAAACCCTCCTTGGATGACAACCTCTTTTTCCTTAGCTGTCTTGTGGAGGCCTTTTCTACTGTTCTCTTGGGCAAGAAGGCACTGCCCTGAGCTCTCTCTAGTTGAGTGGTGACAAAGGACAGATTTCTCAGGCAATCCCCCTCTGCGCAGTCATCAACCCTGACACTGCGCCACAACACTGGCCCTCTGCCATCGCACTGTCCATTTCAACATGCAGACTGTTCCTGCTTCTGCCTTTGCGTAGGAGGGAGCAGAGGTTATGAGAAAGGCTTCAGTTTTAAGTTCAGCTTCCTTATCAAACAGCTCAGGATTATTTTAAAAACCAGCATAACAGTTAAATGCAGCCATGCCTTAAAATACTCACTAAAAAAAGTTACACGATGTGTTACTTTTCCTTTGCTGATTATGCTCACTTTTGTATGAATTATCCTGCCTGGATGCAACGTGATGCTCGCTCCTGTGTGTATGTGGCATCCAAACTAAAATTTATTGCAAATCACTGCAGCCCTGGCTGACTTGGCACAAATCTTTATCTAAAGTTTGTCGCACATGAAGGAAAGGCATGTTTAGAAACACAGACAATTAACTGGAAAAGAAAGATGCTGGGGAAAAAAAGACAAGTAATTCTTTATGAAGTTTATGATTTTTGAGAACTAAGCTTAAATACCTGTCCACCAGCAGCTCTTGACAAGATGATTAACAATTCACTACTACACTAAAACCTTCATCAGTTTTCACAAGAAACATTTACATTAGTCTCCTACAACACCACACACTCTGTTTGAATCAACTTTTGCTGTCATCAGAGAAATGAAATTGCACCATTACTAGGACTGGGGACAAAGCTGGCATGAGGACAGCGTACCACCATGTCCAGCCTCCTGGATGAAGGGCAAGTGAGAAAAGAGGAGAGATAAGGAACCAGGGAAGATCTTGGCCAAACATGGGACTGTGCTGCAGCTGCTGTGCTAACATTCATTTAGCAGCTCTGAAAGGGCCATCCTGCTGTAAGAGCTGATGCATTTGGGTGCGTGCAAATGGCCCTAAAGGCCAAGCCGAGTGCCTGCCTCTTCCAGCCCAAACTGGCAAATAACTTGGAGTTTTGCTGTAGGAGACTGGTATAGGAGCATGCCGCAAAACTATCTTTGCTTTCTCCCCCTTTAACTACTTCTGCTCAGGTCATACTTCTTACAAAAACAACCAACCTTGGTCCAAAGCAGTATTTGTTTTTTACTTTTAATATATAACTCAATTGTTAAATTTAACAGTCTTTTGCCCTCTTCCCCCAATTCCATAGCTTACTCTTAACCTGTATGCTCAATTAGACCCAGCTGAGGAGCTCCATGCTGTTCTCTTCAGCATATATTCTTGGCGTATAATTTGCAGATGGCTTTAATGCATATGTTGACATTAGATTCACAATTTTTGTGTTTTCATTTATGGAGAACTTTTCAGACTCATTACTTGGATGACCGGGTTGTGAGTGCAGAAGCTGATAACCAAAAATCTAGTAATTTCTTTGGTGATGCCATCAGAAGCAACACAGCCCCTGAAGATGTACACAATAACAGCACACAGCTTTTTAGCCTCATGAACTTGAAGCGTATGCAATGCTCAGGCATAACACACCACAGAAATTCCACTCACTGTTGTTTATTGTATATATGGTTTTGATTAAAAATTAATGACATCTTGGTTTAAAATATGAATCTCTGTTAAGCTTCCACCTTGGGAAGAACAGGATATGACATTATAAGCAAATAAAACTAAAGGAGAATAACTGATTGTTCACAATCCAAACCCTTCTTACAGTTACACCACCACTAGGGAAAGAAAGACAGTCTCGTAATGGTTCAAGATGCCTATATTTTAGCTGGGAAATTTCTTCCAGTTTTGACTGGGTGTGAGCAGAGATACCTGACAGACTGGGCGGGTCAGGATAGACTGACTCCTTCCAGCAAAGGAATGAAACCACCCAGGATCATCCAGGGGATTTTGGACATGGTTGGAAACTAGAATCCCCTACAAAGAACAGTAACAAATTAGTCAATAAAGTCCAAATAAAATATATAATACACATGTACACTCCAGCTTCTAGTTTGCAATCATTCACAGGTAATGTGATAGAATATATATGACATGCTATCATATAATGCTCAGTAGCATGACTGCAAATACAATTTCCATACGATAGGCACAGCAACATTTATTATGTGTTACTCTTTTACACAGCCTGCTAGTTTCTGTGACTGGCACTGAAGTCAACAGAAGCTGAAGGCATCTTTGACAAAATCTGATTCTATCCTGAGACCTCTGTACAGATTTAAGATCCCATCTTTGAGCTAAGAGACTTGGAAAATTTTAGCTAAAAAATTAGTAAAGCTCTTTGTCACATTTCCTCTGGATTAATTTGCAAATTA
The DNA here is from genome assembly GCA_017639245.1 of Myiopsitta monachus. NCBI lineage: Eukaryota > Metazoa > Chordata > Aves > Psittaciformes > Psittacidae > Myiopsitta > Myiopsitta monachus. The sequence goes on along the minus strand of CM029921.1, from coordinate 58,850,854 downwards.
ATTTGCAAAAGTTACTTTGTAACTTGATGTAGGAAGGAAGCTCTTCTAAGTCCTCTGTAATGACATGGCACAGCAGGAAGATGAATCTGGATTAATTTGCAAATTAATTAGGATTTAGAAGAGCTTCCTTCCTACATCAAGTTACAAAGTACTACACACAGTTCTGTTACTCTCTGGTGCCAAAATGTAAAAGCTCATTATTTACATAATCGGCATCATAAAACATTGAGCAAATAACTTATGCACCTACTGTACACAGCACTGAGCTGAATAATGAAGTTGAGAGGATATATTTTATTTAAATATGACACTAGTTGCCAAAACAGCATTAAAAGCTTTTCAAGACAACAAAGAAAGATGTTGACTTACTGCTCTGTGTTTTGACATGGACAGAATAAACACATAAATAAACCGAACTAGATCTACCTGACCTTTGCAGCTACTGGGCTGCAGCTCCCCTCTAACTACAGTGGAAGACCCTGAAGGCATGCAAAGCTAAAGCATGGCAATTGGAGGCTCATCCACAAGGTCTCAGTAGACTGACTCCTTGCAATGCTTCCCTATTACTAAACTGAAGTCAATACCTGTATTGCAGTACCAGCCAGTGGTAACGCACACTCACAGAACCAAAACACAGCTTTACAATAACGGACAACGCAGTTATTTCAATTTAAATAAGTGCTACATAAAATGCTCTTTTGTATTAATTACTGAGGAAGGATTCAGCTGACCACCGGAAATTTCTACTTGAGACCAAAAAATTAACATATTTTTCTCTTCTGGAACACATCTACTTCATTACCAGGAAAAGGCAAAAACCAGCAAATATCAAAATTGCAGACACACAAAGAACATATCTAGCAGCATCATGATATCCCGCTCTTCTGTTCTCTATTTAATTCATGTTTACATTCAGTTTTCCTTCACAGTCCTAGGGAGAGATAAGCTTATATTTTCATCAGATAGCAAGTTCTCACTGAAGTTGGTCAAATCAAGTGTCTCCATCAGATACAGGAAGTTAGGATTGTTCTTTTCAATCACTTTGAATATTTACACTTCTGATCATAAAATGAAAGGCGGACAGAAAAAAAATATTGCCGTTTGCAAATAAAAATAGAACACATTATAGAGACTAGCATCTGTATTAACTTAAAACAGCATCTGAATGGAGATGGTGGATCACGGTGAGTAGTGGCAGTGTTGGAAGCAGTGTGCTGACATGAATTTGGGAAATAAGTGGAAGAACACCTCCAGAAGATGCTCCAATCAACTTGCATCTTACTTGAGCACGCCAACTAGACAATCACACAACCAAAAGAAAAACACTAGAGAAAGAAGTCTCTCCCTTCCCATCCCTTCTGCTAACACTTACCTGGCTTTCTGTCACAAGGATGACCCAATGTCAGCACTGAGTGCATACTGGCCCACCATCAGCACTTCTGCTGGAAGTTATTTTGGTACTGCAAATTTAATAATACCTTGCATTTCCACACATTTAGGTAAGGAATACAAAAATACGAGGTGCTCAGCCTAATGAAACCTGAACAGTAGTCTGAGTGTCCAGTTTTGGTCTACATCCTCAGCCTTTGACAATGACAATGTCTTGGGCAAGTCATGCAGCCTCCTCATACTGAGGTTTTTTAGTGCTAAAATGAAAATAATTATAATGTTCTTTTCCACCATGTTGTAGGAATTAAGCAAATTCCTTCACTGGCAGTAGATGTAGTAGAACTGAAGTAGATGTAGACAAGAAGTGGTTTGCTGCCAGTCCCTTCCCCTGTAACAGTACAGCTATAGTTTCCATATTTTTTATTGGTAAGGAAAAATTGTGTTAAATACTGGTGCATCTGTCTACGGCTTTAACTATTTAAGAAAAATGGTTACTGGGGAACTAAATGACCTTACCTGTCTGCAGGGAACTTTTGGACATCTTTTGCTAGAATTAATTCTCTGTATCAAGTTTTGCTTTCTCAATTCATCATAAACAGTCAAATTTTTTAATATTATTAATGGCCATGAATTTCTATCTGCCACATAATTTAGCTAAAATGTTTCCAAGGTGCTCCTCTTCAGTTCATTAATTTGGCCTGAAGTTACCTATGTATTTCATAATCCCTCAGAGTTCATCTAACACCTCGGCTAATTTCTACTCTCTCCTACTGCAGTAAACCTGGACCTACTGACAAGAACCTCACTGCATACATCTCTTGTAAAGGACAGTGTTGGACCTAGCAAGAATAGTGTTCCTGCAGAATTAGTCTCCTGACACATGCCTAGGCACATCTCCAACCACACGGGCCTTGTGTGGTCACTTCACTGAAGAAATGTGAATTGCACTGTATTCAGATTTTGCAATACCTTGAAGTTGGACACCTGACTTCTCTAAGAGATGGAAGCCATGACTGTACAGACAAACATGTACATAACTATGAATATCATGTGGTGTGGGTGGTTTGTGTTTTTGGGGGGTTTTCTGGTTGGGATTTGTTTTGGGTTTTCTGATCTGCAAAGAATGATTCCCTTATGGAGCAAATAGGAACCAGCTGCCTAATCTATTCTGCTTTCATCACAACAGAGCTGAGACCAGTATTAAAGCAAAAACGCAAACAAAAAGCAGTGTAGAACCAATCCCAAAGTGAAAAGGGATTCTGAAGTTAGTTTTAGTAAGACAAGTCCTGAAACATCTCAGATGGTTCTGTCCTTTCCCTTAGATGGGTGAGCTGAAAATCAGGTGAGCAAGAATTTACCGAATCCTACTGTTCATGTCACCATATGCTGAGGAAAGTGTCCACTAATTAAAAAGCAAAAGGACCATGATCAGAAAGCTACCTGTGAGAAGCAGAAGAAAGGCACTGGCACAGAGTAATGCCAGTATTGAGGTGTTAGAAAATTCATGACAAATCACATACAAATATTTGCAGAAAAAAAGACTAAATTATATTTGGAGGAAGTCTGTGATTTTCTACTGTTTGGATAAACCTTTTCTCATCACAAGCTTAAACACTGAATACATTTAAATGTAATTTAAGCTCCCAATGAGGCTTTCAAGTCGATGTTTTCAAAAGCATATAAATTATTTCAAAGGATGGGTGTCGTGGTTTAAGTCTCTACACCCCCCCACACACACGCAGTTTTCTCTCTCACTCACTCACTTCCCTCTCTTTCTTCCCCCAGTCCCGGGGGGATGGGGAGGAGAACCAAAAGAATTCAACTCGCACAGGTTGAGATAAGAACAGTTTAGTAACTAAGGTATAACACAAATCACTACTGCTACCACCAGTAATAATACAAGAGAAATACAAGGAAAGAGAATACAACTGCTCACCAAGCCCGACCCAGCCAGTGCACCCCCAACAACGAACCCCCCCAGTACCAAAAACCTGACCATGCCGTGCACCCCCAGTCCACCACCACACCCTTCCGGGTCTCTGCCCTCCATCTTCACATCCTGGACATGACGTGCTGTGGTATGGAATAACCTCTTTGGTCAGTTTGTGTCAGGTGTCCTGTCTCTGCCTCCTCCCGGCTCCCCCTCCTCCCTGGCAGAGCATGAGGCTCAGAAAGTCCTTGGCCAGACCAAAACATTGTCAAGCAGAAACTGAAAACACTGGTGCTATCAGCACAGTTCCCAGGCATGAAATTAAAAACACAGTGCTGCACCAGCTACCAAGAGGGAGAAAAATGACTGCTGCTGCTGAACCCATGACAATGGGCTTGTATTCCACTAAGACAAGACAGAGAGAACTGCGCTTGGTTTGTCATTACACCTACTTATAAGACAAACAGTAGGAAGATGCAACAGGTTTCAAGGGAAGAGAGGAAGATGTAAGGTAGAAAGTGAGAGACATTCAGAAAGATGACACAAGTCAAAGACACTTGCTTCTCACCTCACCTTACGCACACACCTGTGGGTGTAAATAACACCCATACCAAGGCCTACACTACCTAGCACTAGTAGCTTTCCGGTTATCAGCCTTCTGCCTAATCACATCCAAATGCTCCACTGTATCAGAGGACTTCTATGACACCTTTAATTCACCCGAAGTACTTTTTAAAAGCAGCCAATAAATGCACCTGCCTACGTTATTAGTATTTTAGGGGACTGTGGGGAAGGAAAGAAAAACTGAAACTTTATTCTAAAGGAAAATTAAACTTTCCTGAAGAGCAAGTTTATTATAAAACATACCTAATGGGAAAGCCTATTTTTAAAACCTGTCTGCGCTGTAATAATTAGTTCAACAGAATCTGGGACAAGCAGTTTCAGGAATCCATATCCTGAGATAAAGCTACATAATACTGGAGTGTCACAGGGCTGGTGATCGTTATAAACATGCCATTAATATCTACAGATCCAAATTTAGACAGAATTTAAGGCTTAATATTCACAATATTGTGAACAAAATGTAAAAAACAATCAAATCAATTTATTTTAATTTGAGAAATATCTAAGCAGTCTTGAAAGATACAGAAAATGCAATTGCTGGGAAGAAGAATCACACAGACTGTGGCTGTATTTCTTTCTGGTTTCTATTTTCCTTTTTTTTTTCCCTGCAGCTGAATTAGTTACATATAAAGTTTATGGGGCTTTCCTCCCAGAAGTTCTAAAAAAGCAAAGACTGAAAAGCTGAAACAGTTTTATCCTTTTACTATTTACAGAAACATATTTGACTTCTTATGTGCATATTTCAGTAACTAAAAGGGCAGGGGGAGCTAGGAAAACATTGTTTCCGATGTGTTGCAGCACTGCAAATGGAAGAATTTGATGCAGTGGATAGAAAGGGATAGGAAGGAGGGAAAAGGGAAGAAACCAGGGCTGAATAAAGAAATGTAGAAGAGCAGATGAGAATCAAGGTACCAGGCAGTATGTACAGAAGTAAGACAACATGAAATACAAGGCAATAAGGCCTGAGAAGACAAAACATTTACAAACAGAGAAGTTTAAGGAAAATCACTTTTCAAAAAGCAAGCAAAGGATGAACCAAGAGAAATGTGAACTAAATGAGAAAAACTTATAACTGAAGTTAAGAGAGGCAGACCAGAATGAAGGCTCACAACTGAGGTTAACAGACACTTCTGTGCATTTCCATGGCAGATGTTTCATCTCCTTAAATTTAGAAGAGACAATGTGATGAATCCTTTTACTGAATTGGCAGGGTACTTCATTTTCGATTATGCTGTTCAAGAATTAAAGTTGCCTTGGTGGGTACTAAATGTCTAAAAGCCTCGACCATATTCTGGTACCTTCACTGTTAGACAATGTGGGTTTTGGACATACTGCTTCTGCTAAATTAATTTTACTGTTTTCTTCTTCAACTGTCCAGTGTTTCGCAGCACACGCCAGTTAGAGGGTCTGCGTACTTTCTTCAGGTCCAGACCTCAGCCACATAAATAAGCAAGCTCTTTCACACTGAAATTTAAACACAAATTTAATGTTGAAACAAGGGACACAAAAGATGCACTGGTGGAATAAATCTAGTTTGATGGCCACTGCTGAGATTGTTACTGACAGGAGTCCATCCAAACGGAGACATTTAAGTGAGGCTTACAGATGCCACTGGTTCCTTAAGAGAAAAAGAAGATTGGAACTTATTTTGCTTTTGCAGTTGACTTAGTCTAAAAAATCTACAGCATTTGCTTTTAAAATGTCTCACATAATACAGGCAAGTTCAGTTGACCACAGTGGACTCAACATTTAATGCAGGATTGCCTGCAACTGCAGAAAACTAGACATCATGCTCTCAGCGGACCACAGCAGCCCATGCTGCTACTGCTAAGGATGTGTCTGACCAGGATTGCTCTGCTTCCCCAGACAGCTTTTGCCGGCATTGCTTCATGTTTTAGAGCTCAAATGGGAAATAAGTTTATGGGGCTTTATACTGGATGTCTCCTATCAACCACAGCTTAGTGCAGCAGCTGTCACAGTTATCTTTATAGTTCAGGGTTAAAACTGATGACTGTCTTAACAAATTAAATGTCTCTGCTTACTGATGTAAACTTTAGAGGAAACCCACAGTCTGCAGTTACCGACACTTTACTGAAGCGAAGACAGCTACCAGTTTAAAAGATTAAATCTTTTAAAGATTACTCTCCATAACTTAGCATTTAGTTGCCAAATGTAAATTAAAATTTCCACCCACCCACCCATCCTCCAACAGTGAATACCTGCAGGTTCTAGGAGACATTGTCAGAACTTAAAACACCTCTTTCAACATTTCCACTGTAACTGCTGAAAAGAACAATCTAGGGAGCTGCTTTTCTTTCCCCAGATATGTGACATGAGATGCAATTTACTCTTCTGAACTGCAGAACCATGCCAGAACAGATCTCTCTGTCATAAAGTACCTTAAAAAATATATTCTGTAATTGAATGTGCAGCACCAATACCAGACCCAAACAAGTTTTGATTTCCTTCTACAGTTTCAGAAAACAAACCAAAAGGCTAAGAGAATAAACAAATAAACCTGAATAATGTTTCAGGCCCAACAGTAGATGCAATGGTAAAATACACTAAAATACAACAAATGCAGAAATGTTCATTTGTATTATTGTCCAAATATAGAACAGGAAGAAGACTTGTATCACATAAGGACAGATGACAAGGCACCTTCAAATACAGAAATACAGCACTGAGAAAGCTGTTACTATTACAAGGACTTGTCTAGCAACAAATAAGAGCGGCCTCTGACACAGATTTTTAACTTATCCTGGAATTCTAGGGGAAACAGAGATGTGGAAGGGTTTGAATATCATGCCAAAAAGAAGTGACTCAGGTTGGGGGCAAAAGCTGACATCAGTCCCCAGGCATAGCGAGTGAAATCTGATTAGGAGCTCACTTATTAGAAACAATAGAATTAATGGCAACATGACTCCAAAATAAGTCTCCCTGAACAAACCTAATGTCTCTTTGGAGGGACTGACCATTTGGTTGATTAAAATAAGTATGTACAGGCAATACATGAATTTCTGTAAGGTATACAACTTAGCCCTTATGTCATAATGCTTAAAAGGGAGCACCATAACAAAATGACAAAGCACATGCTAAACGGGTTAGGAACTGGTGGGCTTGACAGGTCTTGAGAAGCAGCTGTCTGTGGATCTATGCAGAGACTGGTAAGAAGCTTAAAAGTATACAAACAATTTCATTGCTGAAAAATTAATGGCAATGAAATTTGCTAATGGCACAAAGCCTGTCTGAGTGGGCAGTCATGCATGATCTGTATCACCATGCAGGAAGCTAAAGCCGCAAGTAGGAGGAGAGCTTAAATTTGTGTACAACACTTATCAGATGTATACTGAAATGCTGTGTCCAATTTTGATCTTTAAAAAGATCTGGAAGAAAAAGATGCCTCAGGTGGGATAATTAAAGAAGCTCAGCACTTCTCTAGAGAGAGAACTGCCATCGCTAGGAAGATCTGCAGCCAGACCCATAAAAACACCTCAAGAGCCAACAATTAGAAAGAAAAGTTTTCAAAAGCACAGTTGGTTAACTAACAGGTGCTTCATCTATGATGGTTTCTGCAAACCCAGAATGCTGAAGCGCCAGAGGGAAACCTAAGTATGCTTTATTGTCATCTATGTTACTGAGCTTAATATATAAAGTACCTGGATGAAAGACGATTGTCTGTGACATACCAGCAAACAGACACTGATCTAATGATCTGCTTGATCCTTTCAGACTTTAAGCAATTCATGAGACCTGTCTGGTGTCAATCCACAGTTTTCAAAGAGTTTGAAACAATTTCATGTTTACTCCTAGGTATAACCTGCTCCTCATCGAAGCAGGGAATGAATTATGGAAGGGCAAGCACTCAAAGTCTGGCTTTCCTTCCAAAGGCTTGGTTGATTTATGCACTGGACGCATATAGAATGTGCTCTCATAAAGAAAGGGAACTCAGATGAGAAGCAGAGGGGAGTTTGCTGCACGAGTGTTTTCAACCACACCTTTAGACAGGAGCTGTCTCCTTCGCCCCACTGCATCAGCCCGTATGACTCATGTAAGTCAAGATCAAAACATGACTTCCCCACATACTACAACTGACTTTGTACCAAAGATATTACATGGTTCTCAGTGTTCTTGGTTCTTTATACTGTATGCAGTTTGACAGAGGAAACCCAGTACTCAATTACTGACTAGATCAAATAGCTGCTATTTAACAAAACAGCTTTCAAGAACAGTTATCAAACAGTCTCTCATTTCATGAGAGTAACTGTCTGGCATTACTGAATAATTCTTAATGAATGGGCAGGCCAAGGAAACTTCCCATTTTGGCAATAGAGCCTTAGCTGAAAAGAAATCTTAAGTTTGTATAAAACTTCGTGAGAAGGGGGAAGGGGAAAGGTGGGAGGAAACCTTTAAAAAACAACCCCAAAACACTCAAGCGTATCTCAGATTGCCTGCTTGGTAAGAAAACGTCTTAGGCTGTGAAGAGAGGAGGCGAACAGCAACTGGCATCAACCTGTTGCGGCCCTACCACTTACTTCAGCTTGGCCCGCTGGCATTACTGCAGCCTCACCGCCCGGACAGCATGGTCCTCTCTTCTTCAGCAGGACTGACTCACACAGCCCTTGTGCCTTACCACTTGCGACCTGGATGAGTGGCTATGAGGGGAAGACCAGAGCCCACAGACAGCCGGGCATTCGAGCTCAGAAAACAGGACGCAGGATCTGTCCCTCGGCCAGCGCACAGCCGTGCGCACAAAGCACTGGTAGCACCGCCATCTGCTGCAAGAGAGCTGAACACCAGCCGAAGGCATCGCTGAAACACAAAGCCGCACAAACCACCTTCAGTCCTCAGGCATGAATGGTCACGTAGGAAGGTATTAGTGGCAACTGTCTTTGCTGTGTGAAGCATTATGTAAGCATCAAACTTCAGCACCTCCAGCTCCCGGGTGAGGCATTGAAATTAAGTACAGGGCTCTGCCTCTTTGTTTTCTGAGTCTTTTTTTGGGGGTTGGTTTTGGGTTTTTTGGTGGGTTTTTTCGTTTGTTCGCTTTTCCACATTTAAACCTTCTCTCACAAGTTACACACAGTATAAAAATAAATTTTCAGGCATGGTCCAAGTAGTTTAGACTGTAAGGTGACTCTTTAACTCTGGATTTAGAGAACAAACCAAAACCAAACCCCTCGGATGTTGCAGAATAAACTTGATACTGCTGTAACCACATGAAAAAAAGTACTACCCGTGATAGCTGCAAAAACAGTATTTCTGTTTCTCAAAAGCTGCATGATACAATCAAAGTTCTCTCCCAATAACTGCCAGAGAGAAAACTCCTGCTACCCCACGCCCCCCACAACAAACTCATGACAGGGAGTAAAGAAGTTAGAAGTATTAGTAGAACTATGTTGGGAGATTTAAAAAACCAAACCAAACCAACAAAACCCAAAAACATCTTCTGTGGAGTAGAATGACATTTCAAAAAAAGACCAAGCTCTCAATCAAGCACTACAAATGTGGGACCCGATATCTTGACTCACAGCAAAAATACCATTGATGCCCACGGGAAGTCTATCTGGGCCAAACTGTTTACTGAAAAACTATCTAGGTTGCAAAGTAACCGTGGCAATATGCACCACTTCATTGGAAAATACGATACTGATCATTTCCTGGGCAACATTTAACACGGCTCTTTTATTACATGTTGCATCATTGTTAATTCGTATCTAGTAAGGAACAAAGGTTAAAAGGCCTTCAATTAACACACTTAAAGCTGAATAAAACTGCCACTAGGTCTTCAGGCTACTGTTCAGAAGGTTCGCCCTCAATCACTAGGATTGGAAATTACTTATCTTTTGCAAATCCCTTCATTCTGTGGAACATGGACTTACCACAAAAGCAACAAAAGTCCATTAAGTGAGTGGTCCAGGCTTTGCGGAGTATTATGTCCCTTTCCTGGATCAACTTGTGTATGTTCAAATGTAGTCCAGAATAAGCAGCTAAGTGTTATCACATTAATAGTAAAAACAGCAGCGCTTTTCAATTTAAACAGACAACCCAAAATAGGAAGCTTCTTTTTGAAGAATAAATAGCCAGGAAAACTTTATTATGTTTCAGAGCATTCTGATGAAAACCTACTGGCACAGGCTCTTGTCCAACAAGAATCATGGAACAACCAACTTACCACTGGAAACTGATCCAGTGTTTTCTCACCTAACTAACCAGAAGTCAGAAAGACAAACAAACAAAACCAATGCCACCACAAAGAAAACCTCTCCCATTATGTGGAAGCAATTCTTTCCAAAAATCATGAAATCATGTCTCAGACATTAACAGATGGTCTGCCCTGTTAGTTCATACATAATGCACATGCTTAATTGAAACACATTATTCTAGGTTTCCTACTTATACCTTCGGCTAAAAACAAAGCAGAGCAAGTACATCCTAAACACGTAGAAGTTGCAAATCATGCTCATTTGCTTAGCATTAACACATGCCCCTTCCTACCCTTGCTCTGTTTTGATTTATAAGAAGGGTATTAAAGTACAGGAACTATCTCTTCTGGTGTTTGAAATCAATCTAGCACATAAGGTCCAATTCCTAAATGAGGCTTTTTATACCATCACACAAACAAGAAAAGAGACTTCAGTATTCAAATTACATCAAATCACAGAATGACCATAATGGATATTTCATGGTAAGAAATACCCTAAGCAACAGTCAATATCAGCCACTTAAATATGTATTGTTTATAAAACAGAAAACTCTTCATTTTATAAATAAAATATTTACCTATATGATTGACATTTCTTTACAGCCATACTTAAAAAAAAAAAAAAGCTTTTTAAGGTAAGAAAACACTTTAAGGTTGAAGCTTTCCTCGTCCAAGTCTCAGCCTGCAGCAGATTTTGCAGTTGAGTAATAAACCCTTTTAAAATATGGTTTATTACAGAAATACTGTCAGAGCCTTAATTAAAAGTAGGCGCCACAACAGTAGAGCTGCTTACACAACAAATGGATTCTGCTAAGAACATCTGGCACACGCTGACCGCTGCACTAAGTGCTTTTATTTAAGCCCACCATTTCAAATGACACTCTCGGTACAGTCATCTGAATGAGATCACTCATACATCCCACTGAACAGCCCATGGAGCACTTGACAGAAACGAGAGAAATGAAATGGTTGCTAATGTCACCAGCAGCAGTCTGAAACCATGAATGTGCATATATGTCTCCCACAACAAACAAAGGGATCGCTGTTGTCTGGAAAATGAAAAAGGACCTTTAAACCACACTTTCAGGTCTGATACTTAATTCATTTTTGGCTCAAATCTGGTGCATAGGCCACAAAGAATTGCGCTCCCATGTCAACAATATTTATAAAATTTTCATAAAGGGTGAAATCCTGGCCTCAATGAAGTCACGGGAAATTTTGCTAATGGCTTTAAAGCCCAAGTTTTACCCAAAGTTCATCAGATAATCACCTGCACATTAGAAAAATCAAGGCTTTTAGAAAAATTATGCTTTATGACAGAAATCCATAATACGATAATGAAATAGATCAAGACTGATAGAGACTGATAAATGCAGAGACAACCTCAGTATCCTTCTATCAAAGAAGTTCAGAGTCTGACTGCAAAAGTGTGCTTGTCCTAGGCAAGAATGTTCCCAGAGCACAGTGCCTCCCATCTTACTACAGCCTTCATTGCAACATGCACACCATGTGTCTAGGTTTAATCCCACAGTTCCTTATCCTGAGGCAAACAGGATTCTTTCCCAGCCAATTATGTTAATTGCAAAAGAACTTGTCTGTCCCTAGGGAAACTGTGGGAAGATCACCACATCACCACGCCAGTGATTCTGGCCACATCCTCAGTACCACCATAAAACTGCAGGGAAAGAGAGAGAAAAAAGGGCTTTTGCTTCCAGGCTTAACTAACGCTGTCAGCTGTGCAAGCTGACTAGTTTGAGGAGGACGCAGAAGGTTGTCTGAATAGATGGTGTCCCAGGATGCAGGCTTTTGTTTGTTGGGGTTTTTTCCCAGGGTAGAATGCAGGCACAGTCTCCCCTCTATTTTTGCAAATGTCACTTGGGCATCAGTACAAGTGTCCCCATTGCCAAATTCCTTTTGTATTTGGTCTTCCCCCAGAAAAGGTGTTAGGTGTGTGCAGGACACACAATCATATAAAGCATGCCTTGACATTCAGGTTTATTCAGTGAAAGAAATGCAGCGCATGAAAGAAGCCCTGTTTAGGAATATATGAAGACATGGGATTGAAAACCATGTGTGCTAATGAAAAGCTCACAGACTGTGCTCTATCCAGCCCACAAAGAGAAGGCCAAGGAATAACTTAATCCCACTGGGATTGCACAAGTATGGGAAACAAACATTTAATAGAGAACTTTACACTTTTCCATACACTAGCCTAGTAAGATCTAATGGCTAGTTGAATCTAGACTCATCTCAAGGCACGACATAAAGGGAGAAATAAATCAATCAAAGGAAAGGAAAGGAAGACCTCTTGCCATTCCCCAAAGCTGAAAAATCACAAACCAGAGAAAACCCCACTAAAACATACCAAGCATTGTTTGGATCCTCCATTACTGAAAGTGTTCATGCCAAGATCGCATGCTTGTTTCTAGACTGGCCCAAATTAAAACAGTATTATGGCCTGCAGGGGACTGTTTTATCTGGTCATAGAGGTCCTTCTGGGCTTTCTAATCTGTAATCTGATTTTCAGTCACAGAATGGCACTATTATATACTCTTCATTGGCTCCATCCTTGGCAGTGCCATGCGGTGCAGGATGTGGTAAATGAAAAACACATAGCACTTACCTTTAAACCTGGCTGGGATGAGATATGGTGGAAACACTATTTGTGGGCAACTTGAATGAGTACTGTATTTAATTCACAACATACATCAGGTAACACAGCAAAAGGCACATAACAGAATCAAACAATTAAGATTTACTGAGAAAATACACTAATTCTAGCTGTTTAGAAAGAGGAAAGATGGCCTACCGCTCAGACAACCACTAGATTTTCATTTTCGATTCATCAGTTTCCCTCCAAAGCCTGGGACTGAAATAGGCATTTATTCCTGTTGGGATTAGTGACATCACATTTAAGAACATACTCATTCTCTGTCACACTGACAAATTTTGGTGTGTGAAACAAGAACAGAACTGAAAAATAAACACATCTGAGTAGAGTCTTTATGTTCATCAGCAGAAGACCCTGGGCCCACTGTAGGAGAGGATCTGGTTCGAGACCATCTTAGGAACCTGAATGTATACAAGTCCATGGGACCTGATGAAATCCATCCGTGGTCCTGAAGGAGCTGGCAAACGAAGTTGCTAAGCCACTGTCCATCATACTTGAAAAATCATGGCAGTCAGGTGAAGTTCCCAACGACTGGAAAAAGGGAACTATAACCCCCATTTTCAAGAAGGGGAAAGTGGATGAGGCGGGGAACTCCAGACCAGTCAGCCTCACCTCTGTGCCTGGCAGAATCTTGGGGCAGATTCTCCTGGAAGGCATGCTGAGGCACATGGAAAACAACAAGGTGCTTGGTGACAGCCAGCATGGCTTCACTCAGGGGAAATCCTGCCTGACCAATCTGGTGGCCTTCTATAATGGGGCTATGGAACTGATGGACAGGGGTAGAGAAGTTGATGTCATCTACCTGGACTTGTGCAAAGCGTTTGATGCTGTCCCACACGACATCCTTGTCTCTAAGTTGGAGAGACATCAATTTGATAGGTGGACCAGTCAGTGGATAAAGAACTGGCTGGATGGCCGCACGCAAAGAGTGGTGGTCAATGGCTCAATGTCCAGATGGAGACCAGTAACGAGTGGGATTGAGTGGGCCCTCAGCAAGTTTGCCGATGACACCAAGCTGTGTGGTTCGGTTGATATGTTGGAGGGAAGGAATGCCATCCAGAGGGACCTTGACATGCTTGTGAGGTGGGCTGATGCCAACCTGATGAAGTTTAACCATGACAAGTGGAAGGTCCTACACGTGGGTGGGAGCAATCCCAGGCACAGCTACAGGTTGGGCAGGGAAGAGATTCAGAGCAGCCCTGCAGAGAAGGACTTGGGGGTGTTGGTTGATGAAAAAAATGAACATGAGCTGGCTGTGTGCGCTTGCAGCCCACAAAGCCAAGTGTATCCTGGGCTGCATCAAAAGAAGCGTGACCAGCAGGTCGAGGGAGGTGATCCTGCCCCTCTACTCTGCTCTTGTGAGACCTCACTTGGAGTACTGTGTGCAGTTCTGGTGTCCTCAACATAAAGAGGACATGGAACTGTTGGAACAAGTGCAGAGGAGGGCCACGAGGATGATCAGGGGACTGGAGCACCTCCTGGATGAAGACAGGATGAGGAAATTTGGGGCTGTTCAGCCTGGAGAAGAGAAGGCTGCGTGGAGACCTCATAGCAGCCCTCCAGTATCTGAAGGGGGCTTATAAGGGTGCTGGGGAGAGACTCTTCATTAGGGACTGTAGAGATAGTACAAGGGGTAATGGGTTCGTACTTAAACAGGAGAAGTTTAGATTGGATATAAGGAAGAAATTCTTTACTGTAAGGGTGGTGAGGCACTGGAATGGGTTGCCCAGGGAAGCTGTGAATGCTCCATCGCTGGCGGTGTTCAAGGCCGGGTTGGACAGAGCCTTGGGCGGCATGGTTTAGTGTGAGGTGTCCCTGCCCATGGCAGGGGGTTGGAACTACATGATCTTAAGGTCCTTTCCAACCCTAACTATTCTATGATTCCATGATTTAAGCAGCTCCAGCTCACTTCTGATCACTTTTAATTCTTTGTGGATTTGCCAGAGTGGAAGTGGCCAAGTGGCTCTTCTACCTGCCCAGGACTGCTATGCTATTTCAACTATTTCAACACACTGCGCTCTTGGCACAACAGGGGCTGGGCCAGGTCTGCCAAATGCTTGGGTAGATTTTTACAATAAATAATAAGCCTACTCGGCCCAAGAATGCGTTTTATTCAGTAAGTGCTCTATTTTTTCTCCAATTCTTAACGTGATCAACAGACAAAAAAACACTCTTATTTTTTATCTTATCTTTCATTTTGCTTTGAAAAGAATGTCTGTAATTAGAAAGAAATTTAACTGGTACAAAGTTAGTCCAGTGGAAAACTGCAGGAACAGTGAAATGATCAAAGTCATTTGTAAAAACAGACAAAAATAAACATTTGCTTTGTTTATCCAATGGGGCTCCGGAAAAGACATATTAAAGAACATTTGAAGAGTACATTTCACAGCCTAAATAAGCATGGAAAAAATTTAATTCCAAATCTTGAGCAACTTATCTTTTGTGTATAACTTAAAAGACTCATTACTGCTCTGAAATCAGTAGCCTCCTACTTCTTGTAGGATAAGCAGACCCCTGTTTATTAAATATCAAGTAGCCAGTTTTAATTTCACAGGAGTTGTATATACAATTACTTTAAGTTTTCCTGGAAGGCAGCACTGGAGTGTTCTCAACAGACAGTCAATTCTTTTAATCCATTGATGTCTGTACTTCATGAGCTTATGAGTGGGAGCTCCTTTAAAATTAACATGAAAGAACTATACACACATAAAGAGCATATTCACAGCCAGACAAACAATAAATAGCTCAATGAAGTCAGACCGATATTACAGCAAAGACTTGTCTGGCATGTGTGCGTGTTACTTAAAAGTTCAAAAAGTCACATACACTTTTAACAAACTGAAAACATACATTATGACTTGATTATCGTTGAGTCTTTGGAGCAATAGCTTAGTGGACTGGAATAATAACCCAACTTGAAGTTTATGATGTCCCATGTATTTTTTCTGCCCTAAAGGTTTAAGTCCCATGCAGCTTTGTAACCAGACAATACTCACCCTTTATCCACTCAACCCGGGATTCCCCTATACGACAAACTTCCTCCACTGTAACTAAGAGAAACTAAAACCAAGAATTATGCAAATATCTCCCCAACACACACATCTGTCTGAGAAAAAGGAAAATGAAAATAATTACTCCACTGTAGTTTAAATTCTACATAATTATTTTCTCTCACTTCGTTTAGCATGAGAGAAACAGGAACACTGACTGCTCTGTGGTTAAGTCTCAATGCATTTAGCAAACTTCCATGGTCCCTGCAGTAGATTTAAGGCTCATGGGCTCTGTTTCACATTATATTAGAAATTCCACAGTTTTGAAAAAAATTAATAACTCCTCAACACAGAGAAGTGCGAATGTAGCTGTTTAACCACCCTGACCCCTTGTTTAAAAGAAATCTATTTCATTAAGCCAGGAAGTAAAAACACCAGCATCACCCTTACTACATTTCCTCCAGAGTGCTGTGTGTGGGGAGCATGTCAGCATGAAAATCATGAAGCGTTGTCAGCCCACAGAGAGAACTGTGGGTGTTTGCACCTCCAAAACCTGGGACTTGTGCACAGGGCCAGACCCATCCTGGGTAAGCCAACACAGGGGTGCTCCTGCTGTCCCCAGCTTCCTGGAAGCCTCACTGAAAAGGGAATTTTTTTGTTGTGAGATTGCAGGATTTGGGAAAGACCCTGGAGGGGGATTCCACCACCAGACTATGCTAAAATGCTGAACAACCTCCCTCGGGAAACTCAGCTGGTCAGGGATCATTTTGTCCTTCTGTTTCACAGACTTCATGTTTCTGAGATTTTGATAAAGACTTCTACAGTACAATCCTGCTGGTGGCCTCACCTCCCCCCTCCTTGTGCCAGCTGCATCTCTTGAATAGCCCTTAGAAGCTGACCCACTAAAGCCATCCCTATAGGTAGGCAGGGGGCTGAACTTTTCACAGGAGAGGCAAGCATAACAAAACTTCCCCACATTTGCAAAGGAAAAGGACCACCAAAACCCAGTACATCCTCTGGGCCTCCATGGCAGAAGCAAATGGGGAAAAGTAGAAGCTAATTTTCGTTTCCCCTAGTGCACACCTTTGTGCCATCTCTGGGAGCACACTCACAGCTCTATGCATATCCACCTACTACAGTACCTTCTCTCAGAATCACTGAGATAGAAAAAGTCAAAAATACCTCAGTATGAACTCCACAACAGGAGGAACATGCTCTTAATTGAGCCAAGTATCTCTAACGCACAAAAGTACAAAACCAGCTCCCTAATTTTAAACTGATACAGCTACCAGCTTCAAAATCGAATATATCTCCAAACAAAATAACTGCTGACTTTTATGAAACTATTTAGAGAAGTGCCCAGGGGTGTCTCCGCAAGATACACAGTTTCCTGTGGCAGCAGAGGAACTTCTTAAAACAGTGTTGCATCCTTTGTTTCACCAGTTGAAATTACAGTGATTATCATTTCCAAGGGACCTAATCTGCACCGGAATTGAGATGTGCTTTCTCTGCTTGCTTTATTTTTTAACTTTTAGCTGGTGACACCCATTGGCACAGCACAGAGCCAGCCACAAAACTAGTGTCTACTTGAGGAATACATCACTGCTTGCAGCACTCTCTATCACTGCCATTCCATTTTAATCATAATTGAATTTTTGAAAATTGTTACTGATACTCCAAGAATACCTCTGTCCCGCATCAGTGATGAGATGAGATGCAAAGAGCAGTCTTTGGTTAATGGCTGGACTCGATGATCTTAGTCTTTTCTAACCTAAATGATTCTATTATTCTGCTCATTCTGGCAAGTCCCTGATACCACTGGCTTCCTGCACAGATGCTTGAGGATGTCTCAGTCTACTCTAACAATCATTTCAGCCCAATGGGCCTGCAAAGGTCTGTTTGAACAACCCCCAGCCTCCAGAAGCTCCAGGATGTCTGCCAGACAGAGAAGCTGTCTGTCAAGTCAAACTGCCAGCCTCACTGTAGTTTGGAGGCAACGACTTCACTGCTCCCTTAAAACATGGTAGATGTGCGAGTTTTCTGCTTAATTGGTTTGAGGGGTTTGAAGTATTTTCACACGCCCCCTTATCTTCACGTTATATGAAGCATCTGCATTTAAAGAGCTATAAATTAAAACAAAACAAAAACCACACACTGATTTTAAGGTTTTTATAAAAACTTGTACTCTGTCCCCCGATTTGTAAAATGTACACTCACAGGGAGGGTGCCAGCGGGAAAGTCTCAAATAGTTCATGCGTTCGCATTAACCAATAACAAATATGAACCACTTAATAGAATTCCTTTTACCTTAAAAGGGGTGGAATTTAAGATACAGTTTTCAAACTGGCTGTGAACAAGACTGCAGAAGCACAAAACCAGGTAACTAGGAAGTTGATTCAGGCTACCTGAAACACCATGGGCTTCCCTCAACAGTTCTTCATGCAACTGGCAGTACTACCATCAACGCAAAATTAAGTTTAAGGCCTGCACTCATAGATAACATTGCTGCACCTCAGCTTCGGCACTGTCAGACTGATCATGCCGGCTGTCAATATCTCATCTGAAAGATCACACGCATCACTGACAATTTTCAAGTTAAAAATCAAGTTGTGTACACATGACGGACGGAACAGTGAGGCAGTTTACAGTTAGAATCACCTGCCTAAACAGGCCTGTATTTAAAGGCTGCACAAAAAAGTCTCATGCTGATCTTACATACTGTGACTAGCTAAACAAAACCTCCATCGTGACATGATCTGATCACTGTATTGTTTAACCGCTCACACTGGATTCACTCCAAAATTTCAGGCAGTCTGTTCAAAATTATCTAAATTGAAGCTTGCTATAATCACATCTGATTTAGCCTACAGCTGTGTTTTACCAACTTGATTAGAAGAATGAAAACAAAGGCCCAGTGAAAACTAAAGCCACAGGTAGACCTCACCTTCCAAATGCTAAGCTCAGTACTGATCTTGTGCCACTCAGCAAAAGTCAGTAATGCTGCTCCTTGTAATAAGGGTGGATATTAAGGCAGGACTTAATTTAAAATAGCCTACAAATGAGAAGCAACAGTCAATCAGTATCTATCTGAACTAGTGAACAGCAAAACTCAAAACACTGTAGCCAAAACAGCTGATCCCATCTGAGGGCTGAAGTTATCGCAAGCCTCGCTTGCAAAAAGTAGTATTAATTTCCATATCAAAACATGTAATAAAAAATAAAATTACCCTCCCCCCCAAAAAAAAACCAACCAAAAAATCCAACAAACAAACATAACCCCTCCCCAACCAAAAACCAAATCAAACCCTCAAGACTCAAAGAATGTCTGAAAACACTGAGAGACAACAGAGATGTCCACTCCCATGCTCACAAATAAAGACTACTGAAGCATTTCTTTATTCCCAAAACCCCGACATGCTACTGCCTGGACACAAGCATATGCAAATGAACCCCGAAACAAGAATAAGCAAAAACAAACCAACACAAAACCAAAAAAACCCTGCAAAACACATACACACACACACACAAAAAGAAATAACCAGAGATTTGTATTTGCCTATCTGCCAGAATGTGTAATGCCCTATTATGCTTGTGCACATGAAGAACATGCAACATTCTCTTCATGATTCTAAAAACAGACAGTCTCAAATCACACAGTGAACATCTTCAAACCTTGCACAAGATTTCTAATCCTAATTTCTAATACAATTGATGACTCAGGATTTGTAGCCTCAGTAAGTGAAACTGCGGACACCAAAACCATTGCCAACTGTGAGCTGGCAAGACAATTATGCCCACTTAACTGTCAGCTAGCCAAATGTCTCCCAGAAATAGAACCAGAGATATGAGGTCTAATTAGAAGTGTCTGAATTACCAGGGCTCCTGTATTGCTAACAAATTAATAAATAAATAATTGAGGAGAACTCAGCAGGCTCCCACTCCACTACAAGCATGCTAGTAGATTATTTTCTTTACAGTACTCAGAGTATTAAAACTCCAATTTAACAACTGGGCATGTGAAAAACTTCCTGCCTGGCAGTTTTGTTCAGTGGAAGATTTACAACTAACTTTTTTTTTATGAGATGCACTGCACCTAAAGCACATCTCACTCATTGATCACAAAGATCAGACATCTGTAAAGAGAGGATACATACTATAAATTGTATTGAGAGCTTTTGAAGTACAATCCACTGTAAGCCTCAGCAGATAATGAACTATTAATTACCGTGCATTTGTAAAAACCTTTAAAATTTAGGGCTGATCAGATTACACATAATCATTTACTACGAAAATGCTTTTACCACATGTGTGCAGTACTGGATTACTTCCCACATTATTAGAAAGCACCCTAAGAAAGTGCAGAATTGAATGTGAAATTGTAGCCCATATGTAGATGAGTCTTGGAGGTCAACACAAATCCAAACTAACTCCTTCAGCAAAGACCTCATCTTGCATCTATGCATTGGAGCCTTCTGCATTAAAGATGTTTAATTTAATCTCCTTAGTTTTCTTACATCCCCAGGACTCCCATTTCCAAAATTCCACATCCCTTCTGCTACTGCCTGATTTGGACAATAATTAACATGGGCTTACTATAGCTGGATATCAGCTGTCATTTCCACTACTTTTTATAGTATCTTCAGATGCTCTAGGATGAGCCACAGTTTGGGAAACATCATCAATGCAGTAGTTTCCACTTTGTGCTCTAGATGAGGTATTGCTGTCTAAGCAAGACAAAGGCCTTCTAACTCAGAGCTCTGGTTCCTCTCTTTATGGTCTCCTCATTCTACATCCCACACTGCTGATGCTACCATGCTCCACATTCCATACTCCCACCATGCTTATTCCTCCGAACTTCTTCCACCTTCCTGCCATTTCTCCCATCACACTGTTTAAGCAGAAACTTCTCGCAAGCCACCCAGGACTCATCCTGGAGACACCTGCATGCACAGCTTCATTTTATACACAGACAGTAGAGATAAGGGAAAAGCAAAACCTTTCATTTCCTAAAGGTGCTTATGACAGCAGCCACTGTGCAAAATTCAGCAAACTTCAGTGAGCCATTTAACGCTGCCTTAGAGATCACTGTTCTCTATCATAAGTATCACCACCTTTGAAAAAATTCTCACGAAGTGCTAAAACTTAGTCAAGCCACAGAAAGCAATATTTGTACCACGCTGAAATAAACATGCCCAAATTAAGCATTTTCGGTACCAGCTGGTTCCCACAGAAAGGGAACACTCACTCCGATTTCCCCAAACAGAAAAAAAAGCAAGGACAGACATTTTTAGATTGTACAAAAATACAAAGAACTGATATAACCAACACGGAAGTGTGGCTTGCGTGTAACACTATTAATCTAATTTGACTGAACAATAAGCATTTTTTCATTTCATTCTTCCACCTCCACTTTTTGTTTGCTGTTGAGGACAGATAAGTGCTACTGTCTTGGCATAGGCACTTCACTAAACAGTAGGTATTGTAATAGCAAAAAAAATCTTAGTCCCTCAGATTTTGCAGAACTTTACTCCAGGTCTATTTGACTGAAAGAGCTCTGTTCCAGGTTCACTCTGGAAAAACAACTATTAACAGAACAGCACAAATGTTTCCTCTGTAGAGGGTGCTAACCTGGTCAAATGAAGTACTTTTAAATGCTGATTAAATTCTATAAGCTTCTGCCAATCATGTACTATAAGTAGCAATAATAACTGAGACAAAGAATACTACTTCTGGAAGTAAGTGGCGTGTACAATCAGAAGTACAGCTGGTTGAGCAAGGCATGTAAGGAGACCTAGCACAGAAACAAAAGCACTATGGTCAAGTTGAAAGACTGGTTATTAAGCTGGAGACTGCTTAATAACCAGAAATAGAAAGCAGTTTTGAACCAGGCTAGCGTTTAGGAGCAGCACATTTAGTACAGAGACAGAAACATTAACTGTAATTTTGACACTGAACAACAAAGTGTTAGTAGCAAAAGCTGATCACATTTTCCAACCATGGAGTTATTATTTGTCTTCCTCTTCTTGCGGTGTAAAAGTTACCAGAGACACAAAAACCTTTACTAAAAGTAAGGTGAAGCAGGTTCTGCATGGAGAGAAAAACAAGTCCTGTGATTCAAAACGCCAAGGCCAGGCTAAAGGAAGAACAGCAACATCACTAACTTTATGGAAAACTAAGTGCAGAAGATGCATCTTCTCGTTACTTGGCTTTGCAAGAGACAACTCAAAGTACATGGGAACCCTATCTTTTTGGTGCCAAGGCAATGGTGGCAGAGATGAAGATCTGCAGAGCAAGTGCCACACTGTGCCTCCAACATTGTCAGGAATGGACAGAAGAGCAGATGAAAATCCCAAACCATTCTGTAAACATCAAGACACGGCAGCTCAGCAGTGAGAGCATCAAATTAACCCTGGAAAGGAGGATGTTTTAACAACTACAACCACCCATCCATAGTCTACTCCTAGATGAAATGCAGATGGCTCAATCTTGCAGAGCTATACTTTAGACCTGACCAGAGTGGTGCCCAAGAAAGCAAGACTGACATGCGAATAAGACCTCTGGGTAGCTTCATGAACCTGGGAAGTCTCAGTCAACCACAGCACTCCATAAAGGCAAGATGACAGACATCTTGGTGGAGATGTTTTAGTCAGTCTTCCCTTGGGTGAGGCTGCACTGAAGACTGATGATAAAGATATGAAATGGATGGGGAGCTCTTCACTCACCAATGTGAAAAACAAAAAAAACCAATAAGCTGTGGGTGACACATTAGGAGTTTTCGTATGGAAAAAGATAGAAGGGACCTGCTTGTTCTAGGAATTATTCAGAATTACAGTGTGTATTTATTCTTCTTTAAGGGATTTTTCAAAATCTGTGCACAGCTGTAGGATCTTTTGAACCAACTTTGTCAGGCTACTACATTAGCTTTTTCTATTTACTCTGAAGTGTCTTTTCAGGGAAGATTTAAAACTGAGGCAAGAAATAAAAATGCTAAGTCTTCTTAGGCATGGAAGTGTCTTATATAACTGTCACTGTGCCTTTGATCATTTAAGGGCATAAGTTTGACACACGCTGTAGAGAGAAGTCACAGCCTCTATTAGTTCAGCAGATACAGCACAATAAAAAGCAGACATACTTCCAAAGCTCACTAACCTTGCCTGCTTTTATCAAGTCTGAAATAGAAGCTGTAATTAACAAACTAAGTACTAACTGAGAGTAATTGTTCTGACTATAACTTGATTATGCTAATCCAGTAACAGTTGAGGTTTAAAAAAAAAAAACAAACCAACCTGATAATTATTTTTCCTTTCAGCAAGACTAACGCATGCATCATCTTCCTCTTTGCTAACATCCTTTTACTACACAGGCATCTACTACTACCTTTTCTTTCATACTGTTTGACTGAAATACAGCTGTGCCTCCTTAGGCGGGATGTCACACAGGCAACATTCAGGTTTGGTTTTAATTTTTCTAGTGTTCTGCCTGTAACAAACACAACCAAGTTCTTCAAGGCAGCCTGGGGATTTCAGACATACTTTCCATAGTGCAAGGTGGATGAATCCTGTAAACGGCACCAAGCGCCTCAGTCTCATCTGTATCTGAATGGGATAACACAACCTCTGGGCTATAATTTAGCCACTTGTTTCCTAGGAAAAATCAAAACCTTTTGTTGTTCCCACCTTCAGCTGGATTTATCCCTTTACTGTTCTCAGCAGTTCTGCAAGACTCATCTTCTTAATTTTTGGCTTTTTTAGATAAAAGAGGCAATTGCATCTTTCAGTACTCAACATGATTGAAGAATGCAACCAAGGCAAAATCTAGCAATGATAAAAGAGTCAACAGAAACTGTGCTATCAGCTTTGGGCAGGATGAGCTGAACAAACTGTCAGATCCAGTATCCTCTTTTTTGCTCATTATTAATTTGTCACAGTACTAAAGTAAATTTAGTCTATGTACTTTTACAGGACTTTCTTACCCCCGATTTGTCACAGTTCTGAGAAAGCAGGCATTGCTGCATATTCATATAAATATCCAGCATGTACTGGTAACTCCTTCTGGGTTTTTTTCAGATGCTCAAATTTGCCATCAATTTTAATAACCAGCATTTCTTCTGTGGACTGCTGCTCAGTTCTTCCTTCTTTTCCTCAGTTCAGAGATTCCACATTTTATTTCCTCTTTTTCTTTCTCTTGGGACTTTTTTTTTGTGTGGACAGTTCCTGAATTTCGCATTTTTTGCATTTACCAAAGTTCCCCCAAGATAATTACCTAAACTGAGAAATTTATACTCGGTGAGTATTCCCTCCTATCAATTTCACCTCAAACATTCCACGTACAATTAAGGCAATTCAGTTTAAAATTATTTTTTTGAGTAAAACAAATACATGTATCTGAATTGCAGCTAAACATGTACCAAACTTCACAGTGTGTACTTTCAGTGAAGGACATGCTATAATGCGTGAAGAGGTGACAAAGACATAAGGAAAAGATTCAAAATACCTTCCCACAGCAATATACATCCCAGTTCTTTACTGCAGTCTAAAATACACCTTGTCTTTTGATTCCAAGTGCTTCAATCATCTTGGCCTATCGGTACCATGGAAAGCTAGCAGTAACTCTTATTAAACTCCACCAATAATGTTAATGGAGGAAAAAAACTCTCGAAGTATAGATCTTCCTAGAGCTAAACACGTATTATTATACAGCTGCTGTAACAAAAAGGGAAGTGACAGAAGTTTCAAAAAGAAATTGATAAAGCCTTCAAAAGTCCATTAAAATCTCCCCTGGGAATAATCTGGAATCTGCGCTACTTCATGCGAACACTGGACTAAGCATCTGCGTGTAAAACAATCTAGGATTTTATTTCACTATGTGTTTCCTTCCCCTCGCTCCCCCATTTCAAGTGATTCAGCAGAAGCACTTTCTTCACACTACCAGCAGCCCTGTTACTCTGAGGAAGAAGGATTTAACTGATCACAGCATCACACAAATTTCACATAAGCCTGTGATCCTGTTGCTAGCATCAGTCAGCACTATGCTCTCTAAAACCAAAGTTGGGACCCTGCAGCTTTAACAGATGGCAGATCCTCCTATCTCACTATTATTTGGCACAAAAGTGAGATGACACCTACAGGGTCCTTCCTTTTCCCCTTCCTTCACTTCCATCCCTTTTCACAATATCACATTTACACAGTTTTCCGACCTACTGTCATTTTCACTGGCTTTAATGCTAGACATTCTCACAATTGATTTGTAGCAGCATTGCAAAAGATTCAAATAGCACCTGCACAAGATGGCTCCAGGCGTATTATAACATCTATGTTATACAGTCTTTTTCATAGATCATATCCTGTTATTAGTATAACACCCTATTGGCTGTAAACCTGCATCCCTCAAATATGTTTCAACGAGTTGTCAGCTGCATTTCAAAGCAATCAAAGAGTGAATGAGGCACCTCAAAAATAACAATTTTATTATTACTCATCACCTTGGGAGAGGATATGCTTTGGACTCATGAAAGCTGATGATTGTCTTCCATTTCCCTCTTTCATAAAGCAGCTTCATGTGAAATAGACAAAACCTGCAGGCTGCTGAAAGTCAATGGGATTGCTGTACAAAAAGGGAGAAATACAGTAACAGAGTTCCGAAAAAATACATGCAGGAACATGCATGCTGAGTAATCCTGCAACTCTAGCATTAAAAAAAAATAGATTAAAAAAAAACCAAATAAACAAACAAACAAAAAAACCCAAAACACACTACTCAAAAAAAGAGAGAAGCAAGAAGCAAGTACAGGGGAGAACTTCAAAGTCAAAACTGGAACTAGAAACAAAGTGTACCAATTTTCTATAGCTGTCTATTGTTCTGGAGTGTGACTCAGCAGAACAAAGGCTTTTGTCTCCTTCTAGAAAGAGCCCATATTGCACAGGAAGTGGCAAAGATCTGCTGTCTGGAATGTGACCACAGTTCTATTTGTTTTCATGGGGACGTATCACAAAAAGCCCCTAGCTTTATAGAAACAATGTCATGACCCTGTTCTACATGAGGTGATCAGATCAGGATAAGGTCCTCTAGAAAGCTCTAGTTTTCCTGTAAGCACGGAGAAGCAGTCAATGGAAAAATAGAAATTCGTAGAGAAAAAAAAAAAAAAGATGAGCACAATGGTCATAGCTGAGAGAAATCAACTTCTTACTTGCATTTAATGAATCTGCAAATACCTGTATTTATCAATTAAAATAGAAAGAACACTCCAAGGAGGACACAGGTACAAGACAAAGTCTGTGCTGTTACTACAGTCCAACACTGAGCAACAGCCACCATGAAAAAAACGCCAGCAGGTTTAAGACTAACACTTATACTTGAAATATTTGTACTTCCCTTTTTATAGCCTATCTGTCACAGACATAAATGTTGAAGAAGGCTGAAATGGGAACATGAAAATCAAATAATTTTGAAATCATCAATTAAAAAAAAAAAACCAACCCAAACCCCAAACTTGCTTTAACAGTGCCAAGAGATGTTGTTATTCACTTGGATGTCATCAGATAAAGAAGCTGTAGTTTATTAGTGTGCTTAAGTCAAACATCATGCAGCAGAAAATGCAAGCAAGCAATATGTTAATTTAAGGACATATTTTTTTATGCTCATACACACACACTGCATTATCTGTGTTTGGACAAGTCTCTATCACTCTTCCTTCTTCTCTAAGTATTCCCGTATCAGTCATCAGTGAATTTTCTGATGAAAATAGCATTATTCCACAGACAGAAATCACCTGCTAAAATGCAAACCAGCATACTGTCAGTTAAGAAGTGCATGTTTTTTCCACTATATAAAAGTTCATTTTCTTTACCTTAGTGAAGTAATGTGCACCTTCAGCTTGATACAAAAAAGCTCCATCTACTTTCATGCACTTTTTTTTGTTGCCATTTTTCTTATAAATGTGACTACCCGTATTAGAAATTTTTGTTTGCCAGCAAAGTGAATGAGTGGGAGTTTGGTACACAAGAAAGCCCTATGAATGTGACACTTGTGATACACGTTAAAACCATATGCTCTTACATGAAATTTCAACCCTCCCCTTTTCCTGCCTGGTGAAGGAAGTGCTGGAGTAGACCTCAATGCAAGAGTGAAGACCTGCAAACACACATGTACTAAGCTTTGCAGAGAAACTGACAACAGAATATTTCTCTAGTTGTTCTGCAGGGTGAGTATATCACACAATTTTAACAAGAATGATATGATTTGGTTTCCTCTTACTTTCTCACTTGAAACAATTATGAAATGGTGTTAACTGGTACCTGTGATAGATGCCTGATGTTTTAGTGTCTAGTACTTCAACGATTTTCAGAGCACGTACCTGATGATGTGGAGAGAAAAGCATCAATCCACTGTGCGTGTTGAAATAAGTGAATTAATAACAGATTTAATCCAGAACTAGTTCGAAAGTTTTGTAGTTCGACCTACCAGACACAAACTTTAATTATGCCCTGTGTAGCACTCTGCAGAAAAACCATGAAACCCAACAAACCATTTTGTTAATTCATTGTAGCACTTAGCAAAATACGCCTCTGACATGCCATGGTAATGGATTCTTTTACTGAAACCATGTTCTTCTTTTTCCTTCCTTTTTTTTAAATATGTGCTCTTGTGACAGAGAAAGGCAAACACAGAACATGGTCAACGAAGATAGACTAGCTCATTTCTTTCTGGTAACATGAGTTCTTTTGCTGATCTAAAGCATGCCAAAGGGGAAGTCACATAATTCCTTTCAATCCATTTAATCTTCAATTCTGAGTTACACAATTATCTCTCCTGTGAGCAGTTTTCTTTCTTTGGCTAATATTATGTAATACACAGACATATAAAGCTGACTATGCGTTACCATCATGTTGAGTTTGCTTCTAACCTTTTGGATTGCACCTACTATTAAGGCTGCCCTTAATAAAAGGGGTAACAACAAAAGCAACACTTCATAAATGCTGCAGTCTACTGATGGAAAAATTAATACTAGGAACACAAACAGGCCAGCCTAAAAAGTCAGATTATTCAAATATTTGAGAGAGGCAGCAGAAAACACCTCAAGTCTGACAGAAGTCACAGCATTATACAGGGGAAAGATTAATACAAATATATTTAGAAAACACTGTATATTTTACTAAACATTATGCTGCATCTCCATGTTCATTACCATCTATAACTGAGTTTGTCTTCAGAGCTAGAGAGCGGAAAAGCACCAGACAGGTTTCTTGTCTCAAAACTGAGTCTTAATCGAACCTTCCTATCCTACCCTCTGTGTTTATCTGTGTGGTAAGCATTAACCTCCACTTGCACAGGTTGAGATACTGATAAAGAGAAGTTAAGCTTACCTCAAAGCTGTAAACGGCATTGGCATACAAACCACATTCACACTACAGAGTTAACAAGCGCTGTCAGAACATGGACCTATGAAGACTACTATTCCATTAATAAATGGTTTATTTGTTTTTTAAGCCACTTCCTTGACTTGTAGACAAATATATCTAAAATACACTCACTAACAGAAAAGAGCAAGAAATGGAAAAAAATAAAGCTGTGTACATTTTAACACTTCACCCACAACCAGTACATTGTTTCATGTGGTTTCAACCGTATCACGCGTTCTGGATGTCTTACCCATTTTATTTCTTTTGTTTCATCACACATTGTTTTATTTTACATCCTGTGTCTCATCTCAGACTTTTCAAAGGATTTAGACATATTACCAAGCATAAAACTTAAAAACCTGTTTACCCAGTCTCTTCTTCTACTTGCAAGGTTATTACTGCTATAAAGTATTAATGCTCAAAATGTAACAGTGGAAAAAAGAAATTGTTTCTGTGAAAATCATTGACAGTTCAGCTGCAACCAATGAGGGGATTAAAAAAATCCACGCAGAACCAGATGGAATTAAGAAAAAATTAAAATCAAATAAAATCCCTGCCATTACTACATCATACCAAATGCTGTATTGAAAAGTCAAATTCCCCCATCCTCCTCCCACAGCAAACCATTGACTGGAAAACTGTTCATACCTTTTTCAACTATTAATGGTGCCTATCAATTCTAACATCTAAATCTGACAAAGACTGCGGCCCAGACTTATCTCCCTTCAAATCCCATCAAAAAAGAAAATGCACGTACTCACTAAAAATTGAACCTTAAACCCCACAAACTGTATCTTGACATTTGACTTTACAGCAAAACTAAGTACTGCCAGGGTGACACCAGAAAAAATTTAAATAGGGAGGTAACATTTATGGATAAAGGCAAACAACAGAAAAGAACAAATGTTAATTTAAAAGAAATCAATTATGCATCTCATTGCCATCTCAAATACCAGCATATTTATGAGGATTTAAAACATACAAAGCCAAAGCCTCTAAAAGTGGTACCAATACAAAACCCAGCTCAGGCCAGCAAGCCACCCAAAATTCCTGCTTAGATGGGTTCCAAAACCCTAGGCTACTTTAACAAACCTCAGACTGAAGCTGTTCACAAGGAACTACCAGACTTCTTTCCCATGGGATTACGATGGCATTTTACCACCTCTCATGTGTTTAAAAAAAAACCAAAAAAAAACCAAACAAAAAAACCCAAACAAAACCCCACACAAACAAAAAATCCCAACAAAAAAACCCAAACAAAACCAAAAAACAGATGCGTTACAGCCATTTTCCAAATATCTGATGGTGCTTCTACTTTTTCCACTGTACCCAAAGCAGAAAACATGGCATTGTGAGTTATCAGAGAGGAAAGAGCTAGAAAAAACACACATACTTCTAAAGAATGAAGGGGCAAAAACTCTGAGGGACTGAAGTTTTAAAAGTGCTATCTCCTTTGCTTGCCAGAATTATGATCTTTCACAGCGTTTTAAGCAGTAAGCAAATTAAGACTAAAATGCCTTCCTGGAAGCATTTTGACAGCACCACAAATACATAATTTATTAGTCTACCTTTTCCCAACCTTACAGATGCTAACCATGCCAGGGTACTGTAGCACAAACCCGATGCAAACAGACTTACACTGACATCTAAAGGTATCTGTTATGTGATGCCTTATAAATATGCTTGGGAAGTGCTATATAAAGTGCCTATAAAGTTCTAACAATACAGAGATTTAGAAATGTTAATTCTTATACCCAGGAGAAATTTCACTTTGAAACATGAGATACTTTAAGAAGTGTAAGTTTCCACACCATACCACAAAGAGACAATAGCAGTCTGTAAATGCAAGGGAATACTGACATACAGAATACTAAAAGTTACCAGAAAATTGTATTTCTGAAGTTTAAGCAAGGATTTACTTGGTAAATTTACATAAGCTAAAATACAAGTATAGGAAAAGACACTGAAACCCTAGGAATCTCAATTCAGTCAGTATTTAATTCTTCCAGTGACCCTTTGCAGATAAATTACAAATATTCAAAACCCAAAGTTGAGGCGACATTCACTGTCCGAGTAAGAAATACATAGCATTTCCTTCAGAGTAGGATATTAAGCTTTTACTCAGATGATGCCTATCTTACAGAAACAACCAACCTTTTCAATTGAGTTGGGCATTCGAAATTCTAGAAGTAGTTCAGCCATTCTGAAAACAAGTTTCAAAGCTATTTTTTTCCTGTTTCTAATTTGCCTTTGAGCATAACACATAAAATGCCAGTGCTGGTTTCAAACTTGTTTGCAACAAGCATGCCTTAATCAGAGTAGATGAAATGGGTTTTGATCAATGTTCCAAAATACACTTTCTACTGCGCTGGTGAGAAAAGGATATGCAAACAGCCAGCAAATCTATTACTTTTATGCTTTAGCAAGTCATACAACACTTTCTTGTTCTGCAGTCACTTACTGTCTGTAAGATGCTTAAACCACTTGCTAACTTCACATAGTTAAATTAATAAAGTTTACTTTGCTAAGATTTCCACAAGCAGCTACCCTGTTTCACTTCAAGTATAAATCCCAATGAGCAGAGATCAAGTTATCCTTTATGCAGAGGTATATACTTATCCTCTTGCACCTGTCTTCACAGAGGAGAACCAATCATCCATGTATCAGTCCAGTTGTATTTTTAAAGCATTACTTTTGGAAATAGACTTGGAGGCTACAATTGGCATGTCCCTTATTCTTTTAAATAAAGTGAAAGGACAGCTTCGATCCCTTTAAATAAGGCAGTGAGTTCTTTACTAATCTGTAGCAACTGAGACCATTGCTATAATATAGGGTGCTTTATCAACTAAGTTAATGAAGTCAACCAATCACATCTTCGTTTCTCACCTAGCCCATTCCATTTCCTAAATTAAATAATCTCTGGGACTGCGAGACTGCCTGCTTACTCTGTTAGCAGTAGAATGGGAAATCCACCTACACACGATGCTTCCAGAAACATAACCAATATTCAAGCCCTCCCTAATCACCCTAACAGCAAATCATGATCAGTGAAATCCAAACACTTACAATGACTCACCACACAACTGCTAGTAAGCTACTACCTAGCAGTTTTAAATCTTCTTTCTCTCAAGTTTTACAATGTGAAGACTTCTTACCTGGAGTGAGATAACTCAGTACTTCAAAGATTAAAACTTCAGTTCAATAAAATAAGGTACAAATGTAAAGCTTAACACATCCTGGGGGCAAACAGGATATTTTTGAAGTTTACTATATTCAACTGCTATATTTTCATTATGCAGTCCAGGCATTACAAGCCACATGAATTAAAAAAACAAAACAAAACTCCAAAAAACACAGCACACACACACACAAAACCACCACAAAACCCAACAATAATACAAAATTAAGCCGCACTTAGAGCCATTCTGCAAACCCCATGTGAAAAAAATTCAACCCCTCAAAAAATCATGAGATGACGAACTGATGACAGAGGGTAAAACAGCTGCTAAAGAAAAGAGAAATTCAGGATATATTTACTCAAGACCCAAAGACCTTTGGGAAGTCTCACATGTGATGTTGAGTATAAAGCTCAGGCAACATTTATGGTTTTCAAACACATCGTTAAGGTATATGACAAACACAAGACCTTAAGGCACACCATTCGACACAGCATGCTCATTCACAGAGACTTCAACCTCCGCTCTTGGCCATCTAATCTAGGCACAAGTGAACACCCCTGGTCATCCTCTAGCTCTCAGGAAACCCATGTGGGTCAGAACAGCAGAGTGGGTCTTATGATTACAAGTCTTGGAACAAGGTTCATTATGTCAAACATACCACCAACATGAACCAACTTTTGAAAGACAAGTCATGTTACAAAATACTGGAAACAGCAGTTAACCTAGCAGGGAACTCAAATCCGAAGGAAGAGCAAGGCAACCACAGTAAACACAACAGCAGCAAATGCAATTCTAAGGCAATGCAGGCAACTCCAAAACACCACACAGCTAAAATACTAACAGGCTATGATAATATCCTGGATGGAAATTAGGAAAGAAAAGCGCCACTGTTCTAGCTTCTCTGACAACATAAGCCACTGCCAGTGCTGCCTGGCCTCTTCTGCTACTACACCCCCCAGCCTAATTTCAGTTGGGCTGACACAGCTGCTTCCTGGCCACGCAGGGAAGAGGATTAAGGATCTGACCCAGATTTTAAACCGGTAAGGAACAAAGAACAGGCAAAAAGAGAGGGGACAAAGGAAACATGCCTATATCCTACATTTCAAAGTCAGCTTCAACTGATGCAACCGCAAATTGCTAAATAGGGAGGGTGTTCACATCTCTCAGGTTTCCTCAGCTATAGAGGCCCTCACAGCCACAGACTAAACACGACTGACCTGCTGACACAAACTCTTTTAGCTGTGGAATTTTTCTCCTAGTGCTAGTTCTTAGCTACATCAGTGAGCTGACACATCTGACACCTTTAAGGCTCACAACGTGCATTGCAATGCTTCTTTAAAGTAGAAATCTTTACTATCTACATTATCTCACTGGGGGTGGCACATGAAAATAAAAGAACTTAGTTTCTACAAAAAGTGCCTAAGGGTAAATTATCGCCAAGAGGTTTTATAATACAAGAGCATACCATATATTCTTGGAAGTTATGATGCCAAGTGTGAAAAGCTGACTGCAAACTCAAGGCAAATTTTATGTTTGACTAAATGGAGCCAAAATCTCATTAAGTTTAATATTAATTTCTTTTTCCTGCTCTAATCCAGCAGTGGACTGAAAATAACTTAAAAGTTTGCATATGTATCCATGGGAGGTAAAGATAATCTTTAAAAAGAACAGCCTCGATTACAGCGATGTCAGTGGCCAGCAACAATTAAAAAACCTTAAAAATCCACAAAAGTCCATCCAGTCTAGAGGCACTGCCCACGCTATGAGAATAAACCATCAAAAAAATGCATTCCAGAGAAGACTTCTATCTGCCTGTTCGACTGCAGCACTGATTAAAAAAAAATAAATCCCAAAGCAAGCAATGAATTGTTAAAGCTGTGTACAAACCTGCATCAGATTTCTTACAGGTTTTCAACTCTACAAAAACAATAGTTGCATATTTCACATCAAAACAAAGGCTATAAAGACAAAGTCAACCCATGGTCACCTTCACACATTTCTTTCCCAAGTATGCTGAGCAGGTGTGGTAACAGAAAAGGACAAAGAGCTTTTCTAAATGCATTTTCCCCATCTTCTCTCCCTGTCCCAAAACCAAAACAACAAACCCAAAACATACCAAAATACAAAGGCAGAAGTTAAAACAAAAAAAGCATTTTACTCAAAGGGAGAGGCAAAATGTACATTATTATTGTTTCTCCAAGATCAACCATCAAAACTAGTTTAGATTCTGGATCTAAAAATTCAAGTCTGATACAAATGACTTGAAGACTTAGCGAAGAGTAAGTTTTTAGTAGCACAGTCCAAGCTTCTTAGAACACAGAAACCATCAGCTCATTAAATGCTCTTCCTATGAGACAGAAATAAAGAAGTTTCAGAATTGCTCAGTTTGGCCACATTTTTTGGCAGGAAACCTACACCACCACCACCATCCCCCTCAAGACTGATGGCAAAAGCAGTGTTGGAAAGATTTCTCCATCTAAATACTATCCTTGGACAGTACCAAAGACTGCGCTGTTGGGAAAAACTGAGAGGTATCTGTGTTTATTGTTGAGATAAATAAATTTTAGAACATTTATTTGTTCTGTTCCAAGTATGTGCTGTGTTCAAATACCATCACCTTTATTATTTAGAAAAGAAACCTAACATGCATACACACATGGGCCCATGTCTAGCTGATCCAATATTCCTGTGGTCCCATTCTTTGAGATACACTACTGGAATAACATAATGAGACAATACAAGCATTAAAGTTCTGTGATCAAGTCCCCTGCTATTGAAGGACTCTGCCAACCAGCACAGGCACTAGGGACAGGAAGAAAAGCATGCCCAGGTTACAGTAATTACAAGTATCCAGATTAGGCAGAATTAAACATGTTAACACAAAAAAGCAGCAGTGCCTTACACATCAGAAGTTAATGTTTCTTAAAACTTGGTTTAGCTAAATCAGCACAATCTTCTGCCAGTTTAATGTGCAGGTACTCTGAATCTCTCCTGGGACTACACAAGAAACCTAAATTTAGAATTCAAACCACAGATTCATGAGCATTTCTTTGCTCATATGGCTCAATCACTTGCACAGCCCCTGTGCTACCCTCCTACCCTTGCTGAAAAATGCATAATAATGTATAATGTGCCACTATGCCTGTGGGCCACATGGTGAACTGATGATCACACCACTGATCCTGATATAAATAACTCCCTCGCATTTTGGGGTGAAGGGGACAGGGGGAGCTGCATAACTGTAGTCCCACTTGCTGGAATAGGGTAAAACAAGTAACAGGGACTACTGGAAGAAATGTTTCTGCAACATCACTAAGCACAAAAAAGAAAAAAAAATAATAAAATAGAGGCTGTGATAGAGAGAGGACCCCCCTCTACAAGGCTTCTTTTTAAGGTCATCCTGGTCTGGCCAAAGAATCTAATGTAGGCTCCCCCTGGAGTAGGAAGCAGCCTCCACGCTCCCTCCAAGTCTTAAGACAAGGCAGAATACTTCAGTCTTCCAGCAATGTAGCTTGCTTTTTATCTTCTGTTTTACTCTGAGATCTGTCAAATCAAAGTTGCAGCTTTCCACCGAAGGCAGGAAGTGTTGACTGACAATAAAATGCAAAGTAGCTTTTTATAATAAATGTTCTATTTCATTCTCCTTTTCAAACATCTTATGCTCACGCACACTGGGTTTAATCCTCACACTTCTCAGACAAAGAGAGTCACTGGAATCAGTGTGGTAGCCTGATTTTTGAGAGGCTTTCAATGTGTTCAACTAACAACTGCGGGACGAGTCTATTATCAGCACTCTAGATACAAAGAAACACCTAGAAATGGGATAAGCCAAACACACTTTCATGAATACACATGCCTACTTCACCTTTTCTCTGCAATTCCAGCTCCAGTAACCATTCAGAAAAAACACTTCCTCAGAAGGAAGGCTATACCTTAGCTGCAGAAGGCTGAGAACACGTAACAACTGCAGCTGCTTTAAAGACTGACATAGTGGTTTCAGTGCAGCTGAACGGACAACTGTGTGCTGCTGTTTCTCCTTAGACCCTCCTGCTCCCAGATGTGCAGCTCCACCCTCTCTTTTCTGCCCGCATTCTCATACTTGTGAGACTATTCCACAAGCTAATCCAATTCCTTGACTAAGCAAAAACATCCTCAGAAAGAGAGAGGGAGAGAGAGAGATCCTTGCTGGATTTGCGCATTGAGTCAACTCGCAGGAGGGTACAAAACACCGCAATGGAAGATTAGAGGTGAAGCAGACACCAGCAATGTGAGGTACAGACAGGATGCCATTTAGTGAATCACAGGTGAAATTCACAGCTAGAAGCAAAACAGAGAACAGCTCATCATAACTGTAACAGCTCTCCCAGGGGCAAGAACAGAGGGTTTCACTACTACGAAAGACAACCCAGGTTTCTGCTGCAGCATCGATAATCCAGAGTGTATTGCCCAAACTTGCCAACACAGATGCTTCAGCATCACAACCTCAGCCAGTACCAGGATGCTTCCATGTCAAATGAGTGACAGGTTTTTAAAGACCACATTAATATCAAGAGCTAGTGTAATGCAAAGCTAATAACTTGTATTTCCAGAAATCACAAATATTTGCACTGTGGGACCTCAGCTCCTAAGGTCTGATACGTAACTAACAAATCAGTGTGCATGCTTACACTAGACGTTTCAGATATGTTAGGTAATGAGAGCAAACTCAAAGCCTGGATAAGCCCTGTTAAGACTGGAAATGGAACTACAAAATCTAGAATTTGTCATCATGCTATCCAAAACCAAACACATACACACTCAGCAACATGGGACTCGTGAAAAATTTTCAGTTGTGCTTTCCTAATTCATATTATAAAGCGTCCCTATGCAAATACAGTCCTGCTTTGCTTGTATCTTCTCGTCAGCTTGTATTATTTAAAACATGCGGGACATTCACAGAGATGGAAAGAAAAATAGGTCAGGCTTGAAACAGAAGCCAAACCATTCTGTTTCATTAGCAGATTAAACATGCAGAACTGTCATTTTAAATTCCAAGTAAAGCAACTTAATGAAAACATTCTGAACACAGATAAAAACTACTGTAAATTGCTGCAATCTTTATTAGTCATGCTGCCAAACAGAACCAATACAAAAGTTCGCCGATCACCTTTCAAAATGCACAGAAAATATACTGTTTAGTGATTGTATGGGATCTGGTATATAAATCTAGGATTTTCCCAACATCAGCAGCCAACAGTCCAGTATGTCTGAAATACTACTAGATGATGAACATTAGCAAAATCTAGTCCTTTCATTTGCAAAGACCCTACTTTGAAGCAAACCTACTCCTTTCCCAACACCCAATATGCATTACAAAACTCAAACATTTTCCTTTTACCTTCTGTGTAATCACAATACTTACTACCAAATACAAACAAGTACACCAAATATAATTTATTTATTCAAGCTAGATGTCCTAAGCATCATTTGACTGCTGCCACCTATTGCTGTTCCAAACATGTTGCAAGGAGCTAACCCTCACCCTTCCCCCCTTCTGCCTTTACCCTATACCAGCACTCCGCTATTTTAAAAGCTTTAAGTTACTAACTCTTCACACACAGCATGTCACCTAAAGACATGAAAGTGGCGGAAAATGAATCTATCTCAAAAAGATTTTTTTTAAATTAATTTTGTTTGGCAATTCTGCTCTTAACTTCAAGTAAATACAGGGCAAACGTGATTTCTGAATGAAAACCAACCAAATCAAACCAGTGAAGGGTAATTTCATCACATACCAGTGTCAAAGAACCCTAAGAATGCCTGTTTCACAGACTACCAGTTCAACAACTTTACTAGTTTAAGATATTTCAAAGCTTAGGACTTCCAGCAACTGATGAGTTTATTTGAGCACAACAGCTACTGGAAGAAACTAATACAGGCTGAAAATGAAGAAGAATAAAGATAAATAAATCTAAAAAAGACTGGCCATAATAATAAGATGCCCTAAAGACACTGAAATAAAGATACAACTTAGCATTTGCAAATGGAACAGCAAATCAGCCACCAGACCCAAAGGCAGCTACATTAAGAAAACTCAATCGCTTCTATGCTTTTCTTGAAGCATCTAACTACAAATATAGGAGCCTAAATTTCAGGAGACATCCTCAAAACATAGTCATAGGTGTCCAAACTGGTTTGTTATTGAAGAAACATACTGCATGTTTATGCAATTATCTACTGGACCACTGCATTGAAATATTCAACCATTTAAATATTCTTAAGTGAGGGACCAGTACCAGTATGACAGAGTTAATCTGAAAGCTCAAACAGGAAAATGGTGAATTCCTGCAAGAGGTGAACTACCACTTCTGGCTAGTCATTTGAACTCTCCAACTCAGGTTCTTTTATGCACAAATACCAAAGGCTAATGCCAATGGATCAAAGCATCACCTACTCCACACAGCTGCTCCCTTGCACCTTCACTTATTTTACAGCCTTTATCTATACATTAATGCTAAGCAATCCCTCATCATAATCCATTTAAAACTTCATTTGGCTTTGAACTGATAGATCCAATTATACCTAAGTGACTAAAATGGAACCTGGCACAGGTCCACAGTTTACAGTTCAATCTCTAGCGTGCAGCAAAACTGATCTGAAAATGCATCTCAGAGAACAATCTCAGATAGGGAAAGCAGAGGAAAATTGTGGCAGATTTGGAATGTCTTTAAACTAGCTGCCTCTAACTACAAAGCTGTCAAAGTAAGGATGATACACTGAAGTAAAGGAGGGCATGTAGTAAAGATGTCACAGTCGAAAACAGACTGTCGGGGAAACAGACAAAGCCTGTTCATTGATGCTGCTTGTCACAAACCACAGCAGTGACCAAGATTAATACTTATCACAAGGCACCGAGCCACACCTCATTTAGCTTCAGCATCTGTCTTCTTTATAATAAAGGCCTGCAAGATCAGCAGTTAAGGTAGCTGTGCTCCTAAATCCTGCCCCTCCTTCACTTTAAGCCCCTTGCCTACAGTCTCAGGTTAGTTACAAGTGACCTCTGAGCTAGCCACACAGGCTGCTGTTGCTAGATAGAGAAAGCCCTCCCCTTCCTCCGACTCTGCACATCCCTCATTTTAGCTGCAGCATGAGTACAGCAGCAAAATGATTCCTCCCACCCTGAGTGACAGCAAGGGGGGAGTCCTGTAACAAGGAGCAGGAACCTCCCCTTCCAAGAGCAGCTGGAATTGCTAGTTTGTATACAAGGAATGCACAAATATGGTTTTCATTAGAAACACTATTTTTGTCTCTAGTTTGGAAGACCAGAGTGTACAGATGACTAAATTGCTTTAAAAGTAAGGAAGCAGCCTCATCATATGTGCAGGCTAATACTACCAAGCAGGGAGTCACCTGACAAGTCAGATCAGCTCGCACAGCCAAGTGAAAACTAACATTTCATTTGCACCAGGGTCGGTTTTGGGTCAGAACAGGGCACACATCTGACTCCCAGCATGGTACTCACACAGTATTGCTGACAGAATAGGACAAAGGGACAGTGTCATTGTGGAGGAGAGAGGACAACTATTCCTTTCAGTAGCTGTCCACAGTTAATTACCTTAGGCACAATGTGAAATTACGCCTTAAATTCTGAAAGAGGTGGATCCAGGAAACCACTCTGTCAGCAAAACTCAGCTCTTCAACATGCAATCAATGTAAGGTTGAGATTTAGAGCTACAGTGATGCACCCTGACCCTGTGTAAGCCAAAAAGGACCAGACATCTACACCCTCTTTAAGCTCTGAAACACCTTCCTCATGTTCTCCTCACCTACTGTCCCACTGCTTTTTCCCCTCAAAGGAACAGTAGTAAAGAAGTCAATAGCTCCAATGCTAAGGAATCCCTTAGGATGACTGGGAAGTCAGCCCTGTTGCCCAAGATAAAGAATTAGCAATTGGCTGGGAATCTGGAAGCCAGTCTCACACATGGCACAGGCAGAAAGAGGGAGAGAAAATGGGAGGAGAGGAGGAAAAGACAAAACTTGCTTAGCTCCCTCAGATCAAAGTGAACCCTGAAATTATACAGAAGATAAAGAAAAGTATGTCATGGAAAGTATCTGCTAGTTCCAGCACTCCATGAGCAAGTGAAATGTTCACCTTAATTCCATCTTCTGAAGGGAACCTGCCCACTTCTTGAACATGAAAGGACTTAATCAGCCCAAGTAAAATAATCTGCAAAGGTGTCAACTGACTGAGGAAGACCTTGAGATACAGACTACAGGAACCTCAGGAAGACTTGGAGAAAACAGTACTACACTACCTCTTCTGTTTTCTGTTTTCTTCTGTTCACAGGACATTCACTATCAACCACTGCTAGAAAGCACAGGATGGGACAGAGCCACTCCCTCAGTCATTTACCCCAATGACACCACCAAGCAATCAGCCACCTCATTACACCTACTTCATGTGCTTGCACAGTTTGGGCTGTTGAGGTTTCCTATTTGCTCTGAGCTGAGCTGATGTCTCTTGCAAACAGGGAAGTGGCCCAACCCATTCTACCTGTTATACACCACGCTCCTCTTACTTTCCAATGCCTGCAAAACCATGCTTCAGTTAGTGACCAATGTTTTTAACGTTAATTTACTGTATCTTCATGTAGCGGAACAGTACACACGTGGCCACGAAAAGGAAAATATGTAATTATGGAAAGGGTATCTATACATGTACCCTGCTCACATGATTCAGAGTATGAAGTGAAAGAGCACACTCACCAACCAAGAAAATACAGTGGTGATATTGCTACTTTCCATGGTAAAGGAACAAGGAAATTGTTCGAAAACAATGAATGGCAGAGAAGTCCTGTTTTTACAGGATATTCACCTATCTAGGCACAACGCTTAAAATATGAGGCTGTAATGAAAACACTTCTCTCCGTTACCACAATCAGACATCAGTTTTCCCTTTGCTACCATAACACACTGTGCTGCAGTTCAACATCTGGCTACCATCTATCCTTCTCTTCCCCCCATCCTCTTCTTTTCCCTTGTACAGGTGCTGGTTACTACAAAGCAACTTCAGATAGACCCTG
Source organism: Myiopsitta monachus (assembly GCA_017639245.1). Lineage (NCBI taxonomy): Eukaryota > Metazoa > Chordata > Aves > Psittaciformes > Psittacidae > Myiopsitta > Myiopsitta monachus. Next base: position 58,810,406 of record CM029921.1, on the reverse strand, counting down.
CAAGTCACAATACGCTTAAGCTAGTAAAACATATCCAGATCTAATACTTCTTTCTCAGCAATAAGCTGCTCTAAGCCTCCATGGCACTGTTATATATACCCCCTAATAAATCACCAAAGGATAACTGAAATTTACTCACATCTGAGGAATACAACCGCCATGGGACAGTCAGAAACAGCAAACAAGCCAGAGGGTCTGAGAGGGTTTCATCTTCTAAACTAGAGACCAAGAGTTCCAATCCAAACTTTTTACTTCCCTGCATTTTATAAAATGCTTTTAGGCTCACTCACTACAATGCCCTCACAACTTTCCTACAGCACAACTGTTATTCAAGTCTCTCTCTCTTTGGGCCACCCCTACTGCAGACATGCCAAAGGGAGCACCGATAATCAGCATAACATGTCAACAAAGAGACAGTGACAAGGAAACCAACACATGGGGACCAGCTGAGGCCCTTGTCCAATTCACTAAATATTTTCAAGTTACAGAAAGACAAGTCCTGTTTTAGAAGTAAACAAATTAAAGATTAGATTAAAATCTGACTCATCTATTTAGATATTTTAGCTATCAAGCTCATGCACCAGATATACAACCTTGAAATTATCCACCTCGTATCACTTTCAGATTCACCCTATTAACAGATGGCTGAGCCTGATGAGTGCTTCTTTGCGATACAATTTTGCTCAATTGCCATTTTAGGTTAGATACCTGCGATTCTGGGGTATTAACTTACTGTTTACAATGTCACCTTGCAGCTGAAGAATTTGTGGAACAGGCATTGTGAGAATAACTATATCAAACAGTTCTGGTGGTCCTGTTTTCCTGAAGACTTCCCATTTCCCATCTTGGAGAGAGATGTGAGTTACATGCTGTTCATAGAAGACATCTGCACCTGCTTGGAAAAAGAATAAGTTAAATACACGTAACAAGGAATTCACATAGAGATGCTTATATGCCAGCAGTGCAGCCGAAGTCAGTGAAGTGCTTGCAGGACTTGGAAATTTACAGAGCTCCCAGCCATGTTCCTCCATATCAGCAACTTCAAGACATATATAAACAAAAAAGGAACTTGAACTGGGTTTTGTATTTAAACCTTGAACGAGAATGTTCAAGAACACCATTAAAACCACAGTCATTAAAACCTTTCATTTCACGCAATGGCATCTAAAAAATTACCTGACTGCTTTAAATAATACTTGACAACTGAGGAGATCCCCTGGGGTGCCACATAATTGCACGAGCCTTTTTTCACTACCATTCCTTCAATGGGTGCAGTCAGCTGCTGCAAGATGCCATGAGACAGAAGTTCCTCGTAGAAGCTTAAATGGAGCAAACAACACAGAGATGAAGATACACTGCATGTAGACCCATAGCAGCTGTCATTATTTTCCACAATTAGATTTAAGGACAACCTAACTTTCAGATTTAGAGAACAGTTTTTAATGACCCCATGCAACCTGAACTTCAAGCCACGCTATGCAAGAGAAAGGACCATGGCTATAAAACAACAGACCAGCTTGCTCTCTTATTAGGGGCTGAGCTTTTACACAAGACCAAGGCTACTTACCTATGCCTGTAACAGAAACTGTTAGTAGTCCAACCTGAAAGTTTCAGAACTAACCGAGGCAGGAACACAAACGACAATTACTTAAAGCTCTGAATATCAGTACAAACTGCACTGCCACTATGGAAAGCAGGAATATTCCAGCAGCTGGACGCAGCTGCCTGAAACACACCTCTTTTTCCCTGATTTTCCTAGCAATTTTGCCGTTTTACGCTGTAATACTGTTATATCACCATCCCCTGCCCCAGCCTGAGGCAAACGAGCCTGCACACCCAACGAGCACAGGCACGCCCCACCAATGCAACCCTTCCCTATCCCGGCAGACAGCCACCGCCGCTCTCTGGGGCAGACACCTCACGCTTCTTTCATAGCTAGCTTTGCAACACAACGCTGGGGCGACTCTTTGCTCTTGGAAGCACAGATCGCTGGATTCAAGCAGCGAGAGCCACAGCACCCGTGTTCCCCACAGCGCCGATCCGCGCCACAGGTGAACACAGGTGAACACGCCCGCGACACCTGCGGGCAGGGCAGGGTGCCCGGCCACCGAACCCGCCCGACCCCGCGCACCGGCCCCCACTCCCCCACCCCACTTTGCACTTGAGGCGGGCGAGGTGCGGTGGGAGGCAGCCCGAGGCCGGGCCGGGCCGGGTCTCACCTGCGGCGCGGCTCGGCGCACTCCGCCTCGAGGGTGATGTACTGCGCGCCCAGGTCGGCGGTGCACCCGGCGTCCCGCGTGCCGCGGCTCGTGCTCATGCGGCCCCCTGCGCGACAGCCAGACACCGCTACGTCACGCCGAGCTCGCATCGCCGTCCCGCCGTCCCCCCCCGCCGTGTCCCGCCGCACTGACCTGCGCCCCTCGCCTTGTCCCACATCTCGACGCGGCCCAGCGCCGACCCCCGCAGCAGCGCCGCGCAAGCGCCGCCCGTCAGCCCCGCGCCCACCACCAGCACCCGCGACATGGCCGGCTCCGGTCCGCCCCGCCGCCCGCCCGGGGGCACCCCTCCGCCTCCCCAGGGGACGTACCCCGCTCGTGGGCGGGGCGGACACGAGCGACCGTACGCCCCGTGCGCAGTGCGTGGGTTGCGGGGGGGGAAGGGGTGGTCTCTAATTTCCGCTATTATTCCACATAATCAAAGGTCATAATGCTCAATCTGATGCAGGAACGCCTCGTACATATGCACTCAACGGAGGAAGGCAATATATCAACTGCTTTGTAATAATTCAGACTCTAATAACCAATACAATCACCAGACTAAAGAGCAAAACAGTCAATGTCAGCAAAGCGATAATAGGGTGAAGAATCCTGTTAGGAACCAGGACCGTCACGCAGCGGCGACACAGGCTCTGCTGCGCCCGTGCGGAGCCGACGCTGCAGTACCGCACTTAGGCCACGAGGCGGCAGCACCGGCGAGCACCAGGCGGGAGGCTCCGGCCCAGAGGCAGCACCGGCGCAGTTCATTGCTTAGCGCGCTGAGCGCCCGCCGGCAGCGCGTACCCGGGGCGACACCGGAGTTTCACCACCGGCAGGCACGACCTCGCAGGCACGGCAGCATCGCGTATCGGTACCGGCGGCGCGGAGCCTACTGCAGTACCTCCTTTGTTTCGCCAGGCGGCAGCAGTGAGCAGGTGCTGGCGCCACACCTCGCATGGGCTCGCGACAGCAGCGAGCGTGGGACTGCGCATGCGCTCTCCAGGCACGGCCTTCACCCAGGTCTCGCCATAGGAGGCTCTGCTCCGGGCGTCTCTGTTCAACTTACGCTGGTCCTTTCGCTTAACTAGGTATCTCGATAGTAGATGCTTGCAAACATCCTAAAGACAGCCACAGCTCTAAGGGCTCAGGATGGCACCGAGCACCGCCCGTGGGGACCATACCAACCCTAGGATGAGATAAGGAAATCCACACCGCAGCATTCCCAACAGCATGAAGCCACACCTGGAGCTCTGGCAGGTACGCACATCTGAGAACAGCTAGAACCGGCAACAAACTGTAGCCATGCCCTCTGTCTCCAAACCCAGGGAGACAATATGGTGCAAGAAGAAGAGAGCATCACCAGAGCACGCAAATGCATGCTCTACTCTCCGCTGCTTCCACTGCACTATTCCCAATGTTACTCCTTTATTCAAACTGGAGCCTAACAAGGCTATCACAGTTGCTTATGCATCCATGGAATGCTATTTGTTATAAAGACAGAAAAAAAATTAGAAATATCCTCCAAGTCATCAATTCATTAGGCTAGCAGAGCTCACATTGTAACTCTAAATCTACAGAGTGCATATGAAATATTGTCTGCTTCAGTGTATGGTTTTATTAAGCTATACCAACTGACTCAAGGGATTAAACGTTTTACTTTTATTATAAACTCAAATTCACTTCCTTCTGAAATAGAAACATCTTCACATATACGTAGACCTCCAGTTTTCAGATGAAGGTCTGAAAGAGAGCTGTATTTCAGCTAATTGCTGGAATTATACTTCCACATGTTGGCACTGAACCTTAGCCAATGCCTAAGGTTACCAGAATGAGCACAGAAAGGTGCACTTTCCTTAGCATTTCATTTTCGTTCAAGTTTAACAGTGACAGACCCTCTCATGTAATGCTAACAAAGTTAACTCCAAAAATCACATGAGCTCATTTAAGCTGCTGAAGCACACTTCTTTCTTCCATATAAGTTAGCGTCATATGCTGCGACAATGAACTGAACTGAAGGTTATTTCAATATACTGCGCTCTTTAGAGAGATGTTGCTACTATAGTAATTAAAAAAACCCAACAAATATGCATAACAAAACCAACCCCAATACACATGACAATTTATTGTACCACCATTCATATAAAGCATTTCAATCCAAAATGGTCAGAAACAATCTTAAATATCTGTATAAGAATTTATAAACATTAGTAAAGATATACCACAGACTACAGCTTTGTAAGTTTTCAAGTGTAAGTTCTGGTAGATATCCATAGTTTAAATAAAATGGACAATACCAGTAGAGATGCATACCTCTATCATCTTTATTTATAAAGAAGTGACAACACTAGAAAAAACACATTGATAGCCAGTGCTTTGAACAGTGAAGGTGGGATCTAAAAAAGTCTGATTAAACTAAACAACCTTAGGTCTTTATCAAGTTGCATATCTGCCAGGAATGCTGAAATGCAAGAGTTTACACCTGCAATATTCCATAATGGAACAGCCACATAATATTAAATATAGTCTCCAATTTCCAAACCAATACATTAAAAAAAAAAAAATAAAGCCATCACTGAGTATGAGAAGACCTCTGCAAGTTCTTATTGCTTTTTGAGTTAAATAATAATCTTCAAATAAACCAAACCCAAACAATCTCTACAGTATCTTCCTCATCCTCCTGTTCACTCATTAACACTGGAAGCAATCAGTTATAATATGATGCAGCAACACAGGCATTTAAAAAAACAAAAAAACAAAAAACAAAAACCAAAACCAAACAAAAACTTACTTAAGTACACAGACATCCCCACCCTCCCTACCCACCCTCACCCTGAAGCCCACTATAACCACTTACTGCCTGGAGAGGAGCAAAACTCGGTAGACAAAACCAGAAATGTGACTACAGGAAGAAGGAAACAGAGGGAGATATAGCTTCCTTAAATATTCAAAATCTGATGTCTTCCAAAACAAAGCACATCATCCTCATCATTTAAAAAGGGAAGTTGCTTTATACCTAATCCTTGCACATGCTGAGTAGTTCTCAAGTCCACTGAGTTCCACTGTGCAGCAGTCCATTTTGAATTCAACAATGCTTCAAAAACTACAGTAATATTCAATGCACTTTTTACTGAGAGGAAAAAAAAACAAATGCATGTTGATGTTGTTCTTGCCAATTCAGCATTTCTGCAGCAATTCCAGTTTGTCTCTTGCAGTATTAAAGTTCTAACAGCATCAGTCTTCAGAATCATCCTCAGAAGCTGTCGGAACAACACAGTATAATCAGAAGCCTTGACAAATGTCCGTGATTTTTTTCCACTACTTTGAGTGATTGATAATAGTTTTGTAATACTAAATAGCAGATAATACCTGCCCAAACCTTGTGTAATTACACAGCTTAGTTTTTAAATGCATCTCATGTCTGAAAATTACAGCATTTTCAAATCAAATCTTGACATTATGAAATGCAGCGTCCTCCTGCTGTTCTTCCTCAAAATAGAAGGAAGAAAACTTAATTACGCCAGAGATTCAAGTTTTACGTAGTGTTTACAGTGGCTAATTCCAACAGTAGAGGAGAATATATTCAATCCATGACAGCAGCACCCAACACAAGGGAAAGAAATGACTCAAAGTTAACACTTGGATACTAAAATACCTACAAAGATTCAGCAGTCTAACCAAACTTCTTTTTTGTTTTATGTATATATACTGCTTAATGCAATTAAGTCAGGCCCAGCTGAAAACAGTTCCTCTCTCCAACCCCATTCTTTCAGCAGATGCAAAATGAACATAAAGCCCACCTATGCACAAAATTTTGTTGCTGCAAGGTGACTATATAGCAAATATATACTTGAACAAAAATAAAAATCAGCACACATCTACAATTGGCTTGTAACATGTTAAGCTTCTCTGTAACAGGAATTTAATCTGTCCTCAACACAAATTCTGTAGGCAATAAAGTATTTATATTCAAGTAACCTGCTCCACCTCTGTACACAAAACAAAGGTAATGTATGTCTGCTCACTTCTCCAGTTCTTCAAAGAGAAATGTAACCAAAGTACCATCAACGATAAATCTAAACCTTAGTATTCCTCAACTGCAAGTTAGATAAAGCCTGAATCAAACATAGATTAAATTACTGTGTAAAATGGCATACAATAACATTTAATTTTTACTCTAACAAGGATGCACGTAACTCAGGAATAAATTCCAAACTCAAGAACACCTTTGTCTGCTTTGAATGCAGAAATAAGCTTCAAATCATCTTCTGCTCCTTGAACTAAAACTGAAGACACACACAATATCCCTTATCATAGCCTAAATCCAATGCATTGAAAATTCACATACAAGCTTTGCATGTTTTCAAACATTCACATGCACACTAGGAGAAAAAAAAAAAGCAAGCAAGCAAGCAACGGCAGATCAACTAGCTACCCTTACCCTTCTACTGCCTATTCACTGTGCCCAGCATATAGTTCTGAATTCGAACACACTGAAGAAGCTATTTGGCAAAAAGTAAGCTAGTCCTTTGCCAAAACTGGCAACTGTTAAATCTCATTCCTGAAGTAGATAGGCCAGACCAAGGAATATATACAGCTGTGAAGTGTGGATAGGAAAAAAAAAAGCGGGGGGGGGGGGGGGGAGAAGAGGAAATGGCAAGAGAAGTATGGTAATTTAAGTGCAGTGAAATTCACTTTAAATGTTTTTTTCTACTAGGACTCATGTAAATGGCCACAACCCGGAGGTCACCACCAGTTCCATAACTCTGTACTCCTAGAATTACAATAACCAAACTGTAACTAGTGAGGAATCTTGTTATCACTTGCAGAAAACACTCCTGTGGTCCAAACAGAACGCTGTTGGGAAATTAATCATGGAGAATTAAAATCTCAGAATAATTCTACTGATAATGGAAAAAGCACTGCTGGGTAAAATCAAGTTTTCAGTAATTAAGTTCAGTATTATGAATCTTGGCAAGGAGGATTGTACTCATTTAGCTTGAAGTCGATCTAATGGGAGGGGAGAGGAAGAGGGGAAGCACCTACTTTCAATATCTTCCATATGTGCCTGAAGAGTTCTTGCAAGGTTAATAAACTAGAAACAAGGCAGAGAAAAAGTAGTTTAAAAGTTGCAAAGTTATCTGCAGAATTTTGCAACAAGTTAACAAAGCTTTCTTCACTTTTTTCTTTACTCTTCACATCCCAAAACCTCATCCCAGATGTTAAAAAAAATTAAAAAAATCAGTGCAAAATTTAGTATAAATCCCCACACATTAGGCTTCAAATTGCAATTTAAGTTATTTCAGTTTCCACTCTATGTCAAATGTTTCTGGTAGCAGTTAGTGGCATCATCTTCATGTTCTACAGTCTGTAAAATACATCAATTTTGAAAGTAAAATACATAAACAAGTGCCAGTGTTATGAAAACTGTTCCTAGAAATTGTAATTAAAAAAAAAATAAAATCACATAACCTGTAATGACTGAATTATTTGGAACCATTTCATTTATTTCACTATTGCTATGGCAAAACAGAGGCCTCTGATTGAGATTAATGAAAAATGCATAAATACACTTCAGATTTTAACCATAAATAAGAAGTTTAAGAGCACAATTACTATTGGACAATGGTGGCAGCTTAACCCTAGAAGCATGTGGTATCAAAACAAAAGCCAAAATCCCTAGCAACACAAGTTCTTCAGGCAAATCTGAACATCTCAGCCACAGGTTTTTTTTCCTTTTTTTTTATTTTGGTGCGTGACAATCTACATTGCAGTTTCAGTGACAGTCCAGATGTTGAGACACAGCAAACAAAACGAAACAAGAATATAATGCTACAGCTCCCATAGCTCAAGTTGTATGCTCAGCATCAAACAGGACTCAGTGCTCCCACTAGTTTAAAAACGCAGTGTCATGCAACTGCATAATGCTGCCTCCGACCAGTAAAAACATCTTATTTCTGCAATACCCTCAACCTAATAACCTGCACAAAATGCTTGCTAATATTAGATTATATATCTGTAAACCTGTAGCAGAGTAAAACTAGACATCATTTGTGGATCATGAAATACAAGCCCTACGTTAGATGTGTATGGAAAGGAAAACCACTGTTCTAATACAGTAAGAGATTAGAGCAGTCCTCCTTCTACCCTAGAAGGCTAGTGTACCTGACTGCAGCCATTCCAATAAGCCTTGGACAAGTGTCCTGGGTTCAGCAGTAGCAGCCATTTTTCTCCTTCTTAGTAGCTGGTGCAGTGCTGTGGTTTTTTGACTTCTGGCCTGGGAACAGCGCTGATAACACCAATGTTTTTAGTTGTTACTCAGTAATATTTAGGCTGACCAAGGATTTTCTGAGTCTCATGCTCTGCCAGGGAGGAGGGGAAGCCAGGAGAAAGCAGAGACAGGACACCTGACCCAAACTAACCAAAGAGGTATTCCATACCACAGCACGTCATGCCCACTATATAAACTGCGGGCTGTTACCCAGAAGGGTTAGATCACTGCTCGGGTCGGGCTGGGTATCAGTCAGTGGGTGGTGAGCGGTTGTATTTTCCTCCCTTGTTACTTCCCTTATCATTATTATTATTGGTGGTAGCAGCAGTGGTTTGTGTTATACCTTAGTTACTGGACTGTTCTTATCGCAACCCGTTGGGGTTACATTCTTTTGATTCTCCTCCCCATCCCTCCAGGAACAGGGAGCGGGAGGGAGAGGAAAAGGTGGGGGGAGTGAGACAGAGACTGCGTGGTTTTCTTAGTTATGGCTGGGCTTAAACCACAACAGCTCTTTTCAAGGGAAAATTGAACTGAATTCAAGTGCAGTAGAAATTTATTACTTTTTGCACTTGACGCCCATCAGTGATCCAACACTGATACCCATGGATCGATACAAACAATGCTAAGAACAACCCAGTAACTAAGGTAACACAAGCCACTACTGCTACCACCAATAATAATAAAGATAATGGAAATAACAAGGGAGGAAAATACAACCGCTCACCACCCACCTACCATTACTGAGCAACAACTGAAAACATCGGTGTTATCAGCGCTGTTCCCAGGCCGAAAGTCAAAAACACAGCACTGCACCAGCTACTAAGAAGGAGAAAAATGACTGCTACTGCCGAACCCAGGACAACAAGCTAAATATTTTAATATTGTCACTTCGTATGTAATAAAAAAACAAAACAAACAAACAAAAAACCCAAAACAAAAAAACGGCTTTTCAGGAGGTCAGTTGGCAAAGAGTACCAAATAATTATTTAGAATCAAACAAACATGTATAATACAGGATTTCTGAATGAGTCACTATGCAACAATAACTTTTTATGATGATCTCTTACTGACACATTGTGTACTTACCATATTTCTAAGTCAAGTCATTTAAGTAACAAGAACCCAGTCAAATACAATCAATACAAGTATTGCCTAACACCAGAAAACCATACTACAGCTAGTCAGTTTCAGAATGTAATATACATTGTTAGGCACAGTCCAGCAGACAAGCACTGCAAGGTCTATACCTCTGCAGCGTAGACTGGCATAATGAGAAAAGTCAATCACATGAGGTATTCCAACATTCTCAACTGCATGTTTTGTACAGAGGGAGGTTAACCTCCCAGATTCGCATAAATTCACAATAACCATGATTACAAGCAAAGCAATGAACTTCAATAACCTTGACAAAAATAATTTTGCAACGCAGTAACTGCAGTAAAGTAGTACCCTCAGTTTAAAAATCAAAACATGGTGTTACTGCATCAGCAAATCCAGACCTAAATTTGTTAAATAAGCATGCTTCTTGGGGATCTAGTTCCTAGGTTGCTCAAGGTAACAACCTAGTTCCAAGTTCTCTTTACAAGCAATTCCAGCCATAAAAACACTGCATACTTACTCTAACACGTGTGCTGGCCTCACTTGCTGTTCCTAGCATATCGGAAAAGCGCTGCTCACATAAGTGCAACAACACTACAAGGTAGAGTCCAGAGCTGATAAATTCATAGTCTGCCTTAAAGGAGATAAAAAGAAACATTCGGAATGTCAGTGACGTCTGCATAGAGTATTCAAGAAGTAGAACAAGAAATAAATTTTACTGGAAACTTTATACATTTGATCAAGCTGTTCCAGGAAATACTAAAAAAAATAAAAATAAAAACATTACTGAAAAGCTACTTACACTTCTGGCTCTTCCCACCCACCCTAGATCTAACATGTTATCCTTGAAGATTATTTGTAGAACTTTTTCTATTCAAGTCTTACTAGCATGATTAGTTCACAGGAAGAAATCTGAGAATCCAAGTATTGTAACACTGGGGAAAATAACAGCAACAAACTTTGCTGGTTTCTTTTCAGCGTTCCCAACACTTTACAGAAAGCCAAATTAAGGGAAATATTGTAAGAACTTTATGATGTTATAAATGTTTTGAGAAATTATTCTCTCTGTTAAGATAACCTTTGAAAATGCCACTGCTGAACTGATCACTTAGAATCAATTCTTTAAGTAAAAGTTTCAAAGTTCATATTTCTATTGAAATACAGTGACTGTAACAGTCAGCAGTGCTAAAAATTAAGATGGTGGCACTCTTGAGAAAGACTTTTCACAGTCTGGCCCAAGTGCCGGGAACAAGGGTAGCAGGGTTAGAGCTTCTGCTAAACAGTAGAAAAAAAAAACATTAGAGATTGATGTTTGCCCTCAAAACTGGTGTCACTATTTTCTTTCAACTTCTGAGGGAGGTAAATTTCATTAGTCATTCTATACTCATAGAATAACTCAGAAAATAAGAAAAACTCTGTGAATAAACTTCACTAAAGTAATACCAGCTTTTGTGTCATTTGTTCATTTCCAAATACTACACAACCCAGTAGTTCTAAGATAATGTATTTTATATGATGAGAGTAATACTAATGGGCCTCTGATTATTTTTAGTTCAGGAAAGGACTTGAGGGGGTGGCAAGAAGTTGTTAGTAAAGAGATTGGTTTCTACCACGCTAATGAAAAGAAAAAAAAAAGTTTTATGTGATGTTATGTTTCAAAAGTGGTATGTTTAAAGCAATTACTAAGGTGTGTTAAAAAATAGATAAAAACAAAGACAATGACTTAATTTTAAAATTCAATCTAATCATACTAGTACTCCCACTGCACCCATGTGGCAGACACACTGGACTGCAAAGCTAGAGGACAGATCTGCAACCAAGAAAAGGATAAGAAATATTACACTTACTGAAAGCTCAGCTATAGGAAGCACAGCAGGAAGATAGAATTTGTCTGAACACTAAGGAGAAAAATCTGTTCCATGTTGACATTATTTTATATGCATAACAGTCCTTCTGATAAGGAGATGCATTTGCCTTGTTTAAAGAGCACCATCTCAGCACTAAACCAACACTTACCAAATTAGGCAAAATATACTAACTTGTTCATTTGCATGTGCCCTATAGAGCTCATGAATGTCAAAGTCTTCCAGATTCAGATGCAACTTCTCCTTGCACAGTTCACAAGTTGTTACTGCTTCCAAAGAAGAACCTGGTGGGGAGGAGCAGGGGAAAGTCAGTATCAAGTTACAACAATCTATGACATATGACAGAATTATACAAGCATGACAAACTGTAATTAAATCTTGACTTCATTTTGCAGAGCGAGGTTAGAAGAAAGCTTCTAATACAAATAGAGCTACTATCTGCTAATGTCAGAATTTAAAAGCTATAGCATGTTTATTCTCTATCCAGCTCCACATATTTTGTTTCATGTTCGTGCCTCTTACTGAAAGTCTAGCATAAAATTGTTGCTTGAGCTGTCTGAATTCTACAGTGTAATCCAAAAATACACAAAAGTAATAATAAATATACTGGAATACCTTAAAGTTATGGCCAGAGTAGCATTTTGTCTTCAAAGAACCAGGTTTAAAGCAAGCTGATCCATACACAACAAGATGAACAAAGCAAGTTTATGGTGGATTTCATGTCTTATATAGTTAAACACTTCAAAGTAATTTCTCCTACAGGCTGAGCCTTCCAATATAACCCTACTCTGATGTGGGTCCTCTAATAACGAGTAAAAAAGTAGAAAGATGCTACCACCTTCCTGTGGAGAAGTATTCCACAATCTTCATGCCTTCAACTGAGCCACCTTTTTTTAAATCTTAGTATTATTACAGATAACTTACATTATAAACTGGTCAATTAATTTATTAAAAACATTTGTACCACATACAATTTGTGAAGTGTTTCTTAAAATTCTACATGCACTTTTAAGTATTTTTTTTTTAGAACAGTTTTAAATTGCCTTGAACAGAAGGCAGTAAATTTTTTGGATTGTCAAATCCCCACCACTCTGCTAGTCAGCCTGGATATAAGTCTTAACAACTAGAACCACACCAGAGAGTGAGGAACAAGCTCACACAAAGTTGAAGAGTAGCTCTAGAGCTACACTTCTGCAATGTTATATTTTGTCTAATTTCTTAGCAGACAATCCCAAAAATGCAAATGCCTAAATGACAGTTACTGGACCTAGTCACATGAGAAGCTGCACAGACGTACAATAAGCTTGTACGTGCCACTCTGTTGTGTGGCCCAACTGTTTGTTTTCCAAATAAATACCCCCATACTAGAAGAGTAATTCTCCTGATAAGCCTCCCAGTGTAACTGGAAGTCTATCCTGGTCTTGAGTCTGCTTTACCTGAATTAATCTTGGACTGCAGCCATTTTTTCATGCACTCCTGGTGAACATACTGCAGACTTCCAGTACACTTGCATGGCTCTATTAAAAGGTTGTCAGAACTTGAAGAGGACATCTGACAGATTCTACATAAGTCACCCTCTTCATCTTCAGAATCTTCTAAAAGCAGGCTGAATAGGAGTATCAACAAACAACGTGACAGAGTGTATGTAAGACTTTTTATAATCACAATTCCATTCAAACTCTTCCCAAACCAACAAGGACTAAAACAAATTTCTCTGAAGACAAGTGATAATACAGGTGACACAGGACTGAGTTGCCACTTAAAGTTTCCTCTTAACAAGATTACAGAAAACTCAAGTCAGGTACATTTCATTATCTCAAAAGAACATACTAATTTACCTCTCTTTAATTTTCTGGAGTCTTTCTGGATCTCTTGATGGTGGTATTTTCGATTTGCCACTTTCTTGTCCTTCAGACTGATTCCAGCCAGAGGGAATAATATCTACAGTTATCATAAGATTGTCAGACAGACTGTTTCCTAATGTTGGAGGCACTGCAAAGCGAAAGAGAGAACCAGGCAGAATTCCAGAACTTCTCCTACTGTGGGTTGAATCTGGTGGGGAGGCAGCAGCTGTAGAAATACCAGATACTGCAGGTGGTGGTGGTCTGTTAACAGAAGCCCAAGGAGAGCTATCTGATGCTTCAAGAGAGGTCTCCTCACCTGACTCTCTTCTTCTGAAGATATGTTGTGATCTAGCAGTTGTATCAGAGGTCGAAATCCTTGCAGATTCATCTCTCCCTTCTCTTCTTCTTCTGGAAAAGAGCGGCGTACATCTGTTCCTCAAAGATGACGATAACCAGGATCCTGTACTCCTGCTTTCAGAGTCTGGTCTGTAACTTTCCCCATCTGAATCAGAGTTATGATTTTGTGAAACTCCTGATAAACCCCATCTTCGTCTAAGAAAACTAAATCCCTGAGAAGCTTCAGATGTCTGAAGTCCTGGAGCTTCTGGAGTTGCAGCTCCATTACTGCTTGACAGAGCAGAAGCTTGAACTCTTGGGACTCCTGTTGACTCTTCAGAGCCTAATGATCTGGTATGCAATGAGTCTTGGCTAGACCTTCGAGAGAAAAATGTAGATGACATACTAGATGCTAAACGAGACAGAAGCTGTCTGGTTGTGCGCCTCCCTTCACCATCAGCCGCAGGCTCATTCAATGACCTCTGAGAAGATAAAACCCTTTCAGAACCACTTGAGGAAGGAGTTTCATCTCTAATGGCAGTAAGAGAAAATGCTGGCTGCATGCTCCTCTGGGGAGATTCCAATTCACTTCTCCTTTGCCTTGAGGAATAGCTGTATCTTGAAGAACTCGTGTTAGAGTCTCTGTTGAAAAGAGATGGCTGATGATCAGAAGGCAACTGGCGGTTCATGGATGCATTCAGCCTCAAAGTGCTTAAGGAGTTCTCTTTTGGTCTTGCTCCCTCAGCATACGAAGAGGCAGGCCTGTCTTGAAGATCTGTTGCAGAAAAGCAGAGGAAAATAGTATGACAAGATGTGCTCTAATTGCTACATTCTAGATGGATAACTCAAGAGCTCCAATTATTACATTCCAGATGCGTAACTCTAAAGTGTAAACACAGAAGACAGGATTTTGTGCTCCTTAATCAAAATTATTTCAAATTTGGCAGGTAAGATTCCACAGGAATATTAAGTTTAAATTTACTTACCAGAATTCTGAAGTTAAACTGAAACCTAGACTTATTTTAGTCTGGTAAATCCATTTGGAATTTAATATCCCCCCAAATCTTTAGATTATCTCACTTTCTTCTATGCAAATATGAAATTCTGACCATCTGTCAGAAGTTACGTAAGAACAGCATACGAATTAAGAACACCAAACAATATATAATACTATTTAAAACTTAAAGGTCCATTCTGCCTATAGACTGAGAAAGATAAATTAAAATCTCAGCAATGCAGCAGACATGAGAGCACCCAAAACAAATGCATGGATAAACCCAAGCATATTCTTCATCTATTACAACAAGCTATCTTTTCTCATCGTAAAATCATCAAGAGCTGCGGTTAAACACTTCCTAAAGGTAGCAGAAAATTATTGGCTTTGGATAACAGAAACTGAATAGTATGTAGATTAGATGTGTATCTTACTATAATAATGTTTTAAACCAAGAACTGAAAAATAAAAAGAATACCCTAGAAATTCTATAATTCCCCTGCTTCAGGCTAAAAGGGTTATCTAACTTTTAGCAAAAAAATGCAACAACTAATTTAGCTCCCATGTTCAGCTACACAACTGGCTTAAGCACAATCAGACTTTAACCATTCTGGATTAGTAATCTCATCTGCTCTCCCAGTAGCTTTGATTACCGATACTCAACTAGACAACTATCACCAAACTTTCGTGTCCTCCCCTACTTATTAAATGTGGACTTACAAGGAACATTGAGAACAGACTTCTTTTAACAGGGCCTGTAGCAACAGGACAAGGTGTAATGGTTGTAATCTTAAAAAGGGTAGATTCAGACTAGATGTAAGGAAGAAATGTTTTACAATGAAGCTTGTTCAACACTGGCATAGGTTTCCTGGAGAGGTGGTAGATGTCCCATTCCTGGAAACATTCAATGTCAGGTTGGACAGGGCTCTAAGTAACCTGATGTAGTTGATGTCCCTGTTTATTGCAGGGCATTTGGAACTAGATGAACTTTGAAGGTCCCTTCCAACCTAAACCATTCCATGATTCTTATAAGCATATTTTCCATAAATTCTGTTAAGTACCTCAACACATTGAGAAGAATTCTACTGTAGCTGAACTGTAGTCAACATTACATGAAGAAGCTGAGCAGGCTAACATCAGCCAGTCTCCTTCCTCAAATGGTTAGACTGCAGGGGAAGGGAAGAAGGCAGCTGAAGCCCACTGACCTCATTAGAAGGGAAAATACTTTAATATTTTAACATAACAAGCATAGATAAAGACAGGAGGCAGAAGATTTCTCTATGTACTCTGGAATGTAAACCTTTCATGTTCGTAGCTTCGGTATCTGTTGCTTTTTTTGTTCGGGAGGGAGGGGTTGGTTGGGTTTTTTGGTTGGGTTTTTTTTGTTGTCTTTTTTTTTTTTTTAAATGGGCTATGCATTGCAATCACTATTATTGAAACTATGTGGCAGATTCTAACTAAAGAAACATCTGCACAGATGCCAGGCATCTGTCATATGGTTTTGATTACACAGCAGGGAACACAGTTGGGAGTTATTTTCATAGCACTTAACAGTGTCACTACTGCTAGAAAAGCAGCATGGACAGCACAGAGCAAGGGTCTCCATCGATCCATCTCTCCCATCAGGCCCTACCATGTGAAGTCCCAGCTGTCCACTTATTAAAGCAGTGTAGAGTATCATGACATTAAATCATACTCTTGCGGTAAGGTAAGACTGCAGGATGAAATCTGGAAGTAGTTTTTATCTTTTCTGCTTATCTCCTATAATTGTAGGGATGTTTTGGATATTTTGGGGGGCGTAGGGGGAGCGTTTCTTCTTCTTTGCTTGGTTTTCTTGGTTTGTTTGGGTTTTTAGGGGGGAGTTGCATTGGGGTTTTTTTCTTTTACTTGTTGGTGGCTTATTGTTGGGTTTGGTTTTGGTTTGCTTTTCTTTTAATTACACATTATGAAGTACCACTAATGCATCTGCAAAAGGTAGCAGATCAAGACAGATGACAAGCTTCCTCAAAGACAGCTCTGAAAGGCCACAGTACTGAATAGAAAGTGAAAATAACAGTACAGTAGTCAATACTAGCTCTAGCACTTAATGTGGAACAAGCCTCTAACCTAATGTGAAGTATGTTTATTCATTATTTTCAGTGTTCTAGCAGTTTCCCCTAATAACTACTCAAAGAGAGCCCAAATGGAAAGAGATCATGCAATATGGGCACCTTCATTGAAACCCTTTCCTGAGTCAAATTAACATAATCTTTTTCCCCATATGTAAATACAAAGAAATCTTAAGATGAACAAGAAGCTTACTGACTATTCACACTGTTACAGTGGCAAGCACCAACAGCGTTTTCTTATAACTGTATGCATCTACAAGCTAGAACGTTCATATATCCTTTGATGGTTCAGACAACCCATTGAAAGTAGCCAGCCAACTTCATTTAAAAGGGTACCCTAACATTAAATAGATACTTTGGCTCCGTGTTTTGGATACAATATTCAAAGAACACATGAAGAAGCTAACAAGCATGCAACCTATGGGTTTACAGGCTTACAGTTGTACAACACATACATGTTGCAGATGAAAAGTCACTGTTTCTGTAGCTGCGATCCACCAGGTTATTAACAGACAGATCTGCTCTTCTTTCCAACTCTCTTCGTTCTCTCACCAGCTCAGTTCCAAGGGAGCCAAGCATCACTGATGAAGATCTAGGAATCCTACTGCACCTCCAAGAATCTATAAAGAAAAAAGTAAGCAAATCTCATGTTTCTGTAATCATTTAAACACCAATTAAACCTGCAACTTAGACATGCATACTGGTTATACCATATCAGGTGCAAATTTACAATGCCACTAAGCTGATCAAGTGGACAAGAGAAAACAGCACCTACTTAATCTTGCTGCGAGTTAGCTCTGAAAGCTAAACAGGAAAAAAGTAAACACTTTTGTGAAGAGTCAGACCATTTAACATTCATACAGGAGAGGAGGAAGAAGAGAAATAGCATCTTGCTTCTAATGGTAGCTAGTTATTAAATAAGCTTCGCAATATGCAAAACAGCCGCATGAGACTTAGTAAATGCTGCCATTCTAATGATGCTTCTGAAATTCTTTTTCCAGAAAGACAGCTTAAGAGCAGCTTAGACATAACTATGACTAACACTGGTTTTGCTCATATTGCAGAGTAAACACTTCAGTTTAAAAGGGGCACTTGTTTTTTGCTAACAGCTCCAACAACTGAACAACCTGTACTTACTTCGACTGTGAACAAAACTCTTGCTCCAAAAAAAGTGTTCTTCAGTGGCTCTGAAAAATCCACCTTGATTTTGTTGTACTAACTTATAAATCCAAATTTAAACATTCACTGGTCAGCATTACAATGACCAATCTAAGTATGGAAAGACACTATGGTCCTATACCACTATAAGAAATGCTACTGGTTTCTTACTTTTGGCTAAAGACCATCATCAGTAATACTGGGTTTTGAGCAAGAAATTTTTATTTTGCGGGGGGATGTCTGTGTGGTTCCATAGGTGAATATAAAAAAGAACATCCATACATCCTTGCAAGGGTAATCTGAATGAATTGAATGGTCTGCTTAGAATTTCCAGTTCAGTTTTTGACTGTTACTTTCTGACCTTTAGACTTTCATTTGCATATTGTTTAACCCACATCTATCCAAGTATAGCATACTTATTTAGAACTTTAATGAAAATCTCAAGTTTTCTGAAAGAGCTCCTAGTGTAGAATGTTTCTTTTCTCCTGGCCTACAGAATGAGTTTAGTCCCTGTTAGAAAAAAAAAAGGAATTCTTTCTTCCCTGACCCCTAACAACAGTGCCCTAACCAGCCATGACACTGTGCTTCTGGGAACAGAAAGTTCCCATTTCCTTTCTGCTGTCCCCAGCACATGTAGTTTACCAACACCACATTACTCATGAAATAACAGTAGCTACACTCATTCTTTCCTCGAAACCTTAACCCATTAAGATACATTTAAACCATGAAGTTCAGTTTTAGTGCAAATGGAATAGGTACAGGTAATAGTTTTGAAAGAACATGAGTACAGTTGGGTCTTCAAAAGACCACATTAGCAGCATTCTCAGAACTTTGGATACTGCCATCAGTGTAAGTATACTCTTCTGTTAGGCACAGGGGTTTAATATTTAAGAAAACTAAAAGCGTAATATTTCAAAGCAAGTATTTAAAACTTGAGAAAACCTGATCTTACTAAAGAATTTTTATGTAACTCAGCTCTAGTAATTGACCTCTCACCTGAAAACGCAGTCAAGCCATTATTTCTCACAGAAGAGGTAGATGTACACGATAGCTTAGGTCTCTTTGAATCACTATCTCGCTGCTGGCCATGGAGTCTTGAATAGGCTCCCTGAGTTCTCTCGGACTCACCATAACACCCAGACGTGAAATGAGAAGAAGATGATGTAGACTGAAATAAAAGAATTGGCACATTATTTCAGATGTACTTACACTGAACAAAAGCACACATAATGCAAGATTCACAAAAATAATAAAGAATAATTTTAAGATACAAACCCTTTTATCTATAACAACATAGGATTTATGCTCAAGCATAAATCACTATCCCCACATTATGCAATACAGTCTTCAAAAAAAAAAAAAAAAACAAAAACAAAAACCAACTTGTTTCTATTATAATCAGCATTATTTTTCCTTTATAGATAGATGTGACTTGCAGGGGAAAAAGATATTGCCGACTTGTAAGATGCTATAAACATGATCAAATACAGCTTTGCAGATCTTCAAGTAACCATAATTTTACTGTCCAGAAACAGCCAAAGCTGATCACCTTCATTATTTCAACAGTTTAACTAATCAAGCTTATTTTTTGCCAATCCAAAATATACTCAACTAAGGAGTCAGGTCTAACTTCTTTAAGTTGTTTAAACCACATATTTTTATTATATTAAGCTCAAGTGTAACTGAAACAGTTCAGGGTAAAGAATGGGTACAAACCAATTTTTGCAGCCTACAGCATTGAAAGAAAGTGTTTTGGTAACTAGTACTAAATAAAAAAAGAAAAAAAAATGGGCTAGCTGTTTGTCTGGTTACTTGTAGTGAGAACATTTATTTTCTATTTGAATTTTTTTTTTACATATATAAAATTTGAGCTCAAAAAGCTCAGTTGAACTATTTTATCTTCCCAGATAGTATCTACAACCAAGATCCTTTAAGGATCAGCCAGATTAAATGTTATAGTTGTGTCTTATTTTTATTTTGTCACAATTTTCACTAAGCCTATGCCACAACTTTTTAGTCTTTAAAAACTAAAAGGTATCTCTCTTATCTCATCATGAAAGACAGATCGGAAGACATAGAAATTACATAAGCAAGTAAAAAGCCAGGTTCATTTCTCTCTTGAACACATAACTTCTCTTTTAATAATTTGCTATTTGATAAGCAGAGATTTCAGAGTGTCTTCTGCAACGTTAATCTGCATTAGAATTGAACACAAAACTAACCTTAATGGGAAAAAAAAGTAAAATTTTGAAAATTCTACAGTATTAACTTAACTAGATACATATGCCACTTGCACCACAGACTCCGTCTGCATTTCATCTATAGAGACGCCTACCGTGACTTCCTCCCTTGAAGGCCATTCTCTCCGCACTAGCTCCTCCCTCCCCTTGCTTATTTCAAACTGTCACCTTCAAGTGACAGTAAGAAAACAAACAGGTATTTAAGGTGGTAGCACTTGCAAGTACCCAAATATCTTTTGCAGTTCAAAAGTGAGCAGAATTTTCACTTGTCCAGTCTTCCCACCAAGTATCTTCACAGTTGTCTGCTTTTCTCATTTTAGTATTCCCACTACAACTGGAAGTAGTTTTAAACTCTACAGCACTTAAGCATGTCAAAGAAGCAGACTAATTTATTTTTGGAGTTATGGAGGTACATTATGGGGCCCAGCTAAGACAAGCTGTTAAGGCCCGAGTCTTGGATCACAGGTGACAGTTAAGCCTCCATTTTTTTCCACAATATGCTGTAAAAGCAGCATATAAATAAGCACAGTCAGACTATGAACTCCACAACTAAGTTTTCTAAAGCAAATCTCCAAAACCATGAACTTACGTTAATTCACAAAGCTGGCAACATGAAAAAAACCCCACACCTCCTAGAAATACCTGATAGAACAAGCTGAGCATAAACAGTATTAATTTTGCCATCCGTAGGACTGTAACATGTATGAGTTACTAATAAACCCCTCAGGTTTTTTTAAATGGATACTTGCAGAGCCATTCTCACTTCAAATTTATTTATTATTTTCACTTTGTAAATAATTTCTTAATACCACTATCATCTCATTTTTCCTACATCTTGACATAGTAAGACCTTCTTATCCAGAAAGCTTACAGTGAGTCCCTGCTAGCAGGTTTGCAGATAGAAAGCACCGAGGTAAAATCCTTGTAACAGAAAAAAAAAAAAAAGAAAAAAAAAGTATAATACATTAACAATTCTCACCAATCTGCTTCTGCTTCCCAAAAATCTTCCAGAATGTGGATGATCAAGTGTCCCTGAGTAGTGAGTTGGAGAGGATGTTGTAAGCTTCCAAGGAGTTTCACGGGTGTCTCTTTCTCCAATACCCCAATCTCTACTGGAACTATTCAATACACTGGATTCCTGAAGAACAACATACCTATCATACACAACTTGCAACTCAAAACTAGCTTAATATTCAATTTGAATATTAAAAACACAGGGAAGCGGAGGTAATCACAAATCTGGAAACCTTCCATGAGAAACCCCAAGGGATACCCAAGAGGAAATGAAAGTCTTAAGAGACAACCACTAGCAAAAGAAGAGGGTTTTTAAATTACTTCCTAGCAATTACCAGCTCCTTTATCCATCCTCTCATTTGACTGCGGACAGTAAACAGTTGAACGGTAAGGCTTTTGAGGCATTACCCCAACTTCAGACACTCCATCAACAGGGCAGAATTAAGGACCTCACTTTCAAGTGTTAAGTAAAAAACCCTACATGTGTAGAAAATGATCCTCCATGAGAGCAAAAGTGGCCAATAATGAAACCAGGAACTGCTTAACACAGAAATCTGTCTGTCCTTAACAGAACCTCAAGGAATGAGGTTCCACACTACTAGTTTCACTGAAAGCCAATGAACAGATGACAATTAAGGAAATAGATTGCAATTTAATTGGCTCCACAAAATAATCCCCAAAATTGGTAAAACTAATAGAATTAACAGAAATCAAACCACTTTTTTTACAGCTAAGCAGAGTCTGTAAGTGATTACTTGTCCATCCTCTATCTAGGAACTATTAATACTACAACTACAGTAGTTTCTGTCACCATTTAAAAAGTTGAAGAAATAGTAATTCTCATCATTCTCACAAGAAAAGTTAAATCTGAAAATAAAGTATCAGCCAGTAAGTTTTGTCATATTTCAGAGTTTCAGTGGGATCCATCAGGTTTCTAAACTATTTCATGTATGGATAAACTGCCATGGGTACAAGACTACACAACTTTAAGATAAAAATAAAGCTCTCGTAAAACACTCTTAATACAAGCCATACCTGCACTTAAGTGCTCTTGAAATACTCTTTTTCTCTACCTGTTAGATACTGAAGATTTGAGAATTTCATTTAATTTTACACATCTGGATCACCACAGTAAAGACCTTACTCCAAGAACAATACACCTACGCTAGCATAGCACTGAAAGCCAGTTCATGGAACTAGACCATCTACTGTTCCAATGCCAACACAGCTTCTGGTAGCTGTGACATCTCTGCACTTTGTTCATCATTTCTATGAGATGTCCCAAAGCCAAAACAGAAAATAAGTAACATACTAGGAATCAAAAAAGTGGCTTTAAGACAAAGTAAATTATCTGGCATGGTGTCAGGAAAGCTCAACCTAACTGCTATATCTGAAACTAAAAAAAAAAAAATATATAAAAAAGTTAAGAAATATATATATACATAAATTAAAAAAGAAAAAAAAAACCCTCTAATTAAAGCAATACACCAGATAGTCTATTTTTGGTGTCTACTTTCACTAGCAGAAAAAAGTGTTCAGGAGAACATTTTTACACATTACACTTGACCCTATCACTCCACCTAAAAGAGAGAGAGAACAAACAAAATAACACAACCAACAAACCACCTAAATGTCTCACAAAATGGTTAATAATATTGAATCACCAAGCACTGGAATTTTAGATTTTTTTTCTACATATAACTACATTTTTGTATTGTAACTCAGCTAGAAACAATGCTGTCATTCAGTATTCATCAGATTCATTTACAATTAGCTTGCTTGTTATGTCTCCTCAGATGAGGAGAGGCCACCACCTAGACTGATCTCAAAAATGTGTGACATAAACACACATACTCAAAGTTTGACAGCAGTCTCAAAAATTGTTTTCAGTTAAGCTATTATCAAGTATGGTCTCCAGCTGCAGAAATTACTTTGCATTAAAAACAAGTCCCCACATTCTCTTTCCTCTATATAACCAAAGCACTACTGACAGCCATACAGTTTTTTTTCTTCCAAATGACAAACCTTTTAAATTGCTTGGAACTGAAGCAGCTCTTAATATTTTAAGGTAGCTTCTTAAAGGATTAATCAAGCAAAAAGGCCTAACCATTCCACTCCTATCTGACTGGACTTAATTTAGACTATTTCTATCTTCTTGCCCTAGTCACCTGCAATCTTAAACAGCTCTGTAAATACCAAAGGTTACACAAGAAAGGGAATTTCTCTATGCATTTACCACTTAGCACTAGTCATGTGTAACAAGCTCTCAGACTACTTTATGAATTAGAAGGGATACTACATAATCTAAACAATCATTTTCTCCTCCATTTTAACTCCAAAGTGTTACAAAGATCATTCCTCAGATTAGAAATATTTTGCTCATTAGAAAATAAAAACACAGTGCAGTGAACATACCGCAGTTCATGTAATAAGAGAGGTAAAGTACATAAGTCTCCTGTGTTACAATTTTGTAACAGCGGTAACACATCTAACTTCACAGCACCAATTCAGCTCATCTTCTGATGAACAGATTTCAGTATGATATGTACACTGTGTGGGTCCTTAAAACCCTATAAAAGAGTAGGACTCTGTGATTCAGTTTTGCTGAGCAGTCAGTGAAAAGCATTCAGGAATCCAAAATGCAAAAATGACTGAAGATTACCCTTATGCACTCTCTATTGCCTATGCTACCAATGACCACATATATGCCTGGTATGGCAAAATATAACACATATACATGTAAACTGTGCTAAAAATAATTAGTGCTCTATTACTTGTAAAACTATTTCTGGAAAAGGCATTACATAATACAGTGTCCCAGATAGCTTGTCAGCGGAGACCAAACTCATAACTATTTCATTAAAAAATATGAACATTTAATCATGGAGTTAAGTTTCTACTATTTCTAAGACCAAGATGGGCTTACATTTCCAGACTCAAAGTTGAGGTGAAACTTGCTGACAGGAGCAGAATAAGAGATTTGAGCCAAAGAGCCTATGTGTTGTTTCCCAGTGCCAAAAAATAATTTTTCAAGTAGTTTAATCTCTACTCCCCGTAATACTCTTCCAATGTGAGAGTATCTGTAAAGTGTTAGCTCTTATTCTTAAGCATGGCTGTTCTCCCCCACAAAAGCAATTTACTTAGCGAAAAATGTTGCATGTGAAACAGTAAATGCCTTTACCCCAGACCTGTTTATTGCACAGAAAGCCTGGCTATATTAGCATACTGATGTGACAGTATTATATAAAAACCTAACAGTCATCTTCTTGCCTACTGTCAATTCTTAGAACCACAACATATTACCATAACTTTCGCATCATCCACAAAAGTGTAACACCCTATAGAGATCAAAGTTCAAACAAAATCCTCACCTCTCCACAACAGAAAACCCCATTCACCCAGGTTTAAGACTGTAGTGCCTAGTGCAAAATAGATGCATGGTATCAGAATGCCCTTCATTCATCAAACAGCTGATTTTTTAAGGTGCAGCGACAAAAGTCAGCAAATGGCAAGCCTAGAACAATGAATTCACACTGCAGAATACTGTCACTGGCCTGGTTATTAGGTCCTTGCATTTTAGACTTAAACTAAATGCAAAGCCCTGCATGGGACTTTTTCCTTTTTTTTTTTTTTTTTTCTTTTTTTGGTGTGGGTTTCGGTTTTTTTCCCCACTTTTTTTGTTTTGTCTGGGGTTTAGGGTTTTTCTTCGTGAAAAACATGCATTAAATTAGTTTATACTTTACAGGAAGAGACATATCACATTACCTGGTATCCAGACTCTAATCTCCATGAAGGTTCTCTTGCACTATATGCACCAGCTAAACTGTTTCCAGACAATGTTCTAGACCCCAGTGAAGAGCCGGAACCCTGAAGAGAGATCCTTCGAGGAATTCTTGAGGGTTTTGATTCCATTCTTTGTGTCCTGTAGAAGGACACACCGATTATTTTTTTTTTTTTAAAAACAGGGACCCACATGAAAAACATGCACAAGTCATCACACATACAAATATTTAAACAGCCCTTTGGTACAACTGTGCAACAGCAAAATGGGGAAATGATCTCTTACTCTAGCTTTTGTAACCTTCTCTTTACATGCTGTCCCATTCCATGTTAGAAAACTCATAAAAACAGCAAAAGGGGCTATGTTATAATGTAACATATTCTTGCTATTCAGTGAGAAGTGGGACTCCCTTAAGAACTCTGCCACACTAGTATTAACACAAAAGGGGCCAGGAGTCAGTGAAAGAGTCACACAAACACACAAACACACACACACACACACACACACCCCAAATATCAATAAAAACATTTTTAGTCTACCTGCCTCAATGAAGTACCTACCTTTTCTGAGACAACTCCCATGAAATTAACATATACAAAAGACCACCTGGTGTCCAATATGTCTATGTAAATCTACCTTTGAGACACTGAGTGCTTATTTGCTCTCTTGTTATCTCTAGGCATTTCAAGGTAAATGCTGGCGCCTTTTCTCTGTGAGAAGTGATCCTGTAGAAATTCCTGTCCTCAAAAGAATATGCTGACTTACTGTTGCTCAGAAACTCCAGACAGTTCGCTAACTGGCTTGCTAAGATCCCCAGATTCTTCCTCCTCAGCATGGTACTACCAGAAGCAGACCACAAAAGGTAGCTTTTAAATACAAAACTTAGTAGAACTGCAGTATCCTCAGTGGCGTGGTGTGGGAAGAGTAGCATGATAACTAACAACTCTGAAACAGATGGCAGATAACTCCATTGGTACAAGGTGATTTGCAGAAGTGGTACAGTCTTCTATTTAACCACTTTTAATTCTGGCCTAACCTTCTGAGAATGGGAATAAGCAGTATGGGGGGGGGGGGGGGAAGTCACTCAGTAAAGCACATTTTTTCCAACACATCAGCCATGCTCATCAGTAACACAACCTGTGAAAAGCTACTGCATCCATCCTGACATACCTCATGTTTGACTGCAGTTTCAAGTTGAGTTCACATACTTGGGACTTTTAATCTTAGCTGAAAGTCATACTACATTACATAATCTACCTAGTAAAAGTTAGTTTGTACAGAACCCCATTGATTAAACTACTGGGCAGCTGAGATTAATCTCCTTAATGGAAGACTTTTTTGACAACTGTTCTGGTGCATGTTCCGTTGTGGGCTGCGTTGTAGAACTACCAACGAAGTATCCTTAATACTCAATTTTTCTTGCAAGTAGAAATTTTGTGGGTTTGGGTTTTCTCTGCTTCTTTTTTAACCAAGTAAACACCACGCTCATCCCCAAAAAACAGAACATACAGCATACCAACTTTAAGTGAACATTTATATTCTTGTACAAAAGATCTTCTGGGCTGTATTACAGAGCAACATAGCAGCTTTTAGACCATGCTTCAGACATTAGCAGCCCATTCACCTCTGCCAGAGACATGCTTGAACTCTTGATCACTATTCCCAAATTTACTCAATATAGTCCTACCAACAAAAGCTGGTTTCCATTACAATCAGTTAAACAAGACCAATTCAGGAATCTGAAATTCTCACTTACCTAACTTTGGATTAGAAACATGAAATAATGAATTCATTAAATTTCCCAGGTCACATTTAAACCTCTAAATGAATACTGAGCAACTGTATGCAATTTTCAAAGCTGTAAATACAGCCGTATTGATAAGAATGCTCTAAGCAGTGTTCCAAAGTGCAGAAGAACACTGTTCCATCATGAAAGTTTAAACAAAATTCGGTAAATACAAGTCTAATAATCTAAGCCACGTCACTTCACATGGATCATGTGTGCAATAAAACGCGTGCAATAAAATGTGACAAACATATTTCTTCACATTTGTAAGATAAGATAAAATGCTATAATGATGGTTAATTTAAGCTTTAGAATACTCTGCCATAATATGTACTGCCAAGTCCAGTACTCATCTGCTGCTTCTCTAAGTGTGAAAAAAGTAACTATTGAAGTTGCAAACGGTGAAGCTAAATTAATGTCACACTAATATAGACCAGAGTGTATGCTGGACAGGACAGCAGTCTTGATGAGATCTGACACCCAAAGATCTGTTTATCTATATTTTACCCTGACACTAAAAAATAAGGGATGGATGCACAGAATAGATCAAATTTTTTAAGCACCTGACAAAAAGCAGCAGCATAACCACTTTTGTTACATATCATTCTGGATCACTTTGCTTCAGACAGGTATGAAACCAGATAAATCAAATAACACTGATAAAAAGAGTGAGACACAGACATGCAGCATACACAAAGGTTCTAGAAGGGATGGAAACTCCTACCAGTAGAAATTCATGGCCAGATGAACAGGGGGAAGAGACACACGCAAAAAGCTACAAGAACTACAAGACTAACTTAGAGATCATCTCATATTAACAAAATTGCTTATGAACCATCCACATGAGACAAAATAAGAGCATTCAGATAGGAAAGGACAAGGTGAAAGACTGTGGATGCCAGAAAACTATCTCTAAAAGCTGAAATAGAGTCCAAAGTTAGTAAACTGCTTCTACAAACACACATAAAAAGGCACAAGAGTAATTTTCTCCTCCAGAGGTAACCCCAAGAGGACAATACTATCAATCAGCTTAATCTTTTACATTAGCACAGGTTGCTATTTTAACCCAAGTACGTTAGGATGATACGGTCTATACATTATTTTCTTTATCCAAGGAAAGAAATCTTGCAAGAAACTATACACAGAGATGTTTAGTTAAAGGCAGCATGCTAGAAAATGCAAAATTTAATATGTTAGTTTATGCATACATATTATGATTAATTTCTTTAACACAACCATACATTTTTCCTGCAGTCATGGCCTCAGCCAGCAAATAACATGGAGCTGCTAAAAGGATGAATCAGAGTTGGGTAAGAACAGACATTTGACAAGAGGAGAACTGCCTTACTTGATGCAGAGGTGGAAAGGAACTGAAGGGGGGGGAAAAAGAGGAGGAAGCCTTATGGTCTAATCAAAGAATTTCTGCTCAAGGAAACTGGGTTTTATCTTAGCATTTCAACAAAGATTGAGGGGCATGAACCATGTCATTCAAGTTAACTAAAAAAAAAAAAAAAACAACACAAACAAAACACACACAAAAAAAAAACAAACACAAAAAAACCCAAACATATGGCTTACACTGGATCATGGTAACACAGTGAGGTGGGTCAAGGTGAACATAAAATCACTAGAATCTTAAGCTATTACAGAACACCAAACAAAACAGTAGTCTCAAAAAAAATCCTATTATTAAAAATACAGTAATACTTGTCTGCAAGGGGAATATTGTGTTTTTATAGGGTATTTCAGAATGAGAATGGTTCCCTTTTACAGCATCAGCATCTTAAGGAGCTTTTTTGAATGATCACAAAGACACACAAATTAAAACCTT
Organism: Myiopsitta monachus; assembly: GCA_017639245.1. NCBI lineage: Eukaryota > Metazoa > Chordata > Aves > Psittaciformes > Psittacidae > Myiopsitta > Myiopsitta monachus. The sequence goes on along the minus strand of CM029921.1, from coordinate 58,781,828 downwards.
GAACATTTTGTTTACTCACACGGGAAGCCAAGAAATCCCAAGTGGTAATTAACATGCTTAATGAGTTCTATAACAACAAAGCAGCCACCTCAATTTACACAAAAGGTAGTGAGACAAAAAAAGAAAAAAAAAACAAAACAAAAAAAAAAAACCCCACACAACTAAATCATGTTGCAATCTTAACTGATTTAAAAGCCTGTTATTGCCACAAAAGAAAGGAACACCTTACTCAAATACAACACCTTCTGTGTCCTTCACTGAGCAATCTTTAATACACAATCCTGACAAAACACACTTCTGGCTTCATCATTTTGATGCTACTCACTCTAGCATCCAACAAACGAGAAGGGGAACAGTAGGGTGAGAAACACTCTTCTCAAAGTAACTTATTTCATCCATTCATGTCATGTTACACAACTTATGAAAAACTTATGGAAAAATATGGATACAACTCTTGTGTCTCCTGGAATAACGGATATATAGGATTCCTCTCAAGACTTGGTAAAAAACCGAGTTCTGAAATCAAACCTTTTCAATTTAAAGTTGTACCTCAGAAACACACTGCCAAGTTGTAACAGGAGGCGGAGTTGAACAGCCTATTTTGAGCGCACAGCTCAAATGTCCTACCCTTCTTGATCTGTCAGCCCTCCAAATATGATACAAAAGATCAACTAGGCCTCACATAGCCACAGATAGAGATAACAACAGAAAAAAGTTCAAGAGGTCTTTGTGGGGAAGCAGAGTAATCTCAAAAGGTAAAAATAACACAGACAGTAAATACATAAAATAAAAATCTCTCACCCCTCCTCTCTTTTGCCCTGACACCTTCTACTGAAAATTGAGGGGCAATTTGAGGTAATCATGTGTACTAGTAAAGAGAGCTTTTACCAACTTCCACTCTTCCAGTAGTAGCTGAAAGTATTCTTGTACCCCAAATCAGAAAGAAGCACACACTTCACTCCCAGCTTCTAAATTCAAGTTTTTCTGTCTTCGAGATATGCAATGACACCTTTACCTAAGACTTACACTTTTCACATTTACATATTTGCGTACAGCTTGATATAAAACTGTTGGTAAGTCTTTCCCCCAAGCAACTTGCGATCACGTGTCCTCCTCAGTGTTTACTCACAATCATGCTCTTATGACAAAATAGAATTCAGAAACAAGTCTCTCAGCCTGTGCAATTCTTTGTTGAGGGTATTTTCTCAACCTTTAACCAAGGAAAGCTGACAAAAAAAAAAAAACCTCAGCAGCCTCTCAGGAATGCCAAGAGCAAGAAAAATATTTACAAATGCCGATCGTCTGCCTACGGTGCTGCAGCTGATGCCCTGAAGACTGAGCTATTCCTCCCCACCCTATTGGAGCTAGTAGGCTCAACCCAGCGGGTGATCCACAGAGCCACTGAAGAGGGCACCATACACCTCCACGCCGGGCTGGAAGGCAGAGGCTCCGCCACCCAGGCTTAGGCCCCTATCGGAGCCCACAGCCGCACTCGCGCTGCAGGCCCACAACAGGCCAAACGGTAAGCACCGACCGCTCTGCCCCGGCCCCAGAGGGCAAAAGGCTCCTCAGCGGGAGGAAAGGCGCGGGAGGACACAGGGCATCATACAGCTCCGCGGGCAGAGAAGGAGCGGAGGCGTAAAGCCATCAGAGGTGCTTCGTAGAAAGAAGGGCGGCGGAGCCAGGCGCCTGCCCAGAGACAAAATGGTTTCCCCCAACACTTGGCGCGGAGCCGCCGATCCCTGGCCCCGCACACAGGCACGAGCTGGGCGTACGAAGCCATTCTTCCCTCTCCAACACCGTAAGCGGTCGGTACTCACTCTCACAGCGCAACCTTCGCGACGCACACACCCAGAAGCTAAGGATGCACTGGAAGCGCCAAGCCGGACCAGGCCCACAAGCCGCCACACCAAGCCTACCCAGCTGCCTCTCCCTGCAACACAATGGCGACAGGGCCGAGGCTGCGCAGCCGTCAGTCACCGCCCGCGCCCACCGCTCGCGAGAAATGCTGCGAGAGCACCGTGGGGCGGGGCGGGGCGGGGCGGGGGCGCGTCTTGTCCGACCGAGGCTGAGGGCGGGAGGTGTGAGGTGTTAGGGGTCCTTCGGCCCGCCTCAGCTCAGGTGTTAGGCGGGTGCGGTTGCGGCAGCGTCGCGAAAGGAAAGCGGCCTGAACAATCTTTACATTAAAGACTAGAATTTCTTCTCTTTTTGGTGAAGAAACACCCCAATAGCCACAGTTCAACGTTCAGCCTTAAGACTACAAGTAGAGGTTTGAGTTTCTTTCCTATGCTACCTGCTGTTCCTAGTGTTAATATTGTTTTATAAATACATACACCATATCTTGTGAGCAGCCGCATGTAGCCTGGATATGATTGCAATTCCCTGAAGGACACTGTGGGATGAGGCTGTTGGAGGAAGCTGCCTCAGCTGCACACCGGTGCAAGTGCCATTCATTCATTGCAATTATATTCATATTAGTTCTGTCCTTTTGAGAGTAATGGATATTGGCAGACATTTCTACTAGATAGGAAGATTTTTACATGACTTATCAGGAAACCTTCACAAAATGTCCATCAATCCTGAACAAATGATAGTTTCCAGTATCCCTACTCAGTATGGCATAGATCTCACTCATGGCAGACATCTCACTCACTTTAGTGTATTCTGAACCAGGCTATGAATAAGATGAGTTGTGCTATTACAATGGAGTCTAGACTTCTATCACTGCAGTTACAAGTCTCAGTATTTCACTGATTCAATAGTCTGTCATCACTACAGCAGGGTTTTCCCAAATCCCAATATCACAGGGAGTGCTCTAGATTGCACTGTTGCATGTCAGACAAAGGGGTGTGCAGTAGTAGCAGGCTGGCCATTCTTTAAGGAAGCGGGGGGGGGGGGAAGAAAGAAGAAGAAAAACAACCCCCAAAAACCAGAAGACACGACCAGCCACCCTGGCACAGGGCTACAACACATACAAATTCAATGCGTGCATGCCTAATAGCTCTGACAGATCTGGGACATATGTAAGACCAGCCAGGCTAGTTAGAAACTAGCCCGGTGGCATCTCTAATTTATAGGACAGCCATGTATTTAGCAATATCCTTGATTCTGTTTCACATTTATGCTTTTAAATGTGTTTTTCCATATGTGTTCGGATTGTGACAGGTTTTCTTCACTGGTTCTCTTCCATAAAGAAATAGTGGGCAAAGTACTAGGGGAGAAAAAGACAAATGGCTGGCAAGAGCTGTAAAGAGAGAGAGAAGCAATTGAACAAAAACTGGTAGGAGAGAAAGGCTGATGGGCATGTTGCCTTTCACCAGCATGCCCAAAGCGGTGCTTATTGGACTTTGAAAAATCTTGTCTATAGCAGCCAGAAGCAGACTGCTGCCCCTGCCAGTAGCATTTATTTGGCATATCTGTCTCCAGGGAAAGAGGACAGCTGGGAATGGACTTCATGAATGATTTCAGCGGTAGCAGCTGCCTTTTTTCCTGGTTAGCAAACAAGAACAGCTTACAGAAAGAGTTAGATCTACGTTAAATTAAATTCATAAAGGAGGTTTTCTGTCTTTTGTGCATGCACAAAACAACTGCAGTTCACAGATCAAGTAAAACTTGCGAATGTAGAGGAGAGAGCATACAGCCCTCCTGCAGCCAGATCATGGCCACCACTAAACAAGTCCGTTATGCTTTTTTAAAACAAACAAGTTGTAAGTAAGGTAAGCTCTATTTAATACAAAACTTCAGAGCTCTTCAACTGAGTCTCACTGTCATCAGAAGAGGATATACTGGGTGTGCTAAGAAAGATGTTACACCATTCACTATATAAACCCTGACCAATGCAATGCACAATTTTTATTAGAGGGTCAATGCAATACCCTTTTATTAGCAATCTATGAGCCATTTGCTGACCATACTCTTGTCACAACTTTGTTCCTCCTAGAATAAAAACCCTACTATTGTCTGAGCTCATAGGCTTCCTTTTTTTTCTAATCTGCAGTCATGAAAGATCTACCTTGCAGTAATGCAATACTGCATAAGTAAATTAATTTAATTACAAATATAGAAAAGGGGTAAAGGTTAAGATGTAATGATCAATATTGCTGTCCTGGGTTCAGCAGTAGCAGCCATTTTTCTCCTTCTTAGTAGCTGGTGCAGTGCTGTGGTTTTTTGACTTTCAGCCTGGGAACAGCGCTGATAACACCGATGTTTTTAGTTGTTGCTCAGTAATATTTACTCTGACCAAGGACTTTCTGAGCCTCTTGCCCTGCCAGGGAGGAGGGGAAGCCAGGAGAAAGCAGAGACAGGACACCTGACTCAAACTGACCAAAGAGGTATTCCATACCACAGCATGTCATGCCCACTATATAAACTGGGCGCAGTTACCTGGAAGGGTTAGATCACTGCTCAGGTCAGGCTGGGTATCAGTTGGTGAGTGGTGAGCAGTTGTATTCTCTTCATTGTTATTTCCCTTGTCATTATTATTATTGGTGGTAGCAGCAGTGGTTTGTGTTATACCTTAGTTACTGGACTGTTCTTATCGCAACCCAGTGGGAGTTACATTCTTTTGATTTTCCTCCCCATCCCTCTGGGAGCAGGGGGGGAGGAAAGGGAGGGAGTGAGAGAGGGGCTGCGTGGTTCTGAGTTACGGCTGGGCTTAAACCATGACAATTGCCACATTGAACAAAGACTTCTCTGCATTGTGAATCATTGCTAAAATGTGCTTGTAAATGGAAGAGCAACAGGTTTAGAGGACATCTGCTTCATCATGTCCTTTAATCACACCAACAACATGGAAATAAGCAGATTCCAGTCAGATAATTATTAACAGAGTTACTATCCCTAACTGACCATCCTTGCAGAAAAGCTGTTTTTCCACAAATGACTGAACTTTTCATACAGCTTGTCCTTATCTTCAGTAGATCATAGTCTGAAATTTTAAGGTGATCTGAAATTGGTGTTGTCAAGTAGTGTAGTTTCAATCTACCAATCTACTAAGTCATTCTTAAGTAAAATTCACTTCAAAAAACATCTGGAAATAGATACTTTCCAAAGGGTTTTCATGACATTTCTGACCAGACTGCAAGAATTTTATTAGAGTACTATTTTTTTTTCAATGCCATTTAGATTGCATCTTGAATATTCATTTGTTAGGAAGGACTTCAGGCAATATCCTAAGAATTGTGACCCTCTCCTTTTAGTGAGAAATGACAGCAAAAAGGTCCCAAATCAAGAAAAGGTTTTTGGATGTGGCATGTCTTCACACAGATGGTCCCAAATATTACAGCAATCACTCACATTTGTAAAGCAGGGCGCAGGCGGGAGGAAGACCTCCATGGAGGGTAGACATTGTGACCTGGAAAATGGAAAATGCATCCTTGAGTCAAAAGTCAGTCCACTCAACACTCACTCTGAAATACAGGTTTTGGAATATACTACCTGCAGTGTATGTGTAGCTTAGATTGCAGAAAAGGAATAGGTTGAAGAACTTGCAGACAGACAAAACCAGGGCAATCTCAAATAATGCTTTTAATGGGGGGGGGGGTGGTTCTGCAGTAGTGAGTTACTTTAGGTTATATGTGAACTTATTCTTTCTATTGTATCAACTAAAGCAAGTACTATGGAGATGGTTCCTGTAGTTTACTGTATACAGGTTGCAAGGGCTGTATTCAGTTAGTATAACCCTTGCCTTTTCTTCTTTGTATTGTACTTTACCAACAGGCTGTCACGTGCACTATGGTTATTGAGCATGACACTAAATGTACTTCAGATTCCCTGGCTTCCAGCTGGCCAGGAGGACTTGTGGGGTTGCCCCTGCTTGACTTGCTGAACAATAATGCTGCACCATATAAGTAACCATAAAACATGTTACAGAGAGAAAACAGGAATGTGAGGAAAAGCAGAGTTCATGTTAGAATGTCTGTAGGTAAACATTGCACGTGAAAGATTTTTGAAAGTGGATCTGTGAATTAGGAAGTTCTCCTCAGAGGACAAATCCAAATCCCAGTCCACAGCTAAACCAAACTTTGTAAGTATGGTAACTGTGAAAGGTTCATTCTAACCACCCAAAATGCCAAGTACACAGTAGAGATATGAAAAAAAAAAAAGAAAAAAACCCCTATATATATATATTGTAGAGACAAAAGAATTTAGAACAGATAAAGCCATAAAAAACTACTGTATTATTGCCAGTGAGAAACATTGTATAATTCTTAAAGAAATAAATGATGTAACAAAAGGTATGTCTGCCCTCTACAATACAGGCATTTTAAGCATAGTATTTTTTTTAAGGCAAGGTCAAAATCACTGCTTTTGAACTAACAGGGGAAGTTTAGATTGGATATGAGGAAGAAATTCTTTATTGTAAGGGTGGAGAGGCACTGGAATGGGTTGCTTGGGAAGTTGTGAATGCTCCATCGCTGGCGGTGTTCAAGGCCGGGTTGGACAGAGCCTTGGGTGGCATGGTTAAGTGTGAGGTGTCCCTGCCCATGGCAGGGGGGTTGGAAATAGATGATCTTCATGTCCTTTTCAACCCTAACTATTCTATGATTCTATGATTCTATTTGTTGTAGGAAGCGTATAAATAAAAGCCTAATTTTGATATGGGAAACTTTGAAACTAGAAGACTTTTTAACTTTATTGAAATCAAACTGAAATAATTCTGGCCCATACAGGATTCCAGTTTTGTGAGATAAAACACTGTGGTACATGCCCATTTTAAAACAGTTTTCCTCTTGTTACTTTTACCTTATAAATCTATTCTTCCTTTTCAGTATCCAGAAAAAAAAAAGTCATTGTCCAGTGTTCCTGATAATTTTTTTTGCAAAAAAAATTTACTTAATTCTGTTACCAATTAATTTTAATCAAGAAGGTTTTGTGTGTTGGCTGATTTACATTTGTTCTTGCTTTCAAAGAGTGTAAAGAAGAAGCCAATTAGACCATATTGATAGATTAAATTTGTCAGGTAATAGTACTGCTGGTAGATGGACCAAGTTTGTACCCATATCTTCTTTTTAAATTGTCAGTTTTGGCTACAGATACATTTTGCTAGGTAAAATAACGCATCTTAAAAATTACAGAAATACTTTAGACTTGTTAAAAATTGTTTAGTTTTGTTTTATAAAGGTGGTTCATTCTTTTTTACTGCACTTAATATTTCTGGAATTCTAATGTTATAGGAAGTGTCAATGTTTTAAAATCTTTGTAGAAAGTCTGCTTCCTTCCACTGCATGCTGCAACTCAGAAAGAAGTCTAAAGCTCAAAATTAGAGGCACAAAATTCAACTTTTAGTAATGTTTTATTCACCAAGAAATTCTTAACAGCTCATTTGAATTAAAAACATTGATCAAAACACTTCTGATGGTTTGTCTTCACAGAATACCTACATTTGCATTCATTTATATGGAATAACTAGTCTTCTTTCTAAAGCCCAAGCAAATATTAAATAGAGATATATAAACTTAAAAAAAATCATTCAAAACTAACGTGTTCTTCGGCAGACAACAGGAATCGCAACTATTTCTCCCCTTTCCAATAGCTTTTATGATATGCTTTAAAAAACAAACAAAACCACAACAAAGCAAAACAAAAAATACTTGGGTGGTTTTATACTTTGTATACAAAAATCCTAATAAATAGGAAGAATTCTTCATCTGAAATCACATGTATAGTTTGATTAGCATTTTTTTAATATATGAAGCTAACAGTGAAAAGTCAAAATTTTATAGAAATCAGAATGTTTAGACAGCAATATTCTCTTCTGTATTCCTACCCAGAATTACGTCTCCTGTTTAGGGATAGTGCTTGCAGATTTCAGAATACTTGATCTCTGCAGATGCAGAAAACCCTGGGTGGCAGTTAATTTTTTTCTGCTTAACCCAGGCTAGAGGAGTGGAAATTTCTCCTTTGAAGATGAAAATATCTTTAGTAATTGTCATTTAGGAAGGAATTTTTGCTGCTGAAAACTTGGATAACCTGAAGATACCTTTCTATGTGCCTAAGTTATAAGAATCAAATAATTGTACAAAACTAACACATATATATGCAAAAACATATGTGGTTAAAAAAGTTTTTGAGCAAGATGTAGGGTTTTATTGAAATCTACCTGAGCTCTGTTACTGAGGATAGTATACAAGTGAGGGTGGGGAGTACAGTATGTTTTACTGCTGTGTTGATGAGAATGCACTGGAATCCAGGAACAGCATAATTATTGTTATTGTGTTATTGTGACTAATTTAGTGTTAAAGCAGAGAAGGAAGTAGGAGGAGCAAATCATCACAAATTATTAGTTGTGTGTGCACACAACATGGGGGTCATTGTGCTTTTCCTGTATTTGAAATACAGACAGGAGGGTTTTCTTTCTCTCTCTCCCCCTCTCAAAATAACAACTTGAATTTCTTTATTTATTTGTTTTCTTCATTTATATTATGTCCATCACTTTTACAGGTAGGAACAAATGACTGATTTAAACAGAAAACTTTTCAACTCTTGCTGAAACTATACCTCTCTGTTGGTCTTGCTATATGGTTGAAAAGATTAATATCCCTTTTTTGAGGTTCAACTAAGAAAAAGTCAAAATGAATAATTGTGGTTTTCTGTGTCCTTAGTGAGAGCAGAGTAAATCTCTTCTTGTGCCTAACACATATAAGAAAATAAATATCAAGAAGATTTGATTTAATAAATATGTGTAGTACGTACTGTTGTGCGTACTTAGAAGTGTATTTCACCTGTGGAAAAGCCACTCAGCTACTCCCTGGCTGCCTGACTTTCTTCTGCTTTACAGTGCAGATGTGGTAGATAAAGTAATGTAATTTTTTAAAAAACACGTAATTATTGATTTAAAAAAGCAAGCTGTATACATAAGTACAACAAAGGCCTTCTTAGAATTTACCTGATAACAAGTGACTTGCACTAACCCCCCATATTTTCTATGAGATAAAAATGTCTTAAGCTTAAAGATAGCTTAAGATAAAGAAATTGAAGAAGAAAAGAATATGGTTTTGTTTTGACCAAGGATGGGGAACCACCAGTCAGAGAGATGGGAAGAGAGAAGAGAGGAGTTGAGACCACACATCTGCTTTTGGTGTAAGTTATTTTTGGAGGTTTTCATCGGGTAAGCCCCTGTGGGCCTGAGACAACACATCTTCACCTTTGCCTCCCAGAGGGAGGATTGGAAATAACAAGAGGACAACATGGACAATGCTGGAAACAGATCAGGGAGTAAAAATGCTTTTTGACTCCATGGGATATTGGACAACTGAGGTATTTTTGTTGCCTTTTGTTGAGTTTGGTTTCGATGTGATGATACACTATCAGTATTTCACAGACTCTGATAATGTACGCTCACGGTGTTTGTGGGAAGAGGCACCAAAAATCAGGCTTGCAGCCCAGAGCTATACGTCAAAACCACCTCTTCAGTCTTCATTTTTATGATGACTGGTTACTTTATCCTCACAGATACAGATTGATGCTACAAGATATCTGTTCTTTTTCAGGTGCCATTAAAGGTCAAGCAAAAAACATAACTGGTTTTAATGCCTCCTGTCTTTTTTTTCTGAGAACATGCTATGGGCAAGTTACCTGAAGCAGGTTCTGAATTCATCTAATTTGCAGGAACTCAGAGGATTCTCAGGCAGCACACAAAGAGAGTGTGTACTCCTGAGTTCAGTGTGCAGCCCCAGTAAGCAGGTCCAGCCTTTCCTTCTGCACTCTCCTACTCTCAGTGTGCTGAATCACATTAAGCTGTTCTGACCTCCATATAAATGTTCTCATTTATTTTTATGTCTCCCAATGGAACAGGCTGTCTATAGCATACTGCTATTATTATATGCTGACTTTCAGGATCTGCTTTTTGCCAGTACTGTATGTGAGGTCAATGTAATTTGCTGGTATTTGGTAGGAGAAAAAAAATGTTTTCACACTATACAACTCTAAAATATTTTCATACTTTATAATGTGTCTGTTTTCTGCACTCATCACTCTTTGTGAGAAAGATCAGCTTTTCTGTTCCTTTCCACAATCCCACACTCTCCCTCATCAGAGCCCAAAGCTGCAGGCTGCTGCATGACTGTTAAAAGAAATCTCAGGAAGAAGGAGCTAGGAGAGGGGTGTGTGTGCATATGTTGGAAAGGACATTTATAAATAAGAGGCATGAGTGTTAATACAGTGACTAATGAATGGGGAATACTAAGGGGCTGCATACCTGTGTAATTATGTTTCACATTGCCTGTCATGACTGGTAAAGCCCAGCATGCTTTGCATGTGAGCAGAGCTATACTTTTATCTGTTTCTAAAAATGAGTATGACTGAAATAAAAATGCAGTGTCTGTCCTTGCCCTGGCACAATTAGGCACACTGTACTGCAGGGCTGACCTGATAGTTTTGAACAAAACCAGTCTCTGGCATAGGTTCCACATGCATACTTTAATAATGGACTTAGTACTAAAGCGTATCAGAGCTCATCATGAGCATTAGCTTCTAGATAAGGATGTGGTCTTACAAAGAGGTGTACTGCTAGTCTGATTTAGCATTATCTCTGGATCTAACATTACACAAGGATAGTTAGATAGCCTGTCCCACCACTTGCAAGCTTTTGATACTTTCCATATAAGTGGATTTCCAAGGATAAAAATGTAGGAGTTGGTGCTACTTCTATTATAATTCTTTTATATATATGGTGTTCCAGCTGTATTATTCTTGTTTGTCACTTTTTAAATCTTCTAAGTGTGTGAAGAAAGCAGAGGTGGTTATTGTCTCTGTCTTCACCTAAAAATCAGCATGACTAAAAAGCAGAAAAGCTTTGCAGATCTTGCAGTTCTTCAGCATTACCCCAACATGGAGCACATGCACAGAATTTCTACACTAATTCCAGTAGAGAAACACTTGTAAGTAATGTTTCCAATGCTGTTGTTCATTTATGTTCTACACCTTCTTTTTTTTGAGAGAAAGAAATGCATGTGAGTGTGAATGATGGGAAAGAAAGATTCCTACAAATTGAATATTAGGCTGCTGACATACTGTGATCAATTACTTTTTAAAATATGCTAAACACAGGTCTTCCAAGGGCATAAGCAAGACTAAATAATTTAGCAAATAATTTTCTTATTGATTTAGTATTAATAAAATGTTAGCTGTCAGCTCTATCATAGCTCCTATGTATGGTCTTATGTTTTGGATTTGTGATGAGAAGAGCATTGATAACGAGAATGTTTTATTGCTGAATAGCGCAATTCCCATTCCCCATCCCTCCTGCACTACTCATAAGGGAGGAGATAGAAGAGTCAGAACAAAAGAGTAGAGTTGAGTGTGGGAAGAATGGGGGTGGATGGAGGGTGATTTTGGTATTGTCTTTATTTCTCACCATCCTCCTCAATTTTAAATTGGCAATAAATTAAAGTTAATCTTCCCCCAGTCAGTTCTGTGTTGCCCTGATGGTTATTAATAAATGATCTCCCTCTCCTTATCTCAAGCTATGAGCTTTTTCATCTTATTTTCTCCCCTTGAGCTGCTGAGGAGGGGGAGTGGGAGAGCAGCTTGGTGGATGTCTGGCAGCCAGCAAAAGTAACCTACCATATCGACACTGCTGGAAACAAGATACTGGCCTGGATATGCTCATTTTCTGACCCTGGACAGGCAGATTTGTGTGTTTATTCACATTCTTTGAATGTCCTGTAAGTAGGAAAGGTGTCAAACTAAATCTCTGCCTATTACTGAGTTGTTACTTTCTTGCAGTGCAAGTTTGATAGCTTTACTGGCAAGATGGCTCTAAAACAACCTGAGGTGAGGTCTCTTAATTAGACTGGGTAGTTATTTGACAGAAGGAGAGTTAGAGACAAATAACACACAGCTGTCATGTAGCAAATATTTTTACTGTTTTCACTGTGTCTGAGGCTATATGGCTGTTAGAGATTTCAGTACAGCAAGTTGAAAACAATAAGATATGGAACATGGTGAACTCAAAATTACAACTAATTTTGCTCAGGTCCATGTATAGAAAAATTTAGGTGCTGAAGTGGAATTTAATTTTGTACACCTGGGAATAGGACTCAGAAAAGCAAAAACAAACCAAAAAAACCCCAGACAGCTAACCTCTGTTTCGTCCGCGTGTTCTTGGGTCTGTCTTTTCCTCTGGCCTTTTCCACGCACTTGCTGTTCTGCCACTGTACGTATCTAAAGACATTGCCACATATCTCCAAGACTTTTTGCATGCACAAAATGGGCATTTTAAAGTTCTCTAATGATGAAGATTTGACAGCGTAACTAGCACACAAACAATACATTCATCATAGAGCACATTAACAATTTAATTCAGCTGGAGAGAGAGGTAGTGATCTCTACTGCTAACAAAACAATCAAATGAATAGACAACTCTATTACTGGCATGTATGTGCCTCTAAATAAATCTGAATCTGCCTGGAAGGACTGAAACCAAAATCAGGACCTATAGTTAGTGAGAGATGGCTTTTCCATTTAAGGCAAGCTTGTATGAATTTTGTAAATTCTGAAACCAATTAATTAGATTACTTCCTTCCTAATACTGTATCTAAAACCATTGGGTATCTCATATGTAGTGGCTGACATAAGAAGGGATTCATTTGGTATCATACTGCCTTGATCCAGAAAAAGTGAACTTATATGTGTTAATTTCTGTTCCAGTTACTGTAGTACGTCTAGCCTTTATCCACATGCATAAAGGAAGTGGCAGCTATTAATACCCTTCACTTCTTTCTTTTTATGTGCAATCTCAAAGATGATTTTTGTCCTCTCTGGCATGCCAGAACAGGTGTGTGATCTGGAGAGGTCCTAAAAGCTTTGACCTAGTGCCTGACCAATGGTAAATAGACAGAGGGTGTCATGGTTTAAGCCCAGTCGGCAACTCAGCCATGCAGCCGCTCGCTCACTCCCCCCCCCTCCCCCTTCCTTCCCCCCACTCCCAGAGGGATGGGGAGGAGAATCAAAAGAATGTAACTCCCACAGGTTGTGATAAGAACAGTCCAGTAACTAAGGTATAACACAAATCACTACTGCTACCACCAATATAATAATAATGACAAGGGAAATAACAATAGAGGAGAATACAACCGCTCACCACTCGCTGACTGATGCCCAGCCCAACCCGAGCAGTGGTCTAACCCTTCTGGGTAACTCCCCCCAGTTTATATAGTGGGCATGACATGCTGTGGTATGGAATACCTCTTTGGTTAGTTTGGGTCAGGTGTCCTGTCTCTGCTTCCTCCCAGCTTCCTCTCCTCCCTGGCAGGGCAAGAGGCTCAGAAAATCCTTGGTCAGCCTAAACATTACTGAGCAGCAACTAAAAACATTGGTGTTATCAGCGCTGTTCCCAGGCTGAAAGTCAAAACCACAGCACTGCACCAGCTACTAAGAAGGAGAAAAATGACTGCTACTGCTGAACCCAGGACACAGGTTTACCCAGGATACACTGTTAAATGTGAAGTAGCATGTTCCCACCCTGCAGATACCATTTTCTTGGAGGTTTTTTTTTTGGCCAAAGTCCTAGGAAAAATACAGTCCTTACTGAATACAGGGCTTATTGCTTATTGTGTTCCTTTTACAGTCACATGCTAGTCTCTCAGAGGTCTATGTTCATCCTGGAAATCAGGACCTAATATTCAGGAATAATTAAATGCAGGCTTCTCCTATTTCATCATGCATCTTAACTGTATAATTCGTTTTTCAGGAAAATAAGATTGTCTCCCCTACTGTAATGTAATTTATTTTTGTTTCTTCCTTCATTTTTAATGTCAAATACAATATAAAAGGCTTCCACTTTGATGCTTTGTACATTTTTTTGTTGCAAAAAATTGTTTTATCCAAGCTTTATAGCCTGAATATCAAATATATAACATCACATTCATAAGACAGAATAAGAAAGGTCTTACATTTTAAATCATATTCTAAATATAGTTATTTAGCGCTTCTTAATGTTTTCATTATTAGAGTTTAAGACTACTAACAAATCTATTGCTTCCTAAGGAAGTCAGGGGCAGATTTGGCCACAAAGTGTGAAAATAAGACATTATCACAGCTAGAAGTATCTGCTTTCTTTGTAAAGGTTTGTCGGGTATATGGGAACTAAAATGTTTGTGAAACAATCACATTTTTCGAACCACTATTCATATTATTGTTTCCATAAAAACCTTAAGTGTTTTGACTGCCGATTTAGCTGTACTTGGCAGAAAGTCATAGAAAGAAAATGCCTGGCAGAATATTAGCATTTTTACTTCTCATTAAAGATGTAAAGAATAAAAAATCTAAAAATGCAACCAGTAGCATTTTACTCCTAAAACAATGAAATGTGGGAGAAAAGGCTTTTACAATAGGAGCAGCTCTTACACACTGAATAGCAGCTGGTAGAGGCCTATTTAGAAGACTTTTGTGTGAATACTATGCTGAACAAAATGTGGAATTTAGGCTGTTGTTAAATGCAGATAAAGGTCAGAGATCACGATCTCCAGAAACGATTGTCGGCAATATTTCTAACTTCCTTTATGCACAGGAGGGATGTGCAATGCAAAAAACTAGACAAATCACTGCAAAATAAGGTTTTCTTGGCAACCGGCAGGAATTTACTGCTTCCAACAAAGGACCAGCATACAAATGGGTTTGAAATTCAGACACAGACAACTGCTGGAAAAGAATTGCAGAATAGTATTTGTCTTGCGTCAGCTGGCTGCTAGGAAAAGGTTATAATCTTGTCTTTTTTTCTAGGAAGTTTCCCTTTAGTTGCAGGAGCTCCCTCTTATGAGTTCATACTTAGAATTTATAACTTCATTTTTAGTTGCAACCATTTACTGATGTAAATAATGTTACAAAACCTGTAGTTAATATGTATTAACAGACCTATCCCATTTACTTTTATTATGAATGTGCGTAAACATTCCTACCCACACTGCTGCAGAAATGGAATAGCACTTACTATATACCATATTTATCATCTTATCTATTAAAAAATGAATACAAATTATGTTTTGGTTTTGTTTGCATGTTTGGTTTTTATTCATATATCCTCCAATGAATCACAGATACATGTTTTGGTTTTGACCTGTTGTCATGGTTTAACCCCAGCCAGCAACTAAGTACCTGCAGCTGACCACTCACAGCCGCACACCTGGTGGGATGGGGAGGAGAATCAGTAAAGAAGGTAGAACCTGGGTTGAGATAAAAACAGTTTAATTATTGAAATTAAATAAATTATTATTATTATAGCATAATAATAATATTTTTAATTAAAAGGGAGACAACAAAGAGAGAAATAAAATCCAAGAAAAACAAGTGATTCACAATACGATTGCTCACCACCCACTGACTGATGATCAGCTCATTCCCAAGCAGTGATCAGTGCCTTATGACCAACTCTCCCCAGTTTCTATATGATCTATGGTATGGAATATCTCTTTGCCTAGTTCAGGTGAGTTGTCCTGTCTCTGCTCCCTCCCAGCTTCTTGTGCCCCTTCTCACTGGCAGGGCATGAGATACTGAAAAGTCCTTGTTCAGGGTACTTGCTACTTAGCAACAACTAAAACATTGGTGTGTTATCAGCATTGTTCTCAAACTAAAGCCAAAACCACAGCAATGTACTTGAAAGAAAATTAACTCTGTCCCAGCTGAAACCAGGACACCTGTGCACATATTGACATCTTATCATGCTCTTCTAGTAAAAACTAATATCTAGTATCTGCTAGTGGAGTAATTACTGATCCATTGTAATTGATTCTGCAAACTTCACTTAAATAAGCTTCGTATATGTTACTGACAATTTACTAATAAACTTATATTTACAGATGTTACTGACATCCTCTATAAGACAGCCTGTGATGTTCACGCTTAGATCTCTAGCTTGATGATCAAGCAGCTGCCCTTATATGCTATGTGTGTTATGGAGCTTCCCACAGACCCTAAAGGTTAGTATACGCAAATCTTTGTAATGCTAGAGGTTAATGATAGCAAACTATAAAATTGTATTGATACAGAGATACTGGCTATACCAGCAATGTGTTCATAAGTTTGTAATAGGAACTTGGTCTTGGACACCACTGCCACATATTAAAAAGTATATTTTATAGTTTATTGAAAACATGCTGGTTTTCTCTGGAAACAGTTTTGGGATAGCAATTTTAACTAGTTTGGAAACGTAGCCTTGTTTTTACTCACTGATTACTTTGAGATCTTGCCACCCTACTAGACTAACTACAGCAATTTTTTTGTCTTGCAAAGATGGAGATGTCTACTGCATTTCTCTTTTCCAGTAAGACCTGTGAAAAATTAGAAAGCAGTTTAATTTCCTTTTTTCAAGTGTAGATAGTCTTAATGTGTTTGTATAAATGTACCATTCTAATTAATATCCATCTAATATATTTATGGTCAAGAAAAATCAAGGATTCTAAGGCATCTTAAATATTTTCAAAGTCAAGCTGCTTAAGATTAACTTATGACTGTGATCATAATTTAAATAATTTTTTAAACTGAAAATGTACATAAGAAGAACTTGATGTATGGGCATGCATGGAAAGGCTTGCAAACATTTCTGCTTATATTGCTTGCTATAGAGCACCCAGTTAATGTATTATTTAGCATAAAAGGCCAATCACATCTACTGGTCGCAAAATTACATAGCTTATTTTGTGTTTCAGGAAAGACAGAATTCATCCTGTAAGCTGTTTCAGAATAGATATGGTTTAGTACAGGGCTATTTTACCCATTTTCATCTATGTTGCAGCAACTTAGAATTCTGTTTCATGTTTCCCTTCCGATGAAGCTCCCTGTACCTGCAACATAATAGGCTTTCACATTAATCAAAACAGAAAGAAAGAAATTTGTATTCTGCACAAGTTCAGTTTTATGCCAGTGAAGCTTTTCTAGTTTAAGGCAGCTATACAATGAAAGAATTACAGAATGTAAACTTGTTTAAGCAAACTAGAAATTCACATCCCTATGCTGAGTTTTCCTTTAGGGTAATTTTCAAGACTGCATGGGGAAGCAGTAGATGATGCTAACATGCCTTTGCCCTAGAACAAATAGGATGATCAGTTCATGGCAACTGATGTGGTTTTGCTGATCTACCAACTTCCGCATAGTAGTATTGGAACAGATAAAGTATCAGCCAGATAAAAATAAAATGGTAGATATCTTCAAAAGATATTGTACAGCTAGCTCTGCCAAAAGGTTTAGAATGAATTAGAGTATTTCAGTTGGAAGAGACCTGCAGTAATCATCTAGTCCAACTGCCATGACCAATTGACCAATTCAGGGCTGACTAAGCTAAAGCATGTTATTAGGGACATTGTCCAAATGCCTCTTAAACACTGACAAGCTTGGGGCATCGACCACCTCTCTAGGAAGCCTGTTCCATGGTTTGACCACCCTCTTGATAAAGAAATGCTTCATAATGTCTAGTCTGAACGTCCTTTGACGCAGCTTTAAACCATTCAGAGGCTTCCTATCATTGTATACCAGGGAGAAGAGCTCAGCATCTCCCTCCCACCATTCTCTAACAGTGATGTCACCACCCAGCCTCCTTTTCTTCAAACTATGCAAGCCTGAAGTCCTCAGCCACTTCTCACGGGACATTGCTTTCAGCCCTGTCACCAGCTTTGTTGCCCTCATCTGGACACATTCAAGAACCTTCATATCCTCCTTAAACTGTGGGGCGCACACAGTATTTAAGCTGAGGCTGCAGCAGTGCTGAATAAAGCAGGATAATCACCTCTCTGGCCAGCTGGTTCTGCTGTGTTTCTTGCACCCCAGGACACAGTTTGCCTTCTTAGCTGCCAGGGCAAGCTACTGGCTCACACTGAGCTGCAGCTCATCAGCACTCTCCGTTTGCATAAGGCCTTTGTGAATTGCTTTGAAAGTATAACATAGCCATTCGTGCTGGAATACAGGAAGTAAATGAAGAAAACAAATGCAAATACTCAGTCGTGAAATGTGCTATTTAGGCTAAACAGAAAAATGCCTGATCAGTCTTAAATAATGTCAGGTCATCAAAAATGCAAACTATGACTTGGATCTATAAGAGGAGATAGGTATAGAATAAAAGAATTGTATCTTTTTGTGGTCAACTGACCTAGGAGAGGTAGAAATTAGGTTCAGTCTCCTTCTGGAGAAACCCTCTTATATCTTATATGAAATGTCCTTACATTACGCTATTAGCTAAACTGTATATATGAGAAAATGAGGAGGGTGGGTTCTGTTATTGGCAGCTGTCATGCAGAAAAAGGTAAAAAAAATTCAATACCAATGAAATGAGGAAATGAGATTATCCCTTTCAAAACATTAGTGACTTTACTACTAATAATCAGACATACACATAATTGGTTTGTTTTCACATAAACAAATTATTCTTCTGGATGAAAAATATAACTTTTACATATAGGTTTTCACATCCAAGTCATTTAAAAATTAAAGGGTCTATTTGGGGGGAATAAAAAGAAAAAAAAGATGATCTTAACTCCATTAACATGTAAAGTAAGTAGACAGGAAACAGGACCCTAGACAAGGAGAGCTTATCTCTCACTAGATAGATGGTGTTCCTAGCAAAAGGTGATCATGTATTTAAAGACTGAATCTTAAACCATATGTACAGGGGACCGATGTAAAGATAATTAAGACGCAAGTGCTTAAAGATTTCTAAATGAAAGATTCTCTTTATCAGGTTGTCCTGGAAAATAAATTGCTTATGTACAATGGCAATTCAGCAGATGGCACCCTTTCCTCTGAGGAGCTTAAGTACAAATATCCTGTACTGTAATGGGAGACAGTGTTCTTCTACAGGAGACAGGCTATTTGTTTTTTAGTTTGGATATAAAATCAAGATCCTTGGCATTTATAATTACATAGTCTAGATCATTATTTACAAGAGCTAAAATATTGATAATTGTGTACTCCTTATATCCTCATTTGAGGCCTATGAGCCTCTGTCTTCCTTTGGCACTTTCAGTTTTAACACTATGCCTCTTTGTTTTAAATGGTAAGTAGTGTTGCTACATATTGTCAAATAGATGTTGAGGTCCTCTTCAACAATATTAGCACCGAGTGACAGGATCCTTATATGCAGTTTACATCTTGGCTTGTTGTTTTGCAGTTATAAAATATTTTGACACTTCAGAATGAAAATTGCTACGTATATGTAAAATAATTATTACTACAAAAGAGATACTTCAAAGCCTGGGTAAATAAAATGCATTTCATTTTTAATTGAAATTTCAATGAATTAAAAATAAGAAGACTATAGCCAGCACCAAATGAGGAGAGAATTATGAACATACAAGCTGTCAACTACATAAATCCATTGGAAACTTTTAGGCTTAAGACCGCTAGGTGGGGTTGTAAACAACATTGTGTTGGTGTTATTTGTTCGATTCTCTAGATTTCACTGAAACTGTACGCTGCCAAAAAATGTAATCTCCAGGAAATAAAGAAAGCAATAGCACACCAAGAAAACAGAAATAAGGCTTTCATAGTAACTTGTTTACCTTAGAATCCCAAATTCCGTATTCTGAAACATACTCTAGGCTCAATGACCCTATTGTGTAATCACACAATATCATGTTGTGCCTTTTTTTCCCCCCTTTTTGTATCTCAGTATCCATTTTCCTCACTGATGCAGCAGGCTTTTTTTTTCCCCTTTGTTGTAGTAGTTTACTAGCACCAGTTGACACAGTAATAGTGACTGGTGAAATCAGAAACCTTGTGTTGCAGTAAAAACTGATTTTGATGTAATCTTGCTATTTCTTTTTCCCCTTGTGAGGAAAAACATTCAGATGAGTAGATCTTGCTCTGAAAAGCTACACACTGAAGCAATTTTATAACTGAATTCTTATTGATTAACTGTATCTTAGTGATGTACAAAGAGGAGAAAGACCACACAGCAAGACAAAACCCAATCCTAATACTCTCACACTGCTCTTAAATACCCTTTGAGAAATTGCTTTGTTGCTGCTTTGTTGTGTAATTTATGCATACTTTTTGAATGTAATGTGAGAAGGACAAGGTCACTTATTACATCACTGAGATGGCTGAGTCTATATATTCTGGGGATAAGCTATCCTCTTTAATTTTTGAGCATATCCATTGCATCTTTTAATAAATTTACCCCTTTTCTTTGTCTCCCTTACAAATAAGGCTTGCATCCATGTAAATGCATGCAAACACACCAGTCTTGTTTGTTTATGTGTCATTAGCAATGTTAAAGATTCTTCTTATAATATATGAGAGACTTTCTATTCAGTTACAGTCATGAGGGTTTATATTCTTCTTGCCTTCTGAGTGTTAATCAATTAAGCACTGGTCATCTCTGAAATCAGTCATGGATTTTTTAACTGTCTCCTGCTTCATCTTCAAGATCATCTGTCTTATTAGCTCAGGCTATAATAAGAGCTTAGCATATTGCTGAACAAGTAATATTGTCTGGAATTTAAATAATGTAGATCCAGTAAGAAAAATATTTGCATTCAAAGAAGAATGGATCAAATTATGGATTGGTGCTGATCTATAGAGATAAAAACCATGGACTTCAATCTAGCTCCAGAGAGCAAACTAAGGGTATGACAGAAAGAAAGCTTACATCTTATTTTTTTATATAACATAACTCCATCTACTTCTATTTACTGTGAAAAATTATAATATTCTTATGCTAATATGTATATGTATTTCTGTGATTGCACCTGACGTAATTCAGTTTAGAATGTGTTGTGTGTGGATGGTGTCATTTAGCCTCTGCATTATTGTCACTTCATAGTATAAAGAACAAATATGGTAAGAAGTACTTATCATTTCTCATAATTTAGGGTGCATTTATGGAATTAGTTAAATCACTTAATATTTTTCATTTGATATCAAAACCATAGGTTCTTTTGTTTGCCTTAATATATAAGCATGACTGGCAATTTTATATGAAGGGATAATGCAGGAGAAAAGAGAACACATGATTTTAGTTCCATCACCAAGCTCTATGAGCTGCAAGAGGTGAAAATAAAAACTCCTTTAAAGTAATCAGTCTGCATTTATCATTGTCAGCTCTAATATAACAAGGATAATGTTTACTTTATGATAAACAGTCATCCAAGCAATTATCCAAAACAAATACATGCAATTAACATTGATGATAGTCCTGAATCTGAATAGTTACTGACCTTAAAAAAAAAAAAAAGGAAAAAGAAAAGGAAATAAAATTGAAAAAAACCCCAAACACAAAACCAACCAAAAAACCCAACAAACCAACCAACCAAACCCCTAAAAACCCCCAAAACCAGGGGAATTGCGTTTACATATTACATCCTTCTAGCAATTTTGTTCCATTTGGGCAACAGTTCTAGAATTTTAAAAGCCTAGAGCCATCTGAAGATTTACACAGGATTTTTAAGTCTGGATTAAACTGATGTTCAAAGCCTTGGGCTCACAGGTGCCTATGTGACTGGTATAATACCAAGTGCTTTACAAGAACCCAAATTGCTGTTTTCTGTTTAAGACTAAAATAAAAATTATATTGTGGCTTTCCAAAGATCTGTTTATTAATAGGCTCTATGCTTTTTGCAGTGTCTCTTCATCAGCTGGGCGGTTATTATCTGGTGTGATATATCAATGACAATGATCCCTAAAACCCTTCATCAGTGGGACTTCCTGTGCTCACCTTCACCTGTCATTACATGCTAAGACATGGCAGTGTTGGCTGAAACAGCAGATGGAAACAAGTCCTGCAGTGTGAGGTAAGTCCACTCACTGTAGAAGGCTGATGTTTATGGTGCTGTCAGGACTGCTTCTGAATGATGGAGGAAAAGATGACATATGACACAGGGAAAAACTAACCACTAATACAGTAATTCACTTAAAGTCTTATTAAAGACATTAACTTACTAAATTAAAGTCTTATTACACCCAACTTCTGCCGCACATCTCTTTCTGAACTTAGTAAAATTGGGAGTCCTCCAAACATGAACTAGGGTAGCTTTTCTAACATTATACTTGACCAGCTATTTGTTTTACTATTTTGTCCACTTTTGCCAAATATATGCTTCTTTCCACTGGGAAAAAGGAGTATCCTATAAGAGCCAACAACCGAAGACTCATAAGAAACCATCACTGCTGTGAAAGTAAAAAGAACAAGCGTGAGGCACTTGTGTTCATCATGTGGAAAAAAAGCTAATGGAATAAAGTATGGAAATAGTGCAAAAAGCTGAAAAAGAGTAATATTATTTTTAGGAAATGTCCTCAATTTTGTACTAAAAATAATTAAAAAAAAAAATCTATTCCAGCATCTTCTTCAATCCTCTGCAATAAAAAAATGCAGATAGCAATATATACACTTTCTTGGAGGAGTCTGCAGTCAACCGTGTGCATCCATTAATGACCCAGCAAAACAGTTTGTCCCATGCTGCACATGAAGATCAGAATCAATCTTAAAAATTTGTTTGAAAGAAATTTTAATAGAGATTCCTTTTCATTGCCTTAAGCTGTTCATCTTTCTCCCTCAACTTGCCTCTGGTTTATATTGATCTTTTGCAGACATCAGGAACACATAGCTCCCAAAAAATACCCATGTGTTTTTGACTGCCTTCTTCCTTTCTCCTTGCACAGCTGCCTCCTGCTGCCTTTCCAGTAAGGTTCACTTTCTGCTCCTCTTCCATTCCTGGTTATCACCTTATTTTGGACTTGAAAAAGACAGGAATAATTATGTAGTCATTTACTGGTTGGTTTTTCTTTCACAGATATCTGTCAAATGTAAAAAATAAGCATACATATTCCAATGTTTTATTAGAGACTTCTTGTAGAACCACAGGAGTGGATGTTTTCATGCCTGATGGATGGACTATAATGGAGATGTGCTCTCAAAGGGGACAACTGTGTATCTCTGCTTACCCTGTAACTGGAGCCACTTTGAACCCTGCATAGGTTCTGTACTCTCACCAGCATAGTTGGGAGGCATAATTCCAGCATGCTTTCTCAAAGGCCCACATAAATGCTCTCTTAGTCAGATTGTTCAATGTCTTGAGCAATTTCAACCCATTTTGAAAGATGGATAGAAATCTCAAAGGTAACTGTGTTCCTGCAGGTTTTCTAAAATTCAATGGCTGCACAAAGGTGCCTGCCAAAATAATAGTAGCCATTGAGTGATAAACCCAGGATGCACAGGAGCAGAGGTTTCTAGATCTGAGCGTGGAAAGAAGGAGAGAGAAGTTGCTTGCTGAGACAGAGATGCTTAGTGAAGATCCTGGGAAAGTGGTATAATCAGACAGCAAGAAAACTTACTGGAGGTCTCATTGGCTGGACCTTTCTAGGCATGAAGGAGAGTAATATGAACTAATACTTTCATAGAGGAAAAGAATGGCAGGATGTACATGCCACATATTCTAGTTGGTACAAACCTCCTAGCTAGTCAAAGCTCATATGGGTTTACATTAGCGTATCATGTGTTATCTCCTGCCCTGGGAAGGATGTAAAAGTTTTGCTTTAAGAACACCAATAAACACAAATTAGAGTAGCTCTACAACTAGTGAAACTAGAAAAGCCTAGCTTCCTTTCCATCTTCCAGGTCATATTACAGCTTCCTCTGCTGTTAACAAAATGTTATTAGGAGATAGGACATGGAATCAATGCATAGGTATTTACATAGTTTCTTGACTAAAATCTCTATTTCTGTATTCAGTTTCCTTGAATAAGTTGAAATTTTAAACGAGGACTAAGCTCATGGAAAACCAAATGCTTAGCTTATGGAGACAAAAATGCCCCTGGAATTAGTGACAAAATAAAATAAATTTGCCACCTTTTCACAAAGTGAAGACTTTGAGGAAATACTTTTATTTAACTTGCTGTGCTTTCAAAGCAACAGCAATAAAAATCACCTTTGGATTGAGAGGTATGAGTAAAATCCTTCTGTCAGAAATGCCAGCATTCTAAGAGCAGGAATCTTTAATGAAACTACCTTTCCAGTCACAGGTCTCAAATTGCTACAGTGTAATTTTAGCAATGGCAGTACACATCAGATTAGAAGAAAATATTTTAAACACATCTTCTTATGTAAATGCATTGACTGTATATCAATTGCCCTGTTTGAAAGCAACCCAAGTCAAACTACAATGCCAGGTATGCTGACAATTGCTTGTGTACAGAAAATGAAGAAGAATAACAAGCTTCTACTTCTTGTACTGTAACTGTACACACCAGAAAGGCATATGAGGGATTTATCAATTCAGAGGCAAGAAGCAGGCTACAAGTAAAAATTTTTTTACAGGTGAAAATTAATCTGGAACAAGTGCAGACATTAAAGTAGATTCTTTATAATATGGTGATTAGGGCATGGGTGAGACCTTTTTTGTATGACCGTTTATTCTGGAATAAGTAGTCCTGATTTGGCATATGAGTTTATAAGTATTAGGAATCATTTCCTCATTTTTCATATGTAGCATATTGAGATCCATATGTCCTAACTTTCGTTGATCAGTTTGGATACTCCGATCAAGTACCTGTATTTTGTGAAGATCTTTGCTCAAACAACAGCTCTAAACTTAGGTCAGTTGCAGTTGTGAATTCCCTATACTTTCAGAAAATAGTGGTCAAACTGCATATTTAGGTAATGAAGATTAATTACTGACCAGCTCTGAAAATTCTGCTTAAGAACTAACATTTCTTGTCAGAGGTAGAGATAGAAAGTCTGCTCTCCTGTGTGGTGTTCATTTACCTTAATGTAAAGACCAGCAACTCAGTGTTTTATTAATTCTGTTCTCCAACTTCTGTAGCAAGAGTCAGGAATTCAATAGACAACTGCCTCCTTTGTGTACAGCCCTGATACCCTACCAAACCATACTAGAATAATAAGCTCATGAGCACAAGGAGCCGAACTGATGTCATGCATACAGCTTTAGTTCTGTTTGTTCTTAACTCAGAGAGCTTGTCTTTCGAGACTTGACAATACTTTTTTATATAACAGCAAAATGTAAGGCCAGTGAAGAGGTACAGGATTATTTCTATAATATACATAGATTTTTGGTCCTTAGGCCTGCTCAGTTTATCGATGATTGCCATGTAATAGCTGTCAATTTTGTAGTCTCTGCCAGGAAGCTAAATCTGAGATCTTTGTCTATGCAGTTTACAGAAAGATTTAAGCCAATGGAATAAGAATCAAAGTTGTCAGATCCCAGAGCTCCACTCCAAAGTCTGTTCTTTCTTCTTCTACAGTTGCCATCCAGGTTTTAGGAATCTAGGCACTTCTTCCTTGACCATCCAAATCTCTATTGCATTGGAGTGTTATTATAGACATACAGATCAATATATAGTTGTCTTTTGTGATGAAGATCTTGTGCATATCAGCGATCTCAGTACTGTCCTCTGGTATGGATTTTCAAGCATCCATGAAAGAGGGGTATTTGGAATTTTGATTTTCTTGGGTCAAAAACCCCACAATTCAAAAGATGATGGACAGTTGCATTTATTATCCTGTGTACATTTAAATATATAAATATATGAATATACAAATATTTATATATATTATATAAATACATAAATGAAGCTACAAAATGTGAGGCCAGCATAGCTACACTTGTAGATCAGATTGAAAGGGTTCTCATGAACGTGATTTGTATTCCACTCAAATTAAGAACATATGGGCAGGTGCGGAAGAGAGAATTTCCAGAGCTGACTGCATGAAGCCAGCCCTTCAAAGCGAAAGTTGTTGTTAGTAGGCTAGTTCTGCTGTGCTTTCAACCTAGCCCCAGTTGAAATCCAACTAGTGAGACCTGAGAGCAAAAAGCCTCACTTCTCAGCGTTCTCAAATTGTGTATGAATCTTAGTTTTGTTAAAGCAAGGAACCTGCCCCCAAATTATTTTGATTTCATATACTTCATTGCACATAAAAGCCAAGAAATCTATAAATGCTGATGACTGCAAGGGGGAAGATCAAGGTAAGTCTCAGACCACCTTAAGAGGTAACTTAATGGCTAATAGTAAAAACCTACTGGTGTGCTTACAGAACTCAGACTTTCATGGAAGGACAAAGAAATCAAAATCCAGATTACTTTTGTCAATGATAAAAAATGCTTCCCTAGCCTCTTGTTCATATACCATTAATGGAGATTAAGAAAATTTCCTGCCATAACCTTCGGTACTTTTACTGTAGTTCCATGCTAGAGCTACGTCTAGCAGTGAAAAAAGGCTAATAAGTATGCCTAGTTTAGCTTTTTCAAACTCCTTTCATAACGTCTTTTAAGAAGTAAGTACACCTACTCACCTGTATGTGTGCTTTGAAAAATTAAAGAAAATAACTGAGTCTTTTGTTTTCCATCTAAACTATATGCTGATGGCTACTCCTTTCCTCCATTGTCTGCTTTCCTCCGTGTGCAAATCTGCTCTTTTCTACTCTAAACACTCACATACTTTACATTAAAAATTTCTCGCTGTTGCCTAAGACTTTTCATGTACCTACATTTGAGTCATTCAGAAGCACTGCCCTGTTTGACACCTGCACACATTTTAAACAAAAGAGCATAAACTGGGTTTCACTGTATTTGGAAGAATTCTTGCCAGTGAGTGAGGTTGCTGAGAAAATTTAATTGTACAATAAACCACTCCAGTTGAGGATGAAGTCACCTCCTG
Source organism: Myiopsitta monachus (assembly GCA_017639245.1). NCBI lineage: Eukaryota > Metazoa > Chordata > Aves > Psittaciformes > Psittacidae > Myiopsitta > Myiopsitta monachus. The sequence continues at coordinate 58,755,230 of CM029921.1, read as the reverse complement.
TTGATCTTACACTAGCAAAACCAACTTCAAGCAGAGATTTGGTTTAATAACAAGGTGGGATGTAGACCCAGTGTTTTCAGGCGCTCAGCGGCTGGTTTGGAATACAAACTTTGGAAAAGCAAGGGTGAGTCAAAGTCTAGAGCTGTCGGTCAGTGGTGCCGCTGTGCCATGCTGTACAACCAGGCAGCAAGGCCGCGCCTCCCCACTTACATTCAGAACAGCCAGCGTGGCTCTCTGACTTTAAATGAAGTTTTGCCAATCACTGTGAATGTTACTGGATGGTTAATCAAGTATACAAGGCAGCTGTGCCCCACCATCCCGATCCCTCCACAGTGCTCTATGCTACATGTGGTAGGAGAAGATTGCGTGCTATGAGGGTGAGTGGATGGGTAAGGGCTGCCATGCAAGAGCTGCACAGCACTGCAGGTGTGGGACATCCACACTATGGGCATAAGATGCAGTGAGGGTCCTGTTTCCTTACATCACCAACTTCATGAAACCCCTGTTGTTTTATGTGTGCTTAGAGCAGGCCTTGTTTGAATATGCATGAATGTAAGGGAAGAGGTGGACACTGGAAAACAGCCTTGGGGCTTCAGGAGTAATAAAGGTACTGAAATGCTCCTTGGCTTGATGCTTCACCTTGTGCTGGTGTAGGACTGTGAAACCCAGGTTGGCTTTAGTTTGTGTGCTGTCTTCAACAACTGGAAATCAAAAACATGGCTGAATGTGGGCCAATGGCTATTACTATGGTAAAATCAGAGAAAATGTGCAGTGTCTAGCAGTTAATTCTATAGGTATTCCACTATTTGCTCTAACTTCTTTTTTTAATAGCTGTTAAAAGCTTTTGATAAACTGCTGAAGTACCGCAGAAAAGGAGATTAAACTTCGTATATATAGGTTGTTAAAAATGCTGGAGAAACCATTAAGTTTATTTTTAACTCTTGCATTTCATGAATGTATGCAATCTTTTATATTATCTGTTATGCAGCTGTATTTATATTTGCTGAATTAGATTTAATATTGAAATACAAGACTAGACACTTGGAAGGTTTTGGGTTTGGGTTGGTTTTTTTTTTAGAATTTCTCTGTTTATGTTAAAAAAATAATGGCATGACAAGCATCAAAGGAACCTCTACCAATTTCCTTGATCAAAATGTGACCAGGAAAATAATTTTCAGGATCTGTAATTCAGATTGACATGCTTAATTTGAGAACAGTATCTATTATAGTCATAAAAAGTTCAAACATTATACACTTTTCCCACTTAAGAGAATTCTTATGTGCTTTCACGGAGCCACAAATTAGTTGTTTCCCTATGCCAGCAAGTGCTTTAGGAAAGGTTTTGTCACAGAGCTTTGCCAAAAGCTCTCTGTAGGGGATAGTAATGAATTCATGCCATTTTTACTTACAAAAAAGGAAGACGGTATAATCTGGGGGGAAAGAAGAAGGGAAAAGGTAGCAGGAAAGCCAAGATTGTGAAAGTTTTTAGTTATCAGTATGTGTAGGTCAGCTTTCTCCTTTTCTTGTTGCAGCAAGTAGCCTTTTGTTACAATTGTTTGCCTAAGATACCCCCAAATATATAACAATAAACCTAGGATATTTTAAGTTTCCACTAATAAGAAAAAGGCCCTTTTCACGCTTGCTTTCGTATCAAGAAACGCTAGTTATCTGACGTACAAAGCAGCGCAAAATTTCCTTACGACATGTTTCAAACCTTTCAGAAATACTTTTAAAAAACTTTCAAATCCTGATAGCTGCAATAATAATTTCTAGATCTGCAGTGCAGCACTCTGCCATCCTGAAAGAAGCCTGATCAGTATTTGGGCAATGTTGTGCCATGCATGGTGATGATGTTCTGAGGGTTCCAAGTGAGTGTGAAGAGTTGAGAAATCAAACTGATGATGCACAAAATGTTCTCAGATTAAGAAACAGTGGATTAGCAAGAGTTCCTAAAGGCTTGGAGACAGGATAAACATTAAAGAAAAAAAAAAGGCAATAGTATTGCATTCAGAAAGAATACTTCTCAACTCTTCTACAAACTGTATTATAATAAACCAAATTCCCAGAAAACAGTTAGTTTACCAACATGAACAGCTAACCTTAGTACAAAACTCTTCCAAAGAAGTTTTTGCCTAGTGTTTGGAAGGTGGAACTTTGTAAGACTTAGAATCCCAAGCTTATGATTTCAGCTCTTAGTTCTGTCTACCTCAATCCTTATCTGTAAAAAGGACACTATCATTAGCATTTTTCAAATTTAAGGGTTACTGTTTGTGAGGCAATGAAGAAAGAACAAGTAAATGTAACAGAGATCACTGTGTCATTTACTTTTTGATCTAGCTGTCATCTAAGAATAGCACTAACGATATTGGAGAAAAATTAAATATACTAATTGGTTGATTCTGTTATGCTAATGACATTCTTTAGACTAGTATTAGACACATCTGTATTCCTTTCATTTAATGGTATTGTTGGTAAAGCCATTATCCCAATGGCTCAAGAAATGAGTCAGAGCACTTTGATATATTGTGTACTTTGTCTTAAATTACTTCACCAGTTATCTTGTCAGCCATATTTAATCAAATCAATAAAGTTATCTGCAATGAGACAGTATCAGAGTAAGTTAAATAATTTTCTGGGAAAAAGTAGTTAATAGTTACTTCTGTAACTGGAAGTTACCAGGGGTTAATTTGATCAAACATACATTTATCTGTTGGATGAATGTTATTTTAGGATGTTGGTTTTTTTCTTTATGAACATGGTTTTGTAAATTCATGCAACTTTTCCTCCAGGTTAGCATTCTTGCAGTTATCCTTATTCTGTTTTACATATTTTCTATCTTACAGATGCATCAACAAGTTCTTAAAAGATAAAAATGTGCTTATAATGTCTTTAGCAACATTATTTATCAACACAAGAAGGGTAGACTAAGAGAAAAGCTAGAAGCCTAAGTATCTGAACTGCATAAGCAAGTTTGAGCCTTAGAACTAAAGGTTTTGCAGGCACCAGAGATTTTGCTGAACTTTCTGTAAGAGTTCTTAATCTTTGTGACCTGGCCAGATTCCAAGCTGGCTAATTAGATAAGGTTATTTCCTGCATAGTTATAGTTTAATAAGAGGTGCCATCACTTCCTGTCCTAAACTATTGTGTAGTCTTGTCTGTTGTGTAACAGCTGTTGTACTCCACCCCAAAAGAGCTTCTTTTCACTTGCGGGCATAATTACTACAGATCCACACCAAATTCTGAGGTGGGCTTTTTGAAACCTTGTGGTTAAAAAAGCAACAAGCAGGGAAAAACCCTAAGACACTACATCCTTTGATCAGAGAAAAGTCAGCTTTAATTTTGGTCTTGAAAAAGGCATAAAGAAAATTAACCAAAATATTTTATAAGGTATTTTGTAGATTTATACATGGAAGGGGAAATGCCAAATGTGTCTAAGTAGCACAAAGCATCTGATTTTTGGAAGATAAGAATGAACGGGACTTGCAAATCAGTATTTCCCTGTCCTATTTCTTACTAGAGGCTTAGAAAAATATGAAAAAACCCATCCTAATTTTGTCTCTTTCACAGTGAGATGTGTGGTAAGAGGAGTGCACTTTCTAGTAAGTGCATTTGTAAGCTGTCTGTAACACAGGCTGATGCAGAAGGTCTTTAGGGAAGATTTTTAGGCTTTGATAGTATGTGTGAAGTTGTAGCCTTGATTCTTTCCCATCTTTGGAAGTTCTTATTTTGGCCCTTGTTCAGATCATCTTACTTTGAACCTGTATTTTCTTCAAAGAGCTAAAGCTGTTCTTTTGGGGTTTCATTTGGCTCAGCATCTTTGCAAAGCTTTGGAAGAAAAGCTACCTACATACTGATTTTCAGCAATTAGACAGCATTTCTTAACGGAAGCAACTTAGTGATACACACATCAATCTAGATGTTACATTTGTTTTATATTTTGTATAAACTTACTTGTGCTTTTAAAGATTACTTATCCTTTTGCACTTTTAACATCTTTCATTATAGTGAGAAATGGATCCTTGTTTCACCACTCTAGGATGACATAACAAAACCAGGCGTGTAACAGCATAAAGCCAGGAGTACTTAGACATGTTAACCTGTATAAATAGCCATCAGAGTGGTAACATTAGGGATTTAGGGACTGTAGTGATAGGACAAGGGGTAATGGGTACAAACTTAAACACGGGAAGTTTAGATTGGATATAAGGAGGAAGTTCTTTACTATAAGGGCGGTGAGGCACTGGAATGGGTTGCACAGGGAAGTTGTGAATGCTCCATCCCTGGCAGTGTTCATGGCCAGGTTGGACAAAGCCTCAGGTGACACAGTTCAGTGTGAGGCATCCCTGCCCACGGCAGGGGGGTTAGAACTTGATGATCTTAAGGTCCTTTCCAACCCTAACTATGATTCCATGATTCTATAGCCTCTGCAATGCCAACAAGTATCTGTGAGGAAAGTAAGCCTCCTAAACACAGAGTAAATTCAGCAAAAAGGCTATACTTTTAACTGGCTTACACTGTTACTGCTTTTGAATGTAATGATTTAAAATATAGATTGCACATTAAAATCGAATTATATATCAGTTTTTAATGAAAATGGGGCTTTCATTTATTTATATATTTTTTTTATTAATAGCATGCTTTAAATGCTACCTGTTTCTAACCTTGATCAGAGGAATGACTAGTCCTACTAACTTTGCAAAGCCTGATATTTTTTCTTTGATGCTAATGTCCTTCTGGTCCTTACTGTGCGTCAAATCTGTCTTAATAAATTTAATAAGAAGAAAATACATGCTTTGCAAACACTATTCTAAGACACTATAACTGAAGTGTATAGTATGGTTTCTAGCCTCTAGTGAATACTGCAGCCTTTTAAAGCACTTTGAAAGACCAGACAAGAAGGTCTGCCTAGAATAGACCACGTTACAAGATCAGAATTTGGAAATGTTTATGTGGGTTTAAACTTTACTCACTGACCTTAAAGTGTAACCCCACAACCAGCTGAATTGCTACAAATGAAGGGTTGTAAACCCCTGCTGTTGACCTGTGAGTAGGGGTGGAGAAGAAAGGAACCTCTTAAAATGGCTTTGCCTTTGGGGAGATCATTACAATGAACTCCACCTACATACTCCCATAGGAATTTTGGGCTTGACGTTCCAAGCATTTATGGGTAGTACATAATGGTCCTAGTGACATCACTATGATTATTCAAATGTGAAGGTTACATGTCTGTAAATACAGAGCTTATTTGGTTTTATTTCTGTTTTCTCCCAATTTAGCAATTAAGTTTATGAATGCATAAGTGGGTGCATCTAGTTGAAGAAATATTAATGATAGGGTCAATAAGCAAAGCAGAAAAGACAAAAAGAACTACAAAACAGTACTCTGACATGGTATATATATATATATATATATTTTTTTTTTTTGGCACTTACACTGGAAGCCTGAAAATAATGCTGTTAACTGTAGAAAAGGTTAACTGTATTTGTGATTAATGAATCACACAAAGAAAGCAGAAGAAACGAGACCCCTGTTTTTGTAGTATACATACTGCAGTTTGAATTTGCATTTTTAAAAATGGAGAATTACAGATTTAATATTTCCTGGGGGAGAATAGCCAAATTTGAAAGCTAGGAACCCTTCTGATGTAATAGTTAATCACTTTAAATGCATCAGCAGCATTCACTAACAATAGCTTCTGTTGAATAACCATATTAAAATGAAGGATTTCTTAATACAATTATAAGTTTTAGTAAGTTTTAGTAGCAAGTCTTAGAAAGTTTTGCAGTAGTAGAACTGATTTGTTTGGGGCCAATGGAAAACCACTAACCTTTTAAGCATATTTTGGTGTAGAGAAAAAAATACAATATAGTTACCTAAAACTATTTCAAATTGTTGACTGAAGACAATGAGAAAGATGTTCATATTTTGATGACAAGTATACCTCAGTGGTTTAGATTTACACAGTTGACTGAACTTTGTGAGGAAAAGTATGTGTTGGGCTTGGGGTTTCAATTCAAGTTCATCAAATTCTGTCCTACTGAGCACTACAGAAAATAGAGCTTACTTAACATTGTCCAAACATACACGTCTTTATTTTCCACAAGGTACTATGATTTGGCTTATTAACAGCAAAAATATATTTAGAATGGTTATTTAGAGTAATTGTAATAATAATAGATACTATAATTTATTTTAAATGTTACAAGCAGAGATATCTTAAATGTTACAAGCAGCAATATGTACATAATAGTTAGTAAATTTGACAGTGAATTATCTAAATCCATTGTTTGTTTCCCTTTATAAAATCCTGTTATCTCCTGAGTGACAATATTGTTTTCTTGGAAAATGGGTGAGTTTTTGATGCATAACATTCTGAGCAAAACATCTTTTTATTGCACCCACACTCATTCTTATCCCGCACTTTTTTCAAGGCCATTATTAGTAAATTTTGAGGTTAGAGAGGTACTGACCCAATCAAACATGTACGGAGCTTGGCCTCTGAGTTAATTAAATATGGGTTAATAACATAAGGAAATCATTGTCCTTATTACAGTTATTAGGTAGTTAGTCAAATTATAGCTTCAAAGGAATGCGGAGCATGGAGAACTCGGGACTAAATTATGCATTTGAACCTTAGGCCAGCTTTTACTGTTGAGACAGTTTTCTGCTAAAAGAAATTGTGTGTCATTGAAATTAAATGCCTTTCTGGGGATGGAAGGTTCCATTTTTTAATGAAATTACTGACTGTGGTGTAGTGAAATGATTAAAATCAGTATTCCGGGAATGTAGTGGACAAAAAAAATCAATAAATGCTAGCAAACCTTTACTGCTGGATGTGAATCCTGGGAATGAAATAAACTAGTGCTAAAATAATAATTAAAAACATATCGGCACATTAATGTATTTAGCATGAGTCTCTTGAGAGATCATCTTCACTAATTTTTAGCATACATTTTACTGTGTAATGAGAAGCTTTCTTTTTCTCATATCCGTATTAGGCAGCATTTTTGCCCTTCCCCCCATGTTCCTGCACTGCAATCATTGTGCTTGCACTTATTATGTTACAAATGACCGAGGTAAGGCTGACATTCTCATTGCATGCAAAAAGAGCTAGTCTGCCAAGGCTTTTTTTTTTTTTTTTCCTAATGAAGCAGCTTTGTGAAATCTCCCCATGTGTTAATACTAATGAAGATCCTCCAGCACAATTAAAATCACAGCCAGTGGCTGAAGAGGAAACAAAAAACAATGGCATCTTTCTACATATGCATATTTCTTTATGCTGAGATCAGCTTTATTTAGAAATAATGTTGATTTTAAAAATGCTTGTATGTAACATTTAAGAAGCTGCACATACTCTTGAATTCTGTAAGTATGATTTTTACTGGATCCCACTGAAATCATGTAGATTTTCTTCATTGCGCAGTGGTACAACTTTATAAGGTTAGGGTTTATGAGGAGTAATCGTTTGGCTCTTGAAGTGTACTTTAACCCTGCCTGAGTTTGAGGCTATGCCAAAGAGAGAGAGAGAGAAAAAAAAAAAGAGATTACCATGTATGTAGTTTGAAGGGTTGGTGTGGAGAAGCACAGCTTTGCTTTTCCAAATAACCTGTGTACGTTATATCAGGAAAGGCGAGAACGTGGTTATTGAAAACATTAACCGTATTTAAACAAAAAATAAATTACTGTGTCAATAGTTGGTGAAATTAAATACTTCCCCATAACTTGCACTTAATTTCCCCACCCTTGTTGCCCCTTTTACTTGGATTTATCTAGTTCTTCAAAAGTTGAACGTTGCTTCCACTGGGAATTTCTGGTTTGCTGGGCTTCTTTCAAATGTCTGCTTTTTCGGAAATGGGTCGCCTTTTCTTTATTTGTCTATTTTTCTCCCCGTTAAGATGGATATTGTGTCACGGACTCTTTGTTGCTATATTAAAAATTATTTTTTTACTTGAATTTAATCTGCAGTCCAAGAATTAGATACTTCAGACGGGCAACTGCGTTCTCTCCCGGCCGATAAAGCCACGGTTAGAAACGGCCAAACGCAAATCTACACCCTCGTCGCCGTTTGTCAGATCGGGGCCGCACACAACTTTCTCGGACGCGGAACGACTGCGCAGAGCGAGCGAGGGCTGCGCCCGCGGCACCACCCGCCCCGGCCCTTCCCGAGCCCACGGGCCATTTGTCACCGGGGCTGGAGCGAGACGAACGACTCCCCCGTCTCCCGCTCCCGTTCACACGAACGTGCGCTGCCGGGCTGGCTGACGTCACTCCGGCTGCCGAAACCGAACAAGCCCGAGGAGAGGAGCGATAGGCTCGGCTCGGTCGGCGCGGGGCACCGAGCGCCGCCGCTGCCCCCGCCCCCTCCGCCGGCTGCGTCGGAGCCCGTCGAGCGGCGGGGAGGGCCGGCCGCCGGCACGCACACCCCGCCCGCCCGCCGCCACCTGAGACGCGGGCAGCGCTCTCCCTGAGCCGCGGAGGTGAGTGAAACCGCTCCTCCCGAGCCGCGCGTGCGGAACTGGAAGGGGGTTGGTGCGGGGGTAGTTTTTCCTCGGGATGAGCGCCTGAAGCGTTGCGGCGTTTTGCCGCGCTGAGCTCGTGCCCGGGTTTCCCAGTCGAGCCTGTGTCTGCTGCGCTGACCGTTTCCCCGCCGGTGCGTGTCGCCCCTTTGTTGTGGCGGGCCGGCCGCGTCCCCGGGCGCGAGCGCCGGCCCTGCGGTGGGGCCCTGCCCGGGCAGGAGGCGGAGAGGCCGCGGGGAGGCGACTCCTGGGGAAGCGGCCGGGGCCGGGGGTGTCTGCAGACGGGACGGCGCGGGTCCCAAGCGATATTAAACTTTACTCATGGCCGCCAGCCCGTCCCTTGGCTGGGCGGCGCCGGTCACGTCTCTGCCGGCGGCCGCCCGCAGCCTCTTGGGCGGCTCTTTTGTGTTGCGTGGCGCGGTGCGGTGCGCTCCGCTCCTGGCCCTCCCGCCCGGCTTGTCCCCCGCCTGCACTCCCGCTGTCCTCCCGCTCCGCCGCCGAGCTGCCTCGTTCCCCTCGTCCGGCGCCAGCCGGGGCTGTCAGGGCGACCGGTCTCGCCAGCCGGCAGCGCGCGGGCGCGGAGCGGCGTGAGGCGTTCCGCGGAGTGGCGCGGAGCGGGCGCCGGCTACTCGCGGGCGTCTCCTGGCTCCGCGGCCCCGAGCGCGGGCGCGCAGGAGCGCGTCGCTCCGCGGTGTGCGGCGGGGCTGGCCGGGAGCGGAGCCCTCCGCCTTCATCTTTTGTGCTTCCTTGTGAAGAGGAACAAGCAGCTGCGGCCCTGGGCCGAGTTGTGGAAATTTATCCCTTTGTGTATATTACAATATCCTCCATTTTTCTGCCCTCTAAACAACGAGCCTTTCGCCATCTTGGGCAAATTTTTATTCCGAAGTCTGTCCGTCTTGTTGTAGGAGGGGATGGGTGGAAATGCTGAAAGTGGTTTTGGATAAGACTCAGAAGTTTAGGAAATGTTACAGGGACAGACAGTGACGTCATGTAAAGTTTAAGGGGAATTTTTCCAAGAGTGTGTGCTTTCCCCCGGGATTCCTGATCTAACGCGTTGTAAACCGTGCTTTAAAATGAAAGGTTCCTAGCTGAGTCTGCACGTTCAGAGAACATTGAGAATATGCTTATCTGGTGTCTGGTCTTGTAACAGGGAGGGAAATGATTGTGTTTTGGGTTATTCCACACCCCCACCAGCAGCACTGGGGGGTTTTCTCCCCTTTTTTTTTTTCCTTTTCCCCCTGGCCCTCAGCATTTACTGCGTAATGCTTGCTTAACTGTTTGGCCATTTAAAACAACATGCCGAAGTTCTTAGGTTAAATAAGGAATCATCTGGAGATTCGCATTATTTTTGTTTGCAGAAAGTAGTAATCTAATGTGAAGCGTACATTAAACACTCAGTACAGAATCTTCCCTGAGGAATAAACAGTTTCTGTTTGGAATGAGGAACATGGAAATGCACAGTTGTTCCATTTTTGAATGACAGGTTTGGGGGACGTATTTGGAAGCAACAGACTTATTAAGCAATACTGTTAAAAGGTTCCACTTGGAAAGTACCTGTTTGTGTCTTACATGTAGTTTGGGTTATGTTCCAGATACTGTAATGTGGGTGGCAAAACCCAGTTACTATGCTAAACTTGTTCAAAAAAAAAAAAAAAAGAAGTCTTTACCTCTAGCTATAAGCTCTGTGTCAGCTGCAGTGAAAAGGAAACAATAAAAGGTTCTGTTCTGTTAATTTACTTCTCAATTCCACTTTTTTTTTTTTTTAATCTCGTAGAAGTTTTTCTGTTCACATGATACGACTTAGGGAAACACGGGGTACTTGATAAGGAGCAACTATTGTAGGTAAGGTTCTGTTTTTCCATTCTTTTTTCCTGTACTCATCTTACTTGCTGCATATTTACAGTCACACTGATGAGAACATGAAACTGCCTGTATTTAATTTGCATTTTCTTTGTCTTTAGGGTTGGGAAAAACATTGACAACAGTTAACGCAGAAAGTAATAGGAATGGCTGTTAGTATATCAAGACTTTTTACTATCTGAGTCAGTACTGAATGAGGTATCTAAAGTGTCCTTAAGGTTATGTTGGAACAAATGTCAGATACTTACCTCGAAGGGGGGTGGTGGTGTGTGGTTGTGTTTTTTCCTTTGTTTGTGTGTTTGTTTTCCACTAAATGCGTCAGAAAGTGTGGGTGAATTATTTGCTAGCTACTGAGTATTAGGTAGATGAATATGTTTAAATAGTTGAAAACACATACAACAGATGGTTCTAAATTATATATGCAACAAAGGTCTAGAAGATTTGACAGATTATAAATGGTGAGCAACAGAGGATAAGTAGTTTCAGAAAATGATAGTACACTTGATGTCTCATACCTATAATAAACTACATACATGTTTTTGTCACGATGCTGCAAAATCAGTAAACTGCATGGTATTAGGAAAACGGTAACCAAGATAATTTTTGTGAAGTGTATATAGAGGAAGATTAGAATTTAAGGGATCTCTTTGATGTTCAAGAAATTTTATGTTCACTCCAAGCAGGGGGTATTTGTTTAATCATAGATCGTACCAATTCCTTGGAAGCAGTGGAGTAGTAATATCAGGCTGTGATGAATTTCTTCATAAATAGAACTCTCTGGAGAGTAAAAAATGTTTCTTCAGAGGATCAGGCAATGTTCCCTTTTCACTACTGACCCAAAGTCAGTTTTGAATGGTACTAAGTAGGGTTTTGACATAAATGGATATAGAAAATACACTGGAATCGTAGTACTGGTGTTTTTCATCCTTTTCTTTTTATTTTTTTTGGTTTTGGTATATCTAAATGCCACTGTGCTGGATTTTGTACAAGTCAGTGTTCCCACAGAATAATTGTTTTAAAGAGTCACTCGTTTAGGTTAATGTAGGTTATCAATAACATTGTAAAATTATTTGAATACTATTAGGGGGAGGATAACTAAATATATGCTTTGTACCTTTTGGTGGAAAACGGTTGATTTTCATGAAGGTGTATATCAATTTCATGTAATAAGATGCTTCGCATTTTGAAAAGATAAATTAGCAATATTTTTATATTATGGAGGGAATAAACATTGGTTGACCACTGTACATATATTTGATCTGTATACTGACCTTATGAGGAAAAGAAAGCGCTACAAGACTGGATTTTTTTGTTCGTTTGGTTTTGGGAGACACTGAAAATGCAAATAAAGTAATGGAAATTTTCGTTTTAGGTCCTCTTGCCCTTCTCATTTTCTTTGTTTGAATGTTTATTATAGAGCTGAAGTGTAAAGGAGCAGATGTTTTGCAAAACATCCTGATGTGTTGTTTTTTTCTTATGGGAGTGCATAACTGTTCCTTCTGATGCATCGACTTGACAGCTGGCTGATTTCGTGGAACTGCTAAGAAGCCATTAGTGGTGTCATTGAATTGAAACAGAACAGTCACTCCCAGCTTGAACTGCAATTGTTAATGTCTTTGTTGCTACTTTTCTGTTCCTACACAAGATGGGGAATATCACAGCCGCAAAGAAAAGGAAGTTTGTGCTCCCTGTCTCATCTCTGTGAATTAGGGAAAGGAGGCATTAATACTTGACTGCTTTAATTTTGCAGTATTCTTAGAATGGCATATTTGGGATTCAGAGATCTTGGCTGTTGGGCTGTAGACTTAACATAACCAAAAATGCGGTTTGCTACACACACCCTGACACAGTTAGTGTCCCACAGTCCAAATTGCTTCCTTGTGATGCCCAACCCTGAGTTCCCCCCCAGTGCCTAATATGGGTGGTTTTAAATAAAATCAGATAAGTTGGGTTTTGGGATTTTATTCTTTATTCTAATAGAACAGAGTATTCTAATAGGATATTCGTATTCTGATAGAGGATCACAGAAGAGCGGTACTTTGTGGTTTTATCACTTAGATAATTTGATCCAGTGAAGATTCCCAAAGTCTGCCAGTTTTCTCTCAAGTGTGGTTCAACTTTTGAGTTAATTTTGGTTTACTGCTGTACAAATTATGTCATACCACATCATAAACTAGTTCATGACTGTAAAATGCATCAGAAGAAAGACACAGGTATCAAAGGCAACAGCGGTTTTGTGATTGTTTTATAGTTTACCATATTTTGCTAATGCTTAGAATGTTGTAAATCATGTGTTGGTCAACATATTTCCAAGAAATTGAAATCTTGCTGTGAAGATAACATTGTGCAGAATTCAGGATTTAGGTATGGATGATCTTCCCCACCACAGCAAAGATGGAATTGAAACGTCCTCTTTGTGACTGTCATTTACGCTTAAAAATTTTTTTTGTTTCTAATACTACATTTTTGCTTTAAAATGATTTTTATTGTATTCTTTCTGTGCGGTCTTAGAATGAAAGTGCATCTTTAAGGAGTTCTTTGCTGCTTACTGTTTGCTGATGAGGAACAAAAACAAGGATACTGTGTTAGTAAGATTAGAGAAAATAAATCCTTTCCCATCCTACTCCACCAGTCTTTGCCTGCTTTAAAAAAAAAAAGGAAGGAAAAAGGCAAAACCATTTAATGTGGAGTAACCAGAAGATCTGCATTAAGGAGAACAGTAGGTTTGCATAATTTTCTTTGGGGGGGATGTGTGTGTGTGTGGTTTCTTGGTACTTTTATGAAGGTAAGAATGTATTAGTTTTGCTCTTACACAGGTAAAGACTGATGCGCAGAAGGATTTAGTCATTTACCAACATAACAAGAAGTTGATGCTAGTGGTAGAAAGCAAAGCTGCCTTCACTGACTTTAGTTTGTAGCATGCCCAGTAAATATCTTCTTGAAAACTGAAATGTGTGGTTTGTTGTTCTGCAGAGAGTGATATTACTCAGATAAGTTGAATGTACATAGTTGTTAAAAGAAACTGGGACCAGGTTTTCAGCCAGCCTCTGCAGAAAAGCTAAGATGTAGTGTTTTTCTGTTACTTTGTTTCTTAATCATAGGATTTTTAAGGGGGGAAAAAAAAAGTTAAAATTTTAATCCAATTAGTACACGGCTTCACATATTAGCTGTGTTAAATTCTTGCTTACTCTTTTATCTCTTTACTGCCCTAAATTTACAGTTATATAATGCCATGGTCTTGAGGCATTCCTTAAAAAGAAAAAAAGTCAAGATAGTTTTAAAAGCCTGATACAGAAGTCCCTTTGAGATTTCAATGGAAGTAACAACAACAAAAGTGCTCATTTTACAGTAACATTTCGATTTTTTTTGTTTCTTTTTGGGGGAGGGAGGAGAAATTGTGATTTATTTTATTGCAGTATTGGCATTTCATTAGATTACCAAGTGAAAGAAACACTGAGAGGGTGAGGAAATTGTGCTTGTTTCAGTTTTTTAATGTCGCAACAAAGAAAAACTGATGCGTGGTTTTTTTTTTTCCCTCTGGTTTAGTTTAACAGAATTAATTCATGCATTTGACAAAATTCGTAATACAAATTTCTTTTTTTTTATGTGAATGTGTTTTCAGATCAGTGGAGAAAAGACATATAAAAGCAAGTATACTTTTTTAAACCTTGCCTAGTGACAGATGAGCTCTCAGATATAAGTCTGTGAAAGTATGGACTTAAAAAAAGATGTGCTGGGCTTGTCAGTGTCCATTCCGTTTTTTCAAGATGATGCCTGTTGCCATTAATGTGAAATCTCTCCCATTGCCTTCCTACTCACGCCCAGTCAGGGCCTCACCAGTGTCTTGTTTTCTCTGTGTAAAGGACATAAGACTCTCTTTTCACTTGATGTAGGTCAGGCATTGTAAAGAGCTGAATGGGTTAAGCCTTGGTAGTTTGCAAAAAGAGATTGCAGAGATTTTTCTAGCCCCTGAAGGAGGAATCACACAAAAACTTCACATTCAAGCTGCTAAAAATGTAGAGGCACCATCTGAAAAACTGTCTACCTGATGGACTGTTTACATTAGTAGTGGTCTCATTGAAATCGGTGATATAAAGCCTTGTCAGGTAATGTTTGCAGTATAAAACATTAGGTTTAGAAATAATGCAGCGACCATTAGATAATGTGGTCTTTTTGGAGGCTCACTCGGAACTTGATTCTGCTTAGGAATTGTTGGAAGGGATAATGAAGAATTTTCTTTTTTGATAATAGAGAATTCTGCCAGTGTTTTCTTGCAACTTACAGGAAGTGTAAGCTAGATTTTGTTAGGAGTATCTACTAAATATGGTGATTTTAAGACACAGAGTACTCTGTCTAGCTGTTCTTGAGCTTGTATCTGAGTTGTGAGAGTGTTGGACAAGAAGGATAAAAGTTTGAAATCTTCTAGGGAGTATTTTTTCGTTCACTTTGAATATGTAGCTAGTTTTCTGGACTGTGATCCTATTAATTGATTTGTAGTAGTGAATTAATGTTTTTTTTTAACCTTGAAAGATCATTTAATAAACAGTGCATTGCATTTTATCAGAAACTTAAGTTAGAACAGCGATGTGTATTGTCCAGGTATAATCAGCAAGATAACCCACAACCCCGTCCTCAGGCTTTTCTTGTACTGAAGAAAACCGGTTTGCAAAAATTATCTCAGTGGTCTGTCGCGATAGGGACATAATTGTGTGGATTTTGCCCCATTTTCTGTTCTTACACTTTTCCACAAGCGTGCGCTCATTAATCACAGGCGCTGTACTTCTGCTGAGGGCAGAGAGGTTCATCAAATTGGCAGCCAGTTTGGTGTAAAGAACAGTGTACTGACGCTCTTAACTTACTAGGACATAAATAAATCTAAGGTCTTTGTATGCAAACCCTGGAGGTTAATACTGTATAATTCAATGTCCTGTCTTTGTTTTTATGATTGATGCTTTTAAGTGTTTGAAGCTTGATGCAAGCCTTCAAGCAGGTCAGGGCTGACCATCTGATTGGCTGAAGCAGAAAAGCGTTAGCTTGGCAGAGGGGTTTTCATCTATGCTGTGGAGGGCTTTTTTTTTCTGTTTTTGGCTGAGAGATCATTGTTGTATTGCTCGAGCTGTTATAGGAAAGTTCTAGAGATTGACAACCCCTGCTGTGCTAATGGACTGAGTGCATGAAGCGCCGATAGTTTGGTCCTGTGTGTTCTGAAGCTTACTGCTATTTGTATCCTTAACAGAGCTGACATGTAGAACAAGCAAAAACTACTGGGATTTCCCTGTAGAAATAGTGCTGGGATTTGGCTTTAACATGAATTGGTTGCATATTCATAATTTAAGAACAGCTGGTTACAGCAAGCACACAGTCATTTGCAAGCTATTATGAACCATTCTACTCACACATGGAGAATGTGCTTAAGGTTTTTTTGTTTTGTTTTTTTTTTTTTTATTGATCTACCTGCATCTGAAATCTGGTCACTGGAGCCACAGAGGCCTTTCATTTTAGTTGTAATTGCATCATAGAACAGCTTCAGCATTAAATATTTAGTTTTAACTAAATGCTGAATAAAATGATAAACTGTGGGCTTAGAAGAAACAAAGTGAGCAGCAACACACATCTTAAATACAAAATCTGATTATGTAAAGCAGCCTAAAATAGTAACATCAACCGCCCTTTGTAGTCTTTTGGTAGCTTTTGTTGTTCTGAGTAAGAAAACTTTTTGAGATTTACCCAGGGTTACCTTGTAACAGTTGCTGAAATTCGTAGGGTTTTTTGTGTGTTGTATGCCCAGTACTTTAGGAAGAAAACTCGGAAGTGTAGTATGTGATTATATTACACAAAAGGATGGTGTATTAAAATAGTAGTAAGCAGAGTCTTGCTGAGCATCATATGGGAAAATAGTGGATGTATTAGAAATGACTGTACTCTTGCATGGATAAGTCATCTGTCATAATAATGTGAAAAATACATACTTGGAAGTATTGTTTAGTAATGCATATAGGTTGTATTATTAATGTTGACACCTCCCATCCCCCTTTTCAGTTTTGCTTTTCCAGGTTAGAAATAAAGTGAGCATTTCCACTAGTTTATACACTTACTTTGGTAACTGCTCTGTATCTTTGTTTGCACTAGTGACTGGAACTTCTAAAAGGAGAATTACACCTTTTACTATAAAAATCAGCTTTCTGAACACCCTGTGGGAATAAAAGTGAGCCCAAAATGCCCACTCTCATGCATCTTTTGGTCCAGTATGTTGTAAGTTACTACCTCATAGCCTGGCAAAAGGAAAATTGTAAATAAATTCTTACTTCATATATATAGATCCAGAAGATGGGAAGCCATTAAAGAAAGTTCCTTACTATGTTAGTCGTCAAGTTAAAAAAATATAAGTCATACATGTGTGAGATTTTGTTGTGTTTTGTTTTTTTTTTTCCTCCAGGCTGTATCAGTTGATTTAATAAAAGATACCATCACTCCCTACAGCTGTGGTCTTTTCTAAGTAGTTACAGCAACTGTAAGAGATGCAAACCAGAATTTTTCCATTGCACCTCTGATGATTTTTCATCCTTGGAGTTACCCTTAAGCACCTCACTACTTTTCAGTGTTAATGAGAGAGCTAGATCAGAGATAATAGTTGAGACCACAACTGTGTGGTTTAGGAGAAAAGTGAGGCATAAGAGAGCTCAGTAGTCAGATCTTCTGAGGACCCTTTCTCTACAACAGCTACAGTGTCAGAAACATACACTGTATCAGTTACAGGAGCTTCCAAAGCAAGCACAATTCCCGTGGTTAGTTCTGTTGTTGGTTTTGTTTGGTTTTTTTTTTTTTTCCACTTCCCAAGCGAATATTAGAAACAATAGAGAGTCCTATTTGACCCTTTCAGGGAAACAGCTTTTAAGTGAGAATCTAAAGAAGTGAATGCTAACACCCTGATACGCCCAGCACTGAAGGGGAATAGTCTGCTTAGTAATCATTGACAACATCAGACAACAGCAGACAGTGATTGGATTTTTTTTTTTATCATATTGTCAATATACAATATAGACCATGTTAAAAAGCTTCTGTTCCAAAGAAAGCCTGAGAAACGGGAAGAAAGTTGAGATTCAGAGTCTTGATAGAAGGCAAAGGGTGTAGATTACGGGGGGGGGGGGGGGGGGGGGGAGAAGTAAAACATTTCATCAGTTCTTTATCTTTCTGGCAACTTAATAGAGGAAACACATGGATTTAGTCATGGTCATACTCTGAATGTATCAGAGAAGGATTTGGAGGTTAAGGGTATTTTTTGGGTTTTTTGAGTTTTTTTTTCCACTTGCTGATTGCTACCAAATAAAAACAATGCTGTTTTTTATAACTTACTTGCTACTTAATGCAGGTAAGAGTCTTTGGAGAAGTACATTTTAGAAAAAAGAAAGCTTAAGGGGAGAACAGGCTTCCCAGGGACGTGATAGAGTCACTGTCCCTGGAAGTGTTGTAAAACCATTTAACATGGTTTAGTAGTGGTCTTGGCAGTCCTGGGATAACACTTGGACTTGATTATCTTAAAGGTCTTTTCTAACCTAGCTGATTCTATGATTCTAAGATTATATTTCTAAAATGACAACTAACTGTTACTGAAGGTGTTTTATTGTTTGGCATTTAATTGTGATATTAGCGCTATATTTTTCTGTAGTTGTCATCTTTATTTTCTTTTCTAGAAGTGCTTTTCAAGCCTTATTCCCCCCCCCCAAGGTTTAAATGTTAAAAGTTGTCTTCATTGTCCTAGATGTGTTTTTGAACAGGAGTGGGAAGTATTCCATAGTTGAGCCTTGTCCACAGGGTTAGTTTTGGACTAGTCTTTTATGGCTGCATGAAGAAGTTCCTGAGAAGGAACTCATTTATTTTAGGGTAAAAGTAGTGTTAAGTGCAATCAGTTATAAAATGCCCCTTTTCTTCTGGCATGAGGAACTGAAAGGAATAGATTACGCTAGGTCATTGTTTTTATTTGTATGTGATAATGATACAGAGCAGCTTGAAATACTTTCCTGGTTTTTTTTTTTTGAGAGATGTTTTCAATGTGTCAAGCTGTTTCTGATTATCCTTGAGGTGAATTTATAATCTTTTGACTCTTGCAGTTACCATAAATTTTCAGTGTTAACAATTGTGATGTAATGGATACACAGCATATTGCAAAGTTTATTGTGTTGATATAAGTGGTTTATACAGGGTATCGTTTAAATGTAGCCTACAGTCTTTTTGCAGTCATGGAAATGAATTATGTATTGTGAGAGATCTGTTAATAGTGTAAAGACTTTATAATAAAACACGGCATGAAGGGGGGACAGTCACTCTTTTCCTCTGAATGCTTAATTTATATAATTATTGTAGTTTTGGTATCTTGCGAAGTGCTTAAAATAAATAAATGATCAATTGTCTTATGAAATGATCTATGTTACATGTTTGTAGAATGACAGATTGGTTTGGGTTGGAATGGACCTTAGAGACCATCTAGTTCCACCCTCTCTGCTGTGAGCAGGGACACCTTCCACTAGACTAGGTTGCTCCAAGCCTGTCCAAGATGGCCTTGAACAATTCCAGGGATGGGTCAGCTGCAGCTTCGCTGGTAACCTGTTCCAGTGCCTCATCACCTTCACAGTAAAAAACTCCCAATGCCTAGTCTCAGTCTCCCCTCTGGAGTTTGTAAGCCATTCCCCTTTGTCTTATCACTACAGGCCTTTGTAAGCAGGAGACATTTAGAATGCAGGCAAGTGGCATTTCCCAATATGCTTTGTAAAGCCAAGTTACTTTTTTTTTTCCCCCCTTAATCTATTGCCCTCAACAGAACTGGCCTGTATTCTGTTGATTTTATAAAACAAACTGGGAGAAGGGTTCATTCTTCAGTGTTTGTTATCCCTATTGTGTCCAGCAGCATAAGCAATAATACAGATAATTTGAGTGCTAGGATAGTTGGTGATGTGTGTAAATCTTGATGTTCATTATATTATGTTATATTTATACACAGAATCCTGTTCTTTAGTTTAGCAGACCTTTACAAGTGTCTGTTTCCATATATAATTTGAGTGATTCATAACTCAATCTGTAGTTTTCTGCAAAATTTTGCTTAATTTTTAAAGATGTATTTGAGTGCCAGATTTCAAGTCTGATTCTTTATAATAGTCACTTCAGATTTTTTAGGAAAATGCCATATGCTAACTTCTGGGGGAGACCCATGACAGAGAAGGTGATCCAGAAATAGTAAATCAGTTTTCCTGGTCAAAAATAGTGCTGCAAGTTGCAATATGTTGTTTAGCAAGAGCTGCTGATTGTGGAAAGCAGTGGCAACCCCTTAAACATGTTTGGGTTTGTTTTGTTGGTTGGTTTTTTTTTTTGTCAGAGGTGTTTCAGAAGAATGTTTGAGGTGTGCCATATTTGATGCTTAGATGTAAAAGCTGCATTTTATTATGTTAGGACTTAGCCACCTTGGAGATGCACAGTGACCCCTGTTTGAGTACAGCATTAGATGGGTAGATAGTTCTTGCCAGCCTAATGGAAATAAAGGAACGGTTTGGAGAAGTTACCTGTGTTAGTTATGTTACTTACAATCTCAGAATGTTAATGGTAGAAATCAAGATTCATGTGTCATTTTGGATGTGCAGTGATCTAGTACTGTGTTGAAAGGTTTCTCTGGCTTGATAAGAAGGAGTAGTTGCTGGTATGACTTACTGTCACATTTTTTAATTGGTATTTTTTAATTCTAAATTTTATGATGGCCCTCTTGGGGAAAAATGTAGGATGACAAGTAAATGACTGGTGCTTATGAGTTGTTTGCTTGTCTTGCTAGCCATGGAAAGACATTCACAGAATTGGCTAATGCCCATTTTTCAGGTCAAAAGTATTCAGACTTAACCTGTTGCCCTGAAAAAAGGGCATAGTGGGCCTTTCATTTTGTGTTTCTTCAATTTCTTTTGCAGTTTGTGTGGTGATCAGGTCTGTCTAGACCTGAGTCCATTGACTATAACCTTGCAGTGTAATAATAAAAGTTTATTGAATATACATATTAGTGTTTATGAGCAGAAAAATGCAGAACTGACTCTGAAATATTTCATTATGTAGGCAGAATGGCATCAGATTACTTCATGTATATGCGCAATTGTGTAAAAAAAAATTACCATTTCACCAAATGCTTTGTAGATTGTGGTTGACTGAAAATTTGACTTAGTGAACTTTATTCTGAAAATGCAGCAACCGCATGCAGATTAGAAGTAAGTTAAGGCCTCACGCTAGTTAAGACCTTTTGAGCTGTTGCAAACAATGTAGTTCAAATTCATGAAACGTGTTGATTTCTGCTGTTGGGTAGTTTGTCTTTACGATGAGTGATGTCACATTTTTTGATTGTTTGGTTATGTTGCAGGATTTTTTTAATTAATAGGATATGATTTGAAAGGAGCTTATAGGGTACAGGCTGAGTTTATCTGTTAAAGAAAAACCACCATGCTTATAAAAGATCAAACTGAACTAGAAGTGTCTTGGAAACTAAGTGGCTGTATGAAATTAATCGCTGATGAGTTTGAAGTAGTGCACATGGAGCAGAGAGGAGCAGGGAGAATAGCATGAAATAAACATACACTGTAATGGGTTCTAAATTAATTACCTGCCATCACGTAGAGATATTGGAGTCGTAATGCATAGTTCTGTTAAAAACATCCATTCAGCAGCAGTCACAATGCAAGTTTGACGCATTACTGAAGGAGGAAAAATAAGAAGACAAACCAGAAAACACTGAGGACATACTAATTCAGGTCACCTTGTCAAGTAGAATAAAAACCAAATAAAACTGAAAGGAATCATCAGTTTTGGAACATTTTCCATTATGAGGTGAGAGTATATAGAAGTCTTCAGCTTGGGCTATGACCGAGTGCTGTGAATTCATGGTTGGAATAGTAATGTAAATAGAAAACAGATTTTTCTTGCATCTCAGATATGACTGAAAAGTAATATTGGAACTAACAAATCGCATTTGGTTTATTATCATAAAGCAAGAAGTAGCCCTTTTCACTTTCTGGTGGGCTGCACTGTGGAATGACGTTTAGATGCTGTGGAGAGCAAAATTACAACACACTTTGAATGATTAGATATATTAATAGAAGATGTGTTTATCAGTGGCTGCTGAATGCGGTGATTGAAATGCAGTGTTAGTTTATTAAATCTTCATATTTCTGCTTTCTTGGAGAAGGATATATACCTCTATTCTTTCTCAAAATGCTTATTACTTGTGTAGATGGTCCTTTATTCTGAATTAGTTGCTGTTAATTTAATTTTTGTTAATATTTGATGTTTTGCATCTTTGATACGTAGGTGGAATAATAAGGATGCCAAAAATATGAACATTCTTCTAAGACTTGAATTAATGTAGAGTTATGTGAGGGATTGAGAAATAATCAGCTTTAGTTTGTGATTGTTCGCCACAGTTTTTTCAGTCATCACTGATTATCCTGTCCTTTATTCTTGGATCTTTACTGTGCTCTTTTTGCATGGAGTTTGTTAACATGTGTTCTTCCATTAACATAATGCAATAGAGAATAATTTTATGTACTGTAATTTCAGCCTTACAGATTTTTCCCATATCTCTTTCCTTCCCTCTCTCTGTCTGTGTACATTTAGTCTTCGGGTATATAATGTGTGATATTTGCAAATTCAATTTTTACCCCACCCCTGCCATTTAAGTATTTCTTTACCTTCTCTTCAGCTCTAGGAAATTCTGAGGAAGAAGGTATTTTTGTTCTGCTTCTTGAATAAATTCTCCTAATGCCGTAGCTGATAAGATGAGCCTCGTGCATTTCTAAAATAGTCTGGATCTCAAAATATTGTCAAAATTGGAAGGGGAGGGATGAAGATAGCACATTACATACTTGGTCCTTAGCCTGAATGTGTATATTTTACATGGATCAGAAACAGCCTTGAACTGCACGTTGTGGTGTTGCTAATATTAAGTAAATATTGGTATATGTAATCCTCTCTAAAGCTAGAGTTTCCAGCTGGAAACATGGTGGGAAAAAATAGAATCCTGGAAGGTTGTAGGCCAGAAGTAGGCTGGAATTTCCAGGGTCAAAGGAGAAAAGCATTCAGAAGAAATGCGTTAAACCAAATGCACAGACCAAAGGGATCCCTTAATTTTGCTGTGTTTTACTGGCAGAGAGATGGTTAAAGTTTTGGCCGATCAGCAACCTCTCTGTTTTCTCTATGTTGAGACAGTGGCCGGGTGTAACTGTGACTGAGTAGTACTTGCTGAAAATACTTTGGATTTAATCTCTGCTGCTTGTGGCAATTCAGGGCTGAGCTTCTCAGAAACAAAAAAAAAAGACCCAGAGAAAACAGAAGCTATTTCTGTCCTAAAGTAAGCGTGGGACAAGCTTATTTGTTATGGTGGCAGATGTGCATGAGCAAGTAAGTGGCAACTGTGTATGGCAGTATATATATGTATATATATGTTCTTACATACGAAGGGGAAGAAGGATTTTGCTGGATGAAGAGTTTTCATGCTGTGCAGGCTTTTTTATAAATGAAGAATTCAGTGCTTCAGAGCATGCTTCTGTGGTTATTTTCACAGACTTGTTTTTGACTTCTAACACAGGACCTCTGACATAGTAATTTATGTGTATTAGCTTTTTTTTGTTACTGTGAAATAGCACTTCTGTCCTCGGTTGTTGCTGATCCTTTTTATTTTATTTGTTTTTCCTGATGCCACATCAGTTACCATGGGAGCAAAAACAGAACTGAAGAGCTAGTAGTCAGCAACTAAACTGCCTGACTTAGTTTCTCCTTCTCTTTCCAAGGGAACAGATGATTTATAGGGAAGGATAAAGTAAATACTTTAATTACTCTGGCAAGTTCCGCTTTACCCTTTTGTTACTTGCTTGACTTGGAAAAAAACCACTTGCGAATGGTCTGGGTTCCTACAGGCCTCAACTGTTAACCCTAGGCTAATTTTATTAATTCTTAAGAGCACTGACTACACTGTTCTGTTGTAGGCTTTGTTTGTTTTGTTTTGGAGAACTTTGGAAAGTATAGACTGTTTGCTTCTGTGCATTTGAATAGCTATTACATTTGAATATTTCTCTTTGACAACTGGAACTGAGCATTCATTTAAGCTTTCGATAGTGTGTAGGTGTTTGTGTATTGCCATATATACACATTTAAATATTTGGACCACAGAATTACAAAATACAACATTTTCAGTGTGGATAATGCGTATCATAGCTATGATGTAACAATTTACATATTAGAGGTAGAAATTAAAACGCACTAGAAAAATAACAAGAAAATCCAGTTCTTCTGTAGATTTGGAATCCTGAGTTTTCCTCACAAGAGTTAAAGTCTCATCTGAAACAATGTCAGAAGTGCTGGAATGAATTTTTTACAAGAGAATTTTCATTTAGACTTTGTAGCATGTTGTTAGGATTTTGGTTTTAAAAGGAGGGTTTTTATATACAAGAAGCTCTTCTAAAATAAGGCTTTATGTCTTGTATGTGTGTTAAATATGTTTTTATGTAACTTTCTTTATGAACTTTCTGAAAAGGTCTTCCACACTAAACAGAATTTTAGAAATGGGAATAATGTGAAACTACCAGTATAAACATCACAAATTGCACATGTTCCAGAGGAGGGCCACGAGGATGATCAGGGGGCTGGAGCACCTCCTGTATGAAGATTGGCTGAGAAAGGTGGGGCTGTTCAGCCTGGAGAAGAGAAGGCTGCATGGAGACCTCGTAGCAGTCTTCCAGTATCTGAATGGTCCTCTAAGGATGCTGGGGATGGACTATTCATTGGGGACTGTAGTGATAGGACAAGGGGTAACGGGTTCATACTTAAAGAGGGGAAGTTTAGATTAGGCTATAAGGAGGAAGTTCTTTCCTGTAAGGGTGGTGAGGACACTGGAATGGGTTGCCCAGGGAAGTTGTGAATGCTCCATCGCTGGCAGTGTCCAAGGCCAGGTTGGACATAGCCTTGGGTGACATGGTTTAGTGTGAGGCGTCCCTGCCCATGGCAGGGTTGTTGGAACTAGATGATCTTAAGGTCCTTTCCAACCCTAACTATTCTGTGATACAGGTTTGTTACTTGGCCAATACAAGTTATTTTCATTGGGAAGACATTGTGATAGCAGTGTAGTAAACAGCAAAAGTGTTAGGTGAGAAGTAGAAATTTTTTGTAGATCTAAAAATCCCCAAAAGACAAACCACTATAGGTGTCAACTCGAAGAGTATGCTGCTAGCATTGTATTAAATAGAAATGAAAAATGTCCTATCCTAAAGACTTTACACAACATTGCTGGTAAGCTGGTGTTAAATTTGAGCTCATGTGTTTGGCTGGAGAAATAAATAAAACTGTTGAAACTACTCATGTCCCATGGGGCTTACAGTAGCTGAGGCATCGAGTTTGCATCTGGTTTGGAGGAGGCCTGTTCTAACTTGTTCTTAAGAAAAGGCTAAAAGAGGCCACCTGCTACATACAGTTCTCAGCCTGTTTTCCTTCTGGTTCACCTGTGAAAGGAGAACATTAAAAACACGTCAGAAATTAGTGTAAACATGTTGCTCTGTTTTGTCTTTTTTTTGAGTGTGGCAGGTAACCTATCAGTGCTGTCAATGTGAATGACATAGTACTAACAAGCAGAGCAGTTTTTGGGGGTAATTGTTCTCTGAAATGCAGCTTTTAAAAGAAAATACCTCAGAATTGTACTTGCTGTGACATTGCTCCTTGATTCAACGAGAGGGTATGCATTTATTCCCAAATTGTGTTTCAGTAAAGGAGATAAACTAGGGAAGGCTCCTGCTGGACCTGTTGCTCATGAACAGAGGACTTGTGGGTGATGTGGTGGTTGGAGGCCGTCTTGGGCATAGCAGCTGTGAGTAATAGGTAGTTTTCAATTCTTGCAGAACTAAGGATGGGCAGTCAGCAGAGCTGCTGAGTTGGACTTGCAGAGGGCAGGCTTTGGCCTGTTGAGGAGACTGGTTGACAGAGTCCATTGGGAGGCACTCCTGAAAGGCATGCCAGGAAGTGCAGGAGCAGGCTGTCCCCATGTGCTGAAAGATGAGCCAGCAGGGAAGATGTCCAGCCTGACTGAACAGATGAACAGAGAGCTTTGCCTGGAACTCGGGAAAAAAAAATAATAATAAAAGAGTTTATGGCCTTTGGGAGAAGGGGCAGGTAACTCGGGAGGATTACAAGGATGCTGTGAGTTTATGCGGGGAGAAAATTAGAATGGCCAAAGCCCTTAATCTGGCTACTGCTGTAAAAGACAATTAAAAATGTTTGTATAAATAAGTTAGTAACAAAAGGAAAGCTAAGGGCAGTCTCCATCCTTTACTGGGTGTGGGGGAAACATAGTTGTAAAGGCTGAGGTACTTAATGCCTTAGTTGCCTCAGTCTTTAATAGTATCCAGCCTCCTGAGCTGGAAGACAGGGACAGGGAGCAGAATGAAGGCCCCGTAGTTCAAGGGAAGATGGTTAGTGACCTGCTGCACCACACACAAGTCTATAGGGCAGAGTGTTGTCCACCCAGAAGTACTGCAGAACTGGCAGAAGTGCTCACTGAGCCACTTCTCAGTCATTTATCAGCAGTCCTGGCTAACTGGAGAGGTCGCAGTTGACTGAAGGCTAGCAAATGTGATGCCCATTTGTAAGAATGTCTGGAAGAAGTATCCAGGGACCTACAGGCCGGTCAGTATGCCCTTGGTGCTGGTTATGGAGCACCTGAGTGTCATCATGCAGCATGTACAGGACGAGCAGGTGATCAGACCCAGTCAGCACAGGTTTATGAAAGGCATGTCCTGCTTGACTAACCTGATTGCCTTCCATAACAGGGTGACCTGCTTTGTGAGTAAGGGAAACTTGTGGATGTTGTTTACCTGGGTTTCAGTTAAGTCTTTAGCAGCATTTCCCACAGCATTCTGCTGGAGAAACTGGTTGCTCATGGCTTGATCAGGTGTCCTTTGGTGAATGGAGTTAAATCCCATTCCCAGTGGCAGCTGGTCAGACATAAGTGGTGGTCCCTACGGCTCAGTCAGTTCTGTTTAATGGTATTTATTGATGATCTGGATGAGGGGATTGAGTGCACCCTCAGTCAATTTTCAGGTGACACCAAGATAGGCAGGAGTGTTGATCTGATGAGTGTAGGAGGGCTTCACAGAGGAGTATGGTCAGGCTGGATTTGTGGGCTGAGGCCAGTTGTAGGAGGTTCAACAAGCCTGTGCTAGATCCCCATGTAACAACTCCATGCAACAGCCCCATGCAATGCTCCAGTGTTTGGGGGAGAGTGGCTGAAAAGCTGCTTGGTGGAGAAGGACCTAGAGATGTTAGTCAGCAGCTGCTGGACATGAGCCAGCTTGTGCCCATGTGGCCAAGAAGGCAAATGGCATCCTGGCCCGTGTCAGACGTAGTGTGGCCAGCACGAGTCGTGTAGTGATCATTCCCCTCTGTACGCCTTGAATACTGTGTTCAGTTTTGCGCTCCTCACTCCAAGAAAGATGTTGAGGTGCTGGAGCTGGTCTAGAGAAGGGCAATGGAGCTGGTGAAGGGTCTGGAGCACAAGTCCTATGAGTCGCGGCTGAGGGAACTGTGGTCGTTCAGCCTGGAGAAAAGGAGGCTTCGGGGAGACCTCGCTCTGTACAGCTACCAGAAAGGAGATTGTAGTGAGGTGGGGTTGGTCTCTTCTCCCAGGTAACAAGTGATAGGACAAGAGGAAATGGCCTCAAGTTGTTCCAGGGGAGGTGTAGATGGGATGTTAGGAAAAGTGTCTCCCCCAAAATGGTTGCTCAGTACTGGAGCAGGCTGCTGAGGGCGATGGTGGAATAATCATCCCTGGAGGGATTTAAAGGACATGTACATGTGGCGCTTAGGCACATGGTTTAGTGTGGATGTGGCAGTGGTGGGTTAACAGTTCAACTCTGTGATCTTAAGGGTCTTTTCCAACCTAAATAATTCGGTGACTCTTAAAGGTGCTTTTTTTAGTTGTCATTTTTATTCCTTGAATTGGGATGTGCATCTGCTAGTAGAAAACTTAAGCGGTATATATAGATTTCAAGTGACCACACTGCACGAGTTTACCATTAGGTATAGGGCACCTATCATTACTCAGATGCAGTTAGATTAAGCCAGTACATCTTAATTCTGAAGATTTAAGTGTGTGCCTGTGTTCATGAGCATCTGTGACACTTTAAGGAGCTAAGCATGTGAAATTGCTTGGCAGAATTTCGGCCTAAAATTGGTCAGTGACTGGGCTCTTTCCATGATTCAGTAGTAACACAAATGCTGTTTTAATTACTAAAGGTATTTTTTTTGTATTCAAAACATAATACTTACACTTTTATCATAAAAAATAATTTATCAGATCATTTGTCAGATCACTGGCTGATATTTTCTTTGCTATGACAAGTGTTTTAGCCTACTTAAGCTGAGCCACAGTCAGAAGAATGTAGACTGTAAAAAAATTTGAGGCACATTCCAAATTTGAGTGTTTTTGGTTAAGTGTTTTAAATGTAACTACCTTTTATAGACACAATTGTTAGAGAAAGAAGGAAAGTAGTATATGTGGCTGTACATCCAGTAAATACAGTAGTGTTTTGAATAGGGAAGTACTAAAGCTAATAAGCTTTGTACTTAAAAGTTTGGCTTGGGTGCATGTATGCTATTCACATTTTGGTTCTTAATGATGTGGTACTATCCCAATTAAAAAGCTGCCCATGATACATGGAATGGCATTAGTTAGAAATCAAAACACACTTCTGAATACTGATTCTACATAATGTTGATTTTTGAGAAACCTGAAATAGTTAATTTTAATGGACGCAGAGCCTTGTTAGCCTTGGAGTTGCAGGTTGACTTATATTTACACACTTTATTATAAATAGAGATTAAACTCAAATGGTATTTATGAAATGGAACAAGTAATTTCTGATAAAACTCAACTGCTTCTATAATGCTTCTGGTTACTGCTAATTATGAAGGAGGGTCCTTTGTGGCTCTTTCCCTTTTAAGTACCTGTTGTCAACACGTGTAATTTTGACCACTCCGTGTCTGTTCACCTGTTTGTCCGTGTGCCTGTCCGTTCCATGCAGTATCTTTTGTTTGCCATTATTTTTCAGCCATAATTGAGACTAGGGTAGACATTCAAAGATAAACTTCTACATTTTGTGAAAATCAATTACAGTACTGAAGAAGATGGACAGTTTAGAGCCGCCAGCTGAGGAAATGGTTGGCAGTATTAGCATTGCCTCACCCCTACCCCAGGCAGTTCTCAGGTGCTGCCTCAGTGTGTGTGCGCACTGTCCTGCAAGTGTATCTCCACTGTCGTCACTGTCCTTGCGAAGTGGGAAGTGGGCTTCTCAAATGGGCTTGTATTTCCTGGGGAGGATCTAGTTTATGGCAGTGGGAAAATGAAAAGACCATCATAATACTGCTTATAAGAGGGTTTTTTTCTGCTATCTCGAAAAGTAGCATGAACGTAAGGAAACCCGTAGTAAAAAGTTTTTGCGTGGTACCTTCTTATATGTGTTGTGGGCATGACAAACTGAATGCAGATTCTAGATACTAAGGTTTACTTTTTTGGATCAAAATTATGTTTTCAGAATAAATTTGGTATGATTTCAATTAGAAAATGTTGGTTGCTTTTAAGTAACAAGAATAGAACAATGTTTACGTATGTAACTATGAACAATAAGCAGTCCAGTTATTTCTGTTGGTGAAAATACCTTTGAATCATTCCCATGTGCACACATAAGTATTTCTTACTGAGGGTGCAGATATGCTAATGTGTGACATGCTAATTTGTTATCTTTTCATTCCAGTGTTACAGGAGAGAACAAAAATTTGCATTGATGTATGAAACAAAACCTTGTCCTTATGAAATATGTGCACATAAGAGACAGTTTTCCAGAGCTTTCATTTTAGTGGGGGATTTTTCAGAACCAAAGTCTGTGTGCTTAGCGGTGTTGTGTGAAATGGATCGTGTGGATGGTTAGCTTATGGGGAACTGATCACAGTTTCATCAATAAAAGCAGGACTTGCCATTTTATTTAGTCAAATGTAAATGAAAACCGTAGGGTTTTAATAAGTATAGTCATAGCTATTTTTAATGTGAGCGAAGGGTTTTTTCCCTTTTTTTTTTTTTAAGTATTGTGGATTGGATCTCAGTGATGCATGAGGTCACTGATTCACTTCCATACTGTAAACCAGACTACCAAGAGTCAGACTTGTTTGGCAGATATTAAAAAGCCTGCACAAATGGCTGCTTTATTGTTACATAAATCACACTGGTTTGTGCATGTGGCAGTAATTAACTTCTGCTCATGTTAGAAAAGAAGTTGTCATGTCATTGCTGAAAAACAGGTTTCAGTATGTTTTTTTTACTCAGCTAGCAAGTTAGGTGCCATTAGACCAGTATAAATTTAACTGATTCTGAGCAGCAAAAGTTGAAGACAATTTCTGTGGGACTTGGAGAAATTTTTTTTTAATAATACATTTAAGTTCCTTTTTTTCTTTAATGGACTGTGTTGCACAGAAATCACATCTTTTAAAGAGTGTGGTCTCTGATTGATTAATTTTCAACTTCCTGTGGCTTGCTTTGCTGGTTACTTTTAATGGGCCATCAAGAAGCAGTCAGGGGTCAGGTTACCAGGGGTCAGTAAGTTGCAAACTGAAAGCAAGTATGTTAAGTTTAGAACAAATTTATATCTTTGCCATCTTTTGTTTTAAATAAAAAATAGTTTGTTAATGAAAGTATTCTAGAATGGATTAACACCAATTCGCTTTAGTGTTGGTTTTTTGTGTTTCCCGCCTCCCAAGCTATTCAGATAGTCATTGATAATTCCAGCAATATTTAAAAAAGCTTAGTTTTTTTTAGCTCTCTTAGCTACTGATACTCTGGTTTGATGTTCTTTGGACTTGATTAGTAGCAGAGTTAAATTAGTGCTAAGCAGTGGTGGAAGTTCCATTCTTTAGCTCAAGCTTCAGTCCTGAAGAAATTAATAAACAGTGATATTCTAGTAACAAGAAACACTTGCTATATTCAGACGTCAGCTAGCTTGTGGTCTCTTGCCCCGTAGTGATTTGCAGTGGTCCCTTCCACCCGGGTTTTAGTGTCCTTTCTTTATGGTATTTTCTCTTTCAATCATTGGGCAGAGAACTTTCTCCTACAGGTTCATAAGTTATCTTGTCAACCTTCGTCTTAGCAGAAACCCAAGACAAAACTGTGTTCTTACCCTGAACCTGAAAACTCACAAGCTTATTTTTGCCCCGAAAGAGAAGGGAAGCAGAAGGCAAACAATCTGAAACACAAAGTTGTAGTTATTTTCAATAGGTAGCTATTGAAAAAATCTTCATGCTTGCTGTATTCATGCTAATGTTCGCTTACTATCATCATCAGAAGCTGTTGTACTTGGCTGACTGCTAGGAGAATGAATTTAATATATATGAATGGTTTGAAGTAAAAAAATGATGACTACCGCTAGTTACTTTCTTTAGACTTATTTTCTGTGCATGTATTTTTTTAATTGTAATTTAATTTTTTTTTCTTGTTTTGTTTTCTTTGTATATGGCCAAGATTTATGTCATCACTGCAGCAAGACTTGGCTCATAGGAAAGAAGGGGCAGTATAGAGAAAACACTGTCACTCGTGGTGTCAGAGTCCATCACTCCTATCTAATTCTCAATTTTCTTCTAACTAGTAAGAAGTTAAATTGCCAGCTTGCTGTATACTTCAACTTCCAGTGATGTCCTGTAGTCAGTTGTTTTGGTACTGCAACACTGTCAAGTTTTTCATTAATATAATGGAACTATGTTTTCCAGTAGTATGGAGAAACATCTGTGTTGAGCTTGTGTCTTTGAACTAACTGCTATCACAATTCTTTCTCCCATAAGAATTATCATAATTCATAAGTGGTTACCATAATTCTTTATCCCATTTCACTGTTTGAAATACAGTTAAATACATGCTGAAGGATAGAGGTGAAATTTGTCAGAAGTGTAGAGTTCTGTGTCAGGATTCTGAGCCTCTCATTATAGGGAAGAGATGGAGCTACTGAGAACCACTAAATGGCTATTGAGATGTTGGAGGGATTGTAGCATCTCTCCTTTAAGGAAAGGCAGAGAGAGTTGGGAATCTTTGGCCTGGAGCAGAAGAGGCTCCAGGGGGTCTCTCTGATGTGTATAAATACCTGGAGAGAGGGCAAAGAGGATAGAGCCAGGCTCTCCTCAGAGGTGCCCAGTAACAGGAGGCAACAGGCACAAACTGAAACACAAGAGATGCCCCCCGAACATCAAGAAACGCTTTTTCACCATGAGGGTGACTGAGTGCTGACACAGGTTGCCCATGGAGGTTTGTGAAGTCTTCTTCTCCAGAGTTGTCTGTTCTATACTGACACAGTACTGGACATCTGTCTGTAGTGGGCTCTGCTTGAGCCAAGGGCATTACACGAGATGACCTCCCTTTCAATCTCCACCACTCTGTGTGTCACTTGTTTTATGTTTTAGGATGTTTTGGTGAATTTAGGTTTGTGTCAGAATGATACCAGGAGTGCATGCAGAGTTGCAAGTTTTGACTAGAAGAGTAGGATATTGCTAGTCTTAAATTAATGTTTTCTAAAATTCAGAGGTCTTTAAGTTTCATTGGAATGAGATGCATGAGGATTGAAGTACAGTCTACCCAATGTGATCTTTAAAAAATAACTTTGTTGTTCTGTTATTTCTTGGTTTATACTCTTTCGACAGTTAATGCACAATGTTCTGAGAATTGAGGACTTCATAAAAGTGTGCCTTAAAAAAATTGACATATGTGGAAATTACAAAATGGCTCTTCTTGTCCTGTTGTTAGATTGTGGTATGAGAGATCACTACACAGGGATCTTAGTGACTTTGTGATAAACTGTGTGAGTGAGTACAGTGAAACCTGAGCGTTATAGGTTAACCTTTCTTTTTGTTATTTTTGTACTTTTCCTCAGAATAATAAAAATGTTGTAGGTTGACAGAATGGAGCTACTGACAAGAAAGTTGTGTATTTAGTTTAGGCATGGATATAGTTGAACAGAATTAATCATCTGTTTTCGGGGGAAAACGAAGGAGCTAATTTTAATAAAATAAATCAACCCTTCTCCTTCTCACCTCAGGTTTTGGGTAAGGGAGAATGTGCAGTTTAAATATATGCGGTAATCCATCAAAGACAGAACTGAAGAAATTGCTCCTAAGCTTATAATACAATAATTGCCAAGTCCCACTACATGTAAATTGCTTGTATTTGGTTTTTTTTTTTTTCCTTAACCAGGTATTACAGAGCTATGGTATAAATGACAGTATTGGCATAAATTAAAACAGTACTTACCTTCTCTTTGAGAGAAAATATTTTCCTCTTACTGGGAAATATAGTTGTTGGCATATGTCTCAGTGCTTCTGCAGTGTGTGAGACTCCTTCATTTGACAGCAGTCTTACATCTGCTTTGTGGCATTCTCAGTGCCTTTATTTTGTATGGTAGCAGGGAGCAATGAAACATCTCTATTCTGGAGTTTTGTGTGGCAGTGTCAGCTTCAGGGAAATGATCTTTCTGTAGTTCTGTGTTTAGGAAACTCTGTGGAACAGTCTTCATCCAACCAGTGGGTTGTTAGCATGTTTCATATCTGTATTTCTCGTGTGATACGATAAATCAACTATGTATGCCTGTCACGTGGCTCATGTAATGTGTCTTGACAGTTGAGGGGTAAAAAATGAAAGGGTCCATTATACGATTGTTTTCCTATGATGCAGGCTTTTATATTGCCTTTAATATAATCATTTGCACATTGATCAATTGAACTTTTATTGCTCCCAGAGTGTAATAAGTTACTTTAAAGTAACTGCTTTAATTTGTTAAAGTATGTTCACTAGCTTAAGTTTTTTAGAGTTATAATTCGACCTTTTAGTAGTCACTCCCCACTTCTGCAAAGATGAAGACATTAAGGGTGATATGTAAGCATACTGTGATTTTGAAAATCAGAAAAATCTGTGTTTCGCCATGCTCTTTGCTGTGCTGAAGTTAGCTTTCCAAATTCAGTGCCTTTTTTTTGGTAAGGCAGTAAACTTCAGAAATTAAACAAACACTTGAAAAAAAGCCCAAACAAAAAAAAAAAGCTTTCCATAATAACAAACTTAATTTTTACATCTTTTGTTGCTTACCTAGAAAAGTAATGCTGCCTTCACTATACATGTAACTAGGAAACATACTTTGTGATCCATTATTTTGTAATTTTCACTGTGCTTAATAAGAACATTGTTCCAATCTAAATGTAGTGGAGTGAAGTAAACCAATGAAGCTTACTACAAGATTTTTAATGAAAATATTTTACTAAACACTATTAAATGGGAATGAAGATGCAGTATTTGAACCAGAAATGGTGTTTGTTATTATCACAGCTTCTTCATACCCTGATACATTTTTCTTATGTATTACTGCTACTTGTCTTACTTTACTAGATATTTTTAATGGCATCTCACAATACAAGGCTATATAACTTAGATTTGAATACGTGCTGCTTCTCTAGTAGCCTAAAAGCAGCAGACTGTATCATTCTCAAGGGCAGAATTGAGGAGCGTGCATTGTGAAATACAGAACAGGGGATGTGATATTACTAAAGACGTAAAATAAGTATTACTCTGATCTGGTTTTTATGACAGATGCCAGTACAGGAGCCTATGATAGTTATCTTGGAACAAAAAGCAAGAGCTGTAAACCGTAGGTGTTTGGCCTACTGAAGGGTGTGTGTGTGTGTTTGAACACATTGTATTATGGTGACTTGGTTTGTGAATAGATGGAAACTGTTAGTCCCTGTGAGCAGAATATTCTAGTGCCTGAAAGTGTTATACATTTATGCTTAGAGACAATAATGTTGTCTTGGGCAGCAGTGAATTAGAATTACAATTTTTTATGATGCTCTTACTGTTAAATCTATTCTTGTTTTTTTGTGATGTATCTATAAAATGTATGTATTGGTACATAGTAAGTAATAGAATCTTAGCATTATATAAGGTTGTTTTTTCTGGGAGTGTTTTTGTTCTTGGTTTCTTCAGTAGTTCCCTGCCAAATAAGCTTTTGAATATACTGCACAGGATTTATTCCCTTCCCGCTCCCAAATTTCTGTTTGTGACTTGTTTTATGAAAACACGTTATGTCCTACCTGCTTCAGGTCATGTGATTTCTTGTGTATTTTAATCTGCAAAATTATTTTTTTTTTAATGTGTTGCACATCAAGAGGACAGTTACAAGTAACGGTAAAAAGTACCTGTGCTTCTGCATCTGAAATACTACTTCTGCAGTGGGTCTAAATTAACTCCTCAGTGTCACACATTATGGGTGTTCTTTTCCTCCCACAATATCTCAGGTTCTAAATGGCAGGTGGCTGGTAGGGCAGGTTTGGATTAGGTATTAGGCAGTTCTTCCCTGTGAGGGTGATGAGGCACTGGCACAGGGTGCCCAGAGAAACTGTGGCTGCCTCATCCCTGGCAGTGCTCAAGGCCAGGTTGGATGGGGTTTGGAGCAACCTGGTCTAGTGGAAGGTGTCCCTGCCCGTGGCAGGGGAGTGGAACCAGGTGATTTTTTTTTTTTTATTAAAAAAAAAAAGCAAAGCCTTTTCCCCTTTCTTATAGGTTTGTGTTTTTCTTATTTTCTTCCCGATTGGATTTTTAATCCTTATTTTCTGTCTCTTTTTCTCAGCTATGTTTTGTCTGTCTTTCATACTGTGCATGTTTCCCCAAGTCATGCAAAATGCAGTGGAGTTTCATCTGTGACTGGGGTTTCTGGCTGATAGGGCAATATATGAGACAGTTACTGTGTATTTTTGGCAGACAGGAGCAGCAATGAGAATGCTGAAGTCACATCTTGCTGCTCTCTCCTTTGCTAGAGGTTACAACATACAGAGAAATATGTATTCTCAAGGTAATGGTCAGTCTAAACAGAGGATGAAGGTGAAGATTCAATGCAGTAATATTCAGACTTGTTGTTCAGCTCGGAATGGGTGTTAAGGGATTAAATGGTGCTGCCTTCGCTGCAACGAGAACTTAGTAATTTTCACATTTTTCTTTCATCTCCCACTGATGATGATGGCAGAAGGAGGAACAGTATTATATTTTTACTGACAGTGTTCCTTTCCTCAATTTATATTGGTATGATAAAGTGGTTAATCAACATGTCCCCACTTGTTAGAGAATGTTCTTGACATCATTCTTATTTATCAAATGCACAGAAGTGACACACAGGGGAGGCTATATAGAATGGCCTGTGCTTTTTAGTCATGAATGTGCTTGCTGATCCCTGGAAGTGCTGAGTCAGAGAAAAATTCTGTCGTCTCTGAGAATGTGGGAGTTGATGAAAACTAATTAAGTAATGCCAAAACCTTTCAGCCCTTTTAGTCAAGCTTTGCCGAAAGATTGTTTTTTCACAAGTCTTGAATCTTGACCAAAAGTACCTAATCATGATGTAGACGTTCTTGTCAGTGCTGACATCACTGCTTTTATCCATCATAACAGTGAAAGGTCCTGATGTAGAAAGGGTCATGGCGTAAGTGTCTGCCGCGCCGACAGAGCTTTGGCGATCCATGCAGCTTTTGTTTCTTCCAAAGGACTTTTTTTTTTAACTTAGTAGCCGAGTCTAGGAATCTCACCTTGTCAAGTTGCGTGAAATGGTCAGCGCTGTGAGTGAAAAACCCTGCCTCAGCGTTCTGAAGTCTTTCACTTTTTAGCTTGAATTCGATTTCGGTGGGAGGAAAATGATGTTACAAAACTGGCATGTTTCACATGAAAAAACCAAAAATGACTTGAAGTAGGATTCTTTTTTACTACTACTGAACTAAAAATAAAGCCTCAGATCAGTAGTTAAGCTTTTGTGGCCTGTTGTACTGAAGGAGAAATAAGCGTGAAGGAGGGTACGCTTTGTTCTTCACACAGTGTGTATGAGATTTTTAGCATTTGGAAATCAGATTATGTGTGATCTAGTATGAGAATAATAGTACGTTAAAAATATTTGAAAATGGTCAAAAAATCAAATTTAAATTAATGAAAATTTGGAGGAAAGATATCATGATCCTCCCACAATGGGAAGTTTAGACTGGGTGTTAGAAAAACTGTTCACCAAAAGGGATGTCAAGCCCTGGAATAGGCTGCCCAGGGAAGTGGTGGAGTGGCCATTCCTGGAGGTATTTAAAAGGCATGTAGGTGTGGCATTTAGGAACATTGTTTAGTGGTGGCCTTGCCAGTGTAAGGCTTATAGTTGGACTCAATCATCAAGGTCTTTCCAACCTAAACTATTCTGTGATTCTCTGTAAGTGGATCCCTATACCTAGAGAACTGAATATGAGAGAAGTCTCAAGGTGCATAGATCAAATTACTTGAATAGAAGAATACAGAACTGTGGGCTAGAAGCCTCAGTCTTGTGTTCTGGGGCCATCTCATAGTTCCTGTATGCAGCGTTCTAGTATCTGACTAACTCCTGTATTTCCTCTGCAAGAGAGAGGCATCGTCTGCCCACTGAAGAAAGCAGGTACAGGAACTGATTAAAGGTTAGCGTGGCTTGTGCTTTCATGAAGCAGTGCTGGCATACTCACAGTAAAAATTCCTGAGTTTAGGACAGTTGCCATAAAAATGGATAACTCTCATTTTCTGCTGCTCAAAAGGTGATTTCTTAGTACAATAAAACTGAATTAACGTTTCTTACCTTCCTGCTGTTCTTACAAAGTTAAGATGTTAAATCTCTCAGTTTCCTGCCACCTCTACAATTTTGTTAAATGTATGTGAAAAATGGTTAGTTATTTGAGCAATGATATAAAGTAATAGCGTAAGTGAGAAAACAGGGTATTTTGAGGGAAGACAAGTTACATTTGGTTTTCTCCTTTCAAATACTTCATAGAGTGAGGAACGTACAATTGCAAATGAGTGGAAGAAACAAAATGAACTTAAATTTTTGGTCTTAAGCTAAAATTAAGAGACACAGTGGAGCTCGATAATATTCAAGACAGGTTAATGTGTTGTTTTTTTGGGTTTTCTGGGGTTTGGTTTTGTTTTGGTTTGTTTTTTTAGTACACCCCCCTCCTCCAGTTGCATTGTTCCTGTTTAGAAGGGACAGCAAGAGCTGTAAAGAGCTTAACCAATAAACAGCTGTGCATGGCAGCAGATGGGTGACTGATACAGGTGACTGCTGTATCTGTGTTGGCCAATAGTCTAGTGATTCACTGGGGTGAATGTGGGATCTCTGGGTGGGAGGCATTTTGTGCAGTGGCTTTAATGATTCTCTTACATCATTGTTGCTTTGGGAATCTCCTGCTAAGGCCTCATCTGAAATACAGTGTATTTCTGTTTTGTTCCAGAAGGATTACTCATGTTTAAGGAACTTGAAACTAAGATAGGTGAGAAGAACAAGGATCCTGAGGGTAATTTGGGGGCTTACAGAAGGGTCTGAAAGAATTTGGACTCGATTAGCTTAATAAAATGAAAAACTGAGAGCTTACATATTCCTGCCCTATAGGACCACAAACTCCGAGAAAATCAGCATAAAGAATACAAAAACTGAGGGATTCAAATGAATGGGATTAAACTGATAAAGAGCATGTTTTGTTTTGTTTGTTTGGCTTGTTTTTTTTTGGTTTTGTTTTTTTTTTTTGGCTGGAAACCTGAGGAGTGTAAAGATGGGAGAAGGAAGCCAAATTTTAAGGTGTCATTATGAGACGGATCCTTTATGAGATGGATTGTATGATGTGGGATGAGATTTGATCTGGGAAGTCTTTTCCAATGGTGTGCATTTTTTAGTATTAGTACACTGGTTTATAGAACACCAGGTTGGAAGGAGCCTCAAGGATCATCTGGTCCAACCTTTCTTGGCAAATCATGACCTAGACTAGATGGCCCAGCACCCTGTCCAGTGGAATCTTAGAATTGCTCAATGCTGGGGAGGCCACTGCTTCCCTGTAGAGATTATTCCAATGACATATTGTTCTCAGGGTACGGGGGAAGAATTGCAAGCAGGCAGAACCCAACTGCCTAAGTCTTCTAGAAGAAATTGAACCCAGAACCCGAACTCCTGGGGAAAGCATTTGATTACTGGTACTTAAATATTACACATACTGACTGATGCCCAGTCTTTACTAGCAGTAATATGCACATTGCTGAAATATGCTGCTGAAATACTAAATTCTTGGCAAGCTGCCAGTTTCCAAAATCATAAATGATAATTTTGCTTTGGCAGATTAAAATTTTTCTGGAAGTGCATCACATATTTACACAAAGCTTTTATTGTGAACTGTACTGTCACAGCGGGGAATTTTTTTTTTTTTTGCCAGTCTTTTGTTCTAAATCCATATTTTTAATTTGTTCTCCACACGTTAGTTTCTCAAAGAACGTAAAACCTTTCATTTCCTAAACTGTGTATTTTAGGGCCGTGACTTCTCTATTCCGTTCAGCTATTCTGGTTGAATGGTTTTCCAAGAAGCAGATTGTCATGTGTTAGTCTTCAATGACTTTTCTGCTAAAACCTTTGAAAGCAGCAGTAATGGTGTATCTTGTCTTTCAGAGAGAAAGTTGCATCAGATTTTTCAAATATTTATGTAAGTTTTAGGGAACTGGTGCCCCCAATTTATCAAATGTTCTTTCTATCAGGTTTTTGAGCACTACTAGTTATAAATGTTAACAGAAGTATGAAACAGTTGGGCAAAGTTCCGTAATCTCACTTTTTCAGTCTTTTATAATGCCATGACTTTGTTAGCTCTCCCATCTCAGTAAACTTCCAGAACAGACAAGTCCTGAATTACTAATGAAAACCAGGAAGAATATAACTTGAAGACTCATGTTCTTTCAACCTTTGTTTGCAATATAATTAAAAAGGGCACCAAGTCGTTTTTTTGAAAGACAGGCGTATCTTCTGTAGCATGTTTGCATTGGAGAAAGAAGCAAATTGCCGTCAAGAAAGAAGTCGTCTTGCCTCATGGCTTTATGAAAATGGTGCAGTTTTTGCTGCATTCTGCAGTGCTGTCAGATTCTAAGTTTTGATTTGAGAAGATGCCATTGCGAGAATGTAAACCAGTTATTCTAGTCTTGCTTAAAAAAATATCTTGCAAAATGATAACAGTAACAAAGGTGGGAATTCACCCCGCCCTGTCTTCCCACTTCAGTCAAACCTCAAATAGCTCCATTAGCTCCATTTATATGCTAATACTAAGTACAGGAAACTTCCTTGTTCTTTACTTTGTACACAATAAGGAAATAATGCAGGAAGAAAAGATAACCTTAGCATTGCATAATTAATAGTGAAATCTGGAAATAAAAATAATAGAGTCTTTTGTGTCCACATTAGCTACCCCGTTCTCCAACTGAGAAGCAACCATGACACCCCTGTGCCTGTGTAATGCACTGCAACTCAGCACTTTGCCTGTGCTGCGTTGATACTGGGAAATACAAACATAAAAAAGCTTACAGCCTCCTCTTTCAGGCACTCTGTTTTATGTTCTTTCTGTTCTTTTAAATACTCAGCTTCCACCTGCATCCGTTGAGTGTGGAATGTCAACTGTTTCCTGGCTTTTTAGTTTCAAATTGCATTAGGATTTTGTTTGTGTTTAAGGATACTTTGTTTTACGCTTCATAATAATTAGCTCTAAAAAATCTAAAAAAAAATAGTCACAATAAAATGCTTTTCTGTTGGGCTTTATTACTGGAATATCTGAGTACTGAAAGTGAAAAGAAACTGCTTGCAGGGACTTACGTTTTTGCACAATTTAATGGTAAGTTCAGAGCTTTCTGTGTTTGTGTGTATGTGCAGTTCTGCGAAGGAATAGAATATTTAGTGGGAAAACAGTGTTCATTGGTCCTTATTTTTTTTTTTTTTTAATGGATGGAGAAGTTTGTGTTGTGTAACTTCTTGAAGTTTATGTCAAATCATCTTTGCGATTGAGTTCTAGCTTAGTTTTCCACTTAGTACAGTGTTTGTATACCTAAAGCACCTGTTTACACTCTACTTTGGATGCTGGACTGAGATTAGTCTGTGTTCTTCTATAAAATAGAAGAAAAATACCGAAATGCCTAAGGAACATATTACTTGTAAAAGCAGATGCTTCCTTTGGTGTTAGTTTTAAAATTTGAAGGCTTTAGAATTTGTATATACATATCTGCAGGAAATAGTACAGTTTTTGAAATCTCACTGTCGCTTGTTGTAGTCATGTTTTCCTTAGTTTTGCCCTATAAATTAAAGTTGGATCTTTTTGTAGATAATGTCTTTTTATTTGTTCTTTTTTTTTAATTTGTTTGCTTTTTCTTTTACACTTCTAAAAAACTTTCAGTAAGCATAGAAATCTGGATTATTCCTTGAGCTTGCTTCTAAAATAGTTTTTACATGTCAGTTTTATACCTGTAGTGCAAGCCCTTACATGCTCAGCTAATGCAAATTAAATTTTGAGTAAAGCAAACATGAGGATGGTCTCTAGAAGAACTCACAGTCAGAATCACATTTGCCATGATACATGTGCCTTTTAGTTGTTTGTTCATCTATGTTGTTGATCCACTTGGATCTCTCAGTAAGTTGTAAAGTGAATGGTAGAAATGTGCACTGGGCAGCTGTAAGGTACTGAAGCCCCACAGCTATTGAAAGGATGTGCTGTTATTTCCACCCGAATGCTTACCTTTGTTTGCACCATCTAATCCATTCTGGTTGTGATGTTCAAAATTATTGTTTTACACTTCTGCTAGAAAAAGCAATTTATAGTCAGTACTGCTTCCATGTAGTTGGTACAATTTTCTGTCATTCCTTACTTGGTCTTACTTGTGCTGAGGTGTTGCTGTGAGGAGTAGTCCCACTGCTGTGGCTGCATATTTACCCTGTTTTTGCTTGGCTTGTACTGCTTGCTCAGCTCAGCTCAGCTCAGTGAATTGATCTCTTGGAAGATGTCTGTGTGTGTCAGTAGACTGCAGGTTGCTTTACTGCAGCATGTCTCAAACTGTTACAACAGCCTGTTCAGGAGCAGTATTGCTGAAATCCTGAGCATTTCAGAAGTACATTGAGACAGGGTTTGATAGTGTCAGAATAGACGGTTTATTTGGAAGGAGTTGCAACCAGAAGCAGTGGGATGAGAAGGAGAAAATGAGTATTGTAGACTGGGGAACTGTCAGTTAAAAACTATAAATGGACAAAGGAATAATTCTGGAAGATGTAGTATCTGTTTCCTGGAAACTTGTACACATCTCTGGGGGCTAACACATTTGCAAGTGGAAGTAGATCACATAGAATCCTGAACCACCTTTGGACTGGTTAACTTACGTCTTAGCTAACAGTGTACAGGCAGTAGTATGCCGCTGCTCATGGACTGAAGGGAAGAGCAGTAAATACTTGAAAATGAACTGCACTGTGTTGTGTGCTGTAAGAAAATAGCTGTATTGTTTAGCTTAGCTTAACCTTGGCTGAAAACCTGTTAAGCAGTCACAATGGGATGGTAGCGTGCATATATCCTATTTACAGGAGAGTCTTTTGCCTCTCAAGAATCTATCAAGTGCTGTGATAGATCTATTTCTTTTTACCATTGATTTTATGAGTTAGAAGTCTCACTACAATTAAATTTTATACAAAGTAGCCTGAACATTTGGTTTCTGATAGCCCAGTTTAAACTTATAGGGTACACACTTCGAGGGTTTCACGGTGCTCCACACTATGAGCGTTTCTTATGTTGCCTTACTTAATGTTCATTGTTATACTAAGGTCCTCTACCTTTTCTTTACCACTTCCTCATGTGTTTGCTTATAATATGCTGTCGTGGTTTAAGTCTCTAAAACTCCCTCCCTCCCTCCCTCCCTCCCTCCCTCCCTCTTTCTTCCCCCAGTCCCGGGGGGATGGGGAGGAGAATCAAAAGAATTCTACTCGCACAGGTTGAGATAAGAACAGTTTAGTAACTAAGGTATAACACAAATCACTACTGCTACCACCAGTAATAATACAAGAGAAATACAAGGAAAGAGAATACAAGTGCTCACCAAGCCTGACCCAGCCAGTGCACCCCACAGCAACGAACCCCCCCAGTACCAAAAACCTGACCGTGCTGTGCACCCCCAGTCCACCACCACACCCTTCCGGGTCTCTGCCCTCCGTCTTCACATCCTGGACATGACGTGCTGTGGTATGGAATAACCTCTTTGGTCAGTTTGGGTCAGGTGTCCTGTCTCTACTTCCTCCCGGCTCCCCCTCCTCCCTGGCATAGCATGAGACTCAGAAAGTCCTTGGCCAGACCAAAACATTACCAAGCAGTAACTGAAAACACTGGTGTTATCAGCGCTGTTCCCAGGCCCAAAATCAAAAACACAGTGCTGCACCAGCTACCAAGAAGGAGAAAACACGACTGCTGCTGCTGAACCCATGACAATCCACCCCTTATTCCATACCATTCACATCATGCTCAGATCCCACATTTTCAATATACCATCACATGCATATGTATGGATCCACAGATGCACAGAAAGGGAGAGAGATCGTTCCTTTGTGCATGGACCAATCCCTACAAAGCTGCTGAGTCCATCCAGTCCATGATGTTGGGCTCCATCT
Source organism: Myiopsitta monachus (assembly GCA_017639245.1). NCBI lineage: Eukaryota > Metazoa > Chordata > Aves > Psittaciformes > Psittacidae > Myiopsitta > Myiopsitta monachus. The sequence continues at coordinate 58,712,305 of CM029921.1, read as the reverse complement.
TTTGTAACAGTTTTTCAGAGCAGGGGAAGCTGTGTGCAGTGCTCACACTTGTGAATAACCTGGACAATAGTGTCCATTGCTAAGTCCACCCCTCGATCATGAGTCCATCTGTATACTGCATCTCTGCCCTGGTGGCCTGAGGTGTCATGGGCCCACCAGGCTCAAATAATTCACCCTTATGTTGCCAATCTAAGTCCATCTGAGCCATTTCATTTCAGCCGCTTGTCATTGGGGACAAATATTCAATTAGGTGTTAGTTTGTTAACCAGAAAATTATCTTGCTCTTGAGTGCTACTTCCCTTTAGGAAGAAATGCACAATTGCATTTACTTGGAGTTGAGTCATTTCTTTCAAGCAAAGCAGGTTTATTATTTACAAATTTCCAAGATCAAGTGTGAAGTAATGGGATTGCACCACTGATAATCATCATTTGAGTCTTTTGGGAGCCCCAAATACATGGTGCTGGAAAGAGGGGAAGACACGAATTCTGCTTCATGTGTAACCTTCAGATAATTTTTAAAGTGAAGCTAATTGAATGTGTGATGTGTGTATCTCGCAGACAGGTGGAACGTACAGATGATGGCAAATATAAGGTTCCTTTGTTTAAAATAATTATTATAGTTGCAGAAGTTTATTTTCTGCAGCTGCTGTGAAGGGAGTAGAAGGTACATTTTTTTGTTAATGTGTTACAGGAAGGTGAAATTCCATTATTGGAATGGACAGTGTCTGGCTGAGATTTGCTAAGGTAATAAAGGGAGGTAGATTGCGAAGTCGCACGGTAAACTGAACAGGAAGTGATAAATAAGTGACACTAGATGACACAACTTAAGCCATTCCTTGTGCTTTCATGATGGCATGTTTAAGAGAATACTGTAACCATTTTGAAATGAACTGTATGTTTAAAACCAGAAAGAAGAGTTTCAAAGTAATGAATGCATTTTGTATAACACTGGTTTAGTCTTGTGATAGAAATACAAAACATACAGCCTAAATGACACTGTTGAATCTTGGAACGCGGAGAGTTTGAATGGCACTCATCTTGTTTAAAAAAAAGAAGTATAGAACTATTCTGAGGATAAAGTGGAGGTTAGCTATGTCTATATAAAGTGCCATTGTGTTTAAGAAAAATTCCTGAAGCAAATTCCAAACTATTCCAACACAAAATTTTAATATTGCTTTGGTGGCAGGGAAGGTGGCGTGTGGTTGGAGAGATTTCTTCAACATTTAAGTTTCTTCTCCCTTTCAAAAGAAAAATTAGTTGTTATGCCTATTTTAGACGTCTTGGACATTTACTGACTGTGGTGAGTGCTCCTAATGTGTTGATGGTAGCTTTCTATAGTAAGTGAATACAACTCTGTAAAGAACAAACTCAGTAATCTGAGACCATGCATTAAATATCCTTTATTAATAAAGAATGGACAGTGGTCTTTGATGAACGTGGTAATTTGTTCATTGTAAATATGTGCAGCTTTATGGGAGAAAGAACCTAGAGCAGTGTGTGATGCATTTTGTACCTGTTGCGTTGTATGTGCATTTGTTTACTTGAGTAAGAAATGGGAAGTTAGGTTTGTTCTTAAATAAATATAATAGACAACTCTATTTTTGCTCTTAAAAACTGGATTTATTTAGTCAGGTTTACAGCAGTTGCATTAAGATGTACTTTTTTTTTCTCTTGGAGAGTGTTAGATACACAGGACTTTTTCCAGTTAATTCTGTGTGATACAGAATTGCCCAACAAAAGTTAGTTTTGGCTTATTGAAGGGTAGTATTTAAGTTTGCATGTATACATCCAGCCAGGTGTACTTTACCAATCTATAAAATTCTTGGATTTAAACCTTCACTGAAATCTTCACTATGTGCAGTTGACACTGTTTAGGAGAATAACATTTGACTGCTGCATTAGATTAATTCAGTGCTAGTTTTATTACCTGTAATTTTGAATGCAGTGCTAAAGTTTTCCTGCTGAATGCTGAGTTTTTATTTAGCCTAACAAAAGTACATGATACTCGTATGTTCATGCTGGGTTAGTTATATGATACTACATGATATTTTAATGGAAAGCTCTACTCTTGTATTTCTGTTCAGTATTTCAAGGAAGGGATTAAGAAATTACCCAGTTAGCATACCCTAGCACCTGCTGGTGGTATTGCATAATTGCATGTTTTCTGATGTCTTCCTCTCCTGGTTTTTCATCCTGGCATCTCCTAGACGTTTCGTGACACCTTTGCTGATCTATCTCAAACTCTTATTTCATGTTCTGTCACCAATTCCAAGCTTAGATTTGACAATCTCAAGTGCAGTCAACTTCATGCCTCAACTGCCTACAGAAAGGTATTTGCCTTTTAGCTCACATAAGCACTCAGGTACTTGGGGTAGGAATGGACATAGAACATGATCTCTAATAACGTGAGTATTAGAGTATAGAAGGCAGGATAGAATTCACACAGGCAGCAGATCTTGAAGTCTTCTATGAGTTTTGAAGATGGACTGAAATGTTCATTGCACCATATGAGAGTAATGACTGATTTTAGTAGATTTTTAGTTGAAGAAAGCTAAGAAAATAGGAATGCAATTTGTTGAAGCATTTTGTATTGCTATCTGAAGTAATTTGTGCAGTATGAAGCTGTGAGATAGCCATGTGCATACGCAAAATCACTTCGTGCTGTCTGGAGCAAATGTTGACATTTTTTGCTTTGGGAATAATTCTTAACACATGCAGACCTTCAAGCATTGGAGCCATAGTAAAGCCTGGTTTTAAGTGTTGCCTGTTTTTACTTGCAGCTGTGCAGTCTTTTGTATTACAGTTTAAGTACCTATTCCAGTTTATTGTGGAAATTTTTATTTACTTTTGTGTGTGTGTTTTCAGGAAGTATTTAGATGATTTTCCAAGTGGTGACCCTTTTCGTGTACTAAGAATAGAGAACAGATGAAAAAATCACCCCTCTCTCCCTCTTTTCTAACTCCTTGATTTACAAACTTGCATTCAGTCAGAGCAGATGAAGAATACAGAAGTCAGCAGCGTGGTGAAACATGATTGTCAGGGAGCATCTGGCTGAATCTACTACTCATGGTCTCCTCCCAGTCTTTTCTTCTCTTTTGGAAGTGTTGTTACTGTTGAGAAAGAAGTAGGCTGTTTTCCAGTGTGGCTGGGCCCATCGGGATCTGGATTTTTCTATAGAGAGACTTTTCTTCTCATTGGACAGTGTTCAGGGCTCAGGAAGCTGTGACTGTGCAGTGTGTTCTGCCTGGCAGGCAGTAAGGTAGGTAGCTGGTTATCATTCCTTGCAAGTGGCAAGCTGGAACTTCAAGAGCTGTTTTTACTATCCTCAACTCTACCGGACCTCTAAATGTTTATCCCAAGGTTCAGGTTTTGGTAGGCTATTCAGTGCCTTCAGGATTGATACCAAACCCAAAACTTAGCAGTGGCACAGCTACAAATGAGGCTACAAGTAGAATGTGTATGTGAAATTATTACAGGCAGCAAGTACTTGAGCTTCAGCTGGTACAGGAAATACGATGTTTCCAAATTAGAAGGAGAAATAGGACTTCATCTTCTGCTTCCTGAAGGACAGTTCAGGGTTCTAGTCAGCCAGCATGATGGTTGTTGGGAGAGTAGAAAAATATATACTTTCTTAAGCTTTTCCTCTCAAAATCTTTGCTCCCACTTTTTAAATGGCTAGTTTCTGTGTCGCATCTCCTTCCATCGATTTTCTTTTATGTTTCCGGTCTAGCAGGTTGGGGTTTTCTTTTGGCATTGTCAAAGCATGGCAGTAGGATAGAGAAGGGAAACAGTAATGTTTTGGTTTCTCCTTGGGAAAACAGATGTGATTCCTTTCCTGTGTAGGTTGATGATGCTGCCACTGACCATTATGAAGAATGATTTTTTTTTCCTGGCTGCCCTTTGGCAAGGGAGAAAAATGATTTTCTGTGGTAGGCCTGTGAGTCTAGTGTGACAGTAGTGACGGCAACTGGTGTTAATGCCAACACGTTTACAGGTTTCAATTTAAAAAACCATGGCTGTTGTTGATGTAATTACCTACCTAGATTTAAATTGTTACTCCGCTTACCTAACTCTGTAAGAAGTTCCTGCTCATGTAGATGCCTGAAGTTTTGTTCGCGTGAGTTAGTTAGTATGCTTTTGTGAAGAAAGCAGTTTCATCACTGCTCCCCTGTGACAGAAGCCAGCTTTGTGCTCCTGTAACTGTGATCTTGTAGAAAAAAAATCCCGGAGTAAACCCATCCATGTTTCTACACATTTGCTTTTCTTTTTTTTTTTTTTTTTTTTTTGGAAAAAGTGTTCAGTGTAAACTAAAAGCCTCAAACAAACCCAGTAAGTCCCTCTCCCCCTCCCAGTTCTACCATGGCATTTTCTGTTATGTAGGCAGCTATGCTTAGTTGAAATTGTCTGCCAGTGTAGCTGAAGAGAGCATCTACAAACTTTGTATAGCAAATGTATGTTTAATGCTGCAAAAGACATTTTTAAAACATCAAACTGTGAAATTTCACTGTCTCTTTACTAAATTAGAAAATCCCAGAATTATCAGATTTCTACTACTATAGCAAGTAAGAAAATTGTTGTGTTCCAAATGTTACATCTGTTACGCTGGTTTTCTTCCTACACAGTGTACATGAACTCTGTGTTTAGAAAAACTTGATCTTCTCAGGGAAAAAAAGATCTTGGAAGAAGGCAATCCACTCAAGTGTTCAAAAATTATTTTTAGCTATAAATTTTCAGTGAAATACATGTGGATTTTCTACTGACATAGAGATGCTTCTGAATCCTCATAGCATGAGGAGAATTTGAAATACTCATGCTAGAGAGCATCTGTAATGGCATGAAACTTTGGTTCTGTATAATAAAAACTGAAAATTCACATTGATTTCTGGGAAGTCAGAATTCTTTTTGCATTTTAACAGAAAGATTCTTTTGATTTCCTGCGTACATCAAAGGGGAGCGCGTACTGTATCATTCACAATTTAGTGAGGGTTAAATGGGTATGTGTATTTAAACAGCTGGTTGGAAACAAAAATGTGATTATGTAACATTTGGCTTAAACTATTCTTGTTTCAATAGCTTCATATCTGGCTGTGGGAAACAACGTGTTTTCACTACACTAGAAATACTTCACTGCTGTGTTTGGTGGGGTTTCCTTTTGAGAAATGTCGCTGTTGTGCTTGGTGCATCTTTGCCTTGTAAAAGTTGCTTGATGAAAGGATGACTCAAGTGATCATGAATTTGTTTTGTGTTTGCAGCTTGCAAAACAGCGATGTCACAGAACTGACCGCATTCATCACAGTAAGTAAGCCACCGCAGTAAGCATTCTGATAATTTTTTGATAAGCATGAATCGTATACGGAAAAGAAGAATGTTACCTGCTGTATGACTTAGTGCTAGATTCTGCCTCCAGGTCCTAATTTCAACAAGACATTAAGCACAGGCCTAACTAAGACTTCTAGGTTTGTTAGTCCACATGTGCAACTCTTGAGTAGGTCTGTAACAACTAATACTGTTGTAATTATTTCTAAATTTCTTTGTTGGCTTGAAATATAAATATGATAAAATTTAATTATAATGTGTTGCACATTTTCAGTATACTGTTAGTAGTTTGATGAGTGACATTATGCAGTTTAGGAAATATTTAAAATGAACTGAGAGATTGTGCAGAGAGTTTTGATTCCAAAAGCAGTAATAGCAAATTTGAAAGATGTTTTGAATAGTCAGAGAATGTCATATTTTGCTATGTGATGAGCATGAATTACTTTATTTTATTAATATGGTTTACTAGACTGTTAGGAAATGAAGAATTCTGGATTCACATCAGTCTGCTTGCTGTTTTTCAGGATAACTAAAGAAAAAAAAGTGCTTGTGTCTTACTCCAGTACTGCTGTGGACAAAGTTAACAGTGAAAACTGAAATAGGGGATTTCAAACAGAAAGCCTGACTGACTTTGCTTAGCTCACAGATGCAACTTACAGGCACACTTTTTAATGTTTATTGTACTTACTGTCTGTCAGGTACATAAAATAAGAGAGGAAAATCTGAAACAGATTTGAAATGGTTTTTCAAGTTTGTTAGTATTGGTGCTACTCATATTAACCATCAGTTCTTTATACAAGTGCGATAATATTCCCCTGAAAATAGCAAATAACAAACTTAAATTTGTAATTGCATATTGTAAGTTTATGTACAGTAATGAGATATATTTTGGTTAACAAGAGCCTTGTTTATGTCCTGGGATAGGATACTGTGTGATACATTGGAGACTTATGTTTCAGTAGGGACCTTAATGTCCTCACCCCAAAGGTAACTTTACAATCAGTAAAGATAAAATTTGCACTGACAGTGGGGGCAAAGAAAGGTTAAATCAATCATTTTTGTGTGCTGATTAATATGTTTTTGAAGATTGAACTTAAAAGGCTCAGATTTTAGAAGTACTTCAAGTGTATAGTTGCATGCTTTCTGCATAGTGTAAATAGAAGCTATTTAAATCACCACATGTGATTTAATACAGTATTTACGGGAATGGTAAGAGCACCAACATCTGAATTCAGAGAATGAATAGGTTCATATGGAGAGAGCAGACCTATTAAATAGGAGGGATCAAGTGAATTAGAAGTTGAAAGAACAGTTTTCTAGTGAACACATTTGCTTAGCAGGTAGTGATACGAGAGCAGGTAAGGGTGGGAGGTGGGACAGCCTGTTATTTCGAAGTGAAGAACAGCAATCTGAATTAAGAAAAAGGCAGAACTAGGAAGGTCATTAAGTAATTTGCAGTAGTAGACAAAAATGAGAACTGTATTTAGGATTTAGCATATACTGTAGGTATCAGACATTGTGAAACTTTTTGTATTACAGTAGTATACTGTTAGCTTCTGGAAGGTGAGCCAGTTTTAATGAAAAAGCTCTCTTTTCATAAAAGCTAAACCCTGTTGCTACTGTGTTAATGAGGTAATGTATTTTCTGGGGCATATTGAAACTGAGGGATTGGTACCTTCTTACCCTGTATGTCTGACAACAGATGTGGAAACTTCCTAGGAGAAGCTTCCAGTTTTGTTGGGGATAGGGGCTCTATAGTATCAAGTTAGTTTTAAACATTAGCACTACATTGGGCTTTAAAAATCTAAACCTGCTAACTTTTGGTTTAAATCCTACTTTGAAGGGCAGTTTTCCTTAGAACTGCAACTACAGAATGAGAATTGCCAGCTGGCTGCTGCTGACCTCTCTTAGTCTGTGGAAGAATTGAGATGAATGCTGAACTAAAAAGTGCCTTACTCAGTAGAATGGGAAGAATGCTGCATAAATGGTGAAGTTACCATGCATAACTTTTCTCCCTTTAAATATGCAATTGGAGAAGAACAGGAGGAATTTATAGAAAGATTTGTGCTTTTTGATCAGTTTTCCTGTAGGCCTTAAGAAAAATGCAGGGGAAATAATAGCCAGGTGCAGATCTCTTTCTCTCAACAAGCTTATTTTAAGGTTGGCTGTTTTCACTAACTCAGTGTACCAGTTTATTCTGCTTGTGTTCTTACGGCCAACTATAAGTAACTTAATGCTTTTGTGAGGGATTAAAATTGTCCAGTCTCTGAAAAAGAAGAAACAACATGTCCATAGTCATCTCTCACATTTTTGTGGGTACAGCCAGTTCTTTAGCCTACAGAATATGCTTCTTTGTTAGGAAGCAATAACAGCCCTTCCATCCAAACAAAGAAATGGCACTTCAGTATGCATTCTGTTGTAACAAATAGGTTGCTTAAGGGAGAACTTGAAAAGATTAGGAAAAACAGCAAGTAATAATTCCTTGTACTTTGTGAGTTGTTGGGGTTTTTTTCTTGGTATGACTTCCTGTTAAACTCATGGCATTTTGTATAAGAGGTTCTTGAGGATACTAATTTCTACTCCCAAAATACAAAATTCTTTTCGTTCCTAATGATAGTTCTTTTTGTTCCAAAAGCTAGTGGTGGAGAGTTCTAACAGTACTTCTTTACCTGTGGAAACAGAAATAGTGTAGAATGTTGACACTGTAGTTGAAAATAACACAAATAATGTTTTCTGTAAATTTTCTATATGTCTGTAACAAAACAATTTATTAATGGCTGTAATTAAATAAGTGATTTAGAAGATCAGCTGAGCAGAAGGCTGAACAAAATTTTCTGGAGAGTTAAGGTGAAGTTAAGAAGAGGAGTCTTGCCTCAGAATTTGACCAAAATTGTGATTACAAGTTACATTTGTGAGAAAGTTGCCATTACAGGAATACTGGAGTTGGTGAATGCTGTAGTTAGCAAAAGAATCTTGTAGGTGTGCTCTACGCTCCAATTTTTCTGGTTTTTGTGGGGGGAGAATGGAGGAAGAAAATTAAATCTTGAGCAAAGGATAGGAAGATGTTAAAGGATTTGTCACTAACACTTTCTACAGAAAATAGAAGTAAGGATTGACAGGTTTGAAAACTTCCCAGTTTCTTTTCACTGTAATGAAGTATATACATTGGCGTACTTTGAATTGGTGACCAGGAGTGTAAAGGTGAACAGCAAAAAAATGTTTGAGTTTTTGCTGTCAGACCCAGGAAAGAACCTGTATATTTGAGTTACTGGTTCTAACATACAGAAGCAAGTTGCCAAGAGAAGCCCTTACATGAAACTTAAGCGTGTGTAAATAGTAGCCTCTTTGCAAACTAAATAAAAAAAGACAGACTTGCAGAAATGTGCACATTAGGCCAACATTTTTTAATCTTCATCTTTCTTTTTTGTTTTGCTTTTGTTTTGTTAACCCTGTGCTTTATCACTTGTCAGCTGCTATGTCTCAGAACAAAAGAAATTACACAAAAATATATGATTGTTGAACTGTAAGTGAAATTTAATCAGAAGTCTGGGTACTGGCAGCTAAGGAAACACGCTGTACCGAGAGGTAAGGGAAAAAGAAAGAAAATACTGGGTGAATTTGGGTTAAAAAAGGTTTGATGCTTTTAGGGCAATTTAAGTTAGATCCCTTCCCACAACTGTTCAAATTCTTCTTGTCAGAAGTTAGCTTAAGCATCTTGATACATAGCTGTATTTGCCTTTTTAATTATGCAGAGATTTAATGTAAGGTGCATTTGGTTATGGAAAAGGAACCTTTTTATATTTCCCCAAAAGCTTCTGGAGCCTACAGTATAAGAAAGACACAGACCTGTAAGAGCAAGTCCAGAGGAGTCCGCAGCAGTGTTCAGAGGGCTGCAGTCCCTCTTCTGTGAAGAAAGGCTGGGAACATTCACGTGTTTCCTCCTGGAGAAGGGAAGATTCCAGGGAGACCTGACTGTGGCCTTTCAATATATAAAGGAGGGTCATAAGAAAAGTGGAGAGGTTTGTTGTTTTTTTTATTTTACCAGGGCCTGTAGTGATAGGACAAGGGGGAATGACTTTAAACTGACAGAGGGGAGGTTTAGACTAGATATTAGGAAAAGGTTCTTCCCTGTGAGGGTCGTGAGGCAGTGTCACCGGTTGCCCAGAGAAGCTGTGGCTGCCCCATTCCAGGAAGTGTTCAAGGCCAGGTTGGATGGGGCTTTGAGCAACCTGGTCTAGTGGAAGGTGTCCCTGCCCATGGTGGGGGGGGGTTAGATTAGATGATCTTTAAGGTCCCTTCCATACTGAACCATTCTGTAATTCTATGAAATCATGAAATTGTTCTCTTCATTATAGTAATAATATTTGAAAAGTAGCAGTTTGATTTTTTGACAGTGTAGGTGGATGTACATTTAGCAAGCTCAGAAAAAACATAAAAGCTTCCAGAAGAGCCCATCCCCCCAAAAACGTGAGAATTTACTTCGTTCATACAGTGTCTAACACCTGCAGATTTAATTACATCTTTACTTCAGTATAATAACAATAATTAACATTGACTAAGAAACTAAAAATAATACTATTTTAAGTTTTATGTGCTTACAGTAATTATACAGAGTGTAAATAAAAGACAAGGCAATTATGCTTCTTTCTTAGTTTTACATCTTAGTTATTTTGAGAAAATCATCTCATTAAAAATTGAAGTAAAGGTAGTTTATGGCTGTAGGTTTCTGATTTGTCTGCAAATATGGTCATTGCATGTGTAGGTCTACATGCCTGTATGTGTTTAGACTTATTTATCAATGAAAACAAATTAACATGCAACATAAAGCAATTATAGAATTGAAATTACAAAATGACTGAAAGTTTCAAAGAAATAATTAACTGTGTATTTCTCTGTGAAATACCTAGTTTTAGTGTAGTTTTGTTTTAAAATAACAGACTACATTTGATGTATTGCATTTTATAATAGGAAGTCAATTTAAAAAAACAACCAAACAACCAAAAAGCAGCCACTACTGACAAAACATCTGGTGGAGTTACTCCCAGCTCTTTCAATGCTGCTGCTGCAAACCAGGTTTAATAATGGTTATTTATTTAAAGGATTAAGGGGCAGATTTTGATTATGTATTGTCAATCCATGATTAGCATGTGTCATGGGTTCAGCAGTAGCAGTCATTTTTCTCCTTCTTGGTAGCTGGTGCAGCGCTGTGTTTTTGATTTTGGGCCTGGGAGCAGCGCTGATAACACCAGTGTTTTCAGTTACTGCTTGGTAATGTTTTGGTCTGACCAAGGACTTTCTGAGTCTCATGCTCTGCCAGGGACAGAGGGGAAGCTGGGAGGAAGCAGAGACACGGCACCTGACCCAAACTGACCAAAGAGGTATTCTATGCCATAGCACGTCATGCCCAGATCCCATATTTCCAATATACCATCCATATATATACACATATATATATACATCCACGCATACACACAGAGGGAGAGAGATCATCCCTCAGTGCATGGACCAATCCCTATAAGGCTGCTGAGTCCCTCCAGTCTGTGACGTCAAGCTCCATCTTTTGTAACAGTCTTTCAGAGCAGGGGAGGGCATTTGCAGTGCTCACACTTGTGAATAACCTGGACAATAGTGTCCATTGCTAAGTCCACCCCTCGATCATGAGTCCATCTGTATGCTGCATCTCTGCCCTGATGGCCTGAGGTGTCATGGGCCCACCTGGCTCAAAATAATTCACCCTCCCCTTCAGCAGATTCTGCAGTTTGTCCCTTGGACTCCATACAGCTGCCTTCCCTCTCCGACGCTTCCAAAGCACTGCAGGGGCCCAGTGGACTAGATCCTTACCCATGCTGTCCTGCACACCCTGCCACTCATGACTCTCCATCCTTGGGGAAAATCCTCTTGGTCATCCTACATCGTAGTCCAATCCCAGACAAGGCCCACACCCCACTCTGTTTAACTCTCAGGACCAGACGAAACTGTCATGGATAAAACACACTCTGAATGCATGCCAACATGCTGATTCCTGTCACAATCAGCAAGCAGGTCTCAAGGGTACCCAAAGGCCATTCAAAACCTTCAGAACTCTCAAATGATGCTGCTGTGCTTGTTACTGGGGCTGGTGTAGCTGCTGTGCTTGCCGGCTCTCTCACCACCAGCTCCTCTTTGTCTGAGTCCAGATCTTTCTCCTCTACACATCATGCAACTGATGCTACATGGAGTAAGTGGGCTGCACTAATTACACAACTGAGCTCAAATAGGAAATCCCAGTCGTCCAGGAATTCCAGAAGTCATCATGGACTGGCCAGAGGGCAAAGATTTTGGAACTTCACCAATGAACAAATGCAAAATCCAGAAAAATTAGTAAAATGCTTAAAGGAGGTGTGTTGTCATTCTGGTCACACTAGGAGAAGTACAAATATGGGGAGGCCTGGCAGATTGATTATATCACATCTCCCACCACCCATTGCTCTCAGTGTAGTTTTTTAACAGCCCATTGTTCCGTTCGATTTTCCCAGAGTCTGGTGCATGGTAGGGGATGTGATATACCCACTCAATGCCATGCTCTTTGGCCCAAGTATCTATCAGGCTGTTCCGGAAATGAGTCCCATTGTCTGACTCAGTTCTCTCTGGGATGCTGTGTCGCCAAAAAATCTGTTTCTCAAGGCCCAGGATAATGTTCCGGGCAGTGGCGTGGGGCACAGCGTATGTTTCCAGCCATCCGGTGGTTGCTTCCACCATGGTAAGCACATGGCGCTTGCCTTGGCGGGTTGGTGGGAGTGAGAGAGCGACTGCATGAGTTATAGAGGCTTAAGCCACGACAGTTCTTTTTGGTGCCCAACGTGGGGCACGAAGGGTTGAGATAACAACAGGATTAATAGTCACTCGTCACAATGGTGATTTATTGGCTCTCAAAGTTGTTGCTCTTGATTCTCTTGAGTTCATGGTTTCAGCCTGTTGTGCCTTACTTAGAGCTGGTATTTGTTATCTTAGCATTTTTCAGATACGGGTTTTGGGTTAAGGTTCTTGTTTCATTGTACTTTATTGGAATGGCTTGTAATACGGGCGGGCTCCGGCAGCAGGGGGGCGGACGGGGATGTGGACGTGGACTTGTACCTGGCCGCCTGGCTGCTCTTCACCGTCCTGGCCCTCGTCCTCGCCTCTGTCTTCGTGAGGCTGTGGGGAGCCGAGGGGGGTGGCCCCGGGAGCCGCTGGCGGCAGAACCGGCCCGGGAGCGCGGCCCTTGGAACCAGGAGGCCACGAAGGAGGTGGCAGAGGAGGTAGCCCCCCCCCGCAGAGCTCAGCCCTGGGGCTGCCGAGCCGCGGGAGGAGGCGGCTACCGAGCGGCCGGAGGAGACGGCAGAGAAGCCCGGCCCCGAGGCCGAGCCGAGCCCCGCGGCTGCCGGGCAGCGGGAGGGGGCGGTGGAGAGCATCCCCTCTGAGGCAGCCGCCCGCAGAGCCCTGCAAGCCCGAGCCCCAGGAGGATGCAGGAGACCATGCAGCACTTCCCAGCAATGCAGAGGAATAAGTGGTTTGTTAAGCTTTACTGTACAGATGGCAACTGGTGGAGCTCACATGTAAATCGAATTTTTGGTAGTATCACTGTATTGTTAAGCCAGATTGATTCTATCTTTGCAATAGCAGTGATCCGTTTGCACAAAGAGAAGTGTCGGGTTTGTTTACAGTTCCTTCAAACGTTCAAAAGTTCAGAAATATGTCAAAGTACATATGATTAATAAGAGTTTTTACTTTGCTTTGGATTTCTTACAGAAAGCAGTGTTCTTAGCATTTAAATACAAAGCTTTGGCCACTTACGGGAAATAAGTATTTTTTCTAGTTGAATGTTAGAGTCTTAATATAAAGTAGCTCTGTAATATAGATGCTTAGGTTAAGAAGATTCATCTAGGCAGCCATCAAAAAGATAGCTTTCCATACATAGGTTGTTGCAACCTTACCTTTTGAATCTGAGTCTTCAGGGACTTTTCTACTGGTGGCTAATCTGAGCACTGTGTTCCTGTTTCAACTAGAAAGTTGCTTGTAGTATGACTTCACTGCAGGAAAGCTCCAGAAAGTGTGGTTTGGGTAAGGCTTGCAGGCTCAAGGAGGGAGGTGCATTGTACATGGTTCATTTTTATTTGCTGTTACCAGAATTAGTAATATTACTGTGAGTCATGTGATACTTGATTATATTGTTGAAGTCTTAAAAATCCTTAGGCAAAACTAAATTTTCTTTATTTTCTGAGGAAGGTAGTAAATCCTGGTATGGTAACAAAGAAGAAATAGTGGAAATCAAAAGAGTCAAAACTTAATTAAACAAACAATGAGAGTTCTTTTATTTTAAACTTGACAACTGGAAGAGCTTAGATGGCTGTTATGTGAGAAACTGATGTGAAAACAAGAGCAGCCTGGAATGGAGCAGCATATTGATCAACACCTCTCTTCAGCTGTGTGTAAAAGGCACAAGGTCTTGGTTTATTCTTGATTTGTGGTTCAAACTCTCTTCTTTCATTGCTTGTAGTGTTGGTAGGCCATAAACTGTCTGCAAATCTATCTTAGCAGTAAGTGCATAAGAATAACTTTTTCAGAAACTTTTGTAGAGCAGGACAGACTGGGAGCAATAGCAGAAAAGCCTTTGGGGTTTTGGTAGACAGCAAGCTGAACAGTAGTTAGCCATACACTCTTGCAGCAAAATAAGCTGACTACATTATGGAGAGTATTAGCAAGAGTGTAGGCAGCAGTGTGAGGGAATTGAGTTCCACCTGCCCTGTTTAGCCCTTGTGAGACCACATCTAGAGAGCTGTATCCAAATTTTGGGGTCCTCAGTACAAGAAAGTTAGCGACATACTTTAGTGAGTCCAATGGTTGGCTACCAAGAGGAACGGGGAACAAGAGTGCATGACATAATACGGATGTGGGAAAGAACTGAAATCATCAGCCTTGAGGAGTCTTACGGAAGCTAGTGGTTATCTTGAGGCGTTTAAAAGGTGTTATAGAGAAGAAAAGTCAGATTCTTCTTGAAGCCTACAATGAAAAGAGGCAAAAGACACAAATTATGCAGAGGTTAAATTTGATTAGATAAAAGGGAAAATTTCCTGATGAGAGTCATCAAACTTCATGAACCGGCAATTTGCGCTTCCAGCGCAGAAGATGAGTTGTATCCTGGGCTGCATCAAAAAAAGGGTGGCTTCAAAGGAAGTGATTCTTCCCTTTTGCCTGCTCTGTTGAGATATCCCCTGAAGCACTGCATCCATTTCTGGAGTCCCCAGAGCCAGAAAGACATACTCCTATCCGAATGGGTCCACAGGAGACCACAGCAGTGATCATAGGGCTGGAACTCCTCTCCTATGGAGACAGGCTGAGGGAACTGGGGTTGTTCAGCCTGGAGAAGAGAAGGCTCCAGGGAGACCTGGTTGTGGCCTTTCAGTATATAAAGTGGGATCACAAGAAAGATTGAGAGAGCCTTTTTATCAGGGTCTGTAGTGGCAGGACAAGAGGCAATGGTTTTGAACTGAGACAGTAGGTTTAGATTGGACACAAGGAAAAAAAATCTTTACAGTGATGGTGGTGAGATGCTTTGAGCAGGAGATGGGACCAGCTCACCCCTAAAAGATTCTTTTAACATAAGCAATGTTATGATTTTATCTTAAGTAGAAATTTTATCTTTTCTTCAACTTTGTCTTTTTTTTTCTGAGGATTTTTAAGGGAGAAAGGTAGAATTAGAGTAGCATCAAGGATCTGCTGAGTCAAGTCAGTACATCATAGCTGGGAATATGTGGTATAAAACAGGTGCTGTTTTGTAAGACTGAGAATATTGGATTTCTAAGAGTGATTGGCTCTTGTTTTTTGCACTGCCCTTCTACATCCTTGGTGAGATCTTTCTTACAGTGTTGTCTCCCAGATATGATGCTGGATACCTTATCTTGGTCATCTCCTTAGCCCTGCTGCATTGTAGTACATCCTGTCTAAGATGTGTTCCTTTGCCTTTTTGTTGTGCCTGGTTTTCCCCAGTTTGGGAAAAATTGTCTTAAATTTGGATGCAGATTGGTGCTGCTCTTCAGGTTTGACTCTTGGGTGCATAAAATAGTGAAGAAGGAATTTCTGTTCCGTATCTGACTTGAGACAGTTATGTTTTGTGCAGGTGCTCCCTTGTATTCTATAGTTTGCTGACCCACTTTAACACCACTAAAACCCCAAAGTAATTAGCTAGTGGTAATGAGGAGATGGGTAGGGGTAGTTGAATTGCAGATGAGATAAGAAATGACTGAAATGTATATTGATAGTACGTGTAAAATTGAACTAGTTTGGTGGGGTTTGTTTTGTTGGGTTGTTTTGTTGTTTGTGTTGTTTGTTTTGTTTTTTTTTTGTGAGAGATGTGATATGGGAGCTTCAGGTGGATAGCTGTGAGTCATAAAATAAACATGTTGGATATGTATCTGTGTTTATTTGATCCTACCCTTTCTAAGGCAAGCACAAAGGTAATGCCTGAACTTGTTCAACCTTATGCTGCAGTCTGCCCAAGCCCCAGTGTGATTTAGCCAGAGAAATTCTAAGGGCCAGTGTATTTTGGGGGATGTACAGACATTTTTTTTCACCCTTTTTCACCCTATGAAAAATATTCTTGTCTTAAATTATGGTTATGTTTGGAATACGAAGAATAGGCTGAACAAAGTGAATAGTGGGCAGAGAGCATGTAAAATGGAACAGATTCTATTTATCAAATGTCTGATACTATTACTTCTGTAACAGGAAGAAGTAAAGATAAACAATGAGAAGAAAGGATGGGAGGCAAAGTTGAGGTTATGAAATATTTACTTTACAGGTGTCATGAAGTAAATTTTCATAAAGTTGGTTGCAAGCTTTGTTTAGTGTTCAAATATTTTCCTCCTATGTATTTAACATTAGGGAGGTTTGTACAGCAATAGTTGGACATCTAGCTGTGCAGTTTATGTATGTGTTTACATATATATTTGTAGCACAAAATTATTCCTCCTGTGATCCAGTTTCACTTTAAAATCAAGCCACAAGTGTGCACGTTTAAAAATTATTCTAGAGTACCAACATCTGCCTGAATTTCAAGACCCCAGAAGTTGCTATCAAGGAATACATTCATTGAAGTCTTGTTGTTATGAGCCTGATGGACTGTATTCTCATACTTGATGGAGAGCATGTATGTGCATATATGTGTGTGTGTGTACATGAATATATATATTTAAATATGTTAAAACTGGTTTTATTGACCCATGTATAATCTTTTTAATCTGAGAACCTAATTCTTTAAGTATTCATTCAGCAAGACAAGATTCTCTTTTCTTTTATGTCCCACCTCTAACCTGGATTTTTTATTTATTTATTTTTTTGAATCAGTTTGTATATACATCAAGCAGTGTAGAGCTGAATGTAGTTTTGTTAGTTTTATATGAAGCTGTGATAGTTTATTCTGCATGGTGGTCTCTAATAAGGATCTTCCTAGGCATGTGTTGTTTATTTGGAAAAGAAAGAATAGAGATTGTGTGCCTGTGTACTATGTAAATACAGATTTTAGAATGATCAGATGTTTTCTGTTTTCACATGTTAATATTTGAAAGGTTTTCTTTATAGGTTTTCTGAAGGTAGTTTGTTTAAAACAAGCACAGCAATGAAAAAGATGTAGAATTTAGAGTTTTAAGTATTCTTGTGCTGTTCAGAGGAAGTAAAGAAATGGTATGTTACAGCACAGCTTAAATGCATATCAGTTGAATAAAGCATTGGCTTAGAGCTTGTAGAGAGGTTCTATGTATCATCTGTTTTAGATGTATTACAGAGGTGATGTCAAGGTGAAAGCAGACTTGCAGAATGGTTGGAAATCATTGATATTCTGACTCTGAGGCTGTAAATGGCTCTGTGGCAGATGGAGTCTTTGTCAAGGAAGAAAAATGGCAGCTCTGGAACATCATAGATGTTTTTGCTTAGCAGCTCAGCACATAGGCTGTGACCTTCCAGTGTTGAGGAGTTCCTCCTGTGCTTTAATAAATTGTCCTGCACTTTTATTCCTAAATTAGATAAATAGTACTCATCATAATTCAGTATAATTTGGGGTATTTCATGATGAAAAAACATAAGCACACCTGATTGCCGTATTTTTTAAAAGTAAGCTTTGAAGGATGCTTGCAATTTCTGCATGAAGTGCTAGAAATAGCTTTTAACTGAGCATTGTGTGTTACTGAAAAGAAAAGCGTGTGTGTTTATGTGCATAGATACAACTACTAGTGCAGCACAATACTGAAACTGTATAGGTGAACTGTTAATACTTTGGAATATGATTTTAAGCCACAACCAAAAAACATGGTCAAATGGAGAGTGTTAATATTTAGAATATGGTCATACTGTGGACACATCTGTATTTATTTTATTCCAGCAAAATGCAGCATTTTGGACTATATATTGAAAAAGCTATTTCTTATTAGGTCAGAGAGGATAAATATGGGTGATAAATTCAGTCTTACTTCTGGGTTCATGTTTTTTCTTTATTGATAAGTATTCGAGTGTACATCTTTTAGCGCCTGGCAGCATCTAATTCTGTGTACTGTTGATATGCTTTCATCTGTGTTTTGTTATGAGGTTGAGTCTATATTTTATAGAATGAGAGTTCACTTTTATGTGGTAACTTGTTTCTGTGTTCTCATTCCTATAATGCAGTTTGTGCCAGGTTGTGTCAAGTTATGAAGTTTGATGTCCTGTACTTAAGCTACATGCATGATTGCCTGGTGTCAAGAGTTATGTACCAGAAATCACTTATTTCATATGTACAATAGGTGTGGATATCTTAGAGATTTTCTCGTTTAATAATTTGAATTAAGGCTATATCCTTTAACAATTCTCTATATTCATAGGTACCACATACGCTAGTTTGATCCCTAGTAAAACCATTGTTGTCAGTTGTTTGTAGTATATAGCTTCAAGAGCCTATAGCACCTTGCAGAAGATGCTCAATTGGAGAGTTGACCTGTATTACGGGGTAATAAGTCATTGTTACAAGTGCAGGCATTTCACAACTATCACCTGCCAGCCATACTCTTTAGCCTACTTGACAATTGTTAGAATTATAGAAAGCAATCACTGTTCATCACAGAAGAAAATGACCCAGCACTTTCAAGGGTCAAGGTTGTTGCATTAGAGTGTCTCTTTTCCAAACCCTGGAGGTTGTATAGTCTTTGCTTTTAAAGGTGAGCCCACTGTAATTAACTGTGCCTCAATCTATTCAGTTTCAGTCATTCTGAGGTGTAACATGGATGGTTTATTGACAGAAGGACAAATGCTTTGTAATTGAACCAGAAGCATTTTTGTTAGCGTGTGATTGAAAATAGTCTTCCTACATCTTTTTATTAGGACCTTGTAATGCACGAATGAGAGTAAGACCACTTAATGTGACATATGCCTCGATGTTTATATCATGTAGCTGCATATATTTAAAAGTGAGAGAAATAGAATGAAAAATAAGGCCATGTGTTACATGCTTTCAGCTTTCAAAGCTCTCGATGACATAAGTGCTTGTTAACTTAGAATCAGAGCACACATGAAGAGAGGTTATGGAAATTTTTATGCTTTCAGTTACTTACGTAGCTCATTATGTCCAGTACCTTGATGGTAGTTTTCCCGGGTTGTGTACTGATGATTTGATATGACTGGCTCTGGGGATGTTTAAATTCATTTTCAGACATTTCATGATTTTTCTCCTCTTATTTTTCAGTGGTCTCTTGTGCCTTCTGTTTCTTCTGTTTTCTGTTGTGATGGCCATCTTAATTACAGAATGAATGACTGAATGACTTACTTATGTTGTCAAGATAGAATTGGAAAATAAATTACAGATTACTTTTATTTATTCCAAAGGAATTTTGTGTGCAGTTTTGCTATACTGAAACTAACAAATTGGCTGTTTGTCTTCATGGAATTAGGGTTTTGAAGTGTTAGTTGGAAAAGAGAGAAGAAAAAACAAGAACCAAACAACATAACCCTACCAAAGAAACCAGCAAAGATTTATTTTCTGCTGTTTTGTATTTTTTTGGTACGACTTTGGAACTTACCAACAATAAAGCTAACTTGATAGTGGCATTATAGTAACAAACTCTTCAAAATGAGAACAGTGGAAAAAACTAGTGGGTTTTATTATTAGTTTTTATAGTTTCGGGGTGAATTCAAAACATAGTTTTGATGCTATTGTAGCTAGGACTGTAAATAGATTGCTTTTTCTATGAAACATAAGGCAGCATATATCCCACAAAGCCAAAATATGGTATTAGTATATTGAGAAAAAAGGTTTTTTGAAAGATTTTTGTAATGTTTTAATTTTTATGGTCAGCTCTGAGTAGTAGAATAAGTAATTCAGTATTCATCCCTTTTTCACTAAAGTGTTTTGTATAACTGCATATACTGCATGCTTATACATACTGTTCCTGAACTTGCTGGGTGGTTTTACTTGGTTTCATAATGATTTTGCATGTTTATGCAAAGCAGTTACGCTTTTATTCATGTAATGGTTTTAAATTCTGTTTCTGTTTAACCATTAGATAAATGTAGAGAAGATTTTTTTAAATGCGTTGTTCCTGTATTAAATTCTTGTATTAATTGGTGTGCTGTGAAAGTATAGTTTGTCCAAGTGACCCACAGTTTTTATTAGATATTCCTCCTGTTTCCGCAGAGAAGTGAAAGTCCTTTGTCTCCTTAGCACCCATTGATTTTTCTTTCAAGGCTATGTTAACAATACTGTAGAACCCATGCAATTAGAATCTACATTTAGCAATAAACAGAGAAATAAATTTTGTAAAATAAAGTGTTGTACATATGATGCTAACAAAATATTTTGCAATATTGCTGTACTTGAGTCAGTGAAGCCAGGAGGAGGACAAGATACTGAAAGGTCGAGGGAAAATGAGAAAAAGAACAAGCGACGCAAAAAGAAAATGACACTGAGGTCTTGGTTTAATACATATGTATTCCAGGTTGATGGCTGATTTCATTAGCAAGTCTCATTGTTATGCAATGCCTGTTCTTCTGCAGCAAAATGAATATTGTATTCTCAGAGGGTCTGTAAGTGTGTGTATATGTATTATGATGATAGATAAAGAATATATATTTATAGTTCTAACATTTCAAAACTTCTGAAGAATCCTTGTATTTTAAAAATATTGTTATATTTCAATGTCCTGATAAAATGGTAAATTAATGGTTATTTTCATGGAAAAAAGCAGTTTTACCCTGCATTTCTTTGCCATGCTTGCTACCTTTGTTATCCTTCCCCCCAAACCTTCAGTTTGGCTAAATAATAGTTAATACTGAATTCACTATATCGAAAATTTAAACTTAACTATAAGACTACTAGTCTCTGCAGTGCTTTTTAAAATGGATGTCAGTAATGCATGTAGAACATCGAAACAAATATCACCTTGGTCTCAAATCTCATCAAACACAAATCTTTGTATTAGTTAGAATATACTGAAAAATATTAAAAAACTGTTCACTGTAAGATAATAATTATTATGAAATTTATTATGAAATGACATGTTTTGGTACATACAACAATGGGATACTTAAGATACTGAAGTGCTTTAGTTTCTTTTGTTTCCAAGTTGCTAGTTAAAACTACTGTTTCAGTAATATTAAGACATTTTGGTGAACACTATTCAAAATGAGAAGGAACATATGAGAAGGTTTTGATGCAGGAAAATGAAAATGCACTGAAATTGTATAACTCAGGCGTTTTCCGATGCTCTTCCAGAATATTCCCTATATAAACTGTGCGGGGTCGAAATCTAGTAGCAAATGTATTGAAATGCTACTAGAGAAATAATGACTTAGGATTTTGAGTAGTTTTGTGATTGGTTCTAGGTAATGAGCCAGCATGAAGAATGCTTTTGGGCAGTGTAGTAATGTAAAGAACAGACTAGTTTTTTGGGGTTTTGTTAGTCACATGCATTTGAGTGACTATGGCTGCTTCTTTCTCAGTGATATGTCTGTAGTGGCTACTGTCTTTATTCCATTTCCAAGATACTATTTTAAGGATCAGATTGATAGATGAAGGGTCCTTGTGTTAGGCAGACAGTTCAATGAGGACCAAAGGGCCTTAAAAATGAAGTAAATCATGAGCAGTATGACCAGTATATGTGAGCTGACCATGGAGGCAGTAGAACAAAGAGAAGATAGCTGCCTCTCTTTTTCCCTTTGGGAAAGGAAGCCTCTTCCCTCTGCTTTGGTAGGATGGTAATCACTATAAGGATGTAGATTACTTAGTGTCATCTGATGGCTTTTAAAGATTGGTTGGTTTAGTCGTTTCTTGATGGTGAGAAACTCTCTCTGAAATGAGATAATCTGTCTCTTTATGTGTCTTAATGTTTCCAGATGTGGAGACCAGTTTCAACATCCAGTGTGTTTCTCTGTGTAACAGTGGAACCCAAAAATGGTCTCTGCAGTAACATATGTGGGGAAAAAATGATACTGAGGCTTGTGAATATTGTCAGAATCTAATTTATAGGGACACAAATAGGACCTGGTTTGGTATGCTGTTGTGTAAAAGGCTCTCAGGAGTAAAAAGTCTTTTGGCACAGGCTGAGTATGAGGAGGAAAGATGGTTGGTTGGTTTGCCCCCCTGCCCTCCCCTCCTTTTGTAGTTTAGTTGGAGTTCACTTCTATCAACTTGTTAGCATTTCTTGAGCAAAAAGATGATTTAGAACTTCTATTGTCCCACCCCAGGAGTTCTGGTGTTCCCCATTATTTCTGTAAGTAATGAATGATCTATTTTGTCCCCTCCTTATTTGTCCGTGCAGCTAGTGTCTGCATGTTAAACTTCTGGAAATAAATTTATTATTTAATGCACTACAAAGATGACTGCAGGGAGTTAATACTCTCCCAAGCTGTTGCTGCAGGTTATGTTCACAGGTGATGCTGGATTTAGGTATTGTGTTTATATTCATAAACGTTTACTATTTTACTATTTTTGCAGTAAAGTGATCTCATCAAGGCATGATGCAAAATACTGATCTGTGGCTTTGCTGGTATTCACTTGGGGTTGCACAGAGATTATATGTTCTCAGGTGAGCGTAAGCAACGTTCATGGCTTAACTGCTTTTATATTTCTTTATCACAGGTTAAACTATGAAGTTCTAAATAGAAACTTCATTTGGAGTAGAGCTACCTGAATGATATAGGTAGCTCTAGAGAGGCTGAGATCTCTCTTTTGGGGTTGGTACTTGTTTTCTTGCTCAGTGTTGAGATGCTGCTTATACTTGGTGTGGTGTGATTCTTAACTTTCTGAAAGTTCTTTGCAGGAATCATGGCATACCAGGATCTGTAAGAAGCTGTTGATGTTTAAAAAAACCCCAACAAACAACTCGCAAAACAGTAAAGTTTTCATTATTTTGTTTTTGTGACCGTAGATTTAGTTCCCCTGGACAATGTTTGCAATCTCAATAAAAGAACACTTCAATATTTTATTGTACGTATTGCTTAAAAAAATACTTTAAAATTTATTTTTCAATACCCATATTTACAGCTAGCCTCATTCAGTGTTTATAGTTGGAATTTGCTATATAGAAAACTGATAATCTTTAAAAAAGTCTCCCAGAAAAGACACTTAACTGTTCAGTTTGGCTCCACAGGTTGACACTGAAATTTTATGAGGGCAGGTGCTGATGAGTGTTTAAGTTCGAGCAGTGATTTTTTTTTTATCTCATATTTCAGTATTCTTTTAGGCCTGGTTTATAAACACAATTTTTTCATGGACCTGAGGTATTGGACACCAGTATTTTCAAAGGCTGTAGAATTTGTCTGAGAACATCAATTGCTGAACCATTTTTCTTGCTCCCTTGCTGATTAGCATGGAAGGAGTGGGTTGTAGTTCAGTGTATTTAGGTTATCTAATGGTTGTACTGGTAGAAAACAAGCCCCTATTTTTAACATCTTGCACAGATTACAGTTTAGCTAGGGTCTTACTCAGCCTAGAGTTCAGAAACTAAGTATGGGCCTTCTGCTTGGCTGTTTCCAATGTAATGTTTTTATTTCCCTTTCCTTCATTGCTATCTCAATGCAAAACAGCTGTTCCACAGTAAATATTTTTCCCATTATGAGCCATATGTATTGAAACAACTTCAGAAAAATCATTTGTAAGCTAGTATTTTAACTATTGTACATGAGTCTCCCAGAGTCTCAGGAGACTCAAAGTCATGGTGGCTGTATTTCAGTGTGCAGGTTTCTGGAATTAAAAGCAACTCCTAGATTGAGACTTTAGGTCATTATCTCCTAAATCTTGCTGTGAGAGCTTGGTTGCAGCGATACTAGTACCAAACTTGTCCTCATTATATACAACATATATTGCTTTTTAAAACTAAAACTACTGAGAAGAGTCTGTTGATACTCCTTGTCTTTGCAGAAAGCTTCTAATTTGGTGGTTTGGATTTTTACTGTTTTCTTCAGAAGCACTGAATATTGTTTGATAAGACTGCTTTCTCTTTTTTGTTAAGATGACTAGCAGTAGAAAACGAGATGAGTGAAATGCTGAAGTTTTGATGTGGTTTTACTTAAGGGAATGTGTGATATCCAGGTGTTTGATTAGGAAATTGTGGCTGTACTACTTATAACAAGCACAGCTTGCAAAAGTTATACTTTAGGTATTGTTTTGGTTGTAGAGATCCCTCCTGTTAATATATTTACCTTGTTTGGGAGTTTGTGGTGGCACAAGCTGCATTTTCGGTAGCAGGGTTTGCTGATGGAGATACACCTTTTCATATTTCATAATCTTTCCATTAATGCTTTATTTTTTTCTCACAGCTTTCCTTTGTTCCTTTCTTAAGCTTAATGTGAAAAATAGCTGCAATGTATTTATGTCATCCTTATTTAGAAACTTTATTGTTCTGCTTCTCAGTCTGTTTCTTCAGACATGTTACTTTGGTGTGTTCCTGGGTGGCTTTGTTTCATGCTGTCGATTTTCAGAGAGAGGGAGAATTAATCGATTGATCCGCACCCTTCCCCTGTCTTTGCATGTTTCCTCTAGGATGCAAGTAACCTTTTATCTTACTTCACGCTAAAGTTCAAGCCCTTGTGCTGTTGTTTTACGGGCACTGTAGCATTATCACTTGCATCAGCCTGTTGTGTAATAAGTTGATTGTATTTATCCTGGGAAGAAATTCTGTCTTCTGTCAGTGGGCCATATGCTTTATTCTAGTTGCTTAGGAGTTGCAAGATTATAGGTAGGAGACAACTAGCTTTTCTCCCTGCCATGTATTTAGTCCATGTGTGATTATTTTTCTTGAGGAGGAAAAGTGTCAGGCAGTTTTAAAAAAAGGCGCTTTTTTTTTTTTTTGTGCCCTCTAAAAATTATGTTCAGTAAGTCAATTTTGATAGTTTCTGAATATTGTCAGTACATTTCTTGTGCTTTTTGGAGATTGATGCTTGAATTCTGAGCACAGCATCTGTTTTTTTAAGTTTCAGGTTTTTCAAGGGTTGATTCAGGTTACCAACCCTAGCACTTTCTCTTGCCAAAACAGTTTTGTGAGCAGTTTGCTCTGGGGCGCGTGTGTGTGTACGTAAGCATCATTTAAAAGAAAATAAAACATTTCTCTTGGGCTTGGTTTAAAAAAGAAAGCAACCGAGTACGGCACTGATGAGAATGGAAAGAATGCCCTTCATGGTTCAGTTACTTTTATGGTTTTTGCTACCTTGTTGCCCCACGTAATTACAGAGCAGCTAAAGCTGCCGGCGTGCCTGCGCTGGCTTTGGTGATGCGTGCTTGAGTGTTCACTGGTGATCTGAGTGCTCCGCCTGCCTTGCAGTTTGTTTACCAGGAAATCAAGATGTGTAAACTGCAGGAAGTACTGTTTGACCCTCTCCGACAGTATCTCATTACAATAATTGCTAATCTCTGAATAAGACAGCCATGTTTTGTGTGTAACACAGAGGGGAGGTTGTGGTGGATTTTAGATTCTTCCTCAAATACAGCTTTGAAATGTTTGCGTTTCGTTCTCAGGGTAGCTTTTGACAATAAACGTCTGGCGACCTTTGGGCTCAGCAAAGCTCCGGCAGGATAGCATGTGCTTTCTTCCTTCTTGAAGGGAGGAAAAAAAGCAACAAACCAACACCAAAACCCCGGCTTGTTGTTTTGGAGTGCTGTCTCTAGCGACAGGATAATGGCTACTTCCTGATTAAACCGCTCTCCACAGTAAGCTGTTAATGTTCTGTATCTGTTTTTCTGTCATGCCAAGTGTTCAGTGCTTTTCTTCTGTGCTTCCTTCCCTCTCCCTCCCTCTTCCCCAGGTTAATAGTTTGAAATGTTTACAGCTTGAAGAAGAATATATACAGTTGCAACTTTCAATTCTTTGGTATTCTGAGACAGACATACTGCTTCTTTGGAATGTTTATCTGATAGTAGTGATGGGCAAATATATCTGATCTTCATGAGAGTAAAAAACCCCAAACTATTAAAGCCTATTAGGTGCTAGACAGCTGGTATTAACTTTAAGAAGAATTCTGATGAATACTCACTAGACAATTACAGCGACATAAATTGCATGTGTTTTATGGACATGCCGAAGTATTGGTATTTCGTAGCTTATTTTTATCACTTGCAGAATTGTTTAATGTCTGACAAACTTGTTTTTCAAGCAAAACAAACCAGCCTTTTTGTTAGCTTTCCTTATATGCAGGGGAAATGTGCTGTTTCTGTATTAATTACAGTTGATGTGTTATTTTTACTGCAAGTAATCTGTCGGCTCTTGCTGATGAGGACTAGGTGGGTGTGACAGCTATCACTCAGTGCACAAGTCCAGTTTTATTTTGCTCCATAGTATCAGTCTGACAGATTTGTTATTGTAATTGATGGTTGCAGTGCATTTTTATTCTTACTGTGCTCGGTTAAATGGGTTTACAGTGATTTTTTTTTTTAAATGTTGGTCTTATCATACACTAGTAGAAATGACATAGAATTTGCAATAAATGGCACTGTATGTACAGCGATTAATGTTACAGGACCAGTGCATGTT
Source organism: Myiopsitta monachus (assembly GCA_017639245.1). NCBI lineage: Eukaryota > Metazoa > Chordata > Aves > Psittaciformes > Psittacidae > Myiopsitta > Myiopsitta monachus. The sequence goes on along the minus strand of CM029921.1, from coordinate 58,685,990 downwards.
CTTGGTTATTTCATGAAAGTTTATGAAGGTGCTCAGTAAAATTTTGCAGTAACAATATAAATTCATATTAAAGTAATATTGTGTCTTCTTTTTTTTTTTTCTTTTTGGTAAGCTAGTTAAAGTATGAAAAAACCTGTCCTGAATTCTTAACCAAAATCATTGTGGTTTTTCAAAATGTCCACTTTTTCTATTACCATACCTTATGAATCTTATTTTAGTATGGAAAGAGGATCATGTGTAGTTTCATTTAGTAACAGGAGGTATCCACCATGTTGACAGATACTGGAACTGAAAATGAAATATAGAGAAAAATATGATTCAGTTAAAAGAAATAGATATTTTTGTAATAGTTAAAATATATTTTCAAATTGAATAGCCATTAATAAAGAACTTGTAAAGTCGACAGCATATATGAGAAATACATGTTTGGTCACACTGAGAGGAATGAGTAGGTAAGGAAGAGACAATGTTTATCCAGCTTGGTGTACAAAGAGGTTTTCGGAGATGATTGACCTATTAGTTCACCTGGATTGTTCTATATAGAGAAAAGGGTGTGGGCAATAGAGTGGCTAGAACATGTAGATATAGGTCTACTCTGAGGGAAATGAGGCAGTAAAATGGCATGGGGAAGAAGAGGGATACAACCTACATTAACTTGTGAAAAGGCTCTACTTCTCAAGTGGCGGTGAAGACCTAGTATTTCAAAACTCTCCTACAGAACAAGAGTCTGTTAAATTTTTTAACAAAATACTAAACTGCTCCTGTTACTAGATAAAATTCTATCTAACTTCATGTTCTAAGTAATAATGCTCAATACTGACAATGTCTAAGAAATGTCCTAATTTGGGTGCCAGTGAAACATGTGTTGTATTCTGGCAGGCTTGCTCTCCCTCACTGTGTAGCTGGCTTCTTGTACCCCTGTCAGTTTTTTCCAGCATAATACTTACAATCCTGGCATTTTAAAAACATTTCCCTTGCTATTTTTATTTTTTGTGTGCTCTGTCTCTGTGAAGTGTCTTAAACTCAAAGCTCAGTGCGTCACAGCTGAACGTGTTGGCTCAAAGCTTCAGCTTAGCTTACTTAACCAAACTGGATTCCTGTAAAACAGGAGGGGCAGCCCTGATGGGTGCTGCCTTTCTGTGCCTGTGAGTTCTGTGTCCCGCAGATAGGGAAGTGGTGGGGGCAGCTGCTCTTGGTGCACAGGGAGGGCAGATCCTACCCCAGAGTGCAGCCACAGGCTGTCACTTGTTCACTTGGTGTTGCTGTCTTCAGAAATGAGTGCTCTGTGGCAGGAGTGGGGGCTGCTTAGGCTTCTTCTTCCCCATCTTGCCAAAGAGGCAAGCTATGGTTTTATCTTTTAGTCGAATATGACCATGATGTACCAGCTTGCCTTTGCAGAGTGCCTTTAAATTCTGAAAGAATAGTTTATGGGAATACTGTGTACCACTGTTAAACTTTAAATTATTACCAAGCTTTACTAAGAAAACAACACCTGATATAGCTGAAATGGACTCTGGTATTCAATCTGGTATTCTTTAATAATGTAGGAAAATGTAATGTTTACCAGTGGCTTTGGTAGAAGCCTGAGATCTAGATACGTATTCTGACAGTACTTTTTTTTTTTTGTATATGGAAATATGGACAGTTTATTATCTTATTTCTCACCAGTATGTGGAAATAAAAATGCAATCTGTCATGTTCTTTATGTTTAACTACTTACCTTCAAGTGTGTAAATAACTTTGAGATGTCAGATCTGCATCTGCTTGGTTTGTAAGAACAATACTGTGAATGGAGTCAGCAAGGATAGTGTTCTGACATGGTAATAACTGTTGTGGCTCCTGTTGAGACTTGGTTTTATTTCGTTGTATCTCAAGAGCCCCATTATTATTCCTTCTAGTTACTCTTTTAAGGTAAGCTTCAGTTTCAGTGCACTCCCTTCTCTCTTGTTGTTGTTGTTAGGTTTGTTTTACTTAAATGTCTCAGTTACTGTAAAGATCATAATGCCTTAAAGAAACAATGAACAAATCAGAAAGCTATTTTGGAAATGAGGGTGGATGCCAGTGATGAAGCTGATGTAAATCGATGGGTAGTACAGAACACTTCCTTCTAGAACTGGTTCTGGGTTTCCAAAGAACCACGTGAGTGGAACAATGCTAATGTGGAAACCATTTATCTCTGTCTCAGACTTGCTGCCGCAGACTATTAGTGGGAACCATTGCATTCCTGCTAGATGACACCACAAGGTGCTTTAAGAGTTTGAAGCTGAGGAATTAGCATTCCTCAATGATAAAGTTCTTTAATCAAGGTGCCAGAAGTCACTTAACGACATGAGAAGCTGATAGACTTCTTCACTATCATATAGGCTAAAAGTAGTCTTTGCTGGCAGTGGAGAACCGAGTGTACAGTTTAGGTGTTTGGATTTTTCTCTTTGTTTAAATGTAGACCTGTTAATATTAGAATAATGGGACTGAAGTTTGATGCTACTGTAAAACAAAATCAGGACCCAGCACAAAGCCTGGGACTGGTACAGGTGCACATTCGAAAGATTTGTTTCTCCTGAGTGCTTTTCTGGAACTTTGATTTAGTATCCAAGAACTCATTTCTCATCAGAGTATGCTGGTTGTTTTAGTTTTAGCAATTTTGTAGGTGTTAAATAGTATCTTAAATTGTTATTGATGAGAAACCTCTAAAAATAGTAGCAACTAATGAAGACTCCAGACTCTTATTATAGAGTTGATTGACATCTTTGCCCCTTCCTACTTGTTGAAATACATGAGTTGTTATGGTAGGCTGTAAGTTTAGGACTGCAAGGGAAAAAGGAATCCTTTTCTCTGCATCTTTTTTGTTTGAAAGATTTACAGGAGCGTGCCCATAAAGTAGTCCCATGTTGGTTACTTTGACTGATGTGGAGTTTCTGCATACCCATAGGTATCTGGGCTTGTAGTTACTTCTTCCCCAAATGATCTTCCCCTTAGGTTCTGCTTTTGAAGTTTAACTGTTTCAACTGGCATTTTCACGTTTTGTCTGCCCATTTTTGTTTTTTTAATATGTGGGTTTTTTCCCTTAACATGTAGCAAAATAATACCAAAATGGGAAAATGTGTTTTGTAGTGAGTTTTTTGTATATGTATGTTAAAACAGATATGTTAAGTTTCACAAAGATAGGCAAAGTTCAGTTATGGGAATACTGACCAGTATGTTTGGCACAAGCATGAATTTTATGCCTTTGGAATTCGAGCAACTGCCAGACAAACCTGTGACAACTTTTGCCATCAAAGGTTCAGCAAGGCACTTCCTCTGTTAGTTCTTTTTCTCAAGCTCTGTTGGCACCTGAAGTTGGAGCTAAGCCTGGATTCTGAGCTTGAGGAGTTAAAGTCTGGCTTTTGAACCATGGGAAGAGGTGTACAATATGATGGCTAATCCGGCACCAAGTTTGAGTGACAAAAAGTCAGCAAAAGAGCCGAAACTGTCCTGCTGACAGATGGAAAGTCAGGTTTTGGAAAAGCATTAAAAAAAAGGCATTGACTTCAGCTGTCCCAGTTTTGAACTTCTTGGCCACAGTGTGTATTTCTATTTTGTATTGTATTTCCCATTTAGTTCCGTATCTTCTCCGTAACATTTTTTAGAGAGTTAAAATGCTTGAAATTACTGTCTTGTGCAGTATGCTTTATGTTTATTGATGGGAGATGAAGAAACAAGCTCTGAGACTGCAAAGATTTCCTGAGCTATTAAGCAGAATTTATTTAAAATAAATATACAACCATCTCTCTATCAAAGCATGTTTTTTAGGGATTTTTCCTTAATGCAGGCTGGGTTTTAACAGGTATTTTGAACACTATTCAATTAATATAATGTTTTTGAGACTTGCTGTTTTTCATAAACTACAATGCTTATTAAGAATTTTGGAATGAATTGGAACTATAGACGAATTGTGCAATGGTCAAGAATACCCAACTGTGAAGCAACACTGCTTCATCCTGTTTGTTGACTCTTTAATAATAAATGCCATTGCATAATACTAAAGGAAGTTAATGTTGAGAGCTACATACATAAACAGTTGGTTTCAGAGTATAACTATTGAGTTGGTTTACAAAATAATCTGCATAGATTGCTTTTCTGTATTTTATCATGTTGATTTGGTGCTGATACGCAGTTGTTCAGAGAAATTATTTAAATATAGCTGAGATGGAAGTTTCTTATTACTGTAGGAGTTCTAAAAATATTATAAGAGATAGTGTTTTGTGTTTCAAACTTCACTCTTATTTGTGTTTAATCAAAATAATATGTTTGGGAACATGCTGGCCACTCCATCCCTCCCAGTCCACATCCTGTGGCACCACAGTCCTCTTTTGGAGTATTAGTCTAAACGGTAAAGTTTTTCCCTTGGTGCCATTTCTTAGTGTAATCATTTGACAATAGGCTTTCAGAACTCATTAGAAAAAATCTAAACTTGCATTCTGTAAGGTCCCCATTAAGTTATCTGTTATTTGAACTCCTTTCAGTTGAGCATAACAATGTAACATCTAGATATTTTCACTGGGTATTAAACTTTTTGTGTGCATAATGGACTGTTAGGTAATGGTCTGTTGTATACCATGCACACAGCTTTATAAACACTGAGAACAAAAGAAGAATTAAAAATAGAAGAACACTAATTCAGCTTAGTAGATCACTTATGGTAGCTAGCTACCTGAAATACTTATTTCTACTTGCATTTAAAAATAAACCAGGTTTCAATCAAGTGTCAGTAGTATTTAGAGTTACATGTAAAGACTTCAGTGGTCAATTCTGTGTTTATTTAGAAATGGCTTATTCTGCTAAGATAGTCAGGTTTAATTAAAGTGCTTTGCTGAAAGAGGAGGGCTTACTTTAGCATCCCAGTCTTTGGATGGCTGTTCTTTTACTGTACAAATACTGTCAGATAAAATAAAATGGAACAAAATGTTGGAATCTTTTTGCTTGTTTCGGGTTGGATTTGGGTGGTTGTTTTTTGTTATCTGTTTTTCTTGAAAAGTCAGATACAAAATAGCTACTAAAAATCATTTCTATCTGTTTAGACAGTGCAAGAAATTACCATTGCTTGTTTCGGTAGCATCTTGTTAGATGATGTGCCTGTAGAGAGGAGCTGGAAAAGCCAAATCCAGCAGTTGTTATATGGAGAGGTTTCTGGCGCCTGAATGATCCCCTAATCTCAGGCAAGTTAGGAAAGGAGGTAGTGTCACTGTGATCCAGTACAGTGGACCACAATGACTTTAAAATAGCATTAGTTCAGTAAAAGTTAGACATCTTAAGCTAGTATATGACCTTGCTAAAGTGGCTTGCTTTGCTGTGGAAGAAGTTCTTGGTGTTTTTGCTGTTCAGACAACTGGGCTTTTTTTTTTTTTTCACAGCTGGCCTGATGTATCCTATGGAAAATGAACACTTCAGGAGCCTCTGCTGGTGTTATTGAAACAAGACAGAGCATTTACCTCAAGGCAATGTTCTTCCCTTTACTCTTCCTGGACCATGATTTTATTGGATACTTGAAGTTGGAGGGAAAACAGTAGCAGAGGAGCTTGGTTAGCTGTTTTCATGTTAAAGTACAAAAAGACTCATTAATGCAGTTCTCAGTGGCAAGTCCAGGTCTTTAGTTATGTGAGACCCAGGAACTTTAACCTAGAGCTGCCAGGACACCATGTCTGTCTTTTACTGTTAGAGCGTCTGATGTCTTTACAGCAAGGGTGGTGAGAATTTGAAAGAGATAAGTAAAAGTATCTGGTTTTATTTCACACTCCTGATTTTAATGGATTTGTCTGACACAGGGCTGTTCAGACACCGTTTTCCTCTTCCTTCCTGTTAAAGCCCAGTCAAAGCAGTTCTTTGTGGTATTATTTTGGCACTCAAGTTTTCCTACTTTAAAGACTTGCTCAAGAAGTGTGTCGAAAAAGACTGCTGCTGCACTTCACTGAGTGTTACAGTATCTTAGTTTCTATAATGATGTTACTCTTTTTTTTGTCCCTTCTTGATAGGTGAGGAAAAGGGTAATAATATAAATGTGCATTTATACTTTCATGAGTTCTAAATTAATTTCTTTACCTCTGTGAAATATCTACGTACTTTGTGCATAAGTAGCTCACGGTTGAATGAAAAGATTAGCTTGATAGATAGACATCAGCAGGCAAAAAGTTTGGATGCATAATAAGGAGTAAACAAGATAGTTTGGGTAAGTTATATGCAGGAATACTTGCTTCAGATATGATATAAAGCTGTAGATATGAGAAGGGAAGACAGCCAAGTGATTCTCAGGAAAAGAACCTGAAAAAGTCCAGTTATTTAGAGAGGTGAATAGGAGAACAGGGTACAGGTATCTGCCGAAGTAGGTGACAGTGCTTGATCTCAGTCATGGAGGGCTAGACTAGGTAATTCCCTGACAGTGTATTACCAGCTAGTCCTCTTAATAATGTTTGGAAAATGGAGGGCCTGATGTTCATAGTACTGGGAGCCCTAGCACACAATTATGTTTGTAAGACAGTAGAACAAAGTGTAATTCTTTCAAGTTCTTAAACATAAATTATGCTAACCTCTCAAGGAATACTTTGTAAGGGTGCTTAGCCCTCCTCCCTGTCAGTTACTTTCTTGAGATTTCCTATAGGAAACCTACTTACATGTCTATTTATGGATTTAGTTCAGTTTTCTGTATTGTAAGCTGCAATGAAACAGGCGTATCAACCAAGTATTGCCAACAAGGAAGCAATGCATTGTCTTTTTAGCTCAGTGTTAAAAATTAGCTGGTTATAAAATGACTGGATAAATTGGGAACAAATCTATCGTGTATCTCAAAATGAGAGGAAATAGAATGTTTAACATCTTATTCTTGAATACAATAAAAAAGGAATAAAAAAGCGGGCTGTTGAATACCCAAAGTACTACAGATAATCTTTATACTTCTTAATCTTAATATTCCTATTATTTTTGCAGCTAGCCTTAAAAATTGAGATTTTATGTGATAGCCAAATAGTAATTTCTGTAAAAAGCATGCTAGTGAAATCACGTGCTTGTAATTTATTTTCCATGTTCCTTCAACATTTAATGACTGATTTTTCAAAGTACTGTTGGAATAGGATTTCTAATGTGAGCTCCTGGTAGCTATTTCAGAGTTACCCTAAGAAAAAAAATTTTGCAACGTATTTAAAAAATGTTGTATTGAGTATTAGTATGCAAAGATTGAATAATACTTTGGTTTTTGAAATCATAGAGGTACGTTTAGAGTTTGCTCAGTGTCCTTGCAAACTGAAGTAATAGTATAAAATGCTATCAGTCTTGCTTCTGTAGAGTAGGATGTAGTTGTATTAGAATCTAGTGCAGATGAACAAAGTATCAAAGTCTCAATATCAGGATATAAAAAAACAGTTGTGTAGAGAATGAAAGATTAACTTCTTACAGAGAACTTGAAACAGGTTTTAAACTTGCCTAAGTTGAATCATCATGCACAAAAATACAATGCTTAAAATCTGGTATTCATCCTAAGTCAGTATAAAATATTGCAGTGATTGAATTATTATTGTTATTACTGTTATTATTTCCCTTCCCCCTTAGAACAGGAAAAGTGTGTGAAACGTCAGTTCTGAAATGATGAAACATTGATTTGATTACAGAATGGCAGAATTGACTCTTTCGATCACTTCCCAAACTCAGGATAAGTGCCCAATCTTTACATTTGAATGTTCTACAGATATTATTATTTCAGCCTCTGCAGTCACAACAGAGTTCAGGCTCTGCATCAATTTTACGCAGTGCCAATGCTTACTTGCTGTTTAGAATCCCTTTGGAAGTGTTGTAGTACAGATATCTAGTGCTATTATCTCCACTCTATGAGCTAAGTCTCTGTGAGCCTTAATGTGGTCTCCACAGAATTGTACTGCATCGTTCTCATCCTGCTATCTAAAGCATGAGCACTCATCTCCTTCAGCTGGATGAATTGCACACCTTTGCGTCGGTAAAAGTGAATTATATGATGGAGTCCTTTTCTTGTCACCTGGTTGAAATTGCTGCTCTGCAAGGAGTGGTTTGTGCAGATTAACTGTATTAGCAGGCTGCTTTTGCAGGGTGAGCATTCCTGATTGTTTTTACATCTGTGTAAGAAGCTATCTCCAGCAATCTGTTTTTGTGTTTTAAGGCTGGTGGTGTCAGCTTTTCCTGTCCTAACCCAGCGTAGGAGTGAAAACAACAGAAGGTGAAGGGGTGCTTATTTAAAATAAAAGGGGTGACTGCAAAACATACATGTGTAAAGTTGTAAATCTCATACAGAAAAACAGATAATAGATATATTTGTGTGTGGGGTTAATTTTTTTTCATTTATTTAGATCAGTCTCTCAGTATTGATATTTAGGGTTTGAAGTGTTTCTTTTAAGTAGAGTTGGGTCATTTCAACATTAAGTGACTCCAGCAGTGCCTTGTTGCCTGATGGGTACCTGGTGTGGCCATTCACTTTTTGTGGTACAAATCGGATAAATTGTATTCCATGCCACCATTATGCAGCTTTCAAGAATATGTTCTGAGGTTTATCAAGAAGTGAGGATCATGGGGGACTGTAATTTAACCTGACCTGTGTGCCCCTCCTCCTTGCATGGAATGTAAAGCAATTGAATCATGTCGTTTGTCATTTGTAAGTTTTTTTTCCTTAACATAATCATGAAATATATAAATGCAGAAGTATTCAAAGTGAGGTTTATTTCTAACTAAAAATAACACAATTACTTACAAAGTAGGAGAGAATATGATCTTGAGTTGCAGTTTAATTTGCATGTATCATATAGCGATGAGTTTATCTTGTTAGATGGAGTAAAAACAGATGCACATTTTTAAAATGTCATATTTTATCCTGAGTCTACTTAAAATGGCCATCCATTGCAGGGATTTTTTACAAGGATTTTCAGGATTAGATCAAGGAGGAATGGCTTTAAACTGATAGGAGATTTAGATTAGGTAATCATGAAGAAGTTCTTCCCTGTGAGGGTGGTGAAGCACTGGGACAGGTTGTCCAGAGAAGCTGTGGCTGCCCCCTCCCTGGAAGTGTTCAAGGCCAGGTTGGATGGGGCTTTGAGCAGCCTGGTCTAGTGGGAAGTTACCCTGCCCGTAGCCGAAGGTTGGATTAGATGATCTTTAAAGTCCCTTCCAACCCAGACCACTTTTATTCTGTGGTTTCAGTAGATGAGCAACTGACTCCCTTCTCTGTTTCCTTTTTTGCCCAGCCAGTCCTGACTCAGTTATGTCAAACATAAGACTTGGATCTACTTTTAAATGGTTTTCAGTAAGTCACCTTACATGAGTAAAATTTGTAGAACTGTGATGTGATACATTTGTAATTTTATGAGTATTTTCACTGCTGTGGATTCTGTTGCAATCAACATTGTGTTCTTATACCACTAATTGAATATGGCCTGATACTGAGTAAGGGGAGGGCTGCAAAGACCTTAGAGCATGGTGCAGGAATGCACCGGGTGCTTTGTACAGAGTAACTGACAGTAACATATTACGGTCATTTGTGGATAGAAGTGTCTTTGTAGTTGGTATGACACCTATGAACACAAGCCAGTAATGCTGTTGATTTACTGAAAAAAAAGTTTTATTGTGGTGGCTTTTTTCCCTAGAGAGTTTTATATAAAGTACTTAGAGTAAATTATCAAAAGTGACATAATAACAATGAAGTTCTGCAAGACTTGAAATATTTAGCACTTGACCTGGCCTTTAAAGCTTGTACAGCATCTGAGACACATAGAGGGAATCTCATTAGTTATATTGAGGCTTTTATTTGAGTTTAAAAAATTCAGATGTCTAAAACATTGTAGCAGGAGTAGACTGTGTGTTGGAAAATGTATAACCAGGACTTTGTCACTAGAGCAGGGAGCATGTCTGGGAGCCTTCTGTGGCTGTAGCTTGTCTGTAATGAACTGCACCAGTTTCTGTGAGCACTGCACTTAGTTGTCTGTAAGGCTTTGGTCAGGGTACTTGCTTGTGTGTACTTTTGGGAATACCACTGCATTTACACGCACTCTTCCTTGGTTCTGTGGCCTCTGTGACATCGTGGTGCAGAACCCATGGGTGCTGCTTGGCCTGCTGGGTCACTCCCGTGGCCAGTGCTCATAGTCTGCGTTTACTTTTTGTGTGCTGACCTTTTTGGGCTGTGCCCCACTTTGAAGGAAAAGAGCGAGATCTTTAGTTTTACTTCCTAAAATGAACCTGCATTTCAGATTTGTGATGAACTCTGCTGCGCTGGACTCTGAATTCTGAGACACTATTGTGTGCTCCCATTCAGGTGCAGTACGATTAAATAACTTGCTATAAGATGAGACTGCCAAGTGCTGTGGGACTCTTCTCCAGTTGGCCCGTCAAATAATTGTTACAAGTTTTCTCTTTGTTATTGAGGAAGACTGAAGGGTGTCTTTACACTTCCACTTTCAACTTTTTTCATTGTGTTAATCTTTGGAATAATGAAGCAATACATGTGAGTGGAGAGGTTAAACTGGAAGTTGGAGTTATGCCTACTCTTCAGGTTTTTTTCAAGACCCCCTATACTATACTATAGTATATAGTATGTACTTTATACTATAGTATTCACCCATCCCAACTAGCATTGATGGCATACTATTGTATCTGTGATAACACCCCATTAAGAGAGTTACTATCTGTTAAAGAATATGGGTTTTTTTTCTATGTTAGTGTACATTTCAGCAAAGATTTTGAGCATGGATTTGGTAGGTAATTTAAAGAAATCTTACCTTTTTAAATGTGAAAATAATTTGAATGTTGTTTCCTTTAGTAAACCCCTCAGATTTGTAGTGTTCTTATTTTTATTAAACATCAGTAGTTTTTCATTGTGTTTTCTTCTTTCTTTTTTTTTTCTCCTTCCCCCTCCAGGGGAAGAATATTTTTCATTGGGTAAAGCTGTGCGTACTTCCCGCTTTGTTCCACTTTAATGAGAGATTGCTTTCCGTTTTCATTGTGTTCGGTTGCATTAATTATTATTATTCACTATGGAAAAGTCTGGGAATATAACTGGAGTTTTCAGGCGAAGCATTGACACAAATCAGTACACATGGAAAATAAAAAAAATTATCCCCCCCCCCCCTTCCTCTTTTACAAACATGAGAGTTTATATAAGTATTGACTGGTAAAATACATTGAAGTGAAATAAACAATTAGCATATACTTGAGGTTAAAAAGAATATGGATCTGCTGTAGCTGGAATGGACTTTCTGAGTCACAGAATGCATTAGGTCTACGATGTGATTATTGCTGATCCCGACTAATGACTGTTTTGGGGATTATCTCTTTTCGTGTCAGCCATCTGCTGTGGTTGGAGTAATTAACTAAACATAATTAAGGGTTGACTTAGTTCGAAAGCAAAAGTATGTATGTCTCTAGGAAAATAATATGATTTCTTGAGTTCAGAATGATTCAGAAACACCAATATTATAGTTTTCTAGTTATGACTTTAAACAAGCAGCTGAATGAAAGCTTGAAAATGAAGTCTCCCCCAAACCAACCTCCAGCCCCATGCAAACTGAAAGAAAAAAAAAAGAGTGGGAAGGGGGTGAGGAAGGAGGAGAGCCTTAAAAGGGCAGTTTATTACTCTTCTCCCAGTTCTTACAGGATGCTGTATTACCAGTTCAAGCAGATGGCTTAGGTTGGTTAAACGCTTGCAAGTATAGCTAAATTTACATTTCTGTATTTAAAAAGGTATTGATTTACCGAGGATATCTTCCTATTCATGACAGCAGTGTGGCCTGCTTATAGGTAGCTTTTAACTAGTGCTTATTTACAGATGGTAAAGACTTATTTTAATGCTTTTTTTTCTTTTCCTTTTTTTTTGAGTAAGTTGGAGAGTTCTGGATGTTTTGTCAGGAAACATAAGTAAAATACCAAATTTCAATCCTGAGTTTTTAATGCAGTGCATTAAAGCTTAGAAATACAATCCCTTTTAAAAAAAGTGGTTACTGTAATAATGCCATTAGGATGTGTTTATAATTCTCTTACGCCATCCATATCTACAGTAAATTCACTGTGGATAGCCTTACGAAAACGAATACCAAAATACAACAAAAACATGCATTTTTATACAAGAACTGCCTGTTGGCCTCACCTACATTGTCATTCATAATGTCTAAATGAAATGTGCTTTGTTATATTACTTTGTGTATTTGTTGATCTCTGTATACTAAAGATAGATTTATTTTTTTTTCTTTTTTTTTTGGTAGTGTGAAATCATGTGTTTGCAAATGCTCAGACTGAAATCTGTAGGTAGGCTTAAATCATAATCCCTTATGAAGGGGATTTTTATTAATTATTGTCCATAGAGACAATTACAAAATTGGTCCAATGTAATATAACATCTAAAATCTACAGTATGCCTGGCGTTTTTCAGTGGCCTGCTTCCCCTGAGTAGCAGTTTAGGTGAATTGTAGTCAAAGATTACTGAAAATCAATGAGGTATTCTTTAGCCGTGGATAGAAAATGTTTAATTGGAGAAAAGTGTGCATTTAGGAGTCCTGAATTAGAAAGTTTAAAATGTTTAATAATATTTTGCCTTGATAAATTCTCTGTAGGAAACAGTTTCTGTAATTTCTACTACTGTTCTGAAGAAAAAATTCACAGACCTCTTATTCAGTGTAGCAGTAGATACTCTTTTGTACTATATCTGTGTAAGTAGTTGATTTTTCTGTAGTTGCAGAAAGAAAATATTTCTTCTACATGAAAATTGTATGTGATAAATGGAGCTGTAAAGAACAAAAGCAATGAAGTGTTTCAGTGCTGTTTTCTGCAGTGTGGTTGTTTCTAGATTGTGTAAAGGGTAGGCAGTTTGATATGATAAGCCATAGTTCCCTTGTAGCACAATTGTCACTTTTGATAGAGGGAAGAGTCTGGAACTTTAGCTGGTACATAGAAATTGCCGCATATGAAGACTATTTGTGATAAGGAATTAATGACTTAGTTAAGATAGGCACAGTGTATCTTGCAGATATTTTGTTTCTCTGTGAGTTTTGCTTTTTTACTGCCTCTAGCTTTCTAAGATTCGTTTTTTGGGGCTGAGAGGAAGCAAGGATGCTGCATCTTTCTGGAGAAGTAGGTAACAGCTCTTACGCTGGCTTTCCAAATGAGTATTTGGGAGGTCGCTGTTTTAACATAACTTGTTATAACATAACAAGTGCTGTTTAAAGCATCAGTTTTCTGAATTGATTAAAGTTTGTCAAAGTGTGTCCCTGAGTAGCTGGCATTCTGTTTTACAGAGTCTGGGAGTGAGATTTTACAGCAGTTGACTTACGCTTATCATTTGGCCTCCTCACATTTCCAGTGATAGGTCTGAGAAAGGGTGTTGCCTCTGTAACTGAAGGGGAGCTCCAGGAGAGGTTCCAGTTTCTCAGGAGCTTCTCTGTTAGGACTTAACTGTGCCTAGTCTTGTTTCTTTTGTAGGTTTCTTCCCCACCTTATACTCTGATATTGACTCAGGTCAACTGCGGTCCTGGCAGATTGAGCCGGACTAGTCTGTTGACTTTGCTACCACTGTGCTTAGACGTCATTTGCTTGGCTGGAATTTTAAAGTATTTGAGAAGGTACTTCTGAAGAAGTAGCTTTATTTTTAGTAACAACTTTATTGTGTGATTTGATTTTTGAAATACAGATGCTTGTTCAGTGAAGTAAGTCTGGTAGCTTGTGAGGCTTTATTTTACATAAAGAGCTTACCAGGAAAAAAAGCTAGTAAATGACAGGAGTTCTTATGTTGATACTATCTCACCATAATTGCTGGGTCTTTTCCTAAATTAAGAGAGTAGATATGGGCTGTTTGGCATGCATAACAGGTTCTGTAAAGCTGGGGTCTGTCAGGGAGCAGCAAGAGCAGGACTGCTTTGTAAAGAGGGACAAGGTGGCAGCCCAGGATGATGCCGGCAGTGCTTTTCCTGACCCTGGCGCAGGTCTCTGGATGTGAATACTGTGCTGGTCACAGGATCCAGAAAAAACAAAGGAATCTGTCAGGCCTGGGGTCTACCCGCTAGTCTGATCAGGGGTAGAGAAGATAGGAGCTGATGCAGGCCTTGGGGCCTAGCCAGGAGGCGTGGGCACAGCCCAGGATGTCCTGATTCAGGCAAGGGCTGAAGGTGCCAGCCTGAGCTGAAATGGAGCTCTTGAGCAGTGGGTGTGATGATCCCAGGTGAGGCTGTGTTTAAATCAAAATACGATGTAGCTCTAGATGATTAGCACTATCTCATCCCCTTACTGTGCTGGATTCCCGTGATGGCCGAGTGCTGTTCATGTGATGCACCTCTCATGTGAACATCTTGTAAGAACTACACCAGAATCGAGTGCAGATCCTGAGACATGGTCAGCACAGGTACTCCTGTAGTCCCCTTGTGAATTTAATTTCCTGCCATAGAAGACATTTATGTTGTCTCTTACAGATATGGAGTCTGGAGAGCGGTTAACGTCATCGTCAGTCTCCTCTACTGCAGCTGCTTCGACTCCAGCGTCTTCTACACCATCTGTAGCTTCAGCTGTATCGAAAGGTGGCCTTTCCACTGGAGCTGCATCACTCAGTTCCACAATCAACACATGCGGTAAAAATGACTCAATTATGTATTGCAGTGTGTGATTTTTAGTGTTTGTCAACACTTGTAATTATTATTACAAGTCAAATGTAAAGAGGTTTTACAGATGCATTGAAGAAAAATGTGGGGCTTTGGTTTTCCTTATTTTCTAAGCGACATTAATATAGTGAATAAATTTTACATAGTACTTGTTTGCTAAAGGAATGAAATTAATTTGAAATTGCCTATTTCAAATGTAATAATCAGAAGCAAGGATCAAATTAAGGATTGCTCTATCGAACTTTGTGCCACTTTCAGATTAAGATCTAATAATCACTTCTTGAATATATGTCATGTTCTCAACAGTCAAACCCAACCCCTGTTGTGTTTTCATATCTGGAGAACAGCTTCTAACGGAACTTGAGATTGAAAGGGTGAATTTCAAAATGTCAGTCTTAGATAAGTCTTGACTAGAGTGAAACATCTTGCCTTGAATCAGAAACTTACATGGAAGATTTTTCCATGCAAGAATCTCATTTTTGTGAATTAAACTCCTATTTCAGTTGCTTGGTTGCATGTTTCAGCAACAGAACAAGAAGCAGTAAATGTACTCTTCCCTGCTGTTTCTTTCTTCACTTTGAAGAACAGATCATAGACATTCAGGTTTTCTTTTTTTTTTTTTTTTCAGTCCGAGTGTTACTGGTTCTCATAAGATGTGCAGTAAATAGGAAGTTTTTAGTCTTAAATTCATGGTAATCCACTACTTTCAGATCAGTTTTGGTTCTTACAGTAGAGTGAGCAAGTGTGCATTCTCCAAACTGAAAATCTATTCTGCCCGGATACTATAGACCCATTGGATTCTGAGTGCCCTCCTACAGCCTGCGTTTGTTAATTTGCTGCTTCTTTGGAAAGAAAAAGAGAATTCAGAGCATCTGTATACCTAGAATTATGTCTCAACTACTTATTTTAATTACTTTCAAATCAGCCGGAAAAGTTCTTAACTAAAACTGATCCAGAGCAAAATGCGTGTTTATTTTTCAATAAAAATAAATTTTTATTTTGGTACAAATTCAACTCCAAAAGACTTTTGTGTCTGCGTTCCATTAGCTTCTGCTGCTCAGAATGGTGCTCTGTGGTGGTTCCCAGAATGCAGGAGTTCATTTACATGTGGCTATAGATGGAGCAGCCCCAAACTGAGGATTTGTGTGACTAGTTTACCCATCCTTGCTGCCTTTGCTTTGTAGATATTACAGCATGTGATTTTGTGTCTCCTGTAACATTGTATATAATAGGGTATATATTTGGTCATGTTGTAATAAGATTAAAGCATGATGAATAATGTAATAAAGATACTAAACCATCAGTTTCTTCATTCCAAAATCCAGGTACGCCTTTTCTTCAGTAGTTTTCAAAATTTTATTCTCAACTTTTACTTAAAAAGCTTAATTTCTCTCTGATAGCTAATAGCGACTCATAGTAATTGCCAGTATTCATGGATTGTTTCCTTTTTGATTTTTTTAATGGTCATATTCTTTGCCTGGCTGCATCTGATCTTTAAGAATGTATAGATTTTCTCAAGGACACTTCAGATACCTAAAAACAAGCTAGAATGTAGTTTACTGTCAGTACGCTCCCATCAGTTTTATTTATGAGTATATCCATTTCTGTGACACAGTACACTATGGTTACTATTGCATCCACTCTGAAAAGGTACATGCTATCCTAGAGAAACTTGACAGAAGTGTTACGCTGTCAACCAGCCGCAGACTTGTTTACCCATGAATGACCTATGACTGGAAGAACAACTTCAGTGAGTCAAAACTTCCTTGAATTTACAAGATACTGTGTAGTCAAGACAGACCAGTACTGTAGCCTGTTCCTAAACTGATACGTTATTCACTTCTGTTACGTTAAAAAGTTAAAAAAAAACCCAACCCCGATGTCTGTCAATTAAACTACGTTCACATTGAAAAATTCATTTTTCTGCCATGTAATAAAATAGTTTTAGAATGAACAAGGTGTCTTAATCCATGCATTAGAGAGGTTCTTTTTATTCTAGTTCATCTATTTATTTTCCTTTCAGTAATCAATAGTCTATTAAGTAGTCTCTACAATAAACTTGATTTGCATATGCTGTCAGGTCCCAGTGATGCATGGTGAGTTAGGACTGGGAGTCTTTATGCTTTCCAGGGAGATTACACTACAAATAAATTATTTTGGCAGTATTCCCAGCTCAAATACACAAAGCACCTGTGTGAAACCAATATGAAATATGTCACATACTGTTGGAGTAATTGGTTAATACAGCATTAGTTCCTGAATAATTAAAGCATTCCAGTCAAGTAAAGAGATACTTTACTTGCTTTTGTCTTATTCACCCGTTGCTGAAAATAAGAAGGTGCATGGTAGAAGAAAATTGGCTCTGGAAAAAGATTTCACTTCATCCTTGTGAGAGTGTTAGCAACTTTGGAAAAGTATAAATCAACAGCCTTTTCTCACATGAGTAATTGATACCATAATTCAATGTTTTGTCTTCATGAGGAGTAATAATACTGAAGTGTGAAACTGTTCGAAGCTGAACAGTCAAGTCTTACTGTTTTGATATTTTCAGACTTGAAGGGATTTTTATTTTAAAATTTCAGAAAGGAGGAAGTTCATTAACTTTCTATTTAAAAATAAATAAATTCCAAACCAGATGCTGCTTCTATCAAAGCAAAAATCTTCAGGTTTTTTGTAGTCCACTGTTTCCCCTTAAATGAACCCACAGGGATTTGAAAATTGTGGACATAAATGCACAAAGCCAAAGTATTGTTTTAATTGGAAAAGTCTCTGAATTTCCACTAAATTTTCAGAGTTTTTTACACACCAAAGTATTATTTTGTGTTTCAGGCTTTCTATAAAAGTGGCATTCTGTCTTCTGAAATAATATTGAGAAAGATCGGATTTAGTGCCTGTATTGTAAAACTGTATAAACAAATGTCTTTTGTGGTGGCTTTTTTGTAGTCCTTGGTTTTATCAGAATTTTCAGTATGAGGCGTGTAAATATTTATTGACTTGATTTTTAAGGATTCTTAATGCTACGTGACAATAGCAAAATTGAAATGCATACTTAAAGTGGTGATTTACAGTTTGTGGAATTTTACAGCAGTTGCAAATGTTGAGGGAGAATGTGATGGTAATAGCATTTTACACTGAGGGACATTCACCAAAACTATGAAATCATGCATAGAAGTTCTTTGAAAGACTTATTGTTGCTGGGAGGAATGTAGAAGGCAAACTTTGCTAGCACTGTGATGATTAAAGAACAACACAGAAAAGAGGAAAATACACATTAATTTCTGTCACCCTAAGCAGTTCTCTAGATTTGCTGTGTAAGTTGGAATGTCCTTAGCATTGTTAGAAATAGCATGTTATTTTTGTATTTCTGCTGGTTGTGCATTGATGCTTTGTATTATAAGGCATTATTTAAGCATTTATTCCTTTTTAGCTCTTTAGAAAACCTCATATAGGACCGTGAAGTTCATTAATATTAACAAAGGCATTCACAGTTATCATTCCTTGTTACTAAGAGACCAGCATTGTTGAACTGTATGTTGCCCTTTGGAGTAATGCTTTCAATCATTTATTTGTGTTCGTGGTTAACAGAATTTCAGAAGCTGTACTCAAAAATATTTAACCTATTTGAAGTAAGTCAATAATGTTAAGGAGTGTGGTTTAATATAAAATTTGCAAGGCAGAGGGTATTTATGGTAAGTTAGTAACTTGAAGCGTAAACACTAAAATAGGAAATACTAGAATTAATTGC
Source organism: Myiopsitta monachus (assembly GCA_017639245.1). Lineage (NCBI taxonomy): Eukaryota > Metazoa > Chordata > Aves > Psittaciformes > Psittacidae > Myiopsitta > Myiopsitta monachus. The sequence goes on along the minus strand of CM029921.1, from coordinate 58,667,627 downwards.
GAGATGGACTGTTGGTGTTTTTAACAAGTAAGAAAGGGAAAAAATGTCATTACAGGTAAGTTTATTGTTAAAAAACTTTCTTTCCATTTTCCCTTTGTTTTATTCCATGTTTCTCAATGCTTATTTAAAAATTAATGGCTTCTCTTCTCTGGATGTATTAGATAAATGCTTAGGCAGCACACAGTGCAGCTGTTTTCTTTTGAAGGCCAAGGTGATGCGTAATATCATGTAAGGTCACCTACTCTTTTTTTTTGTTGCATGATGAAGAAAGTTGATAAACTTAAGCTCAAGGGGTATTTTAACTTCGCCTGTCTTCAAAGTATTGCTAAACATTACTGGTCAGCAGCAGTATTGTCATGTTTCCTGATTGAACCGTGTAGCAGATGGTAACTAACATGTAGAATTACTAGTTCAATATGGACATCACTTGTATTCAGTATTTATCACTTGTACCTTGGAAGAAGGTACATAAACGGGGTTTTGTTTTGTTTCGTTTTTTTCCTTTAAATGCAATAATTAATTAACTGAAGTTGAAGGCACTGGAACTAAGTTCAGCAAAGTGCAGTGCAGTGTTTTTAAACTTGGGCTTAAAGTATGAATATATCATATATACATCACAAAACCCCCAGAAATTTGAATTTGGTAAGAGGAATTTCTCTGCGTTGTGTATGCAATATTGGCATTATGTTGCTTTGTAGGTGCTAATAAATGAAAAAATCATAGGGAATGCACCTGTGTTCATAACAGTTAACATGATGAAATACGGCAGTCAGGAGATCACTCCAAAATTATTAATTGTATATAGTAACACAATAAGATAATTCAAAAAATCTAGGAGGAGGAAAAGAATTAACAGACATGGTCAAGTAATGGTTCCTGTATACAAAGTCCCCCAAAAGTGCATTGTGCAGATGCCTGGTCATTTGTATATTGTCTTGAGTTTACATGGAGAAGCACTTGTAAGTTTGTAGGATCATAGGAAAGCGCAGGTTGAAGGCCTCTAGTCTGGGCCTCTTCAGGGGGCCTCTTCAGGAGGCCTCTAGTCTGAAAGAGCAGAATCCATCTATAGGATCAGACCGTGTCACCCAGGGCCTCACCTGGTTTGGTCTTGGAAACTTTCAAGACTGGGACTGCGTACTGGCTTGGGACCACCTGTTCCACTTCAAATAAATGCACAAAGAACAGAATAAGAAATTGAAAGCAGTACTGGAATCTGAAAGCAATACTGAGAAGTCAGTTTTTTTGGTGGCATCTTGTAAAGTCAGTAGTCTCCCATCCTTTAAAATATTAACAGATTGCGCAGGACAGATGAATACAAAATGGTGCATCTTACTTCCACTGTAAGACGTCAGTTAGCTAGTGTTTTCTATACTCTGTAAATCTTACCTCTGAGAATAAAGCTTTATAAAGTAACTTAAATACTGTAATGCCTTCTCCAAAGTAGGCAGTTAAGTCAAAATGCTTTTTAATTCATTTTTTCTGTAGTTTGAAGAAAAGATATATCTGCCAAGAAGTGAGTCTCTTGAAGAGACCTCTCCTTTTCTTGCCTGGTCAGGCCCTGCATATCCATCTTACCCCTCCAGTACCTTTCTGGTAGAATTTAGGACTGTGGGATTCCACCACCAGTACAGTTTAGGAGTGTCAGATTAAATACTTATAAAATCCCACAGCAAATACTGCAAAGAGATCTCAAGGTATTTTAAAAATTTTGTGTGATATAAATAAAGACAGCTTTGGCTTATTATTACTACTAATAATTAGTTATTAATAGTAATTAGTTATTAATGCTAGAGGAGTAAAAGCAGATATACCTGCAAAAAGCAAAAGCATCTGAAAGAAAAGAGGGTAGAGGTGAAATGAGGAGGGTAAAATACTTTACAAAGCAGTGAATACCGATTCATTTGTAATGTTCTCATTGAGTAATTTTTTTAAATATGTATGAAAGATTGATGCAGTTGTAACAGCCATCGAATACATGTTAGTACAGCAGAGCTAACAGGTGTTCGTTTTAAGCTTTATTGTACGGGATGGTAGTTCTTTATCATAGCTTCCATTGACTTTATTCCATTTTGCAAGAGAAACTTTTCTAGGTTGAAAAGATTTTATTTCTGTTGAAGAAGGAATGAAAGAACTCTGCACCTGACCTTAGACAATTTTCACACCTTCTCTAGATGTTCTTGGAAGTTTCAGCTACAGTTGAGTCACTCATGTCTTTAAAGGCGGCTTTTTAATTTTCCTGTACCTGAATAAAAAAGTTTGGGTGTGTGAAATTAATAATCTTAATCTGGTTCTTCTGTCTCATTGAAGGGCGGTATTTTCCATAGATCATGATAATCTAAGTAAGTAGCTTAGAAGTTATCCTAGCCAGTCTTGGCTGTATGTAGTTACAATCTTTCTTAAGCCCTTCATCAGCACCTTTGTCATTAATGGGGTTGCAGTTTGTCTGCCTGTGTACTGTCTCATATATTGTCCAGTGACCATTGTTTTTGCGTTTCTTGGGTAGTACATTTCAAGGCAATAATTCTGTAAATTTGTGGGACCACTCAGAACACATGCAAAACTACTATATATAGCAATATATGCTCAAGTTTTAAATTTAAGATAATGTGAAGTTTTTGCAGATCAGCTACAGACTGCTTACCACACCATGCTGAAAGTTTTGGAATTGTTGTTCTGGCGTGTCCAGTCTTCTGTTTTCATTGTTGGTGTTCTAGTCATATTTCGTGGTTTTTTAACAATTAGAATATTTATAACATTTTAAAAGCACTGTGATGTATGCTCTTACTACAGTTTCAGTGTCTGTCGACACTGGCAGGTTAAAATTTATTGATGTTTTTCAAATTTCATTTTATATATTTATTGAGAATCTCAATTACCTGGGTAATTATTTCTTACTTTCCTTAGCAACTTAATGTATTTCATAGCATTATGAAAAAAATGTTGAAAAATGCATTGAGCTAAATCCTGCTCAGCTCTATGGTTTAATTCCTTTAATTACACTGGTAATTTATGTGTGTAAAGTGGCAGAAGTTCGATATGTACAACACAGTTATCATCCATGAAATGGAAGATATTCTTTCATGTGAGGGTGTTGAGGCACTGGAATGGGTTGCCCAGGGGAGTTGTGGAATGCTCCATCACTGGCGGTGTTCAAGGCCAGGTTGGACAGAGCCTTGGGTGGCGTGGTTTAGTGTGAGGCATCCCTGCCCATGGCAGGGGGGTTGGAACTAGGTGATCTTAAGGTCCTTTCCAACCATAACTATTCTATGATTCTATGTATGATAAAACCTCTAGATTTTTGTTTTTTTTTTTTTTTAAGAAGTGAAGCATGCCGGTGAGCCAGACCACAGATTTTGCTCTCAGCTCTTCACAGGGATATTATGCAAAACTGGTTTTGTCCTGAACGTATGCCACAACTTAAGCTGTATTTCAGGGTTTAAAATTAAAAAATAAATCATAATTGCACTTTAAGCCCTAAAGAAATAATTTTCAAGCAGAGGAAAAGCAGTCAATCACAGAAGTTGGAAAAGACTTGCTTACCACCTAGTCCATTCAATTACTTGTGTAGATTGCACCTTCTGGTGTATTTCTAGTGTTTGGTATTGCATATGGAAGTTTTCACTATAAGACTGGAAAGTATATGCACAGATCTGATATTTTAAGCATAAAGAAGCACAGTGTCTTAACAGCTTTTTTGTATAAATCGACTGTACCAAACCACTTATCATTGCTACCCTTTTAACACCTTCACAGGTTTGTATGGCCAGTATTGGACCTGGCCAAGAGTTAACCATCTCTTGCATGAGTTGAATTATTTTATGTGCACTTGCTTGTTAGATTTAGGTTTTACATTTCTAGCCCTTCTCACAAGGGCATTTATGTGTCATGTTTCTGATTTTTCTGCTTCTTGTAGTGTGATGTCATTTCTGCTTTCGTTGGTGGTAGTGGAGAGAGTTTTAAGAGCAGTTTGGAAGAGATTTTTTTTTCCTGAGAAAACATGACTGGATCTTTTTTCGAAGACACACATTTTCCTTTCTCGTATATATAACTTTAACATAAGATCTTTCTAAAGTTTCTTTCCCATCCAAGGGATTTGAAAGGTTCTTCCTTAATTATGCTTTGTGGGTATTTTTTTTCTTCAGTTGTTGACTAATAAATGTGTTGCAATATGTTATAGCTGTTATTGCAACAGATATTAAACACAATCCAGACACTTCTAAGGAATTCCTCTGTGCACATATGCACACTGTTTCTGGGCTCTTGTTTACACACAGAAACCATTATGACAAGAGCAGTGCATTGGATATTTGCCTCTTACAGGGCTGCTTAAGCTTAGCAGTGCTTTATTAAAAACAAATCAAAAATCCCAAAACAATTTGGTCTTGCAGAGTTTCAAGAATTTTCAGAAAAGGATTGCATAAGGGTTGCATAAATATTTTAAGTTGTTTCTGCTATAATCAAGAATGTTAGAAGTTGAAAGTTTTAGGGACAGCATCAACTCATTTGAATTCATTTTCCTGGAAAAGGGAAATCAATTACCATTTAAGATGGAAGCTTAAAATAGCAACAGAACAAAAAAGAATGTTAGATTATTTTTTTTTAAATAAGAAACCTTTATTTCTTGTGAAACCATTTGAATTTATGCAACAATCAGCACAGAGTAGCATTGTGTCTTATTGTGAAACAACCATTTTAATAGGGATGTTACAGAAAAATACAGACTGCTTTTTTCCAGTCCAGGGTAGAAACCTCTTAAGAGTCAGTATAGAGTTACTGTACTTGTAGCTAGAAAATCCACTATTAAATACGTAATTTCTTGGGGAACTGTTTCAGATGTGTGTTTGTGGTGGAGGTCTTGGAATATTCCAAGACTGGGGTTGCAGAGGTGATTTCAACCTGTTGTGCTTTTTCATAGCTCTGATACAGAAAGACTGCTGAGGTAATAATGTTCAGGAGTGACCTATGAATATTGATCCCAGTTTAAAGACAAGCAGTTTTATTTTTGGGTGATCACTGTCACATAGCCTTCTATGCAGTATTTATTTTCAGGTTATATTTAAATTAAAAATGCATTGAAATCTGTACCAGAGTGACTTTAGTGGCTTAAGACAAGAATTGCAGGAAATTCATGTCACTTAAGGAGTTCCTGAGTGTTGTGCTTTCTTCTTACTCCTGGATTTAGTAAATCTCCTGTAGATTCTGCACAGCAACATGCTTACAGAGGTATTTAAATATATTACTGGAACAACTGAGGTTTGTTTTTATTTCCTTTGTGGTGCAGAATGGTGGCGAACAGCGGACACGCACTCTCGTCCCGGGGCAGCTTTTTTCCCACCACTCTTGGGAATTCCACCACTGTTTGCACCTCCTGCCCAGAATCATGATTCTGCTTCATTCCACTCAAGAGCTACAGGAAAAAATAGTCGGAGCAGTACAGAAAAAGGTAATGGCTAAAGTTGGAGAGGGCATAATAGCACTGAACTTCCACATAGGCAGAAAGATGTGGAATTTGTAGTTTTACACCTCATCATTCTTCCCATTCCTAAACAGTTTTGTGAAAATAGGTTCTGTTAGCTAGTCATGAGCCATACAGTTACGGGCTTTCAATAAAGGTCATAAAAATGCTCTTTCTACTAATACCAACCTCTTTCCCCCTACCCCTTCCCCTTTTTTTTTTTTTCTTCCATAGTTGTCTGGGGCTGAGTTGTAAGAAACGTTTTCTTTTAAAGTTTATGGTTTGAATTCAGGCAGTAGTTTTTGAGAGGCGTGGAGGGAGGGATGGCTACAGCTGCAGGATCTCAGTGAAAACAGACCAGTTACATTAGAAGAATTTTCCTGCGTAGGAAAATTTCACACTGCATTTTTGTGTGGTGGTATTGCGCACCTTTTGAAGATGTAAGATACTGTTTGTTTGATACTAGGTTTGTTCAACTTAAAGAAGGCTGAGGGGTGACCTTGTTACCGTCTGGTTTCCTCATGAAGGGGGTGGAGAGGTGCTAGTCTCTCCTCTCTGGGGTCCTGTGACGGGACACAAGGGGGTGGCGTAAAGCTGCATTGGAGGAGTTCATGTTGGATCTTAGAAGGATGATGTTCACTGAGAGGGTGAGCAAGCTTGCCAGGGAAGCAGTCATGGCCCCAAGCCTGAGTTGGAGAAGCATTTGGACGGTACTCTTGTGGTTCAACTTCTAGGTTGTCCTGTGCACTGCAAAGTCAGGAAGTTGGGTTTGATGATCCTTGTGGATCCCTTCCAACTTTGGATATTCTATATTCCATGATGGGTTTTTTTTTGGATATTCTATATTCTATGATTTTTTTTTTTTCTATACAGTTTTTGTATGGTTTAGGACCTGATGTGTGTTTCAGAATCAATCTGATAATAGTCTTGGGATTGCAGAGTAGTAAATTTTTGTGGTTAGGGGTATTTTCTTAGAAAACAGCAGTTGTCATGGCAGATATGTAGGCAAGCTTGAACGTAGATGTTATTTCAAATAGTATTCCCCAACTTCCCCCCAGCCTCATTTTAATTGTTGTGAAACTCACATCTTGAGCTTCATGTTGTTCTCTTTGAAGCTTATTGATACTTCAAAATTGTTAACAAATTATTCTGTGAAACATTTACTGGAATGTATATTTTTATAAACATTATGTGTTCCTTTTATATATATCCTCTTCCTTCAAAATCTTATTGTTTTTTGGCCCTGGCTGAACTCAAGGATAGGTTGGACTTAAAAATGGGCAACTTAAGATTTAATTTTTTTTCTTTGTCCTTTTTTTCATTTCTCCTTCAGTGTTAAATGTGTTTGTCCTTTAAATCATGGGAGCTCTGTATGTTTTAATTAAAATAACTCCATGAGCACATCAAAGTGACTCTTGGATGGCAAATTTTTAATGTATGTGGGAGTAACCTGTAAATAGTCAAATATCTTCCTAATGTGTTTATGGAAGCTGGGTTACTGTGACTGCAACATCTCAAAGAAAGTATCTGCTGCTACAGCTTTTTCTGTTTTAAGTGTCGCTTTCTAAATCTGTCATCATAAGGTATAAATGGATCACTGAATGGGAACAGTACCACTGCAGTATCTGGTATCAGCACATCTGTACTATCCACTAGTATTGCAACATCTGCAGGACAAGTGAAAGCTATAACCTCAGGAGCGGGAGGCCGCAAATACAACCAGGAGCAAAGCAAAGTTCAGCTTTTGGACACCAGGGCTGATAAAATCAAAGATAAGGTAAATATACAGGGGAAAAAAATTAAGATTCTGACAGAAAATTGGCATGGTAAGTGTTCTGCCTGTGCACACAGCAGCATCATTTCTAATTGTTCTCTTCCAGTACAAAATGTTTCAATGTATGTTGACCCAAGCACTCCTGAAGAACATTGCTTGTCAAAACTACTGTGTCAAAACCGGAAATGGGATACTGGGAAATTGCTTACTGTTACAATAGAAGCTGAGGGAGTCACTTGCCTAGTGGCAGCCATCTGGGCTAAAATACTTTTATTTCTTGACTGCCACATTGGCTCATTAAGGTCTTTTGTTGGTACTTACATTCAGTCTAGATTATTGTTTTCTGAACTATGGACATTTTCAATTAGCATAACTATCCAGCAAATATGCTAAAGTCAGTGAACCAAAATCAGATATGAACTTTATCTTAATTAACTCACTTCAACTTTTGTAACTGTGTTGTTGCCAATAAAGGAACTAGTCAAAGTGAAATTTGCCCTTTTGATACAACTCTAGTATTTTTTTTTAAATGGAGTGTGGTTTTGAAGAGTCTTTTATTATCTCTTTTTAAATAATACATTTTTTGAATACTCTATATGTGCTTGGTCTTACATATTTCATCAAAATTCTACTTCAGATGAGTAAAACAGTACCTAGTTTTTGGTCTGTACTTTTCCTTGTCTTTCTTATTTTGTGTCATCAAGGTATTAGAATTTCAAGTATTTTTTTGTTGTTCTAGATGTCTTTACAGAGAGATTTTTCTTTAGTCTTCTTTTTCTCCTTCTGTTTTACATTATTTCATTTAGTCTGAATTATTTCTTCTCTATGCAGTTTACTTCCTTCCCTTCCCTCCAGCTGCTATATCTTTTTTTCTGGATTTGATAGAAGCTTCTCCATCAAGATTAATCCTTTTATATCCCCTAAATGCACAAGTTTAAATTTTCTCCATTACTGCATTTTCTCTAAGCTAATTTGCCATCCCTGCTTGTGGAATCCCATTAATCCAACTTCTTTCTATTGGTTCTGTCTGTGTCAAAAGATTCTATTTGTTTATGAAGTAAAAGCTCCCTAGGAAGCGGTTGTGTTTCACAGTGTAGTTAAGTACCTGATTTGTTTTGAAGCATTTGATTGCTTGCAAGTTATACTAAATTTCATGCCAAAAATTAGCTGTCCCTCTTCTTACTTGAAGTAGTTCTTTGTGAATCAGACATGTGTCAGATGTTGCTTGGCACTCGCTGCCTGCTTTTTTTACAAGAATGTTCCTGACTGTTCTTCGTGTAGTAAATTTCTTATGTTCTTGTTTGCAGGATGGAAAGATAGATTTTTAAGATATGTCAGCTAATACATTTTGTAAACGAGATGGACAGCAAAAGTTTTAAAAATGTTGACCAGTGGGAAATAAACACTATCACTTAGTAAGCCTATCTGACATACTCTTATTTTTCCAGATCGTTCCAATTAATCTCTTAGGAAGCTGATGTTAGGAATACGTAATTCATTAGCATTGTGAATAAACAGGGTATTTCTGATTTTAAAATTACTGTAGTGTTTTGGGTGTTTGCTTTTCCACATAGAGAGATAAGTAGAGAACTATGAAGGGGAAAAACTAGAATAGAATCCTAGAGATTTGATTCCTGGAGGCTTTGGTAATTTCACTGCTTCAGATCATGGTCTTGTATTTCATTTTATAATCTCAACCTTCATGAAGAAATATTCTGCATCTGTGCCAAATATTACACAGGAAGATATTTAAAAATTATGTAAAGGAACATCAGCAATAAAACATGCCATAGACTGACACAGTTATTATTGGTTAATAATTAATACTAGTTGTTTTTTAAGTGTCTGCATGCATTCAGATCGTTGTCTTTCATGTGAAGTATCAACTGACACCTCTCTGAATTGAGCAGTGAAACAATAATCCCAATAAAAACTTAATTCTTATGATTTGCCAACATTGAAGCAATGCATGTGACTTATGCATGAAATATGATGATATGAAGTATTACTGTGTTCATCACAGCAAATAGAGTGTAGTTCAAAAAAAAGAAAGATACAGATACCAGCCAATTGTTAAATAGATGAGACTTAATCCACCTACACATTCTATGTTTTGTAGCTATTTCACGAAGTAAATGGAATCCCATTCCAAGGCAGCTGATCACTTGCTCCCCTCCTGTGGGATGGGAAGAAAATTTGAACAGCAAACTTTTATGGAAGGTTTTGTTAAAGAAAGCCTGTATTTTTAAAGAACTATTTCTCTGTTGCTCCTGTCTGCATTTTTATCTGGAACTGCTGCAACATTTTTGCCCTACAGTCACCTGCTGTTGCTGTACATCTTCCTTTTGACTAATTTTAACCTTACAGTTTCCTCAGTGACTCCACATGCCCTTTTTAGATGCTGTGTAAGACTTTGCTGCTGGTGCCTGACATCTGTAATCCTCTTTCACATTTTTCTCTACCTTCCAGCATCTTTCTGCATACTCTCTTTAATGATTGAATATACTTTAATGCAGTCATACATATTTTCATGTCTCTCCCACATAGCGCATTATAACACTGGAGTCCACTTATACCTCTTTCAGATGTATTTGTAGAATACATGTTTGTTTTAGTTAGCGAAGTTAGAAGTTTAGTTAGCTAAGTTGTTTCAGTTAGAAAGTTAGAAAGCCAACTTTCCTCATCTATTGCACTTCAAAATCTGGTCTTGCAATGTTAGTGTTTTGGACTTCCTGTGGTTTTTTTACACCTTTCTTGTCTTTCTGCAAGAATCTTGTATGTGTTGCTCTTTCTGTGTTGGTTTGCAAAAAAGCTTTTGGCTTTAAATTTTTTGGAAGCAGTACATTCTGTGTACTTCGCTAGACCTGAATTCCAGGCCAGTTTTCTAAGCCTAAATTTGTTCTGTTGCTTTGAAAGGTAGAGATGCCAACTGTTCTGCCTGTGTGTGTGGTCAGAAACATGGCAGAGACGTGTGACCAGTTTTTAATTTTCATAATCTTGTGAAGCTCTTCTTTTTGGTCAGTTTTCTGCAGATAGAGTTGGTTGTGTTCAGGGGTTACAGAACACTTTACTCCAAAGTCTCACTGGTTTTTGTTTTAAAGATTATGCATAGTAAACAGATGATATAAGAGATTAAGGTTAAACCATTAATAGAGCGTTCTTTTTCCTGGTAGAAGCCCAGAAAAAAAGCAGTGGAAAGCTCTAGTAATAGTGACAGTGATTCAGGCTCCTCTTCAGACACCTCAAGTGAAGGCATAAGTAGTAGTGACTCTGATGATTTAGAGGAGGATGAAGAAGAGGAAGAGGACCAGAGTGCTGAAGAGAGTGAAGATGATGAATCAGATTCTGAAAACGAAGCACATCACAAAACCAAGAACAAGGTATAAGACTGTGCTCTGTTGCTGTCTTGTCATTGAGAGCTGTTAACAAAACATAGATGTGTTCATCTTTGTACCAGTGAGCCATTGTTTAACTACATGTTAATGAATGATAAGAATACTCTTTCTGGTTTTGCTTCAGGGTTTTCTGGGGTTTTGGGGTTTTTGGGGTTTGTTTTTTTGTGTTTCTCTTTTTTTTTTCTCTTCCTTTCTGTGCATGCGTGTGTTTTGTTCTTTATTGGCTAGAAGGCTAGAAGTTTAACTGTTGATAGACTGTTCATTTTGTTAAAAAGTGGGACGTATAAAGAAATTGAGTGCTGTGGCTTGATAGTGTATTGGAAATATAACTTTCTGTGGGTGTCATTTTGGCAGTTGCTTTTTTCCTAGGAGAGTGGTTACTTTCCCTTGCTGCCAGTAGAAGAACAAGATCATAATCTTGGGTATCCTGTTAGGTTTACAGTCAAAAATACATAGAAAAACAACCATGGTTTAATTTTTTTCCTTCCTATTAAGCATTGTCTTGACATGCTGAAACTGTCTGGAGCAAAAAAAAAAACCCTCAAAATAAGCAATATATGACAAGATTGATTTCATTATTATTCATCTTCTGCCAAGAATAGTAGAATTGTTCCACGGGGACTGATGATGCACTATTTTTTTTTAAGGATCTTTAACTGATCTAATGTAAACAGTCAAAAATATGTATTTTGCAGGTGCTAATGCATAGTGGCGTAACAGATACGAAAACTGATGGACAAAAATCACATGAGAAGTCCCAAGAAAAAAGAACACACCAGCAGATACCTCTTGTGTCTGATTCCCAGACTCACTCATCATTCCAGTCCCAACAGAAGCAGCCTCAGGTTTTGTCACAGCAGCTTCCATTTATTTTCCAAAGCTCTCAGGCAAAGGAGGAATCTGTGAACAAACACACAAGTGTAATACAGTCTACGGGATTGGTTCCCAATGTGAAACCTTTGTCTCTGGTACATCAAGCCAAAAAGGAAACCTATTTAAAACTCATAGTTCCTTCCCCTGATCTACTCAAAGCAGGGAATAAAAATACCTCTGAAGAATCTATTTCCTTGACCAGCGATGTAAGATCAAAACGGGTGAGTGAAAAATCACTTTTTTTTTTGATTATTTGTAACCTGCATTGCCTGCCTAAGAAGACGCAATACTGTGCTATCAAGCTCTTTTTAACATAATGGTTTAAAATTGTATGTATATTTATTTTCATACTTTTTTTTTTTTTAGAGTTAATAGGGGTTTCTGAATGATGTAAATGAAATTGTGTGGTAGTTTGTTTGTTTTAAAGAGCAGCACGTATGCTTTAATTTTAAAGATATTTCACTATATGTTGCAAGTGTCTTGAACTGTTCCACTTCATCAGAGAAACATTTAATTTGGAGAAAACTCCAACAACTCGCCAACAAAGTTTTAAGTTGACAAGCAGTGATTGTCACTTAAAAAAATCTTTATTGCAGTGCCGGGAGACATGGGGGGTAGCTCCTCCAAGCATGTCTCTCCCAAGCGTCAACCAAGCTGTGTTTATATTGTCATTAACCATACATATTCATTAGATAGCATACATTACGTCATGCTTTTAGAAAATGCCTCCCATATGCACACAAAAAATGTGGTAGTGGACTTTCGGACCCCTGGTGGTTATTTCTTCATCACTTTGTTTTAGGATCATTGTCATATCAGTAACCACCTGGCGGTTCTGGCAAAGCTTATCTTAGTAATTTCCTTTTCTCTACAGTTGCTAACAAAGCCTGACATCCTGGAGGTTACTCATTTACACCCCTATTCTTTAACCAACCCCATTCTTTACACTTTATTTCAGAGAAAAGTCATGTTGTTGGTGCATGGGCCAGTATGCATACCCTGATGCATACATAACATAATTTTATACGCAACTTAATGTCATATAATACCAAATTTGAGTTTCATGCTCATCCCATAGCGGAACTTTACAGCTCTGCTGAAAGCAATCAGTGTACTGGTGATAGTAATGGGTACAAAGAAAACAAAGAATTTTCTCATGCGTCTGTCTCCTAAGGAAAATAAGCAGCTCAAATCAATATCAAAATAAGAGAAGAACTCACAGGCAAATTGAGGTATTTTTCCTTTGCTTTTAGTTTCAGTCAAAATGTTGATTTAATGCTTTCCGTATCTAGTACGTAAGCATGGCTTCGCTTTGTTTCAAGTTGGACAATTGTAAGTCAAAGTAATTAAAATTGCCTATTTTAATCATGGTTTTAAACAAAGTAGCTGAAAGCTTTTTAAAATAGTTTTCAACTTAATCTTGGGTTTTGTTTGCTTTTAAAGACAGAAGGCTATTCATGCATTGAGCTATTAAAACTCAGTATGACCACAGCATCATATTTGATCTTCCTTTTTCTTAGTCGTGAGTCTACAATATGTTTACGTGTATCTGTCTTAACAATTCCGTACCTCACAAAAATGTCTTTTAGTTTATTTTGTTAATAGTGATTATGGTCAGTAGTTCGTAATTTCTATTCAGTTAGATCTGAATGGGGATTAGAAGAGAATAAAAATCTAATGTTTTAGAAATGTTGGGGTTTATATATACATATATATCTATGTAAATTTACCAAGGTAAGGTTCATTATGAAAACAAAATTTGTTTCAGACTGAGTAGTACTGGTGAAGAGAAAATTGAACTCTGATTCACAGCTAACTCGAAGTCCTCAGTGAGGACTGAAAAATATTTGTGTCACATAGATTTTTATTCTTAGACCAGATGGAAAACATGATTTTTACTTTCAACTCCCAGTTACTTTGTAAAATTCAAATACACTAATAATTTACCTGGAATGGTTAAATACATTTTAATTATGAAAACATAAGTCTTTGCCGTTGGAAGAGGCTTCTGCTGTCAAATTTAGCTTATGAGTCTCTGGCTACTGATACATCACCCATTTAGTAGTTTGAGTTCTTTCAGACTTTTACTGGAGATGCGTACTGTGTGAATATTTATTTTATAGACTTTTATAATTTCATATTCAGTTTTAAATACTAGTAATTTCAGAAGTTTATTATATTTGACTTAGTATTTAAAAATTGATTTTAAATTTACTGTCTTTATCCATTTGATTTTTTTTTTCCCATCAAAGATGTTGTATTTTCTTTTTCCTTGCAAGAGTCTTGAAACTAAAAACAATGTAAGCTTTACATGGATTTCTGTGCCACTACTGAATAAGTTTTACTTGAAGATCTTTCAAGTACTAGTTCTTCAGAATTAAAAGAAATCGCAACATATCACAGTACTTCTGAGTAATGCCTTTTTCCTCATGTTTTTTTAATAGAATTTTTCTATGCCAAAAGCCTTCTCTTGGTTTTCTGCGGATATTGTAGCCATTACTGTGTTGTATGAACAAATTAATAAAGCTACTTTTCATTAATGAGATTTTTATATGCTGAAATTAGTAAAAAGATGTTTTTTGCTATACCAAGACATGCATAGTCTTTTTAAAAATTTCTTTTTTCCAGATGTTTAATATTTTTATGAAAATCAGTCTAGAGCAATGTAGCAAGTGTTTCTGGCTTTCCTACGTAATTTAGAACAGCTTCATCTTGGTGGGTTCAGTTTGTCTTTTCCCACTTGATTTATAGTGAAAATCACAAGATTTGCATAACTTGTAGTTACTCAACCCTTCTGTTGTAGCTAGGACCTACTTTTGACCTACTAAAAATAGCTTAGCAGATGTTTGACTCGTAGAGTTCACCTGCCTGAATCAAAAAAAAACCAAAACCCAAACAACAAAATAATCCCCACCCACCACATTTTATTCCTTTGTCTTCTCCTTTCTTTAGGAACAGTATAAGCAGACATTCCCAGCAGCACAGCTAAAGAAACAGGAGTCATCTAAGAACCTGAAGAAGGTTATTGCAGCTTTGTCAAGCCCCAAACCAACATCTAATTCATCAGCTCATCAAAAACTCACATCCCTGGAAAACAACCATTCTAATCCATTCCTGACAAATGCACTTTTAGGTAATCACCAACCCAATGGAGTTACTCAGAGCGTCATCCAGGAGGTTCCTCTTGCGCTTACTACGAAACTGAAATCACAGACCAAGATCAATGAAAGTGTAGCCATTTCTAGTAGTGCCCCCTTTTCTTTGCCGGTAAACTTGAGTGCTTGTGGGAAAAAAACAACTTGTAACCGGACACCTGTTGTGCCCTCTACCTCTCCTGTGTTACCTGGTTCAGGAAAGGATAAAACAGTCAGCAATAATGCAGTAAATGCAGTAAAAACACAACACCGCCTTCACTCTGCAAAACTGGTGGTGGAACAGTTCAGAGGGGTAGACTCAGATGCCCCCAGCAGTAAGGACTCTGATGACTCAAATGATGATGACGACGATGATGAAGATGAAGATGAGGATGATGAAGATGATGATTCTGATGATAGCCAATCAGGTGGTTTAACCTTTTTAATAGGAAAAGCAGAAACTTTATTTTTTGAGTGTTGAAAACATGCATTTCCCACCATATTGTATTATAGGGGTAGGAAATTTTGAGGCAGCATGGCCCACAGAGTGTCCTGCAGATATCATGGAAAGCAGCACGTATCTCCCACTCCCCCATTGTGTCATATCCAAAATCATGTTTACTTTCAGCTGTCCTGGTAAGACTGCTCCACAGGCTTCTGGAAAGGCTGTCAGGAGACCTGCCTTCCAGATCAATCACCCCGCCTGCAGCTCTAACACTGCTTGTGTGGCGAGGTGCCCAGGAGGAGGATGAAATGATAGGCTGGTCTATATTTAATTATTCTGGCAAGCAGAGCCTGTCTGCAAGCGTGCTTCCCCAGCCAAAGAGGGACTAAGTAAGTAAAGGCCTTCAAATTGTCAAGTGGCAAGAGCAGCATGTTTCTAGGCTTCATTCAGGAGCACAGTAGTCAATGAGCAAGATTAAAGTACCAGGACAAGCTTTAAGGGCTGCAGTGTTCATAGCTAGTATTCAGACTACTATTTTAAGGGCTCTTAAGCTATTCAGACAGGCAAGGCCTGCTTTAAAGAGTCAGTGGTGTGCCCAGCCACTCCCTTCTCCTCCTTTGTGTGCTGATATCCCTTGGGTCCAGCTCCACCTTCATCTTTCCCCTCTCTCATCCACACACCCTGTGCTATCCTCTTTTTGCCTCAGCTGTAGTCCATCTTCAGTTCCTTATCCTGTTTACCCCTTACTCTCTTAACTCTTCCTTTGCCCAGATTGCCATACTTCCAATTCTGACACCTTTCAGTCTGTTCCATTGTTTGCTTCTTCTTCATGCTAGATTTCACATCCTGTGAAGTGCCCTTCCTGGCTTACAGGGGATGTCTTAGCTGTAGCTCATTCTAGGATAAACAGTCTCTTAAAATGCTGCAGTGTCTGTCTCTCATCTCCTCATGAAAAAAAAATCCATCTGAAACAACAGCGCATTATCATGCAGAATTACTTTATGCTGTCATATTTGTAGTAATTTTAAAGTTTAGTTAATTATAACCTATTTATACTCAAGAGATGTTATTAATAAAGAATTTTAGTCAGAGAAGCTTCTTATTTAATAAAGACAAAAGACTTTGCAAGTGTTAGAACTTAAATGTATTTGCCATTAGTTATCAAGTCATAATGTGCCTTTTGCCACACTTTTTTTTAAACAGAGTCTGACAGTAATTCTGAGTCAGATACAGAAGGGTCTGAGGATGAAGATGATGAGGATGATAAAGATCAAGATGAATCGGATACAGACACTGAGGGAGAAAAAACTCCACTGAAACTGAATAAAACTTCATCCTCTGTGAAGAGCTCTTCCATTGGTCTTGCAGCTCATTCTACCCCACTTAATCTCCAAGTAGCAAAGGCCCCAAGCTCTGCACCAGCTGCCTTATGTCCTGAGTCCCAGCCTGCAGTTTTTCTTGGGACAGCACCATCTTCTCTTACACCAAGTACACACTGTGGTATCTGAATGTCTTTTGTTATAGTATAGTGTAACATTTAATTGACATGTGTTGTAAAAGTAGTTATGAATGTAGTTTAGACACTGGTATTAGTAATAGACATTAGAAAAAGATTGTTTTACAGTAAGAACAAGCATTCACTCAGGCAAACTCCTCAGGAATCTGGTACCCTGTCACTGGAGGTTTTCCAGATGTGGTTGGTCAGGGTGCTGGAAAATGGTATCTAGGCTCCTTTTCCCATGAAAGGTTGGGCTAGGTGGTCTTTTTTAGGTTCCCTTCCTGGAGACATAAAACAGCCTGGGCTGTTCAGTGATATTTTCACGGATTTTTGCAAGAGACATTAAAATCAGTAAGCAGAACTGAACACCTGAACATTACACTTAGTGCAGGAGATTTTAGTTCATGTAATTATTTGAGGGAAGGTAGGATGAAATAGCCGTAATTGATACTTATTACATTAAAACTCTTTGTTATTTAGTCTTTGTTATTTACCATTTTTATTGTAAACTAGTTTTATTTTTAATTTCTGTGCATTATAGTTTGCATTCTGAATCTTCTATTTCTGCCCCTTCCTTGACAAATTTAATAACTCTATTTAGTTAAAATATAACTATTCTTTCAAAAATCTCAGTGAGATTTATGGATTACATGCAAAGAATTATTTTTAAAAGGTTCATGAAAAGTACATGTAGCCTGCTGTTATATAGTGTTTATTATCCTTCATTCGGTTACTAGTTTGTAAGGTCTAGTAATCACTACTGCTACAGAAAAGAATGCACTTCTGAAATAACACTTCTCAATTTGCATGCTAACAATTAAGTTGTATATTTATTACTTTGATTTAGAACCTTGATATTTAATGGACATACAAGTAAGTAGATTGTAATCCAAATTGTTGAAATAGAAAGTTAATTTTTGCTCAGGAATCTGTTGATTTATGATACCTTGGAAAGGCTGATAGATTTTGCCTGTTTATGGAGGTGGGAGGTAGAATTTTACTTTGTGTCCTTATTTTAGGTGTAGTATTTCCTCCCAATAAGAATCGCCATAATACAACTGAAATAGTTTTGTGTCCATTTTGCCTTAGGCTGGGTAGTCACTGAAGAGGTCTTTTGTCTCTTCTCTGTATCTATTTTTCACTGGGCAACTTCCCCCCCTCTCATCCGCCCTCCTTTTATTTGGACAAACAGCTTTCCTCCCTTCACTGTGACTATTAGAGGTAGCAAAATAGTCAGTCATGTTAGTTTAAGACTGCAGATGTGTCCAAGTTTGGCATGCAGGTGTGGGCAGTTTCTGTGCTTTCTGTAGAGGATTATTAACAGTTGCTTCCAGATCATCGGGCATCTCAGTTGGAAACCTGTGCCGTTGCACCATAGGGCACTCCTCTGGCTGTAGGAGGATGGAGCTAGTTTCAAGTACTCAGTCTGATAATGATACTCATGTCCATTTCCACAGGGAAGAGAAACTACACAAGGTCCAAACTAGCTTTTTGAGAAAGGCATCTTCCAAAAAAGTCTCTGTTCATAGTTCCTGTTCTACAGTTCTTGGAGGCCTGAGAAAAACATCAGCCTTTGGCACTCCCATGTATTTCCCACATTTGGGTAAAATCCCACATTTGGCATTTATCTCTATCATATTATTGATTCAGTCTTCTGACTAGCACCAAACACTTCTGTTTGAAAAGCTGGAGTTCTGAAAACTTCCTGCATTGGCAGTTGACCGCTATCAGTACACAGTGCTATTCAAAGGCTGAGCCTATGGATTTTAAAGTAACTTATTTTTAATACGCTCTGGTTAAGAAAACCAGATGTGCAAGGAATTAGTTTGGCAGCATCTAAAGAGACTGTGTTTTAGCAATATCTAAATAGAGTGCCAAACAAGGCAAGCAGTTAAGTATGGCATAATTAGGAGTTTTTTTTGTTTACAATTTTAGAAGAAGAGGTTTAAAGAAACTTAGAGGAAAATGTATTTCAAATAAAGGGGGAGTAGTTACAATAATTTTCTTTGTACTTGAGGTATGCAGTGGCTAGAATGAAAAACTGATTTATCTTTTTGGTTTGGGGATATAAGGATGAAAAGGATATTTTAGGCACACGTTATTTTCATTTTGTACGTTCTCTTAGGTGTTAACAAGAAATTCTGTTTCAGGTATTTCAAAAAGACGAAGAGTAGCAGATGAGCGGGAGCTGCGTGTTCCTCTCGAGTACGGGTAGGTTATGTATGTACTTGATATTCCTTTAAAGAAGGTAATAACCTTCAAAAGTCAGTTGGTAAAGAAATGATAGTTCAAATATTTTTGAGGCTGTTTAATAAGGGAAGGGTTTCAGTGATTTAGATTTCCAACTCACAGTGACTTGATTTTTTACAAGCGTAAACATATTCCATATGTTCATTTTTGTGCATCAGATATGCTCTTTTGCAAACATGACCTGTCCCTTAGCAGTTTTGCCACTGGAAATTAATCCTGATGGTTACATCTGAACTAGTACAGACTCCACATAACTCCCTGAATTGCAGTACTAAGCTGTTTAAAATGTAGTAATATGTAAGAGGCTTGATATAAATAAATCCATGTATATTCAGTTTGGACAAACTACATGATAACAACTTCTTGTTTTGTCTATTTGATGTATGATATTCTTGACACATTTTAGGTATGTGTCATTTTCCATTCTTTGTAAAAATTTTTAATTGACATTAATTGCTTGATTAAAAAAAACCCACAAATGTATTGTTGTATGCAACTATTTCATATTACTGTAGCTGGCAAAGAGAAACCCGAATAAGAAACTTCGGTGGTCGTCTTCAAGGAGAAGTAGCGTATTTTGCACCATGTGGAAAGAAGCTGAGGCAGTATCCTGAAGTAGTAAAGGTGCATTCCTTTTTCTAACTTCCGTGTTTTAATGCTACTAAGCATGCTTGCAATTAAAAAAATGCTTTTTTTTCCCTCCAATATTTCAAAATATCCTGTGATGAGAGGTGTAATGTATCTCTGTTATTGATTTGATCTCCTATAAATGCATATCCCTTTTATAGAATATTCAAAACATTACAATCACAGTTAGCTGTACATCAAAGCTGGGTTGTAATTATTTACAAGCTGAAGTGGAAAAATATGTGATTTTTTCAGTATCTCAGCAGAAATGGAATAATGGATATCTCAAGGGACAATTTCAGCTTCAGTGCAAAAATAGGAGTGGGTGACTTCTATGAAGCCAGAGATGGACCGCAGGTATCCACTTTTTAAAAAGTAAAGTCTTTGATCCAAGGAACATTAACTTACATTTAGGTGAAGTAATTTTTGCCACGGTCTGAAGCATTACCTGTTTTTTAGCTAATTCTCTCTAAAAATTGTGTGTATTTCTTTATAGTAGTTACATTGAGATGCCGAGAGCTTGATCCTGGGTGGTGTTGAAAACCACTCCTTTTAGTGATTTTATTAGGCGGTTGCCGGGAGTTTGGCATGCCTTATGATCAGCTCTGAGCCTGGATTTGTCTGGGATGAAAGAACTCTGAGCTACATATTTTATCATAGTGTTCAGATTTTTCTGACTAAAACGCGATTTCTCCCTTTACTGTATAAATTTAATATTGATAGTAATTTGTGTATGCCTCAAATCATACTCCTTTTATGTATTCATGTGCATAGTATGTGTGTGTGTGTAAATACATGTTTAAATACAAGTGTTCCCTTTATCACTAGTATCATTTGAGCTTCCTGAAGCATATTTTTACAGGAAGTAAAATGCTGGGTTATGCCAGTTACTCTTTACATTGGTGGAACTGTTACACTTTGTGTAGATAAACCACACAAGGATAAATAAAATTAGAATTTTAAGGAAATGAGTACTGAGTTTTTTGCCATACTATGTTACTGTGTTTTGGTCACATTGCCGTTACTTCAGGATGCGCATGGAAGTTTTTGTACTTCTGTCAGTGAATATATTTGCTTTTTTAAAATACAAGTATTTTGAGTATGTTGCTACAGGAATGTGGACAGACATCACTCTCTCAGCAAGCTTGAATTCAGGCTCTAGTTAAGCCTTACGTTCTTGTGATGCTCCATAGAAATACATAATATTTACATAGTATAAATTTGAAAGCTTGGTTCATAGTAAGCAGCTACTTCCTAGATAGTGTTTCATGATTCCTGGATTACCAGAAATAAAACCTTGCTAAACCCTCTTCATGTTTGGCCTGCATAATACAACAGTTACAAGTTCATGTGATGTGAACTTCATTGTATACCTGAATGGCTTGATAAAAATAATTCCTTTAATTGTAATTATTAATTCCTTATACTGTGAACATAATGTAATGTCAGGGTGTCTGCTTTTTACCTTGTTACCTTTTCTGTGTCTGTTGCCCATATGACTTCATTAGTCTTGTCCCCTTCTCTAGCTGTATTCATGAGCTGATTCGCAGGTTTTTCCCTTCGATACTAACACACTTCAGAATAAACACATTGGGAGGGCAGGTTTCTGTACACAGGGTTGGCAATAGGAATATTAAGTTGCTGTACAACTCAGTAGAGTTTCTACATGTCCAGTTTGTGGTAGGTTCCATTGAGACTTGGTTAGACAAAGGAAAAGTTGGTGGGTTGGTTTTTTTTGTTTTGTTCTTGGTTTTTTTTTGTTTATTTGTTTGAAAGAAAGAAAGCCTGAGGGTAGCTGTTTCTGATGTGCTAAAATGGTATGTTTGAGATTTTGAATGAGGATATTATAATGTAAACAGTTGAACTACACTCAGGCTGATAGTACACACTTAGTAACACAGTATGTGATACTGATACTTCATGAAGAGAATTTGCACCCTTTTTACTGAAAGTTCTGAATTGTCTGGCTTCAAAACAATATGGGATAATTATGTCTTCGTGCATGTCTGGAGATAATTCTAGGAATTTTATTTCTGTTTTTGTTGTAATTTCAATTATTGCATATAACCTTTCGTGGTTATGGTTCCCTTTCTTCCTTATGTATTTGTGTCATCTTTTGGGACATGCTGCACGCATCCAAATTGACTGGGTAAGTTTCACAAAGCTCAAAGGTGGAACGAGGTGCAAAGAAAACTATTTAAGGATTAAATCAGTTATAGTGAAGAATTTACCCATAGCAAGGCAAAAATGTATGGATTACCCACTTCTTATAGCGCCTGTAAAAAAGTGCTTGTGCTTAAATAAAGCAACCAGATATTATAGGTTATTCAAAGCAGTGCTTTAAGGATTTACACTTTAAAGAAGAAGCGTATCTGGCTGAAGTGGTCCATGAAATATTAGGGTTAGAGGAATGTTTGAAGTTTGGCAAATGTAGAAATTCAGTGACCCCACCTGGAGGCTTTAACCTGCTGTGGTTTAAAAAGATTAGTGTTAATGTGATTTGGGGTGATGGTGAGAGCACACAAGTCCTTATGAATTTGAGTAATATGGATAGGAATACTGAACCGTGTAATAGGTGGAAGATCGTTTTGTGGATTGATACTGAGCTGTGCCCTAAGATTGCATCTTGCTGGCTTTGATTAATGTACAACAGCAAGAGTATACATCACAGAATGTTTGAGGTTGGAAGGGACCTTTGGAGATCACGTTATCCAAACCCCCTGCTCAGGAAGGTTTACCTAGAGCCAGTTGCCCATGCATATGTCGAGACAGCTGTTGAAAATCTCTAAGGTGGGAGACTCCACAGCTTCCCTAGGCCACTTCTTCCAGTTTTCCATCACTGCCACAAAGTGTTCCCTAATTTTCATAGGGAACCTCCTGTGTTTCAGTTTGTGCCAATTGCCTCTCATCTGTCACTGGGCACCTCTGAAAAGAGCCTGTCTCTGTTCTCTTTGTACCCTCCCTCTGGGTATTTACACACATTGGTGAGATCCCCCTGAGTCTTCTTTCTCCAGGCTGAGCAAGCCCAGCTTTTTCAACCCTTCCCTTCCCATGGTCATTATGTAGTTAGAGAAAACTTGACTTAGTGCAGCTCCATTCAAATCCATTTTAGTTTAAGATGAAATATCAGTAATGGCAAAATACAGAAAGTTTTAACCTGGATTTAACTCTCTGGGAGTAATCATTCAGTCATTCTAAACATGGCATGCAATTTTCCTAATCAGATTTTGCATAAAGCTGGGAAAATAATGTATTTTTTGTTTGTTTGTTTGGTTCATGGTTTTGTTTTTCCCAATGAGTCTGAATGCTTGCCTAGAAAGGCAGCTGAATTCAGGAACAGGAAAGGAAGAAAGTGCTTGAAGTACTTTTTTGCATCTCCTTAGTGTGAAGTAACTCCGATGTACATTAGCCTTTCTCAGAGTATGCAATTATGGTGCTACCTCAGAACAAATACAGTACATCTTTATAAGATGTGAAGTCTACCTCTTTTAAGCCAATTCTTAAGCTTACTGTTCTTTACTTGTAAGACTTATTCTGTGAATAAGTATTTAGAAGTCTCAAGTGTTTATTACAGATGCAAAAGAAATACCATACTGAACAGCCAACTATAAAATCAGCTGTCATATGCATTTGTAATGTAGTAATAATTATTTGCTTCCTATTCTAGAAACTGCATTTTAAAATATTTATCCTATTTTGACTTCTGCAGCTCAGAAAGCTTTGTTGTTAGCTTCTTTTTGTTGCGAATCTAACCTGAAATTAATGCAAATGAGGATATCTGCTTCTTGCAAAGTGCCTGTGGTTTTGTTCATTAGTTTGATTAGCAGACTTTGAGCTTGATTATGCTCGCATGAGTTATCTGGTCCCCTTTTTGGGAAATGTCCCGAGTACTGTACAGTATTGCAACAGATGGTAGATGCCTGAAGGTGAGAAATTGAATTTGGTTTTTATTTTGATTAGTTTCAGCAATAAAACCCAACATCTCACAAGTGTTCCATGTTTTCTCTAAAGTTTGTGTAGCGAAGCATAGATTTTTATGGAAGCTCCTGATTTTCCTGTGTTGGGAAACAATCCTCCTATGTTTTCTTAGGAATATTGAAAATCCATGGAGTATCAGAGTGTACATGCTTTTAATAGAAATGTATGTTGGATCACATTTTAAAAGGTACCTAAGCACAAAATACAGATGGTCAATTAACTCTTGTGTAATCCTTCATGGATCTGTTCTGGACTATTTCTGTCTTGTCCTCTTTTAAACTTGTGGAAACTTGTTGCATCACAACGTCCTTTGACAGGACATTACGCACTCTTCTCCACATTTCTTGAAATGCCAACTCTTTTTGCTTATTAAAACTTCTGCTACTTAATATTACATCCATGGTCTGTGTGGCACTAACAGTCTTGTAGACCTCTTTATCTGTTTTTTCCCGTGTATTTTTCATCATTAGTATTGTTAACTATGGCAGTACAGAGCAAGAGCAATCACCATTGCACGTTCTAAGATGCTTCTCGAGATACAGTGGCCTCTCCTTTTCCTCCCTATGGGGGAATCCTGTTTCTCCCACCTCTGGCACTTGCGATTTACGTGATAAGATTTCCTCAGTTGAAGGTTGGTGTAGATGATAAGTACTATATTCAGTCTAGCTTACTTTGCTCAACAAACTGAATCTGTGATAAGGTGTAAGACATAACCTAGTGAATTGAAGGTGCTCACCTGTGTGTGCACACCCACTCTGTTGAAGTGGTAGAGGTAACTGTTTGCATTAAAAAGTTCTTAGTGATGATGCATTGTACACATACTGTCATGATTCTGAAGAACTTGTTTTTAGGAACAAAGCTAATAACAAAGCCCTTTGGAATGTCTGTAATCTAAGTGCAAGGCGTACTCTTGGGATGGTCTTAATAGGGAGTGATTCAGGCTTCAGAAAAGATTACTCTGCAGGTACAGATAGCTTCCTTGGAATCTGAACGTGTGACAGCAAAACACCATTTCTTTTGCTGTCTCTTATGAAACATTTGTAATTATGAAGGAGGAGCAGAAAGAATTAAAAGAAATTGTCACAATAAGCAAATACGAATGTGGTTTATGGTACAGAAAATGTTGTTTCAGTATCTACGTACACATAAATGTGAAAACTGTGGTAATGAAAATGTATTTTTTCTGAACAGATATTTAATTAGTGTCTTTTATAAGTTACCAAGTTCCATTTTTGCTTTAGCAGACATTTTGAAAGTCTTTTGCAAACCTTTTTAAGGCAAATTATGAAGTAGTCCTGAAGGACACCAAGCTTATAATTTTTTTTATCTGCATTTTTAAAGAACTTGGGAAAATGGTGAAGATACTGCAATTCTGAAATACTTGTGTTCAGTCAAACAGGATCAGACAGACTGTGCTCCTGTTCTGCTCAGTAGGCACAATAAACTACTTTTTATCAGTTAAATTAAAGCTATTTCCATGTGAGGACTAGCTTTGGTATTTGTATTAACCAAATATTTCAGTATTTATTTTTGATATTCCACAAAACCCCAGAAGTAACAGTGGAAGAAGGAGTTGACTGTATTGTTGCATAGCGTGTTTAGTTAGAGAGTATAGTTAACATAACTTTGAGTTTAGATAGATTTTCTTAAAATGTATAAACTTCTGATTGCATCAAGTTACTGCAGAAATGAACTTTCTTGCAATGGATGACGGAGAACTAAGTTGTACTAAAACAACCTTCAGGATTGAAATGAATCTGTGTTTTTTCAACTCAGTTGAGATCTACAGCACTTCTGTGTGTCTGAAAACACACTACTGCAGTTGCTTGCTATGTATGTCAAAATTACTGTAAACACTAACAGTTGGAAGACAGTGACTTGTAGCTTGACACATTTTTTCATTCACATTGAGCAGTGGGTTGTGTGAAAGCAGAGTAGTTATTTTTTAGTTTACATAATACGGGAAAATTTATTTCACCTTTTAAGAAGTGTTGAGCAATTTTATTTGGTCATGAATAACCAAAAATAACACAGTAGTGGTATACTTGCTAGGTAGTAACTGTGTACGTCACTGAGTAGTTTTAAAAATCTTGCATAGCAGTGCAGTTTACAAAAGGTCATAATGATAAGCTCTCGGTGTATAGCTTCGATGCATCATCAGAGCATTTACTGTGATTGTACCGCACAAAGGTGCATCACAGCTCTCACAATTATATATAAAATTTTGAAAGAAAAATCTCTTACTGTGTATGTTCTCAAGTATCTTAGATTTATTTTTCCCTTTTTTACTGATGTTTATAATACCTGTGTGTGAAATGTGTCCGTTAAAAGGGTGTGCAGTGGTGCCTTCTGAAGGAAGAGGAGGTCATTCCCCGTATCAGAGCTATGGAAGGGCGTAGAGGACGACCACCAAATCCAGACAGACAGCACTCTAGAGAGGAGTCAAGAATGAGACGACGCAAAGGCCGACCTCCAAATGTTGGTAGCACTGAATTTCTAGACAACACTGACGCAAAGCTTTTAAGAAAGCTTCAGGCTCAAGGTAATTATGTTACTGTTTTCACAAAGGGTATCAGTATGTAGAGAGTTAATGCCTCTTCTGAAGATTGTTTCACTAGGATATTAGTATACAACTTTTTATTTTGGAAATTTATCACATGCTTTTATTGAAGCTTTTTTCTTGAGATCAGTAAATGTATATGATAGAAAGGAAAAAGTGTCTTAAGAGCTTACTCTATAGGTACTTTACTTAGATTAGTAAAATATAAAAAAGCAGACATCCAATAATCTGGTTATCGCTGATGTATTTTTGAATTGGCAAAAATTAACAGATCTTAACTTTTCCTTGTATCAGCTCAGACAACAATGGACTTAGAAATTGAGAACACTGAAGTTAGCGTTTCTCTGAAGGTTTTGGCTGTTCCAGGGAAAATGCTTTCCTTATGAAATCGCTGTAATAAGTGGTACCATTGCTGAGAGTAGAACTTCAATGTTATCATGTAATGCTGTATATCAAAGGCATGAAGGCCTGGTTTTAAATAAACATCAGGTACATGACTTTAGAATTTCAGTTCTTTAGTCCATAAGTGTATCAGATTTTCTGAATGCATCTAATTCAATATGAAAAATTCTTACAGCTCAGGGGTCAGGATCTTTGTTTTAACTTAAGTAGCAAATATCCACGTTAATTTCTGCTGTTCTGTTCTGCTGTCTTTATGTCATGCAAATGTCTGGAATATGAGCTGCACCTTTATTGTGTGATGGCACTGTTTTTGTGAACTCTACTTTTTTTTTTTTTAAACAGAAATAGCTAGGCAAGCAGCGCAAATAAAGCTACTGAGAAAACTCCAGAAGCAGGAGCAAGCTCGAGCTGCCAAAGAAGCGAAAAAACAGCAGGGTAAGTATTAGTTGTGAAAGTCTCTGCATGCTGGCAGATTATTTTGAAAAGTATTAATGAAAAGTTATCTGCCTCTTGTCTTGTTCTGCTGATACTAAATTTTGCTTGCCTTTGTTTGTTAGCTATTATGGCAGCTGAAGAAAAGCGAAAGCAAAAGGAGCAGATTAAGATAATGAAGCAGCAGGTAAACTTTGCCATTGCTAACTCAGGTCTTAAATACTGCTAATTACAAAGTGAGTGTTTTAAATCTAGTTTTAAAGAGCACATGGTATAGATACTTAAAATTCTAAACGCCATAGTTGTGTCAGGACATCCCAATTTTGTCTTGTCTTGATTTAAGCCACCCAACATAAGTAACTGCTTGCCAATATCAGTAAGAAATTAAAAAGCTGTTACCAAAGCACAGTGATACTGTCTTCCTTTATTTGATTATGTGAAAACAAATGGTGTTAAGTCTGTTTATGTAAATACTGGAATAGTGTAATTAGCTTCTTGGGTGATTCTGGCTCACTGTGAGTGCTTTTAGGTTGTGCATGAAGGATTGTATCTCTGTGTGCCAGTGAATTAATATGTGCTTTTAAACATACAAGGATGGTTAAATGCTGTCATAGCAAATACTTCCAACAACTTAAGCATGAGCACCTTTGCATAACTGTTGGTTCCTTCAGTGATATGCCAGACATCATCTAATACTAGTAAAAATGCTAAGCATACATTATTAAATGAAAACAAATGACTACATAGGGTGTGAGACTCAATGATAAAAAATATATGCATAAACCTTGGTCATTTTTAAAAAATATAAATTTACTTTTGCAATATTGATTTCTTTTTAAAAAATAAATAATTTTCTTCCTCTTATAGGAAAAAATAAAGCGAATCCAACAAATCAGAATGGAGAAAGAACTTCGAGCTCAGCAAATTTTAGAGGTAAAAATAATGGCTCAAATAGAATGTTGACATTTTAAAGGATGTTGTATTTCAATAATCACACATGCAATTAAGAATGTAACTGAATATAACAGGTCTGACAATCTGAACTTCCAAAGGCCAGTTCAAAACTCTGTCTTAAAGATATTTTTTTTAAAAAGTCTATATTAACTGTGACCTTTTAACTTGCAAGTGCTCACCTGAGTTCCTAACTTTCTACACAGATAGTCTTGTATTTGCTAAAGTTAATAGCATAGCTATTCCTATGTTGAAAAACAAGTTTGCAGTAATAGGTTATTAAAGTAGTAGCACGCGCTGCTCTGCATGAAGTGTTGTGGATTTAAAATACTACTTTCATATATATGCTAGAATGTACTGGTATGCTATTCTAGTTTGCTAATATATTAGCAAAGATAGATTGTTAATTTTCAAATCTCCATTCATGGAAAGATTAATGGTGATCTTTTTGCAATTTATACTGTTTCTGTGTATACTTAGTTAATAGCCGATTGAAGTTATTTTTGAGTGGAACTTGAAATTCTGTCTTAATTTTTAAAAAGTGAATTGTGGATTGTTTGATTATGAAAGCTGCTTTGAGGAAAAAAACTGTTCCAATGTACATGATATGTAATGATGTTTTGAACTTTTAAAGGCACATAACTGTATTTCTAGTCAGATTATTTTCAAGTTGTGATGGTGCTGTTGTATGACCTGTTTTGCATGCACAGGCAAAAAAGAAAAAGAAGGAAGAAGCAGCAAATGCCAAGTTATTGGAGGCCGAAAAGCGAATAAAGGTTAGTTTAGAGGAGCTCTAAAAACAAGAACTGTGTTACTGTGCATAATACACATTGATGAATAAAAGCAGTAAATTTGGAATATGATTAATAATGAAACATAAATTGAAACAGCATATGAATAACGTATGATAATAGAAATTGTTAGAAATATGGTAATGTACATATAGTAGAAATATGTGAATCATACATGAAGAGAAGTTTGTGCATGTAACATACATACATTCATACATACAGACAATATGTTGGGAGACAGTAATTTTTTATGTGCCATTATGATGAGTTTTGCTTTCATGACACTTGGTTTGCATAACTTAAAATCCTTACACAGTAAAATTATTCACAGTATTCTTTTAAGTATGCCATATTACATAACTTTTTTGCTTCTTAACAAACGTAGTCTTTTCTAGGTTGCATGCGTATGAGACTATAGAACTCTTACAAATGTTGGAAAATACAGTATATATATGTACTTCTTTTACTGCTTTGCCATTCCTGGTGTAATTTAACATGGAACTCCCAACTCAATAGACTTGCTTTCATGTATACTATGTGTACTTCTCTGTGCTCAGTTTAGGGGTGGGTGGGAATTAAGAATTTTAATTCAGAAGTGCATGTTTTAGTGTGGTAGAAATATACAACTTGGTAAGTAAATTTTGATAGATATTTTAAATATTTTTTTGTTCTTTTGCTTAAGGAAAAAGAGATGCGAAGGCAACAAGCTGTTCTTCTGAAACACCAGGTTTGTATACGTTTAGTTGACCAAACGGAATGCCAGTTGTGAACTACTACTTAAGCTGTATGGGGGGGTGGAATCTTCAAAATATGCCCTTTTTAAATTTCTGGGTTTGATTCCTGCACAGATTTTCTTTCACCTTATGATTTGTTGCTTTGCTTTGGTATTGGGGTCTTTTGGGGGATTATAAAGTGGTTTTGTGACTTTGTGATTTCTGTTTCATAATGTTGTGCCAACTCTTTCTACCAGGAGTTGGAGAGGCATAGACTAGATATGGTATGGGTATGTTTATTTTTGTACATCTAACACCGCATTGTGATTTGGTTGTGATATGGTTGTCATAGCAATGCATAAAATGTAGCACTGGCTGCTGTCATATTACATACTGCTGCATGGCTTTACAGCACAGTGCATTGCATACATCTGCTTGTCTTGTCTGTTAAGGAAAAAAAAAAAGACATGTCTTGAACATGTGTATAAATTGAACGTGGCAATAAATAAATGAGGTTTTTAACCAGAAATCTATGTTACTGATGTCCCAACAGAAATTGGACTACTGTATAAAATCAGGGATTAATAAATGCTAAATTAATAGGTAGTCATTTGATAATTTTTGCAAGCCTTGTCCCATTCACTGGGAATGAATCAAAACATTTTAAATACAATTTGAATTAACCTGTTCTGGAAATCAGAATGATATCTTTCCTGAGTTTGTAAGGTACTGAGGAAATTAGCTTTCAGATGGTGGTAAATTCATAATAAGTATACAATGAAACATTAGAATGTAATCCTAGCCTCGCTGAATTATATGATGCAATTTCCCTAGCCTTTACTGGGGCCAAGATTTATTCCACAGCTTTTCAGGCAAAATCCCCATACTTAATGCTTTGTGATACAGCTCCTTAATGCATTTGGAGTTACTGACAGAATTCATTGAGGGACAGCCATCAGTAAATGCAAGTGTTGTTGCATATGTATATGTGCCATCACTAGCTTGGTTGAAACTAATCTAGAGCTGAGAAAATTAATCATAATTAATTTGTTGCTAGTTACAAAAATGTTAGCATTGGCAGTGTTTGAAAATGGCCTGTTTAAAATTTCTGCTGAATTGGCTATTGAAGAAATAAATTGCAAGTTCCCTAATAGCAGATGTAAGGTAACTGACCTGTTCCAGCCAACCATTATGCTTTTTGTTCTGCCAGCTTATGAAGGAGCATCACAACTGACCATAAGTAAATCTGTATGCTTCTTTTTTACACTGTCTCCATGTTCATTGCTTTACCTTTTTGCTTTTGATTGTTCCTGTATTTGCTTTCTAAACCTGAACTAAAACATGCACAGACTTGGCCATTCTTGTCCTATATTTAGTATTTATTGTGACTTGTCTAGTTAATGCTAAATTTGTTACTCAGCTTTTTTACTGATTTGAAAATGTGGATTAGTTTTTTTTCTAATATTACCTGCTTCAATAGGAGCGAGAAAGGAGAAGACAGCATATGATGCTTATGAAAGCCATGGAAGCACGTAAAAAAGCTGAAGTGAGTATTAATCTCTGAAAGTTTCAGCCTTTTGTGGTTTCAGTCTACTGTGAATTATGGAAGTGTCTTCAGTGCGTCTGTACATATAATTTCATTCCTATACATGGCAGTGGCTGGATGAGAAGTAATAGGCACAAACTGAAATACATGAAATTCTGTTTAAACTTAGGAAAGCCTTTTTTACTTTGAGAGTAATGGCTGAATGGCACAAATTGCCCAGGTAGGTTACAGAGCTGAGACCTGCTATAGCTGATGCTGCTGGTAGGGGTGATGGTAGGAGGATGATGTGACAGCACACACAAGGGGATGGGAACTGAGTGATTTCAAGAGGTCCCTTCCATCATCATCAATTCTGAGCAAGAAGCCAATAGTTGCATAGTCACTTCAGTGTCCTTAGGATTTCCTGGAGAAAAAAAGCTTTATTTTCTTCATGTTGTTCATGTGCATAAGAGTATGGACTTTATCGTACTGACTTGTTAGATTATCTAAAAAAAGGTACATAATGGAATAGGATTGATGATAAAACCAGAACTGTACTGTATGATTGATGAAGCTTTCATTAGACCATGATAAACTAATTTACATCTTAATTAATCTGGAGGCTGTCTTAATTTTTAACCCTAATATTATCTTTAGGGGGACTATCAATGCTAGAACATAATTGCTAACTTCTTAAACCTTACTTTATACGTATCTCTATATTCTGAGACACATTTAAGCTCTGTATCCTGAGACTTTTCTAAATAAAGATAGCTAAGAAATTGAAATAAAATAATCATCATTATAGCATATAGTTGTCATAGAAATTGTTTTCTTTGACAGCTTTTTTTTGTAGGTATGCTTCTAACTTTAAATGAAAGTGACAGTCCAAAAGAAAAAATGAACACTTCAGTGCAAGGAAGAATCAGGGTTAATTCTTAAGCTGACTAGAAAAGGTGCCCACCTAGGTTTCTTGTTTGTAAAGAGAGAGGGATTCATGGGTGAGTGATGATTTGGGGCTGTCTTAGTGTCCTTGATTCAGCAGTAGCAGTCATTTTTCTCCTTCTTAGTAGCTGGTGCAGTGCTGTGTTTTTGACTTTCAGCCTGGGAACAGCAGCTGATAACACCGATGTTTTTAGTTATTGCTAAGTGGTATTTACTCTGACCAAGGACTTTCTGAGTCTCATGATCTGCCAGGGAGGAGAGGAAGCCAGTAGGAAGCAAAGCCAGGACACCAGACCCAAACTAACCAAAGAGGTATTCTATACCACAGCATGTCATGCCCACTATATAAACTGGGGGCAGTTACCCGTAAGGCCTAGATCACTGCTCAGTCGGGCTGGGTACTGGGGGGTGGTGAGAGATTGTATTCTCCTCTATTGTTATTTCCTGTATCATTATTATTATTGGTGGCAGCAGCAGTGGTTTGTGTTATACCTTAGTTACTGGACTGTTCTTATCTCAACCTGTGGGAGTTACATTCTTTTGATTCTCCTCCCCATCCCTCCATGAACAGGGAGCAGGAGTGGGGAGGGAGGAAGAAGAGAGGGGAGTGAGCGAGCTGCTGCGTGGTTCTGAGTTACCAGCTGGGCTTAAACCATGACATTGGGTCACAGCAGTGATAAATTAGTTAAGTTTCAAATCATTAGTGATAGGAGAAAAACCACCTGCAAGACTTCAACCTGGGATATGGGAATAGCAGACTTACAGCTGCTGAAGGAGCTAGTTAGGAAGGTCCCCATGGAATGTGCTTTTGATGGTTGTGGGATGCATGGATGCTGCTCACTTTAAGAGCCATCGCTTCAGAGCTCAGGAGCAGGCAACTCTAAATTGTGGGAAGTGAAGCAAGGAGGGCAGAAGGCTGGCTTGGCTGAGCAGGAATCTTCTAGAACTTAGGTTCTAGAAGTAGGATAGGCAACATGGGAGAACTATTGGGATGCTGTTTGCCACTGTAGGAAGAAAATTTGGGTGGCCAACGCTCAGTTAAAGTTCAGGCTGGCTAGTACTGTGAAGGACAATGAAACGGGCTTTCTAAAAGATGTTAACAGCAAAAAGGAGGAACAGAGATAACATTGGTTCATTACTTGATGTGGTTGGTCACCTCATAAATAGGGATGTAGGAAGAGCAGAGATGTTGTGTTTATCTTTAACACCATGATGTGCCCCGGGACCCCTGGAGCCCAGTGACAGAAGGCCATGACTGGGGTGGGGGTGTGATAAAAGTCCCAGCTGACTCTGAGCATGTTGGAGACTTGCTGTTCCAGCTGGGTGCATGTAAGTCTATGACACGTGATGCAATTCATCCCAGGGTACTGAAATGATACTGCAGTATCTCTTTCTGTTATTTTTCAATGACATTGGAAATCTGGAGAGGCCCCAGTTGACTAGAAGCTGGCAAATGATGTCCCAGTTTTTAAGAAGGGAGATAAGACAGATCCTGCTCTCACGTCAGTGCCTGGTAAAAGGTTATCCTGGGAGTTACTGAGAAACGTGTCAGAGACAATGCAGTCATTGGCCATAGTCAGCATGGGTTCATGGAGGGAACAGACCTGCTTAACTGGCTGAATTTCCTTTTATGACAAGGTCACCCATCTAGTTGACAAACAGAAGTCAGTATATGTGTATGTGGGTTTTAATTTTTAGCAAAGCTTTTGATGCTGTCTCTCACAGTATCCTTCTGGACAACATGTCCAACGTACAGCAGAAAAAGTGCATAATATGTTGGGTGAACAATTGTCTCACGAATGGGGTTCAAAGAATTTTAATAAATGGGTTCACATCGCTCTGGTGGCCAGTCACTAGTGGGGAACCCCAGGGCTCAATTTTAGGGTCAGTGCTCCTTAATGTTCTCATAAATTATCTGGATGCAGGAGTTGAATATAAATTAACTACGTTAGCTGATGATACTAAACGAGGAGGAGCTGTGGACTCTCTTGATAGTACAAACACCGTACAGGAGTGTTCTGGACAGACTAGAGAGCAGGGCAATCACCTACCATATGAAATTTAACAAAAGCAGTGTCAGATTCTTCACCTGGTATGGGGTAGTTCTGGTTATATGTACAAATTGGGGGTGGAGAAGCTGGGGAGCAGCCCTGCAGAAAGAAATCTAGGAGTTTGGGTTGATGGCAATTTGAATATGTACCAGCAGTGTGCCTTGGCAGCCAAAAGAGCCGATCATGTCCTGGGGTGCATCAACCACAGATTCACTAGCCTGTGGAGTGGGTGATTGTCTCACTCTACACTGCAGTGGTGCAGCTCCACATTGGGTACTGCGAGCAGGTTTTAGGCACCTCAATATAAGAAGGACATAAACCCATTCGAGTGTGTCTAGAAGAGGATGAACAAGATGGTGAAGGATCTTGAGGGCAAGACTTCTGAGGAGTGGCTGAGGTCACTTGTTCAGCCATGAGAAGAAAAGGCTGAGGGGGGACCTAATTGCAATGTACAACTTCCTTGAGGGGGGCAGCAGGCTGAATGGCTGATATTCTGATCCAGTGTTCTAATGCTGTTCTTATTCTATCATAAATCTAATAGTAAATATTTATTGCAGCTAGTAAACTTAGCATGGTTAAGGTTTGAATTTTTTATCATAACTGTAAATTAATATGTTGGCACTTAAATATCCATATGTACTTCTCTTGTTTCTGTCTGATATAGAATTTCTCTTTGTCAAAAAGAAGTTGTAAGAAATGCCAGTTGTCTTTGAGACCTTGACACAGGCTAAGATGTAAGGCAATGATCCATTTAAAAAGCAAGTCAGGGAGTATTCTCCATTTTAAAATAAATTTACTGATTTTGTATGCTGCTTTAGAGTATTGTGATCTTTCCATACAAGGTGTATGCTGATAAAGAGGGAAAAACATGGTTAAGCTGTGTCCCCCTTATGAAATCATCACATATATGAGGGCCTGCGTTGTCAATACAGAGAGTGCTTACACAGCCACAAAGCAGCCGTTGCGCAGATGGGTAATTCTGTGCCTGACTGCTTTTTTTTCTTCTTGCCAGTTAATGCTGTTCTACAAATGCAGATGAGTCCTGACTTAGAGTTATGCAAAGTTTGGTAGTAATAAACTAAAGAGACTGGTTTGACCTCTTAAACTGACAGAGTAATTGGGAGTGATTCCAAATAACATGCATCAGCTTAGTTTGGATCTTTAGCTCTTCTGCGTCCACAGTTGAAAAGCGCCTGTAGTGTCTTCACCTGTTGTGTCAGGTTCTTAGGTTGTGACAATCTCACACACATAGGTTTGTGTATACGCACATGGTTCTGTGATCTAAAGAGGTAGCATTGGTGTATGACAGATTCCATGCATGATTTCTTAATACTTTGCCTTCAATATCAGTTGCATAGAGGCGTGCAATGAGTTGTGTAAGCAGGACAGCATATCAGCACCAGGCATGTAACAGCAGAACCCCAGGAGTCAGGGACGGGAAAGGCAATGGGAACTCCAAATTCAGCAGCAGCTCTAGCAGGTTAGAGAGACAGAGTTCATATAGTATTCTGTGGGAAATCAGCATAGAGGGTGTTGGGAGAGAAAAATAATGAATGCTTGGCTTCTCACTTGATTATCCCTGTATTCCTGTTGTACAGGGTAAGATATTAATGACTGTTCGATTTTCATATGGCATGCCAAGTAAGTGGTAGTTCAAGACCAGAAGCTGTGTGTCGTGAAAAGATCAGTTGTGTTTTGTAAGCTGTTCATATCCAGAATATGTCTAATGGGAGTTCTTAAACCATGTGTTGTCTGGAGAGGTTTTTCCAGATACTGCTTTCTTGAGTGGTCTCTGCTTTTAGCCAGATGAGTATTGATGATACTAGTGTGTAGGTGGGGCCTTTAAAATTGGATGCCTTGAGTGTATGGCAGCTCTTCACCATATTTTCACTCAGTCATCTTCGTGAAATAGTTTTCCACAGAATCTTAAAAAATACCTATCTCCATGTGGACAGGAGGGAAAAAAAAGTGAATCTTAGATTTGCTCACAAATTCTATTATTTTGTTCTATTTCTGTAGTTTCCCCTTTCCCTTTACTTGAATGCAGGTTCCTTAATGCTGTGGTAATTATTAAGATTACGTAAGTAGTGCTTTTCACATTCTTAAATTGTTCCATTGCAAGTACAAGACTTGTATTTTATTTTCTACCCTATTAATTCTATTTAAGGAAAAAGAGCGGTTAAAGCAAGAGAAACGTGATGAAAAAAGATTAAATAAAGAACGTAAACTGGAGCAACGCAGGTTGGAATTAGAAATGGCAAAGGAACTAAAGAAACCTAATGAAGATATGTGCTTAGCAGACCAGAAGGTAATCGTAATATTGTAAACTTATTTTCTTGCTTCTTGTTTTTGTATTACGCCATTGTGACAATAACTTTTTTTCTCTTGCAGCGACTCCAAAGCATTCAAGTATTGGTCTAGATAACTACTTAAAATATATGCAAATACAAGATATTACAAACACTAAAGTAGACTATGTTTTGTTAATTAAAAGCAATTTGTTGAAAAGTGACCTGCTTCTCAAAAAGTACTTGCATTGACTGCTTAAAAACTAATCAATTACACTATGACTTGTTTTTACAGCAGGAACGTGTATAATGTCTCAGTTGATAGGCACTAGATAGAGCTTTACTCATACGTGCAACTATTCTAAAGTGCTATGCAAAACAGTTACTGTCCCAGTCTTCTGCTTTCTTAGCTCTTGTCCTTCAGGACTTTACATACCTCAGCTTCGAGCTCTCTCTGTTCCAGAGAATTCCCCTCCCTATGTCTCCCAGGTATTTTTATGCCACCTTGCATAGTATTTTAGCTCAGAATAAATAGAGCCTGAGAGCATCTCCTGGCCAAAAAGTAAGTATTTACTAATATCTTGTTTCCTGTAATTTATGAAAAGGTAAACATGCTTCAGCTTTAACTTAAATTTACTGATGGGAATGTGAGGGAGCAGCTTCTCTATAGCCTTTACCTTCTAGCATTGTCATACTGTAGGTCATATGGAAGTATCAGCCAATTTCCTTAGCTAGTATCAAAAAAGTTTTGTTTTGAAATAAATGCTACTGAATCTGTCATAGTTTTTCTTTACTTTTCAGCCTTTGCCAGAGTTTCCTCGCATCCCAGGCCTTGTTCTCAATGGAAGCACATTTTCCGATTGTCTCATGGTAGTGCAGTTCTTACGTAACTTTGGTAAAGTTCTTGGCTTTGATGTGAATGCGGATGTCCCTTCCCTGAGCGTTCTTCAACAGGGTTTGCTAAACATAGGGGACAGCATGGGAGAAGTACAAGACTTGCTTGTAAGGCTTGTCTCTGCGGCTGTTTGTGATCCAGGACTTGTTACAGGTTATAAGGTAAAAAAAATAATAAAATCTGTAGTAAACACCCTGTGTTCATGAATGCATTCTTCATAATGTGTCTTTGGTACCTCTCTGTTTGCATTTAGATTCTCTTTCCTAATTCTTCTCTTTGGTGTCACTGTTCCAATGTTACTCAAAGACTGTCTGTGCCCCTGTCAGCCTTCCCAGAAGTTACATATTTCTGGGCATTTTCTCTTCATACCCTCATTTTTATTTGGACCTCTTGGAGAGTAGTATCACATCTGTGGCCATGTCTTTTATGCCACCTCCACCCCCTTTTTTTTCCCCCTTTCATTCTTACCCTTGTGTTATATTCTCAATGAATCTTGCTGTTTCTTTCTCCAAAGTTTGCTGTCTACATCAAAACTCTGATGTGTTCATGATTCTCTTTCTTTGTTATCATACTTCTTTGAGCCAACGTAGCTCTTTTCTACTCCAGAATGCTACATAGCATGATTGTACAAAACAGTATTCATCAAGTTCCAGTGGACTTTTTTTCATTTAACTTATTCCATTAATATTATCTCTGTTCTTAAAAGCTTAGTGGTGAAGACAGTTTATTACTGTAATCAAGATTTACATTTAAATAATTTTAAAGAGATAATCTTATCTACAGTCCTTATGTGAAAAATGCAAACAAACCCATGCCACTGTTTTATAAAGAATAATATAGTCTGCAGAGGAAAATAGTATCTTAAGATGTGATTGCTTGAAATGTCTTTATCCTTTTTAGGCTAAAACTATTCTTGGGGAACACCTACTGAATGTTGGTATCAATCGAGATAATGTGTCCGAGATTCTGCAGATATTCATGGAGGCTCACTGTGGGCAAACTGAGCTGACAGAGAGCTTGAAGACAAAAGCTTTTCAGGCACATACTCCAGCTCAGAAAGCATCAGTATTTGCTTTTCTTGTCAATGAATTAGTATGCAGCAAAAGTGTAGTAAGGTAAGATTTTTCAGAAACAGGTTATATTAAAATATAAAATTACTGTATACAATGTGTTCTGTTTCTTGATGTTCTTATAAGGAAAGCTGAAGTTTTCTATGTTACTGTACTGCTTCTTACCATTATGTACTTCTAATATGATGGAAGAGTGGAACTTTTCCATGTTTGATCTGTAAGTTGGTTTTCAAAGCTTGCACCAAAATTTTTCCAGCTATTTTGGGAGGAGGAGATGAGATTGATTGCAAAGAAAATTACTAGAGATTTTAAGGAGGAATAATTTAGAAGAGTTGTAGAAGTCTTCTACAGTACGGTTTTTCTTGGTGGTTTTGTTTTGGTTTTTTTACTGGTTTGGTGTGGCTTGGTTTTTTGTTTTGTTTTGTTTTGTTTTTTGTGTGTGTGTGTGTGCTGGTGTTTTTTTTGTTGTTGTTTGTTTGAAAGATCTCTTTTGTCCAGATACTTTAGGGTCATAAGCTGATGTGGCAAGCCTGATTTATCATGGTAGTAATTCGAGAAAACTCATACCTCATCTGTGGTCAGTAATACATAGCATTTGATAACTTTAAAAACCACTATGTTCAACAACTCTATAAAACCCAGCAATGTGCAATAAAAGCTTGCCAAGTGCTTGTCTTTGGGATACCTATACTTCCATATACTTACTGTGGTAAAGTCTTTTGTCATTTAATTGTGCTGTTTTGTTCCCTGGTGATTTCTGCTGCTTTTGTTAAATTGTGCTGCAAAAGCAATCAGGGTTGTTGTATAAGCAAGAGTGAAAGAGACGCTTCATTTTTTGCAAAGTTGAAGTATAGCAGAAGTGGGCAGTGGAAGTGCAGTGCATGTACTGTGCAAGAGGGTTGATGTGCATTAATCAAATCCCTCATAGTAAGAAACTTTATCTTACTACATGTTATGAGGTGTTAAGTCAGATTTGTATAAATGATTATTCAGAACTTTAGTTTCTATATTTTCATCATAGAAACAACCATGACCTGGTAAATTGTTGAGACCGGGATGTTTCAGAAGCGGATGGTCACTGTAATGAAGCACTTTGTGTTCTTCAATGTCTTCAGCAGAAAATGAACATTAGTTTGTAGATCTTGTGGATCCTAGTTAGAATACCATAGATGTACCCGTGATAACTTTGCAGCTGAGGGCTAGCTGCTTGGTAGCAAATAGTGCTTTGTGGAGGCTTGACATTGAATTAGAAGTATTGAAAGAAACGTCAAATTTTTTGAATTACATGCTTCTTATGGAAGGAAAGCTTATGTGATACTGAGAATAAAGACCACCTCACATAGGTACAGCAGCACACTTCATTGCGTTCCTAGTATTGGAATTTCCTGGCTTAAAAAATATTTATTTTGAATTTTAAACACTTCTCTAACATAGTTCTTTGAGACAAAGTATCTGTACATAAATGTCTGTCAGAAAAAAGTATATAAGTTCACCATTGATGGATTATTTTGTCTTTGGCAGTGAAATTGATAAAAACATTGATTACATGTCAAACTTAAGGAGAGATAAATGGATGGTTGAAGGCAAACTTCGGAAGTAAGTTTTGTTTCCTTAAATATTACAGTATATTGCTTTTTGCATTTACATATGCTGCTATATAGGCAATTGGTTCAGAGGATGAAATTAGCTGACTCAATTACAGGTTCACCAAGAAATTAGTGATTGAACTGTTTAATTAAGGTGGACGCAGATTTAGAATGTGCAGCACCAGTCTTTGACAATCTATTAAAGATCCGTGAGACTCAGAGGGTTAGTGTCCCTCAGAACTGGAGCAAAGTCAAGTCCAGTTTGTATTCCTTGGTAGAAGGTAAAAATTTTTTTAACTGGAGTATTATAGGAGCTCTCAAATCACTGCTGATGTTATCAGAGTTAATTTGGAGCTACCATAATTACCAGTGTTCATTCTGTAAGGCATTTTAAGATGATGTGATTTTCATGCAACAGTTAACAATCAAATTTTGTTAATTTATATTATGTAGTCATAGTATTTCCCATCTGTCAGTGTTGCATTGTTCCCTATAACTAGAGATCATAAGTAGAATGCAAACTTTGAGATATTTTGTCATATTTCTGTTTAAGGTAAAATTGGAATTTTAAAGGGTTGTCAGTTTCATACCCACTGTTCCCCAATCCTACAAGACAAAATTCCATACAGCAAGCATACTGGCTCCAACTGCCAGGAAGCTAGAAGGCATAAAGTTGATGAATCACAGGGGGTAAAAATACATGGCCAGACTCTACTTTCCTTTTTTTTTTTCCTTAGTCATCTTCTTACTCGGAATGGTAAATCCTTTCTTAGTCCTTGCTTTAGGTACTTTTGTTTATAATCTCATGTCTCCCTTTTTTTCCTTTAATATATCTCAGAAGGAAGAAGTAAAGAAGAAGGACAGGAGGGAGGGAGAGTTAAAAATTAGACCAGTAAAAAGAAATTCTCTACTAATACTGTAGATTACGATCTGCACAGCGTTAATGTATTTTATCGTTTAGGAGAATCCACATACCTTTTCCTGTCTTCATCTGTGTCCCCTCTAAAGGGATATAGTTTAAAAAGTGTTTCTGAAGTTCTAGTGTAGCCAACTGTCTGTTAGTGGAATGGAACCCTTATCTGTCCTTGTCTCCTCAGGGACTGCTTAGTCTTTCTCTCTCTCTGTCAAACTGTAAGTAATTGTAGATGTAGAATCCTCCCTTTTCCTCATGATCTCTCTTTTCTTCCCTTTCAAATAGTGGGCATAAATACCCTAAAGTCCCAAGCCCCCCTCTTCCTTCCTACAGTAATTTCTCCATGTCTTGGGTTTCCTCCAGATGTGTGGATTTCAGGTTGCAGTAGTGCTGTCCTTATTTTCAAGCACAAGTAATGCGGGAGTGCTCAGCAGCATTATTCTGCCGCTGCTTTGAATTCACTGGACTTGATTCAATCATCTTTCACCTTCAGTTCAAAATCATCTGATTTTCCACAGTTTTTCCAATTAACTCTAAGGAGCTTTTTGGAAGAGCCTTCTTTGATCAATTTTAAACAATGCTTTCTTCCTACTATGTCAGTTGGTGTTTGACATGAACTCTCAGAACTGTTCTGGGGCTTCTCTGAAAAGAATCTGTCCATTTCAATCTTCTGTTTGGTCTTTTTTTTTCTGCTTCCAGAATTTATTCTTTCCCATGTTATCATCCCCATCCATTTGAAATCTCAATATAGTTTTTAAGCATCCAAGTCCCAAACAGTTTTGCATAGGAGTATCTGGACTACTTGCCATGTGCTCTACAGATGTGTGCTCTTTTCACATACCTACAGACCTTGACAAGACCCTCAGCACCAAGCCCATCATGTGTGGGAAGTGCACAATGGTAGAACAATGGATGGAGAGGAACGGGTTATTTCTTCTGTTTGCCAGTGTTTCTTGTGGTAAATCTTCATACCACTGTGTCCAGACTGTCTTGAACTCTTTATGAGTTTTTCTACAAGATCCTCAACTGGATTTCAGGGACAGGGGAGGGAAGGGGATTAAAAAAAAACCCAAAACAAACCACCTGTGTTTGTAAGATAGAAAAAGCAACATTAACACCCCAGATTGGAAAAAGGAATCATTGTGTAAAAGCCTATAGGGATGCACTTTTTTAAAACAAACAACTCTGGTGGTTTTTTTGTTTGTTTGTTTTTATGTACTTATTTTGTTGGGGGGGGGTTGTTGTTGGGTTTGGGTTTTTTGGGGGGTTTTGTTCCTCTCAAGGACATTGAACTGACGTTCTTTGATAAGTGAAATATATATGGTTGGAAACTGAATTCTGAGCTGCCAGGACTGTTTCTGCTAGGCTTGGTGGTCTGTGATAGAGGTCACATCTTATTCCTTCTCTATCACATCTAGATGTGAATCTTGATACTAATCACGATTTTTGTAAAGGTACCTGTCTCATACAATCAAGTCTTCTTTCTTTGTGCTTTCTGTATCACAATTATAGTCTGAAGGCTCACCTGAGATGATTCAGTTACTATTTTTTTTTTTTAACTAGGTAATCATAATCTTAGCATCTCCTTTTCCATTACATGTCTTCTCCTTGGCATTTCTTTTGTAGTTTGATCAGTATAAAAAGGGATAAAATGAAATATGGCTACTTGAAGGATTAGGTACTGTTTCTTTACAGACTTGCAATACTGCAGAACAAGGTTTTTCACTGCAATAGTGTTCTTTTTAACATGCCAGTATTATGGCATGCTCCTTGGAAGTTGATTTCTTTCCAGTGAGGCCATCTTAACTGTAAATGATGATAGTATATCAAAAGCAGTGTTACATAAGGGGACAAATTTGCACCCTAAGTTTGGGCAGGAGGTGGTAATGCTGATTTGGGAAGCTTTTTTTTTTGAGATACAGGCTGAAGTAAGTTAAAGTTGCTTAATATTTGTGTGCAAAAATTATAAGGAAGGCATGAGAATTAAGTCAAAAATTGAATTTTTGTGTGGCTTAAGCCACACATCTGATAATCTGATGGGCCACCCACTTTTCTTGTAAGCCAGTAGACTTTATAATTTTCTTAATAGTTGCAGATGTCACTTTATATGTGAAAGTGAGAAAGATGAAAGAGTTTTCTGGGTGACGGTTTTCTTCTCTCAATGAGCCATATGTCTAAGTAGCAGCAGGAAAAGTATGCTACCCCTTGAAATACCTGGATAGTATTTAAATTACTCTCTTACTGACTTCTGCCTCTATACTCGTCTGGATACAGACTGCTGCCGCCTTATACTTATGGTGCTATTAAGAGAGGGCATCTTTGATTCATCTCCATCCTTGCAGTTTACCATGCAGGCTTCCTTTCGTGCTTGACAGCATTATGCCTCTTATTTATGCTTTCAGCAAAAGTAGCCTTTTACTCTTCTCATTTCTTTTAGATATAGGAAAGATGTGTTTGCTGGTTGTTGCACTTCTACCTGCCAGCTTTATTGTTGAATTGTCTTCAAGATAATTTTAGTCTAACTTGTCTCCAAAATTGTCTTACAGCAGTCAATCCAATCATTGACTAGTGGCTTTGTTGGGGAGTTAATTCCTGTACATAGACAGGAATTTCCAGTCCAGATGAAGCAGATTTGATGGTTTGAAGTTGTCCTCATAAAAAGGAAATTTTTTTGTCTAGAAAACTTAACACGGTGGAAACCTGAGTAGTATTTATGCTCAGCCATACTAAGGCTCTTTGCACCAGACCTGAAAATGTTACTTGCTTCAAATTCACCAGAAGGCCTGAGAATTATATTTTTTAATTAAAAACAACAGCAACAAAAAATAGATTGCTAAAACAGCTAAAAATTTGTTTGTATTAGAAAAATAGAATCATAAAATCATAGAATAGTTAGGGTTGGAAAGGACCTTAAGATCATCTAGTTCCAACCCCCCTGCCATGGGCAGGGACACCTCCCACTAAACCATGGTGTAATCTTCCTAAATTCTCCAGTGGATTAGCCACTGCATATAGAACAAGCAACCAACCAACCAAAAAAATACCCAAACCACAAAAAAAACCCAAAAAAATAACAAACGACACACACAAAAAAAGCCCCAGGCCAACTGTTTTCAAGCAAACGGAAGTCCCCTTGATGATTTCTTGCTACCAGTCTTTTTAAAAAGTGCTGCTACCAATGGAGCAGTGATGGCTTCATTTAAATCTGTGCTGTTGAATACTGGCTTTGTATGTCGGTATTTAGAAGGCTGATACGTTTGTCTGTATGTCTAGAAGCCAGTACTTTTACAGCACTTGCCATACTTGTAGCCACTTGCTGTATGGAATATTGTTTTGTAGGATGGGAAGAGAGAGAAGTAAGACAAGGAAGAATTACGTACTGGTAATTGTGTTTGTCGTTACCGTTCTACTTTTCCCATCCTACCTTCTTCCAATCATCTCTTCCAAAAATCTTTGTCTTTTCTACACGTTTATGAATCTCTTCTGAGACAGTTGCATTTTTGGTCTGCATTACAAGTGACTGGTTAGGGCTGGCTGTTTACTTACACCTCCTGTGGTTCAGCATGTTTGCCTGCTAGCTCCCCGATAGGTGGAACTATAATTTTTGCTGTGTGGAATCTTGTCTTATAGGGGTTTTATAGAAGAAGAAGGTCTACTACAACCATAATTACTGGTATGTAAGTTTCCCTTTTCTTTTATAAAAGGAAAAATGAGAGTTTGAGTAATCTCCTAGTAGTTTAGGTAGCTCAGATTTCTTAGAAAAGAAAGTATGTCCTAGAAAAAGAGGTCAGCCAAGGGACTAAAGTCAAATAATAATACTAAATCAAAAATGCGTAAGGATACAAAAAGGAAAAAAAAAATAGTTTAAACCAACCTTGCTGTTGCTTTGCAAATGTAAACAATTTCATTCTTCCAATTGAGGATTTTTGCCTTTCTCCCTTTCTCCACCCCAGACACAGATATTGTACGATCATATTCTTAAATGCATTAAACCAAAGAGAGAGAAGTTGAAATGGTTCTTCCTTCTAATTGTCCTTTCTTACTCTCCAAAATCCCTCTTCTGTTTCATTTCTTCAAAACAGTTGTGCAGTAACATTCACCTG
Organism: Myiopsitta monachus; assembly: GCA_017639245.1. Lineage (NCBI taxonomy): Eukaryota > Metazoa > Chordata > Aves > Psittaciformes > Psittacidae > Myiopsitta > Myiopsitta monachus. Next base: position 58,622,973 of record CM029921.1, on the reverse strand, counting down.
GGAAAAACAGAAATTCTACTCAGAACTGAGTAAGAGGTTTAAGGGGTTTCATTACCTGAATTTTTCTTACTGGCTAATGGCAATAAATACTGAGAAAATATGATGTCATGTTAGAACAGAAGAGCTAATTTGAATCTAAAATGTATGATTTACTTTCAGTCACGTAGGAAGAAAGGTATGTTTATGCTAGAGACATACTCCATAATTTCACCCCTTGTCATGTGTTTCAAGGCTTAGAATCATTCATGCAAAAAAAACTGGCAAAAGAGATGCTACTGGAGGTGGAGACATAGGAGAGGAGCAGCACTCTTTGGAAACACCAGCACCAGGCCGAAAACGCAGACGAAAGGGAGGAGACAGTGATTATGATGATGATGATGATGATGACAGTGACGATCAGGCAGATGAGGATGATGAGGATGAAGAGGACAAAGAAGATAAAAAAGGAAAGAAGGCAGAAGTTTGTGAGGATGAGGTGGGGGATTTTAAATATAGTGAAACTTAACTAGTAAATTAAAACTTAGCTTCCTTTCATTTCTCTGTAGTATGGCACTGCTTCCTCAAAAATCTCACAATAAAAAGGAAGGAAGAATAGCTTATCTCCAGTATTTTTGGATTTGTGGAATAAGTTTATTTTCCAAATTTTTTTTTCCCATTTTTGGGGAGCTGTTAGATAGTATGAGTCGTGGTGGTTTTGTTGTGGTGGTTTGGTTTTTCCTGCTTACTTGTCTTAATTTTTTGAAGTTCTGAAGGATTATACCAGATCCAGAGAGCTACACTTTTGTTAGCAAATAAACATAACTGTTGTTTTCTCTTAGGAGAATAAAGGTCTATTTTTATTAGATTAGTTAACAAAGTATGAAAGAAGTGTAAAGTTATCTATTATAAAGCTTGCCTTTGACCCTCCTGTGTCGTTTTTTTCCCATGACTTTTATAGAGTAGTCACTGCCCAACTGCATTTGATCACAAGATGATAAATTTTATCAGTCAGTATTGGATAAGATACAGAAAGGATCACTGAAACTTTTTTAGCTTGTTAAGCTGAACTGTGTCTACAATAGTCAAAATTTTATTTATTTTTTTCTTTTAATATAGAAGTGTTACAGGCCTGTAAGATGCACTCACTGTAGAACTCTAGAATTCTCTACTGGATGAAACCTGATAAAGGAGTCAAGCAATACTGAGTACTAGATTTTAGTGCACTGAGTGTTGGATTATTTATTAGAAAATAATCCATTTATGCAGTGTTATTGAAGTTCAGAGTAAGGTTTTATGGGTTTAGTGGACACGACTGCTTGAACAATGCATCTGTACAATGTGGTATTTGAACTCCAGTCTTCACAAACACTCTTCATTAGACACAACTAATTTCTAGGGTAGGAACAGCCCTTTGTGCTTTCTGGATTTATTTTACATACTGTAATGTGTATGAATTTAAGAGAATACCTTAGAGGCATAGCACAAAGCTCTTAAAAATTCATATTTCAAAATTAAAAATCAGTAATATTTTGGTTCCATTTAGTACAGTCTCCTGTTTTGGTGCACTGAGCATTTCATAGACAAAAGTCCTGGAACTCCAGTGGAGACAGACGTTCATTGCATTCGTGCTGTACGTGTATGTTATTTCAGAAAGCTTCACTCTGGTACACTGTTACAGAGCCAAAAAATACAACACCAGTATCTTCTGGTGCAAGCGACCAGGAGCTCCTAGGATTTTGGTTGTATTTTTTTGGAAGCTTACTGTTACAACCAAAGACTTTCTTGAACTAAATTAAAATTCTCTTTATGGAAATGACTGTAATTTTTAAACTCTGTCAAGAAGGAGGACACTATAGACTTAATCATGGGTGCATTTCTCTTCAGAGATAAGCAAGATTAATACTGGAACTTCTATAGCAGACTTGTAATTTAAAATGGCTCTACAGTTTTTTGTAGACATTGGAATAAAATGAACAAAGACTAATGAGGTTTTGACAAATTCTGTTATTTCATGCATGAAAACCATGTACAGATTAATTTGAGTATCCAAAAAGCTTCCTAGAAACTAAAGATTCGATTTGATAGTCCTAAGTGTTCATGCAGAAACTGAATTATTTCTTCCAGAAAAAGAATGTTTTCAGGTGAACATTTGGCCACAAGCTTTCTCCTTTGTATGCATCTGGGATGGTTTGGAAAGATTCAGTATGTATCTTTTTCCAGTTATGTTGTTCCTAGTCAAATATATTGAAGATGTACAAAATTTGAAGTTTTTTACCCTTAGAATTTACCTCTCATTTTCTGTTACATCTTTTAACTGTAATATTAGTAAGACATGGCAGTGTGATTTTATCCTGAAATAAATTTGGCATGACAATATATTTGGTGATTACAGGATGACGGGGACCAGGCAGCAAGTGTTGAGGAACTAGAGAAGCAGATTGAAAAACTGGCAAAGGTGAGGGGTCATTTGTCTTTACACTATGGCTTTGATCACTGGGTGTCATAAGTTAGAATATTATCAGTAATTTTCAATGCTCCAACTTAATTGAAATAAGGGTCGGCTTTTGTTTCATGAAAATATGAATAATGCTACTGAATTGTGAATTTAGTCTGGTGGCACTAAGTTGTTATGACCCGAAAGACAGAAAGCTCTTGATAATGTATTTGAACAACTCAGAATAAAAAGTAGTATAATTTTTGTCCAGACCTAATTGATATACTTTTGTTTGTTGATCTTAGAAAGTGATGGTAAATTTTGTGTACTAGAAGCAATGACTTTTGTGTTATACAAATGATTGCAGTTCTCATTCCCCCCTACAGTTGGCTAACTTCTGCAGCCATGTTCCAAGCCGACACAGGGAGCTATCTTTGCTTCAGATTTTGAAAGAAGAAACAGTGCAATAGGAAAAGAAATGTAAATGAGAGAGAAAGAGAATGTGGTAGATGGGGTACTCATGGCCCATGCTTTTACTCTTCTTACTAGAAAATTTGTCATTTAAGACTTTGTTTCTTGGTTTCTCTCACATTGCAGATTGCAATAAATTAACAATTCAGACTTAGACGTGACTTCCAGCAGTGTCAATTTAGCAGAGCAAGAATTGAGTAAACAAACTGAAATTCTTGTTGGCACCCTTCAGAGAACTGTTTGTGTTTGAATACAATATTTATTTTCAGACATTATTGTTCTCATTCCTTGATGAACCAGTTAAAATATCTCACTAATTTCCCATCAGAAGCTGCAGTGTCAGCTGTCTTCAGTGCTCTCTGTACCATTCGCTGTTATTGTATAATTGATAGGATTTCAGTGGTTCTTGTGCAATGAAATCTTTGATCCTTTTACTCTTTGAGAGTCAGTGTTAATAAGATAGCCTACAATGCAAAATACGTTTTTAAAGGAATGCTGATAAATTTAAGCCGAACCAGGAAGTGATTGAACTGATGTTGGTTTTGTTTTTTTTTTTAAGGGAGCTCTATAAGTAAAATCAAGGCAGCAATTAGAGTAGAATTTCACATAACACAGAGAGAAAATATCTCTTAAGAGAGCTTCATCATGTGACTCCTGAACTTCTGTTCAGTCTGGCAGCCAGGACATGTTTTCTGTTACACCAATCTCCCTCCTCCCCCCATTGAATTATAATACTTCACATTTTTCAAAACAGCAACAAAGCCAGTACAGAAAGAAGTTATTTGAAGCTTCGCACTGTTTGCGTTCAATGATGTTTGGTCAAGATCGTTACAGGCGCCGATACTGGATTCTGCCCCAGTGTGGTGGTATTTTTGTAGAAGGCATGGAAAGTGGTGAAGGTAAGAAACACGCAGGGATAATATCACACCAAGGCATACTTTGCCAGGGTGTCCTGTGCATCTGTGTAGGCTGTAATTTTGTGCATCAAGGTCTTTAGGCTTTACCTTCAACCAGAGGCTGAACAGGCTGCTATCAGTAGACATGTCTATTCATATGGTGCTCTCTGCTCTTTCTGATTATAAAACATCAGCTAATATCTTTCAAACTGAAGATTAATATTTTGGAAGTTTTCAGCTGTTACAGTTCTGTATGTTATGATTTTTAATTTTTATCAATATGCAGTCTTTTTTTGTCTCTTTCTGAACTATTTATGTTTCCCTATGGTGGTGAACTCTGCATATGAAAACTAGAATGACCATAGAATGCAAAAACCCCCAAACCTTTTAATCTTCAATTGCGGTATTTTGTGCAAACATACAGGCTATTGTGTGCTTAAAGATTTGATATGTCTGGAAAAAAATACAAAAATTATTTTCACTCATTGGAGTACTGTGTTTTCTAATGAACAGTATGGTTTAATCTCTTTACTTTACCAAGTGATCTTTCTTCCAATCCAGCAAATACTGAAGGTCTGTTGGTTTTTTTGGTCTTTTTTTCTAAAATTAATATGTAATTTCGTGGTTGTGACAGTTGTATACTAACTGTGATTGAACTTTTTCACACGCTTTAAGTTGGATAGATGCATAAAATATGTATTAATCTGACCTTTTATTAGGTATTAGCATTTTTAAACACAAGCATTCATTTGGTCTCAGAAAAATCCTTTCTTATTCTGATATCGATGAAGCAAAGCTCCATTACTCTCACAATTTCACCAGAATAGCAAAATAAATAAAATCTGATACACATCAGAATAGCGTAATCCCATAAGAATTGCATATTCTAGAGAGCTGTTTAATTAAAATAACTGTAACATTACAGAGTGGAATGAAATCTGAGCCCTATTTTGGCCCCTCCAAAGTAAGCCATAGAATTTTGCCTAGATCTAATCTTGATTTTCAAGTTGCCTTTCAAAATTGGGCAACATAAAAATTAATTTGTCTTTTGTTGTGCATTATTTTATGCTGTATGTTACCAACTGTTCTGCACACGAATAGAATAGCTGGACACAGAAGGTAAATTGTTACATGCTGTGCTGCTTGCATTCCTTTTGTTCACTGTATTTTATTTAGTATATTTCAAGCAGATGAATCCCCAAACGCTTCAGAAATAGTACGCAAAGAAAAATCTTTGAAATATAACTCTGTCTTAAGACAGTAAAAGCAAACAAAAGAACACACAAAAGTTTTAGCCAAAAACTGTTGTGCAAACCCATAATTTTTTACGTATTGTCTTAATGAAAGTGTGATTTCCCTGAATAACAAAATGGACATACTCTTAAAGTTCTCCGCTAACTCCCTCTTCCCCTTAGCTCTTTGCTTGCCTTTCTACAGTTTATCCACTCCTAAATTCTTTATCTAAACATTGGAATTGTGAGACATAAAATGTTGGATGATCTGTCCATTTCAAAAAATACTTCTCCTTCCCTCATCTTGTAGCCAATTTGGTTCTTGTGCTGATACTCAAATTGTTTCTATCTTGACATATGCCACAGTTGTGGACACTCTCTGAAGTTTTAATGGAAGCTGATCCAGGCTGTCCAGAGGGACCTTGACAGGCTTGAGAGGTGGGCTAGCATGAACCTCATGGAAGTTCTGCAAGGCCCAGTGCAAGGTCCTACACCTGGGTCAGGGCAAACCCAACCACAAATACAGGCTGGGCAGAGACTGGAGTGAGAGCAGCCCTGAGGAGAAGGACTTGGGGTTTTGGTCAATGAGAAGCTCACCATGACCTGGTGTCATGGTTTAAGTCTCTAACCCCCCCACGCAGTGTGCTTGCAGCCAGAAAGCCAACCATGTCCTGGGCTGCATCACCAGGAGCATGGCCAGCAGGTTAAGGGAGGTGACCAAAATAAAAGGAAATACTTGATCTAGCATGTGTTGAGTAAAAAAATGAAGTAATTCTTTAATGATTGTAATAAAAATGGTCTAAATTAATTGGTCTGTTATATTTAATCTGTGTTTCTTGTACATTTTTAGGCCTAGAAGAAATTGCAAAGGAAAAAGAGAAGTTAAAAAAGGAGGAAAGCCTGCATATCAAGGAAGAGGAATTTGAGGCAGAAGAAAAATTACACTGTTTGAATACAACTCACTGTGAGCAAAAGGAAGATCTGAAAGAAAAGGACAACACTAATCTGTTTTTACAGAAGCCTGGGTCTTTTTCAAAACTAAGCAAACTGTTAGAGGTAGCAAAAATGCCACCTGAATCTGACATTATGTCCCCTAAACCTAATGGCAGTGCAGCAAATGGCTGCACGTTATCTTATCCAGGTAACTCAAAGAACTCTCTCTGCAGTCTTCAGCCTACTGTATCACAGAGCACCATTGAGAAGTCTGATTCTAATAATCTTTTCAGTCCTAATGCAAGTGGGACAGGAAAGTTTTATGGTTCTCCGCTAATTCCAAATGATCAGTTGTTAAAGACTCTTACTGAAAAGAGCAGACAGTGGTTCAGCCTTTTACCGAGAACACCCTGTGATGACATGTCAGTTACCCATGTAGATACACCAGCTACTACAACTTCAGTTACTCCTCAATCACATCCACCGTCAAAGTCACCTTCACCTGTTCCATCACCTCTTCTGGGCTCAACTTCTGCACAGAGTCCAATGGGATTAAGTCCTTTTGCATTGTCACCACTGCAGGTAAGGAAATAAATACATTTTTGAACAGTCTGAATTTGATGTGCTTATTTGAGCAGAATTTCTGTTTAGACAAAGTATTTCACAGAAGTGCTATAATTTTATTTTAATTTTTTTTTCTTCTAATGCTTAATTCCATGTTACAGAAGTTTCACAATACTGTATGCCTTTTGATGAAAAAAGATTACGATAGGTAAATTAGGTGAGCCAATGTATGTATGATATTTTGTATTTGTGGTTTAGTAATCTAATTTTGCTTTCAGGAGGTTGGCAACTGGTATTAAATCAAAGGCAAACTAGTTTTCAGAAATGTGACACACCACACCCTCCCTTTAAAAGCTTATTTTTTAATCATTAACAGGACCCTAATAAGTATTACACATTAGCATTACATTAGTTTTTATTAAACTAATCAAAGTACTGTGTAATGGCTTCCTTTATGTTTTGATTATTGTTAAACATACAGCATCCCAATCACAATTCGGCTTTCTTGGTAATAATAATGGTAGTTGTGATTGTGTTAACAAAATATTCTGTATAGCAGGTGAAGACTGGACTACCTATGATGGGACTTCAGTTTTGTGGATGGCCTACAGGAGTTCTTACTTCAAATGTTCCATTTCCGTCTCCTTTACCTGCTCTTGGATCAGGGTTGGGATTATCAGAAGTGAATGGTAACTCATTCTTGGCATCTAGTGCTCCTGCAAGTAAAAGTGAATCACCAGCACTACAGACTGAAAAAATAGCTTCTGCCCCTTCTATGACAACTGAAGTAGCCAAGCCAGTAGATTATCCTAACCCAAAACCTATACCAGAAGGTAAGTACAGAACAGTGAGATGGAATTATGTAGAGGGTGATCTCTACAGTGCCACTACAATGTTACAATTCCATATTTATTTATTTATTTTTTTTTATAATTTGCCTATTGAATTTGGCTGGGTGATTTCTCTGATTGTGTGTGATCACATAAAAAATGCCTCCAATGTATATGCTTGTCTTGATATAGAAATGCAGTATGGGTGGTGGAGAATTACTGATCCAGAGGACCTAAAATCTTTGCTTAAAGTGCTGCATCTCAGGGGAATAAGAGAAAAGGCCTTACAAAAGCAAATACAGAAACACATGGATTATATCACTTTGGCCTGCATCAAAAATAAGGATGGTATGTAACTGATATTTATGTTACACATATTGGGGCATGAGACAACTGGCATAGAGCTCTTAGAGATATATAGAGTAGTAGCTGGAGAAAAACCATAAAGGTCTCATTGTCTGTTGCTGCTTTTTTACCTGCCTTGTTCCAGAAGGTTACAGAAATGGAGAAATCCTGTTCAATATAAATCACGTTAGTGGCAGAAGCATCATTAACTTCTTTAAGCTCTTTCCATCTCTGTAAGTGCAGCCTCTCCTTCCCTTTCTTGCCTTTAAGTTTTAAGTTTGAAAACTTGGCAGAATTTGTTATCCCTATTTGGTATCTTAAGAGTAGTACACTTTTACAACAGTTCTTCAACGTTTGACTGGAGTGACAGGAAAAACAGTTTGAATTTACTCTGAGAAGTTACAATGCTAATAAAAATAATGTGATTCTCAAATACAGTTGCAATTATTGATATCAATGAAAATGAAGATAACCAGGTAACTCGAGATGTTGTGGAAAACTGGTCAGTAGAAGAACAAGCAATGGCGATGGATCTTGCTATTCTTCAGCAGGTGGAAGATCTAGAGAGGAGAGTTGCATCAGCTAGTTTACAAGTTAAGGTAAAACCAACTTTTAGTAAAATGTCTCTTTTAAGTGGTAAGAATTTAAAGTAGATAGTAGCAGTCCTTTTGCTGTTGGTAAGTGTCTTCTTATTCCATCTCTACTTGTCTGCAAATAAACCAAATACAGTGCAGCAGTATCATGGATATTTGTGTTTGAAACATTTTTACTGCGCTTAAATCTTCAGCTGAAGATGCTCAGAATGGCAGTTCCTGGAGAGTTCTTGTACAGTGTGCAGTTCCCTGCACATTTTGTTAACCTGTGAATGCTAAGATTTTATTGCATGTAGACTGCTTAATCATAGTGCTTAATGATAGGTTTGCCACATGTCTGCCTGTCTTGCATGATTATTGCTGGTAATGCTTTCAGAAAAGCCTTCAAGTACATCATAATACTTTGCTCGAGTACTGTAAAGTCATAGAGAACATGGGATGGTTGTGAGTGTGAAAAAGTTAGGAATTCATTGGCTGTCATTACGATTTGGAATTTCTGGGTGGTGTAAGGATATCAAATTGCATGTATTTATGCATAGTACAGATGTAGTAGTATCTGGGATCTAGTGTGTTCCAGGGGTGGATGTTATTTCTGTGATCAATTGATACTGTTTCTTGAGCCTGTTGGACAGATAGACCTATTCTGATGTTTCGACCAGTAGAACAGGATACTTCAAAAGGAGATAAAAATGCAGACTGTTGCAGAAAGGTCCCTTCAGAAAGTCTGGTAATGCTTGTATTTTTTGATTAATTATTTTAGTTCTCTGGATATTTTGGAAACTGTCTCTACAGATGGATTGCAAGTAACCAAGATCTACTGGAAACAGCGCTTCAGTTACTTAGTTTGATTCCATAAACCAGTTCCTCTGTTTACACACTAAGTTAACAGCAACCAATAAATGCACAAACCTTTCTATTAACATAGGGTTGGCTGTGTCCTGAACCTGCATCAGAGAGAGACGACTTGGTATATCGTGAACATAAGTCAATTACTAGATTGCACAAGAAGCACGATGGAGATTGTGCTGGAGGCGGAGAAGGCAGTACAAGCTCTCTAGAGCGGAAGAGTGACAACCCTCTAGATATAGCTGTAACCAGGCTTGCTGACTTGGAGCGGAACATAGAGCGAAGGTATCTGAAGAGCCCCTTAAGTACCACCATTCAGATCAAACTGGATAATGTGGGCACAGTTACTGTCCCTGCTCCTGCACCATCCATTAGTGGTGATGGTGACGGGTAGGTTATTGAGATTAACTTGAAAAATTATTGTGCTTCTTTGCTAATTGGAGCCTATTTTCTTATTGCCTGTTATCTATGTACTTTCTTGTATGTCTGTGATCCATATGGATCATGTTATTCTGCATGGTGCTTTGTAAAGATTTTTTTGTTACGTTTGTTGATAATCTCGCAGTTATCTTACATTTAACTGGTTGTGACTAAGCTTTGAGGCACGTAGCCACAGTCTGTGCACTACATGAAATTTAGTTGCTTAAACCTTATACTTATTGGCTGTGTATGTTTTGTCATTGCTTGGCTTTCAATGTGATAATGATTGTTCCACATTTAAACATAAGCAAACACGGATGTGACCTACTTAATTACTCTGTATTTCAATGCAGAACTGAAGAGGATATTGCTCCAGGGCTAAGAGTGTGGAGAAGGGCATTATCGGAAGCGCGCAGTGCTGCACAGGTAGCTCTGTGCATTCAGCAGCTACAGAAATCAATAGCATGGGAAAAATCTATTATGAAAGTTGTAAGTGTTTTTAATTTAAAAAAATAATACTGTAACTAAACTACTTTTGCTGTATTGTTTTCCCACTTAATGCATTAAGATTCCATAGTTGCTAATGCCTTTCTTATTACTGTTTGTAAAACTTAATACAGTGTAACTACATTGTGCACAGAAAAATGTAAGCCTAATGGAAGAAATTGTCTCTTGCTTAGCAAATTCAGCATCCTGGACTTTTTAAGATAAAAAGCCCTGTAACTGGTTACTTTAAGATGGTAATTACTCTTTGTTGTTAACATTTAGGTAAAAAAGAGTAATATCTGGCTCTCTCTGATGAAATATTTCTGATCTCATCTGTGACATAAACTTTATGGAGGTTCAGCATCACATACCCCAATTAAGGCCTTAATTTTTCAGAAATTTGAGATGTTCCAAATGTGTGGCTTCTTTGCATACGCACTTCTTGCAACTGATCATAGAAACTGGGCAAACAGGCTGAAATACGTGTTTCCTAGTACACTTAACAGGTAGATCTGTGTTAACTGCATATACATAGAAGGCCTGCAAAATGCATGTATCAAAATTTTCATGGACTTCTGAATCTCAAATTTCTGAAAACAAAAATATTACTACAGCTTGTAGCGATTCTGACATGGTTAAGAATGGCCAGTGCTACGTGCAGGGTGGCTAAAGTGATTCTTCCATTAGTGGTCTTTTCCCTAATTTTTTAATTTCTGCCAGTCCTATACAGTTTCTAATTACATCTGGACAATTAAAGGATGTTTTAAATAAAAACTGTAGTGTAAGGCTGTACTTTTGAGTTTATGTAGCTCTAAGTTTAAAGCTGTATCTTCAGAGCAAAAAGTTTATGAATTTAGTAGGAGCAACTGAAAAGGCATGTGAATGTTTTAAGGTAGTATTTTGTTATCCAGAAAAAATGTACAGTGTCATGCTCAATTTGAATGAAATGTTCTGTGCATTTAATTACACATTAAATGTAAATATCTGGTGAAAACACATGGAGGTCTTTAAGTTCCTGAAAAAGAAGTCCAGATATAGAAGAGTATCAAAATAGCACAACGTATATAAGAAAACTGGTAAGTCATTAGATATTTTTAAATTAGTGTGAATTCTGGGAAGGGCTAGGATCATTTATTTTGCCTTTCTGAATTTGTTAATGGTGACCTTTGGATAAGATCCTTACTGATTATTATTTGAAAATACTGTCATGAAATACAAATTATTTTTATGGACTAGCAACTTGTATATTGCATATACAATATTCAAATATGTTCCCAAATGTAGCCTTTAGATTAGTTCCTTACATATATTCTTTTACAAATGTGATCATTAGTAGACTGCTAAAATGAAAATAATTTTGAGAGTGAAAAACTGAATTAAAGCTATTTTTAATGTATTATAGTACTGCCAAATTTGTCGAAAGGGAGATAATGAGGAACTGCTGCTCCTTTGTGATGGTTGTGATAAAGGCTGTCACACCTATTGCCACAGACCCAAGATAACTACCATACCAGATGGTGACTGGTTCTGTCCTGCCTGCATAGCAAAGGTAATACTAACCATAAAGGTGAAGTAACCTTTGTATAGATGGTAGTAGTTATAGGCCTACCAGTGCTTTTTTCAATGAAAATAGTTGTGTGTGTGTTTTATGTTGGGCTGCCGTTCAATAGAGATTAATAGTTTAATTCAACTTGGGTTTTAGTGGCAGTAACAGCTGCTAATTACAATCAGTGCCAAATGCTTAAAAAAGTTGTTGATGACATTTGTGAAATAAAGGAGTTGTGCTGCAGTGGTTTACAGTAGGTAGTGAAATCTGCATATTCTTAACCTGGAAAAATACAATGTAAAAATACAGGTTTAGACAACTTTAAAACCAAAGAATATTTTGATAGGAGAATATAAAAAGGTGTGGTTTAAAAATTGTTCGAGCTATCTAATGTAGTCTTAGTAGCATAGGCAGAGTTTAGTGCTTTTGATGCTGCTGCTCTTTCTTCATGAAAGTTTTTTCTATATTTTCATCCTTTGACTGTCATCACGTCTTTTCAATGGCATCGTGTGCTTGACTTGACATGCCGCAGAGTTCCTATTCTAATAATTAGAAGGATTACTGCAAATACGGTGCTGTGTTATGATGCTGTCAATACCCATAATTGTAATTTCGTTTTAAATTTACCCTTTAGTTTCATTTTAACTGCCTGTATGTGGTTCTCTGTTAAATAATGTTCCTTTTCCCTGTTTCTTCTGTTGTCATACTCAGATTATGTTCTGTAGTTGTCTTGTAGCCAAGCTATTTATATCTTCAATATCAAACTGTCTGTATCAGTTGATTCCATCCAAGACTTCTGAAAAACCCTTTTCCAGTTTTCTATATCTTGCAAATAACACAGCTGCGGTTATATCAGTCTTTTAGGAATAGATAAACATTTGTCTAAAACTATGCCAGCCTGGTTTGTTAGGAGATGCTTTTTTACCAATCTGAAGGTCAGGTGCATAAATCACCACTACTTGTCTTAAGAGCAAAAAGTAAATAGTCTCTGATATTAAATATTTCAGTTGGTTTGGTGCTTCTGTCTGATCTTCATTGCTGTCTTATCAGTAAAAACAGATTTCCGTAATTTCTTGGTTATTGCTTATTTCAGTTCTCTGTATTGCAGGCAAGTGGTCAAACTCTTAAAATAAAAAAACTTCAAATCAAAGGGAAAAAAAGTAATGAACAAAAGAGAAGCAGGAAATTAGCAGGAGATACAGAGGATGAAGACACAGCAACTACGAGCACCTCCTTAAAAAGAGGAAAAACAGACCCTAAAAAAAGAAAAATGGATGAAAATGTTTCTGTAAGCCAATTAAAGCAAGAAAATTTCACTGCTATTAAGAAACCTAAAAGAGATGACTCCAAGGACCTGGCTATATGCAGGTAAAGTTAAAATTCTAAACTTGGATAAGTGGTGTTGAAACAAATAGTGCCTGATTCTTTCCGTCTGTGTTCTGGGGAACAGGAACTTATTCTTTGTTGTGTATCCCATACAGTTTGTGATAATTTGTGTGTATATGTAATGGATTAATGTGTGCATGGTAGGAGTAATTGCTGTATTTGATAATGAAGCCCAAGAGGGAATGCACCAAATGTTAGAACGTAGTCTGTGAAATTTGGTAGCACTGATACTGACAGTGTTCAAGTGATGATTGTCTGCCATGTCCAAAAGGCATTGTGTTTCAGAGGAAGACACAGCAATAGGAATGCATCTTCCTTTGTAGTATTGCTGATCACTCCAAAGTGGCACATTTTAGCCTTATCATAGTTTTAGAAGCCAGTATTTTTTACTGAAAAGTATTTTATTACTGTATTTTACTGGAAACCCAGTAAACCCTGTTTTACTGTTTTGCAAATGGTTTAAATTGAGGTTCGAAGTATTCAAGTTGCAGGGCCAAGTTTTTCTTTTGGGATGTTGAGAATTTCATCTCACATAGGTTGCCTGGCGAGAACTCTAATGCTGTTTTAGATACTCAGTTGTCTGTCTGTTCTCAGCCTTACACAGGGCACAGAATAAAGTGCTTTCCTTTTATAAAGTGGATAGGTTCGTGAATTTATGGAAACCTCTGTAAATATGTGAGTAACTTAAGATACTGATTTCAAACCTTATTTTATTCAGCATGATTCTCTCGGAATTGGAAACTCATGAAGATGCCTGGCCTTTCTTACTTCCTGTAAACTTGAAACTTGTTCCTGGTTATAAGAAAGTTATTAAAAAGCCTATGGACTTTTCTACCATTAGAGACAAGCTAAGTAGTGGACAGTAAGTAAGCCTATTGTAAATTCTACTTTACATTTAAAAAATATTTAAACATTGAAATACTCTTTTTTTTTTCAAAATGAGTTAAACTATTTTTACCTGCCTGCTCTGGCACCTCTGTGATTACTTTTACAGTCACAGTCAAAATAAAACTTCATATCTAAGTGAAATAGCATGTGAGGAGGGAGAACCCGTGGAACTGGTTGCAGAACAATAAAGCTGACAGGTTAAATGCACAAAATCAATCAGCAGAAAAATCTTCTTTTCCTCATCCTGTCTCATGGAGACATGTCAGTGTTATTACATGTAAGCAAGAACCAACTGTGTGGGCTTTAAGCTGATGGAGTCCCTGTAAATAATGTAGCTGTGGAGTTAATTGGTTGTGAGAGGCCAGGTAACATTCCAGTAATGGTGGTTAATCATATTATAGTCCTAGAATTAGACTGCACAACTTTCTGAAAAAGGCACTATATGCCCGTTCCCCCTTCCTCCTTGTTATATCCCTGTGCTCTAACAATAGCCTGCCACCACAGAAAATTCTGTCCTTGATTGTCAAGACTGACCCACTTCAGTGTCTTGTCAGCTCCACACAAAGTAAGTTCTGTAGGATATTTCCTGTTAATGTTTAAATAAGAATTTAAAAACTAAAAGTGTAACATGTAAAGCATTCATTGAATATTTTGTGGCTGGCTGTAAATTCACTGATGTTAAGGTAGTTCATTCTCATGTAGTTACGGTGTTTTTTCCTTTTGATTCTCCATGTTCCAGAAATCATTCACCTTTTTTCTTCTTTCAGGTACCCTAATCTTGAAGCATTTTCGCTAGATGTCAGGCTTGTTTTTGACAACTGTGAAACCTTTAATGAAGATGATTCTGACATAGGCAGGGCTGGCCACAACATGAGGAAGTATTTTGAAAAAAAATGGACAGAGATTTTCAAAGTGAGCTGAAGTTACCGGAACGCTTTCTTCTTTTGTTTCCCTATTTTTTTTCATTAAATGAGGACTGATGAGACCAGCAATGTGAACTGTATTTACATGAAAGTGCAAGGCACATGCATAACTAATGACTGTTTTTTTCCTTTAAAATATCACAGTTGTGATACTAGTTCTAAAGGCTTCACTCCTACAGCAACCATGGCCCCTTGGTTATTGGTTTGTGTGTTTTAACAAACTAATTTAGGTAGAACAGGGAAGCACACCCAAAGAATTTCAAAGAAAGGGGTGTTATAGTGCAATAGCAATTTAAAATATATCAAAACGCACTGAATATTCAACCACCAGAGCTCTACTAGGGGAAATGGTTCTTTTCCCTTTCAATAAATATCTATTTTTCATTTTTTTACTTTGTAGTTTATTTTTTAGTGAATGTATTTAATTTTATGAATTATTTATGATTATACAGCATTCAGAATCTTCGTTTTCTGTGAAAAGGAAGAATTAGAAAATTGCTTTAAATCTTGAAAATACAACAAGGAATGTTTTAAAATATAAAACAAAGCCAAGTAAAACTGTTTACACTGATGTGCTGTAAAAGCACTAAAAATTAAACTTTACTGTAGAGTTACAAGTACATTTATATATATGTTGCTGCATCACTTGTGTAGTTAAATTGTATTTCAAGACAGTGAAGAAAAATTGAGACATGTATATACTGTTCATTATTGTTTATATTAAGTCTTGTTTTAAATATGTATGATGTGTACATATTGTTTGCAGACATTATTGTTTATGCCTTAGGAGGACGGTAGCATTTTATTTTAGTCTTAAGGTAACTATAGCTATATGGGTTGTACAGTAATTATCCTCTACCAACACTGTGGAGTCTCCTTAATCTTGGTAGTGCCTGCCTTTAAAACAGGGTGTAGGGGATATTAGTTTTCCATTTTTCTATTTTGTTATATGATTTCAAGCCACGACGGCCTCAAATTCAAGTATAATCATTTGTATCCATGTGGAATAAAATTGTGACAATTTCCTACGCACACAGTATTTTTTCATAGAAATATTTCCCTCCATTTGCCTTGCCACAGAAATAACAAAAAAGACATTTGTAACCACTGTGTTTTATCTACTGTGTGTTGTGGTGGCCTGTTGGGCAGGTAGGTCAGATTTTTTTTTTTTGTACTAATGTAAGAGTACTTGAAGTTTTATTTAAAGAAATGTTGTGGAAAGGTAGCATTCTTTTTCTTTTCCTTTTTTAGGAGTGTTATTTTTCACTAGTATGTGTGGCACGGATACAATAAAAGACTGTTTTGCAAACCAGATTTTCTTGGCGATTTTAATACTTCAGATCCTGTATATACAGGAATTTTTTAAATAATGTCTTGGAAGTCTTGCATTTAACATTCAGTTCTTGTTATGATACTTCTAATTCTCCTGGCCCTTTAATGGTAATTCTAAAAGAAGCAACGCTAAGCAGTCAGAGTGCAGTCCAACTGCCTGTTAGAATGACCATAAATAACATTAGATGAGGCCTTCAGGTGTACTTGGGCTGTCTAGTATCTGGCTGGTTTCTGCCAGTCCTGTTCACTGTTGTTACAGTCTGAATGCAGGTGATGATGTAAATGCATGCCACATGTAATGTTTCTTAAAACCACTGACCATGTAAACGTTCTGCCCTTTTTTTTTTTCTGGTCTGCAGAAGGGTGTAAGTCATAATCCTTGCTGTGACTGAAGAAAATAGAGGAATTACAAATAAATACTGTGGAACCCCAATACCTATAGCTCCCTTCCCAAGTAATGTTTTGGAGATTTGGGTGAGGTGGTGTTTTCGGCTTTTAAACTAGAGTTTTTAAACCTTGTTTTATATATGTTCTTGTTATTATGCTTCCTGTCTCTGCTGAGAAAGAACAGTCAGTGTTTGGTTTTTAGTAAAATACTTGTTTCCGTTGCCCTTCTCAGAATATCTAGTTCAATAATAGTTTTATTTTTTAAAGTCCTGCTGAATAATTTGTGCTACCTAAACAATTCTCATTTGGCTGTCAGGCAGTCTTGCATTCTAACATAAGCTCCACTACTGACTGCTTCACGGCTTTCCTTTTTCTGAAGACTTCAATAAAAAGGTTTGCCTACATGTTCCAGAGGTGTGAAGATTAATCAGTGTTTTGAGCATATGATGATGGTAGGTTTGTAAGAGTGTTAAAAGTATGCTTAGATTATTGGGAGAACTATTTCTTTGATGCAAAACAATTGATTTTTAATTTTTTTTTTCTCCCTCAGATTCTGTACTGGTTAATGCTTTATCTGCCATACTAGAGCTAGCACTAGTTCTCACAGAAGTTGGAATGTTACCAGCTACACTACATACATAGCTGCATCTTTTCAGCTTGTCTCCTAATTCAGTCGAACAGCTGGGAAAGTTAAGGTGGTAACAGCTACTGTAGCTGTGGCAGCGAGACAAGCATCACCTCTCTTGACATTACCCATGTATTGCTTTGCTCACTAGGAGCCCATGTCTGCAGTACTATTTCAGTAAAATTAAATTTACAGCAATTACTATATTTGAATGGCAAACTTGAATCATACACATGCCATCCGTCATCTGTCTCCAATGAAAAGAGCAGGAACTGAACCACTTAACCACTAGAAAAACGTGCTTAACTGTTCTTCTTTGCTGACTTTCTCTCTTGTTGATGTTTCTGTCTGTCTGTTTTCTTAGAGGAAGAGTTTTCCAGTTTCTTTCTTTCTGAATGAAGCGTGAAGGTCTTAGTGTAGAGAATTCATTAATGAGCTTCCAAACTCTTTATTTTAGTACCCATAATAGAGCTTAATGAAGAGTGTTCTGGTTTGTGAGTATGGGTTCTCTTTTGTCTATTGGCATCTCTTTGTAAAAAAATGGATGATATAAAAGCAGCAGAAAAATCAGAAGTTGAGGTGTCGTGGACAAAGTATCTTTTAAAAGAAGAAGTCTGAAGATTTTTCTTTAATTTTTTCACGATTTTGGTAGTTTACCTATGACAATTAGAAGGGCAGAGGTGTTCTGTAAACTGTGAATGGGCACAGAGACCTGAGGAAAAGTCATTTTATATGCTGAATGGGTGGCCTAAAGACTTTGTTTATCAAACCTATCATTCCTGAATGGTTTAGTTACCAGAATGTGCCTGCAAACTGAGGGCTAAAAATTGAAATCAGGAACACCACAATTACATTATTTGATTATGTAACTCTTCTTGAACTACCCTGAATTCAGACTTTCAGTGTGAACCAGAAATGTTTATAGCTGGTATGTACAGTCAGAAAAATTGTTTTCTCTTTCATGACACAAATTTCTCTTGCTTGTATTGTCCAAACTCTAACCATCATTACTAGATGTGATAGAAGCCAGATTCCTGGCCATGTTACTGATTCACAGTGTCTTACTTTGCAAGTAATTTCAGGTTTCCCATCTGTAAAATATTATTGAACAGTCTTTAAGTGTGTGTGATATTCACAATCCACAGTTTGTGCTTGTGGTATTCATGATCAAATGTCTACCTTCCCCTTCAGTAAGACTCTTAACAATTGATACACAATTTTTTTAAGGTAAAGAAGTGTTTTTCTTTGGTGTTGTTTAATCTTACAGATTTCTAAATCAGTGCAGCACATATGAAATAGACTTGAGTACTAGCCATCACCTAGGATTCAGAGTTGTATGGGCAGTTATCAGCCAGTAGATCAAACAGCAAGCAGTCATGTAACACCTGTAAAACAGAATTCAAGATTGTACAGATTCCAAAACGGAAGGTAGAGCATTTACTTGAAGGGAATGTTTTTTGGGCAAAGAGTGACTCCAAGGAAGTGACTTCATTTCCCTCAAGAAATGTGGGTATCATAATAAACCATTTATTTTGCATGAGTTGCTAAAAACGTATCTGGATCTGAAAATGACAATGATGTAAATTTATGATGTATTCTGGGCTGGGGAGGCTGTATGTGAAACCCCTTTAATTAAGCCGTCAATAGCAGGTAACTGGCATTCTCATCCTTCATTCACTGGCTGGAGCAGCAGGGAGGAGGCCAGCCCTGGCCTTGTGCTCTGGAGCAGAGGGCTGTGCAAATGCACTGGTGGCAGCCGTGGAGGAGAACGGATGGCTTTTTGTTGCACCAGTTGTGAATGCGGTCTTGCATCCTTGCTAAATCCAGCTATCACTTCTGCTTGGAAGCCTGTGGCCCTGCAGCCAGTGGCCCTGTGTGAAGTTGTTCAGCTCTGAAGATGCGGCAGCAGCACCCCAGAGCTCAACTGCACAGAGGCCATCCTCACCAGCTGCCTTCCTGCTGTGCCCCATTTCCCCCCTCCTCAGCTGGCTGTCCTCAGCAAGGTACTGGCACCTGCGAAGGGGCCTGTGTCACACAGCAGTGTAATGCACCTCAGCAGATAAAATGGTTGCAAGTGCTACGTGGATCCAGGCCACCGAAGTGGAAAAGGTTTGGACACGAGCTGTGGGCGCAGTGAAGTAAAAGCAACATCCCCGCGGAGGCTGCTCCTGTGCGAGCAATGGCGGAGGCGGCGAGGAGTCCGGTAACGCGGCAACGCCTTCTCCCCCTCCGGCCCTCGAGCCGTGGTGCAGCCCAGGGCAGAGACTGCAGCTCGGGCCGCACCACGCTGAGTGGGCGGGGTGGGGCAGAGGGCTGGGAAGGGTGCTGCGCGTGCGCAGTGTGAGAGTTCCGGGGCGGGCGGCGAAGGGTCCTGCGGGGGTGGGCCTCAAAGAAGAACTTGAGGCGGGGCTGAGAGGGGCGGCCTGAGGGGCAGCGGTCCAGAGCCCCCTCAGCCTGGGCGGGTTCTGCGGCTGCCCCTGCGGAAAGGCCGCCGTGGCCGTCCGCGCAGCTGAGGCAGGGCCCTCCCGAGCATGTACCTGGAGCCTGCCGTGAGAGTCCGGGGTGAGGTACCCGCCGATTGCCGGGGTGCGCCTCCGGTGGAGTGGCGTTAGGTGGTGGTAGGGTGTGCGCGACTGTGACAGAAAAACGGCTGTCAGTAATGTTGCTGTAGGTTTTTGTGTGTGCGTGAGTAACTGCTGGTGGTTTATGGGTTAGCAGAAAATTGTAATTGCTGGAGAAGGTAATGCCGTAGTGCTAAACATCCCTCTGATGGCAGATGCTTCAGGGTCTCTTTGATCCCTCAGCTAGTTTAAACGATTGAGACGTGAAACATCACATTCCTAGGTTTGCTTTTCCACAGGGAAAATCTCGTAATAATGAGGTTAAGGTGCCTTTTCAGGCTCACCTTTCCAGATGTCAGGGTTTGTCAGACTCTTCTGTTTCTTTAAGTATGTTAGTTTTCTTTCTGTAGATGTTGTTGACGTTGCTTAATCTGTTTAATGGTTTTAAAGAGAAAGTAATAAAACTGGGAAGATCCTGAAGCTAAAATAGTATTCAGAGATGTGATCTCTAGCTAAATTGGTGTGCCAGGTGCTGCCAGATGCTGCCACCTGCCTGTAAGGGCACAATTACTTTGCACTTATAGGTGCCTTCGTGTCTTTGTGTGTACATAAACACGTGTGTATGTACATATGCATTTATACATGTGCATATTTATATGTCCACATATATATGAACATGTATATGTATATATTTATATCTAAACCCAAATGTGTTATTGTATATGTATCAAAACACACCTGTTTATGGTTGCATCTTTACTCTGAAATTATTGCTCAGAATAAAGCCCTGAAATCATAGCCTGCTGTTTTAGTCAACTGAGTATAAATAGTATTACTGCTTCTGTTCAGCTTTCAGGAGTTGTAGGGTGTGTACTTCTTTTCAGGAAGCTTGACTGATCTGCAGCATAGGGAGGAACTGTTTGGAATGTACCTTTTAAGGGCTTTCCTGGGCATCAACAGTTTTATTCTAAAGAATATATACAGTTGTCTATTCAGTTGTGCTCTAACAAGTGCTCTTAATGTGATGTTTTAAAAAGGAGTCTATGAAACTGTGAGGTGTAATTCATTGGGATGTATTTCAGCAAGCTCCTCTAGAATAATTTCCTGAAACCTTTTTGGTACTGCTTCGTGATTACTTTTTTGGGAGCCTATGATGACATGCAAGTCTACTTTTTTTAAGTTTTAAGTGGGAAGT
Source organism: Myiopsitta monachus (assembly GCA_017639245.1). Classification (NCBI taxonomy): domain Eukaryota; kingdom Metazoa; phylum Chordata; class Aves; order Psittaciformes; family Psittacidae; genus Myiopsitta; species Myiopsitta monachus. The sequence continues at coordinate 58,602,101 of CM029921.1, read as the reverse complement.
GAGTACGTATTAAGTGTAGTATAGTGTAGTTGCTAAAAGTGTTTATACAGAAGTGTGAGATTATTTTTTCTATATTCTTGGTATAGCCTATGTATTGCTCTTGAGTCTAATTGATTTCCAAGTGATTTCTGCTTGAGCAATAGATAATTGAGGACATTTCTCATAATAATTAAAACAAATAGTGAACAGTATCTTTGACTGTTTGCTTCTGTAGGACTCTCCTAATGTTTACATTTTCCTGTAAAATATTCTGAACAGGCACCCCTTGATTTTGTGCTCAGTTACTCTATTTTTGTTGTCTTCATTTGCTTCTTTTTAGGTGACTTTGTGAGTTTTTTAGTACAAGGCTTACCTTTTTTCTGTACTACATTCAAAACAGCGGGGCCTTATCCTGATTGCATCCTCTGTGCCCTGTAGCACTCAAATGTTAAAGAATAGTAAAAATAAAAATGTCATTGCTTCTTGGCAGTACAAGGAAAGCACTGTGCTCACACCTGAAATTTTCTCCAGCTGTCAGTTGATGTTTTCTGTCATAATGTTTGTAGTCATCTGCAGTACTCTGATCAGCTCTGTTTCCCCCTGCCCCCTAATCAGTAGTTTCGATTCCCATATCTGTGTCTCTGTCCTGCTGCTCTCTGTCTGTTTCTGGATCATTCTTCTCCCTATGCATAAGAATTAATATTGCTTCTTTTCTTTTTCACTCATTACCACCAAGAAAAAAGAGAAAAAGAATCTTAAAAGATTAGGAGGGACCAAAAGCAGTGTCATTTCAAGTTCTAGTGAAGTAACTGTGGCTCCATCACTGATCCCTAGACCAGCCCTCTTCCAGTGAGGCACTCCTGCTTCTGACCCTTATTTACACTGAGTGCTCCAAAGCGTGCCTTTTTTTGCATTGGCTGCTATATAAGCAGAGGCACAGCATTGCTGAGAGAGGATCTAAATGTTCTTTTTAATATTTGGAGATTGCAGGGATAAGAAAATAAATTGTCTTTTCCTCCCTCTGACAGGGGCCCCACACTCAGTTACCTAGCCAGGTCTCTCCAGGAAGAAGTATAGCTGGTTGTGATACAGATAATAATTTGTTTTCACAAGAACAGGGAAGATAATGGAAAGGAAGGTGCAGTGGCTCTTTTCCAGCAAATTAGTAGCTGTCACATCCCCAGACTATACCTCAGGTTAGCTTTTATTCATTGCTCTTTCTTGCTTTCCATAGCTATTAGTTCAAAATAGCTCTTAGTCTTTTGAAGCAAAGATTAAGTGAAATTGTCTGTAATTTGTGTTTCATTCCTAGCATATGTTTGTGGCCTGCTCCTAGCTGGATATTTAGCAATCTGTTTTATGGGCTTAGGTTTATAGGTATGATGTGACATGCTTCTGCTAATTGCACACTTTCACATTTTGTTGATGTGGGTGGCTTGGAAATGGATCTAACTTTCTGAAGGATGGTTTGAATGCAAATATAGAGACACCTTGTAACTTTCAGCCTAGATCAGTAGGAAAACTTACCAGGCTTTTTTTTTTAGTTTAGATCTTATTTAATAAAAATGTATTGCTTTAATAATCTAGTAATTGGTATACTTCTGATAATTGGTATAATAAGGTGGTGGCCATCTACAATGGAGTAACTCCATCATTGGCCAAGGAAGAACTAGCAATATCTACCTGGATTTTTGTGAGGCCATTAATAAGATACCGTACAACATCCTTGTCTCTAAATTAGAGATGGGTTTGATGGATGCACTGTGAGAAAAGTAAGGAGTTGACTGGCTGGCCATGTCCAAAGGTTTGCGGTCAACGGGTTAGTGTCCAAATGGAAACCAGTAACAAGGGGTGTCCCTCAAGGGTCTGTACATTGACCAGTACTCTTTAATATCTTTATCATTGCCATTGGCAGTGGCATTGAGGGCACCCTTAGCAAGTTGGCAGATGACAGGGAACATGGGTAGATGAAAATTCAGGTATGACCTGACAGTGTGTGGTTGCAGCCCAGAAATTCAGTCATATTCTGGGCTGCATCCAAAGAAGTGTGGCCAGCAGATTGAAGAAGGTGATTCTGCTGCTCTACTCAGCTCTCGTCTGGCTGTGCGTGAAGCACCGCATCCAGATGTAGGAGCCCCAGTACAAAAAGTCCCAGATCTGTTATAGTAGGTCCAGAGAAGATCACAGTGGTGATCAGAGGGCTGGACCACTTCTCCTGCAAAGAAAGGATGAGAGCAGTGTCCTTGTTCAGTCTGGAGAATAGAAGACTGGAGAAAGGCTGATTGCAGCTTTTTAGTATGTAAAGGCAGATCATAAGAAAGACGGAGAGAGACTTCACCAGGGCCTGCGGCGACAGGGCAAGAGACAATGTTTTTTAACTATAAGATGGTGAACACTGGAACAGAGGAGCTATGGATGCCCCATATCTGCACGTGTTGGATGGGGCTTTGAACAACCTGGTCTAGTCGAAAATGTCCCTGCCAACGACAGGGAAGTTGGACTAGATGATCTCTAAACGTCCTGTGAACTCAAACCATTTTAGGATTCTAAGATTCCTGGTGTAACCTTAATTAATGCTTTGACTGTCTTCTACAGTGTCCATTTATTCCACTGTTTTCTAGTACAGATACAAATATCAACAAATTTAAACAGTGAACTTCTTAGTGTAAATTAAATAATCAGAGTAACTTGTTTTGCCATTGCTCAAAGATCAGGTAGCCACTATGTGATCTTGCATGTTGTACCACAAAATTGCAGCTTTGTATTAGAATTTTAGATATGTTGCTCTAACCAAGTTGTAAACCCCTCATCTCATTGCTGTGATGAATCTCTGACTTAAGTTGAAGGTAAAACAATGCTTAGATGGAAAGTCTGCCTCTGCAAATGAATTTGTGTTTTGTTTTTTTTTTTTCCTGGAGAATGTGTGTTCTTAAGGTAGTGTGTTTCACTTCTGAAATAAGAGAACTAAGTCTAACTGTTAAACTTTTTTCCAGGTATTTTTGTTGAAAGTAGATAAAATGGCGACATTAATACACACTATAACAGACCATAGTGATGATATCAACTACTGTGCCTTCTCATCATCGTGCTTGGCTACTTGTTCCTTGGACAAAACAATTCGCATATATTCTGTAAACAACTTTACTGAGCTTCCATACTCGCCTTTAAAAGGTCATACATATGCTGTCCACTGTTGCTGCTTCTCTCCATCGGGACACATTTTAGCTTCATGTTCAACTGATGGCACTACTATGATTTGGGACACTCAGGATGGTCGGATGCTGGCACTGCTGGAGCAGCCCAGCGGCAGTCCTGTTAGAGTCTGCCGATTTTCTCCCAACTCTACCTATCTGGTGTCAGGGGCAGCAGATGGGAGTGTAGTTCTTTGGAATGTGCAGTCATTGAAACTCTACAGGTGAGTGCCACGTATTTTTTTGACAGCCCTGTTTACGATGACAAGAATATATAATTTATGTAGTATTATGCTCTGTGTACAAGACTTGCAACTGCCACCACTGATTGATATCACGAAGAAACAGGAATAAGATTTGGAAGACCAAAAGAGTATCAATAGGAGAGGGAGACATGCTGAGTCTCTCTGATTTTATTTTTTTTTTTAAAGTTCATGGAAGTGTTTTTCTTGGTTTAACAAGAAATGAGGATGCATTGCATACTGCATGTATTTTGTCAACAAACTGTAATATGTAATATACAGTTAGTCAGTGGAGCCTGACTGTGCTGTGTGCCTTTGTATTGTGTTATACACAGTGATTTTTAATTAAAGTTTAACATTGGTTTCCAATAAGCATTTGAAACAAAGCAGATGAGCATGTTTAGCGATATTGCCCAGTGAAAAGGTATAGACCTTAGGGTGATCTTCAGTCCTCTTCTACATCACTGTATTTCAGTAAAATCTTCAGGTCAGTTGTAATCTGTACTCTAGTCAAGATATTACTTAGGTTTTAGGGCAGCAATTGCACAGCATCTCTCTGAAGTTAGGTAAGAAGTTAATAATTTGAGAGAATTGGTAGGATGTTTCGCTCAGGATGAGGGAGCCTCCATTTCTGAAAGCCAGACTTCTTTGGTTTTGGTGATCCCTTCGCACACGTTACTGCTTTTGTGGCCTTTCCGCCTTTGCTTTCCTCTCAGTGATTCAAATGCGAACTGTAAGATTTTTCTAAATTAATGAGTATAGTTATCTGAAACCATATAAATCTGGAAACTTGGCTGTAAACAGATTTTTAATAGATTTTTTTCCACCTTGGCAAAAAATACCATTGAAATGGTTGGGGTTTTTTTAGAGAATAAACAGTCTAAGGGTTTATCTATTTTAAGGTGTTACTAGTGATGACATTCTTTTTTTGTTCAGAATACTTATAATTAACAGGAAAACCACCAGAAATATTAAAAAGTAATTTATTACAAGTACATGCTGTCTGCATCCTTAGTTTCCTCCTAGTTGAATGGTGATTGTATAATGTCTGTGTAGTAACTATATTGTTTTAAGCACAAATTATTCTATGTTGGTGTTACCACTGTAAAGAAGCAAGAAAGAACTTGAACATTCCAGTCCTGTCTTGTCCCCTTCACTTGTAAAAGTTCATTTCAAAGTGTTAACACACCAGGAGTAGACAGCTTAACTTTAATTGTATATATTCTGGGGTGTGTATCTATAATGTTTGCAGGTGATGATTTTTTTGTTCTTACTGTAATTTTTAATTGCAGATGAAGTGCACCAGTCCCATTTTCTTAAAGCTGAGATCAGTATTACTTAGAAATTATCATGGTACTTAAAAATTATGTCAGAGGGTTTTAGTTAAGCAGCTAATTTCAGTCTGTGGTCCTCTGTTTCATTTGCAACAGTACATTGCGTTCATGCTAAAAATGAGAACACCTTTTACAGCACTGTTATGCCACTGGACTGAATATACAGAAGGTAATTACTACAAAGGTATTCGCTTACTCCTCATCAGCTCAACTGCTGCAATTGACTGTTCAAATTGTAGAGTAAGACAGCTATTTAAATCTCTATGATGAATGTGAACAACATGAAAACAAGTTAATTTATGGGTCTTTCTTAAAGTGTTCTCTATTTCCTCTTCAGTAGTTAGGACATTGATATCTGGCCAGGAAGTCTCAAGTGCATACTCTGAACATCTGTAGTACTATGCATTTTACTGTTTTGTTTTCAGAGTAGACTGCAGCTTTTTGTGTGAAAGAAGGAAAGTTTTAAAAGCTGCAGGAAGGAAAAAGAATTGTACATATAAAACTGGGAAGCACTGTAGTGTATTTCATAGTGGTCTTCATGATAAGATCAAGGGAGTCAGTGCTTTTTTTGAAGGTCCTGGGTCTGGTTAGAGATCTGTGTAAAAGTTGTCCAGAATTAACCCTGTATCATAACTCACAAAGCCTTATGCTCAGCTGTAGCTTATCATATGGGTTAGTAGGTGTTCTGTTTTGTCTTTAAAAACAGAGTAGAGAAGTTGTGGGAGTCTGTTTGTGTATATGTAAATCTGTATTAGGGTAGTTGTTTGTTTATTTTGGCTTTTAAAATTTATCCTGCCATCGAACTTTGCCTTTCAAGTGGTAAGTCCATGCAGATTGTCTATAATTTGATAATTATTTTATCATTCAGTTAAAATTACTGCCCTGTGATGCCATCTCACATTTTCCTCCTGCAGTCAAAAAGTTGGTCCTAGTTTCTGCAGTGTGCTTATTTGCTTATTTTGCATCTCTTTCCACAGTCGTGAATTCCTCTCCCTTCTGTTGCCGAGTTCCAAAGTGCAAAACTCAAAACAGTTTGGCTTATTTGTATCAGATTGCATTTTTAGAGATCACTTTTTCAGAACATTACTTACTCTAAATTTGCATTCCGTATGCTCTTGCTTTTCAGATCTGGGAATGTTAAAGATGGTTCTTTGGTGGCCTGTGCATTTTCTCCTGACGGAAATTTCTTTGTCACTGGATCATCGTGTGGTGATTTAACCATTTGGGATGACAAAATGAGATGCCTGTGTAATGAAAAAGCACATGATCTTGGCGTTACCTGCTGTGATATTTCTTCACAGCCAGTTTCAGGTTAGTTAATTGACTCTTTAGGGAAGGAATATGGAAAAAACCTAATTTCTCTCTAGCTCTTGTTTTCATACTCTTTGTCATCTGTGCTCAAGATAGAAATGGCATTGGGTAGAGTTGATGTTTTAGAATATTCAGAATATTCTTCAGTAAAAGTTGTGGTCAGGTGGATGACAAGGAATGCACTAGGTCAGTAAACAAGGTGATCAGCATGCTTATGACAGCTTTCAGTAGCAAATTGTCCTGTCAGGGTTCTGGAACGTGCTTGGGCAGTGTCTATAAGTGAAGCCTATTTCCCAGGGCTAATGAGGGTGTTAGAAGGTGCAGTGCTTGATTACCATTCCCACTTTACTCTTTCAGATTTTGGTTCCCCAAGGAGCAGGGCTGGATTAAAGCGATGCAGAGAACTGTAAATCTAATAAGCAAATGCTTGAGCTGTGGGATGTGAATATAGGAGACTTTTCCTGTGTCTGACTTTCTCAGTTGGAGGAATTTATGGGAGCAGTGAGCTCCGAGTCTAATGTATCCCACTAAGATGTGGTACTGTTCAAATATCCTACAGCTGATTTAGCTGATCTGTAGAAGTTGCATTTCAGTTTTGTCATTGTGTGCTTCTTCACAGTTGTGATAAGGAAGAAATTATTTTTTTTCCTTTTGCAAATGAAATGTGATATTCTTGTACGTATTTGAGTATTGAGATCAACAACATAGGGCATGCATGGTGTAGGCCTTTCTCAGGGCTGCATTGCATATTATGTTCCGTTTTCATTCATTTTAAATCTGTAAGGCTTTCTGTGGAACTAAAAGAAGTAGAACCTAGATTTCTCTACATGCCAAAAAACGCATACTGAAAATAGCGTGTTTAAATTTCCTCTGAGGGAAAGCTTTGCGTTTGTGTCTACAGGCTTTTGAATTTATTGTTTGGTATAAACCTGGTGGGCAGCTCAGCCCAGGCAGCTGCTCGCTCACTCTCACCCAGTGGGATGAATTGAAGGGCAAAGGGAAACTTATGCGTGATCAATAAGAACTTCTGTTTGGAATATCGTGGTAGAAGTTACAACCTGTTAGAAAACAGGTAGAAATTACCTGTTTTCAGAGTACACATGAGCTGTGATACTGGTGATAAATTAGCAGATCTTGATAAAATTTTCTTGTGTAGTCCTCCTCCAGGTTACACAAAGAGCTGTGCATGTACAGCACTGTAATTCCCTTTTAGCAAATTGGTAACTTGTAAAAGAACATCTCAGTCTGAGCATCATAAGAGGATTCATGTTCAGACCAAGTTCCCAGGTAACATGTCCTTAGTTACCAAGAAATGTGTTTTTACAACATAGCTAATGCGTGCTACTCATCAGTCTGTAAGACCTAAATCTTACAGTGTAAAATCCTAGCAGAATGATGTAATTTGATGCTTTAACAGATTTCAGATAACAGATCTTAAGATCTGCCACACTCATAGTAGCTTTGTTTCTGTGAACTAAGATTTTACTGTGATGACCATATGAAATTAAAATATACTCTGTGGTGGAAAAATGAGATAAATCTTGGGTTATTTTGTGAGACACTTGACAAAAATATTTTGTCAATTCTAGTAACTACAGAGATGGAAAGATGAGCCCTTAAAATGTTTGTTATGTTTTTTGGATTTCTGGTGATCCTGGTGATTCTTACATGAGTTTTAAGACTTGGTACTGGCAGATGTAATGCCACTAAGTATTTTTACAGTGACTTGAGACAGGCTGTTATGCCGGCTCCATGGAGTAGAAGAGCAGATTTAAAGTGATGCAGGACTTAAGAATAAAAAAAAAATAATTTATAATGGGCTGAAACAATGCATTTAGAGTGGAAAATGCTAATTCAGAAATGTTCCTTCCCTCCCTGAATAGGGAGGGAAAAGCTATTACTGTTGTGTTTCATCTTTAATTCCTTCAGTGTTTCTTTAGTCGTTGGCTGGACTGCAACATCACTTAATTTATAAAAATGAAAAGTTGAATATCTAAAATCAGAAAATAGCATAGAATCACTGAATAGTTAGGGTTGGAAAGGACCTTAAGATCATCTAGTTCCAACCCCCCTGCCAGGGGCAGGGACACCTCACACTAAACCATGTCACCCAAGGCTCTGTCCAACCCAGCCTTGAACACCGCCAGCAATGGAGCATTCACAACTTCCCTGGGCAACCCATTCCAGTGCCTCACCACCCTTACAGTAAAGAGCTTCCTCCTCATATCCAATCTAAACTTCCCCTGTTTAAGTATGAACCCCTTACCCCTTGTCTTATCACTACAGTCCCTCATGAAGAGTCCCTCCCCAGCATCCCTATAGTCCCCCTTCAGATACTGGAAGGCTGCTATGAGGTCTCCACGCAGCCTTTTCTTCTCCAGGCTCAACAGCCCCAACTTTCTCAGCCTGTCTTCATATGGGAGGTACTCCAGTCCCCTGATCATCCTCATGGCTCTTTTCTGGGCTTGTTCCAACAGCTCCATATCCTCTTTGTGTTGAGGACACCACAACTGCACACAATACTCCAAGTGAGGTCTCACAAGAGCAGAGTAGAGGGGCAGGATCACCTCCCTTGACCTGCTGGTCATGCTCCTTTTGATGCAGCCCAGGATACCGTTGGCTTTCTGGGCTGCAAGCACACACTGAAGCCAGCTCGTGTTCATTTTGTCATCAACCAACACTCCAAAGTCCTTCTCTGCAGGGCTGCTCTGAATCTCTTCTCTGCCCAACCTGTAGCTGTGCCTGAGATTGCTCCGACTGAGCTGTAGGACCTTGCACTTGTCATGGTTAAACTTCATCAGGTTGGCATCAGCCCACCTCACAAGCATGTCAAGGTCCCTCTGGATGGCATTCCTTCCCTCCAACGTATCAACCGAACCACACAGCTTGGTGTCATTGGCTAACTTGCTGAGGGCACACTCAATCCCACTGTCCATGTCACCGACAAAGATGTTGAACAAGACCACTCCCAACACCGATCCCTGAGGGACACCAGTCGTTACTGGTCTCCATCTGGACATTGAGCCATTGAGCACAACTCTTTGCGTGTGGCCATCCAGCCAGTTCTTTATTCACTGACTGGTCCACCTATCAAATTGATGTCTCTCCAACTCAGAGACAAGGATGTCGTGTGGGACAGTGTCAAACGCTTTGCACAAGTCCAGGTAGATGACATCAGCTTCTCTACCCCTGTCCATCAGTTCTGTAGCCCCATCATAGAACACCACCAGATTGGTCTGACAGGATTTACCCTTAGTGAAGCCATACTGGCTGTCACCAATCACCTTGTTGTTTTCCATGTGCCTCAACATGCCTTCCAGGAGAATCTGCTCCAAGATTTTGCCAGGCACAGAGGTGAGGCTGACTGCTCTGTAGTTCCCTGCCTCATCCATTTTCCCCTTCTTGAAAATGGGAGTTGTATTTCCCTTTTTCCAGTTGTCGGGAACTTCACCTGACTGCCATGATTTTTCAACTATGATGGACAGTGGCTTAGCAACTTTATTTGCCAGCTCCTTCAGGACCTGTGGATGGATTTCATCAGGTCCCATGGACTTGTATGCGTTCAGGTTCTTAAGATGATCTTGAACCAGATCCTCTCCTACAGTGGGCCCAGGGTCTTCATTCTCACAGTCCCTGTGTCTGCCTTCCAATTCTTGGGTGGTGTGGTCAGATCATTTGCTGGTGAAGACTGAGGCAAAGAAGTCATTCAGAACCTCAGCCTTCTCCAAATCCAGGGTAGCCAGTTCTCCCAATAGCTCCTGGAGGGGGCCCACGTTGTCCCTAGCCTGGCTTTTATTTTCAATGTACCCATAGAATCCCTTCCTGTTATCTTTAACATCCCTAGCCAAGTTTAATTCTAAGTGGCCCTTAGCTTTCCTAACCTGGTCCCTAGATTCCCGGACAACATCCCTGTACTCTTCCCAGGCCGCCTGTCCTTGCTTCAACCTTTTACAAGCCTGTTTTTTTCTTTGAATTTTCCTCAGCAGCAACTTATCCATCCAAGGTCTCCTGGCCCTCCTGCAGCACTTCCTTCTGGTAGGGATGTATCACTCCTGAGCTTGCAGCAGGTGATCCTTGAATATCAACCAACAGTCTTGGCCCCCCTGCCCTCTAGGGCTACATCCCATGGAACCTTACTGAGCAGGTTCCTGAAGAGGCCAAAGTCTGCTCTCTTGAAGTCCAGGAACACTGAGCTTGCTGCACGCTCTTCTCACTGTCCTGAGGATCTGGAATTCAACCATCTCATGATTGCTGCAATCATGGCTGCCCTGGAGAGTCACATTTCCACCCTGTTGGTGAGGATAAGGTCAAGCATGACACTTCTCCTTGTCGGCTCCTCCATTACTTGCAGAAGAAAGTTATCTTCTGCACAATTGAGGAACCTCCTGTATTGCTTGTGCCGGGCTGTACCATATCCTGTCAGATGTTCTCAAATTTTATACATGCATATGTGGTTAAGTTTGAGAACTGCTGAATGGTGGAAGAAATTGATATAACCATATAATTTAGGTTAAAAGACTATATTGGTGCGCTTACTGGGTAAAGAAATCCAACATTTGCCATCAGCCCAGTTCTGGTTGTTATGTACTTGTTAAGGAAACAGTGTAACAGTGACACCTATTTCTTACTTTTAAATGGTTTTAGAACTTCTGCAATTCTTTTAATTAACGCTTCTTAAAAGTAGTAGTGAGATTAAGGAAATCTACTAAATTCCAATATAAGAATGCTGATACAGTTTACTGATATACTCCTATTTTCAGTGCTTCTGATTCCCATTAATATATTTGAATTTTATCAGATGGTGAACATGGATTCAGATACTTCCAGATGGCTTCATGTGGTCAAGATAATCAGATCAGACTCTGGCTAATTTCATTCACAGGCTTCCTAGGTTTGTATGCTGATTTTATGTGTTTTTTGTTTTGTTTTGTTTTATCTTATATTCCAGCATCTTAATTGGATTTGCAGCCAAACTAACCACAAGTTAAAGTTGTATTTTAGTTGTTTAGCAGGAGAGCAGCTAAGGCATGCATCAGTTTGTGACATTTGGCCCTGTAGATTTTATTTAGCGATCTATTTATCAATAATTGCAAAAGTAAAGATTTCAAAAGAACCCCTTCTAAGTCTCTCCAACTTAATGTTGTGATAAACATTTGGTTTTAATTTGCATTTTTGTCTTTTGATAACCCGTGACATTTCTACCATGACATTTGAGCAGGTTGATAGGTTGAAACCTCTTAATCTCTCAGGCCAGGGGGAGGTTTCCTTTTATCTCTCAGTACATCTTGGCTCTTGAACAAGAGCTGTAGAAATGAAAAAGGTGTTGGCTCCTGCTAAAACTGCAGTGTAGATGTGTGGCAGCTACATAGAGACAAGGCAGATGGCCAAAAACATCTTCAGTGCGTATTATTTTTATAATCTGTTTTATAGTTACAAGTGTAAGGATGAATATATGTGTACACATTTAATTCTCTAAACCACTGATAAGACGCTAAGACTACGAAGTGAGGAGGAAGCCAGAGATGTTACAATTAAGTTGTCTCTGATCTTTTATCCCGTTTTCTGTAGGCAGTATGTCACAGAGTCAGGTCTTTGCAGCTTTATGCTTCTAAAAGCAGCTTCCCTTACACCTTTTCAAGTGCATCCATATGCAATAATTTACTTTTTGTATTTTTAGGTGTTGAATTAAAATATAAATGCACATTGAATGGACATTCTGCTCCAGTTCTGGCTTGTGCATTTTCTCATGATGGGCAGATGTTAGTTTCAGGGTAAGCAGTATCTTTTACTTGTTTAAATTTCATGCAGATGACTGTCCAGGTTTATGCATCAGTAGTGTAAAACAGAACAGAGTTGGAGATTTCAAAATACATTTCCAATAATTAAGGAATAGTTTTGTAACCTCCAGAATTACTGATGTGTTTTCTCAATTTGTCTGTGTCTTGTGAGTGGTTGAGTTTGAAATTTAGGTGTTGCAAGCTCTGTTCTCTTGAATATTGTAATGATATTCATTTGGGGCATTTATGCAGCCTTTCACGCAGGTACTCTAGCATATACTTAAAATACAAATCTACATTACAGTCTTACCATCTCTTTGGGATGCCATTTAGGATTTCCTTCTCACATGCTTTCATGAACTTTTTAGAAAGTTAAATACCTGGAGAACTTTGATGGATTTGGTTGAAATTAAATATTTCTTCACTGATCCACATCAATAGTATGGCAACATAAGCCTTTTTTTCTGTAAAAAGTACATGATTGAGGTAACTGTAGACCTGTGGTTTTGTTGTTGGCTCTGTACAGAATAATGGTTAAGACCCAAATTAATAATGATTGATCAATTAGAGGCTAATATTATCACTACTAGTCTTTGTTAGAGGGTGATAGAGGGTAACTCCAGCCTCTGGGAAGGTTATGGAACAAATCCTTCCAGTGGGCTTGGAAGCTGTTTCCCAGCACATTGTATCTGGGAAAAGCAGCAGGAATTGAACATGTCAAACAGCCTATCCAGCGTGAGTGCCTGCTGTGGTGAGAAGGTTGACTGTGTGAACAAGGGGAGAGCAGCATACATTTTATACGTCAGCTTTCGCAAGTCTTTTGACAAGGTCATCTGGTGCAGTATTACAGCCAGATGAGGGAGAGTAGAGATCAGAAAACTGGATCATAAGTTGTGTGGAAAAATTATGGGACTGTCAGGCTCAAATAGTTGTTGGTGATCAGCAGCACAAAGATAAACTGGCGGCTTATTACTACTGGCTTTCCTCAGGGATCGAGCGATTGAAATGGGAAATTATAAATCAGGTAGGTATAATAATTTATGAGTCCATGAATATTAATGACCGTATACTTTTATTCTGCATTTCTCATGAAAAGTGCTTAATCGCTTCTAAACTGTCTAAATGGCAACTGGAAATTACAAAAAACTCAAGTTTTTAACTAAGGCTTTCTAAACTGAAATGGAAAGAACTCGTGTTGCAAAGGAAAAAGGAAAGACTGCAGTAGCCAGCAAATAAAACTATACAAACCCCAGGAAACAATAGCTTGCTTTGATATTTTGCTTTTGCATTCTTTTCAAGGGAATATTTTTCAGAATTTAAAGATCATTATGAATGTTTGTGATCTGGAGTTGTTTTATTTTGCATTAGATGGATTATTGTTCTTGCTTATATTATCATAAGTGAACATGTTTATCCATAAAGTCTTTCAGGAAACACTGCTGTCATGGTGAATAACTATGCAATTTGTATTTAATGAGCTCTTTAGTGTTTTGATTGCATTGCACCACTTAATGTATTGCACTGCATTACTTCCTCTAGCTTGCTCTGCAAATGAAAAGGTTTCAAAAATAATTAGAAGTGCTGAGGGCAGGTCATGGGTAGCCAGATTCTGTGCATCTGCTTTACAGATACTGCTTGCAAAGATACAAAGTAGCTACGATACAGCCAGAGGGGAGCAGTGGAGTAGAGGCCAGTTCGCATAAGCACTGTGCAAATTCCTCTACATCAGAAATTCTCATGGAAGTGCAGAGCTTTCTTATTTACTGGTTTTTACATTATGCTGGAGGTATGGCTCATCAGTGGTGGTGTTTTAAGGTGGGCATGGGTGGAGAGGACTTGGATATCCAAGCTTTCCATGAAGGGGAGTTAAGAAATCTGTTTGCTCTTATTGTGTTTGTGGAAAAGGTTTTTTCTTCCTCCTTTTACTTAAAAATTGTTTCCTTTTTCCTCTGCATCATTGTAATGTGACTGTGTTGGGCTGTTTTTTTTTTTAAAGGTCTGTGGATAAGTGTGTCATAGTATATGAAACTGTAAGTATAGCATACTGCAAGATCATTCACTGGATTCTTGTCTTTAAATTACCAGCACTGCTTCTTCAGTGTCTTATCAACATAAAGAAATGCTAAAGACTAGAAACTATATAAAGCCAAAATATTTACTGTGCATTTGAGGGGAGTGGGGAAGGAGTTTGAGGAAAATGTCTCTTGAGAATTGATCAGTCTTTCTCACTTATTTACATTTCTTTGAGGGGTTTGTTATTTGATTTCTCTACGACAAAGTATTCTTCAGTACTCTGTTAGATTCCATACTTACATGTTACCTTCATATTGAAGTAGAGGATTTTTTGTGATCCTCAGTTTATCTTGGCTTCCAAAGCAAGGAGGACTGTAGCTTTGGACGTAAAATCAGGAATGGTGATCATATAAATTCTTTAGATGATTATATATAAAGTGCACATGAACAATAAGAATAATAAAGAAATCAAGAAAAATTTTATGTTGAATACCACGTCTTTTTCGTTAAAGCACATTGTTTACGCGTTTTCTATAATAGTCATTACATACTTCAGGGGTCACCTCTAGGTGGTATTTACCTTTGGTACTTTAAGTACTTAGTACTTAAGTACTTTGGTACTAAAAATAGTAATGATTTTGCTGAAAACAGGATGAACAGATTTGAAGCTTCTCCAGCTTGCTCTGCACACACTGCTGTGCTGATGACATTTTTCAATTATCGTTAAAGTTTTTCATCCAAATCACTGATTTGATACAGTCCCTCCCACGAATGTTTATTGGGAGAGAGATTTCAGTCTAAAATAGGGCATCTTCCCCACGATGGATGGCTCAGAAAGCTGGAATGCTGACCAGTCAATTAGTGTTTCAGAATTACTTTGCTTTTCACCTTTCCAGTCATGTTCACGTTTCCAATCATCTTTCCGAGCATCTTTTCAGTAAGAAGGAAAATCTTTCAAAACATAAAGCAAGCTGGATACAGAAATTTGGGGTTTAGTAGCATCTAGTGGACAAAGAGGGGAAGCGCAGGGGTGATTTATGCCCTGGCCCAACTGAAGGGTTGTAGCATGGTCTATTTGAATTTCAGTTACCTCTTCACTTTTGGTCATTTCTAATCCTAGATTTGTAGAAATGTTTTTATCCACATGAGCAATTGGCCAATATGGATGTAAATATTTCAGTTGGCTGATTGTTAAAGGATAGCGGTGCTCCTGGGAATTGCACAGGGGGCTTCAAGAAGGAAATTGAAATTGCATTTCTGACGCTGCCTGCTCATAGCTTTGGCAAGGTTGTGCAGCTTCTCTGAAGGTAACTTCTGTTATCTTCCAAGAAGCAATATTATTCCTTATTTTGAAAGCAAATATACAAATGAATAAACATTCTTTTAGTTCTTCAAGATTTAAAATCACGAACGTTCTTTTACAGAGTACTGGCAATACCCTTCATACTTTGTCTCAGCATAGCAGGTAAGAATTCATATGATTATTCTGTTTTACTGCAGATTTGATTCTTTCCTTGTGAATTTTCACACATTTATTTTTATTTGTAGGTATGTTACAACTTGTGCTTTTGCACCGCATAGTCCCTTACTTGCCACAGGTTCAATGGATAAAACTGTGAACATATGGCAGTTTGACCTTAAGCAGCCCTGTGCAGGTTAGTATGAAGTATTTGTAATCAGTTCTTTAAATTTAAAGCACGATACTGGTGAATGCCTTCTGAAGACGCAAAAAACCCATCTTTTCTCACATGCAGTTAATGTGTAATCTCAGGATTAAGTGCACATTATGTATCTTTCTCTGAATTGGTCTTACCACTGTCCTACAGTTCTGAAGAAGTGTGAAAGTTGGTTTCAGTGTCTGCTGATGCTTTTGTCTTCTAGTTCAATTCAAATTTGCTGGAAGTGTGGGCATCTGAGAGGTTAAATTCCTCTAAATTTTGAAAATTGATAGATAAAAGACAAACCCAAATAAATGTTTCTCCTTGAAGTAATGTCTAAAAGCATTACCTTTAGGAATGTATAGTACCGAGAACACCTGAAAAACAGTGTTCATTACTGCCATTGTTTCTAGAACTGGGTTGGGTTTTTTTTCACTCTTGTTTTTTTGGGGGGCGTGGGAGCTGTGGAATGGTGGTGTTTGGTTTTTTTTTAATCTATCTTATCTTTCCTTTCCAAAGGAAATATCATGGAAAATTCATCTATGGTGGCTGTTGAGGACTGGTCAGAGGATGATGTTTCGGCCTGGCTTTGTGCACAAGGCTTAGCAGACTTTGTTGGGCTTTTCAAAACGAATAACATTGATGGCAAGGAACTACTGAATCTCTCCAAAGAAAGTCTGACTAATGAATTAAAAATTGGTAAGAGTATAGAAACGCAAATAGTTCTAAATCTTTAGTATATGTGTGAAATGTTAGAACGAACTGTTGGTTTTTCTGTCAGTTTGGGTAAGTGCCATGTTTATAATACATTGTGGTAAACTACCTAGAATTTAGCAGTGAAATTCTTAAGTGTACTGCTACCATAATGGAAGAACAAAAGATGTGTTTTAATTTTTACTTCTTTTGGAGATGAAGCATTTGATGCTGACATTTAGCGAGGATTGAGCAAAGCTTGCCTTAGATGCATTATAAAGCCTTAAGTGTCCTAGTTAGTACATTGTCCTGTCACTTTATTGCAAAACTCTGATTACATTTTAAAATGAGTCACAAGGAAGTGCTGCATTATTAGTGATTCCACCGCAGTAGTTCTGAAATAAGACATTTAAAGGTGATGAACTACACTGGAACTTCCTGAATGGTAGTTCTCCATTCACTTTGACTGCTAGATTTAGGCATAAATTAGGTGCTGCTGTGTTTTCCAAAGTGCGACCAAGTTTAGCAAAAGGCTGAATAAGTTAAGAAACCTTTTAAAAAGCACAATTTTACTTTTAGAAGTCACTATTCTTCATTGTAGGAAGACCGCTCCCTTCCTTTTTTGTTTTTTTTGTGTGTGTGTGTGTGTGTGTGTGTGTGGTACTGGTCTGTATCAGATCATAGGATTGCTGTGTATCTGCTGGCTTTGTTGAATTCTAGAGATCGACAGACATGCTGGGAATCTTTCAGGCATTGTCATCCACAAAAGGCACTTGACTTTATCAGTTTCTGCAAGCGTTTACTTTAACATTAGAGTAACCTACAACTGTGTTGCAGCAGTCACCAGCTGGTGCTAATCAAATCATGCCATCTAGAAGGTCATGTGAGAATTGAATGCAGTGTGACCAGTGATGAGAACTGAGCTGCTGAATATAGCGTGCTCTATGGGGGAAACAAAATCAACAAAAACATGTGTTGCCTGATAGATTTGTAATGATGCTATCAAGAGCAATTCAACCTGAAATAGGAGAATAAAATCTGAGTTGTGGGAGCCCATTGTGAGGCAGGCTATAAGATGCAAAGGATGGATGTGGCTTTAGAGAGAGCACATCTAGAATATGGACTGATTACGGGAAGCTGTTACTTTATGGCTCTTTCATTTGCTATAAAAGGATGCAGTGAGGATTGATTCTACATATGAGCTGAAGTAGCTTCAGTATGTTCTTTCCTATTATCAAGTAAAATGCTCACTGCTCACTCTCTGTTCTCAAGACTTTGGTCTTTTGCCATGCTTTTTCTTCAGTAGGTGCTTTAACACCCATCATAAGATCCTATGATCAGGAGTTAGACTTTTACTGGTATCAGGCAGTTGTAAGTTCTGATTGAAATTACTTAGCGTCTTAATAAACATAAGCTACTTCACAAATATGAACCAGCATATATGCAGTGTGAAGCAATGAGTCCCACTCTCACAGAATCTTAAAATGGTTTGGGCTGGAAAGGACCTTAAAGCTCATCCAGTTCCAACCCCCATGCCATGGGCAGGGACACCTTCCACTACACCAGGTTGCTCAAATCCCTGTCTAGCATGGCCTTGAACACTGCCAGGGATGGGGCAGCCACAGCTTCTCTGGGCAACCTGTATGAGTGCCTCACCACTCTCACAGTGAGGAACAACTCCCTAATATCTAATCTACATCTTCCCTCTTTCAGCTTTAAGCCATTCTCCCTTGTTCTGTCACTACATGCCCTTGTAAAAAGCCCCTCTCCAGCTTTCTTGTAGCCCCCCTTAGGGTACTGTAAGCCTGCTGTAAGGTCTTGTCCCCAGAACCTTCTCTTCTCCAGGCTGCACAACTCCAGCTCTCTCAGCCTGTCTCCATAGGAGAGGTGCTCCAGCCCTCAGGGCATCATCGTGGCCTCCTCTGGACTTCCTCCAACATTTCCACACTCTTCTTATGTTGGGGTCCCCAGAGCAGCACTGCCGGTGGGGTCTCACAAGAGTGGAGTAAACAAGGAGAATCACCTCCTTTGAGGTCGTTAATTAACGGTTATATGAAAGGTGTTTCTAAAACAAAATAATGAAATGTACTGGCCAAAGGCACCAAATCATTCAGATCAGTCAGTTCTGAAGTGGTAAATGCTTGTGATGCTGCTTCTGCATATCATTCTACAACTATAACTGGCACACAATAGAAATTACAGCCTGATATATTTGAGTTGAAGAATTGCTCTATATCTGCCATGGCTCAAGCATTTAGAAAATAGGCAGGAAAATACTATCTGCCTGAAACTTACGTGCTTTTTGGTGTTATTTAAATTCCAGTTTGACTAAATTTTGAATGACCATGTCCTTTCTCCCCTTGATAACCTGTTTTCGTTGCTCTAAAAATGCAGCATTTACCAGTTCCATAAGATCTTGCCAAAGAGCTCTTGAGGGCTTTTTTATAGTCTGCAAAGGGAGGTGTTGGGTTTTTTTAGACCATTTTACTTCATGAATGATAGAAGAGCTTTTTCTTCTGTTATTTTTATTAGCTGCTTATTTCTTGTCCTGTTAGTCTTTGCTCCAGTTCTGATTAGCATTTAATAACACGTGTATCCTCACGCCTTTGAAGCCATTTAATCTAAGAGAAATCAGTCAGCAACTGGTTCACATAACATTTCATTAGTTGCTTTGATTGTTTTTGACAGCTTTTTGAAAGAATGCTGCTTTACCATGCAAATGGAATTAGTTCTTTCCAACCTAAGTGTCATATAGTATAAATACCACCGCATTAAACTCTGGAAGATGTTGAGCAAAAGTAAAGTGACAATTATATACATTCTGGCTGAAAAGCTGGTGTACATTCAACAAAGTTCAGGATTCCCAATTCCAGACAGACCCAGTGACACATTGCAATTCTGTGATGCAGCTGCGTCAGAAAAAAAAGGAATACATATGCTCTTCCAGTTCAGAATAGAAGGTGGAGGTACCTTGTTCCATGCCTGTCCATTTTTTTTCCTATCAGGCTAACTGAATGTGTTAATGTAAGGTGATTCTTGACTTCATTGCGTTTGCAGAGTGGGGGCAGGAGGTGGGACCAGGCCTAATTTTTGGAAAACCACACCTTCAGTTTAGGGGTTAGTGGCACACCAAGTATTTTGTACTGTAATATCACAAATTGTAACAAAGTTGGAGGCATTCCAAATACTTTCCCTTCTTGTGCAGCACATTGAGAAGGTTTCTTTTCATGTGACTCTATCCTAATTTAGGTTAGGTATGTAAAGAGGACAGATTGTCTTAAAGACAGTACAACACTTTGTCACTTACTGCAGGGTGTCCCTAACATAAACCAAGGATGAATACACATAAACTGAATTCTGAAATCTCTTATCAGGCTGATCTGTCTTCTCTTCATCAGCAATGTGCTATCAAAATGTGGGGGCTTTATCTTCCTCTTTTGGTTTTGAGGTTTCACTCTCTGTACGTACAAAAAATATGACTTAAGTCCTTTCCTGTTTCACAGCTTTATCAAGAAACACTGGGTCTGAGAATGAGCTTGAAACCAGCGTTTTGGAGCAGAATGTGAATCACTTGTGATTTCCCATGCCTTACGTGTATTCCAAAGTAGGAGTAAACTTTAGGGGAATTGCTCCGTATCAGTTAAACAGAAAATTGCACGTGCTTTGCCTATACCAACAAAATCTTATTTTAAGTGTTCTTTTATAACTAGTTTTCAAAATATAGTGTGTCATGGATAATTCTTTAATCCCTGACTAGAGATTTAAGCAGAACATAGTTAACTGAGCTGCAAATGGGATGCAGTAATCTTGAAACTGTTTGTATGAGAGGAATTTAGGAAAGTTGCCCATGTGTTGAAGCCTGAAGATGCTGCCCTCAAAATCCAGTCATAACTACAGAATTACTTGGTTCCTTTTTTGCCTTTTCTTCCTTTGGTGATGTGTTTATTTTTTCTTTATTCCAAACTGATCTAACTGATTTTTACAAAACTGCCATGCAGACTTTTCCTAAGAATAAGCCTGAACTTTTACTGTATTTCAGCACTGTATTTTAATCCCTACATTGTTTTTGTCTTTACATATTTCATAATTCTTCCTAAGAAACACAGGTTGATTCGTTTGCTTTTGCATGTACTTTTCTTACTCTGTGACATCTCTTATCTTTGCTGATTACAATGACTTGCATATCAGTGTGACTGAGTTTTATCCCTTTGCACACAGTTACTTGAGGCAGCTGATTAATTGTACAGTAAAGCTGAGAGTACTGATGTGTTAAGACCAGCCCACTTGGCAGCCTGCAGGCAGAGTAGAGCAGCTGGTTGGAAGACTGTTGTATCAGCTCTTATTTTAGTACTGAGGATGGAAAATTAACCAGAGGAAGAACCAGTATTTACCACCACTAGCTGGGAAGCTGTGACACATCACATCTGCAGGTTTTTTGGCATAAAACAGTTTTGAAAAGGAGGAACGTTTTAAGCTGCTGCAAGATGAAGACTGCTGGTATCTGGGATGCACTTCCAATCTTGACAGGTTAAAATTGTAATGTGACAGTTTATAGAGCTGTAAAATTGCTTTTCTCACTGTTGGGTTTCTTTCCTCCTCTCCCGCTCACAATCAGGTTGGAAAACGGGCTGCTGTCTCAGACATGGGCACAGCGCTTTTTCTTTTCCTCAGATTTCCTTACGCTTCTAACAGTGCATCCCTTGAAATATCTAATTCAGAGAAAAGGCTGCTGTGTGGTACCGTGCTAAAGGCCTTACAGAAGCCCAGGTAGATGCCATCAGTAGTTCTTCCCTTGCCTGCCAACAGAGTCATAGAATGCCATCAGATTAGCCAGGTGTGATTTGCACTTTGTGACATAAATACGATCCTGTGCCACACTGAAGGGCGAAACTGGTCGGAGGGTGATGAGTCCTCACACCAGTGCTTTGGTGGTAGTTCGTCTTCTGTTTGAAGGGGATTACGGGTAGCACTTCCGCACTGCTATTACCTTCATACTGTTCTATATATAGTCCGGTTTCAAGGGAGAAATACTGCTGCCTTCTGCCCTGTCTCAAGTTTTGCCTACAGTTTAGCTTTGCATATACAGCAGCGTGTGTGATTCTGTTACGCATCCACTAAAATGCAGTTCTGCATGGGAGCCAGATCTTTGCTGTGATGTTTCACTTGCATTCATTTTGCTGTTTGTTTCCTTTACCGCACAGAGTTATCTTGAGCCAGCAGGAGTGATCTTCTGTAGCTGAGCTGTTTGTAGTGGTGGACTGGGGTGTCTGCAGACTTTTCTGTATTAGGTGGGGGTGATGAGATGGAGTGGGGTCTCCTGTAGCACAACTGCCAGTTATTTCAAGAGCTCTTCGCCTTATGTGTCTGTGTTGTCCACTTCATGTACCAATAACTTTCCAGAGTCGCTAGGCCTGCGCAGGAAAGTCCTCCAGAAAATTGAAGAACTGAGGATGAAAACAATCTCTGTTCCCATTACGATCCCTGATGAGTTCTTATGTCCTATAACAAGGGAGCTTATGAAGGATCCTGTCATTGCAGCAGGTATGTCTTTAAATGACATTGGCGAAAATGAGTTATGCAAGGGTAAAGATAGGTCTGGGAACGCAAAAATGGGCATATCTGTTTTACCAGTTGTAGAAAGAGAAACTATTCTAAATAGCTGTTGCAGCAAAAAAAAGCGGTGGTAAATGTTTAATTTGCCGAATTATATTTTTCCTATGGTGAAAAACACTTTATCAGGCAATTTGCTCGATGCCAGCTCTACTGAGGAGGTTGTACAGTGGTTTTTTTAATGTGCCTTCCTCTGTGTGCCTTTGTGATTGGGCTTGGAATGCTGTTTCAGAATTGTCTTGGTATGTGCAAAGTGGAATTGTGCACATGGGGTGGGGGTGTAGAAGCGAAAACCAGACTCACACTTCTTATAGTACACTATGTATATGGCACTTCAGCGTTTGTACAGAATGGGATTTATTTAAATTCAGCAGGACCTTGGGGCTGAGAGATGCAAGGAGCAGAACAAGTTCTGTAGTTAAACAGTGTATGAAGAAGCAGTGTTACACAGCTCTGACCTTGGGGGTGTTTGTGTATGATCATCAGAAGACCAGTACATGTTTTTGATGCTCTGTAAGCAGTGTCTGACTTCATACTGTTTTGAGGTTTCAGGCCAGGCTTTTGAGAACTAAAACATTCAAGATGATATGAAAACATTTGCTAACTGCTGGAGCGATAAGCTCTGCAGTTAGCAGTGCTTGAGCTCCTCAGCAGTAGCCCTAAGAGGACAGCCTTGTGTATCCTTTTTAAAATACAATTTTGAGACAAGGATACATCGTTTTAGAGCAGGAGAGGTTTGTTGAAAAGCCGTAAATCGTTGCCAGACACTATTCGGGTGTATATTATAAAATCAGATAGGCATTTTGAAGAGAAACTGTTGCCATTCAGAGTGTCTGATCAATTCTAGTATTTACGAACTAACAAAGAGTGCCCGCATGTCATTCGGTATTCCTGTCAGCAGCATGATTGCTATCTCGAGACGTCGGATTCCTCTGCTTTTCTGAACCCAGGATGGGCATAGCTGGGAGTGCCACATACTGGTTTTATGGAAGTTGATGAGTAACAACAGAAATGCTAGCAATTGCAGCAGAAGGTTGGTTTGTGGCAGGACAAGTGGGATACAGATATTCACTATCTGTCTGGCTGCTTCACTGAGAAGTAAATAGTGGCCCAGCACTGTAGAACTGCAGCACCTGTAGCATGAACACAGCTGGCTTTAAGATGTAGGCAGTTTTGCAGATTGAAATTGGAGGAATTTAAGTATCTATCATCTTTGCCTCTGTGCTGTGTAAAATGAAACGAAATAAGTAAAAAGGCAGAATGCCAAACTGCATGTTTCTTTCACTCGGGTGACTAGCACAGATAAGAAAGATTTATTCGTTTTTCCCATTGTTAGTTAAGTGTCTCATATTCAATAAAGGGGAAGGAAATAAAAGTGCGGCGCTGTGTTGGCAGCAGGGTGGAGGACACAGGTTTGCATTTAATCAGAGGTGTTCCTGGCAAGCCTGTCCGTACTTGCCTGTTCTTTACTAACAAACAGCTGTTTCTGTGTGGCTGGAAGGGCTGAAGTCCTGAAAGCGGGCAGGTGCTTTGGGCTGAGTGAGTGCCCAGCTCTCAGTCGCCAGCTGTGTGCATCTGCATTCAGTGCCAAGTGCTGCACAGGAGCAGTACAGATGCATTAGATGGATGTTTGTTAGGGAGCTTTCACCTCACATCATGGAGCATTTAAATGTAAAAAGGCTGAACACATGCATGATGTATCTTGGTGCTTTGCACTCGGAGCTAGAAACATGAAACCAACCTGAGCCCTTTCTACTCATGGTCAGCTTTCAGTGGTTTTTTTGTTTTCTATAAGGGGTTCCTGAAGTGAAAAATACCCTTTAAAAGTTGCTCAGGAACTTCAGTTCCAGCTAAATGGAAATGTTTATTTAAACTGTGATCAAAATCTAATAGTTTTAATAGCCCAAGGCATACAGTAACTTTAACACCAATATGCCATTTCTGCATTTTTGGTAAAGCACTGTTTTATGTTTATTTCAGGGTGTTTCCCTCCCTCCCCCTCTCAGGGACTCTTTCTCTAAACAGAGGCTGGTTTTATTTCCAGCTCTGTTTTATGTACAGTAATTGTTCAGTTTCCTTTCTGTTTCCTCTCCCCTTGTCTCTAACTGGCAGACACAAAGCTGGTGCTATATTTCTGTAGGTACTGGGGCAGGGGGAGAACATCACTTTCAGCTGCTTGAGACAGTGCCTGGGGTGGTGGCTTCAGCATCATTTAGAACTAAAGAGTGGATTTTCTTTCTTCAAAAGGAATTTTTTCAGAGGAGCTGAGCAAGCCCCGGTGTTACAAACACTGACTGCCAGTGCAGGTTTCTGGCTACTTCACCTCACTGTTACACACACACTGCTGCAGGCACAGGGCCCTCCACAGGCAGCTCTGATGATACTTTTATATAGCCTTGTAATGAACTTTATCCATACTGTCTATAATTCCTCAACTGCAAATAAGGACACAGGAAGCCTTTATGTAACTGCACCCTGTTTACCACTTGTGTACCTTAGTCACAAATTCATGCGCGGGCATGGCCGAATTCCGTGATCTTGTCAGAGACACTCCCTTGGGTGGTAAAGGGCCAGTTTAGCAATTATGGATGGCAGATTTGCCTCAGAGAGACGGCAAAATGCCAGGGCAGCCCAAATCCCCATAGCAGCAAAACATCAGTGTCCCAGTTCAGAAAAGGGAGTTGACATTTTGGTGTCCTTGTTGCCCACCCCCCCACGCTCACAGCCAGACCTGGCTCTTTGGAGGAAGGTTCAGGCCCAGCTACAAGAATCTCACACATACACTGCTTTAGAGGCATCCATGAGATGATGGAGCTGCAACTGGCTGATAAATTTGCAGTGCTTTCTCAAAGAGCTTGTACTTGTTAGGCTGCCAAATACAGTGTCATTTAAAAAGCTGAATCAAATTTTGATCTTAATACTGCTGTATACAGTTTTACTGTAATGCATTTAACTATGTAATTTGAAGCAAATACAGGCTATCGTAAAGCTTTCACAAGCCATGTAATTTTCCTGTATCTCAGTTCTCCTGTTTGGAAATACTGATTCCCTTACACCCCTTTTAAATTTAAATAGTGAAAATCTGTACCATGTAACAGTGCCCAAGCGTCTGTAATACCAGCTTTTGATGATGGTTTCTTTGTAGATGGCTATTCCTATGAAAAGGAAGCAATAGAAAACTGGATCAACAGTAAGAGACGATCTAGTCCCATGACAAATCTTCCTCTCCCCTCTCCTATGCTTACGCCGAACAGGACACTAAAAATGGCAATCAGCCGCTGGCTGGAGACTCAGCAGAAACCTGTGTGAACCACCAAGTTCTGAAGTCGTTTGTTCAGATCAGCTGAAATGAAACTGTATGTAGCTAAGAGAAATAACTGCGTCAGAAACAACTGGGGGGGACGGACAGTGTTTCTTTTCTCAGCAGCGGCTGTCGTTTAAACGCTTGGTAGAAGGAAGTTCTCAGAAAATGACGGAAACCCTTCTGTTATTGCTAATCTCACTTTGCGCTATTTCTGGTTGTCAAATAAAGGTTTCTTAGAAATTTCACCACTTCTATGAGTTTTGAGCCTTGATTTTGCCAAGTTAGTCTTGCAGAAGGTGAGAGATAGCAGACTATAAAAGCTGTATTTCTTTTTCTAATTTAAAAACCAAAAATGAGTCTTTGCCTGTTCCCTATTCCTGAATGTGTAGCTAAAAAAGCTGGAGAGTTTACTCTGTAACCATCAGGGACTGCATCTCCTCCCACAGGTGTATTAATAATCTTTATTTTGTATGGAAAAAATACAGTAGCTGTGCAAAAATAGAACTACAGGACAAGACTAATACAAGAGTTGTACAAAATATCAAAGACACAGTAAACAATAAATAAGCTAAAGCATAATGATGCAGACTCAAAAAGAAGTTGTAAAAGGGAGTACGGCTGCTTACAATGTCCAACACTGTCCACAGACAGGATGTGAACTGTGCCCGTCACATTGACCACTCCAACCTACCTGCACTCACAGGGATGGCTCTGCAGCTCCTTGTTTGCAGAGTGATCTCACCAGTTTAAAACTGAATTTCCTCTGAGAAACCTCACAACGTCATCCTGGCACACAGCTGCACGTACGCTTTTCCTCAGACTTCATCAATTTCTTGGGTTTCCCATAACAACAATTCCTAAAGCTTTCATTGCTGTACCTTTTCCACAATAAACAATAAATCATCTTGCTTTAAGATAGCACCCAAAGGTGATTAGATAAACTATATAAAGTGCGATTATTGTTAATATGCCATAATATTGTGTTCTTCAGTGCAATAACCAATATGGTCAAAGCCTTTCAATACACATGCAAATGTCGCCGTTTATTTTGAGTTCTTCTAGTTACTAAAATAGTTATATTTACATACCCAAACATGGCCGCTTGTATTGTACTCAGACACAAATTATTTATGCTTCCTAAATGTACATCATGCAACCCAAATTAGATCCCACTAGAAAAGTGATAAAATACTATCTTTGATTTAAAAAAAAAAGCATACATATACAGATCTGAGTATTATGCAGCAGATTATCTTTCTTAACACTGTTTGAAGAAGCACTTACTTAAGCATTAGAGAGGCACGATTATTATGTAAGTAAGTGGTGAGATGTAATATAACCAGAGATTAAAGCCCTATGTAAAAGGAAAGTCTTACTTGATGGTAAAATGGGATGGAAAGGTTTTGTCTGCGCGAGGGCCTAGCGCGGTGGGTTGGTGATCATCACGGACTCTTTTCACACAGGTTTGCTGTTCCAGTTACTGTAACTGTCCTGTGATGGACCAGTTTGAAGTGGTTGTAGCCCATTGAAAACTGGCCAACATGGACTGCATACTCACAAGTGACCAGCCATCAGTACTTTGTACAGAAGTAATACCCTAGGATGTCATGAGCCAAGTTTTACAACCCGGTAAATATACACAGTAATATTTATACATTTGATTCAATAAATGATCGCTTTGGTTTTGCAGCCGTGCCATGACTCAGATGGCCTTCCTTACTGCTGTGAGGCTGTGATACCACATCTGGGTATAAATGCGGTGCCTGTTTAGGTGATCTGCTGTCTTGACAGTGGGTTGATATTTGGCACTTGAGCTCCTCACGGTCTTTAGCTTGCAGACCGTTCTGGCTGCTGTCACCTGGGGCAGCACCAGTAGAGGAGATTTTAGTTTGGTAGTGCTTGACTGAGAACTGCTCAAAATTGGAGGGCTGAATGCCCCCAGAAGCAACATGTGCTGATAATCCCTCCGATGCCTGAGAGTGCCAAGTACGACTGGACTGAGTATTTTGCTGCTGAAACCTTGCAGTCTTATCCATGATCCCCATAAATGGGGTATTGCGAGGTCTGTGTTCAGCAGTACCCTGAACTTGATGAACGTTACTCTCCTTGAGTCGAACATCTGGGCCCAGCACCTTAATACTATCTGAAAAACTACTGGCTGAACTTAAGCTGCTGGTTGAGCTGGCGAGAATCATACCACCTGCTGGAGAACTACAGGGGACAGGACTTTGCTGCCTTGCTTCACTGAAATTCATTGGAGTAGAGGCTGTCAACCTGTCGGCGGTTTTAGACTTACTTGCTAAAGAATGTGAGGGCAGATTCTCATTATGCTGTGAATGGGAACACTGGCTGGGCACAAGCTTCTCGTTGTACAGTTCAGAACTAGGACCTGCGGAAACACTTCCAGATGATAATGTGCCTGTCCCATCCAGATGCTGAATTTTACAGTGCCGGACTGGCAAGGGACTTTGGGGAAGACGCTGAAAAGATGACTGTGTCTTTGCGTTACATGGACTGCTTCCTGGTTTTGGTCCAGGCTGGATGGAGCTCAGGTGCTGATTAGTTTTCACAATCTGTGCCTGCTTTGTTG
Organism: Myiopsitta monachus; assembly: GCA_017639245.1. Classification (NCBI taxonomy): domain Eukaryota; kingdom Metazoa; phylum Chordata; class Aves; order Psittaciformes; family Psittacidae; genus Myiopsitta; species Myiopsitta monachus. The sequence goes on along the minus strand of CM029921.1, from coordinate 58,574,399 downwards.
GCTGCATGATCAAGCCTGGCTCTCTCAGGTATTTACTGCCTGTTCTGCTTTGAGGGGACACAGATCTAGCTTTCTGCTGAACACCTTCTTGAAGGGTCCTGCTGTACGACGAAGCAGCTAAAGAACACTGCAGCCTTTGTGAACAGGAAACAGAGTCCTCAGGGTGTGGCGGTTCATCCTCCCCGTCTTGAAGATTAAAACTGTCATTCACACCTTGTGTAATGCCCTCTTCCTCATTATCAGAGTTGTTAATTTGCTGTAGTAGCTGTGGAGACTGATGCTTCTGCTGCTGGGTCCTCTGGAACTGTTTGCATTCCTCTTCTACTCGAGCCAGGAGACGTTTTATCTCTTGATTGCTGGGACACAGCTGTGTGGCTTCTCGCAGGTCAGCGAGAGCAGCGAGTAGCTTTCTGTTTAGGGAAAAAGAAAAACCAACCCACAGTTAATCAAAACCAGGGGCAAATGTAAGTCTCAGCATTGCCTACAATTAATTCAGGCCCCTGGCTTTCAAAGACATATTCTGATCTGCCATCTCCCGCTGTGGCTGGTGACAATATGAGAACTGGATCTTCTCCAAGCTAGGAAATGGTTTCCTATGGTGGAAGCGCAGACCCAGCCCTAAACCCTTCCCTTGTATCTCAACAGCTTCTTGAGGAAGACAGCAGCAGTCTGCTGCTAACATTAGGAACTGGCGCTTTGTCCTGTAAATGCTTTACTGTTCCCTTCAGAGCAGGTGACTAGCTGAACTCTGCTTCGTGATTATTGTTCTGCTTAGAAAACACACAGTGACTCAGAAAGGCACCTCTCCCTAGACTTCAGCTATACCACCACAGTTTGCTGGTTCTCAAGCTCCCCTTGTTTTTATCTTGAACTGTTAATGATTCAAGATATCCTGTCCTATAGAAGCAACCAGTAATAAATCATAAATAATGCAGTGCTGGAGTTTGGTGGCACACTGCCGCCAACATTCTGCTGAATCACTTTGAGTAGCAGTCCCATCTGCTCTTACACTTAGTCCCTCTTTGTATCAATTTTGAACTACCCACTGTTTGCCTAAAAGATTATTCAGTATTGCTTTTTGGGGCTGGGTTGGCTTTAACTGATACTGAGACCTAATACAGATGGAAAGTGCACAAGGGAAAGACCTTTGTCTTTGCAAATTCCAAATACGACAAGTGGAAAAGACAAGGAGCTACTGAAAGTGGTAGGAAGATGGACAGAGCCAAACGGTACCTGCTGTTCCTCTTAGCTCTCGCTCTAGCATAATAGGCTTCGTAAGACTTGGGTTTCAGATCCAGTGCTTTGGTAGCAAACTCTTCAGCCATACCAAAGTCCTAATAATGTCAACAAATGTACTCATTATACAGTGACAACAAAAGAAAGGTGCATGCCCTGTATTCACGGTACTGCTTCAATAGTGTGGACACCTTACGCAGTACAAAGAGTCCCTTTATCAGATAGCAAAAGCAGATACTTTCTGAAAGACTGAGAACAGACCTCATCTTGCTAAGCTTGCCTCTCATGTCTAAGGGAGATTGACTCCAAGGTAGCTAAAAGCAGTGTTAATATAAGCAGGAGATGGTTATCTTCAACCCAAAGATGTTCCAATGCTAGAGGAGACTTCATGTTTAAAAGATAAACCACCCCCCAGACAGCAAGGCTTTCAAATGTCTTTCTTTGAAAAACAGGCCAGTTAAAGACTTACGAATTTAGAGAAAAGCAAGGAAATGCAGGAAATGGCTTGGCCGAGTCCAGAGCTGCCTCTGATAAGGTGTGTGAAATTTTGAAAGTAGAATTGCACTGGATGGAATTTGTTTGGTCTTCATTTAACAAGAACACAGAGTTTAGTAAATTGCTGCTTAGACTGGAATTGACAAAAGCAGGGTTTAAGCAGGGGCAAAGGTGGCTATGGGGAAGCTGGAGGCAGAAGCAAACCTAATTTTTCTAACAGCCACGCATGGCGCAGGGCGTTCACAATACTGAATTATATGGAGCATGAGGATACAGGAGGTTGGGAAGTGTTAACACCAAAAAACCCTGTCCTGAGACGATATGCAAGAACAGAGCAATATGATGAACTTGAGTTTTAGATGGAAGTGATGCACTGCAGGGTTAGCAAAATGCAATGAGAGGTTATCAGTGGGATATGGTAAGAAATGCACGCACACACGAGTTGTAGTAGCGGTGGCAGCGTTTTCCATTTAGTCTTTTCAAAAAGTACCCAAACCATCCAGGAGTTTGTCATTCCAAAATAACTGGATTTCCTAAGAACAGCTGTAATAAATCCCCCACAGCAACATGCCCTCATCTTATGAACCGTCCCCACTTGTTGACACAACAAAGCCCAGAAGCAGGATACAGTGAAAAGGATTCTAAAATAGCAGAAATAAATATCCCAGGTACAAACTCAAGTAATGGAGTAGAACAGAAATCTCACAGATTCCCTACACCAGAGAGGCAACAGATGAACAGCAAGAGCTTACATTTGTTTTTCGGCGACATCGTGATAAATTTAGGTATAATGAAACTCTCAGCTCATTGAATGCTTTCATTTCTTCTCCAAATCCTTCCCTTGGAAACTTCCTCAAGGCATACTGATAGCGCTGTGCTGCTTCTTTCATCTTGCCTTTCTACAAACGTAGAAAACAAGACGCTTTTCAGGAACTCTGAATGGCCCAATACTGTTGCAGAAAAGCACATTGATACCGGACATGTACCAAGAGTTGCTCTTTACGTAAGAGACACAGAGCCAGATTTAAATTAAATAAATATATACAGTATGAATTACACTTGCACACAGACACAGGCGAGAACCTGGATGTTAAATGAAGTCTGTTTCTAAACTCATTCCCTTAATGGTATTTCAGCAGGATATATAGCATTAATACACACTTCTTGTACAAGAAAAATTCAGGTACAATACAATTCATCATTTACTTATTTAAAGAGAGCAGTCCAATGTCTGATGAGGTGATTGATTATAACTCTTAAGGGCTAGGTTTTGGGAGAATCTAATTCATGACAGCAAGGCCTGAAGGGTCTCTTCCTTTACTATGTAAAGCCATTTGATACAGAAAACAGATCAGAGATGAGGTGGCAGATATTTGAGGGCCCTTACAAAAACTCCTACAAATTACAGGTATCTAGAACAGACTTCGAATGATGCTTCTATAAAGCCATTCAGCACTGTGCTGCACTAGTAAAGCAGATGTCTCAGTTTTCCAAATAATGCCAGTTCCTGCTCTAAGCAATGTATCACCGTTAGTAAAAAGAACGTATCAAAAGAGCTGTCACTTACCTCAGTATGTACTTAAACAGCACACAAAAGAACATGCTGAAGAAAAGGACATGCCTAAATGTCACTTAATTCAACAAGGCGCTTTCAAACGAGCACCTTATATTCTGAGTTGCTCTTAAGCAGCAACTGACTGCTACAAATGTTCAGGCTGACTTGCTCAACAGAAAGAAAATGTACTTATCCATCTTGAAATTTTCATTTACTTATTTCATTTACACAGTTTTCAGTGATTCCTTCCCAGGGTTCCCAAGATTTCTTGGCCTCATTCCCAACATAAAAGGATGTATGTGCAAGTACACATCTTGTTTGAACATAAAAGGAGGTATAAAGAACTTTAATCTACATTCAGACAGAAGTTAAATTATAATGTTCTGCTATCAGAAAATAACATAAAAAAAATCTACCTACTTTGTACAGTATATTTCCTTCTTCCATCAGTTTCTGCAGCAGAATAAGCAGAATATCGGGTTTGGAGGTGGCCATTGCCCATGCTGCATTTCCTGCAAGTCAAATTTTAAGGATCTCTGACAAAAGGGAAGCGAGTGTGTTTCTGATACCTATTGACCCTAGAAAGCCTAATCCTACTTCAGCAGATATTCCACCTGCATAGAACTAGTAGTAGTAGTAGTAGTAGTAGTAGTACTGCGAGCACATGTATTTAAGATAAGTATATATCCCTACCTGCCCTGCTGCCACACCTAGAGAGCCAGGTATTAAATGGTCTGATTCATTCCATCCTTGGTATTAAGCCAGAATAGGCCAGTATAAAAGTCACGCGAAAGTCCAGGCCTAAGTAAGGATCTGTACTTGATCATCCATAGAACCCAAACAATAATAAATGATGATTTAGAGGCGCTACAGATTCAAGAATTACCATGTACACATCTGCACCAGCTTTTTGCCTACTGATAATACCTCATTTGGATGTACAATTTTAACCACTCTGTGCAATTCCATAATCTATTAAAAATGTTATTTAAAACTTCTTCATCTAAATAATTCCTAGAATTAAGTATCAGTAATAGTGCAATCATCATTTCCTTGTTTATCATGATAGAGTAACCATGTAAAGACTGACTCCTCCAAACCTCTTCATTAACACATGTTAAAGAAAGAAACACAATAAAATTACTTTCATTTCTTCACTTCTGAAGTGAGTCTTGAGTGTCTGCCTTTAAGGGACAGATTTCTCTTGTGCAAGCATCTGCAAACCATACAACCTGCAGAAATCTAGTGCGCACTGATTTATTTACTCTACAGAAATGACAGTGATTCTAGCAGAACAGATATTCAGTTGCTTCTCTTGAGTACAGGCCAGTTTTACTAACCTAGTTTAGCTCCTTTTCTCAGCAGCATAACCACTACAGCCGTGTTACGACATCCAATAGCTCTGTCCAGTGGCCGCATGCCGCTGTGGTCTACATGCTCAATCATTGCTCCTTTCTCTACCAAATACTGCACCTGTGAAGAGAAACAAGACAGGCCTTGTAACATTATTTCCGGGAGGAGAGGCAGAACAGTGGCATAGTTAAGCTACCACCTGATCTCTCCATTCCCTCCTTTGGTCATGGTCTGTGTGCCAACAGGCAGAGGCAGCAGCTCAAGCACAAGGGTAACATGCAGTGAGAACAGAGCAGCAGTGCAGGCCCTGTGGCTTTAGCTTCAAGTACAGTGTAACACTACACTAACTGAGTTTTGAAGCATAAGGACAAAAATAAACACTCACTTAAACCTGTAATTTCAAAGATACAGGGGATTCTAAATCACAGACTTTAACCTTATTGTATCCTTTGATCTCAGTTACAGTCATGGTCCATTTCAGGTTCAGAAAAACTTCACCTAAATGCCTTAAATTCACCTTAAATTTTTGCATTATAACATCCACTACAGAGAAGGAAGGTAGTATGTGAGAAAGGTACAGCACTGGAAAAGGAACTTCAGTTGTCCTCTTTCTGAAATGACCTGTGGAACAAACTGAGAAGTGAATTTTCACCTCAGGCCTTGTAGTTCGGCATCATCAGACTGACAGTAACACTGAGATGTGCTCATTGCCATCTTTGCAAGATGCAAAGCATCAGCATTTCTAACAGTTCTTTCCCAGTCATGGAAAGCATGAAAAATACCTATCAAAGACAACTAATGATGCTTTATGATGGAGAAGCAAAATCTTTCTGCATTTCATCTGTTCTGGCAATATTATTCTTCCTACACCTCTCATTTGGAGGCTGTGTTCCACGAAGGCACCCAGCTGACCCTGCCAGCTCACCCCGATGGCTTTGCAGAGCCTGAAAAAAAAAAGTATTTTCCTTTCATGTCCCAAAAGGCTCTTTTCCCCTTTTTTTTTAATTCCAGTTCATCCAAAGCAGAAATTGCAAATGCTCCTTTTTATTGAGATTTAAAAGACTGCGTTCAACAGCAGACAGTAAAACATAATGGCATAGAGCTGGACTTCTATCACAATTACCTCAGCGCCAAAACCTCATCTAGAAAACGCTTCCACTGCAGTCAAGTTGCTAGCAGCGTAAGCATCTTTGCAACTGCCTCAGATTTCCTTCTGTTTTGGTTGGCAATACTTCTTCTGAGCTTTGGTCTGTATTACGAAAATTTTAAGAGAAGCTTAGCTTTCCTGCTGTTAGCTCTACTTACAATATCAGCGTCTCCATAAAAAGCTGCCAGGTCCAGGGGTGTTCGTCCATTTTTGTCTGTCTGATCAGTTGTTGCACCTTTCTCAACTAAATACTGAACCACCTCCCTGTGGCCTTTCAGACATGCCCAGCTCAAAGCTGTCAGTCCTTCTTTGTCCAGAGAGGAAATAGTTGCACCTGTAAAATGAAAATGACATTTGTTATGGAGATGTCCTGTTTAATACGCAGAACTACCCAACTCACAGAGATGCAGTCTCTGGAACCGCTGTGCAGCCTTGCACTTCTACTTATTTTCTACCTTCAGAAAGCAGAAATTCCACAGTGCTCAAGTGTCCTTCACAAGAAGCCACCATAAGTGGAGTTCGGCCCTGCTTGTCACTTAAATTCACATCAGACCCGCGCTGCACTAGAAGTTTAGCAATCTGAAACAGAAAACAGCAATTTAAAAACAACTTGGCAAATTTTATCCTTAAAAGAATTAACGTTTAAAGAAGAGGACTAAGGTGTTATTTATAGCAATCATTGAGAAATCTGTTTGCAATTCAGAGCCTTCTCCAGACAGGAATGGCCAGCATGAGGAAGGCTCCTGACTCCTTAAGGTTCTCCCTCCATTAACAGAGAAGCAGTATGGAGGATGTGAAACTGCCTCTGTTCTTGGTCTAGGAAATAAAATATCGTAACTCCCGTGTATTATTTTTCAAGTACATTATAACCAAGGTTGCCATGCAGTTGATACACCTTTTAATCCTTTGTATAAAATCACAGAGTGGTTTGAGCTGCAAGGGACCTTAAAGATCACCGTGTTCCAACCCCCTGTCACAGGCAGGGACACCTTCAACTAGACCAGGTTGATCAAAGCCCTATTCAACCTGGCCTTGAATACTGCCAGGGATGGGGCAGCCACAGCTTTATTTACCATTATCTGTCACTTTAAATAACTCTAAAAGAGAGCTTCTGAACGTATTCCTTTGGTGTTGATGCAGATGTGTATCAGAAAATTGACACTAATTTATAACTGGGACTAAAGATGGGGGGGAATCGAGGATAGCTTCCCAAAGGAATCCATTTAGTTCACAAAGATGTGTCAGACCTGCCAGTGCCCCTGCCGCACAGCACAGAAAAGTGGCGGAATCCCCCTCCTGTTAGCTCTCGTCACAGCAGCTCCACGTTCAAGAAGCAATTCACAGACTTCCAGTTTTCCTCTTCCTGCAGCAGCTGTCAGGGCTAAAAAAAGCATTTTCATCAACATTATCTCACCTGTTTTACCACATCTTTTAACACATGCACAACTACACAGTGTGACTGAAGCCCCAATATTTTCAACTCTGCTGCTCTGTAGTATTTCCGTAACTATTTCCAGCCTCAAGTGAGTAAGTCAGAATCAGATTAAGTCAATAAACCACGGGGCGGGGGAAAAGGGGGGTAGATGATTCTTAAAAGTAAGAGCTGTACCACGTGCACAGGTTGTAGCTTAAAAGGAATCCTTATGAACATTTTGGATAAACCCACCTGTCTGTTCTAGTTTCTTTTTCATTAATCATTTTTTTTGAGGCAAGAAAGTTTCATCTCTTTCCATCTGGCCCTTCCTAAAGGTGAAGATGGAAACAGCTCTGGGATTCAGCAAAGGGACTGTAACTCAAGTTTCAGGAAGCACGCTTTACCTGATCCCTTGCTGTGACTTACTTATTACAAAACATCACATATGTAGACCCCTGCAGAAAGTCTGTGTCTTAGAAAATTTAGCTTTAGCTTCATCCTGCACTAGTTAAAACTGTTTTCCTGCTGAAAAGCACAGTAGGTTATGAATTAATAGTTCTAATTCCTGCGTGTTAACCCTTGCTCTAGACTTCAGGGGATTACTGTACATTTTCTAGTTCACAAGAGACATCAATATTCTAACCACCTTAAAAATAAAACCAAACACCTTTCTTTGAACAGAACAGTGTACGTTGCCAAAGCGAGTGCTCTCGACCTCTACCTAAAATGCAGTAACTTTGCAGCTTTTAAACACAGATACTACGATGGGCAGATTTTTTCAGCCCTGTCTGAAAACACCAGAGTATCACAACTGCATATACACACACCTATACACACTGGAGACAGAACAGCCCAACACAGTGTAGTAGCAAATGTGTCCGTGTAGCACAGAATGAAAATCACTGTTTTGATCTTTTAGACATTCATAAGATACAAATTACTGCACATCTGTGTTCACAATATATGGCCTATGAGAAAGCAGACTTCCATACATTCAACACTAATACTGTGTGACTACTCAGTATCATAATGCTTAAGTGTTGCTGGAAGGCTGCACATTTAAACAACTTGCCACCTTTTCCTAAAGCTTATCATACACCTTTTCACTGTGACACTCACTGAAGGTTGAAAATAAAAGCATATTCCCCATCACGATTTTTTTCCCCATCACTTATTGTGTGTTTTAAATGGAGCTTGAAATTAAAGTGGCTTTTTTTGCTGCTGTGTTAAAGCATCATCAGTAACGTTAACACTGTTTAGAAAATGGGTTCACGCACTGACTTCCACAAGAAAGGACTTGCGCCTCCGTATTCTAAATCCCTAATACCATAGAGTTTCCCATAAGAAGTAGGTCAAATTGTGAGTTTCTTGTTACTCTTTCTTCAGCATTTTCAAACATGACAGTTTTGGGTTTTTTTTTTATTGCAACAAATGCTGAAAGTGAATGAAATTACAAACACTGCAGGAAGCAACAAATTCCTTTTTTTAGAGCTACAATATCTATCCCATTCCCTCTTTACCAACTGATATTTTGCCATGTTACATTTACATCCACTGTTCTGATCTGAACAACTGGAAAGTAACTCTTTCAGATACCAACATCAAAGGCAAAACAAACCATCTCATTCCAAAACTTCACATTTTTGATTCTGTCAGTAACAGCAGTTTAGCTCACAGTGTAACTAACATTACAGCAACAGTGTCACTCCCTATACCTAACCCAGGTATAAGATGGCTAAACAATTCCTCCAGTTAGCTTCAACAACATTAGGGCAAAACTCTGCTCAGGAATTCCATCTATTCTACTCCAAAATATGACTGACCTGCCTAATGGTACTCTGCAAAAGTTGAGGAGCAACCAAAGAGATGCTATTTTCTATCATTTTTACTAGAGAGTAAATTATGCTCAAATTTAGCTAATCTGTATAGAACATAATGAGGCTGGAAAGCATCTCAGAGATGTCTTGAACCTAAGATAATTTTTTTCCAACTAAGATTAATGTGGATTTTGAAAAGGGTAAACTAAGGAAATACAGATAACACACTTAGAAGTCTTCCACTGAACATGCTCACAGTTCATCTGTTACATGACTTTTTTTATCTGCTGCACTTGAATTTGCTATTTAACTTGCCTTGCACCCATACTTACTAAAAACGCGGCCTTCAGCAACGTTAATGGGATAAAATACTGGGAATGGCAATGATGATCTCCAACTGTCTTTCTCTCTAAAGACTCACAATATACAATACTACTGAAACAGCCCCCACAATGAGCAGAACCAACTCAGAATTCAAGCAGGTAACAGCAGTACAAATACTATGAACAGAAACAAGCTGTTCTGGAACATGTCACTACATGAAAAGCAACAATCCTGAAGTCTGTTCTAAGCTGTTTCAATGTGTGATGGATTTTTTCCTTTTTGAGACAACTGCTCACAGAACTGTGCTCCTCACTCTATCTGCCTCATCCTTCTAATTCTATCACTATCCAGTTCCACGTCATACTCCCATTTGCAAAATAGACTGCAAAGAACCATTCAGTACAATGCAAACAAAACTTCACCCACACATGCAAAACTCTGCAGATTCCAGCAGCATATAATTAGAATTCTTTCCACGTAAATTCTGCACATTCGCTAACTGAATATTCCGTGTAATGGTAATCCCGTGACTACCTTGACTCACTCAACGTGTTTTTCTTGTCCCAAACTTACTACTCTCTATCCTCAGCACAAAAATGATACAGGGAACTGCTCACAGTTACCTGGACTCAGACCTTCACCACCTTCACACTGCATAAGGAAGTACTTACTTCATGAGCAAAGGTTCCCAATACGGTAAGAACTTAAATACAAAACATTGTCAAGAAAAATTAAAGGAAAATTAATTTAGAAAGATATGTATGGGTTTTGGAATTCATTGTATTTGCAGCAAGAGTTCTGTATATGCACAGGAACTAAGGAATACTTGCTTCTCTGGTATGTGAAGAGGTTACTGACAATAATTAAAAGAGACAGTTTTCACACCTGCTTGTGCCATCTCAGCTTTTTATACGAAATTGAGATGCTCCTCATATGGCAAACCAGGAAACCTTCCAGCCGCAGGCTGCACAGCTTACAGCCTGTCTTTAAAAAAAAAAGGCTTGGCATTTCCCACACAGGGGAATGTCTTTTCATCCACGGTCTCATTCGAATAACTGAGAGAATGGCCTCACATTTCTTGCAAACAAATGAGATTTAACAAAAAAAAAAGTTAAAAATTTCTCAGATAATCTTAAGAAATTTACACTGCAGCTCGAAGCACCGTATTTCCACATACGATTTCCAATTTCATTAGGAAGTCAGTAATTTTAACACAAAATAACTCTTCTTTCCAGTACATGAGAGGAGTGAGTTTATTAAGTTGAAAACTCTATACTTATACACTGCATTTTATTATTAAAAATGGTATTGCCCATAACTTCTACCACAGAGAATTAAGTTTAAAATATCAGAATCTCTTATTTTGTAAATGAGCAACTCTAACTAGGGAAAACAGAAGAAAGGAAATACCTGTTTCTCCCCACAAGGCATCAGTGTCATTGATGTCTACTCCATGATCCTTTTCAATTGTCAAGATGTAACAAACCACCTGTTGTTAAAATCAGTTAGCAGAGATGTGAGTCACTAAACCGTCGCTTGCAAGACATAACAAAGGATAAAAGATTCAAAACAATGCACATGAATCAAAGAAAATGAATATATATTGTTCATAAGCCATCAAAGCAAGCTCAGTATGATTTTTAGTATGACTTGAAGATGACTGAATGTTATCAAAAGCAGTTTAAAAATAAAGCCCAGCGCTCTTCTGTTAACTGGTTCAGGATGTTTTGCAATACTATGATTTAATGAGCTCCTGTGTGACCTACATATACCACAGCAGTCAAGGCAAACAATGCCAAAAATAAAAATGAAGCATCCCACTCCTGAAACCAGGGAAAGATGGACATTTTCAGGTAAGAGTAACTATTTATGATTAATGTGACCTATTTTGCTGATATTCAGCAGTTGACTGCTTTCATTTGAGTCATGGACAGCAACTTTTACAAGTGAAGGAATTATCCATTAATTCAAGTTAATCATAGTTCAGAATCCTCCAATTTATATTGTGAGACAGTGATGGCTTATATATTATACAATAAATTAATGGCACACAGGCATTTCTGTATTTGAATCATGCAAACAACTCTAAAGATCAGATCTTATAGCAAATAAAGACTAGATTTAAAAGAACTTAATACTGAAATGGTTTTACTGAAGAGATTTTAAGTTTCCACTTTTGGCACACCACAACACATACACAGGAAATCCCATCAGCCTAGTGTGATCTTTACTCCAGGATCTTTACTTACTAATTACTTTTATACCAAGGTTAAGGTTTATTTTTCCAGCGAACAGAAGACATACTTATACTACCTTGTATTATCTAAACCATTTTAAGTATTTCTTATTTGCTTACTTTCAGTGTTCATTTTACTGAATAGTACTGTAATGCTGACACACACTTATCATATACATACATACAACCCCAAATTTCTGTCTGAAGTGACATTAAGCTGAAGAAAGCTGAATTCTATAGCCTGATATGTGCATCAGGTTAAAAATTTAAGCATGTCCAAATATGTGCAATATGAAGTATGTTATACTATGAAAAAAATCCCAAACGACTCGGAAATCACCCTAAAGTAGAAACATTCTAGAGTGGATCACAGATACAGAATATCATCGCTACCACTAGAGAGTCAGGACAACAGAAAACCAGTTAGGAACAGCGAGGAAAAAACCACAGAAAATTACATATAAACAAATCCTGAAGCAAATAATGTAACTGGATAGTTAACTACAGCATTTACAACTGCTGCTAAGAGTGCACACTACTTTAAATACCAGAAGTTTCAATAGTTCTGCTCTCCAGACTTCTTTAAAAATAGCTGCAACCAGTGTTGTACGACTCTGATAAATTCAAACAGATTTGGACATATATGAACTACCAACCTACCTGACAGTGTCCCATACTGGAAGCTGCTGTTAGAGCTTGTTGCAATGCCTGGCTTCTTCTTAATGAATTCTGTTCTTGGGATGGAGCTGTCCAAGCAACATTGAGCAAGTATTCAAGGATATCACAATGCCCTCTCAGCGCACTGTGGACCAAAGCACACTGGCCCTTCTTGTCTACATAGTCAGCCTGCATTGTAGGTGGAGGGAAAAAAGGTGTGCAAAGTTAAAAAGTCAAGTGAAAGGCCATGAGAAGAACTCCCAAGCACTGCAAGAAAGTAAATGTCACTCCTATCTTCAAGAAGGGCAAGAAGGAAGAGCTGGGGAATTATGACCTTTGGGTCATAACTGGTCTGTCATAACTGGCAGAATGGAGGGACCAGTGCCTTGTGGTCAGTGGCACATGGAAAACGTTTCATAGAAGCCTGTGTAGATGTTCTCCCCCATACCGTGCCCCAAGTTAATTATATACTTATGTAATCAACAATTTTCTTAGGTCTTTACATGATTTTTTTGACTGCAAACATTGCAATCTTTGTGCATGAACTTACCTTTGCACCTTTTTTGCACAGCAGTGAAACTATGTTCATGTGACCTGCAGCAGCTGCATAACTAAGTGCTGTCATCCCATTTTCTGAAGTTCCATCAATAGCAGCTCCAAATTCTAGTAAAAGAGTGACCACTTCTTCATGTCCAAGGTGCGACTGAACACACAGCACTGGAGCATTATTTAATACTTCAGTCCTGTAATTCACATTTGCTCCTGCCAAGATCAGCAGCCGACTCACCTAAAATTCGATTTAAGCAACTTTTTATTCAGATTTGTCTGAATTTATTAAGAGACTTCGACATCTTGATTCAAATACTCATATGCTACTTCCCAATTTTGATGGAGATTTTATTGGCAGACATCGACTTTATCATGTATCTAGCAATATGAAAGTTTAAAATCGTCTGTTAGAAAATAATTATTCTATTAGTGTGTACTTTTATTGGAAAACTTACCTCTCCCCTGAAACTCACTACTCTCTCATGACAATTTCATCCATGCGACTTGCTGCTACTCTGCAGATTTATGTAACTGACTCCATTAACAGAGAACCAGATTGCATAAAATGCAATCTCTCTGCCCAGAGAATCTGTGGCTGCCCCATCCCTGGCATCACAAGGCCAGCTTGGACAGGGCTTTGAGCAACCTGGTCTAATGGTATGTGTCCTTGGCTGTGGCAGAAGGGTTGGAACTGGATGATTTTTAAGGTTCCTTCCAACCCAAACCATTCTAGGAATCTATGATTCTCAAAGAATTATCAGAGCATGCAGGTGTGTGTGTGCATGTGTGCACAAAGTTCCAATCAAAGGCTTAGCAATTGGCTAGAATTGCAACTTACCAACTCAGATTTCCCTATCTGTAATACCGGGATTCAAACAATAATGCAAAGTTCTGGCATTTTGCATCCTTTCACTCCCACAGTACCTCCTTTTTTACAATTCCCCTTGATACTTTCCCCTACAAGAAAATACAGCTGAAGCAAATCAGGTGATTTCTGACTCCCTGAAAATGAATCCACGCATTTATCTATGCTATGGAGCACGGCTACATCAAAATCAGGGTCAAACCCTTCTTTCTATCAAGGAAAACTTAACTGGACTTTAACAACAGCTTAAAAAAAGTTCATGAAGACTGGTTATAAAGGAGTTCAGTTATAGCTGCAGAGAGTGGTGGCTTTTTTCCTCTAAAGGTTTACATTAATCTCAGCATTCAACAACAGAGTTAGAGCACCAATGCTGCTGAAGCACTGATTGTACAGAAGTGCTTTATTTTCTTACCTTCACATTGGGGGTATAGATGTTCCTCAGCGAAGCAAGGGCTGCAGACAGTCCATCAGTGCTATAACCAATCCACAAGGCTTGAAGATGACTGGAAGAAATTCCAGTCTTTTTACTGAGACCCTACCAGAAGAGACATAACAGGAAATCTCTATAGGATTAGAAATACTATTCAAATCTACAACTCACCAGTATAAAGAGAAGTTAATGATTTGGTCTGTTAGCACTACCAAGTACTTTGCATGAGCTTCTAATAAGTTATTAAAGCAACACGGAGGATAATCTCTATGACTCATTCATACGAATAGGTCATAAAACCTATTAAGCTGTAAACTTTACCTTAAAAATGTGAGCTTTAAGTATATGGTGACCAAGTTCCATAGTTTGTTGTCGGTTTAGCTTTCCCTCTTGTCGAGAAAACATGAAAGCTAGTAAAGCATGTCCATTCCTAGTAAAAAAGATTAAGAGAGAACTAACTGCTTTTATACTTCCAGTAAATATCTTAACACATCTGTATGCCTGTCATAACAGCTCAGCTTTCTTTGTCAGACTACTGAAACACACCACTCCATCTAAAAAAAATTCTTTCCATAATGCAGAGAGAAAAAAGGCAAATTTCAAAGTTGAAACACACTCCTAATATTTCTTTACTGTCACCTCACCAGGAGCCTATGTCAGAACCAATGCAGGTTCGACACTGATTTGTAAACTGCTCCCCTTTTGTCTTGTTTCATCTCACAGTACACCGCAGGTACCACAGATAAAACACAATTCTAGAAGATCTGAATCCTTTTGAAATTTGAGATAAAATGTATATTTAGTAATTCAAACGATTATATAAAAGATAACTGCAGTTATTTGAACATCGTTTAGTGCAGGTTTCATTTACCTTGGCTCACATAAGAAGTCAGTATTTTCACCATCTGCTCTCCAAACAAGCCATTCTCTAAAGGAAGGATGGCAGAACATACGTGTTTTGTCACGTCTTTTTATCAGAAAACATGAAAGGGCTTCCATCCTTTGGCTGAAGTCTTCCCACTGCTGTTCACCATTTATCTGTCCTGCATTAATAGCTTGGAAAATCTGGTCATCTGTCATGGGATGTAGGGATGCCAGTGCCACATTTAATATTGGCAGGGCTCGCTCAAAAGCAGAGTTTGTCATGAACTTCATATTGCACTGAAGTAAGTACAGCTCTGATAGAGACACTGGAACAACCTTGTAGCTTGCACTTTTGATTACTAAGTGACCTTTTTGGAAAAGATCCAGAGTGAGTTTCAAGTAGAGGTAAGATCCCAGGCTTCTCAGTATCAGGTGATTACTCACTTTCCCAATAATAGCTGCATCAGCTTTTCCATTTAAAGATATGTTGTTTATAATTTCCTGGCTGTTATTAATTCTGTACTGAATATAGGCATTCAAGTCCTCATGAATTTCTTTGTTGTCTGGAAAATTGTCCAGGGATATTGCAATAAAGGGCAGTGAACTTACTACTTCCTATGAGGAGGAGAAGGAGAAAAAAGGAAGGAAATTAAAAACCAAACCAACCAACCCAACACACAGGCATTACAGTATTCCAGCACTGAAACCTGAAACCTCAAAAACACACCTCTGCTATATTGTCTTTAATGAGCACATGACAGATTACAAAAATTCAGTATCTCTGTGATGGCTTTGCTAAAGCAAACCTACTCTGATTTCACCACTTCTTGTATTATCAATTCTACTGGCATACTCAAGAAAGTGATTCTAAACTAAAGAGGCCTCCAATATCATACTTGTGCACTGTAAATAAACCTGCAACAACAAAAGAAGGAAGATAAAAACCAAACCAAGAGACTTTACTCAGAATTCCCCTAAAACCAGCCACTAAAATAAAATCCCTGGGGAAGTGGTGGACAGACTCAGCTGTACAGGGTGCTGGTTCATCTAGCCTAGACTGTGTTTTTACCAAGAAAGGTGGGAGCCACATGATCCTTGAGGTACCTTCCAACCTGGTATTCTATGGTTCAGTATTCTTCATATTAATGAAGTTGTACCAATTTGAAAGATCACTCGGACTTTGATGGTAAGAAAAGAGTTAAAAGGGGTATTTACCTGGAAATTAGTTCTTATGGTCACAATGAGCTTCAGCCAGGGAGGAAACTTACAGATTATGCTTGAGATAAATGAAGAAACTGTGTCACCATAATCAGGTTTATGAAATTCAGCATCATTTAAACCATCTATCAAAATTATGTAGTCTTCCTCACGAATTTTCCTCTCTGAAATATGAAAATAAAAGGAAAAGGATGAACATAGATTTTCCTACCAAGTGATGTATTTTCAATCCCCAAATTTTGAGCACTCAAGAAATAAAAACCTATCTTTATGTGCAGCAATACATCTTAAGGATTCTAGCGCTATTTAGGAGACTATAAACATAAAGACATATAAAACAACACTGCCATAAAATGACTAAAAATAGAAGCAATCACAACAGTGTTTTTTACTGCACTGTTATTATGGATCTATTTCACAACTGATTTTAAAAGAGTTAAAAAATTAAACAAGGCTGTTAACATATGAGATGCACATATATGGGAAGAAGGCATATGTAGGTTATTTAAGCTATTAGTTAACATTGCTTTTAATTATTAGCTATTTACTTAAAAACTTATCCTTTATTTGACTTACCAAACAAAAAAAAAATAATTTACAGCTTGCAAAAATCATAAGGCATTGGTTTACACTTCCAGTTCTGACAAGAGGTTATTTTGCAACAGCGTAAGAAACTTGCAATGTTCATTTTGAGTACTTGATAAGGATGAAAATCCTGGGGGTAAACATAAGATTTGCCAATGGATTTCACAGGAGTTTTGTTGACTGTCAACAAAATTCAAGAGCTGCAAACCAGTTTTCATGAGAATAACACATGCTCTGTTCACACATTGGCAAGTCTCCCCATCTTGCCCTATATCAAGTACCTGCTCAAGCCGGCACATACTCTGAAGCTTGCTGTTCTCAAGGAGTTTGCTAGATTTTTTTTTAATACAAAAATCATGTTGTTACACACTTTCTTGGAGAACTGCCATATCAGTTTTAAAAGCAAGCAAAAAACACATCCACTCGGCAGGTGTTTAGGCGCAGAAAATTACAAAACAAAGAAGTGTGACAAAACTCAAAAGCATCTGAAAACAAAATCCTTTAATGCAAACGTGCCAACCTTAACTTCAGGGTACAAAGGTATCCTTGAGTTTTCTGGGGGAAAAAAAAGGTTTCCATGATCTTTAATACTAAAGTTTCATAGAATTTTATTTAAAAAAAAAAACATCAAACAACAGTTCAAAAGCTACCCATTAGTGTTACAACTACCACCACTACCACCATTACCACTACATCCCTTTCTCCAGGAGTGTTTTGCTTTACCTATTTCTCTTAGGGCATCAAAATACATATTCTTATTTTTTTATTTTTTTTTTTTACTTTTTCTGCAGTTTAGATTCAGTTTCCAGGTCACTTCCTGCTTAACCTACCTTTCCTGAGGTTTGAAAGTGGCTCCAACACTCCCCTTTTAAAAGCTGCTGCTGGATCTTGGACACATGATCTCAAGCTAAGCATGCTTTGTAAGTGAGGCTCTTTTATTAGAAGATCTCTGTAGGCTGTTAGTTGAGTTGAACGACAAAGTAAAGCTGCAACACTGTGGACGAATTCTGGTACAAGACACGTGTATGTGTTGTCAGCTTGACAGTAGTGATAAGCAACGACCTGCAGAATTTAACAAAGAAAAGAAAGTGTTACCCCTTCAATACATACACTGGTTACTAGTTAATCTGATTATTGTAAAAGAGAATTTCTCTTTCAGCCACAAAATACTTTTTAGGGTTAGAATAACTGTCCAACTCCACAACTGGTCTCAGATGGCCTCTGTCAAAAAAACAGAAAAGAAGCTAATGGAATAGATTTTGACCTTGCAGTGCATGCAAAGAGGAAGTGAAACCAAAATGTCAGATTCTGGCAGGAAAACATAGTAATTTGAGTTCATGTGATTTGGATACAGTGAATAAACAGCTAACTACTGTAAAAAGAATAACTTGAGGCTAAACAACCTATTAGCTATAATTTAACAGCACTGGGTCACAGCACCGTAGTGACCCAAGGAATCACTTGATCATCATTAAGGCAAAAGTAAATGACAGGCAGCTATTAAAGGCGTACTCATGTAGCAAACAGGCTAAGAGGACAACTAGCTTTATTCTGCTTATCACAAATGTGTGTGTTAATTAAAATGTAACATAGGCCATATTTCTTTGAAAAGAACCAAACCCCAAGGAAAACATGGTGTTCACAGTAAACAGTCTGCACTCCAGTGCTTTCACAACATCATTTCTGAATAACACACATCACCTTAAAAACTGAACAATAACCTCGTCATGTTTTTCTCACAACTACTGGCATAAAGCATGCAATTCAGATATCAACAATTTTTAATAATTAGGCAAAACCCCCCAAAATTATCATAATAAACTAATGCAAAAATAACTTTTGCTTACTTCAGACTCTCAGAGCATGGAAAATAGACTACACTCAGACTCAACCTGTACCATAGAATATAGATGGATTATACACAAACCAATCATTTTATCATCTTTTTTCCCCCCAGAATTTTGCCTTTGGAAGGTACACTGAGCATTTGTAGAGAACACATGTCCCTTTTTGGGAGTAAAGGATCCTACTCTCCCATACACACGTAAAACATGAAGTGAAATTTTTAATGTTAACTCTTTCTAAGAGCAAGCAGAATTCAAACAACAGCTTGAATGGCAGAAAAGGCCGGTAGCTGATTTCGCCATTCATGAAATGTACACATCTTTTGGAAGCGTCCAAGGTTACTGCCTGTTCTCTCACCACTGACCAACAGCATGCCCAGGTGACTTTGCCAAGCAGATTGTCTGCAGGTTAGAGTCCTTCTAACATACTGAAAATCTATTAGTAAGTGGAACTCACCTTTGCAGCAAGGCGTCTCACAGGATCACCTGTTTGATTTTGGTATTCAGGTGTACTAGGACAATTCAGCGTCTTTATTGTACTGGTACCGTTTGCTGGAGGAGCAGATGGGGATAACTGACTTAAAGGAATCTCCTGACAGGAATCACCACCTATTTTTAAAAGACAACAAATATAAGAGAGACCAAATTGCTGATGGCAGATTGTTTTCTATGAAAACATGACAGAATATATTTACTGCTAAAGTTGAAAATGAAAACTGAACAGTAGCATTAAAGGCAGCCTGCAACTAGTCTGATAAGTACAGGACATTAAATGTCACAATTTTAAAACAATTCTACTGACTTGTAGATCAAAACTATAGAATTACTGAAAGCAAACCATACTGACGTGAAGAGTTTCCTTATTAAGATTGTACATAGGACTCATTTAAACCAATAGTTATTATATGACTGAATTTCTGGGAAATATAAACAATGTATCATTATTATAAGATTATTATTACTTGAAGTGCCAGTAGAGGAAGTAGCAGTAACAACAGTCACATCATCCTTCCAGTTAAGGTAGGCACTGGATGGCTCAGGTGACAGAATCCTACAGATCCCAGCAGAAGACAGAATAGGTTTCTCCACAGCTTTATTATTGCCTCTACTGAAATGCTATGGAAAATGTGTGGTACTGAAACGCGTATGGCCCGCAGGGGCAAAGAAACACATCACTTGTCGCTTTCCATACTAATGGGAGAACAAGCTACTAGAGTCACACTGCCAGAGTTTGGGGTACATACTGCCTGACAGAAGAAAGAGATCCTACATAAAGTCTTCATTTTACAATCTCTTTTGTTTGGCTGAGCCCCCACTATATTATCTGGAAGGTATTTGTCAAAGCATGCAATTTTAAGAGTTTCCTTTCCCTCACTGCAGGGAATAAGTATTTGCCAAGGAGTTGATGAGGCCCTTAAGCCAAAAAAAAAAAACAAAAAACCAAAACCAAAACAAACAACAAGCTCTTGTTATGAGTACAATTACCCAAACAGTTACTCAGAAAAGGAACATACTTTTAGGGCATGAATTAGGGCTATTTGAAGCTATTTGCCTCATGCGACTTCCATGGCAGCTCAGTGCCACCAGCCGTGAAATAACTGCAGTCTTCCCAAATCCCACATTTCCAGTAATGACTGCTCCCCTGATCTCTGATGGATCAGTAGTCTTCAATTTTTCTTCAATTGCTTGAAACAGCCATTCTCTTCCAACAAATACTGAGTCTGTTGTTATGCTTGGCACTTCAAACAACAGTGGCTTCAGCAAAATGTCTTGAGCCTTATAGGGGATGAAAAGAGCTGAGAAGAGATAGGCAGGGAGAAAAGTTACTTAGAAGAAACTTGACATGCAATAAAACAGCATTGTTTCAGAAGATCACTTCATTCAGCAACCTCGGTAATAGTGTTCATACTCAGACTTCTTAGAGCTTTCATCATGAAAACCTTACAGACCGATTTGCTCAGCTCAGGTCACCTCCATTATTCCCATGTGAATTAAATTCTAGAGAAGAGAAGCTACAGGTGTAAATCTGAGGAGCTTTTTTACAACTGAAGTGAGTTAGTATGTCACAGAATCTACAAGTTTTCTTAAAAATGCATTATTAACAATTCTATAAATGGGGAAGTGCCAAACATTGCTCAGTTAGAACGAGCTACACTTCTGAGCACCTCAGTGTCAGGTCTTCAGATCTGTAGACATTCACAGAGAAACAGAAAAAGGTACAGGGAGAAATATTTTTTGCTGGTTTAACCCTGTATTTTTTAAGTAATGTGGAAAAAAAAAATTACTACTCTGTAGTTCTGTACTTTTGAAGCCACAAGAACAGAAATTACACAGCACAGCTGGAGGTGTAGTCACGTTTGATTACTTTAATCTATACACTTGGCAAACAGAAAACCTATAAGTTTGGAACAATATGGCTTTGGTTGCATAAAACACATTAAAATTTACAGAAATAATAATGTGCACTAATATAATGCTCTGAAGAGCATTCATTAACCAAATCTAACGTTACACAAATGCTGTTTCAGCATTAATCTACAAGTATGAAAAAACACAAATGAAAGAAGACAGCATAGCACCTATATATGATCAGTTTTACTAGTAATTTGCTTTAATTGCTCTGTTTTATTGGTTGTGACAGATGAACTCGCCTCCTTGACCAAATCTGTGATAGTCTGATTGAGGCACTCTTGGATTATATTTTCTCAGGTGCAAGACCTTAAATTTGTCCTTGCTGAACTTCATAAGGTTCTTGGTAGCTCACTATTCCAGCTTGTCCAGGTATTTCTGCAGGGTGGCTCTCCCTTCTAAATGTCCACTTCCCCACTCAGTTTGGTATCATTGGCAAACTTCATAAAGGTACACTTAATCCCATCTTCCATATTACTTACGAACAGCACTGGCCCCAGTATTGATCCCTGGAGGACCCACTGGTGACAGGTCCCCAGCTGGAAAAGGAGCTGTTCACAACCACATCAGGGTGCAGCCAGTCAGCCAGTACCCCCACCATCACAGAGACCATATGTCAGGACTGTAACGCATCAGTTTCTCTAGGAGAAGGTTGTGGGAAATCATTTCAAAAGCCCTGGGAGAAACCTAAGTAGACAATGCCCACCATTCACGCCACATCAACCAGGCAAGTTGCTTTGTTACAGACGGCAATCAAGTTTGTCAAGCCCGATTTGCCTGTTGGTGAATCCGTGCTGACTTTTCCCAGTCGTATGCTTCATTTGACTTATGACAGCCCCCAGGAGGGTTCATTCCATAACTTTCCCGGGGACTGAAGTAAGACTATTGGGCCTACAATTTTCTGGATCCTCCTTTAAGCTCTTGTAGCCTGGGGTACCGTTAGCCTTCTTCCAGTCTTCTGGGATGTCCCCTGATCTCCACGACTTCTCAGAGATCAAATATGTGTTAGTCATAAATAAGGCTAATGGTATTAGATCAGCTGTGTTTTTCTAAAACAGGATCATGATGACAGCCTCCTGAAGATTTTAAATTCAGCATAGTATTTCTTAAGTTGCAGTACACTCTTACCTGAATGTCACATGATAAAACGTAGCAGTGAAGAAAATACTCAGTAGTTCCTGAATTAGTATTACAAAATTTCAATCTGGAGATGCACATGATCAGCACTACACTGCCCATGCACACTTAGATAAACAATATACTGATTTCTTATTAAAAGCCATACATTCAATTTTTAATCTCAGCATTATGCAGGGAAAAGTGTAAGCAAGCATTTTATTTTCAGACATATTGAATGATCTGCCAGGAGCACTCTAAAATAACACTTTGTAGGGCAGGGGAGTTTACAAAGATCACAAAGTATCCATGTTACAAAACTACTGAAGAATTGTATGACTGTGCCAAGACAGACACAGAAGTAAACATGCATACCTTTACTTTCCTGCTGCACTCTCCCGCCAGCAGTGTTGTGCCAAGGTAAGCGAATTGAAGTGCGTAAGGGAGTATTTCTTTGTCCGTCCAAATAACTCAGATCTTCCAGTTTGGTTGAACTTGTTGCTAGAATATTAAAGGATTGAAGCTTGTATTTCTGTCAGCATAAGTTACAAAGAGCATTTCTATTTACTACCATTCTTTCCTCAACACAGTACTTACAGATAGGTTTTTCTAGACAATGGCAGTGTTCTGAAGTCATTTAGAATATTTACAAAATGCCTTTCTATCAAGTTCACTACGGATTTAGTTGGATTCTTCCCCTTTTAAGTGACCCTCACATCTGCCTTAACTTCCTCACGTAGTAAACAGTTCTCCTGTTAATACAGTTTCCTTTTTTTGCCATAAGAACCACGTATCAGTGAGGTCAGAAGTGTTATGAGCATGTTCAGATATTAGCTGCTGATACACTATCTGTGAGGAAACATTTACATTCTTTTTGTATTAAATGCCATGGGATTCTGGATAACATTTTTTATTTTCTTAATTTCTTAAACCAAAATGATTGCTATACAAAAGAAGAACTGAAAATCCAGAGAATGTATCTGCTGAGTTATATCATGGATACATACTTTTTCACCAGAAATTAACATGCACATTAAAAAAGCAGTTTTCAAATTGATATCGAATCCAAAATCTTCCATCTGTTGGAGGGACAACACAGCAGGGCATAAGCAATTCAGATTTCTGGAGTGCACTAACAACTTCCTGACATAGGCCAGCAAGAAGCCAAAAAGGAAAGATGCTCTATCCATTAATAGATATTTTCTGCTTCCTCCCATGTCATATCCTAGAGCCAGCAGAACTAGTGTCCATCTCCAGTTTTAGACAGACATGCAGATCAAGTATGTGGGAAAATTATGAATCACATACAAGCAATTCAAATGCTTTAAATGATAATCGGAGCAGAACACGTAAGCTTGACATATGCCATAGAACTAGGATATCATCTTCATCACATTCATGAACTAGCAAGTTTTCTTCAGGAAGAGAATAACAGAACTCCAAAATAGGAAGTGAAACACAGTAAAAGGGGAAAGAGTGACAGCAAGACACAATTCAATGATTCCTAAAACAACATTCCTGCTTCTCTAGCAGGGATTGGAGATGTGACAACTTCCCATCCCAGTTCATCTAAGAAGTTTCTTCAGTCACCCTTACCTGCAAGGATACTGTAGATTAATTATTTAATTTCTTGCACATGTACCACAATTATCCAAGTTTTAAAGAGAGAATTAGCACTGGCACTCAAAAGCACGAAAAAAAAGTCATATACAGCTTAAAAGCACATTAGAGTTCACAAAAATCTGTAGCAAACATCTCTGCACTGTCAGAGACTGGAACATCTAAAATCAGGATAGTGCATTTCCTTTGACATGGGACAGTCCACACAGAGCATTAACTTTTCAGCACTATAAAACCATAGTTTTTTCAGTCCCTTGTGAACCTGGGCGTTATTGTATTCATAACATAGTATGTTGCTGTAAAATAATCCTTCAACCACAAAATTTTGAAGTAATGTGCTATTAACTTTCATGGTATTTTAAAGCCTCAAATTACCTTTATTAAGACTGCAGTGAGTGTTCCAGTATCTTTCATAACACTTCATGAAGCATTCTAAATGTAGGAATGGGGTTTCTTTGTTTGTTTGTATAAGCACTGGATTTTGACTGTTACTGACAAGTCTTAAGTTCTTGTTAACATTTACAGAGCTGCACATTAGCATCTTTTCCTGTTGCAGTTCTAGTATATTACAACTTGTTAGACTGCTCTGGGATAAACACATTATATACTTCCTCTAAATAGATTTCAAGTCAGAAGTTCTTTTTCAGAGATTTGATTATCTCACAACACTTAGAAAAAGCGATAGTAAGGTCACATACATATCTATCAGAACTGAACAGACTCACATTTTCTGAATGAATGGTTCAACTAAAAGGCAAAATTTCACATAGTGCTTTAAAAAATACGTATGTCACTTGTTCAACAGAGATCAAAGTATGATTTTGGTCTTGGTATAAGTCAGACTAATGGATCTAGCAAATATGAGTACACGCAAGAGAGAGCGACCACCTTAAGGATTAGCTGACATTAGATACAGAATAACTGATGGACTTTTAAAGTATTGCAAAAGGCCTAACCAATACCTACTAAAACAGCACTATAAAAGCCCTTTGTATGACAATTATAACAACTTAGGTAATGCTCATCTAGTCAGTTTAGGACATGCTTTTTTCATTTTTTCCTATAAAAATACTTTCATACTAACAGCAGAAAGATTTAACAGAAATGTCCTATCATTAAAAACATAATTTGTTCTACCTCAGGACTTTACCTGCAACGGAGTTTGGACGAGGCATTATTAAAGAGCCAGTATTTTGAGCATAAGGAATGGGACCCTCTCCTGTTGATATTTCCTTTGGCAAATTCTCAGCAGATCCAACTGCTTCCTCTTCTGCAACTGGTGAACAGTTATCTGTTCTTCGATCATGACTAATCCCTTGATGTTTTCCAGCTCTGAAACTCCCATCCTTGCTCCATTCCAAACTGGATCCACTACGATCATCATTTTCTGATGAACTTGTTATAGTTGCTGAAAGAGGAGAAAAAAACCCCAAACCCAACTAAAGAATACATCAGAGGAAAATAGTAAACTCATGTTAATTTTCATACTCAAATAGCATTTGGGGCCAGTAGATATTCAAGTATTTCTTCACTGGGTATTTTGTTAATCTAACAACATGGAATATTTTTTAGGACATATTCTTTAGGAATATTATTTATCTAGAAGAGCCAAGAAACACAGCTTCTCAGATTGGGAAAAACACCTGAGAAAAGAAGCAAATTGTTCTGAAGAATCCAGCTGCATCCTTAAGTTTATGTAATTTGTGATGGGAGGAATAAACAAAACAAAACCAACACCAAAACAGTTATGACTTCATACAAACAATCTATTACTTCCCCAAAACATGTCTCAACTTTGTTTAAAAATTCAAATTTTGTAACAGGTCTTGCAAATTTTCAAACCATTCTGTAATCATGAAGACAACAAAAGCTTACTAAGAAGTAAGAATTGCATCTAGAGCAAGAGAAAAATGTAAATGCATCTTTTTGATAATTCACATTTTTAAAGACTAATATTTTACAAAAATAATTCAAAATTCAATACTTTGAAAAACCTGCAGTTTTTCCAAAGCTAGGGAGGCTTTCCCACAAGCCTTCTTGTGATCAAATGTCCTGTATGTTTGTGAAACATATGATAAAACTTCACTGCTGTTCAGAGACCCAGCTCACCTCACATAGATAGCATAGCTATATTAGGATTGCAATCTGCCTGCATACCTGGCAAACTTATCTTGATAGAAAGCTGCCATCTACTGAGCTACGTATTACTCCTTTCTTAAGTACCTAACACATTTTAATGTCAGAAAGAGCATACAAGGCTATATGCATGTTTGACCAGACCCTGTAGAATATATGAACAAGATTTCAGATTCTATTACACATACTGATTTGGGCTTTTAAAGCATTTCAGTGTACTGCAGTATGAAGTAAATGAGAGGCTCAAATAAAAGCTTTTTATTTGTTTCTGATGTCGTAAATTAATCAGAAAACATTTGCAAATTATTTCTCAATACTAAGGGAAACTTTTTGGCAGCAAGATGTGGGGTTTTTTGGTATGAAAATTTCAGACTGCTGTGAAATAAGTAACACATAGCTAAACAGAGCCTCAGCTTAAAGACACCTGAAAACCACAGAGGTGGTTTTGCATCCTGCGTTACAGAACAGTGGTTTTCAACTGCTGTAGTGATTCACTAGATGAAAGCTAAAACAACACTAACTGCACTACCTGGAGTGCTCCAAATATTCCAGTTTGGTGGCTGAGGGTTATTAGAGTGCATCTTTAGTTCCTCAAGACTGTAGTTAAACAAGGCCTCCTGCAATAACTGAAGGTGTGAAGAGTTTATACTCCTGAAGACCTACTTAAGTAATGTTTGTTAAAATTAGGCTAATGTGCTTGCATAAGAACACTGCAAATATATACTGGGTTTTGTATGTTTAATAGTGAAATTACTGTTTCATTTAAAATGTTTTCAACACTTCCATTAAACTTTCACAAAATACTCGAACAACAAATATTTATTGCAGGTTAAGCCAACACTCAACGCTTTTTGAACACTTGAACGCAATAGAGGAAAATACAAAATAGAATGAAAGAACATCAGGATTATAAAAACAAAAAACCCAAACAAACAACCCCAATGCCAATTCAAATATCATCTATGTGAACTGTGGGTCCTCCCCAGGCTAAAATTTTAAATGCTAAAAGTATGGATGTGGTGATTCTACATTCAACTGACCAAACCATTAGGCACAGCATTCCACCATATTAGACTGCTAACAAAATGCAAATGGAGACTGCTCCTTAAAACTCTGGCTTGTCCCATCAGAAGAAGCACCAACTGTTCCTCCACATCAACTGCACTGCAACTTCAGCCCTGCAGGATGAGGAAGTACTCACACAACTTTTCATTCTTCTAGCTTAGGCTCACATTCATAAGAATTTAAGATCTGATGCTTAAATTCAAGAGCCCGTATTCTAAGAAATACCAATAATATGACGTACGTTTTACAGGCAAGAGAAGAAAAAAGCTTTGAGGCATCCCATTAACCTTTGCACACAGCTCAGACTGTACTTCCATATGACAAATTTATTTCATTTTTATGATGGTGTCAAAAAAATCTGTCTTCTCCTAAAGCATGAAATATTTAAAACTATGATTCCTCCTGGAGTGAAATGTAGCATGAAGAAACCTCGCTGCTCAAGACTTCCATACTGAAACAGTGGATAGTATCCAGCAAAGCTTACATTTTGGCCAGTAGCCCAGTTTTTTCTCCTACTTAGCTCATTGCTGAAGATTAAAACCTGCCTCCACTACTATTATGCCAAACTCAACAGAAGCAAGGAAGAGTTCAACTACAGCAGTAAAACATTAGAAAACTAAAGGAAACCTGAACCGTAAGTAAAAAGAGGGAAAGACAGAAAAGACAGATCTCCTACCAGAGTCTGCTGGCCCAGAAAACATAATGGGAGTAGAAATACAATGGAAGCCCACAAATTCAGCTCAAAAGCACAAGCTATTTTCATGGTTGGGTGAACTTTGTCAAAGACATTCAAAACATATACTTGCTAAACATAATTTAAAATGCACACTTAATACTAATAACAAATTTCAATGCACAGAAACGTCTGTATTTAAAAAAACAAAAGCCCTTGTCAGAGAGATGCATCTTATTTCTCTCCTTGGTTTCTTCGGAGTTGTAGATGGAAGGGGTGCTGCCACGGGTTGCCAACAGACAGGGCATGTTCAAATTCTCCCTGAATTTGAGACATAAGTGACAGCTCTGCAGAGCTGTGGCAGATGATTTTAATACTGTCCCATGATCATGAACCATATATACTTGACTGAAGGACTGACACAGCTGTTGGCCTCCCCACCCTCCTATCTTTCCTAGGTTTCCCTCCATTGCTCTCAAACTCATATGCTTCACAAGTCCACCATCCTCTCCTCTCCCTGTATAATAAAGGACTTATTTTCTTCTTTCTGCTATTTTTTAAACCCATTCCTTTTCATTAGTTCAATAATCAAATTTTATCACTGGGTTCAAAAACATTTTCTTAAAAATACTAGTATTCAAAAAGTTATACAATGGATTATGCAGTTGCCATTCCAATCCCTGCCCATGGCAGGGGGTTGGAACTAGATGATCTTAAGGTCCTTTCCAACCCTAACTATTCTATGACATACTATTTTAAATACATATGAAGCTAGTTCAGACATCATTTAGAATATGGACATACTCAGACTATTTAAACCTTGCAAATCATGGGTAGTAGGTTCATATCAGTATCTGTAATTTCCACTTGAGAGAAGGGAAGCTCTCGCTCAAGAACAGGTTTTAAAGAAGATTAAAGAACACAGCTCCAGCCTATTAACCTCTCTTTCCGTAAGGAAGGAAGGAACCCACTCCACTCCAAAACCAGCAGCTGCTTGAATGTTTAGTCTTGGATGAACTTAGATGAGTTTTATTATTGATAATGCGCATTTATTTATGCCAAGACTTCATAAAATATCTGCATAAGAAATGTATCTTCTGTGACATTAAACTGCGTGTACAAAACATGCATGCATCCCTCCCTTGGGCTGCAGCACCTCTCAGAGGAGCTCAGTAAGGCTGAAAATATGTAATTAACAGAGAAATAGGATCCCTTTTTCTCTTTCTGTATCATATATCAGATAAACAATTTAGTGTATTGGTAATGCCAATATTTAATATTCACATTGATATTCCTCTCACTGATACAAATAAAAATTGCATACAAAATAGGAGACAGTCCTTAAAACTTGAGATTTGTTTGCAAAGTCAATGAAGTTTTTCATTGCAGCACCACTTTAAACGAACAATCACATTGGTTTCAATCTCCAAACAGGTAAGCATTCCAAACCAACACGACTTCCCTTTTTATAAAAAGGCAACACTCAGCACTTGGAGAAGCCTTGAAAGTCCCAAATTTAAGAAACATGCCTAAGCAGAAATGCCTAATAGCCAGTCTACACATCACTTCCAGAACTAGTAAAAGCTTAAAATAGGTGCATTTATAAAGATATAAGTATCTTTGTAATCATATCCTATCTGGGAAGCCCGTTTTGTTTTAATGGCACAACTCTCTCAGATCAGTTTGTCACTTGGAGAACTGATTTAAATTACTCTATTAAAAAAGCAGAACCCCTATAAACTATTTTAAACAAGAAAATAACTAAGGTATATTGACAGGTATTTTTTGCGACCAGAGCTATTAGTATTTCTTCTAATCATACATCACTCTATTTTCATACCAATATACTCACTTGTACAATCATTTCAGTTTGTTTTATACCTGCATCAGTGTAAGCAAAACGGGAAACCCTAAATTCTGACAAAACCTACAACTAATGTACTCTGTTCTCAAGTCAGGCAGTGACCAAAATCTATAAACCCAAGAGAAACAACTCTGATATACCCTTTCATTTACATCAAAATATTGATGCTAGCTCAAAACTAGGTCTTACACAAAATTGACCATGGACAATGGGTTTTAGCAATCTTCTATGGAAAAGGTTCACAGAATCATTTTCTAAAACCAAAGTACTTAAATGTTATACAATGAGCCTTTTCACCCATGAAGAATACCTCTTTCAGGATAGCTGTTCAGTAAAAACAGTGTTATGACATAGCTTATAACTACCAATTCATTTTATAATAAAATGCAAGAACATCTACAAAGTCAGAGCAAAGTGTTATCGACTGTGTTATGAAAACATGTATTATCACAACTTAGCAAGCACTACACCAATGATCATCATGGTAGTATTCACAATGACAAGCAAAGACCACTTCCACTTGGAATTCCTCCTATAAAGAAGTTGTAAATAAAAATGTACCAAGTTCACAAAGACAATGACATGTCCCAAGTTACTTTGTCAAATCTAGGCATTTAAGATTTAGAACTGCTTCCCTGTTTCAGCTTCTCTAAATGTAGTCCACCTTTAGTCCAGAATTAAATAAAACTGAAAGCTCACTTATGTATACTGAGAAAGCATCTGGTTAGGGGCATTCTGTGCTTTTGTTGGTAAGCTTAACAGCTGTTACAAAATGAATTTTAAAATTCAGAATTTAAAAGTCAGAACTAAAAAAAAAATAATAAAAAAATAAAATTTGACCGAACCAATAAAGGAACTTTCCTACAACAGTTCATAACAACATGAAAAATATGCTTTTCACACTGCAGTCTGACCTTTCAGAAACTAATATTAAAGCAGCCACCTCAGTGCCTGAAGGTACAGGCAGACAGCAGTACAGACAAAGTCCCACCAGGGCAAGGAGCAATAATAGGGAAGATGGCACAAAAGAGGCAGCAAAGAATTTAGCTCTTTCCTTTTAGCACCAAACAGACTTACTGAAATATTCAGTGAGTTGGTAAAAGGAGCTATGTAACAGTTGGTCTGTGATGGCAGCTGCCTCTCTAAAAATAAGTTGCTGTAAGAGATGCATGTATAGCCTTGGTTCAGTCTTCTATTTTGCAGAGGACCACACAATTTCACCACTTCCATGATGTCCCATTTTAGCTTAACTTTCATGCCCATTACTCAAAAGTCTGCACTAAGTTTAAACAGCTTGATTTAGGTTATTTTCATAAGAAGTAACATCAATGATTTTTTCCTCAGCTGGAAATGAAACCAGCTTCAAGCTACGCTGGGCTTCACCATTACAAATGCATCACAGAGACATATATAATGGAAAAATGAGAAAAGTAGAAGAAAATAAAAAATGGAAACGGATCAAGTCAATTATTTTAAAGGAAAACATGGAAAAATTAGAACTGCACCAGGAAAACAAAAGAAGACAAATGCACACCTAACAACAGCAACAGTTACAAAGAATATTATTTCAGTCTTTCAAGTAACTGAGGATTTGAAAAAGTATCCATGGACAGCATAAAAATTGTCACAATGATAGGAAGTAGCTGTTCAGATTTGTACTATTAAGATTAATTTGCATGAATTGCTTTACTAGTTAAGATCCTTACCTATAATTCCACTGTCTTTGCTCTCCAGGGTGGAGCTTGGGCTGCTAATAGTTCCACAGGGACTACTACCCTTGTTAGCAGCTGTTTTGCCAACACAGCTATTGAGAGTGGAGCAGGGACTATCAGTGCTAGGTGATGTAGTGCTGCTTGTAAGGGTGGAACATGGGCTCACTCCTTGACTGGCTACTGTACACTGCAATGTGAAGAGAAAGGAAGTTATTACACAGGAGGCAGTACACTGTGGAAAATCAGAAACATCAAGGTGAAGAACAAAGCAAGAACAAAGCAAAGAGCCCATTTTTCAAGCAAAAACTTCAGGAAGCAGCAGCTTTGTCTTTACTGAGAACCATAATGACAGCATTTTCAGCTTAATCTTAAAAAGTGACCTCTGAAGAAAAGGAATTTTACAGTTCAGTGGAACAGTTGTGGTGAGGCAGATTTCTTCCATATTAAATGTCTTCGTGGATATCCTTCTCCACCACCCCCAGTATTTATTTATTTAACTTTGAGTTAAAAACATCAGAACTGGAGTCTTATTCACTGAAACCCAAACTGATGCACTAAGATTTATGAGGTCTGGGACTAAAAGTGGAGAGAGGAAGGGGAAGAAGGAAAGGCTGGTAGTTATTGTGCAGCTTTGGTTAGCAGATGAGTTTCTTATGGCTAGTAGCTGCTTGCTTCTCCCCAAGTCCTCTACCCCCAAATGACAGACTGCCAAATGGAAGTGAACTTCTAAGGAAAACACGAACACACACTACCCCAAAAGCAGCTCCTATTTTAACAAACCCCTGACATTTTTCATTCTCATAAATCACTGAGAAAAGAAGGTAAAAAAGAAAAATGTTCCTCCTAAATACTAAAGGCAGAGAGAACCCTGAAGCTATTCACATTCATAGTAGATTAGGTTTAAAGTCCAGAAATTATGAGAAGCCTATTCTTTCTTTTTTTTTTTTTTCAGAATGCAAAATCAACTCACAGTTTCAAAACAATCAGACACACTCATTATAATTAATTTACAATTCTACTACCATATGCCTATTAAAATGGATTGTGTTTCGTTATCAAGTAACTGCAACCAGTAAACAGAGGAATTAACATTAGTCCTCTCCGAAATAGGATGAGCATTAAATACATTATTTTTCATTATCCTACCATGATTTCGTTTTTCTCTTCTATATGAGCAGATGTTGGGATCCCTTCTCCCAGTAAAAAACCCAATCTTGTCATCAATTCTTGTGCTGCAGGAGAACAGCTCGAGTCTTTATCAGGCTTTGCTTTGGAATGGGGAGGAAAAAGATGGTGAAATTAGAGTCTAATATTTGGAAACTGTTACAAGAGATAGAAAAAGTACAATCAAATGTAAACATCAGTTCTTCTGTCTGTGCTATTTCTAACAGAGAAGCTAATGCCATTTAAACATTTTGATAATCAGACTTTAAATTGGTGGTGGGTCTTGGATCTTCTGCATATCTGCAGAAATCTAGGAGAGAAAAAAAACCCACCCTGCCAGTCAAACCAGAAACAGGTTCAGTGCAACCGGTTCGTGTTGGCAACTGCCAACAAACACAGCCCATCATGATCTGCTTCGGGAAAAGACCTATTGCTAATATAATCTGGCAAGCTAGCATCTTCTACCATTTTCTTTCTTTGATGCCAACAGTTTGGCATTATCTACCAACCCGTAATCATCTTCCCTAGCAGAAACATTTGTATAGCATTTATTTTGTCCACGAAAATATGTAGGCCTGTCCCATCCTCAGTCAATTAATTAAGGAACATCATCTAGCCACTCAGAGAAACAGCAGGAATCCTCAGCTATAGCAATGCTGGTTGCAGTAGCTGCTGCCTGACCCTGAGAAGAGGGAAAACCACAGGAGCCTATGCTGCTGCTTCTCACCCAACACTTCTGGGCATGACACTCCTGAATGTCAGCACCTTGCAACCAGAAGTAGCAGGGACATCCAAACAGATTTATTAGTTCAAAATTTGGAGGCTTCATGCAACAAAAAGTTCCAATGGATAAGGAAGAATGAAGAAGAATGTAGAAGGGGAGAGAGATGTCAGTGTACAGATTTGCTGATGAAGTTTAAAAGGCCCATAAAGCCTCTTAGCTGCCCTACCTTCTACACTATACACAAGCAGAGCCAGGGGAAGGAAAAGGAAATAATAATTAAAAAAGGCTGAACTGCCCCTTTTACTTTGGTCTTTCTTTTACAGCTTGACTAAGCCAAATGAATGTCACGACAATGTTTAGTTTTCATGAAGAGCACATGGCATCTAACCACATTACACACAGCTGACATTCAGTGGCATTTGCAATAAACAGCACATTTTTCCACAAGCTGCAAACTGTAAAAAAACCACAGAAAGCAATGATCTTAAGTGAACAGCTTGACCAGTAAGCATTACTTCAACAATATTCCAATATTATGAGTGACATAAACCCCATGGTTGGCAAATATGCATCATTTACTAGTCGGTCATCCATCTTCATTTCGCCACAGCTCAAGGCCTACTTGAATGCTCATATTTCTTAATACTGTGGACAGCTTAGGGTTTTCCTCTGGATGACGGAATTACTTGATTCTCTCTTAATCCCCAAATGAGGAAATT
This sequence comes from Myiopsitta monachus, assembly GCA_017639245.1. Classification (NCBI taxonomy): domain Eukaryota; kingdom Metazoa; phylum Chordata; class Aves; order Psittaciformes; family Psittacidae; genus Myiopsitta; species Myiopsitta monachus. The sequence continues at coordinate 58,540,608 of CM029921.1, read as the reverse complement.
TATGAAATGGTGTCTTTTTTGAAAGCAGATAGCAGAAGGGTTTTTAGCTCAGAATAATTTGCAAATTTACAGGTCTTAGAATATTTGAAAACACATTTGGAAAACACAATTTCTCTGTAAAACTGTCATTTCAAGGATTACAATTAATCTTACAATCCTGGAAATCACAGAGTTCACAAAATCAACCTATTCATTATCCTGTAAAAGTTACAAAACACTATTCTTGTTATATTAAAATATTAATCTCTGACAAGTCTGAGTAACTGTCAGGCATAGTACCGAATTCAGTTCAGGAGCAGAGATAAAAGCCAAGAGTTTGAGGTGTTCAATCCAGCAATCACTGTTTAATCCTTAATGCTGAGACCTTCATCAGCCTCATTGTATAGGAGTACAGCGCTGTGAAGAGGAGGATCATGGTAAAATGGTCACCTTTAGATTAGGGAGATAAAGGACATGCTCTCCCAGCTGGACATAAAACTTTAATGCCAGCATCAAGACAGTTGTGAAGATGGAGGCACAAGAGGGACTGGGGAAACTAAAACATACCAAATAGGGCATACAGAAGATGATGGTGAAAACAACTACAATGAGTTCTATCTTCACTAGTACAGATCAAAAATAAGGGGCTTTTAAAAAAGAAAAACATTGCGGTTTAAAACTAGCTTCCATTAAAATTGAAGCAAAATGAAACCAATTTTTCAGCTGGAACCTTGCCAGTTACATGCAATGACTTCAATAAGGTCGGCTAAACTGAAAAACTGATCTAAAAATACAAAGTATACGAAATCCATGTTACAGTGCATATAGTCATATACCAACAAACAGGTCATTTGAGAGTGAATGCCATGGTCAAAACAAAAGTCACACTCTGCTGCACTAGTCCAATTTAATGAACATGTCAATTAATCCTGGGGAGGTAGCTTTTCCCTGTAAGATCTAACACAGGAGGCTACTGTTCCTGCCTTCTTGTTTAGCAAGCTTTTACAAAATTTCTGAAATGAAGCATTGTACCCTGTGCAGAGCTACACACCTGGGATCAATTTACATTAAAAACAAGTTCAGAAAAGTTCTAGTATGCATATGCAGCAGACAACAACACTCAGACATCACTTTGCCTGCAGCACACACACAGGTCCAAATACTTCAGACAGTTCCACAGATTATATAAGTATAATGGCAAGTACCACCTCCTTACCACAGTATGTTAAAATCTACAAAGCATTCTTACAAATAGTCTTATTTCCTTACTATGAGAGCCCCTTTGTATCACTGTCTGAAATGAACAGCTACTCTTCCAAATAAAGTATCACTGAACTGCATCTTACCATTCTGTCTGGGTTCTCCTTGCTCCGATCCTTTCCTCAGTGGTAGAGCTGCCTCACCTGGCACTCTAGGACTTTCCACATACTTGGGCTTCCTGATCGGACCTGCAATGGGAATGAGCTGAGTGTAACTGATTTTTTCCAGATGGACCACAAGTTTCAGAGGTACACTGTTTATCCTTTGCAAAATAAGTTGAGGCATTATTTTTTACATACACGGCTGCTACTGTAAAGATAAGGAAGCTGCTGCACTTCCACTCTTGTTAGAAAAACACTCTTCAGGCTTTTTGGAATGCGAATCCTGCTGGAAAACAAACCCAATCTGCTTGCCTGAAAAAATTCCTGTATATATGAACTGAGTGACTTTTTCAAGTTCAAACTCAGGACAATTTTCAGTGGGCGTCTTCAGATCAGAGCTTTTATTTTCCGTTGTAACAGGAAAATAATTTTGTTATCACAAGCATCTTTGAAGCCAAGAGAGAAAGACTACCACTAGGCAGCTTGCAACAACAAGACAAATTAAAACCAAAAATGCTTTATATTGCGGTGTACTTCCTCCAAATGCTGACACATGCCCTGATCATCAGGAATGGTGAAGATGAGTTCAAAAGACCAAAAGAAAACATTGGTGGCTACTAATGCTTTCTGGTTTCATTAAACAGCAGTTTAATGTTGACATAGGTACTAAGTTTAAACATACCACCTTCAGTATTAAAAAGATTTAATAAGATGAATTCACACACACATACTTCTAAAAAATTTGTCTGATTCACTCTTTCCTCTCACTTTTAGCATCATGATCTAGTTTCAGGCTGTTTATGTCCCTATTCTTTGCTAAATATGGTCTAGTAGCAACCACAGAAAATACTAAGTACACAATTTGTGTAACAAAAGGGAGCGGTGGTGCCCTCTAAAGGTTTACCAGAAAAAGTATATGGGTACTACTCCATCAACACTTCAAGCTACAAACACAGGGTAAAATTCTGAAGTCAGCAACAGATAGTACAGGCAGCTACACTGCTTACACTAATGTGCAGTATGTCATAAACCTCAAACTCCATCATATATTTACTCACATGCAATACTTCTGTACCAATAAAAGCATTTGCAACCTTTTCAAGTTTTGAAAAAGCGTGAACAGGGAAACTTGACAAGATACACACTGGAAAGCTAAGATATGTAAATGGCATACGGAATGGAAACATGGTCATTAGTGGTACTGAAAACTCAACCCCAAATTTTGTCTTAAATTTTCCTTAACACAATCCCAATTTCTTGTCACGCGTGAAAAAAGCCACTTGAAACTTTCAAAGTTTTAGTGAGCTTAAGGTATGATAAGCAATTCCAGTATTTCATCCAGAACCACCTAATTATTAGCTGGAAGTGCCTTGAAACACGGTTAGTTGCTGGGCTTAAACTATGAAAACAAAGGTATTTCTGTGGATTTCACCATCTTTGGCAACACAGTAATTTTTCCCTTCTTCTTTAAATATAACCTCTTGTTAAATTAAAGAGCTATAATCTAAAGTTCTCTCTGTCACGTAACATCATTGTAAGAGTAGGAAAGTTTCCTCACTTGCAAATATGTCCAACATGCTGCTGCCAAATTATTTTTAAATATGTGTATTAGGCCACAGTGACAAAGCACAAGAGAAAACCATGCCACTGGCAGCATTCCACTCCTGCATCTTGCATGTTTATATATTACTCTTCTTATTTTGTTCATCATAATAACAAAATCAGAGCCTCAAATGCAAGCATGCAGAATTTGGCGTATTTCATGTGAAATATTTCTTGCGCTACTACTTGTGGCCACATTTATTTATTTATTTCCATCAAAGAACCTCAAAGTTGAATTCTGTCACATTCAAACAGGAGAAGCTGAAATGCTAGAACTCGGCTCAAATACTGTACTGTATCTTATCTCTTGGTCATATGGTTTAGTTAGGCAATCCTGCAAGAAGCAGGGAGTTGGACTTGATTATCCCTTCAAACTTGAGATATTCTGTGATTCTAAGGCAGAGAAGGTACCGGAAACTCACACAGAACACTAAAAAGAAGAAAAAATCTTGAATACAAGTGCTTACTAAATGAGCCTCATATGTCCTCGTCAAACTGAAAGAAGCCAGAGGAGTAGAAAGTTATTAATGTAAGCATAATTAAGCAGCATTTAAGTACTACAAAAGGAATCTTGGACAGTTTGAAATACCAGCTGTCAGGACTACTGCCCTCTCTGATGAAGCACTTCCAGATGCTGGAATGCAAGGTTTCCCCACAAAACTTCCATTTCACACCACCCATTCCAAAATGCACTCACAGGATCAGGTCCAACCCAATGGCATCCTGTCACAGCTGTACTTCCTCACATAATCACAGTGCAACTTGATTCCCCCACCCAGGCTCAGTTTCTCTTACGTCCCCTACTCCTCTCCTCTGAGGAAGCTCTTCTCCCCTTGCTTTCCTACTGTATCCCTTTCCCAGAATATTTCACTCTGCAGCTTAAGTTCAGCAGAAAAGACACAAGACCTTCTCACAGCAGGTTCTTGGTCTTACCAGAAGCATCTAAATTGTACTAAAAATCTCAAGTGCTAATAATTATCAACACTATGCTATACATGACTTTTTTCCCAGATCCTTCACCTGATCAAATGCATTAGTTTCCAAGTTATCTACTTTGTTTATAACCCAGAATTAGAACTACTTTCAGAAGCCTTTTTTAAAAGGACATACCAAAAGAAAGTTTAAAGCTACAGCGACTTCATCTTTAAAGTCACACCAGTCCTTGTTTTTCAAAAAGCATTCTTTTTAGACCCTTTATTTAATAAAATTTGATAGACTTGAAAACAAAACAAAATCCTAAGATCTCACCCATGTGTCTTCCCTGGTCAGACTGGTTAAGTTTGCACTGACATGCTGTTAAGCAACTGAAGTTCTAGAATAAAGATGTGTTTCCAAGCTCCATCTTTCATCAGTAATAAGCTCATACTGAAAGTGGGTGATGAATTCAAGTACTAATTATTTCTTATATCTCTCAGTAACAAAATCCTGACAAGGCTAACTTGTCAGTAGGCTACTGCCTTGTTACAGCTATGTATGTTTTTTTAAGCAGAAAAAAACTAATAAAACAACATAGAGTAGGCAAAACCACCAAGCCTCTGAAGCAGCAGACCTACAACTCTGGTGCACAACGCGGATTTTATTATTACCAAACTCTGCAATTTTCAAGTTGTTTCACCTCCCAACTCTGCATACATTGCAGAACTAGTGACTGGTGGTGGAAGGTCTTTTGCTAACAGTTTAGCTTACAGTTTATGAGAAATGAAATGGCAGCAGGCCAAAAAATGCTGACATCCAGGATTCAAGTCCCAGTTACTTCTGTGTCCACACTTTAACTGCAGAATTCCAGAACTCTGGATCTAAGCACTGACCAGTCGCCTCCAAAGAGAGATGGAGCAGAAGCCAGGAAGCTTCAAGAAAGCTAGATGCACTTGCTTGGGACCCAAAGGCAGTTTGCAGCATCCCTTTGGAGCAACAGCTAGTTACACATTGCTGGGCACATGTCCTCCATGTCCCATTCGTGCCTCTAAACTGAGCTGCTGGTACACCAGCTGAATGAATTTAGTCCTCCATCCCCTCAGGACGTCCTGGATCAAAAATACTTTCACAAGAAAGCAGCTGTGCTCAGCCACCCACTTCTGACAGTATCTGTTTTTTTCTGCCCTGGGAAGCCTGTCCACTGAAGGAAGACAGGACATTTCACAGGCTCCTATGAAGGAACAACACAGTAACATTTACATAGCACATCTGTAAAATAAGGAAAATCTCCCCCAAGCTCACGCTTTATCATACTCTATTGTGCACTTGAGTATCACTGGTAAAGATGACAAAATTCTGGGCATTTTAAAACTTTCTGTGGGCATTTTTAAACTTCCCCGACTTATTCACTATAATCACAGTAGTATACTGATATCTGGTTAGAGAATCACTGAATCAGCACAAAATGAATGTTAATGAAAACTGCGTCCTAATGGTTCATAAGCCCACACTGTGATTTCATAGGCTTCTGTCCATTTTTAACCAATGTATCATCACGAGTTTTGCCTGCTACAGTCTTAAAGGAACCTTTAAATAGCAATGTTTTTGATGGAAGCATTTAATATTCATAATGTAGCTTACACTGCTTTTACATAAAACTCAAACTGACAGAAAAAAGTTTTTAAGTTACAGTTCATAGTGTTTCAATCCCTTAAGCTTACGGAATGACACATTAGATATTGTTTCACTGAGTAATCATGCATTTCTAAAAAGAAAGGATCAAAAAAAATATTCCTTTATGCAGGAACTATAATACCATGAATAAAGCGGCAGATTGAACAGCTGATTTTAAAAATAGAACCTTTTCAGTTGGAAAATAATATATATATATATATGAAAAAAAAACATAATTCTCTCATTTCCTATGGACACCAAGCTGAAAAAAGAAAACAAAAAAGCCAACAGAGAAAGGGCCTTAGTTATCAAGCTATTAAGCAGTATCTTTTCTTCCAACAAAAGTTCAGAAGCTTATCAAGTAGAAGCATAAGTTTCAGGACACAAAAGAGTTCCAGCAGATAAAAGTAGAAGGCTACTGGTAAATTCCCAAATAACTGTAAGAGTAATATTTCACTATTTCTGAAGCCAACATTTGTCAGTCATGACCATGCCTCAGTGTACTTGTACAGCTACCAACTCTGAGTATACAGGAGCTAACTGCATCCACACATGCTAATGCAGCACTTGACAAATGATGACTTCTAATTAGTTTTACAGTGAGACTTCAAGAAAACAATGAAGGACAGAGCTGGCACCTTTCCTTAAGTTAAATATACAAACATAATCAAAGGTACAGTTTTTGAAACCAAGGAGGTGAATGTCCCATTAAACAATGACAACAAAAATACATCCTCAATAACAAAAGAACAGTTTTGAAACAGAATAGGATATAATGTACTGGAATCAGGGAAAAAAATTACCAAAAGACTTCAAAACAACAAACAACAGAACAGGCACAAACTGAGCCTCAGACCTAGTGGGTAACTGGCTCGCTGCGCTGCTGCCTTGCTAAGTGCTGTTCTGTTGCTGCAGCTCTTCAGGTCACACTTTCCTCCCTCACACTAGTAACAAAAGAAGGACTTGCCTCTCTCCCTCCTTTGAAAGTACTTGCAGCAGCTGGATAAAACACAAGTAGCTTGCCAGTTCTTAGTATGTGGTGAGCAAGTTGCACACTGCAAACAACTCCAATAGGCGGGCTTCCCTCCTCCTTGCTGCTAATTATGTGACTTAGGGCTGCACTTCAGGCTTTTAACTTTTCCTCCTTTCCCTGTCTACAATCTCCCTTGCTAACAAAGTAAACCCCATTAGGGGTGCACTGAGGAGAGACTGCAGGATGCATGCTAAGCTAACTATATACCACATCACCCTTAAAAACGCAGTTTTCTTGTCTTCAACTAGAATCCTTCTGCTTGGCTCGAAATTCAAGGGTATGCTGCAGTTCTCTGAGACATCCCACACTTAGTTTATTAAAAACCACAGTATATTTAGGCTACGACACTTGCAATCATATATTGTCCCATTCATCCTTTTAGCAGCAGCCTTTGATGCTGCATGAAGCCTCTAAGAACTACACTGATTTCTTGTTCATTTTCATAAGTACTTTGGGGCACAGGTCTGTTTTTAAAGTAGAGTTGCAATTCTCCGCTTTTTGGCCTCAGGCTCCCAGAGGCAACATGTTGGCCTAGAGAACCGCTGCCTGCTACACCAGAGCCTGTACCTTCTGCCCCAGGTACAACCTGGTGCTATAGGAGCACAGAGGCATTTCCTAAAGGGACCTACCTGCTCTTTCAGATCTCCACCTAAAAGTGCAATATGGGAATATGGTGATAACCTCATTTCTTAGCTAAGAAATACTGGGCAGGGAATGTAAGTCATACATGAACACAGGTTTATATTTCTACCTAAAGACTGTAGGATGATTACATTTTTTAAACTAAAAGATAGCTTAGACACCAACTATCACCAGAGGGTGCTCTTTCAATGCTATTTCATAACAAATACAAGGGGCACTGGCAAAAGCAGCTAAAAATACATTCCTTTGAAACAAAAAAATCACATTATTTAAGGTGACAATAGTCCAAATCGATCATTTATAAGCACAAGTATAATTACATATGTCAGAGCTGAACAAAAAGAAACCATTCCAGAAGAACCAGAGCAACATGTATCAGTCACGTAAAAATAGATCAGAATGGAAATATCTTCAGGATGTATTTTTAACTCTCACACTTTAAGCTGTGGAGGAGACACTGATTTTTTTTTCCCCCCAAACTACTGTGGAAGTGACCTACAGTACTTGCAACTCTGGTGAACATTGCAATAACTAGTAAAATTCATAGTAAGTTTATTTTCATGTACCAATCTAGAATAGGAGGAGTGAATTATTCCATGGATGAAAAAGGACCCATTTAAAGATGAACTGTATCTGCACAATGGAAGCTCTCTTCCCAAAGTGTGTAATGACTGAATCAGGTCTGACAAAAGGTTCATCTGGAACAGTGGTTTCATTAGCAGCAAAAGCCAGAGAAAAATCTAAGTTATAGAAAAACATACTTCTTTGGTCCACTTTTCGTGAATTGAATTAAGTGGCTTCTCATTCCCCAAGATGTAAGTGGTCACTTTCTATTTAACAGTGCTAGATGGATTTTCCTTCCAAGAACTTATCCCCGCCTTCTTTTAACAATCTGCATCATCCACAAGTTGACTGCATGAAACAGCAATCATACCGCCTCCTTTTCCCTAAAATTGTCTTTCTTCCAAGCAGAAAAATACCAAATGAATTTAAGTGATTTTAGAGCCATTCCACACCTTTAGTCACTCCTGCAGCCCTTCTCTAGCTCTAGTTAGTGTATGTTTTTCAAGTTGGTATCACCAGAGCCACCCCAGTATCTTCCTGGTGTAGATGAACTACAGATTTATAGAATTCTATAATTGCGCTTTGTTGCTGTTTATGATCTATTGCTTTCCTGATTTTTAATGGGGTTTTTTGATTGCAGAAGAGCTGACTTTCCAGGAAATGACTGTAACTTGTGCTTTGAACCAGCTTTCCTTCCCATCAGCTTTAACTATTTGACTCTGTGTCCATACTGACAGATCGCCTGACCCACATGCAGGACCCTCCCTTGGACAGCTTACTGCATGCAAGAGGAACTGCTTCCCAAATTCTCAAGATCGATGCACAATGCTGAAGCCTTAGGTGAAACCAGTTCTCTTTCTTACCTAGTCTAGTCTCAAGTATCAGGTATGCCAATTAACTTGTTTATTAATAAAAAGTTTAATTAAAGTTTAATTTAAAATCTAACTCAGAGCTCTACTGCACAATTATGGAATACTCTTCCAGCAGTCCTCTTTGACATTCAGTGATGTCTTTAAAAGGAAAGCTACCTCCTTCTCTGTTCAAGCATGATGGTATCAATAATTTAAGTCAGTAAACATTTGCTCCAAGGGCAGAAGCAGCATCTTTCATTCGCGCCTTAAACTGCAACAACCAACATTTTTTTAATCTCCTTTATAAATCAGTACTTCCATTCTTCTAGCTGACCCTCCTAAATCAGCATATAATCAACTATTACCCCTTTAAGAACATAAATATTGGTTTTGTTGCATACCTGTAAGATTACCAGTCCAAGCAATGCTCATTCTAGGTTTATAAGAAATTCAACTTACTGTGACAGTTTTTAATTTACTGCTTCCCTTCCCAGAGTTGTCCTGCTGACAACTTTTTCCTTGTTCTGTTTGTTTCTGCTTTTATCCACCTCCTCCTCAATGAACTATTTCATTAAGGAAGCTTTTGACTCCAAACGAACCAGTCACTTTAGTTCTGCCAATAATTTTAGGCTCCTTAGTAATTTAAGATATAGTTTCTCTCTTCCCTCCTTTTATAGTTAGAGTTGAGGACTGAACCAGGGCCAGAAACACTGGTACTCTTCCAAGCTCTTCTCACAAAGAAAAAGCTCCTCCTATGCAAATAATTGAAGCATAATGTCACTCATAGCAGATTGTGCAAACGGGATGGCACAGCTTTCTATGTTCCAGTGAAGAAATTTGCTTGCTCTTCAGTGGTTTTTCCTGCCTATGTATTAGGCAGAGTGGCTGACCTGCTTTCAGATGATGGGAAAAAAGCAGCTATGACCCCACACACTGCAGCAAAGACATCCTCTCAATTGTGTAAATGAGTCACCATGCCTCTCCACTGCAATAGGAACAATAAAACAGCTAATGCCACGAACATAGCAGTCTCCTAGTACATGAGTACTCATCAGCTTGGTCTCAGGCCTGAACCCCTACCATGAGGGGTAGCAGATGACAGGAAGGAAATGGAATGTGGTGTGCCAGAGATCAGGATAGCAGTTTCAAAGAGCCACCAAAACCAGCAAGTCCTGTGTTTCCCAGGGGTTCCCCAGATCAGTGATTTCCAAACCTGTTCTGAACAGATAAATCTAACTCACTAATCAGTGAGGTACCCAAGTGATCTTCTCAGCAAGATGAGTCCAAATCTGAGATATAATAATTACATTATTCACAGAACAAATATGCCTATGATGGAACAAAATGGACATTAGTCTAAATGGACAGAAAACACCAAGCTTCCCACAGCACATCCTCTGCTCAGTTACAGAGTTTCAAAGACTTGAAAAAATCTTAATGGTATGATTTATACTGAAAAATACATCTTTAAGTAGTTTCTTTGTCTTCATCTCTTAACTGCGAGGACTAAAAGTAGAATTTTATTATACCACTAGTCAGGGAACTTCATTACTGCACCTCAAATTCAGAATCCCATGTTCACCTTCTATGCAATCCTTTCTTCCTTCATTCACCATATCCTGAAAAATCTTTAACTTGCTATTTGTAAGCCACTTAACCAGAGTGCTCTGAAATCAGTACACTAATATACTCTCTTTTTATTACTCCCACTCCAGATGCTAGACAGGTAACTTATATTAAGTCATCTTCTACTAGGTATAGTTTGTTGAAAGTCAAAGAAATAGCAGAGAACGTTCCCAAGAGAAACAGCAACCTACGCTTTTAAAAATGCATGTCACTAAACTAAATCACAGAGTGGGGAGGTTATACCTCACGTACTCAAATGTACTTAGAACGCAGTTAAGTTTTCCCAACAGTAACAAAACTAAGAGGTAGATCCAGACCTTCTCTTAAATCTTTGGCAAAATCCCATTTCCTTCCCCGTTACAAGGACTTCACCCCACCTCTTAAAATTGCTTAGGATGACAGTCAATTGCAGTAAGAGACAAATAACAAAATATCATTCAGTGGCTCAAAATTTTTACATGAACTGTCAAAACCAACCCCAAGTTACTTAAGCATGAAGTGAGATTATTATTTTTAAACTCCAAAAGGAAAAAAAAAATATTGAGAGGCAACTTAAACCAATAATACTTGTTACAAATTGTATTTACTATCCTGTGGTAATTCTTTGAGCACAATTTTTCTTTATGTCAAATGGGTCATTAACCAAGACATTTCTCAATGCTGACAAAAAACAACTTTCAACACTTTTTGTTCCTAGACCTTATAAGCTTTACAACAAAGAATTCAAAACTGCTGAGTGTCTCCACAAGTAATAGGAATATGGACACTTTCACCTGACACTCAAGCTCTAACCTGGATGAACCCAAGTGATGCTAGCGTGTCGGAATGATATATATGTGCAGAATGCTGATAAAAGGGAACCAGATGCAGCACCTTATTTGGGAAAGCTCAAACATACGTATGTAGTCACTACTAAGGACCCAAACACTGAAAATTAACAAGTTTCTTGTCACAACTTCAGCAGCAACTTACCTATTAATACATTTGTTTGCAGATATGAATCAAATAAATGTACTGTATAAGCCACAAACAACACTCTTACTGTCACTAATGCATAAACAAAGGTTTTTGCAGTTGTCTTTTACCTAACTTTTGTACTAATCGTAAATAACCAGTTTTAAACATACTCATATATTTCAATACAGGTATTCGTGATACCAGTTAGAATAATTCTTTGCCATATGAAATAATATATTCTATTTGATCACCAAATCCCTGGGAACATGCAAAAAGCATTCACTGCTCTTGTTCTTATTACAAAAGATTAACATGATTTTACCATGTCACTTATGTACAAATTGTACCAAAACCTGAGTTTACGTGCCATGAAGGTGTTGTTAGTTGCTCATCAGCTTCGTTTTACCTGGAGATTTTTTGTTTGATCTTGACTGTATCAAATAGGACTGGCGTGGCAGCAGAGGTGAAGATGGCAGCGACATTGAGACTCCTTTAGCCAAGTTCATTCTATAAGTGTCCTCGGAGACTGGCTGATTGCCAATGGGAAAATCTGCATTGTGGCCAGATGTTGTTATAACCTGCAAGGCATTCTCTGGGCTGGAGTCACCTGCTAAAAATAAAATTTTGTCATCCATTATGTGATATACCAAAATAAAAACCAGACAGTTGCATTGAAATACAAGTATTTAACACAGGAAAAGGTATTTGCCAGCAACAATTCAGCATGACTCATCTTACTGTGCACCCTCCACTGCAGAACGCATAAAAAATTAAATACACAAGTATGCAAGCTTTTGTTTCACTGTAATAAAGGCAGCAAGCTGGAAGTGAAACCTCACATTCAACAAAGTAAATACTTTTCAGATCTCATCCTTAGAGGTAAAACCAAGTTTCCTAATAAGATTAAAGTATTTCTACAGCTGAAAATTTATTTTAGGATCACCGTGATATCTGAAAGTCAAGACCACCTGAAAATAATTCAACTCGTTAAAGGAGCAATTTAGCTGGGTTACCCCCTACACACAATTAAAAGGTAGGTCACTAAAAAGCACACTCATATATGGCCAGCCTTAGCTTTACTCTTCTGTTTAGTTGGTTTTGGTTTTTTTTTTAAACTGAGGATCCAGTTATGTGCAATTTGACAGCAACAGTGATTTTTTTTTTATCTAAGGGAAAAACAAGCTATTGGTTCACAGTGTAGTGAGTGGCACATCAAAACAGGGAAATACACTCAAAACAGAAATTCCTTGCTGGTGCAGAAAATGCAATTTCAGCCAAATCAAGAATATGTTTTCAAAAAAAAGAGAAATATATTGCTCACAGTAATGGATCAAAGACAGCAGAAATACAAGTTGAAAGTGCCAAGTTTTTCCTAGTCAGATGACAGAAACAGAGTTGAAATGCAAAGGTTAACAATTAAATACAGACTGGTTTAATACTCAAATTAGGATATTGCTCAATTATTTACACGAACTACTGTTGAACTGGTGTGACCAAAGGTAAAATACAGCAAAACAAGATTGATGCAAAAAGGAAAGAGAATGCCAGAACATTTTTTAGACAAGTTCATGTGCAACTAGCATGGTTACGCACTGGAACACGAAGTACAACTAGAAGGACAAACAAAGGAGAAGCACTATCTTTTCAGATATGAATCCCTCACACCAGGTTCATTTTCTTACACTAAGGAAACACTTCAGATAAATGTGGCTCTACAAGACATATTTCATGTTCATTTTATTGTTGTTCAGTTGTTGCCTTCAATTTTTAACAGCTGTTCTCAAACCAGAAGCAAGCACTGGGAGCACTAACTGCATACAGTGAACTTCCACACTGCTGTCAGGGAAAAAAAAAAAAAAACCCAAACCTAACCTCCAGAGAAGAGCAAAAATATTTTTGTCTATTTAACTACAGCTCTCTTTCTTTTAGAGGTATGCATAGAAGGCAAGAAAACCAAGTATGCTTGAATGATAACTCTACTTCTCTATTTCCAAAGGTCCGTGCATTTAAAATTACTTGGGGTTTTTCCTAGCCATACTTGTTTCTTCAAAAGAACCACATGGGAAGGCTACATATGACAAATGGCCTTGAAGAATGCTATGCTAAATTCAAACTTCTCTTTAACATTTTATAACCATAGAACTTACTTTCTTATTCCACTGAAACAAACTAAATCACCACCTTCCAAAAGTCCTCCTCTCCGTTCAAACAAAATTCATAGTAACAGGTAATGATTTTAAGGAAGCAACTCTAGTTTCACAAAGTCAAGATGGAAAGCAAAAACTAAGTAACTATAACTTTATCTTATTTTTTTGAAGTCCATTGCAACTATTATAGGAGCGTAACCATTGGGTTAAAAATCAGTATTTTAGCAAGCTAGCTGTAACATACCATTCATAAATAAAAGTACAGTCTAAGTATGTATTTAGAAGAAAAAGACTAATTGTTTTAAACACTATAATTACATAGATGAGATTTTTTTTGAAATACCAAGATATCTAAATTACTGAGTTCCCATTCACTTTCAGTGGAAATGCAGAGGCTAAGAATTTTCTTCCTCGGTTCTTTTAGAAATTAAACTTTCACAGTAGCTGTTCTCAAACACAGGTTTAACATTCAGTGTATTATTATTTACTATTCAACATAGTACATGTGGGCTTGCTTCGTAAACTGCTCAAAATCACACAGATACTCCATTTTTTCCTTCGAATGTACGCATAAAGCCAGGAAGCAGCACAGTAATGCAGCAAACTGCAATAGAAAACACTAGCATTCTTGTTAGAGTTTCTTACTAGATACATTGCCAAGGTTGGAATTTGGAAATTGTGTAAGTATTCCAGCTGGAACATTAGTGAGGGGGTGCAAGAGACAAGAGAACAACAAACAAAGATCACCTCCTCCACCTTCAGGATTAGTAACTTCCACCTACAATTCCCTTATTTCTATTTTTTTCTTTTACTAGGACACAAACAAGCAATGTTTAATTCACTGTCTTCTTAGTAGGCTTTTGAATTCTGGATTGATTTTAATTTATCCTTCCCTATTGCATATGAACATGTTTAAACAGTCATGTGTTCTACTGAAGCAGAAAAAAGCTTGTTACACATGAAAAACGGTGGGAACATTATGGAATAGCAGACAGCTGTTAGACACAAATCATTCCAAGAAAGCAGAAACTGCACAGCTGAGTTTCTAAAAGCTGTTAACTAAATGCGACACCAGCTAATAGACCAACCCCACATTTGTGACCTCAGAAAACAGGAACAGCAGGAGTAGAAGGGAAACACCACCACAACCCTCCAATACTGTCCCAGCCATAGGCACAAACCAGACCTTTTCTAAGGAACGCAACTCCCCAAGACCTCCATGACTCAAGAAGGACTCATTAAGTAACAAAGTAACAAATGGAAAATGGAATTCTGTGGCTGGGATGCTAAATTTTACATGGCAAGGGGTTGTTCACAGAGAATAAAACTGTTGCTGGTATCTAAAAGCTGCTCCCAGCTGAGGAAGTCTCCAGGTCCATGGAGAGTAGCTGGTGACACGGTCAGCAGGACAACTGCTTGCTTTCTTCCCTCTCTTCCCTACAGAGCTACTCAGGGCTATTCTTCCCCCTGGGTTTCTCCCTTACAGAAGTACCCCAAAATAGAGGAAGAGGTAAAGAAGACGTGGGGGAGGCCACCAAGAAATAAGTGTGTAGGAAGGCAGAACTGGGAAGAAGATTTGGAAATATACCGTTTCTAGCTGATGCTAGGAAGAGGCTCACCTTTATTCACCATGTAGGATGGGAGTCACAGCTAGAGGAACAGCTGTTTCAAGCCAGCTTAAGACTTCCAGGCACCACATTCCCACAGAGACAAACCAGTTCAACTGAATATTAAAGCACTTGCCTCAGACATAAGCCATTTCATAATATGCTTAGGAGTCCATACCACAGTGAGAGTGCCAGGACAAAACCTAATAGAGGCAGATGACCTCTATCTCTTTGTCCTATGGGTTCTCTAAATGAACCTACAAAATTTATCATTCTTGCAGTATAGCATGAAGGAAAGTTCTATATCCACACAAATAATGTTATTTATGGCTGGCTATAGTTAAATTACACATGTGGTAATGCAGGATGGTAAACTTCATTTTTATATGCTTAAATTATTCTTTCCTAAGTCTCTAAGTTTACCCTGTATATTTATTTTTATATTTAATCCTGCATTTTCTATTTTTTATAATTGGGTTGATGAGCAAATCCACATATTTTATTGAATTTATGGGAATTTTGCTGTAAGATACTTGCATCTACACGTATGATAAGACAGATACAGAATTAACAAGCTTGTGCGATCCACAAGGTACATTATGCTTTCCACTTGATATTAGGGAACCAATACTAGGAAAATGCATGAGTAATAGCTGTCAAAATGCGACTTCTTACAATGACTGACTATAGCCAGATGCTACACACTGATGCACACAGAGAACCAAAATTATTTGTTACTAACTTAAAGCTTAGTAATTTCTAATATTTTAGCTACCAGAAAAATACTTTAAACTTACACAACATTTCTTAGTCTCTATCCCAACAAAAACCAGACAAACATCAGCTCTGGAATAGGAGGAAGATGACCTCTCAGTTTTTTAATAACATCAAACTAAAGATAAGGATAGGTCCTGTGAAATCTCACTTTCTTATTTTTAAAACCTCCAACCTGTACATTTTCCAGTGCCAAGCAGCCTCTGGACAAAAATTCTTCACAAGCATCAATCAACACCCGAGTTCTTATCCAGTGGTCAAAGTAACCACGGAAACAACTTAATAGCTTCAAAAACCACACACAAAAAGCTTTGAGAATGGAGATCAAATCCCAGTTTAGTTGTACCTAGGGATGTAACTGAAAGGCATAATCTGATTAACAAACTACTTTTTTTTCCCCTCCCTTAAGAGACAAAAAGATACAAGGATGGCTGACTAAAGTAATGATTTTGTAGAGACTAATATCCTAAAAGAGAACTTGAACTGTAAGATTAAGCTAATCCTTCTATTGAATCGAGAGGATAAGTAAAATGAAAACCTTTACAGTGGATACGTCAGTATTAAACATAATAAACCACATCTAATTCTTCATTCCGTACACATTTCTTAGAAATCAGAAGAATGTTAACTACCAAAACACATGTAAACTGGATCTTGGTGCAGATTAGGAATTTGGATTATCTGAATATGAAGGAATAGGACCGGAACCTTCCAAACAAAGGTTTAGCGAAAGCTAGACCAATGAGAATGCAGACTCCTTCAGTCTGAATATTGACAGTGACTGCAGAACAGACAGCATTCCGCAGACTTCTCTCAGTATGGATTTCTGGGATAGCCGATGGTGTCTTTTTATCCTTAAGCTCTCTACTAAGGTGAAACAAAAGACTCTCAAGCCACTGAAAAAACGTATCTGACATAAAATTGTGCTGCAGCAGAGGATAACTTAAAATTCTGTAGTTCTGCTTAAGATGTTTAAGGACAAAAGAAGAAAAAAAAAAAAAAAAAAAAAGGTTAACTGCTAACACTACAGGATCCTATTGCTGAAAAAGGCTCCTTGCAAGCACCCTGGGGTGAAGTTTACTGACATCACCTCCCAAACTAATGTGAACTTGACTGTAACAGCCCAGCTCTGACCAGATTACTCTGGCATGAACTTTAAAACAAAGCAGCCGTAAACAAACTTTGCCATGTAACAGCTGCAAACTCTGCACTTGTGTAACACTGCTATACATACTGCTATAGCTACTGCTCATTCTGCTTGGGAAGAGAGAATGTTAATGGAACTGGTCTATGGCTGTGTGTTGACCAAGGACACTGCTGGCTTTTGTTGACACTCCTCAGAGATCAATACATAGTGAAGACAAGAAATAAATCAGTATTCTCCACAGAGAACACAACCAACATTAAACCTGGTGGCTGGCTCAGTCTCCATCTACACACCCATATTCTGTCTGCAAACTGCCCTGACACTTCTATCAGAATGGAGAATGACTCTGTGTGTTAGCCTTTGTATATTTGCATATTTGGTGCGCTGTTAAAACTTGCGAGAGTGGCAAAGCAGTGGAAAAGGATGTCCAGGGAGGCTGTACAGCCCCCATCTCTGGGCTCTCAGAAGCTGAGCAGACACAGTCCTGGGTCATCACAGTGCTGCAGTTCTGTGATAACTTCTGCATACGCAGCTACCACAAACTCCCATAAAGCTCTGTGGAGAATCTCTGCCATCAAATGCTGAAAAGGTGAGCTCAAGAGGTGTAATTCCTCTGCTATTTTAGAGCAGACATTACGGCGCGAGTTGAGATGGAATTAAATAACATTGACATGGGGAGCGTGCAAAAGACTACCAACAGTACCTACTGCTGATAATTTTGTTAACAGCATTACATGAGGCATCTGTTTTCTTTAGACCAAGCACCCCATGGTACCTCTGCATAAACTGCAGAGTTGAGAAGAACAGCACGAGGAGGAAACTGTTCCCATCTACAGGCAGAAGCAACAGAAACATCCAATGTGCAAATGTGCCCATGTTACTCCTGACAGTCTTCATTTGAAGCAGAATAAGGCAAGACTTTACAAACAAG
This sequence comes from Myiopsitta monachus, assembly GCA_017639245.1. Lineage (NCBI taxonomy): Eukaryota > Metazoa > Chordata > Aves > Psittaciformes > Psittacidae > Myiopsitta > Myiopsitta monachus. The sequence continues at coordinate 58,522,798 of CM029921.1, read as the reverse complement.
TTCAGAAGGAATCATGAGTGGGGAAACAGAAGTTAGTTATATGGCATGAAGAAAGTCATAAAGCACTTTCCAGGACGAGGCATCGCTATGCCTACGTAGTAAGAAACTGTTGAAGGATTACAAAACACAGTGGTTTCGATATTTAAAAAATGTTTTTTTCTAAGTTCCATCCTACTTTTCAACAGAATTTAGAGGCAACTGCAGACAGAATTCTGCAGCATGGTTCAGTGACTGTGTATAAGGTGTTTTATTTTAACTGCAGAACACTGATAATTGCTCTTTAAAGGATCTATGTCCTTCAAAAGTAAAATGCTTATGTGTTTACGTACTTGTACATACACAGCCAGTCCAATACAGTGAGTCAGTCTAGGAGGACAGAAGGAGCCAAGTGACCCAGGCTTTCCAGTTCGGACAAGGTAGCCACTCACACTACTATCAACATAGATCAGGAGTTGAAGAAAAATTAATGGTAAGTGAAGGAGTTCATCAGCTAGCCTTCTGGGATGAGAAAACAGGCTTCTGTCATGTAAAATACATGCATTAGCAAAGATCCACATTTCATTCTTTGGCTCTTGAGACTCTGAAGAGACCAGAGAAAGGGAGAAACCGGCATGGAACGGGAAAAAAACTCATTATAGCCTGAGTACCAGAAGCAGTGAAGCGCATTGAGTGTGAAACAAACCAAGTAAAGATTAGAATAAAAGGTCCAAATGGACAATCTTTGCCAACTATGCTCATACTTGACATTATTTGCTCACTTTCTGGCACTTATTTCTGAACTCTGGATTACTTTTTCAGTACACAAAATACTAATGTTCTCTTGCAGTGCTTTCTTACAAAAACCCAACCAATTTTTAAAGATAAATAGAGGTTATTAGAAATACTGAAGTAATTTTTTTTTATATTTTTTAAGGGCAGGATTTTTCCCCCTTTCCCCATTTACATACATGGGACATATCACTGGAATTAGCTTCTGGGAAAAGACATTTACCACATTAAATGCTCACTGCTCAGCAAAAAAAAGGAGTTTAAATTCTTAAATAACTGTCAACAGCCACAGAAAGTGGGCAAAGCAACACAGGGTAATCAAAACCAGCTCCATATTTTACGCATGAAACAATGCTTCTTCTGTTGCAAGATATTTTTAGAGTAACAACAAAAAGTCAAACTGAAGCTTGAAAGTATTCCAGTACAAGTTCAATGTTCCAGCTAGATGATGTGTATTTTATGCACCAGAAAGTCCCTTTGCACTGAAAATTCAAAGCCTAGGACATACAGATTTTGGACAAAAAAGCCAACTCAATTTGCGTATTTAGTTTTAAAATGCAAACTTAGTTTATTCAATCATTTCAAGCCCTTCAGTCTCCCAGAAGCAAATCTGAGTATCTTAATGCTGTCAACTTGGATGTAAGTATATTAGTCAGACAAAGCCTTAATAAAACATAAAGCAAGAAAGGTGGGTTCAAACACGCATTTAACTTAGCAAGTTCAGCTGAGAGGCAAATCTTTACTGCTACAGGGAAATAACTCCAAAATACTTGAATAAGTAGCAGGTCTTAATAAAAGACTGCATAGAAACTTCACTTTTACTTTAAAGTAGCAATTTAGTTGCCATTAGCGAAAAAAAAGTGAATTTGAGTATATTTATGTCAGGCTGGTAATAGAAGTCTATGCTAACAGGAAAAAAAGAAAACAAAGAATAGCAGAATAATTCTGCAAGTGATCTGAGTTCATGCCTTTGAGTCATTTTATTTTTCAAAAAGAATATTAGCATAATTTCAGTTTCTTAATTGTATCAGATCATACGTAAAAAAAGGAAGACATTTCAAATTTGTATAATGCATCCAACTTGTTTAGTATATAATGTTGATAAAGAGCAACACATACAAACAAAATAACTAAGCGCATGTTAATCTACAACAGAACACAATGCAGAAATAAAAGCATCCAGTCTCTCCTAATGTTCAAAAACTTTGTACACTCATATTTAGGTCAAAGATACTTATATAAAGATATTGGAATAAAAGACAATGAAAAGGCAAAGGAAACTAAGTCTCAAAAGAGCACTGTAAAAAAATTAAGTACGATCTACAGGAGAATAAAATAAGAGCTAATGAAGATCTGTTAATACGGAACTTTTTTGTAGCCCAAATTAAAAAATCTGAATATGAAGTCTATCACTGAAAGTCTGATGCATATGACTACATAAGCACTTCAATACCTTTTATTTCAGCATCCAGAAAGTAAAACCATTGATCTCATTTCTCCAGATTACCTACCTTTAAAGGACTATAGTACTGCATTCTAAACATGACCTTTTTGTTGACATTACAGTTTGTCCCTTGTTAATTGAGTACCATGTGAATGGATAACAAGCCTTTAAGCTGGAAAAATTGAAAGTCCAAATTACTTACCACATTAATTTCTACTGAAATCAGTAAAGTTTCCATGCATACCATGCACTCCATTTGATGCTAAATTTCTGATGGGATTTAGTGCACGAAGAATACAGCAAACTAAGCACAATACTTCCATTATTTGTGTTCCTTCAGGCCTGATACTGGGTCAACAGAATGACAATGCTCATGCTACTAAAAAGCCATCTGAAATAATTAGGCATGTTCTGCAGGAATTTAACATACGGGATTTTCTTTTCTATTTAAGTTGAAATACATTACATGTATTTTATATTGAATGGCCTTTTGCTTAGTAAGTAAAAAAAGCAAGTTGCTGAGTTTAGGACAGTTAAAGAAAACAAACATAATTATAGACTGCAAAGGAGCTGGCAGCATATAAAACCAACAGGAAATACTAATACAAACCTATCTCTAGCATTTTAAAGCACTTAAGAACAAGTAGCTGAGTAGAACTTCGACTAAGATAATCACAGTTAAAAGGTATTGTTTGTGTATATTCTGAAACTTATGTATATTCTTTATACTGTCACCTCATCACAGACAACGCTTGCAGGTAGCCCTGCAGTACTTGAGGTCTAACAACAGCCTTCTGGCCCTGATTTCTGGAATTGTGACACTAAGATATGAAGTTTCTGTGCTATACTAAAATAAAAAAGGTCAGCTCCTTCCAAGAGAGGCCAGAGGCAAAGAACCTCACAGTGGCTACAAAGGTGAATTTTCAAACGTCAAGGAAATAAACAGGAAAACATGACCCACTTTCAACTATGAAAACACCACAGAAGAGAGCAGAAAGAAATTTCCAACATAGTTAGAAAGAAACACAGTGTAAAGAGATGAGATTATCTTAAATCTAGAAAATGAAGTCCATTAAACAAAGACAAAAGGCAACAAAGAAGTAAAGGTGTGCCCTAAGCAGAAATGACAAGGACTACTGAGAGTCACTCTGGCAGGCTCCTGATCAAAAATACTAGTTCTGCCACTTCTTAATAGAAAGACACCTTTGAAGGAAACTCTAAAGGACTTGATAACTCTTTCAGAGTTTAAAGAGATAATATTTATTTGATGTTTACAACCTGACAAAGAGAACAAAATACCGAATTTTTACTTTGTTTTTGAGACTGAATTAAAACCTTAAGAAACAAAGACAAATGGAGAGAATAACTGCTGTGTATTTCCAGCTCAGTGTACATGAGGTATTATAAAAACAGAGATTACTTTCCTGGCTACAAAAGTTAATGTTACTGTCTGCCCTCTTCCTGGTTGGCTCCAAACATTCACAAAATAGTTACTTTTAATCACTTTGATCTGACAGGTGCTGATAGTTGGGTTTCCCCCCTTGAGTTCTGTCCTTTACTAAGTATGTACACATCACTTCAATGGAAGGAAAGAGGACAAGACAAAACAAAAATCAATAGACATATACTTATTTCCATAGAATAGAAGTAACTATGTCTGAAGGGGTGTAAAGACAGGTTGCTTCATAATGCAGAAAACCTGAAAAAAGCTGGATGTAAAAGTTAGAAGCCTGGGTCAAAAATCTGCTTTCTCTGAAATTCTGTTCCTTTGGCACATCAGCTGACCCAAGTACAGTATCAACTACCTTCTCTTCAAATCCATGTTTAGAATTAAGTTCAGTAAGTTTTGTATTGAAAATTTGCTCTACACATACACAACCTACTGTCACCACTGCCCTCTTTTCATCTGCGCTCATCTATGTTTGCAGATACACACACATTTTGCTTCATTCAGGTTTTACCTAATCCTACAACAGCTAGGCCTCCCAGTAACACCTAAATCAACACATTTCAACAAAAGAAGAATAATTATTCATGAAAAAACTGCAGGATCTGAGCCCAACTATGTATTGCTAACATACTGTTACTGGAGCAACCTATGGTGCCATTTTTCTATCCAGAAGTGAGATGTCCACATGACAGTCTTCCACCTGATTTGGGCAGAAGTTGTTTATAAAACCCACCAGTTCTTAGCATAGCACTTCAGTCTCCACCAAAAAGCATCAACCCTAAGTCTTGCAACCCTTTTTTTCCAAGATAACCCTGAATTAAAAAAGTTATTAAAAATTGTAATTAACATACTCAGCAGCTAGATTTCAAAAATGATATGCACGCTTCAGCTCTTAAGCCCTTACATCCGGGCAAATGAGGAAATTCCAACATCAAAATCCATACAAGCTATTTAAAAAAAAAAAAAAAATCCTCATTTCTTTCTGTTCTTTAACCTTTTTAAAGACTTCAATTCTACAGCTGTGCCTTCAACCCAGGAAAAAAATGCCACTCCTATTTGCATTGGTTCCAAAGGCTAACACATGTAAAACCAGTAAGATACAGTTAATGCACAAACAGGAAGGTCTATTCAGTAAAACAGGAAATCATCCCACTCAGATTTGAATTACACAGACTTCCAGGTATTCCTTCTATGCAAGATAAACCCATGGGACAACAGGGCTTACTTCAGTTCAAGAACAAGCTATTGCAGTTTAGCTTAAACCTCTTCCAATTCAACTTCAGCCACAGTGAACCAATCCCAGTGGTCTGGCCAGGGACTTCAGGAGTTACTGCTCTTCAACACCTCAGCATGTGCTATCTGCCTATTGGGATACAAAGCATGAGAGATTTACCAGAAACACCTTAACAGAACTCTGCAAAGCACATTCACACAGCCAACTCTGGAACAGCTGTGGCAGCTTAAAATATTACTGACTTCCAGCTGTTCAGCATTATTCCTAAACTGGGTACATAGTGAAAACAGATCACAGGAGTCTTCCTGATGGGGTTTAGTCTGGCACTGCTGAGCTGTGTTCACTCATCTACTTCTTACTACATTCTCAAGAACCTGAAAACTTCTTCAAAACTTCATAAACAAAAAAATCAAATCTATGTGTCCACAAAGTTGAGAGAAGCATCTAAACTTACTACTGCATTACCTCTCCTAAATGGTGGCTAGAAGGGTGGATGTTTCCACATTAACTGTCTCTCAAGTCAGCTTCCATCATCAGCATGTATTTGCACTTTCTTCATAGTTCTTTAGAGCAGTAAATTTTAAGAGCACCTGCTGTTAATAAAGACCTGAAGGGCCATGAAATGGGACAACTCTACAATTACAAAAATTCCCATTTCTCATTGTTGAGTTAAACGACCAGAGAGAGGAGCAAGCAAAAAGTAAGTTCTGCAAAGCCTAATGGCTCCTTCACTTGCTTCACATCTTCTCTGAAAGCTGAGAAATATCTTACAGCTGAAAGAGTTGGAAGGTCCTTTGGAAAAAAAGAGAAAACTATTAAACTGAATACAACTTTACAGGAAGTCCTGGATGTAACACAGAACGGAATACACACATTTCTTCTCAAACTTTTCACATCTTCAAATGCAAAATAAGTCAAAGTCCCTACAATATACTGTATAAAATACTTCCTTTTAAAAGTGAGTCCTGCAGTCCTTCTTACTCTCGGTTTCACCAGCCAGACATTATTATTCCAATACTTAGGTTTCTTTAACATTCAATTCATACATGAAACTCTAAAGCTTTGCTTTAAAAAGCAAAACAAAAAACTCACAAAAATGAAACCAAAGAGTCCCGCACTTTAACACTCCCCTTCTCGTTCAGAAATACAGCATCACTGTGTTTCTAAAAACAAAGGGAGAAAATCCTTTCTTTGCTCACATTAATCCAGACAGATGTGATGAGATCCTAAAATAAAAGAAGTATTTGCTTTCTGACCTACAGGAAAAAGCCTTTTCAAGCTTCAGGTTTTAATCAAAGCCTGGTTGAAGCTCTGTTCCAAACAGCCTGATTTTCCTTTTGAGCTTAAACCAATTTCCATCTAGTATTTTAAGGAAAAATGTACCAATGAAAGCCTCACCACAGGAATCTTTAGCCCACAATGTTTAAACAACTCCAGCTGGCAACTTCAAGTCAGCAGTACACACAAAATTAACAGGATGCCTTTCGTCTTGTTCTGTGATCACTTCTCTGCATCTTTGATCTAGTGTCAATGGTTTTTCTTTTCAGGATAGCTCTCATCCTTCAGTCACTCAGAGAGAAACCCTGGTTGAGTGTAAACTTCAGAAGACCACAAGAATTTCCTGAAGAACACATTACCTGCCAGATGAACACAACTGCTTCTTGCAAAAGAACACTTAAAATGCCCTCCCCTTGTAGGACTCAGAATAACTCAGTATAGTTTTAAAAGCTGCAATGCAAGCCACATATATAACTTATTTGTCAAATAAAATATGACTGCATTGTTTTAAAGGTCTTGAAAAACATGAATGGGTTGCTCTATATTCTGTACTTACAATATTAAAGGAATATCTGGTTTTACTTTTTTTTTATTATTCTGGGAGTAATAAATTTGTACTGCCAGACAGCATAAAGTCACTCTTACAAACAATTTAGGCTATAACTCATCAGAAAATCAGATGTATTAGCCAACATTAATAGTCTGAAGTTAAAAATTTAACTGTGAAGAAGAGATAACTGTCCCTCAGGTCCGTCAGCCTCCTAGCTACTGCCACAAAGATTTCAGCATAGCCTGCACAGAGCCTGCAGTTTTAATGCTCAGCTGCCAGCACCTGCACTTCTGTAACTACTGTTCCTTTTCAAAGGACATTGCTGCTCCTTCACTGCCCTCAAAAATGGCAATTAAAAAGCTCTTAGTTACCCTTTTTCCTGAAAGGCAACACAAGTAAGTAGCGGCTTTCTAAATTTATGATTAATAGTAAAGTGAGCTTTAAAGTAAAATTTATTAACAATTTAACCTTCAAAAATCTCTTTAGCTAAAGACTAGAACATGACAGAAGTTTAATAACCAACTTAAAATGTTTTCACTAAATTTACTGTCAATAAATTTATGTCTAAATAAATAATAAAAATTCTATCCCACATAATACATATGGGCTTTTTTCTACAATATAATTGAGTAAGTAGTTTAAAATATATTTCTACAGTTCAGGGTTCTGAACCTCTGGCTTTGGGCCATATTTAAGCTGGCAGGACAATACACACAGCCCTCAGTAATTCTTTGGTAAGAACCAAGAGCAACCTGCTCCCACCTGCCCTTTTGGGCAGCAATTTGGAAGGACTGCACTGGATACAGCTTCCAGGAGGCTTCAAATCTGCTCCTAAGCTTTGCATTTGAGCAGTGCAGGCAAAACAGAGCAGAAGGCCAAGGGATGACAGACCTCCCTGCCACTGGCATCAGCACAGGAGTCTCCCACAGCCCTTGAGATAGGGCATCATTGCTGGGACAGAATACATTTAACTGCTGGATTTATAATGCACAACTCATCTACATCATAAAATGTCATTAATATTCATACCTGAGTCTTTCTTGTTCCCTTTTCCACCCTCTCGGCTCTTTTTTAAAACTGCCTTTAACATTTTAAATGTTGCTCCTAAAGGATAACAAACAGAAACAAAAATAAATGTAACATTAATAGCATCCATTCACACAAAATCAAACAAAGTAAAGATAGGGTCAATGCAAACAAAACAGTGAGGCAATCAGAAGAAACTTTTTGATAGGTACATTTAATTTTTACAACGTAGCTTGATTAAGCAAATTCCTGATGCATAAGGAATGCTTTAATATTTGAACTAAGTAATTAAAGTTCACTGTCTTCTCATACAGAAAAATAATACAGCATTCTCCACATTCCACATATAATTAAGGTTATAAGGCTAAACATGGCCTAAGTTAGCAAAAGACAGTGGTGAAAATAAAGCAGAATAAAGGGCTAACTCCTGACGGGAGTTCATCAGCATCACCGGGGAAGCAAGCAGCATCTTGGAAACCTGCTACCAGCTGGAGACTCCAAACTGCAGGTGTGTGGAACAGATGGGTGACATGGAACATGGTATCACCACACAACTGTTCCTTACCTATATGCAACACACTGCTGACCAACACAGAAACAGCTGAACAAATTCCCTAAATCACTGCCCTGCTATGTACATGTCCCTGTGCCTATCTATCCATGCCTGTGAGCACACGCATTTCTGCCTTCCACATCTCAAATTTAACAATCAACTTGAAGTGAGAAGCACCTGCAAATCTCAGAGGATTAATGATTTTAAGAAATATATCCAGGATGTAAACCTGGAAGACAGTTAAGCTGCTTCAAGTAACTATCTTCAGTCACAAAGCAAGGAAAATGGAATAAAAGGAATTATGAAGACCACTTCTTCCCACAAAGCTTTCTGGTGCATCTATAAATCCTAATTTCATTTGTTTTCTCTATTAAAAAAAAAAAATTAAAAAAAAAACCCTGCAGTAGAGGAAATGCAACAGGAAGGGGAAAAAAAAAAAAAAAGTATTCTGACTATGCTGGTTTACATAATGGATTGCCATAAAACCCACATGGAACCAACAGGAAAAGCAAGAGTTTTCCATTCAAAAAACATGGGTTCTTCAGAAAGTTCACTTCTTTCTATGAAATAAAGCAGAAAGAAAAATCAGTACAACATGGTTCTTAAGCTTCAGTGAATAACCTGAAGCACATACAACACGTACTCATTAGAAAGCCATGGGGTTTCTCAAGCCTGTATTATATTTAATGCCCAGACCTCTGGGTCAGTTCCATGCACACAGGTGGCTGTTTTTCGTGTGGCAGAGCAGCACCTCAAGCAAGGTGTAATGATGAGTAACACTCCTTAGGACCACACATCACATCTCTAGTAACATGGTTTAGCAGTGGACTTGGCAGTCCTGGGGTATGGGGGTCAGACTTGATGACCTTACAGGTCTTTTCAACCTAGTCGATTCTGTGATCACAGAGCTAAGCTTGAAGCAATCGCGCTACCTTCTGCGCTGTCTCTTGGGCAAAGTATCTAAAGATTACACACAGAAAGCAAAAGCAAAATTTAACTGCAGCTCTGGCCAATTCCTTTGGATTAGGATGAGAAAGGCAGCTAAGTACTATATCTCCACTCTCACCCTGTGTTCCCTGCTCGCTTCCCCTTTCCCAGTACTTAATGCCTTCTAGTTTTCTCAGGTACACCGTTACAAAAAAAAAAAAATAATAATAAAGATTTTCTGAGAGACTCAGGCAGTCAGCTGGAAAAAGCCTATCTGATGATACAAGAAAATAAACCACTTTCGTAAATTGTATGAAGACCAGCACTGCCCCTAAAACAAAGTAAGTCATTATTCCAATCTGTGTCGTACTAAGGAGGAGCCTCTGTCCCACTGTGTGCTCCAGAATTCAGGTTTGGAGCATGTGGAGGGAATAGAGAAGACAATGCCAAAGATCACCAGTCTAGGCACTGCAATTGCGTTTTTAAGAGCAGAAGACTTGAGGAGAGACCTAACCTCAGTTAGCCAGTTATACATTTTAAGACTGTTACACAGAAGGGAACAATCTATCCTATATATCAACTCTTGACAGACCAAGTAATACAGAAGTTAGGAAACTAGAAATTTAAAGGCTCGATTACACAATCAAAATTTGTGCTTCTTTTATGCATAAGCTGTGCTAGAATCTTCCATTCCGTAAGCATGTCCCGTCTGCTCTCCTGGTATGAAGCACGGCCAGAAGCAAAGAAAGACCTTGCTTAACCTAGGAATGCCCTTGCACACTGCCTGGGCCCAGGAATGCTACACTTTGTTCCCAGCCCCACTGCAGGGCCAGTATCACACACAGAGGCAAAGGACAACTCAAACATGTTAAACGCATTTTTACTAAAATCCAAATGGCTCACCTCCCAAGTTTATTAAGTATTCTTTCAGAATAGCTTCCTCCTTGTGCACATCATGTGGGTAGCAGCGGCTGTAAAAACAGGCACATCCAGTGTGCACTGCATGTACTTCAGCTGTACAACGTATTACTACAAGTGCTGCAGTGAATGCTTCTTTGCTCAAAGACCTGGCTTCTCTGATGCTTCCCAAATCACAGAACTGTGTAAAGTACTGCTGAGTACAGCAGTAACAGCCATTTCCTATATAGCAGCCAAACTCAGCACCAGCATTCTCTTTCCTACCTTCCTGATCACCATTTTTAAAAGGGTCCTCCAAATTTTAGTACAAAGTTCTTGAAAGAAAAAAGCCCACAAAAGGTTTAGGACAAGAGGCAACAGGCTTCAATCTGTGCCAGGGAAGGGCTGGATTGGATATTGGGAAAAATTTCTTCAGAGAGAGGATAATCAGGTACTGGAACAGGCTACCCAGGGCACCATCCCTGGAAGTGTTCAAAAACCGTGTAGATGAGGCCCTCAGTGACATGGTTTACTGATGGTCTTGGCAGTCCTGGGGTAAAGGTTGGACTTGATGACCTTAAAGGTCTTTTCCAACCTAGCTGATTCTCTGATTCTATGAAAAACCATGAACAAAAAAACAAACAAACAAAAACCCTACAAAAAAACAAACCATCAAACAAAACCACCTCACAACAACTGAAAACAATTGCTGTGATTCACCTCAAAACCTTCCAACCACTTCTCACCATTAAGATACTGGTCCTTGCTTGAGTTTGGAATGATCACAGTCTGTGCTTCATATTTAAAAACCGGTCATTTGTCCAAAAACCTAGATATATAAATTTCACCTTAATACTACAACTTGAAGGTCTTGCATTCTTTAGAACCCATCTTTATATGTAATTGGACAGTTCCTTTAAATTAAAATTTTCTCAGGTCATTTCAGTACATTGTAATTGAGGTAATTGTACTCATGGAGTATTGTAGCTTTTAATGTTACTAGTAAGCATTCATGGGTTATTAAAGCATTTAGTGAAGAAAACGGTGTTCAATCATACAATTCAAGGCTGAAACATAAAGTGTATGTAGAAGAATAGGAACTCAAATTAGAGCTGCAGAGACATACTTAGTTTGGCATTTCCCAACTTCTGCCTGGCTTTGAAATGTTAAATGTTTCCTCTAAAATCATTCAGTGCATACTGTACCAACATATCCCAATGCTGTATGGTAAATTTTACTTACAAACATTTTAAAGTCTTTAAAGTCTTGCTGAACAGTAGTGACTTTATTAGAATTCAACTGGTATCACCACACAAAAAAGGAAGAAACAGTCTACCTGAAGTGCTGCTGAAGTTCACAGAGCATGTCTCATCTAGCTCTGCCCTACAGAGACCATTGCATGCTTTTTTTTTTTTCTTTCTTTCCAAAAGCATTACAGCTTAGTGGTGTAATGCAACTGGAACCAAATACAAGAAGGTAATTATTAAAGAGTTTGGCTTCATAGAGCTGAACACCATGAGGGGAGCCTACCGCAAGTGAAGACAAAAACACTGATGTAAGAGAACTGGATTTTTCTTAAGAAAAATACAGTAATCATAAACCGCATTTAAAGGATCCTGAACAGGTGCAGGGCTAAAGAAACCCTCCTTAACAGCTTCAAAGAGATATGTGAGCTTAAAAATAGTCAGTGGAAAAAATAATGGGTGCGAAGAGCAATCCAATGAACAAAGAGGCAATGGGCACAAACTGAAACATAGGAGGTTCCCTCTGGACATCAGGAATACCTTCTTACTGTAAAGGTGACTAAGCTCTGGCAAAGGCTGCCCAGGCAGCTTGTGGGGCCTCCCGTCTTCCCTGGAAGTATTCAAAGACCATCTGGATGCGGTCCTGGACAAGCGGCTTTAGGTGACCTTTCTTGAGCAGGGAAGTTGGAGAAGGTGATTTCCCACAGTCCCTTCAAACCTCAGCCCTTCTGTGATGATGTTAAGCAGGATAAGAGTCAATACTGAGCCACAGGGTACACCACTAGTTACTGGCCTCTAATAAGCCTTTGTACCCCTGAACACATGTGTTTCATGCATTTCACACAGTACCATTTACAATGCACTATTCCATTTGAGCCTATACATCCTGTAGGTCATTATACTAAATGTACTGCTTTTAAAGAATAACTCTCACTCCAAAAAAGAGAGCTGCCTTGAAATGCATCTAACATACTAAGGGAGGTGGATGGGAATAGCAGGAAATACTATTTCCTGCTATTTCCAATCCCTTAGGTTGGTTCAAATATGTTTCCTTTGTCCAACAAAACTCACCTCAGATCAAACTCCTAGCAGAGGCAGCATACAAACCAGCTCAGGGGCTACAGAGAGGACACATGTTCTGCCTCTGAGGAGAATGGCATGGACTAGAATAAAACCATTACAGAAGCTGTAATGTAGTAAAAAGTACATTCTACCTCCCTCACTCTTACTTTAAATGGCATATGCCTCCCAGTACTACATGATCAAAAAATTCTAATTATTAGATTCCAAAAGGAAAGAAAAATAACTCTAAGCATCTAAACACACAAACACCCTCTCCCAGACAACCTCCTGAGATAAGACATCAAAGAAAATAAAAGCCCAAATGCATTTATTGCATTCTGCTTTTTAAATAAAAATATTTTTCTTTTCCATATTTTAACCATGTGCCACGTTAGAAAGTCTGCATTATGCAATGGTAGATCTGGAGCTGTTAATGAATTTCAGAATCTGAGTACAATATTCTACATAGCTAGATCAGAGTGGCAAATAAAAACAAAAAAAAAAAAGAAAGAACACCTATACAAACACATTATATTTAACTTTCTTATTTTGCAAACACGACAGGTATAAGTTTCCTATTAGGCAGAACAGAGAGGTTTGATACAGAACTGAAATTTTACAGTATATGTCATTCCTATTCTTAGGATACAGGTTAGGGGTAATAAGAGATCAAGCAAAAGGAATTGAGGACAATTCCATCCTAGATTTTCTCTTTTTGGAATTGAGGCCAACTTCCCTGCTGTGCAGACAGTTGGTTCTCCAAGGATCCGTTCCACTACAAAACAGAAATGGCACGCGAGACAGTTGCTCATTCAGACACATACTGTGCCAATACAAAAGTTGCCCATTACCTGGAAGCAAGGTACATTTCCTGCCTTCTCCCCTATAAAATGCTGCAAAAATGAAAGATAACCACTTCCAAAGAAATTCACCTTTTGGTATGTCAATTACACTCAAGGAGAGAGCAAAGCACTAAGGGCTCTGAGCAGGCAGAAAAATGCAACAAAATAAACTGTCCTTAGGCCAATACCTTAGGTTTTTTTTACGTTCATTCACATTCCACAAGGGTGTGTACTTGAACCATTTAGGAAATGAAACAAATATTAGATTTTCAATATTGTGATTACAAATAAGCTATGTGGTTTTTTTAAATACCCAAACCAAACCAAAAATCCCAATATCAAACTTAGTTACAAACTGTGAAGCTTTAGGACAGGTATCCAAAAGCATTTCAGCTTCAGGTAAAAAATTTCTTCACATCCATCTTTCGCACTTCAAGAAGACTGATTGAACTGGAAAGCAGTACTGTATATTTATACTTCCTCGTCCCTTGGAACAGACACGGGATATTGGATCTTGTTTTGTTTTAAAGATATTTGTATTAGTAGGGTATTTTCCAGTAATGCTGGCATTTTGTCTTTTCTGAGCACATTGTATTTCTGCTTTACCCTACAATTAAGCTTAAAGAAAATCATTCACTAAGATTTCAGAAGTTTTCAGCTACTGTAATTGTTTTGCTTTGGTAAACAATTCAGTTTTAGGTTTTCTTGGTTCCAGTTTTTAAATTCTGCCCCTGAAACCACTTGTTTCTTGTTCAGTTAGGTTTTTTCTTCAAGATTTCAAGGCATTTTGAAAACTTTAACTGTCATATCCATTTTTCAAATAGGTATAAGATGTGGACTTGTTATCCAAGGGTCAATATTAATAATGTTGCATAAGAAGGAAAAACACACTTTTGTTTATGCAGTCAAAGATCATGGTAGCTGCTTACAAAACCAGATCCTCCACCCTAGCTCATGTCAAATACATTTCAAAATGGCTGCTGCCCTCCCACCAGTTCAACTGTTGTCTTCAGATACACACATTTCATACAACTGCCTTATACTCAGAGCATGAGGGGAAGGGGCAGAAAGTCCTTCAATTTAAGACTTTACCATGTTCAGTTTTCTTGTAAGTGAGGGACTCCAGAACAGGACTAGGTTTATAAAATACAAATGGTAGGTTATGTAAACTGTTGGGAGCACACACATATACAGAAGTTTACTTCATTCCTAATCTTTTACAAATTAAGTATTTCGTTACCTACAAAATCCCCTTTGGCAAGCAGAAAGGCAGAAGAAAATGTATCTCCACGTTTTCACTCTGTCGGTAAGTCTCCCTTAAAACTCAGCAACTTCCTTGCATGAGAATATTTGCCATGTATGGCAACTACCAACAGATACTAACATCAGTAACCAGATGATTCATAGCTTTTGTTCCCATTCTTAATTTTTGGTCCACCTTCCCTAAAGGTTTGCAGCATGCATGTTTTAGACACATTACTATCACAGTGGGTTATTTTCAAAGGTCTAGCCACATGAGTCAAGCGCTTCTGGAGAGGTCAAATAAATTAATCCTTCCAGTGGGCTGTATTGAGCCAAATTTAAACAAATTCACTGAAGTTAACCAGCTATTATTGAAACTGTTTTACAATTATGGTCTTTAACCCTTTTCTTTTGTATGAAGATCAATGCAGATACAGAATTGATAAACTGTACTGCATTTGTTCCTTAATAACCTAATTATTATTAATCTTACCTATGAGATATTCCCCCATTCTAATCTGACACTCCTGAAAGCTATGCAACAATTTAACAGAAGACTGTAAAAGAACACCAAGGTTTCCAATTTGCTGTTTGCTTCTAAACAGTGGAATTCTGCCCTGAAGCACTATTAAAATACAATGAAAGAGGTGAAAGATGAGGAAGCGTGAGAAAGATCTCATTATCACATAAGCTATTAGAATGTGCTTTTGCAGTAGCTTTTTTCCCACCAGTCTGGTTCTAGATCTGACTTCCCAGATGACACAGAAGTACCTATTCTATCCTGCAGCCACCCAGTTTTCTGCTATGCTCCTCTTTTACCTTACTGCTGATTATTTTGGCCAGTGTCTCCAAGGACTGCCAATACAGCGGAAAGTATGGCTGCTGTCTTCACTTGACTGCTGTCTAAATCTCCTTGGTCAGGTGCCAGATACTGGAGAAATTACTGTTTATCAGTTTTAAAGATTACTGTTCTTCAGCTACTTGTTACTACCCTGAAGCGCTGAAGAAATCGATCTTGCACTGAAGCAGATGAAGAGCACTCTCAAGCCAGAAACATTAATTCCAAAGGTCATAAGCACCTGTTTGAACTAACCTGAATGATGCAGCAATGATACAGCAATGATAAGGATGAAGAATCATCAGCTGAGTTATTTGCCTGTCCATGCTGGGGAAAAACAGCAGCAGTTGTCAGCAGAGGAGCCATAAAATCTTAAAGACTCACAGCTGTTTCTCATATGAAAAATATCTAACTACAGATGAGGTTGTACACAAATTTATTTGTCCCTTTCTCCTCCCATTCAGCCAAGCCCCTCCAGAGAAATGCCAAGACCATACCTTCCTACCATTTTCTAAAGAACTTCCTCTTTCTTCAGTTATGAGTTACAAAAAAAGAAAAACAGAAAGAAACAAACAAACAAAAATAATCCCAAACCAACCAAACAAAAGCCAGGAAAAAAAACCTGTTTCTCAGCTCTACTGAATTATTTATCCTTGCTATTTAGGCTTCTCTCTGAACCTCACCCCTCTAGCTCTTGTCATTCACAAGATACTGTCAAATTCTTCAAAGGATCAAAAGATCCAC
Organism: Myiopsitta monachus; assembly: GCA_017639245.1. Taxonomy (NCBI): domain Eukaryota; kingdom Metazoa; phylum Chordata; class Aves; order Psittaciformes; family Psittacidae; genus Myiopsitta; species Myiopsitta monachus. The sequence continues at coordinate 58,506,699 of CM029921.1, read as the reverse complement.
TGTGCTCTTCCAGTCTCATCTCATTTAGCCTTAACTCCACTTTCACCAGGTCTGTTTTCTCCCTTCAGTTGTATCTTTAGCTACCACAGAAGTAAATTACATTCCACTACTTTTTATTCCTAAATTCAATGAATTATCTCTCCTCCAACTTTGCAAGAAAAGGATCAGTGTGCACGGACTGCAGCAAAACGAGTTTTTGCTTCAGGGGCCAGAAGGAGGTCAGTGGGTGTGGTGAGAGCAGAATGATGGCAGGGGGAAGAGGAAGACTGCTGGTCTTAAGTAACAATCCTCACCTCCATAAAAAGGTTACAAACCAAAAAATTTCAAAAGTTGCCCCTCTTTAAGTGGCAGGTCATGAGGTAGAGGCATTCTGGAATGAAATAACATCACCAGGGTTTAAAAAAAGTCCTGAGGAAACACAGTCATGAGCATCCCAGCCAGCAATCCCCCAGAACCAGTGGGCATCAACAGTCTGCACTGAGGCAGGAGGAAGCAAAGGAAAATGAAATATGAATGAAAATTAAATGGACGAATGAAAATGAAATAGGTACATTTTTCCTTGCTTTTGTCATAATGGCCACTTTCATCCCGTCTCTCTCCATCTTCCCATATTAAAAAAGGAAAAGCAACAAACCCCCTACTTCAAAATAGATTATTAAAGGGTCAAAACAGTAGGCAAGAAGACTCACCACTTTCCAGCTGGCAGAAGTGACACCCTGCACACTTCATGTCAGCAGAAAATCAAGAGCCTATAACTGGATGAAAACTAGGTCAGGAACTGCTATTTCAGCTTTACTAGCACACAAAAAAATGAAAGGAAGACAAAAAAAAAAAATCACACTAACCAAAATCCTAACCCTATTACTCATAGTAATCACATCTTCTGTTACCCAGTAGTTGTATGTTAAAGGTATGACAGCACTGTCCTCTCCAGAAAGCACGGAAGATGAAGCATACTGAAGTAAAATGCATCTCTCATTTCTCAACTGTCCCAATTTCCAGGTGAATGTCAGCAAGCTGCTTGTAAAACATGATTCACTCCAAGCAGCTAAAAGTAAATGTAATGCAGAATGCATCCATCTCACATTATACAGGCTGCAGTTCACAGAACTCAGCAGGCAAAACCATTTTCCTTCATCCCACCAGTCTACATCAGTTTAAACCTGCTTCCTCCATACTGCTGCAATTCTAGACATTGTTTCATGACCCAGAAAACTGAAGACAAGATGATCTAGCAAAGTGAAAATGGGGAAAGACAGCACATCGGTATCTGCAATAACTGACCCAACATTTTAACAGACTGTGGTCTCTGGACTAGACAGGCATTATGCAGTTTCCAGTACAGTCATTAGAACAGCTTAGGTTCCTCCATTTCTTTAAAAAAGGTTCAATAGGCAGCCTGTATGGGTTAGTCTTTGCAATACGTATGTAAGCAAGCTGCTGCTGCTCCTGTGAAACCACATGTACTATTAAGGAATCACTATGGTCTAGAAAGTTAAGTGAGGGAAGAAGCAGAAGAAATCAACTTAGATGTAATAAATATTTTTAGTGTTAAAGTCAAGCACTATCAGAAGTAATACGTACTTAGCAAAAAAATTTATTACTGCAGGATAGCCTACAAACTTAACACAATAGTACCAAACTGATCGGCCACACATCAAATCTGTAATCATTTTGGGCAGAATTTTCAAAGGGCTATGTAACACCTACTTCTGAGCAGGGATCCTCTCTTCCTTGTGCTACAGCAAAGGGAAGAATACAATTTCTCCTACAGCACCAGGAGTGATGTCTTCACCACACGAAAATTCTGAGCCCAATGATGGTTCATTTCTTGTCTGCATGGCAATGCAATCCTATCAGCTGATTCAGAAACGCCACCTGGCATATTGGATTTGTTATGCTTTAGAACTCACAAACTGTCTCCTGCAGCTGTACATACAATTTCTGTACTCTCCTCCACAGGAGAAAAGCACTAAATTTCATTTAGCAGACAGCAAAATGACATCATGACAGTTCAATTATTATCAACTTTCGGTACAGGACATTTTTTCAGATGGTCAGTGTTTTCCCATCAGACAGCATACACAGAAATTGTCTATTATATTCCAGGAGAGAACTGGCTTAACCAAAACTCAAGTTTTCTTTCAGGCATACCAGACTCCCCTCAAAGGATGGATAAGTTCTCCCATCTCACAATAGGCAAGTAGGTGAAAGCTGCTTTTCCCTCACACATCACTACTGGGAAGATTATACGGTTCACCTAGTGAGGCTGAACATCAATGACTTAATTTTCCCAGACTTACTAAATGTCACTAAAATCCATAAGCTTAGCAAATGAACTACAGCAGCCGAGATAGGCAAACCACCATCTGCTTGTTTGTTGTGGCTTTCAGGCTATTGCTGACATAGAGAAACAAATAAATTACTATTTATTTCAACCAACTTAAGGCTTTAAGGGAAGGAAGTTATCCCATGTAAAGGGATTTAATATCATAAAATATTTTATGAGAAGAAATTATTAGGCTAAACCAATAACACTTTCAACTTGCTTAATGCTTTCAACTTCCCAAAAACAGCAGATGAGAAATCATAACCTACATAAACCTATCCAGGTGCCTATACGTAGTGTTATTTTCAGATTTAAGATGTGTATTTGAAGTCAGAGCTTGCAAAGCTGTCACTTTTAGTCCTTTTCAGTTCAAAGAACACCAACTGAGATCTTCTCAGCCTCAATATTAAAAAAACCCAAGAAAGTTAGGCCTGACCAAATTAATATCTTGAGAATTTCAGGGGTGTACACTGGTAAGATGCGTCAGCTCTCAAAACAGTATTCTAGGCAATATCCAAAAAAAACGTGACTTCAAAGTGATCTGATGCTACAGGTCTCTTCTGGACCTACTAAACTAGCATGCGGTCCAACAGACACGTTGATTTCCGTATTTGTTTCTTTTGTCTACAAAGCTACGCATAACAAACCAGCAAACCAAAACAAGAACAAAGGAAAAAAACCATGAGGCAGCTCCACATTTGAAGAAACTTTGCTCTACTTCAACATGAGATGACTTTACCACCCGGCTATATATAAACACACAGCATGACAGTCTTCAGGCGCACTTTTAGAAAGGGGATGGTTTTGTATACCTCAAGTGCTACCTGCTGCATCTACTGTAGCAAGTCTGGCAGTGGTGCCACATTGTCTGTGAAGGGAAAATAAAATAATAAGAATAAATAAATAAATAAATAAATAAAAATATCACTGAGTTCCAATGACTTTAACAGATCGATAATCCTTTCAGAAAAGAAAAACAAATTCCCTCCAACTGGTAAATGAAATCATTTGCTACAAAGCCAAAGCAGGCACTACCGAAACCTGGCAGTATTTGATTAATAGATGCATACAGCTCAAGGAAAATATTGTAGGCCATAAAATGAAAATATGTTTGTCTAGAAGTGAACGCTTCTTCCACAATCTTTCATCCACTGAAAAGCAAGTTCACAGTAAGCATGGGCAGTTTTCCTGACAGAATTACTCTATACAACAATAGGAAAGGGGACCAGTCAAAATGCTGCTGAATTTACAGAGTGCTGATACATACTGGCACCATACACTGCCTGACAAAAGCCAGCGCTGCACAGTCTTCAGGTAGCTCAGCAGGGCAGATCACCACAGATGGTAAGGTCTTTCAGAAGAGGAAAATTTTTGTGATAGTTGACAGCTGGTCTACTCAGGAATTTGAAAACACGACTGAAACAAGTCTACAAGCAAAAGAGGCAGCAGTACAGCTCCCTTCAGTTTGTCCACACTGGTACTTCATCATTTCTCTCATGTGCCGGCTGTGTAACTTTCACTCCCATATTTAAAACAAAGCTAAGTATATTCCTGGATACTCTACCAATACATTATGAAAACTATACATCAAAGCCATTAACAGCATTAATTATCATTGCTCCCGTCCAAGTGAAGCGAAGTGGCAAGGGAATAGTTTTGTTTGTGTAACTGGACACTGTAGGTCCCCACAGACCCTCAGGATTTCATTCTCTGCTTTTTCATGAAATTTTCCTCTCTTTCAAAAAAGCTGTTGTTTTACTACTGATTTTCTCCTAACACCAGAGGCCTCCATTTTAGACACCGGTGCCCAAAACAGGTGTATGTTCTGGTCTATTTTTTTTCTTGTTTTCGCATGTCAGCTACCCTTATAAATTCTGGGACAGTTTGTTTTCTATAATCCCTAATCAGAAAATACCTTATCTTGAAATAGCTGGAAATCACAGCCACTCACATTTGCCAAAAATCAAATGCAGAGCTCCATCCAAACTTGGTATACAAAGGACACATTACATACTTCCTGCTTCACAGGCCTAAAAATAGAGATAAATGTATCTATCATTAAGCAAGCATTTTTGGAGGTTTCAGTGTGACTTTTAAAATATACTAATCTGGTGTAAAACTGATGTTGCTACTTTCTTCATCAGGGTATGTATCTTCCAGCCTCAGTTACTAGCGCTAGATTGGCATGTGTGCAACAACAGCTTGAAATATCCATGAGGACAAAAAGTAACCACACTCATTAAGGCTTCTTTGGTTACGGTAGAGGAACAGAACGGCAGAGGTTGGAAGTGACCTCTGGAGGTCATCTTGTCCAGCACCCCTGCTCAAGCAGGGCAAGTCATACAAGATGATCTTGGAAACCTGTATCAAAAATGCAATGCAGACAGAGTTGTTTCCTTCAGAAAATGCAACTTCTTAAATCAATCAGTTACCAAACACGTATTCACCCCCTTCCCAAAAAAAACGAAAGAAAAAAAAAAAGTGGGGCCAGATGCAACTCCTACATGACCCTAAAAGGCAGAAAAAAGTAGGACACAAAGCTCATACATACTAGGACTGTTATCGTTGTCCAGAACACATTACCACAATTAAATGCACACACACCCATGCACACACACGAAAGGCATAAAGCAGTAATCAAGTGGATAAAATAAACTAGCGAACTTGAGAATTTAACATTAACATTCTTGAGGCTGCCTAGAAACTAAACATTTAAGTTACATGATCTAGAAGGCAGGTGAATCAGAATGTACCCTAGGCATCTGAATATACTGCCTCTTCTCCCCCAGAGCACCTTAAAACATATTACAGCTCGTAACAGCCTCCAGGGAGGGTAGCACTCTTGTGTCCATCTAATTTAAGAGGAACAAAAAGCAGTTTACTCAAAGTCATACTAGACAAGTCTTTACAAGATGGCCAAAGGGGTCAGCTGCGTATTTCTGCTACATTGTGCCAGTGCTGCTACAGTTTTCTGTGTTTTCTGAGCTGCGCTGCAGAGTCAGATGAGCAACAGAGACAACACAGGAAAAAGAGCAGGATCTCATGGCTGGTACAGAAGGAAGGAAAACCACTCCTCTGAATCACAACAAACTCTTAGATTGGCTCAGTCGTCTCCTGAAATCTCACCCATAGGAATGTGGCAAAGCAGAAATATTACCCTCACCACTTCTGAAGACCTTTTTCATGTCTACTGTGAAACATAAACCTTCCGTTTTTTAATTATTTGACTATGCTGTTTTATGGACAAGATTCAGGCATTCTACAGTGTCAACTACAAGGAAACACTCTAACATCCATATTCTTCCAATTCCTTTTCCCTTAAAGCGCTTTTAATTTTTATGTACAATGCAGTAGCATCAAGAGACCTTGTTACAGATGTTAAAATTAGCTCTGTTTGAACATTTACGACAGGCAGTATCTACCACTGTGGACTTACAAGCAAGCCTTCCAGTCCTGCCACAACCCAACATGTGGTGTACTCTGTTTACAAAAGCAGACTACTGAAATCAATTAGATTATTCACATGAACTAGATACAGGTTTTAGCTACTACAGACTTAGCCGTAAGTCCACTACAGACCTCAAACTAGGGAGAACAACATACATGGAACATCCCAGAGTCTGCTCTTGAAGAAAAACTAAAGGCTTGTCTATGCAAGGGGAAAAGTGCTCCACATTCACACCCTGCCTCATTCTGCAGTAACTCCCTGGTGTAGACAAGATCTTACATGCTCTAACCAAAAATATGGAATACCTGGCACCCATATTTATTAAAATTTTACAGTTGTCCTATTGCTTTCAGTAATTAAGCAGTCAAGCACCACTAAATCCTCTAATTCAGATGCCAGAAAGCATACCCTCCACAGGCAAGTGTCCAAAAAAACCCACACTTAAATCCTTACAACCAGAAATGAACTAGTGGTGGAATACAAACTTGCATCCATGAAAAAATTAACTATTCATGAAAATCTCAGGTCTGTGTACAGCTTTACAAGTTTGTCAAGACTGCCTCACCTTAACCTGTTAATGGGGTGCTTGGAAATCCCATGTAAATCCGATGAGCCGAGTTCACTGATTTATGGAAAAAAAAACCCCAGACCTAACGTCAACAAGAACGCACCTCAAAATCCCATGAACTGAAGAAAAAAATGCAGATGAACAAAATTCAATTTTGCTCATGGGAAAAACTGAGAATTGAAGAAAGGAGGCACAAGCAAGGCTTGCTAAGGAGAAAAGCATTTGGTTTTCCTATTAGCAGACATGATAAAAATTGGAAGAAAAGAAGCTTGTTTTTACCAGATTGGAGGGACAATGTTAGATTTCTCAGATGCCAGTCAGGTAGTCTTGGAACACTTCATAACGAAAATGACCTCCCTCAAGAAGTCCATTTGCCCAGTGTGATCCAAGATGCAACTCTGCTGCGGAGGATACAAGAGCTTTGGAAGAACTGCCTGCGCAGGCACAGGGGTGAGGGGAAAGAAAAAGAAAAAAAGACCTAACAAACCATTTGGTATATTCCTTTGGTGCAGAGCTTTGAGTTCCAGCAGAACAAAATAACTTAATGTCACTTTTGTCCTTCTTTCCCTATTGTCTTTTAAAAACAAAGTACAGCATTTCTGGTCAAGCAAAAATAAACCAAACATCATCTAGATCTTTTTTCCCCAAGCTTTCATAATACGTCTAGTACCTCTAAATGAGTATAAATAAAGGGCTGCCATCACTCACTGATTGACTTACCTCAACCTTACAGAAAATACATCTGTAATGTACCACAGTGGCCCAAAAAATAGCTTAGACAAAGAACAAACAAAAACTCTACATACCAGGTTTGCGTTTCCAGAGTTTAAAATATATCAGCGGATTCTGAAACTGTAGATTAGTTTGGCATACCATGCTGGAAGACACAATGTTCTTGTATTTCATTCTACCTTTGCCAAATTTAGTTCATTTGAGGATAAAGCAAAGTCTTCCCCCCAATGTCTTTCCATTGTCTCCTTTTATTCCTTCCAATTCTTCCAATTGCTCATTTTTCAGAGCAATTCTTGCTTGAACACAAAGATTCTGCCATCAGTAGCTGGGAAGTGCTGAAAATTTTACTTTGCCATAGCAAAACATTGTCTACACTTTGTGGCAATAATATTCCTCCCTCTCTGCTTCAAGCTTCCGGTTTCTGGAAAATATTGTAGAAAAATCCAGGAACTCAGGCATTACGAGCACAAAAAAAACCCCTTTGTGACCTCAGGGGGAATTTAGCCCAATGTAAAACAGACCTTGAGGCATATTAACTAAATAATCAACTCAAAGGCATTTCTGGTGTAAAACAGAGTCTCCCTCCAAAATCCACATTAAGAATATTTTGTGTTTTGTCATTCTTGTTCAAAACCAACAACCACCCCCCCAAAACAAACAAACAAGCACAGAAAACAGCAAAAATCCAAGCCTGAACCAAAACCAACTCACATTAAACTATCTAGAAACTTCCATCTAAGTTTCAAAAAAAAGTCATATTTTGCTTCTATTTATTTTTACTTGTGCACTGTTTAAATCTTAACTTGCTAAAGTATGGTCAGAGATACAGATTGGAAGGAAAGGAACCTGTGAAGAAAGAAATTAATTTGTTTCATTGTATATGACTGAAAGAACAGCACAATCTTTAGACCTCTCAAAATCTGGTATTTTTCCAGATAAAACAAAGCGGTTTAATCTGGACTTGGTCTTTTCAGCAATTAAACACCTCAGCTATTTTCAGTGCAATGCTCAGAATTTGACTTAAAACTACCAGCTTTTGACAGTCACAGATATTTAATAATTAATAATTATATAAAGTACATGGCAGCAAAGTTCCACCAGAAGCTAATACAAGATTTAAAGATGCAAAACTATTCAAAGCTAAGCAGAGCCCCCCTCAGTCTAACTCCAGCCACATAGCTGCAGAGTTCACATTTACACACAAACATGCACATCAAAAACTTTTTTTCAGGGCGTTTCCTGTGTTGCTAACAAGTTCCAGCTTCTCTCCTGCTGGATCTAAATTTAACAAAGACTGCGTCTTAAAAAAAACTAAAACAAAAGACCAACAAACCAAGGAAAACCCCCACCAACAAACAAAAAACAAAACAAAAACCCCAACCCACACCATATACACAACTCCAATGCAATGCAGAAAATGTTTTACAAGCACCTTTTTTTTTTTTAAGCTGTTAATTATCAAATATACTAAATATGCAGCAAACAAAAAAGTAACCCTTTCGCCCCACATCTTTCTGAAATGGTGTTTTAAATGCTACTAGGTACAGGTAACACAAGCACTAACAACAGTTGCTAATTCAATAAACTTAAAAGCAAGTGACCCGTATGGAGGAAGTTAGCAGTTTAACCAGAAGCCAAGGCTCTCCAACATGGCCAAGTGTGCTTTGACAGACAAGTTAAGAGGACTAACCACAACAGTAGCTTGGATTAAGCTGAAAAGACTCCTTACAAAATCTTCAGACTTTGTTAAAAGCATGCTAATTCTTGAATATTTTAATTGCAGGTTTGTCTGAGCAAGGGAGGGGGGATATACAGGTAGAAGGGAAAGGATAAGAAACAGCCTGAAGTGAAGGAGGTTCACATTCAGCTACTGAGCCCAGCGACGAATGCGCACGTGCACACACCACCCTTGGTCCAAGATGCATCTACCCATGGGGCTCCTTCTTGAGACTACCCACACAGGCCACTCCCACTCCATCAGGACAACTGCTTCACTTCCTACACAATGCGGGACATGTCACACATTCACCTCTAAGGCTTTTCTTTGAGAGGTTAATTCTCGCAATGCTGGAATGTGATGCACCTTTTTTTAAAAAAGGTGTTATATTTGAGTAATACCTGGATCGCCAATGAGAGGGGAAATTCTACTGCAGGCTAAAATGAGACTGACAACTCTTCTACCATAGGCTACAAAGGTCTTTCCTCTTATGACACCGCCCTGCAATTTACAAATCTAAACCATGGAAATTTGCATTTATTAATAATTCACAAATTCTAACTTAAAGGAACACCAGGAATCCAAGGCAGTTGATAAAAAAAGCAGAGATTCAAAACAACATGCATCTGTAGCTTTGTAACTTCCATGGTTGCCATATTTAAGACCACTAGAACTCTAAGGTGCATTTAGTTTTCCAAGTTTCATACATGTCCAGATATAGCTGAATTCACAGCTGTGAAGGCACATAAGGAAGAACTAGACAGTTTCAGGACCAGCCCTAGTCCCCAAATTATTTTGGTCTTCTGGATTTCAAAAGTGCCCAAGAAGTACTTCACAAAGCAGCGCTTCACCAAGTCAGTCACTATGCAAACACTGAAACCCCATAACCCCTAGACCTGCTGACACAGAGTATTTGCAGAAAAAGGTCAAATGAGCAATAATTCATTGAGCATTGCCACCAACTTCAATAACATCAAGATCCTAAAAGCAGCTCTTGATTTGACCTCAGAGACATTTCAATTTCTGCTAATGGCTATGCAAAAAACTCATTCACTGGTATCACTAAACTGACCCCTGTTTAAGACCCTGTGAGATTCTCAAGCTGAAAACATTTCATAGTCAATGAAACATAGCAAACTCTTCTCTGCAAACACTTGAGAACTGCCATCCCACGCAACAAGGCACTGATGAGGAGACACTTCAAATCTGGCAAGCTGGCTGATCTGCAAGGCGCTTCATCCAGCAAGCTAGTGGAACTTTGTTTTCAAATTGGCACCCTCTTCAGAAATGATTCCTCCAGATCAAGAAAAGTAAAGAAGTGAATTACCTAATTGGAGGATGGCACTACCTCTGGAAAAAAAGCACATATTCCAGCAACTACTCCCAGTCACATGATGAAGAAATAACCAACAGACAAGTTTTGTTACCTAGCCTTCCACTTCCAAATCTGTACAAATATTACGTGCACACAGGAGCTTCTTCACACATTATACAGACAGGCCAAGCACAGAAGTTAAGATATTGCAAAGTTTAACATTCCAGTACCAAAGTGCCTTTATAGATCAAGCCTATATCTTAACGGGCCTCTTCCCAGTAAGTGCAGGAGAGAAAACAAACACAGAATTCCCAAAACACAGCAAGAGAAACAGGACTTTTAAAAGTTAAAGTCATTACATTAACATGAACTATAATGCTGAAGAAGTGACAAGGAAGCCTATACAGCACAGAAACCTGAAATAACTACAAAGCAAACTCAGCACGATTAGTCTTTCTATGCAGCTGAAAGGGTGGGGGAAAGCAACAAGATATTTTAGCTGTGATAAGGAGATCACTGGCATGTTATTTTGCTGAAGCACAAAACCAAAATGGCAGAAAATCTGTGTTTCATTTCAGACTCTCCCTATCTAAAATTGTCTCCACCCTAAGCAAGCAGGAAAGGTACTCTGCACTTGACTCTTAAAGGTATATGTCAAGGCTAAATACCGAATACAAAGAATCTCACCATCTCTATAGTGTATTTTATACTTGGATAAATAATCTAATCAGGTAAGCATGCTGGACTATCCTCACAGAATTTCCTAAGTACAATGAATACTGAAGCATTTAATCAGCCATGCTGAACAATGAACTTTAAAAGAAGGTAGTAACATATAGCATAGCAAGCAGACACATTAATATTAAGCCACACAATAGATATCCTGCACTAATATGCAACTGATCCCTTCATTTACTTCCTTCAAGACAATATCAGAGAGTTTAAGACTCCACCAAAATAAACTTTTTTCCTTTAAAAAAAAAAAAAACACACCAACAAACAACAAAAATACAAGGCACTTTTCAAACTAAATACAAAACCAAATGCAGTGAGGACCACAGTGTTTCAGTGCTTGCTTTTGGGTATTTTTTTTCAGTTTGGTGTTATACAATGCCTTACTTATTGTTCAGAGGTCAGTTTTCTAACAGCAGCGCCTTCTATACACAAACATATTTTTAAAAACTAAGACTTTGTGCATTTGTCAGGCCATATTCTTTTTTCATTGCCACAGCTTTGTGATAAACTCTCCAACCTCCATGTTAAATCTGGAGAGCTGAAAGCAACCAAAAGACACAAACTAACCCAGTTTTCTCACCCCTTACCCACACAGGAAAACAAAGCTGGCCTTTCTCTGTTTTTCTGGAAAACACAAAGGTCCAGCTCCTGGTAGAGCTTGGAATACAAGTTTTTAATCAAGGCAACACTGCTACAGAAAAATCTTAATTGTAAAGCCATTATTATCTACTTCAACTTACAGATGTTTATGGGTGTCATTGCAAATAACCAACAGATCAGGTTGATGAGTTTGAAGGCTTGCAGATCAATCTTTCATCTTCAAAGAAAGGTTTAACCTTGATGACAGTAAGAAGTTCAGCTAAAGAAAAACAGAACACCTCTCCTAAGGCTGCTTAGCTGTCTTCAGGAGGATACTCAGATCACAGTGTTGCTATGGCATCAACTTTGGGACTGTTGTTCAACACAAAATGCCTTTTTCCTACAGACTGCTATGGGAAGCTGAGCAACTCTGGCCATGAACCAAATATGTTTTGGCTCTGAAGCAGACACAACTCTTCACCATTTGGACATTCCAATGGTTAGTTAAGCTGAGGAAGCAGGACAACCAGCACTTTAGAGCATCCATGTAAATGAAGCTCTAAATGCACTGCCCTAGCAGCAGCAGAAACTGTATTTGCACTTACCTTGCTCACTAGCATTATCTAATAGCATAACCCTATTTTTCAAGCACTCGACTGTCAGATCAAAAAAACTGGGAAACGTTCATTTATGACAGTTGCATATCAAGCTACTGTGGAGGACTGCAGGATCCAAACATTTATTTCCCTCATTACCTGGTATTTTTAAGCATCAGGCTATTTTTAAGGAGCAGCTATCAAAAAATACAAGTTAACACAGGCCTTTCACATGCACTGAATAATCCCGCAAAACTCTGAAGTAGCCTGGATGAGTAAAACATTTAACATACTCCAAAACAGTAGACCTCTTGCAAGCTGTTTTACACCCAGCAAGCACCCGAGCCCAAAGCAAACCTCCCACATTGCCAACTGTCAGCTTTCCAAACGGTAAAGCAGCATTTGATTCATCAGTCAGAAAACACAACCTCTAGAGTAACCCAGATGAGCGCCACTTTTCCGTTGCCACGAAGGGGAGAAAGAGGTGGGTATAAAACAGAGAACTGGGTTGAGTGAACCCGCTCAGTATCACACAGAGCCAGATCTAGCCTCCTTCCCCCTCCCACCCCCTAAGTTCATCATCCTCACAGAAAGATGCGTCCCGTTACATTGTATTTTGAAAACCATCATTAAGGACCCACTTCACTCTCTGCCCAATAAATATGCATTATGAGGCTAGGGCAAACAACTAACTGAAATAACACTACTGAGAAATCAGAAAGCTTTAGGAAGTATGCAATAAAACACACAGTTACTATACATTATTAGCAACTCGCATATTAAAGAAAAATGAAAATATCAGTTTTATCCTTCAGATCACAGCAGGCAACACTGAGAACCACAAGGGCAGGACCTTCTGTTTCAGTAATCAAAACAAGGTCACTGCCGATGGATGCACACATGCCCCCATACAATCCATTTCAGTCTAGAAAGGTAAATAGCTGAACATCTCCCTTCCTGCCAACTCTGCCTGGGAACATCTCATGCAGATCCGACGCCTGACCGAGTAATGCAAGGCTGCCTTTGCCATATGCCTTAACTTTAGCTGCCATTCTACTAATGGGACAGTCGTGACATGTCTCCTGCTCTCAGCAGGGCTGCTTTGCGTTCTGCTATCACAAACGAGTAACCACAAAGAACTCAAGTTTTACAGAACGCAGAATCGCTACTAATAAAGGAATAAAGACTTTACTAGTCACAGAAACGGGAAAGCACGCGCTGGGAGGCGGAAATCCCGGCCGCCCAGCAGCCCCGGGCCTCGCCTCTGCGGGAGCGCCTCCTCCAGCCCCCGCGGCCCGGGCAGCCCCCGGGCTCTCCGGCCTCCTCGGCCGCCGCAGGCCGCACCTCTCCGCGCTCCGCCCAGCCCTACCCCCACCTGTGCCGGCCACGGCCCGGACCCCGCCGCAGGGGCGGCCGCCGCCTCAGCGCCGCCGCCTCAGCCGCGCCGCACGCCTCAGCTCCCTCCCCGCGCCCGCCCAACGTGCCTGTGCGCTCTCCTCGGCCAAAAAGTTTTGAGTTGCGCCCCGCGGCCGCCGAGCCCCAGCGCAGCCCTCCGGACAGGCCAGCCGGGAGGAGGAGGAGGGGGAGCGGGAGGAAGGGCTTACCTCCGCCCGCGGCGCCCAGGCGCTCCCGCGGCACGGCCCAGGCAGGGCTCCTCCGCGGGCAGCCGGGCGCGTCGGCGGGATGAGCTCACTGGGAGCCGGCGGCACCAGTCCCCGCCCCGCGCACCCCACGGCCGCCCCTCCACAGGGTCGCTCCGCGGGGCGGGGAGCGCCGGGGCGGAGCGGAGTCGGGCGGCGAGGGCAGATCTCGGCGCTGCCTTAGCACGGGCCCGTAGCTCCCGGGGCCCGGTAGGGCGGCTGCGCGTCCGGAGCTCCATAGGGGGCTGTCGGGGGAAGGTGGGCAGCAGGGCTGCCGCTACGACGCCCGCTCTCCGAGGCCCGGTGGGGTCACCCCCCAGGGATGTCACGTTTCTCCGTAGGCGAATGTTTCACCAGCAGAAACACTCGCTTGGGGAATCGCTTGCATTACAGTTGCCTATGAGAATTTGCAGAGGACAAAAAGATGGGTGGAATATGAATAATTATGACAGAAGATGTATCAGGGTGATCCAGGTTACCTGCTGAAGTGGGCCATGCAAGAGATTTAAGACAGACACGTTGGGAATTCTAAGTTCAGGAATGAGGACAGTGTCCCCCACCAATGATACAGAAAGAGACGTGCTCCGTCCTGGGAAGCAGCACTTCTTCACAGGATTTGGGGCTGTGGCGGTAAAGCTGTGCAACATGAAAGTTGCTGCACCAAAAAAGACCTAGTGTGCTCTTTGCCTGTGTAAGCAAAGATTAGTGAGCATGGGCAGGGAGGTGGTATTACTCTGAATACAATCATCATGGATGATACAGCTTTGGTAAAACCAGCAGGAGAACAGTGTTTCCAGACTATACATATTTTCCAAGATATTGAAATATTAGGGTGCAGAAGAGATCTGCAAAAACAATCTGAAGGCCTAGCAGTAAGAGTGTTAAAGTATTTAGCTCTGCATCTTTATTGATGATCTGGATGAGAGAATTGAGAGCACCCTCAGTAAATTTGCAGATGACACCAAGTTGGCTAGGAGTGTTGATCTGCTGAAGGATATAAAGGCTCTATGGAGGGATCTGGACAGGCTGGATCGATAGGCCAAGGCCAATGTATGAGACTTGAGTAAAGCAGAGTGCCAGGTCTTGCACTTGGGCTACAACAACCCCATGCAACACTACAGGCTTGGAAAAGAGTGGCTGGAAATCTGCTCATCAGAAAAGGACCTGGGGGTGCTGACTGGATGGCTGCTGCACATGAGCCAGCTTGTGCCCAGGCAGCCAAGGCAGCCAACAGCATCCTGGCCTGTATCAGAAAGTGTTGCCAGCAGGGCCAGGCCAGTGATCATCCTCTACTGGGCACTGGTGGTGCTGCACCTCCTATACTGCGTTCAGCTCTGGGCCTCTCACTACAAGAGACATTAAGGCGCTGGAGTGGGTCCAGAGAAGGGCAATGAAACTGGTGAAGGGTTAGCATGCCCAGAGCACAAGTATTATGAGGAACAGCTGAAGGAACTGGGGGTGTTTATGCTGGAGAAGAGAAGGCTCGGGGGGACATTATTGCTCTCTACCTGAAAGGAGGTTGCAGTGATGCAGGCGTCAGTCTCTTCTCCCACATAACAAGAGATAGGACAAGATGTAACGGCTTCAAGCTGCGCCAGGGGAGGTTTAGGCTGGATATTAAGAACAATTTATTCACCGAAAGGGTGATCAGGCATTGGAACAGGCTGCCAAGGGCAGTGGTTGAGTTGCCATTCCTGGAAGCGTTCAAAAAACATGTAGATGAGGTCCTCAGTTACATGGTTTAGTGGTGGACTTGTCAGTGCTGGGGTAACAGTTGGACTTGATGATCTTAAAGGCCTTTCCCAACCTAGCTGATTCTATGTTGCTATGAAAAGGTGGCTTATAAGAAAATGAAGCATTGTTGTTTTACTTCGGTGCATTAACTGAGGTCAATGCCATCTGTGATAACCTCCACAAGCTGTGGCACAGTAGCCACTAAAGAGCGTTATCTCTAGCTGTTTTTTTACATTTAGATAACCACCTCACATTAATGGATTTAGTGTTAAAGTGGTGGGTTTTTTTTAAATATTAAGACATCCATTTGGCAGTAATGGTTTGAATGCCAGCATTGTGAGAACAACAGTTAGTAATATTAACAGAAATACTCTTCTGATGTGTTCTCTCCTAACCTCAAACTGCTTGCCTCTTCCACCCCAAATGTCCGATGCTCCAGCTATTACCAGGACAGAGGCCAAAGTACTCAGCTTCCCTACAGGTAATTTCTACAATACAATTTCACATAATTAATTAATTAATTAATCCTCCTCACACCAAAGAAGGAAAATGTAGGACAATCCAAAATACACCTAAATTTTTAAGGCTTTTCTCAGCAAACTATGATTTATTTTCATATGCAATTCATAATGAAAACCTGAATATTAATTTAACTACAGAATGCAGTGCTAGAATATTCTAGAACCTTTTCTCCACTATCTGTGCATTTCACAGAGCATCTTTCAATGTAAGAGGTACAAAAGAGACTCCATTCTATGTGTGCAGACACAATTTATAAGCTTATGTACAAGAAGAGCATCCTCTCAGGAACATCTGACACGACTGCCTTGTATGGCATGAGCAGAGCACAGTGACATGGAGGCAAAGCCTCTCAGGGTCACAACCACAGAGCCATTGGTTCTCTTGCACCTCCCTCACGGTCACTTCAGGAGCTCCGCAGCTGAAGACTTGTCCAAGAACACGGGCAGGATGCTGCATATGACTCTGCTAGCAGCTTTTCCTTCTTCCAGTACAGAATCCTCCTGATCACGTTTTCTTCCCTCCATTTTGACTATGCAACGAAGCATATGTCTGTAAATAAAGAAATTTTCTCTCTCTTGGAGGGAAATGTCTTTGTTCTGGCATCCCTTTATGATTTTGTCTTTCTCTCTGAAACCTGAGACACAAAAATGAGCTACGAGTCCACCATTCTGGGATGTATTACTCATCAGGCCCAGTGCTTACTGTCTCCTCCTCTGTGTATGAACCCAGAAGTTTTGAAATTATATTTACAGTAAACTGGATTTCAGTCCTGGTGTTCCACAGGGAAGCTCAGAATCAAAATATTTTTAACTAGGGCTTGATTTTAGTGCTTCCCTATTTGTCTCAGTAGAGCAATGCTTTTGATACCAGCAACATAAAGATTTTTGCTCTCATCAGTAGCTTGCTTTTGGGAAGAATTTAGCCCACAGCTGTTTTTCTACTTTAACTGTTCTGCCCTCTGCTCCTTCCAGTCATTTGTTCAGATCATTTGTCCATTTCCAGCCACTGAAATTCTTCAGCTTTTTTTTTTCTTACAAAGGTTACGGCTGTCCTCAGACTCTCAGAATTATCATGCAAGCTTCTAGTAGTTTCTATAGTCTTTGGGGTGGGGGAGACAAGAACCTCAGACACAGCTGAAATATAATGGCTGCAGTGTTTACTGTAATGCTGGAGACTAGGGAAACAAGAAATCAAGACTTCTTACTGTTTCTGCTCAGTGTCAGTGTTATTTATGTTAGCTTGGGCTTCTCATCTTAACCCGCTATCTCAATGCTTGGGTTTGGAAGGTCCTTCAAAGAAGTTAATTTTGTAAATTCTAGGAGCTTTCTTTCAGTGTAACTGCTTTTATCCTGTCAGATTCATTCTCATACAAAATAATTAATTTGGTAGAAAATTCTCCATTTACTGATTTTATGAAAACAACTTCTGTAAATGGTAGAATCAGCACCACCTTATATTCAATAGCTTTGTGACTGTTGGATTTGCAGATGTCTAAGAAGGTCTAAGTTCTCATTTACAGTTTTTGTCTGTAAAAGCAGCATTCATAACATCTGTCCAGTCCACTATTATCTGATGCCTTTGTCTGCTTCCTTTTGCAATGCCATTTTTGTGTAGTGGGAGAACAGCAGGAGGTAGTCTCACCTTGGCTACCTGTTTTCAACCAATACCATTTCACTGAAGTACTATTTTCAGTTGATTTTACGTGAAATGAACCAACAGGTTCTAAAGCTAGTGGGGAAAGTGAGGAAGGAGAACAAATATGCATGCACACATGGATTACACATAGGCCCATTTTCTCTATGAAACCAGGCTAGAAGTTAGACACATGCTTTACAGGCAAAACATGAGTCTTACTATCAAGTTACAAACCATCTGTGTCAAACTACTTTATGATCACTACATGCACCAACTTATGTCTTGCACTTGCTGTCTGCAGCATATTCTGTACAGAGCCTCTGTAATTTCAGTGATAACACAGCAGAACTTGTTGTATTTGTGATGTTTAATCTCTTATATTTTTTGTCAGCAGTTTCCATATGTGTAGATGCTATTTTGTATAAGTGTTAATATAATAAACAGTAAAAAATAATAATCAGTGATATCAACTAAAATGCTGCAAATATCCTTATATTTATTACATTTGTTTCCATTAGTAATTTGTTCCCTATGCTCTTTTCTGGCCACTGTTTCCCAGCTCAATTTTGATTATTGTCCTTCCTGATGCTTTGCTTCTATTCTGTCCACCTATTCCCAAAGCCTTCAATTACGCACTTCTGGAAAAAAAATACGTGAAGCTGACCTCTGTGGAAAGTCTGGTCATTTAAGCTTATTACTTTAGAACAGTATATGCATTTAAAATAGCAAACGCATGCAGTGCATCCAATTTTGCCAGACAGATTTCTAAATTCCGTAAAGCCAAGGTCTGCAGAGCTTTGGGACATTCTGCCACCCATTCCACACACCCTCTTAGCTTCCCCCTTTTTCTTTTCCTTCATTACAATGCAAGGCAGCAAGGCCAATTTCAGGCTGCTACTAAAGGACCAGCAGCCAGAGTTTTCAAGATAATTGGAGGGCTCTTCATGACAGATTTTAAAACTCTGTGTTTAGAAACCTCAGAAGGCTTTTGTATGGGTGAGTTCAATTGCACACACACTGTGGGTCAGCAGTTATATGCCTACCCATCTTTGACTGGCATCCATGAACAGCTCCAACAAAATCATCTCAGTCTAAATTTGGCTTTTTGACTTGTTTTGCTTTTCACAGTTGAGAGCCACAAAGTAAACAAAGTTTTCAATTTCAGCTGTTTTTTTTTTAACAGATAATCTTGCTTTTCATTGCTTTTGACATTTCTTGGTAGTAACTTATAAAGAGCAAATATTTAAGGCTTGTGTAGCTTAAGGATAGCTCAGAGTTTGCTCCAACTCTTTAACTTTGAAAAAACATACCAAATATGGAAAATCTAAACTAGACAGAATTTAAGAAAGTTATGAACAATGAAAGTAGCAGGTTGGATTTAAATTTTAAAGTCAGTATTCGTTTTTGTGGATGCTTTATTTCAGTATATAGTAAATGCCTATTATGCATCTAAAACTAATGGCCATCATATAAAACATTTTTTTATAATAGCTTTGGAAAATTCTTAATCAGTCCTTTACATAAAAATAACTTTTGAACTAATCACCAGAAGTGAACCCAAAATACAAGAGAAAAGTACTGTGTATAAATGGTATCAGTTTCAGAAATTTCATCCCTTTATATGTAACTGTTGAATATTAAACACTGCAACTTTTCAGTGTTGGCTGGCTCATAAAGTAGTAAATTTGTTCTGAAGTGACCACATTTAGGAATGTAATGTGAAAGCATCTACAAAATGAGCAAGGCTTAATAGTAAAGATAAGGAATCAGATACCACTTTTTGTTACCATCAGGTTATGCCTTTTGCTTCTTTACCACTTCTAGGGAGTCACGTCTTCTGTGAAATACCAAATTATGCTTTCAAAAACTAATACTTTTTTTTCCTTTGAAACTTCTTCAGCAGATTAAAAAATACCTCCTTGTAAGAAAATAGCTGTTTTCTGAGGGCTAACTTAGCTGGCAGAACCTGAATAAGCCACAGGTATATAGCAACCTCTTGTGGCAAAACCAGTATACACATGAAGTACTGAAATTTCTTAAGCTACTCTTGATATGAGTCATAAACCTCTACAAAAATCTTAAGTGTTAGCAAACAACTGGAGAGTTGGAAAGTCATTGTTAGGTGGAGAGTCAGCAATGCTTTGACTTCAGAATTGTCACAGTCCTTCTCTTCAACTGAAGAATGAACTAAACATTGGTGGCCTACTATAAATGAAGTGCCAGACTGAAATTTCTGCTAATAAAATTCTCTGAAGGCTTTTCATTAAAATTCAGCAAGACTGGGATAATGATGAGGAGTAGAATCCATGGTCAGGTTTGAAAAGGATAATAAATATGCTGTTGCATTAGATCATTGTTCTCTTCATGGTTTTGCTGAAGAAAGGGAAAACTATGACTGGTTTCAGCAGGGAGGTCGAAGTGCCTTTCAAGTTTGCAGTAGCTGAGAAAGACTGAAAACAGAGTACACATCTGATTCAGTAATGTGTTCCTCAAAATACTAGGACAGCAGCAGCCCATCAGCCAACAGTGGGGAGGACAAGAAACAGTCAGACAATGCTATAGGCCTAGAAGCCAGATCAAATGGAACCTTGATACCTGCACTGAACCCCGCACCACCTACCCTCTTCAGAAAAATTTAACTCACAAGTGGTCCAGAAGCATGAAGGCTTCTGCATTTTTAGAATTTCTGCAGCTAAACTGAACAGCCAGGGGGGTTACTGTCCACGAAACAATCTGCAAAATTGCGCATACTACTTAGAGAGGAACAGGCTGAACAAGTACAGCTTGGAGGAGATAGAGGCTTTAAAGGTTAATAGGTATTTATTACAATTAAGTATTTTGTTATAGTTCTCTTTTACTGTAAATTCCCAGATTTGCCATGTTAATTTCTTTGCCACTTCTGCTGCTGCTGGTTCACTCAAGGGTCAGAAATTACATACTCTCAATCCAGACTTTAGTCTGTACACTGAACAGCATATACTGTAGTTCATTCCAGACCAGTTTAAAGTTGCACACTGCCAAATTCCCACATAGTTCTGTGAAGCACCACCCACCCTGTGTGTCAGGGTCTTAAAAGGTGGAGACTTTCCTCACCCAAGAGGAAATCCATCCCTGCAGAGATGAATAGCAAGGCCCGTATGTCTTACTCAGGCCATCAAATAGAATGTGTGACATTACCAAATTTACCAGTACATTGAACCAATCAACATTTCTTGAAATCAGTTTTCAGTGCTTTTACTGCCACTTGGCTTCAGTCATTCCTATCTCTGTAGGGTGTTTTGAGGTCTACAGATAAAAACAACTTCATATTAACCCACATTATGTCCACCAAAATGATGAAATAATGATCAACAGAAGAAATAATTTCCTAAAACCATGCCACTTTTGTAGAATGCCTGCATCATTTGTATTAACCCTCAAGAAGCCTGAAAATAGGACTCCTGCAAGGATTTTTTTTTTTTAGCAAACCAACTGTGCTTGTTCATTATGTTCCATATTTAGCTGTAGCTTATATTTAAATAACAAAGCAAAGTACTGAATTTAGAATTGAACTAAATAAAACCACCTTCCTAAAACATAAGACAACTGATTCATCATAGTATCATCAATGATGGTGCAAACACAAACTAAAATTACAGTGTGGAAAGCACAAACAGGATGAAAAACCAAGTTATCTTACTAGAAGTTCAAAATACAGTTTTAGTTTCCTGTTTAGCTTTTGTTATTAAGAATATATTATAAACAGGACACCTTAACAAAACGAAATAAATTATGAGAAAATAATGCACCGACAGTGCTGCTGTCAAAATACGAGTAAAAACCAGACTCGGTTGAAAAAGGAATGCTCTTAATTATAGGATGATCTCGATTATAAAATACATTTACGCAGAAGAGGTAGTTTGTTCTCTAAACAGATCTTCCAGATTCCATCCAATGTCTAGTAAGTGTTTCCGAGATGAAAAGCAAGTATGAAACAGTACATGCAATGCCACCACATTGGTGGCACCCTACAGAACCGGGGGGGGGGGGGGAAATAAATAAATCCATCAGTTGCCAGGATTTCCTGCTCCACAAGGTATGTTACAGCAGAAGAGGGGCTTGCACCTCCTTTATATTTAGAAAAACAATGTAATAGCTTATCAAAATTTGGCCTCCCAACTTTTTGTTAGGTCCTCTTTTTATACCTGAAAATTTTACACAGGTAGAACATGGAAGACACTTTACATTAACACAGGCTTTCTGTGAGGCCGTTTGGAAGTCCCATGCCACCACTTCATGTATGTTCTGTACACACACAGATGCCAGGCTTTGAACATGCATGGGTTCATTTTTCCATGAGGACCTGTTGCTTCTTAGAAGCCTCTCAGAAGCACACGCTGAGCCCTATGCTGCGTAACTCCTGTTTGCCAATACAGTAGACACCATACTTCCAGAACCTGAATATATATGTATATGCTTAACTCATCTATGTAGCACTGAACTTGCTAAATGTGCACTGCATAGAGTAGTATACAGGTACTTTTAAAACAGAAGTATTACATTCATAAGCAATCAGTGTATGCCATTATTTGACACAAAAGTGATTTCCTGTAACTGTCGTCTACATTGAGCATGCCATCCCTACCCTGAACATACTACTAACAATTTAAATAACATTAATTTAAACCAAACAAACAACAAAGTACAAAATCAAATAAAGAACCAAGAGAAGGGTAGTCAGATCCATTGGTTTATTCACTTCTACCTGCAGCCATGTTAACATTGCATCACAACATGGTGTTTACACAGCTGCAGTGATGAAGCACTGCAGTAACAAGTTGAATTCCCACCGAGCAATTTGCACACAGCTAGTAATTTTTCCAACCACACTGGAGATGTAAGGTAGAAATAAGGATCCCAGGTATCTCCATTCCCACAGTATTTGAGTAACTCCTCACAGCAGGAAGCAACTCCCTCCACAGCAGCATGCAAGCTACCCACTTCTGTAGTGTGCCAGAAGTCCCATCTCTTCCAGGCACCAGGAAAGGGTATCCAAATGGTTTCTCCACTGAGGTGTGTGTTAAGCACAAGTTGGCCAGAACAATTGGGTGCCTAGTTAATCTAGCATCCAAGGGAAAAAACTGGATCTAACTCTGGAAGAGACAATCCTTTGCCTGCAAGATCTCATTTTGCATTAAACCCTTGGCCAGAATACAAATATTCAGCAGCAGGTTATTTCATAGAAAGTAATCTTCTTAAAGGCCCTCAGAAACAAAAAGGATAAAAAGATTAGAATTATACAGATTTTACTAATAGTCTTCCTGTAGGAAGCACTGACATACTACAGTGCACAGTGCTATTTTTGGCCTTGATAGCATGAATAAATCAATTCACATATGGACAACTTTAACTCAAATAATTTACATTCATATTGATACTCATTTATATACAGTCAGCTCGGGCAGTGGAAAGTGCATGATATATAAAGGTAGAACTAGATGTTTTCCTAATCATGTACCTACAATTTAAATATCCATAAAGTATATTGCTGCTGTTGTCCCAATAACAGTGACAATATTTTACAAGTAGCTACCAGTCAGTTAAGAAATTTGGGGAAAAAAAACCCAGCAGTCTTCATAGGAGCAGCACTATTTTAATCATTCCCACTTATTCAAGGTGTAACCAAATTGTTTACTGCACGTATGATTAATCACCACCTCCTGTGATCATAATTTAATCTTTAATCAACATATAAAGTTATTTATATTTTATGGATGGATGAAACGAAGGAGACATTCATGTTAAATGCTAACATAAATTCTGGGTAACCCACCTGGGATCCCTCTGTGTAAGAGGGAGTGTTTCATACGCTTGTTACAGCTTTCCACTACAGTCATCTGGAAAGATGACACAATCAAAAGAAGCCTTGTTGACAATATGAACATTTTTGAGCATTACCTTTCATAATATGTCTATTTGGACTCCTTGACTACATTTTTAATGGCATCTTCATCTGCAAGCACTACTTTAATAAAGAAAAAACCCCCACCAAACCAAAGAACAGTCCCAGCAGAATTAAATATAGAGCAAAGTCAGCTGAGCTACCCAACCAAACAGTTAGCAGTAGGAGAGTATGATCCTCTGGATTGGGCAGGATTGACTATTTGTACTGCCTTTTGCTGACAGCATAAGCAGGCAAGGCTAAGGGTACTGCCTGTACTTGTATTTACAATTGCTCCTCCCCGTTATTAAGTTTGTATTACTACCAGTCCATGCTCAGCCTCATCACTTTTCAGGCCCATATCCCCTTCTACCAACTTTAAACTCCATCCTCAAATCACTGCCTTCACCTTGACTCTTCCTCCTTCATGTCCGCCCTCTCATCCCAGAGGTTCAACTCCCTCCACTTCCCTCACTCATCCTCCCCAATCCCAGCAGGGTTCAAACAAACAAACTGTTTGCACTTAGTTCTTCCTACTGTTTGGATCCCAGGAAAGGAATCAAGGTTTCCTTACATAAAGAAATGCAAGGAAAAAAATATTTTTTTTCCACTGCATGGGAATCTTTCCCAGGACTTGCTTAAGTTTCTTATTGTGCAGTACGCCTAAGGCACACATTCAGCATGGAACACCTCAGCCTAAATTAAAACAAAAAGAAACATGCCTTTCAATTGTGGCCTGCTTACTTAGGATCCCATTCACTTCAGCTTTGCTGCTATCAAAAAAAAAATACAAACAAAACCAGCAAAAAAAACCCCCCAAAAACCCCCAAGGCTGACAGTTTCTAGTACTTCAGTCAAAATTCACACAGCAAAGGAAGCTGTTAGACTTCTTAAGTACTGTGAAATTACTGTACACTAGTAAAACCAGATTACACATACACCATGGTATTTAAATAAATCCTAAGTACATTTAGTGACTCTTCTTATAAAGTATTTTATTGTCAGTAACAAAAATACAGTGAGATACAAGGCACATAGCTTTTGAACATTTCACCCACCACAGTGTGTGAAGTGCTATATCGTATAGAAACTCACTTTAAGTAAACATGATTATTTTAATGAGTATCTTAACATTTCCGTGGCTGTTGAATAATGTGAATTCTCTTAGGCAGTATGAACTTCTCCAAGGCAGGCTGAGGCTTTTGTTGAGCCACCTGTAATGCTGCTGCATTAATTTTATGGTTCATCTGTAACATTAAAGGGTGGAGGGGGAAAAGTTGTTGTAAAATATAGCTTTTATGCTAAAATGTTATCATATAAAAGTAGTTTAAAAATTTATCTCCACAAGAAGTTCAAATAATCAACAGATAAACTCAGGGCGACTCTGTACATTTAGCTATATTTTATGTTTTTAAAGTGGTATCAGCCTGACTAACTTCATTCCCCCCCCCTTTTTATTAGTAGTTCATGGAATTTCCCATAAAGATCAGGAAAGCAGAGCAAATAATCAGTATGCCAAAGTTAACAATAAATTGCTTAAAATTTTTACTTTCCTAGATTCAAGTCATTGCCATTGCAGTATCAAACTATCACTTTCTAAACTACTGCGAAAGTTGCATGTTAGGAGATTATGGAAACCAAGAGAAGGAAATGGTAGGTCACAATAGAGGAGATGGGGACAAGCAGAGAAGAAATAGCATTAGTTGTATCTGTTATCCTTAACAAACTAGTCAATTCAAAAATTCAATATCTACATATTAAAGTTATATACACATCTGTTGATGAGAGGCTTATGCTGAACTGATGCAATGGATGTCTTAAGCAAGCTCTGTGGATGAGGAACTCTTGTATGCCTCACAAACTAAAGACTGCAAGTATATGAAAAACAGATTCTAATTGTCAGATCTTCAGATTAGCATGCAAATTAAGAAGCTGCTTGTTAAATCAGCTCTTGCAAAACGTATGTGTTAAGAGTCTACATAAACAGCCTAGCAAGAGATACCAGACAGTGGTCTTTGTAGGCATAAAAGGGTCCATCAACAGCTCTGCAACACGATTTTAAATGATCTCTTAGTCTTTCCAGGGCAGAATTCAAGGAGATGCTTGACTATCAAACGTCAGGTGAAACAGCGCACATGCAGCAGCAGTGGAATATTCTGTACCTGTTGTCTTGGGGATCACTTGCAATAGTCTGACATTAATTTGCTGTCTTGATATCCAATAAGCACTTGGCAGTGGCACTACCCACCTCCTTCAAGAGGCCATCTTCTCGCTTTTGTGAATTGGACCCTTGCAGCAGTTAAAGCTATTTCCACAGTGCTGTAAAGACTTGAAGACCAGGTTCCTTTCTCAATTGTAAGCCCAGCTCTGCCACAAATTTACTATGTCACTGATAATCCTCCCCCCATTTCCATAAATCTACATCAACATACCACTTTAAAGAACAGGACACACCTTATTTTCTGTAAAAGGTGTAGCATAACTACGCTGGGGCTACTCAGTGTAAACAGGAATGGAATCAAACACAGCAGTGTAAGGAGGAAAGGCTAGTTACATTTTAGCCATACAACTGCTAAAGAAATAGATTACCTCAAAAATACTTAGTGGTAGATGAGAAACCTACAAGTGTCAGATGACAGCAGTTTAAGGAAAATTCACTTTTTTACTGTACAGTTTTATGAAGAAGCCCTGACAAACACATATCTTGTTTGTCCAGAGATACTTACTTTGCTCAGTGCTTCTGCTACCAAGACACTCATGTTCTGAGGTTTTGAAAAACTGGCAATTGCACTGTAAAGCAAAACAAGAAAGCATTAGCATTTCCACCTCACAGAAATACTTTCAGAATACACATTCATTTTCCAGGCTTAATACAAAATATTTTGTAATAGAAATTTAGGTTTTGGAGCTAAATCCTTTAATCACATCAAAGACTAGGATATTAAAAAAAGATATGCTGCCTCAGAATAGAACACTGCAAAATCTGTGTTGCAGACTTTTATTTAGGAATACAAAATGCTATAAATATATATAAATATCCTTAAATAACTCAAAACAGACTTCCCCCCACCCCCGCACTGCAGAGTAGCTTCACACAAGCTGAGCACTGATATCCAGAAGTACAAAATTTGACTTAGGTATTTTCTTGATTCCAGTCTAGACCCATGAAAAAAAATCACCCTCTGCTTTTGGAGAGTGTTTCCTTTGACAGCAACAATTGGCCAAGCAAAAACTTTTTGTGCAAGATTATCCCATTAACTTCTTCATACTCTAATGAAAACCAGCCACGTTACCAATATCGCATAAGCAAATGATCTCTGGATATGAAATAATTTAGTTCAGCAACAGGAAGAACTGTGGATTGCATATTCTTATCATGATATGATTATTGGCAGTGACACCTCTGTATCTTAAAAATGAATTCAAGAAAAATCACTATTACCCTCACACACTGGACCCAGATACCTTAAATATGACTCTGAAAAAGCAGATACTGCTTTAGCTAAGTTAAAGGTCCTGTGTATCAGGCAAGGTACATTTCCTACTGAAATTTCAGCTTAGCAATTGATGTAAGTTTGCCACACTGACAAATATGTGCTATTCCAAGTCTATGTCATCAGGTAACTATGACTATAGTGAAGACAGGAGCAAAATTACACCCAGACAACTGGCAATCAATAAAAACAAAGCCCTTTTAACTCGGAGGGTGGGGGTGTGATATCAAGCCACAAACAAAACCAAAATAACACCTCAGCAACAAAATCAGTTATTAGAAAACTCAACAAAAACCAAAGAACACGCACAACTTTTAATTGCTTCTCTTAAATAATGAGGTATAGCCAAATGGAATGTATTTTCAGAAAACTGTCAGGCAGGCATCTAGTTATTAACATGATGCCTTACATTCTTTTAGGCACTATTCTATTATATATTTATATTATATAAATTCTATTACACAGCAACTTCATGGGAAGCATGCCTTTTTTTTTTTTTTTAAAAAAAAAACCTAAGTCTCAAAAGCTCGGCTCCAGCCAAGACCAGTCTCAGCTCTGAATACCCACTTTATGACAGTGACTTTGACCCTCTCAGAAAATCTCACCTGAATCAAAAACTCAACTACTTTAGTAGTTGCTTAGTAGTATCAAACTACAAAGTTCTGTATGACTTTTGTGACTGCAACCTGAGAATGAAATCCATCATCCCAACAAGGTAGGTATGTTGTACTGAGTAATCCACTGATTCTGGTGCAGACAGCTAATAAACAGGAAAGCTCAGCTTTATTCCAGAAAATTGTATTTTTTATTATTGTATTAGTGCCCTCCAAACCAGTGAGGAGAAAAACATAAATCCAAAGACCTACAATGTCGAAGTCTGCAGCTGGCCAAGAATAATGTCATTACACCATTTCTTGGCATGGCTAAATACAGTTAATTTAGAAGTTATCTAACCGATTGGAACATTTTAGAGGAAAAGAACTAATATCTTGGTCCAAAAAACTGAGTTCAGCTGTCAGTCTAGTCACACATTTCCCTTTTAACTCCTGGCAAAATAATCTATTTCACAGAATTGTTACTAGATTACAGTACTTTGTAGTGCCTGTCAGACACACTGATACCATGATTGCAATGTACACATTTCAACTAAAAAGGAAGCGTTCTTGAAAACATCTATTTAGAAACAGCAAAAGTAAATCTGTTCATCAGAAGTAATACAGGTAACTTAAACCTTAGTGCAGAAAAAACCCCAACAAAACCTCACAACAAACAAGTGGGAATCCGAACAAAGCCATCTAGACCCATCCTCACTAATCCAGGTTATTTAAATGGTTACGTGCATACTACAGAAATACTATAGTAGGGGTGGCTCCTTTCTTACAGGTAAGCAGTAACTGATGTCCCTAAATCCACAGCAGCACAAGGAGTAATTCACAGCTTTCAGGATAATTCCCTGATGTGCTTTAATAAAGATTCAGGAGCTGCTCTCAGTTTGGACAAGCCTCTTCAGGAAGTCCAGAGCAAGCTATCACGAGGGCAATAGAAAGACTCCTTGAAGGGAGTTCTGTTCTTAAGAGATACAACAGAATATTTAATCATGTTTTGTTTCTGTTTATTTTTATGCACAAAACTAGTCCCAAATTTGGACTACAGGAGAGGCAACTACATCCTAACAGAAATCAGAGCCCACTTCTACAGGTAAAAATTTTTTGCTTACAAGTGCTTTTTCATAGTAGCAGGCCAAAGTCACTTTTAAAGCAACAACAGATGAGTTTCCTACTCATACCTAGTAAGATAATGTTCAACAGTTTCCAAGGAAAGAACAAATTCTACACTGTCCTCATTCTAAAGGGACTAAACCCCTTATCTCCTGCTCTCAGAAGTCTGCAAGATCAGACTGTACTCTAGAAGCTGCGCCACTGAGCAGCAAAAACTTAATGTTTTGGCGGACTAGAGAACAGTGTACATTAGGTGCAGGAGCACTCATTAGAGAAAGATATCTAAGTTCCAGTCTCAACTTAGACTTTATTTTGAATGCTTACAAAACAGATAAAGGTATTAAAAGCACACAGGTTACAGTGCCAAGTGGAATTTTAGATCCAGCTCCCCGAACACAGTACTTTAACCATTACATTTTGCCTCATCCCCACAAATCTCAAGACTTTTTTCCATGAAGACTTTTTCTATGAATCTTTTTTTCTGTAAGTCTTCAACAGGAAGCATCTAACTCACTGGTGAAGGCAAGCAACACAGCAAGATACACTGCCGTTTTTAGCTGACAATGGGCTAAAGTTCAGGTCTTCCAGTTCCTCACAAATACCTTAATCGTCATATGGAGGAGGATATATACCCTGCTTACTTGTACAACAAGGTCATCACTGTCAGAACACAGATTTGTTCTGAGAGCAAGTCACTGCATCAGGCTCCTCTGAACAAAATCTTAGGGTCACACTGACTCCTAAAGAACATCACTAGCAATTATCCATATATGGGTCATCTTAGTTTTTTTGTTAAGTGATATCTGAGAAAAATGTGTATTTTTCAGAAAAACATTGTCTTTCTTTGGAAAAGCTTGAAGAAAATATTTGTTTTGATGCCCACTGCAACCAGTCACTGCTACCTTATTCAGAAGTAGAAAGATGCCTTCATTTTGGGGCAAAATACCTTGAGTAAGCTTAGGAAATAGAAAACAGAAAAAGCTGAATTTGGTTTGGGACTGAAGTAGGAAACACAGGCTACACAGGAATTAACACTTTTCGTGGGGGATGGGAGATGTGGGCTTAGTTTCCTTCAGAATGAGGACAGCCTAAAACTCATTTCACTGGAAACTGTTTGACTATTACTTCACTTAGGTACAGGTAGGCAAAGCATTGTTTTAATTTCTGTTCCATAACATGTGACAATAGAGAAGAGATTCAGCCGTTATTTTTCACTGCAAGGCATTGCCCTTAGGTTTTGAAGTTGGGGTTGGCTTTTTTTTGGGGAAGGGTAGGAAATTTTAAGTTGATGATTACCTCAGAGTTGCCTTTATCTATAAATTGCACAAGTTAATTGAAGAATTAAACTCTTCAGGGATTAAGAACTGTCTTTGGCAGAGGGGAACAGCCCTGCAATGCAGTACCTTGTCTTGTCTTTTCCTGGGGGTTTAGCATTTTTCCCAACAGGTCCATATTCATGCTTTTTAGGCACTCTCATACCTCCAACTTTGACTGCAAGAAGAAAATACACTTTATGTACAAATATCTACAGAATTACATATTACATTACATACACTTAGAGAAGAACAAAATACTTTAAAATCATCTTTCCATATTTAACTCATTGTTTCACTTTTAAACATACACACAGAGAGGCAAACATATCCAGCAAAGACTTTAAACTTCTGTCATGGCATACTCAAATCAATTTCCAAATACTATAACCAAGAAATCAGAGGGGTTTTAGTCACTGCTAACTATATTAAATCTTAACACCTTATTATGTTAATATGCATTCTTCCCCCATAAATCTCAGATGTAATAGTTTCTATTTTGAATTTTAAAGGCAAAACAAATAAACCAACCTCTAAACACCTTCAAGTTGTCAAATATTACCCAGCAATGGAGGTTTCACGACTTACTCAACGTATTCTAGAATAAACCTAATAATGCAGATAAGAACCAGCTGCATACTTAGCTTGTTCTTGTGTTCTAACATGTTAATTACATTTTATTACTATATCTGCCAATCACAAACCCAATTAGCACCAATTAAGCTACAGAGGACCTAACAATAACAATCTAAGTTCTGAGGCATGCCAGAAAATTCAGTTCTGAACAAAGAATAAGCAAAATTATCCAAAATGTCTTGCTGAAATAAATACCTTCTCCCTGTTCATAACGGTATTTCAAGTTTTAAAACTGTAAGAGTAAAAAAGAACAAACTTAATGTTTATTTCTCATTATTTTGAGGAAGTTGCTTCATCTTACAGCAAGGCTCCTGTTTTTATCACGAATAATCAGGACTAGAGTTTTCTAACTCAGATATTTGAGGACAGGGGTTAATAGGGAATGGTAGAAAGTCTCAAGAATTACTCAGCTAAACAGCACAAAAAATATATTTGGCCATTCCCAGGGGGGGGGGAGCAGATGCGCCCATCTGTAACTACCACCCATTTTCTACCAAATCTGACCGCTTGCCATATATTTCCTGGTAAAAGGTTTAGTTTTAGGAACAAGAATTCTCCTTCAGTCATGTCCAAAGCAGCCTCACAGTACTGGAGTTCTGCAATGTCTCAATTTGGCTTTTTAAGAATTACATGCACACAAATAATTAAGTGCTGTATTAGCAGCAAATGAATAGTCATCTTACAGCAGCAAATACACTAGATATCTAGATAGAACCAACATCTTTTGAAAGGCTAACTTCAAAGTCTCCTCTAAAATGGAAGTGTCAGCCTTTTCCAAATATCTGCCAGCAAAGAGAATCAAGATTTCAAATACCCTCAGCACACACGGTATGAAACTTCTTTGTCTTTCTAAGCCGAAGATAACATAAAATGCACCTTTAAACAAGAATGACAAAAATAATAAATAAATCCAACCAACAAAAAAATCCTTGAATATTTCAAGAAAGCTCGTAAGACTAATGTCTTCTTGACATCAAGTTCCCTTTATCGCAAGTTTATCCAGAACACCAAAGCAAGTTATCCCAAGTATTTTTCCACAGCTTGTTAGGTGCTTAGATTTTTTTTGCTTTTTACGAATGAGACAACCTGCAAGTGGGAACACAGCTGAAGTTTTAGAGGTAGGTAACAAACCATAACTGAGCCTAGATCTGTGACTTTTGGCTTGGGACCTTCACTAAGCACACACACACAGGACTGGTGGTTTATAGACACATTTCAGTTTTAATTTAGCAGGGTAAAGAGATCAAGACACACAGGGAGGCAGGCACTTTAACGCTATGAAGCTTTACAAAAAGCACAAGGAGGAGTTGGGGGGTAGGTGGGAATGAAACAAATACCCAAAATTGGAAAAGATATTTAAAGACAAAGTGGCCAACCAGGAATTGTGTCTACTACCAAAAACCACACAGAAGAAAGTTATTTATAAAAGTAAAAATAACACAGGACTTACTTCAGTCTTTTCACTGACTTGCCAATAGCTGCGACTAGCAACTGTCCACCTGCTCAAAGATATCCCTAGCAGTGGAACAGTTAAATAGGGATGCTTCCGGAATGTACCAGAAAGTCGTTTTGTAATTTGTTTTTTCCCAAAGCAATTAAGAGATATGTCAAAGTTTCACTATAGAGCTCTATTTTTTGATTTTTAAGTGCGTTGTAAGCCATGTAACCTAACTACAAATTGTGCGCCAAAATCTTTGCTATTTTCTACATTTAAACCATCCTATATTTTTAAAGAAAGGAAATAAGGAAGGAGGAATAGGTCCCTTCTCTCCCTGCAAAAAAGGAAAAAAACCAATCCAGAGCAACCAAACCAAGAAACCCAAACTGAAATCAAAGGCACAAAACAAAAGCTTTGTTGAATCCCAAGGTTACCTACGGATCCTGTGGTCAGAATAAAGGTGTCCACCTTCAACCTGCTTTGTCCACTGAGCGCAAAGTTGGAACAACTTTTTCCTACTCTCACATACCTACTCCTTTGCCAGAGACAGTCACCTCCACTGCAGGGGCACATGAGCCTCACCAAGACTCAGTTTACTGCCATGAAAGCAAAACCCAGTACCTATGCAAGGTCACTGACTATAGGGGTGTAAAAGCCCTTTCAAGTGCAACTCAACCATCCCAACACATAAACACAAAATCCCAGGAAAGGACAAGAAACAAGTGAAGTTGAAAAAAAAACTTCTTACATTACAAATTCACATGAAAGCATGCTCAAAACAAACAAAATAAACCACAACACCAGAAAAACACCTTTAAAGAAAACAAAAGAGATGTTACAGCTAAGATGAGACACACAAGTTATGTTTCATGCTATTCAGGCCATAACTGCTTCTAATAAACCAGGGAGGGATGGGGTGAACCTAATTGTTTTAGGCTCAGCAGCAGCTGTACAGCAGTTCTAAAAGTTAAGCCTGCAGAAGTTCTTTAGACTTAATACACACAAGTAACAAACCAAGTACTGCTTCTAATTCTGTGCTTTGAGATGCTAGCTTCACACAATTAATGAACAGGCAAGCACAGGAGTGGATTACCAGCAGTATGTACTTAAAAGATTCTGCAACAAACCTATGCATGCATTTAAACACCAAGTAGTACATCTTGGCAAACCACCCATTAGGTAGAGCCATGATTAGAGTACCACACTGAAGGCTCGTCAGCCTGCACCCAGAAGCACCATGTTTACTCAGGTAACTCCAAAGGGGAGGCGAGGTAAAAAAAGAAAAAGATACATATTTTCCACATTACAATAAGAGGCACAGAATAAGACTGGCACACTAAATATACATACATATTTTGTTAAGCCACTAATGCTTGTCTATTAGTTGATCCCGCATTCCTGACTACCTACCACAGCAGAGCCTCTGCTCCACCATAGAATTAGCTAGGTTCGAAAAGACCTTTAAGACCATCAAGCCCAGCCACTACCCATGACAGCCAAGTCCACTGCTAAACTGTATTACTACGGCCCTCATCTACACGTTTTTTTAACACGTCCAGGGATGGTGATTCCACCACTGCCCTGGGCAGCCTGTTCCAATGCCTTATCACTCTTTCGGTGAGGAAATTGTTCCTAACATTCAACTTAAACACCCCTGAAGCATCTTAAGGCTGTTTCCTCTTGTCCTATCGCTTGTTTCTGGAGAGAAGACACCGACCCCCACCTCACTGCAACCTCCTTCAGGCAGTTGTCGAGAGCGATAAGGTTCCCCCTGAGCCTTCTCCAGACTAAACAACCCCAGCCGTTCCTCTTCAGACTTGTGCTCCAGACCCCTCGCCAGACCCAGAACCCACGGCGGTTCAATGCAAACCGGACACAGTCCCAAAACATCGGGTGCAGTACCTGCTTACGTGGTGTGAGGGCAGAGCACCGCGGGCTGGGCTTCGCGCCTACACCAGGCCGAGTGAAGCTCCGGCCCGAGCCCCGAGAGCCTGCCGGCGCAGGGAAAGGGGACAGAGCAGCCCCGACCGCTCCCGCCCTTCCCTTCTGAGCCCCCGCTGCCAGCACCGCTCCCCAGCCCCACCGGCCTCGGGAGGGGCCGACAACAGGCCCACAGGTGCGGGAGTGCCGGCCGCGGCGGGGCACCGCGATCCTTCCCACCGGGTCCGTGGAGGCCAGGCGCTACCGGGAGCCACGTTCATACAGGAACGCTGATTTCAGCGGCCGCACCCCCTTCAGGAACCGGCCCCGGCTCCTACCTGCAGGAGGACGCCCGCGCAGCGGCGGGGGCGGCGAAACGCGCTTACACCGCACCATGGCTACGCGAGAAACCCACCGAAGACGCGCGCAAACCCGCGCGGCAGCTCCCTTGTGTTCTGGGGCGGGGCAGGGCGGAGCGGAGGCGCGTGAGGCGGTGCGAGGGCGGGTCTGGTGGGGGCTGTGCTGAGGTGAGGGGCGCGGAGGGGTGGTGGGTGAGCGCCCATGGCGCGGAGCGGGGAGGTCCGCAGAGAAAATCCGGCTCACGACGCTGCGGCACGAGTGCATCACGTAAGTCAGGCGGCAATGAGGAAGGGGGTAACCGAAGGAAGAAAATGAATCATGTGAGTGGTTGGTGTTAGATTGACTGCTGTCCCGTCTCGCTCTGGTGGGAGCTTCCATCGCCTTTATCAGCCCTCGTCCAAGTTACACCGTCTGTGTGCCTTTTCCCTTTGTTTTATCGTGGTGGTTCATTGCAGGCTTTTTAAATTTCACCTACAGACTTAAAGTTTCCTTCAGCCTATTTTAGGTATGGTGTTTTGCTTAGAATTTTTCTCAGTTGTATGTGCCTCGGGTTGTTTTTTTGTTTGGTCCGTTGTTTGGTTGGTTTTTTAGTTGTTGTCGTTTCTTTCATTGATTTGCTGTTTTGTTAATTTTTTTAGTTAGGTTTTGATTATTCCCTCCCATGACAGAGAACTTTTAAACCCCCTGGGTCCTCTTGGCCACATTTGGCAGAGGACTAGGAGAGTGCAGACCCAGCTCTGTGCTCCAGACTTAGTGAAAATCCTTTTCTGGGTAGAGAAACTGATTTTCAGCTGTTAGTACCTCAGCTGAGGGGAAGGCTGTAGTGAGTTCACACCTTGGCAGACAGCAGAGAAAGTGCTACTGGGCGTTTGGAGTTCATGTGCCCTCAGAACCAGAGCCAGGCACTTACTGGCTGTATATTTCATGGGAACATCCTCTTAATGCATACACAGGCCAAGAAAAGCCTATGTTAGTCAATGGAGTTAATGCTGACTTAAGTAGTACAGAAGGAAAATTTCATTTATAGTACCAGGAATCATCTTACAGCATCTCATTTTTGTCATCTTAGTGATAATGTGTATTTCATATGTATGTGCTTACTATGCTATCTTGCTGCACCTGCTAGCTACTTATAATAAAAATAATGGAGTTAGGGTAAAGTTGGGTCTGACTTGGTATGCTGACTGAAGAAAGCATTCTCTTTTGGGACAGGAGCTAGTCAGCAGTTTCTTTTGGAGTGTTTTAGTGGTACTGCAGCAGAACTCTGTTTTAGCTGTCAGTGATACAAAGTGCAGCCATAGATCTATGTAGATCTACATCATAGGTCTACATTTTACGACTGATGTCTAGTGTTGTAACAGTTACAAACAACCTCCATTCTTTTGTGTGAATATATATAACTGTGCATTTGTCTTCTAGGGTTCTATGACCAATGTCTGGTCTGTAAGTTCTACATTTTTGCTCTCTAGAGAACATGCACAAACATTTGAGGAAAATTTCACCTCTATAATTAATCCTTACTTGCTGGGGGAAGCCACAATGAAATACAGAAGGTTTACAGAGATCTTAGAAGACTTTTTTTAGTCACTTTCCCCCTCAGTTTCATACAAGTGTTTTTAGTAGTAAGGTTTTTAAGCAATAAGTTCTTTTAAGAACTACGTGATTAATTTTTTGAATTTCAAGCAAGAGACTGGGCAGAGCCACATTAACATCAAAAAAGTAGTCTGTCATTGTCGATAGGTTTTCCAAATCCTTTGGAGAACAAAGGCTGAGCTTTGTCAGCCTAAAGAAGACATTTGAAAGAGCCAGTAATTTATTATAAAACCCAGTCACCCAGTTAACTTGGAAACGAGCTTGTGCCAGACTATGCATTACTCACCAGTTGTCCAGGGTAGCAGGCTCCAAAGCGAGGCGTGTGCAGTCATGGCTTGTGTGAGACTGATCCGTTGGTGTGCACAAAGAAAATTTTACAATGTCTACTTACATTTATTATCTTTAAGAACAAACAAACAAGCAAAAAGAAGTTATGCTTTACTAGTATTTAAGATACGGCTTGACTCTGGATGCCCTCACGTGGTCTGTACCTTCAAGGCTCTGTCATGCATGATACCATCATCTCCTGGAGGCAGTGCTGTTCAGCAGTGGGGCCCTCATTCATTTGTTTGCTTTCAGTGGATTGTGATGTATTGCAGTTTGTGTCTGCCAGTTGAGTGGATTTATGCATTATATTATTTAGTTTTAACTAAGATAACACAAAATGGGCAAGTGGCTTAGAGAGATTCCTGCAAAGAACCCACGGGTTGAAGATAACAACATAAGCACAAATGAACAACAAGAAAATGGTGGAGCTGATACTTCACCTGCTCCAAGCTCGTCAGCTATGTTGCAAGGCAAAAACAGTGGTGGTCTAATCAGAACTGAGGAGAAATCAGCCAAAAATGCCTGAAGTTGTGAGGAAGACTACTTGAAATATGGATTTACACCTACTAATGATGAACCTCACCCCAACTGTGCATTGCACCCTGAGATAATAGTTAATGAAAGTATAAAGACATTACAATTAGCAAAGCATTTAAAAATGAAGCATCCAGAAAATGAAGACAAACCTTGACAGTTTTTCAGTGATATTTTTTAGAGTTGTGTGATACTCAATCACATATATAATTTCACTAAACTTAATTGTAAACCTTTAGAAGCCTCTTTTGAGATTTCTTCCTGTTGTGGTTTAACCCTAGCCAGCAACTAAGGTGCAGGCAGCTGCTTGCTCATATCGCTGTGGGGAGATGGGGAAGAGAATCAAAGAGTAAAAGTGAGAAAACTCATGGATTGAGATAAAGACAGTTTATAGGGAAAGCAAAAGCTGTGCACGTAAGCAAAGCAGAACAATTAATTCCTTCACCACTTCACATCAGCAGGCAGGTGTTCAGCCACCTTCAGGAAAGCAGGTCTCCATTATGCATAATGGTGACTTGGGAAGAAAAACGCCATCATTCAAAATGTTCCCCCTTTCCTTCTTCTTCCCCCTTTTTTTATTGTTGAGGATGGTGCCACAGGATCTGGGATATCCCTTGAATCATTTGGGGTCAGCTGTCCCGGCTGTGTCCCCAGCCAGTTCCTCGTACAACCACAGCTGCTTGCTGGCCACACAGGGTGAAGAGCAGAAAAGGCCTTGAGGCTGTGCAAACACTGCTTAGCAGTAACTAACACATCCCTGGGTTACCATCATGTTATGTGTTCAGCGCAAATCCAAGCCATAGCATGATAAAAGCTACTGTGAAGAAAGTTAACTGTATCGCAGCCAAAACCAGCATTCTTGCTTAGTAGTGAGAGACAAAAATAGACATGCCATTGGGGAAACACTTTTGCTTTCTGCTGTGGTAATAATGGCTGAAATAGCACATGGAAAACAATATAGAGCCGAAGTAAAATGCACTCCTTTGTCAGCAAACGCTATTGGAAGATGCACAGGAAATATTGCTGGAGATCTGAAGAAGCAGGTGTTTGCACACAGGGGAGATTTGCTATGTAGCTGGCTGAAAGTACAGGTATTACTGTCGAGTTTCCTCTTAAGGTATTGCTGGATTCTCTTTCAGTAATAACATACAGTAGATCTACTTCTTTGTGAACCACTAAAGGAAAGATGTATTCTGGATATATTCTCAGCAGCAAATGAGTTCTTTAGTAAAAGCAATGCATTATGGAAAAGCCATTCAAGCGTAACCACTGATGGAGTGGCTGATTTGACTGGAATAGAGGAGTCATGGGTAAGCTTGCAGAAATTGCACCAAATTAAATTAAAAAACTGTGCTGTTCATAGGTAAGCTATTGCATCAAACAAGTTAGAGCCAGAAGCGCACAAGGTGCTAGAAGCCGTCATCAGTCTGGTTAATTTTGTACCAAGATGACTTTTAAGTAGTACTGTGAGGTGGGGAGTGACCATAAAAATATTTTGTAGCACACACAGGTTCACCAGTTATCTCATGGCAAAGTGCATTGAAGGATTTTCAAACTCAAAGATGAGTTACACATTTTTCTTTCACTAGAAGTGTTCCAAATTTGCTCACCTTTCCTGCGATAAGTGGCTGACAGTTGAAAGAAACTGGTCATGTGGAGAAGGCGTTTTGAAAACATGTTTGGAAATTATTTACTTGATACTGTGCCAAAAATATTATGTTGCCTATAAAACCCCTCTGTACACTTAAAAGACTTGGAATCAGAAATTCCTGACCTATTTAAAAATTTTCCAAACAAAATGTTTCAGTGGTTTTGACCCCATAAGTTATAAATATGAAAATACAACACTTCTGCTTGGTTTGCAAGAACATCTGGTTAACATCAGGGAATTTGAAAATTTACTGTGCAAATTTCAAGAAAAGCCTGTGCATAATGAGTGGGAGTGAAAAATGAGTATCATGATTTAGTAGGCACAGCCAACAGCACACTTCTGCCATCTGAATCTGTGCATCTTTGTGAGTTGGGGTTTGTTTTCAGCCCTGGTGACTGTTAAAAACAAGTTTCAAAACAAACAGAATGAGACCTTGGAATTGCTGTTATCACAAAGTGTTAAACCAATATTTTTAATAATAATGAAGCATATTCAATCATATAGTTCTCACCCAAATATTATTTAAATTAGTATTTTATTCTCCATTATTCATTTTGTGAGGGCAAAAAGGTTTCTTGTACCATTAATAAAATAAATTTTAAAATATTGTTTCATCTTTATCTTATCCTTTTTAAATGTCTATTTTTGTGTATGATTTATAATGTACTTCATTAATACTGTACATGTATATAATTTATAAACTAATATCCATATATTGGGGGTGTGGGCTAAAAATGGGGGGTTTTACTGATAGGCATGCACCATCAGAAAAGTCTGGAGACCTGTTACAAGGGTTAGATTTAAATTTTCTATTTTAATTGCAGTCTTTTGGACATAACTGACTTCGTATTGCTGAGGTTTTAAGCAGACAGTCTGGCAAGAATGTTGCTGAAATGCACCTTCCATTTGATAAAATGAAGCTAGAATTTAAGAAATGGCTATGTAGACTTTTTATCCAGATAATTTTATTCTTCTTCTCTGGAATGGCCCAAATGAGAGTTGTGGCCAAGTCTGTTCAGCTGCTGTCTTTTCTGTTTCTTTGGGGTACTGGAGTAAGACAGAGCCAGTGCCAGCAGTTTGGAATGGAATGTACAGCTGTGGTAAATAGAGCATACCCAGCAAACCCTGATTCCATTCTGTTAGT
The DNA here is from genome assembly GCA_017639245.1 of Myiopsitta monachus. Taxonomy (NCBI): domain Eukaryota; kingdom Metazoa; phylum Chordata; class Aves; order Psittaciformes; family Psittacidae; genus Myiopsitta; species Myiopsitta monachus. The sequence continues at coordinate 58,467,101 of CM029921.1, read as the reverse complement.
TACTTCTGCACCTGTGTGGGAAAACAGGGATTGCCTGTCTGAAGAGCCGGGTTGGGAATTCTGCAGAAGTTGTTCAAAACTAGAATTTGGCCAGTCAATGAGATCGTAAGCAGCCTATTAAACTGGAAAACATCACAGTCTACTTTTCAAAGGCTAAATATGGTTTTGTAGATAGAACTTTAGTGCTAAAGCTGCAAAGGCTGTAATACATGAGTGGTTTAAGAACACGCATACCCCCACACACCTTTCAATGTACAAAACCTACTTAAGCGTTCTTTATTGGTCTGTGTGCGTAAGGAAGAAAACTTAGTAAGAGTATGTTGGCAAAGATACAAAAAGGGCATGGTGATGCTTACAAGTTTTTATTCTTAATGTATGAGAAAGAGAAACCAACATTAAAGTCATAGGTTCAAAATACTCTTAATTGCTTTGGATGCACAGAATGCAAAACGCACATGCAGCACACCAGTGAGATACCTGTGCTTCGAAATGCAGCACAGAAGACTCTCAGCTGCTTACAGATACTTTCACTCTAGTTGTGAGTTACATTTGTATTTTTAAAAAGTTTCAAAAAACCCGTTAAAACTTATTGTCACACTTCAAAAATACAGCAGTGCATCTTTTAACAAACCTTTCCAGATTATCTAATGCATAGTAATATGATGGAGTTATACTACTTAACCTATATAAAAGTTTCACAGTTTATTAAAAATACCCCTTGTGATAATGTTTAAATTCCCAAGTATTTCATCACTTCAGCAAAAAGATCTAATTTTGTCATTCAGAAAATCTAACCTGAGTTTCACTTGCTCTTTGAAAAGCTGTGGTATGATATTAAATCTTTGGCCACAATGAAGTCTCTTTGCCTTCAGGATTTCACCATTAGTTAATACAGAGTGTCCATACAGTGACTATGACATTTCTCTCAAACAGATATATTTTCGAAGCAGTAGCATCAGTGATAAAATTTTATGCCAATGAAAATAACATTCAAAACAGCAGTGAGTTAGGAACATCCATTACTTTTCTGTGTTAGTTAATATAATAAATACGTATAAGTAGTCAGCTGAGGCTTCAGTTAAAATATTTCCAGCACTGTATGGCACAGCAGATTTTTTGTGTATGATTTTACATGATTTTTTATATGATTAATACCCAATTTTAAAATAACTCTACTGTGAACTAGTTAGTAAGATGTTCGGAATCACATCTGTGATTTTTATCATCCCAGAGTTAGTGGTAGTTAATCCTGTTTCACTCTGTTTGGAAATAGCATCATCCAAAATATATGTCCTATGTAGGAATAGCATCACCAGAGATAAATATATGATTATAATAACCTTACAGTGAAATATAAGATATGGGAATAGATATAGCTAATCTGGAATGACTTCTTTGATAAACTCCTTCAGTTTCATTCTCAGTAATTAAAATGAAAAATTCCATTAAAGGATTATCTTTTCATGTTTACCATCTATGTTGTAAACCATGTTGTGGATAAAGAAATCTTCATCACAGATTCTGGCGTTTTCTTCAATCTGTCAGTGATTATAATCTTTTGTATTAAGATAATGATGCCTTCAGGTCCCTAGGCATTATGTAAGATGATGAGCAGGTGGAGTAGAATCACAGAAGGTAGTTCCTACTCCATTCTTTCTCTGTCCCTGACCAGACAAGTCAAAAAAAAGTGTGCGTGTGTGTGCATTTGAATGCTGCATACACATGTGTGCTGGGAAGGGAGAAGAGAAAGCAGTATCAGAGTACTGCCAACGCTTGCTCACACTTGTTGGCTTAAAAAGACAGCTGTGAGAGCATTGTTCACAGCTCCCTGGCTCATGGAAGAATATCCCTTGCCTGAGTCAGAGAGCAAAATCTGCATATATTATGATGAGACTGTCTTAATTTTATGTGCAAGCAGTTGCTAAAACTGTAACACATAACACCAAAGAGATTTTTCTAGAATACTGTAAACATCATCTGCTTTGCTGTGCCAAAGCATTTCATCACAAAAATTATCTCTTTCAGAGATTCTGAAAACAAAATATAAAAGAAGAAAAAAATCGTTAGTCTCATGATGGGGGGTTGGAACTAGATGATCTTAAGGTTCTTTCCAACCCTAACTATTGTATGATTCTATGATTTATTTGGGATTGTTTTATTCTTGGATCTTAACAATTCAAAAGGAGAGAAAGAATGTAAAAATAGGATGTGATTAAGTGGAATCAGAAGGAGAGGGAAAAGAAGTAGAAAAAAATAGAAGAGAACATGAAACCAGAAGGGACTTACAGCACAGCAGGTCCCTTATGGATGATTAGTGTTACCTTGGATTTTTAGAGCAGAAAAGTTAAAGGACATCCAGTCTAAACCAGATCTATTTGATATTTTAGTTCTGTATGTATGAGGCAGGAAATAGTTGTGAAATGCAGCAATTTCCTCCCTAGAAAAGCAATTTGCTTTGCAGATATTAAAGTCAATAGTACTGCATATCTCTGCTAGTAAGTATTTAGCTTGAAATGGACAATGGCAATTTTGAGTGGGGAAAGATTCTTCTCTGAAGGAGAGAGAAAACAAACTTTTCCTGTTCAGTCGTGAGGGGTTTTTCATATTGATGTTACTCTGCCTCAGCAGAGATATACTGATTTTTTCAGTTTATTAACATGAACTTAGGTATGGTATCCTACTCCTATTAGAGCTGAATGATTCAGGAGCTTGTCTTAAGGTAATGCAACATTTATTTTCTCTGCATCTGCTAATAGCAATGACAAATGAACCAAAGTCAATATCTCTTTACACTACTGAGCCAGTGCTCAGTAAGTTTCTTTTTAAATGCTCAGAAGTTTCTTTTTCCTATTTGTATGCTAGTCACTAGTAGATATTGTCCACAGGTTTACGTCCTGGAAGTTGAAGCATGCAGTAGCAAACCTGTTAAATCCTGGTATCATTTCTTTTCCCAGCAGCAGCGTAGTTCTCGGGCAGACATTGTGAAAGAGCTATGCACTTACATATTCCATTATTGACATATTTTGGAAAGTTGTGGTGGTGATTCCCATCCATGGAGCTTTCAGATTTCAAATTTAAGGCCGTCTTAGACCGTATTTACTCAGATCAGACATAGACCTCACCAAAGAATACTTTTTGTAAATAGCTATTATTTTAATGTGCTGTCACAGCCTGCTGCAGTTTTTGGGAGTGGACCTAGAATTCACATAGGAAAATGAGGTATCTTGGAGATGCTGCTGAATCTGCTGGCAGGATATGGAAGAAATAGATGTGAAGAAAATAAGAATGCGAGAACTAAAATAAATAAGGCATGGAAAGCAGAAGAATCTGTAAACCCCATGTGAGCCTACTTCCTTTGCTGCAATTTTCCCCCTCTTTTAGAATGTAGGTTGTGTTTTTCATAATGGAGGCAGATGTAGGAAAGCCTGGGGCCAGACACATAATTTTAACTCTGATAAGGAGACAGTAGCCATAGAAAAATTTTTTGAGCGGTGTTCTCAGTGCTCTGGAACTTTTTCAGCATTCGTGACAATTCCTCATTTAGAATCTACATTCTACAGACAAGTTATTGCCTGATTGCGAAGTTTGAAAACTCACTCGGACGAATCAAGAATCAACATGTTTCCAGGCAGACTGTCTGATTACTTGATCTAATCTAGCTAACAGCTATTAGCATAATTATACACCAAGCAGAGTCCACATATAAAACAAGCACTTCAGCACTCAGGCATATGGAATATCTTCCTCATGTATCATGTTTTAATTGGTATCTCTGTGTTGCTACATCTGCTATTCGTGACTGCAATATTTTCCCTTATCCTCTTATCTCCAGTATTGCTCATTTTCAAATGTCAGAATTACTAATTTGTAGCTATTGATATAAACTGATACTAGTTTTATGTCTGGTAATTGAATGATGAAGTACTATTGCTGTTTTCTCAAGCTCAGTTCCATATGGGCAATACATTTTTCATTTGAGTCAATACAGCTTTTTTAAGATGCTGCAGGAGCATGATGGCAACAACAACTATTCTGGTGCAGGTATATGACTTATTTTTTATTAATACATGCTTAAAAAGACCTCTATCCTGTCATTTTATTGTCTGTTCATAGTAGTTCAGCATAATGTTTACACTGTTGCAGAGATTATTATGAAGTATATAAAGCATGAAGAAGACCAGTTAGTGAAGGCAGCCTGATGTTCCATGACTTTTATATTGATACAGTTATTTGTTAGTGCATATGCTGTGCATCTGACAAAATCTATAGGAAGTCTGGCTTCACATCTGTAAAGTTTACCTGTTTCTTTTGAAAAACCTGGCAAGTTCAAGTCCTGGTTCTGACCTGGATGGGGGTTGTTTCACAGTCTACAAGAGAAAAAGAAGTGTCCAGACACTGTGTGAGAGTGCTGACTAATTTTTGATTATAGAATCAAACTTTTTGACAGAATGACAGAAAGATACACCTTTGTCATTATGTGTTTTAGCCACGTAAGTGTCCTTGTTAAAAAAAAATAAAATAAAAAAAAATTACTGGGTTGTAGAATAAATTAATCGCTTCTGAGGAATCCAATTGCAACACACTGAGCTGTATGGAAGCCCTCACACAGATTTCACTACTTCAGTCATATAATAACAGCAACATTTGTTTCCTCAAAGGTTAAACATGGAATTCATTGTATTTTATTGCTGTTGATTATGGCTTTAGACCTTCACCCTCAGAAAAGAGCTTAATGGTGGGAAGCAGAGGAAAGCAAAATATTTTTTAGTATCTTGCAGGTTTTACATGTCATGTAATATTTAACTTGAAGCTATCCAGCTATAAATTATGTGTCATCGTATATACATGTTTCAAAACACAAAGCAACTTTTTGCATTAGAGTGACAGCCAGTAGAGGGCATAGGATATGCAGTAATTGAATAGGAATTCTTCATCATGTGTAACTTCATCCTGGACCCAGCTGCAAAACAGCAAATGTACAGTTTTCATGATGGGTAGAAACTGATTCAAACTATCCAGTAATGGCCATTGCATAGCAGATCTCTGAAACAGTAGTAATTCTGAGATACTTCATGGAAGTGGATCAATGAACTGGAGAATGGAGGGAGAAGATTGTGAATTATCCCCTGCTTTTGTCTGGCTGGTTATGCGCTATGGCATGGTTGGGATAACATTGTAGTAGGACAGAGCTAAATGTAACTGCTGTATTTATGCAGAGGAATAAAAATGAAAGTTAAGAGGAAAATGTTATGATTGATAGTCTTTAGAGAATGTAATGAAAATTATATAAAGATACTAAATTGAATGATCAGGTTTAGTTTTAGTATACCTGTTTTTCTTGTTTATGTTGTTGTGGTAGTTATGGGGAGATTTATCTTGCGAGCTAGATTACAGCCTTTCCTTGTTTGAGTGTGCGGGTCAAGCTTGGGGGGTAAGTAAACTGCAAGTCTCTCTAGTTGCTCCCTGATCAGTTTTTTCAAAGGCAGTGTTGTGCAGAGTGGGTCAGTTCTGTCTTCTGAGATGCCAATCACTCACAAGAAAATGAGCACAAGGAATCCTTTTTTCCCCCATCAGACCACAATAGGATCTGCATGCATGGGGCAGTCACACATTGTGGTATATAAATAATATGTGTTAGAAGTTGTAGAAATAGAAGTCTTGGGGAAGCACATTCTTCTTGTGATCATGTCTACATGCCATTTGGAAAGTGCGGGAAGTGATTTGTCTGTACTGTGTTGACAGGGAAACGAGTATTTCATATTCTCAGAAATGTAACTGTACAAATAAACTGCCACTAGGTGGTGGTCACGAAGCAGAGGATTTCAGCATTTGCATGACCTGCCGAGCTGGCCAGCTGAAGTAACCTTTCCCGCCTTGTCAGGTCTCCTCTTACCACACAGACTTTGTAAACTACAAGACTTATACCCTTGTGCATCACTAGGACTGTTTCATGCTATTTGAAGAGAAATCTTCATCTTAGAATGTTTGTCCCATAGCAGAACAGTAGCTTTAGTGCTAGTGGGACAGTTTGTCCCTATAGCCCTACAGTTTACAGCCAGACAGGATCTAGCGCTGTAGCAGAATAGTGCGCAACACCTTCTGTCCCGTTGGACCAAATAGATTTTGTGGTCTTGTGAACTGCCACCATGTCTAGCATGTTATTTTAAAACCACTTAGATTAGGGAAGATCAGCACTCAGGCAAATAAAAGTGCATGGCAGCTAGATCTGAGAAAAAAACAAACCCAAACCCACAAAAAAACCCATGGAGACAACTAGTGAGCATTTTCAGAGTGACTTGCTTTTTTGTGAAATTTGTGAGGTCAGTAGACTCTGTTGAAGGCTGTCTTAGGTTTCATGTATGGTTTCAAATGTGGGTCACTTTCAACTTTGTTCAAACAAATGGACTTAGCAGTTTACTTTTGTTATATGGGAAAAGTTTAAAAAAAAACCAGCCAAGAGTGGTTTTGCTTAATCTTTTTTACAAGCATCATTGTCAAAATGCATAACTGGTAAATAGTTGAACAGGATGGATGTTGCAGAGAATTACAGTCACATGAGAAGCATAGGGTTATAACACATTTTCCTGTGTATGTTAGGCAGGAACAGGGTTTAACATACCTGTAAACTTTAAAATATTTTGGGTTTTTTTGTTTCACATGTTTGAATGTTTAATAATATCAACAAGCTAGGCAAATTCAAACTAAATGCCTTTTTGACAGTTGATGAATGGCCTTATCCCTATTTCATTGTATGGGTTTATAATTGTGTACAATATTTGAAATTAGCTAAATCCTCTTCTAAACAACATAGTAACCTCTCTGGATGAGTGACAGCTTTAAGTCAGTAGGATTGCTCTTGAATTTACAGCCAAACTGAAAGAATGTATATTTTGGTTCTTTATTAAGCACTCATATACAAGGATTGATTTTTGGGCAAAAGGGAGATTGTTAACAGTAGTAATTCTGCATTTCATGTGATATGATGATCTCTCTTTCTTGTATCGCGCTGCCCATTCTGGGGTGCACTGGCAGATTCTGGATTTAGTTAATTATTTTAATAATTTTATGACGTAGCCAAATGAAATGTGCTACAGTGCAGTGACTTGATTATAAACTTTTTGTAATGAGCTGGAGGTCTTTTGCATTTAGTCCTAATAGGAATCAATCTCTTCTCATAGTGTGTGATTACTTTGTGCCAATGGACATGTAGATGATTCATTTCACATTCTGCCTAGTCAAGAAAAATGAACCCACATATGACTTTAAGAGCTACCTGGAAATTAACCCATTAAGTATCCCGCTGCTTGTGTTTTTTTACACAAATGTTCTTTTACACTTAATTCATATAAAGTAGAACAGGCTACAAGGTGATATTTAGCATTAAAAAACGACGTGTGTAAGGATATTTACTAATCTTTATGGTGCCTTGAAGTAGGAAGGAAATATGGTGCCTGAGGTTACTGGCCTGCTCTTGGACTCAGACTGGTCAGCTTCACGGCTAAGGTTGGGGAACCAGCTGACCCTGACAAACTGATTGTTTGACCCCTTTGGCTGCCTGTGGAATGCTGTTGTTTCCCAAAGGGAATGCCTGCTTTGCCTTTTACAGCAGTATTAATTTATATTATGAGGACAAAAAACCAAAACCGTTGACCTTTGTTTCTTCCTGTGGCAGGATAGCATTCTTTGCACAAATATCCCACAGGCGGTGGGACCAGACAGTTACTGCTTCCCTGCTTGTTACTAGCAGCTGCCGCACCCATTACATTCTTTTATAGCCACTTTCATTCCCTTGATGAACCACAGAAGTAAGAACCTTCTATTTTTGCAATTTAATAGCATGCCCAGTGAACACTGTCTTAACTGTGTAGTTTTCTGGCCTGTGTTCAGAAGGCGTGTGATCAACGCCTGAAACCATTTGTCCATGTTAACTTGTCTGCCCTCACTCTGTGGTAGCACTCCCCATATTGTTTAATAGTGCGTAGGAGTTGAACCAACTTTTCATGCAGTTTGAGCAGAAAGAAATGCTTTGAACACATAAAGACAGTGAAAACCTCAATACTATGTATGCCCGTGCTCTGCAGCGAAATGGGCAGTTACGTATGATGGTATCTCTGAAGAAGCTGTTGCATTCTCTTTTTAAAACTCTATGAAGTATTCCTGTTCTGATGCTTTTTTTTAGTCCTCACATCCACCTCTAGAGCTTGCCTACAGCTGTGATTAATTCCTCAATTTTCTCTTTCAACTTCACTCTCAGTCTTATTTTTTTTTAAACTAGGTTCCACAGTCAATTGAAATTGTTGTCTTAATTGTTTGCTTGCATGAGCCATGTCACTGAAGATTTAATGTGCAGATTCATAGTATTCTCACTGGCAAAATATTTTAGCACAGATAATCATCATTATTTGAATAACTAAATTCTTTTGCAATGGGGAAAGAGCCTATTTTGAAATATTTACAGCAACAGACTTCACAGTGGAAGAGCAAATGCTTAGTTTTCTTCTCTGTGTGCAGGCTTAGCTGTCCTCCTAATAATTCCATTGATGGAGCTATGAGCACCTGCTGTTTAATTGCCTAGGGTAACACTGCTACACTGCTGCTGGTGATGGGCAGGTTTTCATTGCTCTTCACAAAGCCTTCTGTTAACACACTGATGGATCTCAGAATCCAAAAACGTCTACTGTGTTAGTGACCAGCTCATGTGAGCTGCTGGAAGTCTACCCTAGAAATTTCAGATAGTCTGCACGTTAGCTATGATATGTAAAGCTTTCCTGTGGCAGGCTGACCTTTCCCCAGTGTGTCTTCAGTAGCTAATGAAAAAAAAATCCACTGTGTGAAAGTACTCAGAACTCATATTGAAATAGAAATGGAGATAAAAAATCTTGATCTTTTTGTCCACAATATTACTTTCAATTGTTTTCTGTCATTTGTATGAAGTTTTGTATAAATGCGTGTTACTGTCTGAGGACATAAACATCCTATGTAGAATAAACAGAAGTTCCCTTTAAATTTGGTAGTCTTTAAATTCGCTCTTCTATGAATAACAAGAACGTCAATTAAGAAACTGAGTGTTTACACAGCTTCTGGGGTAGATTTTGCAGCCTCCACTGAGTTCATACTATCACAGCTATGCATTTAACAATAATCAAAGTAGACTAAAGCTTAAATTCCCAAACTATGCCACTTGGACTTTTGGGGTTATTGAATTCACATGAAGTGAGTTAGAGAAGCGTGTCATCAGTATTTCCAGCTACACATAGGAGGGGATGCACTGACGTGCAATACAATTTACCAACGCATGACCAGACGACTAACCCATTTTCCTGCTCTTTCGCTTGGTGTAAGACAAACACACATCAATCCCATGTAACTGTGTTATCAGTACATTTTTAAATCTCTGTTGTCTGTAAGCTGTTCTGGTCAGACGGTTACTTTTAGTGGAAGTTGAAACATATTAATATCATTAGGTAAATGATATCAAGGTAAATTCAGGGTTAGTCTGAACTGACTGCTTGCTGTCCAATATGCTTTTTCCTTCTTTCATGACTGTAATTATTGTCTTGTGTGGAATAGAGGAGTAATTCCCCTGTGTTGCAGTTCCCCAACCTTTGTCAAAGCTTGACCTTTGCGGAGAAACAAGTGAACTGTTCCTCACACATTTTCCACTCTGGTGGGCAGTTGTACATGTAGATGACAAGGAGAAGCAAAGAAGAATGCCAAACAGTAATGGGTCATGAAGGCTGCATCAAAGTGAGTCTTTCAGCTTGCTGTCATTAGAACTCTGTTTTGTTTCCCAGGCACAGATCCTCAGCCTTGCACGTTGTTTCTGACTCTTGCTTTCCAGGGTTTATATTTCAGTTATTTTAACTTTTTTTTTTTTAATGGATAAAGATGACTAGCTGAGATGAGGCCAAATTTTGTTGAACGTTGGAAATGTAGTCAAATTCTACACAGGCTGTGTTGGGTCAGAGTATGTAACACATAGGATCTTCTTTCATAGGTTTTATTTCTTCATTTATTTAGATTAGATTTAGCTTTATGTGAATTTGGTTTAGTAGAGGCTTCTGTTTTCTGTTCTAGGGGCTTATTTGGATATACAGTCCATCATCTACCTGATGTAAATATGTATGCGTAGGTTGGATGGTATATTATTGTGAATATACCTTTCCTAACCTTCATTTTAATAGCAAAACAATTTTGGAACTTGATATCAACAGCACGTGAGGCTTATTTACTATGATAAACTTTAATGTGGAGTTTACATTTAAGCAGAGAGTATAAGGCAGAAGTAGCAAGTCAACTTAAAGCAGAAGGAGGCACCTCACTGGTACATGAGACTAACTGATAGCAGTTGATGCTTTTTAATAAAAAAGTAATGCATTCTGGATGAGCTTGTAGCTATAGTACAAATTTCTTCTTTCCTATATCCACTTTTTTAGAAAGTGATGCATCAACGTGGAACTCTACGTTGGCCTCAATCCAGGTGTGAGTAATGCATGAAAAATGCCAGCATTCTGTGTGCTCTCAGCCGTGGAAGAATGAAAAAATGCTCTTTTCCAGCTTTTTTTAGCTCTTTTTACCAGAAAGTTTTATAGAGGATGTAACTGTTCAATAAGAATGAGTAACATTAAATTATGCAAAAATATCACAAGGCATTAAGTTGCTTTTTGAGTAAACTTATGAAACATACTAAGCTTCTTAAACATATTAAACATTGTTAAGCCTGGAGAAGGGAAGGCTCCAGGGAGACAATAGAGCGGCTTCCAGTATCTAAAGGGGCTGACAAGAAAGCTGGAGAGGGACTTTTTACAAGGGCCTTTGGGGATAGAACAAAGGGGAATGTCTCTAAACTGACAGAGGGGAGATTTAGATCAGATATTAGGAAGAAGCTCTTCCTTGGGAGAGTGGTGAGTCACTGGCACAGGTTGCCCAGAGAAGCTGTGGCTGCCCCATCCCTGGCAGTGTTCAAGGGTAGGTTGGATGGGGCTTTGAGCAACCTGGTCTAATAGAAGGTGTCCTTGCCCATGGCAGTGGGGTTGGAGTGGCAGTGGGGTTGGAGTGGCAGTGGGGTTGGAACTGTTGAATCTTTAAGGTCTCTTCCAACCCAAAACCAAATTCTGTGGTTCTATGATAGCGGAATTTAGAAAAATGTAATGACTCCTTTCCCTTCAAACACCCTCCTTGATAGCATGCAAGGTTAAGGGAAAAATAAGGTATGACTGGTTTTTGGTATTTCAGCTCTTCATCTGTAGGTGGTTTACTTTTTAAAGACTTAAAGACCTGATTTCTTGCATTGGAAAAGCGCATGGCATGTCTTTTCGCCTACCATGTATGTTCTAGCTGCTGAAATAGCTGATAGAAAGTCTGAGATGAAATAATATGGGTGCTTTGTTTCTTTTGGCACTGCCTACTTAAGTATAGTGCCGTAAAAGAAATTGTGCTCATGGCAGGTTGAAATTAAAGTACACAAGTCTCAGCGAGTCGTTTTCTTATGTTTTCTTATCAAAATTGAGAACAAAGGCTTTTAATAGTTAACATTTACTCTGGGAGATAATCTATTTCAGATGTTCTACTGAAACTTGTCACAGGTTTGTGGAGAAACACACTCAATCCCACACAGGCTTAAGGAGGGTCTTAATGAGCAAACTGTCAGTGCAGTAGTTGAGATGTCGATACGTACTCTAAGTCTGTGTGTTACTTCAGTTTTACTTATTGGTTGGTTTTAGCAGTGTGGTTTCAGAAGAGACGTCTGCTGTGGAAAGAAAAAATAGCTGATGATGGATTTAGTCATCCTACATCATGTTTGCAAAACCCAGTCAGAACTGTTTTTCTGGGGTTAATCTAAAACTCCTCTAGAATGTTCCAGTTTCATGTTTTAAGCATACCTGATTAGGTTATATGAAAATAGCACATGTAGGATGATTACACTAGCATGGGTAATTGTGAGGTAATTATCAACTCTACTGTTAATTAAAATGCCATAAAGAAAGCTAACAAAAAAATTTCTGATCGCCTGAAAAACCTAATAAGAGCAAAAAGAGATTTCCGTATTCTTTGAAAATACATGCATTTTAAAATGATGGCTTTCCTGTAAGTTGTATGCATTTAAATATAAAGTATTTAGAATATCTAATGAATTAATGATATCTTGGGATAAAGGAACTCACGAAGTACCACTTTCATGCTAATTGTGAGCAAATGAAGAAGCTTACTACTGATTTCTGCCTTCCTTTGCAGACTGCGACTTCTCCCACCTCTACTATGTGTTTGGAGAGATGTATTTCTCCATATCCCCTATCAGAATGCTCTGAACATTACCCCACTCCTGATTTAGGCTTCTCTGAGGTAAAACATCAAGGTCTTCTCCTTAAGAAATAATTACATACTGCAAACAGTGTTTTACGTACACCATTCTTATACCATGTTTTCATATACGGAGGGCTTCTCTGGGAAAGAAACTGGATTGCTGGCTGTTTTCCTGACTTATAGTTGCCAGGCTTGGATACTCTTCATTTATTTCAAATCTGTCTCGATGATTAGAAGTGCTAAACTTTTAAGAACTGGAGTTTTGAATCCAGGCTCTGACTATATTCAAACCCTAAGCTAGTGGTGAGGTACTCAAATGATACAGGCCATGTATCATGAAGTATCCTGTGTCATGTATCATACATGAAGTATGCCAGCAGCATACTTCAGATCAAAATGTCCTGCAAGTCAATGGCTGTGTTTATTCAAGACCACTCACCCAGTGACCACCCAGTAGAAAACAAATGTATCTGCTCATGAGAATGTGACAGGAAAAAAAAAAAAAGGAATAATTTTGCAGGAATGACGTTACAGGATCCACAATGCAGTATATATGTTGCATTCCCACTGTGTTGAAAGTATGTTTTTGCTTTGGAAAATGCTGTTCTGTGCTTCACAGAAAATGGCTGCAATCGATAGGTAGAGAATGTGGCTCAGTACTCATAGCAGGGCCTGAGGCATCTGCAACCGATTCCTCTGAAAAAATTGGTCTAAAAGGCATCAGACCCTTTGCTGTAACTCTAAACTGACAGAAGTCAGCTTTTTCAGGCCTCCTTTCTACAGTCCACTTGCCATGCTTACACACCGCTTTAAAGGTGGAAAATTACATTTATTCTGAAATTGTGTCTATGCTGTGGCCTTGCCTCTTTTGTGCCAAAATAAGCAATACAAAGTGTAAGTTTTCTGATTTTCTGAGCATAGGAAAAGATGCATACATTAGAAGGATTAATCTCCAAGTGTGCTTTGATTCACAAGTAGTTATTTTTAAGGAAAGCACACTTATGCATTAGGAAAATTATAGTTTGTGGTGTTTCTGTACAGTTCTTCAGTTCTGGGTGTTAAATCATAACCCTATCTGGGTGAGTGGAGGAGAGCATGCAGAAGGTGGCCGTGCTTAGTATTTTATGCCATAATTATTTTCCAAGATGTGGTGGGGTTTTGTATTCTTATTTTATTTTGTTTTATTTTATGTGATCTGTATTAGTGATTTTTAAGCTGGGGTGAGGAAATTGTGAGAGATGAAAATCATCAACAAATGGGATATCAAGAATGTAACGCCCTGGAGTGATGAGGGAATTCAGTCTTGCACACCAAGGTGTTAATGCTAAAAAGGCATGATATCTCCCTGGCAAGAGATGATTCCATCGCTAGAAGGCAGAAATGGCAGAGGCAGTGAGCTGCATGTATTTACATATAGGTGAGCTCTATGTGTTTGTATATTTTTCTGTTCCTTGCTTGTGTGTAGACAGGAACTTCTAAAATGATATATTTTTGATGAATCAGCCTTGATTTGAGTCCTATAATTGTGTTCAAAACCAGCTCAATTGGGCCGGTTCCAATGGAAAGAGCTTCCTAACAGTATGTGAATGCCATGCAAACACAGTAGTCTCTAAACACTAGTTTGGCTGTTATTCGGGAATGGGTAGAACTCTAAATATTACAAAGCGGAAGACTTACGTATCACATTGAAAATGAGGCGTTTGCTGGTCTGTGTGTAGAAGGAGCTGTTTGCAACTGCTGTGGAGATGAGCAAGTGCTAAGCACCTTTCTGTCTGTGGGAAGGAAAAGCCAGGCACGTTTTCCACCCAGTCCAAAACCTACTTCACCTTTTGTTCTGCCAGACACTGCTCAAACTGTGGACTAGACATGGCCCCTTCCACCTTTTTAGGTCTTAACTGGCACACCAAGTTAGCGAGCTAAGTACTTACCGGATCGTGCTGTGCTAACCATAGCCTTTCCATAATATTTCAGCCCCTGTGTGGGAGGGCATGATCAAATTTTAGCTTAACTTAAAACATAAAGCCGCTGCTGGGTATTTTCTTACCCATCTTAAGAACAGGCCATTAAATATATCTGTAAAGATACTCGAAACACACAGGCTAATTTGCTGTAAGAAAACAACCCTGAAATGCAAGTTTTGACAGTCCTTTTTATACCCAACAGTACAAACGAAGTAGGTTCAGCTCAGTTTTTTACCTTAATTTAACCTTGTCCCCCAGGAGATACTTTTTATGTGGTCAGGTCTGGATGTTCAAATCCCATTTGATATACCTATGTTGAAAACCATCCCTGTTCTATTTATTAATCAAAGAAAAAAAAAACCCCAACAGTATCTGATCTTTAAAATAAATAGGGAGAAACATATATTAATGTAAATATCCCCACGTAAAGTGTGTAAAAGTGCACACACCTCGGGAGCTAGATTGATCTTCTGCTAAATACATGGCTTGTATTTACATTCCAGTTCTTTCATAAAGATGACAAATATGTTTGGTGTTCTGATGTTTTCTGGAAAACAAACAGCTTTGCAAATAGTAAGGATGAAAATAAAGCAGGAAAATTAGAAAGCGATTTACATCAAAGTTCCACATACTTATCATCATAATGGCCACTATGCTCGGAATTTCAATAATTATTCTTAATCTGCTAAATGACTCTAAACTTAACTTGATTTACATAAAAAATAAATCTCATTAAGAGTCTCAAAAGATTTGTTTTTTCTTCTTTTGATGTTTTTAAGCTTTCCGCTCTCTAGTCAGTCTGTGTTTCCACTTTAGCTCATTAACCTAGGCACTAAAAAACTCAGTTTGTCCTCTGTCATCTTCACTCCTGAAGGTTAATGACAGGATGCAGAAAGCTTTTGAAGAGACAAGCAGATTTCGGAGGCAAATTTTTAATAGATTTATTTAAAATATAGTATTGTAGCACATGGACAGATAAAATATGTAAGCCATAGAATTAAAGCTGTACATCTCAGGACCTAGGGTAACAATCCAGGAAGACTACATAATAGAGATGGTCACAGTCATTTGCACTAAGCTGCTTTGGACAAGCACAATTCAAGGAATTAAAAACACACTGCGGTGTCTTTCCCCCTGCCTCCCCTGGTAAACCTTGGTAGTGCAGATGAGCTGCTGGCAAATAATGGTAACAGAAGAAACAGTTCAGAAGCTTCACTAATGAGCTTGTTAATAGTCAGAATCAATAAAGCCTGACTATGATCATACAATGCAAGCATTCAGCGTAACTCAGCCCATGTTCTCAACAGGGCTCTCTGTAGGCAGGTACTTTAAAACCTTTCCATATCCTTGGTGACTTAAGAACTCTTAAGTGGGATTTTTTTTTACTTAAGGGATGAGTTGCATTACTGTGTCTTTTGTGTTCCCTTAGCATGGCAGTAAAGGATTACACAAGCGCAGATGAAGGCAGGTGTCCCATGGACCAACCTGGAAAGCATGTAAAAAAAATGCTCAGTCTCTGATTGCCGTGGCTTTTTTGTCGACAGCTAGAAGGAGCTCAGGGAAGAAGTGCACCTTTTGTCTGGCGCAAGGTACAGTGTGTCAGTGGTAGCAGTAATCTCTGCAAACAAGGTGTTAAAATGCTTCATTCTGGCTTTGCGTAAAGGTGTGAGTTGATGAAATATTAAGTCTGGGGAGTCAAAATTCCTTGGTGTGGAAATAAATCTGAAATAGCCATAGTCAAATCCATACAGCAGACAGGCTTAGACTTAAACTTTGTTGTACAAGGTGATTATTCTAATTAAAAAAGTTATTTGATGACAATCCCCAAAATGGGAAAATACTAGGAAAAAGAATTTATTCCAAGTTTATATCAATTCTGTCACACTGAAGCAAGGTTTGTATTTTTCAGGAATGTTTTGTAAGTTTTGTCAGAAGTAGGCCCCAGGTGAATTGCATACACATAGATTCAGAGAATCAACCAGGCTGGAAAAGACCTTTAAGATCATCAGTGGATAAGCCCATGTATTTTTGAGATTGAATTGATTACAGTTATTTAGAGTTATGAGAGCTGGCTGTATAGGATTTGGTGTGAGGATGTGAATTGGTGCTGCTTATGTTGCAAGTTGAGCAAACGCCATGAAACTGAAGTCTATCAATCCAGGCTTTTAGAAGTCAAAAGAGCAATTCAGCTTAATTTTCCTTCCTTTTCTGCACCCCGCAAGTCATTAAAAATAATGTCTTATGTATTTTTGATCTTCAGAAATGCCATTTCCCACCATGCACCTAGGACCAGCTTTACCCTGTCAGACCAAGGACCTGAGTGCTTTGCTCTGACAGTGACCTGTTGGACTTGGCTAGGGCATGGGATAGGACAGATGTATTACTCTCATTGTCTGCAGTGACTGCGTTAATAGATACAAGAAGGATTCACCTAATATTTTTATAGTGTACATAACATTGTAATATCAATATTATCATATTATCCTAAAGCTAAGTGATATATGTGTTAGATGTTTGGCTGTTTTTGTTGTGGGTTTTATAAAATCCTTTAGCTCCTTCAGGTATCCCTCTGTCAGACTGTTTCTTCAGTATTTGAAAAAGTAATCGGTATTTAAAATCCCTTCCCAAGTGTCCTGGGTTCAGCAGTAGCAGTCGTTTTTTTCTTCTTCTTGGTAGCTGGTGCAGCGCTGTGTTTTTGATTTTGGGCCTGGGAGCAGCGCTGATAACAGCAGTGTTCATAGTTTCTGCTTGACAATGTTTTGGCCTGGCCAAGGACTCTGAATTTGATGCTATGCCAGGGAGGAGGGGAAGCCCCAGGAGGAAGCAGAGACAGGACACCTGACCCAAACTGACCAAAGAGGTTATTCCATATCACAACACATCATGTCCAGGATGTGAAGACAAAGAACAGAGACCGGGAAGGGTGTGGGTGTAGTGATGGACTGGGGGTGCACGGCATGATCAGGTTTTTTGGTGCAGTGGGGGGTTCGCTGCTGGGGGGTGCACTGGCTGGGTCGGGCTTGGTGAGCAGTTGTATTCTTTCCTTGTATTTCTCTTGTATTATTACTGGTGGTAGCAGTAGTGATTTGTGTTATACCTTAGTTACTAAACTGTTCTTATCTCAACCTGTGCGAGTTGAATTCTTTTGATTCTCCTCCCCATACCCCCCGGGACTGGGGGAAGAAAGAGGGGGGGGAGTGAGTGAGTGAGTAAAACTGCGTGGGTGGGGGGCTTAAACCACAACACCAAGTAAAGCCTTTTTTTGTCAGTTTAATGTAGTTTTTTGCATTTAACTGAGCAACTGTTGTTGACTCTTTTTTGTTTCCTGATTTGTACATAACTGCAGTGTTTTGAAGGATTGATGTTTACTTCTTATTCTGTTGTTTGGCTGTTTAATCATAATAGCTTTTTTTTTTGTCTTTTTGAAATGTCATATTACGCATTTACTTTGAGCCTTTAATATAGTGTCATTAAGGACTCCTCCTGCCATTCACAAACATCCCTTTCACAGTGCTGCTTTTTTTTTTCCAAACTTGCAGGTTTTCTGTAGTTGCCATTCTGAATGTAAATATCAATAATAGCTATCTGGCTTTTCCTTAGCCTTGTTTGTTTAAAATGAAGTTGAAATGCAATAGCAAAAAGAACAGTTCCTGAGTACTAGTTCTAATATGCTATAGTCACTGCTTATGCTGCTTCAGTTTCATCATTTTGGAGCAGGTTCCGGTGTTTAGGAGCAAGTCAAGTGTTACTTTCTGTCTGATGGAGAAGTTATGGAGAAATTAGGGTTTTTTTTTAAGTAGAGGTTGCTTCCCCCCTCCCCCAAGTGTTAGTCTGTTATGGTATATGGAAAATATTATGGTGTGATGCCCAAATTAGTAGCATTTTCCCAGTCTCGTGGAGGTAGCTGAGCTGTCTCGTTACTCCATTTATTGAACTTGCAGCGTTAAGCCCCTTTCTCAACCTGTTAAGTCGCTCTTTGCCGCTCCTGTTTGGCAGCCAGGGATGTTGCTATAACACGTAGCTCCTGCTTAGGCACAGAGCCCTCATTTGAGAGAGAAAGCAGCATTCTAATCCAACCAGGCTTCTTGAAAGCGTGTGTCTATAGTCCTGGTTTCACTTTTTTGATAAAATTTGGAATAGTTTTTTCCTCCCTTTTCAGACTGCTCCTCACCATTCAGTATCTGAGTTCTTGCCAACTTGTCTTACTTGTTTCTTAAGGATACCAAGCTTTTACACTTTGCACCGCAGACTGCCTCAGTCTGAGTTGTGGATACTGCTGATCCTGTTGCATGTCCCTAGACTTTGAATTATAAAAGAAAAATTAAAAGCTTTAAAATGAAACTTGTCAAAGTAGCAGCCAATGGTATTTGTCGTGGTTTAAGCCCCCCACCCACGCAATTTTATTCACTCACTCACTCCCCCTCTTTCTTCCCCCAGTCCCGGAGGGATGGGGAGGAGAACCAAAAGAATTCAACTCGCACAGGTTGAGATAAGAACAGTTTAGTAACAAAGGTATAACACAAATCACTGCTGCTACCACCAGTAATAATACAAGAGAAATACAAGGAAAGAGAATACAACTGCTCACCAAGCCTGACCCAGCCAGTGCACCCCCCAGCAGCGAACCCCCCACTGCACCAAAAAACCTGACCAGGCCGTGCACCCCAAGTCCACCACCACACCCTTCCTGGTCTCTGTTCTTTGTCTTCACATCCTGGACATGATGTGTTGTGATATGGAATAACCTCTTTGGTCAGTTTGGGTCAGGTGTCCTGTCTCTGCTTCCTCCTGGCTTCCCTCCTCCCTGGCATAACATGAGACTCAAAGTCCTTGGCCAGACCAAAACATTACCAAGCAGTAACTGAAAACACTGGTGTTATCAGCACAGTTCCCAGGCCCAAAATCAAAAACACAGCGCTGCACCAGCTACCAAGAAGGAGAAAAAATGACTGCTGCTGCTGAACCCATGACAGTATTCTTTAGAGATCTTTGGCTCATCTTTGGAAACAAAGTTTTAACCTACAAGAATCACCTAAAATTTCTAATGCAGTTGTATGGACGTCATATGACTGTGTCATACTACACTCACTCCAACCTGACTGAGGTTCCGAGAAGAAGTGCAATTTGAGGCTCAAAAATTAGTCACAGAAATTGGCAGTAAAAAAACCCCTCAACTCAGCATTTGTTTTTATAACTAACTTGTAAATACTATTGTTATTCCTGTCTTCATTATCATTGTAAGTTACTACCTCATTCATATTTCATTGACTTTAAATAAACATGAGCTGCCATCAAATGTAAATTCAGTGAAAAAACCATCAGATGGTAGAAAGTTATTTAAAGGCCATGATTTCTTTCTGAAGAACTGTTCATATGTGGCAATATATGATGTTCGGGGTTATTGCGTAAGATTCACTTATCAGCTGGAGACTTGACTCTGAAAAAAGGCACAGAAAATAACTCTGTTCTTGTCAGCAGTTTACGTGGATCTCAAAAGGTGTAGTACCTTCACCTAGTTTACCATGAGTCAGCTTAAAACTTATCTGACTTACCTTTATAACCTCATGGATGATTCTGTAATAGAGATCACATGACAATATAAGTTTTGGAATACCTAGTCACGGGATTTTTCTTCTGTGTAATTTTACTACAGTTGGCCTAACCAAGTCCTTTCATTCCTAATCTGTGGAATTAAGTGTTACAGTATATTTTCGGTACCTAAACAATTTTCTTGCTCTTTCCAAGGCAGGAAGTATTACTGGCTCCAGCTGTTTAATCTCAAGTTCTGTTTTGTCAAAAAGGAGCTATGTCCTTTTTTAAGATGACTAGTGGATCTTCCCAAATCTACTGGCTTTTCTTGCTAGATGATGATCATTATTAGGGAGGCAATACAGTGCTCAACAGCATTCAACAGTACTAAACTTCAGTAGTAATCGTCCAGTTCCAAGGACTGACGAAGTGAAATAAGTGGTGCAGCCATGAATTAGTCCTTGCCTCATAGCCAAAACCAAATCCCTTGCACCTTTATGTGTGTGAAGATCCCCCCAGCCTCTTCTGTAGTTTATGAGACATTTCACAGTTGCTGTCAAAATAACAGCTTTCCTTTTGAGCCCTTTATCTACAGTTGTTGACAGCTGCAGTAATTTACCCATGGCACAAAGTAATGTTTTGCTTGGGTTTCTTTTTTAAAGTTGATTCATGTTTACATTGTTAATTTTCATGAGCATTAGTGGTTCTTACAGTACCTCAAGACACAGATCGCACACAGTACTGTTGTCCTGGGCGAAACATTTTCAGTTAAGCCACTGTCTGTTAGCTCTGGTAGGCTAAAGAGTTTGTGTTTTTTTCAGTGTTCACAATCCTCTTTCTTATAGCTAAATCTTGGTTTTCTGCATAACTCATCTCTGTGTCTACCAGGGCTCATCCACATCCCCCTTCCTTTGTTTGCCCTGTAAAGCTGGGTAATGGTTTTTTGCTTGATAGTTCACCCCATTAGTTAGGCCTGCTCTGACCTCTCATAGCTGCGCTGTCATGTCACAGCCAGGTGTTCTCACTGGAGCTGTATGCCTCTGTGGATGTGTCCACAGTTAGTTAGTATTTTAGGGTGTGTTCTAGATCCTTCTGCTGCACTAAGATGAGTCCCTTCATTTCTCTTCCTGTGAGCACAGAGGAGCAATTGTATATGGCAGCACAGGACTGCAGCACTTCATTTCACTTCAGGTAGAGGGCTCGGTATGGAGAACCACTACACTAGCTTGGGCAGAAGTGATTTGCTGACTAACCGTTTAAGTGTTAACTGTTTAACTGTTAAGTTTAACCTAAATCCCTGGCTAAAATATGAAGTGCATGGCAGCTAAAAATGTGATAAAGTATCTGAGAACAGATACAAGCTGACTACAGTTCAGGCATACTCTTCCAGACAACTAGCAGAAGTCAAAGAATCATCTTACAAATGCTATCCTGAAAAGAAATCTTTGTCCTTTCATACAGACTTCCTGTATGCTATAGTATCAGTTCACCAAGAAGTCAGGTCAGAGTGCTGAGAGTTACAAATGTCCACGTATAACTAACTTACATCGCTCAACTTGATGATAATGGGCGTTTCTCATTCAGGCAAGAGTAATGGCCAGCAAAAGAAGAGCATCTTTCTATGGGCCAGGATTTTTTTGTGCCTATTTGAATTCTGTTCAAATTTGAATATCCTAATTCTGTTATGATTCATCTTCTTTCTAGGCAAACTGTATTTAGGCTTTTTAGGAGAGAGATAGAGAACCACCAACACATTACTTTAAGCACTTGGTTCCCACTGTTCCCTGGTAGTGAGCGTAACTGTTTCACTGTGGTCAACCCTACTTTCAGTTGGCCTCTGTGGGAGTTATTTACAAGTACAAGTCTGCTCTTGAATCTCACTGCACACCTTCTCAGTCTTTTCTAAGCCGAATCATGCTTAACTCCCTGCCTTTGAAGTTTAATTGCTCTTTCACCATATCTGCAATTAATAGAAAGGTGAAAGCAAAGTAGTGAATTCCCCAGGGCACTATTACTAGTTAAGTTCCAAATTAGCAGCACTCCTCCTAAGAACTTCTCTACTTTTCCAAAAAGCTAACAATTTTTATCTTTCTCGGAGTATCAACCTGAATACAAAACCGTAAATACAACACATTGTAAAAGCATTTGGCATAAATTTATGCTCCTGATATTTGGAAACATGCCCAAAAGCCAGACAGAACTATGAAAGTGAACACTGAAATGAAATTGTGCCCTCTTTCTTCCCCACATTCAGTTTGAAACTTCACATAAAGGGAAATTCACCAACAAATAAATATACTGTACAGATAATTTTAATTAGTATAGCACCAAGACATAATGTGTAAAAATACATAAATAAATGAGACAAACCCAAACTAATATAATGAACCATATATATATATTTTGCAGCATGAAAGATCCAAATTGGGGGTGCTGCCCCAAATTGTGCTGGTTTTGATGATACTGCCTCAGATGAGAAGCAAAAATCCTTCCATCATAAGAGCTGTTTTGTGGAAATGACTACCTCTCTGTTTTTTGGATGGCTATTAGCAGATTCAAAGCAGCAAGTAATAATAGACTATAACCATTTCAGTCTACTGTTTTGTAATCTGAAGCTAATTTCAATCTTCTTGGAACAGTGAAATGCCAAATAAGCGTATTTGTCTTAGAACTTATGACCTGTAGTAGGCTTTAAGGCATACCAGGTAATCAGCTTGCACATGACTAAAGGCAGTTTAGAACACCACTGACAGACTGGTGTCAGAATTATTGTTACAAGAAACAAACTCAAAAGTCAAGTAAAAGAAAACTATTTTCTACCTTGAAAGGAAAAATAAACTTTTTGGCAAGGCACGATGTGTACAATACTTCGGCAACACATGCCACATGCTGTAGCCCGTGCAGAACTATGTGGCTGTGTATTGTAGTGAAGGCCTAACCCTCTACTGTGCTGCTTACCCCTTAATTTCTTTCCCCTTTTACACTCAGTTGGCTGAAGTAGCCCAAGCAATTAAGGAAAAGTGAATTTGCCTTATAATCTGCACTGGGAGTAGTTCTGCTTACCTTTTCTCATTTCACTGATGCAATCAGGGTATTTGGAAACACTGAAAGCCAAAGAAAACTGCAATGATGGAGACCAATAATTACAATTCTAGACAGCAGAAAGTTAACAGACTCTGTGGCATGAGGAAAGTATGTGATTTAGTTACTTGAAATAATCAAAGATTTTACTGTAAATAGACCAAGGAGAATGTAGTCAAAATGGAGACTAAAATCTCTATTTTAGCAAGATCATCTTCATTTTCCTGGGGAGAGCAACGGGAAGGGTAGAGAGGAGTGAGGGGAGGGAAACAGGACAGCGTTCTGAAGTATCCTGGGATTGCCCGTATCAGAAGTAAAAATGTCAGCCTAAGGAATAGGAAAAGGAAAGTGCATAATTTAACACTTTGGTCTGCCAGCCTGACAAATTCAGAATACACGAACTGAAGCAAGCTGGAAAAATGGCCCAAATGTTTTGATATATTTAACCTGCTTAAAACCATGCAGTCAGACTTCATAGCCATGGTATTTGTTTCTGAATATCACACACAAAAAAAACCAAAAACAAAACAGGGAACAGCTTTCCATGGATGAGACTTCCATATTTATTGTTAATTCCATGTGCATAGAAAATGGCAGTGAAATTTCTTATGAAATAGGCAGGGAATGGGAGAGGTGCAGCTATATTGGACTGGACTTTGTGCTTCAAAATGACACTATTCAGCTGTAAAACTTTTTTTTTTCCTTTTAAAATTTATAACATTTTCTTGGATTTTTTTTTTGTGCATGATGTTTCAAATTCCTTTTAAAATGACACACTGCATTACAAATGGATGGCACTTTAAACCAATGTGGCATTTCCATATTTACACCAACAGCAGAAATGTACAAGACGAAGTAGCATACAATCGTGACATTTAGTAATAGCAATAAAACAAGGGCAGCCATTTTATTTTTTCTGTACAAACTATCAGAACGAGACTTTTATTCACATAAAAAAAGAAATCATCTTTAATTTGCTCTGACCTACACACTTCCAAATTCATTTTACTCAATTCTCAAACCTTTCAGTCACATCGCCCACACCCTCACCAGACTACAGGAGCTACAAGTAATTATACCTAACATCTAAACAGAGCAAAACCCATCCTTTCCAGTTCTTCTTCCCAACGATTCCTCACTCAAAAAAACCCATGGAAAAAAAAATACATCTTCCTTGTTCCTTCTTTCATCTTTCACATTTCGTAACCAAAACAACAAAAGAGGCCACTCCATTCCTTCTCACGCAAGATGAGGAATACACTGTTGTTGTTTCTCTTTGATGCTACACCCAGGAGTCAGGTGAGCCTGGGTACTGTTCTGCTCTATAAGAAGATCGTCGAGTGGAATAAAAGTCTACGTAATTTGTGGTTGATTTAAGTCCATATTGTGTTGTGTAATCTGAAGTAGCAGGAAAGTGAACTCGATCATCAAAATATGGGTCTTCATAGCTGTGTGGGGACTGCAGATACAATCTGTATGCATCATAGTTTTTTCTGTTGGTTTCTTCTTGACTGTAGTACAATTGCTGATGCTGTTGACAAAATGATGGAAAAAAAAAGCTTTCAAAATACTACTAGCAGAAGAAAATACTTGTTTCTCAAACTTGCACATCATAAAGAACCCTTACCTAAAAAGTTAAAGTAAGTGCAGCTCAACCAGTGATGACAGTAACATTGGTGTCACCCTCCAGTGAGGTACAGGAAATGTACCTCATTTGTAAATTAAACTTAACGCAGGAAAAACCTCTAAGCCTGCTTCCTTGTCTCCTCCTGCGCTCATTGGGAAGCCAGTAACTTTTCCAAAAGTAGCCTTTTTAGAGCATAAGCAGAAAGTACAGAACCTGACCATACCTGCCAAAAAAGAACCCCAAACCCATCCAAAGTCACATCAAGTCAGAAAAGTAGTCTCAGATCCCAGTACAAGAGCACGCTAAAATACAGGACTATAGGACTATAGAAAGACACAGAGGTCACAGAAGTACATAAACAAGTGCCAGTAAGTAATGTCTAATAACAAATTCACTTTGCTATAGACACACTGTGTAAAAAGGCACTCTGTTATTACAAAGTATGCTCAGACTCCCTGAAGCTCCACTAAACACTGAACACGGTCTTGTTATCTGTGTCACTTCACAATAAAATTTTGGAGTCACCTGTAGTCGTCTGTTCTGTTCTCTTGCTGGTGAAGAATAGGAACTGATGTAAATTGGTGAAGCTTTGCTGGAACCTGTGAGAAAACAGTTTATGGTATAAACTTCAGTCTTTATGCTTTTGTCTGTAAGTCTATTCGCTTCTATGTTACCTAGAAGAAATTATGTAGCACTCAATTAAGTCTCCAGATTTTAGTATCTGCTAATAATATAATACAGCAACACAACACAGGCAGGTTTTTTTCCCCCTCAGCAGTAGTTAATCTGAAAACAAAAGGGGTTTTGTGTTGCTGTTTTCTGTTTTACAGATTAATAGCCTTTAAAACAAAATTTCCTTCTCTTTATTCACTACCATCTCTGTTGTTTTGCATCAAATAGTAAGGAAAAGATGAAATCTTAGTATAATTTAATAACAGTATTAAATTACAGTAATACAGAACCATACATTATTATTTATAATATATATATAATGCGCATAATAAAACAATTTTCTGCAACAGGATTTTAAATACAAATAAAAATACAAACACCTCTCACCTCCCACTATATAATCAGATCTTCTTTATCCTGGTAATGTGTGCAATTTTAAAGATAATAGGAGCAACAGAAGAAATTCCTGTGCTGTTCCACATGCAGTGAATACGAGTAAAAATGGAAAACAACATTAAATGGTAACAAACCTGCTAATGCAACTGTCCCTACTACTACTGTATAAGCTGCTTATATAAGGAATATTTATGTATTCCAGTTGAAAGTTCATCTGACCAGTATCTTACCAGTATATATGTCTTTATGGGCAATGACATCACCTTGGTTATTATAATACTGCATAGAAGGTTGCGTTCTCTCATATTCAGAGCGGGGTTCTCTAATTCCTAATAAAGCCGGTGATGAAGACGTGCTGCCAACTGATACAAAAGAAAAGATTATCAGTGTGTACAGCAAAAAGCTTTTCCATACCTTATCTCCTCTTCATTCTTGCCTCATCCCTTCTTCCTCAAGGATTAACAAATGAGGAGAATGTGGGTAATGGACAAAATGAGTACAGAGTTTTTCCTGGATGAAGAACCCCAACAACATAAATCTATCAATCATGTAGCATGAGATAATAATTCCCTATGTTAATGTTGAACCACTGCTCTATAATGCTTACAACTGAAATAAGAGACCTTACCCATTTTAGTTTGCATATGACTTAAGTTGTATTTAAGATGACACTCCCACTGCCGTTTATGATTTTATATGTTACACTTAAACAGAATCTTTAAGTTCATCTTATCACTTGGGACAGGACAGAAGAATTTACAGTCTGCCTGGTTAAGGGGCTCCATGTATACACTTGTATTACTGTTCTTTGATTAGCACATAGAAGCGTATCTGGGGCATCTTGTGCTCCATTTGGCTGACAACCCTCGTAAGACTGGCACAATGGATTACTTCATATTTTTACAATGAACAGGTCAATCTCTACTGTGGTTGTAAAAAGTTTGTTTTGTTTAACCGTCCCTCTTTCACAGACACCTCGGGTTTTGTTGGCTTAGAAAGACTCCACACAGGAGAAAAATACCTAAGAATAACCTAGAAATTTGCCTTCAAAATATTAATCAATTAGCTGTGCCTATTATATCATATCTCACAATTCTGTGTTGTTATGGATAGTTTAATTACATTATCCTGCATGTTCATAGCTAAAAAACTTAAATTTGGGGATGTCATTGGAATTCTGATGCGTGGGTTAATAGTGGAGTGTCTGAAACTGCTGCCACAGCACCCTCTGTGGACATGTTTTCTGCACCAGACTTCCACCTTGCCAGCTTAAGCTGGTTCATGCTCTGCAGCAGAAAAGCAGACACTTCCCATTGGAATTTTTTACTAAGTGTCCTCTGAAGTACGACAGCCTCAATATTTAGGCAAGAGCTGCACATCTTAATTCCTACTGGTAGTTCAAAGAACTGGAGAAACACAGTTGTTCTGCTAGCAAATCTTGGGAGAGAAAGCGGCGAGATGAGAATCAGACAGTAGGTACTGGTATATCCTCCTGCACTTTGGTAGAATCTGGTCAGTTCCCTGAGCCTAAGCTGTGTTTGCTTCCTTGCTTATTTTGAGAAGATATTGTTAGCACCGGCAGTAGACACAAAGTGATCTGTGTCAAAGCAGTCTGTGTCAAATAGCCTGTGATTTCAAGGTGGTGTTTTGGTGCCAGTATGTGCAACTTGGCAACTAGGGGTAAAAATAAAAACCGCCTTCAGTATCGTGTCGTTTGAGGGTGACAAAGTCACTTGTTCAGGACATTCTTTTGGATGAAAAGCTGGGAGAAAACCAAGTGTATAACACAGTAAGATCAGAATAACAAATCCTCTGTAACTGGTGAGGGCAATCTGCTGTTGTATGGCACTAAACAAAGGCATCAGTCCTCTCTGTTGTACTGCAGTATTGTACTGTACTACTGGGCATGAAAGACACGCTTTCTTTCCACAGACTGTGAGGCTGCAGCTTGAATTGCATTAAGGAGTAAGTGTGGAGATTTGCTTCCAGGTGCTCCTTACCCAAACTACAATGCTAACGTAGAGTCGTCCACAAATCCTCTGGAATTCAAAGCCTGCCAACATTAACAGCTCAGGTAACATAAAGAGTACGTGAAGTTCTTATGTTTAAATACAGAGGAGAGACAGCATGACCCTTGTGTTTCACACAGAATTGGTAGTAAACTGAGAGGCTATTTGAATTTTAAAAAAGAAAAAGGGATACCAGGTATCCCTTCAGGAAATCTCTATGTTTCCTAACTGACCTGACTGTATGACAGGTGACATCTGTTGATTTGCTGTTGATAAGGACGGATGCGATTTGAATCTCTCTCGCTCTAGTGTTGACACTGGTGTAATAAAATGACTTTGATTCCATCCATCCTGTGGAGTGGCAAAAAAAAAGAGAAGAACCTCAAAATAAATCGCTTTTCATTAAATCAGGAGGTTTTGTAGAACTGGTTTCCAGTGTAGGCTAATTTTGTAATTTACCTTTTTATAAATGCTCCGGAGATCTCGGTATTGCCATAACGTATTTAGTACCTGGGCAGCTGCCTTGACAACTTTCAGTGACGATCTAAGGAAATACAGAATATTACATTACTAGAAAGCCACTCTTAGTTCCACTTCAAAAGAACAATGTTCCTGAGCTACATAACAGCCTGAGCCTTGATGCTGTGAAGTAAGTCAGGTCACCTCTCTGGATCTCTCTAATGCCTGCCTGCATTACTGTGTCTGAACACAGCTGTGTCAGCACCTCACCAACAGTCTAGTGCAGAACCTGGGGAACTGTGACAATCAATTCCCTCTCCAGCCTAGAAATTTTCTCTTCAGGTCACCCACTTGAGGAATACAGATACAAGGGGTGAAATAGCTACTGTCACTGTCTGCAAGAATTGAAAATCCTGAAAAGAAACATTCTATTGAGTGCATTTCATAGAAACTGAAATGACACACTTTAAATCACTGTACAAAACTCCTAACTGTAGAAAAAGAACAAATAAAAGAGCTGATACTAAGTCTCCAGCCATCCTCATAGAGGGGCTTTGTTCTCAGTTTTGCATTGCAGTAATGAACACTCATTGGCTGAGAAAACACTTTTCCTCTCTCAAGAGAGCAAGGTGAGGAAAACTGCTGTAGCTATTATTAAAATAAAATCACACCATCTTTTTTTTTTAAAAACCAGTCCAGCAGTAAGCTGGTAGTGGTACTGGAGCAGTGATTTGACACTAAATGCCACAGCATGAGAGCTGTGTTAAACATAAGCCTTTTTCTGTCCTTGTGAAGGTTCATCCAGGTAAAGTTTTTGAGAGGAAAGACTGAAAAAAATTGCAGTTGCTAAGTGTTAATCAATGAGCAGACACTCTTAATATGTTCACACAATTTTGGATTTGTTTAGTGTACCTTGTTGCCTCATCAATATAAGTGCAGGTACAACTTCACACATCGTCTCCACAGACCAAAGAAGTCCTATAAAGGATCACTGCATTCACATCTACAGCTGAAATGAGTCTAGGTCCCTTGGACATGTGAAGTATTATAAATTGTGCATACTCAAAATATAACCCAGTTCCTTTTGAGACAAAAGCTTTGTTAAAAATATGGCATGTTTAAATCACACTGACCAACTTTTCAGTGAAGAGATCTTTACCTTTCCTTTACTATCTGATTGAACACTGGGCACTATATAGGGCTCACTATATAATCAGCTTTCTGCTGCCCATAGAAAGGAGATCTGTGATACCGTGGTCTATACAAGAGCCCTGCTCACATGCTTTGCATCAGTTGTGCTGCGGAGGAGTACAGGGCAGCAACTCTGAGCAAGGCCAGGTGGGTCTATGGACTGGCTTAGTGTTGATCCCGCACAACTCCGGAGCCAGTACATGTTCCTGTCCCTTGATGCTCAGCCATCCAGTTCTGACAGGTTTTATCACTACTAAATAAACACAATGCTTGATCCAGCTCAGTGCTGAACTCAGCTAACAAAACCCCTGCCACAGGGGTTGGCACAAGAGCCTGTCTTCTCAATCAGCACTTGCTTTGCAATCCTACTTGAGACAATCCCACAGGCTAGGTAAACTGTTGAGTAGGCCAAGTTTTCTTGACAACGCGGCAAATGGCCATGCTAGATTTAATCAATAGCTATTGTTATACATCCTGACAAAGGTGCTAACATATGCTGACTTGGAAAAGCTATAAATGTTCTATTAATCCTGTAGGTGTTTAGAGGGGACAGTTTCACTTCCTGCATTCTTAAGCATTTTAAATGGAAATATATGAACTTCATTGCCTACTTGCCTGTCACCTCTTCCTTTTGTTATGTTCACCAGCTTTTCTATTCCTCCAGTATCAGCGAGGGCTTTGGCATTTTCCATGTTTTTACTAGTGACCTCATGCAATGCACAGCAGATTGCTGCTACAGTCTCATCAGACAGTATGCTTGGGCCGTTGCCTCCTGGCAGTCGATTAACCAGATCTCTCATGGCATATTTACCTATAAACACCCATCAACAGAACGAAGGAAAGACATATATTAGGGTACTTAGGATTTGAAATTATAGGACATGGCACAAAACTGCATCTGAAAGCGGTAGAAAAAACCACAGTATCAAAACCATGGAAACCTGCCAAGAATTCCCATTTTACACAAAGTTGAAATATTAAAGATCCATTTTTGATTTTTTTTAACTTAAAAATGTGTTAAGTTGTATTCTTCATTAAAACAAGAGCATCTGTAATGGGAATTATTTGGAGAAAGCAGAATCATGCAAGGAAAAACGTTCTGTTTATTATGACTGAAAGAGTAGTGTGTGTTCCTAGGCTTCATTTATGGGAAGGTTAAAGAAATCCTTAGAGTAACTTGGAATTTTTTTCTTATTTGTTCCTCCCAAGAGATCAGATCGCAGCTCTTTGAGATTTCAGTTACTGACTGATGCACAGGAACAATCACACTGCAGACAAAGGAAATTAACTAAAGCCAAGGCTTTGGGGTTTTTTCCCTGTT
This sequence comes from Myiopsitta monachus, assembly GCA_017639245.1. Taxonomy (NCBI): domain Eukaryota; kingdom Metazoa; phylum Chordata; class Aves; order Psittaciformes; family Psittacidae; genus Myiopsitta; species Myiopsitta monachus. The sequence goes on along the minus strand of CM029921.1, from coordinate 58,436,552 downwards.
TAGGCTGTGCTGTTGATTGAACGATTAATTGATTTTATTGAAGACATGTATTTATACATAACAATGAATAATGAATAAGCTTTACAGAAAGCCATTAGCTGTTGCCATGGTTTAAGCCCAGTCAGCCACACAGTCACTCTCTCACTCCCCCCCCTTCCTCCACCTGCTCCCAGAGGGATGGGGAGGAGAATTGAAAGAACATACCTCCCATGGGTTGAGATAAGAACAGTCCAATAACTAAGGTATAACACAAACCACTGCTGCTGCCACCAATAATAATAATGACAAGGGAAATAACAAGGGAAGAGAATACAACCGCTCAACACTGGACCGATACCCAGCCGGACCTGAGCAGTGATGTAGCCCTTCCAGGTAACTGCCCCCCAGTTTATATAGTGGGCATGACATGCTGTGGTATGGAATACCCCTCTGGTCAGTTTGGGTCAGGTGTTCTGTCTCTGCTTCCTCCCAACTTCCCCTCCTCCCTGGCAGAGCATGAGGCTCAGAAAGTCCTTGGTCAGAGTAAACATTACTGAGCAGCAACTAAAAACATCGGTGTTATCAGCGCTGTTCCCAGGCTGAAAGTCAAAACCACAGCACTGCACCAGCTGCTAAGAAGGAGAAAAATGACTGCTACTGCTGAACCCAGGACAGTATCCACCCCTTATTGCTCATGCTCAGATCTCACATTTTCAATATATCACCACTTATCTTTTATATATACATATATGTATACATCCACAGAGAGAGAGTGAGATCATTCCTTAGTGCATGGAACAATCCCTGTAAGGCTGCTGAGTCCATGCGGTCCATGATGTTGGGCTCCACCTCTTGTAACAGTCTTTCAGAGCAGGGGAGGCTGTGTGCAGTGTTGGGTCATTGCCTACTGATGCTGATCGTTCCTTTGCCACAGAACTTGTCTGGTTTCATCAAAGTTCATTCTTTGTTGGGATGATGGTCAGAGGGAAGTCAGGGCCAGTCGCTGGTGACCTGAAGACATCTAGTTGGTGGGCTATAAAAGTGCTACATAGCAGGCAACAGCATACAATTGAGTTCATTGGCTGTTTTCCCCTAAAATCAAAGCCCCTTGAGGCATACATTGGACTTCCCCATCTTCCCGCATTACCCACCAAGTATATCTGGGTCCCTGAGCAAAAGCAATCCCACGAGTGGGTTTGCCTTTACCTGAAGCAGCAATAACCCAGACTGTCTTCCCCAGCAAATTCTTTATGTGCACCACAGGAACGGTTGTCCCCCTCTACAGTATGTAAAAGTTCTGACTGGGCTGGACCAGCCCTCTTGGCAGATCCTCTGGTGTTGACCAACCAGGTGGCCTTTGGTAAATGTGTATCCCAATGTTTGAAAGTCCCACCACCCATTGCTCTCAGTGTAGTTTTTAACAGCCCATTGTACCATTTGATTTTCCCAGAGGCTGGTGCATGGTAGGGGATGTGATATACCCACTCAATGCCATGCTCTTTGGCCCAAGTGTCTATAGGGCTGTTCTGGAAATGAGTCCCATTGTCTGACTGAGTTATCTCAGGTGTGCTCTGTCGCCACAGAACCTGTTTCTCAAGGCCCAGGATAAAGTTCCAGGCAGTGGCGTGGGGCACAGTGTATGTTTCCAACCATCCGGTGGTTGCTTCCACCATGGTAAGCACATGGCGCTTGCCTTGGCGGGTTGGTGGGAGTGTAATATAATCAATCTGCCAAGCCTCCCCATATTTGTACTTCAGACATCGTCCTCTATACCAAAGAGGCTTTAACCATTTAGCTTGCTTAATTGCAGCACATGTTTCACAGTCATGAATAACCTGGGCAATAGTATCCATTGTTAAGTCCACCCCTCAATCACGAGCCCATCTCTGCCCTGATGACCTGAAGTGTCATGGGCCCACCGGGCCAAACATAACTATCCCTTATGTTGCAAATCTAAGTCCATCTGAGCCATTTCAATCTTAGCAGCTTTATCCAACTTGTTGTTCTGGTGCTCCTCAGTAGCCCGACTCTTGGGTACATGAGCATCACCGTGGTGTACCTTCACCACCAGGTTCTGCACCCGGGCAGTGATATCTTGCCACAGTGCAGCAGCCCAGATGGGTTTACCTCTGCGTTGCCAGTTGCTCTGCTTCCATTGCTGCAACCACCCCCACAGGGCATTCGCCACCATCCATGAGTCAGTATAGAGATAAAGTACTGGCCACTTTTCTCGTTCAGCAATGTCCAAGGCCAGCTGGATGGCTTTCACTTCTGCAAACTGACTCGATTCACCCTCTCCCTCAGCAGTTTCTGCAACTTGTCGTTGAGGACTCCATATTGCTGCCTTCCATCTATGGTGCTTTCCCACAATGCGACAAGACCCATCAGTAAATAAGGCATATTGCTTTTCACTTTCTGACAGTTCATTATATGGTGGGGCCTCTTCAGCACGCATTACTCCTTCCTCCTCTGGTGACCTTCCAGAATCTTTACCCTCTGGCCAGTCCATGATGACTTCTAGAATTCCCGGGTGACTGGGATTTCCTATTCGAGCTCGTTGTGTAATTAATACGGCCCACTTACTCCATGTAGCATCAGTTGCATGATGTGTAGAGGAGACCCTGCCTTTGAACATCCAGCCCAGCACGGGCAACCGGGGTGCCAGGAGGAGCTGTGCTTCAGTGCCAATCACTTCTGAAGCAGCTCGAACCCCTTCATAGGCTGCCAATATCTCTTTTTCTGTTGGGGTATAGCTGGCCTCAGATCCTTTGTATCCCCGACTCCAAAAGCCGAGGGGTCAACCTCGAGTTTCCCCTGGAGATTTCTGCCAGAGGCTCCAGGTAGGACCGTTCTCCCCAGCTGCGGTGTACAGTACATTTTTAACATCTGGCCCAGTCCGGACTGGTCCGAGGGCTACTGCACGAACTCTCTCTCATTTAATTTGCTCAAAGGCTTGTTGTTGCTCAGGGCCCCATTTAAAATCAGTCTTCTTCCAGGTCACATGATTGAGAGGGCTTACAATCAAACCGTAATTCGGGATGTGCATCCTCCAGAACTCCACAGCACCCAAGAAAGCTTGTGTTTCTTTCTTATTAGTTGATGGAGACATTGCTGTTACCTTGTTGATCGCATCTGTGGGGATCTGGCAGCGTCCATCGTGCCATTTTATTCCCAAAAATTGAATCGCCTGTGCAGGTCCCCTGACCTTACTCCGTTTTATGGCAAAACCGGCTGTCAGCAGGGTTTGGATTATTTTGCTCCCCTTCTTGAAGACTTCTTCCACTGTATCACCCCACGTTGGGCACCAAAAGAACTGTCGTGGTGTAAGCCCGGTCAGCCACGCAGTCATGCTCTCACTCCTCCCCCCACCTCCACCTGCTCCCAGAGGGATGCGGAGGAGGATCAAAAGAACATAACTCCCACAGGTTGAGATAAGAACAGTCCAGTAACTAAGGTATAACACAGATCACTGCTACTACCACCAGTAATAATAATGATAAGGGAAGTAACAAGGGAAGAGAATACAACCGCTCAACACCCGCTGACTGATACCCAGCCTGACCTGAGCAGTGATTTAACCCTTCCGGGTAACTGCCCCCAGTTTATATAGTGGGCATGACGTGCTGTGGTATGGAATACCTCTTTGGTCAGTTTGGGTCAGGTGTCCTGTCTCTGCTTCCTCCTGGCTTCCCCTCCCCTCCCTGGCAGGGCAATAGGCTCAGAAAGTCCTTGGTCAGAGTAAACATTACTGAGCAGCAACTAAAAACATCGGTGTTATCAGCGCTGTTCCCAGGCTGAAAGTCAAAACCACAGCACTGCACCAGCTACCAAGAAGGAGAAAAATGACTGCTACTGCTGAACCCAGGACAGCTGTCTAGTTGCATAATGTGCCTGAGGGGAAGAAAATATCCAAAAATGAGTTCTGCAAACAAGAGAAACGGCTTTTCAAACACACTGGAAAATAATCCCCAAGAATGCTGCATACACAAATGCTGTCACTGCCAGTCTTTTAGCAAGCTCATCAAAATGTCTGCATGTACCAATTTGTGCTGTTATTTGGTGGAGTCCCCAGTCTCTTACTTTCTTTTGAGTTCAGACCATGTAAACCCATTATTCCTGTCCCTACCAACAGCAGTAAAGTTGCATGAAACAGATTACTAGATGGGGTATAATACATAACTTCATGTCTCAAAATATTTTATACAAAAATTAGTTTCAGAGTATCTGGAAAGCCAACAATTCTTCCAGAGTTCAGGTTTTGACAGAGAGAGGGAACAGGTGGAGGTGTATTTCTGAACTGAAAAGTTCTGCCAGGAAAGGAAAACAGAGTAGAATGGTGTTTCCCATCATACTTTGTACTGCCTGTTTCCTGTCCAGTTTAGTTTAGCTGGGTAACTTCCATCTGTTGTAAAGAGATTGCTGTGCAAGAAGGTTACAGGCAAGCTAAAATGTCAATACCACTCTGAGAAGCTGCTGCTGTCATAAAGATCAATCTCTGTGACACAACTGACATGATACAGTAAATCCAGGTATGCAGTTTCTCCCGGTAGAATCTCATGATCCTAATAGTTTTCCCATGCAAGGTCTGATATACTGGTAATTTCAATGCTTTCTTCAATGCCATTCTGCACTTACCAATAAGCTCCTTATTACGAACATCTAGCGCCATATTCCTTAAGGCAGTTGCCACAGATGAAACAACTCGATCATTATCCATTCTCAGCAGCTCCACAAGGATTGGCAGTCCTTTTTCTTTCCTCACAGCAGCTCGAATGTATGCTGCAAACTACAATAAAACTCCAGTTACTCACAAATCTACTACAATGTTCTGACTGAAATTATCTCTTTATTATACTGTAATTTTTAAGTATGTTAGGGGATATTTTCCAAAGATAAGTATTAAATGCATGTCTTATTATAAAGGGTTGGCTCTTTTTCACACTCATTCCTCTTACAAGGTACCATTTAAAAGAATTAGTCTAACAGACAAATTGTTTAAAAGGGAACAAAGTTGTGGGTTTTTTTTCTTCCGTTTGTGTTTTAAGGACCAATTTCATAATGGTCATAAAATTAAAACTTTGAGCTGTTTTTCTACAAGTAAAGAAAGCAGTTATTTTTCTTTCTTTTCATCTGTCCATGACAAATACATAACATTATTAAAGAGGTGCTTTTGTAGCATGTTTTATGGAAGGGCCACAAGCAAGAAAATATGGAAACAGATAATACAAATAATAAAGTAAACACAAACAATGTATTTATGCTGGCATTTTTTTAACAGTATCTTCCCACCAAAACTCACAGCTAGAAGATGCTAGAAGTTTATTTTGACCCAATATGCACTGGAAGAAAGCTTTGTCTCTTCACTGAAAATAAATGGTACCAATTTCAAGGCCAGTTTCCACACTGCTCTTCCCATCTACCATCCCTGTCATTGCTTTTCACTGAGGGAACGGCAGTATTGCAGCACACAGGCACTGCTGATACACACTAGGGAGAAATGCTCAGATGTGTACTAGAAAATGACGTGTTGCTTCCAAACACATTTCAGAATCGTACTAGAAAATCCAGCTAAAGTAAAACAACGGGAGGAAGAGTAGGAATTAACCTACCTTCCAGTTGCCTGCAGAAAGATTCTGGAGAGATCCTGCAGAGCCCTCTAGAGTAGCAGGGTTGGAGCTTTCTGCCAGAAGTGTTAGGTACGGCTTCACCACTGATGGGTGCCAGAGCATTTCCACCCCTTTAGGAGACTTGGAAAATCCAGGTATAGGGCCAACTCCATCCCACTGAGAACAGAACATGGATTCGTAACTAGGTGAAACCTCTGCATTTTCATTCAGCATAGAACAGTTACTCTTGAAGCTGTGTACTCCCGCATCATTAGCTAAACTACAGTTGATATATTGTAGGAAAACAGCAAACCTGATCCTCCTGTGAAGTTTTTTTTTTCTTCTTCTTTTTTTTTCCCCAGCAGCTGGGCTCTGCATCTTTGCTGGGTGATTCTTTTCCTAACAAGTCATCCAGTTCATTGATTCCTAGCAGACGTGCCTGAGGTACCTCCAGTTCCAAGCGGTAGGAAAGGTTTCTCAAGGTACACACACAATTTTCCACTGTCTGAAGCCAAATCAGAAATGTGTCGTGTCATGAGTTACTTACATAGTGGTAAAGCAAACCAAAGAAATTAAGTAGAGGTGAAAAGGCATTTGGAGCACAAGCATTAAATTCCTGTTCTGGGCCTTGGGCATTGAGTTGTCTGCTTCTCTGGGAAAACTGCAATCTCTCTCCTGATATTCTCAAATATGAGAATATTTATAGCAGTATCTCTACTATAGTGGCTTATTTTTCAGTATTCTGAAAATGAAAAGCACAAGAGCTTATTATTTTATTAAAGAATGACTACTTTAACACTGATGAAACTGAAAAGCATAGAACAAGTTACACTGTTGTGCAACAGAACTTGATTGTGCATCAGAAAAGTGGGAGAGAAAACCAGCTGAGCTAAGCACATCACAGTGCTCGGTTATACTACACAACTCCCAAAATATCCTGTCCGACACAGGATTAGTTTAGCACTGAGAATTGCTTAGATGAAACGTGCACACACCTTGCTGTCATAATCTGACGTGTTCACACATGTGTGGATCACGTATAGCAGTGAATCAACCAGCCCTTCACAAGACCTCATCTGCTTCCGGGCTTCTTCACCTGCTGAGCTGAGATTCCTGAAGGGTTGAAGTGATAAAGGACCATAGCGTGTTCACAGATAGACATATACACAATCATCTTCTTAAGACAGTTTGCAGAAGGTTTTGCTACTCCTAATTGATAACTGAAGTTAAAAGCAAACACAGCATTTTGTGCAGGAACCCACCCCCAATACCTGTAAAAGATAAATATGATTCAAACCCACAATTTCAAAGTAGCATTGACTCACTGACAAAATCAGCCTTAAGTAGAACCCCTCTCCCATCGACTTGTTCATTCCAAAAACCCTCTGGTTGTACAAGCCCATATCTGGTTTCTGTGTGCTGCAGAATGGATTGCTGAGCTGGTCTGTGTCCAAAAGACCCTTTGTTGCCTCTTTTGTAAACTGAATTCCCAAAAATTCTCTTTTCATAGAATCACAGAATAGTTAGGGTTGGAAAGGACCTTAAGATCATCTAGTTCCAGCCCCCCTGCCATGGGCAGGGACACCTCACACTAAACCGTGTCACCCAAGACTCTGTCCAACCTGGCCTTGAACACCTCCAGCAATGGAACATTCACAACTTCCCTGGGCAACCCATTCCAGTGCCTCACCACCCTCACAGTAGAGAACTTCTTCCTCATATCCAATCTAAACTTCCCCTCTTTAAGTTTGAACCCATTACCCCTTGTCGTATCACTACAGTCCCTAATGAAGAGTCCCTCCCCAGCATCCCTATAGGCCCCCTTCAGATACTGGAAGGCTGCTGGGAGGTCTCCATGCAGCCTTCTCTTCTCCAGGCTGAACAGCCCCAACTTTCTCAGCCTATCTTCATATTCAGATATTTCAGTTTTACCTTTTATTATTCTGAATACTTTTTTTTTCCTTCTTACTGCTGTTTGAGAAATCCACAAAAGGAATGGTCAAACACTCTTTACTGATTTGTGTGCATATGCAAACATAGTTATTTAAATGTATAAAATGATTAAGAATCACCAAATGCACATTTTTTCCCTAGATAATATTCATAAGCTCTATACACAAAATTGCAGTAATTAATAGTGGCAAAGTGCAATGTTCATAATTAAAAACCAACCAAACAAAAAACCCCCAACCAGAATGTAACCACTAGCCATTACAGTTAGCATCACTTATTTACTAACTTTGTACTCTTAATATTTTTGTAACGTGGAAAAAAACCCCAAACCTAAAGCAAAAACTGCCTGAACAGTAAAAGTACATGTAATTTATAGAATTCAACAACTCTTGCTTTAAAAATTACAAAGAGGACCGCTGGACAACATTACTCTGTAAAAAGGAGTCCGGTGGAACAGCAAGTTACCTCAGGCATCCGGTAGTGTTGCGCAGAACTAGGGAAGTCTGAAATTTAATTTTATGGTCGTCATCAAAGGAAGAGCTGTTCCATCCAGAATGAGGCACTATCACAGTGTTCGTTAGCGTTGACAGAGCATCCCTAATGATTGTCATCTTTACTGCATCGCATGAAGACAAGTTCCAGAGAACCCCTTAAGAGAAGATTTCCACAGCAGTAATGTCAGACAGGATGTGGCAAACAAACAAAGCAACAGCTTAAAAGGTAAAGCTTTAAACAGAAGATAATTTACCCATGCAAGACCAAAGGAAATACAATTAGTCTGCAATGCATCTAATATTATTCCAACGTTATTGGTCAATAAGCGGTCAGCAAAACTGCCATTAAAAGATTCACTTTATAGACGGAAATAAGTATTTATAAACTTCAGAATAACCCTTATAGATCAGCGGCTAGTTCTCCCACAGTACGGAGAAGGAAATGTACTTATCAGTCAGTAGATACTCTTTCCTTAAGAAGAACTCCTGAACCAAGGCACACAGTGGCTGACAGGAGATGTTCCCTTTTCACAAGGTACGGCTCCTTCTGCTACCTGACAGGAGAGGGACATCCCTATTGCACTCCAAGAGCCCAGAGGAATATTCCCTACATACACACAGCTCATCTCATTTGCAAAACACCTTTCATCTTCTGAAACACATATACCTTGAGCTCACTATATCTCTCCAATGCTCATACCTATCTTAGACATCTCAAGATCCATCCCATAATGACTCCCTGTAAGAGGAAAAAAAATCTGTCTTTTTTTGCGGTATGCCAGGGAACATGCCAGAGCAGCACCAGCTGGTATAAACATGCCATAGCAAACACATCACAGGTCACTAATGGATTTGCCAGATGAATTCAGCACAAAACTTCCTTTAAAACAAAAAATGAAAGTCATGTACTCATTTACTATTGAGTTCTACTGATGGCTGTCATCTATATGTGTATCTGTGGGTGTGCAGCATGGTCGCTGTGGCAGGAGTGGCATGGGGTGCCAGAGACACTGCTTCCTGAGTATGCCTGGCAGGAGTGGCACCCTGCACCACCAGCTGGTTCCAATCCCAGAGAGAATTCCAGTGTGGGAGAGGTATGAATATTTAGATGAACAGAAAAAATATCTCTGAAGAGAGCAGCTGCTGGTAATCTTCCCGTAACTAGTCATATGGATGTTACAACTAGGAACCATCAGCAGTATGCTCCTGACCTACAGAGGCGTGTGGAGAAGGTCACGGCTGAACTACCACTGCTCTGTTAAGAGGAACAGGTGACACTTTATACTCAGGCCCTTCAGTGGAAGGGCAGCTACGTCTCAGTAATAAAACCGCTCCTTACAGATGCCATTGAAACTGCATGCCCCCTGCGAGCGTCTAACTTGATCCCTAGTGGTACCTTCATTTCTTGCCTCATTAGTTCTAGCAGACAACAGTCTGAGATAAGAAGACATTTATCACAAGAGATAAGGCATTTTCTGAACTCTTCATCTTACTGAAAAAAAGGCATGAACATCTGCCCTCCAAAGGGTGAGTCTTCAAAAACCCTGTAGGACAGAGGTATGGGAGAGGGAAGAAGCAATACCTACCCTTATTTATATAAAACTTAAAGTTATAAGCTAGTATTTAAAAAGGAACACGAAAGAGGTTTGACAATATTCTTCAGAGAGAGATTGTTTACCCTGGAAATCTCTAAAGAAGAGAAAGAGTTAACAGCTAAAAGAAGGGTCCTAAGAATTGAACAAGCAAGAAGAAACCAAATGTGTGGACATAATGACTGAGAGATCATCCACGTTTTGCAAACATGAGGCCTTGTGAAAGAAATTCTGAAAAAGTGACAAAGAAGGTAGGTTGGCAGATGAGTGGCAGCCATGAAAGAGTTTTCAGTTGTCCTGAGTTCAGCAGCAGCAGTCATTTTTCTCCTTCTTAGTAGCTGGTGCAGTGCTGTGTTTTTGACTTTCAGCCTGGGAACAGCGCTGATAACACCGATGTTTTTAGCTGCTGCTCAGTAATGTTTACTCTGACCAAGGACTTTCTGAGCCTCATGCTCTGCCAGGGAGGAGGGGAAGTTGGGAGGAAGCAGAGACAGAACACCTGACCCAAACTGACCAAAGAGGTTGTTGTGGTTTAAGCTGTAAATCAAGCAGCCCACTCACTCACTCCCCCCTCTTTCTTCCCCCCCACTCGGGGGGGGGGGGGGGGGGATGAGGAGAAGAATCAAAAGAATGTAACTCCCACAGGTTGAGATAAGAACAGTCCCATAACTAAGGTATAACACAAAACACTGCTGTTACCACCAATAATAATAATGATGAGGGAAATAACAATGGAAGAGAATACAACCGCTCACCACCTGATACCCAGCCCAACACCGCAGCAAACCCCCACTCTTCCAGGTCTCTGCCCTCCATTTTTACATCCTGGGCATGACATGCTGTGGTATGGAATAACCTCTTTGGTCAGTTTGGGTCAGGTGTCCTGTCTCTGCTTCCTCCCGGCTTCCCCTCCTCCCTGGCAGAGCATGAGGCTCAGAAAGTCCTTGGCCAGACCAAAACACTACCAAGCAGTAACTGAAAACACTGCTGTTATCAGTGCTGCTCCCAGGCTGAAAGTCAAAAACACAGTGCTGCACCAGCTACCAAGGAGGAGAAAAATGACTGCTACTGCTGAACCCAGGACAGAGGTATTCCATACCACAGCACGTCATGCCCACTATATAAACTGAGGGCAGTTACCTGGAAGAGTTAGATCACTGCTCGGGTCAGGCTGGGTATTGGTCAGCAGTTGGTGAGCGGTTGTATTCTCTTCCCTTGTATTTCCCTTGTCATTATTATTATTGGTGGTAGCAGCAGTGGTTTGTGTTATACCTTAGTTACTGGACTGTTCTTATCTCAACCCGTGGGAGTTACATCCTTTCAATTCTCCTTCCCATCCCTCCAGGAGCAGGGGGGAGGAAGGGAGGAGAGTGAGTGACTGGCTGCGTGGCTGACTGGGCTTAAACCATGACATCAGTACAGGTCCCAAGTGTGTGACATGGCATGATTCTAGATCAGGCAGAACCTGGAAAGCCAGAGTCCAGACAGGAAGAATTGAAAATGAAAAATGGAGAATGAGTGTGTATGGTTTTGGTTTGCTTTTTCCCCCTCTCCCAGTGATAAACATGGAGAGAACGGCCTGCACCAGTATGACTGCTTTCTCATGTCATATGCCTGGAGTAGCAGACACTGAGCCGCAGAGCTGAACATACCAGAGCTCACATGAAAATCCAACAGAAACTTACTTCCTGGAAACTACAGCTGAAAGTCTAGAGTCTTTCACATTCACCTATTAGCCAAATGAAACTGCTATTGATCTTTTATCCCCAGGTAGAAAGCTGTAGTCTCCTACCCTGCAAGGTATTCTAACATGACTTTCAGTACGAGATCTGGCATAAATTATCAGCAGAAGTGTATATGCAAGTGATATGCTAAATGCAGCATTTAGTCATCTTTTTCGTCAGGAAACACAGCTTAGAGCTCTCTAAATTCTCTCCAGGTATTCATCTTACACTAATATTCTCCTCACATACAGTAATTTACTAACTGTAAAGTAGTCCAGCTGCATACACTCAGCAAAACCCATTAAACAGCAGTTCCACAATAGCCCAATATAATTGCCACTACAGACTACGCAGTTTTCAGTGTGACCCAATCTTGAACATTTAGTTTCCTCAGAAATAAATCAGAAGGAGGACAAGACAGTAAATGCTACAGAAGTTAACAAACTGGAAGTTTATACAACAGCAAAAGTTTTTAATACAGCTGTGCAACAATAAGTATTTGCATGAAACATCCATTTTCCCTTCAGTAAAACAATGAAGGGGGGCTCCATGGGGAGATATATACATGAGATTTATCACTGTTTTGATTTCTAATTATGACACAGGCAGCCTAAGTACTTAATGTGTCACACAGTGCTTCCTGGTGATTCTCCTCTGTGCTAATTTAGCGCACACAGCTAACTCGAATGTCTGGATGAGGACTATGGTTGCAAACTTGCCTTCCCTGAATAACAGAACCTTCTTCAGTGTCTTACCCACCCAGGAGACAAACTTCTTGACAACTGGGCAAAGACTTCACAATGAATTCCCACAAGAGGCAAAACACCCTCACAAACCTTTCTGCTGCCTTTTCTAAATCCAAGGCACATTTACTTGTCTGTGGTTGCTTCAGTGGATAGCAGGATGAGCCCAAGCTTTGAGGTGGAACTGTTCCGATCATTCCCTTACACTGACCTCCCCAAATTTAGCTAAACATCTTTAAAAAAGTGTTATTTATGAATTTTAACTCCAGTGCTGTACAGCGAGAGTTCCGGTAATGAAAAATAATTGATCACAAACCAGGAAATGGAAAAAAAAAAATCAAAAAGCACTCTTTGAAATTGCTGTGGAGGGTTTCTTAAAAGTTTTGAGTGATTCTCAAAAGTTGTTTATGGCTTCACCAAACCTTGTATCTCATTACATTTACACACTCCAACTAAGCTTAAGCTTACTAATTCTTTAACAGTTTGGTTATATAAAGCAAGCTATTTCAAATACACATCCAATTTCACACCATCAGTCTCCTGGGTGACTGTATGCTCTCTCTGAAGAAGGATACTTCATGAGTAGCTAACAGGGAGAAATCCAAATGCTTCACTGGCCTATAGCTTTACATTTTGAAACCATATTTAGAATCTCAGAGTAGTTAGGGTTGGAAAGGACCTTAAAATCATCTAGTTCCAACCCCCCTGCCAGGGGCAGGGACACCTCACACTAAACCGTGTCACCCAAGGCTATGTCCAACCCAGCCTTGAACGCCGTCAGCAATGGAGCATTCACAACTTCCCTGGGCAACCCATTCCAGTGCCTCACCACCCTTACAGTAAAGAGTTTCTTCCTCATATCCAATCTAAACTTCCCCTGTTTAAGTTTGAACCCATTACCCCTTGTCCTATCACTACAGTCCCTAATGAAGAGTCCCTCCCCAGCATCCCTATAGGCCCCCTTCAGATACTGGAAGATATTTCACACAATCTGTGATGCTAAGTAGAAATTAGATCTCACCTAAACCTCCTCCCTACCCCCAAGCATTTGTTGTTAAAGCAAGTTATGAAAGAGAAAGTCTATTTTAAGTCTCAGACTACTATGAGTTACCCAACACCTACAGGAAAACAGCATGCTCGATTCAGTGATCCAGCTCTAAAAATATTACTGAATGGTTGTTCAGACCGTGGTAAAGCTTTCAGCATTGCTGACTGCCTCTAAATATTTACTGGCTGACCTACAGCTTGTGAAAAACCTGCAGTGGCTGGGTGCTGCCTGAAATGCTGAGGCAGCAGACAGCGACACACTCTATAGCTGGGTATTGCAGGACCGATGCTGGGGCCCACAGCAGCACCCACCAGACCCGTAATGGACATGGCCTGCCCCACTGTGCCTTCAGAGGAAGGCTGCAGCTCAGATGCTTCCTAAGAAATTGGGAGACAATAGCCAGCAGCATCTTCCTGTTATACATGGGCCCAATGGCAAAGGCCAAAAACAGCAGCTAGAGGACCTCCCTGAACTTGATCCCTCCAAGAAGCCCCCCCAAATATTAACTCATTCACAAGCATTAGCCTGGGAGTGTTTGAAGAGCCCATCATTAGAGTTTCACCAAGTAACTACGTCAAAATTTACTCAGAAGCTCAACTCTCAAAGAGGCAGCTTCATTAAATGATTATTTATTGCCCCTGTGTTCATTGTGTGAAGCAAAAGTTCTCACCAGAACACTGTTTCTTAATCTGGGAGATGTCTTCAGTTATTTATTTTGCAAACTAGAATCACACAGCCCTTTTGTTGCCACATTGAAAATGAGTACAATCTAATTATTTGTAGAGTGCTTAGTTTAAGAGAATTTGGACCAAATTTAGTGCATATTAGCAATCAGCCCTGACTGTAAAGGCAGTTATAATTTGGGAAGTTTCCATGCAAAGATAAGGAAAAGGGTAGTCGGAGCTGGTACACGCTGTATTAAAGTAAGGTCTATGAGACTTCTGAGGTTACAGTATCATTTTGAATGTGATTTACGTAACAGTGCCTTTTTACTCCTCATTGTAGTGGAGGCACACTAAACCCAAGTATTTAAGTGTTACAGAATCATCTGCCGAAGTCCAAAGAGACAGTGTGAAACCACAGGTAGAATCTCCAAAGAAGTATTTTTCGACAGCTATTTGCTGCACCTTCCATCATTTCCAGAATTCAACACTCAAACAACTCTGTGTAGCATGAGGAGTGCTAAGCCCATTTACCTATGTAAGCAGATCTCTATTGTCCCTAGCATCCCTGAGTTTGGAAGGAGAGGAACTTCTGTTCACTCCTCACAGTACAATTTAGGTTGTGTATAATGCAACTGATTGCTTCAGCTGGCGCTTGACACTGCCTAGGGAAGAGGAAAACCAGGAGAGCAGGCTGAAGTTCAGAAGAGTCAGCATTACCAAGCATGGATAATTCTTAAGGAAGGAGGGAAATCAGCAGGAACAGTGCCAGGGGACAAAAATAATCAGTAAGCTTTGCAGGAGTTGAAGGTGCCACGTGAAACTGCTTCTGTTGTTCTAATCCAAGTGGGTCCTTCTGTTTCCTTCTTTTTGATCAGGGATTCCCTGCCCTGTCTTTGCCTGAAATTCTGACCCTCTCAGCTCTCCGAGGCGACCAGGCTAAAACATTTCTGTGAATGCCATCCAAAATGATTACTCTCAGAAAACTGAAGTCGCATGATAGAGGTGAACCTCAACTCCACACAAATTTGCAGTTGCCACTGTTGACAAAACTGCTTCGATATTAGCAATGGCTCACATTTTTGTCATAAATCATTTTAGACAAGACAATTTACCCTGATGCTTGCATTTAAAGGGACAGGGAAGACAAATCCTTAGCAAACACAAATATCCATCTCCAAAGTTTTAGCCAGACATTTTAACTGATCAGATCCTAAGAAAAATAATGAAAACAACATTTCAGGAACAGGTCTGTCCTGCCAAAACCAAAGGGACCCTACAGGTCACATTGAGTATTACCTGGTACAGAAAAACCCCACATGTCTGGCTCTTGAATGGAATATTCTAGTGTAAATATTAAGAAATAATGAAAACGTGTAACCCTGACTTAACCATAGATAAAATACTTCTAGGACATAGAGATGTACATATGTGACACAATGAAGTACATGCACTCTATCAAGCAATTTAAACTGCTCTGATGAGACAGAATCTTTTTTCTCTGAAGGCTGAATAGGGGAGGAAAAAAAACCCTACAACATTCAAGACCACGTGGGAAGATGAAAACAGAATAAAAATGATGAAAACAGAGTAACAGGCCAGGCAGAGGTACAATTTAAGGTTAGCGATGTACACCTTCTATAAGACTGGGTCCCAACAAAGTCAATATAAAACTCCTAATAGCTTTAATAAAAGAATCTTTATGGGAATTCTATAGGTTTATGCACTAGAAATTAAAATCAGCAAAAATTCAAGGACTTCAGTTTGGAGTACCAACAGAGCTAACTTAAAGGGTTCATCTGACTAAGCACAAGTCAGCCACTGTGCTCTGGGGAGTTGTGGGGGCTCAGCTATTCGTGGTACCCTGGCAGTACCAGTGGCAAAGAACCTCGTTTCTCCTCTGCATCCAGCCACATTTTTTTCATGCTTCATTTGGGTTTTGAATCTTGACATTTTAATCCAGGTTTTTAAGACCCTGGACAAGTTTACTGCAGTGAATTGCGCTGCCACTGCTTACAGCAGGTAGGTGTTAACCCAACAGGAATCAGGTTTATTAAGAGCTCTTCAGCAGCTGCACCAGCTTGGAGGCACACTGCTGACCGTGGACGATCGCACACTACCACTGCAGGTTTTACACAGGTGACTGCAAAGCACTTTGGGTTGTGTATGTAGTAGAATTGATGTAAATAATGTAGTAACATGAAAGTTCTGAAAGGAAACTGTACCCATTTCACAGAGTGCTTAGTCTGCAAAATTGCCTGGGATTTGCAGCTGCTTCTGTACCTTCTCCAAACATAAGTCAAGTTAACCACAACAGCAGAACCCTGGATCCCTTTCTCCAAAAATACACAAGCAACACCACATGGTGTTAACCACGGCCAGAATGCAATCTCTCACAAAGATGATGCTGTGTATACAAAAAATGGTGCTGCTGGACAGAGAACAGCATTCCTCAACTGAACTAGCTGCACTTGTCGCAATTTGCAGAAACAAACTATGAAGAACTGCCAGCACCATCAATAACAACCTCTTTCCCCTGTAAGGACAGAGCTTCATCACAGAGCTTACCACAGAGCTAAGCTATGATTAGTTGCTGCTGGAATTGGTGCTCATTCTTCCTTCCTTTTTTCCAGCTATGAAATCATGCCACTCCCCCATGTTCAGCACTGTCGCTTGCCTGGCTTTTCAGGGAGGAATCCTGACAGAAGACCAGTCACTCCAGAGTGGATCAGGGGTGGGGATCTGTGGGGAGGGCATGGCTGGTGGCTCCTCTCGCTGCTGAAGATCTGCTGAAATCCAGAAACTACTCCACTGAGTGAGGTAGGCGTCTGACCCACTTTCTCTACAACACTTGTGGCTGTGGAGTACACCAGTGTTTCTTTCATGTTAATGTATTAAAGGGCTGTTTATGAAGGTCTCCTGAAAGTAGATTCAGTTGCTAGAAACCACAGCTGGGTTCAAGAACATGCCCATTTTGATTCCTACATCAGTTTTCTGCTGTATAAGCCCTCCAAGACAGAAAAGCCTGAAATTCAGAGCCTGATTCCAAGCTGTGCTGACTGCAATGTAAGAACCAGATACCACAAACAGGTCACATGCTGAGAATGGAGCTCTTGGGCACAGCCACAAAGGCCCCAGCAATATTTCTGCTACCTAGTGCTGAAGCTGTGCTGGAATGTGAAACAAAGCAGCCTCAGAAAGCACTGCTGATAGTATCTAATGAAATATGTTGCGGTGACCAAAACCAGTTTCCCTTCTAAGGGCTCTCTGCTGCAGAGCACAGGACACAAGGCTGCCGTTGGGCTGCAGCACAGCCCACTGGGGCAGCTCACTGAAGGGTTATCCTCAGTCCAACTTCTGAAGATTCTTTTACTTCTTTTCTTTTTTGAGATAACTTCATTTTTATATGATTATGAAAAGTGATTTCGCACATTTTATTTTCTGAATAATCTATAGCCATCAAGATAACTTGCTTCCCTCATAAAATGTTCTTGTGGTTTTGCAATTATGCTGCCTGTATTTTTTAATGTAACTTTCTATTCAGTTTCCACTTCATTGTCTCCCTCCATTTCAATCACTCGTAATTAAAGAGACCCCAGTATGCCTCCTGTTTTCTACCTCTCTAAAATATATTTCTGCAATTAAACCCTCCCCCAGTATTGTAACTTTTCAAAACTCATCATAATTCATCTTAAAGGCATGTTCCCAAATAGTTTCTGAGGTTAGAGGACTGCTTTTGAGCAACCAATTCCTCAAAAACTGAGTTCATGTTGAAACTATCTATACAGACTGCAAGAAGCTTGTTATTCTAATTTCACTCATCTGGGATAATGAAGTTTTCATCTGCCCAACTGCATACGGAAGTAAACTGGGTGAATTTCCCTGGCAATGCCATCAGAGATACCTGTTATTGTTCAAAGGCAACTGACAGTGCTAATAACAAATGTAATTCATTTAGTACGGAAGAAAGACCATCCTCAGGAAAAAGAAAAGCACTGTACTTAATTCCAAAATGCTATGCTGGAAAATCCATTTTACATGAAAAAATATAAATACACGACAGCAGTAACGAATAGCGCCAGTTTAAAACTATCAGACAAATGGTGTTTCTGGTCATGTAGAGCGACACTGATTTCCCTGTATTTACATTACCTTAACCTGGGAATAGAGTGAACCGAGTGTGATTTGCTAGTATTAGTCCTGACACAGGTGGAGTTTTCTAATCATTAAAGTAGTAATCAGTGGATCTTTTCCACTTCTTTTCTTTATAATGCTATTTATAGAAAGCACTTAAAAATCCCTAAGCTCCAAAAGCCTGCTGTGGATTCTTCGCAAAAATCCAGCACGACAGAAGTCAACGCCACTGACTAAACCAGAAGACAATGAGGTCCAAACTTCTCTTTTTTGTAGCTGGTTGAAAAAAATCACAAACGCGAGTGAGAGTTCAAAAGTGAGCGCCACTCCTGAAGTAGTCACATGAAGTAAAAATAAATACCGTGTTTATCTGAAAAACCTTTTTACTTACAAGCAGAATCATAGAATCATTTAGGTTGGAAAAGACCTTTAAGATCATCAAGTCCAACTGCTAACCCAGCACTGCCATTACCTTAATGCTTGTTTATGTGGAAAATACTTAAGGAAAATAGCCTGCACATGAACTTGAACTTAAATGCTTTAGCTACCTTCTGCACAGAGTTCTTTCTCTACTTAATAGCTTCTCTAAACAAGGAAATGAATTGGAAAGGCTCCCAGCGCTACTTCTAACTTGAGCACCGTCGTGCAGCTTTGCTTAGTAGGTAAGCAGTTAAGCTTCACAGCTTAACAAAATCTAATGAGGGAGCCACTAAAACATGAAAGAGGAACTGTTTAAAGAAAGTAAAAAAGTCAGTTTTTTCTATCCTCTCATTTTAAATCCCCTACAACCTACATAGACAAATCACTCCCACAGAGAGAAAAAGAGATAGCAGATGTATGCAGTACCCTGCAAATCCACCTTGTTTTGATGGAAATGGAGTTCCCTCATGTGTTAGAACTGCAAATAATTTATTATTTCTGCACTTTAAATCCACAGCAAGTGCCAACTAGGTTTTTGGCTTAGAAACTTAATCTGTTACCTTGTAACTCAAGAGACTGTGAGTGTCTACACAGTCACTTTTCAGGGCTCTACAAGCAGGCTGTGCACTGGGAAGCTTCTGTAATTTGCATGCTTGCCATTTTCTGCTTGTACTTTAATACACATTTACATAGTTTGGGTCCATCTTAGGACTTCTGCAAGATCTTACTGAAAACTTTTGTCAGCAGCCTGTAATAAATCAGGAGTCAATAAGGAAATGCCTAACTGAGACCTAGCTGCGTATGTAGGAGAGTCACACCAGGGGAAAACCTACCCTGAGTGGAGCTTTAGTGCAGGTACCGCAAGATTCACTTCCCTCAGTGAATCTGTACATCCATGTAAATACTTTAACTGTCAGTGATTTTGTATTCACAAAAAACACCAGTGCGCAAACAGAAAAGCAGTCAGTACGCTCTGTTCCAGTCTCTCACCACTTATTGCAGACTTTAGAAAAATAAGCTGTGTTTAAGGTCTCTGCGGGTTTCTTTTCAAAACTTACCTGTTACGAGCTCTTTTACTTCAGCATCGACAGATTTTCTCAACAACCGCAGAAGAGCGGGTATCCCACCAACATTCTTCATCGCTATTTTGTTTTCATCAGTAGACTTCCCATAAACAAGGTTTCTCAGCGCGCCGCAAGCATTCTTCTGAACTTCCAGGACTCTGTGATCCAAAAGATCGACGAGGTGCTTGATTCCTCCCAGCCTGCACACCTAGAAAACATAACATTGGAATCATCAGCACCCACTGCTTCTGCCCATTTAGTGCTCAGATTTAAAAGGCTTTTATTTTTATAAAGCCCAACACATTCCAGTCTGCTTCAAGAAGAAATACTGTCGGTAAACCTTAATCCCTTGGTTGTTACACTGCATTGCAAACCCTCGTGAACAGGCACATCCTCGCTGAAAAGGCTGGCGGAGATTTTCAGTCATTTGCTGTGCTCAGAGAAAAATGCTTACTGATAAAGTGTTGCTTCCCAATAATGCTGGTTTTTAAGTCATTTCCTATACCTCAGAATATCTTTTTAGGGAATACTGGAAATACGAAGTTGCAAAGATTAAAATGCTGAGTGTTACGCTTAAGCACACACACAAACCGGTTCAAATAAGCATCTAGTCAGTCCTGTTGGCGTATCTGAACTTCTTTCTAAAAAGAAGATCTACTCTGCAGAAATTCCCCCAAACGAAAAGAACCGTTCATATTGTTTGCTTTAAGCAGGATAGTCGCATTTGTTCTTTGTTCTATATATCTTTTTAAGAAAAAAATTAACATTGTGTTTTGAGATCTCATTTCCATGTAGGACTTTTCTTTGTTCAAGATATTTTTTAATGATGAAAGACTAAGGTATTTTAGAATTCTGTAATATTGACTAAATAAAATATATTTTAAAGAGAGAACTACATGGCATTACTTACAAGATTAACATTAATTTTAAATAAAAAACAACCACCAAAAGTGACCAAAGTATTTTTTATGAACCTTTTTAACAAGTCTGAGCTATTCTGCAATATAGATTGATCTATTATAACCTGGGATTTTAACACAGCACAGTAACTTTTGTGACATACGATCTCTAGAACATGCCTGAGGGAGGTGGCACAAGGTCTTCCTAATCACTCCATACCTGCAGCATGAGAAGGGGACCCCGTGGTGAAGAGGAGGAGACACACCATCATTCCTGAATGCTTGGCTTACACAGGACGTGGCTCTGGCCAAACAGCCAGCAGAGATGTAAAACGTAACTGTCCTAAGGGTTCTCTAATCCAGCACAAATGCACTTTCAGAGGCCCCTTTTCTATTTTAAACTGTACAATAACTGGTCTGGCAGCCACTGCTATTTGAAATACACTGATGTGAATGTGTTTCCATGGATTTTTGGCTTTTAAAATTCAGTGTCTTTTATTGGCCATAACACAACAAAAGAACAAATTATTCTCAATGAAAACATAAAATGATTTGGCTAAATCTCAGTTCAGTTGATACTTAAGAAAACAGAATCTTCTATTACGTTACTGAAAAACGCACTGGGTATCAAGATGGTGAATGTCTTTACTTACACCTTAAAACAGCAAAAATGAAGAGGCTTGGAAAAACCAATTGAACTGGTCTATGACCAACACCAGATCTGATTTTTACCTGTCAAATCACCTCCTGAGTAGCAGAAATAAAATGAAGAACTGATGACTTGGAGATTCTCAGACCACTGTTTAAAGTGTGTGTTTTTCAAAAGGAACTCTGTATTTACATGCCTAGATGTATCTAAGTTACGTACCCAGGGGACACCTAGTTTGGCACTGCTCAGTTAGAGAAGCCACTGCTACACCAAAAGCCACCAGGAATCTCTATCTAAAGGCATTCAGTGGACCTTATGCTTAAAGTTATTCACCTGGCAAGATTTCTATCGTAGGAGATGAGCATTACCTTACAGGTTATTTATTTGACACAGACTACATTGAAAGCAGATACTGCAGGATGCTATAAAAAAGTAATTTAAGGGTTGTTCTTTTTCAAGGCAGTTTTTATTTCCATCACTAAATAATGAAGAAAAAAAAATAACAAAGGGAGTTAAACCTCCCCCTTGCACATTAATGCAGCGCATCAAACACTACATCTGCCCTACGCGTCCAAGCTACAGATACAAGTCACAAATGACAAAGCAGCTTTATCATTTTTTTCAGTCTTTACTCAAAACTTGATGGAATAGTTTTGTATATATAATTCACAATAAAACTGGACTAGAAATCCATTCTTAAGACTTGAATTTTGCTGCATCCTTGTTCCTGCTTTGAGCAGGCCTTTCTGTTTCTTACTAAAATAATAATATATATATAAATATCAGAATTCTTGTAAAATTCATGAACTAATGTATCGGCATTGCATCAGTAATGTAATGTAGTGATATCAGTATTTATAGGTAGACATTCATTACCTGGAAGTGTCATTCCTTCATTCCCTGTAGTTTCACAGCTAATTTAAAGATTCCACCCCCCAAAAAAAGTTTCTTATGCTTACACCTTCAGGTTTTGCCAGCGCAGGCACTCTAGGCCATTTTGCTAGATTTTTAACATCCTTAATAGCCTGGCTATTGATCTAAATTGATCTAGTCTTTACCACAGCATTAAAATAATGAAGTTAAATCATGAATGAAAAGACAAAAGCAGTTCTCAAATAAAGCTTTACTGAATTTGGCACTAAAATAACAACCACCCTTTCCTATTCCAGATAGTTTCTTGTGCTGGCTCCTGCTCTGAAAGGACCATGACTGCAGCATCCCTATCATCCCAGACACCATTGTGAACAGCACAGTACCTCCATTTTCACTTTGTTGTCTCCGAAGCACAGGTGCTGGAGGTAGGCAGCTGCATTCGCCTGGACTGATGGGAACTGGTGCTGAAGCATGTGGATGACTTCAGGCAGTTCTGGGTCTCGCCAAGCAAACTCCCTTCATTAGATGGACACATTCAAGAAGGTGTTAGTTACAGATGTATGTTTATTTGCCAAGTAGAATTAACTAGAGCATCTCAAGTGTTTTTCAACAATTCTGATTTTGTTCTGGAGTATCAGGGCCAGGAGGAAAATCAGGTATATTAGAGTAATTATGAGTCACATCACCCTTTAGTCTTCCAATTGGAAAAGGACACTTTACATCCAATATTCTTCAGTTACCTTGGTTGTCAATCAAGATGAATATATACACATACACTTGAGTACACCAACTCAAACACTGCAACCTACACAATCCTCCCAACACTTAAATATACAACAAACACCCACTTAACCATGCTGCTCAGGGGCATCTCTTCCATGCAGCATTTTTTTTTCCCTCCCTGCTCAACAGTCTTCCCAGTCTGAAGCCAATTATAGTTCAACAAAGGCTGCAGAGCCTGAAATTTCATCATCATGGTCAGGTGCAGGAAGTTTGCATAATTTGAGTTATTCAGGGCTTATAAACTTAAAATCATTATAATCAAATCTCCTTCATTAAACAATGATTTTGCACAGACAAATCCTGGAAAAGTCATGAAACATATGTGTGCCCAATTCATGGATTTTGAAATCGGCTCATTAATATTTGCTGTACTTCCTTCTGTAAAGGGAGATTGAGGGGGATGTTAAAAAAAGTAGTATCTAAGTTTTCCCGTGCTCAAAAATCCAAGTAAATTAAGAATTATATCCCAAGAACAGTGCCTGGGGAGCTCTTTAAAGGCTAATGCCCAGCCAGTTGGGTCTCCCCAGGATTCTGACAGTCACCAGAATGGGAAAAGTCATGTGCCTACGATGAACTGCTCAACAACTTAGATGTTTATTTCTCCATTCTAAAGACTAGAGGTCCTTGGGGAAAACTGCCTTTCTAAGAAGGCTATCCACTTTCTGAATGCTCCCTTCTCTCATTCTGGAGTGAGGCATTTAAGCAGCCCAGGCTGAGGCAGCTGTAACATTCACCCAACCTCTGCAACAGCATGTTATACTGATCAGAAACTGTAACAGACTAAAACCTAATGTAAAACTAGTGTGCTGGGAAATTACAATGTAAGAAGGTGCAACAGCCATGAGAACTGAGGCAGAATGTATCTGCAGTTTTTTGCTGTGAACATGGGACAACCCTATCATAAGTAACAGCTCTTGTAAGCCAGGCCTGAATAGACCAGCCAGAGCACACAGCTAGCAAGCATTATTACTTAGATTACCTCAACTGGATTATCCAGTTAATGTTGTTTAGATGAATGTACCACTCAGTTAAATGAAATCAATCCAGTCCCTCAATATCTAGTAAAACCCCCTGAAATAGATTATTTTCTACTAATAGATAAACAAAATCTATTAAAACCCATCCCTTCATTTTTTTTTTGAGGCAGAAGGATAGAGCCAAACTAGAAAATAACTGAACCAGGCCACGAGCCTTCTGTAAGGTGGGGAGCTAGGAGGATTTTGGTGTAGGAGGATTTTTGGTGTACTCCAGTCTGACCATCACTATTAGCTGTTTTTTTGTTTCAAAGGTTATCTGGTGCCCTGCTGTTTCCCTATGAAGACTCCTGAGGCACTACTGGAGCCCATATCCTCCAGAGCAAGATGCTCTGCGCTCAGCTCTTTCTGAGCTTGCAGAACGGGCCAGGGGCTTCCATGACTGAGGAGCGCCTGAGTGCTGTCCCCACGAACTGGCAGGCTGCTGATGACAGGAATTTCTAGGAATCACTGGCCCACACTGAAGATAAACAGCACCATATCTCCCTCCAACCTTTGCGTGGATCAGGGTTTAATACTTGCATATTAAAATACAAGGTTTCAATGACCAGTGTCTCTAGTAAATTGTCATTCTAATATTAGACTTGTCATAGAATACAGAATAGCTTGGTTTGGAAGGGACCTTCAAAAGTCATCTAGTCCAGCCCCACCTGCAATGAGCAAGAACATCTTCAACTAGATCAGGTTGTCACATGCCTATGCTGTGTACGTACATTTACAACTTCAAACTAGTAAAAATATTAATGTGTATTCGCTTTCAAGATGGCACATTTATATCTAATTTTTAAACTTACATTGTTTTGAAATGTAAGCAGGCTGCTCATGAGAACTTCATTCAACTAAATTCGGTATGTACTTCCAAATTTTCAAGCCCTGATTCCCATTCCCATTAAGAGAAAACTCACTAATATCACAGGTTGCTCTGTAGAGTTACTCAAAAATACCTGGAATATAGTAGTCAACTCTCATGAAATTTATAACTATTTCCTATAATAACCTCTACAAGAAAATAAACATTGAAGGAAAATGTAATAATAACTACACACATGAAAGTTGCTCTTACTTACTGTAACAGGTAGGGTAGACTGCATTTAATTACTTTGGCTATGAAGGCACAGATCTTAGTATCTACATTAGTCATGACTGTTTCAACAATGTAACCTGGAATATGCCCAACAAATGCCACATATATTCAAGGAATGTACTAAAAATCTTATTATGGAAATTACATGTGATCCTTAAAAGCATGAGTGGACTTGCCTGGGGTCCTTCTGAATGCTGTCAATGGATGGAGATCGTGTGGTCCCATCATCGGCGGGCGTTGCATGCTGCAGCCTGTTGTAACTGGGCTCTGACAGTCGATACTGCACTGACCTGTAGGGTTCCGCATAGGTGGCTGTTGTGTTCAGAGCATAATTATTTCTTTGGTATGTGAGTGTGCTACGCTGACTGGATGATCTCTGAAGATTTCCGACTCCTAGTATAAAATCAGTATTAAAAAACAAACTGGGTAACAGACGTCTATTGAAGAGAAGAGGCAATGCGTGGTCAAAAGTGTAAGCAAAAATGGAAAGAATCGGTCTTAGAATCGTGTACTGTGTTCAACACTGAAAGCTATTGCCAGATTTAAGGGAGCCATTACTCAGTGTCCCAGGGAAGAGAGATTAGTTACAGAACTAAAGGTTTGGTGGAATCAAGCTTATGCTTCAGCTTGCCTCAACAAGCATTTTAATACAAAATGCACCTTGCGCCACCAAGCACAAATCAGGATGCAAAATGTTTTCAAGGCTTATAATAAAATTCAGTTACTAACAGTAATGTCAATTTGCCAACTGTGCCAAAAAGAAAAAATAAGTCAACAAAAATGTATAGAGTTGATATGGTATTTTCCTTTTTCTAACTCCACGCACATTTTCCCTGACAAGAAGTAACAAGAGGAAGATTTCAAAGATTAAGCTTATCATTTCAAAAGCAGCAACGCGCATCTTCCTCA
Organism: Myiopsitta monachus; assembly: GCA_017639245.1. NCBI lineage: Eukaryota > Metazoa > Chordata > Aves > Psittaciformes > Psittacidae > Myiopsitta > Myiopsitta monachus. The sequence continues at coordinate 58,410,902 of CM029921.1, read as the reverse complement.
CTTAACAGAGCTGTTGTGATGTCTTTTGTTCTTCCAAGATAACTGATATTAGGTAGACAACTAAGCAGAGAATTTCAGTTCCTAGTTAGGTTTCCTCATTGACACATCCCGACAAACTTAATTTGCCTACTGTAAGTTTTAGAGGACCAGAGAACTGGAAAAAACTGTTGCCTCTTTCAACATTCCATACGCTTAGTGTTTCAGTTACAGTTAAAGAACATTAAAAAGCAACTTCCAAATGTGTGAAAAGATGACACACACAAACTGGACACTTCTCTAAATACTTCTAGAGAGTTACTTAGTTAAATCTCTCTAATACCTTGGGAGGTTCTGGAAATTACTCCACTATAAAAATTATTGATCAACCTTAAAGAACAAACTGCACTGCAGTATGTATTGCATGTCTTGTCACAGCCAGTCAGTTGTAGTACTACTCTAACACTTACACACTTTGAAACACAAGAGTAGAAATGTTATGAAATATTATAGAAATATTTCAGTTTCAATGTGCAACCTTCAGATGTAGCATCTTAACATGATCCTTTGCTGAGAAGTTGGGCAAACCCAGTATTTTTAGTGTGAAAGTCACAGGAGGTACTTGAAGTGCGCAAGCTATCGTTTTACTGATGAATAATAAAAAGAAAAATATAAGAAAATGAAAAAGAGGAAATCTGATTTGTAAGAAAACGTTGCACAGAGAATGCAAGAGGAAGCAATGCGTTTTGTCTGTCATGAAATATGCTTTCCGCAGCTACATCTGAGTGCGTGGTGTCAAACAGAAAATACTCTGCCCCTAAGCTGACACTGATACATAGCCCCAAGTATTTCTTGCAAACACCACAAATGCTTTTTCAATTCCCGCTGGTTATTTTCAGTCCTTCAGGCCTAGTTTCTGCTTTCATTAATTTATAACATCTGGCTTTTCCTTTTAAATTGGAATTACATATCCATATGTTCTCCTATGTGCCATAGGTTCCAGAAAAACTCCAGTGAGTAAATCAAGCATGCCTTTGGACACAGTCACTGGAGGAGTCGTGGAAGCCCTTTACCCACCTGACCCTGTTCGATACAAGGCTGACTGGGATCCCTGGTGGAGCTCAATTGTTCCATGATTCGGACTGCGGTACACAGGACTGTAGTAAGTTCTGCCTTCATAGATGGGAGTGATATGCAAGTCAGGAGATACAGCTGATCGTAACTCTTGTCCTAGCTGGCTGTGTTGACTAGCATATGAACTCCTCAGGCCTGAAACCAAGAAGAGGAAGATATATACATGGCCTATATAAATTAAAAATAATAAAGCTGTCATGCATGAAGCTTTCTTCTTTTAGCCAACATGACACTGAAAGATTCATTGACAAAGAAGCATTTCCTTGATAGAAAGTTTTGTCCATACACTGACAACATTTAAGTTTTCCAAATCAAGTTTTTTGGTAGCATTTATAGTTGAAAGTCTAAAACATACAGAGTAAAAGACAAGTCAGTGCGTGCGGTTCACAGCTTCAGCCATGACAAGGTAAGTTGGGAACCCAAGAGAAATTCAGCTGTGTAATAGGCACAGCCTAAAGGGGGCCATCATCCTGAAAATGAAGCAATATATAGCAGTAAGAGCAAAAGTCTTCTCGATGGTGGCAGCACCATCCCTTCCAGAGTCACTCCAGGTCCTTCTACTCTTGACTTACTTCATTTATTCTGTGATTTCACCAGTTCTGTTCATTTACTTAAATTCTTCAGAGTAAAGATGACCAAACATACTTCCCTTTGTATTACAGGAAGTAAGTGTAACAATCACACACATCCCACCTGTTCTTAGTCCAGCATTCCTCATACATCCTCTCCTGGACCGCTAGCCTATCTTTTTCAATCTTACAACATAATTTATTGTCATCTTTCTTACCTAAAATTATATGCAGAGTTTATCTACAACACCAAATCATAAATCATAGACTCCCAGAATAGTTAGGGTTGGAAAGGACCTTAAGATCATCCAGTTCCAACCGCCCTGCTGTGGGCAGGGACACCTCACACTAAACCATGCCACCCAAGGCTATGTCCAACCCGGCATTGAACATCGCCAGGGATGCAGCATTCACAACTTCCTTGGGTAACCCATTCCAGTGCCTCACCACCCTTACAGTAAAGAACTTCCTCCTCATATCCAATCTAAACTTCCCCTCTTTAAGTTTGAACCCGTTACCCCTTATCCTATCACTATAGTCCCTCATGAAGAGTCCCTCCCCAGCATCCCTAGAGGCCCCCTTCAGATACTGGAAGGCTGCTATGAGGTCTCCACGCAGCCTTCTCTTCTCCAGGCTGAACAGCTCCAACTTTCTCAGCCTATCTATCTTCATACGGGAGGTGCTCCAGTCCCCTGATCATCCTCGTGGCCCTCCTCTGCACTTGTTCCAACAGTTCCATGTCCTTTTGATGTTGAGGACACCAGAACTGCACACAATACTCCAAGTGAGGTCTCAGAAGAGCAGAGTGGAGGGGCAGGATCACTTCCTTCGACCTGCTGGTCACGCTCCTTTTGATGCAGCCCAGGATACCGTTGGCTTTCTGGGCTGCAAGCACACACTGAAGCTGGCTCATGTTCATTTTCTCATCAACCAACACCCCCAAGTCCTTCTCTGCAGGGCTGCTCTCAATCTCTTCCCTGCTCAACCTGTAGCTGTGCCTGGGATTGCTCTGACCGAGCTGTAGGACCTTCTACTTGTCATGGTTAAACTTCATCAGGTTGGCATCAGCCCACCTCTCAAGCGTGTCAGGGTCCCTCTGGATGGCATTCCTTCCCTCCAACGTATCAAACAAACCACACAGCTTGGTGTCATCGGCAAACTTTCTGAGGGCGCACTCAATCCCACTGTCCATGTCACCGACAAAGATGTTGAACAAGACCGGTCCTAACACCAGTCCCTGAGGGACACCACTTGTTACTGGTCTCCACCTGGACACTAAGCCATTGAGCACAACTCTTTGCGTGTGGCCATCCAGCCAGTTCTTTATCCACCGAGTGGTCCACCTATCAAATTGATGTCTCTCCAACTTAGAGACAAGGATGTCATGTGAGACAGTGTCAAACGCTTTGCACAAGTCCCAGGTAGATGACATCAACTGCTCTACCCCTGTCCATCAGTTCCATTGCCCCATCATATGGTTAGTATGGCCAAGGCAAATGCATTTTTAAGTGTTTAGTCATTCATAAATTCAGTTAGGGCATAAAGCCAGCAAAATTCTGGGTTTAAAAGATATTAAAAAAAAACCTATTTCATAAAATCAATACTATTTTGCCCACTTTGGCACTACTGTTGTAGGCACTACCACTGTAGCAGCTAACAAAGCAATATGACATGGTAAGTGAATTGTGCAAAGGTAATGAAATGGTGGAAATTGTGGAACAACTTCAGAAGATAAGTAGTGATGTGTAGCCAAGTGTATCCTGCATTTGAGTATTCCCCCCCCCGGCCCAGAATCACCAGCCAGCTCTATCACAGTGTCTGCAAGAAACCCATGGGGGTCTCACAAAGCAAAGAGGCAGCTGGACTGACACTTCCCAGGTGATAGTGTCATGTCCTGGGAAAACGCTCATCTTGTTATCATTGGAGTTTTCCCAGAACATGCACCACAGGGACACCCTTCCCAGAGACTGTAAGCACAGAAGGAAAGGGGACCTGACCATCCACACATCCTGTCCTTCATCTTACAGAGCAGGGAAGAGTTCTGAATGACACTAAAGGCTGCTATGGTACTGGCCTTCCCCACATACAAACTTCCTCTCAGAAAACTGGTCTTACACAAATTTGAGTTTAAGATTTCAGGTGTTATATTGAACTGCAATATGAGAGTTGAACAGAAAAAACAGACATCTCATTCTGTTCAAAACAGCACAAGGTGTAACTGCAAAATCACCTTGTCTGTGCTACTTTACATCAGGTCAGAACAAACACAGTAATGCAGACAGAACTTAAAATGTAAAGTAACTGCACCTTAACAAGAACTGTCTCTACCTTATAAGGCTTTATTTTAAGCTAATATTGCAACGGTTACCCCTAAATTTAATTAAAGTGAGATAGAATATTAAGTGAAAAAAGTCTAAAATTCAGTGGTACTCAGTAACATATTCTAAAAAAGAACTAGACATAAGACTAGTTCCAGCCTAGTATCTTTTACTTTGTGTATAACCTGCACATAAATTTAAATGTACTTTATCTTCAAAAACACTGTAATGTCTCTGGGTAACTCAATTTCACTTAGCTTCTTCAAACATGAAATCTAATTTAACATATGGTTAGCAACGTAGTAATGAAAGGGAAAGATTATTCACAGGGAACTTATGGTCTGATTGATACACAGTGTTTGACATCGGTATTTACAGCTGAATTGTAGAATCATAGAACAGTTAGGGTTGTAAACGACCTTAAGATCACCTACTTCCACCCCCCCTGCCATGGGCAGGGACACCTCACACTAAACCGTGTCACCCAAAGCTCTGTCCAACCTGGCCTTGAACACCACCAGGGATGCAGCATTCACAACTTCCTTGGGCAACTCATTCCAGTGCCTCACCACCCTTACAGCAAAGAACTTCTTCCTTATATCCAATCTAAACTTCCCCTCTTTAAGTTTGAACCCGTTACCCCTTGTCCTATCACTACAGTCCCTCATGAAGAGTCTCTCCCCAGCATCCCTATAGGCCCCCTTCAGATAATGGAAGGCTGCTATGAGGTCTCCACGCAGCCTTCTTTTCTCCAGGCTCAACAGCCCCAACTTTCTCAGCTCGGCATCATATTGGAGGTGCTCCAGTCCCCTGATCATCCTCGTGGCCCTCCTCTGGACTTGTTCCAACAGTTCCATGCCCTTTCTATGTTGAGGACACCAGAACTGCACACAGTACTCCAAGTGAGGTCTCACAAGATTTGATACATCCACAACAATTATGCTGTAGTGCTACCATGCTTCACCCATAAATTGATTACTACATTAAGGGTTTTTTAGTTGTAGGTTTATGCCAAGTTTTAAGCTGTGTCTTTACCTTTTTACTAACCTGTAAGGCTGTCTGGCCGTGGAGGGACCATTCTCTCATATATATCGTACTGCTGTCCATATTGTTCAATATCATGGATTGTTCTTTGCAGCGTTGTTCCTAAATGTTGTGGAACTGCAGTCATGCCAGAACGCTTTGGGGAGGAAGATCCCAGCTGCGTTTGGGATGGAGAAGCTACTCTGGTTTGTACATCAGTAAGGGCAAGAGGAGAGCCAACTCTGGCCGATGTTTGGTATTGGGAAGTTCCGCCATTGGGATTTGCTGTCTGTCTGGATGTAATCGACCCGATCCGCCGCACAGTCGTTGGGGAGGCAGGTCTCTGTACAGCATAAGGGGATGCTGCCCGCTGTACTGGCAGAGTAGTGGATGAATACACGTGAGAAGCAATGGATCTTTGCTCAGTAACTGATGGAGAACCATAGCTGCTACCCAGAGACATTCGCAGCGACCCCCGTGAAGGGGAAACGCCTGTGCTGACCATGTAAGAGGGAGACTGTGCTCTGGATGGGACTGAACTGACACGTCTCATGACTCGGTTGGTAGCAATGCTTACTGAAGGCTGTTTGAAAACAAAACTGTGTATTAGTTCTATCATTCGGGACATGTAGTAGATTCCTTTCCCCCATAAGACAGAGAAGTCACACAACTTAACAATATATACAAGCAGCTGAAGAGTAGCTTTTACCCGAAACATATTTCCTTCAAGTTTTCCTATAACTTTTTTTCTAACTAGGATTTCTTAAAATATAAAGGGGCAATTTAATATTAAAAAAAAATAATAAATCTGTTACTCATTATTGTTTGGATTTCCATGTTAATATGTGCCTATGCTTTCTTTTATTGCTACTTTACCACTTTGGAAATTCAGGAACAGTTATGTGAAGAGTTCTAGTATAAGCTAATAAAGCTCTGTCAGTTACTGACTCACTAACATTCTGATTAAAGAAAAAGGAGGAGAAAAAAGCCAGAAACAGTAGAAGGTGCAGGAATAAAAATCACCTTCCTTTAAGCATTATGCTTACATACAGGCTACATTCCCAGAGGTTTTCTCCAGTATCACAACTGAATTTCAAGTGAGTGATACTTTCCTGATATTACATTATCAGTGTACTCTGCAGTCAGGATTCCTGAGAAGTGTCACTTCATTTCAGCTGCAGTGAATGAACCAAATCACACACATGCTGTTGTCAGTAAAGAAGTCTCTTGTCTGCTGCAAGCCATCGCTGCTTTTTAACCAGTGAAGGTGTTAAATGAAAGTGCAATTTAATAACAATTATTCCAGCCTATACAAAGGTAGGCCCAGCTATACACTACTTGCTGTGATACAGAAAGGGTGCAGAGAGAGAGAGAGAGAGGACTATTTTGAGCATACCTGCACAGATGTCTGCCCTTCAGCTCTCGAGCTCCTCACCAAATGGTTGTTAGTGGTTCCAATAAGGGAATGCTGCTGTCTGTTTTCTGATTTGCTCAGGTTTTGGCTGTTATGGAAACTGCTTGCTTCCTGGTAGCCACTGTCAGAGTAAGAATTCATTTGTGTTGAACTTCTTGAGTTACCTACAGACCCTGTAGGTAGGAAGCCAAGGTAAGAATAAAAGCATCAAACAACTTCACAAAAATAAAATACTATATAACTGTGTTACTTTTTCATTCATAATTGCATTACATTTTCATACAGTCAATACCAAAATATATTCTAGTATTTAAAGTGTACACAACAGACCCTCACTTTCATGGAGAGATGTCTGCTCCGGCGAGTAGAGGTTCCCTTGCTCTGGTTCTGTCCTAATATCGTAGGCATTGGTGTGAACGCTCTCTGACACTTGGGGTTTGTTTACAGTGGTGGTTGGAGGATCTGAAAGAATAAATTCACTAGGTAAATCCAATTTTTCGTATGCAGGTTTCCTGCAAGCTCAATCATAGCGATTTTCTCACACATACTAACAAAGAACTCACTTTCAACATGAACAGGGTCTACTGGTAGACAGGTACCATCTGCCAAACTCAATGGAAAGAATGTGGATATTAAGATCTGAGAATCTTGTTTCCTTTAGTTTTGAGGTAGTTCTACAATTTCTACAGTTCTAATTTTTCAAATGCATGTTCCAAGCTCCTTTAATGAAAAATGTGATTAAGTACTTTGCAGAGTAGAAACACTGTGTCAACTGTATTGTAGTGCACAAATAGCTATCACTTGTCTTAAGTGTCTTTAATCCAAAGAGCTTCGTAAGTGAAAGGCTGAGTTGAATTTCATCTGGTTTTGTATCTCCAGAAGCTGCTGCAAATTTTATACATGTTTTACTTCATATACTACTATTCAAATGTTTACTTATTAACAACTCTTAAGCTAACTTTAGTTCTAAGAATATTAGCTGAACTTTACAGCAAAGGAAAGTGTCATCATACAAAGAAAAAACAGCAAAGGAGACATCACACTGCCATTACGAAGAAAGGCAAAAAAAGGACATAGATGATAACGCTTAACAGCAAGAAAAATAGAATTAAATTATTTTGGCAGAAATATTAAGCATTTAATTGCCATCACTTTACACTTACTGATGAAGAACAAGTGTCATAGATGCAGCATGGAATCAGAGAATGGTTTTGGTTGAAAAAGACCTTTAAGATCATTGAGTACAACCATTAAGTCAGCACTGCCAAGTCCACCACTAAACCATGCCCCCAAGCACCATGTTTGCATGTCTTTTAAATACCTCCAGAGATGGCGAATCCACCACTTCCCTGGGCAGCGTGTTCCAGTGCTTGGCAACCCTTGTGGGGAAGAAATTTCTCCTAATATTCAACCTAAACCTCCCCTGAGGAAGGGGAGTAGGAGGTATGGGTTATGTGTAAAGGTAACACCAGGTATGTAAATTCTTACTGAAGAAATATATGAATAAGCCTGCAGTCAAAATCAAAAGACACATGCCAAGAAGCAACAGCCTAGTAAAAACTTGTGTGACTGCTTCATATCGAAAGTTGTGAGTTGTGGGCAACGAAGCCTGCTGTATGCTCTCTGGAAATTAATATAACAGCCTGTCACAGAAAGGCAAAACTGTTAGGAGCCTGCAGAAATTTGGTGCTCGGAGGAAGACAGGAAAAGGGCTGAAATAAATTCTCTGCAACAGCTAACCAAAACTCTCTCAAACTGACAAAACTCCCCAATATAAACCCAAGTGGCACTCACGAAAAAAAGTCCCACACAAACCCAACAAAACAAACCTAAAAAAAAAAAGCCCTGAGAGATGATCTATTGGAAATTCTAACAGCTGCTATTACAGTATAGTTCAAAAGAGAAAAACCTCACAGAATATTTGTACCTACCAAGCTGTAAACAATACTGTGCTTTTCACCAATAGCTCTACACAAAATGCTGGTGCCTTGCTACTTGCACAATTAGCCATGATGAAACATTGATACTAAAAATGTTATTAATTGCTGTTCTGAGGAATGTTTGAATATTATCCAAATACCAGATTAAAAAAAGCAAATTAAAAACATCTTAGAAATGACAGGCAGCCAGCACAGTTACTTATCAGTAGTACATTCTTAGGTCAAAAACATCTAGTAAAACTTGACACTAATTGATTTACTATAATAGAAGCATTATGACCAGATTTCATCAAGATTTAATAAGAAGTGTTACTACACTTCAATTAATTTGATCATCAGTATGCCTAGAAATGATATGGAAAAGCACCACTGAAATAATTCCCACAGCTCCTGCTACGCTAACTTGACACCAGATCATAACAGGCACCAGTGGGTACTACATGTTCTTTAGAATAAAATACTTGCAGGGACTGGGACATTTAAATTATATTAAAAGTCCGTATTTTAATCTTCAATCTTTTTTTTGTTTGTTTAAAAAAAATACGAGGCCCTGTTATTTCAGTTATTTGATATTACACAACAATAATTTAACATCAAACTGACGATCAGTTCTGGGAGAAACACAGGCAGAATAAAGTTCAATTGTGCAGTGCTGTACAGATGTTCTTAAGACAGAGGTCTGAACCAAAGCCTCTTCCATCACATATCTGCTACCAAGCAAATGCTTTCACAATGCTGAAAAAATAAAGATTGTTTAGGCTCTCTAACAAAGGCAAGAATGCACAATAAAATGAATTGTTGTCTCTCTTCTTTGCTGCTATAAATCATGAGGAGAGTGCCCAAAATAAAATAATAGCCTTTTCATAAATGGCTGCTGATCTAATATTCTGTTTATAAGCATCTGCAAAACAACATGGCTTTATATTTCTGGTAAAAATTCTGTGCAATTCCGCTGATACATGAAGCAATTACAGCTATGGTCACATCATCTACTGATGGTTTTTGATATAAACTACTATTTGCAGTCAGGACAAAAGGTGTTTTAAGAGAGTGCTTTCGTTAATCTTCAGTATTTTTCAGACTGCAGTTGGTAAAGCATCAGCAGTGACACTTCTTTAAAACAAAGCTCAAGAGTGAATCTACAAGTAAACCCTACAATCATGCTATCATCACAACATAAATGTAAACATTAAACGAAACGTGTGTCAGGAAATTCTAAGCAAGACCTGTATTTTTTCAAACATGCCCGCTTCTGAGCAATTACTCCAGAAAAGCCTTACTTTAGCTACACAGAGGTGTGAGAAATACACAGCTAGATTTATACTGATGTGTACGGTATTTAAATAGAACCTATGACTTTTTTGCTGTATATTAAGTGACTTCTGCGCAGGGATATGCACAGGAAGATTTCTAAAGAAAAGAACACAAAAGGGAGGAGAGAGTTAATGGGTAAAAGAAAAATAGGGAGGGAGGGAGGGAGGGAGGCAGGCAGGCAGGAAGGAGAGAAGGAAGTCAAGGAGAAAACCAAACAATAGACAAAGAATAAGTTACAGAAAAAAAACAGGGAAATAAAGAAATGGAATGCAACTGGATGAGATAAATAAGTAGAACAGTGACTGAGATCTGTCAGAAGGTGTCTTCACCAGTTGTGAACTGTCACAGGAACATTTACAGAACATGGGGAAATAATGTGATTAAAAAACCAAAACACAAATATAATTTTCACATTGAAAGAATAACCACAGGTTATTTCTTAATGACTTGAAAAAAGCAAATTTGACTTCTCTTCAGAAACACTGCTAAAGAAATACCTAAAAAGCAATGCCATGACTAGCAAAATCCAAATGACAAGACAAGGTGTTGAGAATATTAGATTTAAAAGAAAGGACAAAAGTCAATGTGTGCCTCACCTCAGCTGAGGTGATACCACAATGCAACTGAAAGCACATAAATATGATTATACACAAGTTTAAGAGCCTAGTCAGTAAACAAAAACAAAAATCAGGACGGGGAAGGAAAAGTAGATAGTTTGAGAGACTTATTTACATAAACTAGTCACAATTATTGTAATTATGAATATACTCAAGTGCACAAGCAGATAACTACAAGGTGTTATTCTTTGTACTTCAGAAACTGACAAGCTCTTACAACAGCTTGTGTCCTTAAATAAAGCCATGGCATGAACACTCTGCAGAACTTGACTAACTAAACTTTTAACCAACACTAACTGCGACTTGATTGCATCAGACTAGTTTTGCTTGATATGACCTTCTGCCAATAGCACACGACTCAGAGAAACACGATCCAGGGCAAGTAGCAATACAGAGGGAGTCAAGGTTCCGATTCCAGTCCTACTGTGTGGTTTTGACATGTTGACTCTGCATATACACTCCATCACTCTGAAGAGATGACCACTGTTCAGAGGCTGACTGTTCAATAGTATGTATTTTAACTGATGCAAATCCCCTAACTAGTTAAATGCTCCGATATATGAAACAAAGATTGGATTATTTCAACAGATATTTGAATGTCACTTTCAAGGCACAGTCCTATCCACTCCATCTAACAGACTCAAGAGTAGATGTAGAAATAGCACAGACAAGTGTTTCTTGTTTTGAAAAGAAAGTTCACCCTAAGATACAGAAATAGAAAAATCACTCTCAGAAAACCTGTTGCTTATTGAAAATTTTCTCACTGAAGAAAGAGTACCTGTAAATAGAAAATCAACTTTCATACTTAACACATACAGTGTGGCCAATGACTGCCAAGAGAATAAAGGTTTGGGGGCTTAAAGCAAATTGTACACATAAAAGATAATACCTGATGATCTCCAAGGAAATGACTTCTCAGTAGAGCTGCAGAAAGAAAAAAATATATCATAAAAATGTGGCTAGTTTGGATTTATTTCTTTAACCAAAGCAGACAAAACTATACAACCCCCCCCAGCAGAAGAAGTCTCAATAGCCCTGTCAATAACACTCTGCAGCACTTTACACCTGACAGCTAAACCACGGGTTATTGATTTTATTTTCTATTATTCCAGGGGAACGCCCCGTAATGGAATGTATAGCAATTTCCAAGCAGTGTAACCTATCTGCAACAGGCTGGGTAAGAGCATGATTTCTGATACGCATTTCCTATTTAAGGTGTAATAACATAAATAAAATAACATAGAGCTCTAAGTGTCCCCAGTTATGTGTGACACCTACAGTAAACAAACCACCCCAAAGACAGGCACATTTGCTGCTCAGCGTAGGTCTGGCAAAGGAAGTTTGGGAACCACAATTCTAGAGCACTTCGCTTCTCCCTGTGAAGCGGTTTGGAAAAAAGAGCAGAAACAGACCTACAATTTATACTGTTATTTCAATTTCCAGTTTCCCAGAGAGAATTCTGATCCTCTGCATACAATGAGCATTTAAACCATTTGACACACACATCACACCTCTTGAGTGAAAACAGCTAACAGATTCCATACTGTCAAGGTTAGAGATGACTTAAGAAACAATTATTTACAAGATGCAGCATGTGTTTCATAAGCCCCCAATTCTCTTGTATTTTTTGGATAACAATATTGTATCAAACTCTCTTTAACCATGTTGTTTTTTCTACAAAGCAACGCCATTTCATGTGTTGACAATAGTATTGATGCACAACTACTTCAGACAAATGCAAACCCATTCATGTATTATTAAAATCAGACACACTTTTCCATAAAAAAAGTATCTCCTCATATTACATGCGAGCTATCAAACTTTGAATATTACATCATTTTTGCAATGCTTATAACTGCTATTTTCCAAACAAAAAGCTATTGAAAGGAAAAATAGGCAAGTCTATCAGATTTTATGCCTAAATATCAGCATGAAACTGATTTTGGGTAAGATACATCCATCTCTAAATTAGTATTATTTACTTTACTTCTTCCTACCATAGCTCCAATGACAAAAAAACATCAGCACAGAAACATGAACACCACTAGATACTTGTTTTCTAAAATAAGGAGCCTTTTGTGGAAACTAAGTATTGCCGTATAAAAGAGTGCTAAGCTTGCACGCCAGCACAGGCAGAAGTACAGTTACAATTAAATTTTTAAGAAAAGGGAGAATATGAATTCAGACTTCAAGTGCCTGAAACCCAACTTCATGTCTGGGTACTAAGAGAATTTTTACTACGTATTGGCTATTCTTTCCCTCAGTCTACAATTTTAGCATCTTCATTTTTTCTTCAGACTGCACATAAAATGCAGCAGTTAAATAGACTGAAACTTGCTGTACAGAATTACACGTGAAAAGCTGGACTCCTGACTGAGATCTTCCAGGCTCCTCTGCCTTCAGAAGGTTCTTTGTGTTTTACTGCATTTCTGAGATGCTGGGAGAAGGGTGCTTCAGCACCAACTTCATCAAATCCAGATGTGTGCCTGAGCTTTCACAGGTATTTTATTTTTCCTGAAGGACCACCTTATCCAAGCCCAGAAGCACAAATACCTTAAGTTTAGGCAAAATCGGCATCACTTGGCAGTACTGGAACACAAGTCCAATGTCAGAAATGTTTAACAAGTACACAAACAAAATCAAACTACATGTCAAACCAGTGTAGGCAGCTAGCTTAGCCTGGCAATTGTCACCCTGTGGGTTTAGCGAGGGTGGTTTAAGAACTTACCCTATGGCAACCAGCAGCTACCTTCCCTGAAACTCAGCTAACTGGGACCATGCGAGTTCTGTCACTCCACCCAAGCACACAGGCAGATTAGTTTTAACTACCTTCAGTGGTATAGTTTAAATTGGGATTTCAACAAACCCAGATTTTGCATGACAGAACCTGCTGAGGTGTTTCAGGAAAGAAGGTCATAGCCTCCAGCTAACAGGAGGTAATAAACAGCTACAGATGGTTCTTTCTTAAGCTGTTACGGCTCTCTCTGCAGAAGAACAGACTAAATGAATAGAGTACGCAAGCCAGACAGCTTGCTGAAAACCCAAATGTATCCAGAGACACCTGCAACTCCAGAGCAAAGGAACTGTACTACCATCACCTGGCTATTCCAGAGTAGTAAGCAGTGCCAAGACCACCAAACCATAGGTTTTGCACAGCCTTGGGCTAAAGTTCATTCAATTGAAATAAGAAGTTCAAAATATTTCTCTTTTCTATTACACTACCATTGAATCTCACTAGTGCCTTATCTCCAGAATGTTTCTTTAGCATATTTTGGGGATTGTAACTACATGCCAAAGCAAATTCTGCACAACTTCACACTGTTTTTTTGCCTGCAAACTGAACCTTGTGACTATCCTGACAAAACCTTAAAAAATATTTCTACTGTTACAAATTCATGAGGAAATACCAAACTGGTATTTCATTCAAAAGAATTCTTCTAAAACTGTATGAATTTTAATTATTGAAAGCAGAGTTCTGAATGTTAGTTCATCTGCACAAACTCGTTACTGAGTATATTCTTTACTCTCATTGAGCAAACCTGGATACAACGTGTCCTTTAATCAGCTACTGTTAGTCTATTCACTAACCTTTTCTCCACTAAAGTGAAGAAATCTGAAGACTATCTTACAGGTACAGTGAACACTGGCCCTAGGATTCTCATGCTACCGAAACATCAACTTTTACACTCTTCACCTTTGTCTTCATTCCTCAGGCTTTCTGGAAACTCAATTCCTTTTAATGAGATGACATCATTCTGTCGGTCTAGCAAAGGTAAGAAGTGCCAAGCAGACAGAAACACTTCACTCTTACACACAAAAGATTATAAAACCCCCAAACGTGTCTCTATGCAACACATCTGGCTAACTGAACTTTCTTTACATGCACAGGACTTAAGAACAACAAAGTTTCTACTTCAGAAAACTACTTCATTAATATTTAAACTGTTTAAGAATGTAACTTTATTCTTATTACATTATCTTTGCAGAAGTCCAGCATCTACCCCCTTACCGACTTCATCACCTGATTTTGTCACCTTAGAGATGAAAGGTTTTGGAGTTACTGAAGCTTCCAGCTTTGATAAGTAAGTCTAATGCGTTTTATTGTACTGATTAAAACCCAGTGTGGTCACATACTGCACTACCAATGAGAAGCTGCTGCTGTTACCTAGTCCTTAAGGTGTCATTTCCTGATAGTAACATGTAATACTGTAGGAGAGCCCACATGTGGTGCACTGCAGTTCTAAAGATATTTAATTTTAGCCCACTATTATCCTTGAAAAAGAACTAGGTTAGTAGCACAGACATGCAGAAACTGTATTTTTCTTTCGGAACAATTTGGTATGATCTATATAGTTCTCAATTAAAGAAGTTAGAAACAAATACTCTTTCCCTTCTTGCTCTGCTTTGCAAGAGAAAGAAGAATAGGTGAAATAAAGGCGTAACTCTACACTAAATGTGTATCAAATACATATGCCTAAACCCTAATTTTTCAGCCAGTAACACAAATGTTTGGTAACTGAAGATGGCGCATGCACACAAACTCTGCTGAAATCAATCTATCCCTTTTTTTATCCTTGGTATTTTTTCTCACTTGTATTTCCTAAGTATCTGGATTTTTTTTTTTTATAGTTTATTATTTGGTCCCTTTCCTTAATTTCAGACCTTTTCCTTGCCATCTCACAGATCAGTTCAAAGCTGATGTCTTAGATACAAACTTGTATGAGCTGCCATTCTGGAAAAATATAATAATCTGCCAAATGGCAGAATTTGCATATGAAGTTGGTTCCTGAGACAAAGCGTACCAAGCATCACAAGTGCCATTTTACATTTCTGCAGCAACTGCTCTTAAATAAACACTTTCTACTGCTGGACTTCCAAAAGTCTGAAAACGAGGTCAGCATTCCTCTCCATGTTACAGCTATGACAGCTCAAGGACTTGGCTGCACTTCACAGGCAGAAGTGCCTGACCGAGGTCAAGGCGGAGCCTCTGACAGTACCTGTGCATGGGACAGCAGAGCTACAGGAGGAATGCAAAGCGTAACAAAATGGCAGATTTCCAGGTCTTAAGATGTTTTGAGAGCAGTGTGCTGGTCTTTAAAAAATAAATAATAATAATAAAAAAAGTAAACACAACTATGATCTTCACTTTTCTAGATTGGACAGTTAACCTGAATTCTCACTGCTACATACATCTTCTGCAGGTATTATATAACATGAAACAGATTAAACTCACCATTTTAGCAAGTAAGATGAAATATATTTCTGATTTAAACAGTACTGCTTGAGAGAAAAGTATCTATTTCCCTTGCTTAACTGCTTGATCATACCACTGTTGTCATCAAAAAAGGTGACAGTTGAAAATACTGCTTATTAACTGTTTCTAAAATAGTGAAAAGCTGTAAAAAGCTAACTATATAGCTCTGCTGAAAATGTTGGGTACTTCAAACATATTTCTTTAATATTTTAGTTTACTGCTTGGCTGATCTCTCCTCACTGGAATACATCTGTTCTGCCAGGCACACAGTAGCAAATGGTTTACTCACAGGGATTCGTCCTTTCTGCTTAGGCAAACCTGCCAGCCAAAACTTAAGTGCCTGCTAAGACTGAACATATTGTTTTACACATCCTTTATCTTCCATTTTAGATATCTACATCTAGAACATGTTCACAGATACATACAGTATGAAGGATTAAAGCTTTGTACAACTGTCAATTCTTGGAACAGGAGGATTTTTCTAATAAAATGGTAGATATTCACAGAATCATAGAACAGTTATGGTTGGAAAGGACCTTAAGATCATCTGGTTCCAACCCCCCTGCCGTAGGCAGGGACATCTCACACTAAACCATCTCACCCAAGGCTCTGTCCAACCTGGCCTTGAGCACCACCAGGGATGGAGCATTCACAACTTCCATTTGTTGTGAATGCAATCCATTCCAGTATTAAACTCCATAAACTTGTAATACACATTTAGAAACAACTGGCAACCACCAAAAGCACTATAACTAGATTTCATATTTCTGCTTTTCTTGTTGACAAAGTTTAGCAAAGTTTTCACAAATACTTTAGCTAAGGAAGCTTCAACTTTTTCAATAGCAGTCTTCTTGCATTCACTATCACAATTCCTGAGCCCACTCTGCTAGATACTGTACGAAGTACCACAGCCATCTTATGTCCCACATACAAGAACTAAACAGCTCTGCTGCTGGAAACAAGTGGTCCTATGACCTATTAGATGTTTTCAACTGACACAGGCAGGTACTAATGCTCTGGATATGAATTTAGAAAGCTGTATCTGGAATACTACACCCAAAGGTGGTCACTCAGACTGAAGGATGCTATTTCAGTTTGAAACCAAATGCCACTAAAGCAACTGAGACTCCCAAGCCACCACAGCAGGTGGCCATGCAGAAGAGCTGGACATAGGCAGCCCCCCATCTCTACAGACAGCAGATCGCTGCCACTCTACTGTGCTGCCTGAAACCACACACAGCACTGTGAGAGTGGTACCCACATAGTACCCATCACCAGTGCCTGCCTACTGGTACCACGAAATAGTAAACTAAAAAATGCCTCTGGCACATTTCACTATCTTTGGAAAAAACTAACATCCTTCAAATACTGTTTTACCTAAATTATGCACCACTGTAACTGCCGTGAAACTCATTGTCTTCTCTGTACTTTAAGTGTTTTCAGAGGGTGACAAGTTGACATGTGCCACCTAATCAGTCACAACTGTTCATACTAACTTCAAGTCATCTTGCATGAGCACTCCCATGAGCAGTTACAGTAATTCAGCTGACACACAGTCACTTACTGCATCGCAGCCTGTACTGTGCAGTGGATGTACATTCACAGACAAAATAACAATCCTATTTCATAGTCCAGTCTACTAGTGGGTAAGATAGTATTTACATATGAAGCTGAAGTCAATATTAAATCATCCCTCTTCAATTTATCACCAAAACAACTCATAGTAAGCTACATGGGTTTTTTCACATTTCAACATCGGCAGATTGCATACCCTCCCCCTGCCCCACCATACTCCTCAATTCTGCTGGCTTTCAAAGCTTTGATGGAATTTCAAGAAAGGCTTACAGTCTGGGTAAACAGAAACCTAAATATGACTATTGGAGCTTTAACAAGAAGCTTTGCAAGTTTCACTTATTTCAAATGCAGACAAGCAAGAAAAAAATAAGCATTTCTGAATTTCTGTAGGCCCAAGACAAATGACAGCACACTCTGTAATTTTAAATGAACAAGTAATGCTGCCCAACCGCCACAGCTGAAGTGCTGAAGGAAAGAGATGGCATTAGGCATCAGAGATCTGGAGTGATGTCTTCCGTATCTCAAGACAGATGACCCACTCACTGAGCTAAACATCTTAAACTGCCTAACTAAATGATGGTTTGACTCAGAATTAATCTTTAGGTCCTAAAAGTTAGAGTAGGGGAACCTATAATGCTTCCTGAAGTCATCTGGTAAAACTACACCCTAGAAAATACGCAACAAAGTGCATACTCATCAAAGTTTGTGTGTCCACCTTAGCCACTAGTGAAACTACTTAGAAGCACTACTCTTACTGTATTTACACTCCCAGGACTGCCTGAAAACCAGAAGCAAGCAAGTAGGAAACTGTAACAGACAGACGGAAACACAACAGAAAGTTCTGTCTAACACATAGGTACAGTCAAAAAAGCAAATTTGAACTAGGCTGTTGAAAAAAACAAGAGAAAATCCTGAAAATCTGCTGATGCTACACAGGTCAACAGTTCTATTCCTGTTTTTTAATCCTCCCCCCCTTCTATTTTCTACTAGAGACTTAGCAAAGATAAAACATGAGAAAAAATGAGCTAATTTCCTAAGACAATTCTAAAGTACAGGCATTTCAAAGCTCAGTCAAATAGTAAAGACAGAGGAAGAGACTCTCAGTAAGCCTTTGTTAAAAACAGAAGAACAAACCTAAGACACTCCATTCTCACGTTCTGAAATTATAGAAAAAACAAATAAGCAATTATTATATATTATGTGTGATTATTTGTAACACACAGGATAGAAATTCCACAGCTACATTAAAGAATATTTATAATACAACAAGTAAGAACTGGAACAGCCTAAAACAATCATAGCATGGACCAATTTCCAACAAAGGAGATTCTTTTATTCTGTAAGAAAGATGAGTCCTGCCTCACAGTGTTTAGCACCTGCGACCCAAGGACTGGTTAGCATCTACCCTGGCAAGGAGTTCCTAGACAGCTACTGCTATGGAATTAATCATCATCTCTTCTGAATTGTTCTGAATGGATAATTAATATCTGTGCCCAAACTATTCTTCCAGCAGCTCTCTGATGATCAAGTAAGAGATCCTGATTTTAAATTATTCATTACTCAGCTAAACTGTAAAATACATTTTAGCCCTGCTCTCATTCTACACTGAAGCTCTACAAACAATGTAAACCTGTTCTTTCTTCCTTTTCAATTTAATGTAGCCCTTCAATGTTTTCAAATTTCAGTAAGTGCAATATTAGTGTAAACAAACAAATAAATAAATAATTTCTATTACTCCTTCCCTCTTCCTACCCCAAAAGCACATACTGATTTCTAAAGGTAATTTTTATGGATCTTATAATTTGCTATGAAAGTTTGGTGACATCCTATCCTGCAATATATGCAAGCAATTTCAAATATAGCCTTTGGAAACACTAAATTACCTGATATGTCACGCCAACAGAATTAAACTAGTTTCTGTAAGGGTAATTACACACAGATCACCTCACTGTGAACAGTCTTGTTCAGATGAGCTTGCTGCTGCATGCCGTGGAATGCTGCAAGCACAGGGGCCGCCCACAGTTTAGAAGCCTCTCACATGTTACCACTCCTCAAAAGTGGAACAAAAGTTACAACTCAACACGACTGCACACTGCTTTGCAAGCGGAACTACTCACTCTGTTTACACTCTTTATCAGCATTCTGCTGTTTTACGAAGAAAAACTGCGCCCATGAAATGCAATCCATGTTCATCTCACAGGAAGTTTACAGTGTTCAGTCACAGAGTGCAACGTTGTACCGAACCACTCTGGAATATTTATACTACTACATAAAGCGCACACTCTATTTCAGCTGGCATTGGGAAAAGTGGAGAAAAACCTTCCTAGTAGCTATGAAATACATTTGATTTTACAAAACTCGGAAGACTTCAGGTAGGCACGTTATTATTCAAACTGACTGCTCAGTACCTAAAGTGTTAAACTTTTTTATTTCCTCTACTGCCTGCCAAAAGGGCTTGCATTCTGATGCAGTCTAGTTGCCAGTTCTGATCTTTTGTTAAAGTCGTTGTGACAAGCTGCTATTATGAGTGCAGTATTTTACAATAAAATTAATAGGGACGAGCCCTTTAGTTCCCACCACAACTCAGTTTTCACAAGTTACACACAACAGGTAACTCATCAAAAGAATCAGTCCAAGTGTGAGAGTCACAGAGCCAACTCCTACTTGAGAGGTTAGGCAATGTGTTTTATAAAGTCAGCCTGGCTACTGACCCTTGGTACATACTGGTATCTACCTGCATCAGCATACACTCCAACCCATCTGGCAGCCCAGAACTGGACCAGTAACATGAGAGATGTGAACTTAGCTGCACTGCTGCATCTGGTTGTAGGAGGCACAACAGCCCAGTGGTTTCTTCACAGAAACCTGTGCATGTTATAGCATGAAATGCAAGTAAGAAGATACAACTGCAACCTCACATGCTTTGTCCCAGTATATCATCTCTGATCTTGTAGCGTATAACACAGCTAAAAAGGATTTAAAACTTACATGTAACACTAATCATTTAGTACCATATCAGGCTCTTAAGAGGTTTGAAAGTGTACAGGATGCCACGAAATATCTTAAAAGTGCTAAGCATAATATCCATTTAAAAAAAATAATTATGAGATCATTTTAACAGGCAAGTAACCTACAGGCACACAAAAGTAAAGCTGTAAGGAAATCCAGGGCTGTGGACGATCTAGTGCTTCCTTCTCCACCTCCTACACTATGATTACTTAGGTTCTGCAGATTTGTGCTTGTTATCTTTCACACTCCTCTTAAGGGAGCAAACCAGTCAATAACTCCTGTGTGTTGCTTGCATTTACAATACAGTTGTAATACAGGGGGGCAACAGCCTAACAAACCTAAACTACATGTACCTTCTGTGAAACACGCATTTCGTAAGGACTAACAGCAACAGAACTAACCATGCTTCTGAAATGAAGAGTCCTTCCTCAGGTGTGCCCAAGTAGTCTGATCATCAGTGCTTGCCTCTGGATGGATTCATCCAGGTGTATACCTGCATAGCCTGCACTCTGCTGGTGTTTGTAGTGTCTGGGTTAACAGCCACGAAGACAGGCTGAGAAGCTACACTGTGCCAGCTGAAGAAGCTTAAGCTGGTATAAGGTACTGATGTCACATTCCTCCTTGCCTCACAAACCGTTACCACTACTTCCCTTGGGCTGGCACTTGTGCAACTGGGTGATGAGCTGGCGCAGAGGAGTGACTTGACTGACACAGAGAACAGCTTGAAGCCCAAGCTGCAATCACCAAGATAGGCAAATGCTGCCACAAAAGCACCTGTGTCTCCATGCCAGCATCTGTTTTGCCAAGCAGCATAACCTCCAAGCCAATGCCAGCTTGCAGGAATCCAGTTTTGCGAGTGTGCAAATCAGAGGCACTGCTATGACCACTGAGGTCAACCAAACCTCCAGCTAGACCTCTGAAATTAAATGCTCCCAAACATTTTAACTACAATTAAGAAGACTAAAGCACACTGTTTTTGAAACAAAGCACTGTTGATTTCCTCAGGGACAGAAAACTTCAACAAAGGATACAACCCAAAAGGAGTACTCATCTTAAGCTGAATGAAAGGCTGGCTGGAGACATAAAATAACTAAAGTTTTTAACTTATTCTTCCATAGGAATTTAACTTTTTTAGCTTTGAAAATGGAGTCTGCACAACAGCTGGAGACATAAGTGCATCTAGAGGGAAGACAGGCAAGTTTAACGGGTATACAACAGCCATCTTGTTCAGGAACATTTTTGAGTATTTTGAAGTTTCCTAAACACAAGTTCTCATGCTAGTCAAATGATAACTCAAGTCAGGTAGCTTGAAGTAGAGAAACAATGGTGTTAGCTGGTACAGTGCATTTTTTAACTCTATTTTTAAATAATTGCCTCCTGTTTCGTACTGTTTTGTAGGGAAAAAAATCCATTTAACTTGCAAAAATAGTTATCATGGCCACAGGAAGAAGCATTTCAGAATGATATCCAAGTTTACTGCTTAAAGATTATAAACGCACAGTATTTAAGGCAAGAAATAATAACGTTCAGAGCATTCCGTTCATAATGTTTAGTACATACGCTCTATGTACATGCCAATGCGAAGTTTGATGTAACCTGAAATGCAGATATAAATGTTTCATAAGAGAACACATTGTTACCAAGGCTCTCAGATTCAAGAGCTACCAACCATTTGATACGCTTGGGATAAACGAGTGCCTGAACAAATTTAGAGGTAAAAAGTTTGCTAAGGGATTAAAAAAAATAGACTCGACATACTAGTTACACCTTAAATATTAAAAAAATGCTTTACTACAGTTACTGTCATCATATGTGAACTATATTAAGTATGTTTCATGCTATTTAAATATGCTAACAATACACTTATAGCAAAAAGTTCCCTGGAAACAAATGTAACAATACAAAGTATTTCAGAAAAGCTGAATGAAACTAGAGAGTTAATTCAAGGGGGAAAATAACTGGATTACTGCATTTAACTAGTGCTGTCACTTTAACACAATCATTTATAAATCTACTGTATTCCTCTTTGGCTGAATCTTAAAAGTAAAATTCAACATATTTTAGGAGAGATTAAAGCTTTACATACACTCTATACATCTAATTGATGTAATCAATTATTAAGGAGGCCTCTTTAAACTGTCCCATAAACTCTTTACAACAATTCTGCACTTATTTTTTAAATACTTCAGATATTAATGGAAGGTGAACAGCTGTCAGTGAAAATATATGTATGTAGGATGTAAGCATCACTAAAAAGCCCTCTAATTTATGGGACATATGAAAGTGAAGTCATCAGGACTTGTACCTTGTGCTGGCGATACTTGGTGATTCTGCTCCAAGCCTACATCTTTCTAGCTGATTAGCCACAATTTGCCTTTCCACTTCCAGTTCTCTGGTAAGTCTTTGAAATTGGAGCTCCTGAAATTTCAAGATAAAAAGAAAAGCATTCTTGATGTTAAAAAATGGGTGTGGATGAATTCTGAAACAATCAGTTTCGTCACAACCATGTTTCTTGTTTTGACTCTTCCTTCATGGAATAAACTATCAGAATGTTAAAGTGGGAATTTAATGGTTCTTTAAATCAGTGATTCATGCAAATATTGATTTATCACCTGTTACAAAAGGAAAAAAACTGTTTAAGCATTTGTGGATTTTATTCGTCCTGCAATTAGAGTTTTTGTGCCTCCTTACGTTGCCACAATCTAACAAAATTAGTGCCTATAAAAGTCAGTCTTCAATTTCACCTGTAAAAGAGATATACTGGAAAATATTGTATCCTGACCTTTCCAACTGCAAAACTTCACATCCTAAGCTATGCTACATTTTGACTTCTGTATTCAAAACCTTAAAATTTATTATTTCAAACTGGCTGAGCGCAGAGATGCTCTATTTCACTTTTTCTGAGTATAAATCATGTAATTGTATTACACAGTAGTTGCACGCCTTGCTATACTACAAAAGTCACCTTCACTCAGAGATAATAGTTAATGCAAACTATTCTTTCCCACCTTATATCATATGGAATGAGGCTAAATACTGCACTTCCATAAACAGTCCCTAAAAGAGCTCTGTACTTCTTCCAGTTTGTAACCTTTCCAGTAAGGTGAAGTGTGGTTCAGCAACACACCCTACAGCTTTCAGTGTTTGCAAATGCCTCTTGAATTCTCACAGCTCCAGTCCTGGAGGGCTTTATGCATTGCACAGGAGAGGTCAGAGTATCAGTGTAGTAAACACCTACTCTAAATCCATGATTTACCTTTCAGAAGTAAGGATAAAGTTTCTTCTACTGACAATGAAATGAGATTACCTCCAAGATCCCCCAAACAGAAGGCTAATTGGCACTGATTTCATTAGGAAGCCAGCTGAGGGCTAAGTCAAACAGCAGCTGACATAAACAAGAAAGCTACTTCTGAAAGTTTGATTCAGCTCTATATACAACTGGCCCCATAAAGATACACCACCCAAGCTACCGCCACTCCCAGACAGCATTAGGAAGTGTAGACACTTCCAAACATTTCTCAGAGCTCACTAACCAAACTGAATAAACACACCCTAATATTCCAAATATTGGCCAGCAAAACTGTTTGCCTCCAGGACATGGACCTTGCCCCACTACTGCCATAAAACACAAGCATCCACAGACTGCATTTTTCTACTACTGCTCTACTAAGAGCAGTTCAACAGAACAGAATACACTGTAGTTCTGTCAAAAATAAATATTCACACTATGGGAGCAGCAGGAGGGAGATGCAGTCCTCTGCTTCCTCCTAGCCACCGCTACCAGTAGGTTAGTATTCACCATCAAGCTTCAGCATCAGAAAAGCTTAGCACAGTCAATGCTCAGATATGAAAGAGCATTTTAGGACATCCATCTTAAAATTAGATATTATTAAAGCCTGCTTGAAGGCAGAATTCTAAAGCTAAACTCTTTTAACCCAGAGACCTGGTATGAAAAGGCTCATGAACATGACAACCTGCGAACCATGGCAAATCTTATTGACCTGTATGTGGACTAGAAAGCATGGATAATATCAGGTTTGTTGTCATGGTTTAAGCCTCTCAATAACTCAACCCAGTTTGTTCACTCACTCACTCCCCCTCTTTCTTTCCCCAGTCCCGGGGGGATGGGGAGGAGAATCAAAAGAATTCAACTCACACAGGTTGAGATAAGAACAGTTTAGTAACTAAGGTATAACACAAATCACTACTGCTACCACCAATAATAATACAAGAGAAATACAAAGAAAGAGAATACAACTGCTCACCCAAGCCCAACCCAGCCAGTGCACCCCCCAGCAGCAAACCCCCCACTGCACCACCACACCCTTCCGGGTCTCTGCTCTCCGTTTTCACATCCTGGACATGACGTGCTGTGGTATGGAATAACCTCTTTGGTTAGTTTGGGTCAGGTGTTCTGTCTCTGCTTCCTCCCGGCACCCCCTCCTCCCTGGCATAGCATGAGACTCAGAAAGTCCTTGGCCAGACAAAACACTACCAAGCAGTAACTGAAAACACTGGTGTTATCAGTGCCGTTCCCAGGCCCAAAATCACAAACACAGCGCTGCACCAGCTACCAAGAAGGAGAAAAATGACTGCTGCTGCTGAACCCATGACATTTGTGCAACACTACTGCATCCAGCAGCAGAGACCCAGTCATCACAGTTCAATACTACATCTCAGCATGATTCCGTTTCATGTTATACCAAGGAGGTACAAAGGCACCCAGTCAATTCATCTGGACAATCTGGCTTTTGGAGAGAAAATACTAAAAGACGTAGTAAGCAAAAAATACTTGCTTATACACAAGAATTTATTATCCAATTCTAAGCCTGAATATACATTACACATCCATGTAAAAGCTGATTTACCAGCCAGTCATTAACATGCTAGTGGAAAATGGTAATGTTCAAAACAATATTCAGACACAGAAGCTCTGTAAGTTTTGAAGGAAATGTCAGCAAGACAAGCTTTTTCCCAAGGAAACGATGCTTTCTGGGGACAGGTTATCAGTTAACAGAGAATTTGTGGGTAAGGGTTAAAGGGAGAACAGCGATGGGGTACATTACTGTGGGGATCTGTTACAGATCACCTGATCAAGAGGAATCTGTGGATGAAGCACTCTATAGACAGATAGGAACAGCCTTATGCTCACAGGAGCTTGTGCTCATGGGGGACTTCAACCACCCTGATATCTGTTGGAGGGATGGTACAGCCCCGCACAAGCAATCCAGGAGGTTCCTCAATTGTGCAGAAGACAACTTCCTTCTGCAAGTAATAGAGGAGCCAACAAGGAGAGGTGCCATGTTTGACCACATCCTCACCAACACGGAAGGGCTGGTTGGAAATGTGACCCTCCAGGGCAGCCTTGACTGCAGCAATCATGAGATGGTCGAATTCAAGATCCTCAGGACAGTGGGAAGAGCGTGCAGCAAGCTCAGCTGTCCCTGGACTTCAAGAGAGCAGACTTTGGCCTCTTCAGGAACCTGCTCAGTAAGGTTCCATGGGATGTAGCCCTAGAGGGCAGGGGGGCCCAAGACTGTTGGTTGATATTCAAGGATCACCTCCTACAAGCTCAGGAGTGATACATCCCTACCAGAAGGAAGTGCAGCAGGAGGGTCAGGAGACCTCCTTGGATGGATAAGGAGCTGCTGGGGAAAATTTGAGGGGAAAAAAAGGCTTATAAAAGGTGGAAGCAAGGACAGGTGTCCTGGGAAGAATACAGGAATACTGTCCAGGAATCTAGGGACCAGGTTAGGAAAGCTAAGGCCCACTTAGAATTAAACTTGGCTAGGGAAGTTAAAGATAACAGGAAGGGATTCTATAGGTACACTGAAAATAAGACAGGCTAGGGACAACGCGGGCCCTCTCCAGAAGCTATAAGGAGAGCTGGCTACCCTAGATTTGGAGAAGGCTGAGGTTCTGAATGACTTCTTTGCCTCAGTCTTCACCAGATAATGCTCTGAGCACACCACCCAGGTCTTGGAAGGCAGACACAGGGACAGTGAGAATGAAGACCCTGGGTCCACTGTAGGAGAGGATCTGGTTCAAAACCATCTTAAGAACCTGAACGTACACAAGTCCATGGGACCTGATGAAATCCATCCGCGGGTCCTGAAGGAGCTGGCAAATGAAGTTGCTAAGCCACTGTCCATCATATTTGAAAAATCATGGCAGTCAGGTGAAGTTCCCGACAACTGGAAAAAGGGAAATACAACTCCCATTTTCAAGAAGGGGAAAACGGATGAGCCGGGGAACTACAGACCAGTCAGACTCACCTCTCTGCCTGGCAAAGTCTTAGAGCAGATTCTCCTGGAAGGCATGCTGAGGCACATGAAAAACAACAAGGTGGTTGGTGATAGCCAGCATGGCTTCACTAAGGGGAAATCCTACCTGACCAATCTGATGGCCTTCTATGGTGGGGCTACAGAACTCATGGACAGACGCAGAGCAGTGGATGTCATCTGCCTGGACTTGTGCAAAGCGTTTGACACTGTCTCACATGACAGCCTCATCTCAAAGTTGGAGAGACATCGATTTGATAGGTGGACCACTCGGTGGATAAAGAACTGGCTGGATGGCCACACGCAAAGAGTTGTGCTCAATGGCTCAGTGTCCAGCTGGGGACCAGTAACAAGTGGTGTCCCTCAGGGACTGGTGTTAGGACCGGTCTTGTTCAACATCTTTGTTGGTGACATGGACAGTGGGATTGACTGCGCCCTCAGAAAGTTTGTCGATGACACCAAGCTGTGTGGTTTGGTTGTTACGTTGGAGGGAAGGAATGCCATCCAGAGGGGCCTTGACACGCTTGAGAGGTGGGCTGATGCCAACCTGATGAAGTTTAACCATGACAAGTAGAAGGTCCTACAGCTCGGTCAGAGCAATCCCAGGCACAGCTACAGGTTGAGCAGGGAAGAGATTGAGAGCAGCCCTGTGGAGAAGGACTTGGGGGTGTTGGTTGATGAGAAAATGAACATGAGCCAGCTTCAGTGTGTGCTTGCAGCCCAGAAAGCCAACTGTATCCTGGGCTGCATCAAAAGAAGTGTGACCAGCAGGTCGAAGGAAGTGATCCTGCCCCTCCACTCTGCTCTTCTGAGACCTCACTTGGAGTACTGTGTGCAGTTCTGGTGACCTCAACATAAAGAGGACATGGAACTGTTGGAACAAGTCCAGAGGAGGGCCACGAGGATGATCAGGGGACTGGAGCACCTCCCATATGATACCGAGCTGAGAAAGTTGGGGCTGCTTAAGACTGGAGAAGAGAAGGCTGCGTGGAGACCTCATAGCAGCCTTCCAGTATCTGAAGGGGGCCTATAGGGATGCTGGGGAGGGACTCTTCATGAGGGACTGTAGTGATAGGACAAGGGGTAACAGGTTCAAACTTAAAGAGGGGAAGTTTAGATTGGATATGAGGAGGAAGCTCTTCACTGTAAGGGTGGTGAGGCACTGGAATGGGTTGTCCAGGGAAGATCTGAATGCTCCATTGCTGGCAGTGTTCAAGGCCAGGTTGGACAGAGGCTTGGGTGACATGGTTTAGTGTGAGGTGTCCCTGCCCACAGCAGGGGGGTTGGAACTAGATGATCTTAAGGTCCTTTCCAGCCCTAACTCTTCTATGATTCTATAAAGCATGTAACAAATATAAATCTGTAACAGAAACAGTATTGCACTGGTTGTTTCCAGAAAAAAAGCTTACCCTATGCTTAAAGCTGTTTTCTGTTCCTTACTTTTACATCCATATTTAAATAGCAATGTCATTGATACAAATTAAGAATGTTAATGCAAGACTCAGGTTGCCTATTGTTATTTACTGATACTCTAATTAGATAAATAAAATAAAACATATGTTAGACATCATTTGCTTTCATTCAACCAATCTCTATTACAGGCAGAGGCATTGATGAAAATATCATTACCTAGAAAACATACTCTTGATGCACATTATGAATATGCATTCTCCTGAGCTCTCTCCTCCCTTTGCTTCCTTCTCCGGCACTCTAACAGAGTCTTTACACCAGCTCACGTGTATTCCTGCAGGAAGGTGTTTGATAAGGCAAATGTTATCACTAGGCATTTAAATAAAAAACCCTATTTTTCTCCCATACAGCAAAAACTGAAAGCCAGTTTAACCAGAAGAACTGTACTCCTAGTTCTGTTGGGGGTAAAAGAGGTGAATGCCACAAACGGACAATGTATCAATAATTTTTACTTCATTTGTTTACATTATGTTCAGAAAGTAAAATTCACTGGTATTCTATCAGAAAATCTGTGCTAAGTAGAAATAAGAGGAAAAAACACCAAGCTGAGTTTGGCCACTTCTCGGGTACCCGCACTGCTGATTTTGGACCAACACCTTCAGCTGTCTATTTACAATATTCTTCATAACTGTATATTTTGGTGCTGACAAAAAAAAAAAAAAAAAAAGGAAAAAATCATAGTGCACTAAACTGCAAAGATATAAAAGACATGCAACTGATCTGCCATTTTTAAATAGTTCTGATTCTTAGGAAAATCTAATGTATTTTTGCAAGTGCAAGCAAAATAGCAAAAGAAGTTCTGCTCCATTTTCTAGTCAGCAGTGTTCTTATGTGCGCAGCCTGCGGTTCCAGTGAAGTAGCAAAGTTTACATGCTTTCTGAAACAATGAGTGCTGATTTTTGTATGTCTCCTAAATTTGGTATCTGCAGCTGTAGTTGGTATGTCTTAAATACCTGAGTAAATACGGAAGAGGGATAACTGTAGAAGTACCATCTTCTTTACAGCTGGAATCCTCATATTCTAAGCCTTCT
The DNA here is from genome assembly GCA_017639245.1 of Myiopsitta monachus. NCBI lineage: Eukaryota > Metazoa > Chordata > Aves > Psittaciformes > Psittacidae > Myiopsitta > Myiopsitta monachus. Next base: position 58,381,977 of record CM029921.1, on the reverse strand, counting down.
TTTTTTCTTTTAGCCCAAATCATCTGATTTTTTACAGAAAAGTAAGTCCTAATCAATTCTGAGTAAGTGCACTGATCACCTTCTTAGTTCATGCTTTCTTATAATGACATTTTACATGACTCCAAACAAATACTTGCCACCACCATGTTTATCTACCTGACAGTACACTATTTATCACAGGAATCTATTTCAATTTGTTTCTCTAGCCAGCTCCTCTGCAAGCAGTGGCAGTGCATACTCCTCAAACAGGATGCTCTCACACAGTGCTGGCTGCTAGCAACAGAGAAGCTGCTGCCCTAGGCAAAAACCACAACTATCTGAGTTTTATAGTACTGGCCTGTGACAAAATGACATGTCAGGAGTCAAATAGAACAATGAATAAGCTTGTTTTATTTGCAGAAGGAACATCTCTGTGGTAAGAACATATTAGAATTACAGAGGTAAATTACAGAATCTGCTGCTGTACTGCATCAAAAGGACCAACCAAATCTTCCGAAACACACACTACAATGCCTTGGCCAGAGCTACTTTCATCCAAAATTATCCAACATACATCAAGGGGGAAAAAAGCCCTGTAATTCTATTAATCTGTTTAGCAGCAGCTACTTAATCACCTTATAAAACTACAGGTTTTGTATTCATGAGCTAAATTCCACTGCAAAACCACAGGCCAAATTTCTTAACACAAAGCTGTACTAAAAATGCCAGCTTTAAATACGATTACATTTAAGGAACAGGAAGCATATATATGATTCAAGAAAGAAGAAAGCAACTTGCTTTGGAAAGGCAATCATACAGACTGCAGGCAGACAAACTTCTATGAGTGAAAACTGCAACACATGAGATTTTACATCTGTGTTCTGGAGGAGGGTCAAACCCCACATGAGGTGTCAGCATTGTAGTGTATACCCCAGGTGACCAACAACAGTTCTTGCTTGGCAAGCTCTGCGTGCCAAGTGGCAATTCATCTGCAGCAATGTTGAGATCTCACTAAAGAAATTACTACAAGGTCTTCACTGCTGTAAGTTACCGATGAGACAGTTATACTAACCCTGAAAACAAAACACTCTTTCCATTTGAAAGTAGAGTAATTCTGACAGGTTTGTGGCTCCCTGGCAAGTGCAAACAACTGCCATCACAGTATGTTAGGCTATTAACAGCAAATCTTTGAGAACAGGTAAGCAATGAGAATGTAACTTGTATGACACTCCATAAAGACTGCCATTCTCCTGTTGTTTTTTGGGTCACAAAAGAAGGTTGACAGGCACTTCTGTGCCTTCTATCTTCATCCCATTACAGAGACCCAGCATTCCCATTTCTATTCAGGAGGAACTTTTCTCCCTCAGTAACATGGATGACAATGAGGAGTCTACATTCAAAATGCTGAAAACTAAAAATTACTTTCTTCCCTTTCTGTTGTGATTTGAAAACCTCTAGCAAAACAGAGCTAACTTAAAACTTTTAAGAGTGGTCCAGCTGACAAACTGAAGGTTTTCTGGTGACAACTACACAAGAATCAGCAGCAATGGCACAAGCAGCGAAGACAACTCACAAACTATTTTAAATGATACATGCCTGGCTAGTCAGACTAGGATCAGACACTGGGGACCTCTGAGAGGGATGATGCTATTAATGAAGAGATGCATCCTCTTGCAGCTTCCTGGCTTCCACCAGTTCTCAGCGGTTGTTGTGGTAGAAGACAGAGCTAGGACTGCATGCTATTTGAAGTTGTAGTTACACTGGAATATGCTAAGTTGCTTCAATTGATAAATATCACTGTCACTGTGAACTATTAAGAAGGTAACTGTAAGCTGAACTAATCATAACAATGTTGCCTGTTGAACAATTTAGTTCAGCCTCTTCCAGTGGTCTGAGTTGATGATCTAAGAAAGCATAGCCTACATTTGAAAGGAATACTTTTACTTTACATTTACTATTTCTCATTTGACTGCAACAGAAAGTGCAGAGCCACACAATCCCCATCACCTATGAATGTTGAAACAGTGCTAAAGAAAAGGCAATTACATTCTGGACATTTTTATTATACAAATGCGCAACAGCAAAAAGGACAAACAAAACTAAGTTAATTTAAACCTTCTTCACATTAAATTTCTTCATGATCTATGCAGAGTTCCACTTTTTTCTGCTTGCTCTAATTCGGAGCTAGATCAAGCAACCGACTACTGAAAACCACGTGAGTAACCGTATTTCTCTCCAGCATGAATATCATGCTGTAGTGACGTAATATTTAACTCTCTACCAGAAACCACTGTGGAAAAAAACCCTGTACTTTTAACTAACCACATTAGATCAACCTTAACATTTTCTGCAAAAATGAAGTTTACTTACGCACACAACTGCATTTGCATGCTTTCAGTATCTCAGTATCTTCCAAAATAGAAGACAAAAGATAAAAAAATTGGACAGCGTAAAGAGAATCACAGATTACAGGATGTGGAATGACACAGCTACAATTATTGGCTGATCACACTCTGTATTCAACAGCAGTAGACCATTAAAGCCCTTAATACTTTTACGCCCGCATTGTTCACTAGTCTGGTAAAGCAGTTTAGTGCTGTTCTAGCTGATGAGGGATCAGAATTTAAGCAGTTCATAGAAAGCTTACTCTTTGTCAATGGTAGAAAGAAAGAAAGCCAACTGAGGTATTTGCCGACCATATCTGGGCAGCATCCTCAGAAACTGTTACAATGCAAGGTTTTATTAAACTGGTGCTGAAGCTAAGTGCACAGTAAATGCAGCTGGTGATTTGAGCACAGTTGCTATGGAGTAGATAGGCTGGTAATCTAAGCACAGAAGTCTTACAAAGGGTATAAATACTGCAGTATATTTCAGAGGTACTCACGCTTGTAGAGAGGCTTTTTCAAGGGGAGTTTCTCTTCAGAAGCCTAACAGTACATGCTAGAAAGAAAAAATTAATTTCTAGACCTTCATATGAGTTAAGGAGTACACAGAATTTCAATTAAGGAAATGAGTTCCTAGTTTCATCTGAGGCAGGAGTGGCATAGATTTTGTCCTAGAATAAGAGCCTTGGGAAATGCACTTCTCAGAGTTGATTCACCAAAACTGGTAATTCTCGTAAACAGCAGAAGCAATAAACTCTAAAGTTCTGGGATGAACTGGGGAAGAACAACCTGTCCAAAAAAAAAAACAAAAACCAAGACCCACAAAACAGTTCCTCCAGTCACTCGGAAACTGTTGACAAGGATTTTTGTTTCAAAGCTTGAAAGGCTATTTAATAAAGAGTACAGTCTTCATTTCAGAAATTATACACATTTATCCACCTAACTGATCACTAGATGCATGCAAATCAGCATTTCAGAGTAAGACTGTTCCGTGTTTATGCCTAATTACTGAAAGTGCTTTTAATAAGTCTTTTTCAGGTATCTTGTTGAAACTATGTGCCTACACAGTTGGATTACAGAGTACTTGATATAAAGCACTAATAGCTTGAACTGGTAAAGAAATCTCCCAAACTTAGTATTAAAATACTGTCATTCTAGTAAAGGTGTTTTTGAAGCAATGTTTAAACATCATTTATGTTTAAATAACAATTCTTAGTAATGCTTTATAATAGTTTTCTTAACTTCCGTCTGAAAAAATTCATGGTTTGCATTCCCCCTCCCCCACCCTTTAACCCTCACCTCTCACTCCACAAACCCCGTAAAAAACATCAAGAACTATGTGAAGAATATGGTACTTAAAGCACAAAGACGGGGAAAAAGTAAAAAACATGCTTTCTGAGTATATGCTATGGTTCAATACAGTTACACAAATAGGAAAAGATTTTGCTGAAGTGTTGAGCAGAAGTGAACACTTCCAGGAAAACACTTAGGAAAACCCAAGAGATTTATGACATTCACCTGAAAGCATATCCAGTCATTCCTACTTTATTGTCACCTATTTACAAAAGAAAAGGTGAAAAGAGCTCCATCTTTAGGTGTCAAGAACAACTGTCCATAGAACAAAGAAACAAAAAAAAAACCAACCACAAACCAAACCCTGCCACTGGTGCAAGTGCTTCTCTCTTAGCAAAGAGATGAAGCCCAGTATATTCATGTTACTTTTGAGAACTGGATTGAAGGGCAGTTTTTCCTGTGAGACCTTTTCTTTCAGCCCAATCACTGAAAAGGAAAACTAACATGCTAAGCAGGAAATTCACAATTTCAAATGATCCCATTTAATCTTGCCAGTTCAGCAGCAATCCACTCCCAATTCAGTAGCTTATGGCTCACACATGGTAAAGTAGGAACAATTCCAGCAATCTATCTGGAGTTCCTGGCAACTAGCTGCCCCTATATTCCAACCCCCAAAAAGTTAATGCCATGATGATGCCCCTACAATTTTTAACAACTTGTTATTTTAGTATGAAAATGCTCGATAAACTTTTAGTATGGGTAAGAGACACACTACAGAACTCAAATGAACTGTTATGCCAATAATCGCTAGGATTCAGAAATACAGATGCATACATTGTAATGCTTTAGTTTTACTTACAACCTGTTTCAGCATTTCCTAAGATACTTCCATCCATTACAGCATGGAAACTTTCAGAAGTGAGATACATATTTTGGACACCCTCTCCCCCAGCAACAAACTACCTCCAAAACAAACCCATGGAAAACAATCTTTTGCCAACCCCCCCCAAAAATAACAAATCCCAAAACTACAACACACTGTCAAATCCGCTAAAAAGAAAAAAGACCAAAATACGTTCCTGTTTTCTTACAGTTAGCCTTAGGATTTCCCTGCATTCAAAAAGGAATTCCTGTACTAGAGATACAACTTATACCAGTAAGAGTCAGTCCTCCTCTTGATTTTAATCCAAAAGTATATCCAGTAACATATCTGCAAACAGAATAACTCAACCTGGTTAAAGAACTATCTCCTCTACCCCAATGAAAGCCAGTGGTGGTTGTGGTGGTAGTGTCATTATTTATACTAATTAGGGATGTGTTTTCACATTAAAACAAAACTTGAGCTTTCAGAAAAGCACAAAACTGTACTAATCTAAATGTCTTCACAGATTACATTTGTTCTGCACATATTATTTCATAACACTAAAAGTGAACTGAAATGTTTCTTTCCTAAAATATGACCAAGGGGAATTTACACAGCTCTCTGACAATTCTGTCTCTATGAGAGAACATTCAGACTTCAGAGGGCATTCTCTAGTTTGGTAAAAGAATGTTGCCTTAAACTGATTTGTGGTCCTACAAAAAAGAAATAAATGTAGAGTTTTATTTAAAGTGGCTTGTAGGGTTCATCAACTAACTGGTGCAACTTTTTATAAAATCATTTCTATGTCACTACTGTCAAAAGCTTAACAAAATCATTCAATAAATTTATCTAATTCAGAGCTACTGTAGTAATTTTTAAAGTTTATAGTAAGATAAAATCTTGCACAATCTGACCAGTAATAGTAAAGGCTCTTCTGAATTGTGTTTCCACTGTAGTAAGTGTTTCTGAAGTAACTAAGTTAAGGTGTGGCAACTCTATTTTACAAATAGAGAGAGATTCCTGTACAAAAGGAAGTTAGGCCACAGCAAACATCAGAATAGTTTCTGTTCAAGCTTAATAAAGTAAATAATTGCACTGGAAAATATTCTGTTCTGGGCTGCCTGCCATACAGGAAGGGTGTTGAACATGTCAGCATCCCTAATTATTAGCAACAGAAAAAAATACCAGAATGCAATAGCTCAGCTCTGAATTCTTTCACATTATCACTTCCGAGAGTGAAGTAAAATTTACACCATCTTCATCTTCCTGTTCATTCTAATGGGTCTATACATTAAAGTTAGGCTACAGTCCTGAAGCTTGTGTTTCACTATTAAACACAACTTTCATTTTATCTTTTTTCCTCCTTTTTAAAATGAGGAAACATTCCATTATCTTTTTTTCTCTATGATAAAAAAGTAAAAACATTTCTTAGGTAGGAAAAGGAAATCTAACAAGCACCTTTCTATTGTATACTTCTGTATCTACCTACTATAAACAATACTCTTGCAATTGTATGTTCAGTTTAAGCAATCACTATCACATCAAAGCTGTACAAAAGCAATTCAGGCAGTAATCACAGCAGTAGGGTTACTGGCTGGGATCACCAGCAATTACAGCACTGTCATTTATTGCAGTACTTGTCACCAACTAAGCTAACATCACAAACATGTGCTTTGTAAACTGCAAAATAAAATGAACCAACTTAAAGTACATTTGTGGTGATTTTAAGTAAATGAGTCCTAATTGACATTTGTGATAAGCTACAATGGCACAAGGCAAACTACTGTCTCAGAGAACAAGAAATGACTTAAGAACACTGTAACTCAACTGAGTACTCATATCTTGTCAGCCTCTAGCATTATTAATATTCTTTGCCTTGGAAGGATTCAATATTAGTTTTAATATCACTAAGAAATTATTAAAGTTGAAACTGTCATCTTGAAAAACTTCTGAAATTATTCACTTAGGCATAAAAATGATGTCCCAAATTTCATCATCTTGTAGAAAATTTTTATTTAAGAATGAAGGTTCTATTGCTACGAAATCTGTTCATACCAAGATGATATAATCTAGTTATCACTTTCAAAAAAACCCATCATAATATGAAGCAACATATGATTACAAATACATCAAGGGTTTGCATCCATAGTTAATATCTTGAATTAAATACTGATTCATCTTAAAAGAAGTTCTGAAACCAAGACGGCAGATTTATTCTGAAATTCAGATGTTAAATTGACATATTAAGTCAAGATGATCAGTATTTCCAGTTCTGACAAGGAAAGCCAAACTGTCACTTCTGTCTCTGTGTTCTTTAAAAACAAACAAACAAAACACAAAAACAACCCACAATCTTTAGTTAGAATGTTTCTTTGTAAAACTGCAATTTTTTTTGTCTTGAACGATCTTTACAAATTAAGGCTGAAATTGATTTCAAACACAATTTTCTTTATAGAGACTGAGATACACGTCTGTGAATGTGTTGCGATTTAAAATACTTTGGTATTGATAACTGAAGCCAAACTCACAGTTTAAACCCCATTCTTTAATAAAATACAATTAATCACACCAAATCTTTATGCACAAATTTCTATAATACTGTACACAACTTTGCAGAAGGCACAGAATAGACTGGTTCTGAATGTTGCATCAGTTCTACACTAGCTTTCCTTCTTTCAACAATAAACCTGCATTTCAAGTCTGATTTACAACAACAGTGCATACATTCCAACAGAATACCATAATGATGCTCTGTTCAGCACAATTAAAATGAATCTTTCATATTCAGATTCTAACATTCTGCCATACAAAATATACTTTACTAATGCTAATATAGAAGCAATTATGTTTAGAAACAATGACTTTTTTCCCCATCAATGCAATAAGAGACAATGGTTAACTCGCAATTTATACTGAATTTCTGAAAACAAGGAATGTACCTGTTCCTTTACAGAAGCCAAAATGGTAGTGGCAGTGGTCTCTGGTTCCATGCCTGGGCCTGTGGAAGCTTCCTGTGTTGTCTGTGGCAGCCCCTCCTCCACCACTGGGGTCTGCTCAGGGGCTGGCATTTTGCCTATAATAAAAATATTTTAAAATAGCTTATATTTTCAGCCAATGATGTTTAAAATTCAAGTTTTAGGATTACCGATTCTCTTATCTTTTTTCCTAAAACCATTTCAAACAGAACTAAATTAGCAGAGAACTTCATATTATTAATATCATGTATGTTGTTTTAACTTCATAACTTGAAATCAGAATTGCATACAGAACACAACATCCAGGCAGAAGCAAACAGGCTGCACAATGTTTAAAGATTGTTCTTAAAACATAACTTTGTGGTTGTTACTAAAAGTTGCAAAATCCAAGATGTGTGAAAAATACCAGTGTTAAAAATTAAAAACACCCAAGATCAGTAAAAGACTACCACGCGCAGTTTTTAGCAAGGAAGCCTGACATGTAACAGCAGAATGCTTTGCTATTAGGAACAAATCATGGAAGAGACTAATTATGGTAATAAAAAGTTAATGGGAATAATGCTTCTAGTGTTCTTTTTGCAGATGAGGAAATTAAAACACAAAAGTAAAACTAATTGCCCTGGGCTATGGTAAGCATGGAAAGGACTGACAGGATTAGTGTTCAAGTATCCCAAGTTTCATTACTGCACTGGCAGCAACCTAACAATTCCAGTATATGCAAAAAAAAAGCAATTTATTTAACGACAGAGGTCTCTATTAACTAATATTACAGAGATAGTTACAAAGTGTGTCTCACACTTTGAAACTAGCAAGTAGGTGGTATTCAAGTAGCTTCCACACACTTAACATGGTTTAATTGCCTTCAGAAAAAAGAAAAAAAAGCTCAAGAGGTCTGATGTTACAAGTAGTCAATATTTCATTTTAGATTTTCAGAACAAACTCATTTAGTATTCCTAGAGGAAACACATATGAACAGCACCTTCCTTCTTTTCACGAGCAGCTTACACTGCAGGTAAGCTCCAAGGCCGGGAACTGACCCGTAAAATTTTGCAATCCTGACCTGTTTTATCTGCAACCATCCCTTCTCTACTATCTGCCTTTTAAATGCTGAAACATCATAAAGCTGGGCACACACTACCTAAAAAGACACAACACCACTTACAAGATCAGTGGCTATGCTGTAAACCTGTACATTCTGATTTGGCTGGAAGCACAGCTGAGCTGACCCCCATGGGATCTCTTGTGGAATTGTCCTACAGGACTGCTCACCCTGTTGGGGCATCTTCTGCACTTGTGCCTATACACAGAGGCTGAGTACAGGCAAGCACCATGTGGTCAGAGGACTTCTGTGCTTCTGCAGGCAGCCCTGGGCAGAAAAGATGAGTGGAAACCCGAAAAGAGATGATGTAAGAGAAAGTACTTTTGCTCTGCTTTGTGCATAGCAACATATGCACTGTCAGGGAGGCAACTTGAGTTCAGGCTTGCGAGCCGCTTCAAGTGTGTTAGCAGGTGAACTTTATGAACCACGCTATTCTAGTCTGCTACGAGAGCTGGTAATACTAATAATGTGCAGTTTCACGTCAGCCACAGAGGGAATCAAACAGCAACTTCAGAGAAATTCAAGTGAGATGAGTGATGAGAGGCAGTGGAGTGGTCCTCAGGGTAACATGTGCTGCAGGAGACTGGTCACCCATCAGCTTCTACCACTGCGAATGAGAAAAAAAAAGCTGCTTCCAAAAGCAAGAGCCTAACTCTGGCTCAGCTGCTTTCTGGAGAAGAGTCTCACCTCCCCTCAGTGACTGCAAAAGTTAGACAGGGAGACTGTCCAGTGATCTGAAAAGAGTCTGCATAAACAGCCCATTCTCACATTTATCTTCTGGAACAAGGAAAAAGCAATTGCACAAATACCGTGATGCCAGGAGTCTGGTGACAGGATTGCAAAGGGAAATCTTAGCACGCTACTTTAGTGACACAAAGAGCAACTCCTTTTCTTTCTTCTCTCACTTCACCTTCCAACAAGATCACAAACACGGCAATTTAAAGACTATGCCTTCTCCTAATCCAGAACAAATTTAAACCCAGAGTTCCTTGCTCTTATGCACAATCCCAGTGAAGCCCTTCCCATCCCATCCTCTCACCCACATCCCGCTCAGGGGGAAAGGAGGCCCTGACACCCGGCCCCAGCGCTGTCCCTCCCCACAGCCCCACCTGCACTGCAGCCTGTGCCTGCATCACCTCGCCTCACCACCTCGCCAACCCTGGCCGGCTCCGAACAAACTCGTCTCTGAGATTCAGAGATTCAGTGACAGAACCGGGGAGGGAAGGGACGGGACGGGAGCTCAGGCAGGCGAGGCGCCGCGCTCCAGCCAGCGTGCGGCAGCCGCACATGAAGGACCGGGGAGGCAGGACTGGCAGCACCGCGAGTCCGCCAGCTACTGGAGTCCCTACCACACGGCAGGAGGGTTTGCTAGCAACGACAACAGTGCCCACACACACACCCAAAAAAAGGAGAGAGGGAAGAAAAACCCAAGCCAAACACTATTTCATCCACTGATCCTTCATCACCCAGCTGATCTCAATCGGGGCCAAAGCACCCTTGGGTGCACATGTCTGAAGGAGGCTAAGGTGGGTCTTATGCCACTGCAACAGAAATTACTCTGGAGAATAGATATTAACTGATCCTACATGCTACTTGGCTGCCACATTACCACCACATGAATAACCAGACATACTTAGCTATTTTTGGCTAATTTGTTTAGTTAATCTGACTGATTTTTGGCTAAAAAAAATGAGTATTTTTGTTCATGTTAACCTTGCTAATGCAAAGGCAGCCACATGGAGATTTCTGTACATCAGCCACAAGCCTGGTGTGCACCTAATGCTTCAAGGTCCCTCACTCCTCCTAGAACCAACCAAGCAGTGTCCAAGCAACCAGAATAAAAACCACACTCTAATAAAGTTAAAGATATAAAATCTTGAGGTTACATATAATACAAAAATGCATTCCTTTAAGGTTTTACTTGTTTAAGAGCTCGTTCATCAAGCTGCAATAACCCAAAGAATAACAGAATACATGTTATGATTCCCTGGGTCATACCTGATTTTTAAAATCACTTTCCATGGTTCTTTTATGACTACAACTCAATGTTTCAGGTTTCCTAATGGACTGTCAAATTTGCAAGCATTTAATGAAGAAATAAAACTACCAAGTCATGCTTTTCACTCATTTACGAATATTTGCTAAGTAACAGAAGACCACGTCTCCAAAACTCTCACAAGTAATACATGAGCTTCTTCCAGAAATGGGCTGCTTTCTTGTTCATACATCCCAACACATCTTTATCTGCACAGTAACCAGGGAAGAGTCCACTGTGCTTTGGGATTTCCAGGTGAGAAGCACAAATTACAGAATATTAAACAAAGTCAGTCTTTTAAGTGAGAAAAAGCAGCACTGAAATCCCAAATACGCAGTTGCACATCTCTATAGCTTTAAATCGATTAAATATTTAGATTTGTTGTGGTCTTACCCTGGTGGGCAGCTCAGCCCCAGGCAGCTGCTCACTCACATCCTCCCAGTGGGATGGGAAGAGAATCAAAGGGTAAAAGTGTGAAGACTCATAGGTTGAGATAAAGGACATTTAAAAGAGAAAACAAAAGCTCCATGTGCAAGCAATGCAAAACCAGGAATTCATTCAGTGCTTCCCATAGGCAGGCAGTGTTCAGCCATTCCTAGGACAGCAGGACTCCATCACACGTAACAGCGACTCAAGGAAGACAAACACCATCATCCTGAATGCAACCCTCCCCCCTTCTTCCCCCAGCTTCTATCGCTGAGGATGATGCCGCATGGTCTGGTATATCCCTTCAGCCAGTTGCAGTTCACTGTTCCAGTTGTATCCCTTCCCAAATCCTTGTGCACCCCCAGCCACTCACTGGCAGGGCAGGGTGAGGAGCAGAACAGTTCATGAACCTGTGCGAGCACCACTCAGCAGTAACTAACACACCTCTGTGTTATCAACAATGCTGTGGTGACAAATCCAGAACATAACCCCATAGGAGCTACTATGAAAAAAACCCCCCTGTCGCAGCCAATACCAGTACAAGTCAGCATGGTCACACTTTCAAACTTCCAGGTCTTTCTAAAGGTTTAACTACAGTTTAAAAAGATAAGTTATGAGACCTTAAAGCACTGAAACCAAAGCAATATTTATTCCATCAAACAAATGACACTTCCTAATTTTCTTTAAGACATATGTGGAAGAAAAGCACAGGTTGGTTGTGGTTTTTTGTTGGTTTTTTTTTTTTTTTTTAAACTTATTTGAAAAAAAAAAAATTAACTTTTTGAAGCTTCTATTCTATGATGTGCCACAACAGCACTACACAAATACAGTGGCGATTCCTTTTAAGTGACCACTTTCAAAATATATTGTCTAAATGAATGTTTAAAACTAGACCAACTAAAAACTTCTACAAAAACATGATATAACGAGCACAGACGGGAAAATGATCTCAATTTGTCTCTTCCATAATTTTTCTGTCACTCTCTTCTCACCCCAGCACTGTGAAATAACTCTTCACCATATCTGTAGTAAATTTCTGTAACAAACCAGTCAAGAAAATGTGCATCTGAACCACTTGGAAGGCATGGTAATTCGACTGAACTGAAAACACACCCAACATTGAGTCTCTAGTAAAAACACTCAGATGAAAACCAATCAAATTATTAATGAAGATGTCAGTGTTAAAAGTACATCTATCGCTGTGTAAAGAGGTGTAATTAGAGAGCTATACCCCTCCACATAGGCAGTTGTTTTAACCACTGTTCTTTCAATTAACACATTTCTTGGCAAAGTTACCAATTTTCTAATCTTGATTTCAAGATTAGACAACTGTTGGCTTTGATCCTACAAATACTTACATACATACTTCAGCTAATACAAATGAGTATGCTTGTTCACCTCCTGCGTGGCCAGGCAGCTGCCATGCAGGTGACAAGGTGCAGGAAAGGGAAGAGCAGATATGTGAGATGCTCTCCACAGCCCAGCCCCACAGAGGACCCAGTCCCCACCACCATGCCTCTGTCTAGGCACACCCTTTAAGGAAAAGATCTCAGAAAATCAAGTCAGATTTTCACAGCCACCTTTAGGGAACAGAAAATGCCAAAAGCAGGATTATGAGAGCCTTAAGATCAGGTACAAGTAAAATTTGTGAGGAGTTCATAAGAACACCTCTTTCTTCCTTGTAAAAGACTTGAATTTACTGGCTGAAGAAACTCCCTGGACTTAGTTGTGTTACTTCCTCCTTTGGATATGCATAACTGAATCATTATTGGAAAACAAGCAACTGGACTTCATCCTGCAAAAAATAAGATTCACAATTATTTTGCCTGCCTCTTGTGTCATGGCAAAGCAGTTAGGCGTCACCCAGAACAGGAAACTTTGTTTCTACATCTTTACCAGTCTACCCAAATCCACACACCCTACAACCCAGCACCACAGCTACTAAACTGCAGTCAGGATGGATGCAGGACTGCTTCCTACAAACCTTATGCATTGATGGATCACACAATATACACAAGAATCATTTACAGATACACCTTAAAGCCTCCTTGTATTATGGCTCTTTTAAGTCTCAAATTGCTCCTGCACATTAACGATACCAAGATCTACAAAGCCATAATGAAAATTCAGAAAACATATTTTACTGTTCTACTGCTCTGTGCAATGCATTCCAGCATATCTTGTTCACATCTTAAAATTACTAAGTATGAGAAATGTTTCCAGATTTCAGTTCTCTTCTATTGCAGAACTGAAAAACTTAAATGTTTTGAGGTATCTTTTGGTGGAAGTTGAACCACAGATTAGTGAATGGTATAAATGGTTCCAGTATAGCTCTAAAGTGTGACGTGAGATTCTTTGAAACTTTGGGGAAGATTAGCAGTAGACAATGATAATTTGCTACTGTTTTCTGTGGATTTCAGTCTGATAAAAAAGAACATCTTGTCATTAATTTAAATTTTTTTTTTAATTGTTAAATGATTCATCTTGTTGGCAACTGGTCAGTAGTGGTATCCTTCAGGTCTCAGTATTAGGGACAGTGTTGTTTAAAATCTTTACTGACAACCTGGTTAAGGGGATTGAGTGCACCATCAGTAAATCTGCAGATGACACCAAGTTGCACAGGAATGTTAATCTGCTGAAGGATAGGAAGCTCTGCAGAGGGATCTGGACAGGCTAGATCAATGTGCTGTGGCCAGCTGCATGAGGTTCAACTAGGCAAAATTCAGGGTCTTGCACCTGGGCTGCAACAACCCCATGGAATGTTACAGGCCTGGGGAAGAGTGACTGTAAAGCTGCCTAGTTGAAAAGAACCTGGGGGTGTTGGTCAGCAGCCAGCTGAACATGACCCAGCTTGTGATCAAGCAGCCAAGGGCATCCTGGGCTGTATGAGAAATAGTGCGGCCAGCAGGGCAAGGGCAGTGATCATTCCCCTGCACTCGGCACTGGTGAGGCTGCACCTCAAATCCTGTGTTCAGCTCTGGGCTCCTTACTACGAAAGAAATATTGAGGTGCTGGAGTGGATCCATGGTAGGGCAATGAAGTTGGTGAAGGGTATGGAGAGTAAGTCTTAGGAGGAACAGCTGAGGGAACTGGAGTTGTTTACTCTGAAGAACAGAAAGCTCAGGGGGAACCTTATCACTCTTTACAACTACCTGAAAGGAGGCTGTAGTGAGCTGGGGGTAGGTCTCTTCTCCCAAGTAACAAGCAATACGACAAGAGGTAACAGCCTCAAGCTGTGTCAGGGAAGTTTTACACTAGATACTAGGAACAATTTCTTCACGGAAAGGGAGATCAGGCATTGGAACAGGCTGCCCAGGGCAGTGGTTGAGTCGCCATCCCTTGAAGCATTCAAAAAACTGTGTAGATGAGGCCCTCAGTGACATGATTTAGTGGTGGTCTTCGTAGTCCTGGCATAACGGTTGGACTTGATCTTAAAGGTCTTTTTCAACTTAGTTGATTCTATGATTCTATGAAAATAAAGCTGTTCAATTTAAAGCCTCTAGTCTGAAATACCCGACACAATTCTGAAAATAGCAGCTTTTCTGTTCTCTCTACCGTGGAGGCTCACACAAATGGTTTCATGAAACCATACAGTAAGGTGGATCTGAGCCACCAAAAAGAGTTAGCTTTCAATCCAAAAAGTGTGCAGCAGAGACCATCTCTTTAGGCAGCTGCAGGGATTTGCCCAAGTAAATCATGATTTAACAGCCACTTTAACTGCCTCAGGATACCTATAGCCTCCACTATACACAATTGGCTTGCTTTCATCTAGCACGCAAAAGCTCTGACTCCTAAAAATCTCCCAGATGTTCTCGTTTTGTACAAATGCAGCAGACTCCTTGGCACCTCAGCACTGGTGACAGGGCAGAATCACCAGTTTTCTTTAGTAGCCTGCCAATCCTGGCTTTCACACCAGTCCTCCGAGCATGCAGTGAGGTTGTAAGGTTGCCAAGACGGGTAATACTTTCTTTTGTGTCTGACCAAATGGCCAAACAGCTGCAAAGCAAATAGGTTCAGCGAGTTCATCTGACACAAAGCTGTGTTTTTTCGGTGGGAGGGGTGTATTTTTCTGAACCAGTTGATTTTGCAGCCTTATAGTCACTGATGCAAGGAAGGAACAGAATACACAGTTAAGGAGGAGAGAAGAAATAAGAGAATTCACTAAACTGAATGTATGAAGCCATGTTTTAATTCTTCATTCCTGTTAGTTGCTACTCTCCACTTTTCACTGCTCCTCCTGTTGCTCTCTTACAGATAGCCAGGTAGTTTTTTGCCAGCACCGAGTAATCCATCCCCTGTAGTGCAACCCGAGGAAAAGCCAGACCTTTCGAGGTTCCTGCAAGACAGCAAAAGCAATGCTTTTCCACAGTTTCCTACTCACCTCCCTTTGCATTCCTCTTGCACTGCTTACATAGGTTATTCTCCCAGATCTTCTCTGTACCCATGTTCCCTGTTTCCAAGCCTCCCATTGCTGACTTGAAGCCAGCAACAAGTCACCAGAGTAATCTGCACTGAAGAGGTAATATAATTCTTACGAACGCTGTCAACTACGGTAAGATAGACTGTATTTCATGAAGGAAACATGAGACAAACAATGAGCACCAAGGCATCTCAGCTCTGGGTCAGAAATTCTTCTTTTTCCATCCTTTACAGTATAAGTGAAAAAAACCCAAGACTTAAGACATTTCTATAGTTTTTAGATGAGGACATGATTAAGATTTATCTGATTTTTTCTGAGCTACTTCAGAGACATGTTAGTACACTTCCAGGCATGAGTAGTTCCCATTAGCTTCATCCTGCTACAAGGATGGAGTGTTGCTCACCTACAAACCAGGCAGTGATTTACATTCTCAAGCTTGGTGCAATCAAGTGACTGAACTAAGACAAACTCCGTATTATGTCTACCAGCCTATAGAGCCTACACATCCTATGTGTAGGATGAAAAAACAGCAGATGACAGCTTACCCACTTGCAAAGATGATGCAAGTAATTAAAAATGGATTATGTGAAAGATGGCTCAAACATTTACATGAAAAATAGGTTTTAAAATTTCCAGATGCAGTAAGTCATGTTGCTTCAAATATCACACTACAGGCTAAACATTCTGTTGAGATATCACTTTTCTTTGTGGACACTAGTAGTACAGAAGTTTTGTTCATTTGGACTTAAGGATGAATATGGGGAAGAAAATATAATATCAGACGAAAACACAGCAGAAACTGACTTCTGAAAATTATAGGATAAAACCACCTGCATAACTGCAATAATAAATAAAACACACCTGCCTGCAACTGATATGTTGTCTAAGAAACGTGGGAGATGTGTTTAACTACCTTACTGCTATTACAGTCTTCCTCAGCCCTTTTTCTTTCCAGGATACATTTCCCCCTCCCCCCCCCCTTTTGTTTATTAATTTAAATACATGCAGGTTCGAAAGGCAACTGGCGCCATGTCCTTTTAAAAATATTAAAAATTGTTGATCTAGCTTTTGGATAAATGAAATACATTTTTACTTTTGTTACCGCTCCTAGTAACAGCCTTTTTGTGCTGGTTTTTTTTTGGCCTATGGCTACATACTTTAACTCCACTTTAGTGAGCAGGCAAGATTCTAAATCCTCAAATATCCAGTTGTAACATGCTCACAAGATTAGTATTTTTTATAGCTTTCAAACCATTCACCAGAAGATATCAGATAGGTACAGCAAGGCAACCATTTTGAATACAGGCATATTTACAATCATATCCTTCACAGCTGGAGGCAGTATTTGTAACTCAGCTTAAAAAAAAAAAAAAGAATAAAAATAAAAAGAAGAACCTTTGCCATCTGAAGGATGCCTGGAGGGCATTAACATTTCACAAATGTATGAAGTACAAGCTAATTGGCAATGAAGTCTTCAGTAGTTTAAGTTAACAAGGCTACATGCCTCAAAGAAAAGAAAAAGGACAGACTCCAAATCTGACCCTTGCCTTTGACCCACACCAAGTCTTCTCTGCTCTGTTGTGCCAATGTATCTGCATCCACTGCCATCTAGAACCACCCCATCAGAGCACAGTGCTCAAAACCAGTTCTGCAGACCAGCAAACAAACAGCACATTTATCTTGAGGGATAAAGTTCAGCCTTATCCTAGTGCAGGCTGAGAGGGAGGAGGGATACATAGCACCACAGAAGGATTTTAGATTTTTCCAGACTGTCAGTGATAAAAGATATTCATCAATTATTCATTCAACCATTCATAGAAGGATAAATTCTTAGTTCGGTGTTGGAATAGCGTCAGTTAATTTAGGGTATGAAGTCATTCAGAATGAATGTCACAAAACAACATAACTTAAAAACTGTAACAGACAAGAGTAACTGCAGTGCATATATGCTGTGCAGTGCTGCTACTAAATGCTTGCAAAGTGTAGGAGCTCCAAACCGCTACTTTTTCAATCTCCCACCTGAAAACTCCTACAAGCAAGCAAATAGAAGTTAACCTGAGAATACTTCTAACATACCAACACCACCAAGCAGAACCATAACTGTAGCTGCTATTCAATTTCCACTTATATTTTCTCCTAGCCCAGTAAAATTATCACTGAAGTATTACTCCATACATCCTTGCTAGATATAATGCACACTAACTGCAGGCAGATATTTAAACTGGAAGCATTATAAAACCAAATTTATTTTATACACATCTATAAAAGTATGCGTTTCAATTCTGTCATACAATATACTGAAAGAAAATTATTACATAAACAATGTTCACATTGATAAAAATTAACAGTTACCACCACAATTTCAAAAGATAGCTGAAGAGACTTCCGGAACTCCCACTGCTTTGCCAATGCAAGTTTCTGGGGGACATGGTGTTACACGTATCACTGAGATGGTATGGAACTGGACGCTGCACTGAGAACTGTGGTTCAGGAATAAGTGACCAACGAGCAGCAGCTTAAGTCAGGTTTAGCAGGCAGAAAAATCCAAATATACCAGGCAAAATCTAGAAACTGATGATGTTGAAACTTCAGATTCTGACATTAAAAGGACATGGAACTGTTGGAACAACTCCAGAGGAGGGCCACGAGGATGATCGGAGGACTGGAGCACCTCCCATATGAAGACAGGGTGAGAAAGTTGGGGCTGCTCAGACTGGAGAAGAGAAGGCTGCAAGGAGACCTCATAGCAGCCTCCCAGTATCTGAAGGGGGTCTATAAGACGCTGGGGAGGGACTCTTCATGAAGGACTGTAGTGATAGGACAAGGGGCAACAGGTTCATACTTAAACAGGTGAAGTTTAGATCGGATATAAGGAAGAAGTTCTTTCCTGTAAGGGTGGTGAAGCACTGGAATGGGTTGCCAAAGGAAGTTGTGAAATGCTCCATGGCTGGCGGTGATCAAGGCTGGGTTGGATATAGCCTTGGGTGACATGGTTTAGTGGGAGGTGTCCCTGCCCATGGCAGGGGGATTGGAACTAGATGATCTTAAGGTCCCTTCCAACCCTAACTATTCTATGATTTTAATTAATTTTATACATTTATAAGTTCTTTTATGCAACCTATGGCTATTTCTGCTCAAATGACTACTAATGTCAAATTCTTGCATAACAATGACAGATTGGGGAGTAACACTGTTCTCTAACAAACATTGCTATAGATTATCTATAGGTTTTACTAAAATACAGTTTTATCAATTATTAAACTGTAGCACACTCCTCATTTTACTCTGAAACAGAACTGCAAGCGCAGCAAAGTTCAGTTTATTGCTAAGAATGCTCTGTGTGCAAACTTCTATATTTAAGCAAATGGAGCTCTCCTTTTCTCCAAGCTAGATGCTAAAAAAAGTTGTGTATAGCATATTCGGCATGAATTGGACAGCAAACATCTGGCTTTTAAGGACAAAATTACCAACACTTCAATCAGTTCTCTAATCTCCCCCAAGCAGAGGTATCATTGGTATTATTTCTGAGGTATATTTGACACTGTTTACCCTTAAAATCTTTAAGTACTGGTAGCAAGATTACACATAATTCTACCCAATTTTAGTATTTCTACTAATACTTTACAAAGAGATGAAGAGCTGTGAAGCACCAAATCTTACAAGGGACATTATGATTAGAGGAGACCAAAGATAACTGAGTAACTTGAAGAAAATTATAAAGCAAAGTAAATAAGCTAATATTGATAAATGCAAAATTATATGAACTATTCCTATCAAAGTGAACCATATGACTTCCCACAGTATGGGGTGGATGACAGAAGCATAACTATAAAGTTATACACACTCAGATTAAAATGTTTATCTAAGCATGAAACTTTTTGCTAGTGCTGTAAGGGAAAAAAGTCAGGTCAATGGTACATTAAATAATGTCAATAATTTTAGCCACTCTCTGCAATAGTGCATATGTAGTGCAGATGTGCATATATACTACAGATGCCCATAGGGCAAAATGTAGACAATTCAGTACACCGCAACAAGAAAATTCAGAGGGGCAGAAAACTGTAAAATATTCAGAGGGAGAGAAAAAGGAAAGAATAAAGATTAAGTGTGGAAATAGTCAAAAAGGGAAACAAATACTGAATGATATCAAATGGTTCAGGTTTTTTACTGATGCCCAGTTAAACAAAGAAACTCTCAGACCAGTATTCACAGGCTTCCTGTTGTGTGCAGGTACATGCAGCACTCGATGCTAAGATGTGATTTTCTTCTTTCAGTGAAAAACATTTCTCCCTGTAAAAACTGCTACAGGCATACAGTTTTGTCATGAGATGGCAATATTTTGCATCAAAGTTCACCAGCTGGAGACACAATTTAGATAGTGTCTAACTTGCCTGCCTCAGCTACTGAAAGACTGGAAACATGACTCAAATGTATTTTAAAAGCTCAAATCCCAAGTTTCAATGGAATTTCAAATACTGGTCACAACAACATCATTCTTATTTCTACCTTTTAATTCCCTGCCCCATATTCCAGTCTAATTCTAATTTCTGAGCAGGGAAAATTAAGCACATCAAAACCAGTAACAGGCCCTAGACGTTCAAGTGTTAAGAAATAGTGTGGATTTGTTGAGAGTACATTCTATCAAGTCTACCTAATTTTGTTCTACGACAAGAGCAGCAGAAGAAATACATCTTGAATGCAAAGCTTTTGCCACTGCCATGCGGCCTTGCAACTTGTGGCCAATGTAACTTGCTAGAAAGTTGTAATCAAAGCAGTAGTTAACAGTCCACTTGCACTGGAAGAAGGCTTGAAATGGGCTGTCAGCGGCACTGCCCCAACACAGCTACTTGGGATAACCAATTAAAGGTGGCAACACTGCCAGCATTTTGTACATGATGGCTGGGACCGGGGAGGGGAACATGTGCGTCGTGGAGCGGTAAAGGACAGCATTCAGAGTGAGATCTATAAAAGAATCTATCTAAAACCAAAGGCCAAGCTCAAAAGCAGCCAATCCCAGCTCTAACCGGATGTTGAAGCTTATCTAACCATTCCAGTGATACCTATTGATTTCACATTATCTCCACATGCAAAATCCTGCCTTGGCTATACTGAAGTACTACATAAGGCTACAGAGATGATCAAAGTCCTGCACTGAAGCAGGAACAACTGCAGTACAGAATACAACTCGCAATATGACACGAAATTGGGATGCCTATAATCAAAACACCCTTTCCTGTGACAAAGAAAAAGGAAGACAGGGGAAGAGGGGAGGGTGGCGAAAGAGGGAAATATACCTCAGTTTATCTCTCCTGCTTATTTTCCGTTTCCAACTGCACTGAAATGCACCATCTTCTCAGTGTGCTTAGCTGAAGAAGAATATCCAGTTATGTACACCTAATTTTATGTTGAATCAATTGAAAAGTCAGAAAAGAGTATGCAAAGCTACACAAATTTTATGTAGGAGTTGCCTGTGTTTGGATACAAAACAGAGACTATTGGGAAAAGTGGTAACAGCTGAAATATTGAAGTTGCTGAAGGAAAGACAAAACAATCATCAAGAATAATATTTAAAAGCTACTGCTGTTTCCTTGCCAGGTATCAGACAACATCAATGGCATTAATTATTTAAGTGTTACTGTCTCCTCTAAATGGGATGCTGGGGTGCTCTCCCCCATTTGAAGTTATTTTTGCTGTGCTTTAACATCAAGCTCAAAATGAGGGGTTTAAAACACAGCTATCAAAAGCAAATCCTCTCAATAGCACAAAATAGTTGAAAAATTGCACAACTTTAAGTCTTAAAAGAACACAATTAAGTACCGTTTTAGGGGATTTCCACTTTCAAACCAGAGAAAGCCTGCTCTTGCTTGCACTGTGCAAGTCCAGGAAAACGTCAATATAATAATTCAGGAAATACACTCATGGATGACAACAGCAGAAAAGAATGCACGTCCAGAACTTGCAAGATTGCTATTTCATACAACTCCTAAATAGTAATTGTAGTTAGAGGCATATCTTTCCATTTATAAAACATCTTACTTCAGCTTCATAAAAACGTATATATAATTTCAAATAGCTGATACTGTACTGAACTTTCTGGGCACTGTAAAGTAAGGAAGAGGAAGCAGCTGAACAGCAGGCAGGAAGGCACCCCAAGCCAAACAAAGCCCAAACACCCTTCAGCAGAATAAAGTACTAAACCCAATCCTATTTGAAAGGAAGGAATCAACAAGAAACGCCTGTATTACTATACCACAGGAACTGAAAATATTTGTTATGCATATCATTCATGCTATCTAAAAATAAAACATTTCAGCCAGGTGCTTTAAGTCAGCTGCTTAGTTGTCTTTTCAATATTTCAAACAGCAGGATATATTACCGATGTTAACAGGGTATGCATCTACCCAATTCAGTTTTTGCCTTTCTATTTGTGAGACATCACTTCAAGCCTCAAAATTTTTAAATCAACTTTTCAGTAATGGCACAGAAAAGGTTCTAGAGAGGACTTAGGCTCTTTTTTAATTTTAAAGCTCACCTAGTACATTCTTTATTAGTTCAGCTCTCATATGACCAAACAGGTAAAGCTGCAAATGCCAGAGCAAATGTTAACATGCCCAGCAAAGGAAATGCGAAAACAGGCTCAAAAATACACCCCACCTTCTCAAGGGATGCCTATAACATTCCATGTCTTCTGTCTAACAAAAGCACAATAAAAAGTTACTGAAAAATGCCTGCATTATATAGTCTTCAAATAACATTATTAAAGAAGTTACTTCTTTACAACAGCAAATACAGTTTGTAAAGTTTCTCTACAGTATTGCTGCCAGTTAACTCAAAGTAACTCTCAACGCACCTTCTGATGAACATTGTTAAAATCTTTTCTTACATGTGTTAAAAATAGACTTCTTCAAGGCATTATGAGACTTCAGATCAACATGTCCAAATACAGCAAAGTAAACACACTCATGTACTACCTTGTCCCATTTTTATCCACTTTTAATACTGATGCTGTTGCTGCTCGTCAACACTCTCTTGCTAAGCCACAGGAAGGATGTGCTCAGCAATTTTGTCAGATGCATGGAATAAGCCAGAAGACTGTAAACTTGTAATTTACAGTCACCTTAAAAGGTAGCATTTACTTGCTGCTCAACTGATAGAGCAACATGCCCATGCCATTCTGCAGCGTTTCTGTCTTCAGACTAGTGAAGCAGTATACAGGGATCTGAATAACGCTGGCATTCAACACAGGCCAGCCACACAGAACAAAGCATGCCTGTCTGGTGCACTAAAATGCAGACACGGAACCATGCAAGGTTGATAATCCAGCCCAGGACAACCTAGGCTTCCTCCCAGGAAGATTAACCTGCCTACAAACTGCAGCTGCTGCAGTGCTCCCAGTGCAGGGGACAGCACGAGGACCCCTGCACCGCGCTGCCAGACACACCTGCACTTCAGTGGTTAGGCCAATACCCAAAGCTGAGACTCATGCAGGGAGCCAGCCCTCAACTTGAAGAAGGCAGCCTGAAATTGTTCCAAAACCCAGATCATCACCATCACTTCTCCTGTCCTACAGGGGAATTAAAAATATGAAGCCTTTAAACAAACAAAAATGTAGTAGAACTGGCACAGGACAAAGCTCTGACACAAGGCTGGTAACTTGTTCCATGCTTGTCATGAACAGACACCTCACTGGGATGGGCTGAGTCTTTAGACCTCATTATCCCCAAATAAAGTGAAGCACTATTTACCGGCATGGCAATATGGACTGTCTTCACACCGAATTCTGAAGATGTGATGGTTTAACCTCACTGACGACCTATTTGCAAAAGATGGAAAGACTTGTGTACATACAAAGTATAGCATGCTCAAAGCTACGAACTTTCAACAAATAAAGTTTTTCTTAATAAACTATTTATTTTCTTGACAACAGATGGCTTTGTAATATTTACAATTTATTATAGACTTAATCCATTGGTGAATTGTAAGACCCACTGACTAAAACAAAATTCAAAAGATAGAAATAGCCGCATTATCAGCTTTCAACTCCAGACAAAAGTCACTTGTTAATTTCTGTAACTGGTGCTCCTTCATGCAAAAAAGGACGGAGTTTACAGAATAACCATTAATGCTTTTCAGTGAATCTCCAAGAGCAGAGATAGCTCCTACTAGTGCCCACTGAAATTTTGGCGTAGGAACTCTATTAGAAACAAATACCACTGGAAACTCGGTCCTCTAAGACCTAGCTTTTCCAGACATTGATTGATGCATGGATAATCATCGCAGTGGTGAAGCACAGGTATTCATGGATATAATGATGAAAGAGCAATTAAACCAACAACAACAACAAAAATACTTAAATTTGAACCTAAAACACAGAACAGGGGAAAAAACCAAACCAACAGTTGCTGAAATAGCCACGGATTATTGTTATAGGCCAATCTAAATTTTAAATGAAAAGATAATTTAAGCAGGCAGATCTGTAACTGAAGTTGATTTGAGAAGAACAAATCTTATGAAACAGAAAACAAAGTGGTGAAACCAACCAGCTGAGCTCAGCAGAGCTGTCTCATGCTAGTGCTACCAAACATATCCATACCTATCCAAAGTAATGGAAGGGATGACACACAGGAGCATTCAATGTATATCTAAACTAAAAAAGAATTACTTATCTGGGAAGCATAACTACTTTAAAAGAGATACAAATGAAAAAGTAGAACACCCTAAGGGAAGAGGAGAAATCTACGCATCCATGAATTTTGAAAACTGTTGTTTTCCAAGTCAAATAATAATAGAATTACGTGAAAGTTAGACAGTCAACCCAAGCAGGACTTGATGAAGCAGCAAAGAAATTCCAAGAGTAATAAAACCATTTGTTTGTAGAGAAAACAGGTGATACGGTACCAGCTTCCTAGGAAAGAACAAGCTAGACATAGCCTATATTTTCAAATTACCATATTCTGCCTGTTTATGGGAAGGAAGAAAAAAAAAACCCTGAAAAGTGTTAATGAGAAGTTCCACCTGGAAAAAAGTTTCCCTGGTAGGAATTCCCTTGCAATTGATCAAGTTTAACACTGTCAAAACAACTGTCCCTCATGCCTTCCAAATCTGGGAGCTTTGGTGGGCAAGAAGGGCCTGAGACATTAAGCAGGCAAGTTATTATGGAATATCTTGAAGAATTACTCTTGCTGCTGTTCTTTACCCAAGCCATGGATGGCAGTTAATGGAAGCTTCTGTAACAGACAAAAAGGTCATCACAGAGAAGTGACTGGTGAGAACATGGACTCAGTAGCTGTTCCTGTGAGATGGCCACAGTAATGGCACATGCTATTATAGCATAGATGAAAAATACACTTCCAGCAGAGATTCTGAAGTGTAGCTGCCACTATAATGTAATACAAGTTAACCCAGTGCCTGGCACAGGTCTTGTTTCTCACATGTGCAGCTGGTTGTGCTGGTCTGACTGAATTCAAAGGCTGTCATGATGATAAAAGGACCAAACTCTCCTTTTTGAAAGGCAGAAATCTTACGAAACAGAGACTGATATTGTTTTCTATGAATACTTGGCAGTAGAAACAAGGATAAGAAGACATTTGAGGAAAGACCAAATTGATCTTGAAAGACCATAAAGAAATGTATCTCTGTAACTACAAATTAGGAAATTTCTCACTGTAATGAGCATCTTAGAAAAGTGAAAAAAAATATACTGAATATATCACTTAAAAATATAATTATTATTGGCTATTTTCTTCATTGTTGTAATTGCACTTTTAGGATCCTTACAGTGGATTCTATTTTTTCTTATTTATACAAATAAAATCGTATTGACCATAAGGGAAGTCAAACTACTTCAATCACATACTTGAAACAGCAGAAAGTAGCCAGCTTCTCTGGAACGTGTTTACAATCAGTATTGTTTTGATTCATATTCTGCTGGCATCTTTGCAACAGGAAAATGTTAAGGTCAAATCAAGGTGATTTGCTTGATTTCCTTCTGTGATAGGGCCACTTCAATTAGGGCTCTTGAATATACAAGAACATCTACATACAGTAGCTGAAGATATTAATAATCAAAGCTATTACTACACTTAGCATTCATCCACAGCACTCTGACAACACTGAGTAGATCTGGAGAGCCACAGGATTTTGAGAATCATGCATTCAAGTTCCTCTATGTTTAACGGTACAAGCTGGCATTTGAAAACAGTTCAAGCCACCACATCTCCCTCTGCTACTTGTGCAGTAAGCCTCTGCATTTTGTGTTAAGTTCACCTGGGGCTAAACAGGGATCTGATCCTGTCCACTTTAGAGCTAGTCAAGGTGGCCAAGGCCACAGCTGCTCTCAACAATCCAAAATGAGTAGCACAGAGGAGATCTATGCAGCTGTAGTTGAGTCATGACAAATGATAACTTACTTGGAGGATATGCTAAATGTCCCCTACCCCAGTAAATCTGCACATATAAGTCAACATTATATTTGAAAATAACATACAAACCTAAACATAAATCCTATACTGTATTTTCACACAATTATATTCTTCTAAAGCATGACACATCTCAGCTCCATTCACAAGGAAAAGATAACATTTATGCCTCAAACTGCATAAAGTGTCTGCATAGCAAGATACTTGTTTTCACAATACTCAATCATAACATGCAAGTTTGAGAACAATCAATTCAGAAAGACATTATTCAGTAAATACCAAGAAAAAAAGCCCCAAACACTGAGAAGTTGAGGACTCACAGGTGTTCCTTAAAGCAACCAAAACAGCAACTTAAAACCAACCTGCTACAGATTGCCACAGGAATTTTTATTATCTATATTGATGCATCCTGACACTAAAGTTGCATGCAAATCAACTAGACTACCAGCCTGGTATTTCTTTGTCACTGTTTTAATCTGCAATGATGTGCACACAGGACTAGGTAACTAATAAAACAAGCTTCTAATCATATGGTCTTACTGAAACTGTTAACATTTGAACATGCAAAAACAACATCACACAGTTTGTTATCTATGCATAAAGCATTATTGCCGACATTCTGTAACAAAACTTATCTGGAATATTACCATAGTTAAATACTTCTGTTGTAATACAATACCTGCAATGCTTTGAGACGAAGCAAAAACAAAGGAAAACTCTGGAAAAAGTTGCAATAACTTGAGTTATCTTTGCTATCTACAACAAAAAAATAATTGTACCTTCCTTTTCTATGTCAAATCTCATTCCTTCCAAAATATATTAATAAATATTTATATTATAGAATAAATTAATATACCAGTAATACAAAGCAATTTAATAATACAGTGTAAACTAATACACTGAACTGAATCACTGAAGCAGCATTTGCCCAAATTCAGATAAGGCAAAGCTTTCTAAACCTGATGAACTACATGCTTCCAAAAAAGTAGGCAAGCTGTGATTTAAGGTATCTTCTTTTACATCTATTACAGAAAAAAAGTTATAGAAAATGTAGTCGTAATGAATACCAATAAATACATTAAGTTTAATGAGAAGTGTTATCTTCCTACACTGCCCGTACATTTTCAGACTTTACGCGTGGAAGAGCACTTGACAGTGGTCTTCCTGCTTCTTTTAAATCGCTTGTGGTTGGACAAAATGAAACTCAGCAGCTCATCACACAAATGCTATTTCTATCTTCTGTCTTGCTAATTCAACATATCTTAAGTTACTGAATCTCTCTGAATGTTTTCCTTTGTTTTGTTTTTGTTTGGTGGTGGTTTTTTTGCTGGTTTTGTTTTTTTGTACCTTTTATTTAAGTGTCAGTACATGACTTGGTGATTTTTTTTGCATTGCTTAGAAATAACCTCTCTGTTCCAAAACAATATTAAAAAAACTCCTTCAGTACTGGAATCAGCCTGAACAAAAAGCATCCCAAAAACAGGCAGTGTTCTCTACCAGAACTTCAGTACTTCCTTAAAAAATTTCAGGTCTTTGAACCACAGTAAGTTTTTGTGTCTTTCTATTCTGCAAAAAATTCTAAACACTGATTTTAAAAGTATCTTCTGGAAAACAATGTATTTAATTACAGTGAAATCTCACAAATCTCAGTATATACTGTTGCTGTGATTTATGCTAAGAAACAATGGCAAAACTAAGAAAACTTATTTTTTTTTTCTATATTGGAAAGAGCAATACAGATCAAACGAACGTATCTCACAGATCTATGAGCCAATCTGAAATGTCTGGCTTCAATGTTTTTTCAACTCTTGTTTGAAACATAAACACGCTCCCAGAAAGAAGTGATGCATTGTCTCAATCATCTCACGCGCCAATGTTTTCTATTTCAGCTAAAATACGGCACTGGTTATTTTCATTACATTAACTGTAAGAACAAAGCTTGATGCAAAGGATATAGAACAGCAAGAGATGGCAAATTCTGCTAGCGTACCTTTGGTTAAGGCTGAATCAAGTAATACACACCAAAAACTCAGCATTATTACTGGATCACACACATACTGGATGAAGGTCTGTATTATATAAAGTCATGTTCTTCATACCTTTTCCTCCACTTGTTTCTTCTATATGCATAAGTTTTACCTTTTTATTTGTGAGCTCTATGGAGGATAGATTTCCTCCCTGCTTCATAGAAGGGCACATCAATTTGGAGTTTAGGCACTATTACAGTATAAATGAGATTTCCTTTAATGATATGCTATCGTTTTAATACTGTTGTCTTATTTCTTAATAACAAAGGCTGGCAATTTTCATTTTAAATAAAAACAAGACAAAAATATTAACTGTTTTTGAGATCTGCCTCCCTATTTATCTTTGCATACCATGCAAGGCCTGAGTAAAAGCCTGGAAAAGACCATCAGTGAACAGCGTTACACAAACACAGCTGTACACAGATTGTCTCCAATTAACACTCCAGCACTTCACTTGTCCAGAAGCCCTTGAAATCAATTGCATTACATACACCATCTTGGTTTTATTTCTGTGAAAGATATGGAACACTTCATTTTGAAGCATGTCACACTGACATGGAAGTTAATGAGTTATCATTTGTCTGAAATTGTTTCAGAGATCAAAGATTGATTTATTTATTTTTACACCAGAATTACTACAGAAGGATACCTCAAAGAAAGTGGGGAGTGTGCTGGATGCTGCACACACACTAAGTCCCAATCCATGAGTGAGCTTTTGTGAACCGTGCCCCACACACAGGCTAATGGGAATGATTACACATCTACCAGTTTTCACCAGTCCGATTTACCTCCATGATAACAAATGAAGGAACATTCAATGCAACAGTAAACATCAGTTACATCAGTAACAGAAAATTCTGCCAATACAGGACAGTGAAGGACATGGTTTTGGACATGAAAAGACTTCCTTTAGGAGCACTAAGGATGCACTGCCTGCTGCTGCCTTGCTGGGCAGGAAGAGGACAGAGTTCCACAACAAGCTGAAAAGTCTTTTGTTCACATATTTTCAGCAGAGATGGCCAAGTGATATAATTTAAAGCAAATTAAGATATAGATTAGATGCTTTCTTTTTGGACACATGCAATGCAAATGCTTCTGAGTACATTTATTAAAAAAAAGGTAAAAGTATAGCACAAGTGATAGCCCAAGGCCTTCCACACAACATACCTACCTTAATGAGGTTTTGTCATAAAGGTGAAGAGACGAAAGATGCAAACAGAAATCCAGAATTTTTCAAATGCTTTTTCCCTGTTCCTTTACAGCTGAACCTCATGTGAGAAAAGGCAATGCCTGGCACCACACACTCAAGCTCCTCCTCCTCACTTGCTCCCCAGATCTCTGCTACTTCTCACCCTCCCTGGTGCTAGAAAAGCTGCTCCTACCTTCTTGCCTATTCTCCTTCCATGATCTTCAGCTTCCATCATCTCTGAGGATGGCTAAAGGCACTTGCTGGACCAAAGTGACACTGTGCAAAGCAAGTCCTGCTGCATTTCATCCTGCTGCATTTCGTCCTGCTGCTGAGTTCAAATGCAGAGTATTGGACAAGTACTCCGCAGACAAGTGAATCCCACAGGAGCTTTCACACCTAATACTCCAAGATGTACCTGACTCATAAGGAAATGGGGACCCGACGCTCTGAACTTGCCTTTGTGAATTCAACAAACGCTAGAGGATAGCTAATTATACAACCTACACACTACCTATGAACCATCTGCCTTGCAGATCCAACAGCTAAAGGGAAATTTTATTCACTGCCCACAATAACTACCCCACGGTTGCATAAACAGTAAATACATTAAAAATCCCCCCATTGAGCTGTGATGCAGAAAGCAAGTTTCAGCTTGTATACCTTCAAAGGATTTACAACAGATCTCCTTTCTCTCTTTAACAATGAGTTAATCACAATACCAATCAGAGTATTAATTAGCTATAATGTCAATCTCAGATTCACAAAACACCACCACATTTCAGTTAGAACACTTAGATCACAAGTATTTTATAAGCAAAAGGCACCACTATGTAGGGGTGGGGAGAGAAGTCTTAATTTTAATTATTTCTTGAAGAATGGATTAATCACTCTCAAATAAGATAGTAACTCAGATTTATTTTCTCCACTACAATAAGGCATAGTTAAAATGATTTTTAAAAGCCATTAAACAGCAGGTTGACTGGTCTTCCATTTCTACCGCTAGGTCAGAACTCTGCAAAATGCAATACAAATGGAAAAAAAAAAAAAAAAAAAAAAAAAAAGAAGGAGGGGGTGGGTGGGAGAGAAATCTGTTGGAGATGGCCATGGAGACATTTAGGAGAAAAATACTAATTTCTTTTTCTTTTGTAACCACAATATCTTAAAATTGCAATAATAGGAAGAAAATGCGTATATTAAAAATATCCTTATGGGTTTTTTTCCCCAATTTCTGTTAAAATTGCATCTTATTTTTAAAAATACTTAAATGCTAACAATGGATTTTCCCTAACTTTTCCCAAGGTGGCGTTATCTTAATTTGTATGTAAGAATGTGACACAATGAAAAGGACTAGAAAGTTAGGCAGCCATGGTTTGCTTTAACCTAAGCCCCTGCATTGGTCACTGGCTCCTGAGCGGGCAGGGAAGGCAAGGTAAGGCAGCAGCAAGCTGCCTGAGCTGGTTCAGTTGTGCTTTTCCAGTCACCACCAGACACCGCTCTCCAGGAAGCGGTGGATGACTCACGAAGCAGATCCTGAAAGGAGGACAAGCCTCTGCCTGAGTCACCTCCCTGACCCAGTGACACATGCCTGCTCCACCGCCAAGCTGGTAGAGCACGTCCTCCTACCTTACAGCCGCCCTACCAGCAATTAAACCTCTGGGAGACATCATTCAAAGAGCTTTCTTCTTAAGCCTTTCCTTATAATGACGGTGTTAGGGATTTCATTATTAAAAAATATATTAATCTACTGTGAAACTGAGAGAGTCCTTCCTTCTTCCCTAAATTCGTGCATCTCTCCGCTGCCTTGGAAGAAAAAGAAGTAAGATACTGAGGGCAAAGAGGGAGAGCAGCAACAAGTGGAAAAGGAGCAAAGGTCTGAACACTGGTGCCAGCTGCAGAGATTTTAACTGACAAGAAGCTGCAATTTTCTTCTGTGAAAACCAAAGCTTTGTGAAGGTCACCAGAGGCAATTTTTGGCTGTCCTCATCCCTCTCCTCCCTCTGCAAATCTCCCCGAGGCAGAATAAATGAGTTCTCCATTTGGATTAAAAGAACATGAAAAGGGATCCAATGAATTAGGACACATCACAGACCTTTGGAAACACAGCTGAGAATCAGAAAAGCTACAGTGTGCACTGAGCTGCTCAGTGCTGGTGGTCCCTCTAGTCCCACTCACTCATTCCTCAGGCACAGCTCTGCTGGAACTGGGTGCAAGTAGCAGTGGGGAGGGCTGGTTCCATGGGCTTCACTCAGCCACTGTTATGTACTGACTTTCCATCCTCACCAGTATTTGACTGTCCATCCTCACTTTATTGTCAAGAGTATTTGCAATGCAGATGGGAACAGCAGCAGGCAACATTTACAAGCCAGGCCCAAAACTCCAGTTTCAGATCCAGCTTTCTATTCACTTGCATTTACTTTACTTTAGGAATGATAGTATGGGCCATATTAATAGTGATTTGCTGTCTTATTTTCACTAAACCAAAAAACAAAGCAAAAAAAAAAAAAAAAAAAAGGCCAACCCCCCCCAAAAAAAACAAAACCGCACCAAACACTCAAACCTAACCAAAACCTCTGAAAATTACATTATTTTGAACCGCATCACCACGAGTTACTCCAGAGATGAACATGTGCTTTTCATACAAGACTGCAAAATCCATTCTTTTTGTATCAACTCCTTCAACTTGTTTCCCACCAACTGCTGGCAAATGGAGCTACTGTTCCAAACCCTTTAGTTGGGCAGCCCCTTGCTGGTGTTTCTGCACACAGGCTTTCCCTCCAGGGAACACACAGCTGGGCTGCCAACAGCACTGTGTCCTGGGCTGCCAGCCACAACAACCACCCAAAACCTTGTGTTCATAAAGCCTGTCTGCTTCTGCAGACCATTATGTGTAAGTTGTAAATAGCTTAAAAGGAGTACAGCTTCTCATACAGAGATTCCAGTGTTAGCCCACTGACGCGATTGCAAATCATAAGAAAGTAAACGAGAGCCCCACAGAACAGGTCTGGTAACAGGCTCATAGGTATTCTTTTTCAGACAAGTATCATGAGTTCAGCTTGCTTCTTAAGAGTCTTTTCTACACCACATTACAATACCTACATTCTGGTAATAAGCCAAATTATTCTTGATTACACTTTTAACAACTTTGTTAAGTTCACCGAGAACTAGTCAGCGCTTCTCTGCACCAAATAAATAATCACAGAAATGCTTTCAGGACTTGCTCAAAAAAACCCAACAAAATTAAGATGGTACCCAGAGTCCCATCTTTTGGAATGGCTTTAGCCTTTCATCTGTTATAAACGTATTTAACTTATCTACATAAAGTGAAGCAGAAATACATCAAGTACCACATTAAGTTTCCTGTTTTGTTACTAGGCAGAGTGTTTCTTCCACAGAGGATTCTTTCACAATGCCTATGCATTTCCTACACTAAACACCTGATGCAGCTTACTAATTAAGATGACTATTAGGTTTACGTACCACAAGTTATCACTCAACATAAAAAATATTCCAAAATGAATTACAGCTGCTATTTTGTTTGTACATGAAGCTGCTATAAAAAAGTACCATACCATACCATATCACTTTCCTTGGTTATATTGTGACTGAATTAATCTGTTAATAGCAATGGAGGATCCTTTTACAATGAAGAAAAGCAAACACTGAGAAGTGTGTTAGATTGTGAACATTTTAAAAAAATTTTCAATAAATTCTCCCCTCTTCTAGAGCACGACTGACAAAACTTGCTCCAACTGTGTTTCATTGCAGAGCTTCCATTATTACTGCTATTTATCATCAATGTCTAACAAGATGAAAGCAAAAAAGACACTTTTACTGGGAAAGCCCCATCAACTGGTCTACCTTCATTAGAAATACTTATAGCAACTTATTTCAGTACCAAGATAGCACTTTACAAGCAATTTAAACACAAGGAGAAAGTTTCTGCAACCTGTTTTCTCACAGACAGGTTGCATCCATTTGCATGTAATACTGTAGCATTTAACTGAGAAGCTACAGCACGTCAGGGCCAGCAACAAGCTTCTGCCCCCAAAACACACTCCTCCCTTTTTAAATGGGATGGACAAGACTGAATTAGTGTTTCTCCATAAACTAAACAAGCACATTGGGTAGGTTCCTGTGTTTTGACCTCAGCAAACATACTATTTGGTGTCTACCTCAAAGCCACAGTTATTAGTTAAAGGGGGGAAAGTTATAAACCTTGTCCCCTCCAATTCTCTAAACTCTAAGTCACCAAAAAATGAGAATGCTGAAAACACTGAGAAGCTAGTTAATGAAACATTACTACTGCAAGTCCAGCCACACCTTTTCCTTTAAGCAGTCAAATCTTGAAGCAATGACTAATGTAAAATTAACACAGAGCAGATTATTAAAAAAAAAAAAAAAAAAGAAAAAAGGTACAAAGGTCTAAGGGGCCAAACACAAGCTCTTTGGGAGCAGAGCTGCTCTTTATGAGGCTAGCGATGTACTCTGAGGCATTAGCTGGGTGGGAAGAAGGCCCAGAGAGGGCTCAGTTCTGAAACTAGGTTTTTCTGTGGCATTTCGTGTTTCTAACTTCCACACAAATTACAATCACACACATACAGTGAAACAGCCAAGGTTCAGCATCAGTATTAATTTTAATCCCCCGGGGCCTCGCTTCCCAGTTACCCCTAGCCTCACGCTCGGGATCTCACTCAGCGATTTGTGCCAACAGAGGTGTTCCACGGTCCGTCAGACCGCTGAAGAGCGCCTGAGGCACGGGCAGGCCCGCTCCGCCGCCAGAGGCAAAACCCACCGGCCGGCACACAGCCCCGCGCCCAGCACTCACGACATGTGCCCGATTTCTTTACTCTGTACATGTGCGACTTCTCTACTGCTTAGTTTCTTTTCGGATTTTGATCAAAAGAGGGGAAAAATGCAATTAGTTCCCAGCGTCAGCAGCCGTGCTCACCACCTGGGCAGGGCAACCTCCACCAGGCTGCCGGTGTCTGGCGGGCGGCACACACAGCTCCAAGTCCAGCGGTCACACAAAGGTTAAAAAAAAATCACGCCTTT
Organism: Myiopsitta monachus; assembly: GCA_017639245.1. Classification (NCBI taxonomy): domain Eukaryota; kingdom Metazoa; phylum Chordata; class Aves; order Psittaciformes; family Psittacidae; genus Myiopsitta; species Myiopsitta monachus. The sequence continues at coordinate 58,347,818 of CM029921.1, read as the reverse complement.
AAAACCCGTTCGGGGAACGCAGCGACGGCAGCCTGACCGGAATCAGAGGACGCAGGCAGCCCGGGATGGAAATCCCCGTTTGCGGGACAGCGACCTGCCTGACGCGCACCGGGCAGAGACGGGAAGGGACAGGCAGCCCGCCGCCAGCAGCACGGAGCACGCTTACCCTGCCCGGAGCGAGCCCAGGCCCGCCCTACCAACACCGATATTCCCCAAAGTTTGCGCCGTGCCACCGCCCGCTCGGGAGCTGCTGCCGGCGCGGAGCGGTGCGCTCCGGCGGGGCGGCCCTGCCCGCTGCGGCTCGGCTCCCGCCCGCAGCGCCGCGCACCGCCCCGCGCAGACGGCGCCTTTCGGCGCGGCCGCGGGCTGCGCACCCGCCGCCGGCTCACCCCGCGGCCGCGGCTCTATGCTCTACTATCGCCCGGCCCGCGCACACCTGCCCCGCCTGCTCCCGCGCTCCGCCAGCCCGGTGCGGAGCCCGGGGCATGGTCCGGGCTCCGCGGCCGGGTGCAGCGCCGGGGTGCAACGCAGGGGAGCAGCAGCGCGGGTGCGGCGAGCACGCCGTGCTCTGCCCTCGCGGGAAGCGCGCAGCGCAGGCGGGCCGGGAGCGGGTCCGCGCGAGGCAACAGCTTCTCGGCCCCGCTGCCCCGGGCCCCCGCGGGCTCCGCCGCCGCCGCACCTCCCGCCTCACCCGCGCGGCGCTCCGGCCGGCCCGCGGCCTCCCGCTGCCCTCACCCACTCACCGCGCAGAAGGAGGCGGCGGCGGGGCGGCGCGGCCGGCCCCGCTCAGCGCGCCGGCGGGCCGCGGCAGGCCCTAGCCCGGGGTCTCCATGGTGGCGGTGGCGGTGGCGGTGGCGGTGGTGGCGCCGGCGCCGCCGAGCCCCGCCGCCCGCTCCGCCTGGCCGCGCTCCGCCCCGCCCCGCCAGCGACGTAGGCGTAGCGCCCTACCCCCTGCCCGGGCCCATTGGCCGGGCGGCGCACCGGGCGGCGCCCTATTGGTTACTGCCTCCTGTTAAACTCGCCAATGGTGGTGCAACTTGAGGTTGCTATGGTTACCGATGCTGTGAGGCGGTGGAGCCGAAGGGTGCCGCCGGCCCTTTGGTGTGGTGGGCGAGGGTCTCGGCCCGGCCGGGTCGCGGTGTAGCGGCTCCGCACCGCTCCTGGGTGGCCGCAGGTGAAGCGCCCGCCGGGTGAGGTTGCTTGCCCTGGGCGGGAGGCTCATCCGGCCTCTCTAAAGACCCCGCTGTCCTCCTTGCGGTGAGTGTCCGTGCGCGGCGCGGGAGCGGGCGGGGCGCAGGTGGCTGGAGCAACCGGTTGCAAAATGGCCGCGACGGCGGTGCCTGGGCCGGGGGGTGTCCGCGGGTTCTGTTTCTCTTACCGGCAGTCTGGCTTCTTTGATGAGGCTAGGCTGCTGTTGGGGGTGACAACCGTCGAGGGCTGTGTTGCTGTCTCTGGAGTGATGGCTGGAGTTGACTTCAGCTGGGGCTCCTCGGTGTTTTTTGGCAAGCTGTGTGGAGCCAGAAACGGGAGACTGGCAGTGCTGGCTGCCGCAGACTTTTCATACCCTGACAGGTGAAGTCAGGGCGTTTGTGAAAGACAGGAAAAATACTTTCTATAGCCTCTTAAAATTTCATCGGTTTGAAGCTTTTGGTCTGGCCTAACTCTATCTGTGGTGTAGAGAATTACAGGTGGGAAAAAGAAAAGCCGTATATATGAAGATACTGTAAAGCACTTTTAAAAGAGGTTTGGTGTGAGAGGGCATGTGTGTTAAAGGTTTGGTCTTTTCGTGCTGCGTGACTGCCCCTGCACGCGAAACATCGCTGCGTTTCTCAGGGTTTTCTGGCCGATGCCGCTCCTCCCCCAGTCTACCACTGTTACAGTTGCAGTAGATCACTGGTCTCTTCATGATGATACTGTAGACAGCTAAAAGAAGCCAAGACCAAATTTGCCACTTGAATCTTCCGAGAAGTGCATGTATTCTCATTTTACTCTGTTATGCTTTTGCCTTTTATCTTTTCCTGATACTTGTCCAACACATAAGAAGGCTTCAGATGTTCTCCTTGTAATCAAGCTTGTATTTGGGGTGTAATTCAGTGAGCAGCTCTTTCTGTCTTAAGAGGTTGTCTTATTGTTGTGGTTTAAGCTGGACCCAAGACACTTATTCACCCACTTCCCCTGTGGCACTGATGAAGATTCTGTAGGAATCTTGTAAAAAAAATAACCATGAAAGGGGTACTGCATTTTTACTGGTGTATTTTTTTTCCCATCCAGAGTATTCCCCAGTTTATTGTGCTGTGGGATGCACCAGATTTTTATCTTGGCATAAGGACATGTGAAAACTCTCATGTGGTTTAATCAGTGCTGACACTACAAGTAGAACCATGTCCTTAACCTCTGTTCAGAAAGGAGCTGGAAATAAAAGCTAAGGAAGTACCTGAATATGCAGAATCACCTATAAACTCAGAGTTCATGTAGTCCATTTCTCTCAATTTCCCATCTGGAATGTAATCTGCTAAATCGGAAACAATGTAAGTTATTGGTATAAGTCTTAATCTCTGTAATATCTGTTGCTATTTGTATGGATTAATACAGTAGGAATTCCTGCTGTATATGTCAAATGGTAAACACTTGGCAGATGTAAACAGGGGTCTTGATTCCTCACTGCCCTGAAAATCTCATGATTCATACTATGTCAAGTAGATATAAAATACTACCAAACCAGAATGGTGGCCTCCTTCTAGGAAATGGGAAACAAGAGTCCATTGGAATAATAGCAGAAACAAAGTAAACCAAAGAGTAACAAGGGTGAAATAAAATAAGCAGGGGAGGGTCAAATGAGAGTGAACAGCAAGAGAAAAGGAAAAATAAAATGTGAAATCAGAACAACTAGATCTAGAGTAAAGGGAGGAGAAAGCACAGAACCTGCAAGAGCAAAGACTTTCATTAGTTGCAAGTTTGCTTCAACTGAAGTTGGACTGGATTAATTAATTCAACTTCCAATCAGCTTCAACTGGTGTTAACCTGTAATTAGGATATTGTTACATTGGCTTAGCTTTCACAGCAGCTTTTAGAAATGACAAAGCTTATTTACTCCCCCTGATATATTGAACCATTTCTGACTGTTATTGTTGTGACTCTGGAAAGCAGTCTACTTGCAAGACATGAAAGGTGGCATAATGCCACCTCCAGGTCTTCCTTCTGTTGGTTCCAGGTGGATGGCTATAGCCCTCAGTATTCTTAAGGACGACCTGTTCCAAGTGCCCCATCCCTGCAGTGCCATGCAAGATCTCTCTGTATTTTAGAGTTTGCCACTGGGGCGTGACAGGAAAGGGTAAGAAATAATGGCAAGAAGGAGAAAGTGATCTTGAACCAGTTTGCTTTGGCACAGCAAAGGCATAAAGAATTAAAAATAATATTTTGAGGTCCTGTCACATTTGCAAGTGTATTGAATGACCATCAGTGTTGAACAGCTATTTTTCATTCTTTCTGGTATTAGAAAGACAGTCATAACTTTCTTCTTTGTTTTGGCATCCAGAGCAGCCAATACATTATCTAATTTGACTGCAGCATGTCACAGGCCACCAAGTCCCACCCATTTATCACTGTACTGAGTCCAAGTAGGGACAAAATATATTACAAAAAGGGGCCACATTTTTATTTTCCACTGCAAAGAGCTGCATGATGTAGTCATTCTTTTGATTTCTTATTCCATTAGCTGATAGTAGACTTCGTCAAATTCATGTTTAAACTCTTGTATCAATTTTGGAATAGATAACAAACTAGTACTGTTTATTCGCCTTCTTCAGGATATGACTTAAAAGTAAGATGATATTTATTTTTCATTCTCAGCGTCATTTGGAAAGCACTGATTCCATTACGCTTGAACATCTTACAAAAACCTAATGGCATGTTTTCCTTCTGAACCTTCCTGGTTTCTTATGAGCCTTAAATCTGATCTCTTAAGATGATTGCTTGCATAAAAAGCTGGAAAATGAGCACAATTTAGTTAACAGGTATTTCCTGGCTATTTTGCTGCTGTTGTGCTTCTTCAGTATTTCAAGTCATTAGTATGTTTTTTTCTGCTTCATTTAATGTATTCTGAGATTAATCCAAATAGGAAGGGGGTTTTTTTTTTTGGTTTTTTTGTTCATTTGTTTGGGGGGTTTTATGTGGGTTTTTTTATGGTTTTGATTTTTTTTTTCTTTAATATTCCACGGATGTTCACAGTCCTTGTAGAACACTGGCATGTCTATATTTAATTTTAGTGATTATTTCTCTATTATTGCAAGATTACCTAGGATTTCTCATGTAATGTAAGAACACGGGCACTGTGGCTAGAAAGTGGGAAGTGTTGGCACGGAATGGTCCTTGGAAATACAGGATTATGAAGATCACAGTCACAAAACCACAAATCACAGTCACAAAAAAAGCGATGCCTTTGTTTCTCTCTTTTTTTCTGGAAACTATTTAGTGCTACCTGTTTTATCTGTAATCTCTTACAGGCACTGAAATTACAAAGCTTTGGAGAAAAATGAATGGAGGAAAGAGTAATGCTAATGGCAGGCTAACAAATAAGCAGCTGTTCAGTGTTTGCCAGAAAAATTATTTAGATGTGTGGGTTTGGTTGGGTTTTTTTTGTTTGCTTTTTTTTTTTTTTCCCTAATTAAAAGCTACAATTTGATTTCAAAAGTTACTGCAAGCTGTTGTGTTGATGTCACAGCAACTCAGTGAGTCATGATACAGTTGGTTTGGAGTAATTTGGAAACCAGTTTAATTTGGTTTAAAAAGTAGTGAATGTTCTGCTTTCTATTGTTGAACTGGGAAGGTGTGGCACCTAACAGAAGTTGTATTCCTGAAGTAGTAGTGAACTGGCATTTTGCTGTTTCACTGAGGGTTTTTACAGAAATTTTAAGTTTCAGGTGGGGGCATTCAAAATTACTGCACTATCATGAGTCTCTCCCTATGGGAAAACAAAGTACTGACAAAAACTATTTGGGTCCTACAGAGTTGTTTGTGTTTTCATTTTTCTTTTTCTGTCATGGCTTAGAAGCATCAGGTATGAATATTTGAGTCTAGATCCTGTGAAGTGCTCAGCATGGTCACCGAGCTTCTGATTATGCAGCTACTCTAATGTGGCTTGAGCCCAGCTGCAATGGAAAAGGACAGTGCTACCCTGTAATCGTATCTCTACAGCTTTCTTTATGCCAGCAAACATGATCATGCAACTGTGCAGTGAGCTACATTAAGAAATTGATCCAATTTCCCCAGAAACCTCCCCACAACATACACTCTTATTTTTTTAGTTGGATCAGTTTCCTGATCTAGCTCACTGTTCCTGCCTCTTGTGCCTGCACCAAGATGTTTGCAAGGAGCCAGGAACAGAGTGGAAGGAGGACCTCCTCTTCTGGCAGCAGTGTGAAATGTTTTGCTCTTGGTACCTGTTTCAGCAAAATGGAGGTTTAAGAAACAACACCTTGCTGGACCACAATGTAAGTTCGGTTGCCAAGTTGATTCAGATTTAAGAAAAGTAACCTTTTCTTGGCAAAGAAAAGAATCCTGTTCCAATAACTGATTCAGCTTATAGTTGTTTTGTTGTAATTTTTTTGTTGTTTTGTTGTAATTGTTGTTTTGTCGTAATTGAGTTGTTTTGTCGTAATTTTGCTGGGGGTAGCATACTGCAGGGGGAGGGTAGGAAGCAGTGCCCCCTGAAGGGAAGTCAGTAAACAAGCTTTGCTGCTGAAGCCAGCTGATTGTGAAACCAGGCTTCACCACACATGCACCTGAAAGTCTGGGTTGCCTTTAGATATTACTGCGTCTGACAAAACTGGGCAGCTTGGCAGAAGCCAAATGAACAATTTGGTGAAAGGATGTGAGGAAAAGCTGAGTGGGATGTCCAGTAAAGGCAATTAACAGTCATTCTGTTCTTTGGCTTTCCCAGTCCTAAGCTTGCAAACAATTTTTGTATAAGGATATTTAAAAAAAACGATATTTAAAAAAAAAAACACCAAAAAACGCAATACCCCAAAGCACAAAGCAACCCCCCTCCTGAACACCTGGTGAATACCAGGTGAATACCCCACCAAATTTGGTGAATACCCCACCAAAACAAACAGAAAAATAGTTCCAGAGAATGCAGGTACTTACATCTGCTCAAGGACAGGTGAAGGTCTACTGAAATCCTTTGCAGTTCCTACTGACTGCTACAGTTCTCAAGCTGAACAAAATTTTGTCTATCTTATTATGACATATCTGAGTCCTGGAAAAAATGTTGAGAAGTTTACCAAATGGTAATCTTTCTTACCAGACTAGGGACGCAGAATTTCAAATGGAAATAAGGAGGCAACAAAGAAAATGTATGTGCAAAAAGAAGCTTGTTTCTTATTTATGGGCTTTATGTTTCCAAGGTTGTAAACGAGAGCCTTCAGCCAAGCAGGCTTTATTTTTTGTAGTAGGGTATTGGACAATATTATGCACTAATTTAAAGTGAAAATGTGCCAAATGCTTCCCTGCACAAAACTCTCCAAATATGGCCTAGCAAAACTGGCAAAAGCTGTACAAAATGATACTGATGCTACTGACAAAATAACCTGCAGTGGCTTCTAAATCATATGAGTTATCTCACTCTCTTGCTTGCTATCTCATAGGCTGCAGACAAATGTTCTTCTCCAACTTCAGCTATGCTACTGTCAGGCAAAAATCAGCTAGGCTAGTTTAAGGTACAGTGATACAGTCTTTGATGTAAGCACTAACTCACACGGTCCCGTTTCCTCCAGTTCCTCTCCCCCGCCAATGGCTATTAGCCTTGTTTGTGCGTCTTCACCTTAAACTGGGTTTGTGAAGCCATCTGTTAAACTCTGAGAGGACTTATGCAGAATTGCTTTAGCTTCTCATAGGGCATAATAGGAAAATGTATGTTGTTTGAGGAGAAATTGTTCTTACTCAGAGTAATAGTTCTTGAAGCACGGATTAAAAAAAACCCTGTACCCCCCACACCATATAAACTAGAAGCCAGCTGTCTTCTCCCTGAAGTTGCCAAACACGTGAATTTGTGTAAGCATTACTTTTGCTAAGAAATGCTTACACGAATTGGTTTGTCAGCAGAGCTGTGGGGAGGAGGCATCTAACAGTGGGTCAGGAACCTTTCCATACAGGTTTGGCTTTTGGTTTGTTTTGGGTTCTTTGGTTTGGTTTGGGGTTTTTTGGGGGGTTGTTTTGTTTTGGGGTTGTTTGGTGGGTTTTTTTGGCATTTTTTTTTTGTTTCTTTTCTGGGTTTATTTCGTTTTTTGTTTTGGTTTTTGGTTGTTTCTTTTTTTTCCAAAGAATGCTCTACATGGATAATATGACTTTGTCCTAAAATATATTTTACCATGAAATTAAGTGTTCAAGTTATATGCAAACAAAAAGAATTTGATTAATTTTAGCAGTTGGAAGGCAGGTCAAGTTTAGAACAAGGTGTGTCATTTCTTTGGTGCTTTTAAACAAAGAAATGCTAAATAAGAAAATCACTTCTCTCAGTATTTTTCTGCACTGCTAGGTTTTGTCTCCTTGTTCATGTGAATCATATCTTTTGTTGGTTTAAAAAAGAAAAGATACTATATCAGTTTTGTGTGGATGGCTGAAATGCTTGATTCCAAAACTAATGGGCCTTAGGAGCTAATGAAATCGCAATAATTTGTTCCACTAATATCCATGTCTTTATGGAGTCTCAAGCCACTGCTTTGGCTTTGTTTCTCATTAATAGAAAAAGAAAAAAAAAAAAGAAGCAAGAAAGAAAATAAAAGAGGGTCAAGGCAAAGCCCAGATACTTTGTTGTCATGCAGGAAACATTGATTCTATGGCAGTTTTCTATTACAGCATCTTTACTTCTGTTATGTTAAATGAGTACTGTAGATTTAAGCATTTTATCTGACGGATGCAGAGCATCAGAGTGCTAATTTGCTTACTGCATCATTACCAATCCTGCTTTCCACACAGGCTAGCAAATAAGCAGATACGCTTTAAAAGTCAGATAGTCAATGGTCAATTTAGCTATACATTTGTTATTTCTTAAGTAATGGAGAAAATTGTAGGGTGCTATAATGGATAACTCACATCTTCCAATAAACTTTTAAATTACTATGTTGCATACTGTTTAATTTGTAACTTCTTATTATATATGGAGGTAATAAATAGAAAATCATGTGGAACACTGATTAAAAAGTATATAATAAAACTGAAGATTTCTTGTGTTCAAATCTAAAAGTCTGTAAATGGTGCTTCTGGATGTTTGCTTTTAGCTCAGCAAAGCAGTTTTTTGTTCTGCCCAGCCACATGCCAAGAATTGCCCAGAGAAACTGTGGCTGCCCCATCCCTGGAAGCTTCAAAGCCAGGTTGGACTGGGCTTTGAGCAGCCTCATGTAGTGGAAGGTGTCCCAGCCTTGTGGCAGGGGAGTGTGACTATGTGGTCTTTAAGGTCCCTTCCAGACCAAACCATTCCATGATAATTTACTGAAAGCCTCAGAGCATTTTCTCACTTAGTCTTCTCTTTTGGTTAAACTTTGGACTTACCAGGTATACTGTCTGCAGCATGCTAACTTCAAAGTGAGTGCATTTGGTCAGTGAAAAGGGATTTTGCATGCTTGTTCAAGGCAAGCTGACTTACTTGGTTCAAGGTTGCACAGTGGACCTGGGTGACTTAATTTCCTACCCTTTTTGTGTCAGCTTGTCAAATTTACTTCCTTTCTTTTATTTGTTTGTTTGGTTGTTGGTTTTTTTCCATATATAAAGTGGTGGATTTTTTAAGTTTGTTTGATCTTGGATTTGTTACTTAAAATATTCAAAGAACAAAGGGGGCGTAGTAGTTCTCTCGTATTGTACAGATACTCAGGAAGCTGCTGAGCTATTCCCAGCCCCTTGCAGTGTGATAGAGTATTCAATGAAGCTGATTGTTTTAAGGGCTACTCAAATTGATCTTCCTACTTTGGATTAAGTTTTACTTAATGAGGAAGTAATGAGATTATCATAGACAAAAAAGACTGTCTCTTTTGGGAACATACAATTTCTGATACTTGACTTTATTTCAAACAGATCCATAATTCTTTCTTTGGGGAATGCAAATTAAATGATAATCAAGCCATGGGACATCTCTAGGAACTGTTTTGACGCTCAGTGGTAAAAGTATTATACTGTGTATTTTCTTGCTGGGGAAAGGATTGACTGCTGCAGGATTAAAACGTTCTGGATGGATGCCATTTTCAGATAGTTAGTTCAATTAGAAGAAGAGAATGGATCTGATTAAAGGATAAAGCTGGTTATTTGTTGTTTTTACTCCATGCAGTGCAATGGGAGTGACTCTCTGCCTTTTCTCACTAGCAATAATTAGGATCGGAGGGTTCCAACTGCATGTTAATATTCCTCTTCTTTGAATGGAAGCATGCAGTAGCTAAGCAATTAACATTTCCTTTAAACTTTAAAACCTAGGAAAAAACCTTCTGCAAAATATTTAAGAAATCTCCAGATATTCAAAAGAAAGCACTGAAAATAAGAGACTTAAGTTTGTTTGTTTGTTTTTCCACGTTTGGATGTTTTAGGAAACACCTGGCCTAATTTGTACTTAAAATTCCCATTGATGTTGTGTTCAAAGTTTTCAATGAAGCCAGTGGTTCATTTCTGGGTTTTAATTGTGTATGACCACTAGTAATTTGCGTGAACCACTGACAGGTTGCACTGACAGTCTTCATTTGCACAAACTATGAGTAGCTAATAAACTGTCATTGATTATGCTGTTAAATTGTATTTTGTATAGAGCTGATATGGCTTCATATTATAGATTTTACATTTAATAATTTGACTGTTTTAAAAGGAGCACAAATAGTTTTGTTCTAAATAGCATGACTAGATCATTAAACACTGTGCCTCCCTGCCCAGTAATTTTGCCCTGCTGTTCATCAGCAGCAATTTAGCTGAGAGGAAAAAATGATGCTTATGACCTGAATCTGCAAAGACTGATGTAGACAAATGACTTGTTGAATTGAAGAAGTGAAATCTGGGGTATTTTAAAGTTGATGGTTAAACTACTTGGGAAGTACTCATACTTGTTTAATTGGGACCTTAACTGGGCATGAATCATCACCAGTAGCCACATGTGATGATGTATGATGGGCAGACTGCAGGCTTTGCTTGCTTCAGAAATGCTGACTAACACTTATAGAGGTTAACTTATATTTAAATGAAAGGGAGTAAGATCTTGCCTTCATATTTGGTGCTCCTATATTTAAGAATATGCTTGAATCATACACCTCAGGCACAAGCAAGTATTTACATTAAGAATGCACTGAAATGTTTAGTTGAATTGGAAGTATAATCTTTTAAGAGGTGATATTTGTTATTACCTAGAAGAGTTCTGAATTGAGGTAAAATACTAAGTTATGAATAGGAGGAGAAAGAGAGGATTGTTAAACTTTGCGCTCTTTACTGTTACTAAAAGCTTTAGTCATGGCTGGTTGTAGACGTAGCTGATTTAGCATTCAGGGGGAACAGCTTTCTATGTATTAAAGGCTTCTGTTTGGTATCTGTTCCCTCTTTTGTGTTTTTCTTTCTAAGATGAATCAAAATTTCCAATCTAGAGGCTGTACTGAAGTTTGAACAAAACCTTGGAAGAGGATATCTGAATTCAGACTTGAACTTTTCTAGCATTGAAGAGGTTTTTAGATATATCAGCATTAAAGCAGAAATAAATCATTCTGATTGGTACATTTTCTAGTTACTGAAGATAAAACACAGGTTTATAAGATCTTGCCCTTTCAAAAAACATCTTAACATTCATTTCAGTGTTTTAGTGAAGTCACAATGTTGAATTTGTGGTAACAGAAAATTATGTCCATTAAAAGGCTGAGGTTAAATACAAATGCATGACATCACTGCAGAAGAGAGAAATGGGTAGGCTGGAAGTGAATAAGCACTTATTTAGTCACAGTAGCCCTAAAATTACAGAAATGGCCAGTAAGTTGTTTTTTGCATCAGCTCTGTTCCTGCAGATGCACTCTTCTGCTTTCTTTTCGAAGGAGATGAAGCTAAGGTGAATATGTGAATAATTGCTAAAATGCTGACATAATATCAGAAACACGTTGGTAGAAAGAAGAGAGATTAACAATTTGCCAAAGGGATACAGAAATAAATAAGCCAGAGGTGTTGCTGTGCTGCTGCTAGTCTTAACTAATGTCAAGTTACTTTTCAGGACTGGTGTTGGAAGAAGCTTGCTGTTTAAAGCTAGCCGGATGGATCCAAATTAGGATGATGGTTCCCAAAATGTGTAATACAGGAGAATGATGCTAACATGGCAGCTTTGCAGGGAACATTAATAAAAGGGTTTTATACAAAGAAGTGGGTACAATAGATCCTGTTGTCTTAAAGCTTTCAAATACTCCAAGTTACAGGAGAGTCACTATGTATAGTACTGTCTTCCCAAGTTTATCAATAGAAGTAATGTTAGGACGGTCAGAAACCAGAAAAGAGCAGCAGGCAGGAGGCAGGTTGACTTTCGGTAGCAGAGGACTAGAATTTCATCTAAGCTTCCGAGAAGCTACATTGTTAGTTCTTTGTGCTGTTATTTTTCTAAAGACATCTGTTTTGTCCAGCCTTCACATTTCTTGTAATTTTGAAATGTTTCTTCGGCCTGATCTGTTTTATTTCACCTAATAAAATCTTAACCCTATTAAAGGTTTGGTGCATTAATGAAGCTGTCAGGTAGCATCCCCTTTCTCTTTATTTCCAGCTGAAGTTCCTGGCCCAGGTCTGGTTTTCTTTTAATTTATTTTTAAATCCCATGCTATTGTGCTTTGACCATGTGCAGCAAAGCTGGATCAGGTACTGTGAGCTGATGGGGAAGGGCAAGAGAAGCCAGCTAGAAAATCAGACCAGGAATGAGAAGTGTGGGTTTGTCCTGTACAAGACACTACTCATTCTGTCAAACTTGGATATGGATTGCTGATACTTACAAAAGATAGTTTGCATCCTCCTATGCACATGTAAAGCGCATAATACTAACTGGCAGAGCTCCCTCATGCAGCCTTTTTTTCTTTTTCTTTCAGAGCCTTCCTCCAAATCTGCTGAGTTGTCTAGTTCCCAGTCCTTCAGCTAAGATGCTTTTTTACCATTCCTGTGCTGCTTATATCTTCAGGCTTTGTCTCCAGGGTGGTAGTAGTATCTTAGTAAAAATGCCATCCTGTTTATCATGGTATGGGCTGGAGAGGGAAGCACTTCATTTGTGAGAAGTTAGTCTGATTTTGTTGTTTGTTACAGCTCCTGACCAGCCTTTGCATTAACACAGTGATAGGAGGTAGCTCCATGGCTAGTCAGTGCTTTCACGTACTTGACCTGCTCTGTTTCACCCTGCCCTGCTTGGTCTTGACAAATCTGAACCTAAACTTCAGTGCATCTCAGGTATTCAGAAACAAGCTTGTGCTCACCTGTAGGCTTTGGAGCACCTTGCAGATTGCAGAGAGCAAAAGGAAGGCCTTAGCTTGTGCTGCCTTGTTAGCTTGGGTTTGTGCTTGCACCTCGGTGACATGGGAGTGTAGTCACCCTGGCCAGACTAGCTCCATGTATGGCAGCAGAATTAGGGCAGACAATCATCCCGGGGGTTTCCTGGAAGGATACAGTGTGATATGACATAAGTAAGTAACAATTTTGTAAGTACCACTTTGGATCAGCAAACGAAGCATGGCATGCCCTACCTGCTTTGGATCAAAGCGTTGTGGGGCACTGTGGACAAAGCCAGTACCTGCTAATACTGTCAGCTTTCTTTGTTTTACAGGCTGGGGCAGAGCCAAGAAAAGGAACACAGATGGATAGGTGGATTGGTTTTGTTTTGGTATTGTTTTGGGTTTTTGGTGGTGGTGTGGTTTGATTTTTGGTTTTGTTGGGGTTTTTTTCTTTTTCTTTTGTTGCTGTTTTCTTTTTGTGTGTGGGTTGTGTTTTTTTTGTTTGTTTTTGTTTATGATATGAGATCTCTTTTTGGATTAGAATGTATGCGAGGTGTGTGCACTGCTCAAAAACGTTCAGAGTAGATTATCCCTTGTTGTGTATGAATAAGACAACCATCCAATATGCAGGAATTCTTGTGGTTCCAATGCTTAGGATACCCTCCAGAAGGGGAATTGGAAACCCAAGTTTTCTCCTTCATGCCTCTTTATTGTGACCACTGGAATACAGTGTTTTAAGGAAGGGAAGGTCTTTTCTCTTTTGTGAATGGCAACCAAATCTTCTTGTGGCTGTATGCTACACAGTATTTTAAAAGTTTAAATGCGAAGATGTCAGTCTTCTTGAATCTTTTCTTAATCTTTCTGGTCACAAATATTAAATGAATTGACCAAGTTCCTGGATATTGTATTTGATTCAAGCTACATTTTATGGACGTAAATAAAGTAATTGCTAAAAAAGCCCACAGAAATAAACCTATTCCCAATGAAATTGTGCTGTAAATAAAAGAGCAAGAGAAGTGAAGTTGCTCTTGTTCGAAGAAGTACTACTTTCTGAACAATCTTCCTTTAGAAAACAATTATGTGAATTAAAGTTACTCAGTTGCAGTCTGTCAAAGTGAAAAGATTAAAGCAGTAAACACTTACTGTAATTGATATTGCAACTCTTTAGGTATTTTAGCTTCAAAACCACATAGCTACATATATGTATATAAGAATCATTAGCTGTAACTCATTAGCTCTGTTCAAGCAGCTGCCAACCTTTAAAAGTTATTAATTTGCATCATGAAATGTAAAGTTGTAGTATTTATTCAGTGCAAAATTTCAATAGAAGATAACAGGGGGCTTGCAGAATATAGATGTTGAGCCAGTACCTGCAGAATTAACCCACTGCTATCAATTGAATTTGTCATCTTTAAACCTACAAATAATTCAGTCTTTGAAAGAAATATTATGATCTAAATATACTAAGCATCACCCTAAATTGATTTCCTTTCCCATTTTAATACAGACTCCACAACTAGGAGAAATAGTAACAGATCGCAGAGTTTAATAAGAGCATTGACATAGCGGAAATTACTCTTTTGAGGTTATAAAATACAAAAGTTCCAGTTGTCTCTTCAAGAGCGAAAGGATGAAAGTGCTTAAAAGCACTGCCAGATATATTGAAATGCAAAATCCAGTGGCTCTTGTTAAAACCTAAAATACCCCCTGAAATATTTGCATTACTTTCCATGAATTAGAGTGGAAATGCAAGAGGAAGTAGAAAAAAAAAAATCTGCTATGCATGACTTTCCATGGGTTATGCTTGTCAGAATGAAAATAGTAGTAGATTTTATGGTCTTTGAAACTGCTGAATCACAGTTCCGTCACTCGGCCTGTGGAGGCTGTGACCCGTGGGGTTTCCTCAGGCTGCTGATGCATACCCTGTGCTCTACGAGTACTGCCTGACTGCAGTTTGCCTGTATCAATAGGAAGTGTCTCTGCTGTCATAGTAGTATGAATGAATATGGACTGTAAAACTGATGATGGAGGCTTAAATGCATCCATCCAAGGACTAAACTTGTGAAAGAACAAAGTCAGGCATCTTTTGATGGAAATTGTTTATTTTGTACCACGGTACTCAAATATACTACTAAATTCCCTCTCTAACTTAAGAATGGGAAAATTGGGTGCCAAGAATTGCAAGTGCTAGCAGGCAAAGAAAAGCCAGTCTTCACTGTTGCAAATCTCTCATTTTGAGAGATCTCATTGTATCCTTTGCAAGGAACTTTGATGCCTCGCTCTGTAGTTAGGGCTATCCCATGTTTTTTCCTTTGTAGCTGTATTTTTCTGCTTTTAATTTGAGGAATTCTGGCAACTTGGTCGAATCTGCTGCTGTACTGGGCTGCTACAAATCAAAAATGTCCAAATGGCTCCACAGAGCACATGCAGACAACCCTTCTCAAGTGTAATGCACATATATGTGTTTCTCTTTGCAGACTCTCAGGATGTGATAGCCTTGCAGATAACTCTGCTAAGGAAAATCAACACTGCTGTGTAAATGTTAATCACAGTACACGAAAATACTCAGCAGAACTTGCTGTTGTTTAAAAATCATTGCTGCTGCTCTGCAGAGCTCGAATGGCTCCACTGACAAACTGTCATACTTGCTCAGAATCCTTCTGTTGGTTCTTCCCCCTCATTTTCTTGGCCCTATGTAAATATTTGTTATATCTGGTGGTAAAAGAAGAGACTTGGTACAGTTATTCTTCACTCTTATGTTAGTATGAGTATCAGTAGGGTTACAGAAATATCAAGCTACAGCTGAATATTCACGTCTCCTTGAATGAGGCTAGGAATTGTGATGAGTTATATTCTTTCTAAGAGAAAAATGCATGAAAGTCTGTTTCAAACTGGTCAGTCAAAACCCCTTTTAAAATGAAGAATTTCAGTATGTCGTGGTGCATTCTCTCTTCTCTAAATTCAGGTACATGGTTGATTTACCCTTCAAGGGAAGGGTAAATTTCAGCAAAGGGAAAAAAAACTACAAAAGCCTGGTTTGGTTTTATTGTGATTCACCTTGAAAGCCTTAAGAAGAAATAATTGAAAAGTAGTACTGAACAAATATTTTGAGTTTTCTTACAGTTATTTTTCTACTTTTGGGGGTTTTATTATTAGTGTTTTAAGTTTTCCTACTCAACCTTAATGACTACAAATTCAGTGGAAGATTATGTCGTATAATTCTGCTGGAGTTTCTAGAAAGTGCTGAATATTCTAGAACTCCATGGAAAATTTTGTCAGTTTGCAGAGTTTCAGATTTGTTTGGTTTTGTTGTTTGCTTTGTTTTTTGGTTTGGTTTTGTTTAAGGTTCCCCCTCTGGTACCTTTTTTAATTGCAGAATTTCATGATGCGTCTACTTCCCTCTTCTCCCAGGAAGAAGATTTTGGAGGCTGGAAATCTAAGGGAATTATGACACTAGGAGCACTAAACTAAACCTAATTTACAGACTTGTAAACAGCCTGACTAAAAAAAAAAAATAAATAATTCTCTAAATGCCTTTTAAAATTGGTCCACTTGCAGCTTAAACATTTTTGTGTTGGTTATTGAGCATTTCTTGTTCCGATTCTATTTCCAGTGGTTCCTCCAAGAAATAGAGAAAACCAAGCCTGAGCACATTTGGCTTTCTAAGAAGCAGCAGAAAAATATACATTGTCTTTAGAGGGGGAAGAAGCAACATTTAAACTGTTGCGCATCTTGAAGAAGTGAGGTAAATCCCATACTTACTGTGTTGCATAAATCCATACCTTAAGGCTTTACATATATAGTTAATTTGATTTTTGGAAAAAATCTGTTCCAACTGAAGTATATGTGCAGTTACGAAATTTTATGTAGGTAGAGTTGATGTGTAGATAAAACATTACCATGGCAAATAGGCCAAAGTTGCTTTTGATATGGAGAACTACCTCATTTGGCAGTGTTATATAGTTACAAGTTTAAAATAACTGCTTTAACAGAAGAAAAATTATATCAACAGCATGGATGTACTAACCTTTTTCTTCCTTTCTTTTCCCTTGATTTTTGACAAATGTGTAGACTTTGGGATAGAAGTGTTAATTTATTTACAGATGACTACTAGGTTGTAAAATACACTTTAATCTCTCAAAAGGGGGATGAATTCCATTGTGTACTGTCATGTTTTCTCACTCTTGTGCATCTTTAATTTCAGTCTTTGTCATCAGATGATGGTGTTCAATGTGATTTCTGACCAGCTGATACTGTCAATTATTTTCAGAGCAAGTTTGAAAAGGTCCCCTTATTGTTAAATGAATGGTCATTCCTGGGTGAAAGCAGATGACATTTGGATTTTGATGTTTTTGGGACAGTTTCATAGCATTGTTAAAAACCACTGAAGAATATGCATGAAGAAGCACTGAGAAATGTCACACTTTATCAGTGACTGTTCGCTGTTTCCTACTTGGTTTGGTCATGGAATATTCACTGTACAAAGCCTGGTGTTCATGAATTTTCCTTGCCTTGTATCTTGCATAATTAACACGTACAGAATTATTATCAAAATGACTTTGAGCCACAGGAACTGCAGTGTAGTGTGTATGTATGTGTGCTCCTGTGGCTGTAATTTCAACTGCATTTACCATTTGTTAGCAGTGACAGTGGGAGCTCATTCTTGAAACTGTTGTCCATATAAGTTAGAATTTTACACTTCATCTGTTTTTGATGATTCTGCAATGCAGAATGTTTTCATGAAGAAACATAGTTCATAGGGTGGTACAATGCTAAGTATTTTGGTTGCAGTGTCACATTTTTATTTGAAATTAATAGCTTTCTGTCAGAGTAGTTCTCTCTCCATTGCTTCTGCTGCTCCTTCTTCCCTCCGTCGTGTTGCATTGTGCTTTCCTTGGAACTGGTGTGCGTAACTTAGTCCAACTCACTGAAACAGCAGAGAAATGACTGTGCAATTCACAAATGAACAGATTTTGCTGTTCTACTATTTACTGTGTTTCTTCTTGCTGTGGGACCAGACAAGTGTCAGAGGTGTGACAAAGTGGATGGAATTCTGTGTGGGGGACAGTTGATGCAGTAGAACTGGGTTTGAGGGAAGGGGGTTTGTGGGGAGGCTGGCTGAACATGACCTTCTCCTTCTGGCATTATTCAGTTACTGATTCAGTTCAACTTAAAGCTTGCCTTGATCTCTTGCTTTTCTTTGAATGAAAGACCTGTGATGGTGCCCATGCATGCTTAATTAAGGTGATGGTAAGGTTTTTAAGACATCCATGGTTTTTACTATGTTGTATATCTTATCACATCTGAAATGTGATGTTTATCCCAATATGATGTGAATATTTGACGCATGCTACCTGTTGTAGTTGCTTATCAGGAACTAAGCCACTGTTGCTGAAACAGATGACTTGGCGTGACAAGTGTTAATACAGAGACTCTTAAAGGGGATGTATAGGGACCTATACATAAACCACAGCCTCTAAACATAAGCAAGAGTGATCTTTTCAGGCTTAATTTCTGAAGAACATAATTAAAAAACTTTCCTTACATTTGGGTCAATAGGATTGTTTTATCTTAAAAAGCACAAAGCAAAGAATAGATGGTCTATGTGACAGCTTACAGATTCAGTAAGGAAATAATATTTTGTTTTCTTTTACTAGACTTCTAAATGATATGAGGCATATGAAATCTCTCTTAAGAAACACGAACTTGTGCAATTTCTAATTACATTTTCAGTGAGACATACCCTCTCTCCTCAGAAAGCAATTCATGGTTTTTGAATGTGTTTTTAGATTGCATTCACACTGTTATTATTCTCAAAACATGTTTGTTTCTCAACAGGTATAAAAATAAAATAAAAATGAGTGAACAGGACCATGGAACATTCTTCAACACTCGCAGGAATAGTGATGTAGGTATGTATGCTATCATGTTCAAATTGTTTTCTCACAATCTAGAATAAAAATACTTATAAAGTATCCTGTGCAAATAATAACTGCATGTGGAAACTGCTATAGCATTTGATCATAGAATCCTAGAATGGTTTGGGTTGGAAGAGACCTTAAAGATCATCCAGTTCCACCCCCGCCGTGTGGGAGGATACCTTCCACTAGACCAGGTTGCTCAAAGCCCCATCCAGCCTGGCCTTGAACACTTCCAGGGATGGGGCAGCCACAGCTTCTCTGGGTGACCTGTACCATGGCCTCACCACCCTCACAGTGAAGAACAACTTCCTATGATCTAGTCTAAATCTCCCCTGTCAGTTTAAAGCCATCACCCCTTGTGCTATCCCTATAAACCCTTGTAAAAAGTCCCTCTCCAGCTTTGTTGTCGGCCACTTTAGGCACTGGAAGCTGCTCTAAGGGCTTTCTGGAGCCGTCTTTTCTCCAGGCTGAGCAAGCCCAGCTCTCTCAGCTTGTCTCTATAGGAAAGGTGCTCCAGCCCTCTGGACCTGCTCTAGCAGGTTGGTGTCTTTCTTGTACTGGAGACCCCAGAGCTGTATGTAGGGCTCCATGGGGGTCTGATAAGAGCACAGTAGATGGGCAGAATCCCTTCCTTCAACCTGCTGGCCATGCTTCTTTGTATGCAGCTTAGAATATGACTGGATTTCTGGGCTGCAAGCACACATTGCCAGCTTATGTTCACTTTTCTGTCCACCACGATTCCCAAGTCCTTCTCTGCAGGGCTGCTCTCAATCCATTTGATGCCTGGGCTGTACTGCGACTGGGGACTGCGCTGGTGACATGACTTGAAAAAAGTCTTTCCACAGCGAGACATCATCTGGTGTCATGTTGTCAAACTTTCTGTACACATGTGGTAAATGAAAATTCCTAGGGGAGGCTTGAAGTAGGATCAAGGGATAGTTTTGCAGGATTTACCTTAATGTTTTATATGGGATCCCTCTGCAAAACTATGTCAGAAATACTGCATCCAGCTACTCTGCTTTTAAGAGTGAGTGGTAATAAGTTTTTTACTAAGACCTAATGGTAAATTTTATTACTAAAGGAACAAAAAAGAGGTTGGAAAGAAAGGCCCATTCCTTATCTTTATAAACTTCCTACCTTATGTCAAGTTACTGAGGATGTGTGTGTTAAAGCTTTACAGCACTGAGGCAAAAGTTCAAGTAATTTCATTTACCATTATATTTGTATCTCAGGCTTTAGCAGATATTTGTTATAGAAAATTGTGAAAAGGCATTTTAAAACCTCGAAGTTTAATATTTAATATTTAATATTTTTATTCATATGTCTATGTGTATATATTTGTGGGTGTATACATACATATAAAATATATATAAAATGTGTTAGCAATTAAATGAAGTTTGCATCCTGTATGCTAAAACTCTGATTTTGCATTGAATCTCACATTGATAGACTCTTTTGACTTCAGAAAATTCTTCAGTAGAAGAAGAAACAGATGAAGATTAGTCATAGAGATTCATAAGGCTCAGATATATAAGCTAAAGAAAAAGCATAGTGAAAGCAAAGATAAAATTAAATTATTTGGGGTTAGAGGTGTGGATTTTGAATCTGTCACTCATTTTTTTTCTTGGATGTGAGGGACATTATTAAGTTGGTGAAGACGAGTTACCTGAGTGAAAAAGTACCTCAGGTACCTACTTTCTCTTACATTAGTTCTATATGTAGCTATGTATATTTATGTGTTTTATATAAAACTTTAAGAGTGTAGAAAATATCAGATTATATTGCTAAATTAAACTTGTGACTTTCAGAGACAACTCTAAGGTTTTCAAACATTGCTGCAAGTGTTTTTTTGTTTAGAAACCCAATATAGTAACAACTTTCTATATCTAAGCGCCACCAAATTTAACCTTTTTAAGTAAATGGATTGTCTCCACTTATTCCCTGTTCTCTGAAACATTTTTATGTGGTTAGAACAGATTAAGGCAACGCAGCCATAGGAAAGCAGTGCTTCTCTCTGTTATTTTACAGCAGTCCTTATTCTCTCCATCTATTCATTCAGTGGGATGGTTCATTCTCCTTTCCTCTTTGCTTTCTGCGCTGTATTAGTTATCACTTCCTGTACGTCAGTATACACTTCTACAGTTTTTGTCCTGTTTTTCCATGCTTTTTGTTGTCAGCTCTATTCTGTCATATCGTGAGAAAGGGTGCAAAAAAGATTACATGAATTTCTATTTTGTTCACATCCCCTGTCCTTACTAAACTATAGTGAAGAATAAAGCTGTCATAGGGAAAGTAGGGTTTGAAAAGCCAGTGGTGAATGAGAGCTGTCAAACAGGTACAGCAAACTGTATTTACATTGAAGTTTAAGGATGTGACAATGCTGACATAGACCTAAGAAAGCTGGTCAGGATATTGCAGTTCTGAGTGCCATACCCAGGTAGGGTTTTGTCGTGGTTTAAGCCTCTAAAACTCACGAAGTTTTACTCACTCACTCACTCCCCTCTTTTTCTTCCCCCAGTCCCGGGGGAATGGGGAGGAGAATCGAAAAAATAAATGCGACTCACACAGGTTGAGATAAGAACAGTTTAGTAACTAAGGTATAACACAAATCACTACTGCTACCACCAGTAATAACACAAGAGAAATACAAGGAAAGAGAATACAACTGCTCACCAAACCTGACCCAGCCAGTGCACCCCCCAGCAGTGAACCCCCCACTGCACCACCACACCCTTCCGGGTCTCTGCTCTCTCCGTTTTCACATACTGGACATGAAGTGCTGTGGTATGGAATAACCTCTTTGGTCCGTTTGGATCAGATGTCCTGTCTCTGCTTCCTCCCAGCTTCCCCTCCTCCCTGGCGTAGCATGAGACTCAGAAAGTCCTTGACCAGATCAAAACATTACCAAGCAGTAACTGAAAACACTGGTGTTATCCGCGCTGCTCCAGCTACCAAGGAGAAAAATGACTGCTGCTGCTGAACCCAGGACAGGTTTCTACCCCTGGATATCTATACCGCGATTCAGAGCAAGTGGTGTGGGAGATCCATGGTAGTGAAATCATGCAGGAACTCCTTCAATCAGGAATTGGAAGTTAGGTGGCTGAAAGTTGACTGTAGCATAAGGACTTTGTTGCTGCATGCATGGATATGTGTGTAGGATGCACGTAGAACACTTCAAAAACATTGACACTAGGTACTTAGAAGAGATTTCTGCAGCAGCTGCAACAGGCTGCTGGAGGATAACAGTGTCCCACCTTTACGTTGATGCTTACCTGCATCATAGGATGCTGTCCTGAAATTAACTGAGGATCTGATGGTCCTGGAACACCACATGTGTTTCAAAGGTCATGAGATTCACAAGCACCATTCCAAGAAGTTGTGCTTAATGATTTCTAGCTGTAGTTAATGTCATTTAATACTACCAACAGTTACTTATTCTTTCCTAACAAATATGACAGGATGCATCTGCTGTGAACTTATCTCCTAGGTGCTCCCAGGCATTTGCCTGCAGGGAGCCTGAAATAAAAATGTTAATGGCATTGCTCTGAAACTCCAGCCATGCCCTGCCGCTCATGCATGTGGACATTGATGTTGCTGCCTGAAATGATTCCTAGCAGACTAGAAGTGATTGTAAGCCTTTGGGAGCAGTAACGAATGAGTGATAGGCTTAGGAGGAAGAACTGAAGAGTGGCTTTTCAGAGGGTTTGGCAACAGAACTTTTACTTCTTTGAACGCAGAATGATGTTCTGTGATCTTTGCTGGACAATGTTGTAAGCAACCTCAGAAAGAGGGGAAAAAAAAAATGAAATATGCACGTAAAATCTTGGATGATTTAGGATTGAGAACTTCAGATTTGGATTGATGACAATAAAAGCCTACAGATAAGCAAAGCTACCTAGAGGCCTAAAAACTGAAAGGAGATTCTTCATACTAAGCTCAGAGAAGGGATAAAATGAAAGTATTAGTGGATCAAACTATTGAACTTTTTTGTGTAAGGTATATAGAGAATAAAAAGGTAGTCATAATACAAGATCAAAGTTATAACGTGGTTAGTGTAATACTGAGTAATACTGATTGGATGGAATAATGCACGTATTGTGAAGATTAGTGGCAAAGAAAGCACAATTGGCAAGCAGGGGGAGAGGAAGAAGCCTTCCTTCATGTAGGTGATGTGTTCTTTCAAGCTCAGAGTGGAAGCTGCAAAGGGATTGCCTGTGGAAACTGAACATTATGAGTAGAGGGGAAGAAGGATGCAGTTCTGCTTTGATGAGAGTCTGCCACAGGCCAGTAAGCCAGGAAAATCTGATTAATATTAGGCAGCTATGTACCTGAGGTTACCTTGAGTGTGCTTCTCTTTCTGTTGCCAAATCTCATTTGGACAGGATCTGCAGCCTTGGTTTTCTGCATTCATTCTGGTATGGCTGATGGTATTCTCACTCCTTAGGTTACCCAATGTTAGGTGTATACATAATACATTTCGGATTAAAGTGACCATGAAGTGGTGGAAATTATCATTCTTAGGAAGCTGGTGAAGGGGAAGAGAAATGAAGATAGTGGATTTCAGGAAGGTGAACATAAGCTGAGATGAGCTTATGTGGTGTCCCCCAGGGATCAGTGTTGGGACCGGTCTTGTTCAACATCATTGTTGGTGACATGGACAGCGGGATTGAGTGCACCCTCAGAAAGTTTGTCGATGACACCAAGCTGCATGGTTCAGTTGATCCATTGGAGGGAAGAAATGCCATCCAGAGGGACCTTGACACGCTTGTGAGGTGGGCTGATGCCAACCTGATGAAGTTTAGCCATGACAAGTAGAAGGTCCTACACCTGGGTCAGAGCAATCCCAGGCACAGCTAAAGGTTGGGCAGAGAAGAGATTGAGACCAGCCCTGTGGAGAAGGACTTGGGGGTGTTGGTTGATGAGAAACTGAACATGAGCCGGCTGCAGTGTGTGCTTGCAGCCCAGAAAGCCAACTGTATCCTGAGCTGCATCAAAAGGAATGTGACCAGCAGGTCGAGGGAGGTGATGCTGCCCCTCTACTCTGCTCTCGTGAGACCTCACTTGGAGTATTGTGTGCAGTTCTGGTGTCCTCAACATAAAAAGGACATGGAACTGTTGGAACAAGTGCAGAGGAGGGCCACGAGGATGATCAGGGGTCTGGAGCACCTCCCATATGATGCCGAGCTGAGGAAGTTGGGTCTGTTGAGCCTGGAGAAGAGAAGGCTGTGTGGAGACCTCATAGCAGGCTTCCAGTATCTGCAGGGGGCCTACAAGGATGCTGGGGAGGGACTCTTCATGAGGGACTGTAGTGATAGGAGAAGGGATAACGGGTTCATACTTAAAGAGGGGAAGTTTAGATTGGATATGAGGAGGAAGTTCTTTGCTGTAAGGGTGGTGAGGCACTGGAATGGGTTGTCCAGGGAAGCTGTGAATGCTCCATCGCTGGCAGTGTTCAAGGCCAGGTTGGACAGAGCCTTGGGTGACATGGTTTAGTGTGAGGTGTCCGTGCCGATGGCATGGGGGTTGGAACTAGATGATCTTAAGGTCCTTTCCAACCCTAACTATTCTATGACTCTATGATTTTATGAGGACTCCATGGTAAACTTCAGGTAACTCAAGTTTGGGGAATATGGCAATCCCTCAATGAAGCTTCTTAAAGGGTTCATTGGTAGTAACGTTTATTGTGGTGAAAGACCAACTTGGTTAAATCTTTACTGACGTCGAATACCTTTTCAGCAAAACTACTTCATGTGGGTTTTTTTTTTTTTGGACAACAATCTGTCACAGTCTTTCAAATACTGATGGTAGGACTGGAGAAAGTGCACGTCATTATCCATTCTGTTTGCAGCAGAAGCCAAGGGTGATGTTTTTCTTGCAATTTAGTGCCTTTCTCTTTGAGGAAGTATGTTGTTTTCCCAGGGGCCTACAGACATTTAATAGAAAAATGATGCTGTTTCTAGTGGCTGGGTATTCAATGGAAAATGCTAACTGCAACTCACTCTGTTTACCTATCGTTGGTAGTTTATATAACTTTAGGAAAAAAAAAATTCCTATTGCTCAATCTATAGATTACAATAGATATTCAGGTAGTTTTCCAGTTTGTGAAATAAGAATGCATGTGTTGAAATTTACATATTTCTGTATTAGAAATTACTAAAATTTCAGTAAGCCTAATTTAACGTGAATTATTCTTCAGGTTCACATAGTAAAAAAGGTTTTTAAACTTTTTGTGAGCAGACAGATGGTAAATTTTTTTTATATAGCTTCTACTAGCTTATGTTTGTTTCAAATTTTTATTTACCAACTAACAATCTCTTTGTTATGAAAATTTTTAATATTTGGAATACACTGTTTCTCAGTTCTATCTATAATTCTTTCATTTTATGACTCATGCTTAAAATATTTCTCCAGAATTTGAAATGACTGTGTTTTATGTGATAACTAGAAAATCTGGTGATTCCTGTAAGAGATGGCTTTTTCAGCTCTAAGTATAAACCTGTTGACTGCAAACATCTACATGAACTTGCTGCAGTAGAAAAAATGGCATCTGAAAAAATTCAATTAAAGGTATGGTTTTTATATTATTTGTAACGTGAGTGACTTTAAAATTAAATAATCGTGTTTCTTTTCACTGCCCAAAAGAATCTGAGAATGAATAGGGATAACAAATTGCTATAACAGTGTTCAGCAAAAGGGGGCAAAAAATGAGGAGTTTATCACAGTGTTATTGTGGTTTGGACGTATTAATGGCAAAGTGTGGGAATTCTTTGAATGAAAGGTGCAAAATATGTGTGGATTGGGTTTACTGAAAAGGTAGGAAAAAGTTGTATTTGAGTGCTTTGAGGAAAATCATCCAGACTTATTATGAGAGCTACTCAAAATACAGGGGTTATGATGAATTATAGGATTAAATGGGAACAGGAAATTGATCCAGAAAGAAACAAAATTAGATTAAGTCAGGATTTTGAAAAGTCAAGCTGAGGCAGATCTTGAAAGAAAATTGAAAGGATTTTATAGCCATAGAATGTAACTGTAGAGCTAGACAGATAGAAAGGTATAAATTACTGCTACATGGCCCAAGTGGTAAGAACATAGTTTATTTAATACTAGTAAAGTTTAATGAAAACTTTTCCTCTACTTTTATTAAGAATTATGATTATGTGTGGACAAAGCAGGGTCAGTAGCAGAACTGGAGAAGCAGCAAAAGTCAGGGCTGTCAAACTGGAAAGAAGACTTAAGTACCAGATTTTCACCATCCACTAATGCGATTTCACATATTCATATTTTCTGTAATTCTGATTTTAGAAGCATTTAATAAGTCCATGCAACAATGGGTGGTACCATATGAGTTGAAAATAGCAAAGCAAATTAGTATACTAAGATTTTGGAAGCACTTTTGGCAGTGATACACCCAAGTCCTCAATGACATGCAAGTTAGAATACAAGGTGAAGAGAAGGATTTGTAAACACAAGAAGGAAAATAGAAAGTAGGAACCATCTGTAAATATGGGAGAGGACAGGGTGAGCACTGGTAGCCCTCCAGGCAGCCTCACTTCATCCTTTACATTAGGCATATGCCAAACATTATGACAGAGTTCTACCTTTGCAGAACAAGAACCAAATATTAGAGAAAATGCAAAGAGAGAATTAGAAAGATTAAGATTTAGCTCAGACACAGCTAACTAGAATACTGCATGTGACCTTCGTGATTATTGTACATCTCCTCCATGTCTCCCCAAATAATAAAGGAAAAAAAAACACGTAAGAAAACCTGAAGTTCTAAAAGAAAAAAAAAAAATCATTTTATCTCTAAATCATATTTAGAAGTTCTTTGAACTGAAGTAATTAAATGAAATACTTTGGTTAGCAACTTAACCATATACTTTTTTTTTTTTTGCTGTTGTTCTGCTGCTCTTTCTTAAATCCTAGTGAATGGAATATGTACAGTACCAACAAGCATAATTTACTAGTTTATACTACTATCCTGAAGGCCTTGCAACAAAAAAGGGGGCTGCTTGTGCAGCTTCTCTCTCTGTATTTAGAATAGAAAAGTGTGACAGTGAATGAGAGAAAAAAGTACATTCTTTATAGTATTGCTTCCTTTAATGCAAGCGAGTATAAATATGTCAGAAGTGCTGGCAGATATTTCTTCATGTATTGGCAGTACAAAATTCTACTGAATTCATTCAAGCTTTAAACTAACTTTTCATCATCTGTCTTTTGGTATTTCACCTTTTCAAGTGTTTTCCAACTGAGTAGGTAGTAAAATATATATGCTGAAAGCTCCACAGAGAATAGAATGTGTTCTAACTACTACTTTTTTGTTGCTGATTCAGGCTATCCAAATTTCAAAGTGCTGAAGTTACTCCTTCAGTGAGTTAGAACCAAAGAAGTAAATGGTAAATCAATTGCCGGCCATTTAAGAAAGAAAAATACAGCACATACATAAAAAAGCTAATATTGCAGCAGTTAGGCATATAATGTTATTGTTGGCGTTATAAAATAATTTCAAGAGCGTGTTACACTTTATGTACAGAACTAGTTTAACTTTTCACTTAAGTTTTAGAATTGATTTGAAGAGATGTATTTTCAGATTACTTCAAATACGGTATTCTGTTTGCTGAAGTCTGGTTTTAAGCATTTAATGGTAATCAAGAGAAAGCTTTAAGTAACATGAAAATAGATAAGCAATAAAAATAAGGAGACATTATCTTTGGTTCAGAAGCATTGTAACATACCAATTGAAAGCATTAAACAGGTGCTTTAAAGTTGCTTATAGTACAGTCACATATGCAGCTTCCTATAAACACCTTGTTTCTCATTCAGAGTCCCATCATGTCTCTGTAGTATCTATTGCAAGTTTTTACCTAAGTAATACCCACTAAAGCAGGCTTGCTGCAGAAGCACGATGGTTCTTCACAGGGAGAGCCACATTCTGGTTGTGGTTCTCCATGTGACTATATAGAAACCATTTATATTCAACCAGATGTAGTAAACTTGGATTCAAGAGGTATAAATGTTTCTAGTTTCAAAATTTGAAGTATTTTCTTTGGAAGTTAAGATTTTAGCTTTGCTGGTGGGTGAATGAGGGGCTCTGATTCAAGAAGTGATGGGATTCTTGCTTACCTGTACATGAGCCCTTCAAGGAAAAGTTCAGTGAACTTTCTCTTTGAGAAGCATGCTGGCGTCACTTGCCCAGGGAGAACACGCTTGTAGCGGGTTTGCTGTCCTTGTTTTTATGCATATGGATGCAGAGAGGGTAACTGTGGTTATTTCCAACTTTCACCAAGCAGGAAAGTTGACTGAGCATTTTAAACAGCAGATTGCTTCTACCTGAGCCAAGTGGAAAACCAGCATTTTTTTCTTGAAACGTTAATTCTTTCCTGAACTAGATGTGGAGTGACATCTTTATTCATTTCTTCCCGTTATGAGCTAGGACAAGGTTTTCCATTGTTTTTTTTCCTTGTCTTGCTATCATTCTGCAGTAGAATAATGTTTCTGCATGAAGTATGGTCTGGGGAAGGAAAAAAAAACAGGGGGTGTGTGTGAATTGTGGGAGCCTCTGGAATCAGAAGGGTGTTTGGAACCAGAAGAAGTTGGCCTGGGGCAGGAATGAGGTTAGGTGTAATGGAGGAAGATGGTGGCAAGGTGGCAAAAAGAGAAGGAGCAGGAAAGGAGCCAGTTCTGAACTGAAATGCTGCTTTGTCCCATTAAGACGCCAGAAGGCAGTTGTGATGGTAGGAGGATGACAGAAAACTGACTTGTCTCAGGGGCTTCTGGCGACCACAGACTTCTGATCCTTTTTCCTTCACTGTTAGTTGGCCAGAGTCGCCTGGCTGTCACTTCATCAGCCTTTCCCTGACTGCTTTTTCTCTACTTTAAGCAGTAACTCCATCTATCTCAAAAGCATGTATTTTTGTTTTATCTGAAGTTTGAAGCAATGTTTTGTGAAGCCCTCAGAAAGTTTCAGAGCCTCTTTAATTGGACAGATTTTGAAAAAGCACTCTTTTTTAGTAACCAATTTTATTTTATTTTTTTTTTTCCTCAGGACACACTTTCACTTTTTCATCTTCCCACCTTTGAGAAAGTGTATTTTTCTTTCTCCTGCACATCTTTCCCACATTCACCTCCTGGGTAATGGGGATGGGAAAGAGAAGGGGAAAAAAGGGAAAGAGAAGGGGAAAAAAGGGAAAGAAGAAAATGGACTGCATTTTTTTTCCCCACCTTCTCCTCTCATTTAATCATGATTTAAATGGATTTTTTTTCCCATGAAAATTGGGTACATTTGAACCTGTTGTTCTTTAGAAAAAAAACAGTTTTGAAAAAAACTTTTAGGTTCATCATTCTGTAATTAAAAATTTCCATGTGAAGGCATTTAATAAAGCTATTGAACAGACTCAGATGCTTACAAGCTTTAATTTTTCCTGCAGATTAAAAAAACAGAACAATTTTCAAAAAATAACAAAGAGCAAATGCTGCTGAAACAGCATCGGCAAGTGTGGTGGCAAGAACATAAAAGACTGAGTGAGAACAGGTAAAAGCTGAGCGATAATTAGCCATTATTAAACAAATACTTCCATAGAAAGAGATTCTGATGTGGTATACTTGATTCGAAGGATATTAAGAGGAAAATATTGAAGTATCTGAACTGAAGATAATTTTTGTGCAGGGCATGCGAGTTTGTGATCTGCATTGGAAGAGACCTGTAGACATTAAGAGAACACAGAAAGGGAGGGGAGAATAGAGTGGATGTTGTTCTACACGTACCTCTCCATGATGATCTGAGCTGTTTAGTTGTCCTGTCAACATCTGAAGAGCATGGATTTGTAGGAGTATCAAAAGTTTTCAGATGTTTTTTAATTCCTTCAGAGTTCGTCTCTAAAAGTACATATTGAGTTCATGCTTGGAACAGGGAAAGTTAATGTTTTTGTCTATTAGCTTGTTTTTTGTGTATACATACAGCAGATCAATGAGAGTATTTGTTGCTCAGAGGGGTGTGGCTTCCATACCACCCAGGACAATGTCCAGTTTCTGCACTTCATACCTTCCCAGGCAAAGGATCCCTCTTTTTACATAATTATTAGAGTATTTGAGGCTTAGAATTCTTGAAAACATATTGAGTAAGAAATTGAAACTTCTGTAAAACTCATATTCATACCTCCCAGGCAAAAAGCAGAAGCAGAAATAAAGGCTTTTCTTGATGAAGAAAGCCATAAGCACAAATTTTTTCTGGATATGAAGGACTTGGGTAAGAACCTTTTATTTGTTTCTTGATTATTTATTAGAATCAAAATTATCTTGATTATTTGAGTTTTTAAATCCCTGTCTTACCAGGTTTAGATTTAAAAATCACAGTGCTGTGTAGTATCTTGTGTGTTTGAGAAAGCCTTATGTTTTATTTGGATATAGAGCATAAATTATCAGAGGAGCGGGATACATACCAAACAAATACTATAGCTCCTATCTGGCAACTAAAAGAGAATTTGAAATTATGGCTGAATGAAATGCAGTGTTACCTCTCAGAAGAATCTTGCCTGAAATTTAAGATCAATCCAGTTGAGATGTTACAACAGGTTGGTATTTTAACTTTATTTTTACTATTTATTATCATGGTATTTTTATAATTTTCATTTATTTTTATGTGCTACTTTGAAATTATAACTCAGATTCAGAGTATCCCATAACCTCTTTAACTGCCATAGTATAAATCTGCTTCACTAAAATCTATAAAAGCATAGCATTGTAGAACTGGAAATCAGGCTCTTTGTTTCAAAATAAGAAATTTCGTATTAAAACCAGATGAAGAAGTAACAGTACTTTATTTCATTAAATAGATCAAATTTGTGAAGAAGCAACAGAAAGCAATTTTGGAATTTCTTATCCTTGAACGTTTGGCTTTGGAAAGAGAGATGGAAGACCATAAAACAAAAGTAAGCTTTTCCTTGTAAGTTTAGTTAGCAGTTTTTTGAGGGAGAAAATAAAATGCAGAATAGTCTGCTGAGTAGCATTTTTCATCTCAGGCATTAGCGCACTTCTTTTGAAGAGAAAAATGGACTTTTCCTTGAAGTCCCTTCAGCACTACTGTCTTTGGAATGCCCCTACCCTGATTTGAAGACGTTCCTTATCAATGAATGCCGAAAGCTTGCAAGCGGATACTGGTCTAAGCTTCAAGAGATTGATCAACAGCTAGAAGTTTTATGTAGGTAATGACATGTTTTTCTGAATTTCTTCTTTTGGGTATAAAATAAGTAATTATAATGTGTTTTTTATCTGTAGCTCCTGCAGTTAGTTGCCTTTACAATTAGAGTTGGTTCTGTTTTGTGCAAAGCAGAGAATAGTTGATGCACTGCCTGGCAATCTGGGGTTAAATAGTCAGTACTGTTTACACAGCTGAGGGAATTGAGGCTGTCCTTTCAAAAGCTCTCATGTGAAATAATAAGTGAAATGTTTTGTGGATTAAAGAACCAACAATCTGGTGTATATCAAGTATCCTGTTTAAATGCTTTTGTATGAATAGAAATGATCCTTTCTGTATGGTAATCACACTATCGAATTTATGCCAGAAAAGTACAGTCTTTGAGAGACATCTAGAATGTATTTATCTATAAAGCGGATACATAGGTCCAATCTTTTAACAAATTTTGGATTGCTGCAGTAATTCTCATCACAAAGAAATGTAAAAAATATATGTAGCTCTGATTCAGATAAACTGAAAGGAGGAGATATTTTTCTGTAAGCAAAAAATTTTATAGAAAGAGCATAAATTTAATGATCTCGAAATGTAACATAGCTGTATATTAGTAGTAAAAGCTTAGCTTTTCTGCTAAGGCTAACCTGAGTTCAGGGGATACTGAGTTGCAGATACTGGACCATCCTTAACTTCTTTTTGCCATCTCTTGATATTCCTTTGGCTTAAAAAGGAATCAGGTTTTAAGAAGACTGAGAATAGGAAGGTCAGAATTGTTTGACTCCTCGGCAAAAGAAACTGGGGAGAGCAGGGAAGTTCCTAAGTTTCTTTGGTAAAACAATTGCACACTGCTTCTAAATCTCCCTCTTTTTCTAGGTACTCTTACAGTGCAGCACTTAAATCTTCTGCTACTGCTGCTGAGTTTGGGGTGCTGAAACAGGTTTAAAATGTTGGGTCCCATAGGAAGTGATGATATACTCCACTGATTTTTTGATAAATCGTACAGGTATTCTGTAGGTTCTTCTGTTATCTGAAGCATGTATATTATTACTGTAATATACTAGCTATAATCATACAATACTTACTAGGAACTGTTCTGCTCTTTCCCATATTTTTATTTGTTAAGCAGCAAGTAGCAAATTTATGGCAGTTGCTTTGCTGCTGTCTCTTATATTTTGTTACGTTTGCTCTTTTGGGAGAAGTTTCAAAAACCTCTGAGAAAATATGTGACAAATACTAAATCATTAAATATGTACAAGTCTTTCTAGTGGCTTTAATTAAAATTGTGTTAAAGTTTGCGCAACACAATTTTGGTGAAACTTTATAAATTTAAATCTCTTGATCCGTACAGCATGTGTGCTACTGAATAATAGACGGACATCAATGTAGGTATTGGAATCTATGAAGATGGTTGAAAAATCTGCCATGGTATTTTCATTGATCATGTGCCAGGTTTGAATTTAAATGTTGAGCTAGCTTTTTTTGCACTGATAATTAAGTAACGTCGAAACTTAAAAGATAAAATACCATATTTGGAAGAGAAAGAAATTCAGTTGGCATAAAAACATATGCAGTGGTACTTTGAAGGAATTAATTTATGCTAGCTAGTTGGGGAAAAAAGAAACAGCTGTAGCTGGAAAAGATGCTGGTGGTAATGTCAGTGACAGCAGTCTGCTAGTGGGATGGAAGGGTAGGTTGCGTAGGACAATTTACTCAATTTGGATCAGCCTGTGCCCGTATCATTAGCTGGGAATGTATGAAATCATCAATAAACCATCAGTAATTATCTTAGCATTTTATTTAGAGCTAGATCTTGGTCTTTTTTTTGTTTGCCTTCTGGTCTTCAAGTCTTTAATGTATTGCTCATTTATGGTTCTGTGATTCTATCCACACCATTAAAAATGTGTTTTCAATAGAAAAAGCAAGACTTGGTTCTTGTAGAATTGCTTACTTCCAAGATCTGGGTTTCACAAAAGACACAACACTCTCTGTCACTTCTTACATTTATATTGGTTAACTTGCATGAAAATACTCTGTGAGATTACACAAGATACAGCCTTGTGATGTAAGTATTCTGTAATTCATCAAGCTAACTTTGATCCATCTAACACGGATAATACTGTCAAAAATGGAGTGACAGGTTTTTGATCTTGGCATGTACCCACTGTACTCTGCTGATTAATACAGCCTTAATGAAGCCTTTGCTATTGTTGACATTGTTCTATAGCCAAAAATACCAACCATTCTCCTGCAGTACTTTTTTTCTCATGTTTGTAATTTGAGAAGTTGCTCAGCAGACCAGTATAATTATATAACTAGTTACTTCCTCTGAGGATTGTTTCTCTGTAGTTGTTCTTCTCTCATCGTATGCTTTAATGTACAGCAAAGAAACCTTAAGTTAATGCTAGTCTGGCATTACACATCTCATTGTTTAACTGTTCAGACTGTCTGGAACAGAAAATTTAGAAAATGTGCATGGAAGTTCCAAAGAAGAAAAATCTGCTAGTCTCTTTGTGTGCTTTTCAGTCCTACTAGAATGATCATCACAGTGTTTATTGCTTTTGCAAACTGAAGAAGAATTTGGTGGGTTTGGTATGTTCGGGTTTTTTAAAGCATAATATAGGATTATAATGCTTTATAATCTAAATTCACTTCTTTTACTGCTGCTAAACCACAAATTTTTGTGTTTGGGAAATACCCAAGTCCTGAGTTATCCCACAAATTGTGCACTTGGAATTGATACATTTCTTATAGCTGAATATTCCATAAGTACTTAATTATATTTTTGCCACAATCTCCAAGGGTGTCCGAATCATTTAAATAACTGAAGGATTACTGTAGTAGTGCATATTCAGCACTGCATCTTCTGTAACACCATTTCAAGTGAATGGGATATTAGAACTAAGTCAAGTAACTTTAGTACCTCTTTTCAGGTCTATTACCAGGATGTTTATCAATCAGCAATGCCATAATTAATTGCAGGGAGTTAACATCTCACTTGGTGGTATGTTGCAGTCTGCATCTGCAAATTCAACAAGATAGCTGTGCATCAAGTATGTGTTGCTGTTGTGAAGTATATATGGGGATTATAGAGTGCAGAGGGTAGCTTCCCCTCAAGGGTTGTTTGTATTCTTCAGAATGTATAAAGCCATGGATTAATGGCGGGTAAATCTGTTTCAAAGGAAGCAGCTGCCTCAGGGTTGTTGATTAGAGGACAGTTGCTGTGATTTAGTTCTGAAACAAAATCAAGATTGTACTGTTTTCTTGTAGAATAATACATACAAGAAAAGTAAACACTGCGTTTAAAATTTGGGTCATACATTCAGCCTTGTAAAATCTGTCAGTATCTTGACACTGAAGAAGCCTGGTATTAGCCTAAATATTAATGTAAAATGTGTTGGCACTTTTCAAACTCATTTTAAATGAGATCTTCATTTCTGGAATTTTACAGAAGTTTAAGTGAGGTAACATCTTGAATTCAATCAGAAAGGATATTTTGGAATTTCCATGCATTTAATGGTCGCAAATACATTGGGCTGGATCATGCTTCTGCTTTTTTGTCTATGAACAGCTGACAAAATCTCAGCACAGCTGACAAATTCTGGCACAGCTGACAAACCAAGGCATTGGCAGTCTGTTCTTACTTACAATAAACTACTTGTAGCTCTAGCTCTAGCTGATTGCTCCCCAGAGTATTATCCTCAAACCTTAATTTCTCCATCTTATTCCTGTGTAGAGATTCATTGTTAGATGGCCATTACAGGAATGTACAAGTCAGAGGGAGCCTTGAGAGATGTATGAGATACAGGAGGCAGAAACCGGTGCAGCAACTGGTGCCTCTGCCCTTGTGTGCTGGAGGCAGAGGAGATCACTAGACTGCCCTTCAGACCTCCTGGCTTTCCCTGCTTTCAAGACCATTGTGTAAAGTTTCCTGACCAAGATGTATCTTCCTCTGCCTTACTCTTCTTGTAGATGGAAACCCTTTATTTGTTCACAAATCTGCATGGTCAGAAATATCTAAGATTATTAAGAAAGAGAATCTCAGCTTTTAGAACTGTCTTATTACTGTCACTAAAATAATGTGTTCAAATGACACCATATGGAGGTGTATCAGAACTTGCAGAAGAGGATTACTTATTTGTTTTAGAAATTACAAGAGGTAGTTCAGAATCCAACCCATGAACTAGTAAACACTTTCTCAGGATGGCTGGTACTCCCTCCGAGTAAAGGCTACCAGGGTTTCATGGTGGTTCTTCTAATAAACAAATAAGTAAAATATTTGGGTTGGAAAGACAAGAATACTAGGTGCTATCTTGAAAAAAAAAAATATTTTTAACTAGTTCATCATCAGTAGTAGCAGTTGCAGTGAAAGAGATTTAATCATAGCGAAGAATAATTAATTTGTTCATTAAAGTTGTTCTTCAGAAAGACCATAGCTCAGAATATCAAATTATGATACAGAGATTCTAAAATTAATAAATGAACTGATTTCATGGAGAAGGTCCTAGAGAAAAGGGAGAAGTTTAAAACATTAATTTCTGAGGATCAGTTGTGAGAAATTTTTCTTAGAGGAAGTAAACGTTGCAAAAATAGCACTTGTTTCATTACCACCTCTGTGACAAAGCTCAGGGACTCTTCTCTTTGGAGGACTGCGTCTGTTCTTCAAGACCTTGAGCTTGAAGGTTTTAAGATACTACAGCAACTGTCTCTCTTTGAAGGATTTCTTATCCCATTTTGCTTTCCAGTGTGCTATTTCTTCTTCAGACTTAGCATATGAAAAATCCTCAGCTCAGACATCTGTATTCATTGCCTGTTATGAGAAATTTAAGCAATCACCTATAAAGAAACACTTTCATTGCTACTCTGCTTTTGCTAACATAAATTCACTTTTTGTGTTGTCTCTAACGTTTGCTTGGTAGCTGTCACTGCAAATGAACTTTTTAGAGGAGCTAGGTTTTTTCTCTAGGCCCTTTCAAAGCCAAGTCAATTTCTTTTCATGATGGCTGGATTTAATAACAAACAGCTGGGTCCTAGAAACAGTTGTCAGTTATTTTACACAGTTCATAAGAAGAGAAAGGAAAATAGGTGGAAATATAAATGAGATATATTTCACGTAAGCTTGTAGAGGGAAAGCTGTTTCTTTCCACAACTTTATGAATTTCACCCTACTACTGAGTCTCCAGGTCAGGATTATTACTGTAGTATTTCCAGTCCTAAATCTGTAGCTGCACAGGTGATGGGAAGCTTTTCTGTATGAGCTTGCACTGCTGTACTGCGATACATCACCGTACAGCAATTGTTTGAAGTCTTGTGTAAATGGGGAAGTCGATAGGCTGCAAGATGAGGTATGACTTAGGAATGCTTCATACACCTCAGTCGCTGCCCCAGGTGGGCTAACTCTCAGTTGGCTGGCTGGCATTCTTTTCATGCGAAGTTAGGTTTCTGTTGAATTCTGTTTTTTATTGGCTACATTTTGGGATTCTATGATTCTATAAATTACTCTAGGGCTGTCAACAAATGCTGATTGTCAACGTTTCTCTCATGTGGAAAGGCAAAGACTGAAGTGTCAGTGTAGGATCTCTGTCCTATGACATAATACTGCTGCCTGTGGACTTTAAGTCTCATTGAAGTTAATTTTTGATGTGTTCCTTTCATTTTACTCCATTGCTAACCAGATAAGCTACTCAAAAGCACTACCACAGAAGGCCAGCCAGGAGTTAGAGCTTTCTATCTTTCTGCAAAAAACCCTTTAATGGTTGGACTCTGTCTGTACACAGTAAAAATGTTATTACTGTGTGGTTTCTGTTTTGCTCTTTGTAGCACTTATGGCAGGGATAATATTAGAGCCGATTGATGCAGGTGGGATGTGTTTTCTCCTTACCTGGACACCTTTACTGTGATGCTGTCTGCATAAAAGATGAGTAACTTTAAACTTCTATTCAGAGAAAAAGAAAATAGACATAGAGTGCAAGCAGCAAGGTGTTCATTACTAGGGAATAGTGATTTTAATATTCCCTTGTATTTGGTTATTGTTAAGTTGCCACCATCCTCATCCTGGAATAATGATTCTGTGCTGATATGTTACAGTGAGCTAAGAATCATTTTTGTTTCATGAAAGTCACAGGATGAAGAACTGAAGTGGGAAGGAAGGAGCCCCTGATCACTAGGTGTCTCCAGAAAGATGGTGAAAGTTAAATCCCTCTTAATACTATAAGGGTAAAAATAAAGCCCATGAGTTTGTGTGAAGCAAACTGTAAAATAAATGCCTTCAGTTAGGTGAAGGTAAGTGGACCTCTGTCCAGGTATGTGCCAACTTCCTGGCAAAGTATGCAACAGCAGAAAGTGCCAGTGGAGCCAGTAGAGAGTGGAAAAAGTGAAATGCATGTCACTGAGAGATTGGGTTCCCTTGCCTGACAGGATATTATTTCAAAAACGGTTTGTGTCTTTGCATTCTTGAGATATGTCTGCCAATGAAGCTTTCCATTTCTTAAAACTAACACATTTAGGGATATTTTCTTCTTTCTTCCTTCGATGTCCGAGAATATTATACAATATAATATATTTTGGGTTTACTGTACAGTGTTTTTTAAAGAAAAGTTGTATTAAACTGGATTACATAAAATATTTTTTAGTACCTGTGTTTACTGTTCTCTCTTTAGAGATAAAGCTAGATTGTATAATAAAATCTAGTTTGATATTAATTACATATGAGCATCTCCCCAAAAATCCTCTTTTTTTTAAATACCTGGTATTTCTGCCTACATAAGGATGTTGTTCTAACATCTTAACAAATGCAGTGCTATTAAATACCCAGACACCATTGATGGCTCAGGAAGTCTGAGAGCTGGAAACAGTTGGAGGCTACAGGAATTTGGTGGGGGGTAGAGTCAAATGATTGCCTTTTAATTTTCCCTAGGCTTTTAGTCACAGAGACCTTTTGGTCTGACTCAGTGTTGCTGCTCATACATTAATGCTGACAATAAAAGCCTGATGTTAATCCCTTCAAGGCCAAGAGTTCAGATTGAGGCTAAAATCTAATCTACTAAATCCAAACCTGTGGTACCCTGTTTTTATTTTATATTACTTCTTGCTACCCTGGTTTTCTGAAATAAATAAATTAATACTGATTACTACACCTCCTATTTTTTTAAAAATATGTATCTTACGCCTTGCTGATGAGTTTATGGCTGTCAGAAGTTTGTTTCTAAGCTAGTTCATTTAGCTGCACACAGGTATTTTGACTTCATTTTGATCTTTTGTTTAGTGCTCAGGGGTAGGGACTGCTCATCTTCCTCCTCTTCACACTGTATTTTACGTGTGGTGTGACTGTTCATTAATATAATGTTGAGAAACACTGTATCATTCCCTTATAAAAAGCCAAGTTAGAAAAGGAACAATTCAGTTGAATGATGGCACAATAAATGGTCACATTAGAAAAGAAATATAGGTTTGCTTTCCTTCACAGAAGTAAGTCTAAATTTCTCCGCTTTGATCCAACATCCAGTTTACAGGTTCAGGATTGTGAGCCCACTGAAAGGTTAGGCTTTAAAGGTAAACTAGACCAACTCCTCATTTTCAAATGTTAAATTCTACTGGGGCTGATTGTTTTGCATTTCTCTAGCAACACTGAATGGAATGAAGAAGATCAGTGGATTTTCCAGGCTGTTATCAATCAGTATCCAAGTGATCTTCAGAAGAGGACAAAATTGTGCCTCGATGTGCTGCAGCGATACCTTCCTCACAAATCTAGGCACGATCTGGTCAGTGTTGTTTTAAATAGTAGATCAATTATATAAATTCTCAGAGAAACCATGTAACGAACATTTGTATTAAAGCATGTTTATAAAAGTTTTTATTTAAAAATTTCTTTATTATAAACTGTATTCTACACAGTGAAGAAAGCATGTCCCTGTCTTCAAAATACATGAACTTAAAGCCTTATCACTTTTTCAGGATAAGCACTATGGAGATTTTATACTTCCACATACTCTTACAGCCAAATTCACAGAATTAGTTTGTTAGCATTGCTTTTGCTGTACAGTTTTATAGTTATGTCACGCTATTCTGCTTCTCTTGGTATTTTTCTTTTTTGATGAGGATGTATAGTATTGTTGCACTGTCTAGGAATAGTTATTTTAATTGATCTGTGGCGCATACATAGCAGGAAGAGTGAAAAGTTATCTCCTGCTCTCAGGGAGAGGCTATTTTTACGTGCATAATGCCTTTCAAATTGATGGCTGATTCCTTTTACACTCCACAGTGAATAAGCACATAGCAGCTAATAGCGAAACCCATTTGAAGGCCAGAACTCTTCAGGATGTCATAAGTAAAGCAGGAGTCTTTTTTTTATCTCTGCATGTATTTTTAGACCATCTGCTTCCCTGTGTTTGAGGAGTGCCTAATGCAAGGGAATAGCAGTGAACTAATACTAATAATTAGCAGAGTTTCATAAAAATCATATTTCTTGTGGATTTTAGAACTTTTGCCTCTAAGAACTAGGCTAAATAATTATGTGCTTTGTACACTTGTAAGTATATTTTAAGCATAGTCATTATTAGTGGGTCTTCCTAATTCTTTGAACGTTCCATTTTAAATTTTAAAATTCTAAATTTAAAAATCATAATTCTGCATTGAATTGGTACCTCTTAGTATGTATAATAGCATGATAAATACAGAAATGTTTAAACAGTACTAAGAATCTGTTTGTAAAACATTTGGGTTACATTGGAATACTAAACTTAGAGCCTTCTGTGCCTCCTTCTGTCTCTAGAAGAATGGTGAGTCCTGAGTGCTTGATCCAGTAGCAGATCACAGAAATCTGTTTTAGAAGTGCAAACTCATCCCATTTCTTGCTTATGAGTGTCTCAGCTTTACATGCATGCTAGCAAGGCTCACTCAAGTTTGGGCAGCAATGGCAGTGTGAACTGCTGATATGCTGGCATATATACGTTTGATCAAAGGGAATCTATCTTATCTTCATCCAGCTATGAGCTGGTAGGAGTGTCTCTAAGCTGGGCATCAGATGAGTCCTCAAACCCTGCTAAAAGCCTGGAAATTAGCACCAGGAATGGTCCCCTTGAGTGGCTAACTGTCTCTAGAATCTCCTTCATCCTGGTGACTTATGTCTGGGGAGATACAAGGCAGGTTCAAGACTCTAATGCCTTGGTTAGTACTTCCATCAAAGTCTTGAAGCTTGAATGTCCTTGAGAGCCTCACTGAATAAGGCTAAGGAAGGTGTTTTTAAGATTTAACACTCACCATTTTTGTTAGGTGATGAAATTGGTGGTGGCAGTGTGCTGCTTGGCAAGCTAAAAATCTGTTTCTGAATTTCCTGTTAGGAAAGAAAAAGTGAAGCTAACTCACACCTGTACTGCATTTGTATTATTGCTTTGTGTTCCTCTAGAGATTGTGATTTGCAACAAAAAGCCTCATCTTGCTAAAAGTGCTCAGTATCTCTGAAGATGTATTGAAAGGACCCACTTACATTTTGTGTACTTTAGGGAAGGAAAGAACTGTTGAATTTAATTTATTTATATTGCAAAAGCATAGTTTGGAGCAGTGGGACAGCAGCATATTGAAATGCCATGTGGTACAGGCAGGCAGGGAAAGGCTGGAGTGGTATCACTGCCTACCAACACTGGGGGGCTGGCACCTGACAGAATGCTTGTGGATTCCATAGGAATATTGGTGATATAATGGTTAAATCAATTATAGTCAAGGTTTGCAAAAATGTCTAGAATTATTTTATGTATGCATAATTTTAAAACCTTTCTGAAATGCTTTACTTTTTTAGGTTGTTCATAAGAAAGCTTGGGATCGTTACCATTTCATTAGGAGTCGGCGCAGAGCCTTGGTATTAGATTGGGCTCAAACTAGGAAAGCCTTTTTACTTAAGGCAGTGATGACTGCTGCTGAAGCCTCGGCTGCTCATGAGATGGAAGTAGCGCTGGCTAACACCAGACAAAAGCAACTGGAGGTTTGTGCTGAGCTGAAAGCAAAGGTAGGTTCAGATACAGATCTACCACGTACAAATCTGGTTTTACTCATAAATTCAAAACAAAGTTACAGCCTTTAAGTGAACAAAACCTAACTGAAGCTAGTTGTCATCTTCTTTTTACTGGTCTGATGGAATTGTTTTGGGTAGTTAGGATGAAAAAAGCAAACTATAGTTTGTTGGCAGGGACCAGCATGTTTGTGAAGCTGACTTGCAAATGCTTCTGAAGATGCTCTGTTCCATTACTAGTAAGGATCCTTGTTAGTGTTTCAATCAGCTCTTTACCTTAGTCTGCTTTTCTTTTTTTTTTTTTAATTAAGAATTTTGATTAAGAGTTACCCATCACACTTTAGCCCTTACTGTTAGTTTCATACTGTGGGTATAATCTCTGTATAAGCTGTGATCACATTCAGGTTGATGGATTTTGAATTTCTGTATAAACTGAAATCACATTTAGTTTGATGGATTTTAGGCACCATGGAAGAGTTTAAACTGTATGTCAGTATTGGAAGAACAAGATTTGTTCGGCATCTTGCAATGTAAGCAAACTACAGGAGTAAAGGTCTGGCACCATATTCCTTCGGTTCCCTTGTAACAATGGCAAACTGCACGATATTTGTGTGCTTCTGTTTCTTCCTCAACAAAGTGGGATTTATATTTATACTGTCTGAGGATTTGTTTGTAATTGCTTTTAACACTAGAATCTTCAGAAGTGAAAGCGAAACATTGCATCACTACCATCAGTTTTTCAGATTAATCCTAGTCTGTTTTCAGAGAAATCATGAATGTCAGTCTTCCCTTCTGTTTATTTTTAAGAATGCTTTCTAAGACCTGAACAAATGGATCCCATAACTTGTTTGCCGTTGTTATAGAGGCGTCATAATATTCTGAAAGGCAATTTACTGTGTTAAGAGGTGGCAAAAAAAGAGATAAAAATGCCTGTGTGTTTTGGTTTTTTTGGTCCTTTTCTTTTTTTGGGTGGGGGCAGGGCGGTTGGTGGGTTTGTTTGGTTTTGTTTTGTTTGGGTTTTGGGTGGTGGGTTTTTTTTTGGGAGGGGGTTGTTTAATTGTAAGAGAGTAGAATAAAAAGGGGAGGAGCCTGGACGCAGAAGGGAAGTGTTATGGTGTTGATGCCTAAGGCATTTGTAAGGGGAATCACATTTCTAGGCAGGAAAGGCATGTTAAGATTTGTACTGCTCTCTGTGATTTTCCACTTGCACAGAAAGTGTGTTATTCTCACTTTACCAGCATTCTCTCTGTTGCACCCTTTTCAGCAAAATACTGAGCGCTTGATTTTGGTTTTCTAACAAGGAGAAAAACACAGTAAAAACAGTACTGTGATGAAGACTTCTGACGTAGATACTAAGTTTTCACTACAGTAATAATATAAAAAACCCTTCTGTCTCCTGTTCCTCAAGCTGTCTGTCATAGAAGGTTTGAATCTAAACACTTCAGGGTTAGCAAGTGTCTGAGCTTGACTAAGTGGGGAGTACCCCATTTTAACTCGTTTAGCAGGCTTCCCTGGGGCCAGGTGAAGTGAGAAGGGGTTCTCCACAGCTGGTGTGGTTTGGGGTTGGGTTTGGTTGGTTTGTTTTTCATAGATCTCCCTTTCTGGAATAGCTATGTGTCTCTTATCTTCACAATTAGAGATGGAAAAGCCATTTATTCCAGAACAGTGAATTTCTGAGTTAGTCTTTTTTCAGCCCCTTCTTATAAAAAGTAACAAGCAAGTGTTTGGAGTACTTAATGTTGTCTCCATGTAGCTTAAGATACCTACTGATGTGCTGAACATTGTCTGAAAGTTCTTTGGATTCTGACCTCCTGTTTCCCGTAACTTGGAACTGTTTGAAACTTAAACCTGTTAGGCCTTTTCCTTTTCAAGAGTTGCTTTCAAAGGTGACCTTGTTAAAATGTTGAACAATTGAACAAAAACAATTCACCTGTTTCCCAGAAAAGAGGAATGAAAAAGGTCAATTTTTTTTCATTAAAGAATGATATCACTGTGACCTTGTTTTGATCAGCTCCACAGCTGAAAAGGCTAGAGGATGGAAGTTGAAATTGGGCAAGGAACTAGCTGTTCTTCAAAGAAATTATTCTGAACGTATGCATGGGTTTTGTTTGGATTTGATAGGTATATGCATTTGAGAACTCATACTTTAGCCAGTAAACCATTTAACCTGTTTTACTTTAAAAAGGTTTAAAAGGGATATCTTTCAGTAAATTTCTATGCTTCTTTGAGTTTGTAAGCTTTTTCAAATGAGTTCTTTCTTTGTGCATGAAAATCAGTTTGTTCCTAAATGTAGTATAGATTGAGCAGTGCAAAAGAAAAAATATTCATATGTGACAGGCTATGCGTTTTTTTATTACTGCAATAATCATGATCACCTAACTTTTATATAGTTCTTTTCATCTGTGGACAATAAACGAACAAGACAGCAAACAGACTAAATAAGACATTTATTAAATCTGTTTCAAATGCACTAGAAGCAGCTATGCCACCAGGCC
Organism: Myiopsitta monachus; assembly: GCA_017639245.1. Classification (NCBI taxonomy): domain Eukaryota; kingdom Metazoa; phylum Chordata; class Aves; order Psittaciformes; family Psittacidae; genus Myiopsitta; species Myiopsitta monachus. The sequence goes on along the minus strand of CM029921.1, from coordinate 58,304,751 downwards.
TTGTGGCTGACAAGGGGTGATAACAATTAAAAAAGTAAAGCAGCAGAGAAGTTAAATTAGTGTTTACCGCTTTTTTTACTTGCAGAAAGGGCTTTCAAATTCTTCTTCCATGTTCTATCTTTCACAAGATCAATGTGTGTCCTTAACAGAAATCAGTCTCTAAGGAGGAATCTGGAAAATCTCAAGACACTCAGGTGAAATAAATCATGAGTGCCATATGGTAATCTTCTGAATGAAATAAAGTGTGAAATGGGTAACAGTAGTGAGGACATACTGTACATTCTTAAAGAGGAAATGTTTCTTGTAGATATATATCTTTAACATCCCTGAAAACAAACAAAAGGAAAATGGAGAGTGTTACGCTTTCAATGAGTGATCAAGAATCACTCTTATTTGGTATGCTTTATTCTTTGTGGATTAAACACTTTCAGGATTCTGTAGTAGCTGCTGTGTAAAAAGTTTCTGCTTCTGTGTAAAATTCCTCTTTCTCAACAACATAGTGAAGCAAATTCTTCTATGTCACAAGGTAGTTAAGGAGTGAAATGAGAGTGTGATTTTTTTAAAAGGGTCAGAAGGGTGCTGCTTCACAGTTGGTGGTTGAAGGATTGAAGTACTTGCTGTAATATATTCAGAAATATAGTCAGGGTACCTGCATGCATTCAAACCATTGGGTTTTTTTAATTGAATTTACCTTAAAATACTTATAATCCAGTAATTTTATCTTCATATTAAAAAAGAAAAATAAAAAAAGAACACTCGAGAAAATCTACACCAGTAGACAAAAGGACAGCTGAATCTTCTGTGTTTGATGCATAGGGTGGACTGCTCCTTCCTTAGCATAAAGCTATGTGCCTGCCGTGCCTTTAAATCTTTCTTCTTTCTCTTTTTGTGTTCCAAGATTAATTTCCACTCCAGAGCTAAAATCCCTTGCACACACTGTGAGTTTTTGGACAGCAACTCTTGCATGCCTTATCCTGGCACAAACAAAGATAAATTAATTTCAAAAGGAAAAAAGTTAGGTGGAATTAACTGGGATATTGCAAAATCATATAAAACCTGCTGCATGTCATCTTCCTTCTCCCTTCCTGCATGATAAGAACAAAAGATGTGTCAGTAAACTCGGGAAAAAATGTTGTATCTCCCTACTGAGCATGTAGTCAGGTCATTGATTGGCATTATTTGACTGCCATAGGAGAGATCAACATTGAAATATTACAACTGAATGTAAAAAAATTAAAAAGTCTGGATGAGCATCAAACCTAGTTCTTTAGCCACAATCTGGTCATTTTGTGGGTTTTATTTTTTCATCTATATATATATATTTAAATAGTGGGATGTTTCAAAGAAAAATTTTCTTTTTCAGAAGCATTGTTTATTCACCACTGATGTGACCCATTCCTTTGTCGGATATGAGAAATACCAGGAAGTTTTAATGATGTCAGTTTTAAATACAGATACTCATTCAGGAAATATGTGGTAAACCTAAGAGTTGTAGGATGCTGTAGTGTGTCTCAAAAGTGGATGTGAGCAAATATCTAAAATTTTCAAATTTACCAAAGACGAGCCCACTCTGGCTCTGTAGTATGTTTTTAATCCAGAGCTGATAAACCTGGATTTATTAGTTTGAGGTCAATATAGCATTGATGAATTTCATGGCTCTGGGGTCAGATAAAATGCATATGCAGTAAGCTGGAAGCATGTGCAGAGATCGTCCCTGCAAATTTTCCTTGCCTTCCCTTTCACCCTTCTTTTTCTCACCCCTGTTTCCCTATACCACATTCTATCACATGATATTGTTATTTCTGAATCTGTCAACTGTTCTACTGAAATCTCACAATGTATTGCCTAGTATTTTGTCTGAATACACCACTGATTTAAGCGGTTACATTTGCTCTTTGTTATAGTGATGCAACTGTAAGGCCACAATAAAAAAGCAGAAATGTTTTTATAACTTCACTCTCTCTCAGTACACACACAACAGAAGTAGTTGATTACCAATTTATGTAGTACGTAGAAAGCAAGCATTCTCCAAATTTTAAGCTAGAAATGAAAAGATAATTGGCCTTTTTTGCTTATTAAGGAAAAGTCATTAACAGAATACAAAGATAAATAATCTGATGCTCATTATGTTAATCAGATTCTTACAGTGTATTTCAGAGGGGTTTAGTAAATACTAATCCAAGAGAAATAGAAGTTCAGACTTCAGCTGTTGCGTGTTTCATAAATTATGTTTGCAGTATAATTTATCACCACGCATTCATTCTACTTCCACTGAAATTGTTATGTTGTAGTTGCACACAACATGCTAAGTTTGATGGCTGTATCAGGCAATGTGCAGGTGACTACAGGTCAATGGAGCTATTGACTTCCCAGCTGAGCCCCAGGGGTGGGTGCCCTGCACTGTGCCAACTGCATGGGAAGAGTCTTAGTTTAAACTGCCTTCATGATTTGCTCTAGCATTATGATTGTAATTTATGCTATATAAGACAACATACAAAATGGAAAATGCTTTCTTTGTTGATTGACTGTAACAGATCTGGGGAGGACAAGGAGTGCACACAGAGCCACACCACTCCAGTGAAGGTAACGGAGCAGTTGGTTAAACCATGGTAACTCTTATTATGTGTGTTACTTTTCATTCTTCTGAGAACAGCATAAGTAGCAGGGTTTTGATAACAGGGGGCTGCAGGGACACGCTAAATGGGAGGAGACCGTGGACTGACTTGTCAGTTCTGGGGTCCATTTAAACAATCCATTGCACCCCAGAACATCAGAGGAGCACGTAGTGCCTCAGCCTGAGACCTACCTCACTCATTTACCTAGCTGCTAGGTTTATCAAAGCTTGTAGGATCTTAAGTCTGGGATATACACATATCTGTCAAGTTTCATTGAAATTGTCCAGTGAGCCCCAAAATTACTTGTGGATAGATAGCTGGGCAAGCAGATAGCTCATCATAACCTTATTTTCTCAAGAGAACTACCTTCTGTCTTCAGGTAGGAAAGTGGCACCTCAGGCAAGAAAAATAATTTGCATCAAAAATTTGCTGAAGTAGTAAAGGATCAAAGGAGCTCTTTATACAGCTGCAGAAGGAACTAAAGAGATAGTACTGCATATGAAAGGATAGCAAATTTAGTTCAGTAGTTGTAAATAGAAATGCAGCATATTTAAGGTTATGCATGTGTAAATATTTAAGCCTACATAATATTTAAATGTGTTAATACAATGTTGACACTCCTGTTGTCAAGAACAGAGAGATTTCCTGAATAATGTTGACTGAGAGGAAATTCAAGGATAAGATGTGAAAAGTAGACTGCTCACACACTGTCCTGAGCAAAGATGTGATGTGCTTTCAGCTCCAGGGAAGTAAAACCGGTCCTCTATCGGATCACAAGTTTTACAGGTGCCAGTCCTAGTCCTAACAGAAAGCAATGCATCTGTTTACTCTTCAGGTTAGACTGAAGATTATGCTCATATGCTTTTCTCTTGTATCCTTCCTCAAGGTTTAGACATTTTTAGCAAACACTTTAAGAAAATACCTACAGGTCTGTTAATAGAATCATAGAATAGTTAGGGTTGGAAAGGACCTTAAGATCATCTAGTTCCAGCACCCCTGCCATCGGCACAGACACCTCCCACTAAACCGTGCCCCCGAAGGCTATGTCCAACCTGGCCTTGAACACCACCAGAGATGGAGCATTCACAACTTCCGTGGGCAACCCATTCCAGTGCCTCACCACCCTCACAGTAAAGGGTTTCTTCCTCATATCCAATCTAAACTTCCCCTCTTTAAGTTTGAACCCATTACCCCTTGTCGTATCACTACAGTCCCTAATGAAGAGTCCCTCCCCAGCATTGCTATAGGTCCTCTTCAGATACTGGAAGGTTGCTATGAGGTCTCCATGCAGCCTTCTCTTCTCCAGGCTGAACAGCCCCAACTTTCTCATCTTAATGACCAAATTAGTTACTTTTAACCACTTTCTGATTTTCAATTAAAATTATTCTAAAGGTGGGTATGGACTCTTTTATGTAACAAAATTAGTCTTAATGCCAGCAGCCTTGCTTTTCTCCATTACTTCTTGGAGCCTCTTAGAGGTAGCCTGTGGAACACAAGCGGCTCAAGAGCACTAGATGAAGATCTACCAGGGATGTGAACTTCTGTTGTGTTTCTGATCACAAGAAGATGAGATTATATTCTGGTATTAACAAACAGAACTGTGTATTTCTTGATTATCCTGCTGCCAAATGCTCTACTACTAGACTACTTCTAGGTCTTGCATAAGGCCTTCAGAAGCAGAAAACTGCTAGCTTGTGCCATTTGCTGTTGTGTCATTCAAGACCCTGTGGAGCCTGGACATGACTCCAGGTGCTGTTCAGGAGGTTTCAGGGTAGAAGAATTCCCAGGCTAGAGAAGAAGGAACATTGGTTTGGAGTTGAAAGTTATTGGAGATTTCAGACCATCATCTGTTAATATCACAGTGGTTTGTTGTTGGCGTACCCGTTGATGTCAGTAACTGTTGATGTCATAAGTAACTTTGTGTAGTAAGTGTGTAGTCTCAGGATGTGCTGCATGTTTTGTAGAAGTAATACAGATAAGTTCTTCACCATGATATTGGAGCTAAGTCTTGTCCCCAGGGGAACTGAGCTTGAGGGGAAGATCAGTCTTGCTGTTGGACTGCTGAGGGACCTGCTGTTACGAGTGCTTGCTGCCCTATAAACTGTCACAAGGGTGGTGGGTTTTGTATTTAGAATCAGGTGTTAGCATGGATTTTGAATGCTTAGTGTTTGTCAGAGAGCTCATGGCCAGCAGAATTTTGCATGTTGTATCACAGAGAACAGACAGCAGGCTGTCTGAGCAGCGAGCTGCTTCAGCTGCTGCAGGAGGCAGTAACTCATCAATCACTACAGCTCTGCACTGCTACCACCAGTGTAGGAACCAATACGTGGAAACAGCAATGATTCTTGCTAAATATTTCTACATGGTGGTGATACTTAATATGGAACCCCCCTTATAAATCTGAACTTCCTTCCATGGTAAACTAGTAATTGATATATTGCTATTTTAAGCATTCATGTAATTTCATAAGGTTACTGACACATGAGAAAAGAAAAACAGTGTGTTAAGATGCTTATGAAGAATGATTTTCTAGGACTTTCTGATTTAAAAAAATGATGGCTTTTCCACCTTGTTTTGACAAACTGCCCTGTGCATCTTAATATTTTAGGCTCCAGAGAACTGTAATTAACATACTTTTTAATTTTTTCCCTTTTATAAGCTCTACTATTCATACCCTGAGGCACCTGTCTCATTATCTTTCCATTTAGGAATATATGCATCATCTTTCTATTCTTTTTTTATTTCCAATAATAACGTTGTTGATATTTTATGTTTCAATGCATGGTGGGTTTGATTAGTGCAAGCTTTTTCTTATTTTTTAGTTGATAGGATTATACATCAGTAGCAGGTCTCACTATACTTCCCATTTTCCTTGGCGGTGTCAGCTTTGTTGGGGCAAAATTTGCCTGTGACTTCCAAAGTTTTGGCACAGAAGTTGTTAATTGGAAACAGAAATCCTTGGGATGCCCACTGTGTAATTGTAGATCTACTTTACTTGTGCTGTGCATTCTGCACTTCTGAGAGCTGTTGAAACTACTGTACATTAGCATATGTTACCAGTAGGTCTGGTGTTTCCTAAATTACAGACTTTCCATGCATGATACAAACCATCCATAAAGAGCATATCCAGCCTTTGCTTCCTGTGAGCATTGGGGCTGCTGTGCAAATGCTGTGGAGGCTCACATGTTTGTCTGGGTGTCATGGTTTAAGCCTCTCACGCAATCACTCTACTCACTCCCCCCTCTTTCTTCCCCCCAGCTCCCAAGGGTGTGGGGAGGAGAATTGAAAGAATGCAACTCCCACAGGTTGAGGTAAGAACAGTTTAGTAACTATGGTATAACACAAACCACTGCTGCTACCACCAATAATAATAATGACAAGGCAAATACAAGGAAAGAATACAATCGCTCACCACCCAGTCCGACCAAGCAGTGTACCCCCACCTTCTGGGTCTCTGTCCTCCGTCTTTCCATCCTGCATGATGTGCTGTGACATGGAATAACCTCTTTGGTCAGTTTGGGTCAGGTGTCTGTCTCTGCTTCCTCCCAGCTTCCCCTCCTCCCTGGCAGAGCATGAGACTCAGAAAGTCCTTGGTCAGACCAAAACACTACCAAGCAGTAACTGAAAACACTGCTGTTATCAGCACTGTTCCCAGGCCCAAAATCAAAAACACAGCGCTGCACCAGATACCAAGAAGGAGAAAAATGACTGCTACTGCTGAACTCATGACACTGGGAAAACCTGTAGCAATTCTGTTGTGGAGATACAACATGCATTCATTTCCTTCTTCCTAGTCTCTAGCGGAAAGTCATGAAAGTTTGAGTAGTTGAAGTAAGGTTTGTAATGAGAAATTGTAGGTGAATGCAAGTAAGTTTGAAAATACTTTTTTCAATGAAATGCACTACCTTTTGTTAGTCACCAAATAGACATTTCTGTATAATTAGTGACTTTAAAAAATTGCTTTAGTTTTGTAACATGACTTCTATTGCCCTGTTTCATTTATAAAATATTTAAGTCTATGGTGTTTATCATCCTACTAAGTGGAATTTATGTGCTTAACTTCTGTTAATAGAAATTACCTGGGTGAATCCTTGTTCTTCTATGGAGGATTACATCTTTAATTTTCCATTTCCCTCTACATTTCCTTCCCCCTTTTCTTAAAAATCTTACATTTTTAATACCTGAGCATGGAAGGGAGCTGCTCCAGCAAGAGACATAGGTCAGCATGCACTAGTTTTGTCTGAAGTATTAACAACTAAGCTATATTGCACATGAAGAGGCTATGCTGCTGGTAATGAAAGTCACCTTTTAATGAGTTTCCCATGTTAATCTTATACTGATCTCAGTTTGACCTTGCTCCTTGGCTAGTTCTATAGTAGAAAATAAAGTAACGACATTCTCTTGTGTGGGGAGATAAGTAGTTTGCCAAATTTATTAAATCATCTTCATCGATTGGATTATGTGTCCTTTAGGAACTGATCTGAGAAGAATATCCTTACTGAAGAGCTGATGTTGAAGTCCTGTAATTCTTGTAGCCCATAACCTTTTATCACTTAACCACATTTTACATCTGTTTTGCTTAATTCTCTATTTCAGGACACACTAGAAATGCATAGCTCTAAAATGGCCTGCTCTCTGTAAACAGAATTTCTTGGGTCACCAACTTGTTCTGAGACTGCAGTCCTTATCTTTAAAATGTGAAGGAAAAATGTCATGGTTGATGTGGTTTGAATTCAAACTTGCAATTAAGAGGCAATTTTTCACCCTCTGTGCCTTGTGTCGTCCATCTGGAAAAATGAAGAGGTATCTCTGACTTACCATAAATGGGATAATTCTCAATTCTATATTCAGCAAGAGGGCAGAGAAGATGGCAGTGATGCAGTGAAGCTGAGGAAGGAGGGTAAGAAAGGAGAGGAGCTAGTCCTGGCAATAGATGTGGATTGGTCTGGTGTCATGTTATTTAAACAGTGGACAGTTATTTAAACTGTGGACATTTCTTGCTGTGCATTTGGACTCTGATCCCAAGCTTGGTCTTTTTGTTGAGCTTCATATGAACACAATGTCAGTAACTGTAGGAAGGCCTTGGGTGACCTAGAGGACTCTAGCCTGAATAACCCTATGGAAAGGGAGCAGATGTAGATTCCTATGCAATTTGGTGTTCATCCTTTCCAAAGCAGAGTAGTTCTGAATGACTACTTGGGCTCTATCTGGACAAGGTGAAAAGCTGCTGTACTTGTTCTCAGTTTTCAAGGGCCCCTTCAGTAGCCTAACATTGAGCTTTTCCACACAATAGGAATTTTATTGCTGCTTATACCAGTTTTTGGGGCAAATGACATGCACCATGTAACACTAAGCTCAGGCAGTCTGTGCTGTTCCATCTGCGAAGTATGAAATAACACTTAAAGGCTACTGTTGGGATTTCCTACCCACTTTGCCAAAAACAAGTTAGAAATATGGGGCAAATGTATGCAGATACATTCTCTGATTCTTTGTTTTATGCTTAGGATTAATTTTTTATATATATTGAATTCCTTTTAATAGCATTTGAATCTCTAGTCATCTTCTCATCACATTTCAACATTTCTGACCGTGCAACCCTGATTGCTGCAGCTGCTCTTGCTTTCAGTCACATGATGAATCCATCACAAAAATGCTGGTTCTTTTACCAGTGCTGAAACAGCATTCTCTTGCATGCTTCCTCAACTTACTCATTCAAATTTTGTGGTGGTACTTTTGCTATGTAGCATCTTCATTTGTGAAAGTAGTATTCTTGAAGAGACCCTCTGAATATTTTTCCCAGGCATCCTTAGAAAGACTTGTGAACAGTTTGAAGAGTGGAAATAAAAGTGCAAACCATAATAAAAATAGGGAAAGGTGTGCAGAAATGTTTCAGAGCTTAGTAAAGCTCTAGGAGATTCTAAAAGTCTGTTGGGATTGGGTCATTTTTTAAGGTTATGAAAGAGTGAGCTAGAGAGAATTGTGGTGGGGATATCATAAGATTTTCTTTTTATGCCTTTAGTTATGACAAACAGTACTGACTTTATCACATAATTATTGGGAATTATTGCTTAGAATTTGAATTCTGGCAGCTTATTATGTCTGTGTAGCACAGTGTAGCCTGCAAGAACACTGATCTGGAGCTCTGTAAAGTCATTCTGGGACACTGTTCCTCCTGGTCATTTTATGTCCTTGTGGTTTGTGGTGTATTTTTGCCTCAGTTTTCAAAGGCCATTTTTACTCCGTGCATGACCTTTGCTGTACAGGCCCTCTCTGCACTAATCAGTTGCCCCATGCTCCTGTTTTCCTAGCTGTACACTTTAACTGCTAGAAGGAGCTTGATGCCAACTCTCTTGAGTCACCCTAGGCAGCTTCAAGACCTGTTTATAACATAAGTCAGTGTTGCTTAAAGAGAAAACCTTGCATAGTGTTGACATGCTGATTTATTGGTTATTCCCAAGGAAGGTGTCTCAAAACTTGGTTTGTCATCAAGAAATGTATCTGTAGCATGAAATACATGGCAAAAACATTATTACTATTCAGATGTTAGAGTGAAAGAATTAATTTATTACTTTAATTAGTTTGCAGTGTACTTTACATTATTGTAATATGCAATATTGAAATAATGATCAGAAAATAGGTATGTACACATTCTGTTTAGCACAGCAATTTAATAATTCACTTGGCAAAAGCTCCTCTAATAATACATGAACTGTGAAATGTACTTGAAATGCCAGTTGTAATTAAAAACTTTCAAAACTTAATGTTGGCAGTGCTTGTATGTAAGCTTCTTTGTGAAACAGGCAATGGGGGATCCAGGTTTCAGTGTGTTTTCAATATTAGTTTAACTACTAGGATTTTTTAAATATTTAAACAGAACATTTAGTGTTGACACAGTAAACTCTACCCTTCTGATTTTGCACTCCTAGGAATGAAAGAATGCAATCAAGAACGCATCAGGTTTTTTGTGCATTCTGTGGACTCAGACTACTGCCTTATTGAGTTCGAATTACTATTCAGGGTTTTTTTTATTGTTATTGCTCTTCAGATCTGCATGACCCTGCCTCTGGAGGAAAAAGCTGATAAATACAGTGGGTTTTCTTGAAAAGCTTAAATAATGAGTGCTGGAAATTCAGCATCAGATAGTCAGTTTTAAACAGCAAAGTATAGAAGTATGGAAACGTGTGCCACAGAGATCCCTCCATTATTGTGCTCCATTTCCCTGTCTGCCCTTTGGTGGTGGTGGTTGTTTTGCAGCATCACCCAGAGACTCTCAGGTAGGATTGGTTTCCCACAGTGCCATGTGTTGTACAGACTCGCAGTAAAGTATAGTTTGCAAGGCGAATAGAGATGCAGGCTGGGTTTCTGTAGAGGCTGTCCGCTATACCCTTTGTTATTATGAGTGAAGATAGTCTAGCTCCTAATCTTTGAACCTCTGACACCATGGGCAGGGGACTTGTTTAGGAACCTTTCCATTCTTGCCCGTGCCATTTTCTGTGGGAAGTATTCCATGAGAAGTTCCCCTTCATAGACAGGCTGGCTCACCAAATTTGTTGAGGCTGTGGGACAAAAACTACTGTCTAACACAGAGATGTTTTAATGTTCGAATGTGGCTTAAAAAGTCAAATATATTGGCCTTTGAATCAGGTATTGAATTACTAATTTTTGGTATTTCTGACATAATAAAACACATTAATTTAGCCCAGCTCCACAAAAAACATTTTATTCTATATGACTTTAGCTCTTCTTATGGGGAAGACATGGCATAATGCCAGCCTACTGAATCACATTTTCTAAATATTTTGCAAACAGTGCTTTTCTGGTTTTTACATGTTTTTCCTTTTTGTCGCAAATATGAATAATTTTTTAAAGGAAATGACTCCTCTTTTGCCTTAATGAAAAGGCATGGATTAGATAAATGAAGGAGGGGCAGGGAATATGTAAACTACCTTCATATGCTGCCTACAGGAAAGAATAAATGGGTATTGTGGGAAAGTATAATACAATTAAACTTCCCTTGATATTCTTATAACCCATTTTCTTAATTAGCAATAGGCTTGTGCATTCAAAAAACCTAACTAGATAAAAATAGAAAGCAGATCCTACCTGCTGAGTAAATAGGTGTGCTCAGTAGTGATTCAAGGCAATGTAGGTAATACTGTAGAAGGTAGTGGAGGTATGCACTGAATTATTGCCATATCAGTTTTGTCTGGGGAACCTCTCTGCATGATTAATGTTTTGTCAGCTGAGTGCAGTTATATATTTGATGCTTGGTTATGCTCACTTTTTTGTATGAAACCTTTTGAAAATCTAGATTGTGCCCCAACATTGATTTCTGACTCAATCAAAAGGCTTTAATGGAAGAGCTATGTAAAAAGAACTAGGAAAGTGATTGTGGCCTGTCACAAGATTGGAGTGTTACACATGTCATGCAAACAGTTGCTGATCAAAATAAATTATTAAGGAGGTTTGAGATGATTTTAGACTAGATTAGTATCTGTGTCTGCTTATTGCTATGTTCCTTGCTTTCCTTCAGTCAGTTATCGTCTTGACACTTACTGCTGGGCCAATCCTGTTCTCAATATGCGCTTCCAGTCGGTAGTTCCCCTGAAGAATCAGTTAACTGCAACTTTTATTGAAACCCATTTAGTGGGCACACCATGCTATCTAATGATTGCAATCAAACAACTAAAAAAGATCCCTCGTTAATAAGTAAATTAATATCTAGAGAAGACCAGTAAAGGATCAAGAGGGTTCTCAGAGTTGGAGAAAACTGAAGCTGCAAGTGCTGAGCCCGCTTACTGCATATGTATCATCGTCGAAGAGAGCCTGGAAGGAATGCGAAGCAGGATGTAGGAAAATGCAAGCTTAAAAAAAGCAATTCTTTTGTTACATAGTTTAACTGTTACCTCATTTCAGCCCAGCCCAGAAAATCTCATTGATGTTATTACAGAAGTTTAAAGTTCCTTCATATGTTTCTGCATTTCAGCCTACCTTCAATCAGAGCAGACTTTCAGCAGATTCATTGATGTTTTTGTTTGCTGTTAAATTTTAAAGCTTCATGTATATGTTTTTTGCTTCAGTCTGTTTCAAAAGTGAGGTAGAAATTATTAAATGTTCCACATTTGTTTTCAAAACATTCCTTTTAAGTTTATTAGTGTAGCAAGTGAAAGGTAACTGAAACAATTTAGCATTTTATTTTAGATTCTTGAACTCCTAAAATGCACGAGCAGGCTGCTGTCAAACTTGCTAAATAAAAATCTCTATTTAGGCAAAGACCTTGTGTTACAACTTTCACGTGTGTGTAGGTTCACTCCGATATTACAGCAAAGCTCCAGAAAATAGGATCTTATAAAAATTGATACATTACCTCTAGTTGTCTCTTAGCTGCTAGTATGGTCATCTCATGTAACCTGTGTTCTATTATTGTTCCGTATTTCTGTTTCAGTGAATGGTTTGAAATTGTGGCTGTTTTCTATAAGTGATAACACACCCTTCTGCTGACACGTCCCTCAGAACTTGCTTGCTTTAGGATGTGGAGCTGCTATAGATTTCTTAGCCCACTTGATGGACTTTTTATTCTTGTATGGCTTAGAACCAGTCAGTTTGTCATTCCTGCTGCATGAGACAGGCCCAAACCCACTGGGTTCCTCTGTAGGATCCATCTAATAAAACTCTGCTCTGTAGTAACCTTTTTCGGAAGTCCTTGTTCATCCATGTTCATTCCTGCCAAGCTAAGTAAGCTTTTTAGACCCTGTCTGGCACTGAATTTGTTATCAATGTCAGAACCATAGAAAACCCTGAAATAAAGGTCTGAATACATCTTGTTCCTTATACTTGGCTGTTCCACACCTTCAGTGTCTCTGTTCAGAGCTTGGAAAAGTTTAGCCAACTCTCCCAATTTCTTGGGAGGTGTCTTACCTGCCTTATTTTCCTGCCTTTTTGGTAGTGCCCCTATGCTGAACTACATCACAAGAATCCTTGCTTTGCATATTTCTCAAGAGAATGCATTTCTGTTATGCCTAAAAATATAGCTGTCTGATTCTTTTTCTTGGGACTTGCTTAAGTCTTACAGCATCTACTTGTCAACTTTGTGTTTTTAACTTATGAACAAACTTAAGTGAATGAGATCTCACATTATAGGAGAAGACTTCATTCCCAGAACTGATAGGGAAAACTGGCATGGGAGAATGATGAGGGGACTGAACCATAGAGAAAATGTGTTCCTCTACACCACAGTAATTCTTTGACAGTAAAGACAGTGGTCAGCAGAGAAGATGTTCCCAAGTGAATGTCTGGACACTAAACAATGTCTGGAGATAGACACCCTTCTACCTCTTGGTGATTTTCAAGTGGAACAGCTACTGCGTCAGGGAATAAGAAGACCCTGGCTCAAGCCAGTCTAGAAATAAAGATGTTATTTTTCATTTTGAGGACAGGTGGGTACAGGTCCCTGCCTCAAAAAGTGTTTCATTATTTCTCTGTTACTGGAACGAGTCCAACAAAGGACCTTTACGATGAAGGTCACTTCTCCTATGAGGAAAGGTGGAGAGAGCTGGGGCTGTTCAGCCTGGAGAAGAGGGGGATCTCACCAATGTGTATAAATACCTAGAGAAGAGGGTGCAAGGAGGGTGAGGCCAGGCTTTTTCCAAAGGTGCCCAGTGGCAGGAAAGAGGCAACAAGCAGAAACTGATGCTTTTGAAATTCCATTCTGTTCATCATTTCTTTACTGAGAGGGTAGATAACACCAGAACATATTGGCCAGAGGGGTTGTGGAGCCTCCACCATTTGGAGATACTTTAAACCGTGATTCAACATGGTCCTAGGTAATCAGCTGCATCTGACCTTCCTTGAGCTGGGTGGTGGCCTGGATGGCCTTGAGAGGTCCTTTCCAACCTCAGCTGCTCTGATTCTGTTTTCTTCAACCTGGAATAATTTTAACCATAAACATGACTTCATATTCCGTTTTGTAGAATAAAGAATTGAATATGGATCTCCCAAAACCTGGGTAAGAGGGCTCAAGTTATTTATGCTATGATATAGCAGTCTGGATTAATCAAGTAATTAAATAAAATTTGGAAACTACTTATTTGCACATACCGCTTGAATTCATTAATATATTTGGGATGACCAAAAGCAGGATATTACTGAGGGGGTGGGAGGAAGGGAAAACCTACTACTTAGCAAAAACTGAGGTAAACTATTCATATGCAGCGTATATTCAAGTGGGACCAGTCATTTTTAGATTTCTTTTTCTGGAGAAAGAACAAAAAAAAAGACTCGATGCAGATGCTTAGAGCTATTTATATTACACTGCTTATGTCTAAGGGTTATTTATGCTAATATGTCTCCTCTAGTTAACAGAAAATAGGGGGATGGGGGAGAACAAGTGATCTCCTGTTCTCTGAGATCTCACCCTGATCTTGGGTGTCCCACAAGTGCTCAGTCTGCTCCCCAGTTCTTACAGAAAATCAACATACCTATGACTGTCATGTTAAAGGATTTGGGAGGGTGATTTTTTCTTTTTAGGAATTAAAGGATAGTTTTACCACTGCCAAAGAAGCTCTACCAAATATATCTTTCATTAACAATTTTATTATCATCATTATTATTATATATGTAAGTTCCAATTTAGGGAACATTTCCAAAATTCTGAGAAGGTCATAAGTGAAGAGTAACATATCTGTGCTAAGGAACACTGCAACTTTCATATGGTGCAAGTTTGATTTCCCGTTTGAAATAATTTTGTAAGAATACCAAAAAGAAAAATAGGGTTTTCCATGCTGTCTGCCATTACATTACTACACACTCAGACATATGGACAGGTGCAGTTTGCATGTATGTATCCTAAGTAATCCCTCTTGCATATTTTCAGGCACCCATGTCCAGCTCCAGGTTCCACATGCACGCATTTGTTCCCTCGCAAAACATCCCACTACATTTTTTGACATTCATTCAGTGCCATTAATACTTGCTGGCACAGTTTTCCCTGTTCTACCCCACTGTCCCATAAAATAATGAGTAGCATTGTCCAAATAGGGTGGAGAGGGAGGGAAGTAGAGAAGTTTGGGGTTTCAGGATCTTGTGCCTTTTTTCTCCTGGCTGCTTACATTTTGCTAGTTGCAAGGATAATTTTTTACTTGCTTTCTTCCTGTAAAACATCTAATTAGTGAAGATGGCTGTTACCTAGCTTCCTCCCCTGTTCTCCCCAGAAAGTAAAGACAGGAGATTTCAGAAGGTGAAACAGAGTTATGAACTGGCCCCCACTGAGAAATACTTACAAAAATGGAAGGAGGGAGGTGAAAAAAGAGTTTAATGCTGAGCTAAATCATTATTCTCAACTTTGGGGTTGGAGTTGAAGGTTGGAAAAATTGTATATACTCTGAGAGAGTAACAGCATAAATGAAAGTTATTTGAAGAACGCCTAAACTCAGTGGGTGTTATTAAAACATGGGAAAACTAAAGATACAAATCACTGAGCACCTCAGACTCCAGAGAGCACTGAACTCCTGAGCAATTTTTTCAGAAGCACAGAACAGAAGAATTAATAGAGTCCGTGCACATAGCTAGTGAAATGCAGTAAAGGTGGTAAAAAATATATTAATATCTTAGTACCTACTGTAGTATAGTAAACCAGATGAAAAATGGCTAAAATGCTTGTTCCTTTGAGGAATGCAGAGTACTGTTACACTTGACAAATCCATTGTAAAAAGAGCTGGCAAGCCAACAAAAAGCAGACACTGTTAATCCTGTTGAAACCAGTGTGAAACAGATGAGCGTACAACTGCTCTTGACAGCACCAAGGTAAATCAGGGCTCCACGCTAACTGAGAACAGTGTGCTCGAGAGCACTGAAAACAGGTATCTAACCATTATCAATTACTGAGGATGTGTTGTCTTGTTTAACCAACAAAGTGTATCATGAATATGTCAAAAATGGATTTCTGGCATGTTGAGCTGAGCGATCCATTCCATCCCCAACATGTTTTGTTAAGCAGGGTGGCAGGCCCTGTAATGAGGGTGTGGTGGAGCTGGTCCCTGCCATGCTTCCACATGCGCTGAATCAGCAGTCCCAGCAGCTGCTGGGCGGCTGAGCTGCGGCTGATGTCTCTCTTCCCATAGATGAGTTGGATGTTTGGTATACAGGACCACTATAGGCACTGGTCACAACCCTTCACAGCTGGCAGGGATCCTGGACTAATTTTGCACAGTTTGAAAGCTGACAAAAGATGAAATCTTTGTTGCTGGAGTCTGTTGATTTCCACAGAGCTGGTTGAAAGTGAAGTGCTGTTTCAGAACTGCCCAAGTTGAAAGGTGCAAGCAGACTCTGGTCTTTTAGCCCTGGTCTCCATTCATTCATAGGTTAATTAAGAAATCTATGTGTCACTGAAAGTCTAAGCATTGAAGGGAAGTTTAAGATCTGATGTTACTGAGATGGTTTTGGTAATTTTGCCAAAAATCTTTTCACATGTGATTTTGTTGCATATTATGCCGGTCAGTTGCAAATTGTACATTAGCATGCAGAAAGCTAGTGCTTACGGAGTGATTATGTATTGCTGGTAAGATTATAAATCTTAGTTTGTGAATGGGCTACATGGGTTTTCTTCCCTCTCTCAGGTTGGCAGGTTCACTGTATTGCACAAGTCTGCTGCTGGACTGTCTTTTCAACTATTTCTTCCAGGTTCTACAGTGGAAAGCACAGCAAGAAGAGGCTTCTAAACTAGAAGTTGCTATAGCTGCTAGAAGAAAAGAAGAGAAAAATGAGAAAGAAAGGCTACAAAAAGAACAAGAAATTATTCGTAGAGCTCAGGAGAAAGAGAAAGTATGAGAATCTTTTATATGTTTTTGCATACATTAATATACAATTGCCTTCAAAATCTTTAATTGATCTCACTACCTTGTGGTCTTGTAAAGTATTAGGAATTAGTATAGAGGTGAGCAAACGGTTAGTTGAGTCTTGCTATTATCCACCTTAGCTTTAAAGCTGCTTGCTCTTACACACCAAATGTACTTCATTACATGTCTAAAAAAATACCAGTCACGTACACAAATAAGTGTATGTGACTGTCTCTGCATCACAAAAAATAAGTGCAGAGGCACTACTGGATTTCTAACCCGTACAGCTTTGTGCTTTTTAGCATGTGGCAAGGACTCTGAAAGCTTCCCATGCTGCAGTTAAGTATGCTGCAATGCAGCAAATGAGCCTTACAGGGTATTGTCTGCAAGAGAGCGCACTGCACTTTGCAGCACAAGGACCTTAACAGTGGGCCTGAAGCCCAATGGTAACATTAACCATATCAGGATATCAGAAGTCTGTAACGTTACTCTAAGTACTTAGGTGGTGACTACTTGGGAAATGACTTTCATGCATAACCCTAAACTTCAACTTAATATAAGATCCGAAATCCACTATAGTGAATGTAATGCTTTTAGAAAATCAAGCTACAGCACATGTATTTGTGCTGACCTTTTAATTTAAATGATATGGCAAAAATCCAGGAGGTTTTATTAGAACTTTACCTCTTTTTCTGAGTATTTTTAATGCTGAAATCTGATATGTTTTGAATCCAACTCACCTGTGGTGTATTTGTTAAGACTTCATGAAAAAAATAAGTCGGAGAATGTCATTATTTCTTACTGCTTTGTCTTTTAAGTGCTGCTCAGTAAATAGTCTCTTTTTCTCTTACTGGACTACTCATGCCAGCATATTTGCAAGAAGAGGCACTAGAAGCTGTTCTCTTATAACATTCCAATTAAAAGTTAAGAAAACAAGGCTAAACTGCCCCAAAGAACATATTTTCATGAGGCATATGATGGCTTTAGTGATATTAGTACATGTCACACTACAGGAAACTAGTGGAAAAGAAGGAAGAAAACAAAATCTTTCTATATGTTATCATGTTTTCTCTTTAGATTTTGCCACCTTGTCTTTATTTACCTGACACATTTCTGTGTAACATGTCTTGCTGGGAGTAAACATTTACTGATGGGACTACAACATGGGCAGGTAGACACCCTGGAATATGATGGACTCTCATGTTCATAGTGGTGTCTATAGCAGTGATATTCCTTGCAGGGAAAAAAAGCCAGACACAAAACTGTCCCTACTTACAGCAATTTGTTTAAGTTGTAACTGAAACAATTTACAGCACTTACTAAAAGCAGTAAAGAGATTATAGCAGAGCAAAATAAAAGACTTGCAGACAGGTGGAACCGACTGCTGCTTAGCAAAAGAATGAAAATAGTCCTACACTACTTGAAATTTCCTAATCTATTTTTATAGCACTCAAATATCTTTTCCTTGCTTAGTCCAAATATGTCCTCATGCCATGTCAAACAGGTCAACAGCCGAAGCTCTTGTAGCTTATTGTATTCCTAGGAGGTAGTTTGCATAACCATTGAATTTGATTCTATCAGCAATTCTACAAGAAGCACTTGACTGAAATGGTTACCTGGAGAAAAGAAGCTGAAGCTGTGAAAGCCTTCTTGTCTCTAGATCAACTCGTTATTTCTCATTGCTGCAAGTCCCCAGAACCACCATTTTAAAAGTTTCCTAATTTCAAGTTGATTCTGATTTATTTGTGAGTTCATTCTTCTTGGTCATGTATGCATTTGCATCCTGTGTGCATCCAGTTTCTTCTGTAGTTGAAGAAGTCTCTGTTTACATCTGATTTTACGTTTTTCTGCAATTTATCTTGAAGATGAAATATGCATTCTTGACAGCGCATAATATTTTATTCAAGTATGCTAAATCATATAGTTATCGAAATTGCAACTAATTGTCCCAGAGCCAGTTTCAGGAGATGCTTCTCTTTCCTTCAAAATACACAGAAACACTCACTTTTTGTAAGAATCAGAAAAGCACAGATTGGAAGGGACTCAAGAGGTCTCTAGTCCAATCTGCTCAGGAATGAGGTCCGACCAGGTAACTCATGCTTTTATCCTTATTTTAATTTGTTTTATTTATCCTCAAATTATCTCTACTAATTCAGACTGTCATTCCAGGTTCAGAAGTTCAGAAAGGTGTTGCAATCCTGCACTTTCAGAGAAAACCAGGCTCAATTTAAATCACTATTGGTTTAACCTTAAATTGGCCTATTGCATATATTGATGGTGAACTTTTTAGACATAAACCTCTATAAAAAGACAGATGAGAAATTTTAAAAATTATGTGCAATGTGTTGCGATACTATTATACATGTATTTTTTTTTTTCACACTGACGTGTGTTTCCTAGTGTTTGTTCTTTGTTGATAACGTTACTGTTCTCACATGCTGGATTTGAAGTTATAAAATAACAACGCAGAACTTCTACATTATGTGTCTGCAGTCATCTTCTATGATAGAATTTTCAGAGTGAGATGTGATGAAGTTTTGACTGGTATGGATAATGCATAAGTTGTTTCAGTTGGAACATGTGACTGTGAGGTGCTGTGGTTTCATCCCCAGCACTGGACACAGTAGTGCAGGGAGGGGCAGCCCATGTTAAGTGACGGTTTGCTGCTTAGGTTATGATAAACTTAGCTGCTGCTTTTCTTTCTGTTACAGCTTGTTCTGCTTATTTGTCTTTACTCACACTGTGATCATAGTGGCAGGTGGCTCTGAAACCACAAGGAAGGGAAGAGGATTGGTGAGCCCAGTGCTGATCTAACCAAGCAGCAATGTTAATTTTTTGTGTAAATAATTTGGTTGTGCAAACTTTCCGCTTGTCTCTGGCCTATGTGTAATATCTGTATAGAACTGCCTATGCACAGATGGAAGAGCAGCTGTTTGAGGCCAGCAGTCATATGTTTCATTTAAGTATGTTACATCTTAGATCCTTAAAAAGGGCTGCTAACCTTATACTGCAACTGCTTTTCTGGTGAGTGTTCTATAGCAGCATGAAGATCACGTAAAATGCATGTGATCAGTGTAAAAGAAATTCCCAATCTCTACCTAGGCTGTAACCTATCAGGGCATGTCAAGTACTTCCAAACCTGAGAATGGCTAAAATGACATTAAATCTTAAATACCAATGCTACATTTGTTCTATTGGACTGCAGATCAGATTTTCTCTATATATTTAAATTTGGAATTTCAGAAATATCCACTGGCCCCTAATTAGAGTCATGAGAAAACCTTCAGGCAACTTGAAATACAGAAAGGGAATAATTGCAAAAGAAAAAGTTTTATTTCAAAAATATTAAGTGTTCAAAAAAAAAAAAAAAAAGCTTTCTGAGAGTGTTCCTATGGAGACAGGCTGGGAGAGCTGTGGTTGTTCAGCCTGGAGAAGAAAAGGCTGTGGGAAGACCTTAGAGCAGCTTCCAGTCTCTACAGAGGCTGACAAGAAAGCTGGAAAAGGGCTTTTTACAAGGGCAGGCAGAGAGAGGACAAGGGGGAATGACTTTAAACTGACAGAGAGGAGACTCAGATTAGCTCTTATGAAGAATTTCTTCCCTGTGAGGGTGGTGAGGCACTGGCACAGGTTGCCCAGAGAAGCTGTGGCTGCCCCATCCCTGGCAGTATTCATGGCCAGGTTGGATGGGGCTTTGAGCAATCCGGACTAGCAGTAGGTGTCCCTGCCTGTGGCAGGGTGTTGGAACTGTATGAGCTTTAAGGTCCCTTCCAACCCAAACCATTCTGTGATTCTGTATAAAGAGGATGGTATTCTGACTGCCATTTCAACTGAAATTTGCAAAAGAGGCTTAAATTCAGTACAGTTCAGGGGACGATATAGAAGGTTTTCTTGCTTCCTATATGGAGCTTTTGTGAAATGATTTTATGAGTAAATTTCATTGTAAGAAATTGACTGTGTTTTGGGGTGGTAGGATAAGGTCTCAGACCTTCACAGGAAATTTATGCATTTAACTGTAAAATCAAGATATTATAACAGCCTTTTCAGAAACTTAATCTTGATTTTCAATGTCAACACTATCTTTGTATTGCTGGAAGCAATAGCTTTTAGTGAATCGTGTAGCTTTTCTCTATTTGTCAAGAAGTCTGTTAAGGAATTAAGGGGTTTCTCAGTCAGCCCTGAGGTGGTATGAAACCCCACACTGTTCTCTGGCTATTCTTTTGGATTCTAATTTGGAATTACACCAGGGTATGTCGTTACTTCTGTGTCCCAACTTGTCTTCCTCTTCTGGTATCTGCACGAATGGATAAAAAAGCTCCAAAACAAACTAAACCCAAAACAAGAGTGGAATTGAAAGAGTGTGAAGTACAACAAAGAAAAATTGCAAGAGTGCTAACCCTTGTAGATGTGTGTCATCCTAACTTATTGTTGGGATAGCAGAGTACTTAGTATAATGCAGAAAAGAGAATATGTGGTACAACTCATATTCCAGGTCATCTCCAACAGGTACTAGAATGTGGTGGTGTTATTGTTACAACTGGAACAGGTGGGATAGGTCAGCATAGCTTCAATTAGGGCAAGAAACTGCAGGATCAGGTCTTATACTGATGTGTGCTGGGGTTTTCCATAAGGCAAAAAGATACAAGAAATGGCTGGAGCTTCATGTTGCCAGTATGCATAATTCATACCTTTCATAGACAGAGTTGAGGAATTACGATCATATCCAGCCACCTTATGTAGGTTTTATATTATTAACATAGTAAGGATGCTGTGCTGTCTACAGATGTCTAAACCATTCCTGAAAATTAGTTGCTGAAATTAGGTAAACTAAAGGGCTTTCTTTCCTAATACATAACTTGCCCATTAGTGCTTCTTAAAAAAAATCTTAGCTGTGATTTGATGTGTCTTCTCCTTACCTTGTTTTCTTTGGTTGGTTGGTTGGTTTGTTTGTTTTTCTATTCTGTATTGATGGTAATTGTTTGTATATATTTTGTATTGCTGTTAATCTTCTAAACAATGCATGGCTTTCATGAGATGAAGTCAAGCCTAGCCCAGCCCCTAGTGCTGGGCATTGCAGTAAGTAGCTGAGGTCCCGCAGGCGGCAGGGAGAAGAGCTACAATGGAACCAGCCAGGAGCCTGACCAGCCCTGTCTCTTGTCTCCAGCAGTGGCATAAAATTAGAGGAAACTGTTACAATAATTTTCCTCCCTTCAGGCTACTTTCCTGTCTCCAGCTGTTCCCTGATACAGATGTGGTTTGTCAGTTTAGCAACACCTCTGCAGGGGCTCTTTGGGAAGTTGCCTTGTCTTTCCTGAAGCATGTGTAAACTTCCTGCATCCATCACCTTCTTCCTGTTCCTCAGCAGGCTCTCCACATCAGCCAAAGTGAGCTGGGCTGGTGTGAATCCAGCCCTTTGAGCTACTCTAGGGCACTTAAACTGAAGGAACGTTCACTCACTTGAGGAGCACAGTTGAAGGTTTTGATGGCAGAGTGTGAAAGCAAGGAGCAAATGAAAGTGGTAACCTTGACTTTGCAGTTGAAAATTATATTCAAATTAGTATCCACAGTCTGATTTTACTGTTTCCGTGTATGGGCTCCACACTCTGTGTTCTCCTAGTAAATCTTTTGTTAGCCCATACTGTTCTAAAATAAAAAAAATATTCTAAAGAGAGCAAATTCAGATTTTCTTTAATTTTAATGCTTTTCTTATTTTATTTGTTCTCACTTCCCTGGCTTGTGAATTATTGTTATTTTGTTTACTGCATTTGTTCAAACTCTAGGTGAAAAAGTACTGGGCTGAGAAGCAGCTCAAGTGGCAAAAACAGGAAGAGAAAAATCTACAACATCTAGAGGAATTAAGAAAATTAATGTCTGAACAAGCAGTTAAAGACAGAGAAAGGTAAAAGAAACTAAATGTGAACACCTATAGTATCAGTAGGAACTTCTTATAGTCTAATTTGCTTTGATCTCCCAACTTCCTAAATTAGAATAAGTTAAGTAATTATTTTCCTTCCTGTTTGGCAGTTACACTGGTCTATATGCCAAGTGTTCATCATTGTATCTTGGATGCAATTTATTTGTTAGTTTGAATTAATTCATCAAAGTTTTAGACCTCTGTAAGCACTAAACTGGTGTAATCATGATAGGGTACACAGCATTAAAATCAGCTCCCTTAGAGATTTTTTTAGTTGTAGCTGGGTAATAAGACTTACATTCCCACTTCACAGACTTATTTATAATTAGGCTTGTTTTGTTTTAGAGGCAAGTGAGAGGAGAACATTAAGCACTTAACAGCCTCAAAGTTACTTATTCTTTTAGAGGGTGTTAAACTGCATATCTAGTTGTAGATGCTTTTCACATGTTTAGTGTAATTTAGGACTTCAGGCTTTAAAAATTTGAATCCTTGTAAAGTCTTCATTATAGATTATGGCCTTTAATGACCTGCTGAAGAAATACTTGATTTCACAGAGGAATTCCTCTGTCACAGAGGAGCATAGACCCCCCTGTCTGTAGTCTGGCTATAATTGCTCTCCAGTCATGGGCTTCCTTTTTTTCAGTAGAGGGAGCCACCAAATTGCATGGACCAGAAATGTAATTAAAATAAAGTACCATTGGCACTAGAATATTAAACTTGGTCTTAAGCATTCTGTGGGAAACACTACTTCAATCTTATTTTGCTATGATACCTTGCTGACAGCTGAATTTAAATGTCTATCCTCATGCTACAAATATATCTATACCTTTCCTTAATCATACCTGCAATGATTTTAGCTCATAGCAAAAGAAACATGCGTACTTGAATTACTGAGTTTTCAGCAGAATTGATCAGGAAAAAAAAATGACTTTTCTTTAAACCTGTGTACTGCACTATGCCATACAATTGGGGAATGTTCTTTTCTTATGCTAATAAACCTTGCAGAATAAAATACAGGGAAATGGCACAGCTTATTGAGGAATGCAGGAAGGAAATAATCACACCTTTAGGCTATTACAAGTCAAAAGTCAGTCAATGCTTAGTATTATGTTTTCCAGAATTGGCATACTGTACAAAATAAAACAGGTTTTAAGAAACTGCTTGCTGTTTGTGAAGATTAATAATTCTTTGAAATTACTTAATGCTTTTCATCTTCAAAGCCTTCAGAAATATAAATCAAAGGGCAGAGACATTACTGTTATTAGGGGCTGCAGTGCTACAAGTACAGTATAAGGCATTTTAAAATATATATTGTACTGAACTAAGGTAGACACACTGGCATCATGATTTTACAGTGCAGAACTGCAGTCCTCTAGAAATTAATTGTATTCTTACGTGTTTCGCCTACTGCAGCAGATAAATTGGTTTTGAGTCTTTGCAGAACTGATCATAAAAAATGGCACAGGCCAGCACCGCAGTTCTGATCTGACATGAAAAAGAAGATTTTTGGATTGTGAGCAGATTGACAATTCCAAATACAAGATGCGGCCTGGATAGTGCACAGCGTCTAGAATAGATATAATAAGGTATTAGGAAATGGTTTGCTGTTATCCTGAATTGTTTTTGAAATTAATTTTAAATTAAGTAATCAGGTTTATAAAAAGGAAAATTATTATCACAGAGTCACTGTGGCACTCTATTTATTCAGGTCTTGCTTTGTAATTGCAAGACGGTGAATAGCCAGAGCTATCAACAGGTTTAAAAAAAAAAAGGATTAAAGGCACTTGAAAGTGGATGTAGAATTTCAAGTGACCAAGTCCAAATTTGCTTCCTCCAACTCCTCTGCTCAGTGATTGTCTGACAGTGGAGACATTTAACTGATTAGACATTTAATTTTCTGGTGTGGAAGTTCCTAGGTAGCTGCAGTTTTATGTTGTGTGTGTCTTAGAACTGTTGTTTTCGGAGCAGCTGGCTACCCAGCACTTGCCTACACCCCAGAGGGTTTGAGTTTATGTAAGTTCCCACAGATGTCGATCAAGTAAAAGGTGGTGAAAGTAGCAAGCTGAACACAAAATCCTACTAAGCAATGCTATTTGCATTCAGCAACATGGGAGAGGGGAAAAGGATTGTTCTGTGATTTCTGCTCCAAGTATATCTTCTGTATTATTTCTTTAGCCAACATTTAGGTCATACAAAATTTGTAAAAGTGTTTAAAAAAACCCAGGGGGGCTGGAGTAAGAACCTGGGTCTGCCCAGATCCTGTCGAATGCCCCACCAAGCAGGCAAAAATCATGCTCCTTTTTTGCTTTCTTGTACCCCCATTCATTCTGTATTGTTTGCTCATAGTGGTCCAGCTATTAACACAGGGGTGGAGGTGCCCTTACCTGGACTACTGTATATTGTTGCTGGTTGTGATGCTTGCTGATAATGCATAAAATGCCAATTTGAACTCATTCGTGCTAAGAGCCTGAGATTAAAATTGTCTGGACAAGAGCTCTTGTTACTGGTGTGTATCATAAAAGGTCCAGGCTGGCCACATTTGAAAAGGAAAGCAGAGAGTTCTGATACTTTTTTAAATAAAAATTAGAAGTTTGGTAGTTGACAGCTCCAGAGTGAGAAATGCACCAGAAACACAGCAGGTATGAGATAAATGGTGTGTGTTCTCCTTGCTGGTATTCAGAAGCACTTAACCCCATTAAGGTGGGGTAGCTGTTGGGGCTACGTCAGGGGTAAGAAATGAGTGTTGGCAAGAAACACTTGCATGTGGTCCATTGAAAATAGAGGTGTAAGCATGGATATACATCTACAGCAGTTGGCCCTTCCTATGTCCATAGGATCACATGTTCAGCTATTCTAAATGTCTTAAATTAGGTCGTCTACATGCCTACGTCTTTAAGGACACAAATTTTAAGCTCTCTTTTAAGGTAGTATCAAGAACTGCAAACTGTGTTTAAATTTTACTGTGCTTCAAGAATTAGCATCCAAAAGGGTAGATGTTTGTCTGATAATACAAGTCCACTTCTCCTTTTTTTAATCTATGCAGTGAATTTCAGTCAGGTCCTTTATCGGGTCCCTTAGGTATGGAATGAGTTGTATATACATAAAAATTTCTAACAGAACATCACACAGACCCCCGGCAATAGATTTTGCATTACTGCTGCAGGTCAAGAATTTCATTGGCATGAAATTGTGCAAATATTTTCACTCACTGCCTATGGGAAACAGAGTGGCACAGTCCTGTCCTCCACTGAGGAAGTGAGCGGGAAACATTTGCAAACATTTTAACGCAGCACCTGCACTGCTACCAGTCCTGGCCCTGAATTCAAAGGGCAGATATGGGCAAGTCAGAAGGAAACAGTTACTCTTCACAAGAATTCTCTCTTATCAACTGTTAGAGCAATGGCAGCTGTTTTCCATGCAGCTCTGTTTACCACATGCCAGGAGTGAGGACACTTACGTACTGCATCTCTCCTTCCCTTGTGCTCTTGGAAGCAATTCTGTGCTGGGAATGCATGCAGGCGGCCTTTCCTCTTTCCCTTGCTTGCCCTACTTAAAGATTTTCCCCTTCCTGAAGAAGAGCTGTCACCAACTCTCTAGAAACCCTCTTTTCCAGTTGGAGCTACACATTGAAGGGACACAGAAAGAATCCAGGATAACTCTGTACAAATAATTGGGTGTTAAAGCTATTCATAAAGCTGGGAATATGGGGGGGTTGGTGGTGGAGCCAATGCCTCAAGCTCGTACTGTTATGTCTTATAATGTCTTTAGAGCTGCGGCCAAGGTTAGGCTGTGCACTCCAATATAGACACCACACTTCAGCTGCAGCGTAAACTAGCAAAGGATCTGGCCTATCATTTTTGTCATGGGAACCAGTGGCTACTTCTGCAGTGTCTGGAAGGCTTTCTACACTGACTGCCCTATGCCTTGGCGACTTTGTGTATTGATTTAATCACAGGTGGAAACACAAGCAGATCTTAGCCACTGGGATAATGCTTTCTACTGTTTACATGAGATTTATTCAACTGACAAAAGTTAAAAGAATAAGTTGTGATATACAGAAAAACCTCTCTATGTTATAACCCATTTTTTGAAAGTTTTCTAAAAATTTCATTATAAACATAGCAGTTTATTATTTCCTATTGAGTATTTATGAGATTGTGTCTGAAAGCAGGGTTCTAATGAAATTATGCTTGTCAAAAATAACGTGTGTACCCGCAATACTTCAAAAAGGTATCTTTGCTAAAACTAATCAGCTAAGCTCATTTTTTGCTGGTAATTTATTAAAATTGTTATTTACTGTGGTGCTTAAAGTAAAAATTTAGTATTAAGACATTTTAACCTTTTCTATAAAATTAAATTTACTTTGAAGAAATAGTAGCTAAAATATTACGAAGTTTAATAGAGTGAAAGAGAGTTAACTTTATTTGGATGTGGACACTGTGAAATAAAATCTTAAGTAAATATTTAAAGGTAAGTATAAAAAGTATTGGAAAGACGTTCCAAATTAGGACCATGATGTACGGCTTAATATGTGTTTACAAGTTTCTCTGCCTTCCCTGAGTGCAGATTTCGTAGCCCTGCCACTGCCTTCTGGCATGAAACTTAATCTTTGTTAATACAGGCCTTGGTCTCCCCAGCATGAGCAAGATGATGATCTCCTTAGGATAAAATAGTAATGAAAACATGAAGCACCTTCTTAGGAGCAACAACTGCTGCATCAAGATGCTGCGTCCTTGCTCTGCTCTGGTCTCCTGTCAGTGACTTTGACAGTCGGTTGCAATCACTTATGTCTATGCAAATAGGGTATGGAAATTCCAAAATGTTCCCCTTTAGCAGTGCTTTACATTCCTATGTACAAGAAAACTTCTGCAGGAGAGACAAAGTATGTGACATTAGACTTGGATGTCTAATGTCCCTCAGTGTTCCTTCTTAGTAATTTACAGAAGTTTCTAGGGTACTGAATTTCCTGTCTGATCACACTGGAGTATTTTAGAACATGGATCATAGTAATCGGCTCAAGAAGACTGAAAGGTTTTCAATATAATAAAATTTTTGTAATTTTTCAGTAAAATATGAATGTCTGCTTGTTATTAAATTTTCTGCATAGTAAAAGAAGCTTAGGCTTTCTCCCTGGAACAAAATTACTTCTGAATATTACTACTGAAGGCATTCATCTCCGTAAACTGCAGTGGCCACAGTAAGAAACTGAAAGCCTCTGGGGCATCCTCAGGCAGCTTTGTACCACTCTCTTGTGACAGACTTGTTTGTCCTGGTAATTATTATTGGATTATTGATGCAGTGGTCTTTTCTAGCTACCAACATAACTCTACATTTAGTTCTGATTTTTGCAGTTTATAGCACAATTTATATACTCCTTTGAGCTTACTAAAATTTTGAGTAAGAAAATAAAAATACATTTTATTGTAGTTGAAGCAACTCTTTCTTCTCCATTTCTCTAAAGGCAACTTAAAATTTCAAGGGTAAAAGAAGGATAATTCTCTGACTGCAAAGCATGGTAGTGGCAATTCCTATGCAAGGACTAAAAGTGACATACCAAAGGATACCCTGCAGCTTCATTGAGAAACAGAGTTTGGCAGTGAACTGAGGGTTATTAAGGAAATACAGTTGTGTCATATTATTTGGGCTACAAAAACCTATTGCAAATTGTTGAGTGGCAAAAATAATGCTGTAAATAAAGTTTCAGGGTATTTGTGCTAACCTTCATTTTTTTCCTTTTGAAGAAGGATGTAATTCTCAAGTTTTCATGCTTCTTCCAGTAACAAGATTGGGAGCGATGTGTTTCTTTTAATGGAAAGGGTTATAGGAAAGAGTTCTGCTATACACAGATGTCAGAGAACATTTCTTCTTGGCAAAGAAAATTGGGGGGGGGAAGTGACAGGGCTATATAAAGCATGCTAGAGAAAAATCTGTGTTCTGGAAATGAAATCTGAAAGGTTAGCCAAGTTGTTTGGGAAAAAAAAAAAAAAACAACAAAAAAAACCCATACCCCAAACAAATTTAAAAACCCCCACACCTCCCTTAACTCCCTTTCCCCAAAAAGTCCAAACAAACAAAAGAACACACATTCAAATGAAAAAGCAGTTATTGCATTTTTCAGGTTGTCATGGGTTCAGCAGCAGCAGTCATTTTTCTCCTTCTTGGTAGCTGGTGCAGCACAGTGTTTTTGATTTTGGGCCTGGGAACAGCACTGATGACACCAGTGTTTTCAGTTACTGCTTGGTAGTGTTTTGTCTGGCCAAGGCCTTTCTGAGTCTCATGTTATGCCAGGGAGGAGGGGAAGCCGGAAGGAAGCAGAGACAGGACACCTGACACAAACTGACCAAAGAGGTTATTCCATACCACAGCATGTCATGTCCAGGATGTGAAAACACAGAGCAGAGACCCGGAAGGGTGTGGTGGTGCAGTGGGGGGTTCGCTGCTGGGGTTGGGCTTGGTGAGCAGTTGTATTCTCTTTCTTTGTATTTCTCTTGTATTATTATTGGTGGTAGCAGTATTGATTTGTGTTATACCTTAGTTACTAAACTGTTCTTATCTCAACCTGTGCGAGTTGAATTCTTTTGATTCTCCTCCCCATCCTCCCGGGACTGGGGGAAGAAAAAGAGGGGAGGGAGGGAGTAAAACTTCGTGAGTTTGAGAGGCTTAAACCACGACACAGGTGTTTTGATGAACCACAGTGTTGCTGTTATGTGGATCAAGAAAACATCAGACTAGTTTTCAAACTGAAATAGCATAACAGAAATTTAAAATTAACCTTGACCAATGCTTTTTCCATTTGTGTGCATGCTATTTTTCAGGGTAAAGTTTAGACGAGCCTTACTAGAAAAACGGTTGCTGGAGAAAAAGGAACTAGCCCTTCAAGCAGCACGTGAAGAAGAGGAAAAAAAGAAATGCCTTGAACTGCTACGACAACAGGTGCTTTTATTTCCTTGATATAATATTTTCATATACTGTAATAATACAGGCACATACTGTCATATTATGTGAAAGATAAAAGGAACAATCTAGGAAAGGCAAATAAATGAAGATGTTAAAATGGTCTGACTTAAAACAGTAATTCTGTCATGTTATAAACCCTGTGTGCTTTGTAGCTGTGACAACAGGAACATTATGATGTTAAATTGCACTGTAGAATCTGTTAATACCTGCAAATAGATAGATACTGGTTTTTCTGGGTTGAATATGATTTCTTTTTTGTTGTCGTTACTTGTTTGTTGTTGGTTTGTTGGGGTTTTTTAAAATAATCTTAAGTCTGTCTTGAGTGTTCAGCAAGATTTCTGAGTAATTTAAATTCTTTTTAAATTCTGAAAACTCACAGACCTTGGATGACTTTTCTTCAGAGAGAGATTTAACTGTCTGTGAAACTTTGGTGTGTTATTTTAAAAAGGGCATCTCAGAAAATGCTTGTTAACGTTTGTCATAATAAATGTAGTGGTTTGGGTTTTTTTATTGCTGACTTTTTAAGTAGTAATTTTACCTTCATTTGTATTTCCATATCTATTCTACTTGTTTTTCCCTCCAAAGTTTGAAAGGAAAAATCTGGATTTCACATTCTTTACGCTCTAGGAACTGCAGCCCAAATGTGCACCCAAAGGAAAATAAGGGAAGGAGAAAAGATGCTCTTCAAACCCTTTTGATTTCAGATAATTTAAACAGCACTAATGCAGCAGCTTTCTCCCCAAGACTGCATCAAAAGGAGAGTGACCAGCAGGTCGAAGGAAGTGATCCTGCCCCTCTACTCTGCTCTTGTGAGACTTCACTTGGAGTACTGTGTACAGTTCTGGTGTCCTCAACATAAAAAAGACATGGAACTGTTGGGCTAAGTCAAGAGGAGAGTCACGAGGATGATGAGGGGACTGGAGCACCTCCTGTATGAAGATAGGCTGAGAAAGTTGGGGCTGTTCAAACTGGAGAAGAGAAGGCTGCGTGGAGACCTCATAGCAGCCTTCCAATATCTGCAGGGGGCCTACAAGGATGCTGGGGAGGGACTCTTCATGAAGGACTGTAGTGATAGGACAAGGGGTAACGGGTTCAAACTTAAAGAGGGGAAGTTTACATTGGATATAAGGAAGAAGTTCTTTACTGTGAGGGTGATGAGGCACTGGAATGGGTTGCCCAAGGAAGTTGTGAATGCTGCATCGCTGGCGGTGTTCAAGGCCAGGTTGGACAGAGCCTTGGGTGACATGGTTTAGTGTGAGGTGTCCCTGCCCCTGGCAGGGGGGTGGGAACTAGATGATCTTAAGGTCCTTTCCAACCCTAACTATTCTATGTTTCTATGACTACCCATGGTTGAAAACACAGTATTTGATGCAGCCTCGACCTCACCTTCAGCATGTCCTTTGGCTTCAGGGTTAATCATCCCAGTACAGTGTGCATGCCAGTGAAATTCTTCACTGTGGCTGTGGCTTTGTAAATGCTTTCACTTCAGCATTTGGGTATACAAGGTCCAGAAGAAAGTAAAATATAGCAGAGGTCAAATACTGCAAGCTGTCTTCTGTGGGATAACTGAGTGTAACAGGAATAAATAAACCTAATGAATCATTAGTCTGTTATTTCAGTAATTCTTTAAACTATTGAACTCAGGCTCATCTCCAGTCAATACTACTTCATTTTTAATGATCTGATTCCGTTAAATATTTTGCTGTATTTCCAGCATTATTTTAGGTTGGCAATGCATTTTTAATAACTCTATTACATCTTTTGTAAGTCACTGGTTGAATTGCATTGTCTTTTGCATCAGACATGACAAAAAGTTGGTTGAGAGTCATAGAATCATAGAATAGTTATGGTTGGAAAAGACCTTAAGATCATCTGGTTCCAACCCTCCTGCCATAGGCCAGGACACCTCGAACTAAACCATGTCACCCAAGGCTCTGTCCAACCTGGCCTTGAGCACCACCAGGGATGGAGCATTCACAACTTCCATTGGCAATCCATTCCAGTATTAAACTCCATAAACTTGTAATACACATTTAGAAACAACTGGCAACCACCAAAAGCACTATAACTAGATTTCATATTTCTGCTTTTCTTGTTGACAAAGTTTAGCAAAGTTTTCACAAATACTTTAGCTAAGGAAGCTTCAACTTTTTCAATAGTGGTCTTCTTGCATTCACTATCACAATTCCTGTGCCCACTCTGCTAGACACTGTACGAAGTACCACAGCCATCTTATGTCCCACATACAAGAACTAAACAGCTCTGCTGCTGGAAACAAGTGGTCCTATGACCTGGTAGATCTGTTGATCTCTTCTGACTGACCCAGTTCTCTTACTAAATTAGAAAATGCTTCTAGCATGGCCTTTGACCAGCATGGTAAAGTTCCCACTTCATTACATTTTCCTAACCAGTATTTATTCTCTGTTTTACACTAATGAAATACTGCTTCATAAAATATGCCCCTTAGTTGTATGTGGGGAAAAAAAAGATATTTACTAAAGTCATCCCATCTGTATATTTTGACAGCCTGTGAACAGAAAGGTGACATTTTCTTAAAGAGATGGCAAAAAATTACCATACATAATTTTAAGTATTTGTTTCTTGTTTTAGCCATTCAGATGGTGTCCTGACTTTGATTATTTTGCTTATGCATATTTCTGTATCTTCCAAGTAGTATTAGCCTATATCTGAATATTTTAACCCAAAGAAAATAATAAATGAAAAAAGATTCTCTCTTATACAATGTAATGTCAGAGGGAATCTTTGATACTGATTTAGCCACAGGAAATTAAACAGTTAAAACTGAGCACTTAAGAAAAAATCCAAAGAATTATATAGTTTGTGGCATATCACTCCATGTTGTTGCCCATGATTCAGTAAAAACTGTGAACTACTTGATCTGAACACCTTTGTTTCCATCTGAAGAAAAAGAAGAAAATTCAGACTTGCAGCAGTTGTGGGTATTGCTAAATTCTGAGTCTGCTGGTTCCTTTTGGTTACCAGTTTTGAAAGTCAGAGTTCATGTCAATGCTTCTAGAAAGTTGAGGATGCTATTGCTTCTCTGCTTGCATTCTTGCTGAGCAGAGACCTGTTCCACAGCCAGGGCTGCATGCCACTGTTACGGTGTCAGTAGTGCACATATCTGAGAAGTGCTGTTTTCTGGTAGCCTAAAGCTTAGCATAAGCTTATTTCCTACTTGGGGTATGACAAGGTAGCAGTGTAAACTATCTCTTTGTGGAAATGCAGTCCAGCTTTCAAGTTTATGTTTTCAAGGACTGACAATTGGCATTCACAATATGCAGGTTATTCAGTGTTAAGCCTGCCCACACCGTGGGCAGTTCTCCACTTCACAGCAGTTCTGGGCATGCACATTGCTGTATTAAGTCCAGACAATTAAATTGTCTCCATTGGGAAACAGGAAAAAAAGTCTCCCTGATTATTATACTCTGTCAATGTGGTTTTACTCTGTACTCTAGTTTCAAGCTTTACAACTTTCATATAAGGATACAAAATGGTTTAAGACAACTTTTGAAATTTTTCAACCAGGTAAAGGATCACGTTCTCAAAGGATGTGTTATTGATAATAATCTTTTGTCACCCTAGGTCCACACAGATAGAGTAATTGTTGTTTTCATGTAATGTGTTTTAGGTTGCTGTTGTTGCAAAATTAGATCCAGCTAGAGTAATGGCGGATACAGTGGCATCTAAAGCTCGGATAGGCATCAGAACCAAAGAAGAGTTTGATATTCAGAAGCCACTGTTTCAGTTGCACACATACAATGAACAGCAGGTAATTGTCTCTAATCACACTATATAGTTTATTGTATGCACATATATCTTAATAGTGGTATGTGATACTAACATTAATAATTTATCTCCTAAGTAGCAATATTAACAGTAGAATATAGAATAGAATTTGTGTAAAAATAAAAACATTAGGACAAATAGGTGGGGTAATCTCTCTGCCCCGGTGTAGATGCTGGAGGACCACAATGAGAGTGACCATAAAGGTGTGTTCAGGTCCATCATAGGAGTCCTGGGCTCTCCCTGAACAGCATCCCCCACTGCCACCACTAGACAAATGATGGTGGGCTCAATGGACCACTGTGCAGTTGCTGTGTTTGCTGGGCATTTTGACTGAGCTGTTTGCTATTTTTTTAATTTCAAAACTCACCCCTTTTACATTTTTATGCAGTATTTAAAGAATGCCTCCTTTTCCCCTGCTCCAGTTAGTGTTGTACAAAGTATCTGAAGTGAATTGACTCAGCGTAGAATTTTTCCTGAACATATGCAAAAGAGCTGTGTTACAGGTAACTTAATTATGGGGTATTCTTTTTTCTTGAAAGATTATGCACAGCACAAGTCTTTTCATAAGGTGAAAATTAGTATCTTGACTATCTTACACTGTTGCTAGACTGAGGATTAGTTGGGATGTGATATGCAAGGGCTAAAGGAGACGAAACTGGTGAGGTGGAATAGAAGCAGGAAACTGAAGTAACTGTATTCCCATTTTCAGGTCACTCGTACTGCTGAGGACAGTGGTAGCATAATTTCAAATGGAATTAGTAACATAGGGGAGGATTTTTTTATTCCTTCACTGTTCCCCATCTGCTCAGTCTATACATTTGAAATTATTCCCACTCTGGAATTTGAAAATTATATTTACAGAAAAAGAAGTGCTATGATATAATTCTGTGGCATAAAAGCTTTCTTTTAGCATTCAGTAAGCTGAAATTTAATGATGTCTATAACTAAGCTTGTCCAGCACTTCCCATTTTAAGGCATTTTAAATCTTCTCAGTTTGATAAAAAAGAGACGTGTCACAAGAGATACAGGGGTTTTTTGGCTTGTAAAATTTATCCAAATCTGACTTATGTATGAGGTTCTGAAAAGCCTTAGCTTAAAAATGTTCTAAATGTGTGTATTTGGGATTGGTATCTGAATTCTCAGAATATTCTTCCTGTTTCCACTCAAAATGGGATTTGGTACTGCTTGAACTGCAGTATGTGTCTCCTGCCAAGCACACTGGTATGCTCCATCCCAGAGCTGCAGTGGTTGTGAATTATGTTTCCCAGTGCTGGTCTTCCCAGCAGCTCTGGGCTTTGTGGTGGTAGATGCTAGAGCTGAAGGCAGTGTCACACGTTCTCTTGTACTTTCAGTGCTATCCCACTATAGTCCATGGAAGAAGGATTTGAGAGAGGCTTGCAAAATTTACCGAATAACCTGTCGACAAATTTTAGAAGTAATTTCCTTTCCTTAGGCATTATTTGTTGTTTGATGTGAAATGGAAGTGGTTCTACTATGTAGTCACAGACAATGCTGTGAGAAAAATCAGAAACATGTTTGAAGCACTTGGATGCCGTAGAAACAAATAGGAAGGGATTAGAAGTGTTGTGCTGAAAGCAGGGCTGTATTGGTGGGGAGCATTAGAGGAGTCAGCAACTCTTCACTGAGCAGGCTGAACTAAACATCACTTGGTTTCTCAGCTACCCTTTCAGTTTTGCTGAGGAATGACAACCAGGGCTGTTAAAATAGTTTGTGATCACTAATATTAAAAAGAATAATATCAAGATATGTGCAGTGAGATAAGGCTTGTTTACTGTAGAGTTTCTCTGCTTTTGAAGGCTTTATTTTTTGACCGTGATTTTCTGTCTTTTAAAACTTTTTAAATATATACATTTACAGATAACCTGTGGGAGTCACTGTTTATGAGGAAAGTATTGTTTTGTTTCCATTTATCATTGTGTGGTTTATATTAACAGATCATTTCTGACCCTAGACTTCGTGTTGAGCTAGCTCTTCGAGAAGCTGGTCTTCATAAAACACTTTATGCAAAAGAGATTTTACCAAAAATTCCTCCACTGAAGCTTCCAAGAAGAGATACGGAATCTACGGCTTTTAAAATGTGAGCACCTCTCTTACCAGAAGTAGAGAAGCTTCAGGGGTGTTGTCTGGCCTATAATGTGAAAACTTTAAATAAATTTCCCTTAGTCTGTGCCATAGAACTACGTTGTTCTCAGTGTGTGCAGTCATTCAAAAAACCAATATGCCTTTCTCATGCAGGGCTACCCCATTTTATGCCTTCCTTGGTGAAGGCTGAACAGAGTTTCGGTGGGTGTAGGCTGTTGCAGTGTAATTTCTCATGTCCCTTTCTACTGGGAGATAGGACACCTATCACCTATCCTATCTCCTACGTGAAGGTCTCCTACAGACGTTACAGGCCAATCTGATATATAGCATCTTGAATAGAAACTCTGTTTTTTAATTGGCAGCATAAATCCAAAATAGATTTGCAGAACAGCCACTTTAAATTGTGACACATTAATACACCCCACAACTTTCATTGCAGGTTTCTTGAGAATTTATTTTCATGAATGTTTTTATTATTCTTTGATTATTATAAAAAGAAACTTAGCCTTTGTCTATATTTAGAAACAAATTTGCTGTGTCTTATTTACTGCAAGCCAGCCATGCAATTTCATGTTGCAGATTAGTCTTTCTGTATAAATTATAAATTAGAAATAACATTGCAGATCAGGGATCTTTATTTTTGAGCAGAAACTACTGATGAAGGTTTTATTTAAATGAAAGGGAAATTAATGTAATTCCATTTTGTAACTGACTATGTTTTCCAGTCTTACATAAGTGTAAAATGTATGTAAACGAGTTATAATTAGCAGTTTAACCAAACATTTCAGAGAGATCTGAACATCCCTAGTTGTGTGTCTGGATAATTACAGGAACTTCATTAATGTAATATTGTAATGCCTTATAGGCATTAATGGATCACATGCCTCCAACACCTTGTGAAACAGACAGTAACTGTCACAGTGAGATACTGAGGATCAGGGCAGCTGAGAGCCCAGTCTGTGCTCTCCCAGCGGAGCCCACGGTGCAAACACCAAGAGAGAGTGATTTTACTGCTAGCCACTGTATAGCACCTCCTTCCCTGGCACAGACAACAGTCCCTCTTCTCTTGACATATTTGGTGACTCTACACCAAATGTTTTGTAATCAGAGACAAGCAATGTTGAGTTTTCACACTCAAACTGTTAGTAACATTGGCAAAATCTTGCAGCATGAGCCTGATCTCAGCAGGTGTCTCAGCACCTGGGGGAGGGACGTTTGCTCCAGCATGAGTGTGCAAGGGTGCAAAGTCAGAGCAGACGGAGATGGTAAGAAGGGTGCCAGAAAGGCAGGGGAAGAGCTCATGCAACAGACTCCTGAGTGCAAGCAAATCTAAGAACAGAAGCAATGTAATCTGAGTATTGAAGCTATGTTACTTTAATGGAGGAAGAAAAAGCTACAGAGACTGCCCAAAAGCCGTCAGAGCTGTGTGTCTTCTGAATGTAATTTTGCATGTTTGTGCTAGAATTACTATTTTGTGTGTATTTGTGCATTTTATTTTGGTATCTCATTTGGGGTAACTCATTTTTAAAACATACTTGGCCATCTTCACAACTTGTTGAATGTTCCTGCAGGGAGACCAGCACTGCTTTTCTTCTATTTAGAGGCCAGATTGGCTGCTAGACTGCTTTACCAGAACAGAAGATCCCAAACTTAAGGCAACTGATGTTTTGCGGTTTTTTTTAACTTGCCTTTAAAAACAGATCTGCAAGATAATTTCAGTGGTGCAAAATCTTTTCAGATTATAGTTGTCATCTTTTACAAATACCAAGACGTTTCTGAAAAAAGAAAGTTTAAATGAAGCAGACATGTTTTTAAATAAAGGGCACTGATTTTTAGGTACTGTCTTGTGATTGTCTGTTGTTTCTCAGGAATAGACTGAGTAGAAACCTGCTTACATCTATGAGTCTGTGCCAGCTCACTGTAACCAGGAGTTGGGGCTTGTTATTGATACAATGAGGCCAGAATGAAGATTTTTAGAGGGATTTTCATGTAACAGTGATGCGTGGAGAACAAGCAGGTCAACGAAAGTGGCTTCACGTATTTTGCTCAGTGCACCTACAGGCTTTTCCTGCAGACTGCTTCAGCCACTGTCCCTAGCCTGGCCAAGTGCCTCTCTCCTGTGCTCCTGTGGAAGGAGGTGGGCGTTTTGCCTTACTTTGTCATCCTCACCTTAGCACTGTTCACAAAAGATGATCAAAGCCCTTCAGGAAATGGAGATGCTTATAAGGATGTCTGTTTTCAGGATAAATGCTATAAAAAAATAAAAATTGCAAGTTATTTTTGTACAAAAATGAGTGAAATTACTTGCACGTAAAAATAGTGATTTGAAAAATGTTAATGGGAAATAGACTTCTCAACCAGCATCTTTTGCAACCCTACTTTGTTGGTTTTGACTTGCTGAGGGTAACAGCTCAGGATTCAGCTATCCTTTATGCCAATGGATAAAGCGTATGCAGTTTGACTAACAATCTGAGTTTTTAAAGCCTGAGAAAAACTTCTTTGTGAAAATGAGGTGGCTCAGTTTCAAGGCATACTACTTATTTGTGAATTTTGGTAGGCAGAAAATAGGCTGAAATGTTAAATAGTGCCTGAAAGTTGAGCACCCAACTGGTGCAAGATTGATTGGTGTGGTATCTGGCCATTACAAAACACTTCAAGTTTGTGCCAACTTATGTGCACCTAAGCTTATATGCACATATATGTATCTATAGAAAAAGAAGAACGTAACCGATTGAGATGCCATTTCTGACCCTTTGAGAATAGAGAGGGCTCTGCAATAATGGTCAGTATTTTGAAAAGGAGCTCACCAAGGACATGCATTCTGAGCTGTGTAAACTACTGACTCATAGAATCATAGAATCATAGAATAGTTAGGGTTGGAAAGGACCTTAAGAACATCTAGTTCCAACCCCCCTGCATGGACACCTCCCACTAAACCATGCCCCCCAAGGCTATGTCCAACCTGGCCTTGAACACCACCAGCAATGGAACATTCACAACTTCCCTGGGCAACCCATTCCAGTGCCTCACCACCCTCACAGTAAAGAACTTCTTCCTTATAGCTGATCTAAACTTCCCCTCTTTAAGTTTGAACCCATTACCCCTTGTCCTATCACTACAGTTCCTCATGAACAGTGAACTGAACCACACAGCTTGGTGTCCATCGGCAAACTTGCTGAGGGTGCACTCGATCCTACTGTCCATGTCACTGACAAAGATGATGAAGACGACCAGTCCCAGCACTGATCCCTGAGGGACACCACTCGTTACTGGTCTCCAGCTGGACACTGAGCCATTGAGCACAACTCTTTGCGTGTGGCCATCCAGCCAGTTCTTTATCCACCAAGTGGTCCATCTATCAAATTGATGTCTCTCCAACTTAGAGACAAGGATGTCATGTGAGACAGTGTCAAACGCTTTGCACAAGTCCAGGTAGATGACATCCACTGCTCTACCCCTGTCCATGAGTTCTGTAGCCCCATCATAGGAGGCCACCAGATTGGTCAGGCAGGATTTCCCCTTAGTGAAGCCATGCTGGCTGTCACCAAGCACCTTGTTGTTTTTCATGTACCTCAGCATGCCTTCCAGGAGAATCCGCTCCAAGATTTTGCCAGGCACAGAGGTGAGACTGATTGATTGGTCTGTAGTCATCTGAAAGCCCTAAACAGTGTCAAACTTAGAATGTGCAGCAGAAAAACCATTTCACATCATAATCATTAAGCTAAGAGCAAAGTAAGTAAAACAAGGGTCTCTTTACTGCACATTGTTCTAGAAAACAGAGAGTTCTTCACCTCCTGCAAAGTTAATGACTCGAACTGTGTTCCCTTAAGCTAGGGCAGAGCAAACATCACCCATCAGATTAGGCAGAATGTTAAAGTATCATATTTCTTTTCCTAGGAGTGGTTTTAAATTATTTTCACAACAGCCTTCAGGTACATTGCTATTAGTATAGAAGTTTCTTAAGCAGACTTTGGACTTAGCAGAACCGGATGCAAGCTTGTTAGTGAAACTTAAGAACTAGAAGTGATTTTGATGGGAAATTCTTCAGGCTGTAGGTGACCTCGGGAAAAAAACCCTCCATGCAACCCAGGCACAGGTCATGGGGACACTTACAGATGAGTTTCTGGACTGTTGGTGTGTGTTGATTAGCAGATGAATGTGAAAGATGCAGTCCCTGGCACTCAGGTGAAATCTGGTGAAGGATATAGCAGTAAGTGCTTCCTATCCCTTTCCATCTCAAGGTTCTCTGTGCGCCCCACACCCAAAGCTGCCACCTGTGCAGTCTTGGGGACATTCTGCTTTTGCTTGGTGACAGTGTGCGAAGTGAGCTTCCCACACACTCCATCTTATCTTCAAATGCCCTTGTACATGTCAGTTTTCGACAGATCCTTAATGAATAATAGTAATAGTCACAAATGTGGATTAATCTTGTGTGTCATTTAGTTTTTTGGCTTTATGCCAAATGCAGAGGGAACTCCTTCCCATAGGATTGCTGTGGACAGGATTGACCCTAACAGGACAGTCCTTTATGACCACTGGAGATGGGACTGAGGAGCATGCAGTTTGGTAAAACAGTCTTCATTTCTGTACAAATTTTGTCTGGAGCTGTCCTTGGGTGAGCAGGTTGTTGGTGTAATTCAAGCCACATTAGAGGTCTCCAGCTCCTGCATGGTGATGTTTGCTGGATCCAGCTGCCCCACTCAGCTGTGGAGGGCACTTGCCCATGGGGGTGCATCATGACCAAGTCAGTGTTTTCCATTTTGCAGAAAAAGGGGCTGTGGTGTGCCTGGCATGGGAGAGCAAGCCTGCACTGCTTGTGCTGCATCACCCATCAGTTTGTGGAGAAAAGCTTGTTTCCTGCTGGAGGGCACAGCCTGAGGTGCTTTCGGATGAAGGCTGCAATCAAGCGCTGGGGCCGCTGCTGGTACTCCCACAGCACCTCATGGGGTGCCTGGATCTGGTCCCCCTCCAGGCGGTCCAGGAGTGCCACACAAACAACAGCAGCTGCAGGATGGCCGAAGCACTGTGTTACCTCACACCTGATTATGAGCACCCTTTGCCTTAGAACACTGCCAAGTGGGTTGCGGATGCCCTGCTCCTGCTGCCCTCCCCAGAGCTCACTGTGGGATGCACCCTGCCACACCAGAAGGGCTGAAGCGGCAGGGCCCCTGGGTAGCTGCTGGCTGCAACACCATTCCCTAGGTGCCCCCCACTCACCCTCTTTCTTTACCAGCAAAACAAGGGAAGGCAACTAGGCCCGTGTAGCCAGGGCTTGTTTTAAGGCCAGGAAAGGGAGGAGGGAGGATTAAGTTTTGTTTTGTCCAACGTGCACTCAAGTCTTCTAAAACAAACTTGGTTTTTATTGACTAACAAAATTTGTTCTAGTGTATGTTTCAAGTTAAAATAGTTAGGAATGTGGTTAAGCTGTGGAATGCAAGGAAGGATGCAGAAGCACTCACCTTTCAGGCCACACAACCCGCACAGGGCAGCGAATGCTGTGGACTCCATTTCGATGTTCCTCACGCCGGCATTGTAAGCTCTTTTTAAGTACTCTAACTTTTTTTCACTGGAAAAAGAGCACAATGCTCCATCTAATCTCCCCTGACCTTGAAAGGAAGCAGAGAAGCGTCACTGCTGGCCCTGCATAGCTTTACAGTTGCAGTTAATGGGGTGTAGTTTCAAATGGCAAGTCCAGCAGTACCTGCGTTTGTCTGAAGCCGCCTAAGTTTTCCTTTGACTAGTTACTTAAGTAGCTGTACTTATGTCCAGTACAGCTATTCCTCTCACACAGCAGTAAAGTCCTTCATGCAAGCCAAACGTATACCTGCAGCTGTGCTAACCTGGGCAGCATGCTTCGTTTTATTGCTGTTCCTACTATTAATCCTCTCAAATTGACTTTTGTTTAAACTAAAACATGGCCTTGAGCAATACACAGACGGTTGCATTTGCAAGCAGATCCAAAGGTTTGTAAATAGTCCTGAGATTATTAATTCTTCATTTATTGCATTTCATCTACTCTGCAATCAGTATTTAATTTTGCAAATAAAATGGTTCCAGAGTAACCAAAATCTGTTTACATAAACGTTACAGGCTTCCTAACATTTTCTTAGTGTTTGGTAGTTCTGAAGTTACAATCTTTATTGTAGGAAACACTCAGCATTAACCCATCTGCTAGGCTCGCTACACAGCTGTGGATGAGGGGGTGTCTTCTTTGCCAGGGTGCAGCTACACCTGCTTCCAGGAGATCTGTGACTGCACATAATTCCCATTGAATGGCTGGACCAGGGCAGAATAGGTCCCCTGGGCATCTGCATTGTCCTAGGGAGCTACCACTGCTGGGTGGATCTTGGCTCATGATCCACCATCAGCTACAGCAGCACCGGCCTTGCAGGTAATGTTACAAAATTTAACTGTCAGATGCACAAGAGACCGATTTGCCCAGACAGCATCAAAACTGGTATTGTGTGTTCTGAAGGTGTACCCTGTTCTGACCACTGAACAACCTCTAATGTATTATCAGGTGGGTATGCTCCTGCAGCCCTTCTTCGGCTTTGAAAGCATGAATAGTTTTGCCTACACAAGAACATAAAACTTGGCATTATGTTTAGTGGAGAAGAAGGAGAGGCAAAGGTTGTTTTACCTTCATAGAAGTCATAGGTGCACATGGTATGGCCGATGAGTGCAGGGAAGTCAGGAATCTCCTTGCTGCAGGCAAGTAGCTCCTTTGCAAGGTCCTTGTCTAGCTCTGTGCTCCGCACCACCACATCATCCAGCACCACCTGCTCAAACTGTGGCTTGAAGGAGGAGTCTACTGCTGTGTCTGTGATCACAACAGTCCCGGGCTTGATCCCTGTGAAAACAAAGGCTGAGGCTAAGCCAGAGCTCATAACAGTTGTGACTGCTGTGAAAATTCAGCATGACAGGAAAATCTCTATAGATGTACGAGTGACTGGGGTTGTTCTTTTTAGTAAAACAGATGTGAGAGAATAATTGAAATTCATGGAGTAGCACAGATGTACAAGTAAAATGTACAGAATCAGCACACGATGAGCAATTGTCGGAATGTGCTGAGCAACAGCATTTTAATTGCTTCTGGCTTACAGCGATCATGTCCCACCACTAGCTTCTGCAGGCACAAGCAGCACCACTACCCTGGCTGGGGTCATAGGATCACAGAATCATAGAATAGTTAGGGTTGGAAAGGACCTTAAGATCACCTAGTTCCAACCCCCTGCCATGGGCAGGGACACCTCACACTAAACCATGTCACCCAAGGCTCTGTCCAACCTGGCCTTGAACACCGCCAGCGATGCAGCATTCACAACTTCCTTGGGTAACCCATTCCAGTGCCTCACCACCCTTACAGTAAAGAACTTCCTCCTCATATCCAATCTAAACTTCCCCTCTTTAAGTTTGAACCCATTACCCCTTGTCCTATCACTACA
Source organism: Myiopsitta monachus (assembly GCA_017639245.1). Classification (NCBI taxonomy): domain Eukaryota; kingdom Metazoa; phylum Chordata; class Aves; order Psittaciformes; family Psittacidae; genus Myiopsitta; species Myiopsitta monachus. Next base: position 58,262,081 of record CM029921.1, on the reverse strand, counting down.
GTCCCTCATGAAGAGTCCCTCCCCAGCATCCCTAGAGGCCCCCTTCAGATACTGGAAGGCTGCTATGAGGTCTCCACACAGCCTTCTCTTCTCCAGGCTCAACAGACCCAACTTTCTCAGCCTATCTATCTTCATACGGGAGGTGCTCCAGTCCCCTCATCATCCTCGTGACTCTCCTCTTGACTTAGTCCAACAGTTCCATGTCCTTTTTATGTTGAGGACACCAGAACTGCACACAGTACTCCAAGTGAGGTCTCACAAGAGCAGAATAGAGGGGCAGGATCACCTCCCTCAACCTGCTGGTCAGGCTCCTTTTGATGCAGCCCAGGATACGGTTGGCCTTCTGGCTGCAAGCGCACACTACCAGCTCATGTTCATTTTCTCATTGACCAACACCCCCAAGTCCTTCTCCTCAGAGCTGCTCTGAATCTCTTCTCTGCCCAACCTATAGCTGTGCTTGGGATTGCTCCGACCCAGCTGTAGGACCTTGCACTTGTCATGGTTAAACCTCATCAGGTGGGCATCAGCCCACCTCACAAGCGTGTCAAGGTCCCTCTGGATGGCATTCCCTTCCCTCCAAGCGTATCAACCGAACCACACAGCTTGGTGTCATCGACAAACTTTCTGAGGGCGCACTCAATCCCACTGTCCATGTCATCAACAAAGATGCTGAACATAGAATTATTTAGGTTGGAAAAGACCTTAAGATCATCAAATTCAACTGTTAACCCAGCACTGCCAAGTCCACTACATGTCCCTAAGCGCCTCAGTTTACATTTCTTTTAAGTACCTCCAGGGATGGTGACTGCACCTACTCCTGGGCAGCCCTTGTGGTGAAGACAGTTTTCCTGATATCCAATCAAACCTCCCCTGGCACAACTTGAGGCCATTTCCTCTCATCCCATCACTTGTTACTTGGTAGAAGATATCGACTCTCATCTCACTACAACCTTCTTTCAAGTAGTTGTAGAGAGCGAGAAGTCCCCCTGAGCCTTCTCTTCTCCACGCTAAACCACCCCAGTTCTGTCAGCTGCTCCTCATGGTACTTGTATTCCAGACCCTCATCCCATTGCCCTTCTCTGGACATGCTCCAGCACCTCAATGTCTTTCTGGGAGTGAGGGGCCCAAAACCAAACACAGGATTTGAGGTGCAGCCTCACCAGCGCTGCTTACAAGGGGACGATTGCTTCCCTAGTCCTACTGGGTATGCTATTGCTGATACAAGGCAGGATAACATCATATGTTCACAACATCATTGTAGCTCTCCCAAGGGCAGGTGCCCCTTCTCCCTAAGGTCATAAAACTCCTTTTTATATTTTTTTCCTGAGTTCCAGGCAAAGCTCTCTGTTCATCTGTTCAGCCAGGCTGGACATCTTCCCTGCTGGCTCGTCTTTATGGGGATGGCCTGCCCCTGTACCTTGAAGATTTCCTTTTTGAGGTATGTCCAGCCTTCCTGGACTCCTTTGCCCTTCAGGACTTCCACCAAAGGGACTCTGTCAACCAGTCTGCTAAACAGGCTAAAGTCTGTCCTTTACAAGTCCAACTCAGCAGTTCGGCTGACCCCCTCCTTACTTCTGCAGGAACTGAAAACTATTACTCACAGTCGCTATGCCCAAGATGGGCTCCAACCCCCACATCACCCACAAGTCCTTCTCTGTTCACAAACAACAGATCTAGTGGGCACCTTCCAGTCAAGTGTTCCCAGTTTGAGAAGTGATACCCAATTGTTTAGAATGCAAAGCCTTTGTTCATTATAAAAATATGCACTCTGCTAAGCCAGTCACTAGGAATTTGCTGGGTTTTAACCCAAAACAAAATACCATGTTGTTTGGTACTTGGGGACCTGACAAAGTGCTATAGCTCATAACTGCATGACCTATTGCTGATATTTTTTAGCTTACCTAAACCTCCGGAAGTACCAATGCGTATAATAGTAACATCTCGGCATTTTGCGTGGTGCAGAAGTTTAATTAGTTCATGAAGCATGATGGAAATGGAAGGGATGCCCATCCCATGCTGTTAGGAAGAGAGAAAATGGAAAACGTCATTCCCTGTGATACTGTGGCAGGTAACAGGTACATGACTGCAGCGAGCTCAGGGTCATGCTGTGGCCTCTTTCCACTGATGACGCCAATTCTTTGAGACATCTCAGGGTCTTTGTAATCTGTTCCGGTAAAAAGTCTAACCCTCTTCTCCCCTTGTTGCTTTTAAGGCTCCTCTTATCAATAGAGCCAGGTATTCACTGCCTGGGGACCAGTATACCAGACACGCAGATGGTGTCTCTCCTTCGAGAAGGGTCTCTCCACAAGCGCATCCCGATGTCTGAATGCTCCAAGGTCTGTCTTTCCTTCTGGTGCCCCTCCTTATGCCACATGCTGACTTCCGTTCTTTGTTGTGTCCTACTTGTACTCTTGGAGTGGTGAATTTCACTGAGGACAACTTGAGCCTCTGCTTCTCTGGGTGCCTCCCAGCCTGTCCTCACCCCATACCGGAGCACCTCTGCCCACGTTACTGAGCATGAAGGACAACAGATGGGTGTGTGCCTCTCCCTGAGGGCTGGTTTCAGGGTCAGGCATCTGCCACGTGAAGCCTTGCGCCTTGTAGGCCACCTGTCCTGCTTCCTGGCTCACATCACCCACCTTGGGGTCACTCCATTCCCTGTGCCTGCCTGATTGCCTGTAGACTCTCCCCTCCGCTGGCACCAGCCCATTCCCCATCCTCTGCCACAGCTCATCGTGCCTTGCTGCCCCATCTCTGCTGCCACTCTGCCAGGCTGGCAGATGTTCTGCAAATCTGGAGCTGTCGAGGCTGCCTCTGCTTTCTGCCCAGTGCTCCTGCACTTGATCATCTTAGTTTTCTGCTTCATCACTCAACCGACGTGCTTTTCTCAGCTTTACTTTTAGGAACAAAAGGCGTTTGGTGGTGTGGGGTTTGTTTTTTCCCCTGAAAAATGCCTCACATTTTTTTTGGTTTTGCTATCCTGTTCAAAACCCTGAAGGAACCGTGTGTAAAGCAGCACAGTTAACGTATGCAGTCAGTTTTCACATTGCTTTGTCTCTTTTCATTTGGCTGTGAGACTGATGGTCTATTAGGCTTGTATCATGTTTTAAATATGACAACTTTTTGCATGTTGTTATTCTGGAACATCGGCCTGACTTATTTGCCAATACATAAAAAATTTATTCTCATCGTAAATATCCAAAGCAGGGAACTGTGCTCCTCCCTTTGGTATGTTTGAGTTCATTTGTGTTTCTAAGCAACTTGCAAAAATGTGATGCTGGCAGCTGCTCTGCACCAAGCGTTTTGGGGGAGGCTCGCTGTATGCTCTGCCCGGCATTCCCTCACAGCGGTGGACAGCTTCCGCATTGGCGCAAAACTGGTGCATGGCCAAGAGCTCAGCATTGGCTTTTCCTCTAGCTGCGTCACAGCTGCTGCCTGAGAGGGGAACAGCAAAACTTGTGGGTTCTTTTTCCCCTGAGATCCTGTCAGATTGATTCCCTCAGGCATTTCCATCAATCAGGTTTGGTTTTGTCAGAGTGACCAAACGTGAGCTCTGTCACGTGAGTGACGCTGCCTCCTGTGAATCAGATTTAAGACTGATCCTGTGCCTGAAGAAATGATGGCAGGACAAGCCCTGGGGCATAAGCACTCACCAGCATAGCCTGTATTTGCTTTTTACTTTGTGTGGTGCAAAAGAATTCATCTCTTAAAGAAGAATTAATAATAAAGCAAGGCTTTAACTTTAGAGCTCATGTCAGTGTAATACTTCCAGCAGCATGTCATACTTCATGCATGGCGGGAAGTGGTCTTTGCCTCTCAAATTGCCAGGCTGCTGAGCTGACCAAAATACGTACATGTTCATTTTTACTACAGTGCTTTTTAAACTGAACACGTAGGGTGCTGAGAAATATCATTCAGACAGAAGCTTTACCATGGCTGGATGGCTGTACTGGTAGTAATGGCCGAAACTGAAAAGAACTAAAAAATCTGCTGGCAGGAGTTGCAGGAGATGGAAAGGTCATGCCAGCCACCCTCCCTGCTGCAGGGAAGAGAGAGCCCCATGCCAGCCTGCTGCAGGGCCATGACAGCAGCAGCGGGCCCAAGGGCAGGGGTTATCATGAGTGCCTGGGATGGAAAGCACATGCAGTACAGTGCAGCACAGTGTGGTACTTACGCTAATGGAGAGCACTGGCCCAGCCCGGTACATGGAGTAGCGGTCCGTCCCCGCGCAGATGTCTGCCAGGTCCTCCCCATCGCCTGCCAGTCCCAGCTCCTTGTGCATGAACTGGGCAAATGCCCTCATCCTGTTAGGGCTGCCACCAACGCAGACAAACTGGATGTAAAACATGAATGTGTTGGTAGTTCTTAGCTAAAATGGTACCAAGATTCAGTCTTAATCTGGCAGTGGCGGGCTGTGCCAGACACATCTCCCTATGGAGCACAGCAGGATGCCGCGCAGCCAGGGGACATCAGAACAACTGAGGGTCTCAAAACCAGGAGTTAACACTACACCCAAGCTATTACTCCTTTAGGGTTGTGACTATGCTAGGTCCAGACACCTGTACAGCTGCATGTATTTGGGTATCTAAAGTACTTGGGAAAATCTAAAATATTTTAGCAAATTTAAGCTGTTCGTGTTCCTACTGATTGCAGAGCAAACCCAGATGTCAGAGTAGCTCATCATTTAACTTATTCCATCAACAGTGTGGGCTGCAATTAGTGAGTACTGCTGATGACAGAGAGGCCATAAAGTCAGGGAGGAAAAAGGACAAATTTTACATATTAAAGGAAAAATTGCTCTCTGAACACAGGAGGGAGACCAGCATGAAGCTGCAAGGGCACTGGTGCCGATCTGCCTGCCAGCGTTGCAGGGGAGTGGGAACCCCTGCATGGCAGGGCTGATGAAGCCCTGGGGCACCACGGCTCTTCCCCTGTGCTGCTGGGGAAATGCTCCAATTTAAAATGGAGGAGGAGGCAGTCGTGACAGGCTGGTTTTGACAGCAGGTCTTGGCCAAAAATACAACATCCTCTTGTTTCCAGTAGATGATGAACAGATACTTTAGACAAATGCTTCCTCCATCCGTCCTCCAAAACGGGGGCCAATACAAAACCAACTCTATGGAACTGAACGGGTTTCTAAAAGGATTAATTTTCTATTGGGATTTCTGCCTGGAACAAGTAAGGGCAGATGACCTCCCTGCCCAGGCTGCCCTGAGTCACTGAGTCCCTTTGCTGAACAGCTGAGCCCTGTCCCCAGCAGAAGCATCCAAGGCAGGAGGGCCCCAGCATGGAACAGCAGAGGTGTGGGATGAGGGGCTGGGAGCCGCCACCTCGCTCTTGCACCTGCTATTTACCTTTATGTCCCCAAACATTGCTGGCAGGTTGTGCGTCTTCGTTCCCAAGGCCAAGTGATACAGAATGTCCTCCTCCATCGACTCCAAGTGTGGATTTTTAACATGGACAAGCCCGCTGCTGCAGGGGGATAGGGCAAAGATGGGTCAGGGCCACCAGGCAGTGCCCACAGGAATGGGGACAGGGCAGGATGGGGCATGGAGTGGCCTGGGAGCCCTGCAAGAGGTATGCAGTAGGCCCTGGTGTTAGGGTGGGGATGGGACAGGGACAAGCCAGCTCTGCATGGCATCCAGGGTGGCTGCCTTTCTGCTATTAGGAACCCCTTCAACGCCTCTTTTAGTATGTCTGTGTATTTGGCAAAAATGTTTCTCAGTATTTATGATCAATTTTGTCAACCTTAGCTTTCTTTCATATAATTCTGCCAGAAATACCTAGCAGGTAATGTACTGTGCTATTTTGTGTGTGACAGCTTATTAAGCTCTTAGCAAATCGGGATTTTATATTTCTATTGTCCTAAATAACTGCCTAGCAGTACAAGTGCAAATTAAATTCAGATTCTGCAGGCAGCAGGAGGCCAGTTTGCCTTCCCTTCCCACCTGCTTTAATAGAGGGAAAGCAACGAAGTAACAATATGGGTCAGTTTTATAAATAAGGCTTAAACAAAACCCAGAGAACATTTTTCTTGTCTTATTAAAACAAATTCAAACCTTCCCTGGTTACTCACCCGGAGTAAACTGTTGTTTCAGTCATAGCCGCTCTACCAGAGTCAGCTGAAAGCAATACTCTGCAGAAAAGGTAAGGAAAACACCCCGCTATTTCTTCAGCTGTTGGGGTTTGGAGCTCAGGAGAGGTTTTAAGGGCTCTGCAGGGGGTTAAATACCCTCTCTGCCTTTGTTTGGCTCCCAAGATCAACAGTGGCCCGTGCCCCTCTGCCCCCTCAGGTGTGCGGCGCTGCGGTCCGGTCCCACATTGGCTCTTTCTGCAGGGGTGTCACCACCAACCTCAGCTCCACCGCCGCGCCCGGGGCTGGTGACCCGCTGGGCCCCGAGCACGTGTGAGGCGCGCGTGCTCAGCGGGGTGCAAGGCCTGCCTGTCTCCAGCCACGGCTTCGTGCCAAGGGCTTGTCCGAGTTCGCTGCTGCGGCGCTGCTTCCCTGGGGTGCGCTTCTCCTGGATCCTGGGGATGGGATTGGCACTCGCACTCGCACTCGCACTCGCACTCGCACTCGCACTCGCACTCGCACTCGCACTCGCACTCGCACTCGCACTCGCACTCGCACTCGCACTCGCACTCGCACTCGCACCCCCCCCCCCAAGCCGTGCCTTTCTCCGGCCCCGTTCGGTGCAAATGGGAAACCATCCCGCTTTTATCTCAGGCGCACAAAGGAAGGGGTAGTGCCGCAGCGAACCTCCACAGGCCCTGTGAAGGGGTGATGGTGCATTAGGAGCAGCTGCCGAAGCCGCAGCCCCACACCACGTCTTGCGGCTGCCGCAGCTGGGGCTGTTCCATGGGTCTGCGGGGGTGGGGACCACCCCGCGCCAGGGAGCAGCTGCCTCGCACCCAGTGCTCGCTGGTGCTTGCAGGCCCCAGGTGCCCGCCAGTGTGGTGTCACCTGGCAGGGTGCTCAGAGGGGACAGTCTGCCCAGGGGCTTGAGGGGGGACTGGCTCCTCAGCCCTGCGCGGCCTATCTGAGCGTGGGGCTGCTGGAGGCTGGGACACCTTTTATGTCCTGAACTGCCGTGGTCCTCCTTGGGTAGTCCGGAAAACCATCTGAGAAGGAAAACACAAGGTAAGTGTCAAAAGATGGATGTGGCCCATTCCCACTAATCCCTGTCTTTCGCACTTGTAACCCTTAACACAAGAAAGTGACCTGCAGTCGACTCATTGCCCAAACTCCCCAGAGGGCAGCACCGCCATGCCGCAATGGGCAGAGATAGGCTACTGCCATTCAGAAACAGGCCCTTGAGCAACTGGTCCCAGCCTGGGGAGGCTGGTTTTGTTCTTGGCAGTGTTCAGACAAGTGATGTTTGTTTTCTGCACCCAACTCCCTCTCAGCCAAGGAGCCCTTCAGGATGGTCTCTGCTCAGGGGTGCCAGTGGCAGGCTTGCCCTGGTCCCACGCTGGGGCTGAGGGAGGAGCACAGGCTGGCTCCCTGCCGCCCCTCAGTTCAGGAGCTGCCTTTGCTGTCACTGTGCGCAGCCAGGGTCACTTCTCAGACATCTCCCCCTTTGCACAGCAGCCCAATGTCTGCTGCGGGTATCACAGCAGTGCTTGGTGACTGTCCCCACGTGTGATGGACCTGGGCAATGTCTGTGCTCCATCAGTACACCACTGCCTGCTGTCCCCAGGGCCATGGAGCATGCGGTGGGATGTGGGACATGCCGTGGGGCACTGGATGGGGCCTGGGGAACAAGCAGCAGTGCCAGAAGCAGCCACCACAGCCCCTGTTTGTGGCTCAGACCAAAGGGCAGCATGGAGGCAGTGCTGCACCGGCCAGGGCAGGTCCCCCTGCTCATGGTGTGAACTGCAGGATGCTGAGCAAGGCTATGGGCATTCAGTCTCTGCCTCAGTGCTTCCCAGCTTCATCTTGTCAGCAATGTGGTGCTATTTGAGCCAGATGTGCACAAGTGACCTGTGCTCCAGGAGTGGGAAGAGACTGGAGAAACTGGTCCTGCTGCCTGTCCTGACACGATAGGAGACATTGCCCTGGAAGATGGTTTTGGCAGCTGGATGGAGGGACAGAATCTGGCATTTGCTATTGGCCTCTGGGAGTGGTAGATGAAAGCTCTGGTTAATTAGGTAAGTGCTAGGTAATTAATTACCGTGGTGAACTGAACCAATAACCACGTCTGACTTCAGTGCACATTTTGTCAGCCAATGCTTTTGATCTGCTGCCACCTTGGATCACTTCTCTATGATTTATGTGGTCACCATCGCAGGTCCCCTGGCTGTTAAAGCAAATGCTCACCCTAGCAGTGAACTGCAGAGAAGCACGAAGGGTCTGCAGAAGTAGTCAGCACGCTCCTTACAGCCTCTGGGCAGCCTTCATTGCCTACAGAGGTTTTTATTTCTTTTCTTTTAAGCTTTGACAACTTCTGTAACTGCAGCTGTGTGCACACGACAGGGCCTGGCCAGCCACGGGCTCTGGAGACTGAACTGCTCAGCTACCCGGTGGGGACCAGGCATTCTCTGGGTGCTGGTGGGCTCCCGTTCTTGGGAGCCTTGGCCTGGCCACCTCTCTGTGCCCACCAGGGGCAGCTGAGCAGCCTGGTTTGCCTCCTGCAGTGCAGCTGATGCCCCTGTGCCCCTGGTTCAGCAGCTGGTCCCTTGATGTCCTGCCTTTGGCTGAATACTGGCTGCACCTGCACCTGCGGGGTCCTGGGCTTGTGACCCTGGGCAACCAGCAGGCCGGGGTTAGCCCAAAACAAGCACAAAGTCCTGCTTGGCTGTGACAAGCAGGTCTTCCACGTCATGAGCTGTGAGTTGTACTGCAAGGCTGGGCAATGAGGCTGCTGGGCTCACCGCTCCTGCCCACCTCCTCTCCTGCTGCCACAGTGTTCCCTTGTCTTTTGTACTGGTACTTAAGGACATCTTTGGCTTCTTTCAAAGTGACATGCAAGCCCCTCTCCTTCCAGATGCTTTTACTGTCTGTGTGTGGTGGTTTTCTTCTTTGCCATTTAGCTGGTTAATCAGCACTAAAAATAATTGAAAGAAAATCAAAGCACAATTGCCATCCATTTAAAGCTGCAGCCCTAATTAAAAACATATTGTGTGTGGCCTGCTTGCAGCATAACATCTAGCCAGTAACGAGGTCCTATTTCACTAATGGGGCAGGGAAGGTAATTGCTGTAACTGAGGCAGCCTTTTGCAGGGCAAATACACATCCAAACCCTTAAAATTGCATAACACTATAAAAGCAAATAAGCTTTACAAACCAGTGTTACACAGAAAAGTGTAAATTGGCTACCTTGCCCAAGTCAGGGTCAGGATGGATCTGACAAGGGATGAGAGCAGAGCCCTTATGAATGTTTCAGACTCCCTGGAGTTGTACCAAAGTCAGGCTGGAATGATTTCCGTGCTGAGATGTTCTCCCCCTCCCTGGATGCTGTTAACATATGCCTGCCAAAGATGACTTATTACTGATGCTCCAAAGCACTCCTGAAGAATAAGAATCTGGAGTCTCTTTTTTTACTTTCAGAGTGCACCAGATTGCACCATGAGGTATATAGAGAAAAGTTTCCTTGGGGCCGTGCACCCATCTTCCACCTGCGGCCTTGAGCTGCCTAAGTCACTCAGTGCAACTGCTGTGTTTTTCAGCATAAACCTCAATATTTCAGGCACACTGTAGTTAATGCAGTGATCGTCATGCAGATCTTTACAGTTTTGCCCAATTAGCATTACTTGATTTAGGGAGTACAATAAGGAAGGTTTGCTACTTGCAAATGGCAGCCGTAAACACTTTGGGGAGGTGAGATCACGGCTTAAGCTCCCCACAGGGTTGCTGGCTTCCCTGGGCGCATGCTCCTTTGGTGGAGGGAAGCAAGGTTCCCCAGCCCCAGCTCCTGCCTTCAGCATCGCTCTCTCCGCAGGGGAAACACCTCCCTGTCGGGGCTCCGATCCCACCGGAGGTGCAAAGCTGGGCAGGAGCGCTGGCTTCTGCCCCTGCCTGAGTGCTGGGAGCCGTTTGCCACGTGCCCTCCAGCCACACGCTGTGGAGAGGCTGGATCCAAGGCAGTTACCCAGCCACTGTCAACAGGCTAAGTTGGCACACAGGGCCCGTACTATTGTTGATGCACGAAGGAGAAGGAACAGCTTGTGCGTAGAGCCCAGATGAGTCCGTGGGATGAGTGAGCACAGAAATCACCTGATTGCAAAGGGAGCGCAGCTGATAGCGAAGGGATGGCACACGTCCTCACCCTGCTCCATTGTTATCCAACGGCTCTGATGCTGACTTGAAATCCAAAGCCCCAAGGGGGTTTGGAGGAGGAGGGACCTTGGTCTCACTCTTGCACAGCAATGTCTTCTCCTGTGAAATGCCAGCTCTGCAGTGGACTGAGCCCATCCGCGGGCGCTCTGCAACCTGCAGGGCATGGCTGGACAGGGACTTTGCTGGGGAGCAGGCGTTCGGAGGTGGTGCTGGAAAGAAAGGCAGGATTTGGCAGAACAGGGGACGGATGATGGACAGACCGCTGTCATCACGTGAGAGATCCTGTGGCAAGGCAGGAGTGTGTACGACACCAGCCAGCACGCTCCCATGGACAGGGGTCTGTTAAATGCAGCACTTCAGTGTCAGCCCCTTCCCCACTGTCATATGCGGAGGAGTATTTTTGGGCACCTCTGGCAAGATCTGTACTTGTGTGACTGTGAACTGTCTCATGATAAAACAATTTCCCAGAGCACACGGACACCTTCTTAAGTTAAATATTTACTTATGAACTAAAAATAATACCCCAGCACACCCAGCTGCCATTTGTTACATCCTTGCCTGGGGGTCAGTGAAACCCCATCCCCAACCCAGCACAGCCCTCTGCCCCACTGTGCTCAGTTCTCAGCAGGGACCCCCCTGCACCCTGCATGTGGCAAGAGGCAAGATTCTGGAGGGTGGCCCTGCTGAGTGAGCAGAGACAGAAATCTCCTGGAACAGTAGGCTGAGAAATCGTGAGTAAGCAATGTTCTGGTGGTGTTTGTCCCTGCTGTGTCCGAGGTAAAAGGAACAAGCATGTTCTTTTTAAGTAAACAACTGCATCAAGGGAAACAGTTGAGCCGTGCGCTTGGCTTCCTAGAACTGATGTTGAGGAGAAGGCATAGCAGCTGCTACTCTGCACAGGTTTTGGCATCTGGTTCTGTGCAGGTCAGCTCGCTGCCCAGCATGTACAGAAAGGCACTTGGCTCCTTCCTTTGTGATTACTTCTCTTGCGGCGGCTGTTGTTTAGGACGGCCCAACTAAAGCGTGGCTGCTCTCTCCCACCGACTGCAGGGCGACTCGTGCATTGCAGGCATGGTTTGCCCTGCTTGCCATGGCAGAGGCTGCAAGAAGGGAAGGGAAGGGACGGGAAGGCAAAATATTTTCAGTTGAAAGGGACCTACAGTCGTCATCCAGTCCAACTACCTGTTTTCTTCTTTTGCAGAGCGAGGGGAAGTGAGGATGGTGAGAAGCAGAGATCAATTGCCCCAAGTGAGTGTTTGTTTGTAACTGATTCGGAGCTAAATTCAGACTGAGTGCCAGGCAGTAGAGCTGTTAGCATATGTGCTAAAGGATGACAAATAAAGCATGGTGAAGTATACGGCAGAACAACATATGGCAATCTAGACAGGCTCTCAGCAGGAGAAGAGCTCAGGAGAGCCAGCGCTCCTGCACCCATCCAACACCTCTCCTCATGTTAAATGCTATTTTAAAATAGACAGCCGCGTGTCAGCCTTTGCATGGCAGGAAGGCGCTCCACCCGCTGTGTCCTGCCTGAGCTGCTGTAATGTCTGCTCCGAACAAGCCTGAGCAGTTTCTTCTCAAGTCAGCTCATTCCTGATGCCTCTCCCGTGGCACTTCCGCTGCGATGCCGTGCTCCTTAAAGCCGCTGATAAGCGAGATACCCGGGCAGTCTGGAGAGCAGCCCTGGACCCTGAGCGAAGGCAGGCGGCTGAGGGTGCCGGGGCTGGGCGGGAGGGGACAGACAGTACTCGTAGCGGGAGCAGGCTCTTGCACCACCATCACAGCGGTGTGTGAGAGCCCATTCTCACACAAGTGCATTACTGTCAGCTTTTAAATTAGCAGATCTTGCTCGTTAGCAGCGAGCTTATGAAAATTCACAATCTAGGAGATGCCTGGTGTATTCCTCTAGTAATGATTTCTGGCAATCAGCGTAAAGGAACAGAAAAGGCACTGGGGAGATTTTTTACCTGACAGAAACAAGGCTGTGTGCCAACAGCAGTACAGAGTGTTCCCTCTCCCCGTCCTTGGCCCCTGCCCCTTCCCTTCACTGTGCTGCAGATCCTGCAACAGCAAACAAAGTGGGCAAAATGTGGATTTTCATCAACTGTTTGCTCTGGTTCTTTGTTGTGCTTTATTTATTATTGGTATAAATCTGTTCCTGGCTTCTGGAGAAATTGGTGAAACGCTCTGAAGAAACCAGGCACCACAAATCCTCAGGGCATTGCAAGTAACTACAGCTTGTCAGGACATGTTTTGCCCTGGAGTGAAACACCATAATAAGCCCATTTATTTCAGGCAAAAATCAGTTGCCTTAAATCTGCAGCTATGCAACGAGCCGCTGATCTGCCTGCGTTTGCTGTGCCAGAGGGGCTGAGCGCTGTGGCTTCACTGCAGGAGTATTTCTTGCAGCTGTGGACAAAGTTGGGTTGCTTTTCTCTCTGCACCCACTAAGTAGCCTTGAACATGGCAGGCTGGCTCCCTCCTGGGGCTGGGCAGCGGAGCCTGTGCTCTGCAGACACCTTTCTCCCTAAATCCTGTTCAGGCAGATGAGAGGTGCTGTGCCCACGCTCTGGGGTGTCCTGCCCTGCTGCAATGGGCTCCCGAGAGGTGCGGGTCCGGGGCAGCAGCCACGCACGCTGCCCCACGCTGCCATGCTCTGGCAGCTCCGGGCTGGTCCCTTGTTGCTCCTCAGGAAAAGCTGCTCCCCTTGGGTTTGGTTTGAGTAGGCACCAGCTCTGCCGCAGGAGCATGGGGCGCTGCCCTAGCCCTGCCTGGCTCCACCGCCCCGGTGGCCTCAGCACAGGCAGCCGCACGGTGTTTCTGGCTGGACTCCACTGCTGGCTCCACCGCCAGCAGTGTGAGAGTTTATTGTAGTTACTGCGGTGTCGCTGCTGCCCACCCGTGCCCTTCCTGGACACCTTTCTTCCCTGGCCCCGCACGGAGGATCAGCTTTAACAGCAAACATTGGTTTTGGCATACTGCTCCTCCAAACGTAGAGTTCCTTTCATGCCTTCATGCATGATGGAAATTAAAGTGAGAAGAAAGATCAGCAGTGTGATTGTTTGGAGGCAGGGACTCCACGTGCAGGCTGAGTTAGGTTTCTCCTTGCCTTCCTTTACTGCTTTTTGTTCCTACTCACTGCAGCCACAAAAGGTGTTTCGGAAGCGGAGGGCAGCTCAGCAGGTGAGCCCACGCAAGGGGGTTGGAGTCGATGATCTCCAGAGGTCCCTTCCAACCCTAATGATTCTGTGATTCCGTAATGAAAGACTGCAGGAATTTGTTCTTTTTTAAAGACCCATTTGCTAACCAGAGGCTTGGGGATGACCCTGCTAAGGTAAGCGCAGGAGGAGGACGGTCGGGTCCTGGGCACAGTAGCCTGGCAGCCTCTGGTCCCCTGTTTACCTATTTCACAACAAATCCCATTTCCTCGTGCTCTGACGGGAGAGCTGAGCGGGCAGCGTGCCCAGGCTGGGCTGCCACAGCCCCATCGCACACCCCCCAGCAGTGCCCACCGCGATGCCCTGAGCCGGGCGCTGTCCCTGCAGCGCTGCAGATTCTGCGGTCAGTGCTCCCCCCAGCGTCACCGCCGTGCAGACGACCCCAGCCGCAGGCAGCAGTGGGGTCGGCAGCGCTGAGCTGCTCACCGCGACAGCACGCAGTGAGGCGGTGGGTGATGAGGTCGTTCCTGTTCTCTCTTGTATCAGGGTCATGCTGTTGGCTAGCCTGCCGCTTCCCTCCTCTTGCTGCCAGCAGCTCTCCTTCCACCCCTGAATAACCTGTGGCTCCTGCCAGACCTCTGCCGTTGCCCTGCAGGCCATTTGTTATCCTCACCCTGCCTCAGCAGGTAGCACGGACGGTAAGTATACTTTATCCCATTAATCATTCCTGTTCCAAAAGGCAATTTTCTTAAGTGCTTGGTAAACGTGGTGGCGTTGCAATGCTGTACAGGCTGTCACTGCTGTTGATCGCCATCCCATAGCTGTGATTCTGCGCCAGTGGGCGCAGGGTGCCTGGAACCGGGTGGTCTGTCATCCTGACCTGCCTTGTGCTCTTCTGTGCTAAAGTGGCTCCTGCCTTGGCCGACCCTGGTACCGCTCTGGTGGCAGCTACAAGCTGCGTGGCCTGGTGAGGGGAGTAGTGGGGCCTGAGGAAGAGTGAGCTGTGGCGATGGAGAGCCCTGCTTAGGGCCACATTGGAGCAGCCCCAGCAAGGGCTGTGTGTCTCCCTGCTCCCTGCTGCAGGTAGTGTGCCGACGCATCATGGCTGAAGGAAGAGAGCGACCTTGGATTGCTTTGCCACTAGCAATCACAAATCGGTTCAGCAGCGTGCCAGGGCAGGAACATGAAGGTGAGCACAAAGCGGAGGTGGCAGCAGTTTCTTCTGCACAGGCAGAGTGGAGTCCTAGACTTCCCTTTCTTCAGCCCTCACAAGCAGAAAGCCTGATGCGGGGTCAGGTGCGAGACCTCTTTTTCATCCAAATGCACAGATGCTTGTAGATGATAAAATGATGGTTTGTACTCAGAAGCGGGGGCTGAAGGAACAGCCTCAGGACATAGTTTTGTTAATTGGTAAAGACATCAGCTCTGTTAAATTTCTGTCCCTGCTCAGAAACTGGCTTGTATGAGCTGACCCAGTGAGGGCTGTTGGGGGGGCTAAGTATACCTGCCTGGTGCCAGGGCATGTACCTGCCGTGGGTGCGTGGGGCTGGCACAGGCTGGGAGCTGGTTAAGAGCCCTGGCATGAGTATGTCCACCCTAAACTGCAGCTGCAGGCAGTGCTGGCACCAAGAAACCACAGACCAGCAGAAGAGCCAAGGCTTGTAGAACAGGGTGGAAACTGCTGGGTGTAATACTGGTGGTAAAAGGGACATTTTGATTTTGAACAAGAAAACTGTCATGCAGGAAATAAAAGAATTGGAGGTATTATTTTTTTAAACTAACAGGTTTCAAGAAATGAATACCTGACTTCATTATGAATTTCCAGTCTTAACAGGAGCAATCCGCAAGATCATGGATAAGGGCTGTATTTAACCCAATCCTGAAAAATCAAAGGATTTCCATGATATTCTCAGCTTAGTTGTTGGTATTTTCTGTGTTGCTCTGTGGTATGTGTTGCCTAAAAAGGGTATGTCTGCATAGGTTTGTGTTGTTTATGCATCATTCAGTGTGACAGGGAGGGCAGTGCTGGGGACGGTGGCTCAGGAGCTAGTGATGGAGATGTAGAGGGAGGGCTGGCTGGAAGCATTTGCTGCAGGGCCAGATCTTGCTGTGCCCCAGGACGGGTGTGAGACACGCATGGGAGCATGAAGGTCTCAGGACTGCCAGGTCTCTCCATGGTCCTCCTCCAAGCACCCCTTGAGAGCTCACCAGTGTTCCAGCTGCTGTCCTGTCCTATACAACAAGAAACCACCTGCAAGGTTTTGTCATTAGCTGTCTGCTTCTCTATGCTCCTTTATATGGGAGTTAGCTGCTCCAGCCCTTCATAAACTGTGGGGATGCCATTGCCAGCAAGTTCCCAGCTTGCTCCATCCCCTCTGCAGCCAGCAGCAGCCCCTTCCTGGCCAGCCCTCCTCATGGCCCTGTGTCCACTGATCATCTGCTGAGAGCACCCACAGGGGCTCATGCGAAATGCAAATGGATGAAATGCTGCCTGGTTTGCTGTGATGGAGCACGGAAGCAGCTCTCCCTCACTCAGGAGACGAGCTGGCGTGAGAGCACACACGGGCTCCATGGTGCTCCCTGACTCTTGTTCCTCTCTGCTTGCTCCTTTTCTTCCCGGCACGTTCCTGCTCCCCAGGCTCTGAGTCCAGACAGTGTCTGTTGTTTGGGGCTTTTTCCTTCTTTTTCTTTTCTTTTTCTTTACTTCTTTTCTTTTCCCTGGGTATTTTCATCCCTTTGTCCTTCCCTCTCAGGGCTTGTGAGTGCATGTTACAGATGCTGGTGCCTGTGGGTGCAGGCAGGAGGGAGAGCTGAGCGGAGATCTCAACCACAACAAGGCACATGATGCAGGGCCAAAGCAGGGTTCGTAAAGCCACTGTGCTTGTCAAGCCCAATCACAGCTCAAAACAGGAGAAGAAAAAATTTCTCTTTAGGGAGTGTTTGGCTGACTATGCCCCAACCCTGTCTCTTCCAGGCTGCGAGCTCCTGCCACCATGCCCTGCACTGATGGGGCGCCTGTGGGTACTTCAGGGCTGGAGCAGGGGGACGTGGCAGCATGGCTGGACTTGGTGGTAGCTGCTGCCTTGTTCTGTGTGCTAAGTTTGTAGCGCCTGAGTTTTCTCTTTGCATGGCTGCTCAGACAGTTTCCTACAGCCCTGGGGGATTAGCAGCTTTCAAGCAATGATGAAGCTACACCAGCTCCATTATACTAAAATAAGGTGTCCAGACCTTACCTTATCCAACTTTATTTAGATGGAAGCACATAAAAGGAGTAAATACTGCTTTCAGAGGAAGTGTCCTGGTCTTGCCAGTGCTGGCTCTGTACTTCAGTGCCTTGTGGGTACACAATGAGCATTGCAAAGCCATCTCTGCCTTTTTCCCCTCTTTCCTGCACCCAGTCCCAATCAAGCAGACTTGATATGTGTATTTTTGAGGGTTTCAGATGGTTCCTTTCCTTTTCCCTGTATTTATCGTCATTTCTCTCTTTTTACACATCTCCTTTCTCATGCTTGGCCATGTGTCCCATGGCCTTTCTCCTTCTTCTCCACAGAAGCTGGGGGAGGGTTTCTCCTGCAGTGCTCCCCAACCTGCTGTCTCACTCCATAGGCTTGGGAGTCCAAGGCCCCAGCCACTGTGCCAGCACTGGACAGGCAGAGACCATGGAGCTGGAGACAGGTGAGAGAAGCTCGAGAGGGGTTAAAAATAATGATATGAAAATCAAACTGGTTTCTTACAGCCTTCAGGACGTACCCTTGCTTTTCTCTGCAGCACTGAGGACCACAGACCTTAATGCAAGTAAGTGATCTTGCAGGTCCATAGCTTCACCAAGGTTTTTACAGTTTAAAATCACCACAGTGGAAGGATTCTGCTGAAGTCTCACAGCCCTCAAAGGCAGAGATTTAGCAAGCCACGGGCTAGGCCTGGAGGCCAGAGGGAGGCAGAAATGGGGCCTTAAGTGTCCTCACAGGTATGTGAGCTGAATTTGGAAAATGCATGCAAAGGGATGCTGTGGTGGACCTGTGTGCCACAGCAAGCCCTTGGAGAAGGGCTGCGTGGAAACTGGGCTGTTGGCGGTGCTGCCAGAGAAGAGGCTTAGGAAGGGCATCCCTGTGCCAGGACCTGACTGCGGGGATGGCAAGTCATGACAGTGCCCGGTGGCTCTGGGTGGGTAGGGTGGCATGGTACTGATGTCACAGGGTGCTGGAGGACAGCCCTGCTCCTTTCTTACCCTGCGAACAAGGCTCAGAAAGGCTTTTCATTTGTGTGGCCCTACTGCATAAACCCGAATTACCTGCAGATGGAATTAAATGGGCCAGATGACCCCCAAGATCCCTTCCTTATCCAACCCTAGTATCTCTGAAGGCTGCAGATCTGAGGCACTGTTATGCCTCATTTGCACACTAAGACAAGGGATTTCTGGACTTACAGCATCTCTGATGCTGTGGGAGGTGTGGGACTGAAGGGCAAGTAGCTTTAGTCATTCAAGAACTGCGGTAATTCTCTGAAAATGCAGTTTTGGCATGTCCCATTTAATTTTTTGAAGTGTTTGTGCCCAGCACCTACTGGATGCAGATGAGCATTGTACAATAAAGCATACAGATGTCCCAGAAGAATCACAGGTTATCTTAAGACTGTCCCAAACTGGCTAAGCATTTATTAGTGAGCAGTCATGTTAAGTCCCTGTTGCATGATGTTCATCTGATCTTCCGAGCCATCCATCACCCTAAAAGTCACTCACAGAATTGACCTTCCAGGTTTTTTCTTTTCTAGTCTAACATCTGAAAGCCTCAATATTCCTCTGTTCTTGTACCAAACAGAGGAGACGAGAAGTGCTTGAAGCAGTCTATTTTTATAAAATCGAGCATTTTAAACAGATGAGGTACTAGAAATTCATTAGAAAACTAAATAAATGACTCATGAAGACAGGGCAGAAACAAGTGGGTTAATAATTTGACCTCTACAACTCAGAAAAAAAAAGAGGTTCATATATTTTCATAGTCAGAAAGCTGAGAGCTCTGTTACTTTGACTCTTTCTCAGCCTGCATAGGATGTGCCAGGATGGGTAAAACAGAGGCTTCAGAATAAAACAAGAAGTAAGCCAGAGGAAGAGTCTTGTGAACGAGTCAATATGTGACTGGGTTTGCTTTTCTTCTGCATGCCCAGAGGTACCAGTGGCCATCAGCTGGTCAGATTCTCCTATTCTGGGTGTAAACAAGACGGTGGGCAGGAGTGGCTCTGGTCCAGCCTGGACAGTCCCCAGGATGCAGGCCAGGGCACCTGTGGGTGGGAGGGTCTCTGCTCCCATCATGGGCACCCATTCTGCTGCCGAAGCCAAGCACAGAAACATGGCATTATACAAACCGGGCAACCAGCCTGCATTGCTCCAGTCCTGGCTGACCGGCATGTGGGGAGGCTGTGGCACAGCATCCAGTTACTGGGCTGCAGTATCAAATGCAGCTATAGCAATGGTTGGTAATGATGACAATAAAGGCCCCTGCGCAACACTGCTGGGAGTGAACAAGCAGGGAATCCCCTCAGCCAGGGAGGCTTTTCCTGTGAGCCATCCAGTTAGCAGCTGCTGGAGAGACAAGTTTTGAATCTCCAGTCTCTAAGGACAGCACAGGGAGGTTGTTGCAGCGATATCTCTGGCAGGGACATGAGAGAGTTCCATACCTTAGAACTGGGTGTGTTTATCCTCAGAGGACCTGTGTGTTGGAGCACCTTGCTGACTTCGGCAGATGTTGGCCTCGCAGCACAGCTCCTAGAGGAAACTGAGCCGTCAGATGGCTGGGCTGGAAGGGACCCAAGGAGGTTGCCTGGGCCAGCCCCATCCTGAATCAAGGCTATTGTGTGAGGTCAGACCCCATCTGCAGTCTTGGACAAACGAAAGCATGTATGCATATTTCTATATTCAGATATTTCAGCAATTCAGTTGGTCCTCATTCCAGCTGTTGTGCAAATATGCGTGCTTGTTAAATATGCATAAGCCATCACAGAAACTCAGTACCTCCACAGGCTGTCACGTGCCAGAAAAAAAAGAGGTTTAGATGTAGAAAGAGCACTCTTGTGACTTTATTCATGCTATAGTCAAATCTGTGTGCAGCGCAAGAATTCTGTTTCCTGTTGGTCAGGAACATGAAGGTTTACTTTACAACAGTGTCTAGCACTAAGTGGTGTGATTTTTCTGATGATTTTGAAACGGGGCATTTAAGAGTAGCTACATTTCATGAGGCAGGAATTTAGATAAATCACCTCTCAGACCCAAACCCAGCCCTCACTTACATGGACTTAAATGTGAACCAATTCAGCTTGCAGCTCCCCATGCAGTAACACCCTGCCCATGTTCATGAGATCTGAAATTAACCTTTCCCAGCTTTGTGTGCTGAACCAATGAATCAAAGTAATGCCAGTCCCGTGAAGCCAGGGGTGTGATCAAGGGGCTGCACAGAGCGCACTTATAGCAATGCTTGCCCCTTACCCAAGCCTGAACTCAGGCTCCCATTTGCAATCCCAGAAAGCACAGGAGCTGACCCCCAATCCACAGGTAAGTTGTGAAAAACCAGAGCCAAAGAGTCAGGGCAGTGGGACAGAACACACCTAACAGCACGACCGAAACCAGGCTTTTCTACTTGCAGTACCCCACAGCAGCATGCAGCAGACATTGCCATCAGGGTTAATGGTTAACCTCCCAAACAACTGGTGTCAATACCTCTTCAAGGCCAAGGTATTCTGGTTGACCCATGGGAACGCAGGAGCTGGTGAAATCAAGCTGGCCTGGGTGAGGTGCAGCGAGTGTGCGCGGGCTGCAGCCAGCAGCGGTCGCGTTGAGGATGGAAAAAGGGGCTCAATAGCACCATGTTGGCTGGGGCTGCTGGCAGTTTGCAGACAGACCATTTTCCCATTGTAAAATGCCAATCCGTCAAAAGCAAACACATTTCAGTGAAGAGAGTCCATTTTGATGAATTTCCCACGTCAGCAAAATACCTAACCAAAAAAGTGATTCATTAATGTCATCCCAAGCTGACATTTTCAGAACATGATGTCTAGACTGCTGTATAGGAGCTTTATTACTTTGAAATATGTTTCCTTTTATATTAGAAAATGCCATTTTAAAAAACTTGAAATTGTAGCACAGTGCTTTGCTACACTAAAAAGCCTACCCCTCCCCAGCCTAGCTCTGATTTTAGGAGAAATACTGAACCTTTAATTTCCACTCAGTGCTGGGACAGAAATTAACCAGCATTACTGGCAGGAATGCCATTTTGTACCCCACAATGGGAGTAATGAGTCTAACAACAGTTCTGCATTGCAGCACACCCAAGGCTCTGTGCAGCAAGTTTGCAAGGTCAGAGGGGCTGTGCGTGCCCAGGGCTGTGCGTGCCTGAGGTTCTGGGTGTCTGGGGCTGTGCCCTGACTGTGCTGCACCTTGGCCCAGAGCCCTGTGTGCTTTCCCCCAGTGCTGCCTGGGGCGTCTCTGCCGATGGATGGGTCCAAGCTGGTACTGAGATCGGCTCCAGGGATGCACTCCTGGTGGCCAGTCCCAGCCTTCAGTGACGTGTTGCATTTCAAGAGGGGTCTAAAAAATTAGAAGCATCTGTCTATAAATGGAGCCTTCTTGGCGAAGCTACCTAATCCAGGATCCTTAGTTTCTTACAGAAAGCGTGACGGAGGTGCTGGGTTTGTAATTCCTTCACAACTCTTCTGTTCTATAAAGACTAGGCAGATCCTGCAGAAAATTAACTCCTGGAGTTTATCAGCCATGGGACCGGCTCTGGAAGGGACCCAGGCATGAGTGTGGGCACATTGCGCTATTGGACTTAGGACATCCCGCTGGCAAAGGCGCTGATCACCTTGCCCAGTGCAGCCCAGGCATCTCAGCCAGGACAAAAGGGTGTTACCATTTTGCTACTTGGTCAAAGAGGCTATTTCTGGCTACACTGCCCTTCTAATATGTAACAATATTTTGCATTTTGTTTGTGTGGAAAGGTCAGGATCAGAAGCAAAAGCCTGCAATGGAAGGCAAACCTCTTCAGCATCCTGCATTTGAACGCAAAAGCGTGTCATCAGCAGAGCTGTAACTAGTCTGCACCGTGTATGAAAGAAGTATTCTAAATACCTTAATTGTAATTTAAAATTATAGGCAGAAAACATTAAGCTCCATCAGATGAAGTGCAGGGCAGACCTGCCAGGAGTACATAAGCCTCTTTGCCCGTTTGCAGCGGGACACGCTGTGCCTGGGGCTGGGCAGGGTCCCCTTGTGCTCCTGGGACCCTCCTTGTGCCTTGGGAGGCTCTTAGTGAAAATCTGCCTGTCCCAAAGCCTGGGCTTTTGCCAAGCTTATCTGTTCTGCTCGCTCCTCACTGCTGAATACCGGTGTTGATCACAGCAAAATTTACTTCTGTTTCTGATTGTCAGTGCCTAGGAAAAAAATGTTAGCTAGTGAGTGAATTAATGACGAATTATGCATCCTCTTTGCTAGGAGTTAATTTTCAGAGCATATTTTCACCCGCTTTTTAGCTTCTCCGGGGTGAGGCTGGAAGGGAAGGAGACAGGTGCCACCTTGTGTGGAAACGCTTCTCGTGCAGTAGGCACACAGAATTTCTTTCCTTTTTTCTTTTGGCCGCATTTTTGACACGCTCTTCACTCACAACTGAAATGCAGCCAGCTCTTTATTAGACCATGTCAGCTGTTTACAAATGCACAGTGGCACAGAACCACTTCCACTGGTTGTCGCTGATGGATTAGACCCGTTCATTTCTTCTCAAAGTGTGCAGCGTTGCATACTCAGTTAAAGCAAGCTGAAAGCCACATGATAAGAGACACACGTGAGATCGGGACATGCACAGGGTCAACCGAAGCGGTCACATTTTTCATCAGTTTCAGCCATAAGTGACATCAGCCCCATGATGTGCGGTGCTTTCTGCACTGACTAGCTGTAGGTGTCTCAGCAGAGTCATTTTCTGTGAAGAATGGCTTGTTCAGATCTGCAGCAATGAGCCCGATTTGCCCCGTGGCAGGTAATCCCCGCGCTGCGTGCAGACCTGTGGAACGGGAGGCTACGCTTGGTATTGTGCACTCCGGCCAGGCCGGCTGGCTGGCTGCACACATGGGGAACACGTATGTTTGCATGTGTCTGGGATGTCCGAGCACGTGGGGACATTCAGTGCCGTCCGTCGGAGGCACTCTAGGGTATCGTATTGCTCTGCAGCCAGCAAAGGCTCAGCCAGGCTATGCATCAGGCACACTTATTGCTGCTGCCAAGGACAGCAGTGTCTGACTGAAGGCAGGAAAATAAATAGTAAAAGCAAATCAATGGATGTGCTGAAGAGTGTCATCAGAACAACTGTGCTGTAGCCAATCTGCTAAAAGCCACCTGAGGAAACATAACGTAAAAGTGAGGAAAACAGAGCCATTCAGTTGATTCTTGAGCTGGAGCAGGAGTAGGCTGTCCTTCCTGACATGGTGCAGCTGATAATGAAGCAAACTGATGGGACAAATCATAAGGGATAGAAGTGGACAGTGCTGGCACTTCTGCCTTTCACAGCACTGCTGGGAGGGAAGAGCAGTGTGGATGATCCAGAGGGAGGACGACGGGTCCCTCTCCTCAGCCTGTGCATCCAGGCTTTGGCAGAGCTGAAACTGGAGCACCATGCTCTGTCTTCTCTCCCTGCTGTTCATCTGTTTTGGTTATTAATTACTTGTCCTACCATTGCCATTTAGCTTACCTGAATGACGTTGGGGCACGTCTGTGCTACAGTGCCTTTGCACTGAAACAGGCACTGTGGCTCTGAAAGCCTCTCCTTGTTTGTGCTGCACACACTGTACAAACTCCTTCTGTAAAACCAAATCCAGTTCCAGTGTAATTATTTCTGTGCTAGGCAGCAGACCTGGCAGGCTGGGCAGGCGTGCTGATGAAATGTCAGTCCTCACACAAGCTGTGGTGCATCTATCTGCAACAAACCCACTAACAAATATTTACATTCCTGCACTCACCTCCAGCTCTAGCAGTAATTATTTTATCAAGGCGATAAAAACAGCGGCCTTTAAGACAGCACTAGCAGTTGACCTGAGCTGTGTATGCCAGGCCTCTATCAACAATTAAGGGACCTGCTCCTGCACAGGAAATGTCCACTGCCAAGGAGATGTGGGGCTGCTGGCATGGGGATGCTGCTGTGCAAGGTCAGGCCCCAAGCAGCTTTTCCAGGCGCCGTCGCTTTCCCCTGCAGCTCAGCATATCCCTGCACTGCGCAGGGAGTCCTTGTCCCTCATCCTGACCCCCACCATCAACCTGATCAGCCCCGCCAGCCTTGGTGGTAACACCCGTGCAGAGCAATCACTTTGCAGACTGCAGGCGTTCGGGCTAGACCCCAACTGAGCACCTGGGGACAACATGGGCATCTCAGGTGTGGGCTGCAGGCCGGACTTGGAGGGCATCTGTGAGCCTGGGGGTTGCAGTTGTATTTGCCTACAAAATACCAGCTCAGGGTGTTGACCACTTACAAGGGGGCATTACTCAGTTTTACCTTTACTACATAAGGTGCAGCACAGCAAAAAGCTCTTAAACGTAAATGTTTCAAAACTAATTTCAGTAACTTCATGGGATTCTTGAGAAAATACTCTCATTTTCTTCTGCCTTCACTAGAATAGAGTTTTTAATTAAATGGCACTAAAGCTAAACAAGCAGCCCCCATCCAGAAAAGCACTTCCCTTTTACTCCCTTTCGCCTGGATTGTGTTGCTAGTCCCAGTCCCAGTCACTCGGTACTCCAGGACTTGTCATCTCAGTGCAGCCAAGCAAAATCACAGCTTACACTTTCTTCCTGCTGCGTTTCCAGTTCTTGTACCTGTGTACTGGGCCTGAGAAGGCCACAGGGGACACAGGCAGGGAACAAAACTCGATGCAGTGTGATGCTGCTGGTGCACCGGGCCTGCAGTGGAAACCCAGTGAAAATCCTGAGCAGTACAGAGGAGCACTGCCCTGCAGCTGGTCTGGAAACATGCCTTTAGGCCAGTTCCATTGCTTTGGGCAGTAAGTCATGCTTTTAAAGGCCAGCACTGTTAAGTTTGAAGCTTTGTAGAGTGGTGGCTCTGGTGCCTTTTTCATGGAGGAGACAAGTCAAAGAACACGGAACTAAGGCAGATTGGTGAAAGCTGCTCATCCGTCCCTTTGTTCTCCTAGCAAAGGAGATGCATGCTGGCTGTGCCCCTGAGTTTAAGGCACTCCTCATTGCTGCCCTCCTGCCTGGTCAGCCCTATGCCTGGTATGACTCTGCTGGCTCATTTCTCATCCCAGGTAATGAGACAACAGCAATTTAATTAAGTATGCGCGGGCAGACAGCCTACCAATTGATCCATAGAGGAGCCTGATTTCAGCCTGACAACTTCAGGACAAGTTTTGTATGAGCTGTTAACTCCTCTAATTCCCAAATATCCAACTACACAGGATTATAATGTGGCAGGAGACTCGGGTCTGCATGTAGTGTGTTTGTATTTTCTATGTAGTTTTTCTTTGTTTTCATATATCTCTTACTTTCCTAAATTATGAAAGCCCTTCCTTTATTGGTCAGCAGTTGTGATTCTATTGTTCACATGAGTCTAGGATTACCAGCAAATCTATAAAGTTTCCTTACTGCTTTGCAAAAATAAGCCTAAACCAGATAAATCACGTTAAGGCCAGTAGAGCAAAGCATTGTCTTTACAGCTGTGACCTGGCTTTTTTTCTTACTTCATGCTCACACTCCTGTCTGCCGGGGAGGGGATGTTATACAACTGTTTGTAACTGCTTCCCATTCTCTACACCCAGCCCCCCCAAGCACTCTTTGGAGCTGAGCTATGGCAGCGGCACTTTGCTATGGACCACAGTATATTTCAGCTGTGTTTTACCATGCATGTGACAACTGCGCTCTGCAGAAAGGACCCTGCAGATTAGCATCCAGCTGGGTTGCTTTGAGCTCATCCAAGAGAGAAGGACATTAGTCAGGCTGTAGCTTCATCCATGCCAGTCACGGAAGAAATGAAGAAATCTGGGACCTTGCAAAGTGCTTCATTTAAAATATAATGGTATCTCACAGCACACGCTGCCCTTAACTGTGTTAGGCTGTCACCCTCTGATATATTGCTGGGTTATTTCTGTCATGTCCACTATTAACAGACATTCTCCCTTTTTCCCTTTCCAGCTGTTCAGAAGCATCACAGTGAGCAGACTTGGGTTCCTTGTCCTGAGTCAGACAATGAATTATACATCTTCCCTTCGCAAGCTACCTAATCAGCTGTTGGAGAGGAAAATAAAAATGGTGCCTGGCTTTATGAGAATTGATTTATGAGAACTACCTTCATGCTGAGGCTGCCACCCCTTTCACTTCAGAGGAGCTGCTAAGGACCTATCATCTGGGGCTCTGATCTCATGCCCTGTGCTTTGGAGGCATTTGAATCACTTTCTCTGCTTGGCAGATGTTGTAAAAAGGTGGGCCAAGCCCTCACATCCAATACCTCCTCTCACTTCTAGGTCTAAATTTGGCTACTGCAGTCCCCTCCTCTTTCCTGTGCCTACTCCTAGAATAGAACAGCACATGCAAAGAGCTGCTCTGGAATACTCAGTGTTGTTTTCCAGCACGGAGCCTGGCCATGACCTCCAAGCAGAAGGCTGGAGAAACCTGCCACAGAGTGGGTCTTTTAGGGGTGGTGCAGGTGACGGGGACCTTTGAGAGATTCCTAAGCCCATGGTGAGGTGGGAAGTCCTGAAAAAGGTATGTGGGAGGAAAGGACGCTAGTGGCCAAGACAGCTGTTGGCTGCCTGCTTTGCTCCTGCAGGGGTGAGGGCTCACCCAGGGCTTCGGACTGCAAAGAGATAGATCTGGAGACTGGCTCAGAAATCTGGAGCCTTAAAAATGTGGGGGTTTTGTCCCCTGGGTTGCCAGACTGAGCCTTCGGGGTTTATATTTCCAGCTCTTTGCTGTAACTGTAAGGAGCAGAAGCCTCTTCCCTTATTCTTCGCAGCCCCTGAGGTGCCCTGAGGACCTGTGGTTTCCACATGACCCCAAACCACTGCTGGGATGGACTGGTGAGTGATGGCCGGGAGCCACACTGTCGCTCACCCACTGCAGAGCAGCAGTGCTGAGCAGCACGTGTGTATGAGGGAGGAACGCCTGCACATGCAGTGCCCGATGCAGGCTGATCTAGACAAGCTTTCAAAGCTCAGAGGTTATCGCGACAAAATGTAAAACGGGAGCAGGGACAAGAGACTCTTTGGTAAAGGTCTGATGTTGCTTTAGGCTTTTTCAAAACCCAGGAACATCTTTATCAGAGAATAGTGGGACCAAGGCATTGCTTTCTGCTTGTATCAGTGCCTTTGCACAGCTCCCCTCCTGCGCTGCACTGGTGCTGAGGAGGCAGGAGCGTCTGGCTGGGCAGCCTGGCCCTGTGGACTCCACAGAGGGGTGAGGAGGACAAACCAGGCTCTGCTTGCTTTCCGCCTTTCCTTTCCAGGTAGTTTTTGCAGACTGGCTGCCAGGGCTGCAGTGGGAGTGGTGGGAACATTTAAATACATGCCCTAGCACATGCATTACTAAATCAGCCACTTTAAACCACTTCCTTTAATTTACTGCCTTTGATTGAAGTCATGGCAGGCTGATGACCACAGCTTGTCCTTCTGTTTCCTTCCCTGTCCCATTGCATGGACCCATTTGACAAACACTACATTGCCCTCCGTGTGCCAGCACTTTCTGGGTGCAGCTCATGGAGCCAGTGCCCTAGCGTGAAACAGAGGTGATGCGGCCATCTCTGCTCTGCACTTGGTGCCACCTCCCGCCCTGCCAGCATGTGGTGGTGCCTGTGACCTTGATGCCCACTGGCAGCGGATGGGAGAAGCCCCTTGAGGGTATGCTGAGAGGCAGCCACTACTGCCATGCTGCTGCTTCAAGGCCCCACAGTCCCTCACAGCCAGGTGTTACCCTGGGGGGGCACCGGTGGGCTTTTCCTCTCCTTCCTGGTGCCGCGAGTGTGCCCAGGGCTCCAGTGCCGCCCTGGGGTGTGCTAGTGGCTGTGGTGCTCAGCAGTCACCCCAGGCAGCTCCTGCTCACCCGCTGCCGCGCAGCCAGGGACAATGTCTGTTTGCTGGCACAGACCCAAAGCGAGTGCGGAGAAGGGTTTGGGGAGCCTTCAGCTGGGCCTGGCAACGGGACATTAATAACATGTGTTACAAGCCCTGGAACTTAAATATTTTGCTGCTATAAATGTTAGCAACGAGAGATCTTGTTACATTTACATGCCAGATGACGGAAGCAGAGGCCAAAAAAAGCTCCCTTCCCAGCCAAGCAGGAAGAGAAGGGGGCGAGTGCGCCAGCGGGGCTGTCAGGCACTGGGCCGGCACTGGGTGCACTGGGGAAGCCCACGCCAGGCAGGAGCGGGCAGGGGGGGACAACCTGGTCATAGTCCCTGGGGCTGTGGGGAGGAAGGGGCTGGTGCGTCGCTCAGCAAAACCCTGCGAGTGTGTCACCACGCAGGGCACCAGGCAGAGGTGTGCCAAGTGCCTGTGAAGCCGGTGACTGCAGGGGAGAGCTCGCCCATATTATAGTCTTGGCCTTCGAAATGGTAAAGAGCTTGTATTTTCCACTCCAACCTCCTGTGCTCAGCCATGTGTCCCGTGACTCCGTTGCGAGAGTTCTCATGGGCTGAAACTTGGCACACGAGGTTTCCCGCCCAGCTGGGGAGCAATTTTAATCACTTATTTTTCGACATAATTTCAATAAATTCCAGTTGGCTATTCCTAAATAACACCCAGAGCAGAAAGAAGTTGCACAGCCGTGTGAAGCGGATTAGAGAACTTGAACACTTTTTGGTGGGTGTTTTGGTAAAAACAAAATGTTGCATGTGATCGGTTTGGAAAGCAGAGGACTAATTACAAGCGCTATTTTAAAAAATGGAATGAAAATGAGTTATGCTGCTAACACTCAGATGCAAGAACACGGTTTGCTTAATTTAATAATAGTGTGTAATTTGTGTAAAACTGAATTAGTAGCAATTATATGTTATTGTTAATTACTTGGAGTGGGGTTCTTCTCTCTGTGCTTGCACCTGGCTCCCTGATGCCACCCAAGTCCGTGGGATTTACAACATGAAGGTGTGCGGGTGATGTGAGGACTTGAACAAGGAGAACTGAAAAAGGTGCTCAGGGTCAGGCCCTCTGCAGAGCACGCATGTCCTCTGTCCTGTCCTCGCACTAATTAAATCTCCTCAGAGGAATTAATAGGAGCTTTGCACGCAAGCACTGACTGTCAGGACAGGCCTCGCCGGCTGGCTTCAGCAGCTTGAGCACTGGCTCCTTTTGTGACTCATGCGCCTGACTCACAGACGCCTGATGAAATACATATACTCTCAGTCAAATTTATCACAGCTAAATATTAAAGCAAGCTCTTTAATTTCGAACCCGAGTACTTCCCGGGGTTTTCTCAGGAGCTGCACTCAGAATGGTGATGTGCACTTGGGAAAGGGCAGTGATGCAACTGTTGCTACCTTGCAATTGAAAGGCTTGCTTATTTGCATGTACATATATATATATATATTTAGAAATTTCCCCAAGGCAAAAGAAAGCAATTCATGACAAGCAGCAGCTTGGAAGGTCATCTGGGTTATTATTTCTGTACTGCAGCTCACCTCCAGCACATAGGCAAAGTCTTTATGTACTGATTTTAATAATGCTAAAAGAGCTGAAAACCTTAGCAATGCTTCAAGTAATTATTAGTTAGGCTTTTTCATGTACAGCCTCATTTCAGGTACTTCAACAAAAACATCTGTTACTGTATATTTTTGAAGGGATAATAGTGTTGGCTTGTGGGGTTTTTTAGCGCTGAAGAGGCCTCATTGTTTGGCTTTGTGCTGACCCTGAGCCATCCTGCCATGCTTCTGCTGGCAGCGGTGCCTGTCCAGGCAGCCTGGACCTGGGCAGGTCCCTCCAGCCCTGCCTGCTCTCTCCTTTGGTGGGAGCAGAATGATGCTCACCACTGTACAGCACTGTGGCCATGCTGCCTGTTGCACAGTGAAGCCTTCTGTGCCTTGCCCCCGGGGTTGTGTGGAGCTGTGCTGGCACAGGAAAATTCCCGTAAACCTTCTTGAGGTAGATCTGCTTTGAGAGCGCCAAGTAATCTGTCTAATGGCTCCTTGTGCCAAGTGGGGCTGCACTCCTCGGGATGCCAGACCTCCCGTTCAGTTGAAAAGACACAGGAGTCTGAAAGGAGATCATTTTACTGGATGAGGTGACTGGTCTGGAGTCCAACCACTCCTTAGCGCTCCAAAAATTTCCTCTATGTCATCTTTAAACTGTATGAGCTGTTTCTGTGCTCACAAAGCATTGTGAAGTGGTCTTACTAGAAAATTCAGCTGCTCCAGAGAGGCAGAATTTATGAAGTACAAAAGGGTTTCATGTTACCATGGTAATAATTTCAAAACAGAGGAGCCTGCTTTTGCTATACTTGCTGTCTGGTTGGGAGAGTTTTCTGCGTGGAAGGATGACAGGGTGAACCTGCTCTACAGCAAAAGGTGTGCTCTGCTTGCAGTTGTTTTCTGGGGCCCACATACTTCTAAAGAGCAGGATATTTGCATTAACATTAATAGGTTTATTCTAATGTCTGTGCATGACAATTTACGTGCATAGTACTCCTTTCACATGGACATGCCATTATCACACCATGATTAATACAAACACTGTACACTTGCATGCAAATATCCTGCTCTTTAGAAGTATGTGAGCCCCAGAAAACAATTGCAAGCAGAGCACACCTGGCATCCTCCCCAAGTCACTGGCCAGCAGCAGAACCAGTGGTCCTGGTTCTGAGACACCACTGACAGCCGTTAAACAAAACACATTGTCACAATACTCATCTTAGACTTCAGCCCTGGTTTTTTTTTTCCCCAGATAACATCATTATAGATAAAATCCTACAGCTGGAATTTCCTATCAACGCTTACAATACCGGTAGAAAACATAATTGAAGAAAACCTGCCCCTTTTGGAAAGCAAATTTATTTGTAAGCATGCTTATGATGATGAAAAAGAAGTGGTATTCAAAAGGACAGAAAAACAGTCATGTTTACAGATTATCCTGAGATTACTTCACTAACTAATTCTCCCCCATTTTCACTGTTAATTGAAAATCAGCTGCATGTAAACTGTACGTGATCCAGGCTGTGGGCAGGAGCTGCTGAGTCCTAATTCCAGTTTCCAGCACTGGTTCCTTCTGTGGTTTTGAACGAGCACTTAGCAACAGCTGTCCCTTAGCAAGCCATGCGTGGGTTACTCAGAAAATGACGGTTTCCAAAACCCATGTTGTTCTACCAAAAGTAAAGTGGAAACTTTTTCATGCAAAGTGTTTCTAAACCGTGCAGTTTCTCATGTTGCCTGGAAATCCTGCAACCTGTCATTAGTTAGAGATGGCTTTTAATCCAGCAATGTCACCCTTTGTTATGAGCTCTATTAACCACATAGGCTGCTATTTTCAAATGCGCTTTAGGCTGCCAATAAGCAGCTAAGTTCAGAAGTGTTGGCTGTCAGCACCACCTGTAGAGCCTCAAGAGAAGCTTGGCATTTCTGGAAATTCAGTTGTTTACTTAGATTCTGTAAAGTCCTATTTAGATACCCAACCTTTAGTCTTCTCTTTTGGAAAATGGTCCTTGTTAAAGCTGTGTTTTCTCCCGAGGAACACCTACACACGAGCTACTTGAATGTCACATTCAGTTATTTGGCAGTACACTGTGGAAAATTACTGGCCTTGTACTGTTGAGCCAAATGTAGACCTATCTATATTTTTAAGGGAATTAGTATTCTTTTCTCTGTTTAAAACATTCCTATTACTCATAATGAGTCAAATCCTGGCCCCATTTGGAGAATGGTGCATAAATGGGCTGTACACACAAAGAAGCTTCTGAGGGAGCACGTCACAAACCCTCTGCACACCTGGCTTTTCCCAAGGGAATCGGCATTCACTTCCCACCCCACACCACCGCTATGATCACCACCCATATTGCCCCAGCCTGACTCATGCTACATCTCCATGTCTTCTGTTTTCACTCTCCTTAGTCCCTCACCTGTTGTCTCAGAGCAGCTCACGTCACTGCTTATAAAGTGCTGTATGTGTTGAGAAAAAGAACGAAGTCGTATAGGAGAAGCAGCACAGGGTGCATCATGCCTCCCCTCTGGCCCGAAATCTTTCCGTGCCACCCTCTACAGCTGCAGGCGGCAGTTCTGCCAGCCACAGGGTCTCATTACTGTCATAAGAACATGGTTTGACAGTGTCCCTGTGCAGACCTTTGGTGTCTGCCTTCCCTGGATCAGGAAGGAGACCTCTGTGGGTCACCTGCTGGTTCACCAGCAGCAGAGCTGTGCCTGGTAGCGTTGCCTGGGAAAACAAACACTGGCCTAGCTCAGCTTCAAGCACAGAATGATGCTCCCAGGCCAGGTGAGAGCACACCATGGGGCAATGATGGCAGCCTCATGCTGATCACAGAGGGACATGTAATTCCTGATAAAGTCCGAAGTCTTTGGGAACAAGTTAATGTTTCAGACAGCATTTGACAAATGGGGCCTGACAGAATGGTTTCACACAGCCTGAGCTGCTGGTTTCATGGGACTCAGCTTCCTCACTGCCATTGAGCACTCTGCCACTGTGTCACTGTCTGGAGGATACATGGAGCATCACAGGGAAGCCCTGTATCATCGGACTGGAGTCAGGAAGGTATGCGAGCATCACAAGATCAGTATTATTTGGGAATTTCTGATGTAGTCTGTTTAGAGTTGCTCAGGCTTGTATAAAATGTAGGTTTTCATGTCCTTAGTCCATCATATGATAATTTAAAGGCTCTGCTTATAGTAAATAGATGCAACTATTCTGGAAATCTGCTTTGTTATTCCTCTTAGAGAGAAACCTGTGCCTTTTCAGGAACTTGCATTGATTTACTTTGTGCTACTGGCAGGGACTTGGAGAATGGAAAAACCTACTGTAGGAGAAGGTCAGGTTTGAGATCATAGAAGAAATATGAAGATGCTAAGTCCATGGAATCTGATGAGATGCATCCATGGATCCAGATGGAACTGGCAGATGAAGTGGCCAAGCCATTATACATCCTATTTGAGAAGTCGTGGCAGCCCAGTGTAGGTCCCACTGACTAGAAAAGGTCAAAAGTAACCCCCATATTTTAAAAGGGAAACAACAGGGAACTACAGGCCTGCCAGTCTCACCTCAGTGTCCAGCACGGTCATGGAGCAGACAGTGTTGTGGCCGACACGCTGGAGGGAAGGGTTGCTCTCTGGAGGGACCTGAGCAGACTGGGGAGAGAGGCTTGTGCAAACCTGATGAAGTTCAGCAAGGCCAAGTGCAAGGTCCTGCACCTGGGTTGGGGCAATCCCAAGCACAGACAGAGCCTGGTCAGACACTGGATTGAGAGGAGCCCTGAGGAGAAGAACTGGGGGTGTTGGTTGATGAGAAGCTCACCATGACTTGGCAATGAGTGCGCTTGCAGCCCAGAAAACAAACGTGGCCTGAGCTGCACCAAAAAGAATGTGACCAGCAGGTCGGGGGGTGGGATTCTCCCCCTCTACTCCACTCTTGTTAGACCCTAGCTGCAATGCTGCATCCAGCTCTGGGGCCCGCAACATAAGGAGGACATGGACCTGTTAGAGTGAGTCCAGAGGAGGCCACAGAGATGCTCTGAGGGCTGGAGCACCTCTCCTATGCAGACAGGGCTGAGAGAGCTGGGCTGGTTCAGCCTGGAGAAGAGAACGCTCTGGGAGACCTTAGAGCAGCTTCCAGTGCCTAAAGGGGCTGACAAGAAAGCTGGAGAGGGGCTTTTGACAAGGACCTGTAGGAATACAGAAGGACGGGTTCAAACTAACAGAGGGGAAATTTAGATCAGCTGTTAGGGAAGAAGCTTTTCCCTGTGAGGCACTGGCACAGACTGCCCAGAGCAGCTCTGGCTGCCCCATCCCTCCCCGGGGGTATCCGGTCGCGGCGCTCCCCGCGGTCACTGCGCTCTTACCGGGCGGGCCCCAGGGACCGGTCCGGCGCCGCGGCTCAGACCCACCGCTCACCAGGGCGCCCGCCCGCCGCCGCCAGGGGGCGCGATAAGGAGGGCGGGCGGGCGGGCGGGCGGAAGTGACGCGTCGGGCCGAGCGTGACGGTCGCCGGCGGCCATTGGCGGGGCGGGGCGCTCCGCCACAGCCCCCGCCGCCGCCGCCCCGCCCGTCGCGCCGTCCCCTTTGTCAGCGCTCCGCCGCCGCTCGGCGCTGCCGCGGGCATGCGGGCGGGCCGCGGGCACCGACAGCGCCGGGCCTGAGTGCGGCGGCCCCGCCGCCCATGGCCAGCCCGCCGTGGCGGTGAGGAGGTGAGTGCAGCCGCCCGCTCGGCCGGGGCGGGGGCTGAGCGGCGCGGAGCTGCGGGAGGAGCCGCCTTGGGCCGCGGGGAGCCGCGGCGGGGGTCGCCCAGCCGCTGCGGGCTGGCGTGAGGGGCTGTGCCGGCCCCGCCGCGCGGGCCCTGCCCCTGCTCCGCCGGCCCAGAGGCTGTTGCCGTCGCGGCCCCTGCCCAAAGCGGGGGGGGGGGAAGGAGAGAACGTCGTAAAATCCGGGAGGGAAAATTCCTGTGGGCTGGCCTCCCGACGCTGGGAGGTTCACCGACCAAGCGGCTTTCCTCACGGGATGGAAAGCTGAGTGCGCCGCGACCACCGGCGCCGGCTCCCCCCCTGCCGTGCAGCGCGCCGAGCTGTGTCTGAGCCCGGGGGCAGGCACAAAGGATTTCGGTTCCCTGCGGCTGCTGCAAAGCACACGTATGGTGGTGACCAGCGTTGCTCGGTTCCCCGGTAAACAGGCTGCGGCGAGGGGCGGCGACTCGGGTCTCTTTTTTTTCCCCTTAATGTTAACAGCATAGACTAATATAAATTGGAGGTGGAGGGTTGTGCTACAACCGAATGAGCTCTTTGAGCATGATTGTGCTGGCGTTACTAATGTAAGTATGCGGCAGGTCCGTGGTTACAGAAGAAAGTTACAGGCCAAAGTCCCTTGTGCGTATCAATCTGTTCAAGGCACTTCTTCCCTGGCCAAATAGGATGGTGTTCTGCACCGTGAGTCAGTAGGGGTCTAAACCAGCCTGCCTGTTTACATTCATGCAGCTCTGAATTTTGGGAGGAAACAAAGGGGACAGTAGGCCTGGTGCCTGAATTCCTGTCAGGACTTCTGCTGGTGAGGGAGGATGAGTTGCTCCAAGCAGGCAGACGTTCTTTCAGCCCGCTCAGGTCCACATGTTAACCTCAGGGCTTTTAAAACTACATGCTGGCCTGTGAAATCTGAGGCGTGAATATAGTAGTGGAAGCTGTCTGGGCAGTCTTTCCAACTCTGTTAGTCTGTAAAAATGTGTTAAAGTAACTTGTTTCCAGCAGTACTTTTACGGTACCCTGGAGTTGAACCACTGTTTTCTGCAAACGGAAATTGTGTTGTTATTTGTGGCATCATCAGGCGGAAACTTTCAGATTCTGGACTGAGCTGCAGAACTGGCACTTAGGAGTGATGCATTGAGCTTTTGGAAGAGACAGGTTCTTTTCCTCGTCTTATATGATTGTGACATGCATTGAAATGCATCTGTTGTGGATCTCAGCCTTTCATTTAAGAAAACTCCCATGGTTGTAGCAGTTTGCTGTGGGCAATGACAGGTCTATTTTTAAACCTTCAGTTTTCTTTTGTTTCCTGTAATAGGATCCTTCTACTTCGTCTTCAGAGAAACAGTAGTGACCTGGAATGCAGCAGGCGCTTTGTAAATATTCTCCAAGTTTGGTCCTTGAAGGTGTAGTGCTGTTTGAAGAGTTCTGGGTTGCCTTGAAATTGAAATCAGCAAAAGCTGATACCCTGAATGTGGAAAGCTCTCAAGTGCATGTCTGGTTCCTTTGATGACCACAACTTTTTTTTTTTGAGGAGGTGTTACAGATCTGTTTTAGGGGAACAAAAAGTTCCTGTATACCCTGTGCTTTCCCTGGGAGGTGCTAAGTGTGTGTGATGTTTTGAGAGGTTTACCTTCCATCTCAGTATTTTGTTTGCTGGGATAAGGCCTGCATTCCTCTGCTTCGTTTAAGGGGGGTGGGTGTGCTACTCCTTGCCTAATGGCATGGGACTTGGGAGTAGTTATTGATTGGAAATCTCTGCTTATTTGTCTTCTCATGCTGTAAAGATAGGTGTGTTTCCTTCTGTCTGCTTCCGTTTCCATCTCAGGACAAACTTTAAGATCTGTTGCTGTGACTTGGATCACTCCTCAACCATTTCAGTTTATAAATAATCAGTGTTGTGGTTCTGAATAGTAGTTAGGCCAAAAAGTATAGGAGGTGAGGCTGTTTGTTAAGTGGAACAGCCTGAGGGAAGAAAACTGTTATATATTTAGTGGGATTTTTTTTTGTTTCTTTAAGTCTCATTACATGTTTCAAAGTTGCAAGCTGAGAAAGGGAAATCCTACTGATGGGGACTGATGATGTTTCCAGGGACTTTGTTGACAGTCTGTGTGCAAGTTCCATTGCACAGTAACTGTTGCTAACTCATTTTCTCATCACTAATTTTTATATGTACATTAGGAAACTGGAAGTACGTTGGTCATGTAGCTGTTGATGTTGTTAATTCATGTTTGTGCTCTCTGTAGAGAGTACTGTGGCTCGAGTAGTTACTTAAAAAAGTATTTGTGAAGGCCTGAGTAGTGCATGCAGAAGTTCAGCCTCATACATAGTGAACTTAGGTCATAAAGTAACTTTGGCCATATTATGTTCTTGGAGCTTGCAATGTAACACACTTTGGGATGTGAGAGGTGTTTTTTTTCTTAGTAGCTGGATATTTGATATTCTGATGATTGTTTACACTCTGCTATATTAGGATGTATTAAGCTGGTGGCATTTTTCTGCTGAGGTGACATGCGAAAGCTTACCTCTAACACCATTTAGGAAGATTCTTCTGCAGGAGAGTGTGAATGTGTTGAGGAGCTGAGGTGAAAGGGGATGTCTAAATATAGCCTTTTCCTGCAGAACTTGCCTGGTTTTGAGGCTAGCTCTCCTGAATAAATTCATGTCTCCCTGAGCCAACAGAGGGGGGCTTCTTTTCCTGTTCTACCCATTGCAGATGATGTTGTAGTTGCCCACAGCCTGACTGTGATTGTTAAATCCCAGTGCATGTGGAAGGGAAAACCAGAAGACTTGGTGGCTGAGGCTGGGGCAAGGCATGTGGCAACATAAATTGAGGTGGTATTGTTCGCCTGCCTTGCAAAATGTCCAGCAGGGAAAGGAATGGAGACTTGTGTCATCTTGCCAAAACTGCCAGACACAGCAGCAGCAGAAGCATCAAATAGCTTATTTGGAGGGATGGAAATGAGTCTGAGAGAGGGATAAAAGTAATTTGGAGAAACACCATCTCTCTCTTTGAAGCCCTGCTCTGTCCTTGTTTTGCTTTCACGAACTGCATGCTTCTTGGGAATGGAGAAAGCAGTGGGCTCTTGAGCAGTGAAGAAGCTCTTGAAGTAGGAAGAGAACAAAGGCGGGGGAAAGAACACCAGTGGGGTGTTATGGGTGGGTTGTGTTTGGTTTTTTGTTGTTTTTCTCAGTTTTTTTTGGACAGCTGGTACTCTGAAGTCATGCTTATATTTAATGAAAGCCTGATGCTAAAATAAGATCTAGGGACAGCCGTTGTAAAATAATTAGGCATCCTTTTAGCCCCCTCATCCCTGCAAAAAGAAAAACCAACCCTGCTTGTTCACTTGCCTTCTTGGGTATTTGAACTCTCAAATGGGCATCTCTATCTGTTCTTCTATCTTTTATCTCTTCGACTGCGTATAAAACAGGCTAAAAACTTAGCTCACTCACCCAGGCAGCTATATAGAGCTATAGAAGATCACAGTGGTGGTGTTGAATGCAGTTGGTTTCTGAGTGCTAACAGCTCCTTCTCAGACTCTGTGTATAAGAATTCATGGAGATTGGTTAGGGTGGATTGCATGCTGGCCGTGATGAGGGCATGCTTGTCTGTTAGGTGATAGGTTATTTGCTTTGAGACTTGAGGGTAGTCAAGACAGACAGGTTGAAAGCATGTTAGTTACAAAGGTATCCAACACTGTCTAAGAAGGCGCCTTTTAAGTTCTACTCTAGACAAGTTCAGCAAGTACACGTTAAGGACATAAGTAATTTGCATCTTTTACGTATCTGTATGTATCTGTAAAGTAAGGAATTATGGTATTTCTTAGCAATGATGTGAATTCAGCTTTCCAAAAGTTTGCAAGTGTTTTGGTAGTATGAATTTAGAAAATGCTATTGACTGTGAAATTTACGGAGTTCCATGGAAATGCTTTCAAGAAATTCCTTTTTTCAGTCAAAATACAGTTTTAGGTTAATGCTTTCAAAAGCACAAAAGTGTAGTCTAGTAGCATTAAGTAGCTGTAATGAAATAATTTTCTGTGTTATATTGGACCGGGAGCATGCACGTGAGGAAATCCTTTCCTTAAAATGTGTTCTTTTGCAATTATATGTATACAGCTCAGAGTTCACAGGTTCCTATTTTAAGGTGATTTGCATTTGTAAGTCTTGCTGGTATTTGGTACATGCTCTCAAAATTTTACTGTTGTAACAAAGATCTACAGTGAACTAACTGGTGATAAAGTAGCATTTAGTCTAGCCTTTGACAGTAATTCTGTGGGATGCCAACTGTTTTCTCTAAGAAACATGAGAAGTGTGCTGATATTCCTAGTGAAATAAGTATATTACTATTTTTTTCATGTGAAACAAAGTAGTGATACATTTTAGAAATTTGATGGTATTCTTTGCTAGCAGTTCAGATGCCGACTTTCCCCTGTAAGGCCAGAACTGACCTTATGATTCATCTGCTGGTAAGTAGTCAACATCAGGTGCTGCATCACAGTCTGCCAGTTGTTATATGATCCCGTCTTTAAGCAGGATTCTTTTGATCTGCTCTTTCATTTCATGCTGAATTCATGCTGGTTGTTGGTGCTCCACCTTGTTTGCTGAACCAGTGCTAACCATGAATACTGCTCTGTGGCGTAGTGGCTATGCCTGGCAGGCCAGGCAGTGTGTTGAATCCCAGGGCCTGTTGGACTGAGGATTCTGCCCAGTTCTCGTTTGAACATGTTTTGCTTTCTCTGTGTCTGCAAATTAGTGTGCCACCAGGTCTTAAACTCCTCTGAAGATCCCAAGATCAACATCCTTCATCTCAAGTGGTTGTGCTCTGTTCTGTTTGAGTACAAAGGCAGCATAAGTCTCTAAGCAATTGGAATAACTCCTTTTTCATTCAGATCCAGTTTCTTCGTGCTCAGGGCCTGCTGTTTTACATGGGGTTGGCTCAGTCTAGTTCTGCAAAGCTTTGTAAGGTGGTGGAGGTGCAACATGTCTAAATTAACTGATTTGCTGAGGATGGAGGTGTTTGCGAGAGTATGGTATAGAGGTTTTAAAGTCACAATTGAAATGTGAGTAAATGAGAAATTATAATTTTACCTTTTTTCTTATGATGCAAGAAATAGGGAATGTCATGTGTTGTTGATGGCAGTTTTGAAATCAGGAGAAGAAAAGTTTTTGTGTGGTGTCTGTTCAAGTTACAGAATGATGGCAGTGATTCATTCAAAAGATTTATTTTTTTATAAGGAATTGGATGTTTGTAGGTCTGTGGATGGGTCATTAAATACAGTAGTCCAGATGCAGTTTAGGCTTGGGAATTTATCTCTGACTGGGAAACATGAGGCCAGGGGCCAGAGGAAGGTGAAAGTGTAACCTTTGCATGCTGTGTCCGTATGCTTCTTCCTAAGCATCTTCTACTTGCCTCTCTGGAGTCAGCAGGTTACTGTCGAGTTAGGTGTATATTTTGTTTTTCTTCTGTTTCTCCTGTTGACCTGAAAAGGCAGCTAAATGGTTGCTCATCCTTAGAAACCATTTTCGTCAGTGCATCCCCCACTTTTGAAATGCTCTTGGCAGTGTCAAGCCACATTACTGTTTGCTACCTGTAGCGCTTCTGAAAAGATGCATGTGGAAGTGACTGTAGCCTTTTGTAAATTAACTCAAGCCTGATTTAGGAAAAGGAAGACTACAGCTTGATTAGGAAAAAGCTTATTAAAACAGAAGAGCTCATGCTTGGTGATTGTCCAAGGCAGCGTTTGGACTCTTCATTGCCTTGTCTGGAATGAGCAAAGATGGAAGTAGGTGGTAGAGGGGAATGCCAGCAGCTATTTTCTGGGCCTTTTTACAGAAGAGAAGATGCTGCTACAACTTACGTGTACTTGGATATTCCTTCTCTGCATGCCGAAGCCACAGATCATCCTTAGTTGAATGGAAACTGGTAGGAGAACCTCTTCCTTGTGTGGCAGAGCAGTTGTAAATGAGTTGTGCTCACTGGAGATCAGGCATTTCTTGTGCTGACTACCAGCCTTACCTCTCTGCTAATAAGTTGCAGAAGAGAGGCCAGCAAACACCTCTTGTAATTGCAGGTCTGGTGCTTGTCTGGCAAATACCCTGTAACAGTAGGAGCAGGTTGGCAGCTTTTTGACAGCTGCCTTTGGCTGAGCGGATAGCTTGGAGGTTAGAAGTGGCTTCCTTTTGAAGTCCTGCAAGCTGCTGATCTCTGCTTTCATAAGTTGGTATGCCTCAGCAGACACCTTCAGCCTTCCTCTCCGAATGGCCTGGGGTTTCTGGCTGAGCAGTTTTAGGCAGTTGCTGTTGTGGTTGTGCAAGCCATTTTGCTGGCTTATGCCAGAGAAGTAGTCATGCTTGTCCTTCTCCCTATGCTGTTCTTTCTCCTCTGCTGGCATCTCTATGGCCAGATGGTGAACTGGATAAGGCATTAATTTAATTAAAACTTAGTCTGTCTTTGCCAGGTTAGTTGTAATGTAAATTAATTACAGGTTTGTTGTTTTTCATGCTGTTGCTAAGGAGGGTAGTAGTGGCTGGGCAGACATGGTGGACTCAATGTGCTACCTTGTCTTTGTGAATACCATTGCCTTCCTTGGTGTGTTGTGGGTGTTTTGACTCTGCTGGCTGTGACCAAGGCTGTTTGCAGAGTGCCTTGGACTTGTTTGTTGGTGCCAGAGTGGACCTGGTGTGGTCCACTCCCCTGGAAGAGTTCCCGTGGGTTTCTTTGCTGCCTGTGTGCTCTTTGGCCCTGATCGTTTTTTGTAAGTTCTGCATGCCATGGCCCCAAGGTCCTCCTGTCCTTCTTTGTAAGGATTGTGAGTAGCATGGTAGCCAGCCTGTCCCCTGTGAGATGCCATACACAATGGCAGATCTGCCTGCGTTACTCATCCCCATAGGGGTGGATAATTTCCTACGATGGCGGCTAGTATTGAATTGGAGGTAGAAGAGATGAGAGCTAAATCTCCCTAGGAACAAATGTAAAATTAAACAGAATGCGTGTTTGTATTAGTCAGCCTAAAACAGACTGTGCTATTTAGGGCTCTCCACTGCAATAAACTTGTCTCTTGTGTTTGTGTGGGAGGACTGCAACAATTAACTCATCTTAAGGCTGAATCTTAGAAAATAAAATGAAAAGGTAATAGTTTGGTTTAAGAGAATAAATTAGTTGTACCTCGTTACGTTAGAGAAAAACCTGCAGTTTGTTTATTGTTAAAAATCATGTCAACGTTGCATGTTGAAACTCTTCTTGACTTCATAAGGAGCAATATTTTTTGGGTTGTTTCTTTCATCCATTAAATTACACTTTATGCTGCTGCTTGAGTGTAACTGCCTGTTGAAGCTGCATGTCTGTGTAGCAGCCGTTTAAAACATCGATTTTGATTGCATGGGCTGGGCAAATCCCAGGCTGTAGGATGATTTGGCAATGGGTTTTATGTGGCAGTCAATCTTGTAGTATTATAATGTGTGTGACTTCTTATTTTTTATTGTCAGAGTAAAAAGACATGACTTGTAGTGCACTAGTCTGAGTATTAAATTCTAATTCGTATATACTTAGGAGTGGAATTAAAATAAGTTGTGCATTTTAAAAAAGCCATCTATTTTAGATGTACTTGTAGCTCATGGAAAAAAAGTGCTGATGCTTGTGAATTTGAAAAAACCCCACCAAAACCAAAACAGCGACCCAACAAAAACCAACCCTAAAATCAGAAACAGAGAACCAAGCTGGATGTGTTTGTGCTTCTTGGTGATTGTGATTAAAATAGGAAAATATATAGCTGGAGAACTTAAGCTAGAGTTCTTGAATTCTTTCTAGACATTCGTTCTTACTTACTAGCCATTGAGCTAAGCAGTTTTTATTCCACTTGACCTGCATTTTTTGTCTGAATTGTAAAACCTGTACACATCCTGAGTCTAAATGAAATGTTGATGATGATAAAAAGATGCTTGCATGGCAGTTTTCACTCTGCCTGCTTTTCATCCCAAGGGTAATAAGGTATAAATGTAGTGTGGGACTGTCTCTGCTTATCTTGATTCAGGGGCTGTCTTCACTAAGGGTCGTCTTTTGATGTAGTTCTTTCTCTCAGGCAGAACCCTTTGCTGCAATTTAGAAGCCCTTTCTGTCCAGACTAGCTAACTGAATGCAGGTCTGTGTAAGAGCAGAGGTACGTGTTCACTTTGTGGTTATGATGAAGGTTAAATCATTTAAGTATTGGCTATCCTCCAACATCTTTGCATAATCTGAACCTTTCTCTGTCCAGAAAGAAACATGCAAGTTATTTCAAGTCACTGGGAGAAAAGAAAAAGCTGCACCTAAAAGGTTGTGAAGAAACCTGGGATATGTTGCCCCTGCCTGCAAATTCCTGCATCATGTGCATGCAGTACTAGTAAAGGTGCAGCTTGGAGTATGACTGGCGGCTTCCTGTTTTTCATGTGTTGTAACTTGGTCTCTCCTCCGTGGTGGTTCTCATGGATCCTGCCCCTTGACTTTTGTTGTCAGGACTGTGCACTACTTAAAAATTCTTGAACAACTCCTTGGCTTTGCTTTGTCTATCTCTTAACCTCATGTTAGTTGATTGTCAATTAGGCCTTTACAAATGTGCCAGAAATGCCATGTAAACACTTTCTGTGTGCGTGTTTGTGGACCCAGCATGTTTGCATGTAGTTGAGAATAACCTTAATAAGGTAACATGTTCCAGCTTGCCTAAGCAATAGAGTTTTTTTCTGTCTTTGTGTAGGCATTTTACACATTTCTAAGGCTTGTGTCCATACCTCTGAAGCAAACTTGTGCATAATTGATCTGCAAAACCTGTTCCAAAATCTGAAGCTATTTAGAGCCCTCCGTATATGTTCTTTATGATGCAAATAATATTCTGAAGAATCAGTGTGCTGATATGACTAGTTCCTAAATTATAAAATCCTAAGTGCCGTTAAAATATTGATCCAAAGAAATATGGTATTTCCATGCCTTGTGCAAAAGTGGCATTTATTTATTTTTTTTTTTTAATGGCTGGAAAAGTCTTTGACTTCATCTCTTTAGTTGGGATTTGAGCCTGGATGTTGGTTAGACATTCAAATAAAACATTTATTGGTCTCTAATGTACAACAGCATCCAGGATTTTGAGGAAGCTTTATCTTGTTTCTCCATTAGGAAGGCCAAGATGTCATGCAGCTATGAGCCAGAAGGCCAGGCTTGGTTTTAGAAGCTGTCGGTTTTCTTCTGCAGTTACTGGAGTCTCTGGTGAGAAATCGGTGTTCCTGAGCCTGCAATGCTGCCTTTCTTTTTTAGGCTTTCTTTAACAAAGGGTCTGCTAGGAGTGAAATTTGCTTTATTCCCAGTCTGGAGATTTGTAAGACTTTGACATGTAGGCCAATTACCATTATGTTGGTTTAGTTCCCAAAATGGATGCTCTTTATTCTAAAAGAGGCCCTACTGCATGCAAGCAAGAGTACTGAAGGCCCTGAAATGTTAGCATTTGAATGGTTTTGGCTTAGCTTTAAAATAAATAAATACTGGATATAGAGCTCTGGGGAGTGGACTAAAGCAAATGGAAAAGGTGAATTAACTTCAAGTTGTTCTGCAAGGCTGGGTTAATAGAGCCACAGCACATCAACACAGTGGCAGATGATGAACAAAGAAAAGGATTTTGAGAACTTGTTTATATTTTGAGGCTATTCAGAAGTAAAGTAGATGCATTTCAGAGGCTACTGTTCCTCTGCACAGAATTCCCTTGTATTCTTACTCTGTGGCACCAGTCCTTTTATGGCCCAAGTGAGCTTCCTGCTAGCACCTGTACTGTTCCCACAAGGAATAGCAAGAGGCATCCCTGCCCATTTCCTAGTGTAGGGTAACCTTTAACTTGCATCCTTTGAGACACTTCAGTGTTTGTCTCATGGTACTTGACGTTTCTTTTTGACCTGGTTGAAGTTATCAACAGGTTCCCTCCTTGAAGAGGGAGATTAAAGTTTTTCATGGCTGCGATGGAAAATCTGGAAAGAGAAACAAGTGTGCTTCTTCAGACATATGTGTACCACAAGATGATGAAAAGCAAAGCAAATTGACAAACCCTGCTTTTTCTGGGGAGGGAAGGAGCCTGCTCATATCTTTCAACTGCCTTCTGGTAGAAACGCTTCAGTTTGATAGTTCAGGGCGAGTGGAGAGGGCTCTCTTGCTGCAGCCTAGTTGAGAATAGCATGTGCCCCTTTCTCTAAAGAGTACTTTGTGCTTCTTTTGCTCCTGAAAGATTCATAACAGGATGGACTTCTTTGTAGGATTATGTGATTGTGGACTTCACAGCATTTGGGGAAAATAGAGGACTTTGTGGAGAAACTGGGAGAGCAAAGGATTTGCCTTCTACGTATAGGCAAAGAGGTTGACAAAGAATTTGTCACCCTTTGCCTGTAGAAGTGAGACTGGAACCAGCCTGGAACTTGGAAAACCAGTGTGATCTGCTTTGTGTAGGGGCTTCAGTTTGGAATGCAAAGGCCTGTGAACTGAAAGTGGTCTTGACATCACAAGTTCTAGAGGGAAGAACCCCTGTGCTGGGAGTGAAGGTGGTGTTTTTTTTTTTTCTGTCAGGCCTTTTTATCTCAGTTCTCCAGAACTCTCCTTTGAGTTTGGGTCTTTTTACAGACAGAAGTAGTTGGTGAGGGTAGAGGATGATACTTGGGCAGGCTTCATGGGACTTCTGCATGTCACTGGGAGAGGGTTTAGCAAGAGTAACTTACTGGTTATCACTTGTAAATTGATGCTGTTCAGCTCTGTGCATATACTTAGTGTTTTGTGAATATGGGTGAAATAGTAGTTGCAAACATATTGCTGAACCTAGAGGTTGTGTGTCTTAGTAATTACC
Source organism: Myiopsitta monachus (assembly GCA_017639245.1). Lineage (NCBI taxonomy): Eukaryota > Metazoa > Chordata > Aves > Psittaciformes > Psittacidae > Myiopsitta > Myiopsitta monachus. Next base: position 58,217,390 of record CM029921.1, on the reverse strand, counting down.
ATTCAGTTTCCATGTCCTTGTTGATGCACTCATTGGTAAGCTGCAGTGCCGTGACACTGATAAGGCTCTTGGTGGCAAGTCAGAAGAAATGGGATGGCATGGGATTGCATGTTTTATTCTGGATTGTTTTATCTGAACAGCTCCTAGTAGCACATGTAACGTCTCACAGGGTGAGGACTCTGTTTTTTAAACTGCTCTGCACGGTGCAAGGCTGTTTGCCTCCATTGTGTGGACTGCAGTGACTGTGACCCTCCGCAGGTTGGGCTTCAAGGTCCCTCAAGGAGAAGGGCTCAGTGGGCATCTGCTGAATTCTTGCATAGCAGTTAAGTGTGTGTAGAAAAGGTTTCTTACTAAAACGCTGACCAATGTGAACATGAAGGAAAACGAAAACAAAACAGCAGTAAACAGTAACCTGTGAAATGAAATCTCTTTGAGTGTTTGGTATGCTGCTAATGTGAAAGGGTATAAAATGTATTTTCATCCCCCCCCCCCCCCCCGAGTTCTGAAATATTCTTATAAAGTGAAAAGGCTTTACTGACATGATTGATCTTGCTTCAGTCCTACAGGTGTGTTTTGTTGTCTGTGAAGTGTGGGATTTTCCTGAAAATGAACGTGTTGCAGTTGTAGAAGTTGGTGCATAAACATGTAGTATACTCAAAATGTGCTTGCTCATCCTCAGCTTGTGAGGGGTATTTTGAGAACAGTTCTTCCAGTTTCTCTGTAGCTCATCTTTTGGTGTTACAGCCTTCCTGTAACAACTGCTTAAATACAGTTCACTTTTTAGCTTGATGTTTATCTTAGCTTTATGCTATGGGTTTGCTTGTCCTTTGTGTTGTGCTCCAGGCACTCTGCAGAGATATGTGAAGTGCTGTAGGGTGGCTTATGTGCACTCTGTCGGTGCTGCTAAATGTCCCAAGAGAATGAAGGATGTCCTTGTTTCAGTTTGTAATGGCATATTAATTAAAAAAATAAGTGTTGGGCAAGGTAAAGGTGTCTAATTCAACACTCTTAATTTACATAGCACATTTAACCTACATCTTTTTCATACAATTGTGATCATTGACAGACTGATGCAGCTTACAGTTTTTATCCAAATTATTTTTAGGGTTACAGCCAATATGCAATCATCTCTGGTTCTAACAACTGAAAGAAAAAAAATCTGCTTCATATGTTGGTGTCTTTTTGGGTAATAATAATTGGTCAAGAATGCTACTGTGTCAAGAAGCAAAGCAACACCAAAGAAAGGAAAGAAATAAGGCTTGTGTGGGTAACCATGTGTTGTAGCTTAGTATTGAAGTATTTTCTCACATAGTAAGAAGAAAGCACAGAGGGTTTTTAGACACAGTATTTGATCAGTTTCTTGAGACACTGAGGAAATATTCAAGTATCTAAATGTTAAAGGGGATTCTGTTGGTCTTCTGATCTCGAAACAAGCATTAAAAAAAGGCAAACCACCTTCTCTGTTGCAAGTGATTTAAAATGTTTAAATAAAATGAACATAGTAAAGATTTTCTATGCAAAACATATAAACTAAATTAGCATTGGATTTTACTCTGAATTTAGTTAAAAACTAGCAAGCTGAAACTTTGAACTCTGTGGAAGAATTTGAGGAAATAATGAGATTTTAATCCCTGATCTGACTCACCCCTGAAGCGATATGAAGGCTGGGATTCTGAAGAAATAGGCTTCACCTTTGCTGTTGTGTGTTTAAAGTGTAAAAGTTGAAACTAACGTAAATGGTTGAACTGTTTTGGGTTTAATTTAATTTCTACTTCTATTACTTTGTTGTTTTTTGTTTTTTTTTTTTATAAAAGAACACAGTAAATGCTAAATAATGTTTATTAAACGCTTGCCCCAGCTCCATAATGAAGATGATTTAAAGGTCATTAGACACTCCCTCTCCATCTGAGACATTTTGGAGATTCCTCAAAAATTCTTCATGTCTGTCCTTTTGGAGTGGTGCACAGGCTGGTGGGTGTTTGCTGCTGAAGGGGATTGGCGCAGGCTGGTGGCCAGTGCCCGTAGCCAGGTATAATGGCAACTGCTTGGCCAGGAGGGTGGCACTTCCACCCTGCTGGGCTGGTGGGTTCAGAATAGGGATGCCCAAAAGAAGAAAAGCATCTTTCCATATGATCTGTCAACTTAGAAACAGGGTGAGCTAATCTTCCCAGCTCCCCCAGGTCACCCAGATGGCAGGATCAGCTGTCTGGTTTTTGGCTTATTTAGTTTAATAACTGCCTGTACAGTGTCCTTTGTCTAATAAATGGGCTTTAATAGCAAAATGTAGTGATGACTGTGCTAATTATGCAAGGAAGGTTAAGCTGTTGTAAGCCTGTTTGCCACTTAAAAGGAAACTTTTGAAATGTTGTATTTGTAAGAGCAAGTAATCAAAATATATGTGTCACTTTATATTATAGTGGAATGTGAACTATAAAAGGTCTGGAGAAGAGAAGGCTCAGGGAAGACCTTATCATTCCTCTGGCAGGAGACTGGAGTGAGGAGGTGACAGGTCTCTTGAGTAACAAGTGATAGAAGAAGGGGAAACAGCCTCAGGCTGTGCCAGGGAGGTTTAGGCTGGATATTATGAACAATTTCTTCACCAAAAGGATAGTCGGGCAGTGAAACAGGCAGCCCAGGGAAGTGGTGCAATCACGTCCCTGGAAGTGTTCAAACCCTGTGTAGATGAGGTCCTTGTGACATGGTTTAGTTGTGTACTTGGCAGTCTTGGGGTAGAGGTTGGATTTGATGACATTCAAGGTTTTTCCAACTTAGTTGATTCTGTGATTCTGTGAACTAGGCACATGGGTTCCTGTATATGAAACTAGAGGCGTGAAGCTGCCTTGATTGAGGCTTGGTTAATGTGATATGCCAAACAGGGTAAACCAGCCCTTCCTCAACAGCTGTGACTTGTGCTACCCTTTCACCTGAGCTGCCGCTTGTGTGCCCCACTCCTTCCTGTGCTGGGTGCTTCTTTTGGAGCACACTTGTTCTGTTTCTCTCTCTCTGTTAGACCAGATAGTTTTTCCATTGCTTTTTGCATTGCTTTTGCCTGAATTCTGGGTTAGAGTGAGCAAAGATTTGCTGTGGTAGCTCTGGGGCTGTACCTCCCCATTACTGCTAGCTGGCACAGCATGCTCTCAGTAACAGTCAAAAGTTATCTTCTTCCCTTTTGTCCCCTGATATTCTTAACAAGGCTGCTTTTCTTTTTTTTTTCCTTACTGTGGGAAATGTTTTTTTGGAGTCCATATTTAGTTAGTTTCAACAATATGTTCACTTGTGTTGCACAATAATTAACCTTTCTTTAGAAAAGAACAAAAAAGAAGTGCAAAATCAGGTGTAACGTTGGTTGAATTGTGATTCACTTTGAATTATTATGTGCACATAATTACTTAGTAGGGCTTATTTTACATTTTCTGTAGCTAATTTTTTCCTATTAGGAGTCCAAAGAAACTTCCCATTCCATGCATCCATCCTGAGTGCGGAATTTCCTGCTTGAATAGAGTGGCTGCAGCAAAAGAGACAGTGTGGCTGTGCTAAGGGGTATTGGATGTTCATTCTGTGGATTTATCCAGTGTGAACTGAGAAGGGTTGGGGATATGAAATGCTTTCAGATAATGTCACTGTGGTTTTATGCATTTATAAGAGTAAGGCTTTTGAATTTGAGGGAGGAGATGGGGAGGAAGAGGATGAAGAAGTGAAGTCTGAAAACGCTGTGGAAGGTCCAGAGAAACCTTTACCGTTCTGTAAGAGAATTTCTTTAATGCCAGTGTGGCTTAACATAGTCCTTAAAGCTGTTCAGAGCTTTAGTTCAGAGAACTGGAGGAGCCTAGGAAGGATGGAAATGTTCTATATAGTGCTAAATAATTCTGTGTGTTGTTGCTTGCCTGAAGCAGCTTGTGTAGACTGGCTGGATTTTCAGGTGGCCAAGGATTGTTTTCTCTTGGGGAGCCGTGCAGACCTGCAGAGATCGCTAGCTCGTACAGCCCTCCCCAGAATTGCTAGTTTGGCAACTCTGCTCTAGGATGTTTACCACAAAATTATTTTGAAGCCTTTTGATTTCTTTGCAGTCCTGCTTGTGGGAACCGCAGAGTTTCTGGGCTCTGTACCATGGCTCAGTCTGCCTGCACTGAGCTGGCGTTGCTGCTAGTGCCTGTGTCAAGGTTCAATGGCAGCGCAGGCTTTAGCACAGGCTATGACAAGGCCATTCAGAAATCTCTTACCCTTTCCTCCCCAGCTCAGGCTGTGTTGATATGGTCAAATACAGACCATCAAGCAAAGCCTTTGCAAGAATTCATGTTCCCAGGAGTTTGTAGGCAAGGCGTGCCTTAGGCTCTCTGTCTTGCATGTGGTGCTAGTATGAGATTGTCTGCCCTTGATACATAGGCATAAAAGTTGCAGGACTTTAAAGGAAGAAAATAGATGGGGTGCAGCAGTGAGATATGTATAGTTTAATTGCTGCTTGAGAACTGGAAGGTAATGTATAGTTTGCAGGTCCAGAAATACATGGCCTTCTAAACAGCTGCAGGTAAGAAGTCGTCTTATTAGTATTATCTTCCTTAGAGCACGATTTTTATATCTGTGGATCAGTGTTAACTTGCATCCAGCAACACTTGTCTTCACCAAACCCCAGCTGCTGTGTTGAACATTGAGTGTCATTGCTAAATATCACAGCTGGTTGGCACCCTGGCTGCACCTTGCAGAGCAGATAGGAAAAAAGGGAACAAAAAAGCTGTTGACCCCATTTGGAAAAAAGTGTTTTGAAATCAAGCACTGCATTCAGTTATGAAAGTTACTTAAAAGAAAGGTGTGAGGGTGGAAGGGGCAGTGATTTGCCCCTCTCTTCTTAGCCTTCTGCTGCTGAGGTGCCCCGGATGAAATTGACCCCAGACTCCACATTCATGTTGGCTGCATGGCTGAAGGAGGAAATATTTCAGGCGCCATTCGTTATTGCCTTTTTTTAACTTTTCTCTGTGACATTAGCTCAGGTTCAGTCTAATCCTTTTGTAAGAATTGTGGAGACTTGTAAGATTGATAATTATCTGCTGTCTAGTGTTTGAAGTCCTAGAGCAGAAGGTAGCTGAAAGAGAAGGTGGCCAAAGGGAGAGCGCATGAGCTGGAAGGCAGGTGGGAAGGTGAAGGACAGGGAAGGTTCCAGAATATGGAGTGAAAGTGATTGCCTTGAATGACTTGGAGTGAGTGAAAATGGTCATGGTGTTAGTAAGGGAACATAAGAAGAGGAGAAATCAAAGTGCTTTTCTTAGTTAATTGACTTAGTTAAGTGCCACGTAACTTTTGTAGGTAGCTAAATTTCAGTTTAATGTGTTGTCGTGAACTAGATATTAAGGAAATACTGCATTGTTCTTGTTCAGGAAAATTCTAGACAGAGGGAAGACTTTGATTGTGGAAGTGGTTCTTCATGAAAAACCAAACCTGATCAACAAGGAACTAACTGCAGTAACGGAATTTGGTAGTTGCAGGTTCTGCCAGTCCTGGTCTCAATTGTCTCTGGGAATCCACAAGGAATATTAGATGATCCTTCTTATCCTACTTGCAATTTTTACAAAGGAAGTCCCTTCCATCAGGCAACAGTTAGTTCAAGCCCAAAGCTTGAACTACAATGCAGTTGTACAGACAAATGCAATCTTCTCCATGGCCACGGTGAATGATACACCTAGAGTAGGCAAATGACTGTTGCATGAATCAGTAGGGATGGCTTTTTTTTCTTTTTGTGAGCTCAAATTGCCAAGTTCATATTATTCAGTCAATTCTGGGAGTTTTAGAGATGTTTTAGTAATTTGTGTTTGCTCAGCCAGCTGACTTAGAAAAAATAATTTATTAAAAGCACTGATAAAGCATTAATTTATTTGGCTCTGATTTGCTTGTTTGCTCTCCTGTGCTTAGCATTATTGGGAGTACCAGGCTGCCTGCAGTGTGGATTGGAGATCTGTAGTGGCAGGGGGCACTGGGTGATGGCACAGCTTGCTGTTAGTGGGTCTGGGGGTGTGGGGAGGCTATTACAATGGCAGTGCTTCTGAGTGTTATTGCTTCTAGTTTTCCTTCTATTCGGAAAGGAAATAGCTAGGAAGTTACTAGGTACCTTTGAAATTAGGCAAAGGAAAAATCTGCTAAAACATTAGTAATTTCTGAAGTGTTGCATAGAGATTTTTTTGTATGTCTTCAGTAGCAAATTACCATTTGAGCATACACTGTTGTTGCTTCCCCAAAGTTGGCATGAGATGTCTATTTGAGGCTGATCGTCATTGCTGTAAGACTTGGTTAGAATGGTTGTACAATGTAGTGGTTGGCACTCTGTCCTTCCACTTGCAACATGATGGATTCTGTTCAACAGGAGCTATTTTAATTGGTTTCCAGTCTGTGTTGTGTTAAAACTCTGCTGCTAGATCTAGAAACCCGTGACACATTTGTTTGTTCCTGAAAACATACATTTTATTCTGCTTTGGTCAAATTCATTTTACGTGATTGTCAGCTATTCAGCTGAAAAAAAAAGCGTTTCGCAGCACTTCATCAGCAAGGCAGCTTCCTGTGGCCCAGGACTATAAACTGTATAATTTGTCCAGGGGAGTCTGTGCATTACAGGAAAAAAATTCCTTCTGTGACAGCATTTGTTGCTTGCACACAGCAACATTGTGGGGAGGACAGGAGACAGTGCTGGCTTGATGCACCAGCTGCTGCAAGGACTGAGGGTGGGTTTTGCAGGTGGCTCACAGCTCTGGACCAACCGCAGGCAGCACCGTGCTCAGTCAGCCTTGGCCTCGGTGGGTGCTGCTGGCGGGCAGTGGGTGGAAAACATCCCTGCCGTGATCACCGGGCTCTGCTTTCCCGGAGTGCTGGGTTATGCTGCATGCACACCGTGGTGGGGAGCTGAGTGCTGGGCTGGAAGCCAGGTCTTTGCAGAGACTAGGTGTGCCTTCTCTTGGGGGGAGAAGGCCGGCAAACAAGTGGGAGTGTTTCTTTGCAGGTAAGCCTTAAGTTTGTAATTCTCCTCAGTGTGATAGCTGGTTAGAAAATAACCAGTAGTCATGACTTCTGTTAATTAACTACTAAGAGTTAAATAAATGTTGTTGGAAAAACTAGTCTGTGTTTATTTGGCATGTCTTTCTCCAGAAAAGGCTGGTGCTAGTTGGTACATGCTTGATCTCTGTGCCTGTCTACAGCATGGTTTTATGTTTTTCTCTGTATTGATTTTCATGATTCATTGAACATGATCTAAGCAAATGCATACTTAAATGACACTGGAGACAGCTGTCTGTTAAAGTGGGACATTTATGTATGCTGAAATGGCGCCAGGTTGTTTTTCCATTACTTTAACAAGTAACACACACCAGTAATATCTCTTTGTTTAATTTCCTTTTCTAGGTCACCAGTATGTCACCTTTCTTTTGTTTAAAGAGCATTGGTCAATTCTTGCTCTAAACTTTCATATCAGTTTTGTTCCTGTTATTTTTCTGATAATCTTTGAGACGTTTTTGAAATGGAAAGGCCTTTACATTGTGTTGTGAGTCTGAGTGACTGGGTTTGTTTCTCCCAGTAGAGCTGTTTTGGAAGGTATGTGTGGGAAATTTGGATAAAAGGAGGGACATATAAAGCTCTGGAAGCTGGTGTGTAGCTTTTTCCAGTTTTAATCTGTCTCTCTTCTCTGTATGGTAGGCTGAAGTTCCAGATGTTGTTTTGGCTTGGAGATAGTGAATAGGGGAAAAATAAGCATTCTTAATGTTAACAGAGTCAGTCTGGCTGGTTCTGTACTGACAGGAAAAATGGGGAGATAAAACCTCCATTAATGTTGTACTCACTGCTTAAGTAGCCAGTAAAACAATGCATCTTCACTGGCAGTAAGTCCCAGATTGGTGGTGATCAGTGCCAACTGTGAGAGGAGACAGCTGCAGAGGCTGGGAAGTATTAAGGTAAAACTAACACTAACTTCCTTGGATAGCAGTGGGGTTTTGCTTGGTCTGCAAATCCCTCCCCCCTTTTTGCTTTCCTCCAGCTTAAAGTTAATTCTTAGCCCCCTTTCTTCTCCCCCCCCACCCCTTCCCCAGCATCTTAGAGTCATACTTGCTCACCTTCAGCACCTGACTGTAGATGTTGGGTGATGGTGCAAGGCTAGGGCAATTGGATGGCAGTGACACCTCCTTTCAGGGGTAGAGGGCTCTTCAAAGTTTTGTCTTGGAGCGCCAGTGTGGTTTATCCCTCTGAAGAGCTCCATTTATTGCCAGTTGCAGAATGGTTTGGGCATGCATGTGCTCGATTCCTTCTGGAGGAAGCTAAGCTGCAAGCTGTTTCTGGTGTGTACCAGATGCACTCCATTCCAAAACGTGGATATAAAAGTCTTGGCCTCTTCTGGACAGCTTTGAGCCACATGTAGTAGTGGCAGCTTCCAGTAAAGGGACCAGGATAAATCACAACTGCTGAAATGCTTGTTAGGAGTATATGCAGTGGCCAGGAATGCAATTTCCTGTACTAGCCTATAGGTTCTATGCATAATAATCTGTTTTCTATGTTATATTGTATTAAATATATAAATATGCTGTGTTCTTGTGTCTCTTCCTGACCTGTTCATCCTGTCGTGCTTATTCCTAAAATGTTTGAGCAGTTTATTTTTAAAATGGCTGATGCAGTTCTGCTTATTTCTTCCTTAATAATTATGTATTTATTTTCATTGTCAAGTCTAGGAAATAGCAATTTCTGGTCAGTGCCCTGCTTCTCCCATTGCTTATCCCTTCCATTGTGGCATAGTTGTTCTTCAGGGTTTTTTGATTTCTGTGAGGAGTTCGAGTAAGAATGCTCAGTTCACTTGCCTTGTTTAATACTATAAAGCTAAAAGTTAATAATGCTGACACAGACTCATCTAATTTACAGAGGAGCCAAGCTGTTGCAGCTTGTGATATCTGAAGTCTTGTCTGTTTTCTGCTTTTATCTGGGATGAACTTGTCCATGTCACAGTTTGTGTAATTTATTGAAACAAAGGCTTGGCTTTGTGTTTTCGGTGGGTGGGAGGGAACTGGCATGTTCTGGTGTTACATAGTAAGAGATACTTGGAGCATGCATGTATGGTCTTAGCCAGTTGGACATGCATGTTAACGTAGGCTAGGATTGTAATGCTTTAACCCTTTTTGCCTTGTTTTTTACCACAGAGGTAGAAGTACATGCCTGGAGCCGGCTGTCGGATCAGCTGTGATTTTATAAGCATTGCCTGATGTCCCAGAAACACCGTCTTTAGAAATCCTACAGGACCAGGCTGTAGGGAAAACTTCAGAATAAATGTGCTGTTGTACATGTTTGCTGGAAGAAGATAGGGAAAGAAAATCTGGGTGTAGGAGAGTCCTGCTGCCTACCTTCGTGCTGCTCTGCATTCCTTTGCTTGGCTGCCCGGAGGCAGCAGTGGGGTGTCTTGCTCATGTGGTTCATGATTCAAGCCAAGCCCAGATGTTTTCATGCCTAGTCTGGCCTATTTTCTGAGAATAATTTTGGATGCCTCAGTCCACTTTATTGTGGTTTCCCTAGCGTCTAGTCCAGTTGAAGCTAAGGTGATTTCTCACCTAACTGAATGCTTGTAGGCAGACATGGCATTATCTCTACGACAGTGTTCCTGATGATAACTTCAGAGCACTTGGAATTAGATCCACACTGGTGAGAACCTGAGGTTGTGTTTCGTTGCTGTTAGAATGAAAGATTTTGCAGCATAAAACTCTGAAGAGCCTGTCTTGTGGCCAGGAAATAGGTGAAAACTCAAGATTCCTGTGGAGGTACATCTGGCCTTTCTGACTGATCTAGCTTTCCCTTTCTACTGCGCAGCAATAAGGGCCTGGAAATCTTTTCATACTGACTGTTGGACCTTTTAATCAGTATCATTGTCTGTGCTGACAGGTTCGTGACAATAACTATCCAGGGGATACTTCCGCAGAAGTATATTTGCTCCTTTAACTTGTGCATTCTCCATCTCATTCATTTGGCTTTATGCCAGGTATTCCCTGATGCTGAATAGAAAGTGGTGTGGTCACTTTGCACAAACAAGTGCTGTCTTGTATCCTATTCAGAACAGTCTCTTACTCCATCACTTCCCATTAGTGAGCAGGGCTGTTGACCAAAAGCATATTTGGGCGCTTCCTTCAGAAGCAGTTGGTGAGGGTTATTTCTGACTTAATTGTCTTCAGTCCATTCTGTTAACAGTCATGGCTGAATCCTTTGTGTGGAGATGAAGAACCTTGGAAATTGCCAGTGGATATGTGTCAGAAGCTCACTTTGATGAAGAGTATGGCTTCGTTTGTACGTGATCATAGATGAGTTACTCTTAGATGGTTCTTCATTCAGAGATCCAAAGCTAGATTTGTCTGTAAAGAGAATTTTGGATTGTGTTTCACTTCATGTTTGCAGCTAGGAGTATGTGAGAGGTCAGCCACAGTAATTTAGCTGTTAAACAGTAATTTCATCGATTGCTTTTGGCATCTGTAATACCAATTAAAACAGAAGTCTGGGCAAATATATGGAACAGTTCTCTGAAGAGACACAAGTGCAGTCAGGTTTGGCAAGGCTATGCACGATGTGTGAATTTGAAAGCTTACAGCTAAATAGGTGGAAAGCGAACACTCAACAGCTCTGGAAGGAAGTGTCAGAATTGTATATATTTGGAATAAATTTGACATAGGGAGAGGTGACAGTATGCCCGATTATTAAGCTGAGGGTTGTGTTGGGTGGCAATGATGAATGTCAGTTGTGACTGTGAAAGGGTAGTTCTGTTACCAGGAGAGGCACAGATGTTTGCAGTGTGAGATCAAGATAGACGCAGTTAAAACAGCAACTAAGCAATGTCAGGGCAGAGTGATTTGCAGAGAAAGATCTCAAGCTGTTTTAGCATACAGGTCTGAATGTTAGCTGGATTAGTGTTGGTAGGTGGGGCTGCCACAGGTAAGATGTGAGTGGAACAGGGACCTGTGATGGAGGTTATGGAGACTCATGAAGCCTCAGGTGAGAAGGAGCAGCTTGCAAGGATGCCTTAAGGGAGCTGGAGCAGAGCAAGGGGAAAGGATTGTGGTGGACGGTGAAACAGAGTAAAGCTGTGAAATGAACAGCAGCAGAGGTAACTTTGAGGTTGGTGTTGCAGAGTGGGGTGAGAGGGTGCACAAATATTGGGGGGTTCTACGATGGAAAAAAAGCAACTGCCCTTTATCTTACTAGCTCCTTAAAATCAGTTTTGGGTTATATTTGTTGTAAAGTGATGACTGAGGTTGTTTTAGATTTAATAAGGTTCTGTATGTCTCTGCACAGTACTGTCCAATTTGCATGATGTCAGCAGCAGAAGAAAGGTTTTAGACCACCATGCCTGTAATATAACTTGGTTTTGACTGTACTTTGTATTTAAGAACAGAATAATACTTCTCCAGCCTGTCCAAACAGGCAAGACCAAAGTTGTAGAACAGTATTGTTGAAATTCTGAAGTGGTGTAATATAATCTCTGAGGAATTTTACTTTCTTGTGCATCAGGGTGTTTCCTTCTTTTCTGGATTGCTAATTGCATTCAGCTCTTTGGATTCCAAAGTAATAGTTTAATGAAAGAATCTGATGAGATGAAAGGCTGTTCAGCGACACGTGCCTGTGGAGCGTTAGGAACTTCTGTTCTCAGTCTGATTGTTCTAAAAATATTTTGTTAATTTGTGTTTGGCTTCCTTGGCTCACTGGTGTTTGGGAACCAGTGAAGCTTTAAGTGGTACGCAGCACAAATACCTGACTTTTTCATATCCCTTAACCTTTCCTACTTTGTAGAAGCCCATCACTCCTGAAGAATGCTGTTCTAATCCCAGTGTAATCCATGAGCAGCGAGCTGGGGGTGTAAAGCCTGGCTGTCCTGGAGTCCCCTCTCTCCTCTGTGCCCCTCACCATGGTGACACACAGGGACACGCGTGGTAGGGCTGCTTCTGGGAGGGCTGCTCCAGGCAGTTCTGGTGCAGGAGCTCTCTTCACCCAGCAACTGTGTAGTGTTGTGCCTCTGCATGTCTTGGTCTCCCGTCCTTCTCATTTTTATAGATTTGGTGGCTTTATTTTAGCAAATGGCTGCATGTTTGCTGCATCAGGCTGCACTTACATTCTGCCAATGGAATGGACAAGTTGCATTCTGGTTAGGGTGCTTGGGCTAAGGGCCTGGATGTAAGTAGAGTATTCTTGTGCTCACAGCCATGTGAAAATAATAGCAGAGGCTCAGATTTACCCAGGCAGGCAAAATCCCATGGGGATTAGTGATGTGCAAACTGGGGGTCTTTGCTGGTGATGGAATACTGACAGAGATAAGGGTGACAAGTCCTGTGGCAGTGAAGAAGCCTCCAGCAGCTCCTTCAACTCACTGAGTTTGGCTCTGAATGATTTGGCCTGATAACATTAGAGGCTGAAAACAAAAAAAACATTTGCACCTCTTAGGGTCCCTGCATATGTGAAAACAGAACTAGACTGTAATGAGACACTGCTTAATTAATACATTTGTAGGAACCAGACTACATTTCTTATCTTTCAGCAGGGCTTGCCAGATTGTCTTTAAATGTTGTTCACATAATCTAATCAGACCCTAGCTTTTCTACTACAAGAAAAAAACACCCCAAACCCACAAAACCATCCTAAGGCGAAGAAATGTGCATTTAAAATCTGCATAAAAGCAAAAGAGAATAGAATTGAAAAAAAATTTAACTTTTTTTTTTGGGGGGGGGGAAATAAGCTTTTTATTGATGCTGAATCTAAAGATTAGTTTTCAGCCAACACAAACATTTCTGGAACTTTTAACAGGCAATATTATTTATATAAATAATTAATGAAAAGCTTATAAAATCCCGATCTTAGATTAATAGGCATTGATCTTGCTTAGATTCCAATCAGCTGTCTCCAGGTTTTTGTTAAGGTTGTAATGCAAGTCTCTGGAAGAGTTAAAGTGTAGGGCAGGGCCACGTTCACTGTCTTGGTAGTGTACGCAAACTGTGACATAACCTTGGACTTCTGCAGGGCTTGACATAAGTGCAGCGGTTTTAATACTTGGTGTCAGTCCAAAGTGATGATGTAAGGTATTTGACCATCTGGTAGGACTGCAGGGTAGAGATCTTCTGTCATCCTGTCTCACAGGCCTCCTTCTGAAACTTTCCCAGGGTTGACTGGGGTGTTCAGGTTTTCAGGAGCAAGGTATTATTTGGGGATATACAAGCAGTTTTCCCTTCCGGGCTCTCATGAACCGGCAAGGAGGAGCCTGCTAGGGGGGTGCTGTGCTGAACCAAGCCTGTGTTAGGAGGGGGAGCTGGAAATTGCTTGGCAAAAGGAGAGTGAAAGTGAGTAATAAAATCAGGAGCTTTGTTTTAGACTAAACCCCCCAAAAAACTAGGGGAGTGTTCTGATGAAAATATTCCTTTACTTGGCAGGTAGTTGCGATTTTGATTTTAAAAAAAGTTTAATTTGAAGGGCTGGGGGACAATTAAGACTCTGCTGTGGGTATTAACTGAAGGTGTGTTTTCGGTATCATTGATTGGTTGGGTTTGGGGTTATGGGGTGTATGTGTTTAATCACCCTTGGATTTTGCTGCCACTGAAGGGTTGCCCATCTCTGAGGGGAGTTTTGCTCCCACCACCCCTCCTCTGCTAGCACTGGCACCATTGCACTGCTTGGGCTGAGCCTCACATGTTTAGTCACAGTGGAGACTAAACAGTGTGTGTGGTCTGATCAGTGGCCTGATCTGGCTTATCCCATGGCCTTGAAATCACTGCAGCTGAGTGGAGGGGTGTGAGCCTGGGTAGTGTGATGGCAGGGAGTTGAGGACATGATTGGATGACCAGTTTTGGCACTCCCTTGTCTTAGACTGGTCCAAACTGCTTGTGAAACAATATCCTAATAAAACCTTACTCTGATCGTCTGTCTGACTGTATGCCCTTTCTATGCAGCTATGATCTAGGCTCAGCGTTTCTGCCCGTACTTCTTGTTTTCCTCACTTGTCAAGACAGACACGCCCAGGGTGGGATAGAAAGGGTGTTTGACAGGCAATTCTGAAACACCTGTAAGCTGTGAAAGTGTGTTCTTCCCTGTGCTCCTTCGTCACATACTGCACAGATAAAATCTTTAATAAATAAAGTATTGCTAGCTGGATGAAAGCAGGCCAAGTCTCAAAGAGGTAGACTTTGAGTAAGGTAAAATAAGTAGCTGTTACTGTGCTTATTTTGGGTTTGTGTGGTGACTTTCTGAAGAACGCAGAAACATCTTTTACAGGTGGTTACTGATAATTTGTCAGTTGAAAATATTCGTGTTTGTGTCTTATTCGCTGCTGGTTTACTGTTTAGAGAGAGTTTGTATCTTTACTGGAAGCTCTGCGCTGAGATCTGATAGCAGATTCTGGCTCCTGAACAGCTATATGCAGAAAAGTAGTGTATTTTGCAGCAGGATTTGAAAGGACATTTTGCTTGCCTCTTATGCCCAAGGCCCCACACAAATTAAGTTGCCATATATTAATGGAAATTGTCTGCAGTTTGTGTGGACACTTGAAATGGCCTTAGCAAAGTGAGTGGTATTTAGGGCTGTCTACAACTGAAATGTCCAAGAAACTTTGCAGCTGTGCAGTTGGGCCTTTTTCATGGCGATTACAGAATGCAGTGTTGCCCTCTGGTAGGAACTGTCTGTGTGCCATGTAGTAATAATACCTGTGTAGCAATAAGACATAGGTAGTATAATAACATCTTTGTTTATGTTTGAAATGTGTGAGAAGCCACAATAATTCATGTATATCTAACAATGTCTTGAGCTGATACCTACTCGATGCCTCGGGCAAATGTATCTTCAGGTGAAGCTACTGCATACTTGACTCTTTGCTTGACTGTCTCATGGTACTGCTTGCAATTTAATATCTGTTGATTTGCTCGTATAAATGAAACCATGTGTAGCTGGTTATTTGCACATTTGGAATTCCATACCTAACTTCCAAGATGCTCACAGCGATGACATAATTAATGAACCATATGAACATGAGCATGTTTAAGTTATGCTTCTGTGTGCAGGCTCTGCAGAGGAAAGCTATTCCATGGTGCAAGTGTTAATACTTGATAGCTGCCTCCTGGTGAATTTATTTACCGTGCAAGGCAGTAAATGATATGGAAAGGCATGCACATGTCTTCAAAGGCACCAGGAACTTGCAATATATATTGAGGGTTTTAAATCAATTTAAAAATGCCTGTGCTTACTTTGAGTAAGCCATCCAATATTGGGTTGCATAAGACACCTATGTTGATGCAATACGTACACAGAACCCAAATATTCATATTTGGACTTCCTAACAAGACACTTCTGTCTCCTTCAGCCACATAGGTTCTGCTGCCCACATAGAATCATAGAATTGTTTAGGCAATTTAAGATCATCAAGTTCAACTGCTAACCCACCACTGGTAAGCCCACCACTAAGCAGTGTTTCTGAGTGCCATATCTGCATGATTTTAAAACCCTTCAGGGATAGTGACTCCACCCTGGGTAGCCTGTTCTAGTGCTGAACAGCTCTTGTTGGGTAAGGAATCAAAACCTCAACTTGAGGCTGTTTCCTCTGGTCCTACCACTCTTTACTTGGGAGAGAGCAGACCCCAACCTCACTACAATCTCCTTTCAGGCAGTTGTAGACAGCAATAAGGTCTCCTCTGAGCCTCCTTTTTTTCCAGGCTTAACAACCCCAGTTCCCTCAGTCGCTCCTCATGAGACTTGTGCTCCAGATGCTTCACCAGCTTTGTTGCCCTTCTCTGTATGTGCTTCAGGGCCTCAATGTCTGTCTTAGAGTGAGAGGCCCAAAACCAAAGACAGGATTTGAGGTGTGGCCTCAGCTGGCCTATGGCTGATACAAGCCAGGATGTTCTCGGCTGCCTGGACACAAGCTGGCTCATATTCTGCATCTGTCAACCAACACCCCCACGTCCTCTCCCACCCTGCAGCTTTCCAGCCACTCTTCCCCAGGCCTGTAGCATTGCATAGGGCTGTGCAGGACCTGGCACTTAGCCCACTTGAACTTCATACAACTGTCCTCAACCCACATACAAGGTTGTGAGCCCCCCTGCTTACCAGCTGATCCGCATGGGGAACCTATCATTTGTTTTGGTCCGTTCTGCGCCCCTTGTGAATACTGGGCCTTCAGCTGCTCGGCTTGTTCCCTGGGAGTCACCCTGCTGTGAGCACCAGGGAGCTCTGCCTTCCCCCCCATTAAAGGAGGAGCTCTGTGTGTGTGACCCATGCCTCCCCACCCTGCTTGGGAAGGGGCTGGTGCTGCTTTGGGTTCACTTCTTTGCCTAGGTAAGATATTTTTACCTCTCTTGGATAAGTGGTTGTGTTGTCCCTCTGTGTTGTCATGTATCTGTCCCTGCGCCCCGATGCTGTGAATGTTTATTACTTGTGATCCCATGCTATATGTCACTTCTGCAGTTGGTGTGTCAGCTGGAACCTTTGGATGACAGCATAGGCAATAAATGGATTTGTATTGGTATATGCCAGGAGGGAGACCGAACAGATTTTGTTTCTAAGTGGCACTTGTTCTTTATTACCTCTTTCATTTTCTTTTAAGAACCTAAGGAGTGGCTCTTCATGAGCATGTTCAGAGCTGTTAACTTCATAAAAAGTAACTTGCGTGATATTTTACATTGTATGGATTGTTTTCCTCCTGGTGGCTTTATTTTTATTCAGCAGTGTCGTGCTACTTGCTTTGAATAAGCGTGTAGGAGAACCAGTGTCTTGCACACTTCACTCTCTCTCTGTTATTTGAATCCAAGACATTCAGCCTTTCAAGGTGGCAATCTTTTGCAGATTTTCTGGGGCTGAAGCGTATGGATGTGTGCCTTGTGTGCTTGCAGGTGGATGCCAAATGGAGTTTGTGGCTGGCTTCCATCTTGCAGAATTCTGGCAACAAAGTTTAGATTTTAAGAAAGAATACGCAGGGTTGCCATTCTCTGACGTTAGGAATGCCTTTGTGTGGGCTGTTCTGAGGTTGTTAGCTTGTGTGAGTTTCAATTAAAAAAAGAAGAAAAAAGCAAGCAGTGAATTATTGCTTTTGAATGTACGGCTTTCCTTCTAAAGACACAGCTGTTGATGAATTTAGCTTGTGTGTGGCTATTGTGTGGATGGTAGAATTACAATCCAGCATTATGGATGTTTTCTTTTGATACAAATCTGGTGAGGTACATGCAAAATATGTGCAGCCCTTGGGCTCTTGGCAGAGTGCCACTGGGACTGTCAGTGATAGTGTGGGTGCCTCTGATCTCATCAGAAAAGTCTGAACGCCTCTAATGGTTCATGTTCCCATGTCTGTGTCATATTGAGATGAATTGTAATCTCTAATTTCTTCACTAATTGGAGTTGCTCTTTTGTCTGGCGTGGTCTTTGCTCTGTATCTGGGTGGTGGCTTTGGAGACTAAACACCCTTTCTCCACAGCCTGTGCTGCTGTTGGTGGGGTGTTTCATGTCATCTTAGCTCCTGGTTCTGCTCTCCCCTGCTTCTTGTTGCGGCAGCAATCTCAAGAGTCCCAGCTCTGGATCAGAGGTCTCCCTCACCCCCATGTTGCTGTCAGGCTGCAAAGGAATGATTTGGCAGGAGACAAATAGTTTTCTTAGGAAGAAAAGAGAAAGTGATTTCCATTTGCTGTGAAAGTACAGAAGGTATTGGGGCTTTCAGGATGCCTTTTTTTAGTGAATTGGAACTTTATTAATGCAAATAGTAAGAATTCCATCAGTTATCTAACAAATCAGTTTCACATGTTAAGTTGGGTATGCTAACCAAGTATTATATCAACCATATGATATGTTTTTTACTTTTCATTTAGGATTCTGAAAACTGTTTAACTGATTCCTTCTTTGGAGTCCAAAGCAGACTTCAGAGTAGACAGGATGTGCCTGCTCTGGAGCTAGGTTCACCTTGTGGCCTGAGCTTCACACCAGAGTTGTTTGAAAATCTGTTAGCTGTTGCTTTAAAATAGACTTTTCCACTGTGACCTATAGCAAGTTTCAGGTTTTCTTATTTAGGAAAAAGTTAAAACCGAATTTCCTTCTTTTCACTGTATGTGGATGTGCACAGTCACTGCTTCCTGCCTCCAGCTCTGCCACATGGCCCTGATTGGTTTGACCCAGGTGTTGGTGGTGGGAATGCCCTCTGGTGGCTTCTGCAGCTGAGAGGGCTGCAGGACATGCCGAGGAGTTGTGGGCAAGTAGTTGTGAAGATTGGTATGTCTAGAAAGGAAAATAAGTTTTGTGCGTTTTTGCTGGTTGCTTTCAAGTTCTTCTTTCTCTTTCTGGATTAAATCCCAGTCTTACCCTTTGGAAAAAGTTCTTATGACTTCAAACACCAAACAATAACTCGATATCTTGTGTATCTCTAGGCTCTTAGCAACTTGCTATGGAGTTCTATAAAAGAATGTTTTGTTCCTGTATTTTCTTTCTAAACAAGTAGTAAGTGAAAGAGACATGCTTGCTTGTGTCACTAGAGCCAGATTTTGGTTCATACGTATGTGTTATTGGTTTTATGTTTTGGTGTATGTGGGGTTGTTCTTATTGGTTCTGTTTTGATTTTTGTGAAAGTCATTTTTTTTTAAAGCAGTGGAATCAGGACCTTTAAACTCATCCTCTGCTGTGTCTGCAGTTTTCAACTGGGATAACCTGAAAGGGAAATGCAGATGAGTGTGGAAACCAGAAACATGTCAGAGCTGCAGGACACCATGGCTCCATTCCCTTCTTGGCACCCGCGGTGGCTCTGAGCGGGGCTGGTGCCCAGTGGGATCCCTGAAGAGGGCCTTCCCAGCCCGCACCCCACGGCCCGCTTGCAGTCTGCATGCTTCCAGGCTTATTTTTAACTGCTGATTTAACAGGCGCGCGGTAAATACGGCGTACCCTGAGCAAAATGGCAGCCAGCAAGGGATGGTGACACCTCTCCCAAGATCCTGGCAGGATTTCAGCTGTCCAAGCAGTGTGTTAACTGGCACTGGGTAATGGCTTGATCTCGGAGCAGACCTTGCCTGATGCCACTTGAAATGTTCCCTTGTCTTAAAGCAGGAGTTAAGGACTTGGCATGCCTTTGATGTAGTGAGGAATTTTATTTATAGCTTTTAATTTTTAGAGTGGAATTGAAGGGGAAAATCAGTATTTTGCAGAGGGTAGAGGCTCCCTCTCCTTTGGTCTCCCAGTGTCTGCAGACCCAGCTGAGGTGGTGTAACTGTGCTGTGTCCTGCTGAGGGCTGCATGGGCAGCTTGCCAGAAGACACAGAACTGTACAGAATCTGCACATACATGGCCCAGGATTTCAATTGGCGATAAGTATATGCAGGGTGGGTTTTTTGTAGGCCACTGTAAGTATGCGCAGCACTTCTGAGCAAAAGAAGGCAAAATATTCTTTGAGGCTTTGGGGGAAATGAGAGTCTACAGGAACAAAGTTTCATAGAAGCAGGGTTTAAATTTTTAGTATTTGGCTTTCTTTGAGAGGACTGTGCGTGCTGTGAAATGCGTAATGCCTGATAATAGTCTGATTTTGTTGTTGTTTGTATTTATAATGGGGAAAGTCTATTCATAAAAGTAACTCTACCAAAAAGGCTCGCACAAGTACTTGCTTGCTAATGCAGAGCTGTGTGGGGTCCTTTGGCAGGACTTCCTGCAGGCACTGGGCAAGCTGTTCCTGACCCACAGGACCAGGATCCAGGCCTGAGCAGCCCCTGACCCAGCTCCTGCTGGTGCTTGCCTGCCAGGTCACCTCAGGTGGCTTCCCCTCTGCAGGGTGTGCAGCTCCCCTGCCGCTGTGGGGCAGGGGAAGGGTGAAAGCCTTTCTTCTGTTGGGTACTTAAATAAGTTTAACAAGAAAATTTGGTGTAATTTCAGGTGTGTTACTCAATGAAGTCATAGCTGGGCTTGGTTGAAGAGGAATTCTGAACAGTGTTGTGGATGAGGGATTAAGAATGACTTACTGTGGTTTTGTGGCTTTTTTCCTTTTTTGATCACTTTGGTGTGGACTGGTAGAAATCCTCCTAACTTGCTGAACTGCTGTTTGTCTCAACCCATGCTGGTTTGGATGTGGGATCAGAGGATGGGGAGCTCATTTTATCACACTGAGTGTTACAACTCTCCTTCGTGGGGGCTGTAGAAGGTTGTTTTTCTCTTTAGAGGGATGCAGGTTGGATTTGCTTCCTCCTTCTTCTGTGAAAAATACAGGGCAGGGGCTTGTGAATAGGTATATATAAAAATATTTCTTAGGGAACAGAAATAAATGGAAAAGAAAACAAATAGGCATATGCAACTTGTAGAGTTTTCCTGGTTTCCATGCTGTTGTCTGCTTCCTGTATCTTAAATTCCTCTGCTCCAGCAGCTAATGTCTCTTGTGTTCAGCTGCCTTTCCTGACAGAACAGAACTGAACTCATTGCAGGCCCTTCCTGGCTGCAGCCAGGTTTGGCAGGAAGAAGGGGTTGAAAAAGAGGCCAGGGTGGGGGGGTTGAATGTGGTGGGTGCTGGGAGGAGGGTAGGAGACAGTGGAAGGGAAGCTGCAGTGTGTGCCCGTCTCTGAGCTGACCTGCGGTGTTAGAGGTGGTGTGGTGGCTCTCCGCCATCAGATAACAACCCCTGTTGCTTTTTAATTGAACATGAAGGATGCAGCCATGAATGTGTAAAAACCCTGGCAACCCCTCTGCATGTGAGCCACATGCTGCTGTTTAACTTTTAACCAACTCTGTTGTTAAATTCATTTTTTATCTCTTTTAAAGCTCTTTTTCCTTGTGCTCAGTGTCCCTCCTGTCTGAAGGGCGCTCTGGGTAGACCGGCTGCCAGTTCCTGCCAGGCTCACCATGCACTCCCCTCTGCCCAGCAGCCTCTGGGGCAGCTGGCTTGCCCAGCTCTGCTGGGGCTGTGGGCCGGCGTCATTAAAATCAAAGTGTTCTGCCTCTGCTCTTTGAACCATTGATGTGTTGAAAGAAAGAGGGCATGTCTCATGAGCCACCTTTGTCTAGACTTGCAGAGTGTTACCTGAGGAAAATGCTGGTGTAAGCCGTTCAGCCCCAGGAAGCATGCACGTAGGGGCTGAGGAAGAAGGACAGCATTGCTCTTGTGTCCTGCAGCCACCCCCCTTGGGAGCAACAGACCCCTCTGAGCTGTTGTTTTGAACTTTCTGCACTGGATGGTTCAGTGATCATGCTGTGTGTAACTTCATTTCATCCTGTTTCCAGCATAACTGTTGAAGGTTAGATATTGGCATGTGTTGAAAGTGGATTGATGTACATCAAGAACGAGGAAGGCAAAGTCGCTTGGTGAATGGATATTTGAAAGAGGGAGTTTTGCTTCTGGAGGTTGTGGTGAGCACTGCGTCATCCATTTTCTAAGGACAGAAGTTGAGTACTTACGTTCAGAAATTTTTGATCATTTTAACTGATGGTGAAGCAATTACCAAAATGTTTCTCATATTCTGCAAAACAACTCTATGTCAGGAAACAAATATAGAGGTAAATGTCTTGGCTTTCATCACCAAGTACTTATGCAGTCTGCTAATGATCTGAAAAGGCAGCGACAGAAGATATCTGAAAGAAAAATGCCAATATAAAATTTGTTTCATCTGCTTCACTAAAATTAAATCTGAAAAATGAAGACAAATACTGAGATGTAAGAAGAATGGTAATGGCTCAGTAACTTGGTCAAGGAGAGTCACTTTGCTTTGCACATACTACTTGCTGCTGCTTTCAACTGAAATATTATGGCATGTGATTATCCGCAGAGTCTTGATAGGGACCAAGTAGCACAAGACTGACAAGCCCTTCTGAGTCATCCAGCTCTGCTTGTTGGGTTAAATCCCAGTGAAGATTAACAGTAGTTAAACTCTATTCCTTCATATTGGTTATCAGTTAAATGTGGAGTTCAAGAAACTCTTAAAACCTTCTTTTCAGAAGCCTTTTACTTCACCATAAAAAACCTGAAGATTGTCTTTTCCTGTAAAGACCAAGTATCCTGGAAAAGCTTTGAAATGCACGGGAGAATTTGCTCTTCTATTTACTGTTCTAGAGGCAGCATGTTCCTCTTGTACATATGTGCTGGAAACTGCCTGTTTTCATGCAAGGTGTAGTTACTTGTCTTCAACAGCAGGGATGTGGAGCTGGGCTGCTGAAATTAAAACCCTTGGAAAAGCAGCTTAATCTGGGAAATTACTCTTCTGAGAGTGGTGTCTCCCTTAAACACATCTTGATCTTGCCATCTAGCAATTGGTTCTGCTGGTTAAAGTTATTCTGAGTTCCCTGGCTGAGATATTTTCTGGTTTCCCCTCAAAGCCCGAATAACATGCGGTTTTACAGACCTTTTCAGATCACAATAACTTGGCTTTTTAATACCTTGTTGAAAGAATATCCCTTCTATTTTATATACCTTCTTGGGACTGAGAGGGTTCTTGCTTTCATAGTATAGCATGCTTCTATATATGCAGTGTAGTTGCATGTGATGTTTCTGTGACCAAAAAAAACCCCATAAAAAATAAAGAAATTGTAGTAAATTTATGAATGTTTTAAATGAAGGAAATTACTTGCGAAACAAGACAGTAGAAAGGGGACCAGTCAACCTTGGTTGCTCAGCATTTTGCATAAGGAATTGATGAAAGTCATAGCTAAGCACTGATTTTGGGGTGGTTATGTTTTAAGGCAACAGTGCAAGTGTACACAGCTCTCATGTCGCTTCTCTTTTTGCAGCACTACAATGGTAGATGGAGTGATGATTCTTCCCGTGCTGATCATGATGGCCTTTCCCTCCCCGAGCTGGCAAGGTGAGTCATGTGCGTTGTGGTGCTGTTTTTGAGCAGTGGCTCAGCTGCTGAAGCCGCTGGGCACGGCTTCATGGCACCCCATTTGCCTTGTGAGCTGACAGCATGGGCGAGCTTCTCTTGGGTACAAGAGATCTGCTTTTCCATTGGAAGTTGCTTCAAAGGACGTTTTTTGCCCATTTCTGTATGGAAGTTACAGCATGTGCAGTTGGCATAGGTCTTTCCAGGGCTGGGGGCGGGTGAGGTGTGGGAAGCCTTATTTGAACACCAGGTTATTCAGTTACACAAGAAGTAGGTCTTTCTAGCCCATGGGCTGAGGTACAGTTGTGTTGTATTCTCATAAAGTGATATTTTTTCTTTTCTGTGGGAGTGCTCTTTGGAATATTTAATGAGGTGTTTGATAACTTTCCATGATTGCTCCAGTAAGGTCTCTGGATATGGAAAGTGACTACTTCATTAATTGTTTACACACTTATATGCACCTCAAGGTTTTATGACAACAATCTATTTAAGATTTGCCCCCACAAAATGGGGGAATGATATTTCCACTGCCATGGAGAGGCAGGAATGGTTCATTTGAAGGTGGTCTGGATGTTTTAGGAGATGACCTCCTGAAAGATGCGTAATTGCTACTTTACAAGTAGCCTTTTAAAAATGCTACATGAAGATTTTCTGCAAGTAACTTGATTTTCTCAGGTTTAAAATTTAAACAACTCAAAAGGTGTATCTAGTGTTTGTTATGGCATATCTATCCTCTTATTTACCTTGTGAAATACCTGTCAGAACTACTTTGCTGAAATGCATTTATCTTCAAATGTTGGTGCAAATAATAAAAGGCAGAGTATGTTAAATGAAATGTTAGAATGGATGGTGGAAGGCCAAGATTAAAAATGCATGGAGGTCTAGTGGTTGACTTCAGTCATGTCTATGATTAGGAAATTGAGACAACATTTAAAGAGGGAGGAACATTGGATTAGCGTTTGTCAGAATACATTAAACTGCTAATGTTACTGAGACAATATTATCTTGAAATAAAGTTTGGTACCAGTTACCACAGTGTACCTTATCAACTCTTGAAGTGCAGCTGTTTGCTTCTCAAACCTTTGTTTTGGCTTTCAGGGTTGCTTATATATTAAAAACCTTAAATCACATGCCTTTCACATCCTTAACATGAAGAGCAGTAGATGGAGAAGAGAAACATGGGGGAAAGGTGCCTGTTAACGTCTGAAGTTCTGGTTAATTTCTCTTGTTCAACATGTGGAATCAGATACTTGCGCTGCCTGTGCAGTGCAGCGCATAGGGCAGCATTATCAACCCATCCTACCATTATGAAGGTACCTTGCAGGTGTTCATACCCTAGTGATTTGACCTGGCTCGGCTTAAGAATAGGAAAGTAGATTCTAAGGCTTTGATGTTATCTTTCTGTTGAAAACATGCCAATAAGTGATCAGCAAGAAAAGTGTCATTAAATCCATGCCATGAGTGTTTCTTTTCCTTGTACTGTGTGCTAAGACTGGAGGTACAGGATGCTGGGAGGAAGGGTAGAGCTGGCCCAGATGTGCGGCTGGAACAGGCTTTGGATGAAGTTTGTGTGGAGGGGTGGAGCATGTGAATTGAGATGCGCAGATGTGTTCTCGTTGTCTGTCTGTCTGTGCCAACTGGATGTGTACAAAGAACAGTTTCCTGTTTGTCATGTGGAGCTGCCATGATGAGGGAGAGCTTGTCCAGTAGCGCTTTGTATAGATTTCTGTGTTTGAGCCTGTGTTTCTCTCCCACAGTGATAGAGCTCCTGTGAAAGACTTTGTAGAAGAGACACAATAATCTTGCTTTGCTTTTCTTGCTTTATTCCTTCCCTTCTTCTCCCTCTGTACTTCCTTAGGATGAGTTTGCTTTTTCTGTGAGCAGTTACTTGTCTAATGCATGTAAACAATACTGTTCTTCCCCTTTTTGTGTTTGATAGTAGTAGTGCTATTGTTTCCTTTTGAAAATAGTTTCCTAATTCTGAGCTGGTGGTTGAGTGTTTGGAGAGGCAGAAGTACTTAATGGACCCCTCAGGAAAATTTTATTTACATCTTTTCATCTAGGTTTTGGCTTCTTCATCAATTGGGAGTAATGGGAGAACTCGCTGCTTTGTTCTGTGAGTGTCCAAGTGCTGGTTGGGGTTTATGTGCCAGCAGCCTGTGTTAGGGTGAATGTGGTAAGCTCAGAGGTGCAGACCTGTGGAGAGGTCAAGGGCGAGCATGCCTTTGGAGAGCCTTTGAGGGAATGGAAGTTGATGTTCACATCATCTGTGAACAGACCGTGGAGGTGGGGCTGATGCACACTGACCAATGTGCTTTCCCGTGTGCTTTTTCTAAATACTTTCGAAAGTTGATGTTTCAGGGCAGAAGCACTGATTTGTCTTCCCTTTGCACAAAACAACAAGAAGTTACAAAACCTTCTGATCCCCCCCGTGTATTTCATAGCAGATCAGTCCATTTCCTTTCACTGTGATTTGGACCAGTTAGGTTCTTTGTGGGTTTGGGATTTTTTGGGGGGGTGTTAGGTTTGGGGTTTTGTGGTGGATTTATTTCTTTTTTTTTTTTTTTATTCTTCATTTTCGATGAGTGAAAAATGTCTGGGCATAGTTCTGGGTAACATTCAGAGGCAGATTTGACTAGTTCTATGTTGCTGCTAGGCTTCAGAAGATGAGATTAAACATGATCTGTTTTTAAAATAAACAACCCACAGCCCAACCATAAAAACCAAACTATATATAGAATTCTAAGTGCAGAAACTTATTACTTCCCTACTTGAGTGCCCAGAAAATCTTTTTATTCTAAAGGTTTACTGCAGTGCTTGCTTCTGTGTTATTTATTAGCCCTATAAAGTGGGGAAAAAGGCTTTTATTTCCCAAGAAACTAAGCTCTAAGGCAGAGCACTTACTAAATAATGCAATGCCTATGCTTAAGCATGGAGTTTGTCACTTGCTGGTAACTGTGCACAGTGAAGTTTCCTGATCCCGATGGCCATGTCAGGATGTCATAGGGTTCAGCAGCAGCAGTTATTTTTCTTGTTCTTGATAGCTGGTGTAGCACTGTGTTTTTGATTTTGGGCCTGGGAACAGCACTGATAACACCAGTGTTTTCAGTTACTGCTTGGTAATGTTTTGGTCTGACCAAGGCCTTCCTGAGTCTCATGCTCTGCCAGGGAGGAGGGGAAGCCTGGAAGGAAGCAGAGACAGGACACTTGACCCAAACTGACCAAAGACGCTATTCCATACCACAGCACGTCATGCCCAGGATGTAAAACCGGAGGGCAGAGACCCGGAAGGGTGGGTGTGCACTGCGAGTGTGCACTGTGTGGTCGAGTTGGTATCGGGGAGTGAGCAGTTGTATTCTCTTCCTTTGTATTTCTCTTGTATTATTACTGGTGGTAGCAGCAGTGATTTGTGTTATACCTTAGTTACTAAACTATTCTTATCTCATCCTGTGGGAGTTGCATTCTTTCGATTCTCCTCCCCATCCCCCTGGGACTGGGGGAAGAAAGAGAGGGGAGTGAGTGAGCGAGCGAGAGAACTTCGTGGCTGAGAGGCTTAAATCACGACACAGGAACATGATGCAGGAGATGCTGCTGCCCTCTCCAGTGACTTGGGGAAAGGCATCTGGACCATGCTCTCCTCTTGCAGCTTGGCTTCCCTGCCAAATGCAGCCTCACTCCTGGGTATGAGGAGTGAGCAGACTGGGAAGTGTCTTGTGTCGCACCACAGCCAGGAAGTGTTTGAGAGCTGCTGGAACTCCAGAAGCTGCTGTGTGGCTGGTGGGAAGCTAGCTTTGGGAGCAGCCTCACTCTGTCCCCATGCAGCTGGGCTTGGGCAGGGTGTCCCTCTGTAGAGCTGGGCACATCTGCCCAACCTTGCTGCTTTATAACTGATGGTGAGTGGCCATAGCACTTGTGCTTTTTCTGGTTTTAGTGGGGTTTGTAAGATGAAAATCAGTAGTAAGGCTAAACAGCTATTTCTTAATGCTGGAAACCTCAAAGGCATTTGTTAAATTAATAAATCCTATATAAAATCAATTATTAGTAGGCTGCCCAGAGAAGTGGTGGAGTTACCATCCCTACAGGTATTTGAAAGATGTGTAGATTTGATGTGGTTTAGGGACATGACATAGGGACATGGTTTAGTGGTGGATTTGGCAGTGCAAGGTGGACTCGATGTTAAGAATCATTTTCAAATGTAAATGATTCTGTGATTATTATGGCTGTTGTGTAATGCTTGTTACTGTACACAGAGAAAATAAAACTCAGAACTGAGCAGGCATCTCTACAAGCTTCTTATTTGCTGTTTCCCTGGAATGGCTAATAATCATAAAGGGAAGCTATTCACCAAAAAAGAACTGATGTACAGTTAAATGGACTCTGAAGGTACTGTAATTTTTTCAGGTCTGCTTTCCTTCATCATCTTCAATTCATTGTGATATGAAGCTCTAGCAAATCCCATCTCTTCCCCCAATTCTAGTTATTGAATAAAGAAGTTAATATTGCTGCTTTGACATATTTTGGCCTTCGAGCATGAAGTCCCTTTCATTCCACTTGAGATTTCAGCAGCTCCTGAAATAAGGCTTCCTTGTGAACTGTATCTTTCTGGTTTGATTTCAGGATTTTCCATTTGGAAAGTATGATCCCACTCAAAGTCTAGCAGCAAGCCTGCTAAGGGGACAACAGCCATAGTACAGCTCTGAGAGGTCTCGGGTTGGGAAGCTGGCTCCCAGTGGTTCTGAGGACTGGGATTGGCTGTGTGTGCCCAAGGTTAGCCGATGACTACAGTGTCTGTGCATGTTCAGTATGCGACCAGGGAGGCACGGCGCCTTCCTGCTGCACAGCTGTGGGCTGGGCTGGAGGAGAGCAACCGGATGGAGCTTCTCTGCCTCACTATTTAGTGACTGGAGGTGTTGCTCCTTTTTGCTTTGCCTCACTCTTTGGTAAAGAAGAATAAATTATAAAGTCATTTCTTGATGAGCAAAAGACTGGTTTGTTTAAAGGTCATTTAGCTCTGTCCATCCTTGGCTGCCTCGCTTTTTTTTCAGCCACATAGAAAGAGGTCTTGTGGTGCTGTGTAGGTTATCCTTCTGAACAGTCGTTTTCAGGCATGAGCTAAATGTATATTGTATACAGTAGGGCATGCTAATCTTTATCTGCAAGGTGAAGTTTAATACTGTAAAGAGCAGGAAGTTGGACTTGATCCTTATGGGTCCCTTCCAACTTGAGTTATTGTATGATTATGTGAAATTTTGAAAGGGAAGGTATGCAGTGATGGTGCAATGACTGTGATACTGTTAAAGCCCTACTTTAAAAGGTACTTGTCATGTAATTAGAGGACTGTGTCTTCAGTAAGAAAATTGAGACTCTAATGATATCTATTTGTAATATGTTATGCTTTTAAAAACTACTGCAATGTTTGCTGACACACAAAGTTGACACACAACATTAACACACTGTCACATAGTTAACATAGGACTTTTTCAAAGTCAGAGGTAGTTAAACTGTGTTGCTGTAATGCGAATCAGAAAAGGAGGCTGAGGTGCCTACTGTAGTAGTTTTTCAATGGAAAATCACAGAACTGTTGAGGTTGGAAGGGACCCCTTGAGATCATTTAGTCCAACCCTGCTGATCAGACAGTGCCAGCTGTAGGCAAGTTACCCAGGACCAGGTCCAGTCAGGTTCTGCTTATCTACATAAGGTGGACAATGCACAAGCTCTCTAGGCAACCTGTTTCAAAGGATTTGTGTGTGTGTGTGTGTGTGTGTGTGTGTGTGTGTGCTCAGATGGTATTTCTTCTTAATTTGTGTCCCCTGACTAATCACTGTTCTGAATATGAAGAGATCAGCTCAAAATTCAGGTGCGTTACCAGAAACGTATGTAGTGTATTATTGCTTCTTGGAGAGAAGTTTGGTATTTTCCCAAACAGTTAACAAAGTTTACAGATTGGTAACTGGTTGGGTGACAAACTTCACACAGAAGTAAGTAACTGTTTCTTTGCACCTGTAGGTTTCCATCACTAACCAGCATTCTTGTGCCCCATGGGTTCTGGCTGGGGCTGTGTGGAGTGTCTTGGTTCTTGTTCTGTTGAAATACCTAGGTAATTAGAGTCAGTGCCTGTAGCTGTTGACTTTCACAAAGTGAATAAGCAAAAAAAAAAATAAAGGAGACTCAATTTTGACACTTGTCATTAACTGTTTTATTAGTTTATTATTATGAAAGTTAATGCAAATCTCTATCTTTGTGTGGCAAGTCAGATTCTTTTTTTTTTTTTTTGTGTTGTGGCACATACATATTGTGCATTGAGTGCAGCAATGAGTTTCTGTATTATGAAACAAAAAATGCATACAGCAAACATGTTTAGGTAATGGAATTATTCTTACGCTTGGCTTCTTGCCTGCTTGTGTTGTCTGGCTGCTGTGTACGTAGCTGCCCTGACAGCCTTCCATGCCTGGAACTGTTATTGAGCAAGTACTTACCTCTGAGCCTGTGTGTTGGGGGAGTTGATGTGTTTCAGCCATAACCTCTTGATTGTAACTGACCTGGGGCATTTTCTGGTCTTGTCTGTCCTGTGGATTTGCTTGCTCATGAGAGCCATGGAGAAGTATCATCACCCAGTCCAGCTCTGCCTCTGCTGTGGGTTTGCCTTATGCCAACAAACCTCTGCTCTGCAAGTGCAGCTGGCTTCACTCTGGGGACATATGGCTCAAATATCCAGCCCGTCACAGCTGGCTTTGTGCACGGGAGAGTGCTTTTGTTGATGCAGTACTGTGTTCAGCTTGTATGTGTTCACTGAAGCATTGCACTGTCTGTCTGCTCTCAGGTGTCTGACCTGCTGCTCCGTCTCAACTGATGGCTCATGGAGACAGGAGTGGGAGGACATGGTCAGGGCTTTAGCTGGTTCTGCAGCCTGAATAAACCTTGCTGTTCATTAAGCCTTGCTGAATAAGCCGTGTGGCACTGCAGAAGCATTAGTAAGGGAAGGGCTGGCCAGTTCATGGTAATATACCGTTGAGTTGGAAAAACAACGAAGTAAAGAAAGGAGCGGTTTGGGCATAAGAAGTAGTAACAGTCAGTCTATGGGAGTGTCTCTCTTTCCAGTCCAGAAGTTCTTTACCAGAAATCTTTCATTTCCACAGCTAATTGATCTGTATTGCCCCATGGAAACATTTGGATCTGCAGCAGTTCACATGTATACAGTTGGTGTTGCTGTGTCTTCTTGCTCTATTAAATGGACCCAGAGCCAGTGTGTCATGTCAGGGCAAGTGATCTAACTTCAGTCTAGGACAGGCTTTCCAAAACACAGGTAACGTGTTTGGAGTTGCAGTGCCTTAGTTCATTGCTTGTAAGGGGTATTGAGTTTGCTGTGTGTGGACTGATTTGCTTCCTGGTCTGTTTGGACATTGCTGAGCTCCTCCAAGAGGTGGCACATCAGGGGAGGTGTTTCTGCTAGAAACTGTTCCTCTGCCTTGTGTAAGGTTTGCTCAATCTTAAAGGGTCTTTGGGTCAAGAGGGAAGACTTAGGCTGGATCAGGGTGCAAAATAGATCAATTTTCCTTGTGGACTTGGTATGAGTTTCCAATGGTAGCTCGGTTGTCCTCTATACAGCAGCTCTTTCTGCAGTCAGTTAAGAGCTGAAATTGTGTTACTGCAGCGTGTGAACTTCCTTAGGTCTGTACCATAGGCTGGTGTCTTGTCAGTGACAACAGAAATGGCCCA
The DNA here is from genome assembly GCA_017639245.1 of Myiopsitta monachus. Classification (NCBI taxonomy): domain Eukaryota; kingdom Metazoa; phylum Chordata; class Aves; order Psittaciformes; family Psittacidae; genus Myiopsitta; species Myiopsitta monachus. The sequence goes on along the minus strand of CM029921.1, from coordinate 58,186,893 downwards.
CTCGCTCAGAGGTACCAAAATCCTTGTTGATAAAGGTCATTCTGGGGAAGGCTGTCCTTGCTGAAGGCACAGATCTTTGTGCTCTCAGGCAGTCGTGACCGTGCCTTGCGGGGAAATAGGGTCTTGGCTTTGAATGCCGGTGGCAGTTGCAGCCAGATGGACCAAGATTAAAGGCTTGTGTGTTACAATACTGGTTGTGTTTTATTGCTACTGCTGTGGGAGGAGAAGGAACATATTTTGATTATAGAAACGTTTAGCATATTTTTGTCTTTAAGTTCCACGAAATTAGTGAAGTTACTGGTGCAGTGCATTCCGGTACTTGAAATCAACGTGACGCACTGTTCAATTTCAGGATCCTTTCCCCAATTTTGTTTTTGTTAGCAGTTAAAAAATTAAAATTTATATTTGTGTATTTGTTCACTGTGGAAGAAGGGGAAGATAACAAATCAGGAAACAACCTGGCTTATACTCCCAGTGGACAAACTCTAATGATAGGCTTGAAGAAGTCCAACACGTGGTATGCTTAGTTCCTGTTTTAAGAGCATCCACTGTTTGTGTGGCTGGAAATTTTTCTTGTGTGTTAGAACTGAAAGGAAGAATGTAAATGTAAGTTAAGTTGCCATAAGTGTGTGCGTGCGCAGGATGCATGTCACAGGACTTTTTCATGGCCTCAGCCTTCTGTGTGAGTGCACATGGTTGTTTACCACTGCTGGTACCTGCATTTTCCAGGAAACTGAAGAGCTCCCAGCATTCTCCATTAGCTTGTTGAGAGTGGTGTCCTCTCCTGCAGGGAACTGGAGTGATCCAGTGCTGCATGTTTAAAGGCAGGTGCTGTTCCTGAAAGTGGCTGTGTGCTGTTCTGCGCAGGGAAAACAGGTTTCTCCCAGCGAGCCATCTCCAGGCACTTTGCCGAGGATACTCACAAGTTTAGTATCCTACCGCATATATTCTCTTAAAAGTTTGTCCTTTTATTTAGCTGAAGCATCTGGCATTGGAAGGTAGATGGTGTACCTGCTGCTAGTGTGTGCTGCTGCTTGCCTTTTTATCTCTATGGTTACTCAGACTTGCAAGATACTCCCCAAAGGCTTGTCTTCATGGGAAAGTAGGGCCAGATTTATTTCTCAAGCAAGGTAGTTAAACCCACTAAATCCTGTGTAGGTATGCCCACTGCAAATTTAAATGGCCTTAATTTGGTTAAAGTAATTGCCAAAATGCTTGGGAATGTTTTTATGTGGAAATAGTTAATATGGTTTAGCATATCTGTTTTAAATCTGTGTTGTTTGTTAGGGGATTTTTCCTCTGCTGAGCATCCCTGTGTAAATAACCCTCTCATGTTGCATACCTACAGTAGCATATGTGAGAAGGGTCATGTAAAATGTCACTATACTCTAGAATTTGAGTGCTTGGAGTGGGCAGATAGCACTGGTATTTCTTTGGTGCAAGCTCGTATCTTTGCCCTGCTACAGTGGCTAAATAAGTATCGTTAGCTCCTACTTGGTGGTTCTTAAGCACTCAGTTGCTAGTATTTCTTCCCTTAAACAGAGGGATTTATTGTCTGATTTCATTCTCTCTATATAACCGAAGCGAGTAAGAATACAGTGGTGTTTTTTCCTCAATTCTTCCCTTTTACAGATGAACCCTATGAATGTGTGTGTGAAGGCATGTCCTGTGGGAATGGAGATCGATGCCAAGGCCAGCAATGTTTTGCTTCCCTGAGCATTAATGATGGTGCTAAGGTTTACCAGAAAGGCTGCTTCCAAGTCTATGAACAAGGGAAAATGACATGCAAAACACCACCGTCTCCTGACCAAGCTGTGGAGTGCTGCCAAGGATACCTGTGTAACATGAATATCACTGCACAGTTGCCTTCCTCTAAAGGTGAGAGGCTTATTAATAGTGAATTTTGAGAAAGAAAAAAAGTTTTGCTTTTGTGTGATGTGAGATGGTTTCAGCGCTAGCCAAAGTAAGGCTTTAATCAATGCAGTAAGGCCCTTTCAACTTTGTTCCCCACCCTGGGGTCCGCTGGCACACGTCTGATGTTCACATGTTGCATGATCTGTATGGCTGGATGAATGACAGCGGTTAAAGTGTGCAGTCCGGGTTGAATTACTGCCTGTGAGTGTTCTGAGGCATCTGGGTTGTTCTGACTGCTCTGCAGTCAGGGGTTTGTGGTAGTATTCTCTGTGTAAGTGCATACTTGTAGCCCGGGCTGTGTCATGGCTTCTCTTTCAGACTAGGTGGCTACCAAGTTAAATGTTGGTGTTAGTGCTACTGCTTTTAAAGTCTTTCTCTGGAAGTATGTAAATTTATTTTCTTTCTTCTCTTTTCCTCACCCACTGCCCTTTTCCCCTTCTCTCGCTTTTCCAAGGGCAAACCTTTCAAGGTGAAGCTGCAGGTTACAGCATGGAAACACTAATCGTCGTTGTACTGGCTCCTGTGATAGTGTTGATAGTTTTTTCGGCAGTAGCTGTGCTGGTCTTCCGGAGAATACAGAAAAACCATATGGAGAGGCTCAATTCTAGGGATGCAGAATATGGCACAATTGAGGGACTCATTGCATCAAATGTTGGAGACAGCACATTGGCAGTAAGTAACCTGTGTGCATGGTGAAAATTTGTGTGAGCTTTCTTCACTTCTCAGCTCCCCTCTAGTACCCTTCAGATGTCTATGTCAATAACAGGACTTTTTGCTGCCAGGGATGCCACTTAGTACCAGGACTTCTGTGGTGACATTCCTATGCTCATGAAGGCATAGTTTAAATGATATCTAACCAAAGATAGCTTTCACAAATAGAGCTCCTTTGACCTGCAGAATTGCTATAAACTAGTCAAACTGTTTGTAGAAGCAATGTCTAAATGACTGAAGAAAAATGGTCCAAACCCCAAATATTTTTATATGTTACTAAATACATCATCTGGATATTTTCTTTCTGTGTTTTGGACTGTGTTTTTCTCTGTAGGAGGAAGAAACTGAAACATATACTTCTTTACGAGTAGAATTGCCTTCAGTGCCTTTCTTAGAAGAAAGTGTTGGTTACAATCAACTAGGGAAGAAATTTTGACTATGTCCAAAAAATATTCCAGAAAATGGTTGCACCTCATTACCTGAAAGTTGACAACTGCTTTTGCAGGCCCAGCTATGGGAAGTTATCGAAAGAAAGATCCATGGGACTGCTCCAGAAAATTAAGTATTTTAGGCAGCTTGGAAACTTGCTTGCATCTTTTTGTTTTGAAGCAGTGATGCTTCTGTAAAATACCACTGTGAATAAGCGCTGCAGGGGTCACATGGAAGAGCCTTTCATTCACAAGACAGTATGTCCTGACAAGTAAGTTTTCAGGCTTTGAGATAGGTGGTAAGGGATACTGCTGGGGCAGGGAAGATTCCTTTTTTAAGGAGGAATAAGTTACAACTGAGTAATCAGACTTACACTGATCTGGATGCCCCAATATGCATTTTTGAAACAGCCTGTGTAGGGAACAAGTAAACCAGTTCTTCAGTCAGGAAGAAGAGCTTGGTTATCTTAAGGAGATGTGGAGGATGATGGAAATGCACAGTGTGGCAAGGGATGGGAGAGGATGGATAGGAATCGGCTTGTTTGCCTTCTACAATATGGTAACGGGAAGGCATCAAAATTAGCATGCAAGAGCAAGGATAGGTGGTTCGTAACACAGAGGTAATTCAGTGGAACTCCTTGCCTTCTGATTTTTCTAGGTGCTATAGGTTTGTATACATTCAAAGAGCAGCAGGATGAAAAGACTGTATGCTAAACACATTAAAAAAAAAATCCAGCTAAGGAAGTTCCTGAGCTCAGTGTGCTTGGAGACTGGGAGAGCATCAGGCAAAAGTATCCTGTATGTGAAAGTATTCCCATATTTGCTTGTAATTGACTCCACTTTTAGTATCCCAATAGTGTAATACCCTAGTGCCCTTATCTAGTTCCATTTATCTAATATTCCTGTGTCTGGTACTCCAATTTGCTCCACTGGTAATACGCTAATAAAGGGCATGGGGTTTGGGTATAGTCAGAGACAAGATACTGATCTAGAGGGACTTCAGGGTGGCCATTCTGGTAAGAGTTTTGGCTTCTAAATGGTAGCTTGCTTAGTTAAGATAAAGCCCAGAGGAAGGCAATTTCCCTTGCTCTATGTGTACAGATGCTTCATGGAACTGCAGGATCAGCTGTGGTACAAACTGCAGCAGCTGTCTAGTGCTGCCCTGCTAGATTGCTTCAGCTTGGGCCTACATAAACTGTACTTGGTAATCTTTTTTTCAATGCCTTTGGGTTTCTTTAATTAATCTAGAAGGCCTGATTCTGTGTTACTGTTCAAAACCAGCCAGTTTTGATGTGTTCACCATGAATTAGGCATGTGTGCAACTGTTTATCTGTCTTTAAGCACTGGTTTCCAGCTCTTATCTCTTATCAGTGCAAGACCATTTCCCTTTCATTTGTGAATGTTTCGCACATCCAGTCATTTAATTTTACTTGGAAACGGTGATAAAACCTGAGAAGAATAAATCAGAATCCTTTTAAAAAGGAAGTGGAGGAGTTTCTAACTGTAAAGGCTAGGTCTGCTGGTTTGTGTTCAGCTGTCAGATGCTCTTAGCTTTATGATCAGTGTGCTTCTGGTGTACCTCTTGAGTGCTAGTGATGTGAGAGAAAAAAAAAAAGATAGTTTCTTGTTTCTAAAAGTTAATCTAAACAGTAAGTAGTCTTTAAATTCCAGGGTTTTCTTTTCCATTGTGTGGTTTAAATTGCTGGGTTTGTTACACATTAAATTAGTTTACATTTAGGATTAGTCTCCATAGTGTAGCAAATGCTTAAATCACCAAGCTTCTTAATGGGGAATGGAAAGGGCCGTGGCCTCTTTAAATCTTGTTTTTACAGTCATTGCAGTTCAGGTTATGGTGGGGTTTTTTTGCCTCTCATACAAACAGGAAGGAAAATCAGCTTTCAGTTTGTATTAAAAAGCAAAATAGCAGTCTCCTGGCATTCTTAGACTATCATTTTCTTGAACACTCATTAAAAATTGTTAGAAGAAAGACTTCATCTGGTTAAAGCCCAGTTGTGCAGCTTGCTGCAAATACCTGAAGTTGATTATGCTTATGCTTTTTTTTTTTTTTTTTAAATCCCATTTTCCTTTGTAAAGCCAAAAAACCTTCCAGTAAGATGGTAGTTAATGCTTTGAAAGTAGTGTGGAAGTCCCAGCCATAAAAGCAGCTGGGTACTTTGAATGTTAAGATCCTCTTAGCCTTTTAATTCGAAACTCAGTTTTGGGGATTTTTGGGATTTTGTTTGTTTGTTTGTTTGTTTTGTTCTTTGCTTTTTTTTTTTTTTTAAACAAGCTTACAGTTTGAGATCTGGTTTCCGTGCACTAAACATACTGTAAACAGATAAAAACTTTCAAGAAAGACTTGTTACGGAAAATCTTGTGGAGTATCAATGACATTTAGTATAGGAGATACAGGTAAATCTCCTATTGCCTTATCTGTTTTCAAATCATTTTCAGTTATAAATAACTGTACCAAACTTGAATAGCTTAGGCCAAAACTTCCCATGACTTTACCTACTGCAGAATGGCTTTTGCGTTTTCTTTTCCTGAGGAGCTGTTCATCTAGCATGGTTCAGCCCCCATAGGGGAGGAGGCTTATGACAAATTATTTGGGTGTTGTCTTTTAAAGAAGTTCTGATTTGTAGCAGAGACTTGAGATTTATCAGAGAACCCCTGGGTGCTACACATGCTTGTGGCCGTTCCTCTCTGGGCTCTCAGTCTTCAGCCACTTCAAATGCTTGTGGTTTAAAGCATCTGTTGATAGGCATGTGAGTCCATTAATCTGGAGACATTTTCCTCCAGTTTTTAATGGCACATCAAGGTCACTAGGGCTGGAGGCTTGGTTTGCTGCTGTGCTCTTCTGCTGAACCCCCGTGAAGTATACTCCAGCAGGTGGGGCAGGCGAGCACCCCAACACCAATCTCTTCTGGAAGGGCTGAAACAGTGGGTGAGCTGTTACAGAAGCTCAGGCCACCCCACTGCCTAGGCACCCCTTTCCACCCCCCTTTTGAGTCTGAGCATGGTTTTACAGAGCTACACAGCCCTGCAAAGGGGAGCTTTGGCTGTAGCAGAGCAGGAGGAAAGCTGCTGCAGCAGTCCTTGCTGCATTGCTACTGTGTGCCACACTCTGCTTTTGCCAGTGGTTCCCACTGTCAAACTGCTCGTTTACTGCTCAAACCTAGGACTTCTTTAAAAGACAATGCTCAGTTTATTACAGGTTTCCTTCTCTAACTTCACTGTTATGGAAGCAATCTGCCAGGTTAAGATTTGCAGACACAGAGTAGTAAGTAGGTGCATCCCCTGCAGTATGGCAAAAAGTGGTAGCTACAGAAGCTACACCCCCAGAGAGGGGAAGAGAGATGCATGCTTTGGTTACAGTTATTTCACATGCATTTCACAGAAAACTGAGATGATAGAAAACTGTTACTCCCCATCTACCAGTTCTCCTTCAGCCTTGGCTTGGGGAGGAATTGTGCCCTGACTCCATGCAGAACTACATGCAGCATCCATGGGGGAACAGACTCACATGCCTATCAACAGATGTTTTAAACCAGAAGCATTTGAAGTGGCTGAAGAGTCAGAGCCCAGAGAGGAACGGCCACAAGCATGTGTAACACCCAGGGGATCTCTGATAAATCTCAAGTCTCTGCTACAAATCAGAACTTCTTTAAAAGACAACACCCAAATAATTTGTCGTAAGCCTTCTCCCCTATGGGGGCTGAACCATGCTAGATGAACAGCTCCTCAGGAAAAGAAAACGCAAAAGCCATTCTGCGGTAGATAAGTCATGGGAAGTTTTGGCCTAAGCTATTCAAGTTTGGTACAGTTATTTATAACTGAAAATGATTTGAAAATGGACGAAGTGATGGGGGCTGCAGGCTGTCACCTCTCTGCTTGGCTTATACAGACCTGAAAGACACCCATCTGTAGGTTTTTTTCAGCAAAACTGACTCTCCTCCCTGTATTGCTTCAGAGAAAATGGCCAGCTGAGCACAGATTGTGTGCAGGCCACACAATCTGGAGTAAAAAGGTGTTGAAAAACTAAGTTGTATTGCAGGAACATGTTGGCTTTCTCTTACCCTTTGAGTTAAAAACTTGCAGCATTGGCTGTTTCTAGAGTCTGTTTATAGTAATTAAAGTTCAGTTCTGAATGTCTTTTTCTAATACATATTTATTCATAAGGATTTGTAAAATAGATCTTGATAGTACTCTATACCTCAGTTTGGTGGGGCTGGGACATGACATTAGCTCTAATTAGTGAAAACGCATATGTGTTGCTGTGCCCTCCTAGTCTTCTTTTCTAGGAAGAAACTGCAGGTAGCTGGAAGGATGGAAAAAGTCTGAGGGAATGTTCAAATGCAGCTGCGGTTTTTCTTCCTGCTAACTGTATAGGGATGAAGGTTTTGGGCATAGAAGTCAGAAAGCAAGTTTGTTTATTTTTGAGGTGGCTCAGATTTTTCCTGTAGTTTTGTCTTGCAATAAAATATTGTTACTAAGCTGTTTGAAATAGGTGACATACAGACCTGGGAGAGCATAAGCGAAGTAAGAGAGCAAAGTTCTGGAGCAGGGTGGAAGTTCACCGCAGAGGATAGCTGGTTGGTTGTGAGTGAGCTTCCAGGCTCACAGACAGTAACTGTAATTTATGTAACAGAATTATTTAGTAAATGAAATGATACTGCAATGCCAAATATAGAGACAGAATAAGAAATCTGAGAATGCTTGATTTGTTTGCTGTTCCTTGATTTGTTGTGTTGTTTATAAAACTTCCAAGGGAAAGTGATTATGCTGAAGTTACAGTTCCCCTACCAGTCTCTCCTAGGCGTGGGATGTTCTCTGAAGTGGCAAGATCTTGTGAAGAGCGTTTTCTGTCCATCTGTATGATGATGGCAAAGTGTCTTGACTCTAGATTGACCAAATGGCATTGCCAGAGCCATTGAGATACCAATGGGCTTCAACTTAACCTGTCCTGTGAAGTTGTGTACCTTTGTGTATTTAAACGGGGAGGGGGGGAGTTACAGTTTCTCATAGGTTGTAATCTTCTGCTTTTCCTTTTGAACAGGATTTGTTGGATCATTCCTGCACATCTGGAAGTGGTTCTGGACTTCCCTTCTTGGTGCAAAGAACAGTGGCTCGCCAGATCACACTCGTAGAGTGTGTAGGTGAGTACAAATCTTGTTTGCATTTACTGCCCAGTCTTGACAACAATGCAGATAAATGAGATAAATGGCTTTGTCTCCATCCTGATCAACTGTTTTTCCTCAGTTGCTTATATAATATACGGAACTTCAGGCTTCAGCTGACGGAACATATTTGGTTTTAGAAAGTGAAGTGAATAAATTCATCTCAGATCTATGCAGAAGAAAGGTTCAAATGTCATCTATGCTTTACGATTGAGAAATTTAAGTTTTGTTTAGTAAAGTGATTTTAGGAAATACAAACTAGGCTTGTTTGGGTACTTCGTACGCTGAATGAAAAAGCAGGCTCAATTTGAAGTTTGAAACTGTCAAACTGTGAAGCAAGCATGTTCATTAACTAGTGTTCAGTTAAATTTAGAGTTAGAAAAGGATCACCTGGATTAGAGATCTGGAGTTGAAGCAGGAAGCTGACGTGGAATTTTAAAACAAAAAACCACATACCAACACCACCTACAAAATCCCCCCAGAACCCAACCAAACAAAAATCCCACCACTGATCTTGTGCTATTAGAATGGGAACATACAGTTCCCTTGGTCTGCAGTGTTACTTTGGGGTACCTTGCAGGCAAGGATATACTGTTGCTGCTATTTTGCCCCTTAAAGAAAATATCTCTGGTAATTCTGCCCTAAAACTCTTCTCACTCTTAAGGTTTTTCACAGGACTTTTAGCTTTAATTTTAAGGATTCATTAGATTTTTCTTCAGTGTATATATATTATTAATTAAGTAATGTTAAATTTTAGTACAGTCATTTTAGGAAGCATTTGGGTCAAAGTTATACTGGGGCAGTGACATTGAGATGAGATGCTGTACTGGAACTTAAGAGGTGAGGAAGGTTTGATAATGATTGATCCTAGTAGGAAAACCAGCCTGTTTATAAATGTATTTTATGCTGCTTCTTCAGTGATTTGAACTCAGAACAAGTTAACACCTTCCTGTAAGTTACTAGAAGTTTTAATTCATCAGGGTGCTAAATCCAGCCCAGCTAAAACAGATGAATTTGTGAATCTATAGGGACTGGGCCTGCACTTCACTAGTTTCTTTGCTTTTGGCTTATTCTAAGTTTTGAGTAGGCACAAATGTTCACGCTTGCATTAAATCCAAATGTACATCCTCTGCAGTTTCTTTTCATCAAAAACTGTAGAACGTGGTATGCATGATGATTTCGCCTGCAATAGAGACATCTTTTTGTGCATGTATATGCGTGTGAATCAGTGTGAGTCCCTGGAATTGTGCCCACTCCCAAGTTAACCCAGGGTAGCACTATTCCCAGAGACCATGTGTTTGAGCCTGTATAACAGACTAGATGAAAGCACTTATGCAGAAATGATCTTCTGGGTGGTGGCGTTGAGACATCAGTGTTGGGAATCTCTCTCCACTTGATTGTACCTGATGCTTATTCATACTACATGCCTCTGAAGAACACTGAACGCAGAGTTAGTGGAAGGCAGAACTCAGGTACTTGTTGTTGAATCTAGCACAGTTTGTTGCACCAAGCTAGAGGCTGTTGTGCTCAGGCTGTGATGAAAATGGCAATGACTGGAACGTTTCTGGTGTGCCTTGTCCAGGACATTACATGTCAAGGTCCCTCTGGATGGCATTCCTTCCCTCCAGTATATCAGTGAACCACACAGCTTGGTGTCATCGGCAAACTTGCTGAGGGCGCACTCAATCCCACTGTATGTGTCACCGACAAAGATGTTGAACAAGACCGGTCCCAGTGCCGATGCCTGAGGGATACCACTCGTTACTGGTCTCCAGCTGGACATTGAGCCATTGAGCACAACTCCTTGCGTGCAGCCATCCAGCCAGTTGTTTATCCACTGAGTGGTCCACCTATCAAATTGATGTCTCTCCAACTTAGAAACAAGGATGTCATGGGAGACAGTGTCAAACGCTTTGCACAAGTCCAGGTAGATGACATCCACTGCTCTACCCCTGTCCATCAGTTCCGTAGGTCCATCATAGAAGGCCACCAGATTGGTCAGGCAGGATTTCCCCTTAGTGAAGCCATGCTGGCTGTCACCAACCACCTTGTTGTTTTTCATGTGCCTCAGCATGCCTTCCAGGAGAATCTGCTCCAAGATTTTGCCAGGCACAGAGGTGAGGCTGACTGGTCTGTAGTTCCCGGGCTCATCCACTTTCCCCTTCTTGAAAATGGGGGTTATATTTCCCTCTTTCCAGTTGTCGGGAACTTCACCTGACTGCCACGATTTTTCAAATATGATGGACAGTGGCTCAGCAACTTCATTTGCCAGCTCCTTCAGGACCTGTGGATGGATTTCATCAGGTCCCATGAACTTGTATATTTTCAGGTTCTTAAGATGGTTTTGAACCAGATCCTCTCCTACAGTGGGCTCAAGGTCTGCACTCTCACAGTCCTTGCACCTGCCTTCCAAGACCTGGGTGGTGTGCTCAGAGCATTATCTGGTGAAGATTGAGGCAAAGAAGTCATTCAGAACTTCCCTTCTCCAAATCTAGGGTAGCCAGTTCTCCCGATAGCTTCTGGAGAGGGCCCACGTTGTCCCTAGCCTGTCTTTTATTTTCAGTGTACCTATGGAATCCCTTCCTGTTATCCTTAACGTCCCTAGCCAAGTTTAATTCTAAGTGGGCCTTAGCTTTCCTAACCTGGTCCCTAGCTTCCCGGACAACAGCCCTGTATTCTTCCCAGGCCTTCTGTCCTTGCTTCAACCTTTTACAAGCCTGTTTTTTACTTTGAAATTTCCTCAGCAGCAACTTATCCATCCAAGGAGGTCTCCTGACCCTCCTGCAGCACTTCCTTCTGGTAGGGATGTATCACTCCTGAGCTTGTAGGAGGTGATCCTTGAATATCAACCAACAGTCTTGGGCCCCCTTGCCCTCTAGGGCTATATCCCATGGAATCTTACTGGGCAGGTTCCTGAAGACGCCAAAGTCTGCTCTCTTGAAGTCCAGGGCACTGAGCTTACTGCACGCTCTTCTCACTGTCCCGAGGATCTCGAATTCAACCATCTCATGATTGCTGCAATCAAGGCTGCCCTGGAGGGTCACATTTCCAACCAGCCTTTCCCTGTTGGTGAGCACGAGGTCAAGCATGGCACCTCTCCTTGTCGGCTCCTCTATTACTTGCAGAAGGAAGTTGTCTTCCACACAGTCGAGGAACCTTCTGTATTGCTTGTGCCGGGCCGTACCATCTCTCCAACAGATACCAGGGTGGTTGAATTCCCCCATGAGAACAAGGGCATGCAAGCATGAGACTAGACAGATAGGAACATAGAGTGCTTCATCCACAGATTCCTCTTGATCAGGCAATCTGTAACAGATCCCCACAGTAATGTCTCCCACTGCTGTTCTCCCTTTAACCCTGACCCACAAACTCTCTGTCGACTGCTCACCTGTCCTCAGACAGAGTTCCATACTCTCCAGCCTATCCCTAACATAAATAGCGACTCCCCCTCCCCATCTGCCGGGCCTGTCTTTCCTAAAGAGCCTATAACCTTCTATTCCAACACCGCAGTCATAGGAGCCATCCCACCATGTTTCTGTGATGCCTATTATATCATACCCCCATAGACGTGCACACATCTCTAATTCCTCTTGTTTGTTCCCCATGCTACGGGTGTTTGTATAGAGGCATCTGAGCTGAGCTCCAAACGAAGCCGGCTCATTGGCTGGAGCAGCTGGAATATCTCTATATTGCTCTGAACATTTATTATAGGTGCTGGCAAGTGACTGGGTGTGTTGGGATGGAATGATGCCCCCTCCCTCAATACATCCAGTTTAAAGCATCCTTGACCAGTCTGGCAAGCCTCCTATCAAATCCACTCCTCCCTTTCTTTGTCAGACCAGCTCCACCAGCCCCCAGTAGACATGGCCTACTAAATAGAGTCCCATGTTCAAGGTACCCAAACCCCTGACTGTGGCACCACCCTTCTAACCATTTATTAACCTGGCCATTCCTCCTCGCCTTTTTAAGGTCCTGCCCTGTATCCTAGAGAATTGTCGAAAAGACAATCTGAGCTACAGAGCCCCTGACCACCTCTCCCAGAGCTCTGTAGTCCTTCTTTATGCTCTCCGGGCTACTGCTGTCTATATCAGTAGCAGCCACAGGGATCACTAGAAGTGGGTGATAGTCAGTGGGGCTGACTATTGCAGGCAGCCTCTCTGCAACATCCTTGATCCGAGCCTCTGGTTGGCAACACACCTCCCTTGAGCCTGGGTCAGGCCGACAGATGGGTGCCTCTGCTTCTTTCAGGGTAGAGTCCCCTACTGCTAGTACGGCCCGCTGCTTTTTCCTGGCAGCACCAGTAGTGATCTTCTTTACCGGTGCATCAGCCATTGCTCCTGGTGGGAGTGTGGTTCCTCATCAGCCTCCTGCAGGACAGCAAAGCAGTTCTGGGTGGGGACAACAGATTTAGGAGGAAGCCCCTTGCTTTTTATTGTCCTCTTCCTCCTTTTTTTGTTGGTTTTTTTTCTGTCACTGTTTCCCAGCTTCCTGGGTTAGCGGCCTCCTTTCCTGCATGAGTGATAGGAGACACTTGAGGCCCCTTGCAGAGTCTGGTCCTGGAGCAGCAGTGCTGCTTCCTCTCAGCTTCCCTGACACCTTTCAGCCTTGTAACAGTGTCCCGCAGCTCAGCCCCTGCTGCAGGAGGACCTCCCTCAGGGAGCACCGAGTGCAGCCCTGCCTATTGCGCACCCTCCCCTCAGGAGAGCAGTGCAGGCGCTCTCTGCACCCCGAGCTCTGCACTGCAGTCTCCCTTCTCATCGGCTCAGTCTGGGTGCCTACACTGGGCACCGCTGGGGCAGCCAGAGCAGAGCTCCCAGACCGAGCCCTGGTCATACGGCGATTGCTCACCATCCCTCTTGCACTGCCGCGCAAACTGCTTCAAACCCACCCTGCGTGCTCCCTGGGGCAGGTTTTTACCCAGTCAGGGTGGTGCCCCTCCTCCTGGTGCTTCCCCCTCTGAGTCAGCTCCTGGCATCAGCAGCCGGCTCCTGGGCAGGTCCTGTCGAGGACTTGAGGCTCCCTCGGTGCCTGTTGCTGCTCCGAGTTGAAGCTCCTGGACACTGAGCCTCCCCCCAATCAGGCGCTGCAGGCGTCCCCTCTTGAGACAGTACTCTGCTCTCGTGAGACCTCACTTGGAGTATTGTGTGCAGTTCTGGTGACCTCAACATAAAAAGGACATGGAACTGTTGGAACGAGTCCAGAAGAGGGCTACAGGGATGATCAGGGGCCTGGAGCACCTCCCATATGAAGATAGGATGAGAAAGTTGGGGCTCTTCAGACTGGAGAAGAGAAGGCTGCATGGAGACCTCATAGCAGCCTTCCAGTATCTGAAGGAGGCCTATAGGGATGCTGGGGAGGGACTCTTGATTAGGGACTGTAGTGATAGGACAAGGGGTAACGGGTTCAAACCTAAACAGGGGAGGTTTAGATTGGATATGAGGAAGAAATTCTTTACTGTAAGGGTGGTGAGGCACTGGAGGGGGTTGCCCAGGGAAGTTGTGAATGCTCCATCACTGGGGATGTTCAAGGCCAGGTTGGGCAGAGCTTTGGGTGGCATGGTTTAGTGGGAGGTGTCCGTGCCCATGGCGGGGGGTTGGAACTAGATGATCTTAAGGTCCGTTCCAACCCTAACTATTCTGTGATTCTGTGATTCTATGATTCTATGCTGCCTAAGTTTCTTAAGCTGCAGAGGCAGTTCAGTTGCTGGTAGTTGAATGATTACACCTGCCCACTACAAACCGTCTGGGTGCTGTTCCAGCGTGAAAGGAGCAGAGGTCCATACTCAGAGCTTGCAATTGAAACAAACAGAAAAAATTAAGGGACAGTGAAGCACAGCCTGACTGTAGAGTGGTATACAGTGGTGATAACTGTTATTTCCATTCTATTAGCTAACCCTGTCCTAGCATTTTGAAGATTGCTAATTGACAACTTTTACTGTGATTTCCCCCACCAGGTAAGGGCCGTTATGGAGAAGTTTGGAGGGGTCAGTGGCAAGGAGAAAATGTTGCTGTGAAGATCTTCTCTTCTAGGGATGAAAAATCCTGGTTCAGGGAAACTGAATTGTACAACACTGTATTGCTGCGGCATGAAAATATTTTAGGTAAGTAGGCCAACCATATTCATGTGTCCTGGTGTAAAGGTGAGTTAACTAAGAGTTTGCTTGCAAAGTACTGCAGTTTTGCCAGGTATCTTGTAAAGGATGGAGGTGTCGCAGACCTGTGAGCTAGGAATTCACTCTTGCAGCTGCTCTGCAGGATAGCCAAATGACAGAAATCATTTGCTGTCATTTTGTGCAACGTGTTAGGTATAGAAGAGGTAGTGGATCTGTGTATTCTTCTAACTTCAGCTTACCTGGAAGAAACAAAGGGAGAAAAAGTGTAGAGGACTTTACAGTGAGATTTAAATGTTAGAATACTTTTCCTTGTGCCTGAATAAATTGCAGTATGAATCTGTTAATCTGTTTAACTATTCTGCTTAGGGTCAAACTAAGCTCCCTTGGCATTTAAACTTCAACTGGAGTTGCCATTTTATGATGTATCTCATTTCCCTGTAATACGGAAGTTCAATGATTTTGAATCTTCTGCATCCCTTGTACCTTGGTGTGCTCTGTTCTAAAAACTTAGCAAAATGGCTTTTTTGTATTGTGAGCCGTGGCTGAAGTCTAAGCAGCCCTTCTGATTCCTAGAAGACATGACCTTTCACTGGTGTGCCACCTTTACAAATAAAAGCAGCAGCATGTTTTCCGAGTGCTGACATTACTTCACCCACTATCTGTCTTGTCTTCAGTCAGTTTTACTTGGGCTACTTATTTTTGCTTCCTGTCAGAGAATATTCCTTGGCTCTATAGCTCACTCTGCCTGGGCATTTATCTAATGTTTCCTGAAGCAGTTCCTTTGTTACTACAAAAATAATTTGGTGGCCTCCTGAAATGTGAATTATTGAACTTTTCTTCCTGAGAGAGAAAGTAACTTGGCTGAAATTACATTACACATTTCCCATGTTCCTCTGTCTGTGTTTAGTCTTTCTTGATAACTGTCAAATTTGTCGGCTATTTTATAGAATTTTTTTAGATGCAGTATTAAACAATATCACAGATTACAAAGGTGTCACATTGTTGCAGTAATCTGCCATCAGGAGAGAAAGTAGTGGGTGTTCTTTCTGACAAATGTCATATGTGGGCTTTTAATAAACATGATTTGTTCCTCTAACTTGGGAACAAAACTTTTGTTACTTCCCAGCTAAAGCTGTTGAGGTCAATTCAGCCTCAGCCTGTTGAGGTGGAATTCACTGTGCAACAGAAAGGGAGCTACTCCTGAATTTTGGGTTTGGTTTTAAGACAGCACTTTCTTGAAAGCGGTTCTTGAGGTTCATGAGTTACATAGAGAAATTTTTATGTTCCTTTGTAGAAAATCATTGTGAATTATAGCTACTGTGCTTGAAGTGCTCTGCCTTATTTTACCATGGAAGTCAGTTGCACACCAGTTGAACTGTCTAGTATTTGAAGTAGAATAATTGCTCTTCTTTGGTTTTTTGCCATGCTAATCTTCTGGTGCTGTCACACTCTTCTTTGCCATTTGCCACTTCTTATATCCTGTGGCTCCCACGTGAGCTGGTGAAAGGTTAAGGTGATTGAACATTTGGAGCCCACAGCAGTTTAGAGTGGTACCATGGGTCTAATGATTTATTAGGCTGCAGCAATCTCTCTGCAGCCTTTTAAGCTATTGGAGATCATTGGAGAGCAAGTTGTTGCTGTGGTGGTATATGCTTTTTCAACCTATATTTGATCAGAAGGGTGTGACGTTCCATGTAGGGACAGCAAGCTTGTGACATGTTGAGGTCAGTTGTTGAAAGTGCTGAGTAGGCTTACCTTGGCTTTGAATTTGAAGCTGGCACAGCATATGATGTCTGGTTATTGGGATACGATGTGCATTTAACCTTTTCCTCAGCAGCCTGCACTAGCTGCTTGTCCTTAAAAATGGAAATAATTTCTTACATTTCGTATGACTTGCCTACACTGTTGAGTGTATAGCGGCAGATGTGCTACGGCCTGGTGCTGTTTTTGTTTAACTGGAAACTTCCCCGCTCCCAAGTCCTTAAGAAGAACATTCTTGTGGACAGACTTGAGTTAGAGTTCCAGAACACATTGGCTCTTTTTTCATCATGGTAATACCTGCAGTCTGTTTTCAGTGCAATTGTGGGAAAGTTTTAAATAAGCAGTTTTAAATTGCAAGAGGGGCCTAGTAACGTTGATGCTTTTCTTGAGAGAGTCTTGAAGGAGCTCTGACATTTTATTTTGTTGTTTCTCCTTTTTATTTCCTCTCTGTAGGTTTCATTGCATCTGATATGACTTCCAGAAACTCTAGTACCCAGTTGTGGCTAATTACCCACTACCATGAAATGGGGTCTCTGTATGACTACCTGCAGCTCACTACCCTGGACACTGTCAGCTGCTTACGTATAGTACTGTCCATAGCTAGTGGTCTTGCGCATTTGCACATAGAGATATTTGGAACCCAGGGGAAGCCTGCCATTTCTCACCGGGACTTGAAGAGCAAAAATATCCTCGTTAAGAAAAATGGACAGTGCTGCATAGCAGATTTAGGTGAGTTCATTTAGACACTAATAATACTCTGTGCATTCCTGCAGGAATCAAATATATTGGATAACTCCAACTGTAGAAGTCTTAAAGTAAACCTTAATGTAACCTTTCCATGATGTGGGATTATCCTGAAGGTTTATGGCGGCCACTAGATGGCACTTACAGCTTGGAAATCCTGCTCCATTGCTGAGGAGCCCCGGAATAACTTCGGCGTTTGGGAGGAGGGCTGGGATTTTCTTGGGGTTTTGATGTTAAATTCCATTCACAGATCCCAGAATGCAGTAATTACTAGGCTGCAGCTTATTTCTGAATTAATAAAGGTCTTTCCACTTGCAGTTTCAGAACAATGCACTCACTGTCCCAAGCTCTCTAGGTCCATACAGCTTGCTTGAGACTTTCACCAGATAATTCAGCAAGCCCAAAATTGAGTTCTCCATGACCAAGTTTTAGACTTTAAGGTGGTAGAATGCTGAGAACCATTCTGCAGTTGCAGAGAGTAAGTAAAAAATAGTATTGGGGAGTCATAGGCTAGACAAAAAGTGTATTGGGGGATGGAATTTTTTTTTCCAGTAATTCTGCTGGACAGTTCTTATGACTTTTGCCTGATGGACATGAGAGACACACAGGGAACATATGAAAGGCACACACCTGGGCCAATCTGAATTTGCAGGGGAAATGGTAAAAAATTAAAATGTAAAACTTCAGAGATTGGCTTTTAAGTAAACTTTTAGCTCACACTGAGAAGGGGCAGCATACACTGGTGTTGATTGACATCACACTATAAAGTGAAATCTGCAATATTTATCTAGAGGATTCAGGTAGTTGAGAGGTTTTCTGAGAGCAGCAATAAACATTTCTTAGATTTTTGTGGTGGTGCAATAGCTTTTTTTAATTTGAAAACCTTAGGTATGTATCTGACATGATTGTTCCTTATCTATAAAGGAAAGTTAAAAATTTTGAGGCCTTCTGGCATATATTTGTGCTGTCTTTTCTTTCCTGTATAGGTTTGTGGGTTTTTTTGTTTGTTTGGCTGGGTTTTTTTGGGGGGGAGAGGGGATTTTTTTGGGGGGGGGGATTGCCCTTTTTTTTTAACTTCTCTGTTTCAACACACGCACGATACAAGAATAATGGCACTTAGAGACTGGTTAAGTATAAGCAAATGGAAAGATTAACTAACTGCCCAGACATGAGCTGGGCTTGGGTTCTGTGGATCACACCAGGTTTTGGACTTGCAGTGTACCCGTTAAGAATAGATGTCAGTTCTCAAAGCAGAGAGGAAAAAAAATTGCTTTGATGTGATCTTGTCTGTTTTGCTGGCATCCTGGGTGTTTGTTGCCATGCAGTCCTAGTCCTAATGGCTGGCAGCAAGTGTGAGAGCTTTGTGAATTGGCTGCTCGTCATTCATCAGGCATCCTGGAAACCGGTATCTTGACCAGCAACCCGGGTATCTGGAATCGCAGTTACAAAACTGGCTGTTTCAAATATGTTCTAGCTAAGCAGAAACTGTGTGATAAAGTCCAAGGATGGATGTTAATCTTGCCTCAATCTGTCAGCACTGTGGAGAAGTTCTCTTCTCCTAAAGCAATTTGCATGCGTGGCAATAGGTCTTAGTTGGGCAACTTTATAGAACAGCAAAATAACGTTTGTACAAAAAGAAGAAAAACCCTAGCCCTCCTCTTAACTCCTTCCATCCCCTTGCCCCTCCATGTAGAGTAGTGAATGCCTGGTATTGGTGAGGAAGGTACAAAGAATGATAACAAAACATTGGTTTTATTATTTTAGCTAAATTTTTGGTTTTTTGTTTTTAGCAGATACTCCAGTATACGAAGGAGGACTTTTTTTGTCTTGAAAACCAGTGTGTTTCATCAATTTGTATGCCTGTCAAGTCTTTTTCTTTTTATTCTTTTTTTGAAGAAGTAGAATCTTACAGGGATTCTCTGACAAGCACTTGTGCAGACTTAAGTTAAATATGCATTGAGATCTCCTGAGGTGAAAAGCAACTGAAGCAGTGCAATATCTGTTTCCTGACTTTTGTAAACAGCCCAGATGCCCCATGATGAGACCCTGATTACAACATGGTTGTCCCCTGACCTTATTGCAACACTTTCTCAATTTGTAGTGTACAGGATGCTGACTCACATCCCTAAGCTATAGACCTTTGACCTGTCAGTCTATTGAATCTAGTTTGCCCAGTTTGGATGAGCTAGTATGACTTTTATCAAAGTGTTCTCCAAAGTCTTGACGTCTTCAGAGTTTGCCAAGAAATTTGTTTTTAACCTTTGTTTCCAGTGTGCCAGGTTTTTTGCTTGGCTTTTTTGTTTTACTTTGGTTTGTTATTTCCCCCCCCCCCAAAAAAAATATTACAATGCTTGCATATTGTATAATTTAATACAAACAAACATGTATGTACAAATGTGTGTAAATGTCCTGTATGTGAGTATATATATGACAAAACATTTTTATCTGGAGAGCAAACTTTGCAAGTTGTCTTCTCGGTAGTCATGGGGTTAGTAGATGGTATCGTTCTAGAAGTGCTGTAAGCCTTTTCTTAGTTTGAAATTACTTGAAGTGCATTTAAATTGTAGCAAAGTTTTCCAAATTTTTGTTACTTTGAAGTACAGACTGTTCTTTGGGAAGAAAAAAAATGATTAATGACCTGGTGGTAGGTTAATTTTTTGCGGAACAGAGTTAATAAGGTTTTTAATGTCTCATTTAAAATAAACTCATGTTAAATGTAAATGGTATATGTTCTTCTTACAAGATTTCCTAAGGAAATTAGGCAGCCTTTATGTTGTCCGTTCTATTGCTTAGTTATGTCATGCACCTGCTGCTGTTCAATTTGCAGTGTTCTCTGTTTACCATGGCAAAATGAGTACTCTCTGTGTTTCCAAATTTACAGTAATTTAGTCCCTCACATAATGTTCTTTGCTTAAACGTTTAGTAATTAGTAGAAGCCAGGTAGAGTGGTTTTGACTGACTCATTTTAGATCAGCTTGAGGATGTTTATTTTTCAAGCTACTGCAAATACGGTGTTTTTTTATTTTCCAGCTTTATTTTCTTTTAACTTGTGTATATCCATCCTGCGGTGTTTTTCTTGTTTTCCCCACAGTTCAGTATATCCACCTACCCAAAAGTTCTATAAATAAATTTGAATGCTGTGTCAAATTGTTTTCTCCTAAGTAACAGATGCTTGGCCTTCTGTGTATACGTGCCTAGAGCGCTGGTGACATCCAGTGGCTGCTGAACACTTAATGACAACATTTTGCAACAGTGCAATAAAATGCTTAATGGTAATCCCTGGGGAGATAATCGTCTCAGTCTGTGGACACAGTGGCTATTTTAGTACCTAGCTTGGAGCTGCCCCAGTTGGTCTTCAGTCAGTTGGTTTCTCAGCTCTTTCTTTTTAAGAAACTGATGGGTGTCACAGCTCACATGTAATTTTAAATGTATTCTGCTATAGTTTTAAAGGCAATTTTAACAGTGGATTTTATTTTCCTTTCCTTCAGGCCTTGCAGTTATGCACTCCCAAAGCACGAATCAGTTGGATGTGGGGAACAATCCCCGTGTGGGTACCAAACGCTACATGGCTCCAGAAGTCTTGGATGAAACTATCCAGGCAGACTGCTTTGACTCATATAAAAGGGTTGATATCTGGGCTTTTGGGCTAGTCCTTTGGGAAGTAGCTAGACGTATGGTTAGCAATGGTAAGTATTTGGGACTCCTTTACTTGTTTTTAGAAGGAGTTGAGAAAATGTAATTTACAGCAAAGCATCAACTGCCAAAATGCACGGGATGTGCAGTAAAATACTGGACCTCTGAAGTATGGTAATTCCTGATGCTTTGCTGCCTCTGTTGAAGTTGGTATGAGAGAAGAAAGACCTGTCCTCTGTGATGTTCTTAATCATGATGAGAAATAATTCATACCAAATAGTTACACTGAAAGTTTTAGATAATAAAATCTCTATGAACTTCTTCCATGTGTTGGGACCATCAGTGCTTACCAGAGATAGGTGCTTGCACAGAGGCACTGTGTAGAGTGTTGTCTGTTTGAACATTGCAGCTGGCCTATGTGGTGACAAAACTTCACACGTAAGCTTTTGAGAAGTTTGTTTTCATTGCTGTCTTGAATTTTGAGTAGTTCATCTGTAATCTGTCAAGCCACACTGTTTTGAAGGCTGGTAATCCTCTGTGGAGTATTAGATGTCTTGTTCCCTTTGTTTATGAATACACATTTGTACTTACATGTGCATGTGTATACTCTATGCAACATATCTGAAAATACAGTCTTACCTAGTTACCTTTTGAAATGAAAATTCTATGAAACAGTAGCTATAATCTAAATATTCCTGTGCTGAAGTTTCTATATGTATTGCTGCAGTAACTGCAGTTCACAGGACAATTTACCTGAGCTACTTTTATACTAGCGAGCTTACATTATATGCTGGCAGCTTTGCCACGATGGTGTGAAACTCAGTATGGACTGCAGACCTACCAGAGGTGATAGGTGAATGCTTCAGTAATTTTATTCAGGCTGAGCTCAGTGCCACCGTGGAAGAAGTTATACAGAGATGTAATAACATTTGTTGTGCCACTAGAGTCTTAAATGTAATGTGATGGTGATATTAATTCCACAGTACTTCTTTCCAGTTGCTCCGTATTTCTGGCTGTTTCCATAGGTAATTACACTTCCTTGCTCTGGTTTGAAATAGAGCAAACATTTTCTCTCAAATCTTAGTATTTAGCTTTGTGGAAATCATTACTTCATCAGGTGGTTGCTCAGATAACCCTGTTTGATTTGTAGTAAGGCTCTGGCGCCGGGACTGAGTGTGCCAAGGTCAAGGCAGCGTGCTAGGGTGTGCCTTAGGTGGGCTAGAGGCACTTGTTAGTGTATATGCTGCTATACCGTACTGATGGACACTCTTCATATCTCATTTACTGGGTGGAGATGCAAAGCCTGTTCCAGAAAGTCAGCCTGATTTAATACTTCAGTTTGTGGAGACTGTGAAGTTGTAATCTGACTAAAAAGTCTGATATTAAAAAAGAAAAATATTTTAGAAGTTTTTAAAATGTTTATTTAAAAATTTTTAATTTCAAATATTTTAATATTTTCTTTACACTTATCTAGTGGTCCTCAAGGTGACGTGGTGATTCTCAGTATTTTTCTGTTGTGGCTTAGTATAAGGAGGAAAATGTGATAGGAAACTCTACCACAACCAAGAGTGTTTGTCTGTTGTCTTTGTGCTGTAGCAGGAGCCACTCAGCATTTCTCCTTGTACATGGAAATGCAGCTTAAGGCCCCAAATCAGTATTTTACTCTCTTTAAATAGACCAGTGCTTGTTCCTTGTAGAGTGGTTGGTTGCTGCTTTTCAAGTGTGCTCCCTTCCTAGTGTGCAGTGCCCTGCATCATCTCTGGTGCCAGGCACTTACGGTTCTGTTCCTTGTGAATCTTCACTATTATTCTCAGTATTGGGATATTAATAGTGATGCTAGAAGCTGAAAGATGGTTACTGCTCAAAGCCACCCCTGGTATGTGATCATCATTATGTGTGCAAGGATGTGTCTGTTGCTTGGGTGCTTGTGTAGATCTTGCTTTGCTCCAGCAGTTACATTTTTGCATGCATAGGATGACTTGAGGCTGAAGGAATGAGGAGTAAAGGTGAAGAAAACATGGACGTATGTGCAAGTTCTAGTTTACTTGAGTAGCAAAAAAGCAGCAATCACAAGAGATGCAATATATTATAAATGGCAGAAGTCATCTTAAAGCTGTCCAGAAAGCAGCACGCTAGAAGTTGTGCTGAAGGGACAAGGCATCCCTCGTAGCAAGTGGCTGGCTTTCCGGGGCGTGGGCAAGAGAAGTGTGTCACAGTTCAGTGCTGGCTTTGTGAGAGGGGCGGTGTGGGCTAGAGGTCACAGTGGCTTGCTGATGCTGCTGGCAGGCTGCTGGTGGAGCCAACAGTGGTCCCTTGGGGGCTGTGATGTTTGGCTGTGGTAGAACAGAGAATGGTAGAACTAGAATGGCTCTATTGGAGTAAAGGTTAGACCTGCCTCATTTCTTTCTTATTACTGTGCGTCTTATTTGTAACAGCCAATTATGTACCCTATACTTTGGAAAGACCCCATGAAAACAGTAATTTAGAGCCAGGCTCTTCTAGTGATAAAGTTCATCTGTAACATCCTAATGACCCTGGAAGTATTTTCAGAGCTATATGATGTAGCTCTGAAGTTCTGCATTTGACTTGTATAAGGCCACTACTATACTGGAAATGAAGGCATGGACAGTGTGGATACGCAGGAGGATTTTTTGTGCTCTTGAGTTCTCACAATAAACATTATTCTGTGTTCTGGGAGGAAGCAGGAGGAGTGTAAAGCCAAAAGTTCAGCCCCGTAGGTTATGTTTGATATACAAAACTGATGAAACAGCAGCAATGCACACATGCGTTAGTAGGAAAAAGGCTTTTCATCCTGCCAGTTTGATGTAGGCTGGCTGGCAAGTTGTGAGAGCACACATACGTACTTGGTTTTCAATGCAGAATCCTAGAACATGCATTCAGACACTGGGTGCTACAGGCTCTTAGGTGTTTGGATTTGTGATGGCATATGGTGCCAATTACCCTAGGTATTTTCCTATTTATAACAAGAAACTATTTGAAGCACCAGTGTGAGGGTCTGTAGATGCTGACATGCTTATCGGACACTTTCAGGAATCATAAAACTATGCAAAGTGTGTGGTAAGCCTATTAAAAACCACAATGCAGACCTTAATTTTCTTTTGTATTTGCTAGTAGAAATCCCAGTTTTATGGTAGTCAGTAAACCCCTGTGCATTATAAAAGATGCACTTTCAGGAAGTGAATTTATTCCTCATGATTTCAGGTCAAGCATCTGTAAAATGTATGTAGTTCTTCGTGGGGCTGTAACAGGAGACTATTAATTAACATTTTAGGTAGAAAAAGCTGTTCCTATTCCAGTGCTGTTTTGTTGTTTAATGGCTGTTAGCTGCAGTGGTCTTAACTTTTCACAGATTTTTCTGGTTTTTAGACAGCTAGGTCATGTGTTCTCTCTTTGTGCAGAAATGCTGTTTCACTGACAGTAATTAAATAATGCCTCGTTTGTGTCTCACCAGGTATTGTGGAAGACTACAAACCACCATTTTATGACTTGGTTCCAAATGATCCCAGTTTTGAAGACATGAGAAAAGTGGTCTGTGTAGATCAGCAAAGGCCAAACATTCCCAACAGATGGTTCTCAGACCCTGTAAGTGGGTGTGCCTGTGGGTGGTTTGCAAAGATACAAGCCAACCTTTCTTCTTTTGAAATAAAGTCATGAAAGTTATTTTCAGTTATCACTTGAAATTGAAATGGTCTCAATGCTACTTGTTGGGAGCATTACCTGTACAGATTGCAGGAGCATGCTGGCATGGACCTTTATGTTGGAGCAGGAAGAGCAAATTTAGTTGGAGTAGTAAGCAAACCTGTGACTGTGGAGCCTGAGCTATTCACAGATTACCCTTTTAGAAGCATGATTTCACAATTACTATTTTAAAGCTACTCTTTGTATGTTGTTTTCTCTCAAAGGGATTTTTTTTTTTAAGGGAAAGGTAGCCTGTGTAGAACTTTCTGTGGATTTTAGAAGCATGCAGTTTAGAATAGAATTTTGGTCTCTCTCCTGCCTACAGGATAAGGGATTGTTGTCCTTTTTGAAAGGCTACTGCTGAAGTTTTTCTTCATCAGCACTGGACTCTCCAGGTTGACCAATTCTTGTTCCTTATTACTGAAGCTGTGGAGGTCAGGTTGAATCTGCATAGTTGGCTTGGGCCAACTAGTAGGAGAGATTCCAGCTATATGGTTTTGGTTGTAGAGCTGGCTACACCAGCCAGCTGTGACTCACAGCCATTTAAAGTTGTACAAGGCATGATGAATTCTGTACCTTGTCTGGCTTCCTTCATCAATCTTGCAGGAGTCAGTTCCATTGAAAAGAGATTTTGTGGAGTGTTTTCTTAATTAGGAAAAACCCAAAACTCCATTGTTTTAAATTATGCTAGCTTGTTGCTCCAGCAAGTCCATTGTCTAGTTATTCTCTGGGTTTAACCAAGTGATCAAACGTGGGTTTTTTTTAACACCTATAAGCTCTCCGTACATCCTGAAAATGGAGTATTAATAAGGCAATAAATCTCAAACTAGTGGTTTCTTGGCTTGTTATTTGTGGACTTAATATGTATTTTGTGTTGTGTATTTTTTATTCTTCCCAGACATTAACATCTCTTGCCAAGTTGATGAAAGAATGCTGGTATCAAAATCCATCAGCGAGACTAACAGCCCTGCGAATCAAAAAGACTTTGACCAAAATTGATAATTCCTTAGATAAACTGAAAGCTGACTGTTGACCTTCTTCTCGTGGTGCTCTCCTGATAGGAAGGCGTTTGTCTGGTTCAGAAGTAGTCTGGACAGGCAGTTTATACGATTGGTCCCCATGTGGCTACTTATAGAGGCAGAAGTTCTTACCAAGCCATCTGTGTGGGAGACATCGGAACCATATGGACTTTGCTCAGTGACTGCAATGGGCATTTCACAAATGGTCAAGCTATAAGGACTCACGCTGGATGTACTGTTGCAAAGGTAGTGGCCTGAAGGAAGACAGAGAAATCCTAAGACAAGATCAGGGCATTAAATAATGGCTTTGAACAGCTTTTTTTTTTTTTTCTTTCTTTTTTTTTTTCTTTTTTTGTTTTCTATTTTTTTTATTTTTACTTCTCCTAATCACTCCCAGGGCAAACACATGGAAGTGGTAAATTTTAATCAGCAATATTGCCTGTGCTTCTCTTCTTTATTGCACTAGGAATTCTTTGCATTCCTTACTTGCACTGTCACTGTTAATTTTAATGACATGACTTGCCAAAAATATGATTGGCTGTACACTACATTGATCGATGCCTGAATAATAGGAAATGAATTTGGTAAACTGAAAATGTACCTGTCAGATTTTAGCTGCATTTTACATGTGTACTGATGTTTACAATAATGCTGAACATTAGGAACTTCTCGTTTATACAAAACTTGCAAATTATTTATTACTAGTGCACTTGCCAGTTTTTTAAACTGTAAAATAAGTGCATAAAGTTAAAGCTTATTTTTATGTGGCCTCTTTCATGATTTCTTACACAGATGTTTTTGTAACACAGTATAACCTGATACATAAATTGTTTTCTGTATTATCATATTACAACTTGATAGTCACATTTTAAGTGCTTCACATTTGTAGGTGTGTGTGGTCTGTAACATATTTTCAGTTCAAATACGGAACATATATATAGCCATTACTCACATGACGTTGTGTCTAGTATCTTACTGATCTAGAAAAGGAAAGCTATGGAGGAATTAACTAGAATTTTAGGTCATGAATGCTGTGGGGAAAATGCATTTTATTTCTTCTAAGCTATATAATATGCATTTAAACTCTGCCAGAAAAATAACTATTTTGTTTTAACCTACTTTTTCTATTTAGTAGTTATTTGTATAAATTAAATAGAATGTTTTCAAGTCAAACAAAAGTGTTTTAGTTCTCTTACTGCCTGTCAGTAACAAAGGTGTACTAATGCAGCAGTGGGTATTGCCAGTCATGTGCTTGCAGTTTGAATAGAGCTGGTCCAGGTCAATACTGAGTGGAACACTGAGGGACTGAAGCTGTTAACAGTTGTTTGTCTAGGTGTGTTTTTCCTGTGCTGAACTGGATCTCAAAATAGTACAGCAGGGATCTGGTGTACTCTCCTTAGATGTGACATCACCCTTGTCCATACAATCCTCCCAAAGCATGTCTTGCAGGAGGAGGAATGCCATCTCCTACCGTTATGGGGAATAACTGAGCTTTGTACAGAGAGAACTGTTTTTTCTGCCCATACCTCTTGATACTCTTATTTGTTACACCAAGTGGAAGAGTAACTAGGAAGTGACAGTGCCCTTTCATCCTTCATAAAGAACTCCTTTTTTCATGGGCTTGATATCTTCCAGGTAATCTAAGGACCTGAATAGTAATCAGTCATTCAGGCACACTTCCTCTCTGGGTTAGGTTTCTCCGAGGTTAAATTCCTCTGAGGTTCCCTTCTGTGCTTTAAGTCACCAGGTCTCACTCTCCTGTTTCTCTATAGCTCTTCCTTCTCAGCTCCAGTCTTCCTTGCCTGACTCTAGCCAAGTGGCATACTTTTTTTTTTTTCCTGCATTTCTGGTGTAGAAATGGCAGCCAGGTTTGCAGGGCATGTACTACATGGAGCTAAGAGGCAGCATGGTACAGTCACTCTTCAGAGCAGACTGAATTGATACCAGTCGCTGGGTCTCTTAATTATACTTGAAGAGAATCTGAGCAGATGCAGTGCTGAAAAAAAAAACCTTAAGAAAAGCAGTATTTGATTAGTTGTTCTTGTTAGGTTTATAGTAGGAAGTTAGAGGCTCTGTTGCCTGAATGCATTCTGGTTTGCTTTAAACTGATTTGTGTATGTGATGTACTCGGAGCTAACTGTTCAGTAGCTGCAGCCCAGAAGGGACAGCATTTCAGTGCCAACATGGGCAAATCAGTCTGTCGGAGTGAGAGAAGTATCAGTGAAAGTAACTAGTGACAGTTACAACTGCAAATAAGTATCTGTGTTGGTGCCAACTTTTTGATGCAGAGCATTGCTGAAGTTCTAGGTACCGGGTGCACATGTATATGCATTTCTTTCACTGTATTTACATGATGGAACAGGCATCAATTTTTAACACAAAAGGGGAGTGAGGCAACTTCCTGCAGGGGTTCCAGGCTGCTGCAGTGCTCAGAAGTGAGGACAGCTGGGGATGTCTGGACAGTGGAGGGAGAGACAAGAGGTGGCTCCAGCAACAGACAGGAACAGAGCCAGAGGTGGAAGTTCAGCGTGCAGTGATTTTTTAAGTGGCTGGTGAGGGCTTCTTTTTACTTGAAGTTTTCACATCTGCAGCATTTTCCAGCACCAGGTGGTGGAGGAGAGACACAATCTGTCATGCTGATGATTAACAGCGATTCTGGCCGTGTTGGATGTATTTGCAGTGCCTTTCTCTAATGCTAAGGTACTGAGTCACAGCATCTGACTAGATATTAGGGAAGATGGTCTCATGTTAAATGCGTGAATCCATCTCCTCTCTCTGTTGTACCATCTTCTGAAAAGTAGAAGGACATAACTTCAGGTTGGAAACAGCTCTGTATACTCCATAGCGGTTTACTGTGCCCCATCTTTAAATCCCTCCAGTGATGTTGACCACCACTTCCCTGCGCAGCATGCTCCAGTGTTTGCCAGCTCTTTCAATTAAGCCATTTTTCCTCAGATCAAATCTAAATCTCCCCTGGTGCAACTTAAGGCTGTTTGCTCTCATCCTATCACTTTTTACTTGGGAGAAGAGGCTGACCCCCATCTCTGTACGGCTTCCTTTCAGGTAGTAGTAGAGAGGCTTAACAAACCCAGTTCCGTCAGCTGCTCCTCATGATACTTGTGCTCCAGACCCTTCATCATCTTTGTTGCCCTTCACTGGGCATGCAAGGGAAAACCAACTACAGGATAAAAGCACAAACCATAAAAGCATTCAATAATATTCCATTTATCCCCTGTTAGGTGAAGAAGATTAAAGAAGCAAGCCATTGGCAGGGTAAAAAATTCTGTCCATCAATGTGCTAGAAAAGGTC
This sequence comes from Myiopsitta monachus, assembly GCA_017639245.1. Taxonomy (NCBI): domain Eukaryota; kingdom Metazoa; phylum Chordata; class Aves; order Psittaciformes; family Psittacidae; genus Myiopsitta; species Myiopsitta monachus. The sequence goes on along the minus strand of CM029921.1, from coordinate 58,158,385 downwards.
CCTTTCATTGGCGCAGCTGCTTCCTTTGCTTGTCAAAACATTCAGAGATTATTTTAAAAACAATTCATATTCATGCCTTGCTAATGAAGTATTTTTGGTCCCAGCTTTGACTGAACTATTTGAAATGTTAACTAAATTATTTTTAATTAGGTGACTATTTGGCAAACCTGAGTCAAGCAAATTGAGTGGAAAATAATCGTAAGTAATTTCTTACCCCTGGAGTTAGGGTTAAGTCATTCAGCACTTTGCTTTTCTAATGTATATATGCTACCGAGGATAGTGGAGGTTTGTGCTTTCGGAAATCAGCAGAAATGACAGTGTTGTAAACAGTCCTTTGGGAACTAGGGTGTGGTGTGCCTGAGAGCAGAGAAGGAAAAACTCTCTGACAGCCACAGAAGGATTGATTATATGTGGTCTGTGTTATTTAACCTCATTTTTGGGTGTCTGGACAGTCAGGAGAAATTGGTTGCTGCTTTTCCTCTCAAGGCATCAAGGTTTTGGCAGTGTGTGCTTGGGAGTTTCCAAGTGATGTATATGAAGGTAATACCCCCATCCCTCGTGCTGTTTTTCTAGCATGTTTATTAATCAATGTTCCTCTAATACCCCTATAAAATCTAATCTAAAGAGATTTGGAATCCTTATATGTAATATGCTGCATTAACGCTGCATTTATTACTATGGAGATGGCGCAAGCAGTTTCGTAGTTGAATTATTCATGTGTCGGGCAGATTTACACTGTACACAGCTAGTATGGATCTGGGGTGCTGTCATTAGAACAGTGTCTGGCCATGTATCAGAGCCCTATGAAGAGGAGGCCTGAGTAACAGTACTTGATTCAGCTGTCCTGTTTATAGGTATGACTGCCTGCCAGTTACAGGAGGAAGGCTGGGCAAAAAAAAAACAGAGGTACTATAGATGGAGGGGGGGCAGGGAGGTTGTTGCTTTTTTGTCTGGATTTCTCTTGTGCTGGAAACTTGTTGCTTACTGGTTGGGAATGCATTGCAGTTCGAGAAGTGGGTGGGGACAGCTGCCTAAAGCAGCCCAAGGCCAGCAACTCGAGTTAGTGTTGTGGTAGTGAAGTCACTGGAGGCTTCCTCCCACTTGTCTGTAACTTTTCTCGTGAGTCTTCTGTGCTGGAATTGTCCAAGAAAAAAATCTATATTGGGCTTCCAGAATTTTTTACTTATCTGGATTAAACTATTTTGGTAAGGAGAGACAAGGAGGAATTCTCTTCCAGCAGGGTGAAATGGCAGCTGTGCAGAAAGATCAGCCTTGGCATAGTGGTTGGCAGGGGAGAAGGGAAACAACAATTTATATGTGCTGTGCCATTTATTGAGAGAGAAGTTAAATCTTTCTCAAACATTGAATATATATATATTTTTTTAATGTTTTAAGCTAAAATTTATGTGGGAAAAGCAAGCATTTTGTCAACTGTAGAGCTAATGGTGTGCTGTGACCGGTATGCTCACATGGGAATAGCACATTTGCTTTACTCCCAGTTCGAAGGAAGAAAAACCCAACATGCTTCTAGTGCCTGAACCAACAAACTGTGCCATGACACATGCCAAAGCACGCCAGGAAAAGCAGCACACAGCTGTACATGGTTTACATCAGTCTCTGCTCATCATGGTGGAAGAGGGGCTGCAAGAGGGACCTCCGGAAAACGTGGAGGAGAAGCTGGAATGTTCTCTGTGGAAAGTGCACTTTCTCACTGGTGATGGACTCATCTTGTTAAAAGAGCTGTGTGAAGTCTGCAAAAGGGATCTTCCAATGGGTATGGGATGTCTGCTCACTGGGCCAACCTGTTCTGTGCCAGCCAGACTGCTCCAATTGAGGAGCATGGTCCTTGTGGGGACGGTGGCCTGCAAAATGATACACCAAAGTGCCTGCCAGCTATCAGCCTTGGGAGACTCAGTTATTTGGGGCATTTTTGTTGGTGGTGCTTTTTTGTTGGTTTTGTTTTTTTTAGTAGTTTTTTTGGGTTTTTTTAAAGGCGTCCCCCTTTCCACCACAGTCATTGCCATGTGTTGCTTTGTGTGCAGTGGCATTTGTCCCAGCAACATGTCTGAATCGGGGGGTGTAGCCCTGGCACAGCAGCATGTCCTGTTATCCAGTCTGGTGTAGCTCCTCAAGGACTTTCTTTATACTTACAGATCTAATAAATATCTCTGCTTGTTCTTGACCAAGATGTTCCTACTGTATATCTGTGGCTGGGTCAGCAGCGCTGTGCAGCCCCCATGGGCTGTGCTTCCCCCTGACCTGGTGCAAGGCAGGGGGTTACACTGGATGGGGAGGCTGGTGGAGGCCATGGTTCTGCTGGAGGGTATGCGGCTTGTTGGATGTGCAGTGCCCCTGGGAGCAGAAGAGGGAAGAGTACCACAGGAGCTGCTCTGTCATTCCTGTTGTGTGGTCAGCTGCTTGTGGGGCTTGGGCCCGTGCTTCCAAGGGCCTTGTCCTGGCATGTTCAATCTTTGTGAATTGCATGAATGGTGAAGCAGCTGATTCACAGATGATGTGAGGTGGGTTTTAACAATTACCTAACACTGACGATTACTAATTCTGTCTTTACAACTGCAGTCACTGTCAAAATGCCAACCACATTTTCCAGTGCAATGACTGAGGGCTTCACTGTCACAGAAGCCCTGAGCTCCTAAAATCACTAACATTATTATGCTAAAATCTGTTCTTTTTGACAAGTGAAAAGCTGATGATGTGTCCAGCCTCAACACCTGTATATTTTTAATCTTCTTGTATGCATCTCTGAAAGCTCTAATTTTTTATTCTTTTTTGGTGGCTTTCACAGCATTTAGAAGGAGCCAGCACACTCTGACCTGATTAACTCGGTTTAAAACTGTACTTTAGGAAAGGGAGGAAGAGGCCACTGGTTACAGTACTGCAGAGCTTTCAGGTCAGTCCAGAGTTGATGCTACACTTTATGGCTGCTTCTTTCTACTGATTTAAAGATATCAGAGTGCCTTAGGTGGAGTAAAGCTGAAATTTTTATCCCTTGCCAGTGTAGAAGTGTAAAGTCAGGACCTAGTCCTGGGAGTTGCATCAGGATTTTACCTGGTTTCCATGTTTTCCTACTCAAACTGCAAGAAGAGCTTTTAAACATGTGATAGGTCACTGCGGTGTGTGACCTTCAATAGCCAACTTGCTGGCCAGGCTCAGACTGCTGAGTGCCTTTGGTCCACCTGTTTGTGCACACAATATAACAGAGAGCCTCAGGTGCCATTGTTGGAAGTGGGGTGTCCCGGGTTTTCCAGATGCATATATTCACACAGGTGTCTGCAGCACTGGGAAGTTTTGCTGAGCACTCTGCTTGTTTGTACCCACAGTAGCTGGCCTGTGTGGTCTTGCCAGGGTTTGTGAGCTGGGCTGGTGTCCTGGAGCTCTGAGCTCTGGCCAGATCCTTGAAAAGCCCATGAGGTGTGGACCTGGGGCTAGGCAGGGTCTGGGAATGCCACAGGCTCAGCTCTGTGCTGCCCAGACCCTCTGGGCCTCAGGACTTGCTGCTGTTCAAGTGTGCCTGCCTGATCCCCACTCCAGCAGCTTCACTGGGATATGTGTGTGATCTCTGAGGGCTGCAGCAGTTCTCTGCATTGAGTGTTGGGGTAGGCACCCTATGGCAGAGCTGCATGAGTGTCTGATGCCCTGCTCCCCTCCACAGCCCTTCCCAGCCCAATCCACTCTGTGCTGGCCATGGGCACACTGGAGCCCATCTGCCACCACTTCTGTCTCCTCCTTTCCGAACTCCTCCTCTGTATCTGTTCCTCCCTCACCTGCCTGGGAAGTTGTCCTTGTGCCTGGACAACTTCTGGAGGGCAGTACCTTGGGCAGTGCCTGCCTTCCTCTGATCTCTGTGAAGCTGCTTTTTCCCTTCCAGGCTGAGAGAAAAGCTGTGCATCAGCTGTGGAGAGCTGTGCCATAAGGAAATCACACTTAGCTAGGCCAGGAATGTTTTTTGTTAAAGACGTTAAAATTTGCAGTCAACTTGTTCCTTTGATCTTAAAAGATTGTGACATAATTGACTGAAGCTCAATGACTTGCTAACTAGGTTCAAGGACTTTTGCATCACACCAGTCTCTTCCCCGAGAGGTCTCTGCAGCAGTCTTCTCCATTTTCACCACCCGAAAACCCCATACCCCAAATACCATAAATATTTCAGATTCACAGCATAGATCTCTTTTTATTCTTGGAATGTTCTCCTGGAAAACCTGAGGCTTTAAAACCTACCCAAGGTGGCAGAGGGGATAGAGAACTGTTGGATGCTAGCCAGGAACTTGCAAAAGCAGCTAGCGCATTATATTGCCTACCTCCAATAAAGAGGATGTATCTTTAAGTGCTGAAAAGGAGGAAATTGAGAGCAATAAGGGTAGTGGAACTGCTAATAGAGAAAAGCTTACCATAACTCAGTGTACAAAGAGGCTGCAAAATAAGGATGGAAAAATAATGCCTACCCATTTATTGTTTGATTGTTTACTGTACATGTATCGTGCAGTCCTTAATGCATGGAGTTAAAAATAGCTTAATATTTGTCATACACTTGAGCTGTTTAAGAAATGTGGGACACAAGCAACAGTGCTTTCTGTCAGGAGTTCAAGCACAGAACATGAACACTACTACCTTTTGTTCCTTTGGCCACTTCCAGCAATTACCAGTGGATGGTTCAGTTTTCCTTCTGCTTTTCCTCATGAATCTTCTGTCATCTCGCTCCCCTGCAAGGTGGTTCCTAAACTGGGCCTCCAGAAGCTCCCCATAGAAAATCCTCTGCACAGCCCTGATGCCCAGTACATACTGACTGACTCAAAGCCAGGGTTAGTGGTAGGAAGCCATAGGAAGACTAAAATAGTGTACTCTTGTCCATACTGGTATAGGAAGAACTGGTGAGGACATGTCTTGGAAACATCCCCAGCACTGTTCACCTCTGAGCAGTGGTCTCTCTCTGCTTGCGCTTTTCACTGGTGATTAATGGATGAAAGGTCAAGTCCTCGCTATGTTAGGTTGGGCATGAAGCAGAGCACAAGCTAAAAAGCTGGTCTGGGCTTAGCTCAAGTTTCACACTTAAAGCTGCAGAAGACAACAAAGACGAGCAAGGACCAAGTGCCTGAGTCAGCAGCTTCATCATGCTCTGGCTCTGCTGCCATTTTCCTTGCAGCAACTGCTGTCTCAGCACCAGCAGCATGGTGAGGAGGAGGTAGCACAGTCAATCCTGGGATGGTGAGAGGAGGAATGCTGCCAGTCATCCCAAGAAATGGAGGTAAGGAGCAGAGTGGGCAGTTCCATTAGAGAATTAACTGTTTAATTGCACTGAAGCTTGCTCTTTAGACACTTTTTATGTCTGAATGATGCTAAGATGTTCTGAGAAGTTCCATTGTTAACCTCCTCATCAAGAAGGCACCTGCTCAGGTTAATGCGAACTTTTCATATAGATTTATGGGCTACTATTTAATAGATCTTTAAGGTCCCTTCCAACCCAACCCATTCTACAAAGATTCTGGAGCTGCAGAAAGCAGCGTCTGGGGAGAGGGGGTAGGGGTGGTGACTAGGGAACTGTAAAATGGTTCTTGGAACAGTTTGGGATTTTTTTTGTCTCTTTTTCTAGTTGCTATGGTCAGCAATATAATGTATTTACAGGAATGTATCATCCTGATGGCAGTTTCTTTAAGGCTTCATAGCATTTTTGGATGAACAGTGGGAAACAGACTGCAAGACTTTTTGTTGCAAGACAAAAGAGACAGCTCTGTAGTTAGAACACTGACCTGGGATGTAGATGACCGAAGTAAGTAGTAACTACTGACGTGCTGGCTGTTCTGGGATGTCCATAGATTTCGTTTTGCTTGCACAAAATTTCAACAGATCTCAGTGTTGTCCTGATGTGGAGCAAAACAAATTACAAGATAAGATTCTTGTTTTCCAGCCAGCCCTAGAAGTACTTCCAGTTGGCAATTGTTTTTATGGTGTTATCCATTTCCAGAGACTCTTAAATCCCCAGCATATGCTATTTCTGTTCTACTATGAGCCATGCCATGCAAACATCTAATCTGGGAGCACATTTGCCTCACAATACCTCGAAGTGTGGTGGTTTTTTTTGTCTCCATCCCTTGTTTTGGTGTTCTGTTTTTTGCTGGCATTTGGTGTGTCAGAGGCCTGGTGAAGTTTAGAGACAAAGGTGAAGGATCAGTGATTGTGGATAGCTGGGAACCCAAATCTACAATCACTGAATGCTCTAGAAACACAGATGTAATTGGCTTTTCTCCCCCTCTCTGCCCTTAATGTGCTTTTTAGTAGATCCTGAAGTGCTGTTTCAACCAGTGACCCATTAATACAAACTTCTGCCTCAGCTCAGATATTTTCATCAGGAGCTGCTCCCAGCAACTCCGTGAGTGAACCCCAGCTGTTGGCATTGGAAGGAGGAGGGAGGGCACTAACTGCTCTTCACTCTCACTTCCGCAGTACTAGAGACATACATAGAGAATTCTACTTCTAAATCACAGAAGTTCCATTTGAATTCAGATGTTGTACTTTGTACACTTACTGTATCTCAAAACAGTTCACCAAATTTGTGGGTGTTGAGCAACATTGGTAACCTGAAAAAAACAACAAAACAAGAAAAGGCCAGTGTTCACAGGATTTGAGCCCATATGCTGCTGCTTTAACAGTAGGCTTTGTTACATACCATAGTAAACTTGGGTACTTCCTAAACAGGAGCTGTGGTTGAGGGCTGGAGGCAAACAAGATAAGCAGTATGGAGAAAAGGGTGGAGAGAATATAAATGGATTCAGTAGTTTTTGTTGGTTTTTTTTGTTTTGTTTCTTTGGTTTTTTTTTATTCTGCATCAATAGTAGCTATAATGCCATTTATTTACATGACACCTATTGAAGGTGGTTAAAACCTGGCAGCTTGAAATGCATTGTTCCAGATTTCAAAGCCGCCATATAATACCAAACATAATAGCGTATAAAGTGCCCAGACAATTAATTTTTCAATGGCCTAGATGGAAACAAAAGGTCTCAAGTGTGTTTTGAAGGCAGACAGCATTATCAGTATTAAATCACACAAATGGGTTTAACACAGATAACATTGACAGCCTTGCCATGTGATGTGTGAAAAAGCTGGATAGAGCATTTGGCATGAGAGGTATGATGGAGTAATATGATTAGTATTCTGATGCACTACCTTTCTTTCATAAATACAAATATAAATGCAGGGGGAAAGTGGAAGAAAGTTGTTAGATATTTAAATATATTGCCATTATCTGTATTCTAAGTGGTAGGGATTGATTTGTGTCAACAAGCCTTACAATTTCTAGTAGATATGTATTGAGATCCTAAATAAGGTAATCTGGCTTTGGCATGCAAGTATCTGTAATGTTGGTTTTCATAAACAAGTCTTCATTCCCTGGAATTATTTAGTCCATCAGTCCACTACCCTACTAGGATTCTCATATATGTGTGTGCGTACATATGTGTATATATAGGGTTTGTGTGTCCAAACTGGTATTTAGTTGGTGTTCAGACTTGACTTACTGATGAAGCATCTGTTCAAAACAGTAGAAGGAACATTGTCCAGAACAGCGGGGTTGGCTCATGCCTGGCACCAGCTTTACAGACGACATTCCCACCCCTCTGTTCTCTTACCTAGGTGTCCTATCTGCCAGATTAGGCGTCCTGTGCCAGGCAAGATATCTTACTTGGGACAAAAGTACCATTTTTTTTTTGTTGTTATTGGGTGTCTGATGGCTTTTCCTGAGCTCAGCAGATCTCTTCTAAAATGAAGCCATCTCTTCAAGTCCCTACATCAGACTGGATGAGTCCAGCCTTTGACAATGCAGTGGTCACTATTCACTGAACATGTTTAAAATCTCTTAGGATGGGCTGCTAATTAACAGGTCTATCAATTTTCTTGTGATATTTCCTCACTCTCGATGTGCATGATGTGAATAAAACCAAGGTTTTTGAACTATGTGAATATATAAATTTGGTAAAATAACACATATAGTGTAACCTCCTGGAGGGGGTTGGATAGATGCAACCTATATTCCTACTTGTTCCAGCTGGTGGATGCTACATTCAGATGGATAAATCCTCTTCAATTTGAGTGGAGTTTTTCCTCTCCACTTCAGTGGAACTAGATTTATTTTCACTGAAACTTTCTTGACTTGATGCATCATCAGTGTTCTATCATAACTCAAACAAAAAAAAAAAAAGACTGGTTGGCTCCCCCCCCAGTCTAGTTATCATTTTAATAAGCTTTTTCATGTAATTTGTCAGTAGTGTATTAAAAGTAATTTACTGCTTCTTGTGCAGGGTTCCATGGCACTGACGTTAGAGATGTTACCTGTTAGCGCAAGGAACCCAGGGAAGGGGCTTCTCCTAAAGCAGTTACACCCCTGCTCTTCCACAAAACTTGCTGCAGAGCAGCGTGTCAAGGATGGCATCATGGGATGCATTTCTGTTCCTTGAGGTGCACTGGGGGGGCTTGTCCAAAAGCTCCAATTTTACCGTAAGTGGTATTTCTTATGCAAGCACTTCCTTTTCAAAATTATTTTGGTTTAGTTATCATCCACTTGTGTCTGTTGTTCCTGATGCAAATCTGCCCACATGGGTCTTGTCATGAAATGAAGATAAAAATGTTCCTGAAATGGAGTATGTTCCATGGAGCAATAGGTTTCTGTGAGTCTCCTCACCCTGAAAATGTTATATTGAACTGGGGATAGAAGATTGTTGGGGAAAGGGGAAAAACATTGAAATGAGAACTGTCATAGGAAATGGGAAGCCTGGAGAGGGTAAGGTTTCAATTCACCTTTTTCAATTTTGGGCAAGCTTGTGCTGCATGAGAATTGTGTCCTGTGTTCACTCCTCTATGAAATAACAGGAGGATAGGACCATTCTGGTTAGAGATAGAACTTCTGAAGTCAGAACAACCTTTACAGTTTTTCCTTCAGCTCTGCTACTCATTAGTTATCTCACTGCACCATCATCAATGTCAGCAGCTACTGATGGTCTATCCTGTGGCGATAGACCACAAACTAGTGTGATTTCCTTTGCTGGGTCCAATATCCATGTAGGCTACTGTCTCTATCCAATGGTATAAATGTAGAGATGCCTGGCAGGCTGATTAGAAAAGGAATATTGCAAACAAGTGTAACGGTGCTCTCACTAGAGCATCACTGACACCATCCAGCACCCCCTGTTCCCTGAGCAAACCAGAGAAACCCTTCTTCCACAACTAAGCAAGGTATTAAATGAGAATGAAGGTTCTGGCTTTTAACCTGACTTGTTGGGTGTTTAAAGTTTGAAGCAGAGTTATTAATGTAGTTCATCAGCAATAAACTATGCAACCATACTGTTTCATGCATGTTGTCGGAAAACAATCTTGTACATCATCTCAGCCTGATGGTTTTGGTTAGATTTGGTCCAAATAAGAAACAAGAGTGCTCATTATATACATGTTCACTTAAAAGTGTATTCTAGATCAGCTGTCATTTTCTGGAAGAAGTAGAGGTTTTATTAGACTTTGCTGTCTAATAATATATTAATTGTAGGTAACATTTCTTAGGCTAGATGTGTTTGACTACACGATGCCTCCTGGTATCAAGTGAGTAAAGATAAACTCATGCACATATGTTATTGGGGATGGTAGGGAATCAAGGAATAGGAAGAAAGGGGTTAAGGTTGTTACAATACGTAATTAAAATGGCAGACTTATTGTGGGAGGGTTTCATTGTTTCAGTGTTTATGTATTACAGATTCTCAACTAAAAAAAGAAAGGTGCAATTATGCAATTATGATAGTGGATGTGAGAAGGGAAGGAGAAATCTAGAACACCCAAAAAAGGCTGAGCAAAATAATGCTTGAAAAAAAACCCAGTATCTGTCTTATTCAAGGAATAATGTAGATGCAGCTTAAAAATAGTTAAAATGGGGAAAAGAACAGAAAACAGCAGACTGACATCCCAAGTGAACTTTTAAATGAAAACTATGGTTCTGCCTTGTCCTTTTTAGGTGATTTGGTAGTAGGCTCTATATTTGCGTGATGGAAGTGCAAGGGTTAACACTACCAAATCTCTGATAGAAATATGCCCATTGCAAATTTATGTAATTTGTTGTAGGAGGTACATACAAGACAAGTGGTTTTAGCTATTTATAACCGGAGCTCCATTTTGCTTCACTGCAAGGTCAGGTACTTTGCTTTTCTGAAAATCAAACAAAAATTTGACTTAATAAAAACCATGGTACACCAAGGACAAACTAATGAGGACAAATGAAGTTCGATTTTGGCATTGCTCATGAGAACACGGTGCACGGCTCTTCTACTGTGCGCTGCTCTTCAGAGAAATTACCAAAGCGAGCAGCTCAGGCTGTTAACACAGGGATAGAAACAAAAGGAGAAGCTAGTCATGACTAAGAGTTAGTAATTAGTGTTCTCTTCCTCCCTTCTGGGAACATGCTTCTGGGATGGGGAAAAACCTGTACGCGTGTGTTAGCCGTGATGTACTGAGTTGTGCTGCTCCAAAAGAGAGTCTGGTAAAACCATTCACCATACACGAGAACATCAGTGGGCAATCAGATGGTGAACTTGTCTGCCGGCAGCATCAGGGTCACAGTGAAATATGTTTGTCACCATTACACCTGGTCATACTGAGTATATGTTTTTATAGATTTCGTCAGTCCTCTCCAGCACTTGGGTACCAGCTGTCATGTTCTCATTGCTGGGGAAGAGATGAGTTTGGCTTTATCACCTGCTTGAAAGTAAGTTGACACATTAGATTTTCCAAAGGCTGTGAGATACAGAGAAAGGACGTACAGTAAACCACTGGATTCTGCTCTGTTATTTTACTGGAAGGGAGAAAGTGTGGAACATCTTTCCTGCTGTACCCCTTTAAAGCTTGTAATGGAAATGGAAAAGCCTTTCCAGTTTATGTAGTGAGATGAAAAGTACATTTGGGGATTCTATTAAAATAAACAACTAACCATTTTTTAATCAGAAATGCTTATTTAAAGTCAGGATGGACTTTTCATTAAGAACTGCAAATTTCTTGCCATCTATAGACTTTGATCCTTGTTCTTGACGAGCACAGGAGACACTGTTTTCTTCATCACTTCTGTGAAGTGTGAGAAAATGTGTTCTAGAGATTATTTTTAAAAACTGAAGAATAACCTTGTCTACTTTAATTACATAGTTAATAATTCTGTCTTCATACAAAAAAGCAGATGTAATGATTACATGCTATGAACAAGAGATGAGTCTGAATGAGATATATTCACACTTTCTAGTAGCACTGAGCAAATGAAGTTATTTGTAAGCCTTCTAGAGGAGAGAAAGAAAATATGCATTTGCCAAGAACAGCACTACATTTATCTGATTTATTTCAGAAAGAGGAGTGGTAGCTAGATATTAGGGAGTATTTTCACACTGCGGCATTACCACAGGCAAGAGAGGATCTACCTGAAAGTAATATATGGCTGAACAGGTACTTGTCAAGCCATAGACAGAGAGCACTTAATAGCTCTGTGTTTTCAGAAGGGAAGGAGCTGCAATTTTTTTTTTCTATTATTTTATCACTTTGACACCCAAACCTGCATTTATTTTTTTCTTATTAGACCTTAGCACATGTTTTCTAATTGCTTTCCATTATTCATAAAGCAGTAAGGTATATAATATGATTCTGTGTTATGTTTCAATACAGTATTACGTATACCTACAGTGTTTGCTATGAAATAATCAGCATGTTGAACTTGGTTGCAATAAGATGTAGTCATTCCATTGCATTGAATTGGTGATGGGGTGACATGGATGCCCTTGGAAGCAGAAGAAGGGAAGAGAAGACTATGTCTCTACAGCCTGCAGCAGCTGGGGATGCTGCAGCTTTTGTCCTCAGTGCCCTAGGTGACATCCCTTTGGTCTATATCTGCATGCACACAGAGTTGGAAAGGAAGGCAGTCATGCTTCTCCTATGGCATGCGTGTTGTGTGGTTCTCTTCCTTACTCCTGGGAAGGCATCTCCCTTGGATACCCCTTTCCTATGGGAGTATTCAAGTCCTCAGTGGCACCAGTGCTCAGTTGATCTGGGCTCTTCCACAGGAGCCAGAACAGTCTTGTTCAGCTGCAGAGCTAATCAAGGACTTCCCAGGTAAACGCTTCCATCACTGACTTTTATTTCTGCACAGCTTGGCACTCCTTCTCTGGGGCATTTTAAAAGAATTTAGAGAGATCTCCTTACTGTTTCCAAAGCAGGTTGTGAAGGAGGATTCAAGTCTCTGGCTCCCAAGTCAGCCGGAATGCCTTGCTGTGGTGCCTAAGCTCAGCAGGATGGAGTGGGAGCCATTCAGCATGTCCATGCACTCAGCATTTACTATTGGCACATTTTCCTTCACATTATTTGGGCCTCCATTCTACAGGATCAAACTCTTAGTTGAACTGACTCCTAAATTAATTTGCTAACGTTAGCAGCACAGCATTGGAATGCCTTGAATTCCCAAATCTCAGGACCTTGCTGAAACTCCCTAAGTACAATTGCCTTGGAAGAGGTGCTCAGAACTTACCAAGTGAGCGAGTTGGAGGGAGGCTCTGTGTGATCCTGCAGTGGAGAAACATCTGGCATTAGGAGCTAGTAAAAGTGAATACCTTGTGAATATGGCTGGTGTTGTGACCCTGAACAAATACTTAAGGAAACTTACATGAATAAAATCAATTGGTAGTAATATCATTTTTTACCCTCAGGCATTTTGATGCAATTATGGAATCTCTGCTAGCACATTTGGAAATACCAGGTAGGACAAGGTAGATTGCAAAAGGCTGATTTGACAAATGTCACTAACTTCAGTACTGAAAAAAACTGGAAAAGGATCTTTGCTAGGAATTACTGTCTAGGGAAATCTAAAAGGCTTAACAGAGATGTCATAATAATAATAAAGCATTGCATGGCAGTAATAAAGATCTAGAGAGGCATGCTACGATGTGTGGGAAATTGGGATCTTGCTAGTGTTTTTACTTTAAAATAAATATAGAGAAATGGAGCATGTGCAGCACCTTCCTGAAAGTAACTTAGGCCACATAGTCTGCTCCACTAACACTTTTAGAGTAGACTTAATTATATCTTGATTTAGATTTCATTGATTTATTTTTATGGTGGTACATGTAAGTACTACTGAGCACTTCGGGGTTAAATGCTGCAAATGATGTCACAGTGGTTTGTAGTGTGTAAGAGAGCTTTTTCGGATGATTGTGCTCTCCAGGCTGTAAGGAGATGATGGAGTTTATGAGGGTCTTGATGAAGAATAGATTATGACAAGACATTGAATGATGAAAACAGCTCAGATTTTTGCTGTTTGTGAAGAATTTGGCATAGCCTAATGAAGCAACCAAGGGGAAGAATTCTAGATTCCTAGATGGGTTTGGGTTAGAAGGGACCTTTTTAAAGCCACGAGCAGGGACACCTTCCACTAGACCAGATTCCTCTAAGCCCTGTCTGATCTGGCCTTGAACACTGTCAGGGATGGGGCAGCCACAGCTTCTTTGGGCAACCTGTGCCAGTGCCTCACCACTCTCATGATAAGAAAATTCTTCCTAATACCTAAATGTTTCCTCTATCAATTTAAAGCCATTCCTCCCTTGTTCTGTCACTACATTCCCCCGTAAAGAGCCCCTCTCCAGCATTGTAGGCCCCTTTAAGAACTGGGACGCTGAAGAACAGTAATACGTATTTGGAAAAAAATCGTAATTAAAACCTGAGGAGAAACCGTCATTTCTTCTGAGCTCGCTTTCCGTTTACCTGCCTTTGAGCCTCTCAGAGGCTGTTATGGTGAACCAGGAGGACGTGCAGCGAGGGATGAGGCGGTGCCAGCCCGGGTTTCCCCGAGCAGAACCGGAGAGCGGAGCTGAGCCCGGCTCCCAGGCTCCTTCCCCTCCGGACCCACGGCACCGGAGGAGGCCCAGCAGGGCACACAGGGCGGCTCCGGGCGGGGCAGAGCCGGCCCCCGCCCCAGCGGGGAAGGTAAGGGCGGGCGGGGCCGGGCGGGCCCCTCCCCGCTCCGCTATAGCTGTCCTCCTGCGGCGCGGGGCGGGCAGCAGCCGGCGGGGCCGGCTCCCGGCAGCAGCGGCAGCAGGATCCGCGCCCGCCGCCGGTGCGTGGCCATGTGGCGGGCGCCCAGCCCCGTGCTGCGGGTGGCCCTGCCGCTGCTGGGCGCCGCCGTCTCTCTGTGCGCAGGTAGGACCGGCACCGGGACCTGCCGCCTTCGGCAACCGGGATGCGGGGGTGCAGCAATCGCTGCGCCGAGCGTCGGGACCCTCTCCCCCTGCCCCGGGACCTTCCCGCCCCCCGGGTGCCCCCCGCCCCGCCGTGCGCCCGTTGCTCGACGGCTGTGCCCGCAGCCGGCCGGGTCAGCGCTGTTTCTCGGGAGGTTAAGGAGCTTAATGCGTTTCATTGTGACCGACGTGTCCGCGCAAGAAATGGGTCAGCTGGGATTTACGGGGAATAACCGGCCCGGGGCTGGCTCCAGCCCGCGCCCGTTTGAGCACTGCACTCTCCGAAGTTAATCACAGAATGGCGAGGGTTGGGAAGGCCCTTAAGATCATCCAGCTCTCGATTGCTGGGTTCCAGCCACTGCACCCTGGTGCATCTCGCCCCGAGGGCGTTCGGGTGTGCGCCCCGCGCTTTGCTGGTGCGCCCGTAGCTCTGCTTGGTGCTTCAGAGGCAACTTCGTTGAACTGAGTGCCCTTGGTCACTGTGAGGAGCTCTGGCATCTGCCCCGTGCTGGGTGTCCTGTGGGGCCGCCCAGGGCGGTGTGCCCCATCCTGTCCTCCCAGCAGGACACAGGGACGGATGGGACAAGGTTCACAAGTGTTGGAGGCTTTGGGCTGGGGCACGAAACACACAGTGTCTAAGTTCTTCCAATACAGGTTCTTCTCTTGCACAGCAGGTGCTATGAAACGTTCATTCATGTCAATTTTTCATTTGAAACCCAAGCCTGTGCTCTCGAGCAGTGCTCTGTAAACCAGCAGTTAGGCAGTATAGGATAGAATCTTTCAAATATTTATTTTTCATTAGGTTTACTCTAATTTACTTTTCTCTCAATGTTTTCACTCCAGGAGCTTCTTGGTGTGATGCTCATTACACTCTTGCAGAGAGGGGTGGTCACGGCTCCAAGCTGAAAGGAAGGACTGTGCCCACCCCCCATCCTAGTGCTCATATAATCCCTTCTTTTGGAAAAAGAGAAGTAACAAGGCTCTGCTGTTGATGTTTGAAGTACTCCTATAAAGTATTGTACATCTGGTAAATCTTTATTTCCTTCAACGGGTGTCAGACCTGATCTATCTGAGCTCTACATGTTTGCCTCATCTTTTATTATTCAAACTTTGAAGTGAACCACAGATACAGACAGCCCCCGTGCTACTCAAGGGTTTTAATGCTTGAATTGAACTGAAGCATCGCCAATGCTGTGGCCATTACTGCTTCCCTCTGGAGACTATTCAGTGCAGTAATGAGTCTCATTGGCTTTGATTGTTCTTAATATAAAATAGTCTTGCACTGTTTTGCTCTCTGAAGTTTCAGTAGTACTGTCCTCTCTTTTTATTATCCCTTTAGTTATCTTTTCAGAGTCTGCATTGGATAAGGGGGTGTGTGTGTATGGTCCAGTGTAGGCAAACATCCTGTGTGCCCTTACGGCTCTTCAGAGGGGGCACTGAGGGGACTTACACATACCTAGGAGCAGTCGTCAGGTCTTGAGCAGTGGTTGCTGTTGAGTGTAAAGTATTTAGCTGTGCATCTGCTCGATTTACTGTATACCAGCTCACACTCCACTGCAAACCTGTCTGATCAGGGTATGTGACTAAACATGCTCTGATAAGCTTTTTACCCCCTGTTCTCTGTCATACAAGTGTGTCATGGTGCCCCACTATTCAGGTGTGTTTGTAGCATTAAGAGGAGAAGTATTTTGCTACTGGTGTGGTGAATGGTCCTGCTGTTTGCTGTCTGCTTACCTGCTGTGGGCTTCTCAGAATTGCTTCCCCCTCCTGGCTCTCACCACCTTTGCTCTCCATCTCCTCCATGTGTGCTGTATCAAAAGCTTTGCACTGCTCTTCCATACTCTTCATAGCATTATTTCGGGGAAGTAGAGAATACTCAGGGTGCTGTAAGCAGTTTATAAATAAACAGGAATGGGGGGTGCAGATTGCAGTAAGGAAGAATGTTGCTGTATCTGCTGGTGGCATGGTAGCCTCTTGTAGCACTCAACGCTGAGCTGCCTTGTACTTCTTGAGAGCCTTTAGGCGTATGCTAAGTTTGTGAAAGTTTGTTTCTCACTTAAAAGCATTTTAATCCCCAGAAAGCAAACCATGAAAACTGTAAGCTATCCCCTGATGCATGGCAAAGATGCCTGTAGGTACAGTAAAATGGGTAGGTGTGGATCTTCACTGTAACCGTGGGAGTGCCGGGAGTTTGTGTAGCTGAAGGCACAGACACACAAAAGCAACGACTGCTTATGGCCAGGTATAATATAAATTTGCTGTATAAAAGTGAGAAGCAAAATAGGTTGCTATTGTAAATTGCTACATAGTGATAAATATATGAAAATAGCATAAAATAGGACTGTTGCTATGTGAGTAGTAATATATTAAAGCAACTTTATCTTCTTATGTTTTTCATGCTGTATAATACCCCTGTACTGAGTTATAAACAGTTGCTGAAAATGCCCTGTGGACCTCAAGTCTGAATGGTTAGCACACTGTTTATTCCAGTCTTTCCTATAGGATGCAAACTCGGGCTGCAAGTCCGAGGTGTGTAACCCTCACGGCAATAGCTGCTGTGAACCGTCCACTGCACATCTGTGTGTGTGTGTGCTGCTGAAGGGTCCAGTGAGCCACATTCTGTGAAAAGCATCTTTGTTCCAGCTTAATCATTTGATTTACTTAGTCCTCATTAACTGACAATATTGAAAAGCCTACATGTTGTCAAGCACCAAAAATAGTATGCCCCTGGAAAGAAGTATGGCAGTAGCAAAGCACTTGTACTTCACTGCGCAATTTAATTCACTGCTGTGTGACAAATTATCAGTATGATGCTGTCTTCTCATTTTCTGTGGGTCACTGAAGCTCTATTTTCCTAGCTTTTAGTAAAAAGCTGTAAAAATAAATAAGCTTTAATGAAACAACGTAGACAAGAAGTGCAAGTGTTTTATGGCCTGACTGTGATCTACCAGGGTGTCTACCAACAATTCACACAGATAAAAGACCGTATGTGGGATGAGTGGGTGTAATTTCACTTTAATTTTTGGAGTAGGCTCTAGATTCTCACCAGTTGCATGCAATGATTATTGTAGTCTGTAATCTCACTAGGATGTTTTGTCACTTTGGAAGAGCACTGCTGAAACCAGAGCGATACAGTTGCTCTCCACTGCGCAGCAGTGGAGCCATTCATCCCTGTCAGGTAGGGAATGAGTGGCTGCATGTGCCTGTCAGCTCAGCTGTATTCATGTTGGAGCATCTGATGAAGTCTGTCTTGGGTTACGGCATTGCGATGTCACAGCTTTCAATGAAAATCCCTAGGAAAAGGGGTCTTGGACATCCTGCTGAAGACCCTTGGAGCCAGAGTCTGCTACTACATTCTTTGTATCAGGTGCTGAGAGGGATAGGCTCAGGACTTTTTTCCATGCTTATTTTTGTAGGCTAGAAATTCAGCTTCTGCCTAGCTGGGAAGGTTCTTATAACCTGGTAATTAACATAACCATGACATGAAAGTGTTGAGCAGTGAGCAGATAATAGGGAAGAGATATTTGGATAATAACTCCCTGTTCAGATATGTGATTTCCTCTCTTGTAACTCAAGTGCTCTTAGGCTCTGAATTACCATGGTTCTGAATTATCATGGTTCATTTCTAGCTATCATGCAGAGAGCAAAGTCCTAAGTGAAGCCAGAGTTGGATACCTAAATCCAGATATTGTGAATACCCACTGAGGTTGGGGTTACCTCCCCAGCACATCTGGACATGTGTAGGTGAATCTGGGCACAGGCAAATCACTCTGGGGGTTGATGGTTTTGTCACTTTAGCACATGTCCTGCACTGAGTGCTGTCAGAGATGCTGCAGTCCCAAGGTCACCCAAGATGAGAGAAGTCGTCCATTGCCTTAGGGCTGAAGTGATGAATGTAACCCTGGCTGTGCCAGCCCTCTGTCAGAGGTGGCTGCATTTCACTGCTGGGTGTAGCCTGGGGAATGCCTTTTTCCAGAAAAAGTGGTATTTGCCTGGTAAGTTTTTCTTATGGAAGAGAATAGGAAAGGACCTACAACGACTGTCTTGTCCAACTGCCAGTATGCAGTTGGGATTCTATCTTTTCCGTGCTTGGTTTGTCTTCAGTTTGACGGTGGCAAAAATAAATAAAGTGCACTCAAAAGTCAATGTTTCCTCAATTCTAGTGTTTACCAGGAAGCAGATTCTAGGCGACCGGAGCAGTATTTGCACAACTTGCATCCCTCTCACTTCACCAGCAGTACACATTTTCAGTCTGACATGAAGTGGGGCAAAAGCACCATCAGTTAAGTAAAAGGGATGTTTCAGGTTTCCAAATTATTTGAAATATTATGCTCTTCTTAGTACAGCAATTTGAAAGCATTCAAATTTGCATCTTAAAAATAGAATTTCATCCTTCAGTACTTACCTATGTTTTTGTGAAAAAAGCTGTATTTAATTAGAGGGGAACTGTGTGGCAATAGAAAAGGCAGGCAGTGTCATTTCCTGGATGTAAAGTACCTTGTCTGACTCTTTTCAGACCTTGGCTATATTCAGCTTTCAGTGCTAGGGATTCTTTTTTATGCAAGCCGTTTCACACTGGCAGTTGGTAAATGCCGTCAGTGCTGTGTTATCGCAGCCGCCTCCCCATGGAACTCGGCACCCTCAGCCCTACACTGGACCTTCTTTAGCACCTTTCAGACCAAGGCCAGCACGTTCTTCTTCAGCTTTATGTGTAGGCTGTATCTCACAGAATTCTTGCATGCATTGTATTTGGCTGCATGGCTTCTGTTTCCTAAAGCACACCTTTTCAAAGGATATCCTGCATAATCAAAACCAATGAGAAATCAGAAAATGTCCTTTGACAACGTATTCCAACAAAAGTAATTTCTTTGGGTTTTGTTGTTCTTTCCCTCTCAGTTAGCATTAGCTTAAATGCCTGGCCTCAGCTTCTGTCTACTGTTTTTCTTAGTCATGGTTGCTGAGCTTTTTTAGAACAGGGATTTTGAGCACTAGTGTCCTACTTCCAAAATTAAGATACTTGCAGATGTTAATAAAATCACTTCCCATAAATATTTTTAAGGAATGAAAATATTGGAACTACTTGGTGCTGTCATTCTGAGACATTTTCTTCAGTTCTGGAATATGTGCTTTTCCTCTCTTCTCTACAGCTTTCTAGTTTTTGCTTAGTTTGGTATCAGTCTTCTTTGCAGTATATTATGTAGTGAGCTTTTAATCTATTATTACTCCTACTGCTTTTTGGGTTTTGTTTTTTTGTCAGAGTGGGAACTTCTCCATATTTTTCATAGTAACCCACAAAAAAAGGGTTTTCCAACACTTTTCATTATTCAAGGTTCTGGTTTCCTCTTCCGAAGAAATGTGCTACAAGAGAATGTATGCGATAGGGATGCGCTGTCATGTCCATGGATGTGGAGACCCCTGTGAGCAGGTGCAGTGCTCTGGGAGGAAACACACATCTCCAGCTACATGGAAAGATTTGCAGAGTTCTAGTTAGCATTTGCAGTTCTTCCCCTCTTGGCCTGGGCTGCATGTGGGTGGCAGAAGGGTGGTCTCAGCAGCCCCAACCATGGCTGCTCCTCCAGCGCATGCTTGAAGAGGGCGGGTGGGACACGGTGTGAGTCCAGAACGTGCTTTCTGGTCTCTCCCAGCTCTCGCAACTGCCAGGTTAAGGGCTCTCAGTTAGAAGATGGGTTTGTATCTTTATGCATGGCAGCTTCTATAAATCTCTAGTGCGTGAGGGAGGAATTGGCCAATGACTGTTTGCATACGCTAATGCTTTATCCTAAACAGTGACACCTAGCGCTGTCGGGGAGGGTGGCAAGGCGGCATGGGAAAGCAGAGTGCTTCTCTTGCTTATTGTTAAGTCTTCTGTCAATAGCATTTGTGCTGCCTGAGACTGTCAAGTTGATGGGCACTGGTGAGTGGCTGATCCCATTCACCTTCTCAATATGATCTATGATTTCTTTATAAAACTTTCATATCTCCCCAAAATTGCCTTTGACATGAAAGAGCTCAGTTTCCTAATCTATGTCCAATCCCCTTTGCCATCTGTCCCATAACAATTTCTACTTCTCCTCTGCCCTTCTGTGTGTGAGGGAAACCAGTCCCAAATGGCAGAACAGGGCATTGGATCTCCTGGCTTCTCCTGGTTGTGCCTACCTCTGTGAGCTGAGCTGACGTTCCCCAGAGAAAGGCAGAGCCATCTCTGTTCTGAGTGCTGATATTCAACTGGTTACTGCACGTGCACAGCTGAAGCTGCTTCTTCTCCTGTGTGATTTTACTCTCCTCTGTCTTTCAGTCCCTTGGCATGGTGAGATTTCTTTGTGATTCTCTGAAGTCTGATTTTTCTATCCTCAGCAAACTTTACTGCTTTCTTATAGATTCCCCTTTCCAGATCACTGGAGCGCACAACACGCATTTTTGCGGCTCTGTAGATAAAAGCCACTCACTGTGAAGGCTGGTGGTCTCCCTCCACCTTTTATCCCAGCTGCTACCAGCAAGTGGGCTGGCCTGTGGATAAGGCTAAAGCAGCTCTGCCTTGTGGCAGTGAAGTTTCTTTGCCATGGTTGGTTACTCGCAGTTGTGCAGACTCTGTCAGAGAATGCCTCCTGAGGGGACAGTGCCAGACCCAACCCTGTGGCACCTTTACCTGTGCCTGAACCAGTCTTTGTTCCAGCTCCATCATAAGTAACAGACTGGTCCATGGGAATTGGCCAGCCTGTAGTTCTTAGGGTCTCCTTCAAGATGTTTTTTTACAGCACTGAAGCTTTTGCCCCCTGGCACCCTCGCAAGAGTGGGGTGGCTGGGTTGAGCGGTGGGTCAGGTCCAGATATGGGCCTTGCAGTACTGCAACACTTCCTCCCATGTGTGGATGGCCTGGGGGGCAGCTGTGTCCTTACACTGGGATCTGTGCCTGAGATGGGGCCCTGGGCAGTGTGGAGAGCCCACGCTCACATGAGCCCCAGATCTCTTAATCTGGAAATAAAATGAAAGGATATGTGAAGTTCACAATATAGAATAACCGTACAGAAGGATTGAGGATGGAAACACTTCTGGACATTCAGCCCTCCTTCCCATTGTGATTAAAGACAACTAATTGCTGTAAGGCCACTTAGGTATTTGCTTTCCAATTTAATTTTGAAATGCTCTGCTGCCCTGCAGTCACAAGAATAAACTGCTAAGTGTTGTGGGTAGTGCCGGTTTATGACTTAATGGAAGATTAATGCCTTGTTAAATCCGTATAGTAAAAAATCTTTGTTGAAATGTAGAACCTTGTGTGGTTCATAAGAGATAGCAAGTTGGGGTTTTATTTCCCTATAGTTTTTAGTTTATTGTTTTAGTCCCACAGTCTTAGTCAGTGTATGCCAGTTACATGCTCAATTCTTTCCATTTAACTGCAGAGGTTGCACTATGTCTATTTACTTGTTTTAGTTGTTAGCTGCTTTTGTTACCTGGTGTCTAAACTCATTTTCTTTCATCTGGTGCTCACATGCAGTTTCATTCTTGTTCTTTGGGTATGTAGGGATTCATGTGTTCGAAGCTGACACTTGAGGAAAAATGGATGGAAGCATATAAAAAAAATCTTCTGCTGTGCATCCTTGTGTTGGTTTGCTGTGAATCAGGTGCTGGTTCAGTTATCCCTGCTACGTAAGTTAGTTGCACAATGTGTTTGCCTGTACTGTGTGTTTTCTTACAGTTGCACTGAAAACTAAATGGCAAAAAAACAACTTGTTGCTTTTTCTGCTCGAAGATCAAATCATCCTGTCCTTGATTCATGGTAGGTCTCATCCAAGAAATCTGGTATAAAGTCTCAGCTCCTATTGCAATAACAACAGGAAAAAAAAATGCTTGAGAACTACTTATGTCTTAAAAATGATAAAACCAGGGAACACCTCTTCATCATGGCCTCAAGATCTAAAGGTTGCCCTCCTTGTGTATTGGGCTGCTCATGAATTACTTCCTGGTCACCTCAGCTGGCTGTTGGTTTCTCCTGTTGTTCACTTGGGTCTTGATAAGTGCTGCACTTCTCCTTGGAAGTCAAGCGAGCTGCACACCACTGTCATGCTATGTGTCTTTGTAACTGCTGTCCCTACCAAAGGGAGCTTGTGTCCTCTCCTGCTCTGGCCCTGCCCTGGGCTGTGCAGCTGATCTTGGCAGGACAGTGTGCTCATGATCCTCACAGAGGTGCAGCCTCTGCAGGGAGCTGTGCTCTGGGGAGATTCAGCACAAATTTGTTAATGACTGCTGGAGAATTACATGCTCAGAACTGCAGCCATTGGCAATGAAGTTTGGATGCCTAACATATCTCTCTGAGGCTATGGCATATCTCAGTTGTTCACTTTCTCCTAATTTCCCAACCAAGGAATGCAATATTTTAAGGGAAATGTTCTCATGCTTGAGTAAATAAAGAGTCATGTACATTACTGGATTAAAAAATGCCTTGTTTTGAAACTTTGGGAGCGTATTTTCCTCCTGCCTCTTTGATCCTTTTCTCTTTAACTCCTTTGCAGTCACCTTACTCCACTTTTCTGCTTTCTGCGGTGATGGAAGTCTTGACTTTCTTCCCATGACACTGTACCACTAGCCAGGACTGTCCCTGGGAACAGAGCTGGAGAAGTGTGGTGTTCCTTCCTCTGAAATAGAAAAGGAATTTCTCGCTGCCTGTAGGGACTTGCAGAATTTCAGTCAATATTTGCAAATTCTTCCTCTTCCTTTATGCTGTAGAATGGCTGCTTGGGAGGGGAAGCATGGTTCAAAGGTGGTGTTGCTTGAGCAGTGTGGGACACATGGGAGATCTTTTGTCATAATGCTGTTACCCCTCTGGTCTGTAAACTGAGGGGAGCGTCTTGCCCGCTTCTCTGGGACAGCACTGTAGTCAAAGTGGAGCAGAAACTGTGCAGTAATGTGAAAGCTTGAGATCCATTGCTGGTGATTGTATGTTGCCAGATTATATAGGTGAATATGGGTGTTTTTTCCATAAAAATAAAATGGTAATAGAGGAAGTTGTCATGAATAAATTGGAAGAGCGCTGAGGCGTGCCTAGTGGATCAGCACAGATAAGTCACAAATTCTGGCGAGTTCTGCCTCCCGAAGGTTGTCAGTGGGGATGGTATTATGGGCTCGGCCAAGTTCGAGTGGTTGTACAGGTGTCTGCGAGGAGCTACACATGTACAGGGACACAGCACATCCCTGGAAGTGTTCAAAGCCAGGTTTGACAGGGCTTTGAGCAACCTGGTCTAGTGGGAGGTGTCCCCACCTGTGACAGGAGGTTGTAACTAGATGGTCTTTAAGGTCCCTTCCAACCCAAACCATTCTAGGATTCTATAGCACTGGGTAAGAGCTGGTGGGGTCCCCCTGTTCAGCAGGACCAGGAGCAGGAAAAGAGTGGATGGGCATGTTCACAAGGGTCTGGGCTCCTCTTCAATTCCATTGAGGTGTGGCAGCTGAAATAGCACAGGTGCAGGAAAACATACTTTCATGGTTGCACTTTAAGATCATACTGCTCTGTTAACAAAGGATTCTTGATGTACATAAATGGTCTTGGAAACAAGGTTGGGTATTTGTATCTGGTTTTCTACATGAGAAATTAGCCAGTGGCAGAGGCAGATATCTAGGGAACCTAGGGCTTCTGTGTCTGTAGAATTATATTTAAAAGTGGTCTGTGTAAATCTTCTGCAAAGAAAGGGTTTTATCTCCCCCACAACTCAGACTCTGGTCTTGTCTTTAAATAGTTTTAACCATGCTGTTTTCCTGTTTGTTTTTCTTTTTCCTCTGTAAGGGCAGCATTTAACCTTGGGTGAGCAATGGCAGAAGATGCAATGCTAGGAAAGTATGAAATATGAGGCAGTGCATGGGAGTGCAGGTTTCTTGGTAGGACCCCTTTGAATCTTCCTAGCAGCAGAGACATGTGAAGCCTCTGTTCTTGCTGACCAGTGCATTATTCCCAGCTCTCATGACGTTGTTTCTTTGCCTTCCAACGCACATCAACTGACAGTCCAGACCTGTTCCAGGCCAAAAAGTCTTGGTTTAGGAAGCCTTGGCTGGAGCAGCTGATCTCAGCCGCAGCCTAGAGCAGGGCTGTTGGAAGTAGCAGAGCAGAGAAGCCTCTCTCTGGTGCTCCCAGTGCAGTACTTCCCCTGCCCTGGCGCTGAATGCTGCGGCTGAGCAGGGAGAGGGTGAAACCTTGGCTGGGAGATGCAGGAAGAGTGAGGACTGAGAGGCTGTGGGGACTAATGCTGCAGCTGGCAATCCCATAGGAAAGAAAGCAGGACTGAGAGCAAGGACTGAAGCAGTAACTGGAGAGGGTGAAGGGAGGGACATGTGGATGGGAGGTTATGTTGGTGAGGCTATGGGAGCTGGTGGGGTATGGGTGAGTGTGAGCCACCTTGGGAGGAGTTGGTGTGCTGGTGGGGAGGTGTGGACACTCCTGGGGACAGCCCCTGGCATTAGGTGGCATTGGGAGTCTGGAGCTGCATAATGCTGGAGGAATGGGAACTGGGATGGGGTGGGATTTGGGACAGATCAGGACAGCTGGAAGGAGCTGGGTTGAGAAGCACAGGCTGAAGGGTTTGTATGTGCTAGGGCAGTGGTTATCAGCTTTTTTAAAAGGAATGATTAAAAAGGGCAACCGTTCAAGTGTGGTAGGACAAACACACATTAAAATGTTTTTTAGGATGTAATGGTTTTGGGTGTGGACAAGGGTTTTTTTCTTTATATGCTCTTCCTCTTCTTCCAAACTGAATGTAGTGTTCCCGTCAGAAATTTGCGTGCCTGTCTTGCATATGTCTGTGAGCTCAGTAGTTCCAAAGGAGAATGGGGAATACTTGTCAAGCCACCTTGGTCTCCAGGACATTCTAGTCTCCAGTGGGCATGGATAATTCACTGCAAGTTGAGTTCAACATGCTCCCATCCCTGCTCCTCCAAGCTTGTCATCAGGCAGCTGAATGTGTTCACCTTAAGAGGCAATAATGATGTAATTAGGTTGTATTGGGAATTTTGACCAAAACCTTATTTCTTTTTATGCTTCTTTGTGAATGGCTTTTTGCAGAAACAACTCTGTGGTGAGCAGGTCTGATTTCCACAGGTCTGTGACCTTTCAGTTGTGGGCAGTGGACCGAACAAGTTGGTTCTGAGCAAAACACTCAGAAAAATGGGGTTAGAGTCTTTCAGTGAAGTAGAAAAAAAGGGACATTGAGCAGAGTAAAACACTCTGTGAACACAACAGTAGAAAATACTGGTCTTCAAGCGGTGGCATCCCCTGCTTCCCCAGCCAGGTGAGCCAGCTTCAGACTGGTGTGCTCGCGGGGTATCCAGCCAGTGCTGGGTACAAGTTGGGTCGAGGTGGTGCATGGCCCCTTTCATTCTGGAATTAAGTGACTGTCTTAGCTTGGTCACAGAGAGGTTACAGAGTCCCATAGCCTTCTTGTTCTCACGCTGTATTCACAGTGCTCAGAGGGATACCCTTGAAGCTATTTGGGACTTGCAATGACAGTCTTGTTCAGCTCCTCTCAAGCAATCTGCAAAATACCAGGATATGGATAAAACTTTTGGTTACCTCCTGTGGATGACATTGTAAAGACCATTTCCCATTTTGTTTTTGGGTGAGGAGAAGGGAGAGAAAAACAGCATAATGATGTGTCTGAAACACTGAAGGCACTCGCAACAATCTTATACTCATTTCCTCAAGTAATGGTTTTATTTTGCAGCACTGGTGGTGATATGTCTGTTTTTCTTCTGCTAGATCTGTTATTTATTTGGATCTGATGAGTCTTGCTCCTGGCATGTCTTCTAGGACTATGGTAATATCTTTAAGGAAGAGATTCACCTGTTTTGTTGCTGGGTGATTGATTGTGTTCACTTCCTGCACAGAGAGACAGCCAAAGCAGACAGTGATATGGTTCCTAGCGTACCCTGCATCCAGGATAAACACGAACATATGGTGCCAAGGAAGTTTGTTGCGGGCCTAAGCTGAAGATAAACACTACAAGCTGTTATTTCAGAAGGGTAGCACAGGATGAAGGTTGTTGTAAAGAAAACAAATAGTGTCACAGAAACAGAAATCAAATTTGCACTGATGTCTGTCAGGACTTCTCTGCTCCTCCAGAGGCTCTGAGTCCCTGCTCCTCCTGCCACGTGGTGAGCACTGCTGCAGCCATCCAGCCATCGGTCATCGCTCCTTCCCCCTGAGCTGTGGGTGTGGGACACAGTAAATTCCACAAAGAGCCAGGGCATTCTTGTGTAAACAAAGCTTTTGCTGGTTGTCAGCTGGGGGTGATGGTGTAGACTGTTTTAAGTTGTAGTATGATCAGGGAAAAGTAGCAGAGAGTGGGGCACACTGCCTTGTCAGGGGCCAGCTAGATCGGAAGAAAGCTCTTCTGTTCCTGGTGGCCGTCCTTGTTTCCTCATACTTTTCAGTTGTCTGTTATCTTTAACTAAAAGAAACAGCCTCCCTCTGCCCAATCCCAAAGAAACAGAATTGATTTATGGATAAAATTACTTTTTAATTATACTGTTTTTAAATACCCTGGCTTCTGTAAGTAGAACAGGGTTCAATCTTGCAGGGTTATAACTGACCTGAGAAGGTGGACAGGATGCATTTTGGGGACCCAGTGAAGGACTGTGTACTAAAAAGTTAAAGAGAGCAAGCTTTTGTACCCTAAAATGAGGGGTTTGTTTGCTTGTACAGAAACAAAATAATCACATAAAGGGCGCTTAAAGATGGGTTTGGGTTTTTTTTTTAGAAATTGATTTCAGCCCAAGGTTAAGGTGTCTGAGTTATCATTGCTGATATGGGCTCCTAAACTTGGTGTGAAGCAAGCAAAAATTCTTATGAAGCAGGTGAAGAAAACAAGGAAAGCAAAAAAACGTATTAGTCGACATCTGGTGTTTCACTTGGATGATGTGGCTTTGGTTTCCACCTTCATCTTCTAAGAGTCAATAAAGCCTAAAAAAATGTAGTAGTAATTAAATAGGTTTCTACTTGATTTGGTGAAACATGAAGGTATGGTAAAAACATGCAAAGTGTAGAAGTCAGCAGACTTTTGCTCCAAAAGAAATCAGGCAGCTGTTTGCTTGAAAAAGGTGCAGTCCTCTCAGAAAACACGGGGTGGAAAAGCCCATAGTTACTTCCCGTGCCTGTTTGTAGGGTGTCAGGTGGTGTGTGCCAGGATCTTGCATTCTGGTGGTTCCTTGGACTTGTTTCTCTAACCCAGTCCGCTCTGGCAAGGTGTGTGTATTGCTAGCGTGGCGTGGGTGGCTGGCACGAGTGAGGGCTGGCCATGTTCAGTCTTCTCCACCATGCAAGATAGATGCTATGTACTTCCCTGTGACCAAGGACAACCTGGTTTCAAACTTGCCATCTGTATATGTCTGGGACCATGTGCTGTCAGGACTGGCCTCCTCCAGTGTAGGCAATGGCCCCAGTGCAGGACCTGTGCTGGAGCTCCCGTGGGTGCTCACGGTGGCCAACTGGCCAGACAAGCTTGCATGGTTGCCATAGGGGCCTTTCTTCTCAGGGTCTTCTCACAGAAGCTGGAAATCTCTTTTTCAGGTCTCAAGTGCGTGTGCCAGCTGTGCGAGCACACCAACTTCACCTGCCAGACAGAGGGTGCTTGCTGGGCCTCGGTCATGCTGACCAACGGGCGGGAGGAGGTGATCAAGTCCTGCGTCTCCCTTCCAGAGCTGAACGCACAGGTCTTCTGCCACAGTTCCAAGAACATCACGAAGACCGAGTGCTGCTACACCGACTTCTGCAACAACATCACCCTCCACCTGCCCATCGGTAAGTGCCGCTTGAGCACAAAACACTGTTCAAAGGCTTGTGTGACAGCTTGAGAGTGCGGAAATACTGTACAGAGGATGTGACCCTGAGAGCCAGATAAGTGGGATTTTAATGGCTGTCTGTAAAATAGTACCTGGTTTTTTCTCCTGACTTGTTTCAGATGGGAAATTCTAAACTGCAGCTCTGTCTGGAGAAGAGAGAATTTCTTCCGTCTCCTAAAGATATTCCAAATGCTGTCTTTGATATCCCATGGGGCATTAACGGTGAAGGTGAAAGG
Source organism: Myiopsitta monachus (assembly GCA_017639245.1). NCBI lineage: Eukaryota > Metazoa > Chordata > Aves > Psittaciformes > Psittacidae > Myiopsitta > Myiopsitta monachus. The sequence continues at coordinate 58,130,082 of CM029921.1, read as the reverse complement.
AAGCGTGTGAAGGAAAGAGACTTGTAACCTCATAGGTTTTATGTGCGGGAGTATCTTAAGGAGTTTGTTATGTGAACTGGCATTAGTCTAGATGCTGGGAAGATGGTATCTAATGTACTGGGGACTTTCCATGGGGCATGGATCAGCAATGTATAGCAGCTGTAAATTAGCCACTGTGAGGAGCTGAGAGCTGTTCACTGGTGAGTCACAAGGAAATAATGAAGACCTTGCACTGGCTGAAGTCTTACAGTCTCAAACATCTCTGCACACAATTTAAAAGACCTGCTTTAGATGGCTCATATAAGAATTCAGACTAGAGAGGTTTGGAAAGAAGGTGAACAGTTATAGGTGCTGACTGCATTGTATATGGGAAATGCACCTGTGATTTTGGACAGCCAAATATCTCAGTTGGTGGTGAGGTTTGACCCGTGATGTGGCAGTGCCCTGGTGCGTGAGGAGCTGCTCTCCTCACTGTCCTTGGCCAGTCTGTGTCAGCCAAGTGCCATGTCTTTGTGACCTGGACTAAGGAGCAATTACTACAGCTGATGTCTTTGTGCCTGTGCTTCAGGTGCAAGGGGTATGCAGTGGCTCTGTGGTGACAGAGGTGTCCTCCCTGGGTCCTACAGCATGTAGGGTCTTCTACTGTGGGGGGAGAGAGGGGTACAGGACGCCAGGTCATTTCTGGGGGATGTGCTTGGCTGATGCCATTTCAGCAGTCTTGTTACTCTGTCTTGAACTCTGGGATTCAGTAGTTCATTTTAGCAGGTCGTAAGGCAGCTTTTCTTTGGTGTTAGATTGGTATCACTGATTCTTGCCCAGCAGGAACAAGAAAGTATAAGATTCCTGGTTCCAATTAGAGGAAGGAAAAAGATTCACACTTCCAGAAGCTCTGTGTATTACACAGCTGGTGCAGTACTTGAGTCTGCCAGACTCAAAATTGTGTAACGAAGTTGATTCAGTGCTTTTAAAAAATAAATATTTATACTATTTTTAAGTTTGACTCTTCTTTCCGATATTTGCATTTAATCCAGGGTTTTTTGAAACAGCTGTAAAATGTACTACTTAATCAGATGATACCTTTTTATACACTTATGCCAGTGAGAGATGTTACAGGTAAGAAAGATGCAAATCAATACATGAATTTACAATTATAACTTGCTTTTAAGCTGCTTTCGTGTAATCCTTAACAGTATTTAAAAGGCTTTTACTGGAAGCACTTGTAAGCTAAAGGAAGCACATCATGTGAGATACAGGAGGCAGACCAGGGAGTTGCTGTGGTTTCCTTGGGTACCAACATCTCCTGATGTGAACAGGCAGATGCTGGATGCTACTGGAGGAGGGAAGGGCTATTCCAGGCAGCTGCTCTGGAGGAGCCAGCATGGGCAGAAGGAGAAGCCCAGCAGCTGGGTGGTCTGTACCCCCTTTCCTAACCTCACCTGTTGCTTGAGGCAAGAGCAAAGATACTTAAATGGTTTTCTTCCAGCTGGTTAGAGAAAGGAGGTAGTAATAGTGGTCATGCTCTAGAAATGTAGAAATAAAATACCATGCTTTATTTTTTTCAAGTTGGGATGCTGGAATCTTGGGAGAAAACTGCTATTTGTAGAGGAGCGGTGGAAGCCTATCTGTCATCTTGAACTGGTAGTTGCAAAACCTCTGGTTTCATATTTCAGAACCAGGGAAAACTACTTACGTAATTTTTAGCCTGAGCCCTTTGCTCTAAACCTTCGGTAGAATTCATGTTGGTCAGAAATTTAACAGTGCCATTGTTTTTTGATTGCTGGTCTTCTCTGACAGCTCTCCTTCACATAATTCATGCTGCGGGAAAGCTTCGTTTGGGCCCCAGCGAAAATAACCTTTCTAAGGAGCACTGCTGAGTGTGTAGGTGAGGGACCTGGGCTGTACAACCGGTCTGTTCAGGCTGCCTCTGCAGTACCCATGCCCTCTGCGGCAGGAGGTTTCTAGCAGTGTACCTGTCTTGTGGTTTAAGCCCAGCTGGTAACTCAGAACCAAGCAGCTGTTCACTCACTCCCCATCCCTTCTTCCCCCTCCCTGCTCCGGGCTGACCAGGGAGGAGAATTGAAAGAATGTAAACCCCAAGTGTTGAGTAAGAACAGTTCAATAACTAAAGCATAATACTGTGGAACTGAATACTTCTTTGGCTAGTTTGGGTGAAGTGTCCTGTCTCTGCTTCCTTCCGGAAGTAATTTCCACCTGAGTCCTGAACTAAGGTGAATCAGAGAAGCGTTCTTGAAGTATATGAAGCTACGGTCTCTTCTCCCAAGTAACAAGCAATAGGACAAGAGGTAACGGCCTCAAGCTGTGCCAGGGGAGGTTTAGATTGGGTATTAGGAAAAATTTGTTCACAGAGTGGGTGATCAGGCGTTGGAACAGGCTGCTCAGGGCAGAGGTGGAGTCACTGCCCCTGGAAGTGTTCAAAACCCATGTAACTGAGGCCCTCAGTGACCTGGTTTAGTGGTGAACTTGGCAGTTCTGGAGTAAAGGTTGGACTTGATCTTAAAGGTCTTTTCCAGCCTAGTTGATTCTGTGATTCTGTGTGCCCTTCCTCACTGGCAGAGCATGAGAGACTGAAAAGTCCTTGATCAGGGTAAGCGCTACTTAGCAACAACTGAAACACCAGCTACTAAGAAAGAGAAAAATAACTCTTACAGCTGAAAAATCAGAACAGCATCCTGTGGAGGTGGGCTCTGCCACAGGGAAAACCAGTTTGAATACCATTGCCTAGGCTGCTTTTATAGGTGCACTCCTGAGCTTAGGAAATTGATGTTCCCAAAGTAAGGTTTTAGGCAATTCCTTGATCAGCTTGTACTTTTTGTCTCTTTCTGGTCTTTTACGGCACTTAGAAATCCAAATCCAGATCTTGGGTTCCTCTTTGACTGAGATAAAAAAAAACTGAAGTGGAGGCTGGAGCTTTGGCTGGCTTTTCCTCTGGTTGCTCTAGCTGCCTCCAGCTGGGGACACAAGGCTGTCCTTCAGTGCCTCTTCATGGTGCCCTGCTTTGGCTTGAACCTGTGTTAATTACCAAAGGCTGATGTTGTAAATGTATCAAGAGTGATTGGAAAACAATCAAATGACTTGCAGCGTGCAGATCTCTGAGTGGATAAAGCAATTTGTTTTGATTGCCAGTACATGAATTTCCATAGTAAGACTGCAGATGGCATTGCATGTCTCAGACAGCAGCAGAGTGTGTGTTATTGTGCCTTGCATGAGAGGACATTGCTCTTGCTTTAATTGGTTTTACAATGTCTGAAAATACACATCTTTAGGGACAGATTCAGCCTGGATATCTGCTTTTTATACACTTCTCGTAGGCAGGGATTTCACTGCAGTATTTTGCATCAACAGGTGCTAAGTTTCAAGGTGCAGGATTAGTTTGTGGTAAGAAGGGGGCTTCAGTGTTACCCTGAATTCATTTCCTGGGTTCTACTGCTTTTACTGGGATACTTTCTGCCCCAGCAGGTTGCCTGAGGTGATCTTCCCCTGCCAGCGGGATGTCATAACAGGGCTGCAGAAAATGACCAGCATGCCCCTTCCTCAGTGGAACTTTCTGTGAATCTCTCTCTGTATGAGAAATTGCTTCTGTGCACCTCAGCATGCAACAGGCTATTTTGAGGAGTTGTTAATAACGTCTAGAAGGCTTCTTCCAGTTGCAGACTTGTGTGTCTCGGGATTTTCAGGGCATATTTCAGATCTGGGAGTCAGTGCCTGCGGTCTCTGATGCAAACTCGCTTGTGAGCAAGATATAACCCACACACAAGCCCGTGCATAGATGACAGACCTTTACCTGCAGCCCTGAAGTGGGCTATGGAGCTTCTTATAAAGTCATGCTTACATTTGGCTATGGCGGAGGGGGCAGCAAAATTGATATTGCCCTCAGTTCCCTTCTTAGGTGGAGACAGTGAATCGGCAGCTGTTGAATTGTTGGGGCCTGAAAGCTCAGGACACTTTATATTTGTTACCAGGTATAGATAAGAGGAGCTCTTCAGGTCTGGTGTCTTTATTTGCATGTCTACAGAAGTGTGGAGAAAAGTTCATGCTGCTACTCATTCTACCTCTTGATCTGAAAACACCTAGTGACACTGGATTCTAAGTCTCCATCCTTACAGATACTGGTAACTGAAATCGGGTGGGTGCAGGTGAGTTGGCCAATCTGACACAGATTTCTGGGCTTTCTGACCAGGCTGCTTTCAGAGGCTGGCTAAAGAAAACGTCAGCTTCTAGGAAAAAATCATGGGGATGTGTGCAGTGAGTACAGCCACATGTCCATGAGTTGGTGGGAAACTTCAGTGCAGCAAAGAATTCTCTACTTTTAGGGTTTTTCCTTCAAAAGTACCTCTGTCGTTCCAGCAAAGGCGGCACACAGCAAGAATGGTCTCCTCTCTGCTGTTTTGGGTGACCTGGCACAGCAGCATCTCTAGAACTTGAGATAAAAAGCGTATGATTTCTGTTCTGTATTTGCATAATGGACAATGAGTCAGAGAAGAAAGGAGGCTTTATGCAACAAGATTAAGCTAACAGTGGAATTAACAAACTGAATAATAAGTAATTTGCCAGCTCTCTTCTTTATTCCTATTGACCAAACTGTACAAAGGCACAAGTGGACCTCATATCACCTACAGTGGCACACACTGGGATGAAATAAAGGATGTAATAGAATTGTTGAGACAAAAATCCCTAGAGTATATTCATATTGCCAAGAGAGACGAATGGTACCACTTAGTCTAATTGTTGTGCAAGATTTTCATAGTTGCGTGAACAAATACTCTTCATTTACCTGTTTTAAAATGCCTTAAAGACATTAAAGCCCTTAGGAGAATGGATATGTTAGTACTAAAGAAGTCAGATATAACTGTACCAAGAGTTTTATAAGGTACATATTAATGTAGAAAAGGAGAAAAATCAGCCTTCAACTAATAATTTTCTGAATAAAAGCCAGTGCTTGAATACAAATTGTAATAGTTTATGGACGTTGAGGGATGTGCGGGCTGTGCTTCAGGATCGCAATACAGGGCAAAACTCTGGTTTTCCCTCTCCTTTTTTTCTGGCGTTCCTCATTTGTTATTGAACAGGATGAAAAGACCTCACTTTGTTTCCCCAGCACAGATTTGGTCCAAGAGTAGAGTTAGAAGGAAGGTCTGGACTGTGAATGAAGAGACAAAACACAGTTCTCAGTAACTAGCCTAAAATGTTGGTGATGAATAACAGCAAGGAGGATGGGGAATGGAGCAAAAGAAGAAGAGAAGTGCCTGGCTGAACTGATACCCGAGGCTCTCCTCCAAAAAACCTTGTGGGGAGAGCCCCAACCTGTCATAGCTGCTCTGTGGATGTCTTGTTCTGCAAATCCTTCACATGCTTTTGTCCATCTTGGCTGTCCCATATTCATGTTCTCAGGAGGGACTGGTAAGAATACAACCATGCAAAGAGGAGGCAAGGCTGGGGAGAAACAGCGCTTCACATAATGCATCCATTTATCTCATAGCTGTGTTCCTGATTGATGGGTTTGCTCGAACTTCTGGATCCTTGAGCAGACCTTTCCTAGCTGATTTCTGAATGTCCTGGAGGGGGTGACGGGGTCTGTAGCCATGGTGGAAATGGGAGAGACTTCATTATGGACTCTAGTCCAAATTGTGTATTTTTGAAATTGTTTGAAAGTATTCTGTATGTCTGACTAAAGCCCCCCTACAGATGCACTACATCTGTAGTGCAGATGCATTACATCTGTAGTGCAGATGCATTACAGATATAGTATTTTCTACCACATTAGAAAGAGTGCATATTTACCGCCACACCCCCCCCACCCCCCCCCCCCCGAGTAGTTTAGGAGCTTAAACATGCATAGTTCAGGGCTTTTAGAAGTTTTACAGTGCCCATTATAGGTTAAAAGCAAGGCAAACGCTGTGTGTAAAATATCTTTTCTGTTGGAGCAGAAAAAAACCTCCTTCCTTTTTTTTTTGCTGCCTAAAAGTACTATTTTGTTTACACAACTTGGAATATAACTAATACCATATTGTGAAACTGATAAATATTGCCAGATGTGCTATTTTTGCTTCATACATGGCAACATGTCTTCAGCTTCTATTCTTGATGAATAAGTCATTGAATAGTACATTCACAATCAGATTGCAAAATGTTGTGATTAATGGCGTTGATCTGATAGTTTTAAGTAGTCACAAGGGGTTTTCGTATTACCCAAAGTTTGACATTGCACAACTGCTGTCAACATTGCCACACTTACCAGGTGATGTTGCCTTTAATGACTGTTTGTACCTTGCATGCCATGTGTTTTGCACTGGGGCTGTTTGGCGCTGCTCCTGTATGGTCTATGCTGTGAGAAGCCCCAAGGATCCCGAAAGGGCCATGGTGCTCAAGCCCAGCAAGGGCACTGGCTGCTGCCCTGGCAGCAGGACCCCCTGCTGTGAGGGATCAAGATTGAAGATGGCCTATGACCAACTGTACAGCAGAAACCTCAGCGCTGGTACTTCTCAAGTCTCCTGTATGTGCTCTATGAAGAACTGGAAAGGGGTTGGGTAGTTGCCACCATCCTTGATCCACAGTTTGGTACAGCCAGTAGACTGAAGGATGACAAAGGAGGTTTCCAGGTTTATTCCTTTCAAGAAACTTCTCTAGACAGTCAGGATCTCTTCATTTTCCAGGAACTCTGTGGAGACCTCGTGCAAACTGGCCCAGACACCTCAGCTTCCAGTCTCACTGCTAACGTGTCCTTCTGCACTTGACCTCTCTCAACTTAGCAGCATCTCAGATGAGACCTGTAAGCATCACTGAACTTGGTTTTATTCTGAACAACTGTCACTGCATAAGTCATAAAGCTGGTGTCTGTTTGTTTTCCTGATGATGGATCTCGCTCTCTTGAGGGGGTGTGAGAAAGTCTTTGAATTTTGCTTGTGCTTTGCTCTGATGTCCCTCTCTACACCTCCAGAATGGCCATTAGTGTCTCTGTGCTTCCCTTTCCATCCTCTTGCTCTAGCTGAGGCTTCTCCCGCTCCTTGCCCTAAAGTCAAAGACAGTTTTGCTGGCTTGCAGTGCTCGCAATGTCCCTGCTAGACCTGCTGCCTTCTCCAGCCTGCTCTGCTGCTTGCCTGGCTCCCAGAATGCCATATGGCAGGGAAATAGCTCTAAAATTTAAGTTCTATTGCAGTTATCTCACAGAGCTCTCTCTGCAGTTCTTTGATGTTACAAATTGTGTGGATTCACATTGTCAGTAAAAATGAATTGGACCACTTTTCTGTCAAAATTGAAGACATTTTTTTTTCTGTGAGGATGGTTTGTGGCCCCTTTGCAGATACACTGAGCGTATTCTGAGACCCTTAAAATTCTGCTATGCAACCTGTTTCAGTGGTTTGCAGTGTACTTGTCACATCTCAGAAGCCTAAACTGCATTGTTGTCTGTCTCACTGTTGGCAAATCTAGGAACCAAACCTAGATTTGCAAAGTAAATGACAAGGTAGTGTAGACATGACCAATGTAGTAATGTGGCTGTAGTAGTAAAAACTGAACAATGAGAAGAGTGCTTGTGGAAATGGAAACTTCTTCCCTCACCTTGCTCTATGCCTCCGTCCTTTGTGCTGCTTGTCATCACGCAGTTACTCTCATAGCTGCCAGTCTGGAACCGTGGCCCATGCAGCCTCTCTAAGTGCAGGGCAAGGTGTTATTGCAGCAATGGGGAGTACAAGGGGTTCAGGAACAACTAGGAAAAACTAATCAAAGTAGTGTATTGTGCCCTTAGCAAAACTTGATTTTTCTCCTGTTTAAAGTACTGCTGGAGCTGCTTCCCAGTTTCGGGAGATCCTAGAGATTTTTATATATATACACAGGTATGTATAATTTTAAGATAAAAAGAAAGCCAACAGTAACTGTTACTCTTTTGTGCCTGTACAGGTTTGCTGCCTGTAGCATCCAGCCTGCAAGGAAACGGGCATGAAAGTAAGAAAAAGAGAAGTGGAGATTATTCAGAAGTTTGAATCTGTAAAGAGTGGTGCTCTGGAACGGAGGATAGCTGTGAAAAAGGAGGGAAGAGAAGAAGGAGCTGTGAGAAGGGACTACTGTGACCCGGCAGCAGACCCTGTGCTGACAAAGTGGAAAAGACTCCAGCAGAAGACGATGCAGGGTGCATGGCAAAACTAGCTGGTGAAGGATGCGCCACCCGGACCAGTGCCTGCTCCCTGCCTGCCTGTTGGCATGTGACATGTGCAGGATCTGCAGGTGCTTAAGGTCACCCACTGCTAGGAGCAGATATTTATCAGTAGGACTGCTTGCAGTGGGGAGAATTGCTGCTCGGTTCAGGACCTGTAGCTTGTGTTCCTGCCTGTGAAGATGCCCTTCTGAGTGTGCCTTCTGTTGCTGTTCAAAGCTTCTTGATTATTTTGCTTTTGATACTCTTCGCACTGGCCTAAGAACAATAAAGTTTTATATTTTGTAAATTTCATGGTATGTTGTTTTTCAGCAGTTGGTGGGAAGAACTGACATTTTATAAGTATCTTGTGCATGTTTGTCTTTCATAGCCATTCAGATAATAAATCTGCTTAGGTCTGCAATGAGGACATTGGTTTGCGTGATGACACCAGAAGTGCTGTGCTGTGAACACCCAGAGGACAACTCCTCATCACAACACGACATTCTAGCTCTGCGCCCAGCTGCATAGCATGGCAGTCTTCCCCTGCAGCCTTCATCGTGCATGCAGTATTTCCCAGCCATGCAGTCTCATGTAGCTGTAGCAGCTCTGCAAGGCACAGTGTTCAGTGACAGTGCCCAAGTTCCCGTGACTTGTTGCACTTCCTACCTGCTTCGGGGAAGCCTCTGCTGTGTAGACACATAACTGAAAAGAGCTTGGGAAGTCACCATGTGTCAGTTAACAAGCAGCAGTTGCAAGGAGGAATCCTGCTTTCAAATCCTCTTAAAAATCTAGCAGATAACCCCTTGAGTGCCCAGCTCTAGGGAAAGCCTGCAGGCAAGGTGTTATTTGAATTGCGTGCCATGGATAGACGTGGGGCCTTCTGTTGTTAACATTTGTTTATTTTCTTTCCTCACTTAATTATAAGCTATAGGTGCTAAAATGTAAGGAAGAGAAGAAAAAGGAGCAAGTTAGCTTTTCACAGCTAATGCTCCTTGCACTTCTGAAGACTGAGTGCATGGCTTGATGAGGTCCATTGGAGAAGTACTTCTACTGTAATAGTGACTGGAGGAAAGTAACACTCAATGCTGAGGGCCATTTGGCTGCTTCCGAGTTCCTCTCAAGATTTGGATTACAGCATACATGTTGCTTAGTTTTTTTCTGAAGGGGGAGAGGGGCTATTCATTTTCTAAAATGGCAAAGGGGTGACTGTGGTGGTGTGGGATTCATGGCCCTTAAATCTTCTGAAGTCTTTATTTAGATCCACTGTTTGGTACTCACGATTCTGAATGTTGAGGGATTTTGGGGGTTTATTTATTTTTTTTTGGGGGGTGTGTGCAGTGTTGGATTTTTGTGTGTGTGTTTGTTGTTGTCATTTTGCTTATTTACTATTTTGGGGTCATTAAGGTTGACACATTTTGTGTGCAAGTGCAAGTCAATACCTTAGTAATATATTTCTATAGCTTCCTGATATGTTTTGGTTTACCCTTATAGTTTGAGAAATGGAAAATAACCCAGGACAGTCCAGTTTCTTGACCCGTGTGAAACACCGCTTCATGAACACAAGTTCCAAAAGTGTTCTCTCTTAGAAATGCTTGTAATGCCTCATTTACTATGATTTTGTATTTCTGTATGCATTGGTAGGAAATATTTTTTTCCAAGGTTTTGTTTTCAGCAGGTTGCAGTGTGCTGAGAAATTTATACGCAGGCTTTCAAGTGTGGGAAGGGCACTGTGCTGCTGGTTACAAAACTGATCTGGTGTTTCTCACTGAGTGCAGACTGCCTGCGTGCAGGAGCTGCTGCTTGTGCCCCTCTGTGTGGAGCGCAGGTTGCTGGCTGCTGGGGTGGTGGGCAGGCTGGTGCAGCCCTGTGCACGGAGTGCATCTTGGTGGGACCTGCAGGTCCTATCTCTTGATCTTCTGCAGCAGAGAGGTGGGGGATCAGCTAACTGCAGACAAATAGTACCTTGCCAACAAGAACAAATTTAATCTGCATACTTTGCAGGGTTTCTGCTGCATTTTTGGAACTGCAGTTGCAAGGAAATGTTCTTCAGATGTTTGCAGTCTTGAATGGTGTGGAGAGGTGGGGCGGACTAGCTGGAGAAGCTGATAGTCAGGATGTGTTGTGAGAAGTCTGTGTGTGTTTAGTAACTGACCAGTGGAGATAGAAGTGGGCAGTACCCTACCTGGAGGAGAGAGCACGTCTGAGGAGCTTTCCTGGGGCTGTTCAGGGGAAGGCATAGTGATGATCTGTACGGCACCTTACCTCCAGCTGTGCTGACACCAGCCACATGCTGCTGAACATTTCTGCTGGTGCTGCCCTTAGGAACTGCTGGTAGGGCTGGAGGGGCAGTCTGTCTGAGGTGGTGGTGTTCAGCAGTGCTCACAGTGCTAATCTGAGTCTAGGCTACCTCCAAAAAAGTGTGTGGGGAAAGACTCCATAACTTACAGCAATGTGGTCTGTCCCACTGCTGCCAGCACTGGTCACGACAACTGTGGGAAATCATTAAATCTAAATATGTTGTTGCTCCACAGCCCTTCACTTACTGTCATTTTCCCTTCTTTTTCCTTGTGTCTAACAAAAGCATCGGAGTCTCCCAGCAGAGCCAGTGTGGGACCGGTGGTGCTGGCGGTGACAGTGGCAGTGCCGGTCTGCATCCTGTCCCTCATGGTGGTGCTGGTGGCATGCACCTGCCAGAGTCGGCGCTGTGCCCGTGGCAGGGCGAAGCAACCCAATGTGGAGGAGCCCCTGTCCGAGTGCAACCTGGTGAACTCCGGGAAGACGCTGAAGGATCTCATTTATGACATGACGACCTCTGGCTCCGGCTCTGGTACGTGGGGCTGCCCAGCTCCCCTGCCTGTTGCCTTTGCCGCTGTTGCCTTTGCTTTGCTGCCAACGTAAAAAGCAAATATGCTTGATGCAAAAGGCACATGTGCCACCTTGCTTGTAGGGATGTAAAGAATGTTGCCTACTGGGCACAAGGTGCCTACTGGTGGTGGTCTTAACTCAGAAGATCTTACACCAGTGACAAGTTTTCTGTCAAGGGAAGTTTTGTGCTGATGTGCTTGATGACAGCTTACAGCAGCAGTAGGGCTTTGTTTGCTCTTTTTCTGTTAAATTACGGAAGTTTGATTCTTTGAATGGAAAAGTTGAAGAAGTTAATTCAGAAGTCTGTTTCAAGTCTGAAACAAAACATTTCTGGCTGATACGGCGTGGCTGATGATAGGAGGTACTAAATTTAACTGAATGAGCCAGGATGCCATAGCAGTAGCAAAATAACATTCCTCCAGATTTTATTTTGAGCAAAACACCAACCTTTTAAATATTTTTCCCATTTCTGATATCCTATCTATTGTGATGCCCCCATTGCTATTGAGAACTTGTTAAATCAAAGAAATGCAAAAATAAGGTGAGAATTCAAAAATTCCAGCTCTTCAGGGTGGTGGCATGTCTGGTGTGCACTGCCCGGCCTTCCTCTAACTATGTATATTGTACATATACATATCGTAAATATGTAAATCATGCTGACTTCTATTTGTAAGTGAAAAAATTATAAATGGTGCTTAATTTGATCTACTACATACCTTTTAACTACATACCTTTCAAGATTAATTTATTATACTTCCCTATTGCTTTTTCACAGATGTAATGGGTAGACTTTGGCTTTATTTATCCTGAAGTTTGAAGTGTTTATCGGCATCCCTGAGCTAATAGCAGGACTTTATTTGTGCTAAGCTATGGTGGAGGCAGCTGGAGTCTTGTGTGCACTGGTGCAGTTTGTTCTGGTTTAAGCTGAAGGGTGACTTTGCTCCTCTCTGCCCAGAGCCAACCCAGGGTTGGCCACAGGCAGCCAGGATGAGCCCATCTGAAGGCAGTACTAGCTGCAGGGTGAGGCTCTGTTGGAGAAACGGGAGGGAATTCGGGTAAGCTGATCTTCAAACTGTGTTTTTCCTGCTCGTTATTTTGCTGCTAAAAGCAAGGTTGTGCCTATTAAAAAGAAAAACAACAAAAGAAGAACAACCCCATTTATTTTAAGCCCCAGACAAACACAGTATCAGGACAAATGAGGAAGGGGTTTGTGGCCAGAAAAACAAAATGAAACTGCCATGATAATTTACTATTCCTTTTGAAAATTTCACCCAGAACAGATCAAAAAGTTGACTGCAGAAGAAGCAGTAGTCCATATCAACCCAATTAAGTAGCTTAGGTTTTGGCATGCTCCAAAACCATGCTCTGGTCTTCAGTCTGCACGGTGCTGGTGGCACAGAGGGCTCTCTTCCGCTTGCTTCAGAAGTGATGCTGTTGTACCTAGTGACAGACATAATGTGCACTCATCTGGCAAGTAACATTCAAAAGTATGATTCAGGGAGATTTTTGCTGGGAAAGCATTTTCCCTTGGTACTCTCTGAAAGCAAAGTCCTGAGTACAGCTCACTGGAAAATGTCCAGCTTCAGGATTTAAAGATCACTGCTACATCACAAATACTCCTGTCTTTTCTTTAAACTAGGTTTACCTTTGCTCGTACAAAGAACCATCGCGAGGACTATTGTCCTGCAGGAAATTGTAGGAAAAGGCCGATTTGGTGAAGTCTGGCGTGGAAAATGGTGTGGGGAAGATGTAGCTGTGAAAATCTTCTCCTCTAGAGATGAGAGATCCTGGTTCCGCGAGGCAGAAATTTATCAGACGGTTATGCTGAGACACGAGAACATCCTGGGCTTCATTGCTGCTGATAACAAGGGTATGCTGAGAGTCCTGCGGGAAATCCCAGGTGTCTGTATCAGAATTGCTTTTACTGCCCTGACTCCCATCTGAAACACCACTTTGAAAGTCACAGCTTTCCTGAGCTCCTTGCTCACGGTGTGGCCAGAAAACTTGTTCATTTGCATGCCTGAGCTGGCCACAAAATGGGAAAGGCTTTTCCTGGGTGATTCTTTTTGAAGCTGAACAATCTTGTTTCCTCTGGGTAGATAACGGGACGTGGACGCAGCTCTGGCTTGTCTCCGAGTACCATGAGCAAGGGTCCCTGTTCGACTACCTGAACAGAGGCACAGTGACAGTGGAGGGCATGGTGAAGCTGGCCCTGTCAGTGGCCAGTGGCCTGGCACACCTCCACATGGAGATCGTCGGCACACAAGGCAAGTGCTTCCCCTCCACTGATACTTCAAGCTTTTTCAAGGAGCTTCAGTAGTATTCACAAAAATGCTTATGGGTGATATGGTATAGGAAGGCATGTTACAAACTGTTAACCTGCGAGACACAGTATTAGCATAAGTGAATATGGTACAGTATCAACGGAGAATAGGAATATCATCTTCCCACTTTCTCTGTCTGCTTCTCCTTTCACCTCTTTAAAGTGGGTGCCTGTGGGAGCAGCTGTGCTAAAAGGGAGTGCCCGTGAAGGATTTGCTGAATTAATTTGGAGGGTGAACTTACCACTTTCTCTTTTTGTGTTTTATTCTTGAAATACCGATACTGGAGCAAAAATGTCCTTGAGGGCTTGTTTTTTTTGTGCTTATTTAATCAATGGTATTTAGCAGAGCTGGACTTGGTACATAATAGGCTTCAATGGTTTTTTACAGGTTATAGTAACAAAATTGAACAAAAATGGGTTTTCTTCCTTGCTCGTTACGTTAAAATCCATACTATTATCAAAATTGACATGTGCTTTCTCTTTCTGTGAACAGGCAAGCCAGCAATCGCTCACCGAGATCTGAAATCAAAAAACATCTTAGTGAAGAGGAATGAAAGCTGTGCCATTGCAGACCTGGGCCTGGCAGTGAAGCATGACTCAGTGCTGAACACCATTGACATTCCCCAGAACCCCAGGGTTGGGACCAGGAGGTGGGTGAAGGTGGGCTGCTGACTGCCAGGATGGCTCCTCTGTGCACCTTGTCCCTTTCCTCCATTGGTACTTCCCCCTCTGCTTTTGACATGTCAAATGTTGGCAACAGACCTGAAGCCCTCTGTCCCTGCTGACTGGGTGCAGAAGGCAGTTGCCAGCCCTGGGCTGGGACGGAGCTCAGCACCCCACATGGAATGCGGCTCTGTGGCACGGACGTGTAGTGTTGGTCACCCCATGTGGTGCTGGGCCCAGGAAGGGCATCATGCCTGGCACCATGAGAAGTCATGGCAATGTGCGTGGATGTAGGTAGCTGTAGTGCTGCTCTTCTGATTTGCCTGCCTCCACCAGCGTAGCTGTTGGTAGTGAAAGGTGAAAGGCAAGCAGCAGAGCAGTGATGGAGACCAGTGCCTTTAACAGAGGACATGCTTGGTTTCTACTGGTAGCCCATCCCTGTCTGTCCCTGGGGTTTCAGATGGCTTAGTTCATAACAGTCACTTGAACCTGTACAATGTGAAGCACTGTCTCAGACTTTCTCAGCATTACACTTACCGCCCAGGCCAACTGTCTTCTCTTACACTCAAAATTGCTATCAAAAGGAGTTTCTCTTTTCCCTTTTTTGCAGTAGGACCAGCTGCTCCCTGGCTCCAGCATGCAGCAGTGCAGCTGCAGTTGTTCGTATGTACATGCTCTAGCAAATTAACCTTCGTGTGCTTTAAAGGTATATGGCTCCTGAGATACTTGATGACGTGATGAACATGAACATCTTCGAGTCCTTCAAGCGTGCAGACATATACTCTCTTGGGCTAGTATACTGGGAGATAGCTCGAAGGTGCTATGTTGGAGGTGAGGTTTCTGGCCTTTTCATAGAATCATAGAATGCTTTGGGTTGGAAGGGACCTTAAAAATCACCCAGTTACAACCCCTCTGTCAAGGGCAGAGACAACTTCCACTAGACCAGGTTGCTCAAAACCCCGTCCAACCTGGCCTTGAACACTGCCAGGGATTAGGCAGCCACAGCTTCTCTGGGCAACCTGTGCCAGTGCCTCACCACCCTTACAGGGAAGAACTTCCTTACATCTAATCTAAATCTACCCTCTGTCAGTTTAAAGTCATTTCCCCTTGTCTTATCACTACCTGCCCTTTTAAAAAGTCCTTCTTCAGCTTTCTTGTTGGCCACTTTAGGCACTGGAAGCTGCTCTAGGGTCTCCCCAGAGCCTTCTCTTCTCCATGCTGAACAAGCCCAACTCTCTGAGCCTGTATCCATAGCAGAGGTGCTCCAGCCCTTGGAGCATCTTTGTGGCCTCCTCTGGATCTGCTCCAACAGCTACACATCCTTATGTTGGGGACCCCAGAGGTGAACACAGCTAATTTTGCAGTCCAGACCACTTTTATCTTTAATAAAACAAAAGCACTCTCAATTATGTTGGCAGTATGTGGTAATAGAAGTCTGTCATGGAGCACTTGTTCAGTGTAGTCCTGAATGTTCCTCTGGTCTCTCCCACTGCCTGTAAAAACAATTAGAGTTTATTCTGGAGCAGCTACTTTTGATTTTGTGTTACATGCACAATAAATCTTTCCTAGGAATCACTGAGGAATACCAGCTGCCTTACTACGATGTTGTGCCTTCTGATCCTTCAATAGAAGATATGAGAAGGGTAGTTTGTGAGCAGAAGCTCAGACCAAATATTCCAAACCAGTGGCAAAGCTGTGAGGTAAAAGCAGTTTTCCTGTTTATTACAAAGCATATTTAAATTAAGGTGGAATTTTATAGTGAGACGAAGGGAACTTGATGTCCAGCCTCTTTTGACTGTAAATGTATTTCAGATGTCTAGCTCTTTTTCAGCTCCCAGATCAATACAAACTGTCTTTGCACCCAGTGCTGAACTCTCTCAAATATAGGTCTGAATCTATGATGCTGCTGTTGTGTTACGTTTTCAGAGAGCTATATTTTATCTCCCGGTATTGCTCTTGAAAATTAAAAGCAGGAGGTGATGGTTTTATTCTTGACCTGTTCTTTCAATTTCTGGTTTGCAGGCGCTGCGAGTGATGGGCAGGATAATGCGTGAGTGCTGGTATGCCAACAGCGCCGCGCGGCTGACCGCGCTGCGTATCAAGAAGACCATCTCACAGCTCTGTGTGCAGGAGGACTCGAAAGCCTGACGGAGCTCCCTGGAGGATGAGAGGGGAATGAATTCTTCTGTTCATCTTTTAACATGTGACATTTTTATTTTTGGTCTACCTCAGATAACATGGTTCAGTATTTAAGTGCCCAAACCAGAGCACTGACATCTAGCTTTGTATTTGGCCACTGGAAGGGGCAGCTTTTGACTTGTAGATCATGTTTTATACAGGAAGTCAATAACTTGCTTTGGTTTTCTAATATTAGAAGCTAGGCTAATTGCAGAAAGGAGCTTAAAACACCACGGCAGTGAAAAAAAATACCTCCTGCTGTTGTGCTTTTTACCCTAGTCAACCCCCAAGCATATTGGAAATAACTAGTATTGCTTAAAGCCTGTTTGCAAGGGAAACCTCAAGTTTTATCCTCAAACCAAGCAAAAGACCGAATTTAATCCAGCTTTTTACATATTTTTATGCAGGTACCTGAAAAGGGCCTGTCAGTAAAATGCATTTTTAAACACTCTATTTATCATTACCGAAGCAAATAAAAAAGGTGAAAATTCTTCTAAGTATGTATGTTGTGAACAAAAGCATCTAGTCAGGTTTTTATTAACTTTTATTTTTATTGTCTTGGTTTCATATACTATATTATAGTTAGTATTTGGAGTTATTTCACTCTGTTCATTTGTTTATTGAGCATATTGATTAAGAGACAATTTTCATTTTTAATAGCAGGAAAAATAATAGAGGCAATACTTTTCTGATAGATCTGTAGGGGACGGAATAGGAGGAATTCTACCTAATCTGAGAGAGTATATATTTTTAAATAACATTTTGCTAATCTGCCACTGGTAACATTTTTTTAGTGCCTTTTGATGTTTTAGGGGGACGCTTTAATAAAAATAATCCTTGGAGGCAGTTGAAACCTGGAAGAAAGGTTCATTTCTCATTGGAGCGACATACCGTGCACCCACCTCGCTGTGTTGGAGGATATGGGGGTGCCCAAGCAAGCAGGGACCAAGGCTTAATGTTTCAAATGTACCTGCACTCTGGACTAGGTCACTGTTGCTGTTGTCTGTTGTGGCCTAGGGATCTGTTAAAATGTAAATCTGAAGTGCTGATGTCCTTGCACGGAGCCAATACAGCCTATTCAGAGGTTTCACATGGATTTCTGTAACAGCACCGGGCTGGTGAAAAGTATAAACATCTCTAATTGTATTTCCATAATACTGCAAGCTATCGAAAGTGGGGTATTTTTTCAGGATTCACTGATGTTCTGGCATTTTGTGAATTCTGCCCCACTCTGTGGTCCACACATTTGAATACAGTTTATTTTTTAATGGTTTTACTAGCCCAAATTATACATTTCCTAATAATACGGTTCTTTAAATGTTTTTGAATCTGAATGGTCCATGGAAATTAAGCCCAGAAATCTTTCCAGAGCAGCGAAGCTTTGCAAAAATTCAGTGCAGCACAGGCAGCTCTGTGGAAGCAAGCTGTTTGCTAAGTATGGTATTTAAGATCAATCTTTGACACGCAACCTCTTGAACTGGAGCTCTTACATGGAAAAATAGGTTGAACATTTACTGAGTGGGATGCAGTATCAATACTCCATCTTTCATCCTGACACTAGGACATTATGGACACTTTATGGATGTTAATTGTGCTGTAAATAGGCTCTAATGCCGTTTACCTGTTTGCATAACTTTTAGTCACTCCTGCTTGTGTTAAATACTGTAAGTCCTTGCATGGTCTGTTAGCTGAAAGGTGCAGAGTATTTCTACTAAATTGCTAGTAGATTTTTCTCCAGTATGCTTTCTGAGATGTAATCAAAGCCATCCCATAGATTTAATTCTTATGTGCTTCAACTGCATAAACTACACCAGGGAGCTCAGCAGGTGCGTTCTTTCGTAGCTGTTGGAAGGATGATTGTTGCATCTGCATGATCCAAAACACAATACTGACTTCAGTATCAAAATATTTGCAAATGAAAGATCCAGCATTTGTTCTTATAGAATGTAACTTGAAAAAAATTCCTGGTGTTAAAAAGGAACAATCAAAGATTTATTTTAAGTGGGAAAAGGAAATGTCTTATCCAATGAAGCAAAAGTAATTTTAAATAGTATTAGGGCAGCTGCTTCTAAAGTGTGTATAATGGGCAGGTGAGACACACTTTACAGAATTGCTGTAGCACTTGGGAAGGTGCCTGAAAGGAAACGGTCTGTCATTTTAGAGCTCCCAGTGCTTGCGGACCCAGTTAGCTTGTCTGAGAGAAAAAGAATCGGACGTTTGTGACCAACCAGAGAAGTGTGTTAAAATATGCATTAAACTGAGTCATTTGGAACAATTAACAACAAGGAGAATGTATCAAAGAGTGAAGCCTACTCAAGCTACTAGGGTGACCTGCTAGTATGGGGTACCTGTGAACAGCTGGCCAGTGGAACTCTGGAAACGACTCCAGTGTATTCCTGGACGTCTGCCCCTCACAGTGCGATGCACTTGCACAATCACAGCACTGCTGGAGTGATCAATAATGAAACAGAGGTAGTTGATTAAAATAATGCTGAAATAACTGAAGGAAATCATATTAAAACAAAAAAATACTGTAGTTTCAAAAGGAGGATGCAGGCCAAGTACATCCGCTGTTATGCTGACAGCAGGTGCACCTCTTGTTAGCAGTACAGTTTGTGGTTGAGCAGGTTCATGATTGTTCAGGAAGGAGTGGAGGAAGGAGTGGTGTTTGCTGAGCGGTGTAAAGGAACCATACGGTTGGAAAGCCTGTGATGTTTGCAGCAGTCTTGATGCATTGAGACCCATTAGTGAAAACTCAATTAGTTGCTATACAAAATGCAAGATGGCCAAGGGACACCATTAACTTCTCTTGTACCACTTTTAAAACATGTCAGGGTTTTTTTTTTGCCTAAAATGGAGGCATTCCTTGAACTTTGCAGGAGGGTGTTCAGAATGCTTTCTGGAGATTTTTCTTCCATTTCGAATTGTCCTATGCACTTTTTACCCTCTAGTATCCTCTGAAAGTATCTATGGCCCTAAAGTGTATGTGGTAACTGTTCCTGGGGATTGCTTCCCAGGAACTGGATTGCACGGTGGAGGAATTTGGTGTCTATGCAGAAGCTCCTCTAGGTCAGGAACTGTGCTAGACTGAAGTCATGCTGTGAAATTAAAAAACCACCTTTTTGGCATAAAGCACTTTGGTGACCCACCCTCTAGAGCTAGGAGGTGTTTCCAGGAGGGTTTACCGGGTAATGGGATGGTGGACTGGTGAGCGGGGGCAGTACTACCTCCTCCAGGCTGTGGATCTGGTGCTGCCACTGCTGCGCTGCCAGTGGCTACTTGGGTGTTTCTTGAAGCCCTCGCTTGCTCTGGGGATTGAGGTGGCATTTGTGCCTATTGTGGTTACTGCAGTAAATATGGTCCCTGCCTTTGCGAGGCTCCTGTGGCTGTTACAATGCCCTGACGCCGCAGCTCACCTGGTTTTTGTTTACACCATGGTGTAATGAAATTGGACAGCATGTGCAGGGAGGACATAGGCAGAAGCCTGCATTCCTCTGCTATACCCTCTGGGGTGCAGCCTGTTTCCCTTGCTCTTTTTAGTTTAGTCTTGCTTCAGACGCCAGTGTAACTACCATCAGTAACTTCTTTTTAGTTGTAAATGCCACTTGCTTTTTCCTATCCATTTGGTCAGTCTTACAGGGTGGTGGATTTTTAGGCCATGTCTATCTGACTGAGCGGCACCTCTCGCAGCTCCAGCCCTGGGAATACTTTCAGTCTTTTCTTGTGCGTGGATGCTATGGTCTGATTGCCCTAGCTTTTCACTTAGCTCAGTATTTTTGCACTGGTTTTCTTTTTTTCTTTTTTTTTTCCTGGGAGGTAAAGGTATGTTTTAGCAAGCTAGAGTTAAACATAACTGAACCAAAGGGTTGATGTTGTACTGGGCTTTAAGATGTTTGTGAGCTATACACTCCTTTAAACAAAACCAAAGAACCCTTGTTTTAGTGGCCTTTTCCCTCAATGTAGATTTGTTGTGCTCAAATTTAAGAGCAGAGGTTATGCTGAGACACTTTGTGGTTTTAGGGAGCCTTCGGTTTCTTGAGAGTTTACTGATGTTCCTGCTAATCTCCATTTAAAGCACAAGTTCTTAAGCTCATAGAAGTTTTCAAGCTCAAGGATGCTCAAGACCTGTCACCACATTCAGCCTCTCTTAATTGATGCTTCTAGCTTGGAGGGGTTACTAGTCTTTTAAATGCGCTTCTAATAACAACATAAACCTTACTGCATGGAATATGAACTGAAAGGGAAAGATAATTGCCATTTTCTCAGGCACCTGATTTTTGTTTCCTTAAGTGTTCCCCTCAAATACCCCTTGAGAAATCCAAACTCTAATCTATTTTGCACTTTGCTACTTTTATAGTCATTTGCACTTAACCAAGATCATGCCCTCATGCAACCGTATAATGAATACTTTAATATTTTAGTCATTGTTATGTCACTTCTTTTTTTGCAATAGGTCCAGGAATTATAAATAAATCTGTTTAGAAATATGTTTAGTCCCTACAATGGGTTCTTAACATTGAACAGATCAAGGTCTTCTCGCAGTCTCTGTCTGGATCTCATGTGGCTGTTGATGGGCTCAAGGATATCCCTGGCACATCCTTGCTCATAGGAAGGAAGTTTTTGTGTTTCATTTGTTGATGCTACAAATGGCATCTTACTCTGCCTCACCAATACGTGGACATTCTTAGCACCAGGACTTCTGTCAGTGGCAGGTAGTGCTTCTGCATGGCTCCCACCCAGTACCATAGATTTCACATGGGAGGATGGGTGGGAAGACTCTCTACCCCTATATCTGGTGCGCAGATATAGGTGCACAAAAAGTGATGCATGTTCACAAAGGTTATGGCTCTAAAGCTTCCTACTGTGGTTTAGTTTCAGTTTTGCAGAGCTGTTCCTTGGCCTGCGTACAGAACCTCAGTGCTACTGTGCATGGGTGCTACCAGCAGCAGCACCAGGAGCTTGTCTTCTCCCATGAATTAAACCATGGCAGTGCCAGCTGTGCACCTGTGATTCCAAGTGGTGTGTCAGGAACCATATCTATGTGCCAGGGTACCCCAATCTGTGTGAAGCTTTTGGAGAAAGACATCTGTGTTCTGTTTTAACAGGGAGTACAATTTATGACTGTATGGGAAATAGCGCATTAAAAGGTACAATATATTTCTACAGAGTATAAGAAATGTGCAATAAGTAATAACTTAAACTGAATGTATTTTTGGCATAAATTGATTGAATGTATTTTGAATGTAGCTATTATATTTGTGTCTAAATCTGCTGTGGTTTTCAGTCCCCAAAGAGAAATGTGTGTTTTGTCAGTCTACAGATCAGTTTCTGAGTTGTCTGTTTTTTAAAGGAGCATTAATATTTTATCTGGAAGTACTGTAACATTTTAAAACTTCATATAAGAGTACGGTGGTAAAAATTCAACCTTCATATTGTGAAATACCTAATCTAGTGTACACTGCAGCAAGTTGTTTTCAAAGCTACTGCTAAAGTTATTGCTTGATATTGCAGCTGTGCTGGATGTAAATAATTTGTTTCAATGTTGTATTTTGTATACATACTGGTATACTTCAGGAAAGATGTGGTGATTTTAATAAATTAAACACACTCTGCCATGGTGTTCCATTGATGCTGTGGTTTTAGCCTAGCTGGCAACCCGGAACCATGTAGCCTCTCACTCCCCACCCTTCATCTCCCCGCTCCCAGAGGGATGGGGAGGAGAATCAAAAGAATGTAATTCCCAAGGGCTGAGATAAGAACAGTCCAGTAACTATGGTATAACACAAACCACTACTGCTACCACCAGTAATAATAATGCTAAGGGAAACGAGAACGGAAGAGAATACAACCTGTTCACCACCCACCAACCGATACACAGCCCGACCTGAGCAGTGATCTAACCCTTCCAGGTAACTGCGCCCAGTTTATATAGCGGGCATGATGTGTTGTGGTATGGAATACCTCTTTGGTTAGTTCAGGTCAGGTGCCCTATCTCCGCTTCCTCCCGGCTTCCCCTCCTCCCTGGCAGAGCATGAGACTCAGAAAGTCCTTGGTCAGAGCAAGCATTACTGAGCAGCAGCTAAAAACATCGGTGTTATCAGTGCTTCTCCAGGCTGAACAGCCCCAACTTTCTCAGCCTATCTTCATGCAGGAGGTGCTCCAGTACCCTGATCATCCTCGTGGCCCTCCTCTGCACTTGTTCCAACAGTTCCATGTCTTTTTTTTGTTGAGGACACCAGAACTGCACACAATGCTCCAAGTGAGGTCTCACAAGAGCAGAGTAGAGGGGCAAGCATCACCTCCCTCGACCTGCTGGTCACACTCCTTTTGATGCAGCCCAGGATACAGTTGGCCTTCTGGGCTGCAAGCACACACTGAAGCCAGCTCATGTTCATTTTGTCATCAACCAACACCCCCAAGTCCTTCTCCGCAGGGCTGCTCTGAATCTCTTCTCTGCCCAACCTGTAGCTGTGCCTGGGTTGCTCCAACCCAGGTGTAGGACCTTGCACTTGGCATGGTTGATCTTCCCTCCTGGGAAGCACTCGTTTCACAGCACTGCCCTAGCAGGAGTACCCATCTTTGCTCTCTGGAAATTTATTTCCAGTGAAACAGAGAACAAATCCTAGGAGGTGAAATTGGTGTGCTGACACTTCAGGCCCTCTCATGGATGAAGGAACCTCTGCAGGAGCAGAGCATGGGCAAACAGCTCCATGAAGCCGCTCTGTGCTGGGTTGTGCTGGTGAGTGCACAGAATGGCGACAGGCTTCAGGTAAAACAAAGTTTATGTGATTTGTTTCATTCTCCTCTGGGATGGGCTGAGAGAAGCCGTAACTTACAAAACTACGTTGCAGGAGGAATTTGGTCTGACTGGTGTCTCAATGTTAGCAAAACTGTGGGGAAGTTTAAGATGAAATTGATACTCACCTGAGTTTTTGTAGTGTGGGGGGGAATGTAATACTGAAATCTACCCATTTAAACATTTTGAAATACTAAAATCTACTTCATTTTAAACCTTTTGAGATTATTTTGAATAACAAAGAAGGTGTACACAGATGAAAGTTATCTTTTCATGAGACAGCAGTATAAATAGGATGCTACTAACTCAGTGGTACTGCAGTTGTCTGAGTATCTTCCATTACAAACAAACAATTATACATGTTATTGTGTATACATGCAGCGGGGTGTCCTTTACCTGCTCCTGAGAGGGGGCAGAGCTGCTAAGCTGTACAGGTATCTACCTGGTGTATTCCTGTATCGCTTCTCATGTTTGATTCATTATAAAAATTCCCTTTCTGATTTCACCTGTAAGTTAAATGAGAAGTGCTGGCAATTTACTGGCTATAAATGAGTCACCAAGATCATTGCTCAGAATTGTCATCTTACACTTCACAAATGTTTGAAAATCTAGTACAGATTCAGAAACTCGGGTTACGTAGAGGTCAGGAATCTAAACTTTCAGGACAGTTCCAACCCCCAGCAAGGGGCTTGTGATTCAAGATTTCTTCAAAATCAGGCCCATAGTTCATAATTTGGTATTCTGAAAAAGTTGTTAGGAAAGCAGAGAAAAGCACATGAGGTAGATCAGCAGCTATGCTGAGAGACCTGTGGAGTGATACTCATCTGAGCACCCAAACCGTTATTCTGAGTCATTGCATGGCTTACCAGCTACTTATCAAGTGCAAAAGTTGGTAGTACAAAGGACTAGCTACTTAAAACAGCTTATGTGGTTTGTCTACATGTTAAAGTGTAACAATACAAAACCTCATTCTAAAAATATAGAGACTGAAACCATGCGGCAGATTTCATCACAGTCTCAGAGAGGGTTTTTGCACTCTTACGAGTCTGTATCACAAGATACGCAGTTATTCACATTAGACCAACTTGCAGGAACATCCTCATGTTGCCTCTTCAGCAAGATCACTGAAGAGCCCAGTTCTCTTTTCATTAAATGCAAATCCATTCTAAGTCTGTGGGCATCCATCCAATTATTTAAATGCAAAACCAGCCCCTTAGTGTCACGGCAGTTTTGGTTTCCTTTCACAACAGCTAGAAATTTGTAGTTCACATAAGCTGCATAAGGAAAAGGGAAAATGATTAGAGCAGAACCTGAATGTGCTTGGGAAGCCAAGTCCAACCTATGGAAGTAACAACACCTGAGAAGGCAGCAAGCTTGATTTGACAGGCAATGTTGCAATCAAGCAGCAGCTACTTGAGGTATCCCGAAGGTGTCTCAGGGTTGTGGTCCTTTAGGAGGATGCTTTGCCCTGAATCCAGGGCTGAGAGCATGAGTCAGAGTTGTTGCAGGGTGGTGGGGAAGAGCAGAGCCTACAGCGCCCGAGCTCCGTTACGGACCAGTGCTGCTCCTCGAAAGTTCTGGAGAGGCTGGGGTCTGCTGCTGATGCTGTGACAGGGAGTTCCTCTGCAGACATCAATGCTGGAAACACTTTTGGGAACTGGGATGCCTGTAAGAGCCTGGGAGCTCTGGGGCTGGAGGGGCAGAGACGTGGATTGACCAAGGACTAGATCCTCATGGAGGAGCAAAGAAGCAGCTCTCTGGGGTCTGAGGATGAAAGATGAGGATTTTCTGCTTGCATTCCACAGAACCGGGCAGGAGGAAAGGAGAGCCCTGGTAATATGTTTCCTCTGCTCTTCCCTTCTTCAGCAGCCTTCCCTGAGTTTGCGTCTGCCCAGAATGCATCAGCACCATGGGCACACTGGAGATCTGAGGAATGAAAAGATGGTGTGCTCATAGCACCATATTGCTAGTCTGCCAACAGTAACAGCGTGTCAGAGAGGTTTAGTGTGCAAGATAGACATTAGCTGGCAGTGCTGCCTGGTGCCTGTATGTCATTGTGTATACTTTGATTGGGAGTTTAGCACTGAGCTGACTTGTCTGAAGAGCCTCAAAGGTCCCGCTTTTTGCTCTGATGGGAGATTATATTTGCTTCTCCTCTCAGCTTGGCTGGAGATGAGTCACTTGGTTTCAGAAAAGTAAATGAGGGTTGCCTGAGGAACTGAAATGCATTTTGTTTGTTTTCAAAGGCACTTAGCAGGGTGACTGTGGGCAGGAAAAAGGGAAGAGGCTTTGAGTCACCACCATCACCACATTACGCAGCATGCTTTAGCAAGTAAGCAGATGCCACCCCTGAGGCACAGCTTACTGCTCTCGGGAAAAAGGAGAGAGTTTTCTCCCTGTTGTGCACTACTTTTTTAACTCTTTTTTTATCCCCCGAACAAGTACCATGGTCGAGGCAAGTGAGAGAGAAATCGTGAGAAGAGTAAGTGCCTCTCCCTTAAACCAGAGGGGTTCCCCTTTGCTCTGCCCAGACACCCATTCCCCATCTCAGAGGCAAAGGACAGATATGTCAAACAATCTGTGGGGTGCTGCTGTGACATGCAATATGCATCTGTTCCCGTCTGTCTGCCAGCAGAGGGGCAGGGACCGCATGGACTCATCCGCGTCAGCCATAAACCCTCTAGCTGTGTGGATCAGGTACTTTCTGACAGGGTGTTCCCCTGTTGCAAGATGCTGACGTTTTGAGGGGTGAGTATTTAAGATGGGAATGTACCAACACTTCAGGAATGCAGGGTAATGTGCGGATCCCCTGGAGCGGGGTAAGCCCCATGCCAGCATTTTCCTGGCACTCCAGTTCCTCTGCTCCAACAAATGCCTTCCTGAGCACCAGGAGGGCAGAGCATGCGGGAGAAACATGCACTTCAGTGATGCCGATAGCACTTATAGATTGAAATAATTTGAGCTTGGGTCAGAATATGTTTCATTTTTCTTTAATTGCAGATACCTGCCAAATATAAAAACGTTCCAGTGGCCATATTTTAACCTGGTTAACCCAGCCTTTGGCTGAGGAAAGAATCAGTCTTCCTCAAGATCCCTGGGAGGGCACAGGTGGGCAACATCCTTCACGTAAACACTCAACCATGCGCAAAGGCTTGGGGGAGTTAGAAGCCATTCGCGTCGTCAAGGCGTCAGGACTGCTATGGAATAAGAACAAATCCAACCCCCCTTTCATTACTTATCCCAAAGCATTGCCAATACTTCTTCAAAAGAGGAAGATATCATTTTCCTGCCTGCTGTATCACCAATACCTGCTGCAAAATGGGGGTTTTATCTGGCATTTGTCAGGCTACAAGTTGGGTGTCAGGAAGCAGAAGTGCTGGTCTGCCAGCAGCCTTTCTTTCTGGGTTGGCAGAAAATCCCACTTCTAAAGCCAGCATACGTGCACACATTCAGCTGAAGAAACCCACACAGGAGACCCAGGGGGGAGGCAAGGGGGAGTCTAGGAGGCTTCAGGAGACATCAGAAGTCTGTTCTTTGGCTGCTTTGGATGGCCAGGAGTTGGTGTCCCCAGCAGCAGTGAAACTGCACCCAGACAGGGTCCCCAGCAGTCACTGGTGGTGACTGGTGCCAGCCCAATTCTGCAAAAATTCCTTTTTCTTGAAAATTTGTGATTTTGTTTTTCTTTAAAATCTTTTGGGAGATGACAATAATGTAGAAAAAGTTCTTCAACTCTCGTCAAGAAATAACTGTTACAGCCAAAACCAGGACAGGGATGGTGGTGGGATAGTCTCAAGGGACAGGTTTCAGCTCAGAGCTCAGCTTGCCTGGGACACTGCGCACCCCTGCTCTGCACAGGGAGGGGTGTGCTATTTTTTCTAGCCCCCAGGACTTGCAAGCCCTGCCAAAGCAGGACTGGTCAAGGTGCAGTACTCCCATGAGCAGACAGATGAGGCATCTCTGCTGGGACATGCCAATGTGGGTATGTGTCTGTGCCTTCGACAAGTCATTTCAGACCTCTTCTCCGGCAGTGACCATTTCTGAAGTGATACAGTATTTTTCAATAGCACAAAGCTATAATTCTTATAGAATATTTCACTTTGCTCCTAAAATTACTGGGAATTCAGTTTGATGGCAAGATGAGGCATCACAAGATTAAAAAAAATAGTCGAGGGAGATCTTTACCAAGAAAACAGTCCAAGCAGTTTGAAATGTGTGTGAAACATGCTGGCCATTTGGGCATGGCAGAGCAGCCAGAAGGATTTGAGGATAGATGCGGATCCTGCTTCTGTGGGAGGAGCAGCTGGTGGCTCTCCTGTGCGGGTGCTGTCATGGGACGTGCACTGACCAGTGGTGCAGGGGGCGAGAGGGAAGGCAGCTCCTCCCTGGTGAGGTGACGCAGTAAGGGCTGGGTAAGTAGGAGTAAGAAAATAAACTCACTGAGTCAGAAATACAATTAAAATCAGCCGTGCAAAAAAAAAAAAAGGCAAACAGAAAACCTCCTACGTTCTATAACTCCTAGGAGTTAAATTGTACTTACCTTTTAGTTGAACGTTCCATCTCGCTGTGTTCATTGTTTTACTTACCCTGAGTTTCTGCCAAGATCGTGATGTGATCTGCAGTGCTCTGCAGTCCAAAACCAGACTTGTTTCCAGCATAAGAGGAGACACAGGGTTTTTGTTTTGTTTTGTTTTTTAATTATACTGATTTTACAAACTTGTTCTGCTTTTCACAGTCCCCTACATAAAAGCTGGTACCTTTTCTCTGGGTGAGCGCTCTTGGTCACAGCCGGGACACCCATACCTGCACCTCCTCCATCACCACTTGCAGGGGCAGAGCCCTATAAAAGGCATGCAAATCACCTCTGAATTAATCTGTTGTGACAGTGCACAACAGACTGCGCTGGCATTCCAAAAGGTTAGCGGAGACAAAACTGAACTGCCCTCTCCCCACAGTGCACCTCTCTCTGGGAGGTGGGTCTCCTGCTACTGCGTGTAGCAATACTTCATAAAGGTGCATAAAAAGTCTCTACTGAGAAAAAGGAATGTAACTTGTACGTTTTTATGACTCCTCTGTTTTGACAGCAATAGCCGTGCTTTTCCCTTGTTAAGGTTCAAATGCCAGCTAAGGTTGGCTGTGACAAACTTTGGCTCCTTTGCAGAGTTAGACCTCAGCGTTTGTCCAGCTGACTCTGCAAAAAATGTCAGTGTGTTTCAGATGACTCCCATCAGGATGTCCAGCCTTTCTCGGTGGCTGCTCCTGGCCACTTGATATCAGGCAATGCTGGCTGGCCCAAGGCACCGAGTGCTGGTGAGCAACAGATCAGATGATAACTGGAACAAAAAACCAGCCCAACAAAAAATTCCCAGTGTGATGAATCTTCCCAAAGGAGTTTCCTGCTGGGACAAAATCCTTTGCAAGAGAGGAACCCCCTGTAAGAAAACTTGATTTTAGAGCAACAGCTTGCCACATGTGTCAGCTCATGCTGTGGCTTGTGCAGATCATAGCAAGATCCCGGCTGGGATCGCTCTGCTCCAGGGGGATGGACAGCTCAGCTCCCTGGCTGCTGGCACAGCATGCCTAGTGGGTGTGCAATGGGGGTGTGCATGAGAGGGTCCCTGGGGTGTCACTGGTAATTGTGACCACCCCACCTGCCCTTCCAGATGGCCTCAGTGCATGCGCCTGGCCAGGCACAGTGCAGCTGCCTTCCTGCAGCCCCCACCATCCTCCCCTAACTCTGGCCAGCCAAGGAAGATGCAAGGATGACATCTAGGCAAAGCTTTCCCCGGCACTGTGCCTGTCCATGGGTCTTCTGTGGCAGCTCCTCATGTCCGTTTCTTCAGACCCTGCACTTACTTTGGTGTTGGCTACCAAAACTGCTTTGTTGAGTAAGTCCTCAACAAAGTAACTCCCTACCAAAACGCAAGCACCCTGCTGCAGGCATTGCTCTGCCCTTGCTCTGCAGTGTTTTCAGCTCCTGCTCTCAGTCTGCGGCTTTCAGTTCTTGCTTTCCTCTCTGTGGCTGGAAAGTCATGCACTAACACTATTATCCAAAGAAAGCACTATTTTCCCATCTTTCACAAAGGTAATTTGAGCAATGCAAGCGATGCTGAGCAAGTGGGAGAATGAACAGCTGGAATGCAGGCAAGTGTCTGAAGCAAGTAGTGCTTCAAGGACAAATCATTGCAGAGAGAAGAAGCTGTTTGGTGAGAATTGTGTGCAAGAATGGAAAAATTAAGCAGATTTCATTAACTGCCAAGCCTAATTCTTAACTCTCCTATGAACACAACACATACCAAGTGCCCTGGTGATCTGCTAGAAGAGATTTATGTAACATGCACCTAAACCACAAGTCACGTGGCTGCCTTTCCGGTCTTATACTTTTTGATCGAGGAGGGATGAGTGTATTTTAGTTTCCTCAGCCATGCTGCAGCATTTAGCAATGCTGTTTTAAGTGATCTTCCACCAACATGGCTCTAAGGTGGTTGCAATCAGCAAAACCATAACGCCAACTTCATAGGCTTCGGCGCTGACCCCGCTGGGGGGGAGCAGGCTCTGCCAATGGACAACAGGAGGATCCAGCTCCTGGCCAACATAGTGGGGACGCTACCCCGTGGGCGCAAGCAGGTACGGGGTTGTTTCTACGTGCTGGGAGGCTGGTGGCTCCTTCCAGCCTGGAAAGTCGCTTTCTGCCTGCGCCTGCAGGTGCCAGCAGAAACGTCCCAGTTTCCCCAAGTGACCGCACAGATTCACTGTGGCTCCTGGTGGCAGGGTGCTAGAAGGATCACCACCAGACGCCTTTAGCCTAGCTGGTTTGGGGATTGCAATAAAATCTTTTCAGCGTTGGTGGTGTGGGAAGCTCTTGAGAGGAGCAAGCGAAGAAGTGTTCTGCCTGCGGGGCTTGGGTGCATGAAATGCTTTTGCAGCCGAGATCTGCCCTGGCTGTATTTCTTCTCTGTTTACAACAGCACTGCAAATCAAAATAGGCTCTTGCTGTCCAGGAGTTCCTTTAAAGTGCATTTACTTCAGTATAGCAGCCTGGCTGGACTGCTCTTTGTGCTGCAGTGCTGACAGAAAGCACCTGAGTTATTTCCCTCTGGGTTTTGGAGTATTTTCTACAACTGTTGGACTGGTTGGGCTGTCTCTGCCATCTGAGCTTTTCCCCCAGAACAGTATATTTCTGCTGTTTGCAACTGGAGTTCCTCAAAACTCTCTTGCTGCTGCTGTGAATTGCCAGGTGAGCAATTCCATCTTTGGTCTATTTGTCTAGCGTGAAGGAACCTAAATTGGAATGTTTGAGACACATTGTAATCTGGAAGTACTATTAGAAATCTGGTACATAATATCTGCGCACTTAAGGCTTTGTTCAGTAAAGGAAACAAACCTAATCCTTTTCTTTGTACAAGTGTGGGGAGATAAAGGAAAGCCAGAGCCAGACTAATCTTGGGAACGCCACTGCCGGGTAGCATCCAGCCCCCATAGCTGCAAAGGAGCAGCCCTTTGGGCAGCAATTGCCGCTGGTGCAAGGGGAAGCTGGCAGTAACTGGCTGTGACATGGCTCTGTTTGTTAAAGATGACTTACAACACAGGTATCAGGCCCGACAAATGGTCTGCACAGACCATATGTACCTAATGCTTGCTGGCCTGCCATTAGCTGTTTCACCTGGTGTGCAGTTTATATTACACATGGTCTTTCCCTCCTCTCCTTTTCTTTCAACAAGTAAACATAGGTTTCTACAGGTGCTCATGCTGTGGCATCATTTTATACTGCTGAAGCCCGAGATGTGTGGCTGTGTAGACTACAGTCATTTCAGGGATAATGTAATTCCTTATTCGTGTTTCATTTTTATGGGAAAAATCAATGTTTAACACTGATCCTCACTTTCTCCAGAGAACTATTCAGGCACAGGTCTACCTTGCTTGAAGCAGGGATCCTAGATACTTGTTGCCATGACCATGCATCAATTGGCTCAGAAATGCTGTGCAACAGCCACAAGAAACTGCAGAGAAGATTGTCTGCAGCTAACTTATGTGCGCTTTCTGCCTTTTCTGACAAGCGATAAGTTTATAAATGCCCACAGATTTTTAGTGGGAAGGTATAAAAGAAAGGTGAGGTCTTAGTATAATAGAAAAGTGATTTGGGCATTTTAGAGATAATAGTTACAGTGGTAATGGGAATGATGGCAATCCCTGCTTTCCAGAATCTTGGAGCCTCACCCATTCCAGTGTTTTGCAGGGCTCTCACTGTTGGCAAGATGCTCTGGTGCTGTATGCCCATGGGCCTTCCCCAAGAGCAAGAGTGCCTGTGCACCCTTGAGGAGGTAGCAGCCTATGGCATGGGGTGGCCACATGCCATGCTGTGGCGCTGGCTGACCCCTTACTCCCTGTGGTGCACTGCAGTACAACAAGGTGAATTGTGAAGAAGGAATATTCCTTCTGTTATTTGAAAATTCAGGGCTGCTATATAGTGTGCTTTGGGTCGGGTTTTTTTTTCTTTATCTTTTTTCCTATTTGTTTTGTTTGTTCGTTAAGTGTTCAAAATAAGACAAGAGCATTGTTGACATGCTAGAGCCAGTGCAAGGTCCATCTTTGATGCCTTGCTGGATGCAGGGGTTTTCTTGAGTGATTGTGCCTCTTGTCTGCCCCAATACTGGAGTCCTCAGAAATTACACCTCCAGCACTCTGAGGAAGAGTTTTCTGCTCCAAGTATTTTTGCTGTCAGATTCAACCTGAAATTATCACCACTGCACAAGAAAAGCCTTGTGTTTCTTTATTTTATATTGGCTGGTGGTAGGGTAGCTGTGAATTTTAACTTATTGCAGGGAAGACTGGATAGCTAGTGGGCAGTTTTCTAATAAAGTTAGAACAGGTACTGCATTACCATCTGCCAGTGAGGATGGACAGATATTTTCTGGAGGTGAACAACTGAAACGATATTCTGATTTACTAAGGGTACCCATGTTGGTTTTGTTTTGGCTTTATTTTTGGAAATAATAAATTTTATATTTAAAAAGTGCAGGAAATAAGAAAAGCTGAGATATAGGCAGTTTTTCAGGGCTTAATTTCCAACATAATAAAAGCGAACATGAATTCCTTCATCTTCTTCTTGCCAGTTAATGCAGTCCTTCACAGCAGAATGTGTTGCAGTTGATACTTCATCTTGCAGCAATGTTAGTTAAACATCCTCCATGGGCATTTATGTCAGACCTGTTATGGCTTGAAATTGTTCTCTAACTCACTTGGAAAGGAATGGTAGAGTGAAGGAGGTCTTCTTGGGCACGAGGGAGCACCTTTTTCAAGGTTTGTGCACCCAGAGGTTGTTGCTGTTGACTGTTGGATCCCTGCTGTGCCCAGCTGAGCGTGCCATCAGCATCTAACAGGTGGCTTTGAACATGACGAGAAGCTGTCTTGAATCCTGGACCACGCTGTTCTTCCTCCCTATCTCAAAGTTTAAGTTCTCATTTGAGTGAGGGGGAGGCTGTGTTGGTACAATCTGGGGCTTGGAAGCCAGCAACTAGCTTTAGTTTTCTTCTAAGCTACTGATTTTAGCCATGTGCCTCAAAGAACCATGAGCCTACTGACCCCTTTTTATTCCTGTTTCTGATTACAGCTTGCCTTAGCCAGATCCAGCTCCTTGGGTGACTCCTCCAGGCCACAAAGGTATGACGATATTCCTCTATAATCACTGTTATTTACTTATTGTGCATGAAATGTGTGTTTTGGGGATCTTCCCGTTTAGCTGCCTTAGTGGGATAAGGGTACAGGGCAAAGGGTGGTACCCAACACCTGGGATGTGCAAGTCAAGCTGTTGACATGTAGTTTGAGTAAAGAAAGAGCAAGCACCACCACTGCAACATCTGAAGAAAGGCATGATGACACCCTGCTAGCACAAGGGTGGGCAATGATGTTTTGGTTGGAAATACAGAGTGCATGAAGTGGCAACCTGGTGTTCATTTGGAATACTGTGCATTCTTCTTACAGACACCTTGTTGCTATATTGAAAGAAGATAAAGAGACATTTGGGTTTGAAATCCAGGTAAGGCTTAAATGAGAAGCTGATTCACTTAAAAATAAAATATGCTGCAAACTCTCAAGTGTCACATCCTCAAAGTTAGGTTAAGACATCATAAAGCAGAGGAAAGTATCTGCCAGTTCCTCATGAAATCTGAAGAGCTTACAGTAATAACACAGAGAACTAGGATACATTTCCAAGTTTGTTTCTTTTTTTTCGCAGCAAAGGTCACAGATGAGAATTTCTGGCCTTCTCACAAGTCAGAGCGTTGAATGTAGGAGAAATCTCATCCAAATCCAAATATGAGGCAATGGCAATGACTTCTTACTTCCATAAATGAGTATTTTTAGAAGAATTGTATATGAGACAATTTTAACATAAAGAGACATCCAACAACCTCTCTCTCGAAAAAATACCTTCTAGTAGCTTTTTACTACCTCCTTTAAGATATATAGACATACATATTTTCAAAGTAGATGTACAGTATTGGTATGTTTTTTAATAAATAACTGCTAAGCATGAGGTTTTGAGTGCTAATTCATATAGGAAGGAATTCTGTTAGATGTAGAAGTCAGAAAATCATCACATAGGAAAACCAGAATCTTATCAGGAGCACTGCTTAATGGGAGATTTTTGTTCTGTAGATTTTTGTGAGAAAGGTAACTCTCAGATCAGAAAACCTGATAAAATCCTGGTTATGAATAAAAGATAACTTCAGGAATAAAAGGATGAAGTTTTGGGAGCAGAGGGTTGTGGCAATGCCACAGAGCCCTGCCTGCCAGCGCGACCTGCAGGCAGGAGCATGTTTTGAGAGATCGTCCAATATCACCCCTGTGTTTCGATCACTGTGGCAGCAGGGCATCTTCAGAGTGCTTCCTTGTATCTGTGCACAAAGGGAAAACAGCATTTTCAGTGAAATTAGTGTATTAGGAAAAGCTTAACTTTTTCAAATTTGTTTCTGTGACTAATGAGTGGGTAAGTGTTCAGCTCGTGAACAGTGGAGAGCTTTCAGAAGAGAGGATAATTGAGTCAATTATTGGGCTTTGCATAAATTGTCAGGGCAGATTTTCATTATATGTGACATTCTGATTAAAAATAATTGTTCTTGGCACATTTTCTTCCTGAACATTCAGCCTGAGCAGTTCTCTAGAAAGTCCAGGCTATGGAAAGGCAGCATTTGTCTGATACTAAGGATTAGGCCGTTATTTAGAGGCTGTAATTTCATTACTACAAGTTAAAATTAGGCAAACCACAATAAGATGATGTGAAACTTTAGGTCTACCATCTGCAGGGAGCTCATGAGAACTGCAGTGATGGTCAAATGCCAGAGTTGTTTGCGTGTTATCACTTCTACTTCCCACTTGTGAATCAGAGCCTGGCTGTGGCTCCCAAAACACCTGAAGTGTTTGCAGAGCAGACACTCTGGTAGCTGGTCTTTCTCCTCCACTGCAGCCATTTGAAAGCTAGGTGTGCCATCCAAAACCACAGCCCACTCAGCTTCTGCAGTCCAAGAAGAGAAGGTACATGGCAGGGAAGTCCACTGCTCCTGGAGTGCTTCTCTTGGGGCCATCAGTCACACCCCAGAGATGCCCACCCCTCCTGGTGGCTCATGTGGGGACACCCTGACGCCTCTGTCCAGACACTCTGGTTAGGTGTGATGAATCGCATCCTGCTTGCCCCCTTGTATCGCTCAAGCTGGCCCAATCTTTCAGGTTGGAGTAGGTAGGTGAGTGTGACCCTCAGCTCCATGTGCTCCAAGACCCTCATGTTTTACTTCGTGTTCTTAATTTAGTCAAAGGTTTTACTATTGGTCCAAGGGCTGATGTCACTGTGTCGGTGTGGTTTGGCCAGATAAGCTCTGAACTCAGACAGCCTTCATCCCTATTTGTTCCACACTGATTGAGAAATTTGGGAATCTAACTTGACTTCTTATATCCGGGTTAGATGTGGCTGTCAGGTCTTCAGGAAGTTCAGCTTCACTCTTACATTTTGGTAGGAAGATGTGGCTAAATACTGATATTTGCATGTAACCAAGAATACATTTCCTGTCATTGCAAGATCTGGTCAGGTTGCATCGCCTACTTTTGCATTTTTCTAAATACATCAGCACTGATAATCACATGATGGATTTATACTTAGGATTACTTTATGTATATTTAAATGTATAAGTCAATAATAAAAAGCACTTTTGAGAGAGTGTGGTGATGTGGATAATGAGTTTAAGAGGCCAAAAGAGCAAAAGTAGGTTCAACTTTTCCTGCTTCTCAGTTCCTCTGTTGTGAATCAATCTATCTGGAAGCTCCAGCTGGCTTCACGCAGCATTCACAATGAGTAGGAGTCAATCACTTGAAAGGCCGAGTCACATCCTGCCATGCTGTGGCTGAGAACTTGAAATATCCTTCCAGAAAGCAATCTGCATCCATGCTAACAGATATTCTTGACTAAAGTTACTGAGGTTTTGATATTGAATAACCAACTTGCTTTAGAAGTTTGGGTTTGTTTTTTTTTCAAAGTCACCTTACAGGTAGTCTTTCAGGTGTCTGCGGTTCTCTATCATGAGAATGCAATTTCTAATTGTTAGGTTATAACATAATGCAGTTTTCACTTGCATGATAATGCACTCTGCTCATCACAGACTTCTCATTTCAAAAATGTGTAAAAAAGAATATTGATTTTTAAATTGTTTTCCTGGCTTTTATATTGGTAACTCTGTCACTTCGGTATTAACAGACTATTAGATTTCCACACCAAAATGATTACTCCCTGGAGGTATGCACTTGTGTCTGCAAAATTCAAGAAGAAAGTCCTGCCTATCTTTCCGGCCTTCAAACTGGTAACTATTAATGTTGTTTTCCTGCTGTGGTGGTCTTAGCTTGCTTCCCTCCCACTTATGTTTGCTGTAGATCATGTGGAAGGCATACATGTGCTAATTTTTGCTTCTGTGTGTCTCTAACAGGTGATATCCTTGCCAGTATCAATGGTGTGAACATTGATGGCTATAGTCACAAGCAAATAGTAGACTTGATTAAGTCTTCGGGGAACTATTTAAGGTAGGCATCCCTCCTTAAAGGGTTTTTAGCTTAAAAGACTCTCCAGGTGGAAGCCAAGAAAGCTTCTGGTGCTCTCCTGAAGTCCTATGCTGTCTCAGAGGCTGCAATCCCTATGAGTCTGTTTGTGCAGAGCCACACTCTTGTTGCACGTGAGGGCTGAAGACAGCCATGGAGGAGAGGGTTCGGCATGTGGGGTGCTCCCTTGTCCCCACATGCAGCTGCTTCCTGAGCACTCCATGGCCCCATGTTCTGCAGTGCTCTGTGGTACATGGCCTGGAAGTGCTCAATGCTTCTCTCCACTTCAGTGCCAACATTGTCTGCTCTTCACAGGTTAGAGACTGTCAATGGGGCCATGTTTGTGCGGAAGATGGAGCTCGAGACCAAGCTGCAGCTACTGAAGGTAATGCAATTAATTAGTTAATCTGTTGTTGAATGCAGAGTCCCGTTGTGGTTCACTGCTAATGAAGGTAGGTCCATGGAGCTAGGTGTCCTGGCGAGGTGACCGCTGTCACCAGCACCCCAAGCCGCAGTCCCTATAATATTTTCTGTCTATTAATTTTCTGTAATATTTTCCACACAATAACATCTGTAGCTCTCTAAATATTTCCATTTCTGCCTGTGTCTCAGCTGTGCCCAGCTGGTAGGCAATCCTCCCCTGTAAGAACAGAGCAGCGTATTTTAATATCCTCTGTATTTAGCAGAAGGGAAGGCAGGCTTTCCCAAGCACAGCCCAGGCTCCTCAAGGACAGCATGCTGATGGCACCTCTGACTCGCAGAACTTCTGTTCTCCCAGCTGAGTCTGAGGCAGCCAGGCTGGCAATAGGTTTTTGGGTGCCAGTGGCGCAGCATGCTTCTCTGCTCACCCCACTGCAGCCACAGCACAGCAGGGGCCAAGGGCTTTCCAAAGTAGGGACTTGGTTGACCTGAGTGAAGGATTTTTCCATATGGTGACTCTATGCCAAACTTTCTACACAGGAATATGGTACTTTAAAAGTTCGTTAAAAATTAATCTGGCTAGAATAAGCCTCATGCCAAATGGGTTAGGCTTGCCAGAGCTGAGCAGCAGGGACAGTTTGCCATATGCGCCATTGTCTATAAAATGTAAGTCCTGTCATGGGGGCAATTTCATATTTAGCATTTAGCATGTTTAAAACTATGTTTATTTAATTGGTTTGCACTGCATTTATAACAGTACAGCACCAGGTGTTGTAATTTGCTGCATGACACTGATGCTGCAGATCAGCAATCGTTAGTTGTGGGGGCTGGAGGGTGAGGAAAGGATGGATTCTTCCCAACCTTCACTGGTCTGCAGCTGGGGAATACGGAGGGCAGTGTCTGGCTGTCCAGGCAATATCTTGGTCATCATCGCTTCAGCCCAGATGACGGGCAGGGGTGAGGAGACCAGGGTGAGACATCAATGAGCTCAGTTTCCCCTCCAAGGCTTGTTAAACTGATGAGCACTATGGAGGATGCTTTTGAAAATGGCTACAATGGTTTTAGGCATTGCTCCCTGTCAGAGAGCTGTTGTTTTCTCTCTGAAGGAAGTAAAACTGACCAGTGGGCGGTGAGGGGCTCTGGGCTCTTGGCTGGTGTGAAGAGCCGGGAGAGACAAGCTTGCAGGCAGAGCTGGTGCTCCCTGTGGGACTGGAACAAACCCCTGCATGCCCAGTGTGTCCAATGAGGTGGGAGGTGTTGGGAGGCTGGTGTGGGTGCAGGTGCCATGCTGGCCTTGCATGGAGCTGTGTGTGACCACATCCCTGGAGCTGGGGAGGTGCTTGGAGATGCTGGGACTGACCAGCTGGGTGGCTAGTCCAGACATGGCAAGAAAGGATCCCAGAGCCAGAGCATTCATCACTGTGCTAATGAGAACACAGCAGCAGGATGCTTCCAACCCGGCCGTGGTCAGTACTCCATGGCAAGTCGCTAAGTCTAGTCCCTTGTAAATCTGGAGGAAACCACCAGTAAAGTCACCAGAAATGGGCCATTCCTCCCTATACCTTTACAGGGAAATCATAAAGCCAAAATTCAAAATCTGCTGTGAATGGTTCTATTTCAAGAGGGAAGCTTTCACAAAACATCTGCTTCCCAGAAATGCCAAACCTCTGCAGCAAGTGTTGCTATGGAGTAAAATAGGGCGTGAGCCTGACCCTGTGCTCTTACAT
The DNA here is from genome assembly GCA_017639245.1 of Myiopsitta monachus. Lineage (NCBI taxonomy): Eukaryota > Metazoa > Chordata > Aves > Psittaciformes > Psittacidae > Myiopsitta > Myiopsitta monachus. The sequence goes on along the minus strand of CM029921.1, from coordinate 58,091,887 downwards.
TGGTGTGCTGCAGTGGAAAGAATCTAATTCTGTTTCTAACTGTCTCTAGCTGCCTTACTGAAGGGTGTGCCTGGCTGTTGCAAACCCCTGTAACCGCAATGAGACGGAGATGTGCCTGTGAGTACAAGGCATGAGTACAAGGCATCACCACAGGCTTGGACGTGCAGTTGCACAAGCATCTCTTACATGCAATTTCCTAGGTCTCTTTGAATTATAAAGTTCTAAAAACTACTGTATTCAGCATTGTGTAGAGACTGTAAGAGCAGATTTTGGACTAGTTCTCCTCGAAAGAGAACTGTTTTGCTCCTGTTTTGCAGGCTTGCCAACGGGGCATCCCAGTACACCACCACCTTGCGGCTGGGCTGGCGTTTTCATTGTGTGCTTGATTTTTCCAAAGTGGGAGGAAAAAAGTGAACATGCTGACAGATTGCCCATGCAGGTCTGGTCAGTTTAGGTGTACAAGTGTGTGATTTGCCAGCCTGTCCGGCTGCGCATCTGAGGCGCAGCAGGTTCAGGCAGGTTATTGGGGAAGAACCTACTGTGACTGTCTCAAGGCAGAGGCTCATCAGTTGATTTGTTGTCATTTCTTTAATTAACTATTCAATAGTTTATTTTTACATCAAAAGTTGTTCTGCATCAGAGGGAAAGAAAAATGTTGCTGTGTTGGATGGCATTAGTTGGATAGGCACAGGGTGGTGTTACCTTAACACAAGGTTGGGATGGTTAGCTGTGCCATCTCCACTGCTCTGCTGCAGGATCCAGGAATGAGGAGCAGGGTGCCCTTTCATGGCTGGTGGGCTCCAGAGCTGCGAAGGGCTAGAGGAGGGTGGGCTGCAGAGCCTGTCCTGTGCTGGCTGAAGGCAAGCAGCATGCTCTATAGATTTCGGGCTGCTTCTTTTCAAATCAGATGTGTACAGCACCGCACTGAGCACCCAGGATATGAGTGGACTGTAGAGAAATGTGCTAAACTCCGGGAAAAGTGTCTCTGTCAAAAAAGGGACATACAAGTGCTGCCTGTAGCACCTGTACTTCCTAAATCGTTTTCTTTACAAGTGTTTTATGCTTGTGCAAAAGTGTATGAATGACAGAGCCCTCTTTCTCCTCCACAGCAAAGTCTGCAGCAGAAAAGGGTAGAGTTGCGCTCTGTGCTCTTACAGGAACAACGCTTGCTGCACGGTACGTCCTTGTTTCCTGGTAGAAAACCGCAGCCCTGCAGAGCTCTTCTGTGGAAACAGTGTCTCATCTGTAAAAAGCAATTCTTTAATCTGATTTTCATTTGCTTTCTTTTTCCCCTGCAAATGAAGGCAGGGGGCTGCCCCTGGGAAAGCTTTTTTCTGGGGGTGATAAATTTGGATGTTGCTTGACTAATGCAGACCAAAGGCTCTTTCACATGAGTTCTAGGTTGCAAATATTTTATCCATTCTTATTTGGATTTATCAGGGGAAAGGTTTTTTTGCTTGTGCTTTTTTTATGGGTTGTCTAGAGAGTGGCTTTGATTCTGCATGTGGGGGATGGCAGGGGCAGAGAGCACCCCACAGCTGGGAAGCAGCTTCCCTTGAGGGAAAGTGACTGCTCCCTGCACTGAGATGCTGGGCATGACATTTCCCTGTGCCACTATGGCACAGGCATCCTGCTCTCCAGCGTTGAGCAGACACTGGTAAATAATGCTCCTCTTTGGCTTCTGCTTTCAGGGGAGGTGAATGACAACGGGCCTGCTGGGTGCACTGGAGCTGGAAGAGGCCAGCTTGCTCAGCGGCAGCAGCACAGTAGGACACCTCTTTCCGATGAAGCCTCGCTTCTCCAGTGAGAGCAGCTCCCGCAGCCGGCTGAGCTCAATGACCGTGGACAGCGAGGACAGCTTCTACCAGAGCTGCGCCTTTGAGGATTCCGCTGAAGAGAGCCTGAGCCGCCAGTCGAGCATGGATGATGACTGCTTCTTCCCTAGGGATGGAGCTGGTGCTCCTGGGAGGTCATCGCTGAGGAGGATCCGCAGTATCAGCCTGGCCAGCAGCGGGTCCATGTCTCCACTCTGGGAGGGCAGCAGCTGTACCAGTACTTTTGGGACCCTCCCGAGGAAAAGCAGGAGACCCAGTGTCCGAAAGAATATTTTGAAGTTCATTCCAGGCCTTCACCGGGCTGTGGAAGAGGAAGAAAGTCGAATCTGACATTCCACATCCATCCTTGATGCCCAGGGCTCTGCACTGTGGGACTGCTACATGGCCTGGGACCACGGGCAGCAGCTCAGTGGAGCCATGCAGTGGGTGATATGCGGTGGCACTGCATGGCAGTCCTCCAGACAACAGCACTGATGATATTTATAGAGCTCTGGGATTTTTAATTATTTTAACTTTTAATCAGAGCACACTGTGGACCTCTTCATTAACGTGAAAAATGACTAACTCCTGAAATGTGAGGAACCTTTGCAGAACTTCCTCAGCATAGTTTAGTGTTAATAACAGGTTTTAATTGAATGCAAAATTGATTGATAGCTATTTATTTCCTGTTACCGAAGTCATAGTCTTCCAAAGGTCTTTAATAAAGCAAGTGCTTTCTACTAAAACCAGTGAGAGGCTCCCCTCAGAAAGAGAATGGAGGCCAGAGAGTATGACAGAGACAGACCCTGGGCAGTAACATTTTGAAACGAAGGGCAGAGATTTACCCATGGTAAAAAGAAAATGAAAGGATGAACTCCACAACTCAGTTCCCAGTCTCCAAAGCAGGGAATGGTTCTGCTGGCCAGCTGAGCCGACAGCACTGATAGATGTACAAAGTAAATGCTGGCTGCTGTCAGTTTCTCACTTCTTAGCAGCCATTGTATAAACCCTGCAATAAACTGGTTTATTGGTTGTGATTTGATCAGCTGCAATCTCTGCCAGTAGCTGGTTTGGCATGTCTTGCCAAACCTGTCTTGCTCCAGGGATTTGAAGTAGAAAGGAGTCTGCTGAGCATGCCCACAGCCCAGGCTCTGTGCATGAGGAGCTGGTGGTGTCCATGTGCTTGCTGCTTTGAGCAGCTCCATGTGTCCAGAGCAGGGTGCACCAGTCACTAATGCACCCCTTATAGGCTCCGTTGTCAAAAGAGCATAGTGGTGAGCACCAGCAGCATTGAGCAGAGGTGCCAACAGGCTGGTAGCTCTGTGGAGAGAGCACTCCCCAGGGAAAATGGGTGAGGTGTATATGTCTGTGTGATCTGGGAGGGAGGCAAGGGGGCTGTGGCAGTGACTGCTGTGGGAGGCTGCAGGTGATGGGCAGCGAGAAGCCAGCAAAGGGTGATGGGTCTCTGCATCTCCTACTTCCCAGTGCAGCTCTGTAGTGCCAGCTTTGCTAGAAACAGAGCTTTCTGCAAGGTGTCAGGCTGGCAAGTCACCAGAATGCCAGGGTCTCACTGCACCCCGGGAGAGCATGGGTGCTCTAGTTGCCTGGCTGTAATTTTACCAGGATTTGAGAACATGTCCACTTATCATGATGTAACTATATAGCTCAGATTGATCTCACTTCTTAAGGTGAGAGAAGTAAAGGCAGATGATTGTCCTGCAGGGATGAGCAGGATTGCCCTGTGCCTGGAGACAGTAGCAGGTCGTACCCTGGGGACCTCCTTAGAGGGCTGTGCCTGGGACATGGTCCCTCTGAGGTCCAGGGACTGCAGAAGATGGTCCTGGTGCTTCCACTGCATTGGCAGGAAGGTCGTTAGGTGTTCACATTTCTTCAGGAGCAGAGATTTCGTCAACTTGATAGCTCATATGAAGTGATTTAATAAACAAGGGCATAAATGTGAAGAAAAAGAAAAAAAATATTTCCCCCTCAGGCAGCAGGGAAATAGGCTGTTTGTTCAGCCCAGGCAACCCGATTATGTTTTTCAAATACAATTTAAAGAATATTAAATATAATTTAAATACCTTGTGTGAGTCATTCATCTTTTGACCCAGCAGACCATGCAGTTGTTTACCATTCGGGTACTGCTGTGGCAGGATTTCCTGGTCTTTTCATAAATCTCAGGATAAATCCAATAGTTTCCCTCTGAGATGAACCCCAAATAAAAGCAAGCTGTTTCCAATAGTTCTCTAATTAATGAATGTTGCTAAGCCAGCAGAATCCATATTGGCGTCTGTAATTTCTCTTAAAAGGATTAAGTAGCTGGTAATACGGCAAGTATCCGGGAAAGCTGAGGGGCAATCAGGAGAATAGCTCATGAGGTTTATCCATATGGGAATGATGTTCTGTCTGTGCTGCTGAACCAAACACCTGCAGTTCAGCCTGTGAGCCCTTTGCTATCATTCATCCCCCAGCCCCTGGGCCTGGAGGTGGGCTTTGGTCTGACACCTGCAGGGAGCCAGAGCCAACCTGCCAGCCCAGGCTGGAGCATTTCAGGTGTTGGTCTGGAGCTCATTGCTAGACATTATATTTGTTGCCTGTGATTTGCTGTCTCAAGATAGAGTTTTACCTTTCTTTGCCAGTAACACCAGCAGAAATGAGAGAAAAAATAGGAGATATTATTTCTGTTTGGACAAACTGTGGAATTAAATGCAGATGTATGTGCGATTGAAAGCAACTGTGGGCAGAATAACCAGAAAATCTGGTGAAGGCTGTCGAAGGCCCCCAAAGAGAACAAATGAACAGCACTTAGAAAGGAACCTTGAACTCAGTCCCATGTGCAGTTGGGTCGCTTGGTTTCAGGTCCCAGACTGCACTGAGGGAAAAGCGCTCTTCATCACCTGCATGGGGAAGTTTCCAGCCAGCCAGAGTTGGCACGCTACTCCATCTGGCTGTGGGTGGCTGATGGTGGCTTGCCCCTCTCCCCCTCTCCGGCAGGAGCACTCCTCTCTCTACACCTGGCCAAGGAGTATTTGGACCCAGGACTGTTGTATGTATTTGTGTCAAAAGACAAAATATCCCTAGCCCAGCATGTCTGATCAGAGGGTTGAAGCTTTCTCCACTGGTGCTATGGACTCTTCACCTGGGAGAAAGTCAGGGCACTACCAGAGCCAGGCCAGAGCTTTTTCTTTGCCATGGAGAGCATGGGCTGACTGGTCTGCAGAGACCAATGGAAATGTGTCAGCCTGACCAGGGCCTTCTTTGCCTTCCCCCCACTCTCTGCTCCTGAATTCATGTCTTCCTTTGCTTATTGCAGCTAGTTTATAGGGATGAAGTGGCAGAGGTGGGGCTTGACAGGGTGCCTTGGTCACAGGCTACATCCTCTGCCTTGATTTATAGAGGGAGGAAAAAAGGTATTTAAAACAGTGTATGAACTCTACTCTCTTAGGCTGCATCTCCAGTGAAATTAGTGCAGCTTTGTGTTCCAAAGGAGGACTATTTTTGGTTTGGAAAGTTGTCCTATCTCAGGAGATACAAGCTTGCTTTTAGGGTGGAAAGGCTGAATAAGCCTGGACATCCAACAAGATTAAGACAGGCCTTAAGGAAGACTGAATAAATGATGATTTTCTAGCAGCTGCAAGAACATGCTTTGGTCGCTACAAGCTGACAACATGACGTTCATGGCCACAATCAAAAACAGGATGTGGGTGACAGGCGGGCTCTGGGGGGTTGCTGCAGTGGGCATCAAGAACTATGGTGCCTCAGCCTTCTGAGGGGAGGAAGGAGCTCACAGCAAGCCAAATAGCTCAGAGAGCAAAACAAAGGAGAAAGTTCTTTTAAAATGGCATTTCTCCTATCATGGAGCAGTCTGAAAGGATCCCTGCTCCACCTCACAGGAGTCAGGGCAAGAGGGTGAGCGTACAGGAAACCCTGTGTGGTGACACTGGTTCAAGGGCTGGGGCTCCAATCAATGCGTGTAGAAGTGCTCTGGACCTTCAGCAGAGGAGGCATACTCACTGATCATGGATGGGGTCATTGAAGGGTTTGCTTGATTTCCTAACAGCCAAGGGATTACCTTTTCTCTTCTTATCCCTGTGGATATAGAGTGTGAGTTTACTGCAGAAAGAAGTGTGGCTTCTCTGAAGAATGCAATTCCTTTGTAAACTTAAAACTTCAATTAATTTGCTGAATGCTACTGAGCCTGACCCTGTAAGGGTTCTTAACTGCTTAACCTGGTGTTGCCCAATGCCCAGATCTAGCCAGCCTTGCTAGGCCTTTTTTTATGACCTGTGCAATATCTCTTTCCTTTTTCTCCCCCTGTGCTCTCTTGGCCTGGATTTCTACTGTGGAAGTTTTTTTTCCCCACAAGACCATGAAGCACATTGTGGCTTCTGTTGGAAGCATTTCAAATCCAGTGGAAAATCATTCTGGCTTCAAGGCTATACTATCCTGCAAAACTCTTCCTGCACGCATTAAGGTTCCAGCCCTGGAAGCTGCTGAGCTGAAATATGTGAGGAGTTGCTGCGTTTCCTTGTCTGAGCCATATTTCTGCATGTCCTGGGTTTTGTTCCTTTTCAGTTGTACTCAGAGCAGGTGGCTATCCCTTCAGCAACCACTTTTCCACATACCTCTTTGGGCTGTGTTTCTGCCTTTCCACACGCGGCTCTACCCTGCTGATTTCTGCTTTTTCACCTCACATTTCCTTTCTCATGCAGCTGTTTTAGAAGTTTTCATGCATAGCAGCTGTTTGCACCCAGCTATCATAACATTGAAAAGAAGTTCACAACATGTAGTTATTGCAGGTGACTGAGTTTGTCCTTCCTGCCACTTATACATACATAAACCCAAGAATTTATTGCTATGCTCTTAGCACAGAGCTGCTGCTTGTTACTGCTGTCCACATCAAGCTACGGTTGTGCTACCCATAGATAATGTGTAATCAAACTCACCACAGGCACTTGGTCAGCCACAGAAAACACTGTCACGGTGAGAACAAGCCAGTGAAGCCCAGGCAGAGCCCGTCCAGCAAGCTCCAGTGCTGAGGCCTCGCAAAACTGATGCAAAGCAGATGGCCCATGACAGAGGATGGCAATGCCACATTGCTGCCATTGGCCACGCTGGTCTGCACAGCCAAGAGATGCCCTGGTGGCATTTGTGGACTGGAGCCAAGAGCTTCTCCAGGGCAGATAGAAGTGTCAGGGAGAGCAGAGATCTGGGATGTTCAGGCGATGCTCTGCTCGGGGAAAGGTCCACAGCCTGAATTGCTTCTGTAAAGTCTGGCTCTTTTCAGTACAGGCTTCCACTTTTTTAAAAGCTTAGAGACAGAAATGACACCACCTCAGGTTTGTGCAAATTAAATGTTTTCATAGCCCTGAGAGGTGGCTTTGCCCAGCTTTGATTATAAATAGCTGCCTGCGGTGGGAAGAACCCACAGCTACTTTTTCCTTTTTCCGAGTCCAGCTGTGTTTTTAAGCAGGAATTCTACTGTGTTTTTAAGCAGGATCTCTGCCTGCTTAAAAACACTGCTGGGGATGCTGCGGCATCCAAGCAGTGTCAATGATCTCAGTCCCTGAGATGACCTGGGGGTGACAGGTGACCCTGAGCTCCTGGGAGCAGACAGGAGAACCACCTGCATTGGCAAATGCCTTCCAACAGGCAGGAGCTGCTCTCCCCTCACCATAAATCCCTTCTGGCTGCTTGCGCAGTGTTTGTCAGGAAGAAAGCAGCAGCTGCCTATTTTTAACACTGTCAAAACTTGAATTACTCTGCATGTGCCCATTGTTTGTAGCTAGCATGCCCTTGCTGCATCACTCTCTCATGTATTCCTGTTTTTCAGAGGAAACATGCTGCTCCCAATGTGTCTCCCCTCTGAAGCCAAGCATGGCCAGTGGCAACAGCGGGAAAGCATGAGCATGTGTGAGGGCTGGCTAGTGCCTGACACAGCTCTAGCAGGCAGAACACCCTTGCTTCTGCCTTTCCTTTCATTCCTCTGCTGGATGAAAATTTAAATCCTGAAATTACAGAATATAGAAGGGAAATGCCAAGGTATGGGTTTTTTTAATAAACATAAGGTATTTATCTTGCTGACAAAATGGAAATGCTTGATTGTATTTTGTTGACATGATTCACAGGAGTTTTTCTCTGGGGGAGTTAAAGTGAAATGCAATCCTTCCTGGCTGTGCTCAGCTGTGGGAACATTTGTCTCCAGTGCCACCACCCCTGTCATCTTGCCTGGGCTTTGGGTGGCACTGCATCTCCCACAGCGACCCTGGGTTATGTGGCTTCTACTCTAGAGCAGCTCCAGTGACCATGTGTGGTGCATGTGCTCCCCAGGCAGCCATGTACATGTATGAGATGCTCCTGGAAGCTTGGAGCAGAGACTGGGCAGCAGCGAGTTAATGACAGAAGAGCCTGCAGAACACTGCAAACACCCTGCCACAGCGGCCTCTGCCTATTTCTGGAATGTACTGGAATGACTGTGGCTCAGCAACGATTTACCTCACCGACTCTCAAATCCCTGTTGTGCCTCTGAAATCCCAGGTGCTGTTTCTGAAATTTTAGTAAAGCATAGCTGGAATGGAAACTTCCTGCGCTAAAGGTCACATGGAAAATGATTTATAATAGATTCATGCAAATTGTGCTTCGACCACGAGGTGCTGATTTGGGGAAATGTGAGTTGTTGAGAGTTGATTGTGTAACCAATGGATGGCACCAGGAAATACCTGAAATTGTTTCAATATGTTCCTGCAATCAAGAAGTCAGGCAGGCAGGTTCCTGAGGGTATGAAGACAGGATCTGTCCCTGTTCCCATGGGAGCTGATGCGGCTCCAAGGTTAGCAGTCTTTTTGCTTGACAACCCTGGTGCCATGTTTTCAGCTTTGTGTGACTTCAAATTAGAAGCCTGGCTGGCAGTTTGCCCCATGCTGAAGGCAGGATTTGTGCTGGTTGCACCAATGCGGACACGGCCCATTGACCCTGTGAGATGATCACATCCCCACTCAGCCCATGAGATCGTGGTGCAGAAGGGATGCACCCAAGCATGGTAAGTCCCAACCATGAAACCTTTTTCAGTGATGTTTCCGCACTGGGGGAAATCCTGGGGACAAGACCTGTCAAATGAGAAATCATAGAACCATAGAATAGTTAGGGTTGGAAAGGACCTTAAGATCATCTAGTTCCAACCCCCCGCCATGGGCACGGACACCTCCCACTAAACCGTGCCACCCAAGCCTCTGTCCAACCCGGCCTTGAACACCTCCAGAGATGGAGCATTCACAACTTCCTTGGGCAACCCATTCCAGTGCCTCACCACCCTTACAGGAAAGAATTTCTTCCTCACATCCAATCTAAACTTCCCCTCTTTAAGTTTGAACCCGTTACCCTTGTCCTATCACTACAGGCCCTAATGAAGAGTCCCTCCCCAGCATCCTTGTAGGCCCCCTGCAGATACTGGAAGGCTGCTATGAGGTCTCCAAGCAGCCTTCTCTTCTCCAGGCTGAACAGCCCCAACTTTCTCAGCCTATCTTCATACGGGAGGTGCTCCAGTCCCCTGATCATCCTTCGTGGCCTTCCTCTGCACTTGTTCCAACAGTTCCATGCTCTTCTTATGTTGAGGACACCAGAACTGCACACAATACTCCAAGTGAGGTCTCACGAAAGCAGAGTAGAGGGGCAGGATCACCTCCTGTGACCTCCTGGTCATGCTAAATCATCTGCAGGGCCCTTTGGATTATGTCAGAGATATAGAAGTAGCTTGATAAGAAGAGAAGGTATTCTTCTCCCCAGCCACCAGTCTGTGCCGGGTACCCAGTCTCTCCTGAAGGTACCTACTGTTGCATGTTGTCAATTCACTTTCAAACCTTGTTATCCATTTTCCTGGACAATTTTTTTCCAGGATATGATTGATTTTATAAATCAATTACACCAAGCTCATTTTCATAACAATGATGAAAAGTTGTTGATTTCAAGATGCAAACTCACAGATGAACAAAACCAGTGGAAAGGTTTTGGGCTCATTTCTAATCAAGGTCAAAACTTGACAAGAAGATTTCAAAGTCCTAAAGCACAAAGATGTCAAAAATGTTGTTTTGTACCAACACAAAAAGTCTTTCATAGCTGGAGATTACACTCTTACATAAACCTGGCTTTGGGCACAGACTTGAGAAAAGTTCAGCTGCGGTCAGAAAATGCCCGGGTGCTGCTTGGGCAATCCTCCTACTTCACTTTGTGAACCCTCCCTGTATCACTCCTGCTAGCTTTAGGTCTGACTGATAATTACTGTGTAAGTAAGTGCTAATCTCATCCCTTGCCCCATTTATATTCCTCTAAAGAGAGTTTCTACTGCTGTGGCCAGAAGATGCTTCTGTAGAAGGGGGTGTGTGGTGGATGTGAAAGGGGAAGCACAGTGCTGACCTGCCTTGGCGCTGGTGGGGCAGCGAGCATCCCATTGCCTGGCTGGCTTGGCCTTGGGGACCTGCCACCTCAGTTCTCACCTTGTCACAAAACATCACATGGGCTTGTGCTTTTGGTTCTCATCTTCTAGTTCTGTCCTTGAGGGCTGATTCCTTGAAGATGCATTTCACTGAGCATGTAATTGCAGCTGCTCAGCATCTGGCAGGACATGGCCCTGCCGGTAAACACGTGTGGTGGCAGAGGAGCGTGGTGGTGAGCTGTATGCAGGGTATGTGTCCTTCCAACCAGCCGGTTTGTTTCCCAACAAGTGCAAAAGGCTTCCATTGTCTGGCCAGTGGCACGACAAGCTTTATCAGCACACAAACCCGACAGAGAATGTTAAGAGGGTTAGGTGGCAGCAGCTCTGTGGAAGGTGGTCACCCTCCAGGGATTAGAGGTCAGAACAATAGTCCCTGTGACCAGGCGGAGACACAAAGGGCCATTGTGCCAAGAGTACAAAATCCCTGTTTATTACTGCAGGGCTGACATGCTGAAAGACGTGCTCTCCATGCCAGCACAAAAGCTTCCTTGCTTCAGATTGTTTGTTTATGTAAATTAAAATGGTGCATTTAATTATGCAAGGGGACGAGCCTCGGCAACAAGCGAGGTGGTGATTGGATTGCCCCATGGCCAGAGCCCACTGGCAAGCCCTTGGCACGTCTGATGGTGTGACCGTGGACCCTGCTCTGTGCAGCACCCACAGGAGAGGGGACAGGCGTTGACTGCTTGCACAGGGGAGCAAAATCCCTGTGGAGAAGGGGTGAAGAGTATCGCTCCCCACCCTGGGGCGCAGGACAGGGGCCCCTGGAATTGCACGGCCCCAGTCCGTGGGCACAGCATAGCCCTAAGCATGACAGAAGAAGTCCCATCAGCAACTGGCATGCCCGAGTGCAACGGGAGTGTACCCCTGCAGAAAGACCCACTCCAGGTCATTGGTGAAATAGCAAAATCTGTTGGAATGGTCCCTTGCACAAATGCAGAAATGAGCCCTGATGATGCTCCACCTGTAGAAGAAAACCAGGGGGAAAATAGCAATTTGCTGGCAGAGGACATAGTTCATGGGGATTTTGATGAAGAGAAACAATGCAAAGGTAAAGTACAAGGCTGCCTTTCTCTATGTGCTTGGATAGAAAAGCTCTATTTTATGTATAGTCTTATGAATAATGATATGCACTATGTGTGTTAGTCAAAATTCCTAACCTATGGTAGTTGTTAATGATGAATCAGAATAATTTGAAGTTTGGGACAAATTTGAGCTAGCAGTTACACAGGATGCAATGAAAAGTATGTAACTACAGAAACAAGCAATTTTTTAGTCTGCTCTGAAAAACTGCTGCCAATTGGCAACCATTAAAACCTAATTATTCTCACTAACTGCTCCATCAGTCCATTTCTTGTGTTTTATATTTCCTAAAGAAAAGCGAGAGGAAAACAATGGGAAACTACAGCAGGGATCAGCTGATATCCAGGACACGGGGACTGATGGCCAGGAATCAGAGGAAGGTAATGGAAAACGCTGTGGGACATTAGGTTTTCCCAAAGCACAGCAATGAGTACCCTTCAGAGACAATCACATGCATGTGGTTATTGGTTTTGTTTAATTCAATCAGACCCTTATGTCTCGGAGGGCAGTGACTCATTTCTCATCTGTAGAGTTGCTGCGCTTTAAGAAAACATGTCTGGTATCTTTTTCTTCCTGGGGTTTGTGTGTATCTCCTTGATTATAGGATATTGAAACAAAGTGGGGTCATCAGCCAGGAGGTCTCCAACAGCCTTGTGAGGCTGGGAGATGATTTATCTTCTGCTTTGGGAAGGGGAACTCAGAGGATAACCTCAGGAGGCTGTCAGTCAAAAATGCGTGGCCTCAAAACCCAACCACATTCCTGCCTGATTCACCAAATGTCTAAATCTCTCTGACACCCAAGCATCTAGCAGAAAATTCCTCTCTTAAACATCTGCTCCTGAGTCCCTTTCTATTCATTCCTAGGTGAAAACGGTAAAAATCAGTTGGAGCCAAGGCTGGATCTCACACCTGCCTCCTGCAGTGAGTGGGATGGAAGGAGGGAACTTGCTCCCCATACCCCGTCACAACTTAAAATGTATTGCATATATATATATGTAGATAAACCTATGCAATTATACCATGCAAAATGCAGCCACTCCTCCAGAAAGGAGTGTTTTATTGAGTATTATTAAAAGAAAGCTACATCTCTCTGTAGGGGGGCTTTCAGCATTGCTGTCCTTCCATGTTTCCTATGTCTTGTTGGTTTTGGCAGTGTGGGATGAGGGGTGACTGCACCAGGGACTGCTAACAGTGCTCTCCTCACTCTGGACACCCAGCCATAGCTGGGGACACAGGGCTGGTGGCTCTAACCCACTCCCCAGCACCCAGCCATGCTGGATCTCTTGTCATTCACACATCTACCTGGCTGCAGTAAGTTGGTATTTTCTGTATGTCAGCTGCCACATAAATATGAAGCCCCTCCTTGGAAAACAGGAGATTAACAGCTCAGGGTAGCTGTTGCAGTCCTGGCAAAGCTACTGTTGTTGAATGTGGCTCTAAAAGATGTATGGGCCATGCCCTGTAAACAGAAACTTTGATTAAGAAAAGGAAAAAATATGAACATTTGTCATGGGTACAATAATATTTCATAGCAACTGTGAGGAGGTGAATCATGATGGAGGCTTTCTCACTTAGAGCTGACATCCATATTCCAGCTGTGTTGCTTTATGAGTGCACAATAAAACCTATTAAACACAGCCATCCCCCCCTGCACCTTTTCCCTCCCCAGCCACAAGCACTTTATCTCTAAATTGCAGGCAGCTTTTTAGTACCTAACCAATTTAGTCTAATTAATACTCTGGACCCCACAGGCAAAATGTTGAATAGACCATTTGTTGTGACACTAAAGCATCATTTAACACAAAGACAAATGCCAAACAGGGCAAATACGAAATAGCTATCTCAGCCTGGTGGGCCACCTCTGAAGGAGGGACCATCACAGGAGGGCTGTTCTGGGGTCCTGCTTTGTCATGGGCATAGCTGGGCACTGGTGCAGAGCAGCCCCTTTCTTTTCCTTCTTTCCTTTTCCCTTTTCCCATTTCTATATTTCATTTTCCCTTTTCCCTTTTTGCTTTCCCCCTTTTTTTCCCTTTCCCTTTCCTTTTCTGTTTCCATTTTCCTTTTCCCTTTCCTATCATGTCAGGCTGACCCAGCACTGAACACTGTAGGAAGATGGGCCCCTTGGTGCCATGGTGGGGTCTGCAGGGAAGGGGCAGCAACTCCAGAGCAGGGAGTTTGTCTAATTGAGTCCAACACCTGCCCAAGGCACTTACCAGAGAGCTTTGCGAAAGTTGGAAGGAAGTTTGGAAGGGCACGGCAGCAGGGCCCTGCAGTGGGATGTTCACCAGCTGTGGATCCCAGAGGGCGGAAGCAGATCTGGTGCATCCAGGGAGGCACAGTGCCTCTGGTCCTGGGGCTTGCAGGGGATTCTATACTGCTCTTCCCTCTTTGAGGCTAGGCCATAGGCATCTCATCACCTCCCCCTTTAAAAGGCAGAAGTGGGGAGAGCTCAGTGGGAAAGGTGGCAGAGATGGACATTAAAAAATGCAAAGGCAGGTGGCCTTAAGGAATGAGTTTGAGAATGTACAATGTCTTTCTCAAGCATGTGTGAGCACCCATGGTGATGGGGTTCAGCCTGGAGATGTGGGGCACCACCACGCAGTCTCTGGAAGATGGGTACTTTGGTGGCAGGAGCCGGTAAGACACCAACTATGATGATATATCAAAAGCATGTAGGACTGGGGCACGAAGGCAGTGCTGAGCCTGTCCTTACCAACACCCCCTCTGTGTTGCTGCAGGGCCAGGCAGCGAAGGGCTGCCTGCAGGCAGCAGGGAGCCAGTGATGGGGATGGCAGCCAGCACCGTCATGGAGGCAGCAGAGACCCTCACAGCCAGCACCGATGGGAGGAGAAATGCCACTGAGGAGGAGGAGGTGGAGGATGAGGAGGATGAGGAGGTGGAGGAGGACACTGAAGAGGATGAAGTTCAGGTGATCGAAATCAAGAAGGAGAACAGCAAGGCATCCCATCTAAAGCAGTATGACAGTGGCAAGGAGGCATCTCCCCTGACCACCCCTGGCTGTAACTCCCCGGTGGAGAAAGCAGGGGAGCAGCTCAGCCTGGGGAAAAAAAATGATATCTCCAGACACAGCTATTCTAGGTACAACACAATCTCCTACCGGAGGATTAGAAAAGGAAACACCAAACAGCGAATTGATGAATTTGAATCCATGATGCACTTATAAACTGAAGCGGAGAATTGCTTAATGAGCCGAGTGTGCACTCTGGTTTTTACTTTCTTGTTTGTTTTCCCCAAGGCATGTCTCTTCACACAGCAGGAGGTCACTGCTCTTTTCCTTTTTGTATATGATTTCATAATACACTGTTAAAATTTAACATCTTTGCTTTGGCAGTGGGCAGAGGTGTCCATAACACAGGAAAATAAATAATCAGTTTGCTAAATATAATTCCAGTTGATTTTAAGTTTATCCTTATTTTCTATCCAACTTTTGTAGCCATATTCAAACAATAGGATGTCTTGAACTGGCTGGGGTTTCTCTAGCTGCCGACACACACGTGATCCATGCTGTCAGCCATGCTGGTAATGAGTTGGCAGCAGCTGCTCACTGGCACTATCCAGGGCAGGGTGAGTAATAAAAGAGACGACTGTTTGCAGTCCCAGCACACTCTGTTTTGCTATCTGTCCATGCTGGTGTCTCACGGTGCACTGTCAGAAGCCTCTCG
Source organism: Myiopsitta monachus (assembly GCA_017639245.1). Classification (NCBI taxonomy): domain Eukaryota; kingdom Metazoa; phylum Chordata; class Aves; order Psittaciformes; family Psittacidae; genus Myiopsitta; species Myiopsitta monachus. Next base: position 58,076,819 of record CM029921.1, on the reverse strand, counting down.
CTAGCAACTATCCATTCCTACCTTGTGCTGATGGGATAGAGGGATATTTGCATTCATGGGCAGATGCTGATGTGCAGGAATTACAAAAAATGAGAAGGCATCATGGCCCCTGTTCCTGCATTCCCTTGCCTAAGGCCTCCAGTGGGTAGCTGGATTCCTTATACAGCACTGTAGTCAGCACCAGATAGCATTGGTAGTCTGCTGGCCCCTGCCTGCTGGGGTGAGAGGTGTCTGTGTGGATGTGTTTAGACATGATGTTGCCCGCCCACTGCAGCCACCATCATGGCCACTGCCAGCTCATGCAGTGCTCCATTCTAGCTCGCCTGTTCTGGGTGCTAGCATGAAACCATGGGTGCAGCCAGCCCAAACAGCAGCTGGTGATGAAGCAGCTCCTCTTCCCCACTGCCCTCCTTCGTGCTGCGGTGGCTCCCAGCCCCAGTGCCATGGATTCCATCAGTGGTGGCCAGCTGTGGTGCCTGACCCTTTGAGCCTGAGGCAGAGGTGCCTTTGGGGAGGTGGTACTGGTGGCTGGTGCCATCTGCAGTAGCACAGCTGGGCTCTGGGACACCCTGGGGGGCAGTGGCTTGCACACTGTGTATGCAGGGCATGGCACATGCCTGTGCATGCATTGCCTGGCAAAACTGACTGCTACCAGAAACCTGAACTTTCCCAATGCCACCAGTTCAGACTCTCTTACATGTCTTCTTGATTTCCAGCTTAGTTTAGACGCAAAATTTTAAAGACTTTTTTGTAGAGCCAGGCAAGTTCTATGCACTCATTGTTTTTGTGTCACCTGAACACAACATTTTTCCATTTTTAAAATTCTTGGTGTAACTGCAATAACATTGATGCAGTCTTTTTTAACTGTTTTACAGACAGATTTGTCTTGAGTTGGGACTAAGCTTTTCAAATGCCATCCCAGAAATCATCTGGGAAAGCTGAGAGCAGCTGACAAGGGGAGAGGAGGTAAGAATGAGGTTAGACACTGGCTTCAGCTGCGGTGGCCTCCTTCAGCCATAAGTGCTTTTGTAAGGATTAGTTTTACATCTCCAGCAGCACTGAATCTCGTTTTGACTTTTCTTGTGCTACATAGAGGCGATTATTTATTGGCAATGTGAAAATAATAAATGGCAATTCTGTATTGTACAAACCAGACACAGCCCTCATTGTGCTATTCAGACTTGTTTATTCGCTCTTTGGGTTGTGGAAGTTCAGAGGTTTGCTTGTATGAACTTATACTGTGGGCTTGTTTGCTTGCTGACAGCTGCCCCCCATTGCTCCTCTAGCAGCGGTTCCTCTAAGAGCGACACATTTCTCTTGAAGACATGGCCATTGCCCGGGCTGCTGGTGACTTGCTGAGGCTGTGGGTGGCAAAGAGCTGCTCTGAGCAGGCCAAGCTCAGCTTCAAGTACTGGTACAGTGGTTGAGGTGGGGCTAGTGACCACTACCTCCCTACCACGCCATCTGGCCTGATTTGCACTTCGGAATGTGAGTGACATATTTGCTTTACTGCAATCAACAAGTGCAATAGGGAACAAAACAATGAAACCCCATAGCAAGATAAAAATCAGAGCTAAAGTGCACACCTTTGTGCACTGCTGAGAGGCTGGCTTTTTAAAGGGATGATGTTGCAGCAAGGCCAGGGGCTGACGCGCAGTATCTGCCCGTGCCCATCGGGATCAACAGCACATGCAGGTGCTTGCACCTGGTTATGGAAAAGCTGCTGAGTCTGGATGGGTGGGATGTGAGCCCCTGGTTCATGGGGATGACCCAGCTGCCTTTCAGCAGCGTGACACCAGGAAAAGCCATCCATACCATAGCAAAAGGCACAGCTGCTGTTGAAGGTACTCTTCAAGGAGGGTGGAGAGATCAGCACTGGGGCTGAGAGAGGGAAAGCCCCAGAACAGGCAGACACACAGAGGCATGGAAAGCCAGAGTTCAAATACTTCCCCGCACAATCCCAGGTGAGGAGAATGGAAGGAGAGACAGTAGCATCTTGTTGCCCAGGCCTTTGCTGTCACCATTCCCATCTCCTCCAGGGAATTGTCTGGCTAAGCTGGAAACCTTCCTGCCCCCTCACATCGCTGCACAGGCTGGCTGGGTCCCCAGCTTGCTTAGCAACAGGTGGGTATTTTTATCTTCTATCACACATCTGTCTGTACCCGTTTTTAATGTCTGGCTTATACTCTAGGTGACAGTTAAAACAGTTTCCAGACATTTTGGGCAAGTGCAGGGATGAGACACTTGGTAAACTGGTTGTGGGCTCGGGTTCCAGCGGAGTGTGGAGTCTTGCTGAAACTGTCAAGAAACTTGGACTGGTTTTTTACCTTGGAAAGCAGCATTTGATCAGCTGTGAACTGCAACTCCTTTGCTTTCCGTGGTAGCTTGAGTCCTGGGATGCTTTAGGGGCCTAAGGGCCTCTCCTGCAACACTCCCCTCTCACCTAATCCTCAGGGTGGGTGGGTGCAGTATGTTGATCAAGGGGTTACAGGCATTTTGTGGTTCAGCCTGGCAGCAACTCGGGCAGAATACCCCCTGGAAAGGGTCTGAGTTAACAGAAACAGTTAACTCACAGGGTGCAGAGGAAGATGCTTCATCTCTTATAATTTATTCCCTTTTCTTAATCTTTTTTCTATTTTTTTTAACAAACCAAATGGGGCCTGCAACCATGCCACTTTGTTTCAGGGTACTTACTGATGGAAGCACAGCATGATCTGCCACGTCCCTCCCTGCCACAGCATTTGTTCTTGTTCAGAAAAGCTGTGTCTGTTTCCTGTTGCTGCCATGGGGGAGGATGGCAGCGCCTGCTCCCAGCGTGACTAGTGGTCCTTCCCACCCATGGTACCTTCCTCCTTCCCCTCCATGATCCCAAAGCCTCCCCATGCCCCCTGAGGTGCGATGCACACACAGGTGCCATCAGTGGAGATGATAAAAGGAGCAGGCAGCTCACTGGGTAGAAGGAGACTCTTGTTGCCACATCTGCTGAGTGTGTTGTTAAAAATGCTCTTGTTTCTGGAAGACTAGGCTGACTGGTGCAATCCGAATGCTTCTCAGTATTGTGTAGCAGCAGGGCCACTGCTCACTGCCAGCAGCCCTGAGGGCACGCTCCAGTCTTTAAGCAAAAGATACCAACATGGAAGTGAGCATTTACACAAACAGGACATCAGAATGCAAGTGACAAGCCTGGCAATGGGATGTGACCATGACATATGACCATTTGGTGCCTACTTGGTGACAAATGATTGAATGTCAGCAAACAGAATTTGATGAAATTCATGCTCCTGATAAAAGATGACTGCACAAACAACATCTGTGTAATTTTTCTGATGGTGACTGCGGGCTAGCTGCACTAAAAGAGGGAGAAAATCAGGAAGACAGTTTGGAATAGGAGCCAATAAGGAAAAATCTGTTGGGCCAGTCAATATTTTGGCAGACTCAGCCTGTCAGATGCTGTCGGCATTAATTCACCATGTGAGAGGTAACATAGAATCATAGAATAGCTAGGGTTGGAAAGGACCTTAAGATCATCAAGCTCCAACTCCCCTGCCATGGGCACGGACACCTCCCACTAAACCATGCCACCCAAGCCTCTGTCCAACCCGGCCTTGAACACCTCCAGTGATGGAGCATTCACAACTTCCTTGGGCAACCCATTCCAGTGCTTCACCACCTGCACAGTAAAGAATTTCTTCCTTATATCCAATCTACACTTCCTGTTTAAGTTTGAATCTTGCTACCCCTTGTCCTATCACAACAGGCTCTAATGAAGAGTCCCTCCCCAGCATCCTTATAGGCCCCCTTCAGATACTGGAAGGCTGCTATGAGATCTCCACGCAGGCTCCTCTTCTCCAGGCTCAACAGCCCCAACTTTCTCATCTGTCTTCATACAGGAGGTGCTCCAGTCCCCTGATCATCCTCGTGGCCTTCCTCTGCACTTGTTCCAACAGTTCCATGTCCTTTTTATGTTGAGGACACCAGAACTGTACACAATACTCCAAGTGAGGTCTCACAAGAGCAGAGTAGAGGGGCAGGATCACATCCCTTGACCTGCTGGTTATTCTCCTTTTGATGCAGCCCAGGATACAGTTGGCTTTCTGGGCTGCAAGCGCACACTGCCAGCTCATGTTCATTTTTTCATCGACCAACACCCCCAAGTCCTTCTCTGCAGGGCTGCTCTGAATCTCTTCTCTGCCCAACCTGTAACTGTGCTTGGGATTGCTCCAACCCAGGTGTAAGACCTTGCACTTGTCATGGTTAAACTTCATAAGGTTGGCATCAGCCCACATGAAAAATCAAAGGAAAGGTACAGGGGTTTTGTGAATGCAGGTGGAGCCTCAGCTGTGGTCAACAGTGCCATGAGAACCAAGTGCAATGCTCAGCCCCATGGATCCCCAGCAGCTTGTGTTCCTCACCCAGTGCAGGACAGCAAGGCAGGAGGAGAAGCATCAGCTTCTCCAGCGACCATCAATGTACCACAAGGATGTATTAATGTACAAGGATGTACCACGTCCCTGTACAGCCCTGTACCACATCTGTACAGGGTGTAGCCTCCCACAGCAGGAACGTCCTAATGGAAATGGAGAAGAAATACAGCAAGGGGTGCATTAGCACTACCACATCCTGGGTCTCACTGTGCTGCCACAGCAGAATTTAGTCTCCTACCAAATCTGTCCCTCCAAAAACTGGTGATGCCTTTTGGGGATAAAAAGCTTCACAGTATGAAAAAAATTGCCCTTAACAGTAAGTTCAGAGGGACTTCTGGTGTGCAGAGCCTGGCCATCCTGTGCAGCTCAGGCTGTGCAGCAGCTCACCCCACTGTATTAACATCTGCAGCGGTCCCTCTGAAATGCATGTACACATACACGTGTATGTGCACACCTGTGTTCTGCAATTCTTTTTGAATGAAAGTGCTCACTGAGTTCCTCCATCCCAAAAGCCAACAGGTAGAAGTTTCAGGTTGTGAGATGTCCTGACAGAGGTCTCTGCCCTCCCTCCACCTCCCTCCATTATGGGAGGATGCCACAATGGGGAGAGCTGCCTGGCCCATGCTGCTGGCAGGTAAAGCTTCCCTTGGGACAGCCCTGGCAGGAGCAGGGTGAGCCACCCTGCTTGGGGCTGCACCGAGCATCACCAGACTCCAGCACAGGCACCAATGCAACACAGTACCCTGGCTAGGGGCTAAGTAAAGCAGCAGTGGTGCTGGGGGAGCCACTAGAAAGCCATAGGGGCTTGAAGACACAGCTGGCCTCTTCTGCATGTCACTGGCAAAATGCAGGGTAAACCCTTGATTTGCCTCCCTGACAGCTCCTCTCACCTCCAAGCAAAGCAAGACACCCACATCCTCACTGGGGGTGTGGGCAAGTCATACTCACTGCCTCTTCCACAGCCCTGTTTACCTCAGCTGCTGGGCAGCTTATTGACCTATATTTACCCCCCATTATTAAAAGAAGGTTTTTTCAATAAGTAATCAATTCCTAATGGAACCCTGATACTCATCTGTCAGAGGCAACGGGTCTCACAGGGCAGGATTCTGCAGCCAAACCCAGCATGGGCATGTCAGATGGATTTTTTTTAATGCGTTAGTCAATAAACTTCCATTTTCCGTGGAAGAATAAGCAGCCCAGTTTGCTGTTTACAGACTACTGAGCCCTGGAAGTATTCCTGCAGCTTATGCTGTTGTCTGGGGGGAACTGCTGAAGGTTTGCTTACAGTAGGATGGGGGACTTGAGAAAATATTTCCATTTAATAATAGAGAAAATTATTTGAGTTTTTACCAAAGTCTCTCACAGTGAAGGAAAAACATGCCTATCTGTTTCAGACATCGTTAAAACAGATGTGCTGCTCTCGGTATTCTGATCTCTCAATATGCTGGTTTAAATTACAGATTTCAATTATCATTTGGAAATGAACTTTCAGTTTTGTAATTGCTGTCACAAGTCACACAGATGTCCTTGCTGAATTTGCAAGATGAAAACACAGTGTTTCTGGTCCAGCTGTGTTCCCTTCAGTCTGCATAGTAATTGCCAAACTGCCACTTTTGATAAGGATTTGCAGAGTCACAGGCATTTACCCTCAGGGCTTTGTGAGAGGGATCCACTTCCAAGCAAGCTGGCTGCTGGAGATGCTCCGAGATGATGTGGTCTGTCTGCAGGGGAGAGAGAGAGGGCTTTAGGTAAGCTTTGGCTTTAGGACTCATGTGGCAGCAGCTCTATTTTTCCACTGAGAAAGCTTGATTCTTGATAGTGTTCCCTTTTTTCACGTTTCCCTAATATGTAAGATCTCTTTGTTGACTTACAGGGACTCTTGGGTGGGATCCAAAGCTGGCGCCTGTTGCCAAGCCAGGATCATTCTACACCTCCTGCACTTTCGTTCACTGGGAAGGGAAAGATTAGTTCTCTCACTGTCCAAGTAGAAATTACCATGCAAAGGAAATCACTCCAGATGGTGCATGCTATATAGGGGTACATACAGCAGGAGACTGATTTTCGTATTTCAGAGTTTCTTGGCTGGTGAACTCCAAGCACATTTACTGAATTGAAAAAGATGCTAGATAATTCATTTGGTGCTGAAGTTCAAATGCTGGGCCAGTAAATTGGATTGTAAAAGAATGAAGAGTCTGAGTGATCTCCATTTTCTTGCTTTTCACAACTGCTTGGCTTTATCTACTTAACCCACATGGCCAGGAAGACAATGCTGCAAGTGCTGCCAAAGGTGAGGACATTTCTGCATCTCACTGCCTAGCACTGCAGTGTTACTTATGACCAGTTGGCTAACACCTAAATGAAATACTCCTGAAATGACACGTAGAGTGTTGTTTGGGCAGAAGTTGGATCTTTGTGCATATAGGAAATGCACTTCACAACTGTAATAAGACACAATGACTGTGACATCAGAAGGTAAGGCATGCTAATTCCTTCAGTCAACATCACCAGGCAGTGAGCTGCTCCTCAGACTTCCTACTGCTGGCACTAGTAAAGGCTGATATGACCACACAAACCAAGGCTGCCTGTCCTGGGGAGGATGGTGGTGCCTGTGCCTTTAGGTGGCCAGACCTATCCCCTGCCACAGCTGGAAGCATCTGTTCATGGCCAGCCCCCTGCTCTGGCTGGGACCACCAAGTACACCCAACTCACCGCTTGAGGTGAGCTCAGGCTGAAATAGGAGACAAAAAGTGCCTGCATACTGCTACTGCTGCCTGGACTCCTAAGCAGATGACAATTTTCATGTATTTTCACAAAACACCCAAGGTGAGCCTTAGAACTGCGGCATTCTGGCTTTTAAAGTTTTGGTTGTTAAGACTAAAAAGGAATGGGAACTTTGCAACATATGATGAGTGTATAATTTACCTACATTTTTTTCTTTTTTAAATTACAAGCATTTCTTTCCTAAAGATAAAGTATGCCATTTCATAGCATTTTGGACAACTACTTACACCAGGCTGATTGAGATTCAGTACCGATGCACTTGCTTTGTTACAAGTGCAGGTAATGAATGTAAGTATCCATTCTTCTCCTTTTCATAAATGCTTTCTTTTAAAAAGGCACTGGTGAGCTGACCACCAATAAATATCAAGTAATATCCAAGAAAGTGCTATTGACGATTTCTATGTAAAACAGGGATGTTTCATTACTGTCATGTCAGAGTGAATCATAGAATCGCAGAATGGTTTGGGTTGGAAAGTACCTTAAGATAATCTAGTTACAACCCCCCTTCTGTGGGCAAGGACACCTCCCACTGGACCAGGCTGCTAAAGGTCCGGTCCAACCTGGCCTTGAACACTGCCAGGGATGCAGGATTCACAGCTTCTGTGGGGAGCCTTTTCCAATGCTTCACCACTCTCACAGTAAAGCATTTCTTCCTTGCATGGCCAGCGTCTCTCTAGCCCCCAGGCACCCAATGTTGAAGAACACATCACTTGGATAGATGCGACCCAACAGCAGCATGTGCATCTCTATCCCATTGAGGAAAGGCTCTGGTGCTGGGAGACACACACCTAACTCCAGGTGAAAAGAGAAGACTTTGGCAAAGCTGGGACCAGAGGGCCAAGGCATATCCTGTGCCTTGCACTGGGCTGCAGCTGCCATCAGTTTGCACACCAGCACAGTAACACAACCCAGGGGCCACAGGACATGGTGCTGCTACCCTTGCCAGCACAGCACTTACCAGCTCTGGCTGGAAGGCTGTCAGTGACCTGTGCAGCCATGCCAGGCTGTGGCTCCTGCCCTCACAGCGGTGCAGGCCCAGTGCTCCCGCAGTGCCAGCCTGAGCGATGCAGAGCTCTCCGTGCTGGATCAGCCTCAGCCAGGTGTAGTTGAACTTCTGGTTCTGCAGGGAGAGACCGGGAAGAGCTGTGACCCCACTTGCTTTCCATCAGCAGGGCCGGCTGCATGGGGATGGCAGCTGGCAGAGGCTCCCCAGCAGATGCTCTTCCCGCCTTTCTCCTATCATCATCCAGGACCAGGGGATGAGGAAAGCTGTGATCCATGGGATGACCTTTCCTATGGATTTACAGAGCAAGAAAGCTCAGAACAGCCCAGTGCAGGCTCTGAGAGTGACTCCTGGCACAGCAGCCTTGACCCCAAAGGTGACTGCTGTGTTCTTCTCTGCCCTGCCACCTCCCCTGGCTGCACCCCAGCACCTGGGTGCAAACAGACAAACCCCTGAACATGACAAGCCCAACCCACAAGCCAGCCTGTGCCAGAGCAGAGAGCAACTAGCAGGGACCTACCTAAGAAACACTACCTGTAGAGGAAGGGGAAGATTGTCCCCAGTGGCTGCTTCCCATTGAGCAACAGAGTGCAGCTGGATGTTTTGCAGCAGCACAGAAAGCATAGGCTTGTATTTAAATGTTTCTCCCTATTTTCATGCGCAGGCTCATGGCTTTATCAAACTTTCCCGTTCCAGATGGATTTGCTGGTTCTGGGGCTGTGGGCTGGCTACAGACTTTGCAAAATGGAATTCCTGCCCCTCGCTGTCTGCAGGCATCATGTGGCCGAGTGCTCTGTGGGAAGGACTGCTTTAGCTCCCAAGGGAGGGGCAGGTCACCACAGGAAGGTACAGGAGCTCTACACCATGCACAAAAAATAGTATGACATACTCAGTATGCAGGGTATCCTTACCTTGTTGTTAATGTCACATGCCTCAAAAGCTAGAGTCATGTTTTCCACAGTGATGCACCTTGCCATGGCTTTGTTAACAAGCTGAAAAACAGAACAAAATGCAAATTCAGACATAAATTCCCAAAAAAGAGGAGAGGCTGCTATACTGCAGTTAACCTTCTGGATTCAGAGACACTGATTGATACTATCCACTTAACTAAGCAAAGCAGAGATGATGTGTTGGAGAGGTGTGTAAACGCATATCTGGTCCATTACACATTTTCTACCAACAAAAACTTGAAACTAGCCCTTACTAGAAACATTCAAGGCTGGATGAAACACATTCTTTTCTGGGTTGTTTTTTTTTTTTTGGACATAGCTCATGTTCCTGTTCAGCAAATCACCAAACAACAGCTCCCAGCAGTAACAACTGCAGAACCTCTTCCCACTGCTACCCTGTGAAGGAGGGGAGCAACCAACATATGCAGCTGACAAAAATGCCTGGTGGTCCCATCCCTGCCCCAGCTGGGGCACAGAGCCCACAGCTGGCCCCAGGGAATAAGTCCATCACTGCATGTGATGTGCTTGATGCCCCACCTCGAGGCACCTCTTCCTGTTTTCCATCCAGGTTGGTTGTCTTGGTACCCACCATCAATGGAGAAATGGAGACATAGTCCCCTAGAGTGGGAACCCTGGCAGGAACATCATCATTAACTGTTTGTAACTGAACTGCTGTTACCTTGCAATGGTGGGTGTAAGAGAGGACAAGTAAGCACTGCGCCCTGGGTAGTGCAGGTTTCCCTGAGCATGTGTATTCAGCCCCCAGCTTGCTGCAAGTGAGCATCAGGCTCTGCTCCCTTCCCTGCAACCATCCCTCATGGGTGAGTCAGCACCCAGCGCCTGCCCAGCGCCAGCATCTGCACAGAATGAGGTCTGCAAAGGGGCACTTCCTTCACGCTGTTTGCATGGCGTGTTCAGAGGTTGTTCAGGAGTGCGGGAAGTTACATGGGAAAGCTGAAAACACTGGACTGACCTCTGCCAGCCCACTCCAGCTCCTGGGCTGAAGTCTACCATGCTGCAGGCACTCATGGCCATGGAGGACTTAGCTGCAGTCTGCAGGCACCATCACCAGCTCCTCAAATAACTCCCTGGGGCCACTCACACCTCCAATTCCTGGCAAACGTCATTCCCTCTCTTTCAGAGTTTCTGAAGAACTTACGAATTAATCCCCGTAAATAAATAGGCTATTCGGAAAGCAGTTCTCAAGCAACTTTGGACAGTGTTCAGCACAGCTGGAATTTGCAGAGCTAGCTGAAAAACAGATTTTCTGCCCTATTAAATTTTGAGAATGAAGATAAAAGAGTGATTCAGGTGGCCTGAATCAGGACAAAGCAAGGCAGCATCTTGAAAATTTTCACAAACACCTCTGACAAATTGAGGGTTTGGTTCAGGTGATACATGGTCTAATTGCGTTGCACTGAATTCAACATTATTTTACTGCTCTGATTAAAAAAAAAGAGCTGAAAAAGCGAGTATTTCTCAATAAATTTGGGGGGGGGGGTATGTTCTTGGATTATGACTGCTAATTCTTTCTAAAAAATATCACTTAAGCTGATGTTTCACTAAATCCGTCAGACTAATCCAAACAGTGCTTTCTGAAAAATCCAGGGACATGGGCTTTTGGACATACAAGTTTTGGAGCCAGAGAGACAGCCCTTGGCTCTTCTGTTTGCAGCCACTGTCACACTGAGATGGATGGATGCGTCTGAATGGATGCACTGCTCATAATCTGCTGAAGCGCCTCAAACCAGCAGTTTCCTACAGCTTTCCTGTGAGAGCTGAGAGGTCACCAGAGAAAGCATGGCATCCCTCCCCATGCTCTCTGCAGAGCTACCCTCCCACACCTTCATGGCTTGATCATTAAAGCAACACACTGACTGCATCTGGCAGAGAGCCTGACCTGATCCCTAGGGATCTCTGTGACGGTGAACCTTCACATTAAGCCCTTGGCCCATAGACAAGCCTCAAACACAGACGAATGGCTGATGTGCTGTTTCCTGGCTCCCAGAAGGGCTGGTGCAGCAACTGTGTGCCTTGGCAGGGACGGAGGGGACAGGCCGTTCTTGTTCTCACTGCCCCAGCCATGAGAGACCTGTGGTCACCGGCTTCTGGCCATCTCCTCTCAGCAACTGTTGCTCCTGCCATGGCACTGGTGGATGGCAACGGCTAGGACAGGCAGAAAACCCTTTAGTCTTCATTCCTGGAATCATTGAAATTCTTCTGACAAACCAAATATTTTACTTTTGTAACTGCCATTATAAGTAATTTGCAATCAAAGTTGTATCTTTTCCGGGCAGAATATTTGAGGTTTCTGAATGTCCAAAGCAGCAGCTAATATTCAGCTTAGGCTGAAGCCTGGGCCAAATTCAGAACCCACGTTTTATTCTTGGCTGATTGACCTTTTAATGTCAGTAAAGTGACGCTGAACACCTGAGGAATAGCTGCACAAGGAGGACTTGGTGCCAGAGATCAACAGGAGTCTCCCAAAGCAGAGATGGAGAGATGGCGGAGGAGAAATGGAGCCTGACCCACTTATACTTATCGGCCAGCAAGGGTCTTGTGGAAGCAGAACTTAACATTTAAGTTGCTTTCTGCCCACAGAGCCCTCCCGAAGCTCAGGCTTCTTGTGCACTGCAAAGACGCCGGGCTCCCAGGCTGCAGTCAGAGCAGGGGAAAAACGGATTTCTGCTGCGCTCTGCTGGCAGCAGAGCACCGGTACAAACTTTGCCCGCCATCGGCCCCCGGGGCCGCCCGATAAACCACTTCCCTCTCCTGCCGTGGCCAAAATGCTGCGCAGGTAGGGAGGATACTGGCCCCCGGCCACTGAAGCACATCTCTGACTTGTCTGTCACAGGGGCAGCTCATCTGGGGTTAAAACACTCAAATGGCTCTTTAAAGGAAAACTGTCTCCTGGAATTGTGACCTATTTCTTTATAAAAACACTAGGGAATCCAGACCACCGTGACATATTAAATATTCAGTAATGTTACCAAATGCCAGGGAAACAATTCAGTGTACTGTCAGTGTGTAGCTAGCCACTGAAAACATGTTTAAATAAAGGGCAGCAAGTCATCTGGCTACATACCAGACCACTGGCTTTAACCAGGGGAGCATCCAGGTCTGGGTAGACATTCTCCAGGTACCACCGGAAACTTTTGCACTGAAGCTTCTTTCGCAGTTGGATTTGTTGAGTAAGGTCACCGACATCTACGTTTTTCAAGACTAAATGGTAAGCGTGGCCGTAGAATAACTCCTTGTACTCATCCAGCCAGACCTCTGCAACACGGGCCAAGTTCCTCTCCACTGTTCTCACACGATCTTTCGGGAAGGAATAAGGATTGTCATTCCTGAAAATGTGCCCAACTCTGGAGCATGGAACAATCTCAATCTCTCCTCCGCACATCCAGACCTGAGAAACAGAGGTTGCTTTAATAGAAACACATGCAAATGTTGGGTGCTGGCTTTGTGCAAGCCAGAAGAGAAGTAGAAAATTAAGTAAACTGCCAGGAGAAATAGCGTCTCCAGCATGGGCTGTCCCTGTGGGAGACCCTGGCTGAGCCCCATCACCAGAGCCAGGATGCAGGTGTATGACGGTGACATACCTTGAATGAAAGCTCCATATTTTCACCTCCCCAAACATCCAGCCCTGGGTCATACTTTCCCAGCTCAAAAAAGTACTTCTTATCGATGGAAAACAGGCCACCTGCCATGACTGGGCACCTGGGAACAGAGAGACCACACGGCGGGTCAGCTGGTCAGGGAATGCCCAACCCCTTCCCTTTGCCTTAATGAGGGTATCATTAGAAGCTGTGGGCTACTAAATGCTGGGGGTTGGTACCTGAGCCTGCACTTACAGAGACAGCAAGACACTACCTGATCAGTCGCTTTGCTGATTCTATGATATTTGAGTGGCTTTACCCAGCCTGAAAACCATAATGGGACATGGAAGGGAAAAATGCAATGATACGTTCCCCCAGTCCCAGCAGCACCAGTAAAATGCCAGCAGTGCCACATGAGGTGAGAAAGGCTTGTTGGGCTTTGCCCATGTCTGGTGATGTGACTGCCCAGAGTGTACAAAGCGCCTGCCTCTATTGTCCTTGCAGGCAAAGGAACAACATTTGGCATCGAAGGAGCCTTTGTTGCTAAGTTATTAACAAAGGAACAGGTCCAACCACAAAGCTGTCACATTTGCTTTTTCTTTTTTACCTTATTATATCAGTTTCCTTGATTTTATTTTTCTCGATGATCTCTTGTGGAATCTGCCTCCATCCAAAATTCATTGGCCAAGTAAAAATCCCACGCTGAAAGTTGTCCACGGTCATGTAACTAAACAGAGAAAAGATTGGGATGACTAATTCTGAGTCACATTGCTGATTGAAATGTCACCCTTAATGAGTGAAGATGAATATCTGTACATAATTAAAACAGGATTTTAGCAAATTTCATCAGGAATCCACTTCATGTACTAAAAGTCATGAAAAAGGGAAAAGGTGTGTGGGATAAATTAAGGGGCCAAGTCCACTGCTGATGTTAAGTTCTGGTGCCCAGCAACATGATGTATCCCTTGTGAGATGCTGCTGAAGGGCAGTTAGGAGGCCTGGACCTGGGTCTTCCTGTAATTAGTATGTTGGTGGTCCCAGTAAGAGGTTTCACACAAGCCACTGGCATGGATTTTGGGTATCCCAAGGCCACAAGCCACATTACCTCATGTCCTTGTCGCTGATGACCTCGATGACAGGGCAGGCGACCTTGGTCCGGCTCAGGCGGACCCTCTCCAGCAGCGGCTCCAGCCACCCCACATTGCACTCCACATGTGAGTCCAGGAACGTCAGGATGGCGCCTGTGGCAGAGGCCAGGGTAGGATCAGGCCCCTTCCCTGTTCCCATCCTATGCTGGCTGGACATCCTGAGAGCTCATGGTAGTGCTGATGGTGCCAGGACAGAGGCATAGCTCCCAAAACCCTCCCAGCCATAGCTCAGACATGTTTTTGCTGCTCAGCCATGGAGGCCAGCAGAGTGAAGCAGGACGGCTCTCAGCAGAAATGATCATTTCAATGCCAAGATAGCCTGGCCTGTGCAGGCAATGGAGCCAAAGCGGCATGGCTGGAGATCCCAGCTGTGGCTTGCTGGAGCTGTGCTGAGGTGCTGGACAAGACATACACCTGACATCTACCACTTGTCAGACCCCTGTGCTTTACATACCAAAGAGATGCCATTAGCTCACTGGGAGGAGACTATAACTCAGGGCTGGAGATGGCTTATCAGCAACTGTGGGGGTTCCAGCCAAGACGGTAAAGTAGCTTTCATCTTACCTTTGGCAATCTCCGCTCCCGCCAATCTGGCCCGTATCAGACCATGCCTCTCCTTGAGATGGAGAATCTTCACTTTTGGGAATCGCGACATATATTTGTCCAGCTTTTCCTTGAGGTACTCTGCAGGGAAGGAGGAGAGGGTGAGGTTGATTTACCAATTTCACACCCACTTCCAAGGTGAAAAGCAGTAGGCAGAACGTCCCTGGAAGCATCTCCAGACACACCAGGATCCTCTGGGCTGGGGTGTGAACATCTGGGCACAGCTGCAGGGCTTCTGGTGTCGCAGACCGAGCCTGCTCTCCAGTGAAACTCCCAGTTGCATCAGTGCCAGCAGGTTTCAGCTGGAGTTTAAAACTGTCTTCTGGAAACGTGTGTCCCTGGTGCTGTGTGATGGACATGCTACTTGGTCCTGGGGGCTCACCATGGGCTGTCCGGCTGCTTTGGACATGCCCTTCCAAAGGATGGGCTGCAGGTGGTGGTATCATCTCCTGCTCCCTGCATGGCAGGCAGCCACTTGGTTTCCTCACAAGCCCAGTACATGCAGCAAAGACAGGCATAGACAGTGCTGGGTGAGTGCAGTGACTCGCTGCACGCAGAGCACATGGACAGTGGAGAGCAGCAAGTGCAGGGGTTTTGGTGACAGGCCATGAGCAAAATCTCAGTGGCATCACTCAAGCAGTGCATTATCTAAACCAGGTATCGAGCTGCTGTTGAAAGACTCCAAAATGACTCTGTTTTTTCTTCATTGCACTATAATTGCAATTAAAATCTGGTTATAAATATTTTTCCTTTGCCTATTTTTTTTAATGCTCTACATATTTCTTGATAGCAAGCACCATACTTAAAGACTTTGCCTGGGTTTAAACTGAACAAGGATTTGCTGTGACGTATCTCTACTTCTCAGGCTGCTTTAGTCATGGTTTCCTGTGGCTGTGGAGGTAGCTGATGGTGAACTCTCACGAATAAGAGAGTGTGAGGAAGTTGGTGAGAAAAGTGCTTTGTTCGGAGCCAGCCATCACCGGCTTACACAGTTTGGTCTGTGGGGAGGACCCTCAATCTCCGCCACAGATGGGCTTTATTAGTGCTCTCTGGGCTTTTTTCAGGAGAATATAACTGTTTGCATTTCAAAAACCACAGTTAAAAGCTTTGAAAGGCTCAAAAGGTGAAACATCTGTGGACACGTTTGCTGTAGGTTATTGCTGCTGCTACTCGGATTACAGCAATGCCGGGCACAGAAGAACCAGCAGCTGGAAAATTACATTATTCCTACATTTTCAAGGGCTTAAGTCAGCAGAGAGCCAAAGCATTACAAAGCAGAGGTTCAATATCATACGAAATGCCTGAGCGCATATGCAAAGCTGCTGTGCATGTGCAGATGCCTGGCTCACCAATGCTTTTACTGAAACTATTCTGTTCTCTGAGCAACCAGGGAAGTGCAGAACTGAAAACATGGGGCGCTCATCTGGAAGTTGCACAGAGAAGGATGACAGTATCTTTATGAACGTACAAGTCCTTGGCCCAGGATGCCCCAAAGATGGTGCTCCTGGACTGCAGTGCGCCTACCAGCCTCCCGCACATGTGCAAAGCAGCGCATGTGTGTAAACTTAGTGATGCACAGCTGTAAATTTAGCAGCTGTTTAAGTGAGTAGACTAGGATGGGAGAGACATGAATGATAAAGTCTGGCAGACTGCTTGGCAAGAACTGCAGCTTGATCCACCACAGCCACTCCCAGTGCCCATCTGACCTCTGATCCCCCACAACTGGAAAGAACAGCACAGGCAGGGGACGCACTTCAATACATTGAAAGGAGAAAATGTGATTTCTCTATACTATTCGGAATTGAATTACAGAGAACAAATTGCATTTTGGCCTCCAGTTATATTAGTTTCATAAAGGTAGAAGAAGCTTCACCTACTTTTAGTGCTGAAGTCATCCACCAAAATGACTTCTTCAATCAGGTGTGGAGGAGACCTGCTGAGAACACTGTGCACTGAGCGGAGGAGGGTGGACCACACTTCATCCACAAAGCACATGATGATGCTGGTGTTTGGGAGGTCATCATGAACACGCTGCTCAGAGCACCTGCAATGGCAACATAGGCTCACAGGTGATGGCCATTCACACTCCTGGAAGTCTCCAGGCTTACTGTTTTCTGGAGAAACATGCAGTGAGGGGGGAGATGCCAAATGTGAAACAGAGAGGCAATGCCCTGAACAGGATTTTGTTGGGAGAGGGAGCAGAGAGCTGAGCGGGGCGAACTCTGTACGCAGTCCCACAGGACTCTTCTTGTGGGCAGCCCCATGGGATAAATTGTGCTCACTCCTTGCTAACAGGGACCTCTCTGAACTCCCTACCTGTAGGCGACAATATCTCCTCTCAATAAGCAAATGGTTGAAAGGCCCCAAAAGTGAGGCTGATCCCAGCTCTGCACCACTGGTCTCAGGGACTCCTGCATGGAAAGGATGCTGGTGTGCTCCGAACACCTGCAGGACTTGGCATCCTGGGCTGCGTGGCATAGCCCCATTGAAAGTAAAGAATTGGTGTTATGTTCAAAATGCAGGGAAATGGCCATTTATTTCCACGAAGGGTTACTCAGCACAGCAACTCATCAAACATGCAGACAGTGAGGAAGAGTTGCCCAGTCCAACTGCTGCATTGTGGAGGAAGGTAAAACACTCAGGCATACAAATTTTACGTACGATGGTACTGGCAGGTCTGCTCCCTGAGCACCCATACCTTCCCTGGGACACCCAGCCTGGCTGTGCCGAGCCCCCAGGCAGTGCCTGCTCCCCTCACAAATAGCCAGTGATACACATCGGTGGGTTTGAGGTATGATGAAATTTCTCCTGTGCTCATGGGTTTGTCACTTTATTCTGCAACAGCCAAAACCTCAATGGCTGGGTCAGGCCCGTGTCTTCTGTGTTTGAACAAAAGGTCAGTGAGCAGCTTTTCTCATCTTCCATTTGCAAGTTGAGCACTGCTGTACTGTGTGCCTTGGGGAGCAGGGCTTCCCTAGCTCTGCTATCTCCAAGAGGATCTCCAGGCATGCAGAATGCCTGGCAGAGCACTGCTCTGTTCCAGACTGCTCCTCTCCCCAGGACTGACAGTTTAACCCAGAATATCCATGAATTGCTGGGACTTGCTTTCTCCCTCTTGTCAATGAGCTGAAGGCTGATAGCAGGTTTTTCTCTCTTCCAGAGCAGACATCTGCAGGCAGGACAGGCACCAGCCAATCTGCAGATGCAGACAATTTCTCAGTGATGAATCAAAACCACTGTCCATTCTGCTGTCAACATCAGAGAGAAAATAGACAGGTACATGGGAGCATATGGAAAACTGACTTCTTCCGTCTCCATGAATGGTCCCTCCGGTTTGGCTGGTGCTGGCTTGGATGCTCACATGCAGCTCAGACCATGTGGTGTTTTGAAGGAAATTCAGAGGCATTTCAGGGCTTCACAGCTCATCAGAAGTGCTCTAGCAAGTGAAAATATCCCCAGAATTACTCTCTGTTGCGAACCTTGGGACGTGTCTTTCTTTCTCCTTCCGCAGCCTGGTTCACCTCAGACAGCAGCCAAGGCTGGCTCAGCCAGGAGGGGATGTGCTGTTTGATTATGGTTTGGTTGGAAATGTTAAGGGTGTTGGCCTGTGGTGATGGGACCCCTCTTCAGTATGGGGAGGGAGGGTGGTTTGGGCATGCTGGCAGAACTCCCAGGGTCAATGGAGAGAAGGCAGGGTCTGAACTATTGAGGTCACTTGCAAGAAGGAGACAAGACAACAAGGGACAGCTAAACTAGGAGAAAATAGATGAATTGTAGTTGCTCCTACAGTGAACCCAAGAAGGCAGCTCGTGGTGGGAGGAGGGAACAAGCCCACAGATAAGGTGGCAGCTGCTGAACACAACAGCTTTCATTGCACGGAGAGAGGGATGTGAAAGCAGCTGAGAAAACGCAGCTGAAACCCAAGCTACAAAGTCTGCAAGCAGGCAGGCAGGACCTGCTATGAGGACATCTCTCTTAGCTCCTGCATTAGCAGCAAACAGGCCCTTGGCCAAAGCCTGCATATACCCTTGGCAGCTGGAAATTACCCGTGTGAGGGTGAGGGGAAACCTCAAATGGAGGAACATCTTTTCCTCGCTTCTTGCCTCAAAAAGTAGGATTTCTGGGCAGAGAGCACTGGGCTTGCTATTGCTGACCCCCAGCTAAAGAAATTTCACTACGTCCTGTGTGAGTCTGGGCTCTGTTTCTTTGCTAAGTATACACATTTATATACATACCTATATATTTTTTTAGATATGTATAAATAATTAATATATATAACTAAAGGGAAATAGAAGTCAAATCCTTTTGAAATTTCTCTCCTAAACAGGCTTTTAAACAAAAACAGCCCATAGCCTTTATGTTCTGTTGACATCACTCTGAAAGTCAACAAAATGTAGGCTCTGAAGCTGCTGAAGTTGCTTTGGGAAAGCATCACCTTTGATCTGCTGCCCCTGAGCTTAGAAGCAGCCTGGCCCTGAAGACCTGATCTGCAGGGGTACCCAGCCCATCCTTTCCCAGCTCATCCAGGCACAGCTAGGGTCCCTCCCCATGCCTGCCAGCATGGGTGCCAACTCACCCAGGCCATACTCTGCCGTGCAGAGTGCAACATTTTTTTGCCAGGCCAGGAAATCTTGGTCCTTGTCTAAACCTGGATGCCTCAATTGTCCCAGAGAAGCTATGTCAGTAGCCTGGGGAGGGGTCAGAGGCACACAAGGACTTTCACTGACAGCACTGCAGTGTTGGGCTGAAATGAGGTCCAGCTCCTCCTTGGTGGGATTCTTCCTGCATGCACTTCTGCAGGGGCTCAGCAAACACCATCAAGGTAAGAAAACTCAGAAAGCAGCAAGCATTGCACACTGGTAGGCATATTGAAGGCTGTGATAGGGCAAGTTCCTGTTGGCCAAATTTCAGCAGTCTAGTTCAGCACTCCAGCAAGGATCACAAGAGGAACTGCAGTCTAAACTGGGACAGGCTGGAAGCAAAAGCAGTAACATGCTGTTTCATCCCTGAGAGCTGCCAACAGCCATTGGAGTGAGCTGGCCCTTACAGCCTGATATCTGCTGTGCCAACCAGCCAAGGGCAGAGCCTGCACAGGCTCCTGCCAGTGCCAGGGCACCCAGGGCAGCTTCCCATGACTTCATACCCCAGTGCAGCAGCATGCATCCCCAGGCAGTGCTGTCAGTGACATGCCCCTGTTTGGCCAAGGCGTTTCCCGTGACACCCAGACAGCAATTCTGTTTCCTTCTGGGCAGGTGTGTGATTCATCCATGGCATGCGGGCTGTACTTACAAGCATTTCTGGGTTCTGCTCCACAGCTTTCAGGGCTTTTGGTCAAAGATCAAAACACAGTGCTTTGAGCCACCACGGCTCCATTTCTGTGCACAGGTGGCTCCTGTAGCTGGTATCCTCTACCCACCATAAATGCTGCGCACCAGCAGTGCCATGGGAATGTCTGTGCACTGCTCTGTGGGATGGGAGACAAACCATGGCACAACTCCTCTCCCACCATATCCATACACTGCAAGTGTGGGAAGGGGGACATGTGGGAAGAGGGCCTTTGCCTGAAGCAGGTCTCTCACTTGCCAAGGGGCTGAGAGACGTTTGCAGTAGGAAAAACTGAGTATAAAGAGATGAACCTGCCATTCACCTAAAACAGTACCTTCCCTGGACCCTCCCCACAGTGGCTCAGAAGAGGCCCTGACTCCTTCCATCAGTGGGCAAGGTGCTGCCCACACCTCACCACTTTCCTTTCTATGGGCACTACAGGGAGGGAGTGTCTTTGCAATGCAACACTGAGATCTGCAGAATCAGCTACGCATTTCACCGAACAGCTGTAGCTCAACAACAATTTTCCAACTCAGACCTCTCCATTTCTCCCTATGTGTGCCCACAGATTCAAGTCCCTGAGTGGCCTTCACAGAGCAGGTACCGATGGCAGTGCTCTGTAGCACAACGGCCTGTGTAAAGGATTGCTCTGAGGCATGTCCCCTGGACCGCCTTGACTGCTGGCCAGTGTGCCCCTTTTGACAACATCAGCCCTCAGCCCGTGGCTCTGTCTCCTGCTTTTAGGGCTCCAGCAGTCCCTCCAGGCAGAGGCGGCTGTTGTGGTGCCACTACCTTGAGGGAAGGGCAGCGGCTGCTTGAAGGAGTGAGAGCAGCTCCTGGCAGGGGGCTCCTACATCCAAGAGAAATCAACTCATGCAGGGGTGCTCTGGGAACCAAATGCACAAATACTGAAATCAAACAGTGCTCAGTGTTGCACCTGATAAACCAGATAAAGTGTTTTAAGGCACAAAGAGGCCTGCACTGCACCGCCCACCTTGTGTGCCCCAGCCTCTTTGGATGGCAGGGCTCAGGGTTAAGACAATCTGCAAACTTCACTCAGTTTTACTTTCAATAACAGGCTGCTCCTACATGGAAAGGCAAAAGCGGTCTCACAACTAGAAGCACAAAAAGAAGGTCACAGTGCACCCAGCAGCCCTCCCCAGGAGCCACTGAGTGCAGCACAGGTATTTGTGCAAGGGAAGATCTTACCCGGCAGGCCTGGTGTCCACTATGGCTCGGTCTATGGGAATCAAATCGCTGAGGTAGACATTAAAGTTTCCTTCTTTCCATCTACTTTTTGCTTCTTCTTGTTTGTCAGCAGGGACTGAAACGGGGTGTCCAAACTGGCCAGGAGCTTGGGGGTCTCTTGGGGCAAGCGTTGCATCCATGGACAAGACCCTGTGGGTCCCCGGGCTGCTGGTGCCCACCTGTTCCTGTCTGTCCTTGCCAGCGGCATGCATCCTGGGAGCTGCTCCTTGCGTTGCGCCCCGTGACCGGCCACCCAGTGCTGCAGCCCCAGTGGTGGTGTTCACAGCATGGGCGCTGTCCCCATTGTCATTAGCAAGTTGCCACTCTTCGCGCCTTTCTTGTCTCTCTGTGATGTTCCTCGCAGAGTCAGATCCCAGACGTGAGGCTGCTGGGCTGTCCAGTTTTATCCCCTCTTTGCCTATAAGGATGAAGTGGTTTTCGGAAGAAGTTTCTTTCTTTCCCACTTTCACTTGCTCCCACCAAGTCACGGCTCCCAGCTCCGCCGACCGGGGTGGCAGGCCGCCCTTCACCAGCGTGCCCGCGGGGTGCTGCCGGCTCTGTTCGGTGGCATGTCCGGGCCCCTGCACCTCCGGCCCCCTGACCCCGACCTGCCGTGCAGGCTCGGAGCGCCCCGCGCCCGGCGGGGCAGGGGGATGGGGCTCGTCAGGGAATCCTGGAAGGGATGGTGATACCTTCAGCGACCCGGCTTTGCTCCCGGTGGGCTCCACTACAAACTCCGCCGCTGCCTTCGACGGGGGTCCGCTCGCTGCCAGGGCTGCCACGTCCCCTGCACCGCCCCTTAAGTTTACAACCGACCCCTGCGGGGTGGGCCTAGCGCCCGTGGGAGCGCCGGGGTGCCCCTCGGCGCGCCGGCCCCTGCCTCCGGCGGCGGAGGCCGGGGGACTGTGCGCGCGGGGAGGCTCCCGGCGGGCTGCCCGGGGTCCCGGCGTCCCTGCGCCCCGGCGTCGCCCGCGGCGGAGCCCCGCGGAGTCGGCCTGGCTGCTGCCCGCCGGCGCTTCGGGGCCGCGCCACAAGCGCGCTCGCTCCTGCCCGCTGTCCGCTGCCTCCTTCAGCAGCCGCCCGCCGGCGTCGCCGAGGGAGAGGCGGAGCGCGGCCATGTCGAGGAGCAGCCAGACGACGGAGGCGGCGAAGACGAACGCCAGCGCTCGCCCGCTACCGCGGAACAGCCGCCGCAGCCCGCTCATCCCCAGAGGCCGCTCCGGGCGGGCGGAGGGAGCACCGGGACCGGCGCACCCCGTGCCCAGAGGGAGCAGAGAAGCGAGGCGAGGCGGGCCGGGCCGGGGCTCCTCTCGCCCCACCCAGCGCCGGGGGCTCGCGCTGTAACCCAACACCGGAGGAGGCTCGGCTCGGCCCGGCCCGGCCCGGCTCGGCTCGGCTCGGTGCGGCCGGGCCTTATCTTCGCCGCCGAACGGGCCTCGGAGCAGCGCCGCGCTCCCTTTGGGGCCCCTTGTGTGCCATCCGCGGGTGACACTGTGGGGGCTTTTGCGGTCTATTCCGGGGTGCGGAGCGTGCGGAGTGTCTGTTCCCGGTGGGACAGCAGGTCTCGGGACAGGGGTAGGGCAGCCGGGCCAGCCCGGGTGGGAATGCGGATGCAAACGGGGCTGCGGCTAAGTGGTCCTTGCACAGAAGTGAAGCACTGTGAGTAGGTTACGTGGCAGCAGCCGCAGGAGTGTGGATGTTACGGCTGTCTGCCGAGTCGGTGGATGTTTTTCCCGTACCTGCTTCTATTCCAGGGCACAGGAGCCGCGGCTGAACGGCGCTGGCTCAAAGGGGGAGGCGAAGCCCGGCAGTCCCTCGAGCTGGGTTAAAAAAGAGCCGGGGCCGCCCGGATCGCGGGCTGCAAGCGGGGCTGGGGCTGCGTGCGATGCTGGGGGGTCAGCGTAGGGCGGTCTTCGCGGGCAGCCCTGGAACACCCCGGGCAGCCCCAGCGCACCCGGTTGGGTCTGCGGGGCTGGTTGTGGGGTAATCCCTGGGTGCAGTGCCCCCGGCGTCCCCCGGTGTAAGGGTGGCAGGCCGGGCGGGGGTAACACCCGGCCAACGCCGCAGCAGCTGGCTGCTCCTGCAGTGGGGCTGGGATACCCAGGAGATGCTCTGCAAAGGGTAATGGTTCGCCCGTCACGGTGAGCTCCGCATGCTGGGACGGTCACGCAGGACCCCCATGACTGGGTTGCACCAACTGAGCAAAACCGGGGCCCGGGGGGCCTTTGCCATCCCAGTGCTGCCAGGAGCCTTGCAGTGGAGACCCTGCTACCAGCAGCCGTTGGCCAGCTGCCCTGCCAGGAAGCCTCTAAGTGCCGTGCCAGGTCCCCTCCATTAGGAAGCCTGGGGACAATGCTGCATAACTGGTGTGGCATCCACTGCGCCTGTGTACACGGTCAGGTTAAAGAGCTGTAAGGTCAGCTGCAGTGTGGGCATCAGCTGTGAAACCCCGATATGGACACTAACTGAAACAGGAAAAAGCCTGAGCTGGTCAGTATTTTGCAGCTTGCTTGAACTCTGGTATTAATAAATTTAAAAGAAATGCATGGGATCCCAAATCACAGAGCAGGAGATGTTTGTTTTTTTTTTTTTTTTAATAAAGGGATCCAACCCACTGCAGTGCATATGAATATTGAAAGGAAAAGAAATGAGTGGGGAAAAAAATACATTCATACTTTAAAACTCCAGTAATTTCCAAGCCCAGCCTATGGTTACATTGTGAGGTTGAAAACACGAAAGAAATGGCAGTTCTGGTGTTTTTCCAAGGCTTTTCTTTGTAAAGCAAACTCCCTTCAGACGTGGCAGGCAGTTCTGATTTCAGCAGGATTTGCATGTGTGGCTGGTGCGTGCTTAAGGACCTTCAGTAAGCTGGAGTGAAGGATAAGATTGCAAAAGGACTGTTAAAAGGGGAAGCAATTGAGCAGCTGTTTGGCAGTAAGGAAGCTTGGAGGCAAGATTGAACTTATATAATACCTTTGGTTTGGAAATAAATGTTTAAGCGAGCCACGGACTGTGGGTCCATTCTCCATGCTGGCATTGCTTTTCTATTTCTGTTTTGCTTCCTTCCCGTGCCATTCCTGACCATCTCACCCAGCAGCTGGAGCACTTGGATCCCACTCCAGCATGCCATCCTGGTGTAGCTGGGTTCCCCACTGCTGGGGCTTGCCCATGGCACCAAGGGTCATACTCTGGGCTTTGGGTCCATGTGCCCCCCCCAAGGGGCCAGCCTAGGAGTGCAGTGTGGCTCAGATGCAGCTATGCAGGGGACCTGGCTGTGGATGAACTTTATCCCCCCAGACCTCAGTCCCCGGGACTGTGGGAAGCATGTTCTTCTGAAGATGGGAAAAGCCAAACAGCCTTTTTTCTAACAGGGAAGCATGTTACAGGCAGTGTCCAACCCTGTGTGGGGCAGGGAGACAGACCCTCGACATTCCTCTAAGCCTCAGCTTCACACTTAGGAGTTACGACAAAGTCATCGTTGTTTTGTGGAGGTATGGTATGGTCAGGCATTCTCTCTGCTAACTCTGTGCTTTGGCTCTTCTTCCTGGCAAGTATAAGTGCTCCAGATAGTTGAACAGATTCCTTGACACAAGACAGCTGCTTTTGTAGGGAGGAATTAATTTAATCAAGGCTACTCCATCATTAAAATAATCCAAAGTGTCAGATGGAAAAGCAGAGAAGGAAGCTAACTTGAAGATGAAAACTCAACATTTTTTTCCAGCCAGAAGTGTCTCAGAAAACGAGCTGTGTAATAAGTCACTCTGTGTCTTTATATAGTATTTTAGTAACGTAGAAAAAACACTGTCCAAAGAGAAGTCTTGAAGGACTGATCTCTTCCTGAAGCCTGGTTGGCTTGGTAAATTGTATTTCTTCTCTGGAACCTAAGAGGCCATGCAGAGGTAAAGACAACACTGTGGTCCGCAAAAGGCAAGATTAGACGTGTGGTTGCTCCTACCATCCAGAATACAAGGGGCCCTTTTGTCTGAAATAGCAGAAAATAGCGCAAAGAGCTGCCAAGCTCTTCTTTTTGCCACAAGGCAGGATCTTAATTACTTGGTTACTTAATTACTTCCCATCATAGAGCACATCATGGGCAACCAGCATGGATACGGACACAGGCACTGTCTTAAGCAAATCACGTTGAAAACGACATTTGTTTAAAGAAACCTGCTCTGTGCACAGAAGGGGACAGCAGCAAAGTATCATCATAGAATCAGAGAATGGTTTGGGTTGGAAGATTAGGTTGCTCAAAGCTCCATCCAACCTGGCCTTGAACACTTCTAGGGATGTGGCAGCTACAACCCCACAGTGTTCAAGGCCAGATTAAATGAGGCTTTGAGCAACCTGGTCTAGTGGAAGGTGTCCCTTGCCTGTAGCAGGGGATGGAACTGGATGATCTTTAAGGACCTTTCCAGCCCAAACCATCCTGCGATCCTATGATTCTCTATCTCAGGATGCTGGCATCTCAAATGCTGCAGCTGTCTGAGCAGGCTGGCTCTTTCAATCTAGTTCACATCATATCTTTGTACATGGTCCTAGCTACAAAGTCATGCTTTAGTTTCTGAAATACAACCATATCTACCAAATGTTAATAAACTACTAGAATAGTAGTGAATACAATTCACATTTTTCTGTTAAATTACTTCACAGATGTAAGTTGTTAATGTAATTAAGTAGTAGGTATGTGGACTATATAAAAACAGATGCATCCAACAGCATGTTGGCAAGTGGCAGATAAGCCTCAAAACTTGAATTAAGACTTGGTTCTCATGCAACTGCCAGAGAGGGGAGTTTCTGCGCAAATTCACTGTGCACTTGTTTGACATATTACTAACTGTAACCTGCATGGTGGGATATCCTATTTTTCTTACTATGGAAATTCAGTCAGTAAAAGATTAGGAAACACTGAACTTAGAGTACCCTGGTAGTTCATCTGTACTGCCAGAGTATTGGTGATTTTCTTGAAGCCTCCACACCCAGCAATTATATGGTCAGATGAGAATGGAAACTTTGGCTTTGAAAGAAAAGTTTATGGTCATGTTCTGCAGGAAAACTGCAAAGCTGTAGATGTGGAAAACTGGAAATACCGGGCAATTGTGTGTTGGATGCTTAAAAATCTGAAGACTAAGAAACTAAAGTTTACATTTCTGTTTTGAAAGGTTTCTGGGTTTTTAAGCTGACCTTGTTATTCTAGGTGTGGGTGATTTTCAGTGCATGATGGCTGTGGATGTTTTTTAGGTGACGTTTGCTAGGTGGCTGTGTGCACAAAGTATGATTGAGAGCAGCCTTCCCCCAAATGGAGCTGGTTATGTAACAGAAGATTAGAATAGACATTTATGTTTATTTTTTGTTATAAATAGTGACCTAGATTCACCATGACTCTCATGAAATATGCTGCTGTTACGTGCATGGTGGCATGTGAGAGTGTGAGGATGCTGGCGAAGGTGGCTGGGGTACCCGCACACAAGGGGGAACGTGCCGGAGTACATTTGCCGGGATTGGGACTGGAAATAGCAGTGGGGCTTGGTAATTTGCATAGAGGTCATGTTTTGCTAATATGTGTCTTGTAGAAGCAGACAGCATGTAAAAGAGGATGGTTAAAACCTGACCCAGTAATGTTTTTAGATTTCAAATTATGCATAAAGTATGCATTAAATTAATTAGGGAATTCATTAAGAGGAGAAGAGTAAAGGAACTAGTTAGCAGTGTGCAACATTTAGTAATGTAAGCCATTTTCTATAATTGTTATATATAATTTGTCTCATAACATTCTCCTTTGATAAATTATTGCAGCATAATATGATATATGTAGCTTATTAACAGTTTCATTAATTACTATTAGAGGAAAGACACTCTGAAATCTGGAACATATAAGAACAAATGTTGAAGCAGATGGTTGAAATTAGTGAAAAGCAATCGGTTGCTGAACCCTTTTACCTAATTACGTTATTACATCAAAATAGTTAAACTAAATTTGTCAAGTTGTCGGCAAAGCACGGGGATGTTTGGAGCTGCCGCCATGGTGCGGGGATCGCTTCTGGACCCCAACTCCCCGTGGGACGCAGGAACCTCCTGGACATCCTCCACTGGCTCCAATGCCCCTGCGCCCTTCTGGCCTCCTTGCCCCTCACCTGCATCCCGGCTTGTCTTCCTCCTTCTTCCTCCTCTTGGTCCTGAGGAGCATCGTTTCCTGCACCTTTCCTGCACAGTCTCACCGTGCCCAGGCATATGTTCCCAGGAGTGCACAGGGTCAGGTCTAGGGTCAGCAGCTGTTGTGGAGTTTGGTTCATCAAGGTCAGGGATAGTGAAAAGGCTGCAAGCAGCAGGGTTTGGTACAGGGATACCCAGCTCAGCTGTGTGGGAAGATATGGACACGCTTGCTAGAGAATTGGTGCCACCCATGTTGGGCAGCAGCGGCAGAGGTCATTTGTGTTCTTTGCATTCCAGAGAAAAACAGCCTCTGTAGTTAGTGCTCCACAAGTACGAGCATGTAAGCAGCAGCAGCCCTGGTGGAGTGATTTGGGGATTCTGAGTTTCAGAAGGAAAGATTTCAACTTTCTAGCTGACTCTGCGATGAGGAGAAGATCTGTTTGGAGGGAAGCAGGAAAGCTGTGGTGGAGTGAGAGTGACTTTTGCAACTCTTGTCGGTACCAATGCTAAATGGGTTTCTAGCCTCTTTGCCCAGCTCATTGCTGGGCTTCTTTGTTTTCTTGATACAACCCTGAGAATTCCTTTTGTTTTGGACCAGGACCCATGAAAGGATGTTTGGAAGATAAACAACCCCCGAAGTACTGGATGGACAGTGCCTGGGTCTGCTGGGGTACTTGAAGTACAAACCTCGAGCCATGAACTCAGTCAGGAGAGGCACCTGCATTACTGTATGCGGCGAGCTAGAAAGCTTCACTGGTCGCCTTTACACAGAAATTTGTATAAATAGGTTGTAAGGACAAAATAGAGTAAGGACGTGAGGAATCCCAAGCGTGGCATCAATTTGTTCCTTTGTTCCTGTAGGTCCCAGACACCACATGCAGTTACATGGTACATTTTTGCTGGTGCAAACAGACTTACAGCAGTGTTCTGTTTAAGCTTCCTGAATTCCTTCTGTTTACACACCAATAAATACAAGGAAAAATGAAGCACATGACTTTCCTGTGTCCACACAGCTCAGATATCAGGGTAGCACCCCTAGGAGGGTACCCTTCCTTTTCCCCTAGCTAAAGCATTATCCAGGGTCTAATTAACTTGTGTTTCTGGTATCTAAGGGCTAGCCTCTCCTCATGCTGACCAGAAGAGCTTCCTGGATGGGGAAGGTTACCTTCTGCAGAGGATTTGGACACTTCAGTAACTCTGACCTCAATTGTCACAAGTGTCCAAATTTGCAGGAATACTCCAGAAAAAATCATCCCTTCAAAATAAGGTATATAAGAGGAATAACTTTCAGTATTATTAAAGGAGGAAATTTAGTCAAGAGACAACATTTCAACAACAAGGACATGAGTGTGTGAATTTTGATAGGACTTTTTTTTTTTTTCCCTTTTTTCTCTACACTTGATTTCTGTGAATGTGGACACCTTCCAGAGGATGGGGTGGACCCTGCTCCTTACCCCTCCATCCTGCCCACTGCAGCACTTCCCTGGGCTATTCCCACCTTGGCCCACTGGCTAGGGAAAGCCAATATTGTCCCAACCCTTCCAGCAGCTGTCTGTTAGAGTCCCTGGGAGGGGGTGAACACTGCCCTCTTGCCCAGGACCCCCTGCATAGTCCCACAGCCACCTGCTGCTCTCTGCCCTTCTGGTCTCTACACATCCAGGTCCCCAGCTTTCCTTCCTGATGCTCCATCTGCAAAATGTACCCCAGAACAGTATTTGCAGCCCTGCCAATGGGGTGGCTGCAGAGAGGGGGGGTTCCCAGCCCTATTGGTGGGCAGACCCTGACAGTTTGCTCAAGGCAGCTGCTTCTGCATGTCAAGGGTGGTGGCCCTACCATGAATGCATTAGCAGGAGAGTTCAGCCTTTCAGTCTCAGCCTTATTAATGTATGAATGGATCCAGATTTTTATAAATATATACTTCTGTATGTGCTCAGCTCATGGGGCAGAGAGTTTGAAGCCTCTTCAAAATAATTAAATATCTTAGGTACTCGACAGCTCACCTTAGCTATACATTGTTTTCTCTGTCTCCTGCCTGAAAGGCTAAACCTGTTAATAAAGATATCAAAAGTGCTGGTTCTATAGAATGAGTTATAGGTGTGCAATCATGCAGGCCTTTGTTTGCCAGTGACAGTGGACATTAGCTCCGACTGCAACTTTCCTCTAATATTTGCATGAGCAGGACCAGGCACACATCTGTTAGTGAACAGCAAATACAAGGTGATCGGGACATGGCTGACCTATATCGCTAGTGGGAATAGAGACAAATGTCTCCAAACCCTGTTTTGGAGATGGCTGGCTGGCTGCAGGCACACTTGCCCTGTCGAGGCATTCCTGCAGCTCCTTCTCCATGCTGCTCCCGAAGTGATACAGAAAGCCTTGTCGGGGGTTCTCTTGCCTGCTGCCCCCTCGCAGCAAGCCAGGACCACAAGCTTGGGAGTGCAGAGACTCTTCTCCCACCCTTTGATTTTTTCTCTGACGTCTGAGTGATGTTGTATGAGATTTGCAAAAGCATGTGGGTGAGGCACGACGTCAAGTCTGGGGCAGCTCCTGCAGGAGGGGCAGAAAGGCCTGGGTGTTGTCTGAGTATGTGCAGCCCATCACCAGAAGTCCAGTAAAATAAACTTGTAGCACTGTTTACCAATGTACAGTCAAAGATAACAGCCTCCTTTCTGGGTCTAAGCTTACTCCTTCATCTCTCTTTGAGGGATGATATTTCACCATTTGGGGACTTAAGCTTCTGGGTTCATGTGTTAAAATGAATCACTTCTTGTACTAGTTTCTGTACACAATCTTTTAAGAAAAGAGGGACATTTTCCTCAGTATAGGGTGTGTGTTTGGTCCCAGGTCCTGCTTGTAGTGCAGTGGGAACAGCTCCCCACTCGTGTGAAGAAGGTGGATGCGTATTTCTGGTCTCTCCTGCTCTCTGCGCAGCATCACTTTTCCAGTGCAAAGTGAATATTTAGGAATTTGTAATGTTTTTACCACACTGCATTTCTCTTTAAGTTTGAACCCATTACCCCTTGTCCTATCACTACAGTCCCTAATGAAGAGTCCTTTCCCAGCATCCTTATAGGCCCCCTTCAGATACTGGAAGGCTGCTATGAGGTCTCCACGCAGCCTTCTCTTCTCCAGGCTGAACAGCCCCAACTTTCTCAGCCTGTCTTCATACAGGAGGTGCTCCAGTCCCCTGATCATCCTCGTGGCCCTCCTCTGCACTTGTTCCAACAGTTCCATGTCCTTTTGATGTTGAGGACACCAGAACTGCACACAGTACTCCAAGTGAGGTCTCATGAGAACAGAGTAGAGGGGCAGGATCACCTCCCTCAATCTGCTGGTCACACTCCTTTTGATGCAGCCCAGGATGCGGTTGGCTTTCTGGGCTGTGAGTGCACATTGCTGGCTCATGTTCATTTTTTCATCAACCAACACCCTCAACTCCTTCTCTGTAGGGCTGCTCTGAATCTCTTCCCTGCCCAACCTGTAGCTGTGCCTGGGATTGCTCTGACCCATTGCACTTTGATTGATTGCTCTGGACCTTGCACTTGTCATGGTTAAACTTCATCAGGTGGCATCAGCTCACCTCTCAAGCGTGTCAAGGTCCCTCTGGATGGCATTCCTTCCCTCCAGCAGTATCAACCGAACCACACAGCTTGGTGTCATCCGTAAACTTGCTGAGGGCGCACTCAATCCCACTGTCCGTGTCACCAACAAAGATGTTGAACAAGACCGGTCCCAACACCGATGATTGAGATTGGATGTTTTTTCCTCAGTACTTCCTTCTCTCTGGCAGTAAGCAAAAGTTTGAAAGCCCTTCATGATACAACAGAGCCCTGAATCATTACTTGGAGCTGCCTACACTGTGAGCATCCTTTCCTCCCCCAGGGGAGATGCTGTCTTGAACCCTGGCACAGAGCAGGGTGCCTGTGCACAGGTACAGAATTGCTGCTCTGCGTGAATGTGATCCTGGTCCTCCAATGCTGAATTAACTCTTCCTTTTGAGCCATCTGTTTTACCTCTCCTGGAAGACACTAGGCTGCATGTGCTCTGTATCCTCAATTGCTCATGCAATACGTTAATATTTAAAAAGTACTGTAATTAGTAAGGCAACTGATAGCAGCAAATGTATATTCCTTATATAATATTTCAACATGAGTGATCACAGAAATGGATTAACTTAAAAAAGCCTCACATAAAATCCAAGGTAACCAAGTGGTCACTGTGCTTGACAGTCTGTCCTGAGAATGAGGGACGATGTTTTGGTAGTTTGATGGCCACGAAACAATATGTCATGTAAAGACAGTCAGCACAGCTGCCTTAAGGCAGTCTGTCATTGGCTTGCTGAGCAATTTACATGCATGATGTATAAGAAAGTAAAAATAATCAGTAATCTATCGCAGGCCAGGGAAAGTAATATGTAATGCATTCTCCTGCAAGTTGCAAATCAAAATGGTTTCCTAAGCAATTTCAAAAGTTTATAGGTTATTTAAAATAAAATTCCTGGTCTGGTTCCTGGTGTGTCCAAAATCAAGTCCCAAGCAGCCCCATCACACACCAGTGCCTGCAGGAATGAAGAGGAACATCACACTGCTGCCACTGACCCTGCTATGTAGAGGAAAAAGCAAATAACCAGGATCTAGTATTTCAAAGTTTTTCTCCATCATAATGGTAATAAACTGAGAAACTGATCCTCCCACCATGGTTGGTCAGGAATAAATCTGGCATTGTAGGATGCAAATATAACACAGAATGATGATTTTGGAGGGTGCAGGGAGGCAGTGGGGCACAAAGGCAGGCTGCCTTCCTCCCTTCCAAAGGGGCAGAAACAACTGCAGGTTTAGGGAAACTGAAGCAAAACTTCCACCACAAGTTTTCCTTCGTGGCTGACCACACATGCCCTGCTCCACCAGTGTCCAGGTGCACAGAGCTGCTCCTGGGAGGCCAGGGGCTTTGCACACCCTCCTTGCAGCGCACAGCTGTCTCTGGACATCCCTGTGGTGGACTAAGAGCCCTAACGCAAGGGCTTGACTGGGGATGTCACGTCTCTTACAGCAACATAGTGCATTTACTTGTTTTCCCTCGCAGGATCTGGAGGAGATGTTGAAGAGGATTGCAAGGCTTGGAGGACGTGGGGGTCGCTACGTGCAGCCCCGGGGCAGTGGTGATGCACCCTGCTTTGGAAGGAGAAACCAGGAGCGTTCCAGAAAGCGGCGGTGGGGAGAAGGGATGCACTTCCCTGCCGCCGCAGGGTGGTGCTTTTGCCTGCAGCATCGCCCTCGGGCAGCACGGGAGCTGCTGGTCAGGGCCAAGG
Organism: Myiopsitta monachus; assembly: GCA_017639245.1. Taxonomy (NCBI): domain Eukaryota; kingdom Metazoa; phylum Chordata; class Aves; order Psittaciformes; family Psittacidae; genus Myiopsitta; species Myiopsitta monachus. The sequence goes on along the minus strand of CM029921.1, from coordinate 58,044,280 downwards.
CCTTTGGACCCATAGCTAGGGGCTGCTACTCAGCGCGGGGCCAGAGGCAAGGCTGGCCTCCTGGCAGGGTCTCCGGTGGGTGTGAGCAGCGTGCCTGCCTGCCTGTGCGGGATGCGGGCTGCAGCTTGTGAAGGGATTTCTATAACAGCAAATAAAGCTGTTTCACATCTTCTCAGCCTCTTCCTCGTGGGGAAGTCTGTTGGGATTTTATAGTGACTGAGCCAAGGTGAGTTGTGCTCTGCAAACACAGAAATTAAATATTTTCCATATGTTTTATTAGCTGTGTCAGAGTCTTGTAGCAGATGTGCAATTGCCTATTTGCTTTCTGCAGGACACTTTTAAGTGCTGTTTTTCCCTATTCCACTGCATCTGAGCCATTTCAGCCGTATTTTAACCACCAAGGCATAATCACAGCAGTCCTGTGCTCTAGTCGCTTTGCAAAGCCATGCTGTGCTGCGCTGGAGCAAGAGCTTCTTCTGCCTCTTTTTCAGGTCTTGGTCAGGCAGAAAGATGTAAGGACTCACCCAGCCTGGGGACAATGCCTCATGAGAGGCTGGCCCCTCCAAAACCCCCATGGGATTGTCCCTCCCCAGCACCCAGGGTTCATTAAGGATGATATTAGAGCAGAGGCTGCGGCACCTGTGCTGTGGGCTGGGTGGGTGTCATGGTTTAACACCTGCTGACAACTAAGTACCATGCAGCCACTTGCTCACTCTCCCTGACCCCCAGTGGTATGGGGAGGAGAGAAAACCTGTAGGTTGAGATAAGAACAGTTTAATAATTAAAGTACAATATAATGCTAGTACTAGTACTAATACCAATACCACTAATACCACTAATGCTAATACTAATAATGAAAGGGAAGTAACACAGACTGATAGAACTGAAAAAAAACCCCACAACCAAGCAAACCCAAAAGCAAGAGAGTCACAATACACTTGTTCACAACCCACTGACTGATACTCAGCCCGACTCAAACAGCGATTGGTCCCTTCTGGGTGACTCCCCTTAGTTTATATACTGAGCATGCCTGCTGTGGTACCACATACCCCTTTGGCTAGTTTGGATCCTGGCTGAGCTCCCTCCCAGCTTCTTGTGCTCCTCCTCCCTGGCAGACCATGGGAAACTGGAAAGCCCTTGGTTAGGGTTACCAGCATTATTCTCAGATGAAAGCCAAAACACAGCACTGCACAAGCTGCTAAGAAGAAAATTTACTCTATTCCAGCAAAAACCAGGACAGCAATCTTCTGACTTGCTATGTTCAAAAATGTCAGAATGGAAGTGATGCTACTTGCCTCTTCTCACTTGTACCATGTTTAGTGATCCTTCTGTTTTTCTAAGGGCTTAAAATACTTTCATTTGCATTTTATGAGGGTTGTGGCTCTGCTAGGAGCTGGATTTGTGGCTCTCCCAGGTGATAGCTGGGGCTACTTTTGACTGGTTGGGTTAAAGTGGATCAGACAGTTTTACAAAAGTTCCAAGAAAGATCTGAGCCCTAAAGCTGGGTGTCACTCTTTGTGAAGCATGGTAGGTTATTTCCATGCTCAAGGTTAAAATCTGTCATTGGCTCTCCATGTGTCGCCAGCTAACACACCACCAGTGTTAACACCCTGACTCCTTATCCCCCATCATTTTCTTGAATTCACATCCTGCAGATGGAACTGGTGGCTTTGGAAATGATGTTCAATCGTTTGTCCAGGATGCTGAGGATTTATGCTGTTTGCGCAAATCTTTCTGACGTTCATGTCCAAAGACTAATTCCCATCCTCCAGACATCAGACAGTGTGGAAGAAGTTGATACCCTGCAGGATGGAGTTTTTAAAATGCCCTGGAAGATCTTGGAGCACAAGACTGTACAGCCCTTGGCAAGCCTCATCCTACACAGACAGGTTTCTCAAAGACGTGAAAGTGGTTTCATTTATAAGTGACTTGAAAATTCATTTGCACAGGTGTTCCTAGTACTGTCACAGTCCTTGATGCTCAGGGCTGGTGACGCAGTGAGGGTGGGCAGGAGACACATGAGGTGCTAGGTGCTTGGGAGGTGCGTGGCTGCTGGTTCCTTAGCTGCCCATATCCCATCTGCCCACCATTTGACGTGCTCCCATGTTCAAGCACCTCTGTCCTCTCCCCAGCCTTTTGAAGGTTTGGAAATCTGTGTCTGCTGGTGAGGAGCTGGGCAGAGTGGCCACCTTGGGTGAAATCAAGCAATTCAGCTGGCTTGGACTGGAGCTTTTTTGGAGTACATGTGCATTTTAGCTCAGTTTTTATACTAAAAGGAAAAGAGAGTGAGACTGAGAACATATGGCTTAATGATGTATTTGGAGATGGTCATTTGCTCTATTTTCCACCTGAATAAATTTAAAGGCACAGCTGAAATTAACATGTCAAATCTTCATTTGAAATGTAATCTACTGTCATGTGGATGCTATTGAATATGCTAATAATTAGAACCTGGCACCTCAGGTTAAGTACAGCCACTAGAACCATAGATTCATAGAATCACAGAATAGTAGAATCAGAATCATAGAATCACAGAATAGTTTGGCATGGAAGGTACCTGAAAGATCATCCAGTTCCAACTCCCCTGCCATGGGGAGGACACCTTCCACTAGACCAGGTTGCTCAAAGCCCCATCCAACCTGGCCTTCAACACTGCCAGGGATGGGGCAGCCACAGCTCCTCTGGGCAACCTGTGCCAGTGCCTCCCCACCCCAACAGGGAAAAGCTTCTTCCTAATACCTAGTCTAAGTCTCCCCTCTGTCAGTTTAAAGCCATTCCCCGTTGTCCTATCACTACCTGCCCTTGTCAAAAGCTCCTCTTCAGTTTTCTTGTCAGCCCCTTTAGACACTGGAAGCTGCTCTAAGGTCTCCCCAGAGTTTTCTCTTCTCCAGGCTGAACAAGCCCAGCTCTCTCAGTCTGTCTCCAGAGCAGAGGCCCTCCAGTGCACAGGACATCTTTGTGCCCTCCTCTGGGCTTGCTCCAACAGGTCCACATCCTTCTCATGCTGGGGGCCCCACAGCTGAATGCAGTATTGCAGGAGTGGTCTCATGAGAGTGGAGCAGAGGGGGAGAATCCCTTCCCTTGACTCTATCATGCTTCTGGTCACAAAGCCCCGGACATGGTTGGCTTTCTGGGCTGCGAATGCACGCTGCTGGGTCATGTTGGGCTTCTCATCGACTGGCACCCAAGCCTTTCTCCTCAGGGCTGCTCTCACTCCAGTCCCCGCTCAGCCTGAATTTGTGCTCAGGATTGCCCTGACCGAGGCGCAGGACCTTGCACTTGGGCTTGTTGAACTTCATGAGGTTCACATGGGCCCAACTCTCCAACTTAATTCAAAGGGTTGCCGTTTAGCTTACTTCACAGCAGTGCTGGAAATAAGGGCATGAATCTTTTATGTCCATTTATACAGATTTATTTACCTCTTCCTTAGTTAAAGTGAGTACAGTTTAGTCACATAGTTCCCTTTTATACCTTTGGAAATGATTTCCTTTAAATACAGTGTTTGGTCCATAATAGAAACTGCCTATACAGTAATTGATTTAGTAGAATTGAAATTAAATGGAATTATTTAAGAGCATTTATCTCTTTCTCTCTTCATCTGCATCCCTGACTTCTAGCAGACTCGCTCTGCCAGAGAAGTCACTAAAAGCTGAGAGAAGGGCTGGTCTGTGTGCCAAGTGGAGAATCCAGCACCAGTGTCACTGCCTGTGACCTTCTCTGGTTTTCCAGGAGAGCCAAGAGAAAGCTCCTGGTAAATAGCTCCACCAGCTGACAGTTAAGCACCAGACAGCACAAACCTGAGATGTTTGTGAACTACTAGCATGCAGATGGGAGAAGGGCTGAAAAATGAATGCACAAGTATTCCACAGAAGTCCATCAAAATCATAATGAGGATAATTCACAATAGATTCCAGCTCTGCTCTGCACCCAGTAATTAAATGTTCTCTCAGTTTTTTAAGGAAGCTTATACCCATTGGGTACTTTAAATAATACTATGAGTAATGTAAAATAATGACCTTAAAAATACACCTGTGCTGCTGTGAGTTTTCTCTGCAGAAGGGTTTCAGGTTAGCCAGAATGAAGGCATCTCTGGTAGGTTTTCAAACCCTCTGTCACACTGGAGTTGGCCTCAGATGGGCAGAAGGAGAGAGAAAATGTGAAGCGGTAAATACAAAGCATGAAAAACCCTGTAATGACTTAATTTCTCCCTGAGCATCAGAAGGCGTGTGGGAGGAGAGTGGGAGTGTGTGGACTGAGTCACTGAACATAATTCCATGTGTTTGGGTTTTATTTTAATTATCCACACCAGCAGTTTTCAGGAAATCTCCCACCTTTGTGCTCCTCCCAGCACATCCCGCTGGGAACCAGGGCGGCCACCGGCACCAGTGGGAGGCATGGGCTGGCATTGCTGCCGTTGCCAGCCTGTTTGCCCAGCACATAGCCAGCATTCGCCTCCTCTCCTGGCCCGAGGCATGGGCTGAGCACAACCGTGATGGCAGGGCTGGGGAAGAGACCTTATCCTTCAAGTATCCTGGCCCTGTGCCGTCCCAGGGACTTGCTCAAAAGGTGAAATTACAGCAACAAATGGCTGATTTATTAATCACAGGCACCTTTTCATAAAAAGGCAGCTGTATTTAATATTACTCTGCCTTTACACATGGTCTTATGCTGCAACTGCACATAGAGGACATTCAGTGAACACTTCAGTGTCCAAGAGATAAAAAGGTAGATAAGGCTACTGTTATGCCCCTGGAAGAAAGCACCACATGTTTGTGTCATCCCTGCTACAGACAGCAACATCCCAGCAATGTCTTTGGTTACAGGTATCTCAGGATTACTGAGAAACCCCTTCAGCAAAAGTGTTTTACAGACAGCAAATACATTTCTTCGTTCAAGGTGCTGAAAATTATTATGGCCAACGCTTCCCTTTGCTTATCCTAGTGCACCAGCCTCTCCCAAGTCCTGCAAGGACTGTATCTCAGGCTGAGATCCAACCCTGCTATCCTGACTGACTCGTTGGTCAGGGAAGCGGGAGGTGGGTGCACCAGTAGCCTCCCAACAGCTCCTCTCGTGGCAGGGATCCTTGCTGGATGCTTCTTTTCTGCACATTCTCCACTGGCTCATGAGCTTAGTGTGTAAATTCTAGAAATCCCTTCTCAACTTCAGCACAAAAGGTGCAGACCAATGTCCCAACTGCCAACAGGACCCTCCGTGCTGCTCGTCAGGGACCCACATCCCTCTACTCCCGCAGGAACCATATTCCCCAGGAGGGGAGGTGGGGGCAATCGCTGCCCCACATGCAAAGCTGCCCTGCAACTCCAGCTGGGAGAGGGGCTGCCAATTTCTGCAGCCCATCTGTTGCTGTCTCTTCTATCTAGAAATCTGGCATGATGTCCTCTTCCTTTTCCTAGTTAACCCTTTTGCTGAGGGGAAAGAGCTAGTGGGAGCCATGGATGAAACCAACACCTTCCACAGTGGCAAGGCAGAACGACTTCTGAGTTGAGAGGGGCTGAGCTGCAGAAATACCAAGCTACTTTGCCTCTTGGTAGGGGACCACCAAGGCATATGTAACTCATTTCAGGGCTGGGGGAAGGGGAAAAACATTAGCTAGGATTTGGAAGCCTGGGGAGAGACTAGGAAATTTGTACAATATAAGCCGCATGAAGGATTTTGAGCTCCAAATCCAACTCATTCAGGTAAGCTCAAGATCAGCACTTAGGCGCTCTGGTGACAAACTCAGATGTGGTGGGTACGCAAATGGTCTTAAAGTGCAGATTATAATTCAGTATCATAGTGTCATCTTTAAAATAAAAGTGCTTAATTTCTGAGATAAACTCATGGGTTGGGGTTGGTTACTGAGCTGAACCTTGGTGCTTGCACTGAATTTACTGCTTGTGCCCCCCAGCCGCTCAGGTGGAGTTGCCATGCAAAAGACAGACAAACCTCTGTTCTGTGGCAGCTCAAGCTGGGGACTGGCTTTTGCTGCTGATTTCTATGGCTTAATTTTGACAACTTCTGCTTAAGCTCCTCTTTGCTCCATTCACCCAGTTTCTTTTGGAAAGACACAAATGGGCCAAGACACTCCCTGTCCCTAGCCACTGGCCAGGTACTCTGTGGACTCCCAGCTCCTGACACTGCGGATGTGCTGGCAGACCCCAGGGCAGCCCAGCACCAACCACAGTGATGCACATGTCACCTCCCCATCTCCCCATCACACCCAGAGCTGTGGGAGACAAGTGGCTTTTTGGCTGCCCCTTGCGAGCTCTCATTCCATCAGGAGACAGCCAGGCTTGCCATGCAGAGCTGAGAAGGGCGATAGGTCAGTGTGCCCCTCTGCCAGAAGGATGGGAGGAACTGATGGCATGAAGATGGTGTTGGCCGCCCATCAGAGCTGCTGCCAGCAGCATCCCAGTGTGAAACCAATGTACCATATGGTGAGTAGGTATGACAGCATCTGAGTGGGGTGGTGGGCAGCAAAGCGGGACCGTATATGATCATCCCATGAGCTTGCGAGAGGAAGGATTCCAGGCCCAGAATATCAGTGCAATGCTGTCCTGAGCTTGTGCACATATGGCAGAGAAGATATACCATTATGAGTCATTGAGAAATGCAATAAAAATAGGTTCTGCTTCTGTGTAAAGAAAATAACAGGTACTAATTAATCTCTATGGCAGAGGGGAACAGAGAGGAGAGCTGAGGCAGGCAGAGAGCTACCCTCAGTATACGGACAAGGTTCAAGGGAGCAAAGCAAGGTGCTCCCAGTGCCAGCATGTTGAGAGAGCTGGCAGAAAGTCTGGGAAACCCTGTGTGATTTCAGCTGAAACGATATTTTCTAATGCTATTTGTAATGCGTATGCAACTGAGCAGGCCCTTTTTTTATTTCTATTCCACAGGAATTAAATTAATTTTAGAAATGGCACTATAACTATTTTCCTGCCTCAGGGACCATTTGTTTTGAAAATCATTAAAGATTTTTATATGACACTGCACTGACATTTGATGTGAATAAATTAAGGGAATTAGTATAAAACTGCGTTCTTTCTTTCGCAGGTTTCCCAGCACATATCTGCGTGCACGTACATTTGCTAAGGGTAGCCTGTATCAGGGCAATGGTGTCTGTGTGTCTAGAAGGGGATGAAGAAACAGCCACAGGGCAGCTCTACCACTGAAAGTGTAGCGCAGGATGATGTCTCTGTGGCTGTTCTCAGTATCTGTGCTCATCCTTAGAGATGGCAAAACTCATTAGTAAGTACCCTGATGCGGCAGTGTAAAGCAGCCATCACAGGGGAATGGTTCAAAACTGAGGCACCATCACTGCATTCCACCTCCTCCCTCCAGCTCCACCAGTTCTGATCTGACACTGGAGCAGAAGCATCCCTGCTGGGATTTTGCACACTGCCATGGTCCCAAGCAAGCAGCCCTAATGCTCTCACCAGGGGCTGGCAGGATTGCTGCCAGATGTGGCAGGTACTTGCTCTGCTTTCTCCTTCCTGCTTGCACTGTGTGCCCTGGGCCCTGCTGACTGCCCACATACTGAGCATTCTCATGTCAGACCAGGACTGGGCATTTCCCTGGCACTCTGCAGTGGGATGTGGCACCACCAGTTCTGGCATGCTTAGCTGTGTGCCACAGATCCTCCTCAGCACCTTCAGTGCTTCTTGGGGACTCAAAGCAGGTATTAATTTTAATTTAGGATGGGTCCAGTAGCTAACTGAAGCCTTCTTGGTACCACTTAGCCACTAGAAGCAGCTGTGCTTCATGCATGTAAGTGAGAAAATCACTGGTAGACAAACGAGCTTGCAAGAAACGATGTGATGCTGTGGTCAGAATGTAACCTGGATTCAGACTTCAAGTAAGAAGTATTGAAACTTTTTTTTTTCCCTCTCTTTTAGATGAACACTTGGTGCCTGTTGTGGTTGTCTCTTGGGATGAATACTTGCAGATACTGCCTGTGGGGATGTTACTGCGGCTGTAACTGCCTAGCTAGTCTCTAACTCTAGTTTTGCTGGGGTCTTCTGAAAAGACATACTGCTTTATTTTCTACAGCCCTATCATTTCTGACTGCATATAATTCCCTTATACACTTTACTGAAACCAGCAGGGGAAATGAAAAGCATCAGAAAGTATGTTAAAGGATGACATACTTTTTTGTGTTCTGACCCCACCATGTGATATTTAAGCAAATTGCATTATAACATTATTATTTTCCTCTGTGGACAGAGGTGGTCAAGGGAGGTTGCAGTGATGCACAAGCCCCAGGGGTCCCAGCCAAGGGGATGGGTGTGATTAAAACTTGTGGCTGTGGAGCAAAACCAGGGGAGAGGTTGGGTGGACAGAGGCTGCAGCTGAGCAGTGTGAGGCTTCCCTGTGTCCCCTCAACAGCCCAGGCCACCTCACAGCCGTTAACCCTGCACCATCCTCTGCTCATCCCCTCTGCCCCCTTGGACATCTCCTCCCATCCCCTCCAGCACTGAGCTCACTGCTGAACCTACCCCAGCCCAGCTCTAGAAACTCAGGTAAATGTGGCAAGAGGGAGCTCAGGCCTTAATTTTCACTTTCGATAGCTGCTGCAAAACAGGCTGCGTCGCACATGGAGGGGGCTGGACAGTTCCTGCTGAAATCAATGGCAAGTTTCTCAGACCTATCATCATCAGCGAGAGCACATAGATAAAGGGAAGGCACTTAATGAAGTGCCTCTGTATGCAATGCCATTATGGTCAGATTAATGCAATAAACTCAACATGCAGCTATACCTAAAACCATTTGGGAAATGAAGTTAACGCAGGGAGCAGCTGCTTTTCTGTTAGGAACAGGAGCATGCAGGGACAATATTTAACCTGTGTGCTGATCTCTAGTGTCTGCAGGTGGGCTCCCTAGCAGGATCTGCACTCCAGCCTTCCCCTGGGCAGTAGGGCTGGATTTGGATTCCTGTGAGTGTCTCATTTTCCCACCCCACTCCCAGTATCACAAACCCTGGCTGTGGGAATCCTCCAGCAATTGGGTCTCTGAAAATGAATGCCAGTTTTCTGGACATTAGGAATGAAAGCAGGACTTTACAACTATTTGCTGAGTCCAGTTTTCAGGGTTCAACCCTGATCTTGTTGAGGACCAGTAGTACCTGTTGGGGATGGGGGGCAGGCCAGACATCACAGCCCCTTAAAGACAGGCTTGAAGGGACCTTCAGAGGTCACCTGAACTCTGGGTGGTCCTGTCTCTTTCTCAGCAGACGTGTATTTACCCTGTTCTTTAAGGTGCTATGTAAGACAGCTCCCTCTTCTCCCCTCTGTTCTGCAACTCTTCCCATTATTGCATTTCCCTTCATACCTGCCCATGTTTTTTCTGAAATGCCATGACTCAACCCGGCCACCCCAGCCTGACCATGGCCTTTCTGATGGGGAAGCGCAGGAAGACTGTCCTTCATCCCACAGGCTGGGTGGCTGCCCATAAGCTGAAGCAGTTCATTAGCCTTCTCCATTGGAGAGCTCTGCAGAGGCAACCCATTTCAGATGCCTAGCTGCACTGCTGTCCTTGAGGCTAATGTGGAGTATGACATGTGGCCAGCACTGCCCCCGCTGAGGTTGTGGAGCTGTTTCTCCTCAATCTTCAGGCTCAGTCCAGACTCAGGGGGCCCAGCCAGGAAGCATCTGTCTCACCTGCAATGTCACACAGGCCCCTGGTTGCGTTCAGCATATCAAACCTCTCTTGTAGGGGGTGGATATGGCCCCTTCAATGGGGCTGCTCTGCAAAGCCGTCGAGCCTGAGTTCCTCTACTCATCCTCTATATGGACTTCAGTAAAAAGGCTCCTGCTGGAAGCAGCAGAGCTGCCTTGAGCCCGCCTGCGCAGACCAGGCTCCCTTCCGAGCACAACCATATGCAGCAGCTTTGACACCCCAAGCCCACGCCCTGGGCAGCTCTGCCAGCTCTCCCAGCTTGGCTGGGCTCAGGACGCACGGGTCTGAGTTGAAAGCTGCTCCCCTGGGCTGCCCCCTCCATGGGCTGGCTGTGCTCCCTGCCGGCCACTGCCTCCCTGTCAGCCTGGGCACAAATCCTGTTGCTCGCTTGGCAGGGCAGGACCTGGGATGCTCCGGGGTGGGCTCACAGTCAGGTACTCTCTGTTCCACCAGTTTCCCAGAGTTTTGGTGGGTGTCGCACTGTTCTGTTAAAACAACCCCTGACAAATGAGGCCTGGCTAAAGGGGATTAGTTTAAAGCAAACGCTTATCCTTTCTAAATGTCAAGAAAAGGCAGTTTTGGCTTCTTGAGGCAATGCGTGACCTGGCCTGCGCCAGTGGGGTCCCCACTCACCTCTGCTTGCCTTACCACTCCAGCCAGCTCCCCAAGGCTGAGGAGGGACTCCCCTCTTTGGCACCAGGCTGCACGGAAGCGTGGAGCCCCATACAAAACCAAGATTTAGCAGGCAGGTGTGTTTTTCAGATTGAACTGATAAATATTTGAAAGCAGCGGGACCTTCAAATGTAGGAAAACATTTGGCGTTAAGAATTTCAGCAACATGTGAATTGGTATTTCACTGCTAATGGTAAGAGATGTGATGTATCTCCAGCTGAGGAAAACGGGACTGTGAGTCAGTGCGAGGGAGCAGGGGAGCTGCTCAAAGGGAAGAACAAGCAAGACACAAACTGTGTTATCAGATAGGCAGCATTCCAAACTTCCATGCTTCTGAGGGAGGCAGGCATAGCCTGCTCTAGGGCTAGGGATGCAGGATGCAGGGTGTTGGATGCAGGGTGCTGTATGCAGGATCCAGCAGTGTAGGACACAGGGTGCAGGATACAGGGTGCAAGGGTGCAGGGTGCCAGATGCAGCAGTGTAGGATGCAGGATGCCAGGGTGCAGGGTGCAGGACGCAGAGTTCCGGGAGGTAGGGTACCCAGAAGTGATCTCGGTAATTGTTGAAACCCAGATAGGAGGGGAACGAGAAGAGCTTGTCAGCTTTCCTTCTGTCATCTCATACTTGTACAGCAAAGTACTGTTAATAATAATTTAAATGCTTTGGTTGTCAGTCACTGCTCTTTCTTTGTAAATGTTACTCATTTCATAAATAAATCAAAACCTGCAGACCTTAGGTTTTCAGAAACTTGAATGCTTTTGTTAAAATTGTATGAAGCAAATTCACAAACACATGATTTATATTATCTCAGCACAGCACAGGAGATGATAGAACATACTATTTAAATTAACTTCTCTCCCAACAAATGAAATCAATTCTGTTCTTGGGTTACTTTTCATCTGCCTTTTGTCTTGTTGCTGAATCTTTTCTATTTCTTTCACTCATTCATCTATTGTGCCCTTTCCTTGATCTGATAGCATTAAACATATAATTAAGTCATAAAGGAGGGAACTGATGAGTATAGCAGATGGTAATTGCTTCCTACATTTGAATGAAATGATATGCATTGCTACAATTTACAGCTCTCGCCTCATATTTTATTCAGGAACCTTTTATCTCTTTTCCTGCAGAATTATTCTGCAATAAATTTAGACATCTTATCAATAGCTTGTGTGATAGTAGCAGAAACAGGAAAAAAAATGAACTTTGTGCATCTTAATGTTTAAAATAATTTTCTACAATAATTGAATTACCTACCAGTAAATATCATTTATAGAACCTGACTGACTTGGCTGTTTTCCTCTTAAAAGCTCACCCCATGGTTAAAGAGAAAAATTGGCTTGTATAATTACAACTTATTGAACTAAGAGATGTTGGGAACCTAATAAAGCTACTTCTCCTATCAGTGAGTTTTATTTTTCCATGCTCTGAGGCTTTTGCCTGGTTCCACGGTGTCAGAGGAAGGGCAGGCAGGACTGCATGGAAGGATGGCACGTCTCATGCCATTAGTGTGTAGTACAGGCTCCGGAGGACAAAACTGATAATGTTACAGGAGTTCACGGTGCACTCCATGTTTCTCTATGCTTAGAATTAAAAATAATGTATTTAAACTTATTTTGTCTGCAAAATAAGACTGTTGGGTTGCTGAACTATCAGGGCCTGGTGGGCCCTGTGAGTGATCTGGTGTCAGCCTCTGGTCCCAGCAACGCTGCTGGCCCTTTGCCTCCCCATCTTGCTTGGACTGGGCATGGGCAGGAGGGTGCAGAAGCATCTATGGCCGCTGAAGCTGCATGGCCCTTCCAGAAAACCTTGTGTAAAGTGGATTTATTTTTCTGTCTGGTTCTTTAGAGTAGGAGAATTTATCACTCACATGGAAAATGGAATAGGCACATGAACCCCAAAAATGCCAGTAAAGGAGAAAAGGGGTGTTTTGGGGAAGAACATGAACACTCTGATACAACTTGCTGAAGTGCCAAAGGGAGCCAAAGGCACTGGAGCATAACTGAATCATTTGGTTTTATCTAGAGGACAAACTGGAAGAAAAAATAAGCATATTGAAATTTAAGTTTTTAGTTTTAAGTCTAAGTTCAGGACTAAGAGTCCTTAGTTCTATTCTATTTCTTAGGTTTTATTCTATTTCTTAGCTGCAGCCCCAGTCCAAAGGACAAAGGCAAGTCTCACACCAAGGGTCCTTTGTGCCACTTTATTCTCTCAGTTTTGTTTTCCTTTTAATTTTGCTTGTGAAAACTCAAGCCACTCTTAGGACTTGGAGGACTTTGTTACAAGGTTTCCCCCTGAATCTACCAGGAATGAAACCAAAGTCCTACCCCATATGCCTATCTCAGACCACAGGGAGCCTTCCTTTGTCCCCTGGAGATCTGTGGAAGAGTAGCAGAAACCACTCCCTGTCAGTCCTGCTTCATTTTGCACTTACAAACTAAGATTTTTCAATCATTATTAATTTTAAACCTCCATATTGAGATTCCCATAGCCTGAAAGCTAAACACAAAGAGAGTGAAAAAGTGAAATACGAATGCAAACCTATGATAGTATTATGGGGCTGATACTAAACAAATATTAATACATTGTGATTGACCTGGCAGGTAGCTTAAGTTACGCATGTGGGCATATCCCAGTGCAATGCAGGGAGGGCATCCCATTCCTCAACTCCTTTTTCCTACTCTGTCTTGTAAATACGCTGCTGGAGAATCTCCCAGTCAGTCATGGAATCATAGAATGGTTTGGGTTGGAAAGGACCTTAAGATCGCCTAGTTCCAACCCCCTTGCCCTGGGCAGGGGTGCCTCACACTATATCATGTCGCCCAAGGCTTTGTCCAGCGTGCCTGGCAGTACGCAGTGCAGACAAAGTGCTTCTCATGTTGGGTGCCAGAAGCCCTGCCCAACCTTCAGACATGGCTGAGCATGACCAGTATGAAACAGGAGCTCCACAGCTGGGGTGGAGAGTTGGCTGTTGGGCATCTGCCTGCTCCTTGTCTTTGGCAGCCTGTGAGAGCTTCCCACAAAGGCACTTGGTGTTAGTCTTTTAGGAAGGTTTAGAGCCACACACACTATGGCTGGCATGCAGGAATGTCTCCAGGTGTGGGAAGCTCTGCCAGTGCAATGGCAGCGCAGGGAGGGAGCCTTGCATGCACTGTGGCTGGTGGGACCACTTCTTGGTGATGGCCGCATCGTGCCTTAGCCACGGCCAGTTTTTGACCTCCTCGTCTACCATTCTGTCAACACTGACAATGTTTCGAAATTTTCCAGGAAAAAAATGGCTCTATTTTTCTCTTTTTGTGGTGGTGAAGTAGAAATTTCGTCACTGTCTTTGTGATAGTCCACCTGTGAAACAGCACAAGGAGGAAAATCTCATGATGGGGAAAATGAGGAGGGGCTTTACAGATGACTGAGGCAAACCTCCTGCCAGTAAGGGAGAAGGATTGCTCCCTGCGGCAGGACAAATCCCAGGGGGTAACAAGGCAGTGTTTCTGCCGACATTTCTTGAGACAGAAATGGATGTAGCCACACACGGTCATGTTCTTTTTTCTTGGTAGAAGATTGTTATAATAGTATGAAATTCAACAATATTGGCAAGAAACTGGTTTTTATGTCATTTCCCCTGTCATCTTTTTTATTAGGTTAAAAGCATGATTGATAAAAGTAACTTCATTGAGATCACATTCTCAGCTGCAGCATGGGCAGAGGTCATTGCTGTTATTAGACCTGCTTGTGTGGTTGCAGAACGGACAAGGCTTTGGGTACAAGGGCAGTTCTTGAGGTCTGAAACTGAAGCAGGAAACTTTGGGCTAAATATTCGGCCCCAAATGAGCAGCCACCATGGTGGTTCCCACCTGGGGAGGAGAGGCTCAGTGCAGGCTAAGGATCTGGCCAGCCTGGTAGGATGAGGCAGGAGAAAATACCACCCTGAGACCTGGGAGGGGAAAATCTCACACACAACCCTTGAGTGCTGTGGGAGAAGCCATGGAAAATATTAAATAATGGGGTGAGCAAGCTGGTGGGCAGGTGATACACCAGCAAGCTCTGAGTGCACCTGTGTCTGGTGGCCAAGCCCAGGTCCCTGCCACTGCGCCAAAGCTGAGGTGGGGAAAAACTTCTGAGTGTCCAGAAAGGAAGGAGAAATGGCTGGGAAGGGTGAAATGAGCCCTGGTGGGAGTGTCATGGGGTGGGTGCATCCGGGTCTGATGTCTGCTCCTCAGGAACGGGATTTAGAAGTCAGAAAGTGTCCATAAAACAACCTTGAGAGTAACCAGAGATAAAGCAAACCTGCCTCAAGGCATGACGGTTAGGAAGGCAATCTCATTTATCCAGGCTAACCCTCCATGCTCTGTGGGCTGCCTGGCAGGGGAAGCCCACAGCTTCAGCTGAAGGAAGGGAAGGTAGGGCGACATGCAGCAGGAAGCAGAGGCTTGATTAATTCGGACTGAAATATGGTCCAGAACTGTGCAGGCAATGAACCATTAGAACAACCAGTTCCCTGAAAAGGTTGGTTCTGCACTATGGCGAGACAAGGGTGGGTTTTTTTTGAGAGAATGATGTCACATCAGGAGATACAATCTTGATATGGATGGGTGAGGTTTTTGGTCTGGTTTCAAAAAAGCTCTGGATGTGTTATATCATGTCCCTTAAATCCCACAAGCCTGCTGATGGCTTGGGGTTGTAGATGCCAGTAGCTCTTCTGTGTGATGCAGCTCCCCAGGACAGAAGGACAGACTGGGAAGGGTTTGCCCCAGGTGGGCTGAGCAGACAGGCTGGCTTTACCTTGCTGTGCTTTGTCCTTGTCTTCCATCTGGGAAGAATATGGGCTCTGTAGAGCCTTGGGGTGACAAGCCCATGAGCAAATCCAGCGCTTGGCTCTTCCATCTTCGTAGGGTCACTGCTGTATTTCACTATTTCTTGGGATCTGAATTTTCAGTACCTAAGCAGGTGCTAAAAATCACCCAAAATGTGCCACAGATAGTTATTTCCTTAAAATGTAATTTCTGCCATATTTAGCCTAAAGTTAGAGATTTGTAACAACTTTCACTTGAAGCTTCTATCACTCCAGGTGAAGTTTCAGGACTGTTTTATTTGCAGTGTAAGCCACTGTTGCAAGATGTTGCATTATAAAGCCTGTATGTCCTGAGTGCATGTGGCAGCAAAATCATGACCTGACATCATGCAAGGCATCTTAACTTCTCCTTGCTTTCACTCTGTGGAGTGAGGCAAGAAAGAGTTGTCAGTAATAATTTCCTGAGTGATTTTTAAAAACCCGTGACTCCTTCCCTTATTAGTTTTAATAAACTCTCTGCTCCCTAAGCTTGCTTGGAAAATTATTACCTATCAGCAAGACAGAAGACAAACATATGAGCTATTGACAGCAGCAGAGAGTAAGCCCCTCATGATGGCTATTAAGAGACAAGCATTACCTTTTTTCCACAGCCTACCTGAAATTAAGTTCTTTTTGAACATCGGTGCTCTACCGAGCCCTGGGAGTTCACATCAGGCAATCTCAGCGTGTCTGTACGCAGGTGGTTTGCAAGGGTGTGATTTGTCTGCATCCCCAGGCAGATGTAATCCTCTCAGGACCCTGCTCCTGCACCCATTGGAAGCATTGCAACCATATGCCATCCTCTCCCTGAAGTCTCTCCCCTTGCTGAGAGCACCAGGAGCGGGGCCTGGCCCTGGGGATGATGAAGGTTTTGTGATTAGTAATCTACTGAGCTTTCTCATTAGCCAGGTCCATGTGACACAGCATTTCCACATCCTTATATAAAAATCCTGATAGTCAGAAAAGGATGTGTAAACCTTCTCCTCTGCCCTAGCTCTGCTAGTTTGTGAAGATGAGAAATGCCACAAGCAGGACCGGTAACATCAAAGTCCCATGTGTACTCTGTACTGCCTGTTTTCAGCCAGGACACTGCTGTTTTCCCCTGGCACTTCTGCCCACACATCTCTCTAAGAGGGCAGAGCAAGGGCAGGGATGGGCAGGAACAGTCATATCCTTCTGGGCTATACATGGAACAGCCTAATGGAAGGCACAATAACCCCATGCCAGGAATGGGGAAAGCAGTGGGACATTGTGCCGGAGGTGCGGCTGGGCAGAGGGTGCCTGCTCAGAGATGCCTCGCTCAGGCTTGTGGCTTGGTGTCATCAGGCTTGCTCCAGAGTGGGAAGTATGAAAGGCAGTCTTATACACCAGAAGTATTCATGATAAATGGCAGGTTTGTCCAAAATGAAATACAAGGAAATACTAAAATCAGTGGATGTGGCCAGCCAGGAAGTCAGAGGCTGGCATGAAGGCATGTCCCCACACCACCACTGGAGAGCCTGGGTGGGAGTTGGTGCTGTCTCCATACTGTCTCATGGCTATTACCATGCAGGTGGAGTTTAACATGACACAAATGATTCCCAGCATTTTATGAAATGCAACTTTTTCTAACCTTCAGGTTGGTAAAAAAATATAGCTGTAATTCAGACATCCCATGGTCTGCAGAGAAAGAAAGGGGACAGGGAATAATTCAGATTTTGGAAGCTAATTTACAGTTGTGTGTGGTCAAGCTGCTACTGATGCTTGAGTTTCCAATTGCTGGTAATAGACTGGGGAAAAAAAAGATAATGTGTTTGATCGATCAGCATGGACAAATTTCATTTAGGAGATCAATAACAGTTTATACTTGACAGAGCGGAGGGACCACATTTATTTTTCCCTTTGATTGAATAAATGTTTTCAATGAAACTGCAAATGTAAAGCAATCCTAACCATTTCTTAACTTGAGGCACAGCTTTCTGCTCCAGTGTTATTGCAAGCAATGTGTATTTAAAACTAATATACAGCGCAACGGATAGCCAGAGGCTGGAGCTGCTGAATGAAACTAATGTGCAGTTTATTAAAACAGAAGACATGGAAAGTGCACAGGCTAGTTTTCCTGACTCCCAGCGATGTGAAATACCAGAAAGAGACATCACTTGGACATATTTTTCAAGGTTGGGTGGAAAAGGGAAGATTTTTTTGTGAGATTTTTTTCTTTTTTCTGTATCAAGCATAATTTCTTCAAGCCTCTGAGAAGATATGTAGGAGGGTAAACACGCAAGAGAAAACAGCTATGTCTCCACTAACATATGTTGCGTCTTCTCCCAAGCAGCCACCACATCTCCATGCTCTCCTGCAGCAGCATGAGACACCAAGGGTCTGGGCCAGGGACTGCCCAGGGTGGGTTGCAGCTCCAGCTTCTCCCTTTGGCATGGTCTTTATTGCCCGTATGAACTTGAAGGTGTGCACTGCTGGCTAGGAACACACAGCGCAGCCCTGCTCCACCACAGAAGCAGCACAAGTATCTGCAGCCCTTGCATGGGCTTCTCCCATCAACGGCAGCCACCCTGGGCGGTGTGGTGACATCCCACCTTGTCTGACATACCCATCACCAGCTGGCTGCCACCTCAGAATCATCTGCCTCTTCTGCCCAGTTGGCAGAGAGTGCTCCAGCACCCTAAAAATCCTCAAAAATTCCCCCTTGGAGCAGACCCACTCAGGCGGAGCGGGCAGAGCAAGTGTGTGGCTGGTCCCAGCCCCTTGGCCAGCCCTTGAAGGTTGTCATCCATCCCTGTCCACTGCACCTTCCCCCCTTGCTGGGGCTGGGGGCACCAGACACAGCCTCAGGAGGGTCATCTGGGTATTGCTAGAGGACTGCTGGCTTACCATGGACCCAGAGGTTTGTTGTGGGTCTCTGGGGCTTAACTTCTGCAAGAGAAGCTTTTAATTCACTGTAAGGAGCATGACAGCCACAACAGGTGAGCAGGTCCTTCTCCTGATGTGCGTGTCTGCAGACACTCAAGGTGAGCACGTATGCTCTGCAAACCCTGCCGGTGGCTATACATCAGAATTGTTCCTGCTGGGCCTGTTTCACTCAGCAACATATGGTGGTCTTGCAGAAGTGTTCCTGATCAGGGAATCGTTAAATAACGCACTTCGTGATCACAATAATTAACACTGATTTTAGCTTTCCTACTCAAGGGAGTTCTCATCTCCCTCCCATGTAGGTTTGGGTAGGCTGCAGGAAGACTTGCAGTAATTGGCTTTTTTTGACCAATGTAAGACCTGGAGCAGAACATTGGCTTAGCAGGCAGACCCTGCTGACTGAGCACCAAAGCTACACAGGGCTTCCAGGGGCAGCTGCTTTTGCAGGGGAAGCCGGTTCTGTATGGGTTTCTTTCCTGTTAATGCAGAATTTTCCCCCCTTTTTGTTGTTGTGTTTTATGAACTCTCTTAGAGAGGCTTAAAATCAAATTTGGCTCGTGGCAGATAGTAATTAAGTTCCAGATGACGCAGATAATAACTTTCCCTTGCAATATGGAGCAAATGCCAATAATAAATGCAGCTAGTTTCTAGCTCCAGATGCATCAGATTGTTTCGTTAGCTGACTTGCTCATCAAGGCGAGAGAGCTGAAATAGCGAGAAGCCTGTTTCAGAAAGGGATCTGTGGCCTGATGACTATTTTAGGCATGCAGCTTGGAATTGTTTAAAATGCATATTGTCTGTGTACATTTCAATAAGGCAAATGCCAAGTATGAACGCCGTAGGGCTCCTTGTATGTCAGATGATTAAGTCTTCAAGACTTGCAGCCATAGGGTCATTATCGATGGTACTTCCAGGTCATTGTGTGCACAGCAAAGTTAGAGGCAATGGTTGACCTTTTGACAGCACTGCAGGGTAACAGAGCTTTGGAAGACATAAATAACCATTTCTAATTTGTTTCTGTGAGGGGTATTTATTTAAAAATGCAAATATATTATAACATATGTGACTTAAGGATATTCAGATGGGAAAGCAGAATGCATTTCCTTCCATTCTTTTTCCCCAGTGAATTTCCAAATGAAATGCTTAATGGGGGAAAAGGGAAGAGATGGAATAAATAATAATAATAATGATAAAGATCACTTACCTTGTTCTTTTTATGATTGTCTAGTACCTTTTTGTCAATGACATGCTCTATGCAAAGAGTCTTCTCATGGATGAATTAAGTTTGTGATATTAACAAAAAACATGCAGTAAACTGCTTGTCAGCTTTGTTTCATTTCGTGCCTAATGTCTAGCATAAAGATAATGCATACATGACCTTCTTTTATACATAATATACTGCAGCACACACAGAATCAGGAAGATTTCAAGAACCTTCTTTCTTTCGTCTTCAATAAACTGTAAAACCAGACCTTTTAAAATCCTGCCTATTGCACTTTGTGGTGACCTGACTTAAATGCAGAAGCCATTGGTTGACTTTATTTTTATCCTTGCAGGAAGAATAGTTGTTTATAAAACTCAACAAGCATAAAACAATATGCTTCAGGATTATAAATAGCATTTGAAAAGGTTTTGAGATTACACACTGTTGCCTGAAATACTACAGGGCAAAAATCTTCATCTTTATTCAGGTATATGAGGAGTTTTGAACAGGGAAGGACAGTCAGAGCTTCAGGATGTGGCCAATAATAACTTAATAAATCAGCAATGATATGATCTGATGGTGTTCAGCTTCCTTTCAACACATAATCAGTAAGCACTTAATTGTTAGAACTTGTATAATTACAGCACTGCCATGCAGGGGCTGCACATTCTGTAATAATATAATTTCCTGTATTTGCAGTGGCAGGGACTTTCATCAGAAGCAAGCTATCAAGCTTCAGCTCATCAAACTATCTATGATGTTAATGTGTATTTTGTATATCTGACTAGTCATTTAAAGGAATGTCTATAGTCCTTAATGCGCAAAGCAGGTAAAATAGGAAGTATAGCTATTTAAGCATACATTTATATAGATATTTAGAAATGGATCCTGAAGTTGCAAGGGTTAAATGCGCATACAAGCATGAAGGGATCAGATGAATTAATGTCACAAAATAGCAAGGTGGTCATAGGCAAAACAATCCCATCAGCACAGCTGACGTGTGTAACCATCAATGTACAACTGTACATGTCACCCTCAAACTCAGCTGAAGGATTTGCATCCTCATAGCCGCAAAAATGGGATATTTTGCTGCAATTTGGACAGGGCCGGGGTTTCACTGAACGAAGACAATGTGTACAGCAAGCATCAAGGTTTAAACCCAGCTGGTAGCTCAGATCCATGCAGCCGCTCACACATTTACCCCACCCAGTTGGATGGGGGACAGAACTGGAAGGGTAAAGGCATGAAAACTTGTGGGTTGAGATAAAGACAGTTTAATGGGACAGAAAAGGAAGAAAGTAGTAATAATTATAAAAGAATTAGAATATACAAACCAAGTGAAGCACTATGCTCACAAACATCTCACCACTTGCCAAGTGATGCTCAGCCAGTTCCCCTGGCCAGCTCTCTCTCCTGCCCTCCGCTCCAGTTTATGTATTGAGGATGATGCCATATGTATTGGAATTTTCCTTGGGGCAGTCTGGATCAGCTGTCCTGACTGTGTCCCCTCCTGGCTCCTTATGCCCTCCAACCTCCTTGCTGATAAAACATGAGAAAGCCCTTGACCTATTAGCACCAACTAAAACCATCAGCATCTTATCAATATTACTGATAATCAGCATACTGGTTACAGCATTGTACCAGCTACTGAGAAAAAGATTAACTCTATCACAGATGAAACCAGGACAGTAGGACCCTCTGCTGGATCTCTTGATCCTGCAGAAGATGTGGCTTCCCTCCAGGTTTGTAAAGAATAGACTGCTGAAGAAGTTTGGGAAGGGGAGCTCTGTCTCATACACCACATACCAATGGGTTGGCTGTGGTTGTATAAGATCTTTTTATGCAGCAGATGGTGTGCTATTTCCGAATATGTATTCTTATTTCTGGTCCATTTTCCTCTGTGGCTCTTGGTGATATTTTTACATATTCATCAGAGCAGTCAGAGCTCACTGTTTCTGACACTCGTCTTACGTTGTGAGCATGTGTCACTGTTGTGTTGTATTGCATACGCACTGATGATGAGCAGGAGAGAAGGGAGAGTGGTTCCTACAGCAACATCTTCTCAGTCGCCCGAGGTCATGTCCAAGAAAGCATGCTGCCAGGAGGGAGCAGGCTGCGCAGCTATGCCAGCCTCTGCAGGAATGTTCCAGCTCAGACTTTAGTGGTGTGTGATGTACCAGGAGTGCTAGGAACAGCAAGACACCGTGCATGCAGCAGAGTTATGAATACGAATGCACCTTGCCAGCATGCTATCATGGCCATCTTTGTTCAAGAGTATCTTCCACTCCTTTGAAGCAAATGCAGTACCAGCAGTGTGTATTGCATAAAGATGAGCAGGCACAGGAGAAGGTGAGACCAAACTGGAGCTCTGCTCCAGGACATCATCTGCTGCTGCTGTAGAAAACCTGCTAGTGGGAAGCAGCTGCAGCAGGAAGAGCTATCTCCTCAGAAGACCCGCAGACCTTGACTCTGAACTGTGAAAAAAAGAGGTGTTTTGCTGAAAAAAACAAGTGTATTGTGGCTGTTCATGGATGCATTTAGTAACAGTGCCACAGCCATGCTTCTGCTTGGCTCCTGGCAAGTTGTTGTGGTTTAAGTCCAGCCGGTAACTCAGAGCCGCACAGCCGTTTGCCCACTCACCCCCTTTTCCCCCTCCTGCTCCCTGAGGGATGGGAAGGAGAATCAAAAGAATGTAACTCCCACAGGTTGAGATAAGAACAGTCCAGTAACTAAGGTATAACACAAACTACTACTGCTACCACCAAGGTACCAGGTCCCACAGACCTTGTGAGGGTTTGGGAACCCTTGGGAACCCATGGGAACCCAGGATGGGCTGGAAGCAACTTCTCTTCCCCACCAGGAGCAGTTCAGGCACCCTCATGGGTCCAAAGAAAGTCGTGTGCAGTGGTTCTGCAGGTCCTGCAGATAGCAGCTTAGTCGTTAAATATGAAGCATCTCTGGAAGTCTGGAACAGTCCCTCCTACACAAAGGACTTTAGATGGCTCTGAAGTCTAATGCACCAAGGACATCATGTCCGTGGGTGAGGCAGATGGGGAGCAACCATCCAGGGGTAGCATGCAAGCACTTAGGACGACCCAGGAGGACTTTCTGATCATGCTGTTTAATCTGGTGGTTTAATGGTTTGTGAAATGAGAGTTTCACAGCCACGAGTGTGCATGGACAGTATAACGGTGAAGGTTCCCCAGCCCTGAAGAAGCACATGCAGGCACTTGTTTGTTCATGCTTACCGCTGGTTTCAGGGTGCTACACATTAGCTCTGCTCTTCTAAAATTAGAAGAAACATAGATTAAGTTTGTTTCTTTGTTCAGCCCTGGGAAGCTCTTGACCTCCTTCCGGCAATGTGACTCAAGGTGAAAGAGAAGAAGAGCCAGGCCAGCAGAAACAGTGCGTGTCGACCACTGAGGGGACACCAGTTGCTTGCCCGTCAGGCTGGAAAAGGTGAAGGCTGCAATGAACGTGCCTGCTTCAATGACCAGGAAAGGTCTCTTCTAATGTGATAATATCTCTTCTTCCAGTGCGGTGGCAGCTGTGTCCCCCAACACCCCACACTAGCACAGGGCGATGACAAGGAGGACAGCAGATAGAAGTGAGGTGCTGCTGTTCCAAGAAGAAGCTGACGTGCCACTGAAAAGGAGCACCTGCCATTTTGTGGACACTTAGGAAATTGCTGTGACATTTGGGTGACATTTTACTTTGTGCTCTGACCAGTTGCCTCTTACCTGGTAGTGTCAAACAGTGAGTCTGCTGCCAAGTCGTTAGGAGAGAGCCTGGAGAGGAGCCGAATCCCTCTGGGGAGAGCACACATGGGGTGGTACGTGTCCTGCACACGCAGGGCTCATCAGGCAGCTGGGGTGCAGGTTTATGCTTCACTCACACTGCCTTTGAAGCATGATGTCAGATGCAAAAAGGCCAGAAGCACCAGTACTAGCTGAGATGGTGACCCAGTGCCAGCAGCTTTGCTTGCCTGCATGTAAGCAGCACATCCCCAAGGAGCATCGCTTTCCCTTCTGGAGGGCTGCGTCAGGGGCACGTGTGGCTGGCGGGAGGGCTGAGCCTCATCTTGGCTGAGCAGATGGCCTAGGGAAGAGACGTTAATTAAGAGCAGGGCTCTGCTGCGTGCAGGAGTCTGCTATTTGTGCTCATGAGGAAGATTTACAGAACGGCAAAAGCTGGAGGGGCCTTCCTTGCCTGCCAAATAGCAGTGAAAGCAGACTTGAAGGCATGAAGCCTGGATCTTGTCTCTTTCCAAATACAAGTTATTCTCCGCAAGAAAAATGTCACTGTGGCTAAGCAGCTCCTTCCCCAAGCCCACTGCTTGCCATGTCCGTCCGCAGTCCCTAAAGAGTAAGGGGCGGAGAGCAGAGATGCCCATGGAAATGGTGGAGGAGGCACCAAGGATCATTAGCTGAGATTTGGGTCTCCCCACACCTGGGAGCACCCTTGGGCTTCCTCCATGCTGGGAGCTGGTGTGGTCACATCCTGCACCCCAGTGCATGGGACCCCCAGGACTCATTGAACACACCAAGAATGCTTCAACAGGTAGCAGATAAACAGCAGCAGCCAAGGTACATGTAGAGGAGGAGGCCCTGCTTTCACTGGGAAATGGTTGGGGCTGAGGATATCACTGCCAAGTATGTACTGCTGTCCACATCCCTCCTGCATTCTCTTTCTACGCAATCACTAACCAGTGTTACAAACATTTGGACAGCCTGGCAAACACAGTGGGAATCTTTACATCCCATTCCCTTTCCCCCATGAAGTCTGAACCCAGCAGTCCCCACATCTTGAGCCAGGGCTATCCCTTGTTCCCCTAAACCTACCTCCTTCCAGCACCCCCCAGCAACCCTGCCAGACCCAGTAGAAACCTTATTGAATAGTTCCGGAATTTTTTTTTCCTGAATTTAGAGCCAGTCTTAAATCTTTCATGGGCTAAAAAGGAGGTTTAATCACTTGCTTTATTGCACAAGAAAAATCCTGCATTTTGTTAGTGTTATGAATTAGCAGAAATCTAAAAATAGGGTTGTCTACACATTGCTTGAAAATTGTTTACAGCAAATAATGAACAAAGCAAAGCATATTGCCAGAGGCCTGGTTGTTGAGACACTGTATCGCATTATTAATTAAAATACAAGTCAGCTTTTTCCAGTACTTGTAGCCTGTGGGTATCCAATGTACTCCACTTGATTGAATCAGGTAGTGGCAGCACAGGCATTTTTTATTTTGTGCTGGAAGGGATAACAAAAATGTAAAGCTGTTTTCTGCTACTTCATTTGAAAAAATATTATTTTGGAATGAAAGCATAGCAGCTGCAGCAGCCAGGCAGGAAAAATAAGAGGTACACACTTCACCTCTGCACTAGGGTTGAAGTATGGAGCTGCATCCTCAGCATCTCTCCAGCACGGCAGCAATGGGCAGCTGTTTCCATGGCCATGGGATGCAGCAGTCCTTGTTCTGGGGATGTGCATTAATTTGGAGAGCCATTTATCCTTACCAGGGGTTTTCCCCCCTTATTTCCTTTTGGGGATGAGTCAGTGAATGGCCAGAAACAAGCACAGTTCTGTCTTTGATTAGTCACAGGGTCCTGCCAAAAAGTTAATAGGATATCAAGGAGCCCTAAAATGTAACTGTACGTTGTGTGCACACTCTGGTAGGAGTTGTGACGGGTAAGTACAATTAAAGGAAACCCAAAAACCTCACCTACCCCTCACCGAGGTCAGCTACAATCAGAGCTATTCAGTTCTTCCTGCAGAAAGCACAGGGACGACAGACCTGTCACCCAGTGCTGGCAAGGAGACATAACCCAAAACAGTGCAGAAATAAGATACCGTATACCTGAAATCCCAGTATATTTGAGAGACACACAAATGTGTAAATAAAGACATGGTCAAAACATAGCGTGATTTGTGATGATGACAAAATCATCACATGAGGCATCCAAGTCATTAGCAAACCCCACTGATGCCACCAGTAGGTGCTCCTGCTGCTGCCCCAGCAAATGCAAGGGGGGCGTGCAAAGCTGCTCTTTTCCAGTGTGTGCCCAGAGAGAGTCTCTCAAGTGCCCTCCAAAGTACCTGTGTGATGTGAGATCCTGCCTGTAACTTTAAACATGACTTGCCACCATGATATTATTTGACTTGCTCCAGGTCTCAGTACCCAATTGAGCCACAGGGACTGCAGAGGAGTTGTGCAGTCGCAGCTCCCAGCGCAGGCTGAGCCTGGGCAGTGGGACCAAGATGCCTGTAAGAAATAACTGCCTTCCTGCTCTGAAGGGTTTAATTTTTGGCCCATTCCTGGGGACCAGATGTCTCTTTGCTCCTGTTTTAAAATAAATGAATAAATAATTTTAAAATCTATTTCCAAGATAATAAAGGAAACAAATACTCTTCCCACTTGAAATAAGCAAACAAAACCCAGAGTGTTCTATGTGTGAAGAAGCAGCAATAGCAGAATCATTGTGATATTTGAAGACTGGTAGACGGAGGACAGCGCAGGTTTGGATTAGCCACTGTGTTACAGCACTGAGCCTCAGCAGCTTCCAGCAACATGCCCTGCCTGGCAGCTGGAAAACAGCCCAGGGCTTTTCCCCAGTGGAAATATTTAATTGTGGCAATGGAGGAACGGACTCCAGTTGCGGTGCAACCTCAGTCATTTACTGAGCGAGCTTACAGGCTTTTATAGACCCCTGCCTAGCGGTTAGTAGTTGTTAGTATCGGTTAGTTTCTTTTTGGTATTTTTCGCAACATCATACGCTTTTCCCAGCCAATGACATTACTGATCACGCGCCTTTTCAACCAATCATATTACTGTCCATGTGCCTTTGCTTGAACAACTTGTTTGTACCCAGATGTATAAGCCCATTTTTCCGTTACCACTTTCTGCTACATTATTACTTTCCATTTTCCTTGAACACACATTCTTTTGTCCTCTCAGTCCACATTGGAGACTTTCATTAGCTCCTGGGAAAGTCCCGGGTACAACATTACATCTTTGTCTTCAGTAACTTCTTTGTTTCAATATCTACGGTTCTCGGAGATTATCTCAATGTTTTAACTTTGATTCCTCTTGACTCCCATGGTTTGCAGCTGATGAGGGTCAGGATGCTCATGCTCTTGTTCAGGTCTGCTGGCACAGCTTCTTGTGCAACATTCCCCACATTCAATTTTGGTTGGTGGTTTTCTTAACCCTCTATTAAAAGGAGGAAACAGGATTATTGTATTTAGAAATACCTCTGCAGCCTATGTTCCATCTGAGAGGCAGCTCAGCCTGGGGAAGGTGAAGACCACAAGGTACCTTCGCTGCATGAAAGGCAGCAACAGTCCAGCACCCTCCCAGATCCTCTGGTTTTGAGCTGTGTTCCTGCAATAAAACCACAGAATTACCACGGTGATCAGACACCTCTTGGGCCCCAAAATGTGCTGTTTTGTCAAAACTCTGGTTACCTTTTCAAAACCTTTTTGTCAGAATTACCTGTACCAAGTAAGGAGATCTTCAAAGGTCTCCTGGTAGACACAAGGTATTTGCTGCTATACTTCCTTTATTTTAGTATTCTGAACTACTAGCAGTATTTCAATATTGCTTATTTAATTGCTTAACTGTCAATATTTATCATTATAGTATACAAAATGTAAATAGGATGACTGGTGTATCAACTCAGCATCGCTGGAGCAACCTCAAGTTATGGAATTTCCTGACTTTTAAATGCTCTATCTTGCAACATTAACATTGCACTAACACTGAGGGGTTTTGCATTTAATTTTATAAAGGCCAGGGGGGAAATAAGCTATTTCCCTGCTGCCCATATTTGAAATCCATGCTTAAGCGCACATTGGGTCAACCCCTAACCAGATGTAAGTACACAGCCAAGTTATTGGATTTCTTGATGATGAATAGAGATCAGAAAATACACCTGTCTGGCTGCAGAGAGATTTGCATAAAAATGAAGATTATGTACACCTGCATATGCAAAATATTGAGGAATGGAATCAAGTGTGTGTATGTGTGCAAAACTACAACACTAGCTTTCAGATACAGCACTGCAGAACTGTTTCAAACCCAAGCCTCCCCTTCATGGGAGAACAGTAAGGGAAGCCAGCAGCCCAGCCCTCATTAGCTGATTTGATTTCCTGGCACAGAAACCTACTGGAAAGTTGCAAACAGCTCTCATCTGTCAGTTGGTTCAAGATTAGGCTAGTAAGTGTGCTAATTGCTGCTTGTCTTCTGCACTGCATCCAAAAGGCACCAGTAACAGGAGAGCTGAAAAGCAGGATGTCCAGAGCAGATGTCCCAGAACAACACTGCATCCCAGGAGCTCAGGCATCACCTCCTTTGCAGTTCCCCAACACTCGGGTCCAAGCTCTGTGTGTTCAGGCACTGGGTGGCCACTGCAGGTCATGAAGCAACAGCCCAAGCATAGGGAGCCCTTCCAAGTTCTCTTCCACACACAGGCACCCATCTTTTTTCACGTGTCTGTGTGAGACGTACAAATTCAGGGAGAGAGGAACGGGGTGCAGTGCTGTTAAAATCAGACTCCACACACACTGTGTGCTGCCTATACTCACCAGCGTCTCCAGGTGCTGGTCCCTGTGCATTTCTGGGCACTGGGCCCTGGAGCACCTGAGGCTGGACAGAGAGCAGCATAGGAGAGTACAGAGACCAATCATGCAGTCACGAAAGTCTGCCCTTCTCTTGGGCCATCCTTATCTGGGAGGCTCTAATTGCAGGTGCTAAATACCAGGTGCCAATCACCTGGTGCCCTGCACTAAGCACACATCCCAGCAGCTGTCAAACAGGCATTTTGCTTTCTGTGTTCTTGTCTTGTGTCACTGTAGTCCAGTTTTCAGCAGAGGAAGGCATCTTTCAGCCACTGGCCAGGCATGAGACAGCTCCATCCACACCTGTGCAGCAACGCTGGGTACCTGGACGTGAGCCATCTACCCCAGGGACCCACAGTTGCTGGGGCAGAGAGAGCCACCATCATCCCACTACAGCACCTCTCTATGAGGATCCACAGCAGAGTTTTTGTCTTACAGCAGACTGTAGCTTCTGTTGCAGGGACAGGATTGCCTTGGAGAAACACCTGGCCCTTCGCAATGGAGGCTTAGTTCATACTGCCAGGGATGTTGGTGTCAATTATCTCTATGGAAGAAACTCATGTATTTGCAACCTGACTGGTGTGGTTTTAGCTACCAGTCCAGGTGTCTTAGCCTGATGAAAGAAAGAAAATGTTTACTTTTCGAGATGCTAAATTCACATCTGAGCTCCCTGATGCTTGCCAAAGGATTCTGAATTTCATAAACCCTCCAACCCTCTCAGGTGAGGTTTCCAGCCCAGCCCTGCATCCCCTCCACTCTTCTCCCAGCATCTCAGCTGAGCGCCAGAAGAGCTGGGTGCAGCTTTCCAGGATGCTCCAGTGCCCAGGAGGCTGCTGTGAACCCCTGGAACCCCTGGTTGTGCTGCTGCCATTGCTAATGGTGACCAGACGTAAGAAGCTCTTTCTTGGGTTCTCCTTTCCTTGGTAATATTGCTTGGCTTGAAATTTTGTTCTGATCAAAAGAGGAATGTTTCCAAGTTTATTTCTCACCGGTTTTATATTCCCTTTAATTTAGAAAAACACATATAAATAGCAGAAGGTATATTTTCATGTGTACACAACTACTTCATTATTGTGTATGAAATTAAAATAACACAGAATCATAGAATCATAGAATAGTTAGGGTTGGAAAGGACCTTAAGATCATCTAGTTCCAACACCCCTGCCATGGGCACGGACACCTCACACTAAACCATGCCACCCAAGCCTCTGTCCAACCTGGCCTTGAACACCACCAGCAATGGAGCATTCACAGCTTCCTTGGGCAACCCATTCCAGTGCCTCACCACCCTCACAGTAAAGAATTTCTTCCTCATATCCAATCTAAACTTCCCCTCTTTAAGTTTGAACCCATTACCCCTTGTCCTATCACTACAGTCCCCCATGAAGAGTACCTCCTCAGCATCCCTATAGGCTCCCTTCAGATATTGGAAGGCTGCTAGGAGGTCTCCACGCAGCCTTCTCATATTGATGATAATTTTAGCCTGCTTCATTTTTAGCAAACAAGGCGAGCACTGCTTGATCTGCTGATCCTCAGTCCTGTGCAGACACAGGGACAAGGGTCTGCTGCTGGGGCTGGTCTCCCCCTGCTTTGCTGTGATGGAGGCTGGGAGATGCCTCCCTGGAGCCCGTTGCTCCCTCTGCATTCTCTGTGACTGGGAAGGATGGCAAGGGGACCTGGGACTGGGGCCTTGGAGCTGAGGGGATGCACACATTGCAGTTGTTACTGCTTCACGGGCCCCTGGGAGGCTCTGCCTTAATGGCATGATTAAGCCCATAAAAGAATTACAATTAATTAAGCATTATGTTTAAATTAAGAGAAATCTCTTCTGCATCAGGGCAGCCTCATACCATGGCAACCAAGCCTTTCTTATCACTCAACCCTGCAATATTGCTTCCTGGGAATGAATATTGCAGTACTGACAGCAGGCTGCATAGAAAGGAGATTCAGGGGTGCTGGTGGCGTGGTCCCATGGGCCACCCTGTGTCACACTACCTTCAGTCTCCACCTCTGCTGCAAGGGCGTACAGCAGGCATCTCCCTGGGGATGCATCAGCCCATGATTCCTGGGCCATGGGGCTACCTGTGGCTCCCTGTGCATCCTGGCCCTCCATGCTGGAAGGAATTGGTTCCTTTGCTCTGGTCCAGAGCCTTCGGCTACCATAAGGAGGATGAGAATTTTGCAGCTTCATGGCAGGCAGCTTGTATGGGAAAGAAAGTACATATTGTAAAGGGGCCTTAAAAAGTAGTAGGCTAGCAAATACCAGCGATAACTATTTTAATTCATCTCCTCTGACATGAATAGGAACTTTCTTTTACAACTGAATATAAATAGAAGTTGGACATAGCATTACTATATGAATAAATGAATTAATCAATCAATGACAAAAGCATACTATGTAATCAAAAGATTTTTCATGTTAAGATTAATTTAGTGTAATACACGCCTAAATATTACATAAGCCCCCTTGACATTGAATTATAAGACTCGGGGATGGGAAGGGGGTGGGCTGCACAGCCCTGGAAGGTGGGACAGAGTAAGGAAGCAGCTCACCAGCCTGGCAGCCAATGGCATGGGAGATGCTGGCAGCTCCTGCACTCCTGGCAGTGGTGCTTCCTGGAGGGCCACCAGGCCAGGCTGGCAGACCTGTCTCCTCCAGCCACCCAGATGTGCTGTGGGCAGCTCCAGTCATTGCAGGGTGCATCCAGTGTGCTGGCCAGGGAATGATTTCCCATGGAAATAGAAACTATTCCTTAAGGGTACACTTTTTTTATATGTGTTCCATGTGGACTGACGGGAAAAACTATACTCATTTATACCGCAAACAGGTGCCACAGATTTCGGACTTCGCCCTTGCATGCCCATGAGAAGCTAAATATTCCTACAGCATCAAGCACTCCCCCTCCCTGGGAAGTGATGGCAGCTCAAGGCCCTCCTCCTTCCAGAGCTGGCATGTAAGGCTTTGCCTGCACAAGTTAATTAATCTAATGAGGCAACTTCTTTAGATATGTTATGTGTTCTGTATGCTTTCTCCCAGCAAATGATCACGCATCCTAAAAATATAATCTTCATTCTTCACTTGAAGTTGTGCTTGGAAGTTGAGGTTAGATAAATCCAGTCTTGAAAGAAAATGTAATTTCCTAGCAGCGAGCATAATTAAACATATGGAGCCGTTACCAGGGAAGGTAGCACACCCCCGTGGCTTAGTCATTAAAACCAAATTACATATCTATCCCACAGATCTTCTTTAACTCAGCTTGATGGTGAACACTGATAGCGGTCAGTGTGACCACGTGCCCTATTGTCCCCAGTTTGGGCAGGCATGAAAGCCGAGGTTTGTTCTTGGCAATACTCCGCAGGGATGCACTCCTGTGGGGCACCAAGGGAAGCTCAGCTTTCCTGTGCCTACATTTATTTGCCTATAGAGCATAGAGCAGATAAAGTATTTTGTAGACTGTTGGGATTACACCATTACCCATCTGAGAAGGATGGAAATAAATGGCCCGCTCCTATTTGTCCTGTGAGACTGGGAAAGCCACTTATCCTCAGAGATGCGCTTTACAAAATGTACCCATTGCCATGCAGGGCTGTGCTGCGCTGGCCAGACTTAGGTATTTGTGATCCTCTGTGTGCTCAAAGCCCACTGCCATCGAGCCCATCAAGCTCCAGCGATGTCTCAGGCTGGCTCTGCCCAAGGCACATCTGCTGGAGCCCATCCAGGCACAGACCATCAGTCACCCCTCATGGTGAGCCGCCTGCTCTCAACACTGACCTCTGGCATCCATATCTGGAAACTTGTGGGCAATTCAAGTAAAGTTAAGGGGCTGGGGAGTATTAAAAGGTGATGTGGGGTTTATTTGTTCAGTGCTGGTAAGATGATACCATCAGGGGAAGAACCTTTTGATTTTGCATTTATGTTGGATATTGATTTCCTTTAAAACAGTGATATGAGCTATTGTTAATGCCTGTCTAGTTAATACTTAATGGCAAATCTGCTCTTACAGCCAAGGAAGCATTATAATATCTGTAGGAAATCACACTTCTATACATCTAATACTTTATTTTCTTTATTTCTAATCCCAATTTGCATAGATTTCAACTGAAAAAAAAAAGAGATGAGGATCAAATACACTATCCCAAGAGTCTCTTGCAGGCTAGGCTGAAGTTGGACTTACTCTGCTGGTGTTGCAGGACACGGACGAACATCTTACTTTTCAGTATCTTAGAGGGACTGCCTACAACTAAACTTTTTTTGCAACATAGAATTATCTGCAGCAAAATGCTCCCCCTAAACCTGAAAAGGAAGCCAATATTTTCATGTGGTCAAAAGCCATTGAGGGAAAGCACCACACAAATGAAAGCATCCTTCATAGACAGGGACGTATGTGATGCTCAGGTGTGCAAGATGTTCTGATTTGAAAACAAGGGGGGGCTCATCGCCGGTGATTCCCAGGAGCTGCAGCAGGGCTAACAGTTCCCAGACTGACTGCCTGCCTGCCACGCTGCAGCATAAGCCATGTCAGTGCGGGAGAAGAGCGTAAGGATGATGACGGCCAGAGAGCAAGGCAGGGAATGGGAATGACATGGGTGCACCTCTCGCAGAGTGCTTGGCTGGGTTGAGCCATGAAATAACTTTCCACGCAGCGTCTCCTTCCGGCAGGATTCATGGTTCCGGATGAAAGAGAAACTCTGCATTCATGTTTCTTGCTGGTGAGTTTGCCAACACCCGTTTTGATTAACATGCAATTCCCTTTTCCAATCGCGACTTGCTTCTGCTAATTTTTCCAAACTTTTTACAAAGTGAGGCATTTTGGATAAAGACAGGTGGAGACAATGGATTTGGAGAGGGAATTGAAATTTAAAGGTTCGATTATGGGAGAGAAGGAGTATGTGGTTAATACCATGGAAGGATGAAATCAGAGCAGCCAGGAGGGGGAGGAAGTGTTCTTTACTTGGGGACGGAGATGGAGAAGGACTTAAAAGCAGAGCCGTTTGAAGCCGCACCGGAGTTTGCTATGGGTGCAGCCCGAGCTCCTGGGGTGCCTGGGTCAGAGATACTGAAAGATACTAGTTATTTAGCTTAAATAAGGAAGTTTTAAATAGATTGAGTCTATTGAGGGATGGGATGAGCTGCTCTGCTCAGGGCCTGGGCTTGGCTTGGTGAGGGCACGAAGCAGCTTATCAGTTCCATGGGGCCATCACCATCTCTGACTGATCAAACAAAAATAGACTTCCCTCTGGTCCCACATTTACCTTCTGAAGTCCTGTTTCAGCCGCTACAAATTTGTCAGTCACTGCTACAGCCCTTATTTCCGAGCACAGGGGACTGCCGGAGGTTTCAGGACCGTGCTGACAGGCAGCTCCCACTGCAACAATCCAAACCCTGTGTACAGTCCTGGGACTTCAGGGAGACTCCGAGAGACCCTGGCAGTTTTGTGTGAGGGCAAAGGCCCTCCTTCCACACCAGTTTCAGAAGTGGACAGTCAAATCTGGAGACAGTAAAACAAGCAATCCTGGTGCAAAGGGATGGGGCAGGGGACTGGGAGGCTGCAGGCATCTGCTAGGACTGCTGCAGACCATCCTGGTCTGTACGGCATGCTGAGGTCTTCTGTCTGTGCAAGGGGCAGCAGCACTGCCTGAGCAGGATAGCTAGGAAAGGCTGCACATCCTGCATGAGTATATATGAACTACAAGTCCAAGAATGAAGGTGCTGTGTTTCAGAGGGATCTGGTCCTTGCAGCGGAGCAAAGGGGGTGCCGAAGCCAACACAGGCTTTGGCCTGGTAACTTCAGAAGGAGCTCTGGAGTTGAACACCTCACACTAAAGTACCTGTGAAGTGTTGCCTCTTCCTTGGGCTGGGACAAGGCAGGTTTGGTTCAGAGGGAGAGCTAAGGGCAGCTCCCTGTCCCATTCTTACAAAGACAGCCATGCTGGCAGCTTATGCAGGCAGGATGGAGATTGGCTCTTGGGGAAGCACAGAACCCTCCATTTCCCACTAACCCCAGTGTTTCCACCTCAGTGTTCCTATGCAGTATCTTCTCAGTGACCAACAAATCACGGCGCTGCTTTACTCCCGGTGGAGGCACCACCCATCAGGCAGACGTGCCCTTGGGGTGAGTGTGCAAAAGGCTCGGCTGACACTGGCAGGAATTGCTCCTCGGGTTGCATTGCAAAAGCAAGTCTCAGTCCTTGTGCTTCCAAATGCTGGGTTGCAGGTGCAAAGCAGGTAGCAGAAAATGCATGGCTTTGCTTTGCACCTGCAGAAGAAACGAGACTTAATTTTTTGCAAATTTACCCCATAATGAGAAACATATGTTATAGAACATGATTTTCTACAAAGCAAGCATTTGCTGCATAGTTTATGGTTAAGTCTGAATGTAGTCACAGCTGTCATGGGAATTATGGGTTCCTTGATTTTCATAATTAAAAAGAGAGAGAGGGAAAGAGGGTGGAATGGAAGCCGGAGCCCAGAGCCTGGTGCTTGTGGGCACTGCCCGTGATGCGCAGCGGGCGGCTTCGCTGCAGGAGGGAGAAATTCCTCTGTTGGAAATTCTCCGAAATACTTCCTATAGCAGTAGGTTACGCAGGGAACACCGTCTGCCCGATTCGGCGGTTAATTAAATAAAAGATATTCCAAATAAAAAAAAAATAGATTCTGGGTTTGGGCTCTTGGGAAATCATTACTGAGTAGTGACCTCTCTTAACCTGGATAAGGTTCATGCAGGAGATGTCAAAGCATGAAGCATAGCAAATACCCGTGAGCATGTACAATTACAGGTTTATTAAAGGGAAACAAGGACCACACAATAAGTGGAAAAGCCTGTTTTATGGGCCCAGTGAGCGGGAGGCTGTTTTCAACAGAAGCCTAACTGATTTCTGTAGGGGCTGTGCCCCGGAGCTCCAGCCAAGCTGTCCCACTGGGGAGAAGGTGTTGAGCAGCTCTACAGCTACGTGCTCCTGCCTGCACTGGAGATGTTTTACCTAGGCACAGCAGGGGATGAAACAGTAGTCAAGGAACATATTGCAAGTCTGACTGGGGAGAGAATGGGCTACCCGGGTAGAACTGGACCAGCTCAAAGCCAGAAGAGACTCGGGCTTCTCCATCAAGGTTATTATACTAGTGTGGCTACAATGGCTAGAGGGATGTAGGGGGTCCCAGACACCATTCCTCTTCCATTTATGCTGGGCATGATCCTCGTGCCCTATCCCCTCTTTTCCCCTCTGAACACACGCTTCCTGCCTGTTGTGGTACCACCAGCTTCTGTGGCCATGGGGAAAGGGAAGGACAGGGTGCGGGTGGTGAGTGCCCAGCTGAGGGCTTCCTTCCCTGTCAGCTGCCCACCTCTCCCCAGCATTCTCCACAATTACAGCTCCATATAATTAATAGTTTTCATGAAGGGCATTTTCCTTGCATTGGGAAACAACTGCAATCACATTGACTGTATATCAACCAAAATACAAGTCACTCGGGGAATAAAGCAGAGATGCAATTGAGGATCTGCTATTTATCACTCTTCCCAGAATTATCTAATTCACAGCACTAATACTTTTGACACACATGCTGTTCTCAAGCACTTGTTTCATTGTCATCAGATATTTTTTTTAAAGGAGATAAAACATCTAACTACTTTTAAAAGTCTCTGACTTTCAATCATGAGCTTGTTGCTTATTAGTGAGATGAATTTATAGGTAAGGTGCTAATCTTTTATAATCATCTTTTTATAGGCAGATGCCATCAGGTTTGCATAAGTAGTGACATTAACTGTTACAGCTTTAAGTAGAAATCAGAGTGCAGAAATGTAAATAACTACTGGATTTTTAATAAGTAATTAGTGATGCAAAACCTTAGTTACAATATTTAATTACAAAAAATGGGCATGTTTCACCACACTCACTCCCAACTGGAGCACTCTGGTACATCTGATGCATGCGGAGCTGCTGGCATTAAGCACTCACTCGGCATTTTGCAATCTCCTTGTGTGGATCGGGAGCTCTGGCGTGGCTGGGTCTACACAGATTTGTGCAATTGGATAAGAACCTGGGAGTCAAATCCTAAATCCTATCTCTTCATGGGGATTAGGCTGTTCAACTAATTCACTGAGGTAGGATTTTTAGTTATTCGACTAGTCTTTCAGACTGCATCCTGAGGGAAATCAGGCAGCATCTCTCCACCTTGTACGCAGCAGCAGCCAGTCCAGGCGCCCGGCTCCCCTGGCAGGTAAGCGATGCTGTTACTGCTCCGGGAGTTGGGGCCAAGCTGCTCAGGCAAACGGTAGCCCTGCCAGTCACAAGTTAAGAGAGTGGAAAGCCTCCACACTTTGATGCCTATAGCCCAATTACAGGGAGATTAGCAAATTTGTTTTTTCACACCTTTAAGTAGCATCCTAGCTACCCTCCCCCCATCCAGCTAAATGCCATGCTATTTTATGAAATCTCTAGTGTCACTTCAGCAAGACTGCTGATAGACATAGGGAGGAAGGGATGAAATAAAAGAAGTAGACAAATAAAGGACAAAGGGTGAAATGTTGTTTGATTTAAGTAGAACATCCTCGAGAGAAACTCCCCTCCAGTTCAGCAGCGCTGAACTGGAGGCCATTGCTAGCTGGCCAGTAAGAGGCCAGCACTGCAGGATCTGTCCTCAGATTTGCAAAAGGAGTTTCCCTTCAATCCTCACCTCGTTGCAGCCTTCAGGGAGCTTCAGTAATTAGGGCTGTGAGTGTGTTTCAGTTATAACCCCTGCCATGGGAACTCTGCCAGGCTGGAGGTAGGATTTGGGTCTTGGACACAATAGGAAATTTTAGCCTTTCCCCTGTGGCAGTTTGTTCTGGCTGGTATGCATTGTGCAGGCTGTTTGCTGCTCTTCTTTTTCACGCAGGAGCCGAGTGTGGTCCTGGGGTGTCCTACAGCAGAAAAAATGGCATTCATGCCTTGCCATGCAGGGGGAAAAGCCCATACTGCACCCACCATTTCCTGTGAGCAAACTGCGTGCCTGGGGCTGGACAGGCTCTAACTTCTGCACAGCTGAGCTCATCCCTCACCCTGCTGGGCTGAGCTGGGGGGTCCTATTGGGTGCATGGGCTAGCTGGCAAGTGGAGGGACAGAAAGGGAGCTAGCCTGGCTGCTCTGCCATGGGAACATGGCTCAGGCATCCTCTCTGTCCCTCACTGCCCAGAGTGGGACTATGCACAGGTGAGCGGAAACCAGCCTGAGCAAAGCCCCACAGGCTGCACTGCCTCCTCCAGAATGCTAGCAGGCAGCCGGCCCTGCATCTATGGCTTAGCACTGGGTGGCTGCACCCCTCCAAACTGGGCTGACTTCAGGTCGGCTCTGGAGAGCTCCCCTTTGGGTCAGCTGTGAGCTGGACACAGGGCTGGCCAGAGGGGCCAGGGTCTGGTTGAAAGTGCATTTCCATACTCTCCCCTGCAGGCAGCAGCATCAGTTCCCCCAGTAACTTGTCAGAAGGAGGGAATGGGAGAGCGATCTTTGCTGTCTCTGCTGCTCCATTTACTACCAAGGACTTTTATATTTTGACTGGATGAAAGAAAAGGGTATTATGAGCATATTGTAGAAAGTGGGGAATAAGAAGTGTAGCAAGCATAAAATAACTCAAAACAACAGGCGTCTTTCATATGGCCAGCATGGCCAACAGAGGAGCAGCCGTGCGGCTGTGGAGCCATAAATAACACTGGGAGGGAGGAGAAACTCGGCAGTGACAGCAAGAGGAAAAACACATGCTTTCAGATGTTGCCTGGCAAAGAGGGCGACAGCTCTGTGTCCCACTAATGGTAATTAGGATTTTGTTGAGTTTGTAACACACCAATCCCCATTCCTGAAACTTTGGAAGTAGTTGCTGGGAGTTGAACAGTTCTCTGACATTCATTAATACCTGATCAAAGGCCAGATATTAGCTGTGCAAACACAGCCAAAACTCTTTTGCATAAGAAACATCTTTTAAAAGTTGCAAACCTCCCCAGAACCAGCGGTTGGGAGGCATTCATTGTGTCATACACATTAATTCAGTTGGCACATTACTATGTTAAACTAAATGACATTATTACAAAGCTGTGCTAAGAAGTGTTGACAGGTCCATATGGTAATTTTACAATGTATAATGAACACACAGACTCCTTTCTTGCAGAAATTTATAGTTCAAATCTATACCCAGGATATCCAGTTTTATTTCCAGAAACTTAAATTGACTTATTACGATGTAGTGAATGTATAAATTAGTTCCAGTAGTTAAACTGAAGCATTTCCCTACAGACTCAATTAGATTCATTAATCTACTGTGTAGACCTGTAAACGGTCCATTGTTCTTTCCCCCCCAAAATGTCAAAAACTATTTCTCTAACTATAAAATATTTCCTACAAAACCTGTTTTAAATTGGAAGAATTATTTAATATTAGGAACCCAGATCCACAAATTATTTCAGCGCCCTTGTTCTTCTTC
The DNA here is from genome assembly GCA_017639245.1 of Myiopsitta monachus. Lineage (NCBI taxonomy): Eukaryota > Metazoa > Chordata > Aves > Psittaciformes > Psittacidae > Myiopsitta > Myiopsitta monachus. The sequence goes on along the minus strand of CM029921.1, from coordinate 58,005,935 downwards.
AAAAGAAAAATAGGGTTCAGCTCTTGCCAGATAATTTAGTGGGACAGCGGCTGAATTCACTCTTCTATTAAGCTTAAGAGCTACTGGCATAAACCAGATCACTTTCTATCCTCATTCAGGAGAATAAATCATCTGGAAAGGGGATCTTTGCATGCTTTTGTAACTTACAATGCATGTTGCTCTAAACATTTGTGTACAACCAGATGTTACCAAGGGTTGGCTGCGGACACTGGTCAGGCGCAGCATCCTCAGGAACCATGCCGGGATTGCAGAGGAGCCACTGGGAGATGCAGACACCTTCCAGGTCCCACGGGGACTGAGCCAGGGAAGGGGAGGTTGCAAAACCACTGCTCTATGTGGGGATCACAGCCCATGTTTGCAGGTCAGAGACGTTTTTTAAAATACCCCTTCCTCAGAACAAAATCCACTTTATTCACATCTATCTGCATGGATCCACTGTGATTTGGAGTTTCTTCTTTTCTGTTTCTGTTGCTTTATAGAAGGGGCACAAACCCAAGATCCAGGTGACCAACAACACGCCTTTTATTGATGGGGCCTCTTCGAGCCAGTTAAACTCTGCAGCAACAATTATAGGGCACTGCTCCTGAAAAAGAGGGGTCAGAACAAGCCTACAGTCCTGACTACGAGAGCTGGTGAGCTCTGAGGCTGGAGAAGTGCTGGGAGCACCTCTGAATCCCAGTCTCTGCGTTGGCATGATCCATCACTGCAGAACAAAGTTACAACTAGTTTCAAGCTCATCTCCTGAAAAAGAGGCCGTGTCAGGCTCCTGGATTTGGAAGGAGGGAAGGAACAGGGAAGGAAAGCAGTAGCTTTTTGCATCTTCAGACTTACTGGTTTAGCAATGCCACTCCATGTTCTCATTGTCAGACATCTGATGCCTCCACGCATTTTTCACATAGGGAACCCATTTACCTTGAAGGGAAGTGCTGCAGCGAAGTGCAGGGCTGGAGGTGCACCAGCAGCAGGCATGGCACATGGGGTGCTGCTGGTGAACAGGGATGGTGTGCATTTGCACTTGCTTGCCAAAGACACTGAAACACAAGAGTCTAGACTATTATTATCTTCATATTCACTGAAAATATGCAAAGATAAAAAAGTTGCTACAAAATATTCCTTCCAGCAGAAAATTCAGCCCTTTCATTCAATAGGATGAAAGTTAGCTGGTTTGAAAAATGCTATATTTTATGCAGAAATGGGAGGGAAGGGAATGTACAACCTGGGGTGCTGGGATGTAGCCAGGCAATGCCAGACCTTTCACCAACACTTCCATCAAATGCAGAAACAAAAAAATACAATGTATTGTCACAATAGCTGGCCATTTACACGGCTAGAAATAGTTATTGTGAAGCAGGAGTGTGACCTGGTTCTTGGAAAACTTAATCATTAGACATGGATTTCTAGAAGGCCCCATGAAAAGTAGTTTTGAGACATTCAGAACAATGTCCTCAGTCATTGAGGCCTTTGGTCCTACACTGCTCCCTGTGTTCAGCTTTAGTGCTGAAAACTATTAACTATGGGGAAAGTTAAAAATCTGAATCAGAACCCAAGCTAGAAACAAGCACAAAACATCTAACATGGAGAGCGCTGAAGTTTCCTCTTCAAATGAGGAATGTTCAGAAAAAAAGACATAAAGAAGAAATTCCTGGCACCTGGTGCCAATCCTGCTTTGGATCCCAGGATGCTTCTCATCTTTAGCCACGTGAGCAGGACCCACAATGATTCCACTCCTGCTCCCCCTCCCCTGATTGGGAACAGGGACACTCATCCCAGATCCTCACAATCCCTCTGGCACCAGGTCACAGCAATTGCTGTGATGTTCCCCATGTGTCAGCTTCATCAGAGAAATGATTCAGCCTCACAGACTGGAACTGCAAAATCTGGCTGCGATGGAGGGGAGTAAATTGCATTTCCTTCCCTCTCATGAATTAGCAATGAAATTCCCTGGTCCTCAGTCTCAAATTTTCTCTGCTGGGAATGTACAAAGCAGGAGGACCACTGTATGACTCTTCAGGTACGAGGTCGAATTTGCAGCATTTGTAGTCATAAAACTTTGGCTCTGACTTTTACTCTGAGCAAATTTTATATGGGAGTCTCTGAGAAGAATAAATATGAAAGGCTAAAATGTCATTTGCCGTCCCTTGCAAGCATGACCCTGATCCTACATCCCTGCTCTGACTCCAGTGCAGGTGTTGCTTGAAGGTAGGTTGCAAGTTTGAGGGTTGAATTGTGCTCTACTTTTAAAAAGGTGTAGCAGACCCTGTACTTTTACCAGCTTTTTAATACCTTAGTATTTCTTCTCCAGTGCCCCTGGCTACATTAGAAATAACTACCATAAGCAACGATAATAGCCTGCTGCAAGCTGTGTAAGACCATTTAATAGCAAATATATTCCCAGCGCATTCTAAAATCAAGGTGCAGGAGGGGAAGTAGTCAGGTAGGTATTAGCATTTTTCTCCTGGGGGAGATTTCCACCCTGCCTTGCTGCATCCTCCCGCTCAGGAGATCCTCTCCCGCTTCCTCTCTCCCACGTTGGCGTTTTCCCCCCAACCCCAGCATCTTTGTTCTGCTCAGAGGGCAACTCTGCCCTGCCCATCGCTCATGTAAATGACCTTGGGAGGCTCATGGAAAGGGTGCAAATCCCAGCCAGGACTTGGAGTCCCGCCAGCAGGTAGCCAATAGTCAGCATGAGAAAGCCATGTCATTTAGTTGCTCATGCCACTGCCACTGATGCTATTGCTGCCTTAACTTGCATTTTTGCCTTGTCACCAGCCAGTGAGGAATTTGTTGTTGCCTGTTTGTAAAGAGCATCCATCTTCTCCATTTCAGAATACTTCCCCTCCCCTTAGTTGACTTCAAAAGTTTACTGTGTAAACCAAGAAGTGACCATACGTTCACTAGGGAGTCACTAGTGGCTAAATTTGATCTCTCTGCTTCAGCTGGATCTACAAAATCAGAAGTTTAACACTTTTTGTGGCAAAATAAGAGTATAGACTTAATCGCAGATGCAAGGTGCCAGAGAGCATGCAGCAGTGCTGCACTACCAATGGGGAGGGTTGGATTTCACTCTGAGCAAACTTAGGAAAATCTGTGTATGGAGCTGTTGGAAAGAAGCAGGTTGCTCGCTGGAGTTTGGATGTGGCCAGGGTGAGCTTGGAGAAGATGAAGGCTGCAGGGCTGAGTTGGGGGGCTGCTGGTGGAGGACACCAGTGCCTGGTGGGGGTGGTGAGGCATGAACCTTGCCTGCAATTAAACCCTGTGAGTCAGTATTTCCAGCACTGGCATTGTCAACAGTGCCGTGATGCAGAGAAAAGCAGAAAATACCCGCTTTGTCCGGCACAGGAGTCATCTGTGTCTTGCACGAGGATGGTGCCTCTTGCAGAGAGGAGTGCTCTGTGGGGACGTGCTGGCCCCAGCCCATGTCCGGCCTCCAGCAGCCCTGGCAGTGCTCCCAGGGGTACCAGCATGGCTCATGCATGACTTGAGCTCTTATGAGCTGCAGGGCTCTTGCAAAAGCCTGTCTTCAAGTTGTCCCATTTGCTAGGATCTGACTAGATTGTCATTGTCCCTGGGTTCATGGGTCCCCATCAGCCACAGCCACATGTCCAGGCAGCAGCAATGTGACCCAGGACCCTGCCTAGGCCACGGTGCTCAGCACTGCTCTGGCCATGCTTTGGCACCAGCACCAACGGAGCCATCCATGCTTGGCACCACAGGGTGCATGGCAAGACTCCCACCTGCCCTGACTCAGACAACATGGACCCACCATGAGTACACAGCTCAGTGCAGGTTTTGGGGTGTTTTGTGGCCAGATGCTGCCCATCCCCAAACCCTTGTCCAGCGCTTGGCATAGCTGGTCACCACGGGAGCAGTGGCAGTTGTGCTGGATGGGGAGCACAACACATCAGCGTTTGTTCCTCTAACTAGAATTATTTTCAGTGGAAAGAACTTGAGCACTGCCACCGCAGCTCTGAGTCATTCCCCGGTATTTCTGCTGACTGGTGCCGAAAGAAAGTGAACATTCATGAAGTGGAGCTGCGCTGCTTGGGGAGTCCGCTTAAACACCACAATAGGAAGATTGTGGAGGAAGAATTCAAGGCAAATAATCTGGAAAATATTTAAGACAAATGTGAACAGAATGGTGGGGGTTTTTGCTTGTTTGTATTTTTCCCTGGGAGAACTCAGATTAGAGCAAGAGCAGCTACCGAACTGCTGGAAAGGGCCGTAGCTGCCTGGGGTGCTGCGTATTTCTGAGGTGGAGAAGTCTTGGGCAAAGTCTACCTGGAGCAAGGCAAGGGGCAAGGTACCAAGTCGTTGGCTGCCAATGTTTGGAAAAAAAGAATGACAAAAATATAAATATATTAATACACAAATATGCATGTGTATTTGAGGGGCTATAATTGTTCTGTAGATGCACCCTCTGTAATGTTGGTATTTAACCAAGTTTAGCCTCTGTAGCACATGGCTGGGCAGCAACCCCATGGCTATCACCACGTCTGTCCTAGGGGTGTCCAGGACAGCTTTGCCATTCTCCTGTGGCCCCAGGTGCAAAAGCTGCCCAGAGGGGAGGTGGGACTGCAGTGGCTCAGTGAGTTGCACAGCACAGGGCACAGGAGAGGAGCAGCAGCACACAAGTGTCAGTTCTGAACAAAAACTCATCCGGAGTACGGACCGCTGCTCAGTGTCACAGCCCAGTTCACTTTATTGACCCACATTTTCATGAGGTGCAAGTGATTGTCTCGCAGGTTGCACTGAAGCCTTTGGGGTGAGGGGGGTGTTTCCAAACCTTCCCACACTGCTTCACTGCTTGCTGTCCCTTCCTGTGGCCCAGCTAGCCTGGCAGGAACGACTGCAGAGATCAGCTGTGCTGGGAGCCAGGACTGGTTTCTCTGGCTGTGTTTTTGGGGCTGTGGGTGAGGCTGGATACTGCGGGAACAGTAGTGCTGGAGATCCTACAGCCAAGCCCATGTGAATACACATCCCTGCTGCTCTGCCCACTGTGTTGCCCTCATGGACAGACCTAGGGTGCAGGAGCAGGATTTGGGGACCACCTGCATTTGTCTTTGGCCCTGCCCAAGAAGATGTGTCTGAAAGCTCACCCGCTGCCCATGGGACACAAGGATGCCTCCAACACCTCTGCCTGCATGGCAGAACTGTGGGGCACCTTGCTGCCATGGGAACCAGGGACAGTTTGTGTCTAATGTTTGTCTACGGGAAGTGAACACTACTGGGAGCTCGTGCACCAGAGGGACTCATAGCCTTGTCCTGAGATCTCTGCGTGAGGACTCATCTTCCAATTTAACATGGACACCCAAAGACAGTGTACACCCTCAGACGTCTCCCACCCACCTGCTTGCAGGAGACTGTGGTGACATGCTCCAGGCTGACCCCTCTTCCAAAAAGAAAAGAGTCCTAGGCAGCGGTCCCCATTCCCAGCACCTGGTGTGGGAAAGTTTGGAGAGCCTCCAGGCACATCCCTAAGAACTGCAGCTGCCCTGCTGGTTTTCAAAAATAGGCTGAGCTGGCTGGGTCCTGACGTCAAAGATAGGGCTTTATCAATGTCACCTTTATGTTAGCAAACAGATTAAATGCTTCTAATATCTCCCATAATGGCATTCTGTATGGTCGAGATCACATTTGCGATAGTATATTTGATACAGTTGTAAACCTTGAAAGAATAAGGGCTGCCTAAGAGAATAGCTTTTTCTAGCTTAAACACATTACAGTTGCGAGTGTAAATCACTTGTCAGTTGATGGCAAATGTAACAGTGTTATAATCGGAGGAAAAAAGAAATAAAGTGCAGATAATCTTTTTCGCCATTTTCCTGGCAGCGTCAGCGGTGGGAGACTGACAGCCCTTCACTTGAGTGGCAGGTGTCCTTTGAAGCGCCTGTGAATCACTATCTGTGCAGACTGTTGAAATGCATATTTCCATCCTTATCGTAAAGGAATGGATGGGCAAGATAGGTGCTGTTAACATTGCAAATAGCTCCAGAATTATTCATTGTCAGCTCTGGGCAAATAATAGGGGAAAGTTTTATTATTCACTGCGCACAATAGCCGGATGCTTAATGATTCCCCGCTACCTTGGCAGGATTGTCTGCCGACTTCAGGCACTCGCGGTGGGTGACACAGGTCTGGCCAAGTGTTAGAGCAAGATCATACGTCCCGGGCCCATTTTAATTTCTAATACATTAATCTTTCCCTCGCAGATGCACAATGAATATTCCGCAGCCCCTTGTTTGTCAGGAGCTGTCTGCCTTTCATCTATTCAGGTGGTTTCATTGACTCTGAAAGCGTGCTTAAAAGGCCTGATCAGTCAATGACAACTGTGGCACAATAGCAGCGGGCCCCGCTCCTGCCGCGCCCCCCGCACCCCGGCACCTGATAGACATGGCTGACACCCGCTCCCCAGGGACGCCCGGGCAGCGGGCGCCTTCCCCAGAGACATGCCAGGCGTTATCGCACTGGGAGGACCGCGCAGGCGGATGTATCGCAACTTCCCAGCAGCTGAACCTGACCCCGTGCCGCTGAGCTCGTACCATGGGCCCTGCGCTGAATTAAAATGGATTAAGTTGGCTTAGCGCTGTTTTACAAGCAAGCTGCACGCACTGCACCATTCATTTTTAATTTTAATCCTTTGTCTTGGCTTGCTAATTGCGATTGTTTTAAGTTCATTATCCCAATGCGCACATTGTTGCTGGCTGGATCTGTGCACTTGTAAGCTGTGTCCTCACTTTTGCAGGTAGTGACCCTTGAATTGTTAAATGAGCTCGTGCCAGCACCAAACAGCACACTCCATGATCTACGATTCACTCCTCAGCTCTCGATTCTTTTGTCTCTAATTAATTAAGTAGCAACCCCTCAACAGCAATGGGGACAAGCCCTGCAGAAACACCAGGGCTGCATTTGCTCCGACACTGCAGCTCTCCCTTGTGCTTGCATTCCCATGTCCTCTCTGACACAAAGTTCAGCCCTGGGCAGTGCTGGGGACTGAGGTCTGGTGTGTGCTGCTGCGTCTCCTACCAAGGTACTGCTGCCCTAATCCAACAGAGGAAAACTGGAGACCACCCAAACTAGGCAGACCCATGGGGAACTCATTTGCAGGACACATCAACCGTTCATTGGGCTGAGGGCACTTTCCTTGGCTTTTGCAGGATCCCTACATTTGCTCAGAAGCCCATGCATCAAAAAGTGACCTGATTACCTCTGGGTTTTAGGATATAATCTCTAATTCCCACATGTGAAATTGGGCAGGAGTGATTAGCTGTGAACACACTGGGCTGAAGAAAACAGAAGCTGACACTGCTTGGAGCAATGTGCCCACTGGAATGGGGCAGGTGGCTTCCAGAGACCAGGTCCCAAAGCCTACCCCTGCCCTCCAGCATGCAGGCATGCAGATGTGCAGGTGTGCAGGCATGGAGCTGTGCTGACTGTGGACAGTGGGGCTGTGGTGCAGGAGGGTGTTCCTGGTGCACTGCAAGCACTGCCACAGCCAGGCGCTGCTGGGATCGTGGGGAGAAAGTTGATGCTATGAGTTCCCCTCCACAGCTGCACAGACCTGGAGGCTCAGTGCCCCCAAGAGTGCCTTTGCCTCTCAGTACTGGAGTAGTCACAAGCACAGAGCATGTCAGAGACCCACAGAGAGGAATGCCACATGCTGGGTGCTGGAGATGCAGCTGTAATATTACAAAAAGATGCTCCAAAAGTGCTGAGCATCATCTCACCCCTCATGTCTGTGTGGGGCTGCACAAAGGCATTTGGTGCCCAAAGTGGGGTTGAGATATCCCACGAGCCATGGCCCATCTGGCTCCGGGGTGGGGGAGCTGCAAATTATGTTGGACAAAAATTAACCAGTATGGGTAAGCATCCCTACTGGGTCTGCGTCAGGGGCCTTTGGCATCCCAGATGGAGAAACATCTCCAGAAGTGGAGTTAAGCCACGTGAAAACTTGCTTATGCTTAGTGCTGCAGCTGCAAAGCTGTCTGTGCATGACGAGATGCCTGGGATTGCAGGAGAGCTGGGGCTGGACCCCTCCAGTGAGAAGGGACCTGGGTGCTGCTTCTTCCTGAGTGCTTGTGTTTTGCTGGGTTTAAATGTAGTTTTCTCCCTCCCATAAGCACAGCACGATCCAGGACTGCTGGGACCTGTGCAGCTCTGGGGATGCTGCTGCTCTGCCCTGGCTGAGCTGCCCCCTTCACCTCAAGGACTGGGAGACCCCCATCCCTGCTCCACAATCCCCAAATCACCCATGGTGCCTCATGCAGGGTTGCATTTTAATAAGACTTCACTGGCAGTTTCTTTTGTAGTGTTGCACTGTGATTAACCAGGCACAGGCACACAGGGTTTGAAAAAACTCCTCTGTTGAACATTGCACTGAGGCTGGCCTGTGCTCTCAATAAAAGCTCATTAAGAAAAGATTATGAACATATAACAATACATTTTAAGTGCGCTGCAATGATCCATAAAATTGGTGTGGCTAATTAGCAGATCAAATCTCTATGAGAACTGGATCACTTTAATATCCTTGGGTAGTTGAATTCTGTAGGTATTTTACTATCCACACATGTTTAGTAAAATTAAATAACAGTATAAATGTTCAGCGGGATTAAAACAACAGTAAAATGAAACCAAACAAAATGAATTTATTTTGTTAATAGAATAACAGAGAATCCCAATGTTGATATAACATTACACAAAATCTAAAGCAAACACAGTCTGAATCCCAGTCTCATTTCACATGTAATTAACCTTTCTCAATCAAGCTAAGCATCCCTTATACCTCCTCCACATCGGCTGTGCACCCACATCTCTTCCTTCACGGGGATGAAAGGCAAGAATCAGTTTCCAGGGCTGCTCCTTCCTCGCAGCATGGCTGGGCCTATGCTGGTGCTGGTGCCAACGCTGGTGCCAGGGAGCACAGGTCCAGCACCAAGGTGGGAGCTTGGCTGGGCAGCCAGCGGGTCCTTGCCCAGGGGTTTAGCCCAGAGCAGCAGCGGTATGGGGTGACAGGTACCCCCTACTGTCCCCTCCATTGCATGGGGGCTGCTGGAGACTCCCTGCACCCTGGAAAGCCTCCAGCGCAAGGCCAGGCAAGAAAATGCTGGGATGGTCATGGCATTTGGGAAGTTCTTTAAGAGTTTATGTCCCCTGGTGGATACACTTCCCTTTGGGGAATATAATTTTTACCCTTTTTAATGGTCCTTCATATAAGCATCCAAACGAAGATGCTCCTGCAGGAGGGTCTGAACGTGCACTTTTTGTGTAATTCATTATTAAAACAATCTGCCTGGAGTGAGACATCAAAAGGAACCAGGGCTGATTTTTTTTTCACTTTAGTTTGTTTGATTAAACAAAAAAACCCTGAAAAAATATTTCAGAGTCAATCAAAAACCAGAGAACACCTTGGCTTTCCTTCTGTACAAGATTTAAATGCTAAAAATATTTCCTTTCATTCTGTTTTCAAGGGTTTCTACCTCTCAACTGACCAATTAAATTGCACTTCGGCAGCTCTAGCGAGATAATGAATCTTAAAACTGCCAATCATGGTATTTTTTATATCAATACCTATTGTTTCTGAATAACAATTCTATATTATAGATCCCAATTACAATTTCACTGAATAAAGAAAATAAATCCAGGGATAAGTGCATACAATCTGCACTTACAGAATAAGACCTGGGGCATGAAGAAGGTAACGAATTATTCACTAGATCTGGACTGAAGAATGGGAACAGAAGCAAAGCCCATCCCTCCATCCTGTGCCTTGGCTGTAAGCCTCATTTGGCCCAGGGTGCTGGCCCAGGAGGGAGATGCTGGAGGGGGGGAGTGGTGCCCTGTCACCCAATCCCAAGCAATCTCTGGGGGGTGATAGCCTCCTGGGCAGAGACCCCACCAGGCACCATACCAAGCTGATACCCACTCCAGAGCGCGCCACCCTTCTCGCATCAATAGCACTTGAAGGCAAAAAAATGTCCTGTGTGTCCATCCCACCGGCATCTGAAACCTCGCAGGTCCTGAGTGGTACTTGTGTGTTTTGCAAAACACTGCCCACTTTGTATTTGCATAGCTGACTATTTTTGTAATACTGACATGAAAAGTTGTGCTAATAAACAGTTCTATTTATTTAAGTATTTTTTATTCCTGCCTCCTCACCATCAGCAGCCTTCTGTTTGTGCTGCTGTTTATCAAGAAACACCATGTGAAAGTTAATAATAGCATCATTATGGTCCTGAGGGAACTGGCGGATAAAGTGGCTAAGCTTTTATCCATCATATCCAGGAAGTCGTGGCAGTGTGGTGAAGTTCCCAGTGACTGGAAAAGGGGAAACATAACCCCCTTTACCAAAAAAGGATAATAGGATGACCAAGGGAACTACAGGCCAGTCAGTCTGACCTCAGTGCTGGGCAAGGTGATGGAATGGATCCTCCTGGAAACTATGCTAAGACATAATGAACCTGTTGGGACAAGTCCAGAGGAGGCCATGAAGCTGCTCTGAGGGCTGGAGCACCTCTCCTATAGAGACAGGCTGAGAGACTTGGTCTTGTTCAGCCTGGAGAAGGCTCCAGGAGAACTTAGAGCAGCTTCCAGTGCCTAAAGGGGCTGACAAGAAAGCTGGAGAGGGGCTTTTGACAAGGGCAGATAGGGACAGGAGAAGGGGGAATAGCTTTAAACTGACAGAGGGGAGATTTAGATTAGATATGGTGAAGAAGTTCTTCCCTTTGAGAGTGGTGAGGCACTGGCACAGGTTGCCCAGAGAAGCTGTGGTTGTCCCATCCTTGGCAGTGTTCAAGGACAGGTTGGATGGGGCTTTCAGCAACCTGGTCTTACGGAAGGTGTCCTTGCTTGTCGCAGAGGGGTTGGAACTGGATGAGCTTTAAGGACCCTTCCAACCTGAACCATTCTGTGGCTCTATGATAATTTAGAGCAATAATTACATTTTTATTCAATAGCTATGGGAAAACACTGAGTTGAATAATGAGATAAAAATGAGCATCTCAGTCCTAACAGGACATTAATCAACATATTAACTGTGTAGGCAAACTGATTTGAGGCTGTTACGGCTTAATTTGTCTCAAAATCATTATTTTTTATGTATTGCATAATGTACTTCAAAATATGTGTTAAGAGTGATTATAGGTAAGCATTGCAGTTGCACAGAATAGATGCTATGCTTTATTCTGCTGTGAATTATAACTTTTTTATTGTACCCAGTGCAAGGTCTGCGCTGCTGACACCCTGGCATTTGGGAGTCAGGCTGGGACAAAGCTGAAATCTTCTACTTTATATCTTATCCTCTACAGAGTACTTTTTTCTTATCGTCCCTGTTTCTGAAGCCTTTAAATTAGCATATTTTACTTCTCTGGGCAGCATCCCATTGGCTATGAAGCCTTTCGCCCCTCTTGGCTTTTCCTGCGAGTTTTCTTGGCTGCTGGTCAGGATGACTGATGCGGTGGTACAATATCAGAACCAGTAAGCCCTCGGCAATTCCGTACTTAGCAATGCTAATGTCAGATGCCAGACAAACTGGATGTCGTACAAAGAGCAGCAGGATCTCAGCATTGTGTGGGGTGCAGAGCTGGCGGAGTGTCCACATTTCGGGAGACAATGATCCAGGAGATGCGGAACAGCTGGTGGGACACAAGACAGGCAAAGCAGGGCCCTAACAGGTAGTTTGGTGAGATTTCATAAAGGAAATAAAAACTGAATTAAATGTCTCCCCTCCGGAAAGCTGTTTTTAAATACTGAGCACACAGAGTCATACTGAAAGTGCTGCAAAACACATATGATGTGCTCAGCCATGATGACTTTTCCCCTGGTGTTTTATTTCCCCCATTTGTGGTGGATGTTTGTGTCCATCTGACCTGGTAACCCTCACTCAGAGGTGCGATTCCTGTGCAGACACCACATACCAGAATCAGGCCATCCCAAGGTGACAGTTTCCCTGGCGCTCCTTGAATCCTCAGTGCTTAGTTTAAGGTTTACAAATCTGTCAGGATTTTCCCCCAGGAGGACTGGAATTGCTGCTAGAAGCTCGCAGGCACATCCTGGAGAGAGGGGAGACCCCATGCCCTGAGCAAACCCCCCATGATCAGTGGCCACATCTCCCTGCGTCCCTGAGGATGGTTGGGACTGCTGGGTGGGAGCATTGCCAAGCCAAGCCATGCTGGGGAAAGGAGACTGAAACTGCTCCTAAGCTCAGATCAATTTTGGGAAGTGCTTGGAAATGGAATATGGTACATTTTAAATCAAGCTCCTGAAATGTAAGAACTTTGAGCCGGGATTCCTCTGCAATGGTCAGGAGGGAATAACACACACCCTGGCACCAAGACACCGCCTTCTATTTTTGGCTGAACAAAATGGTTCAGGTTGGTGCAAATAGTATTTAGGGACATGGAGAGACCAGGCTTCTCCTCTGCTTTGCCAAAAAAACCCTGTGTCACAATTTCTACTTCTGTGGGAGCAAAATCAGTTTCTCCGGTGGTGCCAGAAAAACCCCTGGAGCAGAATTCCCTTGCCAGCACCATGCTCAGAGCACAACAGGCAGCTTCAGAGCCATGTCCCAGTAGCAAAGCGTGACACGGCTAAGCTAAAACTTGTCCTGAACCCATTTTCTCCTTCCTCTTTCCTTTTTTTCCTCTTTCGCCCTTTTTTTTCTTTCTCCCTTTTCCCTTTTTCCCCTTTCCCCTCTTTTCCTTCCCTTCCATTTTCACTTTCCCTTTCCTTATTTTGTATTTTTATCTTTTTCTTTTTCTTCTTTCTTTTTTTTTGCTAGAAGTGAAATCAGGTTGCTATAAATAAGATGCGCTACTGCAGCCCTGGGCAGATGTGAATGTTTTAGTGATGGCTGAGAATTAGCATCCAGTTTTGCGAAGTCCCAGGGCGGGAGAGAGCCCGAACCCTCCCTGGCCCAGAGAGGGAAGAGGGGCAGGGAACCCCAGGCTGTGGTTGGAACTGTTTGTTCCTGCAGGAAGAAAGAAGGTGAGTTTCAGGGAGCTCTGCCAGAAGCTCAGCCAAGGGCTTGTTTCCACAAGGGCTCAAAGGTGAGCCTGGCCTCCTAATGAGCCCAGCAAGCCCCTGGATCTGACCCAAGGCCCTGCCACCAGCCTGGCTGCAGCAGGCAGGGAGCTGGGTGCCCATCCCTGGATCAGTGCTGCTGTGGGATCTTGAGTGTGGTCACCAAGCAGAACCCAGGGGATACCCAAGTGGTATCCAAAGGGTGTCACAAAGCTGCAGTTTCTCCAGCTCTGGACTAGTTCACTCATTACCCAACACACCCTGCTTGAAGGCGCACTGGGGTGCTGCTACCTGGGTGAAGAAGAGCAGAGACTGAGAGGGATACCCAGGGCTCCAGGGTGTCAGCACTGGCACCAACATCCTTCCCCAAGACCAGTGCCAGCCCCGTGCCAGCTCTTCCAGCTCCCGGCTCAGGCAGGGGGCTGAGGGGATGGAGGGTTGCCTGCAGCTTGTTTTCCTTCCTGGCACAGCATGGGAGCTGCAGATCCCTCCTTCCCAATTAACCATCTGAGTCCCATCCATTCCCATGTGACAGCCTATGCTGCCAGTGTGGGAAACCCACCAGGTGAGATGCTTCAAGCAAAATGCCCTGGCCGGAGCAAACTGAAGCTGCTCCTTCCCCTTCCCCGGCAGCAGCTCCCTAGGCCAGGGAGGGAGGCTCCTGAGTGTGATGTGTGACAAATCCAAGCAATGACAGAAACATGTAAATCTCTGGTATTATCAGCCCTCATCTGAATGTCTGTACAAGGTACACAAGTTGAAGGATTAAGTGCTGGAAGAGGTCTTGGAGCTGGGAAGGTGCTGCGGGCTGGCGTGACGCTCTGATTAAGACAGTGACAGAGTGCACAAAACCCCATTTGGTAGCGTGACATGTCAGATGGATGAAGAATCAGCCTTTGTCTGCGCCAGTTCAGTTTTCTTTCAAAAAGCCTTTTAGATCAGCTGCAGGAAAAACAAGGAGGTAAGTAGCCCATTGATTTAACACAAGCAACATGCAAAGTCCATAATAATGAAAATCAAAATCCTTTCATTGCATCAGTAAGGGCAGCGAACAATGCAAATTAATGCAAGCTGCATTTCCCTCAACTTTTACCTCCAAAAGTAGTTCGCATTATATGGCTAATTCTCCTTCGACCCATGACTAAATTGTGTACTGAGCTTTACTTTTGTTTGACATCAAAAAGTAAATGATAGAAAATTGGATCCAACAATATGTTCTGATTATTCCTGCACTACAGAGTGTTCTCCTGATGTGACAAACTATGTTTATCCCACTAGGGAGAAAGGGGAGGGATCCCTTTGGATTTATCAGCATGTGCAGTGCCATTAAGTTAAATAGCCATGTTGGTATTTAACACTGTCAGCAATATTTGTATTTTTATTTTTCATGATTATTAAGATTTTCATTTGTAAAATCTTACCTAAATATAGTTTTGGTATTAGAGAAACAAAAGTTATTTTGGGAATGACTGCTTTAGTAGCAAAAGCTACTCCATTCTTCAGGTCCTCCTCCTTCCATGTTACTATTTACCTCCCTGGCATGCAGTTTCTCTGAGGTCTCAGAAATTCCCCTCTTAGGCCATTCTGCATATTCAGGTCTATAAACTGCTGCACAGGAATTGTTACTGACTTCTTTCATAATTTGGCCAGCACTTACTTGTGCAGTGGAAACGCTACCCTGCAATCCCACATCATCATTTAAGCAGGTGTTTACACATTCATCTTTAATTACTTTTCAGCATGGACAAGGACGCTGGACTCCTGGTTGCCTTCTCCGGTTCACATCAAACCATCTCAGGCAAAGGGAAAGCTGGGCACTGCCCAGTCCCAGAGGGATGACAGAACAAGTATCTTCTCCTGCTATTCCTGCTTGGCAAAGCTCTGGGGCGCTTCTGTCAGCTGGGCCCTGTGGCAGGGACACCCACAGCACAACCAAAGCCAGCTGCTTGGGCTGTCAAAGCAGCACCTCCAGGTGCAGTCTGCTTTCCCTGGCTCCAGAGGACAGAGCCCTGCCCCAGTTCTTGTGCTGCTGCTCAGCTCTGCTGGAAGGTCCGTGTGTGTAACAGCACCATGGCACTGGTGGAACCGATGCTCCCATAGCTTCTCACCAGTTTCGGTATGGCTGTCATGAGCAGTACTCCCCAGAATAGAGTCCCAGGCAGGTATCAGTAAGCAAATTCCTTTGGATCCAGGGAAAATCCATTGAAAATAATGTTTAACAGGAGAATATTATCAGGAAAGTCACATAATGGCTGTTCATGCCAGTATGAGGCATGGTGCAATTGCCTTAGAAGCCCACTGAAATACCCCGTGTAGGTTTCTGTACATCAAACTGGAGGCACTGGTGCCTGGCAGAGACTTCCACATGGCTGGGGAAGCTGCAAGTATAAGAGAGTGACCCAAGGATGAGAAGAGAAGCAGCTGTGTGGTCCTGCTGGAGCCTAGATCTCACTTCAGCCCCAGCTGGAGAGAGGTCTGTGATGGTCCTGAATTGCTGATACAGAAGAAGAGATGATATTTTGACAAATAAAAAATAGCACCTGAAAGAGCCAATAGCAATTGTCACTGAATTCAGAATAGCAGCTGGGCAATGAAAGAACACAGAAAACATCACACAAAATATTTCTGATGTTCAAAAATACTCGATAGAGCTCAGGTTGGACAGAGCCTTGGGTGACATGGTTTAGTGGGAGGTGTCCATGCCCATGGCAGGGGGGGGTTGGAACTAGATGATCTTAAGGTCCTTTCCAACCCTAACTGTTCTATGATTCTGTGGTTGTATGAGAAGAACAGGTATCATATTCTATTGCAATGTATTTAACCTCAAAGTCAGTAAACATTATGTAGTAATTTTACATTGCTTACCTGTTTCTATACTCTTAAGCAGAAAAACATAACGAATAATGCTGAAGGACTTGTTGTCTGGCAGTGTTCACCTACCTATAAAACGCGAAAATGTAGAGAGAAAACACTGTCAATGAGTACTTGTGCAAAATGCTCTTTGACATCTTACTTAAGGGAACTCTTCTGCTTCCTATTAAACTTAATATTTCCCTTAAAATACAGAGTTCTTTTGAATTGACTTGTGCATGAAAACCTCAAGACCAAAAGAGCTGAGTTTGACCTGACAGTAAATGTCATGACAAATTAGCTATTTTCCTAAAACCTTCTTAAAGAAACCTGAAACCTGTAACCATGTGAATTTCTATAGGGTTGCAACCAGAAATCGAGTCTAGATGTGCAGCATCTCCTAGTCTGTGCGGTATGTGATAGGAATGGAGGGTGCTGGTCTCCTTGGTCTGTGGGATGTGTTACAGGGACGGAGGGTGCCCGGCAGGAGCGCTGCCCGGCACAGACGGACGGCTGGTGCCCTGGCCCGGCAGAGCCGCCACCTGCAGCTCCCGGGACGTGCTGCCCTTACGGGCGCGTCCCCTCGGGCGGGCCGGCGCCGTTCTGCAGGGCCGCGGGCAGTGGAACCAGGGTCGAGGGGAACAACATTCCCCGAAGCCGTGAAATCGCTTCCGCTCCGCGGGAAACTGTCACGGAGCCGCGGGAAAGGGCAACGCGAGGGCCACATCTATGGGCGCCGTGCCTCTGCGTACCGCCCGCCGGGGCAGCCGAGGGCGGCGGAGCGGAGCTCTCGCCGAGGCACACCGCGATCCGGCGGCTCAGCCCGGGGCGGAGAGGAAGGGGGGGCCGTGGTCCGGGAGGGCCCCGCCGCTCTGCCGAAAGAGGGCAATGTTGCCGTGCAGAACCGGGCAGCGGCCGCGCGGGCTCCCCGCGCTTCGGCGGCGGCCGCCCCGGCCCCGGATGGGTTCCTCGGACGCAGCGCACTAGCCGTCGGGTTTGGTCCGAGACCGCACCCGTGGCGTGCCGCAGCGTCCCGGTGCGGGATATACCCGGCAGGAGACCCGGTCCCGGAGGGAACAGGGTTGAGCTGAGGGGGGAAGGGGCACCGCTGTCCGCGTCCCAGGTACGCGGCCTTGCGAACAGCCGTGTGCACTGAGCTGTGCTGCCGGACTACCACCCTGCTGCCCTGAGGCAGCCTCCGTGGGAAACACCCCGATTTCTATGAATGATAAACACAGGTTTTACTTCTCTAAGTAACGAGAGGCTTCTTTGGCAGTGCCCAGAGGCAGAACGGGTGGTGCGGGATGAATGAGGGCTCGTCTAGGGGTTACCTTCTTAGGAAGTCACCCGGGCTTCTGTCCGTCCCCTGTCCCCAGATGTTGCTGTTCACGAAAGGCTTAAGGAGAGCTCACTAGCCCAGGAGCATCAATAAAAGCCGTAGGGGGGGAGCTGCGGCTGCTGAGGGTAGTTCCAGGAAAAGCGTTATTGAACATTGACTTAGTTTACCGGGAGCTCTGCTTTTCATTTCTGGAGTCAAAGCTCTCCTACCAGCCATCTCATTTCTGCTGCCTCCCCGACATCTGTCAGTAGCTGTACCAGAAACAGTCTGTTATTAAAAGAATAATAACTGTATGGCAGGTTTCTGAATCCAAGATTGTATTTTATTTCTCAAATATTCATTAAAAATATAGATTGTATTTTATTGAAAGTGGCCTTTAATGAATAGTCGTCTTGTTTGCGTACAAGAAGTAGCTTCCAGTGCAATTCGCTGACAGTAATTGTGGCCTGAATAAAGACTCCACAATAACTGAGTGCAGTTAATGGCTATCCTGTGGATTGAGTGCTCCACTTTTGTCATTATCAGGCTACTTTTTAAAATGCAGAAATTAGTTAGGCCAGCAAAGAGTTAATTATGTTCCTGTGACAGGAAACCCTCAAAGCACATTAATTGTGAAGAATTCTTTGTCTTTAATACAAAGCAGAAATTCGAAGGACCTTGGCAGATGATATCATAGATGTAGTTACTCAGAGCATCATTGAAAAGAAAGGGACAAATAAAAGGAATGAGTGCTTGAGGGAACCCTCCTGGTAAGTAAACGCCTATCACTGCAGTGTGCTGGAGTAGTTTTGGATGCATGTACTCATTTCTGGGTTGCTGAAGGAAAAAATAGGCATCTAGATACAGTCTTTTTGACTCTGCTCATTTTCCAGCCTCACTTTTTCCTGGCATTTTTTCACACTTTCTAGCTTTCAGGCCTTGGCAAAATCAAGTTAAAAGAAAAACTTCCAAACTTCCAGAACAGGATGCCAAGGCTGTGCCTGCAGTGAGATGCAGAGCGGTGCAGAACACTGAGTGTGCAGACTCCTGGTCTCCAGCCTGAAGAAGTGCCAGCCCTTGGGCTGAGCTCTCAGCAAGTGTCCCACGCACCCACCTAGCCACCTCCTGGTGCGCAGTAGCCGCACATGTTGAACCAGCCTGGGAGGATGCTGATGGTGTGTGAGCAGCATTGCCTCTGTGCAGCACGGAGAGCTGCCAGCAGCTTGGCAGGGGCTCGGACACCTCTCACCCCTCTGGTATCTGATGGCAAAAATACCACATCACCTTGCTGGGGAAGGGAATCTGGGAGAAAAACTGCAAAGAAGCTGCTTGAATTGGCTTCACACCAAGAACAAATCAAGTCATCGTGTCCTGTGTGCTGGTGTTGCCACAAGACCTGCGAGTAATTGTTGATTACTGGGCTGAGGAGGCGCAAAAACTATCAGCACAATCAGAGACGGTGTAATTAACTGCAGTATGTAAAATATAAATTAAATAACACCTCTCTAATGATCAAACACCACGCTGAGCTGGGTGGGTTAATATGGCAGGTCACGTAGCTCCCTGCACAGGGAGCACTGACTGCTGCTATGGCTCAGACAGTGGCTGGGCATCCAGCAGCCTATGGCCCAGCATCAGCATGGGCTCTGGAAGTACTGGGGCATAAAGGCAAAGGAGAGCAACACCCTCCACCGACGTGGTGGGGTGAGGTGGGGGGCTGGCTTGGGCCTCTGGTCAGCTTGATGTTGGGGAGCTGGGAAAGAAGCTGGGCCACTTACCTGCCTGCTGCAAACACTCTTCCCCAGCTGTTTGACAGCTAGGCTGGGTCTTTAGTTGTGAACTGAAAGGCTTTATCACAGCCTGTTCTTCAATTTTAAATGCTGTACTAATGCCTTTATTGGAAGAACTGGGCCGTGGAGCACCATGGTTACAGAACCATTCAAAACCTGGAAGTTAAACTGCAAAGGGCCTTGTTACACAAACTTAAGGTGGTGATGGCAAGGATCTGGTCATAGACACCGTTTTCATTAATGAAGCAGTGAGCTGCAGCAGCACCCAGAAATTCAGTCCTGCCTATTTTAAAATTAAACAAGATCAAATATACAAAAAGCCTGAACCAGTCCTACAAAATAAATCAACCCTAAAAGCATCTTGGAAAAACACAAAATGAGAGGAATAGGCAATAAAAGCATATCAGGTAGCTTCCATTAAAAATCCCCAAGAAGTGGATGTAGAGAAGGGGAGTTGCTGTATGCTGTAGGCTGTCGTGAGAAGCACAGTTGTTGACAGCAAGAGCCCAGCGCAGCTGATGTGAACATGGGACCCTGGGGAGTAAGAGGACAGAGGAGGGGACATGGTGGGGCACACAGAGCCTGAGCCCCTATGGCCCCCATCCTGCCTGGGCACCGAGGCACAGCAGAGCCTTGGGCAGCTACGCCACAGGGTGTCGGGCAGCAGGTGTGCCAGGCTGCAGATCACAGAGACAGACCAGCAGACACTGCTGCTTTCTTTCCAACAAATACAATTTCCTCAATGGCAGCAGGAGTTTGGAGGATGTTACCCCTTTCACTCACTACTTTCTTGACTTTGACCCTATACTATGAATGTCAATAGCACCTTGACCCTTGTGGGTTAAGAAAGTACCAGAGATTGGGGTTGAATTCTCAACTGCCTGAAAACCGAGTCAGGATCTGATCAATATAGTCCATTCTTCATTGTCAATAGCATTTATGGAATGATAAGGAAGCTGTAAAGTTGGGTAATAGTTTAAGACAATATTAGATTGTTACTTTCAATTATGTGTTAACAGCGCTTCTCATTGTAACAGCTAGTAGCCAGATTTCATTCCACACTGTTTTTTTTTCAGTTGCTGCAGTTTCTCCCATCTTATTTGTTAATTTAGCATAACAGTTTGACTAAGAATCAAGTAAGTAATGTATCTTGACAAATAGCCCAGGCTTCTCCCATTGCAAATTGTGGCCGTTGCAAGTTATGAATAACGCTTCTCCCATTCAAAGCAGGAAAGTTGATAGTAAACACACTTATAAATACAAGCTCTGTAGAAAGAGACAGATTGAGCACTACTATACTTGGGGTTTACAGGGAAAAAACAGACTTCAATGAACATTTTGCTACTTTCTTTTTTCTTTCATTTGGATTTAATTCATCAGTTTTAATGCAAAGTATTAGTGCTGGAATCTAATACTGTCAAGTTACTGCTATGTACATTTCTAACAGGATTATCTTCCCTAAGAGAAATACATTACCCTTAAGAGCCAGGCAAAACTCTGGATGCTGCCAGGAGTGGCTGCTGCCGTCTCACTGCCCTGGCGCATCTTTACAGGCAGTGGTAGCACTGGCATGTTATTTGCTTATGCTGACAACTGGTGTTGTCTCTGGGCTTTCATCAGGACAGGAAGGACAGGAAATTTCAACTGTCATTCCTGCTCTCCGTTAGAAGATAAAACACTGTTCCAGAGGAGGATACCAATCAACGTGTCAGCTTTTGGGCTTCTTTGAAGGTAAATTTATGCACTACCAATTGATCTCTGATGTTATTGAACTTGACAGTGAGTCAAAGAGATGTTGTGAAAGTTCAATGTGGATAGTTCCTGTATGTTAGAATGTGCGGACATACATAAACACATGAGAATTTGATAAGACCTGTGGCTATCATTCACTCAAGGCCAATTCCTCAACCACTGAGGTAAAGCTAGGAGTGTGTTGCTTTGTGGGAGCTCTAGTCTTGCTGACATCCAGCCTTTTTCAGCAAAGCCATGACATGCATAATTAATTCTAAATGTTTAAGCCCCGTTCAGGTCTGTGTAAAACCCAAAATTCAGCTCAGCTTCATAGAAGGCTTCACAGACACTTTTGCACCATCTTTCATCAAAAAAATATTGCTTGTGTTGTCTGATGCCCCTGGACATTTTTCAAGCAGACCTGCTGTAACCTGTGTCTTCAATTGGAAACCATGAGGGCTCTGGAGTTAGGAGTTTGCGATGGCTAACGAGCTGTGGAAAATTACTGTGATTTTTTGGGTGAATTAGATGCACCACACAAGCATTTGGTGCAGAGCTAATGCAGCGCATCCTCCATCTCTGGACAGAGACTGCTTGGTCTGTGTGGGCAGCAGGGACCCAAAGCAGATGTCCAAGGCTTGGTGTGAAGCTGCCAGATGCAGGAGATGAGCAAGCAGGAACCATGTGATTTTCATGGTCTGTAAGCTGACAATAAGAAGAAACAGTTGCCCAAGACCGCCAAACCATGGCAGACCTACCAGCACCACTGGCTGTATGGGGTGCTTCCCTGCGTGGGAGGTGCGTTGTTTAGGGATCTATATAATTCAGGAGGAAACTCTCCAAAGGTTATGGAAATGTATGCTTCATACCAGCTGAAACCTTAGCTCTTCCCATTTTCAGCGCTGAAGGGGGATAAATGGTTTGGAGATGTTATCTGAGTTCGTTTCTAACCATCTCTCTTCACTAGAGGAGTCTCCAGTGGTCCCTTTTATCTACATCAGATGCTGCTCTGTCTGGTGAATGAAAGGGAGGGAGGTCTCATCACAAATTACACTAGTAATTCTTTTCCAGAACTAATTAACTTAAAAGATACAGTACTTAAAAGATACTGTACTGATTTCTGAAAAGGTGTTAACAGGAGCTTAAGAAGTTGAAAAACAAAATTAATCTGCATTTGAGAAAGGCTCTCTCTAATCTCAAATTTGTGATGTACAAAATACTCTAAACCGAGCATATTGAAGCAAATTATTAATTTCATTTTTTTTATGTTTGAAAAGCTGCTGTACCTGGAAGAGGAGTGAGAAGAAATATCAATAACTTCGGTTCCTGCTTCCACTTGCCACTTTGTTCTTTTCTGACAACATGAGATAGAACTTGCACATCTCCAGAGTGAGGGGCAACATTTGGTGTTAATTCTCCCTCCCCACCATCCCAAGGGTCTGAGCTGCCAGACTTCTCAACAAGGCAACAGCCCCTGGGGACAAATCCCAAGGCTTGCCATTGGGAAGCCCCTCCATTTCCAGAGGAGAGGCAGAGGGATGAAGACAAAGTCCATCCCCATGTGGTTCCCACTCGCTCACATATGGTGCAGTACTGCACCTGGGGCTGCAGCTGTGATGTAGAATCACGGAACCATAGAATGGTTTGGGTTAGAAGGGGCCTTAAAGGTCATACAGTTCCAACCCCTGCCATAGGCAGGAATATCTTCCACTAGACCAGATTGCTCAAAGGCCCATCCCACCTGCTCTTGAGCACTGCCAGCAATGAGGCAGCCACAGCTTCTCTGGGCAACCTGTGCCAGTGCCTTATCACTCTCACAGGTGTCATGGGTTCAGTAGCAGCAGTCGTGTTTTCTCCTTCTTGGTAGCTGGTGCAGCGCTGTTTTTTTGATTTTGGGCCTTGGAGCAGCACTGATAACACCAGTGTTTTCAGTTACTGCTTGGTGATGTTTTGGTCTGACCAAGGACTTTCTGAGCCTCATGCTCTGCCAGGGAGGAGGGGAGCCGGGAGGAAGCAGAGACAGGACACCTGACCCAAACTGACCAAAGAGGTTATTCCATACCACAGCACGTCATGTCCAGGATGTGAACACGGAGGGTAGAGACCCGGAAGGGTGTGGTGGTGGACTGGGGGTGCATGGCATGGTCAGGTTTTTGGGATTGGGGTGTTTGCTGCTGGGGGGTGCACTGGCTGGGTCGGGCTTGGTGAGCAGTTGTATTCTCTTTCCTTGTATTTCTCTTGTATTATTACTGGTGGTAGCAGTAGTGATTTGTGTTATACCTTAGTTACTAAACTGTTCTTATCTCAACCTGTGTGAGTTGAATTCTTTTGATTCTCCTCCCCATCCCCCCGGGACTGGGGGAAGAAAGAAGGGAAGTGAGTGAGTGAGTGAGTGAGTGAGAAAACTGCGTGGGTGGGGGGCTTAAACCACGACACAGGGAAGAATTTCCTAGTTTCTAATCTAAATCTACCCTCTGTCAGGTATCTTTTCCCAGTTAACAGCTTGATAGTTTGAAATAAACTGTGCCAGTCTTTGAATGTTATTTTCACATAAATTCCTTACAAATCATAAAATGAAACTTTTAAATCTGATTCCTTTAAATTTGGTAGCACCCTATATTTTAAGGCGTTTTGGACATTGATGGTAATATTTCTCTCTTTCATCCTATTTTCCCGCATTGTCCCCATTCTCCTTTTCCATCTATCCTGCTTTACCCTCTGACTGCAGTAATGTCTCTGAAGCTTTGCATTTACACCCACATAGTCTTATGTCACTCTGATTTACACACAGGGTGGAAGACAACTGGGTCCTTTGAGCCCCAGGCAGGCAGTTTCTGCCAGGAAGTGCCAGCAGCCCTGGGTGGGCTTCAGGACTTCGGTGGTTGGAGAAGGGCAGAAGGATCCGGGCAGGGGCTCCCCAGCCCAAGGGTTATGCAGGGGGCCTGGTCCTGTTTTTCTCCTCTGTGTCCCCTTGTGCCAGCCGCAGCTTCTAACGAGTTTTCTCAATGGAGGAGGAAGATGGATTATATTTTAATATCTAGAGACTAAAATTAGTTTATATTTTAGCAAGTTAGCACTTCTTAGCAGCTGATTTACTTTCGAAGCTGCAAAATCCTTATGCTCGCAATTAATCACACGCTGGTCGTTTTCTTTCAGAACCGTGCAGTTGGGCTGTCTGGATCATAATAGGGGCAACTGCAAGTCGTGGGGCCAGGAATTACAGCCTGTGTTCAGCTCTGTCATAACACAGTTCCTCATCTGCTCATTGTTCTTAATGTGATGAAAGAGTGTGTCTTCTCATCTATTAATGGAAATAAGTGGAAATGGGTTTATTTAGGAAAACCGTGAAAAGGTTGTCTATTCAGAAGCAAATTGCTTGCCATGCCATGTGTGGGACAGAGGTGTTTAGGATATTAATATGGTGGGAAGCACGGAGTGGCAGAGAGCAGGCTCTGGCCACTGGTACACAGAGTCCGTCCCTTGGCCTGGGCTTGGCCTATGTCCCTGGGCACATCTGGGCACAGCTGTTCGTTCTTGTACAAGCTCCTAATGAGACATTAAGGTGACAAAGATGGCTGTGCCATTAAACATGAGTTTGTTTAAACATTGCGGACCATATACTTATGAGGAACTGTTTACTAATAAATCAAAAGTAAATTATTGTTTTCTGCTGACATTAAGTAACCTCTGCCAAAAAATTAACCTGTAAACTGTTTGACATCATGGAGTAATATATCAAAATGCTGCCAGCATACTGATCCCTCACTACGCTGCTGCAACAAATCAATTAGGCTACCAATTCTGTTCATTAGAATTCATTTAAATCTCAATTAAAAAGTTAATTAAAAGTAAGAGTGAGAAGGAAATCATGTCTAACATTCTTATTAAACTCAAATCACCAAATTAATTTTAAATCCAAATCAACAATCAGAAGTGGAGATATAACGAAAAAGCAAAAAAACCAGTACAGTCTGGTCTCCTGTGGGAAGAGAGGAGGTTGCGCTTTAGCACTCCCAAAGAGAATGATTTTCTGGACCATAACGCTGAGCAGAGCCTTGTGCCATGCAGTTCCATCCTATTTTATTTTAAAATATAGGATATCTGATTTCTCAGATGAATTTGTCTTTGTCAGACTGAGCCTTCAGCAGCCCTGTGAGTTCAAAGAAACCCTGCCCCCACTCTTTTCTTAACTCACTCCAAACTTCATAGGTTGTTTTTTCCTTCACTCCTGTGTTACCACTTTCCTGAAAAAAGAAACCAGGCCACCTTCTATGGGGCTTTTAATTGCCCTTGCTGCAGGCAGCTCTGCTGACAACCTTCCTGTCCCGAGGGGTGCAGGTCAAGGAGGGGGCTCCCCCAACCCTGCTGCTCAGGGGATCTCTCACCAGCTCTGGTGGCGGGGGCAGAGGGACATGGGTCCAAATGCGTCCCAGTCTAGCAGAGATTCGATGATGACCTGTGACTTTTTAGAGACCGTTTTTAATTAGGGTGCAGAGCTTTCTTCAGCTGGAAGCCACGTAGTTATTTCTTTTGTTTTGTTAAGGTCCAAAAATAGAGCCCCTCCAGTTGTGAGCATCCTCCTGACAAGCTACAAAAGCCTCAGATTAATTTCATATGCAGTTCTTGGCACCGAGGTCTGGGTGGATGTGGGCAGGGTCCACCCAGCCTTTCAGTCTCATTAATCATTTGGCTTTCCCTGGCTGCTTGCAGCATCTTCTGGAGGAACCCTTCTCTTTATTCATTCAGACAACCCTTTGGATTAAACAGAGCCAGCTAAATGTCAAACCAAATCTGAGTCTTGATGCAGATAATCATTTCAATAATATTTCTCCATTTGTGCCCAAACACCAAGGGAATAAAGCTTTTCTGCTGTCAGGTAGTGTAAGACTGCAGTTGGTGTAAATGCTTGACATTGAGCCAGATGGCTTAGCCGTGCCGCAAACATATGTTCAACAAGCAGGCTTGCACACATTGGAATTTTATTATTTTGAACTGGTGAGGCATGCATATTTATTTACTTGACCCCCCTTTGGTGTCACTTTGGTATTAAAACAATCGGTTATGGAGTGTCTCCGAGCAGCGGAGCAGCCCTGGTCTATCACGTCCATGTCACCTCCCACCAGTGCCCAGCACCGGCCAGATGCACGCCACTGGGGGAAGGCTCCTAAATACCCCCCAGCATGGGGGAGTTCGCCTTCCTGGACAAATGTTTGCTCTGCAGTATGCCAGTAATTTTCCCAGTTTTTAAAACCCGGGATCTCTCGACAGGTGATATATTATGTTCTGTCAAGTGCATCCCAAACATCTTGCTGAGATCACCAAATTAGAAAAAAATATCAGTGCAAAGGGGAAAATTATGAACAAGATAAAAAATTAAAGTCTTTGGGTGGGAGCGGTGGCAGTCAGAGCTGAACACAAGCACTTTTTTTCCCAGGCCGATATTAAATAGCTGGACATAAATATAAGCAATTTCACAAAACAGCACCAGAAGGATCTAGGTAGGACCCGATCCAGAACTCATTAAAGGCTGTAGGAAGCTTTATTCTGCCTTACACATGCTCTGGATTTGGCTCATGTTATATTTTTGGGTCCCAGTCCTGGAGCTGGGCAGAGTGGTGTAGAGCTTTATGACCAGAGTGCCCTAATGCAGTAGGAGGTGTGTTTATTCCTTTTGTAGAAAAGCACCAGTATACAAATTACGTAGCCTCAAATAGCTGTCAAGCCAGTATACAAAATCAAAACATTTTAGGACGTTGCCTTTGTGTCATTGCCACGTTGTAGCCTGGGTGGGCTCACCCAGCTCTTGCTGCAGCTCATTCCCATCCCCACTGGGAGCCTCACTTGCTCCTGCCAGAGGGTGATGGGGCTTGCTTGTCCTTGTGCAGCAGTTAACATTGTTAGGACACCTCGCCACAGTCCTTGGGCAGGTTGGGAGGGCTCAGGGACACTTGGCAAAGGTTGAGCAATCCCTTGCTGAAGATAGTAACTTCCTGCTGCTCCGAGGGGCTCTGTATCCCACCTTGACAGGGACGAGGCCCATGGGTAGCAGTGCCTGTCTGCTGCCTCTAATGGTCTGCATTTAAAAATGCTGCGTGTTATCAATATTCAAGACCATTTTTGTATCACAAATACTACACCATTGTTAAAGTAATTCTAGCCTATGTGGGAATGTGAACAATTCATCTATTGCAAAAAGCAGCAGGCATGATCAACAAAGCCCTGCTGACTGGGGCTGAAGAGAGAAGTCCTCACACAACAGTGATCCCAAAATGCAAGAGCAGTTAATTAGCACTTGCGAATATGTTGTGACTCTCCCAGAAAGCTGCAAAACTTACTCCAGTAGCAGAGTCAAGGGCAGGGATTGCTGGCCATACAGGCAGTGGGGTGCACTGGCATCCTTACCTCTGTGCCTGGGCAGCATGGGCTGTCCTCACCCTGCCTCCACACCAGTGCTGCCACAGCCCCTTGGGGCCTGTCCCCCCTAGGGAAGCTGGTCCTTGCACACCACTGATGTGTCCACTTTGGTGATGACTCCTGCCCAGGCACCATCTTCAGCTCTAGAAAGACAGACATAGGATAATTTAAACTAGTATCCTGTCTTTCCCATTGGGCAGTCAGAAAGAATCAGGTACTCTGATGTGATCACTGCAGTCACCGTGACTGCAATTGGAGTAGGTCAAGTGCAAGAGCAAATGTGATAACAGGTGCAGCCCTTGCTCTTTCGCAAGGGCCGCTGCTTCTGCTGTTCTCCAGCTTTCTACAGCTGCCGTCATTGCTGTCTGGGGCTGAGTTTATGCTATTTCAGCTTCAGGGGCAGAGACCATCAATTATTTTTGTCCATAAAGTGCCATGCACATCTGGGATGCTCTTTAAATAGTAATAATAATAATGTTGTAGCTCCTGACAAAGCTTTTACCCATTCTACAGTCCTCAAGCGTACTGCAGCAAATTGCTAAGCAACACTGATTTCCCCCCTTGTTTGCAATTGTGTGGTGCATTACGGGGGCTCCTGGCTGCCTCTCGCCCCAAGGGGCAGTGCTGCTGGCTGCAGCTCGGTGCCTGAGGGTGTGCATTTGCTGGAGGTGGTCACCTGAAGAATACATGGGTCCTGGTTCACTGGGATTGAGTGGCTGCTGCTTCAGGATCTGCAAAACACCCAGTGATGCAGTAATAGTGGTCAAGGGCCCAAACACCAAATTGAGAGCTGGATCCCAGCTTTGTGGTGTTTGCTTAAAAGCAGTGATGCTTTTAAAGCAGTGGTCTCTCTGTTTCCCCTTCATGCCCTCAGGTTTCATGCCTTCCTCTTTTTCACTGCCACTGTACATCTACTTAATTTATTTATTTACTTTCAAGAAGGATGGAAAAGGATGCCGTGGCTCTTGTGGTAAAACGTGAAGGCTGGCAATGCTCCCGCACCCACCATGGCATGTCGGCTTCTCCATGCCTTGGGCGGCACGATGATGTATTGCTTGCATCTACAGGAGCGAATGGTGCGATCCTGAATTACACTGGCTGGATTATATATTTGTTGCATATGAAATAGGATTATCCTTAATATGAGATAAAATTCTTCTCTTCCTAATTTCTAAATCTTCGGAGGGACTAAAGGGCACATACAAATGGGTACAGTAAATGAGATATGCCATGCCGCAATAGCAGAGACAGATGTGTCATGTTTAGATGCGGTTCTGATTCCAGAAGTCCTCATTTCGAGCTAATCAGTGCTGCTAAACAGTCATTTTGATTTATATCTGTTGATAAATCATTCTTCCTTAGCACTGTCTGGCTGGGATTCAGTTGGGAGGAGAGGGTGCTTCCTTGGTGCTCTGAAACTGGCTCCAGCACCTTCGGCAGGCGCCCTCAGGAATTGCCCTAGCTTACCTGCAAGTATCATGTATGTTCAGTGGTAAAACAAGGAGCTTCACCAGCATTTCAGTGCTGTGGCTATTACCAGAGTTTGTTTTGGTTTTCTTACCTTTCAGTCAGTGCTCTCTGGGTGCAAAGGCATAATGTTTGGGGCAGACTGAAACTGCTGGCAGCCAAGCCAGTGTATGGGCACCACTAGCCAGTGGTGCTGGGTGTGGGTCCTAGGGCATTGCACCCATGGGCTGACCCAACCATGGCTCCCAAGCTGCCATGGGGGTGTGTGGCCATGGTACCTTCAATTACCTCAGCCCAACTATGCAAAAAACACAAGAAAATTTATGGAGGGAGAGATTGCTCATGAATTTTCCCATATATTTTGCTAGGGCTTTAATTACTTTCTTCCACTGAACAAACCCACCCATCCCTATTTGCATAGTGCTAGCCGATGACGGCAAAATTTAAAATAAAAGGCCCTAGCCACCCTGCTACATTACCAGGGATTCTGTTGAATGTGTGAGAACAAAGTACTGATTCTCATCCCTCTCTCTTCAAGTGAACAGTTTCCAGATCTACTTAAACCCAACAGCTATTTGACCAAGAATTTGTGTTGCATTAAAGCCTAAATACATTTATTTTTCATTTCCCTGAATTCCCATCCTTTCTGTGGAAATCTAGTGGGTGTTTGTCTTTGATATTTATACACTGTCACTAGGAAGTATTTGAGCATAACTTTGGAAAAACAGCTCTGTCATGGAACTCTTGTCTGCAATTACAAATGCAGCTCTTGAAGAGACTCGTCAGACTCCTCCAGAAAAGCAAATCCTTGGCTGAAAAGTGCATTTATGAAACTATGGCAGTTACAGAATCATAGAGTCAACTAGGTTGGAGAAGACCTTTAAGATTATTAAGTCCCAGGACTGCCAAGTCAGTAAAGGGATTCTAAATATGCTGGATGTCATGGTTCATGTGAGCTGGCTGACCAGAGCCAGGAGGAGGGTAATGCGCTCTCATCAGACCCTGAAAGGGCCCCAGCACACCACTGCTGGCTGCAGCCCATATGTGGTGTGTGCAAGCTACATGCAAATTTTATAGTGAATTCTATACATGAATCTAAATAGGTTCATACTATATGTTCATACTATAGGTTCATACTGCTGCATGGCCAGTGCTGTAGAAGAGGGAAAAGAGAAGGTTGAACTGCAGGGAGGTGCAGCACTGGGATGCCAGGAGAATGGAGGAGCGACTCACCTCCTCAAAAGAATCCTGCTAGAAAATACAGAGTAAATCGCACCTGCCGGTGCTTTTCCTTCAAAAAAAAAATGAAATGGAACTGGAGATGACTTAGGATATAGATCTCTATCCCCTCAGTCACTTTTGTGCTATTTTTTCATAAACTTGGCTGCTTCTCGTTTGCCCTCTAATAATTCTCTGAAGGCTCATTTCCCCTGTATAACTCTGTGCAAACACAAAGTTGAGAAAAGGGTATTTAGACTCATCCTTCAGGAATGCTGTTTTTGAGAAAATGCTTGTTTACCTATGTCAGTAATTTTCAAAAATATAATATGCATTTGAAGATCAAAGATAATCATGTGTGAAAACTCCAGCATTTCGATCAGGTTGAAACTCATGCGGAATTGCATTTCCACCACTGCTCCATACGGGCTTGCCTTATATTCTGAAAACAATGAAGAAGCAAGTGATCTGCTGGCTCTAACAATAGGAGTATTAATACTGAACGCCTCTGATGGCTGATGGCATGGGTCCTTTACGACATTATTCTTCATGAGTGAGGAGGGATCTGATAATTCATGTTATTAGGTCTTCCCTCATGAGTAAAGATAAATGTCATCAAAGGTAGGAGCCATTATGTATTCTATACAACGCAAGTTACCTTGCTACAATTTTCCTCAGTATTTTCTTATTTTTTTATGTATGCAGGGAGGAACATATTTGTAAAAGCTCATAAAAATTATTTTAAAATCTATTTTTAAGACAACAAAAGAGGAAGTCATTGATGACATGCTTGGCACACATCACATTCTCCTGTCTGCTTTCCTAGTTTGCAGAAATGGATAACCTTGAGGAGAGAATAGCAGCTCTGGTTCCGGAGTGCCAGGAACACATCAAGTTGGGTGTAAGTGGGCAGCTGGTAGCGAGGCAGGAGGCGACACCCCAGCGCCACAGCCAGTGGCCTGGCCATGTGGAGCTGTGGATGAGTCTCACAGTCAAAAACCTACAAAGGCCAAGGAGATCTTTAAAAGCGACCCTTTGAAAAATCTCAGGAAGCTCTTCCTGAAGGGCTGATTTGTGCAGTCTGATTCCAAATATAAGACAACCCTGAACTGGGCTCACCAGGGCCACTTCGTGTTACTACATCAATGTGCATGCGTTTTTTTGTCAGAAATAACTTATTCCATGACGTAACACTGAGGAAACTGTTGGGGCGTAATGGACATTGGTAATGTTGGGGACTTACATACCATTGTGGGGTATGGGTGCCAGCTACTCATCTAGTCTGACCGTGAACCCATTAGCACAGCACTCCATGACACAGAATGGTATGGCATGTCACAGCATGGCACAGCACAATATGGCCCAGCATGGCCCAGCACAGCATAGCATGGTGCAGCATTGCACGGCACAGCGTGGTACCACCTTTAAAACAGGACAGCAAAACAGCCAAAGAACATGATGTGTTGTTTTAATAAATAGAAGGAAAATGAGGGCACTGTTTTACCTTTCTGTGGCCTTCCAGCCCTTGGGAGCCTGGGGTTGCTCCCACACCCTGTTTTTTGGCAGAGCACTATGGCTGCAGCACCGCACCAGGACCTTGTGTGCATTATTTCTATGGGCTTGGTGACGACCTACAGCATCATGGAGGTGGGACGATGCCTAAATCCCTGCACCAGAGGCTGGCCTTAGGTGATTCATCAGGCAAGGCAGGAGAGGCTCCGTGCCCACGCCTTCAGCAAACAGGAATATGCACGTACACACAAGAGCAATTACTTTGTGCGAATGTGACAAGGGAATATTGAATGTAAAGTCTGTTGTAAACAGCCAATAAATCTTGCTTTCTATGCTCAGTTGAGGAGGAGGCCAGGTGTTTGTAAGTCCCTGTGTAGGTGGCAGGAGCACAGCTAGGCACGTGGTGAAAGAGGATGAATAGGGGACTGGAGGTGTCTGTGCCCTAAGTGCACTCACATGCATCGCCCTCCCCTCAGGTTGTCAGCCTTGGAGAGCCTGTCACTCCTATACCCCTGTGTGCTCAGGTAGAGGAAGAAACCTCTAGAGATGCTCTTGCACCAGCCCGTGGCTCTCTGCCAATGTGAACGATGACCAGGTGGCTCTGCAGAAACCCAGCTTGCTCTCCAAAGCCCCTGCGTGGTGACTGAAGGGAGATGAGGAGGATGCGCACAGGGGCAGCGGTGATACTCTAGTGCTGGTATGTGCCCACCCTTGTATCAGGGGTCCTGGGTTTCCCCAGGGACATGCCCTGCAGCCAGGAGCAGACGTGATGTGTGTCCAGTCCTCGTCTCCAGCTGCCCTGGACACAGCCACCACAAACCATCACATGCCTATGGACCATCCTGGCTCTATTATTGCATTTCCTCCCCTGGTATTTTTCGTTAAAGCGCTAGCAATGCAAGCAAGCACTCTATCCCATATCAAGCTGCCTTTGTCCCTTGGGGCTATGGAGGACACCTCTGGACCCCACTGTCACCTTCCCTGTGCCCCATGGCCTCACCAGCTTGCTGCCCTGTGCCCTCCAACAGGCATCAGGGTTTGGAGAGAGTGATGCCCGCCCAGGAGCTGCATTCGGGGGTTCCATAGGCAGAATGTCCCCCCTGCCACAGCCCGGAATGCTTGTCCTTGGGCAAGGGTGGAAGCAGGGAACAGGGCTGGGTGGAATGGTATCTGGTGCTGGGGAGGAAAGTTTGTAAAGAAAGTACTGAGCACAGACTTCTCATGGTATCAGAAGGAAAATTTATGCATCGCCTTTGAGTTCAACTTCTCCATTAAAGCTTTTTCCCTATAATCTAGGGAGTTCTTATCTTGGTGACTTATGATGTTATGGAGGGGCTCATGCATGGAAAATGTCAATAGAAATAGTAACTCTAGAAGGGAAGGGCCTCCTAATTAGTCCCCATTTAGATTTTATGATGGCTTTGAGATCTGCTCATCCTGACAGTGCGCACTCTGGTTACATATTGTTCTAGCCTGAGGGAACCATAGGAAAATCCAGATTTATTGTACCTATCATACCAGCATATTTCATTTGCCATTATGAGCAGCCATCTCACAATGATGCAGGAGTATTTATTACAGATTAAATTGTAGGACCTGGATGGTTTAGTGAGGTTCTTGAGGTATCATTTATGTCATTAACTGGCTCATTATCAGATCTGCAAATCTCAATTCCTTTTTTGTGCATTCTGCTTAAGAGCGGGGACCTGGGCTGGGGCTCTGGCGGGCTGTGGGTCCCGGGGTGTGCATGCATGCCTGAACATGTGTGCGGGTGTGTGCACGTGTGTGTGTGTACATGTGTCAGTGTGTGTGCATGGTGAAAGGGCATGGAGGAAGCAAATCCTTAGGGAGGATGCTCTCTGGGAGCTGGGCTCAGGTAGCTCTGGCTCCCTGGGGATCATCAATGATGGCGCTTAATAACCAGCTATGCACGTGCGTAAAACTAGGGCAAATACGTGCCCGCAACGAGGGAGGTATTTCACCCCGTCCTCTCATGTATGCTTCTGCACCGATTCCTCTCCATCAAACTGCAACTTTGAAAGGAAAAGCTGAGAAAGGCGGTGGTAGGAGAGGAGGTAATTTAACTCTAATTATTGAACAAGTCTATTCCAGACGTAAGCTTATTACCAGTGGCGAAAGAATACGTTGGAATTCCTCCCCCCCCCTTCTCTCTCTCTCTTTTATGCTTTATCTCTACTTGGAGAATTATTTGAAGAGGTTTAATCCAGCCTTGATTGTTGTTGTTAATAGGAAAGGAGAATAGGTTATTCTTACATGTGCTCGGCTGCTTGGCTCTCT
This sequence comes from Myiopsitta monachus, assembly GCA_017639245.1. Lineage (NCBI taxonomy): Eukaryota > Metazoa > Chordata > Aves > Psittaciformes > Psittacidae > Myiopsitta > Myiopsitta monachus. The sequence continues at coordinate 57,972,302 of CM029921.1, read as the reverse complement.
GGAAAAGTCACGGAGAGAAAGGAGCTTTCAGACACTGCCTCTGCTCTTCGATTTAGTGATATTATTTGAATTTATTGTTCGATTCGACTCACATGTCCTTCCTTGTTGGTATTTGCCCTATTTACTCTCCTATATTGCTTTTTCATAAAACCAGGGAATGGCATTTAAGTTGTTGTGTTCTTTGGTATTAAAAGGCACTCTGTACAAGCCAGGAGCACATCCCGGATTGAGGGGTTCAGGGCATAGACTGCAGCAGAAGGTGCCCCAATGTTTGGCTGCTGAGATGAATTATTTCGTGTGATGGCTAATATTTGCAGGGAAACCAAAGCATGTGAAGTGGGTAATAATGCATGAGAAATACAATCTCTTCCCTCCCCTCACTTTGCAAACCAAAGGCAGACTTCTGAAGGTGTTTGCATGGGTTGATTGCACCTGAGAGTTATTTCTGTAGAAGTTATAATTTGGGGGCTCTGAACTCATGGTGTTAAGAGGGCAAATACAGGCAATCACCTCCCCAGGACTGCTTAACACAGAGGTGGTTCACAGGAGCGCAGCTGATGGCTTCAGGGCTCCGTGTGTGCCTGCACAGCGTCTCCACAAAGGGAGCAGCTTCAGCGCAGTGCTGCGGACAGAGAGGGGACCGCTCCTGGAAGGAGGTGGGGGTTAAGTTTGAGCCCAATAAAAGTCTGGCTCAGATGTCTCCAAACCAGATGATTGGCACCCAGATATTTTCTGAGACTGAAAACAAAGCAAGCTGCCAGACAGACACCTCGCGTTAAACTTGTTGCTCATATCCCTGAGCTAATAAAGTGGTGCTGGAAGGTCCCTTCCACGGACCAGATCATCCCCCCCTAAGAGTGCCAGAACCATTCCCCTGAAAAGAAATATGCATTTGAACCTCTAAAGTCCATAATGCATTTTGGAGATCTATAAAAAGAGGTTTTGGTGCCATGCCAATAATTTTATTTAACATTTTGTGAGCACTTTTTAACAGAGCTATCTGCTCCAGAGTTAAAATGTGCAACTGGGTTGAAAACAAAAGCTGTGAGAATATTTAGACTGAAGTTTTGCTTTATCAGAATCCCATAATCATTAAAAATGTTTAAATGAGATGCTTTTCTCTGTAACTTATAAATGGCCCTGTCCTCTTTATTTAATTTCCTTTATCAATCTAAAAAAGGGACATTCATAAACTAAAAGGAGAATAGTTGGGTATTTATCTCAAAACAGTCTTCTAACATCTGCCTTCAGTGAGTAAAGAAATCTTAAATGAGAATGTGAATGTAAGTGGCAAAGTGAGTGTCTTCTTTTAAAGAATATTTTCTGTTCTGAACAGCTGTTATGCCATTAGGTAATTTAGATATTTGGTACGCTTCAGAACTGCAACTGCATCTCCAAGGAAGGCATCTGTAAATAGAAATAGTTTGGATATTGTTTAGCTGTTCCCTCAGTGGGTATTCCAAAATGAAAATGGATTGTAATTATTAAAAAAAAATAAAAAATCCCTTTACCTGAGTTGATAGCCAATTACTGAGAACTTAGTGCTAAATGAGTCGTCTCTCCCAGCCTGTATACTATAGGTACCCTCGAATAAATACAAATCTGCAATGCTATAAATAGGCTCCTTGAAATAAGAGTCTTATCTGAGCCAGCTTTGTAATACTGCTCTCACCAAGCTCAGCCTTTGCAGTATAATCTTAATATTGAGCTTGCTCTTTAATCTCCATTCCTTTTTTAGGTTAGTCTAGACTGCTCCGGTGATGGTGCTGCTGGCCGGGTTGCCGTAGGAACAAGGAATTCAAGTAAATATGCTCACGGAGAAGAAATGTCTACTAATTAAATGTGAATAACATCGATAAGGTGCCAGATCTGGTAGAATGTAGACCATAATGTACTTCAATGTAATTCATTAGAAAATACATATATATAAAATGTATATAGACGAGAGATTTATAAGACATATATGATACATATACCTCTGTGGGGAGGGATACATATGTTGAAGATGGCAGCAACATTTTTATATAGAAGCGACACTTGATACAGTTTTGTTCTTTTTGAGGCTATAAATTCTGTAATCTTGTGCATATATCCTTTTATTGCATTTACATGGCAGACAAAGACATTTGGTTCACTGCTGCGAGTGCTAGAAGCCCTGATTAATCCCTCACTAACCCCTAACTTGGTTTTCACTGCTGGGATATGACTTTTCTTGTTGCTCTATGGGAAGGGACCCTACTCTGCAGGGAGTGAGGGTCTCCCCACCCTGCCAGGAGGGATGCTCACCCTGTTGCATCCCCCTGGACTCCAAAGTGGGGCCATGCCAGCTGTCCTGCTGCCTCTTCTGAGGTGCTCCCTGCAGTACTGCACCCCAGCAGGTGTGATGGGAGCTGAGGGAGTGCAGAGCATCATTCTGGTATTGTGGATGCTGTGGTTATTTTGGAAGAATAATTGCTTGCCACGAAGCTGGTTTGACAGCAGTACTGGGACAGCAGTGTACTCCGTCCCGGTCTGACCCCCTGGCCATTGCCTGCTCCGGATACAGCCCCTGCAGACTCTGTGGTGGCACCTAGGATACAGATGTGGCTGGGACATGGGCATGGCTTTGGGACCAGGAAGCAAGCCTCCCATATACCCTGCAGGGCTCAGCCATACACAGGCCCAGCCCAGAGCTCCCACCTTTCCTTATTAATCTCTGGACTTGCTACTATTGTTCTTATTCTGTGTGACTTGATGCCTCAGTTTACCCTGGGTACAAACAGGATAATAAAACTTCTGACGTCCCTGCTTCCTGTTTGTTTCCTGTTTAGCTGATTTCTTTCTTTTACAGGCAAGGAACTATTTAATGATGCATACATAAATCCAATCTAGCCAGAGCTCAGTAGGTAATGGGCTGTTAGGCATGTCTGGCAAAGCTGGCTCATCAGGGATACTGCCAAAATCCCAAATTTTCCAACTACATAATTCTAAAACCAAATGAACTGCAAGCATTGATAAATACACTCATGCTACAGATGGGGAAACTGAGGCACAGAAAAAAGACACAGATTTTGTTTCAAAACCTCTAATAATGGAAAGTCTGCTTCATTAGTTTCCAGAATACACTTTCCAGAATACTGGGGAAGTGCCTGCATTTGATGAGCGTATTAATCACATTCAAGGGGAAAAGCAAGGTTCACTTTTCACGTGTATCACCCACTCATCTGGCTCTTTTGCAACGCACAAACATCACCCTGTGCTTCCAGTGTCTTCACAAAGCCAAGGACTCGGGGTTGAGATGCTGAGAGCACACATAAAATGAGCCAATCATCAAAACTTACAGCAACACGTAGGAACATCACTGTTCCCTGAAAACAGTGCATGTAAAGATTTCCTGGGAAGAGGAGGGGTTTTACTGCATTTCTGCCAGTTGTGCAGAGGATATTCTGCTTGCTGGCAGCAGCTTCTTGGTGGAGGAGAAGGAAAGTGTATTCTTCAACTGCATAAACACATAGGCTCTGTAGCGCACTAATTTCATTCTCATTTTTAATTACAGTTCAAGGACTAAATTCATCTCAGTCATGCTCACGCTTAGGTGGGATAAATCCAGTGAGGGTCCCACAGATTTACAGCAGTGTGGCGAGAGACGGATTTTGCCTAATTTCCTGACTGCCCTGTGCTTGCTGGGGAAACTTAGTGTTGGCTTCTTTTTTTTTTTTAACACTTGCCTTGGCCTTTTACCTTTGGCCATCTCCCCAGAGGGGATGGGGTCTGGGCAGAGCTCATCCTGCTTCACTGACCTTGATGGTTCTGGGTTCTCTGCTGGTGCACCTTTAACGCTATGATCTTCTGTTCATCAACCAGTGTCATGGCTTGGTTCCTCCCATCCACGTGTGGTATGAACTGAAAATGCAATTCTTCCCCTTTGTGCCGGGGGGGGGGGGGTGTTCCAAGGACCAGGGGGAGATCCCAGGAAGCCAGAGCAGGGGGCGGTGATGCCAGGGCCACCCAGGATGCCCAGCATCCCCTGCTGTCACCCAGCTCCTGCTCTGGGGACACTTCCTGCTCCACAGTTTTCCTGCTGGCTGGAGAAGGACAAGGAGTAGCAATAGTGGGAGGCTCCAGTTCTGATTGCAAGAGCTGGTGACCTGGAGCCTTGGAGTCCTGAGGGACTGGCCAGTGATCCCCTTAACACTGAGGGTCAAACCATGCCATGGGCAGGTGGAATGCCTTCAGCCGTGGGTTCACCCCCATGTTCACCAACTGGCTGTCCAAACCGAGATGGTGCTTATCTGAGGACCAGTGCTTAATGTGTAAGTAGTCATGAGATGAGGCCAGTCAGCTTTCTGACCTTTCACATCATGGTCTGCATGGCCTCCTGTCCCCCATCAGGTCCAGCCTGACCCCTCAGCACCCATGGACACCCGCACTGGTGGGTACAGGGATACTGCAGCAGTCTTGCCATCAGTGGTGTCTGTCAGCACGTAGCATGGGATGCAGATGATTGCTGGCAAATCGCTACACCGATGGAAAAGCACCTGGAAGAAAGACAAGCTGATCTTAGTGCCCCCGACCATTTACAATTTATATGTCCTTGTCAGATAGGGAGTTTGATGACTCTAATGTCATGTTTGTCCTTCACCCTGAGAAAATCTCCTTTTAAAGATCACCAGCCCATCTCTATTGACAGTAACTGTGCAGGTCATGGTATTAACATGTGTTGGATTTTCCCAAAATGCTGATCTTTTTTAACCATATAAAAAAGAAGAAAAATAAAGCCCGTGATTCCCAAACCAGGTGGGACTCAGACCTAGTCTGACTCTGAAGGGGAGCTGGGGCTGAGTGTGGGTGAAGCAGCAGCTGACATCGTGCTGAAGCCTGGTGTACTCCTCCAGAACAGAACTTTTTTCCACTTCTGAGAAAGGCTTTCTGAAATGAGAGTATTTTCATGCCCTATCAGGAGACCTCTGCTCAGCCCTGGTACTTTCATTTCACATGAATCCTGCACTTGCAACTCCCAGAAGGCTGCACTGCACTGGACTATCAGACAGACTGCAGAACAGCAGCAACTCTGTGTTTGATTGCACTACCTTGCATTTCCCCCATGTTCTGAGCTAGACAGGAGCTCTGACAACAAGGAGCACAGCCCTATCTGCCTTTAGTTCTGCCTGGCAGCGCTCCCCCTGCAAAGGTGGGGTTCGGGCTGTGCTCAGGACAGGCTGGAGACATAAGCACACTGCGCTCACAGCCAGCATGTCAAAGGATGTGGCCAGACATCCCTTCACCTCCACCACACTTGCTGCTCGTATAATTGCAGTGTGCCAAAGCTGCACCTGTCCTGATGATAGGGAGCTTTCAGGTGAGCATGTGCTTAGGATGCAGAGAGCCCTGTATCCTTTCTGTCTCCTTTCTCCAAAGCAAGAAACTCACTCACATCACCAGAAAATAGACCTGTTAGGTCCACTAATCCATCACCCTTGCCAGTGCAGGTTTGTTCTCTCCAGAGGTTTATTGAGTGCCTTGTTCAGCAAAGTTTCATCTATTTAACTGGTGCTGGCTTCCACCACATCCCATGGGAGACCATGAGGGATGCTCCATGAGACGAAGAATTTCGAATTTCAGCCCTCTTTTAATTGCTTTATCTCTCAGTTTCACAGTTTCATCTCTCAGTGCTCACACATCCTTGAACCGCTCTGCACTTGACCACTCTGGTGCATCTACTTTTCAAAACTGCTGCTGTCAAAGAGCCGTCAAAGTCAGAGTTTCAGAGTGGGAAAGTGAGGAAGCTAACCCACCAGGTCTGCAGCTACAGTGTGCAGCTGGGGCCAGCAGAAGCCAGGGTGCTGGAGAACTCCCCTACCATGCCTCAGCAGTGAGCCAGTGCAGAGGGCTGTGCAAGTGCTCTGAGTTGTGAGTCAGAACCAGGGATGAGTCTTTGCTGAACAACCTGTTGCAGTGGAGACCTGCTGGTAGCTTTCCAAACTCACTCTCTTTCCTGTAGGCATGTCCAGCAAAGGTCCACCACAGACTGGTGTCTTTCTGCTAGGGCAAAATGTTGTCATCTGCTTGGTCTTCTTCAAATTTTGTGTTCATACCTATCCATGCTCAGGCCAAGCATGGGAGTGCTGAAGAGATGACCCTGCTTCTGCCCAGAGGACTTGGCCATCCTGGGGGTTTGCTTTCTGCCACCCGGCAGCCCTGTGCACCAGTGGCTGGATCCTGCATCTGGCTGACAGCCCCACTCCAGGCATCCTCATCAGTCAGCAGGTCCTCCAGGGCTCGCAGGGAGAAGATTGCTTTCTCACCCCATGCACCACAATTGCACAGGCTAATTGAGGGCATGCTGCTGGCTGTGGCACCAGGAGGGGGCTTGGGGAAGCACTCGGTGTGCCTGTTCCACCAGTGCACTTCACTCAGGAGAACGGGAGAAAAGGACTGGGTCTCTTGGCTGGAGGAATGAGTCCTTTGTGGGCAAGAACTCAATAAAATACTTATTTAGGGAGATTCCTTAAGATGTGGTAAAACACCTTTGCAATGTGCCCTGTATGAGTGAAAGGTGGCAAATCCTACACTGTGACTGTGTGGGGCACATGAGCATCGCCCTGACCCCACAGAGTTTCCTGTCCTGTGGCTCCACCTTTCAGCCAGAAATCTCCCAGCATTGGGGTCTATTGCCTTTGAGGAATATGTTACATTTTAAGAAGGAAAAAGCAGAAGCATTATGGAAACTAAGGATTTGTCACCTTTTATGTGCTCAGACAGCCACGTTTTATAGTCTCAACTTTACTCTTTGGAGAGCTTTGGAAAAGGAAGTAAGATACAAAACATTTTCTGAAATACTATCCCAAATGTTTAAAGGAACTATGTTTATATCCCTTTTGTGTTACTTCCCAGCACTGCTCCAGTGATCACAAGCCTCAGGACAATATTGTCACTTTGCTCATTTTGGAGAAAGCTTTGAGCCTGAAGTTGTCACAGGAGCTCACTTCAAAGTGTTCATGCCCTCATGCTGTGTGCGAGGACAGCAATAATGCTAGGTGAGCTAACCAGCAACTTTGTAAAGTTAAGACATTAAAATGATAAAATTAAGATTCATAAAAAGACAAATGATGCTGCTGTGGTTTAAGCCCCTCACGCAGTTTGTTCACTCACACCCCTCTTTCTTCCCCCAGCCCAGGGGGGATGGGGAGGAGAATCGAAAGAATGCAACTCGCACAGGTTGAGATAAGAACAGTTTAGTAACTGAGGTATAACACAAACCACTGCTGCTACCACCAGTAATAATGACAAGAGAAATACAAGGAAAGAGAATACAACTGCTCACCACCCAATACCAAGCCCGACCCAGCAGTGAGCCCCCACCCTTCCAGGTCTCTGCCCTCTGTTTTTACATCCTGGCCATGACATGCTGTGGCATGGAATACTTCTTTGGTCATTTTGGGTCAGGTGTCTTGTTCCTGCTTCCCCTCCTCCCTGGCAGAGCATGAGACTCAGAAAGCCCTTGGTTAGACCAAAACATTACCAAGCAGTAACTGAAAACACTGGTGTTATCAGCGCTGCTCCCAGGCCCAAAATCAAAAACACAGCGCTGCACCAGCTACCAAGAAGGAGAAAAATGACTGCTACTGCTGAACCCAGGACAGATGCTTTACAGGAGAAAGAATAGGTGTGTTTCTAACAAGAGTGCTCCACATGGTTCTCCATTTGGTGCTGTGGCTCCTTCCAGCTCTCAGGAGCTGCCCAGCTCTGTGGAGAGGTTCATTTCATCATACACCGAAATCAGCCATTTAGGGCAAATCATGGGGCAGAGAAACACAGACCATACCTCGGGACTGTAACCCCTCCTTGTGCTAGGGGGGTCTTCTGGAGCCATGGCATGGGCCAGCCTCTGTGACTCCAGTACCATCCTTATGACTGCAGGGCAGCCTGGAGACCAGCTCACGCTTTCTGCTCATGCAGGGTGATAGTAGGTAAAATGAACCACACAAGAGTACTCCCATCTTCTTTCCCAGGTGCTGCTGGGCCTGTGGCATGGGAGCATCAGCAGGGTGAGTGACACAGCCCCAGGGGAGCCAGGCCAGGAGCTGGAGGCACTCACATCCTCCAGCTGCCATTTCTTGCAGAGGAGCTTGGCACTTTGCTGTGCAACAGAGGAATGAGAAGAGGATGGTGGCTCTGGAATTTATAAATTGAACTGACAGTGGTTTAACTAAGGTTACAAAATGCAATGAAAACACGGTGTAGGAACATACGCAAGCACATGCAGTCCAACCCTAACTGAATTCAGCCTTAAATTAAAGGAAAACGAAACAACTGCAAGCGCCTGACACTGCAGCTCCACTGCCTGGAAAGGCAAAGTGCGTCGCTGCATTTGTGCAACTGGAGCTGGCGGCTCAGCATCGCATCCATGGGGGTGCAGGCTGTACCCAGGGCACACGTGTGACTCCCATTAATTTAAGGGGAATTATGTGAATTGTACAGCAAGGCTTGACTATGCTCCTGAGTATTGCTGTTATGATGTTTACCATCAATATTCATGAAGTCTTCTTAAAAAAAAAAAAAAGCAGGAGAGGGGAAATTTTGCTCTAAAATAGAGAACTGCAGTATCTTCTGGGAGAGCCTGTGAAAGCAGCATTTTGTTTCCTAGTATCTTTCTGCCATGTATTTCTCTGAGTGCTGTCCTGAGTTATGAGGACAGTTATTAAAAATAGCAAATTGTTGCGATACCGCACATCATCGTTGCTATGTTTGGCCTCTTTAGGAAATCAATTGGTCTTGATTAATAATTTGCTCTGGAGGTTTCCAGCCTAGACAACATCCATGTATAAGCAAACATGTAACTTTAGAATAGACTCTTACAAGAGCCTGTTTCTTCTTTGTGTAGTACTTTATTTGGGTGGATGCATCAACACAGCTTGAATCAAGTACCAAAAGACAAAATTCTGTGGGGTTTTCTCCCTGTTATTGCTGTACAAGTATGTTGTCTTGTATACGTGTCACAGCATCACTTATGCAAACAGCTGTAAATGCTTTCTGCACTGGTAGGGAAGCAAGAGGCAGTAGAGCTGCGGATGGGGATGCCCTACTGTACATGGGCCCACACTGGCCATGCCCTGTGCTGAGGCTGTGCCAGCGGCGGCTGGACACTGCTCTGCCCTCTGATTAAAGCCAGCAGAGGGAAAAAAGGCAGAAGTGGGCCCGTGCCTTCTGTTGCTGCCTCCAACTGTGGCCCCGCAGCAGCCTGCCAACAGGGCACTGCTCTGCCAGTTGTAAATTTTAATTGGCCATCTGGGGAAAGCACAAACCACTGACTAGAGATTAATCAGTAAATTAACCCAGGCATAATACACATTTCCCAGAGGAGCCTGGGCTGCTGAAGGCTGGGGCTGAGCAGCCGGGGATGTGGGAGGACTTGTGCAGGGATGCTGTTATTGCTTACCACTGTGCCACCGAACATCTTCCCTGTGTCCCAAAATTCCCTTCAGTGTGACCTTGGCTGTGCCCCTGATTTGTATGGCAGTTGCAGAGAGGTTTCCCTGTAAGTGCTCAACACAGATGGCACAGGTACCGCTGTTACCGAAGGAAGAGTTGATGAATCAGTGAATGTGACAACTTCCCTCTGGTGAGCTGTTCACTTGGCTATGGAGACGCCTCTGGGAAGAAAATGCTCATGTACCTGCGGCTGTGCCCAGTGGGGACTGGGGGGGGGGGGGTTTGTGCAGCCAGTACTCAGCCTGTAAATGGGGTTATGGATAAACAAGCACCACCACCACCATGGAGGGCAAGCTTTCCATCTCTTTGTCATTGTGCTTTCTGAAGAAAAGTTTCAGTCGTCCCTCACAGAGCAGGAAATTCACATCTGTCTTGAGCATCCTGGTCTGAGTGCCTCTCTGGCTGCAGAACTATGATGGGGGCAGGCCACATACAGCAGAACCTCAAGCTCTGTCTCGCTTTGCCCAGAGAAGGGGCAAAACCTGCTTTCCCCCTGATGGTCATCTTCCACACTGGTGGCGTGGGTAGTGGGAGCAGCAGGAGGGAGCTGGAGGGTAAACGCTGACTAGCAGCAGCATTGCTGCCCAGTCCAGGCTGCAGAAGCCTGCTGGGTTTGTGTTCAGACACGTCACAAGGACATTTTCATCTGCAGCAGCATGTCAGCAAACATACCGTGGTGATGCTGGGTACCAAAGTGTGGCTTGTCCCAGTGCTGTGGCCAGCACTGCATCATCCTTTGTGCCTGGTGGTCCTTAACCTTGCAATGGCCTGTGTGTAATGGAACAGGGTCTGTTCCACTCCCTGGCTGTCTGCAGGCAGACCTGCCAGGGATGGGGGGATAGAAGGCGAGAAGGGAGATGACCTATGTAGCAGGCATTCCATCAAGGGAGAGGATCAGCCCTCCACACACCCCTCCATCAAGAACACCACTTTAGCAAGGGTTTGTGTTTATCAGCTGAATTATCACACACATTTTACTTGCAAGGAAATGAGAGGAATCCCACTTGCAATGTGATGGTTTGGGGCAGAGATAGTAATCCCCTTGTATCACCAAATGCTGTGTGCAGCATTAGACTGGGAGGAGACTCTTTCTGTGACACCCAGTGGTATTGCATGGGTTTATAACAGCTTTCCTGTCCCTTTCCCAAACATGCATGATAAAAACTGTTTCTGTTGGAGTGTTTACATTCAGGTGGGGTAACCACGAGAGAAATCCTCACCTACTTCCCATTTGCACATTTCTAGCACAGTCCTGCCAGGCATACGTGACTTCTGGGTGCTGCAGCTGAGCAGGGGAAAAGAAAAGAAAGAAGGAAAGAAGGAAAGCAAAAGAGCCAGAGAAAACAGGGAAAATCAAACTCATCAAAATTCAACCACGTAACAGGTAGTTGGTACATGGTTCATTTCCTCATGGCTAGTGCAGCTGACTCCAGTGCAAAGGCAGCATTGAAGTGGAGCAAGCTCAGTGTGGGGAGCTACAGCAGGTACAGGCTTGTGCCCTTGCAGTGGGTTTGTTACTCCAGTTGATGTGCTTGCCAGATCCCCCACTCCAAATTCCCCGGCCAAATACTGCAATGGCTTCTGCAGCCTTCTGGGCCTGGGGAATCACTGGTACCCTGCTATGCTGAGAAACATGGCATCAGGGACTCTGCCTGGACTTGGACTGTGCCAGAAAGTCTGTCTGATAAGTGCTCAGCTGCTGCAGAATGCAAAGCATGTCCCTTCCACTCTGGTATCAAACATCTCCCCCAGTGATGCAGAGTCCTCTACCCCTCCAGACATACACTGCAGCCTTCCCAAGTCTGATTCTTAATTAGAATTCTCCTTGTTAGCAATGAGAGCAAGTTTATCCTGATAGATATCCTGATTGATTGAATAAATGCAGCTCATGCTATCAGGTGAATTGATAACACACTTAGATTCTTCTTTACCCCTAGACAGAAATCTGAGCAAATTCTTTGCTCAGTTTGTAAAGTGCTTTGGGATATTTGCAGAAAACAGCCCTCTGCCCATAGCTTACTATCATCAGTGTAAGTACATCTTTTCTACTATACTTGCTGGTTTGGAGTGAAGCTTTGTAGCACAGTTCAGTTTACTAGCTCCTAGGATTTACTTTGCCAGCCTCTGCTACCATAAAGAAAGAGCTCTACTCTTCTGAATTTAAACATTTCTCCTAATGAGTTGTTCCTTAGCTGTGAATATATGGATGCACTGTTGTATCATGTCTGTGATTTTGCATTTTCCCCACTGTCTCTTCTGCCTGACATGATAATAAGCTATGTGTTAAGCCAGAAAAAAGCAATTTTCTCCTGAGGTTAATTTCTTTGGATTTCCCACCTGAAGTGGGGAGTTGCATATAAATTCTGATTTGTACTGAAGTAGAGAAGATAGAGTTAGGTTTTTTTGGCAAAGATGATACAGTGCAAGTCCTTATTGACATACTGGGTATTTTGTTCTGTCTTCCTAACAATTGCCTTTGGAAGAAAATTATATCAAAGCTGGTCTTTGGACTCCTGGATGCCAGAGCCTGTGTGCCCAGTGTGCCTACTCCAGCAGGGAGGAACTCCTCTGTCTCTGCAGAAGATCTGAGCTGCTTTGGCCATCTCCTACCACTGCTCTGTAGAGGTCCATGCAACTGCAGATGGGTAAACTGGGGTGAACTATAGTGTGAGATGCACCCAGTGAAATGGGACATCCCTGCCAAGCCTAGCACAGAGCAGCATGGTTTGGCCAGGAAAGGCTGTTGGAGCTGCTTGCCCTAAACATGGGTACTGTTATTCTACTACCAAGAAGCAAACCCTGCTTGGAGAAAGAGCCTCAGGGCTAGTACAGTGCTGGAGAACACACACACACACTCTGGACAGGAGCAGTCACTCATTTGTCCATAAAAAACATAGCATCAGCTCCTTCTAAGACAAGCCTCCAGAGATACAGTCCTCTTCTGCTGATGGTGCTGTTGTGGTGTGGTCCCACTTCATGTGTTATGGAGATGTGCCTTTTCCCACAGCACCCATCTCCCATCTGCTGCGATAGGGCTGGGTCCAAGCAAGCAGCCCTGCTGCCATCCTCACTGTCCTCACTCCTGCAGTGCTCACTGTCCTCATGTGGGACAGCATATCAGGTTACTAAGCCTTGCAGAAAGATTGAGAGGTGACACTGGAGAGTGGGGTTGCCCCTCTGGTTCCAGGTTTTAAATGAATATGGGTAAAAAATGCCAGATTAGCAGGTATTTAATGCTACCACTTACAAAAACTTAGCTAGGTCACAGTGTGCAAGAATAAACTAATTTCAAAGATCACAGATTGTGTTCAACATTTCAGGTGGATGCTCTTGCTGTTGAACTCAAAGCTACAGCTGCTATCACATGAGCTTATCACATGCTGTAAATGCTGCAAAATCATGGCTCAGTTGTCAGTAGGAGGCTTGAACAGAAGCACATTTGGTAAAACCATGTCCCATCAGGAGTGTGTTTCACCTTGGGAATGTTACTGTGACCTGAAGACGAACATCCCACCAGTACAAGCATCCTACTGCCCCGATAGTGGAGGCTGCTCCCAGGAGCAGTGGAGAATCACATCATGTCACTCGTTTGGGATGAGTGAGATCTAGGGGAGCCTTCAACCTCTTGTGATGGCACTGAAGGAACTGCCGTGCTTCGAGGTGGGTATTCAAGGCTCTCTGGAATGGGGAGGTGTAAGGAGAAGACACATGCCTGAGGTGTAGATGGGAATTTCAAGAAGTGTACGCTCCACTGAAGTCAGGCAAGAAGATTTCTAGTTCATCCCAGTGAAACAAATAGATTAATTTATTCAGCTAAGTAAGGGATAAAGGGCTGGGGAGGGAAAAGAAATCACACAACCAGAAAACAAGATATTCAGCTGGAGAAGGCACTGTTCTTTGGTTGTGTGAAGAAACGTTTCACAAGAGCTGGGACCTGTCAAATGGCAGAGAGAAGTTGGCTTACTTTTAGACAAAACAAACAGGGGAAAAACCTGCCATCTCCACTACCATGATGGAAATACTAATTTGAGGGTCCCATGCTCTGAGCCCTCTTGCTTACTGTGGCACATTACCATTCAGGTACTTGGAGAACAGAACAACTGAGCCTAAGGTCTAGAAACATTCCATCCATTATTTCCCAGAGCAGCACACCAAGCTGCACAGCCTCAGCCTTACTCAGTGTTTCATACAGAGAAAAAAACTGTGGTTCTTTTTTCTGTGTTACGATTAATATGTAAAACTCCTAATTAATGATGGGTCTCATAGCAGAATGCATAAATAATTCTTTTGTATTTGATAACAGGGTGCATTTGAGGGGTTCTACATCTAATTATTACATACCAATTTCTGTGAAGGGTGGACAGTCCCGCTTTCCTGGCAGTATCTGATAGAAGCACTTGACTACATGGAAAAAAGCTTGTAAGGGACAAGGGAAATGATTCAGATTGGTGATAATTCTTTACCCTTACCAAGGAAATAGAAATGGCAGTAACCAAGAAACATATTGCACTACAATGTGTCCATTTGGTGAGGCTGGGAAAGAGCCAGTCCTTCCTTCAGTAGCACCCATGTATACAGGCAGAGTGTTTTGATGGAAGGACATCAATGCTTTAGTAACTGTGATTATAAAAGCCTGATGAGAGATGGAGACCTATAACAGCATCGCCATGTTCCCTGAGCCCAAGAGCCTCACCATCTTCTTAAGTTGCAAAAACCATCCAAATTCAGTGCCCAATGCAATTGAAAAAAGGAAGAAAAAGAAGGCAGGAATGAGATCATGTATAGTGCAGATAGTCTGTGACCCTCCTGGGCCTCCTGGGTCAGAGTCTCAGGGTACAATTGCTGGTCCTTGTAGATGCTGGAAGAGATGAGGTTTTTCAGGAGGGCGTTTGGAGAGAAATAGTTTGTGTATTGGGGAGGGCCAGGCAGACTGATGTATTCCTACTATAAGTGACTGTGAAGAACTTATGCTTTCATTGAATGCAAGACACTTTGTAGATTATAATTGGGTAGCTAATTGGGAAAGGATGATAATTGTTTAAGAGAGGGAGGGATTAAGCAATTATTCAAAGCTGTTTTAAAAGACTTATAAATACTCCTTGACAAAGGCCTGGGAGGAACCTAAACATTTGCTCAGGCATTTCCTCACCTCTCCAGAATTAGTGTTTATGCCTGTATGATAAATCAGCAATAAGGTGCAGTGCACTGCTGAGCACTCATGAGTGCTGTGCAGTGGGATGACAAGAGGATGCCCAGCCCGGCATCCTCATCCACTTCTCCCAGCTGTTGGGAACATGGTGGAAAAGCCTGGGCACGGAAATTTGCTTGAGGATGTACAAAAGCATTCATGTACATATACAAAACTATGCAGAAAAGCTGCTAAAAAGCAGTTCAAAGGAGGGTTTAACACAAAAGGTACTGCTAGCACACCTTTGGCGGCATGTGTGTCCTGTGGAAATGCATGCATGAGCACACCAGCACCAGTCTTTCTGCAGTTATGTTAGTTTATATTACTTTAAAAATCAAACATTGATATCAGTTATTTAAAATTCTGGACTGTCAAAATATATGTGAATAAACAAATCTGAGCGGGCAAACAACACTCACATATACCAAATATTTCTTCTCTTCAGCATGCCTCTCCAGAAAAGCCTGAACGTGTATCTAAAATAATTAGATTTTGTTCAGTAATCAAACTCAATCAGATGGATTCTCTGTGAACTACTTTTATACCCACAATGAGGAATGTGTGTCGTTCTCTGTGCATTTGCATATTTTTCCATAAACCTAAAACCAATCAATTTTGAAGAGTTATGATAATATAAAGAATCTGAGGCAATTACATGTCTTTTAAACAGGGATTCAAAATGCATTCCACTGACAGTATTCATGTAGTAAAACAGTCATAACTTCTTTAACCCTTTTAGTGACATCTCCATCAGGGCACAGTGACTGCTGCCTGGGATGTCACAGGTGGCAGGAGCTGATGGCTGGAGGTGCAGGTGGAGGCTGTTAATTCCCCCTGGTCATTAACACCCCTGGCATGGCCCGTGGCAGGTGCTACTCTGGCCCTGACCTGTCTCAAATGTGGAGCTCGCATCACACAGCATAGAGCAGCACTGCTGGGGAACCCATCCCTGGGGCCAATAGGTAAATTAACAGTGCCATATTTTCCTCAGTGATTACGCCAAATATCACATCAGCCACCAGGCTTGAATGCAGACTTCTTGGGGATTTCATTTTCATAAACAGGGAGGAATTATGCAAAATCCTATAGGTAGGGCTTAGAAATGGGGTTTTTTAAACATCCATTTGGTGGAAATGACTCTTTAACGATTTTTCTCTGTGGTTATGCCTGGCCACAGCAGCCTTTTCCATGTTTATTAAGTAGTTCGGACTTTGCCTTCCACGTTTTTAATGCTTTGATCCAGAGAAGGCAGAGCATCTCTGTGAGCCTGAGCATGGGGTTTCCAATGGGCATCCTAAGCTGCACATCTCTGTCTAACAAGCTTCACATCAGAGTGGAGCTGGCCTCCAAACCTTGGCTAAGCGTGCATAAAAAGGGAATTATATTTGGTGTACTTATAGCCCTCATTTACCTTTAGGAACCAGGAACACATGTCATTCTGCACAGCCCATGCCCAAAGGATGGGGTAGCTCCAGAGCATTTTGCCATGCCTGAAATATTCAATTTTTTAAAATAACGCTCCTTTATAAAAGTCATAAGAAACTGAGATATTTTATCAGAGAAACTCTTCCATGAGAATGCAATGTTCCATGGAACCAAATCGTCCGTGCCATTGCAGAGACATTTCACAACTTTTCATTTTGGGGTTTTGTTTTCAACAAGAAGGTATTGCACTGTGTTTAGAGAACTTCTCGCCAAAAAAAGAATTCTGAAAACAACTAAAAGGGTTTATTTTTAACAAGATATGCACGATTTGGGGCTGATGGCAGGACAAAATAAGCACACTGAATAGCACACTGAAAAGACTGACCCACTGCCAGTCACTGAGATGAAAGGATGGAGAGCTGAGACCCATACCATAGTAGTGAAGGCAAGAAGTCCTAAAATGGTTTCGAACATAACCCAAAGGCTACTGAAACCAACAGCACTTGGAAAAACTGCCAATGAGTACATTTTGAACTACTTTAACTTCTAAGTTCTATCTTCCCATCAGTTCTTAAGACAAAACTGGTCCCTTTCTCTTTCTTGGCAGGAACTAGCTCTTCATTCTTGTATTTTGGTTTCATTTTAATATATTTCAGCAGTCTCTACAGGCAGACTGTGGCAAAATCTATAGATGGGACATGCCATGGCTTTGGCTTAAACAAATTTTGAGGTTGCTCTGAGTCTTTCATTGAAAATAGAAAAAGTATTCTTATATATTTCTTGCATGGTGACAGATGGCACCTGAATTCAAAGTTGACCCACACGGCATTTTTCTTTTTTAACTAGGAAAAACCCTTTGGCTTCAGAGAGCTCCTAATATTATTAGTTTAAAACAAAGAGCATGCTTTTTACTGGGTACAGACTCCGGTGCAACTTTTACGAGCAGTCTATATTTTTAAAAGTATTTTCATTTAATGACCCAACCAGTGTTCCTTCAAAGTGGTGGACTGAATTGCTGTCCATTAATAACTTTGGTGTTACGTTCCTTTTTACAGTTTTTAAGGGGTTTGGCAGGCGGTTCTGAAGGATGCATTTATACTGTGTGAGTCTTTCTAGTTTTTACTTTATGCCACAGACAACAATTCAGAGATTTCTTTAAATATACAAAGAAATTATTTAGTAAAAAGGAAGAGCTTATGGGTTATTACTTGGAGGGAAAAACAAAGAACAAACAAAACCAAAACTTTATAGGGATTTTTAAAAACCTGCTCAAATTTCATATTTTTCCCTATTAGTGACAGTTGTGCTAGCAGTGGACAGAGCAGCTCTCTGGGGTACATAGAAGATGCAAACCACTGACTCTTGCTGGGCCAGAGGAAGAGAGTGTTTCTGCCTGTGCTTTTCCACACTCTATGCCTTTGCAATAGCAAACTCTTCATTAATTGCAAAGAAGTATTTCAGTGCATAAATAAACAAGCTCAGAGGATGCTGCTTTGGTTGTTTACATAGAGAAGACATTGGGTTCATCCGTTCATGAAGAGGGACATTCCTCCCAGGGACAGCATCACCAGCCTTTGCCATCAAAGAACAGTAAGAAATGCAAAAAGCCCTGTAATGAGGAGTTACTCTGTGTTGTTAACTCGCTCTAAGGTTAATACCAACATTTATAAAGAAACTACATCCACCTTAGTGGCAAGAATTAAAATAGAGCTGCCAATTCCCCATCTGTATCTGCGTACATAACATGCCTCACCTGAAAGACCTACACATATCCAAGGAACAGGCTCTTTCAGGAAAAAACAGGTGGAGAAAGAAGATATCTGCAGTGTGCCTGACAGGGAGGAACGCAAGTTTGCTCAGAATATATTGGAGACCCAGATTTGGAGGAGGTCACACTTGTGAAAATATTACCACTGTAATATTGCCAAGGTCATGTCTGAAGGCAGGTTTGGACTGTGCAGGAGCCAGCCAAATCCAGCATGTTAAACGTGCAGGAGAGCACACCTGGAGCACCCTCCTTTTCCACTGCCTTCTCTCCATTTCCACTCTGGAGTTAAATACCATTAATGTGCACTTGCAACCCAGAAAGCCAACTGTATCCTGGGCTGCATCACCAGCAGGTCACAGGAATACACTACCCCTCTGCTCTGGTGAGACCCCACTACAGTGCTGTGTCCAGCTCTGGGGCCCCAAAGTAAGAAGGACGTGGACCTATTGGAGCAAGTCCAGAGAAGGCCACAGAGATGTGCTGAGGGCTGGAACACCTCTCCTATAGAGACAGGCTGACAGAACTGGACTTGTCCAGCCTGGAGAGGAGAAGGCTCCAGGGAAACCTTGGAGCAGCTTCCAGTGCCTAAAGGGGCTACAACAAAGCTGGAGAGGGGCTTTTTACAAGGACAGGGAGAGGTAGGACAAGGGGGAATGGGTTTAAACTGACAGGTGGTAGATTTAGATAAGATATTAGTAAGATGTTCTTTATTGTGAGGGGGGTATGATACTGGCACAGGTTCCCCAGAGAAACTATTGAACAAATGCCATTTCATTAAAGTTTAATTTTGGCCTTAGCTTTTGGTCTGCATGTTGGTGGATCCAGTACTGCAGGCGAGAGAGATATGGCTCACTCCCACCTTCTCTGTGAACTTCAAAGGGAGCAGAAGAGGAAGGATGCTTCATTTGCAAGGTTGGTATCTGGGTATCATAGGAAAACACAGGCCTGGAAACAGAAGGAGAAAACAGACACCAGTAAATGTGGTTTCCAGATCATGTCACTGGGGATGAAGACTGCACTGGCAAAGCTTTGTAGAACAACCCAGAAAACAACATCCCCGTGATACCACCTTTCTGGGCTGCCGTGATGCTCTGATCCAGAACACAGGGGGAGCAGGAGTTAGCTACATTTTATCAGCACTGATTCTTCCAGGTGTAACCTGTGCTTCTATCTGGGTGGGAAGGGGAAAGGGGAGCTGAGGGAGGAGGGAAAGGGTAGTCGAGACAATTGCTTGTGAGATCCAGGGACGTGGCAACATTCACTACACACCCTCAATTCATGTAAATTCACATTTATTTGCCTTGCTGTTCTTCTGAAAGGCAGAGAAATCTATTCTGCATTTCTGTCATTTGTTTTCCTATCAGAGTATCTTTCACAAACATTTCCAGTGTCCTCTCCCTTTGCAAATGAGTAATGGGGGAAAGTAACTTTGGAAATGACATTGCAATGTAATCATCCATATTGTGTATTGTGGTTAAAATTGATTAAAATAATATTGAAACTCCCCCAAGGGATTATGCAATTATAAGTCAAGTCCCAAATGGAAAAGGTTTTTGAGAACTTGGCAGATGTCTTAATGAAAATGAAGCATTATAGTAATATATTAGCGCTATTTGTATATTATTGACAGCAAGATCACTAAACTGTATAAATTACTGTCCAGAAGAATGGCTGAACTGTTTTTCTTTCAGGAAATTTTTAATCAAATATAACTTCAGAAAAATAATTGTTTAATTTTGGCCTTAGCTTTTGATCTGCTCATTGATGGATCAATTATTAAACTGAGTTTTAGCCACTCATTTGCTTTGAAAGTTGACAGTTTAAATATTTGATTTTACACCCATTTTGTTTTATTACAAAATAAATTCTGCCTAATGCCATAGACTATTACTTGCAGCCTTGCAATAAAAGCTAGCAGAAGGCTCCCAACTTTTGTTTGTTTGTTTGCCATAGCAAAGCCACTCTCCTGGCACAGTCTTTCCTGAAGGCTATCTTGGAGCCTTCTTGGTGGGGATGCTGAGGAGGGCAGGTTGGCTCCCCTTAGGAAGGCAGGTAATTGCCTTCCACTTGGGGAGTTCTGAACCCTTTAAAGTCTGCCTCATTAGGCATTGGCTTAAAAGGGCTTGGGAATTGTTGGTTGTTTTTCGTATGCCCTGCACAAAGGGCCCTGTATAAATACCAGTAAATACCGTAATTTATATCAGTAGATTTATTCTTATACAGGAATTTCTGTTTCAGTGGTTAGGAAATTGCTTGCCTGCAACCACACAATATTTTAATCTTTAATTTTAAAAATATGCTGTATTTTAATATCTTTTTTAAAACAGATACCAGTTTTTATGAAGCACTACATGAGTTGCTGATGGATAAATCACCCAAGCATGGTTAAAGAGACCCTAATCTCCAGATGGTACCAGATCCATTTAATTGTATCCTCTGACCTCATCTCACCTGAGCCTGCATTAAAATCATAATACAGTTCAAGTGTAAAAATGATATAGTGTTTATTCGTCCTGTTTATAGGGGGGCAAACACACAGTTAAATTCATATGTCGAAAATTAGTGTAGTCATTTGAAAAGGTTGAGTTAGATCAAACTGACTTTCATCATTTTATTTGCCCTTTTTTATTTAAATGGCTCTATTGCTATAGTTCGACATCTTTAAATGATGGAGGATGCTGAGAAAGAGGTGAAGCGGGTTTCTGGGCACATTGAAGGCAGATTCTTGCATCAGCCATGGGGCCACATCCAGCCCCAGGGAAGGGGGATGGAGCACTTGGTCTCATTTTTAATTTGCACCATGTGTAACAAGAGAAGTTCGTGTGCACCGCAAATCCACTGCAAATGTATTAATATTTTGGAGTGCCCAAACGTTCCCCCTGTGGTCTCATTTTCACTACTATAGCACGTGGGCATGCCCCTTCCCACCTGCATGCCCCACAGAAGAAGTGCTTTATCCTCCTGATGACTATTTCTTGGAGTGATCACTGGCCCCTGCCTCAGCCGTTCACCTCACACCCTTGCTGGTATCCCCTAAACCAGGTATTTTTGCAGCAGGTGGTCAAGCTCTGTGGACTTGTGATCGTGGGAGTAATTAACCACCCATGTTCACCCCATAGTTACACAAATGAGATTACACATGAAACGTGTATTGACTGGTGCATTGACGTGGCAGCTTCTCTTGGTCACACAAGAGCAAAATACTTCTCTATGGTAGAGCTCTGCAGAGGGTTCAAGCCCAAGCCTGAGCCCAAGGGGGAATGGAGGAGAGGCAGGAGAGGAACACAGACAAATAACCTAAATTATTATGAATGTATTGGCATAGCCAGGTTAGCAGTTTTACTGTGGATATACTAGATTATGGAGAGAATTGAATAATTTATCCAGCAATTTTCACCTAAGCAATATTATTAAAAATGAAGACATGAAAAAAGAGGTTAGTTATAGTGGAGAATATATATAGGCCATGAATAAATGTATTAGGCAGTAAGAGTAGTGAATGTTTTAGTAGGTTTAGACTAGATTAAAAAAACCTGTATTTGATTTCAACTAAGTCCTAAAATATCTGCTGAGAAAAAAAGCACAGCTTATGATTGGCAAAGCCAGAATAGCTATGTATGTGTAAGCTAGAGGCAGTGCTTCGAGTGGTGTGGGTGCTCTTTGTCACCATACCACTGCCATGCACAGCATGCTGTGAGTGTGCCCTATGGCCCTGCGTGCCAGCAGCACCGGCAGTGGTGTAGGGATTGAGAGGGCCCCATCCACATGTCTGCATAAGCCCTATACCACCCTGCATGCAAGCTGGGGACATACGCTAGCTTCCCAGGATCCTGGTGGCTGTCATGCTGAGCATGCAGGATGGACTGGAACCAGGGACAAGACAAGGCAGCCCCTCCTGCCAGGTTTTGCTGCTGGCTGATGCCTCTTGGATTCGAACTTTGGGAATACTGGGAATGTGCACAATGGGAGGCACTCATCCCAACAACTCCACTTTGTGACAAAAGCTCCTGTTAGTCCATACAGAATGTCCCTGTCTCGCCATCCATACACCCCAGTACAGTTGACATGGCAGAGGCGGGGGCTGCACTGGTGCAAGAGTCCTGCCTGCCAGCATAGATGGCAGCAGTGTCTGAGACCCTCAGTGCTGTGGGGACCAGGGGTATAGCCACTGTGGTGGAGCCCTCAGCTGCCACCCTTGAGGGGCGGTAGGGAGGGGATTTGGCCCAGTGCAGAGGTTATCTAAATGGCAGGAGAGGTCCACAGCACTGACACAGGAGTGTTTATTTTTGTATCCTATTGAGTTCCTTTTTATCTCTTGTCCTTATGGTTATCTTTTCTCCCCCCTCTTGTGCTTTGGCAGGGAAGCCGAATACTGATGAGGCATAAGCTGGTAAAGTCCCAAGCAATTCCAGGCAGTAGGTTTGGGAATGAGGGGTTAGTCTGACTAATTAGCCTGGAGGATTTTTGCTCTCCGGGCATGCAGGTTGGAGTATTACAATAACAGCCTCTCTGCAGCCAGCAGCTTTTGTGCCGCGGGCATGGGTGGCTGCGAGCAGCACTGGCTCCACATCCATGACCACAGGCCCAGGGCCAGGATAGGTCCCATAAGCTGGGGTGCCTATCTCCTCCAGAAACTTTAAATAATGACCACAGCAAGGCTTTAGAAGCACTGTTAGGTACATGCCTAATGCATGGAGAGAGAGAAAAACACCACTGGCATTTTTATGGTCCAATTTTTAGACTATCTTTTTTAAGAAGAAAGAGAATAGATGTATGTCTGGTAGATCTGGCTTGTAAGTGGTGGCATTCTGCTCCCACACAGTGCTGAATAGGGGCTATTTCTGAGAACTGAGAACCATGGCAGGACGTTTTAGCTCATGGCTCTGCCAGCAGGGATGCGATGGACATTGTGGCAATGCTGGGGAGAAGCGAGACTATAGACAGGGTGCCAGCAGGACAGAAGGGGAAACCTGAGAAAGCGAGCAGCACCAAAACCGTCTGCACTGTGCTATATAGGGGTGTGTGTGTGTGTGTATATATATATGTATGTATGTATGTATACAAACCCACTATTTCCCTTTTTTTTATTTTGATTGTAGGGGAACCAACCTGGAAACTCTTCCAGTTAGTTGTGATTTACTAACAGAATGGTTATGGAAAAGCTGAAAATCTGATTTTGAAAGCTCTTTCTGTTTTCAGCCTCTTTCTTGCTGCGGTTTGGTTGTATTTTTTTTAATAGTTTACACATCCTTATGTCCCTAAAATATGGCCACTAGAAAATTTCTGAAGGCTAGCATCTTTCAGAAGAGTCCTGCACCCATTCAAATGTTATTCTGATGTACTGAACTGAGCCTGACAGGTTTTGGCAGTGCTGAGTGAAGGAATGGGTTTGGTTTCGTGAGCTGCAGAGCCTCAGCCCTGGTTCCAACCCTCCCAATCCTGGAGGTCTCTGAGGTTCTCCAGCTGCAGGGCATTTGAGATGCCTTGTAACTGAGGGACCTAACCAGACCTTGCCAGTGGATCCTTCCCTCATGACAATGGAGCAACCGCTACCTAGAGAGAAGGTTTCCTCTTCTTCCACAGCCACATGCTCACAAGACCACCAGGAAAAAGTGAGACAGTTGCTGCAGCCGGGCTCTATTCCCCCAGGAATGATGCATTTGGTAACCGACAGCCCAGCCAGCACCATGGCCCCTCAGCAACAGCTGAACAACAGCCCCAAGGGAGATGCTTGACATCTCCCAGTGATTTACAGACTTTTGACCATTCGTCCTCAGAAACAGAATACCTGCTCTTCCCTGGGCCCAACGGCTCAGTGAGTCCAGTTCTAAGGAGAGTTTCGATCTTGTTTCCTTTTGTCTGGGACAGCAGCTCACAGATGAGAGCCTCCTCATCAAATGCTGTGATAGAGGAGATATGCTGTTCCACTGCCTCCCACCACCTCCCAGACAGACTCAGGGTCAATACAGACGAATGCAGTGACCCATTCTTTTGAACAAGAAAATGCTATTTGTAGACATTGTAGTTTTTCTTTTCCTCTGCTGTTCATGTCAAATTAACAGATGTCATGTCACCGTGATTACTCTAGTCTTCATTTTAAGCAAAAGACAGAAGTGTTTGGACTAGCTGGAGAGCACACTGCGGGCATGAAAGACCAAAGCTTGCTTCCCACTGAGACAGAAGGTCTACTGACAGCTCCACCACTGGTAGTAGCCCGGATTCCTGCCAACAGAGCTGGCCAGTACCCTCTGTTATACAGTCCTGTCCCCATATCCCATCCCACTGGGATTCCATTACCCTACCTGGCACAGGAGAAAAGGACACAGAAGAGAAGACCTGGGTTTCCCACAGGAGGACTGGTGCACTACCCTGACACAGGGCTGAGGGTTTGGCTTTCAGTTACAGGCAAAGAGCACGCTTATTTTTTAAATACTGAAATTTAGGATAGAGAAATAAAACCAGCAAGTAGTTACTGGTGACAAAAGCTCACACAGTAGCAGCATGGGCCCCTTACCATTCACAAAACATATGCTAATTGGAGGTAAATATCATCTATCCTTGATGAGCCTTGCAAAGTCGGATCTGGCTTATAAATAGGAAAAAGTGTGCCGAATGCTGTAAGCGGTTTGCAGAGCGTGTGAGAATCACCATGGACACTGAGAATGTCTAAATAGAGGGTGCTGATGTGGCAATATCAGGGGGAGATATGGCAAATGCTGGGACTCTCCCTGCCCCCAGGCACAGGGCATCCTGAGGCTTTGGCCAAGCCCTTGCTCAGGCATCACCCAAGGGTACCTGGGATCCCACCATCAGGACAGACTCCAGTGGCTGCCACCATCCTCCAAAACCCCATCAATCCTTGCTATATGGAGCAGTGTTGGCTGAAAGGATCCAGATCAGCAGAAAAGTGCTCTAAATTGCCAGTATCCTACTGCTGGGGTTGTACCGCCCCAGGCTGCTGCTCAGGCACCTCAGATAGGATGACTTTTTGGTCTAATGGTGCTCTTGTTTGGGGCTGCTTCTTCACATCTGGTCGCCAAAGAGTCACTCTGTCACCCTGCAGCCTGCTAATGAGATCCCCCATTTAATTAATACCATAAGAATTTTAATTCTGACTGAATCAATTTAACGTGATGTGATTTTGTCAGCTCTATTCCCCAAGTAAAAAGTGAGCCTGATGCTTATTACATACATCATTTCACGGGCTCTGCATTCCCTGCTGACTTAAACAAATTCTAATTAAGACTAATTAAAGCATCATTTATGAAAGCGCTTGTGATAGCTATGCAAACATTCTGGGTGGGTATGCTTTGCATAATAATTATCCTAGTTAATATTAAGGCTAGGTCCTTGGCAATTAGGTCTTTGAAACAGAGTTATTCTGAATTTAGCCCTTTTCACTGTTAGCAATTAATAACAAAAAAATAATGTGCTAAATTTATGTGGTGACTTCATTAACCGGATAAATTTAGAAGTAGTTCTATTGTTTGCATTTTTAAGTTTAAAGATAATTTTTAAGCCAGGTAGCATTCATTAAGCCAGAGGAACGGGGTTTCAATTGTGGGTCCTGAGACCATGCTGCCACCCTGCAGGGAGGAGAGGGGACTGTGTGTTATGTCCAGGCACTTCAGTTTGGGAATGACCCCATCCCTCCGTAGACCTCCTTGCCTCCAAAGTCTGGCTACAAAGCAGGACCTGGCAGTTTTAAAACATTTTTAAACAAACAAAAATCGAATTCAGTTTGGTTCAATCTGTTTTCCTGAGTCAGGTTTGAGAGATTTTCGGATTCCTGCAACGTATGATGAAGTCTGGGAGCAGAGCACAGGAGAGCTGGAAAGAATGCTAACTCTGTTGCTGTTGGGTCCCTACTGACCAAGTGAACATTTCCTTAGCTGCTGCCCAGTTTCCTAAAACCAAACATCTTCCCAGCCTAGTAAAAGGATCTCGCTGTGTTCCTGGTGAGTATGTGGATGCAATGCTGCTACTGGGCAGGGTGGTACAGTGTCCTGTGTGATACCCAGATTATTCTACTTTTTGCTCTTTTAAAGGAGATTGGCCTGGGGGGTGTATAACAGCTCTGCTCTCTGAACTCTTCCCAGGGGAAAAAAGTTAGAAGCTCTGCTTTGAACCCCATAGTCTGGTGTGGAGCACGACTCTACACGCCTTTAGGAGATACTGCAGGACCCAAGGTGACATTAAAAAGAAGATTAAAAAAACCTTTCTTTCACTTTACTTGAGTGTTTGGAGTTAGGAAAACATCAGCCAAACATGGATTTGAAGACCGAGTTCTTGTTTTCTACCAAGGGATTGAGTAGAAAGGCTCTTGCAGGCAGGCTTGGCTTAGGTGACGTTTTTCAGTAGCCATTCCATGCACTAAAACCTGTCATCACTTCAAAGACATTATCTTTTTGCTGACTGATGACAAAGTTCTGCCTGGCCTATACCTTTCTCAATCAAAATTAAGGTGACATTTGGTACGTCCATCTGATTCCTAATGAGAAGGGCTTATGCTCCCTGAGGTCGACTATCACTTAGACAAGGCATCTTCCCAGGAAACTCCAGTGAGGCGGGTTAAGGATAGCGATCTTCCTCTTTACCACTATTTTCTTTGGACTTTTTTTCCTCTGTTCTTGGCTGTTATTTGTAATTTGAAAAGAAAAGTGCCTAAAAGCCACCTGGCTCAGCTGCGACACCTCTCCCTGGAGGCAGAAGAGCTTGGTCTGTGCAGTCACTGCCCAAATAAGAACACAACTGTTCAGTATAGAATCATAGCTTGGAGAAGACCTGTAAGATCATCAAGTCCAACTGTTAACCAAGTCAAGCCCTGCCAAGTCCACCACTAAACCGTGTCCCTAAGTGCCACCTCTACACATCTTTTAAATGCCTCCAGGGATGGTGACTCCAATGTTCAGCAGGGCAATCAAACTAGAAATACATACTGTATAAACAGAGGAATATATCAATTTATGTTAATTTTTTCTGGTTAATTTTTAACAGCTTTTTGCTATATTAGCTTTCTGGATTGTACTATATGAATTTACGGTATTATTGGATTGACAGGCAGCTGGCACAATAATAAAACTGCTATTCCCTTATCTGCCGAGGGCTCAGGGAGGGATGAGTACAAGACAGATATCTACCCACTCACCATTTAACGTGTACCGCTCCTCACTGAACATGCAGATGGCATGGCGGTCCCAGATTTCATTTGAGTTAATCTAATCCCTCCACTGCTCCCACTAGAAAGGAGGGCATTAGCAGCCATATGTCAACCAGATTTGTCAGATTATTCATTACAATTAATTGCTGTTCTCACTTAAGGCCTTTAAGGCTGTGAATTGCTCTGAATTCTACTGCAAACACAAAATTATGAGTAAAAGACTTTACCCCTGTCATTCAAATTTCACGCTGACCTTTATCAGCTTTTGGCTTTTCCATGGGTGCTGGGCTGAAAGCTTTCTAATTGGGGCTCCATTTCTTCCTCACTACAGGTAAGCTGTCGGCCAGAGCCAGCACTACAGCCTCAAGACAAGAGGAAAACTCACTGGTCCCAGCAGACAGTATTTAACTGCCCACTAATAATGCATTAGGAGGGTAATGAAACAAGCTGGGTGTCATAATGACCCGATATACTAATTAAGCCTCCAAATACTGCAGCTTTTTAAGACATTTCCTGTCCTAGGCAGACTTCGGGGAGCTGCTTTTCTCTTTGCTTTATTTCATTCGCCAAACTCTCTCACAAAGTTCTTACAGACGACTGTTGCAAATCAGCCAGGCTGGTGCTCCCGCAGAGGCCTCTGCCTGCCTGCACCACGGCCTGGCTCCAGGACCTGCCTGCTGAGGAGCATCACAGCATTGGCCAAGGAGCCTTGATCACCAAGAAGTGCCTGGCACCACAACTGCCCAGCGCAGTGGGCTGCCTTGGTCAGTGATGTGTTTGCAACCTCCAACAGCAGTTTTGGCAGATGCATCTCAAACCTTTGACATAAAACCTGTATAAAGGATCCCCTGCGCGGGATCAGGTAACAGTCTGGGTTTACACATCTTGCTCACTAGTGTGCTGTGCCCCTGCTGGAGAAGAAGCCCAAGGGCCATGTATGTGGTTGCATTTTCCTCTGCTCTGGGGAAGGGTGACTCCAGCATTGGCATTGACTGAGCTGGGCTCTCCTGTCCCTCTGAGATTCAGCCCCTTAAATGCGGGCTTCTCACCTTCACCGCTTTGCTCAGTGCAATTTTCCAGGCTGAAGGGCCGCTATTTAGTCAAAACCTAAAAGAAAATAAATGTAGCAAAGGACTTTGTGATCACTCTTAAGGGATGAGGAGCATCAGCGCAGGCTGGAGGGAGGAGGGACAGCTCCTCCACAATGGAAAGGGAACTGGTCCTACACCCTGGGGCTCTTCTTCACCTGGAGAGATGGGTGGGCTTTGCTGGGAGCATGATCTGAGCCCCAGATGGGCTCAGGCTGGCTCCCCACGCTGTCCCAGGTCGGAGAGGGAAGTGCCCCCGGGGTTTCTCCCAGCTGTCCTGGGTCAAAAGAACCAACCTGAGACACCCTGACATGTGCCTGCAGGAGCCAAGGCACCCCCCAGGAAGCAGCAGGAATTTAGAGTCTAGGGGAAAAAGGGGGCAATTTTTTTTGCTGACATCTCTGCTCCTGTTAACATATGCTCTGTTACATCTGGAGAAATCAGCTGCAAATTCTCTCCCTGCGCCAGCACCCACACCTGTAAACTGAACTGAAAACGTGCTCCTTGCATGGCCCCCTTGGAAAAAGTTGGTGTCCAATTGCTGTTGCAAAGTAATGAATCCGAAGTAACTGGTGTGGACCCAGTGTTATGGGGCATCCTGCTCTGCTGTAGGACTGATGGCCCATCCCCTCTGCCTGTCCCTGCGGCTCCTCCATCCAGCCCCTCAACGCTGCTCTCACCTCTGCTGCCTAAGGCAGAGCAGCAAAAACCTCTAAAATATTGGATAGAGAGGTATGCAACACAAAACTCCCATCAAGGCTGGAGGATTGTCCACACTTATTCCAAAGCTGTAACATTGTCAAAAACAGGTAGTTAGTGGCATCACATTTCCCATTTAATGGACCTCTCGCTAGGCGAACAAAAGCCGTCGCTCTCCAGCTGAGAGTCCCCTTGTGTGCCGTTATGCCAGCTTCTAACTTTCCTCCAAGAAAAAAACTGCTTAATGAAGGGAACATATTGCCCTCAATTTAACTTTTGAAAAGTTAAAAGCCTCGGCTGTGGGGGCTGCTGAGGCACAGTGGGGACAAGGCCAGAGCCCACAGGAGCATGGTGGGGATGCAGGGACAGGCGGATAGCTCCTATGTGGGGCAAAAGGCTGGGGAACACAGGCAGAGCCAAGCTGTTCCTGATGAAATAGTAAGATTGCTGGGTCAAGCCCAGGGTCGTGGCTGCTGCTGGGGAACGATGCTACCTGTGAAGTGGAGACACACACCAGTGGCTTCAGCTTTGCTATAGCTGTTGTTATCATGCACGCTATTCACCACACATGGCTGGAATGGCCTCTAAAGATCCCTTTCTGCTGGGCTGGCTGAAGAAAGGCATTAAAATATGAAAATTAAACCTCAGTGCGGGAAAGGTCCGTAAAGAGAAGTCTCTTAACTAATTTTCCCAGTGCTCTGCCCCAAGTTACCCTCACCAACACCAGCACCTCCCTTATGCTCACAACAGCCCTTTAGGTGTGGTTTTGGAACCAGCATCTGGGTGCTGCCTCTTCAGGCACCAGGCAGCCCTCCTCTGTGGCACAAGTGATGTCAACCAAATGGCATGGCCTTGCAGGCTGCTGGCTCCTCATGTTCTTGGTCATTTGCTTTAGCAACATGAAATGCTGTATGTCAGAATTCCTCCCTTTGAACATGCTGCTGCATCTGGGGGGGGGAACGCATTGCCATCTCACATGGTACATTTTAGGGTTTCTTGCACTCTGAGGTAGACAGACATCTATGCATATGCATATATTTATATATAAATAAACATGCATTTATATATGTATATATACATGTAAATGCCTGCATGTGTGCATGTATATAAACACATATTATATATATAAAATATGTATTAATGAATAATTAGTGAATAGCTAATCTTATGATCTGTAAGTACTTTGTATTCCAGTCTACTCTCCATGTGAAGTGTTTGGATTCACAGTCTGTAATCTCACATCTCCTGCCAAAACACCAACCTGAATAATGTCTATTTACTTTTAAATCTTGCTGAGAGAGAGAATTTACAATTCATAGAAAGCGCTGCCTACCATCTCATTGCATGATGCACGGGCCCAGGCAGGCACGTGGTCGCACACACTGGCTGAAGGCAATATCGCAGGGAAAGGCAGTCAGGAGAGGTGTTTGGGCTGCTGTGGAGGGAATTAAAACATTGGCAGTGAGGGTGTGGGATGTACACGGAGCCCCACTGCATGATCTGGCGAGGTGGACATGGGGTGATGTGAACAAGGACAGACACTGGTGGCAGATGTCCCACTGGTGGCAAAAGCCTGATGCTCAGTGCAATATTGGCCAGCAGTCACTGTTATTAAACATACAATATCCCCGCATGGAGTGATAGAAGAAATGATATAAAATTTCATATACCTAACATGGTGTATAAACAGGCTAAATCCCTATACATTTTAAACCTTCAGCAGTCTAAAGGTTAAAGCCTGTCAGCTGGATTTCACCGATTCCAGGAAGGAATGGAGAAGTCACGCCAACTCCTCATTGTATACCAGTGATCAAACATCTCCTCATTACACTTCAATATTGTTGCCTCTAAAGGTCACCATTGCTGAACATAATCACACAAAATCAAAACTGCAAACTTTATATATCACAGAGGTAGTAAATAGCTCGGAGGTTTATTTTCTGGTGCCTGAACAACATTCTGAGCCCATTTATAAATTCCTGGGTGCTGTGGCATGAACTGAGCACATTCGCAGTGACTAACAAAAGATTCAATTAAATCAATTTCCTGTAAAAAATATTAAAAATAATTTATTAGGTCAGTACCAACTGGTCTAATCAAGCAATTGTCCCTCGGTAACTTTAATTTGCATAATTAAAAAAAGAAGAATTTTGATTATTTGAAAAACCAGCAGATTTTAGAGAACATGGTTTCTAGGTCAGATTCCTTGAAACACTTCATCCTTGATGCAAAGAGTATCCCAGGATTTATTGAGAGGGTTTTAAGATGTGCTATAAATCCTGGATCACTCTATTATTTTCCTATTCACTGGTTTTATTCGGCATTCATTTAGCCTGTCTGCTGCCTCCTAAGCCAGAGTGTGATCCCCAGCTCACAGGCACGCTCTTCCACAGGGCCACCCCAGGAAATCATGTCCAGCTCTTTGACCTAAATGAAAGACCACACATTTAGGCCTGGGATGGACACTTTTCCAAACTCAAGTCAAGTAAGACAGGAAAATTTGTACTGAAGAGGGTACCATGACTGATAGGTAAAATGTGCAATTTTGCAGGAGGATGAAAAGAAAAATTTCCAACAGCCAAAATCATTTGCAAGCCAATTGTCAAATTCATCCCAGGGCAATGTGAAAAGGGAGAATATATAATCCAGAAAGGTTTTGGCTATTAGATGGATGTACCTTTCAAAGGAACATGCAGCCAACTCAAACCACGGTTTTTTGCTCCTGTGAGAGAAAAAAAAATTAAAAAAAAATTTAAAAAACTAGGAATGCTCATGCTGGCCCAAATGGAAATGATTTTGTGCCAGTTTTCATCTCAGCCCCTGAACTAGAAAACCTGCATCCTTGGCCAGGTTATGCCCTGGTCCTGGGACCTGCCCGTAGACAAAGACCGGGGGCCCACACCAAGGCTGACGCAGCCCTGGCACCCTGTGGGGTCTCCCCATGGTCTTCCCACCTCTGGAGCAGGAAAAGGATGAGGCTTGCCTCCCCCCAGGGGACAGCCCTCTGCTCTGTAAAATTAAATGGGAGTGTGCGTCACTAACCCAGCGACACATTCCGGGCTTTAGCTGCACAGCTTAAACCCTTCGAGATAACTACCAAGCATATGTGTTAAAAGCTGATTCTCAGCACTTCATTTTAATTGTACTGTAATACCTGACTGGCTCGTTTCTACATCTGGAGTGCTCTCTTCCCCTTTCTTCTTGAAGGATGCCATGCCAGTATAAAATAAGAGTGAGAGCCAAAATCTGACCACCCCCTGCTAGATATTTTCCTTTGCAAAGTGAAGACTCAAAGGAGATAAAAAAAAAACCATTAATAAGATTATTGCCATACTTTGTGATATCTATATCTGTGCCACCAGGCCATCATTTGTTGAGCAGAATATTGAAATCACAACGAAATCCCAGCTCTTTGCTTCCATGCACAGCAGTGTAGAGGGATCTATTGCTGAATGTATTCCAGGAAGCAATGGCACATGGTCAGCATATTAGTGACAGCAACAAAAACTCCAAAACCCAAACCCACTGCATACAAACAATGTGTGTGCCAAGGGATGCTGCATAAACAGCTCATTTTTCCATCTTTCGCCTAACGAGGCCTCATGCTGGGTTACAAGGGAGCCACCTGCAAAGTTCTGTGTTGATGGATGCTGCTGGCTATTTCCATAACCCACGTATTTCTCCTGTAACCTGTTTTTCCCCAGTACATTGTACGGACATGGAGGAGGTGATTGTTTAGGACTCAACTGAGTTATGGAGGCTGAACTGCTTACACAGGAGCTTCCCTCGCTCACGTTTAGCTGCTGCTACTACTCTACTTCTAATTTATGTGCAAATTGGGTTTGCCTAACGCACACAGTGAAATGTTTTACTGGAGTCCTCCGTGGTACAGAATTGCTATTTCCCTGGTGGGCGCATGTCTTATTTGTAAGAGAGATGTAAAAATCCTTGGGTTTGGGTACTTTTTGTACGTTTTTCCTGCAAGCCCTGGGCCAGTCTGTCATGAGCACCGTCAGTGGAAGCAGAGCCTCCTATTGAGTTCCTTGGAACTCAGTGCCATCCCTCAGCCTGAGGAGCAGCTGCACCCACTCCGACAATGCACCGTCTCTTTCTGCCAGTCCTCCTCTGGCCCAGGAGCCCCCCTGGCTGCTGACATGGGCTGGTGGCCATCAGTCTTCCCTAACCATCTCTGGACCCGTGTTCTGCTCAACATGCCGGCAGCAACAGCAACCAGTGTCCCTGGATTTACTTTACCTGCTTCTCCACATCAGGGCTGCTTCCAGCTCCAACACTTCTGTGCTGTGATGCTAGGGTGCACCCACGGTCTCACCAGTCCTCAGACCAGCTCCTGACCATCCCACACTGCCAGCCAGGCACAGCCTTGCTCCTGGCCACCGCATGTTTAACACCTCAGCTGTTTTCCACATCCCCTTCTCCTCCCCTTCTGTGTCCTCCAGCCATTGGTATTCCAGTAAGCCAGTTGGGCAACCGTGAATTTCAAATGGACATTAGAAGATACAGGAAATTATGTCTGTGTGTGTCCGTGTGGGTCTTAAACCTCATCCCTGACTCCCTGCAGCTTGCTTGGCTTCTTAGGGGAAAAAAATCCTTCACCTCTTGGCTGTTATCCCAGCATTTAGTGCAGATTGGGATCCTGCCCTCCTTCACGTGCAGCCATGGCTCCAGAGGAGCCTCCTGCTTTCATACTCCAGCTGCAGCAGGAGGAGTGAAAAACCAGAGGGAAGCCCAGGAGGATCCTTGCTTGGCATGAGCAGGAAAAGACAACTGAAAAGTAACTTGGAAATGGCAGGACATGTCCCATGGCAGTACAGCATGGAAATGCAATGCCTTTGTACAGCACAATGAGGGCTGAGGAGGGTTACACCAGCAGTGGAAACACAGCCTTGCAAAGAATGACTGTGAAGAGCCAAATGGGGTGCCAGGAGTCCCCATCCACCCCCCGCAGCCACGGCTGTCCCCATCTCACATGGCCAGTCCCATCCCCCATGCTGCCCTGCTGGGTTAGGATGCTGGGCATTGCGAGATGCCGTGCTGGCTGGGCCACCACCAGGAGCAGGTCCCGGCAGGCGGCTGGGACCTTTGTTTTCCCTGCATTGTCCCCTGTACCTATTCAGTCATTAAATAAATCCGCTGCGTGGCGGGTCTGCAGCGCGCTGATACGAGAGGCGGTCGGTGCTGGTGCTTGTGCTTATACGGGTGAAAGGTTTTATATCTGTTGTTTGAAAGTTAAACACAATGCAAGTTTGGTAAATAATGACAAGGTTTCTTGTTCTCTGTCAGTGAGGGACAGGGACCTCAGGCAGGCGAGCCCCTGCCTGGAGCCAGCAGAGCAGGGTCGTCCCCAGGCATACATGAGCAGTATCAGTTAACCACACATTGTTTTGCCACTACCAGATTTACACCAAATCACCTGACCGTAGGGCTGGCTGTGTACAAATGACCCCAAAGCAGCTCTGCCTGGCACCCATTCAGCAGGGCCTGGGGGTCCCTTAATGGCAGCAGTTCTCTCCCCAGATCTCACCCCACTGCAGCCCCTCCTGATCCCATGCTGGGCAGCCACGCAGGCTGTGCTGAAGCAGGATTCTCCCTGCGCATTTTCCACGTGAAACATCCTCACTGTTTTAAAAGGTCCACCAGGAATGGCAGGGACCACAGGCCTGAAAGCTCCTGCGCAAGGGGACAGCAATGAAATGTGCTGGAATAAATGGCTTCATTCAAAGTGGAGCTGAAAAACACTACATTGATCCAATGGTTTCAAACGGCTTTTCAATAGCTGCGAACAGTGGCGTCCCGCTGAGTTCAAAAGATGGTCTTGTCTGGGCTGAAACAAGGCCCTTTAAACACTGCCATCATTCAGGACATTTCAGACACACACACTCTTTTGCTGCCTCCCTCCCCCTCTCCCCTGTGGAAACTTCCCCATATAATTGATCTTTTCAGGAAAAGAGAATAACAGACTTGGGCTCCCATCCTCTTACAGCAGGAGTCAATGGGAATTTGGCTAATGACTCTCCTGGGAGCAGAGTGAGCCTTCGATTTCCGATAGGGAAGCAGCTCAGTACTCCAGGAGAAGGTTTAATACAGTGCCTGGACTGCAGTGGCTGACGTGGGGGATGAAAGCCCCCTCAGGCAGCACGCATGGCTCTGTGCACTGTGCCAGTGCCATGACCAGCACATGCTGGGACCCCACCTGGAGTGGGAGAGCACTCTGTCCCCAGAGCAGATGAGCAGTGGGATGCTGAGCACAGGGGCACCCCCAGTGCTCAATGAGCAGTTGAAGCCCTCAGAAACTTCATGTTCAGAAGCAATTTCTCTCTGCTGCTTTCTGAAGGAAGCTTGTTTTACAGCACACACCTCAGCCTGTGTTCATCAGGTGCTCTTCTCATGTTCTCCATCAATT
The DNA here is from genome assembly GCA_017639245.1 of Myiopsitta monachus. Lineage (NCBI taxonomy): Eukaryota > Metazoa > Chordata > Aves > Psittaciformes > Psittacidae > Myiopsitta > Myiopsitta monachus. Next base: position 57,937,082 of record CM029921.1, on the reverse strand, counting down.
CTCCCTGCAGAAAAGCCACAGTCTTATCAGGAGTGGCAATGGCTGCACTGGGCTGTGTGCCAGCAACAGGTCCACCCACCAGCACTGCCAGTGCTGTGGGTCCCTCGTCCTCGCGTGGTAACTTTTCCTTGTCAGGATTTAGCCCCTTGGCATAACAAAGACCACTGTGCCACAAACTCTCCCAGGTTGAAAAATACATGATTCCACTAATAATTCCACTGAAAGCAAAGAGATGACTTAGAGGATAAAGTTCCATCTAATCTGTGCCAGGAGATGTGGAAACAGATTCCACATTTTTCCAGGAAAACTATACAACAGCTATGTTGATCAATACACAGACACAACAGAGTTGGTATGTTATGCTGGTGCCATGCAGACAGGTGCTTTATACAATCCAATTTTGCTGCTTTTTTACCATGACAAAAGAATTGGGTTCCTATGAATAAATCTGTAGCTAGACCACACACGATTATTAGGCTTAATACCAATTGTCCCTCATTAATGTTTCAGCAGAGCGATTAGCATTTTGAGGCAAACAAGGTGTACTTAGTTAGTGGAACATGACCCAGCTGTCATTAAATTATACCTATGATTAATGATTTTCAAAGGCACAGAGCTTCAAGTCTGGGTGTGGGTGGGCAGGCAGGGAGGGAGAGGAGGTTGCAGAGGAGGTGGGATGGCTGCCAGGTACACCTCTGCTGGACTTGCGGCTGTCGGTCGCTATGGGATGGAAACAAGGCCCAGACTGCTGCATTAGTTAAACCAAAAAAGGGGTCTGAGGACATTTCCTTAAATGGACATTTAAGGATCATTTCCTTAAAAGCACAGGGGACAATCCTGAAGCAGCCGCCCAGCACTGTGCCACTTGGTCCATCCAGATTTTCTCTTCTTCCCCGTCCTGTGCCTCCTATTCCCCTGCAAGGTGACCCCCAGCTCCATTGCAGCAGCCACCTCTTTGATGTGTGATTACTTCACCCGCAGCAGGATGTGAAGTACCACAATCCCATTAGAGTCGCCATCCCAGCATCATAGAATCATGGACTGGTTTGGTTTGGAAGGGACCTTAAAGCTCATTCAGTTCCAATCAGGAGAGATCAAAAATATGGGTGCTGCCTCATTGCTGGTGATGCCCAGGGAAAGATGAGTGTGCTGGTGGCAGGGGGATCTTCTTTCTGCCTGAAGCACCCTTGTGTCCCACTGCATCTCGGTATCATGCATGGTGCAGCAAGGTCACCAGAGAAGGTCTGCAAACCGGACACAGTGCTCTGCTGCACTGGCCCTGAGAAGTGGGGCTGCATGTTCAAACCACGGTGCTGAGGACATGCCTGCCTGTCAGTGGGGCCAGGCTCTATGCTCTGAAGGCAGATGTGCCTTGCTGACCACCCAGTTCAAATGCAGAGCCCATTCATTACATGGCCAACAAACACCATCGCTGGAGTCTGGCTGGTCCAGTTTTCAGTCTCAGCACTCCTGCTTCTCATGAAATTGTATAATTTACAGAAAACCTTATAACTTACTCAGCAACTGAAGATTATTATCGAAAGTGGTTGAGGAAACACAAAGCATAAGGTCATTTTATAGCTGAGGACCGTGTAAAGAGCAGGGGCCAGGACTGAGTGCCATAAGCAGATGTAGCCAACAGCTGATGACAAATGCTAAAATATTTAGAGAAAAAGAATAAATTTTGCTGCCAAACTTTAATTTAATTTGGGATTGTTTGGGTTTTGTTCTTTTTCATGCAGTTGGTTTATGGCTGTTCATTGAGAAGCATCACTGCTGCCGCAACAGGCAGCAAATAGAGGTTGCAAGCTGTGCCACACCATCCGCAGCCACGTGTTCCTCACATGCCGAAGGAGGGGAAGAGGGGATTCATAACAGAAGGACATTACATTGTCTCAGAACAAATTAGGATTGTGCATGGTGAAAAGTTATCTGTCTGCACTTACCAGAACAATTTCTTGGTCTTCCCCAACATTTTCGCAATGCTCATACGTAAGCATTGAAAGAACAGAGGGAAAATTAAAAGAAGCTGTGGGAAGAACGCTGAGTTTACCATCTGACTTTGATTTATGATATTTTCTGTGGCATAATCAGATTCATTTTTTTTCTTGCTGGGCAGACTTTGCAGACACTTAGCAATGCAATCAAGGATTCAATGTTTGGCAAAGAATGCTCAGAAGTGTCTGCCCAGTAAGTCTGCAGTGGGAAAACAAGCTGAAAAATGCTTGTTGTTGCTCTTTTTTTTGGTCTGTGGGAGAGAGAATGTTATGTGCACTATGAAAACACCATTGAAATCGGTCAATGTGAAAAAAAAAAGGGAGGCATTGCAGGGGTCGGCTGTGAGAGTGGGCAAGGGAGGCGGGAGAGGATGGTGATGATGATGGCAACCACGGCACATGCAGAGATGCTCTGTGCAGCACCTGCTGCTCCAGCCTGGCTGCCCAAGTGACAAGGCTCAGGATAATCTGACCATTTGTCTGTCACGTGCGAGCAAGAGCTCCCCAGGCTGAGGCTCAGTCCTAGTGTGAATTCAGGGACTTTGGTCTCTCAAGCCTTGCTTGTTCTTGCTGTGGCTGACATTGATCAGGGAGGGGGAAGGCAAGGTTTTGGTAAGTTTTCCACGGGGTTACAGCATCTCTCTGTGACGGGAACACCGATACATGCGATGAGAGGCAGTAGACAGGGTCAAAGTGATGGGCCATCACAAGTGGCGGGGCAGCATCCACAGACAAGCGTTCCCCACCACCACAGGGAAGATGCTGCCTCCGCAGCCCTACTCACTAGCCAGCCCTCAGCAGGCCTCATCTTCAGTGGGGGCTGCAAGCATGCCTTGCCACCAGCACCCCCATTGCCATGCTCCTGCAGGAAACTTCCCTTCTCCAGGGCTGGGACTGCTCCACCCTCGGGTAATGCTGCTCCTTCCAGTCTGCTTCCAAGCTGGGATGGAAGCTTTTCCAAGAGCAAATTTTAACTTGGAATAGAACAAAACATAGTTTTCATTTACTGAAATGCCAAAAGTCTAAACTGAGAAAACCCATAGATCTTCGGTTAAATGCAGAGGCTCGGTTTGTATTTTTTTCCTGCCTGTGTTTCCATTGATGTCTGGTATCCAGCCTCAGATCACCGCAGCACTCCACTGCCTCACCCTTCCTTTGCCTTAAGTGAGTGTTGCAGTTCACAGGATCATCCATGCAAACATGATGTGATACGCTCAGGGTCGAACTCACTGCCATTGAAGTAAGGGGAAAATTTGCCATTAACTTCAGTGGATCAAACCCTTCATAACTAATTTATCACTAATTACATTATTAATGTTGGAGTTCCTTATAACACATCCTAGATAGCAGACGCTGTTTGAAGGGGTGCTGGCGGGACAGTGCAGCATGCTTTGCTGCAGGACCCTGTCCAAAGGGCACAGGGGACCTTCAGCCCCACAGCCAGCACAAGGCGAGGTGATTGTTTGCATTCAGCACCACTCAGGCATTGTGGGTTTTCTTAAAACCTGACCTCAACATGTTTCATTTCCTTTCTGAGGATAACTGCCTGCCTTTGCCACCAAAACAATATCAAAGCATGATGTTCTGCTCATGAACATACCCCAAAATGGCAAGCAAGCTTCCAAAGCTTGTACTTCCAGGCAGTTTTTATTCCACAATGTCTCACCAACCTGAAGGAGCTGCATGCCCAGCATGTGCTGGCAGAGAGGTGGGGACAGGTCAGCACCGGGAGGCTGGGCAGCCCCTGTGCCATGGTGGCAGTAGCAGCACCATCAGGGTTTCCCTTTTCTCCTGATGCCCAGCGCCACAGAGGAGGAAGCATTAGAGGCAAGACTGGAAAAGGCAGAAGTGAACTTCATGTGACTCAAACCAAAGTTCTGACCGCTGATGACACACCTCTTATGAAGTGCATGTGGCATTTGCAGCCTGCATACAGAACAGCTCTTCCACAAAACCCTGGAACGCAGTGCAGTCCCAGATCCTTCCCAGCAGAGGAGCCTGTCTCAGGCATGGCAGGGGCAGCCAGCTGGGCTCTGTCTGTCCTTTGGGAGCCTCAGACCTCTGCCACTAAACAGCTCCACCTTGACCTCTCCACCGGCACATACATCTGGCATTGCCCACCTGAAAGGGATGAGGCCTGGTACCCAGGGGAAGGCAACCCCAGGATGGGGCTCCTCGTTAACCGGAGTCCACTCGCATTTCCTGTCATCCTTCTGGTATGGCACAGCCTGCACAACATCTTTTCATGAACAGGGTTGAGATTGGGAATGTGACATACCGTAGATGCAACTCATATCTATTATTTAAAACTGTCCTTGCAGAATTAATTGACTTCTCTTTTTTCGTCTCACTGCAGCAGATGTAGTAAGACAACTGGCACTTTGACAGATGACTATGGATATTTTCCTATAGAGATATAACTTGGGGAGCTTGGGTTCTCGTTTGCGATCTTTTTAATACAACTGTATCTGGCAGACACACAGAAAATCGAAGAAAAGGAGGGTTCAAGGATGAGAGGCTACCAAGCATGGGTACCACACACTGGTGTGGTTTGGTGCTGTATCCTCACACAAGGCCAAAACACAGTGTAAAACCTGGCTGCTGGTGTGATTGTACCATCAACTAAGTTCCTTCAGCCTGTCATAAAGCAGAATACTGCTAATGTACTTGCAGGTGATGGTTACAAAACACTCCAACAAATCAAAGGGGACCACCCACCTGAACCCCCAAGCTGTGCTGGCCGGTGATGAGCAGGGAAGACCTGGACCACCACCCTCCTGTCCTGCCCACTGCCTGTGAACACCCTGGCCTTTGGACGTTTCCCTGGTGACAGGTCCTTTCACTTGGCTTCCCTATGCCATGCTCCAAGTATTGGGAAAAATCAAAATAAGAGTAAAATAATGAGGTCCTGCCTACAGCTACTTTTGTGGCATTTCTTGTCCACAAACCTGAGAAGTGATTGCTTATTTACAATCAATTACAAGGCTGGTGAGATTTACTCACTTCTTTGGCACCATCGTCATGTCTTGCTCAAGACATGGAATACACTGCCAGGGAAAAACACCTGGTGACTGCAATGCCAGGCTCCATATCCCATGTAAAATCATAGAATCACAGAATAGTTATGGTTGGAAAGGACCTTAAGATCATCTAGTTCCAACCCCCCTGCCATGGGCAAGGGACATCCTCACACTAAACCATGCCACCCAAGGCTATGTCCAACCCTGGCCTTGAACACCGCCAGCAATGGAGCATTCACAACTTCCCTGGGCAACCCATTCCAGTGCCTCACAGCCCTCACAGTAAAGAATTTCTTCCTCATATCCCATCTAAACTTCCCCTCTTTAAGTTTGAACCCGTTGCCCCTTGTCCTATCACTACAGTCCCTAATGAATAGTCCCTCTCCAGCATCCCTATAGGCCCCCTTCAGATACTGGAAGGCTGCTATGAGGTCTCCACACAGCCTTCTCTTCTCCAGTCTGCAACAGCCCCAACTTTCTCATCCTATCTTCATACAGGAGGTGCTCCAGGCCCCTGATCATCCTCGTGGCCCTCCTCTGGACTTGTTCCAACAGTTCCATGTCCTTTTTATGTTGAGGACACCAGAACTGCACACAGTACTCCAAGTGAGGTCTCACAAGAATGTGTAAAGCTCGGATCTGATCTGATCTCAAACCACCTCCAAAGCCTGCAACCCAGCCAGGACAGCCAGCACGAGTGCCTGGGACTGAAATAAGGTGAGTGCTTTAATGATGTCTTTCTCCTCATAAGAACAGAGAAATTTCATATCCACAAGACATTTTCTTTCATAATGAAGTTCAGGTGCTGTTTTTCCCTCCTAGAAATCTCAGTACACCCACAGTTCTGCTAAAAATAATAAATACTGGTTATTTTGTGAGACAGTGGGTTGATGGGAGAGGTACACAAAACAATACCTCCTTTAGCATGTATATAGTTAACATACAGAAGGAAGCAGACCTGTACCACATATTCTTAAATAGAAGGTGATACAAAGCAAAACCAACAAGTGTTAAAATAACAGGGCAGAAAGTGCAGCAAGGTTACATCGCTGAGAGGGTGGAAGCAGTCTCCAGAGTATAATAGGTTTTAAATTGGAGGCCTCTACTTAAAACCCACAGGAAATAAGAAGGGTCAAAGAGGCAAAAATTGCACAACTGTTATATTACTTTAAAAGACAATCTGATTTCTCCTTCAGAAATTGCAGCATTTTTTTGGAAGATGTCTTTGACAAAAGATGTCATAATTCAGGTCCATTGCTGAATGAGAGAGTGGCCAAGAACTCAGAGTTTTATTCAGTTGAAGTGTTTTCATGAGTGTGCTGTAGAGCTGTGGCATTTCCGCAACACTGGAAATGTCCAGGTTGGGAGGGTCGGACCTGGAAACAAAATTGCAGTGGGAGAGACCTCCTCAAGACTGCTGTTAGATGCTTGTATTTGGAAGATGTGCAGAGGTGGATGTTGAGGATCCAGGGTGGGTGGCAGAGGAGCCTGGAGCTCTACACCCACCCGCACCCATCCCACCTTGGCACAGGCAGGGCCAGCAGCAGTCCTGTACCATTCCCGTGCTCAAATGCTGCATGTCTACTGCAGAAGCCAGAGGGAAGATAGGGACAGTGCCTGCAGGTGAGAGAAGCCCTCCAGCCACTTGGTGGGACTGCAGGGGCTGGCCATGAAGCAGTGGTACAGTGCACAAGGGGCTGTATGCTCACGTTGTGTTTGCTGCAAGGATATGTTTGGGCAGCACCTTTCAACCTGTGACTTCTTACCACCCCTATTTAGCAACCCAACTCAACCCAACATAATCCTAACCCCAATTCAGCTCGACACCAACCCAATCCCAAAGCCAACGCCTCTCTACCAGTCCACCATGCAACAGCCCATCACAACATGGTCTGGTTTTTAGCCTATTTTTCTAAAAGCTGAAAACCCCAAAGAAATACAGGGGATGGTACAAAATACATTCTAGTTCTCCTACAGACATTTTAGAGTTTTTCTCTCTTTCTGCTCTCTGTAACATTAATCTCTTGCTCAAGATATCTAGTTGTACAAGTTCGGTGGGTTTTGTGCTCGGTTGGTTGGTTGATTGCTTTGTTTCGTTTTGTTCTGTTTTTTAAAGAAGCTACACTCTCTAAATCTCTCCCTGCTTTAGGGCAATATCATCTGATTGGACACTACAGTTTTCACCAAGGCAGGTTCAGGCCTAGCGTGAAGCTACTTTCTGGTGTTACTATTCTCTTTCCTCAGGTAGCAAATGAACAAGGCAGATTCTCAAGAGAGCTTAAGTTTTTACGAGTCTCTCCCAGCCAAAAAAGATGTGCCAGCCACAAAAGCAAGGCTCAGCTCCACTGTGCCAAAGTTTTGGTCTATCCTCTGTAACAAAATAAAACCTCAGTAATGCAAATTTTCGGTATACTGAGAAGCCTTCTTTTACGCTTGAAATACTATTTTGTGTTTACACTTTTTCAGTAACTTATTAATTTATGAGCTTAGCAGGATTATGCCATGTCATGTGTCTCAATTGCATCCCATAAATATTTAACACTATTGAAAACCAATAATTTTCTAACTCAAAAAACAGTGTTACAGAAATTAAACAATTGCTAAGTGACCATTGTGCTTTTTCATAAACCCCATCTACTTTATTAATCTGAAACAAGCCAAGATAGCCAATTACAATGCACTAAAATGTACTGTCGACTGACTGAGAAAGGCCATTATATTTTCAGCTTCCATGTAGTTCAATGAAAATTAGAGTTCAATGTGTATTTTGAATGCAGTAGGTTATTACTATGAAGTTAATCATACCATTACTTTTTATTGTGGGTCAGTCCATAGAAGTTTAAAGGGACTCTGACAGAGAGGAGTAAATGAGGCCAGTCCTGTGGCTGCCCTGACAGTGGAGTACTGTGCCAGGCTTAATGCACCCTCCTGAAGTCTTCTCAAATTGTGTCACTTGTAGAATTTGCACTTGAGTTTAGCAAACATTAAATGCTCATGTCACCGAGAACTAATTAAGAAATCTGGACGACTATTGCTGGGCTAATTTTGTTCAGGTTGACTGCATGTTCAAATCTGACTCTAGATGCTCATCTAATGTATACTGTGACCAACTATTTCGGTTGGATTAAGGTAATTACCTAGCTCAACACTTTTCTGATACATTTTACACTAATAGAATCCAAAGCTTTTATACGCTTCTCCATCTTCACTTCAGAGGATTGGGAGTGTGAAACTGTGCTTGAGGACGCAAAAGCCGAAGCCAGGCTAATCAGCAGCCTACAGGACAGCTCAGCCTAGGCTTACCGTTTTGGGAGGCAGCAAACCAAGCACCACTTTAAAAGGCTTTATTTTCACAAACCTCAGAAAGAGCCTCATCACTGGCAACAGTGATTGCCCCCACTTGGGATCTGAGGAGCCAGCAACTCGGATTGAGCAGAACGCGTGGGGGGCTTCTCAGATCCACTGCACTCTTCTCCCAGGTCCTGTGCACCCCAAAACACTGCAGAGGAGTCAGGAGGCAAGCAGGGACACACAGTCCTAGACTAGTGGGTGGATCTTGGAGTGTTAAGTCCTTCCCTTGCTGTGGCAGGCATATGTGCAAAGCATCAGGCTCATCTCGCAGGACATCAGCATACATGGCCAGCATGCCACATCCAACCAAGCACAGGCCAGCCCTTAAAAGAGTGTCCTTTCTCTGGGAATATTAAAGGCATTGTGACCGTAAAGTAAAAGCTCTGTAATTCTGTAACACATCTGATGCACAACGAGCTCAGCCCAAGTGGAGGACCCAGAGGTGATGACTTTCACATTACCATAGCTCACATCCTTCAGACACAGCACCCTTCATCCATTTACTATAACTGCATCTCTGAAACTGCAGTCCTACAGCTGCTCACCATGTTAGTACCCATGGTGAGATACAGGGATGCACCATATGGAACAAAACAAGGAGATGGGATTTTCCACAGCACCAAAACACAGGCAGCTAACAGAAAGCATTGGAAAACTCATAGTAATTAAACCAAACCACCAACCATTTTGGAGAGCGGCAGTGACTGAATGTATGTGTAGCACATGGGACACTGGCATATCCCCTCTGGCAGACAAGGTCATCACAGCTTTTCCCCCACCTTGTTGGAGGAGGTTACCTAAAAGGGCAGGAGGAAGGTCCATCCCAGAGGATGTGCAATGAGAAGGCAGATTGTGACCTGAGGAGAAGGAGAAGGTTCTCTGATGCTAAACCCAAGGTGAGGGCAGCAGTGGCCTGCGTGTGGCTAGAGAATGGACTCATCCTGGGAAGAAAGCAAGGATGTGGACACAACCCTGCAGGGTGCATCACCCAACCTATGCCATGGCTTGTCTGCAGAAAGCTCCTGGGTTCACCTTGCCTGCTAACAAAAAGATTAAAGAACAGAAAAAAGCACCTTTAATGAACTACAATTTGAAGGGTTGGAATGTCTTCCTGAGAGTGTTAACCTAGAAGGCACAGAGCCACCACACTCTGACTTCTGCCATTTTCTCATGTACGGATGGACATGTACCTTGAAGCTTCATAGCAGCCTGTTCCAAACCATTAAAACTGGGGCTGTAATGCAGGTCTCTTACTGGGGAGAAGCAGGTGGACATGGTAGCTCTTGTCCCCTCCTCACTTCACAGGAGATGTCCTCATAGTGGGGAAAACAGCAGGACTGCTGAGGTGATAGCAGAGTTTTGAATTTGTGGATTTCCTACACAAATTGTTTCCATAAAACATCCAATCTCTCCTTTGTTCTGCTTAAGTGTTTTATTTCCACTGCTTCGGTGGTTTGCAGAGTTACGTAAAACCTCTGCATGTCTGTTTTGTGCACAACACAGAATATTGTCCAACAATGTAGGAAAGGGAGGATGATGAAAGTCTACAGGCGTTTTTTAAGTGACAGTATCAGATTACCTTTACTGTACATCATAATTGTGCATTACAACCATGCTGAAGACCCCACAGCTATTTCTAGTTAAATTAGACACGGTGCCAAGAACAGAGCTTGCTTCAAGAAGAGGTTTTAAAGCTTGGGTTTGAATGTTTTGGCATACGTCTTGCACGTTCTTTGAGACCTCCTGTGCCTTACAAAATAATCTCCCTTCCATAGTCTACTTTTGCAGTCAATACTAACCACAACACTTCAAGAAAAAAGATTTTAAGTGATAATCATGAAAATAGATATGGACTTAACTTCATAGTGTCATGGTAAAATGGAACAATGAAAATCTGCCAGTGTTTATTGTCTTGAGGCTTCTGGGTCTTCATAAACAAAGAGGCTGCTGGGGGGATGTCTCACACTCATGCTGCTGTAGCTCTAGATGACTAGCAGAAAGGCTACTGCTGTGGTTGAAAGGCCATGAATTGTCCCTTCTTTCTGCAACCAGCTGCGATGTGGAAATGCATGCAGAAGCATTAGACAGCAGATCCAGTCAGGATCTTCCTTCTCCTCCTCTTGCTGCTGCCAGTGCAGCCTTAGATACAAGTTTGAAGTTCTCTCTTTTTTCTCCTGCTTTCCTCAGTCATAGGGAGGTTTTTGAAACACAAAAGGACACCACATTCCCCAAACCTTCACGAAGGTAAAGGTAAGTAAGCAAATCTTGGTAAGATCACTGAATGATGCTTGCTGTATCAAAAATACAAAGGGAGACCAGCCTTCCTGAAATCACTTATGTTCTTCAAGGCATTAAAATTTATCTACGGACTTGGTACACAAAGACCTCACATGCAGTCAGCTCAGGTGTTCCCTTCTACTGACCCAGCCCAGAGGGACAGCTTACCACCTCCGAATATGGTCTTACACAAAAGGTGTGATTTCACTAACTGGTAAGAAGTCCTCCCACCACAAGAGCTGGCCCGGGTGTTTTGATGTGCAATTTTACAAGGCATAGATGTCATTGCATTGGATTGCATTGCATCGCATGGCAGAAAGCTGGTGAAGAAGATGCAGAAAACATCTCCTCTGCACACATAGGTCAGCTGGGGACCATGACAGGATACGAGAAGCTCAGCGCATCCCTCACCCTTGCCACACTTACCCCTTCACAAACAGGTGAAGATGGAGCAACAGAGGTAAATGCCCTTAAAATACTGTATCATCCTCAGTGCCCTAGAAAGGCTTTTAGTTATTGATTACACAATTGATTACACACTTCCGCTACAGCAGCAACCAAAGGGTCCACATGCTGGACCATGAGCTGCCAGTGACTTTCCCTGCTTCCACCAGACCTCCCTAGCCCTTTCCTGCTCCGGCTTTTCCCCAACAGCTGATTGCACTAATCATTATGTTCCTGGGCAGGAGTGGAGCTGGAAAAGTGTAAGATGAGGAATGTCTTGTGAAAATTGCTAAAGAGAGTCATCAGATGCAAGAATCCAAATGCAAATTAAGCCACTAACAGTGAAACGCAGCAAATCTCTCTTGCAAAGTGAAGACCTTTGGTCTGTTGAAGAGAGACAGAAGAGCAGCCGCAAGACCTTTGCATGCTCCACAGCAAACATGCTCAATCAGATGAGTTTGGCCTTCACTCCCCTTCAGGCCTTGCCCTCCCCGTTAAGCTGCTAACAGGTGCCATTTATGATGTTTTTTTCTGGGATGCGGTTGCCTCTACTTCAGGAAATTGGATTGAGCTTATCCCTCATACACCACAAATTGGGCAATAACTTTCAGTCACTACCCACGAACTAGACTTGAGTCAGCCATCTAGAACTGAAAGGTCCTCTAAAGCCTATTACCAGCCTCCTGAAATATCCAGTTCCTAAATGGACTTAGCACATGAGACACAGGAGTGCCAATATTTATTAGGTGATCACGCTGTTTTCCCGATCAATTTCAGCCATGACCCGAGACGTGGTGTGCAGCACTGCAAAGCACAAGCAGCCAGAACAACTCTCTTTGCTGCAGTTTATTTGCTGAACTGTGGTCCTATATAGCAGATCTTCAACACATATGACTTGATTGCTGTCCATCATCACCCCATGCAGCACTGCAGCAGGTCCCCCAGCATCTCCCCTCAGCACACTTGGTCCCGGCTAACAGAGTCGTGATGGGTAGTGCTCACGGGAAATGCACACCAGGGGCTCCGGGGCAGGAGCAGGCAGTGCTCACACAGACGCAACTGTGGATGCTTCCCAACCCAGATTAGATGTTCCCTGTAAACCTAATTTTAAAAGGACTTATTATGAAATATGGGCCAGCATGGATTCCTAAAGAAACCTAACCTCCCGCAAGAGAAGAGGAGCCATTGACCATTACAGAATGAAAGGATGATCAATTGCCATGGTTTAACTGAAACCAGGACATCAATAATGAGTGAAAGCCAGGCAGGTTGGACCCTGCTGCTTGATCTTCAGGCAGCCATTACCAAGAGAAGGGACATCTTAAAAATTCATTATTTTTCTTCATTTTTTTTTCTTTCTGTCATTCTATGATTTGAGAGCGAGTACAACTACAACTGCAACTTATCTATTTGGTAGAATTTACTTCAGTGATTAAAATAACTGCATGGAATTAGCACGATTCTAACATTACTTTTTATCTGAAGTGGCAGAAAATCATTGCTCCTGGGATAAGTCTTAACCTAACAGAATGACCTCTATGAAATACATCCAAAAGTTTTATGATTTTCCCCTTCATGCTAATTTAATGTAGTCCAATTGTTTAATCTTAAAACGAACACATTCAAAATGAAGTAATACAGTTTACAACAAGACACTGTAGGAAATAATTAGGTTGCAAGTTCTGGAGGCTTTAATATGGTTGAAATTATAGAACTATCTTTGAATTCTCTGTATGGTCCTATTAAATGCAGTAGGCATTGATGTCGCTAGCTGTCAGGAAGCAAAATGAAAAATAGTTTTAATAGCTGCTCTTTGACCTGTTTTATATTTTATGTCAATTAGAACAGCACACAACCATGCATAATTATGAAGCATAGATGCATTAAAATGTACACATAATTTGTGTTCTTATGGCAACCATTGCATTAGGATCTAGAAAACAAACTGATGACTTCCTATTGTTGAGCTGTCATAATATCGAATATGCAAGAGTTTTGGCTGTCTACTTGCTTTGTGTAATTTAAAAATACCCTGAGAGACAAACAAAAATCAGTGTGTAAACGTACATCTGCCATGTGTGCCAGGTCTCAAACTGCAGGGAACGGCACTCACAGGAGCTGCTGAGTTAAGGCAGTCCAGGCACGCAAGCATGCGGGCCTGGGTTTTCAAATGATCTGTTTCATCTACCATAAAAGTTATTTGCCAGTCCATGGAAGATCCACAACAGTCCTTCGGCTTCATTTGGGTCTTAAACAGGAGTGACTGCTGCTCTGGTTTCAAATGGGGACAGTCATCGTACCTTCTGAAGCAAGTTGATAAAGATGAAAACACCAGCTAGGACCTAAAAAAATCAACATGCTAAACCAAAATTATGCAGGGAAGAGCCTGATTTAAAGGGGACTATTTAATAAACAGTCCTCAGATTTTATTCCCAATCAGAAAATACTTGGATGTAAAGCAGAAAATGTAGATGTGGTCACACTGCAAGAAAATGTCAGCACAGAACCTTCACATAGAGATGGTCTGAAGTGAAAAAACCCTGCATCTTCTGCAGCATGGTCCAGGGTGCCAACAACTGCAACACGCACGGATTTTCACATCCTTTGAGGTGCTATTAGTGAAGATGATGAGATTAGGGCTTTATTTCTGTGCTTTGAGAGGCACCTGAACAACCTTAGGGAAGGTGCTTCTTACTTGAAGTGTGTCTGTTAGCACTGCAGCCTGCTGCACTGCTGTGGTTGCCCCCCCTGCCCTGCGACTGTGATGGATCTCACGCTTTGATGTCAGATCTTAGTACCACTTCCAAACGCTCCTGTTCCCAGTGCTGGCATGCATCATCCCCTGGCATCATCCTAAAGGCAGGTTCATGGAGTTCTTTTAAAGAAAAAATAACCCGTGAAATCTGGAAAATTCATCCTCTGCGAAACCAAGACGTGCAGTATTTTTACTGGAACTAGAATCTTTCTTTCATTGAAGTCATCTGCTCATTTCACCATTGCCAGAAGGTTGTGGGAACAGACAGGGCACTGTGCCGGTGATGCCAGCATGGGAAGGTCCCCTGATGCACTCCGGGTTTGCAGGAAGCACAACTAAGAGCAGGGAAATGCAGAAAGCACCCAAAAGGGCATGCAAACATCTGCCTTGCATGTGGCCTTACCTGGCTCCACCACTGGTCCTGGGATGGGCAGGACATACAGGTCTGGCCTGAAAAGCCCCACACACATGGCCTCATTGCTTAGTGGGTATGAATTCAGTATCTGAAGAGAAGGATTTAAAGAAACCACCAGAATGTCCCTGTGTGCTGCAGACCTTCCCTAGCCACAGGTCAATGAGCCCATGCACATAGTGCTCAACTGGCACACAGCACTGCCAATTTGCTTTTCACATTTGAGTCCAAAATGCAGTCCCACAGTTTGAAGAAAAGTTGGCAGATAAAAGAGCTTATACACTGATTCTTTAATAATGCATCCTTGTGCTCCACATAACAAATCTGTGCCTTTCTGAAAGGGTGTGGGGAATTTCATGGAAAATCTCATCTCACACAGAGACCTTGAGGACAAATTTTTTGGCGTCTATAGGTACCTTCCCATTTTAACCTGTTTTAGAATGCTATCTATAGAATCCCAGTGGTTTTATTCATACTAAAAATGTACCTGCAAGATACAACCATTACATTCTGCTTAACATTCAAGGCAGGTCAGTGATGTTTAACATTGCTTCCCAGCAGAAGAAAGGAGCGTTTCCTAGGACAGGGGATAAGAGAAGGACAGCAGCTGAAGTTCTTTACAGGGCTGCTGCTTTGCACGGAGCTGCCAGAGCCAGGAGAGCATCATGGCATGTGCCATCCCTCCCAGCCCAGCACACGCTGAAGCTGGTGTGTCAACAATCAGGTGGTCCTTGACATGGTTCCCGTGTCAGGGAGGTTGATGTGGCAGGGGAACAGCCCTGTGCTGTGCCATGGGATGAGCTGTTTAGAGCTAACCATTTCAGCCTTTTGAACTCAGGCTTAGATCAGACCTCACAAATTGGAGTCCCCCCTGCCCTGTGCAAAGGGTCTCTTGTCTGAGGGGCTGCTGAGAGGGAGCTGTGCTGGCACACAGGCTGCTTGCAGAGGAGGGAACATGGCACTGCATAGCTCTGCTGAAAGCCAAGACTTCAGTCAAGGGAAAGCTGAGACAACCAGTAGAGAATCAAGTTTGCTACAGCTGTTTAGTCTCTACCCAGCACACTAATTGCATACTGCTGGTCTGAGCAGCTCACCTCACTTGAGCTCAACTCCAAGCGGTGCAAAGGATTCGCTCCTACCACAGCTGGCCTGTTCCTGGGAACAGCAAGCAGTGCACCTAAACCCCAATTCTTTCCCTTCAAGAATACACCAAGAACCGAGGGATTATGGAACCATTAGAGGGAAATGTGTTATGTGGACGGCTCCAGGGCTTCTCCTCGTCCCAGAATAGGCACATTTAAATTATGAGGGCAGAAAACAGAATCCTCCTCCATTGACTGCCTAGCCCCTCCTGCCCTGTTCCCATGAAGCCAAGTGTAACTGTGCCCAGCGGCTTACCCTGGATGTGCTGCTACCTCCATGCTGCTGAAGCCATACCTCTGGAGACAGACGCAGTGCTACTAGAACACAAAGCGAGGAGCACCCTTCTCCACAGAATAGAGACTTTCTGCCTTCTTTCCCAAGCACAGTGCTGAGCAAAGCCACCGGCTCACCATGCCATTTCAAGACAACTGATGTAAAACGTCCTTTCCCTGACAATAAGCTGCAGTTTGAGCATGGCATTACCCTGGCAGTAACTTAGCATTCATTCCATCTCACCAATTCCTCTAATGGTATTTCTTTACAAACATATGTGTTTCAGGCAGAAGTGTTACTTGGTGGAATTTTATATATAGAATATGACCTGCAATCTGATTTCCACTTGCCTACGTATTTTCTTCATGATAAAGCTGGCTAATACAGCATCTTGGAGAACTACAACTTGCAAACTCATTTTATTACATCCCTCTTGTTGCTGAGCCTCCCTGTTGTGGCTGAGGCCATTGAGACCAGGTACTGCTATAGGATAAGAAGCTCAAGCTCAATCCCACAAGCTGCAGGATGATCCACAATATTCACCATCAGCAGCCACTAATGTATTTTCTCTGCGTCTTTGGACCTCCATCCTGGGTTTGGCTGGGATACAGTTAATTTTCTTCATATTGCTGGTACAGGGCTGTGCTTCGGCTTTAATCTGAGAATAATGTTGATAACACACCAATGTTTTAGCTGTTGCTCAGTAGTGCTTACCCTAAAAAAGCACTTTTCAGTGTCCCATACTCTGACAGTGAGGAGAGGCACAAGAAGCCAAGAAGGAGAATAGCCAGGACAGCTGACTCGAAATTGAGATGTTTCAAGTAATCTTATGGCTGGAAAATGCCATCTTCAACACAAAAAAAATCACCCTTAGCAATTCCGAGGCATGAGTGCTCCTTCAGCAGAAGAGCAGCTTAGGTTTGGGGTTTTGTTCAGTTAATTTGTTGGTTTGGTTTGGTTTGGGTTTGCCTTTTTTTATAAGAAGGAAAAATGAACTGGTTTAGGGATTTCCCTTAGATGTACTTTGCTTTACACTCAAATATCACTAAGCAATTTGGAAAACAGAAATAAATCTGTACTCTCTAGGCAGCCACCAAAATGTACGAGCTATGACACAGAATACTTTGTATCCTTACCACTACACACGGGCGATGTGATCTCCTGTGCTTCCCTTACCTCTCCTAACTGGATCCTTGAGCTGCAAATAAAGGCAGACCTAAAATGCAGGGATGGCACTGCACTTGGACCTGCTGGTGCTAGAGCCCTAACAGAACCATGGCTGGGAATGTGGCCAAATTCATTGTTCTCCTGTGAAGCACAAAGGTGAAGAGTCTTTGGCAGGGGGGAGACAACACTGACACGCACCCGACACAACTGGACTTCACCCAAGCCACCCAAAGGAATTGCTAAAACATTTTATTTTCTGCTTAGATAAGTTTCTACAAGTGCCTGTCTTGCTCTGTTTCATTCAGTGTAGGAAGTTCAAGAATATTAAGGTAGGAGAAGCAAACAAGGGAAATAGTAGCTAGCAGTGAATGAACTTGGTGGTGAATAAACTTGAATGAGGATTCCTAAAATGCTCAGAATAAAACTAGAAAGAAATGTTCTCAGACCCATTTGATTTACACTGCATGTACAGCCAGTAAAGAGTTTAAACCTGCCCTTCTGCAGTCCCTTCTCCAGTTGGTTCTGAAGTTTTCACAAACTTGACATCATGCCTGAAACAGGAAATCTGAAGAATAACCATTGCCTTGTCCCCACTCTCTGAAGTGCGAGAGTGTGGACAATTATTTATGCACAATAAGTTACTCTTGATTTTGAAACATCACCTGATATCTCAGCACTAGGCTCTGCCATGCCCGGAGGTGAATTTGATTAATGCTGTAGGTAGTTATCATCATAGAATCATGGAATCCTGGAATGGTTTGTGTTGGAAGGGACCTTAAACATCATCCAGTTCCACCCACTTGCCACGGGTAGGGCCACTTTCCACTACAGCAGCTTAGTTAAGAACTGAACAAGCACCTGAAGAAGTTCTACCCCTAGGGACTGGCACAAAAAAAAGTGCATCCTCCCCACTTTGGGTTGACAGGAGAGAGGAACGGACGAAACACCTGCCTGCAAAACTGATGCTACCTCTGGTTTTCCCTGGGTTTGCTATAACAGCATTGCCCAGTGCCTAGATAAGTGTCAAGAGTGAACTCTCGGAATAAAAACCTCCTGGAAAGCAAAGTGTTCCACTTGTCTTCCTCCTCTTACACCAGCTTCCTGCCTCAAAGCCGGGCAGAGCACAAAGAGGTAAGCGAGGAACTTCAGCTAGTCACCCAGGTGGCTGCTGCCACTGATTTCACAGGAATCTGGAGTTCGTTGCTGCAGCGCAGGAAGAACTTCCCGGGTTATTCACTCGGAGCAAT